>JAQPPZ010017208.1:0-10000000 GCA_028583015.1 Wollemia nobilis
GGGGGGCTAAGCTTGGGACTAAACAAAGCATTTGTAGGCTCCTTTAACAAAGTATGCAACAAATTTTTTATAACCAAATCAATTCTAGTCTTAGATCCATTTATAATTTAGGACAAGGGATATGATAGTTTGGGAGAGTACTTAATAGTGTTAATACAAGTAAAAATTTTGCTATTCACTTTATAGTACTGTTTACTTTCTATTTTTGAAATTAAACAGTACCATAAAGTTTAGGATGAGAAGCATAGGGAGATGGTTTTGAACAACCCAAAAGAAAAAGAAAGCAAAAGAAAAAGGATGATAAAGAGCAAACCCAACCCAAGCCCTCAAATAGGTGTGAGATCTTCAAGACACTAGTGGAGTAAGAAGAAGAACAACTCATGGAAGGAGTGGATGGGAATAATGAAAATAATAACCATGTTCAAGCCCCTCTTTCAACTCCTCCTATCCTAAATCAATTAATAGAGTGCAATGAGTTACCACAACCAAAGATTGTAGGGGCATTGGTAGTGCACAACTAGGAGCAGCTGATAATAAAGGATTTTACCATGGGTGTGAAAAAATAGAATAGAGAAAAGTTATTTCTAGGGATAAGCCAAGTGGAGAAGAGATCAAAGAATATTAGCTCTCAAGGAGTGGGTAGAAAATCAAATAAGGAATTGATAGCATCTCAAGGAGACAAATTGGTCACTAGGGGATCAGTGAGACCAATAGACTCTTATTGGTCTCAAGGTAACCGATGATTATACAATCATGGAATATTAGGGGTATAAACAACAAAACCCATCGATGTGTTGTTTGAAGAGTCTTAGATAAAAGTAAAATATTTTTTTTACTTATCCAAGAGACAAAAATGTCACTAGATCTCATGTATAAAATAGTAAATAGACTTTGGAGGGGTGTTGGTCATATGGAAGTGGCTGCCCAAGGGGCCTTGTGGGGATGGTTACCTTTTGGAACTCTCTTGTATTGGAAACTTTTAGGATTTTTTTGTTTAGATGGCAACTCATTTGCTACATACCAAACATAGCCATGTCGACTATGTTTTCCAAATGAATTTATTTTATATATAATTAGGTTGAATTTAATTTTAAGGATGATCTTATCATCTTGGTTTTATATTTCACTTCACCTACATTTCACAACATTTCCTTCAAGGCGGGGAATTGCCCTCCTTAAGAGGCCTTGTTTACTCATTCATTCACCTTTCCGTTTCCAATTATTACATTCGTATCCTTTTCTGCATTGGTGGTTTTTTGCATGTCATTTTGTGAATTGTTTATGTTTATCTAAGTCAACAAGGAGTGGTAACTTGTAGCTTAGCAAGTGGTACCATATTTACGCTTTCTTGCATAGCCTGCGACGTATTCTTCCAAGAGGCAGTCCGTCACGACAACAAATTCGAGCACATTCCACCCTCAAGCGGTCCCGAGCTGCGTACCGGGCGAAGCAGACAAGTGGAGCAATGCCACCGTAGCCATAAGCACCATCCAGTTAAACTATCATCCTAATTGAGCGTATTTCACATTTTATGCACCGGGTGCAACCCAGTCTTCACACCCGCAATACGACCGTCAAACGGTACAGGCGGTATGTCAAACGGTACATCAAACAGTTCGAATACCATCCAGAGATACGAACGGCTAAATCATAATTGGTTCGACAAAAAAAATCATTGGCAGTTTCAAGCACAATCCACAACAACCAAATCAACTTAAAAAACACTGAACAAATTGCGCACAATCGCATACCAGCTACGAACGCCATCATCCAATCAAAAAGCATACAAGCGATTTATTAATCGCCTAAGCTAAGGTACTTGTAGTTAATAATTTTTTTTATTTTTTATTTTCATTATTCGTCGTGTGTTTTATCCCACACGTGCTATGAGAACGGAGTGGAGGGGTTTATAACCAAATACACCACCTTAGTTGTTTGTGGCTTCAGTCACACGCCTTGCCTCCCTCGCGCGTACTCTCTACGCTTGTCGTTTGTCCCTTGTTTTGTGTCTCGATCTCTTGTGTGCCACGTAGCTTGTTTCTTCGTCTAGTTGTCGATTTGTGTCAGTTGTGACGGGTTGTGTTAGTCGTCCCTCCATCCTATGGTCCTGGTTCGTCAGTCATCCCTTTGTGTTGGTGTCTACTTTGTCCTTCTCTCGTGTTCGGTGAGTTGTCGATGTCCGTTTTATCCTTCTATCGTGTTGTCCAGGTCCCTATCTGTTCGTCCAACTAATCCAAGGTAGTCATCCTTGGTCCGCGTTAGTCGCCATCTGTCTTACATCCTTCAATATTGTGCATACTTCGATTTAGCTTCCTCGTGTCCTGTGTTGGTTCTAGTGATCGCATCCCTGTCTAGTCAGGTTTAACTGAAACTTGCTACCAAAAGTTGTCAACACCTACTCAAAGTTGTTGAAAGTTGTCAAGTTGTTGAATGTTGTCAAAAGTACCTTGATACCAAAAGTTGTCAACACCTACTCAAAGTTGTTGAAAGTTGTCTTGTCAAGGAGGCGAGCAAAAATTAAAATCCACGTCGCAGTTGGAGTGACAAGTGGTGGAACACAAACCAAATTTTTGGCAATTCAACAAAATTTTCTTTTTTCAGCAAAGTGAAGCTCAACGACTCCTAAGCAAGTTATGCTGAAAAGTGCATGAACAAAAAGTGGACCAAAGGATCCAATGGTCAACTATCCAGCCCGAAGAATCCCAACAAAGAGAACTCAGACGCAAGGAGACCACGTCGAAGACAAGGTACAAAAAAAATTTCTCCTTCTCCTTTCAAAATTGGTAGTTATAATCCGAGTCATCCATTGATCAACCCAATGGCATCCAATACCTCTCCAAAATCCTCACAAGAGAACCTCACTCAAGTAGAAAATAGTCGTCCCATGATCAATGATGATTTGTTAAGAGAATTAATAGACAACCTTAAGATTATGACTGCCAGCTTCAAACAAATAGTCAACAAACAACCCCAACCAAATCCTCCTAGTCCCAATCACTGGAGTACTGACGTTCACTATGATGACTATACACACCACAGAGGTCAAAATAGTCAGTCCCCAAATCACAATGGTCACCGAAATAATGAGGAGTGGGGTAACGAAGAAATTTTAGAGCAACAAAGGGGTTCTAACAGACCTTACCAAAATAACAACCAATGATGAGGAGTAACGAGGAACACGATAGAAACAATTCTCACTACCAACCAAGAGGTCCTACTACAGTCAATTATCCATGCATTGACATGCCTACCTTTGAGGGTCAGGATCCACGTGGGTGGATAGCCAAAATGGAAGGCATCTTAGAGTTCTACAAATTCAAGGAGGATGAAAAAGTCCCTTTTACAACAACCAAATTAGGCACTGAAGCCTATCAATGGTTTACATGGTATAAACGTGAGAACGTCCATCGGGCCTTCTTTTGGTCTAATTTCAAGGAATCCTTTCTTCACAGATTCGACAAAGGTCCCACAGGTTCATACACAGTAAGGTTGTTGTCACTTAAGCAGAGAGGATCAGTAGCGGACTATATCTCAAAATTCACTAGTATGCTTCACTATGCAAAAGACTTACAATAGGATGTGGTGGTAGCGACTTTTAGAAATGGATTGAAAGCAAATATTAAAGTCGAAGTGGACCTACAAAATCCATCCCGATTAGATGAATGTATAAGGATTGCCAATTTGGCAGAGACGAAGGTGCAACTAGAAACATCCACATGACGTGATTCATATGGTCAACCTCAATATCACAACTCTTTTCGCAGAAATGATCAACCATCAGGATATTTTTGCTACAAATGTCGCACTCACCATCCAAAATATCAAGCATGTGTACAAATACATAACTTTCAAATTGAATATGCTGACAAGGAAGATGACGAAATAGAGGATAACAACTCACCTGATGATGACCAAAGTGATCACAATGTGGTTATAGATGGAGAAGATACCATGACTATTTCAGTACATGCTCTTATGGGGTTATCCTCTCACCATACAATCAAGGTAGTAGGATTCATTCGACAAAGAAAGGTAACAATATTAATTGATTCAGGAAGTACTCACAACTTTATTGACACAAAACTTGCCAGGACATTAAATTTGCCCATATATTCTTCCAGTCAAGATAGATTTCAAGTTAGAACTGCAGGCAGGGAAACTTGTCAATGCCTAGGTAAGACATCCTCAATCTCATTACAAATGGGAAGTTATACCTGGAAGGGTCATCTTTTTGTCATGGAATTAGGGAATTCATAAGTTATTTTGGGTGTTGCATGGATGAAACAAATGGAAACCACGATCGATTTTAATTACAAACAATACTTTGTTGAATGGAAAGAAAATGGGAAGACCATTCGCCTCCAAGGAATGCCAACACCTCCATCAAAAATAGTAAGCTCACATAGCATGGAAAAGATGTCAAGAAAAGGTGGCTACGGATTCATAGGCCAAATTAATTGCATGGAAAAAGTAGTACAAGAGGTGCCAGAAATCCAAGCAGAAGATCTACAAAACGTTGTGGCCAAAATTGAGGAGGTTTTTCACGAACCAAAAGGACTACCACCCAAATGATCCCATGACCATGCCAGACAATGTCTCATGAAGGTGATCGGCCAGAAAGTGAAATCTCAGTCAAAATTACCAATACTAGATACAAAAGGGTGTATATATCTCCAACCGAAAGCCATTCTACAAAGAAGAACACGCATCCTGAGGTCACGTCACATCCAAGAATTTCTCATCAAATGGCAGGGCCTACCAGAAGAAGACGCTACATGGGAACCTGAGAGTATTTTCCAGACATTTCCAGCTTTGAGGACAAAGCTTTCCAAGGAGGGGAGTCATGCTACATACCAAACATAGCCACGTCGGCTATGTTTTCCAAATGAATTTATTTTATATATAATTAGGTTGAATTTAATTTTAAGGATGATCTTATCATATTGGTTTTATATTTCACTTCACCTGCATTTCGCAGCATTGCCTTCAAGGTGGGGAACTGCCCTCCTCAAGAGGCCTTGTTGATTCATTCATTCACCTTTCTGTTTCCAATTATTACATTTGTATCATTTTCTGCATTGGTGGTTTTCTGCATGTCATTATGTGAATTGTTTATGTTTATCTAAGTCAGCAAGGAGTGGTAACTTGCAGCTTAGCATCATTTCACTTCATATTTGTAGAGAAATTGTGATTTCCTAGTTGTTGAAAAAGTGTATATGTTTAATATGAAGTAAAATTTTCCAATTTTGTTTCCATGAAAAAATAATAATGGTTATAGTTTTTCATTTTAGGTATTTTTATTATTTTAACCTCTAAAATTAAGGTCAAAATCATAGGGAATTCAAACAAAAAGGTGCAAAATTTCAAGATTCAAATTGAAACATTGAAATAATATATGGACTTTTTTTTTGTGGTATGTGTTATTTACATAGGGTGATTTTAATGATTTTCAAGTTCATATACTTTCATATTGAGATTTGATCAATTGTGTTATTTAGGGTACATTGGTGGGACATTTAACAATTGTGACGTCTTAGGTTTAATCATGGTCCACCATCTACTTAACTATTATTTTACTAGAGGCAAGACCTTTAACCTTGTTAAAAACTTGATATCACTTTCTTGTCCCCTTGGGCCCCTTCACATAGCATCCAATAATCCCTATCTGCACACTTACCCCTATCCTCATGCTCTTGGAAACCCTTTCTTGAGTGTTGTGTATTCTCCTCCCTTTTCCTTATGACCCTCATCAAGCATACCCTTTATCCACTTTAGCCTTCTTGTTTTCATGGTATCTATTGACACCCTCTCTCCTTGTAAACACATTCGACCTATCCATTTGATTGCAACCTAACTCCTTGTAGTGCTACCCAACTCAATGCCCATCCCTCTCATATATGTCAAATTCCTTCACAATTTCTTCATCATTTTTGTTGGCACTCTCTATCCCTCTAGTTGGTACTTATCATTTGTATAATAAGGTTTATAGGGTAGGGACTATAATGAGTCTATGCTATTTCCCATCAATATTAAAATTTCAAATCAAATATTTGAGTCTTTTGCCCCCAAGGGCTAGGTGGATTGGTAAAGGCTTGACTGGCCAAGTACTTGCCAAGAAGAGACCTAGGTTCAAACCTCGGGGCACGCTGCCAACTTTAGCAAAGGTAGTAGTTCGTGTTGAATCCTTTGAGTGCACACCAGACCAACGATGACGATACAAACCCCAAGCGACCGGTGGTCTCCATCTCACGTCGGGTCAACAACAATGAGACAAATAGGTTGTTGGAAGCAATCCCTGTGGTTTGAACCCTGTGCTTGCCAGTTACTAAAAATAGTGGTTGTAACCAACTCCCCTATGTAACAAAAAAAAATATTTGAGTCTTTTGGAAGTTGGTTAAATGAGCATAACTTTTCCATGCATAAGAGTTTATATCTTATTTTATAAAGTCATTTTGTATAATGTATATTCATGCAAGTTTTTTTTAATTTGTTGGCTTAAATATTTCTTGATAAAAGATAAGTTTAGATTGATAATTGAGTCCTTAGAGTTCATGGTGAAAGTATATGAGGATTGTATAATTGTTTTTTTTTAATTTAATGGTGGAATCGGTAGCCGCCATGAATTCAGGCAGGTTGTCTGGTTTTTATGGCTACCACGAATCCGAGCAGCCTTTTTGGTTTTTGTGGCCGCCACAATATTTTGCGTTGTCCATTTAGGAAGCTGCCACACAGTTCTTTGCGCAGTATGCCCCTATAACCACCATGCCACAATCATTTTAAACCTTTTACGCTGTTGAAAGCACTAGGAAAGGGACAAGCGTTCAGTCCCACGAGGCCCGAGATTTGAACCTTGGACCTCCACCCCTCTTACTGGGTTTGGTCAAATCAATTGGTCTACACCTCGGACCTAGGATTGTATAATTTTAAATGGTGATGCATATGATGAAAATGATTTGATAGTGAGTACATACGACTTTTCAAGGCTCTTGATAGTTCAAAATTGATGCAACACTTCAAAAAAGAAGGCTTGAATGGAACTAGGCACTTGTACCTTGAGCTTGTGATCTTTCTAGAGCAACAATTGTAGACAAAGCTAAGGTGGATAGAAATAAGTCTAGAAAAAATCAAACGAACTGATCTTGAGGATATTTTCACCCTTCAGTGAAAGGTAGGTGAAGTATTTAAACACAAAAATTCATGTTTTTATGCTTGAGAAAATAAAGCTTCAAGCCATGTAAAAAAATGCCTTAACATCTTAAAATTTAGGCGAAGTATTTAACCACAAAAATTCATGTTTTTATGCTTGAGAAAATAAAGCTTCAAGCCATGTAAAAAAATGCCTTAACATCTTAAAATTTTGGGTACCCAAACAAAGAAAGAAGAGGTCAATGTCTCAAAGTTTAGGCACACGAGCAAAGAAATCACTTGTGCATTAATTAGGATATTTCAAGCAAAGGAAATTCAAGTTTGGATGCTTGAGCTTCAGAGTGGACAAGCTCAACTATGAATAGTATCGAAGCTACAAATAAAGGATGGAACATGTGCAATCGAGAAAGCTTGGGACCTCAAACTCTTGACATGTTGCAATTGAGAAAAGAATGTTGGGACCTTAGACTCTCATGTTATTCTAGAAGCTTGGCCTAGGAGGACAACTAACAAAAGGTGGGGGTCACATCCTAGTAGTTCTAAGGAGACAAAATCTTAAGCTAAAAGAAAGAAAGAAAGCATGAGGTCTATCAACTTGGAAGCTCAAATTCTTGAGAAAGCAAGTTTGCCTAAGATTGTTAAATTCTTATAGCTATGATCAAAATTCCATCACATGAATAATCAAGATCTTGACACATGGAAAACCCATGGACATACACATTAGCTAAGGCATAAATGAAAAAATTCAATCTCAAGTATTTGTTACTAAATTCTAAATTGTTAATTACTATTGGAGGGACAATCCTCAAGCTATTTCACTTTGGCTAAAGGTACATGCTTATAATGATATAGGTATACTTCAAAATAATAATTTTAGTGTTGATATTTTTCCTATAAAAAACTAAAATCAAAGAGTCAAGAGTTATTTAGCATGTATGAATTGACAAGTGTTTGTGTTTTATGACCCCTCCACTTGAAATTTATCATTTTGTGTAATAAGGTTTGGTATATTTGTTAACGATAAGCGATGATGTAGGATAGGAAGTATGATAAGTGTATGCTATTTTCTATCAATCTTGTAACTTCAAATTAAATATTTGTGTGTTTTAGAAGTCAATTCAAAGAGCATAACATTTTCATGTATAATAGTTTATATCTTATTTGTGGAAGTCCTTTTGTGTATTTCATATTAGTGCAAGTTGTTTTTAGTCAGTGGGCATAAACATTTATTTATAAAAAGGTAAGTTTAGATTGATAATTGAGGCCTTAGAGTTCATGGATAAATTATATTATTCAATTTTGAAAGGAGATGCACAAAATGAAAATGATTTGCTTGTTGGCTACACAATATTTTTCAAGGATCTTAGGCACTTTGTAAAAGAAGTCTTGAATAAGACCATGCACACATGCCTTGAGCTCGTTCACCCTTTAATAAAATAAGTCTTGAATGAGACCATGCACACATGCCTTGAGCTCGTTCACCCTTTAATAAAATAAGTCTTGAATGAGACCATGCACACGTGCCTTGAGCTCGTTCACCCTTTAATAAAAGATAGTTGAGTTTCCTACTATGCCTTTTAAGGATCTTAGGCACTTTGTAAAAGAAGTCTTGAATGGTAATTTTGGAGGGTAAAATAATAAAACTAGCTAAAATGAAAAACCAAAACCATTATTATTTTTTTCATGGAAACAAAATTGGAAAAGTTTGATTCATATTAAACATATACACTTTTTCAACAACTAGGAAATCACAATTTCTCTACAATTATGAAGTGAAATGAGTTGTCATCTAAACAACAAAATCCTAAAAGTTTCCAATAGAAGAGAGTTCCAAAAGGTAACTATCCCCCCCTAAGTTCCCTTGGGCATCCACTTCCATATGACCAACACTCCTCCAAATTCTATTTACTATTTTATACATGAGATCTAGTGACATTTTTGTCTCTTGGATAAGTAAAAAAACTATTTTACTTTTCTCTAAGACTCTTCAAACAGTACATTGATGGGTTTTGTTGTTTAAACCCCTAATATTCCATGATTGTATAATCATTGGATACCTTAAGACCAATAAGAGTCTATTGGTCTCACTAATCCCCTAGTGACCAGTTTGTCTCCTTGAGATGCTATCAGTTCCTTATTTGATTTTCTACCCACTCTTTGGGAGCTGATATTATTTGATCTCTTCTCCACCTAGCTTATCCCTAGAAATAACTTTTCTTTGTTCTGTTTTTCCACACCCATGGTGACATCCTTTATTATCGGCTGCTCCTAAATGTGCACTACCAATGCCCCTACAATCTCTGGTTGTGGTAACTCACTGCACTCTATTACCTAGTTTAGGATAGGAGCCGAAAGAGAGGCTTGAACATGGTTGTTATTATTTTCATTATTCCCATCCACTCTTTCCATGAGTTGTTCTTCTTGCTCCACTAGTAACTTGAAGGTCTGACACCTATTTGAGGGTTTGCGTTGGGTTTGCTCTTTACCATCCTTTTTATTTTGTCTTCTCCTTCTTATGGCTTGTTCAAAACCATCTCCCTATGCTTCTCATCCTAAACTTTATGGTACTGTTTAATTTCAAAAATAGAAATTAAACAGTACTATAAAGTGAATAATAGAGATTTTACCAATATTAACGCTATTGAGTACTCTCCCATATTATTATATCACTTGTCCCAAATTATGAATGGACTAAGATTGGAATTGATCTAGTTATAAATTTTTTGTTGCATACTCTGTTACCAATGCTTTATTTAGCCCCAAGCTTAGCCCCCACCTTAACAAGTATTGAGAAGTTAATATTTTTTAGGAAACTTGATTGAAATATGTACACACAATTTGAAGGTTTTCGCTTGGTTTCTTTTGCTGGGAGGTCTTCCATTAGGAAGTTGGCTCAACCATCTTGGCCTTGCTTCCCCAAACTACTTTGCGTGTCAGCATTTGAAAAATCCAAAGCATATATTTTGGTCTTGCTTATCGACCTCTTAGATTTGGGAATGGTGTCAAAGTTTTCTCAAAACTTGAAAGACCCCTTAAATTATTTGAGCTATGGTCATTCTAAAAATGGATGATTCCAAGAATAATACAAGTGTGAAGCTTGGTACATGATCCAAATTAAATTTCTTTTTTTTTCTATAGAATTGTAGAAATAAAGAATTTTTAATTTGAACCGTATGAGTTTAGAAGGGAAGATGTTATGTCTCATCTCTGATGTTAGCTTATCAATTACAACATTAGTTCCAACAAATGCTTGAGCTTAGATTAATGTTTTTTGTTTGTCAAGTTTAGTTGCTTTAACCTAGCTTGATGTTTTTTTGTTTTCAAATTTTAGATATCTTCCTTAGTTTTTATATTGAGAACTCTTCATTATAACTTTTAAGTTTTTTTGACATTTTGCTCCTAGAGAATTATTAACCTAAAAAATGATGTATAAGTGGACATACTTGCGACCCCCTTTGGCTACCTTTTTTATTGTGCTTCCTAAATTTAATCAAATGAAATTATTCAATCAAAAGAGTCCCATGAGGGATACCATTGTAGTATGTTTTTGGGTTTGCATCCAAACCCAAGTTTAAACTCTGGTATAAGGAGATCATGACTTCTTACAAAAACCCGTCATCTTTACCCAACAGGCTAGGGTTTATAGAGGTTCCATATATATATAAAGTCTACCTACTATTACTCATTATTATTTATTTTTTCGATTACATAGGAGAATTGGTCACAACCGCACTATTTTTAGTAATTGACACACACAGGTTCAAACCATAGGGGTTACAACCACCAAACTTATTCCGCTTCGTTATTATTGACCCAATGTGAAGAAAACCATCAATCACTCAAAATTTGTAATATCATCATCAATCTGGTGCGCACTCAAAGGATTCAAATCAGACTACTACCTTTGCAAACAAGCTGCCCCCAAAATTTGAACCTGAGTGTCTTCTTGGTAAGAGCCTAACCAACCTAGCCACACAAGCACTTACCAATCCACCTAGCCCTCAGGAGCTTGCTTAAAAAAAAACAAAAACTATTACTTATTATTATTTTTAATTGGTTATATGGAATTGAAACCAACTTCACTTGTATTACACCATCACCACTAAGTGGTATTACAACAAAACTTAGTTATTATCCCGAACAAGATTAAACCTAGATCCTTTTTAAATGTTGAGCAATCTAACCAATTGACTTAATATCACTTATCATACTTATTATTTGATAAAATTTGAATGTAGATCTTTAAAACTTAACACCTTTATCCCCGTGAGTGTGGTCTACCAACAAAGACGCCACTTGCATTATCGGTGATGTGACCCGGGTTCAATCCCCACGGCGGATGCATATAAGAAGTATTACTCAAATTACAAAAAAAAAAAACTTCCCACCTTGAACTAATAAATACTATAGTATTATATTTAATAAAAAAACTTGTCCTATTGGGGACAAGGCATCAGTTCATGTTTTGGCTCTTCTTCGGGAGGTCCAAGGTTCAAATTGGGCGAGTAGGTGAGGGGGTGGGTGTGTGATGGCTATGTGAGTGCGTGAGGGGTGGGTGTGTGATGACTATGTGAGTGCGTGAGGGGACTTTACGAAAAATCTTGGTTGGGAAGAAACTGCTCAACCGTTGATCATAGAAATTTATCACACTACCTAAATTAAAAAAAAAAAACTTTGTTTTGATTCGTACTTCATGTAAGTTGTTATGTTTTTGACCATATGATTTTGACGTGTTACCCTTATTGGTCTCTCGTCCTCGTGTATGCCAGGACAGGACACCGCGAGGTGGGGCCCGCGCCCGCGCTATATTTACTATCGACGCGGAGTGTGGTCGGAAGTGATGACTGCGATTCCCACCCGGGATGCCACGTACGCGAAACGGTTCGAGCTTCGGTTTCCGGACGAAAACTACGTGGCCCAGAGTTGGGGGTCTTGATTTTCCCCCTTCCGGATGCGTGCAGACGAAGAAACGGGTACGCTGACGCAGACGCTTCGTGTATCGGATATTCGTGTAGGATTGATTTGATTTCTCGTATCCGTGAATCAACGACGCAAAATCCGTCACAGCTGATCCACGTGGAAATGACGTGAACGGGTCCGGAAAATAATAAATGAGAAAAATGGGATTATGGAGTCCCTTCGCTTTCAGGGTAAAAAGAGAAAGCGGCTTGCCGCTTCGCCATAAAGTTTTGGATGGATTCGCTCATAAAAGGGTAAGTCAATTGTTTATTCTATAATCTTTACTCGTTATGCACATTTAAATTTAATAAAGAAGCGATGTGACCTAAAATGCCTTAAGCACTTCCCGTGCTTGTACAACGGCTGCCACTTATAAAACGTTAATAATGATACCGTTTCATTTTTCTAGAAAATAGAGAACGACAAACGACAAACCAAAATTCAAGTGTATCGAAACCAATATTGGTGAAATCAGTGCCCTGCCAGAAGGTCACACACGGAATGATTGTCTAATGAAGTAGCATATGGCATCCACCTGCACTACAGCTTTGTCTATAAATTAATATATGTTTAATAACCATGGACCGACCTCAACCCCCTTCCATGTATTGCCCTTTGCGGTACGGAGTCATTCAGTCCGTCGAGCATACAGACCAGAACGACGATCCCAATAATATAGCCGTTACGATTTGCCACTACGCCCACATGCACAGGTCCACGGGGCTGGCCGAGCTGGATGCCAACAACTTCCGCCACCCACATGTCGTCTGGTACGGCCCCTACCTCCACCCTCCCGCCGCCGCCGCCGCCTACGACGCCTCGCTCATTTGCCACTGCCACACCCACCACGTCGGCAACTACCGCGGCCTCGTGCGCTGCGTGCTCGCCAGCGTGGAACGCGCGGCCATCCCCTCCCTCGACACGCCCACCAAAATACTGTTCGCCAGCTTCGTCATCGACATCCTGGCAGCCCACGTGTGCAACCCCGATTTCCCCGACGCGGAGTGGATCATCAGGGCGTTCGGTTACACGTGCAGGGAGCGGAGGAGAGACTTCGACGCCCTGGAGGCGCCGTACGATACGGCGCTCAGCCAGCTCGGCGAAGAGGCCTTTAAGGCCTACGTGGACGACACGTGGCCCCGCGAGGTGTGGACGGAGTTCCTCGCCGACCTCGGCGTGGCGCCGCCGGCTCCCACGCTGCTGCCGGCTGCCGTACGAGTCCTCGTCGGAGGGAAACCCATAAAAGACTTCGTGGACCTCGCCCTGCCCGACGTGGCAATTCTGGACTTCGATACCGCCTTCGCCGCGCGGGTCTGCGGCCACGTGGAGAGCCACCTGGGCTGCGTGCTCGGCCCCGGTGTCTTCGCCGACCTTCTCTTCCTCGCCAAAATGATGGTCTTCGTCCTCGGCCGTCATTTTCCCGACTTAAACCCGTCGCACAGGCCGACGCTTCTTGGCCGCTACGCCGGCCACGTGGCGGACGCCATCATCGCCACAATGGTGAGGACCAGCACCGTCTCCGAGATCGTCGAAATGCCGGCGGCCAAGCCGACGCTGCATCCGCCGGAAAGCTTCCTCGACGGCGTCCGGGGAACCACCCGAGAGGCGGCGCTAGCGGCCGTCGTGGCGGAGATAGCGGCGGGATATAATAAGAGGCAGTGGCCGGCGGAGGTTTGGCAGCCGCTTCTGAATTTCTTGCAGGAAACCTACATGGTGGGGATGGATCCCGGAGTTTTTGTCACGATATACTCGCAGTTTGACGGCGCCAGCCGGAACCCCGTCGCCCTAGCTCTGATGCCCTCTCCCCGGGAGGAGAAAGAGGAATTTATCGAAGGGGACGTGGCCTATGAAGTTGCCAGCGACAGCAGCGGCGACGGAGTGGGAGCGGTGGAGGAGGCGGTGCCGCCGGGCTGTTTTGCAAAGCCGGCGGACTGTGCGTGTTGCATGGGACCCTCCGTGGTTAGTTACAGGTTTAGGTGGCAGTGCAAGGCGGAGCACATGGATGGCGGGGAGGCGGAGGAGACGTACGGGCCGTACAGGATTTTGAACGGGGACTGTGCAGGGCGGATTCACGAGGAGGTGAAGCAGTTTTTTCCGTTTGTCACTGCTTTTCGGTGCATTCAGACTGATCCGTATTTGGTGCCGCCTCCCTACGTTTCGCAGGCCTGTACAAATAATGGTGAAGGCGTTGGAGGATATCACAGTAATGTTTGCCCTAACAATGATCCAGGTATTTACCAAGAAGAGACTCAGAGATTAAACCTTGGAGGTGTTTATTTGCAAAGGTAGTAGTTTGTTTTGAATCTTCTCTGAGTGTGTCCCAGAAGGATGGTCTATCTCACCTCCGATAAACACAATGAGATGGAATAGGCTTGTTGAGAGCAGCCCTTGTGATATTAAAAAAGATGGTCTATCGGATAAACACAATGAGATGGAATAGGCTTGTTGAGAGCAGCCCTTGTGATATTTAAAAAAAATGTTCACGCTCACAATTTTTGTGTGTGGTGGGTTATATTCCAAAGTGATTGTAAATTTGTTAAGAAAAATATCAATATTATGGTTTGTTAAATTATATAGTATTTTTTAATTTTATAAATATATCATGTTTTAAAAATATGATTTTCCTTAAAAAATAATAACATTATTTTTATTTATCCTATTATTATTAATTAATTAAACATTTTCATATCTTTATTTTATATTGACAATCTTGTTCCTTATAAAAAATGTTCTTAGTTTTTACATGGGTAATGAAATGAAATGAAAGATTTCAATTAAGTTCATGAGACCCAAATATAGTCTATGGGACCTCAAATATGGAAGTACAATTACTCAAATCATATCATATGATCTTTAATATCTTTGAGAAGGTTGTTCCTTCTCTTGATTTGTGTTAGCAATTCCTCAACTTTTTTTATTTTACTGTCTTCAAATAAATCTGGCATAAACTCTTTCCTAAGTGTTTTTTTGTATTTGTCACGGATATCTGAAAAACTCGGGCATTTATAGATGAAGTGTTCCTCTGTCTCTACTGTCCCTATGTTGCATAGAGTACATATCCTTTCTTCCCATTGTTCTTTGGACGTTGTCCATCTCCCTGTTTCACATCTAAGCCTATGAGAGCTAGTCCTTACCTAAACAATGAGTATTTTTTTCTTCCACTTAATTTCAGCGCCTATATACGATTTTTCCTTGTGGCCAAATGTTGGTTTAAAATTTGCAATATAATATTGTCTTTTCTTGCTTGCATTTTTCCACATTCCACTTCTGAACTTTTCATTCACATAATTTTTTATATCTTTGTTGACATTTGGGCATTCATTTATGTTGATTTCCCAATGTTTCATCAATTTCTGATTTTGTTTCATCCATGTATTCTTTCGCCTATGCAACTCTTCGTCCCTAGCTGCCCTAGGCCATCTATTATCTGGCATGTTTTCTATTTTTTTCAAGTAACATAACAACTTGGTCATAGCAATTGCTTCTAAAGGGAACATTCTAGTTTTAGCTAGAATAATTTCATAAGGGGTTGTGGCCTTAATTTTGAGAAAGTTTGTAATTAGATATTTTTGAATCCTTTCTATTTGCCTCCATTTTGCATTTTTTGTGCCACTAGCCCACACCTCGCAACCATACAACAAAATCGATGTAACAAGTAGGCCAAATAAGACCTTGGTGGTCTTCTAGTCCCACAACTCGACATTCCTACACCTATTTTGAAGTGCATATAGTGCTCTCCAACCACTTTGAGTTCTTTTCATCCTACATGTATTTCAATTAAGTTTGTCATCAAAGTCTATGCCCAAGTATTTGTATTCTACTACTACATCAAGCGGTTCTCTTGCAAATTGAAATTTGAGTTGTTGCTTCTTTTTGCTGAAAAAATCATAATTTTTGGTTTGCTCGTGTTCACTTGCACCCCCAACTTCTTTACAAAAGAGTTCTAGAGCTTGAAGGTGATCTTCTAGATCTTTGGCTGTTTTTGCCACAAAGATTACATCATCTGCATACATGAGGAGTTTTACCACATATTTGGCTAAATTCACACCCTCTCCCCCAAATTTGTTTATCCATTCTTCTAACTTGTCAATGTACAACCCAAATAAGGTCGGAGATAGAGGGCAACCTTGTTTGACACCTATGTCACTACCAAAACATTCAGATAACCCTTCTCGTGTTATGATTCTAGCCTTTACATGCTCATATAGTCTTGGAACTACTGCCCTATAGTGAATTGGAACCTCTAGCTCTTCCATTCTGCTCCATAATTTTTTCTTTGGCACTGTGTCAAATGCCTTTTTGAAGTCTACAAAACAACAAAAAGCCTCCTCTTTTTTGTCCCATATTTTTTCCACACTGTGTCTGAGCGTGATATAGTGATTAATAGTTGAGTGCTTGGGCCTAAAACCTGCTTGTCCCTTTGCTCTCTTTCCCTTTTCTTCTACCCATATGCTGATCCTACGCTCTATCATACTCCCAAACAACTTTGCAAAGAGAAGGTTGATCATGATAGTTTGATAGTTTGAGGGATTATTTACATCTCCATTTTTAAACAAAGAAATGGTCAAGCTAGTTGTCCACTCAGTAGGGAAGCCATTTTGTATGACCTTATTGAAAATTTCTTTGATTTGCGGTGCCAAGATATCTACCCCCAATTTTATATGCTCTGCTTGAAGATTGTCTGTCACGGGCTTTACCGGTTGCTAACTTTTTTATCCCTTGAATAATGTCTTCAATTGTGGAAAGTTCTTTCTTGACAATGATAGTAGGGGTTGTCTCCTACTGGTTACTACGTCGATACAGTTGTTTTGAATACTCCAACCACTGATTAACTGTTATGTTATTTTCAGTTTGCATCATTTTCACATTTAGTTCCTTCCAAATTTTCTTTGGTTCATGCTTCCCTAAGTAAATCAATTCTTTCCTCATTGTTCTAGTGTATTCTTCTTTTTTTGCCCTTACCAGTTTCTCATATGCTTTTTTGTTTGCTCTTGTTTTACCCATTGGTTCCTTTAATAATCTTCGCATTTTTTTGCAATCTTCATCGAACCATGGGTTGGTTGGGAAGCTATTCATTTCTTTCTTTTTAGGTTTAGCTCTCTTACATTTGTTTAGAACTTCTTGAATAACGTGCATTAACCATTCACTTTTAGTGTAATTTCTACTATTGTGGTGTAGCAAAAATAATTTATAAGGGAAAAAAACTACTTTATCACTTTTTGAAGGATAATTTTATAACTACTATTTAAATTAATTTGATAAATTTAACTTTTAATATAGATTCATGTAGGTCATTTACATTAACTTTATTACCATAAATAAACTTTGTATATATATTCAAATTCTATAATCAAAAGGGTAAGACATTTTTTTCAAGCACATAATCAAATGTTTCTAACTTTTCACGTAAAGCACACCCCATAATACCTCCTCTTTGCAAATAATTACTTGTAAGAGTTTTCCTTTGTCTTATCAACTAAAAGAATGTTGATGCTTTAAGAAAGGCCTCAAGTAAAGCATTCCAATTTGCTTCAAAGCCTTTTGTTCCAACTTGACCAAGTATTCCTAAGCTTTTGATAAATTCACTCATCCTTTCTTGAAAAAAGGTAAAATAGAACTTTTGAAATGGCAAGAACTTATTTGCGTTGTTTGCTCACACTTCACAAATTGACATTTTGATTATCTTATAAACAAAGAACTTAACTGCAAGAATTCCAAATCAGTTATCAAGTAGTTCAAACGAGCCTCCTTAATTCTGGTAAAAACTAGAATAACAGCAAAGAAAACAAGAACAAGCTTCCTCAAATAGGGTTTTGAAGATTTGATTTATTGAACCTTAAAAGGCAGTCCAAGCATTAAATAGCTCAAAATGCGCTATTCTCCTGAAAAGGACACTTTGTTCACTCTTCTCAAATAATAGCCATAACCATAAATCAGTAGTTGTGAATATTGTTGCACCAAATGACTCAGCAGATAGCTTATAAGCACATTTTTTATGGTCCTTCCTTATCAACAGAAGAAGAGACACAAAGTGGCTCCTAATGAGTTCTGCATTTTCACCTTAACAAGTTGCACCCTTCTTGGAATTTTATTCAAAGATTTAACATAATGTCTGTTTTGCAAGTTCTTTACCCATATTGTCCGGTAACTCTCTGTAGCCATTTAATTGTGATTGGTTGCCATCTATCCTCAAGTTTTATGGACAACTCATCAAGATTCATCTAGAAATCACCTAAGGTCTGTAACCACTATGCACTGATGACCAATTCAGCTACTCCAATGGCTAAATCAATTAATCTAAACTCAATTCAGCTACTCCAATGGCTAAATCATTTAATCTAAACTCAATTCAAGGTAGTCCGCCCTGCAATTTCATCCCTTAGAGCATGCCCTTGCACTCTAACATAGTGTCATTGGCCATTCATTCCTAGAAATTTTGTAACAAAACAACAGCTAGGTTCATGAGTGCCACCAACTTTGAGTCTATGAACTGATGAATTCTATCAAAGCAGATGACGATAAATCTTCATCATTCTTCCCTTGAAAATGAGGCAACTCATTGAGTGATTCCCAGCATAGAAGTAGAAGAGACAATTGAGATTTATTGGTGTTCATAAAGATATTTTCCTCCTCCATTTGTATTGCTTCCTCATTATCTTCATCTACATGTCATTAGAAGAAACTTTACATTTGTCCATAAAGAAGTTATTTTGGTTTCCATTTTCTATGTTGCAATGGAACTCCAATACAACTATTTACTAGTCATCTATAAAACTCTCCTATGTGAGTTTTTATCTTAATGCAATATAAGATGCATGCTTTCAAGAAAAAGGACGAGAAATAATACTTATTGAACTATCCAGCATTCTGTTTGCAAATCAATAATCAGAAGATGCCTTTGGATGAATATCAAACACTCTTGTTGTTAAATGGTTAATAACTCGATTCACAAATCTTATGATCACTAATCCTTCAAATTGTAAATCAAATAGAACAATAATGCTCTCATAGTCCATTGTCCATTGAAGCCAGCCACCGTGGTAAGCTTGGGCCACTTATCGCAAAAGAATCAAGCTCAAACCCACTGGATGATGCATATATACCCAATTTGGCCAATGGTAAACTATCACCAAAAGGAATATTACCCTCATCATAAACAAATTATGCTACATCATGTAACGAGAGTTCCTCAAAGAAATTACTTAATAGATTTGACTGCATCTATAGCCGCAAAGATAACTGTGACTTATTGACTATTTTTACTACCGCCAACATAAACCATTCTTGTAAAAGCAAATGCACTACAACAAAGTAGACCAATGCAATCCTATCTCCATTTTTGAAATCATACTTATGCCAAAATCAGACAAACAAGAAGATCTAATGCACAGCTTCTCCAGCCCCTACATGCTGTTTGAATAGCTCTACCCTCCATAAACTAAACTAGCAGATTTTCATACAAAACCACATGACATCCCATTTTGCTCAATCATAACATTGTTGGATTACTTTTTCAACTTTTGAGATTCTACCCGTCACCATGGAATTGCTTCTAGTCCTGATCAATGTTATGCATCATGAATTAATTGATATGAAGCAACCTTTAACTTGAGATTTCTCCATTCGAATATAACCATCTTGATAAACAACCCACAACATTTACATACCATTCTAGTAAATATCCCCTTCACAATAAATGCAAAACTTGAAAAAAATATCTGCTAACCCTACAGTCACTTTTTTTGAAGAAGATTTGGGATGGTCAACAATAATTTTGTAGTTTCCCAAGTTTGCGGATTATTCAAAAAAGAAATTCCTCAAACATAAGCAACCACCCACTAATATGGTCCTTGCAAAGTCAGAGTAGTAACACAACACCGAAATAAGGTATAGCTCAACAGTCAACAATCGACATAAAATGTAAATGGATTATAAATAGGTTGCCAAAAGAAGAAAGAAGAAAGGAAAAAAATAACTGTAGTGCACATGCTGTCCTAAAACCTTCTCTTGACAAATATATGCTTTCATTTTTTCAATATCAGTTCTGACACGCAAAGTACGCTTGAAGATGAATTTTCCTTTCAAAGTCATACCGGTGAACATCAAAATGCTAAAAGTGACACGACCATGTGCACTTAGATGCTCTTTTCCAGATCTCAAAATTGTGGCTCTAGACTTGTTATTCTTCTTCTTTAGGTGCTCAAATTCCAAGACTACACCTTGTGATATACCCAAAGTAGTCCAAATTATGCCAATATTTCTAAGGGTCTAAAGATCTTTCCACAAAAGAAAATAAATCACCAATAAAAACTTTAAGTTGATTAGCAATTTAAAATATTGGGCATTATCAAAACACAAAAGTTTAGCATATGGAACGGAGCAGCCCCATTTCTCACAATTTAAACAAGACACATTCAACTCAGACATATTTCAGTGATCCTTATTGACCTGATTTGAGTGATCCTTCAACAATATGTGCAATGTTGATAAAGTAACATAGGAATAAACAACTCAATCATCTTCCATTCATACTTTTTCATAGTTATTAACTAGATGCAAAAGACTTCCTTTGCTTGATATAGACACAACAGCCTTAGAAAAAAATTTACCCAGGTGGTTAAAAATTTGCCATGTTATAAAGCATCAAATCTCCCTATTCAAACTCTATTATAGTAACATCTCAAACATACCATGTCTGCTATTGCTGTTTCTCAACTTCCTGACGAAAAATCAAAATGCATTTGCCTCTCATTCACTCAACACAAATCCAACTGTTATTGTTTTCCTATTCTTAAACTTTAGGACTAATACAGAGCAAACCACCAACTCTTGTTCACACTCCAGGTGTGCACCATAAGATTAATTTTATGTCTTTCAAATAGCTTGCAATGCTGAATCTGGTTTCCATGGGACCATTTTTGTCCAAAAGGTTTCTAAATTTACTCAGCACTTTCTGGAAAAAAAAAATCCATCCGACATGATCAAACCCTTTTAAAATGCATCTGTCACTACCAAAGGTGGAACTCCACATTGAAAGTTTAGTAGATAAATTTGGAATTTGGAATTGATTTTCAGACTGTCTCTGTATATTATACTCGTGGTTATCAAATATGGTCCATTTTCCAAAAGTCACAGGTATGTCGCTTCAATGCAGGAAAAAAACAGTGTATGTTGTCAATGGAGCAAAATTCAGAGTAGTTGTCAACGGACCAAAAAAACGGAGTATGTTGTCAATGAAGCACCACCGGATACAGCGAACACTATGTCAAATACTTTATTTGCCTTGGTTTTCACCGCCTAATTATAATGGGCATCCAGTTAAGAATGGGGCACGCACTTTGTTGTCAGGCATGGATGCATGTCAATACAACTACCAGACTTGGAACCTGGGGTATATGACAAGGCGGCATTTTTTTATCTTTATAAGAAACGTATGGGCATCTTTGGATTTCATGCCATTGAAGGGTTCAGTTGTTTGGTTGCAGATGTTTTCGAAGCAAACATATGATGAGAACCATGTTCAAAGTGCTTCACAAGAGAGTGTATAAAAACTAATTAATAAACAATAAAATTTATATTTGAAAATTTAATTATTTCTTTTAAGTCATATATTTCAATAAAATACAAGCAAGACCAATCCTCCTCCATAAAATGTTTTATCTTTAAAACAACTAATCAAATATTTATTATTAGCTCTTCCAATTTCAATGGAATGCCAATGGAGTGTCCCATTAGATTATTTTTTCTTGAAAAAGTAACTCTTATAATGGAAGCAAAAGGACAACGAGGAAGTGCATGATCAAATGTTTTAAACTTCTCACTTAAAGCACACCCCATGATACCTCCTCTTTGCAAATAATTACATTTAAGAATTTTTCTTGTAATGTGGATGCTTTAAGAAGGGCCTCAAGTAGGGCATTCCAATTTGCTTCAAAGCCTTCTATTTTAACTTGACTGAGTATTTCTAAGCTTTTGATAGATTCTAAATTAATTCATCTTTTCATGAAAAAGGTAAAATAGAACTCTTGGCTCATATCTTGAAATCCTTTCATGCTTGCTTGAGGTCTTTTTCCTCAACCAAATTGCTAATGAACGTCTAACATTTGAAATTAATTCTTACATCTATATAATTTTAAACAAAAGCATTTGTATAATTTTAAACAGAAGCCTAATCCAAATGTTTCCATGTTGAATTATAATGAGAGGATAAGGCTTCAATTGTGGATTGAAGACAAATAATGAAGGTGAAGCTTGGGTAGCTTTAGAAGGGTTAAACATATGTAAACAAATGAAATGGAATAGAGTATGGATGGAAGGTGATTCTATCATAATAATAAATGCAATTTTAAGGAAAGCAAAGGCTCCATGGAGCATACAAGAGATAATTATGGAAATTCAAGATCTTGCTAAAGAGTTTGAAGAAATCAGGCTTACACATATATTATTTTTAACATTCTCAAGGCTTCACCAAATTTGAGTTTAATGTCGCTATAGATGACACTCAAGTGGATAGGAGTGGTCAACATCCCATATTTTTAGGGTTCACCTTACTAAACCTCATCGTTTAAAAGGACATCAAAATAGTCCCCCCACCTTTCCTATACCCTCATCGGTATAGGACAATTTGACCACAACATAGGGATTATCCTTTAAGGCCCATAACACTTAAAAAGGAACATCTATTCCCTAACCTTTCCATAAGTTTATCTATGTAGGTTATTCTAGCATAAATCCTTGGTGCTTAGTTACCACACCTCCATGGGCTAACTAAAATCATTACCACTTACTTGATAATAAACATGGTTACTTAAACTTCTTTGTTCATAGTACCACCACAACTATCTCATAATTGATTCCATTAAAATAAATAAGGCATTCCAATTTGCTGCATAGTACCACCACAACTATTTGTTGCATAGGAACCTCTATAAACCCTAGCCTATTGTATATATATATATTTTTGTTGCATAGGAACCTCTATAAACCCTAGCCTATTGGGTAAAGATGACGGGTTTTTGTAAGAAGTCATGATCTCCTTATACTAGAGTTTAAACTTGGGTTTGGATGCAAACCCAAAAACATACTACAATGGTATCCCTCATGGGACTCTTTTGATTGAATAATTTCATTTGATTAAATTTAGGAAGCGCAATAAAAAAAGGTAGCCAAATGGCGTCGCAAGTATGTCCACTTATACATCATTTTTTAGGTTAATAATTCTCTAAAAAACGAAGGAAGATATCTAAAATTTGAAAACAAAAAAACATCAAGCTAGGTTAAAGCAACTAAACTTAACAAACGAAAAACATTAATCTAAGCTCAAGCATTTGTTGGAACTAATGTTGTAGTTGATAAGCTAACGTCAGAGATGAGACATAACATCTTCCCTTCCAAACTCATACGGTTCAAGTTAAAAATTATTTATTTCTACACTTCCATAGAAAAAAAGAAATTTAATTTGGATCATGTACCAAGCTTCACACTTGTATTATTCCTCGAATCATCCATTTTTAGAATGACCATAGCTCAAATAATTTAAGGGGTATTTCAAGTTTTGAGAAAACTTTGACACCATTCCCAAATCTAAGAGGTCGATAAGCAAAACCAGAATATATGCTTTGGATTTTTCAAATGTTGACACACAAAGTAGTTTGGGGAAGCAAGGCCAAGATGGTTGAGCCAACTTCCTAATGGGAGACCTCCCAGCAAAAGAGACCAAGCGAAAACCTTCAAATTGTGTGTACATATTTCAATCAAGTTTCCTAAAAAATATTAACTTCTCAATACTTGTTAAGGTGGGGGCTAAGCTTGGGGCTAAATAAAGCATTTCTAGGCTTCTTTAACAGAGTATGCAACAAAAAAATTATAACTAGATCAAATTCCAATCTTAGTCCATTCATAATTTAGGACAAGTGATATAATAATATGGGAGAGTACTCAATAGCGTTAATATTGGTAAAATATTTGTTATTCACTTTATAGTACTGTTTGATTTCTATTTTCGAAATTAAACTTAGGATGAGAAGCATAGGGAGATGGTTTTGAACAAGCCATAAGAAGGAGAACACAAAAGAAAAAGGATGGTAAAGAGCAAACCCAACGCAAACCCTCAAATAGGTGTCAGACCTTCAGGTTACTAGTGGAGCAAGGAGAACAACTCATGGAAAGAGTGGATGGGAATAATGAAAATAATAACAACCATGTTCAAGCCTCTCTTTCGGCTTCTATCCTAAACTAGGTAATAGAGTGCAGTGAGTTACCACAACCAGAGTTTGTAGGGGTATTGGTAGTGCACATTTAGGAGCAGCCGATAATAAAGGATTTCACCATGGGTGTGGAAAAACAGAACAAAGAAAAGTTATTTCTAGGGATATGCTAGGTGGAGAAAAGATCAAAGAATATCAGCTCCCAAAGAGTGGGTAGAAAATCAAATAAGGAACTGATAGCATCTTAAGGAGACAAACTGGTCACTAGGGGATTAGTGAGACCAATAGACTCTTACTGGTCTTAAGGTATCCAATGATTATACAATCATGGAATATTAGGGGTTTAAACAAAAAAACCCATCAATGTATTGTTTGAAGACTCTTAGAGAAAAGTAAAATAGATTTTTTACTTATCCAAGAGACAAAAATGTCACTAGATATCATATATAAAATAGTAAATAGAATTTGGAGGAGTGCTGGTCATATGGAAGTGGATGCCCAAGGGAACTTAGGGGGGGATAGTTACCTTTTGGAACTCTCTTATATTGGAAACTTTTGGGATTTTGTTGTTTAGATGACAACTCATTTCACTTCATAATTGTAGAGAATTTGTGATTTTCTAGTTTTTGAAAAAGTGTATATGTTTAATATGAATCAAACTTTTCCAATTTTGTTTCCATGAAAAAAATAATAATGGTTTTGGTTTTTCATTTTAGCTAGTTTTATTATTTTACCCTCCAAAATTACCATTCAAGACTTCTTTTACAAAGTGCCTAAGATCCTTAAAAGGCATAGTAGGAAACTCAACTATCTTTTATTAAAGGGTGAACGAGCTCAAGGCACGTGTGCATGGTCTCATTCAAGACTTATTTTATTAAAGGGTGAATGAGCTCAAGGCATGTGTGCATGGTCTCATTCAAGACTTATTTTATTAAAGGGTGAACGAGCTCAAGGCATGTGTGCATGGTCTTATTCAAGACTTCTTTTTCAAAGTGCTTAAGATCCTTGAAAAATATTGTGTAGCCAACAAGCAAATCATTTTCATTGTGTGCATCTCCTTTCAAAATTGAATAATATAATTTATCCATGAACTCTAAGGCCTCAATTATCAGTCTAAACTTACCTTTTTATAAATAAATGTTTATACCCACTGACTAGAAACAACTTGCACTAATATGAAATACACAAAAGGACTTCCAAAAATAAGATATAAACTATTATACATGAAAATGTTATGCTCTTTGAATTGACTTCTAAAACACACAAATATTTGATATGAAGTTACAAGATTGATAGAAAATAGCATACACTTATCATACTTCCTATCCTACATCATCGCTTATCGTTAACAAATATACCAAACCTTATTACACAAAATGATAAATTTCAAGTGGAGGGGTCATAAAACACAAACACTTGTCAATTCATACATGCTAAATAACTCGACTCTTTGATTTCAGTTTTTTTTAAGAAAAATATCAACACTAAAATTATTATTTTGAACTATACCTATATCATTATAAGCATGTACCTTTAGCCAAAGTGAAATGGCTTGAGGATTGTCCCTCCAATAGTAATTAACAATTTAGAATTTAGTAACAAATACTTGAGATTGAATTTTTTCATTTATGCCTTAGCTAATGTGTATGTCCATGGGTTTTCCATGTGTCAAGATCTTGATTATTCATGTGATGGAATTTTGATCATAGCTATAAGAATTTAACAATCTTAGGCAAACTTGCTTTCTCAAGAATTTGAGCTTCCAAGTTGATATACCTCATGCTTGCTTTCTTTCTTTTAGCTTAATATTTTGTCTCTTTAGAACTACTAGGATGTGATCCCCGCATTTTTTTAGTTGTCCTCCTAGGCCAAGCTTCTAGAATAACATGAGAGTCTAAGGTCCCAACATTCTTTTCTCAATTGCAACATGTCAAGAGTTTGAGGTCCCAAGCTTTCTCGATTGCACATGTTCCATCCTTTATTTGTAGCTTCGATACTATTCATAGTTGAGCTTGTCCACTCTGAAGTTCAAGCATCCAAACTTGAATTTCCTTTGCTTGAAATATCCTAATTAATGCACAAGTGATTTCTTTGCTCGTGTGCCTAAACTTTGAGACATTGACCTCTTCTTTCTTTGTTTGGGTACCCAAAATTTTAAGATGTTAAGGCATTTTTTTACATGGCTTGAAGCTTTATTTTCTCAAGCATAAAAACATGAATTTTTGTGGTTAAATACTTCGCCTAAATTTTAAGATGTTAAGGCATTTTCTTACATGGCTTGAAGCTTTATTTTTCTCAAGCATAAAAACATGAATTTTTGTGTTTAAATACTTCACCTACCTTTCACTGAAGGGTGAAAATATCCTCAAGATCAGTTCGTTTGATTTTTTCTAAACTTTTTTCTATCCACCTTAGCTTTGTCTACAATTGTCGTTCAAGCAAGATCACAAGCTCAAGGTACAAGTGCCTAGTTTCATTCAAGCCTTATTTTTTGAAGTGTTGCAGCAATTTTGAACTATCAAGAGCCTTGAAAAGTCGTATGTACTCACTATCAAATCATTTTCATCATATGCATCACCATTTAAAATTATACAATCCTAGGTCCAAGGTGTAGACCAATTGGTTTGACCAAACCTAGTAAGAGGGGTGGAGGTCCAAGGTTCAAATCTCGGGCCTCGTCGGACTGAACACTTGTCCCTTTCCTAGTGCTTTCAGCAGCGTAAAAGGTTTAAAATTATTGTGGCATGGTGGTTATAGAGGAAGACTGCGCGAAGAACTATGTGGCAGCTTCCTAAATGGACAATGCAAAATATTATGGCGGCCACAAAAACCAAAAAGGCTGCCCGGATTTGTGGTAGCCATAAAAACCGGACAACCTGCCCGAATTCGTGGCGGCTACCGATTCCACCATTAAATTAAAAAAAAACAATTATACAATCCTCATATACTTTCACCATGAACTCTAAGGACTCAATTATCAATCTAAACTTATCTTTTATCAAGAAATATTTAAGCTAACAAATTAAAAACAACTTGCATGAATATACAGTATACAAAATGACTTTAAAAAATAAGATATAAACTCTTATGCATGGAAAATTTATGCTCATTTAACCAACTTCCAAAAGACTCAAATATTTTTTTTTTGTTACATAGGGGAGTTGGTTACAACCACTATTTTTACTAACTGGCAAGCACAGGGTTCAAACCACAGGGACTGCTTCCAACAACCCATTTGTCTCATTATTGTTGACCCGACGTGAGATGGAGGCCACCGGTCGCTTGGGGTTTGTATCGTCATCGTTGGTCTGGTGTGCACTCAAAGGATTCAACACGAACTACTACCTTTGCTAAAGCTGACAGCGTGCTCCCGAGGTTTGAACCTAGGTCTCTTGCTGGCAAGTACTTTGCCAGTCAAGCCTTTACCAATCCACCTAGCCCTTGGGGGCAAAAGACTCAAATATTTGATTTGAAATTTTAATATTGATGGGAAATAACATAGGCTTATTATAGTCCCTACCCTATACACCTTATTATACAAATGATAAGTACCAACTAGAGGGATAGAGAGTGCCAACAAAAATGATGAAGAAATTGTGAAGGAATTTGACATATATGAGAGGGATGGGTATTGAGTTGGGTAGCACTACAAGGAGTTAGGTTGCAATCAAATGGATAGGTCGAATGTGTTTACAAGGAGAGAGGGTGTCAATAGATACCATGAAAACAAGAAGGCTAAAGTGCATAAAGGGCATGCTTGATGAGGGTCATAAGGAAAAGGGAGAAGAATACACAACACTCAAGAAAGGGTTTCCAAGAGCATGAGGCTAGGGGTAAGTGTGTAGATAGGGATTATTGGATGTTATGTGAAGGGGCCCAAGGGGACAAGAAAGTGATATCAAGTTTTTAACAAGGTTAAAGGTCTTGCCTCTAGTAAAATAATAGTTAAGTAGATGGTGCACCATGATTAAACCTAAGACGTCACAATTGTTAAATGTCCCACCAATGTACCCTAAATAACACAATTGATCAAATCTCAATATGAAAGTATATGAACTTGAAAATCATTAAAATCACCCTATATAAATAACACATACCACAAAAAAATGTCCATGTATTATTTCAATGTTTCAATTTGAATCTTGAAATTTTTCACCTTTTTGTTTGAATTCCCTATGATTTTGACCTTAATTTTAGAGGTTAAAATAATAAAAATACCTAAAATGAAAAACTATAACCATTATTATTTTTTCATGGAAACAAAATTGGAAAATTTTACTTCATATTAAACATATACACTTTTTCAACAACTAGGAAATCACAATTTCTCTACAAATATGAAGTGAAATGATGCTAAACTGCAAGTTACCACTCCTTGCTGATTTAGATAAACATAAACAATTCACATAATGACATGTAGAAAACCACCAATGCAGAAAAGGATATGAATGTAATAATTGGAAACGGAAAGGTGAATGAATGAATCAACAAGGCCTCTTGAGGAGGGCAGTTCCCCACCTTGAAGGCAATGCTGCGAAATGCAGGTGAAGTGAAATATAAAACCAATATGATAAGATCATCCTTAAAATTAAATTCAACCTAATTATATATAAAATAAATTCATTTGGAAAACATAGCCGACGTGGCTATGTTTGGTATGTAGCATGACTCCCCTCCTCGGAAAGCTTTGTCCTCAAAGCTGGAAATGTCTAGAAAATACTCTCAGGTTCCCATGTAGTGTCTTCTTCTGGTAGGCCCTACCATTTGATGAGAAATTCTTGGATGTGATGTGACCTCAGGATGCATGTTCTTCTTTGTAGAATGGCTTCCGGATGGAGATATATACACCCCTTTGTATCTAGTATTGGTAATTCTGACTGAGATTTCACTTTCTGGTCGATCACCTTCATGAGACATTGTCTGGCATGGTCATGGGATCATTTGGGTGGTAGTCCATTTGGTTCGTGAAAAACCTCCTCAATTTTGGCCACAACGTTTTGTAGATCTTCTGCTTGGATTTATGGCACCTCTTGTACTACTTTTTCCATGCAATTAATTTGGCCTACCGTAGCCACCTTTTCTTAACATCTTTTTCCATGCTATGTGAGCTTACTATTTTTGATGGAGGTGTTGGCATTCCTTGGAGGCAAATGGTCTTCCCATTTTCTTTCCATTCAACAAAGCGTTGTTTGTAATTAAAACCGACCGTGGTTTCCATTTGTTTCATCCATGCAATGCCCAAAATAACTTATGAATTCCCTAATTCCATGACAAAAAGATGACCCTGCAAGGTATAACTTCCCATTTGTAATGAGATTGAGGATGTCTTACCTAGGCATTGACAAGTTTCCCTACCTGCAGTTCTAACTTGAAATCTATCTTGACTGGAAGAATATATGGGCAAATTTAATGTCCTGGCAAGTTTTGCGTCAATAAAGATGTGAGTACTTCCTGAATCAACTAATACTGTTACCTTTCTTTACCGAATGAATCCTGCTACCTTGATTGTATGGTGAGAGGATAACCCCATAAGAGCATGTACTGAAATAGTCATGGTATCTTCTCCATCTATAACCATATTGTGATCACTTTGGTCATCATCAGGTGATTTGTTATCCTCTATTTCGCCATCTTCTTTGTCAGCATATTCAATTTGGAAGTTTTGTATTTGTACACATGCCTGATATTTTGGATGGTGAGTGTGACATTTGTAGCAAAAATATCCTGATGGTTGATCATTTCTACGAAAAGAGTTGTGATATTGAGGTTGACCATATGAATCACGTCATGTGGATGTTTCTAGTTGCACCTTCGTCTCTGCCAAATTGGCAATCCTTATACATTCATCTAATCGGGATGGATTTTGTAGGTCCACTTCTACTTTAATATTTGCTTTCAATCCATTTCTAAAAGTCGCTACCACCACATCCTATTGTAAGTCTTTTGCATAGTGAAGCATACTAGTGAATTTTGAGATATAGTCCGCTACTGATCCTCTCTGCTTAAGTGACAACAACCTTACTGTGTATGAACCTATGGGACATTTTTCGAATCTATGAATAAAGGATTCCTTGAAATTAGACCAAAAAAATTCCCTATGGACGTTCTCACGTTTATACCATGTAAACCATTGATAGGCTTTAGTGCCTAATTTGGTTGCTGTAAAAGGGACTTTTTCATCGTCCTTGAATTTGTAGAACTTCAAGATGCCTTCCATTTTGGCTATCCACTCGCGTGGATCCTGAACCTCAAAGGTAGGCATGTCAATGCATGGATAATTGACTCTTGGTAGTGAGAATTGTTTCTATCATGTTCCTCGTTACTCCTCGTTGCTGGTTGTTATTTTGGTAAGGTTTGTTAGAATCCCTTTGTTGCTCCAAAATTTCTTCGTTACCCCACTTCTCATTATTTCAGTGACCATTGTGATTTGGGGATTGACTATTTTGACCTCTATGGTGTGTATAGTCATCATAGTGAATGTTAGTGCTCTAGTGATTGGGACTAGGAGGATTTGGTTGGGGTTGTTTGTTGACTGTTTGTTTGAAGCTAGCAGTCATAATCTTAAGGTTGTCTATTAATTCTCTTAACAAATCATCATTGATCATGGGACGACTATTTTCTACTTGAGTGAGGTTCTCTTGTGAGGATTTTGGAGAGGTATTGGATGCCATTGGGCTGATCAATGGATGACTCAGATTATAACTACCAATTTTGAAAGGAGAAGGAGAATTTTTTGTACCTTGTCTTCGACGTGGTCTCCTTGCATCTGAGTTCTCTTTGTTGGGATTCTCTGGGCTGGATAGTTGACCGTTGGATCCTTTGGTCCACTTTTTGTTCATGCACTTTTCAGCATAACTTGCTTAGGAGCCGTTGAGCTTCACTTTGCTGAAAAAAGAAAATTTTGTTGAATTGCCAAAAATTTGGTTTGTGTTCCACCACTTGTCGCTCCAACTGGGACGCAGATTTGAATTTTTGCTCTCCTCCTTGACAGGACAACATTCAACAACTTGACAACTTTCAGCAACTTTGAGTAGGTGTTGACAAATTTTGGTATTAAGGTACTTTTGACAACATTCAAGAACTTGACAAATTTCAGCAACTTTGAGTAGGTGTTGACAACTTTTGGCAGCAATTTTCAGTTAAACCTAACTAGACAGGGATGTGATCACTAGAACCAACACAGGACACGAGGAAGATAAATCGAAGTACGCACGAGATAGAAGGATGTAAGATAGATGGCGACTAACGTGGACCAAGGATGACTACCATGGATTGGTTGGACGAACATAGACGAACCTGGACAACACGACAGAAGGATAAAATGGACATCGACAACTCACCAAACACGATAGAAGGACAAATCGAACATCGACATAAAAGAGATGACTGACTAACCAGACCACAGGACGAAGGGACGACTAACACAACCTGGGACAACTGACACAACCCGAAAACTGGGCGGAGGAACAAGCTACGTGGCACACGAGAGACCGAGACACAAAACAAGGACAAACGATAAGCGAAGAGAGTACATGCGAGGGAGGCAAGGCGTGTGACTGAAGCCACAAACAACTAAGGTGGCGTATTTGGTTATAAACCCCTCCACTCTGTTCTCATAACGCGTGTGGGATAAAACACACGACGAATAATAAAAGTAAAAAATAAATTTTTTATTAACTTCAAGTACCTTAGCTTAGACGATTAATAAATCGTTTTTATGCTTTTTTATTGGATGATGGCGTTCGTAGCTGGTATGCGATTGTGTGCAGTTTGTTTAGTGTTTTTTAAGTTGATTTGGTTGTTGTGGATTGTGCTTGAAACTGCCAATGATTTTTTTGTCGAACTAATTATGATTTAGCCATTTGTATCTCTGGATGGTATTCGAACCGTTTGATGTACCATTTGACGTACCGCCTGTATCGTTTGACAGTCATATCGCAGGTGTGAAGATTGGGCTACACTCGTTGCATAAAATGTGAAATACGCTCAATTAGAATGATAGTTTAACTAGATGGTGCTTATGGCTATGGTGGCATTGCTCCACTTGTCTGCTTCACCCGATACGTAGCTCAGGACCACCTGAGGGTGGAATGCGCTCGGATTCGTTGTCGTGACGGACTGCCTCTTGGAAGAATATGTCGTAGGTTGTGCAGGAAAGTATAAATATGATACCACTTGCTAAGCTACAAGTTACCACTCCTTGCTGACTTAGATAAACATAAACAATTCACAGAATGACATGCAGAAAACTACCAATGCAGAAAAGGATACGAATGTAATAATTGGAAAAAAGGTGAATGAATGAATTAACAAGGCCTCTTGAGGAGGGAAATTCCCTACCTTGAAGGAAATGTTGTGAAATACAGGTGAAGTGAAATATAAAACCAAGATGATAAGATCATCCTTAAAATTAAATTCAACCTAATTGTATATAAAATAAATTCATTTGGAAAACATAGCCGACATGGCTATGTTTGGTATGTAGCAAATGAGTTGCCATCTAAAAAAAAAAATCCTAAAAGTTTCTAATACAAGAGAGTTCCAAAAGGTAACTATCCCCCAAGGCCCCTTGGGCAGCCACTTCCATATGATCAACACCCCTCCAAAGTCTATTTACTATTTTATACATGAGATCTAGTGACATTTTTGTCTCTTGGATAAGTAAAAAAAATATTTTACTTTTATCTAAGACTCTTCAAACAACACATCGATGGATTTTGTTGTTTATACCCCTAATATTCCATGATTGTATAATCATCGATGACCTTGAGACCAATAAGAGTCTATTGGTCTCATTGATCCCCTAGTGACCAATTTGTCTCCTTGAGATGCTATCAATTCCTTATTTGATTTTCTACCCACTCCTTGAGAGCTAATATTCTTTGATCTCTTCTCCACTTGGATTATCCCTAGAAATAACTTTTCTCTATTCTATTTTTTCACACCCATGGTAAAATCCTTTATTATCAGCTGCTCCTAGTTGTGCACTACCAATGCCCCTACAATCTCTGGTTGTGGTAACTCATTGCAATCTATTAATTGATTTAGGATAGGAGAAGTTGAAATAGGGGCTTGAACATGGCTATTATTTTCATTATTCCCATCCACTCCTTCCATGAGTTGTTCTTCTTCTTACTCCACTAGTGTCTTGAATATCTCACACCTATTTGAGGGCTTGGGTTGGGTTTGCTCTTTATCATCATTTTTCTTTTGCTTTCTTTTTCTTTTGAGAAACCATCTCCCTATGCTTCTCATCCTAAACTTTATGGTACTGTTTAATTTCAAAAATAGAAAGTAAACAGTACTATAAAGTGAATAGCAAAATTTTTACTTGTATTAACACTATTAATTACTCTCCCAAACTATCATAGCCCTTGTCCTAAATTATGAATGGATCTAAGACTAGAATTGATTTGGTTATAAAGAATTTGTTGCATACTTTGTTAAAGGAGCCTACAAATTCTCTGTTTAGTCCCAAGCTTAGCCCCCCACCTTAACAAGTATTGAGAATTTAATTTTTTTACGAAACTTGGTTGAAATATATACATACAATTTGACTATTGTTAGTCGAGCTAAATAAGGCGGTTTTCACTTGGTCTCTTTTACTGGTAGGTCTTCCATTAGGAAGTTGGCTCAACCATCTTGGCCTTGCTTCCCTAGACTACTTTGTGTGTCAGCATTTGGAAAATCCAATGCATATATTCTAATCTTGTTCATTGAGCTCTTAGATTTGGGAATGGTTTCAAAGTTTTCTCAAAACTTGAAAGACCCCTTAGATTATTTGAGCTATGGTCATTCTAGGAATGGATGATATCTAGGAACAATACAAGTGTGAAGCTTGGTACATGATCCAAATTAATTTTTTTCTATGGAATTTTAGAAATAAAAGAATATTCAACTTGAACAGTATGAGTTTAGAAGGGAAGATGTTTTGTCTCATCTCTTCTCTAAATTTGTAAATTTTAGTACAAGCTTAGAAGGTGCAAATGGAGCTAGAGCGCCTTTGTCATTTGTTGGAGTTTTGGGAAGATGCCCCATATAACATGAAAACCTCTAGAAGATCTTGATGTTGGCTTATCAACTACAACATTAGTTCTAACAACTACTTGAGCCTAGCTTAATGTTTTTTTTTGTCAAGTTTAGCTACTTTAGCCTAGCTTAATGTTTTTTATTTTTCAAATTTAGGATTTCTTCCTTAGTTTTTATACCGAGGACTCTTCATTATAACTTTTGAGTTTTTTTTGACATTTACTCTTAGAGAATTATTAACCTAGAAAATGATGTATAAGTGGGCATACTGGTGATAAGCCCTTTGGCTACTTTTTTTATTGTGCTTCCTAAATTTAATAAAATGAAATTATTCAATAAAAAGATTCTTGTGAGGAGGGGTACCATTGTGGTGTGTCTTTGGTTTTCATCCATAAGACCCAAGTTCAAACTCTGGTATAGGGAGACCAAGATCCCTTACAAAAACTCGTGCTTTATCCTAAATTTTTTACCCAAAAGGGATAGGCCAGTTGGTAGCGATCGAGTGTCAATGGAATACCCTGGTTTGATTCCTTGGATAGTTGGGAGTCCATTAACTTCATATTTACCCAATGGACTAAGGTTTATAGAGGTTCCCAATTGTTGAGTGGTATTTTCACATAGTTGTGAAAGTACACTCTCCTTTAGGATTTGGGTTCCAAATCCTCTCTTGCAAAGAAGTTAAACAAACAACTTCTCCAAGGTCTCCGTTGTATTAGCATTTGCATATGTGTATTAGTAATCTCAAATAAAGATATTCAATTTAAATGCCTGGAACACCTTAGTGATTGCAAGTAATTGTAAACAAGGGGCAATGTTGGTTTATTTCACCATGAAACTTTAATGATTGTTCATTGTTTTTTTGGATTTTGAATTTTTTGAAATGTTTATTTTAATGTCTGAAAATTTAAAATAAGTGAAAATTTCTACAAAAAATAAAATGCAGAAAATGAAAATGAAATACAGAAAACTGAAAATAAAACGCATTCAATATGATGCTATCATATTTCAACAAAACCGAAGATGTGAGGTTTTCATGCATGCAACCTAACCTATTGGACTTGCAAAAAAGCACAATCCGGATAAGCTAAGTGCTGGCTCCTGGGGTTTTAAATAAGGTTTTTCAGATTTAAACATTCGTATGAAGCAACCAAGAAAACTTGCATAAACTCCATTTACAAGCCTAAAATCTGAAAAGGGGAAAAATAGACATTTAATCTAGCATGCAGAAAATGACTCCTCCTTTCTTGCCCACAAGATGCAAAATTTTGAAAACTTCTGCATTAAAAATATGTCATTTTACAATAGAAGAATTTCTGGTTTTCCTAAACCAGTCTGTGGAAGAAAAACAACTCAAACAGGTCCAGAATGGCCTTCTTGCCTTCAACTTTGCAACTCTGCTTGCTGCGGTTTCCAACCCCTTCTGGACTCTTTGAATGGCATATTTAAACTTCTGAAAAAATTGTTTCTCCTTCCATGACGGTTCGTTTCGTTTTCGATGGCTGTTCGTTTCACCTTCCCCGACGTTCGTTTCACCTTCCCCTGTATGTGTGTGCTTTGGTTTCCATTTTGTGGTCATTCGCTGCGTTTTCTCCACATGGGCTTGCGTCCGTTTCCCTCCATGTGTAACGACCATCTTAAATGATTTCAAATCATTAAAGATTCCTTATGTAACGCTTTGTCTTATTCAATGGATTTTGGTCTACCTATTATTATTATTTTAGTTGGTTATAGTGGAATTGAAACAAGCTTCACTTTTATTGCATCATCACCACATAGTGGTATTACGAACAAAACTTGGATATCCTATTCATGTTTTGTTTGGCAAGATTCAAGCTTGGGTCCCTCCTTACGTGGGTCCCCCCTTGAATGTTGAACAATTTAACCACTTGACTTAATGTCACTTGATAATATTACTTATCAATACATATATTGTTAGAAAACTTTTGAATTTGGATCTTTAAAATTTAACACCTTGAACTTTTATATATATATATATTTCAATTAATAAAAGTCTACCTATTATTATTATTTTAGTTGGTTATATGGAATTGAAACAAGTTTCACTTTTATTGCATCATCACCACATAGTGGTATTACAACAAAACTTGGATATTATTCATGTTTTGTTTGGCAAGATTCAAGCTTGGGTCCCTCCTTGCGTGGGTCCCCCCTTGAATGTTGAACAATTTAACCACTTGACTTAATGTCACTTGATAATATTACTTATCAATACATATATTGTTAGAAAACTTTTGAATTTGGATCTCTAAAATTTAACACCTTGAACTTATATATATATATATATTATTTTTTATTATTTTTTTTCTTTTTTGTTTTGGTTACATAGGAGAGTTTGTCACAACCACACTATTTTTAGTAATTGACAAGCGTAGGGTTCAAACCACAAGGGTTGCTCCCACCAAACCTATTCCACCTCGTTATTGTTGATCCGGCATGAAGGGGACCACCGAGTTACTTGGAATTCATAATGTCATCATCGGTCTGGCACACACTCAGAAGATTCAAATCAAACTACTAACTTTACAAATAAGCTACCCTCAACGTTTGAATCTGGGTGTCTTCTTATACCTTGAACTAATATATAATACAATATTATATTTAATTAAAAAACTTTGTTTTTTTGTTTATATAAGAGAGTTGATCACAACCACACTATTTTTAGTAATGAATCTGGGAGTCTTCTTATACCTTGAACTAATATATAATACAATATTATATTTAATTAAAAAAACTTTTTTTTTTGTTTATATAAGAGAGTTGGTCACAACCACACTATTTTTAGTAATTGACAAGACAAGGATTGCTCCTACCAAACCTATTTCACTTCATTATTGTTAACCCAACATGAAGGGGACCATCAGTTACTCAAAATTCGTAATGTCATCATCGGTGGGGCATGCACTCAGAGGATTCAAATCAGACTACTAACACTTCATTATTGTTAACCCGACATGAAAGGGACCATCGGTTACTCAAAATTCGTAACGTCATCATCGGTCTGGCATGCACTCAGAGGATTCAAATCAGAGTACTAAATTTGCAAATAGGCTGCCCTCGAGGTTTGAACCTAAGTGTCTTCTTGGCAAGTGCCTGGCCAGACAAGTAGTTACCAATCTACCTAGCCCTCTCGAGGGTAACTTTGTTTTTATTATTATTATTATTATTTTTATACATAGGGGAGTTGGTTACATCCACACTATTTCTAGTAACTCCTAAGTGTAGGATTCAAACTACAAGGTTACTCCCAACAAGCCTATACCACCTCGTTGTTGATGACTCGACGGGAAGGAAATCACCAGTCGCTCAAGATTCATATCGTTATTATTGTTATCGGTTTAACATGCATTCGAAATATTCACATTAAACTATTACCTTTGCAAAAAAAAATATGCCCCAAAGTTTAAACCAACATCTCTTTTTATCCAACAATTACCAATCCACTAGGGCATTTATTTAACATATTAATACGTGGATGCATCTTTTATGTGAGTAGTTATGTTTCGACCATAAGATTTTGACGTGTTACCCTTACGGTCTCTCGTCGTCGTGTATGCCAAACACCTTTAAAAAGGAAAATGTCGTGTCCTTCTGCCCTCCGCTTGGAGGGCCCAGGACGTGGCACGACAACCAAGTACTTGCCCTTTACGATAAAGTTTATATCGATGTTGACCGTTCAGGGTAGAGATGAGTATGGAAATTTCATCATAATATTAGAAGCGACGGTGCCATTTTTGAGCCTGTTCTAAAACGCCACCATTTCACGCTTCCATCAGGGTTAGATAGCAAAGGAAAAGGAAAGAAATCAGAGGCCGTGGTATGCGCTTAGGATCTCAGAGCGAGTTGATAATCTCGGCAGAAAAGCACAAGGTTCGATCCGCGCCCCCCGCGCCTTGGCCATGGCGAATCTCTTTGATGGAGAGCCGCTTCTTTCAAAGATGTGCCTGTATGCTCTTATCGCATGCGCGGTAGCCTTCCAATTCTTCATCCGCATCGATTTCCGCATCGGCGTCTGCATCGGCTACGTCTTTTCCTTAATAGGTTGCTTTTGGTGGCTTCGATTTCTGGCGCCACCACTCTTCCATACTTCTTGTTAAGCATATTAGATCTAAATAAATAGAGCTTGCCATAAATAACATTTTCAGCCCTGATTTGTTGTTTTGAGGGATTATATTGTAGTAAGCATTGTGGTTTCGATAATTGCTTATCTGTAATGACTATCAAACATGACATTGATATAATATTATAGGCTTCCACTTTCTCCTTGCTTTGTGATGGATCTAATTTCGCTTCCAAATTCTGTCAATGGTTAGGTGTTCTGTGTAGAACCAGCATTAAGTTAAATGTATTGCAGAACCAACTTATTTTTCTATTATTTAAAAATGTTAGAAAAAAATATAAAGATTCATCTATAAACTTGGCTCAGGTGACTTTCTTAAGAAAGATTGGGGTTAAGCTTAGGACTAGACAGCCATTTGTAGGTTTTTTTTAAAGAGAGTATGTAGCAAAAATTTTATGACCATATCAATTTTAGTCTTAGGTCCATTCATAATTTAGGACAAGGATATAATAGTCTATGAGAGTACTTAATAGCATTAATATATGTAAATTTTATATTCACAGAGTTCCAAAAGGTAATTATTCTCCCGAGGCCTCTTGGACGGCCACTTCCATATGATCAACACCCCTTCAAAGTCTTTTTACTATTTTATATATGAGATTGAGCGATATTTTTGTGTCTAGATAAGCAAAAAAAATTGTTTTACTTTTCTCTCGGAGTCTTCAAATAGTAGATTGATGGGTTATGTTGTTTAAACCCCTAATATTCCATGATTGTATAATCATTGGTTACTTTGAGACCAGTAAGAGTTTGTTGGTCTATCTATCATTTAGTGACCAGTTTGTCTCATTGAGATGCTATCAATTCCTTATTTGATTTTTTACCCACTCCTTGAGAGCTAATATTCTTTGATCTCTTTTCCACCTGGCTTATCCCTAGAGTTGGCTTTTCTCTATTATTTTATGCCATACCCATGATGAAATCCTTTATTATTTGATGTTCCTGGGTATGCACTACCAATGTCCCTACAATATCTGGTTGTGGTATATCATTGTACTCTATTACCTAATTTAGGATAGAGGATCCGAAAGAGGGGCTTGAACATTGTTGTTATTATTTTCATTATTCTCATCCACTCTTTCCATGAGTTGTTATTCTTCCTACTCCACTAGTGTCTTGACATCTCACATCTATTTGAAGGCTTGGGCTAGGTTTGCTTTTTACCATATTTTTTCTTTTTCCTTCTTCTTTTGGGATGTTTAAAACCATCTTCCTATGTCACTTCTTTTGAAGAAATGTTGGTTGCTTTTTTATTGCTTGTCACCTTAGGTTTTACATTATCTAGATGTGTGATTTTGGAGGATCGATGGTTTGAAGGGTTTTGTAACAAAAGGGTTTGAAGACCAGGTGAAACTAGGGGTAGAATGAATTTCAAGGATGCTCTAAGGGGTGCTCAACCTCCAACAATTCCAAATGGTTGACAGGGTTTTGAGGGTTAACCTCTATGTATGCCAAGGATTGATCCTAGGAAAACAGACTTTGGTTGCATGAAAGCAACAAATGGATCTCCAATTGTTAATCTACATCGATCTAACATTCAAGATGGAATTGATGCAATGGAGCAACAAGGGTTGATCTATCAATTATTGGGCTTTTGGCCATCCTTACCTGATTTTAAAAGTTGGGCATTGAAGCAAATGACGAACTCCGAGTGAGTTTAGTATCTTAAATTACCCTAATGGGTATTTTTTTGTGTTATTTGCTAATGAAGAGGATAGATAACAAATACTCTAGGGTGGTCCTTGGTTTTTTGGTCGAGCTGATTTGTTTATAAAATTGTTACATGCTTTGTTTAAGGTTGAAGAGGAAATGCCTTCGGTAGGACCTGTATGGATCATAATTTTTGGTTTATCGATTGAATTCTAGAATCCTATAGTCTTCTCAGCAATTGGTAACACTTTAGGCACCTACATGATGACAATAGATAACACAATGCGGTTTGAGCATATTATTTATGCTAGAATCTATGTGCTTATAAACTTCAATAACCCTCTACCTAAAAAAATCACTTTGTAGTTTGAGTAAGAAACTTGGGAGTAAGAAGTTGATTATGAAAACATTCCCTTCAGGTGTCGAGTCTATCATGAATATGGTCACTGAGTAACAAATTGCAAATATGTAGTCTTGGAGCAAAAAAGCAGGATCAAGGTCAACATAAATTTCAAGTTCCTAAAAAAACATGTTACTAAAAAAATGAAGCCTACAGATAAGACAACCTCTTCGAATAATAGGTTTTCAAAAATTGCAGTGGAAGATGATTTAGAGGATGTGGATGATTCTATGGAGATGAATTTTGGAAACTCAATTTTTGGATATCTCACGAATTTCCCCCCTAGAAGTAGTAAAAGCCTCTTAAAAGAAAGTCATTGGTTTGATTAACGATAATTTTGAGATCTGTCCTCAGGAAGGGAAAACTTACGAACAAAAACACGAAATGGAGGAGAAGGTCAAACAAGGCTTTAGTTCTCAAGGAGGATCCTAGAGATCTATGAACTAAGCTTTATTCATGTATTCTCAATCAACAAAAATAAACTTAAATTTAGAATCATAATTAATTAGTCAAACCTTGAGTATAAAGATGAAGTTGGATACAAACCAAAAGACAGGAAGGAAAACAAATGTGGTTCATATTAAAAAAGGAGATAAGTTGGTTCCAATAGGTAGAGTGAGGATATTCCTCAAATGTTTAAATTTTTTTCTCATGAAGTACATCTCATGGAATATAAGAGGACTAAAAGGTTGCCCTTCAAAACTTAATGAAATAGCAAGAATGATTAAACATAATCACCCACCAGTGTTTTTTCTCATAGAAACAAAAGTTTTAGTTGAAGTGATGGATGTCTTTTCTAGGAAAATTTGGCTTGGGAGTAAGAATTTGATTATGAAAACATTCCTTTTAGGTATCAGGTCTATCATGAATATGGTCACTTAGTAAAAGATTGCAAATATGTAGTCTTGGAGCAAAAAAAGTAGGATCAAAGTTGTTGGAAATTTGAGTTAATTTGAGGCATTTTGTGTTGTCATTGATGTCACATGGATCACATTTGGTTTTGGTGGCCAAAATATTTCATAAATAAGCATTTATGATATTTTGGAAAGCATAGCTATTTACAAGTTTTTTATGAAAATGAAGGCAGGCAAAATAAAAAGTTTTATTTAAAACCATGGTGGGCTTATGTGGAAAGGGCTTTTCTTAAAAGCCAAGGTGGAATTTTGTTTCATCGAAAAAAGGACCTCCGATGATGAAGATATTAAATTTTAAAGTTTAAGTTTAAATTGATGGAGGGCCGACCTATGTGCAATTAATGGAGGTTGGCATATATATATATATATATATATAAAGGTTTCAATTTATTTCAAAAATGGGGCATATTATATATCGTCGAAAAGCTTATTTCGAGAGCTATTTGACTAACTTATTTAGAAGTTGAAATAATGTGTGTGTAAAGATATATTTCTGATTTTGCAAAGGGGTTCCAAAAGTGAAGTTTGTCTTGTTCTTTTTCAAGAAGATTAATTCTTCATGAGGTGACAAGGTATGCAATATTGTGATTTATTTTATTTTATGGTATAAGTGGTTTTGGAAGTGAAAATGTTAGGCAATATTTTGATTTATTTTATTTTATGGTACAAGTGGTTTTAAGAGAAATAAGGAAGTTGTGCAATTAAAGGCCTTGGTGATGATTATTGAAAAGTGGAGTAATGTTGATTATTTTGTGATCTACTAACCCTTGTGAAGATTGGTAAAAGAATTTTGTGATTGTGGCACATTTACAAAGAGGTTTTTTCATCTTCATAAAAGGTATGGGCACATTCTCCTATTGATTGTTTATGGTGGTTGATTTCTGAAATATCATTGGAGGGAAAAGGATTGATTGTGGTTTCCTTTTCGAAAGTGATTGGTTTAATGCTTCAAGGTTTTCTAGTTTGAGAGTTGAGGTTAAACCTTGTTTTATAAGCATTGTTATTGAATCCCATTGGTTGTGAAAGAACTTGAGTTAGAAAAGAACATGAGTATCATTGTTATGTGAGATTTGTGGTTGAGCATTGTTGAAAACATTTGAGTTGGTTGATACATACTTGGACTAGGGTTGTGTTAGAAAGAGTTGCCCCTTCTGATGATTGGTTGAGTTGAATTGATTGAGCCTAGTCAAGTGATGTGTGAAGTGATTGTTCAAGATCTATAAAATAAACTATTCCATCATTCTATGTTGAGTTGAGATTAATGTTAGAACATATTGAGTCTCTAATAATTCTCTTTATGGTTCTATAAGACTTGAGTTGATTTGAGGTTGATTTGAATTGAGTTGAGGTTGATTTGAGTTGAGAGTGAGATATAACATATCGAGTCTCTATCAATTCTCTTTATGCTTCTATGAGTTGATTTGAGTTGAGTTGAGATTGATTTGGGTTGAGAGTGAGTTTAGAACATATTGAGTCTCTAACAATTCTCTTTATGGTTCTATGAGTTGAGTTGAGATTGATTTGGGTTGAAAGTGAGATTAGAACATATTAAGTCTCTAACAATTATCTTTATGCTTCTATGAAGTTAATTTGAGTTGAGATTGTCATTCCTTGTTGAGTTCATTTTGAGAACTACTTGAGCAAGATTGATTGAGCCTTTGAGAAGGCCTTTGGGATAGATTTGAGGACAGTGTTGGGACATATTTGAGGACAGTGTTTGGACAAGTTCTTAGTGATCTTGTTGGAGCAGATTTGGGCAAGTTCTTGGTGAGCTTGCTAGCATAGATTTGACAAGTTTTGTGTGAGCTTGTTAAGCAGGTTCTGTTTGAGCCTATTGAGCAGGTTTTGTGTGAGCCTATTGACAAAGCTTTGGAGGTGACAGAGTACAGAGGACAGAGTCTCAGTGGATAGAGATCCAACAGCTAGCACAGTTGAAGACAGATCTAAGTGAGGAGTCTTCAAGTGGAGAGAGGTCCATTAGTTAGTGCAGCAAAGAGACATAGTCTTCTAGAAGATCACATAGCCATAGCAGAAGGGGAAAGAGTTCTCTTGTGGAAGATATCCACGAACTTGAGTTTAGGGGATCAACATCTCCTTTGGACAGAGATCCATAAACATTGTAATTGGGAGTGATTCCCAAAGAGTTTGATTGATAAAGTTTTAGTAAAATATTTTCTCCGTGGAGTAGCCCACATTGGGTGAACCACATAAATTGTGGTGTCTCTATTGTGTATGGTTTCTTGGGCCCATATGGTTTTCCTATTGATTTTTATGAGGAGTTTTGGGATATTTTACATGTAGATTAATTGGAGGCTATGAAGGAAGCAAGAACTACCAAAGTTATTCTCAAAGAGATAAACAAAACTTCATTGCTTTAGTTACTAAAGTACAAGAGGTAAATCATGTATTTATATTTCATCCTATAGTTATTTGTAATGTATTGTATAAAATCATTACAAATGTTATGATTAATCATCTAAAACCCCTTTTGCATTGACTAAACTAAAACAAAGTGGTTTTGTAGTTGGTAGATAATTTTTGATGAGATTGTTCTAGTTAGTTGAAGAAGCTCTTCATTCCATATAGCTTACAAATAAGTGAACTATGTTTATTCGACTTGACCTTTCAAAGGCTTATCATAGGGTTGATTTGTCTTTTCTCCTAAGAGATCAACAATTTGGTTTCTCAATAGATTGGGTTTCAATGGGTTGGCGGGTGCATTTCTTCGGTTTCTTTATCTCATAAGGCATAATAATTAATTTATATGAAACTAAAACACGATAATTAATAACATAATAAAGTTTGCAGTGCCATTACCTGAGGATCGGTCGAGACTAAGCTGCAATTGTTGACCGTTGTCAAGAATTTTAGCGTGGCTGTAGAAATTTGCAGAAACCAGGTGGAGAATACCCCGCATCTCCATCTTAACTTATTGTTGCGAGAAATGTTACAAGAATTTTTTTTTTCACTTGAGTATGTTATATTTAATGTGGTCAATAACTTTTTGATCATTGGGTGCAGGAGATAAGCACAACGAAATAGGCTTTTCGTGCCTCGAAAACCTGTCAGGAGATCTCTATATCATGCACACGATGGGGCGGCAGGACTAAAATAAAACATAAATTATAATCAAAGTGAATTTAGAATTTACTCTTATAAAAAGTTTAAAAGAAAGATAATTAATATTTAAATGTAAATAATTAAGTTAGATTTTTTAAAATTGAATTAAAAAGAATATTTAGATTGGAATTTTATAAATAATATTAAATTTTGTTATCATATTACTTTCATAATAATATATTAAAAAAACCATTTAAAAAATATATTTAAATGTGAATCTTCTATAACACTTTTTACCTATTTCAATTGAAAAAAATATTTAAATGTAAACCTTCTTTAAATAATTGTTGGAATAAGAATACTTTTTTTTACGTCTTTCTCGTGGGAATACAAATAATGACCCATAAATTCTTTGGGGGTATCATCTTACGGATGAACCTCATGATCTGCTCTCCCCTTTATTTTGTAATTTCCTATCAGGGTGATCTGGCATAGGGGCAAATGCTACTTACGCTGTTGGTGAGAGGAGATATATAAGAATGGTAGGAAATGAAAAATCAAAAGAATCGATTTGACATGTGAGGTGGCAGCCATAAATAAAGTCATAACGAGGGCTGTGGGTCTGCTCTCCCTCCACTTCGAGATGGAAGTCCTCTAAACAATAAAATATCTTCGACTGTTATAGGGTGATTTTAATGATTTTCAAGTTCATAGACTTTCATATTGAGATTTGACCAATTGCGTCATTTAGGGTACATTGGTGGGTTCATTTAACAATTGTGACGTCTTATGTTTAACTATGGACCATAGTCTACTTACTATTTTTTAGTAGAAGCAAGACCTTTGACCTTGTTGAAAACTTTGATGTTACTTTCTTTTTTCTTTTGGGCCCCTTCATGTAGCATGCAATAATCCCCATATGCACACTTACCTCTATCCTCATGACCTTGGAGACCCCTATGTTCTCCTACCTTTTTCTTATACCCTTATCTTGATGGTTCAGGATTGATGCAACACTTCAAAAAAGAAGGCTTGAATGGGACTGGACACTTGTGCATTGAGCTTATGATCTTGTTTGAACGCCGATTGTAGACAAAACTAAGGTGGCTAGAATTTAGTTCAGAAAATCTCAAACGAAAGGATCTTGAGGATATTTTTACCCTTCAAAGGTAGGTGAAAATAAAGCTTCAAGCTATGTAAAAAAAAAAATTAATATCTAAAAATTTTGGGTACGCAAGGAAAGAAAGAAGGCCTAGTGTCTCAAAGTTTATGCACACGAGTAAATAAATCACTTGTCCATTAGGATCTTCCAAGAAAAGGAAATTCAAGTTTAGATGCTTAAGCTTCAGACTGGATAAGTTCAACTATGAATGGTATCGAAGCTACAAATAAAAGATGTAACATATGATAATTAAGAAAGCTTGGGACATCAAACTCCTGACATATTGCAGTTGAGAAAAGAATGTTCGGACCTTAGGATCTCATGTCATTCTAGAAGCTTGGCCTAGGAGGACAACTAACAAAATGTGGGGATCACATCCTAGTAGTTTTAAAGAGACAAAATCTTAAGCTAAGAGAAGGAAAGAAAGCATGAGGTCTATCAACTTGGAAGCTAAAATTCTTGAGAAAGCAAGTTTGCCTAAGATTGTTAAATCTTGTAGCTATAATCAAAATTCTATCACATGAATAATCAAGATCTTAACATGTGAATAATCACCCTTAATAAATAATACATACTAAAAAAAAAGTCCATGCATTATTTCAATGTTTGAAATTGAATTTTTGCACTTTTTGTTTGAATTCCCTATGAATTTGATCTTAATTTTGGAGGTTAAAATGATAAAATTATTGAAAATGAAAAACTAAAATCATTATTATTTTTCATGGAAACAAAATTGGAAAATTTTAATTCATATTAAACATATACACTTTTTCAACAATGAGGAAATCACAATTTCTCTATAATTATGAAGTGAAACGAGTTGTCATCTAAACAACAAAATCCTAATAGTTTCTAATACAAGAGAGTTCCAAAAGGTAACTATCCCCCCTAAGGCTCCTTGAGCAACCACTTCCATATGACCAACACCCCTCCAAAGTCTATTTACTATTTTATACATGAGATCTAGTGACATTTTTGTCTCTCGGATAAGTAAAAAACATATTTTAATTTTATCTAAGAGTCTTCAAATAGTACATTCATGGGTTTTGTTGTTTAAACCCTTAATATTCTATGATTGTATAATCATCGGTTACCTTGAGACCAGTAAGAGTCTATTGGTCTTACCGATCCTCTAGTGACTAGTTTGTCTCCTTGAGATGCTATCAATTCCTTATTTGATTTTCTACCCACTCCTTGAGAGCTAATATTCTTTGATCTCTTCTCCACCTAGCTTATCCCTAGAAATAACTTTTCTCTGTTCTATTTTTCCACACCCATGGTGACATCCTTTATTATCGATTGCTCCTACTTGTGCACTACCAATGCCCTTACAATATTTGGTTGTGGTAACTCACTGCACTCTATTACCTGATTTAGGATAGGAGGAGTTGAAAGTGAGGCTTGAACATGGTTGTTATTATTTTCATTATTCCCATCCACTCCTTCCATGATTTGGTCTTCTTCTTACTCCACTAGTGTCTTGAAGATCTCACACCTATTTGAGGGCTTGGGTTGGGTTTGCTCTTTACCATCCTTTTTATTTTTCCTTCTCTTTCTTTTGGGTTGTTCAAAACCATCTCCTTATGCTTCTCATCCTAAACTTATGAAACTGTTTAATTTCAAAAATAGAAAATAAAAAATACTATAAAGTGAATAGCAAATATTTTACATGTATTAACGCTATTAAGTACTCTCCCAAACTATTAAATCCCTTGTTCTAAATTATGAATGGATCTAAGACTAGAATTGATTTGGTTATAAAAAAATTGTTAAAAAAATTGTTGCATACTCTGTTAAAGAAGCCTACAAATGCTTTGTTTAGCCCCAAGCTTAGCCCCCCACCTTAACAAGTATTGAGAAGTTAATTTTTTTTAGGAAATTTGGATGAAATATATACACACAATTTGACTACAGTTAATTGAGCCAAAGAAGGTAGTTTTACTGGGAGGTCTCCCATTATGAAGTTGGCTCAACCATCTTGGCCTTGCTTCCCTAGACTACTTTGTGTGTCAGCATTTGGAAAATCCAATGCATATATTCTGGTCTTGCTCATTGACATATTAGATTTGGGAATGGTGTCAATATTTTTTCAAAACTTGAAAGACCCCTTAGATTATTTGAGCTATGGTTATTCTAGGAATGGATGATTCCTAGGAACAATACAAGTGTGAAACTTGGTACATGACCCAAATTAAAATTCATTTTCTATGGAATTGTAGAAATAAAAGAATATTCAACTTGAATAGAATGAGTTTGGAAGGGAAGATGTTTTGTCTCATCTCTTCTCTAAATTTGTAAATTTCAGTACAAGCTCAGAAGGTGCAAATAGAGTTAGAGCACCTTCGTCATTTGTTGGAGTTTTGGGATGATGCCCCATGTTAATTTGTAAATTTCAGTAGAAGCTCAGAAGGTGCAAATGGAGCTAGAGCACCTTCATCATTTGTTGAAGTTTTGGGAAGATGCCCCATGTAACATGGAAACCCCTAGAAGATCTTGATGTTGGCTTATCAACTACAACATTAGTTCCAACAACTACTTGAGCCTAGCTTAATGTATTTTGTTTATCAGTTTAATTGCTTTAGCCTAGCTTAACTTTTTTTGTTTTTCAAATTTGGGATTTCTTCCTTAGTTTTTATATTGAGGACTCCTCATTATAACTTCGGCTATGTCTTTTCCCTAATAGGTTGCTTTTGGTGGCTTCGATTTCTGGCGCCACCACTCTTCCATTCTTCTTGTTAAGCATATTATATCTAAATAAATAGAGTTTGTCGTAAATAACATTTTCAGCCCTGATTGTTGTTTTGAGGGATAATATTGTAATAAGCATTGTGGTTTAAATTATTGCTTATTTGTAATGACTATCAAACATGACATTGATATAATAATATAGGCTTCCACTTTCTCCTTGCTTTGTGATGGACCTAATTTCGCTTCCTAATTCTGTCTATGGCAAGGCGTATGTACTGCATAACCAACTAATTTTCTATTATTTAAAAATGTTAGAAAAAATATAAAGATTAACCATAAACTTATTTTCTATAAACTTGGCTCAGCCAATTTTCTTAAAGAAAGATTAACTTCTCAATGGGTGCTAAGTTTGGTACTAAACAAAGTCATTTGTAGGTTTCTTTTAAAAGAAGAAGAGTATGTAGCAAGTAGAAAAACTTTTATGATTAGATCAATTTCAATCTTAAGTTCATTTATAATTTAGGACAAGGGATATAATAGTTTAGGAGAGTACTTAATAGCATCAATATAGGTAAAATTTCTATTCATTTTATTGTCATTTGTTCAAGAGAATTCCAAAAGGTAACCATCCTCTGATAACCACTTCCATATGGTCAATATTTTTCCAAAGTCTATTTACTATTTTATACATGAGATCCAACGACATTTTTGTGTCTAGATAAGCAAAAAATATGTTTTACTTTTCTTTAAGAGTTTTCAAACAATAGATTGATGGGTTATATTGTTTAAACTCATAATATTACATTATTGTATAATCATTGGCTACCTTGAGACCAATAAGAGTTTATTGGCCTATTTATCCCTTAGTGACCAGTTTGTTTCCTTGAGATGCTATCAATTCTTTATTTGATTTTCTACCCACTCCTTGGGAGCTAATATTCTTTGATTTCTTCTCTACCTAGCTTATCCCTAGAGTTGGCTTTTCTCTATTATTTTATGTCGCATCCATGATGACATCCTTTATTATTTGAGCTCCTAGTTATGCACTACAAATATCCCTACAATATTTGGTTGCGGTAACTCATTGTACTCTATTACCTAATTTAGGATAGAGGAGCCGAAAGAGGGGCTTGAACATTGTTGTTATTATTTTCATTATTCTCATCCACTCCTTCCATGAGTTGTTCTTCTTCCTACTCCACCAGTGTCTTGAACATCTCACAACTATTTGAAGGCTTGGATTAGGTTTGCTCTCTACCATATTTTTTATTTTTCCTTCTTCTTTTGGGATGTTTAAAACCATCTTCCAATGTCACGTCTTTTGAAGAAATGTTGGCTGCTTTTTTATTGCTTGTCACCTTAGGTTTTACATTATCTAGATGTGTGATTTTGGAGGATCAAGGGTTTGAAGGGTTCTGTCACAAAAGGGTTTGAAGACCAGGTGAAACTATGGGTAGAATGAATTTCAACGATGGTCTAAGGGGTGCTCAACCTCCAACAATTCCAAATGGTTGACGGGGTTTTGAGGGTTAACCTCTTTGTATGCCAAGGATTGATCCTAGGAAAATAGACTTTAGTTGCATGAAAGCAACAAATGGATCTCCAATTGTTAATCTACATCGATCTAACATTCAATATGGAATTGATGCAATGGAGCACCAAGGGTTGATCTATCAATTTTTGGGCTTTGGGCCATCCTTACATGCTTTTAAAATTTGGACATTGAAGCAATGTCGAACTTCAAGTGAGTTTAGTATCTCAAATTACCCTAATGGGTATTTTTTGGTGTTATTTTCTAATGAAGAGGATAGAGAACAAATATTCTAGGGTGGTCCTTGGTTTTTTGGTCAAGTTGGTTTGTTTATGAAACCCATACATGCTTTATTTAAGGTTGAAGAGGAAATGCCTTCGATAGGACTTGTATGGGTCAGAATTTTTGGTTTACCGACTGAATTCTAGAATCCTATAGTCTTCTCAGCAATTGGTAACACTTTAGGCACCTACATGATGATAGTAGATAGCACAAGTATGGTTTGAGCATATTATTTATGCTAGAATCTATGTGCTTATAGACTTCAATAACCCCCTACCAAAAAAATCACTTTGCAGTTTGGGGAAGAAACTTGGGAGCAAGAAGTTGATTATGAAAACATTCCCTTTAGGTGTCGGGTCTATCATGAATACGGTCACTTAGTAAAATATTGCAAATATGTAGTCTTAGAGCAAACAAAGCAGGATCAAGGTCAAGAGGAATTTCAAGTTCCTAAAAAAAAGCATGTTACTAAAAAAACAAAGCCTACAGATAAGACAACCTCTTCGGATAATAGGTTTTCAAAACTTGCAGTGGAAGATGATTTAGAGGATGTGGATGATTCTATGGAGATGGAGATTTTGGAAACTCAATTTTTGGATATCTCACAGATTCCCCACCCAGAAGTAGTAAAAGACTCCTTGAAGAAAGCCATTGGTTCGATTAACGATAATTTTGAGATCTATCCTTAGCAAGGGAAAACTCACCAATGAAAACACAAAATGGAGGAGAAGGTCAAACAAGGCTTTAGTTCTCAAGGAGGATCCTAGGGATCTATGAATCAAGCTTTAGTCATGTATTCTCAATCAACAGAAGTAGACTTAAATCTAGAGCCATCAGGAATTAGTCAAACCTCTAGTAAAAAGATGAAGTTGGATACAAACCAAAAGGTAGGAAGGAAAACAAATGTGGTTCAGATTCAAAAAGAAGGGGATAAGTTGGTTTCAACAGGCAAAGTGAGGGATATTCCTCAAATGTTTAAACAATTTTCCTCATGAAGTACATCTCATGGAATATAAGGGGGCTAAAAGGTTGCCCTTCAAAACTTAATGAAATAGCAAGAATGATTAAATATAATCACCCACAAGTGCTTTTTCTCCAAGAAACAAAAGTTTCAACTGAAGTGATGGATGTCTTTTCCAGGAAAATTTGGCTAAGGTCTAAAGTAATCTCTCATGGTTCCCAAGGAGTTTTTGGGGGTATAGCTTGCTTGTGGGACCCAAAAGAGATGGTTGTTATTCAATTTGTTGGAGCTCAGGGCATTCTTGCTCTCTTAGTTCAAAGTAGGCAATCTAATCAAATGATTTTGCTTGTTAATGTTTATTTCTCTACCATTTTGGAGGAGAAGAGGTTACAATGGAGGAGTCTGGAATATGTTATTCACCTCTTCCCACAAGTTGGGGTGTTGGTAGGTGGGGATTTCAATACTATCTTATCTTTGGAAGAAAATATTGGGGGAAATAGGAAGTTGGATGCTAGCTCAGACCTTATGCTTGAGTACATTTCCTCTCTTCATTTGTTGGATGTCAAACCGGATAATGGTTTGATGTATTGGTCTAATAGAAGACAAGGTCAAGCTTGTATTTTGGAAAGGTTGGACAAGTTTCTAGTCTTTGAGGAATTTATGATGAATGGATAGATTCCAAAATCCAAGACTTTAAATAATGTTGGCTCTAACCACTAGCCAATTATGGTTGAAGTGTGGGAATCTTAGCCAATTTGGGTGTCTTTTAGGTTTCAGCTAATATGGCCGAGACATGCAGAGTTTAGAGATCACATTCAAAAGTGATGGGATGAAGGTAAGCCTAGGTTTGGTACCAAGATGTATACTTTTGTTAGAAGATTAAGCTATATTAAATCTAAACTTAAAACATGGAATTGGGATGAGTTTGGGAATGTTAAAGAAAGGAAAAAGGAAATAGTGAGTAAACTAGAGCAAGTGAATGAATCCATTCGTACTAGGGGTATGTCAAAGGAGTTAAGGAAGGAGGAGTCCTCCCTTGTCAATCTGTTAGAGGAATGGGAAAGGAGAGAGGAAATTCTTTGGAAGCAAAAATCTAGGATACATTGGCTTCAGGAAGGGGACAAGAATACAAGTTTCTTTCATAAGTCCCTTTTGGCTAGAAGATCTTTCAATTATATCTCTTCCCTTAAAACAGATGAGGGAGTGTCTGTTTACACTCAACAGGGTTTGAATGATATTGCAACTAATTATTATTCCCAACTTTTTATAGCTGAATCATTGGATATAACTACTCAACAAGGGATTCTACAACAGATTTCATCTGTTATCATGGAAGAGGACAATAAGGCTTTAGTTGCTAGCATTTCCAAGGAGGAGTTACGAAGGGTGGTCTTTAAAATATTCAAAGGGGAAAACCCCAGGCCCAGATGGTTTTCCTATTGATTTTTATCAAGAGTTTTGGGATATTTTACATGTAGATTTATTGGAGGTTGTGGAGGAAGCAAGAACTGCCAAAGTTATTCTCAAAGAGATAAACAAAACTTTCATTGCTTTAGTTCCTAAAGTACAAGAGGTAGAGCATATATCTAGATTTTGTACAATAGCTCTTTGTAATGTATTGTATAAAATCATTACAAAGATTATGGTTGATCATCTAAAACCCCTTTTGCATAAAATTATTTCGCTAGAGCAAGGTGGTTTTGTAGTTGGTAGGCAGATTCTTGATGAGATTGTTCTAGCTCAAGAAGCTCTTCATTCCATGCAGCTTCAGAAGAAGCCAACTATGTTCATTCGGCTTGACCTTTCAAAGGCTTATGATAGGGTTGATTGGCCTTTTCTCCTGAGAGTTCTTCAACAATTTGGTTTCTCAACAGATTGGGTTCAGTGGGTTGAGGGGTGCATTTCTTCGGTTTCTTTTTGTGTTAGTGAATGGTGCCCCAACTCCATTATTCTTAGCTTCTAGGGGTATTAGGTAGGGAGATCCCCTCTCCCCCTATTTGTTTATTATTATGGTTGAGTGCTTAGGAAGAATTATTGCTAAAGATAGAGCTAGCAGAGCTATTGAAGGCATAATTGTAGCACAGGGTGTGGGTCCAATTACTCATCTACAGTTTGTAGATGACACCACTTTGATGGGGAAAGCATCATTTTAGGAGGCATCAAGATTCAGTAAGAGGCTGCAGCAGTTTACCAGAGCTATAGGGCAGTTAATTAATGAGGATAAATCTAAGATAATTTTTTTCATTGTTCACAAAGACAAGAAACCATGGTTTTAGATAAGTTGTGTTTTAAAAAGGTTGTCCTTCCATTATCCTATTTGGGCATCCCTTTAAAAGAATGTAGATTAAAGGATTGGGATTGGTTAGTTGATAAGGTGAAACAAAAGCTTGGAAAGTGGACCCATAGTTGGCTTTCCATGGGGGGTAGAATCACTTTGATTCATGGGGTTCTTCAAACCCTTCCAATCTACTCCTCTTCTATTCTGAATATTCCTAGAGCTATTTTTAAGGAGCTAGATCAAATCAGCCATAGATTCCTATGGAGTGGTGTTAGAAATGAAAAGAAGTGGGCTTTGGTCAAATGGGAAACATTATGCCTTCATAGATATGATGGAGGTTTAGGGTTTCGCTCAACTATGAAGAATGGTAGAGCCTTGGTGGTGAAGCTTTATTGGAGACTCTTACACACCCCTATGCAGTTATGGGCTAAGGTGCTGAGAGCAAAATATGCAGAGAATAAAGAACCAGATCAAATTGTTAGATTTCCTCTTCCTTCATGAGGATCTCCTATTTTAGCTATCCTAAAAATAGGAGAAGTTATTAAGAAAATATTTTTTTGGGTGATTAATAATGGCCAAAGAGCAAATTTTTGGATGGATTCTTGGGATGGGTTTCCTCCTTTAATTGAGCAATTTCCTAATTTCCAAAGTTTGATGGAGGAGCTTCATAGGGTTCACTGGATAAAGGTGGCTAACTATTGTAGGCCTCACTCTAGGGCTTGGGAGGTGGGTCATCAATGGATCCCTCCTGAGGAATGGCCTGTTCTAATGCATGAAGACCAAAAAATTCAGCTGAGTCACATCCTTCAGAAGAGATCCTTATCCTGTTCAAATGATGTGGATACCTTTGCTTGGGGAGGACAACAACAGGGAGAGTATACAATGGCTAGAGGTTATCTTTATTTTTGCCAACCAATGCCTAGTCCTCTTAAAGATATTTTTAAGTAGATTTGGAATCAAAATTTATGGCCTAAAGTCAGGTTTTTTATTTGGTTATTGCTTCATAGGAAAGTTCTTACAAGGGAACAATTGATGAAAAGAGGTTTTAATGGGCCCTTTAGATGTGAGCTTTGTTGGGAGTAGGAAGAATCAATTTCTCATATTTTCTTAACTTGTCCTACAGTGACCAAACTATGGCAGAATTTGGTTACTCTTCTGGGTATTCAGTGGTTGGGAATCACTTATTTGGAGCAGCCCTTTAGAGAGTGGACTCATATTTTTCAGTTTGATAAATATTCTCATCAAATTCTTTGGGCAAGGGTATCTCTTTTGCTTTGGAATGTCTGGAAAGAAAGAAATAACAGGGTTTTCAATCAGAATTACAAAGATAGTTATTATATATGGAAAAGGACTCTAAATAATTTAAGAGAATCTATTAAATACCTGTTGAAACATCCCCATGTTTCCTCTCAAAGGTGGGATCAGATTTTACAAAGATTAAACATGTCCTTGCCTTCTTTTCATTCCTTAAATACGCAATCTAGAAGATAGAATTATAATGATCATTGGCATCCCCTCCTTGAGGGTATAGGAAAGATCAACACAGATGGTGCCTCTAGGGGAAATCCAGGTCCTACTTGTATGGGTGGTATTGGCAGATTTTTAGATGGTTCTACAACCTTCCTTTTTCAGAAAGGTTAGGAATAACAACTAATAATCAAGTTGAAGGATCTACAATTTTGAGGGGTCTTCAGGAGGCATGGAAACTAGGTTGGAGGAAGATCCAATTAGAGTCTGATTCTAGAATTTGGATTCAGCATTTGATAGAGCAAAATCATACAATTTCCATAGACTAGCGAATAGTGAGGGTTTTGGAAAAAATACAGCTCCTTAAGCAAAAATTTGACCTTGTCGAGTTCAGACATGTTCCTTGACATCTCAACAAGGTGGCTGATGCTTTTGCAAACTGGGCTTTGGACAGAGCTGAGGTTCTTTGTTATGGCCAGCCTCCAATTTGGTGGCCTTCAAATCTCAAGGAAGACATATTTTCCATTCTTTCCTTAGATGATAGTAACAATGGAAGTATCTAGGTCCTTTTGGTTTGTTTTGGTTTTCATGATTTATTGCTTTTGTAGCAAAGTAGAGTTGAGAAAGCCATTTCTTATATCAGATGTCAAAATCTGGGCCATAAGTTTTTGTGCCTAGTATGGTAGGAGATGTAATATTTTTTGGATTTAATTGAATAAGATTTCTTTTTTAACAAAACATGGTGAAAAATACATGAATCTCAAAGGTAAAAAGCATTTCACAAAACAAATATTTGAAAATTGGATAGCTTACAAAATAGAAGCAACTAAATAAAATGATTTAAGTTGATTATAGTAAATAAATAGATGCATTTATATAAACTCAAGATTATGAGATCAACAAAAGAAGACATAAACGACAAGTTGCAAAAAATTTAAAAAATATTGCCTAAAAAGGTCTAGTCTTAAAAGTTATTTTCAAAATCAAGAATAGGCTAAACAAGTCAATTTGTACATCCTAACATGAACCATAATTTATGATATCAATAATTTATCTTTGTCTAAGTATGTGAAAATATATGATCTAAAACATAATAACACATTTACATTATCCACATGAACCATCACTCCTACGACAATGATATCAATCAATTGTCATCTTTATAATATATATGAACATATAATCTAAAGCATAAACACACATTTACACCATTTTTTAAAGCAAAGTACAACGGGTGGCATAATTGAGGATTCCTAGGGGTACAACAAGGGCCTCTCTTCAGGTGATTTGAACTTGGGTAGTCGGGCACAACGAGGGCCTCCCTCCCCATGATTTGAACTTGGGTAGCTGGATAATAGTCCAACAATATACCACTAGGATATCCCTATGGGACTACATTAACACCATTCATACACTAAAATATAAAATTGTTTTAAATTTATTTGCAATTTATTAATTTTAAATGAAAACTACATTAAAAAATATTATTACTTATTGTGTTGATAAAACAATTGCGAATGAGAAGCCTGCATACTGTAGCAGCCGCCACTTTAGCAGTCCGTGCACGGTAGCGGTCACAAAAATTTTGGCCCCAAAAAAAAAAAAAAAAAATGGCAGATTTTGGAGGCAACAAGTTGTGACGGATGGAGCAGCAAGGAGGAGGAGCGAGAGGTCTAGGGGCATCAAACCCTAGGTGTGGGACTTCAGAGGGCAGATCGGCGAGACGCGGCAGGTGGGGGCTCTGGTGAGATAGCGGGCCCCAGGCGGAGGATGTGGACAAGGAAGTTCTATTGGAACCGGTCTAAGGGCATTGGGCGGATGCAGTTGAAGATTTCTTTGAGGGGGACCAAGACTCTGTGCGTCAGGATCAAAGGAATACCCAGGAAGGAGACAAAGAGAAACATGGCAACTGGAGACCTTCATATCTTAATGCTCTTCGCGGTAAGCAAAAATTATCCGACTCTTGTTTTAATCTAAAATCTGTCAATGGTAGGTTGCACGTCCGGATTCCTTAGCTCGGCATGTGGCTATGGAGGGCGAGAACATCTCCGGTGGCTAAATTTATGGGGGTGAGGCCGGACATGGAAGTCATAAGGAGATGGGCCATCCAAAAATGGCGGCCAAGGGCCGGTATGATGATTAAGGCTTTACCCAAGAGTTTTCTTTTGGTGACATTTCAATGTGAACAGGACATGGAAAGGACTCTCCAAGGAGGTCCTTGGTTTTTTGGGAAAAGGGGCTTGTATATGAAGCGTTGGTCCCCCGATTTCAACCCCCAGGACTCGAGTCTTTGGATTTGGCTCCTATTTGGGTTAAGATGCCGGGATTACCTCTGCTTTTTGGAGCAGAACAAATCTTGGGTGGGATAGCTACGAGAGATTGGAGAACTAATAGCTATTGATCCTGCAACCTTGAGCAAAACAAGACTCCTGTCTGCTCGCATGTGTGTGTTGGCGGACTTGAGTAAAGAGCTCCCTAAATCCATTATTTTGTCGTCTATGTTTGGCCTTCATACTCGGGTCTTTGAATATGAAAATATGTCTTTTAAGTGTAGTGTTTGTGGGAAGGTAGGGCACCGGGGTATCCACTGCATTTCCAAGAACCAACCCCCACTCCAAAATACTGATCCTCAAACCCAGAATAATATCCCTCCCCCATGAGATCTCCATTCCTACCCAACCTGGGCCTCAAGGACGTGGAGCTCGAAATCCGAATATCGAGAGACCACTGTTCGCCCTATTGTAAGCAAGAGGCAACGTTTTAACCCTCCTCCCAAAAATTCCTATGCCCCGAAACCCTCTCTCAGGGGAGCTGGTCCCTTTGATGGGAACCCTCAAGCTCAACCTGCTCCTAAGATGATACGACAAGCCTCGAGCCAAATCACAAAGGAAAGAACCCCATAGATCAACGCCACAGGGCAAGTAAGTTTGATTGGGTGATACGGGAGGCCTATGGAGGCTCGGTGGAAGTGGTCCCATGTCTTGCGAGAGGAATTTATGGGAAGAAATTCCAAGGAGATCAACATCCCGAGTGGAGAACGGTTTTGATGCATTAAATCATTTGAAGGGAGATCGGATGGACAGCCAAGAAGTGGAATGCGAGGTAGAGGAGACTCAAGAGAAGGATTTAGAGGAGAAAAATCGAGAGGAAGGAGCGAGGAAACTAATAATACGAGGCAAGGATACTCGGGGAGGAAGAGGTGAACCACCAAGATCAGTGTAACCCCAAAGCAGGGAAAAAAGAATCTACTAATCAAGAAGCTAAGAGCACGGAATCATCTCCACTGTCAAAAATACCAGTTAACCTGGAAAGCCAGATTGTTACCCCAAAGACCAAGACTGACCTACCCAAGATGGTTACTAGAAGCCAAGTGAATCCCAAGGAACTTCAACCTAGAGCGGATGTATGGGGATATGGTTCGGTAGGAAGAGGGAAACCTAGCAATGCTGCCTTAAGGCAGAAAGAAGCAGAGCGAGGAGTGGTGATGGCACTCAAGCTGTATTGCTCTTTGGGGCGAAGGCTCGAGGATCCAAAGCCCATAAATGAAGATTCTTTCATGGAATATTCGTGGGAGTAATCCTGCAAAAATAAGAGCTTTGTATGCTCTTAGACAAGAACACAAACCGGATATGATTTTACTGCAAGAAACTAAAATGGAGGAGAGTAGAGTTATTCCTTTTAAGAATAGGACTTGGCGAGAAGGCTGAAGTAGTAGGCCAAGAGGCCACTTGGAACAGCGGGGAGGGTTCTTGGTTATGTGGAACAAAAATGTGATTGATAGTAGAGTGATTCGAATGTCTAGTTGGTTTATTTGTCTCTTATGTGTGGATAAAACCACGCGGGAAGAGTGGATCTTAACGAATGTATATGCTCCGATTAGACGAGGGGTCGAGAAGGGTTCTTTGGAGTCGGCTAGGCTGAATTGAGGGAGACGGTCCCCAACTACCCTTGGATTGTGGCGGGGGATTTCAATTGCTACCTTAATCCTGTAGATAAATTGGGGGGCTCTCAAAGAATAGCTGCGATATCTACGAGTTTAGAGATTTTGTTGAGCAACATGGTGATGGATGTGGACTGCGTAGATTCTCCTATACATGGTCTAACAAAAGATTGAAGGAAAACCAAATTCGAGATAAGATTAGATAGGTTTCTTCTTTCTCAAGAATGCCTGGAGAGGTTTGGGGACTCTTCATTAACGGCACTCCCAAGAATCGGGTCCGATCACAACCCAATTGCAGTGGGAAACGAGGGGAGGACTCTAAGAAAAGATACATCGAGACCCTTTCGATTCGAACTTATGTGGTTCCAACATCGGGATCTCAAGGATCCGGTTGCCCAATGGTGGGACAAAAAGTATAATGGTTCGAAGCTGGCCCAAGTGGCATGTAAACTAAGGAATGTGAAGGCTAACATTAGAGAGTGGAACAAAACTTCCTTTGGCAATATTTTTGTTAAAAAGGCGAAACTAAAAGACAAGATCAATGAACTACAAGAGAAGGCTGAAGTCGGAAGCGACTTACGAGAGGATACGAGAAACCGGGGAGAGGGAGGCTATTAGCCGAATACCACATGATGCTAGGATTTGAAGAAACCTTTTGGAGGCGAGAAATCCAGGCTGCGTTGGTTAAAGGAGGGTGACGGAAATACAAAGTTCTTCCATGTCTCTACTCTTCGCCACGGGAGTACTAACAAAATTAAGGAGATCAAGATGGCCGATGGGTCTAACACCAAAGATATGGAAGACATAAGGAGGGAAGCGGTTGAGTACTTTAAATCGTTGCTAGAAGATGTAAATCCGACTATTGAAGAAGAGGACTCTCTGTTGGCAGCCATTCCACCCCTCGTAACTGATAATCTTAATGGATTCTTACTTAGTCCTTTCACAAAGGAGGAAATCAAGAAGGTCGTTTTTGACATGGATGGTAACAGCTCCCCAGGACCGGATGGCTTCCCTGTAGCTTTCTTCCGGAAGTTTTGGGATATCCTAGGCAATGATGTAGTGGAAGCTATAATTGAGGCTCAAAAGGACATGGAAATCCCAGAAGGAGTTAATGCTACTTTTTTAGTCCTCATCCCTAAACTAGTGGGAGCAATGGAATTTTCCGGTTTCGCCCTATCGGTTTATGTAACACTACGATGAAGATTCTCACAAAAACAATCGCCAATAGGATGAAGGTTATCCTTCCTTTCATCATTGATATGAACCAAGGTGGCTTTGTGAAAGGGCGACAAATATTGGATGGTATCATCACAATTCATGAGGTTATTCATTCAATGGTGACTAGTAAGGAAGCGGGTATGTTACTAAAGCTTGATATGAATAAAGCCTACGACCGGGTCTCATGGCGGTTCCTCACCAAGATTTTGGGTAAGTTTGGTTTCTGTCCCCGGTGGATTAAGTTGATTTTTAGTTGTATCTCTACTACAAGATTTTCTGTCATGGTGAATGGGTCACCCTCCGGTTACTTTAAGAGTGAAAGGGGGTTGCGACAAGGAGATCCTTTGTCTCCATACTTGTTTATTATTTTAGCGGAAGCATTGGGTAGGAACATTTCAGCGGCGGTGGCAGATGGTCAATTGGAAGGTTTTAAACCGGCCTCAACGAGCGAGCTAGTGTCTCACCAACAGTTCGTGGATGATACAATCATTGTGTCCAAAGCCTCGGTGCCTCAGGCTAGGAAGTTGAAGAGAATTCTAACCAAGTATGAGACGAAAGCAGGATAGTACATAAACTATAAGAAGAGTAACATCTATTTCTTTAACATGCCTGGTGGGAGGGAGGAAAGAATAGCTAACCTCTTCGGTTGTGGAAAGGAGCTTCTACCGGCAACTTATCTAGGCATGCCTATGTTCGAAGGAAGAATGAAGGCTACTTTGTGGAACTCGAGTCATTGACGGGATCTCCAAAAAGTTAGCGGGGTGGAAGGGCGGCCTTCTCAGCTCCGCAGGAAAAGCCTTATTAGTTCAAACTACTTTACAGAGCATTCCAATTTGCTGCATGTCTCTATTTAGAATGCCTGCAAAGGTCCGAGCTACATTGGAGCTAATTCAACGCAACTTCTTGTGGTCAGGTTCAGAGGAGAGAAAGAGAATTTCGTTGGTAGCATGGAATCGGGTGTGTGCAAGCAAGGATCGGGGGGGCCTGGGGTTAAAGAGAATGAAAGAAATGAATCAAGCTACGATTGGCAAACGGGTATGGAGATTTATCAATAATGATCAATTGGGATGGGTAAAACTTCTTAAGGCAAAATATATCGGAAATAATCGGGACTTCTGAAAGTTGATAATCTTCCTAGAGGATCCTATTTTTGGAATTGTTTGCTCGAATGTCGGGAGGTAGTCAGGAAAGGCATCAGATGGAGAATTGGTAATGGAAGACAAGTGGACTTTTGGAAAGACCCGTGGTTGGAAGAGGCCCCTCTAAAAGATAACTTAGACCTTCAGGTCCTCCAACATAAACTTTCGAAGGAAATGGGAGGAAAAGTAGGGGATTTTATTGCTGTAGCACAGGAAACTTCTTCTTGGAAGAAAATCACAGTTCATAATCTATCAGAGCAAGAGAAGGTGGCCCTAACCAAACTCAATGATGCTTTAAGGGTGTTCCCGATCATTCCTGGGGGAGGAAGAGACAAGGCGATTTGGGGCAAAACTACAAGTGGGATCTATTCAGTAAAAAGCGCCTATAAGTTAATCCACTCAGGATTCAATGGCTGGACTCCGACTTCTATTATTTGGTTAAATAATTTAACCCCAAAAATAGCTTTCTTCTTTTGGTTGGCGAGTTCAAAATAAGATCCCGACAACGAGATAATCTGCAAAGGAGAGGTTTCCAATTCATCAATCGATGTATCTTGTGTGAGAAAGCAATAGAATATGTAAGTCATATATTTCTAACTTGTGATTTTTCTTGTACGAGTCTTCCAAATGATCTGTCCAAATTTCATATAGATTGGGTCTGTCCAAATAGCATGTCGACTTACGCATACGGTGGGCTTCCCCCTTACGGGCTAAGCTTTTGACTTGGCTGCGGAAGCTCGGCTTACCCCATTTTTTATGGGGGATATGGAATGAGAGAAATAAGAGAGTATTTAAAGGACGTAAGAAAGATCCCGGGTTATGTGGTAATAAAATAATCGAGCTTTGAAAGAAAGCTGGAAAACTTTCTTCTTCAAAAATGAGAACATGTCTCTAAGGGAAAGGAGGATTTTGCGAAGCCGGGAGAGGAACTTCCAGGACCTAGACATTACAACCAACCCACGGGATGGTGTCAAGTGGATACCCCCCACACAAAAGTGGGTTAAGTTTAATTTTGACGGGGCGGCTAAAAGGAAATCCGGGAGCTGCGGGAGCGAGGAGGAGTTTTGAGAAATGAGGAAGGAAAAGTGGTCCTTGCCTTTGCGAAACCTTTGGGAACTCAAACAAATCATTTTGCAGAAGCCCGAGCCTGCATGCAGGCAATGAGAATTGCCGGACTTGAGGGTTATAAGGAAGTTATCTTTGAAGGGGATTCAGCTTAATATAATCAAGGCAATTAAGGAGGATAAAGACCCCATCTGGACCATATTGGAGCTTATCCTAGAAGCAAAGATTCATAAATCTCATTTGGTTAATGCCCGAATCCAACACACCTTCGAGAGAAGGGAACCGAGCGGCGGATCTAATGGCAAATATTGCGGTTTCTGTTGGGGAGATGCAAATTTGGAAGGATAACTTCCCTCAAGAACTATTGGTGTTGGTTGCTAGAGAAGAGCTAAGATCAAACATGTTAGAGCATCGGGGAGATCGAGAGGGGCTGATGATGAGTAATCCGACGAGATGGAATTAGGCGAGAAAAGGCATCCCATTTCTTTGGGGCACGGGAGGTGACAAGTGTACGATACGGCAACCTAGTGTTAGTAAGTGCTAGGTGTTGTTTGGTTTTTGTTTTATCTGAATAGTCAAGCGACAAGTATAGGATTTTGGACTCTAAGTATGGCTTAATGTGAGTCTTAGAAAGATCCATTTTGTATTTTGATTATACGGGCTTGATGCTAGAACCAGCCCATTTTGACTTTGTAAAAGGTTTGTGGACCTTATAACCACCTCTACCTTATACCAAAAAAAATAAAACAATTGCGAATAATTTCATGTATGAAGCTTTATACCAAAGATAATAATATTTGCAAACATTGTTGTCCATTTGGTTTGAGACAAAGTGGCAAAGAGTGGAAATATAAGGCTCAATTGCTAATAATTTTAGGTATAAAGCTTATTTATTATATTATGTTTAATAATATTGGTGTTCGTTTATTTTGCAACAAAGTGATGGAGAGTAAATGATAAGTTAAGTTTTGTGGGAGAATATAATAAACCAACATTCAAATCCCATATCTATGAACTTTAATATTTAAAATTTGAATATAAAAAGGACTAGAAGATGCGCATCATATAATATGAATTAGATTTATGGTTTGAAAATATTTTTACTCTTAATATAATATGGATTAACTTTATGGTTTGAAAATATTTTTACTCTTAAAATACCTAGATTATGTAGTGACAATGCAATACAAATGAATTTATAATATTTATAGACGTCAAATTTTTAAACATATATGAATTTAAAAACATGGTTATGCATTTCCATATTTCTTATTTAAAAAAAAAAATCTAAATGATTCGATAAGCCTAGTGTTAAATGCAATATCTAGCCATTTGAGTAATAAGTAGAGTAGAGAATACAAAATGATAGCAAAGGTTTTCTAATAAAAGAAGAAAAGAAAAAATACAAATTAGGATAAATTTGTTAGATAGAGCATGAGAAGAATCACCAAAATAACATTCATCTATTTTCGGGACTGTCTAGGCATGTGCTATTTCTTCATAATAGAAGAAAAACTAAAACCTCAAAATATAAGAAAAACTAAAAGTAGATACTTCCAATGGTTTGTTCAAGTAGTAAAACATTCTAAATAATCATGTTCATACTTGGAGAATACAATCCCTCCATTTTAATAAATATTTGTACTCCACATTAATTGCTTCGTTTCCGTTTCAAATTTAAAGTGAAACTAGGAGCAAATACCTGCAATAGGGGTGATTCAAGTAGAACTACAATCTAATATTTTGTGTTAATCACATGAATGTGCTCGAAGTCCAACTCCTCCATTTTTATATACACACTACTTTAAATTAGTTTCTTCCTTCTCACGTTTACACTGGATCTAAAAGCAAAGACCTCTCATGGTTTCCTTGGCAATTCAAGTAGAATGGCATTTTATTTTATTTTTATATCCGTCACAACAATGCAAGCAGAGTTCAACTTGTGCATTTTCATATACACTTGTGGTTGTGGTTCAAGTTAATGGCCCACTCCTTGAAATATTGAATTTAATTTAGTTTACATTATGCTACTGACCAAAAATGCTAAAGGAATTTAAAAAAATACAATTGAGTGTAGTGGTATCCACAATGGGAATATTTGCTACTGCGAGACTCAAAAAAGAACAAAACTTGGCAAAGAGTAACTTGTGCATCCAATGCAATATAACGAAGAAAAATTAAATATAGGTAAAGGAGATAAAGACCAAAGGCCCAAAACAATAGAAAGGTAAATAGAAAACAATGTCAATCTGCCACTCTTCTAGTTCTAGTACTTGTGGTGAATCAAAAAATAGGATTGGGACTTGTGTTAATATCTAAATAAGCCCTTTAGACTCTATGTTGCTTCACCAACCTTGTAGGTACAACCTGCTCAAAATATATCTAAAAGAATACCCATCCAAGGTAAAACAATGTGTAATTATCTTATACCTCGCAATTTCAATGTGCCTTCAATGAGCATTTTCTACCAAAAACTAAAGCATCATCGTATAAATGGACCTAAACATCTCTGGTTCTAATACCATATGGAAGTCCTTGAAAATCCATGCAAATCTCTAAGCAAACATTTGCATCACCCTCAAATCTCCTAATAAACGGAATCAACTTCAAACTTTGTTAATCAATAGTAATTGATAGTCAAAGGTGATGATCTAATAACATAAGTGTGCAACAACTATCCATTAAGGTCATCATTGTCTTCATTACTTGATGAAGTGATGAACAACTTTAACATCAATTCCAAATTGAAGTTGGTACTTTCAAAATGGTTACTCTTTCATTTTCTAAATATGCATAAAGAATAGTTTGCGATGGAAGAAGGCGTAAAAAACTTTGAACCAGGCGTTTGGGTAGGAACGTCTGCTACAAAGGCTTTGCAGGGTTCAAGTGCAGGAGGCGGTGCAGACTGGGAGTGTGCACTATTCCATTTGATCCAAGTGCCTCATGAATTCATGTTGTTAAGGGAAATCAGAAAACCCTTATGGAAAATTTTATCCTAAACCCAGAATGTGACAGGATTGTAGTGCTAGACGAACTTGCTAAAGTGGTCGCTGCTCAGGGTGAGCACTGCTTGGTCAAAAAGTTTATGGGCGTTTGCTCGGAGTTTGATGCAATAAGGAGATAGGAATTTGAAAAATGGAGACTGTCGGGCCACATGGATATTGTTGCTATGCCAAGGAGTTTCTTCTTGGTTCTCCTAAGTTGTGAAGAAGATTTGGACCAGATCTTGCAACAAGGACCCTGGTTCTTTGGGAGGCATGGTTTGTTTTCAAAAAGATGGACAACAGATTTTGATTCGTATACTCAAAGCATCAATCAAGCTCTAGTCTAGATCAGACTTTCGAACCTATCATTGCACTTTTGGCATGAAGACATCTTAGTAGGGATCAGGCAACATTTGGGTCACTTCGTGGCTATTGACTCTGCACCTTCTAGTAGATCTTCGTGGCTATTGACTCTGCAACTTCTACTAGATCACGACTTCTGCATGCAAGGATTTGTGTGAACATGAATATGGAGCAAACACCTGTGAAAACAATCGAATCAGTCTCATTTTTTGGCACTTGGAGCCAGGTTATTGAATACAAAAATCTTCCTATTAAATGTAGTTCATCCTAAAGGATAGGGCACCTTAACAGGGATTGCCCTCAAAAGAAATCCTAACCCTAGCGATGGTAGTAAAAACAGGATAGAGGGAAAAAAGGAGAAGCCTCAGAGAAACCACTGAAATACACAAGAAACCTTGGCCCAAAGAAGATATCCTCATCAAATCAAGAAGGTTGAGAAGGAGAAATTGTGGAGGAAATCCCTCAGGTAAGCAAAACCCTCGAATCTCATCCTATCGTTTCCACTGAGGTAGTCATTCAAAATCAATTTGATTGTTTACATAATACCTTAGAAGGCATAGACCTAGATGCACTAGTTTTTGAAGACAAGCACGAGCTAAATAATCCCGAAGAGGAGCAACAATTTAAAAACAACCCCCCTTCCCAAGAGGAACACAATGAGACAAGATGATTCACCTAAAACCCCATAATTAAGAAGGGAATAGGGGAGCCAAAATAGAATCACTAGGAGTTCAAGGAAAACAAATGCAGATGTTGGGAAAGACAAAAAATATGGCAGATCATTCCATAATGAAATTAGGGAAAGGGAGACAACCAAAGAAGTGGCGAATGGAACTCAATTGACCCTAAAACTAGGCGGGAAAAAGCTCCCAAGCAAGTCTAAAAAATGAGAACTATTTCATGGAATGTAAGGGGCCTCAATGCCCCCTCTAAACATCGATTGGTGTCTTCTCTGAGAAAGGACCTCAAACCCCAGATTTTGTTATTGCAAGAAACCAAATTGAATGATCAGAAACTAGATAGAACTAGGATATGTGTTTGGAAAGAGGCTGAATATGTAGTCAGTGTAGTTGTGGGTGCCTCGGGAGGGCTCTTGTGTATGTGGGATGGCAACTTGATGGAAGGAAGAGTCTTATCTTCCTCGGATAGACTAACTAGTGTTTTCTTCCATTGCAAGGATACCAAAATCAATTGGGTTCAGACTAATGTTTATGCCCTAAATTCATGTTTTGGATAGAGGCAACTTTGGAAGGAACTAACCTCAATGAGAAAAACACTCCACAATCTGATCTAGATCCTTGCAGGAGATTTCAACACTCCTCTATATCCTTCTAACAAAAAAGGTGGAAACACCAACTTCTATGAAGGCATGAATGACTTCGAACAATTTATTACTAAGAATGGGCTAATGGATGTCAACTTCAAGGGTGTAAAATACACTTGGAGCAACAAAAGACTTGGAAGCCAATTGATCTAGATAAGACTTGATAGGTTCTTGATCTGACAAGATGGGCTGATCAACTTTGGAGATGCCACCCTAACCGCTCTCCCCAAAGCTGGATCAAATCACAACCCTCTAGTGTTTGTCTCCCAAACGGACAAAAGGAGATTTTATAGTCCATTCAAATTTGAAGCAATGTGGTTCATAAATGAAGGCCTGGAACAATGCATTAAGGAATGGTGGGAGACATAATTTATTGGTCACCTAATGGCCCAAATAACTAAGAAGCTTAGATTCATTAAACACAAACTTAAGGACTAGAATAATAATGTTTTTGGGCACCTATTCCAAAGAAAATCTGATTTGAGACAACTACTTATGGACATTGAGGCTAGGGCGAATGAGGGCGACTTCTCTCAGGAAATTCGAGATAAGGAAAGACAACTCCTTTGTGATCATAGTACTATGGCTTGTGAGGAAACCTTCTAGAGGAAGAAATCCAGGGCTCTATGGCTCAAGGAAGGATACTGAAACACCAAATATTTCCACGTTACTACTCTGAGACACAACAACCTTAATAAGATTAAAGAAATCCTAAAATATGATGGTTCCTATACTCATAATATAGTCAAAATAAGAGAAGAAGCAATCAAGTTTTTCAGGAACCTCATTGGAAAGTCAGAAAGGGCGGATGACAAGGTTGTAAATCTTCTCCCTCAGAACATCCCCCCTCTTGTCTCGACAGATCATAATGCTTATCTAGTCAGCCCATTTAAAGAAGATGAGGTCAAGGGAGTTGTGTTTGCAATGGTAGGAGAGAAGGCTTCGGGACCTTATGACTTCCCAACCATTTGATTATGGCATATTTTGGATGTAGAGGTGTGTGCAGTTGTCTATGAAGTTCAAAGAATTCACCACATTCACGAGATGTCAACTCTACTTTCTTGGCGCTCATCCCCAAAGTGGCGGGTGCTAAGGACTTCAAAGATTTTAGGCCAATAAGCCTATGCAAAACCCTGTACAAAATTCTCACCAAGGTAATGGCCAACATGATCAAAGTTGTCCTCCCTTGCATTATTGATCCTAATCAAGGGGGCTTTGTCAGGAAGACAAATCTTGGATGAGATTATTCTAGTTCATGGGGTAATCCATTCCATTGACGAGTGGCAAGGTTGGTCTTTTGTTGAAATTGGATATGAACAAAGTCTATGATAGGATATCATGGGAATTCTTGCTCCAAGTCATGACCAAGTTTGGGTTCCATCAAGACTAGATTAACTTAACCAAGGAATGCATCTCTTATGCCATATTTTCAGTATTGGTGAATGGAGCAACATCAAGATATTTTAAGAGCCATAGGGGGTTAAGGCAAGGGGATACCCTTTCCCCTTACCTTTTCATCATTATGGCAGAAGCCCTAGGAAGGACGATCTTTGCTACCACTTTAGGTGGCTCCATTGATGGTATTAGGCCTACTACTACTCTCCCTTGTGTCACATTAGCAATTTGTTGATGTCACTATCTTAGCCACTTCCTCTTCGGTCTCCCAAGCTAAGGAGATAAAATCCCTACTTTGTTGTTATGAAAAGGTAGCGGATCAGATAGTCAAATTTTCAAAAAGTAAAGTATTCTTCCTCAATACTCCCCCTAGAAGGCAAGGCAGAATAGCAAGAATCTTGGGTTGTGAAATAGGGGAGTTGCCTTCTAACTACCTGGGAATGCCCCTCTTCAAAGGGAGTATGAAGACCAAATTATGGGATCCTGTGATTGAAAGGATTAGGAGGAAATTAGCTGGATGGAAAGGGGTCCTCTTGAGCCAAGCTGGGAAAGCCCAGCTAGTCGATTATGTGCTCCAAAGCATCCCGATCTATTTCATGTCCCTCTTCAAAATGCCCATCAAAATTTGTGATAAAATTCAGCAAATCCAAAAATCCTTTCTTTGGTTTGGAATGGAAGAAAATAGAAGGTTAGCCTCGGTGGCTTGGGATCAAATTTGTTTGCAAAAGGAAGTGGGGGGTCTCAGCTTCAGGAAGTTACACAAGATGAATCAGGCCCTTGTGGCAAAGATAGGGTGATGGGAGAAAGATTTTTGGAAGGATTGTTGGCTTCAGCAAACCCCTCTGATTGATATCCAAAATTTGGCTCCCTTTGAGCCTCTTCTTTCCCAACACTTTGGTAACCTGGTCTTTGACTTTAACTTAGAGGATGAAGGTGGAAGATGGAAACCAATCCATCTCAATGGCTTGAATCAGCAAGGGAGGGAAGCTCTTTCAAAACTTAACAAAATGTTGAGATTCATGATTATAAGTCCAGAGAGAAGTGAGGATTCCCTATTCTGGAAAATGCATAAGGACAATATACAGTGACAATCTCCACAAACGGGGGTTGGCAAACCCCAATAGGTGTTATCTCTGTGAACAAAATTGAGAAAGTGTTAAACATTTGTTCCTTGAATGCCCATATTCGATGGAAGTCTTTCACTTGATTTTAAACAAGTTCAATATATCATGGGTCTTACAGAATAAGATCCTCTCTGTTGACAATCTCCACAAACGGGGGTTGGCAAACCCCAATAGGTGTTATCTCTGTGAAAAAAATTGAGAAAGTGTTAAAAATTTGTTCCTTGAATGCCCATATTCGATGGAAGTCTTTCACTTGATTTTAAACAAGTTCAATATATCATGGGTCTTACCGAATAATCTGGTAGACTTGTGTCTCCAATGGGATTCCCTATTTTACAACAAAAGGCTAAATTCCCTTTAGAACTTTTGTCTTCCCCACACCCTTTGGGACCTATGGAAAGAAAGGTGCAGTAGAGCTTTCGAAGACATAAGGAGAGATTGCAAATCCATAGAGACAAGAATATGTGCAAAGCATTGATTTTAAGAACAATTAGGAAAGCAACGAGGAAGCTTTGATTGTTGCTCAATGGGGCCTTGTTTTTGCCCCTAACCACTCTACCCAATAAAACCCCTCAATTCGATCACAAACGAGATGGACAGTGCCTCTAATAGATTGGGTCAAGCTGAATTTCGATGGAGCATCGAAAGGAAACCCGATGCAAGCAGGGTCATCAAAAACCATGAAGGGATGATTATCATGGCCTATGCAGAAGGGTTAGGCACCCAATCTAGCCACTTCGCTAAAGCTAGAGCCTTGTTCCAAGGAGCTCTATTACTAAGAAAATTGAATATTAGAAAAATGGTGATAGAGGGTGATTCATTTAATATAATCAAACTATGCAAAGGGCTCGCAAGAGGCTAGCTGGAGTATAGAGGATATGATAGCATCAACTCGAAGAAGTATTCAAGACTTGGAAAGCTCTCAGGTAAATCACATCTTCAGGGAAGGCAACCAAGTTGCCGATATTATGGCCAACCGAAGCGTTTCTCAAGAGGATCTCAAAGTCTGAGAAAGAGATTTTCCTCTAGAGGTCATGGAGGTAGTGAATAAAGAGACGCCTCAACCTAGAAATGGGGAATGAGCAATCAATGATAAGTATGGACCAGCTTCTTCCTATCAAAGCCGACATTTTCCCTCCACTCGACTGTGTAATGCTTTTGGCTTAATTGTTGCTTTTAATAAATTATCATGTATAAGAAAAAAAGGATCCGGAATAAGATGGAGACCCCAACATCGTTTCATCCGACTAGGATGGGTCGTCCAACCTGGCTGGAAACCATGGGTTTGTCGGGCCTCGTCTGAATTATGAGAGATAATTGGAGTTTAGTGTGGACTTACACTCCCAACAGATTTTAAGGAAATATTTGACTACTTGTGCATGCCCAATTTCCAAGTATTTCAGGATTGTGCCAGATCATGTTGTTTCTCTACCAACTGGTAGATATGTTCCATCTAAGCGCATGCAAGGTCGTGTGTCGATCTCTATGCGGGACAATTCGATCTCTAGGCAAGACAATTCCTGGGCTCACATGCAGTCAGTGAATTCCATTTCTTTAAGAAGGACCCTTGTTAGGAAGGATGCCTCAAAATTCGAAGTTCAAATACTTCCTCTCAGTATTCCTGCTCAGCTTGCTAAAATAGTCATGGAGGGCAACACTAATAGTGCTGATGAAACGAATATCTACTTAAAGGATGTTAGGAGGAAGATCGTCACTCTCAGCTCCAATGAGGCGATGGAAAGAACAAAAAGAGCTGCAAGAGGACCGAGTTCTCCATCACCAGATTGACATTTGTCGGTTTTGTTTATGTTCCGCTATACTGATGTATTGTTCTCTGTTTTGTTTCTATAGTTTGAAGTGTTGTTACTAAAAGATTATATGTTCATATCATATAGTCTGTTTTGTTTTTTTTTTAATTCTCTTCTAAGCTTGCCCTAATATATCTATCTTTTGGTTGTAAAAGAGTTGGGCCCTTTCAAAAAAAACCATTAGTCAACTAATAAAAAACATTATGCATAAGAATATATAACTTCATCCATAAATAGACAGTATATAATGTTTTAACATGCAATTCCTTCCCCAGCCCTGCAATCCTTCTCTCTTTCCAGTTGCACATCAAGGTGTTCATCAACTACTACCTTCATGTTGTGGCAGCAGTTATTGCAGATGAAAAGGTCACTCTCATGGGAGGACTGCAGTTTCAGGGCTTGGAGTGCATCACCAACTGTTGTGGTGATTGGAAGCCAGTAGGGCACCGGCTTGCCCAGGCCGAATTTTATTTTAATAAAGGAAAAACTGAAAGAAACTTACATTACACTCCCGTGCAGTACAGTTTCGTGTATATTTTTACAATTTGATGCGTGCACATCCAACATCCATTTTCATATTTAACATTTAGCACAGAGCTATTCCCACAGATCTCTACCTTAACAACATGGCAAAAACAAAAAAATAAAAGCCGTGTAAATGAAATTAGAAAGAAATTCACATATGAAAAATTAGGCTGATTTGTTCATGGTTCATCTAAAAAACCTAGGCTTCCACCAAATACAATAATCATTCCCCAAAAGCCCTAAAACGCAGACAGCCAAATCCATGAAAAGAGAGTAAGGGATTTGGATTATAAGTGTATATTACTAATACGGGCACTCCCAAATTTCTAAACTATCTTCAAGCAATTCAAATGACAGATCATCATGGACAGAAAACACAAAAGCAGAAGGTATATTCCAAACCCTAGCGGGTGAAATACCCTGCTCTCAGTACCTGGTTGCATTTCTAATAGGAAAATTTATAAATTTAATAATATCTTCAAGCTAAAACACGAAACATGCAATATCGGTTACAGCTGATATGATTTAATTTATTTTAGATCTGTTGAAAATGGCCACGTAAACACAGCCAAATTAATGTTAAAATGCTTTGATTCCTTTTCATATACACAAAGTACCATGAGCTCTGGAAAAGGGGTACATAAGCCACAAGAATGAATTCAAGCCATGCCACATATTCTGAAGTCCCAATTATAATTAATATATTTTCATGGACTTTCAAATTTGCCAGTACCATAAGCTCCGAATAATGTTTGATAAGCCTCAAATATGTACTCAAATGATCAAAAACAAAATAAGAGGTAGTATAACCCATATACTTTGGAATAACCAATTCTGCTAAAATGTTTTCATTTGCTTTATATTCTACAAGCCTGGCAAGAACTCTGCTAAAGTACTGGATAATCAGACATTTATGCTACGGAAACATATAATTATAGGCAATACAAAGGAAACTACATATACAACCCAAAGAGTTTCATACATTTATGGGCAATGGTAATTTTCATTGTTATTTCTGATTTCGAATCTTTGTCTTTGTAAAGTATTGTCTCATTGACTAGACCTATCAATTTTTTTTAATGCCGTATATTCTCTCATTGACTAGACCTATGAATCCTTTTTTAATGTTAGAATAAAATTAAAACAATTCTTGTGAACCTTAAACAATCATTATTTACATATATTACACCTATTACGATTGTATATATTATGAATTAAATTTAGGACTTTATAATAAGATTCTATAACAGTTTTAACATCAACTTTAGGATCCGATCCCCTAAGCACTCTGCATACCTGGATGCATGGTCAGCTTAGTGTTGGATGGAGACTTGTGGTCCCAAGATTGCAGGTTGGCCATGGGAAAGTTAAGTCAATTTAAAAAAAAAAAAAAAAAAAAAGAGAAAGAAAAAAGAAAGAGAAAAAAAAAAAAAAAAAAAAAAAAAAAAAAAAAAAAAAAAAAAAAAAAAAAAAAAAAAAAAAAAAAAAAAAAAAAAAAAAAAAAAAAAAAAAAAAAAAAAAAAAAAAAAAAAAAAAAAAAAAAAAAAAAAAAAAAAAAAAAAAAAAAAAAAAAAAAAAAAAAAAAAAAAAAAAAAAAAAAAAAAAAAAAAAAAAAAAAAAAAAAAAAAAAAAAAAAAAAAAAAAAAAAAAAAAAAAAAAAAAAATAAAAAAAAAAAAAAAAAAAAAAAAAAAAAAAACAAAAAAAAAAAAAAAAAACAAAAAAAAAAAAAAAAAAAAAAAAAAAAAAAAAAACAAAAAAAACCAACACGCATACCTGGAAAAGTTGGATGGAGGCTTGTGGTCCAAGATTGCAGGTTGGCCATGGGAAAGTTAAGTCAATTTTTTAGATGAATCTTTATATTCTTTTAACATTTTTTAAATAATAGAAAATAAAATGCTTCTGCACAGAACAATACATTAAACTTAATGTTGGTTCTACATACAACACCTTGCCATAGACAGAATTAGGAAGCGAAATTAGGTCCATCACAAAGCAAGGAGAAAGTGGAAGCCTATATTATTATATCAATGTCATGTTTGATAGTCATTACAAATAAGCAATAATCTAAACCACAATGCTTATTACAATATTATCCCTCAAAACAACAATCAGGGCTGAAAATGTTATTTATGGCAAGCTCTATTTATTTAGATATAATATGCTTAACAAGAAGAATGGAAGAGTGGTGGCGCCAGAAATCGAAGCCACCAAAAGCAACCTATTAAGGAAAAGACGTAGCCGATGCAGACGCCGATGCGGAAATCGATGCGGATGAAGAATTGGAAGGCTACCGCGCATGCGATAAGAGCATACAGGCACATCTTTGAAAGAAGCGGCTCTCCATCAAAGAGATTCCCCATGGCGATAAGAGCATACAGGCACATCTTTGAAAGAAGCGGCTCTCCATCAAAGAGACTCCCCATGGCGAAGGGGCGCCGGGCGCGGATCGAACCTTGTGCTTTTCTGCCGAGATTATCAACTCGCTCTGAGATCCGAAACGCATACCAGGACCTCTGATTTCTTTCCTTTGCTCTCTAACCCCACTGCAAGCGGTGAAACGGTGGCGTTAATGGCACCTTCGCTTCAAGCTTTATGGTTAAATTTAATCTAAACTTTTTCGAAAAGGGCAAGTACTCGGTTGTCGTGCCATAACTAATTACATAAAAATACATCCAGATAGTTTTTTAATTTAATCTTTTAAATAAAGTAGGTTTTGAAAAGGTTAATCATTAAACCATACGTCCCAGTTTTAATATGTTTAAATAAATAAACTTTCATCTATTAAAAAAAATTTTTTTTAAAATTTATTAAAAAAAAATTTTTTTTAAAAATTTTTTTTAAAAAAGACAAGTGACGTTCAAACAAAGTTTTTTTATTAAATATTATAGCATATTATCTAGGCTGGTCAGTTATTAAAAACAAGGGCTCTTATGTAATCAAAAAATATATATAATTAAGGTATTTTTTTCTTTTGGAAAAGGTCTTAGTTTTATATTAAACACATATAAAATTACATTCTTAAATGTTTTTTTTTTTTTCTCATTTCTTCAAAGCTCCAATATTGACCTAAGAATATTGTTTATACATCATAACTAGTTATATTTATGAAGTTAAGTTCTATCCTTAGATACTTTCTCAATTTGTCAACTACTATTCTTTAAATAATTAACTTTTGAGTTTTTTTTAAAACTTGTTTTAATTATGGTTGCTTTGGTTGAAGTGAATTAATCCCTCTAGATAGAGATATGGACTAATTGGAGTGCATTGTCCTCACTGAATTCTTGTACTAAGCATGTACCTGGTTCAATCTGAAGCGCCTATTTAAGAGTTAATTTGCTTCCTTATTCAATTCTCTATAAATATGTAAAAAAGTAAAAGCTTTACTTTGATCCACAACTTCTTTTATTTGAGAGAAGATGGGTTTTTGAACCATGTTTTCCATCTTAAAAATACCAAGCATCCAGTTTATTGCCACGTGTGAGTCTCAATAAATTTGGATTTTTGTATTCCTTTTGATTCTGCCAACTAAACCAACAATTTGAATGTCATAATATAAGTATAATTATTAGAACCTTCTCTTAGTCTAGCCTTGAATATAAAATAATGAGAGTCAGAAATATATAATAATCCTCTTGCTCCACAAACTACAGGGACCCCTATTTAGCCCCATCAAAAAAGCCTCATTCCCCTGATTTATCAATATTTGGAGGGATGATTTGTTTGTTTACCTTTGTTGTTGTCAAAACCTTCCAATGATTTGGGAGGAGACTTGCCAAGCAGGCTTCTCCTGATCCTAAAAAATTCTTGCGTTCCAAGATAACCATACTCCCCATGACACAAACAACGAGAGAGTTATAAAACCTTTGTATGACATATTTTCAAACAAATATTTTAAGTAATCTCCTAAGGAATCTTCTTTCCATCATATATGAAGCTTTAACTATGTTATAACCTCCCTCCAGACCTGTCTAGTAAAGGAGCAAGCTACCAGTAAATAATCAATTGTTTCATTGTCTGACTTGCATAAATGGTACCTTCTTGGACCATTCCAATTCATCTTTTGTAATACCTCTCATGTTCGAACCTTATTTTTCATGGCAAGTCATAAGAACAGTCTTGTCTTCAACAGGGTTTTTTGCTTCCAAAGTGTCTTCCACCACCATGTTGGATCATCATTCCTATCTTCCAATAAAATCTTATACCCCAACTTTGGAGTGTACTCCCTTGTAGTTCCATTCTTTTTCCAAACTAATTGGTCAGTTTCCTTTCATAACTTGATATGTCTAGCTTTAAGTCTCCCCACATATTCTTTCCATTGGTGTGCCTCTTGGCCTTGAAGTCCTAACATTGTTGCTTCCTTCCATCCTTGACTCCAGCTTGTAGATAATTTTGGGTTAGTTTCTTGGGCAAGAGTTCCAATCGCTTGAGCTCTTAGGATTTGAATTATATTATTTGTTAGTATATCCATATCACAACCAATACAAGGGTCTAAGCCTAGTCTTATCCTTGAACCATCCCCTATTTTCCAAGCAAGCCAATCATCTACAATATAAAAGGCCTAAATTATTGTCTTCCAACAAATTGAAACATTATGGGTTTTCTTCATCAAGGCCCTTATCCACTCCTTAATTTTGAGTGGTTCTAAATAATTTTCATGTATGATCTTATTCCGTAATCCTTCCTTTGATATTATCTTCCAAATACTCTTGGCTGCTAGAACCTTGCTAAACAAGAAGATGTTCTTAAGTACCCATCCTCCATTTTCCTTAGGCTTGGCTAAGGATTACCATTTAACCAAGGGAATACCTTCGCTTTCCCTTTTCCTTGTCCATAAAATCATATAGCTTAATTGTCTAATTTTATTTTAAACTTATTTTGGTATATGAGCCAAAGATTACCAATATATTGGTATCGCCTCCAACATAGACTTGACCAAAGTCAATCTCCCTCCCAAAGAGAGTCATTTGTTGCACCATATATTAATTCTTCCTTCCACCTTTATCAACCAAATCCAATCTTGTTTAGTATAGTCATTAGGTTTCAAAAACAACCCCAAATATTTAAACCCCTCTTGAATATCAAATATGTTAAAGAGGAAAAATTGACCTATTAATATGGTATGATCCTAATCAACACAGTTAAAAGAGATGCTTGAATTTTGTGTATTAATGTGCATACCTATTGCTAGGTAGAAAAGATCCAAAGATGTTTTAACTTCTCTATAGCTCTTATTGTTCCATCTATGAAAAGGAGAACATCATCTACAAAAAGTAGATGGGTGGCTTCCATTGTTATAGCTATTCTAATTCCCTTTACTACTACCCTCTTGGATTCTAAAATGCACCTACTTAATCCCTTAGCTACCAAAATAAATAATAGTGGTGACAAGAGGTAATCTTGTCTTATCTCTCGAGAAGCTTTGAAGAACTCAGATGCTGGCCCATTAACCAAAACTACAAAAGAAACTAAACAAAGACATCTCATAATGCAATTCACCATTTGCACATAGAAACCGATATGAGTAAGTATATTCTTAAATATAGCTAGTCTACTCTATCAAAAGCCTTGGAGAGATCCTAATTCATCCCCATTGATGATATTTTATTTAATATTATGGTATGAAGACTTTCCTGAGCAACACCAATTACTTCATGAATCTATCTACCATGCAGGAAAATGAACCACTCAATAGATATAGAAGCAAAGAGGAACCTTTTAATTCTTGATACAATTAATTTTGCTATGATTTTATACAAATAGTTACACAAAGAAATGAGCCTGAAATCATCAAAGGAAGAAGGATTGTCTTTTTTTTAAATAAGAACAATGAAGGTAGAGTTGAAAACTGCATTTACCCTTCCTCTTTGCCTAGACTAAAAATCTGAAAAGTGCATATTTCTAGGTTATAGTACTAGTGTGAAAGGATATAATTTGTGGAACCCAAAAATAGAATATTGCTTACAGTTGTAATGTGACCTTTAAAGAAACAAAAGAGGTTCCAAAACAGGAAATGCAACCAAGCAAAGAACTTCAAAAAGTTTAGGTAAAATTGGAACAAGAGGAAGAACATGTAGTAGAACCTGATGTTACAGAAGAATATGAATTATAGAGAGAGTCTAAAGAGGAATATTCAGAGGAAGAAGGTGAGGAGGAAGCTGAAGATGCAGAACTTTTTTTTCCAATTTTGAGGAGACCAGATCGAGTGAGAAGACTCCCAGAAAGGTATAACCCTTCAAATTTTTGTTCTACATTTAATTTATCAGTTACTGATGAAGAACCCAAGACTGTAAAGGAGACACTTTAGTCAAGTGATAATAAGTCTTGGAAAAGGGCTATGGAAGAAGAAATTGAGTCCTTGGATAAAAATAAGAGATGGGACTTGGTGAAATTACCCCCTAGAAGAAAACCTATTGGTTGTAAGTGGTTATTTAAGAAAAAGTACAATATAGAAGGAAAGTTGGAGAAGTACAAAGCTCGCCTGGTAACAAAAGGATTTTTCTCAAGTTGAGGGAATTGACTTTGGTGAGATTTTTTATCTTGTGACTAAACTAACATCAATTATAGTTTTTTTGGCTATTTCTGTTGCTTTTGATTTTGAAATAGAATAGATGGATGTAAAGACAACTTTTCTACACGGTGAACTTGACAAAGACGTAGATATGTCACAACCAGAATGCTTCAGGGTAAAATATAAGGAGGACTTGGTATTCAAGTTGAAGAAGTCTCTTTATGGGTTGAAGCAATCTCCAAGAATGTGGAACCAAAAATTTGATAAGTTTGTTTTAACAGTTGGGCTTGTAAAAATCAAAGCAGATCTATGTGTTTACATCAAAAAGGAAGGTGAAAGTTATCTTATCATTGTTTTGTATGTGGATGACATGTTGTTAATTATTAACAATAAGGAGATGATAAAGTTACTAAAATATTAGTTACCTTCTGAATTTGACATGAAGGATTTGGGTGTTGCAAAATTTATGTTGGGTATGGAAATAATAAGGGATTGTGTAAATAGAAAGTTGTGGTTAAATCAAAGGAAATATGTTGATTTAATACTACAGAGGTTTAGGATGCATGATTGTAAACCAATTTGTACTCCATATCGTGTTGGTCAAAAGTTATCTACTAAAAAGTGTCCTAAAAAAGATGAGGAAATTGAAGAAATGCATCATGTTTCTTATGCTTATAGCATTGTTGGTAGTCTGATGTATGCAATAGTTTGTAGTAGACCTAATATTTCACATGCAATGGGAGTAGTCATCAGATATATGTCCAATCTAGGAAAGAAACATTGGACTATTGTGAAGAGGATCTTCAGATACTTGCGTGGAACTCCAGATTATGTTATCTATTACGAAGGAAAATTTGAAGATAATAATATTGTAAATCTAAAAGGGTTTGTGGATGTTGATTGGGCTGGAGATCTAGACAAGAGAAGATCCACGAGTGCTTATGTGTTCAAGTTGTTTGGAGGGGTAGTAAGTTGGATAAGCAAAAACAATCAGTTGTTGCTTTGTCCACTACAAAAAAGTACACTACAACTACTCATGTCTGTAAAAAAGCAATGTGGCTATAGAGGTTGTGTTCAATAGTTAGCCTTAAGCAGAGGGTTGTGAGAATTAACAGTGATAGTCAAAGTACAATATTTTTTGTAAACAATTCTGGTTTTCATAATAGGTCAAAACATATTGATATCAAGTACCATTTTGTAAAAGAGATGATTGAAGAGAAAAAAGTGTTGTTGGAGAAAGTTGATACAAAGAAGAATATTGTTGATTCATTAACAAAGGTTGTACCTGCTCAAAAAAAATGGTGTAGAAGATCTTTGGGTATGGTTGCCCTTGACAGTTGATAATGATAGTTATTAGCCCCTGTGGAAAGTATTCAACAAGTGGGATAATGTTGGAATTGTGTTGAATATTTTCCATGTTATTTAGGTGGGGTTAACTCTGAAAGGATTGGAATTTATTTTTGGGGGGTTTAAGCTATTTTTAGACCCATATGGGTGGTTTTGGGTTAATGTATAGTCGGCCCATGGTTTTGCGCCCATGGTTTTGTAAAAACTCTTCTTGTGTTGTTGGTATATAAAACAACACTTGCATGAGGGTTTGGTAATATAATATGTAAGAAATTTAACCGCAAGCAAAAAACAAGTGAAAGGATATTATTGTATTGGAGACAATCAAGTTTATACAATAAAGAGATATTCTTGTTGGATTTTTTCCCAAAAGGATTTCCCAGGGTAAATTTTTGTGTAATGTGTTCTTCTTCTCTATTTTTCCTTTGATTATGCACTTACTACTTTTCTAGATTTTGTTTATCAAGGTGCTATCTTAGGTACCTATTTTTTTTAGTTGAGCTTGTTGTCAAGCAGACATTTTGGTAGCGTCTAAGTGTTGGGTTGCTCTGTGTTCTTTCCTTTTTGCTTTGATTTGCAGAGTAGTCTACCTTAGCTTTTGTGTTTGCGGTTCTTTGTGTTGTCTCAGGCTATTTTCGTGGGTTGCCTGTGGTCTAGGAGTACATCCTTGTAGAGGCTATTGTTGCAAAGATTATCTTGTTTTTGTTTAATCTAAGCTTGGGTAAGGTTGATGCCCATTGAAGCTTTATCTTCTTTTGGTTTTTCTTGGTGTTTTGAGTCTATTTTCCTGAGCTTGTTTGTATTTGCTACTTGCTAGAAGTGTGGTTTCGATTTGAGCATATGGTTTGATATAGTTTCTTTTGGATGATTATCCAACACTATAGTTTAATATTGATAGTTGACATTATTATTTTTAAATAAAACTTGGAGTTGCATTTAAGTTAATAGATCTTGGATTAGAAATATCAAACCATCTTCTTTTATTGATCAACAACTTATAATATTATCTTATTCACTAAGCATTTGATTTTGTATGTTGGGAATATTATAGTTGTTATGGCAATGCAAGTAATTTTTAATTTTTATTTTTAAAGCGAAAAACCCCTTGCGGGGCTGCCTTGGTCTGAGAGACCATGAACAAGGGGTTCTACACCATCAAAGTCACCCGGGAGTCACACCCGACCCTACCCGCACCAACATTATCAATTGGATTTTTGATACCCAATTCAGCTTTTTGGTAGGGTGGAGATTTGAACCTGGGACCTCCCTTGGAGGATTGCCCTCTCCTCTCCAACTCACCTACAACACCTGGGTGTAATTTTTAAAATTATTATTGTTTATTTTGTATGCTAATTAATGTTATGGGATGTTGAAGGAATGGTTAGTGGAAAATAAAAATAGAGCTTATTATAATATTTTTTTTAATTTCAAGAAAGGAATCATGTTATTTATGTAGGTGTTCTTAAAAAGAAACATTAATGCATTATTGTGTTATAAAGGAAGATAGTGTCTTTATATTTTCTTGTTGATTGTTAAAATAAATGGGATAAAGGGGTTACCTTATTCAAGAAATATGAGCTTGGATTTTGGATTTATAATGATCTCTTGAGACTTAAGTAGGTAAGGGGACCATTATAGAGAGAAGTATGGGGTTCTTTATTTGATTGCATGAAATGTATTTTGCATGGTTGCTTGCAATTATACATAGAGCATGTTAATTTGCATTGCATTAAGAGTTGTCTTGATCCCTAAGTTTTTCTAAAGACTGTGGAAGAGTACTCCATGAAGAAGGTGGTGCAAGGGCCACTTGGGCAAGCTTGCTCTAGCATACTTTGGAATGAAAATATGTTATGTGAATGGAAATTTTGTTATGTAAAACTTGACTATTTTACTCTTGATAAAAAAAAAAGATGGGAAGTCTCCATGTAAATGTATGGAATATTTTGGTTTTCGAGCAAATGAAATAGTGGGTTAGATATTTTCATTATTCTTTGTTTTTAAACTTGTCAAACTAGATTTATTTAAATACATGTTTTATGTTGGCTTAATGTTTAATGGTTGCTTATGATTAATTCAATCATGTTTTATTTGAGAGAGATGTTCCTTTCATGCAAAGTATTATAATGGAATTTATACCTTATGGGTTTAAATGTTTTATTTAAAAAATCCAAGAATCTAACATTTTGTTATAGCTAAACATGACATTTATGTTATAGCTTAGATTCTTTTCATGAAAAAATGTTAGATTGTTTGTTTTATGCAACTCTTGAATTTGATGGGATTTTTGGGTATGGATCTAGAACCTTATTAGGAACCTTAAGACAAGAGTTAACCCAATCTTGGGAGGACTTGCAATGATGCAATAACCAGATAGTGGTGAGTCTTGGAAGTAGTTGTAGTGATGCAATAACCAAGTACTCACGAATCTATATAGAGTTGCAATGATGCAACAAATAGATGCTCATGATCAATACACCTTAAACGGTGAGTCTTGGGTGTTCTACAACTATGAAGTTAATGGAATCGATTATGATATAGTTGTGGTGATACTATGAATGGTGAAGTTTAGGTAACCATGCTCATTATTAGGTGAGTGGTAATGACCTTACTTAACCCATGAAGGTGTGGTAAGTAAGCACCAAGGCTTTATGCTAGAATAACCTACAAAATGAGCTTATGGAAAGGTTAGGGAATATGCGCTCCCCTTAAAGTGTTATGGGCCTTAAAGGATAATCCCTATACTATGGTAAAATTATCCTATACTAGCGAGGTTATAGAAAATATTGGGGACCACTTTTACATCCTTCTAAATAGTGAGTTTGAGTAAGGTGAACCCTAAAAAGACGGGATGTTGGCCACTCTTGTCCACTTGAATTCGTCTACAATGAAATTAAACTCAAATGTGGTGAAGCCTTGAGAATGCTAAAAATAATATTAGGACCCTTGGTGAACCCTACTTGCAAAAAAATATCTCTCTTGGGTTGGTTTTTGGTGGGTTGTTACAGTTGGTATCAAAGACCTAAGTTGTAGGACTAGAAGCTTCCATGGAGTGTTCCTAGGATGAGCCTTGACTTGATGTGCTACTTTGGGAAGACTTACTCTACTAGGGACCTTAATGTGATCTAGGATAAGCTAGGTATTACATGTCAACTGGACTAGTCAGACTAAGGAGCAAACATCCTAGAGAGAATAGTTTCTTGTTGGGCTTGCAAAAGCAAGTGTGATCATAATCATTATCAAGTGAGTGATAATGATCTATGTTAGTTCATGAGTGAAATGAAACTAACTATTTGTAATTACAATTGAGGGAATTATAACTTACCCAAATCCTTTGTATAAATAGGTGTAACAATCCAAAAATCTAACCAACTCTAGAGAGATTTGTTTTATAGCATTCACTAGAGATCTAAATCACCGCACCTTACATAAGTCATTCTATGAAAGCATATATTAACAAGAAGCCTTATGAATAAGTTTTTTGTCTCATCTCCGTGATGAGCCAACTTATTCCTTTTGTCTATCAAAGGGTACGCTCATCCCTATACCTTACATAAGTCCATCTATGTAGATGTACTAAGTGTAGCAACGTAAGATTTCCATGCTTCTTTTATAATGCATAAGTCCATCTATGAAATGTAAAGTTTTAGTTATCCATATTATCTAAGTGATGAGCCAACCAAAGCATCTATCACTTGGTGTGATAGTTCATTCATTAACACAATAACCTAATTGTTGTCTTCCTGCAACTATCTAAGGTTAGGTCATTAAGGAGAAGTTGTGAAACTAGGTTTACCCAAAGTTTCCTTCTCAAAGGGATCCCATAATCCCTTAATTTTAACTCTCTCTAACTTCTAATGAATAAAAGTCCTTCTTTCTAACTAGGAGAAGATTCCAAGTATCACTAGCATGTAAAAACCCTTCACATATTAGTAGGATACTTCTAATTCATGAGCATACATTTGATAGATATCTTTTTCCAATCATTGATAACTCATTAGATCATTCATCAAGATCATCTGATATTTCTTCCTTAAATAGGGATGCAAATAAGTATAGCTACTTAATTAAGCATCAAATAACATCTACAACCTCATCAACAAGAAGGCACATAAAGGATGTAATCCCTATTTAATTCCATTATCCTAACATGATAATTTACCAAATCATAACATCATATATCTTTTATCAATAACAAAGTAAAAGATATTTTTCATTTATTTAAGATTCATCAAATGCAAGATCAAAATATGGAGATAATCGAAATACACAACACATCATATATTATGGGAAACCCTTACTGAACAAACCCAGCTTCAAAACATCCTTTTTATTTCATAAGTTTAATTGTATCCAATACAACTATACAAGGAATCCCATAATTCCTTTTTTCAAAACATTCACCAATATAAACACATACGAACCCCAAAATTCTTATGTCCTCAAAACATAAATTGTTTCTTTAATTCACATTTTGATGAGGGAACCCCATAATTCCCTCGAATGAATTCCACATTCATTATCCTAAAGATGATTTCTTCCTTCTAATCATTTAAAGGAATAACATCTTTCTAAAGGTCTAATGTATCCATAACATCAATACCAAAATAAATACATAAGAACCATTTCATTTAATTAGTTAAAAGCCCATACTTCTAACCAATCAAATACTTATCAAAACCACATATTTTAATCAATTAAGATCCCATACTCTTAACCAATCAAATACTTATCAAAACCACTTTATTTAATCAATTAAGAGCCCATACTCTTAACCAATCAAATACTTATCAAAACCACTTTCTTTAATCAATTAAGAGCCCATACTCTTAACCAATCAAATACTTATCAAAACCACTTTCTTTAATCAATTAAGAGCCCATACTTCCAAATTCATTATTTCCATTAAAATACCTTTCTTTTTAAAGAATCAAGTCTATTCTTTCATATATAAGTCAATCTTTTAAACATAAAAAATCAAATCTATTCTTTCAAATATAAGTTTATCTTTTGAAACTTAATAAATCGAGTCTATTCTTTCAGATATGAGTTTATATTTTGAAACTTACTACATCTAATCTATTCTTTTAGATATATATAAGTTTATCTATCAAAACTTAATAAATCAAATATATTCTTTAATATATGAGTTTATCCATTAAAACTTGATAAATCAAAACTATTATTTCAAATATGAGTTTATCTATTAAAACTTAATAAACAAATTTATTCTTTCAGATATAAGTTTATCTATTAAAACTTAATAAAAAAACATTATTTCAAATATGAGTTGATCTATTAAAACTTAATAAATAAATCTATTCTTTCAAATATAAGTTTATCTATCAAAACTTAATAAATCAAGTCTATTCTTTCAGAGATTTTATCTATTAAAACTTGAGAAATTAAATCTATTCTTTGAGATATGAGTTTATCTACTAAAACTTAATAAACAAATCTATTCCTTCATATATAAGTTTATCTATTAGAACTTAATAACCAAATCTATTATTTCAGATATAAGTTTATCTATTAAAACTTGATAAATAAATCTATTCTTTCATATATAAGTTTATCTATTAAAAATTAATAAAAAAATATATTCTTTCAGATATAAGTTTATCTATTAAAACTTAAAAACAAATATATTATTTCAAATATAAGTTTATCTATTAAAACTTAATAAAATAAATGTCTATTATTTGATTTAATCAAAAGGTCCATATTTTAATTAATCGTAAATCCCCATTACTTATTCAATCAAAAGGGGTTACAATCAATCGAATCAACAAGTTGGGTTAAGGCGGATCAACAAGTTGGTTTAAAGACAAGTTAACAAATCAGTCAACAATTAAGCACAATCAATCTATCAAACTAGAGTGCCCAACAACTGGTGCTAAAGCCTCCACCAAGTGGTAACTCTTCTAACCACCACTTGGTGGTCATTAGCATAGGGGTTATCTCCCCTATAATAGAAGCTAAAGCACTCCCAGAAGGAGCATGTGGGATAATTCCCACATTAATTCTACAAAAGGACTTACAATAATTTATGCCCCCCATTAACTAGGTGTAGCAACCGAACATCAACATCAAGTAAAAATCGAGAGATCAGCTAAATGCTTGGGTGACAAGTGTCAAACTACTAGCATTGTCAACTGCTTTGGCCTACCAAGTGGTGCATCCCTAACCACCACTTGGTGGTCGAAATCCTATGGGAGCCTAACTCCCTTTAAGGCACTATTGCGCCCAAGCATATCCTGTGTGGAATAATGCTCATGGAAGGCCTTAAAAGGGTTTTTGCTTGAGCTTATCAAACGTAGTTTAGAGCGCATCAGCCACTTAGGTGGGTGTCAAACAGGGGTTCCCAAACCATAAGGAGCAACATATATAATTAACCTAGACTAAACTAAGGCAAAAATCAATCAATCAAACTGATTTTAATCTATTGAGACATCGAACAATAAGGAGGAAAAGAACAAGTTTCATGTGGTTTTAATAGGAATTAAATGCAAGAATCATCCATCAATTTAGGTAAAACCAAACATAGTTGAAATGCGTCCAAGCAAGGCATAAAAAAACAACCATTTAAGCTCAAAAAGGGGAGAAAAATGTAGGCCCACACAACAATAATTTTTAGTCTATTGGTAGAGCTAAATGCAACAATTCAAAGCTTATTTGAATCTAGATCAAAGGGCTTAATCAAGAATTGTAACATAGTTTCAATAAAACCATATATTGATAGTAAATTTTGGGGCCATAAGTGTTTAAACAATATTGCTTAACACAATTTGAAATCAGTCATCCAAGGTTTCAAATGAACAAATTTAACAGAGGGCCATAAGTACATAGTTTCTAATTAATAAATTCATTCTTCATACAACCAAAGCTTTGTATTTAATCAAGGCTTTTAATAAGGAAATACAACTAGAAAGGAAGCTATAAACAGAGGAAATATTTTCATTTCATCCAAACAAAAACAAATCAAAGGTAATAAATCGTCCAACCTAAGACTCTTGTAAGGTTAGATTCCAATTGTTTCCACCCGTAGCCTCCAAGTGTCTTCCTTCAAAATTTTCCCTTCCTTGTCTCCTTTTCGTCCCAACCTTTCCTCTCGTAAGAATGACCCTCATTTTTACCTCTCAAAAATCAAGCTCCTCCCCCCCTTCATTAATTCAACCATCCTCCTTTTTAATGACTTCTTCCCAAGTCATCCCCTATGAGTCATAAAGGTGACTCTATCCACCTACCAAAAAGCTAAAGTCCCCCTTCAAATAAATGCCCAACCTCCAAAGTAATTTTCCAACTACTCAAGGTGACAAGGCGACAAAGGGGATATTTAAATATAATATGGTTCTTTTCTAAATATCTCATTTTATTCATTTAAAATGATTCTTTCCTTTTTGAAATATCTACTTTAATAAGTTTATTCTTTTCTTTTGCTTAAATATACATGTCTATTCTTTCAAACAAAAAGATTCCTTTATTTAAATAAAATACATATGTTTATTCTTTCAAATAAAAATATCCTTTTATTTATATAAAATACATATGTTTTTCCATTCAAACAAAAATGTCCCTTTATTTAAATAAAATACATATGTTTATTCTTTCAAACAAAAAGGTCCCTTTATTTAAAAAAAAATTCATATGTTTATTTTTTCAAACAAAAATGTCCCTTTATTTAAATAAAATACATATGTTTATTCTTTCAAACAAAAAGTCCCTTTATTTAAAAAAAAATTCTATGTTTATTATTTAAATCCACCAAACTGCGGGTTATGACAATAGGAGTTCACACCTATTTTAAGAGAAGGATCATACAAGAAAGTAGGGTCAACCACACAAGAGGAAACTATAGTGCATCCCCAAAAGAAGTATGGATGAACAATGGACTCCAACAAGGGAACTGGGAGAAAAATGGACCCCACTAGGAATTTTGAAAGGATAATAGATTTTGACAAGAAAATTGATGGAACATAAGGTTCCAATGATAGGGTGGAAACCCTATACATATTTTATAATATTAGGTATAGTAGCGAGGAGTGAGGGTATCCAGGAGTAAGCGTATCCAAGAGTGAGCACAGTCGAAAGCAAGTGCGAGCACAAGCTGGGAGTGAGTGCAACCGAAAGCAGGTGCAAGCACAAGTCAGGAGTGAATGCAACCACAAGCAAGTGTGATCATAAGCCAAGAGTAAATATAGCCAAAAATAAGAGTGCGAGTGCAATCTAGGTGTGAGTGCAGTTGGTATCGAGTGTGCAATTAACAAGCGAGTGCGAGCATGAGCCAGGAGTGAGTGCATCCAAAATCAAGTGCAAGCACAAACTGGGAGTGAGGAGGAAGTGTGAGCAGGAAAGCAAAAAGTAAAAAGCAAAGTGTGACCAAGTAACAAGTCACTTCTTGTTCCAGATCTTAGGAAAATTTAGAGGATTCATTTGAAAAAAACCTAGGTAACATGGAAAGAAAGTCATTTGTGAAAGTCCTTACTAAAAGTATGAATGGAAAAGTTGAAATTTTGGATGCCCTAGCTAGCAATAAGGGTAAGATATAATCTATGGCAAACCCAGTCCGGGTAGCATATTCTACACCAGAAGTGATTATCAAAGATGAGATGATTGAGCATGATATAATGATTTTATAAAACTAGAGGGTTAATTTGTAAGTTTCATGGATATTGGCTAGGTTCTTTTGAGATTCAAAATTAGATTAATTGGAAGTGGGGATTGAATTCAAATTACTCCATTACTTTTCTTTTGAAAGGATTTTTCCTCATTATTTTATCCAGTTCAGAAATTAGGTATAAAATAATGGATGGAGGCCCGTGGTTTAAGGGTAAAGATGCATTATACTTAAGACCTTGGAGTGAGAATTTTTTTGTGGACACAAAAACTATTAAAAGGCTTCCGATATGGATTAGGCTTTTTGGACTTCCTTATCAACTCATCAATAAGGAGGTTTTGAAAAGTATTGGTAATACTCTAGGTGAATTCATTCAAGAGGGACCATCTACTAAGGAGAGAATGCATGTTGTATACACTCGAATATGTGTTTCCATGGATATTTGTAAACCTTTACCATAATCAATTAGGATTAAAATTGAATCAAGAGAATGGGATCATCTGGTGGATTATGAAAACATTGCATTTTGATGTCACAAATGTCATGAAACTAGGCACATGGCAAAAGAATACAAAGTAAAAATGGAGGAAGAGATGGAATTTTTTGGGCATGAGGGTAATTTCAATTTGAAACAAGTAGACCATATCACAGGAGAAGCTAGGTCAAATCAAGGATATTCTACTCCTAAGAAAGTGGTAAGAAAAATCCCTCTACATCATCAAATGATAAAGGCAATTACAGTTCACTCGAATCATCCATTAGAAGAAAAAAACATGGTATGGAAGATGAGGAAGTACATTGCGCAAGTTCAAATATAGAAGGAGCTCAAGGTGCGAAGGAAGAGGGGAAGGAAAATTTTAATACAAAGGAAAATGGGGAGATGAATCTTAAATCAAATGAGGTGAAGAAGTTCAAGCTTAATCCAGGTAAATCACCTTTACTATCCTCAAGTAGCTTAAAATCTTCTCCTTCCAATAAAAATGAAAGTAGTATGGAGTGTGTTCCTTACACTTTAGGTTTTCAAGAGCAGTATAGTAAATAAAATATTATGGAGGATATCCAAGGAAATTTAGTGTTTTTAGGCCAACATAAGAAAGTGATGACTATGGAGGATCATCTTTGCAATTTAGAGTTTTTAGGGAAACATAAAGAAAAAATGCTAATGAGGATATTCCTTGCACTTTCGACTCTTTAAGGCAACATAAACCTTTAGAAGATAAGTCTCATTTTGAACAATATGAAAAAATGGAAGAGATTGATGAAGATGAGAGTGTTGGCAAGGATGGAAGAAGGAGAGGAAGGCCATCAAACCATGAACTAAGAGAAAAAGTAACTCAAAAGGATATTGATCTAGGAAACCAAATAAAAATATCACAGGTGTTAACAAGAAGTGGGGCTAAGCCCATTAACAAACGTTCGACACTGCTCATGGCCAAAATGGCTTTGGCATGCCATGAAATAGGCCTTAGGAAGCTTCATGTAGAGTTCCCTACATAGCACAACAACACAACATGAGCACAACATATATCCATAGCATATAGGGTCAAAAAAAGCAATCATTCATCCATCCATCAGGTTAGCAAAAGTATTCTACCATACAATAATCAATTCATTTAAGCATGCACTACATGGCACTCAGGCCAACATCCACATATTGAAACACAAATAGGCACATAGGCACACTGACCACTGCTTTGGCATTGCTCAACTGGGATAAATGATCATTCATTACATCGATGGCACGACGGCCTTACAATCAACCCGAAGGCACAACATAGCATACGGGGATGGCATGGAAAAATGGGTGCTTGATTTGCTCACAGGTCATGAGCCTTATTAGCACATCCAACAATAACACATGGCTCGATGAGCTCACACAACATCACACAGTACAGTGGCACAGAAGGAACTCGGTTCCTTAGCATACTAGGTGAGGTGATGGCCTCTTTTTTGCTTTTCTTTCCTGAAGGCATTCACTTTTTGCCCAAATATACTTGGTTGCTTGAAGTTGTTCCATTGGATCGATGACCTTCTTATGGACATGTACCCGCACTAATTCACTTGGCAAGGCATCTTCCTCCCAAAGGCTTGCTTGCTCACTACCAAGCATCGATCTCAAACCTTAAAGGTTCAAAGGGATGACAAGCCTCCATCATGGAGCTATTTCATCACCCTCTTATGCCTTGAGCTGTAGTTGCACACCATGCTTTCACCCATGGTGCAAGCTATGATGAATCTATGGGAGTATTTGGTAGGGTATCAAGGCACAACCACTCTACCACAATCCTCCTCCACTTAAATTCAACATCATCCTTGGCATTGACACAAATTTATTATGTACTCAAAAAAAGTGAGGGGTTGTGGTAGTATTCTTCTCAAAACCAGGCCTTGATAGCACACACTACTCAACAACTCTTCGTAGCACCTCATCGGTTGAGGGTGACCATCGTTGACTTTGCTTGGACCTCCTTTTGGGTATGATGATCGTCACACATCTAACATCTCATCCAACTTGTCGAGGTAAGTCTTTACATGGATGAGGGATCTAAAATCTCATGGGCTCGTTCCATGTCTCCACTTCCATCAAAGGACCACTTTCTCTTTTTGGAATTTTGTGATCGCTTGTCCTTGTTGGCTTTCACTTTCTCTTCCTTATCATGGACTTGGACCTGGTTCAATTCTATGCCAATCACCTATTCTTCTTGTCGAAATAGGTTCTTGATAATGGCAATGACTTCGTGAATGATCTTCAACTATTTTTCTTGTACTTATTCCTTTGCCCAAGGTTCTAGGCCATTCACGAACAAAAATAGTTTATCTTCATCCACCAGGTCCCGCACTTGGACCAGAAGGTTCAAGAAATATGAGGTGTAATCTCTTAGATTACCCTCATTCCTTAGCTTTTGTAGCTTTGCTCGAGACACCCACAAAACACTCTTGAGGTAGAATTCGTCAGCTAGAGCTCCCTTACGATCATTTCAAGTTTCCACTTGTACGTGGGTTCGATCATTGTTTATGTCACATTGTAGATGAGACCACCAATATGACATCTCTTCTCTCAAGATTCGTACAACCGACTACACTTGTTCTTAGTCCAAAAGATGTTGCTTCATCCTCAAGTAGTTATTTTCTTCTAGGAATAACTTTTGAAGCACCTTCTTATCATGCACATTGTAGTAGGCTGGTAGTTCAATAACCACAGCTTCTAAGTTGTTCATTGGGATAGACACACGAGTTGTATTTTATGACCAATGACCCTTTTCAATGCTCAAGATGGCCAGTTCATGCTGCATCTTGGTCGATTTAGCATGGTTGTCCTTGAGCTGGTTCAACACGTTAGGCACAAGGCCTTCAAAGGCCTCTAGTATTTTCATGCACTTCTGCATTTCCTCTTGCAAACCTAACATGGATCTCCCCAACTTTATCATCTTGTCATTGAGGGCATCCGCCTATTAGGTAAACTTCTTTTCCACTTTGTCGATACAGTGATCCATGGTTGGAGGTCAAGAGAACTTTTCCCCTTGACCTCTTTCTTCGATTCTCCCTCCTCACGAGGTCAAACTTCTGATAGTGGTGTCGTTCCTTCATCAACCATCTCTACTTCGGTAGTAGAAGCCTTCAACTTTCAAGTAGATTGGCACTTGCTTTCAACTGGCTATGGTAGTACCATTACATGAACCCACCAAGGAACTTTCTTTTTTGCTCTTTAGCATTGGAGCTCAACCCAACCAAGTCTGTGTCACAACAATCTTGTACCATTTGAGGCACTTTCTCGACACACAACTTTGCTCAACATCGTGGAAACAATGGAGCAATGGTGAGACTTCGCTCGAAGGTAGATCCTCATAGTCTCAAGTCTTCTTTCACCAGATTCTTTGTCAGGCCCCAACTGATGCTTTAGTCCAAACCCACCCATTTCATTAAGGCCTCTCTCAATTAGTACAAATAACTCATAACAACATCGTTAGTTTGGACATGGGGCCAGGATGTCGCACGTAGCCAGTGTCGGGTTCACCATCTTAACCCATGATAATCCTTCTCATCCTTACACACCAATGGTATTGTGTTAACTTGCTTAACACACAAAGAAACCTTTCCTTTCTTCGCTTGTACACCCTTGGCATCATGCACTCACTTAACTCATGAGTATCCCATCATATTTCTTGCTTGCTCACAACAACGTTTACCAATAACACATGAGGATCCCATCCTCAACTTCACACATGAAGCTCCTTGCTCCATCTCATGGATTAGCTCTTCATTCCTTCACCTCGCTGGAAAGGGAACCTACACTACCTACAATGGAAGCATAAGGCTCTCTAGTTGTCTGGCACGCTGGTACCAACTAGGTTGAGCTTAGTTGCTAGCCCTTCGAAACCAAGTCTTTGATACCAAATGTAAGAGGGCTAGGCTTATAGGGTAGTGACCCTACACCCTGTTCGACATTGCTCAGGTCTAAACTGGCTTTAGACATCATGGAATACACCTCGGGTAGTATGAATTCATAGTCCCTACAAAACATAGTACAACAACAATAACTCAAATATCAAAGGTTAGCTAAAGCATTCATTCATATAACAACTCATCTACAATGGCACTCAAACCAACATCCACACAAAGTAACCCTCGATGCACATGTACGAATCCATATATTTATTATCATTCAAAGGGATCGACGGTCCATCATTACATCATGGTTTGAGGACCTACAATATTGGTGCTCGATGGACTCGTAGGCCTCAAGACTTGTAGCATGTCCAATACTATTCCTATTCTTCTTGGTCGCATGATAGCGATACGGTAGGAACTCACTCGATACCAATACAGTGGAGCTCTTGAAAGAACACAAATAGCATGGCTCCTCGTCGTTCCACCTAGGGAACTTGTACACATGTGCCTCTATGGAAAATAGGGTTAGGACTGACGTCCTTAGCACTTAATATTCAAGCAGATTGGCACTTGCTTCCAACCGCTATGGGGGTCACAATTAAGTGAACCCAAAAATGTACTTTTCTTTTTGCTCAACAGTGTTGGGGATCAACCCAACCATATCTATTTGTATCGCTTGAGGCACTCCTCGACACACAGCTTCGCTCAACACTACAAAAAAAATGAAGCCATAGTGAGACTTTGCCCAAAGGTAGACCCTCTTGATCTCAAGTCTACTTCATCGAATTCTTGTCTTGTCAGGTCCCAACCAACGATTTAGTCCAAGTCTACCCATCTCACCAAGTTCGCTCTTGATACAAGAGTCACTCTATCACTTGTTATCATCGACCTAGACATAGGATATTATAGGAACAACCATGGAGGGTTAGGACTTACCCGCCCCTCCACAATCCTCCCCCACTCAATTTTGATGCCATCCTTGGCATCAACATAAATTCTCATGCATGTTCAAAGAGGGTGAGAGGAATTGTGCTTTGGCTTAGCATATTACCCCATCGGTTGGGGCTAACCATTGTCAACTTTTATTGGACCTCCTCATGCAACATCATAAGAAGGGTCTTCATTCTTAGCCCTTATGTTAGACTCTGCATCACCTTTCTCCATGAAATGAGCTTTTGGATTTAGGTGCCTTCACAGATTCATGAGAGAGTGAACCTCCCTCCACCTTGTTCTCAAGTCTCCCTTCACACACATCACTTTCACTTGGTGATTCTTTTGCATGAGATATCACCTTTTTCTGCTTAGGTTTTTGAGATGATTTTGACCAAGGAACGTTGATCCATATTAACCTCTCGCTATCATCCCATTCTACCTCAAATTCGTATTATTTGGGTTCTTCTAGAATGTTGAATCTTCTTATGAACGTGAGATCTCATCTTTCTCCCTCGATCAACTTGTAGCTCATCGAATTGTAGTCATACATTTGAGAAGTAATCAATATCCGTGTGACCTCCTCCTTGTTGGGGTCTTTCCCTATAATGTGGGTAGGCCTATAGGGTAGTGACCCTACGCCCCGTTCGACATCGCTCATGGTCAAACTGGCTTTTGCATGCCATGGAATATGCCCCAAGAAGCTTCATGTAGAGTTCCTTGCATAGTACAACAACACAACACAGACACAACATATATCCATAACATATAGGATCAATGGAAGCAACATTTATCCATCCATTAGGTTAGCAAAAGAATTCATCAACACAAGTAATCCATCATCTAAGCATGCACCACATGGCACTCAGGCCAACATCCACACATTGGAACATGGTAAGCTCAAAGGCCACTACTTTGGAATTGCTTAAAGACAACTGGCGATCCTTCATTACATTATGGTACGATAACCTTACATTCAGCCCAAAGGCATAACTTAACATATGGGGATGGCATGATAAAATGGGTGCTCGATCATATCACAAGATGTGAGGCTTATTACCACATCCTTACAACAACACATGGCTCTATGAGCCCACATAACATCACACTGCACGGTGGCACGTAAGGAACTTGGTTCCTTAGCATACTGGGTGAGGTGACAGTCTTCTTAGCTTCTTAATCCTTAAGGCACTCTATTTCCTGAAGGTGCTTGTTGCTCGAAGGCATTCCATTGGATCGGTGACTCACTTGTGGATATGTTCTCGCATTGATTCACTTGGTAAGGTGTCTTCCTCCCTGAGGTTTTCCTACTCACTACCAAGCATCGATCTTGAACCTCAGAGGTCTGTAGGGGTGGAAAGCCTCCATCATTGAGCTATTTCATCTTGAGCCATAGCTACACACCATGCTCCCACCCTTGGTGCAAGCTAGGCTAAATTTGTGGGAGTAGTTGGCAAGGTGTTAAGGCACAACCACCCTACCACAATCCTCGCCCACTTAAATTTGATGTCGTCCTTGGCATCAACACAAAGTTATTGTGTGCTCAAACAAAGTGAGGGGTTGTGGTAGTGTTCATATTTGAACCATGCCTTGAAAACACACACTACACAACAACTCTTCTTCAACACCTCATCGGTTGAGGTAGACCATCATTGACTTTGCTTGGACCTCCTTACGCAATGGGATAAGGAGGGTCTTCACAATACTTCTTCATTTATCCTCATTTGGGTAAGTGCACACCAACTTGAGGATGTCGAGGATGGAGGTCAGACTCAACTTCAGGAACATCCTTTGGGGTCAAGGTTTCAAGCCGTATAAGACCTTTATAATCTCTACTTTGGGTAAGTTCTTTGACCTATAAGGCAAGACTAATTGACCCATATGACTGTCCTACTCTGTTGGTGATACGACATGAGGTTACCGGGTAGGCCTATGGGTAGATTTTCATAAGCTAGTCTCGAGCAAACCTATTGGAATATTTTCATGGTACGATGGTGGAACAGTAGGACTCATACGAAAGGGGCCTATTCACTCTATTCATAGTAACTACCCAAGCAAGATGACTAAGGTTTGTCCAGTACCCCCAACTAATCCAGTGCCATCACTCTTTCCAGATTTATCAATTATGAGGCATGCTCTTGGAGGACAGGTCTTGTCTTTGCAATCCTTTGAACCATCCTCGAGATCTTTTATTTCAATCACCTCAAATCGGGTAGCCACCCAATATTTTGGGTCCTCTAATCTTTGATCTCGTTGACTCGCATGGACATTCAAACCTCTAAGTAATCCAGGCTCTTGGATTGGCTAGGTTGATGGTTCGACCTATCGATCACTGGCTCCCTACAAGCATCCTCATGGTTCCCATGCACTTTGGGGACTGAGGATCCAACCTTATTGTCACCCATATCTACTTCGGTAGTAGCAGCCACAACCTTCAAGTGGATTGGTCTTGTTTTCAATCCGCTATAGTGGTCACAATTGTGTGAACCCACCAAGGCACTTTTCTTCAAGTGAATTGGTATTTCTTTCAATTGCTACAACAGTCACAATATTATGAACCTCACCAAGCTACTTTCCATTTTTCTCTCTAGCATTGGGGCTTAACCCAACCAAGTCTGTGTCACAATGGTCAGACATCGTTTGAGGTACTCCTCAACACATAGCTTTACTCAACACTACAGAAACAATAGAGCAACGGTGAGACTTAACCCAAAGGTAGACCCTCCTAGTCTCAAGTCTTCTTTCACCGAATTCTATATTTGGCCTTAATCGATGCTTTAGTCCAAACCCATCTATTTCATCAAGGTCTCTCTCACTTGGCACGGATAACTCACAACAATATTGTTAGTTTGGACATGGGACTAGGAAATCGCATGCAATTCATGTTGGGTTCACCATATTAACTCACGATAATCCTTCCCTTCAACTTGCATGCCCTTTGTATTGTGCACTCACTTAGTCTGTTAGGATCCCATCCTCTTCTTGGTTTACCCATGATAATGTTCATCAACAACACACGAGGAACCTTTCCTCTCTTTGCTAGCATGCCCACAACGTCACTACATCTTGGCATACAAGGATCCCATCCTCACCTTCACATGCCTATGACATCACATTCATCAACTGGAACATGTGAATCCCATCCTCAACTTCACACACACAAGAAACTTGCTCCTCTTCTTCACATGTCCATACTATCGCATTCACTAGCTTGGCACCTGAGGATCCCATCCTCAACTTGCACATGGGAGCTCCTTGCTCCATCTCATGGATCGGCTCTCTTGCTTCTTCATCTTGCTAGCAAGGAAACCACTACCTATAGTGGAAGCACAAGGCTCTTTGATTTTCTGGCATGCTAGTACCAACTAGGTTGAGCACCCTATTCAAGAAAACAACACATATAGTGCATTTTTTTTGTTTTGGAGAGATAAGAGAATATGCACTTAGTTGTTTGAAACAATAAGGCAAAAAAGTTTTTTTGTCACATTAACTTTATTCTTTCCACTAAAATAAATCAAGGAAACTATAGTGCATTTTTTTTCGGAGGGATAATAAACCAAGACTATGCACTTCGTTTTATTTTGAACATTGAAAGGGTACATAAACATTTTTCATCCTTGTTTATTTTGCAATCCAAAGGGGGATAAAAGCATTATTTTCTCTTGCAAAATTCTAAGACAAAGGGGGGAAAATTATGGAATTGAATATCATTTTTGCAAACCAAAACCTCACATAGTTTGAAATACTCATTGTAACAAAGATGCATTTTAAACAAGCGCTTATTCATATAAATATAAAATAATGTAATAATATGCTACCTATGCTAACATCTCCCCCTTATTACATTATTTTGAAGTACAAATACCGATGTGAAATAATTCAAATTTGACACGTGCAAGTGCCTTAGTGAAAATGTTTGCAACTTGTTCATCAATGGGAATGTACTGGAGCTGTATGTGGTGCTTTGGAACTTCATCTCGAATGAAATGACATTGAGTGTCAATGTGTTTGGTACGCTCATGAAATACTGGATTCTTGACAAGGTTCAAAACACCTTGATTATCGCAAAATAAATGAAGTGGAAGATTCTTTGGAAGACCCATATTTGTAATAATAGGACTTAACCATATCACCTCGTAGAGGACTCCACATGCTGCATGATATTCTACCTCTATAAAAGATAAAGTAACCACCTACTGCTTCTTACTGTGCCAAGAGACAGGTTCAGATCCAAGATGGAAAATTTATTCAGATGTTGATTTCTGATCATCAATGGATCTAACATAGTTTGAGTTTGTGTATCCCTATAAGAAGAAATTGTCATTCTTCTTGTACTCCAAGCCATATTTTGTACTACCACAAACATAATGAAGAACCCATTTTGTTGCTTTCCAATGACTCACCTTAGGTTCCTACATGAACCTTGAAAGATAACCCATAGTAAAACTAAGATTTGACCTGGTATTTGTCAGATATATGAGACACCCAATCAGTTGGCGATAGAGAGTACCATCTACCTATGGAGATTTATCATATCGTGATAACTTAAGCCTTGGTTCCATTGGAGTTGCTTTAGGCTTACAATCAATCATGCAATATTTTTCAATCAATGTCTTGGCATACTTCTTTTGTGTTACTTTGATATGATTATTTTTTAAGTCACTTCTAAACCAAGATAATAGTGAAGAAGTCCTAGATCTGGCATTTCAAAATATTATTTCAAGTCATATTTCACTACATCAATCATGTTCTTTGAACTGCCAATGATGATTAGATCATCCACATAGAGTACCAAAATCACTATGTCAGAACCATTGTTCTTGATATAGAGATTAGCATCTGAAGGACTTATTTTGAATCCATGCTACAATAGGTGACTATCTATTTTGATGTACCAAGCTTGTGGAGCTTGTTTTAACCCATACAAGGATTTAACCAACTTGCAAACTTTCTGCTCTTGGCCTTCAATCACAAATCCCTTTGGTTGGGTCATATACACTTCTTCTTGCAAGTCACAATTCAAGAAATCACTTTTAACATCCATATGATGTAACTTCCACCCAAACTGAGTTTCCTTGGCACAAAGTACTCGAATGGTAGTCATTTTTGTAGTGGGTGCAAAAGTATCTTTATAATCTATACCTTCTTTCTAAGCATAGTCCTTGGAAACAAGATGGTATTTATGCTTATCAATAGTTCCATCTGCCTTATACTTCACTTTGAACACCCATTTGCAGCCAATGGGTTTCTTTCCTGGAGGCAGATTAACTAGCTTCCATGTGTTATTTTTCATGAAATATGTATGTTCAACATCTATAGTAGCCTTCCACTAAGGCTCACTAAGTGCATCTTGAACTATTGTGGGTTCATTTTCATCCAATGCAGACATATAAACCCTTTCATCATCCATATCTACTTCTCTTTCTTCCTCTGCATCTACAAATAGTTCATCAAACTGTTGATAAATCTCATCAACCTCTGAAGCTGATGCCTCTGCTCTCATATTTTGAGTCATGTTGTGAGTACAAGGTAGATCTAGAGTTATATATGGAAGTGAATTCAACTTTAAATCTCTCAATGTGCTAGTATACCATTTTGGAATCTTGTTTTGTGGGGTTGAAGTCTCTTTCTTAGGCTCCTCTTCATCTAGGTATATAGTTGTAGATGTGTTATCTGATGTGAAAGCTTCATCAAATACCACATCTCTACTGGTGTGTATTTTCTTGGTCTTAGGATCTATCAATCGATATCCCTTTGAATTCTCATCATAACCAAGAAAAATACACTGTAAGGTTTTCTCATCTAACTTATTTCTCTTCTGTTTTGAAATGTGCATGAAAGCCTTACACCCAAAAACCCTTATATGAGAAATGAAGGGTTTCCTACCACTACATGCTTCTTGTGGAGTCATGCCCTGTAGATATTTTGTGGGTGCCCTATTCAGGAGGTACATTACGGTATTCACTACTTCTGCCCAATAATTCTGCTCAAGATGTGCTCCCTTAAGCATACAATGAACAATTTCCATGATGGAACGGTTCCTCTTCTCAGCAACTCCATTTTACTGTGGAGTATAGGTTATTTTCAGTTGTCTCTTAATCCTATGTGAATTCAAAAATGATGAAAATTCTTTGGAGGTATATTCCCCCCTTGATTTGAGTAGAGGGTCTTGATGGAACATCCTAACTCTTTCTCAACACTCTTCTTGAATTGTTGAAAGTACAGAAGTGCCTCAAATTTCAATTGTAAAAAGAAAACCCACATCTTCCATGAGTAATCATCAACAAATAATTGAAAATACCTCTTTCCACCATAACTATTTGGCATAGGATCACACAGATCGATGTTTTCCAACTCCAAAGGTTTTTTAGCTCATGAAGAGTTGACCTCAAATGGTACCTGGTGTTGCTTCCCTACTAAGCAATCCGAGAAAACCGATAATATGGATGAAAGGTTGGGAAGGTCTTTCACCATCTCATATTTGCTCAACTTGAGCAAATATATTGAACTCAGATGCCCATATCTCTTGTGCCAAAGAGAAGTGGTCTCCTTTGTGTTTGCCACCATGGCAACATGAGGCATAGAAATGGCATCTAAGATAAATAAGCTATGCTTGTATGAACTTGTTGCTACATGCTTTCCCTGTCTGGTGATGAATCATCTCTTTCTACCATCCTCAACACTGAAAACAACATCCATGTTTCTATCCAAGATCCGAGGGATGGACAACAAATTGTTCGCCAATCCAGGAACATAGAGAACCTTCTCAATCTAAAATTTTCCATTTGGAAGAGTGACGAAAACATATCCTTCACCCTGGAATTGATAGGTCTTATCATCAATAATTGTCACTAGCTTGCCTTCCTTTGCCTCAAATGTCTTAAATTCACGATCTATAACCAGTCATGTGTTTGCTAGCACCAGAATCAATATACCACACAGGATCCTTCTACTGAAAATATGTGTGGGTCATGAGCACCTTGTGTTCTCTCTCAGAGTCTGAATCTGATTCCTCATAAGCAACATGTCCCTTGGGTTTCTTATTCTTCTTCTATGGTTTGTATTTCCTTTTTTCCTTTTTCTTGTGATCTTGGTCATTGGGTTGTTTATTCTTAAACCAACACCTATTGGTGTCATGGTTATTCATATCACAAATTTTGCAATATTCCTTTTCTTTCTGTTGAGGTTGTTTCCCTTTTCCTTTGGATGAAGATCCTCCCTTCTGAAAGTTACCTTACATCTTTCCCCCTTTTTTTGGGTAAAGTGCATTATTTGGCACTTCATCTCTTTGAAGTTGATTTCCTCCTCAATTTGAAGCAAATTTACCAAATCCAAAAAAGTAACTTGTCTACCAAACACTTGTAGAGATGTGATCAACACCTTGTAGTATTTTGGCAACACTCTCAAAATGACTCAAGTCAAGAGAGTATTTGCCACTACTTCTCCCATAGCTTTCAATTTGGCTTTCAATTTTGCCACTATGCATAGAAACAATTCAACTATCTCACCAAATTTCATACTGAGGGTATGTAATTGAGATTGAAGATTAAGAATAGTGGACTGATTCTTCCCTTTATAAATGGTAATCAAAGCATCCCATGCTTCTTTACCAGTTTTTGCATTACAAATATGAGAATGTACCTCATCTGTAGTAGCAAGCAAAATAAACATGAGACACCTTCTATCCTTCTTATCAAATGCCTCTTGATCTGGTCCTGGTGTTGTAGGATGTTTTGTAGTGCCAGTCACTACATCCCACAAATCTTCAACTTGAAGGATAGCTCTCATCTTTGTTTTCCATGGTGCAAAATTAGAACCTTTGAGCAACTGTGAATCTGAAAGATATTTGTGAATAGTGGCCATTGTGAAGGTTCCTTATAACACCAAATGGTCCCTCTTTCTATATACTGTTAGACCGATAGACCTGATCTGTTCGATATACCTACTATTTTGATATACCCATCGATACGTGGAATAAGTTGGTCCCCTCTATATACACGATCGTACATGAGGGGGACTTTAAGGTACGTGAACCAAGATAGATCCATGGCACATAATCAATATTGAAAGATAATTCAATCATATTGATGGCACCTACCTCAAAACCCTTCCAAAAAAGTATGATGAGTTGGAGGAGTTTAAGACAAACAATCAGAAAGAATTAGGGTATAAAAATGAAGTGAATATCAAAATTGGCTTTCCTTATTTCTCCCCAATGATTTATAAAGAACAAGCTCAAACGTTGTTGTTGCAGCTATGTTAGGAGGCAGATACATTAGGCCAAAGCACAACAACATTACCTGTAAGTGTGGGCTAGAGGTATCACATATATCGAACATTGTGGTGCAATAAATTACACAAATAGGTGTAAAATTTGGGGTCTTTTATTTGCTTTGTATATTTTACCTTATGATTGAAATGCAAAAAAATAGAAAATTTAAATGCAATAAACAATCACAAGTGCCCACAAATTTTTACTATAGGTGTCGATTTCCATCGAAAATGTACCTACTTACAATGCCAGTTTTTGTTTAAGATGCCAGTCTCCATCGAAAATGCATCTTTGAAAAAAAATGCACTATAGTTTCTTTGATTTGTCTTAGTTTGAAAAAAAAAAATTTCTTGCCTTCTTGTTTCAAACAACTAAGTGCATATTCTCTTATCTCTCCAAAACAAAAAAAAATGCACTATATGTGTTGTTTTCTTGAATAGGTTATAAGTTTCAAATGAAAAATTTCAAAAAAAATATAACCTAAGATATTTAAAAAAATATATACCTTTTCAAATTCCGCTTGCAAATTATGGTTGTGCTGGATTCGGTGGGATTTGAACCCCCAAACTTTTACACAAGCACCTTAGTGTTGGTCGAATAGCCAGTAGGGCTAGCAAGCTCGACAGAATCTCAAGGCACTTTCATCTCCCTTATTGTGTGTGGATGCCACCATTCATAAATAAAAATAAATGGAAGCTGGTGCTAATAGGGTTTGAACCCTGGATCATTCACAGAACACCTTAGCACGGGCGTTATTACCAGTCAGGTTACAATTCTTGATGATATTGGAAGGGGACTTACAACATGAGAAAGATAAATAAAAAAAAGATGTGGGACGAATTGTCCCACACGCACTGTGTTAGTGCAATATAGACGATTCAAAAACCGTTCTAAGTAGATGTTTGTTCGATTGCCTTCGGGAAATCATACCCTGCATAGACCTTTTGTCACATCACTTGAATGCAACCACATAACACAAGAAACCAACCTATAACTGCCATGTCATCGTATCGAATCACCACGTGTCACATCATCGAATCGCCACATGTCATCGCATTGAATCACCATGTGTCTATCATTGGAATGTGTGTATGCCAGGTCAGCCTACCATCATCTTGATTCGCGTGCCTTCGGTTCATGTTCTATGTTTGATCCAAAATTTACAATCTTGGAGCGCTTGGTCTAATCAAGTTTGGCAGGTTATGGAGTGCACCTAAGACAATCAAATTACCCAAAAAGCATATTATCCAAATAAAATCAATCACCGCTCTCATACCATCTTAAAATTTGGTAGTATTAGTTTGATATTGATCATAGAGCAATGTTATATAACAAGCAGTGGTAGTTCATATGGTTATGCAACTACCTAAACTATCCCACCAACTACCTAAATGAATTAGTGCTTAATAAACAAGCGCTTATTCATATAAATATAAAATAATGTAATAATATGTTGCCTATGCTAATAGCCAGTACCAACTAGGTTGAGCTCGGTGATCATGTCTTCGAAACTAAGGCTCTATTACCAACTATAACGGAGGTAGGCCTCTAGGGTAGTGATCCTATGCCCCGTTCAGCATCGTCTCGTAGTCAAACTAGCTTTGGCATGCCATAAAATACACCTCAAGCAGCTTCATGTAGAGTTCCTTGCACAACACAAAACCACATCATATATCCATAACATACAAGTTTGGTAGAAGCAACATTTATCAATCCATCAGGTTAGCAGAAGTATTCATCAACACAAGCAATCCATCATCTAAGCATGCACTACATGGCACTTAGGCCAACATCCATACATTAGAACACATATAGGCACACAGGATCAAAGGCCATTGCTTTGGCATTTCTTAACAAATATTTGCGGTCTTTGTGGCACGGTGACCTTACATTTAGCCCAAAGACACAACTTAGCATATGAGAACGACACAACAAAATGAGTGCTCAATCGGCTCACAGGCTGCGAGGCTTACTGGCACGTCCTTACAACAACACATAACTCGGTAAGCCCACATAATGTCACATTGCATGGTAGCATGGAAGGAACTTGATTCCTTAGCATATTAGGTGAGGCAACGACCTTCTTAGCTTCTTTTTCTTGAAGGTGCTCTTTACTTGAAGGTTATTTATTTCTCGAAGGTGTTTCGTTGGGTCGGTGACCCACTTTTGGATATGTGCTCGCACCAATTCACTTGGCAAGGTGTCTTCCTCCCCGAGGCCTACCCGATCACTACCAAGCATTGGTCAGGCCTCCATTGTGGAGTTGTTTCATCACCCTCCCATGCCTTGAGTCATAGCTGCACACCATGCTCCCACCCATGGTGCAATCTAGGCTGAACCTGTAGGAGTAGTTGGTAGGGTGTCAAGGCACAACCACCCTACCACAATCCTCCCCCACTTCTATTGGATATGAGAACCTACACTGACTCATTCATGGAACTTATATTGGAGGTTGAGGACCTTCCTCTCAAGTCAGATTTGTTCTACTTCCAACAAGGACTTCCCCATTGGGCCAAGGAAGAGTTCCTACATAGTAAGCCTGAGACGATCTGAAAGACAACCTCCTTGATGGAGAACATGGAAATTCTTCAAAAGTATCTCAAGGAAGATGAGGGGAAGATCCCCAAACAGAGGAGAAAAGCGCTCAAAATACCTATAAGGGAACCTAACGAGAAAAGGGACCTTAGAAAAAAATTACAAAGGAAATTGAACCCAAATAAGGTGTGTTGGGTTTGTCAAGGATAGAATTATGGGGAAGAATGCCCTCACGCTCAATGCATGGCTAGTGAACCTTCTTCATGTCGAATAATCCAAATATGAGAGGCTTGTTTGGGGGTTATCAAGGGGGCCAAGTTTGATAAAGAAAGCAAAATGAAGGACCTACACTAGCTCCTGTACGTGGAAGTGGTGATAAACGAGAAGTTGACAATGACCCTAGTGGAGATTGGGGCATCTCACAACTTTATCAATGTTCGATGGGCCAAAGACTTGGTTCTACCCATTGAAGGGGGGAGTCACAACTTCAAGGCGATAAACTTGATCATCCTGGAAAACCACAAGAACAACACGAGAGTTGGTAGCCCAAATAGGATAGTGGAGGGGCATCCTCGAATTCTTTGTGGTAAATATGCATGACTTTGACATGGTTTTCAGATAGGAGTTCATTCAAAAAGAAAAGGTGGTTGTAGTCCCCCACCTAGAGTCTTTGTTTATCTTTAACCCCAAAAAATCGGATGTGATATGCGAAATAGAGAAAAGACATAGCAAAAAAGAGGCCCTTAAGTTGTCCAAAGCAAAGTTATGCTCAACAATGAGTATGAAGAAGGCAACAAGAAAGAAGAGCATGGAGCCAATGTACCTAGCAGCTCTTGTAGGAGGCTAGGATGAGGACCTAGCTCCCAATAAGGAGGTATCGAAAGAGGTGGAGGAAGTGCTCAAAGTGTATCAGGATTTAATACCCAAAGAGTTACCTCCATATTAGCCATCAATAAGAGCTATCGCCACTGAATAGAGTTGACTCTCAGAGCTAATCCTCTAGCTCAGTCATCATATAGGTTATCGAGACCTAAAATGGTGGAGTTAAAGAAGCAGTTGGAAGAGCTAATGGTGAATGGTTACCTTTGACCCTCTCGTTCACCCTATAGTGCTTCGATCTTGTTTCAGAGGAATTTCTATGGGACTTTGAGGCTTTGTGTGGACTACCATGCCCTAAACAAGTTGACAATTAAGAACAAATATCCCCTCCTAATCATTGATGATTGTTTTGATCGATTGGTAGGGGCGAGGTTCTTCACCAAGTTGGATCTTAGATCGACTTATTATCAAGTAATAATAGCCTTAGGAGATGAAGAAAAGACTACTTGTGTGATGAGGTATGAATCCTATGAGTTCTTGGTCATGCCCTTCGGGCTATGCAATGTCCCAACGACTTTTTGTGCACTCATGAACGATGTGTTTAGACTTACTAGACAAGTGTGTGATGGTCTACCTTGATGACATCCTTGTCTTCTCGAGAAACTTAAGAGAACACAAAGCCCATCTAAAATAGGTGTTTGAATTACTTTGAGAGAATGACTTGTATGTGAAGAAAGAGAAGTATGCTTTTGCATAGGAAGAGATGAATTTCTTAGGTCATCTGGTTGGTCAAGGAAATATTCGACCAGATCCAAAATCCAATATTGGGAGGTCCCAAAGGACGTGCATGGGGTGCAATAATTTTTGGAACTATCCAACTACTATCGACATTTTGTTGGGTACTCCTCCAAGATTGCAACTCCGTTGATGGATTTAACAAAGGATAACAAGTGGAAATGGACTCCATAGTGCCATGAAGCATTCAAGTAGATAAAGGAGAAATTGACCACCTCTCCTATATTAGCATTGCTCGACATCAACAAGTCCTTCAAGGTACACACAGATGCCTCTGACTTTGCCCTTGTAGGTGTGTTGTCCCAAGATGGCCATCTAGTGGCCTTCGAGTCCAGTTGGACAAGGCAGAAAGAAGATACTCAATGCATGAGAAGGAGATGACTATGGTGATACAATGCCTAAGAGCTTAGAGGAATTACTTTCTCGATGGCCACTTCATGGTCAAGATGAATAATATCTCCAACTCTTACTTCCTGATGCAGAGTAAACTCATAGGCAATCAAGCTTAATGGCAAGAATTTTTGGTTGAGTTCAACATGAAGATTGCACACATCATCGAAAAAGAGAATCAGGTGGCAGATGCACTTAGTAGGAAATGACAACTAGTAGCTCTTGAATAGTAACCTACCAATCTTGGATGAATATATTAAAAGAAGGATCCGATAGGGCCTATAAAATGATGAAGATCTTAAAAGAAGGATTCGAGAGGGCCTGGAAAATGATGCCCAAGCTAAAGCCTTGGTGAAGACCATTGAGGATCAAAAGAAAAAGGGGTTAAGAACCAAACTTATAGTAAGATATGGATTGTTATGGTTCACTAACTGGTGGTTATACATTCCAAAATGGGACAACTTGAGAAAGGAGGTGATTAGAGAATGTCATGACTTTGCTTGGGTGGGTCACACCAAGTCAAAAAAGGACCATGGCCCTACTCGAGAGAGGAATATACTGGGCAAAAATGGATGAAGATGTGGAAGAGTATGTGTGGACATGCCTTGTGTGCCAATAAGACAAACCTAAAAGACTCCTCCCATGAGGATTACTCCAACCCCTTCTAGTTCCTATCAAACTGTGGGTCAGCGTAAGCATGGATTTCATCCCGAAGCTCCCTAAGGTGGATGGAAAAGGTAGTATTTTAGTGGTGGTTGATAGATTCTCTAAATATACCACCTTTGTGGTTTTTCCATGTAAATATCTACCTAAAGTGACAACCGAGCTCTTTTTCAAGCATGTTGTGAAATATTGGGGAATCCCCCTCAATATTATATCATATCGATATGCTTGCTTCACAGGGAACTTTTGGCAAGCTTTGTTCTACCTCATGGGGACCAAAACATTTTTTTCAACATCCTACCATCCCCAAACTAATGGTAAAATAGAAGAGACTAATGCCGAGTTAGAGGCCTATCTTTGGCATTATGTCAATATCGACCAATATAATTGGCCCGACCTACTCGACGCTACTCAATTTGCTTATAACAGTCAAAGGAGTGGGTCTAGCAAGTTCTCACCATTCGAACTGGCAATGGGTCAACAACCCATTATGTCCTACATTATTTTGGCCACTTATTTTGGGGGACATATGACAACAGAATAATACTTGAAACAGTGGCATGATCGAGTGGATCTTTCTCGGTTCCACCTACTCAAAGCAACTAAGCTAATTAAGTAGTTCATGGATGGTTCTCAAAGAGACTCATATTTCCAAGTGGGGGATGTATTAATGCTACGATTGGACCTGAAAGTCTTCAAACCGCTACCTGGTCATCCAAAATATCTCTTGTGGAGATTCGAAGGACCCTTTCGAATCCTAAAGAGGGTAGGTGCAATGGCATACAAGCTTTAACTTTCTTATCACATGAAAGTACACACTACTTTCCACGTGAGTCAACTCAAGCTATAAAACCTTAACAAAGAATATGAGACAAGGAACCATCCCACTAGAGTGCCACTCAAGATTTGAGATCAACCTCAAAAGGTTTTTGATCGAATATTTGATATGAGGGTCTAAGGTTGAAGCAACATGATGCACAAGGAATTTCTTATCCACTAGGATGGAGAAATTAGTGGTACTTGGAAACATGAAGAACTTCTATGGAACCATAAAGATAAAATAAAGAAGTTTCTTAAAGAGGGACTAGAGTCTTTTGATTTGTCACTTTGGAAGAACCTGTTCTCCATCGAAGAATCGTCGAACCCTGGCAAGCGTTGAGGATGTCATTGAATTTAAGTGAGGGAGGATTATGGTGGGGTGACCGCATCCTGTCCCTCCCCAAGTTGATGTCGTATTCATTCCGAGTATCCTTTCCTATGTCCTAGCTAACTTTAAGTGTGTTCTGTGAGTTACCATATCAATACAAGGTGGTGTTCTTGGTAAAACATATGGGCTAGGCCTAAACCGTAAGTTGGAACATGAAAAGCATCGAAGAGAAGGACGTGAGACAGAGTGATCTACTATTGAGCATAGTCCTTGGATGAGAGATAAGAAATACCTTGTACCAAGTCTCAGGGCTTGTGAACCTAGCAAGCACTTAGTAATATTGATAAGTTGAGATGGCCTATAGACCCTGTCTATGTAACCCTTGACCTAGAGCCTCTTAATATCATTATAAGAATTCCTTTCATGGTGCATCATCTCTCCTTGTGTTTGAGCTCTTGTCTATTGATGGATTTAAATGTTGCTTACTAACGAGTTAACATTGGTTGGAAATCTCTCTTCCTCATTTGTGTGTGTGCAAGACTTGCCCAAGATGTAACTAGTGAAAGGCGTAGTTTATGATAAGATCCAAGGTTACGAGCGAACACCAATATCGGGAAGTTATGAGACTTACAATACAAGTCCACCTCCATTAGAGTGATTGTGAGGGTGGAGTAGTTCTAACTCCCCTCTCCTCAAGGTGCAATGCTTGAGGACCATAAGGGCTAACTTAGACAATAATGAGATAGCTTCCTCCTCATCCTTCACAGCACAATGCATGAAGACTCAAGAAGTTAGGTGAATATGCCTTGGCTTTGCATCACCCCTCTTGATGCAATGTGAAATGTAGCAAGAGCATGTGTTGGGTAGTAACCCACCTCTTCAAGGTCTATGATTGAGATCAAGTTGGTGTAAGTCCCACCCCCACGACTAGGGTAATGGGCTCCTTGATCGTGTACTGAGGGTCCAGCCAAGTTGGTCCTCCCTCAAGCCCACCAAGTTCCTCCAGTATTTGGCTAGGGTGATGGGTCCTCTAAGATCGTGTAACAAGCTCGACCAAGTCTAGCCAACTCCGTGACCCAACACCTACATCCAACTAGGGCGACGAGCTCCCTAGACTGTGTAACAAGGCGATGAAGGAGGTTGTCTCTGTAGCCCAATAGTACCAAGTACACCAACATCTAGTCGAGGTAATGGGATCCTTTGACCATGTAGAGATTCAACTTGGGTTGGTCCTCTCTCATGACATCAAAGCATCTTGTCATCGAACAAGCTAAAGTAGTTGGTTTCCCTTTATCAGTTTGAGGACGTGTCGATATGGGACGATCGTGACCGACTATTCAAGCAAGATGTTCTCAAGTAACCATTAGAGTTGTAGCAAGAATGAGATCTTAAAGGTGTATTTAGGTGAATGAGACTTGTGAGTCTCAGCTACATTGAAGGATCATGAGAAGTCTTGTACTAGACCTGATAGCAGGTCGAAAGTAGAAGACCGAGTGTCGAGAGTAGATGGCTATTTTACTTCATTGTAGATATCATGAGGAGTGAATTCCTTGGTTTAACAAGTATTCATCATGTGTTGACTTCGTGTTGGTCTTATGTTGTGAGGTGGGCTCATCGAGCCGTATGTTTGTTAGGATGTGCCAATAAGTCTCACAATCCGTGAGCTGATCGAGCACTCGTTTTATCGTTTCATTCTCGTATGCTATGTTGTGCCTTCGAGCTAATTATAAGATCATCATGCCATCGATGTAATAAAAGACCACCAATCCATATTAAGAAATGATAATGAAGCTATGGTTTTGCCCCACTATGTGAAGTGTTCCCTTGTGTGGATGTTGGCTGAAGTGTCATTATGGTGCATGCATTGTCTTATAGCTTATTGGATGGATGAGTGATGCTTTCGCTAACCTTGTATGATATGGATATATTTTGTGCTTGTGTTGTGTTGCTATGTTGTGCAAGGAACTCTACATGAAGTTGTGTGAGGCATATTCTGAGATATACCAAAGCTAATTTGGCCACGAGTGATGCCAAATAGGGCGTAGGGTCACTACCCTATAGGACTACCCCCATTACAGTTGGTATTAGAGCCTTGGTTTTGAATGCCTGACCGTCGAGCTCAACCTAGTTGGTACCAGCGTGCCAAACAACCAAAGAGCCTTATGTTTTCTACACTATAGGTATTGTAGGTTCCCTTACCAACATAAGAGCAATCCATGTGATGGAGGAAGGGTCTCTGTGTGTTGAGAGAACATAGATCGAGTTGTGCATCAAGAGTTGCCTTGGTGATACTAAGAAGTCTTTAGTATGGTGTGTGCTCCGAGTTAGGAAACCCATGGTTATTAAGGCCCCGCAATTACGACTTAGTGTTGAGATGTGTTCAAGGTCCCACAAATGATACTTGATAATTGTTGTGTCTAAGGCCCTAAAATTAGGACTTAGTGTGTTATATTGCCAAGCCAAGGTTTGTCGCCCACCTAAAATATCGATCGTTAGTGGTTGTGTGGAAGAAGAAGTCAAAGGAAGTCATCACCTCCCTCAGTAGGAGGAAGAGGTGTGGGGAGTTGGTTGTGCCACAACCTTCGTCGGTATAGAAGGGGTCCAAGATTTGGTGACAAACACCTAAGTACAAGAGAAGAGACAACGATATGGTAACATGTCGTGTAGGGAAATGGTGATCATCCAAACAATAGGACCGCCCAAGAAGGACCATGTGATCAACACTCGAGAGCTTGTGTTGGCTTGGTATGAGAGGCTGACTTGAGAGAGCAATGAGAAGAACCATTCAAGTCTCTAGTATGAGAGGCTGACTTAATCTGGGGTGTCGGGTAGGTCAGACGGGGATGGAGTTTGAGTGTCTACAAACAATACCACACCAGTTAGCGGTGGTAGAGGACAAACAGACAAAATCAGGTCATGCCATGAATCACTATCTTCTATTGATTGGATAGGAGGTCCAAGGAAAAGCTAAACCAATAAAGTACAACTATGTGAAGGATCATGGAAGAAGATCTTGTCAACAAGTCCCTATCGACATTGAGGACGACATCAATTTTAAGTGGGGGAGTATTATGAGGGATGGAGTAGTCCCAACTCCCCTCTCCTCAAGGTACAATGCTTGAGGACTGTAAGGGCTAACTTAGAAAACAACGAGATAGCTTCCTCCTTGTCCTTCATGATGCAATGAACTAAGACTCAAGAAGTTAGGCGAATGTGCCTAGACTCTGCCTCGCCCCTCCTAGCATAATGCGAGATGTAGCAAGAGCACAACTTGGGCAACAACTCGCCTCTCCAAGGTCTTTGCAACTGTGGTCAAGTTGGTGTAATTCCCAACCCCGCATCCAGGGCAATGGGCTCCCTAGTCGTGTATTGAGGGTTCAACCAAGTTGGTCCTCCCTCGAGCCTTTCAAGTTCCTCCAACATTTGGTTAGGGTGATGGGTTCCCTAAGATCATGTAACGAGCTCAACCAAGACTGGCCGACTCTACGATATAACACCTGCATCTGGCTAGGGTGATAGGCTCCCTAGATTGTGTAACGAGGTGACCAAGGAGATCATTTATGTGACCCAAAAATATTAAGAACACCAAAATATTACTAAGTCAATGGGATCCTTAGATCATATAGAGATTTGACTTGGGTTGGTCGTCTCTCGTACCCTCAAAGCATCTTGTCGTTGAGCAGGCTAAAGTAGTTGGTTCCTCTTTGTCTATCCAAGGATGTGTTTGTATGAGATGGTCGTTCGTCGAATTGAGTCTTCAAGTGAGATGTTCTCAAGTGCTCATTGGAGCTCCATCAAGAACAAGATCTTGAAGGTATGTTTAGGTGAATGGGACTTGTGAGTCTTAGCTACAATGAAGGATTGTGAGTGATCATGTGCCAGACCTAACAACGGGTCAGAAGTAGAAGACTTGGTGTTGAGATCTTATGGCTATTGTACTTCATGGTAGATATCCTACGGAGTGACTTCCTTGGTTTAGCAAGTATTCATCATGTGTTGGCCTAGTGTTGGTCATGTGTTGTGAGGTGGGCTCACCAAGTTGTATGTTTTTTAGGATGTGCCAATAAGTCTCACAGCCTGTGAGCTGATCAAGCACCCATTTTGATATAGGCTATGTTGTGTCTTTAGGCTGATTGTAAGGCTATCATGTCACCAATGTAATGAAGGACCACTGATCCATGTTAAGAAATGAGAATGAAGCTATGTGTAGACACTAAAATATGGTTGATCTAATTAGGCATCCACAAACAATGACTAAATTGACACCATATGGCCCCTTGAGCACCCCTCAAAAGGTACACAATGGTTCTAGCCACTCTGGGTGATGTTTTTGAGGCTTTTGACCCAAAATTCACCACCGTCCCACCCTGGGATGGTGGCAGATTCCCACCGTCCCACCCTAGGATGATGGTGAGCCATCCTCCCAAGGTGGGACGATTAGCAAGTTTGTCCAAGAAAAATTTAAATCTGGGACAAATGGCACCCAAAAATTACCATTTACCCTACCAATTGAAGCATGCAGGTCATAGGGCACTGCTTCCTTATGGCATGCTTCATAATGGAGACCAAAAATGGAGATTCTCTTCCACATCCAGTGCATGCCTCCCTTTTGACAAATGGCACCTCCTGCCATGCATGCCCTTGCATGCCTTTTTGCACATAAGCCCCTTTGAGCTATAAAATGGATACAAGGTCCACACAAAAAACATAGATAGAGGAGTTCTAGGATATGCAACTGAGTGCTACCAATATTTCACCTCACATTATTGTGCTCTCTTTCCCTCGAAATCTCTTCTTAGCGAAGGAGGTTACCGAGTGACTTCAAGAGGGTCTTTTGGGCATAACTTTACGATCCGGGTGAATTTATTCACCAAATTTGATGAAAATACCCCTTAGAGTGTTTAGGACCATTCCCAAGTGGGATTGGTAGCAAAATGTGTGCAAAATTGGTGGGTCTCCCACCCTAGGGTGCCCCTCAATTAGTTGCAGTCACCATCGTCCCCCCTGGGATGAGGAGAAATCTATGCACAATTTCTTTACTATTTTTTAGGCTTATTCTAGACTATCATAGGATGCTATAGTTCAAATTTCATGCACTTTTGAGTTATATTGGCCGAGATATCACATTTTGAAATTTTTGTAGGTTCGTAAGGCCCATCCGGGCACCCCAAGTGCATGCAGATGGATCTGTCTATAATTTTGAAAATCTAACCACATGGGTAGTCTTAAAATGTTTGATTTATGTATTATGTCCAAGTTTCCTGAGTTTTGGATATGTTTAGGGGCAGGAATTGCTTATCTTGGTCTTCATATGTGCAGACGGGCGGTGTAAAATAGAGGGGCCTACGGATGCAATTTCAGATATTTTTTTGGTGATATCCCTTCAAAACCTCCTATTTAACATCTCCATAAAATTTCAAATCATTCTAACTTTATTTGATATATTTTTAATATATATGCCCTTTACTAGTCTTTTGGTGCCTGTGGGGATTGCATGTTTTCCATCACACGCACTTGCTATTTGACCCTTTTGGATTCCTTGTGTGTAGGTGCAGGTTTTTTGGAGGCATTGGGAAGGAATACAAGACATCAATATCAGAGATACAAGCAGCGACGACATTGGCCCGCCCACCTCGATTATGGGTATGAGGAAGGACATTGGATGTGCACCCGAATTTCTTGAAGGATTTGATCCTTGGGCACCCAAAATTTGTAACAATTGTATCACCTTTGAGCCCTCAAGGGGACTTATGTGTAACCTTGGATATGATCCACCAAATTAATAAGAAATATGCTTGCTTTATTTCATACCTTGTTGTTTGGTTTTGCTTCCATTTTTACATGCATGCTTCCATTTGATGCTCATAAGCTATAGAGGATAGATACACATATTGTTTCTCATAATTAGATGCACCATTTTTTCCTACTTCACTATGGTTTTATACCACTGTGTGAAGTGTTCCCTTGTGTGGATGTTGGCCTAAGTGTCGTTGTGGTGCATGCATTATGTTATAGTTTGTTGAATGAATGAGTGATGCTTCTGCTAACCCTATATGCTATGGATATATTTTGTGCTCATGTTGTGTTGTTGTGTTGTGCAAGTAACTCTACATGAATCTTCCTAAGGCGTATATTGAGGTATAACAAAGCCATTTTTATCATGAGCGATGTCGAACAGGGCATAGGGTCACTACCCTATAGGCCTACCCCCATTACAGTTGGTATCAAAGCTAGGTTAAGATGTCCCGAGCATGCAAGTTGAAGGGAAGAATTATTGTGGGTTAAGATGGTGAACCCGATGTGGGTTGCGTACGACTTCCTAGCCCCATGTTCAAACTAACAATGTTGTTGTGAGTTATCTATGCCAAGTGAGAGAGACCTTGATGAAATGAGTGGGTTTAGACTAAAGCATTGGTTGGGGCCTGATAAAGAAATCGACAAAAGAAGCTAATAAGGTCATTGCCTCACCCTAGAATACTAAGGAATCAAGTTACTTCCATGTGTTGTGCAGTGTGAAGTTGTGTGGGCTTGTCAAGCCATGTGTTGTTGTTTGGAAGTGCCAATAAGCCTCACGACTTGTGAGCCGATCGAGCACTCTTTTTACCATGTTGTCCTCGTATGCTATGTTGTGCCTTTGGGCTGATTGTAAGGCTATCGTACCATGATGTAATGAAGGACCATTGATCCATGTTAAGCAATGCCAAAGCAGTGGCTTCGTGTCTATGTACCTATCTATGTTTCAATGTGTGGATGTTGGCCTAAGTGTCGTGTGGTGCATGCTTAGATGAATAGATTGCTTGTATGGTTGTATGCGTTTTCTAACCATGGATGAATGAATGATACTTCTGCTAACATGATGAGTGGATGGATATATGTTGTGCTCATGTTGTGTTGTTGTGTTGTGTAGTAAACTCTACATGAAGCGACCTGAGGCATATTTTGTGGTGTGCCAAAGATAGTTTGGCCACGAGCGATGTCGAACAGGGCACAAGGTCACTACCCTACATGTCTACCCCTGTTACAGGGAACAATGCACAAGACCATCATGGAACTCTACATGAAGTTGCTTGAGATGTATTTTGTGATGTATAAAGCTAGTTTAAATGTGAGCGGTGGTGAACAGGGCGTAAGGTCACTACCCTACGGGTCTACCCTGTTACAGTTTGTATCAGAGCCAGGTTAATATGCCCTGAACATGTAAATTGAAGGGAAGGATTATCACAGGTTAATATGGTGAACCTGATGCGGGTTGCGTGCAAATTCTTGATCCCATATCCAAACTAACAATGCTATTATGAGTTATTCATGCCAAGTGAGAGAGACCTTAATGAAATGGGTGGGTTTGGACTAAAGAGTCAGTTGAGGCCCAATAAATAACCCAACAAAAGAAGCTAAGGAGGTTGTCCCCTCGACCCAATATGCTAAGGAACTGAGTTCCTTTCATGCGTCGTATAATGTGAAGTTGTGTGGGCTTATCGAGTCGTGTGTTGTTTAGATGTGCTAATAAGCCTCATGATCTGTAAGTCGATCGAGAACCTATTTTGTCATGTTGTCCCCGTATGCTATGTTGTACCTTCAAGATGATTGTAAGGTCGTCATGCCACGATGTAATGAAGGACCGTCGACCCTTGTTAAGCAATACCAAAGTAGTGGCTTCGTGCCTATGTACCTATTTGTGTTCCAATGTGTGGATGTTGGCCTGAGTGTCGTGTGGTGCATGCTTAGATGAATGGATTGCTTGTATGGTTGTATGCTTCTACTGATCATGGATGAATGAATGATGCTTTTGCTAACTTAATGAATGGATGGATATATATTGTACTCATGTTGTGTTGATGTGTTGTGCAGAGAACTCTATATGAATCTGCATGAGGCATATTATGTGGTGTGCTAAAGCTAGTTTGGCCACGAGCAATGCTAAACGGGGTGCAGGAGCACTACCCTATAGGCCTACCCCTGTTATAGGTATCGATGCACAAGACCATCGTGGATTTCTACATGAAGCTACCTAAGACATATTTCATGATGTCTAAATCTAGTTTAGATGTGAGTGATGTTGAACGGGGCGTAGGGTCACTACCCTACAAGCCTACACCCATTACGGTTCATATAAGAGTCAGGTTATGATACCTCGAGCATGTAATTTGAAGGGAAGGATTATCGTAGGTTAATATGGTGAACCTGATGCGGGCTATGTGTGAATTCCTATCCCCATGTCCAAACTAACAATGCTATTGTGAGTTATTCATGCCAAGTGAGAGAGACCTTGATGCAATGGGTGGGTTTGGACTAAATAATTGGTTGGGGCCCAATAAAAAATCCAGCAAAAGAAGCTAAGGAGGTCGTTGCCTCACCCCAGCATGCCAAGGAACCGAGTTCCTTTTGTGTGCCGTGTAGTGTGAATTTTTGTAGGCTCGTTGAGTCTTGTATTGTTATTTGCACATGTCAATAAGCCTTGCAACCTGTGAGTCAATCGACCATCCTTTTTGTTGTTTCATCCTTGTATGCTATGTTGTGCCTTTGGGCTGATTGTAAGGTTGTCATGCCACGATGTAATGAGGATCATTGATCCTTATTAAGCAATGTAAAAGCAGTGGCTTCATTCCTGTGTACCTATTTGTGTTCCAATATGTGGATGTTGGCCTGAGTGTCATGTGGTGCATGCTTAGATGAATGGATTGCTTGTATGGTTGCATGCTTCCACTAACCATGGATGAATGAATGATATTTTCGCTAACCTGATAAATAGATGGATATATGTTATGCTCGTGGTGTTATTGTGTTGTGCAGTGAATTATACATGAAGCTACCTGAGGCATATTCCATGGCATGCCAAAGCCATTTTGTCCACGAGCGATGTCAAAAAGAGTGTAGGGTCACTACCCTATAGGCCTTCCCCTGTTGCAATTGGTATCAAACCCTTGATTTCAAAGGTCTGGTCGTCGAGCTCAAGCTTGTTAGTATGGGTGTGCTAGTGATCAGATAACCTTGTGCAGCTATGCTATTGGGCAATGTAGTCCCATTTGCCAAACATTAAGGATAAATCAAGTTGTGTGTCGAGCAAAGTCCTTGATTCAATGGAAACCCCATCATAACACAAAATCGTGAGAAGTGTTGTTGAGATGTAAGTGCCCGAAAGTGAATTAGGTTCATGGGTGAAATATTATATTATCTTTTGGGAGGCAAAAAGATTGCTAAAGATGTGATTGATATGCACTCCCTCCTAAGGAGTCGTGAACAAGAAGTGAAGGTATGAGAAAACATCATAGAGAGGTTGTTGAGGCAACTAAAAGAAAGTGAAAAATCCCAAACAAAGTTGGGAGAGAAAGCATGTTTTATGAAGTTGAACAACAGAATTCAACTAGTGAGGGACAAGAACCCCTCGAAGACTAGACCTGAGAAGAGAAATCGATCTTAACACTCCTCGCCTAACTCATAGAAAGGGTAGGAGGTGTATGAGAAACTCTCATGGATCGACCAAATGAGAATAAGACCGCCTTCGAGGGGCAACAAGAGAAGGAAAGTCGACCGATAACTAAGTTTCTAGGTGTTGAGCAAGGTGCAGCAAAAGAATTGCAAAAGTATTGTCATTGTTGTCAACACAGTCAGATTGATGCAGTTGATGCAGTTCAGAGGTCAGTCAGATCAAGTGCAGAAAGTTTCAAGGAAAACATAAGTGACCCAGATTCAAAAACTGGCAAAAAGAGACAAGGAAGAAAACTGTCGCGATATCGCGACATGTTTTCTGTCGCGATTTCGCGACATGGTCGAGGAGAGAGAAGGCGCAACGAAAATGTCACGATTTCGCGACATGTCGAGTTTTCATTGAGGAGAGAGAAAATGTGTCGCGATTTCGCGACAAAAAGCAGGAGAGAGAAAATGCACGCCAAATTGTCGCGATTTCGCGACATGGCCGAGGAGAGAGAAGATGCGAGCAAAACTGTCGCGATTTCGCGACATGCTGGCAGAGAAGGAAACAAAGGTGTAGCGATATCGCTACATGTTGAAATGAATGGAAACAAAGGTGTAGCGATATCGCTGCATGATGAAAATACATGGAACTAAGGTGTAGCGATTTCGCTACATGTTGAAACAAAGAGAAACTAAGGTGTAGCGATTTCGCTACATGTTGAAACAAAGAGAAACTAAGGTGTAGCGATGGCGCTACATGTTGAAACAAAGGGAAACTAAGGTGTAGCGATTTCGCTACCATTCAAAGTTGCACAAATTAAAGATGTAACAAGTCAAAAGCACAAGGCACAAAGTTGTAGCGATTTCGCTACTGCATGGAGCAAAGAGCGTACAAGCCAGAAGCGTCGCGATTTCGTGACAATGAAGATGGCAAGACGTCGAAAGAGCCGAAGCGTCACGATTTCGCGACATGTTCCATTTTCGCTGGAGTTTGCAAGCAAAGTTGTATGGAAGAGCAAAGTGTCACGATTTCACGACATGTTCCATTTTCGCCACGCGAGTTGGCAAAGGAGAGTTGTACGGAAGAGCAAAGTGTCTCGATTTCGTGACATGTTCCATTTTCGACTGGTGGGCAAAGAAGAGTGTATCGGAAGCGCCAAAGTGTCACGATTCATTATGACAAAGTGATGATGACGCCAAAATGTTGAAAAGTGTCACTTCGCGACGACAGATGAAAGGAAAGCCACCGGAAGCCTCGATTTCGCGACAACATTGAGGATGACGCCACAAAGTTCAAAGTGTCGCGATATCGCGGACAAGATGGCAGGAAAGCTTCCAAGAGCCAAAACGGTCGGTGATTTTTCGCAGACATGCTTAAGGATGACGCCAAAAGTTCTAAGTGTCGCGATATCGCGACATGAGCGGGGGAAAAGCTTTCAAGGCCAAAATGGTCGCGATTTCGCGACAACCTTCAGGGTGACGTCAACATAAGTCAAAAGTGTCGCGATATCGCGACAGAAAAGTAAAACCCATAGAGCATGCAAGGTGACACGTGTCAAAAAGGAGAGAGAAAACCAGCAACACAAAAAAAAAAAGACCCATCATGACAAGTGTCAGTCATGCATTCGAACAGTCGTTTGCATGTATTCGAAGAATCAAATTTAAAGTATCGAAAGGTTTTCGAAAGGTCGTATTTGCAGGCATTCTAACAGACGTATTTGAAGCATACAGAAAAGCCGAACATGAAGAATCGAAAAGCTTTCAAAGAATCACATATGGAGTTTCGAAAAAGCATTCGAAAAGTCGTATTCGAAGAAATTGAACAATAAGTGCATGAAACAAAATTGCCGTATTGCATGGTTTCCAAAAGACGTATTGGTGGTTTCGAACATAAATGCATGGAACCGAACGACGTATTGCATGGATTCGAACAAAGAGTATGTGATTCGATTGCATGCAGGATTGAAAGGTTATAAAAGAATAATCGTACAGAGAAGATGTTGTCACTGTTAGAGAGAAATTGTTGTAAAAGGAGAGTTAGAAAAGAATCAAGAGAAAAATAAGCAGAGCCGTGAGAGTGTGCAGAGTTGAGTTAATTGCGCACTACCAGTGGTCGTGCATAAAGTGAAGACATTTTTATGTCATTCTAAATTTATCGTAATTGCACCCAAGTTGGTGCTTGGTACTAGGAGTTGGTGCTCCATCTGTTGCAGCAGAAAATTACAGGGGTTGGTGCTCCTTCCAGTTGGTGCTGGTAAAGTGTTTGTAAAATTGATTTTGCAAAGACTGGATTTGGATTGGAGTCCAAGCAATCATTTTTGAGGAGTAGCCAAATTGGTGAACCTCGGTATATTGAGTGTTGTGGTGTGCTCTCTTGTTCAAGTTGTTTTTCAGTTGTCAAGTTCTCTTTATTTCATATTAAATGCTGTAGATATAAAAATTAATAGCTACACTGATTCACCCCCCCCCTCTCAGTGTCATTGTGTAATCATCAATTGGTATCAGAGCAAGGTTCCTTGTACAAGCTTAATCAGCTAAGGAGATCTTGGAAGAAACAATGGCAGGTGGTGAAGGATTTTCATCCAACAAAGCTCCCTTATTTGATGGAACAAATTACACCTTCTGGAAACTCGGAATGCAAACATATCTGAGTGCATTGGGATACGATATTTGGGATTCTATAGATAGTGGATACACAAGACCCACTACCCCTCCAACAGACATCGCCGAGAAAAAGAAATTTGAAAACAACTCCAAAGCTAAGAATGCCATAATGTGTGGGCTTGTTGACAAGTGAACCGATAAGAGTCATGAGTTGTAAATCAGCAAAGGACATGTGGGATAAACCGAAGAGCATCCATGAAGGAGACAAGAAGATTAAGGAAGCAAAACCGCAAACTCATCGAGCACAGTTCAAGCACCGCAAATGAAGGAAGATGAAAACATAGAAATTTATATGCCGAGAGTCAACGGAATTATTAATGCAATCGGAGGACTTGGTGAAGAAATTGATGATGCAGCTTGTTGTGAAAAAGGTTCTCGTAACACTTCACAAAAGATTTAACTCCAAAGTCTCTGCAATAGAAGAGGCAAAAGATCTAAACAACTTCAAGGATGGATGAGTTGCATGGTTCCCCGACAAAGATATGAAATGAGAATAGGACAAACCAAGTCTACAGACAGAGAAGCAGCTTTTAAAGCACACAAGAATGTAAAAGCCGAACATGAATCTGAGGATGAAGGAACACTGGATGAAACAGAAGCCAATTTTGTTCGAAAACTCACAAAAGGAAAAGGAAAATATAGAGGGAAGCTACCTTTTAAATGCTTCAATTGTGGAGGAGTCGGTCATTTTGCAGCCAAATGTCCAATGCAAGAGAGAACCAAAAATGGTGAAGGGTCACACCAAGAAAAAGGTGACTGGAAGAAGAAACAAAATTTCGTAAAGAACAACTTCAAGAAGAAAAGCTTCATAACCAATAATGTCAGTAGTTCTGAAGAAAGCACAGATGAGGAGTCCGAAGAAGAAGGAGGTGAAGCTCTGCTCATGGCACTTGAAGAAGAAAGAACAGAGGAAAATCGAGAAGGTGATGAAAATTCCAAGGATGAAGTCAAGTGTATTTGGAAGGAGAATTGGTTGCCGCACTTGAAGAGTTGAGTGCGTAAAGGAAGAAGAATAAAAATTTTCAAAGAAATTAGAGAATGCCACGGACATAATAAACAATCTGAAAATACAGACAGAGGAATTCAAGAAAATGTCCGAAGTTCTTGATGAACAATTAACTCAGTAAAGACAGCTTGAATGCAAGCAAGCTAGAGGAAGACATTGTTAAGTTAAGGATGCAGCTAGAGGAGATGAATAGAAAATTGAACTGCTTTCATAAGTTTGAAGAAAGTACTGTAAAGCTGGATAAAATGTTAAATAACCAAAGGCCTTCTGGCATCAAATTTGGTTTAGGCTTTGATGAAGGAGAATCTTCAAAGGATTCAAAGAACTTGAATATAGAACCCACAAAGAAAGAAGAAAAGATCAGGGTTGAACCGAAAAACAAAATAATGCAAAAGAAAACAATAATGCCATATTCAAGAAGAATACTGACAAAGATGGATTCACAAAAGTCACACATCCGAGGAGGAGAAGAGTCATGGCTCCTACTTCAAACTGGCAAAGACCGGCACCCAGGTTTAATCATGCATTTTCTGGGTATTGTTTTAAATGCAATGCTTATGGCCATAAGATTTCAGATTGCGGGCATAATGTATCTCAAAGGAATTTTACCAAAGATAAATGTTTTTTCTCCTTTAATGAATTATGCACTTGAATGTTATAATTGTCATAATTTTGGACATATTGCTAGAAACTCGTAAGCACTTTTGCATCAAATAATTATCGAGGTAGAAAATCTCAGCCAAGTGGGTTGAAACAAAACCAGAAATTTCCTGAAAAATAGGCACATGCTAATGAAAGGACAAAGGCAAAACAAATAGCAAAATCGCTATCAAACCGTAATGGAAAGAAAAGGAATCTTTGATTGTCCAGATCGCTTTTAAAGCTCGTAACAAATCAGCACCTTGGATACTTGATAGTGGTTGTTCCAACCACATGACAGGACAAGCAAAAGTTTGAGAATTTACAGAACTATGAAGGTGGTTCTGTGAAATTTGGAAATAATGATGGAGCAAAGATTGTTGGAAAGGGATCACCAAGATCGATGATGGCAATATAAAATCAAAAGAAGTCTTGTTTGTAATTGGCCTCAAGCATAACTTGCTAAGTGTAAGTCAAATATGTGACAGAGGTCATGATGTAATCTTCAAGAAGGAGGGTCATGAAGTAAGAAAGACAAAAAATGGAAAGTTAATAGCCACTGGACCGAGAACTTCAGGAAATCAGATACACTTTCGAAACTCGTGAAGGAACATGCTTGATGGGACAGAAGATGAAAACCGGCTATGGCACAAGAGGCTTGGGCATATTAGTTTTGACAATCTGGCAAAAATCAGCTCAAAAAGAGCAGTTAGAGATATACCAAACATTGGCAAACCTCGTAAATAGCATCTCGTGAGTCATGCCAAAAGGGAAAACAAACCAGAGCCACTTTCAAAGCAAAAGAATACTTCACTAGCAAGCCATTAGAACTAATTCACACTGATCTATGTGGACCCATGAGAACTGAAAGCATAAATGGACACAAATATTTTATGCTATGTATAGATGACTACTCAAGAATGACATGGGTACTATTTCTGAAACTCAAGTCGAAGCCTTTGAAATGTTTAAAACCTTCAAAAATCTTGTTGAAAATCAATCAGAAAAAGAATTAAATGCCTAAGATCAGACAGGGAGGAGAGTTTATCTCCGAAGAATTTGCAGAATACCGTCAAAAACATGGGATAAGAAGACAGCTTTCAGCAACTAGGACACCTCAACAGTAATGGTGTTGTAGAAAGGAAGAATAGAACAAGGCAGGAAATGGCAAGGACAATGCTGCAGTAAAACAAAATAGCCGATAGATTTTGGAAAGAGGCAGCTCATACTGCAGCTTACATTCAAAACAGTGCATGCTGAGACCACATGAAAGCAAAACAGCTTATGAGTTGTGGTTTGGCAGAAAGGCAACAACAAGACATTTCAAAGTATTTGGCAGCAAGTGCTACATAAAACGGATTGAAGATAACCTCGGTAAATTTGAAGATAGAGCCGATGAAGGTATCTTTCTCGGTTACTCAACAAAAAGCAAGGCATACACATGTTACAACAAGAAGTTGAAGAAAATTGTTGAAAGTGCTGATGTAAAAGTTGATGAAGGTAGAGAACAAGAAACTACTTATCAAGAAAACTACCCTATGTATGAAGAAGTCATTGAAGGTGATGATGAAAAAGAAACAGAGAAGAATCAGAAAATTGATCCAGATAGTGTAAAAACTGAATCTGAAGAAGAAGAAAACAGAAAATTTAAAACAAGCAACTGGCGTAAAAATCATCCAAGTGAACAGATTATTGGGGATCCCACGGATGGTATTCAAACAAGAAGAACAAAGAGTGAGGAACTATTCTCTCGTTATCTAGTATTGAACCTAAAAATGTTGTCGAAGCAAGCACTGATGAAAGTTGGATGAAGGCAATCAATGAAGAACTAGATCAGATAGAGAAAAACAATACCTGGGAATTAGTACCTAGACCAACAAATAAAAACATAATTGGCACTAAATGGGTTTTTAGAAATAAATTGAATGAAGATGGGCAAAGTTGTCGTAAATAAGGCAAGATTGGTATGTAAAGGCTATGCTCAAAGTTGAAGGCATTGATTTTGAAGAAACTTTTGCACCGGTAGCCGTACTAGAGGCAATCAAGATGTTTCGGCATTAGCAGCTCATAAAAACTTCAAAGTATATCAAATGGATGTAAAATCAGCATTTTTGAATGGAAAACTGGAAGAAGAGGTTTACATTGAACAACCCGATGGCTTCCAACTTGGTGAAAATCCAGATTTTGTTTGCAGGTTAAAGAAAGCTTTATATGGATTAAAACAGGCACCCAGAGCATGGTATGCAAGGTTGGATAATTATCTAATTAAACAAGGGTTTAAGAAAGGTTTGGTGGATAGCAACTTATATGTCAAAACAGAGAAGGGTCATCTTATTGTTCTTGTTGTTTATGTAGATGACATAATATTTGGCAACAGCATGGATGAATACTGCAAAGACATATCAATTAAAATGAAAAAAGAATTTGAGATGTCAATGATTGGTGAACTTTCTTATTTCTTAGGACTGTAGGTCAATCAAAATGAAAAAGGCATTTTTATTTCTCAAGTTAAATATGTAAAAGAAATGCTGAAAAAGTTCACAATGGAAGACAAGAAACCGGTCAAGACTCCCATGACAACAAGTCGCAAGTTGAGCAAGGATGATAAATCCCCGGATGTAGATCAAACAATGTACGTGTCTATGATTGGAAGCCTCGTCGTATTTAACAGCCACTAGACCAGATATATTACAAGCAAGTATGTATGGTTGCAAGATTTCGAGCCAGCCCCAAAGAAACTCATGTAACAATCAGTAAAGAGGATTTTCAGATATCTCAAGGGCACTATGGATTATGGGTTGTGGTACCCAAAAGGTAAATATTTCACTCTCATTGCTTATTCTGATGCATATTGGGCAGGATGTATTGATGACGAAAAGAGCACAAGTGGAGGAGCATTTTATCTTGGTGACAGTCTGGTAGCATGGCACAACAAGAAACAAGAATCAAGATCTCTATCCACCGCAGAGGCAGAATACATTGCAAGAACAACATGTCGTACTAGATATTATGGATGAGACAAACGTTGAAAGATCTTGGTATTCATTTCAATGAACCAATTTCAATTAAATGTGATAACACTAGTGCTATCAACATATCCAAGAATCCAAAGAATGCATTCAAGAACCAAACATATTGCAATCCGATATCATTTCTTGAAGGATAAAGTTGCGTAAGGAGAGGTTAAATTGGATTTTGTTCCAACTACAGAGCAAGTAGCCGATATATTCACAAAACCTTTGCCAAAGGAAGTATTTGAATACCTTCGAAAGAAGTTGGGAGTAGTCACACCACCCAAGCACTGACTAGCTATGGGAAACACATTCTCGTGGGGAGCATTCAAACTTTTTAAGTCTGAGAATGTTGTGCATAGACTCAGGGGGAGTCTACAGCAGCCCTTTGGTATTATTGGCAAAGGGGGAGAAGAAATTAAGCAAGGTTGTAGTGTGTTGCCAACAATTCCAAAGGGGGAGATTGTTGAGCAAGGTGCAGCAAAAGAATTGCAAAAGTATTGTCATTGTTGTCAACACAATCGATTGATGCAGTTGATGCAGTTCAGAGGTCAGCGGATCAAGTGCAAAAAGTTTCAAGGAAAATGTAAGTGACCCGTATTCAAAACCGGCAAAAAGAGACAAGGAAGAAAACTGTCGCGATATCGCGACATGTTTTCTGTCGCGATTTCGCGACATGGTCGAGGAGAGAGAAGGCGCAACCGAAAATGTCACGATTTCGCGACATGTCGAGTTTTCATTGAGGAGAGAGAAAATGTGTCACGATTTCACGACAAAAAGTAGGAGAGAGAAAATGCACGCCAAATTGTCGCGATTTCGCGACATGGCCGAGGAGAGAGAAGATGCGAGCAAAACTGTCGCGATTTCGCGACATGCTGGCAGAGAAGGAAACAAAGGTGTAGCGATATCGCTACATGTTGAAATGAATGGAAACAAAGGTGTAGCGATATCGCTGCATGATGAAAATACATGGAACTAAGGTGTAGCGATTTCGCTACATGTTGAAACAAAGAGAAACTAAGGTGTAGCGATTTCGCTACATGTTGAAACAAAGAGAAACTAAGGTGTAGCGATGGCGCTACATGTTGAAACAAAGGGAAACTAAGGTGTAGCGATTTCGCTACCATTCAAAGTTGCAAAAATTAAAGATGTAACAAGTCAAAAGCACAAGGCACAAAGTTGTAGCGATTTCGCTACTGCATGGAGCAAAGAGCGTACAGAAGCCAGAAGCGTCACGATTTCGCGACAAGAAGATTGAAGAAGCGAAGAGCAAAGCGTCACGATTTCGCGACAAGTTCCATTTTAGGAGTTTGCAAGCAAGCGACGAAGAGCAAAGTGTCCGATTTCGTGACATGTTCCATTTTCACTGGAGTTGGCAAGGAGAGTTGTACGAAGAGCAAAGTGTCGCGATTTCGCGACATGTTCCTTTTCCGGTCGCAAAGAAGAGTGTACGAAGAAGTGTCGATTTCGACTGATGATGACGCAAGTTAAAAGTGTCACGATTTCACGCAGATGAAAGGAAAGGAAGCCGAAGCGCACGATTTCACGAACATTGATGATGACGTCAAAAAAGTTGAAAAGTGTCACGATTTCACGACAGGATGAAAGGAAAGCTGCTGGAAGCCGAAAGCGTCGCGATTTCGCGACAGCATTGAGGATGACGTCAGCAAAAGTTCAAAGTGTCGCGATATCGCGACAAGATGCAGGGAAAGCTTCCAAGAGCCAAAACGGTCACGATTTCGCGACATGCTTAAGGATGACGTCAGCAAAAGTTCTAAGTGTCGCGATATCGCGACATGAGCGGGGGAAAAGCTTTCAAGGCCAAAATGGTCGCGATTTCGTGACAACCTTCAGGGTGACGTCAGCATAAGTCAAAAGTGTCGCGATATCGCGACAGGTAACAGTATGGCAAGTAAAACCCGTAGGAGCATGCAAGGTGACACGTGTCGAAAAAGCAGACAAGAAAATCATGCAGCCAGTTACGTAAAAGTAACTAAGTCGATCTACAGCTACGATTGACAAGTGTCGACATGCATTCGAACAAACTTGCATGTATTCGAAGAATCAAATTTGAAGTATAATAAAAGCATTCGAAAGGTCGTATTTGCAGGCATTCTAACGCACGTATTTGAAGCATACGAAAAATCCGAACATGAAGAATCGAAAAGCTTTCGAAGAATCACATATGGAGTTTCAAAAAGCATTCGAAAAGCCGTATTCGAAGAAATTGAACAATCAAGTGCATGAAACAAAATTGCCGTATTGCATGGTTTCCAAAAGACGTATTGCGTGGTTTCGAACAATCAAGTGCATGGAACCGAACAGTCGTATTGCATGGATTCAAAAAGTGAGTATGTGATTCGACTGCATACAGATTGAAAGGTTATAAAAGAATAATCGTACAGAGAAGATGTTGTTGTTGTTAGAGAGAAATTGCTGTAAAAGGAGAGTTAGAAAAGAATCAAGAGAAAAATAAGCAGAGCCGTGAGAGTGTGCAGTAGTTGAGTTAATTGCGGACCGATCGTGGTCGTGCATAAAGTGAAGACATTTTTATGTCATTCTAAATTTATCATAATTGCAGTCCAAGTTGGTGCTTGGTACTAGGAGTTGGTGCTCCATCTGTTGCAACAAAAAATTACAGGGGTTGGTGCTCCTTCCAGTTGGTGCTGGTAAAGTGTTTGTAAAATTGATTTTGCAAAGACTCGGATTTGGATTGGAGTCCAAGCCGTCATTTTTGAGGAGTAGCCAAATTGGTGAACCTCGGTATATTGAGTGTTGTGGTGTGCTCTCTTGTTCAAGTTGTTTTTTAGTTGTCAAGTTCTCTTTATTTCATATTAAATGCTGTAGATATAAAAATTAATAGCTACACTGATTCACCCCCCTCTCTCAGTGTCATTGTGTAATCATCACTAGGAATGCCAAGGGCCACACTTGAGAAGTGATTTACCGTGGTAGGAGAAGACCCTAGGAAAGAGAAGCGAAGAGCACACCTAAAGAAGGGAGATCACCCAAACCGTTCTAGGTGTGGCTCACAAGTTCGATACAAATCCCATTGGTGAGGACTTTGCAAAGGAGCTTAAGGTACCCCAACTAGAGTGAGAAAGATAAGAAATCGATTTCCAAACACCTCATTGGAACCTAGTACCCCAAAAGGAAAGTACCTTGGTACAAGACCATTGTTACACATATTTTGTTGGGTTGAGCTCCAATGCTATTGAGAAATAAGGAAAGTACCTTGGTGGTTTAACATAATTGTGACCCCCAAGCGATTGGAAGCAAGTACCAATCCACTTGAAGGTTAGGTGTTGAGGACGTCAATCCTCACCTCATTTTCCATAGAGGCACTTATGTGCAAGTTCCTTGCGTGGAAAGACGAGGAGTTGTACTAGTTGTGTGCTTTCAAGAACTTTGTCCTAGATGACATCTCCCCTATGTTGGTACCAAGTGAGTTCATACCATGCTGCTATTGTGCGGTCAAGAAGAATAGGAATAGAACTAGATGTCCTATGAGTCTCGGGGCCTACAAACCCATCGAGCACCAATTTTGTTAAGTTGTCCTATTGAATGTTGTAGGCCCTCAAGACATGATGTAATGATGGACCGTTGGTCCCTTTAAATAATAATAAAGTTGTAGTTTCGTACCTGTGCACCAAGGGTTCCTTTGTGTGGATGTTGGTTTGAGTGCCATTGTGGTGCAAGCTTTATATGGATGAGTTGTGTCAATAAATGCTTTTGCTAACATTTTATGGTTGAGTTGTTGTGTTATTTTATGCAAGGACTACAACTTCATACTACCTGAGGTATATTTCATGACATCTAAAGTCAGTTTAAGCGTGAGCAGTGTCAAACGGAGTGTAGGGTCCCTATCCTGGCATTTCATTGGGTCGATGACCCGCTTATGGACATGTGCATGCACTAATTTACTTGGTAAGGCATCTTCCTCCCTAAGGCCTACCCACTCACTACCAAGCATTGATCTCAGACCTTAGAGGTTCAGAGGGGCGAAAGGCCTTCACCATGGAGTTATTTTGTCACCCTCCTATACCTTGAGTCATAGTTGCACATCATGCTCCCACCCATGGTGCAAGCTATATTGATTCCATGGAAGTAGTTGGTAGGGTGTTAAGGCACAACCACCCTACCACAATACTCCCCCACTTAAATTTTATGTTGTCCTCGATGTCAATACAATTTTTTTTCATGCTCGAACAAAGTGAGGGGTTGTGATAACATTCATATTCGAACTAGGCCTTGACAACACACACTACTCATCAGCTCTTCTTCAGCACCTAATCGATTGAGGTGGATCATCACCAACTTTGCTTGGACCTCCTTACGTGGTAGGATAAGGAGGGTCTTCACAACACTTCTTCATTTATTCTTATTTGGGCAAGTGCACACGAACTTGAGGATGTCGAGGATGGAGGTCAACCTCAAATTTAGGAACATCCTTTAGGGTCAAGGTTTCGAGCTGCAAAACACCATGATAATCTCTACTCTGGGTAAGTCCTTTGACTTGCGAGGCAAGATTGATCGACCCATTTGGTTGTCTTACTCTATTGGCAACACCACATAAGGATACCGAGCAGGCCTATGGGTGAATTTTCATAAGTTGCTATTAGGAAGGCCCATGAGCTACTTTTCATGACATGATGGCGAAACGATAGGACTCGTACGAAAGGGGCCTATCTACTCTATTTGTAGTAGCTACCCGAGTAAGATGACTAAGGTTTATCCAGTACCCCCAACTAATCTAGTTCCATCGCTCTTTCCAGGTTTGTCAATCGCAAGGTATGCTATTGGAGGGTGGGTCTTCTCTTTGCGGTCCCTTGAACCATCCTCGAGATATTTTATATCAATCGCCTCAAATTGGGTGGCCACCCGATCTTTCGGGTCCTCCAATCTTTGATCTCGCCAACTTGCATGGCCATTCAAACCTCTAAGTCATCCAGCCTCTTGGCTTGGCTGGGTTGACAATTTGACCTATCAATCATTGGCTTCCTACGAGCGTCCTTGTAGTTCCCATGCACTTTGGGTACTAAGGATCCGACCTCGTCAACCATATCTACTTCAGTAAATAGCAGCCACAACATTCAAGCGGATTGGTCTTATTTTCAATCGACTATAGTGGTCACAATTATGTGAACCCACCAAGGCTCTTTCCTTCAAGCGAATTTATCTTGCTTTCAATCGCTACGACGATCACAATCTCGTGAACCTTACCAAGACGCTTTCCATTTTTCTCTCTAGCATTGGGGCTTAACCTAACTAAGTTTGTGTCATGATGTTCAAGCATCGTTTGAGACACTCCTCAACACACATCTTTGCTCAAAATCATGGAAACAACGGAGCAACAGTGAGACTTTTCCTGAAGGTAGACCCTCCTGGTCTCAAGTCTTCTTTCACCAAATTTTTTATCGGGCCCTGATCGATGCTTTAGTTCAAACCCATATGTTCATCAAGGTCTCTCTCACTTGGCACAGATAACTCACAACAACATTGTTAGTTTGGACATGGGGCCATGAAGTCGCACACAATCCACGTCGGGATCACCATCTTAACTTGTGATAATCCTTCCCTTCAACTTGGTCGTAAGAGTTTCTTACACTAACCAAATAATATATATATATATATATAATATATATATATATATATATATATATATATATATATATATATATATATATATATATATAATGTCCTAGGGGGGACATCACAATAGTTTGGGCTTTGACTCTTCTTTGGGAGGTCCAAGGTTCAAACCGCGGTGTGAGCAAGTGTGTGAGGGGGTGGGTGTGTGGTGGTTGTGTGTTAAATTTCCTATTGATAAGCATAGTTCTTAGCTTTACAAGGGTCATGGTTGGGAGGAGACTCCTCAACCCTATGTGTTGGTCATAGGGGTTTCTCACACTAACCAAATAATATATATATATATATATAATAGATTTATTTATTTATTTACACATATTTTTTATTTTTTATTTTTTATATTATGTATAATATATAATATATAATATATAATATATAAAATATAATATAGAATATATAATATATAAATATATAATATAGAATATATATAATATAGTGGTAGGGAGATTGGATTACCCCCACACTATTTTTTATAATTTTTTCTTTTAATTAATGCGCGGGGGATCGAGTGACCCCCCACGGATTTTTTTAATTTATTAATGAAGTTAATTTAATTAAACATATAATTAAATTAAATTTAATGTTTAATTAATTAAATTAAACATAATTCATTTTAATTAAATATTTAATTAAACCTAAATAAAACATATAAAAGAGGAAAAAATTAATTAATTAAGACCTTGGGAGGTCTAAAAAATAATTAATTAAACTTTATTTAGGCCAAAAAATTTGACATATGACTTTAAAAAAAACAAAACAAGCTGAGACCTAGGCGACATGAAATTTTTCAAAAAAAAAACTTTCGAAGGGAGAGACAAGACTCAAAAAGACCCAAGGACCGAAAAAATATTGAAAGGAGATTGACTAGGGCAAAATTAAAAAGGACTTACTGGACACCAAAGTTCCAAAAATTGGAGGCAAACTCAAGTTAGATTTTGAGGATCCAACAAGCCTAATGATGGTTTTGCTAACAGAAAGTCCCATCATTAGTTGTTGTTTACAACATGGTAGATGTAGTGCTAGTCTACTTACTACGTCCCTCAACTGATAGTGGGTCTACGAACTAGCCCATCTAGACACGTGGTAATTGCATAAAAGACCAAAATATATAGTTTGAGTGAAATGACCGATGGTATGCAGAATAAGGAAAATATTTTAAGGGCATAATGTTTCCAGTGATTAACTGGTCAAGGGAAGTCCTATTGGTCAAAAATTTGCCTAATGGAAAGGTTTGCGTGCCTATGAACCTCGACCAACATTGAGCGATCGCATGGCCAGGTGGCTATGCGGGTCGATCTTCGAAGAAGGACGAATATTAGGAAGTCCTAGCTAACTACGATGAGGGGAAATGGGAGCTAAAAAAAGCAAATGGATTTGAAGCAAGAACTTAAAGGGGACAGATTCAACTGCATCAAAACATATGCTCGGTAATCTCAAATTATTACAAGAGGTACAAGTGGACTACTTAAAAAATTAGCCAACCCTACTCTTATTAGACATCTAACATACATGATTGAATACGAATTCTGGAACTACTGAATGAAAAGCATCAAATCCAGATTGCATAATTAAAGCATATCCATTCAACTAGCTTTAGCTAAAATAAATATTCAATCCTCACACATTTAAGCGATTAATTGGAGACCAAACAACAACACACTTGTATTTCTTGAATAGAAAAGCTTTACATATGAGTTGTAATGGCTAAAGAGCCAACCCTTGGAATGCCCTACATTCCAATATAAATAGATTTTACAATAAATGATGCATGCAATACGGTGGGTGGTGGATGAGATAATGTGGTTGTGCCTGCAAGGGCAGCCATGCTGTAAATCTCTTTAAATTCTCTGTAGTCTACGGTGGAAGGTGGTTATCAGAAAGAACCAAGCAATATAGCTTAAATCTATATCCTTGATCAGTTTTATCTTGTTTGACCGATCTAACATATCATAAATTTATTCACTTGCTTCCAAAATGAAATGACAATTAAATGCACTATCAATCCTCTTGAAGCTGACCTCTTCCATGGATGTGAGACTCAACCTGCGTCCACCCATTGAGCGGGCACCAAACCTCTTTATTTTCAGCCACCTATCATGCACCCTCATAAATAGGGTGTAACTTTCTCTTCTGTAGGGGTCTTTTGATGTGGTGAGGATTTCATGATGGGTGAACATTTGGGATCCACCCACTGCTTGCTATCGACATGAAACTTTTTCCATCATGATTCATCTTCTCTATCCGAGCTTTTGAAATCTACATCATCCCTTTAATGTTGGTAGGATTTCAGGACACTTCATTGGTTTGTCGACATTTGAAGTTTACACCCAATGCTTTGCAATGGATAAACTATTGAGGACCCATCCTTCCTCAATAATCACTATAATCATGGGCGGGTCTTTGGACCTCAAATTCATTTTCTATTCTGGGTAGGATTTTGAGATCCTCCACAAGTATAATGGAATCCCATTCCTCCTCTTGGCCCTCTACTTAGGTGGCCTTTGTCGTACCTTCATGGTAGGGATTCAAGGTCTAGTTAGGTTCCACTTGCATCCTATTTCTCCACCCATCGCATACCCGATGGGTTCCAAGGATCTTGATCTTCCACCCATTATATCGTTGGTGGGATTTTGGGGCCCACTTGAGCTCCAAGAATGCAAATTTCTCTATCGAAGGTAATATTTAACCAAATTTGCATGCTAGTCTAGTGAGACTTTAGGAATCACCTCATCATTACTCGTGATGGCCTTTTGGGGCCCGTCATATGTCCCCATGGTGACCCATTTTGTTTCTTGGCCCAACACTTAGGTATTTTGTTGTAGTGTGAGATTCTTGTCTTAGATCCTACCACCATGCATTTGTTACCTTTATTACAGCTCAACCCATCATTTAAAAGGTTTCATCATGACTCCATCAAACTCCTTAGCAACCATCACCTAGTTCTTATAGATTTGGCTTTAAAATATTGTTCAATCATCTTGCTTATCAAAAGGATGACATGGGTGAATGCATCAAAGATTTCACCCACACTCTTGGTAGCTCACAAGGGATTTCCACTTTGTGGGAATAAGAACCCATATGGCCATATTTTTGCAAAAAGTACTTTCAAACAGGAAAGAGAAGAAGAAAATGATAGGAGACGTAAAGACAAAAGCAGTCAAGCGAGGCTACAAGACAAAGGAGGGTGATGGGTTATGGGGTGGGAACTACACACATGACAAGGTGGAACACTATGGAGAGAAAAAAAGAAGCGGGACCAAAGGGGAGAAAAGAGGATAAAAGGAGAGAGAATAATAGGAAACAAGAACAAGAACACACAAAAGGGAAGAAAGGGGGAAAGAGGCAGCAACAAGAAGACAACAAGTGCCACTAACCGAGGGAGTTAGTGATAACAAGCATAGGGGAAAAATTGAGGAAAGAGAAGGATGCAAAAAAGTAATGAAACAAAAGGGAATGAAATCTTGGGGCTATCTCATGATGATGTCAAGATGAATCACCTAATCCATGGGACACCCCATAGATTGCATTCCCATAAACATGCCCCGTTGTATCCCAAAGATATTCCAAGATCAGATAGAATACCAAAGACATTTGTCCATCTTACTACAACCTTTCTTTTTGACACAATCCAACAAAGACTCACTTAACTTATCACCATTCACCATGGGAACACTCTGCTTTAGCTATGCTTTGAGACTCATACCTCTTGGCAATTTTTACAGTTGTGTATGGGGTGATATATATAGAATAATTCTCCTAGTTGCTGGTGGGATACGTATCTCATTTGGATAGATTTATTTTACCACAAATCATTTATTAGTTAGTGAATCCAAATACTCTCTTTTAGCCACCTTTTAAGCTTATGATTTCAAGTCCACATGTGCATGGTGTATTGTCTTTCTTACACAAGTCCTACCAACTATGCTTCATGTGTTTGCAGATTTCCAATGACAAAATTTGAAGCTTTGTATTGGCTAGTGCTTTCCATTAGGCTAGAGGGTCATAATAAAAATGAAAAACAATAGACAATGAACAAAAAGGAAGAAAATGAGAAAACATAAAGAAAGTGCTAGAATTTCAAGATGTCACCTGGGAAACCTCATACATTCCCAAAATTTATAAATTTTTGTACCTAGACCAGCTGGAAATACACTATTGGAGCTTCTCTCCTTGAAAGCCTTGAATAAGATTACATTATTGATTATGCAGCTAGGTATTGGTCACACCTTTTATTTAATTATGAACTATTTACATAAAACTATGATGTGCTTGGCACACTTGAGCTAGAGATCTTCCTACAGCCTATCCAGTGAATCTGTAGTGTTTGAATCAAATGGTGTCAAACTTGTATTATTCTTCATACTTAACTTGGCATCGATCACAGTCAACATTAATTGTAAAGGAGGTCCAACCATATCTCATGCTTGACCTCAGAGCTATGGTAGTTTGACCATCAATGACCTGTGTAGAAAATACCCTCATTGCCCTAGCTCAAACTCTAATTTTTGACCCTTTTGGGGGTGGATACCAACATTATACTCTATAAGGGTTAGTTTGCACTGTCACCCATATCTCATCCCTTATAGCAACAATGATTGTCTTAAACGCAATCCAATCCTTGCAATATTACCCTTTTGGATCTCCTTAGATCTAAAGACTATCAACCATGTTACTATAGGCACCTAGGTGGAGGATGTGTAGCACAAACTAGGCTGGAAGGGTCAAGATATTGCCCCACCATTTGGAACCATCCTAGGGTTTCATATGGGATTTTATGTGGGTTTCAACCTTTGCTTGTTAGGGGTTGAGCCTTTTTGGGCAAGTAGTACTATAGAGGATCATGTTGCCATCATTATACTTGGATCAAGTAGGGGCAAGGCGTTGTTGTGCATCCACAACTAAGAGAGAGAGAGATTACCAGACATTCATCTTCTCGTATTTCATATTCCTATAGATAACTGTAGGCAATGCTATTATATATCCTTGAGAATGTGAAGGTATCCTTACTGAATAAACCTAGCACCAGATCTCCATCCCATCCTCTATCTTTGTATGGTGGTACCTCTTGATCCAGGATGACCCTTAGCTTTGTATATGATTGCATAGGCAATTCCCTATCACTAATTTTTGTATCTCCACTCATTGATAACTTCCTCTTTATGCAAGGAGCCCCTTTAGCCAACCATGTATCCTTAAGAGAATTTGTGAGAGGGCTACTTTCTACTGTTGGATAGAAACAAGGCCAAATCTCTTACAGGAAGGAAGGAATGAAAGATGAGAGAGGAGTTTCCACCTCTCGAGATGAAATTTTACCTGCTTAAAATAGCATCCTTTCAGCATGACTAACTTCTTTGAAAATTTGTGGAAAATATGCTTTCTCCAGACTATTGGATAAGGATCCTAATGTTAGGTTGAAAGCCTAAACGTAGTACAAAAATGCTTGAGCAGATGTTGATCAGACTTGTTGGGTTGGGGTATCCTTCTCCATATTCATGTGAAATGGATATTAAAATCAACAACATTTTCATAGTGAGCCTACTTGATGAATGTGAGCTGGGTGAGCAACAAGAAGGGGTCCATAGAACCATCAAATGTATCAATAAGTACTTGTGCTAAATTAGCCCATGTATGGATGCTTCCATGCTCTAGAGATTTGTACCATAGCAATGCTCTTCCCTTAAGATATAGAGCAAGAATCCTAAGCATGACACCCTTGGATGTAATGTTGTAAATAGTAGCCAAGGAGGCTACGTCTTAGTAGTGTTCATATCCAACACCTTCCATACCATCGTAACTTGGTAGGGTTTTTAATGTTACCTTTGGTATGTTATGCAAGTTTGGGATGTCTAGAGGACTTTCATCATTCCAACAAGGGTAGCCTTGTTGAGCCACTTGTGACACAGATCCTTCATGACCTCTAGGTCCTTTATTTGGAGTGGAGTTGCCAAATGAGCATAAGATCTCTGCAAATGAGGTCAGGACTACTCATCAAATCTTGAGTCCTTCGAGAAAATAAAATTTTAGTAAAACATTGAAGACTACCAACTGGAGATTCTGGGTTGATACCCTGTAGAGTCGCAAGGTGAATAAAACATATATTTTATAGAAAATATTATCATTGGTCTCTAAACTACCTAAATCATGGGACTGTGTCCCACCAGGTATGCCAAAAACTATTGGTTAAAAATCCACCTAATGGAAAGGTTTGCGCACTTGCAAACCTAGACCAATATTGAGCGATCGCACGGTTAGGAAGTTGTGTGGATCAATCTTTGGAGAAGGCTAGCTCCTAGGAAGTCCTAGCTAACTACGATGAGGGAAATGAGGAGCTAAAACAAAGTAAACAAAGTTGAAGCTAGAACTTAAAAGGGACAGATTCAGCTGCATCAAAACATATGTCTGGTAAACTTAAACTATTGTAAGAGGTACAAGTGAACTACCTAACAGATTAGCTAACCATACTCTTATTAGACATCTAATATACATGATTGAATGCAAATTCTATAACTATCGAATGAAAAGCATGAAGTCCAGATTGTAAAATTAAAGCATCTCCATTCAACTAGCTTTGGCATAAATAAACACTCAATCCTCACACATTAAAGAGATTAATTGAAGACCAACAACACACTAATATTTCTTAAATACAAAAGCTTTACATATGAGTTGTAATGGATAAAAATTCAACCCGTTGGAATACCCTACATTCCAGTATAAATAGACTTTACAATAAATGTTGCATTCAATATGGTGGGTGGTGGATGAGACAATGTGGTTGTACTAGCAGGGTAGTCATGTTGTAAATCTCTTCAAATCCTTTGTAGTCTATGGTGGAATGTGTTTGTCAGAAAGAACCAAGAAATACAACCTGAATCTAGACCCTTGATTAGTTCTACCTTGTCTGAACGATCTAATATATCATAAATTTATTCACCTGCTCATAAAAAGAAATGGTAATTAAATGCACTGTCAATCTTCTCGAATTCAACCTCTTCCATGGATGTGAGAATCAACTAACAACCACCCATTGAGTGAGCACCAAACCTCTTCATTATCATCCACCTATTGCACACCCTCATAAATAGGATGTAGCTTTCCCTCCTATAGGGGTCTTCTGATGTGGTGAGGATTTCATGATGGGTAAAATTTTGGGATCCACTAGCTTCTTGCTATCGACTTGAAACTCTACCCGTTATGCTTTATCTTCTCTAGCACAATATTTCAAGCTCCACATCATCCCTTTGATTTTGGTGGTATTTTGGGACACTTTACTGGTTTTTTGGAATTTGAAATATACGTCCAATGCTTTCAGTACAGGTGAACTATTGAGGACCCATCCTTCTACTCACTATATCATGGGTAGGTCTTTAGACCTCAAATCCATTTTTTGGACTACGTGGGATTTTGAGATCCTCCATTGGTATGATGGAAGTTCATTCCTTCACTCGAATCTATACTTAGGTGACCTTTGTAATACCTTCATGATGGGGATTCAGGGTCTAGCCAAGGTCTACCTGCATCCCATTTCTCCACCCATTGCATACCCGACAGGTATCAAGGATCCTAATATTTTACCCATTATACCATTGGTGAGCTTTTGGGGCCCATGTGGGCTCCAAGAATACACGTTTCTCTATCGAAGATAATATTTAACAAAATTTGCATGCTGGTCTAGCGAGGCTTTAGGAATCACCTCATCCTTTACTTGCGGTGACCTTTTGGGGCCCATCGTATGTCCCCATGGTGACCCATTTTTTCACTTGACCTAGCACTTACGTAGTTTTACTGCAGTATCATATTCTTGACTTAGCTCACCGTGCATTCGTTACCTTTATTACAACTTATCCCATCCTTCAAAAGGTTTCATCATGACTCCATTAGACTCCTTCTCAGCAACCATCATATGGTTCTTATAGATTTGGCTTTAAAATATTATGCAATCATCCTGCCTATCAAAAGGTGGGCATGGGTGAATGTATCAAAAATTTCGCCCACACTCTTGGCGATTCACAGGGGATTTCTACTTTGTGGGAACAAGAACCCAAATGACCATCATTTTGCAAAAAGCACTTTCAAACATGTAAGATAAGAAGAAAAATATAGGATAGGCACAAACAAAAGCAACCAGGTGAGGTTGTAAGATAAAGGAGGATGATGGGCAATGAGGTGGAAACTACGCATATGACAAGATGAAATACTATGGAGAAAAAAATAAGGGGGGACCAAAGGGGAGAAAAGAGGAGAAAAGGAGAGAGAAGACTGGGAAATAGGAACAAGAACATATAGAAGGGAAGAAAAGGGGGAAATAGGTAATAGCAAGAAGACAACAAGTGCCACTAACTGAGGGAGTTAGTGACCACAAGCATGGGGGAAAATTCAAGAAAGAGAAGGATGCAAAAAAGTAACGAAACAAAAGGGAAGGCAATCCTGGGACTATCTCATGACGATGTCAAGATGAATCACCCAATCCATGGGACACTCCCATAGATTGCATTCTCATAAATATACCCTGTTGTAGCCCAAATATATTCCAAGAGCATACACAATGCCAAAGATACTTGTCCATCTTGCTATAGCATTTTTGTTTACACAATCCTATTAAGACTCACTTAACTTATCGCCATTCACCATGGGAAAAATCCACTTTAGCCGTGCTTTAAGACTCATACCTCCTGGTAAATTTTGTAATTGTGTATGGGGTGCTATATATAGAATAATTATCCTAGTTGTTTATGGGATGCGTGTCTTATTTGGATAGATTTGGTTTACCACGAATCATATGAAAATCTTGTTAGCAAGTGAATCTAGATACTCTCTTTTAGGTGCCTTTTAAGCTTATGATTTCATGTCCACATGGGCATGGCATATTTTCTTGCTTACACAAGTCCTGCCAACTATGCTTCATGTGTTTGCAGATTTCCAAGGATAATATTTGAATCTTTTGTATTGGTTGGTGCTATCCATTGGTCTATAGGATCACAACAAAAATGAAAAACAACAAACAACGAACAAAAAAGGAAGAAAATGAGGAAATAGAAAGAAAGTGCTAGAATTCCAATATTCCACTTGTAAAACCTCGTACATTCCCAAACTTTATAAATTCTAGCACCTAGACCAGCTAGCAATACACTATTGGAGCTACTCTCCCTATAAGCCTTGAATAAGATGACATCATCGATTGTACAAAAAGTTATTGGATGCACCTTTATTTAATTATCAGTTATTTACACAAAACTACTATGTGCTTGACATGCCTAAGCCAAAGATCTTCCTGTAGCCTATTCGGTGAAGCTGCAATGCCCAAACAAAGTGATTCCAAACTTGAGTTTTTCTTGATACTCAACTTAACAATGGTTGTAGTCAACATTTATTGCAATAGAGGTCTAGCTAGATCTCATGCTTGAATTTAGAGTTATGGTACTTTGACCACCAACCACATGTGCCAAAAATACCCTCACTGCCCCAGCTCGAGCTCTGATATTTTACCCTTTTAGGGGTGGATACCAACATTGTACTCTATAAGGATTAGTTTTAATTGTCACCCATACCTCATCCCTTCTAGTAGCAATGACTGTCTCAAACACAATCCAATCCTTGTAATCTTACCCTTTTGGATCTCCTTGGATCTAAATACTGTCAATCGGGTTATTGTAGATCACTTGGTGGAGGATGTGTAGCACAAACCAGAATGGAATGACCAAGATGTTGCCCCACCATTTGGAACCATCCTAGGGTTGCACATGGGATTTTGGGTGGGTTCCAACCTTTTTTGGTTGGGGGTTGATCCTCATTGGGGAAGTAGTGCTACAGGGGCTCGTGTTGCCATCATTATGTTTAGAACAAGTAGGGGTAAGGAATTGTTGTGCATCCACTACTGTAAGAGAAATATTTCTAGGCATTCATATTCTTGTCTTTCATATTCCTATAGAGAACTGTAGGTAATGATATTATCCATCCTCGAGAATGTGTAGGCATCCTTGCCGAATAAACTGAGTACCAGATATCCTTCTCGTTCTCTTTGTATGGCGATACCTCCTGATCTAGGATGACCCCTAGCTTTGTAGATGACTGCATATAGGGTTGTTGTGCAAGTGATTACCAATCACTAAGCTCTAGATCTCCACCTATTGAAAACTTCCTCTTTATGCAGGTAGCCCCTTTAGCCAACCATATGTCCTCGAGAGAATTGGGGAGAGGGCTACTTTTTGTTGTTGGATACAAGTAGGGCCTAATATCTTCAGGGAAGGAAGGAATTAAATGCGAGAGAGGAGATGCCACCTTTCGAGATAAAATTTTACCTGTCTGAATCAACATCCTTTCAACATGAATAACTTCTTTAAAAATTTGTGGAAATTTGCTTTTTCTATATTGTTGGATAAGATGCTTATGTCAGGCTGAAAGGCTCAAACATAGTACAAAAATGCTCGAGTAGATGTTGATCAAACTTGCTCGGGTATCCTTCTCCACATTCGTGTGAAATGAACATTAAAATCAACAACACTTTCATAGCGAGCCCAATTGATGAATGTGATTTGGGTGAGCAACAAGAAGAGATCCATAGAACCATCAAATGTATTAATAAATACTTGCACTAAATCAACCCATGTATGGATGCTTCAATGCTCTAGAGGTTTGTACCATAGCAATGCTCTTCCCTTGAGAGATAGAGTAAGGACCCTAAACATGATACCCTCAGATGCAATGTTGTGGATAGTAGCCAAGGAGGCAACATCTTGATAGTGTTCATATGCAACACCTTCCATACCATCATAACTTGGTAGAGTTTTTAATGCTACCTTTGGTATGTCGTGTCATTCTAGGATATCCAAAGGACCTTCATCATTCTAACAAGGGTAGCCTTGCTTAGCCATTTGTGACACAAATCCTTCACGACCTCTAGGTCCTTCCTTTGGAGTGGATTCACCAAATGAGTATAAGATCTCTGTAAATGAGGTCAAGACTACTCATCAAAGCTTGAGTCCTCCAGGAAAATAAATTTTTAGTAAAACATAGAAGACTACTAACCAAATTATCTGGGTTGATACCCTGTAGAGTCGCTAAGTGAACAAAACATATATTTTATAGAAAATATTATCATGGGTCTCTAATCTACCTAAAATACGGTATCGTTTTCCACCAGGCATGCCAAAAAATATTGGTTAAAAATTTTCCTAATGGAAAGGTTTGCATGCCCATGAACCTCAACCAACATTGAATAATCGTGCAGCGAGGCGGTTGTGCGGGTCGATCTCCAAATAAGGTCAGCTCCTGGGAATTCCTAGCTAACTACGATGAGGAGAAACATGAGCCGAAAGAAAGAAAATGAAGATGAACCTATAACTTAAAGGGGATGGATTAAATTGCATCAAAACATATGCTTGGTAAACTCAAATTATTACAAGAGGTATAAGTGAACTACCTAACAGATCATTCAACCCTATTCTTATTAGACATCTAACATAAATGATTGAATGCGATTTCTAGAACTACTAAATGAAAAGCATAAAATCTAGATTATAGAATTAAAGCATCTCCATTCAACTAGCTTTAACAAAAATAAAAAATCAATCCTCACACATTTAAGAGATTAATTGGAGATCAAACAACAACACACTTATATTTCTTGAATAGAAAATCTTTACATATGAGTTGTAATGGCTAAAGAGTTTACACCTGGAATGCCCTACATTCTATTATAAATAGATTTTACAATAAATATTGCGTTCAAGATGGTGGGTGATGGATGAGATAATGTGGCTATGCCAATGGGGGTAGCCAGGTTGCAAATCTTTTCAAATCCTTTGTGGTCTATGGTAGAAGGTGGTTGTTAGAAATAACTAGGCAATACAGCTTGAATCTAGACCCTTGATTAGTTCTACCTTGTCTGACCGATCTGACGTGTCATAAATTTATTCACCTGCTCCTAAAAGGAATTGGAAATTAAATGCACTATCAATCCTCTTGAAGTTGACATCTTCCATGGATGTGAGACTCAACCTGCTACCACCCACTAAGCAAGCACCAAACCTCTTTATTGCCAACCACTTATTATGCATCCTCATAAATAGGGTACAACTTTCCCTCCTGCAGGGGTCTTTTGATGTGGTGAGGATTTCATGATGGGTGGACTTATGGGATCCACCCATTGCTTGCTATCGACCTAAAACTCTACCCATTATGCTTCATCTTCTCTAGGGCAGGCTTTCCAGCTCCATATCATCCCTTTTTTTCTGGTAGGATTTTAGGACACTTTCCTGGTTTGTCGATATTTGAAATCTTCACCCAATACTTTTGTGATGGGTGAACTATTAAGAACCCATCCTTACACCCACTATAATCATGGTTGGGCCTTTGGACCTCGATTCCACTTTTTGGTCTAGGCAAGATTTTGAGATCCTCCATAGGTATGATGGAAGCCCATTCCTCTGCCCAACCCTATACTTAGGTGGCCTTTGTTGTATCTTCACAACGGGTATTCGAGGTCTGGACAAGGTCCATCTACATCCCATTTATTTGCTTGTCGCATTCTCGAAAGGTGTCAAGGATCCTGATCTTCCACCCATTATGCCATTGGTGGGCTTTTAGGGCTCGCTTAGGCTCCAAGAATACATGTTCCTTTGTCAAAGATAATTTTTAACCAGATTTGCATGTTGGTCTAGCGGGGATGTAGGAATCACCTCATCTGTTACTCATGGTGACATTTTGGGGCCCATCGTATGTCTCCATGGTGACCAATTTTGTTGGCTAGCCCAACACTTAGGTGTTTTTGCAACAGTGTTAGATTCTCATCTTAGCTCCTACCATCATGCATTTGTTGCCTTTATTACAACTCAACATGTCCTTCAAAAGGTTTCATCATGACTCCACCAAACTCCTTCTTAGCAACCATCGCCGAACTCTTATAGATTCAGCTTTAAAATCTTATTCAATCATCCTACCTATCAAAAAGAGGGTGTAAGTGAATGCATAAAAAATTTCACCCACAAGTTCCTATGAATGATCAAACTTAAGGACAATATTAAGGATTAGTAGCTAGTGTGGTTTGACAGTGGTTTGGATCAAGGGGCATATCAATGGTTTATGGAGAAGGGTTCTAACCCTTTTGACCTTTGGGTAAGTCCTAGGAGTCATCTTGGATATGTTTTTAGAGTTAAGATGGTAATCTGGAATCAATTAAAAAAATTTAAAACTAATGAAAATAACCCAAAAATCTATACCCTATAAGAAGAGGTGTTGAGTAATAGGACTGGTGTTGCTAGTTGAAAAGTGTAAAAGGGTCCAAGCCCTTTCAAAAACCTAATTTTTACCTTAATAAAAAAATAATGCTTGACTCTATGTTAAGAAGTCAAGACACCCTAATAAAGTCACAGTGGTAATAGTCCCTCTATTATAAGTGGTTTGGATTTGCACAAAATAGTTAGAAATTATTCTAATAATGGAACATAACCTAGAGTAGGCATAAAATCTCCAAAAAAATAAAATAATTGGAGAAAGAAAAATTGGAACTTCCCTTTGCCTCTTTTGTTAATGTGCTTATGAAGCTCTTAGAAGTAATTGGTCCTAGAAGTCAAAATAAATATCAAAGGCTCCAAATAAACTTTCTACATGACCAAGCAATGAAGCTCCATTTTTACTCTAATACCATATTGGAATTATACCTATTCCCCAAAACTAATGGAAGCAATCCATACACTCAAATCTTATACAAAAGGCCTAAATTAGATAAAAAATAAATTTATAGTGGGCACTTGTAGGTGTCATAAATAATCACTATATTATCTACAATAAAGACACTTTGATATAATGGATGGAGTGGTGGAGGGTATTTAAACCAATACCAAAACCCCAATTACATAAATTAAGTTAACCTAAGTTGACATAATAAGAGGGCTTTAGGTTAATTACAAGTTATAAGGTGGGTTTAACCATAACAAAGTTAATCATGGCCCATAGGGCTTACATAATAAAATAATACAATAAGTTAAATATATTTGTACAATGATTGTATAAAGGCCTATACAAGATTACACCATACAATGTTAGCCTTGGCTGTAAGTCAGATTATAGTTTCAATAGATTTAACAACCACATTACATTCCTAAATGTAATCCAAATGTACAATCCAATATATTATACCTATATTCATGGTTCACAAGTTTGATCTTGCAAACTTTTTTTTTATCTTCATAAGATATTTTCTTTGTAGGGTTTTAGCGTTTATATGTATCTAATAATGTAAATAATGACATGCAACTTCAATTTAATGTACTACATGCAATAATAAAACAATGATTTCTTTTCTAACTAAAAGTACTTATACATTCAATCTATCAAACAATTCTACTTTGGATTATAGGAATATAATTATTTCTCATGTAATGTTAAACCATGAAGTTCAATCATATTTTTGAACAATTGTATATGCAATAATCATAATAGTCATTTTCCTAAGAAAGACACTTTTATCTCAACCAAAAAGTATGCACACACCAATTACACTACTTACTCAAACATTAATTAAAACATATAGCCAAATAAGATAGTTTTAATGAATGATTGCAATTATTATTCCCATGTTAAAAGTGTGTAGACCCTACATGCAACGTAGGACAACAACCAGCTTTATAATATCAATCAAAACTTTAAGAACTCAAGAGTGGACGATATAAGTTCAATCACTTAGTTTAGCCCATTAGTCATTATGTCAAACATAATTTATTTTTTATTAGTTTAGCCCAACAATCATATGTTATATGTAATTTATTTTTTATGGATGCATTTGACAAATGGGTTTCTACTTTGAAAATAGTCATGGCTATGGCTTCTACTAGGTATGTACACAAATCCCCTTGAAACACTCTAACATTCTAAGTGCTACATAATTATTCTGGTGAAGAAAACAAGGTATGAACTACTATGAGTCCTCTTATAAACATGAATCAAAACATTCTCCAAAGCAACATTTTCAAAGAGCATATCAAAACAAAGTATCACCATAATGTCCTTCCTTAAATTCCTTTATACCACATGGAAATAAGGTTAAGTTAATCCCAAATAAAGAGAGCAATTTTTACTTTGAAATTTGTAAGAATGATATATCTAAGAAAATAAATCAAATTCCTTTTAAAGTATGACCAGGTTAAATAAAATTGAAATAAAGTAGATTTTAAACAATAGATTGAATACTTCAGCACCAACCAATTGAATGCTTCGTAATAGAGTAGGATTCATCAATTGAACGAGGGTTGAATGCTTTTTAATAGAGCAATGTTTATAAATTACAACTAATTAAATGCATCAGAATAGAGCACAATATTTAGACCACTTTCAACCAAATGAATTCATGAAATACAACAAGGTTTAATAAATAAAATTAAGTTAAGCAAAGCAGTGTGTGTTCCCAAAATATGACTAAGTTAAATGCCTTAGAATAGAGCAAGGTTTAACCATGTAAAGTCATTTTAAGGTTTTATCCCAAATGATTCAAAAATTAAATAAGAAAATGGCTCTAATATGGTATTATCCCCAACTCTTACTCCGAGGTTAAGTAAGCAAATCATACCAACAATCCTGATAAACAACCTTGAGGATAAAATTTAATGCATCCATTCCATTATTCTATATGAAATGGAGACCCAAGACAAAAATAAAACGAACCCATGAATTTCATTTCCTTTTTTAAATTTTATTCAATAAAAAGATGCCTAATTCATTTAAAAAACAATTCCATACCAAAATATTTAATAATCTATAATAGAAATCGTTGTCTTAAAGCATTCTTCCACACATGAAAAGAAGACTTGACCTAGAATGAAAAGCCTTGCTATTGTTTTGCTTCCAAGCCCTTCTTCTCAACTCCAACCAATATATGATTTTCATGCTAGGGTTCCCAAACATATTAATTTTTGTATGCATGTAGGACATTTAGTCAAGTTAAACACCCTCAAGAAAATAGAGTTAGTTTCCATGTTAGTAGATGAATTAAGAATAAACAAGGTAAATTAAAGAATGACAATAGTTTATCCTCCCACCCCAAAATCTTCAAGATCCTTTCCACTCTCCCTCTAAGTGGCTATATTCCTAGGCACACACTATGCTCTAATTGACAACATGAAATAAAGAACAATTTTTGCTTTGGCTACAATATTTTATTCTTGTATATACAATTTTCACCCTCCTTTATTTCAAATTTAAAAAATATTTATCACTTAAAAGGTTATTGTGCATAGTGGAAGGGACCTCTTTTCCAAAGGAGACACAAAACTACTCCCCTCCTTTTTATCAAACAAGGTTTAATTTTCATTATAAAAAAAATTTAGACAAAAATATTTTACTCAAGAAGACCAAACCATATATTTATAAAGTCATTGTATTCACAAGGACAATGTCATTTTGTTCATAATGATAATGTTATTTTATTTGTAAAGACAATGCTATTCTACTTATAAATACAATCTCACCTAATACATTCAAACTCGTGTCACTCTCAAACTTGATACACACACATATGCATTTTATGTGTTTCCTTCCTTTCAATGAGCATTGTTAAAAGTGCATACGAAAACAAATATACATTTTGATTGAAGTCTATTGATTTCATGCATGTGCTAGTGGTGCATGAGGTGTCTTTGGGTTCACTACTTCTTGCAAATCTACCACCTTCTCACGAAATATACCTTCCCTCTTACACCTTCTAAAGGTTAACCTATCAACACTTACAACAAATTTGCAAGTTATTTGACTTCATATACAAGATCAATAATGATTTACATTTGAAATAACTAATCATGATAATTCATTATTTTTCCAACATTAGTAATTTCTTATATTCTATAAATTTGTGAGATGTGACATTTTTACCCACTAAAAAAATTATTGTGTTGATGACTTAATAGAAAACCATAAAATTGATAATATATCAAAAGAATTATGCTCCTATCCAATATTTACCCATATATTAGGAGATTAGTTATGTATATATTCATTCTTGAAATGAAATATTTTCATTATAGTTTCTACTCAAGAAAGCAAATGGGATAAAGTTTTTGGATATCCTCAATGTTATCCCAAGTGGTATTATCCTCACTTGCAATTAACATTGCTCCAAAATTTTGTTTGGATCAACCATAAATTTGCTTAGGTCATGAACCTCTAGTGATCTCCAGTCAAGAATGTGTGAAATATCAACATGATATGGTTTAAACAAAGGTACTTGAAAAACATTATGAGTTTGGGAAAGGGTAAGAGGTAAAGCAAGTCAGTATGCCATTGGGTTTACCACTCTTAGTATCTCAAATAGTCCCACAAACCTAGGATCTAGCTTAGTTGATTTTCTAAATTTAATAGAACTTTCCATACGTTTGACTATGAGGACAACCTTGTTTCCTACCATAAAATACCTTGGAGTTTTGTTTTTATCAGCATGACTTTTTTGTCTATCAATTGTCTCTTTCAACCATTGCTTTATTTGTTTAATATATTCTTCTATTTTTTTAACATGTTATATCCAACAACTAATTTGTCCTTCAATTGGTCCTAATTGAGAGGTGTAATACATTTCCTACCATTGAATGTTTCAAATTAGGCCATCCCAATGCTGGAGCGATAGAAGTTATTGTAAGTGAACTCCACTAATGGTAGATATACTATGATTTCCATTCAAAAATATCATGAGCACAAAGCATCCTATTGGATATGTGTTCAACCTTGACCTACCTAACACTCAAGGCATTTGGTTGTAAAATTTACAACATCCTTCTTTAGTCCAAGCCAAAAATATATTTTTTAGGTCGACCGCCATATTTGTCACACCTAGGTGCTTTGAGTATGGGGGAAAATGGGCTTCTTTTAGCACCCTGTCACTCAACTCTCCTTCATTAGGTATATACAAGCGTCTTGTTGTGGTTGCTCCACAACGTACCCCAAAATTGGGGACCCACCTTTTTGCATGTGTTCCAAGAAGACTGAAGTGGCCCATAGGCTAAAGATCAAGGGAAAAAAGCAAAATACCACAAGGAGAAAAAGTGTCGCGATATCGTGACATGTTGCAGTTTTGCGGCCAAAGGAGAAAAGGTGTCACGATATCGTGACATGTTGCACCGTCGTAGCCAAAATAGAAAAAGTGTCGCAATATCGCGACATGTTGCACCATCGCGGCCAAAATAGAAAAGGTGTTGCGATACCGCGACATGTTGCACCATCGCGGCCAAAATAGAAAAAGTGTCGCGATACCGCGACATGTTGCACCATCGCGACATAAATAGAAAAGGTGTCGCGATATCGCAACATGTTGCTTGATCGCGGTCAGAGGAGAAAAAATGTCGCGATATCACGACATGTTGCGTTTTTGCTGCCAAAAGAGAATATTGTCGCGATATCGCAACATGTTGTGTTTTCGCGATTCAAAGCAAAGAGAGAGAGCTAGAAAGAAAAAGTGTCGCGATATCACGACATGTTCAATTTTCGTGCCCGTACAGAGAAAAGTGTCGCGATATCGCGACATGTTGCGTTTTCGCGATTCAAAGCAAAGAGAGAGATAGAAAGAACAAGTGTCGCGATATCGTGGCATGTTGCATTTTCGCGACCGTACAAGACAAGAAAGAACAAGAAAAGAAAAGTGTCGCGATATCGCGACATGTTGCATTTTCATGACCGTACAAAGCAAAGAGAAAAAGCACGGAGAAGAAGTGTCGTGATATCGTGACATGTTGCGTCATCGCTGCCAAACAAGAAAAAGTGTCGCGATATCGCAACATGTTGCATTTTCGCTGCCAAAGGAGAAAAGTGTCATGATATCGCGACATGTTGCGTTTTCGCGATTCAAAGCATAGAGAGAAGGCAAAAGAGAAAAAGTGTCGCGATATCGCGACATGTTGCACTGTTGTGGCCAAAAGGGAAAAAGTGTCGCGATATCATGACATGTTGCACTGTCGTGGCCAAAAGGCAAAAGTGTCACGATATCGCGACATGTTCTAGTTTCGCCAAGGTAACGGACCTGCATCAACGTGGACATAAAGACAAAATCTAATGAATAAGACAAAGTGTTACATGATCATTTAAGATGGTCGTTACACACGGAGGGAAACAGACGCAAGCCCATGTGGAGAAACGCAGCGAAGGGTCACAAAATGGAAACCAAAGCACACGCATAGAAGGGAAGGTGAAATGAGCAGTCATCAAAAAATGAAGCGAACCGTCATGGAAGAAGAAACAATGTTTTCAAAAGTTTAAATACGCCATTCAAAGAGGCCGAAAGGGGAGGTTGAAAACCGCTGCAAGCAGAGTTGCAGAGCTGAAGGCGAGGAAGCCATTCTGGACCTGTTTGAGTTGTTTCTCTTCCACAAACTGGTTTGGAAAACCAGAGATTTTGCTATTGTAAAATGACATATTTTTAATGCATAAGTGTTCAAAAATTTGCATCTTGTGGGCAAGAAAGGAGATATTCTTTGCATGCTATGGATCTAATGTTTATTCTTTCATTTTTCAGATTTCGAATTTATAGATAATGTTAAATGCCATCTTTTTGGGTTACATTAGGCGAATATTTGAAATCTGAAATGTTATTTTGTACCCTAGGAACTAGCACTTAGTCTATGGTGATTGTGCATGTTTTGCAAGTCCAATAGGTTAGGTTGAATGCATGGAGACCTCACATCTTCAGTTTTGTCGAAACAGGATAGCATCATACTGGGTGCATTTTTATTTTTAGTTTGTTTTTTGCATTGCATTTTCATCCCCTGCATTTTATTTTCTTCAGAAAGTTTAACTTATTTAAAATAAACATTTAAAAATTACAAAATCCAAAAAATCAATGAATAATCACTAAAGTTTCATGGTGAAATTCAACAACATTGCCCCTTGTTTACAGTTACTTGCAATCACTAAGGTGTTCCAAGCATTTAAATTGATTATCTTCATTTGAGATTACCAATACACAATTGCAAATGCTAATACAACGGAGACCTTGGAGAAGTTGTTTGTTTGACTTCTTTGCAAGAGGGGATTTGGAACCCAAATCCTAAAGGAGAGTTGTACTTTCACAACTGGGTGAAAATACCACTCAACACGTCCTTTAAATATGATCAATTCATTTTACTCAAACTAATATCCATCAAACCTATGATACTTTGGAATTGACAATAAAGGAACTTCTGCCAATTTATAATGTGCATTATCCTTAGATTGATTTATCACTTGATTATTAAAGGTGGTCTTCATAACGATAAGGATTGATATGTATCTTCTTCAACTTAAATAATCTAACCATATTTGATGTCTTGAATTCAAATTAGGTTGGGAAAAGATGTATAGCAACCCTTGGTGATTTATTTTCAGTTCAAAAGGCTTGCCCATGAAATAGTGCCTATAGATTTGTAAAGCATGCACTATTGCTGGTAATTCAAAATTATAAGGAGCATAGTTCAACTCATAAGTCTTGAGCTTATGGGATTTTTATAATATTACCTACCCCTCCTATGTGAGTACACTACCTAATCCCTCCCCTAAGGCATTTGTAGTGACTAAAAATTTGTCATTGGGGTTAGGCACCTTTAAGATTGGGGTCATTGTCAACTTTTTCTTAAGTATTTGGAAGGATTTATCACATCATTTTCACCATTTAAATCTTCTTCCCTTTTGCTAAATAGATGTAATAGGATTTTAAAAAACCCTTCCACAAACCTTTTGTAATATCTTGCTAACCCCACAAAAATGTGCACTTCATGAATAATTTTTAAAACTAGCCATTCTAGAAAGGCTTTGATCTTTCCTAGATTCATTGTTATTCCTTTAATAGATATTATGTGTTCCAAATAGTGTATCTTCTTCTACATAAATATGCTTTTGGATAATTTTTTATAAAGTTGGTATTCCCTTAATTTGTTCATCACCATTTGGATGTGCTCAATGCTCTCTCTCTCATCTCAGGAGTAGATCCAAATGACATCCAAAAAAATTATTATAAACTTATCTAAAATATCCTAGAAAATACTATTCATTAAATTCATAAAAGTTGTAGGTGCATTCATAAAACCAAAAGGTATTATTATAAAATTGTAGTGCTTGTACCTAGTTCTAAGGGTGATCCTAGGAATATTCACTTTTTATATTCTTAATTGGTGATAGCCAAATTTGAGGTCTATTTTTGAAAATATGGTTTCCTCCCTCATCTGGTCAAACAAATCATCAATCCGTGGGAGAGGGTATTCATTTTTCATTGTGGATTTATTCAATATTTGATAATTGATGCAAAGCCATACATTTTTATCCTTCACCTTCACAAATATGACCAATGCACCCAATGTTGATACACTAGGTCAGATTAAACATTTTGATAAAAACTCATTAAATTAAGTTTTCAATCCAAAAAACTTAGTTGTAGTCATCTTGTATGGTGCCTTACACTACGACTTACCTCCTATCAAGATATATGTGGAAAAATCAAACTTCTTATGGTGAGGTAATCCCAAAAGTTCCTTGGAAAAAATATCCCAAGATCATTCTAGAAAGGATAGTCATCATAGGTGGGAGCTTTGTCCTCCCCCATCATGTATATATGTATAATGCACAAAAGATGCTCTTTTCTCTTAGTCTTTTTAAGTTGCATTGCTAAGATTTGCCTCAAATGTATGGGCTTGTTGATCCCTTGAATGATGTTATTATAATCCTTATCATCCTGACACTATTATTTTATCAAAAGAATCAACCTTGACCTTATGTTGGCAAAGTCAACCAATACTTATGTGACATCATAGGATCCTAGGGAGCCACATAGAGGTTTACCTTTGTAGTTAAGTAAGTAAATTTTAACTTAACCATAAAAAGACATTGCTCACTCTCTTTTTTTATCCATTCCCATATCGGATGTTGGAAGCAAAATAAAGGTTATTTTACTTCAAACTTCTTTTTCTTTAGTTCCAGATGATGTGTGCCTTTCTTGCCCAGGTTTCCAAAATATAATTATTTTGATGCATGCAGGATGATTATTCATATTAAACGCCCTCAAGAAAATGGAGTTGGTTAACAAGGTAGATGGATTCAAAGTAAGTAAGGTAGAGGAAAGAATGACAATAGTTTATCCCAAAATCTCCAAGATCCTCTCCACTCTCACTATGAATGGTCATCTTTCCAAGCACTTGTTATGCCCCTATCAATAACAAGAAAGAAAGAATAGTTTATCCTTTAGTGCCTACAATTTTTTGTCTTTATATACTTTTTTTTTTTTTATGTTGATGGTAAGATACAGTTTTGAAAAGGTTACCCTTTCCCTTAGTACAATAGGTCGTATTAACTAGTCACATTGAGCTATATAGCCCTTTTGGTGTCGCTAGGGTTTGAATATTGGTGTGGGTTGCATCATCCATATGTTTCAACCATAGAACCAAGGCCTCATTGGCACCTTTATATATAACTTTCATCCCTCTTTATTTTAAATTTTAAAAAAATGTTTGCCACCTGAAAGGTTATCATGTACAATGGGAAGGGCCCTTTTTAACTAAGGAGACACAAAACCATTATCCTTCCTTTTATCAAACAAGGTTTTATTTCACTATAAAATCATTTTGGATAAAACTATTCTATTCAAGAAGAGCAAACCATTTATTTATAAAGATAAACCCCTTATGTTCATAAAGATGATGTTATTTTATTTGTAAATACAATGCTACTTTATTTATATAGACAATATCACCCAGTGCATTCAAATTGATGTCACTCATAAAATTGACATCTATGCACTTTGTGTGTTTCTTTGACTTTAGCAAACATTGTTCAAATTACACAAGCAAACAATTATGCATTTTGACTAAAATATATTGTTTTCATGCATGTGCAAGTGATGTGTAAGGTCCCTTTAGGTTGACTATTTGTTTTGGATCTAACACCTTGTCCTAGATGATACCTTTTCTTCTCTGCCTCATAGAGGGTGTCCTACCAACACTCGCAACAAATTTACAAGTTGGTTGATTTCATATACAAAATCAATAGTAATTGAAATCTAAAATTAACTAGTCATTAATTACTCATCATGCTAATTTATTAATTTTTAAAATTAATAATTCCATATAATCTAGAAATTTTTGGGATGCGACAAAGATGAAGGAACAACTACAATATTTAATTAAATTCCAATCAAAATGATAAGAGGAGGATAAATGGAAGAGTTAGGATATAGGGAAGCAACTACAAGATCTAGATCAATGAATTGGTGTAAAGATAAGCTAAGATCAACTATAACATCTAAAGTATTCATCTTATTAAAAATAGGATCCAAACAAACCAAAGGAGAGATTGGGAGAAGAGTTGAGAGAGGTTGAGAATATCCCTAAGATGGAATATCATTAAAGGTGATGTCACACATGGTAATGATATGATATGTAGTTGCATCATAAAGTTGATATGTTTTTACTCTAACTATATCCAATTATGTGACTCTTTAACCGAAGCTTATTCTACTTATTAATAAAAATGTATATCCATGTAATTGAACCAATTATTTAGAGATGCGAAATTGAAGACCATTCTTTTATATTATTTGAGGCTTCCATGGTGTTCTATTAATGATTTAAGCCTCACCTTAAATTTGGAGTTCAATATATTTTGTATGCATCATATAATGATTCATTCTCATCGTGACCCTATTGTTTTGTTTTGGCTATCCCATATTTTTTAGTGCAATAAATGACTTACTACCACTACTTTGAGATGTAAAAAATCCTTAAAAACATGAGTAGACTCTTCTATGACCACCTTCCTATGGTGAAATCATATCTTTTAACTAAGGTAATTATTGTTGATAATACTTTGTCTAGACTTTGAAGGAATTATACAACGAAGAACAACTTAATTTTTTAAAAGTTTATATTTAAGTATCAAGAAATCTATATTTCTTGAATAATATAATATTATTCGATGATACATATCTAGCATAATATTTGTGAAAATTTTCTTGTTTTTAAGAGAAGTATCGTTTAAACTTAGTTACTAAACCTATAACAACCATGAGGAAATCTTCGTGTACATTGTTTATTCTATAATAAATGTTGACTAATAGTATTTAAGAATCGAATATATGTTTTTTTCTCTAAAATAAATAATATATATAATAAATTACTTAAATTTATTATTATTAATTTAAAAATAATTTGAAGTTCGTTTTGATTGATCAACTTTTACCTGATCCTAAATACTATGAAGCTTATTAAAATGAGTTCCACATCCAAAATAAAAATACAATATACACAATACAATACTAAAGAACTTATTGTATCTAATAATAATATATCTTACTAAAAATGACTATTTTTTTTTGTTACATAGGTGAATTGGTTACAATCACGATTTTTAGTAACTGCCAGCGCAGGGTTCAAACCATCAATGACTACTTCCAACAAACTCACCGTCTCGTTAATGTTAACCCGACGTGAGATGGGGATCGTCGGTCGCTCGGGGTTCGTACCGTCGTCGTCGATCTAGCGCATCACTCAGAGGAGTCGGATCAGACTACTGCCTTTGCCAAGCTGGGCACGCCCGCGAGTTTTGAACCTAGGTCTCCTCTTGGTAAGTGCCCAAGCTTACCAATCCACCTAGCCCCGCGAACAAAAAAATGACTAAAATTGACCCACAATAGTATCTTGACCCAAAAGAGTTTACGCAGAAGAGGATTTATTGGGCCTAATAAACATCTAATGTGCAACTAATATGAGGAAAATGTTTCTCATCTCCTTTTTCAATGCACTTTTGCCCAAACAGTGTGGAAGGAATGGTATATTACTTTTAACCAAGTGGAGGTCCAAATTCCAACCATGGATACTTTATGGGATTATTGGAAAGGCAACAAATTCAGAACAAAGAGGATAAAAACTGCTTGGGATTTGGGTTATGAATTTATTTGCTGATAAAAACTTTTAAGGAGGAATTCAAACCGACAAAGAGCATATGGAGCATTATAGCAAAAAAGGTGTTTGAAACTATTGATGACAGAAATATGGAGGCCTCTTAAATACACACAAGGAGGAAGAAATTTGGGAAAAACTGAGGATAGGAACAACTCAGGACAGGGACAACACAAGAAGTACAGGAATATGAAGAAAACCAATTTGTAACCAATTTGTATCAGAGGTGGATGAAAAGAATAACTGTGAGCTATTACATGTATCTATTTATGGGTTATATAGTGCAAAGAAAGACAAATTTGAAGCAACAGAGAAGCCTAAGGAATATAAAGTAGAGACAGAGCAGGAATTGAGAAAAACCCCTTATGATCACCATAATCCAAAAAATTGTACAGAAAGCAAAGCTGATTTGTATCCTCACACTAACCAAGAAAAACAAATTACCAAAAAAATAATGTAATAAATATATATATTTTTTAAATTTAACTTTTTCCCTCAAAAAAAATATAACCAATAAAATACTTTTATTAATAATAAACATAAATCATATCTTTAATTTAAAAAATAATCCATGGATGTTTCCCATAACCACGAAATTACAGTTGACTTTCAAAAGCCTTCCTCCAACGGAGTTTGGGATTTGGGATTTGAGGTCAAACCAATACCAAGTTGCAAAATGATGCCACCTTTAAATATACATACAAAATTCATCCTCTTTAAATTTGGAGGTCTTCAGTTTGGTGAAAGAATGTGAAGCTTTGGGAGCAGATTGCAGTTCCAGCTTTTAGCGGAGCATTTGGCCGAGCGTGTGCGTTCTCGAAAGGTTCTAGTTCCGCGGTTACTTTCACGGAAAGTTAAACCCTAAAAAATACCACAGTTAACGGTAAAAGTAACTCGGTCTTGAGGTAATAGTTACACACGAAGCAAGAATTTTTTTTTTTTTTTTTAATAATTTTTTTGAACATATTTTTTTTATTTGGTTAGTGTACGAAGCTTTTACTACCAACGTATAGGGCTGACTACCACACACTCACCCCCTCACACACTCGTAATAGGGAATTTAACACACAACCCTCACACATCCACCCCTCACACCCTGCTCACACCGCAGTTTGAACGTTAGACCTCTTGAAAAAGAGTCAAAGCTTGAACCGTTGCGTTGTCCCTCAGGACTACTTTAAAAACATATTAATAAAATGTCCGAGACAACAATTTGGTTTAATTGTTGATGATTTTTTTATCTTTTCAAAAGAAAAAAAAATAATAAAATAAAATAAATAATAATTTGGTCTAATTGTTACCAATTCCTCTATCTCTTTCAAAAAATAAAACGAAATAAATTTTTTTAATTTAACTAATTAATTTATTATAATAATTTGGTTTAATTGTCTTTTAGCCATAAAGGATTTTAAACGGTAAAGTGCGAAGGATTAGGGTTTTTTTCTAAAAAATATCTCATCTTTTAGGAGCCATATCTTCGCGAAGAGTTATCCGATTCAGCTGATTCTTGGACCAACTTGTGCAGAATTTGAATAGCTTTAAAATGAGTGGTCATATGCAAAAATCCGAGCAATATTGAGGGAGATACGACCCTGTGAAGTCAACCATTCGGAACAAGGGTAGTGACGATTTTTCAAGTCGTGAAAAACGAAATTGCAAATATTTGTCAACTAGGGTTCGAATGATGGGAAGAGCAATGAAGGGCTAGGACTTCAGTGAGGCAAGACATTCTATCTGGACAAAGAAATTTTCAGCTAAGTTTTTTTTCCTTTCTTTATCTTAGAAATTGTGCATGAAAAATTTATAAAGTTTTTATCAAATATTATATTTGCTATAGGACATTCAGATAAATTTCAATAGATTTTGAGTTTTAGTTTCCTTTCCATGGACCGATTTATAGTTAAATCCTTAGAATCATCTCTAGTGGTAGAGGTTAGTGAGCGCACCTCAGAGAGATCCTCGTTGCTCCAAGATAGGGCAGTTTTTGGTAAATTTAATGGGTATTGGCCAGGGGCTTCAACCTTGAGAAAATGGATTGATAGGAGTTGGAAGTCTCCGGGAGTGATTCTATCATTTCTTCCCAAAGGTTTCTTCCTAGCCATTTTTTGTTCTAGGGAAGAAAGAGAAAGAATCCTAAAAGGGGGTCCTTGGTTTATGGGAAGAGCAGGACTCTTCCTTACCCGTTGGTATGAAGGCTTTTCACCTAAAAATGTAAATCTATCCCTAGTACCAATCTGGGTTAGGATGTTTGGGTTACCCATTGAATTTTGGGAAATAGATACCTTCAAGGCAATAGGCAACACTCTAGGAGAATTCCTTGAGATTTTAGATACGACAAAAGATGGATTTTTGGCTATTTATGCTCAAATATTGGTCATGATTGATATAAGTAAAGCTTTACCAGAATCAATCATTCTTAAGTATGGGGATAAGATGTGGATCCAAACTATAGATTATGAAAACATATCTTTTAGATGTAGAAGATGTCATGAGGTGGGGCATATTGAGAGATCATGCCCTAAGAAGAGCCCAACAGAATCATTTGTAGAAAACCGCAAGAGAAACTTACAAATGGTTATGGATGAAGATGGTTTTCAACTTCCAAAAAATAGATCTAGAAAAATAAAAGAAAATAAATAGTGGAGACCAATAAGGAAGGATATTGGAAGAAATACCAACTCTTTTGAGGCTTTAGCCTATGAAGAAAAAGTAGATCAAAACTTAGAGGACACAATACAACAATTTCAACATATTAACAAGGAACCATCTATTCAGTATGATCCTAATTTAAGGAAGAACATTCTCGATGAACCTAAGGAATGTGTCTCATCAGATTTTGAAGACTCTCTTGAAGTACCATGCACCATTCAAGAGAAAATAATTGGTAAATAAAATGTAGTTTTAGAAGTTAATACCTTTGCCATTAATAAGGAAATACCAGAAAATGAGCAGGACAAGTCAAAAGCTTCTATAATAGAGCCAGGAGAGGATAAATATGATGAAAAATAAAATTGTGAAAGAATATTGAGGAATAGAATAATAAGACCTACTCCTGATATAGGCAAGGCAAAAAGAGGAAAACCCTCAAATTATCAAGCAAGATCCAGGGAAGCAAGAGCAAACATAGAGAAAGGAACACAAACTAAGTTGGTTGAACTTCTCTTTACCAAACAACAAAATGATATTGGTAATACGCAAGAGGGGCCAAAAGCCCCTAATGAGACATGATTATCATCTCATGGAATATAAGGGGTGCTAATGCCCCCTCAAAGCAGAGGTGTATTAGGGACCTATGTTTAAGTAATAAACCTGATATTCTTTATATCCAAGAAACTAAAATGACAAAAGAAGAAGTTTCAAAAACTATGAAAGCAGTATGGGCAAGATGTGAATGGGATGCTATGGATTTTGAAGGAGCAGATAGGGGAATTCTAACTTGTTGGAATCCTTCTAGAACCTCTTGTGTAACCATTCATAAAACTAGGCATTGGATAGCCTCTTTAGTCACTTGCTACTTTGCAGATATTCATTTCATCCTTATCAATGTCTATGGACCTACAACTCGATCAGGTAGATTAGAAGTTTGGAGTGGGATTGAAGCCTTTATGAGAAGTAAAGACCAAGAAACCCGATTCATGATCATTGGAGATTTTAATGCCATAACCAAGTTGGATGAAAAATTTGGGGGAATTAGGAAATTGACCCAAAGTATGAAAGATTTCTCAACTTTTATTCAAAACAATAATCTATGGGAAGTTGAGTTTGAAGAAGACAACTATACTTGGACCAACAACAGGAGAGGCCAGAACCTAATAGCAAAAAAATTAGATAGATGCATTCTCTCATATCATTGGCTAGATGAAGGAACTTGTGCTAAAATTAATACCTTAACAAGGATTGGTTCAGATCATCTAGCCAATAAGAGTTAAAATGGTGGTAAGTGAATTCAAAAAATATCATATTTTAAATATGAGCAGATGTGGGAAGACCATCCTCAATTTGTTGATATGATAGCTCAAACATGGAATTCTTTAGGTAATGGTGGGTTGTATGCTCTTCCAAACCAAATTAAATCTATGACATCTAGATTAAAAGAATGGAACAAGAACACCTTTGGAAATATTTTTGAGAAGAAAGAAGAACTAAAAGATAAACTTTCAAAATTCCAAAAAGGTGATGATAATAATCCAAGCTCAGAGGAAAGGGAGTTGCTTAGTGAATATCATAATATTTTGAGTAAGGAAGAGAAATTATAGAGATTAAAATCAAGACAGACTTGGTTAAAAGAAGGAGATAAAAATACAAAGTTTTTTCATAGGATGGCTATAGTACAGAGATCAACTTCCAGAATTAGTAGAATTAAATCAATAGAAGGGGTTTGGATTGAAGATCAGAGTGAAATTAGAAAAGAGGTAAAGTCATTTTATCAGAATATTCTAGGTTCAGAGGAGACCAAAGTTCTTAATGATAAACTTCTTCAAGATGTTCCTTCAATTATAACGAATGAAGACAATAGGAAATTGATGGAGCCTATTACTCTAGAAGAAGTTCATTTAGCTCTTTTATCTTTTAATAAGGATAAATCCCCAGGTCCATATGGGCTCTCTACAAATTTTTACCAACATAATTGGGATATAGTGAAGGATTATTTATTGGTGGTAGTGGAATAGTCTAGGGTAAAACAATACATACCTTATAAAATAAATGCAACATATCTTACCCTAATTCCAAAAAAGAAGGATGTTGAATTGTTTGATTCTTTTAGACCCATAAGCCTATGTAATATGGCATATAAGATTATTTCCAAAGTGATGGCGAATAGATTAAGGCCATTGTTAGACAAAATCATTTCAGAAGAGCAAGGAGGATTTGTGAAAGGGAGACAAATTTTGGATGGGATCATAGTAGCTCATGAAGTTATACATTCAACAACTTCAAGAAAAGAGAAAGCAATGATCTTAAAACTTGATATGAGTAAAGCCTATGATAGGGTTAAATGGGATTTTCTTTTTGTAGTTTTAGATAAGTTTAGTTTTGAGAAGAAATGGGTTAGATGGATTAAAGCTTGTGTCTCTACAATTTCTTATTCAATGTTGGTCAATGGGTTAGTGACAGAATATTTTAAAGCCAAGAGAGGCCTTAGACAAGGAGATCCTCTATCTCCTTATTTGTTCATTATTATGGTAGAATTTTTGAGTAGGAACTTAAATAAGGCTTACAAATATGGGCTTATAAGTGGACTTAAGGTTAGTAATAACATCGATAACATCACCCATCAACAATTTGTAGATGATACAACCCTTTTTGGAAGGGCAAGGATAAATGAGGCCAGAGCTTTGAATAAATTTTTAAAAGAGTATGAAAGAGCTTCAGGGCAAAAAGTTAATAGGACTAAATCCAAAATTTACTTCCTTAACACTCCTACTAATATCAAAGCAAGAATTTGTAGGTTGCTTCAAATGGAGGAGGTAAATTTACCAACAACTTATCTAGGGATGCCTTTATTTGAGGGGAGAATGAGGATAGATTTATGGAATCTAGTTATTAGTAAAGTTCAGAATAAACTTCCAACTTGGAAAGGTAGATGGTTATCATTAGTAGGAAGAGTGTAGTTAATTAAGTCAGTCTTACAAGCCATTCCAACATATTATATGTCATTGTATTCTATGCCAAAATCAGTTGAAAAAAGTTTAATCTATATTATGTGATCCTTTTTATGGTCAGGTTTACATGATAAAAGGAAATTTCCTTTGGTGAAATGGAGCAAGTTGTGTGATGATAAAACTAGGGGAGGTCTTGGTTTAAGAGTTCTTACAGATGCAAACTTAGCTCTTAGGGGAAAAGTTATCTGGAGATTGTACAAAGAGAGTCAAAGACAATGGGCAAGAATTCTTCTAAGTATGTTGATCCCAATGACCCAAGTTTAATATTTATTGCATTCTCTCTACCAAATGGTTCTGCTCTTTGGAATGGTTTAAAAAAATCTATTGATCTTATGATTAAAGGTTTAAGATGGGTGGTGGGAACTGGAGAAAAAATTCTATTTGGATGGATACTTGGTGTGATAAAAAACCACTCAATTTAGATCCAATTTTGAAACCTTGGATGAGATTGCTTCAAGACAAATATGGTGATAGGGTTTCAAACATTTTGTACAAGGATCGAGAAGGAAGATACAAATGGAAAGAAGATTTTTTTACAAGTATACAAGACATTGATGCTAGGAGGCAATTGAGTAGAAAGATAACAACTGTGATTATTCCGAGGGGAGCCAAGGATAAATTGATTTGGGAGTTGAATAGCTCAGGAGAATACACAACAAGAAGTGGATATAATGTTCAACACCAACAAAATAATAATATCACTAGAATATGGAGAGATATTTGGGATAGCCCAAGCATTCCTAAAGTCAAAATGTTTGTTTGGCTAGTAGGTCATAGAAGAATTTTATCCTGGGATAACCTTATGAAAAGGGGTTTTCATGGCCCCTCTCAATGTGTTTTTTATAATAAGGAGGAGAGTATAGACCATCTCTTGGGACATTGCTCAATAGTCTAGAATCTATGGCAATGGATTCTTAATATGTTTGGTAAATGCATGGTGATGAATAGCAGAATTGAAGATTGGTTAAAGCAATGGCAGAGCACTTATAAAAGTGAGGCTTTACAGATAATATGGGATATATCAAAAGATACAATACTTTGGACTATATGGCTAGAAAGGAATAGAAGAATATTTAAAGGAAAGGAAAGCAGTTTAGAGGTAATGAAAAAGAAGATATGTTTAGCCATAGAGGAGTCTAAACCAACCCTATCAACTCACCCAATCCCTAATTTGGAAGTAGAGAGCCTTGATAGATGGAGTCAAGTCATTAAATGGAATTATGATGTTGGGTACAAGAGAAGCAAAAAGAAGGCAAAGAATATAAAGTGGAAACCACCAGATGTGGAGTGGGTTAAATTGAATTTTGATGGAGCATCTAAAGGAAATCCAGGAGAAGGAGGAATAATTAGAAATAATAGAGGAGAGATTTTGTCTCATTATGCTTTCAATAGTGGATTTAAGACAAATAATGAAGTTGAAGCTTGGGTAGCTTTAGAAGGGTTAAAAATATATAAACAAATGAAATGGAATAGAGTATGGATGGAAGGTGATTCTCTCATAGTAATAAATGCAATTTTGAGGAAAGCAAAGGCTCCATGGAACATACAAGAGATAATTGTGGAAATTCAAGATCTTGCTAAAGAGTTTGAAGAAATCAGGTTTACACATATATTAAGGGAAGGAAACAAATGTGCAGATAAGCTAGCCAATAGAGGGGTTTTGATTGAGGATCGTGAAGTTAAATTCTCCTTTCCATGGTTAGAGGAAGTAGAAAGTTTAGTTGAAGCTAACAAAAAATATTGATTGCCTAAATCAATTAATGATTAAGATTTACTACTAGGGTTTGATGAGGAAAAACTACTCTGCTAGGGTTTGATGAAGAAAAACTGCTCTGCGGAGATGGCAGCAACTTTCGGAGGAGGTCTAAAAAATTGGAGGAATGTCGTGATGGCATCGGGTCCGACATAGAGAGTGCATGCTCGTGATATTTTTTCATCTAAAAATGACTGGAAGGAACAGGATTTTCCAGTGCATGTCGAGAACCGCTTGTTAAAGAACAATGGATGTTTGGAACGATGTGAAGCCAGGCCAGTTCTAGTGGTTCAACCAGACTCGATGGTGGAAGATGTGGAGTATCTAACCAAACATGCCCTTATTGGCAAATTTTTGGGCATCCGAATTTCTCTCCCCTTTGTGGAGGCTTGGGTCAAGAAGACTTGGAATCCTGAAGGTGATGTGGAGGTGATGCTGAGTGCGAACAACTATTTTATGGTGGTTTTCTCTTGTATTGCAGATCGTAACAAAGCATTTGAAGGGGGTCCTTATTTCTATAACCAAGTGGGACTCTTTCTTAAACCCTGGCATGTGGGTTTCAACCCATCAGAGGAGCGGTCATCGTGGGTTCCAATATGGGTGCGGCTTCCATGGCTCCCGTTGGAATTCTGGAGAACTGATATCTTGCATAAGATTGCCCTTCTGCTTGGGAAGCCGGTTGGACCGTCACAACAGACAATGGATAAAAAGGTAATCTTTGTTGCTCGTATTTGTGTTGAAATTGACTTAAATAATCCTATTCCAGATTCTATTGAAATACAATTTGGATCAACTACATGGGTTCAAAAACTTGACTATGAAGCTCTTCCATTTCGTTGTCGGATTTGCCATGAATATGGCCACCTGCAAAGAAAATGCCCTAAGTTTGTCTCGCTTGTGGCTTCAAATCCTGGGCCCTCTCGGTCTGGACAAAGTTTGGATAAAGGAAAAGCCCCGATAAAGGAAGGGGAACGGGATAAGGAAGGTTTTGTTTCGGTAAAAGCCCTAAAATAGAGGACGAAGGGCAAACAAAGACCTTAAGGATAGCCAGCCAGATGCTCTACTCAACCATTTTGAAATATTAGATGATCTTGATCAGTGCATGGAGATACCTGAAACGTCGCTACCCGATGCAAATATAACAAGGCCGAATCAGATGTCTCTTCTTGAGGGGGAACTTAAGGAATCAGATCTAGGGGGTTTAAATGAAGAACAAAGGGCTTTGGATCTGAGTATAGGGGACATGGTTGGGTCTAGCCCTATAAGGGAAACTATTTTGGAAAGTGGTACAGATTTAGTTATGCCCTCTCCTACTCAAGCACTGATGCAATCATCCTTGGACTGCAAAACTCCTACGGTGTTGGGATTGCAACAAAAAATAATTAAAAAAAGTTTTCGGATAAGAATATGAAGGTGGGTCGGAAGAAGGACCAGGATAAAATTAAGTTAATGGGGGAGACTTTGGTGGAGTCAAGCTTGGTGAGAACATTGGACTCCCATTTTTATAACCCCCAAAAATGATTATCCTCTCATGGAATGTAAGGGGGTTGAATAGCATCCCCAGAACAAAAAGTTGTTCGTGATTTGGTTCGTGTGCATTCTCCGGATGTGGTGTTTATTCAGGAGACTAAATTGGCTATTGATAGTATGTTCAATATTGCTCCCAAGTTGTGGAGAAGGGGGCAATGCCAGTGTATTGGTGCATGTGGATATGCTGGTGGCGTCGCTTGTTTATGGGATCCGGTTAAGATATCCCCTCTTACTTGGATTTCTAGCAGATGGTCTATTTCAATGGTCGGGCATGATAATGAATCTGGTGAAATCATCCTACTTACAAATGTGTATGCTCCTGTTGATTACAATGGTAAAGTGAATTTGTGGAAGCACATTTGCTTTGTGAGAAGTTTGGTTCCCCTATACCCATGGATTTTGGCTGGAGACTTCAACTCTATCACTTGTCTAGAGGAGAAACGTGGTGGGGTGGACCGTCTCGAGCCTTTTTCTTCTATCTTCAGTGCTCATATCCAGGCCCTAAACTTGGTTGACATCAAGCCGGATAATGGGATCTTTACTTGGCACAATAGAAGGTGTGGGGAAGCTTCCATCTCAGAGAGACTGGATAGGTTTTTGATATCCAGTTATTGGATGGGTAATAACAGAGGTGCTAGTTCTATGATTCTGGAGGGTAGGGGATCCGATCATTGGCCTATCAAACTCTCTCCTTTGGAGTTAGGGCTAAAAAAGAATCCCTCCTTTAAGTTTCAACTTATGTGGCTTCGTGATCCTAAGCTTCATGATTTCATGCGAGGCTGGTGGACCACTGGCAAACCTCCTCATGGCACCACTATGTATTCCTTTATGAAGCGACTACAATTTGTAAAACATAAATTGAAGAGATGGAATAGACTAAATTTTGGGAACCTTTCCTTGGCTAAGCTGGCAGCTCTTAGGAGGATGGAAGAAGCTTCAAGGAAGATTAGAGATCAGGGATTCACGAAGGAGCTTCTTGTTGAGGAATCTGAGGCTGCGAAAGACCTTGCTGAATGGGAACTGAGGGAAGAAATTTTTTGGAAACAAAAAGCTCGAGTAGATTGGCTTCAGGAAGGGGATAGGAACACAACCTTCTTTTATAACTCAGTTAAGGCTCGCCGTAATGGTAACCTGATTACCTCTCTTGTGAATTCTCAGGGTGCCCTGCTCTCTTCTTTCAGGGATATTTCAGAAGAGACTAAGAGGTATTTTTCCTCTCTCTTCAAGGAGGACTCCCTATCAGATGATGAGAATGAAAAGCTTATTCTAAACTGTATTCCAATGATTGTTTCTAGAGAGATGAATGAGCACTTGATGGGTCCAATTTCCCTTGAGGAGTTGGAAAATGTTGTATTCAAGATGAAAAAAGGAAAAGCCCTGGGCCCAGATGGATTCCTGATTGAGTTTTATCAAGAGTTTTGGGATTTAATCAAATTTGATCTTTTGGAGGTGGTCCATGAGTCCCAAAAGAACAAACAGATGCTAAGGGCCCTAAATGCTACCTTTGTGGTGCTTATACCCAAAAAAGAGGGAGCAAATTCCTTGGATATGTTCGGGCCTATTGCTCTCTGCAATGTTGTGTATAAGATCATCACAAAAATTATTGCTGAGAGGCTGAAGATATGGTTGAGCAAAATCATCTCTGAGGAGCAAGGAGGGTTTGTTGTTGGCCGACAAATCTTGGATGGGGTTGTTATTGCTACAGAAGCTATTCACTCGATGGAAACTTCTAAGGAGAAAACTATGTTCATTAAGTTGGACATGGCCAAAGCCTATGATCGGGTCAGATGGTCCTTTCTTCAGAAAGTTCTTGCTGCTTTTGGATTTGAGGAGGAATGGATTAGATGGGTGATGAGCTGTGTTTCTTCTTCCTCATTCTCTGTTCTTGTTAATAATGAGCCATCGGAGCTGTTTGAGGCCTCAAGGGGATTGAGGCAAGGAGATCCTTTATCTCCTTATTTGTTTATCATTATGGCGGAAGGGTTGGGAAGATTGCTCAAGTCTCAAGTCATGCATGGTCTCATTCAGGGGTGGAAGTGGGATAGTAGTTTGCCACCTCTTTCCCACCTTCAATTTGTTGATGATACTGCTTTGTTGGGAGTTGCCACTATCAGGGAAGCTGGCAATATTAGACAGTCTCTTGACATATATCTTGGTGCTTCTGGACAGTTGATTAATGAGGACAAGTCTTCTATTTTCTTCTTCAATACCCCTCCTCTTATTCAAGCCAGGATTGCTCGCATTCTAAGATTCCAGGTTGGGACTCCCCCTTCATTTATCTTGGTATTCCAATTTCATCTCACCCTCTACCTAGATCTTCTTGGCAGTCTATGCTTGATAAGTTTAGAAGGAAGGTGAATCACCGGACTTTCAGATGGCTATCCACTGCAGGTAGAGTGTTGCTTTTAAAATCTGTTGTTCAAGCTTTACCCATTTATAGATGTTTTGTACAAATAGCTCCCTCTCACTTCATCAAGGACATGGATGCTTTGTCAAGACAATTTTTATGGTCTGGAAAACTTGATCAATCTAAATGGAGTTTGGTTAGGTGGGATTCTATATGTAGGCCGATGCAAGAGGGAGGCCTTGGGTTGCGACAGACAACTCTTTTTGGGTAGGCTTTGGCTGCAAAACTTTATTGGAGATGGTGTACCTCTCAAGATCATATTTGGGCTAAAATATTATCTTGTAAATACTTGAGAGGTATTTTTGAGGCTGAAATCCCTAGAGTCGGCTTGGTTGGGAAAGGTTCAGTTATCTGGGACACTCTAAAAAGAGGAGCTAATTTAATCAAGCAAGGTTTGTTCTGGATTTGCAATCAGGGATCAAATGCTCTTTTTTGGGAGGATTCTTGGGATGGCCACCCTCCTATCTTGAATCAATATCCTAGGTTACGTTCCCTAAGCATTTTTTTCTTGGAAGCAGGCTGGTCTCGTGTGGAGGACTTTAAAAAAATCTAGTCTTTTGGAAATATGGAGATGTACAGGTGGAAAGATCCGCAAGAATGGCCCTGGGGGGGACTGGCCAAGGACAGAGAGGTGCTTGCTCTTATTCTTACGGGGAGGCCTTGTTCTTCATTGAGGGGTAAAGATATTCTGGCTTGGAACCCTGATCCTAAGGGAACCTACTCGGTAGCCTATGGTTATCGGGTTCTTGATAAGCAAAAGTATGGGAGTCTTCCTGTCACTTGGTGGAAAAAGGTGTGGAACAAATTTGCCTGGCCAAAATGTAACTTCTTTCTCTGGGTTGGTAGCTCGTAATAAATGCCTCACTTGGGATAATGTGAGGAAGAGGGGATTTCAGGGTCCCTCTTTTTGTGTCCTTTGCAGTAAGAATGAGGATGACTCTTCTCATTTATTTTTCCAATGCTCCTTTGCCAGAGACATTTGGCACCATTGGTGGAGCGCCTGGAACCATCCATGTTTTCATGTGCTGTCCCTGGTGGAGTTTTGGAGTAGTCTGGGCAGACCTCCGGCCAAGGCCCCCTTCCTTCGGGTGGCTTGGAATTTGGGCCCTTCTTGCATCATCTGGCAAATTTGGCTCGAACGGAACCGACGCATATTTTAGGGCAGTTATTTGGTTGTTCAATAGATCTGGCAAAGGATCCTGTATATGGTTCAAGGAAACCATCCATAGCAAATGTGATGTGGACCCTCTTTTGGATTCTAGGGAGGAGAAGGTACAACAAGCCCTTGGTCTCTTTGGGGATGGTGTGAACTCTTCTAGCCCTAGTAGGGTTCCTCAGCTCAGCAAGAAGGTTAGGAGAGATGGTAGGTGGAGGCCACCCCCTAGAGGAGTTTTAAAAATTAATACTGATGGATCGTCCAGGGGTAATCCTGGACATGCTGGCATTGGCGGTGTTGGGAGAGATTCTACCGGTGGTGTCAGTTTTTTCTTTTCCATTTATAAAGGTGTTCACTCCAACAATTTTATGGAAGCTCTTGCAATTCTTGAGGCCTTGCGGAGGGGGTTTTCTCTTGGTCGGCATAGGATTATCTGTGAGTCTAACTCTCAAATTGTGGTTAATATTTTAAACAGTAAAAGGGTGGAGGAAGTTAATTGGCAGTTGGCCTCTGTAGCCGTTCAGATTCTCATAATGAGTGAAGAGTTCGAATTTATATCCTTTGTGCACATTCCAAGGGAATGGAATGTGGTTGCTGATTACCTGGCCAAAAGGGCTTCTGAGTTGCTGGATCCTTGGAGTATCGATAATTGGGAGAGTCTCCCGTCTGGGGACTCTCAACGCCTGTGGGAGTTGATCCACAAGGATGTACAGACTTAATGTGGTTTATTCTTGTTGTCTTTTTCGGGTGTCATTCTAGTCTAGTGGTTTTAGCCTGTTTGGTTGTTTATTTGAGTCCTGGTTGGAAGCTCAGTTGTACTCTGTAATCCAAACTTTTTATCAATAAATTTTTACCCCTTTATTTAAAAAAATGATTAAGATTTACTTTAATGTTTTCCATTGGTAATATCTACTTTATTTTGTAACAATAATGTGTTTTCATATAGACTATTTATTATAATTTTTGTGGTTGCACTTGTGTTTCAGGAAGGAAACTAGCAATCCAGATTTGGTAAAGCGGACTATGATAGTGCGATGTTTTGGAAATATTACTCTACTAAGATGCAATGCATAGATAGTAGAGGTGAAGTTTTGGTATTGTGAAGGATTGCTATAGGAAAATGTCAAGAAGGATGCTAAATTTTGGAATAATTGTATTCATACAAAAATTTGAAAAGATCCAAAAAATGAAAATCAAGAATTCAGACATTTTATGTAAAATGATGTAGGTTTCTAGCTATAGCATCTCAATTGAGATGAGAAGTGTATCTATTTGTAAACTCTCAAGCTCTAAAGAAGAGAGATGTGATTTGTCAAGGGTAGGGGACCCGAGTACAATCCCTTATTATCCAACAAAAAATAATAATTTAGTTTAATTGTTGTCAACTTCTTTTTTTTCAAAAAAAAATAAAAAATAAAATAAAATAATAATTTGATCTAATTATTATCAATTTCCCCATCTCTTTCCAAAAATAAAAATAAAATAATTTTATTTTATTTATTTATTTTTAATATGTAATGTTGGGATGCTCATACAAACTATTTATTTCCAATAACATATTTCTATGATCAAATTTTATTTCAATACCTCTTCTAAAGGTTGCGTGTTTATTTATTTTAATTTGGTTTTTATTTATTTATTTAAATGTTGGGGATTCATTGTTATTTTTTTTGGATTTGGTTATTGTGAGAAACCCCTATGACCGGCGTACATGGTTGAGCAGTCTCCTTCCAACCATGACCCTTCTTAAATTTGGGAGCTATTTATCAATAACGAATTTAACACAAAGTCATCACACACCCACTCCTCACACACTCGTCCACGTCGCGAATTGAACCTTGGACCTTCCGAAAAAGAGCCAAAACCTGATCAGTTGCGCTGCACCTCCAGATGCAAGATTCACTGTTATTAATTGATCATTAGTGAACCATTTATTTTTAAATCTTAAATATGTAGGATTTGTGGGTGATTGATTCTCAGCATAATCAAATTTGGATAATAATTTTTTTTAAAGTAATCTTACGTATAAGATATGGTATAATTTTGTTAATTGAGGTTATATTCTTTGGGGCTATAGTAATAGAGGTTGTTTTTTTTTTTTTTAAATTAAAGTCATTGAAATAAAACACTAATAATAATAATAATAAATAGTTGAAGTGTATTAGACTATTAATAAATAATTGAAGTAAAATAAAAATATAATTTATAATTAAAAAATTAAAAGTAAATATATTTTATTGTTTATAAAATTATAAGTTCTATAAATCATATACTTTATGATAAAATATTTATTAAATTAAATTTTCTTTTTTTGATTTGGTTAGTGTGATAAACCTCTATAACCAACACACAAAGTTGAGTAGTCTCCTCTCAATTATGATTCATCGTAAAACTGAGAGCTATGCTTATCAATAGGGAATTTAACATATAGTCACCACACACCCACCCCTTCACACACTCGTCCACATCGCGGTTTGAACCTTGGACCTCTCGAAGAAGAACCAAAGCTTGAACCGTTGTGTTGTCCACATGGGACAAAAAACCTTTGTTAAGGAAAATCGTTCCCCATATTCCCTGGGGTCCAAGACTTTCCATTCCATGGGACTTGTCCCATCCGAATGAACCCCTCAGACTAGTCGAAGTTTTTTTTTTATCTGACACAAACCTTTATTAAATTAAATTTTAATTATAAAAAATATTGTATATAATCTTGTTAAAATCAAATTTAAACTTTAAACTTTTTATTTAGAACCACATATTTTTACTTGTCTATAAACAAAACCAAATTTAAAAAAATTGAGATAGCTATTTGGAGGATTTTTTTTCAATTGGTTATATGGGATTCAAACGGGTTCACCTGTATTACATTATCAACACATAGTAGTATTAATACAAAGTTTGGATATTATCCATGTATTACTTGGTAAGATTTGAACTTTGGTTTCCTCTTTAAATGTTGAGAGATCTAACTGGTTGAGCTAATGCCACTTGATTATTTGGAGAAATATTTTGGATTGTATCAAAGAAAGAATTAATCATTGATCCCACAAATGGTTAACCTTTGAGGTAGATTAACTTTTTGCACTCATTCAAACCATGCTAATTTATAATTTTTTATCTTTGTTGCCTCATATACCATATGGAAAGAGTTGGACAAGATGGTTAGATTTTTTTTATGGGGAAGAGTAAAAAGGAGAGAGGACATGGGCCTTAGTAGGTTGAGAGAAAGTAAGTGAGTTGAAGATAAAGGGAGGTTTGGGACTCAGGTTATCAAAGTCAAATAATAAAGCCTTAGTTGGAAAGGTTTACTGGAGGTGGATCTCCTAGCCAAATTCTTTATTTAGTAGAGTTTTAACTAGTAAATATTTGGGACAGGTGAAACTAAATGAGGTGAGTCATTTCTCTTTAGATGGTAATGGATCCTTCATGTGGCAGGCTCTAAAGTTAGGATCTCAGGTAGTGAAAGATGAATTATTTTGAAAAGTGGAGAGGAGAGAAGGCACAATTTTGGATAGATTCATGGGATCAATACTCACTTATCATTGTTGAATTACCAAAAATACAACCAATAAAACATCCATGGAAAGTAGGGGTTGGATCTAGATTGAAAGTTATTTCAACACTAGTCAGTTGGTGTTAATATTAAATAATAAACATGAGCAATAATTAAATGCAAAAATAAAAATGTAGAAGAATAAAGCAATACACGAGACACAGATTTAACATGGTTCACCCAATAAGGGTTACGTCCATGGAAAAAATAACCAAGCCTTTTATTCCATCTAGAAAAATCGTGAAGGAATACAACCTACTACAGATCCACTATAACTTCTTCGCTCTATCGCCATCAATTTACCATACACAACCACGTGCGCTACGATACATAATAGCCATCGTACATCATCCTCTTCTAAAAGCACGTTATAATTTTAGGGGAAAAAAAGTGCATAACAATCTTAGGGCAAAAAATGAGTTACAATTTTAGGGCAAAAAATATTGTCTAAAATCCGCCATTCAATCTGTGACCTAATAATAAATGGTCCAGATTTACATAGAGGAAAAAACATTTATTTTTGGCTTCGGGGCACCCCCTTGGACCCCCATGGCGACAATAGTAGGGGGGCAGTGCCCCCCCTACACCCCCCTTCATTGAGTGAGTCCAAATGCAGATGATAAAAAGGCCTTTGAATTAATCAGGCTCCACAATCAACAATCTCCCACTTGGAGACTAATCATAGTAACTCCACTACTACTGCACCTGTTAGACTATGCTTCAACTTTGGACCTAAATTTTTTTTCACCTTTTACTGTCATGCTTGAAGACCAACTAAAAGTGAGCAAGAACTTAGTTTCTCCTTGGTTACTGCCTTTGTGAACATATCTACAGGATTTGGCTAGTGTGTATCTTCTCCAGTTTTAACTGTCCATCTTCCAACACTGAGCATATGAAATGGTACTTGGTCTGTATATTTTTAGTCCTTGAATGGAAAGCTGAATTCTTTGCAAGATGAATGACACTCTAACTGTCACTATATAATATGCTATTCTCCCGCTTATTTTTCCAAATCCTCCATAAATCTTTGTAACCAAATCATCACCTTACTAGCCTTTGTAACCAAATCATCTCCTTACGAGCCTTTGTAACAACAACATACTTTGCTTTCGTTGTTGAAAGTGCAACAACCTTCTATAATTTTGAATTCCAACTTATTGTAGTTCCACCTACAGTAAAAACATACCTTGTGGTACTCCTGTTGTCTATATCACCTGCCAAATTTGAATCAACATATCTCTATAAAGCAGTGTTAGAACATCCAAAGCATAATACCTAAGTGAAAATACCTCTCTAATACCTGAGAATCTACTTCACTGCCTCTCAATGTCTTCTTCCTAGGTTGCTCATAAACCTGCTCATAACTCCCACTGCATGTGTTATATCTGGCCTTATGCACACCATTGCATACATCAAACTGCTAACTGTTGATGAATAAGGAACCTTGGACATGTAGTCTATCTCTTCCTGTGTCTTAGGACACATCTCTTTAATCAGTTTGAAATGATTGGCCAAAGGTGTGCTAACAGGTTTTGCATCCTGCATATTAAATCTTTCCAACACCTTCTCAATGTACTCACCTTAAGACAATGTTAATTTGTGATTTTTTTTGTCTCTTATTATTCTCATACCAAGGATTTGCTTTGCAACACCCAAATCCTTCATTGCAAATGAATCTACCAATTTTCTTTTGAGCACAATTATATCCTACATGTTAAACCCTACAACAAGCATGTCATCTACATACAATAACAGAATAATATAGTTACCATTATCTAATATCTTAAAATAAGCACAGTGGTCAAAATAACATCTACTATAACCTTGTTCTGACATAAACCTGACAAATTTCATATACCACTACCTTGGAGCTTGCTTCAGACCATATAGGCTCTTTTTCAACCTGCATACTAATTCCTCATTCCCTTTGACCTCATACCCTTGTGGTTGCTGTATATAAATCTCTTCCTCCAAATCCCCATGGAGAAAAGTTGTTTTTACATCTAACTGTTCAAGATGCAAATCCTCTACAACCACTAGGCTTAAAACAGTTCTAATTGAAGTCATTTTAGAAACAAGAGAAAAAATTTCATCATAATCAATACCTTTTTTCTGTGCAAACCCCTTTACAACTAGTCTAGCCTTATACCTCTTTTTACCTCCATCTTCTTCTTTCACCCTGTAAACCCATTTATTCTGCAATGCTCTTTTTCCTGCAGGCAACCGAACTAGATCTCAAGTCTGATTGTGTACCAGAGAGTCCATCTCCTCTTTCATGCCTTGCTCCCACTTCTTCCTGGTTTTTACATACATTGTTTCTTCATATGTTTCTAATTCACCAAAGTCAGACATTAATACATAATATAATGAAGGAGAGTAATGATTAGGAGGTTTACTTATCCTGGTAGATTTTTTAACAAGAGTTGCAGGAGATTGAGGTGTTTATTGTTGTTGTTGTTGATTTTCTAGCACCTTTGGAGTTTCAATTTCATCAAGCACTATGTATTTTGTATTTATATTTTTCTATTTCTTTTGCTGCAACTGGTCTTTATACATGACTTTCTCATTGAATACCACATCTCTACTCCTAATGATTTTGTGATTTTCATAATTTCAAAAATGATAACCAAAATCATTAACTCCATATCCAATGAAAGTGCTCTTCTTGGATTTTGTCTCAAGTTTAGTTGTATTTTCTTTATGAATATGCATGAATGCTTCACAACTGAAAGTCTTCAAAAATGAGTAGTTAATAGGCTTACCTGTCCATACCTCTTTTGGAATCTCACCATCCAGAGAACTTAAAGGCCCTATGTTTATTAAATAAACTGCAGTATCTACAACATCTACCCAAAATTGTAAGGGCAATCCTGCATGTAATATCATACACCTAACACGTTCCATGATAGTCTTGTTCATCCTTTATGACACACCATTTTCTTGTGGAGTTCCTGGAACCGTCTTCACTCTACGAATCCCATGGTATGAACAGTAACTATCAAAATATTTGTTGCAATACTCACCTCCATTATCTAATCTGAGACACTTCAACTTATTTCCTGTCTCATTCTCAACCAAAGCTTTCCATTTCTTAAAAGTATCAAAGACATCCGATTTATTTCGAATACAATAAACCCAAGTTTTTCTAGTTGCATCATCAATAAACGTAACATAATAATAAGAGCCACCAAGAGATGATACCTGAGCTGGTCCCCATACGTCTGTATGCATAAGCTCTAGCTTTTCACGCTTATTTTCTTTTCCAACTCTGAGAAATCTGACTCTTTTCTATTTTTCATAAACGTAGTGCTCACAAAAGTCCAAATCAACCTGCTTCAAACCTGGCAACAAATTCCTTGAGTAGAGAATTTGCATCCTCTTCTCACTCATGTGCCCAAGCCTATGATTCCACAAAACTGTATCCGCTCATATAGAATTTAAAGTAATAGAAAGATCAGTATTACCAGTACATACATACAATGTACCTTTATTCTTTCCTTTTGTTAATAATAGTGATCCTTTAGCAACCTTCCACAAATTTGCTGAAAATGTAACTGTACATCCTTCGCTGTCCAACTGCCCTATGGAAATTAGTTTTATTCTCAAATCAGAAATATGTATTACCTCTTTCAGCAACCATTGGTTTCCATTCGGTAATTTTATCTGTATCTTACCCTTTCCAATGATTTTACATGGTTGATCATCCCCTAAATAAACCTGTCCAAAATCACCTTGAACATAATCTAAAAAATATTTCCTATGGGGTGTGGCATGATATGAAGTCCCTGAGTCTAGCACCCAACAATCATTAATATTATCTAGTGAAAGGATTAAAGCATATTACAATACATCACCTGCTATGTTTGCTTCTTGATTACCCTATTTTTCTTCTCCTTGTTTTTCTTTTTGAGTCCAATAATCTCTTTTCAGGTGTCCTTTCTTCCCGCAATGCCAACAGTCCAACTGCTTCCCTTTGGATTTGGATATGCCTCTTTGATTTTCCATGTTTTCCTAGACTCTTTTCTCTCTCCCAATAACATCATCAAATTTTAAAGTATTTGTACCAGAAACAAAATTACTCACAGCCATGACCAAATCATTCAAGCTTTCTAGCAATGAGCATAAGATCAAAAGAGCCCTAACCTCATCATCAAAATTTACTGCAATAGAATTTGTTTGATTAGTAATCGTGTTAAACTCATTTAAGTGATCAGTAATAGAGCCACCTTATGACATCTGCATATTAAATAAACGCTTCATAAGAAATACCTTGTTCAAAGCTGAGGTTTTTTCATACAGTTTAGCCGACGCATCCATTAAACCCTCCATTGTATTTTCCTTTGAAATAATGAAGGTCACCGACGATGCTAGGCATAGTCGTATTGTTCCTAATGTCTTTATGTTTAGAACTTCCCATTCTTTCTCTAATATCTTCATCGACTTCTTTGCTATTTTGCCTAATGGTAGGTAAATATCCTTCTGATAAAGATAGTCCTCCATTTGCATATTCCATAGCTGGTAATTTTTGCCATTAAACTTCTCAACCCTAAACCTACCTTCTTTTACCATTGCTCCCACTCGAACCAGAAACCCTCCCTTCAAGTGCGTTTTCAAACCCTAGGCTCTAATACCAGTCGTTAGGATTAAATAATAAACGTGAGCAATAATTAAATGCAAAAATAAAAATGCAAAAGAATAAAGTAATACACGAGACACAGATTTAACGTGGTTCACCCAATATGGGCTACGTCCATGAAGAAAATAACTAGGCCTTTTATTCCGTTCAAAAAAATCGCGAAGGGATACAACCTACAGTAGATCCGTTGTAACTTCCTCTTCGCTCTATCACCATCAATTTACCATACATAGGTGCGCGCGCTACGATACATAATAGTTGTCATACATAATCCTCTTATAAAAAACATGTTATAATTTTAGGGCAAAAAAGCCCATAACAATCTTAGGGCAAAAAGTAGATTACAATTTTAGGGCAAAAAAGCCCGCCTAAAATTCACCGTCCGATTTGTGACCTAATAATAAATGGTCCTAATTTACATAGTTGAAAAAACTTTTATTTTTAGCTTCGAGGGCGTTGCCTCCCTTGACCCCATGACGATAGTAGTAGGGGGGCGGTGCCCTCCCTACACCCCCCTTCGTAGAGTGGGTTCAGTGGCACAGTGACATGACTATTGAGGATGAAAAGATTAAACATTTCATTGAGCAAATCTAATGTTTAGCTAATTTGAACAACCATTGTAGACATATGTTCTAAGAAATCTAGCTCCAATATAAATCTCCTTTTATTATTGTAAACATATATTTTTACCAACTAAAATTGGAAAAAATCTAATCTTAATCTACAAATAGTTGTTTTAATATAACTTTATTTAAAAAAAAAAAAAGCAAAATCAAATTTGTGGACGACCTTTTACCATTAACCCTTGTCGGTACATTTGGTGGGTCTCTTGTTGGTTGATTGTTACATGGAAACTTGAAGAAATTGGAAGGGATTGTGGGTAAATGAAATATTTAATGGAATGTTTTTGGAGTTTTATATTTTAATATTTAAAAAATAGATAAGATGGAAGAAATTAATAAAATTTTAATTTATAATTAATTAATTGTTTTTGATCGTAGCGTCTAATTATGGTATTACTATTATAATTCCTATCTCGCCTCGGTAAACACGACCCAGAGTTTAGAAGACCCCCGGTGGCTTGGGGTTGGTATCGTCGTCATCAAGCTGATGTACACTCAACGAACTCTAGTCAGACTACTACCTTTGCCTTAGATTGAGCATGCCCGTGAGGTTTGAACCTAGGTCTCATCTTGATAAGTGCCCAACTTCTTACAATCCGCCTAGCCCTCACAGACACCAATAAACATATTATATTATCACACTCACAATAGCCGCCACTCCGTACTATTGTAGTTGAATGGATGACATCCTTATTCAATGAACATCTTGATACACCAACTTTTTGATGGTTTAAAACATCATAGTATTCCATTCTTTCCATGGTTTAGAAAGTTTTCTCGAAGTGATCATTTGTAAGCTGCTGGTGCTGGATGGATGATTACCCGGATTGATAATTCATAGTCTTAAAATAGCTTCACCAATATTAGAAACCTATAAGTATGTACTTTTGATGTTTTGAAGTAAAGAGGGTCTAAGGAGATTGATAGACATAACTGGTTGGTATGCTTATTATTACTCTAACAACCCCTTAATGTTTTATCACCCTATTTTTGACTATAAGGTATACCATCATGCAGGTCTCAAAGTCGTTCATAAAAGTTCTTGAATAATAAATTTGTTTTTCAAATAATCAATTTAATTTTTAAGTAACGACCTATTCAACCCAAACTTTAAATAAACACCTTTTTTCAACTATTACTATCTCAAAGTTTATTTTTTAACAATATTTTATTACGAACTTACTTAATTCACAGCTAGTCTATAATGGACTGATTATTTTGTTCCTTAACCAATACCTAGGTACGGAGTTGACGACCAGCAAACTTGTTAAAAAATTTACAAGGTATACCTTATCTTATGGTATGGATTTTTGGCTCCGGTGATACTTTTAAAAGATCAGTTTAATCTATGGCACCCAATGGCGACTTCTACCGGACGGATAAAGGTAATATAATCAAATCCAGAAGCTTCCTTTGAAACAAACAACATTACTCTCTCTGACGACAATGAAATTCACACGAGCATCAACTTAGACCTAAAACGTCTGAAAACCTTATATCTGAATAAAGAAAATACAACACGAATGTATCAAAAGGCGCTGGCACGTAAAGGTCTAATTTATTATATGATTAGTGGTATGACTTCACATACAAGCGGCAGTATATAATTTTGCAATGCAGGGTTTTTAAACTTATGCAAAATCTACAATCTCATATATAATTGGTGATACTCTACAATACAAATCACAGCTTTTATCAGATTTTAAAAAGTTTAATAAGCATCGTATGAAAATTAAAACCAGCCCATATGTAATATTCATACCACAATTCAGCATACTATCTATTGGGACATCATCTAAAGCCCAAAGATTTCTTTTTACATTTAGCAAACCAACCATAGCCATAACAGTAAAGGAAATATTCGTTTGCTAGAATATAATTTCTTTTTAGTCAAAAACGGCTGAAGCTGGCATGTAATGCAGCAAATAGTCATGTAATGCAATGCAGATTATGCGTCTAGCATACAGAGTATATATATTTTTCATTCGATTAAGGGACTGAAGAAGCAGTGGAAGAGCGTTCTGAGATCATCCATTATATTGGACCTGAGAGGGGGTCGGCTTCGAATCTGCATTCCTCTTCAGTCGAGGGTAATTTAACTTTTTATTGCAAGTATGCGCTTGGGACGCTTCTCTTCCGTTTTACGGCGTGGAATAACGTTCCTTTTTATGTTACTTTACAATGGACTTCCCTTTTAGCCTTATGGATCCACGCCTTCGATCTGGCTAACCCCCCTGTCTGGTTTTGTTTTTTTTTTGGCCTAAAAGAAAGGTAAGCCTCTAAGAAATAGACTGATGCAGGTTCTGTGCAGTTTCTGATATGCTCTAAGTTTTATGCTAACTAAATTTTTTAATAAACTTAAACAGAAACTAGAAAGTAAATGAAATTGTACAGAAATTAAATATGCTATTCTAAATACTTAACAGGCCTATCTCTGAAGGTTTTATATTGGGCGGGTTAGGTTGAGTCTGATGTATCTTAAAGATCCAACTTTTTGAATATTGTCGATATTTTTTATGTGTGAAATGCTATGTTGATAGACGATTCTGTATCTATCCAACTTTGGGAAGAAAGGAATATAATCTATCCAACTTTTTGAACATTGTCGGTAAACTTTTTGAATATTTTTCAGTACTTTTGGTGTGAAATACTATGTTCTTATTCTTCTGGACAATTCTGTATCATTCTTTTACAATTGGTGAGAAGCTTCTTTGGGAAGAAAGGAATAGAATCTATAATTGCTTTATCATGCTTGCCTTTAATTTCCATCTATATACGTTCTGTTTCTTAACATTTTACAATGATCCGAATTCAAAAGAAACTTCTATGAAAATTTTGATTGCTACTGTATATTCAAAGAATATATGTCTTGTTGTCTCATGCGCAGAACCCATGCTGTTACAACTCTCTAATTTGGTTTTCCTTTTATTTAACTCCTTCCAACACTTTTAACTTGAAAGAACAGTGAAGCCTTTTATGTCGGACTCCTTTTTGTTTCCCTATAGCAAGTGATCGATCCTCACTGATCTCAGTTAGCTATTGGGGTTGAATGCCCATGCCGATGGACAGGGTAGAGAAGAACTGGGAGTGACTGGTACGCGCGACCTTGCAGAAACAGCAGCTGAGGAGCCATTGACCTGTCAGAGCTTCTAGCAGGCTCGCGGGCGCCGTGCCTGCTTCATTGGGAAAGTCAGCAGCGGACATAGATGCCATTCTCAAGGCCGCAGAAGAAATCCAGGATGAGGATCCTAACGTCGCTCGCATCTTTAAGTGTTTGTTAAAAACCCATTTGCTTTTCTATACACTTGCCAGGTGAAAAAAAAAGATAGAAGCAAACAATTTTCATATGGGTACTCATTATGCTGGTGTATGTAATTATGTATAAATTATTTGGCGAGTTTTAAACCCTCGTCTCTCAACCAATTGAATTCTTGCCATTTAATTTTTAAAAGGAAGTCTGTGATCCTCTCCCATTTTTGAAGTTTCACTGTCAGTGTACATATATTGATTTTATGCATGCCCATGTTGTAACAATCAAGCAGTAACAGATAGATTAGGACATTGGCAACAAACAATTTCATGCAGTTCGGAAAACCGAAGGCCCAAACATCAGATTCGTCTCATGACATTACAAAACCCACTAAAATTCAGTGTAATCAAGGTGACAACTTTCGCTAGTATACGGAGGAAAAACGTTCCGCCAACAGTACGGGAAAGTGCGGTAAATTATATATTTAAAAATAACATAAATATATTTAAAGTTTAAAAATAATATAATAATATATATTCACACAACCCTACCATATGGTCTTCTGTTTGCTTCCAGAACATCTGCAACCAAACACCTGAAATGAAATGAAAGATTTTAATTACTTCCGCGAGACCCAAAACATGGTCTATGGGACCTCCAAAGTCTTTGGGACCTCCAAATATGGAAACACAGTTATTCAAATCATATGACCATTAATATCCATGAGAAGGCTGTTCCTTCTCCTACTGATTTGCGTTAGCAACTCCCCAACTTTTTTTATTTTACTGTCTTCAAATAATTCTGTCATAGATCCTTTTCCAAGCGTTTCTTTGTATTTACCACGGATGTCGGAAAAACTCAGGCATTCATAGATGAAATGTTCCTCTGTCTCTATTGCTCCTGTGCTGCATAGAGTACATATCCTTTCTTCCCATTGTTCCTTGGGCGTTGTCCATCTCCCTGTTTCACATCTAAGCCTATGAGAGCTAGTCCTTATCTGAGCAATGAGGATTTTTTCCCTCCACTTAATTTCAGCGCCTATATATGCTTTTTCCTTGTGGTCATACGTTGGGTTAAACTTTGCAATATAGTATTGTCTTTTCTTGCTTGCATTTTTCACCTGAACCCTTCAGTGGTATGAAATTCAAAGATGCCCTACATGTTTCTTATAAAGATATAAAAATGCCTTCTTGTCATATACCCCAGGTTGCAAGTCTGGTTATTGTATTGAGATGCATCCATGACTGACAAAAAAGTGCGTGCCCCATTCTTAAGTGGATGCCCATTATAGTTGGACGGTGAAAACCAAGGCAAATTAAGTATTTTTGGCATAGTGTTCGCTGTATCTGGTGGCGCTTCATTGACAACATACTCTGTTTTTCCGGTCCGTTGACAATTACTCTGTTTTTTGCTCCATTGACAACATACACAGTTTTTTTCCCGCATTGAAGCGACATACCTGTGACTTTTGGAAAATGGACCATATTTGGTAACCATGAGTATAATATACAGACACAGTCTGAAAATCAATTCCAAATTCCAAATTTATCTACTAAACTTTCAATGTTGAGTTCCACCTTTGATAGTAACAGATGCATTTTAAAAGGGTTTGATCATGTCGGATGGATTTTTTTTTCCAGAAACTGCTGAGCAAATTTAGAAACCTTTTGGGCAAAAATGGTCCCATGGAAACCAGATTCAGCATTGCAAGTTATTTGAAAGACATAAAATTAATCTTATGGTGTACATCTGGAGTGTGAACAAGAGTTGGTGGTTTGCTCTGTATTAGTCCTAAGGTTAAGAATAGGAAAACAATAACAGTTGGATTTGTGTTGAGTGAATGAGAGGCAAATGCATTTTGGTTTTTCCTCAGGAAGTTGAGAAGCAGCAATAGCAGACATGGCATGTTTGAGATGTTAGTATAATAGAGTTTGAATAGGGAGATTTGACGCTGTATAACATGGCAAATTTTTAACCACCTGGGTAAATTTTTTTTAATAAGGCTGTTGTGTCTATATGTCAAGCAAAGGAAGTCTTTTGCATCTAGTTAATAACTATGAAAAAGTTTGAATGGAAGATGATCGAGTTGTTTATTCCTATGTTACTTTATCAACATTGCACATATTGTTGAAGGATCACTCAAATCAGGTCAATAAGGATCACTGAAATATGTCTGAGTTGAATGTGTCTTGTTTAAATTATGAGAAATGGGGCTGCTCCATTCCATATGCTAAAAACTTGTGTTTTGGTGCAGCCCACTATTTTAAAGTGCTAATCAACTTAAGTTTTTATTGGTGATTTATTTTATTTTGTGGAAAGATCTTTAGACCGTTAGAAATATTGGCAAAATTTGGACTACTTTGGGTATATCACAAGGTGTACTCTTGGAATTTGAGCAGCTGAAGAAGAAGAATAACAAGTCTAGAGCCACAATTTTGAGATCTGGAAAAGAGGCTCTACGTGCACATGGATGTGTCACTTTTTGCATTTTGACGTTTACCAGTATGACTTTGAAAGGAAGATTGATCTTCAAGCATACTTTGCCTGTCAGAACTGATATTGTAAAAATGGAAGCGTATATTTGTTGAGAGAAGGTTTTAGGACAGCATGTGCACTGCAGTTATTTTTTTCCTTTATTATTTCTTCTTTTGGAAACCTATTTATAATCCATTTACATTTTATGTTTATTGTTGACTGTTGAGCTATACCTTATTTCGGTGTTGTGTTACTAATCTGACTTTGTAAGGAGTCAGGACCATATTAGTGGGTGGTTGCTTATGTTTGAGGAATTTCTTTTTTTGAATAATCTGTAAACTTAGGAAACTACAAAACTATTGTTGACCATCCCAAATCTTCTTCAAAAGAAGTGACTGTAGGGTTAGCAGATATTTTTTTCAAGTTATGCATTTGTTGTGAAGGGGATATTTACTAGAATGGTATGTAAATGTTGTGGGTTATTCATCAAGATGGTTATATATGAACGGAGAAATCTCAAGTTAAAGGTTGCTTCATATCTATTAATTCATGATGCATCATATTGATCAGGACTAGATGGAATTCCATGGTGACATGTAGAATCTCAAAAGTTGAAAAAGTAATCCAACAATGTTATGATTGAACAATGGGATGTCATGTGGTTTTGTATACAAATCTGCTAGTTTAGTTTATGGAGGGTAGAGCTATTCAAACAGCATGTAGGGGCTGGAGAAACTGCATTAGATCTTCTTGTTTGTCTGATTTTGGCATAAGTATGATTTCAAAAATGGAGATAGGATTCCATGGCTCTGCTTTGTTGTGGTGCATTTGCTTTTACAATAATGGTTTATGTTGGTGGTAGTAAATATAGACGATAAGTCACAGTTATCTTTGCGGCTATAGATGCAGTTAAATCTATTAAGTAAAATCTTTGAGGAACTCTCATTACAAGATGTAGCATAATTTATTATGAGGGTAATATTCTTTTTGGTGGTAGTTTACCACATTACAACCAGATTTAGGAGGCCCAACAATGACAAAGTGAGCAAAACTGGCTAGCCAAATTGGGTATATATGCATCATCCAGTGGGTTTGAGCTTGATTCTTTTGCAATAAGTGGCCCAAGCTTACCACTGTGGCTGGCTTCGATGGACTATGAGGGCATTATCGTTCTATTTGATTTACAATTTGAATGATTAGTGATCATAAGATTTGTGGATCAAGTTCTTAACCATTTAACAACAAGAGTGTTTGATATTCATCCAAAGGCATCTTCTGATTATTGATCTGCAAACAGAATGCTGCATAGTTTAAAGAAGTATTATTTCTTGTCCTTTTTCTTGAAAGCATGCATCTTATATTGCAATATGATAAAAACTCACATAGGAGAGTTTTTATAGATGGCTAGTAAATAGCTGTATTGGAGTTCCATTTCGACATAGAAAATGGAAACCAAAATAACTTCTTTATGGACAAATGTAAGGTTTCTTTGAATGACATGTAGATGAAGATCATGAGGAAGCGACATAAATGGAGGAGGGAAATATCTGTATGCAAGACGTGGAACACCAAGGATAGGAGGTTGAGATCGCCACCTCATATGTGTACTTAGGGGTTCTCTTCATTGGTCCCACTTTTAGTATGAAGCCCGCCACCCAGGCCCGGGTGTGTAAGGGGTATGCAGCTTTGTCTTTGCTCGAGAGGAATTGCTTCAAAGCACATTTTCAGGATATCTTTGTGAAAATGAGGATCTTTGATGCCTTGGTCAAGCCAACTATTACTTATGGGTTAGTGGTTTGGGGTCCTAGTCTTGGCCCGATTGAGTGGTCACGGGTTGAACGAGTACAAACACTCTTTCTTCGATGGTTCATTCGTTGCAAGGGCATAGTCCCCGCTCTATTATTCTGGCAAAGTTTGGGGCCTCTCCTCTCTAGCTTGAGATTATCTTCTTGATTATTGGTTATCTTCACAGGATCCGTACTTTAGGAGATACCCTTGCGGGTTGCAGGCGGTACCCTTACCTTGTAATAGACACCCCTGTTTGCTGCTCTGAAATAATTGAGGGTTTTTTCTTTGTTTCCATTTTTGTAATGTCTGATTTTTTTTTGTGTTTTTTCTGATGTTTTGCTGATAGGTATTATATGCAATTGTTTTGGGGTTTTTGTGCTTTATAATGTGTGAACATATGCATAAAGAAAAACTCTAAATTGCATAAACATAAACTGGAATGAAACAAACTGAAACCCAACACCAAACAACATTATTTTATTCAAATTTCTGACCTGGAAATGCAAGTACAGGTCTGATACAAAATTCTGGAAATAAACCATACACAGCTGAACACACCAAAATGCTCATAACTTCATCAAACGGGCTCCGAATGACATGCCGTAAAATGCAACAATCTTGTACAAGCTAGGCGCCAATGTCTGGACAACAAACACACCCGAAAGTTGACTGAATTTATTGCACACTTCCCAAGGTAATGGTACAACTTGCTGGAAAGGGTACGACCAACAAAATAAATTCACTCCAGCTCCAAACCCTCATCAAAATGCCTCCATTCTCATCGCCCAAACTTGGAAAACATATGCTAGGAAACCCAAAATGAGAAACTTCCCGGATTAAGAGATATGAATGCTTTACATGTTCTCCAATGCACTCCTAAATGGTACGGCCAGCTCCAAGAACCCTCAAATCACACCACAAAACACTAAACTGAAGCACACCCAGATGAAAATGACCAAAAACTAGAAGACCCAGAAGATCTCCTCAAACACCCACTGAAGTTGCCGAAATCACAAACCCTACCGCTGCAAATCAAGCTCAAATCTGTGTCCCCTGAAGTAGAAACACCCATAACTGACTAGGGAGGACCTTTAACCCCCGAAACCAGTGATACCAATGGAGGTTTTCGTCTCCAAAAGCCAAAGTCTGCAATTGCTGAAGCAAATTTGACAGAGTTCTGTTATGTTGCCAGAAAGAAGATGATGCAAATGAGCTCCAAAACTCCAATATAAACCCCATGCCTCATTTTTAGGTTTTTTGGGCTCCAAACACATTTCAAAATAATATTATTTTATTGCCTTAAGAACTCCTACGCCCCCCCTTGGCCTAGTAGGACAACGTTGTTTTTAAAAAAACATAAAGTTACTTTTTTTTTCATTTGGTCCTTTTTAATTAAAAAGTAACTTTAATAACTTCCAAATATTTCGCCCAACCTTAGCAACTGAATAAATTCATCAAATAAGGCAACCCGAACACTGCAAATGTGGAATGAAGCAGACCAAAGCTGACACTGCCAAAATTAGCAGTTACTATAAATAGTAACTCCATCAGAATCACCCAACAGAGCCCTCGGAAGGACTCAGAACTCCTTAGCACTACTCTGAACAAAAACCCATAAAATTCATCACCACTGAACGTCTCAGCTCTGACTTACTAAAAATAGTAAGTTTCTAAAAATAGTAAGTGGTGGAAGAAAGCTCCAAAACGCCTCCAAAAAGAAGTAGAAGGAAGTTGGTGAAGCACTGATCACTAGGGAACAACTCAAATAGGGTTCCCAATCACCTCAATTTAGCCTATGGGAACCCAAGAATAGGCTAAATTACCACAACTGACTGACTACTCAGAAAGGGGACATTACAGTCCGCCCTTCCCAAAGATTGCTTGTCCTCAAGCAATACCAAATCATACTCCAGTCATCCGTCAGCTCCTGGCTACAGTCACAAGTGATACCAGGATCCCATAACATCCTCAGGAAAATTCCACCACGCTGATGCTGCACCACTCTGATCACAACAAAGAAAACACTGTGCCAGAACTGCACAAGTCTCAATTGCAACACCATGATAAGATCACCCTCCAGTCTGAAACTGAAATACCGAACAAAACTAAAATGGAATACCTCTCGCCAAGTAATATCAGTGAAAACATCAACATAGGCAACTGCCAAATCATCTCTGGAAATGTGAACTAACAATCTTATCTCAACACTCATCCTCACGATGAAAATCAGGTGATCCCTAGTACCAAAGTCAACTGCAATCATCAAAGCATCTTCTGAAAAGATAGCTACCAACATCATAACTAAACTGCAGTGATCACAACACAACCATGTGGGACATAAAATCAACTGCCTGACGCCTGAAGAATTTCCCACACCCTGCTGCTCGCAAGCCAAGAATGAATATAAATCTATCTGCTCATATCCGGTTGTCACCATACTCACTACATAGAAGTCATCCTTGACTTCATAATTGCCCAACTGAAATGATAACTGGGAGATCTTCCTAGTGCACCCAATAGTGAATCCATCTGCAACCATAACCTTGAATTCACTTATCTCCTCTGTTTGAAGGCCTCTACGAGCAACCAAGCCTTCATCAATAAAATTGTGTGTAGCTCCCGTGTCAATCAAAGTGGTAACACGCTGTCCCTTAAGAACACCACGTATCCTCAAGGAATCATTCCTTTGGAAGTTGTGCAACTGTGCCACAATCATCTCCCCTTTTGTCTCTCCCTTTGCCTCACCCTTAGGCTCATCCTCAGGTGTCTCCTCATGCTCTTCTACATCCGAATCAGAATTTTCAGTTTGCTGATCAGGATCTTCTGATTCTGATTCATCATGTGAATAGACCTCAAGTTGTCTATTTTTTCCCTTATCAACACACTTATGCCCTGGGGCCCAAGGCTCTTTGCAAGAGTAACATAAATTCCTCTTTCTTAAGTCATTCAAGGACTCTCTATCTCCTCTTGGGGTCTCTTTCTTCTGCTGATCAGAATTCTTAAGGAATGGTTTTTTATTATCCTTGCTTGAAAAAGGCTTTGACTGAAATTTTGCTTTAGGGGCAGCCAACTCCATGTTTCTCGCCTTCTTCATAGCATCCTGAAGAGACAGTGGATCAAATGCCTTGACCCAACCACGAATAGGCTCTGTGAGTCCCTCCATGAACAGAACCGTCAACCTCCTCTCGGAAATGTCTGATACCATCACTGACAAACGCTGAAACTCCGAGATGTAAGTCTCCAAAGACCCATACTGTCTCAACTGAGCAAGTTCTCTGAAATGCAACTCAGGGTCCTTCCTGTCGAACCTGTCTATGAGCTTCTCCGTGAACTCAGCATAGGATGTAATGAACCTGTGTCCCAATGTATGGAGCCCATGATACCACCAATCATGTGCTACGCCATCCAAATGCAATGTAGCGAACTTAATCGCCTCGTCCTCTGGGATAGACCGGAGTGTAACGAAATTGTCCAATTTCTCAACCCATGCCCTCGTTGTGGTCTTCCCACTGCCATCAAAGTGGGGTAATGTTACCTTACCCAAAGCATGATGCATCTCCCGCTGGGCTGGTGGTCCACGCTGATCATGCCTATGTGAATTTCCCCTCGCCCTCCTCTCACGCACAAAATCATTAAGTGTGGTAAGGGCCTTAATCTCATCTGGCAAGGTCTCATACTCTGCATAGGCTTCCCTGTACTCCTCTGCTAGAGTAAGTGGAGGCTCCTGTATCAATGGTGCCTCAACACGAGGAGCAAAAGTAGGTTGTAATGGTCTCAATGAAGAGATTGTGGGACCACGGCTAGTGTGCTGGTTAGCATGACTAGACTCAGTTGTGTGAGCTCTAGTATGCTCAGTATTACCCTGTGTCTGCACTGGTATCCCCTGCTGAAACTTAGAAAGTAGTTGTGACATCATATCCATCATCGCTGTAAACTGTCTCTCACCTCTAGTGTTAGGACTAACTGAGCCCTGTCTACCCTTCTGCCTGTCTCCCATGTCTCTAGGTGGACTAGACAAATTAGGAGTATCCTCTGTAGCACTGTTATTACTAGACCTGCTAGATAAATCCCCTTGTACCTGTTCTTGATCTAAGAATGTCTCCTGGTGAACAAAGACCGGATTAGATTTATTCCTCCTCACATAATATTGGTGTGTATGCATGAGTTACCCAACAGGCTGGCAAGACCAAGATGTGCTCTGATACCACTGTAATAGGCACCCCTGTTTGCTGCTCTGAAATAATTGAGGGTTTTTTCTTTGTTTCCGTTTTTGTAATGTCTGATTTTTTTTTGTGTTTTTTCTGATGTTTTGTTGATAGGTATTATATGCAATTGTTTTGGGGTTTTTGTGCTTTATAATGTGTGAACATATGCATAAAGAAAAACTCTAAATTGCATAAACATAAACTGGAATGAAACAAACTGAAACCCAACACCAAACAACATTATTTTATTCAAATTTCTGACCTGGAAATGCAAGTACAGGTCTGATACAAAATTCTGGAAATAAACCATACACAACTGAACACACCAAAATGCTCATAACTTCATCAAACGGGCTCCGAATGACATGCCGTAAAATGCAACAATCTTGTACAAGCTAGGCGCCAATGTCTGGACAGCAAACACACCCGAAAGTTGACTGAATTTATTGCACACTTCCCAAGGTAATGGTACAGCCTATTGGAAAGGGTACGGCAAGCAAAATAAATTCACTCCAGCTCCAAACCCTCATCAAAATGCCTCCATTCTCATCGCCCAAACTTGGAAAACATATGCTAGGAAACCCAAAATGAGAAACTTCCCGGATTAAGAGATATGAATGCTTTACATGTTCTCCAATGCACTCCTAAATGGTACGGCCAGCTCCAAGAACCCTCAAATCACACCACAAAACACTAAACTGAAGCACACCCAGGATGAAAATGACCAAAAACTAGAAGACCCAGAAGATCTCCTCAAACACCCACTGAAGTTGCCGAAATCACAAACCCTACCGCTGCAAATCAAGCTCAAATTTGTGTCCCCTGAAGTAGAAACACCCAAAACTGACTAGGGAGGACCTTTAACCCCCGAAACCAGTGATACCAATGGAGGTTTTCGTCTCCAAAAGCCAAAGTCTGCAATTGCTGAAGCAAATTTGACAGAGTTTTGTTATGTTGCCAGAAAGAAGATGATGCAAATGAGCTCCAAAACTCCAATATAAACCCCATGCCTCATTTTTAGGTTTTTTGGCTCCAAACACATTTCAAAATAATATTATTTTATTGCCTTAAGAACTCCTACGCCCCCCCTTGGCCTAGTAGGACAACGTTGTTTTTAAAAAAACATAAAGTTACTTTTTTTTTTTTTCATTTGGCCCTTTTTAATTAAAAAGTAACTTTAATAACTTCCAAATATTTCGCCCAACCTTAGCAACTGAATAAATTCATCAAATAAGGCAACCCGAACACTGCAAATGTGGAATGAAGCAGACCAAAGCTGACACTGCCAAAATTAGCAGTTACTATAAATAGTAACTCCATCAGAATCACCCAACAGAGCCCTCGGAAGGACTCAGAACTCCTTAGCACTACTCTGAACAAAAACCCATAAAATTCATCACCATTGAACGTCTCAGCTCCAACTTACTAAAAATAGCACGTTTCTAAAAATAGTAAGTGGTGGAAGAAAGCTCCGAATCGCCTCCAAAAAGAAGCAGAAGGAAGCTGGTGAAGCACTGATCACTAGGGAACAACTCAAATAGGGTTCCCAATCACCTCTGCTTAGCCTATGGGAACCCAGGAATAGGCTAAATTACCACAACTGACTGACTACTCAGAAAGGGGACATTACATACCTCGCCCTTTGCTCCTCGATGGAACTCTCTTTGAGTTCTCGAGGAGGCCGGAGGAGCTTGTGTTTTCAGGTCTCTACCCTCCTGGCCAGCATTCAGATACAGATAGACAAGCTCCCCCCTTATTCCTTGAGTGTTCTCCCCCACTCTCGGCATAGTAAGGAGAAGATGCTCCACGAGATCCAGAAGGATATTAGTCTCCAGTACACTAGATGCACATGGATCTCTCCTGTTGCCCCTCTTTCCCCCAAGCTGTCTTTCTACCGTGAGCACTTCTTACAAATTCAAGAGGGCAAAATAGTTCCTCCGCAATACCTTCAGCAACACACAATGCATAGTCTTCGGATCTTGATTGGGCAACTCATGGTGTGTTCTCACCAACTCCAGATTGAATTAGATCACCATCTTTTGACGAAGGAGCGGGTTTGCTTGTTTTGCTCCTTAGGTGAAAGCTGAAACCCTACATCACTTCACTTTTTGCTGTCCCATTTATTACGAGATCCGAGGCAGATTCCATTGCCTTTTCGGGGACAACTCTTGATCTGTTTCTACCTTCTTCAGATACTCGGACCAGCGGTGTCTCGCACTCTTTCCTAGGGATATAACTCAGTTTCGTCGACATAAAAGCTCTCCTTTGCATGGATCTCACCCCCCTCAACATCGGCTCATCACAACTTACTTCACTAGCCTCGACAGACCAGGTGACATTGATTGGAAACGCTTTGCTTCATCTAGTTTGGACGACAACAAGGTCACTAGACAACGCACCCACTTGTTAGGGTGCCGAACTAGCGGTGGACAAAGGCATATCATGGACTTCTTAGCTTGGATACTTAGGCCTCGACTGTTAGGAGAGATTAGTTTCTAGGGGTTCTTGGAGCTTGCCCTTCCTGGGCTGTTCCCTCCCCCTTCCCTCTCTCTCTCCGTTCTTCTTGGCGTGCACTCCGCTCTTCTGGACTGCAGCCCTCTCCCCCTCTTCTCTCCCTTCTCTTTTCCCCTTCTCTTTGGCCCGATTTACGGGTTACGTCTTGTATTTAAGTTAGTTTCTTTTCTTTGTTGGGCTTTTTAGCCTGCTAGCTGGCAGTCATTACTGTCCTTCTTATAGTCCCTTGGGTCTCTTTTTTTGGCCCACCGCAGACATTAATAATATTTCATTTCATTTCATTTCTCTTACATCTATGCTGGGAATCATAGTTGAGAAAATCGGAATTGGGTAGTAAATCGGCTGGTTTAAAAATCGGCAAAGAATCAGAATCGGCAAAAAATCAGAATCGGCAAAAAATCGGCATTTCTTTATTGAAAAAACCGAATAAAATGCAATTTTTCATTGAAAAAAAGATTTTTTCATGCATATCAGATTTTTTCGGGAAAAAATCGGCTAGCCTATGAATCGGAAAAAAAACGGCAAAATCGGGATTTTTTGCAGATTTTCTCAACTATGCTGGGAATCACTCAATGAGTTGCCTCATTTGCAAGGGAAGAATGATGAGGCTTTATTGTCATCTGCTTTGATAGAATTCATCAGTTCATACTTCATAGACTCAAAGTTGGTGGCACTCATGAACCTAGCTGTTGTTTTATTACAAAATTTCCAGGAATGAATGGCCAATGACACTATGTTGGATTGCAAGGGCATGCTCAAAGGGATGAAATTGCAGGGCAGAATGCCTTGAATTGAGTTTAGATTTAATGATTTAACCATTGGAGTAGCTGAATTGGTCATCAGTGCATAGTGGTTGCAGACCTTAGGTGATTTCTAGATGAATCTTGATAAGTTGTCCATAAAACTTGAGGATAGATGACAACCAATCACAGTTAAATGGCTACAGAGAGTTACCGGACAATATGGGTAAAGAGCTTGCAAAAGAGACATTATGTTAAATCTTTGAATAAAATTCCAAGAAGGGTGCAACTTGTCAAGGTGAAAATGCAGAACTCATTAAGAGCCCCTTTGTGTCTCTACTTCTGTTGATAAGGAAGGACCATAAAAAATGTGCATATAAGCTATCTGCTGAGTTGTATGGTGCAACAGTATTCACAACTATTGATTTATGGTTATGGCTATTATCTGAGAAGAGTGAGCAAAGTTCAGGAGAATAGCGCATTTTGAGCTATTTAATGCTTGGACTGCCTTTTAAGGTACAATAAATCAAATCATCAAACCCTATTTGAGGAAGCTTGTTCTTGTTTTCTTTGCTGTTATCCTAGTTTTAAGCAGAATTAAGGAGACTCATTTGAACTACTTGATAACTGATTTGGAATTGTTGCAGTTAAGTTCTTTGTTTATAAGACAATCAAAATGTCAATTTGTAAAGTGTGAGCATGCACACTCATGACACGTAATTAGGAAGGAGTGAGGATGGAGTCAAAGCTAATCCAACTACAATTGAGCCCACCCTTGGCTGTTCCAGTTCAAAGACCTTATGCAGTTTCTATGGAAAAATAGTCAAGGGTTATAGAGATGTCATGGCATCCCTCACTAATCTTTGAACAAGATTGGGATTGTTTAATGGCAATTGGATTCTTGGAATGAGTTGTCAAACAGGACTTGTTCTAGCATTATTATTTTGTGAAGTATATGAGGAAGTGTGGGGCATGTATAGAGGTTGATTCTGCAAATGTGCTAAGTGAAGTGACTAAATGTGGATAAATTTTACCTCAAGTTATAGAATCATAACCATTCACATGTGTTGGAGGAGTAAAAGATATTGGATTGCAGTACATGGAAGTCATACATTTGACAGGATGGTTTGGAAGATTATATCAAGCTTCCAATATTATTATTCTGATGTGACTAACTCATATTGAATTGTTGGATATCACCATATTCTTCCTTTTGTGTTTTGAAAAATACCATTCTTACTATACTGAATTCCTTCTTTATGAATGCCATCTGAAATAAACATAGAACAAAAACATAAGAGTGTAATTGTTCCAATACTTAAATATTAGAAAAACTCTTTGACTCCAACATACATATATATGTATACGTATATTCATTATGTTAAATTCTCTACAAGTTATTATTTCATATTTCTTCAATTCATAGTTACAGGGTTCAAAAATCTGGGAAATCATAATCTAGTTCTGAAAATAAAAAACATATATATTTGAAAGTTAATATAAACACATCAATATGTAAAATACCCACAAGTAAATACAACTATACAAAATATTCATATTATCTTAGAGCTACAACTCAAATCACATTGGAATTATTTTTACTGAAACGATCAGACCAATCTGGATGATTGGAATTATGTAGTTTGATCCAGATTTGGTTCAGATCCAACAGGAATTATAATTACAATGCACACAGTAACCATAAGTTACAATGCAAAGCTGGCTATAATTGCAAGTAAAATGGTGAGCCTATAAACGGTTTTAAGCAGTTTGAGTTCCACTTGGTGTTATTCTGGTTGTCATAGCATATGTAAAACCTTGCTATTTATTTAGGCCTTCTGAATATTTCTTTGAAAATTCGATTGCATGCTTCTCATTATCAGCTGTTTTGTGATTTTCCAAGGGTTGATCACAAATATCCCCTTGAAAGTTAGAAACAAAATGGATATTCTATGCAATAGTTGTGGTAATAAATAATATGGTTGATGTTGCATATATTGTTGACTGGAGCATCTAAATTAGCTAGTCTATAAATTATTTTCAGAGGATGCTTCCAATTTTATATATGATGATGCAGTTGCCTTTTATTGCATTCTACACACTGTCAAATAAAGATTATGCAGTCTAAGGCTTTTATTCGATATATATAAACTCAGACTTAAGAGGAAGTAAATGGTTCTAAATGGTTTGAGAAACTGATATGCAGTGTGTGAACTTGCTTATTCTTTCGCCCAAAAATTGGACCCTAATAATGAAGGAAGAGGTGTCTTGCAGTTCAAGACACAATTGGCATCTGTCATCAAGGTATGCCCACTGCAGATGGAATGTTTTTAAGTGGTTGCATTTTACTTCTTTCTTGTCTTCTAAATGTTTGTTGAAATTAAACATTCTGCATAAGGTTGTCTTACTCTGTGCAAATAAATTTTGTAAGGTGTTTGAAGTAATTTGGTTTTAAGAAGTGCTTGGTTGGTTTTCGCATTTTACAGCAAAAGCTTGCTAAAAGGGATGGTGGAGGATTTGACAGAAGCCAAGATATTGTCCTTATACAGGATTTCTACAAGAGATATAGGGGAAAGCATAAAGTGGATGAACTTCAGGAGGAGGAGAAGAAGCTACAAGAGTCTGGGGCATTTAGTGGTGACTTAAGAGAGTATGTATCACGTGCCAAAATTATAGGTTGTATTGGAGCATTCTATTTGTGTAACTTATTTCTTGGAAAGTGAAGCATGCTATTTCATTTTCCAGCTGCACCTAGTTAATCCATCATATAATTGGTGTGTTATTGTGAATACATTTCTCTAATGGTTAATTTAGAGTAATATTGGGGGAGGAGGTTGTGCATATGCAATTTTTAGCAACGATAACATAAGAAGATACATGCTAGTTGTGTAACTTATTTCTTTGGAAGTGAAGCATGCTATTTCATTTTCCAGCTGCGCCTAGTTAAGCTATTATATAACTACTGTGATATTGTGAATAAATTTCTCTAGTTGTGAATTTGGAATAATATGAGGGGAGGAGGTTGTGCATATGCAATTTTTAGCACATATGCAATTTTTAGCAACGGTAACATAAGAAGATACATGTACGATGACATATGTTGCTTAAGTAAAGAATTTTGTTGGCGATATTGATTTCTATCTCATTTTCAGAGAGGGTTAGTGAGGCCCCCAGCTGACATATATGGAAGTAATCAAAGCCCTACCTGCATGGCTGAGCTTGATATCCCAAATGCTTCAACTACATGCTTGATTGAAATGCCTGTTTCTTTGTTTTTTTTTCCTTCTTAGTAGCCAGGACACTTAAGCAACTGGCAAGTTTTTTTGGTTTTTTTTGAATTGATACAACATTTAGCAAAGTTGAAACATATTTATTTGAATTTGAGTAACCTTAACATTAGAATTATGTCATGCAAGCTGAATGTTCTTTTTCGTTACTTGAGTACATGGTTGGCATCGAATTGTAATTAACCTATCTCTTTGTCAACTTGTGAGTAACAATGCTTCAGACAACATTTGGGGTGTGGGGTGGGAGACCTCTTGTAGGCCCTTATTGTAGTGTTGCAAAAGTCATTAAATATTGCAGAAATCATGGAAATTGTGATCTATTGAGACCAGTGATTTGTACTTACAAAAATCAAAAGGCCCCCTTCCTCGCTCCGCTTAGTAAGAAAAGAAAAATGTTGCAAAATTGGATTACGTTTATTTAAGAAAATATAATTTTAGTTCTGACATTACGTTTATTTATTTCATTATTTTTAAAAATTTGCCCCTTTTTTCCAATTAATTACTGAGCTGATTTATTCCGTGCCTTGTATATCATGTTTTTTCCATCTTTGTCTTATTACACTGGTTTCAAGTACATAACTCATTTCAGCATTAAATATTTATAGAAATACATGATATATATAGAGAGATGAACAAATGGAACCAACATGTTACTCAGATAAACAAGGAGATACATGATATGATTATGATGATCTAGGACACCAAATATCTCACTGAAGAGTAAAGAGTGATCACCTACTGATTGATTGAAAATGGTGTATAAATACACCTTTGAATCCCAATACTTTTCAATATGACATTATTGGTTGATACAATGCACAGAAATTGCCTAAATAACGTGTCATTAATGGGCAAATGTCCCAGCACAAAGATAGCTGTAGCAGAGGAAGGGAAGGTTACCCATTTCAACATAGAAAGATAGAGCATAGGTAGAAGACATTATTACATATTTCCCCTAATGGAAGCTCTTGTACTTCAAGGCACTGTTGTAAGTAAGTAAAGGTAACCTCAGGCATGATCTCCTTGAAGATATTTATGAGCTGATCTGCCACATGCACGGGAGGAATCTTACATTGAGAATAAAGCTCCTTGATCTTGATCTTGTGCATCTAGAGCTTGATGTGCTGATGCAGAATTGGATTGTGAATCAGATGAATTGTATTTTGGATACCACAATAAAGAGTGATGGGGCCCTTAGAATGAAGGCTCAATTGCTTACAAAACATCTGTATTTACATCACATACTTCCCAGCATGAATGAAAATATAGGACTCTGCATTCATTGAAGACAAAGCAAAAGAATATTCTACCTATATAGAAAACAAAATAATAGCATCTTACATCTTGGAACACCAATAGATGGGTTAAGAACCAAGATAAAAGATGTAATTAGAAGTGGACTCCATCGAAACCACCAACCCAATCTGCATCAAAGTATCTCTGTAAATGGATGGGAGCCACTATCACATATTTCATGCCATAGTGGATAGTACCTCATGTGTAGCAAGGAGTCAATGTGGCAGCCCTACATTGACTTGCATGGGGTTGAGAAATAAAGCATCACAAATTTAAAAAATGAGCTTTGTAAGATAGATTCATGACGCTGCAAGAAAAAAAATATTGTGGGTGATGAGAGAAGACGAGCAAATCTATCACAATTTGGCTCATGAATTGCTCTGAACCTGTGAAGCATTGCGAGGAAGTTTGTGAACCAAAGAAGAAAGTCATATTCTATGGTGCTAGTGGTTTTGCTTGTTAACCGTCATGCGCAGTGATGATGACCAAGAACATTCTACAAAGGAGGAAATCTTCAACAGTACAAAACGTCTATAATGAACTTTGTACAAATATAATAAACAAACTAAGATCGATAACTACACCCTGACTATCGAATACCTCCATTGGAGCACGGATCTTGATGAAGCATACTTGAACTATAGGGTGAAAAACAATTATTTATTTTATTTTTTGCAAAAACTTAAAAAAAAAAAATAGAGACGGAATCAAATAATGGATATTCACACCCTTTCTGATACCATGTAGAAATACACAATATAAGATAAGATGATTTTTATTAATGTACAAGGGTAGCCAAATAAGCCAATGGGACTCATTGAAAACAACTGTTACAATACATTGTAGTCCAAAAAGTACTATGAATGTAAGCCAAACTAGAGTAAACTACGCTAAGGTGGAATAACTGTATAACACTAAATTACAGCTTCGAGGGTTACCCAAAATAGATAAACCCTAACATGCTAAAAGTAATGATGAAGAGAGAGCCAACAATCAAGGTAAAAGAGAGATAGAAAGGAGCTCCAATGGATCCAAGCACCAACACTAATTTGTAGTGGGATGTAAAGTAGAATTTTAGTTGTTGTCATCACCAACTCAAAAAGGTCAACACGAGATCTATTGAATGCTCCTTGGAAAATGGTCAACATGTTACTCAGATAAAGAAATAGACTTACTGTATGATTATGATGTCCTTGGACTAAAAATTAAAGAATGATCACTAGCCGATTGATTGAAAAGGTTGGAAGATGGTGTAAAATACACCTTTGGTACAAAGGTACAAATCCCAATAATTATCAAGATGACATATTATTGGTTGATGCAAAGCACATAATGCTCTTAAACAAGTTGTCATTAGTGGGCACATTTTCCAATACAAAGATAGCTGTAGCCAAGGAAGTGAAGTTTACACATTCCAACATACAAAGATAGGCATAAACAAAGAAGGGAAGGTTACACAATCCAACAATCATTTTCTTTCATGTGAGCTAGCGACTAGCTATAGTTAATTGTGTAAAATGTAGGGTTTTTATGGTCCTTCCATCAAAGAGTTGCTAATTGATCTTTGTTTGCAAGGGCATTGGAAGATGGTGTAAAATTACACCTTTGGTACAAAGGTACAAATCCCAGTAATTTTCAAGACGACATATTATTGGTTGATACAAAACACACAGTTCACTTAAACAAGGTGTCTTTCGTGGGCACATGTCCCAATACAAAGATAGCTGTAGCCAAGGAAGTGAAGATTACACATTCCAACATACAATGATAGGCATAAACAAAGAAGCGAAGGTTACACAATCCAATAATCATTTTATTTCATGTGAGTTTTATCCAGTGATAGCAACTAGCTATTGTTAATTGTGTAAAATGTAGGGTTCTTATGGTCCTTCCAACAAGGAATTGCTAATTGATCTTTGGTTGCAAGGGCATTGTAAAATTTTGAACAGACCAATTTTTTCTGATACCAACACTCTTGGGGTTCTCCTTTTGTTCCTATTTTGCATTGCTTTATAAATGTAGGATTCGGATTCCATTGACATGAACCCTAAGAGAGTACTAACATATTATTCTGAATCTTGATCCTTTTCAATGATTGTAGTTTTGTTTGAGGGTTTTGGACATTATATATTTTTCTTGATAAGTTTGCATGGTATTTCTCTAAATCAAACTGTTCTGAATACCATAAAGTATATTAGGATGTCATCTTAGCATCAATAATGAGCCACTTGCCTAAAATAACTTAGGGGGGGGCTAACATATCAGCTTTTCTCCCTATTCTCAAGGACCATGATATGTTTTCTTTCCTAAATATGTTCATCTTGGTTAGAACATGAACAACACAATCTATTATGAAGTTTAAAACATGATAAAACTCTTCATTAAGTCTTGGTGGCTCACTATGGAATGTGAATCTTGCCTTGCATCTCCTCTACTATAGAAAAGATATGCCATACAGCTGAATATTAGACTTATTAGCCCTTTCCGTGCTGTTCAATGATATGTATGTCTACCATCACCTCTTCGTTCTAATTACTAGGGTTGCCTAGCAAGAGGTGGGCATGGGTTGGCAGAACTCCATCTTAGAATGGTCTTTCTATGTTGTGTTCTTAAAAACTGGCTGAATTGTTTCTTTGTAACTACCTTACTCTCCAAATTAGCACATTCTGGCTTACCCATTCCTGCCTTAACTTTAGGCTGTACTGAATAACTAGCCAAACAAGCCTTTGGAGTTTGATCTCTTAACCTGTATGGAATCTCTTGTTTTGTCCTGGTCTTGGATGACACCATGGTACGTTATGCCAGGTGAGAGCATCTTTTCTTTATACGCTTGTTCAAAGTTCTCTGTATCCATGTTATCATTTTCAATAATGCATATGCATGGCATTCCACCAGTTAGAATACATGTACTTGTTGAACCCAGTTTGTCTAAAACTATCTGTGCTCATGTTTTTTCCCCTCTTATTCCTTTTTTGGTATCCATTGCCAACTTTTGTATACTCGGTTTAGTTGACCATACTAAAATTCTTCTAGTCTTGATCCTGTGCTTTTTGTTTGGGGATTTACATAATTACCTTCCATACGTACAGATTGAACAGCAGTGAAGAGTACAGAGCTCCTAAAAATGGTATCTGCAGGGAACTTGTATAAATACTGTTTGCTGAAATATGTAAGTTGTAAACTTAACCATTCTTTGGTGCTGGAATGAGAGACGAATGTCCTGATGCATGTGCTAGGTTATGCCTGAACAACCTGTTTTTGGTTTATCTTGTTTCAAGAACTTTGCTTCTTGGGATTTTTGCCTCTATATCACCGATGAGATAGCTTCCAAATTGCTAAGGTGTATACTATGTTTTAGGTAGGAACAAAGAACTGTGAAAATGATAAAGGTCTATGCAACTTTAAAGGTCCTTGGTGAAGTTGTGGCAGTTCTTACCATGGATGTGGCACCTGAGGATGCAGACAGATTGATCCCTGAAGAGGTACATTCTTTGAACTGTTTTCGAAAGAAGACTGTATTAGGTTTGCCTTCATTCCCCGCATAGTTGAGGGTTTGGATTGAAATAACTCTAAATTTGCCATGTGTGTGGTTTCCTTATTGGCACATGTAGATAAAAATAAAAAATGACAAATCTAGCCTTTGTTATACTGCATTTTAAGATAACTCATAATTTGCTTGTTCCATTTGTCAGTTAAAAAAAGTAATGGAATCAGATGCAGCAATGACTGAAGAAGTGGCTTACAATATAATACCATTGGATGCACCGGCACTGACAAATGGTATTACCTCTTTTCCAGAGGTAATGTCGTTTATGTGGTCAAAGAATGTTTGTTTTATGGTTACTTGAATCTATACATTCAAATTCCTGTTTGTTATTGACTTTGAGGTTTAATTCTTAAGTGCAAGCAAATAATTTTATTAGTAAAGGCAAGTGCATTATGGGGATTTGATAAATTGATATTAAAACTTGAGGTGGTAGGAGAATTTGCAAAATATATACATTCAATATTACTGAGGGCCATTCTGTTCCACTAAAAGGAATGTTGATTGCAATGGAATTCAGGTGAGGGCTGCAGTTTCAACTTTGAGTTATTCTGGAGATTTGCCAAAATTACCAGATGATTATCCAGTACCAAAGATGCGGGGCTTGGATATCCTAGACCTTCTATGCTTTGTCTTTGGTTTTCAGGTTTGGACTCAGAGAACTTTTCCTTTTTGGCACTGGATGAACTTGTTCAATTTCCTTTTTGACACTGGATTAACTTGTTCTTGGTTGCCCAGCATACATTTTTCTGAACATATGGATACTTGAAGCATATGTCTTTGTGTTTAATGAATATCATGCATTAAATGATACGGTTTTCTTTTCTCTCTATTCTTAATGTTTCAATTTTTGCTTTTGATTTCCAAAAGAAAACATGCTAATAATGGTTAGCTTGTCCTCATAAGTTGTTATAGATCTAGTAGATTTTAGATGAAATTTAAATTTAAATTCTATATCTGAATGTTTGTCTTGGGTTGCCCGTTAAAGCTTTGTGAAGCTAAGTTGAAACACAAAAAAGCTATTTTCAAAGATTTAGAAGGCCAAGATAACTACTCCTCTAGTCCATTTATACAACTTAATTGAATGGCTTAGAAAGAGAGAAAGATGCATATAGTTCTTGTATAAGCAATTTTACCCTTGAAAGAGAATATAAAAGTTCTCTTAGCATATTTTGTGTAAAACCGGCAGTCAAACCTCCTGGAAATTCACTTAGACTGGTAGGAGATAAACATGAAACTTAAAAGGTTATATTAGTTGATAGGTTATGTTTCAGGTTAGTTATCTATGTAGATGAATAAATACACAAACATATCATATTGAATTTGCACTTATTAAGAGACATTCATTCTTTCTCGTATTTTATTGCTAATCTGATATGGACAACAGAAACAATGGAAGTAAAGTTTCACGAATGGTCAGGGAAAACAAATGACTTTATTCCCTTTATATTTATAAGGGTTTAGTGTGTAATCGTAGTGGATTGTGACCTCGGATTGGAAATGGATGGAAATTTCTACATCGGGATAATTTTCCTAGGATAAAATGGAATTTGGTTGTAAATAGGATTAAAGCTCTCACAAAAAATTGAATCATTTTGAACGATTTGTATTTCAAAAATTGTTCTTAATTTCTAGCCTTTGAAATAGGCTGGTCCGACATTGCTGTCAAGATTTTGAAATTTACATACTTTATTTAGTTGTGTGGTTGTACCTTCATTAATCAAAATACTATTGACTGATCTATATGCTAAGGTGACTCTTCTGTGTAGGTAAGGATACCTCTCACAAAGGCTGAATCACTCATTTATCAGAACTTGTCAGCATAAAAGATGAGTTTGAACTTTGATGCTATTTTTGGGACAGATGCTTTGCTTTTGGAAAATGCTTTTTGAAACACTTTGCATATATGATGCTATAAGCGTGATGAACTAGACTCTCTTGATACATGACCAAACAACTTGCCCAAGATTATCCCCCAACCTTTGGCCCATGGAGAACTACAAGGTTAATTAATTAGAGTCAGTTTGGTGTACCTTGTAATAAATGGTTTGAAAATGTTACTAAAATGTTGGATGTGTATCTGATCTCCAGTAGCATCAAGGTGCTTGAATGTTGCCCATCTTTCATTAGGAGGAGGAGTAGTCTCCTTTGCACTAAACTCATGAAGATCTCAGTTTGGGTTTTTACATTTCCGGATTCTCTTTGACCTTGACTGGTGGCTCTCTCTTCATGATTACTTTTAGCATGTTAGGTTTTATCCATTTTGGGTAATCCTTGAGGCGGTAATTTTATGCCATACAGTTGTTCCACTTCAGTGTAGCTTATGCTAGTCTCTTCACCCTAGTTTAGCATATTTTCGTAGTAAATTTGGATTCCTACAGTGCATTGTAACAGCTCTTTTTGATGACTCCCATTGGCGTACTTTGGCCATCCGTGGACATTAATAAAATGACCCTATCTAAATTAATATAATTTGCTTGCTTCATTTTTTGAACTTAATGTTTGATAGTACTTAACGTTCATAATGTAAATGATTTTTGAGCTTGTAAGGTTTGTTCAAGTTAACACAATATTTTGTGTGCACTTGTCCTAGGAAGCCATTTGTCTCTTGTTCATCTTATGTAGGGGTTTTAGAAAGCAAGGGAAAAATAAGCAGGCATTTGGCCTAGTTTGTAATCATTGTACATTTTAATAACTAGCATAACTGCATTTGCTTTTTTGTCATGTTAGGGCTATTTCTATCTAGTATTTGGAAAGACATGTCTACTTCTTTTTCAGGTCACTATGGAGGCTTCACTTTGTTTTTTTGATGGTTGGCAATGCAGAAAGACAATGTAAGCAACCAGCGTGAACACATTATTCTCTTGCTTTCAAATGCACAAACTCGATTGGATATTCCAAAAGAAGCTGAACCAGTAAGTTGCTTGAACATAATCCTCATTTTTTTCTTCTCCCCGAGAAGTTATAAATAATACATTATACTTTATCAAATGTAAACTAGAGTGCAGACTATTAGTCAGCTTCTATCTTGACTATAATGTTTTTCTCTCTATAATGTCCATGAATATGAAAATAATTTTTTTGTTCCCTACATCCAGAAAGCTTTCATAACTATTGCTTTTGGACATGGGGAATTATTTCATTATTTTGATTCATGCCATTAATGATGGTGATTCATATTTGTCGTAGTTGGAGAACTACTAACCAACTCTTTTCTTGTCATGGTTTTTTGGCATGCTGTTAAGACATTCATCATATGTTTAGTAGTGCAACATAATTGCAATCAAGAACTTAGCTATGACAATGAATGAGTGGTAATAATAGTGTTTAGTTATTATATATAAAAATGATGCGACTGTTCAATATATATTTATGTCTTAGGAATAAATTCTGGTTTGGTATGGATTTTTGGGCAGGCTGGAGTTGTACAGTCTGGTCCAGCCGTTGCCCATTTTAAAATAAAATAAATCTAGAAGTGATAAACAGATTTTGGTGTCCTAGCAGGTTTTGATGTTGTAAGTGTTTAACACTTGAAAGTTTATACTTTTGAAACAAGCTTAGCATTGAATCTTTGATGGATATTAACACATCTGGTGTACTGGAGACTAACATCCTTCCGGATCTCGTGGAGCACCTTCTCCTTATTAATTTGAGAGGGGGGGAAAACACCTAAGGAGTAAGGGGGGAACCTGTCTATCTATATCTGAATGCTGGCCAGGAGTGTAGAGACCTGAAAATACCAGCCCCTCGGCCTCCTGAGAACTTGGAGAGAGTTCCATCAAGGAGCGAAGGGCGAGGTAAGGGTATCTGCCTGCAACCCGTTGGGGTATCTCCTAAACTACGGATCCTGTGAAGATAAGTGATAATCAAGAAGATGATCTCAAGCTGGAGAGGAGAGGCCCCCAAAAACTCTACCATAGAATGGTGGACTATGACATTGCAATGAATGAATCGTCAAAGAAAGAGTGTTTGTACTCGTTCAACACAGGACCAATCAGTTGGGCCAAGACTAGGATCCCAAACGATTGACCCATATGTAATAGTTGGCTTGACCAAGGCGTAAAATATCCTCATCTTGGAAATGTGCTTTGAAGCAATTCCACTCGAGGAAAGACAACTGCATACCCCTTACATACCCGGGCTTGGGCGACGGGTTTCATACCAAAGGTGGGTCCAGTGAAGAGAACCCCCAAATACACATATGAGATGTTGATCTCAACCTCCTGACCCTGAAGAAAGAAGTGGAGATGGGATAGAGCCTCTTTGTTAGTATTGAACACCATAACCTTGGTCTTAGAAAGATTCACTGTCAACTGTCTCAAGTTACAAAAAGCAGCAAGAGTGTCCAAATGACGTTGAAGCCCCTAAAGGGATGAAGCTAAAAGAACATCATCAGTGAAGAGGATAGATATCAGCACATAGTGAAGAAGGCAACCATCGTCTGCGTGTGCGTTCTCTCAAATAAAAGAATCAAGCTTGTCAATGAAGATCCCAAAAAGTGTCGGGGAAAGGGGACAACCTTGTTTCACTCCTCTGGTGGTAAGAATATTGGCTGAAAGCCGTTGTGGAGAATGAAACCGACCCTTTACAGTCTCATACAACCGTGAAATTGTTGTCTAAAGCTACCTAGAGATGTCAACTGACCGAAGTCTCTCAAGAAGTAAATGCTGAGGCATTGTGTTGAAAGCTTTCCTGAAGTCTACAAAGCAACAATAGACTTTCGAGGACTTGGAACGCACCTCCTCAATAATAGTTTTGAGGACTAGGATATGATTCGTGGTCTGGTGGTCTTGTCGAAAGCCAACTTGGCCAATGGCCTTGTGACCCTCCTCCTCCGACCATTGAGAAAGAAGCACATCCAATGTTGTGGCATAGAGCTTGGTAAAGACATGCCCAATCATGATAGTCCTGTAATTCTTGGGTTCGTGGGGATCACCTGCCTTATGGATGGGGTGATTGATATGTAGAGTCCAAGAGTCAAGGAAACCAAAATAGACAGAGAGAATGAAGAGATCGGTAAGGGGCCCAACAAGCGGGTCAATGCCATGCTTCAAAAATTCCGCCTGTAGCCTAACTAAATCTGCTGCTTTGCTCGTACAAAGTTTTCGAATAGCCTGCTTAGTAAGCCCAATAGAGAAGAGATGGCAAGATGGAGGAGGGGAAGGAACCGTAATAGGAGGCTGATTTGGGATGGTATAGAGGGATGAGGTGTGAGTGGTCCAATAGGAAAGATTGATCCCATGATTGACTCGATCACGGGGGAGGATGAGGTGCTAGAAGGATTTAGGATAATTGTGAAGGGAGTGAATAAGATCCATCCAGTCTACGCTAAGAGAGGAAGAGACATTTCTTCCTTCGGAAGAGCAACCTGTAGTCTTTGTGAGAGATGGCATTGAGCTGGGAAGGATATCGAATGGCATGTTTCAACCTTTGGTGGATAGACTTACATTCCTCATCGTACCAGATGTTCATGGGAGCAATGATAGGGGGGACGAGGGCGAGGAGGGGGCAAATGGTGTGGGGGTAAAAATTTAATTATTTAAGCTAATGTCATTTTATTTAAAAAAATATTATTTGTCAATATAAATGTAATTTTTTTTAATTGGTTATATGGGATTCAAACAGGCCCCACCCATATAACATTGTGACCACAGAGTGCTATTACAACAACTTGGCAATTATGCATTTATTGCTTAGTAAGATTTGAACCTAGGTCTTCTCCTTGAAAGTCAAGGGACTTAACCGGTTGAGCTATTAGCATTAAAAGTTCGTTATAAAAAAAAATGGTTATGATGCTTGCCATTAATTTCATTTTTTTTGTTTAACTGGTTATATGGGATTGAAACAGGCCCCATATGTATTATATCAAGACCATATAGTGGTGTTACAATAGCTTGAAATTTGAGGAATTTAACTAGTTAAGCTAATGCATTTGATTTAAACTTAAATATAAAAACAATTTTTTAAATTTTATATTGGTTCAAACACGCCCCACTCGTATGACATTGTGATCTATTAGCTTGGCAATTATTCATGTGTCGCTTGGCAAGATTTGAACCTAGGTGTTCTTCTTGAAAGCCGAGGAATTTAATCGGTTGAGCTGACACCATCTGATAATATAAAATTTGTATTTGTCTTTATATATGTGTGTGTAACTGATACTACTCTTTTATATATATTATCTTTGCTTATCAGATATAATGAAACTTTATTTATTTATTTTATTGAGACACTTTAGTTCATATATATTATCTTTGTTTATCAGATATAATGAAACTTTATTTATTTATTTTATTGAGACACTTCCATATTCTAAAGTATAACATGTATAATATTATAACGTATAAGATGCCCCCTTGGGCCATATAAAAATATGTATGAAAATAGATATACATAGTTATTTTAAAAAAGTTGTTTGTGCATATTTTTAACTTTACAAACCCATGTTTTCCTTCCCTCATGTTTTTTTTTGTTTCCCCCTGGTGCATGTATCGTTTTACATTTAGCTTAAAAATAATTGGATCTCTGTGATCTCAGAGGGTAAATGGGAGAGATCTAAGAGATCTACACTAATGAAAAATATAGCTATGTACAAGAGGGAGAGGGAGTGGAATATAAGTGATGATAGAAGGAATGTTGTATATATATTTTAGTGCATAGATGATGCCCACCAAGAGTGTTACTGACAGGTTCTTTTCAAACATTATAGCGATTAAGTATCGATAAACGTTTATGCATGCATTCTCATAAAGCTATTACAACATAAGAGAAGCATCTTCTTTGCCATAAGAAACCGAAAACTCTTTCTATTCTGTTGTTATTTCTGCCATAGCAAGGTTCAGATATGTCAGAGAAGCAAACACTGCCGAAAGAAAAGGGTTGTGTTGGATGGGACAGTAAAATAAGGGTTTTCAAAATTGTAAAATGCTGGAAATTGTGGAGGGAATTGACCAATAGATAATAACATCCAATAAAACATGTAAACATGTTGGTAGCAAAGAGAGAATGACAAAAGACAATGGCAAACACGTAAAAATTCAGAAAATCTTTCAGAACCATAGCTTTTACTGGCGAATAACATCAAGGTTTGACCAAAACTAGTCCATTTTTATCTTGCTTTTCTCTATTTGTTGGCCTTTTGAAAAAGTGTTGAATAATATTGCAAACTTTGAGTAAATAAATTTTAGCAGTTACAATGTTCACCGGTTTTGGTCTTACTAATGCTTGTTCCATTTTTTACAGCCTCTTTGTCTTTCATCCTTTTCTTCTCAAGTTTGTGTTAGTTTTCTTTGATGATATCTTAGTTTACAATAAGCGATAGGAAGCTCATTTAGTTCATGTTAAACAAGTCCACCTATTACAGAAGGAAGGGTTGTTTATCAAGAGGTCTAAATGTTCTTTTGGGGTATTTGAGGTGGAATACTTGGGCTATATTGTGCCTCAAGAAGGAGTCAAGGCGGATCCCAAGAAAATCAAAGCCATGCAAATTGGCCCTTGTCTAAATCCCTCAAGCAACTTTGAAGATTTTTAGGTCTTATCGGGTCCTAAATCCCTCAAGCCACATTCGTATCTTTATTATTGTTAGCTTGGGCCTTAGGATTAGGTTTGTTGGCACTTGAGAATTAGGGTTTACTCTATAAATATAGGAGATGTGTTGTAGTTGCCTCTGTTATCATAAGTTGCCTTTGGTGCTCATATGAGACATTGCCCTCCCTGAGTGGCTATGAAACTTTGAACTCTTTGGGTGGTTTCGATTTGTACTGATTTGGAATCTGGGATTTGTTGCTTGTGATATTTGATTTCTTGCTATAGAATCTGAATTACAGTTCCCATGAATGTTCTCTAATATGCATTTCTGAGTTTTTTACTATTGTTGCTATTTCTAGAAGTTGTTTTGTTACAACCTCAAATGGAGACCAATTGTGCTCACATCCAGAAGCGCTACAAGGATAACTGAAAATGTGGCTTGTGATCCTCCTAAGATTAGGTGTTTTAGAACCATAATCCTCCCACCATAAATCTGCAAAAAGGAGATTTTTCAAATTATAAACTTACATTTGTAATTGCCTTGCCATAAACTGCAAGAAAAAGGTTTAAAAGTTTAAATATTTTACCTGGTCGCAAGGTCGACCTTGATTCAATATAGAAGGGGGATGAAAACAAACTCCCGTGAGCCTCCTTATAGGCTTGCAACTTGGTAGGGATGAGGCAATGTTTGGCAGGGTCATCTATCATCCTATCAATGCAAGTATAGAACCCCTTGGACCTCTTCATCAACATTAAGATTGCTATTGAAAAAGAATTTGGGGTTCAAGAAGTACCTTGTTGCATGAATAGGTTGATGGAGTTGCCTTGTCCATCTCTTATCAATGATTTGCCAAATGGGTTCATACTTGTGCTGATTGCCTTTATAAAAGTGTTGGATGGCCTCTTTTGCTCTATCCATCACTTCATACAGATACCCCATTGCCAATTTTTTGCCATATGCAAGGCAAAGGACCTTTAAGAAGGTTTTTGTCATTTGCAATTGAACAGTATAAATTAATCATTGTAATATGCTAAATACATTTAATTAAAAATTACAAATCATAATTTGTATTTTTTAATTAAATTTGAAAAAAAATACTAAAATTATAAAGTAAGATTTTAAATTTAAACAATCAATTACCTTGAGAATTTCTAGCACGGTCACCCAAAATGAATCGTCAAAGACTTGCCTCTAGACCCTCACCCCCCTTCCCTTTTGAATGAAATGGTGAGGCATACCATTCCTCACTCACAAACATCCTCTTTAATGTAGGCGACTAAGTAGAAGGCTTTGCAAGGTTCAAGGCGAATCAGGTGATACATGGATGAAGAATGACCCTTCCTGCATTGTGCACCCTCATCAAATTGAGCATCCATGTCTTGTTGTATATAAACCTTGTAAAGTTCTTTTATCCCTTCTAGCATAGTCTTCAGCCATGTTAGTTTGCCAATGTCCTCAAGCATGAGGTCAATGCAATGGGTGGTGCATTGGTTCCAAAAAAAATTAGTTGTAATTCTCCTTGAGAAGTCTAGCCTTAGACACATAGGCCGCTACACTGTGCATCACTACTTGGACAACATTCTCCACTCCTACTTCCAACACGACCTCCAGCAAATTAAACGACATCTGTGTATTCTTCACCTCTCACGAGGCATCAACTGACTTTAGGAAGACCATGCATCCACTTGAAGCCACTATGAAGTTGAGGAGCATGCAATTCCCAACATTCATCCATTAATCAAAGAGAATGTTGTAGCCCTTTCTACTCCATTTTTTTTTGCTTTCTACAAGTGCATGTGTTCGTGACGCATTCCTCCAACAATGGTTCAATCAAATCTTTTGCTAAAGGTGAATTTTTCCCTTTGCCAACCTCACCCCTTGCCCTCATAGGGCTTTCCAGTAAGGGATGCATGTGTATTAAAGGGAATGTTTTAGTAATACTAAAAATTAGTTGTTGCTATTCATGCTTTCTTCATTTTCTCCATCCTGCATGTGGTAGTTTGAAGGCCAGTTTGCCTTTTGTTTAGTCTCAGCCAATACTCAAACTTTGCTCAAAAGCTTGCTGGATGCAAGGGCTAAGAATGGACTCTTTTGCAGTGACGATAACATCCTCCAATTTGGCCTCATTCGATAAAAAGAGGCCTAAGGCCCTACTCTAAGTCCAATTGCAATTTTCTTTGACTCCTTAGTGCACATCCAAGCCTTTACCTTTTTTCTTATTATATTTTTTATTGAAGGGTAGGGGTCCACATCATGCCCTTTTGTCCCATTCAAATGATATAGAGGCAATGGATGCCTCCACACTTGTCCACAAAATTTACAAAACACTTGATTTGACAAGTTCCCCTCAATGCCATGCTTTCACATTGGGTCCCTCCCTAGGCTAGGAATTGGGTTTGGGGGATTTGGCTCATTGTAGCTAGCGTTGGTTCCTTGGCCCTCACCTAATGATTCCATCTATTTTTCCAAGGGGAATTAAAATAATAAGAAGTAACTAAAAATCCCCTACATGCTTTAGGAACAACATAAAAGAGAGAAAACACTGAAAAAACCCTAGATTATGTGTGTGTGTATATATATAGATAAAATTACCTTTTGAAATCTTATGTGAATGAATAAACTCTCCTTCAACTGGTGTCAAATTCGTGGAGGTGATCTCCAAATGTTGTCTTTGGTTTGGAGTTGGCATCCAGGAAAATATTCTTTTGAGGAGGAGAGGAAAATTTGAGAAAATACCCTCTTTTGGCCTTTTAAAACCATTATTGGGGTTTTTGCTGCACGGACTGTGTTTCACCGAGTTTTTGGCAAGTTCTTGGCAAGAAAATCACGACCATTCGACAATTTTCTTGGTGTTGAGATTTTAAAAAACTCACCGATAGGATTTTCTTGCAAGTTTATAACTTCTAAGTACCATCCACATGATGACCATAAGTGCTCCATTCTGTGCAGTAGAGTGCCAAATGTGGGTCTTTATTTTAGCCAGAGGTACAATCACTCATGGATCTAATGACTTGGGTGGATAGCTTGCCTCTTTTTTCTGCTATGCTAACCAAAGATGCTTGCCTTTGTACCTTAGGGAAGCTGTCACTCTTTGGCTTTAGTTATTACAATGGAGATCGACAATCACTCAATTAATCACTCCTTTCTGCAGTTCAATCTCTAAAGTCAAGAGTAACAAGTGTTCATTTGAAGCTAGGAAATTTATACAATTTTGGGTAACCCTTGAGGCTGCAAATTTATACAATTCAGTTGTTCCACTTTAGTGTTTTTTATGCTAGTTTCTTTGCTTTAAATTAAATTATTTGTGTAATACCTTTTGGTTACTATAGTGCATTGTAATAGTTATTTTCGAAGAGTCCCACTGGCCTACGTTGGCCAACTGTGGCAATTATTATGTTTCAAAATAGCAACCAAAAGGTACTACACAAATAAGTTTCTCGAATGTTTTTCGGTTTTTTGAACCTCTCAAATAAATTGGATTGGTCAAACCTGGTAACTATGATTAAGTTACATATTCATCACGTTTTTACAAGGAAATATGTTGCCTCTTAGGAAATTTAGGAATATAAAATATTGGATGGTGTAAGAATAGGTGAGAGATAGTGTCAATAAATGTTGGGAAAGGTAGCTATTAATTTTGTTATTTGGAAGGATTTCTATGCAGTTTATGTTGTAAGCAAGAAAGGATAGTGCTATGATTTGCTTCCTTTGGCAGAGTAAATATTAAAACATAATGAATTTGTGGTAGCTATATTGCATGGAAATGGATACAGTATCACTATTGGACATGAATATAACAAAATTTTGAGACCCCTCATACAGGTGAGAAACCTAAGCACATTTGTTGACAACAAAACACCAGAGGTTGGTGTCCTCTGAGGGGATAGGGAGAAATTCATGTTAAACCATCACTCCTTGTTCTGAAAATATAAGTTTTGAACAGTATATTTTCATTAATGAGGAGGCTTTTCATTGTTTTCTTAAAATTAAAAATTATATTTTAAAAATCGTATATTCTTTGAATCTCATGTCATGGATCCAGCTCCAGAGATGCGCAACCCGTTTCTTGATGTGTTAGATATGAACCAGATACAAGCATGTATCCAGATATGGCGGGATATGACATCTGTGTGTTCGGATACATTTGGATAATAATATCCAGGATGTATCATCTGATATGTGGATATGAGTCTCTAGGCAAGAGGAGTGTCGGATACAGTAACTCTGTGTGGCAGTGAGCAAAAACAATTTATCATCAACAAACTTTCCTCATCTGTGTCTCCAGATGAATTTGGCAAACAAATATTTCAGAGCATAACTATGAAGTTTATACTTGGGGATGCTAGCTATTTAGTGATTATGGCAATAGGTATAACAATAATGTTCATGTTGGAGAGGAAAATATCAACTGGTCTGATTTTGTCTACACTATCAATCAGATAATCATATGTATAAGCTCTATTTTGTCAACATTTCCAATCAGTCAGTGACACATTTAATCAGGGTTCCACGGGGATGCATCCTCCACCTTGGGGGACGTGTCCCCCCGTCCCCTGCATCCTCGGTACAGGGGGACGGCATTGGGGATGTTTCCCCGCCATCCTCCTTTTGGGGGACAACAGGGAGTCATCCCCGGGACGCCAAAGACCTGCAGCTGGCCGTCCCAGGGGACGGCCCAAGCGTTCGCAAAGATTCCCAGCTGTTCCCCACCCGTGTCCCGGGACACATAGTGAAGATCCCCTACAAATGGATCCCCTGCAACATTTTGTAGTCCTTTGGAACATTATTTTGAATTGCTCCTTTCAAATATTTCTTGTCAGCTTCAACTAAACTTACTATTTTCTCGAAAAACCTCTCTATTGGCTAGCCTACGTGCACATTTGTTCCCTTCCCTTAACGTATGTGTAAACTTGATTTCTTCAAACTTTGTAGCAAGGTCTTGTATTTCCACAGTGGTTTCTTGTATGTTCCATGGAGCCTTTGCTTTCCTCAAAATTGCATTTATCACTATTAGTTAATCACTTTCCATCTATACTCTGTTCCATTTCATTTGTTTGCATATTTTTAATCCTTCCAAAGCCGCCCAAGCTTCAACTTCATTATTGTCTTAAATCCGCTATTGAAAGCGCAATGTGACCAAATGTAACCCCTATTATTTATGATTATGCCTTTTTCTCCTACTAGTCTTGGATTTCCTTTAGATACTCCATCATTCTCAATTTGACCAACTTTGCTTCTGGTGGTTTCCACTTTATATTTTTTGCCTTCCTTTTGTTTCTCCTGTACTCACCATCATGATTCCAATTGATGACTTCATTCCATCTATCAAGGCTCCCTGCTTTAAGATTAGGGATTGGGTGAGTTGATAGGGTTGGTTTAGACTCCTCTATGGCTAAACAAATCTTCCTTTTCATTACCTCTAAACTGCTTTCCTTTCTTTAAATATTCTTCTGTTCCTTTCCAAGCATACAGTCCAAAGTATTGTATCTTTCAATGTATCCTAAATTGTCTGTAACTCCTCACTTTTAAAAGTGCTTTGCCATTGCTTTAACCATTCTTATATTTTGCCATTCATCACCATGCATTTACCAAAAATATTAAGAAACCATTGCCATAGTTCCGAGACTATTGAACAGTGTGCGAAGAGATGGTCTATACCCTCCTCCTTTTTACATAGAACACATTGTGAGGGGTCTTGAAAACCCCTTTTCATTAGGTTATTTGAGGATAAAATTTTCTTGGGATGTACTAGCCATAAAAATATTTTGACTTTTGGAATGCTCGGGCTATCCCAAATATCTCTCCATATTCTTGTGGTATTCCTATTTTGTTGGTGATTTACATTATATTTGCTTCTTGCAATGTATTCTCTTGAGCTATTCAACTCCCAAATCAGCTTATTCTCGACTCCCCTTGGAATAACACTTCCTAGCAATAATGTCTGGTATACTTGTGAGAAAATCTTCTTTCCATTCGTAGCTTCCTTCCTAATCCTTGTACATTATGTTTGAAACCCTATTACCATATTTGTCTGAAGTAATCTCATCCATGGTTTTAAAATTGGATCTATATTGAGTTGTTTTTTATTACACCAAGCATCCATCCAAATAGAAATTTTTTATCTAGTTTCCACCACCCATCTTGGACCTTTAATCACTAGATCAATTGATTTTTGAAACCGTTCTATTTTGCAGAATCATCTGGTAATGAAAATGTACTAAAGATTAAGGTTGGGTCATTGGGCTCAACGTACTTAGAAGAATTCTTTGCTATTGTCTTTGAATCTCTTTGTACAATCTCCAAATTACGTTTTATCTTAGAGCGAAGTTTGCATCCATAAGAACTCTTAAACCGAGACCTCTGCTAGTTTTATCATCACACCTTGCTCCGTTTCACCAAAGGAAATTTCCTTTTAATTATGTAATCTTGCCCACAAAAGTGATGACATAATATAGATTAAACTTTTTTTTACCAATTTTGGCATAAGACACAAGGATATATAATATGTTGAAATGGCTTGTAAGACTGATTTAATTAGCTGCACTTTTTGTGCTAATGATAACCATCTACCTTTCCATGTTGGTAGTTTATTTTGAACTTATAATTGGACTCCACAATTCTATTCTCATTCTCCCCTCAAATAAGGGCATCCCTAGATATGTTGTTGGCATATGTGTCTCTTTCATATAAAGTAACTTGCATATCCCTGCTCTGATTCTAGCTAGATTGTTTAGGAAGTAAATTTTTGGATTTCGTCCTATTAACTTTCTTCCTAGGTGCTCTTTCATATTCCATTCATATGTTATTCAAAGCTTCTATTTTATTACTGCCCTCCCCAAAAGGGCTGTATCATCTACAACTTGTTGATGGGTGATGTTGTCGATGTTATTACTAGCCTTAAGTTCGCTTATTAGCCCATCTTTGTATGTCTTCTTTAGGTTCCTTCCCAATACCTACTTTTGCCATAATAATGAACAAATATGGTGACAGAGGATCTCCTTGTCTAAAGCCCCCCTTAGCTTTTACTGATTATGTTACTAACCCATTGACCAACATTGAATATGATACTATAGAGATACAAGCTTTAATCCATCTGACCTATTGCTTCCCAAATCCAAAATTTTCAAATACTGCAAAAAAAATCCCATTTAACCCTATCATAGGCTTTATTCATATCAAGTTTTAAGATAATTGCTCTCTTTTCTTGAAGATGGTGAAATCATTACTTCATGAGCTACTATGATCCCATCCAGAATATGTCTCCCTTTCACAAATTATCCTTGCTCTTCTGAAATAATTTCGTCTAATAGTGGTCTTAACCGATTTGCCATCACTTTTGATATTATCTTATACGCCATATTACGATGGCTTATGGGCTTGAATGAATCAAACAATTCTGCATCCTTCTTTTTTGGAATCAGGGTAAGATATGTTGCATTTATTTTATAAGGTATATACTATTTTACCCTAGATTGTTCCACTCCCACCAATAAAGAATCCTTCACTATTTCCCAGTTATATTGATAGAATGTTGTAGAGAGTCCATTTGGACCTAGGGATTTATCTTTATCAAAAGAGAAAATAGCTGAATGAACTTCTTCCATAGTAATAGGCTCATCAATTTGCTATTGTCTTCATCTGTGATAATTGAAGGTACTTCTTGTAGTAGCTTATCATTAAGAACTTCAATCTCCTTCGATCGTAGAATGTTTTGGTAAAAAACCTTGCCTCCTTTTTAATTTCACTTTGGTCCTCAACCTAAACCCCTTCTATTGATTTAATTCTAGATGTTGATCTTTGTGGTGTTGCCATGCTATGAAAAAACTGTGTTTTTATCTCCTTTTAATGAAGTCTGTCCTGATTTTAATCTCCAAAAACTCTCTTCCTTATGCAATTATGATATTTCACTAAGCAACTCCCTTTCCTTTGAGCTTGGATTATTTTGCTCATTTTTTTGGAATTTCAAAAGTTTCTCTTTTAGTTCTTCTTTCTCCTAAAAAATGTTTCCATAATTGTTCTTTTTCCATTCTTTTAATCTAGATGTCATTTGTTTAATTTGTTTTCGAAGTGTTTATAGCCCACTGTTTTATGAAGAATTCCAAATTTGTGCTTTCATATCGACAAATTGAGGATGGTCTTCCCACATCTTCTCACATTTAAAATATGACCTTTTTTTAAATTCACTTACTGCCATTTTAACTCTTATTGGCTAGTGATTCAAACCAACCCTTGACAATGTATTAATTTTAGCACAAGTCCCTTCATCTAGCCAATGATCTGAGAGTATGCATTTGTCCAATTTTTCTGCTATCAAGTTCTAGCCTATCCTGTTGTTGGTCCATGTATAGCTGTCCTCTTCAAACTCAACCTCCCATAGATTATTGTTTTGAATGAAAGCTGAGAAATATCTCATACTTTTGGGTATTTTCCTAATTCTCCCAAATTTTGCTTCCAACTTGGTTGGTCATTACTTCTCATAAAGGCTTCAATCTCACTCGATACTTTCGATTTGCTTGATTGAGCTGTAGGTCCATAGACATTGATAAGGATGAAACGAATATCAAACATTATAATATCAATAATATAGGAGCATTTAGTAATATATGGGCTTTTATGTCTTGATTATACTTCTTTTTTTGATTAAGGTTGGAGAAGGGGTGTTGAAAGGTCCTCGAACCTTTTACATAGTAGTCAGAGATTTAACAATATGCTCAGAAATACAACTTCTCCACAAAACATCTATGCTAAACAAAGAAGGTTGTAATACAAACACTCCTTTCACATTCTACTTCACAACTAGACAACATACATACAAAACAACTACTAACAGGGTTTAGAAACAGACCATCAAAGCATAAGCAATATCATACTAAACTGATTAAGTAAACCACCTCCTACAGGACAGAAAAACAACAAACTAGAGGCACCCATTGACCATAAGCTTCAAAGCTTCGACAATTTCCCTGAGCTTCTTTTTTGCTTCATCCACAAATTGCCCGATCTCCTTTCGCATGGCTTGCATTAGGCTGCAATGCTTCTCAATGGTCTCCAAGAGCCCATTAACCAATATTTGTTTGGCAGGGGCGTTGAGTCCCCTTGTGTTCCAAGAGAGTAGTTTCATTTCTTAATTCTTTTGAGCAGTATTTTCCCCTTGCCCTAGGATAAGGTAGTTTGGGTTCCATTTGCAATTTCGGCCACAGTTTCTCGTTCTCTAATCTCCTGATTCGTTGGCCTTCCATGTTTGCTTTCCACTCCTACATCAATCCCCCCTTTCTTTTGATTCCTAGTTTGTTAGCTTAGGGTTGGACCTGAGAATTCTAAACCCCCCGTATTTTTAGACCATTTTCCATCATCATGGGTTAAAGGTTCTGCGGGAGGGCTATGGCCTTGTTCATTTGAATCAAAACAGACAATCAACTGCGTGTTTTCTTCCTCATTCATTTCATTGTGTTTGGGGGGGACTGGATTGGTCATTACTGAGTCTAGCTGAGCAAAGGAATTCGAAATTGGAACTTCATAACCCTCTAAAGAGGGTTTTCCAATACCTATCTCTTGATTTTCTTTCGGAAATTGACCCTCTTCGAGAACTTTCTATTGAACTGGTTCTGCCAAGTGATTAGGGACCCCCTCTCTATTGTTCTCAACAATTTTATCCCCCAAATCCTTGCCTTGCTTGGAGTTCTCACCTTCATTCTACTTCTTTTGCCAAACTTTCTGATTTTGGGTCGGTTTCTTGCGAGTGGAGCATGCATTGGTTGAGTGCCCTAATTTCTTGAAATTTCGCATTTGACCAGGGCGTTTTCATATCCTATAGTCTGATTCCATACCCTAATCTTTGAAACCAGTCAGATTGAACCTGGTATTCCTTCTACATATCCACGTTTATGCAAATTCTTGCATAAACCTATTTCCTTTGCGATACCTACAAAATTTTCCTCGTTCCAATATTGGAAGGACATGCTTAGCAATCTTGCCCAAATCAGTCCACCGTCGCAAGAAAAGCCCTTAGCGTCCATAGAACCATGGACCTCCCTAGAGTATTCGATCATAGTCTTCACTATAGTTAAGCTTAACCATAAGGAACCCCTTCGGCATTGCCATGATCTCCATGTGGCCATGGGATTGCCATTTAGCAGCAGCCCACTTCCTGACTGTGTCAAGGTCCGACCGGGCTCCCATAAATCGACCCACAAGATTCATAGCTCCTTGCTCAATAGTTAGGTTGACCAAATCGTCAGGTTTGAAGAGTTTGCCTCCCTTTGATTGCAGCTCAAAATGGAGATCTAGGGTTTTTTGTTTGCCACGGACCACAAGCGTCCAAGAACAATCCTTTAGGGTCAAAAGGGTGCTTTTGCGAGTCCCCAGAATTCTGTCTTGCTCCTTTGATCGAATCATCAGCTCTGGAATTGGAGTCCGGGTCCGGTTCTTTGCCGCCATTTTGCTGCAGACTTGCTCCTGCAGCAGAGCTAGTCTTGCCTCTCCCGCCATTAGGGTTTTGCCATCAACAGCTAATACTACCCTGATTATACTTTTATTGTGATTTTAATTCAAATATTTATCCAACTATGCCATTTTCAGTAACAAAATTAAAAAACTGAATATTCAATGAATGTAAGGTCTTGATATAATGCCTCGTGCATTTCCCATTGAAATATAAGCAGAAATTGCAAAGAACCAGAGATTATATAAGATCTTTATTATTAATTGTAGGTGCAAAACTGACATGGTACGAGCTCAGGTGCATTGTCCTTGAGCACTTGTTTTGTATATATTTGTAGCTTGTTATGAGTACTGTTGCCACATTTTGCACGGGGTGCCATGTTTTCAAATTTTGTAAGTATGTTGCTCTCCCTTCCCTCCATCTCCTTTCCCTTTCTCCACTGTTCCCTTTCTCCCCTTCTATCAGTTGCATTCCTCCCTTTTCCCCTTGTTCTTTCTTCGGCCAAAACAGAGCAAACATTCCCTGAAAGATTCTAAGTCTAAGAGCGCAACCCGACTTCGCAGCGAAGTCGGGGTGCGCCCTTAAGTTCGAGCGCACTCGGGAATGCGAAGTGCGGAAGCAGACCGAAAATGAACAGAATTTGGCTAAGTATGGGAGCGCAACCCGACTTCGCAGCGAAGTCGGGGTGCGCTCTTCTTCCTGTGCGCACTTGGGAAGCAGTATCCAGAAAATCAGCTAAGTGTCAGAGCGCAACCCGACTTCGCAGCGAAGTCGGGCTGCGCCCGATTCCTGCGCGCAGTCTGAACAGCGGCCAAATTGATTAAGTGACGGAGTGCGCAACCCGACTTCGCAGCGAAGTCGGGCTGCGCCCTCTAGCTTGTGCGCAGTTGGGCAATATCTTCCAAATAGCCCAGAAACTATCTAAGGCACGGAGGCCTCCCTAATTGCGCTGTTCCCCACTTGCGCTGTCCAATTGCGCTCCGATTCCAGGCAAAGTAGGACACAAAAGAGAGACTGCCTTTCAAGGCAGATGCGCCCTCCGTCAGAAGTTGACAAGTGTCCAGCCTCGGGATCCGAGCTGAGATGTGATGGGAAAAAGGACAAGCGTGGGCCGAATTACCAACTCCAGCTACCTCCATTTATGCTGACACAAAGTTTCATCTACCGCAGCTACCCGCATTCATGCTGACTCGAAGTTTCATCAACCGCACTGCCACGTAGCTGCCAAGTCTTCAGGTGGACCTTGCTGCCAGTACAGTCCCTGTCTGCAGGAGTCAACATCAGCAGCTCTTTTGCCGCTTTTGTCAGCTTTTGTCAAGCCATTGTCGGGTCTGGGATTTTGTGCCCAGGATTGTAATTGGGGGGAAACTGCGCTATAAATAGCCGCACCACATCATTGTAAAGGGGTGGAAGGGGGATATCCTGCTAGGGAACCATTGTAGCTATACGTTTGCTTCTGAATGCAAGAATACACTTGGCTCTATTTTGCTGTTATCATTCTTTATGCTGCCTTTACTTAGCATTTCTGCCTCATGTTGCTTATTTCATTGCTTACTGTTATTCTGAATTCTGGATTCCGGTATTTGATGATTAAGTATTCCTGGAATGCATAGATAGAGGATACATAGGATGTATGATAGTTATGGTTTCCGTAGTGTGTTCTGTATTTAATTGCTGTTAGTAGTGGTGATTGATCGTTGTCGTGCTGCTTATCTCCCCCACCCAAATCAAAACACATTTCAATCTCTTTTCGCATTTTAATCTCTTTCCTGCACTCTTAGCTTAAAACACTTGAGAAAACCCATAGGAAGCCGGCCTTCTCCGGAGATTGGCACGGAAGGCATTCCTTCCTTCCGGCATTTCAATCTGGTGGGCGAATCTGGGGCGCATTCCACGAAATCCTTTCCTAATGGCAGATTCGTAACCAACAAGTACACGACATGGTGTTGTCACATGTATGTGACACCCCTGCCATATAGTGATGTACCTAGTATGGGGTAATTTCAAATTTTTATATATGTGGTTACACATCATGGTGCACGATGATTAGTTGGTTGCAACTGCTCCCCTGTTATTCTCTTTTGCATATAATCATCCCCATGTCAATCTAGAGAAAAGCATAGATGCATGGTTGTTCATTCTCGTGTATGTTTGTGTTGTGCATAGTGTGTTACAATGTTCAAAGATAGTTGGCATACAATTGCTGTTGTATGAGATTGGGTCGAGATGTACTATTCTGAGAAAGTAATGAAATATTTTTGGTGATTTAAAGTAGTGTTATTTCTCTACACACATTTTAATGCATGTTACTTACTTTCTGCTCTTTAATTTGGAGCATAGTTGGAAAAATCACAACTCGGGATAAATTCGGCACCCCAATTTTGGATATTTTATCAGCAACTTGCGAAAACTCAACAAAAAAAACCAAAGAAAAATTTTCAATTAGGAAAAAAACATTTTAAACAACTGGAGAGCCAAAAAGCTGATTTTATATTAGATATTCATAAAAAAGAGTACAATTACAGTTTGTGATCATGAAATCCAACCAAATACATCATACAAATGCAAAATTTCAAAATATAAAGCAATTTTCACTCCTTCCCCTCAAACTAGATGATTGACCTTGGATTTGGACATGTGGTCGAATTGGAAGCTCCTCAGGTACAGAATCATTATTGTATATCTCCTATAATCCTCTCAAATGTTCTGCTTCCTCCTCTAGTGCCTTGATGTCCTCTGTAGTAAACTTGGTATTTGATGGATTCTCGACAATCCAATCTGATAGTGGATCTAGCTTGTCCAAGTCAATCGCTTCATAGGATAAACTAGTCTCCACTTGTCTGGTGTGAAGCCAAAGATTTTATTGTACGAACACGAGGTCATTGAGGCGCTCTTGGGTCAACCTATTGCACTTCTTGGTGTGTACGACCTCAAATAGAGACTAGTTGCAGTCACACCTAGAAGTGCTACAAGGCTGATTCAAGATGTAGGGAGCCATCTTCAGATTAGGTGTTTTTGAACCAGAATCCTCCCACCATAAATCTGCAAAAAGGATTATTTTCAAGGTATTAATTTACATTTGTAATTGTGTTGTTGTAAATGTAAACTACAATAAAATTCAAAAGATGTTTGAACTTTAAATTGTTAAATATTTTGCTTGGTTGCAAGGTTGACTTTGATTCTTTAGCAAAGGAGCATGCAAACAGGCTCCAATGAGTGGCCTTATAAAGTTGCAATTTGGCAGGGATGAAGTGAGTTTGGTAGGGTCATCTATCATTCTCTTTGCACAAGTAAAGAACCCCCTTTGGATCTCTTCATCATTGCTAAGACTGCCGGTGTAAAAGAATTTGGGGCTCAAGAAGTGTGCCGCTACATGAATATGTCGATGGAGTTGTCTCATCTATCTCTTCTCAATGATATACCAAATTGGTTCATATTTGCATTGGTTGCCACTACAATAGTGTTTGATGGCCTCTTTATCCATTGCCTCATATAGATAACTCATTGCTAAATTTTGCCATTTACAAGTCGAAGAATTCTTATCAAAGGTTGTTATTGAAATTGAACAGTAATACTGAAAATTTTGAAAAAGAAAAATTTAATTTTTAAGTATAAAATAAGATTTTAAAATTTAAATTTGAATAGCCAATTACCTTGAGAATTTCTTGCATGCTCACCCAAAATGAATCATCAAAAACTTGCCTCCAGACCCACTCCCCCCTCTTTTGAATGAAATGGTGAGGCATACCATTCCTTGCTCACTAACATCCACTTCAAAGCAGGTGATGCCACTAGAAGGCTCTTGAAGACGATGAAATTGGATCAATATCAGGGGATGTTTGAGCGAAGAACGTCCCTGCTGTCATTATGCTCACTCATCTAGCTGAATACCCATGTTTAATTTTGTATAAACTGTGTAATGTTCTTTGCCTCTTCCACCGCACTTTCACCCATGTTAGTTTACCAATGTCCTCAAGCATGAGGTCAATGCAATGGTTAGTGCATGGGATCTAGAAAATAGAGGGATACTTCTCCTTGAGAAGTCTACCTGCAGATACATATGCTGTAGCATTGTCCATCACTACTTGGACAACATTCTCCACTCCTATTTCTAGGACAACCTCCTCCAACAAATTGAATAACATCGGTGCGTTCTTCGCGTCTCGTGAGGCATCAACAAACTTCAAGAAGATCATGGATCCACCCAAAGCCACCATGAAGTTTAGTAGCGTGTGGTTCCTTGTATCCATCGATCCATCCATCAAAGAGAATGCTTCAGCCCTTGTTCTCCATATCTCCTTTTTGCTCTTCTACAAGAGCACGTGTGTTTATGACAGAGTCCTCCAACAATGGCACACTGAAATCTTTTGCCGAGGGTGGCTTAACCCTTTTGCTAGCCTGTCCTTACTTCCTTCACCTTGCCCCTCCCCCTCCCCCTCCCCCATGTGGTATTCTGAAGGGTTGTTTGTCTTGTATTGGAGCCTTGTCCAACACTTGCACTTCTCCCACTCCCACTACCTTGAGCTAATGCTATTTGATGCAGTTTTATACAATTTATTTACTGTCATACTTGCCTTTTCCTTCAAAATACTCATGGCCAACTTATTATTGCTATGGAAAAGGTTGCAATTTATTGAAATATATTTTGAACTGTATTATGTATAATGGCAGACTTATAATTAATTTCGATTAAAATGGATTAAATAACATTATTAACATCTTGTTTGTAGCTACTACAATTATCTTATGGTTGATTGTAAAGGTAATCTAAATTGTTCTTGAAGTTTTCTATATGCATTAACAGACCAAGTTTTAGTCCTAGATTGAAATAGACTCTGTTAAATTTATATAATGTTGAAGTTTTTATGGTTTCAACAAATTGAATGTTATTATTGAGACATTAAAGAAACGAAACTTTTGTTTGTCATTCAACAGCTGAGACAAAATATTGATTTTGACTAAAAGCTTTGAATCTCTGATCAGTTTTCTTGCTAGTGTTGCCATCTTGAAGATCTTAATCGTGTAATGTTGTTTTTAGCAGTTAAACTTGTCAATTTTGACTGTTAATGAAATGCACAAATTAGAATGAAAGATGTTTTGATTTTATATTTACTGTGCAGGAAGCTGCAATTTGCAATGGTAAAGCCCCACATTCTGCTTGGAGGAATTATGATGACTTCAATGAGTATTTTTGGTAAGATAATTTTTAAGTGGATTATGCAATTTATCATTTGCAAGAAACATTGCCATATTAATTCAATGATTGCTATTCAGGTCTCTTAGCTGTTTTGAGTTAGGATGGCCATGGTGCACATCATCTGCATTTTTCTTTAAACCAAAGAGAAGTATTAAGGTCTGTATACTTTTATTTATGTAATATATTCTAATTCATGTTACATTCTGTGTCATATTCTATAATCTTAAAAGCATGGGCATTAAGTACAACATGAAGAATGTATTGTATTAATGATTTGAGATATTGACTATTTGTTGAAGTAGAATATGCTTTTTTGTCATCCATAAGTGGTTTTATTACTGTTTAATGTTATTCGACTTATATCATTAATACAATACCCAAAACATTATGAGATTGTGGTCAAGACCTTTGAGAAAACGAGAGAATGAATTCGCAACAAATAACATGGCTTTTCTTTAAGTGGAATATAAAGGCAAATTTAACCACAGATGTATATGTTATCGAAATTGCATAAAGTGGTGTGGATATCTACCGATATTTCTTTATCCGGGAGATGCAAGCTTCTTGGTACCATGTACAATTCCTTTAAGCCCTTTCGGCATACTGTGTTCGCAAACAAATTCATTTGTTGTTGACACACATGCTTGGGTTGCACATGCTACCACTCTATGATATCCCATCCCAACCCATCATTTAGTTTACCTCTACCCCTGCTTAGTGTTACCCTTTTTGTCCAGGGTATATCAGAAGAGCAATTTGAAAGTGCACTCGCAAAGCAGCCAACTGTGAGGCCTATAGGATGAACTTCTCATAAATGGGATTGGGTCTCTAGTCTATTGCATTGCACTGGTACTGGATGAGGTCCTTTGCTGTGGTTTTCCACCCTCTTGGTCTCAACATATTATCCATTCCATTTAAAAAAGGGGAGTCAGCTAGAAGCTGAATAATTACAAGACCATTGTGATTGGATCCAAATTTGCAATGCTATATGCTGCACTTCTGGACATGAAGCTTTTGAAACAGATTGAGAACAGCAGCATAGTAACAAAATATTTTCAGTTTTGCATCAATTTAGGATTGGTTTGATTCAGTTCAGAGCTTTTTTTAGTAAGCAAATTTCCATTACAATTTTGAGATTTAGCTGTAATCTATTATGTATGCTTTGCATATTTGTATTTTTTTGTGTGTATGTATATATTTATTAACGTTATCTACATGTGCATTTGCATGCATTTATTTATTTTTTAATTTTTTAAATGGGTTATATGGGCTTGAAACGGGAACCATGCATGGCACATCATTTGAACAGTCCACCTAGTGGTATTACAATAACATTTTGACAAGATTTGGATCTGGGTCCTGTTGCCACATTTTGCATGGGGTGCCATGTTTTCAAATTTTGTAAGTATGCTGCTCTCCCTTCCCTCCATCTCCTTTCCCTTTCTCCACTGTTCCATTTCTTCCCTTCTATCAGTTGCATTCCTCCCCTTTTCCCCTTGTTCTTTCTTCGGTCAGAATTCCCAAAACAGAGCAAGCATTCCCTGAAAAATTCTAAGTCTAAGAGCGCAACCCGACTTCGCAACGAAGTCGGGGTGCGCCCTTCAGTTCGAGCGCACTCGGGGATGCGAAGTGCGGAAGAAGACAGAAAATGAGCAGAATTTGGCTAAGTATGGGAGCGCAACCCGACTTCGCAGCGAAGTCGGGGTGCGCTCCTCTTCCTGTGCGCACCTAGAAAGCAGTGTCTAGAAAATTGGCTAAGTGTCGAGCGCAACCCGACTTCGCAGCGAAGTCAGGCTGCGCCCTCTAGCTTGTGCGCAGTTTGAACAACTGCCAAAATTGGCTAAGTGTCGGAGTGCGCAACCCGACTTCGCAGCGAAGTCGGGCTGCGCCCTCTAGCTTGTGCGCAGTCAGGCAATATCTTTCAAGCAGCCCAAAACAGACTAAGGCACGAAGGCCTCCCCAACTGCGCTGTTCCCCGCTTGCGCTACCCAGTTGCGCTCCGTTTCCAGGCGAAGTAGGACACAAGAGAGAGACTGCCTTTCAAGGCAGATGCACCCCCGTCAGAAGTTGACAAGTGTCCAGCCTCGGGATCCGAGACGGGATGTGATGGGAAAAAGGACAAGCATGGGCCAAATCACCTCCTCCAGCTGCCCTCATTTAAGCTGATGCAAAGTTCCATCTACCGCAGCTACCCGCGTTCATGCTGACTCGAAGTTTCATCAACCGCACTGCCACGTAGCTGCCAAGACTTCAGGTGGACCTTGCTGCCAGTACAGTCCCTGTCTGCAGGAGTCAACATCAATAGCCCTTTCGCCGCTTTTCTCAGCTTTTGTCAGCTCTGGGATTTTGTGCCCAGGATTGTAATTGGGGGGGAACTGCGCTATAAATAGCTGCACCACATCATTGTAAAGGGTGGAAGGGGGATATCCTGGTAGGGAACCATTGTAGCTATATGTTTGATTCTGAATACAAGACACACACTTGGCTCTATTTGCTGTTATCATTCTTTATGCTGCCTTTACTTGACATTTCTGCCTCATGTTGCTTATTTCATTGCTTACTGTTATTTTGAATTTTGGATTCCGGTATTTGATGATTGAGTATTCTTGGAATGCGTAGATAGAGGATACATAGAATGTATGATAGTTGTAGTTTCTATAGTGTGTTCTGTATTTAATTGTTGTTAGTAGTGGTGATTGATCGTTGCCGTGCTGCTTATCTCCCCCACCCAACTCAAATCACATTTCAATCTCTTTTCGCATTTTAATCCCTTTGCTGTACTCTTAGCTTAAAACACTTGAGAAAACCCATAGGAAGCCGGCCTTCTCCGGATATTGGCACGGAAGGCATTCCTTCCTTTCGGCCTTTCAATCTGGTGGGCGAATCTGGGGCGCATTTTACCAAATCCTTTCCTAATGGCAGATTCGTAACCAATAGTTTCTCTGGCACGCCCGGTGGGACCCGAAAGTTTCCCACCCAAAACAGAATCGAAGCACTGGTGTTCGCTTCATTGCTGTTCAAATCAGAACACCTGGCGACTCTGCAAGTACCTGAATATTCTCCGAGTCCGTGAGATCGGTCCAAGCGCCTTCATGCATACAAGAAGGTGGAGAGCAAGGAATCCGGGAAACCAACCTAATCTTTACGAAATTGATATCACCGCTCTAGGAGAGCGCGTCAGGTTGGCTGACTAGACGAATCCGAGCCCGAAATCGAAGAGGCCGAAGTTGAAGAGCAATCTACATCTTCGGACGGTACCGATACCGAGTACACTATCGGAGGAGAGGAAGAAATGGCTGCTCAGCAGAATGATGACGATCTCTTCCCGGCGGTCGACTCCACGGGGTCCTTGGCCCTAGTCGGACAACAAGCTGTACCCCCCGCTGCCCTGAAGGCCATCCCCACTTATGATGGCTACGGAAAAACGGCATATGAACACATCCAGGACATTCTGGCCTTGGCTGCGCTACATTCTATTACTGACGAGTGTCAAGACCCGTCTACTGGCTCTTTCCCTAAGGGGGAAGCTTCTCTATTGGTGGAGATCCTTGCTAGAAGGATCTATCACGGGGTGGCCTCAGCTGGCGGGCAGACTCGTAAAAGGATGCAACGAGTCCGCCGATCCCTCTTTGTTGTTGCATCAGTTCCAAAGCATCCAACGACACCCGCAAGAGGAGGTGTCAGACTTCAACATAAGGTTTGCGAGGTCTTGGAAAAGAGTGCCTCGCGAACTGCGACCTTCAGCAGGTCAGGCTGCACATTACTACCTGAGGTCTTTTAACTCAGATATTTGCCTACTTCTGAAGATAGCCCGAGTCGATTCCTTCCCTGCCCTATACGAAGCTGCCCAACAAGCAGAGTTAGATATAATCTCCATAGGCAGACTCCCGCATAGAGTGCAGCCCCCTATCTATCCTGATTTTCCTCAGTCCCAGTACCCATCGGCCTCTGGTGTGATGCCTTCATCATCAAGTCAGCACCCCCAGCAACCATGGAATCCGACACCAGTTGTAAATCCCTACGGCCCTCCTCAAATACATTATCCTAACCCGCTGCCTCCTCCTCCGCAGTATCCTGCACTCCCTGCTCCCCCTCAATACGCGGTGTATTTTGCGTCCCCGCCATTGGCTGCATTACCTCCGCCGGCTTAGTTGCCACCTGCTGACAATGATATTCAAAATAAAATCCTCCAAGAGGTACGGGATCTGGCATCTGGGTATCATACCATGTCTAACGACATGACGATAATGAAGAAGAAGCAAGCCCAAATGGAGTTCCTTCCAAGGAGACCATACTCCGGCGCTAACGAAAGACCAAGCCGCGAAACGACAAGCTCAAAGGCAACCCCCTGCAAGAAATGCTGCCATTGAGGATCAATCTGGCACTTCGGACCAGGTCAATTGGTGCTCCACGTGCAACGATCCACACTCAGAAGAAGGGTGCACGCTGCATCGACATTACCTCCAGACCCTGGCAGGCAGCGCCATAGAGGATGAGTTATACATGATCCTGGACGATGAAGGCAACTTTGTCGTCCCAGAAGAAGATCCTGCGTTGCCCCTGCCTAAGGGAGGCAGAAAGCCTGCTGAAGCTGCCGCGGCCCAACCAAAGCCATTGAAAGTATACACCAGAAGAGAAAAGGCGCAACCTGCTGGGCCACCACCTGGCAAGTCACTGTGGCCCCATACAACCAAGGAAAAGTTTCCTGTGCCCAAAGCTCCCGCAGTAAAAGCTCCCGCAGCTCAGCCTCCAGCTGAAACAAAAGAACAAGCTCAGGAGAAGCTGAGATATCCGTCGCTGACAAAAAGACAGAGTCGAGGCCACACAGCAATATCGGACTAAGTATGAGCCGGCGAAAGAAACGGAAGGAGCCAGCACTTCAAGCTACAGCATAGTTGACGAGCTGAAAAGAACCCCCGCAAAGATAAGCATGTACGAAGCTCTTCTGCTCCCCGGGCAAGTTGACCTGCTGCAGGAGTCCTTGAAGAACATAAAAGACGGGAAGCCGACGCAGCCTGCTGTGTTAGCTCAACCCCTGACAGTCTCCGCCATGGGAAAAAACAAACCACCTCCTTTCTATCTGTCACTACGGATGGAAGGCTATATAGTTCACAACTGCATGGTGGATTCTGGTGCCTCCACGACTATATAGCTCACAACTGCATGGTTCAGCTGACGACTGAGGAACTGGTGGTGGTGGACATGACAGAGCAAGCTCTTGAGCTGTTACAAGTGGAGGATGAGTTCTCCTTGCTGGACTTCAACGCCATGATCGAGACTGAGCAAGGCTGCTACACCGTCACTCAGCCTGAGAGACTGGACTAGTCAGCCAAGAAAGAGGTAGGACCTGCACCAGAAAAGCTATGGCAGCTCTTCTTTGATGGCGCCCGATGCAAAAATGGCGCCGGTGCAGGTGTACTCTTGGTTTCCCCGTCCGGGATCCAGAAGGACTATACCTACAGACTGGCTTGGAGCTGTACCAACAACGCGGCGGAGTATGAAGCCCTGTGTTTGGGTTTGAGAAAAGCGGAGAGACTGGGGATAAAGCATTTGCAGATCTTTGGCGACTCAGAGCTGGTGTGCAACCAGATTACGAATAAGTGCGCCTCCAAGAAGCATTATCTCAAGGCGTATCGTAATCGTGTCTGGGACCTGATGGAGTCATTTGACTTGTTGAATGTCAAAGCCATATCACGTGAGAAGAACAAGCACGCTGACATTCTGGCGTCTGTTGGAGCCAGGTACGTTCCGGCTAATGACACTGTCCAAAAGCCGAAGCCGATTCGTACCATCTACAGGCCTTCTGTGCCTGATAAAGACACCCACTAGTAGGTGTTTGATTGTGACGAGGATATCGTCACTTTTTTGATTACCGAAGCATGTACAATCGAAGGTAGAGACCCTGATGACGAGCAGTACGAGGGGTTGATACAGTTGAAGAATAATCATGTCCCAAGAGGACTGATTACCTTAGAGAGTCTCTTTGACCAGAATGACAGAGCAATATCACACAGGATCAAAGTAGACCCCAAGCAGTACGTAGACCTAGAGCTGGAACCTGGAAAAACCATCAAGGTCGGGACGGACTGCGCTGAAGAGGAACTCGAGCAGATCAGATCAGATCATTATGCAGAGAGTTCCCCGATATCGTAGCCTGGTGCTACCAGGACTTGAAGGGGTATGACAGACAGATGATCCAGCATACCATAGAGCTAGAAGATAATGCAAAACCTTTCCGGCAGAAGCAAAGGGCAGTAAACCCGAAGATTGAAGCCATGATGAAAGCTGAGCTCTTGAAGATGCTGGAAGCCAAAATCATCTACCCCATCAAGCATTCATCTTGGGTCGCGAATTTGGTTCCTGTGAGGAAGAAGAATGGAGACATCCGTCTCTGTGTGGATTTCAGAAATCTAAATCAAGCCTCACTGAAGGACCATTACTCGCTTCCCCAAATCGATCAGATCCTCCACATAGTTGCTGGAGCGCAGAGGTTCTCTCTCTTGGACGGATTCTCTGGATACAACAAGATATGGGTAAAGGACGAGGATCAGCATAAGACAACTTTCACCACCAAATGGGGAATGTTTGCATATCAGCGCATGCCCTTCGGCCTGTCCAATGCCTGCGCTACATTCCAGAGATCCATGGACTTGGCCTTCTTAGAGCTGCTCAACAAGGTCATTGTCATCTACTTGGATGACATAACTGTATTTTCCCACAAAAGAGAGGACCATGCTTCCCACCTGTGGCAGATATCTGAGAGATGTCGTGAATTCGGCATTTCCATCAACCCGAAGAAATCAGTCTTCGCGGTAAAAGAAGGTAAGCTGCTGGGACATGTCATCTCCGAGAAGGGCCTTGCAGTGGATCCTGACAGAGCAGAAGCCCTCCTCCGTTTGCCCATCCCAGTCGACAAGAAGGGGCTACAGTCATTCTTCGGCCAGATCAACTTTGTAAGGAAGTTCATACCGGACTTCGCACAAGTAATCAAGCCCATGGCCGAACTGTTAAAGAAAGATGCCGAATTCTTGTGGACTGACGAAAGAAGGTAGGCCTTCGAGGAGATCAAGGCTAGAATTGCACAAGCTCCGGTGTTGATCAATCCAGACTATTCCAAATATTTTATCCTATACGCGGTGGGAGAACCCGAGAGTTACGCCGCAGTCCTGACTCAAAATGGAGACAATGACGAAGAACGCCCATAGCATTCTTAAGCCAGGTGATCCAGCCGCATGAAGAGAAGTACAATTTTATTGAGCGGTAGGTTCACGCGATCATGAAATCCCTCTGAAAGTTCAGACATTCCGTCTCCCAGAGCCGGATAACTGTCTTTGTGATCCATCCGGACGTCAGAAATTTCATCATACAGGGAGAGCCTGGTCACAAGAGGGCAGGATGGATTGCCAAAATCCAAGAATTTGACATCGAGGTACGGCCAACAAAGTTGATCAGAGGCCGAGCCTTGTGCCAAGAGCTGGCCCGAAGCGCTGCAGCTGAAGTCTCCGCCTGCAAGTGGGAAGATCCGATAGCAACCACCAACCTAGCCAACTCCTTATCAGAGGAAAGTGATTGGACAAATGACCTGGTGCAGTATTTCAGCACCGGAAGATGCCCAGATCACCTCAATGCCTCACAAAGAAGGAGGTTTAGGCTAAATGCCTTGAAATACGTACTCTGCCCCGAGGGGCTTTACTTCAAAAACATTGACGGCATCCTGTTGCGATGCGTCAGAGATACAGACAAACCCAGGGTCCTCGGAGAGTTTCACTCCGGGATGCCTGGGGGACATCATTCTGGAAGGCCCACGACCTTGAAAATCATCAGAGCTGGGTACTATTGGCCCACTCTCTTCACAGACGCACATGCGGTCTGTGTCAAATGTGATAAATGCCAGAGGTTTGCTGGCAGAAACAAAAAAGCACCCCTGCCCCTCCAGCCAATCCAAGCTGAGACTCCATTTCAGCAATGGGGTTTAGACTTCATCGGAGTCATCACGCCTAACTCTGCAGCAGGGCACAAGTTTATCCTTTCCGCCACCGATTACTTTGCCCGGTGGGCAGAGGTGATCCCCACTAAGAATGCGGACCAGGAAACGTTCATTGGGTTCCTCGAGAGCCTCATCACCCGTTTCGGGGTCCCGGAGTCAATAGTGACAGACAATGGTCCGAGGTTCGCAGGCGTTGTACTCACGGAGTACACCAGCAAATACGACATCTATCATAAGATGTCTTCTAACTACTACCCGCAGGGGAATGGCTTGGCTGAGTCCACCAACAAGAATCTACTGAAGATTGTCAAAAGGATAGTAGAGAGAAACAAGAGGACATGGCACCTGCTCTTGAATTGGGCGCTGTGGGCGGATCGCATATCATTCAAAAAATCTATCAAGACATCCCCCTACGCGCTCGTGTACGGCAAGGAGGCAGTTCTGTCTACCCATGTAGAGATACCCGCACTCTGGATGCTGGATGAAGAAAGAGGCAACGGGGATCCAGTGGACGCCAGGCTGTGCCAACTGCTGCAGTTAGAAGAAGAAAGAGAAAAAGCATACCAGGCCTTTACTAAACATGCTGAAGCGACCCAAGGCTGGTTTGCGAAAGGCACCACCGCCCGAGTTTTCAAAATCGGGGACCTAGTGCTGAAGTGGGATTCACTGAAAGCAAAGCCGGGCAACCATGGTAAATTTGATGCCCTTTGGGAAGGTCCCTATCAGATTGCTCGGGTGAATCAGTTTAATGCATTTGTGCTCCGGGACATGGAGGGACAACTTCTCCCCATTCCCGTCAACGGGTTCCACCTGAAGATTTACCACCTCTGAAGGCACCCCAAGCGGGTCCTTCCTTGTATATATTTCTTTGCTGTATTTTTATCAGTCTGTATATATTTATTTCAGCATTCAACTTTTAGTTTTCAAGAGCCTAAGTAAAGCCTACAGCAAACCCCGACTTCGCAGCGAAGTCGGGCATCGCTCCCGGAGCAGTGCGACATCGGGAGTTTGAAAGAAAGCAGCTGACAAAAGGGCCAAAAATTTGACTAAGTGCTAGGTGCGCAATCCGACTTCGCAGCGAAGTCGGACTGCGCACCGTCTTGGGAGCGCAGTTGGGGAACACAGAGCAAAAAACGGCTAAGTGTCGAAGACAGACTGCGCAACTTGTCTGAGCGAAGTCAGACTGCGCAACTTGACTGAGCGAAGTCTGACTGCGCAAGCAAGTCTGGGCAAAGTCGGAGTGTGCACGTTTTCTGGGCGAAGTCCGAGTGCGCCCTCAATTTCGGGCGCACCTTGGGTGACCTGTCGCGGGAAACGAGGAAAAATGATAAAATGTTTCTAAGTGTGGGCCCAGACAGCGCAGCGTGGCATAATGCGAAGTTGGGTTGCGCCCCTCAAAACCCTGGGCCAAAAGTTTTCCCTCGAAGCGTGTGCCCAGGCGGCGGCTATGACGTCACTAGAAGCACGAGGTCCAAAAAAAAAAAATTTAAAATAATGATTGCGTGACTTTCAAAAAGGATGTCATTAAGAAAGCAGGCGCATTAGGACCAACCGCAACCAGGGTACGCTTTCCAAAGATAAACCCACGCACAGCCGCCAAAGAATTATAACGCTTCCACCAACTTCAGGCAAATCACCTTAACCCCTCCCCTTGCGCCATTAATGCTGAATTCCTTGCCTAGAAAAGGAGGCCCTGGCACACTCAGAACATCCAAATTGTCGAGCTGACTCTGAGCTGCAAGGTCCAAAATTAAGCAATCGGTAGCCAGAATCCCCGTCTCTGCCACTTCGAGCAGAAAAGAGAGGAAATGGACAAAGGGAAAGCGCCAATGCCAGCGCAGTCCAGCGACGAAGAACGCGAAGCTGAGGAACAGACAGAATCCAACGCTCATGAGAGCGAAGCGCCGCGTGAGCAAACAAGGAGAACCAGGTCAAAGAGAAGCCAAGGGCAAGCTCCACCGCCGCCCATCAATCGCCTAGCCGGATACAAAGATGGCGAGTTCTCTATCAGCCTCACCAAGCTGCGGCCGAATATTGCGAAGTGGGCTGACAAGGTTTCGCCCTCACACCATGTCGGGGCTGCATACAAATCGAACCTGTACTGGTTCTTGTGCCCTCCTGTCCACCAATGCCCGGAGCTGGTTGAATCCATTGTGGCATACTATAAACCAGTTGCCCGGCAAGCCTGTGACAACAAAGGAAGAGTCTTGTTCACACTCTTCAGGGAGAGCGTCCAGCCAACTTTCGCCCCGGGGCTCCAGTACGACCCCAGCGCAATTGTCAGGAGGATTAACCTGGACGAACAGACGGGCAGATTCACCCAGACCAAGAGGATGAGAGAATTCCTCGACTCAGAGCTGAAGACTCCGCTACCAGCCGGACAGTGGCCGACAAGCCCTATACCCCTGGACCGATTCGAGAACAAGTACATATACATCATCCTGGCGTGGGTACTCGGCTGTGATTCTGACAGAGTGGTACGCCCGTACCAACTGGCGCTTGCAGAATGCATCCTGCATGGGGAGTTTTACGACTCCACGACGCAAAGGAGCGGGAAGCGCCCTATTTTCTTCGACTGGGCAGATTGGCTAGCGTACGCCATACATTCAAACCTGGTCAGGTTGCAGCAGAAGCAGACAACGGAATTCCGGCTCTGCTTGTTTCTCACATGGTTGTGCCTGTACCACACGCACTACCGGATCAAAGTTCCTGACTTGAAGAAGGTGAATGAAAAAGGAGAGCCGCTGCCTGTGTATGAATGGACTGAAGCCCTGTACAGGAAAGGGTCATACTATGAGTTCAACTTCAAATTTCTAGGTATGGTCCTAGCGTTGTTCAACGGTGAAGCATCCCGCCCGCCAGAAGCCATGACGAGCTATCTGAGGAAGTACAAGTACGGGGACACCTTCCGGCTGACGCAGGGCCTGATAGTCAGAATCTACGGATTCAAGGGGAAGCCGTTCCTGCTCCCCTATTTCTGCACGGACCATCAGTACGGTATGGAAATATCGCGCCAGATGGATTATGTCGAGGAGGAGTTCGGCCAGGGAAAGAAGAGAGGCCATATTTTCCAATATCCTATTACCTGGGCGAACATCCAAATACGCGAGATTGGACAACATGTCTACCTCGAACGAGAGCTCATCGACATGGGCCTGATACAGCTACCTCAGCGCTGGAAGTATGACCCGATTGGGGTCAGGGGAAAGTTTGTGCATATCTGCCCCCGAGCGGAGATCATGCAAGAAAGGTGCAACAGAACAGGCGCAGACCTGGAATGGCACATTGAGCGGATGCAATCATGGCCGCCATGGCATGATTTTTACTGCGAAGAAGTGGCGTATGATCCAGAGCGAAACCCGGATCACCGGTTAGACTCAGCGGGCTTCAAGAAATTCCTCTCCAAGGTGGCGCCCCTCAACTGGCAAAAGGACAAAATCATTGAATGCTGGAAGATGAGGTGCCGCACGCAGCACGATAAGTCTACCCGGAAGACGTTGGCCGTCGATGATGAGTTTTCGGCCTTATATGATCAATACGCTGACACATGGCGGCCTTTCGCATTTCGAGATTGCGTTCCCCGAGGCGCTAGGAAAAGGTATAGAAGGAGGTCCCCGTCCCAGCAATTGCCTACTCCCGGGACTTCCAGCGCAACGCCAACGAGCAGCCAAGTGGGCCCAATGTTGCCTCCAGCTCCTGAAACCTTACCTGAAAGGGTACAGCAGCCAGAAAAGTCAACTCCTGAGGTGGCCCACCAAGAGGAAAAGGCGCTAGAGCAGCCAGCCAGTAGAACGGCCGCGGCAAGCATCCTCCCGTCTAGACCCAGGTACAAGTTTACCGTGGGAACATCGCAGCCTGCCGCCCCAACCTCCTCTCCCTCCTTTGAGCAAGTTGCAGTGCCAGAAGAAAAGAAGAGGAAGAGGAGCGAAAAGGCCAAGCGGCCTAAGGAGTCTGCACAGCAAACGGCCGCAGCGCGGACAGGGACAGCCGCACCGGAAATCGTCTCGTTAGACAGCCCTGAGACGGAAGCAGAAACTTGGGCTGCAAGTGTCCTTCAAACAGCGGCTCAGGCGGAGCCCGCAGGTACATCCACTTCCCCGCTCCCCCAAATCCCAGTTGTCCTTGCCATAACGCAGTCCCCCATTGTATCAGGGCAAGCCATAGTTGCATCATCTTCTTCTCAGACCGCCCAACCCTCCCATAGCCCCCATTCCTTCGACCAGTTCGCCCAGGACCCGAACGCTTTCCAGTCCCTCAGTCAAACCCTAGACCCCTCACCCGCGGCCAGTGCCGAAGCTGTGCCTACATCGCCGCGCCGCTCACCTCCATTGTTCAAGACCCCGCCTATGCCTTCCACTCAGCCGCTCACTTCCCCTAGGACCTGGTCGCCCTTAAAAGCGACCACGACTTCTGGAATACCTCCTGCTGTGCTGTTTGTAGGAAATATGCCGCAGCAAGACCCGATGCTGGAAGACCTTGACTTCATGGGAGAACATCTGCAAATCACGGATGATCAGCCCCTGGCAGCAAAGGCCGCAGGGTGTTCCACCTCTTTCCTTCAGGGCGTCAAACGGAGAAGAGCCGAGGAGATAGCTGCCCCGGTAAAGCGCACCAAGTACGACTTGGACAGGAGAGTGCTGAGAACTGAGAAGTTGATTCCAAAAGTGAAGAAGCCTCTCCGAGAAATGACCGAGGCAGACTATGAGCACCAAGTCAAGGAGAAGAGCTTTGACGATATAAACGAGGAATACGAAATCAACGGTATTCGTCGTAGAACACATAATCTCCTTGTCAAGCGACTCGAGAGTCAAGAGACGCTGTTTCGGCTGCAAAATAACTCAAGGCAGCTGGAGGAAGATCTGGCTAGGGCCACCGCGCAGCTGGAGTCTGCACAGCAGGAGATCAATGACCTGAAAGCCCAGCTCGCCGCCTCTCAACAGGAGGCCGCAGTACAAAGACAGACAACCGAACAGCTGTCAGAGGAGAAAAGGGCAGCGTTGGAGCAGGTCTCTCAGCTCCAAGATTCGTTAAGGCAGGCTAAATCTCAGCTCGAGGAGAAAACATCCCAGACGGCGGCCTTTTCGAAGAATAAGGTCAAAACGATGCGGGCTGGTTTGCTGCAGGGATGCAGGGCCAACGTGGTCAGGTCCATATCCGTCCTGGATTTCGCGTCCAGGATCCAATAAGTGTATGCCCAGGGAAAGCCTGTGGTAGAGGAGGCCGAACACCAAGCGAAGCAGTGGCTGGACTTGGCATTAAAACTTGAGGAGTACGAGTGCAAAGGCCTCCGATTTCCCCCAATGTCCCGAATTGCCTTAGAATGGGCAGATGCAAGGGTAACCTTGCATAATTATTTTGAAAAAACAGAGAAAATAAGGGCCGCCAGGAAAATGCTAGACGCATTAGACCACGAAATGAACATTTGCCTGGCCCCCTTCAACGCTCTTTCTGAGCACGGTTGCCCGAGCTTCATCAAGGATGGAGAGTTTCTGACCCTTGAGCAGGTGAAGCTGAATTGGCTGTCTTTCGAGGCAGACACGTCAGAAATTGAATGTTGGGCCGAGCCAGTTCAGGAAGCTCAGGTCACCCAGATGGTGTCGAGATATTGCAAGATCAACACCTCCCTTAAGGAGTTGGGAGAGAGATACAACACCATCGACGCGCATGCGGTTGCAGCTTTCAGTGCAGCGCTGAAAGATGTCAGCGACTTAGGGCCATTTCAAGCAGCAACCTGGGACCAAGCCAGGGCCGCATACAATCATGTCCGTGAGCGGGAGCAGCCGGCCGAGCAAGAGGGTGACAATGGCGACCATTCAGACTCAGAAAGAGGTGGAGAAATAGAAGCGACTGCCGAAAGCGGATCTGAAGAGGAGCAGTTGCCCAAGAAGAAGCCGTCAGAGCAGCGGAAGGCAGGGGAAGGGAGTTCCTCTGCGCCCAAAGGATGAAGGCTTGGTTCTTTGCATCGAGGTGAGCTCGACACCCCGCGAGCCGCCAGGAATGTTGCCACATTTTGCACGGGGTGCCATGTTTTCAAATTTTGTAAGTATGCTGCTCTCCCTTCCCTCCATCTCCTTTCCCTTTCTCCACTGTTCCATTTCTTCCCTTCTATCAGTTGCATTCCTCCCTTTTTCCCCTTGTTCTTTCTTCGGTCAGAATTCCCAAAACAGAGCAAACATTCCCTGAAAAATTCTAAGTCTAAGAGCGCAACCCGACTTCGCAGCGAAGTCGGGGTGCGCCCTTCAGTTCGAGCGCACTCGGGGATGCGAAGTGCGGAAGAAGACAAAAAATGAGCAGAATTTGGCTAAGTATGGGAGCGCAACCCGACTTCGCAGCGAAGTCGGGGTGCGCTCCTCTTCCTGTGCGCACCTGGGAAGCAGTGTCCAGAAAATCAGCTAAGTGTCAGAGCGCAACCCGACTTCGCAGCGAAGTCGGGCTGCGCCCTCTGCTTGTGCGCAGTCTGAACAACTGCCAAATTGGCTAAGTGTCGGAGTGCGCAACCCGACTTCGCAGCGAAGTCGGGCTGCGCCCTCTAGCTTGTGCGCAGTCAAGAAATATCTTTCAAGCAGCCCAAAAAAGACTAAGGCACGAAGGCCTCCCCAACTGCGCTGTTCCTCGCTTGCGCTACCCAGTTGCGCTCCGTTTCCAGGCGAAGTAGGACACAAGAGAGAGATTGCCTTTCAAGGCAGATGCGCCCCCCGTCAGAAGTTGACAAGTGTCCAACCTCGGGATCCGAGCCGGGATGTGATGGGAAAAAGGACAAGCATGGGCCAAATCACCTCCTCCAGCTGCCCTCATTTAAGCTGATGCAAAGTTCCATCTACCGCAGCTACCCGCGTTCATGCTGACTCGAAGTTTCATCAACCGCACTGCCACGTAGCTGCCAAGACTTCAGGTGGACCTTGCTGCCAGTACAGTCCCTGTCTGCAGGAGTCAACATCAGCAGCTCTTTTGCCGCTTTTGTCAGCTCTGGGATTTTGTGCCCAAGATTGTAATTGGGGGGGAACTGCGCTATAAATAGCCGCACCACATCATTGTAAAGGGTGGAAGGGGGATATCCTGCTAGGGAACCATTGTAGCTATACGTTTGCTTCTGAATACAAGACACACACTTGGCTCTATTTGCTGTTATCATTCTTTATGCTGCCTTTACTTGACATTTCTGCCTCATGTTGCTTATTTCATTGCTTACTGTTATTCTGAATTCTGGATTCCGGTATTTGATGATTGAGTATTCCTGGAATGCGTAGATAGAGGATACATAGAATGTATGATAGTTGTAGTTTCTGTAGTGTGTTCTGTATTTAATTGTTGTTAGTAGTGGTGATTGATCGTTGCCGTGCTGCTTATCTCCCCCACCCAACTCAAATCACATTTCAATCTCTTTTCGCATTTTAATCCCTTTCCTGTACTCTTAGCTTAAAACACTTGAGAAAACCCATAGGAAGCCGGCCTTCTCCGGAGATTGGCACGGAAGGCATTCCTTCCTTCCGGCCTTTCAATCTGGTGGGCGAATCTGGGGCGCATTTTACCAAATCCTTTCCTAATGGCAGATTCGTAACCAACAGGTCCCCACATTGAAAATCCACATTTTTAACCACTTGAGCTCATGCCATTTGATAAAATGTTAAAATGGGATTGGAAACATGGCTATATGTATATTTATGTTTTTATTTTCTTAATAGGATCCCTTTCTTTTAATATATATTTGTGAAAATTTCAAAATTCTGGATTTCTTTTTTCCCTTTTTTTTTTTTGTGTTTCCCATATGAATCCTAATGTTCAAACTTTTTTAGTATGCTTTTCAGAGAGGCTTCTCGACTGTGGACCATGTCTTCACTCTTCATCCTATTATAGAGGAAACACCAACCATGTGTTTTAAAGTAACTTGTTGTTTTCAATGCTTTACAAAGATCTTTGATTTAGTATCCAAACATTTGTTGTCCTAGAGGCTTTCTGACATTGGCATCTTAATTTCCTTGTCATAGATATCATGCTGTTATGTGGGACAATAGTTGGCAATTAAGGACAACAAATGGGTTCGTTGATGAGATCAGGAGTACGATCAATATTAAGTTGTAGGGGTGTCCCCTTACTATCTATGTTACCGGTTCGCCCCCTAGGACCCCCGGATCCTGGTACGGTTCGTATCCGGTCCCGTTACGGGTCTGGTACGCCTATGGGTCTGTCCTTGGACGGACCCGAGCGTATCCGGGACCTCCGGGCAGGATCCTCGACGGACCCAGGAAAATAAAAATTAAATATTAATATTAAGTTTAAAGTTTTCTAATATTTTTTAATAATAACATGCATTGTAAAAGCCCGCCTAGCCCGCCTAAAGCCCACCTACTGCGATTGTAAAAGCCCACCTACTTTGTACTCTGTTGCAAGTGGCATCGTTCCGAGAATTAAAAGACAAGACTACTTAGCTAATAAACTATTCCTCAAGACCAAACCCTACTGGCAAAGCGCGCTTGCAGAAGGCTTCTCCAAACCCTAGTTGTCAAAGCGTTCTTGAGAATCACAGAAGGCTCCTGGCAAAGTGTGCTTCAGAATTGCAGAAGGCTCTCCTCCAAACCGTAGCAGGCTCTCCTCCAAACCGTAGTTGTCAAACCGTCGCAAACCTTAGCTGCTCGCAGATTGTTGCACGGGTGAGGTATGTTTAGCAGCTTTATCTCTATACGCAAGACCAGTCTGAAACTTCACTAGCTTTATCTCTATACGCAAGACCAGTCTGAAACGAACGTAGCAAAACATTATTGTTAATATGTAGGAAAACCAGACATTTAAACATTTAGAAAACCACAACATTTTTCTAACAACCTTTGAATTAAGCCACGTTTATCTCCTCGCCGTCCTCGGACACTATCTCCGACACGTAGCACTTCACACTTCACGGGCCTCTTAGATAAATTTTTTAATAAATTTTTAATCTACTCCCCCGACAAACCTTGGTTTAGAATCTTAGATAAATATTAAAAAAAAAAGATAGGGTGTTATATATTTTCTTCGCTGCTTTTGATGCCTTCAACGCCCGAACCGCATCGCCCTGCTTTTCCACTACGCCCTATTTTTCCATCACTAGCTTTCTCAGGGCTTCCACGTCCATATCTGTGGCCCCCATCGCTGCTAAGCTCGCACTGCAATACCTAAAGCCAAAATTGAAATTTATGAAGCGACTTCGAATTGCCCGAGGGTGTTATATATTTTCTATAAGGATAATGCTATATGTGGCCACCATCGTTGCTAAGCTCGCACTGCAATACCTAAAGCCAAAATTGAAATTTATGAAGCGACTTCGAATTGCCCGAGGGTGTTATATATTTTCTATAAGGATAATGCTGGGTGTTATATATTTTCTATTTGTATTTTCTTTAACCGTGTTAAGATAGGCTGTAACCAACTCTCCTTTGTAATAAAAAAAAAGGTAGGGTGTTCCGTGTTACACATTAATATAATTTATTAAATTTTCTTGTTTAGTAACTTAGTTAAATATTAAATAACAATTTTAATATTTTAAATTTTTAATATTTTAAAAATATAAGTCTGTTAGGGTCCGTATCAGGTTAGTCTAAGTTAATATATTAATTAATTAATATAATATTATAATGGCTTATTAAATATATAAACTTACTAACTTTGTAAATATTTATATAAATAAAAATAAAAAATAAAATAATCCTCTTTGTAATAAAAAAAGATAGGGTGTTCCTTGTTATACATTAATATAATTTATTAAATTTTCTTGTTTAGTAACTTAGTTAAATATTAAATAACAATTTTAATATTTTAAAAATATAAGTCTGTTAGGGTCTTAGTCTAAGTTAATATATTAATTAATTAATATAATATTATAATGGCTTATTAAATATATAAACATACTAACTTTGTAAATAATTATATAAATAAAAATAAAAAAAATAAAATAAAAAACCTTGCACTTGAGCACTGGATCTCCGGGTCTACAAAAATTGTTTTCATTAAAAAAATAAGTTTGGTGTTTGGTGTGAGATATTGTAGTAATAATATTTTAATATTTTTAGTCTTTGTATTTTAATATTTTAATATTAGATAAGATTATACTAAATTTTAAAATTTAAGTAAAATAAAAAATAAAATAAAAAACCTTTTTCAAATTTTTTTTAATTAAAGCTTAGAAATGGGAATAACTAAATCAAACTCCGAGTTTATTATGACATATGAATAACTATTGTATTATGTCAATTATGACATATGACAATCTGAATTAAAAACAGAGGACACCAAAAAGAAACAAAAAGTTTCGAAACAATTGTTGCGAAATTATACCTAAACTTTAGGTTCATTCTAAAATTTAGGGTTGTATATATCTGTGAATTTGTGAAATTACGTTCATTCTAAAATTTAGCTGAAATTACGTTAATTTTTTTCCTCATAGTCATAGCTTGCTGCCATTTTAATTTTTTAGCTCCTATTGTTTATTTCAGGTTCAAAGTTCATCAAGTAAAGGACAAATTTTTAAACTTTCAGTTTTCACCTACAGATTATAAATTAGAATGGCAACAAGTGAAAGCTCTATAGGCAAGCCCCGATTTAGAATTGATCCAAAAGCCCCACTATGGAAATATGTCACTATGTTAGAGCAACTTCCAGGGGGTGGGGGCTACGTATGGGTTTGTAATACTTGCAATGTCCGATATAGCAGCTCATACAGCCGAGTGAAAGCTCATTTGTGTGCAATTCCTGGCCAAGGCATCAGAGCTTGCCTAGGGTCAAAAGATGCACCAGTGCCAACATCTGTGATTATGGAATACATAAAAGAACAAGAAGACGCAGATGCTTTAGCTGCCTTACAATCGGGTCATCCTTTGGCAAAGAAAGGATCTCGATCAAAGAAGCCACCTACTGTCCCACCTCCTGCTGGTAGCCCATTTGTGGTTGCACCCCATCCATTTTCAGCCACACCTTCCACACATGAAGAGGATTCTTTTCTTTCACGGAAAAGAACAAAAGGACCGTTGGAAAAGGCATTCCAAAATGAGTCTAGGGACATTGCAGATCAGACGATTGCACGTTGTGTGTATGCCAACGACTTGTCTTTCAATGTGGTTAGATCACCATATTGGCAAGATATGGTGAAAGCCATTAATGAGGCTCCAAAAGGGTACCAAGGCCCAGGTTATGAGAAGGTGTGCACCACTTTGTTAACAAAAGAAAAAAAAATTGTAGAAGATTCATTGCAGCCCGTCAGAGATTCATGGGTTGAGACAGGGTTGTCCATCGTTTTTGATGGATGGAAAGATGCAAAAAATCGTCCTTTGATAAATGTCATTGCAATAAGCCCCAAGGGGGCAATGTTTTTGAGAGCAGTTGATTGTGAAGGGCAAGTGAAAGATGCCCAATTCATTGCTAACATTTTGATTGAAGCAATCGAATCGGTGGGCTCTCAAAACGTTGTCCAAGTCATAACGGACAATGCCAAAAACTGTAAAGCAGCGGGGATGTTGGTGGAGGCGAGGTACGAGCATATATTTTGGACACCTTGTGCTGTCCATTCACTCAACTTAATGCTGCAAAAGTTGGGGAATCAAATTGAATGGATAAAAGAAATTTATGTTGAGGCTGAAGACATTCAAATGTTTGTGACAAACCATCACATGTCGCAAGCTATCTTCAGACAATTCTCAAAATTGGAGGTGTTAAAGGTAACAATTTTGTATGATTATGTTTCAGTTTAGTTTGTTTTAAATTTTGAAAACATTTTTGTTTTGTTGTTTAATTTTTTATTTTTATTTTACTAGGTTGTTGAGACTCGATTTGCCTCGCACACAATCGTCTTGAGGCGACTTGTGGAAGTGCGAGAGGCATTGCAAAATATGGTTATTAGTAACCTTTGGAGTATATGGCGGCAGTCAAGCACTGAGAGGGCACAAAAAATAAAGATGTTGATCCTCAATGATGATTGGTGGGGTCGTGTTGATTACTTGCTCAGTTTCACTGAGCCTATCATAAGCATGATCCGATTCGTAGACATGGATCAGCCATGTTTAGGAGAGGTATATGATGGGATTGACTCAATGATTGAGAAGATCAAAGCCATCATCAATGCAAAAGAGCAAGATCCCCATGAGACATTTTTCAAACAAGTGCAGTCATTTCTAATTGAGCGGTGGAACAAAATGACAACTCCATTGCATCTCCTTGCCTTCGCATTGAGTCCCAGATTTTATAGCAATGAAATCCTTTCTTTGCCCGGTAGAGTGGCACCATATAGGGATATTGAAGTTAGTGAAGGGTACAAGGCAGCATTCAGAAGGCTCTATCCCGATCCTGAGATTGAGGACATAGTTTCAGCTGAATTCGCAGACTTCATTTCCTCTACAGGACATAGCCTTAGCGCTTGTCGTGACAAATACAAGAAGGATGCCCATATGTGGTGGTATTTGCATGGGCAAACAACCCCAACCTTGCAATCTCTTGCAATCAAAATATTATCACAGGTCTGATTTTAAATTTTAAAATTTAAATTTAGATTTTCTAAATTTTGAACTCTTCAATTTTTTATTTTGCATTGGTTTTAAAAAAATTTCCCTTGTGATTTTCTTAATAGGTTGCGAGTTCGTCTTCATCCGAGCGGAATTGGAGTACATACTCCTTTATCCACTCGCAGAAGCGCAACAAGCTAGCAGCAAAGAAGGCCGAGGAGTTGGTCTATGTGCATTCCAACTTGCGCCTTTTATCGCATATGCAATCAAACTACAAGGAAGGGCCAACAAAGCATTGGGATGTTAGGGCAGAAGATGTTGATTTAGATGCTTCCCACTCCCATCATTTATTACTTGACACAGAGGCTTTGGCTTCGCCAAGCCAATCGAGTGGTGCTGGTGCTAGTGTCAGTGGGAGTGGGAGTGCTAGTGCTAGTGTTATTGCTACTGCTTGTGGTTCTAATGAATCACATGTTGATGTTGATGCTTTCGATGAAGACATTGAAGAGGAATATTAAAATAATAAATATTTGATATTTCATTGTTTCAATATGTGATAGTGTTGATGTGGTTCATTAGAAATGTTGGCATCCCAGTTGTGATAGTGTTTGTACCAATGTGAAATGCTTAATGTTGATTTAGTAAATGAAAATGTTGATTTAATAAATTAATATATGATTTTTATTTATTTTTGTACGGCCGAACCCAAAACAAACCCAAGACAAAAACATTTTGCCGTACCGGCGAACCGGGTTCTTCGAACCCGAACCCGAACCCAAAACGAACCGGTAACTTAGCTTACTATCTTATATATATACAGAAACGAGTCTAAGGACTTTATCGAGGAGCATCCTCATGCAGAGGATGAATGTCCATTACACCATGTCCCGTGCTATACCACTCTTTGTTGGAAGGACTTTATTGAGGAGCATCCTCATGCAGAGGATGAATGTCCTTTACATCATGTCCTGTGCTATACCACTCTTTGTTGATGGTGTGGTTCTTATTGCTCCCTCTCTTGAGGGTTTGCAAAGGCATTTAGATGAACTTGTTGTTTCGCAAGCGTAGTCAACTTAAGGTCAACTTCAATGAAATTAAGATCATGATCTTTGACTCCTCCAAAAATGTCCTCTTCAAGTTCCAATTTTTCTACAAGGGCAAAACTTGTTCAGATCAGAACATTTTACACTTGTTTAGAGGGTTCAATTCTCAACTCCATCAGTTAATCTTAAAGTTGCTTCCTTGTCATGACATTTAAGGTTATTTAGTGTTGCATGTTATTGAATGACAATGTTTTAAGATTTTTTTTGGGATATTTCTTTGAAGATGAGGATTTATAAGGTGTAGGGTCTGAGTTTTGGACTTGGTGTTTGGGCACTCGTTGAGAGAGTTTATACTATTTTGCTATGGTGCATATAGCACGACAATGGTATTCCTTGTTTGAAGGAACATAGAGGAATAAATGACAGAAAATATTAGCAGTTAACAACATTTAACATGTGCAAGAAAAAGATATTTAGACTTGAAATGGAACAGAACTGCATATTGTCATTTGCATTATTTACAAGCAGCAGCAATTTTGTTCACTACAATTGCTCACAAACAGATGCAAGGACTTGCCGACACAAATATTCTCCCAGGTATAGACAACTAGATGATTGGATGAATTCCGGATTATGGATGTATTCGGAAAACGCAAGGGGTCTACTTATACTATTCCTGGGAAAGGGGAAGTAGTTGCCAACGTCCACAACATCCTTCTACCTAACCCTAATTGCCCTTACATGACACCTCAAATTATGTGACATTCGAATTACATGACACTCAAATTACATGATGTCCGAATCACATGACAGCCAAATTTCATGACATTTGAATTAGATGACATTCTAATTACATGCACACTAATAATGTCTAATAATCATTTTGTCGAACACTTAGCGTGCAAACTACAAAATGACAAAACTGTATGTACAATCAAAATTGCTTTTGTGTACTTGGCTCCATATGTGCTTGTTCATGCTTGAGGTGGCGACATGTTAGACTGGCCGCTACAGTGCATAATCCGTTGCTGCAAGGTTGTAGTTTCATAATGCGTTGTTCAGGTCCAGTTCTCATCCTACTTGCTTCGGCCTAAGTGCATTTTCAAAATTACTTTCCATCTCCATTGGTCACTATGAAATGGGGGATCCTGCTTTAGGTCAGAACATAAACCCATTTCTAGCCATTTGCTTATAAGAGAGTTATTTTTATGAATATGCTTGGTCAAAGGAGAAATTTGTAGGTGGAGACAAGATTAATTCTCCAATCTATTGGGATTTCTCCATGGGAATGATTGTGTACTTCACAAATGTTGTAGTTGGCGTTCTTTTGACTTTGTGCGTAGTTGTGTTCCTTTGTCTTGCACTTCATGTAACAGGTGTACTTATTTTCTTCTTGTTGTCTTATATTAGCTTGCAGAACATCCACGTAATATCCGTTCTAAGTGCATTGATCTATTCCCCTTCCCCATCACTTTGACTATTGGAGTTGCTTGCTAGTCAACCTTGTCCACGATCCAACTTTTGTACTCCCTATCCAAGTTAAGCGCTTTGAGGAACGCTTCTTGGTATGGTGTAGTTGGCACAATCCTCATCTTCTTTTTAAAACATGGAAGAAGACCCTCCATGAACCATCACTTTTTGAATCCATTTGTTGGTCTTTTCTCCAACTTATCTAGCAATTCTCTAAGTGATAGGTTTAAGACCAAACATTTTTCCTTGTCACTATGACTATTAGAGTCGGTTGCTAATCAGCCTCGTTTGCGACCCAATTTTTGTACTCACTATCCAAGTAAAACGCTATGTGGACCTCTTTTTAGTGTGGTGTTGTTGGCGCAATCCTCAACATCTTTTGAAAACATTGAAGAAGGCTGTCCATGAACTATGCCTTTTGAATCAATTTGTTGGTTTCTTCTCTAACTTACCTACCGGTTCTTCTAAGCAATAGTTTTAGGATCACACATTCGCCAATTTCCCCTTAGCTCGTCCTAGGTATCATGTGCCATTGGTAAATTTGTGTATTAGTTGATCCTAACATGCTGAGCATCGCAAGGAACACTCGTATCCATTGCACTTCATTATTTGGGCTGCATGATGCCAAATGGAGACATGTTCTATAGTGGTAGACTGGGTTTTCCTTTGTCATCTCCCTAGGACATTTTTGCTTTCCTTTCGACATATTCATTGGCCTCTAGGTTCAGTCGACACTCGTGTTGGTTGGATTCCTTGAGTTGATTTGACTCCGATGGGTGTGATTGGTGTTTGATCTTGTTCTTTATTTCTTATTGACTTCTTGGGTTTGTCAATTGAGGACCCTCCTTGCACTTACTTCACTGCCACATGTAGGACAATGTAGGCTTTTCTTTGCTATTGCTAGACCATGAACTACTTGCTTTTATGTTGTATTTCCCTGCATAGTCTTTAACCCTTCACTTTTGTCTCCCATGGCTCCAACTCCTTTGGCAATGGAATACCATTAGGCTGTTGGCAAATGCCACACCTGCCCAACTACCTCCTAATAACTTGATACCTTTGTACAACATAGGTACTCCATAATAATAATATAAGTACTCCATATTATTTGATGTATTATGTATTATAAACAGACATCATCACAACATCTTTAAACATGACAAAACTCTACGTAGAATAATCTGATTAATGATTTATCAATGACTCAGCGCTGTGCTGTTTTTTGATGGGGCATATGATCACAATGCCCACCAAAACCAGTCACACATCCTTAAATAGGGTTCATTTCTAATCTCTATAGAAAAGTTTTTAATATTCATATTTGTGTGCATAGCAAGGCATATCACATAACATTTGCTATTGTTTTCCCTTTTTTCTTTAGCTGCATGTCATAATATTTTTCTTGCAAATTTCTTAGTTGTGTCAAATTGTATCTAGAATGTAGTTTTACCAAACAGCACTTGAAATAATATCTATCTATATATATGTTGGAATGATGGATCAAAATTTTACATTTATTTATATTCTAGAAACGTGTTATATTTTTGCCTCTTGGACCTTATCATGAGTCCTACTTTATGATCAGGCCCTGCATGTTTCAAGGGGTAATCGCAGAACTGGAAAGACTTGCTTTGTTGAACACCGGACTTTCCTTCATCTGTATCATAGCTTTCATCGCTTGTGGATATTCTTGGTTATGATGTTCCAGGTTTTGTAATCTTAGATTTTAAAGCCATTTCTCTTTGAATTTCATCGTACAATAAATATATGTAATTGTTTGCTGTTGGAAACCAACATTAATGTCCAGCTTTATATATAAGTTGATAAATGCAATGTTTTCTCATAGAGATTGGTCTGCATCTGTGATGTGTTTTTCTTAATTTAAGATCTATTATTTGGATTATGTGCTACTAGATTTAGTGTGCCTATGCTACTCATCACATTTTCTAATTCTCTGTTATTGTTTTGGGTTAAATGTTCTTCAGGGGCTGACCATTCTAGCTTTCAACAAAATGAATGTTAACTTAAAAACAATAAGCGAGCTTCTTAGCCTTGGACCGACATTTGTAATAATGAAGTTCATAGAAAGTAAGGGCTAATTTCCAAACGGTTGTCCCTATAAATGCTTGTTTATGCCAAGAAACAAACTTGTGAATATACGTTAGGGTGGGAATCTGCTTGTTATGGTTCTTAGGGAAATGCAATGCAACGATATATTTAATTCTTGTACATGTTAGTGCAGGTATTCTTGACATTTTAATGATGTATGGAGCCTATGCTGGAACCCGAAGCGTAGCTCTTTCTAGGATGTTCCTCCGTTTTGCCTGGTTTGGAACTCTTTCAGGGATCATTACTTATCTTTATGTGTAAGTATTAGTTCTGTTATTTTGTTGTCTGACATATATTTCATTCTTAGTGATTTTCTGACCAAACTTGGTTATCCACATTGCCAGTTTTTTTTTCCTAAATAATTTTTTTGAGTAACAAACACTGCTGACAATTTTGGAGCATTTCAATGTGCAGGAAGGGGCTTCAAGAACAGAGCAAACTAAACTCAAATTCTTTGCTTTTTGGAACATATATCTTTGTGTTAGGAGTATATGTTACTGTTCAGATTTTTGTGAGTTTTCTTATTGGAATTCCTCCTTGCCGAATGCTTACCAACAAATGTGACCAGTGGTCCATTATCCGATTCATGAACTGGATGCATCAGGTATGGTGGTCATGGATAGCTATAAAGCCTCTCTTATTTTTATTATTGTTATTGGTTTATAGATGCTACTCTATTTCTAATGCTTGCATTAAATTTTAAATTGAGCCATATTCATGAAGTTTCATTGTTAATGTGTTTTTATCTGTGCTTGGTTAAAGGAACAATATTATGTTGGGCAGGGTCTATATGAGAGATCAAGTGACTATTTCAGGTATTTGGATATTCCACATTTAACCTGACTTATCTTGTGATATTTAGATATAATTGATTTTATCGAAGGTCTAATAAAATATATAGTGCATGGTAATTGGTCTCTTCTACATACTTATTTGTGCTTATTGGAATCATGTTTTTCTAATTAGTAATTAACGAACAATCGTTGATAAAAAATAGTTGTATGGATTCCCATTTACTCTCCAATTGTCAATCATTTGGTCATATATGGTAAGCCAAGATTTTACACAAAGTAAGCCCAGCTGTTATAGGATGATCAAAGCATAGCAAGGGTTTCTCATTTCCTCATGGATCTCAAAAACTAGAACATTGCCAACTCATTGGTTTTGGCACCCATCAGGGCTTCTTGCTCGTGGGGCTAATGCCATATCGCCTATGGCATCAACTCCACCTATGGTGTCAACATTACCTTTGGTGTCTTGCCTTCTATGGCGTCATGCATGTGTTGTGATGTCTATGCCAACATATAGAGGTACATTTGGCATCGGTGTGGCGTGTCACCAATAGACAGATCTCGCCAATAGTTGGCATTAGAGATGAGAATTCAGCTGTTGCTTGTCTTTGTCATATCTACTCCAGATGTCTTGAAGCTCATTAGGGACATGTTGAAAGAACAGAGCACCGCTCTGTTGTATAAAAAGTCTGATCTGATGTTCATCTAGATCTGGCCTTGACCTCCATTTTCCCAACCACCAAGACATTCATCAAACATTCATCTTGGATGTGTTGGAAGGAAAAAATCTCGAATCTGTTTGGCCTATTTATGCCTTGACACTTACATAGGTCCAACATTGGCCACAACTTCATCCTGCACCGACTTCTTGCATATAAGGCTTCTTCGCACATCAACGCCAGTTCCTTGGGATTGAGAGTAAGAGTGATGGGGCCATCACTTCTCAAGAAAGGGTGTTTGATCTAAACACAAGGGGGTGGCTCTGTGCATACATTAGATGAAGCATCTGCTGCTAGCCTTCAATGTTGGCACTAGCACCAACTTCCAACATTGACACTATTATTCAATGTTGGCACCATTACTAGTCGTTAGTGTTGATGCTAGCCTTTGGCATTGATGCCAACATCAATTGCCAGTGTTGGTGCCATTATCCAATGTTGGCACAAGCACTCGTGTCAGTGCCAGCCTTCAGCATGGGCGCCAGCACTAGCTGTCAACGCCAAGTGCCACCTTTCAATGTTAGCCCTAGTACTAGCTGCCAGGGTCGGTGCGATCCTTCAACCTTTTCCATTGGGTGCAGTTCTAGAGGCCACAACTTCATTGGTGACACAATTCATACACATATGTACTTTTCAGAATGTGCTCTAACCAACTCCGGGGTTCTTGTTCTTTTCAAGGCAAGACATGCTCCAAGAACCTTGAAAGTTGAAATTAAAGTTTTTGAGCTGTTTTTGGTGCCAAACTGCAAGTACTGCCAAATGTCAACATTTGCAGAGATGGCACCAAGCTTTCTGTAACTGTCACGGTAGGATCACCTTGACCTGAGATGTTGGTGGATAATGCTACAATCTTGTAATTGTTAGCTGCAAATGGAAGATGAACCGCTTCACATTCCAAAGTTTTCTTTCCATTCTGTTACATCTGTTTGCTTAAAGGATCGTTCTAGACACAACATAGCCAGAAGGCAGAAATAGCAGAGATCAAGCAGTCAATTCTACTTTCGTATCCCACAAGTGGGATCAACGACTGCATCGACACGGTAGAGGCACAACTTGTGGTAGTACATCTCTCCACAGGGATCTGACCTGTGCCGTTACATTCCTCGTCAGGAATATGACATGCATCACCACATCTCTTCACAGATATACAACCTGTGTCATCTCGTGCAACTTCTCAGGGATTTGGTCTATGTCTCAGCACATCTCCCTCTTCTGCATAGACTCATTGTAATATTCTCTTGTAATATAAGATTTTTGTGTTTCATGGACATTCATTTTACGTTGTAATCTGCATTTATGCATTCAGTCATGATTGTGTTGTGCTTAATGTATTCTGCGATAGCGTTCTATATGTGTAGTTTTGTGAGTTCTAAACTCGACCCCTCATTTATTTACACCATGAGTTCTTGTCTTGATTCCCAGTCTGAGCAGTCCCTCACTCTATGTCTACCAATCAACCATTTTTTGGCACAACCAAATGTGGGACACATTCAAGCCCTTGGTCATAAAAGTATCAAGCCCTTTTCTGTAGCACCACTTTGTGTCATAACTTACCTGGCACCACAATCTGATTGAGGGAGTTGTCCTCGATGCCACTACATCCTGTCCCTTGTCAAGTGGATCATAAGATGAAGAATGTCTAACTAGGATATACATCTATGTGCCCTTGCTGCATTCAGTCCTAACCATTCAAATAAGAACTAAACATGACTACAATATTGTTTCAGATATTTGGCCATTGTAATATATGTGTATATGAGAATCTATTGTTATTTATTAATGCTCAGGAGCAGTTTTATTGTTGGTAGATACAATAGCCTGCTTGATTCATTTGCTCAAACCAAGAAAGAATTTTTTAGTGTCCTTAAGTTACCAAGAAATGGTTGGTTGGATAAGAACACACAATACATGCATATAAATTTGATGCTTCTTACCTTTCTTGGTAATAGTTCTTGATTTCATTTAGTATATCGTTTGAAGACATTTTCTGTACAAAGGATTTCTCTAGTAAATGTTACCGAGAGAACTCAGTAGGTTAATGTATTTATATCTGAGATTGGCAATGTAGTATTTGTGGCTGTCAGCTGATTAGTCGAATATCATTCTTTCATGTATTAAGATTCATTGATTTCTGTTGAGCTTGTGGTCCTTTACCAAATTAAACGTTAAACGCTGCCTCACTTCCAGGCTTTGCCTTCATTTAGTATGTCTGGGTGTTTGTCCAAAGTGACAAGGTGTGTTTCTTCTCTTCGTGCATTTCAATTATCCAAGTACTTGCCATTTATGGACACATTCTGCTTCCATAATCTTTTCAAGGTTCCTCAGCCAAATAATTCTCTTATCATTTTTTATCTCACATGTTCATCTTTATGATCCTCAGAGTTAGCTTGTGGTTTATCTGAAGATCAGATCTAAATGACACAGTGCCTTCTTTAATTCGCGTTTGCTATTGCCATGGTGGGGAATCGGGATTACATACCGGCTTTACCTAGCATATTAATATATCTTAATTTCTGGTCAGTATATTGGTGCCTTTAAGCAAGTTGGCTATTACCTAGCTCTGCCCTCCTAGTCTATCCACAAGATTGATCGGGGCCTTGATACTAACCAGATTGACATTCTTCTTTCTGACCAGATCACACACTTCAGGGGTCAACTGGCCTTTGAATATGACAGCTAGTGGCATGGGAGTTGCAGGCGTGTGAGATGACAATCTTTACCACATCCTCCCCATCCTTACTCTAGATGTTGTGACCCCTCTCAGACAAGATCTTGTGGCTAATCATCTGTCCTCAGTTTCCACTCAACCTCTAAAGACTTGACCTTGGATGCCTGGAGAGGGCCTAGGGATAGCTTTCTGACCCTTGGCACTTCCCTAGGTTGAGTTGCATTGGGCTTTTCAGTATGGGGGTACCATGGAATGCTGCTTCAGACACCTATTTCATTAACTTTTAGTTCTAACTGGGCTCTTTGCCAACACACTGGTGCTTTGCACAGTTGCTTTAGGATTTAGCCACTTTTCAGGTTACTCCCTTTGCGTATTTTTCTTTCTTTATTAATCCTTTCTTTTGTTGTTTCCTCTTGAGGGTCCCCCCCACTCTCAAACTAGGACCAACATCCATGAGCTTTATCATCCTCTTTGGCTGTGAATCTTTCTTGTACATGGTACCTGTATTATATTTGTACTATGTTTGTCTAACAGAGTGTTGTATGTTGTGACAGCTTACCCCTCTGTTAAATTTCCATTTTTTATTTTGTAGTTTATGATTTTGGAGCTCCTGCGTTTTTCTGCCACACACTATTATAACACAATGTACTTTTAATTTAAAGTTACCTGCTTTAGTTGTCTGAATTTACTATAATATGTTCTTTCTTCCTATTCTGTTGACACATGTCAATCAATAGATTGAAAATGCCAAAGGACTTTGTGTATCATGGACCCACAGTTGCCACGACAGAAAAAAAATATTCTTTTCAATCAGAGTTGCCGTATGCAGCACACAAACTGGCTAGATAATTGTATATCTGTATCAGATCCAGATAAAGATATTATACTTCTCAGATACTGTATCCCAAGGTATCTGAATACACAAATACCTTTTCCTGATGTATTTGAATGCTTTTAAAAAATATCTTTTAAAGTAAAAATTAATGAAAATAATTTGTTTAACTTTAAACCTTATATTTGCATAAACATTTCTGTGTTCTATGTGTTTTCCTCTTAATATCAAAATTATGTATGCTTTTTGTAATTTCACATCCATCTGTGTCCATATTCAATACCGTGTTCATAATGGATACCGTATCTGATTCCATGAAAGATAAATTTCAATTGAACCATTAGGGTGATGACTATATGTTTGTTATAACCAGGACTACGGTGGCATCATCAATAGCCAAATGTCATTTTTTGTAGACCACCTCTTGTGATTCAGTTTCACTAATTCACACCTTAACAAAATCTGCCATTGGATGTACCACATCACTATGCTTTCTCTGCCAAACACTGCCATGGTTGGTGCCCTTTTGATTCCATGTAGAACCATAATATTGTTGCCTTGAACCATGCCCCCAAGATTGTTGCCGCTCATGGTGGTGTGGATGGTGATATGGTGCAACCTTAACTTGATGTTCTACCTTCTTTGACTTCTCAACATTTGGCTCCATTGTTTGAAATTCTTCTACACATTGTTCTTTCATGTTCTCTTTGTTTGGTGTGTCCTTGTGCTCTTCTATCGAAGCTTCCTTGGAATCTGTTACTGTTATTTCCACTGAATCAGTTGCTGCTACTGCCTTCTCGGATTCTGTTTCAGGTTCTTCAATTTGTTTCTCTACAACCATTTCTTGATTTTCCTTGGATCCTTGCTCTTTAATCTGAGAAATATCCTGCAATGTTATCTTCTTTTTCGTGTATTATAACTTCATAAACTTTTTTTGCACATTAATGTTAACAGTACCCAAAGAATCTAACCAAGGATAACCAAGAACAATATCCTTATCATCCATCTCAATAGCATAGAAATCTGAATGTAAAACATATTTATCCATGGTGATCTTCAAATCTTCAAAAATTTGAACATGCTCACCCTCTAGCTGTATGTCCTTAATTTTTGTTGCTTGAACTTGCAACTTCTTAGCCAAAGCAATATTAATAAAATTATATCTGCTACTAGGGTCAATGGAAATAATAACCTGTTCCTTTTGAATGCTTTCATGAACCTGCAAAATAGACTTTTTAGATTCAAACAAATTCCTCTGTCCATTTTCGAATTTATCTTCTACCAAAGGTATGGTTTCCTCTGTTTTCATACTGACATCTTTTTTATCTTCCCTGACCTTTTCCTCTTTTTTCTTGAGTAATTTTATTTCTTTTTCATAGTCTTCATTCTGTTTCTTGAAAACTTCCCATTCTCCTTTTATTGCATTCCGCTCATTTTGAGTTCCCATTCTTTTCAAGGTCTTCGATGACATCCATTAGGCTATCTATATAATATGGGTCCCATTTACTCAAGAATGCATGCTCCACTTCATCCCTAGTGCATTCATTATTCATTTCTTTACAAAAATTTATCCACCAAGATAAAGCTTTCCCTTTAAGAGATAAATTAAGGAAGGATTTCCAGAAAGGATTATTATGATATAGAGAGCCAAACTTTTTCCACCATTCTCTAGCATCAATATCGTCTTCTCCAGAAAAACTTTGGAGTGCCATTGTGCATGCCCTAATGCAACTAGGGTTTTTTTTTTTTTTGATAATATATATCATGCCCTAATGCAAACTAGGGTTTTATGGAAATAAATATCTTCCCACTGAGTTGAAGCTAAAAATCCACATAGACAACTAGATCTGCAATTTTTCTTCCAAAAAAAATAAAGTGCAACTGATTTGCTTACCCGAACTAAACAAATTTCGTCTTTTGAAAAATTCGCGACTTGAAAATTCGTCACTACCCTTGTTCCAGACGACTGAATTCAGAATGTCGTATCTCCCTCAATACTACTCGGATTCCTTCATATGACCACTCATTTTAAAGCTTTTCAAATTTTGCACAAATTGATCCAAGAATCGCCTAAATCGGATAAAATTTCACAGAGATATGGCTTCTAAAAGATGAGATGTTTTTCCAGAAAAAATCTGCGAAATTCGTCATTATCCTTGTTTCGGATGACTAACTTCAAAAGGTCGTATCTCCCTCAATATTGCTCGGATTCCTTCATATGACCACTCATTTTAAAGCTCTTCAAAGTTTGCACAAACTGATCCAAGAATCGCCTGAATCAGATAAAATTTCGCAGAGATATGGCTTCTGAAAGATGAGATGTTTTTTCTAGAAAAAAATCTGCGAAATTTGTCACTATCCTTGTTCCGGTTGACTAACTTCAAAAGGTCGTATCCCACTCAATACTGCTCGGATTCCTTCATATGACCTTTCATTTTAAAGCTCCTCAAATTTTGCACAAACTGATCCAAGAATCACCTGAATTGGATAAACTTTCGCAGAGATATGGCTCCTGGAAGATGAGACGTTTTTCCAAAAAAATTGCCCTAATTTTGCAATTTCACACAAAAATCCCCACTTTGCCAAAATCGTTGCTCTGATACCACTTGTTACAGAAATTTTATTATTATTATCATAAATCATTCACCAATATACAAAAATATCAAATCATTCTTCCACAATATATTATCCACAATAACAATCCACAAATGAGAGAGATAGATAATACCCTTAAGGTAGGTAAACACCAATAATACTCCTTAAGGAAGGAATCACTCCACAAGTTCTCCCAAGATGAGAGGCCACTCAATGAGGGCAAAGTCCCGTAAGCCACTTCGTGGGCAACGACGATTACATAAGATTCTTCTCCAAATGATGATTACAATGACAAATCTCTTCTTTATATATCCATATTCTTATTCTACTTTGGGATAATATTATAATACAATCAACCTTGGGTTATGTATGGCCCATGCCAACCCTTATACAATATAATAATATATCCCCACATATCTATTCCTAGGTACCCTACCAATGGAGCATAGAGTGTGATCCATAACATCAAATTTTCATTATTTTTTTTTTTACTCGTGTTTTAGAATTTTTCTCCATTAGTCATTCAGCTAATGCTTCTCTATTATAACTTATATTCATGACTTGTAGCCAAGAAAATTTCAAATCCAAAGGAACCAACTCATAAATTTAGCCTACAATTATTCATAGGTTATACACTCCTAGTTGACTTTGTATTACATAACTTAGGACTTTGTTAGATAGCCTTTACCATATAGCAACTTAAATCGAGACTAATATGCTAAACTTTACACATTTTTTAAACATACCTTCTGAAATGAAGGTTTATCAAATTATGGTTCTAGCTTTTGGATTTTTCATTTTGGATGTGTCTTGTGAAAGGGCAAGGGCAGTTTTTTCACAACATGGATTAGTTGCCAATTAAGTTATTTGTCATTTCATATGATGGATACTACTTAAAAAATGTTTTATCTCTCTTGTTGTTGTATTACATAATGTTATGATTTTATCAAGACAATTACTTTGAAGAAGCTTTGAAAATGCGCAATATTTTACAAGAATTTTATGTTGAACATGGTCCTTGGCCTCCTACAATTCTTGGTGTCCGAGAGCATGTCTTCACTGGAGGGTATAATTTGAGATTTAATGGTCATTTTTTCATAATATCTATTGATGAAATTATTTTGTTTGATCATTATTTTTGTTCTTTTTAATGCAGTGTGTCATCTTCAGCTTCATTTATGTCTAATCAAGAAACAAGTTTTGTGACTCTGGGTCAGCGTGTTTTGGCATATCCTCTGAAGTAAGTTTAGCTCTTCCACATTACAATATGTTATTGTAGAGGCATATATTTTAAGTTTGCTTACAGAGCTCTATCAATTGTAATTATGAACATGATTTACAGCCTACTTCATCTTGCAGGGTTCGCATGCATTATGGCCATCCAGATGTTTTTGACAGGATTTTCCATATCACAAGAGGAGGCATAAGCAAGGCATCTCGCATTATTAATATAAGTGAAGATATATATGCAGGTATTAGTATATTTATTCAGGCTTATACTTACTGTGTAGTAGATGTCTTTGTGCAACCACAATTCCAAATACATTTGTCTCCCACTGATTTGCCTCAACTCTGTGTCGTTTGGTTGAAAATGATTTATGGTCTTGATATACATGGAATACTTACTTTGACCTATATATGGAATAAATGAGAACATTGGACAGAAATAGCATCTTCTTAATTCATACACATGGTCAGCCTAAGGCAGTAGCCATGTGCACCACATTATAGTCTTTCACTTATATCGGTATCACATTTGGATTCCTATTTCCACAAAGTGTTCCTGTTGGAATCTTTCCAGCTGAAACCACAGCTAGGTTTTTCTTTTCCTTTAAACAAAAAGTTCTTCCTACCTAATATAGCTGAAACCAGAGCTAGTGGTTTCTTTGCCTTTTACAAACATAATCCCTCCCACTTGTTCCAATTGAAAACAGAGCTAGGGCTTTTGATCTGACATGAAAACTGGAGATTCTCATGCTTTTTAGATAGTGCTAACTCCCAAAGTCAAGTACAATTGCCTCACCAAATGCATCAAGGAAGTTGAAGGTTTTGAGATTGAGTCTCAACAACAAATATCACAACTATAAAGCCAACTTCACGAGGACACCACAATTGAGGCCTTACAATGTCAAATCAAGGCACAAGGTAAAAAGATTGGCAAATTCGAATAGGTTGGATGGTGTCATTGGTCATCTTCATCTTTGAGAGGTTGTTTTTGATATACAACACAAGCAAACAAAGATCCTTGTACGACATGAGAATATGAAAAGCGACACAAATTTCCATCAACAATTACTTAAAAAACAAGTTGAGAACATAATTCATGGTTTCTAGTTGTCAAGGGCAAAAACCATCCTCCCAGTGTGGAGTTAGCAATGCAATCCAAATTTGATGAGAAAAGGGCATGCCATTCTAATGAACTCAAACTTCAAGTTCAAGGTCTTCCAAAGCCTTTAGATCCTTTAAAGGATGACCATGTTTTCTTGCATAAGAGATTGAATCTCAAATATAATATCCTTGATTTGGTTTGGGTAGCAGCCTTTTACAACAATCTTCTCATTTGGTTCTTCTTATTTGAGGAATGTTTGGAACTTTGAGGCTTTAAGAGCCAACAAGAAACTTTTTATTCTCGTCTCAAAAATTCACGTGAATGAGGATCTAATGCATCTTTATATTGATAAATTGTAGAAAGCATGTTCTCAAGTGATAGCTGCTCAGAAAGACAAACGGGCAGGTAGCCATGACCAAAATGCAATGACTTGTGGCTCCCTTCCAACAAGGTTGTCTTGTCCTTGGCTTATAAGATCAATGCTTTCTCTAGTCCCTTCATTATTTATTGGAATTACATTGGTGCAATATGGTCCTCTCTAGATATATTCCAAGCTTCCACATGTTAGTGGTTACTTTTGATTCTCTGCTTCCAGGCATGTGACACACTGATCATGTGTTGTTTTTGGTTTGAGTGGTGTGGCTTGTCATTGCCCTTGCTTCTTGTTTGGGTATTTGATTCTTATGTTCCTTTATCTTTCTAAATATCATTGGGTCCTCATTAGTTTACCATTTGCATGCAGATGGCCTCCATAATTGACATTTGTGGCATTGCACAATGGGTTTGTGCCATGTATTATACGCAATTTGATGTCTCCCATTGCATTAGTGGTTGTCACAAAACATGCCACCGATTGCTTCTCTTGTTGGAATAATCTTATTTTGTGCCATGTACACCTGTTGAGTCTTCTTAAAATCCAAGTGACATTCTTTTGTTGAATGTCCTTTTGAAAATTATCTTAGAAAATCTCTTTTTTTTCCTTTAGAATTGTAAAAAGAGTCATTCAATTTCATGTTCTTCAAACATGTATATTATCTTCTTACAAAGAGCACGAAACAGCCTTCTTGCTTTGTCATGCTTGTTCTCCTTGTCACACTCCTTGGACTCTTTGCTCTCATCACCCTAATCTTTGGAGTTGCTTTTTTCATTGACTTCTCGACCCCAACATCTAGATGATATTCTTGAATCATCCTTCAAGTTTCTTTTGCTCTCAAGGTCATCACCCTCATCTTTCGAGTCATCATGATCATTGTAGTTGATGTCATCATTGACCTTCCAACCTCAACATCAATATGATGCCTACGCATCACTTTTGAAGTTCATGGCCTTCTCAAAGGCCTTTTGTTATGACATCGGAGGTACCACCTTGATCTTCTTCCTATATGTATGAAGAAGCCCCTCCAAAGGCTTCCCTTTTTCTTAATGCGTTCGACAATTCTTCCTCCATATGGGTGATCAACCCTTTCAATTTTTGGTTGTAGGACTGAACAGACTATCTCACTTCACTCTGTTTTGTCAATTTCAGCAATGATCTTGTTATCATTGTAGATTAAGTTGAATTCCACCATAAATGCTTCTGGCAACTCCTCCAAGGATTGGTTCTTGCCCTTTGACAAGTCCAAGTACTAGTCTATTGTGATTCCTTGCATTGTTGTATTGAAGTACCTCAAATATTTTTCATTTTTTTGTCTATTAGCCTACCAAATCATGATGCAGACTTTCCAATGTTTAATTGCATCTTTCTTTTGACCACCATGAAATGTGCGAACTTGATGAACTGTCGAATGCACCACACTGTTATATGTGACACATTGTAGGTACTCCAAATGTTGAACTCTTGTCTCGCTCTAAGGTCAGCACTTAGTGTCCATGACGTTTGTCGTACGTAGATTTGTCTTGGTTTTGGTCAACTACGACTATTCCATGCACTCTTGAACACATTTGTCTATGGTTGCTTCTGTGTTGGATTCCCTCGCTATTCACCCCCTAGGCACACCTCTTTGAACTTGCATTTAAGTTGGAATCTTCTCTTCAATCATTTGTTGATATTGTTCATCTCTTGCGACCTTGTCACCTCACACATTTCTTGTGACGTCGTCACCTCCCTTGTCATTCATTGTTTTGTCATGAACTATGCCATCATGCATGCATTCTTCATGAACTCTCTCACCATGTGTTAGTTTGTCATTCTCATCACAAATGGCTTCGTCATGCCTCTTGTCACAAATTGATTTGTCTCTGGGCCCTTCATTGATGTGAACGAACAAGTTTGCATCGCTTTCTATTGCAAGCTTTAATCTTCCATCTTCTCAAGGGGATAAGTGTACACTTGGACGAGGCCCCTCATTGACATTGTTGTAATCATTCCATTGTCGTTGTTGTGTACCTTCTTCAATGAGATGCTTGTCAAAACCCCATGTCACCAAGTTCAACCCAATTTCGTACACAATTTCAACCAAATTTTGTACCCAATTTCAACACAAAATCACCAAGTTCAAACTATGATATAATTCCATTATGAATATATAAAAATAGGTACAAAATGGGAACAACTTAAAGATACATGTGGATACACTGTGTGCGTGCACAAACACATGTATCCTTCACAACCCAATTATCGATGATATGTCATGGTTTGGCCAAGCGTACAACATACGCAGACTTGCCTTGACCAGTATCGACCAACATGATACTTCATCTCTACCTAATGTTCAATATCCCTTACACATCCACCAGAATCTCTACCTCTACCAACATAGATGTATACATATATCTATTATGTAACCGGTAGGCAGTTGCCAACTGCCTCAATACCACCAAACTACTTGTATACATGAGAACATTAAAATACCCCATAACATTACATAATTTTTATTTCAAACACCTATATGTCTATTTTGTCATGTACACATATACAACAACGGTAGGTGATAGTCTATACAACAACTCTATTTACAATACAACAAAGTCAACTGTCGTGGTGAATACATTATTGTGCTCATGGAGACATGACATTTGTTCATGTGTCAAATCATCTCCTTACAGTCAAGGCTCGATGCAACAAATACACCAAAAATATAGTATAGGAATTATGTATTCCAAAGAAAAGAACATGAAGTAACATCCGGCAACAAATAAACAATCACAATACTTCAGAATGACAGTTATATTTCATTACTTCATCAGCAGTACATCGTGAACCGGCCTCTTACAACTCTACAAACATATGGACATGGATATCCACACATCTATGCATCAATGAATAACTCCTTTGATGGAATACCTTCAGGTTTGTATGAGGTTGAATATATACAATAAGCAAAGATGGTAGCAGTTGCAACTACCTTAACCACTGCACACCCGGTACATAACTACATACTGTAGCACTTGAGCTGGTGCCACGTCAGTTTTGATGCCTACATGGAACATGATATGTCAGACTATTAGATGACAATGGTTAGAATGATCAGTAGCATGAGGAAGGATTGACAAGAGATGGAATTGGATTTTTTAATAAACAACAATACAGGAAGACCAGCAAATTGGAAACCAACTCAAAATATTTGATGGCTGCAGGTCTGAGGAGCTAAATTTTTGGATGCACATGCATCTGGTAAGCAAGAAATCTGGAATGTATTCAAATATTATTTTTACTAGTATAGGTATGCGAGATTCCTTTTCAAGTGACTTCCATTGATCTGGTCAATTGGTTTGTCCCATGCATCTTTTGAGAGATGGAGGAACTGGAGGCAACTGCATGAGAAACAAGGAATGAGAACATATCAGTAGTGGATTGTATTTTCATGAAATTGTACAAACTAATGCAGAAAGAGATTGGACTTAGGTATTCTAAAAATGTTAGCAGAAAATCATAAAACTGGATAATGATAGAGGAGAACTTTTTGGTGTTTCTGGCTTATTATGCACCTTAACATTTCTTTGAAAATTCTAGGAAAATTGCTGGAAGGACATTGAATTTGCTTCTATATTTGGTGTTTTAAAACATAATACAACAAGGATTATGACGGGATTGGATGGGATTTCATCATGCACAAGTTGCACTTGTTTGGCTTTGGTTCTTTTTCTGAGAGGGCTATGGTGATTCTCTTTACAAAATGCTTCAGCAAAAATTTTCATCATTTCATTTTATTTCATTAATGGGACAATTCACCTCTAAAGATTCATCAAACAGGAATGTACTTTGTCATCGTTTTTTATGTGATTGTTGTGAATTTTCTTGGTTTTTTATTAGGGGAAACTGGAGTGTAGGGGCAAATTAAAGAAACCATCTTACCAAGAGGACAGTCAATTAGTTAATATTCATTTTGCCGATGACTATTCTTATGCTTCCTGGCTTTGTTTGAACATGTTTGCTAAAAGCCCAAGGTACTAGGGTATGCCCTTTGATATTTGTATGCCTATTACATAATAATTGAACTAGGTAACAAATAATTTTGAAAGGAAGCTGTAAGCTTGAAATAATCTAGATACCCTCTTAATTGGCAAAATTGATTTTGGACATAATCCTTGCAAGATGAGCAGTTATTATGTTGATTTTCTTTTCTCCTCTCAGATGGGGTTCAAAAGATTAGAAATAGTTGTGCAAAGTTTCATACAAGGCAAGGAAGGTGGAATGAAATGGCTTCCCTTAGTAATTGGGGGCATTTACTACTTTCTAGGGATAGAGGAGATCTAAACATTGCATCTATTAGAAGCTAAGGTGTAATTCTTGGATGAAAATTGATATTGAGGGCAGTAGTTGAAGTTCCATGGCAAATTCTAATCTGGCACCTCATATTAACAATCCCCAATGCCTAAGGAAACAGAGGCGTATATCGTGATATATTTGGGAATGCCCTTTCCTGGCAAGGTAGTATTTTATTGAACACTTGAATCATACAAGCGTGCAATTTTTTTATTGCATACAATGAGTTGTCTCTTAAAGTTTCCTTTGGAAGACAAGATGTAGGATGAATTTTCTTGAAAATAGTGCCCAGTTCCAGTGAAAGCAAGTGCACACTTGTAGAAATAATCTGGTTAGGCATGCTAAAACCAGATTTTTTATTGCATACAATGAGTTGTCTCTTAAAGTTTCCTTTGGAAGACAAGATGTAGGATGAATTTTCTTGAAAATAGTGCCCAGTTCCAGTGAAAGCAAGTGCACACTTTTAGAAATAATCTGGTTAGGCATGCTAAAACCAGAATTAATGGTTTTCAAAAGGATAAAAAAAATTTTCCCTTTCAGATGAAGGATCAGATGTTAGCTTTTCTTGCTTGGACAAGATAACTCCTTTCATGAAACTTTTGTCCTAAGTTCATGTGACAATCTTTCTTTTATTGTAATATACGTTGCATTTGTTACACAAACAAAACTTGTTCTAGGATCTTTAAATGAAAATGTTTGTAGGCTTCAAGGTCATGGCAGTTTAATCCAATATCCAGTGTTATCTTCTGAAATAACATAGATTTCAAAGATTTGGCCTTCGAGTTCCACATACAAAACGTCAGAGGCAAGTATTTGCCAAACAAAGAGATATTAAAAGCATGTTCACTGCAATGTGTCTGGTATATGCAGGATTTAACTCCAGACTACGACAAGGCAATATAACTCATCATGAATATATTCAGGTATACACATGTTTATTACAAACTTATCCTTTCCATGATGTCGTAGTTCGTATGTCATTGTTTGAAGTGATGGGCTTGACTTCTGAGCATCATATAACAGGTTGGGAAAGGGTGTGATGTGGGACTTAATCAAATTGCAATGTTTGAGGGCAAAGTTGCTGGTGGAAATGGAGAACAAGTTCTCAGCAGAGATGTTTATAGACTTGAACAGACTTTTGATTTCTTTAAGATGTTATCATTCTACTTCACTACAGTTGGCTTTTACTTTTGCACAATGGTGAGCCATTTATTGCCCTTGTTGATATTTCGTGTAAAGTTATTACTTTTAGATTGCTTACAACTGTATGGAATGGCTATTTCTGGGTTAATGCTAATGCCAGCTTCCATCATTCTTCTTTGTGATGTAGATGACAGTTTTGACTGTATATTTTTCTTCATGCTAGAGCATATTTGGTAGGTTCATCCTTTACTCTCATATGAGACATTGCTAATTTTAGACTAATGCAGTTTTACCAGCTTTACCAAGTAATGCACACAGATGAATTGCTGTTCCATCTGCTAGAGTGGTTAATAGAAGAGATCTTGTCAATTGTTTATCTACTGGTTTTATAGTACTTACGGTTCACATAAATTGCCTCTCTAAGTGAAATGTTGAATTAACTGAGCTTTTTATAATAACTACAAATATTAATTCTGGTTCAAATGGTCTTTGCAATGATCATAATTCAATAAACTCTTTGGGCAGGCTGTGTCTGGTGTGGGTGGATCTATCACTGAGCGAAGTGCAGGTAATATTGCACTGGAATCTGCATTCAGCATGCAGTTTTTATTCGAAATTGGTATATTCACTGCTGTGCCAATGATTATGGGGTCCATCTTGGAGCAAGGGTCTTTGAAGGTAAGGACAGTATCCACAACTTGAATTATTTTTATTATGATTATGATGCTAATGATGATTTTTTGGGCAATATTTGTCTAGTTGGATGATTGTATTAAACTCTTCATAAACGTTTGTTAGATGAGGGAAGCAAAAACAATCCTTTGCCTCTTCAATGAAGTGCAGCCTCAACTGCCTGGGTTGACATCTTCTGCTGGTGTAGTGCTGTTTAACATGTTCAAAAACTAATGAAGGGATAAAGGAATGCCCATGCGTCATCTCACTTTTGGATGTGTTCCAAACAAAAACTATTTATTCAAAAGTAACCATTTGGGAACGATGCCAAATTTAGTAAATAGATTTTCCCTCCAGTACAAATTCCATTCAAACATCTATTAGACAATGGCACAAATTGGTACTTGGAATTATTCTTTGTGTGCAAATTTAGTGAAACATTGAGATTGAATGGTGCACCTGAGAAAAGTGCTTTAATGGGCCATGACTAAGGTGCATGAAAATGTTGAAGACAAATAGAGCACAAAAGAAATATAAAAGCATATGGAGGTGTCTCTTTATTCATCAAAACACAAAAATACAAGCGAACCATGATGACCATTAAAAGTGAGAGGTATAATGCGATCGCCCATCATGGGACCTCCGTTTAGAAGGCGATCCTCTTCATAGCCTTCAAAGGGCACCATCCAGATGCACTTGTTGTAGGCTTGTAGCCAACTATACTGATACTAGTGGTCTCATCACATTTTCTTAGCATCTAATTATAATGCCAAACATACAATAATATTAATTTGAATATTTAAGAGTCTTTAATAAGATGAAAGATTTAAAAAATTCTACCTAGGACAAGATAACATAATGACAAACTGCCAGAGGATGCTATATATCATTTATGGCATATGACAACGATGGCAATGTTTCATTCTTGGAAATCTATAGATGAAAGGCAGGGTTATGCAAGGTTGCTAACTTTACTGGTTCCAGTACACAAGATTAAATTTAGGGCTTATAGAGCATGTGGATTCTATCTATTTATATATTTCTTTATCTCTCTATGTATTTCTATGTGTGTATCTGCACTTGAATGCACAAACACATACGTGCATACATAATCATCAAGAGGACTATAGTTTATCCACTTCAGAAAGTGGTAATATTATAGTACACTCAAGAGCCTATTTTACAATGTAATTTTCATCTCTTTTCCATTTTCTGTTTGGTATTGTGGTTTGGATGAAGGGCTCTGTCCTCTGCCAGGTGCAGTAGAGAACTTAGCAGATGTCAAGGTCAATGACCATGACTCCAATTCATAGATAGACATCTCCTTGCATTCACCTCCTGGTTTTGGATTCTATATTTCCCCCCATCTCAAAGATGCCACCCACTCTCTAAGGAGGTGGTCTATCTGCTCTATCTCTGTTATCACACCATAAGTGACTTTGTAGGTTTCTTTATCAGTCAGTTGTTCTGTGTAGTGACTATTTACTTAGGCCTACATACTCTTTTGGATCAATGCTTGGGTCTTATTAATAATGCTTGCTTAATGATTGAATTTTGATTAGTTAAATGGCATATGTGAAAAGGTATAGCTCATTTTGAGGTTACAGAAGTAATCGTTTTTCATAGAGAACATGTCCAGATGATATGTGAGATTTCCATTGTTAATTTGTGGTCAGTTGTTGTGCATGTCATATTTTATTTATTTATTTTTTATTTTTTTTGGTTGACTGAACTTTTTATACCCTTTTCTGCAGGCCATTGTTAGTTTTGTGACGATGCAGGCCCAATTATGCTCTATATTTTTCATATTTTCTCTTGGAACAAAAGAAGCGCACTACTTTGGCCGCACTATTCTCCATGGGGTGCTAAGGCAAGAGCTTTGCCTCTTTTTTCATTGATGTTTGATCACATTCTGGTTGGCAACTTTTTCTAAGTTTTTTTATTTTTTTAAATATGGACGCTTATTTTCCGTTCTTTATGCTCAGTATCATGCAACTGGAAGAGACTTTGTTTTACAGCACATCAAATTTGCAGAGAATTACAGGCTTTACTCCCGCAGCCATTTTGTAAAAGCGTGAGTCTCTGCTTTACTCCCGCAGCCATTTTGTAAAAGCGTGAGTCTCTTCTGGAACTGCTGTATAACTAGATGACTGAATTCATTTTCTTCCATATGTTCAGACTACCATGTGTGATTACTCACATCGTCATCTCTGACATACAGATTGGAAGTTATAGTTCTGTTAATGGTCAACTTGGCATATGGTTTTGAAGTGAAGGGTGCATTTGGATACATTCTTTTTAATATCAGTAGTTGGTTTCTTGCTGTATCTTGGCTGTTTGCCCCGTATATCTTCAATCCTTCTGCATTTGAATGGCAAAAGTAAGTGAAAAATAACTGCAGTACAATATACAGGCCTGCTTCCTGATACATATTCTCAGCTACTAATGTCTTATCTTTTACAGGACTGTGAAAGACTTTGAAGATTGGACCAATTGGCTTCTTTACAGAGGTGGAATTGGAGTCAAAGGAGAAGAGAGTTGGGAAGTTTGGTGGGATGAGGAACAGGCCTGATACTTAAATCTTTAAGTTAGTATTATTTACAATTTCTACATTAGCTATACCTTTTCATTTACTTCAATTAAAGTAACATTCATTGTTAAATATAAAAATGGGAATAAAGGTGTTATAACTCAAATGTGCTCCTAAACAACAAAGATTAGATCTTTGTTTTTAAAGAACTTATTATCAATCTCCCTCTGACATATGTTAATTTGATCGTTCTGTTCAATGTCATGCTAGTAAAGATAAAGTTATGTGGATTGTAAGAAATGACAAGTTAAAATACATAACACATGTATCAATAACAAACCACAAGACATTACTAAACATTTTATCAATTTAATGAAAGAAAGTATTGATTCATATTATTAAGCAAAAACGTATATAAAATCTCCAAGCACCATAGATCATCTTTAGCAGCCATTGAGAGAGCAAACGATATTCATTGCACTAAAAGCTACTCCTACAAGACAACACATGTATTCAGTACAAGCTCCATGACTGATGCAGGAGCATCCGGTGGCAGCAGAGCAATCTTGCATCGACAAAAAAATTTCTAAGTGTTTGCCTTGATGTCGCGATATCGCGACAGAGAAAAGTGTCGCGATATCGCGACATGTCGCGTTTTCGCGACTCAAGAAGGAGAGAGAAGGTGTGGAGCAAAAATGTCATGATTTCGGACATTCAAAAAAACAAAAAAAAAAAAGAAAGGCGTGGAGCAAAAATGTCGCGATTTCGCGACATGTCACGAAATCGCGACCGAAAGAAGACAGGAAAGGCGCAGAGGAGAAAATGTCGCGAAATCACGACCGAAGAAGCAGAAAGGAAGCAAGGAAGGAAATTGTCGCGATATCGCGACCCTAGAGGCAAGGAGAAGGCAGAAAGGAAAGATGTCGCGATTTCGCGACCGAAAAGGAGAAAGAAGAGCCGGAAGGGAAAGATGTCGCGATATCGCGACATGTCGCATTTTCGCGACCCAAGGACGAGAGAAAGCGCAAAGGAGAAAAAGTGTCGCGATGTCGCATTTTCGCGACCCAAGGACGAGAGAAGGCGCAAGGGAGAAAAGGTGTCGCGATATCGCGACATGTCGCATTTTCGCGACTCGAAGAGGGCAGGAAGGTAGAGAAGCCGAAAGTGTCGCGATATCGCGACATGTCGCATTTTCGCGACTCGAAGAGAGGCAGGAAGGTAGAAAGTGTCGCGATATCGCGACATGTCGCATTTTCGCGACCAACGAAAGAAAAGAAAGCGCAGGCGGTTACAAGGGCCGTTACAGAGGAATTTACCGAGCGGTGGAATACCGAACGTCATCAATGGTTGACAGGCGGACAGAGCCTACAGTGGCAGCACTGAACAACACGTGGCACCGAGGTGCAGTGAAAGCAGACGAAGATCAAGGGTCGGAAAGAAAGGCGTTCGAAAGCAAAGACAACGAAGAGGCACGGGAAATGAAACGAAGGGTCAGAAAAGGGAAACGAAGAGTCATGCCAGAGATTTTAAAAGAGGAAGCGAAGGCATGCACAAGGGTCGGAAAAGCTGCCGAGCCATAGTTGCAAGCGTGAAGGCAAGAGGGCGATTCTGGACCAGTTTAGGCTATTTTTCTTCTTGGACGGAAGATGCTGTAATAGAAAAGAAAATAAGCATTCTTTCAGGATAAAGGAGTTTAGTTGGCAGACTTCTGCCATTATTGTAAATTTTTCCAAGTGTAATGAATGAGATTTAAGAATCTGTTGTGAGCGATTTGTAGATCCCCATCAAGTGGTATCAGAGCGGGAGTTCCTGAGTGTGTGAGCAGATCGCCGAAAGTGAGGCAGTTTGCACCAGGATCTGTGGAAGGATTGTGAGAAGAGAGTGAGGAAGAATGCCTCCACGAAGAAACCGTGGTGGTGGAAGGAATGTGGTACCTGAAGAAGATTTCAGAGCTTTGCAGAGGCAAGTGCAAGCCCTGCAAGAGGAGTTGCGAAGAGGGGTTGAACCAAGGAGAGAGGACCATAGTGAAGATGAAGCTTGGGAGGTTGATGAACCATCGGTTGTAGAAGAAGCAACGGATCCTGCAGAAGCCAGATTAATTAAGGCCATATCTCGGATCGGGAAGAAGACAAAGTTTGATGTCTCCACGTATTCTGGGAGTCTCAATTCAGAGGAGTTAATTGATTGGATCAATGATATGGAGGAATATTTTGAGTATGAGGAGGTTGTAGATCCAAGTCGGATCAAGTTTGCAAAAACAAAGTTGAAAGGCCATGCTTGCATATGGTGGAAAGAAGTGCGGCTAGAAAGAAATAGAGGAGGAAAGGAAAAGATAACCAGATGGGATCGAATGGTAGAGAAGTTGAAGAGACAGTTTATTCCTGTAAATTACGAATTGGACCTGTTGAGAAGATTGCAGAGTTTGAGACAGTCAAACGGATCTGTCAAAGAATATACAGAGGAGTTCTACCTGATCTCAATCGGAAGCGGCCATGCGAGAGGCTAACGGGGAGAAGGTGGCCCGTTACATCAATGGGTTGAGAACCGGTATTCAAGAAGAGTTGAGTCCGGTTAGGATGAGCACCATTGAGGATGCTTACCGGTTTGCCCTCAAAGTCGAAGAGAAGCTGAACAGACGGTTTGAGGGAAAGCAAAGAGGAAGAGGTCGTGGGGGAAGAAGCTGGTGGAAGGACCGGTGGAGAAAAATATAAGGATCGAGAAGAAGGTTGGTGAAACCGATAATACCCGGGATCGGGGAAGAGAGGAACACCTACCAACCCCGTAATCGGAACAATAGTTACCCAAGGGGGAGAGGTAGATCCGGACGTGGATTTGGAAGGGGAGGATTTCGTGGAACCTGTTTCCACTGTGGCGAAGAAGGACATCGAGCATACGAGTGTCCACAACACCGAGAAGGGACGAATAAGAGACACTGAGGGTCCTGCCGGAGCTGCTTGTAGCCGATGAAGGTGCTTGAATCAGAACATTCCGAGGAGGCGAGAGGGAGGAGAAGTTATGGTTACAAGGAGGACCCTGTTGAATGAGGAGAAAGGATCAGACTAGAGAAGGAGCCTGTTTCGCACAAGGTGCAGAAGTTCGGGTAAGGTCTGTAACATTATTATAGATAATGGTAGTACTGATAACTTGGTCTCAGAAGAAATGGTTACCAAGTTATAGTTAAAGAGAAGGGGACACCCGCATCCATATCGGATTGCGTGGTTATAGAAGGACCATAGGGCTTTGGTCAGTGAGCAATGCTCGGTGAAATTTAATATTGGGAAGTATTGTGATGAGGTCCTGTGTGACATCCTGCCTATGGATGCTTGCCATTTGTTGTTGGGAAGGCCATGGCAGTTTGATCGGTGTGCAGTGCATGATGGTCGCGCCAACACTTACTCAGTGACGAAGGATGGAGTGCGCCATAAGCTGAAGCCCTTGAAGGAGGCGGGCGAAAAGGTATGTAGCAGCGCTAGAATCTGTTTAGTTGAAGGGGGAAGATTTTTGGATAGTTTAAAGCATGAGCATATGTGCTATGCATTAATTCCTAGAGTTAGGAAGGAAGAATGCAAGGATACCCCTGTAGAAGTCTTAGGACTGTTAGAAGAATTTCCAGACATTGTATCTGATAATGTGCTTGAGGGTTTACCACCAGTGAGGAAGATCAGTCACCATATAGATTTGGTACCAGGATCTAGTTTACCCAATAAGGCAGCACATAGAATGACTCCTACAGAAAGCGAAGAGCTGAACGAGGCAAGTCCAAGAGTTGCTTGAAAAAGGGACCGATTCGGGAGAGCTTGAGTCCATGTGCAGTACCTGTAGTACTAGCACCAAAGAAATATGGAGAGTGGAGAATGTGTACGAGACTCTCGAGCCATTAACAAGATCACCATAAAGTACAAATTTCCATTGCCAAGGATGGATGACATTATGGACTGTTTGAGTGGAGCCAAGTACTTCACAAAGATTGATTTGAAGAGTGGTTATCATCAGATTCGTGTCGAGAGAAGGAGATGAGTGGAAGACAACCTTCAAGACCGAGAGAAGGTTTGTATGAATGGTTGGTCATGCCATTTGGGCTAACCAATGCACCAAGCACATTCATGCGGTTGATGAATGAGGTATTGAAAGAATTTTTAGGCAAATTCGTCATTGTCTATTTGGATGATATTTTAATATTTAGCGAGAACCCTGGAAGAGCATCGATGCGGGTCGAAAGGGTTTTTGAGAAGGCTGCGGGAGGAGCGAGTTGTTAATAAATCCGAAGAAGTGTAATTTCGTGAAGAAAGAGTTAGTGTACACGGGATTTGTCATCTCAGCCGAAGGTCTAAAAATGGACCCAGAAAAGGTGAGAGCTATCATTGAATGGCCTACTCCGAGAAGCACGACTGAGGTAAGATCATTTCATGGTCTAGCAAGTTTTTACAGGAAATTCATTAGGAATTTCAGCAGTATTTGTGCACCCCTTACAGAAACAATGAGAGGGGATAAGAAAGAATTCAAGTGGACCTTAGGAGCAGATAAGAGCTTTGATATGATGAAGAAGAAGGTTATAGAGCAACCTGTTTTGGCACTTCCAGATTTTAATAAGGTATTTTAGGTAGATTGTGATGCTAGTGGTAGTGCCATAGGAGCTGTTTTGAGTCAAGAAGGTAAACCTGTTGCTTACTTTAGTGAGAAACTCAATGATGCTAGGAAGAAGTATTCAGTTTATGATCAAGAGTTTTATGCTATAGTTCAGGCTCTAAAGAAGTGGCGACATTACTTGTTGCCAAAAGAGTTTGTTCTATATACTGATCATCAGGCCTTACAGTATATTAATAGCCAAGGGAAGCTAAATCAGAGGCACCTGAAATGGGTTGAGTTTCTACAGAGTTATACCTTTGTGTTGAAGCACGGGAGCGGAAATTCAAACGAGTTGCGAGATGCCTTAAGTAGAAGGTAGTGTTTGTTGACAGAAATGAAGGTGGAAGTGGTAGGATTTGATGAACTGAAGGGTTTGTACCCTGAAGATCCTGATTTTGCAGAAGCCTGGAAGGCTTGCTTGGCACTTGTCACTTTGGACAGGACCAAGTGGTTGGATTTTCTGATCCAAGATGGAATGTTGTTTAGAGGAAGTCAATTATGCATTCCAAGGAGTTCAATGAGGGAGAATCTAGTCAAGGAGAAACACAGTGGAGGGCTGGTTGGACATTTTGGTCGGGATAAGACCATTGCCCTGGTTAGTGAGAACTACTATTGGCCGCAACTGCAGCAAGATGTGAAAAGGTTTGTGCAAAGCTGTAGAGTATGCCAGATGGCGAAAGGGGTGAGCCAAAACACTGGATTATATCAGCCATTACCTGTACCGAGAGAGACCATGGGAGGACGTCAGTATGGATTTCATTCTTGGTCTACCAAGGACGCAGCGGGGAAATGATTCCATATTCGTGGTGGTTGACAAGTTTTCAAAGATGGCACATTTTATTCCTTGCCAGAAAACTAGTGACGCAGTTCACGTTGCGAGGTTTATTTTTCAAAGAGGTGGTACGACTTCATGGTCTACCAAAGAGTATCGTTTCGAACAGAGATACCAGGTTTGTTGGGCATTTTCTGGAGGACCTTGTGGAAGAAATTGAAGACAGATTTGAAATTCAGTTCTGCATACCACCCACAGACTGATGGCCAAACGGAGGTGGTGAATAGAAGTCTAGGAAATCTATTGAGATGCTTGATAGGAGATAAGCCCACGGGATGGGATTTGGTTTTGCCACAGGCAGAATTTGCATACAACAATTCTGTCAACAGGAGTACTAACAAATCTCCATTCCAGATAATATATGGGAGCAGTCCAAGGAGTGCTTCTGAGTTGAGGAAGATGGATACAGGGGAAAAGTGCAGTGCCGAGGCTGAGGACTTTGTAGAGCATCTGAAGAGTGTGCATGAAGAAGTGAAGAAGCACATTACTAACATGAACAACCAATATAAGACAAGGGCGGACCAAAAGCGACGGTTCAAGGAATTCGCAGTGGGTGATGAAGTCATGGTCCATTTGAGAAAAGAGAGATTTCCTGCTAAAACCTATAACAAGTTGAAGATGAAGAAGTTTGGACCATGCCGAATTATAGGAAAACGGGATTCAAGCAATGCGTATGAAGTGGAATTGCCAAGTGGCCTTAACATATCACCTATTTTTAACATTGCAGATTTGGTAGAGTATCATGAAGGAGGCAATAGCGAGACACCAAGTACAGAATTATGGAGTATTCCAACATCTACTCCAGCGACGAGACGAGATCGAGGAAATACTAGACACTCGAGCGAGCGAAGTACCGAGAACGAGCGGTGATTCGAATATCTGGTCAAGTGGAAGGGCAGACCTATCGAAGATGCAACTTGGTTGTCAAAAATAGAGGTTGACTGCTTGGGTCTTCCTCCAACAGTACAGAAGTAAAGGACACTTCTCAATCCACCCCGGGTGTCTGATGCAGGAGCATCCGGTGGCAGCAGAGCAATCTTGCATCGAAAAAAAATTTCTAAGTGTTTGCCTTGATGTCGCGATATCGCGACAGAGAAAAGTGTCGCGATATCGCGACATGTCGCGTTTTCGCGACTCAAGAAGGAGAGAGAAGGCGTGGAGCAAAAATGTCGCGATTTCGCGACAGCAGAAAGAAAGCAAGGAAGGAAACTGTCGCGATATCGCGACATGTCGCAATTTCGCGACCCTAGAGGCAAGGAGAAGGCAGAAAGGAAAGATGTCGCGATATCGCGACATGTCGCGATTTCGCGACCGAAAAGGAGAAAGAAGAGCCGGAAGGGAAAGATGTCGCGATATCGCGACATGTCGCATTTTCGCGACCCAAGGACGAGAGAAAGCGCAAAGGAGAAAAAGTGTCGCGATATCGCGACATGTCGCATTTTCGCGACCCAAGGACGAGAGAAGGCGCAAGGGAGAAAAGGTGTCGCGATATCGCGACATGTCGCATTTTCGCGACTCGAAGAGGGCAGGAAGGCAGGGAAGCCGAAAGTGTCGCGATATCGCGACATGTCGCATTTTCGCGACTCGAAGAGGGCAGGAAGGCAGGGAAGCCGAAAGTGTCGCGATATCGCGACATGTCGCATTTTCGCGACTCGAAGAGGGCAGGAAGGCAGGGAAGCCGAAAGTGTCGCGATATCGTGACATGTCGCATTTTCGCGACTCGAAGAGGGCAGGAAGGCAGGGAAGCCGAAAGTGTCGCGATATCGCGACATGTCGCATTTTCGCGACCAACGAAAGAAAAGAAAGCGCAGGCGGTTACAAGGGCCGTTACAGAGGAATTTACCGAGCGGTGGAATACCGAACGTCATCAATGGTTGACAGGCGGACAGAGCCTACAGTGGCAGCACTGAACAACACGTGGCACCGAGGTGCAGTGAAAGCAGACGAAGATCAAGGGTCGAAAAGAAAGGCGTTCGAAAGCGAAGACAACGAAGAGGCACGGGAAATGAAATGAAGGGTCAGAAAAGGGAAACGAAGAGTCATGCCAGAGATTTTAAAAGGGGAAGCGAAGGCATGCACAAGGGTCGGAAAACTGCTGAGCCATAGTTGCAGGCGTGAAGGCAAGAGGGCGATTCTGGACCAGTTTAGGCTGTTTTTCTTCCTGGACGGAAGATGCTGTAATAGAAAAGAAAATAAGCATTCTTTCAGGATAAAGGAGTTTAGTTGGCAGACTTCTGCCATTATTGTAAATTTTTCCAAGTGTAATGAATGAGATTTAAGAATCTGTTGTGAGCGATTTGTAGATCCCCATCAATGACAGGACTGTGGACGATCTTGGCACCAAAGAATTAACCATGGCCCATCATATTTCCTTGTGGGAGTGCTATATTGTGGGCTCAAGAAAGTGCCCTAACTATAGACTGCCAAAGAAACTAAGCAGACTATACACTGAAGCCACGTAAACCAAATGAGAAATACACCAATGTATATATATAGATGCATAGATAGATAGATAGATAGATATGAATTGCTAGGAATATAAAATTCTAAACAGGGGCTTTGATGGCACCTTCCAGCCGACCAGGTGTGCCAGTCTATACACTGAAGCCGCGTAAACCAAATGAGAAATACACCAATGTATATATATAGATACATAGATAGATAGATAGATATTAATTGCTAGGAATATAAAATCCTAAACAGGGGCTTTGATGGCACCTTCCAGCCAACCAGGTGTGCCCATCCTATGAAAAACTAATCACATTAGGAACTCAAAAATACACCAATGTATATATATATAGATAGATAGATAGATATTACTGGATAGGAATATAAATTCCTAAACAGGGGCTTTGATGGCACCTTCCAGCCAACAGGTGTTCCCATCCTATAAAAAACTAATCACATTAGGAACCCAAGTAACCTGATTTTCCTGTGAGTTTCTCATGTCCCATTTGCTACATTCCTTAAGACAGTGGATAACTCTTCCTGAATCATCCCCCATAAGTATGGTTTTCTTCTGTCAGGGTTTTTGAAAATAGTATGGTTTCTGGTTTCTGTCTGGGGTTGCTATTCCATCTCCTTACATTCTAAGACAGTATCTTCATCTCTTTGTGAAAGGGTGGTGGACTGATCAAGTTGATTGTGATTTCACCACGTAGTTGGCGTCAATAGCACATTTCTCCTGTTGTATATCATGGCCATAGCAAAAGCTTTCTTCTGCCACTAGTTGCCATATTATTATAATATATTAGTAAAACTTAATTGAAATAGTAATAAAGTACTATGGGGTGATAGGAAATTACACAGATGCATGGTATACTCCAGGTACTTAATAGAATGTTAAGGCCCATATTGGGAATGGCTTTGATGCATCCCTAAACCATTTTACATCCGTCTGGTCTGAGGTTTCAGGTGACAACATAATCTGTAATGCAATATATAAGCCACATATTTAGAGCTACCCATAGTTATTATTGTTTTGTTTTAAATCCCATTTTTTTGTGTTTTTTCTAATCTTTTGTGTGAGAGAATACGACTGTGATTGAAGTTCGATATTTGGAAATGCTTTCTTTGGCAGGTACATATTCAGTCGTTGAGCGGAAGGATCTTTGAAACTTTATTAAGCTTACAATTTTTCATCTTCCAATATGGCATTGTGTACAGATTACATGTCACAGGACATGATACTTCACTTACGGTATTTCCTTGTCAACCTCTTTGTAACCTCTTTATTTGAGTCACTCTTCTATCAAGAATGATGAATATGATTTTGTGCATTGCATTTAGTTGGGATTCCTCGACCTTTGTTTATTTTTATTATTTATCATTTCTTCTCTCCATAATAAATTCCAGTATAACTGGGTATTAGCTGTTATTCTTTTTCTTTGCTTCTGGCTATGCTTTTATAGCTCAAATTAATTTGTCTAGTTACAACTCTGATTGATTCCTTTGTGACAAGGGCATTTCTTGAGATGTAATTAATTTCTTCCTTTGCTGGATGATTCTCCAACTTATTAATCCTTTTTTGTTCCATCAAGAATTTTAAGCAAACTCATTACTGATGTAGGTTTTTCTTTAAATAACCATGTTTGTGCATAGAACCATCCACATTGAGTCTTGCTTTGCTTTGACAAGAATGTTTCCTTATTGTTCTCTAGGCTGAAATAAAATAATTTGTTACCTTTAAGGTGCATAAAAGATGATTGTTAATTTAAAAATATTTTAATAAAACAATATTTTACCTTTATCAGCACACATATATGTAGGTAACCATATGATACGGTGTAATTTGGTTTGTTGATTCGATTTTACACCAAGCTTCAAAGATGCGTGTGGGATGAGGGGACAATCCTCAGGTGTAATTTGGTTTCTTGATCCGATGTTACACCAAGCTTCAAGGATGCGTGTGGGATGAGGGGACAATCCTCAGGGCTGACTGGAGACATTCTCAAAATTTCAAGGAATGAAGCAGAAATGAGGAATGAATGAAATTATATTAATGACCATGAGTGATCAAGGTAGATCCGGAGCTCAAAAGTACATTTGTTGACAAGAGATGAAACAGAAAGGAGGAATGAATAAAATTATATTAATGACCATAAGTGATCAAGGTAGATCTGGGGCTCAAGAGTACATTTGGTTACAATAGGATAAAGGAGATAGAAATCCAAACTAAGAATTACAGAAATCCAAACTGCTATCTTCCATCTAACAAATTTTCTCTGCTTTTGACGATATCTTTATAGCATAGTTACAAAACTCAACGAATTTTCGTAAAACTCACCGAGTCCGTGTCCAAGTCAGCCCTCCTAGGTTTTTTTGACCTAGCTTGGCGAGTTTTTTTTTTTTAGTCACAAGTTTTTCTGAACTCCCGGGCTTTTTTTAATCTCACAACTCCGAGAAAAGAAGTAGACTGTGGCAGGAAAAACACAGAAAAAACAGCATCAATTTTTTTTCCCCATTGGCCGTATTTTGGCTGTTTCCACTTGCAGAGAGAGCAGAGAGAGAGTGAAATCAGACCCAAAAAAAAACTCTCGTTTGCATCCTAAACCTAAATTTTTCCCAGTTTTCAAGAATCTAACAGCTACCTAGCAGTTACATTTGAGGTAAAAAGAACAAGAACCAAAAAGAAGGCTAATGCCACAAGGCCTACCTGATTACAAAGGTCCAAGGACAAAAGGAAAGGAAAAATTAGCAGAGTACAGGGATAAGGTCAAAGAAGATCAACAATGGAAGTTGAGGGATAGGCAACATCAAAAGCAATATAAACCAATCTTGTATCGAGTTCCATGGCAATATGTCCCACCCATGCAAAGTGTATCATCTTCGATAATCAAAAGCAAAATTTCCTTGCACTTCTCTATAATATACATTCCTCTAACCACAGCCTAGGAACAAACAAATGCTTCTAAAATCCCAACCAATATGGGAAACATTCATCATTTTTGAGGCAACTCAAAGGCGTCAAGAATTATACGCCAAAGACTGGAACAGTACAGTGCTTGGGCCCTCTCACAATCCCAATGAGATTTATAAGATGCACGTAAAAGAGCAAGAGGCCAGTTGAAGAAGCACAAAATGTCCTTGAGGTTTCTTTCTAAGGAAGGCAAGTTGACTAATAATTGTGATATGTGGTTATACCCTTTGAAGAATAATATACTATCCATACTCTGCCAGAGAATAGCTTCAACCTTATTCAGAGTTGGTTTGAACATTGCATCTGTGTATGGCCACAAAACCAGAATGGGAGATAACAGGATTGAAGGGTTTTCTAACAGTAGCCACTAGCCCAAATTTATAATGCAAAATTTTTTTTTGTAGGTTCGTGTGTGTTAGTGTAACACAAAACCCTTTTTGCAGATCTGAAAGGATATGAAGTAAACTTCTGCAGATCTGCAAAATTATGTGTGGGTGGGGTAATATTGATTTTGTATGGAAATCACGCTTGTGTGTCCCACCAGGTGTTCCAGAACTGTTGAACACAAAAATCAGCAAGTGCAATTTGTGGCCATGACCGCAATTTAACAAATGAATGGAAAGTTTCTATTCTCTCCAATGTCCGAATCCTGGGCCAATTCCTTTTTACCTTCTATCTAACTGAAAATAAAGAAAGAAACTAATCTAAAATACACAAAAAAACAAATAAGGAAACTGATCTAGAAATGTAGAAAACAAATCTAATCTTCTTTGAGGAGTAAGGGCACAAGAGAAAGAAAATGCAAAATACAGCCAAAGCCATAGCGAGGTTTAGCTCCAGTGCAGATTGTTAGCAGAAACTGAATAACATCAATGTGTAAGAACTTCGAATACTTGCAACAACAATCAAAGAGGACTAACAGGGGAAAGGAGTGCAGAGCCACTGTTCCACACATTCATAAGGCAAAAGGTTAGAGACAGTTGAATATGAATGCCACGTGCAACTCTTTATTGAATTTGCAATTTGAATGCTTTTACAATCTTACTCCGAAGAGTAGCTCTTGTATTGCTTCAAAGGCCAAAAGACCCTTACAATGAGCATTCAGCTCTTATTTATACTTGAATCTGCAACCACAAAATGGACTATATACAAAGTACCCTGGTGATAATTACAAGGTGACACATCATCATTATGCCACTGCTAAAAATAGACATGGGGCAAAGTGAAGCATCTATAAAGTCTCGCCCTGGTTTCTTCACATCTTCCATCCTATTTTTACAAAACTTTTCCTAGAAGCGATGGTAGTAGTCAAATACTACATCACCATAATAACAAGGCCATTGGGTTTGGGGCAAGTTGTGGGGAGCAAGGAGTTTCATATCATAATCCAAGGTGCTCCCATGGGTGAATTTTACCACTTAGTCAAAGGCAAGGCATTGTGGAGCAATGGTAAATGGGATGAAATCATATGAGTTCAACCCAAGTTCAAATCCCCACATCGTGATGGACATTCCTGCAATAAGTCGGCCTATGATAATAGCATTTGTTGTAGTGACATGATAATAGTGTTTGTTGAAATAGCTGTAATATGGGTGGGTCCTGTTTCAACTGCATATAACCAGTTTTGAAAAACATAAACATCGTTCCTTTGTCTCTTTCATTGTATGTTATTTCTATTTATCTGCATAAAGAAACGGTTATTGTCGGTTCAAGGATTGTTGAATTTTAACACTTACTCAGAGGCAAGGCATTGTGGAGCAATGGTAAATGGGATGCAATCGTATGAGTTCAACCCAAGTTCAAATCCCCACATTGTGATGGGCATTCCTGCAATAAGTCAGCCTATGATAATAGCATTTTTTTGTAATGACATGATAATAGCATTTGTTGAAATAGATGTAATATGGGTGGGTCCTGTTTCAACTGCATATAACCAGTTTTGAAAAACATAAACATTGTTCCTTTGTCTCTTTCATTGTATGTTATTTCTATTTATCTGCATAAAGAAATGGTTATTGTCGGTTCAAGGGTTGTTGACATATTGGAAAACTGATTCTTAATACCATTGTGATGGCCAATCTGTCAATATAAGATAGGGACACTGTCTAACTTTTTGAGCTTAGCTTTATTGGAATTTAATTAATCCATACTGTGAAATATTTTTATAATTTTCTTTGCAGGTTTATGGTCTGTCATGGATTGTATTGGCTGGGCTGATTATACTATTTAAGGTTTGCGATTCAATTTCAATACCTAATAATGAAGCTTTAGTTCTCTATTATGATTTTCTCTCTCTTATTGAAGATTGTTTTCAGGAAACCTGACAGATAGGTTGAAGATCAATTTTAGTGTTGAATTTGCTTCATATATTTTATGCCTTTTTATTTTGCAGGTTTTCACATTCAGTCAGAAAGTATCTGTGAACTTCCAGTTACTGTCACGATTCATACCACTAGTTATGAATATCTCAGTTATAACTGGCCTTATAATCGTGGTTGTTCTAACCAAGCTGTCATTACCAGATGTTTTTGCATGTATTCTTGTATTCTTACCAAGTGGATGGGGAATCTTGTGTGTAAGTCTCTGAAAATAGATTCTAATAAACTTGTGCTGATTATTTTATTGGCTTAATATTTTCAAGATATACTAAGATTGTGGACCTCCCATGCAGCTTGCTGTAACATGGAAGCCCATTGTAAAGAGGCTTGGATTTTGGAAGTCAGTCCGGCTATATGATGCAGGGTTGGGCATGATTGTATTCATTCCAGTTGCAGTGTGTTCAAGGTTACCTTTTATATCAACATTCCAAACACGAATTTTGTTCAACCAGGCCTTAAGTTGTGGATTAGAAATCTCTCCTTATTCTTGAAGGGAAGAAGCCCATTGTGCAATAGATTGGATAGGTCTAAGGGAATTTCATTGTGCGGTGTATTTATTATTTTGTAATGTTTTATTATGTAAGCTCAATGGCCCATGGTTAAACTTTATTTAATATTGGTAATTAACCTAAAGCCCACTTGTTATGTAGGCTTAGGTTAAACTTTATGATGTAATAGGGTTTTGATATTGCTATAAATACCTCCCTCACACTTCTTATTTTTTATTAGAGTTGTGCAATAATATCTATGGATAGTGATTATTTATGGTGCCACCAATTCTTCTTGTGTCATTTTTTGTTTTATTTATAAGATTTGATTGCATGGTTTGTTTCAATTCATTTGTAGAAAATATTGTGAATTCCAACATGTTTTAGCCAAAAAGCATGCACATATCATTTACATTGCTTGCTCAAGCATTAATTGGAATCTACAACCATATAAGACAATTTTGATGCATGGTTGTAATTATTATTCCCATGTTAAAAGTGTGGTCCCTATGTGCAACTGAGGAGAACAACCAAATTTATAATAGCAATTATGTTTAGGGGCTCAAGAGTGGACAATATAAATATGGTCACTTAGTTCATCCCAACAGTGATTATGCTAAATGCAATTTCTTTTTTATGGATGCATTCAAGGAATGAGTTTGTACTTTAAAAATACTCATGGCTACCACTTTTGCCAGGTATATGCAAAAGAAACCCTTGAAACACTTCAAAATTATAAATCCAGCAATACTATTATGAGGAAGGAAACAGAGTATGGACTATTATGATTCCTTGTGTAAATATAAATTAAAACATTCTTGAAAATAACATATTCAAAGATTATATCAACACAGTCTTGTCAAAATGTCCTCCATCAATTTCCTTTATATTATTGGGTTAAAAACATAGGGTAGCTACCACATGAAAACATTATTAAGCTAAATCCCAATGAAATACAAATTTTTTTTATTCTTAAATCAACAAAGATGATGTATCCAATAAAATGGATCAAAGTCCTTATAACATGCACCCATATTATGTACAATTGAAACAAAGCAAAGTTTATACAAAATTTTATGAATGCTTCAGCACGAAAATCTCGTAATTGAAATGCAATCAAAGGCAAATGTATCAAAACAAAAAAATGTACAACCAATTAAATGCTTCCTTCAAGTGTAGAATTTATCAATTGAACCCAAGTTGAATGCTTCTAGACAAACCAAGGTTTATCAATTGCAACTTGTTAAATGCATCAAAACAAATCATGTTATTAACGTCACTTTCAACCAAACAAATTCATGAAATATAGTAGGGTTTAACAAAGAAATCTAAGCCAAGCAAAGTAGGGTGTAGTTCCAAAATGCAACAAAGTTGAATGCAAGGTTTAACCATGCAAAGGCTAATTAGAGTTTTATTCTTAAATACAACTTAAAGGAGAAATTCAAAGCGTGTTGGAATTCACAGTGATTTCTAGAGACAAACAAAAACTTATAAAGAAAATGTAAAATAGGATAAAAGAGAGATATAGTGGGCGCCCTAGGCACCATAAATAATCACTATATTATCCATAGTTAAGAAGCGTAACACTTGAATGATAAGTGGAGTGGTGGGGATATTTACATCAATACCAAAACCCTAATTACAAAAATGAACTTAACCTAAGCCAACATAACATGAGGTCTTTAAGGCTAGTTACAAGTTTTCAAGGTGTTGTCAACTATAACAATGTTAAATGTAGCCCAAAAGGCTTACATAATAGAATGTTACAATGAATGCCCTTAGGCCTATCCAAGATTATATCATTAAATGTTGGCCTTAGCCATGAATCGGATTACACTTTCAACACTCCTTCATAATTTTAGCTAAGGGGCCAAATAGAGGACATTAGTGACAATAATATTTTCCCCTTTGTAAGTGATGCCCTAGTGGGCCTCAACATTCAAGGTAAATCCATCTAAAACCCCCCATAATGTGGAAGAAGTCCACCTATCTTTATAAACTTAGCTTCAATCCTTTGAAATTTTAGCCAACAATTCTTCGATGGAAGTCCTCTCTTGTAGAATTCATAAATGGTCTTTGACAACTTAGTATAGCCCTTGAGACCTTAGGTCTTAGCCTCCTTAGGTGTGAATTCCTTTGCATGAGCCTATATTTGTGAAGTGCAACCACAATTCCTTATTGCCGCCTAAAAATGAACTACGAATATTTTTGATTAAGAGTAATAGCTTTTTAAGATTCCAAGAATATGGAAATCATATGAACCATAAGGTTCAACATTTGAAAACAAGGTGAGAGATTAGTAAGGAAAATCTTCATGCATTCTACATCATCTTTCTTTTTGCCTCTAGAAGACGCAATATCTACTCTTTTAAGGTGAAGAAATGAAAAAGCAAATCACAGCAGTACACTGGTATACAAAAGGAGAGAAACTTAGCACTAAAAAAAATTATCCGAAAATAAATTTTAACATAATGACATACACAAAAAAAACTTTACAAGCATGATTGCAAAAACTTGAAATAATCCGTAAATGCGTTTCGCACTTATGTGCTCATTAGTTTGGCTAATGAAAATTTTAACAACCACACTTGTGTCCTGTGCAAAAAAATTAAAAAACATGCCTAAGGTTTAAAATTAGGCCAATGGCGTGATAGATCCAACCTTAAGATCTTCATCCAATCAACACGTGAGGAAAAGATTCATAACCCAATTCCCTCCCAATCACAACGCGACATGTGGTGGGTTGGTGATTGGTTGACGGTTGGTTACGACAGGTTGCAGTCATCGGTGAAAATTTTCGACAGACAACGGACTTTCGACAAGGTTTCGGATGTTTTTCGGCAACGAGACTTGGGGACACGCGGGATACGTCTCGATGAAAACCACTTTCCAACAAAAATGTCTTTGTCTAGCGCGAGTTTCCACATCGTTCGACGTAATTTACGGTGAATATCACTTTCGGCAGGCTTGCCAATTTTTGATAGTGATAGGGTTTCTAGCAGATGGAATCGTAAAAGCGGGCTGTAGCTTTTTTCAACAATCGATCAGTAGACTGCACCGACGGCAACAGGGTTTCCAACGGACGGAATCATGAAAGTGGGTAGCCAATCCAAAATCCCTAAGTTTTCCATGCCAAAATACGAATTCCCGATGACATTGAGTTGGTTTGCAACGACGGGTTTCCGTTTTCCGGAAGCCGATGACGGTAGGTTGCCAATTCATAGGACGAACAATTTTTTGTTTTAATAGGGACAATAGTCCCACATTGGGCATGCTGACTAACCAAACACCATTTATAGGCGCAATGCACCTATAATATAGGCCCTGTTGCGTGGGTTGCACCAGTTGGTTGGGTGGCACAAGCCTTCCAAGGCAGATGTTGACGGTCGGTGGTGGACCGTTAGCTTTCGTGCCACGTTGGTTTGACTAGTTGTAAACTTGACGTCGCGTTGGTTGATTGGGCGGTAAACTTGACGTAACAAGGCAGTTGGAGCCTCGAGTATTGTGACCGCAGTTGACCGACGGTCTCTTCAAAAACAAATTTCGCCGCCCGAAACCAGCAAATTTGAATTTTTAAATTCAAATTTTATTTTTTGGCGCCAAAACCAGAAAAAGGGGACTTTGAATGTGATTTTCTCTTCTTTTTTCATCAATATTTGCATTTTTTTTTCAGCAAATTGCAAAATTGACCTCATTATTTTCCTTCCAAAAGCATATTTTTGCTTATTAAGGGCTAATTTTTTGGATTTTAGTGCTAATTTTTGTAATTGCAAAATTGGATTTTGTTTTGTAAAAAGCACTAAAATAGCCATTTTTGTAAATTTGGAAGGCAAAATTTTATAAAAATCTAGGCAATTTTTGTGCATTAGGAAACTTGCAATATTGTAACCGCAGTTGACCGACGGTCTATTCAAAAACAAATTTCGCCGCCCGAAACCAGCAAATTTGAATTTTTAAATTCAAATTTTATTTTTTGGCGCCAAAACCGGAAAAAGGGGACTTTGAATGTGATTTTCCCTTCTTTTTTCATCAATATTTGCATTTTTTTTTCAGCAAATTGCAAAATTGACCTCATTATTTTCCTTCCAAAAGCATATTTTTGCTTATTAAGGGCTAATTTTTTGGATTTTAGTGCTAATTTTTGTAATTGCAAAATTGGATTTTGTTTTGTAAAAAGCACTAAAATAGCCATTTTTGTAAATTTGGAAGGCAAAATTTTATAAAAATCTAGGCAATTTTTGTGCATTAGGAAAATTCCAAAATTGTTCCTAAAGCCTAGATTAGTTCTTACAAAAGACCATTTTGTAATCCTCATAGTCTGGGACAGACGGAAAAGCATGGCTAATGACCTCAAATCAAACATGGAAAACCTTACTGTTGCAGTAGACATTTTGGCAGATAAGGTAAAAGACATTGTTGTGCAATTAACTCCTAGTGATAGAAAATTTCATCACAATCATGCCAACAAAGCTAAATGTAAGGTCAAATTGTATGATGGATCTAGGGATCCTCATGTCTTATCTACATGGATTTTAGATATGCAAACTTGGTTCACTTATGCTGAAATTTCTGAAGATGAACAAATTGCATTTGCTACAGTTAAACTCATATGCTTAGCAAAAGTTTTACTCATAGAAAGACAAAGCCATAATGCCACCATGACTTGGAAAGAATTGATCCAAATTATGAAAAACACATTTTTTCCATCAAATTACCAAAGTGACCTCACGACCAAGTGGTATAGATTGAGGCAAGCCTATAGTATGTTTGTTTCTGACTACATTTTCCAAATTAATAGGCTAAGGGTGCTTCTTGGTGTGAAATATTTAGAAGAGGATTTGTATAATAAGTTCACTTGTGAAATGCAAGATCAAATTTTAAGGGAAATCAAGTTTAATGTTTTCCTCACCTTGGATGTGGCATTCCACCATGCCATTCTTGCAGAGGAGAAATTTGGTGCATATCACAAATCTCATTCATCACAGGAGAGCTCTTCCAGAGGCGGGAATCAACATCAACAAAAGGTGAAGAACACTTCTCATTATTCCCCTCATTCTTCTTCTCATCCCCCTTCTCCTAAAGCACATTCTTCTTCTTCTCATTTTAAATATCCTTCTTCTTCAATGTATTGTGAATTTTGTAAAAAGCATGGTCATGTAAAATCCAAATGCTTTAATTTTGAAAATTTTAAGAAGTCCCTACTTGTACATCCTACAAGTGAGGAACCACATGATGGTCCCATTTTGGCTATAGAGACATAAGAAGAGTATCCTGCTTTAAAGGGTAAACTGAACAAAGTTACCCTCATGTCAAATGTGTTTGCTCAAGGGGGTTGTGATCATTTGTTTGTCACTAGAGCCCACCTGACACATGATTTTTATGTGGATTATATCATAGATAACGGATCGCAAAAGAACCTCATTGTAAAGTTCGTTGTGGAGAAGTTGAAGCTTTCCCATTAAGCCACTTCACCAACCATATGCACATGGGTGGAAAGATGTAGACTCCACATCTAACATCATCCACACTTGCACCTTGACTTTTGCCTTTGGTGATAAGTTTGTGGACAAAGTAAGATGTGATGTCACAGAGATGGATTGTTGCGGACTATTGCTAGGTAAACCCTATCAATTTGATAGGAATGTTGTTTATCATGCTAAAAAGAACACCTACACATTGGATTTGCATGATAAAACCTACTTGATACAAAGCACTATACCCACATCAAATTTGATGCTAAGTTGTAGGTAATTTCATAAGCCATTAAGTCAAGCACTCATTTTGACTCCTACTTGTATAAGCTCCACACAAAATGAAGAACAAGCACCATCAAAGGCACATGATAAAGAAGAAGCTCCACCTCCACAAAATGAACAATCACAAGAGCAAGTGGTTAAGGAACCCATCACTCTCACTCATGAGAAAGATTCCATTCATTCTATTGGTATCATTTCGGGTACACCTATGGACACACAACCACTTGCTCTATAGAAGTTACCTTTGGCTTTGCCCACTCCAACCATTGCACACATGGAGGAGCAAGCTAAGGTCACTTCATTCAGCACCAGTAGAGCCTTCTAGGCAAGATAACACAGGACTTGCAGGAGACTTTGCAGGAGCAGCAGAGCGTGGTGCACAAGCATCACAATCCTCACTCATCACCGGTTGGAGACAAAGTTTGGCTTCCTTTGGATAAGCAACACTTTCCCAAGACACCATTTCAAGATCTGTTGTGACTCCTTCACAACAACCCCAAGCCAAATTGGGGACCCACTTGAAATTTCAAAATGTTGTCCTAAATCATAGTTTGAGTCTATTACCACAGGTGTTATCATTGGGGTATTTCAGATATTCACTTTTATCGCCATTAAAGCATAAATAAGGGTTTTGCTTTCAAAATAATATTATATAGCAAAACTCATCATTAGATTTCACTTGATACTCGCCAAGGTCACTTTTTGAATAGTGTTGGCTAAAATCATGTTACTCAAAGTTCGTTAGTTCCTATGCTAATATAAAGTTATGCTTGTGGTTTCATTTTATATGTTGTTCTTGTTGCATGTATGCATTATTCTATATGTAATTTTAATTAAGTATGACCTACATATATAATTATTGATTATATATATATATTTTTTGTTTTGTTATGATACTTATTGTCGTTTGTTACAATTTGTGGTTTATGTGTCTTTTACCTTTTTATATTTGTTAGTTTTATATTATGGTATTCGAAAACAATGGTTTTGTATTTTCCCTTATTTTATGTTAGTTTGATGTGGGTACACGTTTTGTTTTAGTATTTGTTTTGTTAATATTAGGTATGTCAGTGTTTTGTCGTGTTATGACTTTAGTTTGCTTAGGGTATTATGTTGTTAGGATGGCTTAATGATAATTTTTTTTAAATGTTGGTTGTGTCGTGTTCGATGTTTTCATAATGGTATCGTGTTGTGGTTAGAGGTTTATTATTATTATTAGATGTTTTGTAAATGTATAAGTTGTGTTTTATGGTTGTAAATCATTATGATGCGATTCTAATTTTTGGTTTGTATTGTACCGCAGGATCCACGATGGAGGAGTAAGGTCTCATGATCCGGAGTGGAATGAAATGAAATGAAAGATTTTAATTACGTCCGCGAGACCCAAATATGGTCTATGGGACCTCAAATATGGAAGTACAATTACTCAAATCATATCATATGATCTTTAATATCTTTGAGAAGGTTGTTCCTTCTCCTGCTGATTTGTGTTAGCAATTCCCCAACTTTTTTTATTTTACTGTCTTCAAATAAATCTGCCATAAACTCGTTCCCAAGTGTTTCTTTGTATTTGTCACGGATATCCGAAAAACTCGGGCATTTATAGATGAAGTGTTCCTCTGTCTCTACCGCCCTCGTGCCGCATAGAGTACATATCCTTTCTTCCCATTGTTCTTTGGGCGTTGTCCATCTCCCCGTTTCACATCTAAGCCTATGAGAGCTAGTCCTTATCTCGAGCAATGAGTATTTTTTCCTTCCACTTGATTTCAGCGCCTATATACGCTTTTTCCTTGTGGTCATACGTTGGGTTAAAATTTGCAATATAATATTGTCTTTTCCTGCTTGCATTTTTCCACATTCCACTTCCGAACTTTTCATTCACATAATTTTTTATGTCTTTGTTGACATTTGGGCATTCATTTATGTTGATTTCCCAACGTTTCATCCATTTCTGATTTTGTTTCATCCATGTATTCTTTCGCCTATGCAACTCTTCGTCCCTAGCTGCCCTAGGCCATCTATCATTTGTCATGTTTTCTGTTTTTTTCAAGTAACATAACAACTTGGTCATAGCAATTGCTTCTAAAGGGAACATTCCAGTTTCAGCTAGAATAATTTCATAAGGGGTTGTGGCCTTAATTTTGAGAAAGTTTGTGATTAGATATTTTTGAATCCTTTCTATTTGCCTCCATTTTGCATTTGTTGTGCCACTAGCCCACACCTCGCAACCATACAACAAAACCGGTGTAACAAGTAGGCCAAATAAGACCTTGGTGGTCTTCCAGTCCCACAACTCGGCATTCCTACACCTGTTTTGAAGTGCATATAGTGCTCTCCAACCACTTTGAGTTCTTTTCATCCTACATGTATTCCAATTAAGTTTGTCATGAAAGTCTATGCCTAGGTATTTGTATTCTACTACTACATCAAGCGGTTCTCCCGCAAACCAAAATTTGAGTTGTTGCTTCTTCTTTTTGCTGAAAAAATCATAATTTTTGTTTTGCTCGTGTTCACCCGCATCCCAACTTCTTTACAAAAGAGTTCTAGAGCTTGAAGGTGATCTTCTAGATCTTTGGCTGTTTTGGCCACAAGAATTACATCATCTCCATACATGAGGAGTTTTACCACATATTTGGCTAAATGCACACCCTCTCCCCCAAATTTGTTTATCCATTCTTCTAACTTGTCAATGTACAACCCAAATAAGGTCGGAGATAGAGGGCAACCTTGTTTGACACCTATGTCACTACCAAAACATTCAGATAACCCTTCCTGTGTTCTCGATTTTAGCCTTTACATGTTCATACAATCTGTGGACCGCTGCCCTGTAGTGAATTGGAACCTCTAGCTCTTCCATTCTCCTCCATAATTTTTTCCTTGGCACCGTGTCAAATGCCTTTTTGAAGTCTACAAAACAACAAAAAGCCTCATTTTTTTATCCCATATTTTTTCCACTATGTGTCTGAGCGTGATACAATGATCAATAGTTGAGTGCTTGGGCCTAAAACCCGCTTGCCCCTTTGCTCTCTTTCCCTTTTCTTCTCGCCCATATGTTGATCCTACGCTCTATCATACTCCCAAACAACTTTGCAAAGAGAGGGTTGATCATGATAGTTCGATAGTTTGAGGGATTATTTACATCTCCACTTTTAAACAAAGGAATGGTCAAGCTAGTTGTCCACTCAGTAGGGAAGCCATTTTGTATGACCTCATTGAAAATTTCTTTGATTTGCGGTGCCAAGATATCTACCCCCCATTTTATATGCTCTGCTTGAAGATTGTCTATGTCACGGGCTTTACCAGCTGCTAACTTTTTTATCCCTTGAATAATGTCTTCAATTGTGAAAAGTTCTTTCTTGACAATGATAGTAGGGGGTGTCTCCTGCTGGTTACTACGTCGATACAGCTTGTTTTGAATACTCCAACCACCGATTAACTCGTTATGTTATTTTCAGTTTGCATCCTTTTCACGCTTAGTTCCTTCCAAAATTTCTTTGGTTCATGCTTCCCTAAGTAAATCAATTCTTTCCTCCTTGTTCTAGTGTATTCTTCTTTTTTTGCCCTTACCAGCTTCTCATATGCTTTTTTGTTTGCTCTTGTTTTACCCGTTGGTTCCTTTAGTAATCTTCGCATTTTTTTGCAATCTTCATCGAACCATGGGTTGGTTGGGAAGCTATTCCTTTCTTTCTTTTTAGGTTTAGCTCTCTTGCATTTGTTTAGAGCTTCTTGAATAACGTGCATTAACCATTCACTCTTACTGTAATCTCTACTACCGTGATGTAGTTCTTCCCTTTCTTGTAACTTGTTATTTAATACTGCTCTAAAATTTTGTCGATTTTCATCTGTTAAGAGAATGTTTCCTTTGTGAGGATATTTATTTTGATTGCCTTGCAAGTGTTTTTCCCTTGGTTTGTCTCCATGCATTCGAAGTTTCATAACAATTGGGTTGTGATCTGACTTAAGTTCCACCGGAGAATCTTCCACTTCTAGCTCCTCTATTTTTGGTATGTAATTCTGTGAGCATATTACATAGTCTATTACACTTTGTCCCTTATATGTTTTGCATGTATACTTTCCTGAATTTTTCCATTTGTTCATCCCATTGCAAATAATCAAATTGTATATGCTGCAAAGACCTAACAACTCTTCTCCATATTGCGTGATAGCCCCATGCTCATCTTCTCAAGTCCTAGTCCACCGTTGATTTTCCTCTTCTGGCATCCAAAGAGGATTAATCTCAATATCTTCGTTACCTTCTAGAATGTTAGCTTGTTTATTTGTTGTCCTTGCATTGAAATCTCCAATTAATATAATCTCCCCCAACTTAGTGTATATTGAAATATCTCTTTTTAGGGAGGAGTACGGGTCTTCTCTGTTAAGGTCATGTTTCTTATAGAATTTAGAATTTGTTAAGATCTTGCTATAAAATAAACTCAAATAACACACTCTCACACAATTGCTTGGAAATAAACTCACATAAACATCACATTAATATAACATAAATTTGCATAAAGAACAATCTCACAATAGGACTGAATCGCAGGCCTCTTCGAGGGGGCAACCTCCTTCAATACTTCATTAATTTTGCAAAAGATGGTTACATTGGTGCCTTTTCGGGTATTTAAGGAGTTTCCTTCCAAGGTTGGCTTACATGCAAAATGCCACCTGGATTACATGCATAATGCCACCCGAATTACATGCATAGTGCCACTTTGAATTACATGCACAATGCCACTCGAATTACATGCATAATGCCACACGAATTACATGCACAATGCCACCTATCTACCATGTGTTACATAAAAAGGGTGCCATTTGTCATAGGCACTACCTAAGCTAAAACTTAGAACATTACAAAATATTAATCATGGGTACTACCCACGTTCACTAGGAATTATTACATCAAGTAAGTTATTACATTAAGGGTTAGGATGAGATCCTAACATGCCCTTCTCCTTGAAGAAGCTTTGTCCTCAAAGCTGAAAATGAGGAAACTGTTGTTGGAGTTGATGGAGAGACTCCCATGTAGCATCCTCAGGTTGAAGTCCACGCCACTGAACCAGGACCTCTGTAATGGTACGGTTGCGCAGAGTGCGAGTTCGACGATCCAGCAGCTGCTTTGGTGCAAGTAAGATGGAGCCTTCTTCATCCAATTCGAGGAGTGTTGATGGAACCTATACCTTGGAGCTGCCCGAAATGTAGGAGGAATGCGTGAGTGGAGGGCGCCCGTAAACTACCTCAAACGGTGTGAGTTTGGTGGCGGTATGATAGGAAGTGTTGTACCACCATTCGGCCAAAGAAAGCCATTTTGCCCAATGAGTAGGATGATCGGAGGCAAGGCAACAAGGGTAAGTTTCCAAGCATTTATTAACAACCTCTCGTTTGACCATCCGTTTGCGGATGGTAGGCTGAACTCATTTTGAGCTGAGTCCCCTGCAACTTAAACAACTCTTGCCACAAATTGCTAGTAAAGGTGGGATCACGATCAGATACAATGGAGGTTGGCATGCCATGAAGGTGAAATATGGAGTCAAGAAAAATTTGGGCAATAGTGAATGTTGTGTAAGGATGGGTTAGGACACAAAAGTGAGCATACTTTGAAAGGCGGTCCACTACCACAAAAATAACAGACTTGCCTCCAGATTTAGGTAGCCCTTCTATGAAGTCCCTAGAGATGTCAGTCCACACCTGATCCGGTATTGGCAATGGTGGAAGAGTGCCCAGAGAGCGCACTGTTTCTCCTTTCATCCTTTGACCTGTGTCGCAGTCTGCCACCAAAGAGCGAATGTTCTGTTTCCTACCTTTCCAAAATAAGGTGCGCTTGAGTCGCTCATAAGGTGGTCTGATATTGGGAGGTGTACTATCCGGCAATAATGGAATGGCATGGTCGTGAGAGCGATGCGGTGGTAGTGTGGTTGGTTCTGAAAAGATGGCCTCTTGTTTGGGGAGAATCTGTTGCATGTCTTGTGGGATTTCACCCATTGGAGATGTGGATGGTTGGATGGAGAATAGTTGTGCAATGACCCCACGTGATGATTTTTTTAGCAATTTCTCCATGCCGTTTGAACTGATAATTTGAGGTGTTCTTGTCGGGGAGCCCTTGATGATGTGTGTTTGTCCGTTCTGGGAGAACTGCATCCAGAGTTCAGCAAAGTTCCAACTGATAGTGCCCAACGTACTCAACCATTGGGATCCCAAAACAATATCACATCCACCCAACTGGAGGGCAAACATGTCCTGCTTGAGTTCATAGTCCCCTATCTTGATTTTAACATTGCGACACTTTCCTTTACAAGGTAAGGTTCCCCCATTGGCTACCATGACCTCAAAGGAATTACAAGTGTGGATATAGCAATTTGCTCGTTGAGCAACTCTAGGGTCAATGAAGTTGTGCGTGCTTCCCGAATCCATAAGGATGGAAAGACGTTGGCCCTTGAAAAATCTCGTAACCTTCATGGTTTGTGGAGTAGTAATGTCTGCAAGGGCATGGATTGTAATTGCTGTCTCAGGTTCTTGTTTCATTTCTAGAGGGTCCTCATCCTCCTCACTCTCGTCAGCCGGTATCGTGTTCTTCAACATCTATCAAGAACAATTTTTTGTGTGCACACTTATGCCCTTTGAAAAACTTTTCATCACAATTGTAGCATAATCCTTGGGCACGACGTGCATCCATCTCTTCGGTGGTGAGGCGCTTGGGTGCAGCAGGTTTATTATCATCTAGGTGTTGGGCTCTAGGAGGAAATGAAGGTCTATTTTGAGGAAACTTTGATGGGTGTCTTTGGGCAGAGAGTTTAGATTCGGCCAAACGGGCCAAACTGATAGCTTCCATCATAGTTCGTGGTTTCAACATTTTTACTTCGCTTGGAGTTCCATCTTCAACCCACTCATATAACAACTCTGGAAGAACCCTTCACTCAATCCTCTTGTCCTATTGGCCAATTTCTCAAATTGAGCTTGGTACTCTCTGACTGACCCTGTTTGTTGCAGTTTGGTCAAGGCTCCTGTAAAGTCCTCAAACTCACTAGGACCAAATCGAGTGAGTAGTTGGGATTCAAAATCCTCCCAAGAGAGATTTGGGTAGGCAAGACGCAACCATTGAAACCAAGTAGAGCCCTCGTATTCCAAGTTAAAGGAAGCCATCTGGACTCGATGAAATATGGGTACATTATGAAGTCGAAAGAATTGGTCAACCCGACATAGCCACCCATCAACATCCTTCCCACCGAATTTGGGAAAGTCCAATTTGGGCATTCTAAAGGGTGGATCATGGTCACGATTCCTTGTAGAACTCTCACCTTGGTATTCTGATTTGGGTGGTTCTCTTCTCGCCTTGTTGTCTACTTCGTCAATGCTTCTTCTAAGCGATTGCTAGTGGCCTCATGCTCTAGGCGAAGACCTTGGACTTCTTCCCTTATGGAGTGAAAAGCCGAGTTCAAGTTCTCAATGGCTTTTGTTAGGGATTCCAAGTGTTCTAGTTCTTTCCGGTGTCCACGGTACCCCGGGCCATTTTTTAGACCTTTTGTGACCAGTTACTAAAAATAGAATTGAATTTTTAGGACTTACTATTTTTAGTAAGTGCCCAAAAAAGTGCTTGGGTGCTATATATCAAAATGATCAGCAGAAGGAGGTGGTCACAATGAGCTATATCTCTCAACACTACTTTTTGGCACCCCAGACTTTTTTTTTTTTTATCTCCTGTTTTGCTGAGTCTAACGGTGTTTACAGTTTCTAATTCTGAGCTACTGAGCAAAAGTTGGGTACTGGAGCACTATCTATAACTGGCCGTGTTTCACACTCAAGATTCTCTGTATTTTGCAGGTGACTGATATGACAGTTCTGTTTCCGACCTCGAAGACCGTGAATTCTCGCCCCGACCGTGCCGACCTCTCTCGACTCGATCGACTCGACCGTGGATTGCCATCGTAAATTTTACTGTTATTCTCCAGACTTTCAACTTAAGTGTCACCCTCATGGCTTATCCCGAATGCATGTCCCTTCTATTATTTTTTTAGTAGAGGACTCCTTTCTCATATGCTCACTTTTGAAATGCAGGTTTACGAACATGGATGTTTGGATTTTTATTTTTATTTTTTACGTTTTTTACAGGTTGAAGTTTTAACATAACCAGGGAATGCTAAGTATAGGAGTATGTACCACCCATAGGCCCTCTAATATACCGACAAGTGACGAACAATAGTGCTCGGACCAATATTTCAGTGCCACTACTCAAGGAGGATTCCACACATACCCTTGAGCACACTACCTGCCTCTCTGACAATACGGGAGGGTAATCGTCCAGGATGCCGTGTCCCGTAGACTATGAGTAATACAAGGCCGAAGAGCTTCCTAATGGCTAAAAGTTTGTTTAATCCTAGATGGTCTCCCGATATACCCGAAGATACGTGGGAGCTCAAGTCCGTGCGCGAGTTCTCGTCTCGAGGCCCGGGTATTGGAGCCCGATCGCCCCTCACTTCACTAGACGCTTTATGGGCTATCTAGCTTAGCCAATAACGACAGCATCCTTCGCGATATTTTAAAACCCCCGGTATAGGGTTTCTACCTACTCAACTAACAATATATATTTTTTTGTTTTTGGTCTGGAAAAAAAAAACACTGTATTTTTTTTGGATTTTTTTTAATAAGGAAAAACAGAATGGAAAAAACACACGGAATTTATACCTAACAAGCGGATTGGATGGCAAGAATCGTTGCAGTTGCAGCAGAACTTGGCCCTGGAAAGCGCTCTGATACCACTTGTTAAGATCCTGCTATAAAATAAACTCAAATAACACACTCTCACACAATTGCTTGGAAATAAACTCACATAAACATCACATTAATATAACAAAAATTTGCATAAAGAACAATCTCACAATAGGACTGAATCGCAGGCCTCTTCGAGGGGGCAACCTCCTTCAATACTTCATTAATTTTGCAAAAGATGGTTACATTGGTGCCTTTTCGGGTATTTAAGGAGTTTCCTTCCAAGGTTGGCTTACATGCAAAATGCCACCTGGATTACATGCATAATGCCACCCGAATTACATGCATAGTGCCACTTTGAATTACATGCACAATGCCACTCGAATTACATGCATAATGCCACACGAATTACATGCACAATGCCACCTATCTACCATGTGTTACATAAAAAGGGTGCCATTTGTCATAGGCACTACCTAAGCTAAAACTTAGAACATTACAAAATATTAATCATGGGTACTACCCACGTTCACTAGGAATTATTACATCAAGTAAGTTATTACATTAAGGGTTAGGATGAGATCCTAACAGAATTCTTGGGAGCAAAATAACATGCTGCTATGCTAATAACTGACTTATTTTCTAGGATCTTTATCCATATGTACTGTTTGTTTTCATCTTGTTTTTCAATTTTAATGACCCTATCTCATTCCTCTTTTATTAAAACCATAATACCCCCATGCCCTTTGTCATTTTCTACTGCTTTATTCCATATTGCTATTTTTTTGTATTCCACAAATTCTAGAGTCCTACATCCATCGTGTTCATGTGTTTCTGTCAATATGATTATATCTTTGTCTCTAGCAATGGGCCCTAACCCGGGTCCTCTTCTCCAAAGGAAACCTCTACAGTTCCATCTTACCATTGTAAGATGTTCCCGGGCGGGCCATACTCCCTATTTTTTTTGGATTTGTTTAGATGTGATGTATGCCTTTCCATTTCTTAAATATGTCTGTTTCCCTTCATTCCTTGCTACCCTCACCTTTTCCCATTCCTTATTACTTTCTTCCCGTCGTAAAAATGTTAGGTCATCATCTAAATAAAATTGTGACCCTCTCAAAGATGCCTCTGTTTTTAAGTAACCTTATTTTATCCTCGTAGCTCATCAATGTGACCCGAATATGTCTATCTCTACCTCCTTCTCTCAGCCTTCCAATTCTGCTTGCTTTTTTTATCTGACCCTTCCATTGTAATCGATCTGACAAGAAGTCCCTCGTTAAACAATTTGTGTCTTCCTTTTCCCCATAATCTTTCAACGCTTTGATGATTATAATTGATAACTTCTCATGTCTTTATTTCTCTTATGTTATTTGAATTTTTACTTGCTTCTCTATCAACTCTTTTTTTTGATTGACTGGTTCTTTTACTACTTGAGACCATGTCTTTGCCTTTACTAATTCATTTCATAGCTCATTTTCTCGTCTCATTGTTTTGAAGTGTTTTTTGTACCTCTTTTATTTGATTTGCATTTGTTTTTTCCACCTCTATTGCATCATTGATTGGGGGTGGATGGCTTGTTTGAGGACATGCCATTCACGTTGATCCATGTTTGCAAGGTTTTGTAGCTTTGACACTTGCTCCTTGAGTTGGTTGTTTTCCTTTTCCAACTCTCTTATTGGTGTTTATAACCTCATCCAATTTGGTATCTCTTAATTTCTCCCTCATTTCCATGCTTTCAAGTTTCTCTTTCATCTTCATTAGCTATTGCACATAAAGTCTTGGTGCCCACATGAGTGGTGTAGTTGTGGGACCGTAAGTTTCTTCCTCATCTGAAAACTCATTTTGGTGATTTGCCTTTGATTGTTCCTTATTCTCCACCTGTTTATGTGGTAGAATAGTTTTTATTTTTATTTTTCGATATGCCCTTTTCATTGTTGTTGTCCTTGCTCGAGCTTGTCGACGCCTTAATATCCTCCAGTACTGTTTCTCATTGACATATATTGGTTCTTGCAATTGTTGCTTCCTTTCTTCCATTTTCAAACCCTTTATAGTCGAACCCTCTATACTATTGATCCAATGAAATAAATGTGTAATAAAACCCTCCTTGCTCTGCAAACCCTCCGCTGCAAACCCTTGCTGATAATAAAACCTTCTGGTGCAAACCCCTATAACGAATGTATTTCTCCTATCTACTTAAATTGTTTTATAAATCAAAAGAGGACAGAAAATGTGCTTACCCGATGAAATAGATGTTTAATACAATACTCCGTCGCAAACCCTCCTTGCTCTGCAAAAACCCTTTGCCGCAAACCCTTTAATTTTTTTGTGCTGATATTTTTTGTCTAGTTCAGTGTACAGTTCGAATCTTCTCCGTTCTATTGGATCTGCTTCAGTATCCTCGCGCTCTGCTTCAATATCTTCCCGTAAACCCGATGAAATAGATGTTTAATACAATACTCCGCTGCAAACCTGCTTAAATGATCTTGTCATTGTGGTTTGAACTCCTCTGAAGAAGAGCCTAAGCCCTTGAACTCCTCCAAAAGAAGAGATTAAGCATGCCAACGTATTTTTAAAGGAGAATACAATAACTAAGGTGGGGCTTATCGCATGCGAATACGTTCTAAAGGAGAATCGAGGCCCATCCAATTAAACAATGTCGATGCTATGTTGTGAGGCGAACTTTATAAAATGATAAGCGCCGGAATGTGACAATTGAATCTCATCATGCGAGCTGCAAAACATTGTTATCATAGGTCGGAAAACGCAGATATAGCCTGTGGTCACCAGAAAACCCCATCGCCGGGAGAATAGCCTAACGTTTGTCAAAGTATATCACCACCGGGAAGGGGACGTTGTTAATTATCGGCAGAAGATTGTGGGGTTTGTTGTTAGATACAACGCTCTAAAAATATGCACCACATTCCGAGAACGTTGCAGTCATCGTGCAGTAATGGAGTCGGGTTGCAGTTGCCTCGAGTTCATTTGTCATTTAGAAAATGCATTGGGTATCGAAGAATGCCTCATATAGGTCAATAAAAATCCCTCACCTACTTTTGGGTTCGTTTTTTATATTGCTTTTGGGTTCATTTCATCCTGAGAAATCATGTTCATCACTCAATATGAATTGGAATACAAAGGGTCAGTGTTGTCTCCTCGAATAGCCTATATGCGAAATGTTATGTCAATTCTTTGTGCAAACAGTAGAATGGCAAATATATGAAAATGCAGAGAAATCATGGTATACACAGAACGTATTGGACCCAGTGTTAGTATAACAAGCAGATGTATGGCAAGAAATGCGGATGCTGCAAATTCGAGTAGTTTATCAGAAGGTATTCTTTTATGTTTAGCTTGTGAAGGGTATGTTTTCATGAACATGATGTATGTTTGGGTAAGTTATTGGGTTTATTCAGAGTCGCCTGGTTATAAGGAAAGGTTGGTTATATGGGATGTCTTAGATAAATGCTTATTGGTTAAGGCATATGATGTGAGGGCAAAGACATCTTAAAATAAATATTATAACGTGCTACTATTATGAAATCGGAAGTTTGCCAAAACACATAACATTAGAAGTGGTTACTGTTTAAAGCTTTAAACGGAAATAAAACATAGAAGAAAGTTCGAAAGCTTTTAAATAGTCATCTGAGACAAGAAAGAGAGCTCGGACAATTGGATGCAGGAGGAGGAGGGAGAAGGAAATAAAATAGTTAAGAGCATCAACTGAAGAAGATAAAGAGGCATATCGTAGGAAAGCAGGAGAAGGAAATAAAATAGTTAAGAGCATCAACTGAAGAAGATACAGAGGCATATCGTAGGAAAGCAGGTTATATGTGACATCACATTTGTTATATGAAATATTGTTTTTTTATATTCAGAATTGTGTTGGATTCTGGGTTTGGATACCTGTAAAACTATTTCATACAACTTCAATATTGTTTTATTGAGTTCTTTGAGAGATTGCACTGGGTTATTGATTCACTGTGTGAAGTGTTGGTGATCAGTAGTTCTGATTTATAGTTTTTTTCTGTGATTTGTGTTATGTTCTGTCGGGGATTTAATAGTTTACTCTTTATTAGAACTTTTCACATTTTTTAATTTAAATGTTTAGTTTAAGAAAGGTTTATTCTAGTAAGTGTTAAAGTCATATTCTGTTGTTCCTAGGATATACACAGAATTTGTCATTTTAAATGATGAAATGATTGACATCAAGATCAATAAGATTTAAGGATATATGATTGTTCTGGTTCTCTTCTTAAAATCTATAAGGTTGGAGATATCAGAATTGATATCTTTGTAAATTTGGATTTTACTTGTTATAATTGCAGTCATACAGAAAAAAATTGCTTTTAAATATTTCAAAAGTAAATATAGGAGGAAAGATTTACTTCTGAACTTTATTTTATTTTAAAGTAAAGTTTATAAGTTAAATTCTATATCAAAGCCCTATGTTTCTTTTGAAAGAAGAGTTTAACAGTTGGTAAATGGGGCAAAACATTATTATATTTGTTTGCTTCTTCTAAACTTGATTCATAATATCATAAGAGGATTTAAACAAAGAATTACTTTATTTCAATAGATGTTTGGAATTAAATTTATGATGAATTATTATTTTTCCAAAGGTTTATTGAAAGAATCAAAGTTTCATGATTATTGCTAAAGTCAATTTGAAATACAATTTAAATACTTTGATTCTTTTTCAGATTAAAATTCATTTGAAACCTTTTCAAAGGCATTAGAATGAGGAGGTGAAATAAAATTTGGCTTCTTAAGCTTAAGATCATTAACCAAATTTCATTTCATATAATTGATATGAAAGGCATATTTTACATAAACGAATCAAGTATCATTTACATAGTTACCCATACCTCTTGTTAACAACACTTGTGAACTACATAGAGTTTTAAGACACTTATTTATACATACATGCTTAACATTTGAAACATTAAGTGGAGACCTTGAAGAAACACTCATTTATTTGCAAGGAAGGATATTCAAATCCTAGTTGTCGAGTAATTTTGTGAATGGAAAAAATCACACCTCAATAAGATCCTCTTTTGATGCATGATCCTGTCATCAACCCTACAGTAGCAGTAGCACTTGATCGTCAGCTTCCGCTCATATTAGATAGAGTTTTTGAGATAAAGACTCATCACACTAGATAGGATTCTTCCACTTCTTACCTTATTGCCCGCCGCAGTCACTTTCCACACATGGCTCGCTGGATTCCTCACCATGAGATGGCCCATGACTTTCCACATTTGTTGAGAGCATTGGGGTCCAATGCTTCTATGGTTGGGAGGAGTGTTGAGGATACTTAGGCTTATCCATTAAAGCCTAAGTTATTATTATTTATTATTTTATTAATTTTCTATTTCTTGCACTTTGTATTCATGTGAGGCATAGTATGCCCATGTTGGAAATAGGTTGTTAAGTGTTCTGGGTATTTAGTTAATTGTTAGGATATGTCTTGTCTTCTAGCAATTAGTTGTCATCCTTGTTTAGCAGATAGTTATCTGTTAGTTAAGTAGTTGGCCATGTTTGGCAAATTTTTGCAACCACTTAACCTATGTGAGATTCTTTTGTATTGTAATGTCCCCATTTTTGGTCACTTTAGCATTGTGGTTGACCCTGGCTCTCTTGGAGTCTGTCAAACGTGTCATAGGGGATTTCTGATGATGGCATTGAGCTCAGGTGGTCTAGAGGACCCCGATGACACTTTTCGAGGTTGTACCCAGCTTTTAGTTTGTTCTCCAATATTATTGGAGAGAGTGTCTATTTATAGTAAGTCACCCAGTTAGGTATGTTCATCATTATTCATCATCGGTATCACTCCTGTACAGTCAGTTTTCGATTCCGATGCTTTTCGACCATTTTCGTAATTTGGGTGTTAATACGAGCTATATTTAATTATTTTCTTCTAAGGTTACCATTTTAATTAAATAATTTAATGGGCACCTAAGTGTTATAGCTCTTTGGAAAGGGAATTAAAATTTTTAAATCATAGACGTTTTATTTTGGAGCCTTGCACATCAGATATCTATATTTTAATTAAAAAGGGGTTTTTTGGAGCAAAAAGGAGTTTTAATTATAAAGAGACTTTATAAGGTGACTTTATGTTTTATCCCACATTGAGCCCACATGAGGAAACTTATGAATGAGGAGTCTATTTATTGATTGCTTGCTCTCATATTGGTATGCTTGGATATATTTTATTTTGGCTTCTCTTGGAGAGAAAACTTGCAGGGCATTTTGCAAGGGTTTGAGCTTGTTTGGAGACAAAATCCTTCGGCAGGAACATCATCTTCGGGATTGGAAGACATCCTCAGGGTGATCCAGAGCATTTCCATCATGGAAAATGTATTGTGCTTAAATTTGAGGAGATTTCGTGAGGATTTTCGGATAGGGTTTCAGGGCGGATTTCAAACATTTCTTGCTCGCCATAATTTCCTCTAGCCTGGTCGTACCATATCTTGCCTCGGCATTGAAGGTGGTTTTTAATATTCGGAGTTTGGGTGCCAATTAATGATTATAATTAAGGCGTATAAGGATTGGAAGCTTTCCTTTGCATTGATATTGTAAAAAGACATCTTTATTTGTTGTTGGGAAAGAAATACATATATTCCTGTGTTGCTGTTTAGCTTTAAAGTTGCCATTTTCAGTCTTGTACAACTTTCGGGTATTTTGATACTTTCCAAAGTCCTTTAAAGGGTTTATAGTTTTATATTATCTAAATTCCAAGTTTCATTGATTCCCACCAAGTAGTTTGCTAGATATTATTTGTTCAAGTTAGCAGTTTAACTTTTTCTTGCATCATTCTGTACTTAAATAAAAAATACAAAAAAATCAAAACATTGCACAAAAACCAAAAACCTTGAAAATTTCCAAAATAACAAAACAATGCAGAAATTTCGTATCTCAGCTTGGGTGGGATATTACAGTGGTATCAGAGCACAACCTATTCTGCAATCCTGTTGGGTAACTCAGAGAATTGAAATTTCAGTTATGTAGCATGGCATCAAATAGTGAAGAAGAGTTGGTCAATAGATTTATTGATGAGGGGTTAAGCTTGGGCACCTATCTCAGCCCAAGGATGTTCTTCTTAGGAATTTGAGAGAAGTGGAGGATTGTCTACACATGGTAAATCAGTCACCTTCTAAGGTGATACAAACAGTTATAGCTCCTATAGTGACTTCCTTCAAACAGCATGAATGGTTGAGATATACAGATAAGGAGGTAAATAACAATTTTTCATTTGATGAGCGAAGTGTTTCATTTCATGAAACATACAGGGATGACATGCAGAGAAGACATGATGTGGAGTATGCATTTGAGCATAATGTTGGTATGGAGCTTGCTGTAATTTTCAGACCAACAACTAAAGGTAGACAATTTGATCATGTGTTGGCCTATAATCCCTTGCATAAAGGTATGATGCTTTGTTCTTCATCCATACAAGATTGTTTTAATCAAATGAGGCATCATAATAAGGGTGAAGAAATACATGCATATCATCACATAAGAATTTGGGATCTAGGTGCTCCATTCAGTTTTTGGGCATGGAATAAAAGTTGTCTTCCTTGCACGAGTCTTTATTTGTAGAACAAAACGGTAGTTGTCCTCTCATATTGTCATGACATTGATGATGTTTTGGATCAACTTTTTATGATGTGTGATGTTACTCTTGGAAATACCTTGAATCATATGCATGTGCTTCTAGACATGAAGGATGATGGGAGAAGGATACCTTGGAGGATTGTTGATCAATGGAGTGGGAGGTTTATTGATGTATACTCCATGAGCAACCATGTTATAACTCCATTTGTGTTCATACAAGTGGATTGGAGAGAGATCCCGAACCAGGACTGGAGGTTTGCAGACTTGTTGACTTATTGGGAGGTAATTTCAGCTTTGGATGTGTTTAGATTTTATATTTCGACCGTCTTTTTTCCATATTTTTGGCATATGTACTCCTTATACAATGTTGATTTATCAAAAATCAGATTATGAGATGATTTCAGTCTTGGACAATGGTATGTTACCTCATATTCAGACTGCTCTGCTTTGTTGGAGAGGTTAGTTATTGGTTTTCTTTAAAAGCAACAAGTGTTGCAACTCGACTTGTTTCATTATTGGATGGTTATATGGGCATTTCGAGAGTGTGTTAGTTGTCATTTCATATTGAAGATTGATATATTTCCCGATGAGACTCTCATAATTTCGTTGAGTGGGAGTGTTTGAATCCATGGGATGATTTTTTGGACACTTGGAGTTTAAGTGTCACTAGGGTGTTTCCCGCTTTGGGCAGTGGAAACATTCCCAGGATGGTCATTTTCGGAGTTGACATTGCCTCCCTCTTTTATATCAGCCACTTTTCGGGGGCTAACCGACATTATTATGGAGTCACCATGGCGAGTTATACTGAGTATAATGCTTATTTGTTGAGCAGTATACTTTTTCAGGGGTTCGAGATCGTGTTGGATGGTTGGTCTACTACAGTTTATCAGTTTTTTTGTTGTTGCTCTCACTTTCTAGTGATGAGTTTATTGAAATATGTCTTTGAGCAAATAGTTTTTTATCCATACTTGGCTGGTGGGCAGCCGGTTGTGAGTGATTCTTCGAGAATCATGCGATTAATTTTATGCTCAACATGGTTGTTTGGTGATCATTACGGTCTCTTCTTGATGCTGGTAGTTATTATGCCAAAGGATACCTTGATGATTGTTGATGGAAGTAGTACCTGGAATCAACTAAGTTATACCCGATGGATTGAGAGAATGTTTGGATTGGTTTCTCAATTTCATTTTTGGTTGGGTGTTCATGCACTTAACTATGGAAACGTTACTAGCACTCATGGTAGGGACTTTGTGCCAGGGGTCAGATATTTGGGTGTTAGTTTCTGCCCCAACATTTTTTTGCTGAGTATGGTGACATTAGATGATGGTCAATTGCATACTTCTTACCAGCAGTTTGTGGGAAACCTTTGGGGTATTGAGCAGATAGTCTATTTCTCTACTTGGGTGATTGATGATTACTGTAGATTTTCCATATTGTTGGCAATAATACTTTCAAGTGATGCTTTGATGATGAAAGTGGATTGGTGTGCTTGGGATTGCTCAGTAGACACTAGGAGGTTTAGTGTCAATGAGAGGATACTAGCTCCCGATTGCAAAGTCACTTTTAGGATAGATATTGTTATTGCTTGTCATGATTGCATCTTTATCGAGTCTTTTCTTCATTACTATGGGGACTTCATGATGAGGTATGTGGAGAACTTCGTTCTCCTATTGAGTAGATTGTCTTTCTTTTGGCCCATGGTGGAGACTAGTAGTGAGATACCTGATGATATTCTTGCTAATATGACTTGGCAAGAGATATTTCATTCCAACGTAGATAGACATATCAGTTTCAGATTGGAGGGTGATCATATTATGGAGCTACAGTTTAGTCTTGAGCTAATTGAGCACAGTGGATTTCTTGTTGTGATCAGAGTGGCGCAACGTCAGCATGGTGGTTTCTTTCTAAGGAGGACATGGGACCCTGGAATAACAGTTGGTTGCAAACTGGTTCAAAATGTTGATTTTGATGTTGTGCTGGTATTGCTTGAGGACAAGCAATCTTTGGGAAGGGAGGACTGTAATGTCCCCATTCTTGGTCACTTTAGCACTACGGTTGACCCTGACTCTCTTGGAGTCTATCAATCGTGTTAGAGGGGATTTTTGATGATGGCATCGATCTTAGGTGGTCTAGAGGACCCCGATGACACTTTTTGAGGTTGTACCCGACTTCTAGTTTGTTCTCCAATATTATTGGAGAGAGCGTCTATTTATAGTAAGTCACCCATTCAGGTCCGTTCATCATTATTCATCATCGGTATCACTCCTGTGCAATCATTTTTTGATTTCGATGCTTTTCAACCGTTTTCGTAATTTGGGTGTTAATACGAGCTATATTTAATTATTTTCTTCTAAGGTTGCCATTTTAATTAAATAATTTAATGGGCACCTAAGTGTTATAGCTCGTTGGAAAGGGAATTAAAAGTTTTAAATCATAGATGCTTTATTTTGGAGCCTTGCACATCATATATCTATATTTTAATTAAAAAGGGGTTTTTTGGAGCAAAAAGGAGTTTAAATTATAAAGTGACTTTATAAGGTGACTTTATGTTTTATCCCACATTGAGCCGACATGAGGAATCTTATGAATGAGGAGTCTATTTATTGATTGTTTGCTCTCATATTGGTATGCTTGGATATATTTTATTTTGGCTTCTCTTGGAGAGAAAACTTGCAGGGCATTTTGCAAGGGTTTGAGCTTGTTTGGAGACGAAATCCTCCGGCAGGAACATCATCTTCGGGATTGGAAGACATCCTCAGGGTGATCCAGAGCATTTCCATCACGAAAAATGTATTGTGCTTAAATTTGAGGAGATTTCGTGAGGATTTTCGGATAGGGTTTCGGGCAGATTTCGGACATTTCTTGCTGGCCATAATTTCCTCTAGCCTGGTCGTACCATATCTTGCCTGGCATTGAAGGTGGTTTTTAATATTCAGAGTTTGGGTGCCAATTAATGATTATAATTGAGGAATATAAGGATTGGAAGCTTTCCTTTGCATTGATATTGTAAAAAGACATCTTTATTTGTTGTTGGGAAAGAAATATATATATTCATGTGTTGCTGTTCAGCTATAAAGTCGCCATTTTCAGTCTTGTACAACTTTCGGGTATTTTGATACTTTCCAAAGTCCTTTAAAGGGTTTATAGTTTTATATTATCTAAATTCCAAGTTTCATTGATTCCCGCAAAGTAGTTTGCTAGATATTATTTGTTCAAGTTAGCAGTTTAACTTTTTCCTGCATCATTCTGTACTTAAATAAAAAATACACAAAAAATCAAAACATTGCACAAAAACCGAAAACTTTGCAAATTTCCAAAATAACAAAACAAGGCAGAAATTTCAGTATCTCACCTTGGGTGGGATATTACGGTGGTATCGTAACACAACCTATTCTGCAATCATGTTGGGTAACTCAGAGAATTGAAATTTCAGTTATGTAGCATGGCATCAAATAGTGAAGAAGAGTTGGTCAATAGATTTATTGATATAGGGGTTAAGCTTGGGCACCTATCTCATCCCAAGGATGTTCTTCTCAGCACTTTGAGAGAAGTGGAGGATTGTCTACACATGGTAAATCAGTCACCTTCTAAGGTGATACAAACAACTATAGCTCCTACAGTGACTTCCTTCAAACAGCATGAATGGTTGAGATATACAGATAAGGAGGTAAATAACAAATTTTCATTTGATAAGCGAAGTGTTTCATTTCATGAAACATACAGGGATGACATGCAGAGAAGACATGATGTGGAGTATGCATTTGAGCATAATGTTGGGATGGAGCTTGCTGTAATTTTCAGACCAACAACTAAAGGTAGACAATTTGATCATGTGTTGGCCTATAATCCCTTGCATAGAGGTATGATGCTTTGTTCTTCATCCATACAAGATTGTTTTAATCAAATGAGGCATCATAATAAGGGTGAAGGAATACATGCATATCATCACATAAGAATTTGGGATCTAGGTGCTCCATTCAGTTTTTGGGCATGGAATAAAAGTTGTCTTCCTTGCATGAGTCTTTATTTGTAGAACAAAACAGTAGTTGTCCTCTCATATTGTCATGACATTGATGATGTTTTGGATCAAATTTTTATGATGTGTGATGTTACTCTTGGAAATACCTTGAATCATATGCATGTGCTTCTAGACATGAAGGATGATGGGAGAAGGATACCTTGGAGGATTGTTGATCAATGGAGTAGGAGGTTTACTGTTGTATACTCCTTGAGCAACCATGTTACAACTCCATTTGTGTTCATACAAGTGGATTGGAGAGAGATCCCGAACCAGGACTAGAGGTTTGCAGACTTGTCGACTTATTGGGAGGTAATTTTAGCTTGGGATGTGTTTAGATTTTATATTTCGACCGTCTTTTTCCATATTTGTGGCATATGTACTCCTTATACAATGCTGATTTATCAAAAATCAGATTATGAGATGATTTCAGTCTTGGACAGTGGTATGTTACCTCATATTCAGACTGTTCAGTTTGTTGGAGAGGTTAGTTATTGGTTTTCTTTAAAAGCAACAAGTGTTGCAATTGACCTGTTTCATTATTGGATGGTTAGTTATTGGTCAGATTGTTCAGTTTGTTGGAGAGGTTAGTTATTGGTTTTCTTTAAAAGCAACAAGTGTTGCAACTGACCTATTTCATTATTGGATGGTTATATGGGCATTTCGAGAGTGTGTTAGTTGTCATTTCATATTGAAGCTTGATATATTTCCTGATGAGACTCTCATAATTTCTGTTGAGTGGGAGTGTTTGAATCCATGGGATGATTTTTTGGACACTTGGAGTTAAAGTGTCACTAGGGTGTTTCCAGCTTTGGGCAGCGGAAGCATTCCTAAGATGGTCATTTTCAGAGTTGACATTGCTGCCCTCTTTTATATCAGCCACTTTTAAGGGGCTAACCGACATTATTATGGAGTCACCATGGCGAGTTATACTGAGTATAATGCTTATTTGCTGAGCAGTATACTTTTTCAGGAGTTCGAGATCGTGTTGGATGGTTGGTCTACTGCAGTTTATCAGTTTTTTTGTTGTTGCTCTCACTTTCTAGTGATGAGTTTATTGAAATATGTCTTTGAGCAAATAGTTTTTTATCCATACTTGGTTGGTGGGCAGCCGGTGGTGAGTGATTCTTCAGGAATCATGCAGTTAATTTTATGCTCAACATGGTTGTTTGGTGATCATTGCGGTCTCTTCTTGATGCTGGTAGTTATTATGCCAAAGGATACCTTGATGATTGTAGATGGAAGTAGTACCCGAAATCAATCGAGTTATACCCGATGGATTGAGAGAATGTTTGGGTTGGTTTCTCAATTTCATTTTTGGTTGGGTGTTCATGCACTTAACTATGGAAACGTTACTAGCACTCATGGTAGGGACTTTGTGCCAGGGGTCAGATATTTGGGTGTTAGTTTCTGCCCCAACATTTTTTTGCTAAGTATGGTGACATTAGATGATGGTCAATTGCATACTTCTTACCAGCAGTTTGTGGGAAACCTTTGGGGTATTGAGCAGATAGTCTATTTCTCTACTTGGGTGATTGATGATTACTGTAGATTTTCCATATTGCTGGAAATAATACTTTCAGGTGATGCTTTGATGATGACAGTGGATTGGTGTGCTTGGGATTGCTCAGTAGACACTAGGAGGTTTAGTGTCAATGAGAGGATACTAGCTCCCGATTGCAAAGTCACTTTTAGGATAGATACTGTTATTGCTTCTCATGATTGCATCTTTACCGAGTCTTTTCTTCATTATTATGGGGACTTCATGATGAGATATATGGAGAACTTCGTTCTCCTATTGAGTAGATTGTCTTTCTTTTGGACCATGGTGGAGACTAGTAGTGAGATACCTGATGATATTCTTGCTAATATGACTTGGCAAGAGATATTTCATTCCAGCGTAGATAGACATATCAGTTTCAGATTGGAGGGTGATCATATTATGGAGTTGCAGTTTAGTCTTGAGCTAATTGAGCATAGTGGATTTCTTGTTGTGATCAGAGTGGTGCAACGTCAGCATGGTGGTTTCTTTCTAAGGAGGACATGGGACCCTGGAATAACAGTTGGTTGCAAACTGGTTCAAAATGTTGATTTTGATGTTGTACTGGTATTGCTTGAGGACAAGCAATCTTTGGGAAGGGAGGACTGTAATGTCCCCATTCTTGGTCACTTTAGCACTATGGTTGACCCTAGCTCTCTTGGAGTCTGTCAAACGTGTTAGAGGGGATTTTTGATGATGGCATTGATCTCAGGTGGTCTAGAGGACCCCGATGACACTTTTTGAGGTTGTACCCGAGCTTCTAGTTTGTTCTCCAATATTATTGGAGAGAGCGTCTATTTATAGTAAGTCACCCAATCGGGTCCGTTCATCATTATTCATCATCGGTATCACTCCTGTGGAATCATTTTTCGATTTCGATGCTTTTCGACCGTTTTCATAATTTGGGTGTTAATACGAGCTATATTTAATTATTTTCTTCTAAGGTTGCCATTTTAATTAAATAATTTAATGGGCACCTAAGTGTTATAGCTCGTTGGAAAGGGAATTAAAAGTTTTAAATCATAGACGCTTTATTTTGGAGCCTTGCACATCAGATATCTATATATTAATTAAAAAGGGGTTTTTTGGAGCAAAAAGGAGTTTTAATTATAAAGTGACTTTATAAGGTGACTTTATGTTTTATCCCACATTGAGCCCACAGGAGGAAACTTCTGAATGAGGAGTCTATTTATTGATTGCTTGCTCTCATATTGGTATGCTTGGATATATTTTATTTTGGCTTCTCTTGGAGAGAAAACTTGCAGGGCATTTTGCAAGGGTTTGAGCTTGTTTGGAGACGAAATCCTCCGGCAGGAACATCATCTTCGGGATTGGAAGACATCCTCAAGGTGATCCAGAGCATTTCCATCACGAAAAATGTATTGTGCTTAAATTTGAGGAGATTTCAGAGGATTTTCATATAGGGTTTCAAGGTAGATTTCAGACATTTCTTGCTGGCCATAATTTCCTCTAGCCTGGTCGTGCCATATCTTGCCGGGCATTGAAGGTGGTTTTTAATATTCGAAGTTTGGGTGCCAATTAATGATTATAATTGAGGCGTATAAGGATTGGAAGCTTTCCTTTGCATTGATATTGTAAAAAGACATCTTTATTTGTTGTCCGGGAAAGAAATACATATATTCTTGTGTTGTTGTTCAGCTATAAAGTCACCATTTTCAGTCTTGTACAACTTTCGGGTATTTTGATATTTTCCAAAGTCCTTTAAAGGGTTTATAGTTTTATATTATCTAAATTCCAAGTTTCATTGATTCCCGCCAAGTAGTTTGCTAGATTTTATTTGTTCAAGTTAGCAGTTTAACTTTTTCTTGCATCATTCTGTACTTAAATAAAAAATACTCAAAAAATCAGAACATTGCACAAAAACCGAAAACCTTGCAAATTTCCAAAATAACAAAACAAGGCAGAAATTTCGTATCTCAGCTTGGGTGGGATATTACAGTGGTATCAAAGCACAACCTATTCTGCAATCCTGTTGGGTAACTCAGAGAATTGAAATTTCAGTTATGTAGCATGGCATCAAATAGTGAAGAAGAGTTGGTCAATAGATTTATTGATATAGGGGTTAAGCTTGGGCACCTATCTCAGCCCAAGGATGTTCTTCTCAGCACTTTGAGAGAAGTGGAGGATTGTCTACACATGGTAAATCAGTCACCTTCTAAGGTGATACAAACAACTATAGCTCCTACAGTGACTTCCTTCAAAAAACATGAATGGTTGAGATATACAGATAAGGAGCTAAATAACAATTTTTCATTTGATGAGCGAAGTGTTTCATTTCATGAAACATACAGGGACGACATGCAGAGAAGACATGATGTGGAGTATGCATTTGAGCATAATGTTGGTATGGAGCTTGTTGCAATTTTCAGACCAGCAACTAAAGGTAGACAATTTGATCATGTGTTGGCCTATAATCCCTTGCATAGAGGTATGATGCTTTGTTCTTCATCCATACAAGATTGTTTTAATCAAATGAGGCATCATAATAAGGGTGAAGGAATACATGCATATCATCACATAAGAATTTGGGATCTAGGTGCTCCATTCAGTTTTTGGGCATGGAATAAAAGTTGTCTTCCTTGCATGAGTCTTTATTTGCAGAACAAAACAGTAGATGTCCTCTCATATTGTCATGACATTGATGATGTTTTGGATCAACTTTTTATGATGTGTAATGTTACTCTTGGAAATACCTTGAATCATATGCATGTGCTTATAGACATGAAGGATGATGGGAGAAGGATACCTTGGAGGATTGTTGATCAATGGAGTTGTATACTCCTTGAGCAACCATGTTACAACTCCATTTGTGTTCATACAAGTGGATTGGAGAGAGATCCCGAACCAGGACTGGAGGTTTGCTGACTTGTCGACTTATTGGGAGGTAATTTCAGCTTGGGATGTGTTTAGAATTTATATTTTGATCGTCTTTTTCCATATTTTTGGCATATGTACTCCTTATACAATGCTGATTTATCAAAAATCAGATTATGAGATGATTTCAATGTTGGACAGTGGTATGTTACCTCATATTCAGACTGTTCAGTTTGTTGGAGAGGTTAGTTTTTGGTTTTCTTTAAAAGCAACAAGTGTTGCAACTGACCTGTTTCATTATTGGATGGTTATATGGGCATTTCGAGAGTGTGTTAGTTGTCATTTCATATTGAGGATTGATATATTTCATGATGAGACTCATAATTTCTGTTGAGTGGGAGTGTTTGAATCCATGGGATGATTTTTTGGACACTTGGAGTTTAAGTGTCACTAGGGTGTTTCTAGCTTTGGGCAGCGAAAGCATTCCCAGGATGGTCACTTTCAAAGTTGACATTGCCACCCTCTTCTATATCGACCACTTTTTAGGGGCTAACCGACATTATTATGGAGTCACCATGGCGAGTTATACTGAGTATAATGCTTATTTGCTGAGCAGTATACTTTTTCAGGGGTTCAAGATCGTGTTGGATGGTTGGTCTACTGCAGTTTATCAGTTTTTTTGTTGCTGCTCTCATTTTCTAGTGATGAGTTTATTGAAATATGTCTATGAGCAAATAGTTTTTTATCCATACTTGGCTGGTGGGCAGCCGGTGGTGAGTGATTCTTCAAGAATCATGCAGTTAATTTTATGCTCAACATGGTTGTTTGGTGATCATTGCGGTCTCTTCTTGATGCTGGTAGTTATTATGCCAAAGGATACCTTGATGATTGTAGATGGAAGTAGTACCCGAAATCAACCGAGTTATACCCGATGGATTGAGAGAATGTTTGGGTTGGTTTCTCAATTTCATTTTTGGTTGGGTGTTCATGCACTTAACTATGGAAACGTTACTAGCACTCATGGTAGGGACTTTGTGCCAGGGGGTCGAGATTTGGGTGTTAGTTTCGCCCCAACATTTTTTTGCTAAGTATGGTGACATTAGATGATGGTCAATTGCAGATTTCTTACTAGCAGTTTGTGGGAAACCTTTGGGGTATTGAGTAGATATTCTATTTCTATACTTAGGTGATTGATGATTACTCGTAGATTTTCCATATTGTCGGCAATAATACTTTCAGGTGATGCTTTGATGATGACAGTGGATTGGTGTGCTTGGGATTGCTCAATAGACACTAGGAGGTTTAGTGTCAATGAGAGGATACTAGCTCCCGATTGCAAAGTCACTTTTAGGATAGGTACTATTATTGCTTCTCATGATTGCCTCTTGATCGAGTCTTTTCTTCATTACTATGGGGACTTCATGATGAGATATGTGGAGAACTTCATTCTCCTATTGAGTAGATTGTCTTTCTTTTGGCCCATAGTGGAGACTAGTAGTTGGATACCTGATGATATTCTTGCTAATATGACTTGGCAAGAGATATTTCATTCCAGTGTAGATAGACATATCAGTTTCAGATTGGAGGGTGATCATATTATGGAGTTGCAGTTTAGTCTTGAGCTAATTGAGCACAGTGGATTTCTTGTTGTGATCGAGTGGCGCAATGTCGGCATGGTGGTTTCTTTCTAAGGAGGACATGGGACCCCTGGAATAACAGTTGGTTGCAAACTGGTTCAGAATGTTGATTTTGATGTTGTGCTGGTATTGCTTGAGGACAAACAATCTTTGGGAAGGGAGGACTGTAATGTCCCCATTCTTGGTCACTTTAGCACTATGGTTGACCATGGCTGTTTTGGAGTATATCAAACATGTCAGAGGGGATTTCTGATGATGGCATTGAGCTCAGGTGGTCTAGAGGACCCTGATGACACTTTTCGAGGTTGTACCCAGCTTCTAGTTTGTTCTCCAATATTATTGGAGAGAGCGTCTATTTATAGTAAGTCACCCAGTCGAGTCCGTTCATCATTATTCATCATCAGTATCACTCCTGTGCAGTCAATTTTTGATTCTGATGCTTTTCGACCATTTCCATAATTTGGGTGTTAATACGAGCTATATTTAATTATTTTCTTCTAAGGTTGGCATTTTAATTAAATAATTTAATGGGCACCTAAGTGTTATAGCTCGTTGGAAAGGGAATTAAAAGTTTTAAATCATAGATGCTTTATTTTGGAGCCTTGCACATCAGATACCTATATTTTAATTAAAAAGGGGTTTTTTGGAGCAAAAAGGAGTTTTAATTATAAAGTGACTTTATAAGGTGACTTTATGTTTTATCCCACATTGAGCCCACAGGAGGAAACTTCGAATGAGGAGTCTATTTATTGATTGCTTGCTCTCATATTGGTATGCTTGGATATATTTTATTTTGGCTTCTCTTGGAGAGAAAACTTGCGGGGCATTTTGCAAGGGTTTGAGCTTGTTTGGAGACGAAATCCTCTGGCAGGAACATCATCTTCGGGATTGGAAGACATCCTCAGGGTGATCCAGAGCATTTCCATCACGGGAAATGTATTGTGCTTAAATTTGAGGAGATTTCAAGGATTTTCAAATAGGGTTTCAGCACAGATTTCAGACATTTCTTGCTGGCCATAATTTCCTCTAGCCTGGTCGTACCATATCTTGCCTGGCATTGAAGGTGGTTTTTAATATTCAGAGTTTGGGTGCCAATTAATGATTATAATTGATGCATATAAGGATTGGAAGCTTTCCTTTGCATTGATATTGTAAAAAGATATCTTTATTTGTTGCTGGGAAAGAAATACATATATTCTCGTGTTGTCGTTCGCACTATAAAGTCGCCATTTTTAGTCTTGTACAGCTTTCGGGTATTTTGATACTTTCCAAAGTCCTTTAAAGGGTTTATAGTTTTATATTATCTAAACTCCAAGTTTCATTGATTCCCACCAAGTAGTTTGCTAGATATTATTTGTTCAAGTTAGCAGTTTAACTTTTTCCCCGCATCATTCTGTACTTAAATAAAAAATACAAAAAAAATCAGAACATTGCACAAAAACCGAAAACCTTGCAAATTTCCAAAATAACAAAACAAGGCAGAAATTTCGTATCTCAGATTGGGTGGGATATTACATGTATGCTTATATATTCTTCTTGCTTATATATTTTTCTATTGCTAATAAGAAATAAGCTTCACGTTGAGTTCCTACATCAGAGAGAGAGAGAGAGAGACAACACAATTTGAGAGAAGGAATAAGGGGTGGGTGCCCATAGGCACCCCCACAATATTTTCATATATCACACTATGATACAAATGATTGCTCATTGAGGGGTATTTATAGTGATATTAAAACCCCAATGAGTGGTTAACCTTAAGCTAATATTAACTTGATCTTAAGGTTGACTTATAATAAAACAATAATAATTTACACCCTTTAAACAAGTTATCCATAAAATATGGATTAACCAATATCACCAAGGGTAAAATGTGAAAGGTTCCCTTAGGCTTACATAAATATGCGTGTATGCTTACACAGATGCCCATAGTCTTACATAGAAGAATACCCATAGGATTACATAGAAGAATACCCATAGGATTACATAGAAAGATGCCTATAGACTTACACTAAGAATACTAAAGGTTTACATAGCACTTGCCCATAGGCTTACATTAGTAGCACCTATAGGTACCTCACCATTGTTGGCCTTGGCCTAATAAGATCATACTATAAATATTTCAACAACAATAGTACAAGGCTTTTAGAGGATGTAATGAAGGCAATACACTTTTATGTGGATTGGTTTATACAAAATGCAACCTATTCATACATCTCATTGTTTTGGGAGGCAAGTAAGCTAATGGTTCTTCTCATTAAACAATTAAGTTGATGGTAAATATTTTGTAATTTGTCTTCCTACCTATATCTAAAAGAGAAAATTATGATGGAGTCGTCATTGGGACAACTTACTCCAAAAGGTAGACTTTATCTTTAGGCATGAAGAAGACAAAAAAATGTTTTGGGCCAATTGTAATGGAAACCAAGGCATTCATGAAAGAATTAATGGGGACTCGAGTTTTGTAATGTGTTTTAACCTTCACAATGACCATGAAGTGATTGAGGAACTAAAACTAAAGGGGTCTAAAGGTTTGTGTGGGTGGATTCACCAAAAAAGACTTTAAAGAATGCTCATTTGTTAGGTTTGCAAAGTAAATACTACATGACCTTAAGGTTAAGACAATCACCTTCATGGGAGATGTTCCCACTAGCAAATATTTCTTTGATGAGGAAGCAAGAATTGATGTAGAGGCAAGAGTACCAAAAATTTGTACTATCAGGGGAGATTCCCCCAATGGCTCGCACACTAAATTATCCACATCAAAATGTAAAATAGTCAAAATGTTGATTGGTTCCCAAAGACAACAATCCCCAAAATAGTCCTCAAGGGAAAGTTTCCAAGGTATTGACTAAATAGTTAAGTTAAATATTGAGTAATTAGTTAAGTTAAAAATTTAACGGGCTAGTGTAATTAGTTTTGTTATGAAATTAGTAAATATTGACTAATTAGCAATAGTCAATTAGAGGCAGTTAAGTTGGTTATTCCATGTAACCAACTAGATTTTTATATAAATAGAATAAATAAAAAAACCAAGGGTCTCAATTGCCAGTTTTGCAAGAAGATTACTATACTTTAACATCTCATGATAGTAATTAAATAAATTGAATGCTTATATCCTCAAATTGTTCATAACATTTATGTGGTATGATTATTTCTCCCTTTTGCATTTGTTGTTGCTTTCAAAGGTTCTTCCATTTTGAATTGAGATGCACATATGATTAATGACTTAATTGTTATTTAATCTGTTGGTTTCCTTAGTATCAATCCATTAAAGAACTTCTACTTTAAAGTCATTTCTATTTGTCATTTCACTATATTTAATCATTAAAAAATCCTATTTACTAAGAAGAAACCACACTTCTATAAAATTGTGGAGAAGTTTAACCATAATTACATACATTTTTAATGAAGTTTAATTTGTGGTCTAATGACAAGATTTTAGACCAATAGATTTTTATGCCCACCATGGGGCATGAAGACGATTGTACATATCCCATATAGTGTTGTTCATATATGGTTAGACATTTTGCAAGTTTAATTTAACAATGCTAATGACTTATACAATGCGCTTTGGAAAAATTATATAAACATTCTTGTAACTTATCCTTTGCTTATAACCATCATCAATGAGAAAGAAGAGAGAGCAAAAGAAATTGATAGACAAATCTAAGCTAACATTCAACACCAAATTCCTCAAATTTAATTTTCCAAACTCACTAATCATAGACCATATACTAGATCATAAAGATCCTCTAATGTAACTGATTTTTTCTTTGAGCAAAATATTTCTTTAATCCAAACTTCTAATTCTTCTATGATAGACAACTCAAGTTCAACTTCTAAGAACTCCCAAAACTCAAAACTTGAGAACCCTAAACTTGAAAGCCTTTCCTTTGATATTTAATCTTTACATATTCAAGAAGCTCCTCTCAATACTTCCCCAATTTCTTCCCAAACCCCACTATTCCAGACAATATGGTATGATAATAAGCACCTCCTTAGCCTCATTTTCAAGCTTAGGGAAATACAATTTATCCTCTCATAATTATTAGTGCTAATAAAATACCAAAGGGGTATAGGAAACTTCTACCTAAATTGCTATGGCATGGTACCATCAAATTTCAAAATTATTTAAATGCCTTAGTGGTTGTCTATTCAATTTTGATGGTAGAATCTAGGGAAGTATTAGTTAGAATTTTTGTTGAGACCTTAACTAATTCCACTCTACTTGGTTCCAAGGTTTGGAAGAAGTATTTATCATCTCTTGGTATGATCTAGAATCTAGTTTTCTTACCTATTTTTTTTCAATACTTGATGATAAAGACCTGTTGTATCAATATTTTGTTATCAAACGGATGATAAAGATCCAATCAAATAATTCATAGAGAGAATCTATAAGACATGGAATAGAATTCTAGACAAGATGAAACCTCACTAACACTTTGCTCTTTGTTATTTACTTAATGCTTTGAATTCAAAGCTATGTTTTATTCTAAAGGAAAAAGTGGAAACAATGGAATAAACCAAGACACATGTTATCCTCACTGAAGACCACAAATACCAATCTAGAAGATGGAAGAAAAAAGAAAATGGAAAAGAAAGAAGAGATAAAATAAAAATCATAGAATCAACTTCCGTTAAAGAAGAACCATCCATCATGAAGCTATTGTAAAATCTCAATAATGAGGTCACAGCACCAAAGATCTCCATGGTAACAAAGGATAGGTAGTCCATTTTGACCTAGGCCTCAAATTCCTCAAAGAAATACCCTAAGACTACCACCCCATGCTCCCATGGAAAACTGATAGGGATAAATATTTCCATATTTATATTTATTATCCGTTGAGTTGCCATATTTATATGTATTATCCATGGATGATAAAGTTGCTATAAATAATTGGATAAACAACCTTATCCAATTATTTATAGCAACTTTATCATCCACGGACAATACATATAAATATGGCAACTCAACGGATAATAAATATAAAGATGGAAATATTTATCCCTATCATTCCAACCTTATCCAATTATTTATAACAACTTTATCATCCATGGATAATACATATAAATATGGCAACTCAACGGATAATAAATATAAATATGGAAATATTTATCCCTATCAAAAACCAAGTGGAGTTTAATCGATATTGTGAATTGCATCAAACCAAAGACCATGACCAAGTAGATTGTACAAGTTATTAATGGGCAGTCAAAATAGACTCCTAGCTTCAAGTCAATTAATAGAAAAAACTTCAAAACAAATATTTTTGTATACTAATTGTATCTCGTTCTCAAGCCTTAAAATTATTAATCTCTAGGAAAATTAACATTTCCAACAAGCTTAAATAGAATATTTGGCCCTAAAATTATTAATCTCTAGGAAAATTAACATTTCTAACTAGCTTAAATAGAAAAATTGTATTTTCAAATCAAATCAAGAGCCAAAAGAACAAATAGGTAAGGACAATAACTCAAAGGTATTAAATGAAAAAGGCATGTGACGTTTTTAGGGCATTAATTTATTCCCCAAAATTCCTAAAATCTTATTTTTGATCCTAACCACACTATCAAGGGCATAACTCTATGCTCATGACTTTGTTTTGATCCATTCAATAAGCATTGAAAATATTAGAAGAGAACGGCAATTTTAGTAGGCAACTTTATCATAGAAAAGTCACAACCAATCTTGTGGAAAAAATAAATTGGAGGATCTAAAAAATGCAAAACAAAATGTTTATTAAAAATATGAATTTTCTATTTTTAGATTTTTGTAGCCAAAATGCATCTCTAGCTATGTTAACACAGCAGTGGAAGAAAAAAACACAAAAGGACAAGTTATATGTATGTAATTTTCAATTAATATGCACTTTGTAAGTCATGGAAGGTGAATCACCACATTTCCATATGGGTGAACTTCTAACTCATTGAAGGTGAACCACCACATTTCCATATGGGTGACCTTCCATATTCAATATAGTGGATTTCCAATACACCAATTATTGTATAAAGAGAGATGCATCCTTGACTATAAAGGTATGAGTTATGAACATAATATGATAGCCTCACACCTCTTCTTAGACATTGCTTGTATTGTACTATATTTTATTAGCAATAAAATAATTATTCTATTTTTCTTATTTATTTATTTTTTGTTTTGGTTTATTGTACTCTATTATTTTTTAATTGCACTATTTCTTGATCTTTCTTAACTTGAAATCTAAATTTTAGATCGATCAAAATTCCAAATTTTGGATCAATGGTATCAAAACAGTTTATATTTTGAGTGAATATCCATAAATATAAGATTAGAATATCAAAAGTTTGGGTATCAAATGTGAGATCACTCTAATTACCTCCCTTATCTTTTTAAAATATCTCATACGGGAACTAGAATAGACAACGTCGATACAATCGATCCTTTCAAGGAGATGTTGAGCTAAGCCCTTATGAAACAAAGGAATGAAATGATGGATCAATTTACTCAAATTCTTCGTCTTCCTATTGTAAATTATGCAACCTGCTCTATACAACCTCTCATTACTATAGCGTTATTTAATGCTCCCACCTTTTAACATATAGGTGAATTTTGATATTCCTACTTTTCAAGAAAAAATTAATGTTGATGCCCTAAAAAATTGGTTGGATTAGTTATCTTCATACTTCTTTATAAATAAATTCACCGACAATGAGAAAATCACTTTTACACTTTTGAAAGCTTCATTACCTATTCAAAATTGGTGGGAAACATATTGTAATAGGGTCAAGGAGGAGAATGAACATGAAGAAATATTGTTTACATAGGATTATTTTATGGAGGTTGTCAAGGAAAAATATTATCTTGTGTGAGCCTATAAAGACCAATGCATGCAATGGAAACAAATGTGTTAAGGTAAATGCCAATATATTCAAGATTACATTGATGCTTTCTATTCCATGGAAACCAAACTAGGTATTCAAGATATAACAAGACATCAAATCCTCAAATGTTATAGTGGGATGCAATGATACATTTGAGAGGACATATATATCTTTGAACTCAAGATATTGGAAGATGCATATAAACTTGTTATCAAATTGGAGCAGAAGCACAAAAACAAAAACAAAAAAGGAGAAAATAACAAGAACTAGAATAGTAAGTACCAACCAAAGAAAGGCAAGAGTGACATTCTAAAGAATCAAGACAAAGGGAGTCAACACCACAATTAAAATTGGAAGAAAAAAAAGAATCCCCCATAGGCCAAGACTAGCAAATGGTGTGATTAGCATAATAGCAATTGATATTTTAGGGAGGAGTATAAAGCAATTCAATTATTGTATATTGTCGTAACTCTCTACATCCATTGCATTATTACCTCCACATCCATGCATTGAGGAAGGAGAGAAGCTAATCATGGAAGTTGAACCAAATGTAACCATTGACACCATACATGTTGCACTAGAGGAGTCTTAACAAGAGTCACAAAATGAGGAACACATGTTTCATTCACAAATGTCATTCAAAAGAATCTAATTTCTACTCAAATGGAAAAGGATTTGAATCTACATGTCACACAACACCTACAACCATATTATGTTGTATGTTTACATTAGGGGATAGACATTCGTGTCACTCAATAATTTCTCCTCTCTTATACAACCAATCCCTTCAAAGATAATTTTGTTTTTGGTATTGTGCTCTTAGATATCTATGATTTAATTTTTTGGCCAATCATTTATGTGAAAGAAGCATGGTGTTTATGAATCTAAGCCTCAAAGTGTTGCTATCACTATCAAAGGTTAGTGCTTTAAGATACATGAGATACCTCCTCCTAGGTATGTTTTCTTAGTCAGTGTTAAACAATAAAGAAAGATGATAACCAAAATAAATAATTCATTCTATTGATGATCAAACCATTAAGCAAAAGGAAGATAATTGCTACATAAATCATAGGCTCTACACAATAGAAACAAGTGGACCAAATTGTAGTGGAATGTGATGACTTGTTCAAGTCACCAAGTAGTAAATTTTATTGTGAGTTAAATCTTTCCATTGATATAGTTTTTTCTCCTTTACCTAATGCACCAAGTTATTACAAATCAATCCTTGAAAATGATGAACTCGAGAGGCTTATCCAAGAATTGATTCAAAATAGGTATATTATACCAAGTGCTTTATCATGTGGTAGTCCAATTGTCTTGTATCCAAAGAAATATCTAATATGGAGGCTATGTATTGAATATAAATATTTGAAAGAAATCATTGTGAAGAATCGCTATCCACTCACTTGAATAGATGATTTGTTGGACCAACTCCATGGTGTAAATTTCTTCATCTAAATTGATCTCAAATTTGGTTATCATCAAATACCTATAGATCCTATTAATGTATAAAATATAGAATTCAAATCCAAGGAGGGTGTATTTAAGGGGTTGGTTATACCTTTTGGATTGTCTAATGCACCTACTACATTCATGAAGATGATGATTGAAATCCTACGTTCCCATACAATTCATTTGTGTTAGTCTCCTTAGATGAAATTATCATCTATAATAAGACATTGAACATTTGCAACATGTTCAACAAGTACTTCAAATTCTTCAAAAATATAAGCTATATGCTAATTTAGAGAAGTGTTCATTTGGAATGACAAATAATTAGTAGTTGAGGTATATTTTTGACAAAGAGGGAGTTCATGTTAATCTTGAGAAGATTTAAGTAGTTGGCTTACCCCAAACACTCTAATGGAGCTTTGTATATTTTGGGTCTTGCCAATATCTATCAAAAAATATTATTGGGGTTATCACATATTGCTTGGCCACTACACGAAGTGACTAAAGGAGATGCGAAATCTAAGTTCCATTAGGAAGATACACAATAAAGAATACTTGAGAGGTTGAAGGACCAATTGTGTTTTGCTCTTGTACATTCTCTACCCAATTTGCATCAATATTTTGAGATAATGAGTGATGCATCAAAGACATTAGGAGTTGTCCTTCTATAGCATAGGCATCCAATTACCTATCACACTAAAATATTCATTAAAATAGTTCAAAACTACCCCACATATGACAAAAATCTCTATGTCATTGTACAAACATGTAAATAGTGGGAGCACTACATCTTGGGTAAGGAAACCATCATCCATATAGATCACAGATCTCTGGAGTTCATTTAGATGCATAGTAAGCTAAGGAGTAAAAGGTATAAAAAGTGGGTTATATATCTACAACAATTTTGTTTAATCATAAAGCAGAAGAAAGGAAGTGTAAATTTAGCTATAGATTGTTTGAGCTAACCTACAATAATATCACTTATTACCATTTTAATTCATGCGGGCATGCCACTTCTAATTGTTCCACCTTGTATGAAGTAGATTTTTATTTTGTACATACATACCAAGATCTTCACGTGGGTAAGCATGTTTCTCATTTATATTTGTAAGATAACCTATTCTATCATGTCAAACATATATGTGTACCAACTAGTGGGTGCTCAAAGATGATTTAAGAATCATACTTCAACAAAGTAGTAGGCCACTTTAGCATACTTCTTCAGAAGTACTTCATGGATGGATGATGTTGAGAGGTACATTAAGTTATGTACCCCATGCATTGTTTCAAAACCAAGTAATAATAAGCAAGGAATGTATACACCATTTCTAGTGCAATCCAACACTTGGGAATTTGTCTCCATGGATTTCCTCTCTAGTTTTCCCACATCTATGTATGGTAATGATTATGTTTTGTAGTATTTGATCATTTTTTAAAAATTGTTATCATGATTCCTTGTAAGAAATCCATTTCAATTGAGAAGACCACTAAGCTCTATCTTAGTCATGCATGGATCAACTTTGGCTTTCCAAATCCATTGTAGTTGACAAAGATTATAGATTTCTAAGCATTTTTTTATCCATCCTATGGAGCATGATGGACACCAAGTTGATCTTTTCCATAACCTTCCATCCCTAGACTAAAGACTAGACAGAATTTTTAAATTGACTTATTATACATCTTATTCAAATGTATAATTCTAAGCATTCATGCACATGAGATGATATCCTTCCTTACATTCAACATGGATACAATCAATATCTATACAACTCTATCGAACACAATCCACTTCATATTTCTTTCAATTTTAGACCCTTGGAACCCATAAATGTAGCTTTAACTATACAATGCATGGAACCTCATGGATAGAAATAAACATAAAGGTAATGTAGTTTATGGAATAAATTTTTCATATCCAATAGTAGGTCCATGACCTCTTGGAAAATGTAAATTAGAATTACAAGCAATGCCATGACTGACATCAAGTCCCACATAAATTCAAGGTTCGAGATAAGATATGGTTAGGTATTTAGAAAGAGCGACTTATAGGACCTCATATGAAGATTAAACCTCTTTGTTATGGACCATATACAATAACCAAGAATGTGAGAGAGAATTCTTTTGAATTGAATCCTCCATATTATCTTGGTTTGCATCCAATTTTCAATGTTGAAGTTCTAAAGCCCCATCATCCATATTTGTTGGACACTTCCATAGTAGCAGAATAATTAGAGATTGAAGAACTTAATCCATACAACTTGGATTTAGTGGAAGAGGATTAGATTGTTGATACATGGACTAATATCATCAAAAGGTATTTCATTGAAATGTATAGAGTGGTCAAGGAAAGACAAGTTGATCACTAAGATAAATGACACGAAATTCAAATAAAGAAACTATTTCTACACATGAGATCAAATGTTGATACAATGGAAACCATTTATTTCTAAGGGGGTAGGAATGATCAAGGTATGTGATCTTTTGGGGCATGGCTTGATGCTTGAAATCTTGTTTTTATCCTAACCTCGCTGTCAAGGCCATGATTTTGTGTGTGAGACTTTGTTTTGATCCATTCAAGAAATATTGAAAATATTAGAGGGAGAACAATACTCTTAGAAAATTACTTTATCACAAACATAGTTTCCAATAATTGTATCAAAAAATACTTCAAAGGCCCTACAAAATGTAAAATAAAATATCTACTAAAAATAGTAATTTTCTAGTTTTAGACTTTTTAAGCCAAAATGCATATCTAGCCATGTTAACATGTCAATAGAGGATAAACACTAAAGGATAAATCATATGTATGAAATTTTAATTTAATATGCACTTTGTAATTCATAGAATATGAATCACTACATTTCCATATAGGTGATCTTCTAACTCATGGAAGGTGAACCACCATATTTCTATACAATGACCTATATTCAATATGGTGGATTTTCAAAACATCAAATATTTTATAAAGAGAGATGAAGTCTTGACTATAAAATGCATGAGTAATATATGCAATGTGATAGCTTGACATCTATTCTTAAAGATTACTTGCATGGTACTATATTTTCTAAGCAATAAAATCATTATGTTATTTGACTTATATATTTGTGTTATGGTTTGTTATATTCTATTATTTTTAATTGCACTCTTTCTTAAACTTCCTTGAGTCAAAATTTTGAGTTTTGGTATGTTAATGGTACCAAGTTTAAAATTTTATGGTAGTTTTCTTGTTGGAATGTAATATGCTTGGAACATATGCAAGTGTTTGGTCAGGGTGCAAGCATTATAGTATGGCACAACCTGCTTTTTATTAAGCCTAAATGTCATGATAATCGACACAATAGATCTATTGGTAGGTCACCATATGATTGTGATTGAGGTGTCTACTAGAGGATAATCGAATAAATGTGAGTATCTTCCAACGCAAATATCATTGATTCAAAATTGTCATAAGTTCTTATTTTTGCAAACTATAAGAAAGTGATCAGTCTAGGCCATCAATGGATGTTTTGTGATAGATGTGTGGTATATTTAGGCATGATCTTTGGATGCAATCATGTGGAGAATTTTTAGGTCATTCCATAGACAACATTGCATGCTCGATATAATGGAGTAAGCACTTTAACTCAGCTAAGTAGTGAAGACTTGACTGAGGATGTGGGCACTAAAGTGACCAATTAGGTCTTTGGTTAATATGAGGTAAGGGAAGACTTAGAATCACTCAAAGGTGGTATGCATGGCATAATGATGCAGACTCCTCTTATAAATTCTTGATAGGATAGACGTTAAAGAGATCTTAGACATCATGAAAAGGCACCATGGATCATGAGTTTTCCAAGTGTAGATCAATGCATAAAATAAAGTGAATACGCTAATAGGTACCCAACAACGAAGTCACCATGGTAGTTTTATGTTATCATTTTAAAATTAAGTGCATAAGTGAAAGGTGAGGGTGCTTGCTATTTATATTCCTTTGATTCTACATTGTAATGTGCTCGAGAGTGAGGACCATGGGGTAAAGATCCTCATTGCTTAATAAAAGTATTGTTGTTTTATTCATCAATATTAAGTGATGCATTTTAGAGGCTACTCAGGCCCTCTTTGGGCTAAAGAAAATAAATTAGACTAGCTAATTTTTTTGTTCTTGAAGTAAATCAACATTATAATATCTCACTTTATGTAAATAGGTTTTGGGACCCTATATAAAAAAATCTCTTTTTTTACCATTATAAAAAAATACTCAGTGATGCAACAACAACAAAAATAGGTTGCACATGAGAGATGTTTAATTCAATTCACTATGGTACAAATTTGCATTTTCAAGAGGCATTAGATAATGCATGAGAGGGATTAATTCCTATTCACTATGTTTATAGCACGATGCATGTGGCTAAAGTCATAAGATCAAAAGCATGTGATATTTAAACTTTATTTTTTCATTTAGTTTACACAGGTTTTTGTGAGGGGTCGTAGTCCCCTAATACTGAGTGGGGTTTGAACCTTGGACCTCTCAAAGAGGGGTCAAATGGTAATATTGCAACTCTTTCAATGAGTTTACATAGGTTTTTATGAGGGGTATTGATCCCCTCATACTAAGTAGGGTTTGAACCTTGGACCTGTTGGTCATCAAATCTGCCCAGGAAAGGATTTTGGGAAAGTGTACGTGCCCTAGACCTGGACCAACATTGAAAGGCCGAGAGGAAGAGATGCCCCTCGTGCCAATATCCGGAGAAAGGCCGGCTCCTATACTAAACTACTTCGGTGTTTAAGACAAGAGTGCAGGAAAGAGATAAAATAGTAAGGGTGCAGGAAAGAAATAAAAAGAGTAAGGGTGCAGGAAAGAAATAAAAGGGTAAGGGAAGAGATGTCAATAATTTAAAGTGGGAAAGAACCAGAAGCACGATCGCTAGCTAATAGCTTGAAACAACAGCAAGAAACACCAAGAATAAAATGAAATGAACACAATATTAGCCCTCCTATGTATCCTCTGGACGAGTTCCAGGATTACCCTTCCCCTTTCATCAAAATTCAGAGTTCAGAGTAACGACGATTAGGAAAAAGTGAATATAACAGAAACACTACCCACAGGTGGCATACAAGAAAACTAATATAGCGTTTTCCTCCCCTATGTATCCTTCGAGAAAATTTTAGGGTTCTACCTCCAATCGCACACCTAAATCCAGAATGCAGAATTACAGTATGCAAATGAAGAAAAGATAAAAGAAATAAACACAGAAGGCAACATACAAGAGAGAAATCAAGCCCAAAGCTCTTTAGTATTAATCGTAGGGATTCAAGTTACAGCAACTTTCTAGCAAAAAGTTCCCCCCTTTTACATTACAATGCCTGGGTTTTTATAGAGGACCCGACCCTCTGAGCCATTAATGCACAAAATGGAGGAGTACATCCTCAAAACCTGAGAAGTCGGCTCTTCGTGGCTCTCGTGATTGAGCTCTCAAATATTTTACCAAAACTAGCAACTGCGATCGGGTCAGTCGAGGAAACATGCATTAATGAGCCGCCTGAACGTCCTTGGCCTCTGGGTGCAGTGCTCGAGTGGCCGCCATGCTCGTCGGGCTCTCCTTTAGGAACTGATACCTCATTTCCAATTGCCAAAAATGAGCAACGAGTTTACCGAGCACGTAAAAATGCATTTATGAGGCACTTGATTGCCTCAAAAAAATACCCGGCTTGGAGTGTGTGCCCTTGAAGCGCTTCGCTAGATTTTCGTTCGCAACTCCGCTTCGCAATGGATTTGAGCCGAAGCAGATCTTCCTTCTTGGTTTGCACTTCGCATGGTGGAGCTTCGCAAGACAACTTCGGGGTGCTGAGTGCCGAAGAGGTATTCCTCCTCAAGGTGGGGCTCTTCATTTCTCATTGCTTCGTTGGAGAGACGTGTCAAAACTGCTTCACTGATGAATCATCAAAATGCTTCGTCGTGATCTTCCTTCAAAACTACGGTTCGGGGAATTTCGGTCGAAGCGCATTCTTGCCTTCGAAAAATGTTTCGTTCTTTATGGTCGCTACCGCTTCGATTGAAAGTGCTTCGCACGAAAGCTAGCCGAAGCAGATGCTTCGCGACAAATTTCGGTGAAGTAGAAATGGTTCGCTGGTGGGGAGGCCCGAAGTGGGTGCTTCGACGGTTTTTTGGCGAAGTACTTTTCAATGTTTGCGCTCTTTCAACTTCTGCTTCGCAAGATTTTCGCCCGAAGCGACTGCTTGAAATGCTTCGGGTCCGAAGTAGTTTTCTCGCCTTAGCAAACTCGGACCGTGATCTAGACTTTCCTTCTTTGGCAAAGTTGTTCTTTTGGACTGCTCGAATGCCGCTTCGCAAAACTTTCGCCCGAAGTAGCTGCTTGAAATGCTTCGGGTGCGAAGCTCTTTTCATCCCCTACTTCTTTCTTTTGGCGAAGCTATCTTCCTTTTCCTGTGAAGCTTTTTTTCCTTAGCCTGCTCAGTAGTGAAGCTCTTTCATCTTCATTCTATGTACAAGGGGGATGGCGATGAAAGCCAAAATTGCTGCAACTTACAAATATTTTCAAAAACAACAAAAAGAAATACTTTACAAAAGGAAACACTTTACAAAATTTTTTATTTTTCTACCCCTGTATGCAATGTGACAAAATTGTCAACATTCTTGGTGGCTCGTGGGGCAACGAGCTCGTCTCGGTGGAAGAACCCTCAGCCTTGATCCGTTGGGCTAGAGTTACCTCTAGACCCTTCTCCTTTTTCCATTTTTGGGGGTGCTTCCACAGCTTGTTCTTCTTCTTCTTCTTCTTCTTCTTCTTCTGGCGAGGCTTCCTATTGCGATGATGGGGGAAGGCGATCGCGGATGCGTTCCATGGTTCTGCGGACGTGAGCCCAGGAACCCTTCTAAAATGGCTCTTGATCTTGCAGTGCCTTGACCAAAACATGGAACCGATCAATCTGCCTGATGTCAGCATGTTTGGCTCTGGTGCTCAGATCATTCAGGCAAGCCACGATCTTGCAGTGTCTCAGAATGAAATCTGTGACCTGCCTTTCTGTAATTGGCTCCGCCCACTCGTCTATCTTCGAGACGTCACCTTCAAAATGAAGCCATACCGGCTTGAGCTCTTCCTTGGTCAGAAGGTTCCCATCATCATCCGTGAAACTCGGGAAACCTAAGGAAGAAAGATCTTGGAAGTAGCCCAGTGATGTGCGCTGCTCATGCTCAAATATATCCAGGAGGTCTTTCACCTTCTGTGCTTTCCTCACCTTGGAGAAGAAGGCGCGAACTGTGGCTTGGGCTATGGACCAATCCCTAGTCGTTCGACTCATCGCAACGACCTGCAAGTCCTGATATTTAGTGCTTTGGACCTCAAAAGCCAGTTTGAGTCGGCTTCGAATCTTCTGGATGACCTCATCTACTATTGGCCCTTCTTGAGCAGCGGCATACTGGGCTTCGGTGATGTATGTTAAAATTGATAGGGCACTAGAGGCCCGGGATTTGAAGTTCTTGAGCAAGTGTGAGCGGATTTCTTTTATTCTGCCTCTATCAAACAGCTCCAGGCTCTCCTTTTCGTACAACTGATGTTGCATCTGCAAGATTTTGCTTTCAAATTCTTTGGCCTTTAGATCAGCTTTGGCCTGTCTCTGGGCTTGGTTTTTAGTTGTACCTTGCAGTTGTCGTATTTTCTATTTCAGGGCATCTGCTTCTTTCTTTATCAGCTCACACTGCTTCTCAGTCCTCTAACTTGGAACGGGTCCTTGCTAGCTCTTCTTCCAACTTGATGTTGGCGCTCTCTGCTTCAAATCTGCGCTGATTGGTGATGTTCGCATGCGCTCGAAAAGTTTCAATTCTGACATGCATGGATGCAGATTCATTATCTACATTCAAATGTTCTAGGTCCTTGGACTTATCTTGATAATCATAGTCCACTGGAGTCATTTCATCCAGGGGATTTTGGACCTTAGGAATCTTTTTTACCTTATGTAACTTCTCGGCTTTCAAATAAAAAACAGCGCACTTTTCAACTTGGGCTAGAGAGCGCCCTCTCTTCTTCCTCGCCTCCTTCAGCATTTTATCTGTGTTTTGCCGGGCTCGGAGTAGCTTTTTAGCTAGAGGGCATTCCTTAATCATGGACAACTCAGATTCAAATGAGGCTGGATCTCCAGCCAAAGGGGTGAACAAATATAAAGAATGAATGGGGGATGCCTCACCAGTAGGTTCGACGACAGGTGTGGTAGGAGTTTCGGCGAGTGAAACAATGTCGTGTGAAACAGGGGAATGAGGAACGGGGTTCGACGTTGGGGTACTATCTTCGCCCTGACTAAGGACCAAGGGAATGGTGGCATGGGCAGGCGAAGTAGTATCAACAGACTTGTCTCGGCCAGATGACTCGAATGGAGTGGGGCTAACGGGATCACGAGACAAACTTGGAATAGCAATGGGCAACACGCGAGGAGGTGATTGACTTTGCAAGGGAGGGAGAGACTGATGGGGAGACTGATGAGGACCTTCGATCGGGACCATGGTGGACATGCCTTGAGAAACCAGGGTGAAGGGTGAAGAGTGCGTACCTGCGTGCCCTCCTGGCAGAGCGAAAGTGGTAGCTTTTTGTGTGACAGGCTCTTGCTCCTTCTGAACTTTGGCATTTTTGACCTCCATGACCTCTTCTTCGGGGCCCCCTTCTTGTTGGAGGAGTTCCTCCACATCAATGATGTCCACATCTAGGGCTGCTTCGGCTCTTTGTGACGTTGTCTCTTCGATATTTGCTTCGGTTGGGCCGGTCGCAGGTTGTCCGACAGAGACACTTGGGAGCTTCGTGCGGGGTCACTTCGGGTGGGTCGGAGGCACTTGAGCTTGCTCTTGCCTCTTTCTTTTCTTCTTCTCTGATTGTTGCATCGACCCCTCGGCACTCGTGTCATGGCTTTCTACAGGTCCCTGAGGCAGTTCTTGTGGTGTAGCTTCGGCCTCTTCCTCTTCTTCCTGCTCCGAAGCATCATCAGCTCTTCTTGGGCTTTCGCCCAAACCTGGGGTAGCTGGAGGAACAAAGTCGGCGAAGGAGAGGGGCTTCTAGGTCCCAACATTGGCTTCATAAACAATCGTGAAGTCCCTATCCATTGCCAAGAGTCCGTAGGATTTCATCTTTTGGCGATGGACTCTCATTATCCACCACTCCCTTAGTTGCTCCTCGCCCCAATTCTTCAATTCCTCCTTCAAATCATCTTTTGCTTTTCTCCAAAATGTGGAGTCTGGGCTTGGGAAGGGGTGCCGAACTGGGTCGTACTCGACCTCCATAGGGTAGAATTCATGCCAGGGAGGCAATGTCCTCATCCTTTCTAAATGCCATTCTAAATCCCTCCCATTAGGATTGTTCCTCTGATCCACTATTTTTGGGCGAGGGCAGACATGAAAGTTCTTGAACCGGAGGTGGTCCCTCATCACTCCCAAAGGATCATAGCACCATTGTTGAGGAATTTGGAGCAAACCAAAGTTGGCAAGCTTCTCCTCCAGGAAAACATTTTGCTTCAGGGCAAACACTTCAATTACCCCCATTTTGAAGGGGAAGTCACAAGTGTGCGCCCATTTTCGACCGTGGCCATAGACGGCGTTTGTTGCGTCGCTCTATCGAGCGACCTCCAAGGTGAACTGGTACTCGGAGGGGTAGACAGGTAGCAGGAAGGGCTTCCCTGTGAAGCCGAACAGGCGAATCACAAGTCCCTGCATCAGTTGAAACACGTCTCCCTTCTTCTCCTTTACCACTCTGTCTCTCAAACTGAGGGGTACCCGAGGGCAAGAACCCTTCAACAAATGAATAGCAGGTCCCAAGAATTGTTGATTAAAAGAATAATAAGACTCTGTCCTCAATAGGAGGGGAGTCCACTGGTACACAGGCAGAGGATTTCCATCCTTACCGCTCGAAGAAATGGCAATATGGGGAAAACTCTTATGTACATGATAGAAAAATAACCAAACAAGAAAAGAGTAGGGTCCAAAGTACTGGCCCGTTCTAGCGTTCTTCATGCTAGTAAGCCGCGTGTGCAAGGTTCGGGCCACCCATTCTGCCTAGTCGAAGAAGACTGGGTTGGTGTTTGGCCTCGAAGCATCGGGGGCATAAAACTCCCCTCTGGAAATACATTCGGCCAAAGACACCTACCAGGGGTGCACCGAAGCATCGATCGATAGGCCCGCCACCCATGCAATGATTGAGAAGATGTCAGTGCTCTTAAAATCTGTTAAGGGTAGGGGCATTTGGGGCAGCTTGCCTGAAGGGAGCCCGCTTTTGAGGTTCTCGCTCAGAAATTTCAAAATGTAGCTGGAGGAGATGAACCTCTCCATTTGTTCGCTCAGAATGACGTTGCGAACTAAATATCCCTTAGGTGGCCCCTGCTGCGGCGCGAAGGCTGCTTGCACATCTTCTTTTAAGATTGAAAACAATTTATGTCCAGCGGCGTCTAGCACTTGTCTGGAGGAGGGCTGGTAATTCTGTGCAATGGCACAGATTAGTTCGGGACAATGGTGTGCGGGCGGGGTCAAATACCAGTATATCTGAGAATAATATGTGATGGCCCTCTTATTTTCTGTAGAGAGCCTACTCTTCATGAACTCGATGGTATATCTGAGTTTGGCCACGCTCTTCGAAAGCTCTGTGTCCCTAATTTTTTCCCACCCATCAATTGGTGGTTCTGCGGGTTGTTCATCTTCAGAATCTTCTCTCTCCTCCACGACTTGCTTTTCTGGGTGGAGGTTAAGGTCGACCCTCTTGGGTCTCTACTTTTTATCCTCCTGGCCCTTCTTTGTTTTTTTGGGGCCTGCTACTTCTGGCTCCTTCTTCTTTTCCTTGGAGTTTTTCTTCCCCATTGTGGATGTTCACAGCAGCAGAGCTTATAGCGTAGAGGACTTCGATGCAAAGGATCTCAAAGCAAAGGGCGAAAGAATTACAGGCTAACGATGGGGCTCGTAATCTTGCATGCACCAGTAGGCGAATAACCATCTCACTGCTAAGGCTTGAGTTTTATAGCCTTAGAAGGCAACTACCTCTATTTATGGCTCCTGCCATAATTAAATTTACATCTCTGACTTGGGAGATTGCTGCACCTTTTGATTGGTTTTCCGACGGCGTAGTACGTGGGTCCATGCGCTTCGATGATTATGCCTTGCATTGGAAACTCAACCTGTTGCCACCTCGTACCTAGGCATGAGCTTTTCTCATAACCGAATCCTCTCGAGATGTGCTCCACCACCTTTGCATTAAACTCACTTGCTTTGAACGCTTTCCAAGGTTGTCGTTGGCACATCCCTCTAGGCACATTTTAAATGCTCCCGCCTCGCACGTTTGTTGGGTTGGCGAAGTTAAAATCGATGTTGAAAATGCTTCACGGTGAACCTCCGATGTGGGTAGATTTTCTATGCTTCGGGCCCAAAGTAATTCTCCCTCACTGCGTCACTACTTTGCTTCGCGGAAGGCTAGCCCCGGAGCTCATTCCTTTTGAGAATGGTTTGCTAGATCTGCTTTGAAAACTGCTTCGCTCATACTTCCTTTTGCGAAGCATTTCTCATGCCTTCATTTTGAATCTTGTTTGGCCCTTCGAAGACAAAGTGCTTCGCTGCGAACCTCTTTGCATCGGCTACTTCGCATCAAAAGTCCCCGAAGGAGATTCTGGTCGGATTTAGTGAAGCTGGAATGTGACATTTAATTTTTTGGAGATTTTGAAATAGGATGTATATATAGAAATGAAAAATTACATACAAGGTAAAACTTGAACACATTTTTTTTTTTACTACATCTTAACGATGAAAAGTCTTCAGATGAAGACCATTGACAGAAATTGGCAATACCTGGCCATCTGCATCCTTGAGGATGAAAGAATTGGCTGAGTTTACCTTCACAACTTCGAACGGTCCATCCCAGAAAGCGTCCAACTTGTCGTGATTCCCAGGCTTGGCCTTCCAGGAGTCCCACTTCCATACTAGATCTCCCACTTTGAACGTGCGATCGGAGGATTTCTTCTTGAACCAATCTCGGGTGATCTGAGCATGCTTAGCGAAGCTCTGGTAGGCCTTCTCACGATCTTCCTCTAGTTGCAGTAGTTGAGCCAGCCTATTTTCCATAGGATTAACTTCCTCTTCATCGTCCAGCAGCTACAATGCAGGGATCTCTACATGGGTAGGTAGGATGGCCTCCTTGCCATACACCAGGGCGTAAGGTGATGTCTTGATTGACTTCTTGATAGAAATCCGATCGGCCCACAAGGCTCGATCTAGAAGGAGGTGCCAAGTTCTTTTGTTATTCTCCATGAGCTTTCTTAGCACCCTTAACAAAGTCTTGTTGGTTGATTCCGCCAATCCGTTACCCTATGGATAGTAATTAGAGGAGACTTTATGATATATCCCATATTTGTAGAGGAACTCATTGATTTTGGCACCTAAAAACCTAGGACCATTGTCCATAATGATTGCTTTTAGGATGCCGAACCGGGTGATCAATCCCTCTAGGAAGGCGATGACGGTCTCCTGATCAGCATGCTTCGTGGGTACTGCTTCGGCCCATCTGGTGAAGTAGTCGGTTGTAGTCAGGATGAACTTATGCCCAACGAAAGAGTTCAATGATATAACCCCTATGAAATCCAACCCCCATTGTTGAAAGGGTATTTCTACTTGTATCGGTCGGAGAGGCATAGGAGCACTTCTGCTTCGGTCGATGAACTTCTGACATTGCTCGCATCGGCGACAGATCGCAAAGGCATCGACGAAGAGTGTAGGCCAATAATAACCAGCTTTGATTATCTTCAATGTCGTTGCTCTTCCTGCGAAGTGACCTCCAGATAACCCTGAATGAAATTCTCCCAGGACTCTCTTCTTATCATCTTCTTTTATGCACCTGAGGAGAACGCCATCAATGTTTCTAAAAAATAGGCCTTCGGGGCGCAACGTGTATCGGAGGGACCGCATCCTGAAATGCCTCCATTGTGAAGCATTTAGATGCGAAGGACATCTATCGATGTTGAAGTATTCAACTATCTCACCGACCCAGTCCTTCTCATCCTCTTCTTGGTTTGCGAAGCATCCTTCTACTGGCGAGTCATCCCACTGACAAGTTGTCACTTCGGTCGCTATGCTCTTCGCCATCTCTTGACACAATGCATGATCGTGAACCAATTTTGTGGGCCTAATCTCGATGTCGAACTCTTGTATCTTGCTGACCCAACCGGCTCTTTTGCTTCCCAATTCTCCTTGGATAATGAAGTTGCGCACATCCGGGTGAATGACAAAGACTGTAACCCGACTTTGGGAAATGAATTGCTTGAATTTCCTAAGAGACTTCATTACTGCATGCACCTGCCTTTCTATGAAATTGTATTTTTCTTCATGGGGGTTTATCACTTGGCTTAGAAACGTGATGGGGCGCTCTTCGCCATCTTCCCCTTTTTGTGTTAGGACTGCAACATAGCTCTCGGGTTCTCCTATGGCATATAGGATGAAATCCCGATTGTAGTCAGGGTTGGTCAGGACCGGCGCCTGAGCGATTCGGGCCTTGATCTCTTCAAATGCTTCTTTTCTTTCCTCCATCCAGATGAATTCCACGTCCTTCTTCAAAAGTTTGGACATCGGCTTGATGACCTGGGTGAAGTCTGGAACAAACTTCCTTACGAAGTTGATCTGGCCAAAAAAATATTGAAGTCCTTTCTTGTTCACTGGGAGTGGGAGCTTCAATAGAGCCTCAGCTCTATCAGGATCTATAGCGAGACCCTTCTCTGATATCACATGCCCCAATAACTTCCCTTCGCTGACTGCGAATATGGACTTCTTTGGATTGATTGAAATGCCAAACTCTCGGCATTTTTTGAATACCTGTTGTAGATGTAAGGGATGATCCTCCCTTCTTCGGGAGAAGATGGTCATGTCATCCAAATAGATAACAATAACCTTATTCAAGAGCTCACCAAAAGCTAGATCCATGGCCCTCTGAAAAGTGGCCCTCGCATTCGAAAGGCCGAATGGCATTCGCTGGTAAGCAAATGTTCCCCACTTGGTCGTGAATGCGGTTTTATGCTGGTCCTCGTCCCTAACCCAGATCTGATTGTATCCTGAGAAGCCATCAAGTAGGGAGAAGCGCTGAGCCCCAGCCACTGAGTGCAAGATCTGATCTATCTATGGGAGAGGGTAGTGATCTTTGAGAGAAGCCTGGTTCAGGTTGCGAAAGTCCACGCATAATCGTATATCTCCATTCTTCTTTCTAACTGGGACTAGATTCGCTACCCAAGAGGAATGTTTTATGGGATAAATTATCTTTGCCTCGAGCATCTTCAGGAGTTCGGCCTTCATCAGGACCTCAATCTTCGGATTGACAGGCCTTTGCTTCTATCGGAAGGGTTTGATTCCCTCCTGCAACTCAATTGTATGTTGGATCAGTTGTCGATCGTATCCCTTTAAGTCTTGATAAGACCAAGCCACTATGTCGGGATACCTCCTGCACAGAGATTGGATTTGTTCTAGCTCTTTCGAAGTGCAATCTATTCCAACTTTTATTGCTTTTCCAGGTTCAAGTTCTAAATCTTGATACTGCTTTGCATTAACTTTGATCCTATGAGAAACTGCTCGATCATTCTGATCAAAGAGGCTTTCAAGAGTAATTAGTCCCTTGGGAACATGGTTATTCTTCAATTGAACTAGCCCTTCATATTCTTCATCATCAGGGCTTCTTCTCTCAACTGTGGCTACTTCTTGAATCATGAAATTCACAATCTGCTCATCATTGTCAAAGACTTGCCAATGCAGATCTCTGTTCGGGATAGAGGGCCGATAAATCATCCTCACAGCTTTAGGCTTATGCACCATGTCTTCTTTTGGAGAGTACTTGGCTGCGATGGATGCTAGAACATCGGCATGTCGATTCTTTTCTCATGGAATAGACTACAGATTGAGAGATTCGAACTGGTCAAACAAGTCCCATACCCTATTACGGTATGACTTGAGATAGTGCTTCTTTGAAGTGCACTTGTTTGTGACTTGATTGCATACCAATTCTGAATCTCCAAAGATTTGGAGATGCTTTATGCCTAACTTTTTTGCTTTCTTGAGTCCTAGGCATAATGCTTCATATTCTACTGCATTGTTGGTGCAGCTCCACACCAATCGGTAACAATATTCCTTCTGCTCTCCAGAAGGTGATACTAAAAGAATCCCTGCCCTGACGCCATTTTTGCATCGGGCACCATCGAAGAACAACTTCCATAGTCCTTCTTGGGCAAAGATCTTATCTTCTGACTTGATGTGTTTCTCAGGCTTGGTGATGGCATAACATCCCATCTCGGTTTCTATCATGGCATTAAAGTCTGCCAATGAAAACTCATCTTCACAACTTAACTGTGCAAGGGATTCCTCGACCAGGTCCACTTGCTCTATCCCTTCCACTATCGCATGCACAGGATCGCTGCTCTCTTCTTCGGACATCTTTTGTACAAGGAAGGTAGAAGGCTTCTCATTGTAGATCTTCACCTTCTTCCCTTTGAATGGAATCTCCAAGTGCGAGTAATCCATAGATAGATATCCTCCCAGCTTCACCGTAAACTCTCTCGACAAGCACATACTAAAATAGGGTTCAAGGTCGACGACCACCACCTCTTGTATAACTGTGATCTGAGGCATCTTGTGTAGTCGAATAGGAATATCCTTAATCACTCCTACAGTCTTCACGGGGGTACCATCCAACTGGAGTACGCCATGACTACTTCGCGTATATTCCATCCCTATCTCTTCGCACACTGCCTTGGGCATGACTATTGTCGTGGCCTCGGAGTCAATCATACAGTTGTGTACAACATACCCTTCCATCTGTAGAGATAGGTAGAACGGAGGTGGTCTGTTCTTCCCCGTAATGGATGTGGACAGGGTCTGCACTAGGGCAAGTGGTGCTGCTTTTCTTGCTTTGGTCATCTTCAATGATTCCTGCAGCAAGTCCACTTGTCCGGGTAGTTGCAGTGCATCATACAGACTGATCTTGGCCGAAATCTTCTTTAGCTCATCTACAATATTGTAAGCTAGGGAGTTGTGCACCTCAGGTTCTTTTTTCGTCTCGTACCTAGTGCGATATTGCTTCGTAGCTTCGACCCTTTGTCGCTTGGTCAGCGAAGGAAACTTGAGCTTCTCTCTAGCTTGTTCTTTAGTTTCCACCTGAGGTGGATTTGCAAGGGCCTGTTGGGCCTTCTCTTTGACTGGTGTAGGCTGAGGAGCTTCGCTCGGGGCTTGAGAAGGTTGTTGTCCCTTCTCGTGGTGAGCATGCACCTTTAAAGGAGCCATTTGAGTAGCATCTACCTCTATCGACCTTTTTCCTCCTCTGGTAAGGACTGCAACTTGCTCTTCTTCACCAATTACCAGGTTCTGATCCAATTGCCTAATGATGTTGACTTGACCGCCATGACTACTGCTCGCCAGCGTTTGCACATAGTGTTGGTGCAGCATGCAGGTATTCTCTTCATGAGGGTCATTACACGTGGAGCACCAATGTATGTAATCGAAAGTGCTCGGAGCTTCATCAATCACGGCATTTCTTGCCGATGCTCTCCCTTGCTGGACCGCTTGATCTTTAGTAAGCGTAGGTGTAGGATAAGATCTTCTCGATAGAAACTCTTGTTGCGCTTGCTTCTTCTTCATAATGGTCATGTCATTAGATAGAGTTTGCACTGTGGAGTTCAGGGACTGAACTTCTTGTAGTATTTTGGCTTGCATATCATCGGCTTTAGGAATAGGTGGCAATGGAGCCATCGTTGGTATTGGAGGTAGGGCGGGGTGTTGAGGTGGTGCTGGCAGTACAGGGAATGTCGAAGAGATAGTGGGCTACAAGGTCAAAAATGTGGGAAAATGGATTTGTGGAGTAGCAATTTGAGATACAATGGGATTCGGGTTCCAAGACGAGATCGGGTATGCAGGGGTTGCAGAGATCTACGAAGCGACTGTGCTCGCATACTAGGATTGAGGGAAATCAAGAAGTATGGGCATCGACATCCTTTGGGGAAGCTTGCCCATAGCTATTAGATCCATCTCCACTCTCTGGGCTAACTCATATAACTCGGGGAAGGTATTGATGTTTGAATACCTCACCATGACACTGATATCAGGGTTGAAAGCCCGAAGGAAATAGTATGTTGCAGCTTCGTCAGTTGGTCGAAGTCCAACTGGTATCCTTTGCTAGGTTCGAGTGAACCTAACATTGAAATCAGCGATCTCCTCTTGTGGATGTCTCTGGATCATTGTGAACTGATGCAAGAGAGAGGATGGATCGGCGGACTCATTGAAGCTTCTCATCAACTATCCGGCTAACTGGTCCCATCCCGTTATAGTACCGGGTGGTAAAGATCTATACCAATAGAGGAGCTTCCCTCTAAGAGATAGAACCAGAAGCTTTACCATAACTCGCTCCTCTGTGATGTCATGAATTATCGCCAGAGAAACTATGTCCTGGATGTGCTCCAGAGCGGTCTTCCCAGTTCCATCGAACGTTGGGATCTTCTTCATAGCAGCAAGCGAAACTTGCCCTTGTCCCGCTAGATTTAGCGGTCTCGAAGAATTCCATGCTGGGAATAATCTGGGCGGTGGTTGCATTTGTTGTTGTTGTTGTTGTTGTTGTTGTTGTTGTGCCATATTTGCTCCTAGATTTTGAGAAACAGGAATTCTCGAAGCTCCTCCTTGGTTGCTAATAGGATGACTAATGTGAATGGAGGCACTAGGATGCTTCGGTGAGTTGGGAGGATTAGGAGGAAAGCTAGTCATTGTGCTATCCAAAGTTAGATCTTGTTCGTCAAAAGCAACCTCTTGCGAGGATGTTCCATGTAATAGTGACTCAGGGGTGACCAACCTAGAGCGTTCCCCAAAGGCGTCAATATCAAGCTCAAAGAACTCAGTTTCCTCTCCTCTATTCCTAACTCTCCATCTTGTTTGCATGAAGGCACAGACTTAGGTATCGATCTCTACGACTTAAAGATTCTTGGGTTAAACAGAGTCACCAGATGCTAAGAGTCTTTCGGTAATGAGACGAGCATCGGTTCTCACTACCACTCACAAGGTGAGACTGATCGGGTCCCATCGGGCGTGCCAAAAACTGTTGGTCATCAAATCTGCCCAGGAAAGGATTTTGGGAAAGTGTACGCGCCCTAGACCTGGACCAACATTGAAAGGCCGAGAGGAAGAGATGCCCCTCGTGCCAATCTTCGAAGAAATGCCGGCTCCTTTACTAAACTACTTCGGTGTTTTAAGACAAGAGTGCAGGAAAGAGATAAAAGAGTAAGGGTGCAAGAAAGAAATAAAAAGAGTAAGGGTGCAAGAAAGAAATAAAAGGGGTAAGGGAAGAGATGTTGATAATTTAAAGTGGGAAAGAACCAGAAGCACGATCGCTGGCCAATAGCTTGAAATAGCAGCAAGAAACACCAAGAATAAAATGAAATGAACACAATATTAGCCCTCCTATGTATCCTCTAGACGAGTTCCAGGATTACCCTTCCCCTTTCGTCAAAATTTAGAGTTCAGAGTTACGATGATTAGGAAAAAGTGAATATAATAGAAACACTATCCACAGGCGGCATACAAGAAAACTAATACAGCGTTTTCCTCCCCTATGTATCCTTCGGGAAAATTTTAGGGTTCTATCCCCAATCGCACACCTAAATCCAGAATGCAGAATTACAGTATGCAAATGAAGAAAGAGATAAAAGAAATAAACATAGAAGGCAGCATACAAGAGAGAAATCAAGCCCAAAGCTCTTTAGTATTAATCGCAGGGATTCAAGTTACAGCAGCTTTCTTAGCAGAAATTTCCCCCCCTTTTACATTACAATGCCTGGGTTTTTATAGAGGACCCGACCCTCTGAGCCATTAATGCACAAAATGGAGGAGTACATCCTCAAAACCTGAGAAGTCGGCTCTTCGCGGCTCTCGTGACTGAGCTCTCAAATATTTTACCAAAACTAGCAGTTGCGACCGGGTCAGCCAGGGAAACATGCATTAATGAGCCGCCTGAACGTCCTTGGCCTCTGGGTGCAGTGCTCGAGTGGCCGCCATGCTCGTCGGGCTCTCCTTTAGGAACTGATACCTCATTTCCAATTGCCAAAAATGAGCAGCGAGTTTATCGAGCACGTAAAAATGCATTTATGAGGCACTTGATTGCCTCAAAAAAATACCCGGCTTGGAGTGTGTGCCCTTGAAGCGCTTCGCTAGATTTTCATTCGCAACTCCGCTTCGCAATGGATTTGAGCCAAAGCAGATCTTCCTTCTTGGTTTGCACTTCGCATGGTGGAGCTTCGCAAGACAGCTTCGGGGGTGCTGAGTGCCGAAGCAGGTATTCCTCCTCAAGGTGGGGCTCTTCATTTCTCGCTGCTTCACTGGAGAGACGTGTCAAAACTGCTTCGCTGATGAATCATCAAAATGCTTCGCCGCGATCTTCCTTCAAAACTATGGTTCGAGGGAATTTCGATCGAAGCGCATTCTTGCCTTCGAAAAATGTTTCGTTCTTTACGGCCGCTACCGCTTCGGGTGAAAGTGCTTCGCACGAAAGCTAGCCGAAGCAGATGCTTCACGACAACTTTCGGCGAAGTAGAAATGGTTCGCTGGTGGGGAGGCCCGAAGTGGGTGCTTCGACGGTTTTTTGGCGAAGTACTTTTCAATGTTTGCGCTCTTTCAACTTCTGCTTCGCAAGATTTTTGCCCGAAGCGACTGCTTGAAATGCTTCGGGTCCGAAGTAGTTTTCTCGCCTTAGCAAACTCGGACCGCGATCTAGACTTTCCTTCTTCGGCGAAGCTGTTCTTTTGGACTGCTCGAATGCCGCTTCGCAAAACTTTTGCCCGAAGTAGCTGCTTGAAATGCTTCGGGTGCGAAGCTCTTTTCATCCCCTACTTCTTTCTTTTGGCGAAGCTATCTTCCTTTTCCTGCGAAGATTTTTTCCTTAGCCTGCTCAGTAGCGAAGCTCTTTCATCTTCATTCTATGTACAAGGGGGATGGCGATGAAAGCCAAAATTGCTGCAACTTACAAATATTTTCAAAAACAACAAAAAGAAATACTTTACAAAAGGAAACACTTTACAAAATTTTTGATTTTTCTACCCCTGTATGCAATGTGACAAAATTGTCAACAGGACATCTTAAAGAGAGACTAAGACCCTTACCACTGAAGTAAGCTTGTAGCTCTTTTGCACTTTGTTTTTTACCATAAATAGGATTTTTATTATGTGGCTAAAGCAAAGCTCAAAAGCACTTGAGGTTGCAAGTTCAAACTACTTGAAACTCTTTTTGTTATCATGGTGCATTTGGTAAGAGGTGTTCTTGCATGGTGATACTATGATATGTATGCATGAGTCATAGCCAAGGGAGGATCTGGCATACAATTTGATATACCTTGCCAAGAGTGGCAAAAAATTCAAAGCTCCATTGGGCATGCAAACTCCAACGGAAAGCCCTTTAGAACCTATTCTTTCAAGTGCCAATGTTTGTTATTTTTGTAACCTCAGGGGCAATTGACCTATTAGGTGGCATAACAAATTTATTTTGATTAGAGGGTTGTTTGGATATGTGTTCTATCCTTCACTCAATTGCACACTCTTTCTTTTGATAGGTGTGACATGGCAAGGTATCTCTCAACAATGCTAAATAATATGTTTTAGGAAGCAAGCAACATGGAAAATATACCATGGGCATTGTTGATTTGAGTAATGTCTCCTCCATATTTATATAGGTTAATATTTGTGGGTGTTGTACTAAGAGTATGAAATGGGAATTATTTTTAAAGAGGAGGTATTTGTCTCACTTCCCATTTGGCATAGTAAAATAAGTTGTGAAGTGCTCAAGTTGTGGTACAAAGCATAATTGCATGATGCCATGACACTTAGAAGGTAGTTGCAAATTGTCCATTATTGGAAGCTTTTTTGGTCTCTAGAGCATGTTTTGGTGCTTAACATTGTGGTTTGAAAAAGGGTTCATGTACTTGGCACTAGGTTGTTGGCCCTCATAATATGTTGGTTAAAATATCACTCCTATCATTTTTGGGTTCAAATAATTATCATGATCAACTAATTGCATGGTCATATATTTTCAATGACAAGGATATGCATGGTTGTGTGGTTTCATGGGAGTGTTATATAGTCTTTTAGAAGCATATCAAATTTAGGTTTGTGTTAGTAAATAATTGCGCAATGACAATGCTCAAAAAATGCACAAAATTACATAACAATTATTTTAGCAAGGCATTGGCTAATATGGTGCATGGAACTATTGGCACTTTTAAAAGATTGTAAGGAATGATGTAGTGAAGGTTTCATTTAAGATGCATATATTATTGATAAACAACAAAAACTAAACAACTGAGTCTTTGTCCAAGATTTGACAACTTTAAGGGTGTTGACCAAATATGTGGTTGTGGAAGACAAACAGTCATGATGATATTCTATCTCAATGCAAGTTATAGATTGCTTGACTAGAGCAAAACACATGAAGACATTGAATTTTTTATTGCATCTCCAATGGTTGTATTTTTTAGACAAATCAAATAGACTTTCTCATTAGTTGATCATAGTTTGTCTAGTGTGGATAGTTGTGTGCCATTGGTTTTGATATGAAGGTTTCAATTTGATATTGAAGTATAAAATACCATTACTTTGAAATGTGTATCCCTTGATTGCATTCAACACCTACAACTATTATGGATGCATAGACTAGTTTTCTATATTGATTTTTAACAACCAAACATAATTGATATGATACGCTTTGAAAGTTATCTTATAGATAGAAACTATAAATATGTTGAGACATGTGGATTGATGATGTGGAGGTCTCACAAGGGAAAGATAGAGCCAGTTATATGTGGAGCAACATGTCTTTGGTGCCTAAGTGGTGATGGTCTATTGGCAAGGACTATGTTTGTTAGAGGACTTATCGAGAGTTTGAATCTCAATTATATTAGCATTATTTGGTTGGAAGACATTAGATATAGATTTGAAAGCACATAACCATGTATTGACTAACATGCAATATTTTATGTTTAACTTATTTATTGGAGTTTTTGATAGAGGAAAGTGTGTCAAATCTTAGAGTAGAAAATTTTTATGGTTCAATCCACTAACCTTATGCTTTAGCATACTTTGACTTGCTTGAATATGTGAACGTTGACATGGTGCCTCATTGGGCACCTTGATATATTTTTTAAATATATGGATTCTCGCCTAATCAGATTTTAAAACTTATGTATGCTTCCTATATTTCATACCCAGTGAATAAGTGGAGAGGACACATGGTAAAATATGATTCGCTCTTGCCTATTCATTGTCCTAATAAGCAACATGAATGTCGAGGATAGTTGGCATTTCTTGATTTGATATTATTTTACAATACATTACACCTTTAGATTGATTGCAAATGGTTTAAAATTCTTTGAACTCAAATTTTTGTGATTTTATCAATGCATGGAGGGCAAAATATTTAGAGACCGTAGATTTTGCATACAAAAGTGTTTTAAGCCTTTTTTCAAATCGTATAATTTTTTCTTTGTAGTTGTTTTAGATGTTTTATTCTATTCCAAATAGTAGAATTTGGTAATTTTGTAGGAGCACTATGACTCATTTGTGTTATGTTTGTTTAAGGATTTGTTTAGTTTTGTAGATGTTCTTTTGATGTAAGAGAGTTGGTTTTGGATAGTAGTGTAGGGTATACCTTGTTCCTACATGTCCCCTTCTAACTATGGGGGCTAATTATTTAGAAACCTACTTTTTTTTAATGATTCAGTTTTTTTTCTTTATGAAAGGACATATTGTGGTCACCAGATTGCATGTTGAAGATCTTCTCATAGTAAGCTCAACACCTTGGATTTAAATATGGATTTATGACTTCATATACAGTAATGGATTGATCTAATTCGTGTACCTTTGAAAAGGGAGGATACTATGATTAATTTTCCCTAACTAGTAGGAAAACTTGACCTAAAGAATGCCATGCAAGTTATTGTGGGAGCATCCTAGATTTGATAGTACATTTTTTATGAGGAATTTGGTTGTCTTCAATATGGAGAAGGAGGTTCATTTTTGACATCTTAATAGCATTCCAAATGGTTTTGGATACTTGGTAGTCTTCCAAATGATGTGAGAGGTATAATTTTTTGCCCAATCGATCATTCATTATGGAGGGAGATGGCATCATCTCTAATGCCTTCTCTTATTGGTCTAAAGCTCATATTATGGGGGCTATTGGAAGATATTGTAATTTGACCTTATTTTCTAAGTTCAAAAAATTATTATGTAAGCCTACGACCAACATTTAATGTAAGCCTATGGGTAATATTGTTGTATTTATCCCTTGTGGGATTGGTTAATTCACCTAGATGGTTATATATTCACCCCTTGTGGGTTTAATTAAGCCACATTGATGGTTAACCTTAACTAAACCTTTAATTAAAGGTTTAGTAACTTGACTTAATCTTAAATACACTGCTCCATCCAAAGAGAAAAATTTGTTGAATTCTTCAGTTCCAAGCAGGAGAGAACACTTCAATAATCAAGTATTTAGGCATTCCTATCAAAACTAGCAACCACAAATTTTGAATTCGTTTTGTCTGGTAGACAATAAAAAGAATAATAGGCGGTTTGGAAAATTAATTTTTGAATCTAATAAGTAAAATAACACTGATTTTGGCAACCTTGTCTACAATCCCCATTTATTGGATGTCCTTAATTTTAATTCTTAAGTCTGTAATAAGTGAAATGGAAAAAGAATTTAAAATTTTTATTTTGTCTGGAGGAAAAACTAGTAGGAAGAAAATCACCTTGTGAATTTGTATAATATCTATAGGCCCAAAAATTTTGGAGGTCTGGGGATAAGACAACTCGATAAATTTGGCCAATATTTAGCCACTAAAACTACTTAGAGAATGTTCAATTCTAAATTTCCTTGGGTCAATATTTTTCTAAATAAATACTATAGTGTAGATAGACCAAAATATGTTATGTTGAACCTAAATTTGGGACAAAGAGGTACCAAAATTTGGTCAAACATCTTGATAGGGTTGAAGATAATTAAAGAGAATCTAACTTGGGTGGTGAAAGAAGGTGAATTCAATATTTTTACCTAGTCCTTGGTTAGGTCTAAGCCCCTAGAAATATTTGTAGATCTAAACAACATCAGGATTCATTTCTTACAACAAAACATTTACAAAGTCAAGGATTTCTTTGTGAAAATGATTCACAACAAGATGGAGAGATTGTGTTTTTAAAACAGATTTGGCAGACCTCTATCCAAAACCCTTGAAATATGATTTAATAGTCTAAAATAGCACTTAGGTAGCAGGCAAATTTTTATCCAAGATGGGGTAAATCCACCAGGATGGAAGGAGAATGAAAGCCTAGTGAATCTATCAGTGAAAACTGTGTATAGGTTCTTACTCATGACAACAAAGAGAATTTCCTAGAGGTGTTAATGGATCACATTTCAAAGTCCAAGGTGGTTTCAAAAATCCAAATATTTATATGCTTGGTGATGCATGGTGTGATTCTAATAGCTAAGAATCTAAGAAAGAGGGGATTGATTGGTATGGATAGATGTCACTTTGTGAAAGAGAAGGAAAAACTCTAAATTATGTGCTCTTTAATTGTTCAGTGTTGGCGAATCTTTGGACCAAGTTGCTAAATCTCTTTAAATGCCCTACTCAAGAGTTAAAGTGCTTTATGGTTGTTGTAGATATGTTAAATCAAAATACTAACTACTTACCAGTCAAAGAACTATGTAGGTTAGTGTTTTTTTGCTTGATGTGGTAGTCATGGAATGCCCATACTAACAAATGCTTTAGAGATCAGGTCATAAACTCAAGAATAATATGGGAAAATAAAATTAGTTATGTAGGAAAATAGGTTGTTACTTTATTTCCAACTAAAGTACTAGTAATTTCACATTGTACCAAGGAGTAAAGAAATTTTGGAGGTCTTTGGTTTAAATTTGAACTAGTTTATTCCTTTGAGACAAATAGTAGCTACTAACATTATGGAAGAATTAGCAGTGATATTATACTTTGATAGATCTTCCCTTGGAAATTTGGATAGAGCATAGGCAAGGGATAAACTAGTGTGGCCCTTACAAGAAAATATCATCTACTTCTCTAAAGGTTTAGGTTTAAACATAAACAACTATGTAGACATGGTAGCCCTATTGAGAGGATTAAAAATTGCTTTTCACAAAAATTTCACAACTTTTTTTGTCAAGGGTGACTCCAATTTAATCATAGAATCCTTAGGGTAAAATTAGAAAGTAGATGATTTGGTCCTCAAGGACATAAAAAAGGAAGCGATCTAACAAAGCTCTTTAAGTCCTTCCAAATTCACCATGTTTATAGGGATATGAACTCAGATGCAAATCAATTAGCAAATACAGTCGTAAACTTAATTATCAAAAATCTATAGATTTACCATTGCTCTAATAGATCATTGAAAAAATAAAAAATCTCTCTTTGGAGCTTTCTTCTCTCAACTATCCGGGCTATTTGTTGTCCTTTGTTGTTCAAGTAGATCCGGATAGAGTGTAGTTCTTTGTAGGAAAGAGTTGGTTGTGAGGTTCTCAGTATTGTTGTTCATGTCTCTATTGTGAGTTGAGGAAGTGTTATGTCAACTCTTCGCTTTTGTTGTTGTTGATTATATTCCAAGCCTTTTAGAGTTGTATGTTTTTGTTGTCTAGAATCATGTACAAGCATTATCGACTCCATGGGTGAGCCGCCTGATATCATGGTTTCCTTTGTTTGTGGTCAGACCTTGTAAGTATTGTAATCTCTTCTCAAGTTGAATAGATTCAGAGCCTTTTCTATTGTAAAAAAATGTGACTTAATCTTAGAATACCATAAATACCCTACCCATTGATCCATTGTATCAATGTAGAGTGTAATATTTTTATGTGATCTATTATTGTGGGTGCCAATCTTAGGCACCCACTCATCCTATTTTTATCTTGTTGATCTTTCCATTTTTCTCCTCTACTCTCTTGCGTATGCTTGTGGTGAATAGTATGCCTCATGTTATTTTTGAAAAGTATTATGAAGTCCAACAAGTTAAAGGACCAAAACTAGGCTTAGTAAAATAATGTGAAGTCATAGAGGAAAGGTGTGGATATGCTTAATAAAATTGCATTAGATCCTTGAGGAAGATCTTATTTATTTTGGATTGCTTGTTGATTGTAAATGTTGGCATGTTAGGACCCTATCCTAACACTATTTTTGTAATTATCATATGATTATGTAATGACCCCCCTTCCCACATGGGGACCCCTTTATAATGTTATTTTGTAATACTTTGTAATGGTATGTGGCAAGTGAGGTGCATAGACAAGTGGGGCCATTTCATGTAATAATTATCAAGAATGTAACTAATGTTTGGTAGAAGATTCTAGCTCGAGTGGCACTTTGCATGTAAGTCAACTCTTGAGAATTAGGTTAGGGTTGCATGAAGTGTATCTTTAAAAGACATGGGCCCATGAATGAATGTATATTTTTGTAAATTAGTAAAAGTATTGAATGAGGTTGCCCCCTTAAAGAAGTCTGTGATTATGCATTGTTTTGTGAGATTGCTTTAATGTTGCATTTACATTTTGTATTGCAATATACTATTCTTTCATGAAATTCTATTTTAATTGTAAAATTTATGTGAATGAGTTTATTTTTATTAGAAGGTTCTTAACAAGTGGTATTAGAGTGCTTTCTAAGGCTGAGTTTCATTATGACTACGATAGTTCTTGCCCTTTCATTTTGATTTTTGTGTATAAATTTCTCGTATTTCCAATTTTTTGCTTGTTTCCTTATTAAAACCAAAAAAAAATTTATTTTATTTTTTGCATTAGTTTATTAGGTTAGAAAGCCTGTGCTGGGGGTTTTAAAATATCATGGAGAATCTATCATTATTGGCTAATATAGATTACCTGTACAGTGTCTAGTAAAGTGAGGGAAAATCAAGCTCCAATAGCCAGACCTCAAACTGCACTCGTCTACATAATTGAACTCGCACGTATCTTTGGGTATATTGGGAGACCCTCTTGGATCGGGAGATAGGTTTAGGAATATTTTTAGCCTTTTATTATCCATATTACACCAGACACAACATTTGAAAATATCACCCTTCCATACTATTAGAGAGGCAGATAGTGTACTCAAGGGTATGCATGGAATCCTCTTTGGCCTATAATATTGGTTCAAGAACTACGGTATAACAAAGTTCCTATGGGAAGTACATACACCTTGGGTTAGAGTACACTATTTTGCTAAATGTTCAACCTAAAATTAAAATCCTATTCTACTAAATGTTAAACTTGCAACCAAAATTCCCATCACAAAAATTGAGTGTACGAAGGAGACTTCTCTTTTCCAAAATTACTACATGAAATAGACAAAAGAAGTTGGAGAGGAACATAACAGTCAAGATAGTAATAATGAAGAAATATTTACCAATGTCAATAACAGTTAGGTATAATCTCAGTTAGAGTCAGTAACATATGGGATAGAGTTGTCAATTGCTAGTGTCAATAACATTTGCTTGTCATAGTCAGAATTGATAACAAATAAGGATTTAGACAAAGCAGTGTTAGTAACAAAATAATTTCAATGATAGAAGTGTCAGTAACATAATAGTATCACTAATAGACAATATCAATGACAAAATAATGTCAATAATAGACAGTGCAATGTATCATAAGGGGTTGTCCAACAAGAAACCAATTTTGAGTGAATCAAACCTCTAGGAGAAAAATCGATAACACTTCCCTTATAAAAGGTGTGGTACCCAAAAATAGTGTTGTGATATATAGCTCATTGCGATCATATTGTCGAGATGATCATTTTTATATATAGCCTCCATGCACTTTCTTTGGGGTGCCAAAAAACATCATTTTGGGGCCTAGTCCATTACGATCATCTTTTTGAACTGATCATTTTGATATATAGCACCCAAACACTTTTTTTGGTTCCTTACTAAAAATAGTAACTCCTAAAACAACACTTATTTTTAGTAAGCCAGTGGAAGTTGTTTAAATCATACCAAAATGACTAGTGAAAATAGAAGACATCAAAAGGATATAGAACAAACCACTCAAAACACTTTTTTGTAGGACATGCATATCGTCGTCACTATTCTTAGTGACATTAAAATTTTGGACAAAGTAACACTTTTGAGAGGTGAACACATGAGCTCCAAATCTAATCTAGAAGATAAAATTTTAGAGGTTGAGGAGAAACTTAAGGACGATCCAAATGTGTTTGAGCATCGTTACAGTGAACAATAAAATGGTAGTACCACCAATAAGGAGAAATACATTCAAAAGGAGAAGGAAGGATATCATTCTATTTTGACACACATACTTCATTTAATATGCCTAAGTTAGACTTTCATAATTTCGATGGAAAAGACATTTATGGGTGGTTATGTCGAGCAAATCAATTCTTCAAACTTCATAATATCCCTAAATACTTGTGGGTCACCATGGTATCTTTCAACTTTGAATTTGAATATTTATAATGGTATCAATGGTTACAAAACACAACTCCTTACCCTTCTTGGGAAAATTTTGAGTCACAATTACTCACTCAATTTCGCCCTAGGGAGTATGAGGATTTTATAGGAGCATTAACCAAACTAAAACAAACATCTATGGTTTGAGACTATCAAACCCAATTTGAGAAACTGGCTAACAAGACCAAGGGGTTGAATGAAGGATTTTTTAGAGTTGTTTTATCAGTAGCTTGAAATATGATATCAAGGTTGAGGTTAAGATGTTCAAACTGCAAACTATGATGTGGGCCATAGGACTGATGCGATTGGCACAAAGAAAAAATTGTAGCGCAAAGGAGGTCATCTAAATTTCCACATGCCAAACCCACATTTACTTCCAAGTTCACACCCAATACTGGAAATAAATCTACCTCCTACAAGTACTTGACTATAGAAGATATGGATGCCTAACACGCACAAGGTTAATGTTATAATTGTGATGAAAAATATTCACCAGGGCATAAATACATATAAAAGAAGCTATTTTTCTTGGATATAGAGGAGTCAGTAAGCAGTGAATAATTTGATGATGAAGTAGAACCATCAAAGGAGCCACTTCAAGATGAGGGTGAAACACAAGAACCATAGCCAAAAAATTATGTCCATCCTCTTGTAGGAATTACTACCCCATAAACAATGAAAGTAGTAGGCTTTTTCAAAGGTCAACGTCTTACATTTCTCATTGGCTTAGGAAGAATGCACAACTTTATTGATCCTCGAGATGCCAATCAAGCCAATTGTTATATACATGCAGGCAACTCCTTTGAGGTTATGGTGGCAAATGGTGGAACTTTGCCTTGTAAAGGTAAATGTCACAATGTTAAGTTGAAGATAGGGGATTATGAACTCAAAATGGATATGTTTTCTCTTCAACTAAGAGGATGTGATATTGTTGTAGGAGCTTAATAGTTAGGTACTTTGGGAACCATCGCCTGGAACTTTGTAGAGTTATGGATGTAGTTTTACAAGAATGGTAGGTCCTACACTCTTTGTGGTTCACAAGCAGGAGACCCCCAAATTGTTAGTTCAAATCATATGGAGAAATTGTTAAAAAATTCTTGTAGGGTAATTGCTTAGATATTTGGAGTACAACCACCCACTTCAACACAGGATAAACTCCCATAATATTTACAACTTGTAGTTCAAATCACCATTCTGTATGTGGTTACTCATTGGTGACCCTATCTCATTAGGCATTATTTTTCCATAAAAACAAACTGCCAAAATATCAAGTACTTCCTGGAGCAATGGGTCGCTACCCTTGAACAACAAAAGTGGATCTCTAAATTAATGGGCTATAATTACGAGATTACATATAAAAAATACAAGGAGAACATTATCGTTGATGCAGTCTCTCAATACTTTGAGGCTCAAAGTATGTTATGTGTTGTCTTTTCACCCATTCCTCAATGGGTTCTCTTAAAGAGGACGTGCTCAAGGACTCAATATTACAAATTCTGATTGCCATACTTAAAAAATATCCTACCTCATGTCTGGGATACACTTGGGATAGATAAAATTTGATATATCTTCAATGCCTTTTTATTCCCCACACTTCTCAACTACGAGATTTCATCTTGAATGAAATGCATGCTTCACCAACTATAGGCCATTATGGGTTCCTCAAGACTTATGAAAGGATTAAGCATACATTCTTTTGGAAAGGAATGAAGAAGTACATCCAAAATTTGGTGGTAAAATATAACATATTCCAATGGATGAAAGGAGAAACAGTGCATTCCATGAGAACTCTTCAATCCTTGCCCATTCCAAAATAAGTGTGGACAAATATTTCCATGGACTTTATTGAAGAGTCACCTAAGTCAAGAGGCAAATAAGTTATTTTTGTTACAATGGATCGTCTTATGAAGTATGCTCATTTTTGTTCCCTCTCTCATCCCTACACTGCCTTAGTAGTAGCCCATTTTTTTTATTCCATTTTTTGTCTGTATGGCATACCTGCATCCATTGTGTCTGATCGAGACCCTACCTTCATTAGTCATTTTTAGAAATAATTATTTAAGTTGCAAGGACCTCAACTCAAAATGAGTTTAGCCTATCATTCACAAATATATGGTCAAACAAATATTGTAAATAAATACTTGGATATCTACCTGCATTGCTATGTCAATGATTATCCTACACAGTGGGTGAAGTGGCTTTCCTTGGCTAAATGGTGGTATACCACTTCCTATCACACTACGACCAAGGTTACCCATTTTGAAGTATTTTTTGGTCAGCCTCCATCCACACCCTCCTCCAACATTCCAGGCAGCTCCAATGTCCATACTGTTGATACTACATTTAACCAACATGTCGTAGTCCTTCATCAACTAAAGATGAATCTGGAATTGGCCTAAAATTGTATGTGCTAACAAGCTAATCAACACAATTCAAAGAGTAGTTTTAAAATAGGAGGTATGGTTTTTCTCCACTTGTAGACATATAAATAGTCCTCACTTCAGCTTCATAGGTGCCAAAAACTAGTTGCCAAATACTATGGTCTCTACCAAGTCTTACAATGGATTGGTGTAATGGCCTACAAATTAGGAGTCTCTCCAACAACTACAACACCAATTTCCTCATCTAAAACTTTGAGGAAAAAACTTTTCGAAGGAGAAAGGCATGTTAGGACCCCATCCTAACACTATTTTTGTAATATCATATGATTATGTAATGACTCTCCTTACCATGTGGGGACCTCTTTATAATGTTAGTTTGCAATACTTTGTAATGGTATGTGGCAAGTAAGGTACCTAAACAAGTGGGATCATTTCATATAACTGTTATCAAGAATGTAATTGATGTTTGGTAGAAGATTCTAGCTTGAGTGGTACTTTGCATGTAAGCCAACTCTTGAGCATTAGGTTAGGGTTGCATTAAGTGTATCTTTAAAAGACATGGACCCATGAACAAATGTATCTTTTTGCAAATTAATGAAAATATTGAAGGAGGTTGCCCCCTCAAAGAGGTTACGATTTTGTGTTGTTTTGTGAGATTGCTTTAATTCTGCATTTACATTTTGTATTGCAATATACTATTCTTTCATGAAATTTTGTTTTGATTTCAATATTTATGTGAATGAGTTTATTTTTATTAGAGGGTTCCTAACATTGCAATATTACATTATCTGGTCATGTAAATAGTTTGGAAAGTTCTTTATTTAGTATAAGAAGTATTTAATATTTGTGTGTGTGTTTAATATTTAGGTCAATAGTATGTGTCAAGTTGTAAAGTGTGTTTAGGTGTCATGTGTGCAAGTGTGAGTTATGAGTGTAAGGTGTCATGTGAGTAAGTGAAGATTTATGTGAGAGTTATGTAATTATGAGAGACTTTGTCATTATGTAATATGTGAGAGAAGAGGAAAGGTCAAGAGACATGCATATGAAGAGTCTCATGTAATTATATATTGAAGACAAAGCTTTGTATTATGTATCGAAGTAGCATTGCTTTATGCATGCTATAGTAGATTTTTATCAATAATATTTCAGTGTTTTATGTGTGCATTATTGTGCGATCCTATAAAATTTATCTTGTGAGTAGAGAGGTGATTTGCTAATAGTAAAGGATGAATAAATTTGACTTTACCTTCAACTTATTTTGTAAATTATTTTATTGTATAGATTACAACCAAGAGACTTGTAGGAACTCATCAATTTTTGTGTAAAAAATATAGGTTAATAATATGACAAATTGGATGGGATGGTTGGAATCTCCACAAAATATTTTTCCAATTTTATTCAAATAATTCATTGACATTTGGTATAAAGAATGTAAGTTTGCATATATTTTGGTATATGAGGTGGGAAAGCCATTAATTGTGCAAGCTATGAAATTGGTGCGGCCATTTGTATTTTTTCCACATGGAAGGAAAACATTTTTTTGAAGAGGAAAGACAAGACAAACATCTATATTTATCCCACATGTATTGCAAAATAGAGTCATATGTACTTTTTATAATAGATATCTCATTTAAAAAGTGAATTTAATTAATGAGCAATTTTTTAGGGTGGACTCTAAAGCATTTGAAGTATAACTTATTTTGCATGATAGTGTATTTTTTAAGCTTGATACTACCAATCCTATTAAAGTGAATACCAAATCCTATAGATATTTGAAGACCACGTGATCAAAATACTATTCAATTTGAAGGGGGGTCATATATTTGACCCAATTATGATCCATTTCAAAAAATGAAGTTAGTGTTACATTATCTACTAAATAGTGCTTGATTCGAGAGAAGTGTAGGTCCAAACCAACTATTATTTTACAAATGGAGTGAGGCCCTATGTGTAAAAGATCTTGTAAGTGGTTTTGTGTGAACTTATTCATAAAAATAATGATGTACTTGTGATTGGTTAAGTGTGTCCTTGGAAAAAAAGGCATCAAAGACAAATGTGTGTGTCCATGTTCACAGCTAAGAAGACGGATAACATGTGTGTCCCATCCACTTGTGATGTAAGCTCACAAATAATCATGTTTAACCATGTTTAAGATGATGTAAGTCATGGATTATAGTATATGTCCTAACCCATGAATCTTTAAATACTTGGTGAACTATTTGAATATTTGAGTTCAACATGTGATAGGAGATATTTGGATTTTTTATTTGTTCCAATACATTTATTAATGCTCATGCTTATGTTTGGAACATGATGTAATAAGTGCAAACATTAGAAAAATATGATATCTTGTAGTATAGTTAGGATATATTCAAGAGTTATACCCGAATTGTTAGTTGATAAACAATTCTTATAACCAATCACCAACTTCTTTATACATATACATCCATTTTGATTAAAATATTTTTTCTAGAAAGTTTGTGAGAAAATGACATATTCTACAACACTTACAAAATTGTAAGTCTTACATATGTTTTCCAAAACATTTCAACTTATTTGTACCATTACAAATAATTAACTCACATATGCTTCACAACCCAAAGTTATTCATAAAAATATATGATGTCTCATTTATCTTTTAATTGCTTTTTCTTATCCATGTCTTTGTTGTTATTTAGGGTGTTGTTTTGTTTGCTTGTCCTTGAATTGAATTACATATAAGAAGCATTTTAATGAGTTTTAAAAACTTGAAACATCTTTATTTAATGCTACTATAGTGAATTCTCACTAAAATCAAGGGGAGTTGTTCCTCAGGCAGAATGCTCCTATGGAAAGCTAGCTTGCTCTACTCCTGAATAAGAATTTAAAATTAAAGTGATGCCAATATTTATTTGAAAATTAAAATCAACAGCGAGTAGAAATAATCGAATCAAATCAAAACTTTAGAGAATACAGCCACTAAAAGAGGGCAGAGTCTCGTAGCCACTTAAATAGGGTGAAGTCTCTTGCAATTATATGCAATTCTATTATTACTTTGATGATGATAAAACTAAATGACTCTACTTCTATTTATAAATGAAATCAATAAAAAATATATAAAATTGAAGATATAACCGATTAGGCTATATTGGCATTGTTACATGGCTCCCCCCTTCGAAAGCTTTGTCCTCAAAGCTGGAAAATATTGGAAATTACTCTAACTCCCATGTAGCATCTTCTTCTGGAAGGTCCTGCCACTTAATTAAGAACTCTTGAATATAGTGTGATCGAAGATGATGCACTCTAGATCGTAATATTGCTTCAGGAGATTTAATATTTTCCCCTTTGTTACATTGACATACCTCGCACTTAGCCATAAATTTCTTGACATCCAATTTTAAGCCTTTCCAATAAAATGATTGTTTCACTCATTGGTATGTTTTCAAGAATCCTGAATGTCTTGCAAGAGATGTATGCAGTTCTTGGAGAACCATTGATTTAATAGTTGAATATTGAGGAAGATATATGTGATATTTTTTGTGAAGCACTCCATCTGAATATGAGAAGTAAGAATGCAGTGATGATCCCATTTTTATATTTTGAATGATTTGAGTAGTCTCTAAATCAATCAGTCATTCTTCTTGAAGTTGAGAAAGCCATTGTGGACAAGGACCCGAGATGACATTTATGGTCACATAATCCTCGTATTTATGAGATAAAGCATCAGTGACCATTTTTTCTTTACCCTTTTTATACTCAATGACAAAATAATAACCCAAGATTTTGGTCAACCATTTGTTTTGTTCAAGATATGAGAGACATTGTTATAAGAAATGTTTAAGAAATCTAGCCAGCAGGTTCACTTCTCCAAGGCTAATTGGCCAAGACGGGATGTGGTCCCAAAGCATGTCATATACGGAAGAAAGCAATTACCAAAGAATTATTGAGAGTAACTGTCAATACAGAGCTGGTGGGAGTTTTTTTCAGTACTCTGCTATGTGTGTCTGTAGGTTTTTGTTTCTCCATTGTTTCAAGGAAGGGATCTATGTTTGTTTCTTTTTTTGTAATTATGATGTAGGTGTGTTTTCTCAGGGTATAACCAAAATGTTGTATGGGAAGTTTCTTTTTGATAATAGGCTATGTGCCTTACCGAATGTTGCATTTACATTTTGTATTGCAATATACTATTCTTTCATGAAATTCTATTTTAATTGTAAAATTTATGTGAATGAGTTTATTTTTATTAGAAGGTTCTTGACAAGTGGTATTAGAGTGCTTTCTTAGGCTGAGTTTCATTGTGACTATGATAGTTCTTGCCCTTTCATTTTGATTGTTGTGTATAAATTTCTCGTATTTCCAATTTTTTGCTTGTTTCCTTATTGAAACAAAAAAAATTTTTATTTTATTTTTTGCATTAGTTTATTAGGTTAGAAAGCTTGTGCTGGGGGTTTTAAAATATCATGGAGAAGCTATCGTTATTGGCTAATATAGATTACCTGTACAGTGTCTAGTAAAGTGAGGGACAATCAGGCTCCAATATCCAGACCTCAAACTGCACTCATCTACATAATTGAGCTCCCACGTATCTTTGGGTATATTGGGAGACCCTCTTGGATTGGGAGATAGGTTTAGGAATATTTTAGCCTTTTATTATCCATATTACACCAGACACAGCATTTGAAAATATCACCCTCCCATACTATTAGAGAGGTAGATAGTGTACTCAAGGGTATGCATGGAATCCTCCTTAAGTAGTGGCCTATAATATTGGTTCAAGCACTACAGTATAACAAAGGGCCTATGGGAAGTACATACATCCTGGCTTAGAGTACACTATTTTCCTAAATGTTCAACCTAAAATTAAAATCCTATTCTGCTAAATGTTAAACTTGCAACAAAAATTCCCAGAACAAAAATTGAGTGTACGAAGGAGACTTCTCTTTTCCAAAATTACTACATGAAATAGACAAAAGAAGTTGGAGAGGAACATAACAGTCAAGATAGTAATAATGAAGAGATATTTATCAATATCAATAACAGTTAGGTATAATCTCAGTTAGAGTCAGTAACATATGGGATAGAGTTGTCAATTGCTAGTGTCAATAACATTTGCTTGTGATAGTCAGAATTGATAACAAATAAGGAGTTAGACAGAGCAATGTTAGTAACAAAATAATTTCAATGATAGAAGTGTCAGTAACATAATAGTATCACTAATAGACAATATCAATGACAGAATAATGTCAATAATAGACAGTGCAACGTCTCATAAGGGGTTGTCCAACAAGAAACCAATTTTGAGTGAATCAAACCTCTAGGAGAAAAACCGATAACACTTCCCCTATAAAAGGTATGGTACCCAAAAATAGTGTTGTGATACATAGCTCATTGCGACCATAATGTCGAACTGATCATTTTTATATATAGCCTCCATGCACTTTCTTTGGGGTGCCAAAAAACATCATTTTGGGGCCTAGTCCATTACGATCATCTTTTTGAGCTGATCATTTTGATATATAGCACCCAAACACTTTTTTGGTTCCTTACTAAAAATAGTAACTCCTAAAATAACACTTATTTTTAGTAAGTTAGTGGAAGTGGTTCAAATCATACCAAAATGACTAGTGAAAATAGAAGACATCAAAAGGATATAGAACAAACCACTCAAAACACTTTTTTGTAGGACATGCATATCGTCGTAACTATTCTCAGTGACATTAAAATTTTAGACAAAGTAACACTTTTGAGAGGTGAACACATGAGCTCCAAAGCTAATCTAGAAGATAAAATTTTAGAGGTTGAGGAGAAACTTAAGGACGATCCAAAGGTGTTTGAGCATCGTTATGATGAACAATAAAATGGTAGTACCGCCAATAAGGATAAATACATTCATAAGGAGAAGGAAGGCTATCATTCTATTTTGACACACATACTTCATTTAATATGCCTAAGTTAGACTTTCATAATTTCGATGGAAAAGACATTTATGGGTGGTTATGTCGAGCAAATCAATTCTTCAAACTTCATAATATCCCTAAATACTTGTGGGTCACCATGGTATCTTTCAACTTTGAATTTGAATATTTATAATGGTATCAATGGTTACAAAACACAACTCCTTACCCTTCTTGGGAAAATTTTGAGTCACAATTACTCACTCAATTTGGCCCTAGTGAGTATGAGGATTATATAGGAGCATTAACCAAACTAAAACAAACATCTATGGTTTGAGACTATCAAACCCAATTTGAGAAACTGGCTAACAAGACCAAGGGGTTGAATGAAGGATTTTTTAGAGTTGTTTTATCAGTAGCTTGAAATATGATATCAAGGTTGAGATTAAGATGTTCAAACTCCAAACTATGATGCAGGCCATAGGATTGATGCGATTGGCCAAAGAAAAAATTGTAGCGCAAAGGAGGTCATCTAAATTTCCACATGCCAAACCCACATTTACTTCCAAGTTCACACCCAATACTGGAAATAAATCTACCTCCTACAAGTACTTGACTATAGAAGATATGGATGCCTAACACGCACAAGGTTAATGTTATAATTGTGATGAAAAATATTCACCAGGGCATAAATACATATAAAAGAAGCTATTTTTCTTGGATATAGAGGAGTCAGTAAGCAGTGAATAATTTGATGATGAAGTAGAACCATCAAAGGAGCCACTTCAAGATGAGGGTGAAACACAAGAACCATAGCCAAAAAATTGTGTCCATCCTCTTGTAGGAATTACTACCCCATAAACAATGAAAGTAGTAGGCTTTTTCAAAGGTCAACGTCTTACATTTCTCATTGGCTTAGGAAGAATGCACAACTTTATTGATCCTCGAGATGCCAATCAAGCCAATTTTTATATACATGCATGCAACTCCTTTGAGGTTATGGTGGCAAATGGTGGAACTTTGCCTTGTAAAGGTAAATGTCACAATGTTAAGTTGAAGATAGGGGATTATGAACTCAAAATGGATATGTTTTCTCTTCAACTAAGAGGATGTGATATTGTTGTAGGAGCTTAATAGTTAGGTACTTTGGGAACCATCGCCTGGAACTTTGTAGAGTTATGGATGTAGTTTTACAAGAATGGTAGGTCCTACACTCTTCGTGGTTCACAAGCAGGAGACCCCCAAATTGTTAGTTCAAATCATATGGATAAATTGTTAAAAAATTCTTGTAGGGTAATTGCTTAGATATTTGGAGTACAACCACCCACTTCAACACAGGATAAACTCCCATAATATTTACAACTTGTAGTTCAAATCATATTTGTAGTTTTGACTAAACATGATGCAATTTTTATGAAACCAACAGAATTACCACCTCAACGCTCCCATGATCATGTGATTTCATTGATGCCTGATAGTGTGCTACCTAACATTAGACATTACTAGTACCCCTATGCACTTAAGTCAAAAATAGAGAAATTAGTACAAGAATTGTTAAAATTCAAAGTCATTCGACCTAGTAACAATCCTTATTCTTCTCCAGTCTTATTGGTTCAAAAGAAATATGGGTCTTGACAATTGTGTATATATTTTTGTGAGCTCAATAAGTTCACCATTAAGGATACATTTTCTATTACATTGGTATATGAATTATTGGATGAGTTGAATGGTGCTATATTTTTCTCCAAGTTAGATCTTCGCTCAAGTTACCATAAGATATGACTCAAGAAGGAGGATATTTCCAAAATAACATTTCATACTCATGAGGGCCATTATGAATTCATGTTATGTAATTTGGATTAACAAATGCACCCTCCACCATGAACATCTTTTTCCCATTCCTTCACAAATTCATTTTAGTTTTCTTTTATGATATTTTGTTTTATAGTCGTGCGAGGGAGGAGCACCTCATCCATGTGGATCAAACTTTGCAACTTTTGGCTCAGCATCGACTTTATGCTAAGAGGTCTAAGTATTATTTTGAGTTGATCAAAGTAGAGTATTTGGGACACATTATCACCAAATATGGAGTTAAAGTTGACCCTAAGAATATTCATATTGTTCAATATTGGTCAAAGCATCACACTCTTAAGGGCCTTCATAGATTTTTAGGCCTCACAGGGTATTACCATAAATTTGTTTGAAACTATGGCAAAATTGTTGCTCCTTTAATGGCCATGTTTAAAAATAAGTCTTTTTATTGGATAGGCCCAATTGATTAGGATTTCTTTGACCTAAAGTATACTATGACCACCACTCCAGTATTAGCAATGTATGATTTCTCCAAACCTTTTATAATTAAAAGTAATGCTTCAAGCAACGACATTGGATTAGTGTTGATGCAAGATGGAAGACCCTTGGCCTTCACTATAAAGCACTTTAAGGTCAAAATCTAGGTAAATCAACTTATGCAAATGAGAAGCTCACCATTCTGTATGTGGTTACTCATTGGTGACCCTATCTCATTAGGCATTATTTTTCCATAAAAACAAACCGCAAAAATCTCAAGTACTTCCTGGAGCAATGGGTCGCTACCCTTGAACAACAAAAGTGGATCTCTAAATTAATGGGCTATAATTACGAGATTACATATAAAAAATACAAGGAGAACATTATCGTTGATGCACTCTCTCAATACTTTGAGGCTCAAAGTATGTTATGTGTTGTCTTTTCACCCATTCCTCAATGGGTTCTCTTAAAGAGGACGTGCTCAAGGACTCAATATTAAAAATTCTGATTACCACACTTAAAAAATATCCTACCTCATGTCTGGGATACACTTGGGATAGATAAAATTTGATATATCTTCAATGCCTTTTTATTCCCCACACTTCTCAACTACGAGATTTCATCTTGAATGAAATGCATGCTTCACCAACTATAGGCCATTATGGGTTCCTCAAGACTTATGAAAGGATTAAGCATACATTCTTTTGGAAAGGAATGAAGAAGTACATCCAAAATTTGGTGGTAAAATATAACATATTCCAATGGATGAAAGGAGAAACAGTGCATTCCATGAGAACTCTTCAATCCTTGCCCATTCCAAAATAAGTGTGGACAAATATTTCCATGGACTTTATTGAAGAGTCACCTAAGTCAAGAGGCAAATAAGTTATTTTTGTTACAATGGATTGTCTTATGAAGTATGCTCATTTTTGTTCCCTCTCTCATCCCTACACTGCCTTAGTAGTAGCCCATTTTTTTTATTCCATTTTTTGTCTTTATGGCATACCTGCATCCATTGTGTTTGATCGAGACCCTACCTTCATTAGTCATTTTTAGAAATAATTATTTAAGTTGCAAGGACCTCAACTCAAAATGAGTTTAGCCTATCATTCACAAATATATGGTCAAACAAATATTGTAAATAAATGCTTGGATATCTACCTGCATTGCTATGTCAATGATTATCCTACACAGTGGGTGAAGTGGCTTTCCTTGGCTGAATGGTGGTATACCACTTCCTATCACACTACGACCAAGGTTACCCATTTTGAAGTATTTTTTGGTCAGCCTCCATCCACACCCTCCTCCAACATTCCAGGTAGCTCTAAGGTCCATGTTGTTGATACTACATTTAACCAACATGTCGTAGTCCTTCATCAACTAAAGATGAATCTGGAATTGGCCTAAAATTGTATGTGCTAACAAGCTAATCAACACAATTCAAAGAGTAGTTTTAAAATAGGAGGTATGGTTTTTCTCCACTTGTAGACATATAAATAGTCCTCACTCCAGCTTCATAGGTGCCAAAAACTAGTTGCCAAATACTATGGTCTCTACCAAGTCTTACAATGGATTGGTGTAATGGCCTACAAATTAGGAGTCTCTCCAACAACTACAACACCAATTTCCTCATCTACAAATTTGAGGAAAAAACTTTTCGAAGGAGAAAGGCATGTTAGGACCCCATCCTAACACTATTTTTGTAATATCATATGATTATGTAATGACTCTCCTTACCATTTGGGGACCTCTTTATAATGTTAGGTTGTAATACTTTGTAATGGTATGTGGCAAGTAAGGTACCTAGACAAGTGGGATCATTTCATATAACTGTTATCAAGAATGTAATTGATGTTTGGTAGAAGATTCTAGCTTGAGTGGTACTTTGCATGTAAGCCAACTCTTGAGCATTAGGTTAGGGTTGCATTAAGTGTATCTTTAAAAGACATGGACCCATGAACAAATGTATCTTTTTGCAAATTAATGAAAATATTGAAGGAGGTTGCCCCCTCAAAGAGGTTACGATTTTGTGAGATTGCTTTAATTCTGCATTTACATTTTGTATTGCAATATACTATTCTTTCATGAAATTTTGTTTTGATTTCAATATTTATGTGAATGAGTTTATTTTTATTAGAAGGTTCCTAACATTGCAATATTACATTATCTGGTCATGTAAATAGTTTGGAAAGTTCTTTATTTAGTTTAAGAAGTATTTAATATTTGAGTGTGTGTTTAATATTTAGGTCAATAGTATGTGTCAAGTTGTAAAGTGTGTTTAGGTGTCATGTGTGCAAGTGTGAGTTATGAGTGTAAGGTGTCATGTGAGTAATCGAAGATTTATGTGAGAGTTATGTAATTATGAGAGACTTTGTAATTATGTAATATGTGAGAGAAGAGGAAAGGTCAAGACACATGCATATGAATATTCTCATGTAATTATATATTGAAGACAAAGCTTTGTATGATGTATCGAAGTAGCATTGCTTTATGCATGCTATAGTAGATTTTTATTTATAAAATTTCAATGTTTTATGTGTGCATTATTGTGCGATCCTATAAAATTTATCTTGTGAGTAGAGAGGTGATTTGCTAATAGTAAAGGATGAATAAATTTGACTTTACCTTCAACTTATTTTGTAAATTATTTTATTGTATAGATTACAACCAAGAGACTTGTAGGAACTCATCAATTTTTGTGTAAAAAATATAGGTTAATAATATGACAAATTGGATGGGATGGTTGGAATCTCCACAAAATATTTTTCCAATTTTATTCAAATAATTCATTAGAATTTAGTATAAAGAATGTAAGTTTGCATATATTTTGGTATATGAGGTGGGAAAGCCATTAATTGTGCAAGCTATGAAATTGGTGCGGCCATTTGTATTTTTTCCACGTGGAAGGAAAACATTTTTTTGAAGAGGAAAGACAAGACAAACATCTCTATTTATCCCACATGTATTGCAAAATGGAGTCATATGTACTTTTTATAATAGATATCTCATTTAAAATGTGAATTTAATTAATGAGCAATTTTTTAGGGTGTACTCTAAAGTATTTGAAGTATAACTTATTTTTCTTGACAGTATATTTTTTAAGCTTGATACTACCAATCCTATTAAAGTGAATACCAAATCCTATAGATATTTGAAGACCACGTGATCAAAATACTATTCAATTTGAAGGGGGGTCATATATTTGACCCAATTATGATCCATTTCAAAAAATGAAGTTAGTGTTACATTAACTACTGGATAGTGCTTGATTCGAGAGAAGTGTAGGTCCAAACCAACTATTATTTTACAAATGGAGTGAGGCCCTATGTGTAAAATATCTTGTAAGTGGTTTTGTGTGAACTTCTTCATAAAAAGAATTATGTACTTGTGATTGGTTAAGTGTGTCCTTGGACAAAAAGGCATCGAAGACAAATGTGTGTGTCCATGTTCACAGCTAAGAAGATGGATAACATGTGTGTCCCATCCACTTGTGATGTAAGATCACAAATAATCATGTTTAATCATGTTTAAGATGATGTAAGTCATGGATTATAGTATATGTCCTAACCCATGAATCTTTAAATACTTGGTGAACTATTTGAATATTTGAGTTCAACATGTGATAGGAGATATTTGGATTTTTTATTTGTTCCAATACATTTTTTAATGCTCATGCTTATGTTTGGAACATGATGTAATAAGTGGAAACGTTAGAAAAATATGATATCTTGTAGTATAGTTAGGATATATTCAAGAGTTATACCTGAATTGTTAGTTAATAAACAATTCTTATAACCAATCACCAACTTCTTTATACATATACATCCATTTTGATTAAAATAGTTTTTCTAGAAAGTTTGTGAGAAAATGACATATTCTACAACAGTTACAAAATTGTAAGTCTTACATATGTTTTCCAAAACATTTCAACTTATTTGTACCATTACAAATAATTAACTCACATATGCTTCACAACCAAAATTTATTCATAAAAATATATGATGTCTCCTTTATCTTTTAATTGCTTTTTCTTATCCATGTCTTTGTTGTTATTTAGGGTGTTGTTTTGTTTGCTTGTCCTTGAATTGAATTTCATATAAGAAGCATTTTAATGAGTTTTAAAAACTTGAAACATCTTTATTTAATGCTACTATAGTGAATTCTCACTAAAATCGAGGGGAGTTGTTCCTCAGGCAGAATGCTCCTATGGAAAGCTAGCTTGCTCCCCTCCTGAATAAGAATTTAAAATTAAAGTGATGCCAATATTTATTTGCAAAGTAAAATCAACAGCGAGTAGAAATAATCGAATCAAATCAAAACTTTAGAGAATACAGCCACTTAGAGAGGGCAAAGTCTCGTAGCCACTTAAAGAGGGTGAAGTCTCTTGCAATTATATGCAATTCTATTATTACTTCGATGATGATAAAACTAAATGACTCTACTTCTATTTATAAATGAAATCAATAAAAAATATATAAAATTGGAGATATAACCGATTAGGCTATATTGGGATTGTTACATGGCTCCCCCCTCCGAAATCTTTGTCCTCAAAGCTGGAAAATATTGGAAATTACTCTGACTCCCATGTAGCATCTTCTTCTGGAAGGTCCTACCACTTAATTAAGAACTCTTGAATATAGTGTGATCGAAGATGATGCACTCTAGATCGTAATATTGCTTTAGGAGATTTAATATTTTCCCCTTTGTTACATTGACATACCTCGCACTTAGCCATAAATGTCTTGACATCTAATTTTAAGCCTTTCCAATAAAATTATTGCTTCACTCGTTGGTATGTTTTCAAGAATCCTGAATGTCCTGCAAGAGATGTATGCAGTTCTTGGAGAACCATTGATTTAATAGTTGAAGATTGAGGAAGATATATGTGATATTTTTTGCGAAGCACTCCATTTGAATATGAGAAGTAAGAATGCAGTGATGATCTCGTTTTTATATTTTGAATGATTTGAGTAGTCTCTAAATCAATCAGTCATTCTTCTTGAAGTTGAGAAAGACATTGTGGACAAGGATCCGAGATGACCTTTATGGTCACATAATCCTCGCATTTATGAGATAAAGCATCAGTGACCATTTTTTCTTTACCTTTTTTATACTCAATGACAAAATCATAACCCAAGAGTTTGGTCAACCATTTGTTTTGTTCAAGATATGAGAGACATTGTTATAAGAAATGTTTAAGGCTACTATGGTCAGTTTTAATGATGAAATGACTACTTAATAAATAATGTCTATGTTTCTCTATGGTATGTAAAATAGCTAGCATTTCCTTTTCATAAGTGGATCATCCCAAATTCTTCTTGAAAGTTTCTTACTTTCAAAAGCAAACGGATGGCCTTCTTGCATTAAAACAACTCCAATACCTGTGCCAGAAGCATCACATTCAATGACAAAGGGCTTACTAAAATTAGGAGTGTCCAAAACTGGAGTGGAACACATAGCCTCTTTGAGGGTTTGGAAGGCCTGAGAAGCAGCTTCATTCCAAATAAAAGCATCCTTTTTAGTAAGAGTAGTGAGAGGTGTTGCAATCTTACCATAGTTGCGGATAAATTTTCTATAATATCCTGTGAGTCCTAGAAAACCACGAAGTTTTTTGAGCAATTTTGGTAGAGGCTAATCTTGAATAGCTTTGATTTTATGAGGATCTACTTTAACTCCTTCATGAGATACTATATGTTCCAAATATTCCACCTCTTGGACTCCAAATTCATATTTGGATATTTTAACGAAGAGTTTTTCCTTTTGTAATAGATAAAGGGACTTCATCAACATAAACTAGGTGATCCGTCCAAGATTTGTTGTATATTAAAATATCATAAAAAAAACTAGGACAAACTTATGAAGATAAGGCCTAAAGACTTGGTTCATGAGGCTTTGAAAAATCGATGGAGCATTAGTGAGACCGAAGGGCATGACTAGAAACTCATAATGACCCTCATGAATACAAAAAGCAGTTTTAGGGATATCCTCTTCTCTAACCCAAATTTGGTGAAAGCCCGAGTATAGGTCAAGTTTAGTGAAATAACTAGCACCATGTAATTCATCCAATAAGTCATCGATGACAAGGATAGGAAACTTATCTTTGATAATGATCTTGTTGAGAGGATGAAAATCGGGATACATGCGCCAAGAGTTATCCTTACGGTGTACCATCACCACTGGAGATGAATAAGGACTGATGTTTGGATGAATGATTCCATGCTTTAACATTTCTTGGACCAGCTTCTCAATTTCTAATTTTTGGGGTTATGGATAGTGATAAGGATGCACATTAGGAGGAAGACTTCCAAGAATAAGATGTATGGCATGATCATGTGCGTGTTTAGGAGGTAGACCCTTTGGTTCACAAAAAAATTCATATCTATCCACAATATTTTGAAGATCCGAAGGAATAGCTGGAAGCGAAGAATCCAAGGAGTGAGCCTCAATGGAATTCACTTGGGCAATGAATCCATAACCACATTTCTTCAATATCTTCTCCATGTTATGTGAACTCACAACTTTGGATGGAGGAGGTTGAATTCCTTGAAGACAAATAACTCTCCCATTCTTTGTCCATTTGATGTATAATTTTTGGATATTAATAGTAACATCGCCAAGCTGAGATAACCATTATGCTCCCAAAATGACATTTGAGCTTCCTAGGTTCATAATAAAGAGAGTACCCACCCATGTATAATTCCCCATTTGTATTGTAATTTTAGATGTTCGATCCACACATTGAGCATTGCCTCCATTTGCAATAAGGACTTGAAATTTATCTTGATTAGAAGAATGGATATACAAGCTCAAGGATTTGGCTATTTTATAATCTATAAAGTTATGTGTACTTCTTGAATCAATCAACACATTAACACATTGATGTTTAATGAATCCTTGTACTTTGATAGTGTGATGAGCTTGAATACCCATAAGTGCATGAACCGAAAGGGCCACAATGTCATCTTCTTGTGTTTCTTCATATGTTGGTTCTGTGGATGTCTCTGGTTGAGGTAAATCTTCTTCTTCCTCAGCTACTAATGCATCGTCATATTCTAGGTAAAATTTTTGACGTTCTACACAAGCTTGATCTCTTGGATGATGTGAATAAAATTTAAAGCAGAAAAATCCTGTGGAATGCTCGAAATTGTGAAAAGGACGACAAGTGTTAAAATCACGTCTATAGGGAGGACCAACATCTTGGAGTTTTTATTTTGCTACTTGAGCTATACGTTGTGCATCATCTAGGTTATAGGGATCATGCATGCCAACTTCCTTTCGAATCTTATCCTTAAGACCATAGCGAAAAGCAAAAACCACCACTATTGGACTTAATTCATGTGTATAGGTGAGTAGACTAGTAAATTCAGAGATATAGTCATCTACTGACCCTGTTTGCTTAATTTGCATAAGATGAACCACATATGATGTGGAAGATCCCTTATCAAATCTTCTAAGAAAATTTTCCTTAAATTGAGGCCATAAAATAGGACACCCATTTTGATGAAGTTGCCATAACAACCATTGATACGCCTGTGTACCAAGCTTAGAAGTCATGAAAGCAACATGACATGTTTTCGGAATATGGTGCAATCGGATAAGACCTTCCATTTTTGCTAACCATCCACGAGGGTCAGCTCCTTCAAATGTGGGCATGTCAATTCGAGGAACTTGAACATCATAAGGCCATTCCAAATAATTGGAAGCCCCATCTACTTCTGGATCTAAATCATTGGCAAAGCTTTGGTTAGAAGCAATCACTTGTCTTTTATGAATGTTTAAAGATTCAAGATTGAGAGTATTTTGTGACCTAAGGGTATGAGGAGGTGTAGAAGTATCTATAGTGACTTGAATGGCTCTCAGCATAGTATGAATGTCATTCATCATTGCTTCTTGTTGAGTAAGATATTGAGATAAGTGGGGATCAACATTATTAGGAATTGGGATAGATGGGTTAGGAAGAGGATTATTGAGAGTTGGAGAAGAAGGATCGGCATTGTCAGGAGAAGGTGAAGCCATGGAATTTAGTGAAGAATAAAGGCGTTGGTCAAAACTATTAATATTAATAGGGGTATTATGATGCATACCTTGATTTCAAGGTTTGCGTTTATTTTTACTCATAAACACATCATCTAGCCTATCAGTACGTTGTAATCTTCTATCTACTCCTCAAGTCCACTTGAGATGTTCACTCATGCACTTGTTGGTACCAAACTGTGAGTTGGTATTGACAGGAGCGGTTCAAATAGTTCAAATCAATTTTTGACGGTCACTACTTTCAAATTTCTAACTGTTAAAGTGCGTGCAGGAATTACAATGGTCAAATTATTTAAATTCCAACAGTCTTGGGTGTCAAAATGAAATAAAAAAATGAAATTGAACGGAAAAAGTCGCCAAAATACTATTTTGGACAATTTATTTTCCATCGGGCAACGCAAAGGTCACACCCGCTAGGTCAGAGACAGCGGTACGTTCGGAGACAATTGGACGTCAATGGTACAACGATAATTAAATTTTTACAACATTCAACAGTGCATGCGTCAGCGCTAGTAGAGGGGTTAACAACTCGTCGACACAATCTGTGTGCATGGGAAATTATAAAGAAATTGAATCCTGCGGTACGCTTGATGTGGGATAATTTCCCCAAAACTATAAACAATTTCTTTCAAAATCGTGTCCTAGACCGAAAAAAGCCCAATGTTAATATACGGCAACCAGAATGTTTGAAATAATTTAGCTAGCGGAATCTTCAATGGATTGTGCACCACGCACAGGCATGTGCAAGCGGCCAGATAAAGTGACCACCACTGGGTGGTCCAAAGAACTTGGCGTTTGTTGACATTTATAAATCTTCACGTTAAGTTCACGGGGATAATGTGGGATATTAACCCGCAATACAAAAAACTATTACTTGCTTGATTCTCGCCTGACGAAAAAATAACCATAAAAAAATCGTATGATTTACCGAAAAAACAAACTGCCACGATATTGGTTTTCGGATCCTTTGTTAGGAAATGTCAGATTACATGGGATTCGCGATCGAAAAAACTACTTTTCAATGCTGAAGAACGAATTCTTATCGCCAGAAACACAATTTATATGTAGGCGTGACGATTCGCACCGGAGGCCGCCACGTGTCGAAGTGTGGCTAGGTATTGTTTTAGGTTTGAGTTGTCGCCCTAGTAGGTTTTATAACCTTCGAAAAATAATTTATTTATCCGAAGTTTCTGATGCTGCAAACGTCGAGACGTCGCGAGCTAAGCGATTGAATGATAATTTACAATGAAATCACTTGTTCTCCTCTAACTGCAAAAATATACACAATGTATGTGTATATATATTTGTTGGCACTTTTACAAGAAAACGCTCCGAGATCTCACTGGTTCTTTTCCCGAATTGTTGGCAACCTTAGAAGTTTAATTATTTTTTTATTGCTAATTATAGTTTCCACGTAGATCAACAATGAAGTATACTACCATACCAGTAAATTTGGTGGAAGAAATTGGTGAATCAAATATCGGAAAAAAAAAATGTGTGCAATTTCCAGAGTCGTGGCTCTGATACCACTTGCTACGCTCCTTTCGAATAAGAATTTAAAATTAAAGTGATGCCAATATTTATTTGTAAAGTAAAATCAACAACGAGTAGAAATAATCAAGTCAAATCAAAACTTTAGCGAATACAACCACGCAGAGAGGGTAGAGTCTCATAGCCATTTAGAGAGGGTAGAGTCTTGCGATTATACACAATTCTATTATTACTTAAAATTAAATGACTACACTTCTATTTATAAATGAAATTAATAAAAAATAAATAAAAATAGAAAATATAGGCGACTAGGCTATATTGAGATTGTTACCTAGAGACAAGTATACGGGACTAACGATCATATTCTTTTTATCAAATATAACGACAATGAGATACAACCGAGTCCTGGTGAAGACCCAGAGCGGTGATGCATGCAACCAAAAGGAAGAAACAACTTGGACGTACTCCAATTTAAACATCTTTTGCCTAAGATGGATTGACCTCTTTGCTAGCCTCGCTCAATGCCCTTACTAGGGCTTCCTAATAAGGGTTCTTCACACAATTGAAAGGAATATTACAGTAATACCAAAAATTGGCCATAATTCTCCTTACTTTCTCACTTTGCCCCTCTTCTATGCGGTATTTTGAAGGGTTTTTTGTCTTGTGTTGGAGCCATGTCCAACAATTAATACTCTTCCCACTCCCACTACCTCATCGGATGTGAGGGATAAGAATGAATTCTTCTGTAGTTACATGAACATCCTCCATTTTAGTTTCATCCTCATAAGAAAAAGTCCAAGGCCCTACTTCATCTCCTTCTGCAACTTGCATCTTTATGTGCTTTATTTTTTTCCCTCTTTGTTGCACAACCAAGCCTTCAACTCATTTCTTATCAAATCATCTACTCTAGGGCAAGGGGCATTGTTTGCCCAAACAAATGGTATTTGAAGTAATGGATGTCTCCTTACATGTCCTTGCCACAATGTTTAAAAAACATTTAATTTGACAAGTTTCTTTAATCCCATTTGTTCACACTAGATCTCTTATACTGAGATTTAGTGTTGAGCTTAAAATCTGTTAAAGATCTTGTTGTCGATGATGCTTTCATAGATCTTATACAAAAAAATCCATCTATTTTTCCAAAGAAGAGGGGAAAACATAAGAAAAATAATTAACTGATTTAACACCCTAAAGCCTAGCTTACATGCATGAGAAATAAACAAGCAAAAAGACATTTTGAAAAAAAACAAAACAAAACCCTAGATTTTGCAAGTAAAAAAAAAAAACAATTTACCTCACTGAAATCTCCCATCCTATTTGATCTTCAAATGCAGTTTAAGGTTGGTGTTTGACCTTGGATAAAATTTCATTCACAGCAGGAGAGAAGAAAAAATAAGAAAAAGAGGACAAATTGCGTTTAATACTTTCGTTTGCCATTTTCTTCTAAGCAGCGGGCGAGTTTTACTGAGTTTTCAGTGAGAAATCGTGCAAAATCTCGCCGCAATTTGGCGATTTTCTCAAACAATATACCACCTGCGATCGTGGGAAACCAGTGATTTTCCGACTATGATTTGGAGTACATAAAATCTGTAGTACATCATTTTGGTGAATCTTCTTATAATCTTTGACATGAAGTTCATGTGAACCAAAAATCTGGACTGCAACAGAGGTCTGATTAACTTTGAGTATGTTTTTTTAACTGTAACAGCATTAGAGTTCCCACCCTTAGATTACATTTCCTAAAAAGAACTTATACACTGATGTTTAGCAATTTCGAGAGCATTATCAAATTGAATAGGAACAACCACAGGAGAATCTTCAATGCCATAACCAGAGAAAGGGTAGGAAAGAAAAGGATATCACCTGATCTAGTAATAGTTGGAAGGCTCCCATGGAAAACAAAACCAAGGTGAATAAACCAAAGAAGATTTTTGCCCATGAATAGGCTAGCCATGAGAATTACAAGGAACTGATTGGTCATCGCCTGAATCACATCTGGAGTTAGTATAAACAACAATGTATCATATGCTTCTTTGAGTAAGCCTGTCACACAAACTATTCCTGTGGACCTATTTGCAAATTTGCCACCAAATCTTTCAAGACCAGTAACATGATTTCCATTTTCTTGTCCACTGGTGTTTCCCACAAGAAGAAGAATATATGGGATGAGAAATTAGAAAAAAGTTAGAAATGGTACAAACTGTCGAAATACAAAAGTCGAGTGAAAATATGGGATTCCATGTACACCACAACCAAAAATTATATGGAAAAAACAATAATGTTGACTTTGCTACATGCAGCTGCAAGATGAAAAAACTAGCTAGCCTCGTAATGAGATTCAACAATTGGGAGGTAAGCATATTAACTCTCGAGGTGGATGTTTACTGGAAATCTCTTGGACTGATGGGGCAATGGGGAGTAATCCTTGGCAACCTTAATATGTTCCCACCAATGGCTAATGAAGTTGTCAAAGAAGCAATCTTCATATTAGATGTTGAAGAATCTCCATGCTCGATGACAAAGAGTGCTAAGAAAAAATATTCCTTACCCATAGGTTCCATAGGTCAATTCCAAAAAAACATATATATATATATATATCAAAATCCATTTTGCAGACAAAAGTAGTGTGGATCTTTTGTTTTCTCAAGTTGCAGTCCCCTTTTGAGTATATAAGTAGACATCCCAACATTTTGCATTCCTCTTTCTATCATTTTGACCATAAAACTATCAATAGACTATAATGGTATCTCAAGTGTTCTTCCTCATTGCTTACAAAATATAATTGCCATCCATTGTGTCAACATGGGATTGAAATGCAACCGCCATTCCTCTTTCTATCATTTTAACCATAAAACTATCAATAGACTATAATGGTATCTCTAGTGTTCTTCCTCTTTGTAAGTTTCTATCATTTTAATCATAAAACTGTCAATAGACTATAATGGTATCTCTAGTGTTCTTCCTCCTTGCTTACAAAATATAATTGCCATCCATTGTGTCAAAATGGGATTGAAATGCAACCCCCTCCCCAATTCGTGACCATATGGTGGTATTAGTATAACTTGACAAAATATAATTGCCATCCATTGTGTCAAAATGGGATTGAAATGCGCCCACTCCCCAAATCGTGACCATATGGTGGTATTAGTATAACTTGACAATTATGCTTGTATTATTTGATAAGATTTGAATCTAGTCTCTTCCTAAAAAGTTGAAAATTTTAACCGATTAAACTAATACTATCTGACACAGTTTTTATACAATTTATGTACAGTCATCTTTTCCTTTAAATATTATTCACGGCTACCATAGTGGAACACGTTGTAATTTTTTTGAAATATAAAAGCAGACTCATAATTAATTACTATTAACACGGATTATATAATATTATTAACATTTTATTTGTAGTTACCGCAATTATCTTATGGTTGATTGTAAAGGTAATCCAAATTAATCATGAAGTTTCCTATTTGCATTAACCATGACCAAGTTTTAGTCCTAAATTGAAATGGACTTGTTAAATTGATATAATAAAGTTTTTATAATTTCAACAAATTGAATGTTATTATTGAGACATTAAATGAATGAATGAAATATTTTAATATGGTTTATGGGACCTCAAATATGGAAGTACAATTACTCAAATCATATCATATGATCTTTAATATCTTTGAGAAGGTTGTTCCTTCTTCTACTGATTTGTGTTAGCAATTCCCCAACTTTTTTTATTTTATTGTCTTCAAATAAATCTGCCATAAACTCCTTCCCAAGTGTTTCTTTGTATTTGTCACGGATATCTGAAAAATTCGGGCATTTATAGATGAAGTGTTCCTCTGTCTCTACTCTCCCTGTGCTGCATAGAGTACATATCCTTTCTTCCCATTGTTCTTTGGGCGTTGTCCATCTCCCTGTTTCACATCTAAGCCTATGAGAGCTAGTCCTTATCTGAGCAATGAGTATTTTTTCCTTCCACTTTATTTCAGCGCCTATATACGCTTTTTCCTTGTGGTCATACGTTGGGTTAAAATTTGCAATATAATATTGTCTTTTCCTCGCTTGCATTTTTCCACATTCCACTTCGAACTTTTCATTCACATAATTTTTTATGTCTTTGTTGACATTTGGGCATTCATTTATGTTGATTTCCCAACATTTCATCCATTTCGATTTTGTTTCATCCATGTATTCTTTCGCCTATGCAACTCTTCGTCCCTAGTCTGCCCTAGGCCATCCATCATTTGTCATGTTTTCTGCTTTTTTCAAGTAACATAACGACTTGGTCATAGCAATTGCTTCTAAAGGGAACATTCCAGTTTCAGCTAGAATAATTTCATAAGGGGTTGTGGCCTTAATTTTGAGAAAGCTTGTGATTAGATATTTTTGAATCCTTTCTATTTGCCTCCATTTTGCATTATTTGCCTCCATTTTGCATTGGTTGTGCCACTAGCCCACACCTCGCAACCATACAACAGAACCAGTGTAACAAGTAGGCCAAATAAGACCTTGGTGGTCTTCCAGTCCTACAACTCGGCATTCCTACACCTGTTTTGAAGTGCATATAGTGCTCTCCAACCACTTTGAGTTCTTTTCATCCTACATGTATCCCAATTAAGTTTGTCATGAAAGTCTATGCCCAGTTATTTGTATTCTACTACTACATCAAGTGGTTCTCCTGCAAACTGAAATTTGAGTTGTTGCTTCTTCTTTTTGCTTGAAAAATCATAATTTTTGTTTTGCTCGTGTTCACCTGCATCCCAACTTCTTTACAAAAGAGTTCTAGAGCTTGAAGGTGATATTCTAGATCTTTGGCTGTTTTGGCCACAAGAATTACAAAATATTAAAGAAACAAGATTTTTGTTTGTACCTCAACAACTATGACAAAATATTGATTGAATTTTTTTGGGGGGTAGTGCAACAAAAAAATACTTTTGTTTGTACCTCAACAACTATGACAAAATATTGATTGAGTTTGTTTGGAGGAGGGGGGACAACGCAACAATTATGGCTTTGGCTCTTCTTTGGGAGGTTCAAGGTTCAAAACACATGTGGGGGGCTGTGTGTTAAATCCCCTATTGCTAAGCTCAACTCTACTCCTTATGAGAGGTCATGGTGGGATGAGGACGCCCAACCCTAAGCATTGGTCGTAGGGGTTTCTCACGCTAACCAAATCCAAAAAAAATATTGATTGAGTTTGACTAAAAGCTTTGGATCTAATATCATTTTTCCTGCTAATGTTTTCATTTTGAAGATCTTAATCATGTAATGTTTATTTTAGCAGTTAAAATTGTCAACTTTGAATGTTAATGAAATGCATAAACTACAATGAAAAATATTTTTACTATATTAATTTTAGTTTTGTTTATATTTATTTTAGAGAAAGCTGCAATTTGCAACCATGGTAAAGCCCCACATTCTGAGTTTTATAGAGACAAACTAAAGCAATTCATCCACTCAAATATTATAAAGAAAACTTAAAATAGGACAAAATAGAGAAAGATATAGTGGGCACCCTAGGCACCACAAATAATAATTATATTATCCATGAATAAGAATCATAGCACTGCAATGATAAATAATGGAGTGGTGGGGGGTATTTACACTCATACCAAAACCCCAATTACATAAATGAATTTAACCTAAGCCAACATAACAAGAAGGCTTTAAGGTTAATGACAAGTTTATAAGGTGGGTTCAACCATAACAAGGTTAACTGCAACCTAGAAGGCTTACATAATAAAATGTTACAATAATTCAAATACATTGTACAATGAATGTCGTTTTAGGCTTTATATAATACAATGTTGCCCTTGGCCATGAATCAAACTACACTTTCAACACACCTTTATAATTTCAATTGAGGGGCTAAGGAGAGAAGACATTAGTGACACTAATGTCTTCCCCTTAGTAAGTGATGCCCTAATGGGCCTCGACATCCGAGGTAGATCTATCTAAATCTCCCTCATCATGTGGAATAAGTCCGCCCATATTTATAAAATTAGCTTCAATCCTTTGAAATTTTAGTAAGCAATTCGTCAACGAATGTCCTTCTCTCTTGTAATATCCACAAATGGTCTTCTACTTCTTTGATGACTTAGCATAGCCCTTGAGACCCTGGGTCTTAGCATTTTTAGGTTTGAATTAATTTGCATGAGCCTATATTTGTGAAGTACCACCACAATTCCTCATTGCCACCTAAAAATGAACTAGGAGAGAAAAAAAATGATCAAGAGTAATAGTTTTTTAATATTACAAGAACATAGGAATCATATCAACCATGAGGTTCAACATCTGAAAACAAGGTGAGATATTATTAAAGATAATCTTCACACATTCTACATCATATTTAAGATGCAATATTTCCTCTCAATACCTTAAATCTTGCAATATAGTTTTGAATTATCAAACTCAACTAATTTGAGAGAAGAAATTTTTGATTCTAGGTGACTTACTTTGGTTATCTTTACTTTTCCAAATAACTTATACAATTTTGACCACACCTTGATAGGTTCACTTTCTTTTTTTTTAAGAAAAAAAAATTCGTGTTCAATCAATGAGGAAAATAGACCAAGAGTTTCTTCTTCTTTATACTAGCAAGTTTCTTTATCAAGGGTGTTGGAATTCACAATATTTTTCAAAAACACCCATTTACCACAATCAAATGCAGAAAAAGGAAAAAGAGCAAAATAGAAGAGCATACACATGAGAAATAAGAAAATATATAAGCAACATGATTTGAGAGGAGGAATAAAGGATGGATGCTCAATAAAGACAAACATCATAGTCCAATAAATTACCTGATGAACTAGGACAAACTTAAAAGTTCATTTGTATATAAGAATCATGGACTAGGAAAAACTCTATGATCCATGACTTACAATGATGTAAACATGGACAAATGCAACTGCTCACATCACTAATTTCTTAATCAAGGATAAGGACAAACTCAACTATCTTTGATTGTACAACAAATTTAGATAGGGACACACACTCTATCCATCAAACGAGTAAACATGGATAAACACATTGTTTTTTATATTTTGTGATCAATGACCAACAACTAGTCACATATTCAATATAACTCTTGGGAATATTGGATACATATAACAATTCACTAGAATATTTGCAACTAGAGACACGCTCTACTATTTGCAACAATTATAAGATCAACCAATCATAGATACAACATCAATTTGTGAATAGGGACAAACACAACTATTCACAAGCACATGTCTTAGATTTTGTTCACAAGAGACTCCTCACTTTTCTTGTGGAGAGGGTCTTTGTCATTTATTGTCATGTATCCCATGCTAGTGATCTTAATGGCTTATTGTCATTTCTTGTCTTGAACATCACTTGTTGTGGTGAAGTTAATCATCTCCCACTTTCTCTTGTGCATCTTGGTCTTTTTCATCTGAATAAGTTGTTGCCTATAATAAGTGATGTATTCACGCATCCTTTGTTTAGCGGTGTGATGTGCTGCTAACGAATGAGATTGAATGTTGACTATCTTATGCAAGGATTCCAGGTCATTCTTGCTACCCTTCATGTCCAACCCATTTAGACTAGAATTTATAAATGAAGACGAATCGCGTTTAGAATGGACCTCTTTGACTTTGAGCTACTTTATCTCTATTGCTTAAGAATCACCATTATCTTGTTTATGAGTATTGAGAAAATATAGGATTATCCCCCCCTTAATCAAAATAATATGTAAAGATGTTGGGTACCACCGAAAATGCACCTATATAACTCAATTTTAACACTAATAAATTAACTTGAATTCAATAACAAAAAAAATATCATGAGATATTAACTCTTATAACTAAAACTAAACTATTTATTTATTTTTGTTTATGAAGAACACAAGCTTATACTGAGAGAGGGGATGAACAGTATAAGACCACTTTTTACTTTTATTTTCCAATCTTGTAGGATGGACCAAAGTGTGTAGACCCAAGGAAAATGGGGGCTTAGGTCTGAGGAGAATTGCTCATATGAATTTAGCTTTACTAGCTAAGAAGGCGTGGCGCCTCATTTTTGGTGAAGAAAATGAATGGACAACTATCATAAAACAAAAGTATCTTCAAAATATGGAATTTCTAAGTGACTCAATTCTAATCAGAGGTTCTGCTTTTTGGAAAGCAATTCTCAATTGTAAGGAAATCATCAAAAAAGGTTTAAGATGAGTTTTAGGCAATGGTAAGAGGATAAATTTCTAGAATGACAGGTGGGCTAAGGACGAACCACTGACGCAATATCTTAACTTAGCCCAAATCAGAGATATCACGGAATAACTCATTGGCAAAAAAGTCTCCGATTATATGGTTGAGGACAAAGGCAGAATGAAGTGGAAACAAATAAGGATTTAGGGATTTCAAGCGGAATCAAATGATCTTTCTAACATTCTCGGGCAACATTTTATCCCCATCAGACCCAAGGAAGATCAAGTGACCTGGGCTCCTACAAAAAATGGGCAGTTCACTGTTAAATCAGCTTACAAGCTTCTTCTTGATGACGAGGATTTTGTCCTCCAAAAGGACTTAGATTGGATAAAAAAATTAGTTCTAAAAATTGCAGTCTTTTCATGGCTGGTTATCCAAGGAAGAATTATAATCATTGATAATATGATGCGTAAAGGTATTTGTATCACTAATCGTTGTTATCTGTGCAGGGCTAATTGGGAGACCATTTATCACATTTTCCTTGAGTGCCCTTTTTCCTTGACTATCTTAAGTGGGGTTTTTTAGGCCTTCAATATTTCCTAGGTTAAACCAACCATCGTACTTGATTTGTTCGTCCAGTGGCCTTGCCCCTTTTCAAGCCAAAGACTTAGATACATGTGGAAAATTTGTCTCAATCACTATCTTTGACAGGTGTGGTTAGAAAGGAACCATAGAGTCTTTAATGAGTCTATCCATGATCATCAAACTATCATTGCCAGGATCCTATCCTTTGCCAACGAGAATGTGAACCTTATCCCTTTTGATAGTCGTAAACCTCATCTACAGGAGACCACAATTGCTCAATCTTTAAGCTTAACCTTGTTAGATGAGTCTATGCCTAGGGTAGTCAACCCCAGAGCCAATGTTAAGTGGTCCCCACCTCCTACGGGTTGGTTTAAGCTTAATTTTGATAGAGCGGCTAAGGACAATCCTGGCAGAGCAGGCACTGGCGGCATTGTATGACATCATAATGGGAATATGATGCTTGCATTTTTTGAATATTTGGTAACAAGGACAAACAACGAAGTTGAAGCTAGATCTATGTGGAGAGGCCTTCAAATTACTCAAGACTTAGAAGGCAATTTGATCGTAGAAGGAGACTCTATGCATGTTATAAATCTCCTCAATAATTGGAAAACACCTTCTTGGAGGATTAAAACAATTGTTGAAGAGGCTAGGATCTTTTTCCAGGGAAGACAAGACAGAAAAGCCCAACATGTCTTTCGAGAAGCTAACAAAGTTGCTGATAAGCTGGCCAATTTGGGTGTCGATGGTGATGGACTTTTCAAATGGGAACACGGTGTCCCGAGCGAAGTAGAGGAGCTTATTCAACAAGAATTCCAAGAATGATAGTCGAATTTACCAACAGGGAAGGCACTATAAGTTCGAAGGCTATGAGTATTCTCATCTCTTTTTTGAAATGGACACAATAAAAATTATTCGAGTTGTCAGTCTTGGTGGATGCTACTTGGAAATACCACAAAGACTAATGGGGACAGTCACATGTCAGATAACATGGATCCTAGTCATCTTAGTAATTTGAGGTTGGTTGATAATCACAGGGCAGGAAAGAAACGATAATATAAGACTTCGAACCAAAGCCACGTGGACCACCAGATAGCCACCACCATAAATCTAGCCAGCAGGTTCACTTCTCCAAGGCTAATTGGCCAAGACGGGATGTGGTCCCAAAGCATGTCATATACGGAAGAAAGCAATTACCAAAGAATTATTAAGAGTAACTGTCAATACAAAGCTTGTGGGAGTTTTTTTCAGTACTCTGCTATGTGTGTCTGCAACTTTTTGTTTCTCCATTGTTTCAAGGAAGGGATCTGTGTCTGTTTCTTTTTTTGTAATTATGATGCAGGTGTCTTTTCACCTGGGTATACCCAAAATGTTGTATGGGAAGTTTCTTTTTGATAATAGGCTATGTGCCTTACCGAATGTAATGGCTTTGGCGACATGTAGGTTTTACATATATAGGATCCTTAGTAAGGACATGTTCATCAATAGCCCTGGGCTAATTTTTGTAAAAGGTTTTGGGTCAACCTATAAAACCCGATATTAATGCTATAGTATCTTATCTACCAAAAAAATATTATGCAATGTATAGATAGCAATATCAACAACAGTAATCAAAGCAATGCACAAATCACCACACACAATAGAGACACCAATTTAACGTGGTTCACCCAATGTGGGCTACTCCCACGAAGAAAATATTTCACTAAAATTTTCTCAATCAATCTCTTGGGAATCCTTTCCCTATTACAATGTTTATGGACCTCTATCCAAAGGAGACACCAATCCCCTAATCAAGTTCATGGATCTCTATCCACAGGAGAACTCCTTTCTCCTTAGCTCTGGCTGGTGATCTTCTAGAAGAACTATTGCCTCCACTACACTGGCTAATGGATCTCTATCCACTGAAGACACCTATCCTCACTGCCCTAGCTAATGGATCTCTATCCACTGGAGACTATCATCCTCTATACTCTATCACCTCCAAAGCTTACTCTCAGCTCTATCTCAAATATACACTAAACATAGTCCTTCGATCTAGCACAAATCTGCTCAATCTCTGTCTCTGGTCTGGCACAAACCTATCCTCAAATCTGCACCAAACTTTATCCTCAAATCTGCACTAAACATAGTCCTTCGGTCTAGCACAAATATATCCTCAATATCTATCCTCTGATCTACACTAAACACAATCCTTCGGTCTAGCACAAATCTATCCTCAATCTCTATCCTCAAGCCTTAACACAAAGCTTGACTCAATCTCAAATCAACTCTACTAGATCTGCCCCAAACCTTAACTCAAGGTTTGAACAAATCAATCAATCAACTCTGCTCTCAAGTCTTCTCAAAGACTTATCTCAAATCTGCCTTGTAAGCTTCCACAAAAGCTCACACTAATCTATCCACAAGTCCTCTCTAGAACTTGTCCAAATCTGCTCAACAATATCTATCCTCAAATTTGTATTGTAAGCTTCCACAAAAGCTCACACAAATCTATTCACAAGTCTTCTCTAAGACTTACCTCAAATCTGCTCAACAAGTCCTCACTAGAACTTGTCCAATCTCATAGAAACATAAAGAGAATTGTTAGAGACTCAATATGCTTCACATTCACCACAATTCTCAATTACTTTCAATTTCTCTTTTTACCATAGAAACATATAGAGAATTGTTAGAGACTCAATATGCTTCACACTCACAAACTCTTAATCACTTTCAATCTCTCTTTTATCACAGAAATATATAGAGAATTGTTAGAGACTCAATATGTTTCACATTCATCAACACTCAACCTCTTTCTCAAATCAATTCAGAATATAGAACAATTTGTTTCACAGAACTTGAACTATCACATCAACACATCCACTTGACTAGGCTCAACCAACTCTACTCAACCAATCACTCAATGAAATAATCCTTGCTCACAAACCCTAGTCCAAACTTATGAACATTCACTCAAATATTTCCAACAATGCTTATCAACCAATCTCACATAACAATGATACTCATGATCTTTGCAAACCCTAGTTCAAGTTCTTCACTCAACTAATTGCTTCAACAACAATGCTAGTCTCACATAACAATGATACTCATGATCTTTGACAACTTCACATAACAATGATACTCATGATCTTTGACAACTTCACATAACAATGATACTCATGATATTTGCACAAACTCTAGTTCAAGTTTCCTCACTCAACTAATCACTTCAACAACAATGCTTATCAAACAAGGTTTTATCAACAACTCTTTATTCCAGAAAAACCCTTTTCACTCCAACTTAGCATTCACAACATTCAACAATCACTCACTAGGAAGATGTGCCCATACCTTTTGTTTGATGTAGAAGTGCCCTTAGAAAACCTGTCTCAATCACAATTTCCTTCTTTCCAATTTTCAATGGTTAGATGACCAAAATATCACTCTAACACTTTCTCAAAATATTCCTTAGTCACAAAAATAATCAAAGCTCAAATACACCTTATTGCTCCATATTAAAATAATATCCAACACCACAAATATTTAATCAAAACACTTCTTCCAAAACTCTAACTCATCAAAAGAACATCTTAACAATTCAGTTTCATCATAACCCTTTTTAGAAAGATATCTAAAAAATAATCCAAACTCTACTTATGACTCCCTACTTAATATTGCATTAATTAAATAAATCACTTTATAAAATAATGCAATAAGTCAATCTCTCACTTTTCTAAGGTAAAACAAAATTACCCTAGCTTTTACTTTAGCAAAAATAACCCTTCATATATCAAAAAATATTTCCTCAACACTTAGGTTAATTTCACAACTTAACTTCCACCTTATCCCTCCTAAACTTTAGCAAAACAAATTAAAATAATTTCCAAAAAAATATTACCACTTTTTGCAATCCGTGGGGCTCGAAACTTGGCACAATACTCCCACAACGCCTTGGCCGCGACTTCCACGCCGTGTGAGCCACGTGCTCCACTTGGAGCCTCAAAGCACAATGTGTGCTTTGACTCCTTCAAACCCTTAAGAGCCCTTGGCTCTTCCTTCGACGTCGATGAAACCACACACTATGCTATTCGGGAGGCACACGTTTCAAAATTTGCACGAGCTTCTTTTCGCTTAAGGTGGATGCAATAAAATCGATGCCAAACCTTAGGAATGGCTATGGTATTTATACCATATGCCTTCCCTTGTCACACACGTCGATGGAGAGGAAAATACATTGGGGAAACAATGTTGTCGTCGACGCTACCAACTTTACCTTCGAAATATATTTATTTATAATTATTTAAATTCAAAGGAATTTAAATATTATAAATTAAATATTTAAATCTCCTTTGGGATTTTAAAATAAAAGCCTCCTTAGGTTTTAGAAAACCTTTTTGATTTGCCCAACCATGGTTTTAATAAAAACCTTTTATTTTTCCCAACCATGGTTTTAATAAAAACCTTTTATTTTGTGCTTCACATAATATTTAAAAATAAACATTATGAAGCTCTTTTGCCACCAACCTTTTGCATTACTCCTTTTGACCTTTGACATCAATACAATTCATCCTTGACATCAATGACAACTTCATCTACTCAAAATGTCCAACAATCTCCCCCTTTGTCATTGATGGCAACCCAATTATCTTTTCAAATTTTCTTAACATATTTCTATCCTACTCCCCCTAGGAAACTGCTCCCCTGACTCAATGCTCTCTTCTTAAATCAAATCTCTCCCCCTTACTTAAATCTCTCCCCCTTTGATATCAATGGCAAAGGGTCACCTTTGGGGCTCGGGGCTAAGAATGAGTCTCTTAGCTTAGCCCCTCCCCCACCTCCTCTTGAGGTGGTTAATTCTGGGGTGGGAGTATTTCTACTCCCATCAAGCATTGATCTTTACCTTTGTCCACTTTCTTTCTCATATTATCCTTCTTATTCCTTTGACTTTTCTTGTTCATATCCATGTTCTTGTTCCTATCCATATTCCTATTCCTATTCATGTCCATGTTCTTGTTCATATTCCTGTTCATGCTTGATTCTGGAATATCTGCTCTACACCACTTTGTTGTATGTCCATCATTATTGCACTTATAACACTTAATTTGTTATTCCTTGTAGGTGTAAATATCTTGGGATTTCTTCTGGTGAAGCCATATCTATTCCTGTCATGGACCCTGCAATTCATTGCCTTGTGACCAAACTGATTACATGAGTAGCAATACCCATGAAAAGGTTGTCTGCTTCTGAAATTCCCATATTCCTGTCTTTCATGTGTCCTACATTGTGAAGCCTTGTGCCCAAATATGTGACATGAGAAACATCATCCATTGAAGTTTCCTTGTCTTGACCTCATTGGTCTCTTAGTCTCTCTTACCCTATGTTGGTTCATGTTCCATCTGTTTCTCCTTTGTGCATTGTTTCTTTCCTTGTTGAAATTTCTATTGTCCAACTCATCCTCAGAAGTCTCACTTTCTCTCACATTATCTTCTTCTGAAGTTTCTTCTTCTTCAGAACTTGAGGTTGACTCCTCTTCTTGTTTCTTTTGAGCCTATTCAAAACCAAGACCTGTCTTGCTTGATGTAGGCTTTTGTGACTTGATAATCTTATCCAAATTCTTTGAACTTCTTCCAAACTTGTGTAGCTTATCCTTAGACTTCTCTACTTCTTCCCTTAGTAGAGCTACTTCTTGTTCTAACTTTTCACATTCTAAGACCTTTGCTTCTAACTTATCCTTGAACTTCTTTGTCTTAGCCATTGACTTGTTTAGATCCTCTATAAGCTTTCCTCTCTCTTCATCACATTCTTGAAACTGAAACTCAAGTTGGGAGTTTTGCTTTCTTACCTTCTTTAAAGTTTTAAGAGCATAAATAAGCTCTCCCTCAAGATCAACTTCTCCTTTTTCTGATTCTTCCTCTATTTGTTTGCCTTTGAGAACATCTTCATTCTTTTTTGACTTGTCTTCTATAGGATCACCTCCTTCTTCTTCTAGTGCCATTAGAATATTCTCTTTTGGTCCTTCAAGTGTATCCTCATATTCATCATCACTAAAACTGAAACCATTCCTTGTACAACTATCTTCAAGATGTCCAAAATTACCACATCTAAAACACTTGAGAATTATTGGTGACCTTTTCTTAACTTCTTCTTTTTCTTCTATCAGAAATAGGACTTCATCTTTATCATTATCTGAGAAACTATTATCACTATCACTTGAGTACTTACTTGCCTTGTCTGCATAGTAGCTCCTCTTTTGTCTTTGAAAGAACTTCTTTCCTTGTCTGCCTTGTCCATCCTTGCCTTTCTTTTGGTACATGTATTTTTCTGATTCCTTATTCTTATGATCCTATTTTTCTTCATCATTGCTATTTCTAGCTTCTTGACAATCAGTTGCATAGTGACCATACTTTCCACAATTGAAACATCTAACAAATTTTGCATCTTTAAATCTTCTTGAATCCTTATTCTTTCTACCATAATTTGCTTCTTCATCACCTGGATGACTCATTGCTTGAATATGACTTCTTGCCCTTTGTCTTCTTAGTAGCTTTGAAGGTTGCTTCCTTTCGGATATTAGGTTCCTCTTTTGTTCTTATCTCAAAAGTTGTAAGAATACCAAGTAACATATCTCTTGTCAAAGAATCACCATCTTTTGATTCTTCTATAGCAAAAATATTTTCACTAAATATTTTTGGAAGAGATCTTAAGACCTTATCACAAACATCAGATTCTTCAATCTCAAGTCCAAGTCCTTGCATGGCATTAACAACCTCATCCACACGAAGTAGATAAGCACTAATGTTTTCCTCATCCTTCATTCTTAATTCTTCAAATTGTCCTTTGATATTTTGTATCTTTACCTTTTTGACACTTTTATCTCCTTCATATATGCTTTGCAACTTATCCCAAATTCCTTTTGCATCTTTACAATGCATAACTTTTATGAATTATGTTCTATGCAAACCTCTCAAAATTGCATTCATTGCTTTTGAATTGTAATGTTGTAGAAGCTTACCTTCCTTATCTGTAGGTGGATCAACTGGTGGTATGTATCCATTTTCAATTACTTCCCAAATTTCATTGCCAAGTGCCATCAGGTGAATCTTCATTCTCATACTCCAAAATATATAATCACTTCCATAAAATACTAGTGTTGAATTATTTGAGGACCCATTCTTAGAATCCATTGTGTTCTTGTAAGCTTTTCCTTCAAGCTGTTAAACTCTTCCGAAGGAACCCGCTCTGATACCAATTGAAGAACACAAGCTTATACTGAGAGAGGGGGTGAACAGTATAAGACCACTTTTTACTTTTCTTTCCCAATCAATATTATGCAATGTATAGATAGCAATATCAATAGTAGTAATCAAAGCAATGCACAAATCACCACACACAATAGAGACACCAATTTAACGTGGTTCACCCAATGTGGGCTACTCCATGGAGAAAATATTTTACTAAAATTTTCTCAATCAATCTCTTGGGAATCCTTTCCCTATTACAATGTTTATGGACCTCTGTCCAAAGGAGACACCAATCCCCTAATCAAGTTCATGGATCTCTATCCATAGGAGAACTCCTTTCTCCTTAGCTCTGGCTGGTGATCTTCTAGAAGAACTGCTACCTCCACTACAATGGCTAATGGATCTCTATCCACTGAAGACACATGTCCTCACTACCCTAGCTAATGGATCTCTATCCACTAGAGACTATCATCCTCTATACTCTATCACCTCCAAAGCTTACTCTTAGCTCTGTCTCAAATCTACACTAAACACAGTCCTTCGGTCTAGCACAAATTTGCTCAATATTTATCTCTAGTCTAGCACAAACCTATCCTCAAATCTGCACCAAAATCTATCCTCAAATCTACACTAAACATAGTCCTTCAGTCTAGCACAAATCTATCCTCAATATCTATCCTCTAATATGCACTAAACACAATCCTTCGGTCTAGCACAAATTTATCCTCAATATCTATCCTCAAGCCTTAACACAAAGCTTGACTCAATCACAAATCAACTCTGCTAGATCTGCCCCAAACCTTAACTCAAGGTTTGAACAAATCAATCAATCAAATCTGCTCTCAAGTCTTCTCAAAGACTTATCTCAAATCTGCCTTGTAAGCTTCCACAAAAGCTCACACTAATCTATCCACAAGTCCTCTCTAGAACTTGTCCAATCTGCTCAACAATCTCTATCCTCAAATATGTATTGTAAGCTTCCACAAAAGCTCACACAAATCTATTCACAAGTCTTCTCAAAGACTTGTCTCAAATCTGCTCAACAAGTCCTCACTAGAACTTGTCCAAATCTCATAGAAACATAAAGAGAATTGTTAGAGACTCAATATGCTTCTCATTCACCACAATGCTCAATCACTTTCAATATTTCTTTTTACCATAGAAACATATAGAGAATTGTTAGAGACTCAATATGCTTCACATTCACCACAATGCTCAATCACTTTCAATCTCTCTTTTATCACAAAAACATATAGAGAATTGTTAGAGACTCAATATGTTTCACATTCATCAACACTCAACCTCTTTCTCAAATCAATTTAGAATATAGAACAATTTGTTTCATAGAACTTGAACTATCACATCAACACATCCACTTGACTAGGCTCAACCAACTCTACTCAACCAATCACTCAATGAAATAATCCTTGCTCACAAACCCTAGTCCAAACTTATGAACATTCACTCAAATGTTTCCAACAATGCTTATCAACCAATCTCACATAACAATGATACTCATGATCTTTGCAAACCCTAGTTCAAGTTCTTCACTCAACTAATTGCTTCAACAACAATGCTAGTCTCACATAACAATGATACTCATGATATTTGACAACTTCACATAACAATGATACTCATGATCTTTGACAACTTCACATAACAATGATACTCATGATATTTGCACAAACTCTAGTTCAAGTTCCTCACTCAACTAATCACTTCAACAACAATGCTTATCAAACAAGGTTTTATCAACAACTCTTTATTCCAGAAAAAACCCTTTTCACTCCAACTTAGCATTCACAACATTCAACAATCACTCACTAGGAAGATGTGCCCATACCTTTTGTTTGATGTAGAAGTGCCCTTAGAAAACCTGTCTCAATCACAATTTTCTTCTTTGCCAATTTCAATGGTTAGATGACCAAAATATCACTCTAACACTTTCTCAAAATATTCCTTAGTCACAAAAATAATCAAAGCTCAAATACACCTTATTGCTCCATCTTAAAATAATATCCAACACCACAAATATTTAATCAAAACACTTCTTCCAAAACTCTAACTCATCAAAAGAACATCTTAACAATTCAGTTTCATCATAACCCTTTTCAGAAAGATATCTAAAAAATAATCCAAACTCTACTTATGACTCCCTACTTAATATTGCATTAATTAAATAAATCACTTTATAAAATAATGCAATAAGTCAATCTCTCACTTTTCTAAGGTAAAACAAAATTACCCTAGCTTTTACTTTAGCAAAAATAACCCTTCATATATCAAAAAATATTTCCTCAACACTTAGGTTAATTTCACAACTTAACTTCCACCTTATCCCTCCTAAACTTTAGCAAAACAAATTAAAATAATTTCCAAAAAAATATTACCACTTTTTGCAATCCGCGGGGCTCGAAACTTGGCACAATACTCCCACAACGCCTTGGCCGTGGCTTCCATGCCGTGTGAGCCACGTGCTCCACTTGGAGCCTCAAAGCACAACGTGTGCTTTGACTCCTTCAAACCCTTAAGAGCCCTTGGCTCTTCCTTCGACGCCGATGGAAACACACACTGCGCTATTAGAGAGATAAACATTTTAAAATTTGCACGGACTTCTTTTCACTTAAGGCGGATGCAATAAAATCGATGCCAAACCTTAGGAATGGCTATGGTATTTATACCATATGCCTTCCCTTGTCACACACATCGACGAAGAGGAAAATACGTCGGGAAAACAATGTTGTCGTCGGTGCTACCACTCGACCACAACCACAACCTCAAGCACAATTCCCTTCAAACCCTTAAACCTGGATCTTTCGTGCGACACCCACACACTACGCTATTCGGGAGGTACACGTTTCAAAATTTGCACGAGCTTATTTTTACTTAAGGCAGATGCAATAAAATCGATGTCAAACCTTAGGAATGGCTATGGTATTTATACCATATGCCTTCCCTTGTCACACACGTCGACAGAGAGGAAAATACGTTGGGGAAACAATGTTGTCATCGACGCTACCAACTTTACCTTCGAAATATGTTTATTTATAATTATTTAAATTCAAAGGAATTTAAATATTATAAATTAAATATTTAAATCTCCTTTGGGCTTTTAAAATAAAAGCCTCCTTAGATTTTAGAAAACCTTTTTGATTTGCCCAACCATGGTTTTAATAAAAACCTTTTATTTTGTGCTTCACATAATATTTAAAAATAAACATTATGAAGCTCTTTTGCCACCAACCTTTTGCATTACTCATTTTGACCTTTTGACATCAATGACAACTTCATCTACTCAAAATGTCTAAGAGAATATATATATATATATACCTTTTTTCTAAATTTATCCACTAATACCCAAGATTGTCTTGGCAATACAAAGTGTTGCTCTAATTCTTTAAAATTATTTAAAAAATAATAATAATAAACTAAATAAGCACACCTATAAAAGTGAAAGGCATATAATTGTAGACAGGGGTGAGTGCATTTCCGATATGGGATGATGACAGTTGGCATCAGAGATCAAGCAAGGGGTCGATGTCTTTTTTAGTAGTCTAACTCTGGCATTCATCGGTAGTGTCTAGACGTCAGGGGTCTAGACGTCTGAGGGACATGTGTAGACGTCTAGGACAAGTTCAGACATCTGGGACAGACATCTGGAAGGTAGATGTTTGGACTGGCATGGGAGACGTCTGGTCACTAGACGTCAGGGGGGTATCCATCGGGGTCTGACGGCTAACCATCTAGCAGTTACCATACATCAGGACTAGACGTCAGATGTCTTCCTCATTCATAAACCTACAAACACCATATTCATTTCCTACTTCAGCACATGTTCAGCAATGTCTATGGCAAACTTGCAATCACACTTTAGCAAAGGAAACTTGCAACATAACCATTAATGGCTTCCAAACTGCAAGTCACACATAACATTCATACAATCACCATACACGCAGAATGTAGAATAGTATAACAGCATTTTGCATTATGTTAGATGATAGCATACAACTCTTACAGCATGGATTTTCCTCTTTACAAATGTTTGAAAGGGGGGTTAAATAGGTGCAGGAAGTTGGTTTCCCCAACTAACTCCTGGAACCACCCCAACCAATTCCCACAACTATTTATTTTAACAACACTAACTAACTAGACGTATATCCTAGTTAACAATACTAACTAGACGTCTGACCATCCGTCTAGTGTCACAAGCATGACGACTATTTTAGTCATGTAGTCCCACATGTGTTTACATTCAGCCTAGATGTCTAGTGGTTGTATTTTCCATAATTTCCAAACATAAACATAAACAAAACTTACTTAATTACATTACAAAATTGTTGATGGATGTGCTAACTAGTCCTAGGTTTTAGAACTGTTGTCTACATCTATCCTCCCCTTCGAAGAATTCGATGTCCTCGATGACTTTCTTCACTCAGATCCTGAAGCTCTAGCCTCAATATGTGTTGCACCTGGTGGATTAGCAGCCTGTAATTCCCTTTATACTCCTGAAGCTGTTCACAGTAGTGGTCCCGTTATTCCTTGAGCCTCTTTGCATAGTTGTAGTATTTTACCCATTCCATTCCCAAGGCATTGGCTCTCTCTTCTGTCTGCTTCAGATTGGACAATAATTATGTCTCCCTACTACGGAACATGTCCTTCAATAGCTGTTATGAAAGAGAAGTAGCTGATGTTCATGTTTGTTGTTTCGCTCGCCACAGTTATTCCTATAAGACTACATTTTGTTTCTGTAGGTCTTCCTTTTCTTGAGCCCAAGCTCGCTCTTGTTGACTTCTATTGGTTGCGAATAATTTTGCCTGCTTGATCAATAGTTATTTTATATTCTTGAGTTGGGCTATTTCTGCCACTACTTCTTGTAATTACCGGTTCCTCTTCTCTTATTTAGTTGTTAATCTTTGGCCCAACTGCTTTTTCTCCTCTTGGAATCGCTCCATTCATTCTATTCCTTCATCCAAGAGCTTATCCTTTTCCATCAGAGCTTAGTTGAACCTATATGCTCAATTCCCTCGCCCAACCACTACAACAAGTGCATGAGAAAATTCATTTGTGTATACATTGACAGTAGTTCTGGCACTACTTCCACTTGCATGCCATGCTCCCTAGACTGTGGAGGATTTTTGTCATGGCCACAAACATAGATCTATTTTGTCCCCAAGTAGAGACTAGGTGTCTTGTTTGGCAATTCTACCATACCCTCCATTGTTTGTACTTGGGCAGTAGGTAATTACCAAGGTTGTTTGGTTGTTTCGCATAAATATTTGAGATATCTTTCCATGAAGGTCCTTGAGCTGCCCATTTGACCAATCGGTCAAGTTCCTCCTCCACCATGCTTTGCCACTTCTTCCATTGGTCCATGCATGCACCACTAAACTGCAAGCTCAAATTGTTCATCACTTTTCCCAGTTTATCAAAACAGACTGTCGCTTGCTCATCCATCTCATTTGAAGGATCCATTAAATTTGGCAACTTGAGAAGGATCTCCTAGGACCATGTATTTATCTGTTCGGCCTCATGTGCAATTGCTTTGTCTTTCTCTTCCAGGCAAAAAAACGGGTTGTTTCCTCCTATAGATTGTCCCAAGGTCTTGTTGCCCTATTTTTTGTGTTCTTCTATCTTTTCCAAGTCTATTGTTTCCAGGGATTGTTCTCCTCCATCTTTGGATATTTTTGCTTCTGGGCTTTCCGTTGTCTCCTTTGTGGGCTCTTCTATCTCCTTCTCTAATTGTTCTATAACCTGTGGTGGTGGTCCTTCCTCTACCCCTGGGTTACTGTTGATTCCTACAATATCCTTAGGAACTATTGCCCTAGCTGCTGTAGCAAACATATTCTCTATGGAAAACATACCCAAGGTGGCTTCCAATGTTTTTGGTCTTGCCAAGGGTATCTCTGACATATCAAGTGAACCTATGCGTCTTATGTGCTCCACCTTTGCCAAGAACTCGTCTGGTCCAACTAGGTTAGTTGTACTGGTCCCAACTACCTGATTATGCAATGTAGTCGGTATGGAGAAGTCAACTTCTTCCTTCTGATGGTGTTCCCGACTACGAGCTATTTCCAGATTTTTTGCTATCTTTTCCAGAGCTTCTTGTGAAAAATTCAGGGGTGGCACATCAAATCGCCCCTTCTTCTTTCGCCTAGGTTCCTCTGGTGATTGGGCCTTCTGTTTTTGCACCTCTTCCTCCCGAGCCTATGGTACTCCCTTATCCTCCCCTTCTTGCATAGCCACCAGCTTCTCCTGACATAGTTTATGGGAGATCTATTTCACTCATGCCTTATTTGTCGACGTCTTCTTTGTTGTTTGGGCTTCATCCACCTACAAATAGATGGTGCAAGAGGCGATAAATCCTTTGAAGCATCAAAATCTAGGATAAGAACTTCTGCCCTTACTGCCACATCCAGGATTAGTCCAATTACGTGGAAAGTCATCAAGAAATTCTTCGTTGTCCTCATCAAGAATGCCTGTATGCGGTTTGATAGGTATGTTGCCCAATCATATTGTATACCTTGATCTATCCCTTGCAAGTAAGAAATCAAACAAATAGGCAAATATGAACTCCGTTGTTCTCCTAACAGTCTTGCCATGATGACATTCATGATCACTTCATATCCCTCGCTACAAAGTTATCCCTATTTCACTCCTCTTCTATCATGGACGCTCAACATAGCTTTTGCTTATTCCCTGGTCATAGTGGTGACATCCATGATCAATTCTAGTGATCTCTTCAGATCCACCGTTTCATTTAGCATCGGTTGGACCATTGGTGGAAGCCCAAAAGTACATTAAAAGACTCCAGGAGCAAAATAAACCTCTAATGCAATGCCATCTATCTCCATAAGACTATTGTGCTTCCTGGCATCACATGTATCCACAATCTGCATTAAGTATTCTTTGAAAATTTCTTGATCAAAGTGAGGAGCCTGTAAAATGAAGTGTACTCCCACTGTATTTAGCTTTGCTTTCACTGGATGGTTCCCTAGTTTATCTACCCACCATTGACGACAAAAGTCTCTTTTTGGGCATACCCAAGTCAATTCCTCCACTGGAATGGGTGCCTTACCACTCACATTAATCTCCTTACTCCTATGGGTTGCCACTTCTGTTGCTTCCCTTTTACTCCTGGTCTATCCAACTTTTGTACTTTTGCTTTGACTTATCGTTTCTACCTCCTATTGGTGTCATAGCCTCTTGACTACCATCGATTCAGATTCGGGCTCACTCCATCTTGAAGTTTTTCATGATTTATGCTTTAATGTCCTCATGCTTTATTTATTCACTCCTCTACCCTAGACGACGGGTCTTCCAACTGTCTGATTCAATAGATGTCAGGTCCTATAGACGTCTGGTGTCTGCACCCATTACGTATGACTACCGTCTGGTGATCTATACTTCATATGGCTAGATGTTAGATGCTAGATATCAGGTCGACTAGACGTAGGGTGCTAGTTGTTAGGTGCTAGCCGTCAGATACCTGCCATCTGGTTCTATTATCTAGACATCCATTGCATCGTCCCCTTTGCCCTAACCATCCTCTGCAACTCTTCTATGTACTCTTATGTCCACTACTATGCGCTCTTCTCCTTTGTGGTCTCCTCCTAGCTGCCTATGTGAGAAAAAAATGAGAGGCTCTCCTTTTATAGCTTCTCCCAATCATTATGCAACCATTTTTATGTAACTAATTCCTTGCATGTGCGACACGTCGGCTATTTTAGACGTCTAGGTGTCCCTTTTTCATCTTTTTCCCTATTTCGTCTTTTATCTATTTTGTCTTTTCCTCTTTTGAATTTTTTCAAATTTTCTTATTTTTATTTATTTTTGCCTATATTTTTTCAAAACTGTATGCGACATCTCTATTTTAACGTCGACGAGTGAACTGTATGGGCAAACCAATGCGCAGTTCCCATGCATCTAATGTTGCATTTTTATGATGACGGTTATTTCCTTAGAAACTGCTAAAATCATCATCACTATCATTGTTTATTTCCTCTGTCGCCTATCATCTTTGGCGATTTTTTCGTCTTGAGAGAGTTTTCGAGCGTGACTGTGGTTGCTGTCTGGTCCTATCCTGTGGCATAATGCACCAGTCTGATTGCTCTGTTTCTTCCATATGCTGCCTTATTTTTGGCTATGGGGACTGATTCATGTTGGTCCATCGCCTAACATTATCATTAGCTTGTTCATTCCTTTCTACTATCGGACTAGTTTGTCCCATCCCTTCTTCAGCCAATCGAACGTCTCCATCCTTCAAGATAGCAATATTATCCTCTGATACTTCTTCTCGATGGTTGTTATTCATGTTTAGGCATTTTGGATGGGCAGGTACCAGTGGAATTCATTCAGTCATTCCATCATTACACCAGATTATTAAACAGTCATCCATATAGTTATATATCACCATGTCTTGTATCTACTGATCAAGCTCATGTGGCCTGGGTTATTGTCGTATTTGTTGTTCCCTATTTTGGTGGGGATGTCTAATTCTTGGACCTCATCCTCGACCTCTATTAGTTCTTGCAACTACCCGTGCTTGATCCCTATGCTCTAAATTAAGGTTTCTATCCCAATTTCTCCTTCCACGGACCTGGTTACCACATCCTCAACCTTTTTCCAATCGAATCTCTCTAATGTTGGGTTGTTGTACTCCTAGCTGCCCGAGATTCGGTCGGTCCCTCAGTTGTTTCTAACGATGTCTTTGGTTCCTACGAGCTTGCTGAGATGGACCTCTCTATCTATTCTCAAGAGCACGAAGTAATGGATTGGCTCTGACTAGGTTTCCAGATGGGCCTTACGATCCAAACTGAGAACCAGTCGACCTATTAGTAGTCAGAGGGAAATTTATTCCTCTCAAGCTACCAGGATGGAGGTCAATCACGATCCTCCCTTGGCCAGGAGCTCTCGGGATTCCTTGTGATCTCTCGTACCTAAATTGTCTTGACTACAAGCCTCATTTGTAGGTTGTAGTCCTGGATCAAGTGTTAGTTGTTGCAATATCCTCAGTCTTCTATTGGCCCTCATCAATATTTGTCTCCATCTCCTTTGCTCAAATTATAGTTGCATGGTACAATGAGCCAAATTCTCTTGGTACTCCTTTGAAAATACTGAGTCGATACTTGAGTAATTTTCATCTCCTATCGTATTGAGTGGTCATATTGAAGTTTATTGAACCCTTTGCTGCAATATTCGTACTTCTCTTCTATGCTATCGTAAATCTAGTGTAGCCATCTAATACCTAACTACCTCCTCTCATTTAGTTGGGCGTCTTAGGGCTCCAGCATAAGGTTTTCTCCATGCATGAGGCGATGGTATTTCTGATGTAACATCCTCATTCAATCCTTTGTTGTATTCATCTTGTGGACTGAGTGAAGCATCGTCTTCAATTATCTACATAGTTTCTAGAAATCTAACACCCGCTTGTCGAATGCGATCTTCATCCCTTTGTCTTCTATTGTTTGAGTGAGGACTGATATATGGAATATCTGGGTTCTGTGGTAGAGTATTGTCACTGCTGGAGTCTTCCAACCATCCTTCAGTTCTTGGTTTTTCAGGTACCATCTCGATATCCTTCCATATTATTGTTGCCATTTCCTCCCTAGTTATTTGATATTTAGCAGTCGAGCTTTGTCCTGCTTCCCACCTCCTGGGTATTTCTGGAGAATCTCGTCTTCTGATGGTTCGTTGCTTCTCCACCTGAGGATTCTTCTATATTTAACATAATTTTTAGTGAGGCTAAAGAACAACTCCTAGAAGGTGCATCTGTTACTATTGATTTTCCTCTTCTATTTTTCCTTGGACTTGTCATGTCTTCATGTTCTTCTTCCAAGGAGAATAAACTACCTTTTGAAGAATTCTTTGTTGCACTTCATCTTAGTTCCCCTTGATTCATATCTGCCCATTCTGTTAGGCGAGCTTCATGCCTTTCATTGACCCTGTGCATGGTTGTGTCCAACTCTTGGATTACCTGTTCCCATCGTTGATTATTGTACTACCTCATATTCTTCCTGCAACCTATGTATTTTTGTTTTCATTCGTTACAAAATTCTGACTCCCTCTTCCTAATATTCTTCTAGAACCTCATATTGAGCGACCTCCGTCATAACTTGGAGTCAGTCCTCTTCGCTGTTACTTGAGAGTTCCATTATCTGCCCTTATTCACTCCCAAACAACCAATCCAGGTTATGCATTTCCTCCTCTCGAACAATGCTACCCTGCTCATTATTTCTAGAAGGTTGTGTGCCTGGATCTTCTTCTTCTATTTTGGAAGTTCTTGTTTGTCCCAAGTTGATCATATTCACCTTTGCACGAGGTTTGTATACTTTCAACTTGAAACCATTAAATACCTTGGGGTATAATGTTCCATCCAATTTCCTTAGTCTTACTGCCTTATTTTCGAGCACTTCTTCTACCTGAAAGGGTCCAAGCCACAAAGTTTTCAACTTTCCTGGCTTGAGTTCTCTCTTACCATTGTATTTGAGAACTAGTCCACCAACCTTCAGATCCATATTTCGAAGATGTTTATCATGCCAGAACTTCCTCCTTTTCTGTGCAATCTTTGTTGCCCATTGCACCATCACCCTCTTTTCATCTAATTGTACCAATATTGTCAGTCATTCTCAAATACTCTCTTCATCATTCAAGTGATTGTCGGCTGCTACCCTCAAGCTAGGTACAAGGAATTCAATTGGTACTACTTCTTGTCTGTACATCAGTTTAAAGGGCATGTGATTTGTAGTGGGATTGAAAGTGGTCCTGTATGCCCATAAAACTGCTGGTAATTGTTCCTCCCAGTCGGCTCCTTTTACTTCACATGTCTTATACATGATTGAAACCAAGACTTTGTTTGTTGCCTCCACTTGCCCATTTGCTCTTGGGTAGTACAGGCTTGAAAAGGAATGAAAAATCCTAAATTCCTTTGTCAAGTTCTGAATAATTGCATTCACAAAATGGCCTCCTCTATCACTTGTTAACTGTAGAGGTATTCCAAACCTTGTAATTACTTGTTCATACAAAAAGCGAGTCGTGCTTTTTGTCGAGTTGTCCAATACAGCCCTTGCTTATACCCATTTTGTGAGATATTTTGTGGCAACCATTATGTATCGACATCTTCTCCTTCGACTTGTTCTTAGACGACCTACAAAATCCAACCCCCATATTTCAAAAAGTTCCTGAGGTTGTGATGAATGTAATGGCATGAAGTTTCTCTTCAAGGGTTTCCCTATTCTTTGACATGTATCACATGCTACTACAAAATTCTTCGCATCATGAAAGAGGGTGGGCCACCATAGACTTGCCAACAACACTTTCTTGGCTGTTGCATCTGGTCCCATGTGTCCTCCTACCAATCCCTCATGTGTATCCTTCAATGTTTGTTGTACTTCATCCTCCATTATACATCTTCTCAATACGTGGTCCTCCCCCATATTGTAAAGCAATCCTACGATCAAGGTGAAGGGTGTCAATTTCGTAATCACTTTCCTCCGCTCAACTGTTGTTAACTCTTCTGGCAGATGTCCTATCGACAGATATTCCCCTATATGCTTATACCATCCTAGTATGGCATTAATCGTGAACAATTATGCATCAGTAAATTCATTTGGTTATCCTCCCTCTACAGGTTCTCCTGAGCGAATCCTCAACAATTGGTCTACTATTAAGTGTTTCTTCCCTAGTCTGACTACCACTCTAAACATGAATTCCTGCAAGGTGACGAGCCATCGACTTTCTCATTCGTAGATCGTTGGTTTGTTGATCAAGTATAATAGAGCCTGATGGTCTACATAAAAATCAAAGGGGTTAGCCAGTAGGTAGTGTCTATACTTTTATACTGCATACACCATTCCTAGTGCTTCTCGTTCTATTGTGCTATAATTCTTCTCGGCTCTCAATAGTAGTCGACTTGCAAAATATATGGGTTGATCCAACCCGTATTGGCCTTTCTGTGCCAAGGCACATCCAATGGAAAAATTTGAGGCATGCACATGGAATTATTTTTGCCATTTTGGGTAAACCAGGATAGGTTCTTTCACTAAGTGCCCTTTCAATCCCTCAAATGTCACCTGGTGTTCCTTTGTCCATATTAATGGAACACACTTTTGTGTAAGTGCATCTAGTGGATGAGATGTCAATGAATAATTTTGTATAAACCTCCTGTAATATCCGAAAGTTTCCAGAAATGTTTTAACCGAGCTCACATCATGTGGCTCCTCCATCAGTAACACCACCCATATTTTATCAGGATCGGGCTTCAAACCTTCTTGGCATACTATATGCCCTAGCAACTTTACATAATGTGGCTCCTCCATCAGTAACACTACCCGTATTTTATCGAGGTCGGGCTTCAAACCTTCTTGGCATACTATATGCCCTAGAAACTTTTCGTATGGTACCAACAAGACACACTTATTTGGGTTCAGTGTTATTCGTGCTTTCCTGCATAAACTCATGCATTCTCCCAAGGCCTTTAAATGTTCTTGTGTCTTCCCATACAATGACCAATCATCTAGAAAGGCTTTGAAATTCCCTGTAGACATTTTATCAAAAATATACAAGATGATCCTTTGAAAAGTAGCAGGCGCATTGCATAGTCCAAATGGCATACGATTGTATGCATATATTCCATTCTCTACCACAAAAGTAGTCTTCAACTTATCTTCTTCTTCTATGATAATTTTATTATATCTTGAGAATCCATCCAAAAATGAATAAATCTCATGGCCAGCTACTTCTTCCAGTATGGATTCTGTGAATGGGATTGGGAAGGGATCTTTTATAGTTACGTCATTCAAACTTCTAAAATCCACACAGATTCAAATTTTATCTACTTCTCATTTTAGAGTGATTACAATTGGTGAAACCCACTCACTTGTCGTAACCTTGAATATAATCTTGTATCTAGCATCTTTTCGATTTTGACATTCACCTTTGCTGCATCTGAAGTAGCTATGTCCTGACTTACTATTTGGTTCTTTGGATTAATTATATACTTGTGTTGCCCCTGTTTTAACGATAGTCATTCCTTCTCCCAATTGTGGTTGACTTTTGTTGTTCTCAACCATCCACGTCTTATGAGTGCATCATATGTAAGTTTTTGCATAGCAATGACAAAAAAATCTAGGGTGATGTCTTGTTCGGCTATGCATACCTTTTGATTCATCAAAATACATATTGTTTCCATTCCATATTGATCAGTACCATATAGTTTGAAATTTGGAGACCGTAAGGTGGGTTGCCCCGGAATCCACCATGTCTTATCTAGCATCACACTCACACTAGACCCTCCATCTACAATCACCTAATTTAGCCTATGGTTCAAATCTTCCATTTGAACAATAATTGGCCTTCACTCAGCTTCAATCATCAGGATTATTGGGTCGATAAATTGTCCTTGCTTGATAGTTGCTACCTGTCGAGGTTAATCTTTTTTCTTGATGACTTTCGTGATCGTAGCGTACAACTTTGATAATTATACTAAACAGGTTGGTGACCTTCATCTCAACCTTCGTGTTTAGTACCTTTGTTACCAAGCCTTCTAATGATGCATTTTTCATTATTTCTGGTCTCTTTAACACTTTCTCCAGAACTAGTCCTTGTTTCTCCTTTGCCAGTTCTGTCTCAATCAATTTTTGGGCTTCCTATAATTGTTCCTTCTCCTTGGCAGGTTTTGGATAGTCTTCATTTTTCTTGGTCTAAGCTCTTGTCACATCCAATACTTCTTTTTCTACCTCAATCACTTATCCAATCCCAATGAGGTTAATATTTTGTGTTCCACTGGTACTTACTTTGTTTGGGAAATTAGCATCCTTGTGATTTCTTGGAACACACCATTTACATATTTGAGTGGTGTTGTTACCACTATTATTACCTACATTCTGGGGTTTGGAATAGTTATTCACAAAATGATCCCATTCTTAATAATTCCAACACTGAATATTTGGCCGACCGTCAGAGTCGTATTGAAATTGGCTCTGACCTCCTTGTCTTCCTCCTCAGCGATTATTCATGTATCCTTCACTAGTGGATCCTTGTCCATTCCTCTATGGATTTGGCTGCTCTTCTTGTTGTATTGCCAATGTCTGATGCCTCTTACTTTTTAGGTTGAATGGACAGTCAATGACGGGATGTCCTGTGACTTCACATATATTATAGTATGCCTTCTTTAGACAGTATATGTTTGAGTGTCCATCTGCCTTGTAGTCTGAACACCAAATTTATTTCCAATCCTTTCGACCTTCCCCTTTTGCTTCTTTTAAAAAAATTTCAAATTATCTCTTGAAGGTATGAATCGTATTTTGTACTTTATCTTCAAATTCACTATCCGAGTCTTCAACTTGCTTTAAGTATTCACCAATACTCGCAGTCATTTGTTTACCTTCACTTTCAAAGTTTTTAGCCTTCTCCAGTGCTTCTACATGCATTGAGGATGGTACTGCCTTCATTTTCTTCTTGAACCTTGGTAGTAGTCCATCCAAAAACCAACGTTTTACCATACCATCAGCAAGTATCATCTCCATTTTGTCGATCAGTTGTTTCAATCTTCTATTATAGCTTTTGACATCCTCGTCCATTTTTTTTTTAGTGACACAGATTTCTGTAATTATGTCAGTGTCATCCCTCATAGGTCAGAATTCTTCTATGAATGCATTCTTGAGGTCATCCTATTATGTAAATGCTTGCGTACTTTATCTTTTCAAGTACCAGTCTATCGTCATGCCTCACAATGTGGCTGGGAACAATCACAACCATTGTGTGTCCTATGTGACTCCATTAGATCCCCAAATGGTAATGCAAGTTCCAACATGTCATGTTGGATCCTCATTCCCTTAACCTGAGAAGGGTGGGCACTTTTTCTATATTTTTCTATTGGCAGGATTCACCATGATATTTTGTCTTCCTGGTGTTAGTGTTTGCAATGGTTGGTTCGATTGTCTATTTATTGTTGGTGGTGCAAAGTTGTGCTCAAATAGCCTTCTTCCTGTCTCTAATTGGTCTTTTCTTCATGATATCCTTTGCAAATATACCAAACGTGGCTCTGACCTTCCTCCCTATGAACCTCTGCGTAGGTGCCTTGATATCAGGTTCTCTCCTTCAGTATCCTTTGGCTACCCTTCCCTCACTGGTTATGGTGTTGTCATCCAGTCTTCGATGATGGGCTCTTCCTCAACTATTTGCTCTCCCTCATTTTTGTAGTCACCAACCATGTATTTATACTGACATTGTCTTCATATTCAGTATACTATAATCTCTCCAATTTTGGAATGGATACTTCCATGGTCTCGTGTGTTCTTAAGTTCACCAGTCGTGCGCTTCTTCTCATCAGTATTTTTTCTTTGTTTTGTAACCTGAAACTAGTCATTCACCTATTATTCCTATCACTTGTTGCTAAACTTAAAGTTTTTATTTAGGCAACGACACAAAATGTAGACAGGGATTAGTGCATTCCTGAGATGGGCTGATGACAGTTGGTATCAAGGATCGAGCAATAGGGTGATTTCTTTCTTAGTAGTCTAACTCTGGCATTTGTAGGTAGTGTCTAGACGTCAAGGGTCTAAACGTCTAAGGGACAGGTGCAAATGTCTAGGATAGGATCAGACATCTGGGACAGATGTCTGGAAGGTAGACATCTGGACTGGCAGGGGAGACATCTGGTCACTAGACGTCATGGGGGTATCCGTCGATAGGTGCAACCTAGATGTAAGGTCAGGAGGGTCTGACGGCTAGATTTTTGAAGGTTACCAAACATTAGGACTAGACGTGAGATATCTTCCTCATTCATAAACTTGCAAACACCATATTCATTCCCTACTTCAGCACCTGTTCAACAATGTCTGTGGCAAACCTACAATCACACTTCAGCATAGGAAACCTGCAGCATAACCATTAATGGCTTCCAAACTATAACTCACATACAACATTCATACAATCACCATACACGCAGAATGTAGAACAGTATAATAGCCTTTTACATTATTTCATATGATAGCATACATCTCTTATAGCAAGGATTGTCCTCTTTACAAATGTTTGAAAGGAGGGTTAAATAGGTGCAGGAAGTTGGTTTCCCCAATCAACTCCTGGAACCGCCCCAACCAATTCCTACAACTACTTATTTTAACATCACTAACTAACTAGACATCTATCCTAGTTAACAATGCTAACTAGATGTCTGACAAGTTGACAATACAACTAGACGTATGACCATCCATCTAGTGTTACAAGCATGACGGTTGTTTTTGTCATGTAGTGCCACATGCGTTTACATTTAGCCTAGACGTATGGTGGTTGTATTTTCCATAATTTCTAAACATAAACATAAACAAAACTTACTTAATTACATTGCAAAATTATTGATGGATGTGCCAGCCAGTCCTAGGGTTTAGAATTGTTGTCTACAATAATCACCATTTGACTACTCAATAGAAAAAGTAGGCCATAAATGCAATGAGAATTTTAAAAAAATCCTTTGTAATAGAGGGTCCCCCCACCATGGAAGCAATGCGGTCATCATTGAAGGACTAAGCACATTTATGTATGTCACACTCATCAACATTACTGTTTGAGTATTCACATGGGACGTTGTAAAACTGAGTCCATATTTAGTTGAACAATGTTGTTTGCAAGGTCATTCCCAAATGGATATTTGGATATGGGTATTGAGAAGCGATGCTCAAATACACCTTCCTTCCATTAGAAAAGCCCAAATTATTCAATGCTTTCACGAGATTATCTTAGTGATTTGTGGTGGCTATTATACCGAAGTCAATGTTATTCGACATAATATCTCATAAAGACCTAGAATTTGACTGCCTTCCAATAAATTGTTCCATAGGTAGTTCATAATGCTTTGTACATCCTTAGCAAAGTCAAGGGAATAGTGTTCTAAGTAATGATGCCTAATCTCTCTTCTCATTTTTGGAGAAAGCATTGCAGAGATAATTTTTTGGCTATGGAAAAACCTTCGATGGATTGTTGGTCATTCTTGCTAATCTTCATTTCCAATCCATTTAGACTAGAATCTACGGATGAAGAGGAATCACATTTAAGATGGACCTCTTTGACTTCGAGCTGCTTCATCTCTATTGCTTCAGAATCACCATTGTCTTATTTATGAGTATTGATAAAATATAGGATTATCCTCCCTTTAATAAAAATAATTTGTAAATATGTCGAGTACCATCGATAATGCACATTTATAACTTAATTTAATACTAATATAATGACTTGAATTCAATAACAATAAATAATGACATGATACATTAACTCTTCTAACTACAACTAAACTAAATATATTTTTTTGGTTTATATGTGTATATATATATACTTTTTAAACTTAACCACTCATACCCAAGACTGTCTGAAGAAAAAATGAAAAAAAGTAGTGACAGATTTTGGAGTGTTTTGAATCCACAACTGAGTCAGGTGGTGGTGGTTATAGAGGATTTGAATGTAGACAACGATGGTTCTGGAGGTTTTTTTAATACATACTTGAGTCAAATGGTGGCGGTTGTAGAGGATTTGAATCAAATTAGCGATGGCTCTAGAGGTTTTTAATCAATATCTAAGTCAAGCAGTGGCAACTATAGAGAACTTGAATCCAAGCAACGGTCGCTCTGGAGGGTTTTTAATCCATGACTGAGTCAGGTAGTGGTGATTGTAGAGGTTTTGAAGCCAACCAATGGCAGTGAGGTAAGTTTCGACATCTCTGATTTAGTGCTTAAAATTATTTAGGTTTTAGGAAAGTTGGACAGGGAGCAGGAAATAATAAATCAATAGTATAGGGGTAATTCGATAATGGAAGAAGAGAAACAACAATTACAAGAACAAGTAGAAACCATAGGACAACTGGTCTTCGTGAATTCACATACTATTTTAATCAGTGGAGCTAACAAAATATGAGGATTGACATATCCACAAGCAATAGGGCATACAACAATACTACCATTTGAGACACCCGAAGAAGGAATAGAAAAACCCATATGTTTCAATGCGAAACATTACTGGAGAATAATAATGCATCGACAAGCTCGAACAAGGGAAACAATAATGAATAGGACTATCGAAAAATAACAGTAAAGAATATTCTTCCACATAAACATGTAGAGAATAAGGAACAACCAAAGGCACTAACCATCCTTGAATGGGGAGATCAGTCAAACTAACATAGGGGAAAAAATAAGGAAGAAAAAAGAGATGGAGGTAAAGTGACAATACACAAGAATACAAAAGGAAAAACAAGCAAGGATAAAAATAAATAAAAAATGATTGCAAGAAAACATTTAGCGTGGAAACTGCAGGTCACCAAAATGAGTTTGAAGATAGGGAAGAAATTTATAGTCCCACAACCACGCCACTCATGTGGGCACCAAGACTTTATGTGCAAGAGATAATGAAGATGAAATATAAACTTGAGAGTATGAAAAATAGGGATAAAATAAGAGATACTAAATTAGATGAGGTCATAAAAATCAATCAGAGGTTGGAAAAGGAAAACAACCAACTCAAGGAGCAAGTGTCAAAGCTACAAAACCTTGTGAAAATGGATCGATGTGAATGGCATATCCTCAAACAAGCCATCCACTCCCCAATCAATGATACAATAGATATGGAAAAAATAAATGCAAGACGAATAAAAGAGGTACAAAAAACACTCCAAAATATAGAAACAAGAGAAAATGAGCTGCGAAATGAACTAGCATAGGCAAAGTCATGGTCTCAAGTAGTAAAAGAACCAGTCAATTAGCAAAAAGAGTTGATGGAGAAGCAAGTAAAAATTTAAATAAGAAAAAAGAAATAAAGACATGAGAAATTATCAAACATAATCATCAAAGGGTTAAAATATTATGGGGATAGGAAAGACACAAACCGTTTAACCAAGGACTTCTTGTCAGATCGGTTGCAATGGAAAGATCATATCAAACAAGTAGGTAGAATTGGCAAGATGAGAGAAGGAGGTAGAGATAGGCATAGTTTAGATCACATTAATGAGCTATGAGGATAAAACAAGGTTCCTAAGAAACAAAGTCATGTTGAGAGAATCACAATTCTATTTAGATGATGACCTAACCTTTCTATAGCAAGAAGAAATAAATAAGGAATGGAAAAAGGTGAGGGCAATAAGAAATGAAGGAAAATGGACATATTTAAGAAATGGAAAGGTGTACATCACATCTAAACAAACCCAAAATAAATATGGAGTATGGCCCTCTTGTGAACATCTTACAATGGTAAGATGGAATTGTAGAGGTTACCCTTGGAGAAGAGGACCCGGGTTAGGGCCCATTGCTAGAGACAAAGATATAATCATCCTAACAAAAACACATGAGCACAATGGATGTAGGACTCCAAACTTTGTGGGATACAAGAAAATAACAATATGGAATAAAACAACAAAAAATGGCAAGAGGCAGCGGGTATTATGATTTTAATAAAAGAGGAGTGGGATAGGGTCATTAAAAATGAAAAATAAGATGAAAATAAATTGTACATTTGTATAAAAATCCTAGAACATAAGTCAGTTATTAGCATAGCAACATGTTATATTGCTCCCAAGAATTCTAAATTCTATAAGAAACATGACCTTAACAGAGAAGACCCATACTCCTCCCTAAAAAGAGACATTTTGACATACAGTAAGTTAGGGGAGATTATATTAATTGGAGACTTCAATGCAAGGACAACAAATAAGCAAGGTAACATTCTAGTGGGTAACAAAGATATTGATATTAATCCTCTTTGGATACCAGAAGAGAAAAATCAACAGTGGACCAGGACTTCAGAATATGAGCATGGGGCTATCACACAGTATGGAGAAGAGTTGTTAGGCTTTTGCATCATACACAACTTGGTTATTTGTAATGGAATGAAAAGTTGGAAAAATTCAGGAAAGTATACATGCAAAACATATAAGGGATAAAGTGTAATAGACTATGTAATATGCTCAAAAATTTGCATACCAAAAATAGAGGAGATAGAAATGGAAGATTCCCCAGTGGAACTTGAGTCTGATCACAACCCAATTGTTATGAAACTTCGGATGCAAGGAGATAAACCAAGGGAAAAACACATGCAAGGCAATCAAAACAAACTTTCTCACAAGGAAAACATTATCTTAACAGAAGAAAATCAATAGAGTTTTAGGACAACATTGAATAACAAGTTATAGGAAAGGGAAAGAAAGGGACTACTTCATTGTAACAGAGATTAAAATAAAAGTGAATAGTTAATGCACATTATCCAAGAAGCTCTAAACAAATGCAAGAGAGCTAAACCTAGAAAGAAAGAAATAACTTCCCAACCAACCAGTGGTTCGATGAAGATTGCAAGGAAGCACAAATATTACTAAATAAACCAATGGATAAAACAAGAGCAAATAGAAAAGCATATGAGAAACTGGTAAGGGCAAAAAAAGAAGAATATACTAGAACAAGGAGGAAAGAACTGATTTACTTAGGGAAGCATGAACCAAAGAAATTTTGGAAGGAACTAAGCGTGAAAAAGATGCAAGTTAAAAATAGCATAACAACTAATCAGTGGTTGGAGTATTCAAAAAAAATGTATGAGCATAGTAATCAACAGGAGATACCCCCTACTATCATTTTCACAAATGAAGCATTATTCAAGGGATAACTAGCATATCAAAGAGATTTTTAATGAGGTCATACAAAATGGCTTCGCTAGAATGGACAACTAGCTTGACCATTCCTTTGTTTAAAAGTGGAGATGTAAATAATCCCTCAAACTATTAAACTATCATGAACAACCCTCTCTTTCCAAAGTTGTTTGGAAGTATGATAGAGCATAGGATCAGTAGATGGGCAGAAGAAAATGGAAAGAGAGCAAAGGGACAAGCGGGTTTTAGGCCCAAGCACTGAACTATTGATCATTGTATCACGCTTAGACACATAGTGGAAAAAATATTGGATAAAAAATAGGAGGCTTTCTGCTATTTTGTAGACTCAAAAAAGGTATTTGACACTATGCGAAGGAAAAAAATGAGTAGAATGGAAGAGCTAGAGGTTCCAATTCACTATAGGGCAGCAATTGACAAATTATATGATCATGTAAAGGTTAGAATCATAACGCGGGAAGGGTTATCTGAATGTTTTAGGAGTGACATATGCATCAAACAAGGTTGCCCTCTATCTCTGACATTATTTAGGTTGTGTATTGACAAGTTAGAAGAATGGATAAACAAATTTGAGGGAGAGGGTTCTTCCATCTCCTACCGTATTGAGTGGCCATATTGAAGTTTATTGAACCCTTTGTTGCAATCTTCGTACTTCTCTTTTATGCTATCGTAAATCTAGTGTAGCCATCTAATACCTAGCTACCTCCTCTCATTCAGTTGGGCGTCTCATGGCTCCAGCATAAGGTGTTCTCCATGCATGAGGTGGTGGTATTTTTGATATAACATCCTCATTCAATCCTTCGTTTTATTCATCTTGTGGACTGAGTGAAGCATCGTCTTCAATTATCTACATAGTTTCTAGAAATCTAACACCCGCTTGTCCACTGCGATCTTCATACCTTTGTCTTATATTGTTTGGGTGAGGACTGGTATATGGAATATTTGGGTTCTATGGTAGGTTATTGTCACTGCTGGAGTCTTCCAACCATCCTTCAGTTCTTGGTTTTTCAGGTACCATCTCAATATCCTTCCATATTATTGTTGCCATTTCCTCCCTAGTTATCTGATATTTAGCAGTCAAGCTTTGTCCTGCTTCCCACCTCCTAGGTATTTCTGGAGAATCTCTCATCTCCTGATGGTTAGTTGCTTCTCCACCTAAGGATTCTTCTATATTTAACATAATTTTTAGTGAGGCTAAAGAACAACTCCTAGAAGGTGCATCTGTTACTATTGATTTTCCTCTTCTATTTTTCCTTGGACTTGTCACGTCTTCCTGTTCTTCTTCCAAGGAGAATAAACTACCTTTTGAAGAATTCTCTATTGCACTTCGTCTCAGTTCCCCATGATTCATATCTGCCCATTTCGTTAGGCGATCTTCGTGCCTTTCATTGACCCTGTGCATAGTTGTGTCCAACTCTTGGATTACCTATTCCCATCGTTGATTATTTTACTACCTCATATTCTTCCTGCAACCTATGTGTTTCCATTTTCATTTGTTACAAAAGCCTGACTCCCTCTTCCTCATATTCTTCTAGAACCTCATATTGAGCGACCTCCGTCATAACTTGGAGTCGGTCCTCTTCGCTGTTACTTGAGAGTTCCATTATCTGCCCTTCTTCACTCCCAAACAACCAATCCAGGTTGTGTGTTTCCTCCTCTCGAACAATGCTACCCTGCTCATTATTTCTAGAAGGTTGTGTGCTTGGATCTTCTTCTTCTATTCTGGAAGTTCCTATTTGTCCCAAGTTGATCATATTCACCTCTGCACAAGGTTTGTATACTTTCAACTTGAAACCATTAAATACCTCGGGTTATAATGTTCCATCTAATTTCCTTAGTCTTACTGCCCTATTTTCGAGCACTTCTTCTACCTGAAAGGGTCCAAGCCACAAAGTTTTCAACTTTCCCGGCTTGAGTTCTCTCTTACCATTGTATTTGAGAACTAGTCCACCAACCTTTAGATCTTTCGAAGATGTTTATCATGCCATAACTTCCTCCTTTTTTGTGCAATCTTCGTTGCCCATTGCACCATCACCCTCTTTTCATATAATTGTACAAATGTTGTCAGTCGTTCTCGAATACTCTCCTCATCATTCAAGCGATTGTCGACTGCTACCCTCAAGCTAGGTACAAGGAATTCAATTGGTACTACTTGTCTGTACATCAGTTTAAAGGGTGTGTGATTTGCAGTGGGATTGAAAGTGGTCCTGTGTGCCCATAAAACTGCTGGTAATCGTTCCTCCCAGTCGGCTCCTTCTACTTCGCATGTCTTATACATGATTGAAACCAAGACTTTGTTTGTTGCCTCCACTTGCCCATTTGCTCTTGGGTAGTACGGGCTTGAAAAGGAATGAAAAATCATGAATTCCTTTGTCAAGTTATGAATAATTGTATTCACAAAATGGCTTCCTCTATCACTTGTTAACTGTAGAGGTATTCCAAACCTTGTAATTACTTGTTCATACAAAAATTGAGTCTTGCTTTTTGCCAAGTTGTCCAATAAAGCCCTTGCTTATACCCATTTTGTGAGATATTTCGTGGCAACCATGATGTATCGACATCTTCTCCTTCGACTTGTTATTAGACGACCTACAAAATCCAACCCCCATATTTCAAAGAGTTCCTAAGGCTGTGACGAATGTAATGGCATGAAGTTTCTCTTCAAGGGTTTCCCTATTCTTTGACACGTATCACATGCTACTACAAAATTCTTTGCATCATGAAAGAGGGTGGGCCACCATAGACTTGCCAACAACACTTTCCTGGCTGTTGCATCTGGTCCCATGTGTCCTCTTGCCAATCCCTCATGTGTATCCTTCAATGTTTGTTGTACTTCATCCTCCATTATACATCTTCTCAATACGTGGTCCTCCCCCATATTGTAAAGCAATCCTACGATCAAGGTGAAGGGTGTCAATTTCATAATCACTTTCCTCCGCTCAACTGCTGTTAACTCTTCTGGCAAATGTCCTGTCGACAGATATTCCCCTATATGCTTATACCATCCTGGTATGGCATTAATCATGAACAACTATGCATCGAGAAATTCATCTTGTATTCCTCCCTCTATAGGTTCTCCTGAGCGAATCCTCAACAACTGGTCTACTATTAAGTGTTTCTTCCTTAGTCTGACTACCACTCTAAACATGAATTCCTACAGGGTGACGAGCCATTGACTTTCTCATTCGTAGATCATTGGTTTTTTGATCAAGTATAATAGAGCCTGATGGTCCGCATAAAAAGCAAAGGGGTTAGCCAATAGGTAGTGTCTATACTTTTGTACTGCATACACCATTCCTAGTGCTTCTTGTTCTGTTGTGCTATAATTCTTCTCGACTCTTGATAGTAGCCGACTTGCAAAATATATGGGTTGATACAACCCGTATTGGCCTTTCTGTGCCAAGGCACATCCAATGGCAAAATTTGAGGCATGCACATGGAATTCTTTTTGCTAGTTTTGGTAAACCAGGATAGGTGCTTTCACCAAGTGTCATTTCAATCCCTCAAATGTCACCTGGTGTTCCTCTGTCCATATTAATGGAACACACTTTCGTGTAAGTGCATCTAGTGGGTGAGATATCAATGCATACTTTTGTATAAACCTCCTATAATATCCGAAAGTTTCCATAAAGGTTTTAATCGAGCTCACATCATGTGGCTCCTCCATCAGTAACACTACCCGTATTTTATCGGGATCGGGTTTCAAACCTTCTTGGCATACTATATGCCCTAGCAGCTTTACATCATGTGGCTCCTCCATCAGTAACACTACCCGTATTTTATCGAGGGCGGGCTTCAAACCTTCTTGGCATACTATATGCCCTAGCAGCTTTCCGTATGGTGCCAACAATACACACTTAGTGCAGCAACATATGTCCTAGAGAATGGAACATATGCATACAATCGTATGGAGTCTGTGAAGGGGATTGGGACAATACACACTTAGTGCAGCAACATATGTCCATACGATTGATTGACTCAGGGTCATCTGTTGCCTTTAGTGCAGCAATGGAGTGAGTTGGTTTATCCTCTATGACTGCCTCCCTATTGTGAATTCTGCAAAATTCTTGGGAAATGTCCACTTTTCTCTTTCCTTATCCTTTTTCGCTGCTCTCTATCTCTTGTTATTCGTTTCTCTCTCTGGTTCCTGTATCTCATCCTCTTGAATCTCTTTTCCCGCATCTATACAAAGACATTGGGGAGGGAAGATCTCATAATCCTCTATCTGTCAATGTAGTAAACCTTTATCTTGATCATACTCATCTTCCATGCAATCATCGAGGTGCAACACTCCCTTCTCATCTGGTTCATGTCCTATTTCACCATCTAACGAGGAGGATCCTGAATCATCTGAAGTAGCTATGTCCTAACTTACTGTTTGGTTCTTCGGATTAATTATATACTTGTGCTGCCCCTGTTTGAACGATAGTCATTCCTTCTCCCAATTGTGGTTGACTTTTGTTGTTCTCAACCATCCACGTCCTATGAGTGCATCATATGCAGGTTTTTGCATAGTAGTGACAAAAAATCTAGGGTGAAGTCTTGTTCGGCTATGCATACCTTTTGATTCATCAAAATACCTATTGTTTCAATTCCATATTGATCAGCACCATATAGTTTGAAATTTGGAGACCGTAAGGTGGGTTGCCCCAGAATCCACCATGTCTTCTCTGGCATCACATTCACACTAGACCCTCCATTCTACAATCACCTAATTTAGCCTATGGTTCAAATCTTCCATTTGAACAATAGTTGGCATTCACTCGGCTTCAATCATCAGGATTATTGGGTTGATAAATTGTCCTTGCTTGATAGTTGCTACCTGTCAAGGTTCATCTTTTTTCTTTATGACTTCCCCGATCGTAGCATACAACTTCGGTAATTATACTAAATAGGTTGGCGACCTTCATCTCCACCTTCGTGTTTAGTACCTTTGTTACCAAGCCTTCTAATGATGCATTTTTCATTATTTCTGGTCTCTTTAACACTTTCTCCAGAACTAGTCCTTGTTTCTCCTTTGCCGGTTCTGTCTCAATCAATTTTTGGGATTCCTATCATTGTTCCTTCTCCTTGGCAAGGTTTGGATAGTCTTCCTTTTTATTGTTCTAAGCTCTTGTCACATCCAAGACTTTTTTGTCTACCTCAGTCACTTATCCAATCCCAATGAGGTTAATATTCTACGTTCCACTGGTACTTACTTTGTTCAGGAAATTAGCCTCCTTGTGATTTCCTGAACCACACCATTTACATATTTGAGTGGTGTTGTTACCACTATTATTACCTGCATTCTGGGGTTTGGAATAGTTATTCAAAAAATGATCCCATTCTTGATAATTCCAACACTGAATAATTGGCCGACCGTCAGAGTCATATTGCAATCGGCTCTAACCTCCTTGTCTTCCTCCTCAACGATTATTCATGTATCCTTCACTAGTGGCTCCTTGTCCATTCCTCTGTGGATTTGGCTGCTCTTCTTTTTGTATTGCCAATGTCTGATGCCTCTAACTTTTTAGGTTGAATGGACAGTCAACGACGGGATGTCCTATGACTTCACATATATTATAGTATGCCTTCTTTGGACAGTCTATGTTTGAGTGTCCCTCTGCCTTGTAGTCTGAACACCAAATTTCTTTCCAATCCTTTCGACCTTCCCCTTTTGCTTCTTTTAAAATTTTGTCAAATTTTCTCTTTAAGGTATGAATCATATTATGTACTTTATCTTCAACTTCACTATCCGATTCTTCAGCTTGCTTTAAGTATCCACAAATACCTGCAGTCGTTTGTTTACCTTCACTTTCGAAGTTTTTAGCCTTCTCCAGTGCTTCTGCATGCGTTGAGGATGGTACTGCCTTCATTTTCTTCTTGAACCTTGGTAGTAGTCCATCCAAAAACCATCGTTTTACCATACCATCGGTAGGTGTCATCTCCATTTTGTCGATCAATTGTTTTAATCTTCTATTATAGCTTTTGATATCCTCGTCCATTTTTTGTTTAGTGACACAGATTTTTGTAATTATGTCAGTGTCATCCCTCATAGGTCAGAATTCTTCTATGAATGCATTCTTGAGGTCATTCGATTGTGTAAATGCTTACGTACTTTATCTTTTCAAGTACCAGTCTATCGTCATGCCTCACAATGTGGCTGGGAACAATCACAACCATTGTGTGTCCTATGTGACTCCATTAGATCCCCAAATGGTAATGCAAGTTCCAACATGTCATCTTGGATCCTCCTTCCCTTAACCTGAGAAGGGCGAGCACTTTTTTTGTATTTTTCTATTGGCGGGATTCACCATGATATTTTGTCTTCCTGGTGTTAGTGGTTGCAATGGTTGGTTCAATTATCTATTTACTGTTGGTGGTGCAAAGTTGTGCTCAAATAGCCTTCTTCCTATCTCTAATTGGCCTATGCTTCATGATATCCTTTGCAAATATACCAAACATGGCTCTGACCTTCCTCCTCATGAACCTTTGCGTAGGTGCCTTGATATCATGTTCTCTCCTTCAGTATCCTTTAGCCACCCTTCCCTCGCTGGTTATGGTGTTGTCATCCAGTCTTCGATGATAGGCTCTTCCTCAACTATTTGCTCTCCCTCGTTTCTGTAGTCACCAACCATGTCTCTATACTGACATTGTCTTCATATTCAGTATTCCATAATCTCTCCAATCTTGGAAGGGATACTTCCACGGTCTTGTGTGTTCTTAAGTTCACCAGTCATACGCTTCTTCTCACCAATATTTGTTCTTTGTTCTGTAACCTAAAACTAGTCATTCACCTATTATTCCTATCACTTGTTGCTAAAATTCAAGTTTTTATTTAGGCAACGACACAAAATGTAGACAGGGATGAGTGCATTCCCGATATGGGCTAATGACAGTTGGTATCAAGGATTGAGCAATAGGGTGATGTCTTTCTTAGTAGTCTAACTCTAGCATTTGTAGGTAGTTTCTAGACATCAGGGTCTAAACGTCTAAGGGATAGGTGCAAATGTCTAGGATAGGATCAGACATCTGGGACAGATGTCTGGAAGGTAGACGTCTGGACTAGCAGGGGAGACGTCTAGTCACTAGATGTCAGGGGGTATCCATCGACAGGTGCAACCTAGACGTAAGGTCGAGAGGGTCAGACAGCTAGACGTCTGGAGGTTACCATATGTCAGGAATAGACGTGAGATGTCTTCCTCATTCATAAACTTGCAAACACCATATTCGTTCCCTACTTCAGCACCTATTCAATAATTTCTATGGCAAACCTACAATCACACTTCAGCATAGGAAACCTGCAGCATAACCATTAATGGCTTCCAAACTGTAACTCACACACAACATTCATACAATCACCATAATGGCTTCCAAATAGCATACATCTCTTACAGCAAGGATTTTCCTCTTTACAAATGTTTGAAAGGAGGGTTAAATAGGTGCAGGAAGTTGGTTTCCCCAATCAACTCCTGGAATCGCCCCAACCAATTCCTATAACTACTTATTTTAACATCACTAACTAACTAGACATCTATCCTAGTTAACAATGCTAACTAGACGTCTGACAAGTTGACAATACAACTAGACGTATGACCATCCATATAGTGTTACAAGCACGACGGTTGTTTTTGTCATGTAGTGCCACATGCGTTTACATTTAGCCTAGACGTCTGGTGGTTGTATTTTCCATAATTTCTAAACATAAACATAAACAAAACTTACTTAATTACATTGCAAAATTATTGATGGATGTGCCAGCCAGTCCTAGGGTTTAGAATTGTTGTCTACAATAATCACCATTTGACTACTCAATAGAAAAAGTAGGCCATAAATGCAATGAGAATTTTGACAAAAGCCTTTGTAATAGAGGGTCCCCCCACCATGGAAGCAATGCGATCATCATTGAAGGACTAAGCACATTTATGTATGTCACACTCATCAACATTACTGTTTGAGTATTCACATGGGACGTTGTAAAACTGAGTCCATATTTAGTTGAACAATGTTGTTTGCAAGGTCATTCCCAAATGGATATTTGGATATGGGTATTGAGAAGCGATGCTCAAATACACCTTCCTTCCATTAGAAGAGCCCAAATTATTCAATGCTTTCACGAGATTATCTTAGTGATTGGTGGTGACTATTATACCGAAGTCAATGTTGTTCCTCATAATATCTCATAAAGACCTAGAATTTGACTGCCTTCCAATAAATTGTTCCATAGGTAGTTCATAATGCTTTGTACATCCTTAGCAAAGTCAAGGGAATAGTATTATAAGTAATGATGCCTAATATCTCTTCTCATTTTTGGAGAAAGCATTGCAGAGATAATTTTTTGGCTATGGAAAAACCTTCGATGGATTGTTGGTCATTCTTGCTAATATTCATTTCCAATCCATTTAGACTAGAATCTACGGATGAAGAGGAATCACATTTAAGATGGACCTCTTTGACTTCGAGCTACTTCATCTCTATTGCTTCATAATCACCATTGTCCTATTTATGAGTATTGATAAAATATAGGATTATCCCCCCTTTAAACAAAATAATTTGTAAATATGTCGAGTACCACTGATAATGCACATTTATAACTTAATTTAATACTAATATAATGACTTGAATTCAATAACAATAAATAATGACATGATACATTAACTCTTCTAACTACAACTAAACTAAATATATTTTTTTGGTTTATATGTGTATATATATATACTTTTTAAACTTAACCACTCATACCCAAGACTGTCTGAAGAAAAAATGAAAAAAAGTAGTGACATATTTTGGAGTTTTTTGAATCCACAACTGAGTCAGGTGGTGGTGGTTGTAGAGGATTTGAATGTAGACAACGATGGTTCTAGAGGGTGTTTTAATACATAGTTGAGTCAGGTGGTGGCGGTTGTAGAGAATTTGAATCAAAGTAGCGATGGCTCTAGAGGTTTTTAATCCATAGTTGAGTCAAGCGATGGCAACTATAGAGGATTTGAAGCCAAGCAACGGTGGCTTTGGAGGGTTTTTAATCCACGACTGAGTTAGGTAGTGGTGATTGTAGAGGGTTTGAAGCCAACCAGTGGCAGTGAGGTAGGTTTTGACATCTCTGATTTAGTGCTTAAAATTATTTAGGTTTTAGGAAAGTTGGACAGGGAGCAGGAAAGAATAAATCAATAGTATAGGGGTAATTCGATAATGGAAGAAGAGAAACAACAATTACAAGAACAAGTAGAAACCAAACTGGTCTTCGTGAATTCACATACTATTTTAATTAGTGGAGCTAACGAAATATGAGGATTGACATATCCACAAGCAATAGGGAATACAACAATACTACCATTTGAGACACCTGAAGAAGGAATAGAAAAACCCATATGTTTCAATGCGAAACATTACTGGAGAATAATAAGGCATCAACAAGCTCGAACAAGGGAAACAATAATGAATAGGACTATCAAAAAATAACAGTAAAGAATATTCTTCCACATAAACATGTGGAGAATAAGGAACAACCAAAGGCACTAACCATCGTCGAATGGGAAGATCAGTCAGACCAACATAGGGGACAAAATAAGGAAGACAAAAGAGATGGAGGTAAAGTGACAATACACAAGAATACAAAAGGAAAAACAAGCAAGGATAAATATAAATAAAAAATGATTGCAATAAAACATTTAGCGTGGAAATTGCATGTCACCAAAATGAGTTTCAAGATAGGGAAGAAATTTATAGTCCCACAACCACGCCACTCATGTGGGCACCAAGACTTTATGTGCAAGAGCTAATGAAGATGAAATATAAACTTGAGAGTATGAAAAATAGGGAGAAAATAAGAGATACCAAATTAGATGAGGTCATAAACATCAATCGGAGGTTGGAAAAGGAAAACAACCAACTCTAGGAGCAAGTGTCAAAGCTACAAAACCTTGTGAACATGGATCAATGTGAATGGCATATCCTCAAACAAGCCATCCACTCCCCAATCAATGATACAATAGATATGGAAAAAATAAATGCAAGACGAATAAAAGAGGTACAAAAAACACTCCAAAATATAGAAACAAGAGAAAATGAGCTGTGAAATGAATTAGCATAGGCAAAGTCATGGTCTCAAGTAGTAAAAGAACCAGTCAATTAGAAAAAAGAGTTGATGGAGAAGCAAGTAAAAATTTAAATAAGAAAAAAGAAATAAAGACGAGAAATTATCAAACATAATCATCAAAGGGTTAAAATAGACACAAACCGTTTAACCAAGGACTTCTTGTCAGATCGGTTGCAATGGAAATATCATATCAAACAAGTAGGTAGAATTGGCAAGATGAGAGAAGGAGGTAGAGATAGGCATATTTTAGATCACATTAATAAGCTATGAGGATAAAACAAGGTTACTAAGAAACAAAGGCATGTTGAGAGGGTCACAATTCTATTTAGATGATGACCTAACCTTTCTATAGCAAGAAGAAATAAATAAGGAATGGAAAAAGGTGAGGGCAGTAAGAAATGAAGGAAAATGGACATATTTAAGAAATGGAAAGGTGTACATCACATCTAAACAAACCCAAAATAAATATGGAGTATGGCCCTCTTGTGAACATCTTACAATGGTAAGATGGAATTGTAGAGGTTACCCTTGGAGAAGAGGACCCGGGTTAGGGCCCATTGCTAGAGACAAAGATATAATCATCCTAACAAAAACACATGAGCACAATGGATGTAGGACTCCAAACTTTGTGGGATACAAGAAAATAACAATATGGAATAAAACAATAAAAAATGGCAAGGGGCAGCGGGTATTATGATTTTAATAAAATAGGAGTGGGATAGGGTTATTAAAATTGAAAAATAAGATGAAAATAAACTGTACATTTGTGTAAAAATCCTAGAACATAAGTCAGTTATTATCATAGAAACATGTTATTTTGCTCCCAAGAATTCTAAATTCTATAAGAAACATGACCTTAACAGAGAAGACCCATACTCCTCCCTAAAAAGAGACATTTTGACATACAGTAAGTTAGGGGATATTATATTAATTGGAGACTTCAATGCAAAGACAACAAATAAGCAAGGTAACATTCTAGTAGGTAACAAAGATATTGAGATTAATCCTCTTTGGATACCAGAAGAGAAAAATCAACAGTGGACCAGGACTTCAGAATATGAGCATGGGGCTATCACACAGTATGGAGAAGAGTTGTTAGGCTTTTGCATCATACACAACTTGGTTATTTGTAATGGAATGAAAAGTTGGAAAAATTCAGGAAAGTATACATGCAAAACATATAAGGGATAAAGTGTAATAGACTATGTAATATGCTCACAAATTTGCATACCAAAAATAGATGATATAGAAATGGAAGATTCCCCAGTGGAACTTGAGTCAGATCACAACCCAATTGTTATGAAACTTCGGATGCAAGGAGATAAACCAAGGGAAAAACACATGCAAGGCAATCAAAACAAACTTTCTCACAAGGAAAACATTATCTTAACAGAAGAAATTCAATAGATTTTTAGGACAAAATTGAATAACAAGTTATAGGAAAGGGAAATAAAGGGACTACTTCATTGTAACAGAGATTAAAATAAAAGTGAATAGTTAATGCACATTATCCAAGAAGCTCTAAACAAATGCAAGAGAGCTAAACCTAGAAAGAAATAAATAGCTTCCCAACCAACCCGTGGTTCGATGAAGATTGCAAGGAAGCACAAAGATTACTAAATAAACCAATGGGTAAAACAAGAGCAAATAGAAAAGCATATGAGAAACTGGTAAGGGCAAAAAAAGAAGAATACACTAGAACAAGGAGGAAAGAACTGATTTACTTAGGGAAGAATGAACCAAAGAAATTTTGGAAGAAACTAAGAGTGAAAAAGATGCAAATTGAAAATAACATAACAACTAGTCAGTGGTTGGAGTATTCAAAAAAAATGTATGAGCGTAGTAATCAATAGGAGATACCCCCTACTATCATTATCCAAAAAGACATTTTCACAAATGAAGACATTATTCAAGGGATAAAAAAGTTAGCAACTGGTAAAACCCGTGACATAGGCAATCTTCAGGCACAACATATAAAATGGGGGCTAGATATTCTTGCACCGCATATCAAAGAGATTTTTAATGAGGTCATACCAAATGGCTTCCCTAGAATGGACAACTAGCTTGACCATTCCTTTGTTTAAAAGTGGAGATGTAAATAATCCCTCAAAATATTGAACTATCATGAACAACCCTCTCTTTCCAAAGTTGTTTGTAAGTATGATAGAGCATAGGATCAGTATATGGGCAGAAGAAAAGGGAAAGAGAGCAAAGGGACAAGCGGGTTTTAGGCCCAAACACTCAACTATTGATCATTGTATCATGCTTAGACACATAGTGGAAAAAATATTGGATAAAAAAGAGGAGGCTTTCTGCTATTTTGTAGACTTAAAAAAGGTATTTGACACTATGCCAAGGAAAAAATTGAGTAGAATGGAAGAGCTAGAGATTCCAATTCACTATAGGGTAGCGGTTGACAAATTATATGATCATGTAAAAGTTAGAATCATAACGCAGGAAAGGTTATCTGAATGTTTTAGGAGTGACATATGCATCAAACAAGGTTGCCCTCTATCTCTGACATTATTTGGGTTGTGTATTGACAAGTTAGAAGAACGGATAAACAAATTTGAGGGAGAGGGTGTGCACTTAGTCAAATATATGGTAAAACTCTTCATGTATGTAGATGATGTAATTCTTGTGGTCGAAACAACTAAATATTTAGAAGATCACCTTCGGGCTCTAGAACTCTTTTGTAAGGAATTTGGAATGCAGGTGAATACGAGCAAAACAAAAATCATGATTTTTCAACAAAAAATAAGAAGCAACATCTCGAACTTTATTTTACAGGAGAACCTCTTGAGGTAGTGGTAGAATACAAATACCTAGGCATATATTTTCATGACAAGCTCAATTGGAATACATGTAGGATGAAAAGAACTCTAAGTTGTTGGAGAGCGCTATATGCACTTCAAAATCGATGTAGGAATATCGAGTTGTGGGACTGAAAGACCACTAAGGTCTTATTTTGCCTACTTGTCACACCGATTTTGTTGTATGGCTGCAAGGAGTGGGCCAGTGGCACGATAAATGCAAAATGGAGGCAAATAGAAAGGATTCAAAATATCTAATTACAAATTATCTTAGAATTAAGGCCACAGTCCCTTATGAAATTATTCTAGCTAAAACTAGAATGTTCCCTTTAGAGGTAATTGCTATGACCAAGTTGTTATGTTACTTGAAAAAATATAAAACATGAAAAACAACAGATGGCTTAGGGTATTTAGGGACGAAGAGTTGCATAGGCAGAAGAACACATGGATGAAACAAATCAGAAATGGATGAAACATTGGGAAATAAACATAAATGAATGTCCAAATTTCAATAAAGACATAAAAAACTATGTGAACGAAAAATTTAGAAGTGGAATGTGGAAAAACGCAAGCAAGAAAAGACAATACTATATTGCAAAGTTTAACCCAACGTATGAGCATAAGGAAAAATCATATATAGGTGCTGAAATCAAGTAGAGGGAAAAATCCTCATTGCTCATATAAGGACTAGCTCTCATAGGCTTAGATGTGAAACAAGGATATGGGAAACACCTTAGGAACAATAGGAAGAAAGGATATGTACTCTATGCAACATAGGGGCAATAGAGATAGAGGAACATTTTATCTATGCATGCCCGATTTTTTCAGATTTTTGTTGCAAATACAAAGAAACGCTTGGAAAAGGGTCTATGATAGAGTTATTTGAAAACAGTAAAATAAAAAAGTTGGGAAGTTGCTAACCCAAATCAGCAAGAGAAGGAACAACCTTCTCAAGGATATTAATGGTCATATGATTTAAATAACTATGCTTACATATTTTAAGGTTCCATAGACCATGTTTGGATCTCGCTCACATAATTAAAATATTTCATTTCATTTCAAGGTGTTGCCCTAGTTCCCTAAAATCCTAAAAAAAAACTAAAAAAACTAAATAAGCACACCTATAAAGGTGAAAGACATATTCATCAATCCATTTGACTCCTAAATAGAAAATGTAGGCCATAAATGTAATGAGAGATCCGACGAAATCCTTTTTGATAGAGGGTACCCCCACCATGGAAGTAGTGTGGGTCTTCATTAAAGGACTAAGCACATTTACATCTATCACACTCATCAACATAATCATTTGAGTATTCATATAGGGTATTGTAAAACAGAATCCATATTTAGTTGAACAATGTTGTCTACAAGGTTGTTTCCAAATGGGTCTTTGGATACGGGTATTGAGGAGTGGTGCTCAGATACACCTTCCTTCCATTATAAGAGCCCAAATTATTCAATGCTTTCGTAATATTATCTCAATGATTGGTTGTGGCTTCGATATCGAAGTCAATATTGTTCAGCAAGACATATCGTAAAGGCCTAGAATTTGACCACCTTCCAACAAAGGTATTCCACAGGTAGTTTGTAATGTTTTGTACATCCTTAGTGAAGTCAAGGAAATAGTGTTCGAAGTAGCGTCACCTAATATCGCTTCTCATTTTTGGAGAAAACATTATAGAGATAATTTTTTGGCTATGGGAAAACCTTCAGTGGATTCTACCTATAGAGTCATCATTTTCTACGATGTCATCCTAAAAAGACTCAAGCGATGATGAATCTTGCTAGCATAAATTGTATAAGCAAGACAATAACAACTGTAATTACTAGTAGCAACAATAAGCATTTAGAGGAGTTGTAAACAAAATATGATAGACATAAACACAATGATCAATATGGATATCCATCGTGGGAAATATTTTTGGGAGTCTAGAGCGGGTAAAACCCAAGATGATGCAGCGTGTGCTTTCCTCTATTGCTCCTACAAATGTTCCTAACACCAAGATGATGTAGCGTGGGAAATTCTAAAGGTCAAGTTCTATAATGGGTAAAACCCAAGATGATATAGCATGTGCTTTCCTCTATTGCTCCTACAAATGTTCCTAACACCAATCTGGTGGAGGTCAACAAAATTACCACCCAAAGAATGTGATAGGTAGAGATGGACATTGGTGTAGGCTCAAGAAGAGAAATCGATTTGCTACGCAATGGTTTATTCATGTATAGGAGTATTTATATATTACTTAATTTGTTATTCACAATCAACTTGGTTCTCTTGAAGCTATTACTTAGAATAACAAATTCTCAAATTGCACACCCATTATTGAACTCAAACAAACAACTCTAAACACTATTTCTACGATGAAACAATATTTCTAAATTAAAAATAAAAATAATAGTAATAATAATTTTCACCTCTCATCCTATCATGTATAGTAGGAAGGGCTATCTTTTCCTAAGGAGATACAAAACCATTTTCCTTCCTTTTATCAAATAATGTCTTATTTCACTATAAAATCATTTTGGACAAAAAAACATTATATTCAAGAAGACAAAACCATTTATTTATAAAGTTAAAACCCGTGTATTCATAAATAGAATGCTATGTTTATTTTTTAGGTGGGTTTTAAAAGGGTTGTCATTTTCCTTTTACATAAACTTAGTCACATCGAGCTATATAGACTATTTGATGTCGTCGAGATTTAATCCTTGGTGTGGGCTACATCATCCATATGTCCAACCATTGAACCAAGGCTTTATTGGCAAAGACAATGCTATTTTATTTATATAGACAATGACATCCAATGCATTCAAATTGATGTCATTCATAAACTTGGCACATATGTAATTTATATGTTCCTTTAATTTTAGTAAATATTGTTTAAAGTACACAAGCAAATAATTATACATTTTGATTATTATCTATTATTGTCATGTATATGCAAGTGGTGTGTGAGGTATTTTTAGGCTAACTACTTGTTCTATATTTACCATATTGTCCTAGATGATACCTTCCTTTATCTACCTCCTAGAGGATGACCTATCAACACTTGCAACAAATTTGCAAGTTAGTTGATTTCATATATCAAATCAATAGTAATTAATATTTAAAATTAGCCAATCATTAAATACTAATCATGATAATTTATTGATTTTCAAAATAAATAATTCCATATAATATAAAAATTTGTGGGATAGGAACAACTACAAGATCTAAATAAATCCCAATTAAAGTGTTGGAAGAAGGATTAATGGAACAATTAGGATATGGAGGAACAACCACGATATCTAAATATATCCCAGTCAAAGTTTTGAGAGGATGATCAATGGAAGAGTTAGGATATGGCACTACACCAAAAAAGGGATTTAACGGTGCTTATAAGCCACCCTTAAAGACCTTTAAAAGTGGTTATTCAACCAAGTTATCAATTATGTATTTAACAATTGTGGCTTTGATATGGCTGACTTAACAATTGTGTATTTAAGTGATAGTGTTATCAGATAAGTTATGCCATTGATTATAAAGAGCCTATGACTCTTTATTCAATACTCTCTTAGAAGAAACAATTCTATCAGTACATGGTTGTTCTTAGTAACGGATGGTGTGGAGCCTCCTCCAAGTGTTAACCTGAGATCTTCCTCGGTCGAAGAGGAATTTTGAGGTTTTTTAAAACTAGATTGCTTAATGCTCCTTCAACCACTTATCCTTTTCATGTTTGTAAACTGATACATGAAGTAAAAACTGAAGTGTGAGGTGAAAAGTCCATTACACATCTAATGAGTGCTACTTCAACAATTTCAAGATTGTAACCATAAGTTTATAGGACTTGCTTATGGACATATACTTGTAAGACCTAAAAACATAAAGACTATTATGAAGGGAATGTGAACTAGTCATGTGGAACAAGAGTCTACATTGAAGAAACACAATTTTACATGATGTAAGGACTTTGCAGTCCAGTTTGACTACATAAAAATGGGACTTAGCAAAAGAGTGGAGAATATTACTATGTCCAAAAGTTGCTAAGAATTGAAATTGATGCCAGTGTTGTGATGATTTTGTATTTATGGCTTGTGTTGGCAAACAAAATGATTGTATGTTGTAAAGTTGAAGAAAGTGTCATAGGTTCTATTCCGACCACCTCCACTTGGTTGTATTCAAACTTCAAACTTCAATATTTTATGTCCAAAAAAATTATAATGTAGAAGAGTTTAATAGTTTATTATCTTTTTCAATTAATAGAATAGCTGATATAATAACCACATAATTGTCTAATAGTCAAAGATAAGAAATTAACAAAATCATGACAATTTTAGACAATGTTCTATATTATTATTACCAAAAACAATCTCTTAAAAATGTAAACATAACTATAATAAACAATGCTTGTTCACCAAAAGCAAGACCTTTCACTTACATTCATTTTCCCACTCCTTATACAAGGAAAAACATATCCATCACCTCATATGAAGGACATTCAGTTAAACAATAATGGGGACATATGAAATGAATGAAAGTTATTGACACCAATTTCCATATCTTCTATTCTGTATTCTTTTGCTTATTCAAACCCTTTATTGCCTTCACGTCCTACCAAACAATAATGACAAGAACGTAGTCAGTTAGTTGTTATATTCAATTTGCACCTAATGAGGCTACCATGAATTTGTGTAATACCCTTTCACTTGACTGGTGTATAGGGCATGGTGTGGAGCATCCTCTAGGTATTGACCCGAGATCTTCCTCAGTTGAAGAGAAATTTTGATGTTTTTTAAAACCTTATTATTGAATGCTCCTTCTTCAACCACTTATCCTTTTCATGTATGTAAAATCATACATGAAGTACAAATTGGAGTGTGAGGTGAAAGTCCATTAAACATTTAATGAGTGCTACCTCAACAATTTAAAGATTGTAACCATAAGTTTGTAGGACTTGCTTATGGGCATATACTTGTAAAACCTAAAAAAATAAAGAATATTATGAAGGGAATGTCAACTAGTCATGTGGAGCAAGAACATACATTGAACAAACACAATTTTACATGATGCAAGGACTTTGCAGTATAGTTTGACTACATCAAAATGGGACTTAGAAAAAGAGTGGATAATATTATTGTGTCCAAATGTTGCTAATAATTGAAATTGATGCTAGTGTGGTGATGATTTTGTATGTATGGCTTGTGCTGGCAAACAAAATGATTATTTGTTGCAAAGTTGAATAAAGGGTCTTAGGTTCTATTCATGCCACCTCCACCTAGTTGTATTCAAGCTTCAAACTTCAATAAAATTATAATGTAAAAGAATCTAATAGTTTATTCTCTTTTTAAATGAATAGAATAGCTAACATAATTCCCACATAATTAAATTAACAAAATCATGACAATTCCAAGTAATGTTCAATAACTCGAAATATTTTTATGATGTACCTCGGACCATTGTTTGATTTCTCTGCATCAATTAGCATTATCATAAACTCCTTAGATGCAAAAAGTAAAGCCCCAGTAGTGTACAGACTCTTTTGACCATCATAAGCAGGTAGTCTCTTACCCAAAAGGGTCTCTTTGTAAATGGAACATACACATTAGTTCTTCAAATATTTAGAAAACAACACATGCAACATACTATCATGTTCCACAAAAAAAACAACTTGATGAACATCAGTTTCTCAATCCTTTGATTCCCATGAGCCACAATAGCAATACTAGATCCTAACATATGGTCTGCAAGCAGTCCTAAATAAGTAGTAAGCAATTGTTGTTCATGTTGCCTCAAAGTATATTGACTAGTAGATAGCAAAATAACACATGTCTGCATTTGGAAAAAAATAAAGAAGATGATCCATGTTGGAGGGACTAGAAGTTAGGCCAAATAGTAATGTAATTTACAATTATACCACAAACGAGAACATAATAACAAGTCCACAGACAAGTTTATCAAAAACATAAAAGATACAAAAGACACACTTACAGGGTTAGTTCAATCCATCTAACATAGAACATGATAATTTCTTCTTATGCAAATGCAAAAACATGTCAAAGTTCTTCAAGAAAAAAACAAATATCTTAAAATTCTAAAATTCTTTGCAAAATTAAACTCTTCTTGTTTCTCATCATTCCATCACCTTGTATGTAGCAGTTAATAAATTTCCATGCCACAAGGCATCCCTATAAAATACTCTCTAGGACTAATACCTTGTAGTGAGGACATAATGCATATAGAATGAAATAAATATGAAGTTCCAAACAAAATACAAGAATATGCAACCAAATGATCATGACAATTAGTATCCTATATCAAGACTAGGTAGGATTTCCTCACAATCTAACAATATTTTCCTTGTAGTGATCAAGAAACTCAGTCTTAAATTCTTCATCAATGTTAAAGTCCCTTTTAGGTGTCAGTTCTGGAATTACAGATAGTAGTGCTAGTCTTTTATCATCACCACTAATAACACCACACTTGACATTGAAGCCAACATCGATCCTAAATTACAAATTATAGAAGTAAATATTAGGGTCTTTTAAATATTTTCTTATACAAAAGTAAGATTCATCAACTATTGTCAAAAAGAAATTACAAATAGTTCATATTTCTAAACATAAAAGGATATATTGTAATAAGCTTTGTCATTGAAAGTCAATAAAGAACAAACAATCTTTACATTGGAGAACTACCTCAGTGCTCTATACTCTAAGTTTCACCAGCTGACTGACATCTGTAAGATAGAACATAAACTATTAGAGAGGTAAATCAAAATATAGAATTTTTGGGGGCACGATTAATTTAGTTAGCCATTTGTTACAAGTCAGAAATGAACAAAGAAATAACAATTTTTTGAGATATAGATTTTGAAACAATGACAGCCCTAGGTGTTCCATTATTTGGTAAACTTTTTGCCCAAAATATCTTCCCTCAAATAGAATTAAGAATTCTCAACTTCATATTCAAAATTTCTTCCTAGTACAAATAGGCACATTTGTAAAACATTCTCATCATTGTTGTGTTAAAAGACTACCATTGCTTTATAATATAAAACTTCTTTTAGCAGCATTTTAAACCAAAATTGCATGAATGAGTTCAACTCTAGCACCATCTTGTCATAACCTCTATTAGAAAAATATTCATCATATTCAATCAACATAAGAGAACACAAGGGCTATGAACGAGTCACTCATAAAGATAGATGTCCACGACTAAAAGAGGTCACATAAAATATAGAGTAGAAGTGATTTTATCCATAAATAGAATATAAACCCTTTTGAAAAAGGAAGAACAAAACACTAATAAACAACTACATAAACCAAAATCAACTACAAAAACACTCAATTCAATGCAAGCTTAAATGGACAACTTGAGCCCTCCAAATAATGGGCAGATGTCTAAACACCCCTACCCGCCCCAACCATCAGAGATGATGTGAGAGGGTATCCTAAGACTTTTGTCAGATACATAAATATCCATCTATACAAATCAAGTACGGCTACTAATTAAGGACTAGGACTAAGAGTCAACAATTTCATAACAAACACAAACTCAACACAATAAACCTTCATTTCAACACATTACAAGATGCATGCATGATTAGACTCTTAATCCTATGCCCTAACAACACTTGTATTCTCTCTTTTTTACTAAATTACCTTCTTGTATTTGACTGGCCAACCTCATGCTCAAGATACCTACTCGTCTCACTCTTAGATTGGCTTCCCATTCATTATCTACTAGTATTTTTTAAAAATAGAACAAAAAATGTCTAACAACACTCGTTAATTATTTCTATTAATTATAACTACTTTTGAAGTACATTAATTAGGCTTCCAACCATGTACCCTCACAAGGGCTATGAATGAGTCACTCATAAAGACAGATGTCAACAATTAAAAGAGGTAACATCAAATATAGAGTAGAAGTGATTTTATCCATAAATAGAATATAAACCCTTTTGAAAAGGGAAGAAAAAATCATTAATAAATAACTACATAAATCAAAATCAACTACAAAAACACTCAGTTCAATGCGAGCTTAAATGAAAATAAAATAACATATCCGCTCATGTAGAGGAGTTGGAGAGCAAGCGGGTAGTTAAAACTCTCTAGTTATCGAGAGGCCCAGGTTCAAATATCTCCCCTCACATGTTGTGGATATGTTGTATATAAAAGGTTCCTCATCAAAAAATAAATAAATAAATAAAATAACATTTATGCAAATAAACCACTAAGGGAGAAGTAAATGAAGAAAAGGCGATCTCTTTTGTAATTATTGATGTCAGATTTTAATTCAAAGCATCATACAATATTGCTACATGGCATAATTTATTTGTAAACAATGTTTGATATAGGCCAGGTAATGAAGGAGCCCACAACATCCTTCATTGTGGTTATTTCATCATTCCTTCTATACAAGATTATTTCCTCTTTATGGGCTACGTGCACATTTACTTTGCAATAACCTTCACCCAAACATTGACCATGTATAAGGTCTTCAAGGTTAGTACTGATCGTCATACCTTCGGCCACTATGTTATCGTTATGGATTTGAGTCATTGACCACAGTAGACCAGGAGACTATAATCCCAAATCTATAATGATATGCGAGGATTTCTTGTATGGAGATAGTAAGTAGGTGATTTTTGTTTACACTTAAATCACATAGAAGAATGTGTTTTTTTTTGCCCTACAATAATTAGTTTATTTCTGAGTTTGTTTTGTAAAGAAACAAGATTTCATATTACAATTCATGAACAAGATGAAATCAAACTTTTAAATAGTGACTTGATTGTGCATATTATTGATGTCCTCAAGTTTTGAAAATATGTCTTTGTTATACATGGTTGCTTAATGGTATGATTCAAAGTTAAAAGAATTGATATCTCTAAAATATCTTAAGATTGTCTTATCTCATTCAGTAAAATTCTAAAGGTTCTTTACCATGTCATAGCCTTGAACCCCTTAATATTTTGAATGCAAATCTAAATAATTCGATGGCAAAATTTTAATATTCTTAACCTACTAATATTTTGAAATGACTTCATTGCTCAGTTGGCAATATATGGTTCTTCATTTACTGAATTTATCAAGGATGTGCTAACAACTGCTCCAAAAGCACAACTAGATATCTTATAGGGAAGAGCTCATTGAAACTTGGTTAGTGCTAGATGGTTGTGCCTTTGTGGGTAGCTCTTAATGATAATATCTATGTTGGATGGAAATGGATATGATATTTGATATTGGTACGAAATCAAATATGGATACAACAAATTTTCTAGATCTAATACAGATATAGTTGGATACAACATTAGAAAAATCATATATGTTTAATATATGATAAGAAAAAAAGATATGACACAAAAAAGTATACATACGTATACGTTTTTAATATGATATTTTCATTAACTAGGTAGCCTTTAAAAATTCACCAGGCACCATCATATACATAAGCCCCATCTAGGTTAAAGAATGCTTTGAAAAAATAAATGACAAATCAAATCTATGGAAAACATTTAATTCTCAAGAGATGAAAATGGTTCAGCTGGAAAGTAATTCTGCGAGCCATCTTGATCCATGGACTGCCAGACGTCAGTTAGATGTAAGGGTATGTAAAATATATTGTAATTGTTCTAAATTTACATAAATCATAGACCTAGAACTTTAAATAACAAAATAAATTTTGCAGACAATTGAGATATAAGTGTTATATTGGTAGATCTAGAACTTAAACTAACAAGTTGTTGCCCCTTCATCGCAGCTCATCAAAACTGATAATAAATTTTTTAAACATCCTAAAAACATATTACAATGTACAAAATCATTCAAATTCTTATAGTTTGTTTTTCAAGACTCCATAACATGCTATACTTAAAGAAATATTATTTATAGCTTATTTTCATAAATAATATATTTTTTGTAGTTGATATATTACTTGTATAAATTGTATATATTACTTGTATATCCAAATAGGATTACCAAACATGCATAAGCCTCAAAAAATAAATTGGTACCTTATTATTAAAAAGTCATTTTCAAAAATGGTGTATACCCAACCTTGATCATATTCAAATATCATGTGTCTATATGTTAAACCTCAACTTTATCCACATTTTACAAAACTACCTCAACACTTCTTATCACCAACCAACCTCATTGCATATTAAATAACAATATTTGTAAATGAAATTGCATCTAAAAATCAAAGTGGGTGATGAAAATAATATAAGATATATATATAAAGTGTTGTGCTTTCTTTAGACCTTACCATGAGATACATTGATTTTATTCAGAAGAGTACTTGCCAGTCTCAGAAACCAATCACGGAGTTTCATGATTGCAAGGAATTGGTCAGCCAAGTGCATGAATGCATGGTTGAGTCGGAGGAAGAATATGAAAAGGGTGATCTTGGATGTCACATGGATGTGGTTGAGGAGTCCATGGATAGTTTGTCTAAAGCAATTGTAAATGCAGAGGCTATGATTTTAAGAACTTCATACCGTAGGTTGTCTCTATTGTAACCCATGCACCCTACCAACCTATAATTTTAACTTTGAATGCTGGTTTGGTTAGTAACACACATTTTTTGGGTTATTTGCTTATAAACCTCAACTTTGATTAGCATATGAAATGTGATTGTTCTTCTTCATCCTATATGGTTTCCTCTAATAAAGATAATTTGGAAGACAGGAATTATTTTTTGTCTCTACATGACCAAAAGAGTTAGATGGTAATATGAAATAGAAACATCAATGTCATATCTAAAGGTTTGTGTCAAATTGTTCTCTAATTATAAAGCATTGCAATACTTGGCAATTGGAATGACAATAAATTGTTTTTATAAACCTTGCTAAGGTTATTATATGGTCAACATTTTTTTTAACATGATGGAATTGGTAGCTGCCATGAATCCGGGCAGGCTTTCCGACACTTTATGGCTACCACAGTATTCTGCGCTATTCGTCTCGAAAGCCACCACATAAATCTTCGCGTAGTCCACCCCTATAACCACCATGCCACGATCATTTTAAAACCTTTTACGTCGCTAAAAGCACCAGGAAATGGATAAGCATTCAATCCGACGAGACCCGAGATTTGAACCTTGGACCTCCACCCCCTTATGGGGTTTGGGGGAATCAATTGGTCTACACCTCGGACCTTATATGGTAAACATTTTACATTGATAAGGATCTCATTAAGCATCCATGACAGTTGTAGTAATTGTTTCCATGTCAATGAAGCAGTTGGTGTTATGTTTATGGTTGATAGGTAGATGTATTTTATTGAAAAAGTGGTAAAAGTATGATGAAATTAAAAAAATACGAATTTTAATAATATTGTTTGTATCTTTAGAGGATAATTCCCTTCATATGAGTTTTTTTTGCACTTTTGAAAGGCCTATTTTTTGAGATAGTGAAGTTTATATCTCCTTATTCAAAAGTATTAAAACAAAAAATCATAAAAAATATAGAATGAAAGTTTAACAATGTATTGTTCTTTTGTGAGTTTGTTGGAGAAGGTTTTGAAGGTAACTGCAATGAAGATAACATCAACCATTCACCCTTTTGACTCATTATTTTATTGTGAAGGACAGATCCACTCTAACTTGAATCTAGGTTCTTATTGGCCCTTCTAGTTACTGGGGTGTTGAGCCACCAACAGAGTGAAGATTGAACCCTTCAACACCCTTCATTAAGCCGCACATGACTCAATTGCAACTAGCTACCTATTTGTAATATAATAGTTTATGACATTGATTGGTTGGTACTAAAATGTAATACCTTCTATCAGCACCAGTGTGCTCTGCCATCAAATAATTGTCTCTTCACAGTCTTGGGTTGTGGTTAAGTATAGAGTGAATCTTCTATTATTGTTTTCAAAAATCCATCAGAGGTGAATTCCATTATCCATATTTATAGATCATACCATTATGTGATAGAGTTGTCAGTTCTCCTATTGAAGCAATAACAAAGTAAAATATTACTAGGTTTCCTATTTGGCTCGTCTAAGGCTACTGGGTTCTATGTATGGTACACCAAAATTTCCCTCAAAATAATTTCTTCAAAGGAAAACTCTACTCCCTCAAATGCCCTCATGACAAGTGGCCTAAATTAGGGTTTAAATTTTAATCTAGGGTTTAATATAGGGTTTAAATTTTATAAATCTCATGTGTAAACACAACATTACAAACTAAAAAATTCCAAACCCTAATCGCAAAAATACCTAAAATAATACAGAATTCACTAAATCTAACTAACTTCATCTCTTCCAATATTAAATTCATCTTCATGCCCCATTTGGTGCCTTTGGTTTTGACCCTCATCTCTCACCATTTCGAGTAAATTAGCAAAAGTTTCAAATAAATTCCAGGGCAAATCCCAGCCAACAAATGAACAACATGAATTGAAACCCGGGAGCCCTAGAAGTTTTAGAGAAATTTTTGGGCAAATTCTAGCCAAAAAATAAACATCACGAATCGAAGCCCAAGAGCCCTAGGTTGTGCGCGTGGTATGGAGGTTGTGTGCACGATGTGGAGGTTGTGTGCACGGTGTGGAGGTTTTAGTAGCTAAGGTACAATGTGGAGGTTGTAGTAGCTAAGATGTGGTGTGGAGGTTGCAGTAGCTAAGGCAAATGGACTATCTATTCTTGAAGCTTCGAAGAAACAATGATGTCATCATACAGGGGTTTAAGCCTGCCTATAAAAAAAATCTAAAATACCTCTAAGAAGGAGGTTTATAACCGCCCTCTTATCCTTAATAGGGCGGTTATAAACCGCCCTCTTAGATCACCCTAAGACGGCGGTTTATAATCGTAATCTTAGTCTGACCCCTAAGATGACGGTTTATAACCATCGTCTTAGTCCTACGAGGTTGGTTTATAACCGTCCTCTTAGGGTGGTCCTAAGAGGATAGTTATCCTAAGGGGGCGGTTATAAACCACCCTCTTAGAATCTATTAGGGCGGTTTTTTATAGCCATAAAAAACCGCCTTATTATAGTTGTCATTAAAGCCCTTTTTTAGTGTAGTGTGGGGGAACAACTACAAGGTCTAGATAAGTGAATTAGTTAAAATATGAGTTAATATAAACTATAACCTCTAATGTATTCATCTCATTGGTGAATGAACCAAGAATATACAATCTAAAGGGATACTAATATGATCCAAACAAACTAGAGGACAGTTTGTGAGAAGTGTTGGAAGAGGTCAATGTGAGAAGCGAGAATATCCCTAAGATGTAATATCATCAAAGGTGATGTTACATGTGGTGATGATATCACATGTCATTGCATCATAAAGTAGATATGCTTTTGACTCTAACTATATGCAATTATTTGACTCTTAGACTAAAGTTTATTCCACTTATTAATAAAAATGCATGTCCATGTAGTTGAACCAATATTCTGAGATGTAAAATTGAAGGTCATTTTTTATATTGTTTGAGGCATCCATGGTGTTCTATTGATCTATAATTCACAATACATTTCCTCGCATTAAATTTTGAGTTCTATTTGCTTTGTATGCATAATACAATTATTCATTCCCATGATGACCCTATTCATTTGTTTGGCTATCCCATATTTTTTAGTGCAATAAATGGTTTGATACCAAGTATTAATTTAATATGTAATAAATCCTCAAAAACATGAGTACACTCTCTTCTATGACCCTCTTCTACAAGCATATCTTTTACAAATGTAGTTGTTGTTGATAACACTTTGTCTAGACTTCGAATAAATTAGACAACTTAAGAACAACAACAAAATGAGTGTATATTTCATTTTAAGTTTTTTTAATTTATATTAAAGTATTAAGAAATCTATGTTTTTTAGACTATATAATAATATTCGATGATGCATATCTAGTGTAATATTTGTGAGAATTTTTTTTATTTTTATGAGAAGCGTTCTTCAAAATTAATTGTTAAACTTATAATAAACATGGAAAACTTCATTTGTACATTACTTATTCTATAATAAATAGTATTTAAGAATGAACTACATGTTTTTATATTTTTTGTTTACGCAAAAAACCCCTTGTAGGGCCGCCTTGGTATGAGAGACCACGAATAGGGGGTTCTACATCATCAAAGTCACCCGGAGTTGCGCCCGACCCTCCTCGCACCAACATTATCAATTGGATTTTGGGTACCCAATTCAACTTTTTGGTAGGGTGGAGATTTGAACCTAGGACCTGTTGTGGCTACTCCACAACGTACCCCAAAATTGGGGACCCACCTTTTGCATGCTTTCCAAGAAGACCGAAGTGGCCCATATGCTAAAGATCAGAGAAAAAGCAAGAAGGAAAAAAGTGTATTTCGTGGCTAAGAAAGAAAAAGTGTCGCGATATCGCGACATGTTGCATTTTCGCGGCTAAGAAAGAAAAAGTGTCGCGATATCGCGACATGTTGCATTTTTGCGGCTAAGAAAGAAAAAGTGTCGCGATATCGCGACATGTTGCATTTTCGCGGCTAAGAAGGAAAAAGTGTCGCGATATCGCGACATGTTGCATTTTCGCGGCTAAGAAAGAAAAAGTGTCGCGATATCGCGACATGTTGCATTTTCGCGGTCTGAAGCAAAGAAAAAGAGCAAAGAGGAAAAATTGTCGCGATATCACGACATGTTGCGTTTTCGCGGTCCGAAGCAAAGAAAAGAGCAAAGAGGAAAAATTGTCGCGATATCGCGACATGTTGTGTTTTCGTGGTCCGAAGCAAAGAAAAGAGCAAAGAGGAAAAATTGTCGCGATATCGCGACATGTTGCATTATCGCGGTCCGAAGCAAAGAAAAAGAGCAAAGAGAAAAAGATGTCGCGATATCGCGACATGTTGCATTCTCGCGACCAAAAGCAAAAAAGTGTCGCGATATCGCGACATGTTGTATTCTCGCGACCAAAGAGGAAAAAGTGTCGCGATATAGCGACATGTTGCATGCTCGCGACCAAAGAGAAAAAAGTGTCGCGATATCACGACATGTTACATTCTCGCGACCAAAAGAGAAAAAGTGTCGCGATATCGCGACATGTTGCATTTTTGTGGCCAAAAGCAACAAAAGAAGCTGAAGACATAGAAATGTCGTGATATCGCGACATGTTGCTTTTTCGTGACTCAAAAGGGGCCGTTACAGAGTCTACAGTGGCAGCACTGAACACGTGGCACCAAGGTGTCAGGTTTACGGTGTAACGCTCTATGCAAACGATTACAGTCGGCAACGAAGATTTATTTGCGACAGGGTGGACACGGGCTCAAATATGACCAGACGCAGAACAAGAATTGGAAAGAAAAAATGCTTCGATTACAAACAAAGAGCCAAAACAATGAAGAGGCATGGGAAGGCGAAACGAAAGGCGTTGGGAAATGAAACGAAGGGTCATGAAATGGAAACGGAGAGCCACACCAAAAATTTTAAAAGGGGAAGCAAAGACAGGTACAGGGGTTGGAAACTATGAAAGCAGAGTTGCAGATTTGAAGGCGAGAGGCCATTCTGGACCTGCTTTGGAGTGTTTTTCTTCCACTTTTTTTGGTTTTGGAAAACCAGATTTCTGCCATGTATAAAGACATATTTTTAATGCAGATAGTTTTTCAGAAATTTGCATCTTGTGGGCAAGAAAGAAGGAGATTCTCTTTGCATGCTATGGATTTAATGTCTATTTCTTTTCTATTTCAGATTTCGAGTTTGTAGATGGAGTTAATGCAAGTTTGCTTGGTTGCTTCATATGAATACTTGAACCTGAAATTTATTTTAAACCCTAGGAGCTAGCACTTAGTCTATGGGGATTGTGCTCGTTTTGCAAGTCCAGTAGGTTAGGTTGCATGCATGGAAACCTCGCATCTTCGATTTTGTCGAAATAGGATAGCATCACACTGAATGCATTTTATTTTCAATTTTCTACATTTTTTTTCAACTTTTTCTATTTATTTTTTTTTCAGAAATGTTAACTTTATTTTAATTTACAGGCATCAAAATAAAAAATTTAAAAAAATTTCAAAATCCAAAAACAATTTCACCATTGCGTAGGTTATGCTTCATACTTCCATTACGCACATTTGAAATTTCATTTTCGGACCCATTTAGTATTGTTAAAAAATTCACCGAAGTAGCTGTTTATTACAGATTTTGAAAAATCCGAAAATAGAACATTTTCGTTTTTGGGCCGAATTTTATTTTTTTTGTTTCATGTTTCATTCATAAGCCTATGATGACATTCCCTTCATGAAAATTCCAATTTCATTGAAGGAGTTATGTTTTACGGCATTTTCACAAATTTCCATTTTGAAGCTACATCGTGGTCATATGAGGGCCAACTCACATTTGCTTTATTTTGATTTAATGAACAATCATTAAAGTTTCACGGTAAAATAAACCAACATTGCCCCTTGTTTACAGTTACTTGCAATCACTAAGGTGTTCCAAGCATTTAAATTGAATATCTTTATTTGAGATTACTAATACACGTATGCAAATGTTAATATAGCGGAGACCTTGGAGAAGTTGTTTGTTTAACTTCTTTGCAAGAGGGGATTTGGAACCCAAATCCTAAAGGAGAGTGTACTTTCACAATTGAGTGAAAATACCACTCAATAGGACCTCCCTTGGAGGATTGTCCTCTCCTCTCCAACTCACCTACAACACCTGGGTTTATGTTTTTCTCTTTAAAATAAATGATATATATTAAATTATTTGAATTTATTATTATTTTAAAGTAATTTGAAGATCAATGTTTTATTGATCACCTTTTAACTCATCCTAGACACTACTAAGCTAGTTAAAATGAGTTCAATGTTCAAAATATAAATACAATAATAAATACGACATAATATTAAGAACAGGTAGTTGTCTCCACCAATAAGTTTGCTAACCTACCAATGGATGATAAGAACATCATGGAGACATAGATCCTACAAAATCCTCTTCAAGTCCTAATAAAGGAACTAATAGTTAAATAAATAAATCGCAACACTAAGCCAATTCTAGATCTACTAAGTAGCCTACAAGTGAACCCATCCTAAAATTTGAAGAGATTCAAAAGGAAAAATAGAAGCCAAGAGAAAAAAAATGACTCTAACCAATCAAATGGAGGAACTCATAAAGTAATAGATAGTGGAGATGACACGCAAGAATCTTCTAACAAGGCCATGGTGGTATTCTCACCGATGCTAGGTTTGACGTCCATCCTAGAACCAACAAGAGTGAGTCAGGAGCCTACTAGAAAGATGAAGCTAGATACATACCAAAGAGCAGGTAGGAAGACTACTCGACATTATATAGAGAAAGAAGGTGCAAAGATGATAGTGATAGGTAAGGTCAAGGATCTCACAGACATTTTCAATCCTCATGCTTTATGAAGTCATTACCTAGAATATTCAAGGGCTTAAAGGTAGCCCAATAAAGCATAACGAAGTAAAATAAATGATTCAACAACATTGTTCACAAATGGTTTTCATTCAATAAATACAAGTGTCAACAAAAGAGATGCAATTTTTTATCAAAAATATTTGGCCTGTGTGTAGAGTTGAAGCCCAAAGCTCCCAAGGAGCTTCTAGAGGAGTGGCTTGTCTTTGGGATCCGAAAGAGATAGTGATACACCAAACAATGGGAAGTTGGAGGATTCTAGTTTTATTGGCCCTGAGTAGACATTCTTCTCAGCATTGGTTATGTCTCAATGTATACTCTCCTATTAGGTTGAATGGAAAAGAAAAATAATGGAGGAATGCAACTTATATTATTAGTCATTTCCTTGAAGCTTGATCACTTATGGGTGATGATTTTAAAACCATCCTCTCATTAGAAAAGAAGGGGAAATCACACTCTACAGAGTAGTATTGATCTCATGACGAAGCATATTATATCTCTTCATTTGGTAGATATCAAACCAAATAATGATATGATGACGTAGTCTAATAAAAGGCAGGGCCCAACATGCATTCTTGAAAGGCTATACATGTTTCTATTATCAAAGGAGTTTTTGAGCAATGAATATATTCCAAGAGCATGAACATTGAATAATGCAATATTAGATTAGGACTAGACCCAATCATGCTCTTTTTAGATTACAACTAATGTGGTTTCAAGATAGTAGTTTTTAAGATAAGGTTCAACAAATATGGCAGGAGGGTAAACCCAGGCATGGTACAAATATATGTAGTTTTGTTATGAGGCTTTGGTATCTCAAGTCCAAATTGAGAGCATGGTGGTGACATAAAGGAAAAGAAACGACATATCTTAACCAAAATTGAGGACCGCGATGAGAAAATATGAACGACTGGCACTACTGAGATCTAAAGTAAGGAGACTAGGCTTATTGCTCAGTTAGAGGAATGGGACAAAATAGAAGAGATATTGTGAAAATAAAAAACTATGATCCAATAGTTCCTAGAGGAAAATAGGAACACTGAATTACTCTATAAATATCTCCTAACAAGGTAGTCGTACAATTTCATCTCTTCCCTAAAATTAGTTTCATGTGATTCAATACACACATGGGATGGGATGAAAGATATAATAAGAGATTACTTTGCCTAACTATTTAAGGCAAAACCATTGAATCAAGAAGCATAGTAGGAAGTACTCCAAGAGATTTCTTTTCTTATCACAAAGGAAGATAATGTAAATATGGGTACTTTTTGCACCTACTCATGCCTAATTATTAGCAATTATGTATTAGGTTTATTTTTGTAAATAAAACCAGAGATTTCCAAAAATTTTGCCAGTACAAACCCATAAGCCCTATCAAAAGCAAAGAAAAGTGAAAAGGGAGTGAAGAGGTTAGCCTTTGAACTTGCTCAAGCATCTACACCTAACTAGGACCCAGAGGAGAGGTGAAGGTCAAGTCTGTTGCATGAAGATGGAAATAGTTGTGATCTGAAGGCCTACTCATATTCATCGGGATGTTAGAATGTAACTAAGGTAAACTAACTCAGGCATGAAGCCGTTGAACAATAGTACCTAGATGATGCATTTAAAAATGTAAGCCTAGTCCTATTATTGAAATATGAACTTCAACCCAAACCAGTTATCTCTCGAAGATGTCAAAAGATATGCACCTAACCAGATCTTGGAATGACGCTAATTTTCCATCCAAATATCGAAAGTTGACAGAGGTAAAATCAAGGAAATGGTCAAGTATAGAGAGTGTCAAAACAATTACACTCGTCCAGAGCCCGATAGTGTCACAAAAGCCCAACCTTCACCAAAGCAAAAAATAGTCTAAGTGTTCAACAACTTCCCAATCATTTTGGATAGGCTTAGATTGATCGCTACAGTTTTCACAGCTCCCCAATCATTCAATGTTGGTCAAGGTTTGTGGGCGCACAACCTTTCCATTAGATAGATTCTCTGACCAATAGTAGCTTTGACTACCCCAATTACTACTAAAGAACTACAACAAAGAGTTTTCAAGATGTGGAAAGGTAAAAATCCAAGCTTAGATCGATTTCTCGTAGAATTCTACCAAAAATTATTGGGTATCTTTAAGGAAGAACTGTTGGAAGTAGTAAAAGAGGTTAGGATAGCCAAAGTAGTGCTCAAATATGTGAACAAGACACATATGGCATTGGTTTTGAAAACCTAAGAGTTTGAACACATATCTGGCTATTGACCAATTTCCCTTTGTAATGCCCTATATAAAATCATCACTAAGATCATGGTATAAAGGGTCAAACTTCCTCTTTACAAAATTATTTCTTCGAAACAAGGTGATTTTGTGGATGGAAAGCAAATCTTAGATGAAATAGTATTAGCTCAAGAGGCTATCCACTACATACAACTTTAGAAAACACCCTCCATGTTTATTAGGTTAGACCTATCCAAAGCATATGATAATGTTGACTGGAACTTCCTTCTAAAGGTGATGAGATAATTTGGATTCTCGTATGATTGGGTAGAATGGATCAAGGAATGTATTTACTTAGTATCATATTCGGTTCTAGTAAATGGAGCTCCTACTCAGCTATTTATAGCTTCTAAAGGTATAAGATAGGGAGACCCCTTATCCCCATATTTGTTCATCAAATTGATTGAATGTTTGGACATAACATTAGCTAAGGATAGGGATACCAAAACGTTGGAGGGAATAATAATTGCAAATGGAGCTAAACCAATTACTCACCTTCAATTTTTTGAGGACTCTATATAATTAGAAAAAAGCAACAACATGGGAGGCCTCCAATTTTAAAATCATTTTAGGATGGTTTACAAAATCTAGTGGACAACTTATAATTGATAAAAATTCTAAGGTCATATTTTTCCATTGCTCACCTAGGCAGGAGATAATTTTGTTGGATAAATTGAGATACTAGAAGACATCTCTTTCAATCACCTACCTAGGAATTCTACTTACAATTGAGTGGCAAAAAAGAGGAATGGACTTGGTTGTCAGAGAGAGTTAAAGCCAAAATAGGAAAAAGGACTAATAGGTGATTTTTTACAAGAGGACAAATGACCCTAATAAAAACAATCCTCAATGCCATACCAAATTATGTCTCCTTAGTGCTAGCTATCCCTAAGGTAATTCTTAAAGAATTAGATCAAATAAGTTATAGATTCCTTTGGAATGGAGTCAAGGAAGAATGAAAATGAGCATTAGTGAAATGAGATACTTTAAATTTACATAAAAAGGAGGTAGGATTAATAATTATATCAATTATAAAGAATAACAAGGCACCGACAACTATTTTATATTGGAGATTACTAAAATACCCCAAGGAATTGCAAGCTCAAATTTTGAGGGTCAAAGAGAATTAAACCCTAACAGATATTATCTAGTTTTTGCTTCTTAGTAGAGGATCTCATGGGACTTAGAATAGGAGAGTATATGATCAAGGAAAGATTATTTTGGATTATCCATAATCGACAGAAGGTTAAATTTTGGACAAATCCATAGGATGGTCATCCTCCTCTAATAATTCAATTTCCAACTTGTATATTTTCGGTGGAGAATACTCATAGACACAATTGGGTTAAGGTAGCAAAATATTTTAAATCCCAAAGCAGTAGTTGTGAGGTAGGAAGGCAAAGGATCCCAATAGAGGAATTGCCAATACAAATCCTAAAGGATCATAGAAAATAAATATATAGGACAATCCATATGAGATCTCTCTCATGGTCTAAGAGGAGGATACTCTTGGTTGGGGTAGGAAAACTCAGAGTGAATATACAGTTGCCTTTATATACTTAGCCCTTTATCAAAGTACCATGAGGTCATTAAGTGATATATTCATGTAGGTGTAGGCACAAAACCTTTGGCCCAAATGGAAGGATGCTAACAAGGAAATAATTGATGAAAAGAGGGATGCATGGGCCTTTCAGATGTGATGTGTTAGGAGAATGAGGAAACATACTTTCACCTTTATATAGAATGCCCCATCACAATCAATCTATGGAAACAAATGGTAACTTAGGTATTTGCTGGTCTGAGATATCTTCTATAGAACAACTTTGGAGGGAGTGACCTAAATGGGAGGAAATGGAGCAACCCACTTGAATTTTTTTTGGATGAGGATGACTCTCCTTTTGTAGAATTTATGGAAGGAGATAAATAATTGTATCTTCAACCATGAATACAAAGACAACCACTTTGTCTAGCAAAGGATCACAATCAATATGAGGGATTCAATATAATACCTATTAAAAGAGCCCCAAAATCCTAATCAAAAGTGGATTTAGATAATATCTAGATTACAAGTGTCTCCAATGGTGGTCACATAAAAAAGGGTAACCCCAAATCATGCAAAAGTAATCAAAATTAGGAATTGGAACCTCCTCTAGAGGGATCAAGTAAGATTATTACAAATGAAGCCTCAAGGGTAAATCTAGGAAGAGTGAGTATGGGGGAATAGGCCACCTTTTGAAGGCGTCCCTATTTTTATCTTCACAAAAAACCTTGGTATCTTGTCCAATAACCTGGCAAAGGGATATGCCATAATAAGGGGACTATAGGAGGCTCTAAAGGTGGGGTGGAGAAAAATTCAGGTGGAATCAAAATCCTAAATTATGATTAACCACTTAAAAGCAGCAAGCAAGCAAAAGAATAAATATTGGAGAATAGAGAGAATACTTTTTTTTTTAGTAATACTTCTTATACACATCCACCATGGGGATTGAACCCGGGTCACATCACCGATAATGCAAGTGGTGTCCTTGTGGGTAGACCACACTCACGGGGATATAGAGAGAATACTTGGCAAATATAGACGACCCAAAAATACTTTGAGGTAGTGGAGTTCATACACATCTTTAGAGATTAGAACAAGGTGGAAATGCAATGACCAATTGGGCTCTTGATTGAGGAGACTTCACTTGCTATGGATATCCTTCTAAATGGTGGCCTCAACGGACCAAGGAAGCTCTTTTTTCATTCTTACCATTGATGATAATAGTGCTTGCATATAGATTTATATATTCTTACTTTGCATGGCTACTATACTTTTGTATAGATAGTTGTAGTAGATTAAATGTAAGGGAGAATAACCCACATCTTGTAAAACTTGGCTTAAAATATTCAATCCTAAAAATGCATTAGATGTAATTTAATTTTTAATTAATTTATTTTTTTAATATTTCTACTGAAAAATATTAAAAATAAAATTAATATAACTATTTTAAGATGTGTTCTCGAAAGGTCTTGATCCAAGGTTACTTTGAGGTAAAACTAAACCTTAATAAATACCACAATTAGTGGTAAAATTAATTCACTCTTGATGGGGATAGTTACACATGAAGCAAGACAAACCTATTTAAATAAAAATTACTATAAAAATTTGGTCTTGTGGTGTTGAGCAAGTAAATGACATAGTTTCCAAAGGCTACTCAACATGTTAAACATAATGATTTTATTCCCTCTTGAAAAGGATATCTGATTCTTCCAAGGTTCGGGTAAGCCAGGTCTTGGCTAACTGGGATGAACTCAAAGGTTGTTGTATGCTATTCCACCAAGGGGTCAATGTTTTTTATTCTCTAGTTAATTCTCTAGCTTTCCTATCAATAACTACAACTCAAAATTGATTGCCTAGGGGATTACTCTGTTATAAAGAAATAAACTGAAATTAAATCTAAAGAAAGTTGGATCAAAATTGATTTTCAAAGTGAAAGCTTTTTAGATTCATTCCAATCATAACAACCAACATTGAAGTGACATGGAAGTAAACATAGAAAACTCCAATCGAATGCTTGGAAAATAAAATAAACTACAATTAAATCTAAACAAAGTTGGAAATAAAAAATAACTGCAATAAAGCATTCAGCAGGGAAAGTGGAGGTCACCAAAATGAGTTTTCAGATGAGGAAGAAACTTCCAGTCCCACAACCACACCACTTATGTGGGCACCAAGACTTTATGTGCAAGAGCTAATGAAGATGAAAGAGAAACTTGAAAGCATGGAAAGGAGGGAGAAATTAAGAGATACTAAATCACATGAGATTATAAACACCATTCGGAGGTTGGAAAAGGAAAACAGCCAACTCAAGGAGCAGGTGTCAAAGCTACAAAACCTTGCGAACATGGGTCAGCATGAATGGCGTGTCCTCAAAAAAGCCATCCACCCCCCAAAAAATGATGCAATAGAGGTGGGAAAAACAAATGCAAGTCAAATAAAAGAGGTACGAGAAACACTCCAAAACATGGAAACAAGAGAAAATGAGCTACGAAATGAATTAGCAAAGGCAAAGACATGGTCTCAAGTAGTAAAAGAACCAATCAATCAACAAAAAGAGTTGATAGAGAAGCAAGTAAAAATTCAAATAACAGAAGAGAAAGAAAGACATGAGAAGTTATCAAATATAATCATCAAAGGGTTGAAAGATTATGGGGATAGGGAAGACACAAACCGTTTAACCAAGGACTTCTTGTCAGATCGGTTACAATGGAAAGGTCAAATAAAAAAACAAGCAAAATTGGTAGGCTGAGAGAAGGCGATAGAGATAGGCATATCCGGGTCACATTGATGAGCTACGAGGACAAAACAAGGTTACTAAAAAATAGAGGCATGCTGAGAGGGTCACAATTCTATTTAGATGATGACCTAACATTTTTACAGCAGGAAGAAAGAAACAAGGAATGGGAAAAGGTGAGGGCTACAAGGAATGAAAGGAAACAAGCGTATTTAAGAAATGGAAAGGCATACATCACATCTAAACAAAACAAATAGGGAGTATGGCCCACCCGGGAACATCTTGTGATGGTAAGCTGGAACTGTAGAGGTTACCCTTGGAGAAGAGAACCCGAGTTAGGGCCCATTGCTAGAGACAAAGATATAATCATCCTAACGAAAACACATGAACATGATGGATGTAGAACTCCAGAATTTGTGGGATACAAAAAAATAGCAGTATGGAATAAAGCAGCAAAAAATGGCAAAGGGCATGGGGGTGTTATGGTTTTAATAAAAGAGGAATGGGATAGGGTCATTAAAATTGAAAAACAAGAGGAAAACAAACAGTACATCTGGATAAAGATCCTACAAAATAAGTCAGTTATTAGCATAGCAGCATGTTATTTTTCTCCCAAGAATTCTAAATTCTATAAGAAACATGACCTTAACAGAGAAGATCCATACTCCTCCCTAAAAAGATATATTTCAATATACAGTAAGCTGGGGGAGATTATATTAATTGGATATTTCAATGCAAGGACAACAAATAAGCAAGCTAACATTCTAGAAGGAAGTGAAGATATTGAGATGAATCCTCTTTGGATGCCAGAAGAGGAAAATCAACAATGGACCAGGGCTTCATAAGATGAGCATATGGCTATCATGCAATATGGAGAAGAGTTGTTAGGCCTCTACAGCATACACAACTTGATTATTTGCAATGGGATGAATAAATGGAAAAATTCAGGAAGGTATACATGCAAAACATATAAGGGACAAAGTGTAATAGACTATGTAATATGCTCACAAAATTACATACCAAAAATACAGGAGCTAGAAGTGGAAGATTCCCCAGTGGAGACAAACCAAGGGAAAAACACTTGCAAAGCAATCAAAACAAATATCCTCATAAGGGAAACATTCTCTTAACAGATGAAAATCGACAGAATTTTAGGGCAGTATTAAATAATAAATTACAGGAAAGGAAGAAACTACCTCATAGTAGCAGGTATTACAGTAAGAGTGAATGGTTAATGCACATTATCCAAGAAGCTCTAAACAAATGCAAGAGAGCTAAACCTCAAAAGAAAGAAAGGAATAGCTTCCCAACCAACCCATGGTTTGATGAAGATTGTAAAGAAGCGTGAAGATTACTAAAGGAACCAACGGGTAAAACAAGAGAAAATAGAAAAGCATATGAGAAACTGGTAAGGGCAAAAAAAGAAGAATACACTAGAACAAGGAGGAAATAACTGATTTACTTAGGGAAGCATGAACCAAAGAAATTTTGGAAGGAGTTAAGCATAAAAAGGATGCAAGCTGAAAATAGCATAACAGTTAATCAGTGGTTGGAGTATTCAAAAAAATTGTATCAGCGTAGTAACCAGAAGGAGACACCCCCTATTATCACTGTCAAGAAAGAACTTTTCACAAATGAAGACATTATTCAAGGGATAAAAAAGTTAGAAACTGGTAAAGCCCGTGACATAGACAATATTCAAGCAGAGCATATAAAATGGGGGGTAGATATTCTGGCATCGTAGATCAAAGAAATTTTCAATGAGGTCATACAAAATGGTTTCCCTACCGAGTGGACAACTAGCTTGATCATTCCTTTGTTTAAAAGTGGAGATGTAAATAATCCCTCCAACTATCGAAATATCATGATCAACCCTCTCTTTTCAAAGCTATTTGGGAGTATGATAGAGTGTAGGATCAGTATATGGATAGAAGAAAAGGGAAAGAGAGCAAAGGGACAAGCGGGTTTTAGGCCCAAGCACTCAACTATTGATCATTGTATCACACTCAGACACATAGTGGAAAAAATATGGGACAAAAAAGAGGAGGCTTTCTATTATTTTGTAGACTTTAAAAAGGTATTTGACACAGTGCCAAGGAAAAAATTATGAAGCAGAATGGAAGAGCTAGAGGTTCCAATTCACTATAGGGTAGCAGTTCACAGATTATATGAGCATGTAAAAGCTAGAATCAGAACACATGAAGGGTTATCTGAATGTTGTGGTAGTGACATAGGTTTCAAACAAGGTTGCCCTCTATCTCCTAACTTATTTGGGTTGTACATTGACAAGTTAGAATAATGGATAAACAAATTTGGAGGAGAGGGTGTGCACTTAGCCAAATATGTGGTAAAACTCCTCATGTATGCAGACGATGTAATTCTTGTGGCCAAAACAACCAAAGATCTAGGAGATCACCTTCGAGCTCTAGAACTCTTTTGTAAAGAAGTTGGGATGCAGGTAAATACAAGCAAAACAAAAATCATGATTTTTTCAGCAAAAAAGAAGAAGCAACAACTCAAATTTTAGTTTGCAGGAGAACCACTTGAGGTAGTAGTAGAATACAAATACCTAGGCATAGACTTTCATGACAAACTCAATTGGAATACATGTAGGATGAAAAGAACTCAAAGCAGTTGGAGAGCACTGTATGCACTTCAAAATAGGTGTAGGAATGTCGAGTTGTGGGACTGGAAGACCACCAGGGTTTTATTTGGCCTACTTGTTACACCGGTTTTGTTGTATGGTTGTGAGGTGTGGGCTAGTGGCACAACAAAGGCAAAATGGAGGCAAATAGAAAGGATTCAAAAATATCTAATCACAAATTTTCTTAAAATTAAGGCCACAACCCCTTATGAAATTATTCTAGCTGAAATTGGAATGTTTCCTTTAGAAGCAATTGCTATGACCAAGTTGTTATGTTACTTGAAAAAATAGAAAACATGAAAAATGACATATGGCCAAGGGCAACTAAGGACGAAGAGTTGCATAGGCGGAAGAACACATGGATGAAACAAAATTAGAAATGGATGAAACGTTGGGAAATCAACATAAATGAATGCCCAAATTTCAACAAAGACATCAAAAGCTATGTGAATGAAAAGTTTAGAAGTGGAATGTGGAAAAATGCAAGCAGGAAAAGATAATATTATATTGCAAAGTTTAACCCAACATATGATCACAAGTAAAAAGCATATATAGGCACTGAAATCAAGTGGAAGGAAAAAATCTTCATTGCTCAGATAAGGACTAGCTCTCATAGGCTTAGATGTGAAACAGGGAGATGGACAACACCCAAATAACAATGGGAAGAAAGGATATGTACTTTATGTAGCACAGGGCGAGTAGAGACAAAGGAACACTTCATCTATAAGTGCCCGAGTTTTTCAGACATCCGTGGCAAATACAAAGAAACACTTGGAAACGGGTCTATGACAGAGTTATTTGAAGACAATAAAATAAAAAAAGTTGGGGAATTGCTAACCCAAATCAGCAGGAGAAGGAACAACCTTCTCAAAGATATTAAAGATCATATGATATGATTTGAGCAGTTGTACTTCCATATTTGAGGTCCCATAGACCATATTTGGGTCTCGCAGACATAATTAAAATCTTTCATTTCATTCATTTCAAATTGATTTTCAAAATGAAATATTTTTAGATTCATTCCAACCATAGTAATTGGCATTGAAGTGACATAGAAGTAAGCATAGAAAACTGCAATTTAAACTCCAATGCTTGGAAAATAAAATAATTTTTAAGTAAATCTAAACAAAGTTAGACCTAGCAATACAAAATTATATTTTCTTAAATGAAGTCTATCTAGATCCATTCCAATCATAATAATCAACAAGGTTTGAGGTGTAGACCAATTGGTTCGACCAAACCCCGTAAGGGGGATAGAGTTCCAAGGTTAAAATCTTGAGCCTCGTCGAACTGAACGCTTGTCCCTTTTCTAGTGCTTTTAGTGGTGTAAAAGGTTTAAAATTATTGTGGCATGGTGATTATAGGGGTGGACTACGCGAAGAACTGTGTGGCGGCTTGCGGGATGGACAATGCAAAATACTGTGGTGGCCATAAAAATTGGACAGCTTGCCCGGATTCGTGGCAGCTACCAATTCCATCATGTAAATTAAAAAAATCATAGCAATCAACATAGAAAAAGTCTAATTTAAACTTGCAATACCTAAAAAATAAAATAAACTATTCCTAATCTACCCAAATTTTCCCAAAAAAATAGAAGTTTAGGGTTAGAGAAATAAAATAAATAAAAATAAAGCATCTACTGCCTTAAAATTCTAGTTTTGATCCTTTATAGTAGCAAATTTTTGCGTAAAACCAATCTATATTCGACCAACATTCACACAACCTGAGATATAGATGGCGTAATATTCTAGGGAGTTAAGACTATGAAGCAACTGAATACAACCACTAGCAACATGTACAGATTGGACACAACAAACGCCTTACATAAGATAATATTGAAGCACTTTCACAAATTCACCATTCAGGTGGATTACAAACATAGAACTCAACTTAGTACAATGCTTGGTTTAGAAACCAACGAACTACAAAGAGCCTAGAAAAAAATCCTAAAACATGCTAAGTGTTAGATTTTTGATCCCCTAGAGCAATCCCAAGAGCTCTTATTTATACAACTATGGCCATATCTTGCCATTACATTTGCAGTTACAATCAATTACTCTCACATTATGCTTCACAACAAAGCCATTTAAATCAGGTATTGTAAAGTATTTTTTTGCAGTTATAAAGCATTAAATTGCCTCCACCAAGTTCCTCTTTTAATGCATAAAATTTTCCATAAATCTACTTTTGCAATTATGGTAGCACATTCAGGATCATGCTCCCATGACTATCTTCTTTATAACATACAAGATTATTTTATGGCAACGTACGACAATTAATTTTATTAGAACTCCACTATCCTACAAAATAACTTATTAGAGCAATAAATAATTCATTCATTAACCTTAGTCATGGTTGTTGGCATAAAATAATTCATTAAAGCATTTTTAAAAAATCACATGTGGTCTCTAAAATGAAACATTGCAGTTCATCAAATTAATATGCCCAAAAAAATTGAGCTCTCATTGGTCAATAAACTGCAAAATATTTTGCTCATTCCTAAGGTTTTATGCCTAGAAGAAAAAAAAGAAATATTGCCACCATTGATTCATTGTAAAAATATTTTTTTGGATGTAAAAATATGCATTATAATGACAAAATCTGCAAAAGCACTGAACTAGGTCCCCCCTAAAATTCTGCAAGGAATCCCATGGAATTGATAGTTTTGTCCATATCTACCATGGTTTGCCCTATACAGTTTTTTTTGGTGATTGAGTGTTTTGTTTTGGCTCTCATACCATGTTAGAATTCAAAGTACTTTCTAGAAACATATCAAAACATCCATTCATCACAATCATATGCAAAAAAGGAAGAAGAGCGAAATAGAAGAGCATATAGACAAAAAATAAGAAAAGAGATAAATGACAACATTTAAGAGAAGGAATAAGTGGTGGGTGCCCATAGGCACCCCCACAAAATTTGCATATGTCACACTTTGATACAAATGATTAATCGTTGGGGGTATTTATAGTGATACCAAAAACCCAAATAAGTGGTTAACCTCAAGCCAACATTAACTTGACCTTAAGGTCAACTTATAAGAAAATAATAATAAATTACACCTTTTAAGCAAGTTTATCCATAATGGTGGATTAACCAATATCAGTAAGGGTGAATACATGAGGATGCCCTTAGGCTTTAATGAAGAAGCACATAGGCTTACACATAGATGTTTGTAGGCTTACATAAAAGAATGATCAAAGGATTACATAGAAAAATGCCCATGCCTATAGGCTTACATCAAGATGCTCGAAGGCTTACATAGAACTTGCAAGTAGCATTACATCAAGAGCACCTATATGTACCTTATCATGTTGACCTTGGCCTAATAAGGTTAGATTACAAATATTTTAATAAAGGGATGCTACTTTATCTTATTGAAATTCGTACCACAAGTTCTTACTACGTAACATGCCAATCATTTGGGTTGAAAAAATATTGTAGTTTAGTCCATAGCAAGTTTCTTCATCAAGGGTTGCTACTTTATCTTCTTAAAAGATGCACCATAGGTTCTTATTGCATAATAGGCCAATCATTTGGGTTGACCAAATACTGTAATTTCACCCATTAAGATGAGTAATTAGCACTTGATGATTTATATTATACAATTTGATCGCTACAACTATAATAGGTCTTGAAACTAATCCCACCAGTATGTAGAGCTCAAAAATCATGTGATGTACAAAAATGGGCTCAAATCACTTTTGTATGCAAAAATTATGACCTCTAGAATTTTTTTCCTAATGGATGTCAAAAAATTAAAAAATAAAGTTCCAAACCTTTAAAAATAAGAATCCAATTGCCTATTGCCATCCTTTTGCGATTCATTGATGACCTCCACTAATGTCTCGCCAATACAATACCTTTAAACTTGTGTGAGTGTGACAATTGTTTACTTTTACTTGGATGGGATCTCGTATATATGAAAAAGGATAGTACATGGTATATGATGGTGCCATGTCATCCACCATGTTGAACTCAATGTTAGATTAGTCTTCCAAAGAGTAAAACAACATTATTGGGATTCAAACTTAAGTGCATCAATCCCTAAATTCATTGCCCTAACCAAGTCACCATCACTTTTATTAGGATTGGTTACACACGATCTCTTCATATCCTTTGCATTTATTTTAGCTCATGAGCCAAAAGTAAACCAAAAACATTTGCTCTATGGGATCTGACCTCTCAACCTCTTGCTCGTAAAGTGATTTTGCTAGTAAGTATGGCAACCACCATGTGCTTGCCAAAAACTTGAGTGTCTCCTTGAAGGTCATATTCTCTTTTGACAAAAGATAGAGAACTGATGAAAAGGGGGCGAGGACAATCGTCTAACCTATGGAATATCTTCCCCTACGCCTAAGCAAGGACTATGTTGGTTAGCCTACCATGGATTTGTGTCAGTCAATATGGAGCAAAAGATTATCCAAATACTTATGCAGTGTTAGATCGATTAACAAAAATAACCTTGGGACTTGAGTTCCATATTGTTCCAAGAAATATCTTGAAGACCTATTGTGCTATCCATCTCAACAACTATTTTCAATGCATTGCAGTATACAGATCTAGCTAATAAAGTATTTGGAAACATAAATTTACCCATTTTCTTGTTATGGCATCGGTGGGAAATATTTCAAATTCAAATTTTTTTACATTTGCCACTTTGAAGAGCCAAGCTTCCTTTTCAAACTAGGGATGAGAAAATAATATTCAAATTTGAGTAAGGGCTTTGATGACAACAAAGGAGGAGGTAGTAGTATTGTTCTAGAAAATTGGAAGACAAAATGACGTAAAAAATAAGAGACTTCTCATTACTTCTTGGGCAACAAATGTTTATAAAACTTTTAGAGAAAATTTATCCAAAAAAAAGGTTAGAGGCTCTGAGTTTACTTCCTATGTGACCAAGTGATGTTGCTTAATACCTGATCTGATACCATGTTGGAATTCACAATATTTGATAGAAATGAACAAAAGCAATCTATCCATTCAAATCTTATCAAAAGAGTAAAATAGGATGAAAGAGACAAAGATATGTTGGGCACTCGTAGACATCATAAATAATCTATAGATAAGAATCACATCACTTTGATGACAAATTATGGCATGGTGGGGGGTATTTATACCAATACCAAAACCTTGATTACATAAATAAACTTTACCTAAGTCAACATAAGAAGAGGGATTTTAGGTTAATTACAAGTTTTTAAAGTGGGTTTAACCATAACAAGGTTAACTATGGCCCATAGGGATTACATAATAAAATGTTACCATAAATTAAATACATTGTACAATGAACGTCCTTAGGCCTATCCAGTATTACATCATACAATATCAACTTTGGCTATGAATTAGATTACACTTTCAACAATGCATGCATTCCATTATTATATATGGAATGAAGAACCTGGTTTTTCATTTTCCTTTTCTTCATTAACCTGATTTTTTATTTTCCTTTTCTTCATTTTATTCATGAAAAACACTGATTTTATTTTAATAACATTCAATCTGAAAGTCTTTAAAATTTTATAATAAAAACAACTGCTTAAAAGCATTATTTTACACATGAAAAGGAAACTTGACCTAGAATGAAAAGCCCTCCTGCTATTTTGCTTCCAACTTCTTTTTCCTTAGATCTAGTTGATGTGTGCCTTTCATCCCTAGGTTTCCAAAATATAAATCTTTTAATGCTTATATGATGATTATTTATATTAAATGCCCTTAAGAAAATGGAGTTGGTTGCCATCCAGGTAGATGGATTCAAAGTAAGTAAGGTAGAGGAAAGAATGACATCAGTTTGTCCCTCCAATCCCTGAGATCCTCTCCACTATCCCTTTGAATGGTCGTCTTGCCAAGCACTTGTTATGCTCCAATCAACAAGAAGAAAGAAAGAATAGTTTCTTCTTTAGTGCCTTCAATTTTTTATGCTTTTATATATTTTTTTGTATTAATGGCAAGATAAGGTTTTGAAAGGGTTAATTTTTCCCATAGTACAATAGGTCACATCAAGTTACAAAGCCCTTTTAGTGTTGTTGGGATTTGAACGTTGGTGTGGGTTCAGTCACTCTTATGTCTTAACCTTAAAATCAAGGCCTTATTAGTGCCTTTATATACAATATTCATCCCTCATTTTTTAAAATCTTAAAAAATGTTTGCCACCTGAAATTTTATCATGTATAGTGGGAAGGACCCTCTTTTCCTTATAAGATACAAAACCATTCTTATTCCTTTTATCAAACAGTGTCTTATTTTACTATAAAGTTATTTTGGACAAAATCATTATATTCAAGAAGACCAAGCTATTTATTTACGAATATAAATCCCTTGTATTCATAAATGCAATGTTATTTTATTTGTAAAGACAATGTTGTTTTATATATAGAGAGACAATGTCACCAAATCCATTCAAATTGATGTCACTCATAAACTTGACATATATGCAATTTATGTGTTCCTTTGACTTTAGAAAACATTGTTCAAAGTACAGAAGCAACCAATTATTATTATTATGATTATTATTATTATTATTGTGGAAAACATCCCTTTCAGGGTGCCACTTTTGGGTAAGACCCGAGGAGGCAAGGGTATCTCCAAGAAAACAATTATTCATTTTGATTAAAATCCATTATTTTCATGCATGTGCAAGTGGTTTGAGGTCCCTTTAGGCTGACTATTTGTTATGGATCTACCACCATGTTCTAGATGATACCTTCACTTCTTTACCTCCTAGAATGTGACGTATCAACACTTGTAATAAATTTGCAAGTTAGTTCATTTCATATACAAAATCAATAGTAATTGATATTTGAAATTAACTAACCATTTTGCTTTTGGCTAGAGAAAAATGGGTTGTACTCAAGTCCCCTGCCCTTGACAAATCACAACTCTCTCCTTTAGATCTTGAGAGTTTACAAACTGATTCAATTCTCATCTCAAATGAGTTGCTATAGGTAAATAACTACATCTTTTTTCATAAAAAATTTTGAATTTTGAATTTCATTGTCTGGATTTTCTTCAATTATCTTTGTAAAAAAATCCAAAATTTAACATCCTCATTCATGATATTTTCTTACAGTAGCCTTCACAATATTAAAACTCCACCTCTATTGTTTATGCATCACATATTCATAGATTAATATTTCCAAACTTTATGTTATCATAGTCCACTTTACTATATTTGGACTGCTAGTTTCCTTCCTGAAGCATAATTGTAACCATAATAATTGTAGCAAATTTTTTATATGAAAACACATTAATGCTATAAAATATAATAAATATTACCAATGGAAAACATTAAAGTAATTATTAATATTCAAACAATCAACATTTTTTTTTCAACTTTAGCTAAACTTACTACTTCCTCTAACCATGGAAAAGATAATTTAGCTTCATGATCCTCTTTAAACCCCTTTTAGGCTAGCTTATCTGCATATTTTTTCCTCCCCTTAACGTATTTTTAAACCTAATTTCTTCAAACTTTATAGCAAGGTCTTGTATTCCCACAATGATCTCTTATATGTTCCATTAAACCTTTTCTTTCATCAGAATTGCATTTATTACTATAAGTAAATTGTCTTCCATCCATACTTTGTTTCACTTCATTTGTCTGCATAGTTTTAACCCTTCCAAAGCCACCCAAGCTTCAACTTCATTATTTATCTTAAATCAACTATTGAAAATGTAATATGACAAAATCTCATCCCTATTATTTCTAATTATTCCTCCTCCTCCTATTGGTCCCAAATTTCCTTTAGATGGTCAATCAAAATTCAATTTGACCAACTTCATTTTTTATGGCTTTCACTTTATATTATTTTCCTTCCTTTTGTTTCTCCTACACCCAACATTATAATACCCTTTGAAGACTTAACTCCATCTATCAAGACTCGTTACTTCAAGAATTAGGGATTGTGTGAGTTAATAGGGTTGGTTTAAACTCCTCTAGGGTTAAACAAATATTTCTTTTCATTACCTCCAAACTGTTTTCTTTTCCTTGATATTAACTAATCATGATAATTTATTAATTTTTAAAATTAATAATTCCATATAATCTAGACATTTATGGGATGTGATAATTATGAAGGAAAAACTACAAGATCTAAAGTGATCACGTTTAAAGTGCTAGGAGAAGGATCAATGGAACAATTAGAATATAAAGGAACAACTACAATATCTACATAAATTGAAATCAAAGTGTGAAGAGGAAGATAAATGAAAGAGTTGGTATACAAAGGAGCTAAAATGAATTGGTGAAAAAATGAGCTAATATCAACTATAACATATAAAGTATTTATCTCATTGGCAAATAAACCAAGAATAAGCAATCTAAATGGAATAAGCAATCCAAAAAAACTAGAGGAGTGTTTGGGAAAAGTGTAACGAACCTCAAAATCCAACCAACCTGAGAGAGTAATTTATTTTTTATTACCCAACAAGTAAAGACCATAATCAAGGTTCAGTAGAGAATGTATCCAAATTATAAGTTGTAACTCAACAAGGCAACAATACATTTAAAAGATTCATGATGTGGTCGACATATCTCTTGTGGATAGGAGTTGCCAACTCCCATAAGACTTGCAGATTTACCTTCATACCTCCATTATAAAAGGATGCCTCAAATAGTCACCCTACCTTTCTTACATTCTCCATGAATATAGAAAGTCTTGACCATAGTGTTTGATATTATCTCTTCTCAATACTTCAAGTAAGAGAACACCATTTCCCCTACCAACATAAGTCCATCTATGATGGTCCCAACCCAAGTCTAGCTAGGCTGGTGTTTAAGATTGCAACTCCATGGTGGAATATCTAACTTTGAAGTTCTTAGTTATCCTCATCTCTGCGATGGGATAACTATGGTGGTTATCACTCCATGTGATAAAATCATAGACTTTCTAATGTGTATCACCCAACTTACTTGCATAAGATCCTCCTAACCTTGCAGTAGGAGTTAAGATCTAAGTTACACCACTTAAGATCTTCCCCAAAGATTACCATCTTTGGGTCCCACTACTATCTTAAATTAATAGGATATTATTAGGTCTAGCTACTTAACTAATCATTAATTAACATCTACAACTTCATCGGAAGAAGTCACATAAGTAAGAAGTAATCCCTATTTAATTTTCATTATCAAAACATCATGGTAATTTGTAAAACCATAGCATCATAAATCTTTCATCATTAACAAAGTAGAAGATACACCTTTCATTCATAAATGAACACATTCATAACTCCATTGTTACATATTCCATGTAGGGTAAAAATATTACCACAATATAAAATAGTAGAGCATTACATCATCATCCAAATAAGGAGGATATTCATGCTAGAAAGTACTTTTACAATAAGTGTTTCCATAGTGAGCTTTATTACAATATATGTCAAAGGGGTCAATATGTGCACAAGTCTTCACTGGTCCTTCTGGCTTCTCCATTGCTCAATTAATGATAATAAGGGATTAGGACAACTCATGGTTTCATGTAGTATGCATCTAAATGCATTTGCTAAAAGATATAACATTAAGCAACGTATGCATTTATTAATTGAATATTACAATGCAACCAGGCATTCTCCACAATGTAACCATGCATGCATCAATAAATCAACGTAGAATAAAAGTCATTTTATCTTTCAACAAAGCACAAAATGAAAGGTTTATCATTCAACAAAGCATAGAATGAAAGTCATTTTTTTATTCAACAAAGCATAGAGAGGAAACCCCCTAGTTTCCTCAAAGAATGAGTTCCACACCCATTCTTTCATCAATTACCCTTTTTTCCACATAAGAGCATTTCTTTCATAAATCAAACAACAATGTCATCACAAGCAACTACATCTAGTTAAGCATTTGCAAAACCCAAGAGGGAACCCCATAATCCCCTCGAAGAATGAATTCCCCACCAGTTCTTTCCTAATTCAAACTAGAAGATTGCTTTTAAAGTAATATCCACACAACATAATTTTCCATTCATTTTCTCAATAAAATCAAACATAACTTTCACAAAAACAAACCTAAGTTTCATTCAATCTTTCCCAAAGTTGATCCTAGGTTTTCATTCAAATTTTCCACAAAATTGTTTCGTAAGAATCATTTAATTCCCACAAAATTGCTTCTTAAGAGTCGCTCAATTTCCACAAAATTATTTCCTAAGAATCATTCAATTTCTCCACAAAAAATATCCAAGATTCATTCAATTTCTCCATGAAATTGATCCAAGATTCCTTCTAAATTTTCCACAAAATTGGACTCAAGTCTCCTTCAATTTTTTCTCAAAAGAGGACTGAAGTCTCCAAATTTCACTTTCAATTTCTCCACAAAAAATATCCAAGATTCATTCAATTTCTCCATGAAATTGATCCAAGATTCCTTCTAAATTTTCCACAAAATTGGACTCAAGTCTCCTTCAATTTTTTCTCAAAAGAGGACTAAAGTCTCCAAATTTCACTTTCAATTTCTCCACAAAATTGAACATATAACTCATTTAATTTTTCCATAATATAAAGCCTATGTTTCCTTCAATTTTTCCACAAAATTGTACTTAGGTTTCATTCAAATTTTCTACAAAATTGTGTCTAGGTTTCAATCAAAATTTCCACAAAAATTGATCCCATATCACATTCAATTTTCCTCTAAAATTGATACCTAAATTTGAATCAATTTCTCTACCAAAATAATCCAAAAATTCATTCAATTTCTCCATGAAATTGATCCCAAGTTTTCATTCAATTTACCCTATAAAATTGATTCCAAGCTTCCTAAAATTTGATTCAATTTCACTACAAAATTTATATCTCAAAATCCTTCCAAAAAGAAAATAAAAAAGGGTTTACTTCAACAAAAATTGATTTTGAATCAATCAAGATTTTTGAAATTAATCCACAAACAAACCAATAATTCAATCATTGGTCAACAATCAAGCCAAGTCAAAGGTGGGTAATACAGTTTTCCATAGTCAATTGGGTTAACATAGTTTATTGTGCCCTCAACCGATGTTGCCAAGGCCCCCAAGTGGAGCCTCTTCCTAACTATCGTGAGGTAGTCATTTCAAAGGGGTACTTTCCCCATTTTAAACCAAACTATTTCCTACCCACTACCCATGTGAGATATTGAAATAGTAAACATTTAAAAAAATGTTTCTTCCCACCATACACCATGCAACAAAGCAACAACTAAACAAAAAATGATCAACGAATTAGAAACAAATCAAAGGAAGCCATAAACCAATGCAGGGCAACTCACCAAGCAAAGTAACTCTTGACCACCACCTATGGTCGAAACCTTATGGGAGATAGGCTCCCTTTAAGGCATGCTTAGGCCCCCTATCTATCCCAAGTAGGATATTTAGAGGGAAGCCTAAGCGGCCTTCCCCTTGCCCTTGCCCTCTCGAGCGTGAATGATGTCGCAATGTGGTGCTACGCCTCAATGACTAGGCATTAACTAAAATGAAACTCCTAAGTCTAACCTTAGGAAAGCATCTAATTGGTGGCAATGAACCTAAATAAAACACCACCTAAAAAAAAATGTTGAAAAAATGATGTCAATCACTTTGACAATGCCTGCTACAAAAGAAACATCCAAGGGGAGGAATAAAGGATGATTTAATCAATACCCAAGGAATATTAGGGAGGTTAAATAAAATCAACCACGATATTGCCAAAGGTTTTCAAACAAAGCAGCAACGTTAGCCGCTCTATTTTACAAATGCCCTTGCCTATTACATATGTAAACAGATAAGGAGCATAAATCCTTTCTAAATCTTATAAGGGAGCAAAACCTAAATTTCTAATCAAGTCTAGCCTCAATAAAATGACCAAGCGACTGTAAATAAAACTTCATTCTTTCGATTGATCTAAAGATGAATAAAAAGCTCTAACCCTATTCTCATAGGTGAGCAAATCTAAGGAAATTTAATCTTGAATAAAATCATCTACCCTAGACGTCAAGGGTAGCTTGGAAATAGTTTTCAACCAACAATTGGCATGCCCTAGTTTTACCTCACTAGTTGCATCATTCAAAGATGGAAGATTTATGTCAATCTTTAGGTAATATGCTTCTCCATATAAGCAAAGAAAACCATAAATACCCCAATCGTCTAAAGCAAACAAACTATCGATAATCCAAATCGAAGTAAATAATGGAGGCAAAACAATCTATTCTATTAAACCAAACATCAAAAACAAGAAACCAAAGTTCTCTAAATTATGATGCATACAATCTTCAATAAGATTAGGACTAGATCCAACCTGGATGTGTGCTCAAATAACGAGATGCTAATCTTCCCAAGGCCTTCCAAAATTACCTTCAAGGTTTCTCCCCCAGATTGTCTCCAAGATTCCTTGTTTTTCAATGCATCCTTGCGCTTATTTAAGAGCAAAAGCCCTTAATGAAATATCTCAAAAAGGATAAGCACTAGAGGTGAGTGGACTCCTCTCACCATTAAATTAATAACCAACCCATGCTAGGTGGAGGAGAAAGAGACAAAGGGATATTTTATTAAATTTCCACTAAAGCATGAAAAGAGGTATTCACAGGATTCCCTATCCCATGCCCTTAAAATAATGCTTTAACCCCTTTAGAGAGGATAAAGTCTATCCTCCTTTTAAATAAAATATTACTCCATCCCTTAAATTGCATGCTACAAAGGGATAGAGATGGATGACATTCTAATTTTAAAAATCACATTCCCAATCATGTAGAATCATTTAATTAAATATCTTTTTGGTTCAATGAGGATTTAGACACACTTTGCAAAAACAAAGTTATTCAATTGCATTCCAAATTTACCAAATCATTAAGGTAACATACAATTTGACTATAATAAATTAAATTTAATTTTCTTTTACAAAATATTGTATTTTTCACAAAACAATATTTTTTTTCCAAAACATCAAATATATTTCCACAATATATTTTACAAAAACAACATCAATATATTTCCACAATATATTTTACAAAAACAACATCAATATATTTCCACAACATATTTTTGTTGGAATTATGTTGAATATTTTCCATGTTATTCGGGAGGGGTTAACTCTGAAAAGACTTTACACTTAGTAAAAACTTATTTTTCGGGGTTCAAGGGTTTAACTATTTTTAGACCCATATAAGTGTTTTTGGGTTAATGTAATGTCAGCCCATGGTTTTGTGCCTATGGTATTGTAAAACCTCTTCTTGTGTTGGTATATAAAGCAACACTTGCATGAGGGTTTGATAAGGAATTTGCAAGAAATGTAATCGCAAGCGAAAAGCGAGCAAAATGATATTATTGTATTGGAGACGGTCAAGTTTATACAATAAAAAAATATTCTTGCTGGAAATTTTTCCGAAAGGGTTTCCTGGGATAAATTCTTGTGTAATGTGTTCTTCTTCTTTGTTTTTCCTTTGATTCTGCGAAAACTATTTTTTTTTTTAATTTGTTTATCGGGATATTATTTCTCTTCATTTGGTATCAGAGCTAATTTTTAGCTTTGTTCAAGGAATAATGGTTTCAACTCTAGGATAAATTGATTCTTGAGTGGGAGCAGTGCACGAAAGAATATGAGTAAAGGAAAAAGATAGGAAGCACACGGATAGAGATCAAAAAATTTAATAAATTTTGATTTTTGTAAGCATAGTGTTTTTGGAAAGAAAACCAAAGCTAAGTTTTCGAGTAGTGCTACAAGATCTGAAGGAATTTTATATCTAGTTCATAGTGATGTGTTTGGACTTGCAAAAGTACCATCATTAGGTAAATCCATATATTTTGTTACATTTATAAATGACTTCTCAAGAAAGACCTAGGTATACTTTTTATGGTACAAATATGATGTTTTCAATAAATTTAAAGAGTTCAAGGCTCTTGTAGAAAATCATATAGAGAAAAAGATAAAGGTTTTGAGAAGTGATAATGGTGGTGAGTATTGCTCTAATGATTTTGAGTATTTTTGCAAGGACTATGGAATAGAAATGCATAGAACAACTCCATATACTCCGCAACAAAATGGAGTTGCATAATGGATAAACAAGAAATTAATGGATAAGGCCAGAAGCATGCTAAGCAATGCGGGGTTAAAAAAGAATTTTTGGGCAGAAGTTGTGTTAACTGCTTGCTACCTCATCAATAGATCTCCTACCTCAGCTTTGGTGGATAAAACTCCACATGAAGTGTGGACCGGTAAGAAACCCTCTCTCAGTCATATAAAGGTTTTTGGTTGTGAATCTTATATGTATGTCCCAAAAGAGAAAAGGACTAAGCTAGATTATAAATATGAGAAAAGCATATTTTTGGGTTATAATACTGGTGTGAAAAGATAAAAATTGTGGAATCCATAAACATAAAAGATTACTTACAGTCGTAATGTGATCTTTAGAGAAACAAAAGGGGTTCCAAAATAGGAAATGCAACCAAGCAAAGAACTAAAAATAGTTCAAGTAAAATTGGAATAGGAGGAAGAACTTGTGATAGAACTTGATGTTATAGATGAATATGAATTATAAAGAGAGTCTAAATAGGAATATTCAAAGGAATAAAGTAAGGAGAAAGTTGAAGACGCAAAACCTATAACTTCAATTTTGATGAGATCATATTGGGTGAGAAGACTCCCATAAAGGTATAGCCCTTCAAATCTTTGTTATGCATTTAATATATCAGTTATTGATGAAGAACCCAATATTGTAAAGGAGGCACTTCAGTCAAGTGATAATAAGTCTTCAAAAAATGCTATGGAAGAAGAAATGGAGTCCCTAGATAAAATTAAGACATGGGACTTGGTGGAATTATCCCTTGATAGAAAACTTGTTGGTTGTAAGTGGTTATTCAAGAAGAAGTACAATGTAGAAGGAAAGTTGGAGAAGTACAAAGCTCGCTTGGTAGAAAAAGGATTTTTTCAAGTTGAGGGAATTGAATTTGGTAAGATTTTTTCTCCTATGGCTAAAATAACATCAATTAGAGTTTAGTTGGCTATTTTTGCTGCTTCTAATTTTGAAATAGAACAGATGGATGTAAAAATAACTTTTTTACATGGTGAACTTGATGAAGACATATGTCACAACCAAAATGCTATAGGGTAAAAGGTAAGGAGCACTTAGTATGCAAGTTGAAGAAGTATCTTTATAGGTTGAAGCAGTCTTTAAGAATGTGGAACCAAAAATTTGATAGGTTTGTTTTGACACTTGGGCTTGGAAAAAGCAAAGCAGATCCATGTGTATATTTCAAAAAGGAAGGTGAAAATTTTGTTATCATTGTATTGTATATGGATGACATGCTATTAATTGGTAACAATAAGGAGATGATAAAGTTACTAAAATCTCAGTTATATTTTGAATTTAACATGAAGAATTTGGGTGCTGCAAAATTTATTTTGGGTATGAAAATAATAAGGGATCATGCAAATAGAAAATTATAGTAAATCAAAGGAAATATGTTGATTTTATACTACAGAGGTTTATGATGCATGATTGTAAACCAATATGTACTCCATATCTAGTTAGTCAAAAGTTATATGTTGAACAATGTCCTAAAACAAATGAGGAAATTGAAGAAATGCATCATGTCCCTTATGTTAGTGTTGTTGGCAATCTGATGTATGCAATGATTTGTACTAGACCTGATATTGCACATGTAGTGGGAGTATTTAGCAGATATATGTCCAATCCAAGAAAGGAACATTGGACTATTGTGAAGAAGATCTTCATACACTTGTGTGGAACTATAGATTATGTTTCTATTATTAAGGAAAATCTTGAGGTAATGATATTGTAAATCTACAAGGATTTGTAGATGGTGACTGGGATGGAGATCTTGACAAGAGAAGATCCACAAGTGCTTATGTGTTCAAGTTGTTTGGAGGGGCAATAAGTTGAATGAGTAAAAAGCAATCAGTTGTTGCTTTATCCACTACAAAAGCAGAGGATATTGCAAAAACTCATGCCTGTAAAGAAGCAGTGTGGCTACAGAGGTTGTGTTCAACAGTTGGCATTAAGCAGAAGGTCGTGAGAACTGACAATGACAGTTAGAGTGCAATATTTTTGGTAAATAATCCTAGTTTTCATGATTGGTTAAAACATATTGATATCAAGTACCATTTTGTGAGAGAGATGGTTGAAGAGAACCGAGTGATATTGGAGAAAGTTGATATAGAGAAGAATACTATTGATTCATTAACAAAAGTTGTACCTGCTTAGAAATTTTATTGGTGTAGAATATCTATGGGCATGGTTGCCCTTGATAGTTGACAATGGTAGTTATTAGCCCTTATGGAAAGTATTCAACAAGTGGGAGAATGTTGAAATTATGTTGAATTTTTTTAATGTTACACAGGAGGGGTTAACTTTGAAAGGACTTTACTTTTTGTAAAAATTTCCTCATCGGGGTTCAAGGGTTTAATCTATTTTTAGACCCATATGGGTGTTTTTGGGTTAATGTAATATCGACCCATGGTTTTGTGCCCATGGTATTGTAAAACCCCTTCTTGTATTGTTGGTATATAAAGCAACACTTGCATGAGGGTTTGGTAATGAATTTTCAAGAAATGTAATCGCAAGTGAAAAGGGAGCGAAAGGATATTATTGTATTGGAGACGGTCAAGTTTATACAATAAGGAAATATTCTTGTTGGGAATTTTCCCGAAAGGGTTTCCCAGGATAAATTCTTGTGTAATGTGTTATTCTTCTTTGTTTTTCCTTTGATTTTGTAATTATTGTTTTTTTTAATCTGTTTATCAGGGTATTATTTCTCTCCAATTTCCACCAAAATGAATCATTGCAAAACTAGGCAAACAAATGCATCAAACAAAATAGGTGTTTCATTGTAAATCTAATTACCTATCCTAGTCGAATATTTACGATAACTTCTAGGTTACCAAATTCTGGCTATCAATGGTTGGATTGTTGATGATCACCACAAAATATATGTATGCAACTACATGATGGTAATAGTCGTCATCAACATCCTATCCCTTTTCTTTGGTGCCTCGATCTCGGTGGTTGAATTATTTGCCACCTTCAAGGGCACCTGGTTCTACAAATATGCAAGACATCAATAGTACCATGTTCACAAAACATAACCAATGCTACAAATACATTTTACGTAACCATAATAGAAACAATACTGGCATTGAAACAGTAAATTCAATACATTGTCATCTCATAATTGAGGCCTACTAAGGTGGGTCATGACACAAAGAGTTGAGAGAGGTTGGGAATATCCCCAAGATGAAATATCATCAAAGGTGATGTCACACGTGGTGATGATATTGCATGTAGTTGCATCATAAAGTTGATATGTTCTGACTATAACTATACCAAATTATGTGACTCTTAAATTGAAGCTTTTTGCACTTACTAATAAAAATGTATGTCCATGTGGTTGAACCAATTATTTTGAGATACAAAATTGAAGACCATTCTCTTATATTGTTTGAGGCTTCCATGGTGTTCTATTGATGATATATAATGCACAATGCATTGCCTAACCTTAAATTTTGAGTTCCATAAGCTTTGTATGCATCATCATATAATGATTCGTTCCTATGATGACCCTATACTTTTGTTTGGCTACCCACAATTTTGAGTCCAATAAATGGTTTGCTACAAAGTACTATGTTGAGATGTAATAAATCCTCAAAAATATGAGTACATACTCTTCTATAACCTTTTTCTTAGGGTGAAAGCATATCTTTTAATTGTAGTACTTGTTGACAACGCTTTGTATGAATTTTGAATGAATTAGAAAACCCAAAAATAACAATAAAATTGATGTATATTTTATTTTATTTTATTTTTAATTATATTAAAATATTAAAAAATTTATACTTGTTAGATTATATAATATTATTTAAGAATGCATATCGAATATAATATTTACTTTTCTTTTATGAGAAGTATCATTCAAACTTGATTGTTAAACCTGATAAAAATCCATGTATACGTTGTTTATTCTATAATAAATGACATATCCAATAAGATGTTTAAATTTATTATTATTTGTATAGTAATTTATTTATTTTTTATTTGTTTAGTGTGAGAAACCACTACGACCAACGCAAAAGGTTTAGCAGTCTCCTCCTAACCATGACCCTTCGTAAAGTTGAAAGCTATGCTTATCAATAGGGACCATGACCCCTCGTAAAATCGAGAGTTATGCTTATCAAGAGGGAATTTAACACAACCACCACACACCCACACACCCTCTCACACACTCGCCCATGCCATGGTTTGAACCTTGGACCTCTTGAAGAAGAGCCAAAGCCCAAACCGTTGTGTTGTCCCCTTGGGATATTTTTATAGTAATTTGAAGATCAATGTTTTTTATTGATCACATTTTAACTTATCCTAAGATTATTGGTTAAAATGAATTTGATGTTGTCTCCAAGGGCTAAGTGGATTAGTAAGACATTGAACACTTACCAAGAAGAAACCTGGGTTCAAACCTCAAGGGTATGCTCAATCAGGGCAAAGGTAATAGTCTGACCTGAGTTCGTTGAGTGTGCGCCAACTTGATGATGATGGTACCAACCCCAAGCCACTAGGTGTATCTCTCACTTCGGGTCGTGTTTATGGAGGTGAGATAGGGGTTATAGTGGTAGCACAATGATTTGACGCTATGATCGAAGGCAATGCAACTTGACTCTGAGGACAACGGTATCAACCCCCAACCACCATGGATCTCTCTCACTTTTAATCGTGTTTATCGAGGCAAGATAGGGGTTATAGTGGTAGCACCATGATTTGATGTTACAATCAAAAGCAATGCGACTTGACCTTCTGACCAGTTGTTAAAAAGGAAAGGTAGTTACTGATTCCTCTATGTATAAAAAAATGAATTCAATGTCCAAAATAAAAATGCAATACTATAAAACTGATTAAAATGAGTTAAACATCCAAAATAAAAATACAATAAAAAACACAACAAAATATTAAGAAAGCAAAAAATAATATAATTATATTAACAAATATTTTAATTTATCATGTTTATAGTTTATGTTAAAAATAACTATTTAAATTCTTCCTTCTATAACTTTATATTTCTTAATTTTATTTTTACTTATTTTCTTTAATGAGTTTACATAAATTTTTATGAGGGACCCTGATCCCTTCATACTGAGTGGGGTTTGAACCTTGGACCTCTTAAAAAGAGGTCAAAGGCCCCTCGTACTTAGTGGGTTTAAAACTTGGACCTCTTAAAGACATGCCAAAGTCCTTACCACTAGTAAGCTTGTAGATTTATTTTAATCTTCTTAATTTTATTTTTACTTATTTTCTTTAATGAGTTTACATAAGTTTTTATAAGGGATCCTGATCCCCTCATACTGAGTGGGGTTTGAACCTTGGACCTTTTAAAGAGAGGTCAAAGGCCATCCTGAGTGGGTTTAAAACTTGGACCTCTTAAAGACATGCCAAAGTCCTTATAATAAGCTTATAAATTTATTTTATTTTTCTTATTTTTTTCAATGGGTTATATGAGATTGAAACGACCCACTTACATCATCACTACATAGTGGTGTTACAACAAGCTTGGAAATTATCCATGTATCATTTGGTAATATTGGAACCTGGGCCTTTCTTTCAAATGTCAAGGAATCTAATCAATTGAGTTAATGCCACTTGTTTTTTTCTTCTTACTTATTAATCACCAGTTTTTTTTTTATTTGGTAGTGCAAAAAACCCTGTGACCAAGGCATAGACTTGAGAAGTCCCCCAACCATAACCTTCATAAACACAACCATAACCTTCATAAGCACAAGAGCTATGCTAATCAATAAGGGATTAGCACATAGCCACACATAGGCCGCAGTTTGAACCTTGGACCTTCCGAAGACCAAACCCAGAACCATTATTGCGGTTTGAAACTTGAACCTTTCGAAGACCAAACCAAGAACCATTGCGTTGTCTCGAGACTATTAATCACAAGTATTGTATCTACATTTTATTTATTTATTATATAAATTATATCTTCAATCATAATCTAGAAATCTCCTAGCCAAGCAATTGTAGTTGACTTTATATTTTTTCCAATTAAAGTAATGCAAAGTACCACGGGTGGCATACATGGAACCACACTCTCCCAGACATAGCAACAAAGACCACCTTCTATTCATTTGAAATGAGGTTGTCAAAATAAAACCCAAAATATATTGTTGAGATTATCCATGTAAGAACTGAATTTTACATTTTTTTTAATTGTTAGCGCACGCAAATAAAAGATGGGAAAGTTGGATAATTTTTTTTTTCTCTTCAAAAACAACATAGTAGTTGAGGTTCTAGTTGTTTTTTTATTTTTTATTTTTTCTTAACACAAGCTCGCTTCCACATTCACAAGAAAGCATTCAACATGGAAAATGGAGGGCACCAAAACGAGTTTTCAGACGATGAAGAAACTTACAGTCCCACAACCACACCACTCATGTGGGCACCAAGACTTTATGTGCAAGAGCTAATGAAGATGAAAGAGAAACTTGAAAGCATGGAAAGGAGGGAGAAATTAAGAGATACTAAATCAGATGAGGTTATAAACACCATTTGGAGGCTGGAAAAGGAAAAGAGCCAACTCAAGGAGCAAGTGTCAAAGCTACAAAACCTTGCAAACATGGGTCAACGTGAATGGCATGTCATCAAACAAGCCATCCACCCCCAATCAATGATGCAATAGAGGTGGAAAAAACAAATGCAAATCAAATAAAAGAGGTATGAAAAACACTCCAAAACATGGAAACAAGAGAAAATGAGTTGCGAAATGAATTAGCAAAGGCAAAGACATGGTCTCAAGTAGTAAAAGAACAAATCAATCAACAAAAAGAGTTGATAGAGAAGCAAGTAAAAATTCAAATAATAGAAGAGAAAGAAAGACATGAGAAGTTATCAAATATAATCATCAAAGGGTTGAAAGATTATGGGGATAGGGAAGACACAAATCGTTTAACCAGGGACTTCTTGTCAGATCGATTACAATGGAAAGGTCAGATAAAAAAAGCAAGCAAAATTGGCAGGTTGAGAGAAGGAGGCAGAGATAGGCATATTCGGGTCATATTGATGAGCTACGAGGATAAAACAAGGTTACTAAAAAACAGAGGCATGTTGAGAGGGTCACAATTCTATTTAGATGACGACCTAACATTTTTACAACGGGAAGAAAGAAATAAGGAATGGGAAAAGGTGAGGGCAACAAGGAATGAAGGGAAACAGGCATATTTAAGAAATGGAAAGGCATACATCACATCTAAACAAACCCAAAACAAATAGGGAGTATGGCCCACCCGGGAACATCTTATGATGGTAAGTTGGAACTATAGAGGTTACCCTTGGAGAAGAGGACCCGGGTTAGGGCCCATTGCTAGAGACAAAGATATAATCATACTGATGGAAACACATGAACACGATGGATGTAGGACTCCAGAATTTGTGGGATACAAAAAAATAGCAATATGGAATAAAGCAGCAGAAAATGGCAAAGGGCATGGGGGTATTATGGTTTTAATAAAAGAGGAATGGGATAGGGTCATTAAAATTGAAAAACAAGATGAAAACAAACGGTACATCTGGATAAAGATCCTAGAAAATAAGTCGAGTTATCAGCATAGCAACATGTTATTTTGCTCCCAAGAATTCTAAATTCTATAAGAAACATGATCTTAACAGAGAAGACCCATACTCCTCCCTAAAAAGAGACATTTCAATATACAATAAGTTGGGGGAGATTATATTAATTGGAGATTTCAATGCAAGGACAACAAATAAGCAAGCTAACATTCTAGAAGGTAGCGAAGATATTGAGATTAATCCTCTTTGGATGCCATAAGAGGAAAATCAGCAGTGGATCAGGACTTCAGAAGATGAGCATGGGGCTATCACGCAATATGGAGAAGAGTTGTTAGGCCTTTGCAACATACACAATTTGATTATTTGCAATGGGATGAACAAATGGAAAAATTCAGGAAAGTATACATGCAAAACATATAAGGGACAAAGTGTAATAGACTATGTAATATGCTCACAAAATTACATACCAAAAATAGAGGAGCTAGAAGTGGAAGATTCTCCAGTGGAACTTAAGTCAGATCACAACCCAATTGTTATGAAACTTCGAATGCATGGAGACAAACCAAGGGAAAAACACTTGCAAGGCAATCAAAATAAATATCCTCACAAGGGAAACATTCTCTTAACAGATGAAAATCGACAGAATTTTAGAACAGTATTAAATAACAAGTTACAGGAAAGGGAAGAACTACCTCACAATAGCAGAGATTATAGTAAGAGTGAATGGTTAATGCACGTTATCCAAGAAGCTCTAAACAAATGCAAGAGAGCTAAACCTAAAAAGAAAGAAAGGAATAGCTTCCCAACCAACCCATGGTTCGATGAAGATTGCAAAAAAATGCGAAGATTACTAAAGGAACCAACGGGTAAAACAAGAGAAAACAAAAAAGCATATGAGAAACTGGTAAGGGCAAAAAAAGAAGAATACACTAGAACAAGGAGGAAAGAATTGATTTACTTAGGGAAGCATGAACCAAAGAAATTTTGGAAGGAACTAAGCGTGAAAAGGATGCAAACTAAAAATAACATAACAGTTAATCAGTGGTTGGAGTATTCAAAACAATTGTATCAACGTAGTAACCAACAGGAGACACCCCCTACTATCATTGTCAAGAAAGAACTTTTCACAAATGAAGACATTATTCAAGGGATAAAAAAGTTAGCAATTGGTAAAGCCCGTGACATAGACAATCTTCAAGCAGAGCATATAAAATGGGGGGTAGATATTTTGGCACCGCAGATCAAAGAAATTTTCAATGAGGTCATACAAAATGGCTTCCCTATCGAGTGGACAACTAGCTTGACCATTCCTTTGTTTAAAAGTGGAGATGTAAATAATCCCTCAAACTATCGAACTATCATGATCAACCCTCTCTTTGCAAAGTTGTTTGGGAGTATGATAGAGCGTAGGATCAACATATGGGCAGAAGAAAAAGGAAAGAGAGCAAAGGGGCAAGCAGGTTTTAGGCCCAAGCACTCAACTATTGATCACTGTATCACGCTCAGACACATAGTGGAAAAAATATGGGACAAAAAGAGGAGGCTTTTTGTTGTTTTGTAGACTTCAAAAAGGCATTTGACACAATGCCAAGGAAAAAATTATGGAGCAGAATGGAAGAGCTAGAGGTTCCAATTCACTATAGGGCAGCAGTTCACAGACTATATGAGCATGTAAAGGCTAGAATCAGAACACAGGAAGGGTTATCTGAATGTTTTGGTAGTGACATAGGTGTCAAACAAGGTTGCCCTCTATCTCCGACCTTATTTGGGTTGTACATTGACAAGTTAGAAGAATGGATAAACAAATTTGGGGGAGAGGGTGTGCATTTAGCCAAATATGTGGTAAAACTCCTCATGTATGCAGACGATGTAATTCTTGTGGCCAAAACAACCAAAGATCTAGAAGATCACCTTCGAGCTCTAGAACTCTTTTGTAAGGAAGTTGGGATGCAGGTGAACACGAGCAAAACAAAAATTATGATTTTTCAGCAAAAAAGAAGAAGCAACAACTCGAATTTCAGTTTGCAGGAGAATCGTTTGAGGTAGTAGTAGAATACAAATACCTGGGCATAGACTTTCATGACAAACTTAATTGGAATACATGTAGGATGAAAAGAACTCAAAGTGGTTGGAGAGCACTATATGCACTTCAAAACAGGTGTAGGAATGCCGAGTTGTGGGATTGGAAGACCACCAAGGTCTTATTTGGCCTACTTGTTACACCGATTTTGTTGTATGGTTGCGAGGTGTGGGCTAGTGGCACAACAAATGCAAAATGGAGGCAAATAGAAAGGATTCAAAAATATCTAATCACAAACTTTCTCAAAATTAAGGCCACAACCCCTTATGAAATTATTCTAGCTGAAACTGGAATGTTCCCTTTAGAAGCAATTGCTATGACCAAGTTGTTATGTTACTTGAAAAAAGCAGAAAACATGAAAAATGATAGATGGCCTAGGGCAGCTAGGGACGAAGAGTTGCATAGGCGAAAGAATACATGGATGAAACAAAATAAAAAATGGATGAAACGTTGGGAAATCAACATAAATGAATGCCCAAATGTCAACAAAGACATAAAAATTATGTGAATGAAAAGTTCAGAAGTGGAATGTGGAAAAATGCAAGCAAGAAAAGACAATATTATATTGCAAATTTTAACCCAACGTATGACCACAAGGAAAAAGCGTATATAGGCGCTGAAATCAAGTGGAAGGAAAAAATCCTCATTGCTCGGATAAGGACTAGCTCTCATAGGCTTAGATGTGAAACAGGGAGATGGACAACGCCCAAAGAACAATGGGAAGAAAGGATATGTACTCTATGCAACACGGTAGTGAGTAGAGACAGAGGAACACTTCATCTATAAATGCCCGAGTTTTTCAGATATCCATGACAAATACAAAGAAACACTTGGAAACGAGTCTATGACAGATTTATTTGAAGACAGTAAAATAAAAAAAGTTGGGGAATTGCTAACCCAAATCAGCAGGAGAAGGAACAACCTTCTCAAAGATATTAAAAATCATATGATATGATTTGAGTAATTGTACTTCCATATTTGAGGTCCCATAGACCATATTTGGGTCTCGTGGACGTAATTAAAATCTTTCATTTCATTTCACATGTCACCTCATAAGTTTTTTTTTTTATTTAAATTTGAGTTTTTCTAAAAGTTCAAAATCCTAATCATTAGTATCCATTTAAGTTTCAAAGTTTTTTTTTATTTGAATTTGAGTCTTTAGAAAAGTTCAAAATCCTAATTATTAGTATCCTTTTAAGTTTCAAACTATTATTATTATTATTTTTTAATTTGCATGGGGTATCGGTAACCATCACAAATTCAGACAAGTTATTTGACTTTTAAATTTCAAATTATAATTTTTTAACTAAAAATAAGAAAAGTGTGTAATATGAGTATGTAAATAAACTTGTATTAAAAGTAATTCATTCAACTGTACACGTGGAACGCATGAACCCTCTATTGGGAACGCTCTAAGTTCAATTTCAATAAACACGGCGTTGGGGATATCAATCAAGACCAATCCAAGTGCAAAATAAGAACGCTACAAATTCTAGAAGGTAATGAAGATATTGAGATTAATCCTCTTTGGATGCAAGAAGAGGAAAATCAACAGTGGACCAGGACTTTAGAAGATGAGCATGGGGCTATCACGCAATATGGAGAAGAGTTGTTAGGTCTTTGCAGCGTATACAATTTGATTATTTGCAATGGGATGAACAAATGGAAAAATTCAGGAAAGTATACATGCAAAACATATAAGGGACAAAGTGTAATAGACTATGTAATATGCTCACAAAATTACATACCAAAAATAGAGGAGCTAGAAGTGGAAGATTCTCCAGTGGAACTTAAGTCGGATCACAACCCAATTGTTATGAAACTTCGAATGCATGGAGACAAACCAAGGGAAAAACACTTGCAAGGCAATCAAAATAAATATCCTCACAAGGGAAACATTCTCTTAACGAGATGAAAATCGACAAAATTTTAGAGCAGTATTAAATAACAAGTTACGGGAAAGGGAAGAACTACATCACGGTAGTAGAGACTAGTAGAGATTATAGTAAGAGTGAATGGTTAATGCACGTTATTCAAGAAGCTCTAAACAAATGCAAGAGAGCTAAACCTAAAAAGAAAGAAAGGAATAGCTTCCCAACCAACCCATGGTTCGATGAAGATTGCAAAAAAATGCGAAGATTACTAAAGGAACCAACGGGTAAAACAAGAGCAAACAAAAAAGCATATGAGAAAGCTGGTAAGGGCAAAAAAAGAAGAATACACTAGAACAAGGAGGAAAGAATTGATTTACTTAGGGAAGCATGAACCAAAGAAATTTTGGAAGGAACTAAGCGTGAAAAGGATGCAAACTAAAAATAACATAACGGTTAATCAGTGGTTGGAGTATTCAAAACAACTGTATCGGCGTAGTAACCAGCAGGAGACACCCCCTACTATCATTGTCAAGAAAGAACTTTTCACAATTGAAGACATTATTCAAGGGATAAAAAAGTTAGCAATTGGTAAAGCCCGTGACATAGACAATCTTCAAGCAGAGCATATAAAATGGGGGGTAGATATCTTGGCACCGCAAATCAAAGAAATTTTCAATGAGGTCATACAAAATGGCTTCCCTATCGAGTGGACAACTAGCTTGACCATTCCTTTGTTTAAAAGTGGAGATGTAAATAATCCCTCAAACTATCGAACTATCATGATCAACCCTCTCTTTGCAAAGTTGTTTGGGAGTATGATAGAGCGTAGGATCAGCATATGGGCGGAAGAAAAGGGAAAGAGAGCAAAGGGGCAAGCAGGTTTTAGGCCCAAGCACTCAACTATTGATCATTGTATCACGCTCAGACACATAGTGGAAAAAATATGGGACAAAAAAGAGGAGGCTTTTTGTTGTTTTGTAGACTTCAAAAAGGCATTTGACACAGTGCCAAGGAAAAAATTATGGAGCGAGAATGGAAGAGCTAGAGGTTCCAATTCACTACAGGGCAGCAATTCACGGACTATATGAGCATGTAAAGGCTAGAACAAAAGAAGGGTTATCCGAATGTTTTGGTAGTGACATAGGTGTCAAACAAGGTTGCCCTCTATCTCCGACCTTATTTGGGTTGTACATTGACAAGTTAGAAGAATGGATAAACAAATTTGGGGGAGAGGGTGTGCATTTAGCCAAATATGTGGTAAAACTCCTCATGTATGCAGATGATGTAATTCTTGTGGCCAAAACAGCCAAAGATCTAGAAGATCACCTTCAAGCTCTAGAACTCTTTTGTAAAGAAGTTGGGATGCAGGTGAACATGAGCAAAACAAAAATTATGATTTTTTCAGCAAAAAGAAGAAGCAACAACTCAAATTTCAGTTTGCAGGAGAACCACTTGATGTAGTAGTAGAATACAAATACCGGGGCATAGACTTTCATGACAAACTTAATTGGAATACATGTAGGATGAAAAGAACTCAAAGTGGTTGGAGAGCACTATATGCACTTCAAAACAGGTGTAGGAATGCCGAGTTGTGGGACTGGAAGACCACCAAGGTCTTATTTGGCCTACTTGTTACACCGGTTCTGTTGTATGGTTGCGAGGTGTGGGCTAGTGGCACAACAAATGCAAAATGGAGGCAAATAGAAAGGATTCAAAAATATCTAATCACAAACTTTCTCAAAATTAAGGCCACAACCCCTTATGAAATTATTCTAACTGAAACTGGAATGTTCCCTTTAGAAGCAATTGCTATGACCAAGTTGTTATGTTACTTGAAAAAAACAGAAAACATGACAAATGATAGATGGCCTAGGGCAACTAGGGACGAAGAGTTGCATAGGCGAAAGAATACATGGATGAAACAAAATCGGAAATGGATGAAACGTTGGGAAACCAACATAAATGAATGCCCAAATGTCAACAAAGACATAAAAAATTATGTGAATGAAAAGTTCGGAAGTGGAATGTGGAAAAATGCAAGGAGGAAAAGACAATATTATATTGCAAATTTTAACCCAACGTATGACCACAAGGAAAAAGCGTATATAGGCGCCGAAATCAAGTGGAAGGAAAAAATACTCATTGCTCAGATAAGGACTAGCTCTCATAGGCTTAGATGTGAAACAGGGAGATGGACAACGCCCAAAGAACAATGGGAAGAAAGGATATGTACTCTATGCAAGCACAGAGGCGGTAGAGACAGAGGAACACTTCATCTATAAATGCCCGAGTTTTTCGGATATCCGTGACAAATACAAAGAAACACTTGGGAACGAGTTTATGAGAGATTTATTTGAAGACAGTAAAATAAAAAAAGTTGGGGAATTGCTAACACAAATCAGCAGGAGAAGGAACAACCTTCTCAAAGATATTAAAGATCATATGATATGATTTGAGTAATTGTACTAAGGTCCCATAAACGTAATTAAAATCTTTCCTTTCATTTCACATTCAAAATGCATACCCGGCCTCTAGTTTGGTAAACGAATGTGGAGCTTATGGGAGCAGATCGACAGTTATGACTTTTAGGGTAGCTTGTGCGTACTCAGAAGGTCTCGATCCGCGGTTACTTCAAGGCAAAGCTAAACCCTAATAAATGCCCTCGCTCTTGACTGGTTAATTGCACACGAAGCAAGACACTTCGGGAAAAAAAATAGTGTGAAAATTTGGTCCGGGTTAGTTTATTTATTTATTTTTATTTAAAATGTCATACGCACACGCAACCTCTAGTTAAATTATTTAAATAAGGTTTTGGGAGTAACATTTAATCAAGAGTTAAATTTTGAGGATTTACATCCACACTAGATACTAGCTCTCAATCCTTTCAAGAAGGTTAGGGGTTTAAACTTTAAACCTGATGGCTATGTCGCGCACAAAAAAAAAACCTCTCCGTCCGACCATAGCACCCACGGATACATGATATGTTTCTTTTTAAGAAAGAAATTTTAGCCCCCAAGGGCTAGGTGGATTGTTAAGTGCTTGTTGAGCTAGGCACTTACCAAGAAGATGGGTTCAAACCTTAGGGTGCTATTTAGCAAAGGTAGTAGTTTGATATGAATCTCTGAGTGCAATGGCAACTGTACGAACTTTGATCTGAGTGTGTGTTTGACCTAGTACGATCTCTGAGCAATCGATGTCTCACTCTCACTTTGTTGTCAACAACAACAATAATGGTTTGTTGGGAGCAGCTACTTTGGTTTGAGTCCTGTCCTTGCCATTTACTAAAAATATTGTGACTCTAACCAACCCCCTATGTATCAATTAATTATTATTATTATATATATTTTTTGGATTTATTATTATTTTTAGATATATAAGGGAGTTGGTTACTTTTGGGATTTAATATCTTATTAGTGAACCATTTATATTTAACCATCGATCCTAACTATGTAGGATTTGTGGGTAATTGATTCTCACTTAATAATTAGCCTTTAAGTTGGTCTTTAAATTTGGATGATTTATGTTCAACAAGAACTCCACAATAGCAAAAGTTATTGGGCTCCCTTAACATAGACCCAAGTTCAATTTATGGGAAGGGTGGACTCATATATCCGTTTTTTATTATTAGGTTAGCGTGAGAAACCCTTACGATCGACGTTTACGGTTGGAAATTCCTATCCCTACAACTAGAATGAGCAATCGACGTCTCCCTCTCACACCAGGTTGTTGTCAACAACAACGAGAATGGCTTGTTAGGAGCAGCTCACGTGGTTTGAACCTTCTGCTTGCCATTTACTAAAAATATTGTGGCTGTAACCAACTCCCCTATGTATCAATATTTTATTTTGGAGCTTGTTGGGCATCCCTATCCCGACAATGAGAATGAGCAATCGATGTCTCCCTCTCACACCAGGTTGTTGTCAACAACAACGAGAATGACTTGTTGGGAGCTTGTTGGGAGCAGTTCATATGGTTTGAACCCTCTGCTTGCCATTTACTAAAAATATTGTGGTTGTAACCAACTCCCCTATGTATCAATTTTTTTTTTTTTTTTGATATAAGAGAAAATTGGTTACGTTTGGGATTTAGTGTTATTGATTGATTATTAGTGAACCATTTATATTTAACCTTCGATCCTAACTATGTAGGATTTGTGGGTAATTGATTCTCACTTAATAATTAGCCTTCAAGTTGATCTTTAAATTTGGATGATTTATGTTTGACAAGAATACCACGATAGCAAAAGTTATTGGGCTCCCTCAACATAGACCCAAGTTCAATTTATGGAAATTTTGATGATTTATGATTGACAAGAATATTACAATAGCAAAAGTTATTCAACTCCCTTAACATAAATCCAAGTTCAATTTATGGGAAGGGTGGCCCCATATATCTGTTTTTTTATTAGGTTAGCGTGAGAAACCCCTACGACCGACGTTTAGGGTTGGGCATCCCTATCCCAATCTTTAAATTTGGATGATTTATCTTTGACAAGAACATCACAATAGCAAAAGTTACTGAGCTCTCTTAACATAGATCCAAGTTCAATTTATGGGAAGGGTGGTTCCATATATCCATTTTTTTTATTAGGTTGTCATGAAAATCCCCTACGATTAACGTCTAGGGTTGAGCATCCCTATTCCAATCATATGGGAAGGGTGGCCCCATATATCTATTTTTTTATTAGGTTAACGTGAGAAACCCCTACGACCGACATTTAGGGTTGGGCATCCCTATCTCAATCTTTAAATTTGGATGATTTATCTTTGGCAAGAACATTTATTAGGTTAGCGTGAGAAACCCCTACGAACGACGTTTAGGGTTGGGCATCCCTATCCCAATATTTAAATTTGGATGATTTATCTTTGGCAAGAACATCACAATAGAAAAAGTTATTGAGCTCTCTTAACATAGATCCAAGTTCAAATTATGGGAAGGGTGGTTCCATATATCCGTTTTTTTTTATTAGGTTGTCATGAAAATCCCCTACGATTGACGTCTAGGGTTGAGCATGCCTATTCCAATCATAAAAGTGAGAGGTGAACTTATAATAGGGGTCAAACACACACCCATCCCCTCACACATCGTCCATGCCATGGTTTGAACCTTGGACCTCTTGAAGAAGAGCCAAAGCCCGAACCATTGCATTGTTCCCTTCGACATATATTCACTTTTCAACCTTTAAAAAAAATGGACAATCTATGGTTAATTAAAGGAAAGAAAAATCAAGTGGCATTAGCTCAACAGGTTAGATTCCTCAACATTTCAAGGAGACCGAGGTTCAAATATTAACAAAGGATAGATGGATGATAATATCCAAGTTTTGTTGTAATTCCATTATGTGGTGATGATGTAATACTGGTGTGACATGTTTCAATCCCATATAACACATTAAAAATTTGAAGTAAAGAAAAGTATGATTTGTAGTTAATTAAAATAAAAAAAGTATATATATATATATATATATATATATATATATATATATATATATATATATGTGTATGTGGAGAACAAGGGGTTGATGTCTCTCATCTTTCACAAATCACAACTCTCTTCTATAGAGTTTGAGAGTTTATAAACAAATTCAATTTTCATATCTCACAAATCATAACTCTCTCCTTTAAAGTTAAAGAGTTTACAAACCTATTTGATTCTCATCACAATTAAGTTGCTATGGTTGAATACCTACATCATTTTTCATAACAAGTTTGAATTCTGTATTTATTTATTTTTCTTGGATTTTTTCAAATTTTAGTTTTATTTTGTATGAATACAAATATTCCATCATTCAACATCATTCTTTTTGACATTTTTCATCCTTTGCAATACCAAAACAACATCTCTAATGTCTGCATTACATTTTAGTAGAGTAATATTTATGAAACTTTGTGCTATCATAATCAGCTTTATCACATCTTGATTGCTAGTTTCCTTTCTTAAATGCAGAATGGCATGAATGAATGATTTTAATTACGTCCGCGAGACCCAAATATGGTCTATGGGACCTCAAATATGGAAGTACAATTACTCAAATCATATCATATGATCTTTAATATCTTTGAGACGGTTGTTCCTTCTCTTGCTGATTTGTGTTAGCAATTCATGATTTTAATTAGCAATTCATGATTTGTGTTAGCAATTCATGATTTTAATTACGTTCGTGAGACCCAAATATGATCTATGGGACCTCAAATATGGAAGTACAATTACTCAAATCATATCATATGATCTTTAATATCTTTGAGAAGGTTGTTCCTTCTCCTGTTGATTTGTGTTAGCAATTCCCTAACTTTTTTATTTTACTGTCTTCAAATAAATCTGCCATAAACTTGTTCCCAAGTGTTTCTTTGTATTTGTCACGGATATCTGAAAAACTCGAGCATTTATAAATGAAGTGTTCCTTTGTCTCTACTACCCCTGTGTTGCATAGAGTACATATCCTTTCTTCCCATTGTTCTTTGGGCATTATTCATCTCCCTGTTTCACATCTAAGCCTATGAGAGCTAGTCCTTATATGAGCAATGAGTATTTTTTCCTTCCGCTTGATTTTGACGCCAATATAAAAATTGTAATTAATAGTTTATATAAAAACATCATAAAAAAAGAATTTAGCTTCTTAATTCTCAATTAAAACCCCTCTATTGGCTAGTATATATATAAATCTAAATCTAATTTCTTCAAACTATGTAACAAGGTCTTGTATTTTTACAATTATCTCATGTATCTTTCATGAACCCTTGTTTTCCTCAAAATTACATTTATTACTATTAATGAATCACCTTCCATCCATAGGCTGATCCATTTTATTTGTTTGCATATTTTTAACCCTTTAGAAAACATCTAAGGTTCAACTTCATTATTTATCTTAAAGCCACTATTAAAAACTTAGTGAAACAAAATATGTTCCCTATTATTTCTAATTGTTTCTCCTTCTCTTGTTGGTCCTAGATTTCATTTAAATGCTGCATCAAAATTCAATTTAACCAACTCCACTTCTACTAGTTTTTACTTTATATTCTTTGACAACGCCCAAAGAACAATGGGAAAAAATGATATGTACTCTATGCAACACAGGGGTAGTAGAGACAGAGGAACACTTCATCTATAAATACTCAAGTTTTTTTGATATCCGTAACAAATACAAAAAAATACTTGGAAACGGTTTTATGGCAGATTTATTTGAAGACTATAAAATAAAAAAAGTTGGAGAATTGCTAACACAAATCAGCAGGAGAAGGAAGAACCTTCTCAAATATATTAAAGGTCATATGATATTGTTTGAGTAATTGTACTTCCATATTTGAGGTCCCATAGACCATATTTGGGTCTCGCGGACATAATTAAAATCGATCTTTCATTCATTTGTTTTTTTTTGTTCCCTCCTGTACTCAACATCATAATTTCATTTACTGATTTAACGCTATTTATCAAAACTATATATATCTATTAAATTATAAGTTATATAAATAATATATTTTATAAATTTATATTTATCCACCGAATTTTAATTATCAAAATATTATATATAATTTTATTAAAATGAAATTCAAAACCTTTAATCTTTTATTTAAAACTTCAAAATTTTAACCATCCAAAAATTCTAAAAGTAAAACCAAATTGGTTGGTGGCCTTTTACCATTAACCCTTGTCTCGATCATTTGGTGGATTCGTTGTTGGTTGATTGCTACTTGGAAACTTGAAGAAATTTGAAGAATTCGTGGTTAAATAAAATATCTAATAAAATGTTTTTTCCTTGTCTAAAGTTAAGGCGTTTTGTCAAATGAAAAAAAAAAAAAAAAATTTATACACTCAAAACGTAAAGGGGGTAATCGAGGGTAATCGAACTCGATATTGCAAATACGCGCTTGGGAAGCTTCTCTTCCGTTTTACGGCGTGGAATAACTTTCCTTTTTATATGACTTGACGCCGGTCATCGCTTTTAGCCTCAAGGATCCACGCCTTCGATCTGGCTAATCCCCTGTCTGGTTTTCCTTTTATCCAAACTCCTTCCAACACTTTTTACTTAAAAGAACAGTGAAGCCTTGTATATCAGACTCCTTTTTGTTTCCCATTAGCAAGTGATCGATCCTCGCTGATCTCAGTTAGCCAGCGGGGTTGAATGCCCATGCCGTGAAGAAGAGATCATGGAGAGGGCAGAGAAGAACTGGGAGCGACTGGTACGCGCGACCTGGCAGAAACAGCAGCTGAGGAGCCAAGGACCTCGCAGAGTTTCTAGCGGGCTTGCGGGCGCCGTGCCTGCTTCATTGGGAAACACAGCAGCAGACATAGATGCCATTCTGAAGGCCGCAGATGAAATCCAGGATGAGGATCCTAACGTCGCTCGCATCTGTAAGTGTTTGATAAAAATCCATTTGCCAGGCTGGAAAAAAAAACACTTTTCATATGGGTACTCATTAATTCTGGTGTAATTTTTAAAAAGTTTATTTTTATTTTTTCTTTTGAAATAAATTAAATTGGTTTTGTGGGATTCGCATTATATGATGTTATCATAGTATCAGAACAAAAGCTTGATAAGTATGTATGGATGGTTTAGTAAGATTACAACCTTAGTCTCTCAATCAGTTAAATTCTTAACAAGAAAATTTATCTTTGAAATTTCGTTGTTATTGTACATATATTGATTTTATGCATGCCCATGTTGAAATAATCAAGCAGTAACAGATAGAATAATACATTGGCAACAAACATTTCCATGAAGTTCGGAAAACCAAACGCCCAAATATCAGATTTGTCTCATGACACTACAAAACCACTAAGATACAGTGTAATCAAGGTCACAACTATCTCTCGTACACGAAGGATAAACGTTCCGCAAACAGTACAGGAAAATGCGGTAAATTATAAATTTAAAAATAAAATAAATATAGAAATTTTTTTAAAATAATCTAATAATATATATTCACACAACCCTAGCAGATGGTTGTCTGTTGGCTTCGAAAACATCTGCAACCAAACACATGAAACCTTCAATGGCATGAAATCCAAAGATGCCTACATGTGTCTTATAAAGATATAAAAATGTCGCCTTGTCATATCCCCCAGGTTGCAAGTCTGTTTATTGTATTGACATACATCCATGCCTGACAGAAAAGTGCGTGCCCCATTCTTAACTGGATGCCCATTATAATTGGACGGTGAAAACCAAGGCAAATAAATTATTTGGCATTGTGTTCGCTGGATCCGGTGGCGCTTCGTTGAAAACATATGCCGTTATTTCGGTCCGTTGACAACTACTCTATTTTGTGCTCCGTTGACAACACACAACTTTTTTTACCGTGTTGAAGTGAAATATCTGTGAATTTTGTAAAACGGACCATATTTGGTGACCACGAGTACGATATACAGACACAGTCTGAAAATCAATTCTAAATTCCAAATTTATCTACTAACTTTCAATGTTATTGAGTTCCACCTTTGGTAGTGACAGATGCATTTTAAAAAGGTTTGATCATTTCGGGTGGATTTTTTTTTTTCACCAGAAAATGTTGAGTAAATTTAGAAACCTTTTGGGCAAAAATGGTCCCATGGAAACCAGATTCAGCATTGCAAGCTATTTGAAAGAGTTGGTGGTTTGCTCTCCTAAGGTTAAGGATAGGAAGTTGGACTTGTGTTGAGTGAATGAGAGGCAAATGCATTTTGGTTTTTGGTCAGGAAGTTGAGAAGAAGCAATAGAAGACATGGCATGTTTAAGATGTTAGTATAATAGTGTCTGAATAGGGAGATTTGATGCTTTATAACATGGAAAATTTTTGACTACATGGGTAATTTTCTTTTCTAAGGCTGTTGGGTCTATATCAAGCAAAGGAAGTCCTTTGCATCTAGTTAATAACCATGAAAAAGTATGAATGGAAGATGATCGAGTTATTTGTTCTGATGTGACTAACTCATATTGAATTGTTCCTGTTTATTATTAGTGTTGGATCCCACCATATTCTTCCTTTTGTGTTTTGAAAAATTCCATTCTTGCTGCACTAAATTTCTTCTTTATGAATGCCGTCTGAAATAAACATAGAACAAAAAAATAAGAGTGCAATTGTTCCAAATACTTAAATATTAGATAAACGGTTATGAACGGTTATGATGGCTTAACTAGGCGCTGATGGAAGTCAGCCATTTGACACGATTGTTTGGAAGATTGTATCTATATCTTCCAATATATTGTTCTGATGTGACTATCTCATATTGAATTGTTCCTGTTCATTATTAGTGTTGGATCCCACCATATTCTTCCTTTTGTGTTTTGAAAAATTCCATTCTTGCGGCACTAAATTCCTTCTTTATGAATGCCGTCTGAAATAAACATAGAACAAAAAAATAAGAGTGCAATTGTTCCAATACTTAAATATTAGATAAACTCTTTGATGCAAACATATATATATATATTCATTATGTTAAATTCTCTACAAGTTATTGTTTCATATCTCTACAATTCATAGTTACAAGGTTCAAAAATCTGGATTTGCATGGGAAGCCAAAAAATTCCCAAAATTCAGAATCCAAATTAAAATCGGGAAATCATATTCTAGTTCTGAAAATAAAAAAACATATATATTTGAAAGTTAATATGAACACATCAATATGTACAATATCCACAAGTAAATACAACTATGCAAAATATTCATATTATCTTGCCACAACTCAAACCACATTGGGAATATTTTTGTTGTTGTTGCATTTAAAATATTAGGGTAAAGCGCGGGTTTTTGAAAGGGGTCCTGGTCCTGGGGTTTTAACTTGGGTCTTTTGGACGAAAACCCAAAGACATACCACTACGGTATCCCTCACAGCACAATCACAGTGAAAATACTTTTACTTAAACGATCAGACCAATCTGGATGATTGAAATTATGTGGTTTGATCCGGATTTGGGTTCAGATCCAAAATATTTTTAGTTAAACAATCAGACCAATCCAGATGATTGAAATTAGTTTGATCCAGATTTGGTTCAGATCCAACAGGAACTATAATTAGAATGCTCACAGTAACTATAAGTTACAATGCAAAGCTGGCTTTAATTGCAAGTAAAATGGTGAGCCTATAAATGGTTTTAAGTAGTTTGAGTCCCACTTGGTGTTATTCTGGTTGTCATAGCTTATGCAAAGCCTTGCTATTTACTTAGGCCATCTGAATATTTGAACATTCGATTGCATGCCTCTCATGATCAGCTGTTTTGTGATTTTTCAAGGGTTGATCACGCATATCACCTTGAAAGTTAGAAAAAAAATGGATATTCTATACAATAGTTGTGGTAATAAATAGTATGGTTGATTTCATAGTTTTAAAGTTCACCAAGAAATCACAAGTTCTTGCGAAACTTGCGAGAATTCACTGCTGGTGAACTTTTTTTTTTTTAATTTTCTCGGTGCCGAGAAACTTGCCCACTCATGGCAAATTTTGCGCCATTTTCTCGCTGATTTCTCGGGAGAAACTTGGCTGCGGGTACAAAAACAGAGGAAAATGCAGCTTTTGAGACAGCTCAGACTGCTTGCTATGGACGGATACTTTAATGGCATTGGCACCTGCAACCTGACATCACGTCAGTGCCCAAACAGGAACATTTACGTGTTTTGGGACCCATTCTATCGAACAGAGAGGGCATGCAGGATCATTGTCAATTGCTTTATGAGTAAGATGCTTCTGATATGTACGCCATTAATCTAAGGACTATGCTGCAACTCGACGTCTGATTGCAGAAATAATTGTTCGTTCCAGCAACAGTCCCGGTTTCAATTGCTCTTTCGTTAGAAATAATTGTTCGCTGCTTATTGTTTGCATCTTTCTTTCGTCGTTGAATAACACATGACTGTTTTGTATATTTTAGGAATTCTTCTAAAGCTATTTATTTAGATTAGATATATGTTTATGTAGTTCTGTAAGTTTATTAGTGGAGTCACTCTTGGTCTCGGTTTCTGAAGTCCAGGAGAAATAAATATGAATAGACCCTAATCGTTTTTATTTTTTTATTTTTTTTCGTGTATTCACACTTAATTTTGCATTATGTATTCGACCAATGGAATATTTGCCTTTATGCAATCAATTAATCTATCAACTATTATTATTATAATAATTTTTTAAAATCTGAATTTCTCTTTGTGCATTTCTAACTGTCATCCACATAGATTGATTTGACGTGGCCCAACTATTGCTATTTAAGCCCATAGGTTTATATCTTATTTTTTGATATGACATGAACTAATAGACAATGTTTGCTAGTAACCAATGAAAACGACAACAAATATGGAAATTGATTTTATAAATATATTTATTTATCGAATGATTTTACGTGTACAACCTGTGGCCTAAGGGTGGAGACTTTGAAATGTAATTGGGCTGATATGTTGATTCATAAACCATAAGTGTTCTCTTTTTTATGAACATCTAATATAAAATCAACTTTTTGGCTCTCCAATTGTTTTTAATTTTTTATTTATGTTTAATGAAAAAATTTCTTTGTTTTTTTGGGCCAAGTTTTTGCCGAGTTTTCTCTAGTTGCCGATAAAGTCTTCAAAATTAGGCTGCCGAGTTTATCGTGAGTTGCTAGTTATTATAGTTGATGTTGCCTATATGGTTGACTGGAGCATCTAGATTAGCTAGTCTATAAATTATTTCAGAGTATGCTTCCAACTTTAGATATGATGATGCTGTTGCCTTTTATTGCATTCTACACATTGTCAAATCAAGATTATGCAGTCCAAGGCTTTTATTTTATATATATGGATTCAGACTTGAGAGAAAGTAAATGGTTCTAAATGGTTTGAGAAACTGATCTGCAGTGTGTGAACATGCTTATTCTTTGGCCCAAAACTTGGACCCTAATAGTGAAGGAAGAGGTGTCTTGCAGTTCAAGACAGGATTAGCATCCGTCATCAAGGTATGTCCTCTGCTGGTGGAATGTTTTTAAGTGGTTACATTTTTCTTCTTTCTCGTCTTCTATGTATTTCTTGAAATTAAACATTCTGCATAAGGTTGTCTTACTTTGTGCAAATGAATTTTGTAAAGTGTTTGAAGTATCTGGTTTTAAGAAGTGCTTGGCTGGTTTTGGCATTTTACAGCAAAAGCTTGCTAAAAGGGATGGAGGAGGATTTGACAGAAGCCAAGATATTGTCCGTATACAGGATTTCTACCAGAGATATAGAGAAAAGCATAGAGTGGATGAACTTCAGGAATTGGAGAAGAAGCTACAAGAGTCTGGGGAATTTAGTGGTGACTTAAGAGAGTATGTATCATGGGCCAAAATTATAGGTTTTCTTGGAGCATGCTAGTTGTGAAATGAAATGAAATGAAAAATTTTAATTACGTCCGCGAGACCCAAATATGGTCTATGGGACCTCAAATATGGAAGTACAATTACTCAAATCATATCATATGATCTTTAATATCTTTGAGAAGGTTGTTCCTTCTCCTGCTGATTTGTGTTAGCAATTCCCCAACTTTTTTTATTTTACTGTCTTCAAATAAATCTGCCATAAAATCGTTCCCTAGTGTTTCTTTGTATTTGTCACGGATATCTGAAAAACTCGGGCATTTATAGATGAAGTGTTCCTCTGTCTCTACTGCCCCTGTGCTGCATAGAGTACATATCCTTTCTTCCCATTGTTCTTTGGGCGTTGTCCATCTCCCTGTTTCACATCTAAACCTATGAGAGCTAGTCCTTATCTGAGCAATGAGTATTTTTTCCTTCCACTTGATTTCAGCGCCTATATAGGCTTTTTCCTTGTGGTCATACGTTGGGTTAAAATTTGCAATATAATATTGTCTTTTCCTGCTTGCATTTTTCCACATTCCACTTCTGAACTTTTCATTCACATAAATTTTTATGTCTTTGTTGACATTTGGGCATTCATTTATGTTGATTTCCCAACGTTTCATCCATTTCTGATTTTTTTTCATCCATGTATTCTTTCGCCTATGCAACTCTTCGTCCCTAGCTGCCCTAGGCCATCTATCATTTGTCATGTTTTCTGTTTTTTTCAAGTAACATAACAGCTTGGTCATAGCAATTGCTTCTAAAGGGAACATTCCAGTTTCAGCTAGAATAATTTCATAAGGGGTTGTGGCCTTAATTTTGAGAAAGTTTGTGATTAGATATTTTTGAATCCTTTCTATTTGCCTCCATTTTGCATTTGTTGTGCCACTAGCCCACACCTCGCAACCATACAACAGAACCGGTGTAACAAGTAGGCCAAATAAGACCTTGGTGGTCTTCCAGTCCCACAACTCGGCATGTCTACACCTGTTTTGAAGTGCATATGGTGCTCTCCAACCACTTTGAGTTCTTTTCATCCTACATGTATTCCAATTAAGTTTGTCATGAAAGTCTATGCCCAAGTATTTGTATTCTACTACTACATCAAGCAGTTCTCCTGCAAACTGAAATTTGAGTTGTTGCTTCTTCTTTTTTGCTGAAAAGTAACTTATTTTTTGGAAAGTGAAGCATGCTATTTCATTTTCCAGCTGCACCTAGTTAATCCGTCATATAACTGGTGTGTTAACGTGAATAAATTTCTCTAATTGTTAATTTAGAATAATATTGGGGGAGGAGGTTGTGCATGTGCGATAGCAACAATAACATAAGAAGATACATGCTAGTTGTGTAACTTATTTCTTGGAAAGCGAAGCATGCTATTTCATTTTCCAGCTGTGCCTAGTTAAGCCATCGTATAACTAGTGTGATACTGTAGATAAATTTATCTAGTTGTGAATTTAGAATGACATTGGGGGAGGAGGTTGTGCATATGCAATTCTTAGCAAGACGTATTTTTCTTAAGTAAAGCATTTCATAAGCGATATTGATTTCTATCTCAAATCAATTAACATCAGAGAGGGTTACTGAGGCCCCCATCTGACATATATGGAAGTAATCAAGTCCTACCTGCACGGCTGAGCTTGATATCCCAAATGCTTCCATCTACATGTTTGATGATATAAATGCCCGTTTCTTTGTTTTTTGTCTTCTTATTAATCAATTATTTCAATTTGGAAATTAGTAGTCAGGACACTTAGTCCACTGGTGAGTTTTTTTTGTCGAATTGATACAACACTTAGCAAAGTCAAAACATATTTAATTGAAGTTGAGTAACCTTAATGTTAGAATAATGACATGCAAGCTGAAAGTTTTTTATGTTACTTGAGTACATGGTGGGCATCAAATTGTAATTGACCTATAGCTCTTTGTCAACTTATGAGTAACAATGCGTTGGACAACATTTGGGGTGTGGGGTGGGAGACCTCTTGTAGGCCCTTGTTTTAGTGTTGCCAAAGTCATTAGATATTGCAGAAATCATTGAAAGTGTGATCTATTAAGACCAGTGATTTGTAGTCATAAAAATAAAAAAAATTGAGGCTCCCTTCCCCTTGCTCTGCTTAATAAGAAAAGAAAAACATTGCAAGATTTGATTACATATTTTTATTTAAAAAATCTGTTTTTACATCTGACATTATGTTAATTAATTTCATTATTTTTAAAATTTGCCCCTTATTTCCAATTTATTACTGAGCTGATTTTTTCTGGGCCTTGTATATCATGTTTTTTCCATCTTTGTCTTATTACACAGGTTTCAAGTGCACAACCCATTTCAGAGCATCAAATCTTTGTAGAAAAACATGATATATAGAGAGAGGAACAAACGGAACCAACATGTTACGCAGATAAACAAGCAGATACATGATATGATTATGATGCTCTTGGACACCAAATGTCTCACTGAAGAGTAAAGAATGATCACGTACTGATTGATTGAAAATGGTGTATAAATACACCTTTCAATCCCAATACTTGTCAATATGACATTATTGGTTGATACAAAGCACGCAAATTACCTAAATAAGGTGTCACTAATGGGCAAATGTCCCAGCACAAAGATAGCTGTAGCCAAGGAACAGAAGATTACCCATTTCAACAAACAAAGATAGAGCATAGATAGAAGACATTACTGTATATTGCCCCTAATGGAAGCCCTTGTACTTCAATGCACTGTTGTAAGTAGCTAAAGGTAACATCAGGCATAGTCTCCTTGAAGATATTTGTGAGCTGATCTGCTACATGCACAGGAGGAATCTGGCATTGAGAGTAAAGCCCCTTGATCTTGTGCATCTAGAGCTTGACGTTCTGATGCAAAACTGGATTGCGAATCAGCTGAATGGTATTTTGGATACCACAATAAAGAGTGATGGGGCCCTTAGGATGAAGACTCAGTTGCTTACAAATCATCCGTATTTACATCACATACTTTCCAGCATGAATGAAAATATGGGACTCTGTATTTATAAAAGAGAAAGCAATACAATATTCTACTTATATAGAAGACAAAAGAATAGCATCTTGCATCTTGGAACACCAATAGATGGGTTAAGAACCAAGATAAAAGATGTAGCCACAAGTGGACTCCCATTCATCAAGACCACCAACCCAATCTGCATCAAAATATCTTTGTAAATGAATGGGAGCCACTATCACATACTTTATGCCATAGTGGATGGTAACATCAAGTTTAGAAAGTAATCAATGTGGCATCCCTTCATTGACTGTCATGGGGTTGAGAAAGAAAGTTACCAAAAAGAGTAATTTGAATATCCATAAAGAAATGGAATAGGCCCAAAGTAGTCATATCAAATGACTGCTGAATCCGCAGTTGTAGGTCCTGAATCGTGGAAGACGAAATGCATATGATATTCAGGTCATTAATTTAGAACACAATAATCTATGGCTTAATGTGGTGATCCATCTCAATGCGAGAGAATCCACACTGAAGTATGGTGTGGATCCTATTCATATCGAGCAAGAGGCGTTGGAGGCTTACAATAACATTCTTGTTGAAGAATCATGCAAAGTACTCCTAGCCCATATGACATCAAGGATTAGCCTTCTTAAGCTTTGCTTCAATTTTTTGAAGGTGAGGAAGATAGTTTTTTGAGTGGTGGCCTTCACCTTTCTAGTACTTATAGATAGGATGCTTTTCCTTTAAAGACTCGGTGTGCTTGACATAAGCTTGATCAGTCGGAAGTCCTTAACAATTCCTTAGTGCGACTTGAAAATGCATCATAAATTCCAAGGCTTCATCAATTTTGGGGTGTATTATATCCCAAAATACCCATAGAGAGCAAATGCAAAAGGATTCCTAGGGTCATGAAGTGGGAATAGAGATTAGAAGGACAGTCTTCACATATTTTGGATTTGCTTTTGTGTTGTACCACTAGAAATGGGAATATCTGCCCTCAAAGCCTTGAATTTGGCAATGTAGTTCGCAACTTTCACAAAAATTCCACAATAAGATTCGTGCGCTTGAGTTCCAGTCGTCTGACTTATAAATTATTGATTTTTTTGAACAACCTCTATAGCTTTGAATTTCCCTCCCTTTTTTCAAAATTTAATTTAAAAAAATTTAAAGTGGGAACTTTTAGTTTAAAAATTGGCCAAAAGGGATACCTTGGAAAAGTGGGTGAAGAAACTTTTAAGGGGAAAAAGGCTGTATTGGAGATCCCTTGAAAAACATCACAAATTAAAAAAATGAGCTTCGTAATATAGATTCATGACGTTGCGAGAAAAATATTGGTGGTGAGGAGAAAAGACAAGCAACTCTATCACAATTTGGCACATGAATTGCTTTGAACCTGCAAGGCATTTCGAGGAAGTTTATGAACCAAATAAGAAAGTCAATTTTGTTGTGCTAGTGGTTTTGCCCATAAACCGTCATGTGCAGTGAGGATGACCAAGAGCGTTCTACAAAAGATGAGATCTTCTAGAGTAATAACGTCTATAATGAACTTTGTAGAAATATAATAAACAAAATAAAAGATCAATAACTACACCCTAACTATCAAATACCTCCATTGGAGCATGGATCTAGATGAAGCATACTTGAACTATAGGGTGAAAAACAATGATTTCTTTTTTTGAGAAAACTTAAAAAAAATAGAGACGGAATCAAATAATGGAGATTCACACCCATTTTGATACCATATAGAAATACACAATATAAGATATGTAGACAACGATGAGTATTCTCGAGATGAGGGAATGACAGTTAGTGGGAGGGAAATTGGCAATGGTTCCTAGAGGAATACATTTGTGTTGGCAAAGTCTCACTGATGGCAGTGCAGCTCAAACGACAACTAGCATGTCAGCCTAGCTTCAGACGACAACTTCTTGTGACGGCTCAGTCGTGACGACTTGCTCCAAGATGACATTTAACATGACGGCAAATGACTGATGACGACACGGCTCATCATGACAGCTCATGTCGGCGGTCAACAGGTTGGTATGACGACTTCCCATGTGTCGACACTTGCATTGATGGCGATTTAGCATGTCAGCATGACGACTCCACCCATGTTGGCACTAGTCATGATGACTGTCTGGATGTTGGCTACCCTTGATGTTTGTAGTTTGGTCTAGATGGTGTCGACAATGTGTCGGCATTGGACTTGTGACAACGTTGGCTAGGATGTTGGCACTGGACTTGTGACAGCGTTGGCTAGGATGTCGGCACTGCTCGGTCTATGTCGGTGTCGGCAATGCTTAACTTGTGACGGCGTCGGCTCCTACAATAGGACTCGCTTGCTTGAAGGTGGTTTGGATCTGGTCTCCGTCTAAGCAATTACACCTGCAACACTTACAACACAAAGATAGAATTCTAACAGAATACTAGCATTCATGGGGACACAATTGGCACAAATGAATGGTCTTGCATTATCATGGAAAACATGTACAGTTTAGTTTGTGACTACAACAATTCTACGCCCAGCCTTATGCTGTAACAGTCTGGCATCTCTCCCTTGTACATGGACTTGCTCTCCTAATGCAATGGATACAATTTGAAATGTAGGGGGTCTATTTATACTGTGGCCATGGTAGTTATCCAAACTAACAAGACAAAACTACCAGAACTACCTTTCCTAAAATAACCTTAATCAACGCTAATTAACACAAACCGTAATTATTTGCAATGACAGCTGCATGTACATTATGCTCAATTTCCAAATATTTCCTTTTGATGACATTACATTGCATTTGACCGCATTACATTTCATTTGACCATTTTTCATGACATTTCATTTTATGCACAACATGTAGACCTTTTTACAAACAGTTTCACTTTTTCTTAGAGTTGCTATCTACATCTATCCTCCCCTTTACATTAGTCGATGTCCTCAGTGGCTTCCTGTGTTGTTCTGTTGGGGTCTCTATCTCTTTTTGTTCTGACACTTGCAGACTTTCCAGTTCTTGAACAAGGAGTTTGTAGGCTTCTCGTTCATCGCGTAGCTTCTTAGCATAGCTATGGTACTTGGCCCATTCCACCCCATAAGCATTAGCTTTATCCTCCATTGCTTGCAATTGTTGCAAGATCTCCTCTTCTCTTTTGACAAAAAGTTCTTTCATCCTCTGTTGGGTCAGCCTGGGAAGGTTGGTTTCTTTTGTTCCAACTCACTTTTTATGTTGCTTCAGGCTGTTGTGTCTGAGTCAATTCTCTAAGCAATGCTTCCTCCTTCCGTTTTGCCTGTGCAAGCTCCTTCAACAAGGCTCCTTTGCGCTAATTCTTCTGAGCAACTAACTCTGCTTGCTGTTGCAACGATAATGTTTTTGCTGATTGCTGTTGCAACAGTTTCTCTTCTATTTTCACAATGATCTTCTCCCTGTCCTTGAGTTGTTCATGAATATTCTGCAGTTCTTTCTGAGTTGCCTGAATCCGCATCATAGTTTCATTCAGTTGAGCAAGATTATTCCTCATCTGCTATTCTATTTCTTGCATCTTTTCCTCTGTTACATGCAGTCTACCCTAAGTTTCCTGCAACTTCTGCACAAGGTTCTGTTTAACCAAGTGAAGCTGCTTAATCCCTTCAGCTAGCCTGTATATCAAATATGCCACAAAATTCATTTGGCTATACATTGGAAATAGCTCTGGTACCAGTTCTACTTGTGGCCTTCTTCCCTCCATGCTTTCAGAAGATGCATGAGTTCCATGACCCACTACGTAAACTTGAGCAGGCTCTAGGTAAAGTGTCAGTGTTCCTTTTGGCAGTTTCACTACACCTTCCATGGTCTTGAGGCTTTCCATTGGCAAATCCCATGGCTGTTCTTGATAAATGCCGGAAATGTTGGACGACCATCTCCCATTTCTAGCCCACTGCACCAATTTATCAAGTTCTTCTGCCATCAACTGCCACTGTTTCGAATGTTCAACACAAGCTACTTCAAACTCTAGCTACATTCTGTCCATGACTTGGGTTAGCTCAGTTAAACTAGCAACCGCTTGTTGATGCGTGTCCCTAGTTCTGGTGGATCTTGAAAGGTAGGCACTTCAAGCATTTTATGTTCAAGCAGATCATCATCTTTTTCAATTTCTTCTTCATTTGAAATTACCTCTTTTCCTTTGCCTAAATGGTCAATTGGTTTCTTTGTCGGTTTCCCTTCCGTGATCATCTATTGTTCCAACGGTGGATTTAGCTGGTTGCTCTCTCTTGTAGCTGATACCGATTCCCTAAGAAGCATTTTTTTGTACATCCTTTCCCTATTTGGCTAGCAATTCATTTGGCTCATCACTTTGTCCTTCCTCCATCGTGATGGGGTTCAACTGAGTTCTTGATGGTTGTCCTACTTCTTCCCTTTCTATTGGTGATGGTTGTTCCCTTCTCTTCTCCCTGTTCTGCCCCCTTATCCTTGCCTGGTTCTACTGTTTGTCCCATCTCCTCCGCCTCTGTAGCAGCAAGTGTTTCCTCAAATGAATGAGCTCATAATGTCTGTATAACTGAATTTTTCTTGACTAGAACTTCAGGAGTATGACAGGTGATGCCAAGGGATCAAGGTACTGTGCCTTAGCCAAAACTTTTGAGGGTCCAATGTGAACAACACTACTTGTTCCTTCCTGTGGAATTATGGTAAGAGGTTTTAGGATTTCAAAATCCTCCTCTTGTATCCTTGCAACCTATTGCAGTGGTATAGTTTGTGCTTGCTCCAATGTCTGCTCGATGTCATGCACCACAGTTGAAATTTTTGCAATCTTTTCTGCTGTTGTCCTTTAAATGTAATCTGGTGATGGTGATGGTACCGGTGACACGAACTTCCTCCTCTTTTCCATTGGTGGTGTAGCTTCCTCCTTTGATTCCTCCGTTGACCCTTCTTTGAGTGAGGCTTTCCTAAACTGCTATTTCACTCTTTGCTTCTTACTCGAAGTGTTCTTCTTCAGTTGAGGTTTGGCATCCATCCACCTCAGTATTGCTGGTTCTAACTTCGATAAAGCTTTAGGAGGGTCTAATCCGGGAATCTCCACGCCTGCCCTACATACGACATCCAAAAAACAACCCAATTGCATGGAAGATCATCAAGAATTTTTTGGTGGTACGCATCATAAAAATATGAATAGGTGTCGCCAAATAAGTTGCCCAATCATAAGCTATACCCCTCTCAATGCCTTGCAAGTAGGGTATCAGCCAAATAGGCAATTCTGAGGCTCGCTGCTCCCTAGACAATCTTGCCATCAGTACATTCATGATACATTGGAGTCCCTTATCCCTCAGTTGGTTCGGTTTCACCTTGCGGCTTCCATGTGATATCAATGCGTCAATCTCTTCCTTCTTCAACTCTGTGACACTCTGAATCAATTGTCGACTTCTCTTGGAATCAACTCCTTTTTTTACTACTGGCTGTCCTCCCTTAGGCAATCTAAATGTCCTTTGGAAACTTTCAGCTGAAAAGACAATAATTATGCTTCTTTCTCCCACCTGCACCATACTGGTATGTTTTGCGGGGTCATATGTTATCAACATTTGCAACATATACTCCTTGTAAAATTCTTTGTTGAAATTAGGGACCTTCAGTAGAAAGTGTATGCTTGCATCTTTGATCTTTTGTCAAGTGCATTTTCTGGTGGCATACTCCCACTACTGCCTGTTATAATCCCGAGTGGCATGAATCTAGGTGATATCTTTGAGAGGTATTTGCTGTCGTTCAAGTTGTCGAATCTCCTTCTCCTTTGGTTTCGGAACAACTATTTGGAAACGCATTTGTTTCCCTTGAGTCCAACCTTGCTTAGGATTTGGTTCTTGTCTGTGTGCCTCCCCACCAATGCGAGAATGCTCCTGGTGATGTCAGAGTCGTTTTTTAGACATCGACTTTGGTAGTATTTCTTGTCGCGGTTCTTCGTGTGATTTGTCTTTCCTAGACAATTTTCGATATGTAAATATGGTATGAATTGGGCAACTTCTACTCATCTTATTTCTTCCTGCTAATCAACCTTCTTCCACAACAATGACGACAACTACCTACTTCTACATTGTGACGGTAGTGGCACTTCTAGTTGAGATGGCAATCTTTCTGTGTGTTGCTTCTATGCCTACCAACTTCCTGATGGATTTGCTATTTCCGAATTGTGACAACGCTTCTTTATGTTGCTTTTGCCGACTTATGATGGCATTACTACTGCCGACCTATGACTTCACTACTACTGTTGATCTGTGATGACAGTCTTCCCTAGCCAACTTGCCTGACGACAGTCTCTCCATGCATACTTTTTTGATGGCAAGTCTGCTTCGGTCGTCCTGGAACAATGATCTCCTGACTATGGCTGTAGTTTGTTGACGACAAGGGTGATGACGACAATTGTTGACTCCTCGCAGTTGTGAACTTTTGCCGGCTTGCCAGTATCACTGAAGCCGTACGCCTTCGTCCTCTGAAGACCACTTGCTTACTTTTGGCTTGGTTGCACTCCTCCATTGATGCGTCCGATTGCGAATGTGTTAGCAGAATTATCCTTCAAATGCATGGATAATTTGTGTAATTCTTCACGAGGCCTTAATGTTTGTCGGTTTTTTGCGGCTTGTGGCGCTTTTCATCTGATATGGTAATTGACTAATTTTTGATGCACATGTTTTTTCTGCCAACGAGTCTTCAAGATCTTGCTCTGGGTGTGCGATTGCTTCAACTTCGTCTGTTTGCAATGAACGTTCTTCTCCTTGGCCACCCCTATTTATAACCCTTGCTCGTTGTTGTAGCCGCCCATGCAAACTGTTTGTTAACTACCACTGCATGTTTGCCACCTTGCCACCTTGCATGCAATAGCCGCCCTTTTCCTATTTTGTCTTTTTCTTATTTTTGTTTTTTTTTTTCTTATTTTTTTCTTTTTTGCTTTTTGTTTCTTTCTTATTTACACTATTTATCTCGTAGGTCCTTGCTACGTGTCATTGGTGTCGTGTGGATCTCATGGCTATGCCAATGCGAACTTCCAATGTCTCTACCGATGATGCCTCCTCTTGTTTGTGACTGCAACTTCCTTCACTTGCTTAATTATTGTCGTCATACATCGACTTCGTCTGCTATCTATTTCGACGATTTCCTCGGCTTTGGGGTGTCTCCAATTGTTGTTCTGCCTGTTGATTATATCAAGTTCTCCTAATAATACACCAATCCGTCCTTTCTTCCTCTTGTGGATGACATCTTGTGTCTGTCTACAGACAACTGAATGACTGACGACCTTCCCTTTTGTCGTCATCATGATGGCTGACTGTCGCCCTATGTGCAGGTTGTCTCCTTCGTATCTAGCTGCTGTCATGCCTCCTAATTTCCACTTTTGCTTAGCGTCTTAGACTTGGAACTAGGGTCCTTAGCAGTGCTTGGCCTCTGTTTTGGAATCCTTCCCTCCCACGAACCCTTTCCAAACGTCCTCCCCTCATTTCCAGTCGAATCTTCCTTGTGTTGGATTACCGAACTCCCAATTGTTCGAGTTTCGTCCAGTTCCTCAGTCTTTCGAGACGACGTCTTTGGCTTCCACGGGCTTGACAAGATGGTCCTAACGGGCCATCCTCATGAACTCGTGGTTGGTGGTTGTTTTGTATTGTATCTGCAATTATAGTCATGGTTTATTTTGTTGATCAGTCGACCTATTTGTAGTAGGCAGGGAATTTCTCCCCCTCGGGCTATCGGGAAGGAGATCAACCGAACCCCCCCCTTGGTCAGGTATACTTGGGTTTCCAAGAAGACCTGTCGATCCCCTTGGATTGCCCAAGTTACCTCCATTTCTTGCTTGATTAAGTAATTCTCCCCTTGTTGGTTCGTGGTTTTGAGTTCCTAATGACAATTGCCTTAGAGTTCTCAACCTTTGATTTGCCCACAACAATTGTCTCCACCATCTTGCCTCTTCAAATTGCCTTTGTGATTCACATTCTACTTGTGCTCCTTTTAATTGGTCTAAGAAGTCAGAGTCAATGCTAGAATCATTCCCTTTGCCTGCTATGTCCATAGGCCATTTGGATGTTTCCTGCACCTCGCCTTTGCAACCATCTTACTTCTCTTCTTTGTCTTCTCAATTGTCTAGCTGTGGCTCGGTATTCTTGTTCCTTCGGCCTCCCTTGTGGTCCTCTTATTGATTCATTATCGCTACTTGAACTATTTTTCATTCTCAAATATGATTAACATGGTCAACATGTTACTCAGATAAAGAAGTAGGTATTGTTTGATTATGATGTCCATGGACACCAAATATCTCACTAAAAATTAAAGAATGGTCACGAGCCGATTGATTGAAAAGGTTGGAGGATGCTGTAAAGATACACCTTTGGTACAAAGGTACAAATCCAAATAATTGTCAAGATGACATATTATTGGTTAATACAAAGCACACAGTGCAGTTGAACAAGGTGTCATTAGTGGGCACATTTTCAAATACAAAGATAGCTGTAGCCAAGGAAGTGATGTTTATACATTCCAACATACAAAGATAGGGATAAACAAAGAAGGGAATGTTACACAATCCAACACTCATTTTCTTTCATGTGAGCTTTAGCCAGTGATAGCAACTAGCTATAGTTTTTTTTATTTATTTTAATTTACATGGTGGAATCGGTAGCCGCCACGAATCCGGGCAGGCTGTCCAGCTTTTATGGCCGCCACAGTATTCTGCGCTGTCCGCCCAAGAAGCCGCCACACAGATCTTCGCGCAGTCCGCCCCTATAACCACCATGCCACAATCATTTTAAACCTTTTACGCCGCTGAAAGCACCAGGAAAGGGACAAGTGTTCAGTCCGGTGAGGCCCGAGATTTGAACCTTGGACCTCCGCCCCCTTATGGGGTTTGGATGAACCAATTGGTCTACACCTCGGACCAGCAACTAGCTATAGTTAAATGCATAAAATGTACGGTTTTTGTGGTCCTTCCATCAAGGAGTTGCTAATTGATCTTTGTTTGCAAGGGCATAGGAAGATGGTGTAAAAATACACCTTTGGTACAAATGTACAAATCCCAATGATTGTCAAGATGACATATCATTGGCTGATACAAAGCACACAATTCACTCAAAGAAGGTGTCATTAGTGGGCACATCTCCCAATACAAAGATAGCTTAAGCCAAGGAAGTGAATATTACACATTCCAACATACAAAGATGGGCATAAAAAAATAAGCAGTGTAACAGGGTTCGCGCACCTTGTTGATTGGGTGCGCGAACCCGCACCCGCACCCACTTCGGGTGCAGGGGTTGATGTTCGAACCCTGTCTGACAGGGTTCAGCTTGGGCCGAACCCAGCCCAGTTTGGGCATTAACATAGGAAAAAAATGGTTTTTATATTTATTTTTTATTTTTTTAGGTGGGCCCAACCACACCCAGCCCATATTGGCTCAAAAAAATTAAAAAACATTTTAATTTTTAAAAAAGTTTAAACTTTAAAGTTTTTATAAATTATAATTTAAAGTTTAGTGAGTATATGCTAAACACTTTTTTTTTATTAAAAAATTATCTCAGCAAGAGGCCTGTAAACTTTAAGCAAGCATCATGTGACGTGGTGAGACCCAAAGTAAATAGACTGGATTCTTATTCTAAATAAGGACTATTGATAATTTTAAACAAAGTAGAGACATGCAAGCCTAATCCAAGACCAAGAAGCCGGAATCACTTTCCCATTGTGAATGACAAAAGCTGGGTGTCAATGATCACATGCTCCTATAGGATTAGAAGTACTAATCTTTGATGCTTATACACAGTACAACATACATAGAAAATCCTGTAGAAAGCAAATTTAAAGTCCTTCAACTCCGTTTCATCCCTATAGAGCATACAAATAGAACATAATTAGACTTGCTGCTAAATGGCCTAGAAGACCATGAAGAGGAATATGACGAATGAGATTCAAATATCAGATATTTGAAGTTATCTTTGTACATATCCACTACTATATAGCATATACATGACTTGACATCCTATCATTTTTTTACATGAATATCATATATCAATATGCTTTTATGATGCCATATTTAAATATTTTGCAATATGTATGAATGATTTATTTTATTTTACAATGTGTATGATTTATCATTTATTTAATTATTTCGCAATGTGCATAATTTATTCTATTTTTTAATTTTTTTTGATAACTAAATAAATAAATAAATAAAAATATATATATATATATATTTATTTATTTATTTTAAATTAAAAACTAGCTGCATCCGCACCCGCACCCGCACCTGGCGAACCCTATTTTTGGCGGGGGCTGCACCCGCACCCGCAACCGGCAAACCCTATTTTTGGCGGGGGCCAAACCCGCAACCGGCGAACCCTATTTTTGGCGGGGGCCGCACCCGCAGCTGCACCCACGATTCCCGTTGCACCCGCACCCCCGCACCTGGTAACCTTGCAAATAAGCAAAGGTTATACAATCAAACAATTGTTTTCTTTCATGTGAGCTTTATCCAGTGATATCAACTAGCTATGGTTAATTGCGTAAAATGTAGGGTTTTTTAGGGTCGTTCCATCAAGGAATTCCTAATTGATCTTTGTTTGCAAGGGCATTGTAAAATTTTGAACAGATCAATTTTTTCTGATACCAATAGTGTTGGGGTTCTCCTTTTGTTCCTATTTACCATTGCTTTATAAATGTGGGATTCCGATTCCACTGAGATGAACCCTGAGAGGGTACTAACATATTAATTTGAATCTGGATCCTTTAAAATGATTGTAGTTTTTGTTGAGGGTTTTGGATATTCTATGTTTCTCTTTATAAGTTTGCATGGATATTTCTGTAAATCAAACTGTTCTGAATACCAAAAAGTATATTAGGATGCCATCTTAGCATCAATATTGAGTCACTTGCCAAAAATAACTTGGGTGGGGCTAACATATCAGCTTTTCTCCCTATTTTCAGGGACCATGATATGTTTTTTTCTTAAATATGTTCTTCTTGGTTAGAACAAGAACAATACAATCTGTTATGAAGTTTAAATCATGAGAAAATCTTCGTTAAGTCTTGGTGGTTTACTATGGAATGTGAATCTTGCCTTGCATCTCCTCTACTATAGAAAAGATATGCCAGACTGCTGAATAGTAGACTTATTAGCACTTTCTGTGCTGTTCAATGATATGTATGTCTACCAGCATCACTCCTTTCTAATTACTAGGGCTGTCTAGAAGGAGGTGGGCATGGGTTGGCAGAACTCCATCTTAGAATGCTCTTTCTATGTTGTGTTCTTAAAAACTGGGTGAACTGTTTCTTTGTAACTACCTTACTATCCAAATTAGCACATTCTGGCTTACCCATTCCTGCCTTAACTTTAGGCTGTACTGAATAACTAGCCAAACAAGCCTTTGGAGTTTGATCCCTTAACCTGTATGGAATTTCTTGTTTTGTTCTGGTCTTGGATGACTCCATGGTATGTTATGCCAGGTGAGAGTATCTTTTCTTTATATGCTTGTGCAAAGTTCTCTGTATCCATGTTATCATTTTCAATAATGCATATGCATGGCAGTCCATCAGTTAGAATACATGTACTTGTCAAACCCAGTTTGTCCAAAACTGGCTGTGCCCAGGTTTTTTTCCCTCTTATTCCTCTTTTGGTATCCATTGTCAACTTTTGTAAACTTGGTTTAGTTGACCATACTAAAATACTTGTAGACTTGATTGTGTGCTTTTTGTTTGGGGGTTGACATAGTTACCTTCCATAGGTACAGATTGAGCAGCAGTGAAGAGTACAGAGCTTTAAATAATGGTATCTGCAGGGAACTTGTATAAAGACTGTTTGCTGAAATATATAAGTTGTAAATTTATCCATTCTTTGGAGCTGGAGATTATATGAGAGACAAGTGTCTAGATGCATGTTATAGGTTATGCCTGAAAAACCTGTTTTAGCTTTATCTTGTTTCAAAAACTTTGCTTCTTGGGATTTTTGCCTCTGTATCACTGATGAGATAGCTTCCTAATTGTTAAGGTGTGTATTATGTTTTAGGTTGGAACAAAGAACTGTGAAAATGAAAAAAGTCTATACAACTTTAAAGGTCCTTGGTGAAGTTGTGGCAGCCCTTACCAGGGATGTGGCACCTGAGGATGCAGACAGATTGATCCCTGAAGAGGTACATTCTTTGAACTGTTTTTGAAAGAAGACTGTATTAGGTTTGTCTTCATTCACCGCACAGTGGAGGGTTTGGATTGAAATAACTCTAAATTTACCATGTGTGTGGTTTCTTTATTGTCACTTGTAGATAAAAATGACAAATCTAGCCTTTGTTACACTGCATTTTAAGATAACTCATAATTTGCTTGTTCCATTTGTCAGTTAAAAAGAGTAATGGAAGCAGATGCAGCAATGACTGAAGAAGTGGCTTACAATATAATACCATTGGATGCACCAGCACTGACAAATGCTATCACCTCTTTTCCAGAGGTAATGGCGTTTATGTGGTCCAAGAATGTTTGTTTTATGGTTACTTGAATATAAACATTCCAATTCCTGTTTGTTATTGACTTTCAGGTTTAATTCTGAAGTGCAAGCAAATAATTTTATTAGTCAAGGCAAAGTGCATTTTGGGGATTTGATAAATTGATATTAAAACCTGAGTTGGTTGGAGAATTTGCAAAATATATATGTTCAATGTTACTGAGGGCCATTCCCTTTCACTGAAATGAATGTTGATTGCAATTGAATTCAGGTGAGGGCTGCAGTTTCAGCTTTGAGTTATTCTGAAGATTTGCCAAAACTACCAGATGATTATCCAGTACCAAAGATGCGGAGCTTGGATATCCTAGACCTTCTATGCTATGTCTTTGGTTTTCAGGTTTGGACTCAGAGAACTTTTCTTGTTTGGCACTGGATGAACTTGTTCAATTTCCTTTTTGACTCTGGATTAACTTGTTCTTGGTTGCCTAGCATACATTTTTCCAAATATGTGGATACAGTTTTCGTTTCTTTTTTTCATATAGTACACTCTTTTCTTGCCATTCTTAACATTTCAATTTTGTCTTTTGGTTTCCAAAAGAAAACATGCTAATAATGTCCAGCTTGTCCTCATAAGTTGTAATAGATTTAGTAGATTCTAGATGAAATTTAAGTTTAAATTCAATATCTGAATGTTTGTCTTGGTTTGCCTGTTAAAGCTTTGCGAAACTAAGTTGAAATGCAAAAAGCTATTCTCAAAGATTTAGAAGGCCAAGATAACTACTACTCTAATTCATTTATACAGCTTAATTGAATGGTTTAGAAAGAGAGAGATTAATATAGTTCTTGTATAAGCAAATCTACCCTTGAAGGAGAATATACAAGTTCTCTTAGCATATTTTATGTAAAACCTGCAGTCAAACCTCTTGGAAATTCACTTAGACTGGTAGGAGAAAAACATAAAACTTAAAAGGTTATATTACTTGATAGGTTACATTTCAGGTTAGTTATCTACATAGGTGAATAAATATACAAACATATCATATTGACTTTGCACTTATTAAGAGGCATCGGTTTCTCATATTTGTATTGCTGATCTGATATGGACAACAGAAACAATGGAAGTAGAGTTTCACGAATGGTCAGGGAAAACAAATGACTTTATTCCTTTTATATTTTTAAAGGTTTAGTGTGTAATCATAGTGGATTGTGACCTCAAAAATTGAAAATGGATGGAAATTTCTACATTGGGATAATTTTCCTAGGATAAAATGGGATTTGGTTGTAAATAGGATTAAATCTCTCACAAAAAATGGGAATGATTTTGAATGATTTGTAATTAAAAATTTGTTCTTAATTTCTAGCCTTTGAAATAGGCTGGTCCCAACTTTGCTGTCAAGAATTTGAAATGTACATAATTTATTTAGTTGTGTGGTTGTACCTTTATTAATCAAAATACTATTGACTGATTTTAATGCTAAGATGACTCTTCCATGTAGGTAAGGATACCTCTCACAAAGGCTAAATCACTCATTTATTGGAACTTATCAACATAAAAGACAAATTTGATGCTGTTTTAGGGACGAACTTGCCCAATATTGTCCCCCAAATTTTGGCCCATGGAGATCTGCAAGGTTAATTAATTAGAGTTAATCTGGTGTACCTTGGAATAGATGCTTTGATAATGTTACTAAAATACTGCTGCTATAGCATTGCAATAAGTGTATTTCCTGTGTATAACCATGACGAAGATGTTGACGCTAGTCTTAATGAAGGTGCAGTGAAGTGGACATTCAAATAATGTTTGCCCTATGGTGACCTCTACGTGCTTCCCTTTGAGGAGAAACAAATTATTGATAAAGTATATTTTGGACATGTTTTTTTTTATTTCTTCTTCGAATTGGTTATATGGGAATGAAACGGGCGTCAACTGTATTATATCATTGACCACATAGTGGTATTACAACAGTTTGACAATTATGCATGTATCCCTTGGCAAGGTTCGAACTTGGGTCTCCTCCTTGAAAGTTGAAGAGAGTGGGTATGGATGTGTTGTACTTTCTGGAAGTGATCCATTGCCTAGCCTTGTGATAGTAGTAGTGACTCACATATCTCAGTGTGCTCCAGTGTCTCAAAGAAGTGTCTGGGAATCAAATCAAAGGCCTCTTCAGATAAGAGAAAAGTAAGTGTGATCATTATGTTGACTGGAAGGATGGGATATAATGTCAAACTTGTTTAGGAATCTTTTTACCTCTTTTAATTGGAAAGGATATATAGGACAATATGTGCATCTTGCAGGACTGTTGACAGTTGCAATGCCATAGTGTGAATAAGAAAAACCTGAAAAAATTCTAAGAATGGCCACTAAGGATTTAATGAGGGTCTCTTGGTCTTGCATTGTTTGACATTATGTTTTGAAATTTTTGTATAGCTATGTTTTAGAATATATAGGGATACATATATTCGCCATTAAGTACTCATCGTGATGTTTAATATTTTCAATATGTTTAGACTAAATTTTATTGAGGTGTTTAAAGTAAACCATAAGAATTTTTATTTGTAGAAATTTTAACGTACAAGTGTACAAGTATACTACAACCTTCAACGCTATAGATCATCAAATTTGAATTGAACCATGTCTGGTCACACAACAGTGCATGGATGAGAGTTGGAAAATGAATGACAAATAATGTTTCCTCTTTGAGGTTCTGTTATTGGAAGATGTCTTTTGGGGATTGGAATGTGTACCGAGTATGGTGTTAACATGTCTCTGGTCTCAGCCATTGAGTATGGAGTCTTGAGAAGACACCTTTTGACATCTTTGGATGTCTTGTGGCATCCACTTCTTGGATTTCAGTGTCTTGTGGTTATCTTGCAATCATCTCATATAAGAAAGTAAAATTTAGAAGAAGTTTTCTGAAAGCTTTAAACCCACACTATTGAGAATGCTAATAAACAAAGGAATGGAAGGAAAAACAAAATTGTTATTGCAGGTTTTTTTTCAAATACCACAATGTTGGGGAAATTTAAGTTCTGGCATTCTAGCTGATATATATTATCCTGGCCATAATTTCAGCTGTATAAAATAGTTCGTTTCAAAATGTAAGTTTGGCTGGATAACCAGGTGCTTACAAACCTGTCAAAGATGGTGATGATGTTACTTGTGGCATTGCATTGGCATTAGAATTATCAGTTGCTTATGATGATATATCATTCTATTTGATAATATGGATGCATAATGTGTGCATGTGTATTTTAGGGAGAGAATTGCAATTCCATGTGTATCTGATCTCCAGTAGCATCATGGTGCTTGAATGTTGTCCATCTTTCATTACAAGGAGGAGTAGTCCCGTTTGCACTAAACTCATGAAGATCTCAGTTTGGGTTTTTACATTTCCAGATTCTCTTTGATCTTGACTGGTGGCTTCTCGTCATGATTACTTTTATCATGTTAGGTTTTATCCATTTTGGGTAATCCTTGAGGCGGTAATTTTATGCCATACAGTTGTTCCACTTCAGCGTAGCTTATGCTATTTTCTTCACTCTTCATGATTCCTACAGTGCATTGTAACAGCTCTTTTTGATGACTCCCATTGACCTACTTTGGCCATGCGTGGACATTAATAAAATGATCCTATCTAAATTAATATAATTTGCTTGCTTCCTTTTTTGAACTTAATGTTTGATAGTACTTACTGTTCATAACGTAAATGACTTATGAGTTTGTAAGGTTTGTTCAAGTTAACACGATATTTTGTCAGCACTATTCCTAGTAAGCCATTTCTCTCCTGCTCGTCTAATGTAGGGGTTTTAGAAGCAAGGAACAAATAATCAGGCATTTGGCCTAGTTTGTAAGCATTGTAGATTTTAGCAACTAGCTTAACTGCAATTGCTTTTTTGTCATGTTAGGGCTATTTCTATCTAGTATTTGGAAAGACGTGTATTTCTTTTTCAGATCACTATGGAGGCTTCATTTTACTTTTTTGATGGTTGGAAATGCAGAAAGACAATGTAAGCAACCAACGTGAACACATCATTCTCTTGCTTTCAAATGCACAAATTCAATTGGGTATTCCAGAAGAAGCTGAACCAGTAAGTTGCTCGAACATTTTCCTCATTTTTTTTCTTCTCCCATTGAAGTTATAAATTCTACATTATACTTTATCAAATGTAAACTAGAGGACTATTAGTGCAACTTCTATCTTGACTCTTAAGTTTTTCTGTCTATAATGTTCATGAATATGAAAATAATTTATTTTGTTTCCTACATCCAAAAAACTTTTATAACTATTGCTTTTGGACAAGGAGGATTATTTCATTCTTTTGATTCATGCCATTAATGATGGTGATTTATATTTGTCATAGTTGGGGAACTACTAACCAACACTTTGTTTCTCATGGTTTTTTTTGCATTCTGTGAAGACATTCATCATATGTTTAGTAGTGCAACATAATTGCAATCAAGAACTAAGCTAAAACAACGAATGAGTGGTAATAATAGTGTTTAGTAATAAAATATAAAAATGATGTGACTGTTCAATATATATTTATGTCCTAGGAACAAGTTCTGATTACTTCCTCTTTCATTTCTAATCTTATTGAAGAATTATGTTTTATGCCTCGTTTGATTAGTTGCTTCATGGATGGATTTCATGTTTTTATAACCTTTGCTAACGGGGATAATTTTAGTGAACTATAGATTTGTAGAACTTCAGAAATTGTGGTGAATTCTTTTCAAGAATATGCCATTAGATTTTGTAGATTTATGGAAAACTAAAGGCATCTATTTAATTTTCTTAAAAATTTTGTATATTTGGGATTGAAATCACTCCTCAGTTGTGAAAATGGTAGAGTAGTTTTTAATGCCCATGAGGCCATAGGCCATGTGAGATGACCCTTTTTTTTAACCCAATATATGATTATCCAACCATGTTCCAACTACTGAAGCGTGGTGTACAACCTTATCACCCGCAGGATTCAAACCTTGGACCTCTAGTCAGAGTTCCAAAGACTCCACCATTAGGCTATTCAGGATCCTTCAAAGTGAAGATCTGCTCTTGCCAGCTTACAATTTCTGTAGGTGGGCCCAGGGACCTTCCCCTTACAAGGCCGAAGCACCTCGCCACCATGCCAAAGACAGGGTGCAACGCCAGGACTTTCCAGGAGGTCACCCATCTCAGTACTACTCCGACCCAAGCATGCTTAACTGTGGAGTTCTGATGGGATCTGGTGCACTAATGCTGGAATGATCACATCCTTTTGAAAAAGGTGCAAATCTGGGACATCCCAGGAGGTCACCCATCCCAGTGCTACTCTGGCCCAAGCATGCTTAACTATGGGGTTCTAATGGGATCTGTGAGGAATAATTACAGCTTGCATTGCATGTTCAGTTTATGGGTTATTCAACTATGGCTCAGCTCATTTTATTGATAACTAGAAGCAAAGGAGAGTTTGTTTTATGTGTAGAAATTCTGGTGAATCCTTTCCAAGAACAAGCCATTAAATTTTGTATATTTGATAGAAATCTAAAAGCAACTTTTTACTTTTCTCAAAAATTGTATATTTGGGTTTGAAATCACTTATCAGTTGTGAGGAATAATCACAGCTTGCATGTTTAGCTTATGGATTATTCAGCTATGGCTCAACTCATTTAATTGATAACTACAAACAAAGTTGAGTTTGTTTTATTAACTTTGTAGTTACCAGATCAATCATATCTAGACAAAATCTGGGCTGGTATGGATTTTTGGGCAGGCTGGAGTTGTACTGTCTGGTCTGGCCTCTGCCTATCTTAAAATAAAATAAATCTTAAAGTAATAAATGGATGTTGGTGTCATAGCAGGTTTCGATATTGTAGATGTTTAACACTCAAAAGTTTATTTCAAGTCAAGCTTAGCGTTGAATCTTTGATGGAAATTATTATATATTTTAATGTTGTCGAAGTTTGAGACTCTTACATTTATCATTCATTTATCATCTTGGCATATTTCCAGACTTCTGCTCATGAATTATTGTAAAATTTAAATTTTATATATATTCATGTATATTATGCCTCTATTCTGTAGAATTAACTATGTGTTTATACGACATACCCATGCTCTCGTGGAATACGGTGGTCTGTCTCCCAACTGATGTGAGCACACTTTGAGCTAACCAAGAAGAATCTTGAGGCCAATGTCTCTGGATATAATCAGGATGCCATTCTTAATTTGTATGAAATGGTTAGTGTAAAAGGATGACTTATTAAGAGGCTGTGATCTAGCAATCAAAGTGATCTGAATATATTGTCGATAAATATCATATCTGATTGCTTGATTAATTGTCCTCTTATCAAGAAGAAGATGGGAAGAAGCATTTAAAAAGTATTTGAATGGAGGTAATAGATCTATGGATATGCCAACTGATCATAGTTACTAAACTTGCAAATTGGCAAAAAAATGACTCTCCAATTTTGGAGATTTTTCTGGCTTGGGAAAACTCAACAGAAGAAAAAATCGAAGAAATATTTCAATTTTTAATAGCTATTGGAGAGGTAGAAAGTGATTCTCTATTAGATATCCATACAAAAGAGTACAATTACAATTCTTGATCATGAAAACCAATAAATTACATCATACAAATTCAAAATATAAAGCAGTTTTAAACTCTTCTTTGTGTTCCCTTTCTTCCCCTCGAATTGGATGGTTGGCCTTGGACAAGTGGTTTGAATTGGAGGCTTCTGAGGTATGGGATCATTATGGTATATTTCCTCAAAACCTCTCATATGTTTCGCTTCCGCCTCTAGTGCGTTGATGTCCTCTGCAATAAACTCGGTATCCAATGGACCTTTTACAATCCAATTTGATAGTGGATCTAGCTCATCCAAGTCAATCGCCTCATAAGGTTCCTTTGCCTCCACTAGTTTGATGCAAAGTTAAAGATTACCTTGTAGTATAACGACAATGTCATTGAGGCCCTCCTGGGTCAACCTATTGCGCTTCTTGGTGTGTACGGCCGTTATAACGACTTCATTTAGCCATGTTGGCTATCTTTATTATTGTTAGCTTGGGCCCTAGGATTAGGTTAGTTGGCCCTTTAGCACTAGGGTTAGGGTTGTAGTTGTTCTATTCTATAGATAGAGGAATTACGTTGTAGTTATCTTATTCGCACATACTTGTTGAGTCGCCTCTGTGCGCATATGAGACTTCGTCCTCTCTGAGTGGCTATGAGACTTCGCCCTCTATAAATGGCTATGAGACTTTGCCCTCTTTGAGTGGCTAGGATTGTATTGATTTAGAACTTGGGATTTGTTGCTTGTGATATTTGATTTCTTGAATTATTGTTCCAATGAATGTTCTTTGTTTTGCATTTTTGAGTTTGCTATGGCTGTTGCTATTTCTAGAAGTTCTTTCGTTATAAGTGTTGTCAAATCCTTGATTTTGGCTGCTTGTGGCGGTGCGAAAAATGTCACAAAGGTGTGTGAGCTACTTTAGAACCTCATTTGGCCAGATCTACATCTTGTCCGAGTAAATTTTGTCAAATTGTTCTTTGCACCCAATTTTCAACAATTTTCTTCTGTAATATTAAAAATTTGGCGTTATTTGCATTTCTAGATCTCGATTTAATTGGCGACATCAAGACTCTTGTGGGAGACCTATCTCATCTTGATCGTCTTGTCTAGCTGATCAAAATAAGGTGTATCTTAGGTAATACTTATCGTTAGGGTTTAGCTATCTATTCCTAGTATATGAGTGAAGCCTTTGTGTTTGTTAGTTGGGCACAAGTCATTGGGTGTTTGCAACCCATAGATCAAACCAAGAATGTTTGCATGAGTTGAAAGAAACACCAACCAAGGAATTAGGCAAGCACCATAAAATCCCATTTCACATCAATAGTTTTGACTTGAAGGCTCTTGCTGCTTTAGACATCATGAATACACCGCTCACTTATTTTTGTGAAGGTCCTCGTTACCTCCCTTTGAGCATTTCATCCAATCTTTATGATTTCATGTCTCATGAGCATGCTAGGCTAGATCATATCCAAATTTATCATTCATAATTGATGATGCAAAGGCAACTTGATTTAGTTGAGGAAAGGTTGGGACAAAGCGTTTGTTGTACAACGAGTTCCAATAGGTTTTTGGGTAGTAGAAGCATGACAAGTAGGAGCTTGAATCTTAGTTGATCAATACTTCTCTTGTTAGAAATCTCCATTTTAATGACTCTTGACACCTTTAGTGGCCTTCTTACAGGCATGATCCATAGTCCTTTTAACATCCTAACCCTGAATTCACTCAGCATCGTCCCTTCGGCTACTGTTCCGATAGCTACTTTGTGGGATACATGCTTCCACCCGCTATCATGGTGGAATATGTTTTTGATCTTGATCTCTCTGTTGGAAGTGCTGCTTTCTTGCTTCAATGGCCTCGTGTTCCTGCCTCACGCATTGATATTCCAACCTTCAAAGGCTCGTATTCATGTAGTTAGATATCCAAGTTGGATGGTCTCATGCGTTTGCATTGCGCATGGCCCTCTTCTAAGCTTGGTACCTCGTCCTATTAATGGCTTCTGTGGGAACTCAAGCAACACAATCACCATCTCTCGTGGCCAAAGTTCAAGAAGATGTTCTTACTCAAGTTTTGTATGGGCTCCTCTTCCTCCCATGTGGTCCTTTTGATGTAGACCAAACAAACAAGATCAGTCGAACATTATTGCAATTAGTTTATGGGCCTACTCACATATACCTATCATCTGGATCCAATAGTGGTGGTAACAACCTTTTGCCATGGCCTTAAGGATGACATCAAATGGGAGGTTGACATGCTTGATCCATACACCCTCCATGAGGAAAAATGTTTGGTTGGTTCGCACAACTGAAATGAAGTTCCTCTTGTCTCATCCCCAACCATGGTGTGATTTCAATCCCAAACAACAATATTTCAATCATCAGAATGAGGAGCATCCTCTAGGATTCTTCTGTTCCAAACGTAGATTGCTCCATCCGTGGTATCAAGCATGTGAGGAGTGATATATCTTTCACTTGAAGTTGAGGATGAGGTTGTATCAAAGGAAGAATGTTAGGACCCTTCACAACAACAGTCACCAATTGAAGTAAAGGATTTTGATCAAGATGTGGTTACCATGGCCCTTTCAACATTTGCCCTAATGGGTCTACAGGCCCATCACACCATCAAAGTACAAGGCTTCATCAAAAGCTAACGTGTCAAGTGTTGATTGATTTAGGTAGTAGGCATAATTTTATTGACAACAAAACATTCAAAACCTTGGGATTGTATATCAATAATATGACCCAAAGCAAATGCTAGGTTTTGATTGCTAATGGGGGAATGACTCAGTGTATGGGTTGAATTGCTAATGTTAGCATCCAAATATGATCCTATACATGGATTGACCATCTTTATGTCGTGGACCTAGGTAGTGAAGATGTCATCTTGGGGGCTCAATGGCTCTCTTAGTTAGGAGGTGTTACTCTTAATCTATAGTGATTGTATGTCCAATGGGTTGAGGATGACAAGGTCATTTGTATCCCAGGTATCAAACCTCCTCCTTCCAAAGTTGTTAGCTCCCACCAAATGGAAGAGATCCTAAAGAAGGGCGGTAGAGGCTTATTTTCCCAAGTAAATTGCATGGAAGTACAATCTATTGAGTAGGTCCCTCCAACTCTTCTTGCTGATATTTAGTCACTTGTTGATCGCTATGTGGCAGTCTTTAGTGAATCCATGAGTCTTCCACCCAAGCGTTTACATGATCATGCCATCCACCTTGTCTTGGGAAGTCAACCCCCCAATGTTCATTGTTACTAGTACTACTATCCCCAATCCTAAAAGTTAGAGAAGTTGGTTCAAGAGATGTTGGAGTAGGGAATTATCTATCCAAGCACCAATCCTTATCCCTCTTTGATGGTCATTATGCGGTGTAAGGAAAACTCTTGGTGCACGTGTCTAGATTTCCACCCTCTCAACAAAATTACCATCAAAGGTAAGTTCCTTATCCTTGTTATTGATGATTTTTTGGATGAATTACATGGCGCTGAATACTTTGCCAAGTTTGACTTGCATTTTGGGTTTCATCAAATTAGGACCAGAGAAAAGGATATTCTCAAGTCTACTTTTCGTACACATGAGGGTCATTAGTTCTTGGTCATGCCTTAAGTCACTGCGTTCGCGTTTGTGTTTGAGTTTGTTGAGGATAATATTCGTAAAAAGTTTGTCATTAAAAAAAGTCGTTATAAAGTTCGCCATTAAATTCGTTTTTTTTTTTTAATCGGTTATATGGGATTGAATTGTGCCCCTCTTTTATTACATCAAGACCACATAGTGGTGTTACAACGACTTGACAATTATGCATGTTTTACTTGGCAAAATTCGAATGTGGGTCTTCTCCTTGAAAGTAGAGGAATTTAACTGGTTAAGCTAATGCCATTTGATTTAAAAAAATATTATGTCAATTTAAATATATATATATATATATATATATATATATATATATATATTTAATTTGGCTATATGGGATTGAAATAGGCCCCACCCATATTACATTGACCGCAGAGTGCTATTACAATAACTTGGCAGTTATGCATTTATCGCTTAATAAAATTCGAACTTGGGTCTTCTCCTTGAAAGTCAAGGAAATGTTAGGAGGTGAAGTCAATATTTAGATCTCCGATGTTCTTCAGCAGAGTGGTGCATGGTGGTGCAACTTATAGCAATTAATATAAGCGGCAATTAAATAAACGCGGTTGTTAATTAATAACGACAATTAAATAAACGCGGTTGTTAATTAATAACAACGACAATTAAATAAATGCGGTTGTTAATGAACGCGTTTTGGATGTACTCGCATTTAATATAAGCGGCAATTAATTAAACGTGGTTAATAAATGCGGTTATTAAACGCAGGACACATTAATTTGGAATGTGCCATGGTTTCTAGATTCTTCCATTGTATTTCTATGAAAGGGGAATGAACCCTTTTATTTAAGTAGTGTGAATGTGTAAAAGTTTGTTGAGATTAATAAAATATACAAGCTGCCATTGCCCCATGGTTTTAGTTTTACTTGCATGCAACAGGGTTTCCATGTAAATCTCATGTACTGTTTTATTGTTGTTTTAGCTTTTTTCTAACACTGATATGAGAGCCAAGTTCTTTGAAAACTCGTTGGTCTAGGGTTTTGTGGGAGTGGAAGTTTCAACAATGATAGGAGGTGTAACCAAGTTCGTGATGGAGAAGTTTGATGGTAGGAACTTATTCCTATTGAAGATGAAGGTGGAGGATTTGTTGGCTCAAAACGACCAAGCCCTAACCTTGAAAGGGGTTGCGAATAAACCTAGCAGCATGATATATGAGGAGTGGGTAAAGCTGGACAGGAATGCAGTTTCTACAATTCGTCTCTGCCTAGCAGAATCTATCTTGTTCAATGTTGCTAAAGTAAAGACTGCAGAAGCCCTTTGGCAGAGGCTTGAGAAAATATATGAGACTAAATCAGCAACAAATAAGTTTTTCTTGAAAAAGGAGCTTTATAGCTTGAGGATAAAGGAGGGTTCATTTGTGGCAGATCATCTGAATGAGTTTAATACCTTAATCAGTAAACTGTTCTTGGTTAATGTGAATATGGAGGATGAGGACAGAGCAATCACCCTACTTTGTTCCCTTTCGGACACTTGGGTTCATTTGGTGATGACCATCAACAATGCATCATCAGGAACTCTAAAATTTGATGATGTGGTAGCCGCTTTGTTGGCAGAAGAGTTGAGGCGAAAAACGTCTTTGGAAACCTCAACCAATGAAGCTCGAGCTGTAAGAGGTCGATCTATTGATAGGAGTCAACAAGGTAGATCACAGTCCAGATTCAAGTCAAGAGGACGCAAGTTGAAAGGAAAGTGCTAGCATTGTGGGAAGCTAGGGCACTCGAAGAAGGATTGTTGGCATCTGAAAAAGGAAAAGAATGGTGAAAAATAGAATCAACCTTCAGCTGAGGCCGGTACAGTAGATTCAATAGAGATGGCAACATGTGAGGCCTTTTGTACCAGTAACAACAAATTTGTTTTATATACTTGGGTTTTGGATTCGGGTGCATCTTTCCACATGTCTCCACGTAGAGATTGGTTTGTCAAATATCAGCCCTATAATGGTGGATGGTCTACTTGGGTGATGATCATCCTTTAAAAATTGTAGGAAGAGGGGACATTAGGATCAAGGCTGGATGATGGTAGAGAAAGGATGTGTGATGTACGACATGCGCTTGGTTTGCGGAAGAATTTGCTCTCAATCAAGATGATGGATAAGCTTGGATACTTTACTTCTTTCGGTAACAATTATTGCAGAATTACTAGAGGAAAAGGAGAATTTTATGGGACCCTATATCATTTGTGCGCTGATACGGTGACAAACCATGCAACAACAACAACTTCAAGAAATGCTCAGGATGCAGTAATTCTATGACATCAATGCCTAGGACATATGAGTGAAAAAGGGTTGAAAATTCTCCATGACCGAGGTATGCTTTCTGGGATTAAGTCTTATAATTTAGACTTGTGTGAGCACAATATTTTTGGTAAACAAAAGAGGGTTTGGTTTACTGCAAGCCCTGGTAAAAGTTTTGATTTTCTGCAACTTATACATTATGATAAATTTGGACCAGTCCCCACTTAGTCCTTAAAAGGTCCTAGGTATTTTTTAACATTTATAGATGATTATCCTAGAAGAGTGTGGGTTTTTTTTTTTTTTTTTCTGAAAAAGAAGTCAAAAGCTTTGGAGAAATTTAAAAAGTTTAAGGCACAAGTAGAGAAAAGTTTGGGTAAACCTATATTATGTCTTAGGTCAGATAATGGGGGTGAATATTGCTCCAAGGAGTTTGATGAATTTTGTACGCAGCAAAGAATTAAGCACTAGAAGACTGTGCCATATACTCCACAACAAAATGGTGTGGTTGAGCGGATGAATCACACAATCATGGAACGTGCAAGAAGCATGCCCAACTCATTTGGGTTGGATAAAAGGTTTTGGGCAGAGGCTGTTAATACAGCTGCTTACCTTATTAATATGTCACCCACAATTGCGTTGGATGGATAGATTCTGGAGGAGGTTTGGTGTGGTAAGCTAGTGGATTACTCTCATTTGCGTACCTTTAGCCGTGATGCATTTGCCCATGTGCCTAAATAAATTAGGTCCAAACTTGACCCAAAATCAAAGAAATGTGATTTTCTTGGCTATGGAGATACAATGAAGGGGTATAGACTGTGGGATCCTACTGCCCACAAGGTAATTATTAGCCGAGATGTTATTTTTAATGAAAAATCTATGCAAAGGAAGGAGGTACAACAAACACCTAAAGTTGTACCTATTGAAGTAGATATGAACAAAGATGAAAATGAAAATAAACATGCTGAAGCTTCTGATCAGCATGCAGAGCAGCAAATTCAGTAGACACAACAGTCACAAGATCAAGAGCCACAACCAACAGATTGGGTTAGAAGATCTACACATCCACAAAAGCGTCCGAAGAGGTATTCTCTTGATTTTTTGTGCTCATTTGCTTTGTTAACTGATGATGGTGAGCCTAGCTCATTTTAGGAAGCTAGAGAGTTTGAGAATGCATAAAAATGGAGAAAAGCTATGGATGAGGAAATGGAAGCACTACGGAAGAATAAAACGTGGGAACTTGTGGATCTCCCACCTGGAAGAAAGGGTGTTGGTAACAAGTGGGTGTGTAAAATAAAGAAGAACAATGATGGGTTGTTGGAACGCTATAAAGCTCGCTTGGTGGTCAAAGGTTATGTGCAAAAGTCAGGAATAGACTTTAATGAAGTCTTCTCTCCAGTTGTGAAGTTGACTACTGTCAAAGTTTTACTTGCACTCGTAGCAACACAGGATTTAGAGCTGGAGCAGCTTGATGTAAAAATTGCTTTCCTGTATGGTGATCTCGAGGAGGAGATCTATATGGATCAACTTGAGGGCTATGAAGAAAGAGGCAAAGAGCATTTGGTTTGCAAACTCAATACATCTCTTTATGGATTGAAACAGGCGCCAAGTATGTGGTGCAGAAAATTTGACACCTTCATGAAGAGCCAAGGTTTCAGCAGGAGTGAAGCTGACCATTGTGCATGCTATAAGAGGTTTGATGATGGCAGTTTTATTATTTTGCTGTTTTATGTAGATGATATGCTAGTTGCAGGCCCTAGCACGAAGAAAATCATTGATCTTAAGGCTCAGTTGGCTAGGACATTTGAAATGAAGGATTTAGGAGTAGCAAACCAAATTCTAGGGATGAAGATACACAAGGACAAAAAAGAAAGGAAGATCTGGTTATGTCAAAAGTCATATATAGAAAAGATTCTACAACGCTTCAATATGCAGAATGCAAAACCAGTTAGTACCCCACTTCCTCCACACTTCAAATTGTCTTCCGAACAATGTCCTAGAACAAAAGCAGAGAAGACAAGCATGTGTCATGTACCATACTCATCAGCAGTAGGAAGCCTCATGATTGCCTTGGTGAGAACTAGACCGGATATTGCCCAAGCAGTGGGAGTTTTCAACCGGTTCATGGCGAATCTTGGTAAGGAGCATTGGAATGTAGTGAAGTGGATTTTTAGATACTTAAGAAGCACTCCAAATGCTGCTATTTACTACGGATCGACAGATTTGCAAGTTAAAGGTTTTGTGGATTCTGATTATGGTGGAGATAGAGATGGGTGAAAGTCCACTACAAGATATACTTTTAGTCTTGCTGGTGGAGATGTGAGCTTGAGTTCTAAGTTGCAGTTTGTGATGGCTTTATCAACCACTGAAGCAGAATATATTGCAGCGACTCAAGCCAACAAAGAGGCAATTTGGCTAGAGTGACAATTGGCTGATTTCAAGATAAAGCAGGGGAAGATTACTTTGCATTTTGAGAGCTAAAGTGCTATGCAGTTAGTGAAGAACCCAACATTTCATGATCGCACGAAACACATTGATGTACAATACCATTTGATAAGAAATGTGGTGGAAAAAGGTAGGATCATGTTGAAGAAAACTAATACTGAGATGAATCCTATAGATATGCTTACAAAGTCGATCAAGAGAGAGAAGTTTGATTGGTGCAAAAATTCTCTAGGCTTGCTGAAAGCGTGATAAAGGCAGCATTGGGAAATTGGCACTTTGATGGAAAACAGAGGAAAATAATTCCTGTATATCGACTTCAAGTGGGAGAATGTTAGGAGGTGAAGTCTTAGATCTTGATGTTCTTCAGCAGAGTGGTGCATGGTGGTGCAACTTATAGCAATTAATATAAGCGACAATTAAATAAACACGGTTAATTAAACAACGACAATTAAATAAACGTGGTTGTTATTTAATAACAACGACCATTAAATAAATGCGGTTGTTAATGAACGTGTTTTGGATGTACTTGCATTTAATATAAGCAACAATGAATTAAACGCGGAACACAATTATTTGGAATGCGCCACGGTTTCTAGAATCTTCTTTTGTATTTCTATAAAAGGGGAATGACCCCTTTTATTTAAGTAGTGTGAATGTGTAAAAGTTTGCTGAGATTAATAAAAGATACAAGCTGCCATTGCCCCGTGGTTTTACCTGCACACAACAGGGTTTCCACGTAAATCTCGTGTACTGTTTTATTGTTGTTTTAGCTTGCTTGCTTTTAATTTTTCTAATAGGAACTTAACTGGTTGAGCTAATGCCATTAAAATATCATCACTAAAAATGGTTATGATGTTTGCCATTAAATTCATTTTTTTTTTTTTTTTGTTGAGTCGGTATTATATGGGATTGACACAGGTCCTATATGTATTACATCAAGACCACATAGTGGTATTACAACAGCTTGACAATTATGCATGTTTTGCTTGGCAAGATTTTTAACTTGGGTCTCCTCATTGAAAGTTGAGGAATTAACCAGTTAAGCTAATGCCATTTCATTTAAAAAAAGATTATTATTTTTTTTTAATTTTTATTTTTTAAATCGGTTATGTGAGATTCAAACAGGCCCTACCCATATTAATTTATGACCATATAGTTCTATTACAACAGCTTGGCAATTATGCATGTATCGCTTGGCAAGATTTGAATCTGGGTCTTCTCATTGAAAGTTGAGGAATTTACCTGATTGAGCTAACGCCATTTAATAGTGTAGTATGTGTATTTGTCTTTATATACATTTAACTTATACTAATCATTTATATATTATAAACTTGTGTCAAAGAACTTAACATAATGTTTTACAAACACACACACACATATATATCACTTTATTTTATCATATTCTAACGTATAACATGTATAATATTATAATGTATAAGATGTCCGATTGGGCCATATAAAAGTATGTATGAAAATAGATATACGTAGTTAATTTAAAAAAGTTATATGTGCATATTTTCAACTTTACAAGTGTACCTATATTTTCCTTCCCTCTTATGTTTATTTTTATTTCCTGCTGCTGCGTGTATTGTTTTTCATTTAGCATGAAAAGAATTGGATCTGTACGATCTCAGAGGTTAAATGTGAGACATCTGAAAGATCTACACTGATGATAAATATTGCTATGTACAAGAGGGAGAGGGAATGGAATATCAGTGACGATAGAAGGAATGCTGTATTTTTTTTAGCGCGTAGATGACGGCCACCAAGAGTGTCACTGTCAGGTTCTTTTCAAACATTTTGGCAATTAAGTGTTGATAAAGATTAATGCATGCATTCTCAGAAAGCTATTACAACATAAGAGAAGCCTCTTCTTTGCCATAAAAAACTGGAAACTCTTTCTATTTTTGTCGTTATTTCTACCGTAGCATGGTTCAGATATGTCATAGAAGCAAACGCTGCTGCTGCAAAAAAGGGGTTGTGTTGGATGGGCAAGTAAAATAAGGGTTTTAAATTGTAAAATGCTGGAAATCATGGAGGGAATTGACCTATAGATAAGAACATCCAATAAAACATGGAAACATGTTGGTAGCAAAGAGAGAATGATAGAAGACAATGGCAAACATATAGCAGAAAATCTTTCAGAACTATAGCTTTGATTGGCAAATAACATCAAGGTTTGACCAAAACTAGTCCATTTTTATCTTGCTTTTCTTTTGTTGGCCATTTGAAAAAGTGCTGAATATTATTGCAAACTTGAGTGAATAAATTTGAGCAAGTATTATGTTTGTCGGTTTTTGAACATTTTGGATGTTATTTGCCAAACATGGTTATGTAGGTCATAGCATTTGGTCTTACTAATTCTACTTCCACTTTTCAGAGCCTCATGATTTTTGTCTTTCATGCTTTTCTTCTCAAGTTTGTGTAAGTCTTCTTTGATGATATCTTAGTTTACAGTAAGTCATGGGAAGCTCATGTTAAACAAGTCCACCTATTATAGAAGGAAGGATTATTTGTCAAGAGGTCTAAATGTTCTTTTGGGGTATCTGAGGTGGAATGCTTGGGCTATATTGTGTTTCAGGAAGGAGTCAAGTTGGATCCCAACAAAATCAAAGCCATGGAAGATTGGCCCTCGCCTGAATTCCTCAAGTAACATTTGGGATTTTTAGGTCTTACCGGGTCCTATGGGAAATTTGTCCGCAATTATGGAAAGATTGGGGCAACTCTTATTGCTCTCACTAAGAAGGATGCTTTCATCTGGTCAGAAGTGCCTTCCCAAGCCTTCAATGCCTAAAAGGAGGCTTTGTGCACCACCCCTCTTTTGGCTACTCTTGATTTCAACAAACCTTTTGTCATTGAGTGTGATGCTTTAGGAACAAGCATTAGAGCTATTTTGAATGGAGGATGAAAATCCTTTGGCCTTTGAATGTAAGCAACTCTCTAGCAAAAATTTGGGCTGATCCACTTATGAGAAGGGAATGTTAGCTATTTTCCATGTCGTAGAGAAATGGAAGCCTTATTTGTTGGGTTGTCGCTTCATGATCAAAATCGAGCACAACAACCTCAAGATTTCCCTAGAACAATGTCTCTCATGTCTTGAACAGAATAAGTGGTTGACCAAGTTGTTGGGTTATGAGTAGAAGAAAGGAAAGTAGAATGTGGTGGCCAAGTTGTTACTCTCAAATATGAGGTTGTCGTTGTCAATGTTATCTCTTGTCCCCTTCCAGAATGGCTCTCACAACTTTGGAGTGATGACATTCAAATCCTAGGACTGTTTGCATTGTTCATGATATAGAGGTTGGTAATCTGTCCCCTTCCTTATTCTCTTATGTTGATGGGGTCCTTTGAAAGAAGGATCATCTTTATCTCCCTTAGTCTTCCATGGTCAAGAGCAGTATTTAACAAGAATTGCATGCCTCCCCATTGGCCGAGCATTTTGGGTTTTTAAAAACTTCTTAGCAGGTGAAGTAGTCCTTTTCTTAGAAAGGAATGAAAGCATATGTCAAGAAGTTTGTGGTTGAATGTGAGGTATGCCAAAGAAGCAAGGGGGAAACAATTAAATCTCATGGCTTGTTGCAACCCCTGCTTATTCCCGATCGTGAATTGGAACACAAATCTATGGATTTCATCGATGGTCTTTCCAAATTTGAGTGGAAAACAATTGTGGCTATGGATCGCCGTTCGAAGTATGCTCATCTTTGTGCCTTGCAACATCCTTTCACCGCCAACAAGTTAGCAAGAGTCTTCCTCAACTCTGTCTTCAAACTACATGGTATGCCCAAGTCAATAGTCAGTGATCATGATCTAGTTTTGACCAACAACTTTTGGAAGGAATTGTTCACCCCCACTGGTACTTAGTTGAATATTTCCTTATCACCCTCAATTGGATGGGCAAATGGAGATTGGGAACAAATGTTTGGGTACTTACCTTTGTTATTTTTTCCATGACAAACAATATCATTGGGTTCGTTGAATTTCTTTAGCCGAATGGTGATATAACACTTATTATCATTTTTCCCTCAAGATGTCCCCATTTGAGGCATTGTATGACCAAAAACCCGAGTCTATGGAAGATTACATTGCAAGGTCCTCCAAGGTGGTTTAGGTAGATGATTCGCTTCAGTATTGTCAACTCTTTATCCTGCTCCTTTAAGATAATTTGTGCCATGCCTAAAATCGAATGAAGCAACAACAAGACTTGCATTGCTTCAAGCAACAATTTGCAGTAGGATATATGGTCTGTTTGCAATTCCATCCTTATAAATAGTTGTCCCTGAAGACCATGTCCAGTTAAAAGTTGGCATCTCGGTCTATGGCCCATGCAAGTTGGTTTGTCGCATTAGGGAAGTGGTTATCAGTTGGAGCTTCCTTCGACTTCTTGCATCCACCATATTTTTCATGTTTCTTGTGTTAAACAGTTTATTAATTAGAAGGTGCAGTCTCGGGTAGAGCTTCTAGTATTCAATGAAGAAGGGTGAATCAACTTCCAACCAAAATCAACTTTGGAGTCCCATGTTTGTAGTCTGTGGTCTCACTAGGTGCAAGAGTTCCTTATCAAGTGGCAGGATCTACCAGATAAAGATGTGACATTGGAGCACACGAGCATTCTCCAATCATTTCTAGCATTGAAGACAAAGCTTTCTAAGGGGGGAGCCATGTAACAACTCCGTTATAGCCACATTAGTATCTTTATTATTGTTAGCTTGGGCCCTAGGATTGGGTTTGTTGGCACTTGAGCATTAGGGTTAGGGTTAGTTATTTTACACTAAAAATATAAAAGTTGTGTTGTAGTTGCCTTTGTGATCTTAAGTCGCCTTTAGTACTCATATGAGACTTTGCCCTCCCTAAGTGGCTATAAAACTTTGTCCTCTCTAAGTGGTTATGATTTGTACTGATTTGGAATCTAGGATTTGTTGCTTGTGACATTTGATTTCTTGCTATAAAATTTGAATTACAGTTCTTGTGAACGTTCTTTATTATGCATTTCCGAGTTTGCTATTGTTGTTGCTATTTTTGGAAGTTGTTTTGTTACAGCCTCAAAAGGAGATTAGTAGTGCTCACATCCTGAAGCGCTACAAGGCTAACTGAAAATGTGGATTGTGTTCCTTCTAAGATTAGGTGTTCTAGAACCATAATATTCCCACCATAAATATGCAAAAAAGAAAATTCTCAAATTATAAAATTACATTTGTAATTGCATCGCCATAATCTACGAGAAAAAAGTAAAAAATTAAGGTCGACCTTGATTCAATACAAAAGGGGTATGAAAACAAACTCTTGTGTGGGGATGAGGCAATGTTTGGCGGGGTCATTTATCATCCTATTAACGTAAGTATAGAACCCCCCTAGACCTTGTCATCAACATTAAAATTGCTATTGAAAAGAAATTTGGGGTTCAAGAAGTACCTTGTTGCATGAATGTGTTGATGGAGTTGCCTTGTCCATCTCTTATCAATGATTCGCCAAATGGGTTCATACCTGTGCTGATTGCCTCTATAATAGTGGTGGATTATCTCATTTGTTCTATCCATCACCTTATGCAGATATCCCATTGCCAATTTTTTACAATCTTCAAGGCAAAAAACCCTTACCAAGGTTTTTGTCACTTGCGATTGAACAATAAAAATTAATTTTTGTAATTTTCTAAATACATTTAATTAAAAATTACTAATCATAAGTTGTATTTTTAAGTTAAACTTAAAAAATATTAAAATTATAAACTAAGATTTTAAATTTAAACAACCAATTACCTTGAGAATTTTTGGCATGGTCACCCAAAATGAATTGTCAAAGACTTGCCTCTAGAACCTCTCTTCCCTACTATTTTGAATGAACTGGCGAGGCATACCATTCCTCACTCACAAACATCCTCTTTAAAGTAGGCGATTAACTAGAAGGCTCTACAAGGCAATGAAATTCGAGGCGAATCGGGGGATACTTGGGTGAAGAATGTCCCTTCCCGCATTGTGCTCCCTCATCAAGTTGAGCATGCATGTGTGGTTGAATATAAACCTTGTAATGTTCTTCGCCTCTTCCACCATAATCTTCCACATAATGGTATTACAACAGTCCTTATAATCACATATTGCTTGGTGATATTTAAACCTGGGTCTTCCCCTTGAGAACCCAGACTTTTAACCACTTGATATGGGATATATATCTAACAGAACTGAGGGAGTAGCAGGCAGAAACCTGAGCAGATGTGTTGACGACAAAACACCAGAGGCCTGGTGTCCTCTGAGGGGCTAGGGAGAAATGCATGTTATACCCTCACTCCTTGTTTTGCAAATATAAGTTTTGAATAGTATATTTCCATAATAAGGAGGATTTTCATCGTTTTCTTAAATTTAAAAATTATATTTGAAAAATTGTATGTTCTTTTAATCTCATGTCATGGATACAGCTCCAGACATGCCCAACCTGTATCGTGATGTGTTAGATATGAACCAGATATGAGCATGTGTTCAGATATGGCAGGATATGACATATGTGTGTTTGGATACATATAATTGACACTTGCAGACATGTGTCAATTATTTGAATTAGTATGTTAAAAAATAATTTATTCAGAGTTAACTTGAGATTAAAAACATTGCTTGACCATAAGACAGTTAATATATTCATTTCTCCTTTTATCCTTTTTCCTTTTTACTGTTTGTTTTGTTTTAAAGTCCTATCATCTGTTTCCTAAGGAGAAATATTGGAGCAATCTTTTTATTGATGCCAGCTTTTAATAAGTGGACTGCTTATAAGGTCTGCTTATTGCACCTAATGAATGAGGTTCTGATCAGTGCAGTTTCCATGGTAACGGATATATTCAGATTCTGATTTTGAATATGAGAAGCTAACCAAAAATCTTGTTGCTTAAGATTATTCAGTTTTACTGGCCTATCACATTGCTTTCTTCCTTGAAATTATTATTTTTTGATTAATGCAGAAGTTGGATGGGGCAGCAATTGACAAAGTCTTTCAAAAGTCCTTGGAAAACTATTTGAAATGGTGCGAGTATTTGGGGATTCAATCTGCGTGGAATAAGTATACAGCTAACTTCATTCTATACCATATTTGTTTGAAATTTCATCTAAAATTAGGAAATTTATGGCATTTACCATAATTTGCTATCTTCATCTGTTTCTCCTACCACTGGAATTATAGACGAGACCTTTGACTTCATCTGGTATTGTTGTTTGCAGCTGGGAACCTATGCAGAAAGAAAAGGGGCTGCTTTTAGTTTCTTTATACTACTTGATTTGGGGCGAAGCTGCCAATATCCGTTTTTTGCCAGAGTGTATCTGCTACATTTTTCATCAGGCAAGGAGATTGGTTAAGACCACATTTTTACTTGAAAAGTGTTCAAGTGTTTTTGTAGAATTTTTGTTGTAGGAAACTTGTATCTGTTAAGCATAACAGCTAACATCTATTAACAAATTCATAACTGCCCAAAAGCAATCATTGACCATAGCTTAGTCTTTTGTTGTGATTTTTAATGCATGAATAATTGAATGCTATGTAACAGTTAAAGATAACTATACATCTATCACCAAGAGTTTTAAAGTGAAAAAGAGATTTTTTTTAATAAATCTCTCTCTCTCTCTCTCTCTCTCTCTCCTGAACATCTTGAGCAAAGTTATGAAGAGCTTATGAACTTGTTTTTTGATCTATCAAACACTTTGCAAGCAACACAATCAGATTGTTTCTCAATATAAATTCAACTGCTTGTACCAGTGGTCTAACAAGAGCATTGGGAAAGCTCATTTCTGTGAAAAGACACACCAGTACTTATAATGATTACTGTGAACAGTCTAACCTAAATACAATATCAAATTAACAATCATGATCCCTTCTTGGAGTTGCCCAAAATCAGGCTATCCAAAGATTATTGGTTATTGCAGTGGCACTTTATGATTTTGTAGAGCTGCCTTATAGTTTCATGGATGCTCTTCCATCCGAAAAGTTTATTATTACAATTAAATGTATTTTTATTTCTACTTTCTGCCTTTCCGCATGCTACTGTAGCGTAATGTATTATTTTTGTCCCACTCACCTACTTTGGCCACTTGCAAAATAATAAAATTCTTTCTTTTATTTTTCCATCGCTCCAACTTAAAACAATAATCTGCAATAAAATAACTGTAGCAGAATTGATAGAGAAAGACCTTGTTGGTAAGGATGTGATTGCTTCTTTAAAATTAAACGCTGTTTCACCATCGTTGAACTTATAATCATTTTAACATTAGGGAATTTTATGCTTAGGGAATTGGATAGGTGATTTGTAGGTATCATCACATTGGCTTTAATGAAAAGAAAGTTAGCTTGAAGGGACTTGGAGACATGGAGGGGAGTGAACAGCCTGAATGACTTGATGGGGCCTGCAGGTCACAAAGGGAAAGTCCTGAATTAAGAAAGACCATCATCATGGGAAGAAAATCATTATAAGTAAAACCTATGACAAAAACATATCAAACCTAGGTTTATATGGGTATGTGCTACTGGATATATTTACCAATGTTAGTGCTAGCTTGCTTTAGGTTCTTTTTCAATACAAAATCTTTAACTCTGATCAAGAAGTACAACAGCTCTTACTTTTTTGCTTCTTTGGCATTGTTTGGCTTAAAGATATTTAAAAGAATTCGTCTTTTCGAGGATTTAGTATAGATTCTATATGCAATGTGCTTGCCATTGATTATTGATTTTTTTGCACTTATTTTTTCCTTGTGTCAAAACTAGGCTTTATGTGATACATAATTACTGCTGGGCAGAGGTTTTATGAGAAATAACTCTTAACATTATACTTATATTTTAATTCTTCTAGACATAGAATTGGAGATTAGGACATATATTACTACAAAATAAGTTTTTCATGATATTTTGTCTCAAGAGTCGAAGTGCAACCAGTTGTATTGCTATGATAATTTTACATAATAATGACGAGTGAAAAGAAACTGTTACCAAATGAGAGATTGAGTTATCCTTCACTTTTTACTGAACTTGGAATAGAATGATGGTCCTATGATAATTTTACATAATAATGACGAGTGAAAAGAAACTGTCACCAAATGAGAGATTGAGTTATCCTTCACTTTTTACTGAACTTGGAATAGAATGATGGTCTAGTCACTTCAGTTGTTTTGAATTAACCACTGGAATATGATGGTTAACATGGCATGTCCTTTTTGGAGTAGTAGGGGACTCTCTAAATTCTGAAATTTTCGTAATATCCTTATTTTCGCTATTTCTCTTTTTTTTTACAGTTGTTATTGTACTGATTACTGGAGTCTTGTTAGTTTTTCTTAATTGCATGTTAACATCTGTCAATTTATTGAAGTTAGCTCCCCTCATTCTGCTGTGCAGATGGCAAGAGAACTTGAGGACATATTACGAAATCATTTGGCACAACCAGCCAAGAGTTGTGCTGTTCCTGATGGAGCATCCTTTCTTCAGCAAGTTATCTTGCCATTATATGAAACAATAGCAGCGGTAATATTCTTTTGTGCTTAACATTATCAATGGACTCTTAAATATATGTATTTGAAGGAAATTAATTCTTGTGTGTTAGGGCAAATTGAAAAAAAGAATATACTTTTATATGTATTGGTTGATGTGCTTGTTTGTAAATTTCTTGTGAATGAGTAAAATATTAGCTTACATATGCATATTCTTCTGCAACTGGCAGACGTGATAATTCTGCCATTTTACTTTTCATTGATAACATAGTAATCACTGTACCTCATATTCTGAACATGGACATTGTCATTATGATTAAATGAGCATGTTTTAATTCATTTTCTTTTCAACTATGACTTTTTGAATAGATAATGTTTCTTAGGGAAACTCACCAACATTCTGCTGTGGTTTTATTAATAATTTTTCTTTTCCCTAGTGCCTAGGAGCATTTATTGTTGGTATGCTAGATGTTGTTGCTTACTGGTTAACATTCTCCTTTTATGTTATTTATCCATCGTATTTGACTTCAACCTTTTAAGTTTTTTGAGCTATTTATTTTGTTCATCATTTTGAATAGTTTAATTTTCTTTTTTTTTTTAAGCTCTCCCAGTTTTGAGTTGTTTACTTCTATTATTGGTGAATATTAAAAATTCCCTTCATTTCATGGGTATTTAGTTATAGGAACTGATTCAAAGGTTCCAGCAATTGTACTTCTCTCATAAATGGTAAAACCTTTGGTTTTTCAAGCCTTTTATTTCTTTTTGTTGGTTAGTTGATTCCTTTGGTGTGTTAACCCTTTTTTAGGCATTGATTCTTTTTTAACATGGATAGCTGGAGCTCTTAAATTCTGTACATGCTCATACAGCTGGCACCTTTATTATGAAGGGTATTGGCTCGAGCATGTAGTTTTAGCAGATTAATGAATACACCAAGTTGTTCTAAATCTTGCAAGGTTTCGAACAAGTTTGCTTCTGACCAGTGTTGCAGGATTTCATACTATGTTTTTGTGTTGTACTATTCTTTTTCGTACTCATTGCACATGTTTGTTTTTTGAAACATTATAATATCATTTTTTTTTTCTTCTTTTAGATGGAGAAAAACGGTTGTATTTGGGTCTCCCACCCTTGACAAATCACAACTCCTTCCCTTAGAGCTTGAGAGTTTACGAATAAATTCAATTTTCATCTCAATTGAGTTGCTATAGCTAGATGCCTACGTCATTTTTCATAAAAAGTCTGGATTCTTGATTTTCAGTTTTTGGATTTTCTTCAATTTTCTTTTTAAATATAAATATTCCAAAATTCACCATTACCGTTCTTGACATTGTCTTGTAGCAGTCTTCACAATACCAGAACTTCACCTCTACTGTTTATGCACTGCATCTTAGTGGAGTAATATTTCCAAAATTTCGCTTTATCATAGTCCTCTTTACCAGCTCTAGATTGTTAGTTTCCTTTCTGAAGCATAAGTGCAACCACGAGAACTGTAATAAATAGTTTAACAGTCTCAAAAAGTTGAAAGTTCATGTTTAAATCTTATCAAGCTATAAATGCATAATAACTAAACAATGGGTCATTATATAATACAAGTGGAATTCGTTTTAATCCCAAATAACCAATTAAAAATCATTTTATAATTTTAGTGAGTTATGAAATGAATCTCATTCATATTACAACAACATTTTAGCAAATCATATTGGTATTATTTTAATAAATAGTTTAGCAGTCTCAAAAAATTGAAAGTTCCAATCCATACTTTGTCCCATAATCCAACCAACAACTCAAATAATCCATTTAGCCATGAAGTCCATTTGATATCATCTTCTTTTGCTTTAGCATACAAAACTTCTACTCATTTCACAAAATCATAGTCCACTTTACCAAATCTGGACTGTTCATTTCCTCCAATGCATTGATCTATAAATGGATCCCTTGGAACATTTTGTAGTCCTCTAGAACATTATTTTGTATTTACTCCTTCTAGATTTATCTTGTCAGCTTCACCTAAACTTACTGCTTTCTCGAACCATGGAAAAGAGAATTTAACTTCACGATCCTCTATTAAAACCCCTCTATTGGCTAGCCTATCTGCACATTTTTTCTCTTCTCTTATTATCCAAGTATGCCATTATCAGGAACATAATTAAAAAAACGAGTATTCAATGAATGTAAGGTCTTGATATAAAAACTCGTGCATTTGCATTGAAATATAAGCAGAAATTGCAAAGAACCAAAGATCATATAAGATATTTATTTTTTAATTGTAGGTTCAAAACTGACGTTGTACCAGCTCAGGTGCCACTATAGTGCGTTGTCCTTGAGCACTTGTATATATTTGTAGCTTGTTTTTAGTACATGACACGATGTTGTCATATATATGCAGCGCCCTTGCCATATAGTGATATACCTACTATGGGGGTAATTTCAAATTTTTATGTGGTTACACATTGTGATGCACAGTGATTAGGTGGTTGCAATTGCTCCCCTGTTATTTTCTTTGGCATATATTCAACCCCATGTCAGTCTAGAGATATGCATAGACGTATGGATGTATGTTTGTGTTGTGCATAGTGCATTACTATGTTCAGAGATGGTTGGCACACAATTGCTGTCATATGCGATTGGGTTGAGATGTACTATTCTGAGAAAGTAATGACAATGTTTGGTGATATAAACTATTATGATTGCTCTTGGAGCATAGTTGGAAAAATCACAACTCGGGATAAATTCAGCACTCCAATTTTGGATATTTTATCGGCAACTTGGGAAAAAACAAAAAAACCGAAGAGAACTTTTCAATTAGAAAATAGAACATTTTAAACAACTCGAGAGCCAAAAAGCTGATTTTATAAATGACATTCATAAAAAAGAGTACAATTACAGTTCTTGATCATGAAATCCAACCAAATACATCATACAAATGCAAAATTTCAAAATATAAAGCAATTTTCGCTCCTCCCCCTCGAACTAGATGATTGACATTGGCTTTGGATAGGTGGTAGAATTGGAGGCTCCTTAGGTACCCAATCATCATGGTATATCTCCTCCAATCCTCTCAATTGTTCTGCTTCCTCCTCTAGTGCCTCGATGTCCTCTCGTAATAAACTCGGTATCTAACTGACTCTCGACAATCCAATCTGATAGTGGATCTAGCTCATCCAAGTCAATTGCCTCATAGGATTCACTAACCTCCACTTGTTTGGTGTGAAGCCAAAGATTGTATTGTACAAACATGAGGTCATTGAGGCACTCTTGGGTCAACCTGTTGCGCTTCTTGTTGTGTACGGCCTCAAATAGAGACTAGTTGTAGTCACACCTAGAAGTGCTACAAGGCCGAATCAAGATGTAGGGAGCCATCCTGTTCAGATTAGGTGTTTTTGAACCAGAATCCTCCCACCATGAATCTACAAAAAGGAATATTTTCAAAGTATTAATTTACATTTGTACTTGCGCTGTAAATGTAAACTACAAGAAAATTCAAAAGATGTGTAAACTTTTAAAAGTTTAAACATTTTACTTGGTTGCATGGTGATCTTGATTCTTTAGAGGAGCATGCAAACAGGCTCCAACGAGTGGCCTTATAAAGTTGCAATTTGGTAGGGATGAAGCGAGTTTGGCAAGGTCATCTATCATTCTCTTTGCACAAGTATAGAACCCCCCTGCGGACCTCTTCATCATCGCTAAGAGTGTTAGTGTAAAAAAATTTGGGGTTCAAGAAGCACACTGCTACATGAATAGGTTGATGGGGTTACCTCATCCATATCTTATCAATGATATGCTAAATGGGTTCAGATTTGCATTGGTTGCCGCCATAATAGTGTTCGATGGCCTCTTTTGCTCTATCCATTGCCTCACATAGATAAGCCATCGCAAATGTTTTACCATCTACAAGGCGAAGAATCCTTATCAAGGGTTCTGCCACTGCAATTGAACAGTAAATACTGAAAATTTAGAAAAAGAAATATTAAAATTTTTAAGTATAAAAAATATTTTGAAATTTTAATTTGAATAGCCAATTACCTTAGGAATTTCTTGCATGCTTACCCAAAATGCGTCATCAAAAACTTGCTTCCAGACCCCCTACCCCCCCTCTTTTGAATGAAATGGTGAGGCATACCATTCCTTGCTCATTAACATCCCACTTCAAAGTAGGTCATGCCACTAGAAGGCTCTTAAAAGGCAATGAAATTGGATGCAAATCAGGTTATCCCGGGGCAAAGAATGTCCCTCCTATCATTATGCTTTCTCATCAAGTTGAATATCCATGTGCTATTTTGTATAAACTATGTAATGTTCTTCGCCTCTTCCACCATGGTTTTCACCCATGTTAGTTTGCCAATGTCCTCAAGCATGAGGTCAATGCAATGAGCAGCACATGGGATCTAGAAAATAGAGGGATACTTCTCCTCGAGAAGTCTACCCGCAGATACTTATGCTGTTGCATTGTTCATCATTACTTGGACAACATTCTCAACTCCTATTTCCAAAACGACCTCCTCCAACAAATTGAATAACATTTGTGCATTCTTTGCCTCTCGTGAGGCATCAACAAACTTCATGAAGACCATGGATCCACCCGAAGCCACCATGAAGTTTAGGAGCATGCGGTTCCTTGCGTCCATCCATCCATCCATCCATCAAAGAGAATGCCACAGCCCCTTGTCCTCCATATCTCCTTTTGCTCTTCTACAAGAGCACGTGTGTTCATGACACAGTCCTCCAACAATGGCCCACTAAAATCTTTTGCTGAAGGTGGCTTAACCCCTTTGCTAACCTGTCTTTACTTCCTTCACCTTGCCCCTCCCCAATGCGGTATTTTAAAGGGTTGTTTGCCTTGTGTTGGAGCCTTGTACAACACTTGCACTCCTCCCACTCCCACTACCTCAGTGGATGCGAGGGCTAAGAATGAATTCTTCTACAGTGGCATGAACATCCTCCAGTTCAGCCTCATCCATATAAGAAAAAGGCCCAAGGCCCTACTCCATGTCCCACTTCAACTCGTGCCCTTTTGTGCTCTATTTGTTTTTGCCTCTTTGCTGCACAACCAAGCCTTCGCCTCATTTCTTTTCAAATCGTCTACCTGAGAGCAGGGGTCCACATCATGCACTGTTTGCCCAATTAGATGGTATTTGAGGCGATGGATTCCTCCTTGCATGTCCTTGCCAGAGTGTTTATAAAACACTTGATTCGGCATGTTTCTTTTAATTCCATTCTTCCACATGGGGTCTCTCTTTAGGCTTGGATTTGGTGTTGAACTTGGAGTCGGTTGAGGATCATTGTTGCCGATGATGGTTCCATGGACCATTCAAAGAATCCCTCTATTTTTTCAAAGTGGAGGGGAAAAAAATGGAGAAATAATTAACTAATCTAATGCCCTAGGACCTAGCCTATATGCATGAGGAACAATAAACAAAATGGAAAAATTGGGAGAAAAAAAAGAAAACTAACAGAACTCTAGATTTTGGAGGAAAAAAACAGTTTACATCTGGATTCTCTAGAAAATGACCGGAATCTCTTCTGAATGGTATAAAATCATTCTATTTGATCTCCAAATGTAGTTTAAAGTTGGTGTTTGACCTCTGATAAAATTTTGTTCACAGCAGGAGAGAAGGAAAAAAAGAAAAAGAGGACAAATTTGCTTTTAATATTTCCGTTTGCTGTTTTCTGTGCAGCAGGCGATTTTTTGGCAAGAAATTGTGCAAAATCTTGCCTCGATTTGGTGATTTTCTTGGTTCTAAGAATTTAAAAATAAAAATCGCCATCTTCAATTTCTCGCAAGTTTTGTTAGAAATTGTGGGAAACCCGCAATTTTTCCAACTATGATTTGGAGTACATAAAATCTGTATACATCCTTTTTGTGAATCTTCTTATAATGCTTGACATGAAGTTCATGTGAAGCAAAAATCTGGGTTTAAACTGGGACAGCAACAGAGGTCTGATTAACTTTGAGTCTGATTTTTTGAACTGTATCAGCATTAGAGTTCCGACCCTTAGATTGCATTTCCTAAAAAGAACAACCAGAGAAGAATCTTCAATGCCTTAACCAGAGAAATGGCAGGAAAGAAAAGGATATCACATGATCTAGTAATAGTTGGAAGGCTCCCTTGGTAAACAAAACCAAGGATAAGAAACCAAAGAAGAATTTTGGCCATGAATAGGCTAGCCATCAGAATTACAAGGGTCTGATTGGTCATCACCTGAACCACATCTGGTGTTAGTATAAACAACAATGTATCATATGCTTATTTGAGTACGCATGTCGCAAACTATTCCGGTGGACCTATTTGCGAATTTGGCACCAAATCTTTCAAGACCAGTAACATGGTTTCCATTTTTCTTGTCCACTGGTGTTCCTCATAAGAAGAAGATATGAGAAATTAGAAAAATGTTAGAAATGGTAAAACTGTCAAAATACAAAATTCGAGTAATAAAGGGATTCCATGTACACCACAAGCAAAAATTATATGGAAAAACAATAACGTTGACTTGCTAAATGCTGCTGCGAGATGAAAGAGCTAGCTAGCCTCATAATGAGATTCAACAATTGGGAGGTAAGCATATTAATTGAGGTGGATGTTTACTGGAAATCTCATGGACTGATGAGGCAATGGGGAGTAATCCTTGGCAGCCTTAATATGTTCCCACCAGTGGCTAATGAAGTTGTCAACTAAAACTATTAACAGATTGTCGTTTTCTATCATTTTAACAGATTGTCGTTTTCTAGCATAGTAACAGATTGTCATTTTCTAACATTCCAACATGAGATGGTGAGCCACTGGTGGGAACATATTCACAGATTGTTGTTTTCTATCATTTTAACCATAAAACTATCAATACACTATAATCAAATTTTCCAGCTTATAAAACAAATGGAATTAATTGCAATCTCTAGTGTTCTTCCTCCTTGCTTACAAAATTTAATTTCCATCTGTTGTGTCAAAATGCAAATTATTTTCTTTGATCTTTTAGGGAAGCAATTTTGGTATTTTTTTTTTGTTTTGAAAATTTGTTATATGGGATTGAAATGCAACCCCCCCCCCCCCCCCAAAAAAAAAAAAAAAAAAAAAAAAAATCATGACATATGGTGGTATGACAACAGCTTGGCAATTATGCCTCTATCACTTGGCAAGATTCGAACCTGGGTGTCCTTCTTGAAGGCCGTGGAATTTAACCGTTTGAGCTAATGCTATTTGATGCAGCTTTTATACAATTTATGTACTGTCACACTTGCTTTTTCCTTTAAAATATTTATGGCTACCTTATTATTGCTATGGAACAGGTTGCAATTTATTGAAATATATTTTGAACTTTATTGTTTTTTTTGGTAGGTAAAAGTAAATTTTATTTACTTTACGGGTTGAAGGGGCCCGACCCTATTTACATATGGAATAGCTGCACAAAAGTTGCAGACAATACAAACACGAACAGGCCAGGCCACAAGGTTGGCAACAATCCAAAAAGAAACAAGCCCTCTAACCCGGGCATCCCAAAACCAGAAACATATGTAACCGAGCAACATAGAAAAAGAAAGGAAACCCCCCTCTAAAACCACTGGAACTACCGCCGTCATTTCCCAGTCTCCTGGGACTTGTCACCGCTGGGAAGGAGAGCCTCCAGGATTGCTGGGAGCCTCTTGAGCTCCTCAGTGGCCCTCATCATGAGGTTGGTCCCTTCGCGGAGAACGTTGGACGCCGTTGGATAGTTGTCCACTGCCTCCGTGATTCGGCTGATCGCAACCGTGCGAAGCATACTGTGCGGACCGGGGTCTGGGCTTCGGGCCTTTTGCTCAACTGGCTTGGTCTCGTCCAGACTTTTCTCCTTGCGCTCTTCCTGATCACCTCCGAGAGAGCCTTCGTCGCCACTAGACAGGTCCTGGATGGTCCGGGTGTCCTCAAGATTAGGCGTCACCAGCCGCTTGGATACCCTTCTCTTGGGCCTAACTGATTTTTGCTTGGGCCGAGCTCGTTTGCGCATTTTGGAAGTCTGGGCTTTTGCCGGGGCGAAAAGGGGTGGCAGAAAGCCTGGAGGGTCTTTTCGAGGTGTTGACAAACACCGGGAGAACTGTATTGTTAAGTATAGCAGCAGACTTATAAATAATTACTATTAACATGGATTAAATAACATTATTAACATCATCTTATTTGTAGCTACTACAATTATCTTATGGTTGATTGTAAAGGTAATCCAAATTAATGTTGAAGTTTCCTATTTGCATTAACCATGACCAGGTTTTAGTACTAGATTGAAGTAGGCTCTGTTAAATTGATATAATGTTGAAGTTTTTATAGTTTCAACAAATTGAATGTTATTATTGAAACATTAAAGAAACAAAACTTTGACAAAATATTGATTGAGTTTGACTAAAAGCTTTGAATCTCAGATCAGTTTTTGCTAGTGTTGCCATCTCGAAGATCTTAATTGTGTAATGTTGTTTTTAGCAGTTGAACTTGTCACTTTTGACTGTTAATGAAATGCACAAATTAGAATGAAAAATGTTTTTGATTTTATATTTACTGTGCAGGAAGCTGCAATTTGCAACAATGGTAAAGCCCCTCATTCTGCTTGGCGGAATTATGATGACTTCAATGAGTATTTTTGGTAAGATAATTTCAAGTGGATTATGCAATTTATGATTTGCAAGCAAGACTGCCATATTAATTCGATGATTGCTATTCAGGTCTCTTGGCTGTTTTGAGTTAGGATGGCCATGGCGCACGTTATCTGCTTTTTTCTATAAACCAAAGAGAAGAGTTAAGGTCTGTATACTTCTATTGATGTAATATATTCTAATCCATGTTACATTCTGTGTCATTTTCCATAATCTTAAAAGCATGGGCATTAAGTACAACATGAAGAATGTACTGTATAAGTGATTTTAGATGTTGACTATTTGTTGAAGTAGAATATGATTTGAGATGTCGACAATCTGAGATGTCATCCATAAGTGGTTTTACTACTGTTTAATGTTATGTAACTTATGTTGTTAATACAATACCCAGAACATTATGAGATTGTGGTCAAGACCTTTGAGAAAATGTGAGAATGAATTCACAACAAATAACATGGCTTTTCTTTAATTGGAATATAAAGGCAAATTTAACCACAGATGTATATGTTATCGAGCTTGCAGAAAGTGGTGTGGATGACTACAGATATTTCTTTATCCAGGAGATGCAAGCTTCTTGGTATCGTGTATAATTCCCTTAAGCGCTTTTGGCATACTGTCTTCGCAAAGAAAACAAATTCATTTGATGTTGACACATATGCTTGGGTTGCACATGCGACCACTCTATGATATCCCATCGCAACCCATCATTTAGTTTACCTCTACCCCTGCTTAGTGTTACCTTTTTTGTCCAGGGTATATTGGAAGCGTGATTTGAAAGTGCACTAGCAAAGCAGCCCACTGTGGGGCCTAAAGGATGAACTTCTTATATGTGGGATTGGGTCTCTAGTCTATCGCATTGCACTGGTACTGAATGAGGTCCTTTGCTGTGGTTTTCCACCCTCTTGATCTCAACATATTATCCATCCAATTTAAAAAGTGAGATTCAGCTAGAAGCTGAGTAATTACAAGACCATTGTGATTGGATCCAAGTTTGCAACGCTATATGCTGCACTTCTGGACATGAAGCCTTTGAAACAGATTGAAAACAGCAACATAATAACCAAATCTTTTCAGTTCTGCGTCAATTTTGGATTGGTTTGATCCAGTCCAGAGCTTTTTTTTGTAAGCAAATTTCAATTACAATTTTGAGATTTAGCTGTAAGCTATTATGTATACTTTGCATATTTGTACTTTTCTGTGTCATATATATATATATATATATATATATATATATATATATATTAACTATAATACTATCTACATGTGCATCTGCATGTATATATTTATTTTTTATTTTTTTAAATGGGTTATATGGGCTTGAAATGGGACCCATGCATGGTACATCATTTGAACAATCCACATATTGGTATTACAACAACATTTTGGCAACATTTGAACCTGGGTCTCCACATTGAAAATCCACATTTTTAACCGCTTGAGCTCATGCCATTTGATAAAATGTTAAAGTTCACCAAATGGGATTGGAAACATGGCTATATGTATGTATATGCTTTTATTTTCCTAGTAGGATGTCTTTCTTTGAATATATATTTGTGAAAATTCTGAATATCTTGAGATTTTTTTTTTTTTTTTGTGTTTTCCATATGAATCTCAATGTTTGAACTTTGTTAGTATGGGTTTCAGAGAGGCTTTCAGACTATGGACCATGTCTTCACTCTTCATCCTATGAGAGAGGAAGCTCCAACCATATGTTTTAAAGTATCTTGTTGTTTTCTATGCTTTACAAAGATCTCGGATTTAGTATTTAAACATTTGTTGTCCTAGAGGCTTTGTGACATGGGCATCTTAATTTCCTTGTCATAGATATCATGCTTTTATGTGGGACAATAGTTGGCAGTTAAGGACAACAAATGGGTTCGTTGATGAGATCAGGAGTACTATCAATATTAAGTTGTAGGGGTGTCCCCTTAGTATCTTTTATATATACAGAGACAAGTTTAAGGACTTTATTGAGGAGCATCCTCATTCAGAGGATGAATGTCCTTTACACTATGTCCTGTGCTATACTACTCTTTGCTGATGGTGTGGTTCTTATTGCTCCCTCTCTTGAGGGTTTGTAAGTGTAAACAACTTAAGGTCAACTTCAATGAAACTAAGACTATGATCTTCGACACCTCCAAAAATGCAACTTCTGATTTTTCTATTAGGGCAAACTTGTTGAGATCAGAACATTTTACACTTGTTTAGAGGGTTCAATCCTCAACTCCATCTGTTAATGTTAAATTTGCTTCCCTGTCACGACATTTACAGGTTATTTTGTGTTTCATGTTATTGAATGATAGTGTATTAAGAATGTTTTTGGGATATTTCGTTGAAGATGAGTATTTATAAGGTGTATGGTCGGAGTTTTGGACTTGTTGATTGGGCACTCGTTGAGAGAGTTTAGACTATTTTGCTATGGTGCATATAGTACGGCAATAGTATTCCACGTTTGAAAGAACATAGAGGAATAAATGACAGACAATATCAGCAGTAAACAACATGTGCAAGAAAAAGATATTTAGACTTGAAATGGAGCAAAACTGCATATTGTCATTTGCGTTATTGACGAACAGCAGCTATAATGTTGACTACAATTGCTCACAGACACATGCAATGACTTGCCCACACAAATATGCTTCCAGATATAAACAACTAGATGAATGGATGAATTCCGAATTATGGATGTATTTGGAAAATGCAAGGGGTCTACTTATACTATTCCTGGGAAAGGGGAAGTAGTTACCAACTTCCACAACATCCTCCTACCTAACCTTAATTGCCCTTACATGGCACCTCAAATTACATGACATCCAAATTACATGACATTCAGATTACATGACATTCAGATTACATGATATCCGAATCACATGACATTTGAATTACATGACATCCAAATCACATGACATTTGAATTACATGACATCCAAATTTCAATGACATTTGAATTAGATGACATTTTAATTACACACACACTAATAATGTCTAGTAATCATTTTGTCAAACACTTAGCATGTAAACTACAAAATGACAAAACTGTATGTACAATCAAAACTGCTTTTGCGTACTTGGCTCTATATGCACTTGTTCATGTTTGAGGTGGTGACATGTTAGACTGGTTGCAAAATCCATAATCCGCTGCTACAAGGTTGTAGTCTCATAATGCGTTGTTCAAGTCTAGTTCTCATCCTACGTGCTTCGTCTTAGGTGCATTTTTGAACTTACTTTTTATCTCCATTGGTCACTACGAATTGGGGATCCTGCTTAAGGTCAAAAGAGAGACCTATTTCTAGCCATTTGCCTATAAGTGAGTTGTTTTTTATGAATCTCCTTGGTCAAAGGAAAAATTTGTAGGTGGAGACTAGATTGATTCTCCAGTATATTGGGATTTGTCTTTGGGAATGTTTGTGTGCCTCACAAACGTTGTAGTAGGCATTCTTTTGACTTTGTGCATAGTTGTGTCCCTTTGTCTTGCACTAAATTTACCAGGTGTACTTATTTTCTTCTTGTTGTCTTCCATTAGCTTGCGGAACATCCACGTAATATTCTAAGTGCATTCATCTATGCCCCTTCCCCATCATTATGACTATTGGAGTCGCTTGCTAATCGACCTTGTTCATGATCCAACTTTTGTATGCCCTATCCAAGTTAAGCACTTTGTGGAACTCTTCTGGGTATGGTGTTGTTGGCATAATCCTCATTTTCTTTTGAAAACATGGAAGAAGAGCTCCTATGAACCATCGCTTTTCGAATCCATTTGTTGGTCTCTTCTCTAACTTATTTTGCAATTCTTATAAGTGATAGGTTTAAGACCAAACATTTTTCCTTGTTAGTATGACTATTAGTCACTTACCAATCGAACTCGTTTGCGACCCAACTTTTGTACTCACTATCCAAGTAAAACGCTATGTGGACCTATTTTTTGGTTTGGTGTTGCTGGCGCAATCCTCATCATCTTTCAAAACATGGAAGAAGGTCGTCCATGAACTATCGCTCTTTGAATCAATTTGTTGGTTTCTTCTCCAACATACCCAATAGTTCTTCTAAGTGATAGTTTTAGCATCATGCATTGTCCAATTTCCCCTTAGCTCGTCCTAGGTATCATGTGCAATTGGTAACTTTGTGTATTAGTTGATCCTAACATGCTGAGCATTGCAAGGAATGCTCGTATCCATTGCCCTATATCATTTGGGCTGCATGATGCTAGATGGAGACACATTCTACAGTGGTAGATTGGGTCTTCCTTTGCCATCTTCCTAGGACATTTTTGCTTTCCTTTCAACATATTCATTGGCCTCTAGGTTCAATTGACACTTGTGTTGCTTGGATTCCTCAAGTTGATTTGACTTAGATGTTTGAGTTGGTGTGATCGGTGTTTGATCTTGTTCTTTTTTTTTTTATTTACTTCTTGGGTTTGTCAATTAAGGACCCTCCTTGCACTTGCTTCACCGCCACATGTAGAACAATGTAGGTTGTTGTTTGCTATTGCTACACCACACACTATTGAATATGCTTTCTTGCACTTGCTTTTATGTTGTATTTCCTTGCATAGTCTTTAACGCTTCACTTTCGTCTCCCATGGCTCCAACTCCTTTGGCAATTGAAGCTTCTGTGATTGTTGCTTGTGATCTAGTTGGTTGTCTTGTTGTTCCACTATCAATGATGATGTCTCCAACCAAGCTTGATTCAAGTGAAATGAACTTCTTTCCTTGTTAGAGAATAAATATTTTAAATGAGTATGTCCTCACCCAGAGGGAGTTAAATGTGTTGAATTTTAGGTGACAAGATTCCTTGTGCCATGTTGACAATTGGATGGTGTTGTCAGTCATCTTGATGTGTATTTGTTTAGTTTAAAAGGCATAGGTTTTTGCACACCCACTCTTCCCTCAATGTGAGGGGATATTATAGAAGTTACGCCTTCTACACTTTCTACACTTTCTTTCTAGTTGAGGATGTGGCTCTTATGGTAAACTTTGTCTTCACCTCAGTTCCACCATATGTGCTTTGGTTTTAGTTCCACCTGCATCGTCGGTCACAGTGGTCACTTGTGACACAGTTTTATTTGACTTGCAAGTGGGCTTACCCCATGGTCGTCATGGTCTTTATCGACTAATAATTTATGGGTTGTTGTTTTTTCATGTCATTGACCCAATTGTGTGTCATTAGCCATGTCAAAATGTAGTATTTAAGTTACACTTAACTAGAAAAAACAACAAAAATAGAACAAAACAAAAATTGCAATATAATCTATTCTATAATAATCAAATGTAACCATACGGAGAGCTCATAACTGTAAACACAAAGAACTGTATGTCATATTAATATGTGGAACAGAAGTATATCAGTGATCGTTCTGGTTGAATCATAAACAGCAACACACATACGTGGAGAGCAAACTACCAACAATACAACCAACTTCCACAATTGAATCAACTTGAATGAAGATAATACATAGGTTCAATGGAATACCAGTAGGTGGTTGGCAAATGCGACACCTGCCCAATTACCTCCTAATTACTTGATACCTTTGTACATGAAATAATAATGTAAGTACTCCATAGTATTTGATGTATTATATATTATAAAAAGCCATCATTACAATATCTATAAACATGACAAAACTCTATGTAGAATAATCTGATTAATGATTTATCATTGACTCAGCACTGTGCTGTTTTTTGAAGGGGCATATGATCACAATGCACACCTAAACCAGTCACACGTCCTTGAAAAGGGTTCATTTCTAGTCTCTATAGAAAAGTTTTTAATATTCATATTTATGTGCATAGAAAGGCATATTACATAACATTTGCGATTTTTTTCCTTTTTTTCTTTAGCTGCATGTCATAATGTTTTTCTTGCAAATTTTTTAGTTGTGTCAAATAGTATCTAGAATGTAGTTTTACAAAACAGCACTTGAAATAATTATATTTATATTTATGTTGGAATGATGGAATCAATATTTTACATTTATTTACATTCTAGAAATCTTTGCACATGTTCTATTTTTGCCTCTTGTACCTTATCATAAGTCCTACTTTATGATCAGGCCTTGCATGTTTCACGAGAAAATCGCAGAACTGGAAAGACTTGCTTTGTTGAACACCGGACATTCCTTCATCTGTATCATAGCTTTCATCGCTTATGGATATTCTTGGTTATGATGTTCCAGGTTTTGTAATCTTAGATTTAAGCTTTTTCTCTTTGAATTTCATCGTACAATAAATATATGTAATTTTTTTTTCTGTTGGAAACCAACATTAATGTCCAGCTTTATATATAAGTTGATAAATGCATTGTTTTCTCATAGAGATTGGTTGGCATTGGTGATGTGTTGTACTTGATTTAAGATCTATTATTTGGATTTACTTGCTTCTAGATTTAGTGTGCCTATGCTACTCATCACATTTTCTAATTCTCTGTTATTGTTTTGGGTTAAATGTACTTCAGGGGCTGACCATTCTAGCTTTCAACGAAAAGAATTTTAACTTAAAAAAAACAATAAGGGAGCTTCTTAGCCTTGGACCGACATTTGTAATAATGAAGTTCATAGAAAGTAAGGGTTAATTTCCAAATGGTTGTTCCTATAAATGCTTGTTTATGCCAAGAAACAAACTTGTGAATTAAGGTTAGGGTGGGAATCTGCTTGTTATGTTTCTTAGGGAAATGCAATGCAATGATACATTTAATTCTTTTTCATGTTACTGCAGGCATTCTTGACATTTTAATGATGTATGGAGCCTATGCTGCAACCAGAAGTGTAGCGCTTTCTAGGATATTCCTCCGTTTTACCTGGTTTGGGATTCTTTCAGGGATCATTACTTATCTTTATGTGTAAGTATTAGTTCTGTTATTTTGTTGTCTGACAGATATTTCATTCTTATTGAGTTTTTGACCAAACTTGGTTCTCTGCACTGCCAGTTTTTTTTTTATTCATAATTTCTTTGAATAACAAACACTGCTGATAATTTTGGAGCATTTCAATGTGCAGGAAGGGGCTTCAAGAACAGAGTGAAACAAATTCAAATTCTTTGATTTTTAGAACATATATCTTTGTGTTAGGAGTGTATGCTGCTGTTCAGCTTTTTGTGAGTTTTCTTATGCGAATTCCTGCTTGCCGAAAGCTTACCAACAAATGTGACCAGTGGTCGGTTATGCGATTCATGAAGTGGATGCATGAGGTATGATGGTCATGGATAGATAGGGGCTCTCTTATTTTTATTATTGTGATTAGGTTATAGATGCTACTCGATTTGTTATGCTTGCATTTAATTTTAAATTGAGCCATATTCATGCAAATTTCATTGTTAATGTGTTTTTATTGGTGCTTGGTTAAAGGAACGATATTATGTTGGGCGGGGTCTATATGAGAGATCAAGTGACTATTTCAGGTATTTGGACATTCCACATTTAGCCTGATTTATCATGTGATATTTAGATCTAATTGATTTTATCAAATGTCTAGTAAGATACAGTGCATTGTAGTTGGTCACTTCTGCATACTGATTTGTGCCTACTGGAATCATGTTTTCCTAATTAGTAATTAAGGAACAATCTTTGATAAAAATAGTTGTATGGATTTCTACTTACACGCCAATTGTCAATCACTGGGTCATATATGGTAAGCCAAGAATTTACTCAAAGCCCAACTGTTATAGGAAGGTCCAAGCATAGCAGGGGTTGCTCATTTCCTCATGGATAGCAAAAAATAGAACATTGCTAACTCAGAGGTTTTGGCACCCATTAGGGCTTCTTGCTTGTGGGGCTAATGCCATATCGCCTATGGAACCACACCTGATCATGACACCAACTTCACCTATTGTGCCAACATTACCTTTGGCCTCTTGCCTTCTATGGCATCATGCATGTGCTATGATGTCGATGTCAACATAGAGAGGTAAATTTGGTGTCGGTGCCGCATGTCACCAATAGACGTTAGAATACACAACAAATCTTCCCAATATTCAGCATTAGACGAGGCTTCAACTGTCTCTTGTCTTTGTCATCTATCTACTCCAGATGTCTTGAAGCTCATTAGGGACATGTTGAAAGAATAGAGCACTGCTCTGTTGGATAAAATTTTTGATCTGATGTTCTTCTAGATGTGGCCTCGACCTCCATTATCCCAACCACCTAGACATTCATCAAACATTCATCTTGGATGTATTGGAAGGAAAAAATTTCCAATCTGTTTGGCCTATTTTATGACTTGACGCTTTCATAGGTCCAACATTGGCCATAACTTCATCCTGCACCAACTTGGATAGAAGGTTTCTTGGCACATCAACCCCAGTTCCTTGGGGTTCAGAGTAAGAGTGATGGGGCCATCACTTCTCAAGAATGGGCGTATGATCTCAACACAAGGGGGTGGCTCTGTGCATACATTGGAGGAAGCACCTGCTGCTAGCCTTCAATGTTGGCGCTAGCACCAACTTCCAACATTTGCACCATCATATAATGTTGGCACCATTACCAGTCGTTAGTGTCGATGCTAGCCTTTCAGCATTGATGTCAACATCAATTGCCAGCATTGGTGCCATCATCTAATGTTGGCACAAGCACTCATGTCAGTTCCAGCGTTCAGCATGGTCCCTAGCACTAGCTGTCAACGCCAAGTGCCACACTTCAGTGTTGGTCCTAGCACTAGCAGCCAGGGTCTGTGCCATCCGTGAAGGTTTTCCATTGGGTGCACTTCTAGAGGCCACAACTTCGTTGGTGAGAATTCATATATACATATATGTACTTTTTCAGAAACTGCAAGATGTGCTCTAAAAAACTCCGGGGTTCTAGTTCTTTCCAAGGCGAGACATGCTCCAAGAACCTTGAAAGTTGCAATAGAAGTTTTTTCAGCTGTTCTTGGTGCCAAACTGCCAACTGTCAACATTTGCAGAGATGGCACCAAGATTTCTGTAACTGTCATGTTAGGACCACCTTGACCTGAGAGGTTGGTGGATAATGCTACAATCTTGTAATTGTTAGCTGCAGATGGAAGATGAACCATTTTAGATTCCAAAGTTGTCTCTTTCTATTCTGGTATACTTGCACAAAGGATCGTTCTAGACACAACATTGTCAGAAGGCAGAAATAGCAAAGACCAAGCAGTCAACTCTACTTCATATCTCACTAGTGAGATCAACTACTGCATCGACACGGTAGAGGCACAACTTAGGCTAATACATCTCTCCACAGGGATCTGACCTGTGCTGTTACATTCCTCCTCAGGAATACAACATGCATCACCACATCTCTTCACAGATATACAATCTGTGTCATCTCACGCAAGTTCTCAGGACTTTGATCTATGTCTCAGCACATCTCTCTCTTCTGCATAGACTCATTGTAATGTTCTCTTGTAATATAAGATTTATGTATTTCATGGACATTCGCTTTACGTTATATTCTTCCTTTATGCATTCAATCATGATTGTGTTGTGCTTAATGTATTCTGCGATAGCGCTCTATCTGTAGTTTTGTTAGTGCTAAACTCGACCCCTCATGTATTGACGCCACGCGTTTCATCCATGTGCAACCTTGTCTTGATGCCGAGTCTGAGCAGTCCCTCACTCATCGTCTACCAGTCAACCATTTTTTGGCACCACCATCTGTGGGACAAGTTCAAGCCCTTGGTCATCAAATTATCAAAGTCATCAAAGTATCAAGCGCTTTTCTGTAGCACTATTTTGTGTCATAACTTACCTGTCATCACAAGCTGATCGAAGGAGTTGTCCTCTGTGCTACTACATCCTGATTGATGGATCATAAGATGATGAATGTTGAACTAGGATATACATTTATGTGCTCTTGAAGCATTCAGTCCTAACCATTCAAATAAGAACTAAATATGACTACAATATTGTTTCAGATATTTGGCTATTGTAATATGATGTGTATATGAGAATTTTCTTTTTTCTTTATAATGATCAGGAGCACTTTTATTGTTGGTAGATACAATAGCTTGCTTGATTCATTTACTCAAACTAAGAAAGACATTTTTTAGTGTCCTTAAATTACCATGAAATGGTCGATTGGACAAGAACACACAATACATGCACATAAATTCGCTTCTTCTTACCTTTCTTGGTAATAGTTCTGGATTTCATTTAGTATATCATTTGAAGGCATTTGCTGTACAAAGGACCAATATTATCTAGATTTCTGCTAGTAAATTTTACCAAGAGAACTCAGTAGGTTAATGTATTTTTATCTGAGATTGGCAATGTAGTATTTGTGGCTCTTAGCTGATTACTAGAATACCATTCTTTCATGTATTACAGTTCATTGATTTCTGTTGAGCTTGTGGTCCTTTACCAAACTAAACTTTAAACACTGCCTCACTTCCAGGCTTCGCCTTCATTTAGTATGTCTTGGTGTTTGTCCAAAGTGACAAGGTGCATTCCTTATCTGCGTGCATTTCAATTATCCAGATACTTGCCATTTCTGGACACATTCTGCCCCCATAATATTTTCAAGGTCCTCAGCCAAGTAGTTCTCTATCATTTTTTATCTCACATGTTGATCTTTATGATCCTCAGAGTTAGCTTCTGTTTTATCTGGAGATCAGATCTAATTGACACAGTTCCTTCTTTAATTCACGTTTGCTATTGCCATGGTGGGGATTACATACCAGCTTTATCTAGCATATTAATGTATGTTAATTTCTGGTCAGTATATTGGTGCCTTCATGCAAGTTGGCTACTACCTAGCTTTGCCCTCCTAGTCTACCCACAAGATTGATTGAGGCCTTGACACTAGCCAGATTGATTACATTCTTATTCTGACCAGAACACACACTTTAGGGGTCAAGTGGCCTTTGAGTATGACAGCTAGTGGCATGGGAGTTGCAGGTCTGTGAGATGACAATCCTTACCTCATCCTCCCCATCCTTACTATAGATGATGTGACCCCTCTCAGCCAAGATCTTGTGGCTAATCATCTGTCCTCAGTTTCCACTCAACCTCTAAAGACTTGACCTTGGATGCTTGGAGAGGGCCTAGGGATAGCTTCCTGACCCTTGGCACTTCCCTAGGTTGAGCTGCATTGGGCCTTTCAGTATGGGGGTGCCATGGAATGCTGCTTCAGACACCTACTTCTTTGATTTTTAGTTTTAACTGGTCTCTTTGCTAACACATTGGTGCTTTGAGACAGTTTTTTTCAATGAGTTTTTTTATCACATTTTTTTTTTCAACGAGTTTACACAGATTTTTTTTTTTCAATGAGTTTACACTGAGTGGGGTTTGAACCTTGGATCTCTCAAAGAGAGTCCAAAGCCCTTACCACTGCAGTAAGATTGCAGCTTTTCAAGTTTACACGGGTTTTTATGAGGGGTCCCGGGCCCCTCGTACCAGGGTTTGAACTTGGGTCTGCTTGATGAAAACCCAAAGACTTACCACTACGGTATCCCTCGCGGGTCGGTGCTTTGAGACAGTTGCTTTAGGATTTATCCACTTTTCAGGTTACTCCCTTTGTGTATTTTTCTTTCTTTATTAATTCTTTCTTTTGTTTTTTCCTCTTAAGGGTTTTTTTCCCTCTTCAAACTAGTACCAACATCCATGAGCTTTATCATCCTCTTGGCTGTACCTGTATTGAATTTGTACTATTTTTGTCTAACATAGTGTTATATGTTGTGACAGCTTGCCCTCTGTTAGATTTCCATTTTTTTTTAGTTTGTAGTTTATGACTTCGGAGCTCCTGCGTTTTTCTCCCACACACTGTTGTAACACTATGTACTTTTAATTTAAAACTACCTGCTTTGGTTGTCTTAATTTTTCATAATATGTTCTTTCTTCCTATTTTGTTGACACATGGCAATCAAAATATTGAAAATGCAAAGGACTTCGTGTATCATGGACCCACATTTGCCACGACAGGAAAATAATATGCATTTTAATCAGAGTTCCCATAACCAGCACACAAACTGCCTAGATACTTGTATATCTGTATAAGATACAGATACAGATATTATACTTCTCTGATACTGTATCCCGAGGTATCTGAATACACGAATACCTTTTCCTGATGTATTCTAATGCATGTCTGTATATGATCTATATCTAACACATGCGGATAGGGCTTGGGCATGTCATGAGCTACAACCATGACTTGAGATTAAAGGAAAAATTAACAACTTTTTAAAAATATCTTTAAAAGTAAAAATTAATGAAAATAATCTGTTTAAAGTTTAAAACTTAGCTTAGAAGGAAACATGGCGTAGCAGTACTCTATTAAAAAAACATGTGCTAGTTTCTGATTCACCAGATCGCATTACACGGCAAGTGAAGAGCATACTACTAGTGTTGGAGTCTTTCTGGTTCACCAGATCGCATTACGCGGCAAGTGAAGAGCATAATAACCACAGCAAAATGTTTTTCAATGGGGTTTTTAGAGAAAGATAAAAATAACAAGTTAGGAAGGAACAAAAATGCTGAAAATTTTTTTTATTCTGAAAAAGGAATTATACAACTAAAAAACTCCAAACGCATTTCGACCTTTTGGGTCTCATCAGCGGAGTGTGTATGCCATTGATGGAGAATCTAACATGGGATATGCCATTGATGGAGAATCTAACATGGGATATTTTTTCCTCTCTAGGAGAGGAAAATACTTATTGGTTGCAAATGTGTCTGTTAGGTACCAAGATAAGTTTTTAATAATTTTCTCTCTTTAAACCTTATATTTGTGTAAACATTTCTGTGTTCTATGTGTTTTCCTCTTAAAATCAAAATCATGTATACTTTTTGTAATTTCATATCCATCTGTATCCGTTTCAGGGGGTCCTGAAAATTTGCTGTAATGAATACCGTATCTGTTTCCGTGCAATATAAATTTCAGTTGAACCATTAGGGTGATGACTATACTATTGTTTTAACCAGGACTACGGTGGCATCTTCAATAATCAAATGGTCATTTGTTGCACACCACCTCTTGTGATTCAGTTTCACTAATTCACACCTCAACAAAATCTGCCCTATCAGTCGTACCGGCACTGTGTCATCAATACAGTGCCTTTTTTCACTCCAAAGAGAGTTTAAAATGACTATGAGCCATGTTCGAAGAATTACCTGGAAAAGTCCTTGCGAGAAATATCATCTTTCCCTCTCAAGAGTTTAATCAAACAACCTTCACAAGAAAAATTTGCTTGAACCACATTCATCAAGGGTATTTCTTTCTTGTTAGCATTGTCGTTTAACCATATCCGAAACCTCTTGTTATCATCATTTCTAGGAATACTGGTTTATCAGTTATTAATATAAAAGCTATATCATTGAACTTTAAGCTGTGTACTTGTTTTTATTCTAAATAATGTTTCTGGGTGCTGTAATGTACACTGTAAATGTTCTTTTCAGGTCCTCCTAGAGATACACATTTATTTTGATCTAGTATTTATGGATTTATAATTTTCATGCATATATGATTGATGGCTTATGGAAGACTGATTTGAATTGCAGATATATGCTTTTTTGGTTGGTGGTTTTCAGTTGCAAATTTTCATTTGCCTACTTTTTTCTGGTAAGTTATGCTATGAGTAAAAGATCACTAAAATGACAATCATTTTTCTCATATCTATTTTTTGGATTAACTTATTTGTTTTCCCGGTATTTCGTCTTTGTGTTTTGTGAAATGTTGTTTATATGGAAAAGACCTGGCCAGCAGCAAGATTCCAGAAGGTTTTGTTTAATTGCCTGCTGCATGATGTTGCATGCAGATAAAACCATTAGTAGAACCAACTCAAATAATTGTGCTCCTGAAGCAAGTGCAGTATTCATGGCATGATATTCTCTCAAAATGTATGTTGTTTCTTTTATGCCTCTTCCTACATTACATGGAGGACTAAGTAACGTAGTTTATGCTCTAGTTTGTTTTTACAGACGAACATCTATATGCATCAGGTCCAAGTGGTTGTCTGTTATGATTCTCATAAACATAAATCATTCACAAATATGTAATAATGTCAAATAACTCATCCAAGGAGCATAAATTTACAATGAGTTATGAATCTTTATTTCTCATAAATATAAATGATCCATAAATATACTGAAATATCAAGTAAATAATCCACAATGAGACAAGATAGATAATACCCTTAAGATATGGCAACACCAATAATACTCCTTAAAGAAGGAATAACTCTGAAAAATTTCCCAAAATGAGAGTGCCGCTTAGAGAGGGCAAAGTCTCATAGCCATTTCATGGGCAAAGATGATTACAATACAATACTTGATATGAACAATGATACATTATAATGACAATCCCTTCTTTATATAGCCATCATCTAATGCTACTTTGGGGAGGGTATAACCCTAACCCTAGCTGACTCCTAAACCCTTAATGTACTTATTAGTATAATATAATATGCCAATACAATAAGCCTTGGGCTATATGTGGCCCTGCCAATTATCCATAACATCTATATATGATACAATATCATATCCCTAGAAACCTATCTCTAGGTGCTATACCATTCAACCCCCTTAAAAAAAGTTTCATCCCTGAAACATGAGGTGAAACCTAATAATGTGATCCTCTAAGAATTTCTAACAACTGGTAGCAGTCTTGATCATCCATACATCCAAGTGAAATCTTGATTGATGATGGTCTTCTATGATGGCATGCTTCTGTTATGCCACTTTGATATCTATTAGTGCTCCTTTGGTTTCATGTGTTCATTGGGCCACTTTGATATCTATTAGTGCTCCTTTGGTTTCATGTGTTCATTGGGCCACTTTGATATCCATAATGATTGCTTCTTTGGTTCCATTTTGCCATTGCATCGCTTTGATATCCATAATGATTGCTTCTTTGGTTCCATTTTGCCATTGCATCGCTTTGATATCCATAATGATTGCTCCCTTTTGTTCCATGCTATTGTTGTGCTACTTAAGTCTCCAAAATTACTACTCTTTTTGTGCCATCAATAGCTATGTTGATGCCTTTCTGGTTCCATATAGGTCCATAATAGTTATTCTCGTGCTCTATGCCATGCCTCCATGAGAGTTGCCTCTCATGGTGGTGTGGATGGTGGTATGCTGCAACAGTATTTAGATGTTTTGCTTCCTTTGACTCTTCAACCTTTTGTTCCTCTGTTTTCTTTTTCTTTTGGATGGTCCTTCCTTGATTCTTACTCATGCTCTTCTTTATTATGCCCTTCTTTTGGTTCTTCCTTGTGCTCTTCTAATGGTACTTCCTTGGAGTTTGCTTTTGCTTCTAACTTGGACTTTGCTTCTGCTTCTTCCTTGGACTCCTCTTCTGATTCTTCTACTTGTTCTTCAATCTGTTCCCCTAGAACAACTTCTTGTTGCTTCTCCCTGGATACTTGCTCCTTAAGCGAGGAACTATCCTGTAGTGTTATCTTCTTTTTCTTGTACCATAGCTTCATGAACTTCTTTCGCACGTTAATGTTGACAATGCCCAATGAATCCAACCAAGGATAATCAAGAACAATATCCACATCATATATAGTTATGCCATAAAAATCTAAATGTAAAGCATATTTATCCATGGTTATATTCAATCTTCATAATCTTGAACAGTCTCACCCTCAACCTGTATATCCTTGATATTCTTTACTTGAACCTGCAACCTCTTAGCCAATCAATATTTATGAAGTTATACTTGCTATTAGGGTTTATGAAAATAAAATCTTTTCCCTCCGAATGCATCCATAAACCTGCAAAATATATTTTTTAGATATGAGCAAATCCTTCTAACTATTCTCTTTCTTGGATGGCTCCAACAGTGTGGTTCCTTTGTTCAACTGCTTAAGCCTTTTGATTTCTTGTCCATAGGCCCTTGAGGGTATCCTTCAAACTAGCTATCTTTTTATTCTTTCTCTGAAGTTCCCATTTGCTCAAGGTTGCTTGCTCATATTCTTCTCAAGTGTATTGATAATTACTGGCATGAGCAGAGCTTACAAGCTATTGGAATGCTTTCCTTTCTAACAAACAAAAAAGACTAACTTGTCAATGAGGTTTAATAGAATTTAATAACTTTATTTTTTTTCCCATTCTCTAGCATCCATATCATCCTCTTAAGAAAACCTTACTAACTCCTTGAAATCAACACAAAAAATTAACTAGGGTTTTATGAAAATAGGGTTTTGTCAAAATACTTTATAAAATTTCTCTTCTTCAAATCTGATCCCAATTGTCACATAAACAAGTAGACCCAAAATTTCCTTAAAAATGCAACAAACAATGCTTGATTTGCTTACCCGGACTGAAAGATATCTGAATTTTCATTCTGAAAAAATGTGATTGGAAAAAATGTCACTGCCACTGTTCCAGACGGCTGAATTCATAGGGTTATTTCTCCCTCAATACTGCTCAGTTTCCTACATATGACCACTCTTTTAAAGCTTTTCAAATTTTGAACAAGATGGTGCAAGAATCATCCAAATCTGACACCTCTATGCAAAGATATGGCTCCTTGATAATGAGATGTTTTTCTGCAGAAAAACATTTGCACAAATTCTGCTTGTTTAAAAACAATCCTCACCTTGCCAGAATTGTTGCTCTGTTACCATGCAAATAAAACCATTGGTAAAACTGACTCAAATAATTCTGGATCTGCGTCAAGTGGAGTATTCATGGCATTATTTTGTCTCAAAATATATGTTGTTTCTTTCGTGCCTCTTCCTACATTAGATGGAGGGCTAAGTATAGTAGTTTATGCTCTAGTTCTTCACAGAGGGACAACTGTATGCATCAGGTCCAGGTGTTTGTGTCACATGTTAATTTTCTTTTTTTTGGCCTATTGGATGTAAAATGTCTGTATTGGGAGCAAGTATCAAGAGTAACAATATGAGAAGAATTGTGGGAGTGAATATAAATTTTAATATAACCGTTGACCGAGATCTGAAATTTCTAAGATTTACTGCAACTGTGGGCCATTTGAACCAGGGATCATTCCAATACTTCTAGCTGCAATGTGCAAAAAAGTTTTAAGCACTTGATGTGATGGTTATGTATTTGTGCTATTTGCTTTTCTATGGAGTTCTGAAGCTTATGTTAGTCATGACACTCCTTTTTAATTCTTTCTTCTGAAATCTTTAGTAAGTTGATTTTCATGTTGTTCTGAAGCTAACTTTGAGATGAGAGATGAAGCCTTATTTTGGGTCTTAATTAAAGAAAGCACTGGATTTGGTAATTGATTTTAATACATCATTTATTATGTGCTGGTTTTACCTGTTTAAGGAGCTTCTAATGCTATAAATTGCACAAAGACCAGTAATAGCCAGTCTCTCTCTCTCTCTCCCTCTTTGACTGCTGGCTCTTCCTTCATCATTATTTTTAGCATGTTAGGGTTTATCCAATGTCGGTAACCTTTGAGGCTGCAATACAATTGTTCCAGTTCAGTGTAGTTTACATTAGATTTTTTACTCTGTTTTAACTCATTCCTTCGTACTTTTGGTTACTACAGTGCATTGTAAAATATTTTTTTGATAAGTCCCATTGGCCTCCTTTAGCCATCCAGGGACATTAATATAATTATCTTTGTTTTTTATTCTTTGGGATCCATCGTGTGATAGGTTTTTTTCTTGTCGTTTTGAGAGAGCTTATGTGTCTCGTCATTATGGGTGAGAAAATCTTGGAAGGTTGCATTTAATGTTTAATTTGTTCTATAAATATAGTTTTTCCAAATCCTAGTTAGATATAGAGATTAAGTTTTTCTTTTTCTTGTCGTTTTGAGAGAGCTTGTGTGTCTCGTCATTAGGGGTGAGAAAATCTTGGAAGGTTGCATGTAAGATTTAATTTGTTCTATAAATATAGTTTTTCCAAATCCTAGTTAGATATAGAGATTAAGTTGTTTATAGTCAGCCTTCATTGTTATAGTAAACTTAAAATTTAAAATAAAATGAAGTTAAAATAAAAATCCAAAGATCGGTTTTTTTTTTTTGTTATATTTCAGAAAATTAAAATTAATTAAAAAATAAAAATAAGAACAATAATAAAAACTTGAGACTATAACATAAATAAATTCTAATTAGGATTTCATACACTATATAATAAAAAAAACTAAAAATAAAAAATAAAAAATAAAATAACTGTGTAAACTTAAATAATATATAAAGTATAATGATATTTGTATATTATATAAGTATATATTCCTATGTTTTAACCAACTAATAATAATAGGATTAATATATTATTATAATACTATAATAATAAATGTATTCTTATTATTATAATATAATTATAAAATTTGTACTATTATATTATTATTATTATTTATGATATGAAAATAAATAAATAAATTGTTACAAAGAAATCAATAATAGACTTAGGAAATTATTATTATTTATTTAATTTTTTAACAAGCTATGTGTGGCTTCTATCGGGGGCCACTCTTGTTAAAATAACAAAACATTACATTGTTATCAAGTTAATTAAACCATATTCAACTTGCCTTTTTATCAAAAATATTCGTCATCTTCCTCAAATTGCTACGTTTTTGCAATCAACTCCTTGATATCATTTTTATTAAGAGATAAAATCTCACTCATCCAATTGCCTTCTAAATTTTAAATTTTACCAAGATGAAAATCAACACCATGAATGGCTAAAATATTTGCTACCCGGTTTTTATATCTATAAATATGTTGTCTATAACAACTTGTCAATTCCTTAATACCTCTTTTTTTAGGGATCTTATTTATCCCCCTAATATTCAAAGATATTACTTTCATCATCACTTTTTATTTGTGGGTTTAGCCCCAATTTTTGTTAACACTTGCAATATTTGCTTTTGTTTTCCCATAACAATATCCCTCCGAGTTTGTTTTTCCCTTTGTTTTTGCTTCTTGGGTCTTCCTCTCTTTTTTCATTCCCATCAACACTTTTATATTCATCAATTTCTTCGAATTTTTCACATTGTTCATAGTGAGACTTATCATATATGGGTTTGTCTTGCTTTGAAGGATTCAAAATACAAGGAATAACCTCAAAAGAACTTTCTTCTTTATGATGCCTTACAAAGCCTTAAGTGCAAGGACACTCCTCCATAGCAATTACCTTGTTATGCTGCCCTGAAAACCCCAAACTGTTATGGGTTTCCTCCATCATCATTTCCTTATTATGCTGCTCTTGAAACCCTCAAGTGCAATTTATAACCTCTACACTACTTTCATTTCTATTGCCAAGAGAAGATTCCACACTACTTGACGAAAATGAAGACAATTTACCTGGAATAAACTTGACCTCTATTGTTTTTTTTAATTTAAAATATTCCTCCATGTCTTCCTTTGTACCTTCAATTCCTTTTGAATTTGAACTTGCGCATTTTTCTCATCCATTGTATCCTTCTTTGTTTCTTCTAATGGTCGATCCGAGTGAACTAAGGTGACCTTTTCCATAAGATGTTGTAGATAGGATTTCTTTCCCTCTTTGTTTGGAGTGGAATACCTTTGATCTAATCCAGCTTCTATTACAATATGATTTCCTTGCTTCATCTTGAAGGTCTCATGGTGAAAATATCCCTACTCTTTCTTCATCATTTTCACTTTGCAATCACTTTCCCAGTCTCATAACAATCGTGACATCAAAATGCAATGCTTTTATAATTTGGATTTAATCTTAATGCATTGTGGCAAAGGATTTGAAATATCCATAGCAATACATATATGGGTATATGTAGCATGCTTTTGCTCCTTATTAGTTGGTCCCTCCTTGATGAATTCCCCTAGGGTATTTCCAGTATTTTTCAAAACATTCTTGTTGATGAGCTGATATGGAAGTCCAAAAACCCTAATCCACATTGGACGCTTTTTAATAGTTTCTGTTTCGATAGAAAAATTCTCACTCCATGGTCTTAAATGAAAGGCATCTCTGCCCCTAAAGCATGGACTACCACCCATTATTTTATCCTTGATTTCTAAATTGGAAAAGATGATGAGGAAAAAACCTTTAGGAAAAAAAGTCAAAGTAATTTGAATTCAATCCCCGCTTCCACTTGATCCAATTTTGAATCTTCAAAAACCCTAGCCAGTATCCATGGAACTTACATATTAACCCTCTACTTTTAAGAACCATTATTTTTGGAATAGAAGGCAGTCTACAACATAGTTTCAGGTCTTGAAGATAGACCTTGATATTGATAGAGAAAGGAGACTTCAAAAAGGTTTCATTGAAGGCAGATTCAGAGACCCAAGAAGAATGTCATATTAAAGATTAAAGATAGAAGAAAGAAGACTTCAAGATATTGAGAAAACTTGAAGGTAGCAAGAAGACTTCAAGACAGCAGAAAGTCTTGAGGACAGTCCTAGTTAAAGGACAGCACATAGCACATTAAAGGCAGCATATTAGTAGTCCACATTGGACAGCAAAATCAGAGAATTCAGGTTAGCAAAAGAGCAAGGCAGTATTTAGAAAGAGTGAATGCCACAAGGGCAGTATTGAAATTAAGTGAATGCCACAAGGGCAGTATTGAAAGTGTTTGAATGTCACAAGGACAACATTGAAGAGTAAGGTAGTGTTTGAAAGCCACAAGGGCAGCGTTAAAGAAAAGAGACAACAAGTTTAGAGAACGCAAGGCAGCGTTTGTTGCATCCTCCATAAGCAAGTTAAGCACCACAATAGCACCACAACAAGAAGACTTGAAGCTAGAGAAGGCAGCATATTCAGTCAAGAAAAAGACTGAAATCTAGAAGAACAACATTGAAAAAGAGATAGAGAAGAGTTTCAAGAGAAAGAAAGGAGTTTCAAGAAAAATCTTACTAGATTTGGGACAACCGTCGCCATTCGTTGACAAGCCCATAGATATAGAGAAGTAATGCTCAGAATTAAACTGAGCACAAGGAGAAATAATTAAGGTGCAAAGGAGCTATAAGGAGTAAATAAGTTAGAACAACGAAGATTAAAGACAGATTCAAGGGTAGCCAGAGAGCACTAGTGAAGTCGAAGGCATAGAAAAGTATACGCCCATCAAGTTTGAGAAGCTCTAAAGAAAAATCTTGTTCAATAATAGACTTGAATAAAGAAGCCTGAAATTAGAGACACGACATATACAGAGGAAAATATTCGGCCAAGTTAAAGATTGAAAGTAAAGGTCAGAGACGCCTAAGAAAGCAACAATATTAAGGCAGGAAGACAAGATATCAAAGGCAACAAATTGGAGAGTTTAAAATTTCAAAGACAACAGATTTGAGAGTTTAAAAACAACAATATACAAGGCAAAGAACGCTGTATATTAAAGTAATCCAGCGCATGAGTATCCTGCACCTGCAATAAGGACAACAAAGGGAGATAACACAAGCAAGGAAGACAACAAGGAGATTAAAGAGTTTAAGAGGTTTCAAATGCCAGTCTTATAAGGCACGTCGAAATCTTGATACAAGAGTCTTAAGAAGTTCTGCCAACTTGATATTTGCACCTGCAAAAAGAAAATAAAAGTCAGGACAACAAACGATTGCAGTGTTAGATAAAGAAGAGCGCAAAAGAAAGATCGTTCTTTGTGCCATTAATCCGAAGAAGAGCATCATTCGGAGTCATCCAAATGCAACACCATAGCAAGACGCTAGTGTAAAGAAGCAAAAGATTTGAAGGGAGTGCAATAGCCCTCGCACTACTTAGCATCCCAAGGAGACAAGCTCCATCCAAAAGATAAGCATCACTTAGACAACCAGAGCCCACTAGACGACTGACGTCATCGCAGAATACAATGCTCACTAGACAACCATTGTCATTGCAGACTACAGTGCCAAATAGACAACATCATCATAGGATATAGTGCCATCTAGGAGTCCAACATAAAAAATACATATACAGTGTCATTTAGAGGACCAACAATAGTGTTTTTAAGAACAATGCGGAAGCAAATGCGACAAAACGCCATCATGGCAAATAGTGCCATCAAGAAGCCACCATGGAAGTAAATATCACCAAGGTGACAAGCACCATCTAGGAAAACAGTACCATCAAAGCAAACAACGCCATAGTGGAGACGAACGTCAACAAGGAGGGCAACATTGTTGAGAAGTCAAAACACCATCGTAGTGCCATAGAGAAGCACAAGCATCATAGAGCAACGCAAGTGCCATAGGACTGAGACAAGCTGAAATGTTAAGCGCCAAAGAAAGAGAAGTGAAATCGTTTTTTGTGCACAAACGCTAGGTAGTTGAAGGGCAGTTGAGCGTTACTATTTTCCAAGCATTAGAATGTTTGAAATTATCTCAAGCACCAACCCACATTGCATGCATTTTGCCACGTAACATGAAGGAAGTGAACGGGCAGAGTTTGAGACGTTTCAAAGAGAGTTACAAATAGGGATCCATGCAAGGAATCCTGACCAAGCGTCAAACGATTGAAACCAAGCAATCATCCTCTCTTCACACGTTCGAAGACAAGGGAAGCACAGTGAAACACAATGCTAGAGAACGTTTTCCAAGCAACGCGCCATTAAGGAGGTAAATTAGGGTTTCTAAAGGTTTATTAAATTTTTCTAAGGTTAAAAGGAGAAATAAGGAGTGTATATTTTTAATTATTAATTTTTCTAAGGTTTATTAAGTTTAATGGAGAGATAAGAAGGTTAATAGGGAAATTAATACCTTAATTGCTTTTTAAAGTTTTGGAGTGATAAGTAGGCATTAGTATATTTAATTTGAAGTTTTTTTTAAAGGGTTATTTAACATTTGAAAGCTTTATTGGTTTATTATTTTTTGAAATTCAAAAGCCATAGAATATTTGCAAATAATTTAATTATGGAGAGAAGGAATTCTACTTAAAATTTAGGAATTTTTAAATTTGCAAAATTCTTAGTTTTATAGTTTCTAATTAATTAGGGAGCCATAAGGTATTCAACAACAAAGTTTTTTAAAATTTAGAAAATTGAAATATTTTTCATTCAAAAACTTAGGGAGACATAAGGTAGACTACACCAAAGGAAATTAATGGAGAAATTATCAAGAGGGACTTATCAACATAAAAAACATTATGGAAGGATACAAGATCACAATTCATTTAACACCCATCATCAATAATGCAAGATAACATCAAATAGAGATAATCATGTGGTTCAAAAAGATAAATATCTTTGGTACATAGATTCTGGTGCCAGTCATCATATGACAGGACAATTTACAATGGTTTGATTATCTAGAGGTCAAAAACAACTTTAGTTTGAAAATTGTAGATGGTAAAACCTATCTTGTTCATGGATGTGGATGTGTAACACCTAGTACATCATTTTCGGATTGTGTTACATGATGTCATGTATGTTCCTGGATTGACATCTAATCTCATTTTAGTAACTAAGCTAGTAGAAAGCAAAAGATTGATTTGTAAGAAGGTAAGGTGAACATTAGCATTATTATTCAATAAGGTAGGACTTACATAGTACAAATAATAGTTAGGATAGATATTAATCAAATATCTTCACTAACTTCACGCTAACAAATAACGTGTTATAGGTAGCCCAAGCCTAAAGCTAGCTAACAACTAACCTAATCAACTAACGTAGTCAAATTGACTACAATGACTAACTAGGTAAATAGTAAAAGTAAATACGAGTGTGGTAAAAAGTAACAAACTACTTTTTACCATGCGGTAAATAAAATCTACCTAATGTAGGAAATAGGTAAATATCCCAAATGATGGAATATTACTCTAACATCCCCCCTTATTACAATATATGAGTAATGTATATAACTGTCCCAATATAGTGAAAAAGATGTCGATCTGTTGGTTCTTGCTCTGTCACAGTGTTGTGGCTGCTCCTAAGCAAAAAGTGGGTCATTCCTCACTTTGTCTTCACACCAACGAATGTCCTTATAGTAATCTCATCATCCAACCGAATTGCATGGGTAACCAGCCGTTGCAATCGCTAGGTGTAGTAGAATAGATCACTTCATACGAGGTTCATTCATTTACAATATGAGTTTGCAAAAGATAAGGTAGCTAAGGTGTCGGTCGTTGCTGAAAATGCACCCTTATAAGTTCCCCCTTCTTGTTGCAAAACATGTTGTAATTAATTTCTGAAAGAAGTATGACTAAGGTGTCGGTCATTGCCGAAAATGCACCCTTATAAGTCTTCTTCCCTTTTTACAAAAAATTGTGAAGAAAAAGAAAGTATATCCCCCCTTAATTGCAAAAATATGTGCAACTTAAGAAGATTTGTGAAGGATTTTACAAATATTGCCTCCTAGGCAATTTTACATCAGAAAATTCCCTCCTTTTGTTACAAGAACTTCAAACAATGAGAGTTTGCTATTTATGAAACCTAAAAGAGGTAAAAACACCCCTTTATTACAAGTACTTCAAACAAAAACTTATGCTATTTATGAAGCCTAAGAAAGAGAGAGAGAGAGATATGGTGTTTTGCTCAAGGTGACAAATGTGTTTTCCCTCTACAATATTGTCTTAGCAATAAGCACTCTGTGTGCTTTTTTTGAACCAGAATCAGAATCGGAACTAGACACTTCACTAGCAATATTGCCTTTGTTTTGCTTTTGTGTTGTGCCTTTGTCTTTCTTGTTTTGCTTGTTTTTGAACCAACACCGATTGGTGTCATGGTTGTCCTTTTTACAATACGAGCAAAACCTCTTTTGAGATTGCTTTCCCTTACCTTTTGAGGATGATCCTCCCTTTTTAAAGTTTCCTTTCTCTTTATTACCTTTATAGTTTGAATAAAGTGCATTGTTTGACACTTCATCATTTTGGAGTTAATTTGCTTCCTCAGTTTGAAGCAAATTGACTAACTCCACAAAGGTGACAACTCTTTGTGAAACATTAAGGGATGTAATCAATATTTTGTAGGATTCGGGTAGAGCTCTCAAAATTACTGAAGTCAAAATGGTGTCTTCTACTTTGGCCCCTAAAGCATTAAGCTTAGACTTTAGATCTGCCACTCTGCAGAGGAATAGTTCTACTGATTCACCTAACTTCATATGGAGTGTATGAAGTTGTGTTTGAAGGTTTAGAATAGTTGATTGATTCTTGCCTTCAAAAATGGTACTAAGAGCATCCCATGCCTCTTTACCGCTTTTAGCTTCACTTATGTGAGCCTTGGATCTCATCAATAGTTGCAAGGAGTATCAACATGAGAAGACGATTGTTCTTTTTGTCCCATGCTTTTTGATCTACTCCTGGTGATGCGGGTCTTGTTTCAATGCCATCAACTAAATCCCACATGTCCTCTACAGTCAAGATGGCTTTCATCTTAGTTTTCCATGCCGAATAGTTAGGACCCTTTATGAATTGTGTATCACTTAAGTATTTATTGATAGTTGCCATGATGAAGGTCCTGCAATTTGTACTAAGATGATCTTTCTTTCACTGTCAAGTGGTATTTAATGGCACCTGTCTGAAAACTTTTTTGAAGAGAGATAATTAGTTGGAGGAAATTAAGCCAAACAAATAAGAGATGAAAGATAATTCACTCAAAAAGATATTTAATGGCACCTGCCTGAAAATCCTCTTGAAGAAGGATAATCAGTTTGAGGAAATTAAGCCAAACAAATAAGAGTGAATTAGGGGTTTTGGTTTTAGGAGAGAATATCAAGTGAAAATGGCTTTAAATCTATGCAAGGATTTACACAAATTTGTGAAATTTTGAGGTATGGAGTGATCTTGATTCTATGAATTATAATTGCCTATCTTTTCTAATTTTGCAAAATAAACAAGTTTGATTTGTTTTAAGTGCTCCTCACTTTTGTGTTACAAATTTGCAAAAGAAATACAATTTCTTGTCTTCCCCCTTTGTTTTGCAAATTTAACAAATAGCACTCCTTTCAAGACAAGTCGACACACGACCCGCATTTGAAAGGCTTCCAGAACTAGTCGACACACGACTTAGTTTTTATGGCCCAAGGTTACAATTTCGTCTCAAGTTTGCAAAACAAATGTGCAATTTTATGTCTCCTTTTTAGGTTGCAAAATTACAAGGTTTTGAGAAGAGTGTAAGGGTTTTCTAATTTGCAAAAAAATAGGTGTTCTTCCTTGTCTTATATCTCCCTTTGTGGAGAAAACAAAAAACACTTTGTATATTTTGATTTTGCAAAAAAAAAATTCCCTTATTTTTTTTTTAATTTGCAAAATTTAAAATAAAGTTAAAGAAAAATATTTTAATTAATAATAAGAATATAATTGGTGGTTTAAAAAATCAATTAAAAAAAATTGATTTAAAAACATTAATTATATTCAAATTATATTAAAAAAAATATTAAAAAAAAAAACTTTATTAAAAATTTAATACAAAAAAAAATTTAATTATTACCTTGGGCCTTTGCGCTCGCCTTCAAAAATAAAGAAGGCCTTTGCCCGACGGGAGTCGAACTCCCGACCTCCTGTCGGGCAGCGCCTTAGCGCTGGGGCTCCAACCAGCCCAACTGGCGCTGTGGTTGGGAGCTAAGGGAGACTATCTCCCTTCTATTCCCTTCCTCGCTCGTCGATGAGGAATTGAGCGCGCGGCGTCGCGCGCTCTAAAGCCTTAAAAAAAAGGCTTTGGGACTTTAGTCCCACATGCGCTACGCGAGCGCAAAAAATGTTGTTTAAAAACAACAAAGCATAGTTAGTGCTTCGACTGCCTTTGGGCAGTCGATGCTTGAAGATGCCTTTTTGCCTCCCAAAGCACCAATGAGACTGCACCACGTGGACAAGCCACGCACCCTCACATGCCACGTCGGAGACACGTCAGCACCAGATGGACAAACAAAATCATGCCACGTCACGTGCCAACTCGATCCCTCCGCCAGCTATCTCGCCACGTCACCAAGCCTTCCGTGTGCCTAGGTCACCACCTCGAAGTTCGTGCTGGTCTCGACTTACGTGCAGGTGTTCCGAATCAGCGTCGTATTCGGGATTCGTTCCACATCAGATTCTGTCTATGCAGGTGTTCGGGATCAGCGAAACTGGAGGAGGTGGGATGACTGTATTGATCCTCGTAGGGCCTGACAGGCTATCGGTTGTTAGTGCCGCCTGCACGCCAGAGGAGATAGGGCCTAACAGGTTGTCGGCTGGCACGCCAGAGGAGATAGGGCCTGGCAGGTTGTCGGCTGTCAGTGCCGCCTGCATGCCAGATATGTCAGATCGTGCAGATTTCAGCGCCCACCAAATTCCGTGCCGGATCTACCTTGGGATCTATGCAACACCCGCTAGAAATTTCGTGCCGTGCAGGTTGAAGCAAGGGTTGACTCGGGATGTGGGCCCTGAACAGGGGTCCCGTGTTTCGGGATTTAGTCCCTGGTCCAGCTGGAACGAGTCGCTGCCCGCCTTGTCCAGTAAAACTCCACGCTCTGCAAGTCCCACTCAGCAAGTTCGTTCAATAAGCCGTAGCTCTGATACCAATGTAAGAAGGTAAGGTGAACATTAGCTTTATTATTCAATAAGGTAGGACTTATATAGTACAAATAATAGTTAGGATAGATATTAATCAAATATCTTCACTAACTTCACGCTAACAAATAACGTGTTATAGGTAGCCCAAACCTAAAGCTAGCTAACAACTAACCTAATCAACTAACGTAGTCAAATTGACTACAATGACTAACTAGGTAAATAGTAAAAGTAAATACTAGTGTGGTAAAAAGTAACAAACTACTTTTTACCATGCGGTAAATAAAATCTACCTAATGTAGGAAATAGGTAAATATCCCAAATGATGGAATATTACTCTAACATGATTGAGTTCAAATATATAAATGGAGTTAATAAGTGTCTCATTAAAAATCAAAATGAGATAGAAGCTACAAGGTCAATCAAGAATGGAATATATGCTTTAGACTTAGTTTGTCGCAAGATCTTGTTTTAGTTCAAAATAACAATGTTAAATATTTTGAGAGCCAGATTACAAGAAATGAGAATCAAGCATCTTTCTACCAACAATAACGTTGGGTCAATCCGGAATTCAAGATCATGAAAAATATGAGGGGGGTGTTGGAGAATATTACTTTATTTGTTACATGCCAATGTGCAGATTAGGTGTTTGTCTTAGATTAGATTGTGAATTTTTATCTCATGTAATGTAATAATGTGCAGAAAATGCACTAGTGTCATGTAATATGTGTGCGAGTGTTGTGAGTGTAAATTTGCAGAAGTGTCCATTATGTAAGAGTGCACGTGTCCTTAGAATAGAAAAGTGAAGAGTTACAAAGAAGAGTGGTCAAGAGTGCACCATATGAGGAGTCACATACAATTATATATTTGTGACAAAGCATTGTAATTCGTATCGAAAATGCATAGCTTCATGCATGCATTAGTAGACCTTTATTCAATAGCATTTTCAGTATTTCCATTAGCATTTCCATGTGATTATTTTGTGAGTATTTCTGAGTTATTCTTGTGTTATTCTATTTGATATTATATTCTGAATTATCTCTATTGAATTCATTATATTGCAACTTTATTATATTTTATCCTGTGATTATTTTCTTGTAAGATTCACATTAAGTATTAAGCTTCAAAAGTCATCACATCTTAGACTATACCTTATTGCGCAATTCCCTATCAGGGTACATGCTGTCAAGGCAAGCTTGAAATCCTGCCATCACCTCATAATCGGCATGAAATGTATTAGAATAAAAATTTTGGGGGTTGAAGTAGTTCCCCACTGCATGAGGAGGGCTATGGATCTAAGATGTCCAACGTTTGTCAATGATATCCCAAATTGGACCATATTTGTTGCGGGAATGTTCCTAAAATGAGGCAATTGCCTCTTTTGCCCTATCCATAGCCTCATATACATATGCCATTGCAGATTGATCTTCGTCAACAAGATGGAGAACCCTCACCAAAGGCTCTAACACCTGAAGAAACGGAAAAATAGTTTAAATAAAAATATTTTTAACAAAATTTTTTTACAAATAACAACACAAGATTCGCAAATGGAAAAATATTTTAAATTAAAAAAATAAATAATAAAATAAATTGAATTTGTACCTTGATGGCCTCATTCTTGGCTCCACAAACAAAGAGGCATATACTTGCTCCTAATTGGAGAAATGGTCTCTAGTAGCTCGTTTGGAATTCCAGTCATCACTCACAAGCATCTGCTTCAATGACCCTCTTGCATTATAGATGCTCTGCATTGTCACGAAGTTTGTGGCAAAGCATGCAACTCCAGCTTGCACTAGCTCCCTCCCACAAGTAAATTGTCTCATGAGCTAGAGGACCTATGTATGGTTGTAGATGAATTTTGTGATAGTTGTGGAATTTTGTACAACCTTTGCCACCCAAGGTAATTTCCCGATGTCTTCGAGGACAAATCGAGACAATGGGTTGCACGTGGGATCAAAAAAATAGTGGGGAGTCTCCAAAATCCTACTGGTTGCTACATATGTTGCTGTGTTGTCTGTGATGACTTGGACAACATTCTCCTCCTTCACCTCCAACACAACCTCCTCCAACAATCTTGCAAGCATTTCAACACTCTATGCATCGACAGACTTGAGGAATGCAATTCCTGCTGTAGAAGCAACCAAAAAATTAATCAAGGTTCTTCCCTTCCCATTGGTGCAGCCATCATGTCAGACATGATACGGTAACCCTTCTTCCTCCACAACTTGCGTTGGTCTTCAAGCACAACCTGAATGTTGTCCACGGATTGTTAAAGGAGAGGGCCCCTAAGGTCATCAAAAGTTGGCACCTTAAATCTTGCACTGCAAGTTGCGATCTATCATGCGCCGCTAGTTGCCATAATCATGAAGTCTTTCACTAACTAGAAAAACAATTCTCAACTATTTGAATAGATGGTTTGCATCATTCCATACTTGTCTTGTCTTCTAACTCTTCATATTTGGCCTGGATCATTGATTTAAAGTGGATGGCTGTCATGGTGTCACATAGTTGTGTTGCTTCATAGACCTTTGGTTTCTTGGGGTTCCAGGGTCTTGCTGTGCAATGTGACACCAACTTCTTTTATTGATTTGTAGATTCTGGACGTTCAATCAACGCATTGTGATTCTGGACCAAGGAGACTTCTTTTCATGACTTTTAAATAAGATTCCAATGTTTTCAAGATATTTCCTTGATGGCATTTTTGTCTTCTTGGACACGACACTATTGTAGTAGTAGACCTGACCTTTTCTAGCCTGTATTCATCTGGAGATTCATAAGTGCTTAATGTTTTCCTGTATGGCCATTTTTTTTTTCATCAGGATCTTGAATCTTTGGAGAAAAGATACTTGAATCTTCTGTTCAAGTAACTTCATTCATCTGGGCTCACACGGTTTTGGAATGCATTTCTTCCCAAGGTGAATATGTGTTATGTGAATCTTAGAGCCCTGGATTTAAGATTTTCTAAAGAATTTTAGGTATCCTTATTTTTGGAGTTTTAAAAAACCTCCAGACGTCTTCTAAATGCACACTTGCTCCTCAGATTCCTTGATGCTAAGATAGATAAATTAAAGAATAACTTGTGAAAATTTTGAACTGTCTAAGATAAAAAAATTTCCTTCCAGGGCATGCATGCAACCTGGAATTTTTATGGAAGCAGGATCAAAATAGGCTTTAGACTACCACTGTATCAGGGATCTATGTTGCAACTCCTTATTTTGGTGTGAATAATCTAGAATGGGAATTGTTGTCAGTTTGTCTTTAAATCTAATATTCAAGAAGCATGCTATCCCAGGGTATTAATCTTTCATGGAGATTTATTATATTCAAAATTAACATCTGACTGCCACTCAAGGTATTACAAATCAGAACAGGGACCCCTAGAGCAATGAAGTCTTGATATTTAGAACATTGTAAGCTCATTTAATGCAGATAGAGAAATCCCAACTTTCTGATGGTTGCATAAACATAAGTGTTGTGGGCCTTTATTTTATAAGTATTTGGCTGATAATTTCCCAGATAATTCTTATTCATCTGTTTCAACATTTGAATATTAATATTAATCTGTCATCTTTCTATCAAATTTTTCTTTTGTTGTAGTTTCTATTGTGTTCTTTATATATCTTTCGACTATGTGGCTTTAGATGTGATTCGAAATAAGTTCTAGTCTCGCCATATTAGTTTGGACTTTTATATATATATATATATTTTTCATTTTTAAAATCAGCATCATTCTGAATCACTGGTTATCTTGCAGACAATCACAATGCATTGACCATTGTTTCTCTCTGGGCACCAATTCTTGCAGTAAGTAGACTAAATATTGTTTCATTAAATAATCAAATCATGAATTCTTTCATTTTCAAGTGATTGGTTCTATCAATTTCACTGGTTTTGTTTTTTTGATGCCTGTAAGAAAGAGCCAAAGCTTATGGAGCATGCTGATGTTTTGCAGATCTATGTTGTGGATCTTTACGTGTGGTACACGGTTTTGTCTGCTATTGTGGGGGGTCTTATTGGAGCAAAGGAACGTCTAGGGGAGGTAAATATACATATACATATTAATCTTGTTAAAAGCTTATAAAAAGTTTTGTGATGTTGGAAATTAATTGATACTGAAACATATAATATGTCTATGGTGATTGGTAATTTCAGTAAACTGTAAGTACATGTATAGTATGTTAATGGCATTTTTTTTGTATCAAATTATGAAGTCATTGGAACTTTTATTACTCAAGAGAAGAATGGATGTATGTCTCTGTGTGTTCAATGAAGCATTAATTCTCGTAACTGAAAGTTTTTTAGTTTTCTGAAGTGTAATGTTCTTGTATTCCTTGTAACAAAAGTTTTTATAGATTAATTTTCTGTTTTCCTCTTTATAGATACGGTCTGTTGAAATAATGCATAAGCGGTTCGAAAATTTCCCTGAAGCATTTGTGAAAAAACTTCAAGCAACGAGGAGCAAGAGGTAGGAAGCTTTTCTAGAGCTCGAATAATAAAATTCGATATCATGGGTATGATTAGTTGGATCTCAATTTTTTGCCCTTATTGATTGCTTTTCTGTCATTTTGGGAATGACTCAAAAAATTTTGTTGCAGGCGCACTAGTGATGCACTTGGGCAGGTTGGTTGCACAAACTAATCGATAATTCTTTTTGAAGGCAAAAGCTAACATTGTGCACTAGTTTGCATGTTGATTTTCCTGTAATCATAGATGACTAGATTCTTTTCTGTGCATTCTTTTTAGTTATTATTTATTTCTCGACTTGTTCATCAATGTATGATAATTCATGTATGTTCACATTTCAGTTACATTAGTAGATAAGTTTTATTTACTGACTCTAGTCTTGTGTCATGTACTTATACCACCACCATACTCTGCCTCTGATATATCTACATTTTGTGGTCACATCATGTAGGGTTGACTTAATGTATAACTAAATGTATTAGAAGGCTGAGTTAATGAAGCAAAAACCTTAGCTATCAAATCTGCTTGTACCTGGGCGGTAAGACAAGGTTATAGGAGGATAATCATAGAATCAGATTCTCAAATCTTGGTAGGAGCTCTAGATTGCATGAGGAACTTTGATTTGGAGACATAGAGGTTGAGGTTTCTTGTCACCCAAATTAAGGAGTTGTGGAGGGAATTGGATGATGTGATTCTGATTTATGTGGGTAGAGCTCTGAATAAAGTCGCAGACTTCCTGGCTAAGACGGGTACCGAGAATGAGGTAGGAGTTCATTGGCACAGTGGCATGGCTATTGAGGTTGAGTGGATTAGGCAAGGTTGTGAACAAATCTAGTGTTTGGCTATTTTGGACAGCCATTTCAGACATGGTTTAGGAGATTTTGTTGCATTGTAGATCTCCTTTTAGTGTTGTAACCAAAAGTAGTTAGTTCTTAGGATCTTGGGTTTTAAAGTTATGGAAGTTTGTTGGAAAGTTAAAAGGAGGAAACGGGTGCTCTTGCTAGCTAAGGCTGGGAGGATTCTCGTCCCAACTTGTAAATAATCTTGTTTTAATAATTTCTTTTTCAAAATAAATAAATAAACAAGCTCGTCTTTATTTTGTGATTATGACCATATAGGGAAATGATTTGAACAACTTGTTTGTCCCAGTTGTCTGATTTGTACGAGGCCATTGGTGTTTGAACTTTCTATGACAATGCAACTTCAACTTCTATGTATGATTAATGAATATTCATGTTTTCCTAAGTCTAGTTTATATGTTGTCAAAATGCATATACTTGAAAATGTTGGAATTCACAATATTTTCCAGAAATGAATAGAAGCAATCCATCCTCTTAGATCTTATACAAAAAGCGAAAGAGCGAGATATGGTGGGTGCGCATAGGCACCATAAATAGTCACTATATCTGTAGATGAAATTACACAACACTAGATGAGAAATAAAGAGTGTGAGGGGGGTATTTATAGCAATACCAAAAACCCCAAATTACATCATAACTTTAACCTAAGTCAACATAACAAGTGGGCTTTAGGTTAATTATAAATATTAAATAAGGTTTAACCATAACAAGGTTAACCATGGCCCATTGGGCTTACATAATAAAATATTACAAAATAATAAATAAATTGCACAATGAAATGCCCTTAGGACCATCCAATTAATTGCACATTGTCGACTCTTGGACATGAATCAAACCACAATTTCAACACCTCCCCATAATGTGAATTGAGGGGCTAAGGGGAGGAGACATTAATGAGAATAACATCACAGCCCCCATAATGGATGCTCTAGTGGACCTTCGTATTTTGAGGTAGATTCATCTGGATCGTCCCCCCCCTCCCCCTCATCTGAAATTTGCTGCTGCAAAAATGTTTCCTGCACAAAAGTCTCCTTTGGCTGTGTAGTCACCACTGCCATTATTAGAAACTTTTGTACATAGCCACACCTCCTTTAAAGATAAGCTCTTCCAATCTTCCATTGTTGCAAAAGGTATGTCTTGAAAGTACAACTTTCCCATTCATGACATGCATTACCCTATTTGAAGACTTCCTCTTGCCCATGGGCCACTTGATTTCAGTCACCAAAAGAGGCTTTGCATGAACTTGCTTAAAAGAAGAGTTGTAACAAACTTCCAAGAGTACCTGGACAAAGAATAGAAGAAGGAAGAGATCATGAAAGATTAGATCTTCATGAATAAGTTGAATCAATAGCCCAAAGGAGGAAGAGGGATTGACTAAAGCACATCTTGAATCCTTTTCCTACAAGCCTCCAAAAGACTCAAAATTTGCTGCAACTATCACAAATCCATCTCTATCTCCCAAAAAATCAGGCTAAAGATTTTGAGTACATAGGAAAAAGTAAATTCACCCCTTCATATTAAGGCAAAAGGGCTTGAGGATTATTCAACACAATTCGGCCCTAAACACTTAAATAGGTCCGTAGACTGATGTCAATAATGCATAGAGCTCAAAAAATCGTGCGATTTGGAAAAAAAGGCTCAAAAGGCTTCTGTATGTGAAAGTTATGGCTTCCAAAAGTTTGCCCTAATAATCCTCAAAAAAGTAAAAATTAAAGCCTCATACCTTAGAAAAACTGCAGTGAATCCCAATGTGCCAGTTGACATCTGTTCATTTGCTAGTGACAACCACTGATTTTGCGCCACTTGGTTGCCTCTGATTGGTTGGAACTCTGCCACATGCTGCAGTTTGATTGGTGGAAGGGTTATAAATATTTAAAAAAAATATGTTGTGGCACATGAGAGTGCCACGTCAGCCTCCAGAGAGGTAAGTGCAAGATTTTCTTCCAAAATAATGTTTGCGAGATTCAAAACTGGGTCCGCTGTGTGCTAACAACAACACACAAGCCACCCTTCCACTGCTGCGTTTGAGAGGAGAATGCCAACCTCCTCTACAAGTATCTCCCTTGAACAATAAAAAGCGCTTAGGCATGGTTTGAACATGCGACCTTTAACTCCTAACAACTTCCAGCTTGCTATCTTGCCCCTATGTGTGGTTGTGTTGTATATGCTTGCGATATCTCCCAAAATGGTTGGCTGCCTTACAAACTAAAGTTGGTGCGATTCGAACCCGTGTCCTCATTCCTTTCATTGACAGTCCAAACCGCCATGCCACGACGATAGTGTGGAAACAATTGATTGTTCCAGAATATCGCTTTTCTCAATCTTTGTGAAAAGGGTTGATGCTGTTTTTTGACATCAAAAATGTGTTTCACCTGTGACTTGAGCTCCCATCTCCTTTGTGCCAGTGCCTTAGTGAACGTCCAGCTAGCCACAATAGCGTATGTTTTGTTTGGATGGAAACACGTTCCTCCTCCTTGAAGAAAGGCAATGCGTGTTTTTGAAAATGACGCTAAGCCAAAGCTCCGAATGTGTGCCAAAGTGCGGGCTTTTGAATTTGAATCGGAGCACACCAAAAGCAAATTTGAAAATGGGCAGGAAAACTGAATAAAGAGCAGCAGCCAGCAACTTCTAAGAAACACCATGAGACTGTGATCCGCCCTTAACGGAATTTTATATTCTTTTTTGGAAGTAACAAGGTAAGCTTTCAGAAGAAAATAGAGTAAAGATCGTCCTTGAATTTAGAAGAAAATTGGAGGCTCCATAAGGCGTTTTTGTGTGACCAGAGGCAGCTCTATATGTGCTTTGATACCTTGTTGGAATTCAATTTATTTTCCAGCAATGAATAGAAACAATCCATCCACTCAAATATTATACAAAAAGCGAAAGAAAGAACGAAAGAGAGAAAGATATGGTGGGTGCCTATAGGCACCATAAATAATCACTATCCATAGATAATATTGCACAACACTCCGATGAGAAATGAGGAGTGTGAGGGGGGTATTTATAGCAATACCAAAACCCCAAATTACATCATAAAGTTTAACCTAACCGACATAACAAGTGGGCTTTAGGTTAATTATAAATATTAAATGAGGTTTAACCATAAGAAGGTTAACACTGTCCAATTGGGCTTACATAATAAATATTACAAAATATTAAATACATTGCACAATAAAATGCCCTTAGGCCTATCCAATACGTACAGCTCTAATCTATATTATATAGAAATGGATAAGGTACTTGATATGGACGTGGTACTTCAAAACCTGCTAATATGCATATGGCTGGATACGGAACCATAAAAACCATATATATTTTATATATTAAAAGAAAAAAATATAAAATGTCAAAATATTTGTTCAAACTTAAGGCTTAGGATATTTTCATTGTTTATAAATTTAGAAGTTAATAATATTGTATATTTTTTAATCTAATGTCATCGCTACAGATTTGGACATGCCCAGGCCATACCTGGATGTATTTGATATGGACCATATAGGAGGATGCATTCAAATATGTCAGGATATGATATCCGTGTATTCGGATATGTTTGCATACGGTATCTTATTTGTATTGGATCCCTATCTGAATCTAATATGCAGATACAATTATCCAGGTACAAGGAGGGCTGGATAGGGTACCTTTGGACTTCAAATACTGGATGCACATAATATAGGTTTGCATGGATTCATGCGGTTAAGTGATTAACATATTGGCTACATTACACCCATAGGAAGGAAAAAAGGAAAAGAAAAAAGAAAACATAGCAGCTACAGTACTAGGGATAGTGTAATTTCTTACACGGCAAGGATTATCCACATATTGGAGTGTGATAACATTATTGAACACCTTACTGATTGATATTTCACTTGAGATTTGGGATCAGTATATCTTACATATGTAGGGTTTACATTTAGGGGTTTATACTTATTGTTGAACCTGCTTTGTTGCATCTTTTAGTGGAAATATGCTTTGGACACTCTTTCATATTTAACTCCTGGACATGGTAATTTGAGGGCATTGTGTCACAACCCCCTTACTTGAGTTGGTCAAAAACAACAATTATTATTATTATTATTGTTTTGTATATAATTGCATAACATCTCAGCTCATAAATTGAATTGTCAGTTGCCTACATCTAATCATCATTATCAAGGAGTGAAATTGCATAACAAATACTGTTATTAATTGACACCACACCTTAATCAATCCTTATTTTTCTTCGTAGACCTGGTGTTGAAAGTCACTCATTACCATGAACTTTAATATGGGACAGACTCATGACATAGGCTGCGTATCCATAAGGATTTCAGTACCACAGTTCTGCCTTAGGCAATTTTATCCTGAGCTTAAAAACAGTTTCTGAAAAGATAAAGCATATTCTTTATTCTAGGTTACACATTCATGAATACTTTCCTATTCAAGTTAGTCCATTACAGCTGAATCCCTTAATCAAGAGCATCCAGGACAGTTTCACAAAGACTGATGCAGAAGCATATAGTAGTTGATTTTGTAAGTACAAGCATGGTCAATATTGCATAGAAATTAAATCCATACCAAAGGCAACCCTCTTTTTCTTCTACAACCTCAGGTGTTGAGATTGAAATTTGATGAATGTAAGTAAAATATAATATTCTATATCAGTCAAACATCATGGAAGAATTGGTTTTATATGAGAGAATTAAGAAACGTTAGCAAATTCTTTGGTGCTGTTGGGTTCATGATTGTTCACAATCAACCCTTATTTTTCCAAGGAACTTGTCAACAGACGCAAATTCCACATGGAAGGCTCATATGATCCGTCTGTTGTTGCCAAGGAAAGTCAACTACCATTACCTGTTGAGTATAGAGGAGGGAGAGCATCATCAGAGCTATTTACCGCCCAGCCATAGAATTCTCACATAGAATTCCCTCTCTGTTATATGGAAATTGATCCTTCAATGAGGAGATCAGATACAGAGCATCTACATGACAAAAAAGAACTTGCAGATGTGTTAATCTATCTACATAAGATCACTCAAATTATTCAACTTAACGCATAGAGGATGCATCCTAATAACATGAAGTCCACACATATATGAATTTTGATGCAATTATCTTAATGCATCCTAACTACATGAAGTTAAATTTACTCATGCATAGTATGAACATCATGTTTATTTTAATCATAGATTGGCCAAGCTTTTTATCGGAATAATCCACCTGATATATTCGTCCAGGCAAATCTACCTATTATGCAAGTACAATTTATTGGTGGTGTGTGCACGAATTCAAATTTTTCTGATCATGCCACTGATTGGCATCTAAAGACATTTTCCCGATGATGCCCTCTCTCTCCCGTTCTTGGCCAAATTTTATAGTTAGACCTATAGTTGTCAAACGTGCCAACCAAAGTTTATAGTACCTCTAGTTGTCAAACACGCCAACCAAATGTTATCGTTAGACTTATTTCAAGGTGTCGTTAAATAAAATCATATGAACATTTAAATGTAATTGCCAATTCAGCATTAACATCCATCATTAGTTAACATAAATTCCACGTAATTCCGTTGCCACATATTTATTTTAACAGATATATTTATACTGCCATTAAATATCTAAAAAAATATAAGCTGTGACACATTAACCTATTTTGAATACTGGGAACATTCATATATTTTCTTCCATCTAATCCCTTAGAAAATTTAAAATTATAAGATTGCTAGTTAGTTGCAACCTTGATAAAAGTTTCTCATATTTTTGTCATCGTAGTGTTGGATTTCCTTTTTGGCATGCCTTTTTTATCTAACAATGGAATAACTGATGTGCCTTTTTGAATGTACTGTTTAAAATGTTCCTGCCATACTTAAAAGGTCTGGCCGAACCGGGCCCAGGTACTTTTTGGTCCAAACTTTTGGCCCAACGGCTTTGGTTTGGTCTGGACCACAATGCTTTTAATTTAAACAATGACAGTTTTATCTTTTAATGAATCAGGGAAAATTACATGTTACCTGAAACCCAAAAATGTATCAGGCCCAGAGTATCCACAATTGTTGAACATGCCCCTGCTATAGGGTGTTCAATGCGCTGAATGTCTTTAATTAGTTGAATATAATAAATGCTTTGCTGGCATTTTATTTGATCATAGAAAATGCTTTGTTTGCATTTATTGCATTAATGTTATCCTCTGCTTTTCCTTTTTTTCCTCTGTCAACTGCTTTGTTCTGGATGCTGTTTTGTCCCTTTTTCCCTCTAAAAGAATTTCTGCTCTATAGGCATTTAGAGGGTCCATTCTCTCTACCTCTGCAATGGTAACAAGGCCTTTGAAGTCTGTAAATAATTCTTTCTGAGTTTTCGGCATTTAGCCTTTTAAATTGAGTGCTTCTCAGTCTTATCATAAGATGGAGGCCACGTGCGTTCCTTGCCTCATCAGGTTCCCAATCTCTCTGGATTTCATGAAGGACTTAGCCACTCTATACACTGGAGTCACATATGACAAGGAAAATATTTGAACATGATTGCAGGAGGGTTATTCTCAATGCTGGAGACCTAAGCAATCGACACCCATCTATAACAGGAAATGAAATGAAATATTATTAATGTCCACGGTGGGCCAAAATAAGACCCAAGGGACTATAAGAAGTACAATAATGACTGCCAGCTAGCAGGCTAAAAAGCCCAATAAAGAAAAGAACTAAGAAAAATACAAGATCAAACCCGATAAACGGGCCAAAGAGAAAGGGAAAAGAAAAGAAAAGGGAGAGCAGAGGGGGGGAGGGCTGCAGTCCAACAGAGAGAAGTGCATGCCAAGAAGAACAGAGAGAGAAAAGGAGGGGGGAAGGAGCAGCCCAGGAGGGGCAAGCACCGAGAATCCCCCAAAAAACTAATCTCTCCTAACAGTCGAGGCCGAAGTACCGGAGCTGAAGAAGTCCATGATATGCCTCTGCCCATTGCTAGTTCGAAACCCTAACAAACTGTTGGTGCGCTGTCTAGTGACCCTGCTTCTGTTCAAACTGGATGGTGTGGGGCATTTTCGGTCGAAGTCACTTGGTCCATCGGAGTTGGTGAAGTATGTTGTGATGAGCCGATGTTGAGGAGGGTGAGATCCATTTGGAGAACTTTTATGTCGTCGAAGTTGAGTTATCTCCCTAAGAAAGAGTGCGAGACAACGTTGGTCCGAGTATCTGAAGAAGGTAGAAACACATCGAGAGTTGTCCCTGAAAAGGCAATGGAACCTACCCCGGATCTCATAATAAATGGGACAACAAAAAATGAAGTGATGCAGGGTCTCAACTTCACCCAAGGAGCAAAAGAAGCAAATCCGCTCCTCCATCGGAAGATGGTGATCTGACTCAATCCGGAGTTGGTGAGAACACACCCTGAGTTGCCAATAGTGATCCGAAGACTATGCATTGTGTGTCGCTGAAGGTATTGTGGAGGAATTATTCTGCCCTCCCGTATCTGTAAGAAGTGCTCATGGTAGAAAGACAGCTTGGGGGAAAGGGGCAACAAGAGAGATCCATGTGCATCTGGTGTACTGGAGACTAACATCCTTCCGAATCTCGTGGAGCATCTTCTCCTTAGTAAGCCGAGAGGGGGGGAGAACCCCCAAAGAATAAGGGGGCAACCTGTCTATCTGTATCTCAATGCTGGCCAGGAGAGTAGAAACCTGAAAATAACAGCTCCTCCAGCCTCCTCGAGAACTCGGAGAGAGTTACATCGAGGAGCGAAGGGCGAGGTAAGGGTACCGCCTGCAACCCTCAGGGGTATCTCCGAAAGTACGGATCCAGTGAAGATAACCGATAATCGGGAAGATAATATCAAGCCGGAGAGGAGAAGCCCCAAACTCGCCGAATAATAGAACGAGGGACTGTTCCCTTGCAACGAATGAATCGTCAAAGAAAGAGTGTCTGCACTCGTTCAACCTGTGACCACTCAGTCGAGCCAAGACAAGGGCCCCAAACCACTGACCCATAAGTAATATTTGGCTTGTCCAAAGCGTCAAAGATCCTCATCTTCACAGGTATATCCTGAAAATGTGCTTTGAAGCAATTCCTCTCTAGCAAAGACAGAGCTGCATATCCCTTACACACCCGGACCTATGCGGCGGGTTTTATACCAAAAGTGGGACCAGTGAAAAGAACCCCCAAATACACATAAGAGGTGGTGATTTCGACCTCCTGGCCCTGGAAAAGGAAGTGGAGATGGGATAGAGCCTCTTTGGTAGTATTGAATACCATAACCTTGGTCTTAGAAAGATTCACCGTTACCTGTCTCGAGTCACAAAAAGCGGCAAGTGTGTCCAGATGACGCTGAAGCCCCTCAGGGGATGAGGCCAAAAGAACAACATCATCTGCAAAGAGGAGAATAGAAATCAACACATGGTGAAGAAGGCAACAATCCTTTGGGTGAGCGTTCTCCCTGATAAAAGTCTCAAGCTTGTCGATAAAGATCCCAAAAAGTGTCGGTGAAAGGGGGCATCCCTGTTTCACTCATATGGTGCTAAGAATATTGGTTGAAAGCCCTTGAGGGGAGCGAAACCGACCTTTCACAGTCTCATATAACCGTGTAACCGCTGTCAAAAGCTGCCTAGAGATGCCAATTGATCGAAGCCTCTCAAGAAGTAAATGTCGAGGCACCGTGTTGAAATATTTCTTGAAGGCTACAAAGCAACAATAAACCTTCGAGGACCTGGAACGCGCCTCCTCAATAATAGCTCTGAGGACTAGAATGTGATTTGTGGTTTGATGATCTTGCCGAAAACCAACTTGGCCAAGAGCCCTGAAACCCCCCTCCTCCAACCTTTGAGAGAGAAGCACATCCAATCGTCGTGGCATAGAGCTTGGCAAAGATATGCCCAATCATGATAGTCCTGTAGTTATTGGGTTCATGGGGATCACGTGCCTTATGAATGGGGTGAATGATATGCTGAGTCCAGGACTCAGGAGACCCAGAACAGACAACAAGATTAAAGAGATCAGCAAGGGGCCCAACAAGAGGGTCAATACCATGCTTCAAAAATTCCGCCTGTAACCCAGCCAAATCTGCTGCTTTGCTTGTATAGAGTTTCTAGATAGCCTTCCTGACAAGACCAGTAGAAAAGAGGTAGCACGAAGAGGGGGGGGAGGGAACAAAAATACGAGGCTGATTTGGGATGGTATAAAGGGAAGAGGCATGGATGGTCCAAGAGGAAAGATCGATCCTATGAGTAATCTGATCACGGGGGAGGATAAGGTGCCAGAAGGATTTAGGAGATTGTTGAAGGGAGTGGATAAGATCAAGTCGATGCCGAGAGGGGAAGAGACGCTTCTTCTTTCGAAGAAGCATCCTATAGTCTTTGTGATGGCATGGGGTTGGGAAGGATTTGGAATGGCATACTTCAACCTTCGGTGGGCAGACTTACATTCCTCATCATACCAAATGTTCATGGGGCAATGACCAGGGGGACGAGGACAAGGGGGAGGACGAATAGTGTGGGGGTATGATTCCAAAGAAGCCTTCCAAATAGTTTGGACCAAGCAAGCAGAACAATCGGAAACATCGGAAAGAGAAGACACCTTGGGGAGAACATGACGCAACCGGTCCATGTAGGTAAAGGAATAATAATAGTCAAAGTCTATAGTGACTCGAGGGATAGAAGGGGAGGGAGGAGGGGGAGAAGAAACAGGAAGGGAAACAGTGGATAACGTAAGAGAAAGAACTGAATGATCGGTAAGGGGAGGAGGGTGATCAGAGACGTTGAATCGGGAAATGAATGGAATGAGGGTGGTAGAGGAAATAGCATAGTCGACGACATTAGCTCCACCACTATGAGGAAAGCAAGTAAACCCACTAGAATCTGGAAACAAGATATACCATTGAGAAGAACTAGCCTGTTGGATTCACCCAACTCAATAATATGCTTACCATTAGCAGTCACCTGTGTGTCGCTGGAGGTTTGAGCAAAACCAAGGTCCTCAATATCCAATTCCCGAGTCTGCTTCTCATAAGTTGTGATGTCATGAAGAGAAACTTGCATAGGTCCAGTCCGAGCATTGAAATCTCCCAACAGAAGTATCTCCCCTGAAGCCGAGTATCTAGTAATGTCCTCATAGAGATCCTGTAAAGGGTCCCCGTCCGTGTGAATAACAAAATTGGACGTGGTGGGGGGAAAGTAACAGGTGGCAATGTAGATATCCCAAAGAGGTGGGTGACGATGGATTTTAATCCACAAAAACTTGGAGTGGGGGTCAGTCAACCAAGGAAACCAAACCTTGGAGCTTATCCTTGATAAGAGCAGCAACATCTCCTGATCCTCTAACCCCTCCAGAGCGTCGAGTGAGTTGCCGACAACTGGACGACCAAAAGTAGCCAGAGATAACTAGAAGGGCCCGCTCGGGACTCTCGTGCGTCTGACAGATAAGAATGATGTCATGTCTACCAATCACATCAAGAAGGGACCCTGGGGCAGACCACATCATACCATTGTAGTTCCAGCAAGCTATAGCTAGGTTATCTGCCACCCCCCTTTCGTGCCGATGGAGTCATTTGTTAGGAGAGGGTTTGGACCACCCAGGTGGGGGAGACTCCCTAATCACTACATGCAAATTACGAATAACTGCCCATTTGTTAGCTTTCTTGGCTACGGCTACTTGTTCCCTAGATTTCTTCAATTCTTCAACTTGGAGTCGCATAAGTTCCGTTTGGCCTTCAACGCCTTCATACGCTCTTCCGCATTTTTGAAGCGTATGACCAATGTGGAGTTGGGAGAGAACCATGCTCTCTTGAGAGTAACATCTGTTAACTCAAGAGTGTTGTGAATGAAGGCATTTCCAGCTTGAAGTGGATCAATAGGTTTGGGCACTCCACGAACCCTAAGATTGAGCGCTTTCGCATTACGGATTCTTTCTTCTTCAAATTTAGCTTGGACAGCCAACTCAATTATGGGAGGGGGGTTCTTCTTTCTAGCTACAACCTGAACCCAAGATTGTTGGTCAGCTAATTTTTGGCTTTGTGCAGTTGATGCTTCTTTGAGACGTTCCTGCTCAGCAAGAAGAACAGCCTGTTCATCTCGAATTTTTAAGATTTCAGAGTGTAAATTCGTGGAATTTTGAGGAGGCTGTTCGGTATGTGCAGTCTGCAATTGAGTAATGATAGCTTGCTGATATTGAAGTTTAATTTGGAGATCTGCGATAATGCGGCTGCCGTCTTTCACTTGGTCTTGCAAGGAGAGTATAATACTAGCTTGTGTGTCTAGCTGTTTCTGGAGAGAATTAATCTGTTTAGACAAACACTCGTATGAAACTGTTGTGTGAAAGCGTTGGATAGATTTAAGAGGAGAAGCCCGTGTTTCCTCCATTCCTCCTTCATCAAGTATCCCCATAACACAAGAACACCAAGAAATCCCCTCCCGAGCGTAGCAGAAATCCCCTCTCACGCGCAGCAGAAATCCCCTTCACGCGCAGCAGAAATCCCCCTCGAGTGCAGCATGTGTTTTATTTCGTTTAGGTTTTCATTCATGCTGCATTTTATTCCAATAAAATTTTAGGCTTTCATTATTCTTTTAGGTTTTTTTTTGGTTTTCAATTATAATTTTATTTTTTGATTAATATAAAAGGATAAAGATTCAATTTATATAACCTCACATTATCATGATCTTCTTCTTCTTGTTATTATTTTATTTAAATTTTCAATTGCTTATATGGGATTGAGAAGGGCCCACCCATGTAACATCATGACACCAAAATTGCGGTATTTTCATGAACCAAATTATCGTGGTATTACAACCAACCATATATATCACAAGCCCTATTGCAGGTTGTAGAAATGAAATTTAACATACATACACACGATTCCATTTCTACTTAATAAATCTACACATGTGCAGTCACTAACAGTAACAATACACAGAACAATGCACAGTAACAGCAACAGCAGCAGCAATAGCAGAAAATAATATGAACAGATTGGTATTAACATTGGCATGTCTGGTTACTGCAATTCATATATAGTCTGCAAACCCTATGCAGAATACTCTTGATGACTGCATACAAGATCCAACTGCATCCTACCATATGCACATATGAACCAGCCTTCTCTTAGACGTACCTATGCTCTTCCAACAACCATCAATCCACCAACATCCCCTTGAATGAATGAGGGGAGGGCTTATTTATACAACAGAAATTAGTTACTCCCTCCAACTGCCTGACACCTCATCATTTCCCTAAATTACATTTCATATGCATTTATCTTGCATTTACATGACATTTCCCACTACAAGACAAACTAACTTATGACTTTACCGACATACATGACTTAACATTATATTATTACATACAATATTAAATTGCCACTTTATAACATTATTAAATATATGTACGTACATTTTGTCAAACACGTTGCATACAACTACAAAATATCACAGAATACCAAAACTTATTTACCAAATTCAGATATATCAATTGCCAATCTACACAGGTCAAGAGCAATTGCTCTTTTTTGGACCCCAAAAGGTGGGAGCACAGAAACCTGAGGAGGTGGTGTCAAATGTGGAGTCAACTAGCAAGAGGCAAGGGAGACTCAAACATGGGCTTGTATGGGCGAGTTGCTGTGGTTTTAGTGACTTGCATCTAGCAGAGTGGCTAAACATCAAATATCTTAAATTGTTATCTTATTTAAAGTAGATTATCTATCTATCTATCTATATTAATTGGTTATGTGAGATTGAAACAAGCCCTGCCCAGGTTACATTATGACCCACAACTATTACAACAATTTGACAACTATGCATGTATTGCTTGGAAAGATTTGAATCAGTTGTTTTGGCAAGTTTTGACAATTTGACATCTGCCCAGGTCTGCTTCGTGAAAGTTGAGGAATTTAACCAGTTGAGCTTATACCATTTAATGGATGTCATATTAGAACATAACCTTTAGAAATGAAATGAATATTATTAATATCCTCGGTGGGCCAAAATAAGACCCAAGGGACTATAAGAAGGGCGATAATTACTGCTAGCTAGCGGGCTAAAAAGCCCAACAAAGAAAAGAGCTAAGATAAATACAAGACGAAACCCGACAACCGGGCCAAAGAGAAAAGGAGAAAGAAAAGGGAGCGCAGAGGGGGGGAGGGCTGCAGTTCGAAAGAGAGGAGTACACGCCAAGAAGATTGGAGAGAGAGGAGGGGGGGAGGGAGCAGCCTAGGAGGGGCAAGCTCAAAGAACCCCTCAAAAACTAATCTCTCCTAATGGTCGAGGTTGAAGTACCGGAGTTGAAGAAGTCCCTATTATGTCTCTGTCCATTGCTGGTTCGGAACCCCGACAAGCTGTGGGTGCGTTGTCTAGTGATCCTGCTCCCGTATGAACTGGAATATGTGGGGTGTTTCTATCGGGAGTCACCCGAGCCGTCGAGGCGGATGAAGTATGTTGTGATGAGCCGATGTTGAGGAGGGTGAGATCCATATGGAGAAGAACTTTTATGTCATCGAAGTTGAGTTATCTCCCTAAGAAAGAGTGCGAGACACCGATGGTCAGGGTATTTGGAGAAGATAGAAATAGATCGAGAGTTGTCCCTGAAAAGGGAGTGGAATCTACCTCGGTTCTCATAGTAAATGGGACAACAAAAGATTAAGTGATGAAGGGTTTCAACTTCACCAAATGAGCAAAACAAGGAAATCCGCCCCTCCGTCGGAAGATGGTGGACTGTACCCTTGCAACAAATGAATCATCGAAGAAAGAGTGTCTAGACTCGTTCAACTCGTGACCACTTCGTCGAGCCAAGACTAGGACCCCAAACCATTGGCCCATAAGTAATAGTTGGCTTGACCAAAGTGTCAAAGTTCCTCATCTTCACAGGTATATATTGAAAATGTGTTTTGAAGCAATTCCTCTCTAGCAAAGACAGGGCTGCATACCCCTTACACACCCGGGCCTGGGTGGCGGATTTCATACCAAAAGTGGTGCTGGTGAAAAGAACCCCCAATTACACATAAGAGGTGGTGATCTTGACCTCCCAACCTTGGAAAAAGAAGTGGAGATGGGATAGGGCCTCTTTGGTAGTATTGAAAACCATAACCTTGGTCTTAGAAAGATTCATCATCAACTGTCTTGAGTCACAAAAAGCGACAAGAGTGTCCTGATGATGTTGAAACCCCTCAAGAGATGAGGCCAAAAGAATAACATCATCATCAAAGAGAGAATAGAAATCAGCACATAATGAAGACGACAACCATCCTTTGGGTGAGCGTTCTCCACAATAAAAGTCTCAAGCTCGTCAATGAATATCCCTAAAAGTGTCGAGGAAAGGGGGCACACCCCTGTTTCACTCCTATGGTGCTAAGAATACTGGCTGAAAGCCCTTGAGGGGATCGAATCCGACATTTCACCATCTCATATAACCGTGTAACCGTTGTCAAAAGCTGACCAAGAATGCCAATTGACCGAAGCCTCTCAAGACGTAAATGCTGAGGCACCGTGTCGAAATCTTTCCTAGAAGTCTACAAAGCAACAATAAACCTTTGAGGACTTGGAACACGCCTCCTCAATAATAGCTCTTAGAAAAAGGTAATTGCACAAAATATTTTTATTTATTTAAATATGTCAATTTATTTATAATATATATAATTAAAACATATAATCATTGTCTTTCACTTGGTCATTTAGGTTACATTGTCCGTTAATGGATAGTCATGAACTTGGTTAAGTATAGATTTTTGTTGCATGTTTTTTTTTTAATAGGCTATGTGTGGCTTCTATTGGGGGCCACTCCCATTAAAATAACAAAACATTACATTCTTTCATTAAATTGTTGTCAAGTTAATTAAACCATATACAACTTGTCTTTTTATCAAAGATATCTTTCATTAGCCTTCATATAAAAAATATTCCTCATCTTCCTCAAACTGCTGAGCTTTTTTTTTTTTTTTTTTTAAAGCGAAAACCCCCTTGCGGAGCCACCTTGGTCTGAGAGACCACGAACAGGGGGTTCTACATCGTCAAAGTCACCCGGGGTCGCACCCGACCCTGCTCGCACCAACATTATCAATTGGATTTTAGATACCCAATTCAGCTTTTTGGTAGGGTGGAGATTTGAACCTGGGACCTCCCTTGGAGGATTGCCCTCTCCTTTCTAACTCACCTACAACACCTGGGTAAACTGTTGAGCTTTTGTAATCAACTCGTTGATATCATTTGCGTTAAGAGATAAAATCTCACTCGACCAATTGCCTTTTAAAATTTGAATTTTGCCAAGACGAAGATCAACATTACGAATGGCTAGAATATCTGATATGTGGTTTCTTTTTCTATAAATATGCTGGCCATAACAATTTGTCAATTCCCCAATACCTCTTTTTTAGGGGGGGTCTTATTCATGCCCCTAATATTCCAAGATATTATTTTTATTGTCACTTTTTGTTTTTATTTGTAGGTGTAGCCTCCCTTCTTGTTAACACTTGCGATAATTCCTTTTGATTTTCCATATCAATAGCCTTCTGAGTTTCCTTTTCTCTTTGTCTTTGCTTCTTGGGTGTTCTCTTTCTTCATTCCCACCAACACTTCTATCTTCGTTAATATCTTCAATTTCTTGATACCGTTCATTATGAGACTTATCATCTACAGGTTTGTCTTGTTCTTAAGGATCTGAAGTGTAAGGAATAACCTCAAAGGCATTCACTTCTTTATGTTGCCCTTGAAACGCTAAAGTGCAAGGATTTTCCTCCTAATTTCTTTATTATGCAAACCCTAGAGTGCAAGGGATAACCTCTACACTACTTCAATTTTTATTACAAGGAGAGGATTTTATACTACTCGACCTCAAATAAACTTGACCTTTTCAAATTTCTTCCTCCTTTGTTTTAAATTTTTTCACCCCATTTTCCTTTGCACCTTTAGTTCCTTCAAAATTTGAACTTGCAATTTGTACTTCCTCATCCCTTCTATCTTTCTTTATTTCTTTAGAAGGTTGATTTGTGTGAACTATGTTGGCCTTTGTCAACTGATGCTGCAAATAGTCTTTCTTTGCCCCTTCTTTGGGACTGTAATATTCTTTATCTAATCCAATCTCTACTAGAATATGTTCTTGTTAATTCATTTTGAAGTTTATCTCATGTCCAAAATTTTCTGTCTCTTTCTCTGTCGTTTTCACTTTGAAATGTCTTGCCATGTGTCCAATATCATAACATTTGTGGCGTTGAAATGCAATGCTTTCATAATCCACTTGTTAATCCCATTCTCTTGACTTGGATCTAATCTTAATGGATTGTGTAAAGGTTTTGAAACATCCATAGCAACACATATCTGCATATATTCAACCTGCTTTCACCCTTTTGTAGTAGGTCCCTCCTAGATGAACTCCGCGAGGGTATTTTCAATATTATTCAAAATATCCTTATTGATAAGCTGATACGGAAGTCCTTAAAGCCTAACCCACACTAGAAGCTTTTTAATAGTTTCTATCTTGATAGAAAAATTCTCACTCCATTGTCATAGATATAGGGTGTCTCTCCCTCTAAATTATGGGCCAACACACATTATTTTATCTATGCTTTTTGTACGTGATACGATGATGAGGGAAAAACCTTTACGAACAAAAGTCATGGAGTAATTTGAATTCAATCTGCACTTCTACTTGATCCAATTTTGAATGTATAAAAACCTTGGCCATTATCCATGGAACTTACATATTAATCCTTTGCTTTTAAGAATCATTATATCATGCTCGATCATCTCATCCTTGATAATCACTTTTGGTGTAACATTTGCTCCCTCGATTGAACTTGCCATATATTCTCTATCCCTCTTATCTTCAGCTTGGGCATTGTTACTTCCCATTAGGGCTTTCAGATATGACTTTCCTTCCATGTTACCTAGCTTTTCCTAATATGAATCCTTTATTTTTTGAGCTTCCCAAAAAATATTTGGAGTAAGAAAAGATGTTGCTCAGACTTGCTTCCTATTTGCACTCTCCTTGTTCTTCTCGAAAGATCTAAAACAAGAAAAAGTGAGGCTCGCTCCCAACTCACACTTACTTGCTGCCTGCACTCACTCAAGATAAACTTTATAGTTATGATTTTTGATCCATGTTAACATCAAATTCTGCTATATATGCATGTAATTTCTTCTATATATGGTAATGTTATGCCTGTTTCTAAAAGAGAGATTGAAAAGGGAGATATATGCTTTTGAAAGAACAAATATATCTATTTTTTAGAATTTATTAATGCTTCATTCATCAAATAAGAACTGAGTCCAAAATTGAGATGCTTATGTTTGAGTTTGGTTTTGGAATAAGAGAATCATCATGCTGGATCTATGCTAGTTAGGCAAGAGCAGCACAATTGCTTACACCTAATGTGGATGGGCAAGCTCCACATATGCATCAGTCATTAAGATGCTTTGTCAGAGTGGTTGTGTTCATTTCCTTTCCAGCTAGTAGGTTGGGGGAGGGAACCCTCATTGTTGTGACTATTAGATCTGTAGAGGAGTCACTTGCCACAATTACCTAGATAGGTGAACTTGTTAGATCAAAAAACTGCACATGGGTTTTTGTTCATTTCCTTCCAATAGTTGGTGATTAGTGAATTTAGTGATTGGCCTTGAATTTGTGAACAAAGCCTAGATGCCAATAGGGGAAGTTTTTTTTTTGGTGAGGATGGCCAAACTTTATGTTAGTTTAAAACAGGCAAAGTGGCCTCAATGCTAAGTGGTGGGAATCATCTTTGACTTGGGAAAATCCTTTGATCCCGCAATTAAAGGTTCCTGTGGAAAAATACATTTTTTAATTTAAGACTCCAAACCTAAGAAATAGGGGTACTTAAGGGGAGTGTTGCATGTGTCACAAGTTGTTAAGTGGACCCTATTGAGGCATCCACTTGAAGTGAAAATGATGAAGTGTTTGGAGGTTGGAGAGAAAATTTGAAATTTGCAAGGTGGTGATACACCAAAAAATCTCTGAACCAACGAAATATTCACTGATGAAGCAAAAAATGCATACAAGTTTTTCATGAGTTGGTAGATGAATATGAAATTTTATCTGTCCCCAAGTATATTCCAAAAGCTGCAAGTTGGCCATGCATTTTGGATCCTTGATTAAAACAAAAATGTCTTGTCTAGGTCTTTTTGGGTGTTTAATTTGTAATCTGATTCATGGTCAATAGCCGACGTTGTGCAATGTATTGGATAGGCCTAAGGGTACATCATTGTGCAAGGTATTTAATATTTTGTAATATTTTATTATGTAAGCTCAATGGGCCATGGTTAACCTTGGTTATGGTAAACCTTATTTAATAATTGTAATTAACCTAAAGCCCATTTGTTATGTCAACTTAGGTTAATCTTTATGATGTTATTTGGGGTTTTGGTATTGCTATAAATACCCCCCTCACACTCATTTGTTTTCAAAGTGTTGTGCAATATAATCTACGGATAGTGTTTATGATGCCTATGGGGGCCCAAAATTCTCTTTCATTGTTTTTTCTTTCTTTATAAGATTTGAGTAAATGTTTTGCTTTTGTTCATTTCTGGAAAGTATTTGGAATTCCATCACTCGATTAGAGAATGGTGGTGGGATGTCATACAATGTGCCAACGTTCCAACTAGATGAAAATTAAGATAAGTTTTTTGAAGCTTGGAACTAAACAACGGAAATAGATTATCCCCAAACAAAATTATTCAGAAAGAAGCCTGACACCCAAAGTTTCCTGTAAAGTGGAAATTATTATTTTTTTCTTATTGAGTAAATACTTCTTATACATATACATATCTGCCGTGGGGTTGAACCCCGGGTCACATCACCGATAATGCAAGTGGCGTCCTTTCCGGTAGACCACAGCACGCGGATACTTAAAGTGGAAATTATTAAATCGTTTGGTGGTTAAGAGTTGGAGAGCAATCATGGAGATTGCATAAATTTCATGTAGAAAATTCAGCCAAAAGTACCGCACAGCCTGATAGGGAAAAACCATATAAGTGTTCTCGTAAATATTATGTATGTGTTATGGGGTACGTGTTGATGTTTTATGTATACGATTAGGTTGGTGATAGTTGGGTGGTTGCCAACTGTCTTCTTGTCAAATAATACCTATATGTATGCATCTTTGTTGGTAGAGAGGCAGATGTTCATCAATGTATTTGATATTGGGCAAGGCAAATTTTTCTATGTTGTACACTTGACCAGACTATGATTACTGTAGATAACTGGGTTGTAAAGGATAGTTGTTGTCTGTGCTGTGTATTCAAATGTATCCCATTATGAATCTTCTAGTATATATAATGGAATTATATTACAGTGTGTTGCATTCTATTTCTTTGTATGGAAGTTGTACAATCATATATCACATAGATACATGATGTGTATGATTTCCTACACACAAATTAACTACATGCTTGCATAGTAGCATTTCCTTACAACTAATGCTTTACTAACTTCTTTCCCCCTATTATCAGGCGGGCCAATAATTGATTTTCCCCTTATTTTGCTTTTCTTTTTTCCAATAGCAAAAGATGATAGAGAGATTTTGGTGGTACTGGAATCATAAAGTTTTGTTAGAGACAGGGTGTTTACACAGAATGATCATATCAATATTATTAACCTCATTCCACTTTGTACATCTGATTTGAATCATATATATTACAATGGAATCCCGTAGAATCTGTTACAAAGAAGTTAGGTAATGGGTTAAAGGGTTTTCTTCTGGAATCTCCCGAAAGAGCTTTACCAATGAAGTAATACAATTTTACTAATAATGAAATAAGTAGTGTGGAAGGCTTAGCAAATAATGTAATATATGCTAACATTCTGCCCCTTGTTACATTATTTGGTACAACAGATAATGGAATGACTATCCCCTAGTAATCTAGAGGATAGAATTTTGAGAATGATAAGCTGGTTATGGCTTATGCTCTGGCTTTGGCTAGCAGAATCTAGAGAATCTCCATAGGGTGTGTCTTCTTGGATCAGTCTTAGAATGTGTCTCTGGGTTGCCTCTCGGTCATCATTGCCTCTGCTTTAGTGTCAAACACATATTTAATATCTGCAGGTTCTATCACTGCAGGCTTCTATGTATCACTTAGGTCATATACTTCTGCAGGTTCTATCACTGCAGGCATCCAATCATTGGCTTGGGTCATATTCTGGTACAGTAATCATGCCTTTCAGAATTCCCAAGAATGCATTTATCTATGGGAAAGTTTACCAAACTTTGCTTTATTCTTGTTTCCTTCAAAGAACAAAATCTTCTTTTGTAGAATCCATTCAACATTTCCGTTACTTTATCCCATTCGAATACTATCATCCATCCACAATTCGTATGTATTGTGTTAATTCTTCTCTCTTTATGCCGCTGGTTTCTTTCAGAATGTTTATTGCCCCCACAAATTTGACAAGGATGTAGATTCCTACATCTTTCTGACATATGCCCATATTTTCCACAATATTTGCATTTGCTTTTTGTAGGAGTTATACATGTTTCCTTGTTCATAAATGGCGAGTTTCTGTTTCTTGTCTGTCCTGTATAACCAAGGCCTTCATACTTAGGTCTCGTACTTGGTATTCTGGGTGTTTTTATTCCTTGTCCATTTCTCACCAAATCTGTTCCATCATATCCCATTTTCTGCATTATTTTGGAACCGATTCCTGTTGTATGTCTTTCAAAATATTTGAAGTTTTCATTATAATGTCTGTAATCATGTATAGAGCTGTTACTATTGCTGTCGAGTTTGACAATTTGGCCTTTATCATGTTCAACACAACTGCTTTCTTTACAATTTTTATCCATGCGAACATTCTTCAAATCACTGGTGGCACATGCTATATCTTTTCTTTGTATAAGATCCCTTGTATCACAATACACACTTGCCTTCATGAGGTTCAAATCACTAGTATCACAACAACCATTTGTCATTACGGGCTTTAAGTTATCTGTATCACAACACACATTTGTCCTTTAATAAAGATAATTTGTATCACAAGTAGAGTCCTTTTTAATATAATTTCTTGACTCCAAATTATCTGTATTACAAGCATGATCTTTCCTTTGGATAAGGTCACTTGTGTCACACATAACATTTGTCTTCAAGGGTTTGTTCTTCAATTTCTCAATTGTTTCCTCTTGCTTTTTATACTTCTCCTTAAAAACATTAAGAGTGAGAAATGCCATGTATATTATCTTTGCTATATCAATAGGCAATGTAACAACATTCCCATAATTGTCATCAGTTTTATTGAGAAGTAGACACAAATAAGTCTTTAGTGTCTCGAAATTCCCATCACGTATCAACATTTCTGACGATGGATTGTATCTTCTTGAGAATCGTTATCTTGTGTGTCATATATTGGTCTTTCAACTAGTTTTTCTTTATTTTCTCTTTCTTCTGTATATTTTTGGTTTGCTTGTTTCTTCTTTGCCTTTTTGGCCATGAGAACCTTGTATGTTGAGTCATATGCTCTTTTAACAATGTGCCCTTTTGAATTTTTGTTTCTTTGATATGTCCTTGGTGGAGATTGCCTTCTTTTGTGATTTTGTGATTGATAAGATGATTAAGTTCCTTGGTTTTGTTGTCTTGGAAGAAATAGTATGTAATCTTAGAGCAAATAGACCATTCTTATAAGATGCATTAGCTATCAAATTTCCTTATGTTGAAGTGAAACATTTTCGATTCCCATTAACGACTTGGCATTCGACAATCATTCCTTTGTCCAACTATTGAGATACTGATAGTAAGTTATCGACTAACCTTGGTAGATATAGCACATTTTGACTTGATAGTTCCTGTCATTTGCCATTGTTACCGGTTTGTTGTGTACTTCTTGAAGGAAATCAATGTACCAACAATTATCCTTGGATTGTGCTATGGTGTGTCATCAATACTTTATGTGCCGCCACTATTTCTTGGTCATAGTCGGAATCAGGCTCTTCTTGTGCAACATGTCCTTGTTGAGGTGGAGGTCTATATCTTGGATTTCTTCTAGGTGGATTTATAGATTGTCCTAAAGGATTTTCCCCTTGTTTTTCTTAAGAGGGTCTTTGAGATTGATTCCATTTAATATCTACAGAACTTGGTGTCATGTCCTTCTTTCATACATATATGACAATACCTTCTTCTCCATTTTGGTTGATTTTGTGATGAAGAGGAGGCAAAAGGACCCTTAGAATTTCTTTGTGATTTCTTCTTGGAGATGAGGGCATTATTGGAAAAATCATCCCTCAATTGATTTTCTATCTCTTGTTGTTGAAGGATGTTTATTAACTCTTCAAATAACACCCTTTGGTTGGAAACTTGTAGGTAGGTAACCATCATTTTGAATGAATTTGGGAGAGCGCGGAGTATAATAGGCAGTAGAAGGTTATCTTCAACCTCTTCTCCCATAGTATTTAATTTAGCTTTTAATTATGCAATTCTTCTTAGAAAGTGCTCTAAATTTTCACCATCTTGCATTTGTAATGAATACAGCTGAAATTGTAGATGATGGATGGTGGCTTCATTGACAATGGATTGTATTTCATTAGTGACTCCTAACAATATGAGTAGTGCCCTTTTATCTCTTTCATCATATTCTATTTTAGTAGCAGGTTCTTTTGGTCCTATCTATTCTTTTGTCAGAGTGTCCCACAATTTTTCGTCTACAAGAATGGTTCACATTTTATTTTTCCAAGGTACAAAATTTGATCCTGTCAATAATTTTGGTTGTGTTAGAAACAATTTAAGGGTGGTCATGATCAAGGTTCCATATATCTCCCAATAAGGTCTCCCTTTTTATATATCACTAGTCCTATATACCAACCCTTTCGATATACCCACTTTTTATATATACTTGTCGGTACGTGGAAGAAGCTAGCCCTCTCAATATACGCGACCGTACGTGAGAGAGACCTTAAGGTACGTTAAAGAAATTGATACGTGGTACCAAGGTGATGTTGAAAGGGATTCGTCTTGTCAATAACACTTGCTTAAAGAGAACTATTACATAGGCGTAACTTCTTGATATACTTGGAGAGTGTCAATTTCATGTTTTATGTCAAACGACAGGGGCGAATAGGGTGATAGATGGAATGAATAATAATAAACAATAAGGGATCGTTATTTCTCCTCGACACTTTATAGGGTTGTTGCCTAGATGCGATTGTTGCATCTTATCACAACATCATGATGTTAAGTTCAGTAGCTTATCGCGACAACATGATCTGTAAACGACAGCCAGGGGCACTATATATACCAAACCCTATGTCAAACTAGATGGTTTAATTGTTTTGTAAACAAAAGTAATTTTGGTATGAATACGATAAATTGCTTGTAAGCTGTTGGATACTTTGATAATGCACCTTGTGCAATATATTTTTGCTTGTAAATAAATGCACTATAGTACTATGATCTCGTCCTTACAAAAAATTTCATGAAAAAATTGCTCAAATACACCTTATAACGCCCAAAAACTAACTATTTTCTAATTTGCAAAATGTTTGGCCATAGTTCAAATATATAATTTTCTTCTCTTTGGAGAAATGTAGCTATAGTAAGTTTTGAAAGATATCTTCCTTTTAATTTTTGTATAATCCTTTGCTAATGTGCTTTAAAGCAAAAATAAAAGTTTTCAAGTATCTTCAGGTTTGGGAAAGACTCCAGTTAGGTATATTGCTTGCACGAACTCTATAACCATCCAAAAAAAACAAAAAAGAAATTCATATTTCTTTCCTTTGGAACATCCATGCTTTTGCTTGTCTACTGTTCTACATATTTGTCTCTCAGTGAATTTGGCTCTGAAATTTGCATCAGGTAGTTTCTGCCAATATTGACTTTCTGAATGATCTCAAGAGCAACACAGAAAAGAAATGGACAGGAACAACAATCTTCTTTAGCACGTCTTCAATGGCAGTCAGGAATGAATTATGTAAACCAGATTTCTCTGCCTTCGTCACAGTGAGCGCCTTATAGAACATGGATGTACAAACAATATCTGAAGAATGATTTAACGTTAATAAATTTATACAGTAGACTCTGTGTGTATTCTTACATCGAGTCCGCGAATGATTACCTTTTCGCTTAAATGATACTGCTTTTTGCCAAGTTAAAGCATTGAAGATTTCAAGTAAGAAGATGAAACTATGGTTGCATTAATTAGGAAACTATAACACCTCAGAGCTTCTCAATTCATTATTTATAGAAGCTTTTGTCAATTTTAGAAAACAATCGGAACAACAACTTCTACAATACGTACCTTCCATTCATTTGTTTTCACCTTTCAAATATTAACGATCCTTAGAGTTCACGTTCTGCTTAACCTTTTGACATTTCAGCGAACTCTCAACACAGGTCGCCATTTCAGTTCAAAAGGCCTGCTCTGATACCACATGTTAGAGACAGGGCGTTTACAGAGAATGATTATATCAACATTATTAACCTTCCTCCACTTTGTACATCTGATTTTAATCATATATATTACAATGGAATCCTGTAAAATCTGTTACAAAGAAGTTAGGTAATGGGTTATCTTTCGGAACCTCTCGAAAGAGCTTTACCAATGAAGTAATACAAATTTACTAATAATGAAATAAGCAGTATGGAAGGCTTAGCAAATAATGCAATATATGCTAACAAGTTCCAATAGCCTGTCCAAACAATTCCCATGTTTTGAGTCTGGTGTAGAAGACGTAGATGAATGACTCTGACAATCCTTTGTGCAAATATGGACCAGTACACATGGTGACATTTCCGAGTACCATTTTTCATCCTAAATTGATTTTAGAATGTGCACGCCCTGCCCTTGATTCTCATGTCCAAATGCAGTTTTGCATATAAATGAATCAGATATGGTATCCAAGCCTTCCAAAGCTGTATCCAATGCGACAGAGAAAACAAACATACTTAAAACAAATTGGACCAAAAAAAAAAAAGAAAAAAAAATCCTCCCCTACTTGTAAATACAGAGTTGGTCCCTGCTTGCTGTTGATGACAAGGGACTTCACATTACATTGAAGAGACCAACATCAACAAAAGTATGTGACCAGCACCATTGAGAAACCACCATGGGTGACAAGAATGAAAGATGTGAAGCTTCAACTGCTTGAATCACATTATGACTTCGATTCGGTTCGTCACAGCCCCATAGGACATGTGCTTCAACATTAATTGCATGTGGTCCAGGCATGAAGATACCCATTATTTATTTTTATTTTTTTAAATTGGTTATATGGGATTGAAATGGGCCCCACCTTTGTTACGTCATGACTACATTGTGGTATTACAACTCGGCTATTATGCGTATATTGCTTGGCAAAATTCCAACCTGGGTCTCGTCCTTGAAATTGGAGGAATTTAACCGCTTGAGCAAATGCCATTTGATTGCTATTAATTTTTTTTTTTTGAAGAGGTTGAAAATCGAGGGCACATTAGGGGCCACCCTCCCTGTGAATTGAACTTGGGTCTCCGCTAGGAGAGCCCAATTCCTTTTACCATTGCGGTGTCCCTATCGGGACTTATTGCTATTAATATTATTTTGATCATTCCATTCTTTTTAATTATTTTGTTTTATCGATATTGCCTTTAATTTTTAATAATTAAACTTCATTTTTATTTATTTGTTTATAAAAATAATGTCATAATTTATATTTTTTAAAATTTTATTTATTAACAGTAAAAATTTGTTTTTGTAATATTATGTTTTGTTTTAGAAAGGGTTTTAACATTCCATTTTATTTATTTTAATATTTATTAATCTTCCTGTCGTTAAAATTATAAATTGTAATTATTATAATCTAGTTATATGTTTAAAGTTATGTTACTTTAAACTTTAAAATTTATTAAAGTTATGTTACTGTAATTAAAAATTTATAATTTCTTAATTTTTTATATGAGATTGAAACGTCTGAGACCCACTTTACATCATGACGGTGTTACGACAGTTTTTCAATAAACCACTGTGTTACTTGGCATTTATGCATGCCACATTGTCTAAGGTATCGTGGAGCAGCAGTAAATGAGATATGATTGAATGGGCTTAAGCTACATTCAAATCTCTGCATTGTGATGGACACTCCCACGATAATGTGGCCCATGATAATATGGTTTGTAGTAATACTTACAATAATGTGGTTTATTGAAATACTGCTATAATGTGGTCATGATGTAATAAGGGTGGGCATCATTTCAATCCCATATAATAAATTAAAAAAAAAAATGGAGATTTGCCCTAGGGCTGATTTTTTTTTGAAGTGTTAATTTGTCATATTTTTAAGAAGTGAACTTTCGAGCTTTATTGTCAAGTTTCCTTTTCTGCATTTTTTTGTCCTTTTCTGCATTTTTTCCTTTTCTGCATTTTGCATGTGGAAGTTTTTTATTAAAGAGAATTTGTCTTCAATTAGGTTTTTCTGTGCAGTATTTTGTGGAGGCGTATAATGTTTTATTGTAAATTTGTTCCATGGGAATGGTCTCGAGTAATGCATGATTCTTTATTCAGCAGTACTATTAAGAATTATATGCCACAAATTATTTCTTTACCAATTTAGTTTTATCATTTGTGCTGTAAAGGCATCCCATATTTAAAAGTATATGCATTCTAAAGAACGATTCATTTTTCTGCGTGCAATCCATTGTCAAATGAAGTATTGTTATCTTTACTCTTTCTTATTTCCTATGACTTGTTTTACCTTTTTGCTCTTGGTATTCAATCAATCACATATATGGGCACTGGTTTGCTAACAAGAGACTTATGTAATTTGAATTTAAAATTTCCATTCAAGGCATCTGTTGAAACATTGAAGAGCTATACTGCGAAGTTTTCTCCTTTTTGGAATGAAATTATCAAGAATTTACGTGAGGAAGATTATATCACCAATCGGTAAGTCTACTATTCTTAATGCAAATCCTGTATGTGTTAATACATTATGAGAGAGTTGCATAAACCTGGTATAAAAGAACTGTTGCTTGTATTGTGCAGGGAGATGGAATTACTTTATATCCCAAGCAATACTGGAAGTTTACGTGTAGTTCAATGGCCCCTTTTTCTTTTGGCCAATAAGGTTGTAATTTTGGTGTAAACATAGTGCTCTTACCATTATTTGTGGTTTTAGTGTTAGTTGAATTCTCATCCTCCCTTTATGAGCATCGTAATGAAGAGATGTTTGGTAGTCAACAGTTGTTTGTTACGTGTTGCAAAGTTTAAACATACTTGTTGACCAACCTTATTGAACTGGACAGGTGTTTTTGGCCATAGACATGGCTGCGGAATGCAAGGATTCACAGTCAGATCTTAGGGATAAAATTGCAAGAGATGAGTACATAAACTATGCAGTGATAGAATGTTATCATACAGTGGAAAATATGTTAAAAGCAATACTGGAAGATGATGTGGGAAAATTATGGTATGAGGTTTCTGGAGCCAATCTTTTAAAATTAGTAAATTGCCAAAATTTCTGTACCATTCTAAATGGCATATAAGGAAGCTAAATGGAATTGGGATGAATTTTGGATAACATGTTAGACAGATTTTTGCAGACCATGCTTTACTATTAACTTGATATGAGATAATAAGGTTGTGCAAATGACTTTGAATGCAGGGTGGATCGGATATTTTGTGATGTAAGTGAGAGTCTAGAAAAAGAAAGTATTGTTAAGGATTTTCGGCTAAACAAGCTGCCTTTCGTTGTATCAAGAATCACTGGATTGACTGGACTTCTGGTACAATTTGGCTTATAGATTTGATTGTGTAGTTTAACAATCTAATGAATGACATTGAATTTTTTTGGAGCAAGTGCTTGCTATTATCACATAACAATGAAAGGTTCATTAAAGAGAGCAACGCCCCCATTATTTCTTCGTTTGTAATAAATTGTATATTTATATTTCTAGAAGTGGGAAACAAGAAATATAGTGGCAAAAATCAAACCATATTCAAGAAATATTATTGGAATTTTCTTAATGTTCTGGAATTTATATTGCTAGAAGTAGGAAACAAGAATATGTGCTTTCCTAGTGCATTGAATGTAAAGAAGTTATGGATTTTGAGGCACAATCCATAGGGGCATAATTCATCGACCTTGAATTTATTATTCATTTTTGGATTTTGTTTTTTGAATTGCAATTCCATGTACCTTCATCTCCTTGTGCCACACTGATGCATTTTGGCTATTTTCAACCCATTGGAATTGATATTCTTAATTAAATTCCTTATATTCAACAATTTTTTTTTCACATTTGTGCACTGCAAATTTCACGTGTCTGCAAAAGGAATTATATCAGTCAGAGAAGAAAATATTAGTTAACTGTCAAACCAAACACTATAGTTTTTTCTGGCGTCCTCTCGTTTGTGTTATTGTTCCTCCCTTCCTTTTCTAACACCTGATTTTCATGCCCGTGTCCTTTCTGTTTGCAAAATGAAATCTCCCATCTTGTCCTTGCTTTGCTGGAATCGTTAAACAAAATTAAAAAAGGAAAAGAAAAATAATTTGCTTGCTTACCTGTATTTTGAGTCGTACGTCGAAGAGCAGCTCGAAAAGAAAAGTTACTTTGCAAAGCTTGGTTGACTGAGCAAAAAATAGTTTAAGCTTTTTGTGCAAATACTTATATAGAGAATGAGGTATAAATGTGAAATTCATAACAAGTGTTTGAAAAAGCTTCGTATAAACAAATAAATGTCAAAGTATAAATGTTTTACAAAGTATATATATTTTTTAATCGATTATATGGGATTGAAATTGGTCCCACCTGTATAAGATCATGACCATAGAGTGGTATCATTAACAGCTTGGCAATTATGCATGTATTTCTTGGCAAGATTTGAACCTGGGTCTCCTCCTTGGAAGTTAAATTATTTAATCAGCTGAGCTTATACCCTTTGATAATGTTTTACAAAGTATTACATTTAATCTTAATTTTTGAAATTATATCTATCTATCTATATTTTTCAATTGGTTAGTGGGGGTTGAAATTGCCCCCACATGTATCACATCCTGACTGCATCATTATTTTGATGAACCACATTATTGTGGTACTACAACAAACTGTATTATCATGGGTATGTCCATCATGATGTGGGGATTTTCACAAGGGTTGTGCTTATAGGATTCCATCCCATTTACGATTTTTCCAAAATGCTTAGATGGTTTTTTCTTTTAAATTAGTAAGCTATGCGTTGCTTCTATTGGGGATTTCCACGAGGGTTGTGCTTATAGAATTGCATCCCGTTTACCATTGCCCCACAATGCCTTTAGATGGTTTTTTTTTCTTTTAAATTAGTAGGCTATGTGGTTCAACCATAACTGCATGTTATATTTTAAGGTGTGGGTGGATGACTTTTGGATGAACTTTTCTTCATACTATTTCCTTTTTATATTTAAATTTTAACCATATATACTTCCCAAGAAGACGAAAGCTCTGGTGCAATAAAGATTATCAGATGGTTATTAACTTATTATATGTCGTGCAATATGGTTTTGTGTATATTTATTTTAATTATGAATAATTTTGTCCTACAGATACATGATGAGACACCAGATTTGGCAAAGGGTGCTGTGAAAGCCATTCAAGATCTTTATGATGTTGTTACCCATGATACTTTATCTTATAATATAAGGTAGCCTTCTAGCATTTGTAAAGTTTAAATGCTGTAGTTTAATTACATATTTTATGCATGCTTGTAAAGTCATTCCATCGTTTGTGCCTAAAGTATTATATATGTCAAATACTCAGAGAGCACTATGATACATGGAGATTTCTGGTACAAGCAAGGATGGAAGGGCGACTATTCTCTAAGCTGGAGTGGCCTAAGGATCCTGGACTTGTATGCATGCTTGTGCTTGCATCTTGAGTTGACATATGCTAGCTGAAATGATTATTGTTTGAACTTTTGTTGGAATTATTTATGAATTCTTCATCACTGTCCATCAGTTAAAACAAATACAAAGTTGTTAGTGTTGGGATTATTTTAATTACTACAATATGAAATACAGAGGGAACAAATCAAGCGGCTTCATTTACTTCTGACTATAAAAGAATCTGCTGCCAACATTCCAAAGAATCTAGAGGCAAGACGCCGATTAGAATTTTTCACAAATTCATTGTTCATGAGGATGGCAGATACAAAACCAGTGAGGGAGATGCTTTCCTTCAGGTAATTGATCGAGCATTTTTACATATCTTGATCAGAAGGCACGATGATTTATTCACTACCTTTGTATGACTGACTTTGTAATCTGAGAATGAGAATTGTTTACGTTGCAGTGTGTTTACACCATACTACAGCGAGATTGTGATGTACAGCATGAATGATTTACAAAAAGAAAATGAAGATGGAATCACTACACTTTTCTATCTCCAGAAAATTTTTCCAGGTATTTATGAGCATGGTAAAAATTGCCCATCTATATAATGGTAATTTTGTAATTAACATGGAATATTGCAAAAAAACATACCAATTTTGCACAATTTGTGTTGATAGTTTTTCTTCTGATTGTTACAATACTGGTTTGCCCTCGTCACATATTTATTGAATCTTAAGCATGCCCAGGGCTTTCAATCTCATGGGTTTTAACCAGGATAGAGTTTGATTAACACTCTGTACATGTTTATGAAAGGAAATATGATGTTTAAATTGAAAATATTACCACAATTTGTGCTGATATCAAGAGAGTGACACTTATCCCATTTTCCTTCTGCATCGTTCCTCTTTATTTCACAATCTCTTCCGTCAGGTATTGAATTCGTTGAGTGGGTATAAGGATCTTAGCAACAGCAATATTTTTGCAAATTGTTAATGATAATTGTATGAATATAATGGCTGGCATAAATTGCATTTCAGACGAATGGAAAAACTTTCTAGAACGTATTGGGCGAGATGAAAATACACTTGAGTCAGAGCTTCAAGAAAATTCTAATGATCTTTTGGAACTGCGGTTATGGGCTTCTTATCGGGGCCAAACGTTAGTCAGAACTGGTAATCTTGTGCTGCTCATTATGTGTCTTTGTAAATAGTCAATTTTTTGGAGTATTTCCATTTCACAACAACGTTTTCTTTTGTGATATTACCGAGTTGCAGTTAGAGGGATGATGTACTACAGAAAAGCACTTGTGTTACAAAGCTTTATGGAAGGGCCAACATGGGGTGGTAATTTGATTGTCTTTGTGAGATCTTTGGTATTCTTTTGTACACCAATAAACTGTCCATCCTATAAACTATTTTGTTTCCCAATTAATTCTACAGACCTGGAGGATGGACTTTCTAGATCAGACATAACAAGTACACATGGATATGAACTATCTCGGGAAGCACGAGCACAAGCTGATTTAAAGTTCACTTATGTTGTGACCTGTCAAATCTATGGAAAACAGAAACAAGAACACAAACCAGAGGCTGCTGATATTGCATTTTTGATGCAGAGGTAACACGACATTTTATTAAGAGATTAGTAAAGTGGGAGTATTTTGTATTGAGTGATTTTACTTGTTGCCTACACAGTAAAAAGTATGCTCAGATGCATTTTGTGGGATAAGTTCACTAATGAAATTTGTGTTGTGAACTATTAGGAACGAAGCCCTTAGAGTTGCTTTCATTGATGTCATTGAGACAGTCAAGGATGGAAAAATTTTCAAAGATTTCTATTCAAAGCTTGTGAAAGCTGATGTGCATGGCAAAGACCAGGTGAATGAGTCAACTGTCATAGAGTAATGATCTTATTATATTGAATCTATTTTATAACTCCTTCTAAATAGAGGCCATGCTTTTTGTCCTTCTACAATGTGTTGAACAATGCAATATGGTGATGGGATCACTATGAGATTGTTAAATAAATTTACTAGTAATAACTCACCTAGCAATAGTGGTCCTGAAACTTAATGGCAATGCAAGGTGTTAAATACATCAATATCGTTGTTGACAGATGCACAACATTCTTGTTATGGTTTGATTAGAGCATTTTCAAATTGTTGTGTGTTGCATTCCTTTCATCTGACATTCTGTACAGCAATAATGGGTTGACAATTGATCATAAATTTATATAGCAATGTCCAAATGCGGTAATAAAATTCTTGTCATACTTGGATATAAGAGTAGCTAGTGCAGTCTATGATTTTTGTAAGCTAGAAAGAGGAAAAATTGGCATTTACAAGAATATGCATATTTTGAAATTGCTCAAAATCGAGTGAAAGGAGAAGACATGGGTATAAAGTGTAGATAGTGCAGTCTATGTTATTTGTAGGCTAAAAGGAAAAAAAAAATAGTATATGCGTAATTGAAATTATTTGAAATTGAGGGAAAGGGGAAAACTCTTAAGATGGTTCATAGATTATTGGGTTGTTATATGGCATTTTTTTGCCTTGGTTTGGATTAGATTAGAGTAGGGTCATGTATGGGGGGCTAACATTTACCAAAAGGGTTGTATTTTTAGTTATCTTAATCCAACATTTTGAAAATGTTCTAGGTTGGGATATTGTTGATTCAACATTTTAAAATGCCCGAGTTTGGGATATTGTTTGGAAGGTAGTTGCAATCATGTTTTTTTCCTCTTATGTTTGATTATATAATGTATTACTTATTAGTTATTTGCATTTTTCTCTGAAAGCCGTTAATTTTACCCAAAAATGGAAGGAAGAAATTATGTGAATGTCATAAATGACTGAATAAGGTCAATGGGACTAACATTTAGTACAAAAACGATGGATTTGGGGTAAAAATAACCTCTTGATACTGAAAACGTAACTAGAAACCTATGTTCCACAAAATTCTTGAGATTGAGATGACGGGATACTATTTTGGGATGGTAAAATGTGTTTTGGGATGTGGAGATGGCTTTTTGGGATGTTGGGATCTGTCTTTGAGGTGACCCTCAAAGCCCAAGACGCATCCTCATGGAATATTGTTGGGAACCAAAATATGAAATGATGTAAACATAACTAAAGGGGTAAAGCCTATGTTATTTAAATGACAAATTGATCTATGAAGAGGGTTTGCCTTAAGTGAAATACGAAGTTGATGAAAGGGCCGAAGTTGGAGATAGAGGTTAAATCTTGTAGCCTAGCAATTTCATATTCCACAAGGTGTCGAAAATTAACATACATAATAGTGTAAAACAAAATTGAGCTAGAAAAAATCGTACAAGATGTATGCCATTATTTTATGCAATAGAGTTGACAATCCAATCTCATACACATGACAACACTTATACAATACTCGAGTAAGTATGAACATGAGAATATCATCATCATGTGCAACATTTCCCTCTGCAAATGTGTAAGGAATGAATATATACAAAGGGGTCATTGGGGGGTGTTGGAAATATGAGACTGCCTTAGAATAGATAAAAGTGCTAGATCTGACTGTTTGCTTTTATTTCGCAAGCTGATGTAATGGCTCTCTATTTTCTGCTGATGTATTTTTTATCCTTTCTTTAATATGAAGTATTTATTCAACCAAAAAATAAAAGAGTTAGTTTTAGTGAGCAGCATCAGTTTTCGTGAGCAGTGCACGAAAATGATTGCTTCTAGGCCTAAGGGAAAATAATATTATAATATGCTTATTATAATATTTAAGGTGGTCAAAAAGGTCTATAAGAGCAATAGGAAGGCCCAAGAAAATAATATTATAATTTTAATATTATAATTTTTTTTTTTAAGCGAAAAACCCCCTTGCGGGGCCGCCTTGGTCTGAGAGACCACGAACAGGGGGTTCTACACCGTCAAAGTCACCCGGGAGTCGCACCCGACCCTAACAGCACCAAACATTATCAATTGGATTTTGGATACCGAATTCAGCTTTTTGGTAGGGTGGAGATTTGAACCTGGGACCTCTCTTGGAGGATTTCCCTCTCCTCTCCAACTCACCTACAACACCTAGGTTTTAATATTATAATATTAAAGGTCTAAAGTATAGACCTAATTAATTAAATTAATTATAACAACTTTGTTATAAATTAATTTAAATTAAAATAACCCTAAGGTTAGGGTTACAAAGGGCAAGCAATAAAATTCGAGCGCCGACGTCGACTATCCTTTCCACCCGTCGACGTGTTGAGGGAAGAGCAAAAATTTTATATTTATACCATATGCTTTGGAGAAAAGTATTATCCTTTGTATAAAACTAATCGAAGTGCATGCGATTTGTGCGAACTGCGTGGAAGAAGAGGAGAAGAGGACAAAGTCTTTGCAAACGTGGTAGTCAACGAGTGCATAAAGGGAAGGCGGCTTGGAGATTTGTTGCCAACCGTGGCGGTTGGGCCAACGACAAGCGGCTGTGGCTTAAGGCACTAGTAGGCGGGAGGTTCTGCGATCAAAACCCTGCGGCAGCGCTTTTGCTAAGGTGCATGCTTTAAGTTTTTTTTTGGCGCCAAGGTGAAAGTTCAAAGCGCACGAGGCGCTCTTTGGTGCCAAGGTGAGCCCCTAGCTCACGTGGCACGTGGGCCACGACTAGGGCACTGTGGAGGCGCAAGCGGGAGTTCGAATCCCGCCGAGGGCAAGGTACTAAATTTTTTAAATATTAAAATTGCTTCTAAGGTTTAAAAGGTGGCATGATAAATTTTTATTAAGGGGGAGTTATAAGGTTTTTAAGGTTAATTGTTTTAATTGTGATTTTTGATAAAGTGAAATTGAAATAGGAGTTATAAGGTTTAAAAGGAGAATTATATTTTAATTGGGTTAAGCTATGATGTATTAGAGAGATAAGGGTTTATAAAGAAAATCATTGTGGTTATTTTCTTTAGACAAATTATTGGCTTGCATTTTGAAGTGTGGAGATTATAAGGTGTAAAAGATATTTATTGCTATGTATGGTGAAATATTTTGAGGGATCAAATTGAGTGAATGATTGAGGAAACATTGCTACTTAACCTTTGAAATTGGCAAAAAGTTGATTGTGATTTGAGACAGGTGTTTGAAGTCAAATCTTCTTCAAACAAGAGGTAAGGGTACATTATCCTTGAGAGTGATTGTTGGATGTTGTGAATGCTAAGTTGGAGTGAAAAGGTTCTTGTTTGATAAGCATTGTTGAGTAAACCTTTATATGCATGATTGATGAATGCTTGAGTGAGAACTTGTGAACTACCTTGAACTAGGGTTTGTGCAAGATCATGAGTATCATTGTTATGTGAGATTGTTTGATAAGCATTGTTGGAAATAATTGAGTGAGTATTCATATGCTTGAACTAGGGTTTGTGAAAATATCATGAGTATCATTGTTATGAGAAGTTGAGAACTATCTTGAACTAGGGTTTGTGCAAGATCATGAGTATCATTGTTATGTGAGGTTTGTTTGATAAGCATTGTTGAATAAGCCTTCATTGAGTGATTGGTTGAGTGGAGTTGATTGAGCCTAGTTGATTGGAAGTATTGGAGTGATAGTTCAAGTTCCGTGAAACAAATTGTTCTATATTCTGAATTGATTTGAGAAAGAGATTGGAAGTGATTGAGTGTTTGTGAGTGTGAAACATATTGAGTCTCTAACCATTCTCTATATGTTTCTAAGGTTAAACAAGAGAGTTTGAAAGTGATTGAGTGTTTGTGAGTGTGAAACATATTGAGTCTCTAACCATTCTCTATATGTTTTTGTGAGATTAAAACAAGATTCTTTTTAAAACTGTTTGTGTGATTAAAAAGGTTTTCTGTGATAGATTGAGTTGAGTTGTATAAAGCTTTTGTGAAAGCTAGTGGACAGATTTGAGTAAGTCCTAGAGTGGACTTAAGGACTGAGTTGAGTAAGCTTTTGTGGAAGCTTACAATGCAGATTTGAGGCAAGTCTTAGAGAAGACTTGAGAGCAGTTTGGACAAGTTCTAGTGAGGACTTGTTGAGCAGATTTGAGGTAAGTCTTAGAGAAGACTTGAGAGCAGCTTGAGCAAGTTCTTGAGAGGACTTGTTAGATAGATTTGAGGCAAGTCTTTGAGAAGACTTGTGAGCAGAGTTGATTGATTGATTTGTTCAAGCTTTGTGTTAAGGCTTGGGGCAGATCTAGCAGAGTTGATTTGGGATTGGATCAAACTTTGTGTTAAGGCTTGAGGACATATTTGAGGACAAAGTTTGGTGCAGATTTGAGGACAAGTTTGTGCCAGATCAGAGACAGAGATTGAGTAGATTTGTGCTAGATCGAAGGACTATGTTTAGTGCAGATCAGAGACAGAGATTGAGCATATTTGTGCTAGACCGAAGGATTGTGTTTAGTGCAGATTTGAGACAGAGCTGAGAGCAAGCTTTGGAGGTGACAGAGTAGAAGACAGTAGGCTCCAATGGATAGAGAGCATTGAGGACAGGTCTTTTGAGTGAGGACATGAGTCTTCAGTGGAGAGAGATCCACAAGCCAGTGCAGTGAGGACAAGTCTTTTGAGTGAGGACATGAGTCTTCAGTGGAGAGAGATCCACAAGCCAGTGCAGTGGAGGCAGTAGTCTTCTAGAGGTTCACCAGCCAGAGCAGAGGATAGAGATCCACGAACCAGCTGAGGGGATTGGTGTCTCTTGTGGATAGAGATCCACGAACTTGATTAGGGGATTGGTGTCTCCTTTGGACAGAGGTCCATAAACATTGTAATAGGGAAGGATTCCCAAGAGATTTGTTGAGAAAATTTTAGTGAAAGATTTTCTCCTTGGAGTAGCCCACATTGGGTGAACCACGTTAAATTGGTGTCTCTATTGTGTGTGGTGATTTGTGCATTGCTTTGATTACTGTTGTTAATATTGCCATTGATATATTGCATAATATTGTTTGAGAAAGAAAATTAAAAAGTGGTCTTATACTGTTCACCCCCCCTCGCAGTATAAGCTTGTGTTCTTCATGGGGGATGGTTAGTGATTGTCCAATGACCCGATAACCATACACAAAATTTAAAAGTATTTCTTACGCTGCCTAACATACTTTATGACCATTTTGATGTTGCGGACTCACATGGGATAGCCTACATACAACAAACCATGTACATATCAAAATGCACATGTGACGACTTGCTACTGTGATAGCTCATGAGATGGTGGCAGGTTAGATTTTCCACCTACATTTGCCCCTTTTAAGTAGGTCAGTGTCCTTGCCCACTATGCCATAGGTACTTGTGGGTGGGTAGCTTGAACATCAACAGTTGGCATCGCTTGTGCAGAAGAACTGGCAATAATAGCTTGTAGACGTTGGATCTCCTAGTATGTTGTCTTGTACTTCTGCTGCATCTTCTTCCTAAAATCAGCGTGCTTCATCCATTGTCTTTTTGACTGTCCAAGTTCTAATTGTGGTGGTACCACATGTTGAGCTTCCAATGGAGCCTCTAGAGAGAACAAACTCTGTTGTTTTATGGAACAGGGTAGACCATTGAAGGCCAATGAGTAGTCCAATGGAGCCTCTAAAGAGAACAAACTTTGTTGTTTTATGGAACACGGTAAACCATTGAAGTCCAATGAGTAGGACCTTCCTTGTTATTGCGTCAGGTCCCATATGTCTGTTGGCCAATCCTTTAGGTGCTTTCTTTAGGACACTGTATATTTTTTCTTCTAACACACAACACCACAGTATCCTGTTAGGACCCATCTTTTACAACAAACCTTTAATCAATTTGAGTGATATTTACTTAATGATCACTTTTTTTTTTTAATGCCCACAATTCTCTTGGTTGCTGTCTAGTGAATGGTATGTATGTATTCATACTAAGAGGGCAACAATGTGATATTAATCAAGTGGGTGTCTAGAAACTTGGTCGACACCCCACCGTGTGTGAGTTCTTCAGAGAGCAAATGGTACGATTGGCGATTCTGTGAGGACTCACCTACTGACTCGCCCATGAATAGGTGGCTTGTTGATTAGGTACAATAATGCCTAATGATTGATGAAGAAAGCAAATGGATATGCGGGGAGGTAGTGCCAAAATTGTTGCCTTACATGCACCATCCTGAATGCTTAGCACTTTGTTGTGCTATAGTTTTGCTTTGCTTGCGACAATAGACAACTTGTGAAGTAAGTGGGTGGTTCCAATCCATGGCTCCAAGACTTCCTTCTTGTACCAACTTGCATCCAATTACAATGTTTGACGAGTTGATGTGGACTTGAGATTCATTCTCCCAATTCTATGTATCCCAGAATGGGCGTGTTGATGAGATTTACTTTTAGTTGGTGAAAGGCTTATAGGTGCTCCTCCATCCATCTGAAAGGAACAACATTGTGCATGAGGTTGTCAAGGACATATGAAAACTATGCGAAGTTCTTTATGAAGCTTTGAAATATTTGAGCGAGCTTACATCGTACAATTTCCACATGGATCTTGTGAGGATCTACCATTACTAGACTTTGATAGACAATATGCCCTAGCAACTTCCCATAAGGCACTAACAATTTACTCTTGTTGTTTAGGGAGAGACACACATTCATGCACAACTAGATGCATTGCTCCAAAGCCTTCAAGAGCTTATCCTTCCTTCCATATAATGACCAATCATCTAGGAAGACTTTAAATTTTCTCATACACATCTACTAAAAACTAGATAGGATGATTCTCTGGAATGCCACAATTGCATTCGAATAAGCTGAATTGCATTCGGTTATATGTGCATATTCCATTCTCCATTACAAAAGTGGTCTTCAGCTAGTATTGTTGCATAATATTGATTTGTTTGTAGCTTGGGGATCTAATGAGTAGTGAATAGATCATACGCTTGACTACCTTAACCAAAATTGAATTAGGAAATGGAATGGGGAAGGGGTCCTTGATGATGAACATGTTCAAACTTTGAGTGTTCTCCTTTAAGTTGATAACAATTGGTGACAACCAATTCCTCATGACTAGATTAAAGATGACCGTGGCCTTGAGCATTTTCTACATCGTTTCATTGACCAATTCTACTTACTGCGGGTTCATGTATTATGGTTTTTGTTGCATTAGTTGTGTTCATTGAACCAAAGGTATATGATGAATGCACAATTATGGTGGAATGCCCTTAATGTCCTTGCAAAGCTTAGGCAAAGACCTCTTTGTGTTGCAAAAGATCTTGAACACTACCATCTTCAAGGCTGGATCCTAATCATCACCATAATGGATGAAAGTTTTCTCATCCCCTTCTACTAGGTTAACTTGTGTAGGCAGGCAAATTGACATGTCTGCATAATCAATAAAATATGTGTGGAAGTCAAATATGCATATAATAAAGTTTTGTAATATTGAATGAATTGTAACATTGTAATACTTGCATGGAAAAATGTAATAATGAGTCAAGTAATAGTCATGTGTGAAAAAGTCATGCAAGGGTAGTTGTCATTTAGTTTGTCTTGTAGTTAAGAGGGAAATGAAATGAAATGCAAGACAAATGTAGTAAGGTAGAGGTGAGGTGTTGGGGTTGGTAGTTGTCAATAACTACCTTCCTCCTAGTTTAAATAGACCCCCCTCATTCATTGAACAGGTAGGCACACACATACTTGCATATAGACATTGCATTGTATATGCCAAAGATAGATATTGTGGAGTACTTTGGAGATATTCTGCACATAAGCAGATGTGTATGCAAGGAGATGCGATACGCTGTTTGATTTTACAGTCTTATCATTAATGCAATATCTTGTTTATTTGATGTGCTTGGCTTCTTCTTGGCCTCTTAGAGTGCCAAAGTTTGGTGTTTCTTGTTTTTTACGTTAAATAAGTACTCTTATAATTAGTGATTGTGTACCTCACAAATATTCCAGAAGCTGTGTTTTGGACAATTTGTGTTATATTATCTTTTCGTTTGACATTGTACACCAAAAGTCACGTTTCTCCTTCTATATTTTCTCTTCTTTAAGTTCACGCATCATGCAACATCGTATCTGTACTGAGCACCTTAATTGATATTCCCTATTTCTCCTTATCGCTATAACTATTGAAGTTGCTTGCTACTCAACTCGAACTTCCTCCACCCATCGTGGTCTTCATCTCACTATTTTAAGTATGTCTCTCTATTAAACGCATCCTGGATGATGTTGGAGGGACATCACTCATCTTCTCTTGCTCATGAAGCATTGCTTTTGCGACATGTCATCAGGTTTCTTCTACATCTTGCCAGTTGACTCCTGTAGATGATGGTTATAAGACTTGACACCCTCATCTTTCTTTTTCTTGGTGCCATATAGCTCTCTAGCGATTTTGTATCATCACATAAAAGTCAAACCTCCTCAAATGCTTTCTTGAGGTTGTCCCATGAATTGAACTATTAAAACAGGTTTAGTCCATTGCATTTTGTTTGAATGTAGCAGGGAACAATTGTATCCATGTCACTTCATCCATTACTCTATTTGCGTTCCATATTGTAACACAAGTTCCGATATGAGAGATGGTCTTCCTTTCTGTCGTTGAGAAACATCAGGTATTTTTGCTTGCTCTTTGCTGTTGCGGTCATTGTTGATTGTATAAATAATAAATCCAATGTTCACCCTTGGTGTAGTAAGTTCAATTCTGGTCAGCTAACTTGTCTTGTCTATTGATTGTATCTTTGTCTAAGGTTTGTCCAAACTCAACGCTTAGAATTTGTCTATGCTAGTTCTCTGTGACCACCGTCAAAAATAGACTATCGTCTCTATTGACTACCAAAAATTCATCTACAACTAGACACACCTTGTTGTGGTACTCACTCATCAATTGCTTTGGCACCTTCACGAATTGCTTGATCACATGTTTCACCGTGTTTCTTGTCATCACCATTGTTTGCATGACCTTCGTCGGCACAAACATTGTTTACTGTGCAACCTCCTTCATTTGCACAAATTTATTATGTGCTAATTATGTCATTTGTGTGGATCTCGTTGTCGATGCCCTTTGTGTTGTGTGTGAACCTCGTTGTCTGCATGTACTTCGTCACCCGTTTTGTCAGCACGTTTTGACTCATTGATTGACCGTCTAATATGTTTCTTTATCAATTGCAAACCATCTAATATGAAGTTCCATGTTGACAATCCTTTGGGTAGGGTTCTTTTCATAAATAACTTTATTGCATCAAGAGAACCTATATATTTTTGAAGTAATATTTTTGCCCTATTCTTTCCTTGATTTCTAAATAATCTCTACCCAAACTTTGCCGTTAAGGCCAAACTCATAAGTCTGCAATTCAACAAGTTTTCTCCTACAATGTTCTTTCCTTTGCAAATCCTATCCCACTTACAGTGAGGAACACTAAATTTTTTCTTGCATCCTTTCCAAAGAAAGTCTCTTCAATATTTACGAATAATTGATGCTATACCTACTAGAAATCTTGAAAGTGACATCATATAAATAGGGATGGATTGAATGTAGTCTTTAAGAGTTGTAGCCTTCCCACCATAGTTAAGAACTTACCTTTTCAACCTGTCAAACAAGCTTTCATTCTATCAAAAGAAGAGACCCGAAGCTCCTTTTTATTTCCTTTATGAGACAAAGGAATACCCAAGTAGGTTACCCTAAAACATGCATAATAATTTGTTGTAAATCTAAGGCACTGATAATTAAAAAAATCCTGGATTTGTAGTTTTAACCAACTGTCCAGCAGACTTCTCATAGCATGATAATATTGATTTAAACTCCATGGCATTTTTAGTATATATTAAAATATAATTAATTAGATCAAATGGCATTAGCTCAACCGGTTATATTTGTCGACTTTCAAGGAGGAGACCTAGGTTCAAATCTTGCCAAGCAATACATACATAATAGCCAAGCTGTTGTAATAACACTATGTGGTCAGGATGTAATACGGGGTTGTTTTAGATAAATATAATAATTTTTAGATTTTTTTCAAGATTTCAAAATCTATTGTTTATATAATATAAGAATTTAAAATAATTAAAAAAACTGTTCAAACAGTTTGGATTGGACCAAACCTGGGCCAGGCTTGGCCCAGCCTTGTTACTATGTTTGAATAGAAGATTGGGCGGATATTTTCTTCTAAAACAGACTCCGGTTATATAATTTTTTCTAGTGGCAAGATCCAATGTGGGACATCTATTTCAAATTTAATTGCGGTCAACCTGTGCCTCCATTGAGCAGAGATTTCATAATTTAGATGGTTGTGAATTTCTCCTATAATGTTTTTTGAGAGACTAGAGTCAGTGATTATAAAGGGGATGATGCACCGAGCATAATAGACATCCATACAAGAGTTGAAATTTTCATTGATGCCCTTTTGACATTACAACTCGAGTGAATTTTCGCCAAATTGAAATTGAACATGAATTGAAAAGATGGTGATTCTTTACCAAATAAAAAATGAAGATCAACTGAATCTTTTCAGTATCAGCACAATGCTGTTTTCCTTCAGTGCATAATTACATGTTTCAAATCTAATATTTGTGTAGAATTCAACAAAAGCTAACCTTGTTTTGTTTAAGAATTTGTCAAAAATATCCTATAGACTTATCTTGTGATAAATTCATTCAATCAACATTTAAATCTCTGTAAGAAATTTGTATTGAAGATCATATTCTTGTTTTCCACTAGAGCACTGTCAGCTAATTCTTGCATTTATTCTGAGGGGTCAATTTAAACAAAATTTCAAGCAATGCATATTTCCCAAATTCAGAGCAAGATTGAAGTCTCCTGTCTCAGACAACACTTAGTAGATAGAAAATAGTATCAAGGATAGCTTAATACCTAATTCTTGCATTTGTTCTCATGGATCAGTTCAAACAAATTTTCAACTGATGCATGTTTCTCAATTTCAGAACATGATGAAGCCTTCTTGTCTGAGAAAGCATTTAGCTAATAGAAAGTTATATCAAGGATTGCCATATAGCATGATCATTAGTACATGTATTCTAGGGTCACACTTCTAAGCTTTATGCATGGCAATCAAGAATGAGTAATGTAATTTGATATCCATTTTAGGTTTTGGCATCCCCTCAAACTTATGTATATACTTAGTAAGCCAGAAATTTATCACAAGTGAAGATAGCCTGGCCTGGCTAATTCATTTGAAGTCCTTCCTTGTCAATGTTTTAAAAGTTTAGTGGTCATCTATGACAAGCGTATGAGAATGCTTGGCAATTTCCTGTTTTTTTACTTATAAGAATGGCTTTGAACCTTGAGAGCTTGCAGGTTACAAGGAATATGCCTTGGAAACCTTGGAATAACATCATGATGTTTGTGACTAGTTCCATTTTAGAGGAAAGACGTCAATTTTTTTAAAAGAATCCTAGAATGCTAAGTATATAGGTTCATATTTTTGATCAGTCACTTGAAAACATTGTAAATATTACCTTGCTAAGTATACAATTCCACTTTTTTAGTCAGTCCCTAGAAAGCTATAGGAAATACCTACCAATGACTGTCAGCAGCTATCTGTTTCTTTTGCTTTAAATAATAAATATATAGGTAATTTGATCATTTGATATTTGATGATTTTATTTATTCATTTGTTCTTGGTGAATCTTAAGGTTATGTGCCTCCTTTATAGACGCGTGCCATAAGCTTAGCCAACATGCTTAAAATTTAAATCTGGTTCAAGCTTAGCCAACATGCTTAAGATTTAAATCTGGTTCAGGCTATTACAAATGTCCCCTATTATCATCCTACCATAACCCTTTGAATAATAGTGGTGATTATTTTTACAAGGTTATGCCATATATGTAAAATGGTAAATAAAAACAATTAATCCTTTGTTTTTACTGATCATTTTCTACATGTTTGGTTTGTTCTACTCTTAAGATAATTTTTAAACATGGTTTGTAATGCAGCATTATTTCATAGCTGTAGTTTTTAGGATATTTGATTTTGGTTCCTTTTATTTTTTTTGAAGCATGATTTCTGGTGGTTTTTCAAGTTGTACTTTGTAATCCCATACAATGATTTTGATCACTGTTGAAACTAGTGTGATTCCTTTCATTTTTCCCTTCCTTACTGCTATATTAAATCAATATTATTTTCAGGAAATATACTCCATCAAGTTGCCAGGAGATCCAAAGGTTGGAGAAGGAAAGCCAGAGAATCAAAACCATGCAATAATTTTTACTCGTGGAGATGCTATTCAAACTATTGACATGAATCAGGTGAGCCTTTTTATGAAATTAACCTTCCTCTAGTTTTGTCTTCTTTCCTTGTACTTTTACTCTTGTTCATTGATAGAACTTGAATCTAGATTTAGGTAGGACAGGAAAAGATGAAAACAATTCCAATATTTAGGGAGGAAATACACAGATGAAATATTGAAAATGATTATTGGTAGGAAAGAAATGTTCTTCTGAAGAAGACTTGTACATGCTATGAAATTCTTTTGGTATGGTACATCCATATGTTCTCCATGGCTGTCTTATATCCGTCCAAGATGAGAAAATTTTAATCCCATAGTGAATATTTTGAGTAGGATAGGATGTAAAATGGTGAATATGTTGGTATTCTATATAATTGTTTTTCCGCTAGAGTTTACATTCATATTACCAAATATAAGCATCTGATAACATAGTTAATTTATGTCCTAAATTTATTAGTTTCTCTAGAATATTTAGTTCAAAGATTTAGTAATTTCTCACGAGGTTATCTTAGAAAGAAAGGTTTTTTTTTTTTTTTAAAATTTGGACCCTGGGACTTTACTCAACCATCGTTCACAAGAGATCAAATATGGAAATTGATCTTTGTTAGGAAAGAAAATACCTTTTTAATAGGGTTCTTAGATTGATTATGATACGCTTTTGACATTTCTTGAAGCCAGTCACATCTATCCAACATGTAAACGTGATATGGTGAATATGTTGGTCTTCTATAAGATCTTTTAGTCATAAAGTTCATTCATATTTTACCAAATATTAGCATTACATATTTTTTATTTTTACTCTAAATATATAAATTTCTTAAAGATATGTAATTCAAAGATGGAGTTATTTTACCACCTCACCAGTTTCTTCATAAGAGAAAAATTTGATAGATTCTTGTTTATTTGAGACCATGAAGGTTCACTGAACCATGATTTGGGCTTTAATTTTTTGTGTGTAAAGTGTCCTATGTTTTAGGATTTAGCTTATGTGCTACATCAAACTAGTTAAAGGTAGGTCCATAATGGTTATCTTAAAAAAAATAACAATAGTCGCTTTTATATATTTCTATACATTATTCTAAAAGTTACATGGGTACATTTTCGTGAAGGCACAGAGGGTGCAGACCCTCAAAACTGGGGTACGAAATTGCACTAATTTCTGTTGTAAATAAAAAAGTAAAATGTGTGTTTGTGTATAGAACAATGCTTCTCTTTTTCCAAGAGACTATGGACTAATGGTAAATGAGGTGCACTTATATAAGAAAGTGACCGAGGTGCAAAATGCCCACACTGTGCAAAGGCATCCTATACCTATGGACACTTCTGTAATAAGGCGGCCCATGATAATGGGATCATTTCGTAATACGGGAGCCTCCCTGTTCCAACCCACAGTTTACCCATGAAAAAAATGTGTTCTAAAAATATTAGAATCAAGATTGTGCAGAGTAGTAATACACTGAAATTTCAATTGGAGTTATTACCGTTTGCACAAGCCATCGAACATTCAATTTTTATGCAGAGTATTTTTAAGACACAGAAGTTCAAATTTCCATAAACTTTGTGCTAAATGAATGTTGGTGTTCGCCACAGCAACCAATCTATTTATCTGTGAGGAATCAACATCCTGAAGTCTGTAAATATTATGATCTATAGCTCTAGATGCCCCTATTGAATGATTTGATTTGTAAGCATTAAATTCTCTTGCTTATGCTTGGAACATACACTACATTGTGCTTTACTCTTGCAATTCTGATTTGCAGAAATACATTGCTCTCTACATAGTGTATTTTGTTATTACCTAGAATTACCTTGTAATATCTTCAATAAACCTTATAACCAGTCTCTGCTGGTGGTTGTGTTTACTGGTACCAGCATCAAAATACCAAATCTCTTGAAGTCTGTATCTAATTTTCACTGGAAAATTACCATTGCATATTCATCTTCTTCATCATAGTCTGTTTTTGCTTCTCTTCTGACAATTGTTTTTTGTATATGTTGTTTTTTTCTTAATAATATGTTATCTTTCATGATAGAGAACACCTCATATATCTATAGGTAGATGTAGTCCCTCATTATTTGTCTTGCTTCTAGCAGCAAAAACACTTTCTGAATTGTTTCATCCACGTGTCCTTTTTCAACAGTTTATTACACGGCTGATTAAATGTAATGTTGGCATCTTCAGAAGTTTTATGAAGTTTCTCAAAATATTTGAAAAAATGGGGCAAACTTCCAAGAAATGACAATCAGGCCCACTTCTTCTACTTCCGACCAATGTGTGCCAATGTATCTGTCATAACCTTTATATTAAAACGTTGCTAGATAGAGTCAACCTTTTTATAATTTAGGGGAAACATTATTTTTTTGAGATAGAGTGCCATCCTATTTGTGATTTGATGTTTATGATTCTAATTTACTCCAAATTTTGAATGTTATCTGTATGAGAAAACCATAGGCAATATCTCCTCTGGCATGGACAATGTAAGAAGCATGAAAGCTTCTTTAATTTGGTATTAAAGTCGCCTCATTTTCCTCTGTCGCATTCTGGTTTTTTACAAGATTCATCAGGTCCATATATTAGAAAATGGGTACCAGCCTATTTTCCAAATGTGAAATTGTTACCATTATTTTTGAGATTTGGTGATTGTCATATTGTTTAGGGATGACATAGTCTTGGTTTTTTATTTTTGGAAAAAAAAAAAAGCACTACTACAAACATTAATGTTTTACCTCTCTCTTTTGGATTATCTTTACAATAATCTCTGCATATCTGCCTATGCTACTATGTCTCCGGAACAATATTTGTCTTTGATGGCAGGTGTCATGCCTTATCAATATGTTACAGTGAGATATCTATTCCAGTAGGAAACTTTAGCAAATTGTTTTGAGTACAGATTTGTCCTTCAGTAACAATGCTTGTTCAAAGGCATACAACTTCGCCAAGGATTTGTTAATATTTCAATAATCATGGACGATGTACAGTTTTGACATCTGTTACATTTCCTTTTGGTATCCACAATTACTATGCAGAAAATGAAGTAGGATTAAAAAGGACATTGGCAACTTGGCCAAATTATCTCTGCCTGAGGTCCATGCTTCCTCTGATGACATGAAAATATCTCTGTCAGTGTTATCACAATGTCTATTGAAAATATTCTGATGTATGCTAGCAATTTTCAAAGAGCAAGCCCAATCAAACTGGTCACCTCAGGTCTTTCTTCTCTCTGATAACAGCTCTTTGGATACCATTCTAAAACAGAGGAGTTGTCATTTTAATATAGGGTTGTTTCTTATTGTCGCTGCCTCAATCAACTACTTCCAATGTACGTCCAATTTTCATTAAGGTAATTCAGGAGTTTGACTTAACAAAATCACACAGTTTGTGGCAGATAAGATCGTCAGTGTGTTTTTGATGATCCTTGTTCTTAATTTCCAATGTTCATGCTATATCAAAAAACAATAACATATCAGTTTGAAAAAACTTAGGTGAATATGTAGGCTGTGCATGCTGTCTTTTTGTCATATGTTCAAGCATCTTATATATACACAACTCAGGTTTTCTACAACAACAACATACGCAAGTCTCACAAATTCATTCTTGACTAGAAAGAGAGTCTTATCTTAGATTTGTGTATGATAAATGGTGTTTGAGTCATGCCTCACACAGGTATAACACACTCACATCATGCATAGATCGAATTGTCCATGAATTAAAAATTCATCTTCATTGAATCATGAAGTCAAAAGTAGTTTCCAGTGAAATAGTTCACCTCTGAAATTTATGGTCTTCTCAAATATAAACAAGGCAAATGTACCTCTCAGATCCTTTGTGGACATGATGGGCTTTCTAAGCGACCAAATTATAGAGAATATAGTGTTTGATCAAGGATGCCCAACATTTTATGGATTTCATCAGTGATAAGAAGGTGGATGATTTTGATATCCTAGTTGACTTGGATGTGGTTTGTTGTATTGCAAAGTATTCCATTTACAGAATCAACAAATATACAATGCATCGGAAAAATTAATTCACATACACACAGCACAAATAGGGAACCAGAATGTATCAAGGTGTGGGTCTCCTTGTACTATCCAACCAATATACAATGCAACTAAGGAGAACAATTGTTTTTGAGCATAGTTTGAGATCAAGATCATGAGGGTTGGGGACATATAGTTTGGAGGATGGAGACACCAAAAGATAGTGATTGCATTGTCTAAGTACGATACTCTGAACAACATCTTTATTTCAGTTGTATCAAATGTAACCTAATAACAACATGACCAAAACATCTTTGTAAAACATCAGATTTGTAAGACATGTATTGGGTAAATGTGGCTGTGTACATGATTTCATTCTTTACCATGACTATTTTGTGCAATCATTGCCTTTAGAGAGATCCCAAATGAGGAGACGTCAAGCTTTTGTTCTATTTTTTTTTAAGATCCACTTTCTTCAGCTTCTAGGAAACGTTTATGAACATTCAGAAGGCATGTCTATGGGTTCTCTACCATCTTTGATTGATATGTGGAAATATTTGACAGCCTTTTCACTTAGGTCAAAATGGAGGAAAATATATATGGATGACACAGTTTTGAATTGGTGGCATAGAAGGAGAGCATATACCTGTTTGCTCAAATTGATGATAAATTCACAATTGAATTGGAATGGTAAAATCTTTTACCTTTTTGGATGTTCTAATTTTTAGGAAGCAGGATGTTCAACCCTCCAAATAGTTTTATAATAATCTTACCCATATATACCTCTGTCTGCTACCATCATCACCCAACTCAAAAAATGGGCATGCTTAAAACTATGATCAGTTGGGGTCTATTGATCATAGATGTAGACCATTGGGAGCTTGAGATGCCCCACCTCACTCAAGTGTTCAAGTTTAATGGCTATTCACAATGACAAATTGAGCTAGCAGCAGTGCCCAAAGGGGTGCTAGAAATGAACTGAAGGGAAAGGATGTCTCTAGAGCATACATCCCATATGGTGAAGGGATTTCTAATAGAATTGCTATTAATTTGAAGAGGAAAATCATCCAAGCCAAGGAAAATCATCCAAGCCATGCCCCTACTGATAATTACCATCATGAAAGAACTTTTATCTAAAAGACTTGGTTGATTGAGCCTACATTGGAGAGAAAGGGAGAGTGATTGAAACCATAAATAAGGAGTGCATAGAGATCTACATTATTGCCGAACCAGCTAATCAACATTTGATCACATATCAAAAGACAACCACTCGTTTTGCATTCAAGATACAATGTAATTTCAAAAGAGGACCACTTCTTAAGAGAGATATTTGAGGCTATTAAAATGGAAAGCACTAAGCAATCTTGATAAGGAAGATGATTTACACTTAAGCCCTATATGGAGGCCTATTTTACTTGTTTAATGGGATCAAGCCAAGATAAGATAAGATAATTTTTATTAATGTCCACATATGGCCAAAGTAACCAACTATCCCAAACAGGCCAGCATAGGATCTAATGATGCTCCCAAAAGAATGGCCAGGACTAAGAGGGCCTGATTGGATAATCCTAGGAGGACATGGAATTCGACCCCTCAAGACTCTTCTAGCATCAATGGTTGTGGAACCAATAGAAGAGGACAAGAAACTAGTAAGCTGTGCCTGTCTACAACTCCTTGGTATGTGAGGGGTGGCTGAAACCTGACATCTAAGAACTATAGTCTTTTCCTATTGCAGGTAAGAAGAAATAACTGAAGCCCTAGTAACCACTCTTGTATGCAAATAAGGGCACACAAATCTGTCATTAATATTTTGTATAGTTGTAGCTTCCAGTGAGCACTTATTACTCTTGACTGCAGCGTTAGGGTGAATGAGGTGATTAGTCTAGTAGTTTGTCTCCCCTATAGTAACTGATGCTGGAGAGTGATAGCTTCCCTGAGCAAAGAACCAAGAATTTTTGGTCAGGATAGCTGAAAAAAGTGGCAAGAGATCCACCCGAGTCTCTATACAAGCAGTAGTACATCCCTCAAATCTCAGAGTAAACAGGACACTTGAAGATGAAATGTTTTTAAGGGAAGGGAAGGAAAGAAATTTAAATTATCAAAACCTCAAATCTCAGAGTAAACAGGACACTTGAAGATGAAATGTTCTTAAGGGAAGGGAAGGAAAGAAATTTAAATTATTGTTTTGATATCGAAGGGGAAATAATGGGTAATGTCACCATTAAGTTGTATCCTAATAATGGAGTATAGAGTTGATCCATAACATCAAATTTTCATTATTGTTTTTTTAACACTTGTTTGAGAATTTTTCTCCATTAGTCATTTAGCTTATGCTTCTTTGTTGTAACATATATTAATGACCTGTAGCCAAGCAAATTTCAAATCCAAAGGAATTAACTCATAAATGTAGCACACAACTAATCATAGGTTATACGCTCCTGGTTGACTTTGTATCACATAACACAGGACTTTGTTAGATAGCTTTTATCATCTAGCACCTAAATCAAGACTATTATGATAAGCTTTACATAATTTATTTTAAAATGCCTTGTGAAATGAAACTTTATCAAATTATGGTTCTAGCTCTTGGAATTTTCTTTTGGATGTGTCTTGTGAAAGGGCAATGGGAGTTTTTTCACAATTTGGATTAGTTGCCAGTTAAGTTATTTGTCATTTCATATGATGGATACTGCTTAAAAAATGTTTTATCTCTCTTGTTTTATTACACAATGTTATGATTTTATCAGGACAATTACTTTGAAGAAGCTTTGAAAATGCGCAATCTTTTACAAGAATTTTATGTTGATCATGGTCTTCGGCCTCCTACAATTCTTGGTGTTCGAGAGCATGTCTTCACTGGAGGGTATAATATGAGATTTAATGGTCATTTTTTCATAATATTTATTCATGAAATTTATCTTGTTTGATTATTATTTTTATTCTTTTTAATGCAGTGTGTCATCTTTAGCTTCATTTATGTCTAATCAAGAAACAAGTTTTGTGACTCTGGGTCAGCGTGTTTTGGCATATCCTCTGAAGTAAGTTTAGCTCTCTTACATTATAATATTTTATTGTAGAGGCATCTTCTTTTCTAAGTTTGCATACTGAGCTCTATCAATTGTAATTATGAACATGATTTACAGCCTACTTCATCTTGCAGGGTTCGCATGCATTATGGCCATCCAGATGTTTTTGACAGGATTTTCCATATCACAAGAGGAGGCATAAGCAAGGCATCTCGCATTATTAATATAAGTGAAGATATATATGCAGGTATTACTATATTTACTCGGGCTTCTACTTACTGCGTAGTGGACATCTTTGTCCTACAACAATTCCAAATACATTTGTCTCCTAGTGATTTGCCTCAACTTTGTGTCTTTTGGTTGAAAAAATTTATGGCCTTTATATACATGGAATAATTACTTGGACCTATATATGGAATAAATGAGGAGATTGGAGAGAAATAGCATCTTTTTAGCTCATACACATGGTTAGCCTAAGGTAGTAGCTATCTTAACCACGTTATAGTCTTTCACTTATATCAATATCACATCTGGATTCTTATTTCCGTGAAGTGTTTCATTTGGAATCATTCCAGTTGAAACCAGAGCTAGGGTTTTCTTTTCCTTTACACAAAAGCTTCTTCCTATCTAATATAGCTGAAAATAGATCTAGTGGTTTCTTTGCCTTTTACAAACAAAATCCCTCCCACTTGTTGCAATTGAAAATAAAGCTAGGGTTTTTGATCTAACATGGAAATTGGACATTCTCATGCTCTTTAGATAGTGTTAACTCCAAAGTCAAGTACAATTAACTCACCAAATGGATCAAAGAAGTTGAGGGTTTTGAGATTGAGGCTTAACGACAAATATCACAACTATAAATCCAATTTCACGAGAAGGACACCACAATTGAGGCCCTACAATGTCAAATCAAGGAAGATAAAAAAAGATTCGCAAATTAGAATAAGGTTGGATGGTGTCATTGATGGGACTGAAAAATAAGCCACATATTATTTACAAGTTATCTTACAATATATAAGCATCAAGCTTAGGAGGGAGATATGACAAGTGTCATAAGCTCCACTCCAAGTGTCTTTCAGAAGACACCACTCCAACTCAAACTGAAGACAGGGACAAGTGGCAGAAGACAAATGTCAACCTGTCAATTATAGGCATAGTGCACATTATAATAATATTCTAACAGTCATAGATCATCTTCATCATCTCCAAGAGGTTTTTGACATACAACACAAGCAAACAAATATCCTCGTATGACGTGAGAATATGAAAAGCGAGAGAAATGTTCATCAACAATCACTTAAAGAACAAGTTGAGAACATTATTTATGGTTTCCAGCAGTCAAGGGCAAAAGGAATCCTCCCACTATGGAGTTAGCAATGCAAGCCAAATTTGATTAGGAAAGGGAATGCCATTCCAATGAACTTAAACTTCAAATTCATGTTCCTTAAAAGGATGACCATGATTTCTTGCATAAGAAATTGAACCTCAAAGATATTATCGTTGATTGGGTTTGGGTAGCCTTTGATGATACTCTTCTCATTTGGTTCTGCTCATTTGAGGAATGTTTGAAACTTTGAGGCTTTAATAGCCAACAAGAAACTTTTTATTCTCTCAAAAAATTCACATGTATGAGGATCTCATGCATCTCTAGATTGATAAATTGTAGAAGGCATGTTCTCAAGTGATAGCTGCATAGAAAGACAAGTGGGCAGGTAGCCACGACCAAGATGCAGTGACTTGTGGCTCCCTTCCAACAAGGTTGTCTCGTCCTTGGCCTATGAAATGATGCATTTTCTAGTCCCTTTGTTATTATTGTTGTAATTACACTGGTGCAGTATGGTGTTGTCTAGATTTATTCCAAGACGTATTTTTTGATGAGATCTTGTTTTTATTATAGAGACCCACAAGATCCTTGAATGGGCTCTTCCACTTGTTAGTGGTTACTTTTGAGTTTTTGCTTCTAGGCATGAGACACAACGATCAAGTGTTGTTTTTGGTTTGAGTGGTGTCGCTTGCCTCATTTGGGACTGCCTTTGTCAACAAGTGTTATTGATCGCATGAGATGAGCACTCCATTTGTATGTTGTTTTGGATCTAAAGGGGCCTGACCTACTCCCTCTTCGAGACATCAATATAGTAATAAGTTGTTTTCCTCTAGCATCATCATCCTTTGTCATCCACTTTGATGGTGACCCATACTTGGATCTCTACCTAGAAATTTCTATGGATACATCATTCAGTGATGTCATTCTTTTAGGTTAAATTCCTGCATTAGAACTCACTAGGCGCCTTTTCATGATCTCATGGACGAGGAGTTATATCATCACTTACATAAAACACTTGATTCAGTTATATGAGGTGCATTGTCTCTTTGTTCTCAATCGGATTTCTTAGCTTCTTGACCCTCCAGGATCACTTCTTTTTCACATGGGGAGCGACAAGCATGGATGACTATGTCATCGCCATAGTACTTTGCTTTTTAATATTCATAGCTTTCATGTTTCTAATTAATTTCTCTTGGTTGATCATGCAATGTTGACTTTCTTCTTGGATTCTTACTCTTTTATGTTTCCATCTTCTCTCTTGAATCCTACCAGCCATCCCATGTTTCATTTTGATCCTTGGTTTGCCGATGATTATGCTTCTTGTCTCTTCCAATTGATGGTTAAATACTACTCTTGTAATTTGTCTATGTTAACAAACAAACATGAATTTTTGTCTTGCATGTTATGGGAAGGACATCCCCCATATTATGTGTTGTCCTTGTCCTTAGCTTGACAAGTGACAACCTTGCATGTCCATATAGCATGCTTCATCATTTAGACTACAACCTTGCTCTTTGTCATCGTCAAATAAGTGGCTTATTTCATGTCTATTCTTGTCCTCCATCCGCAGTTGAAAACATTCAAAGGAAAAAGTACCTAGATTTTCAAAGGTTTCCAATTCTTGCCTTGCAAATTCCATGTTCTAGTCATAAGTGGATGAGTGGTGACATCCGTATTGCGCAGCTTGTGTGTCCACCATTTCGTGCTCTTTCTCCTTGATTTTCATTGTAATCAACTTGTCATTGCCCTTGGCTTCTTGTTTGGGGATTTGATTCCCATGTTTCTTGATCCTTCTACATGTCATTGGGTCCTAATCACTTTTAACATTTTCATGCAGATTGCCTCCATAATTGACATTTGTGTAGGGAAAAACTTCAGATTTTACACCTGCAAGTAGAAACACAATGACAAAGAACAAAAACAGCAACACAAGTAACACAGAGATTTACGTGGAAACCTGCAATGTGCAGGAAAAACCACGGGGCAATGGCAACTTCTCCTTTTATTATTTTCAGCAAACTTTACATTCACGTTTTTCAACGTTTTCAACAACATAACATATGCAAGGGATCACATCCCTTTTATAGAGCAGAAGGAAGACTCCAAACTGTTTGTTTCCTCTCCCGAAGGAAGCCTCCAAAAAAAATGTTCGTTTGCGCTCCCAAGGAAGGCGCCTGAACCTTTTTGTCTTCCGCGTTTAGACGTCTATCAGGACGTCTACTTGCTTAGACGTCTGACCTAGACGTCTGGCAGCCCAGACATCTAGTCTGCTGCCTAGATGTTTGGCCAAGACGTCTAGCAACCCAGACGTTTGGCCTGTTGCCTAGACGTCTGGCCTGCTGCCTAGACGTCTGGCCTAGACGTCTAGCAGGGCCAGACGTCTGACCCAAACGTCTAGCAGGTCAGATGTCTGGCGTGTTGCCTAGACGTCTGACCTAGACGTCTAGCAGGTCAAACATCTAGGCAAGCAAGTCAGACGTCTATTCCACTACTTGCATAGTGACTTCACTTCCCAACAATTTGTGGCATTGCATAATTGGTTTGTGCCATGTATCATAGGCAGTTTGACGTCCCCCATTGCTTTGGTGGTTGTCTCAAAACTTGCCATCAATGGCTTCTCTTGTTGGAATAATATTCTTTTGTGCCATGTACACATGTTGAGTCTTCTTAAAGTCCAAGGGACATTCTTTCATGGAATGTCCTTCCCTTTTTTTTTTTTTTTTCCTTTAGACTTGTAAAAAGAGTCATTCAATTTCATGTTCTTCAAACATGCATATTATCTTCTTACAAAGTGCACAGAGCAAGCTTCTTGCTTTTTCATGCTTGTTCTCCTTGTCACACTCCTTGAACTCTTTGCTCTCATCATCCTAATCTTTGGAGTTGCTTTCGTCATTGAATTCTTCACTCCAACAACTGGATGATATCCTTGAGTCATCCTTCAAGTTTCTTTTGCTCTCAAGGTTGTCACCTTCATATTTAGAGTCATCATGATCTTTGTAGTTGTTTGTCACCATTGACCTTACAACCTCTTGTTATGACATCGGAGGTAAAACCTTGATCTTCTTTCTATATGTACGAAGAAGCTTCTCCAAAGACTTCCCTTTTACATTAATGCATTCAACAACTCTTCCTCCATATGGGTGATCAACCATTCAATCTTTGGTTGTAGGAATGAACAAACTCTATCTCACTTCACTCTATTTTGTAGATTTCAACAATGATATCGTTGTCATTGTAAATTAAGTTGAATTCCACCATAAATGCTTCCCACAACTCCTCCCAAGTTTGGTTCTTGCCCTTTGACAATTCCAAGTACTAGTCTATTTTGATTCAACATAATGTTGTGTAGAAGTACCTCCTCCTATCTTCTTCATTTTTCTTTCCATTAGCCTTCCAAATCATGATGTAGACTTTCCAATGTTTAATTGTGTCTTTTGTTTGACCACCATTAAATGTGGGACACTTGTCACATGAACTGTCAAATGCACCACACTGCAATTGATCCCCTGTTGGATGCTCATCATTGTTAGATGTGACACATTGTAGTTACTTTAATGTTGAACTCTTGTCTCGCTCTAATGTCAACACTTAGTCTCCGTGACCTTTTTCGTGTGTAGATTTGTCTCAGTTCCGGTCAACTATGACTATTCCATGCACTCTTGAACACATTTGTCTATGGTTGCTTTTGTGTTGGGTTCCCTTCATGTGCACCCCCTAAGTGCACCTCTCCAAACTTGCATTTGCGTTAGAATTTTCTCTTCGGTGACTTGTTGATATTGTTCATCTCTTGTGACCTTGTCACCTCACATGTTTCTTGCGACATTGTCACCTCACATGTTTCTTGCGACATTGTCACCTCCATTGTCATTCATTGCTTTGTCATGAACTGTGTCATCATGCATGCATTGTTCACGAACTCTCTCACCATGCGTTACTTTGTCATGCTTCTCATACAAATGGCTTCGTCATACCTCTTGTTAGAAATGGCTTAGTCTCTTGGCCCTTCATTGACGTGAATGGACAAGTTTGCATCACTTTCTGTTGCAGGCTCCAATTTTCCATCTTCTAAAGGGGAAATGTGTACACTTGGACAAGGCCCCTTGTTGACATTGCTGTAATCATTCCATTGTTGTCGTTGTGTACCTTCTTGAGTGATATGCTTGTCGCAACTCTATGTAACCAAGTTCAACCCAATTTCATATGCAAATTCGACCTAATTTGTACCCAATTTCAACACAAGTTCACCAAGTTCAACCCAATTTCATATGCAAATTTGACCTAATTTGTACCCAATTTCATATGCAAATTTGACCTAATTTGTACCCAAGTTCAACACAAGTTCACCAAGTTCAACCCAAGTTCAAACTATGATATAATTCCATTACGAATATATAAACAAGGGTACAAAATGGGAACAACTTAAAGATACATGTGTATACACTGTGTGCATGCACACACACATGTATCCATCACAACCCGTTTATTTGTAGTATATCATGGTTTGGTCAAGCATACAACATACATAGACTTGTCTTGACCAGCATTGACCAACATCATACTTCATCTCTACCTAATGTTCCATATCCCTCACATATCCACCAGAATCTCTACTTCTACCAACATAGATGCATACATATATCTATTACAGAATCGGTAGTCAGTTGGCAACTACCTCAGTACCACCAAACTATTTGTATACATGAGAACATTAAAATATCCCATAACATTACATAATTTTTACAAACATTTATGTCTATTTACAACAATGCTAGGTGACAGTATATACAACAATTATATTTACAATACAACAGAGTCAACTGTCGTGGCAAATACATTCTTGTGCTCATGGAGACGTGACATGTGTTCATGTTTCGAATCATATCCTTACAGTCCAGGCTCATTGCAACAAATACACCAAAATATAGTATAGGAATTATGTATTCCAAAAAATGAAGTTACATGCATGAATGAATAAACGATCAAAATACTTCAGAACGACAGTTATATTGCTTTACGTCGTCAGCAATACATCGTGAACCAGCCTCTTACAATTTTACAAACATATGGACATGGATATCCACACATCTATGCATCAATGAATAACTCCTTGGATGGAATACCTTCAGGTTTGTATGATGTTGGATACATACAAGAAGCAAAGATAGTAAAGTGGTTGCAACTACCTAACCACTGCACACCCAGTACATAACTACATACCAGATCCTACATGATTACTTTATTACCATGGATATACTTGAGTACGTATACTCCTACATGATATAGTTTATTATGCATGCGGATGTTGTGTACATACATGTGAAACCCGTGATATATATGACAAACCCACTATGAAAACGTGCAAAATGCACTTGCTCAACAAGATGACTCACTTCAGTTTTGATGCATACATGGAACATGATATGTCAGACCGTTAGGGGACAATGGTTAGAATGATCACTAGCATGAGGAAGAAGGGAAAAATAAAATCTCTTAGTTATGTAGGATTGACGAGAGATGGAATTGGATTTTTTAATAACCAACAATAGAGGAAGGCCAGCAAATTGGAAACCAACTCAAAATATTTCAAGACTACAGGTCTGAGGAGCTATATTTTTGGATGCGCATGCATCTGGTATGCAAGAAATCTGGAATGTATTCAAATATTATTTTTACCAGTATAGGTATGCAAGATTTCTCTTTTAAGTTACTTCCATTGATCTGGTCAATTGATTTGTCCCATGCATCAGAGAGTTGGAGGAACTGGAGGCAACCTCATGAGAAACAAGGAATGAGAACATATCAGTGGTGGATTATACTTTCATGAAATTGTACAAAAAAATGCAAAAGGAGATTGGATTTGGCTAATCTAAAAATGTTAGCAGAAAATCATAAAAGTGGATAACGGTAGAGTACAACAATGCAGGTCTTCATTCCCAAGGGATTCAAAAGAGAAAACTTTTTGGTGTTTCTGGCTTATTATGCACCTTAACATTTCTTTCAAAATTCTAGCAAAACTGCTGGAAGGATATTGAATTTGATTGTATATTTGGTCGTTTAAAACATAATTCAACAAGGATTATGATGGGATTGGATGCGATTTCATCATGCACAAGTTGCACTTGTTTGGATTTGGTTCTTTTTCTATTAGGGCTATGACGATTCTCTTTACAAAATGCTTCAGCAAAATTTTTCATTAATGGGATTCCATTTGAAGCAATTCACCTCTAGAGATTCATCAAACAGGAATGCACTTTGGCACTTTTCTTTATGTGATTGTTGTGAATTCTCTTGGTTATTTATTAGGGGCAACTGGGGCATAGGGGCAAATTAAAGGAACCATCTTACCAAGAGAGCAGTCAATTTGTTAATATTCATTTTGCAGATGACTATTCTTATGCTTGTGCTGTGTTAGCAATTTCTTGAAGGCACCTGGCTTTTTTTTAGCATGTTTACTAAATGCCCAAGGTACTTGGGTATGCCCTTCGATATTTGTATGCCTATTACATAATAATTGATTCATTGAACTAGGTAATGAACAATTTTGAAAGGAATCTGTAAGCTTGAAATAATCTAGATACCCTCTTAATTGGCAAAATTGATTCTGGACATAATCCTTGCAATATGAGCAGTTATTATGTTGATTTTCTCTTCTCCTCTCAGATGGGGTTCAAAAGCTTAGAGATAGTGCTGCAAAGTTTCATACGAGGCAAGGAAGGTGGGATGAAAGGGCTTCCTTTAGTAATTGGGGGCATTTACTACTTTCTAAGGTGCAATTCTTGGATGAAAATTGACATTGAGGGCAGTAGTTGAAGTTCCACGGCAAATTCTAATCTGGCACCACATATTAACAATCCACAATGCCTAAGGAATCAGAGGCCTATATTGTGATATATTTGGGAATGCCCTTTCCTGGCAAGGTACTATTTTATTGAACACTTGAATCATACAAGGGTGCAATTTTTTATCGTATACAAATAATTGTTTCTTAAAAATTTCCTTTGGAAGACAAGATGTAGGAAGACTTTTCTTGAAAGTAGTGCCCAATTCCAGTGAAAGTAAGTGCACACTTTTAGAAATAATCTGGTTAGGCATGCTAAAACCAGAATTAATGGTTTCCAAAGGGATAAAAGTTCTTTGCCCTTTCAGATGAGGGATGAGATGTTAGCTTTTCTTGCTTGCATAAGGATAACTCTTTTTCATGTAACTTTAGTGCTTAGGTCATGTGACACGCTTTCTTTTGTTGTAATATATGTTGCATTTGTTACACAAACAAAACTTGTTCCAGGCTCTTTTAACGAAAATTTTTGGAGGCTTAAAGGTTGTGGTGGTTTAATCCAATATCCCATGTCATATTTTGAAATAACATAGATTTCAAAGATGTGGCCTTTGAGTTCATGGAACATCAGAAGCAAGTATTTGTGAAACAAAGAGAAGCTAAAAGCTTGTTCCCTGCAATGTGTCTGGTATATGCAGGATTTAATTCCACACTACGACAAGGCAATATAACTCACCATGAATACATTCAGGTATACACGTGTTTATTACAAACTTATCCTTTCCATGATATTGTAGTTCATATGTCATTGTTTGAAGTGATGGGCTTGACTTCTGAACATCATATAACAGGTTGGTAAAGGGCGTGATGTGGGACTTAATCAAATTGCAATGTTTGAGGGCAAAGTTGCTGGTGGAAATGGAGAACAAGTTCTCAGCAGAGATGTTTATCGACTTGGACAGCTCTTTGATTTCTTTAGGATGTTATCATTCTTCTTCACTACAGTTGGCTTTTACTTTTGCACAATGGTGAGCCATTAATTGTCGTTGTTGATGTTTCATGGAAAGTTTTTACTTTTTGATTGCTTACCCAGTGTATGGAATGGCTATTTCTGGGTTAATGCTAATGCCAGCTTCCATCATTCTTCTTTGTGATGTAGATGACAGTTTTGACTGTGTATATTTTTCTTTATGGTAGAGCATATTTGGTAGGTTCACCCTTCCCTCTCATTTGAGACATTGCTATTTTTATACTAATGCAGTTTTACCAGCTTTACCAAGTGATGCATGTGGATGAATTTCTTTTCCATCTGTTAGAGTGGTTAATAGAAGAGATCTTGGCAATTGTTTATCTACTAGTTTTATAGGACTTACCATTCACATAAGATGGCTATCTAAGTGAAATGTTAAATTACCTGAGCATTTTGTAATAACTACAAATATAAATTCTGGTTCAATTGGTCTTTGCAATTATCATAATTTAAGAAATCTCTTTGGGCAGGCTCTGTCTGGTGTGGGTGGATCTATCACTGAGCAAAGTACAGGTAATACTGCACTGGAAGCTGCACTCAACACACAGTTTTTATTCCAGATTGGTATATTCACTGCTGTGCCAATGATTATGGGGTTCATCTTGGAGCAAGGGTTTTTGAAGGTAAGGGCAGTATTCAGAACTTGAATTATTTTTATTATGATTATGATGACGATGATAATATTTTGGGTAATATTGTCTAGTTGGATGATTGTATTAAACGTTCATAAAAGTTTGTTACATGAGGGCAGCAAAAAAAACCTTAAGTCTCTCAAATGAAGTGCAGCCTCAACTGCTTTGGTTGACATCTGCTGGTGTAGTGCTGTTTAACATGTTCAAAAACTAATGAAGGGGTAAAGAAATGCCCATACATCATCTCACTTTTGGACGTGTTTCGAACCAAAACTAGCCATTTAAAAGTAACCATTTGGGAACGATAACAAGTTTAGTACATAGATTTTCCCTCCAGTATTAATTCCATTCAAATATCTATTATACAATGACACAAATCGGTACTTGGAATTATCCTTGTGTGCAAATCTAGTGAACGATTGAGATTGAATGGTGCACCTCAGCAAAGTGCCTTAATGGGCCATGATTAAGTTGCATGAAAATGTTGGAGACAAAAAGAACACAAAAGAATTATAAAAGCATATGAAGGTGTCTCTTTATTCATCAAAACACAAAAATTCAAGCAAACCATGATGACCGTTAACAGTGAGAGGTATAATGCCATTGACCATCATGGGACCTCCATTTAGAAGGGGAGCCTCTTTATAGCCTTCAGAGGGAACCATCCAGATGCACTTGTTGTAGGCTTGTAGCCAACTATACCAATACTAGTGGTCTGAATACATTTTCTTAGCATGTAATTATAATGGCAATTATAACAATAATATTAATTTAAAGAATTAAGAGTCTTTAATAAGATGAAAGACTTAACAAACTTTACCAAGGACAGGATAACTTCATGACAAACTGCCAAAGGATGGTAGATATCATTTATGGCAGATGACAACAATGGCAATGTTTCATTCTTGGAAATCTATAGATGAAAAGCAGGGTTATGCAAGGTTGCTAACTTTACTGGTTCCAGTACACAAGATTAAATTTAGGGCTATTAGAGCATGTGGATTCTTCTATCTATGATCTCTTTATCTCTCTATGTATTTCTATGTGTGTATCTGCACGTGAATGCACAAACACATATACGTGCCTACACATAATTATTAAGAGGACTATAGTTTATCCACTTCAAAAAACTGAAAATATTATAATAGGAGTGAGAGTCTATTGTACAATTTCATTTTCATCTCTTTTCCATTTTCTGTTTACTATTGTGGTTTGGAGGATAGGCTTTGTCCTCTGCCAGGTGCAATAGAGAACTTAGCAGATGTCCTGGTTTTGGATTCTAGATGTGCCCCCATCTCAAAGATGTCACCCACTTTCTAAGGAGGTGGTCTATCTGCTATATCTCTGTTATCACACCATGAATTACTTTGCAGGTTTCTTTATCGGACAGTTGTTCTGTGTAGTTACTCATACTCTTTTGGATCAATACTTGGGTCTTATTAATAATGCTTGCTTAATGATTGAATTTTGATTAGTTAAATGGTATATGTGAAAAGGTATTGCTCATTTTGAGGTTACAGAAGGAAACTTTTTTTTCATACAGAACATGTCCAGATGATATATGAGATTTCCACTGTTACTTTGTGGTTAGTTGTTGTGTGTGACATGTTTTATTTATTTATTTATGGTTAATTGAACTTTTTATACCCTTTTCTGCAGGCCATTGTTAGTTTTGTGACGATGCAGCTCCAATTATGCTCTATATTTTTCACATTTTCTCTTGGAACAAGAACGCACTACTTTGGCCGCACTATTCTCCATGGGGGTGCTAAGGCAAGAGCTTTGCCTCTTTTTTCATTGATGTTTAATCACATTCTGGTTGACAACTTTTTCTAATATTTTTGTTTTTTTTATTTTAACATATGGATGCTTATTTTCCTTTCTTTATGCTCAGTACCGTGCAACTGGAAGAGGCTTTGTTGTACAGCACATCAAATTTGCAGAGAATTACAGGCTTTACTCCCGCAGCCATTTTGTGAAAGCGTGAGTATCTTCTGCAACTGCTGTATAACTAGATTTCTGAATTCATTTTCTTCCATATGTTCAGACTACTAGGTATGATTACTCACGTTGTCATCTCTGACATACAGATTGGAAGTTATAATGCTGTTAGTGGTCAACTTGGCGTATGGTTTTGATGTGAAGGGTGCATTTGGATACGTTCTTCTTAATATCAGTAGTTGGTTTCTTGCTGTATCTTGGCTGTTTGCCCCATATATCTTCAATCCTTCTGCATTTGAATGGCAAAAGTAAGTGACAAATAACTGTAGAACAATATACAGGCCTGCTTCCTGATACATATTCTCAGCTACTAATATGTGCTATCTTTTACAGGACTGTGAAGGATTTTGAAGATTGGACCAATTGGCTTCTTTACAGAGGTGGAATTGGAGTCAAAGGAGAAGAGAGTTGGGAAGCTTGGTGGGATGAAGAACAGGTAAGCACTGATACTTAATCTTTAAGTTTGTATTTTTTACAATTTCTACATTAGCTATACCTTTTCATAACAGGCAAGCACCGATACTTAATCTTTAAGTTAGTATCATTTACAATTTCTACATTAGCTATACCTTTTCTACATTATTTACGATTTCTACATGAGCTATACCTTTTCATTTTCTTCAGTTAAATTAATATTCATTGTTAAATATAAAAAATGGGAATAAAGATGTTATAAGTATAACTCGAATGTGCTCCTAAACAACTGAGATTAGATCATTTTGTTTAAAGAACTTATAATCAATCTCCCTCTGACATATGTTAATTTGATTGTTCTGTTCAATGTCATGCTAGGAAAGAGAAAGTTATGTGGATTGTAAGAAATGACAAGTTAAACTATGTAACAAATTCATCAATAACAAACCATAAGACATTACTAAACATTTTATCAGTTTAATGAAAGAAAGTGGTGATTCATATTATTAAGCAAAAATGTGTATATAAAATTTCCAAGCACCAAAGATCATCTTTAGCAGCTATTGAGACAGCAGACCAAATTCATTGCACTAAAAGCTGCTTCTACAAGGCAACATGTGTATTAAGTACAAGTTCCATGACAGGACTGTGGATCACTTTGGAACCAAAGAATTAACTATGGTCCATGATATATATCCTTGTGAGAGTGCTATATTGTGGGCTCAAGAAAGTTCCCGATACTAAAAGCCGCTAAAGAAATTAAGCAGACTATACACTGAAGCCATATAAACCAAATGAAAAGTACACCAATGTGTGTGTGTATATATATTAATGGCTAGGAATATAAAATCCTAAACAGGGGCTTTAATGGCACCTTCCAGCCAACCAGGTGTGCTAAGCCTATGAAAAACTAATCACACTAGGAACCCAAATAACTTTTTTTTCCTCTGAGTTTGTCATGTCCCATTCGCTACATTCCTTAAAACAGTGAATAAGTCTTCCTGAATCATCCATGCCAGGATTTTTGAAAATAGTATGGTTTCTGGTTTCTGTCTGGGATTGCTATTCCACCTCCTTACTTTCTAAGACAGTATCTTCATTTCTTGGTGAAAGGGTGGTGGACTGATCAAGGTGATTGTGATTTCACCACATAGTTGGCCTCGATAGCACATTTTCCCTGTTGTATATCATGGCCATAGCGAAGGGTTTCTTCTGCCACTAATTGCCATATTATTATAATATATTAGTAAAACTTAATTGAAATATAAAATACTATGGGGTGATACAAAATTACACAGATGCATGGTGTACTCCTGGTCCTAAATTGCTTAAAACAGGCATGACTTTATACTACATACACCATTATGGTTATAGAATGTTAACGCCCATATTGGGAATGGCTATGATGCATCCCTAAACCATTGTACATCCCTCTGGTCTGATGTTTCAGGTGACAACAAAACCTATAATGCAATATATAAGCCACATTTGTAGAGTTACCCATAGTTATTATTGTTTTGTTTTAAATCCCATTTTTTTGTGTTTTTTCTAATCTTTTGTGTGAGAGAATACGACTGTGATTGAAGTTCAATATTTGGAAATGCTTTCTTTGGCAGGTACATATTCAATCGTTGAGAGGAAGGATCTTTGAAACTATATTAAGCTTACGATTTTTCATCTTCCAGTATGGCATTGTGTACAAGTTACATGTCACAGGACATGATACTTCACTTACGGTATTTCGTTGTCAACCTCTTTGTAACCTCTTTATTTGAGTAAATCTTCTATCAAGAGTGATGGATATGATTTTGTGCATTGCATTCAGTTGGAATTCCTCAACCTTTGTTTATTTTTATGATTCATCATTTCTTCTCTCCATAATGAAATCCCAGTATAATTGGGTATTAGCCGTTATTCTTTTTCTTAGCTTCTGGCTATGCCTTTATAGCTCAAATTAATCTGTCTAGTTACAACTCTGACCAATTCCTTTGTGACAAGGGCATTTCTTGATATGTAATTAATTTCTTCCTTTGCTGGATGATTTGCCAACATATTAATCCTCTTTTGTTCCATCAAGAATTTTAAGCAAATTCATTACTGCTGTGGTTTTTTTTTAAATGACCATGTTTGTGCATAGAACCATCCACATTAAGTCTTGCTTTGACAAGAATGTTTCCTTATTGTTCACTAGGCTGAAATAAAATAATTTTTTAGTTTTAAGGTGTATAAAAGGTGATTGTTAATTTAAAAAGATCTTAATACAAACGATATTTTATCAGCACACATATATCTAGGTAACCATATGATACAGTGTAATTTGGTTTGTTGATTTGATGTTACACCAAGCTTCAAGGATGCGTGTGGGATGAGGGGACAATCTTCAGGGTTGACTAGAGATATTCCTGAAATTTCAAGGGATGAAACAGAAAGGAGGAATGAATGAAATTATATTAATGACCATGAGTGACCAAGGTAGATCTGGGGCTCAAAAGTACATTTGGTTACAGTGGCATGAAGGAGATAGAAATCTAAACTAAGAATTACAGAAAAACTGTTATCTTGCATTTTACTCTTTTTCGCTGCTTTTGACAATGTCTTGAAATTGGTAGCCTTCTTATGGGATTTGGGCTTCAAGTAACGGAAAAATTTCCACCAATGAGGATTTGTTCTTCGATTCTTTTAGTCTCTCTAGTTTTCCTTCATTTCTATCAGTTCAATAGGACCAAGTGTAATAGTCTCATGTTCTGGTTGTGGATTCCCCTCCATCACTTCTACATATACTTCTTTCCTATCTTAGTGGACAAATACTTCACACTTTTCTGTTAGTTTTTATCAGCCCTCCATCTTCGGAATCTTCATTTACTATTAAGAAACCTATCACTAGTGAAGGGAGATAAGGCTCTAGATGCTCAGGCAATAGATCTCCTACAGGAATTATCAACCCATTAGAGTGGTTATTGTACGTGACAATATGTTGGGAAAATGAACAATTTCCACCCACTGAGGATGTTTCAAGTATCACATGGACTTGCATTGTGTCAGCCTGAGGTACAAACACTTGACTCATCACTAGTTGGTTCATCATGGGCTGCCGATCATTGGTTGACTGAATACAATGGGCTGATTCACCATATAGTTTTGTGCCTGATCAGTCATCTGAAAATTTTCCTATTGGGGTACCAACCAGTTCCCTTGATCAACCATTTGAAGATCTCTTTGTTGAGAAATCAACCTGTTCCCTTCATCGATTTCATCCTCCTGTGTATAGAGTGACCAAAGAGCTGAAATCATATGCTTGAGTTTGTACTTCTTGCTGGTCCTAAGGGAGTGGTTGACACTGGGGATTTTGAGGAAATAGTGGATATTGGGGCAACTGTTGTGGGTAAGGTTGTTGCAATTGTAGGGTGGCCGTTTGGGTTGTATGTGTAGAGTATCCTTGTTGAGTGAATGTTGCAAGGTTTTGTTGGTGAACGAACGAATACGATTGAGGTACTTGCCCATATTGTATAGGTTGGCCATATTGTCCCTGTTCATGTAACACCTGGTATATAGGTGTTCATATGGGGACATAAGCAGGCTGTCGAAGAATTTGATGTTTTGGTAACCATGACATCCTTGACATTATTTGGCCATTTTGATATTCATGAACAAAAATCAAGAAACCTCGAAAATCACAATGAAGAACAAAAATGAAAGCGAGGCACACTAGTCAAAGCGAGAAACAAATGGAAAACAGGATGCAGCAAAGCACCAGTAGGGTGCTCTGGGAGCTTTTAGTGTTTTTCTCATATAGTCTCATTTCCACTCACTCTTGTCATCGCATGTCACCACTTTTGTCCTTTCCTAGAAAGACGAGATGCACAAAATGCAAGCTAGGCAAGATTCTGGATCAATACAAATGGAGTCGCTATTTACACCAAAATTATGAATGAAGTTATGAAACCTGAACTGAAAAGCATCTCGTAAATTTATGATGCAAAAAAAAGTGTAGGTTTTGTGTGTGTTAATGTAACACAACTCTTTTCGTAGATCTGAAAGGACATGAAGTATACTTGTGCAGATTTATAAAATTTTGTGGGTGGGGTAAGATTGATTTCGTACGGAAATTACACTTCAGTGTCCCACCAGGTGTGCTAGAAATGTTGAACACAGAAATCAGCCAGTTCAACAAATAGATGGAGAGGTTTTTATTCTATCCAACCTCCCAATCTTAGGACGGTTACCTTTTACCTTCTATCTAGCTGAAAATAAAGAATGAAACTAATCTAAAATACACAGAAAACAAATAAGCAAACTGATCTAGAAATGTAGAAAACAAATCTAATGTACTTTGTTTGAGGAGTAAGGGCGCAAGTAAAAGTAAATACAAAATACAACCAAAGCCATAGTGAGATTTAGATCTGGTGCAGTTGGCGTTGTCAGCAGAAACTGAATAACATCAGTGTCTAAGATCTTCAAATACCTGCAACAATAATCAAAGAGGACTAACAGGGGAAAGGAGGGCAGAGCCATTAATTCCACACATTCATAAGGCAAAAGGTTAGAGACACAATCGAATATGAATGCCATGCACAACTCTATTGATTTTGCAATTTGAATGTTTTTACAATCTTACTCCAAAGAGTAGCTCTAGTATTGCTTCAAAGGCCAAAAGACCCTTACAATGAGCATTCAACTCTTATTTATACTTGAACCTGCAGCCACAAAATGGACTACATACAATGTACCCTAGTGATAATTACAAGGTGACACATCATCCTTATCCCACTACTAAAAATAGACGCAGAGCAGGGTGCTCGAAGAGTGGGGCGCTTCGCTGGGAGTAGTGCTCTAAGGAATGGGATGTGCCCAAAGTGAAGCGTCTATGAAGTCTCGACCTGGTTTCTTCACATCTTCCATCCTGTTTTTACAAAACTCGTTTTGGAAGCAATGGTAGTAGTCAACTGCTACTACACCATAATAACAAGGCCTTATTTCTTGCCCAGTGGGTTTGAGGCAAGTTGTGGGTAGCAAGGAGTTTCATATCATAAGCCGAGGTGCTCCTATGGGTGAATTTTAACACTTAGTCAAAGGCAAGGCATTGTGGAGCAATGGTAAATGGGATGCAATCGTACGAGTTCAACCTGAGTTCAAATCCCCACACCGTGATGGACACTCCTGCAATAAGTCAACCTATGTTAATAGTGTTTGTTGAAATAGGTTTAATATGGATGGGTCCTGTTTCAACTGCATTTTATCTCTTTCATTGAATGTTATTTCTATTTTTCTGCATAAAGAAAGAGTTATTTTCGGTTTAAGGATTGTTGACAACCATATTGGAAAACTGATTCTCAATACTATAGTGATGGCCAATCTGCCAATATAAAATAGGGCCATTGTCTAGCTTTCTGAGGTTAGCTTTATTGGAATTTAATTAATCTATACAGTTTGAAATAATTTTATAAATTTCTTTGCAGGTTTATGGTCTGTCATGGGTTGTATTGGCTGGGCTGATTATACTATTTAAGGTTTGTGATTCAATTTCAATACCTAATAATGAAGGTTTTTTTAGTTTTCTCTATTATGATTTTCTCTCTCTTAGTGAAGATTGTTTTCAGGAAACCTGACAGATAGGTTGAAGATCAATTTTAGTCGTGTTGAATTTGCTTCATATATTTTATTCCTTTTTATTTTTGCAGGTTTTCACATTCAGTCAGAAAGTATCTGTGAACTTCCAGTTACTATTGCGATTCATACAAGGAGTTACGTTTATGTCAGTTTTAACTGGCCTTATAATCGTGGTTGTTCTAACCAAGCTGTCATTACCAGACGTCTTTGCATGTATTCTTGCATTCGTACCGACTGGATGGGGAATCTTGTGTGTAAGTCTCAGAAAATAGATTGTAATAAACTTGTGCAGATTATTTTATTGGCTTAATATTTTCTAGATATACTAAGATTGTGGATCTCCCATGCAGATTGCTGTAACATGGAAACCCATTCTAAAGAAGCTTGGTTTATGGAAGTCAATCCGTTCACTTGCTCGGCTATATGATGCAGGGATGGGCATGATTGTATTCATTCCAATTGCAGTGTGTTCATGGTTACCTTTTGTATCAACATTTCAAACACGCCTTTTGTTCAACCAGGCCTTCAGTCGTGGGTTAGAAATCTCTCTTATTCTTGCAGGGAACAAGCCAAATTCACAGCTATAAAGTCTTAAAAGTATATACAAGTTGTTGCATGGGCTTTGCAATATGTGCTTGAGTATGCTGTACTTCATAGCAGTGTTGTATACTATAAGAGCATTCCTTCTGTGTATTATAGGAAGACTCTACAGCATTTTGTTAAGGGCTTTTATTTAGGACCACGCCATGAGCTTTCAAAGAAATCAACAGAAAAGTGTGATGTAAATATTTTGTCTTCCCTACCCCCTTTAAGAGTGTAAGCCTTCAAAGCAATTTGTTCCCGACAGTGTTCTTGTCTTTGATTACAAGGCTAAGAATTGTACTGTAGGCATTTTTATGATAAATTTGGGTTAATCCTTGAGCTGGCTGAAATTCTTAATTGATACAGTGAGATAGGATCAAAATTTTCGTGAACTCGTCAGATCTTTTTCTAAGTTGACTTTATGATATTTTGCCTTTGAACCTTGTGCTGACGGGCAAATGCCAAGAACATAGTGAAAAGGGAAATAGGGAACTAGTGAGATTTTTTAAAAAGAGATTCCAGTGATTACGAGCATGGCAAAAATTGAGATTTTAACAAAAAAAAATTAATTAAGTATGGGGAAATTGGCTCTAGGCCTCGATAGTAATGGCAAACATTTCTAGGGAGCACCTGTATTTAATATTATTTCCATGTTACAGGCATGGCAGAAATTGAGATTTTAACAGAAAAATTAATTAATTATGAGGAAATTGGCTGTAAGCCTCTAACTGAAACTTAGTTTAATAGTTGTGGCAAACATTTCTTAGGAGCACCTGTATCTAGTATTATTTCCTTGTTTTCTCATAAATTGGTTATATTCATATTATATCATCACCATCTTTTCAAAAATGTATCACATCATCACCATGTTACCATGGTATTTTCAACAAACCACATATTGGTATTGTATCACTTGGTAAGATTTGGACCAGGGTCTCCACATCTGGAGGCTGCATTTTTAACCACTTGAGCAAATGCTAAGAACATTGTGAAAAGGGAAATAGGGAACTAGTGAGAGTTTATAAGATGGATTCCAATGATTACGAGCATGGTAGAAATTGAAATATAAAAAAAATGATTAATTAATTATCGGAAAAATTGGCTGTAGACCTCTAACTGAAATCTAGTGATGGCAAACTTTTTCTGGGACCACCTTTATTTTGTATTATGTACTTGTTTGCTTGTTAATTGGTTATATGAGATTGAAACGGCCCCCATCCGAAGTACATTATCACCATTGGTCTTTTAACCAATCACCTGTATTACATCATCGCCGTGTTAGCATGGTATTTCAACAAACCACATAGGAGTATTGTATCTCTTGGCAATATCTGAATCAAAGTCTCTTCATTTGAAGTCCACATTTTTAACCACTTGAGCTAATGCCATTTTGATTAAATTTGATTAGTTATATGGAGGTGAAATCAGAGGTCTCACTTGTATTATGTCTATTTAAAATTTAAATGGTGTACAACTTTACCCCTTCTGTTTGGTCTCCTACTTGGAGTACCGAACCTTTAGGCTCACGCAATTTGTACCCATAGTATTTCCATGTTGTAATCATCACATTGGAGTCTCACTTGTACTATGTCTATATAAATGGTGTACAACTCTACCCCTTCTGTTTGATCTCCTACTTGGAGCACCTAACCAACCATTAGGCTCACTCAAATTGTACCCATAGTTTTTCCATGTTGTAATCATCACATCGGTGAATTTCTTGCATCCACTGCAAGTGATAGCATTTAATAGGGAAAAAGTTGATGTCAACTACAGAGCCTGCGTAGGAGGCACATGTAAGTTATGGGAACGAAGTGGAAGGTCAGCTTGAGATACTTGCACCAATAACCATTAGGAGGCACACGAAGATTCTTACATGTACTTGGAGTACCTAACTATTAGCCTCACTCAAGTTGTACCCATAGTATTTCTAATTTCCATATTGTAATCATCATTGGTGAATTTCTTACATATACTGCAAGTGAGAGCATTTCATATGGAAGAAGTTTAACTAGAGAGCCCGCTTAGGAGGCGCATGTAAGTTATGTAAACCCAGTGGAAGATCCCACCCACAACCATGAAAGATATCTAGACTGATGTGGTCATCTGTGATGTTCAGTTTATGCAAATGTTCATGTGTATTCCTCTAAAAAATTGTGCATATTTCCTTTGAATTATATCAACTTGCCTTGTATTACAGGTTCTCTTTTTGCCGTAATTTATTATTTTTTGAGCCAAAACTTGATTTTTATTTGAGGAAACATGTACTTATGAGATCCCCGATATTCTCTTTTACTTGTTTTATGCACGAGTTCTATTGGATTTTGACATTACTGTTTTGAGTTTTTTTTATTTGATTTATTTTTTGATGAATAAAAAATGACTTTATATATATATATATATATATATATCATAATCGATTTGTAGATGCCATACATTTTGGTACCTCTATGCCTAAAAGTTGCATATACATATTTATTTTATTTAATTTGGGAAGGATTGTAACTTATTGTATTCCACCTATTATGTAAAGAGGCATGTTGAAACAGAGATTATTGAGCTCTTCTAGAGGAAAATGAAGAATGAACATGTTGATCTACTGTATGTGCTGTAGCCTTATGGGAGGTTAAATAGTGGTTATTAATATTTTCGATACTGAAGAGGAAGGAATTGAATTCCTTCAGTGTGATTTCTAAACAATAAACACAATCAATTTAAGCTAGGCAAACATGATTTCAATATAGGTGACTACTACAAACCTTTAAGCATTATTCAAAGAGGTGTCTTTTCCTAAATTATAACAGCAATCACATGATTTCAATCTAGGTGACTACTACAAACCTTTAAGCATTATTCAAAGAGGTGTCTTTTCCTAAATTACAACAGCAATCACAGTGGTTTAATCTACCAAGAATAACCGTATCAGTAGAACTTCTTGTGTAATATTACTTGAGTTAACAAACTCCTTGTGTCAGTTTTGCATTTTATAATAAGAGCTTTGGTGGGAGAGCTTTCGATATTGTTAAGTGCATTGTTTTTACTAATCTAGTAGGCATCGCCCTGCTTTTCTTCAAATAAATAACTTACCAATAAAATGCAACAATAAATCAAAATTTTATCAAGTTATGAAGTATCTAACATAATTGAACTGTAATCTCTCATTAATCAAACACAAAAACAGGGACATAGCCAGCAAATATAGAAAAGTAGTTATCAGACTTGGGCAAAATTGGGAATATGAATCAAAATGGCAAGGGCACAATAGCCTTCCTATTATTTTGAAATGCAAACAAAAAGGTAGAACATGCAAAAGGTATAATCTTCGATGTCTAGCAAAATATTTACAAGAACAAAAATCTGGTATGATATAATAAAATTTAAAGTAACATGTAAGCATTGAACTAAAAGAGTAAGTTTAGATTGCACATAAATAGTGAAAGCAACAACTGAGTCATTCTAGGAGCATGAAACCTTGCAAAATACAACCCTTAATTATAACCTTATAGACCATGACTTAGGCATGATTGCCATCTTCAAAATCCGAATAAGCCCCATGGATGAGCATGTGCACACCTATATTGGGATAGATGAGCATGTGCCGAATAAAGTTGTTTTTTATGTTTGGAAGGGGAGGGATTTAAATCCAATTTAGTTTCCATTAATGACTATTAATAAGCTTAATACAAGTTTTAAGCCCATCTTTAATGTAGATGGGACAAAGGTAATGGGGTTTCTTGTGAGCATCCTTGATAGGCGGATGAATAGACTCCTTGATAGGTATGACCATGAGGTCTTGGCGGAGTGGTGAGGGAGGGTGCTTACTGTGAAGAGGTCAAGGGTTCGAGTACCCTTGGCACTCAATAGCGGCCCTCGTGGTATCAAGTCCTTGTGTGCATGTGTAACATCACCCCCCAAAAAAACAATGGAGTAGTCTTACTTCCCATCAATGGCCACAAATAATCTTGTTATGAATTTTATGTCATTTTTTAACGTAAATGAGTCACTTGTGAGTAGCCATGAAAGGCATCTAGGGTATATATTTGATGGGAGCAATCTTCCTTACATTGGTAAGCATCCTGCCACATCAAAGGTATCTAGGGTATGGCATGGCATGTTTTAGAAGACCTTCCTACCTTCTTTCATTGAAAACACCAACTTTGCATGAAGGCATGGATGTGTTGTATAAATAGGGGTACCATGGCAATGATATTCTCCTGTAATAATTCTCTCTAGGAAAAATTAATAGAGGAATTTGTAAATGAAGGATTTCAAATTCCTAAGCGGAACTATGCAACGATGGAAGGCTACATACCTAAGATCACCAAAAATCCTAGAGATTAAGTTAAATGCAAATAGACTTTGGATTGTAGCCAGTAAAAACACTTAGTTAAAGCATGTGAACTAACTAGGAAATAATTAGTAAGTTATTTTATATATATACACACACAAAGACAATGTTTTTTTAATTTATTTTTATTTTTTTGATTTGGTTATTGTGAGAAACCTCTATGATCGACGCACAAGGTTGAGCAATCTCCTCCCAACCATGACCCCTCGTAAAGCCGAGAGCTATACTTATCAATAGAGAATTTAACACAAAACCATCACACACCCACCCCCTCACACACTCGCCCACACTGCGGTTTGAACCTTGGACCTCCCGAAGAAGAGCCAAAGCTCGAACCTTTGCGTTGCAACCCTAAGTGCTAAAAATTTTAGGTTAGTGTGAGAAACCCATATGACCAACGCATAGGGTTGAGTTGTCTCCTTCCAACCATGACCCCTTGTAAATCCGAGAGCTATGCTTATCAATAGGGAATTTAACACAACCTTTGTGTTCCCCTTTGCATTGCAGAGGTTCGAACCATGGACCTCCTGTTCAACAAGGCCAGACTCGCCTTCTCCACTTGCGCTACAAAGACATACTCTCTTTTAAATTTTAGGTTAGTGTGAGAAACCCCTACGACCAACGCACAGGGTTGAGCAGTCTCCTCCCAACCATGACCCCTTGTAAATCCGAGAGCTATGCTTATCAATAGGGAATTTAACACAACCTTTGTGTCCCCCTTTGCATCACAGAGGTTCGAACCGTTTTAATTTTAGGTTAGTGTGAGAAACCCCTATGACCAACGCATAGGGCTGAGCAGTCTCCTCCCAACCATGACCCCTCGTAAAGCCAAGAGCTATGCTTATCACCATAGAATTTAACTGTTTTAATTGTAAATGTCATTGCAAGTTCTCCATCTTGTTTTGGAAGGATGATGGAACTAAGAAAAGTGATACTATAAGTACTAATTTACCGAAGAACTAAAATATGTGGAAATATTAATCCAAAACATGCATGAAGAAAAATTGGTAGTCTTCCAATAAAAATATTCAAACAAAAATGTCTAAACATCACATCATCATGCAAAGGCATGCATGATGATGTGATGTGCAAAAGTGTGCATGACAATGTGATGCACATGGTTATCCATGACACTGTGATGTACAAAGGTTTGCATGACAATGCAAGCGTGAAGGCCTATGTAATGATGCAAGGCATAAAGGTATGCAGGACAATACAAGACACGAAGACATACATGAAAACTCAAGACACCATGAACACATGCATGAAGGTGGAAGGTGCGAGAAAGGTATAAGTGATGATGGATTTATCAAAGGAGAAAACATGGTTTTACAAGAAATGATGATAGTGGTTGAAGTGAGTTGTGTGTTAAACAATACACATGATGATATTTTGGCATCAAAGAAACTTTAGGTTAGCGTGTCTACTAATGAGTGGGATAGAAATTCAACATTGGAGCAACTGCAAGTTGGCATGCTTGATGGTGAGTGGTGCGAGAGTTTGACATAAGAGCAAATGCAAGGTGTGTTTGAAAATGCACATTATGTGAGTACTATTGCAACGACTGCATATTGATGTCTAATAATGAGTGGGATGGGAGTCCAACATCATAACAACCATAAGTTATCATGTGGTGTGGGATGAGTGTTTGTACAAAAGTTATTGTGGTGTAGTGCATCTTGCAACATACATGAAGAGAGTGAGATACACAAACAAGTGCTACCATTGCCAAATCAATAGATCACAATCATGATCAATTTTGGCATGGTATAGGTTTCACTTTTCTATTGGAATATGTGATGGTTAAGCTTCTCTTGAGGCTATGACTAACTATTTGCATTTGTATTTATTATATTTTCTCTCTGGGCCCATGTAAACCTTGTAAAAGGTACTTTTGTAATTTTTTTAAAATATTTTATTCTTGATGGTCGATCTCACAACCTTGACCTAAAGGTATCATGTACTTGGGTATAAATACCCCTTCTCATTGATCATATATTTATTAGTTGGGGTGTAATTTCATTTCTTTTAGTGAATAATTTGGTGTCCGTGGACACCTTATTATATTCTATGTTCTTTTCATATTGTGTATTTCTTTTGCTAAGCAGTACTGGGTAACGTTTGTTTTCATTTGTTTGTGGAAACTACTTTAAAATTTGACATGGTATCATTGTAGGTGTGAATCTTAATTATTTGATTTCTTCAATCAAGAGGAGTTTCTTCTTCCAACTTCTATTGAGGATGATTTTGTAGGAGCTAACAAAGAAGGTTCTGTAAAGGCTGATGGCATAATCTAACAAAGGGTTTCTAATAAAACCTTAGGTGGACTTGGATTGCAAGGATCTCACTAGAATTAATAGATTTGCTCCAAGAGAAATATTCACTAACTCATTCATCTTTCCTCTCATTGGCACTCAATCTTGTTTTATCTTTAATTTTTATGACCAAATGGATGCCCTAGTTTTAGGATTGGGTTTTTTGAAAACCTCATTTGATTTTTAGGGATTTAAATAAAAATCAATTTCCTTCTATTTTGGCTTTTGTTGTCCAATACCAACACTATTGAGAGAGTAGATTGTTTGACCACTACAAAAGAAGAAAATAAGAGGTTGACTTTTTTACGCAGACCCCCAGTGCTAGAGAAGTTATGGCAAACTTCCATGCTTAGCAAAGACCTCCAAGCCACTTGAAAATTTTGCAAAAATGGTTTGATAAATTTTCTATTGCATAGGTGTGAGAGGAGGGCCTAACTGGTTGTATTTGACAAAAAGATTATCTAAGGGAAATCATAATAGATACAGACGAATTGTCAGTGTTCTACAAAATTTTAGGGGGGGTCACAATTCAACACTTTCCGCTATTTGCTTCCAGGTACTTCCAAATTGCGTTTGAAAATTTCTTGTATTTTCTCCCAAAAATTAAAATTTTGAATTTTGAAAAGGAATATTCTTGGAAATATTTTGTAAAAGGGGGACAAAAGCATGTGCCCTAAATCATCCTGATGCAAGCTTGCATCAACACCACAAAAGGGGGATATAAGGCGGTTTGGTTTGTTTTAAATTAAAGTGTCATTTATCTTCCAAGCTTGATGCTTGGGGAGATGGCTAGCTAGAGGGACTTAAGATGCTTGTAGGAGGTCTCCGGTTTAAACCCCCTCCCCTTTATTTTTTTTGATGATGATGCTATAGCATATAAATAACCCAGACCAATGATGACATTAGCACCTTTGATAATGTGGTAGATGATGATGACATGTCACCCTCTTTGCATAGACGTGATGACATGGCAGGTTCATATAGATATCACATGGTAATCCATACAACTTAGGTGGTACCAAGTGAAATAATCTCAAGGTGACAACAATTCGTGTGACTAATGTGGCAATCTATACAAGTGATATAAAAACAAATGCATGAATTATGAGGGAACACATGGCAATTGATGTGAGTCTAGATATGTCATGTGGCATGATATGTGGTAGCTTATGAGGGTGCTAACATGGCATGAATCTTGCGGCAACACATGGAAGAGGCTGATGCAGGGGCTAACGTGGCGCACTATGGTTGGGTCAATATGGTAAGCCATATATCAATTGATATTGTAGATTGTATGCCACTTGGTGTCTATATATATCGATTCAACCAATCATGTTTTGCCAACTCATCGAACTTGAAAACTAGCTTGCACAATCAATAGTAGACTTGGTGATGCATGGATTTTGGAGCAAATTAGACAATGACAAGTGGCGCAACATGGTTTGTAGATAAGGTAGTAAATTAGATTTTGACATTTGATATCATGCAATTTCTTAGTACACTACATAGCCAATGTGCATTGAGCACCCCCTTAGCTACTGACATAGCGACATGTGGTGACCTCTCATTTGCTATAAGGACTAATTTTTAAATTGTTTTCAAATATTTTAGAGATATTTTTTGCAATTTTAGGGCTAAAATCTTGAGGACCATAAATTTTGCGTTCTTAAGCATTTTGAGACCTTTTTCAAATCACATAATTTTTTTGGTTCTTTGCATTGGAAGCATTGGTTTTGGTCATAACTACTTGTAGATTATTTTTTTATTTTTAGCAAAATAGCTATGGATCATCATATGTCCTTGTTGAGTAGCCCTAACTATGTCTCATGGAAGATCAAGATTGAAGTTTTGCTCCGAAGAAATAGGTTACTCAAATATGTGAATGAGCAACCTTAAGACAATGAATTTTAAGGGGTAAGGTAGTTTTATAGGCCACGAAGCCCTTCAAGAAACCCACATGTGAATTTTGCAAAAAGAAAGGTCACAAGGCAAAATTTTACAAGATTTGGATCAAGAAATTGGAGAAAGAAGCAAGAAAGGGGGTATTGATTTTACTCTCTTCTATGCACAAGGTGAGGATAGTTCTAATTAAGAAACCTCATAGCATATGTTGTAGTTAATTTTGCATGTTGGACATCCACCTCTTTAGATAAGTGAAAAGTTGATTTAGGGGCTACTATGCACATTATGAAGCACAATCATATTCATCAGCACTATAATAAAACTCATGCAAGGTAATGTGTTGTGATTGGAGATGACTTTTCGTTGTAGGTTACAAAAAGTGGAGACATCAGTATTGGATCTTCATGATTTGATAAGGTACTGCATATTCTTAATGTTAGTCCTAACTTTTTGTTTATTTATCATATTACTCATACAAATAAGAAAGTTGAATTATGGCATGTTAGATGGGTAAATGAAGGATATAAACAATGGGTTCAAAATTGTTGCTTTTGGAGATTGTGATAAAATTGACCAGATGTGTAAGCTTGGTAAAAGACTTGCTTCTTATACTTATTCTTTTGGGAATAAAAGCTTTATTGCTATGGTTGCATATGATGATAATGAGAGTTAGAAGTGGCATCATAGGCTTGGACATGTCAGTTATGATTGCTTGAGATACATGAGTCAACATCAGATGGATATTGATATTTTAAACATATCTCCTCCAAGTGTTGCATGTGAGGGATGCATTTTAGGGAAACATCACGAGAAGATATTTCTGAAAATGGTTGCTAAGAAGGCATCTCATTCTTTGAAGCTCATACATAGTAATATTTGTAGACCTATGGCTACACTTTCTCTTTTAAAAGATAAGTATTTTCATTTTTTCATTGATATTGTTCTAGATATGTGTGGGTGTACATTATTCATATTAAGTATTAGGTGTTTAAGAGGTTTAAGACCTTCAAGGCTCTTATTGAAAACCAACTAGATAGAAGAATCAAGTCTCATAACACATGGGGATGGTGAATATGTTAACAATGCTTTTTATGATTTTTTTGTTTTCTCATAGGATAACATATCAGAGGGTTGTTTACTATTCTCCTAAATAGAATGGTGTGGTTAAAAGAAAAGAAGGGTAATCGAGGATATGAAAGATGTATGATTCATACCAAAGGACTAGACCATAAATTTTGGGGTAAGGTTGTCTCTTATGCAACATACATCATCAACAAGGTTTCTACTAGGGTAGTCCAAGGCATGACACCTCTTGAGAAATTAATAAGGGATAGCTATATGTGTCTCAATTTTGTATATTTGGGTCTTTAACATAGGTTGAAGGAGATACTAAAGAGCCATAAGTGTATCTTTGTGGGGTATTCTAATATCTCAAAGGTGTATCATTTTTAAAACCCTTAGAGGCATGAGGTTTTGATTAGGAGAGATGTCACCTTTAATGAGCTTCGTTGAGATACACCTTCCACTCTCTTTTTAAATTTGTTGGTCATTGATTCTTTTGATTCTTTTATATATTTAGTAGGTTCTTAAGAGATTTTAGTTGGATCTATTCCTAATAGAGCATCTTCCTCTTCATTTTCCTCGAGTAGTTGTTCCTTACCTATTAAATTGACTGAATCATGGGCAACTTCTCAAGTATTTTATTTTTTCTTGCATGAATTCATAATGTTCTAGCCTTGCATGATGAGGTGATTGGTAATGAATTGAAGCCTTTTGTTTTAGTTTTTGATGTTGAGATAATGCAGGATAGAGATCAAAGTCAATTATAACCACCAACATAGAGGAGATACATCTGATTTCCAACTTTAGGGATCACATGAAATACCATGTTGCTCTAATTTGGGTGTTTGGAGATGTATAAATATTATACTTGCATAATGAAATAAACATAGGAATTGTAACAATTGATATTAGAGTGAGTTGAGGAGAATCCCTTTCATGCACAAGATAATTACAACTGCTTAGAATTCCTAAGTTCTCCAGTTGTGAAAGTGATCGTCATAATTTTCTAGTTATTTTACGTGATATAAAGAGAAAAGCATGAAGTCCACAAGTCTAGTCATGAAGGCATACTTGGACTACACGTTGAGTGGTGGAGTGGCACTTTCCCCCACACAAAGGTCATGTTGTCACTTGACGAGCTCAAATAAAATACAAACATCTGAAAAGCAATCTTTTGATGGGTAGATGAGGACGACTTAATCTTAGCATGAGGTGGAGTACGTTTGCAAGAAAGTTAACATAGCAGCCACATAGAATTTTTGATCAAAAAATGAGACTATAAAAAAATCATCCATTTTAATATTTCCTCTACTCAAAGTTTTTTTAAAACTTGTTGCGCATTCCAGAAGCCAAACACACAAGTTAGGGCATCAAACACCAAAAAATAAATGCTCTTACGTGTACCATGGTCACTCGTTGTGTTGGTCATGCTTTGTATATTGAGTTGATTTGGGTGACTGATAGAAATATCAAATACCTCAAACATATTGTCATTGTCACCTTCGCTTATCTACATTAGCCATCAATTCTAGTGAAATGCCTCCACTCCTTTACCAAATATTGGCATTCCCACTCTCGTGAACCACCTTCACTCTTGTTGTCCATATTAAACATGTGCTAGAATTTTTTTTTTTTTAGGTCAAAGTAGTTATTTAAAATTGGGTAGGATTACAATATGTTATTTTTTAGTCATCAAGCTATTTAAATAAAAAAAGAAAAGAAATAAAAGGGGGGTCAAGTGAAATTATTAAGTTCAAAGGGTTAAGTGTCATAGGATTACAAAAAGAATCATTTTAGAGAGAGTTATTATTTTACAATTATTTTTTAAGGCAAGTTATTGTTGAATTATAAGGGTGCATTATTGGTGGTATATGACACCTTTATATAGAAATATTTGATTAAGGGGGGAAATTTTGTTTTTTCCTCATATATAGATCATCTTGATTGAGAAATTCAATGGATGAGACTTTCACACATAGTAAGTGGAGCTTCAATTAATTTTAATTTAGAAGGATCTTTGGGATGTTGTGAACGAAACTGCACCAACACCACAAATTATTGAAGAAGAAACAAAAAAGAATTCAAAGAATTGAAGAGCAATAGTAATGATTGGTCTTGGACTGTCAGATGCTTATCTACATCACATAGATCTCTTAAAGACTACAAAGGAAGTTTGGGAGTCTCTCAATGTTTTTTTTTATTGACAATCACCAAGTGCAAAGATGATACTCAAGCATAAAATATTCAAATTAAATATGAATGAAAGTTGCGATATCATCCAACACATTAGTAAGTTCCACTCCTTGATTAATCAAGTAGCTGGAATCAATGTCAAGTTAAAACATGATGATGCAAAAGCTATTATGTTAAATAGCATGCCTTCAATTTATGCTAATATCATGTTCACATTTAACAAAAATAATCCCACCTTCGAAGATGTAATCTCGAATTTGATTGACAAAGAAAATCAAGTTAAGAAAATTGACTCGATGAATGAAGAGAAGCTATTGCTTGTACAGAAGATACAATACAATAAGGGTTCTTTATCCACAAATTTATTTATGTGGTACTACAAACAAAGGGGCATATAATGATTAGCTACATCAAACTGGCCAAGGACGTAATCGATGGTAAACTCAAACCAAACAAGGTGATGGTTGCAAGTGAAGAAAATGATGAAGAATGTGAACTTGTAGCATGTGATAAAGAAAATTCCATCGAGGAAAGAGAGGGGTATATCTTATGAACAATATCCAATTGTTAGTGATTAGTTGTGTATGTCTTGAGTCATAGATATTGTGAATGGTATTGTATGTCCCTATTCATAAATTTTGAGGTAATGATAGTGAGTATGTCCCTATCTAGTTATTAGTGATTGGTTGTGTATGTTCCCAATCACAAGTGTTGTGAATGGTTGTGTGTGTTCCTGTTCACAATGTTAATGTAAATATAACATGTATATATCTACCTAGGTGTTCATGATTAGTTGTGTATGTCTCCAGTCATAGATGTTGGGAATGGTTCATGAATCCCTATTCACAACTTTGATGTAAGGATAATGTGTATGTCCTTATCCAATTGTTCATTATTGGTTGTGTATGTCCCCAATCACAAGTATTATGAATGGTCGTATATGTCCCTATTCACAACCTGGATAGTTTGGATAACATATATGTCCCTATCCAATTGTATGTCGAAAAATCATGGATAGTTGGGTATGTCCCTATCTATGGTTCAATGTTTATTTAGTGTTCCTCCCCATGTTTGGATCATGATGTAATAAAAGGGTTGTTAGAAGTGTTATTATATTAGATAGAGGTCAAAGTCAATTATAACTACTAATGTAGAGGATATACATATGAATTTCAACTTTAGGAATCACATGGAATACCGTGCCACCCTAAATTGGGCATTTGGAAATGTATGAATATTGTACTTGCATAATGAAATAAACATAGCAATTGTAACAGTTAAGACACTTCTAAAGGACGCTTAGTTTATTTTGTCTCTTAAGCAATATTGAAAGGCTCTTTCTAGAGAATTACTTCAAAGATAGCCCATTCTCAGAATGCTCTCACATACTCCCAACTTAAGTGTAAGTTAGAATGGAAATATGTTATGGTGACAAAGTATGAGGCACTAATGAAGAATATGACTTGGGAGTTGGTTCCTCTTCTAGAAGTGAAGAATATTGTAGGGTGTAAATGGGCCTATAGGACCAAATACACATTGAATGGTCAAGTAGAAAAGCAAAAGGCATGCCTTATGCCAAGGATTTCTCTCAATAAGGGGAGTGGACTGTTTTAAAACTTTTGCACTTGTGTCCAGGATGGAATCCATTAGGATGATTCTCTCCATTACTGCCTCCTATGGATGTAAGGATAAACATGAAGAGTACATTTCTACATGGGGACGTTAAGAGAAAATATACATGTATTAGCCACCTAGCTTTGAGATAGAAGGACACACTCCATTGGTATGTTGTTTGACAAAATATTTGTATGGACTTAGGCTCCTTGGGCTTGCTATGAGAATATCCATTCCTTATTCCTTAATTGTGAAATGTAATGATGTGATGTTGAATATGATATTTGCATCAAACATCAAGATGAGGAAACTTTAGTTATTATGATGTATGTTGACAATCTTATGATCATTGGCAACTCCACTACTCTAATTTAGGATATAAAATCATGACTCTATTCCACCTTTGATATGATAGATTTGGGGCTTTTGCAGTATTTATTGAGAATCTAGATTGATGAGATAGACCCTTAAATTACTATTTCTTATCCCAAGTATGATTTGGATATTCTTCAATGGTTTAGGATGGAGTGTAAGCATGCTCATACCCTCTTTGTCTTAGATTTATAACTTTGGGTTGGTTGCACCACACTTTTAGTTGATGCCACACTATACTAGTGTCTTGTAAGAGGACTTCACTATCTCACTCACACTAAACTTAATTAGGCTTTATTGTTAGCAATTACTCTAGCTACATGTAGGCACCCCAAGAGAGTCACTAGATAATAACTAAGAGGATTCTTAGATACAGTAGAGGGACCTATCAGAGGGACATCCACTATTTTGTTGTTTCCCCTTTGATTTTGTCAGGATTTTCAAATGTTGATTGGGTAGCTAATTTGGATGAGATGTGGTCCATCACAAGCTTTGTGTTCTACTTGGAACTCGAGCTATTTTTATGGTGTTCTAGACACCAATCCACCATTTATCAATATTTTATGGAGGCTAAATATCATGCTACCAATGAGGTAGCTAATCATCTTAGTGGCTATTAATGATTCTGCAAGAAATTGGTATTTTGTAGAACTTTTTAGTTTCTCTTCATTGTGACAATGAAAATACTATTTAGTTTGTCCATAATACAATGTTTCATTAATGGATAAAGCACATTGATATATGGATGCATTTTATGAGATGAATTCATGCTTGTGGGATGTTAGGTCTAGTATTTGTACCTTCATCAGATTAAATAATATACATAGTGACCAAGATAATGCTTGAGGTATGTTAGGAAAATACTATTACAAATAAGCACACTCACAAAAATATTGCGTATAAACATAAATGCTCACAACAACTATGAAATATAAATACAAAAATGAACAATCTCACAATTAACACAATATTACAAGCCACTTCAAGGGGGCAACCTCCTTCAATAATTTCATTTAATTATGCAAAAGATACATACATTCTTTCCCCTCGTAGTTTTAAGGAGGTCAAATTACATGCAAAATGCCACCCGAGATAGAATATCCTACCTACAATCAGTTACATTCTTGATAACAATTACATATAATGATGTCACTTGTCTATGTGCTTCTAGAATCACAACTATTACAAAATATTACAAAACATTATCATGGTGTTAGGATGGGGTCCTAAAATGCCCTTCCCATTTGGAAAGCTTTGTCCTCAAAGTTGAATATGAGGAAATTATTGCTAGAGTTGTTGAAGAGGTTCCCATGCCGCATCTTTAGGTGTAAGCCAAACCATTGGACAAGAACATCACTGATGACACACTGAAAAATGGTACATGATTTGCGACCTAGAATGTATTTAGGTTCAAGAATGATGGAGCCTTTTTCATCTAACTCTAGAAGTTTAGATTGCACCTAGACCTTGTTCCCAACAACTTGCATAATAGAAGATACATGGAAGACTAGATGAATTTTAGAACTAGCCGAAATGGTTAGTTTGTATATTGTCGACCCAATCCTCTGTAACACCTGATAAGGACCATAGAATTTTATGACAAGCTTTTGAAAATCACAAAGCTGGAGAGGATTATTTTATGGTTGTAGGTGAAGAAAGACCATGTCGCTAACAACAAAGCGACATTCAATATAGTTTTGATCAACTTGTTTCATGTGATTCTAAGCCAAATCCAGATTGACCTTGAGTTGGCAAAGAATGGAATCATGTTGGTGGAATGTGGAATCCATAGTGTGAACTTTGGAACTACCTAGAATTTAAGAAGACGACACTGGTGGAGGCTAACCATAAATTGCTTCAAATGGTGTCACCTTAGTGGTTGTGTGATAGAATGTGTTATACCACCATTCAACCATAGGAATCCACTTGGTCCAATGTGTAGGATGTTCAAAGGTGAAGCAATGAAGGTATGTTTCCAAGAATTTATTCATAATTTTAGTTTGACCATCAGTTTGAGGGTGATAGGCTGAACTCATATTGAGTTATGTTCCCTATAATTTTTGTAAAAAACAACTAGTGAAGGTAGGATCCATATCAAAGACACTATATTTAGGCATGCCATGGAGACAAAAGATAGTTTAGGAAGGTTTGAGCAACAAAAAATTTTGTCTATGTGTGGGATAGGGAACTTAAATGAGCATTCTTCATAAGATGATCCACTATCACTAGAATCATTAATTTACCACCAGACTTAGGCAACCCTTCAATGAAATCCATAGAGATATTTGTCAAAACCTACTCAAGAATTGGAAAGGTTTGTGTTGTCCTAGAAGAACTCATAGTTTCATATTTCATATGTTGACAATGATCACATTCAGTCATAAAAGTATGAATATATTTTTCCATGCCTTGCTAGAAAAAAAGAATGTTTGGTCCTTATATAGGTTTTAAGAAACCCTGAATGGCCATATGTTGGGGAAGCATGCATCTTCGCAAGGATGAGGTTCTTGATTTATGATTGAGGGGATATAACCAAACAATCATGATACCATAAATATTTACCATCCCAAGTATAACCAAGGTACAAATGAGAGTCTATTTAAAGTTGATGGATGAGAGTTTACAAAGAAGCGTCCTTGATCATTTCCTCATGAAGCTAATGAATCCATTGAGGATGTGGTGCGGATATGACATGTAGCATGTATTGTTCTTCATGTCGTTGGAACATTATCCTTACCTTTATTATAGGTGATGTCATAGTCATAACTCAACTTTGAAATTTATTTATGTTGTTTTGGGGTAGCCACCCTTTGTTCCAAGAAATATTTGAGACTTTGATGATCAATTTTTATGGAAAAATATCAACCAATGGCATATGGACACCAATGATTGATTGCATGTAAAATGGTAAGCATTTCCTTCTCATAAGTAGACTTACCCAAATTTTGGCCTGAGAGTGCGTTACTAGTGAAATCCAAAGACCTTATTACATTAAAACTACCCCAATGTCAGTTCTAGATGCATCATTTTCAATGAAAAAATATTTAGAGAAGTCAGGCATTGTTGATACGAGGGTTGTAGTCATGACATACTTCAAATTGATAATAGCTTGTTTGGATAGTTCAGTCCACACAAAAGAATTATTCCATAGCATAACGGTCAAGGGAGTCGTTATCTTACCATAAATTTTCACAAATTTTCTATATTATCCCATGAGTCCCAAAAATCCATGAAGTCCCTTTAAGGTACGAGGCTTAGGCCAATCTTAAACACCTTGTATCTTCTTGGGACCAACCTGAACTCCATCCTTAGTGACGATGTGCCCCAAGTATTCAACCTCTTACTGGCTAAAAGAACATTTGGATCTCTTTACATAGAGCTAATGGTCATAAAAAAGTTGGAGTGTTTGATCTAAGTGTTGTAGATGGGATTCCCATGAATGGTTGTAAATAAAGATATCGTCAAAAAAGACTAGAATGAATTTATAAAGGAAAGGACAAAAATTGAATTCATCAGGCTCTAGAAAGTAGAAGGTGCATTGGTCAAACCAAATGGCATAACTAATAATTCATAATGCCCTTTGTGAGTTCTAAAAGTTGTTTTGGGAATGTTCTCATCCTTGATTATGAATTGGTGATACCTTGACTACAAATCCAACTTGGAAAAAAAATGTGCCCCATGCAACTCATCAAGTAATTCATCAATCACTGGAATAGGGAACTTATATTTAATAGTGATTTTGTTGAGGTCTCGATAATCAACACATAGGTACCAATCCCATCCTTTTTTATACCAATAATATCGATAAAGAATAGGGGCTAACACTAGAATGGATAACCTCGGTAACACAAAGCTCTTGCATAAGTTTCTCAATTTTTTATTTTTGAGCATAGGGATACCTGTACAAATGAACATTTGGGAAAATACTAACAGGAAAAATTGTATTTCATGGTCATGTAACCGGTGAGGACGTAGCCCTTTGGGTTCCTAAAAAAATGAGCATATTTGTTTAATAAAACTTGAATTGCATTGGATGGTTTTGTTCCTTTTCCTCAGGGGTAGTAATAGAAAAAATTTGTGCCACCACACTATGAGAGGAATTTTTGAATAAAGTTTCTATCTTATAGGTAGAAATAAAATAAACTGCACCAACTTTCATGCCATGTAAAGTACTTTCCTTCCCTGTTGACTAAATTTCATCCTCAACTTAGCAAAATCCCACAAAACTAGTTCTAACATTCTCAACCATTGTGCTCACAAAACTATATCACATCCACTAGGGGTAAGGCAAACATGTTTATCTTGAGATTATAGTCCCCAAATTAAAGTTTAACATTATGACATTTTCCTTTGCATGGGAGGGTGCCTCCATTAGCAAACATAACTTCATAGGAATTGCATGTATTAATGTAATAGTTTTCTTGTTTGGTTACATTCGATCATTAAATTTGTATACTTCAAGAGTCTATCAAAATGATGACCCATTGTCCTTTGAATTAGTCAATCACTTTCATTGTTTAGGGAGTGGATACTCTTTTCTAAAGCATGCATGGAGATTTTTGGTTGGGAGTCCTCTGAATATACTAGTTGATCTATTGTTTCTCCCTCTTGAGGATCCTCCTCTTCCTCTAAATATTCTACGATTGGTGTTTCATCCATATCTAGCAAATACACTTTTTGTTGCACATACTTGTGCCCTCAAGAATACTTTTCATCACAATTATAACATAACCCTTGGGCCCTTCTATTATCCATATTTTCATGGGTCAATATTTTGATAGTTGATGATTTAATGGTGGGACTTGTCACAACCTTGGGCAAAAAATGTGGTTGAGATTGAGGAAATGTAGTGATACGACCTTGAGCCTTAAATTTATCTTTTGCTAATTTATTTAATTGTATTACCTAGTATAATATTTGTGGCCTTGCCATTTTAACCTCAGCTCTAATGTCATCCTTCAAATTTCTCATAAAATAACTTTATAAGAAGTTGACACCTAAACCAGTGGTATGATTGGCCAGTTTCTCAAACTAAGTTTGGTACTCTCAAATAGTTGAAGTTTGTTTTAGTTTTGTAAGGGATCCGATAAAATCTTCAAACTCACTAGGACCAAAGTGAGTGAGTAGATGCTTCTTAAATTCTTGCCAAGAGAGGTTAGTTTTGGTCTTCCTAAGCCATTGAAACCAATGTAGTGCATCTGATTCAAAATTGAAAGATGCAATTGTCAAACACATGTAGTGTGGAATATTATGGAGATTGAAATATTGTTCTGCCTTACAAATCCATTCCTTTGGATATTTCCCATAAAATTTTGGGAAGTTTAATTTTGGTAGTTTTAATCCATTTTTATCTGGTACATTTCGTTGGTAGTGACTCGTGCCAGTATCTTGTTGATCCTGATAACCCAAGGAATTAGGAGAGATACAACCATCCAATTTGGCCTTCATTTATTTTGTCCCTTAGTGACCACTCTCATAGTTTTCTAAAAGTTTATATTTGTGTATTTATATTGTCTAAGTTGTGGGTGACTAAGGACCATATTTGTTTACCCATAGTATCCACTTTTTAAGAAAATTGGTTATCTAATTCTTATTTCCAAGTACTAGTAGCCATGTTGTAAGAGTTGTCATGTTGGTGAGACTTATTAAAAATAGAAAGGTGGTTTTAGGGGTTACTATTTTTAGTAAGGAGATAAAAAAGTGGTTTAGGTGCTATATATCAAAATGATAAACTTGAGAAGATGATCACACAGATATATACCACAACACTAGTTTTGGACAGCCTAGACTTTTATATTGTTTTTTTATCGAGGTTGTTGATGTGGTCGATTGTTACTCTAGACTCTCTATTCAACAGTTGAATTCTATGTCGACCAACATTTATAACTCTTTTTCCTATATATTTTGACTACTGACAACTCTTGACACTATATTAGCACTTACCTAGTTTGAATCTATCACATATATTCTCTCTCAGTTTTTAAGTTTTGACTATCATAGGTAATTGTTCTAACACTGACAACTGATGACCCTGTATTGACTATTACTAACACTGACCTCTCTTGTTCCCACCATTTTGACTTTGATGGTTTCTTCTTACCTGCTATATTCTTCTATAAAAAAAATTATGACTATTTTGCATGCAAGAATTTTGGGATAGAGATGCCTTCTTTGTATGCTCAATTTTTGTAATAGGGTTCTGGTATAGGTTTGAGATTTATAGAACAAAAATTATAGGTATTTTTATTTCAGGTTGATATTCAACATAATAGGATATGCTAAACCAAGTGTATGTACCGCCCATAGACCCTCTATTATACTATAGTGACAAACGATAATGCTCAAACCAATATTTTAGGCCACTACTCAAGGAGGATTCCACACATACCCTTGAGAAAACTACTTGCCTCTTTATCAATATGAGAAGATAGTATTTTTGGATGCTATATCTGGTGCACTATGGAGAATACAATACCAAAAATATTTCTAAGGGTAAATGTCTCTCCTAATCCTATGGGGGTCTCCCAATATACCCGAAGATACATGTGAGCTCAATTCCTTGGATAGGTTTAGTTTGAGGCTTGGGTATTGGAGCTTGATTGCTCTTCCTTTCACTAGATATTTTATGGGTAATCTACCTTAGCCAATAATGATAACTCCTCCATGATATTTTAAAACCTCCAGTACAATGTTTCTAACCTAAATAACTAATGCAAAAAAGAGGTTGAATGTTTTTTTTAATAAGGAAACTAACAAAAAAGAACTAAAACACTAAATCTTATACCTAAAAATTAGAATGGTAGGGACTATCATAATCACAGTAGAACACAACCTTGGAAAGCACTCTAATACCACTTGTTAGGAACCAACTATTAAAAATAAATATACACAAATATTGCAAATAAACGTAAATGCTCACAACACAACTATGAAATATAAATGCAAAAATGAACAATATCACAATTAATACTGTAGATAGGTAATTTGCTATGTCTGTATTTAGTGAAATCATTTTGGTGATTTGTGTTATTTCGTAGTTGTACGCAAAGTGTTTGAAAAAATGTGGTACATATATTTAATAATGTTATAAAGTGACAATATAATATTGTAAGTAATAATAAAGTGATGTTAAGTCATTTATGTCGATAAAATCATAAGTCATAAGCTAGTTTGTCTTGTAGTGGGAAATGTCATGTAAATGCAAGTTAAATGCATATGAAATGTAATTTAGGGAAATGATGAGGTGTAAGGTAGTTGGAGGGTAACTAATTGTTGGTTGTATAAATAATCCCCCCTAATTCATTCAGAGGATTTTGACTCATGGAGAGCCTGTTGGAGGAGCATTGGTATGTAAGGAGATAATGTTGTTGCATATATGCATTGGGCATGATGCAGTCATATTATGGATGCAAACACGAAGAGTATTTTGTACAAGGATTGCAAATTGTAATGTTGTACTATATATGCTATTGTTAATATAAATCTATGTATTTATTTTCATCATTGCCATTGTCATTATTGTTATTGTTGTATTTTGTACAATATTACTGGTAATGACTATAAATATGTAGAATTATTTAAGTAGAAATGGAATTGTGTGTAAGCATGTTAAATTTCATTTTTACATTCTAGCATTGTTGCCTGTACGAGGTTGGGTTCAATTTGGCGACATGGAGTTCTAAGAAGCAAAATCCTTAGGGAGATGCACAAAAAGAGCATTGGATTGCAGTAGGTGAAGATGCTACAGATTTGTTTGTTGATGTAGATGAAGGGCCATCTAATAGAATGTGCATAACATACATGCAGACAAGATACAAAAATACAAATGAAGACTATGTAGATTGAGCATTTGTAGACACAAAAACTTCAATCATAGATTCAAAAAATTCAATTATAAATGTAAGATCTATAGACACAAGTATTGTCATCACAAAAATAAATGTTGAAGAATCTACAATCAAAGAAGTTGAAGTTAGCTATCAGGTTGATGATAGAACAACAATCAGTTGTCTGAAGTACCAAAAGTAATCAGTCATTTTTCTAAGAAAATTAGTCATTAGTTTACAACATTATAAGTAATCAATCATCCATTTTAGGAAATCAACCATTAGTATCAACATAAAAAGCAATCAGTCATCTATCTAAGAAAATTAGTTATCAATTCAATGCATCTAAAGCAATTAGTCATCTATTTGAGGAAATCGGTTATTAGTCTACAACATCAAAAGTAACAAATCATCTATCTAAGGAAATCGGTCATCAGTCCAAAGCATCTAAAGTAATCAACCATCTGTTTGAGGAAATTAGTCAACTGTTAGACTGATTACAAAAGTGCAATCATCCATCAGGATGATGACATAACAATAGTCAGTCGTTAAACTAATGGCATAGATGTAGTCAGCTGTCATATTGATGGCACAAGTGTAATCAGTTATCTAATTTATGGCACAAGTGCAATCAATTATCTAATTGATGGCATAAGTGTAGTCAATTATCAAGATGATGATAGAAATGCAGTTAACCATTTGCATGACAATAGAATAAGTGTCGTTGAGAAGTTGCATGTCGACGTAGAATGTTTGATGTTGAAAAAATTGCACGTTGTGGTGCACAATGGTGAGTGGGACATGAGTTCAACATTGGTGCAAAAGATATATGACATGTCCAACAGTGCATGAGATAGGAGTTTGACACTAGAGAAATTATAGGTTAGTATGCTCGATGGGGAGTGGGATGGGAGCTCGACATCGGATCAACTGCAATTTGGAATATTTCATGGTATGAATGAGAGTACAACAAAAGAGCAATTGCAAGGTGATGCATGTCAAGCTTCGCATAAGAGAGAAATATGCCATGAACCACTATCGAGGTTATGTCAACCTATCAAACCGAAGGTCAATTTGGGCATATCATGTAAGTGTCCACTATTTCATGTCGAATCAAGAGAAGACCCAATAAGGCATTGGAAAATTTTTGTATGATGTGTACGACGATTGGATTCATAATGGATTGGTACATAAAATTTCCTATGAACACATACCAAACATGGGAAGAGTTACATGATGCCTTTATGCAAGAATTTTGGTTGTTTGACAATGATGATGCAATCATTACTAAAATCTATAGCCTAAAAGAAGGTGAGAATTATTTATACATTGAGAGATGATTTTGGGGAGGAGAGTAGTTCATCGCTAAAGTCCTAAGGTCAAGTAGTCAAGGAAGAAAGCGACTCCAAAGAGATGAATGATGACTTTGAGGATGAGTATGACTAAGAGTGCAATATCATCACCACGCACGCACACACACACACATTTATATATATATACAACACCAAGGGAGATTGTACAAAGAAGATATATCATAAGTGAACCAATTTATAACAACCGTTAGAGAATTTGGAAATAGAGACTTCAATATGATAATGAGGGTAGACTTATTGAGCAATGTTGACAATATCAATTGTGGGACATTTTGTACATGACTATAAAAGTACTACAAAGCAATATGAACCAGTGATTCATCAAGAGTTTGAATAGCCAGATAAGGGTTATAGCCTTTGCTAGGAAGTAGAGGTGGTGAAGCCAATTGCAATGGAGTAAGTGAACCTACGTGGGATGGTTAACTTGATGAGCTTGATTAATTAAGCAAGTGAATCTAATTTTAATTGATAACAAAGATTTTATACAAGAAGTTAATTGGTTTAGGAAGTTGCATATTGTCATCACAAGGATGGTTTGATGATAAAGTACAATTAACAAGGTGATAAAATTATATAATGTAATCAACAAGGCCAACAAATGGTAGAATGCAATCAACAAGAAGGTTAGATGGTAGGGTGTTATCAGGAAAAAATCCAGATGTTAGGGCTTTGTCAGAAGATTGGTCAGATAGATAAGGCTAGGATAGCTAATGAATGCAATCATATGCTAGAAGAGAATGTCATGACCCTATTTTGGCAATTGTTTTTTATTGGATCCATGTAGGCATATGTCTAATGGATGTTTTAATGAAATAGGATGTTTATGCTAATGGAGAAATATTGTAATAGATATTGTTTATTGTATGAAATTTTGAAGGAGAGAGGTGGCTTTCCTTTTTATCATATATTTTAGCTTTAGGTTAAGCTATCTTGTAAAAGAAAAGAAAGAAACTCCTTTTGGAGTAGATATGTGGAGAGCAGCGAATGTGTAACACCATCGTGCTCCCAGTTAGGCTTACCTTGTTATTTTGAAACTGGAGGTGGATGGAGTAGTGGGTGGTTGGCCACGCTCCATCCATTGGAAACTACAAGAGGGATGAAAAGAAAGAAGAAAAATGATAAAAAAATAAAAGAGGACAGACAAAGAGGAGGAGGGTGCTTGAAAAACAAGAGGGTAATTACAGTCCAGTGGTAGGAAGGTTTGGAGAGAAGCGACGTCTAGTTTTATCACTTAGAGTTACACTCTATACTATATTTTTTGGTTTGTAGTTTGAGTTAAGTAGTAAATAACTTCATTAAATATTTAAGATATTGATATTATTTTGCACTATTTTAAATCTCTTAGTTGCTTGGTTGCACAGGATGGTTGGAAGAGTTTTAGCATCACTCTCTTAGCCTCGATGATAGAAAAATTGGTTTTTGGTTGGTTGTCTTATCTCTTCATTGGTCATACAACGTAGAACCCCCCTTTGGATTAGTGAGTTGAGTTGGTTACATTCATGCTTCTAGTGCAAGCCAACCACCTAGGCGGTGTTGTTCATCTTAGTTCATATTTTGGGAAAGAACATTTCGATAACCTGAGTAGGTTGGTCAAGAGTCTTCTTGGAGGTAGATATAAATGGTTACCTCACCCTCTTACATACAATATTAGGTAGCAGGATTCTAATCTTTAAAAGGATGAGACTAAGACCTCTTTTGAGTGTTGCTAACAACTGGACTTTTTAGAGGTGCTCCCCATATAGGGTAACCTTAAGCTTTTGGATTAACTTCAATTTTTATGTTTTGGATGAATTCTTTGACCTTATATTTTGGAACCACCTTCCTACACCTGTAAATATGTAGATAACCTATTGAGCATAGTATTCTCGAGACTTCATCTTTATTATTGTTGAGAAGCCTAGGATGTTTGGTTCAAGTGGTCAACTAGTAATGTTTGGTGCTGAATGATGAGTTACTCTAGAATGGTTTATTGAGATCGGCTTGTAGATGAGATTATCATGTCTATTGGAAGAGTCCTTTTATTATCAAGTGATATGTTGAAGACATTCCTTAGAAATGATTTTGTTCTATTTACATTGATTGATCTTGTCATCCTTTAATATGTAGTCATGTTAGTATAGAATAGAGAATAAGGAACTTAGATTTCATAATGAATATCTTGTAGTAAAAGAATGGTTTTGTAAATGAATTAAGGTGAAATAGATATCCCTATTTGATATTTCTCTGCTAGCTTTTGAAGCCTTAAAAATAAATAAAATGCATTCACAAGTATTGAAATAAGCATGCAATGAAATAACTATGATAATGGCAACTTAACATGCATGAAAATATGATAGAAAACTTAATACAATGCTCTAGAAATACTCATAAGAAATCTCATGAAAATTATAATGCTCCTCTCTTGGAGTTTACAACTCCTCCGTGATAGCAATATGGAGCTACATTGTGTCTACTACTATCTCACCTTTGCACTCCAAACAATACCCACAATCACTCACAATGAGGCCTTTATATAGAAAGATAGATTCCTTGCCTCTCACTCAATCCTAAGAGTCATGTACATGTGGACTACATGCACATTTACATCATTGTACATTTTAACACTTGTGCATTTATTAAATAACTCTAATAAACTATTTATCTCTTAATATAATCCTAACCTAAATATGTACCCATGAAGGTACATTAGTAAAGAACCAAATGATGTAATATACATATTTTCCAACATTATCTTACTTAGAGGTATTAATGTTTGGCATAAATATTTTAGTTTGGGAATCTCAAATGATGTGGAGTTAAATTCTTGTTTAAGTAGCTAGTATGGAATCCAAATTGGATGAGTGAGTTTGTTGTCTTGAGAAATGGTTTTTCCTCGAACGTCGTGGTTTGACTTCTATTCTGAGTTGTCTATTTTGGTTGAATGGTTTAGTTTAATTCTTGTTGTAAGAAGCTATTGGACCTACTCTATTAAGGTGCTAGCCCAGGAATAATTGTGTAAACCATTATTGACATGATAGTGGGGATTGGAGAGCAAAATATGACTACCAAAGCCTGGTTTTTGAGAGCGGCTTTAAGGAAAATTTGTAGGTCTATTGTGACAGTGTATTGGAAAAGAAAATGAGGTTGCTTCAAAACTTGATTACTAGGGTGGCTTTATGAAATACTCGACTGTTTCATTAAAGGAAATATGAAAGATGTGTGTTTTTATTGATTGAATTTGTTAGGGTTTCATGGAAGATCCATACCCAATGTAAAGATCATTTTTGTTTAATGGAAAAATAGTGGAAATATTTTTAAGGTTGGGTTTCCCCATGGGGTTTCTCCTAGGATAAATAATGTGTCAATATGGATTTGTTTATGTGAATTATAATTGCTTAAATGTTAGTTGTAAAATGCACTAGTTGAGCTAATCATGTAATCTTGTTGAAATATGGTAAGTATTGAACTAGAAATAATGTTTATTTGATTGTTATGCTTGGAGTGAGAATTATGGATGTTTATAGAACTTCTCTATGTTAATCTTAGTTGTATCATAGAATAATTATGCTCACAAAGAATAAGACCTTATCATTGCTATTGAATGGATTAATGAATGGATTAATGAATGAATTAAGCTCCTCAAAAGGAAATTGAGCAACTTAAAATTATACCCTAAAGATATAAATTAGTGATAATGGGTACTCAAGTATGGGAATAGTTTCTAATCGCATAATTGAGTAGTTGAGTAAATAAGGAAGAAAAATAAGAATATAATTATGCACATCATAAAGGAATCTGATGGGTGCTTATTAGAAAAGAAGCTTAGTTCCTTTGATAGAATACTAAAGATATATTTATAGACATCATAAGGGAAATTGATGACTATATTCTTAAGGGAAGATGAATTACCCACATCGACCATCTTGGTTGACAATGGTTAGATCTAACTCAATTACTCATATTATTACGCATAGGGTTTAACGAGGTAATTAAGAACTGACTAGATCATATTATGGATGAGAGGGATAGTCAAGTTGTTGATGATCTATCCCTACTTAGATAAATATGAGTAGTGGGTAGTTTGAAGCATGCTCATTTCTATGGAATGAAAGGAAAGGTAAGTTAGCTTGTGGGACCAACGAGAGGGATAACTTGTAAGTCATTGGTTTGCACCTAATGCACTTGTGTAGACATATATACGTAAGATGTAGAGATGGGTGTGCCTAGAGCAAGTCTAGACAAGTATTTACGAGGGTTGCTTTGTCTCTAAGACTCCCCTATATATATGTATATATAGATATTAAAAAAGAATTAGGATAAGATTTTTGGGTTATGACAAAGAATCCATTTGAGAAGGAGTTATTTGAGGAGGAGTTGTATAAGGAGGAGCCATCATGCCAATAGTCATCTAAGGAGTTGTTATAAGAGAGTTTGTACTTTGAAGTGGAGTCGTCTAAGGAGGAGCCATCTAAGGAGGATCCATATGAGGAGGAGTCATCTAAAGAGGATTCATTTGAGGTGGATCCATCTAAGGAGGAGTTGTCTAAGGAGGATTCATATAAGGAGGAGTCATCTAAAGAGGATCTATCTGAGGTGGATCCATATGAGGAGTAGTCATATAAGGAGGATCCATTTGAGGAGAAGTTAGCTAAGGAGGATCCATCCGAGGAGCCATCTAAGGAGGATCTATCTGAGGAGCTATTTGAGGAGGATCCATATTGCTTGGAGTCATCTTGCCTAGAGTTGTCTAATGAGGAGCTACCATACTTGGAGCTATTTGAAGGTTAGTCATCATATAATAGGAGACGTTTGATAGGAGAAGTTGTTTAGCAAATAAGTCATTAGGTAGGAGGAGCTTATCAGTCATCCATAAGAACTGGTCCATCTGAACCAATATGTTAATAGGAATTAGTCATCCATTAGGACCAATCTACCAAAGCTCATAAATTATACAACAAGCCAAATTCATTTGAGCCAAGTTGTTAGAGCTTATTAGTCATCAATCCATCCATCTAGATTGATCCATCATAACTAATTAGTCCATCCATATAAACTGATCCATCATTCATCATCATTCCATCTATTTGGACTGATTCATCATCTATCATCAATCCATTTGTCTAGAATAATTCATTTGGATAATCTATCATTAATAGAAATTATCCTTAGTAATTTGTCCTAATATCCATCAAAGCCAATTCATCATAGACCATTCGTTATGCAATGATCCATCTTGTAGTCATCCATCATGGATATTGCTATCATAGGTGCTTCCATATGAGACATTATAATTAGAGGCTCTACAATCAAAGGATTTATTGTTAGAAGTACAATTTGATAAGGGAGATGTCTATTAGAGGTTGATAAATAGTTAGTTGGATTAAGAAAGTAGTGAATTGGAGTTGAGGGGAAAATGTTTCAATGGATCACATGAAAGCTCCCAAAATGTTGATGAGGAGCAATATTTAGTTAAGGCAGTGATTGTTTCATTGGTTTCTTGCCCCCTTGACCCTTGACATAGGTGGCAACGGGCGTTGCCCATCATGTTGATGATGTTGATGTTATTGATCATCATGCTCATATTAGTCATCAAGGTGATACTCATCATGTTGGCTATGTTGGTTATGTTGCTCATGCTAATAATATGGATTATTGCATAAAGTGAAGTGCCTATTCAAAGAATAATGGTCATGCTAATCATGTTGATGTTACACCTTACTGCAACAAGGGGAGTGCATAATCAGAGAACAATATGTTGTGAGAAGTAATTTAACGTGAAGTCTGTTGCCAAATATGTATGGAATAGGAGAAAGTGGGAGTGTGACAAGCAATTACATTACATTATTTAGTGATTCTATTCCTAGTATTTAGCTCATGTGTCATCGAGGACTTTGACCAGTTTAGAGGAGGGGATCGATGTAGATAGACAATTTACTATGTCTGTATTTAGTGAAACAATTTTAGTATTTTGTTTTGTTTTATAGTTGTACACAAAGTGTTTGATGAAATATGAATACACATAATTAATATACCTTACAATGTGGAATTAAACATTATCTAGACATTAGAAAATCTACCTTATAGTGTGGAATACCAACAAGAAGATGAATTAAGCAAATTGGAGGAACTTATACCCAAGGTTATGCATAAGGGGTCAGACCCAAAATGTACTTGTAAAAAATTTACGAATCTATTTTGAAACACTGGCGAATCTTGACCAACTTCATGTAGGAGAAAATGGAAAATTACCTTATTTTTTCACCAAAAATTATAAAAATTTGGTGAATTTGATAGTTTTGGCCGGATTGGGTGGAAAACACGGTTCAGCCTCAGACCGGGTGGAAAATACAATCTTGTCTCAGATCAGGTGCAAAATACAATTTGGGCTCAGACCAAGTGCAAAATACAATCTGGGCTCTGACCAAGTGCAAAACACGATCCTGGCTCGAACTGGGTGGAAAAAAGGTCTGGTTGAAAAAGTGCACAGATTGGTTGGAAAAGTCTTGGCTGACGGACCAGTTGTATATTAATTTCAACCAACGGACCGGATGCAAAGCAAGGTTCAACTAGCAGACTAGGTGAAAGATAAGGTTTGGCTAATGGATCAGGTGTAAAAAAATATCGATTAACAAACTGGGTGGAATAAAGATTTGAAATATGGATCGGGTGGTAAACAAGCTCTAAATAATGGACCAGGTGCAAATAAGGTTTGACTAACAGACCGAGTGTAATATAGATACGATTAACGAATTGGATGAATTAAAGGTTTGGTTGACTCACCTGGTGTATATAATGCTCTGACCTCATACTAGGTGTATATTATGGTTTGACTTCACCCTGTCATGCATCACACCACCAACTGCATGTCCACTAACATGCTACCATGTGTCCACCCCACTCAATTTCATCTATAAAAATATATCAATAGTTTTTTTTAGTCTTTTTTATGCTACACGAGATTAAAGAGAAGATGCAAACCCTTTCCTCCCCCAAGCGACCATTACCATGCACCTTTCTAGAGTGATGGCCACCATGTCCACAACCTCTCAAAAAATTACATTCAAAAATTAAAGTTGCGTCAGATTTTCAGAGTTCTTAACCACACCTGGGATCGACCATACATGGGTCAAGGATGCTTTTGAGGCTTTGAATTCTATGCCCCAATTTAGAATAGATAAAATTATTCTTAACAATATCATCGAAGGCTATGACAATGATCTTGGGGTGGTTAGTCTATCTCTATAGAATAGAAAAATATATTTTACAATAAAACCCTTTGATATCCAAAGATAGCTGGTCTTCCACAGAAGGGTCTCGCTCCCATTTCATAGAAGTTAATTCTCTCTAATAATGATTAAGGCTTTCCTGTCGAGAAACTACGATATCTCTTCAAAATTTTTGTTAGGTATAATTCTCTTCACTTGATTGTCTTAAACTTCACAATTTAAAATTTGTTGTCACCTAATTTTTTTCAGCGTCTGCGATGAAGTCCAAGAGAAGGTTAACTAATACCTCAGTTTCCATCAACGATTTCAAGGTAATTCTTAAATTTTTCCAAGCAATATTTTTTTTGCTTGGAAGAACGGAGCTTCCATTCTAGTCATTAGCTTATATTGTTTGTTATCTAGAGTACCACGAAATATTCAAATGGTGTACATATATTTCAGATCGAATCATATCAGAGCTCTATACTATTCAAACAAAACAATTGGAGAAACCTTACATGATAGCCTTGGTAAATTATATTTTAGCACTTTACTATGAAAGTTTTCATAATTTGCAGGATATTGGTTCACCGACTGTAGTACACGTAAAATTACAAAGCATTGCTATGACTGTCGAAGAGCTGAAGGTAATTATTCTATTTTTCACCATTAAATATTTTTTATATTTTAGCATGTTTTTTATTATATTTTAACTTTTTTTGCACCTAAATGTAGAGTAAGGCAGGCATTGCATTGATAAAATAGGATGTTGTTGTCAGAAGTCACATACCTGAAGACAATGCTGATTCAGAAGGCACAATATGTGAATCACAACCACAACAGAGGCCTCATAAATGCTAGAAGTCAAATTCTCTCATTTCTTGTCAACATGTGCAAGCAAATATCATGGAATGTGAATTTAGTTATGTTGCACCAATGACAGGTAAGTTTACTGTTTCGAGTTTTATTGATTCATTACCATTACTGTGTAGTTGAAATTATTTTTATTTTTTTATTTTTTGTATGTTCTCAGTTTTATGCCCTACCCCCCACGCACTCACACCCAGTTGTCTCCATCGGCTGAAGGGTAGCAAGAGATCTCTTCATCGGGTAAGTGTGTTTTTATTGCTATGTACTAATTTTATCTGATTTAATTTTGTTTAATAATATCTTGTTATAATGTATTTAGGTCCCTCCCAATAATTTACTGAAAGAAGGAAGGAAATGATGTCACCACCACCACCACCACTAGGACAACCTCAACAATAACAACAATTAATTCAAAGTCACATTGGTGGAAAACAGCTTGTTGGATCGAGATCATGGGTGGGACCCACACCATCCAAGACATAGAGTTCTACATTTCCATCCTTGTCTTTTTCAATTGGTTGTTCATTGAAAGATGTTTCAACCTCTAGATTAGATGTGCCAATATTAAATGAATATTATCTTTTATAGGGGAACATTTAAGGGTTTAAAGTGTCAAAGATGTTTCAAGGACTATAAGAACAAGAAATTCATGTAGTTGACCCAATTTCATCATCGCCTTCTGATACCTCTGATCCTAATCCTCAAACTGAGGATGAACAAGTTATTTTTTCTAAAAATATTTTGGTTTCTGATAATTTTTATGCACTAATCCAAAATCCTTTGCTTAAAATTGTCAAGAAAATGAAGGATTGGGAATTTTGGGCAAATACCTTATCAAGGAAATAAATGCCCGCTATAAAAATTATGATAAAATGAAAGAAATTTTCTCCCTGGTTAGAAATTAACCTGAGAAGCTTGCTGAGTTACATCAAGCTCAATTAGGATCGGTGAACCATGCTATCTTATGATGATCAAATTTTAAGGATTATGTTGAAAAAGTTAGAGAACTTGAATGCTGAAGCCCAAGTGTATTATAACCTATAGGCTTCTGATAAGAAGAAATTTGTAATCGTTGATGCTGCAAGAGATGTTGTTGAGGTGAGACTTTAGATGTAATAAAATTTATCATTATATTTTGTAATATAACTCTTGACTAACTAAGGTTTTATTTTATTTTTTGCAAGCAATTATTTAGAATTTACATAAACAAGTTGATTTTATGGTTGTCAATATCAAGGCTACTAAGAAATTAATCTTAAGTACAATAGCAATGAAGGAGACCTTACATTCTAAGGTCAAGGATGGTAATTATTTAAAAGCAATTATAGTGGAGCACAAAATGGATCTAAATATCTTGCTTAAGAAGAAGCTTAAACAAAACGAACATGTAGTACTTGAGGATCAAACCAAAGAAGATAGATTGTTGATGGGGAGCTTACAGAAGGTAGAGGAAGGACTCCTCATAACAGGAGCACTGAAAGAGCCTGCACATGTTATTGGAATAGAAGATAAGGGAAAAGAAACTACAACTTCAAAAGCATCTCAAACTCAATGAGATTCAAATATACAAGGAGTGACTAACTCTCAAGCCCTAGGTGATCGATATGCACAAGGAGCGACTGAATCTGTCCCTGCTCACCCATGATAAAATTAATATATTGTAACATGTTTCATAGTTGATAACAAGTTATGTTGTATTTCTGTAAATAATTTTGTACAATATAAATTTTCTATGCAAATAATGAAAAAGGCTATTATTAAATTGTTTTCTATCACTCAGAGGTTGTTTCCATTTATATTCTTGTGCAACTTTTTTTTGATCGGTTAAAAATTTGTATTAAGAACGGGTTTTAGCAGGGACCCAAAACATGATTACAAATAGGCTATAAAAGTCGAAAACCTAGAACAAGACAAAATGGGGCTCAAGCCTTCAAAACTAAGAATAAGCAAAGGCTATCCTTGAAAACCAACCCACAAACCAAAGCAAAAACAAAGGATAACCTTAAGAAAAACACAAAACCAAACAGGATGCTTCAGGCAACAAGGATGAAGCATCAGTCAAAACTACACAGAAGGATCTCCTTAGGCATCTTGGGCTTCATCATCTGGTTCTGATCTAGTCTCCTGAAGCTCGTCATTTGACGTCTCCGCGTCAACATATTTGTTCTTGTTGTGATCATCCATAGGAGCTACAACAACCTTGATGTCCTCAGTCGAAGCTTGAGCAAGGGTTTTAGCTAAATTTTTAACAAAGTCCTCAGAAAAGGCCTTCTTGAAGAAAAAAAATTTAGGTCATTGCACAGATTGTTCAATTGTGATAGATAGATAGAGATAGAGTTAATGATAGACTATTACATGCATTGGTCAGGGTCATCCTTCTCATTGTCCTCTGACTCAATGACTAGGGATTCCTTATTTTGGGCAAAATTCTTCAAACAGACAAAGGAGCGGATGCTTTTTGGCTCAGGCTCAAGGGATTCAACTTTGGGTTTTTTTCTTAGCCTACGAACATTTTCAATCACCTTTAATTTATCAGCAGAAAGCACAGGGGTACCCAAGGATTAAGGAGTGGTCTAAGATGAGCTAGGTTTTATGGGGATGGACTTGGCCTTATGATCAGGGAACATGATGACACCTTGAGGATAGTGGATTAGTCAATGATTAAACAAAATGTTAAACAAGCCTTGGTGAGCAGGAAAATCAGAGCTATTCTTCCTCCGACTATGGTCAATGGTATAACTGATGGAGTTAAACAAATTTTGAGGGATATTAACTGGGTTCACTTCCAAAAAATGGTTGAAAATACAAAATGAAAGCTACAAAGAACCTTATCAAGGTCATCAATAGTGACTAACTTCATAATAGGCTTTAACACATTGCCCCAAGGAAAAGGGAGCTCCTCACGATAAATTTATACCTGGGATTTTCTACACAGCTCCTTGTTCTTAATCTCTTTAAGCTCAGCATCCTAGTTATGTTTCTCTATACGAATTGATCTACCATTGGCTTGATAACTAGTGAGCTCAACCAAAATCTTGATATCAACATCATACACCCTGTTGTGAATGGTCACTCTACCGTTATCCCACGTACTCAGGAAAGCTACAGTAATCTCAATATTTTTCCCTTTAAATTTTTGGAAAAATGGGAGGAAGCCCCTGCTAGAAAGGATGGCTTCAAGATGGCTCAATGAAGCTCATGGTTGTAATAGGGGAGAAGTTTTGAGTATGACCTTGGATTAAGCAGGTATGGAAATGAACTAGAGTAGGGCAAGAATAAAAAGAAATAGTCTGGAGCTTGGAAATGGAAATAATCCAACAAAATTCTTGATGAGGGTGCTAAGTGAGTCAGGGATGGGAAAAATTACATGACCTGAGGAGATCATGACAGAAAAAGCATGAAAAATAATGAAATTAAAGCATGTGGGAATCCATACCAAAAGATCCCATGATGGGAAAATAAAAATAGGAAATGAAACATGAGGGCAAAGCATGAGGGAAGGGGCCAACGTGGACGAAGGACGAGGGAGGTTGAAGAAAAACTATGATGGGAATGGGAGACAAAGTGGTGCTAAGGTGGATGGTTAAGATAAACATGGAGGGAAGGTGGAGTGAATGATGAACAAGTGGAAGCTTGCATGGAAAAAATGACAACAAAATTAATGAATGAAGAAAATCCGCAAAAAGGTAAGCCTTGAAAGGTGGTGGATCGAGAAATAGGGTTGTCAAAACCAAGAAAGATAGTTAACCCATGAATCAAGGTTGCATGGGAATCAATTAAGACAAGAGCATAGTCAATAAAAATTTATCTTATTTGAAGGGAATTTTACTTGCTCCACATCAACATTGGTCTCACTTGAAGACAAAGTGTTTTGCTCCATGACTGCCTCCAACCCCCGTGGAAGACTATTGGTCCATGTCATCAAATTAGTGGAGTAGACACCAATATTTGCCATTTTTTCAGTTGCCTTGTTACTTTCTCTGAAGGTGTGCTGAAATATTATTTCTTGGAAGGTTTGACTAATAGCTCTTGCTTCATCAATACAATTCCTTATTCTCCAAGAGGGAATTTTTGAATTTTTTAAATAATTAATGATAGTCAAAGAATCACCTTCAACTATGAGCTTATCAGAGTAATATTTAGCCAAGACCATGCAACGCCACAAGGTTATAGCTTCAACAATTTGATTCATTTGATTTCCCAAAAATTCAACAAAAGGAAGGATGATCCTGCCACTACAGTCTCTGAGAATACCTCCAACTTCGACGAAACCTGTGTTGCCCTTGGCAACACCATCAAAATTTAGCTTGGACCATCCCAAAGGAGGGGGAATCCATTTGGACTAACTTTTGATAGGTGAAGGAGTCATATGGCTATCCACAATAGGAAAATTGAGAGATAGGCCTAGGGAAGCCTCAAATCGAGAAGCAGGATTGGATGAAAGAGGATAGAGGGAGGCATTTTCCTCTAGCAAAGGAGATAATTTTGTTCAGGATATTGTCTGATCTTAGCGAAATATTAGAAAAAGATCTCCTATTTCTTTCAAGCCAAACTTACCAACAATAATGATGGAGATAAAATTGCCACAACACCTTGAGATGGAGGTTACAAAAAGGGTTCAACCATTGGGTGAAAAGGTCAACAATGGAGCAAGGTTCAACCCAAAGGATGTGGAAGAAATCAAAAAGATTGTTGAGGATGGTAGAAGAGAAAGGACAAGCAAGAAAGAGGTGATGGGGGGATTCCCAATCAGAAAAGCAAAGATAACACATGTTAGGGATGAAAAGATCTCTTTTGAGAAGGTGATGGAGGATTCCCAATCAGACAAGCAAATATAACACCTGTTAGGGATGAAAAATCCTCTTGTGCAACTTTTAAATTTAGAATGATTCAACTCAGTTGTGCCAATACATTAATATCAGTACACTAAAAATACTATAATAAAAAACATATATTTTGAATATAATGTTGTAAATTGGTTATGAATGAACATAGTTTGGACACTTCGAAAACTAAAACATAAAACATATAATTTGAAAGACAATGTTGTATTATAAATCATAAAGTTACAATTCAAATAGATGAAACAATCTTGTGATGAAAAATAAACTTAAATTTATAGATGAATATGATAACTAACAAATTCATATTGATCAATGTTGTAAAATCATGTAAAAATTACAATTTAGGTAACTGAAACAAACAGATTCTATGATATGAAGGCAATTAAAACTATTTAAAAAAAAACGAAGGGATATAAAACATTAAAGTTTATTGAAAAACATTTTTTATGAAATATAATAAATCTTAACCAATATTATGAAATATGATATCAAGTGAATTCAAATTTATGAATGTTGTGAAATATAGAAAAATCACAATTTAGGTAGCTAAAACAAACACTTCTCAGGTTGTTCAGTATCACTATTACATATAACAGATATCTGTATCTCCACCATATGATCACTAAAAGCATCATTATCCTCCTTATCGTTTGTATTTCTGGTACCCCTTATGCCTGCAAGGGAATTCCAATATGCCAATTCTTTATCATAGGGAAATGTGTCTAGCTAATACGATGACACATACATTCTCAAACAATTTTCTAAATTTTTGTCCAGCCTATTATGGAGTTTATATTTCACAAAATATAGTGCACTAAAAACCCTCTCATCTTCCACAGATCCCAAAATAATTGTTTGATATAATTTATATAAACAAAAGTATTCACTAATAGTATCTTGTAAGACACTACTTAGATACAATTTTTGCCATAAATGTGCAATGGAACCAATTTCATGGATGTTACTCAAAAGTGACGTTTTCTCAACCATTACCAAAATACGATGATTGTTGTTTTAAAATATCTTTGTTGAGTATACCTTTTATTTCAACACCATTGACTTCCATATTTTTACTAAAATGCTTAATAAGTATGAACATATATTTAATAAACAACTCATGTGTATAACTATATTCAGTACAAGGACCCCAAAACATGGGGTTAAGCACACCCATGGCCTTAAGAAACTCATCTATTTGAAATTGTTCTCTTATCTCACTTTTCAATGATTCTGATTTTTAAAATAAATTTGTCTTAGTTTTGTGTAAAACAACTTCAAATATATTGTGTGTTATAGTAACTTGTTCAACATCGTCCATAACTATACTTGAATGCCTTTCAAAACAATACAAAGGTATCATATTTCCATGAACATTAATACAAAGATGATCACTAATTTCAAACTTCAAAAAGATTTTTATATCGTTCACATTTGTCAATGTATTCCAACTATCAAACAAGGGATCTTTAATATCTACTTTGGACACATATAACCTGTCAATAATCATACATATTTGCTTTCTCATCCTCATGAAATCAACGATATAGATGGATCTCTCTTGTTCAAGTTTAATCAATATATTCATTTCATTTAACATTGGAAGAATACCACATAACGTTAAAAGGATTTCGAAGTCAGTAAAAGAAAACAACAAATATTTTGCCTTATCAACTGCCCTATGATTTGCATACATAAACCCCGTTACTGATTGATATTCTTGAAAAACTCTGTGTGCAGGTTGATACAATGAAATCCACCTTGTATCCACATATTTTAACATTTTTTCCCTTCTGTAGCTCCTCGTGCAAACTGTTGAAACTCTGCAAACCTTTTTGGACTGCAAGAAAAATAAGAATGTATTTCACAAATGAGATCTTCCACTCTCACAACATTTTCAAAAGAGCTTATGATTTTATATGCTAGATTCACTCTATGAGCCATGCAATGAATGGGTATCATTTATGGGGAAACTGAGGTTTGGAGACAAACACAAATACCATTCATGTGCCCTTGCATTATAGCAACACCATCAACTCCAACACATATTAACTTTGTGACTATATTTATATCATTCATTCCCACAATATCCTTTAAACTACTCACAAAAACATTATAGATTTTTTTTCTGCATTTGAACTTTCCACCATCTTATGTAATCCTAGAAAACTAGGTTGCCTTACATGAATTTGAAATGTGTACATATGCATATAAATCCATGATGTGTTGTCCACAATCATCACATCATCAATAGAAAGTGATATGAATCTAGCAAGTTTTACTTTCTCCCTTAGGTCCTCCTCAACTAATGATAGACATTTTATCATTTCCCAACCACTTCGATCTAACCAATGGTAATTAGAAAGGTTTTGCACATCAACTAGGTGCTTGTAATCAATGAAATCAGACATGGATCTACCCTTTTTGAGAACACTATATACAATAGCAAACAACAACTTTTTGAAGCTAAAGTGGTCTTATGAATTTTATGAAATTAGGCTTTAATCATTTCATATTTGTTAACAAAAGATTGTTGTTGCTTGAAATGATTATCATATTCTATTGCATATCTGACATGCATACATTCTGATGCAACCTTCCACCTAACTTCTTTATTAATTTTACCATCACTTCCTATAAATTTTACATAAGCTTTGCCAACATGTTTTTCTATTGTATCTATCTTATTTTACAACTTGTGATCCTTAACTAGTTTCCAACTACAAATTTTGCATCTACATTCTTTCTGATTGACTTGGTTCTCCTCGGTAAGGATAGAATCTATCCTGGAATTTTTTTCTGCCCATTCATTCTTAAATGCCCTTCCAATAGCCCAGTTAGATGTATTTCTATTTTTAGTATTTTTGCTTGAATATTCGAAAGAAGTTTGTAATGTATTTTATTTATCGCTTTCATTTTCAAATGGCGTGTCATTTTGAGGAATATCTTCAAGTGTTTATTGGATGTCATTGTTAAGAGAAGTTTCATTAGAGGCATCTCTTGCTGAGGAATATATTCAATAGAAGACATATCATGGTGGATAGGGTATTCTGCATAGTAGCATATAATAATATTTTTTTATCATTTTTGGATTTAATAAAAAAACTTACAAACAGGAATATGATTCATATCATCATGAAATATAGATAGAGGCAAATGCTGTGAGTTAACTATTTGAGGAAGAAAGCATTATTTAAAATAATCATGAAATATACAACTAATTGTTTAGTAGTAAAAAATCATTTGTACCTTGAATTTGCTCGGATGTCGATGGCTCGTTGGATTTCGACATTGGCTAAAATAATTCAGGATACTCTTTTTAGTAGAAGATTTGGCCCCCTTCTTTGCATTGCCAATATGTGACATTTTACTTGAAAATAAAATAATTTTAATTTCAAAAAGTAATAAAACATTGAAGAGATCTTAATTTTGTGAGGGCTCAAGATAATATAGTAATTAGAATAAATAGATGGTGGATTAGTAGAAAATATATACATGTTTCTAAACATGCTTTATTGTTATTTTTTGCCACTACACTATTTTCTGGAGATAGCACTTGTTACTAATAAGAGCATAAAACTAATCAATGTACAAATTCAAATCAATGTAAGAAAAAAACTTGTGTATGCAAAATATATAATTATAGGTACAAATGTGGAAAAATATAATATTCTAGTACAAAATGGGCAAGAACCAAAGAATCAAAATATCTTTAGATAAATAGAGCATCACAATGTCCTTAGATAACCAAAGCATTGATAGAGGCAAGAGGTCTCCTGTTATGGGTAGGATACGACCTCTCCATTCTCCCTACTCCCTCCTTTGCTCCTCTAGTGGTGATCCTAGATGGATCCTAGACAAATCCTGGATTTCTTGGAGGTGCCTTCAGCTGGGTTACCTCCTTTTTTATTTTTTTTGGATTTTTTTGGGTTGTGCTGGTGGGTGAGGTTGTCTTTGTTGTGGATTAGTAGTGCTTCCTTGGTGGTCGGATCATCCAATGTTTAACCGATGTGTGAGATGGTCCTGTCAGTTCCTTATCATGGTTTTGGGTATGGATCACGGGTGAGGGAGGTCTCTTGATCTGGTATGGAGACCAATTCTCCATTCTCCCTGCTCCATCACCTACTCATCTAGTTGTGGAAGTGGTTTCTCTCGAATTGTTTCCTGTTCTAGCTTTAGCGAGTTTGGGCTACCCATGTGTGATCTATTGCTTTCCATATGCACGATGCGATTCGATATGTTCTTTCCCTATGTCTTGGTGGTCTTTGGGGTGGAGACTAGTTCATTGTTGTAGGGGATACCTCTTCCAGATAATATCTTGATCTGGTAGTAGTGGATCAAGGTTGTGCGACCTTTGTAGTCTTTCGACAACATTGGTCATGTGGTCATTGGTATGGAAGTCCTTTTGAACCTACTAAGGGGTTTATTGTTGGCTTCCAAGGTTGGCCCTTGGTTGGCTAGGGTTCTTTCATCTTCTAAAAAAGAGTTTTTTTCTTTGAACTCATTTTCTTACAACTATTTGAGGTCTTGGGAATAGACCTGGTGATTTCATGATGGTTGTTGGAGAGGGTTATAGGTTTGGTTTATTTTCCAATTAATTGGAGAGGCCCTTTGGGTGATGGTGTTGGTGATCTATATCTTATCAAGACTATCTTACTTTCAGCTCTATTTCCAGCTTCTTCCTTCTACTGGTTCAATTCCTCTGGTCCAGTTGGTTGGTGAAGGGTTCCCTTAGTGTGGAACTTCTCTCCATATTTTGTGTTGCAAGAGCTAGTTTCCTCAAGCAGGAAATATTTTTCTATTTTTTGTGGTGTTTCATTTTGAGTGGGAAGCTTGTGTTTCAATTTTATGATTCCTAGAAGTTCCCTCGTGCTGGAGCTCAGTTTCCATTTTTTGAATTCAATTTTGTTTGAATTCGAGATATTCCTTGAGTGGGAACTCAACTTTATTTTTTAGAAAGGTAGTTGTTTCAAATTTTAGCCTTATTTCTAATTTTAAGGTTTGCACAGTCATTTCTCAATCCTTGGGAAATATACCTTTTATTGTTGTGCTATTTTAGAGATGGTTTCGGGAAAACTGTCTCCTGTTTCTTTTCTTGCCTAGTGATGGTTTCAAGGAAACCATCTTCTATCTTTGCGCTTGTCTAGAGATAGTTTTAGGGAAACTGTCTCCTATTTATCTGCTTGTCCAGTGATGGTTTCAGGAAAACCATCTTCTATCTTTGCGCTTGTCTAGAGACAATCTCAGGGAGATCGTCTCCTGTTGTTCTGAGATCATCTCCCTGTTCTTATTTTTTCCTGGATATTCTTTGGGAGGATGTATCTCTTGTTCTTACCTATTTGTAAAAGGTTTGGGGACCCTTTCAAAACCCCCTTATCCATAAAAAAAAAAGAACCAAAATATTTACCTATTTATAATCTTGTAATATAAAAGCAGATCTCAATAGAAATAGAGAATCAAAGATTTTTAACAGAAAGAGATAAATAGGGGAAAGCATGGAGAATATAGAAAAATAGAGAATAATATGGTAAATAGAGCATTGAATTATTTTTAATAAATAATAAAAAAATAGCAAAAGAAAAAGTTGCAATTAGAAGAAAGAAAAAAAATCTTATTACTACAACTACTTCAACTCATATTCTCTAAAAAATAAAAAAACATAAGATCACAGATTCACAATGTTTTAAAATAAATAGAGTACCTAGTGTAGAAAAATTTCTGGAGGTCGGTCCAGTTGGAAAAAGGCCCGTTGGGCTTTCTTGGTGAAAAAGAGATCCAATAGTCAATTTGAGTGAAGAATGATGTAAAATGTTGGTCCGGTTTCATAAAAGTATTGAATGTCGATCAAGTTACAAAATAGATTCTGGATGTCTGTTCGGGTACAAATCTATGTCAGGCCATCTATATATCGGTATGGATATAAAAATGTGTCAAGCTATTCGAATGTTTATTCGGGTACAATGTTCGTATGGTAGTTTGGGTACAAAATAGAGTTCAAATGTTGATCCAAGTACATAACTATATCAAGTTGTTCTGATGTTTGTCCAAGTACAAAACTGTGTTAGGCTATCCGAATATCGATTCGGGTGCAAATTAGTCGAATGACATTTCAAGTACAAAATAGAGTCAGAATGTTGGTTAGGGTACATAATTGTGTCGAGCTATCTTGATGCCAGTTCGGGTGCAGAACAATGTCTAAATGTCAATTTGGGTAAAGAATTGTGTCTACCTATCATTCTGAGTGCAACAAAGTGTTCGAGTGGAAACAAGAATTGGATCTCTTTGGGTGTAGATATGGATCCAATTTCAGTCTGAGTAGAGTTTTTATTCAGATCGATTGGTTTCTACACATGACTAAAGTTTGGTGGAATTCTATAACAAATTGAATATTTCAGTTCATCTTTTCATATGAAAGATTTTACTTTTCACTGTGGCTACTCGATTTTCTAATAGTTTGAATGTTTTAAATGAAAAATTATCATTGGCATGTTAGTTATATAGTGTAATAGTTAATGAATTTGGTGGGATAAGTTAAAATTTTTAGAAATTTAAGGCAAAAATGGTCTAGGATTTAGGTGGGAATGTTGATGAGTTTTTTTAAAAAATTGTAATACTATTATAAATGCATGGCAAACCGACACCTATTTTTTTTCCCAAAAATTTTAGGTGAAAGAGCCGACATCTAGGGTCTCCCAAATTCACTAATTTGCATTTTTGAAAATGCTAATATTCATCCAAATTGCAAATGCTCACCGCCGTGCATAACCCTGCTTATAGCCTACAAACCTACATGTGATTAGTAGACTGGTACATGGAATTGCCATAGGTCAAGTACTAGACTTTAGAGGAATAATAGAAAGCCTTCATGAAATAATTTAAGTTGTTTCATAATGACAAACAATTTGAGGTAAAGAGAGGTAAATATTTTTGTCCTACAATTGGAGATTGAATAGATGGTTCACCTATTTGTAGGAGGATTTGTTAGATGTATTGAATAAAAGGTAGTTCATGAAGGGCCTTCTTCCTTGGTATAGAAAGAATATTAGGGTGGTCCCTTCAACATCATATCAAGAGGTCTTTTAGTGGTACATGAACTTGAAAAGTGATACAAAAGCATTATTAATTATTGGGGTCATCTTAAGGAGGGTGAATGTGACTCTAAAAAGAAGAGTGAAAATTTTGAGGATAAGAGTAACAAAAATAATTATTTAATGTTATCATCCAACTATTAAGGTTAAAAATATAGTACATAAAGTGACTTCGAAGATAAGAGTGACAAGAGCAATAGGTCCAAGAATAAATATGACATGGAGAATACATAAAAATGTATGATTATTACTATAAGTATATACAACACATAAGCACACTACACAATTGAGAGGTGATGATGTCGATGCACATTGTGAAATTTTCCAAAGCAATTAAAGATGTTAAATTTAGTATATTATTTAGGACAAAACCATTGTATAGTTCCAATGATGTCATATCTAGGGGCTCTTCATACAATAATATAATAGTGCTAGAAATTAATATGATCTAATGATGTTCAATGGATTTAAGAAGTTTGAGAGCAATCAAATCCCTAGATATAAAGTAGAGGGTTCTATGCACATGATTATAGTTGAGGATGTTGAGTGCATTATGGTGGATGTGTAATGGGTTGAGCAACTACCAATGTTGATATAGTTATGGGTATCTATCTCTAACTCAAACATGAATGATATAAAGCAAGAATTGGAACCATTGGGATGTTGGAATTCACAATAAGTAGAAAAAAAGAATAATTTGATGGTCATTAATAGGCATAATAAATAATCACTATCCATAGATTATATTGAATAACATTCCAATGAGAAACGAGAAGTGTGAGGAGGTATATATAGTAATACCAAAATCCAATTACATCATAAATTTTAACCTAAGACAAAAATATAAGCGGTCTTTAGGTTAATTATAAATGATAAATAGGGTTTAACCATAACAAGGTTAACCATGGCCTATTGGGATTACAAAATAAAATATTATAAAATAATAAATACATTGCACAATGAAATTCCCTTAGGCCTATCCAATACATCATACAATATCAGTGCTTAGGGGCAAGGGTAGATTACAATTTCAATACCCCCATAATATGAATAGAGGGACTAAGGAGAGAAGAAATCAGTGATAATAATATCTTTCTCCCATAATGGATGCACTAGTGGGATTTTGTAGTTGAGGCATATCCATCTAAATCTCTCTCATAATTTGGAAGACAACCACCTAACTTCAAGAACTCAACTTCAATCAATGAGAAGTTCTTCATTGGATGAACCTCCCTTTTATAGTATTTATAAGTGGTCTTCAATTTATTTGAATACTTAGCCTTGTCCATAGGCCCTTGAGTCTTAGCCTCCTTAGAATTGAATTTCTTTGTGTGATATTGTATTTAAGGAGTTCCACCATCATAATTCTATATTGCAACTTGAAGGTCTAGAAGAGAAAATAATTGGTCAAGAGTAAGAGTCTTCTAAGATTCCAAGAATATAGGAATCATATAAACCATAAGATTCAACACCTAAAATAAGGGGGGATATTAGAAATTAATATTAATGCATTTTGCATCATCTTTATTTTTACCCCTAGAATATACAATATCTACCCTTAAATTCGTTAACCTCACAATATGGTGTTCAACATTATCAAATTCAACTATCTTAAGAGAAGAAAGATATAGCTCCAAGTGACTTACTTTAGTAGTATTATCCTTTCCAAAAAATTCATTCAACTTTGACTATACCTTGATAGGGCCACTCTATTCTTTGACATGGGAAAGCAATTTTGGTTAAATCAACAAGGAAAATAAACCTAAGGCCTCTTTGACCTTTTGATATCAAGTTTCATCATCAAGAACTAGTACTTTATCCTCCTAAAGCCTTAAATCTTAGAAAAGCAAGACCTAATTTCAACCTACCACTTGGTAAGCTTTGATTCATTGGAGTGCTCCAATCCACTTTTGTCATCTCATCTCTTATGATTTTTTAGATCATTACTACTAGATTTTGATTGGTTGGTTGGAGGTGCATAAATAGGTTTAAAAAAGGTGACACTGATGAGGAACAAGAGTTGGAATTGCTAACTCATAAAAGAACAAATCCAACCCAAATATTGTCATCCAAATGTTGTCGATATTTACAAGTTGGAATTGGATTTAAAATTTCTAACTTAGACTTAGGACTTTAGGCTTTATAAAATAATAAAATAAACTAATCCTAATAAACATAAGCCTAGGTCTAATGATGTCCACATCATAACTCACCACAATAGAAGCATTGGACTCCAATGCTTTTACAATAGAAGTGAGAGGTTGAGATACTGCATGCTGAAAATAAAGTTGATTGAGATGTTGAACAAGGTCATTGAGGCCACAAGTTGTGGATGTTGGAGTATAATTTCATGTTACTATTTTTTTTCCAATATGTGTAGGATATCGATGAGGAAATGAAGAAGCACCAATAGGTTGTTATGGAGTCTACAAAGTTTATTGTATAATAGGAACCAATGAAGGTGACAATGAAGAATGCCACTATAAAATAGGAGGAAGAACAACATGGGCAGTAAGAGGAGGTGCAGATGATGAAGTTGCCTCCTTGGAAGGAGGTGGTGCAGTGAAATATGATGAAATTGCCTCCTTGGAAGGCAGTGCAATGAAAGCAAGTGTGTCTAGAGGCTGATTGAAAACTAATGCTATCTTTTGTGATGGATAAGAGTAATGAAAAAGTGTGATTTGTGGTAAGTTATGAATAATAAATTGCTTATCCTTATGATGCTAACTGTAGGTTTGATTGTATAAATCATATATAGCACTTTTATCAAATTGATAGGACTAGCCAAGAATAATACCACAATAGTCCATGGGATTCACATCACATGTGACTCTATCCACATAATGCGGGTCAAAATTTAAAGATATAGTATAAGTTTTTGTGATGTATGAGGTAGAACCCATATCCTTCCATCCTAATGGATATGGATGGGTATGTGGATCAATAGGTGATTTGAGCCTATCGAAAACATATTGTGTAATCAAATTTATTTGTGATTCATTATCGATAATACAATCCACAAAGAACATATGAGTGAGGTGGGATTTTATGATAAAAAATAGTCATGGCCACCTTTATGATTCATCAAAGTAACATTGTTCAATGTACCTTGTAACTCAATATATTCTCTTGCTTCTCCCATAACCTCAAGGGGACCCTCATGGGGTTCCTCCTTTGGAGATTTCATAATTAAGTTCTTTGTCCTAAAACATTCAGATGATAAGCATCCATGTATTTATTAATGATTATAATATTTCCTTGCATTAAAATAAGTAGGAGAGAAGGGAGAAGAAGAAGAAGAAGAAGAAGAAGAAGAACAAGACATCTTGGTCTTAGATGACTCCTATTGATTTGAATATAGAGAAGCTCCTTGTGATCGAGCAACTAACTTCTCTTCTACCAGTTGGGCATGGTTGAATGTTGCATCCAAAGTTACCAAGGGTGTGGCTCCTTCTACAATTATTCAAGAAGTCCACTAGTAAACTTGATGATAAGGGATTCTATAGAATATTTCACACTAAGATAAATCCTTAGCTTGTTAAATTGGAAGACATAATCCTACACAAACATATTAGAAGTTTGTCGTAACCTATACCAATTGATATTAATATCTTTTTCATAGTTAGAAGGATAAAATATGTCCTTCAAAGCTTGAACTAATTGTTCCCAAGTGGTAAGGGGATTTTGGTAGTCCTATTTATCCATAATGACTAAGCCAACCCTATTAGTTTAAGTTTAGCAAATGGTACTTGGTCATTACCAGGAATATTAGAATAAGAGAACCATGTCTCCATGTCTAATATCTAGCTATTTAGCACATCTAGGTTACATGACCCATCATAAGTGTGGACTTCACATTTTACTTTTACTTTAAAATTATTTTTGTAGACTTTAACTATAGGAGTACCTTGAGTGGAAATTTCATTCACTTTGTCAGCCAAATTGCCGACTATGGTTGTTATTGCAACCATTTTCTATACCAAATCAGAAGCCATTTGAGATCTAGTATAAGCTAGTAGTAATTTTACAACTAGCCATTCCTAGGCGATTACAAAAGTGGATTAAAAGAATTGCAACTATGATCATATCAAGCAATTGTATTTAAAAGATCAAAAAAAGTTTTTTTAAAGCTTACAAATTTGCCAATTACAATGAAATGCCTCTTCAAAAATTGCTCTCTATGCTCAAGAAAAAGATAATTTAATGCCTCTACCAAAACAATGTAGAGTTGGAGTTAGGTAGAATTGCAAAAAAATTACAAACAATTAGAGCTATTGGGTGGAAAACTTAAATTTTTTTTAACTAATTAAAATAAATTAATTTAATTAAAAAATTGTTTATCAATGCGAACAAACTGCCAAGTCAATACATACCGTAGGGTCAACACAATGGTCAAACCTATCAACATAGGCAAATTGATATAACACAAGTCAATGTAAGCTACCTACAACAAGATAGGCCAACAGTAGTAACTAGTCAACATTACAGTAATAAGAAGCAGTGGCCCAGCCAACCCTCGTGGATGATTATTCTTTACTTGGTGCCTTGAACCTTTTGAAGATGCATAATTTCTCCCACACAATATATGTGGGACAAAAACCTATGATTTAAATAAAACAAATTAAAAAAAAAAAAAAAAATTGGTTATCATGCAACTGACATGTGGTATGACATGATCGAGGGAGTCCATGAAGTTTGAATCAGGAAGTAGGCTTCAAATGTGGCACTACAGAATTGGATGGTTGAAACAGGACCTAGGTCAATGAAGTCTTTGCCATATTAGGCTAGCTGATTATTATTTAGCAATAAAGGCCTTTATTACACTTTTCCCATGAATTTGGGATAACTTATTTCAATTGTTGCATGAACTAGATGACACTATCACCTGTAAATCCTAGAATTCAACTAAAGTTACCTATAATGCACACTGGTAACCTACTAAAAACATTGAAGGTTCTACAAAATCTAGTATGCACATCAAAAATCTGTTAGATCGATCGACAAATGATCGACTAGTTGGATAAAATTCATCGAAGGAGAACTAGTTCAAAAGGAGTGGCATCAAGATTTGACAAACGTCAAGATTCAAAAACATTGACTTCAATGACATAAAGCTTTAGTGGGGTTGACATCAGGAGAAAGAATACCCTAAGATCAGTTGGTGTTAGTAGACATCGATAGGTATCAGTGCTGGTCATCAAGTTGGTAGCATTGATGTCAAAGTCGCCAAGGTCATCAAGCTGGCAGGCGTCAATGTTGACTAGGTGGTGATCCCAAGTTGGAGCACTTGAGTCGAGAAAGGAGTGCCCAATTTACCCAAATGGGGTAAATTAAGAAAAACTAAAACCTTAGAATAATAAAATATAAATATTAATATAAATATAAATATTAAAATTTGTAATCCTTAGTTTAACCTTTATCCTTATGATAGACCATAACTTGGAGAAAACACAAGCTAGGAAGCCCAAATTTTGTGCATGGAAGGGATTTGACTGCACAAGACTAATGGAGGGCCAATTTTGGATCTGGAATTAGGAATTTAAGGGAAATTTTACAAGGATTTTATGCACCTAATCCTATGCAAACTAGATCTTCCTAGATCAACTAAGATATAAACTATCATAAGCTTGATCATAGGCTCTGATACCAGTGATGAGTAACAAGAGTTAGAAAATGCTAACTAGATTTTTATTCATGTAAGGGGTTTAAATAATATAATTTACAACCAAAATCTTCTAAAATAAGAAGATGCTTAACCAAAAGCTATACTTCAAGCAAAGATGCTAACAAGAAGCTAACTAAGCTAACAAATCCAACTTTTTAAACTCATAAAAGAAGAACAAATCCAATCCAAAGACTATGTCATCCAAATGTTGTTAACATTTACAAGTTGGAATTGGATTTACAATTTCTAACTTAGACTTAGGATTTTAGGATTTAGAAAATAATAAAATAAACTAACATAATAAACATAAGCCTAGGTATAATGATGTTCACATTAGACATAATACAATAGGGGGCCACATCATCTAAGCATCGGTTGATCAAGCTCAAGACATCTAAAGGGACTCAAAGGGGATCAAAATTAGGTCTCTCCAGGTAAAGCGCCATACAATATCCATCATATCCAAGCCACAAATAGGATGGAAAGATAGACACACTTATTTTAATTGATTCTCATTCCTTAGCCTATAGCAAAAATGATGGCCACATGACTTGATTATGTAATATCTACTTCCCAAAACATACTTGCTATTAATGTGGGATGTAAGCACAATGAGAAATAGAGGGTTGTCCTCCATAGCGAGCATGCACTTGGAAACCATCATCAAAGGAAAAGTTGAGCAGGGTTTGAACCCATGCTTAATCCCTTCCAAAGTGATCTTTCAACCATAACACCATCATGAAGCCTGAATAAGGATCAATTAATCCAAAGGTATAGGTAATTCCACCCTCAAAATATAGACCATATCTTTTATACCTCAAAATAAGATGGTTTCATAGATTCAAGTACAAGTATTTCAACCAGTAATGCACTTTCAAGTTTTGTCTTGATTGTAATGGGCACTCAATGTGTTAGATGAGGATGTGCTCTCTCTCTATATATATAGAGAGAGGCCAAATATGCCCTTTGACCCATGGGAACCAAGCCAAGGTCTTAGCATGCAAAATGCCATGATTCAAAATTTAAAACACTTGCTCAAAATATCTGAAGTAGGAAGGAGTCTTCAACCAAGGCTTTGATATGCTCAATAGCATAAAAACTAACTTTTAATCTTTAGAATATCATTTTTGAAGTAGAATAGAGATATTCCAAGATCTTTGAAAAGAGGGATAAAATATTTTAAAAAGACTCTTTTTGTCTTTCACACCATAAAAAAAGGAGATAAAAAGAGTAATTCATCCTTTTGTTCAGAAGAAAAATTGGAGGCATCAAAAAACATTCTTGTGTGACCAAGTGAGGAAGGTCCATACATGCTTTGATACCATGTTGAAATATATATGTCATAACCCTCCCATATGAAATTTTGAAACATAGAAAAACAATGTATTAACAAATGTGACTAATATTCAATTTTGTGCAATTAAGCAGCTTCATAATATTAGATAAGTAATGAAGGATATGTTACTGCTAATAAATTTCCAATGTGTAGGATATGGTGCACTCATGAGTGGAGGAAATTGATTCATCCACCAGAGGCAAGAGTACTTGAGGAAGGAAAAATTATGATAAGGCAACTCGAAGGTAACACGGATAAATACCTTCATATAGGCATGCATTTGGTTAAGAGATAATCGTCAATGTCTAATCACCTTGATCCCTAGACTAATGGCCTAGTAGCTATCATAAGTTCTAGAGGCTAAGACAGGTGATTATATTGATGGAAAGACTCCCTCTTTTTTTGATGCACTTGCATGATTATCTTTTACTTCAACATTATTAACCTTGATAACCGATAATCATGGGGTATATGGTTTGCCTTCACAAACTTCATGTGTTGTTTAAATAAATAGTTTATTTATTTAAAAGGGCAAAAATATATTGTTTAAATAAATAGTTTATTTATTTAAAAAGGGCAAAAATATATTGTTTAAATAAATAGTTGATTTATTTAAAAAAGGAAAAAATGTTGTTTAAATAAATAGTTTTTTTAATTTAAAATGGTAAAAGATATTGTTTAAAATAAATAGTTGATTTATTTTAGAAAGGTAAAAGATAATGCTTAATTAAATGGTTGACTATTTAAAAAAAAACAAAAAGAAAATCCTAAAAAAAGGTATTTGCCTTGGTGTATCTAGGAAGTCGTTGTCCACCCATCGGTCAACCCCCTTGAGATGTTATGGCGACAAGATGAAATTCGATAGAATAGGCTGGATTGCACTTTTGAGACCTAGTTGGGCCAGATGCATGAAGTTCCTCTGACATGAGAGGAAAATATTTATGGTGATTTCCTTGGGAAGATAAAGGAGAGGGGTGTTCACCCTACCTCCTATCGGAGGTTGGTCAAGGAGTAATGGCAGGTAGGCGGGGAACATGGACTGAGGAGGGAGAAAAGCCATGGAAGAAAAAAACATGAAGGAGAAGAGATATCCAAAAGGATGAGGAACAGGAGGAGTGAAGCTAGAGCAGCAAGCGTCGAGCATCCACCAAGCAGTGAGCAATGAGCATCTACCGAGAAGTGCAAACAACCTAATTCTATGGGTGAACCAGGTTGGTATCCATCCAAAGTTGGTTGTTATGATAATACTTTATGTGTAAGAGCATCGTAGCTCTGTATTTTAGAGCTCGTAGCTCTATGTTTTAAGAGCTTGTTGGATCTATGTTGTAAGAGCTCGTAGCTCTATGTTTTAGAGTTCGTAGCTCTGTGATTTAAGATCTTGTTGGATCTGTATTGTAAGATAATTGTAGCTCTATGTTTTAGAGCTCATAGCTCTATGTTTTCAGATCTCATTGGCTCTATATTGTAAGAGTGTTGTAGCTCTATGTTTTAGATCTTGTAGCTCTATGTTTTAAGAGCTTGTTGGATCTATGTTGTAAGAGCTTATAACTCTGTGTTTTAGAGCTCGTAGCTCTATGTTTTAAGAGCTCATTGGCTCTGTGTTGTAAAAGCTCATAGCTCTCTGTTTTAGAACTCGTACCTCTATATTTTAAGAGTTCATTAGATATATGTTGTAAGAGCATCATTAGCTATATCTTTTAGAGCATGTAGCTCTGTATTTAAGAGCTTGTTGGCTCTGTGTTGTAAGAGCGTCGTAGCTCTGTATTTTTAGAGCTCATAGCTCTATGTTTTAGAGCATCATAGCTCATAACTATGTGTTGGAGGATGTGTAACATTGTGGCATTGTTGTGTTCCATTGTTGTGTTATGGATACAAAGATATTGTACTTATTATGGTCGTTGACCATCAGTTGGGTGTGGTGGATGGCAGCTAGGATGGGTAGAACCAAAGTTCCCCAGATCCTTCTATCCATTATCATAGGATGGATGTCTTAGTATAAAGGTATGAGAGGATCATATGTTAGGATGTCTGATTGAATGTTGTAGGTGAACCCTCCTTTGCAAATATGTAACCATATCGAGTGTCTCCTTGGGTGTTGTTGGTACCGAGGATGATCTACTCTTGTCTCGATGATTATTGGCATCATGGGTACATAGGCACCACCTACCTTCTATCTATTAGGGCAGAAGCCACTTTGGCCCAACCTTAGGTTGCCATGTGTACTACCTCGCAATGTGTATTGCACTAGCCAATATGCCTGAGGTATTGCTGCCCGATAGCTCATAGTAGTTGGTAGAAGTTTAGTTACCATTCATTGTCTTCTTTGTAGAATTTAGGAGATAATAAAAATAAGATGGTTATTTTGTAATTTAAGGGTATGAGACCTTAGGTTATGAAATAAATGGAATTGATGGTTATTTTGTAATTTAAGGGTATGGGACCTTATGTTATGAAATAAATGGAATGGATGGTTATTTTGTAATTTAAGGGTATGGGACCTTATGTTATGAAATAAATGACATGGAAGGTTATTTTGTAATTTAAGGGTATGGGACCTTATGTTATGAAATAAATGGAATAAATGGTTATTTTGTAATTTAAGGGTATGGGACCTTATGTTATGAAATGAAGAAAAAGGTTTATTAGAAATTAAAGTAGTTGCTTTAAGTGATGGAAAGTGTGAACTCAATTACTTAGCAATTATGGGTATGGGACTCTAATTTTTGAGAAGGGTAGTTCATTTATTGCAAATAGAGCACGTGAGTTAATGCATGGTTGATTGAATCTCTCAAGTTGGGTGAGAGGGAAAGTGGAAAGGGTAGTTTCTATGATAAAGGACTATGCATTAGTAAGTTGAATTGCTTGGGTTATTTGTATAGTTGCAATTTGGCAATGAATTAAATAAGTGCATATAGAAGCATGTCTATCCGAATCCATGAGTGTCCTGATCCCCTACTATCCTCACTTGATTGATGGAAGAGCGAGAAGGTCAAATTCAGGAGATAGACCAATCCACAAGTTTTCTCTCTACCTCACTTCTTGATTATTTTTGTAATAGATTAGATTGTGGGGATATTTCCTTGATAAAATGGATGTAAAGTATTGTGGAAAGGTATGGGGTGTACCATACTAGCTTATGTACTTAAAAAAACTTTGTAACTACCACATATAGTACTTCTTTATTTAGTATTATGCATTTAACCCTTTTAATGTATGCATAATTGGTTATTGTTTCTCTATGCCTTGACTATGCCTGCTTGATAATAATTTATTTTGTTAGATTTAGTGTCTAGATATTTTATGCTCTTGTGATGTTAAAAAGGAAAGAATATTTAGTAAGTTCTAGGTGAACTTAGAGGTACCCTAAGGGCTTGATACTCCCTTAGGGATGTTGGAAACTAGGTTTGGAATATTGTACTAGATCTAAGATAGCTTGTTAGTGGACAAGATAGATAGCTTAGCTCATAGTACACGTAACATACCCACACATAATGACTTGTGTGGATATGGAGATGCGTGTACACATTCTAACAATTGAAGGTAGTAAGTCTATCTCATCAAGACTGATGAGAGAGATAGACTTACATGCACAACACAAGATAGGCTTACACAAAATGGACTTGTATGAAGGGAATCTTGTGTGGTATAGTTCTTAAGAAACTTAGGATATGTCAAACTATAGGTTGATCTAAGGTTGGTTGGGGATTTATGAATCCTCATCCTTAGTCAAAAAGAAAATAATAATAATATATATAAACGTTTCTTTTTGTGTGTGTATTTTTTTATTTTATATTTTGGGGTGTTATATCATAATATTTTCTAGAAACAGATTGAAGCAAACCATACACTCAAATCTTATATGTAGAATGAAATGGATGAAAGAAGAATTTGGTAGGTGCCCATAGGCACCATAAATAATAACTATCTATAGATTATATTGCACAACCCTAGTTACATCATAAAGTTTAATCTAAGCCAACATAATAAGTGGGATTTAGGTTAATTACAAATAATAAATAGGGTTTAACCAAGGCCCATTGAGCTTACATAATAAAATATTATAAAATAATAAATACATTGCACAATAAAATACCTTTAGGTCTATCAAATACATTGCACAATGTTTGTGCTTGGCTATGAAGTAGATTATAATTTCAACATGGAAATTGTTGGTATTTTTTATTTTGGATCTTTTTCTCTATAGATGGAGGACACAATAGGGTTAAAACAAGTAACTCATCTAGATGAGAATGTTAGAAAGAGTGTAGTCCATATTATGGAGGATACCATCTAGACATGTGCTATCAGGTTGGGTGTCAATGATGGGATTGGGGACAACCATTGGATGATGGATGATGTTATTGAAATGAATAGAAAACATGCTTGGATGATGATGGATATTTGGGCAAGGATGCTTCCCATTCAAAAAGGGTTTTTAACCATCTAGTTCTTGTTTATCATGAAAGAATGTGAACAAGTAAGTGAAGGGTGATCCTAAGAGATTGCCATCTAGTACAAGGGAAATGCTATCTTAGAAATCCTTACCATTTGAGAAATATAAATCCTTATCATCTGAGGAGAAATATGCACAATTTAATAGAAAATGCTCGTTGTTTAAAGAATGATCATCTTGATAAGCTAATAGATCATATAGGTAAAATATTTGTTGTCTAGGATTAAGAGGAGGTTGTGTCCACATGTATATATAAGTTATTCCCATTGGATATCTTTGTTTAGATGTTTATAAGGAAATCATGTTCTAGTGTGTTGCATTCAATTCCTACATAGATAATGATAACTTATTTTTGTTAAATTTATTTTATGGATAAATACACAATATGATAGTTTTTATTAAGTGTGGGTTGATTGTTGATTAAATATTTAATCATTCCAAGAAATGATAAACAAAAAAATAATTTCCTTATTTCTTAGCTTAATATTTTTTTATATTTCTTTAATCATTTTTTATTTTCTTCTTTATTCATAATAAAATAAAAAATTTAATAAAATTGATCTTCTTTCTATAATTATATATTTATAAACTAGGAAAATAACTCACTTAATAGTACTTGCAAATAAATTGAATATATTAATTTAATATACCTTATATTTTAATCAAAATAATGAAAACAATAACATCATGAATAAATATTTTTTAAATTCATATTTTTTAAAAAATCTATGAAATTATATATTAACATATTTCCAAGTATTATGGATCAATGGTAAATAAATTGCAACCATTCAAACATGACTTGAGTTCATCTTATAATAAAGTGAGTCATGATAGTATGGTTATATATGATAAAGTAGTTGATTGATATAAATACATTATAGTGAGACATGCTTAAATATAACATAACCTCTCTCTATATAATAACAATAATAAATGATAAAATCATTTTTTACCCTTCATAGTCGAGGAATTATATCAAAAAATATATTTCAAAAAATTCTCTTCAACTTTGGTTTCTAAATTGCTAAGGTTCACACTAGGTCAACATCAAGATTGCCAACTTTGAAATATTAGCTTTTTACAGTGACAGATAATCTAAAAATGTTAACCTTGAATTTTATGCTAACATTCAAGAATTGTATCAATACTTAATTTAATGTTAAGTTTAATCCTAGGTAAATTCTAAGAGTTTCATTGCTAAGATTCATTGTGGGTAAATTTCAAGATTATTGACTTCAACTCCTAGCTTTTATGAATATTATATCCCAATTGTTAACCACCTAATTGACACTACCTTTAACATTATATATCAATATCAATTTCATAACACTAATTTTGAAAAGACTCATCCACAATTTTTTTAATTAAGCTTTGAGTTAAAGTATGATTCATGGTACAATGCTACATGTCCAATAGTGCAACAACAATTAGAAATTAAATATGGACACAAAATGGATCTACTTATTTTTTCCCATATAACAAGGGATTGTACTCAGGTCCCCCGCCCTTGAAAAGTCACAAATCTCCTCTTTAGAGCTTGAGAGTTTACAAACAAAATCCATTTTCATCTCAATTGAGTTGTTATAGCTAGATACCTACATCATTTTCATAGAATGTTTAAATTCTTGATTTTTATTTTCTAAATATTCTTCAACTTTTTGTGTGAATTCAAATATTCTAGAATCCAACATCCTTCTTGATAATTTACTACAACAACCTTCACAATACCAAAACTCCACCTCTACTATCTATGCATTGCCTCTTAGCAGAGTAATATTTCCAAAACATCACACTATCATAGTCTGCTTTACCAGATATGGATTACTAGTTTCCTTCCTAAAGCATAAGTGCAACCACAAAAATGTGATAAATAGTTTATATGAGAACATGTTAATGTTATAAAATAGATCAAATATTACCAATGGAAAACATTAAAGTGAATTTTATTCATTATTTGATTCAATAAGTCAACATTTTCTTATTAGATTCAATTAAACTTACTACTTCCTCTAATCATGGAAAAGAGAATTTAACTTCACGATCCTTAATTAAAATTTCTCTATTTGCTAGCCTATCTAAACATTTGTTTCCTTCCCTTAACGTATGTGTAAATCTAATTTCTTTAAACTCTATAACAAGATCTTGAATTTCCTCAATTATATCTTGTATGTTCCATGGAGCCTTTGATTTTCTTAAAATTACATTTATTACTATGAGTGAATTGCCTTCCATCCATACTATGTTCCATTTCATTTGTTTGTATACTTTTATCCCTTTCAAATCTGCCCAAGTTGCAACTTCATTATTTGTATTAAATCCACTATTGAAAGCATAATGAGACAAAATCTCTCCTCTATTATTTCTAAGTATTCATCCTCCTCCTCCTGGTCTTGGATTTTAATTAGATGCTCCATCAAAATTCAATTTGACCAACTCCACATCTGGTGGTTTTCACTTTATATTTTTTTTCTTCTTTTTGTTTTTCTTGTACCCAACATCATAATTCCAATTGATGACTTGACTCCATCTATCAAGGATCTCTACTTCCAAATTAGGGATTGGATGAGTTGATAGGGTTTGTTTAGACTCATATATAGATAAAAAAATATTTCTTTTTATTACCTCTAAATAACTTTCCTTTCCTTTAAATATTATTTTATTCCTTCCTAGCCATGCGTTCCAAAGTATTGTATCTTTTGATATACCCCAAATTGTCTTTAAAGCCTCACTTTTAACCATTGATTTAACCATTCTTCAATTTTATCATTCATCACCATGCATTTACCAAATATATTTAGAATCCATTGCCATAGATTCCAGACTATTCAGCAATATCCCAAGATATGCTCTATACTTTCCTCCTTTTAACAAAGAACACATTTTGAGGGGTCATGAAAACCCCTTTTCATAAGGTTATCCTAGAATAAAATTATTCTATGACCTAGCTAAACAAACATTTTAACTTTAGGAATGCCTAGGCTATCCCAAACATCTCTCCATATTTTTTTGATATTCCTATTTTGTTGGTGCTTTACATTATATCAACTTCTTGTTATGTATTCTCCTAAGCTATTCAATTCCCAAATCAACTTATCCTTGGCTTCCCTTTGAAAAATCAGTGTTGTTATCTTTCTGCTCAATTTTCTCTTAGTATTTATGTCTTGTATACTTGTAAACAAATCTTCTTTACATTTGTATATTCCTTCTTAATCCTTGTGCATAATGTTTGAAACCCTATCACCATATTTGTCTTGAAGTAATCTTATCCATGGTTTCAAAATTGGATCTAGATTGAGTGGTTTTTTATCACACCAAGTATCCATCCAAATAGAAATTTTTTCTCCAATTCCCACCACCCATCTTAGACATTTAATTACTAGATAAATAGATCTTTTTAAGCCATTTCATAGAGCAGAACCATTTGGAAATTAAAATATAATAAATACTAATCTTAGGTCATTGGGATCAACATACTTAGAAAAATTCTTGCCCATTGCCTTTGAGTCTCTTTGTACAATCTCCAAATTAACTTTTCCCTAAGAGCTAAGTTTTCATCCATAAGAACTCTTAAACTGAGATCTCCCCTAGTTTTATCATCATACACCTTGCTCCATTTAACCAAAGGAAAGTTCCTTTTATCATGTAAACCTAACCACAAAAGGATCATATAATATAGATTAAATTTTTTTCTATTGATTTTAGTATAGTATACAAGGACATATAGTAAGTTGGAATAGTATGTAAGACTAATTTAATTAGTTGCATTCTTCTTGCTAATGATAACCATATACCTTTCCATGTTGGTAGTTTATTTAAAACTTTACTTATAATTATATTTCATAATTTTATCCTCATTCTTCCCTAAAATAAGGGCATCCCTAGATAAGTTGCTAGAAAATTTGCCTCCTCCATGTGAAGTATCCTGCATATCCTTGCTTTTATTCTAGCTAGGGTGTTTAAGAAGTAAAATTTATATTTTGTTCTATTAACTTTCTACCCTGATGCTCTTTATCATTCTTTTAATAAGTTATTCAAATATTTGGTCTCATTTGTCCTTGCCCTCCCAAAAATAACTATATCATCTACAAATTATTGATGGGTGATGTTTACAATGTTGTTACTAGCCTTAAGTCCACTTATCAACCCATATTTGTTAGCCTTCTTCAAGTTCCTACCCAAGACCTTAGCCATAATAATGAACAAATATGGTGATAAATGATCTCCTTATCTAAGACCTCTCTTGGCTTTAAATGATTCTTTTACTAACCCATTGACCAAAAATGAACATGAATATGTAGAGACAAAAACTTTAATCCATCTAACCCATTTCTTACCAAATCCAATATTTTCTAATACTACAAAAAGAAAATCCCATTTAACCCTATCATATGCTTTACTCATATCAAGTTCTAAGATCATTGCTCTCTCTTTTCTTAAAGTTGTTGAATGCATAAGTTCATGAGCTACTACGATCTGTCTAGAATCTACCTCCCTTTCACAAATCCTCCTTGCTCTTATAAAATAATTTTATCTAATAGAGGTCTTAATTAATTCACCATTACTTTGGAGATAATATTATATGCCATATTACATAGGCTTATGGGTCTAAATGAGTCAAACAATTTTTCATCCTTATTTTTTGGAATTTGGGTAAGATATGTTACATTTATTTTATAAGGTATGTATTGTTTTACCCTAGAATTTTTCATTACCACCAATAAATAATCCTCCATTATATCCCAATTAAGTTGATAAAATGATGTAGAGAGCCCATCTAGACCTAGAGATTTATCCTTATCAAAAGAGAAAAGAGCTAAATAAAATTCTTCTAGAGTAATAGGCTCCATTAGTTTTCTATTGTCTTCATTTGTTATAACTGAAGGTACTTCTTGTAGTAGTTTTTATTAAGAGCTTCAAACTCCTCTAATCCTATAATATTATGGTAAAAAAACCTTGTCTCCTTTATAATTTCACTTTGGTATTCAATCTAAATCCTTTCTATTGATTTAATTTTATTAATTATGGATGGTAATCTCTATACTATTGCCATCCTATGAAACAACTTTGTATTTTATCTCCTTTTAACCAAGTCTATCTTGATTTAAATCTCCAAAATATCTCTTCCTTACTCAAAATATTATGATATTCACTAAGAGACTTCCTTTCCTCTAATCTTGGATTATTATGATCATATTTTTTGAATTTTAAAATTTTATCTGTTAGTTCTTCTTTCTTCTCAAAAACGTTTCCAAAAGTGTTCTTGCTCCATTCTTTTAATCTATATGGAATTGATTTAATGTGTTTAAGAAGAGTATACAATCCATCATTTATTGAAGAATTCCACATTTGTGCTATCATATCAATAAATTTAGGATGGTCTTCCTACATCTTCTCATATTTAAAATATGGTATATTTTTTAACTCACTTACCACCATTTTAACTCTTATTGGCCAATGATCTAAACCAATCCTCGTCAAGGTATTATTTTTACCACAAGTCTCTCCATCTAGCCAATGATATAAGAGTATGCATCTATATAATTATTTTACTATTATGTTATGGCCTCTCCTATTGGTGGTCCATGCATAGTTATCTTATTCAAACTCAACCTCCCATAGATTATTATTTTGAATTAAAGTTGAAAATTTTCTCATACTTTACGTTAATTTCCTAACTCCCCCAAATTTTTCATCTAGCTTGGTTATGACATTAAAATTTCGTATGATCATGAATTAGGTTTCTTGGTATTAACTTCTCATATAGGATTCAATCCCACTCCATACTTCTAATATTCCTAACTGATATGTAGGTCCATAGACATTTATAAGGAGGAAATAAATATCTGCAAAGTAACATGTGACTAAAGAGGCTATCTAATACCTAGTGTTATGAATCATCACATAAGAGGTTATGATAGGATTCCAACATGTTAGAATCCTATTTTAACTCCATAATCCATAGCATCCCATTCACACCTTGTCCATATTGATTTCATGGTTTTGGAAGCTTCTTCCTTTGTCATTTTAGTTTCCTAGATACAAAGAATATCAGACTTATTAACTAAATAGAGGTCATTTATACACCTTTGCTTTGAGGGGGCATTAGCACCTCTTATATTCCATGGGATGATAATCATGTCTTTTTAGGGGCTACTGGATCTGCTTGCAAATTACCAATATCATTTTGTTGTTTGGTAAAGAGAAGTTCAACCAACTTAGTTTGTGTTCTCTTCTTTATGTTTGCTATTGATTCCTTGGATCTCTCTTGATAATTTGAGGGATTTCCTCTTTTATCCTTGCATGTATTAGGGGTAGGTATTATTATTCTATTCCTCAATATTCTTTCACCACTTTCTTTTTCATTAGAATTATCCTCTCCTAGCTCTACTATGAAAGCTTTTAACTTGTCTTGCTCATTTTCTAGTATTTCATTTTTAATGGTAGAGGTATTAACATTATAGAAATATATTTTCTCTACCAATTTTATTATCTTGAATAGTGCATGGTACTTTAAGAGAGTCTTCAAAATTTTATGAGCATATTCCTTAGGTTCATCGACAATGTTCATCCTTAAATAGGATCATAGTGAATAGATGATTCCTTGTTAATATTTTAAACCTATTGTACTGTGTCCTCTAAGCTTTGATGTTATTTTTATTCATAGGATAAAGCCTCAAAATAATTGGTATTTCTTCTAATATCCTTCCTTATTGGTCTCCACTATTTATTTACTTTCATATGTCTAGACCTATTTTTTGGAAGTTGAAAACCATCCTCATCTATATCCTTTTGTAATTTTCTCTTATGCTTTCTACATATGTCTCTATTGGACTCTTCTTAGGGCATGATATTTAAATATGTCCCACATAATTACATATTCTACATCTAAAAGATATGTTTTCATAATCTATAGTTTTTATCCACAACTTAACCCCATACTTAAGGATAATTTATTTTGGTAATGGTTTACTTATATCAATCATGACCAATATTTGAGCATAAATTGCCAAGAATCCATCTTTTATAGTTTCTAAAATATCAAGGAATTATTCCAAAGTATTTTCTATCACCTTAAAGGTATCCATTTCCCAAAATTCAATGGGCAATCCATACATCCTAATATAGACTAGTATTAGGGATAGATTCACATTCTCAGGCACAAAGCCTTCATATGAGTAGGTAAGGAAGAGTCTTACTATTCCCATAAACCAAAGAACCCATTTAGGATTCTAAATATTTCCTCTCTAGAACAAAAAATAGCTATGAAGAAGCCTTTGGGAAGAAAGGATAGAACTACTCAAGACTTCCAACTCCTATCAATCTATTTTATCAAGGCTAAAGCCCCTAGCCAAGACCCATTAAATTTACCAAAAATCATCCTATATTTGAGATACAATGATTGCTTCTTTGTATGTTTATAAATAACCTATACCATGAGATATGTTTCTAAGGATTTAGCTATAAATCGATCCACGAGAAGGAAACTAAAACTCAAAATCTACCGAGGCGACATGGAAGCAGGTAGGGCAGGTGGAGTAGGCGGGCCAGGAGGACCAGGCGGATCAGGTGGAGCAAGGAACTTGGAAGGCAATGCCCATAGCCAGCAAAGCAAGGACGATGAGGATTCAGAGTCTACGAAGGACGTTGAGGGCCCTCAGACTTCGGTCCCAGTTGACAAGCAGTGGGATGCGGACCCACCCGATAGAGACCAGGACAAAGGGTCCCAGGCTACGGCCCCCCTAGAAGATTGACATTCGCTCAAACCCTTAAAGGTAAGGAGACCGTGCTGTTAAAATCTCTCCCACCTCTTTCTCTAGAAAAAAACAAGCTTAGGGTTGTTGTTTCCACTATGGAAGACTTTCTGTCCCTTGAGACCTCGTCCCTCATCGGCAAGTTTTTGGGCGGAAGGCCCGATATAGAAACCATAAGGACCTGGGCTTTTTCCAAGTGGCGCCTAGCAGGAAGCATGGAGATTGTCGCAATGACCAGGGGATTTTTTATGATTAAGCTCCTTAATAAGGAAGACGCAAACCGCATTCTCTCTGGCGGGTCATGGTTCCTGGGCAGGCGAAGCCTCTTCCTTAGGCCTTGGGGAGAGGATTTCGACCCTGAAAACCAGAGTATCAACTCAGCCCCCATTTGGGTCAGGCTCCCCAACCTCCCGGCCCAGTTCTTCCATGAATACTTCCTGAGAGGAATTGCCAAAGCCATCGGGGATCTGGTCGTTATTGACAACCCTACCCTAGCTAGATCTCGCATGACACATGCAAGGATGTGTGTAACTATGAACCTGGAGTCAGAGCTCCCGTCCTTCATAGATTTGGAATACGGGGACTACTCAAGAAGGCAACCCATTGAATATGAAAACAAGCCGGCCTTCTACTCAGAATGCAAAACCCAAGGACACCTGAGGAACCAGTGCCCAGACCTGGCGGCTATCAAGGAAGCACCAATTAGGAGTAATCCAAAAGGTCCTACTACAAATGGGCAGGGAAGACCCCTCCGTCCCTGGGCCAGGCCCAACAAAGCAGCTCACAAAGGCGTTTACCAGCAAAAATCTCAAGAAGAACCCGCTCATCAGAAAGGGAAAGGAAAATAGATTATGGATTTCGACCAGGCTACTCAGGTTAGTCCTTCCTTTTTTGACCCCAATTCTTTTGAAATCCTTGCTCAGTCTATCATCGAATCGGTTAGACCCTCTGTTGAAGGTCCAGCCTCGGGGCTCCCCGAAACCCTTGTTTCCCCTCCTCTCTCCCCGTGTAGGCCCTCTTTCTACCCACCCCCAAACTGCCCTTATGGCATGCCCCTGGAGTCAGAAGGGACCGGTCTGAGCTTGGAAGGTGAGCAGTTAGGGGCAGATCCGATAGTGGGCGAAGGTGGATCCTGCCCGACCCAGCAGCAAAACCCTCCCCCGAAGTTTAGCCCAAAGCAAACCCGTAGTTCAACTAATTCTATAGACTTTGGTAGCAAAAAGAGGAGGGGAAGAATCCTAGATGCAGAACATTATAGGATGAAAATTGAAAACGAAATAGCAAACGGAAAACAAAGCACTCTAGTGCCTCAAGACATGGCCTTCATCGAGGCCAACAAGACCAGCAAACCTCCCCCACCCCAAGGTCGGGGAAGAGGGAGGAATCCAAAGCAGACTAAATGAAGGTCCTCTCATGGAATGTGAGAGGCCTTAACGGCCCACCCAGGTAGAGAGCTATCAAAGCATTAAGGAAAGAGATCTCCCCCTCAGTTTTTATTCTCCAAGAAACGAAATCAGATGAAGCGTGCTCAAAGTTTCTAGCTCACAAAATTTGGGATCAAGGGGAAATGGTATTCAAGGCAGCCAGAGGAGCCTCTGGAGGTCTTATGGTCCTATGGGACCCCAAGAGAATGGAAGGCAGCATCATTCAGGTGGATGACAGCGTCCTTACTATCCTATTTCATGACATAACCAACAATAAGTCCTGGATCTTATCAAATGTCTATGCGCCCAACACCGTGCAAGGTAGAGGCAGGTTGTGGGAGCTTCTGAGCCACATGAGCAAGGCCTTCCAGGACATCCCGTGGATGATCGCAGGTGACTTTAACACCCCCCTGTATCCATCTGACAAAAGGGGGGGATCAGGGCTTTCGGTTAGGAGCATGGAGGAATTCAGTGATTTTGTCCACTCCCATGAGCTGATGGATGTCAAGCTTAAGGATGCTAAGTACACGTGGTCCAACAGGTGGCTGGGCAGCAACCTCATCCAAGAGCGGTTGGATAGGGTCCTGCTATCGCAGGAAGCCATCCAGGTCTTCATAGAATCCTCTCTGCACTCCCTCCCCAAGGTTGGGTCTGATCACAACCCAATCCTACTGGATGTCCCTCAAGCATCCAATTCTAGGGGCAATCATCCTTTTCGGTTTGAGGCTATGTGGGTCAAGCACCCGGACCTGAAAAACCAAATTATCAACTGGTGGCAACAGCCCTTCCAGGGAAGTCCGTCCTATAAACTGTCCCAAAAGCTGAAAGTGGTCAAGCTCAATCTCAAGCGGTGGAACAAAGAGGTGTTTGGAAACCTTTTCGAAAACAAGAAGACAGTGGGTGAAAACTGAAAGCCATTGATAGCAAGATCCAGCATGGTGAACTTGATGAAGAGACCAGGTTCGAAGAAAGGAAGCTTCTGGCAGATTACCACAACATCTTGGCTAGTGAGGAAACTTTCTGGAGGTAGAAATCAAGGGCCCTTTGGCTCAAAGACGGAGACTCTAACACCAAGTTCTTTCATGTTACCACACTCAAAAATAGGAGCAACAATCGTATCAAAGAGGTAATTAAACCTGATGGATCCAGTGCTCGGGGTAACAAGGACATTATGCACGAAGCCCTGTCCCATTTCAGTGCCCTCCTTGGTGAGGAGCCTCCCTGTCAGGCTGCTACCCGGGATTCCATGCTCCAATTCATTCCCCGAAGGATCGAGGATGATGCCAACCAAATGCTCACAGCTCCCTTTTTCGACAAGGAAATCAAGCAGGCCCTTTTCTCCATGAACCCTGACAAGGCCTCTGGCCCCGATGGTTTTCCCCCCAGGTTTTTTCAAACCTATTGGGACATCCTTGGAGATGAGGTGTGCTCCACCATCCGGGAGTTCCAAGTTTCTAAGCATATCCCCCGAAGCTACAACTCCACCTTCTTAGCCCTGATCCCGAAAGGTTTGGCTCCCAGAGCCATAACTGACTTCAGACCAATCAGCCTCTGCAATGTGTTATACAAAGTCCTCACTAAAGCCATTGCAAATTGTATGAAAGGGATCCTGCCCCAGATTATTGATTCTTGCCAGGGCAGTTCTGTTCAAGGACGGTCGATCCTGGATGGAGTTATTACTATCCATGAAGCTCTTCACTCTACTTCCCAGACCAAGAAGGCGGCATTAGCGCTGAAGCTCGACATGAATAAGGCCTTCGATCGTGTCAGCTGGGACTTTGTGAATGCCATCTTGTTGAAATTTGGGTTCCACCTCGACTGGGTCAGACTTATCAGTTGCTGCATTCGATCACCTTGGTTCTTAGTGTTGGTCAATGGGTCATCGACCGAGTTCTTCCAAAGTCGGAGGGGGCTCAGGCAAGGGGATCCTATTAGCCCTATGTTGTTTATCATTATGGCTGAAGCTTTAGGAAGATCAATCAAAGCTGCCCATGTCTCTGGATTAATTTCAGGTATTAAAGCTACTTCTCTCACGGATCCGGTTACCCATCAGCAATTCGTGGATGATACCTTATTGTTGACTGTGACGTCGATGGCAGAGGCCAAGAACATTAAGCATATCCTTAAGCTCTATGAAGATGCAGCAGGCCAAAAAGTCAATTTCAATAAAAGCAAGGTGTTTTTTCTCAACACCCCCCCAGGAAAATTAAAATAGCCAGAATCCTTGAGTGCTCCATTTCCACTCTTCCTACGTCTTACCTTGGTCTCCCCTTGTTCACCGGGGTTTCGACGTTTTCAATGTGGAACATTGTCCTGGAGAGGATCCAAAAGAAGCTCGTCGGGTGGAAGGGCCACCTGCTGTCCCAAGCAGGTAAGGCTACTCTTACCTTGGCTTCCCTTCAAAGTATCCCGGTCTACTTCTTATCGGTGTTTAAAGCTCCTGCTCATGTCTACCAGTCGATTGAACAGCTCCAAAAGAACTTCCTTTGGTCCAGACTCAGAAGAAAAGCAATGAATCCACCTGGTTGGGTGGGACAAGGTGTGCAGACCTAAGGATCTTGGTGGGCTAGGCTTGAGGAGAGTCTCTCTTCTCAATCTGGCTCTTATTGCTAAACAAGCCTGGCGTCTGGTTTCCAATGAAAGGAATGAATGGACTACCATCCTTAACCAAAAATATCTCCAAGGCACTGATCTCCTGAGCAACACCATTCCAACCCGGGGATCCTCCTTCTGGAAAGCAATCCTGTCTAGCAGGGACGTGTTGAGGAATGGCATGAGGTGGACCCTTGGAGATGGGCAAAAAATTAACTTTTGGGAGGACAGATGGGTAGGGGCAGAGGCTCTCAGCTCCCATCCCTCTTTGGCTCAGCTAAGAAACATCACTCTTGAGAGTTTTGGGACTAAGGTGGCTGACTTCCTTATGCAGGACAGGGGCAGTCTCAAATGGAAGCCCATAGTCATTCGTGGGATGGAGGCAACGACTCAAAAACTCAAGAGTATTCTGGAACATCAGTTTGTCCCCATAATTTCGAGCGATGATCAGATAAGATGGACAACCACAGATAGCGGGAGGTTCACAGTCAAATCCACATATAATCTGCTTATCCATCCCGATGTTCCTCGCTTCCAGACTCACCTAGTTTGGATCAAGGGACTAATTCCCAAAGTAGCCTTTTTTACTTGGCTGGTTGTCCAAGGGAAAATTCTTACTATTGACAATATGATGAAACATGGTCTGACTGTTCCTAACAGGTGTTTCTTGTGCAGGGCAGATTGGGAATCAATCCAACACCTCTTCATAGAGTGCCCCATTGCCTCTTCAATCCTAGATGGTATCCTCCAAGCTTTCAATATAGCCTGGGTCAGACCTGGCTCCATTCATGACTTTTTCCATCAATGGCCAAAACCGTTTATCAGCCCCCATTTGAGTTTCATGTGGAAGATTTGTCTCCACCATTTCTTGTGGTAGGTCTGGCTTGAAAGGAACTTTAGAGTTTTCAATGAATCGTCCAGAGATTCAAGAACCATCATGAACAAAATCCTCGCCTTTGCCAGAGAAAACACCATGTCATCCTCTGTTGAGGCCCCTTCTGTTCCCCCTGGAGAAAAACTTCTAGCCCAGTCCCTGAATCTCCCTTGTAATGACGGGAGTGGCAAGACTAATCCTAGATGTGAGGTCAGGTGGATCCCTCCCCCCGTCGGGTGCCTTAAGCTGAATTTTGATGGTGCTGCCAAAGGCAATCCTGGTCACGCTAGGGCTGGCGGAATCGTTCGAAACCATCAAGGTCACACTGTCATGGCCTATGCAGAGCCCCTGGGTTTCTCTACCAGCAATGTAGCCGAGGCTAGAGCAGTTTGGCGCGGTCTTCACCTTGTTCAGAACGTTCGAGAGTGGCTAATTGTTGAAGGAGACTCCCAAGTGATTATCAATCTCCTCAACAATGATAAGGATCCTCCCTGGAAATTCGAGGCTTGCTTAAGGGAAGCAAGGATCCTATTAAAAAATAGAAATGGCAGCGTGGCCAACCACGTCTTTCGTGAAGGCAACAAGGTGGCAGACAAGTTAGCAAACTTAGGCGTTGATGCTGACAGGTTGATCACGTGGACGTATAACCTTTCGTCGGACGTGGAAGGGATTATCCAAGGGAGGGGGGTTAAATTAGGTGGGGGGGTTCCCCGGGTTTTTTGGGGGGAAATTATTCAAAATGATCGCCAATGATGATGAATCTGTGGGGTTCAAAAAAAGGAAGAGGAGTCTCATTTTTGTTTTGTCAGTATTGCTTCGATCCTCCTTGTGTCGATCTGCGAGGGAAAGCAAAAGCGAAGAGCAAGAAGGAAAAAGTGTCGCGATATCGCGACATGTTGCATTCTCGTGGTCAAAGCAAAGAGAAAGAGCAAGAGGGAAAAAGTGTCACGATATCGCGACATGTTGCTTTTTCACGGTCAAAGCAAAGAGAAAGAGCAAGAGGGAAAAAGTGTCATGATATCGCGACATGTTGCATTCTCGCGGTCAAAGCAAAGAGAAAGAGCAAGAGGGAAAAAGTGTCGCGATATCGCGACATGTTGTATTTTCGTGGGGGAAAGCAAAAGGGAAGAGCAAGAAGGAAGAAGTGTCGCGATATCGTGACATGTTGCATTTTTGCGGTCAAAGCAAAGAGAATGAGCAAGAAGGAAAAAGTGTCGCGATATCGCGACATGTTGCTTTTTGCGGCCAAAGCAAAGAGAAAGAGCAAGAAGGAAAAAGTGTCGCGATATCGCGACATGTTGCACTTTCGCGGCCCGAAGCAAAGAGAAAGAGCAAAGAGGAAAAAGTGTCACGATATCGCGACATGTTGCATCTTCGCGGTCCGAAGCAATGAGAAAGAGCAAAGAAGGAAAAAGTGTCGCGATATCGCGACATGTTGCATTTTCGCGGCCAAAAGCAACAAAAGGGAGCAAGGAGGCAGAAGTGTCGCGATATCGCGACATGTTTTTTCGCGGCCAAAAGAGAAGAAAGAGAGCAAGAAGGAAAAGGTGTCGCGATATCGCGACATGTTGCACTTTCGTGGCCCGAAGCAAAGAGAAAGAGCAAAGAGGAAAAAGTGTCGCGATATCGTGACATGTTGCATCTTCGCGGTCCGAAGCAATGAGAAAGAGCAAAGAGGGAAAAAGTGTCGCGATATCGCGACATGTTGCATTTTCGTGGCCAAAAGCAACAAAAGGGAGCAAGGAGGCAGAAGTGTCGCGATATCGCGACATGTTGTTTTTCACGGCCAAAAGAGAAGAAAGAGAGCAAGAAGGAAAAGGTGTCGCGATATCGCGACATGTTGCATTTTCGTGGTCCAAAGCAAAGAGAAAGAGCAAGAAGGAAAAGTGTCACGATTTCGCGACATGTCGCACTATCGCGGATGGAAGCAGCAAGAGTGCAAAATGGGAGACGAATGTCATGATTTCGCGACATGTCTCATTTTCGCGACATGTCGCATTTTTGCGACATATAGCGGCAAAGGAGCAGAACGAAGGCAGAATGTCACGATTTTGTGACATGTCTCATTTTCGCGACATGTCGCCGTTTCGCGACTATCCAGAGCAAATGGAGGAGAAGACTTAAGGACGTCACGATTTCACGACAGGTCGCATTTTTGTGGTTGGGGCAGCAAGAAAGCATTGTGGTGGGCCGCTGCCTGTGTTCTAAGGTGCATGTAAATATGTGTAAGGGGTTGTGCTCTTTCTTGGCAGGGTGGCTTCAGAAGGGTACTAGTAGCGAAGGACAGGCTGTCCCTATTGAGGTTTTGATCCGTAACAGTATAGTGCTGATTTTTGTAAAAGGTTTTGGGTCAACCTGGAAAACCCGGATGTAATGAATTTGAACCTTAATTACCAAAAAAAAAAAAAAAAACTCAAAATATACTAAAATTTACCAGAATATCCTATAGCAAGTATATTACATGAAAAACCCATAATAATTTGCTTGCAAAATTTCTAAGACAAAGAAGGAAAAAAATAAAATTAGTTGAAAAACCCTATGCCTAGATAGAATGTCTTGTCTAACTAAATACCTAGCCCTCCATTGCTCCTTCCATCATCTAAACCTTGACTGACATATATCTACAATTTTATTTTTCATGACTTGAAAAATTGTCACTGTCCTTGTTCTAGATGGCTGAATAGGTTCATATATCCATCAATATTATTTAGTTTCCTTTATATGACCACTCATTTTAAATATCTTCAAACTCTACACAAATTGGTCCAAGAATCAACTGAATCAGAAAACCCTTTACGAAGATATGGCTCTTAAAAGATGAAACTTTTTTAGTAAAAAAATTGCCCTAACATTGCACTAGTTTTGAATGGTTGTCTTCACATGGTCATATTTCCCACAATACTACTTGAATTCTTTCAAATGACCTCTCATTTCAAATATTTTCAAAATTCACACAAAATGGCATAAGAATCGTCTGAATCGGGTAACTATATGCAAAGATATGGCTCTTGAAAGATTGTTCATTTAAAAAAAAAAAATCCCTATCTTTATCGATTCATAATTTCGCAAGATATTTTATTACATATAAAAAAATAAAATGGAACTATTTCAACTTTAGATTATATCTTATTTTTATTTATGACATAGGTACTATATTATCAAGCTTTAGAAGTTCAATAATTTTTTTAATAACTTGTGTGGCTTCTATTGGAGGCCAATCCATCAAAAAAGCAAATCATTACATTTTTGTCTTTGGAATTAAATCATATCTAACTTTTTTTCTATCAAAGAAATTTCTTCATCATCCTCAAACTACCATGTTTTTGCAATCAATTCCTTGACATTAGTTTCTATTAAATTTGTGTAATTTGATCTTATTTAGACCAAGGCCAAAAGTGTGATGAGGTGCTTATGAGTGCCATTTATGTAGCCTATGAGCATGTGATTATGTAATCCTATGGGCCCCTTTCATATTTCACCCTTAGTGGTATTGGTTAATCCACCTTTATGGATAACCTCACTTTAAAGGGTAATTTATTATTATTTTATTGTAAGGTTAACCTCAAGGTCAAGTTTATGTTGGCCTAAGATTAACCTCTCATTGGGGATTTGATATCACTATAAATATCAATCAATGAGGATACATTCATATTATAAAGATGAATTAAATGTGATAAATTAGGGTGTCCATGGGCACCCACCCCATACTTCTTGTCATCTCCTTTTGCTTTCTTCACGTTGTTTATTATTGCTACAATTGCATTCTCTTTCTTTGCGACATATGGTTGTGGTGAATGAATGTTTTTGAATGGTTCTAGAAAATGTTGCAAATTCCAACATTTTTATTAAGAGATAAAAGCTTACTCAATCAATCGCCTTATAAATTTTGAAATTTACCAAGATGAAGATCAACACCATGATTGGATAAAACATCTAATACCTGGTATCCTTCTCTATAATTATGTTGATTAGAAAATTATTCTAATATCTCCTTTCAGGGGTTTTATTCATATCTCAAGTATTCCAAGATACCATCTTCATCATTAGTTCTTATTTTTATTTGTAGGTTTAACCATCTTGTTAACACTTGTGATATTTGATTTTGTTTTTCCATATCAACATCCCTCCAAGTTTCCTTTTCTCTCTATTTTTGCTTCTTAGGCCTTCCTCTTATTTTTCCAATCCTATTAACACTTTCATATTTTTCAATATCTTCAAAAATTCCATATATTTCATAATAATACTTATCATCTATAGGTTTATATTGCTTTGAAGGATCAAAAGTGCAAGGAATTACCTCAAAAGCACTGCCTTCTTTATGTTACTCTTAAAACCCCAAAGTGAAAGGATGATCCTCCATAGTAATTATATTTTAAATTGTCCTAAAAACTCTAAATTCCTATGGATATCCCCCATTATCATTTCTTTATTATGTTGCTCTTGAAACTGTTAAGTGCAAGGGATAACCTCTATACTACTTTCATTTCTATCTCAAGGAGAGGAATTCATACTACTTGAGGAAAATGAATATGGTTTATCTAGAATAAATTTGACCTCTCCTAATTTATTTATTTTAAAACTATCCTCCACATCTTCCTTTACACCTAACTTGCACATTGGATTTTTCGTCTATTATATCCTTATTTCTTCTAATGGTTGATCTAAGTGAACTTTGATGGACTTTGTCATTTAATATTTTTTTAATAAGCTATGTGTGGATTCTATTGGGGCCCACCCCCATTATATAAAAAAAGAACATTACATTGATCTCGTTATATTTCTAACAAGTTAATTAAAGCATACCCATCTTTTCCTTAATATCAAAAATATTCTCCATCTTCCTCAAACTTCTAAGTTTCCATAATAAATTTTTTATTTGAAGGAACTAACAACAAGAACAACCCTTACATGACACACAACTCTATTAGATAGAAGGAAAACAAACATAACAATCATCTATAAAAGAGGAAATTAGTTTAACTATTTTCTTCTGTAGCAGAGGTTCTTCCTCCTTTAGAGTGGTAAGATATGAGAATGCATTTTTGCTCTTCAAGCTCCTGATTTAATATCTAGTTGTAACACATTTTGTAGGATCTTCATTTAAAAAAAATTGATCATCATCAAATAATTAGCTTCAAGAATACCATATGAGGTTCTAATGTTTTCCATGGAACCATATAGATGGTCTTTAGTAACCATTTAGATTTTATCAATAATCTGATTGAAATTCACCTTTTGGGATCAAGTCTTTTGTTTCTCACATGATTGTTGGATAATTGATGCATCTAGAGGATGAGATTATTTCTTTTGAACTAAGACACTTGAAGGTTTTGAATCATTCACATGCATGGCCTTCTCCTCCACCAAGGAGGAATCAGAGTATGATCAGATGATCGAACATCTCTTCTTTAGGTGGCCATATTGTTGATAGCCATAACATCTTAGGGAGAAGTTTTCATATTTAATATTTTGGAATCCTTCCCCTTTGCTTGAGGAGATAGTAATGGATTGAGGTCCAAGAATTGAAACATCCATCCAAACATCAAATATTATTTTAATCATATTAATTTTAATAGACAGATTTTTCCTCTGTTTGGGTATCCATATATTGGAATGAAGCAATGACATTACCAATTTTTGTGAATATCTTCTCTTCCCAAAACTCCACAGGAAGAGCATAAAGATTCACCCAAACTAGGAATCCATTAACTTCTTTTGTAAAGGGATTGAAACTAGGAGTCCAAGATCTTATATAGATACCCCTTTGTCTAAAAAACAATTTATATCTATAATCTGTTACCCTATTTCTATCTGCTAAATTAGAAAAGGAAATAGAAAAGAATTTATGGGTAAAAGAGTTACTTAGAATTCTATACTAGTCCACCAATCTTTAATGTATCCTTTAAGCTCCTCCAAGCTTGGTCTTTTATCCTTGGGTTTGCAGATAATTGTTTGGGCTTCATGAACAATTAGATCCAACCCAACTTCATCCTCCAAGATCTTTTGTAATTTATATGGTTTTTTCTAAGTACATCTTGAAATTTGTATGGGTGGTGTTAAAGCATCTAAATTAAAAAAAAAAACAAATTAACAATATTAAAGCCTAATAAGTACAATTTTTTTAATATCATGTTTATATGCTCAACATTGTGCCAAATAAATAACCAAATCTAGATGAACTTGATCTTAGTTTTGAGAAAATTTTGATTATGTTATGTATAAAAGAGAAAATAAATTATGAATATTTTGCAATTACTTCATAATGCTTTCCTTTTTGTCAAGGATAAAAATTTAGGTGAATTTAAAAAGCTTGATATAGGAGAAAAGACAAGGAAATGTCACCAAAAACCATGAGCCTTGTTAGGGATAACCTCCTTACAATTATGTAGGTCATACACCCACATTAATTAGGGTATAAATGGTTGAAGTTGTATGTAAGCCCTAGGTTGTTTTGATAGCATAGGTTAGTTCTTCATCCATTTCTCAAGTAGAATGGGGATCTAAATTAAAGAAACAAGATCTCCTATTTTCCTAGGATTTATAGCCTTTTATATCTCTGCTTTGTGCCTGGAGGGCCTCCAGGACCTTTTTTGCATCTTCCTAAGGTGTTCCAAGAAGTCTTCTTGGGTGGTGTTGTGTGGTCGGACAAACCTGGTTTTTTGGTGTGGTTTGGGGGGTTTCCATTCTTGCTCGATTTGGGGGGCTAGTGGAGCTCTTCCCTATAGTTTTTTCTTTGGCCATGGGATGGGGCCACATAATTTACTACCTGTAGGGAAAACTCTTTGTTCCTCTCCATATATTGGCATTGCTTCGGAGTGGGATTCAATTTTTTCATTCTACTTGTTGGGATGGTTTCTTGTTGGTTTTTTTGGACTTGGGAGAGGCCTTGTTTGTTATCAGTTGAGTCATTCCCATGGTTTGTAGTTCATGGCTAGAATTTTAGAGTTTTTAGTGGTTTTGTTTTGTTTGTTCTACTTATCGATATGGTCATTCACTAGTTTTTATGGGCTTTGGAGAGGCCCCAATTATATGAGTGATTCCCATTGTTTGTGATTCATGGCTAGTGATTTAGGGGTTTCAAAAAATTTATTTCTTTCGATCTACTTGTTGGGATGGTCGTTCGCTATTTTTTGGGGCTTGGGGAGGCCCCAATTTTATTATCCATAGTTAAGTGACTCCCATGGTTGGCGGTTTGGGGATCATGTCTAAGGGTTTTTTATGGATTCCTTCTCTTTCTTTTCTAGTTTTGGAGGGGACCTTGTGCTACATTATGTTGTAGAAGAGTTTCATGGATTTTCCTCTGGTGGTAGGGTTAGGATTTCTTACAGATCTATAGGTGCTTTGTGGATGGTCCTACCTATAGCTCTTTCTGGTTTGGTTGGGGGACCATTTTTTTGTTGTAGTGGAGGGCTTTTTGATATTATATTGTGTTTGATCTTCTTCTTGTTTTAGGGGTGTCTTATTTACCAAGTTTTGTCTTTGGTTGTGCTTTACCTTTCTTCATTGGAAGATCGTATGGCCTATTTTAATCTCCTTCTGCTATTTAATTTTCATGCCTATGGATGTTGCATGGACTATCTTTGTGTATCTTTTGGATGTTGGTGTTCTAGAATTAGGTCATGTTGATTTTTCTACATTTTAGACCTTTTGAAAATGTGTTTTTTCCTAGGCAAGAAAACCTTTTTAAAAAAAATTATTTTCTCAAGGAGGCTTTTGTGGATGGTTCAGTGTTGGTTTGTGAATGGCCCTAGATTATTTTACATATGGACTTGTGATGGCTTTTGAGTGGTCCCATTTCTCTTGTAAATGATCCTTATTTGCTTACAAATGGTCTTGTTTTATTTACAGATGACATTTCACTACATTGCTTTATTCTTTTTCTTCAAGCCTTCTAAATCTATGAGGTTTTCTACTGTGCAGGAAAACCCTTCTCAAATTTATGTGTAACTATGAGGTTTTCTCCTGTGTGGAAAAACCCTTTTAAATTTTATGTGTAACTGTGATATTTTCTCTGCTGGCCCTACAAGGGCTTCTCTTCTTTGCCCGTGCGGCTTCCTCTCTTGCTTTTGCGTGGGCTTCTCTTTTTCTGTTTTAGATGTTTTCCTCCAATAGTCCACTGAGGGTCTGTTTCTTTGATTATTTTTCGGTTGGGAACTCTTCTCCCAACCTTCATTTTTTTTTTTAAAGTTTACAGGATCCTTTCAAAACCCCTCTTACCAATCAAAAAATAATAATATTTACAAAAAAAACTTCTATAATTATAACAACATAAATAAAATGCATTAGAATAACTGCAATAATATTAGATTCAATAATAAAAAAATCAAATGAGTATAATAGATCTAGATTCCATAAAATAATCTAACTCAATTACAAAGGGTAATATATCTTAGCCATTTAGAGAGGGGAAAGTCTCTTATATGCACCAAAGGTAATAGAAGATAGACAAAATAAAATTTTATCCAACTGCATCATAACTCTTCTATTTATTTTAAACAAAGTAACAAAACTGACCCTAAATCTCAAGGGATGACTATCCTAACCTAGGGCCTAAGCCAATAATAAAGATATCCAATGTGGCTATATAAGAAGTATTACATGTATGCATCTTCAAAGTTTTTTTACTCTCACAACTAAAAATATTTGGAGCATGGTTATTAGTTTTGATCTAGACATGTGATCTTTTTGGGATATGTATTTTTGTCTCAAAATTCCTTAAAACCTATTTTTATATATTTGTATCCAGAATGCATCTCTAGCCATGTTGATACAATTTTAAAAGATAAATCATAAAAGTACAATTTTTATGTATGTAATTTCATTTAATATGCACTTTATGACTCATCAAAGATGAACCACTATATTTCCATATAGGTTACCTTCTAGCTCATTAAAGGTGAACCACCACATTTCCATGTGGGTGACCTTCCATATTCAATACAACAAATTTATAACACACCAAAATTTTATATAAATATATATGCACCTTTGACTATAAAAAGCAAATAATATATGTATATTATAGCCTCACACATCTTCTTAGAGATTGCTTGCATTGTACTCTATTTTCAAGCAATAAAATAATTCTATTATTTTGGCTTATATTTTTGTGTAATGATTTGTTATTGTTTTGTATTTTGTGTTCTGTTATTTCTAGATTGCACTCTTTACTTATCTTTCTTGCTTTAAAATTCTAAGTTTTACTTATCTTTTTGAGTGTATTTTCATAAATATTAGATCGGGTTGTCAAAATTATGGGTATTAGATGTGGGATCTGTTGAGAAGCAACACACCCCCATTGAAAAATGAGAGTCCATCCTTAGAAAACCTCAAACTTCCCATTTTCCAGCAGGGACCCTCTTGATAATTTTCAGGTTCAAATCCAAATTTGCTTGCCTCCTTGATTAAGTTGTCCTTTTCCTTGCATTCCGGTTTTGTTGCCTTTCGATTTCATTTTGTGCATGCTAGAGTCCTTCATGGGCAAAGAAAACCTTGCACCGATGCAAAAGAATGCAGAAAACAGATAGAAAATTTCATGAAAATCCAAAACTTTCCCTTTTCGGCAAAGCCGCGAAATCGTGACACTTCCATTTATGGAAATGTCGCGAAATCGCGACAGGAAAATAGAAAACCCGCCAAGTCAGTTTTGCGTAGCGAAATCGTGACACTTTCCATTTTTGGAAATGTCGCGATATCGCGACATTTCCATTTTTGGAAAGCGTCGCAAAATCGCTACCGGCCAGAGGAGAGAGAAGAAAGTTGTACGGAAAGGAGCGATTTCGTGACATGTCACGAAATCGTGACATGTCGCATTATCGCGATAGGAGAGAGAAAGTGGGCTACAGAATGAAAATCGGCTAAGTCGCAAATGTGTCGCAAAATCGTGGTCAACGCGGTCAACGCATGCAGCTACGGGAACTGTCGCGATATCGCGACGTGTTCTATTTTCGCGGGTTGTTGATGGAAAAAGCTTAAGTTACAAAATTTGCAGCGATTCGCTGCATATTGGTTGAGAGGAGAGTTCAGGGCAAGGATTGCAGCGATGCGCTGCATATTTTCGGAGCGTGACGCCAATAGTTGCAAGGAGTTCGGTAGCAAAAAGCCTAAGGGGTAAGATTTGCAGCGATGCGCTGCACCCTTTTTGTGAAAAGGTCTTAAAAGGCAAAAGAGAGAAAAGTGCAAGTGCCGAAGAAGAAATCGAAGAAAATCTGCAATCGTTAAGTTTCAAATGGTGAGAAAAAGTTGCCGAATTGAAAGACATAATGAAAATCGGCCAAGGTCCAGAAGGAAGCAAATGCAGAAATCAAATTTGCATGAAATCGCGACATGCTTGAAAAAAATTGTGCGACAGCTAGCAGGAGGCGCGATTTCGTGACATGTCGCGTTTTCGCGACCGACGGGGGAAGAAGTTGCATGGCACTGGGGACGTCGCGATTTCGTGACATGTCACGAAATCGCGACATGTCTCAGAATCGCGACGGAGAGAGAAAGTTGCCCAAAGGGCCAGAAGTGTATTCCAGCTGTAAACAGAAGGCATCCTGGGATAGCGACACGTGTCAAAGCACGAATGGGACAAATTAGGCCGCCTACAAGCTTGTATTAAGGTTTTTAGTCTGTTTTAATTGTTAAAGTGTTGATTTAATGTTTATTAAAGTGCTAATTAATCTTTTTGTCTTTCATGCAGGAATCCATCTGTCACTTGCGGATAACTGAAAAAGGGCCATAAAGACAAAGTTAAAGTGCAGATTTAATCAAGGACCGCCATGCTAGAGGAGAAGATGCCGGTGAAAGCATTCAATGAGGATTTATGGCAGAGTTAATAGCAGGCAGATATTTTCAACTCCGGGATAGATTTGCAGAGATGGAATAGTGAGAAAAGTGGTGACTCATCCGGCTCACCAGCAAAAATTAATGAGAGCATTTATTTGCAGTTGCGGGTGAATGCAAGTGGCATTTGATTCTATCTTCTCCATTTATGGCAACTGACTGCACAGTTTTGCAGAGTGGTTAGGTTCTATCCGGACTTTGTTTTAAAATGGCTTTTATTGTAAAACCCGGTCCTAGGGTTTAAGATGATAAGATTTGCAGTTAAGAAAAGATATTTTCTGTAAAGATCAGGATCTGTCCTGAGTCTATAAATACAACTGCAAAATGTAATCGCAGGAGGCGGAGACTTAGAAATAAAAGGCTTATAAGCAATTTCTTGCAAATTTTGTGAAATCCTTTGTTTTCTGGACTGGGAGTTGATGTGCTTTTGCTATTTTTTGTGGTAGCATGGCCAGGAGCCTAATATTTTACAGATCTGTGATAAGTGTATCTTCTTCTGTTATCCGTTCCATTAAAGTTTGTTAGATATATGTCTGTAAATCTGCCATTATCAAGTTTAAATATGTTGTTAGGCTTCAGTTGTTCCATTGTTTGCTTGGGAAATTATAGATTTCAGGTGTAAGCTTGTTCTAATTGCTCTGTCTTCACTGTGTGAGCTAGGCTACCGGTGAAAGATATCAGTTTTAACCAACTTCTCTTCGGTTTATAATTTTCTGTTAGACCTGTTCCATTTTGCCTTGTGCTCTTGGTTGAAAGTGATCTTAGAAATCTGGACGCTTTCCTCTTTGATTTGTTCTGTTGTGAAGCTGATAGTATAGATGAAATTGACAGTTTAAGTTTTACAGTTTAAAGTTTGATAAACTTCCCTTTATGCCTTACCCTACCCTCTCTTTGCTTACCGTGAATGATCCATTTTTACTTTCTTTATTTGTCTTTTATTTGAATCTGCTGACCCATGAGAGCTAGATCAAGAATCAAGTTAAATCTGATTGTTAACAAGTAACAACTTCGGCAACTACTGAACAAGTTCAAGAACCCCCTGTAAGGTAACAGACAGTCCATATTGAAATCTATTCCAGAAGCGGAAAAGAGTGAATAGACATTCGACCCGACTCTGTAACTCACACCTTGGATAACCAGCTAGATCCTAAAGTGAGTGGGATTCATCCCGTGGGTGTTACCGGTGTTTATGCTCATTCTTCACGGGGTGTGTATGAAAGCCGGACCAACATTTAATTGGCGCTAGAAGGAGGGCCGAGAACCTCTGTTCTTAGTGCACTTGAGTTGGGAAATCCGACTGTATGTGGTGCTTGACAAATACTGTATTTTATCCAGAGTCTGGCATTTTAACATTTGAAAGTGGCTCTAAATTGTCAGTACAGTTTTTATAAATTGTCAGTGCAATTTTTGAAAGTTGTCAGTGCAGTTTTTGAAATTGCCACAAGAGAAGGCCTTAAGTTCAGTGGTTTGTTAAGAACAGTTCTATCACCACTTGCAGTTATCCAATTACAACTCAGAATATCACTGTCAGCCAGGTGGTAATTAATGGCAAATTGGTTGGGCCCCACTGCTTTGAATATCCCGGGTATAGCCCATGACCTGCCCAGAAGCCCGGAAAGGTATCTCCCCAGATATAAACATGATGGGACAAGAACTGTAGAAGAGCATCTGGTAGCTTTTAAAAATGCTCTAAAATTGTTGAATATACAACATGAAGATGTTGCCTGCAGATTGTTCCCGTTCACTCTCCAGGAGGGAGCTTATGACTGGTTTCTAAATCTCACCAGCAATTCCATTACTAGTTGGGATGACCTAGAGAAAGCTTTTATATCACAATTTGGGGAAGTGATAGACCCCAGTGTGTTATACCAACAATTTTCCAGCATCAAGAGAGAATCGGGAGAAGCTGTCAGGTCTTTCAATATGAGGTTCCAAAGAGCTTACGGTAGAATGACTGGCCATTACATCCCAAATGCAAATCTGGCCTTAGAAATCTACAAGAATGCATTGGATTCGGTGACCTCTATTTTCCTCAAGAGGGACAATAATATCACAACCCTGGCAGGGGCTTATAAAGAAGCCTTAATTCTTGAGAGACAGTTAGGGCCTCAAATTCTGAGCAGTCCTTTGATATCCTATGTTACACAGAACATGCCTATTTCAGATCCCATTCCACATCATGAGTTAGTGCCAACATGTCATGCTCTACCCAAGGAGACTCCGTTAACTGTGACATCCACTCAGCATGTGCAAAATACAGAGAAAGGTTCTGACAAGTTCAAAGTGGAAGTGCTTGAAGTAAACACTTGTGATCTAGCATTACCCAAATCTGAAGTTTTTCCTGGTGAGTTAAATTTTCCTAGAGATCAAAGAAATATTGATATTTCTAGTTCACCCAAAAATAGTACAACCAGGGTTTCAGATTCTGTCACTTTTCTCGAAGAGACAGAAAGTCTTGTACAGACTCCTATGGATGAAATGCAAGATTTTCAACAGTTCAAAATGGACAGTTATAATTTGAGATGTCAGAGTCCAGAACCTAACAATGATCCTTCCTCATCAGAGGATGATGAAAGTGAGATTCAATGTCACTATGCAGAAGTAACTGAGAAAGAGGATAACATCATTGAGGATATGAGGGAACTTAAAGCTGACATCACCCCCTATGAACTGCCCCAGATTGTTGAACAAAAGGTTAACTTGATTGAGGCTTACTCTGGACCACCTGTTGGATTTCAAGAAAAGGAGGAAAAGATAGTAAATATGAATGTGGTCAGCCAACTTGGAATTGATGAACTGTCTCAACATAAGCCTGCAACTTCTGAACATAATATCAAAGAAAAGGTTGTAAATCATGTTGATGTAAATATTGGAGTTTATAAGTTGGCAACTGAAAAGGTGGGAACGGTTACAGCTCTAATCCATCACAACAGTGACAGTTGGATATTACACATTGATGAGGTTAAATCTAAGCAAGGCTCAGGTGAAAAGGAAAATTGTAAACATTCTGCTAGAGAGATAAAAATTGAAGTCCTGGATATTGAAGCAGTACAGCAACCACAAAATGTTCAAGTTGTTAAGAACCAGGGCATACAGATAAAACATGATTTCTTTCAGTTGTCACATAATTTTGAAGATGTGGTGGTGCGGGTCTGTCAAGATTTTAAGGTATTTGATCTCGGGGGTTTTTACATTCAGTCCTTTTGAAAGAATTCTGCAAACCCTTCAAGTAGAAGCATAAACATGTTATCATATGATTTGTTATTATATGATTTGTTTAATTTGAAGGAGTTGCAGATTTGTTTTTCAAATGGGACAGGGAAGACAGTAAACACAAGTCTTTCCCAGATAGCAAATTTTTGAAGCATAGTCTGGAGTGCATTTCGTCAACAGGACCTGAAAGGTAATTTTTCTAAATTACTTGCACATGGTCAAAAAAATTTTTAAGGCACCATTTCTCTGCTCTTCCATCTGCTACATATTTTGAATGATCAAAGAAGTTGTAACATATGTATACATTGTAAGTAAGCTTTGAAGTTTTTCAGTTTTATTTCTTTGTCAGTGCAGTTTTATTTTTAAAGTCTATATTCTTTATTTATTTCATTGCTTTAGTTTATTTCTTTTCTTTCTTTTTCTTCTCTTTTAGTTGCTTTGCTTCAGTTCTTTTAGTTTATTTCTTTTATTGCCTGTACAATTTTTATTTATTTGCTTCAGTTTTAATTTTAAAAAGTCTGTGCAGTTTTATTTTTGTTTTGTTCTTGAGGCCTGTGTCTGTCCTTGGAGGTCTGTCCAAAGTTCTTCAACTTCTGAAATATTCTGTTCTTTGGCTTTGCCTGAGCATCAATGAAAAGTCAGCCTTCAAAATTGTTTTATTCTGAGCTGATCAGTCTAGTGCCCCATTCTGTTCATTATTCTAATTGAGATAGTCTGCTTAAATTGAACAGTGGAACTATTTTGTTAGTCAGGACAACGGTAGAGAGGTGATTGGATCTTGTGTCTTGCTTGCCATAGTTGTTTTAATGATAGAAAAACTGCTATGTTGTTTAGTTGGAGGAACTCCGGGGAATCCAAGAAAAGCTGGTTATAAGAGGGGACTATGGTTCATGCAATTATTTGGGTATCCATAGAGGCTGTCAGTGCCTAGACTGAAACAGATCCAGATTGATCAAATGATAAAAGAAAATTGTGATTTCTTTAAGGCCTTTCAGATATTGATATATTCAAAAGAAAAGAGATAAAAAAAAAAAAAAAGAAAAGAAAAGAAAGAAAAGAGTGGTTCAATCCAAAAGCTATTTTTCTTTTACCAAGTTGCATATTCTACCTTACAGTTGTAAATTTGGGTCGTGTAAATCTAAAGGGTAACTCTGTCTAGGCTGTAAAAGGCTAAACTAGTAAACAGAGCTCTACTCGGTTTCCCCTTTTACAATCTAGAAAAGCTGATCAATCCAAAGTTTATCATTCAATTCAGTCATCCTTGAAGAAAGTTTATACCCTTTGTAATTGCACATCAGAAATCTTCCTTGAAGTAATTCAGCCTAGTATGTCCTTGGGAAATTTTAACCGCTAGCAGTTGGCAGTCAATTTATTGTGAAGAATGTCCGTGGCAAGGCATGATGCATGGTCTTTTTGTTTTGAAACCAGAGTCCTGGGTTCTAAAATAATGCTACTATTTTACCCGCGAGATATCGCCATTTGTTGAGAAGCAACACACCCCCACTGAAAAATGAGAGTCCATCCTTAGAAAACCTCAAGCTTCCCATTTTGCAACAGGGACCCTCTTGATAATTTTCGGGTTCAAATCCAGATTTGCTTGCCTCCTTGATTAAGTTGTCCTTTTCCTTGCATTCTGGTTTTGTTGCCTTTCAGATTTCATTTTGTGCATGCTAGAGTCCTTCATGGGCAAAGAAAACCTTGCACCGATGCAAAAGAATGCAGAAAACAGATAGAAAATTTCATGAAAATCCAAAACTTTCCCTTTTCGGCAAAGCCGCGAAATCGTGACACTTCCATTTATGGAAATGTCGCGAAATCGCGACAGGAAAATAGAAAACCCGCCAAGTCAGTTTTGCGTAGCGAAATCGCGACACTTTCCATTTTTGGAAATGTCGCGATATCGCGACATTTCCATTTTTGGAAAGCGTCGCAAAATCGCTACCGGCCAGAGGAGAGAGAAGAAAGTTGTACGGAAAGGAGCGATTTCGTGACATGTCGCGAAATCGTGACATGTCGCATTTTCGCGGTAGGAGAGAGAAAGTGGGCTGCAGAATGAAAATCGGCTAAGTCGCAAATGTGTCGCAAAATCGCGGTCAACGCGGTCAACGCATGCAGCTACGGGAACTGTCGCGATATCGCGACGTGTTCTATTTTTCGTGGGTTGTTGATGGAAAAAGCTTAAGTTACAAAATTTGCAGCGATTCGCTGCATATTGGTTGAGAGGAGAGTTCAGGGCAAGGATTGCAGTGATGCGCTGCATATTTTCGGAGCGTGACGCCAATAGTTGCAAGGAGTTCGGTAGCAAAAAGCCTAAGGGGTAAGATTTGCAGCGATGCGCTGCACTTTTTTTGTGAAAATGTCTTAAAAGGCAAAAGAGAGAAAAGTGCAAGTCAAGTCAAGGTCCTCCAAATCGCGACGTTGAATTCAAAATTCGCGACCGACATGGTGAGAAAAATTCAAATTGAAAGACAAATGAAAATCAACGAAGGAAGCAAATGCAGAAATCAAATTTGCATGAAATCGTGACATGCTTGAAAAAAATTGTGTGACAGCTAGCAGGAGGCGCGATTTCATGACATGTCGCGTTTTCACGGCCGACGGGGGAAGAAGTTGCATGGCGCTGGGGACGTCGCGATTTCACGACATGTCGTGAAATCGTGACATGTCTCAGAATCGCGATAGGAGAGAGAAAGTTGCCCAAAGGGCCAGAAGTGTATTCCAGCTGTAAACAGAAGGCATCCTGGGATAGCGACACGTGTCAAAGCACGAATGGGACAAATTAGGCCGCCTGCAAGCTTGTATTAAGGTTTTTAGTCTGTTTTAATTAATCAAAGCTTGGGTTTGATAATTTTATTAAGGTACTAATGCATCTTTTCTCTTTCATGCAGGAATCCATCTGTCACTTGCGGGATAGCTGGAAAATGGCCATAAAGACAAAGTTAAAGTGCAGATTTAATCAAGGACCGCCATGTTAGAGGAGAAGATGCCGATGAAAGCATTCAATGGAGATTTATTGCAGAATTAATAGCATGGAGATAATTTCAACTCGGGGATGGATATGCGGAGTTCAGATGTGAGAAAAGTGGTGACTCATCCGGCTCACCAGCAGAAATTAATGAGAGCATTTATTTGCAGTTGCGGGTGAATGCAAGTGGCATTCAACTCTATCTTCTCCATTTATGGCAACTGACTGCACAGTTTTGCAGAGTGGTTAGGTTCTATCCGGACTTTGATTTTAAGTGGCTTTTATTGTAAAACCCGGTCCGAGGGTTTAAGATGATAAGATTTGCAGTTAAGAAAAGATATTTTTTGTAAAGATCAGGATCTGTCCTGAGTCTATAAATACAACTGCAAAATGTAATCGCGGGAGGCGGAGACTTAGAAATAAAAGGCTTATAAGCAATTTCTTGCAAATTTTGTGAAATCCTTTGTTTTCCGGACTGGGAGTTGATGTGCTTTTGCTGTTTTTTGTGGTAGCATGGCCAGGAGCCTAATATTTTACGGATCTGTGATAAGTGTATCTTCTTCTGTTATCCGTTCCATTAAAGTTTGTTAGATATATGCTGTAAATCTGCCATTATCAAGTTTAAATATGCTGTTAGGCTTCAGTTGTTCCATTGTTTGCTTGGGAAATTATAGATTTTAGGTGTAAGCTTGTTCTAATTGCTCTGTCTTCACTGTGTGAGCTAGGCTACCGGTGAAAGATATCAGTTTTAACCAGCTTCTCTTCGGTTTATAATTTTTTGTTAGACCTGTTCCATTTTGCCTTGTGCTCTTGGTTGAAAGTGATCTTAGAAATCTGGACGCTTTCCTCTTTGATTTGTTCTGTTGTGAAGCTGATAGTATAGATGAAATTGACAGTTTAAGTTTTACGAGTTTAAAGTTTGATAAACTTCCCTTTCTGCCTTACCCTACCCTCTCTTTGCTTACCGTGAATGATCCATTTTTACTTTCTTTATTTGTCTTTTATTTGAATCTGCTGACCCATGAGAGCTAGATCAAGAATCAAGTTAAATCTGATTGTTAACAAGTAACAACTTCTGCAACTACTGAACAAGTTCAAGAACCCCCTGTAAGGTAACAGAAAGTCCATATTGAAATCTATTCCGAAGCGGAAAAGAGTGAATAGACATTCGACCCGACTCTGTAACTCACACCTTGGATAACCAGCTAGATCCTAAAGTGAGTGGGATTCATCCCGTGGGTGTTACCGGTGTTTATGCTCATTTCTTCATGGGGTGTGCATGAAAGTCGGACCAACAGGATCCTTCTGATTACTTCCCTTATCATTTCAAATGGTCTTAGATGGAAACTTGAACTAACAACACATAGATAATAAATCATTTCAAGGAGATGTTGAATGAATCCCTCATGAAATTGAGGAATGAGATGATGGATCAAATTTTTCAAATTCTTCAATAGAATCATGTTACAAATTTTGTAACCTCCTCTACACGAGCTCTCATTGCCCTAGCACCAATAAGTGCTCCAGCACATTTTTAAAAATAATTTATGTGTGGATTCTATTGAGGGACACTTACATAAAATACCAAAATATTACATTTATTGTTAGGTCAATAAACCATATCCAACATGATTTTTTTATCGCAAATATTTTTCTTTTCTTTTTTTGTCAAATATATTCTTCAAATTCCTTGAAATGCTATATTTCAAAATTATCCTCTTGACATCATTTTTATTAGGAGATAAAATCTCACTTGGCCAGTTCCCTTCTAAAATTTGAATTTCACAAACATGAAAATCAACACCATGGTTGGCTAAATTATCCGCTACTCAATTTTTTTCTTTCTAAATATGCTCACATTTCCAAGAGATTTGTTCATACTCTTATCACTAATTAGGAATCCATACTTCCAACTAGGGTGTCCGTATTTCCATTAATTTTATTCATATTTCCAACTAGGGTATCCTTACTTTCAACTAGGGCATATTTACTTCTAGTAAGGACTTTTAAAAATGACTTTCTTGCCATGTTACCTATATTTTCTTCACATGAATCCTTTAGATTTTTATTTCTCATAATATCTGGAAATTGATACCAATGACCTAAAAAATGGTTGGATCAATTATCTTTAGACTTCTCTATAGACAAATTTATTAATAGTGAGAAATAGTAAATTCATTGATAGTAAGAAAATGAATTTTGTACTCTTGAAAGATCCATTACTTGTTCAAAATTGGTGGGAAGCATATTGTAATAGGTTCAAGGAGGAGAATGAATATGAAGACATGGTGTTGACATGGGATTATTTTATGGAAATTTTCAAGAAAAAATTAACTCATGGTATCCTATGAAGACCAATACATGTGAGGGTAACACTAGCATCATGGTAAAGACTAGTTTGTTTAAGATTATATTGATGCTTTCCATTCTATAGTAGCAAAACTAGGTATTCAAGATACTAAAAAGCATCAAATCTTGGAGTATTGTAATTGGATGTATTGGTATATTTGATATAAAATGAACCTCTTTGAATTCAAGGTATTATGATAGCCCGATAGGCATACACATTTTCTTTCAAATTAGAGCAAAAGCACATAAAAATATAAAAGGAAGAGGAGTAAATAACAAGAGGTGGAACATTGAGAACTAGGTAAAGAAAGGAAAAAGTAACATTCCAAAGAATGAATACAAAGGGGTAAACCTCAAAATTAGAATGAAATAGGAAAATGAATCTCCTAAGGGAAAATATTGGCAAATGTTGCAATTATAACAAGAGTAACCAACATTCATGGGAGGAGTGTTAAGTAACTTCGTCAATGTTTATTGAATCACAAACTTTTACATCCATTATATCATCACCTCCACATCCATTAGTTGAGAATAGAGGGAAGTTGATCATGGAGGCCTAACCAAATGTGACTATTGCCACCATACATGTTACATCAAAGGACTTATAAGAAGATTCACAAACAAAAGAATAGTTGTTTCACTCAAAAATATGGATTAAGCGTAATCCATTATATTTCATTGTTGATAGTGGGAGTTGAAAGAATCTAATTTTTGATCATATTGTAAATGATTTGAATTTGAATCTCACACCACACCCACAACCATATAATATTGTATGTTTACAACAAAAAAGAGAAATTAATATCACTTAACAATGTCTTCTTTCTTATTCCATCAAACCTATCAAATATGAATTTTTGCATGAAGTTGTGTCCTTGGGTGTCTATGATGTAATTTTAAGCCAACCATTCATATGGAAGATATATGGTGTGTATGAGCCAACACCCCAAAGTATCATCATAATTCTTAAAAGGTTAGTACTTTAGGATACTAGAGGTATCTCCTTGTACCTTTTTTTCCTTACCTAATTCTAAATAATATAGGAAGATAACCAAAATGAGTAATTTCATTTTTTTGATGATCAAGTCATAAAAAATGACTATTTCTACATTTATCCCAAGATGTACATAGCATAAGGAGATATACTAGATTACTAAAAACTATGATGAATTGTTCAAGTCACCAATCAGAGTTCCATTTCATTAGGAGGTAAAACATTCCATTCATTTATTTCTTAGATCTCCTTTATTTAGTGCACCTATTCATTGTAGATTAATACTCAAAAATAATGAAATCAAGAGGTATAACTAAAATATAGTTAGTTAGGGGCATATAATATGAAGTGTTTCACCATATGGTAGTCCAATTATCTTGTCTCTAAGGAAATATATAACATGTAGAGTATGTATTAACTACATATCCTTGAATAAAATCATAAATAAGAACTACTATCCACTCCATTAGGTAGATAACTTCTTGAACTAGCTTTGTGGTGCAAAGATATTCATAAAATTGATTTGAAATACAACTATCATCAAATACCCATCTAATCCATTAATATGTATTAGATTACATTCAAATCCAAGGAGGGTTTATTTAAGTTGCTAGCAATGCCATTTGGCTTGACCAATGCACCTACCACATTCATGATGATTATGGATGATAACATGTATCCCTATACAACCCATTTGACAGTCTACTTAGATGACATTCTCATATGTAGTCAGACATGGGAGGAGCATTTCTAGCATGTTTGATAGGTACTTTAGCCTTTTCAAATATACAATCTATAAACTAATTTAGATAAGTGATTATTTGACATGATAAATATTTAGTACCTTGGGTACATTTTTGAAAAAGGATTCCATGTTGATCCTAAGAAAATTTAGGTGATTAGAGAGTAGCATACTCTAAAGAATCTAATAGAGCTTTGTAGTATTTTGGGTCTTGCCAATTTTTATTATGGATTGGTATTGGAATTTTCACATATTGCTTGGACATTCACCAAGTTACCAAAGGAGGTGTCAAATCTAAGTTCCATTTAGATATACACAACAAAGATTATTAAAAAAATTGAAGAACCAATTGTGTTCAACTCCTAAAATTTTTCTACCTAATTCATAAGAAATTTTTGAGGTAAATAAATAATTCATCATAGTATTAATTGGAAGCTATCCTCATGGACATCTAGTTGTCTATGATAACAAAACATTTAATAAAGAAGTTCAAAACTATCCCACATATGAAAAATAGCTCTATGTCATTGTCCAAGCATGTAAATAGAGAAAGCACTAAATCTTGGGTAAGGAAACCATCATCCATACAAATAATAGAACCTTGGAGTTCATTCAAACATAGATTAATCTAAAGAATAGAATAAATAAAAAGTGGGTCATATATCTACAACAATTTCATTTAATATTCAAGCATAAGAAAGGGAGTGCCAATTCAAGAATATATTATTTGAGCCAATATCTAATCATAGCACTCACCACCATTTTTTATTCCTGTGGGAATGAAAATTTCAATTAGTCTATCTTGTATGATGTAGATTCTAAGTTTTTAGATACATACCAAGCACTTCATGTGGGTAAGCATATTATTGATTTTTATTTGTAAGATAACCTTATCTATCTGTAACAACCCTCCTTGGAAGGACTTATTCTTGATATTTATTTATTTATTAATGTATGGATATCAAATGTATAATCTCATTGTATTATCAAGATATGTGATTTAGTTGTATTTTATGCTTTGATTATATTATGTTTAGAATATGGTATTTTTGATGAAATTTATGGTTGCAGGATCAAGTACTCTCATGGGTGGATTGGTATGGGACAACCATCAATATTTAAGAGATAAAAAGGGAAATTATGGTTGATGACATACTCATCAATAGCTCAAGGATAAAAGAGTAACCTCATATAGATGCATTGCATGATTGTGTGTTTTGTTAAAATATATTACATAATTAGGTGTTTGGTTAATCTACATCATCGATTAGGAGATTTTTTAGGAAAAGGAGCCATCCTTAGTAGATATGTTATGATATTACAGTCATTATAAAACCTCCTACTTAAGGACAAAAGTTAAATGGTGCAGTAATTTAAATATTATACTTTTTTAACTGTTATGTTTCACTTTTGACCTTTTAGGAAACATTAAAAGTTGAAACGTTAATGTTTATTCATAATTTTATGACTAATAGTGAACATATATTTAAGCACCTATAAAATAAAATAAATAGTGTTAATTTATTAAAACAAATGCAATTAAGTGCATTATCTCTTAAGAAATAAAAAGTGGATTGGAAATTCCACAAATATGAAACTTAAAAAAAAATTCTTACCAATTATTATAACGAATAGTAAAGAAAAACAAAGAGGAAAGCAAGAAATAAAACAAAGGGCATCAAAGAGAAAGAAACTATAGAGTTACTGGAACAAAGAGGAGAAAAGCAAAATCAGGATGTGAAAAATCTTTGCTAGCAACTACCAGGTAATCTTAAACTTGTTGTGAAGATAGTCATTAAAGAATAATAATATTTTCATATTGCTAAGGAACTATTGCTTCTTTTCTTAAGCTGTATAAACCTTATCACCTCCATGGTAGAGGGTAGAAACATTGTTAAGAGAAGCATTACAGGCTTATAAGTAATAGAGGGGACCAAAACTGTTCTAATATGTAGGAAACATTTTTCTTTTACATATTAAATCACAGTGTAAAAGTTCTAGAAAACTATGGTAATTTTTTTAGAAATGGAACGTGCTTTTAATTAGGGTGATTTGTGGGGGGGAAGTAGAAGGAGGACGAGAACTAGGGTTTTATGCAAAGCTATGGCAAAATGCAAGGCTTAGGTTGGGATTTCTTTGCAATCAAACTGTGTTCAGAACAATTGTAGGTACTTTTTATTTGTCTATTTTTCTCTTGGTGTGAATTGTTAGGGTTTTTTTATTTTCTATGGTTTTCAATGGCCCCAAACCTTGGTGGGCCATCAAATAGTACTAAAAATATTGAGGAGAATATAAGTAAAAATGGACCCCACATAACATCACCAAAAAAATTTACTACTGATTATTCACAAGTCAATCAAGGAGATGTGTCCTTCAACCAACGATCTTTTGTAGAAATAGTTAAGGATAACATTAGGAGAGAGGTCCACATAGAGGCACAATTTGGAAAATAAATGCAAGAATCTAACAAACAAAAAGACACATAACTAGAGTAAACACGGGGAAAAGGGTGTTTTCCTCAAGCAAACTTAGTTCCTGTCCTTGAGATTGTAGAAGAATTAATTGTAGAAGATATCATGTACAAATCCATCCATGCTTTCATTTGTAAATTTTTGGAGTTGAGGCCATCCCATAGTTTATTATACATATGGGCAAGTAAATATCGATATCCCCAAGGAGAAGTTGATATTTTGCTTCTTTCAAATGGGTACTTTGTAGTAGATTTTATATTGGTTTCAGATAGAAACAAGGCTTTTGAAGGAGGACCATATAACATTGGACTGATAGGTTTATTCATGCAACCTTGGTGACCTACATTTGATCCTCGTGTGGAGCCATCAACCACCCCAATATGGCTAAATCTCTTTGCTCTCCCGCTTGAATTTTGGAGAGAGGATATCCTTGGGATGATTGGTAATCTCTTGGGCACATATATAGGAAGATCATGAGAATCAATAGAGGGGGGATCAATAGCATATACAAGGATATGTATGGAGATGGACTTGTTAAAGCCACTTCCCATATAAATTGAATTGTGAGTGGGAAGAAATACATGGAAACAACAAGTGGATTATGAATCGATTCCTTTTAGGTGTAGAGCTTACCATAAGTATGGGCATCTGGTAAGAAACTGCTCTAAAATAGGAAGAGAGGAGATGCATCAACCTAAAACTAATCCTGAAAACCCTCCCCCATAGAAATAAAATGATGAAGGGTTTCAAATAGTAACAAGGAGAGTCCAAAGAAATAATTATCAAGCAAGAGGATGAAATCCAACTAAAGCAAGAAAATGAACCAACACCCAAATTAGAGGGCATCTTCTAATAAATATGAAATCCTTAAATTAGATGATCCAATGGAGGGCAAGAGGATTCAGAGGTGGAATCGGTCAATTACAAGGTATAAAACCAAGAAGGATAACAACAAATACATGGGAAGCACACCCCCATCCCATAGGAGATAAACCCCTCACAAATTATAATTGCTCAAAATTTTAAAATTGGAAATATTCAAGAAAATCAGAAGATTATGATACAACAACAAGAATAAGAGACATCCAGGCCCCAACAAGTTGACTTGTTAGGGGCTTGGGAAGAGCAATAACAAACACCAGAGACATCTATGTTTTAAAAAAATGATATGGTAGAGGCAGTGATAGTGCATGTACAAGATCAAATTCCATAAAAATACATAATTATGAGAGTGGTAGGGAAAAATAGAGAGAAGCCAACACTAGGAATTGACTAGATAGAGAAGTGACCAAATAATGCAAGTTCACAAAGTTTGGGAAGAAAAATAAATAATGATAAAATACAACAAAAAGGAGAACAAATGAGAGACTTTGGATTAGTGAAGTGCATTGCCAACTTCTACAATACAGACCCTCAATGATTATAAACACATGGAATGTAAGGGGTTTAAACAACCATCCTAGACAATTGGTTGTTAAGAAAATGACTTTAGAAAATAACCTAGATGTGGTTTTGCTACAGGAAACTAGAACTTCCTTAGAAGCTATGGAAAATATTGCCAAGAAATGTTGGGGGCAGGAAAATTTTATGGCTAGCCTCTCAAGTATTTTCAAGAGGAATTACCACTTTATGGAATAAAAACTACTTCCAATTGATGGACTCGGATTTAGCCAAAGGAATCCTCATGACCAGACTTAAGGAGAGGGACTTTGGGTTGGTTTATATGATAATTAATTTTTATGGCATGATAGATGTATGAGCTCAAAAAATCCAATGGAAGGCAACACAACAATTGAAGTAAACCCATACAAAAGACTTTTGGATAGTGGGAGGGGATATCAATGCTAAAATATCAGTGTAGGATCAAGAAGGAGGTTTGAACCAGCTCAATGAGAAGGATAGGTTGTTGTTGGCTCAATCAAAGTACCTAGATTTGATTGGCATACCCCCACCAGGATGCAACAACACATGGAATAATAAGAGAAAATGATCATTCACAATCAAATATAGGTTATATAGGTTTCTTGTGGGGAGAAAGTATCTACCCTTTGGCAATGTAAATCATAAATTTTGATTTGGTTTGCATCTGACCATTTTACAGTATCTATCTACATAGGAAAAAGATCTCAGGTCAAGAATCGTTCTTTTAGATTTGAGACATTTTGGCTCCAAAATAATTACTTACCAGAGCTAATGAAATATTGGTGGGAACAAGGAAAACTAGAACATGGGACAACACAATTTCAGCTTCACTCTAGATTAAATTTTATCAAAGATAAATTAAAAAATGGAGTAAATCTCATCGGATAGATTTCCAACAATAGAGAGCAAATATTTTAGTTCGAGTGCAAGAAATAGCAAAAAGGACCCCCTCAAAACCTATCATTGAAGAGCTTCTCCACAAATAAATTATTTTGATGCAATAGGAATAAGAGTTAGACAATAAATATGATGTAAACTGGAGATAACAAGTAAGAATAATCTAGCTACAAGAGGGAGACAGGAATACAAAGTTTTCCATAAATTAGCCACAACACGTAATCACTATAATCGGTTTGATGCCTTATCCACTGGGGATGGAAATAGGTAAAATACTATCCTAGGTATGCAAGAAACTACAAATAATTCTTTTCAACTTTATTTACTACAAATACACACCTTTCCACTCAGCACCAAGAGGAAATTTTAGAAAGCATACCAATGTTAATTTCATAGAAAAAAATGAGGAGCTCTTAAGAGAGATTAGATAGGAAGAAGTTAAAAAATATTTTTTGATATGCATACAAGGAAGGTCCTAGGTATATATGGATTTCCAATAGAGTTCTATAGATCCTATTGGGATATAATTGCAAAGGATGTAACCCAAGCAATAGAAGAAGTCAGGACTAGAGGAAGAATCCTTAAAGCCTTGAATCACACCTTTTTGGCTCATCCTAAAAGGTGGAGATATGGAAAATCTCAGTAACTATATACCAATTGCTCTATGCAATGTGGTTTATACGATCATAAGCAAATTGATGGTAAATAGGTTGAATCAAATATTACCAAGGTTAATCTCTCCAGAACAAGGGGGATTTATGCAAGGTAGACAAATTTTAGATGGAGTTGTGATAGCACAAGAAACTGTTTACAAGATTTGCCAAAAGGTAAACAAAGATATGTTCATTAAGCTATATTTATCCAAGGCATGTGACAGAGTAAGTTGGGAATTTTTAGCCCAAATACTATAAAAATTTGGTTTTAGTGAATAATGGATAAAATGGATTATGGAATGCATCTCTATAGTTTTTTTCTTAGTGCTCATCAATGGTAATCCATCCCAACTATTCAAAGCTTCTAGAGGAATCCGACAAGGGGATCCACTTTCACCATTTTTGTTCATAATTTTTGTGAAGGGCTTGGGAAGACTCATACAAAAGAGAAAAGCAGAGAATACCATTTCAAGGGTAAGGATAAGCAAGAACATAAATATTACTCACCTCCAATTTGTGGATGACACATGAATGTGGGGGGAAGCAAAAATAAGAGAAGCAACCATTATCAAAAAAATGTTGGAGTGCTACATAGCGGCTACTGGACAACTACTAAATAAAGAAAAATCAATAGTGGTTTTTTTAATGTGATAAAAAAAATTAAGAGAACTAATAACCCAAATCCTCAGATTCTTAGAGGCATCACTGCCCTTAGAATATTTTGGTATCTCCTTAACAGAGAAGGGCCTCAAAAATAAATATTGGAAAACAATAAGAGCAGAATCCATTCAAAACTTTTGCATTGGACCTATAGGTGGTTAAGTTTTAGAAGAAGAGTAACATTGCTTGAATCAGTTTTACAAGCAATTCCAGTCTATAAATTCTCCTTTTTGGCTGCCCCAAATAACATCCTATAATATTTGGACAAGATGATGAGACACTTTCTTTGGTATGGAGTGCAGGGTAACCACACAAGGGCACTAGTCAGTTGGGACAAGGTTTGCAAGCCTAGGGAAGTTGGAGGTTTGGGAATTATAAAAACAATGACAAACAACCAAGATCTAACAACTAAGTTGTATTGGAGATGGCTAACTCATCCTGATCAACTCTGGAGAAAAGTATTGAAAGTTAAATACTATCCCTCAAAAAATACAAAAGATCTTCCTCATATTCTAGTTTTAGGAGAGGGATCGGAGACCTCGAAATCTCTAAATATAGGAGTATCACTTATCAAATAAATGTTATACTAGAATGTGGAAGATGGAAAAACTTCTAGACTATGGGAAGATTCTTGAGAATATTTTCCCCCATAATTGATCAGTACCTCCACTAAATAAAAATCAAGGAAAACTTTCAGAGGAAAGGGTGGAATCTCATAAGCCACTATTTTAAAATACCAGATCAACTACAGGATAATCTTAGTCAGTGGCAAGTCCTAGAGGAGTTGAGGGAAGAATGGACTAAGGAGAAAATATAACTAAAAGAAATATTGGATAGATGAAAGTGGCCAAGGAGTAATGGACTTGATCAACTTGGTTGGGGACATCCCCAATTAGGAATTTATATTGTCAAAGAAGGTTATAGAAAGCTTATCCAAAGCACTCAAATTGATCCAAAGCCCCCTTGGTTGCAATTATGGAAACCCAAAGGATGGCCAAAGATAAATTACTTTGTGGTTGGTTGCACATAACAGTATTATGACTCAGGATAACATGAGGAGACGTGAATTTATTGGACCCAACAGGTGTGTAATGTATCACCAAGAGGAGAAAACAATGGGCCACCTCATTTTTTTGTGTCCCTATGCCCAAACAGTCTGGAGTTTGTGGTACAATATTTTTTGTCAATCAAAAAGATCCATTCTTAGTGAGAACAACTTTTGGGACTATTGGAAGACCAATAAATTCAAATCAAAGAACTTAAAGATAGCTTGGGGTTTTGGTTTGGGTTTCATCTACTGGCAACTTTGGTTGGAACGTAATAACAAGATTTTCAAAAAGGAATTTAGACTAAAGGAAAGAATCTAGGGTACTCTAATTAGGAAACTATTAGAGACAACATAGGCTAAAACCCAAGAGGACTCTCATATGGCAGAGGATGAAGCAGATATATGGACACAACTCCATAAACAATTGCAATATGGGAACTAAGAAAGGAAGGATAATAATAGAAAGAGGGCTTTGTAGACTCATGATGAAGTATATGGATTCAAAATAAAAGGGTAAATAGAACATATTTAGGGATCATCCAGCAGGGACTAAAACTTCTAAAAGTTGGATAATCAAAGGAATAGAGTTGTGCCACATTTTGAGCCTTGCCAAGAAAAGCAGGTTATCAATAGTAAATGTATAGTTTGAGTTTTTTTTAATAATTTTTTTACATTTTTCTCGAAAAAAACTAGGGTGATTTGTAAATTTTTTCTAAATTATTAATATAATGAAAACTAAGATCTTACGTATACCAAAAGAAAAATAGTTGTAATATCCTTGTTGCTACCTATGCAAATTGATCAATATCCTTTGTGTCTATCAGAAATTAGGTCAAAGATAAAATTAGTCCCTTCTATTTTCTTTGAATATTTCCAAATGAAATTACTTTGGTAATATTATGTAGGTATAGTTATTACGACATTGATATCTAAGTTTAAATCCTGTGAGATGGCCATGGTTGGGCTTAATATCCTTAAATGATGCATCATAAGTTAGATTATCTTCATTATATCACATAGCTATGAAACCTAGAGATAATTGAATCTACAACATATAATACTCCATCAATAATATCCAACCATAAGAAGATATAGTAGCTTGATTGTAAGTGTAGCTAGATATTCAAAATTGTTTAGATATTTCATGATTAAAAAGTGTGATTACATTCTATCACTTTATACATAGCCGAATATTGATAATGGTCAAGGAAAGATATTTAATGAAATGCACTTTTTAGGTTTGAAATAACATTATCCTAATGTTTTCATTTATTTAAAAGTTCATCATGTATTTGTTGGGCATTGAATTGACATCAAGTTTTACTTAACACTGCAACTGTCTATCTTCCAATTTTTTATCCAGACATGCACCCGATAGTGGCAACTCGACACTTAAGCATTGGATGGACCAAAGACAATTTCAATCCAACCTCTAGAGTAGGTTGTTTCCTTATCAACTTAAAATGTTGTTGACACAATCAAATCTCAAATAGGGTTTTGAGATAAGGTTTAGAAAAGGTTTAGGGTTAGAAATGTTATGAAAAATAGTGTCCAGATAGGCTAACAACATAGTCAAGTATAGAAAAAGGCTCCCACAAGCTATTTCCAGTGTCCCATCACTCAATATTAACATCACCCAAATCAATGGAACCTTCACACATTAAATCATAAATAGAGATATATTGCAGAAAGCAATTCCAACATCCAATATTGATAATCTAAATAGCAGAATAGACCAATAGTTAGATTTACCAGAAATAAACTTCCTAACAATACAGATCTAACCAAGAATAGATTTTCAACTACTCTCACAACTAGTAATCCAATAAGCTGGAATGAACTAACCATTCAGTATTAACAGAAATGCAGCTCAAGACTTCGAACCTCTTGCACAAGATGGTGAAGATGACAAATTTGAGTCAAAATATCATAGTAATGCTCCTTCCATTAGCTCACAAGAATATTTACAGTAGGGCAAGCAAATTCACTAGAGTTAACCCTAAAAAATGAGGGTTTGACCTCTATTTGTAGTTTGTAAAATAATAGAAAAATAAGGAGATATTACAAATATTGTCTATTTATAGCTCAGCAGAGAGTTTTCTAGCATCATATTACTAGTTGGAGAGCTTCGATAAATATGTTGAGAAGAATTTGACATGGAAGCATACCTCTACAACTTGCTGGTTTGTTGGTAACAGTTGGAGTTCGAACAATTGGACATTGCATCTCATCCATTGATCATTATTGGAAGCTCAGATCCATCACAAATCTATAACTACATCGGGTTCTTATTCTTGAAAACCCTTATCGCTTCATCTTCCTACCCTCCAACTGAATTCACTCTAGTTCGATGAGTTCTGGTCTTTTAAATCCTTTAAAAATGTTAGCAAAGCTTAGATCATCGATCTTCATCATGGACGGTTGTGATTAAACCTCCCAAGATACTCTGTAAATTGGTGGGGACAACCAAGGTGTCATTTTGCACTTTTAAGTTGTTGATGTCATACCTTATAGCCTTGATCATGCATAATCAAATTCTAGCATAAAATACATTAAGAGGTGAGCAGGATGGAATTCGTTCATTAACCTTCCTTTTATCTTCCTTGGCTTCAAAGTAACCAAAATCTACACCATAAAGCATGCTGATGTCACCTTTGCTTTGTAAATATGTGGAATCACCAATTCACACTTGAGCAAGTGTAAATCATCCTTTGTTGTCATTCTGCACCAGCTATAGTATAAAATAACCTCTTGTCACCATTCCGCACCCTCAGTTGTGTAAAAATAACTTTTATCCGCATTTTGCACTCTCAGAAGTGTAAAATCAACTTTGTCACCATTTCGCTTTGGAGTTGGTTTAAAATTACCCTTTGTCACCAATCCGCACCTTAATACTCTCGGGGCTCAGCATAATTGGCTTTATCGACACTTAGCTGCTCGAAGCATGCATAGAAACTACTCTCAGTTTCCATTCTACACTTTCTTTTACATTGACGTCATCATCGCTAAAATTTTTTGCAGAATCAGGACTCATATCCATTCCACATCAAAATACATTATAAATTGATCAAAATTTCTCGAGGTAAATTTGCACTAAGTGTTGGGCGGATTAGGAAACAAATGTTGTGGATCTGCCCCAAAATACACTAAAAAGTGTGCAGAATGGAAACTTCATACCTTAGAATAAATTTTCAATGCTTTCTAAGGATGTCGTCATTTTGGGCCTATATTCTAGCACCTCCTGAGTGGATTTTCTTGCAAATATTTTGAACTCAGAGTCTTTCCCATTGGGCATCAGGAGTCAAAAATGCTTTAAAGAATAACTTCCATATGAACACTACCTTCTAAAACTTTTATGGTCATCTTCGAGGATAAATTTTCATATCGATACCATGCTTCATACATCCTAGAGGATAATTGTTCACATGGAGACTATACCATAAACATTAATATTTGTGCCATTCTAGAAAAACTGCTTCACTACTCCATCAAAAACATAACTATGTTCTCCTTATAAAGCCTTCTTACAATACATGATATAAATGCCTTCACACAAAACTTGTTGTTCTCTGTGTCTCTCTGGACTCATGCTTTTATTGTTTATTTTTTACCATGTCAGAGTAAATATTATTGGAAATAAAGCTAGTAAAAAGACCAAAAAGGAGTAAAAAATGTGTAAAAATTTGTTTCAACTGTAAGCTTTGGATCTTACCCCTTTTACCTCCTTGGACAGCAGTTGACTGGACAGGTAATTTTGGCTTGGATGACAGCTGATTGGGTAGGATTGAATTACAAGGGCATCAAGGCAAACCAACTCAATTTTCTTTTTCCCTTTCCTCCTTATTTCTTCTATTTCCCTAACTTCCCTATATTCCCTAAGTTCGGTTAATACTACAAGTATATATTCCAATGTAACTGAGGTTTCCAAAGGTTGAATATAATATTTATTATCTAATTTTCGCTCCTAACTTCTCTCAAATCACATCTGGTATCAGATTCGAAGGTGAGGGAGGCCCGAGGACCAAGATCCAAAGCCAAGGATAGCACAAGAATCAAGGTGAAGGAAGCCCGAGGATCGAAGCGAGAGAAACCCGTAGAGCACAGCTTATAGCTAGACCAAGGTGGGGCTCGCAACTCAAAGCTCAAGGCCAAAGAAGCCCGAAGGCATGCGGATCGAGGTGAACACCAGAGTAGGACAACACAGCAAACAACAGAGATAGGAGCGATGCAGAAGGACCGATCACAGAGTGACACATGGTGATAGGAGGACAAGTCAAGAGTTGATGCGGACAGACAATGAGGCACAATGAGCTAACATAGACAGGCATGTGGCATGCGAAGGGAGGAGCAACATGGCGGACAAAGGTGGGCAAACAAAAGGCAAAAGGGGCAATTGAGCGATTGCCCAAAGCAATCGAGAAGCATATTGCTTCTCTGTGATTTTAAAGCACAAAATCCCCTCCGCATAGCGGATGTGGGATTATTATTATTATTTTTAAATTGTTTGCGAGGTCGATGATATAAAGGAGGCAAGCATCCTTTGGATTCCTGTTGGGCCATGTAGCTCGACTGGCTCAAGGAGCCAGCCATAAGTTGCCCGAACCTCTATAGGTCATGGGTTCGAAACCCAACGACAGTGAAATTCTTTTTTGTTTGAAATTGCCACAAAACTCCATAATAAATATATGACCTTCCTCCTCCATACCCAACCGTGGGCATAGCTCGATCGGTGAAGGCGGATTGTTTGTGAATCGCATGTCCCGGGTTCGAATCCCGCGAGGACAAGTTTTATTAGTTTAAAAAAAAAAAAAAAAGCTAAAAAGGGTTCAAATTAGGCTTTATAAGGAATTTGGACTTCCTTAGCTCACGACAGGTGAGCTACTGTCGTGGCAAACACACACGCTATAAGGCCCAAGTCCATCATATGTCAAGGGTTCGAAACCCTTTGCCCTAATTTCTATAGTTGAATTTTTTTTTTAAATTATTATATTAAAAATATTTATGTTATATTTAATAAATTAAAACTTAATTATTATTATTATTATTATTTTTTAAATTTAAAAGCAATTATTTTATTTTTATTAAATAAGAAATATAATTTTTTTTATTATAAAAAAAATGGGACATTGCCTAGGAGGCAATTCATTGTAAAAGCAAAGTTTTTTTATTCGGGGAATCATAAAGAGTGTGTAATAAGCCTAAGAGGCTTAGTTTTTTTTTGTAAAAGAGACAAAGGATCAAATTGTAAAATTGTAACAAGGCATTGATGATAAGACCAAATGGTTGTTATCATGCCTTATTTGCAATTTTAGCACGAGAAGGTGCAGAGAGTTTTGATAACAAAGTGAGAGGTTAAGGAGTCAACATTGTGTTTAGTCAACTTCAAAATGCAGTGATAGCACATCAAAGGCATCCTTACTCAGGGTACGAGGCATAATTTGAAGATAATTCATTCAGGAGTGAATTTGAGCAATCAGAATCAGTACAAGCTGAAGCACAAGAATCAAAGCATACACACTACAGTAATTCAGTAGAAATCCTAGAACTAGAATCATCGAAAATCATACGGATAAGTGACGACGAAGAAGAAGTGGCAAATAACTTTGTAACTCAAGAGATCGCATCCCCATATCAAGAGGACCAAGCAATCCATGATAGATTATAACAAGTCAAATTGGACTTAAATTTGTAATCTCTTCCTTCTTCTTTCCTTCTTTCAGCAAAAATACTTTATTATAACCATGAAATAAAGAGAGTTTTTTGGTAACTATGGCCTCACACAATAGCTTACCTATACCAAAATTTAACGGTTATGACTATGAATATTGGTCTATAAATATGAAGACCTTGCTCATAGGTAAAGGTTTGTGGGACATCATAGAAGAGGGCTACACAGAACCTTCAGACTGGACAACACTAAGTGCCGCAAACAAGAAAACACGAAAAGAAGAACAAAAGAGCAACTCTTATGCTCTTTCTCATCTCCAAGTTGCATTGGAGAAAAGCATATTTCCTAGAATTGTTGCTTGTATGACTGCACAAGCTGCATGGAAAGCATTGAGTGATGGATTCCAGGGTAGTAATCAAGTGAAGCAGGTAAGGCTTCAAACATTGAAGCAAGATTTTGAAAATATCCGAATGAAAGATAATGAAAAAGTCGATGATTATTGTGTTAGAGTAAAAGCAATTGTAGATAAAATGGTTACACTTGGTGAAGAAATTAAGTCTGAGATAATTGTAACAAAAGTGTTGAGAACACTTACACAAAAATGGAACCATATTGCCATAATAATAAAAGAATCCAAAGATCTTTCCCTTTTAACATTTGATGCATTGATCGGATCGTTAATGTCACATGAAGAGAGGTTTCCTGAAACTCCTTCAACCAACTACGGAGGCGATGATAAGGCCTTCACTTCCAATGAAAATAATGGAAGAGGACGGGGAAGAGGTCAAGGTCGAGGCAAGAAAAGAGGTAGAGGCAGAGGCACCTATAGAGGAGGCAATTCCAACAGAGGAGGCAACCAAAATAGAGGAGGCAATTCCAATAGAGGAGGCAACTCATACAGATGAGGCAACCAACAAAGAGGTGGAAATCAGAATCGAGGTGCAAATCAAGGACAAAGTGGCAATCAAGGGCGAGGAAGTGACAAGTCCAAATCAGCTTGTTTCAACTATGGCAAGCCAGTTCACTTTGCTCACGACTGCTGGTCAAAATCTTCACAAGACAACAGCAGTCAATAGGGAAATTATGGAGAAGAAGATGATGCTTCTAATATTTTTCTATCATATGGACAATCAGATCAGAATTTAAATGACACATGGATTCTAGATACTGGTTGCTCAAACCATATGAGTGGCAAAGAAAAACTATTTTCTACTCTAGATTCCACTTATAAATCCCAAATAAAATTAGGGGATAGCAAAGCATTGCAAGTAGAGGGCATTGGAGCCATGGTGGTTCCAACCAAAGAAGGACTAAAGAAAGTGAGTAACATCTATTACACTCCAAAGCTCCAACATAATTTGCTCAGCGTTGGAAAAATGATGGAGAACAATTAAAAGCTTGTCTTTGATGAAGGACAATGTATTATTTTTGATAAAAATAATTGTAATCGTGTCATCACCCAAGTCACCATGACCAAGAACAGGTTATTCCATCTCAAATTTGGTGAGCCAGGGGGAGATCAACTTGCAAATGTAGCAATAACAAATCCAAGTGTGTTGTGGCACTTGCGATATGGTCACCTTAATTTTGCTAGCTTGAAATTGCTCACTTCTCAAGCTATGGTGACAGGACTTCCAAAAATCAATGATCAATAGGAGGTCTATGAAGGATGTGCTTTGGGAAAGCACTCCAAATCGAAGTTTTTGAGAGGACAAGTGTGGAGAGCCAGCTATCCACTTTAGTTAGTACATTTGAACATCTGTGATCTGATGCAAACACAGAGTCTCAAAAACAATTATTATTTTCTCACTTTCATATATGACTTCTCTAGGATGTGCTGGATTTATTTCTTAAAGCATAAATATGAAGCATTTGATTGCTTCATATATTTCATAAACAATGTAGAGAATCAAAGTGGGAATTATGTAAAATGTCTTCGAACAGATCGAGGAGGTGAATACTCCTCAAAATAATTTTTAAACTATTGTAAAGCAAGTGGGATCAAAATGCAATTCACCACAACCTATACCCCACAACAGAATGGTGTGGCCAAAAGAAAGCATTGCACCCTAGTTGAGATGGTGAGATCGATGCTTCAGACAAAGCATCTCACTAATGTGTACTGGGCTGATGCTGTAAAAACAAGTGTATATATTCTAAATAGAAGTCCAAATTCTAGTTTAGATGGCATCACTCCTTATGAGGCATGGTATGCAAAGAAACCAAATGTAAAGCACTTCAAAATTTTTGGTTCTTTAGCATATGCCCACATTCTTGATGAGAAAAGGATGAAGCTTGATCCAAAAATTCAAGCTTGTATATTTGTCGGGTATTGTGAGTCTACAAAAGCATATAGGCTCTACAATCCCAAGACTCATAAAATTGTACTCTCTAGGGATGTAATTTTTGATGAAGGGGGAGAATGGGGTCATCAAAGAATTTTTTTTGATGATGAGTCCCAAGATGTAAATTCTTCACAGGTACAACAGGTGTCTCCAAAGAACAGGAAAGGCACACCACCCCATCCAAGATAAAGCAGTTCAAGTACTTAAACCATCACTCCAAGTCCTTCTCCACAGATATCAATAAATTCTTCACCAATGTACATTGACTCTCCATCAAGAGGCAGAAGAACTTTACAACATCATCCATCCTTTCAGATCTTTGGATCAAAATTTCTAGAGAATATTCACTAGAAGCCAAGCTAGTGAAACGAATACAGTTTTGCAGCAACTTGAAAATTTGCAATTGTATGGGGATGATGACTCCTAAGAACCTAGAGGAGATGAAGTAAATTATGCTTTATTGACTAATGCACAACTAGATCCAACTAGCTATGAGAAGGCATGTACTCAAAATATATGGCAAGAAGCCATGAAAGAGGAAATAACCTCTATAAAAAATAATGATACATGGGAGCTAGTAAAGCTACCCAAAGGTAAAAAATGTGTTGGATGTAAATGAGTCTACAAGACCAAGTACAATGTTTATGGAAGCATTGAGAGGCATAAGGTGATACTAGTAGCAAAAGGTTTTACTCAGAAATATGGCATTGACTATGAGGAAACATTTGCTCTTGTTGCAATACAAGATACAATCAAATCAGTTCTTTCCTTAGTAGCCCATAAAGGATGGAATGTTCAACACATGGATGTAAAGAGTGCTTTTCTGAATGGATACTTTATAGAAGAGGTGTATGTTCAACAACCTCAAGGTTTCCAAGAACAGGGAAAAGAGAACCTTGTTTACAAATTGAAGAAAGCACTTTATGGCCTCAAGCAAGCACCAAGAGCTTGGTACTCATGCATTGATGGCTATTTCAGCGAGTATGGATTCACAAGAAGCAAAAGTGAACCAACTATGTACTACCTAAAGCATGGAGTAGACATTCTCATAGTTTGTTTGTATGTGGATGATCTAATATTTACGGGTAGTAACAATAAAATGAATACGAAGTTCAAAAACTCCATGATGAAGCAGTTCGAGATGAAAGATCTTGGTCTAATGTGATACTTCCTAGGTATGGAAGTGCATCAATAAAACAAAGGGATATTCATATGTCAACACAAGTATGCTCGAGACATGATCAAGAAATTTGCCATGGAGCAGTGCAAATCAGTTGCAACTCCAACTGGACATGGGATCCAATTGAGCAAGGACGACGAAGCATCAAAGGTTGACATGACCACTTATAGAAGCATGGTTGGGAGTCTGATGTTTCTCACCAACACAAGGCTTGATATTCAATATGTTGTTTCTCTAGTCTCAAGGTTTATGGCTAGTCCTTCTGAGTTGCATCTACAAGCAACTAAAAGAATATTGAGATATATAAAAGGTACATTGGATTTTGGAATCAATTACCAAAAATGTAAGTCTGTAAAATTAGTTGGCTTTAGTGACAGTGCTTGGGGCAGTAGTATAGATGATAGGAAATCTACATCAAGGAATTATTTTATTCTAGGATTAGGACTAATTACACGGAGTTCCAAGAAAAAAATTGTTGTAGCATTGTGTATCGCTCCAAATTTTTCCCACCCTTACCTTCAAGCTATAGGATCCGTGCCCGGAAGGGGGATGTGAAAAGGATGGCGCGATACCTCAGACCGAGAGGCCTTTCGAAGGTCCTACCTCTCAGGGGAGGTGTATGATGGTGATTTTTTGACAGATGGTGGGTTCACCAGGAAAATTTTGAATGGCAATTTCCATGCCTAGGTTGGGAATGTGTTTGATGTGTTCAGTTTTAGCTTTAATCATTCGAGTCCTAGGTTTGGCCAAATGAAACTAAGTTGTTCTATTATGAAAGTATAGACTAAATGCATACAAAGAACAGAATTAGACAGAAAATAGAGAGAAAAGGCTAAATTTCAGAGCCATACCTGATCCGGATGTCTGATGGAGATTCTGATGTTTGAAGTAGACAGGATCGTCTGGAATTTGACAGGATCGTCTGAAATCTGACGAATTCGTCAGAGACCTGCAAACAGAGAAACAGATGCAAAATATAGAGAATGCAACTATGATAGCAGAGGGTAATGATGTAAAATGGTAGTAAGAACATTAAAATAATAATATAAAACTAAGACAAGAATGCATTATAACAATCTAATGACAATTTATGCTTTTGTTATGCATTAAAGCTACATGGGTGAACTCCAAGATGTAGAATAATAGAAATAATAAAATAGACTAACTAAATGCAAAATAGAACAAGAGATAAAAAGAGAAGAATGCAAACTCTGGGCACTAATTGCCCTTAATGTGGACTGCAGTCGAAATCGTCTCGCATTGGGTCGAGATTGTCTCGAATTGGACAGGTTCGCCTTCGATCTGAACAGGATCGTCTGCGATGATATAAGCTTGCTCCGACTGAAAAATGACAAGGTTCCTACAAGAAAATTGGATGCAACAAATGTGGATGGATTTGCGAATTATTCTAATGCGTGTGAAGGTCAATTTATAGAAAAATTCAGCCAGGGGTTGGGAAGGGAAGGTCCTCAGTTTAAATAGGCTTAGGAGGGAAGTTAGGAGGTTGGAGATCATCCCAATTTGGAGATCTCCAACGGGGAGGGTCTCTAACGATGCAGACATGCTTCTGCCCAAATTAGAGATGCCGTTGGAACAGAGACTAATTGTGAAAAATTAGTTTTGAGACAAGATCGTCTGGACGTCCTAGTCCAGACGAAATCGTCCGATCTGAGGCAATATTGTCTGATCGACGACGATATCATCAAACGATCAAAACAACCTCTAAAAATGATGCGGGAAAGGAGGAAACGAATTAGGCGACGGTTTGGGAGCGGTTTTGGGGGATTAAAATTTGAATTTGAATATTTACTAGAGTAATTGTAATTATTAAGGTTTTACTACGCCAATTTTAGGGTGCTACATTTTGCCCCCTCTTTAGTGAATTTTTTGAAGAAAATGCATTAAATATGAGTTCTTCTCAATCTACGAGAAAGCAAAAATTATTCCCATTTTTAGGCGACGATTCTTGGTCGAATCGTATGACAGCTTACTATGGTGCCCCCTCCGTGTTTTTACCCAAATCGAATGTTTGAGGTAAAAACGCGAAAAAAAAAAAATGTTTTTAATTGTGTTTTGAATAAAATTAAGAAAAATAGGGTAAAACCCTAATTCATTGTTACTATTCATTTTTTTTGGTTTTTGGTTTTTAGAGCTCTGGAGACAAAATGGTTGAGACAGCGCACAGATCAACAAAGGTCCGGCACGGGCTACGGGTAAGGTTCTAAACTTAGTTTAGAGTGCTTTAATTTAGAGTTTCATGCTTTTTAGACTAGATTTGCTTGAATTTTGAGCATCGCGGCCATTTTTGGGCCGTCGACGTCGTCAAGACAAAATCGTCTTGATTTCGTCGAAATTGTCTCGATATCATCAATTTCGTCCTAGGGCGAAATCAGCAATAGGGGGACGATTTTGGCTGGTGAAATTGGAGACGAATTTGCTCAAATTTGGGACGATATCGTCCAATTGTGGGCGATATCATCATTTATAAAATTGAACTTAGTTTGACTTGAATTTGTTTTTATTAATGATTGTTATTAATGATTTTTGTTGATTTTTTTTTTATGTTGCAGAGAGGATTACTAAAGAGCAGAGAATGGAAATATGGCAGGTTGAGGGATGACTTGGCCGCCCTGTCTCAAGCAGAGCGAGATTAGCTGGCACAGGTCGGCTTGCAGCATGTGGCAAAAATGCCACAAGTTTCTACAGACATGGGGCTATTGACAGCCCTAGCAGAGAGGTGGTATCCGGGTTCTTCTTATTTTCGGTTATCGACAGGGGAGATGACTCCCACACTAGAGGATGTATGGAGGATTTTGAGGATCCCCATACAAGGACGACTGATCACTCCCATGGCCAATTAGGGCCACGCAACTGTGTGGTGATCCGAGCTTCGCCCTGGAGAAGGGCGAAGTGAACATCGAGTCGGTGTGCCAGATGCCTGGGGCATCTAGACTCACATAGGTTTTGGCTGGGGTGGTAGGTGGACTTCTGCTATGCCACCAGAGTGGATGCAGGGTGCCATGGGTACTAGCAGATGTGGTCTATGACATGAGAGACCACGGCTACAGGTTTGCTTGGGGCAGCTTTGTTCTATGTTGATTGTACAGGATCCTGCATGGGGTCATGTACAAGGGCAACCGATTTCTGGTTATGACATCGCTACTACAGGTTTGGTGCTGGGAGCACATTGCGGTGCGGAGGCCAGTGGGGCTCCCACTGACAGGGATTGATGGGGAGAGGCCTCGAGTTTTCTACTGGTGGCTCCGAAGAGGGGCACAGCGGCGGATAGATCTATCGATGTCTTGGAGACTACTTGATGACCTTGTCTCCGACTAGATCACCTGGAGGCCTTAGAGGGATCATCCAGGGTGGGCTAAGGATAGACAGGAGCTGGCTTGCATCAGGCAAGTTTTATGGCTAAGAATGGAGAGGGGAGAGGTGGAGCTCCACCGCTACGACCAAGTTTTGAGGCAGTTCAGTCTACAGCAAGGGATTCCATCTCTGAGAGACTATGAGTTTTCTTGGACTATCTGGGATAACACCACAGTCAATAGGGCTCCAAATATGCAGCGATTCTGGAGTCAGGACGCAGATGATGCCCTCATTTAGCCAGTGGATGGGGATGACGCTGGGTTAGCTGACGAATACGATGCCTGGTAGATAGGCATCCGCCCTCCTTGGATGAGGAGGGCTCAAGGTTTGATTCACCTAGTTGTGCATCGGATGGGGAGGCGATGCCAGGCGGCCATTGAGGCGGCCCAGGGTCACAACGAGAGAGAGTTAAGGAGACCACAAGCATAGCAGAGGCCACGACAATAGGAGAGGATGGAGGAGAGACCCCCTTCTCCACAGAGAGAGAGGCCACCATCGCCCGATAAGGGCAAGGGTGTTGACACTAGGGAGAGCAACGAGATAGTGACTCTCCGAGCGAAGACAATCCATCTCTAGGCACAGGTGCAGACTCTATAAGAGGAGGCTACACGACATTGATCTGAGATGACACAGCTCAGAGATGAGATTGCATGCCTCAGAACATGGGGCAGAGGGGCGAGCACTCAGGAGCTAGCACGGGATATTGCCCAGATCACATTTTACCAGACACTATATCACTAGATGGTGCCAAAGGAGGAGAGATTACCACTGCCGGCTACCATCACGGATCCGATCAGGATTGGGTCGTCAAGGACTTCATCCCGATCCATGACTAGGACTCGCAGTACCACACATACTATGATGGGGCCACCTCGTCCACCTCAAGGTGGGGGAAGAGATGAGGCTGAGAGCTCGAGGGGTTCTCGAGGCTAGGCTACTACACTATACAGACTAATTATATGATTTGAGAGGATTGAGTATGCCAAGATGTAGATTATGGCATACCAATCCAATTTTGATATGATGTACATATATTGTTGAGATATATATATATATATATATATATATATATATGATATTTTTGATCATATGACTTGTCTTATGTATTTTTATGATGCTTTTAATGTTTTGATTGATTTATTTGATGATTCATGTAATTACATCGTTGGAAATATTATGGTTGAAATGTCATGCTTGAAAATTTAAATAGAAGAATCTGATGTAACAAATTGGTTGTTTGTAATGTGATGATTTGATAAAAAAATAAAAGGGACTTTTTAACAATAATTTCAAAGGACATTGTCGCTATTATAGACCATTTCATGGAGTCGTCGCTCACTCGGTCGTCAAGCTAATCCCAGTATAGAAATATTGTTAAAAAGTAAAAGAGTACTTAAGAGACTATCTTAAGACTTTGGTGCAATGGTGCAAATGATGATGATGATGATTTGTTTTTCAGATTTCCATGATAATATTATGCATGAAGTATTTCAAAAATGACTTTTGCTAGGCATAAATTCCTAAGTGTGATAAAATTTTTGGATAATTCCCTAGGAATTATACCATCATTGCAAAATGGAAGTTTTGACATAATGACATGAAATAGAATAAGTGTTTGTTTGTTTTAAAGCATAATTGTGTAACATAATGATTTAAGTCATATGTTTTTCATGATTTTCAAATAAATGGGGAATAAAAATTGGTACAATGGTTTGCGCTAGGCATAGAATATGTAGGTATAGACTTATACCATCATCGCGAAATCCAAAGAAGAAAATAATATAATAGTTTTATTGCATGGTTGATTTTTAATTTTTGAAAATAAGCAGAAAATATGAAGATGAGGACTTGTGCTAGGCATAAAATTCCAATTTGGTTTTAGAACTATACCATCGTCGCGAAAGTCGACAATATATATATATATATATATATATATATATATATATATATATATATATATATATATATATATATGTGTGTGTGTGTGTGTGTGTGTGTGTGTGTGTGTGTGTGTGTGTGTGTTTTGATTGTATGGTTTTGAAAGAAATTTTGATTTTTTCTATTATGTATGTAGTTGTCTTTATAGTAAACAACTGTACTTTAAAGAAGAAAATGAATTATTCCAAACAATTTGCAAAAAATATTTCAAAGTATCTTAAAGACAAAAGTTAGTGTAGATTAAAGATACAACGCCAAATAGAAATAAAGAAATCACAATAAAGGAATGCAAAACAGTTGTACAAAATGAATGATTTTTATTAATCAATGGAGTTTAGAAACTCCTTTTAAGTACAACGGGGCCTGTAACCCTTTTCGTGATAAAAAGTTACAATTTGTGCTAGGGTTCTCCGAAACCCTAGCTGGCACAATGTGGTGGTGTCTCCGAAGAATGTATCCTTAACCTCAACAGAATGAGTGGGTTTCATTGTATCCTTTGGCTCGGACCACTCCAGCTTAAGCAGCTGCTATCAACAAATCAGATCTACCACTAGAATCCTGCACACATTAAAATTATCAAAGTTAGAAACTAATAAGAGGGCTCCACTATGTGAGCCCTCGAAAACAGTCTAAAACCCTAGATTTATGAAATAAAAATAAATAGAATGCAGAATTCAACAGCAGATTAATACATAAAGAAAGATTACTTGCTTTAGACGAATCTATACCTTTTCTTGTTAACGCGGCGAGACCAGGCGGCGGTGATGGATGCGGCGAAAGGGTTTAGTTCAGACTTAGGGCCGTAGAAGACTCAGAAGACTCAGGATTAACATCAATAGCCAACTCCAAACTTAGATAGGGAAGATAGGTAGGTTTAGCCAAAGAGATAGATAGGGTTTGAGCCATCAAGGTGACTCAATTTATAATCTACTCTTAGGGCACACTTTAGGGTTTTAACGACACTTTGAACATGTGGCTAAGATTAAAGTGGATCCAAGGGTAGAGAATAAATCTAGGTTGTGAAACAGATTAAGATGGATGGACGGATGAGATTAAATGAAGGATGGATGGCTCAAATTAAATCACTTAAACTTTATTTATATATATATTAAAATATATTAAAATATTAAAAAATATATATAAATATTAATTTAAATAAATTTGGGGATGAAAAAATGGCGGGAAAGGTAAAATTGGGCCAAATAATGGTGGGAAAGTGTGGATTTGGGCCAAATAATGGCGGGAAGGATGGATGACTGACACGTGGCTGACAGGAAGGTATAGATGACTTACAAGTGGCTGGATTTTGGTGTCTACAGTTAGATTTATAAGGAATCCCATGTGCATATGTGAGTTCATTTCCAATCTTGATTTATCATAATGATACAAAAAATCTCTCAAATACAAATGTGTGTGCAATTGTATTGTTCATTTACCAGTTTGGAGCAAGATAATATGATACAAGTGATTTGAATGAACCAAATAAGTGTTCATTAACCATGATGTAGATGCATATAACCATACTAGACTACTATGTAAGTCGGATTATCAAGAGCTAGCTAATCCATAGCGAGACATAGGTTTGTACAAAAGAAGGTCGCTAATGTGACAGACATATCGCCATGCTAGGAGTTACCCAAGGCCAAGCGTGTTGGGCACAAACCACCTGTTATGGGGCTTACCTCACAGTTTTCGAATAATTGAGAATTCTAGGGATTCAAGCTCATCAACCCTTCTTTTCTTTTCAAAGGGTAGGGAAAGGGATTTTATTGCTTTTGCTTTTGTTTTCTTTTGCTTTCTTTTGTATTTTTGCTTTTTTTTTTTTTGTATTTGAGATAATGCTGAAATAACTTTTTTTTTTTTTTTTCTTGAACTTTTTCTTTTCTTCGTATGCTAGGGATACTTGCTCGGATTAGCTGTAGAGCAAGGGATTTTTATTCTGGGTAGGGGTGAGCTTGTCCTTTTGCCAATTCTCGAAGATTCTAGACCATGTGCATGATAGGATAGCAGGGGAAACTTTTCACTCAAGAAACCACTTCTACTATGTAATATAGCATGGAAATTGCAAATATAATCATTTTATTGTGAAAGGATATGCTTGGTTTAAGTAAATAACAAGATCAATTCTCTGTTCTCAAACTTTATTTAATTGAATTTTGTGGACTTTGATATAAGAGAGATTAGTAATCATGCCAGATAAAAATCAAGTTATTTATTTTTGTGTTTGTGAAAGTGAGGGATTCCAAATAAATACTAATTTATCCAAAATAATTGAAATATATAACTGCAAAATTTGTAAGAAGAAATATATATAAATACTTTTTGAGAAGTTTTGAGAATTTTGACTCTCTCTTTCTTCTGTATGTTGTTTTGGTTTCGAAAGAGTCAAGAATATTGTTGTTTTTATTTTTATTATTATTATTTTTTTTTGTTTTTGAAAAAATTAACAAGTGCCATAAATAAATACAACAAATAGTTTTGAATATTTTGATGATTATGAATGTTTTTGGTGTTTTTGAATTTGAAAGAAATACAAAATAGTGATTGTGAAATATTTTAAACAAATATATACAAGGATGAAATGACCAAATTTATACATAGTAACATTTAAGATGCAAAATGTTCATGGGTTCTTTAAGTTCTTTACCATCTAAGGTAGCTAATTTGTATGCTCCTGATTCAAATTGAGCAGTAATGATATATGGTCCAAGCTAGTTGGGCTCAAATTTACCTTTAAGTTGTTTAGTTGCATTAGTATTTTTTTTATTTTCTTTTAAAACAAGGTCGTCGATCTCAAAGGATCGATGATGAACTTTTTTAGCATATGATCTTTTAAGCTTGTTTTGGTAGGCACGAAGATGCTCCAAAGCATTGATGCGTTTTTCATCTAGGAGTTCTAGCTGACTGAGTTCTTGTATAAAAATAACCTTCAACAATTTTTCTAGTTCTTCGTTGACTAGTAAGGCCATTTTGGGATGCATTTTTCTAAGTTTATGTTTAACAGGTTTAGCATCCGGATGGACCACTAGGTGATGCATGACTACAGAAGGGTCTAGACCTAGCATATCTTCGTATGTCCAAGCGAAGACATCTTGATATTCTTTAAGAAATGCTATGTATTGCTCTTGTTTTTCTTGACTTAATTCTGACCCAATATTGATTATGTGAGGATTATCCTCAGTTCCAATGTTAACTTTAATGACATTTTCTACTTCCATGTGTAGATCTCTTTCAAAGTTCGATGGGGCGGGTGAAACGCCCAATTCTTGTAATTCTTGTAAGGTTAAGTTGTATAATTCATCTTGAGGATTAGTGGTCTCAAGTTGGGCTATAGTTGGTATAGAACCATCAAAATAAAATCCATTGTGTAACATCTCTTCAACGGAGACATCGTGGAAGATATCTCCTTCCAACTCCTAATCGGAGTCGGCAATCATTTCAGGGTAAGCTATGGATAGCATGTTACATGTAAATGGCTGATTTTTTAGAGGCAAATCATCACACCTATCCAAATAATCTTGATAACATATGAGTTTATCATCATCTTCAAAAGGGAAGGGTTGACCCTTACTAGGAAATAGGCCCACACCACAACGGGCAGGCCACGGTTCTACCTCGAAAGGTTCTTTCATGCCATTTTGGAAAGGTCCTAAGCCTTTCCCTTTATATCCCATTTTAAGCATTATGGGTTTAGCTTTAATATATTCATTGGTAAAATAACATCGAGCATATCCCTCATGATGAGTTTTGATATTTCAAGGGATTCTTCCCCAGTCATATCCTTTATAAATGAAGGCACAACTCCCAACTTGGTAAGTACTTCCCATAGGTTGTGGTAGGCCCAAAGTACGAGGAGATGGCGGCAAGTTATGTAAAAGGATTGAATCTTGCATGAAAGCATTTGTTTTTTTCTAATATTAAGATTGTGGATAAATCTGGTAAAATTTCATCAGAAAGAGCATAAGATGTAGAAGGATCATTCTCTATATCTTTAGATGTGGAAGGTATGATAGATGTTGATAATGTGGAAGTGTTAATAGATGGGTCTATAGGTTTAGAAATTATAGGGATGGAACATGAAGAATTGGTTGTGGATTTAAGATCTTTTTGAGGTTCTAGTGTGATTTGTTCAGAAGATGGTTGAGTTAAATGTATAGGTGTAGTTGATGGGGTAGATGATGTTATGTGTGTGTGTTTCACATGTTTAGATGAAAAATAAGAACTAGGATGTGTGGATGACAGAGCGAGGCAAAATTGCACTCCAACGGGGTCTGCCAAAGCACACATATCAAAGGGTCTAGGGTCACCATGGATAGTGACCAACTGGTTTTTAAATTCAAATTTAACACATTGGTGTAAAGTTGATGGGAAAACCCGCATCGCATTGATCTAAGGACGACCCAAAAGTATATTGTATGATGTTGGGCAATGTACAATAAACATGGTTGTATCTAGGGTTCTAGGACCAAATTGCAAGGGTATAGTAATGACTCCACACGTTTCTTGTGTTTTGTCATTGAAAGCTTTGATAATCATGTTAGTTTTCTTCATTTCATCACTTCTAAATCCAAACCATTGGTAGAAGTCAAAAGTGCAAATGTTTAGAGATGAACCATTATCAATCAGGACTCGTTTAACAACTACATCTCCAATTAGGGTCGTAATGTATAGGGGGTTATCCTTATGTAAACTATGTTGTGGGATGTCTTTATCCCGAAAATCAATACAATCGATCTCTCGAGTGATGATAATATTGGACATGGCTTCAGGTTGAATATTTTGAGGTACCATCATTTGGCTTAGTGTAAGCATCAACTCATCCCTATGGGTAGGAGAAGATCTTAATAAATCTAAAAGGGAAATTCTGGCTATAGTATTGGATAATTGCTCATTAATATTGTAAGGGGGTTTAGGTTGAACATTAGGAGCATGATTCCCTTTATTAGGATTTTTCAAAACAAATGGATTTGATCCATCATTCTGGTTTGGTTCTTGTTGAGAATTTTGAGCCTGTTGTCGAGTAACGACTCCAATGGTACCTACAATGTTAAATTGAATACGTTGAACTGGTCTCGGTTGAGCGTTTATGGCTTGTTCATTTGGGAGGAATTGATTAGAAGAGGGTCGAGTAGTAATTCTTCTAGGAAATGGTTCTTCTGGAACCATAGCATCTGTGATGGGTTGAATATGATCTGATTCATTTTCAGAACTATTCGATTGGTTTGAAGTGATGTCTACTTCACTTTCAGTATCTAATTCTATATCACTAGAATTTGGAGTTTGAATATTATGTAGGGGCTTGGTCGTGACCAGGGATAAAGTTGTGTCAAATGTTTGAGGATCTTGAACAGGTAATTGTCCGCTAATAGTTCCTACATATCGAGTAGGAGGAGGAACATTATGATGTTCGATTTGATTGGCCACCTCTTTACCATGTCTTGGTAAAGGGTGTTGAAATATGTCTAATGATTGATTAGCATTTTGATTTTGATTTTGGGGAACGTTCTTTTGAGGATTATTAGGAGCATTTTGTTTAGGTTGGAAGGCTTGCACCTCCATTTCATTATTATCAATCGGATCCTGTATTTTATGTTTCAACCTTTTACAAGCGTTGGTAGAGTGTCCGGGTCCTCTATGGAAATCACGGTGTAAGTCGACTCTGTATCCGAGTATGGTTGGATCAGGTTCCCAGATAGCTGGTAATTGGATCAAACCTCTTTCGAGTAATTAAGGTAAAATAGTTGATAATGGTTGATTCAATCTAGTAAATTCTCGAGGAGGTTTATCAGGCGGTTTCAATATAAATTTTTTTGTTGTTTTCGTTGCATTGATATTAGCAACATTTCTACTGTCAGTGACTCCGTCACCTATGACTTGTTTGTTTTTATATTGATTTCCGGATGTTTTCTCATCATCTTTCTTCCTAAGTTGGCCTCTCCTAATGAGGGCATCTTCTACTCTTCGAGCTAAATCTATAGCCTAATCGAAGGTAGTTAAAGTAGCAGTTGATAGCTCATAAGATATTTGTTCTTGTAAATTATTAATAAAAATGTCCAACATTTCCCTATAAGGTAGCACAAAGTGCAGTTTTCCTATCAACTACCTCCATATAGCTAAGAAATCGGCAAAACATTCATCCTTGTCTTGTTTTAAGTTGTATAGATCTTTAACGGTTACATGCCTCTCGATGTAGGCACTAAATTGATGGACAAAAGATTCAGCTGTTTCTTCAAAGTTTCTCAAAGAATGAGTGGGCAATTGATAGTACCACTCTAATGCCATTCCACCTAAACTTTTCGAGAACATTTTTAGTAATAGCAAGTCATCATGTGATATATCATGACATGCTATCCTAAACATGCGAAGATGCTCTATGGGATCTTCGGTTCCTTTATATATAGGCAGGATGGGCATGGGAAAATGCTTAGGGTATGGTTGTGCTACAACTATGGGATCCAAAGGTTGACTACATATCTCTTGATAATTGTACGAGGGACGGTAGGGATCTATCTGGTCCATACACAAAGCTAACTATTTCACCATGGCTTCCAGATTACTAGTTTTTCCATCATATTGGTTTGGTAGGGCATTGATATGGGATTTGTGAGCATATGATTGAGGGACATGAAGATTAGATGCTATGTTGCTATTGTGTAAATTGTTGGTAGGAAAGGTGTTATGAAGGAATTTTGAAGTTGTATTATGTTGTATTCCATATTGTTGAAAATTGGTGTTTGGCTTCATTTTAGGTTTTTGTTTACTTGAAGCATATTGATCAATAGTTTGGCGAAGTAAAGCAGTGAAGGAAGTTTTCTTTTGTGTGGGCATGATTTTAGGCTCAATAACAGGTTCCTTAGGAGGTTGGGTAACCTATTGTTTTGGCATGTTTTGAATCATAGTGACCATATCTCTATTGGATGGTCCGACCTTATCACTTTCTTGATCAATGAAATACAAGGGGTTAGTGTGCACATCAAACATATGTTCCATGGCTGCTTGAGTGTCACTAATTTTCCCTTTATCAATACGAACTGCCATATTAAGTGCGCCAATGTTATTGAGAAATTTCCAAAAATGTTCTACGTTGTCAAAAGCAATAGTTCCATCTGGAGCTACTCTAGGGGATGAGGGTCCATCCTCTTTAACATTTTCTTCTTGTTCATTGTCTTCACCTAGGTCATCTTCTGGTTGATCTAGAGTTTCTCCTCTCGAAATTGGATCTTCAGGAAGGACATTTGGGTTTCTAGTTTTATCTTCTAACCAATCTTCTTCTTCTCCTTCAGTTTGTTTACCATTCCTAAGTTTAGGCATTGTGCTTAATTTAGATTTCAAAAAAAAAAAATATATATATATATATATATATATATATATGCAACAAGCTTAAGAGTTATATATTAATTATATACCTACTACAATATTTAAAATGAAATGTTTTGGTTTTTGTTATGTTTTTTAGTTTTTCTTGTTTTTGTAATAATATTGTAAAGATAACAAACAACACAATAAATGTAAGAAATAATATTGAAGTAATGATCTAGTTTTCTATAAACAATTTATAAATGTCATTAACGGGCTCGAGTTCTTCAGGAGTCATGAAGTGTTCTTCTTCAAATTAAAAATTTTCTTTCAAAAATTTAATGAAAAGAGCTATGGTGATATTATCTGTCTCATATTTTGGTTGATAGAAGTAAAGCTCGTGGCAATACTCTCGATATAACACAGCTCGAGGAACTCTATTCCATATTTTCCTATCCGTAAGAACCTCTTGGTCTTCTACACGACCTAGGAACTGGTATATAATAGCTGCGTTCTTGAGGTATTCCTCGAAGGTGAACAATTCTGAAGACACAAGGGCTCTCCTATAAGCTAACCATCTATGGCAGGCTCTCTGAAGTTCATGATAAAAGACGAGTTGATGAGGATCCAGGATTCTATCTAGGACAAGCCTCTTGATTTGTTTAAGTTTTTTTGAGCTAGATGAAATGACACTTAGTCTTCTATCAAGTTCGTCCCACAAAAGTTGATTTCTATCTGTTTCAGGCACACTAAGCATAGAATTGATTTCTATGGCTGCCAATTGGCTTTCAACATTTATAGTAACTACTAATATTTTCTTAGGAGCTACCATATAAACATGATATGCAACTTGTTAGTTTTAACTGATGTGAAATGCATCTATGTTTTGGTTGTTTTATTTTTTTGTTTTGTTTTCAAAAGGTTTTAAATGCATTCACGTCGGGTTCACCAAAATGTATCGCTCCAAATTTTTTCCACCCTTACCTTCAGGCTATAGGATCCATTCCTGGAAGGGGGATGTGAAAAGGATTGCGCCGAAGGTACCGCCTCTCAGGGGAGGTGTATTATGGTGATTTTTTGACGGATGGTGGGTTCACCAGGAAACTTTTGAATGGCAGTTTCCACACCTAGGTTGGGAATGTGTTTGATGTGTTCAGTTTTAGGTTTAATCATTCGAGTCCTAGGTTTGGCCAAATGAAACTAAGTTGTTCTATTATGAAAGTACAGACTAAATGCATACAGAGAACAAAATTAGAAAAAAAATAGAGAGAAAAAGATAAATTTCAAAGCCATACCTGATCCGGATGTCTAATGGAGATTCTGATGTTTGAAGCAGATAGGATCGTCTAGAATTTGACAGGATCGTCTCCGACCTACAGGATCGTCTGAAATCTGACGAATTCGTCAAAGACCTGCAAATAGAGAAACAGATGCAAAATACAGAGAATGTAACTATGATAGCAGAGGGTAATGATGTAAAATGGTAGTAAGAACATTAAAATAATATTATAAAACTAAGACACGAATGCATTATAACAATCTAATGACAATTTATGCTTTTGTTATGCATTAAAGCTACATGGGTGAACTCCAAGATGCAGAATAATAGAAATAATAAAATAGACTAACTAAATGCAAAATAGAACAAGAGATAAAAAGAGAAGAATGCAAACTCTGGGCACTGATTGCCCTTAATGTGGATTGCAGTCGAAATCGTCTCGCATTGGGTCGAGATCGTCTCGAATTGGACAGGTTCGCCTCCAATCTGAACAGGATCGTCTCGATGATATAAGCTTGCTCCAGTTGAAAAATGACAAGGTTCCTACAAGAAAATTGGATGCAACAAATGTGGATGGATTTGTGGATTATTCTAATGCATGTGAAGGTCGATTTACAAGAAAATTCAGCCAGGGGTTGGGAAGGGAAGGTCCTAAGTTTAAATAGGCTTAGGAGGGAAGTTAGGAGGTTGGAGATCATCCCAATTTGGGAGATCTCCAACGGGGAGGGTCTCTAACAAAACAGACATGCTTCTGCCCGGATTAGAGACATCTTTGGAACAGAGACTAATTGTGAAAAATTAGTTTTGGGACAAGATCGTCTGGACATCCTAGTCCAGACGAAATCGTTCGATCTAAGGCGATATTGTCTGATCGGCGACGATATCGTCAAACGGTCAAAACAACCTCTAAAAATGGCATGGGAAAGGAGGAAACGGATTAGGTGGTGGTTTGGGAGTGGTTTTGGGGGGTTAAAATTTGAATTTGAATATTTACTAGAGTAATTGTAATTATTAAGGTTTTACTGCACCAATTTTAGGGTGCTACACATTGTCATCAACTGAGGCTGAGTATATAGCCATCACACATGCTAGTACTCAAGCCCTATGGTTGAGAAAATTTCTTGAAGAGATTGGAGAAAGTCAAAGTGGTACAACTCGACTGTATTGTGATAACATAAGTGTCATTTAGTTGTCATACAATCCAGTACACCATAGCAGATCAAAGCATTTCGATATGAAGTATCACTTCATTTGAGATATGGTGGAACAACAAATAGTTGAGATTCAACATTGTAACACTTTGGATAATATTGCAGACATCTTCACCAAAGGTATAGCTAAAGCTCAATATATAAAGTTGAGATACTGTATAGTCAGTCCTCTAAACTTTAAGGCGAAGAAAATTGGAAATAAATCTAGTAAAAAGACCAAAAAGGAGTAAAAAAGGTGTAAATTTTTTTTACAACTATAAGCTTTGGATCTTACCCCTTTTACCTCCTTGGATGGCAGTTGATTGGACAGGTAATTTTGGCTTGGACGACAGCTAACTGGGTAGGATTGGACGGCAAGGGCATCAAGACGAACCAAATCAATTTCCTTTTTCCCTTTCCTCCCTATTTCTTCTATTTCCCTAACTTCCCTATATTCCCTAAGTTTGGTTAATACTATGAGTATATATTCCAATGTAACTGAGGTTTTCGAAGGTTGAATATAATATTTATTATCTAATTTTCACTCCTAACTTCTCTCAAATCACAAAAATGAATTAGAAAAAAATACAAAACTTATGACTATATATGTACAAAATAAAAATTTCTAAGCTTATGCCCCTTTAGGATCCGCAACATCTCTATATGAATCTTCTTCTTGCTGGGCCTCTTCCTCGAAATTACCCTCTTCTTGATTAGCTTCTTCCTCTGGATAATATTTCTCTTTGTTTTCCTCTTCTGCACTATCATCAAATAATTGCACCATAAGTTTCAAGATCTACAAGGCTTGTTTCTAGGTTGCTTTTGAGGGGTTGGAAGTTTCCTTCAACTACTTATAAATTTACTGGAGTTCACAAATATCTTCATAGTTAGCAACACTTCCTCTGTTTAAAAAGTCTTCCATGAGGTCTCTAAGCCTGGTAAAATCCATGATCATTTGTGAAGCCTGCTCTTGGTCAATTGGTTCTTCTAGAGCATCAATTTTAGACTCATCTTGTAAGCTCTCTCTAGTACTTTTCTTGATTTTTTCCACTAACAGCATATTGTGATCTTCCATCCATAACCCTCTGAAACCAATTTGGATCATTTCCTTACTAAAATCCACTACATCCTTGATTACTCCTTCAATTTTTTTATACAATAGCCAAGCCTTTTAGAGTGCTCTGTGTTTCTTTGCAATAATTCTGCTAGCAACTCTAGCAATGTTCCACTCCTTATTCGAGATTGGCTTAGCAAAATCACTGAGTCAACTATCCACAAGCCTGTGAATTTTTAAGATGGAATTACCATAGGTTGTAGCTCTCCAGTGATTTTATTCATATCCTTCTGAATACTTTGGAGTAGGTGGCTGGCATCATCTAGATAGTCAATAATAAGCTGTAGCCCTGAGCATTTCTCTAGAACTTCAAACAAAAATTCCTTTCTTACTTTCTTTAGTCCAACCTTAGAAAAACCAGAAGACTTAGCCTTTTCAATCTGAATATTCTGCTTCAAACTTTGTATCTCCTTAGTTTTTTCTTCATTTTTCTTCTTCTTTTCTTCTACCCGTCCCTTGAGCTTATTAGCTTATTAAAACTTCTCTTGTCAGCTCTTAGCTTCTTTTCTTAGAGCTTTCTCCACTTCTTTTTTATTGTTGATAGTTTTATGAAGTTTTTCAATTTGATTTTCTAACTTACCCACCTTTTCTTTGAATATATCATTTTTTACATAAAAAGTTTCTAAGCGGGCTTTGTCTATGACCAATTCATCTTCATCAAGTAGCTTTTAAATATTTTTTGTGAACTCTTCTATATGATAATCTTGAGCAGTCATCTCAGTTTCAGGCTTGCTCACGAGGGGAATCATGGATCTAGATATCCTTTACCTTAAAACTGGATCCACAAATATGCTTCTCCTCTTTGTAGCCATCCTATTAGAAGGCTTGGATAGCTTTTCTACCCATAAATCATTAATTTTCTATGTAGCTTCCTGCTCTTTCTGCAAAATTGCTTTGGTAGGGTAACTTGTAGCAAGAGAAGAATAAGACACAAGGTATGCAAGCACAAAATCAACAATGGATAGTAGTTGTGTAGAAGTAGTTACATCAGAATATGTGACCACTACCGATGTTGCAATTGGTAAACTCATGGAAATTGAAGTGAAACTCATAGATGGGTGAGGGGGTGTACTGGAAATAGTTTTCTTCTCATATGGAGGTGGTGTTTGTAATGGTGATGATAGGACCATGGGAGATGATGAAATGAGAATATCAGGTGATGAAATAGTAACCTGAGGTGATGAAGAAGGAATTTGTGATGACCTTGGGGAAGATGGATTTGTTTGTACCTCAGTGGTGATCGATGAAATAGGAGGCAGATTATGAAGTGGGTAAGGTACCTTTATTACAACTTCTTGTTTAGAATGGGAGGGAGATTTCCTTGGGGAATTTGGAGGAGGAAGAGGAGAAGAGGGATTAGAGACTATACCTTCACCTAATGATGTAGGGTGTTGTAGAGTTGTCTCTATGATCTACTACTATTCTTGTTGTATCAATTCTTCAACATTTGAAACAATTATTTTCTCAACTATATCCTCTTTATCCAATATTTTCTTCTTTGAAATATCTTTTTCATCTCTTTATAGGGACCTTTTGGCTTTCCTCTAAAAAACTTGGAAGGTAACTTTCTCACTTTCTATCTCTTCTTCAAATAACCCTTCTTGTACTATTTCCTCCAGTAATACCTATTCAAAAATGGGATTTAATTCCACTATCGTTGTAGTGGTGAAACTCAAAGCTGTAAACCTAAAGTTCTTATATTTTTATTTCCATTCTATGTCTATATTTGGATGCTATCCACCCAAGGCTAGGTGCTTATGACTCTTTACTATCTCTATGACTAGTGCACTGACAGTCCTTTCATCAAAATAATGTATTTTACTCATAAATCATGCTCCTTATAGAAATTGCTCTATTTTCTCAATTGAAGGCTGAAAAGGCTTCAAGACTTCAACAACAGTTAATGGAGTATTAGGTTCTTCTTCATGAACTTCTTATTTTGAAGATTGGGATGGGATATCAGATCCAATTTGTGCCATTTTGTATATTAGCACTATATTCCTTGGGTCTTTGGGCCTCCAAGTTTTGACATTTTTGTCATATTTTCTATAAAATTCTTCATCGATATTCAATCCAAACCTAGATTTTTCTTTACCAATATTAATTCTCATCCTCCACCAGTTTGATATTTTGGCTTCATTCCATTTCTCCTTTTTCTCTGGTTCCTCACCAGTAGTTTCCTAAGGCTAAGGATATTCTTTCTTATCTATTTTTTCCTCAATATCCTTGATGGTAGACTATTTCAACTGATGTTTTACATTGTTGTCTTGGTTAAAATCCACAATTTGTTCATAAAGTCTAACCATGGAGGAAGTTGATCCATTTTAGAAACATTCCACTCTAAAAGAGCAGTTTCTTTGTTATTCCTACCTTGTATGGGGTCTGTATCTCTTTTCAAATTTGTAGGCCTTTTCTCCATTTAAGGCTATATTTATTTTATAGAATATATCATCTGGATCATAACTCCATCTTTGAGGAATGTAGAATAGACCCAAACTTTCAAGGTATTGGTCAATTTTTTTACCTTGTCGCTTCTTTGTAATAGTTATATCACTAACATTTTGGTGGGTAAACATAGATCTCCTATTTATCCCACATCCATAGTTCAAATATATATATTCTACTTACCTCAAATATTCTAAGGCAAATAGTCTCTCTGCGATAAAGTGAGGCAGCAAAAAAGGATTACCCATAAAGCCATACAATCTAATGAGTGTGCCTTCTATTAGGAGATACCAGTCTCCCTCCTCTGCACCTTTTGCTTTCAATATGTTCTTAGCCAAAAGTGGTAGCCTAGGGCAATATCCATACATTATTTTTAATGTTGGCCCTAAGAATTCCAAGTTGAATTCGTAAAAAGACTCAGTACTTCTCAAATGAGTAGTCCAATAATAAACTAGCACGGGTTCTCCTTCATTGGTCTTATATTTTATTGGGATCCAAGGCATCATGTTCCTTACAATAGCGAAAAACATCCAGGATAGGCTTGAGCAATGTCTAAAACAAGGTGCATCAAAGCTTATTTTTAGTGCTACTAATTGCTCATGCATTCTCTGAGCAAGGAAAGTCAACCAGTCAAAATAGATAACCCTAATGTCATTTTTAGTCGTACCTTCTTCATACATCCTTTCATTGGAAATGCAATACACAATGGCTATTTTCAAATCATTCACCATTTTATCAGAGTCCAAACCATCCATACATGCTAACATAGAATATAGCTCTAGGTGTTCAAACTGTTCAATGGGAATTGGGACCTTGGGCAATCCCTTTCTTGGTCTAGTGTCCTTGAGTTGTTTATATACCCACTTTCTGAAATACTCTCCATCATTAGCTCTCTTCTCCAGGGAGTAATACCTAGCTTTGGTAGTTTTTTTAAACTCCTTTGGTCTTATAGGTGGTTCTGCTCCTAGGGAAAAAAAACTTGTGACAATTTGCAGCAGTGATGCCAAAAAATATTTTGCCTTTAGCAATTTTTATCGCTTTTGCCATTGGATCATAAAACTTAACGATGGTCGCTATTAACTCAGTACAAGGATGGACGAAATCACAAATGTAAAAAGACAAAAATAAGAGCACAACACATCTACCTCCAACTGATATGGCCACTCCTTTCTTGTATCTATTGTTGATGCTTCTTCTGAGCTTTGATCTCTCTGTGAAGACCAGCTCAGTATCCACTACAACTTTTGCTTTGTCGATATAATGGTCCACTATCTTTTTCATTGATTTTCCATCTTCTTGGGTATCTTTGAAAGTCATCTTCATTAGCAACAACTTAGATTTTCTCTGTAGAATTTACAAGAAATACTTATGCTATCGTTCTGCTCTTCTTAGCTCAGTGAACATTGTTTTTGTCAAATGAGAAAAATTTTGTGCTTCGACCCCATTTTAATTTACTATTGTATGCATGTCCTCCATCATTAATGTGGCTACTGCACGACTTGCCTACTGGAATGCTTCTCAATTCAGCATTCTAACCTTTGATTGGTTGAAATTTAAATGTGCTTCAACCCTTGTGGCATCGCTTTTTCCTTTCTCTTTTGAGCATAGGAAAATTTGCATTTATGGTGGATATTTTATCTCTTTTCAAGTGGTATGATGTGGAATTGCTAACCCACTCAAATGTAGTCTTGAAAACGGTGTATTGGTGACACTTATTTATTCTGGACATCATAGCTCTGGATTTCGGTAGATTAGTACCTTCCTCATTCCGCACATCAGAAGTCTCAAAACCTGGTGGATTGGAAAACTCGCTCGTTATTTTTCTGGCATCGTGGTCCATTTCAGTGCAAAAAATAATGCATGTTACATTCTGCTGAAAATGTAGTTCATTTAGGTGCAGATTGGAAATCGCTCATCATTATGCTTGTATGATGGTTCATTTGAATGTGGATTGGAGCCCAATGATATTCTGCTTCACACTTAGTGTATTTGAGTGCAGAATAGACACTTTTTGCATCTTGTGGGAACACTTAGACAATTTTGTAAATTTTTCTCTCTTTTTCTTTTTTCTTTTTATTTTTATATAACATGTTAAAACAAAAATTGATACAAAGTGCAAAAAATAAAGGAAATATGATACAATGTTTGTACATATATTACAATGAGCTTATATTTCAATCAAAGTAGAGTTTAATATGAAAACCATTAACCATAATTGGTTGTATGTTTCCCTCTAGATCTTCAAGTTGGAAAACATTGGTCTCTTTGATCTCTACTATCTTAAAAGGTCCATCCCATAAGGAGTCAAACTTCTGATGGTGATCTAGTTTTGCTCTTTCAACATTCCACCTAAAAATTAAGTCCCCAACCAGGAATTTTTTGAACCTTACCTTTTTATCGAACCATACCTTGATGTCCGTAGAATGCTTTTGAAAGTTCTCATAGGCCTGAGCTCTTTCTCTTCCAGTTGTAGTAGGATTTTTAGCCTTGTTTCCACTAGATTTTCCTCTTATTATTCTTCTATATTTATCAGTTTAAGTGTTGGTATTTCCAAATGGAAAAGTAACACTGCCTCATTACCATATACCGAAGCATAAGGGGAAGTCTTGATGAACTTCTTGATAGTAATCCTATCTGCCCACAAAGCTTACTCCAGCATTAGGTGTCAACTTCTTTTATTCCCTTCTAGTGATCTCCTCAAAATCCTTAATAGATTTTTGTTGGTATACGCTACAAGTCCGTTCACTTGAGGGTAATAATTTGAAGTATTCTTAATGGTAATGCCATACTTGCTAGAAAATTCAATATAAGGGCTGGCCCATTATCACTCACCAAGGCTTTTGAAACTCCAAACCTTGAAATCAAACTTTCCATAAAATTGATCACAACTTCCTGGTCTAATTTCTTGGTAGGAATGGCCTCTACCCATCTGGTGAGGTAGTCTATGGTAGTTAGAACATACTTGTGCTGTACTAAATAATGATGATTGATGACCCTTATAAAGTCCACCCCCCATTGTTGAAAAGGCTCTTCAACCTGTATTGGCTTGAGGGAAAATGAAGCATTCCTGGTCCTCCCTACATGCCTTTGGTATTTGTCATAGGCTCTAATGACTTTGAAGGTGTCAATAAATATAGTAGGTCAGTAATAGACTGCTCTTATAATCTTTAAAGTTATAACTCTACTGGAGAAATATCCTCCAAATGGCCCTTCATGGAACTCCTCAATGACCTTTTGTTTTTTATCATCTTTTAAGCACATAAGGAGGATTCCATAAAGGTTCCTTTTGTATAGTCCTTTTGGTAGTAAGATGTACTTCAAAGCTTGAAGTATATATCTTATTCTTTGTGATGCATTAATATCATGAGGGCATACTCCATTTTGGAAGTAATTGATCATTTGGTCCATCCAGTCAGAATCATTTGGTTGTATTCCTTCAATATGATCATCTTTTGTTATCTAACAAGTTGTTATTTTAGCTGATGCTACTGCCTCTTTTAGACCTTGGTATAAGGCCCTACCTCTTACCAACTTGGTGGGGTGTATCTCCACATCATATTCTTGGATCTTCATTATCCATCCAGTTCTCTTATTCCCTAATTCACCTTGTAGAATAAAGCTTCTTACATCTGAGTGAACAACATATACTAGGGTCTTGCTTTGAACCAAATATTACCTACACTTCTTCAATGATTTCATCATAGCAAATACCAATTTCTCAATAAAATTATACTTAACTTGGTAATCATGGAGATTCTGGCTCTAGAAGAATCTAGGGTGCTCCTCACCTTGATCATTCTTTTGGGTAAGCATTAAGGCATAACTTTCTTCAACTCCATAAGCATAAAGAATAAAATCCTTACTAAAATATGGATTTACTAGCACCGGAGCTATGCAATGGACTGCTTGATAATATCAAAGGCTTATTTCCTTACTTAAGTCCATTTGAACTCTACATATTTCTTCAGTAGTTTAGATATAGGTCTGACCTTCTATGCAAAATCAGAAATGAACTTCTTGACAAAGTTTATTTGGCCAAAGAAGGACTGCAAGACTTTCTTGTTTACAGGCAGTAGAAGAGCAATAATGGACTGGATTCTATTTGGATATATGGCCATACCTTATTTTGAGACCACATGACCTAGCAACTTTACCTCATGTACTACAAAAAATGATTTCTTAGGATTGAGGTAAATGCCAAGTTCTCTGCACTTTTGAAAAACTTGCTCAAGGTGTGCTAGGTGGTCATGCTTGTTATGGGAAAACACTAGCATGTCATCCAAATATATTAGAATGACCTTATTAATGAGTTCCCAAAAGGCATCGTCTATGGATATCTAAAATGTGGGTCCCGCATTGGATTGCCCAAAAGGCATTCTCTGGTAGGCAAATGTGCCCCATTTTGTGTTGAATGTTGTTTTATACTGATCTTCATTTTTCACACAAATATGGTTGTATCCAGAGAAGCCATCCAATAGTGAGAAACCTCTCTTCTCCTGCCACTATCTATAATATCTGATCAATATGTGGAAGGAGGTAGTGCTCCTTAAGAGACGCTTGGTTAAGATTTCTGAAATCTACACACAAGTGAATATCACCATTCTTTTTCCTTTCAAGTACTAAGTTGGCTACCCAGGTCAAATGTTTAATTGGATATATGATCTTAGCCTTTAATAAATTCAAGAGCTCTTCTCTCATTATGGCTTCGATCCTTGGATTTATAGGCCTTTGCTTCTACCTAAAATGCTTTGCATCAGGCTCTATCTCAATGGTGTGTTGGATAATCCTTTTGGCATATACCTTGAGGTCTTCATATGACCAAGCCACAATGTCTTGGTACTTTATACATAAAGCTTTATTTTCCTCCTATTATTCTGGTGAACATTGAATTCCAACCTTGAGTCTCTTTTCTTTTTCTATTCAACTTCTTTATATATTTTGTCATTGACTTCGATGGATTTGATCCTTCTCCTGTCTTCATTATCAAACAGGATTTCTAGAGTGACCAACCCTCTAGGTATGTGATTATTCCTAAGTTGAATAACATCTTTTTGATCAATTTCCTCTATATTTTCTTCTTGAATAGTGGAGAGATAGGATTCTCTTACTAGAAAGTCAATGATTAGTTCATCACTCTCAAAAACCTACCATAAAATTTGCTTATTTGGTATTGTAGGCCTAAAAATAATTTTGATTCCCTTGTCTTTCTTGACTCCTATATCTGTAGAAGGGTTGAAGTTAGCTTCCCTTGCTACTAAGGAGTCTACCAAAGTATTATTTTCTCTGGGAATAAATTTTATATTTAGGGCATCAAAGGATTCAATTAGATTGCATACCCTATTTATGTATGCTTTTAGGTAATGGTGTTGACTACTGCATCTTTCTCTTACCTGATGAACGATTAACTCAGAGTCACCATATATGTATAGGACCTTAATGCCCATATTTTTTGCTTGCATCAGTTCAAGGCATAAAGTCTCATATTTTGTAGTATTATTGGTGCATGACCATGTTAATCTGTAGGTAAAACTCTTTGTCCCTTCTATTTGGTATTGTAGTACCACACCAGCATCGAAACCATTTCTACATATAGCACCGTCAAAGTGCATGGTTCATACCCCTGTCTCCCTCAGAGACTGATTAGATATAATAGGAATTTTCTTCTTTGATTCTGCAAAAAAACTATATGTGCCTATGGTTGTCCCAAATTGACTGTAATCCTCTCTAAAAGGTAATTCATCTTCTAATTCCAGTTTTTTAAATTTCTCCACAATTTCAATTTCCTCAAGAGGAGTGAGATTGCACATGTCTTCTTCAATTTTTTCTATGTGGTAAGACACAGGCATTTTAGGTGTTATCCTTATCCTTTTATCTTTGAAGAGAATGACCATGCTGGAATAATCCATGTACATGCATCCACCTAATTTTGTAGTGAACTCCCTTGAGAGGCATAAACCAAAGTAGGGTTCCAGATCAACCACTACTATTTCTTGTACTATTTTCACCTCAATGGCTCTATGTAACCTCATTAGAACATCCCTTATTACTCCCACTATTTGTATAGGTGTTCCATCCAATTGTATTACACCAGGGCAAAATCGGGTATACTCCATACCCATCTCTTCACAAACTGCTTTAGGAATAACTGTAGTTGATGCTCCTGAATCTATCATACAATTTCAAACTACCCAATATTCCATCCTTAAAGAGATATATAAATGAGGGGGTTTATTCTTCAAAATAGCAGGGGACATTTCTTTCTTTTCTGAGGGTATACTAAGGATTGTGGTGGCCTGCCTATCTTGTGGATACTTGTTGAGAGAAACCTTGAGCAAGTCTATCTGGACAGGAATGAAAAGGGTATCATATAAACTAGAATTTGATGGTATCTTCTTCATCTCTTCCACAATATTATATTCAGACTTAGCCAAAGTGGTCCTCTCAGGCCTTCTTTCTGGCTCATGATATTTTCTTTTAAATTGCTGAGTGGCTTCTATTCTTTGTCTTTTGGTAATAGAAGGGAATATAAGCCTCTCTTCAGCCTCATATTTAGACCTCATTATGTCTCCCTCAGTTTACTTTTCAAATATTTTTGGGAGACTGTTTGTCTTCTCCTTCCCTTTAGCCTGGGAAAGAGGAAGACTCTTTCAACTGATGTTTTACATTGTTGTCTTGGTTAAAATCCATAATTTATTCATAATAGTCTAACCATGGAGGAAGTTTATCCATTTTATAAACATTCCACTCTAAAAGAGTAGTTTCTTTGTTAATCTTGCCTTGTTCAAAATGGGGCCTAGATCTCTTTTCAAATTTGTAGGCCTTTTCTCCATTTAAGGCTATATTTATTTTATATAATATATCATCTAGATCATAACTCCATATTTTAGGAATGTAGAATAGAACCAACCTATCTAGGTATTAGTCAATTTGTTCACCCTGCATCTTCTTTTTAATAGTTATATCAATAACATTTTTATAGGTCAACATAAATCTCCTCTTTCTCCCACAACCATAGTTCAAATCTATATATTCTTCTTGACTCAAATATTATAAGGTAAATAGCCTCTCTATGACAAAGTGAGGCAGCAAAAAATGCTTACCTATAAAGCCATATAATCTAATGACTATGCCTTCTATTAGGAGATACCAGTCTCCCTCATTTGCAACTTCTGATCTCAATATGTTCTTAACCAAAAGTTGTGGCCTAGGGAAATCTCCATACATTATTTTCAATGTTGGCCCTAAGAATTCCAAGTAGAATTTGTAAAAAGACTCAGTACTTCTCAGATGAGTAGTCCAGTAATAAACTAGCACAAATTCTCCTTCATTGGTCTTATCTTTGATTGGGATCCAAGGCATCATGTCCCTTACAATAGTGAAAACATCCAGGCCAGGCTTGAGCAATGTATAAAATAAGGTGCATCAAAGCTTCTTTTTAGTGCTACTAATTGCTCATGCATTATCTAAGTAAGGAAATTTGACCAGTCAAAATAGGTAACCCTAATACCATTTTTAGTCGTACCTTCTTCATACATCATTTCATTGGAAATTCAATATGCAATGGCTATTTTCCAACCGTTCACCATTTTATCAAAGTCCAAACCATCCATACAGGCTAACATAGAATATAGATCTAGGTGTTCAAACTATTCAATGAGAATTGGGACCATGGGTAATCCCTTTCTGAGTCTAATGTCCTTGAGTTGTTTATATACCCACTTTCTGAAAGACTCACCATCATTAGCTCTCTTCTCCAGAGAGTAATACCTAGCCTTAGTAGTTTTTTAAACTCTTTTGGTCTTATAGGTGGTTTTACTCCTAGGGCAAAAAACTTGTGATAGTTTGCAGCAGTGATGCTAAACAGGGTTTTACCTTTAGCAGTTTTTATCGCTTTTTTCCATTGGATCATAAAACTTAACGATGGCCAGTATTAACTCAGGACAAGGATGGACAAAATCATAAATGTAAAAATACAAAAACGAGAGCACAACACATCTACCTTCAACCAATAGGGCCACTCCTTTCTTGTATTTGTTGTTGATGTTTCTTCTGAGCTTTGATCTCTCTGTGAGGACCAACTAAGTATCCATTATAGCTTTTACTTTGTCGATATAATGGCCCACTATCTTTTTCATCAATTTTCTAGCTTCTTGGGTATCTTTGAAAGCCATCTTCATCAACAACAACTTATATTTTCTCTGTATAATTTACAGGCAATGCTTCTGCTATCGTTCTGCTCTTCTTAGCTTAGTGAACACTATTTTTGTCAAATGAGCAAAATTTTGTGCTTTAACCCCCTTTTAATTTACTGTTGCATGCATGTCCTCCATCATTAATGTGGCTACTACATGACTTGCCTACTGGCACACTTCTCAATTCAACATTCATTCCTTTTGGCAGCTCAAAGGTGGCATTCTAACCTTTGATTGGTCAAAATTCAAATGTGCTTCAACCCTTGTGGCGTCACTTTGTCCTTTCTCTTTCGAGTGCAAGAAAATTAGCATTTATGGTGAACCTTTTATCCTTTTTCAAGTGGTATGATGTGGAATTGCTATCCCGCTCAAATGTAGTCTTGAAAATGGTGGATTGGTGACACTTTTTTATTTTGGCCATCATAGCTCTAGATTTTGGTAGATTATGACCTTCCTCATTCTGTATATCAGAATTCTCAAAACTAGATTGGAAAACCTGCTCTTTATTCTATTGGCTTCGTGGTCCATTGGAGTGCAAAAAATAATGCATGTTACATTCCGCTAAAAATGTAGTTTATTTAGGTGCAAATTGGAACCCGCTCGTCATTTTGCTTGTATGATGGTTCATTTGAATGTGGATTGGATCCCAATGATATTATACTTCACACTTAGTGTATTTGACTACAGAATAGGCACTTGTTGCATCCTGTGGGAACACTTAGACAATTTTGCAAAATTTTCTCTCTTTTTTTTTATTTTTATTTTTATATAACATACTGTTAAAACAAAAATTGATACAAAGTGCAAAAGGAAAGGAAATATGATACAATGTTTGTACATATATTATAATGAGCTTATATTTCAATCAAAGTAGAGTTTAATATGAACACCATTAACCAGAATTGGTGTATGTTTCCCTCTAGATATTCAAGCTAGAAAACATTGATATCTTTGATCTCTACTATCTTAAAAGGTCCATCCTAGGAGTCAAAATTCTGATGCTGACCTAGTTTTGCTCCTTCAACATTCCACCTGAAAACTAAGTCTCCAATCTAGAATTTTATGAATCTTACCTTTTTATCAAACCATGCCTTGATTTCCACATAATACTTCTAAAATTTCTCATAGGCCTGAGATCTTTCTCTTCTAGTTGTAGCAGGTGTATCAGCCTTGTTTCCACTGGATTTTCCTCTAATTCTTCTTTTGTATTTATCAGTTTGAGTGCTAGTATTTCCAAATGGACAAGTAGCATTGCCTCCTTTACATATACCAAAGCCTAAGGGGAAGTCTTGATGAACTTCTTGATAGTAATCCTATCTGCCCACAAAGCTTGCTCCAACATTAGGTGCCAACTTCTTTTATTTCCTTCTAGTGATCTCAAAATCCTTAATATATTTTTGTTGGCAGACTCTGCAATTCCATTCACTTGAGGGTAATAATTTGAAGTATTCTTAATGGTGATGCCATACTTGCCATAAAATTCAATATATTTTGCTCCTATAAGGGTTGGCCCATTGTCACTCACCAAGGCTTTTGAAACTCCAAACCTTGAAATCAAACTTTCCATAAAATTGATCACAACTTCCTGGTCTGATTTCTTGGTAGGAATGGCCTCTACCCATTTGGTGAGGTAGTTTGTGGTAGTTAGAATATACTTGTGCTCTACTAAAGAATGAGTATTGATGACCCCTATAAAGTCCACCCCCCATTGTTGAAAAGGATCTTCAAGCCGTATTGGCTTGAGGGAAAATAAAGCATTCTTGGTCCTCCCTACATGCCTCTGGCATTTTTCATAGGCTCTAGTGACTTTCAAGGTGTTAGTAAATATAGTAGGCCAGTAATAGCCTGCTCTTATGATCTTCAAATTTGTAACTCTACTTGAGAAATGTCCTCCAGATTGCCCTCCATGGAACTCCTCAATGACCTTTTATTTTTTATCATCTTTTAAGCACATAAGGAGGATTCCATCAAGGTTCATTTTGTATATTTCTTCTGGTAGTAATACGTACTTCAAAGCTTAAAGTATATATCTTATTCTTTGTGATGCATTAATATCATGAGGGCATACTCCAGTTTGGAAGTAATTGATCATCTAGTCCATCCAGTCAGAATCATTTGGTTGTATTCCTTTAATATGATCATCTTCTGTTATCTAACAAGTTGTTATTTTAGCTGATGCTACTACCTCTATTAGACCTTGGTATAAGGCCCTACCTCTTACAAAATTTATGGGGTGTATCTCCACATCATATTCTTGGATCTTAGTTATCCATCCAGCTCTCTTATTCCCTAATTCACCTTGTAGAATAAAGCTTCTTACATCTGGGTGAACAACATATACTAGGGTCTTGCTTTGAACCAAATACTACCTAAACTTATTCAATGATTTCATCATATCAAATACTTGTTTCTCAATAAAATTATACTTAACCTAGTAATCATGGAGAGTTTGGCTCTAGAAGAATCTAGGGTGCTCCTCACCTTGATCATTCTTTTGGGTAAGCATTGAGGCATAACTTTCTTCAGCTTCATAAACGTAAAGAATAAAATCCTTACTGAAATATGGATTTACTAGAACTGGAGCTATTGCAATGGACTGCTTGATAATATCAAAGGTTTATTTCCTTACTTAAGTCCATTTGAACTCTGCATATTTCTTCAATAGTTCAGATATAGGTCTGGCCTTCTATGCAAAATCAAAAATGAACTTCCTGACAAAGTTTTTTTGGCCAAAGAAGGACTGCAAGGCTTTCTTGTTTACAATCAGTAGAAGAGCAAGAATGGACTAGATTCTATTTGGATCTATGGCCATACCTTCTTTTAAGACCACATGACCTAGAAACTTTCCCTCATGTACTACAAAAAATGATTTCTTAGGATTGAGGGAAATGCCAAATTCTCTGAACTTTTGAAAAACTTGCTCAAGGTATGCTAGGTGGTCATGCTTGTTATGGTAAAATATTGTCATGTCATATAAATAGATTAGAATGACCTTATTAATGAGTTCCCCAAAGGCATAGTCCATGGCTTTCTAAAATGTGGCTATCACATTGGATAACCCAAAAGGTATTCTCGGGTAGGCAAATGTGCCCCATTTTGTGGTGAATATTGTTTTATACTTATCTTCATTTTTCATCCAAATCTAGTTGTCTCCAGAGAAGCCATCCAATAGTGAGAACCTCTCTGCCCCTGCAACTATCTGTAATATTTGATCAATATGTGGAAGGCGGTAGTGGTCCTTAAGATATGCTTGGATAATATTTTTGAAATCTACACACAAAAGAATATCGCCATTTTTTTTCCTCACAGGTACCAAGTTGGCTACCCAGGTCAAATGTTTAATTGGATATATGATATTAGCCTTTAATAACTTCAAGAGCTCTTCTCTCATTATGGCTTCAATCCTTGGATTTATAGGCATTTGCTTCTGTCTAAAAGGCTTTGCATCATGCTCTAGCTCAATGGTGTGTTGGGTAATCCTTTTGTCATATACCTTGAGGTCTTCATATGACCAATCCATAATGTCTTGATACTTTATACATAAAGCTTTAATGTCCTCATTTTCTTCTGGTGAACATCAAATTCCAACCTTGAGTCTCTTTTCTTTTTCTATTTCAACTTCTTTATATATTTTGTCATTGACTTCCATGAATCTGATCCTTCTCCTATCTTCATTGTCAAACAGGCTTTCTAGAGTGTCCAACCCTCTAGGTATGTGATTATTTCTAAGTTTAATAACATCTTTTTGATCAATTTACTCCATATTTTCTTCTTGGAGAGTGAATAGATAGGCTTCTCTTACTAGAAAGTCAATTATTAGTTCATCACTCTCAAAAACCTGCCAAAAAAATTGCTTATCTGGTACTGCAAGCCTAAAAATCATTTTGATTCCCTTGTCTTTATTGAATCCTATATCTATAGAAGGGTTGAAGTTAGATCCCCTTGCTACTAAGGATTTTTCCAAAGTATTATTTTCTCTGGTAATAAATTTTATATTTAGGGCATCAAAATATTCCATTAGATCTCATACCCTATTTATGTATGCTTTTAGGTAATGGTGCTTACTACTGCACCTTTCTCTTACCTGATGAATGATTAACTCAGAGTCGTAATATATGTTTAGGAACTTAATGCCCATATTTTTTTCTTGTATCAGTCTGAGGCATAAAGTATCATATTTTGTAGTATTATTTGTGCATGACCATGTTAATATATAGGTAAAACTCTTTGTCCCTTCTGATTGGGACTGAAGTACCACACCAGCACCGACACCATTTCTGCATCTAGCACCATCAAATTTCATGATCCATACCTCTATCTCCCTCATATAATGATTAGATATAAGAGGAATTTTCTCTCTGATTCTGCAAAAAAAATATATATGTGCCCATGCCTGCCCCAAATTGACTGTAATCCTCTATAAAAGGTAATTCATCTTCTAATTCTAGTTTTTTAAATTTATCCACAATTTCAAATTCCTCAAGAGGAGTGAGGTTGCACATGTCTTCTTCAATTTTTTCTATGTGGTAAGACACAGGATTTTCAGGTGTTATCCTTATCCTTATCCCTTTGAAGAGAATGACCATGCTGGAATAATCCATGTACATGCTTCCACCTAATTTTGTAGTGTACTCTCTTGAGAGGCATAAACCAAAGTAGGGTTCTAGATCAACCACTACTATTTCTTGTACTATTTTCATCTCAGGGGATCTATGTAACCTCATTAGAACATCCTTTATTACTCCCACCAATTTTACAAGTGTTCCATCCAATTGTAGTACTCTAGGGCAAGATCGGGTTTACTCCATACCCATCTCTTCACAGATTGCTTTAGGCATAAATGTAGTTGATGCTCCTAAATCTATCATATAATTTCAAACTACCCAACCTTCAATCCTTAAAGATATATAGAAAGGAGGGGGTTTATTATTCAAAATAGCAAGGAACATTTCTTTCTTTTTTGAGGGCATACTAAGAATTGAGGTGGCTTGCCTATCTCTTGGATACTTGTTGAGAGAAACCTTGAGCAAGTCTATTTGGCCAGGAATGAAAAGGGTATCATATAAACTAGATTTTGATGGTATCCTCTTCATAGCTTGCATAATATTATATTCAGACTTAGCCAAAGTGGTCCTCTCAGACTTTCTTTCTGGTTCACCATATTTTCTTTTATATTGTTGAGTGGTTTCTATTCTTTATCTTTTGGTAATAGAAGGGAATTTATGCCTCTATTGAGCCTCATATTTAGACCTCATTCTATCCCCCTTAGTTTCATTTTCAAATATTTTGTGGAGACTGTTTGTCTTCTCCTTCTACTTAGCCTGGGGAATAGGAAAAGTATCACTACTTTGGGGAGGTGGGTCATTATTTTTCTGAGAAGGAACCTGGAATTGCCTCATCTTTTGTGGATCTACTTGCAAGGTTTTCTTCCCTGACCTTTTCATAACAATAATCGGGCCATCTTCATCCGGATATTTACCAACCATGATCTAGTCAGGCTACCATAACATATTTACTCTTCCCTTTTGATTCCTTTCTGTCCGATCCATAGCTTGTTGAACATGGTGTTGGTACATGACACAAGATTATGAATCATGCAGATCATTACATACCAAACACTAGATATTCACTATACTTATTTCTGAAGAACACTCAGGCTCTTCGTATGTTGCATTTACTTTAGACCCCAATATTGTTACTAGGACCAAGTCTTTGGTCTTTGTTCACATATGGAAATCTCTTCTGTTGAGACCTCACCTGATCCCTTTTTTCCATTGAATTAATTTTTTTACTTAGATTTTTTAGAGTATTTTGTATATCAAGAATGACAGAAAAATCTTGAGGAGTCTAAGAAGGAAAGGGGGGAGAAGGAACTACAGAAAAAGGTGCTTTTGGTTGAGGAATGGGATTCATTTGTGAATATTGGGATGATAAGGAAAGGGGATCCATGTAAGATGAATTAGTAGCTTGGCTTTGGATATTAGTAGTTTCTGAACTATAAGGTAGCACAAATTTAGGAGGTAATCTCCCCATATTGATTAGGATATTCTCGGCATGAACAACTACATTATAAACTTGTGGAAAGGTTTCCACTCCAAATTGTTGGGTTTGCAAGCCTAGCTCTAATATAAGAGCTCTGATATAATACATATAAGCCAAGTATGTAGTTTGTCTAGTTTTAGGGGGAATCCTCTTCCATGTTCTGCTAAACCTCAAATTGAAATATGAGATAGTCTCTTGCTGAGATTTTTTCATGGACATAAATTGATTGAGCAAGGAGAAAGGGTTAGAAGATTCATTAAATTCTTCTATAAAAGGCTTAGCCAATGCTTCCCATGAGGTTATGGTGTTATCCTCAAGAGTCCTAAACCAATGCAAAATATTTCCTCTGAAGGACAGGGCTAGGATTATCACAATAACATCCTCCTCCTTTATGTTTTGGATTACTGCCAGATTCAAAATGTTTTGATAGTGCTCATATGGTGTCTTCCTAGATCCATCATAAGTGGGAATATCCTTGGATACAGCCTAGGGAATGGCATTCACATGGGCTAATATAAGAGGACCAGTTGTGTTCCAACTGGGGTATTTTTGTATGGCTGATTTGGGGGTATATTTCCTTGATTTTGGGTTGCATTTCCTACCATATTTCCAGGTGTAGGTCCTGCTGGAGAGGCTGTTGGATTAACTGCAATATTTTCCTCAGAAAGCTCTTCTTCTGAGATGAAATATTGATTCAAATTTTTGATAATAGTAGACCCTCTATAAGATAGCTCACAATAAAAATATGAGTCAGGATTATTCCTTTTGAAAGACCTGGTATACATGAAAGAACATTGGTCTACAAGGGTAATTTTTTTTTGGGTTTAAATACCAGGGATTCACCAGGTTAATTTGATATTCCTCTCTTAGCAAGGTCAAGATAATTCACCAAATCTTGATTCCTTTGTATAGAGATAAAATAATAACTCATATGATGGGTTTTCATGTTCCTTGTGAACTGATCCCATCGGGCATGCCAAAAATTGTTGAGCATGGAATTGACATCAAGTTTTACTTAATACTACAACTGTTTATCTTTCAATTTTCTATCCATGCATGCACCCGATAGTCATAAATCAGTACTCAAGCATTGGATGAACCAAAGACAAATTCAATCCAACCTCCAGAGTAGGTTGGTTCCATGTCAACTTAAACTGTGTTGACATAATTAAATCTCAAAAATGGTTTTGAGATAAGGGTTATAAAAGGTTTAAGGTTAGAAATATTATAAAAAATAGTGGTTAGATAGGCTAAAAACATAGGCAACTACATCAAAAGGCTCTCATAAGCTATTTTCAGTGTCCCATCACTCAATATTAACATCACCCAAATCAATGAAACCTTCACACATTAAAGCATAAACAAAGATATATTATAGAAAGTAATTCTAACATCCAATATTGATAATCCAAATAGTAGAATAGACCAATAGTTAGATTTAATAAAAATACACTTCCTAACAATACAGATCTAACCAAGAACAGATTTCAACTACTCTCACAACTAGTAATCCAAAAAGCTGGAATGAACTAACCATTCGAGTATTAATATAAATGCAGCTCAAGACTTTGAACATCTTGCACAAGATGGTGAAGATGATAAATTTGAGTCAAAATATTATAGTAATGCTCATTCCATTAGCTCACAAGAATATTTACAGTAGGACAAGCAAACACACTAGAGCTGACCCTAAAAAATGAGGGTTCGACCTCTATTTGTAGTTTGTAAATTAATAGAAAAATAAGGAGACATTAGATTGTATATTTATAGCTGAGCAGAGAGTTTGGTGGCATCAAATTACTAGCTTGAGAGCTCTAAGAAATTTGTTGATAAAAATATGCCATGGTAGCATACCTCTGCAACTTGCTGGTTTGTTGGTGACAGTTGGAGTTAGAACAATTGGACACTGCATCTCATCCATCGATCATTATTGTAAGCTCATCTCCACCGTAGATCTGCAACTGCATCTGGTTTTTGTTCTTGAAAACCCTCATCACTTCTTATTTCTACCATCCAACTGACTACACTCTAATTCGGTGAGTTTTGGCCTTTTAAATCCTTCAAAAATGTTAGCAAAGCTTGGACCGTCGATCTTCATCATGGATGGCTACGATTAAACCTCCCAAGATACTTTGCAAATTAGTGGGAAAAACCAAGGTGTCATTCTGCACTTTTTAAGTTGTTGATATCATACCTTATATAATTGATCATGCATAATCAAATTCTGACGTAAAATGCATTAAGAGGTGAGCAGGATGGAATCTTCTCATTAACCTTCCTTTTCTCTTCTTTGGCTTCAAAGCAATCGAAATCTGCACCATAAAGCATGATGATGTCACCTTTGCTTTGTAAATATGTGGAATCACCAATTTGTACTCGAGCAAGTATAAATCATCCTTTGTTGTCATTCTGAACCGATCGTAGTATAAAATAACCTGTTGTCACCAATCCGCACCCTAAGTAGTGTAAAAATAGCTTTTATCTACATTTTGCACTCTCAGTAGTGTAAAATAAACTTTGTCACCATTCCACTCTAGAGTTGGTGTAAAATTACCATTTTTCACCAATCCACACCTTAATACTCTCAAGACTTAGCGGAATTGGCCTTGCCAAAACTTAGCCGCTCAAAGCATGCATAGAAAGCACTCTCGGTCTCCATTCCACACTTTCTTTTGTGCTGACATCATAATTGCCAAAAAAAATTACGAAATCGGGACTTGTCTCCAATCCACACCAAAATACGTTATAAACTGAGTGGAATTGCTCAAGGTAAATTTGCACTAAGTGTTGGGTGGATTAGGAAACAAATGTTGCGGATCCGCTCCAAAATACACTAAACAGTGTGCGGAATGGAAACTTCATACCTTAGAATAAATTTTGAATGCTTTCTAAGGATATGGCCTTTTTGGGCCTACAATAATTAAATAAATTGCTATTAATTATTGATTTTAATAGTAGCCACTTTAAAATTATATGATCAATTTCAAATTTTGGACTGATATAAAAAGTGTTCTAGATTTTGCAAATATTGATGATGTTATATTAGGTTAAGGAAATTAATAATGAATGGATTTTTAAAAGGAAGTTAATTATTTATTTAATGGAATAATCAAGGAATTATAGAACATTGGTATTATGTTATAATTATGGAAGATAATCATGTTATGCATATACATTAGTTTTTCCTAAGGCTTGGGTAGATAAGGAAAACTAATATAGAGAGAAGTATGGGATTCTCTCACTTATTTTGCATGGTCTATTTTTATTTATGTGATGTAATTGCATAATTTAAAAAGAGCATGTAGATTTGCATACATATCTATAAGTTATCCTAATCCTTGATTTCACTTTCAAATATGGATGGAAGAGAAGGATCAAGAAGGTAAAGATGTGGAGTGAAAGATGCAAGTGTGTATTTGTAAGTAAATAACTATATTGTAATATTCTTTGGTTAATTGTTTTCATAATGGTGAATATAAATCATTATTGTAAATACTATTTTGGTTATGATGGAAGCCTGAGTATTATTTGAATCCTTGTATAAATTATTATAATAAATGAAAAGAATATTTTGGAGTCTCATTCATGATTTAATTCTTTAGAAGATATCTCCTTTGTTTTTAATGATGATATAAGGGTAATTAATATAATGATAAGTAGACTACTTGATTCTTAATTATTTTGTAATGAGTTAGAATGCTTTCTTTCCCTTTGAGAGAGATGTACATTTATAATGTATCTTAAGTTTTATAAGGTTTGGAAGGGTTCTCTTGGAGGGTATAAAATTAGAACCATATTGGAAACCTTTGAGTCATGATGAAACCCAAGTCCTAGGAGGAGTTAAATTAAGGCAATACCCAGGTTATTATAAATGATACACCTTGAACGGTGAGACTTGGGTGTACCCAAAGTGATGAGGTTTTTGGGAAGTCTTATGTGGCAAGGCTTGGACTTATTCCTAGTGGTGAGGTATAGGAATCATTTGCAATACAATATATTGATGGCTCCTTGAAGGGTGAGGATCAGGTGGCCATGCTTATGACCAAGCGAGTGGTAATAGGCTTAGCCTATCACAAAGGTATGGTAAGTGGTAACTAAGCACTAAGGAATTACAGCAAAGTAATCCTACATAGATAGACTTATGTAGGGTTAGGAAAATGTTTTCCTCTTTTTTATAAAATGGACTTAAAAGGATAATTCCTACATCGTGGTCAAGTTGTCCTATAGTGATAAAGTTTTAGGAAAGGTGGGGAGACCACTATTGGTATCCTTTCTAAACAACGAGGTTTAAAAAGGTGAACCCCAAAAGTAAGGGATGTTGGCTACTCCCATCCACTTGAGTTTTATCTGCAATGATAAGAACTCAAAATGTGGTTATGCCTTTTAATATTATAAAATATTGAGACATCTTTGTGAACCTTACTTGTGAATAAAAATAAATATCTCTCTTGGGGTGGTTTTGTTGGGTTTTTACAATTGGTATTATAGCTATAGGTCATAGGACTAGAAGCTTACATGGAGAAAACCTAGGATAATATTTAACTTGGTGTGCTACTTTGGGGAGACTTACTCCTCTAGGGACCTTAACTTGATCTAGGATAAGATAGGTATTGCACACCATTAGGGATAGTTAGACCAAGGACTAAAAATCCTAGAGTGTATTCTCTTATTGGGAATGACAACTTATGATGAGGTAAGTGTGACCATGATTATTATCAGGTGAGTGATAACAATCTAAGTTATTTCATGGGGGTGACAAAACTAACAAAAGTTAGAAATATAATTTTGAGAAAATTGTAACCCAATACGACTCCTTTTGTGGCCAGGAAGAATGACACCTATGTTGTAAATAGGAAGAAGAGGACCTTCTAATAACCCGAGGTAAGCTAGGTAGGAAGAAGCTGAAGTTAGACCTCAAGGGGAAAGATAAATTGGAAGTTCTGATAATTCCAACAGGAATGTGGAAAATCTTACAGCTATAGTTTCATTGCTACAAGATCAGATGGAGCAACAAAGGAAATTATTAGAAATACTTGTTAATCAAGAATATAATAATAACAATTCTGAGGGAAGGTAGGAAGAGAATTCTGCTAAAGAAAAATGATTTTTTGAAGCCTTACATCAAATACAAAAGTCACAGAAATATAATCACATGATCAAATATAATGAAAATAATACAATAAATTAGAATATGACATCAAACAGAATAACTCAAAATACTAAAAATACTATTGAATAAAGATCTACTACTGCACACAATAATCTATGCACTTTCAATACCAAATTACAATTATTTGTCACAAATATATAATTGTATGTGATTCCTCAAATGGTGCACTCTTGACCTTTGATCTTCTTTGTAACTCCTTAATTTTCTATTCTAAGGATACATGTGCACCCTTACATAATGAACACTTGTGCATATTTACGCTTAGAACACATAATTACATGACAATTATGCATTTTTTGTACATTATTACATAAATGAAATATATAAAATCACACTCTAATCTAAGACACACACCTAATCTAATAAAGCACCAAGGTGGTACATTGTCATATACCAAATAATGTAATATTCTCCAACACCCCCCTATATTACATTATTTGGTTATTGAAGACTTTAGTCTTTAATATAGTCTTCATATTTCAATTTAATTTGCATTATATGCCTCCTTCATCTTGATTAGATTTCTTTTCTTCTTGCTTGCCTTCATATTTAGTTTCAACTTCATGTTCTTTAGTCTTTGTGCTTTCTTGAACTATCTTATTATCATTAGATTCTTGTAAAATAATTTTTCTTTTGCCTTTGTTCTTCATATCACACGTCTTCTTTGGTATAGTGACTTCTAAACATTCACTTAAAACATCATGATAAGATCCTGAATTAGATGAACTTGATGTATCAATATTGCATGAAGAATAAAATATCTTTTCTAAAAAGGATTCATCTATTTTTTCTTTCCTCTTAAGAGATTCAATCAATTCCTTTTATTTCATGCTTTCTTCTTTGTAATATTTGAGTGTAAGCAATGCCATATATAATATGCTACCAATATCCAAAGGAATTAGAATATTATCTTTTCCATTATCAATTGTTTCAATAATCCTAGCATGTAGATAATATTCCAAAGTTTCAAATATTTCTTCTATTGCTTCACTATAGATCAATTTTGAAGCTAGATCTAATTTTCCTTCAGTTTTTGTAAGCAAAATTTTGAATGCAAGTTTTATGAAATTTGCTCTTTCTTTTCTAATAATGTTTTACATATCATTATTCATCAATTTTCTAAAAGTAGACATCCTTTTGACTCCTTAGTATTTGAATTATAGTTATTTCAAGTTTCTATATTTTTCAAAAAAAATGTTGTTGAATACCTTATGGCTCCCTAATTAAATAGAAACTATAAAATTAAGAATTTTGCAAATATAGTTTTTCTATGTTTGATGTAGAATACCTTATCTCTCCACAATTAAATAATTTACAAATATTATCTTAGCTTTAACTTTCAAAAATAAACCTTTCAAATTTTAAATATTTTTAAAAAACTTTAAATAAATAATTCTATAACTACTTATTTCTCCAAAACCTTAAGAAGCAAATATATTAACTTCTAATTAATGCTTCAGATCATTAAATAAATGTCTAAGGTATTAATTTGCTAATAAAGTCCTTATCCCTCCAATTAAGCTTATAAAACCTTAGAAATATCAAAAATTAAATTTATTACTCCTTTAGAAACTTAGAAAGATTTAAATTTAAATTAAATCTTCAATACCTTAACCTTGGCACATCCAATTCTCCTTTGGCGCATTCAACTCTGCTCACTAAATAATGTCTTGGGCATTTCACTACCTTGGAGTGTGTTTCATTGAATGCTCAAGCATTTATTTCCTCCAATCGATTATGCCTCAATGTCTTCCAATGGGTATTGTCCTATTTTTGATGAGCATTGTCCTCCAATGGGTGATATCTCTCCAACGAGCAGTTTTTGGCTTCTCTCCAATGGATGCTTCACTATGCTACGCTTGATGCTTCAATGTGCTTTGAATATATGTTATTAGTTGCATGCATAACCTATTATCAATGTTTTTAAAAACGGTTACATTTATGTCCATTCACTTGTCTTTCATTCACATGGATTTGCATGATTCAAATGAACGTTTCACCTACGCTTAAAAATTATTTGTCTATGAGCATGCAACAAATGTATTTTATGGATTTCAAATGTTGATTTTCCTTATACCATTTTATATTCCCTTAATAAATGTGGCACCTCATCCTTTGAGCATTACAAATATGATGACACTCATATTCCTTTTGCAAAATTCAAGTTCCCTGGGCACACATTGTTCTAACATTCAATTTCCATATAGGCACTTGATTTCTCTTTGTTTTCCTTTACAATGCTAGTGCTTTGTTTCTTCTTAGAGAGTTCTACACTTCTTCTCCTTAGGTTGATGATTTTTCCTTGGTTGCTTTAGCTTACTCTAGTATTGATGCTTCACTATCCCTTTGTCCTTGCAAGGCTAGGTTTCAGGTGTTAAGCATGGCACTCTATGTCTCCTTGTGTATGGGTCTCAGGTGCTTCCTCTTGGTGGCTCTTGGATCTACATTTGTGTAGACCAAAAATTTTGTACCCCTTTACCTCAGGATAATGGATTCATGCCTCAAAGGGGATGGGAAATCAAATATCTATACCTCGATATAAGAGGTACTAGTATTGTACCTTCTTTGGTGATTGTCGATAAATTATGGTGGGTTCACCAAGAAAATTTTAAAGATGGTTTCTACGTTTATGCAACATGAAGTGTTTAATGTATTATTTAATAAAAAACATCTATGTTTTAGGATAGAATGCAACTAAACCTAAACTATATGCAAATTTAATTTTATTGAAAGAAACAAACGATGAACAATAAAATTAAATTAAATGCATTGTAGATTTGTTTTTGTATTTTATTATATTTTCAAATGATATTTAAATAAAAAAGCACAAAATAGATAGATAATAGATAAACAAAGCTAATATGGATAATATCTAAAACTTACCTACACTGGAAAGCTGATCCAAGCAAGTTTGAGGTTGGTTCCAACGAATTTGGTAGCTCCAAGCGAATTTGTCACAAATCTTCCAAATTCGTGAAAAAACTACAATATGTCAAATAGAACACTAGAAATAGCTATCAGTGATTGGGGATTTTCTTAGGCCATTATCAAATAGATCTTGATGGTATGGTAGTCAGATCCCCTGGGTTATTTTAGCAAACCTTGGACAAAATAATGGATTTTCTAGATTTATTGCAAACATATATGATTTGAAAAGAAATGATGAACAATGTAAAATGAGAAATACAATGCCTATTATGATGATCCAAATGTAGATATTATGATGCAATACCTATGAGGATGATCCAAATCCACTAGAATAATCTAAAGATATCAAAGCTTTATGCCTAAAATATCTAGATATTGTGGCTTGGTCATACGAAGACCTTAAGGTATATGACAAAAAGGTTATCCAACATACTATCGAGCTGGATCCTGATGCAAAGTCTTTTAGGTGGAAGCAAAGGCCCATGAATCCTTAGATTGATGCCATCATGAGAGAGTAGCTCTTAAAGTTATTAAAGGCCAAGATCATATACCCAATAAAATATTCTACCTGGGTAGCTAACTTGGTACCCGTAAGAAAAAAGAATGGTGATATATGCTTGTGTGTAGATTTCAAAAATCTTAACCAAGCATCCCTTAAAGATCACTACCCTTCCCATAGATTGATCAGATTATACAAGTAGTGGCAGGGGCAGAGAGGTTTTCATTACTTGATGGTTACTCTAGATACAACCATATTTGGGTAAAAGATGAAGATCAATATAAAACCGCATTCACCATAAAATGGGGTATATTTGCTTACTAGAGAATGCCTTTTGGGCTGTCCAATGCGGGAGCCACATTTCAGAGAGCCATAGATTATGCTTTTGGTGCACTAATCAACAAAGTCATTATGATTTATTTGGATGATATTACTATGTTTTTCCATGATAAGAAAGACCACCTATCACATCTGGAGCAAGTTTTTTAGAAGTGCGGGGAATTTGGTATTTCACTCAATCCTAAGAAGTCATTCTTTGTTGTTCATGAAGGAAAGCTGCTAGGTCATGTAGTATCAAAATAAGGTATGGCCATAGATCTAGATATAATCAGATCCATTCTTGCTCTCCCTTTGCCTACAAACAAGAAGACCTTACAGTCTTTCCTAGGCTAAATCAATTTTGTTAGAAAATTCATTTTCGATTTTGCACAGAAAGTAAGGCCTATAACTGAGCTACTCAAGAAGAATGCTAAGTTCAAATGGACTGAAGTTAAAAAACAATCTTTTCAAATTATCAAGCAATCCATTGCAACAACCCCAATACTAGTAAATCCATATTTTAGTAAATATTTTATCCTTTATGCATATGGAGCTGAAGAAAGTTATGCCTCAGTGCTTACTCAAAAATATGATCAAGGTGAAGAGCATCATGTATTATTTTGGATCTAGAAACTCCATGATTACCAGGTTAAATATAAATTTATTGAAAGACAAGTGTTTGTTGTGATGAAGTCACTGAAGAAGTTCAGGCAGTACTTGGTATAGAGTAAGACCCTGGTATATGTGGTTCATCCAATTGTAAGAAGTTTTATCATACAGGGTGAACTAGGAGATAAAAGGGTTGGTTGGATTACCAAAATCCAATAATATGATTTAGAAATACATCCCACCAAGTTAGTGAGAGGCAAAGCCCTATGCTAAGGTCTAACGAAGGCTATAGCATTACAAGAAATGATAGCTTGCCAAACAGCAGATGAAGATCATATGGAAGAAGCACAAACAATAGATTCCGATTGGGTTGACCAGATGATCGGGTATTTCCAAACTGGAGTATGTCCCCCCAATATAAATACATACCAAAGGAGGAGATACAGGCTTCATGCTTTGAAATATGTATTACTACCAAAAGGTCTGTACAAAAGAAACTTAGATGGAATTATTCTAAAATGCTTGAAATATGATCAACAAAAGAGAGTTATGGAATAGTTCCATGTAGGATCAGCTAGTGGACATAGCTCAGGCAGGGTTACAACTTTGAAAATCATAAGAGCAGGCTATTATTGGCCCATTGTATTTACTGATGCTTTCAAGGTCACTAGGGCCTGTGATAAATGCCAGAGATATGTTGGAAGGACAAGAAATGCTTCATCCCCCTCAAGCCCATACAAGTTGAAGAGCCTTTTCAACAATGGGGACTAGAATTCATAGGGGTTATCAACCCTAATTCCTCAAAAAAGCATAATTTTATCTTAAATGCCACATATTATCTCACCAAATGGGTAGAGGCTAGTCCTACCAAGAAATCAGATCAAGACATGATCAATTTCATGGAAATATTAATTTCGAGGTTTGGAGTTCCAGAAGCCTTGGTGAGTAACAATGGTCCGACTTTCATATGAGCCAAGTATATTGAGTTTTCCAACAAGTATGACATCACTCTTAAGAATAATTCAAACTATTAACCACAAGGTAATGGACTTGCAAAATCCACTAACAAAAACTTGTTAAGGATTTTGAGGAAATCACTTGAAGGAAATAAAAGAAGTTGGCATCGATTACTAGACCAAGATATTTGGGCTGATAGAATTACTATAAAAAATTCCATTAAGACTTTTCCTTATGCACTAGTTTATGGCAAGAAGGCAATGTTACCTATCCACTTGGAGATTCCAGCACTTAAGCTTGTCAATATAGAGGAGGAATCATAAGAAGATCCAATAGAAAATAGGTTGAACTACCTACTGCAACTTGAAGAGAATAGAGCTCAAGCATATGATAAATTTCAAAAGCATTCCTCAAATATTAAGGCATGGTTTGATAAGAAATCCAAATTCATAAAATTCTAGGTTGGAGATTCAATTCTCAGGTGGAATGTTGATAGAGCAAAACCGGGCAAGCATGAAAAGTTTGATTCTTTTTGGGATGGCCCATTCACGATAGTAGAGGAAAATGAGTCCAATGTGTTCCAACTTGCAGATCAAGAAGGAAACATACAACCAATTCCAGTAAATGGTTTTCACCTCAAACTCTACTATGTTTGAAATATGAGCTCACTGTAATATATGTATATATGTTGTATTATATTTTCCCTTCTTTCTACACTTTGTAATCATTTTTCTTTAAAAAATCATGGAAAAAGGAAAAAAATTGCAAAAATGACTAAGTGTTGGTAGAGTACTCAACCATGTTCCATTTCGCACTCAAAAGCATGTAAATCCTTTTAGAATGGTGAGCGTTTATGAATCCGCATCAAAATACACTGACATCCCCACGGAATGGTGCAGGGGTTCTTATCTCGCACGATGAAGAGAGCCAAGTATCAAAAGAAACAAGGGTGTCTCTAGTCCAAGGACCTTTCAAAGCTAAAGCAGGATGGAGTAGAACCAAGGTGATGATTCATGCATAAAATTTGCTAAGTATCAATGGAATCAAAGATACCTTTAATTCATCGATTTCAAAACCAAAGTAGAGCCAAGTAGTGATTTCGTGATCACGCCACGTGGAGATGAAAGAAAGACCCCACATTCAATGCTAACAAGCTTGCGCTCAATCCAAAGAGTAGCTAAAGAGACATGGTGAGGTGGCAGTTCAGTTTGAATTTTTTGCCAATGAAAATTTAGAATGCCATCATTGAGTCATCGAAAGGAATGAGTGGAAGTTGTAAAGTGTGCCAATAGGTAGATCGTGCAATAGTCGCATTAATGGAGGAAGATACACATGACTCCAAGAAATAAAAGAACCAAAAAAGCACACTCAAAGTCCATTTAGTAGCTAATTGCCTCCTCAAAGCAGTAAAGGGTGAAACAATACTCTAAAAATTTTTGCTACAAATTACAGAGGGAACAAAGTCTTATTGCTATCAAAATGGTTTTAGAGGATGTCTAAGAGTTCAAAACTCTAGAGAAATAGGTGGTGGTGCCATACATCAATAGAGCAGAAGCTGTGGTGGATACTGAAATGGTCCTCATAGAAAGAACAAGGCTCAAAAGGAGCATCAATGATAGATTCAAAAAGAGAGATGCTTTGTTTGTGGAAGGTAGATGTGTTTTCCTCTCTTATCTCTCTTTTTACATTTGTGATTATGTTCATACCTATTCAAAATTAATAGCTGCAATAGTTAATTTTTATGAACCAATAGCCAAAGCAGTAAAAATCTTTGAGGGTGAATCCCTTTTCAGTATCATTGCCTCTTTCTATCATAATATTTTTGCCCTAGGTTTTGAACCGTCAGTGAGGCCAAAATATTTTAGAGTGACTGAACAAGCTAGGTATTATTCATTGGAGAAGAGAGCTAATGATGGTGAGTCATTTAAAAAATGGGTTTACAAGCAGCTTGATACTAAACCCAAGAAGAAATTACCTGAGGTCCCAATCTCTATTGATAAATTTACAAACCCTATACTATTTTTTATGTTGGCCTGTATGGAGGGTTTAGACTTTGATAGAATGGTATACGGATGGCAAATTGTCGTAGCCTATTGTATTTCTAACGAAATAATGTATGAGAAATGTGTATAGGAAAGAGGGACTAGGGTGATTTATTTTGATTGGCCAGCTTTTCTTGCCTAGAGAATACATGAACAGTTGGTGAGTATGAAAAGGGGCTCTGATGCTCCTAGTTTCAAGCATTTCTCAAGTCTGGTATGGATGTTTTATGCTGCCATTAAATATAGAATGCCTTGGATTCCAGTCAGGGACAAAATTAATTATGGATAACCCTTGCCGATTTATTACTGGACAAGTCACTTGAGAAACAATGAGTTTTATTATAGATTCAATTTAGAATTTCTTGGACCTGCATTGAAAATTATGTAAGGAAGGTGCCCTAGATTGCCACACTTGGCTAAGCAGATTCTGAGAGCAGAGGGTGCTGAAGAAGGAGACTAGTATTTGTTGACCGAGGGCACAGTTATCATACTATATGGTTTCATGGGTAAACCTTTTCTCCTACCCCATTTTGTTACAGAGAGGCTCTTTGCCTTAGAATATTTAAGGCAAGTGGAATACATCGATTTGAATTATGGTTCTGGAAGAAAGAGAAGGTATTTTCTTACATACCACACTGTGGAGGATATTACCATCACTAAGAAGGGGCAGAGTAAGCTAATAGACCAATACCTTGATAGGTTAGGTCTATTTTATATTCCCTAAATATGGAGTTATGACCCTGATGGCATCTTCACTGCAAGAAATGTAGCCGTAAATGGAGAAAAGTCTTATAAATTTGAAAAGAGGCCTAGGGCTCATTTCAAACAAGGAAGAAAAAATGATGAGGCCACTCTTTTGGAGTGGAATGTGTTGAAAATGGGTCACTTTCCTCCATGATTGGATTTCTATGAGCATATTGTTGATTATGACCTTGACAAGAGGAAGAGTCATTGGCTTACAGAAGCCACCATTAGTGACATTGAAGGAAAAACTTCAAATAAAAAGGACCCTCAGCCTAAGGAGGATGCTACTAAAGAAGCTGAGGAAGAAGAACAATGGAATGTAGCAAAGATATCAGATTGGTGGAGAATGAGGATTGAGATTGGAAAACCTAAGTCCAGGTTTGGAATGAATATTGATAAAGGGTTTTCCAAGAGGTATAATGAAAATATCGAAACCTAGAAACAGGACGTCAGAAACATAGTATTAATAGTGCAAAAGTCCCAAACTAGTTTTGAATCTCTCTCCTCACCCACAAATCAAGAAGCTCTAATAGAAGAGCAAGAAACTCCTCTAACAGCAGCTGAAGTCTTGAAAACTTTTCATCCTACCACTAAAAAAGTGGAGAAGTTTCCTAAGGGAGCTCAGCTTATGAGTAAAATGCAACATCCCAGTGAAAAAGCTATCAATACTCTAGTCATTGAGGTAATATCAAGGCCTAAATGCTTAGCTCTAGGGGGTCAGCCTCCAGACACAGATATTGACTGGAGGAAGAAGGATGAGAGTTTCAAGTTCACCCCCATTTCTTTTACCACTGTAGTATCAGTTGAAGCACGTCCTATTTTTGAGCAAGTCTGGTTTGCTAGAGCTGTGCAAGGAAATGAATCAAAAGAGGAATCTGAGAGTGATATGGTTGCCTTTCAATTGGTTCATAGAAGGACTAAAAGAGTTCCAGAAAGAGAGGAAAGAGAAATTTCAAAGAAACAAAAATTGGATATGGAGGAGATTGCAAAAGAGGTAGTTGTTTCTACTGTAGAAGAATTGACTCACCAAGAGCAGCAACAAGAAATAGAAATGGAGCAGGAACACCCTACATCTGTAGGTTAAGGTATGGTTTCTAAATCCTGTTCTCCTCTACATCCTTATGAATACCCAAATAATTCTCCCTCCATTTCTAATCAAGAAAATGTGACAAAGGTCCCTTCTCCCTCTCATAGTCCACCCCATGTTTCATTGGTTGTCACTGAAGAACAAGTCACTTCTGTTCCCCCACAGTCACCCCAAATCCCACTTCCAACATCTGAGGTTCCCACTTCATCATCTCCCATAATTTCATCTTCATCATTACCACCACCACCATCAATGGGACACAATGTTCCAAGTACCACCATTCATCCAATTGTTAGTCTTGTGTTGGTTTCTATGAGTTTACCAATAGCAACAACGTCAGTAGTCATAGAGTCCAATGTCATTACAAATACTTTTGAGAGTACTCCCACATCCCCATTATCAGCAGTTTAGTCTGCCCTATCATTTTTGGTATCTTCATCTCCTCTGGATGCTAGTTTTTCAAGTCCTATTAATTTACTAAAATAGCAGGCAGCCATACAGAGAGCGAATGATTTCTAGGCAGAAAAGCTTTCTAAGCATTACAGTAGGATGGTTTTCATGAGAAGTATGTATGTAGATCCAATGGCTAGGCAAAGAGTATCTAGATCTACAACTCCACTTGTAAATAAGCCTAAAAATGAAATGATTGTCCAAGATTATCAAGTGGAGGAGGTCACAAAAGATATTGATAAGCTTCTTGAAGAGGATGAGTTGATTATGGCCAGAGCTCATTTAGACACCTTCTATGTGAAGAATGATATAGTCAGAGAGAAGGTGAATAAACTAGAGAAATAATTTGAAAAGCTTTAGAAGACTCTAAGAAATCAAAAGGAAGTTGAAAAGGCTCTAAAAAAAGAGGTCAAGGGCTGGCAAGAAAAATTTCAAGAGGCCAATAAGATTAAGGATCAACTAGGAGAGCAAAAGAAGCTGAATGAAGAACAAGTAAAAGAAATTCAGAGTTTAAAACAATAGCTTCAAATAGAGAAGGCTAAGGCCTCTGGTTTTTCTAAAATTGAATTGAAGAAGATTAGAAAAGAGATGCTCTCCAAAGTCTAAGATAAATGTTCAGGGCTTTGATTCATGATCGATTATCTTGATGAGGCCAATCGCTTACTCCCCAATGTATAGAGAGATCTATATCAGATCACTGGAGAGTTGCAACCTATGGTGATTCTGGTAGAACAAATGTATAGGTTGGTGGATATCAGACTCAGTGATTCTACTAAATGAATTCCTAGAAAAGAATGGAATATCACCAGAGTTGCTGCAAGAATTATGGTTAAAAAGTACAAGGCACTTCAAAGAACCTGGCTGTTATTTGACAATATTAAGGGTGTGATTATATATGTTGTTGATGTAAATAAATAAATGATTCAATTTGGATTCAAAGGCCTATGGATGGAGGATCACAACTTGCTATCCATGGAAGAGATCCAAAAAAGCATTAATGAAAATTTGTAGGATGAATCTGGAATTGATTCTCTTGAAGAGCCACTACCCCAAGAGCAAGTTGTCCAATTAATTATTAATTTTACCAGATTAAGAGATATCATGGAAGATCTAGTGAAAAGAGGGAATGCTGCTAACTATGAGGACATTGGAGAATTACAATATGTTTATAAGCAGCTCAAAGAAACATCAAACCTCTCTGAAGCAGCCTGGAAATAGGCTTTACAATATTTAAAATTGATGATTCGGCTGTTTGGTGATGCTTGTAGAGGAAGGAATCAGAAACCTCCTTCTCCATAAGAAGAAGAAGAACAAGATGAAGTTGTTACATGCCCATATGGGACCCACAATTAGGTTGTTTCTATTTTGTACATATGCACAAGTTTTGCATTTTTGTTTTTTGCTCTGACAATTGTCAGAAATAAGCAATAAAGGCATGAAGCCTAGAGAGGCACAGAGAGCAACAGATTTTGTGTGAAGGCATTTTGCAATAAGGTCTTATAAGAGGAGTAGAGTTATGCCTGATTTTTGAAGATAATGGCAATAGGTTGATATTTTGGTGTAGTCTCATTATAAGTGGATGATCCATGATGTTTTTGGTATAATTTCTATATGAACCTTTACCCTCTAAGTAGATTATTGGATTTTCAAAGAGAGGGTAGTGTTTATATGGAATTTATTCTTTAAAGCATATTTTTAAAGATGAGTATTATTTTTTACTCCCAAGGCCCAATGGATAAGACTCTGAGTTTCATGTCTTTGTAAGCAAATCCACCTAGGAGGCACCAGAATGTAGGCCCAAAATGGCCACATACTTAGGAAATATTTTGAAAATTTTACTTAATTCATGAAGTTTTCAATCCGCACACTTTGCAGTGTATTTTGGAGTGGATCTACAAGAAATATTACGAGTTCACCCAATAGTTGGTGAATTTTAGCACTTGGAGCGATTCCGCAAGATTTCCTTTGTTTTTGGCTCCAAACTGGTGATGCATCCTGAATCTGTAATTTTTTTTGAAGAAGAATAATGTTAGTAGAAAATTAGTACGGATTGGTGACCGCTCAATATTTTGAATACTTTGTAAAGCAGATAAGTGTTAGAGAGCCTGATTCTGGAGAGCACGGTGAACATTCTTACCTAGAATGGTGACAGAAGGCAGAAATCTAAGTATAGAAGAAGCAGATTCATGATAAAGAATATTTTGACTAACTTCCTCTCACAGTGGTAAAAAACAGCGATGTATTTTGAGGCTAGTGCAGATTGGAGAAGAGTAACTTTGCATTACAAATGGTCCAGAATGTTGTCCTATGCCAAGGTGCTTGCTTTAGTCCAGAATGTAATCCACAAAAGTTTCAATAGAGATATGGCATCATCAACTTCTTGTGCAGAATGGTGAATGCTTCACGACCAACGAAGAAATATAAAGGATGAATAACGGATTTGATCCCGCTTAACTTCCAAATCACTTAAGGTCAGATTGGTGTTCCACAATTTTCTATGCATTAAGGAAGACATCATCATTTTTTAAAAGCGAAATGGCACTGAGTTCTCCTCTGCCATTATACGAATCTGATATAATATTTAATCATAGCCATATGATGGGAGAGATCAACGGTGGAGATTTTGCTAAGAAATATAAAGAATATAAAGGTATTTTTACACTAGATTTGTAACCGTTAGTTGGAGGAGAAAGTTGAAGCATCAAGGGTTTCAAGAATATAGGACCAAATATGGTTATAGATCAACAGTGATAGAAGGCTCCCAAGAAGGATCGACGATGATTGCATAATCCCCAATGGCCAGAACTCTAGTTAGCGATAAACAACTAGTAAGTTGTAGAGGCTTCGAGCTACCATGTCGGTCCACTTGCAACAAGTTTCTTGGAGGATGAACCAGTAAGAGAATGCCAGCAAGAACTCTCTACTGAGCTGTAAAATTTTAATCTTTGTAATGTTCGTTGTTATTTTAATTTTGTAAAAACTATAAGTAAAGATCGAACCCTCATTTTTAAAGGGTTAACTTGAGTGTGTTTGCGTATGCTACTATAAATATTCCCAAGGACTAATGAAAGGAGCATTACATTGATCTTCACATTAAAGTTGTGTCTTAATATTTGATATGATATCAGAGGTTCAGACTCTTTAGTTGCATTTTTGTGAATACTTGAATGGTTAGTTTGTGCCAGATTATTGGATTACTATATGTTAGGGTAATTGAAATTTGTTTCTGATTTTGATAATTATTGTTAGGTAGTGCTTTTCTGTAAAATCTAGGTATTGGTGAATTATGTTATTTGGATATCATTATTTGGATATTGAAATTGTTGTCTGCAATATTTATCTGTTGTTCGTTAATGAATGAAAATACATTTAACTTGAGATAATATTGATATGAATAATGTGTCCTTAAGTTATTTTTTGGAGCTTTTTGTTGTAGTGCAATGTTGTTAGCCTATCCATCCACTATTGTTCACATCTTTCTAACCTTAACATTTTCTTACCCTAATCTCTAAAACCCTAAGTGAGCTTAATTGTGTCAACACCCTGTTTAAGTTGACAAGGAACAAGCATACTCTGGAGGTTGGATCAGAAACTTTATTTTGGTCCATCCAATGTTGGGTGCTGAGTTGTAGTTATTGGGTGCAAGCCTGGATAGAAAGTAGGAAGATATACAACTAGAGTGTTGAGTAAAACCTGATGCAATTCAGTGCACAACACTTACCTTTTTATCAAACCATGTCTTAATATTTGTAGAGTGCTTCTAAAAATTCTCATATGCCTGAGATCTGTTCTCTTCCAACTGTAGTAAATGAGTTAACCTTGTTTCCACTGGATTTCCCTTAGATTCTTCCTTTGTATTTGCCAGTTTGAGTGCCGAAATTTTCAAATGGATAGGTAAAAATACCTTTTTACCATACATAAGATCATAAGGAGAAGTTTTAATGGAATTTTTTATAGTAATCCTATCTACCCACAAAGCTTGGTCCAGCAGTAGGTGCCAACTTATTTTATTCCCTTCAAACAATTTCCTCAAAATCCTCAACAAGTTTTTGTTGGTGGATTCAGAAAGTCCATTACCTTGTGGGTAATAATTTTAAGTATTCTTAAGAGTGATGTCATACTTACTGGAAAACTCAATATACTTGTCTCTTATGAAGGCTGGGCCATTGTCACTTACCAAGGCTTTTGGAACTCCAAACCTTGAAATCAAACTTTCCATAAAATTTGATCACAACTTCATGATCTGATTTCTTGGTAGAAATAGCCTCTACCCATCTGGAGAGGTAATCTATAGCAGTTAGGATATACTTATGCTCTATCAAGGAATGAGGGTTGATGACCCATATGAATTCCAGCACCCATTGTTGGAAGGGCTCTTCAACTTGTATCAACTTGAGGGGGAATGAATCATTCATTTTCCTTCCAACATATCATTGGTATTTGTCATAGGCTCTAGTAACTTTGAAAGTGTTAGAAAATATAGTAGACCAATAATAGCCTACTCTTATGATTTTCAAAGTTGTAAATTTTCCTGAGCAATGTCCTCCAATTGGTCCTCCATGTAACTCTTCAATAGCACTTTGTTGCTGATCATATTTTAAGCATTTTAGGAGGACTCCATCCAAGTTTCTTTTGTACAGGCCTTCTGGTAGTAATACATATTTCAAAGCCTACAACCTATATCTTCTTATTTGGGATGCATTAAGGTCAGGAGGGCATACTCTAGTTTTAAAGTATTTTATCATCTGTTCAACCCAATCAGAGTCTACTGGTTGTACTCCTTCAACCTGATCCTCTTCTGTTGTCTGGAAAGTTGTCACTTCTGCTAATATTGTTGCCTTTGTTAGACCTTAGCACAAGGCCTTGCCTCTCACCAACTTGGTGGAATGTATTTCTACATCATATTCTTAAATTTTTGTAATCCAACCAACCCTTTTATCTCCTAGTTCAACGTACATAATAAAGCTTCTTACATCTATATGAACAACATATACCAGGGTTTTACTCTAAACCAAGTACTGCCTAAACTTCTGCAATGAATTCATCACAACAAATACTTGTCTTTCAATAAAGTTATACTTGACCTGGTAGTCATGTACTGTTTGGTTCAAAAAAAATATAGGATGTTCCTCACCTTGGTCATATTTTTGAGTGAGCATTGAAGCATAACTCTCTTCATATCCATAAGCATAAAGGATAAAATCCTTACTAAAATTTGGGTTTACCAGCATTGGGGTTGTTGCAATGGACTGCTTGATTATCTCAAAAGCTTATTTTCTAATTCCAATCCATTTAAACTCAGCATTCTTCTTGAGACACTCGGATATGGGTCTCACTTTTTATGCAAAGTTAGAAATAAATTTCCTAACAAAGTTTATTTGATCCAAAAAGGACTGTAAGACCTTCTTATTTTTAGGTAATGGGAGAGCAAGAATGGACTTGATTCTTTCTAGATCTAGGGCCATACCTTCTTTTGAGACCATATGGCCTAGCATTTTTCCTTCATGGACTGCAAAGAATGATTTCTTAGGATTGAGTGAAATACCAAATTCTTTGAACATTTGGAAAACTTTCTCAATGTGTGCTAGGTGGTCGTGCATATCATGGGAAAACATAGTCATGTCATCCAAATAGATTAGAATGACTTTATTGATAAGTTCCCCAAAGGCATAATTCATGGCTCTCTGAAATGTGGCTCCTGCATTGGATAGCCCAAAAGGTATTCTTTGGTAGGCAAATATGCCCCATTTTATGGTGAATGTTGTTTAATATTGATCTTCATCTTTCACCCAAATCTAATTGTATCTACAGAAGCCATCTAACAATGAGAACCTTTTTTTCTCTGCCACTATATATAATATCTGATCAATCTGTGGGAGGGGATAGTGATCCTTAAGAGATTCTTGGTTAAGATTTCTAAAATCTACACATAAACAAATATCACCATTCTTTTTTCTCACAGGTACCAAGTTGGCTACCTAGTTTGAATTTTTTATTGGATAGATGATCTTAGCCTTCAATAAATTTAAGAGCTTATCTCTCATAATGATTTTGATCCTTGGATTTAGTGGCCTTTACTTCTACCTAAAAGGCTTCGCATCAGGCTCTAGCTCAATAGTATGTTGGATAATCCTTTTGTCATATACTTTGAGGTCTTCATATGACCAAGCCACAATGTCTTGATATTTTAGGCATAAAGATTTGATATATTCTTCCTCCTCTGGTGAACATCGCACTCCCAAATTAAGCTTCTTTTCAGTACTGACCTCAACTTCTTTATAAATTTTTTCATTGACTTTCATAACTTTGATATTTTTTCTGTCCTCATTATCAAACAAGCTTTCTAGGGTGACCAGCCCTCTAGGAATGTGATTGTTCCTCAATTGAATAGCATATTGTTGATCAATTTATTCTAGATTTTCTTCTTGGACAGTGGAGAGACATGCTTCTCTTACCAGAAAGTCAATTATCTGCTCATCACTTTCAAAAACCTACCAAAAAAATTGCTTATCTGGTACTATAGGTCTAAAAATCATTTTGATTCCCTTGGCTTTATTGATTCCAAATTCTTCAGAAGGGTTGAAGTTAGCTCCCTTTGTTGCTAATAAATCTACCAGAGTATTCTTTTCTTTGGGAATAAAATTTATATTTAGGGCATCATAATATTCCATCAGATCTCATACCCTATTTCTATATGCTTTTAGGTAATGGTACTTACTTTTGCACCTCTTTCTTACCTGATGGACGATTAGTTCAGAGTCACTATATATGTTTAGAATCTTAATGCCCATGTTTTTTTCTTGTATGAGTTTGAGGCATAAAGCCTCATATTCTGCAATATTATTTGTACATGACCATGTTAATGTGTAGGTAAAACTCTTTGTCCCCTCTGATTGGAATTGTAGTACCACACCAACTCCTGCATCATTTTTGCATTTAGCACCATCAAAGTGCATGATCCATGTTTCTTTTTCTCTCAAAGATTGATTGGATATAGCAGGAATTTTCTTCTTTGATTCAACTGAAATGCTATATGTTCCCATACCAGTTCCAAACTAACTATAATCTTCTTTGAAGGGCAACTCATCCTCAATATCCAGCTCCTCAAAATGTTCAACTAGCTCAAACTCCTCTATGGGATTAAGGTTGCACATGTCCTCCCCTATATTTTCAATATGATAGGAAACTAGATTTTTAGGTGTTATCCTTATCCTCTTCCCTTTGAAGGGAATGATCATGCTGGAATAATCCATGTACATGCATCCATCTAATTTTGTAGTGAACTCTCTTGAGAGGCATAAACTAAAGTAGGGATCTAGGTCAACCACTACTATTTCTTGTACTATTGTCACCTTAGGGGGTCTATGTAGCCTCATTAAAACATCCTTTATTACTCCCACTATTTTCATAGGTGTTCCATCCAATTGCAGTACTCCAAGGCAATATCAAGTATACCCCATACCCATTTCTTCATAAATTGCTTTAGGCATAACTGTAGTTGATTCTCCTGAATCTATCATATAATTTTGGACCACCCCGCCTTCCATCATTAGAGAGATATAGAAAGGAGGGGACTTATTCTTCAAAACCACAAGGGATTTTTCTTTCCTCTCTGAGGGTATACTAAGGATTGTGGTGGCTTGCCTATCCTATGGATACTTGTTGAGAGAAGCTTTAAGCAAGTCAATCTAGCCAGGAATAAAAAGGGTATCATATAAACTAGCTTTTGATGGAATCCTTTTCATCTCTTATACAATGTTGTATTCAGACTTAGCCAAAGTGGTCCTCTCAGGTTTTCTTTCTAGATCACCATATTTTCTTTTGTATTGCTAAATGGCTTCTATTCTTTGTCTTTTGGTAATAGAGGGGAATCTAAGCCTCTCTTGAGCCTCATCTTTAGACTTTGTTCAGTCTCCTTCAATTTTTCTCTTGAATCTCTTGGGGATACTATCTGTCTTATATTTCCATTTAGCCTGGGGAATAGGAAAAGTATCACTGCTTTGGGGAAGTGGGTCATTTCTTTTATGAGAAGGAACTCAAAATTGTCCCATATTTTGGGGATCTACTTGCAAGGTTTTCTTTCCAGACCTTGTCATAACAGCAATTGGGCTATCCTCATCCAAATATTTTCCAACCATGATTCAGTTAGGCTGCTATAACATACTTACTCTTCCCTTTTGATTCCTCTCATCCTGATCCATAGCTTTTTGAACATGATATTGGTACATGACATAAGATTGTGAATCATGAGGGTCATTGTTGGAAATAACGCATGGTAAAAATTTATTTTTACCACAGTAAGGTTGGACCTTACCTTTTACCTCCCTGGACGGTAGAGACTGGACGACAGAGGTTTGACGGCATGGGCGACAGAGAGAATGAATTCTAATTTTCCTCTTCTTTCCTCCCTATTTTCCTTCATCCTTTTCTCTTTCCCCTAAGTTAGCGATTATGGTTTATTTCCTTCTATTTAAACCTTGTAACCATAGATTAATTTTTAATGCAATTTTATTCTATTTTCTCCTAAAATTTTCTTCCTGGTTACTAACCTAAGCTCCTATCACAATATCTGGTATCAGAGCTGGTTCACGTTTGGCTGGAAGGCATGGCAAGCGAGGCACGGATCTTGAGGAGGTCGGCCCACAGCATGTGAACCGAGGTAAGAGGCCCAAAACATGCGAACCGAGGGAGTAGGAGGCATGGATCCCGAGGAACTAATCAAGAGGCGACACATGGCAGACAATGAGCGAGTAGACGCGACACGTGGTAGGGAGCGGACTCGATGACCAGACACATGGCAGGGAGTGGACGTGATAGTGCGACACCTGGCAGGGAGACGATGAGACAAGTGGTGAGTAGACAAGCGGGCGACTGGATGGGCAATGCACATGAGGCAAAAGGCATGGTCCTGATTTCCCGTAGGCAATCGAAACTCATCCGTCGAATACAGGCTTTTAAAGCTTGTAAGTTTCATCTACAGGGCGGATGTGGGACAAATGTCCCGTGTTTTTTTTTTTAATATTTTCTAGCCCGACATAATAGAAGGAAGGCAAGCGCCTTCCATTCATGTCAGACAGGCTAGCCTGACTGGCCATTCGGGCCAGCGTTAAGGCTTGGCACGGGAGGTCACGGGGTCGAACCCCACGCGCACCATATATAATCTTTTGCACGATAAAAATTAATTTTTTTTATTTTTTTCATATTTAAAAAAAAAAAGGGAATCAATCTATCAAAATTGTGGAAGAAAATATATTTCCTAAGAGGAAATTGCTGTAACATTTTTTTTACGCTTTGAGAGGTAAAAATTTAGTAACATTTCCTAAGAGGAAATTTTGTGTAAAAGAAAATTTCAGGGAAATTTTCTTAGATGATAAGATCGAATGGATGTTATCAGGCTCTTTGTAAACTGTTACTAAGAATGAACGCTGAAAACTTTGATGAGCATGTGAGAACACTAGGCATAAATTCAGTCTTTTCATAGTTGCAAAACGCAGTTATTGCACAACAGAGAAATCCTGATCTAGGATACGAAGCAGATTCAGAAGATAACTCTTTTGGGAGTAGATTTGAACAATATGAATCTGTGGAGATTGCTCCACAAGGATCTGAATATACTCATTATAGTAATTCAGTTGAAATCCTACAACCTCCTTCACCTGAAATTATATTGATCAGTGACGACGACGAACAAGTCGTTGACAATTTTGTAATTGCTGAATCACAACAAGAATAGGTTGTTTTTTGAAGGATAAATCAAGAAAGGCTTGATATTTTGTAAAGTATTTTTGTAATAAGACTATATAAGAAAGGTTTCTTGTTTTAATAGATTGTAATGGGATCAAATAACAATCTACCAATCCTCGAATTCAATGGGGTTAATTATGAGTACTGGTCCATCAAAATGAGGACATTACTCATAGGAAAAGGAATATGGGATAGTATTGAATACGGTTACACTGCTCCAATAGATTGGACTACTTTTAGTGTAACCGATAAGAAGACCTTCAAAGATGCACAGAAAAATAACTCTTTTGCCTTATACCATCTTCAATCAGCATTAGATCCAAGTATCTTTCCTAGAATTGCATCTTTCTTAACTGCCAAAGATGCATGGAATGCCTTGAAAGAAGGATTTCAAGGAAGTGATAAAGTGAAGCAAGTTAGGCTTTAGACCTTAAAAAGAGATTTTGAAAATATCAAAATGAAGGAAAATGAAAGATTCGGTGACTATTGTGTACGAGTCAAAGCAATAGTTGATATGATGCAAACTTTAGGTGATAACACAATAGTTGAAAAAATTGTGAAGAAAGTGTTGAGAACACTTCTTCCTAAGTGGAATCACATTGCCATCATAATTGAATAATCAAAAGACCTTTCTACTCTTACTTTTGATAGTTTTATTGGATCATTAACATCACATGAAGAGCGCTTTCAAGGATCACCTTCAACAAGCTATGGAGGTGATGACAAAGCCTTCACTTTGAATGAAGCTGCAAGATGAGGACAAGGAAGAGGTCGAGGCAAAGGACAACAACAAAGAGGCAAAGGCCAAAGCAACTCCTATAGAGGAGGAAATCAAAACAGAGGTGGAAATCAAAATAGAGGAGCCAATCAGAACCAAAGCGGCAATGCAGGCCATGGAAATCAAGGACGAGGAAGTAACAAAACTAAAACAACGTGTTTCAATTGTGGGAAACAAGGACACTTCGCTCGTGATTGCTGGTAAAAGTCTTAAAAATATCAAAGCAGTCAATATGGCTCATTTTATGGAGAAGAAGAAGGCACCTCAAATATTTTTCTTTCATATGGATAGTCAGATCAAAATCTCAAAGACACATGGATTTTAGATACTGGTTGCTCCAACCACATGAGTGGCAAAGAAAATCTCTTTGCTACATTAGATTCAAATTATAAATCCCATGTTAAGTTAGGGGATAATAAATATTTGCAAGTTGAAGGCATTGGAGCTATGGAAGTTCCAACAAAAGAAGGCCTTAAAAAGGTGAATGATTACTATATCAAATGTCTTCGCACTGATAGAGGAGGAGAGTACTCCTCAAATGAATTTTTAAATTATTGTAAGCAAAATGGGATAAAAAGGCAGTTCACCACTGCCTATACCCCATAGCAGAACGGTGTGACCGAAAGAAAGAACCGCACCCTTGTTGAAATAGCATGTACGATGCTTCAAACAAAGCATCTAACATACAGCTATTGGGCAAATGCAGTGAGAACTAGTGCATATATTCTAAATAGAAGTTTGACTTCTAGTTTAGATGGTATCACTCCTTATGAAGGATGGTACGGTAAGAAACCAAATGTTAAACATTTTTGAGTATTTGGTTCTTTAGCTTATGCACACATTCCTGAGGAGAAGAGAAAGAAGCTTGATCCCAAGAGTCAAGCATGTATTTTTGTAGGGTATTGTGAATCTACCAAAGGGTATAGATTGTACAATCCCAAGACACATAAAATAGTTATCTCCAGGGATGTAATTTTTGATGAAAGGGGAGAATGGGGTCATAAAAAATTTGTTGATATAGACTCTAAATCTGAAAGTTCCACATTTTTACAGCCCAAGAAAAGTAGTGGAAGTAGTTCCCCTCCACAAAGTCCACATCAGGAATCTTCATCGAGTACATCAAGTGGTACATCAAGTCCAAGAGGAACTCCTTTGTTGGCACCCCCAAACTTTCTAAAATGATTTCAAATATCTGTAAGCGCTCCAAGTACGATGGATATTGATCTAGTTTCTCAAAGGAAAGAAACAAATAAAGGAAAGCGCATACTATAGAGTCATCCATATTCTCAAATGTTGGATAGGAATTTCCAACAAAGATACACTAGGAGTCAAGCTAGTGAGATGGATGACATTTTGTCAAGACTTGAAAATCTTCAAATGTCAGGAGATGATGAGTCTCATGAACCAAGGGGTGATGTAGTCAATTATGCTTTTTTGGCTGCTGCACAACTAGAACCATCTAGCTATGAAAAATCATGTACTAAAAGTATATGGCAAGATGCCATGGAAGAGGAAATATCCTCAATTAAAAAGAATGATACTTGGGAGCTTGTGAAGCTTCCCAAGGGAAAAAAATGTGTTGGATGTAAATGGGTCTATAAGACCAAATTCAATGCTGATGGAAGCATTGAAAGGCATAAGGCAAGATTAGTAGCTAAGGGTTTTACTCAAAAATATGGCATAGATTATGAGGAAACCTTTGCTCCAGTTGCTCGACAAGAAACAATCAGAACTGTTCTTTCCTTGGCAGACCATAATGGATGGAACATTCAACACATGGATGTGAAAAGTGCATTTTTAAATGGATACCTAACAGAAGAGGTGTATGTTCAACAACCTCAAGGTTTCCAAGAACAAGGAAAAGAAAACCTTGTTTATAAATTGAAAAAAGCACTTTATGGCCTCAAGCAAGCACCACGAGCGTGGTACTCACACATTGACGGCTATTTTAGCGAGTATGGTTTCACAAAAATAAAGAGTGAACCAACTCTATACTACCTTAAGAATGGAGTAGATATCCTCATAGTTTGTTTATATGTGGATGATCTAATATTTATAGGTAGTAATAATAAGATGAATATGGAGTTCAAAAACTCCATGATGAATTAATTTGAGATGAAGGATCTCGGATTAATGAGATACTTCCTAGGCATGGAAGTACATCAATCAAAGTAAGGGATCTTCATATGTCAATAGAAATATGCTCATGACATGATCAAGAATTTTGCTATGTAGCAGTGCAAATCAGTTGCAACACCAACAAGACATGGAATCCAGCTAAGCAAAGATGATGGAGCACCAAAAGTTGACATGACCAATTTCAAAAGCATGGTTGGGAGTTTAATGTTTCTCACAAACACTAGGCCAGATATACAGTATGTTGTTTCTCTAGTATCAAGGTTTATGGCTTGCCCATCCGAGCTGCACCTTCAAGCAACCAAACTAATTTTATGATATGTAAAAGGTACATTGGATTTTGGAATCCATTACCACAAGTCTAACTCTATGAAGTTAGTTGGTTATAGTGATAGCGATTGGGGTAGTAATATAGATGACAGAAAATCTACATCAGGGAACTGTTTTAGTCTAGGTTCAGGACTAATAACTTGGAGTTCTAAGAAGCAATCTGTTGTAGCATTATCATCTACAGAAGCTGAGTATATAGCCATTACCCATGCTAGTACTCAAATCCTCTAGTTGAGGAAAATCCTTGAAGATATTGGTGAAAATCAAATTGGTCCAACCAAACTGAATTGTGATAATATTAGTGCCATACAGTTGGCATATAATCCGATCCACCACAAAAGGTCAAAACATTTTGATATGAAGTATCACTTCATAAGAGATATGGTGGAACAACAGATAGTTGAGCTTCAATACTACAGCACTTTGGATAATCTAGTAGACATCTTCACCAAAGGCATGGCTAAAGATCAATTTATAAATCTGAGAGACTGTATAGTCAGTCCTCTCAACTTTAAGGGGGAGAATGTTGGAAATAACACATGGTAAAAATTTATTTTTACCATAGTAAGGTTGGGCCTTACCTTTTACCTCCCTGGACGATAGAAACTGGACGACAGAGGTTTGACGGCATGGGCGGCAGAGAGAATGAATTCTAATTTTCCTCTTCTTTCCTCCCTATTTTCGTTCATCCTTTTCTCTTTCCCCTAAGTTAGCGATTATGGTTTATTTCCTTCTATTTAAACCTTGTAACCGCAAATTAATTTTTAATGCAAGTTTATTCTATTTTCTCCTAACTTTTTATTCCTGGTTACTAACCTAAGCTCCTATCACAATAGTCATTACATACCAAACACTAGACATTAACCAGACTTGTCTCTAAAGAACACTCCAACTCTTCATATATTGCATTTACTCTAATTCTAGTACTGTTACTAGGACCAGGTCTCTAATATTTGTTCACATATGGAGATCTCCTCTATTGTGACATTTCCTGATCTCTATTTTTCATTGAATTCATTCTTACTCAAAGTTTTCAGAGTATTTTGTATATCAAGAATAGCATAAAACTCTTGAGATGATTGATAAGGGGAGGGAAAGGAACTGTTGCAGACGATGCTTTTAGTTTAGGGATAGGGTTCATTTGTAGATATGGGGATGATAAGGAAATGGGATCCATGTAAGATGAGTTTGTAGATTGGATTTGGCCATTAATGGTTTCTGAATCGTAAGGCAACACAGCTTTGGGAGGTAACCTCCCCACATTAATTAATATGTTATTTTCATGAACTACTACATTATAAACTTATAGAAATGTTTCCACCCTAGATTGTTGGGTTTACAAGCCTAGCTCTAATCCAAGAGCTCTAATATAATACATATAAGCCAAGCATGCAGCTAGTCTAGCTACAGGGGGAATTCTTTTCCATGTTCTGCTAAACCTCAAATTGAAATCTGAGATAGTCTCTTGTTGAGATTTTTGCATGGATGTAAATTGGTTAAGTAGAGAGAAAGGTTTAGCAGATTCATTAAATTCTTCCACAAAAGGCTCAACCAATGCTTGCCATGATGTGATAGTGTTATATTCCAGAATTCTAAACCAATGTAAAATCTTTCCTCTGGAGGATAGGTCTAGAATTCTTATAATAATATCCTTCTCTTTTATGTTGTGGATTACTGCTAGATTCAAAATATATTGACAGTGCTCATATAATGTCTTTCTAGATCCATCATAAGTGGGAATAGCCTTAGACACAACATAGGGAATGGCATTCATATGGGCTAATCTAAAGGGACCATTTGTGTTCTAGCTAGGGTATTTCTATAATGGTTGATTAGGGGCCACATTCCCCTAATTTTGGGTTGTATTACCTGCCATATTTCCAAGTGTATGTCTTGTTGGAGGGGCTATTGGATTAATTGTAGGATTTTCCTCATAAAGCTCTTCTTCTGAGAGGAAATATTGATTCAAACTTTTGATAATAGTAGACCCTCTATAAGGTAGCTCACAATAGAAATAGGAGTTGGGGTTATTCCTTTTGAAAGACCTGGTATACATGAAATGATACTGGTCTACAAGAGTGATTCTTTTCTAGGCTTAAATACCAGGGAGTCGCCAAGTGAATTTGTTATTATTCACTTAACAAGGTCAAGATAATTCACCAAATATTGATTCCTTCGGGTAGAGATAAAATATAACTCATATGATGGGTTTTCGTGTTCCTTATGAATTGGTCCCATCGAGCGTGCCAAAAACTGTTGGGCATTGAATTGCATCAAGTTTTACTCAATACTGTGGCTTTTTATCTTCCTACTTTCTGTCCAAGCATACACCCGATAGCTACAGCTCAACACTCAATATTGGATGGACCAAAATAGGGTTTCAAATACAACCTCCAGAGTAGGCTAGTTACTTGTCAACTTAAACAGGATTTTGACACAATAAAGTTCACTTAGGGTTTTGGATATTAGGGTTAAAAAAGATATTAGGGTTAGGAAATGTGAACAATAGTGGACGGATAGGCTAACAACAATGTCACTATGGCAAAAATCTCCCATAAACTATCTCAAGGTACTCATTACTTCAGATCAACATTATCTCAAATCAAATGAATCTTCATACATTAAAGCACAAAAGAGAAATATTAAAGACAATAATTTCAATATCCAAACAATGATAATCCAAATAACAAAATTAATCAACACTCAAATTTTACACGAATGCACTCTCTACCAATATAGATCTAATCAGAAGCATATTTCAATTACCTTAGCAATTAGTAATCCAATAAACTTGCAAAAACTAACCATTCAAATATTGATAGAAATGCAACTCTAGATTTTGAACCTCCGATACGAGATAATGAAGACACAAATTTGAGCCAAAAATCAGTGTAATGCTTATTTCATTAGCTCATAGGAATATTTACAACAATGCAAGAAAACACACTAGAGTTGACCCAAAAAAATGAGGGTTCGACCTTTATTTATAGTTTGAAAATTAAATAACAATAAGGAATATTACAAATATTTGTTTTTCAAAAACACAACAAAGAATTTTTGCTAGCATTTTCTTACTATTTGGCCTTTGGGAAATCCGCTACAAGTAGACCACCATGGTAGCTCAAAGCTTCTACAACTCGCTAGTTGGTTGATGCCAGTTGGATTTTATACCGTTACATAGTACATCTACTCCATGAAATTTTCTTGGAATCTCGCATCGTCGTCGATCAAAACTACCTCTGGTTCTTGTTTCTTGAAACCCTTCGATGCTTCAGCTTCCAGTCTCCCAAATGACTGATGAGAAAGTGTCTTTAAATACTTCAAAATCATCAGTAAAATATCAACCATTGATCTTCCCCATCACATAGCTACGATTTTATATGGAATATATTATGTATAATGGAAGAGAAAGACCAAAGCACAATTCCACTTTTTTAAGTTGATGATGTCACCTTTTGTCTTTGAATTTGTAGAACGCAAATCTAGAATAAAATGCACTGAGGATTGAGCAGGGTGGAATCCACTCATTACCCTTATTTTCCTTTACTGGTGATAGAGCAGTTAAAAATCTACATTAAAAAGTCACTAATGTCATACTTCCTTTAAAACACTTGCGGAACGCCAATCCGCACTCAAGCAAGTGTAAAACTTCTTTGCACGAATCCAAACCTGTCGTAGTGTAAAATAACACTTCATTCTGCATCAAAGAGTGTAAAAAGCACGTTATCACTAATCTGAAAGGAATTTAGTTCAAAAATACTCTTTGATGTGAATCTGCACCCTTTTGCATTGTTTTCCATCTCTTGTCACCCTTCCAGACAAAAAAATGTTTTATAACTTCCCTGAAATCGGGCTTACCAACACTTAGTCACTTGAAGCATGTTAAAAATAACAAGCGGTCACCAATCCACACTTCTTTTATGCTGACATCATCTTTGTCAAAAACTTTTGTAGATTCACGACGCAACACCAGTCTGCTACCATGATAGTATGCAGAATCGCTTCCCGTGGAAAATTGCACTAAGTTTTGGGAAGATTATAAACCTTTGTCGTGGATCCACTCCAAAATACATTGAAACATGTGCAGAATAGAAACTTCATACCTTAGATAAAATTTTGAAATTTTTTTAAGGATGTGGCCATTTTGAGCCTATAGTTAGTACCTCAAAAACTATGCTTAGACTTCACTATGACCTAGCATGTACATATGTAAATAGTTTTATTTGTTCTATAAGTTTTTTTAGTAGCATGTCATAATATTTTCCTGAGCAACTTATTATATTTGTGTTGACCCAAACTAGCCCCTAGTCTAGAAAATAGGATCCCAATAAAATCACAGCAACACTAATGAAAGGGCACCCAGGCAGATCAAACAGGTTAAGGTGATGGCTAACATGGTTAGGTAGGGCGGAAAATAGTGAAGAGCTCTATAACTCATCAGAAAGAGGACCCTACCCACTATGGGAAGAGAAAAGGAGTGACTAGGATCTTAGGTGAAACCTAAAAGGTACTGCCCTAACAAAAAAGTGACAATTAGGCCGGGCAAACAATTAAAACAGGTGGAAAGGTGAAGGAGACCAAAAAATGCCACCCATGTACCAAAAGCTATAGTGTGAAAATGTGGGTAGATTTTTGGGAAGCATCACACTTTCCAAGAAGCTTATAACACTATGGTGAGCATTTATATCTAAGATGGTTGTTTGTCTTTTTCCTCCTCATTTTTCTAGAAAGAAGGCACATGCAGGAAATTATTCGTATCAATCGAATTTCAAGAGTACCTTTACCCACCCCAGTCAAAGAACAATGTCATTAATATGAAGCATAGGAATGTATATCATCATAATATCCAGAGTGAGTGCTTTAATTACCATCAAATGGATAGGATGGTTCACACCCCAAGAACATTGATGGAGCAAAGGTCAAGAATGACCAGGTGGACATGCTTCAGGTAAACACATCAACCCAATCCTAAAATCCAATGTGAGAAAAGGGTACATAATCCTAAGCGACTCACATGCTATCATAAACAAATAATATTACACCTAATGGCTTGTAACCAATGAGATGGTGGTAAGATCTGATGGCACAATAATCAAGACAACCCTAATTTAAAAGGACACATAATCCTCATCACCCTAGGCTGATGAAAGTAGCAAGTACAGCCATATCATTGGCTAATGATTCACTTCCCAAGGGAAATACATAGGTACCAACTGTTAAAAGAGGATTATTTCAAAATATTTGCTTGGATCTAAGAAAATTCCCTTAATAGTCCTATTGCCACCTTGTACGCAACTCTAATTATGCACTATAAAATAGGAAGTGGAAAGGATAGCTTACTTCTTTTCACCTTGCTTGATTTGCTAATGTAAAATTCAGAGTGATTTTTAGGCCCTATAAATATTGTGAATGGTGAAATATTTCTAGCTCCTAGTAGCCACCTAGCCTTAGAGAGAGAAGTTTTTGAAAATGGTGATGACAAGAGTCGAGAAGAAGCTAGAATATTCATACGATGAGCTCAAGGATACTAATATCACAATCAGGAGCAAAATTAAAATTACTCACAAAGCCACAACAATTTTGGTGGTAAAATATTCCAACAACGACCCAACAACCATCTCATGGAGAAGCCATATGATCTCTTTCATACCATTTCCCATCCACCCTTATCCAGAGCTGGTGCATGTGGTGGTATAGTTCTATGATGCAACCATTGGTATAGTGTGGGATGAATAAGGACAAGTGTTGTTCAATATAAATACTAGCACCATTTGAAAACCTTTTTCCTGAAGCCTGCTTTGCTTGAGAACCCCAAGGTAACATGAGATCGAGAACCATTAACATAAATTAAGATGAGCAATGAAAGCTGTTGCTTAAATATGGTCCTAAGAAATGGGTGACTCAAGCCCTTGGTGTTCTACCAAATGATTATATGGATAGTCCTCGACCAATGACCAAATTTAGAGAACAAGACCAGCCTATTTTGTCCTTGTTGGCCACCATGTTAGGTCTTCTGTTGGATGAGGAGGTACACCCATATCAGATGGTGATGGGGTATATCGTTTCCTAGTCCTACAAGTCTGTAAGATTTGATTAGGAAAATTTTCTATCTAGGAATGTTTAGAAGCAATTGGTCAAGTATCAAGGTGGGACGAGCAAGGAATTCTAATGTGTCATATTTGACTCGGTTGTTCTTTAACCACATACCCTGTGACAAGTAAACTATGTAGGTTCAAGATAATAATGAAAAGGGACAACTAAGCCCAATAATGGAATGGACGCATGCGCTAAGGAGCAGCTCCTATATGGAGTTTAACAAGTAGTTCTTAGGACCCACCCTTAAGTATATTCATTAGTCTTGTCTACACCTATCATAAAGGGTGAAATGGTTCGTAGGAACTAGTTCTTAGGAGGTTAAAGATTACTACTTATTGAAGGAGGGAATATGCATCTGATTATATGGCTTCTCAAATTTCCTCTATTTGCTTCCATTCTACGTCATGAATTTGGTCTTTGACATGGAGGCATACCGATAAATTTATTTTACTGAAGAAAAATGGGGGATTGGAGCCAAGAAGAGAGTGATTTTCTTTTTCAAGCCCATCCTTTTACCCAAGGAGTGGGTGCAGTTTCAACAACTGGATGAAAATTTGTTCACTTTTGAGCTTCCTTTTGTGTCATCTAGATGGTACTATGACCCTGATAATATAGTGTAGGTCAAGCTTGTAGATAATAATAGGTCACGATAATTCAAGAATCATGACAATGAGGCTAATAAGGAGGTGCTAAAATATAGGAACCTACCAGAGGATTAGATAATGTCCTTGACCAGATTCCATATGCACAACCAATCATTGTGGAGGTTTAAGCATCCATACAAAAAGGTGTTCAATCCCAAAAGGACCCCTCCCAACTAATGAAAGGATCTATGTTTTAGGAAAAATCCTCTAGAAGGATTGGACAGAGCATAAGACTGAATAATGGTGAATCATGCGATGTGAATGGGATGATGTCAAGAAGGCATTCCCAAGAAAAGCAAATGAGAAATTTTCTACCAAATACGACGACTACAAGCCCCCAAAGAAGAAATATAAGAGGTAGAAGACCTCACACCTAAGTTTTTAAATAGGGAGGATACCCCTAGTCTCAGATAGAGCCAGGAGTGTTCATAGGAGGAAGATAAAGAGCAAAAGGTCCAAAGCAGCCACCAGGAACCAGTAGGCTCACCCAAGGTGAAAGCAGGTGAGCAAAAGGCATCACCTGCAAATCCTCCAACTAAATTTAGAGTGACTAGGTCATCCAAATCTAGTAGAGTGGAGATCTAGAAACCCTAAACCCCTCTATCTCAAAATACCCAATAAATAAAAAAGAGGAAGGGTGCTCTGAGCCCTGATGTGTCTCAGTCACAATAAGTGGCAAGTGAGAGAAATAATTTGGTTTTGAAAGTACCAAATATAGAAGAATTGGTGGCCATAAGAAAGGTTTAAAAGTAGCAATTGATGGTGAAAGATGCCCCAAAGTTTATCCATGAGAAAATCATAGTGGAAGAGGTTAACTCACATTCATCGTCTCCTCAATGAACCCCATCACTGTATACCATAGAGTATTCCCCCACCATGTCTCAAACACATTTTATTGGGATGATACCTACCATAGCCCATATGATGTCTCACCCTCATATCTAGCATACACCTCCTAAAAAATCACTAGATTTTCCACCACACCCATCTTCCACTCCTTATGTCGAGGCTTTTTATCTATTACAGTATTCATTTCAAGATGAGCCTTTATCCAGCTTACCCCAGAACCAACCCGATCAAACACAACTGGTTAATTCATCTACTTTACTGTTAGACCCAAATTTATTAAGTGATACTATAAGTTCATTCTAGACCTACATATTATCTTTATATCTGGTAACCATCCTTCCATCCTTCTTGACCACCCTGCTCCTCATACAGGTTATGGAAGAAGACTTACCAAAGGTCTATGCTATGGTGAAGAACAATCAAGATAATCAAAGAAAATAGGAAGATCGACGATGGGAGGAGTTAGCAGAAGAACGTGCACTGGTGGTTCCCACAACACGCCTAGAACTTGATCCCATAGAAGAAAAAATACATGAAATAACTACTTTACCAAAAGTCAATAAAGACCTTGTGGAGATGGAGTAGAAAGACTAGGATTTCTAGAAAACTTCCAAGGACATTGTAAACATACCCAAGGCGCAAACCCTCTAAAGCTTGCATGTGCAAGTTGATATGATGTTCTATCAAAATAGTGAGGAAAGGGACTTAAAACTTACAAATAAAAAGATCAACAATATAGAAGAGCAGCTCAAGCAAGCACAGGTAGAGCAGTGGACCCTGGAACTTCATGTGAAACAACTTTAGGAAGGACTAAATAAGGTTGCCTCCTAAAATGTGCTACAGTAAAAGGATTAGGAGATCAGTGCATGGAAATAAAAGTCTTAGATTGCCCAAGAATCAACAAAAGAGTAGGATGCAGAAGCTCAAGCTAAACTATGACAACTAGAAGTATCCTTGAGCAATGCTCTAAATGAACTTGAGAAATAAAGGAATACACCCTATGGATAAACAATTTCAAAAGTCTGGATAAATGAGGTTAAGGAATTCTATTTAAACAAGATAATGGAGGTGACGCTAAAGGTGCTCCCTATATTTGCACGAAGACTAGTGGATATTCTATCAAGTTTTAAATGTACGAAGAGAGAGGTAACCAACAGAGGAAAGGTAGTACATAGCATGGGCCCTCAAGTATAAGATCTATTTATAAGAGTGGATGCTACTCTGATAACATGCTTTGAATTGGAAAAGGATCAAGCCATACATCGTATGAATCAGATACTCTTGGTCATGGACCTCCACTACGAAAGCAAATAAATTTAGGCGATTGGAAAAATAAAGTAGAAAAATAAATTTTGTTAATGCAGAGCTTATAAAGCTTGGATCTCCAAGATTCTAGAGGAGTAACAAGCAATTTTATATGGACCAGGATCTCATCAATCAGTTTGAGACCATGAGGCAGGACCATAGTGAGATCGCTGCACTTGAGGAGCCTGTGGTAGTGGATAAAATGATGGATGTTATCTTAATATTCTCAGAGCTCCACACTAAAATAGAAGTGGTCGAGTGTTATTTGGACCTCTCCTACAAAGACTTGTATTGGCTGGAGGATATTAGTGACTAGATCAAGAATGCATCCCTCCCTACTCCTAAAATTTGGGAGCGCATCTTTGTTGATATAAAAGTTCAAATTTTTGCAAGAGTAGTGTCTCAATATGAACCTTCTGGAGAGCAAGAATAATAACAAGTTGAATTGGGAGGGGCGGTTGGTTTATGAAGAAACACAAAGGCCTCTGTAGGCCTATTACAGTTTTGTGGATGTTTTTTTTTGTATTGACTCTATAGCCCAATGGATAGAAGTCAGGATCCTTCATTGGTTCAACCTTTTTTATTAAGCCTGAAGTCTGGGTTCTCCCTCTTTCATAAGTAAAAGGGCCCCAAAAGTCACCAATAATGTAGGACAAATAATTTTGCATCCTTGACCTTAAGCGAATTTGAAAAATCCCCACCCCAATAGTAGAGTAAAGGACATGAACTGGGCAGGTTGTGTGATGGGTTAAAGTTTTCCTCATAAAAATATTGGTTGCCCTATCCAAAGTGCCACCCAAGCTATGGGGGTAAGGTTGGACATGAAGGTAGACGTAATTCAAAGGAAATTCCCTGAAACCTTGCCCTAGCATGGGAAAGAGTTTAGAAGGTCCAAAAGGATGGAGTTATTCTAGAAATCCTGCCTAGCATGGGCGGGGAATTTGAGGGTGATGTTATTTAGAAGGACCTGTTCTAGCCTGGGTGGCTATTTTATAAATCCTCGAGGGTGGAAAGATTCTAAAGTGTCACCCAAGCGAGGCAATAAAGGTAGAATATAAGTTGTTAGCTATGAAAAGACTCTAAAGCTCTACCCAAGATAAATACTTGGCATGGTCAAACCTAATGATATCCTAGAGTCTAGGCCTACGCTTAGGGCAGATTTGGATTAATATAATGGAGACTATTAGACTTTCAAGGAACCCGCCATACCTCCTTTTTTTGAAATTTTAAGATTTCACTTCTCGCTCATGAGCTATAATTAAAGAAAAGGGTTGCAGACATTGTTAATGCTTAGCTACCATGACTAGAAGTGTAGATACATGAGTTACAGTAGCACCGTTAGAAGTAGATATGGAGTAAAAGAAACAAGAAAAGGTAATTAATGCAACTAGTCCGAATAATGCAAAAACTTGTTTGAAAGTTTCCATCAAGTGCAACAATTTTGCAAAAGTCAATAACCCACCATTATGGTAGCACTTCATTAATCAATGTAACTATCTAACAAAGAAAAAATATGGGAACTATTATCTATAAATAAAATAATGTAATATATTTTTGGGGACGGCTCTTGGCCATTACAAATTGTATGCAATATTAGAAGCGTATTCAATACAAATAAATCATTGTTTGGCCTTTAAAACATTTCATGTATGTATAAATCTCGTGATTGTTTATTTCTGCTAAATTTTATGAATGAATTAGTTGTAATTCTGCACTCTAGATTTTAACTGTTTGTTCATTGATTTTGGAATTCACAATCATATATTGGATGTTGATTGATGTTGAAATGTGTTGGCTGGTTTTTTTGATGGTTTGTGTGTGTTATATGTGTTTCTGCCCTCATCCTGTGTATATCTTGATGCAGCTAATCCACCCCTTCCAATTTTTAATGTATTAGCTTAGATTTCTCCCTTTCCTGTTCCCTTAATATTTACAAAATAGTTAGCACTTCATAAGGAATCGACCTTCCTCTGAAGATTGGTTACAAGAATTCACTATCTCGTGACCTCTCAATGCTGGTCAAGTCTGCTAGGTGTACAACTCTTTTTATTAGGTGCATATTCCAAACCAACAATAATAATATAATGATTATAAAAATAAAATAAAGATAGTAGGACAAATTTCATTGATACCAAAACCTACAACTATGATAGTAGATGAAATGAGAACAGGTAAACTCAATATCAAATAAAATCAAAGTTAGTAGATGATTATAGATCAATTAGATGTGGCAAGTTAAGGGGTGAAGGGTAAAATCGATCAATTGCACACAAGCCTGCAACCCTGATGGATTTGGTTGTTGTCATACTTCATGATGAAAGGATGAATCCATGAAACTGCTTGAGGGATGGCCACTGGTAAAATTTGCAAAATGCAAGTGGCTACTTTTGTGGTCCAATAACATTTCATTGATATATACTAGCATGTGGAGACTAATTTTTGTAGGGATTCACTATCCAAAATTATAGATGAATGATGACACTGGTATATTTTTGTTGTTGCAAAAGGCAAGTGCAAGAAATGATTTCAACAAAATTTGATTATTGAAAAATATTGCATATAAGAAAAAAAATTTAGACCTTTGTTATTAAAATATGCTCATGAGTGATTATGAAAGAGCTTCACTTTTAAAAAATTTCATGAGAAGTGATTTTTATAGAGCTTCACTTTTGAAAATATGCATACATTTGTCTCACACTCACCCAAGAGCTAGCTTTATAGGAAATAGAGACTCCCTAGGGGAGGCTTCTAAATAATTTATCGATATTGATAGTCAGTTAGGTGGTGTTATTTACATGGTTTAGTGAGTTTCAATACCATGATGTGCTTAGGGTGATGTGGATACCATTTGCATGACATGATCCAAATTTTGTGGGTAGTGGATCGTTTGCTTGCCATAATTTTTATTTTCCTATTATAATAGCCAATAGAGCTAGCTTCATAAGTAGTAGTAGTACTAAAGACCTTGCACTAATGCCAAATTACCAATATTGAGGAGAATTGAATGGGAAATAAAAATATTTGAAAGGCTTGCAAAAGCACTAAAGCAAGCAAAAGCATCACCATTGCTGTCTTTTTGTCCCAATATTTTTGCTTTTAGGTCAATAAATGATTCTAATTTGTGCTTGAAGATGATTGAAATGATTTGGATGCTACACGTTCAATATGTTGACAAGTTTTTAAGACTGGATTATGCATTCAAAACTAGGTGTTTATATTTTCACCCTTTTGATACATTTATCAAATTATGAATACATTAAAAAATTTACCTTCATACCTCGTTTTTACGATGAATAAATTTAATGTTGCTCAAAATTTATGATGTAAGGTGACTGATGCTTTTGATTTGTTTATTATTAATTAAACTAAAATTTTCCTTTTTGACATCAAATCTACCATGCCATGGTGTGCACCTCAATTTTTGGAGGTTAAATCATGTTTAATTTAAGAAACTTCACTTGATCATAATTCACATTGGTGTAGTGATGAAATATTGAGGATAATAGTAGAAATTGGTTGTGATTATAAGCTTTAACTGCTTAATATGTATGGATGATAATATTTAATGATTAGATTTTAAAAACAACTTTAGATTTTGGATAATACAATGTAGATAGATGTGCAATTAATATTGTAAAAGGATGTTCCCAAGTGAACTCTTGATAAATCCATATAGTACAATATATGATACAAAAAAATAGAAATACCTAGGGGGGCTTTAGATAATGCTATAAGACACTGCTATGATACATGTTGTAACATAGATAAATATTCCAAAGGAGCTTTAGCTATGATGGAGATAAAGACGTGCACAAGGGAACTTTAGATAATGATGTGAGGTATTGCTATGATATAAGCTATGATAAAGATAAAATATTTTCCCAAAGGGACTTTAGCTATGATATAGATAAAATATGTGTCTAGGGAACTTTAGATATTATTGTGCGGTATTGTTATGATACAGATAAAAGCTTTGTCTAGTGGAACTTTAGCTAATATTATAAGGCATTTATATGATACAAAACAATCTTAAATACTTTAGCCAATGTCATAAGGAATTTATATGATACAAATAAAAGCTTTGTTTAGTGTAACTTATGTAATGAGGCATTCCTATAATACATGCTATGATAGAAGATAAATATTTCCGTAGAGGGACTTTAAATAATTCCATGAGACATTGCTATGATATATGCTATTTTACAAGATAAATATTTTCCCAAGGGGAATTTAGATAATACCATAAGGTATTATTTTGATATATTCCAAATACATTATTTTTGATGCCCCTAGACAGGTACAAAAGGAGTATTTTATCAATTTATTTGAAATCTAATAAATAGATTTTCTTTGAAACAAATTTTTCATGAGGACTTTATAGATGTTCCAATTGGAAAGATCCTTTCCCCTTGACAAACATCATAGAGGGCTTAAATTGATAGATTTAACTTTAAACAAATGTCTAAAGGACTTTTATTTGACTATAGACTAATCTAATATATGAATTTTGTTGATGAATTTACCTTTAAACAAATGTCTAAAGGAATTTTGCTTTGCTTGTAGACAAATCCCATATAGGACTTTTATTTATGGATTTGCCTTTAAAAAATGTCTAGAGGATTTCTACTTTACCTATAGACAAATGTCATATAGGACTTTAGTTGATGGATTTTCTTTTAATAAAATGTCTAAAATACTTTTTCTTTTCCTATAGATAAATATCATACATGTCTTTTGCTTTGCCTATAGATAAATATCACACATATCTTTTACTAATGCATTTACATTTAAACAAATGTCTAAAGGACTTTTGCATTACCTATAGACAAATATCATATAGAAATTTTGCTAATGGATCCTCATTTAAATAAATATCTAAGTACTTTTACTTTTATTGTGATAAATTTGATATAGGACTTTAGATTGTAGCCTTACTTATGGAATGTATATTACAAAGGACTTGTGAGATGTGCCAAGTGGTGATGAATTACCTCTAGATTAATGCCATAGAGGTATTTTAATATGACTAATGTGATGATAGAGTTTACACCCAATTGAATGGAGGAATATGATATGAGATATATTTCCCACCATGTATGGTGATATATAGGATAAAAGAGATGATGGGATTGATATTACCATAAATACCTATGAACCTCAAAGTATTCATCATGTGACAATATATTAATGAGATAGAAGATAAGGAGAGGAATTATGAAAATATAGAGTTTGTGATTCTTGATTGGATAATATTATGATATAAATATAAGAGATTGTGTGGTAGAAGAAAGATAGTTTATTTTGTGCAAACTATGATTAATTTGTAATATGAGACTAGGGAGGATTTTCTTGGATTATCCACCTAGTAAAAAGTAAAATAATCTAGCCTAACTAGGATTATTATTTGCATGTCATTGTGGGTCCTTCGTTCTTAATGTTATAAGTAATCTAATTAGAGAAAGGAAATGCATATAGACATATGTGATGTCATGCAGATTTAAGGAGACAATGATAGGTAGCTAAAAATAGATAGATAGCCAATGTTGATTTAGATATAATAACATTTAAGATACATTATGTTCATTGGTTTCTTAGGTTCATCTCCATAAAGCATGGCAAAGTTATAAGCACCTAAACCATACTTGGCAATTATGATGTATGGACCTAGCCAATTAGGCTCAAATTTTCCTTTGAACCCTATGTTGGCATTGATGTTTTTCTAATTATCCATGAGAATAAGATCACCAATTTTGAAAGATCAGGACTGTACCTTCTTGCTATAGGTATTCTTAAGTTGGTAGACTCTTATATGTTCTAAGGCATGAATTTTATTTTTGTCAGGTAGCTCTAGTTGCTTGAGATGGACAAGATGATATTCATCTCCAATAGAAGCATATTGCAACATAATATGAAATGAAGGATTCTCAATATCAAAGGAAAAGATGACTTTGGTTTTATACGCCAAAGCATAGGGTATCACACCAATGGGAGTTGTGACACTAGTGTCATAAACCCATAAGGATGAATATAATTGGAGACGTCAGTCTCTACCAATTATATGGACAAGCTTCTTGAGGACTTTGATAAGATTTTTATTAGTCTTTAATTTAATAATTTTCTTAGGGATAGTAAAGAATGGACCATTTATGCTGGTTCTTATCAGCATAAATTTTTTGAACATTCTTATTTTTTAAAGGTATTCTATTATTTGAGATTATAACAAAAGGGATATTATAACGACTGAGGATCTAGTCAAGGATGAACTAGGAGACTTGAACTTGAGTGATTGAGACTAATTACATGGCCTTCACCTATTTGGTAAAGTATTTACTAGTCATTATAATAAACTTATATCTATCAAAAACATAGGATCCATCTTTCTAGTAATGTCCAATCCTAAAATGGGAAAATTTCATGGTGAGGTTAGGGGTTGAAGGGATGATATCAATAGTGATTTTGTCAAAAAACCATTAGTTTACTGATATTGTCTTTGTATAGCTTGAGCTTCTCATCTTTGGTTTGATAGACACCATTGACTTGGTTGACTATTAGCTAAGAATACCTAAATATAGAAATAATTTTAACCTAGAGAGCTAATGTTGCATGTAACCCTAAGATAAGACTTCATACTCGATATGTTGTTAGTACAAGAAAACTTGAGCTTAAAGAACAAAGGGATTAACTGTTATTGAGGAGTGACCAAGATGACTCCTACCCCTACTTATTTGACACATATAGCACTATCATAGTAAAGGGTCCCAAATTTAGGTTGGTCTACTTTCAGGTTGAAGATTGAATCATCAAAAAAGTCTACCACTAAAGTAAAACTAGCTTATAAAGGTGCAACTACTAATAGGTTGGAAATGACCTAGCCCTTCACAAACTCCTGATTAATAAATTTAAGAATGAATTTGCTAAGCACAATGACCCACTTAGTGGTTCTTCCCAATATGTGAGGTGTAGATATGAGATATTTTAAGGGATCAACCCTTGCGATGATAAAGGAAAGGTTTTATGGCTAAGCATATAGTGTCTAAGCTTTCAGGAAGCAAACACTATGGTAAGAGAAAGTTTCTCTAAATATCAGACTTCATAATAGACCAACATTCAACTAATATAATAGATATCCATATCTATATGTTGATCATTGTGATATATCAAAATGTCATTTAAGGTGTGGTTTATAACCACTATGTATAGTAATAAGGTCCTAAGAGGATTAGGTGGGACAAGGATGGGAAGGGGTAAAAGGCAGGATTTGGGAGCATCAAAGATATCTTGGTATTTAGCATCCCATTTGAATACCTCATCCTTCCTTAAAATCTTAGTGAAAATCTAACACTTGTCAGCTAGCTATGAGATGAACCTCCAAATGGTTTGTATTTTGCCTTAGAGTTTGAGAGGTGGCATGTTGACAATGGTCAATATCTTATTTGGATCGACTTCGATGCCCCATGAGGACACAATAGACCCTAAAAATTATTCTTATGTAACTTTAAAGATGCACTTTTAAGGCTTTAGGCACACCTTGTACTCTTTAAGCCTTCAAAGTTGTGTCTTAAGTCCTAAATATGATCTTCTTGGTTTCAAGACCATTCAAGAAGATCATCCACACAGTCTTCCATGATGTCATGAAAGATGTATATCATGGCTCACTAATAGATGGATCTTGTGTTTTCAATACAAAGGGTATGATTTGATAGTTGAACATTCCCCATAGGGTGGTGAAATTTATTTTTAGTTAGCTCCCAAGGGTAATCTTAGTCTAGTTGTATCTTGATAATATATCCATTAGAGACAATTATTGTACATTTTATAGTGAAATCAATAATCATGTTGATGTTGGACGAAGGACATTCATGTTTGGGGTATTCATTATTGATGTCCTAGAAGTTAGTGCAAATTCTACTTAATATTAGAAATCCAATTAGAATAGTCAATGGATTTGATGAATCCAACATAAAGAAGCTATGAGAGATCATATTTGATAGGAAACATGATTTTCAAGTGCATTTTTTGTAATTTTTGCTTTAGGGATTTTAGACTAGAAGTGACAACTAGTTGATGAACAACTAGAAAAGGCATCAAGGCAAAGCATATAAGTGTAATATCAAGTGAATGTGCCTTTGAAATCTATCAAGATCTTGATGTATTCCTCGTGCTTAGTTGGGATTAATACCTTACCTAGTTTGAGGATCTTGGGACCATTGGAGTCCCAATTTTGATGTCTATGATTTCCTTAATTAATATGTGAGATTCATCTTCCAATTGAGAGGGATCTACGAGCACTCCCAATCTCTCTAGATCTACAAGATCCAAGATTGGTTTATTACTATTAATTTTTTATAAGAGTCACATTTACAATTTGGGAAAAAGACCCACTAAAGTAGAAGTCGTTTTATGTCAAATATTTTGAGGGGCCATCTTGGGGAGGATAATTTGTAACTTCCTCCTCCTCACAATTATCTTCATCAACAATGAACTCAAGATAGGATAAGGTTAGAAAAAATATTCAGATAGATTGGATAAATCTAAAATATCTTGGATCTGTGAGGAGTGAAGATCCATTATTATCATCCTCATCTCAATATAGTCTATTTAGGGACTCTACCATCATGGGACACCTTATCATAATGATCATGATGATTCTATTCTCCTTCACTATAAAAATAAAAAGAAGGAAAGGGTTCACTACAATTGGGTATATAGCCTATCTCACAACACCTCAACCAAGATTTGGCCTATAAGGGTGCTTTAATATCCTACTCATATAGGCCTAACCCTTTACTTGGATATTTCATGCTAGAAAGTATTTGCTTTGGAATAGCCTATGAGTTTGATAGAAAGCATGAAGTTCAGAATTATTCAATTAGGTAGGGGTTACTTCCAAGGATTTTCTTCTTGTTGTAGTACCAACAAAAATGAAGAATCAACTTTCTATCTTCATTTTTTTTCTCTTATTACAATAGGGAATGCCAAATGCCTAGGGAGGTGGAGGGAGATTGACTAGGTTTAAGATAGATTGACTATTATTTGGATTGTTATTATTAATGATTATTGGATTAGCATTTTGACTTTGAGGTTTGTTGTTAGATGAATTATTAAATATGAGAGATATTATTACATCAGTGATATGAGACTAAGAAGAAGAAGTATATGATTCTAAATATGAGCTTAGGTATGGGCAAAGATGATCTTTAGGATTTCTAACCTCGATTACCTAGCAATAGGTAAAAGGTTTAAGGTCAACTAGTATATGATAAGTCTTGCCCTCATATTCATAATTAAGTCATTGATGGAGATTTGAAAGGATGACCCACATCTCATGGATCCAAGGCATCCCAAGAAAAATGTTACAAGTCAACTCATAAGGCATAATATAAAAAATAGTGTTAAGCATGTGAGGTTTGACTCTAAGAGGTAATATTATAGTTCTAGTAGCCTCATGTTCCTCATTATCAAAGGTTTTGATTATAAGATTGAATTTCTCTATATCTTGCTTGGTTATCCTAAAATTACTAATGAATTTAGGCTATATATATTGACACTAGAAACCATTATCAACTAAAATTTATTTGATGAACTTGATGTCGATATAGACTATGATGTATAATGGCAAATCTCTAGTTAAAGAGGATTAAGGAATATCATCTTTATGGAATGATATAATAGCATGATTAACTCAAATAGACCCTACTATGAAAGTAAGGTCATTTGGATTAAGGTCTTAAGGAATAATTTCTTCACTTAAAATTTTAAGTAAGATGTCTCTATGTGCTAGAGAGAACCTAAGAAGTTCAAGGAGGGAGATCTTGGGTAGGGCACTCTTAAGTTGTTGGTACATATAAAAGGCACCATTATCCTTGGACCTTGATTGGATGATTGGATAAGGTCCATCAGGTGGAGTAGCTCTTTTTGCATGGAGTAGAGGAAATATTGAAGGTTGATCAAATGATTGACTTTTATGTTGTTGTCTATTCACAACACAAATATGAGATATAAGGCTAGAAGAATGGAGCATACCCACCATCCCTTGGTTTGGAGGAGGTATGTTCCTAGAGTGAATGTTAGTTGCTATGATTTTATTGTGATTATGATTAGGAAATGTATTTTAGAAGATTCCAATATCCTGATTAGAAGATGGTTGGGAATCAAAGCCATTGAGAAATATCTAGTCATTGTCAATGAGGTTTTAAACCATATTCTTGAGGCCCATACATCATTCAATTATGTTACTATAGATTTATAGCATGCTTTCAGGTATATATAGCAAGATTTCACTCCTTAATAGTTAGTCCTTCCTTTATAAATTTCTTGAGGGTATTTAAAATATTCTTCAAAATATCCTTATTGATTAGTTTATATGGAATTCCAAAAAAATAAAACCCACACTAGAAGCTTCATAATAGTTTCTATTTCAACAAAAAAATCCATTCCATGGTCTCAAATAAAGGGCATATCTCTCCCTAAACCATGGTCCACCACTCATTATTTTATCCTTGGTTTTTGAAATAAAAAAGATGATGAGGAAATTAAAGGAAGAAAAATCATAGAGTAATTTAAATTCAATCTCCACTTTCACTTTATCCAATTTTGAATCTCCAAAAACCCTGGCTAGGATCTATGGAACTTATGTATTAACCCTCTACTTTTTAGAACCATTATGTCATTCTCAATCATCTCATCCTTGATAGTCACTTTTAGTGTAACATCTTCTACCTCGATAATACTTACCATATATTCACTCTTTCACTTATCTTCAATTTGGACATCCATACTTCCATCCAGGGCATCTTGATTTCCCATTAGGGAATTCAAATATATATCTCCTTCCATACTAGCTAGTGGGGCTCATTCCTGGCTCACACTCCCTCTTGACTTGCATTTGTTCCTGGTTTTTAATCCCTCTTGGCTCGCATTTGGTCTTGGATTGCACTCCCTCATGGCTAGCACTTGCTCTTTTCTCTTCTTTCTCCCAATATTCCTTCACTTCAATAGTTTTCCAAAAAACTTATTTAAGTTTCCATTCATTCTCTAGGAGCTCGTGTTGGTTGTCGTGCTACGCTTGCTCCGTGGGTGGTATTATGTCGATTTCTCCTCCCCTGGCTTCGTGTAAAGCTGGCGATGAGAGGAATGGCTATGGAGGTGAAAAAACGGCCCAAGAAATTCATTTTCAAGGTGTACCACAAAATAATTTTGAACCTGATTTTGTGATTCCTTTGTATGAATTCAATCAGGCGTGTTCTTGGTTTGAAAATAATACTCTTATCGGGTATTTTTTGGGTTGGATTCCCCCTGAGCATGTCCTTAAGAACTGGATTGAGCAGTATTGGCATCCGTATGGGATTCAAGTTGACCATGTCCAAAATCTCTCCAAGGGTTTTTTTATTTTCATTTTGGTAGTCCCGACCAAGCCCAGAAGGTCCTCAATAAGGGTCCTAGTTACATTAATAGTTCACTACTCATTTTTTAGCCATGGAGCTAGGATTTCACGATTTCTAATTTTTTTCCCTGGTCATACCTATTTGGGTAGAATTCTTGGACCTCCCCACTGCATGTTGGCCCTTTCTAAAAAATTTGGTGTCCACCCTTAGTGAATTTGTCTATGATGAACCCTCTCGGTTCATGTCATTCCATCCTAGTAGGAGAATGTGTGTCAAGGTTGACCTAGCTAAAACCTTGAAGGATTATATTGGCATTCAGGTTGGTTCTACTCGTATTCATCAACGGGTGGTGTATATCAACCTCCCTAATACATGCTACCACTGCTATTCAGCCTCCCACCGCATTAAGGATTACCTCTTGATGACTAAAAAATTCAAGGTCAAGGCATCTACCCCAGTAGTTGGTATTTTTTTCTCTCCCACCACCCTGCATACTCCAAAATATGGCAAGTGGACTGAGGTTTCATGCAAGAAATGGAAAGGTTCCAAGCTTGCTTAGGCAGGGTACATAGTGGTAACATATTCTCAGGCCCTAGCACTTTTAGCCTCTCATGCAATAGTCGGTTATGGAGTCATCCCCTGTCCACTCTCCTCCATCGACCGCAGAGTTTGTAGACCACAACGAAGGGTTTCTATCCACTATGCCCTTGGGTTCTCCAGATGAGATAGTGGTTTAAGGAAGTTTCTCTCAAAGCTTAGGACGGTAGTCCCGTAGCCCCTCATGAGGTGAGCAACTGGCTCATTTGGACAAGCGACGAAAAACTTCTTTCTTCTCTACCACCATGGATACCTTTAGGAATAACCCTTATCACCTATTGATGGATAATATGACTGATGCTAGTGGGGCATGCAAATTGAATCTTTTTAATGTTGTTTCTTTCTTAGAATGTACGTGGGTTAACAGACCTTGTTTTTCATTACATATTTTGGTATGAACTCTCTACTTGTTCCAGTATCTATGGTCATCCAGATTTTATGTGTTTACAAGAAGTCAAGTGGTAGGTTTCAATTTGCAATCTGCTTATTCTATGTTATGGTTTGGCAGTCATATGTATAGTACCAACCACAATCATGATAGAAAAGGTGTTGTCATTTTACTTAATAATAAGTGGGTGAGCAATTTTGTCACATAGGGTTCTGATCCCTCTCACCATGCAGTTTGGATTCTGCTCGAAGTTGGTGGTATTTCCTTCGAGATTATTAATATTTATGCCTCTAATGAGGTCCAAGATAGATGTGCCTTGTGGATATGGTGTGCTTTGTCCTTACCTTTCGCATTCTGGCTGATGTGTGGTGATTTCAATATGGTCGAGAAGCCTTATGATAAAATATGTCATATCCCCAATAGGTGGGCCTCGGGAGAGCGACATGCATGGTATTTTATGAAAAATAAATTGGGGGTCTTCGATCCTAATGTTTGTTTCTCTGCGAGTTAGTTTCCCAAGAATTTATGGTTCAAGTGGTCTAATTTTTAGTCAGGCCTTGCAAGAGTTTTAAAAATGTTGTACAAGGCTATGTTTTTAGACCAACGCGAGTTTTCTTTTTCTTGTCGGCTCCCTTCAGTCCCTTTTTTTTAAAACATTCATGGTATGGTCTCATCTGATCATTCCCCCATAATATTCTTTGTTCATGTTTTCTCCACCCATCAATGGCCTACTCATGCTCAGTTTTTTCTTAACACTTTTTTCTTGCAATATGATACTACTATTTTTCACATCCAAATGATCTGGAACATTGTACCCAGAACCAATGGAGATTTAGGATGGATTGAGTGGTGGAATGATCCTATTTTTTGTACCACTAATTTTCTCAAAATCTTGGGGAAGAAGGTGGTATAGTTGCATCATCGCTCTAATACTACTTTGTATAATGAGCTTGCATAGGCCTCCTATCGACTTGAGGCCTCCCCATTTGACTTCACCATTCAAGCCCATGTCACTCAGCTCCGACATGAGCTCAAAGTGGCTGAAGTGTATGAGGCTAGAGGGGCTCAGATTAAAGCTAGGCTGCATTGGCTCAAAGTGGGTGACCGCGTTTCTAAATAGTTTTTCCAGAGGCTCCGACCTTCGCATCACTCCACTCAATTTAAAGCTTTATTGGTTAATGGGGTTCACACCATCTCTTTTCCTAAAATAGAAGCTAAATTTACATAATATTATTCTCATATTTTTGTTGCTCAACCATACACCCCTGAAAGAGAATTAGCCCTTCAATGTTGCAAAGAGGTTATCCCAACTTGCCTCTCCCCAATGCAACAAAATGATTGTGAACGGCCCTTATTAGAGCAAGATCTTGCAGAGGCCCTATTTCAAATGGCAAATGTTAAGGCCCCATGGTTGGATGGATTCCCCTAAAAAGTTTACAAAACTTGTTGGGATTTTGTTGGTCTTGACCTACATAAAGCATATTTGGAAGCCCTGCAAACTGGTTCCTTAGGTGTTATTATCAATAAGGGAAATATCAAGTTTATCCCAAAGTCTGGGGATCCAAAAATCATCACAAATTGGAGGCCAATAACTTTGCTTAATGTCAGCTACAAGATCATTTCCAAAGTACTTTATTTGCAGATTAGGCCCTTGCTTCCATTTATTGTGAGGTTTGAGCAAACTGGCTTTATCTAGAATCGTTATATTTTGGGTAATGTTCTCGTTGTTTGGGAAGGTATGGAGTGAGCTCGCAAGTCTAGTAAATAGGCCCTCTTCCTCTAGCTTGACTTTGAAAAGTCTTATGATCGAATTGAGTGGGTTTTCATTATTTCCATGTTGGAATATCTTGGCTTTGGTCCTCAATTTATTTCCTCTATTAAAATGCTTTTTCAGGATGTGTCAGTTGTGCTTTCTCTCAACAAGTTTCAAACTAACGCTATTGGCTTGCATAGGTCAGTAAGGCAGGGATGTCATTTGGCCCCCTCACTATTTATTTTAGCAGTAGAAGTCTTTGGTTATATTTTGGCCCATCGTGCTTCTCTTGGTATGCTTCTAGGTATTTCCCTTCCTCATAATGTTGGTCAGCTCATTAACGACCACTTTACTAATGATTTCTTCCTTAATTTGAATGAGGATGAACAATCCCTTTCTTAAACTCTGTCTTGTCTTGATATTTTTTGCAAAGCCTTCGGGACTAATATCTAATGGAGGAAAACCTCATGTTATAGGTAATCCCTATAGTCTCTTCCCCATTGGCTTCAACATGTGCAGTGGAGTTGGATTCAGCCTGATGAAGTCTTCAAATTCTTGGGCATTCCTTTTGCCTTTCAAGGCTCTCCATCCCAATTATGGTCTTATGTCATCAACAAAGTGGAAAGCAATCTGGAATATTGGATGCTAAGAAACTGTCTCTTGCTGGAAAATTTCAAATTTGCTCGAAAGTGTTGGCTTGGGCACATGTTTATTACTATTCTTGCTAGGTCCCTTCCCAGGCTTGTTACAAACAACTTGAAAAATTATTATAGTATTTTTTGTGGTCTAATGGGTCTGAGCGAAAGGGCTTTCACAAAGTGGCTTGGGATATTTGTTGTCTCCCATGACAAGTAGGGGGTATGGGTTTGCTGGAATGTAAGCGTCAAGGGTTAGCCCCATGTGCTAAATAGATTATGTGGGCTCTCAAAGGACCTAAAGCATGAAAAGTTCTTATCAGACATTACATCTCAGTTGGGCTTCCCCTTAACCGTCAAGCTTGGGCAGGAATGGATTTGTCCTCTCTGGTGTTGGTCCCAGTTTTCATTAAAATCCCAGGTTCCTCTATCATCAAAAGTATATGGAAGGTTTGGTAATGATTAAACCCTTGGATTGTTTAGAAGGGGGTCTGCTCACATAAAGGTCTTTCCATTAATCTTCTTAATGTTTGGTGGTCCCCTATTTCCAAGCTTTAGGGTAAGTCGTTGGACCAAGTTCCCTGGGTCCATGCCTAGAAATTTTTTAAGCTGGGCATTATCGTCATTGTTGATTTCTACTCCAAGGAAAACAGAGACTGGATTCCTTGGAATGATTTTAAAATCCTGTTTCGCTTGTCCAATGCTGACAAGGCTACATATGATGTTGTTCTAGACCATACACCTTTCTCCTTATGGTAGAAATTAGGTGTCAGATCTCAAAAACCCTAGTGGAAAGATTGGGCTTAGTATAAGAGCACTTCCTTGCTCAACTACAAAGCCAGGTAGGGATATTACTGGTTTACGCCAACTATCCCCACGGTGTCTAAACTCAATATCAAATGGGAGCTTCTCTCATCACCCTCTAGGTAGAAAACCATATTTCATTCAACTTGGGCATCTTATTTGGATCCAAAGAAATATTTTTCACTTGGAACTTATTATGTCAGGGTTTACCCCTTGGCTACAAACTTTCTTATATGGAGGTTTCTGAGCCCAAATGCCCATTTTGTCAAGAACCAGAGTCTTGTATGCATCTTTTTTGGGTCTATAGATGGGCCAGTCTCTCTTGGAGTTGGGTGGGTTATTTCTTTGCTCTATTTATGTTCTTGTAGATTTCATGGCATCATGTCCTTCTGGGTGATCCATTCAGTTTTCTCTCCCACCGAGGGAAGTGTGGCAAATCTTCAGAGTCAGCCTCCTATTTCACATTTGGAAATCTAAAAACAAAATTATTTTCAAGCAGGTTTATCCATCTCAGGATTATTCATTTGCTGATAAGCTCAAAGTTTTTCATGATGTGTGATTTCAGATTTGTGACCAGGCTAAAAAGGTGGTTATGGAGCTGGACCATTTGCAGACTTTGCTAAAATATTGGGATGATGCCCCTTGTGTCGTCAGTAGAGAGGCCCCTGATTGTTTGCCTCCTCATCCAACTAGATCTCGTTTTCATCGATGCCCTGATCGTGCATGATATCAGCCTCCTCGGAGCAGATCCCGTGACTGTGGAGGACCGCTGCAACAGCCAGATCTGTCTACCTCCCAACATTCTGCACCTGTGATCACACCGCAATTTGCACCTATGCCTAATGATGGTTGGGGGGCTTCGGGCAGCTACGGGTATATTTATGGTTGGTCTCGTCCTTCTTCTCCAATTACTCATGCTTCAGGTTGGGGTAAGGAGTGTTGTGATGGGTGGGGGGAACCACCCACTTCAAATGGATAAGGCTATGTCTGCCATAGGCCCCTTCCTTAAAGCCTTTTTGGTTGTAGAATGTTTCTTGTTTGATGTTGATGGTCGTGGTGCCTATGTGGTGCAGTTTATTTTTCTTTATCCGCTATTAGGATAAGTTAGTGGCTTCCAAGGTGTGATTTTTTCTCCACCCACACTTTTTTTTTGCTGTAAAGGAATTTTATTTTTATAATTAAAATGGCCTTTCATAAAAAAAAAAAACTTATTTGATGCATTTGTGGTAATGATTTGAATAATTGATGCACTTTAGGTGAACATGTTGCATTTCTGCAATAATAAAATATCTAGAGATAGCAAAACAAATTGAATCCTCCTCCACTCACAAACCACTATTTAGAAAACTATTACATCTTATTTAATTTTGATTAAAGACTATTTCAAAATTAAATCCTTTATTTCATGTAATCATGTTAATAATTAGATGAATTTTACTTTCTTTTATTATCTCTATGTTCCTTGAGAACTAATGATGAAGGGTCACATAAATCAATAAAACATAAGTTTTAACTCTTTCTATGTTCATGAATCCTTCTCTACTTTCTACGGTCATATCTAACTTGTAAAAACCTTATTATAGTAATTCAATGTCATAATATTAGACTTTGAAACAATTATCTATTTTCTATCTATATCCCAAAATTAGACCTCTTGGTCTATGATCTACTTAATGTATGGAATTGCATCCTTGACCGTAGGGCCAAAATTGTATAGCTTAGGATTTCTCCTTACCCAACCTCTAGAGAAGGTTGGTTCCTTGTTACAAAACAAAAATAAAATATTTGGGGAAGATTAGTGTAAGAAATGGAGGGTTAAGGATGGAAAATGTGGATTAGATGCAAATGACATTTGGCTAACACTGACATATATCATGCAAACCACACTACAACTAAACTACATAAAGGACCTAACAAACCAGTTTCTAGGTAAAATATTGTTGAATATGAATCGAGCCCAGATCATGCCCTCCACTACTCCAATAGCTCTTACCATCATAAGCAACTTTTAATGAAGAAAGCAAACCTACACGATCAGACACTAAGCTTCCCTAATATTCCAATGATCATGCCTAACAAAATAGACTACTAAACCTCCACAAAGAACTTTTACAAAAATATCTAGGGCCTACTATGCATCCACATACAAAAGAATTCAACAAAACAACTAGATGGTTCATTTAAATTTTAGAGCATAATTACATAATATACAATGGGTAAACACTCAAATTGTTAACCCTCCTACTGATATAAATGTCACTATTTATAGATTTCTATAATGGACTAGCTAATGATTACAAGGAAGGCCTGCAATAGGCCTGACAATATAGGCATAGTCTAGCCCTATCTAGAACTCGTGTTTTATCAACATGTTGGCCAATGATTACAAGGAAGGCCTGCACTAGGCCTGACAATATAGGCATAGTCTAGCCCTATCTAGAGCTCGTGTTTTATCAGCATGTTGGAGAGGAGTGGGCATCACTTTCCATTCTATTTTTTCCAGCCACTTGTAACATCCCTTCCATTTAGTTATTGATTTGTTTGTTTTTTATCATTAAGATGTGGTATTGCTAATGGATTTGTTTGTTTTTTATCATTAAGATGTGGTATTGCTAATGGATTTGTGAGTGCAGAAACAAATGTTTGTTTCCAAGTAAACAGATCAAAAATACCTGGTAGAAAGATAGAGGTTGTCTACACAAAATAAGAAAGAAAAATTATGGTTTCGTGAGTATATGAAAGCTCATTGAAAAGAATTTATATATTTGTATTTTACATATGCTCAAAAAAAATTGTTTGTTGTACGTATACTTGTTTGGCAAAATCATGTGTTAAGTATGCTTGCACAGTTAAATAGCGGCCAGAACTACCCTTGCCTTGAATGTTAAATAAATCCTGTGACAATAATAAACACTAGCCGGATACTATTTATTTAAGAGCAATTTCCATAAGCGATTGTCTTCGAGTGATACTATCACATAAGCTGCTGCGGCGTATTTGTGTTTGAAAAACGTCCTTTATCAAGTTAAGATTTTAAACTATTAAATTTTCAATTATTTAAATATTAATTTGAATAATCCATATTGTCATCCGTTAAAGCTCTTACTATAAATGTATGGCTAACAAAATTTATATATATATATATATTGATGTATATTACTTTTGGTTGAAATTCAATTGTTTTGTTTAATATCTTAAAGTTGTGTATTAAATTTTTTATTCAGTTTTAAGAAAAATCATGATTAAAAGGAAATTTATGGAAAATTAAATTCAAATAGTTGCATAGCCTTTTCATTACTGAAATAAATAACTTAGACGTCTTTAACTTCCAGTCGGACTAGAAGTGTTGTTTTATGCTTAAATAAAAGATTAATAAGTTATTTAGTTTTTTTTGTTGTAGAAAATTGATTATGTAAAAAGAAAAGCAAAGCCTTTCACTCTAAAATCTTTCAATAAATTATTAGAAAACTCCGTAGTTTAATGGAAAATCAGTTTGAGTGTGACTCCTCGGTAGGCGCGAATGCACCCCAATAGAGCTGAAGAAAAATGAAGTTCACCCTAAAACCATGGACCTGTATAAAATAACTCAAATATAGAAAACTTTTATTTACGTCAAAGTGATTAGTCTAAAGTTTTAAAAGTAGAGAATGCAGAATAATTTGTTAATAGTTTATACAACTATTATTAGATGATCACATTTAAATAGTCATTATTTTATTTTTCAATAAATGGATTATCTTTTAAAATAAAATTAAACTTTTTTTTTTAACGAAATAAGTTATATAAAATTATAAATATAATTTTATCATACAAAATTGGGTGGATACACATCCCAGTAGGGTCCTTAATATCACTCTAAAATTAAACTTCTTTTGGGTTAACTATTTATTTAATAAAGGTTGCAGACTTAAAGTTTAGAGTAACCTTTACTTTTTAATATATCCTTTAAAAGTAATTACCTTAACTATTTAATAAGGTTTGTAGATTTTTTTGTTGGATAATAAGAGATTGTATTTGGATCTCTCATCCTTGACAGATTACATATCTTTTCTTTAGAGTTTGAGAGTTTACAAATAGATACACTTTTCATCTCAATTGAGATAGATGTTATAGCTAGAAACTTACATCATTTTACATAAAATGTCTGAATTCTTGATTTTCATTTTTTGGATCTTTTTAAATTTTTGTATGAATACAATTACTTCAGAATTTAACATATTTATTGACATTTTTCTATAGCAGCCTTTACAATACCATAACTTCACCTCTACTATCTATGTCTTGCTTCTTAGTAGAGTAATATTTCCAAAATATCGCACTATCATAGTCCGCTTTACCAAATTTGAATTGCTAGTTTCCTTCCTTGTTGAAGTCATAGCCCTTCATTGCTCTTCCCATTGTTCAAACCCTAGTTGGTAAATATTTGCAATTTTGTTTTTTGCAACTTGAAAAATTGTCACTACCCTTGTTTCGAATGGTTGACTTCACAGTATAATATCTCTCATTTTAAAGCTATTTTTGTAATTTTTGCATATGACCACTCATGTAAAGCTATTCAAATTCTGCACAAGTTGGTCCAAGAATTAGTTGAATCGAATAACTCTTCACGAAGATATGGCTCCTAAAAGATGAGATATTTTTAGGAAAAACCCTAATCCTTCACACTTTGCAATTTTGTTCTTCACAACACAAATCATCATTGCCCTTGTTCTAAATGTTTGACTTCACAGAGTTGTATCTACCTCAATATTGCTCAGATTTCTTGCATATGATAACTCATTTTAAAGCTATTCAAATTCTACACAAGTTGGTCCAAGAATTAGTTGAATCGGATAACTCTTCACAAAGATATGGCTCCTAAAAGATGAGATGTTTTCAGGAAAAACCCTAATTCTTCACACTTTGCAATTTTGTTTTTCTCATTGTAAGCAATCTTCCATGCTCCTTCAACCTTCCCAGCCTTCCACTCAGCATCCCAACCTTTCGTTGTAGCTCCTTCAACCAATCCAGCCTTCCACCCAACATCCCAACCTTTCATTGTAGCTCCTTCAACCAGCCCAACCTTCCATGCTCCTTCATCCAACCTAGCCTTCCATGCTCCTTTAGCCTTAACACTCCAAAGATCAACTCATCATTCAGCCTTCCATGCTCCTTCAACCTCTAGCCTTCCATGCTCCTTCAACCTCCAACCTTCCACGCTCCTTCAACCTCTAGCCTTCCATGCTCTTTAGCCTCCAGCCTTCCACGCTCCTTCAACCTTTAGATTTGTTGATCCTTAAAGCACCAAACTATTTACTAGGTCCCTTAAGGGGGCGACAGGTTTGTAGACTTAAGTTTAAAGTAAACTTTACTTTTTAATAGTTTATCTTTTAACATAAAAAAACATGGATAAGATGCTAATAGTCAAAAGGGAATTGACCCTTTTATATTTATATTTTCTATCAAATAAAAATTACAAAAATTATTCTCTACATATAGATAAATTTAGATTGATTTTAAGGTATAAGTTGGTTTATTTTCTAGGCTTTATAATTATATAGCTTGAAAATAAGCAAGTAGTATTAAGGTTGTTTCCTAAAATCTAGGAATCATATTGTGTTTATTTTGAACGATTATAAAGTTTATTGTTTATTATTATATGAGTAAAATATTAATGATTTATATGAAATGGTTTTAAATGGTCATCGATGGATATTTATTGAAAAATATTAAGAGAACTTCAAATCACCTAGTCTTACTTAAACAGAAAAATACCTCTACATCTAAACCAAATTATAGTCATTGTATTGATTGAACACCTATCACCAGGTAGGATAATAACACCCAATACCAGTAATTATAGGAAGGACATTTAATGTGATTCGAGGGTGGTTGCACTCCTGATGGAAATGTAAAGAGGGGTAAAATGGGACGTCACTTCTAGGCCACCACACGAGTAAATGAGGGGTCTCTTTCCCATTGGATGATTAGGAGTTCACTCAATGATGAGATGGAATAGGATATCTTGTCAGCAATCGTGCAATGACAAACAATACCTGGTCCTGAGCTAGGGTATTGATGGACCCTAGTTGAATCCAGGGAAGGTGGACTCTCAATTAGGCACAAGGTATGTTTACGCTACACCCTTACATGTTGTCTTAAATCCAATAAATAAATTAGGTCAAAGGACCTAAGTCCACCATGCTAAGGGATGGGGAAGTATGCATCCACCCTCTCCCTAGTCGTGAAACTAATATCTTAGGATGAGAGGATAGGTACACTAATAAGCACCTTTCTATAAGACCTGGCTAGTCTCGACCACTTGGGCAATCGTCTACAACGGTAAATGTACCCAAACATGGAAATCCTTCATACCTCGTACTAATAAAACATTGGGTGATCATTAGACTATCTTCTTGTTTTGTTTTAAAATACTCAAAAATTTCATGTTGTGATTCTAGTAGGAAGGAATGGATTGGTCAACCAGGTAGGCAGGACTTGGGTTGTTACACCACTATTAATTAGCACCATCCATTGTCTACTACATCCACATGTATTCAATAGATTTATGCCACCTAAACATGATCAACTTTTATCATCATGTCTTATTGTTGTCCTAGCTATTAGATTTGTAAGGAGCTAAACTTATGATTAGTGGTACACAACATTATTGTAGGTTCCAAGAGACTGCCTATCACTTTCTTGTAATTGTCTTATGCTAGGTGGCTAAGAAGTGTCAATATGGCTTATACCTTTGACACACATTCTCCTCTGAAAGTGACCTGGTCGAGATCCCTCTTCTTTTTTCATTATCTATTGCAAACATGTTGCTTTATCATCAGGATGTTAGGGAACTGGTCAGAGCTACTGTAGGGCTTCAAAGCTTTTGATCACTAGAAAATGCTTGACCACCCATTCACTCGGTCAACTGAACCCAACCAGTCTGGAGTGGTCATATTTCCCTAACTTAGTTTTAGGCCTAATAAGTTCTATGCAAAAATTTCAAGCTTAACAATGCTTCCTTGTAATTGGTATTTAAAAATTTATAAAATTGATAGTTTAGCCAAATTACCAGGAACTATCTATGTGGGAGCTTTCATGGACCCATAAGACCACAAGTTGTCATATCTTTCTTCAATATTTTTGATAAAATTAGGAGGTTTTATTTCACAACCATTTATATAACTTTGATCTTTAGTCTATGGTTATAAGTAGGCTTGGAATACTAGCCTAATTCACAATTTTTTTATGCTAAGCAAAAAGGAATTTAAAACTCAGTATTATCCTTTCCAATTTTTCTATTTTTATTTAATACCAATTAATTAACCAAAACATTATTCAATTTGTTTCAACCATCATATTTGAGCCTCTACAAATAACTCATAAGTAAAAATAAAATTGATATTTTACTCTTCATGGAATTTATTGATGGCTTAGACAAGGTGAATTTCTCATTAAGGTATCTCTATGAAAACTAAATCACATAAGGAATCACATCAACTCATCATACGTACCATAAGTTATTTTGGATAAGTAGATACCATTATTAACTTGAGAGTAGTAAATCATATAATACATCCTATGTAGAAGAAGCTAAAGAAGTTATGATGCTAAAGTATGACTACTCAACAAAAGGAATGATGAGGACATCTAGGTAGCATAGGACTTAGGATTATTTTATTTTTATTTTCTTGCTATGTAAAATGTGAGATTCTAGAGACTCACATTGGATATAGTTTATTTATAACATCATCTAGATTAGCATAGTTTTTTTTAGTAGTTGCTTTAGTTAGGGTTGGTTATGAATTTAGCATGTTTGTTACTATGTTATCTTCAATTAGTTGTCTACCAAAATAAGCTTTCATATATGGTTAAAAAATTTATAATTATTTAAGCACAATGCATAATGTAATATTCAATTACCTTCCTTATCATTGATATAAGAGCATTTGATTTGGGTTTTGGGGCTATTTTTGACCTCTAGCTCAAAGGAATATTTTGATAGGCATTTGTCATCGATTCATCTTCCATCTAATAAGGTTGTCAACATTGATACATTGGTTTGCATACATTTGCTCTTCAGGTGCATGTTTCATGTGACGTATTCTTGAACACAATGACAAAGATGTTATAATAATCACCCACTCCCTCCAAAGGGGCTTGGTCATGAGTTTCTTGGTGGTTTTCTTCTACTATTATGAAGCACCAATACCAATAATTGATTTTGACTTCCCTTATGGATTCAAGATGCATCACTTGAGTGTGTGTTATTCTTGATGGATTACATGAAGCCAAGTTTTTATTGCATGTAATCTCCTTTGATTGATATACTCTTAGTTTGACTAGAGCATCACATCTTAACCATATCATAGTCTCGATATTTTTTTGAGGTATTCTATCAATTTCCCTTTAATATTTGCTAAGGAGTCAGCTATGTGAGGATGCATTGACATCTAAATTAAAATGCCCTCTCATTTAGGTTATTTTCAAGCATTTTTAACTAGTTTAAGATGGTTTTTTATGATGTCTCAAATTGATTTTGGTCACTAACATCAGTTACTTATTGATGTCTATCACCCACCGATCTAAAAATGAGATGCTCAAACTCCAATGAAGCTTCCTCTCAGCATGGGTTTTTCCTTCTACAAATAAACTTATAGTTTGTTGCCTATATTTTAACTTATGGTCAAAATTTTCACTATGTCATCCTATTTAAAGTGTTTATCATTGACATTGATTGTGCCCCTTGGTTTCAACTACTCCATTCAAGTCTTCCAACAATGTATCATTTTTTACTTGCTTTATTTTGTATTTGCAAAACATTTGAAACTATTTTTGCATAGCTTGTGGTTGCATGATAGGTTGGCATCAAATTTGACGTAACTCATTGGCCATACTTTGGACAAATGGGTCTCCAACTACAGTAGGCTACCCAAGAACACACAAATAATTTTCAATGAACAAGATAACATGTGGCACATGGTTTTTTCACTTGCAAGATTGAGATCACTCTTTTGGCATGCACTTTGGATGATAGAGTTCCCAAATCATTCCTCTCAAGGGGTTCATACCTAGTTAGTCGCTCCTCTAAGGTGCAATTCAAATAGGAGTAATTCCCTCTAAAATATTTCTAGCTACACGTTTGAATTCATTCATGTGTAATTGGATGCATGGCAATTGAACACTACAAATATTTCTTTTATAACTGCCTTGGACTATCTTTTTTATGACTGTTTAAAATTGAATATGACGATCTAAAATGTGATTGTTTGATCAAAAAATTAGTTAATTGGCACATAAATTGATCGATGACTAGTCGTTGGTGCCATTTCAAAAATTGAATACAATTTCATATATGTTAAGGTAGAAAGTTCCCTTTTAATTCATTTAATTATTAATAATTAATTAATTCAATTGATTAATTAATTTGATTAATTATTTAATTTTCTACAATTAATATACCTTAAGCACTCTTAAATTGGCCTTCCTAAGTTTTCTTGTTTGAACAAGCATAAGAAAACTTATTTTATTCTAACTTTTTTAAAATAGGCCAATATTTTTGTAAAAACTCCTTTGGTCAATTTAGGCATATTTTTCTTTCACCCATTCCTCTATCGCTACTAATTTAGCAGAACAAAGGGTTGAATTGGTCAATGTTATAAATGCCTTGGTCGATAAGGTAAATGAAATAGCAGTTCAAAATGACCCAAGTGATGTAAAAAGTTATAATATTGGCATTCACTCTAAGACTAAGTGCACAACCAAATTGTATAATGGCTCTAGAGATCAAAACGTCTTAAGTAGTTAGATTTTTGATATAAATATATGGTTCCCCTTTTTCTAAATTTAAGATTTTTTGGTTAGCAAAGATTTGGTGATGGAGTGTCAGGAGGATCAAAACCCACTTCAAACTTGGGATAACCTCATCAAGACCTTGAAGAAAAAATTATATTATTCTAATTATGAGCAAGACCTCATTATCAAATAATTTTTATTGAGGTAAAGTAATAACATATCTATGCAAGATTACATTTTATAATTTATTAGGTTACAAATTCTCCTTAGTGTGGTTGACACAACTACTACACTCATCATCAATTTTAGGAGTGGCTTACAATATTAATTGTACAGGGAGTTTAATTATACTTCCCTTTCCATACTAGATGCCACCTACAATCATGCACAACTTATGAAAGATAAGTATGTTGCTCAACAAAGGGGTTCACAATCTTCATTTTTTGTAGGAACTTCCAACTCATAATAGTAGACATCCAAGGCAAATAAGTATTTTTCTTCTTTCTCTTCTTCTTCTTTGTTTTCCCCTTCTCAAAAACCTTCTCCTTATTTTAATAGCAAAAAAATGTGTACTTATCGTAATAAGAGAGGTCGTGAGGAATCTGAATATTTTAAGAAGAAAAAGAATCTCATTGTAAAATCTCAAAGTGAGAAACCACAAAATGTTTACATTGAGGTTATAGGATAAGATAAAGAATACGATGGGCTCAAGGGTAAATTGAATAATGTCACCCTACTATCTCATGATTTTTTTAAGGTGACCACAAAAATTTGTTGTCATGAGAGCTCACCTCACTCATAATTTCTCTATGGATTGTATAATCGACAATGGCTCATAAAAGAATTTGATTGTGAAACATATTTTTGATAAGTTGTAGCTTCTATTGGAACCACATCCTCATTCATACTCACTTGGATGGAAATATAATGGCTTCACATTCCAAATCACATATACTTGCATAGTGTCCTTTGCATTTGACCTACATTTTGTGGCTTAAGTCACCAGTGATGTAACTCTAATGGATTGTTGTAGTCTACTTCTTGGAAAACCTTATCAATACGATAAGAAGGCTCAATATGATATTTTGACAAAATTTATACTTTGCATCATGAGCACAAGGTCTTTCTTATTTGCTACACCAAAAACACCACACTTATACTCCATTTCAATCAACCACAAAATATTGTTGTAATTTCTAGCAGACCACACTATCAAGACACAACAATAATAGTTGCACCTCCTCCTCCTCTGATGGAACCTATCACTCCTTCATCGCTAGCACTTCCTCTTGATCCTTCTACTACTCATACTGTACTTTCTTGTGGTATAGAGTGGTCATCCTTCTTGCAACGCTCTTCATTCAAGTAAGTTTCAGTTGTGTAGAAAACTCAAAAACAATACATGGGTCCTCATTGACTTCCTCCTCCTCAAGTTGGTGATAAATTTTTGACCAAGAATTGTCTTGCAAACAAGGCACCTCTTGGCATCCTTGACATCATCATTATTCATGTTCGTCTAGTACTAGATTTGTAGCTTTTACCAAATATTGATCAAGTTTTTGACATGTCGATTCGTTAGGTTGATTGTTCTTCTATTGTAAAAGTATTAGATTCCATTTCTTCTATTGTTGGGAGGTATAATGAAGACATATAGTTGTCATAGGACTTAGGATTATTTTATCATTATTTTCTTGCTATGTAAAACGTAATATTCTAGAGACTCGCATTGGATATAGTTTGTTTACATCTTCTAGATTAGCATATTTTTTGTTAGTAGTTGTTACTTCAATTAGGGTTGATTCCTAAGCTATCTTTAATTAGTTGTCTATCCAAATAAGGTTGTAAAACTTTGTGCTTATTTAAGAACCAATGCATAATGTGAGCTTCAATTTTTACCTTCCTTATCAAGGAATCATATATCATTACTTGTCTATATTAAAAATGATATTGAATTTACATGAGAATAAGGAATCACATATTGTAATGAAGCTCTAATGCTATAGTGTGACTAGCCAACATTTGGTAGTAAATAATTCACACATATTTATTTGAGAGCAACATAATTTACATTAAATATTTAATGTTACAATTTGATCAGTCCCTATTTGATAGTAAGGAAATCACACATCATCATTGAGTGGGATAGAATTCATATTGAAGATCTATTTTTATAGTGTGACTAAAAAGATTTGAACATAATTAATTTGAGAGAAATAGAGATTGATATAATATTGTAGTATGACCAGTATTTGTGTAAGGGTTCATTCATAATTACTGGAATATAAATTTTATTGAAGATTTGATGCTAAATAATAAAGAATCATGACAATAAGGTCTTAAAAAATAGTGTATAAATCATTAGTCTAATTTTTAATTACAAGGAAGGTTAGTATACCATTTGGAGTCTACACACATTAACAATGAGCAGATTTTTCATCAACTAATTATAAATTGTGCTTATCCTTGGCACACGAAAACATAAGTCTATACTCATAGCAAGTTGCCTAGGTTATTATAGGGCTTTTAATTACATAATGTATAATCAAAATTTTAAACAATGTATAATACAGTCCATAAGATACACAATAAGCAAGTTATCATCGAAGATTATCTTTAGAATTTATGGTAGAGGGAAGGTACCATTAAAGAAAACTTCCACCCCACCAAAAAATCTCAATAATATCCCTACCTCAAATTCTTAAGTGAAGTTTCACCCTTCATGACAAATACATAGAACCATTTAGTTAGAGAGACCATCTCAATTCAAATGCATCAATTATATATGCATAATTTCCATAGAACTTATGTGTATATCCATCACTAGATCTATCTTCTAGTGCAATAATCAACTTACCCTTAGGTGATACAAGTATTTTATATTCAAATAATACCCATCTATAATGTTAAATCCTTATAACATTCCACTCTTTGATTAATGGAAGTTTCTATGATTGTACAAACCAATGTATTATACCTAGTTCATAGTGCACAAGTCAGAGTTACCAACATTCTCTCTATCCATCTAGAATGGTCTTTGAATATCACACTTCAAAAAATATCAAGCATGCACTCATGAACATACTATCACAAGTAGCCTAATGCAATAACAAATATACTTTTCAAACATTATTTTTTTGTTTTTTTACATTGTACCAAGCAATAATAACATTTTAGTATGAGGTGCCAATCACCACTTGTGGAATTATGGATCAACTCTAGTTACCATCTTATCTTGTGTACAAACCAATAACTATAGCCATAAATAGTTTTTTCTTAAAGCATGGATACACATACTTACAAGCCATTGAATTAACATAGTCAATAGCAATTCCTTTTCCATACAAGCATAAAGACATTATCATGAGTAATTATATAAATCAATTCATATTATGTACTTCAACCATCAACAATCTTATAATCATAAAATAATTCGCTAAAATTGAACTATATCACCAACAATTTTACAATCATGACAAGTCTTATGATTCTATCCTACTAAGTTCATCGAAGATCATCATATTTCCCCCAAAAAAGTTAGTTCAATGACCTCAAAATATTAGAGACTACATTTTTAAAAAAACTTTTACAAGACTAGAGAAGTATTGCTATGGTGAGATAAGACTCAATGAGTATCCATATTTCCCCTTCAACAAGCTTAAAAATATATATTCTTTAACATAATATTTTGAAAACATGAAGCCATAAATGAAGGAATAACCAAATTTAAACACCAATCAAAATTCAACCAAACTTCACTATAAAAAAAGTTATTAAAATGAATATATGAAGAAAAATTTTCTAGCAAATGTTCATTGCTTTTAAAAAACAACTTAACAACTATCTAGATGCTTCAATAGGAAAAGGTCTAGCAAATATATTTTATCAAAAATTATTAAGCAACCATGCATTTGAAAAAAAATTATATTTCTTAAAATGTTGTGCATGTGTGTGGATCCCTCTAAATTGTTTGTTTCTCATAGATCTATTGTCTTCTCCTAGATGATAGCTCCCCTCTTTCAACTCATAGATGGTGACATGTCAACACTTGCAATAAAAATTTTCAAGTTAGACTACTTACAGTAATATGATCAAATAATTAAAAATAAAAAAGTTGGCATTTATAGTTTAAAAATAATTTAATGATTTTCACAATGCCATGGCATTACTTTATATGATAATAATTATGTCAATCTATAAATTTTTGGAATGTGACAAGGTCCAAAGGTCAAAAATTGTATTGGTGTCAGCAACGATTCTAGATCTTGAATTCCTATTAGTAATTTGGTTGAAGGAATGGACTACAAACAATTACCAAATGAGCTCCAAGAGATGCTTAAGAGTTATTTTTACTCTTTTTGCATGGAAGGATGAGTTATTTTAAATCTGTGACAAGAAAATGGATACTTAGTCAAGTTGGTATATAAAGCTTTAGAGTAGTTAAAATTCCATAATCCCAAGAACTTTCCTTGCAAAATTGTTGATCATTTGAGGCCCTTTATTAGGCTTGAATATTTATTTCAATGACAATCCAAAGAAAAATTCTTGTAAGTGATAATCTACAGAGAAGAGGATATCAAGGACCTTTTAGCCATGCCTTGTGTAAGGAGGAGCTAAAAACATTATATCATCTACTTCTTTATTGTCCTTTTGCTTACACCATTTGGGGCTACTTTAAAAATAAGACTACATTGGGTATCTCCATTTACATTAAAAGAGTTAACAAAATATTCCTTGTAAAAACCTACGTAAACTCATTGAAAAAAAGAGTTAACAAAATATTGGATTAATTGTTATTAATCTTAAATATTAGCATTCTATAAAGGATTGGTCCTACAGATATTTTTTGAATCAATGGATTGAAAGGAATTATAGAGTTTTCTAGAAATAAATCTCCTAATCATATCCAAGTTTGAAATAATATTATTGCCTATGTTGCAAAATATTTGTAATCTAGTTCTCATGATAGGAAGTATCAAGTGTGAAAAAGATGTATTGGCTTATTGGGTATAGGATATGAATATAAATACAATGGTTATTATGACAATGAAGTTAACACAAACTATTTGTGTCTATCAATCACAAATTATAAATTTCTAAAAGTTGGGTTCACAAGAAAAAATTATGATTATGCTTTCAAATGAAAAACAGGTAAGCTTGATGGATGTGGTGTTTTTAGAATGATAAAGGTAAATTTTATTCAACTAACAACTATGCATAAGCTAGGGCACTTATTATAGGGAATAATATTTCCTTTGGAGAAGGATGGATATATATTTCAATTGATGGGAATTTACAAATTATTATTAATGCTATTAAGAAAAATGGATATGCATATTGGATTAGCAATAGCATTACTTTTGAGGTCCTTGAATCATATATGGAAGTGATTTAATAGGAATTGTATAATATTGATAAAGAAGAAAATATGATAGAAAATAATTTAAGCAATTATTGTGATGGTCTTCATCTCGAAAAAATTTAATTTATATAGGGTAGCTTGCAAAAAGAGATTGTATCTTTTAATAAAAATGATATCAATGAGGGTGCAAAAGAAACAATGTATATTGAGGGAGACAAAAAATTATTTTTCATAAAAAAAATTAAATATAATTTAGTTAAACTAATAATACATACAGTAATTTTTTGAATAAAGTTAAAAATATATTCTTAAGTGAAATTATGAGTCAATAGAACTAGGAATTATTTTTCCAAAAAATGACTAATCTTTTAGGAACCATATCTTTGCATAGAGATGTTTGAATCAGATGATTCTTTTTCCATTTTATGTGAAACTTGAAGAGACTTGAAATGAGTGGTCATACAAAATAATCCAAGCAATATTGAGGAATATATGACCATATGAAGATAGTCATCCAAAACTAGGGCAGAATTAGGGTAAAAAATTCATAAAAATGTCTCATCATTCAGGAACCATATATTTGTGAAGGGTTGTCCCATTTAGATGATTCTTAAATCAATTTGTGTAGAATTTGAATATATTTAAAATGAGTGTTCATGTGAAGTAATATGAGCAATATTGATGGAGATATGACCTTGTGAAGTTGGCCATATGAAAAAATGCTAGTGATAATTTTCAAATCACAAGAAATAAAATTGCAAAAACCTGTCAGCCAAGGTTCAGATGAAGGAAAGAGTAATGGAAGGCTAAGAAATTATTTAGGTATGATATTCTATCTAGGCATGGAATTTTTTAACTAAATTTCATTTTCCCTACATTATTTTAGAAGTTTTGCATACATTTTATTGTAGGTTTATTTTCAAATAGTATAATGCTATAGGTTATACTAGTAAATTTCAATAGATATCAAGTCATAGTTTTCTTCCTATGGAATAATTTATAGCTATATCCTTAGAATCATCCCTAGGAGTAACGTTTAGGGGTGATCTCATGGAGCAATTATCCTTGTTGATAAAAAATAAGACAATCATTGATAAATTTAATGGATCCTAGCTAGGGCCTTTGGCTTTGATAAAATGGAGTGATAGGAGATAGAAATCTCTAGGAGTGATTTTATCCTTTCTTTCCAAAGGTTTATTCCTAGAAATTTTCTATTCCAAGGAGGAAAGAGATAGAATCCTAAAAGAGATTCCTTGATTTATGGGAATAGCATGACTCTTCCTCACCTACTAGTATAAAGGCTTTACAACTAAAAATATCAATCTATCCCTACTACCATTCTAGGTCAAGATGTATGGGTTTCCCATTGAAATCTAGGAAATGAATACCTTCAAGGCAATATGTAACACTCTAGGAGAATTCCTTGAGATTTTAGAAACTACAAAAGATAAATTCTTGGCTATTTATTCTTGGATATTGATCAGTAAACCTTTACCATAATCAATCATTTTCAAGTATAGGGTTAAGTTGTGGATACAAACCATTAATTATGAAAATAATTTTTTATATGTAGAAGATGTCATGAGGTGGGGTATATTGATACATCATTCCCTAAGAAGAGCCCATTAGAAACATATGTAGAAAACTATAAGAGACATATAAATGAACATGAATGAGGATGGTTTTCAACTTTAAGAAAATAGGTCCAAATATATGAAAGTAAATAAAAAATGGAGATTAGTAAGGATATTGAAAGAAATACAAGTTATTTTGGGACTTTAGACTATGAATAAATTAGATCAGAGCTTAGAGGATATGGTACAATAGGATTAAAATATTAATAAGAAACCATCTACTCAGTATGATCCTGATTTAGAGATGAACATTCTCATTGAACCTAAGGAATGTGCCTTGTTATATTTTGAAGACTCTCTCTAAGTACCTAAGGAACCTAAGTAATGTGTCTCGTTAGATTTTGAAGACTCTCTTTAAGTACCTTGTACCATTCAAGAGAAGGAAATGTGTTGAGAAAACATAGTGTTAGATGATAATACGTATACCTTTAATAAGCAAATACAAAAAAATAAGCAAGATAAGTCAAAAGCTTCCTTAGAAAAGCTAGGAGAGGATATATTTTATAAAAAAGATAGTTTTGAAATATTATTAAGGAATACAATAATAAGACCTACTTCTAATACTAGCAAGGAAAAAAGATGAAAACCTTTAAATTATAAAGCAAGAGCAAACATAGAGAAAGGAGCATAATTTAAGTTGGTTGAACTTCTCTTTAACAAATAACAAAATGATATTGGTAATTCGAGGGTAAGGCTAGCAGCCCCTAATGAGACATTATTACCATATCATGGGATATAAGGGGTGTTAATTCCCCCTAAAAAAAGAGGTATATCAAGGACATCTATTTAAGTAATAAGCCTGGTATTATTTGTATCCAAGAAACTAAAATGACAAAGGAAAAAGTTTCCAAAACTATGAAAGTAGTATGGGCAAGATGTGAATGGGATGCTTGATGGAAAATATTGCATTATTTGGTATATTTACAATCAATTAGTAATGATATTTTGTATGTAAGTGTCTATGTGTAAGATATGCACAAGTGTCATAGGATAAAATGTGCAAATAGAGAATTAAGAGTCATGTATACAAGTGGCAATATGAGAAGCCAAAAGTCATAAGAGAATTTGTATTATATATGGAATATGAATAGATTTTTCTCTTAGATTTATGAGTAGAGCAATAGTCAAGTATTGAAGAGTCATATTTGAAAGGCCATATTATGGAAACAGAGCTCCATGAAATGTATTTCATGAGAAGAACATTCAAGCATTAATAATATTGAAGCTTGGATGCATATTTTGAGCGATTCAACTGTAAGTTTTTCTTCATGTATTTTGCATGAATGACATAGGTCATTATATTCATATTATTGTTTTTTTTAAAAGGGGGTAAATATTTATTATGTGGTCACAATATAACCATTACATAGCATATCCGCAACATGTGAGGGGAGAGATTTGAACCTAGGCCTCTCAATTTCAACTGGAGAGTTTTAACTACCCACTTGCTCTCTAACTCCTCTACATGAGCGGATATTCTATTCATATTATTGTTATTTTATATGAATATTTGTTAATTAATATTGACCTCATATAGTGAATGCTCAAATATTTAATTTTTATAGTTAATCCTAACTATAGGGACCTGTGACAATCTAGCTAAAAATCCAACAATGGTATTAGAGCCACTATGTCTAAACTCTATCTATTTTTTATAGAGTTGTATTAGATCTACTTCGAGTACTTTCTATTGTTAGCATCAAGAAACAAGTTTCTAGTGTGAATTTAAAATTAAAGACTTTATATTTAAAGAGCTTTAAATATTGATGAGCCTTTGAAGCTCATATGATTTTTTTTTGTTAATTAGGGTGGAATAAGGGGTTTTGAAAGGGTCCCAAACCTTTTACAAGAAAACACATACAAATATAGTAACAATATCAAAATTGAGACATCACAAACAAGACAACCCATAAAACTAAAACATTTCAAAGTGCAACAAACCACAAAATGAAATGGTCTCCTAGGACCAAACTAAACAAGAACCTATTGGTCAATCTGCCACAGGAAAGGATTTTCTAAAACTATGCACCCTAGACCCGGCCAACATTGAAAGGCTAGGAGAAAGAGATGTCTCCCAGACCAATCTCCAGAGAGGGCTGGTTCCCTTACTACTTCTAAGCTTGATTTTAGATTAAAGTTGCAGGAAAGAGATGTAAAATACGCAGAAAGAAACAAGAAATTATGGAAAGAGATGGGAAATATGGTTGTAGGCCTGAATTTGTTAGATCGGGGAAAATAAACTCAGCAAGATGGACCTTCAAGTGTATGAACAACATGTAATAATAGAAAACAGCATAATTCATCTACGACCTTGCGCAAACTACCTCTAGAATTGCATTCCAGAACTTACTTTCTTACAAGCGATATTTAAATTCAAATGCAGAATTTAAATCTAACAGCAGATCAGAAAGACAAGCATAACTTAGAAATACATGGAATAGAAGGAAATTACACAGAAAGATGTTTTAAAATCAGTGGCCAAATCTCTTTCATTCATGCAAGACAACTTGAAAGCTTTCACGCAATCTATCTCTCAAAATCCCCCCCCTTTTTTTGAGATCTACATTGCTTTATATAGAGGTCTTGTCTCTTTGCAGCATTAAGAATATGAAATGAACCTCCTCGAGATCGAAAAATTATGCAATGAAAACAAGGAAATGATATCCTTAAACAACCTTGAAGAAACCAAAAATTAAATGCCATAAGGAGGAGTCGATCGTCTTCATTAAATTGTTGTTCTTGAAAATATGCTTGAAACCATTGGAAAAATCGTGAACAGCAGCTTTGAATAATGGAAATATTCAATTCTGGTAGCTTGGGCACGTTCTTCTATCTTGATCGCATTAGAAAGCAGCAACAGATTTAATTTTGGAGCGCTTTTAATCATCGGAAATCGTAAAACTGCATCAGACCATTTGAACTGCATTCTGGCGCAAAACTCTAACAGGTCGCGAAAACATGACAGGTCACGAAATCACGACGTCTTTCTGCTATGTATGCTTCTCTTACCTCCAGACCACAAAAATCAACCATGTCATGAAATCATGACGTATTCGGCTTCCATATCTCCTTCACAACCTTGAACCGCAAAAACGTGACGCTGCGTGATTTCGCTACATCTTTCATCTCTCTATTCTCTTCACTGCATCAAATCATGAAAACATGACACTCTTGCCTCTATGTTTCTTCAACTTCCACCATGTCACGATTTTGCTACAAGTTCTATTTCCTTGGACCTTGCTGTTCGTTAACCGCAAAAATGGAACACTGTGCGATTTTGCTACAATTCACTGCACTCAGTATTTATCTTCATGAATGTCACGAAATCACAACGCCAACTTCTATCTTGCTCTTAGCCTCAACAATGTCATGAAATCACTATGTTTGCTTGTATTCTCCACTGTTCCTACTTCATGTCACGATTTCACGACGTCTGCTTCTTGCTTGGACTCATTCTCAAAAGGTGTCGCAAAATCGCGACGCCATTCGTGCCTTAGACTCTTTTATCCACCTGAACCACGACCAAACAACATGTAGCAATTTCGCTACATCCTTTGCTTTGCTTGGCTTCATCCTACAAATGTCACGAAATCATGACCATTTTATGTCGTAAGCCTTTCTATCCACCCATGCCGCAAAAATGTGACGCGTCGCGATTTCGCGACGTCTTTTGCTTTTTGCGCTGTGTGCCATATTGTGTCACGATTTCGCTACACTCTCGAGTCTCATCGCCTATCACTCAATTATGTCACGATTTCATGACAATTTCTAACCTTATGCTTCCTGGCCATCGCGAGTCATGAAAACATGACATGTCACGATTTCGCTACAACTTTGTCGCTCTGCCCTCCGTTGACTGGTTTCACCACAAAAATCCAACACGTCGTGATATTGCAATGGTTTTATCCCCCTGTTGTCGTTGACTGTGCTGACCATGATTTTTTGACACGTCACGAAATCGCTACGACTTTGTGTTTGTTTTCTCTCTCCTTATGCGACCCGCGATAACGCGACATGTTGCGATATCGTGACGGTTTTCAACTTTGGCTCTCCATGCTGTTTTTTGTCACGATTTCGCGACAGTCTTCGGACTTAGGCATTTTTTGCATCAAAACCTGTAGAGGAGTTAGAATTTCAATAGCTTATGCATGAATAAATAGCAATCAAATAAATGTGGCAAAAATGCCAACATTCTTGGCAGCTCATGGGGTATACAGTTCCGCTGTATGCAAGAATCCAGTGCTCGAATCCATTGGGCAACAGAGTCATGAAAACTGAAAACAGAGAGCTGGCTGATGGGATACATCTCGACAGATTACTGCAACAACTCTTGCTGAATGACTGAAACTTCAAGGAATTCTGTATTTGGCTGAACTGATCATGGAATGGAAATGATGAATGATGGAATAATGGAAGGGGGAAAAGTAATGCGATAGACAGGAACAAAGTGCTTTTGTGCTACCAGCTACTATGAAAGGAAAATGGAAGTGGATGGAATAAACAAAATGGTGATCAATGAAGGTTGTGGAATGAGAATGGAATGGGGAAATGAACTGTAGATAAATGCATAAACCAATAATGTAGTTAGAAGAAAAGGAAAAGAAGAACCGGGAATAGGAGAAAAGGGGAAAAGAAACAACAGCAGTGGCTTTTTTTTTTTGACTACAGAAGAAAAGGAGTAGGAGAAGGAGGGAATAAATAAGGGAAGGGAAGAAAAAAGAAGGGGAAGGAAGAAATTGATAGGAAGCCACTAACTTCTGGGAAAGAAGAAGAAAAAGAAAGAAACACATACCTGCAAGCTCGCATGCAAAAAGAGCCGAAGTAGACAAATGAAAACAATACTCTTTTTTTTCTCTTTTTTTTCTTTTAATTTTTTTTTTTTACTATATACACAAGTTTACGACATGATTGGCATGTCATCACCAGAAACCCAGTTTCAGAGGGTTATCCGATGAATCGACAGTGTCCCGACCAGATCTGGTCATACTTGAGACGGTCTTTGAAATTAGGATGACCTCCTCCTAAAGTTCTCCATGTTCTAGACACGGGCAAGTTATCCTGTATGCCAGTACCCACACAATTGACAAATAATGTAGCAAATAAATTTTCCACATGGAGGGCTCCTGTAGGTACCAGTTGTAGTAATGACTGAAGCCAATACCACCATCTTGAAGGGTTCCCTGGTTGTGGACTGAGAACGGGTTCCTCCAACTCCTGGATCTGATCACAGAAAGTGTCCAGTGACAGTCCCTTCGCCAGGATCTCTTCAGGCTCTTCCTCTTGATCAGGCATATTCAACAGGTCTCGACTAAATGCTTGCATGTTGTGCAAAGTTATGCCCTCCTCAGGTTGTTCTTCTTCTTCTTCACTCATCTCCTCTTGATCCATCTTCTGAAAGAAATTACAAGCAACCATATCATCCATGGCTGGGACAATGCTTGCATATTCCCATCGTTGAGCTCCACCACAGCTGCATCTAAAGTTTCTGCACAGTATAAGGAATCTGGCATGATGAATGCTGCATAGGGTAGACAGGGGTGGTGACTATCGGATAAGGTAATGGAGCTTCTCTCCACTGCAACTTTCCTGATAGGAGCAAAAGCTGCTCCGCTTGTAATGCTTCCTCAAATATTTGAGGGAATCTATGTTCACCTGATTACAGCAAGAGAAGACTTATGTCCGGATGAAAAGCTCGAACATAGAAGAAGTGGGCTTGGGCGGGTGTGGGTCGGATCATCTCTGGAATTCTCTTCCAACTTCTGCTGAATCAAAAATTGAAGTCTATGATACTCTCCATAGGTGCTCTCATGATATACATGAAGAATTGAAAAGGATCTTGAGAGCTATAAAAGAGATCCTCATCAAATCTTTTGATTAGTGCACCCGCTAAATCATCCCATGAGCTGATGCTTTGACGCCTGAGCAGTTTGTACCACTATAACGCCCTTCCTTGCAAAGACAAAACCAGAATTTTGAGCATAACATCTTCATGAACTATATCATGTAGGGTCGACAAAGCGGTAATATCTTCAACATGCTCTCGGGCCATTCCTTGGGTGCCATTATATTTTGTTAGGGCTTTCAAGGCACTTTTGGGAATCTCATGCTAAATTAGGAGATTCAGAGGGCCAGGATCATCCCATCTAGGACAGCATACCCTCGCCATTATCTTCTTTTAGCTTTAAAATGCAGGCGTCCATGATTCAAAAATTTAGATCTTCAACTCAGCAAAGTCGTCAGATGAACTTACAAATCTCCGCTATGAGGTCAAGACAGCTCATCCAAATATTGATACCTTTGGGTGTGAAAAAATGAAACATACAATCCCCCCGATTATGGATCTTTTGAGACAGAAGAAGTCTGTCCCACCGGGCGTACCAAAAACTGTTGGTCACGAATCTACCACAGGAAAGGATTTTCTAAAACCATGCACCCTAGACCTAGCCAACATTGAAAGGCTGGGAGAAAGAGATGTCTCCCAGACCAATATCTAGAGAGGGCTGGTTCCCTTACTACTTCTAAGCTTGATTTTAGATTAAAGTTGTAGGAAAGAGATGTAAAATACGTAGAAAGAAACAAGAAATTACGAAAAGAGATGGGAAATATGGTCGTAGGCCTAAATTTGTTAGATCGGGGAAAAGAAACTCAGCAAGATGGACCTTCAAGTGTATGAACAACATGTAATAACAGAAAACAACATAATTCATCTACGACCTTGCGCAAACTACCTCCGAATTGCATTCCAGAACTTACTTTCTTACAAGCAGTATTTAAATTCAAATGCAGAATTTAAATCTAACAGAGATCAGAAAGACAAGCATAACTTAGAAATACATGGAATAGAAGGAAATTACACAGAAAAAAATTTTAAAATTAGTGGCCAAATCTCTTTCATTCATGCAAGACAACTTGAAAGCTTTCACGCAATCTGTCTCTCAAACTCCCCCCCCCTTTTTCTGAGATCTACATTGCTTTATATAGAGGTCTTGCCTCTTTGTAGCATTAAAAATATGAAACGGACCTCCTCGAGATCTACAAATTATGCAATGAAAACAAGGAAATGATATCCTTAAATAGCCTCGGAGAAACCAGAAATTAAATGCCATAAGGAGGAGTCGGTCGTCTTCATTAAATTGTTGTTCTTGAAAATATGCTTGAAACCGTTGGAAAAATCGTGAACAGTAGCTTTGAATAATGGAAATATTTAATTCTGGTAGCTTGGGTGCATTCTTCTATCTTGACCGCATCAAAAAGCAGCAACACATTTAATTCTGGAGCACTTTTAATCATCGAAAATCGCAAAACTACATCAGACCGTTTGAACTGCATTCTGGTGCGAAACTGTAATAGGTCGCGAAAATGCGACAGGTCACGAAATCGTGATGTCTTTCTAATCTGTATGCTTCTCTTACCTCTGGACCGTGAAAATCAACCATGTCATGAAATCGTGACATATTCGGCTTCCATATCTCCTTCGCAACCTTGAACCGTGAAAATGTGACGCTGCGCGATTTCGCTACATCTTTCATCTCTCTGTTCTCTTCGCTGCATCAAATCACGAAAACATGACACTCTTGCCTCTGTGTTTCTTCAACTTCCACCATGTTGTGATTTCGCTACAAGTTTTGTTTCCTTGGACCTTGTTGTTCGTTAACCGCAAAAATAGAACACTACACGATTTCGCTACAATTCACTGCACTCAGTCTTTATCTTCATGAATGTCGCAAAATCATGATGCCAACTTTTGTCTTGCCCTTAGCCTCAACAATGTCACGAAATCGCTACATTTGCCTGCATTCTCCACTGTTCCCACTTCATGTTGCAATTTTGCGACGTCTGCTTCTTGCTTGGACGCATTCTCAAAAGGTGTCACGAAATCATGACACCATTCATGCCTTAGACTCTTTTATCCACCTGAATCGCGACCAAACAACACGTAGCGATTTTGCTACATCCTTTGCTTTGCTTGGATTCATCCTACAAATATCATGAAATCGTGACCATTTTATGTCGTAAGACTTTCTGTCCACCCATGTCGCGATGTCTTTTGCTTTTCATGCTGTGTGCCATATTGTGTCATGATTTTCCTACACTCTTGAGTCTCATCGCCTATCGCTCAGTTATGTCACGATTTCGTGATAATTTCTAACCTTATGCTTCCTGGCCATCGCGAGTCACGAAAACACGACATGTCACGATTTCGCTACAACTTTGTCGCTCTGCCCTTCGTTGACTGGTTTGACCGCAAAAGTCCAACGCGTCGCGATATCGTGACGGTTTTACCCCCCTACTGCCATTGACTGCGCTGACCATGATTTTCTGACACGTCACGAAATCGCTACAACTTTGCGTTTGTTTTCTCTCTCCTCATCTGACCCACGATAACGCGACATGTCGCGATATCGCGACGGTTTTCAACTTTGGCTCTCCAAGCTATTTTTTGTCACAATTTCACGACAGTCTTCGGACTTAGGCATTTTTTGCATCAAAACCTGTAGAGGAGTTAGAATTTCAATAGCTTATGCATGAATAAACAACAATCAAATAAATGTGGCAAAAATACCAACAGAACCCAAAAGAGCAAAACACCCATAAGAAACTGGATTAAAATACCATAACACCATTGAGGATAGGAAAATATTTGTTCTCAGACTAAACATGGCTTTCATTATCATATTTTTTCTCCTGCCTTGAGCATCTTTTTACTTCCCCCATCCAAGGCTATTAATGTTTGTATTCCATTGGAAATATTTGTCTTCGTCCATTTTTCTTTGATTTTTATATTGGAAGGTATCCCCTAAGATTTAACAGTATCCATATCAATTCCTAGCTTCTTTTGATGTTTGGTTTTTGGAGTTTGGGTAGCTTTTTCTAGATCAGCTAAATTTCCTAGGTTCTTTTTTATTTGATCTACCCACTTTTTCAAAACTATTTGATTTTGCTCATCTTCATCTTCCTCATTTTCTAATAGAACATTTCCATCATTCACCTTTTCTAATATTCCATTACCTTTATCTCCAAAAGTACTCTCTTGAAGCATATCAAAGAAATTTGGAGAAAGAATAGTATTCATTTGTAAGGAGGGTATTTGCCATAACTTAATTATCAAAGGAAGAATCCTTCTGCATATTAGCTTTACTTATTTTTTAGGGATCTTAGCTTCGAAGATGTCTTCTATTCTGGAACCCTCTAAATATGAGACCTTCTAATTTTTGCTCTTAGGATTTTCAACTTCCAAGATATCTATCTTCCTGGAACACTCTTCTTCAATTTGCTTTTATTGCCAAAATTTATGACCTTGGGAAGGAGGCTTTTGGTTTGGGTATGCCTGATTCAAATGCCCTGATTTCTTACAAGTCCCACATTTAACAAGGGGATTCTCATATTCTAAAGGTTGATTCCAAAAACCCAATATCGAAACCAATCTAATCGAATCTAGTAAATTTCCCCATATCCACATTAACACATATCCTAGCATAGACAAGATGATATTTGGACTTGGTGGTCAAATCCACAGCAATCCGATGACCCATTTTTCTAGCAATACCATCAAAAAGCTTCTCATTCTAGTAGTGAAAGGGAAGATCTAGTAATCTCACCCAAAATAGGGCTTGCAAAAAAATTGGCCCTTAAAATTAAAATCAGGTCCTCATCTCCTTAATAAAAGGCCATGCCTTCCAAAGAACCAAGGTCCCCCCAAAACAATTCTTTCTGAATAAACAAAATAGTTCAACTTCATAAAAAAACCCCTAAAGAGGGTGATAATCTCCATATGACCACTTGGCCTCCTCTTATCAAAATCTCATTTTTTGACTACAACCATGTCAAGTCTAACCCCCATAAATATACCTACCAAGTGATAAAATCGTATTCAATGGTCATATTAACCAGGTCATAGATAGTAAAACGTTTACCCTTTTTCAAAAGCAGATCAAACATGGTCTTTGGGGACTTAGGCTTACCCAACACCACTTGAGACCAAGACCATTTCCCTTATATTCTATGCCTAAAACATCAACATCCTAAAGAAGTTATATAGTATTTTATTTTGCCTCACAATTCTCGATGCCACTTGAAGAACACAAGCTTATATTGAGAGGGGGGTGAACAGTATAAGACCACTTTTTACTTTCTTTCCAAATCAATATCAATTAATGTCCTTAATTGTAATAACCAAATATAGTAGTGTGCAAGAGCACAAGTCACCACACACAATTGAGACACAATATTTAACGTGGTTCCCCCAATGTGGGGTACTCCACCAGATAATCTCCTTATAATATTTCACACATAAATAAGGATCCTTATCCAATACAATGATTTCTTTGATCTGCTCAAAGCTAGGCAATAACAAGTTCACACAGAACTTGTCCAAATCTGAATAACAAGCTCACAAAAAACTTGTCCAAAACTGAATAACAAGTTCACACAACTTGTCCAAATCTGAATAACAAGCTCACACATAACTTGTCCAAAACTGAATAACAAGCTCACACAGAACTTGTCCAAAATTGAATAACAAGCTCACACAGAACTTGTCCAAAAATGCTCTAGCAAGCTCACCAAGAACTTGCCCAAATCTGCTCTAACAAGCTCACCAAGAACTTGTCCAAATTTGCTCTAACAAGCTCACCAAGAACTTGTCCAAATCTGCTCTAGCAAGCTCACCAAGAACTTTCCCAAATCTGCTCTAGCAAGCTCACCAAGAACTTGCCCAAATATGCTCTAGCAAGCTCACCAAGAACTTGCTCAAATATGTCCACAAATCTATCCCAAAACTGTCCACAAAGCTATCCCAAAACTATCCACAAAGCTATCCCAAAACTGTCCACAAAGTTGTCCCAAAACTATCCACAAAGGCTGTCCCAAAACTATCCACAAAGGTTGTCCCAAAACTGTCCACAAAGGCCTTCTCAAAGGCTCAATCAATCATGCTCAAGTAGCACTCAAATCTCATCCACAAATCTATCAAGGCAAAGCTCAAATATGAACTCAACAATGAATGGCAATGTACTCTTCAATGGATGACAACAATGATCCACAATGATCTCAACTCAAATCAACTCATAGAAGCATAAAGAGAATTGTTAGAGACTCAATATGTTCTAAGCTCAATCTCAACTCATAGAAGCATAAAGAGAATTGTTAGAGACTCAATATGTTCTAATCTCAATCTCAACTCAAATCAGAATTATGGAATAGTTTGTTTCATGGAACTTGACCAATCACCTCACACAATCACTTGACTAGGCTCAATCAACTCAACTCAACCAATCACCACAAGGGACTACTCTTTCTCACAAAAACCCTAGTCCAAGCATGTATCAACCAACTCAAATGTTTCCAACAATGCTCAACCACAAATCTCACATAACAATGATACTCATGTTCTTTTCAAGTTCTTTCACAACCAATGGGCTTCAACAACTATGCTTATAAAACAAGGTTTAAACACAACTCTCAAACCAGAAAACCTTGAAGCATTCAACCAACCACTTTTGAAAAGGAAACCACAATCAATCCTTTTCACTCCAATGATATTTCAGAAATCAACCACCATAAAAAATCAATAGGAGAATGTGCCCATACCTTTTTGATGCCAAGAAGTTGTCCACAAAATCTGCCACACTAAATACAACTTTCCTTTCCAATCTCAATAAGGGTTAGTGGACTTCAAATAATAATCACAAGATAAGCATAACTCAATTTACACCTTTTTACTCCAACTTAATAAACACATCCACCAAAGTCCTTTTTAATAAAAACCCTTATCAAAAATAATAATCAATAAGGCTCTCAAAAATATTTTATAACAACTCCTTATTTCTCCTAAATCTTAATTTTCAATTTCATGAATATCAAAATAAATCAACAACTCATCCACCTCTGAAATAATAATCACAACCCTTATAAAAATAAAGTTTAATTAAAAACTTTAATTATTCCTTAACCACCTTATAACTCCTATCCTAGGGCATCAACGAAATTAATTAGAGCAAAACGTAATTACCTCCTCAAGGGGATTCGAACCCCCAACTTGCACACACCGTGAGCGCCTTAGCCACGGCTAAGGTTGCCACATGAGCTAGCCACTCGTTCAAAAGGAAAAGGCACGACGTGCCTTAAGTCCTTCCTCCCTTCCACGCAAACCAAAAGCGCTTCGAGCGCTTTCCTTCCAATGCCTTCGAATGCAGTCAAGGAGATTCGAACCTTGACGTAAAGCGCTACCACACACCTTAACAAAAATCCAATTGCCAATGTGCCACTCTGCCCACAATGTCTTGGGCTTTCGACCAACCTTGGATTTATTCATTGTCTCCCTTTTCAAAACTATTTTCGCATGAGCTCTCTTCGGATGCTTAGCCAACGATTAACACGAGCAAGGATTAATTTCAAATGAACCTTAGGATCCCCCTTTATATAGTCTTCTCCTCATTTTCGATGACGTCGATGCATTATTGATTTTCCCTCTTTCTTTAGACGTCGATGCTAACTTTAATTTTAATTTTAAATAATTAAAATTTAAACTAAATATTTAAAATTAAATATCTCCATCATCGGGGCACCTTTTTCGACGAAACGAAAGGCCAACCTGGGTTTTAAGAAAAACCCATTTCAAATCTGCCATCCATGGTTTTAAATAAAACCTTTTATTTTGCCTGCCTTGGTTTTCACAAAAACCCTGAATTTATCCATGCTTTCCAAAATATCATCTGCCCATCAAAACTCAATGTGATCCATATGACATCAATGATTCATGTGACATCAATGACAACATAAAATAACTCAAATTGCCAACAATATCCCCCTTTGTCATTGATGGCAACACCTCTAAAGCAAAAACCACAATCACTGCAAAAACCATCTCTCGAGAATCAAAGTTGCTCCCCTTGACTCAATAATCTCTATGGAGGCTGCTCCCCCTAACTCAATGCTCTCTTTGGAGGCTGCTTCCCCTAACTCAATGCTCTCCCCCTTACTCAAATCTCTCCCCCTTTGACATCAATGGCAAAAGGGACACCTATGGGGCTAAAATATATGACTCTTAAGCATAGCCCCCTCACCACCTTCTCTCTTGAGGTGATTAATTTTGGGGTGGGAGTACTTTTACTCCCATCTCACATTGTTTCTTTCCTCTATCAACTTCCTTCCATGTTTTTCTGATATCCTTCTCTTGATGAATTACTTGATCTTCTTATCTAGAACATGTTTGACCTTCTTGCCTTGAACCTATTTGACCTTCTTGCCTTGAACCTATTTGGAATTGAGTCCTACACCATTTTGCAATATGCCCAAAGTTATTGCAATTAAAACACTTAATATTGTAGCCTTTGGATGGTGCCCATGTCCTGAATTCATTCTTAAAATAATTTCCATATCCATTCCTTTCCTGAACCCTGTATTGTGAAGCTCTATTTTCATGACCATGACTTCTAAATTGTGAAGCTCTAAAACCAAAACCATGTTGCTCATTTCATTTACACTAAAAATCTCTATGACCAATCCTGTTACATGAGAAGCAATTTCCCTAAAAACCATACCTTCTTCCTTTGAAGTTTCTTCTAGAAAAATCAAACTTCTTTGATCCATGGATCCTGCAATGTATAGCCCTATGTCCAAATCCATTACAAGAAAAACAATGTCCTTGAAAAGCCCTTTTTTCATGCCTTGGTTCCTCATACCTTTCTTGACCATTATCCTTATGATCATTTTCAACTTGTGCATTGCATCCTTGAACCTTCTTTGTAGCATCTAAAACCTCTTCCTTAGTTTCTTCCTTGCTTTCCTCTTCAAGAATTTCTTTTTCTTTTGAACTTGATTCACCTATCTCAAAACAAGATCCAAAATGAATATTTGGAGCCATAGGAACTTTGGAACTTTCCTCACAAATCTTAGGTGCTTCCTTGCTTTCATATTTTAGAACTTCCTTTCCTTTTGAGTGTGATTCCCCAAACTTGAAATATGAGACCTTTGGTGCTTTGGAATATTCCTCTTCTTTTTCTTTATTTGTGTCAAGTAGCAACTTGGCATCCATCTCTATAGCCTTTGAAACACATGTTTCCTTCTTAGTGAAAATATCTTGACCTTTTGAGTCATGTGATGGATCAAATTTCTCAAGTAAGGAACATTTCAATTCTTTCATATTCTCTTTAACCTCTTGTAGTTGCTCATGGATAACATTGAAGTCTTCCTTTAGATCAACTAAGACATTATCCTCTTGCTTAACTTCTTCTATTTGGAGTGAATGTTCTTCTTCTACTTCTCTTATTCCATAGAAAAAACCTTCTTCATCTTCACTATCACTAAGATCATTATAATCTTCTATAGCAAACAAACTCTCAAGATTTATTTGACCATACTTATTTCCTTGATGTGTCATCTCATCTTCACTATCACTGAAACCATTGCAATATCTTGATCTGTGATCTCTTTGACCACACACAAAGCATTGTTCTCTTTCACTTTCTATTCCTAGGAATAGATGTTCTTCCTTTTCATCATCTGATTTGTCTCTATCACTATGATCTGAGCTATCACTTGCTTCTACAATGTAGTAAGATTTCTTTGCCTTACGAAAAATTTTCTTCTTCTCATACCTATTTTTCTTGTATTTGTCATCTTTGTCATGCTTATGCTTTCCATATTCTTTTCTTCTGTGACCCTATTTTTCATCATCACTATTTTCTTCATGTGGACACATGTATGCATAGTGACCAAGATCACCACACTTGTAGCATCTGACTTTCCTTATATCCCTAAAATTCCTTGAGTCCTTATTCCTTTTGATGAAGTTAGCTTCCTCATCATTATCTGAACCTCTACTTATTTCTAAAACTTTCCCTTTCTATTTTTCTGAAGCCTTGAATGCAATCTCTTTTATTGGAACCTGATGCTTACTTACCCTCATCTCATAAGTTGTGAGAGTTCCTTGCAATTCTTCCATTGTTAGCTTGTTGATATCCATTGTCTCTTCTATTGCTGAAACCTTAGAATCATATTTCATGGGAAGTGATCTCAAAACCTTTTGAGTAACTTCTGATTCTTTCATCTCAAAACCTAGGCCTCTCATGGTGTTAGTAATCTCATCAACACGAAGTAAAAACTTTGCAATATCTTTAGAATCTTCCATTTTCAATTCCTCAAATATTTTTCTATGAGTTTGTAGTTTTGCCAACTTTACCTTGGAATCTCCTTCATAAGTATTCCACAACTTGGTCCACATCTCATTAGCTGAATTACATACCATGACCTTTGCAAAATCTATCTCACGAAGCCCACTCAAAATATAATTCATTGCTCTTGCATTGATCTCAACCAATTTCCTGATAGTCTTATCTACCTCGGGATCACCTTCAACCCTATACTCTTTTTCAACCATTTTCCATACCTCATATCCTTGTGATATCAAGTAGTTCTTCATCCTCATGCTCTAGAAAGCATAATTGTTACCATCAAACAATGGAGCCTTATTTGTAGATGATCCATTCTATGAAGCCATCTATGTTCTTGTAGAATCTACCCTCAAGCTGTTAGTCTTTTTGAAGGAACCCGCTCTGATACCAATTGAAGAACACAAGCTTATACTGAGAGGGGGGTGAACAGTATAAGACCACTTTTTACTTTCTTTCCAAATCAATATCAATTAATGTCCTTAATTGTAATAACCAAATATAGCAGTGTGCATTAATAACTCAGATAGCAATAGTAAGCAAGAGCACAAGTCACCACACATAATTGAGACATAAGATTTAATGTGGTTCCCCCAATGTGGGGTACTCCACCAGATAATCTCCTTATAATATTTCACATAGAAATAAGGATCCTTATCCAATACAATGATTTCTTTGATCTGCTCAAAGCTAGGCAATAACAAGTTCACACAGAACTTGTCCAAATCTGAATAACAAGCTCACATAGAACTTGTCCAAAATTGAATAACAAGTTCACACAGAACTTGTCCAAATCTGAATAACAAGCTCACACAGAACTTGTCCAAAACTAATAACAAGCTCACCAAGAACTTGTCCAAATCTGCTCTAACAAGCTCACCAAGAACTTGCCCAAATATACTCTAACAAGCTCACCAAGAACTTGTCCAAATATGCTCTAGCAAGCTCACCAAGAACTTGCCCAAATATGCTCTAGCAAGCTCACCAAGAACTTGCCCAAATATGCTCTAGCAAGATCACCAAGAACTTGCTCAAATATATCCACAAATCTATCCCAAAACTATCCACAAAGTTGTCCACAAATCTATCCACAAACTATCCAAAACTATCCACAAAGCTATCCCAAAACTATCCACAAAGTTGTCCACAAAGTTGTCCAAAACTATCCACAAAGCTATCCCAAAACTATCCACAAAGCTATCCCAAAACTATCCACAAAGTTGTCCACAAAGCCTTCTCAAAGGCTCAATCAATCATGCTCAAGTAGTACTCAAATCTCATCCACAAATCTATCAAGGCAAAGCTCAAAGATGAACTCAACAATGAATGGCAATGTACTCTTCAATGGATGACAACAATGATCCACAATGATCTCAACTCAACTCAACTCAAATCAACTCATAGAAGCATAAAGAGAATTGTTAGAGACTCAATATGTTCTAAGCTCAATCTCAACTCAACTCAACTCAAATCAATCTCAACTCAACTCAAGTCAACTCATAGAAGCATAAAGAGAATTGTTAGAGACTCAATATGTTCTAATCTCACTCTCAACTCAAATCAGAATTATGGAATAGTTTATTTCATGGAACTTGACCAATCACCTCACACAATCACTTGACTAGGCTCAATCAACTCAACTCAACCAATCACCACAAGGGACTACTCTTTCTCACAAAAACCCTAGTCCAAGCATGTATCAACCAACTCAAATATTTCCAACAATGCTCAACCACAAATCTCACATAACAATGATACTCATGTTCTTTTCAAGTTCTTTCACAACCAATGGGCTTCAACAACTATGCTTATAAAACAAGGTTTAAACACAACTCTCAAACCAGAAAACCTTGAAGCATTCAACCAACCACTTTCAAAAAGGAAACCACAATCAATCCTTTTCACTCCAATGATATTTCAGAAATCAACCACCATAAACAATCAATAGGAGAATGTGCCCATACCTTTTTGATGCCAAGAAGTTGTCCACAAAATCTGCCACACTAAACACAACTTTCCTTTCCAATCTCAATAAGGGTTAGTGGACTTCAAATAATAATCACAAGATAAGCATAACTCAATTTACACCTTTTTACTCCAACTTAATAAACACATCCACCAAAGTCCTTTTTAATAAAACCCTTATCAAAAATAATAATCAATAAGGCTCTCAAAAATATTTTATAACAACTCCTTATTTCTCCTAAATCTTAATTTTCAATTTCATGAATATCAAAATAAATCAACAACTCATCCACCTCTGAAATAATAATCACAACCCTTATAAAAATAAAGTTTAATTAAAAACTTTAATTATTCCTTAACCACCTTATAACTCCTATCCTAGGGCATCAACGAAATTAATTAGAGCAAAATGTAATTACCTCCTCAAGGGGATTCGAACCCCCAACTTGCACACACCACGAGCGCCTTAGCCACGGCTAAGGTTGCCACATGAGCTAGCCGCTCATTCGAAAGGAAAAGGCATGACGTGCCTTAAGTCCTTCCTCCCTTCCACGCAAACCAAAAGTGCTTCGAGCGCTTTCCTTCCAATGCCTTCGAATGCAGTCAAGGAGATTCGAACCTTGACGTAAAGCGTTGCCACACACCTTAACAAAAAGCCAATTGCCAATGCGCCACTCTGCCCACAATGTCTTGGGCTTTCGACCAACCTTGGATTTATTCGTTGTCTCCCTTTTCAAAATGATTTTCGCATGAGCTCTCTTCGGATGCTTAGCCAATGATTAACACGAGCAAGGATTAATTTCAAATGAACCTTAGGATCCCCCTTTATATAGTCTTCTCCTCATTTTCGATGACGTCGACGCATTATTGATTTTCCCTCTTTCTTTAGACGTCGGCGCTAACTTTAATTTTAATTTTAAAATTTAAATTTTAATTTTAAATAATTAAAATTTAAACTAAATATTTAAAATTAAATATCTCCATCACCGGGCACCTTTTTTGATGAAACGAAAGGCCAACCTGGGTTTTAAGAAAAACCCATTTCAAATCTGCCATCCATGGTTTTAAATAAAACCTTTTATTTTGCCTGCCTTGGTTTTCACAAAAACCCTGAATTTATCCATGCTTTCCAAAATATCATTTGCCCATCAAAACTCAATGTGATCCATATGACATCAATGATTCATGTGACATCAATGACAACATAAAATAACTCAAATTGCCAACATCGTTGAGACTGCAATTGCTACCAATTCTGATATCACTACCAAAACATTTCTTGTGGCTTGTTCTTTGAAAGAAACAACTCTAGCCTAAGTTTGATCCATCGCATATTACAATATCTCCTTGTGCACTTCAAGGTCCATATTACTCAAGTCTTCCATAAATAACTACAAAAATTGCCTTGACACCACTAGTGACATGTCATCCGATACTATGTGATCAATGAAAGCCTTAACATTCTAAACATGATTATTGGATAGAATGGATGTGAGTATGAGTTTGTATTGCTTGATTTTTTACCTCTGATCAGTAATAGTTGCCACAAATTCTAGAGTGTTCACAATTTCACACGCTATTTCCTCAATCCATAATTTCCATCCTTCATGCAACTCATATGATTTTTTGAGTTTGACTCAAAATTATTGATTTGATTGTTGCTTAATTATGAAAATTAACATTTGCAAGAGTTAATATTCTATTTTTTATAAAGAAGAAGATAATAGTAGGGTTGAAGACAACATAAGAAATATTTGACTACAAGAAGAGCAAACAAAGTTGAAGAGTTGCCAAGGACCTTGAGTCTCATCCTAAGCTAATGTCTATTGTTTTTGTAAGCATTAGATAAATAAGAAATATATCTTTCTAGAGAAGAAAGATTAGATAGAGTGATAAAATTCACTAGATTAGAAGCAACAGAAAAAATAAATAAATAAATGGGAGTCATTGCAAGCTTTCAAGGGAGAAGTTACCTGAAAGGAGACTGCTACAGGGTTTATCTATTTGAAAACAAACTGGGTGAATACAAGGACTTCATTTGATAGCAATGTTGAAGCAACACTGCAATATTTATTCTACTAAACAAAAAGGTAAAAATATATAAAAGGAGTGGCGAATAGAAACCAAATATTGATTTGGATAATCTTGTCTTGTCTAAGTTGGTTCCAATATTCATATTTATTTTGAGGAAAGATTGGATCAAAACACACAAAAATCTATTTGGAGAAATAGTAGAGGAGAATAAATTCCTCTATAGAAATACCAAAGGAGAAGCACCACCATAAAAGGTTAAGACCAAAATATGTATAGAGTCACCTAAAGACTAAGACTTGGAGATTAAAGTCATCCAAGCAAATCATATTCATCTAAAAATATCATATGTGTTGCACTTGAAGGCCAAGTGGATTACATCCACTTGTAAGTGATATTCATGCATGGTAGAAGTTAGAGTTGAGTGCTAGAGTGGAGTGCAGTTGCTTTAGAAGCATTTCAACTTCTACACAATAGTTAAAGCAAAACACTCAAATTAGGATGCATATAGTTTAGCAACAAAAAAATTAATAAAGTTGGTAAGTTAAGGTAAGAATTATTACCTTAATATTATGTATTCAATATTAAGTGCTTGAATTCCTACGTCATTTCAGTTTTATTAGGACTTACTCTCTCTTTTTAATTGGTTATATGGGACTGAAACGAATCCCACTCATATTATATCATCACCACATAGTGGTATTACAACAAAGCTTGGATATTATCCATATATTGTTTGGTAAGATTTGAACGTTAGTCTCCTCCTTAAATGTTGAGGAATCTGATCGGTTGAGATAATTCCACTTGATAGACTTACGAAATCTATTAATTGGGGAGATATAAGGATTTCTACACCTAATATTATTTTTTAAATTTAATTTTTTATTTGTAAATTAAAAGGATTTGATTTATTTAAATTGTGGAGAGAAAAGGAATACAACTAAAAACATATATATTTGATTACAAATTGAAAAATTAAAATTTGATAAAGTTTAAAGTTTTGGAGAGATAATGTTGTCTACGACAAAAAGGAAAATTGAATTTTTGAAAGTAAAAAAAAATGTTTGAATTTTTGGGGTTATAAGGAAGTTAATCATGTATAGTATAAGTCATTGGTATATTGACTCGGGGACAAGTAGATATATGACTAGAAATACAAATTGGTTCAATAATTTTCAAGAGAAATATGAGAAACCAATTGCAATAGCTAGCAATAAAACATATGAGGTAAAAGGAGTAGGAAATATAGAAATTAATCTTCGTAAAAGTAAAGGCACAATTAATATGTTAGGATACCTAGGAATAGATATTTGGGGATATATTATTATATTATATAAGGGTTGGCATAGGCCACACATATCCCAAGGTTGATTGTATTATAATATAATATTATATTAGTAGTCGAATCTCCAAAGTAGAATTAGAAGATGAGTATATAAAGAAGATATATTTTTCATTGTAATCATCATGAATATCAATCGTATGTAATCATCTTTGCCCACGAAGTGGCTTATAAAACTTTGCCCTTTCTAAGTGGTACTCTCATTTTGGGATATCTTATGGAGTTATTCCTTCCTTAAGGAGTATTATTGGTGTTTCCCTACTATAAGCGTATTATTTATCTTTGTCTCATTGTGTGAATTGTTATTGTGGATAATTATTTGTGGATGAATGATTTGATATTTCTACATATTGGTGAATATTTTTTGTTAATGAGAATATAGTTATGTAACAAGTGGTATCAGAGCAACGATTCTGGCAAAGTGGTGATTGTTTATTATGGATTGCAAAATTAGGGTAGATTTTTTTGAAAAATAAAACGTCTAATCTTTTAGGAGCCATATCTCTACGAAACTTTATCCAATTTAGATTATTCTTGGATTATTTTATGTGGAATTTGAAGAGTGTTAAGATTAGTGGTCATATGAAGGAATATGAGTAGTATTGAGGGAGATATGACCTTGTGAAGTTAGTCATCTAGAACAAGCATAGTGACAAATTTTCAATCCATAATTTTTTTCAAAAGATAAAATTTGTTAATTTGGGTAAGCAAATCAAGTGCAATTTATTTTTTTGCAATAAAAATTGCAAATCTAGTTGTTTATATGAAATTTTAACTTTAAATCAATGGGGATATATATTTTTATCAAACTCGAGTTTGCATTGGGGCATGAACTATGGAACTACAACTATTTTTTGGAGAAGATGATATTGATATTAGAGAATGTTGGAAACCATTTAAATCCTTGTATTATAATTCTTTTACTTGGTGCCTCATGCTTCATATCTATCTTGAAGGAGAAGCTCTCTCTTGGTTTTATAGTTTTAATAGTGCCCATAAATATAACTTCACTTGGGATGAAATAGAGCATGCATTCTTGAGTAAATGAGATCCAAATAAAAATATAGCTAGTTTGAAGATCACCATCAAGGGATGTGAAGAAAAAATAAACATACTTTAGAAAGAACAAAAGAAATTAAAAAGAGAGCTAGAAATTTTAAAATGCTAGAAGGTAAAAATATGTTAGTATGTAGATGGAAGAAACCACACCTTTGGTATTTTAAAAATGGACAAATGGATTTGTTTAAATCTAAAAACTCTATTTTGTAGGTTCATGGATACTTCAAAAAAAAGGTTATTATTTCCATTAATCCTAGCAGCAAGTATAATTTCATTAATATTCCTTTGGCTAAGAGTGTTACAACCCTAATAGCCTAGTCGGCTATACTATGGGAATATTATTATTTTTTCATCATTTAATATAAGTAGGCATAGATTAGGTGTGATTTCATTCATTTGCATAAATTTGCAAGACTAAGCCCTCCTGAGTGGCGAGGACTTAGCCCTCCTTAAGCGACAAAGAAATTGATTAAATTCTCTTATTTTGATTCGCATTGTCGTTGAATTTTATTTGTTTTATAAATTAGATGTTCCATATTCTTATTGTATGAAGAAGTGTTTCTCAAGTGGTATCATATTAGGTATTCCTGGTGCAGACCGATGGGCGAAAACATCTCCATTCTTCTAAAGAAATTTGGACAGCTCTAGTCCAATTTTTTCATAGTGTTAAGACGAGTGCAACTCCAACAAACACAATTTTTTATCACAGGAAACAACTTTCGCACATAGCTCTTGTTCGTGCAACCAAAAAATACCAAGTGGAATCTTTGAAATATTAATCCTCGATGGCATATGGTACCAAGATAAGCGGGGGGACATAATTAATTTCCTACGTAGCCACCGAATCTGGGGATAGAAGATTTAATTGGATTTTGAAAAATCATAGGAAAACCCTAAAAAAAAAATCATCTAATCAGCATAAAGAAGTAATTCAAATATTCGTTCGGCTACTTAAATATTCATGTTTTTAAAGGAACATCATTAAGTTGAAGTTTAATTTAGCAAGGTGATATATCTAACGTAATTCATGAGTAATATGAAGATTCCAAGGCATCAAATTATCTTTCCCAAGCAAGTGTATGATTAAACTTTGGCTCCATTATCCCACATCGTGGGTGTGATAATCATCGAGGGGTTTTTAAATGGTTTCATGTTATTGGCATATTGTGACTTCGGTCACACATTGCTTTAGTCTCTCGTGTGTAAGGTTCTTCCTTGTCCTTATTAGTTATAGTGTCCTCTTACATCAATCATGTTCTCATCGCGTCGGTTGTGGTACCATGTGTCCTACCTACCTTCGTGTCCTCATTGCATTAGTTGTGGTCCCACGTGTCCTACCTACCTTCATGTCCTTTTCACATCATGTGTCCTACCTGCCTCTGTATCCTCATCGCATTGATTATGGTCCCACGTATCCTACCTGGTCATGTGTCATGTCTAGTCAAAATTCGTCACATGTATATTTTATCTAGTTGTAATTTATCACGTGTTTGTCTTGTCTAGTCATTGTGCTATCATCCTTGAATCCCAGTCACCTGGTCACATGTCAGGTCTTATCGTTGTCAAGTCAGAGTGTTAGTCCATGTCATCCTATCGCATGTCGATTCTTGTCATTGTCTAGTCATAGTATTAATCTTTATCTAGTCAGAGTGTTCAGGTGTAAAGTGTAAGTGTAAATTGATAGCAGATTAGCCATTAGAAGTAAGTCTCACTTGATGGTTAAACTATGATAGTTGGTCCAAAATAGCCATTGGAACTAACCGTGGGAAGAATCTAGCCATTGAAAAGCAAATTCAAAATCTGCGTTGTAGTTGGAGCGACAGTTGGAGAGGAAAACAAACCCAATTTTTATCAAATAAACCAAATTTCAAAGATAATTTTTTTTAGCATAAATTTATGGGCAAGTGCATGAGCGAAAAGTGGAATAAAGGACCAAACGGATGATTATCAAGCATAGATAATCCAAACGAAGGACTCCTATGATCACCAATAAATAAAGGTACATAATACAACTCTCCTTTACACATTAATAGTTTTGATCCCAATCATCCTCCTATCAACCCTATAGCAATTCTAACTAATCTCATGAAAATATTACAAATGAGGAAGTGGCAAACACTGATGCTAATAACCAATATCTCCATTCCAGTATGGCTCAACTAGAAAATAGTATGAATACCATAACTACAATGTTGCGATAATTTTTAGGAAGATAAAACCAAGAAGCTCCTCATTCCCCACATAACTGCCATAGAAGGTATACTAGTGAGGATAGGGATACAGAGGAAGATTATCACCAAGCAAGATAACCTACAGATGTTAATATTTCATGTATTGATATGCCTATCTTTGAGGGTAGTGATCCATGTGGGTGGATAGCTAAAATGAAACACATTTTAGAATTGTATCGGGTTCCTAAATCCGAAAAAGTTCCTTATGCTTCCTCCAAACTGGGTACTGAGGCTTACCAATGGTTTGCTTGGAAAAAATGTGAGCATAGTAAACCTATCATATGGGATGAATTCAAAACTCTTTTTCTCAAAATATTTGATGAAGGATCTTCATCTTCATACATGGTTCGGTTGTTGGAACTTAAAAAAATAGGATCATTAAGGGAGTTGTATCGACCCAATTTTTTTGCGCCCTTACCTTCAGGCTAAAGGATTCATGCCCAGAAGGGGGATGCGAGAAGGATGGAACAATACCTCGGACTGAAAGGCCCTTTGAAGGTCGCACCTCTTTGGGGAGGGGTATAAAGGTGAATTTTTGACGGATGGTGGGGTTCACCAGGAAACTTTGAGTGGCAGTTTCCATGCCTAGGTTGAGAATGGGTTTGATGTGTTCATTTTGTACTTTAATCATTCATATCCCTAGGTTGGCCAGAACGAATCTAAGCTATTCTATATGAAATACTGAATTATATGAATACAAAAAGCATGAATGAATCCTAAATACCAGGGATATACTTAAATAAGAAAGAATGCACCTGATTTCGGATGTCTGACGAAGATTCTAAAGCTTGTAGGAGTTCAGATCGTCTCGAATATGACAAGATCATCTACAATTGAAAAGAATCATCTCAGATCACAGTCGATCATCTAAAATCAAATAAGATCATCGTCGATCTAACGAATTCATCAGACGAATCCGTCAGAAGCCTGCAATCACAAAAACAGACACCAAAAACTGAAAATGCTACTACAAGAATAATGCAAAATAATGGAAATGACAGTATGAATGCTTAATTGATAAATCTAGATAGCAGATTTAAAGGAAATACATTATTTTAATAACTTATTTTAACTTTATCATGCATTTATGCTAGATGAGGTGAACTCAAGGATGCAGAATGAAAATAAATCAAGTTAATGCATAGTAAAATAAAGAAGGAAGATGAGAAACGCAAACTCAGGGCTTTGGTTGCCCCCAATCTGGACTGTTGTCGAGATCACCTCCAATCGTACAAGATCATCGTCGATCTACGACAAGGTCGTCTAAAATCATCTACGACGATCCAAGCTTCCTCCATCTGAAGCACAGTGAAAACTTGCAATGAAAAACTTGAAAATGCAAATGCAAATGATGGAGGCGAGGATGTTCTAATACAGCAAAACTAGAATTACAGGGGAATGATCATCCAGGGGTATAAACTGGGAAAATCCCAAGTTTATATAGGATTAGGGGGAGGTTAAGAGGTTGGGGATCATCCCAATCTGGGAGATCCTTAGTGGAAGAATCTCCAACTACGCAGACACGCTTCTGCCTAAGTTGGAGAGGTTGAAATAGAATCTAATTATGAAAATTTGGTTTTGGAACGAAATCCTCTGGATGTTCTGTACCAAATGAATTCGTCCAATCTGGGACAATTTCATCTGATTGGTGACGATATCGTCCAATGGTCAAAGCAACTCCTAAAAATGGCAAAAAAAAATGGGGTGATCGATTAACGGGCGGTTTTGGGGTTAAAATTCAAATTTTATCTTTTTACTAAGGGTTTAACTGTGCCAATTTTAGGGTGCTGCATTTTGCCCCCTCTTTATCAATTTTTTTGAAGAAAATGCGTTAAATACGAGTTCTTCCCGCTTTACGAGAAAGCAAAAATTTACTCAATTTTTTAGACGACGATTCTAGGTCGAATCGTACAACTGCTTACTATGGTGCCCTCTTCGAGTTTTTACCCAAATCGGATGTTTGAGGTAAAAGCATGGAAAAGCAAAAAAAAATTTAAAAAAAGTTGTTTTTAAATAAAATTAAGAAAAATAGGGTAAAACCCTAATTCATTTTTACTGTTCATTTTGGCTATTTTAGAGCTCTACAGGAAAAATGGTGGAAATAGCGCACAAATCGATAGAGGTCCGACGCGGGTTGCGGGTAAGGATCTAAAATTGGTGAATTATGTTTTTAATTTTGATTTGTGTGGTTTTTAATTGAAATTTTGACTATTTTTGGGGCATCGCGGCCGTTTTTAGGCCGACGACGACGTCTAGGGGTGAAATCGTCCCAATTTCATCGAAATCGTCCCTAGATCGCCGATTTCGTCTAGGGGTGAAATCGATGAAATAGGGGCGATCCCCAAGTTGAGAAATCGAAGACGATTTCATCCTACAAAAGATGATTTGACTCAATTTAGGACGATATCGTCCAATAGTGGACGATATCATCATTTTTTTATAAGATGAAATTGATTTTAATGATTATCTATTAATGATTTTTATTGTTTGATTGTTTATTTTGCAGAGGGGATTACTAAAAAGTCAGGAATAGAAATACGGGGGGCTAAGAGACGATGTAGCCGCACTCGATTAGGTAGAGTGAGGCCGACTATCAAAGGTTGGGCTACAGCATGTGGTAGAGATGCCACAAATACCGATAGACATGGGGCTACTGATAGCCCTAGCGGAGAGGTGGTATCCGAGGTCGTCCTGCTTTTGATTATCGATAGGGGAGATGGCTCCCACTCTAGAGGATGTATGGAGTATTTTGAGGATCCCCATACAGGGACAATTGATAACTCCTACAACAAATCAGGGCCATGCCATGATGCGACTATGCGGAGATCCTAGCTTTGCCCTGGAGAAGGGCAGGGTGAACATCAACTCATTGAGGCAAATGCCTGGGGCATCTTGATTGACCCAGGTTTTGGCAGGGGTAGTGGGTGGCTTACTGCTATGCCACCGTAGTGGATGCAGGTTACCATGGCTACTCTCGAATGTGGTCTACGATATGAGAGACCACGGCTATAGATTTTCTTAGGGCAGCTTTGTACTATGCCGCTTGTATAGGATCATGTACGGGGTCGTATACAAGGGAGGTCGATGTTTGGTTTTGACATCGTTGCTACATGTTTGGTGCTAGGAGCACATTGCGATGCGAAGGCCGGTAGGGCATCCACTGACAAGGGTTGACAGGGAGAGACCTCAAATTTTCTATTGGTGGCTCCAAAGAGGGTCACAGTGACGGATAGATCTATCGATGTCTTGGAGGTTGCTAGATGACCTCATCCCTAACCAGATCACCTGGAGGCCATGGAGATAGCACCCAGGGTGGGGAGAGGACAGACAAGAGTTGGCTCGCATCAGGCGAGTCTTCTGGCTGAGGATGGAGTGAGGAGAGGTAGAGCTCCATCGCTATGACCAATTTTGGCAAGGGCAAGATGGAGTGAGGAGAGGATGGAGTGTTGGCAATTTTGGGTACCTTGAGTACATTGCCTTTGCCTAAGTTTAGTTGTTGTCATTGATGTCAAGGAGCTCTTGGTAGTTGTTGTCTTTGATGTCAAGGAGTTCTTGGAGCAATTTGTTTTTATGTCTAAGTATGTGTTTTGATGAAGGTTTCAGCTGGTCAGTAAGTCTCCAAGAAAATCAGAGTAGCCCAGTTGCAAAAGATCCAAAAAAAGATAAGTTAGAAAAAGTTTGTAGGCTGCTTGAAAAACTGTCACGATTTCGCGACATGTTTGAGGAGAGAGAAAGTTCTGGCAAAACTGTCATGATTTCGCGACATGTTGGAAGGCAAAGACGAAGCAGGAAAAACTGTCACGATTTCGTGACATGTTTGAGGAGAGAGAAAGTTTAGGCAAAAGTGTCACGATTTCGTGACAAGTTGAGTTGGCAGTGTTGAGTTGCAGGAAGTGTCACGATTTCGCGACAAGTTTCAAAGAAGTTGTACGGATGCAGAAAGTGTCATGATTTCATGACAAGTTGAGTTGGCACTTGAGTTGAAAGCGTCACGATTTCATGACATGTTCGAGAAAAGGTCACGATTCAGACATGTCCTAGAGAAAAAGAGCTTAAGGCAAGAAAGCATCGTGATTTCGTGACATGCTCCAGTTTCACGAGCAGTTGGAAAAAAAGAGCTTAAGGCAGCGAAAGCATCGTGATTTCACGACATGTTCCATTTTCGCTAGTGCAAACCGAGAAAAGGTTGAAGAAGCAAGAAGTGTCACGATTTCGCGACAAAGTTGCAGATGACGTCAGAAAGAGGCAAAGGTGTCACGATTTCATGATAGAAGCTGAGAAGAAGGCTTTGGAGTCTAAAGCGTCATGATTTCACGACAGAGTTGCTAATGACGTCAGCAAGAGGCAAAGGTGTCACGATTTCACGACAGAAGCGGAGAAGAAGGCTTTGAAGTCTAAAGCATCACGATTTCATGACAGAAGTGAGATGACGTCAACGAAAGGCAAAAGTGTCATGATTTCATGACAGAAGAGCAAAGGAAGCAGTCAAAAGCAAAAGCGTCACGATATCGCTACAGCAAGCTATAGAAGGTGTACGACAGGCAAAGGTGTCGCGATATCGTGACATGTTGAAGTTTCATGCCTGAAGCTACAGGGAGGCGGTTGAGGACAGAGTTAACTTTGAGCCGACAAAGTTAAAATTTGGGCCGACGCAAAGACAGGGTTTTGCAGCCGACGCAGTGGAAGTATAACAACCGACTAAGTTTGGATGTAATGACCATGGATCTTACTCTATAAAAGGAGGGATGTTTGAATAGTTTGAGCATCGATTAAGTGTGCGTTCGAAGTGCGAATTGCGTAGAGAGAGTGCGGGGAGAAGATCGATCGTAGAAGTGCATAAGTAGAAGCCTGAGCGTCTGCTGTGTTTAGACAGAGGTTGCGAAGATAGTGCTATCGTGATTTAGGCAAAGAGTGCAAAGGAAGTGCTGCTGTATTTGCGAAGATAGTGCTGCTGTATTTTGTGAAGACTGTATTGTTGTGTATACGTAGAATACGCGAAATCTATGCTACTGTGTTTTTGATCGAGAACTGTTGTATTTGCACAGACAAGTAAAATATTGGTTTCAACCAAGTGCAAAAAAGAACAGAGGAAGAGGACAATATTGTGCCAGACCGAAGGACTGTGTTTGGTGCAGAGAAGAGGACCAACTTTGCTATGACAGAATTGAGGACAGAGATCTCCAGCCAGAGCAGGGAAGACAGGTGTCTTCTGTGGACAGAATTCCACTTGCTAAGGGCAGAGGAGGTAGAGGTCTTCTAGAGGATCACCAACCAAAGCAAAATTAGGGGAAGGTGTCTCCTTTGAGCTGAGGCTCATAAACATTGTAATCGGGAAGGATTCCCAGAGGACTTTGATACAACTTTTAGAAGAAAAGTTTTATCCGTGGAGTAGCCCACCTTGGGTGAACCACGTAAATTGTTGTGTCTCTTTGTGGATTGCATTTTGTGCATTGTTTTACTGTTGTTATTATTGCTATCTTTATTCTACATGTTAATGGTTTGAAAGCTGTATTGATAGATAAAGTTAAAAGTGGTCTTATACTGTTCACCCCCCCTCTCAGTATAAGCTTGTGTTCTTCAATTGGTATCAGAGCAGGTTCCTTCGAAAAGGTTTTACAGCCGGAAGGAAGAACTGGTTAAGAACACAATGGATTTCTCAGGTGGCAATGCAGCACCTATTCTTGATGGATCAGATTTCGGTCTGTGGAGTGCAAGAATGAAAGTCTATCTAATGGCTCTTGGTAATGAGGTATGGGAAGTTATTGAAGATGGGTACACCATTCCTGCAAATGGTCCTTATACTAAAGAAGACAGGCTCCTACATCACAGCAACTCAAAAGCCATGAATGCAATCCTGAAAGGTTTACAGAAGGCTGATCTTACCAAAGTTATTCACTGCAAGACAGCTAGTGAAATGTGGAAACAATTGCAGATTGTTCATACAGGTGATGCAAATGTCCGAAAGGCCAAATTGAGACATTTTAAAGGTATGTTTGAACAACTCAAGATGAATGATGATGAAAATATTAGTGACTACATGCTTCGGATGGATGAGATTGTGAACTCCATGAAAGACTTAGGTCTTGAACTTGCTGAAAATGATGTGTGTGATAAGATTTTAAGATCTCTTCCTAATAGATTTAGTGAAAATATTTCTGCTATTGAGGAAGCCAAAGATTTAGATAAGTTGAAAAAGGATGAGCTCCATAGTATTCTTGCAGCTTTTGAGCTGAGAACTCAAGTGAATGTTGATATAAAGAAAGAGGCAGCTTTCAAAGCTACCAAGAAATCAAAAGGCAAACAGATTCAAGAGAGTGATGAGTCTTCTAGTGAGGAAGAAGCATATTACAACAAGAAAGGCAAATTCTCTAGAAAGCACAAAAGCAAGAAAAATATAAGATGTTTCAACTATGGAAAGTATGGTCATTATGCTACCGACTGTACTGTTTCCAAAGATGAAAGTGATGAAGATATACAGGATGTTAAGAGCAAGGATTCTGAAAAGCACAGTTATTACAGAAAGAACAAAGATGAACACAACAATCAAGGAAAGAGGTATTCACACAAGAACAAGAAGAGCTTCTATTTGGACAAAGTAAGTAAGTGTTCTAGCAGTGATAGTGAAAGCTCTTCCAGTGATAATGAAAATGAGATGTTGTTCATTTCAAAAAAAGAAGAAGAACCGAAACATAAATTCACGGTCATGAAATGCTTTAGATGTGGAAATTTTGGGCACCTTGAGGATGATTGCACAAATAATGAATTGGTTGCTAGTATGTATGAGGATGCTTCAAAAAATGATAAGGAAGATGCATGTATGGTTTTTGAAAAGGGTAGCACATCTAGTAATAAGAAATCAGAAAAAGGTCTTGATAATTCAAAGTGCAATCAAATAGAGAATCTTGAATGTGAACTCAATAATGCTCTCAGTGTTTTGGAAAAGGAAAGAAAGAAGAATGATAGACTCAAGGTTAAGTTAGATGAATGTTGTATGGAGAGAGACGATCTTATAGAAAGTCTCGACTTCTCTATAGCCAAAACACAGGAACTCAAGGATGAGTTAGAGTCTAAGATTCTTGAGTATAATGAGTTAGAGCAGAAAATGGTTTCTTTGAAAGAAGAAAATAAAGATTACAAGGATAAACTCTACAGATTTCAGGATAGCTCCAAGAAGGTTAAGTCTCTCATCAAAAATCAAAGAAATCCAACAGATAAAACAGGTCTCGATTTTGTTGAGCCGCACAAGAAACAGGTTGGGGAATCTAGCAAGAGATTTCAAAAAGAAGAAAGTTCTGATGAAGAAAGTACTTCAGATCATGAGTCTGTGAGTGATGAATGCGCAGAAACAGAAAATAGATTTCTGAATGTGAAACAGAAGTTCTCGGGACCCAAGAGATCGATTAAAAGAATATTTTTCGACAGATGTTTTGCGTGTTACAGGTTTGGACACATGGCTGCACATTGCATGTCTCAAATGAAGAAGGTTAACAATAATTTTAGAAGTCGTAATTTATTTCAAGGGTATTGCTACTCTTGTAATCAGTTCGGGCACAAGGCAATTTTTTGCAATTCAAATAACAGGAACCGGGTTAGTCAGAACAGGCAGATTCAAAGAACAACTATGCCTGAAAGAAATAATGTTGTTTGTTACAAGTGCAACAATACAGGTCACTCAGCCAAAAAGTGCAGAGCTGATCTTCCAAGGTACAGGAACAAAAATAGTGGTATAAACAGGTCCAAGGATCAAGGTGTGGACAAGAAAAGAGATGAGAACAAGAACAAGAAAAGTGCCAAGAACAGAAACATTAACAAAGAGCTCAAGAAAAGGCCCGACAAAGAAATTGTAGACACTGATGATGATGAGTGTCTAATGGGAGTTTCACTCCCAACTCTGTTTTAAAATCACCTCAATAGGAGGTGGGGGAGGGACTAAGCTAAGAGGCTCATTCTTAGTCCCAAGCCCCAAAGGTGACCCTTTGCCATTGATGACAAAGGGGGAGAGATATGAGTAAGGGGGAGAGCTTCAAGTGAAGAGGAAAGCTTCAAGTCAGGGGGAGCAAAACTTCAAAGAGATTGATTTCAGTTTTGGCTCTTGAAGATGTGTTTTTAGTAAAGGGTTGCCATCAATGACAAAGGGGGAGATTGTTGGCAATTTTGGGTACCTTGAGTACATTGCCTTTGCCTAAGTTTAGTTGTTGTCATTGATGTCAAGGAGCTCTTGGTAGTTGTTGTCTTTGATGTCAAGGAGTTCTTGGAGCAATTTGTTTTTATGTCTAAGTATGTGTTTTGATGAAGGTTTCAACTGGTCAGTAAGTCTCCAAGAAAATCAGAGTAGCCTAGCTTGCAAAAGATCAAAAAAAGATAAGTTAGAAAAAGTTTGCAGGCGGCTGGAAAAACTGTCACGATTTCGTGACATGTTTTAGGAGAGAGAAAGTTTTGGCAAAACTGTCACGATTTTGCGACATGGAAGGCAGAGAGGAAAACTGTCACGATTTCGGACATGTTTGAGGAGAGAGAAAGTTCAGCAAACCGCCACGATTTTCCGACAAGTTGAGTTGGCAATGTTGAGTTGCAGGAAGTGTCACGATTTCGTGACAAGTTTCAAATGAATTTGTATAAATGCAAAAAGTGTCACGATTTCACGACAAGTTGAGTTGGCATTGGAAAAGCGTCACGATTTCGTGACATGTTCAGCAGGTAATCATTACATGGCAGGAAAGAGCTAAAAAAAAGCGATTTCGTGACATGCTCCAGCAGTGGAAAAGAGCTTAAGGCAAGCAAAGCGTCATGATTTCGTGACATGTTCCATTTTCGCTAGTGCAAACCGAGAAAAGGTTGAAGAAGCAAGAAGTGTCACGATTTCATGACAAAGTTGTAGATGACGTCAGCAAGAGGCAAAGGTGTCGCGATTTCATGACAGAAGCTGAGAAGAAGGCTTTGGAGTCTAAAGCATCATGATTTCACGATAGAGTTGCTGATGACATCAGCAAGAGGCAAAGGTGTCACGATTTCATGATAGAAGCGGAGAAGAAGGCTTTGAAGTCTAAAGCGTCACGATTTCATGATAGAAGTGAGATGACGTCAGCAAAAGGCAAAAGTGTCACGATTTCATGACAGAAGAGCAAAGGAAGCAGTCAAAAGCAAAAGCATCGTGATATCGCTACAGCAAGCTATAGAAGGTGTACGACAGGCAAAGGTGTCGCGATATCGCGACATGTTGAAGTTTCGCGCCAGAAGCTACAGGGAGGCGGTTGAGGATAGAGTTAACTTTGAGCCGACAAAGTTAAAATCTGGGCCGACGCAAACAGGGTTTTGCAGCTGACGCAGTGGAAGTATAACAGCCGACTAAGTTTGGATGTAATGACCATGGATCTTACTCTATAAAAGGAGGGATGTTTGAATAGTTTGATCATCGATTAAGTGTGCGTTCGAAGTGCGAATTGCGCAGAGAGAGTGCGGGGAGAAGATCGATCGTAGAAGTGCATAAGTAGAAGCCTGAGCGTCTGCTGTGTTTAGACAGAGGTTGCGAAGACAATGCTATCGTGATTTAGGCAAAGAGTGCAAAGGAAGTGCTACTGTATTTGCGAAGATAGTGCTGCTATATTTTGTGAAGACTGTATTGTTGTGTATACGTAGAATACGCGAAATCTGTGCTACTATGTTTTTGATCGAGAACTGTTGTATTTGTGCAGATAGTAAAATATTGGTTTCAACCAAGTGCAAAAAGAATAGAGGAAGAGGACAGTATTGTGCCAGATCGAAGGACTATGTTTGGTGTAGAGAAGAGGACCAACTTTGTTGTGACAGAATTGAGGACAGAGATCTCCAACCAGAGCAGGGAAGACAGGTGTCTTCTGTGGACAGAATTCCACTTGCTAAGGGCAGAGGAGGTAGAGGTCTTCTAGAGGATCACCACCAAAGCAGAATTAGGGGAAGGTGTCTCCTTTGAGCTGAGGCTCATAAACATTGTAATCGGGAAGGATTCCCAGAGGACTTTGATACAACTTTTAGAAGAAAAGTTTTATCCGTGGAGTAGCCCACCTTGGGTGAACCACGTAAATTGTTGTGTCTCTTTGTGGATTGCATTTTGTGCATTGTTTTACTGTTGTTATTACTGCTATCTTTATTCTGCATGTTAATGGTTTGAAAGCTGTATTGATAGATAAAGTTAAAAGTGGTCTTATACTGTTCACCCCCCTCTCAGTATAAGCTTGTGTTCTTCACTCATCCCTAACCAGATCACATGGAGGCCATGGAGAGAGCACCCAGGGTGGGGAGAGGATAGATAGGAGTTGGCTCACATCAGACGAGTCTTCTGGCTGAGGATGGAGTGAGGAGAGGTAGAGCTCCATTGTTATGACCAATTTTTGAGACAATTCGATCTATATCAGGGGATCTCTTCTCTCAGGGATTACGAGTACTCTCGAACTATTCAGGATAGTACTACACTGAGTGGGGCTCCAGATATGTAGCGATTTTGGAGTCAAGATGTGGATGATGCCCCCATTCAGCCAGTGGATGGGGACAATGCTGGGGTTATAAACGGATATGATGCCTGGTATGTAGGCATCCACCCTCCTCGATGATGAGGGCACAGGGTCTGATGCACGTTGTTGTCACCCTGGGAGGCAGTGCCAGGCTACCATTGATGCAGCGAGGGGTCACAGAGGGAGGGAGTAGCGACTATCTCCTTAGGAGAGACATCGAAGAGCACCATAGTCTTTGGAGAGACCACAGTAGTCAAAGAGGAGAGAGGAGGTACTCCCTTCTCAGCAGAGGGATAGGGCCTGCATCACCTGATAAGGGCAAGGGTATCAAGGTGGGGAAGAGCAGCGAGATGATGACTCTTCGGGCTGAGAATGCCCACCTTCGAGCTCATGTGTAGACACTACAGGATGAGGCTACATGACTCAGGGCTCAGAGCAGAGGGGCGAGCACTCAAGATCTGGCACGGTCTATTGCTTAGATCGCATTCTATTAGGGATTGTACTATCATGTGGTTCCATAGAACCAGAGGATACCACTGCTAGCCCCTATTGCAGAGCCGGTCATGATGGGATCATCGAGGACATCCTCATGATCGACTGCAAGGACCCATGATACAGCATGGACCTTGATGGGACCACCTCCTCCATGCCAGGGTGGGAGAGGAGATGAGGTTGAGAGCTCGAGGGCTTCTCGAGACTAGCTGCTCTTTGGATGGACTGTATATTTTTTAGAGGATTGAGTATGTCAAGGTATAGATTATGGCATACCAATCCAGTTTTTATATGATGTACATATATTTTGATATATATATATATATATGATTTTTTTGTGATATGACTTGTCCATATGTTTTATGATGCTTTAAGTTTTGAATTGTTGATTGATTATTCATGTAATTATGTCATTGGAAATAGCATAATGTTGTAAAATTTTAATGAAATAATCTGATGTAAACAAATTGGTTGTTTGTGGTGTGATTTAATGAAAAATAAAGGGACTTCTAACAATAATTTCAAAGGACATTATCACTGTTATAGACCATTTCATGGAGTCATCGCTCGCTAGGTCGTCAAGCTAATCCCAGTATAGAAATATTGCTAAAAGTAAAAGAGTGCTTAAGAGACTGTCTTAAGACTTTGTGTTGTGATGATAAAAAATGATGATGGTAATGCTTTGTTTTCAGATTTTCATAAAAATATTATGCATGAAATATTAAAAATATGATTTTTTTCTAGGCATAAAATTCCTAAATGTGATAAAATTTTGAACAATTCCTTAGGAATTATACCATGGTTGCAAAATTGAATGTTGACTTAATGAAATGAAATAGAAAAATGTGTTCATTCTTTTTAAAGCACAATTGTGTAACATAATGATATAAGCCATATGTTTTTATGAATTAAATAAATGGGAAATAAAATTAGAACAATGGTTTGCGCTAGGCATAGAATTATAGGTATAGACTTATACCATCATCGCGAAATCCAAAAATATTTTTATTGCATAATTGGTTTTTGATTTTGAGATAAACAAAAAATATATAAGATGAGGACTTGCGCTAAGCATAAAATTCCAATTTAGGTTTTTAGGAACTATACCATCGTTGTAGAAGTTGAAAGTATTATATAAATGTGACTTTATTTACTAGATTTTTGAAGATGTGAAAGAAAATTTTGGATTTTGGAAAGAAATGTATTTAATTGTTTTTATGCTAAGCAAATGTTCTCAAATAAGAAGATGAAATTATTCTAAAATATTTGCATAAATATCTTAAATTATCTCAAGGACAAAATGTAGATTTATAAGGAACCCTCATGTGCAAATGTGAGTTCATTGCTGATCTTGATTTATCATAATGATACAAAATCTCTCAAATACAAATGTGTGTGCAATTATATTGTTCATTTCCAAATTTTGAGCAAGATAATTTGATACAAGTAATTTGAATTAACCAAATAAGTGTTCGTTGACCATGATTTATATGCATGTAACCGTACCAGACTACTATGTAAGTCGAGTCATCAAGAGCTAGCTGATCCATAAGCAAACATAGGTCTTTACAAAAGAAGGTCACTAATGTGACAGACATATCACCACGCTAGGAATTACCCAAGGCCAAGTGGGTTAGGCACAAACCACCTGTTATGGGGCTTACCTCACAGTTTTCGAATAATTGAGAATTCCAGGGATTCAAGCTCATTCACCCTTCTTTTCTTTTCAAGGGGTAGGGAAAGGGATTTTATTGCTTTTGCTTTTGCTTTTTCTTTTTCTCTTTTTTTTTTCTTTTTTTTTTTGTATTTTTGCTTGGAATATTGTTGCGATGGTACAAAATGATATTTTTCTTTTTCTCATTTTCTTTGACTTTTCTTTTTCTTCCTATACTAGGGATACTTGCTCGGATTGGCTATAGAGCAAGGGATTTTTATTCTGGGAAGGGGTGAGCTTTTCCTTTTGTCAATTCTCAAATATTCTAGACCATGTGCATGATAGGATAGCAAGGGAAAATTTTAGCTCAAGAAACCACTTCTACTATGTAGCATCAAATTGAATTTGCAATGAAATCATTTTAATGTGAAAAGATATACTTGGTTCAAGTAAATAACAAGATCAATTCTCTATGCTCAAAACTTTATTTAATTCAACTGTGGACTTTGATATAAGAGAAATTAATAATCATACCAAATAAATCAAGCTATTTATTCATGTGAGTGTGAAAGTGTGGGATTCCAAATAAATGCTAATTTATCCAAAATAATTGAAAATATGACTGCAATACTTCAAGAATTGACGGGTGTGAAAATAAAAAATGTTTTTTTGAATATTTTGATGATTTTGATTTTTTTATATTTTGATTTTAATTTATGAATTGAAAGAACAAATAATATTATTGTTTTTGAAATTTTTATATGGATGACTAAAATGAAACAATATGCAAAATAACAATATATACAATGATGAAATGACCAGATTTTATGCATAATAGTGTTTAAGATGCATAATGTTCATAGGTTCTTTAAGATCTTTACCATATAAGGTAGCTAATATGTATGCTCCCGAGCCAAATTTAGCAGTGATGATATATGGCCCAAGCCAGTTAGGTTCAAATTTACCTTTAAGGTCTTTAGTTGCATTAGTATTTTTTTTATTTTCTTTCAAGACAAGGTCGTCGATCTCAAAGGATTGATGATGAACTTTCTTGAGGTATGCTTGTTTAAGCTTGTTCTGGTAGGCTCGAAGATGCTCCAAAGCATTGATGTGCTTCTCATCTAGGAGTTCCAACTGACTAAATCTGCTAGCACGATATTCATCTCCTACTTCAGTATCTTGAAGTAGCAGAGCCAAAGAAGGAACTTCTAATTCAAAGGGAAAAACTGCTTCAACGCCATAAACACAAACAAAAGGTGAAGTGCCTATGGGGGTACGAACGCTAGTTTGATAAGCCCAAAAAATAGAATATAGTTGAATGTGCCAATCTCGGCCAGATTTATTGCCCAGTCTTTTGAGGATTTTAATTAATGTTTTATTAGATGCTTTTGCTTGGACATTACCCTGAGGATAATAGGGAGTGGACAAACGATGTTGAATTTTAAATTTTGGACATAATTTCTTGACATCTTTATTTTTTAAACAAGTTCCATTATCCGATATGAGATTTGCAGGAAGTCCGAACCTACAAATAATTTGATTAAAAATAAATTTGGAAACTTGGGTTCTAGTGCAAGAAGATAAGGGCATAGCTTCAACCCACTTCGTGAAATACTCGATGCTGGTTATGATGAATTTGTGTCCATCATATGACACAAGGTTGATTTTTCCAATGATGTCTAAGCCCCATTTTGAAAAGGGCCAAGGAGATGAAATAGCCTATAGCTCTTGTGCAGGTGCATGGACAATGTCAGCATGTTTCTGGCACTTGTCCCAATGATGCACATAATCATGTGCATCATTCTCCATGGTAGGCCAAAAATATCCTATCCTAAGGAGCTTCTTAGCAATGGCGCTACCACTAAAGTGTCCCCCATAAGATCCATCGTGGGCTTCACTCAAAGCTGATCTAGCTTCTTCTAGATTCAAACATCTCAGTAGGTTACCTTCAAAATATCTCCTATATAACATATTGCCAATTATGATGAAGCGACTTGCTCGTCTACACAATAACCAGTGCTGGTTTCTGTTAAAACCTTCAGGGAAGGTCCCATGTTGAAGAAAATTGAATATATCAGTGTACCAAAGTTCAGGAGTAGTTTCGTTGATTAGAAACACATCCAAAGGTTCTAAGCATGATTTATTTGAAGCGGGTTCCTGGAGTCGATGAATAATGATGGTAGCATATTCGTCCTCTAAATCCAAGGGTAAAAGAGACACAGCTGCAGCCATAGCATCAGTCGCATGATTTCTAGTTCGAGGAATAGCTTCCAAGGTAATTTTATCAAATAAAGATATTAATTGTAATACATATGCTTTATATGGATGCAATTTATCATCTTTGGTCTGATAAACATCATTAATTTGATTTATAACAAGTTGAGAATCATCGAAAAATAATAGATTTTTAATTTTCAGCGCCAAGCCAGCTCGTAAGCCAAGGATTAGAGATTCATATTCAGCAGTATTATTAGTACAAGCAAATGTTAATTTAAATGACAGAGGTATAAGATGTTTCTATGGAGATATTAAAATAATACCTTCACTAGCCCCACTCATGCATCGGGCTCCATCAAAGTATAAGGACCATTGCTTTGGATGGTCTGCCTCTAGTTTAAGGTATTCATTAGGAAACTCAATGATGAGGGAATGGGTAGACTCTAAGGGTACATCAGCTAATTGATATGCTATGATTTTACCTTTAACAGACTTTTGTCCTATGAACATGAGTTCAAAATCGCTTAGGGCAAGAACACACTTTGCTGTATGACCAGATAAATAAGGTCGACTCATGAGATACTACAAAGGATCGAATTTAGCAATAACATAGGTTTTCTGACTGAGCATATAATGGCATAATTTCTGTGTAGAAAATACAATTGCTAGACATAATTTTTCTAATGCTGTGTAGCGGGTTTCATAACTAATTAATGTTCTACTGATATAATAATTAGCATGTTCTTTCTTCTCATCATCAAGTTGAGCTAACATAGCTCCTAAGGCAAAATCTAAAGCAGAAATATACAAGATAAATGGGCGATCAGGTCTAGGTGGCGAAAGCACAAGTGGATTAAGAAGATATTGTTTGAGGAGTTCAAATGCTTGTTGACATTCGTAATCCCAATGGAAAAATATATCCTTCTTAAGAAGCTTAAGAAATGGTCCGATTTTATCCACCAGCTTATCGATGAAGCGACGGATAGCTTGAAGCTTACCTTGTAAACTTCGTAATTCTAATATATTTGTGGGTGTGGGCATATCAGTGATAGCTGCAATCTTGAGAGGATCAATTTTGATGCCACGTAAAGAAACTATAATCCCCAATAATTTATCGAACTTAACTCCGAATATACATTTAGCTGGATTCAATCGGATAAGATATTCCCTTAACCGATTAAATACTTTTCTCAAGTCATCTAAATGGTCATATTCGTCAGTAGAACGAGCTATAATGTCGTCTACATAATCATGTAGTATATCATGCATCATATCATGAAAGATATAATTCATGGCTCGTTGATACGTGGCACCTGCGTTCTTCAAACCGAATGGCATCACTTTCCAACAAAAGGTTCCCCAAGGAGTAATAAAGGTTGTTTTAGCCTGATCTTCAGGAGCTATCCTGATCTAATTATAACCAGAAAATCCATCCATTAAGGATATCATTCCACTACCAGTAGTAAAATCAATTATCTGATCCATATTGGGAAGAGGAAAATCATCTTTAGGGCATGCAGCATTAATATCTCTAAAGTCTGTGCAAACCCTAACCTTAGTAGCTTTTTTCTTAGTTACTGGAACTACATTTGAGATCCATTCAGCATAATCAATGGCTTGTATTAAAATGACATTCAAGAGTTTTTCTAACTCCCCTTTGACCAGTAAGGCCACTTTAGGATGTATTTTTCTAAGTTTTTATTTAACAGGTTTAGCATCCGGATGGACTACTAGGTGATGCATAACTACAGAAGGGTCTAATCCTAACATATCTTCATATGTCCAAGCAAATACATCTTCATAGTCTTTGAGAAATGCAATATATTTATTCTATTTTTCTAACCCAATGTTGATTAGGTGAGGATTATCCTCAGTTCCAATGTTAATTTTTATGACATTCTCTACTTCCATGTGTAGATTTTTCTCAAAATTAGGTGGGGCGGGTGAAATTCCCAATTCTTGTAATTCTTCCAAGGTTAGTTTGGATAATTCATCTTGAGGAGTCATGGCCTCAAGCTAGGCTATACTAGGTATAGAGCCATCAAAATAAAATTCATGATGTAACAATTCCTCAATGGAGACATCATGGAAGATATCTCCCTCCAACTCATCGTCGGATTTGGTGATCATCTCAGGGTAGGCTATAGATAGCATATTACATGTAAATGGCTTATTCATTAAATGCAAAGCATCACGTTGATATAAATAATTTTGGTAACATATGAGATGGTCATCATCCTCAAATGGGAAAGGCTGACCCTGACTAGGAAATAGGCCCACACCACATCGGGTAGGCCATGGTTCTACCTCAAAAGGTTCTTTCATACCATTTTGGAAATGTCCCAAACCTTTCCCTTTATATCCCAATTTAAGCATTATAGATTTGGCTTTAAAATACTCATTAGTAAAATAACATCGAGCATATCCATCATAATGAGTCTTGATGTTTCTGGGTATTCTACCCCAGTCATATCCCTTGTAAATAAAAGTGTAGCTCCTGACTTGGTAAATACTTCCCATAGGCTATGGGAGACCCAAGGTATAAGGAGATGGTGGCAAATTATTTAAAATAAGGGAATCTTGCATAGCAACATTCGTTTTCTCTGATATAAGAATTTTAGATAAATCGGGTAAGAGCTTGTTAGTAAGAGCATAAGAGGTAGAAGGAACAATTCCTACATCTTCTGATGCAAAAACTATGCCTTTGATGGATGTAGATGTTTTAGAGTTGTCTATGGATAATTCTATTATAGGTATAAAATTTATAGGAGTAGAGCAAGAAGCCTTGGTTGTGGGATTAGGATCTTTCAGAGGTCCTAATGTGGTTTGTTTAGAAGATGGTTGAGCTGTATGTAGAGGTGGAACTAATGGAGAAGAAGTAGATGGTGTTATGGGTGTGTGTTTCACACGTTTAGATGGGTAATGAGAATTAGGATGTGTGGATGATAAAGCAGGGCAAAATTAAACTCCAACAGGTTCTGCCAAAGCACACATATCAAAGGGTCTAGGATCACCATGAATGGTAACCAACTGATTCTTAAATTCGAATTTAACACATTGATGTAAATTTTAGGGAATGGCTCACATTGCATTGATCCAAGGGTGACCCAAGAGTATATTGTACAATGTAGGGCAATGTACAATAAACACAATCATATCCAAGGTTCTCGGACCAACCCGCAATGGGATGGTAATAACTCCACACGTTTCTTGTGTTTTGTCATTGAAGTCTTTTATGATCATATCAGTTCTTTTCATTTCATTAGTTCTAAACCCAAATCTTTGGTAGAAGTCAAAAGTGTAGATGTTTAAAGATGAACTATTATCAATCAAGACTCGTTTAACTGCTACATCTCCAATTAAGGCAGTAATATATAAGGTATTATCCTTATGTAAACTATGTTGAGGTATGTCTCTATCCTGGAAGTCAATACAATCAACTTCGTGAGTTATTATTGTATTAGCCATGGTTTCAGGTTGAATGTCTTGTGATACCATCATCTGGCTTAATGTGAGCATTAATTCATCTCTATGGGTAGGAGAAGATCTTAAAAGGTCCAAAAGAGAAATTCTAGCTGTAATATTTGATAGTTGCTCATTAATATTATAATGAGGTTTAAGTTGAACATTAGGTGCTTGATTCCCTTTACTAAGAAATTTTAAAACAAATGGAGTTGATCCATCATTCTGCATTTGATATTTTTGAGAGTTTTGAGCCTGTTGTCTAGTAACAGCTCCAAAGGTACCCATAATATTATTTTGCAGATGATGAATGGGCCTTGGTCTAGCATTTATGGCTTTTTCATTAGAAATTAATTGGTGAGACGATGGTCTAGTAGTGACTCTTCTTGTAAATGGTTCTTCTGGAACCATATAACTTGTGATGGGGAGAATAGGATCTGATTCATCTTCAGAGCTATTCAATTGATTTGATGTGATTTCCATATCACTCTCAGTCTTGTATTCTGTATCACTGAGATTAGGTGTCTAGATATTGTGTAGAGGCCTGGTTGTAACCATGGATAAATTTGTGTCAAATATTTCCAAATCATGAGTAGGTAAATGCCCACTAATAGTCCCTACATATCGGGTAGGATGGGGGACATTATGATGTTCAAATTGATTAGCCACTTCCTTGCCATGTTTTGGTAAAGGATGTTGAAATATGTCCAATGACTGATTGGAATTCTGGTTCTGGTTTTGGGGGATGTTCGTTTGAGCATTATTAGGAGGATTTTGCTTAGGTTGAAATGCTTGCACCTCCATCTCATTGTTATCAATCAGGTCCTGTATTTTATGTTTTAATCTTTTACAAGAGTTGGTAGTGTGTCCAGGTCCTCTATGGAAGTCATAGTGTAAATCAGCTCTATATCCGGGTATAGTTGGATCAAGTTCCCGGATAGTTGGTAATTGAATCAAACCTCATTCTAATAATTGCGATAGAATGGTTGATAAAGGTTGATTTAATCTAGTAAATTCTCGAGGAGGTTTATCGAGAGGTTTCAGTATAAACTTCTCTATTGTCTTTGTAGCATTAACAGTAGCAATATTTCTACTATCAGTGACTCCATCACCCACAACTTGTTTATTTTTATATTAATTTTTGGATGTTTTCTCATCATCTTTCTTTTTAAGCTGACCTTTCCTAATAAGAGCATCTTCCACTCGTCTGGCTAAGTCTTTAGCCTGATTGAAGGTCGTCAAGGTAGCAGTTGATAATTCGTAGGATAGTTGTTCCTGTAAATTATTAATAAAGATGTCCAACATCTCCCTATAAGGTAATACAAAGTGCAATTTTCCTATCAATTGTCTCCACCTAGCTAGGAAATCGGCAAAGCATTCATATTTGTCTTGCTTTAAGTTGTACAAGTCTTTAATGGTCACATGCCTTTTGATGTAGGCGCTAAATTGATGCACAAAAGACTCAGGTGTTTCTTCAAAATTCCTCAAAGAATTAGTGGGTAATTGATAATACCACTCTAATTCCATTCCTCCTAAACTTTTCAAAAACATTTTTAGCAATAATAAGTCATCATGTGATATATCATGATATGCTATCCTAAACATACGAAGATGCTCTATGGGATCTTCGGTTCCTTTATATATGGGTAAGACAGGCATAGGAAAATGTTTAGGATATGGTTGTGCTACAACTATAGGATCTAACGGCTGACTACACATCTCTTGATAATTGTACGAGGGACGATAGGGATCTATCTGATCCATGCGGGAAACTAACTGTTTCACCATGGTTTCAAGATTACTAGTTTGTCCACCATATTGGTTTGGTGGGACATAGGTATGGGATTTATGAGTGTATGACGGTGTGACATAAGGATTAGATGCTATATTGCTATTATGCAAAGTATTGGTAGGAAGAGTATTATGAAGAGGATTTGTAGTAGTATTATGTTGTATCCCAGATTGTTGGTAATTGGTGTTTGGTTTTGCTTTGGGTTTTTGCTGATTTGAGGTATATTGCTCAATAGCTTGGCAAAATAGAGCAATAAATGAGGGTTTCTTTTGTACGAGAATGACCCTAGGCTTGCTAACAAGCACTTTAGATGGTTGGGTAACCTATTGTTGTTGCATGTTTTGTATTATAGTTGCCATATCCAAATTGGATGGTCCAGCTTGATCACTCTCTTGATAGATAAAGGACAAGGGATTAGTGCATGTGAAATACGTCTTCTAAAGTTGCTTGAGTGTCACTAATTTGATCCTTGTCCATATGGACTGTTCTATTAAGAACACCAATATTAGTATAATGAACTTCCAGAATTGATCCATGTTTTCAAACGTGACAGCTCCTCCCGAAGACATCTTAGGGGATGAGGATCCTTCCTCTCTATTAGTTTCTTCTTGTTCATTTCCTACAGCAAATTCTTCTTCTTGCTAATCTAGGGTTCCTTCTTCCAAAATTTGATCTTCAGGAAGGACATCCGGGTTATTTAATGGTTTTCCTAACCAATCTTCTTCTTCTTCAGTTTGTTTCCCATTCCTAAGTCTAGGCATTGTGCTTAAACTTAGATTTCAGCAAATATATATATATATATATATATATGCGATAGGTTTGAGAGGTATATATTTTAATTATATACCTACTATAATACTTAAAAGGGAAATGTTTTGATTTTTTGTTTTGTTTTTATTTTTGTTTTTGTGTTTTATAATATTATTATAAAGATAACAAATAGCATTCTAGTTACAAGAAATAACAATAATAACAAAAATGACTTAGTTTGCGATAGGTTTGAGAGGTATATATTTTAATTATATACCTACTATAATACTTAAAAGGGAAATGTTTTGATTTTTTGTTTTGTTTTTATTTTTGTTTTTGTGTTTTATAATATTATTATAAAGATAACAAATAGCATTCTAGTTACAAGAAATAACAATAATAACAGAAATGACTTAGTTTTCTATAAATAGTTTATGGATATCGTTGATGGGATCAAGCTCATCAGGAGCCATGAAATGCTCCTCTTCAAATTGAAAATGGTTTTTCAAAAATTTGACAAAGTGTGCTATAGTAATATGATCTGTCTCGTATTTTGACCTATAGAAATAAATTTCATGGCAATATTCTCGATATAACACAACTCTAGGAACTCTACTCCATATTTTTCTATCCGTAAGAACAACTTATTGATCCTCTATACGAGATAGAAACTTATGTACTACAACTACATTCTCAAGGTATTCTTCAAAGGTGTACAATTCGAAAGACACAAGTGCTCTTTTATCTGCTAATCGCCTATGGAAAGCTCTCTGAAGTTCATGATATAAGGTTACCTGATCAAGATCCAAGATTCTATCTAGGACAAACCTCTTAATTTACCTAAGTTCTATAGATCTAGATTCAATGATACCCAATATCCTGTCAAGTTCGTCCCACAAAGGTTGAACCCTATTTGTTTGAGGTACTCTAAGTACATAAGTAATCTCTATGGTCGTTAATTGATTTTCAACATTTATGGTGATAGCTCGTCTTTTATTATAATCTACCATCTAAATATGATATACAAATTTAATTGTTTGTCTAATGATTCTAGATGTTACTTAATAATAATATTTTTTTTTTTTGGGATGTTTTCAAAAGGTTTTTAGTTTCACGTCGGGTTCACCAAAATGTATCAACCCAAATTTTTTGTGCCCTTAACTTCAGGCTAAAGGATCCATGCCTGGAATGGGGATGTGAGAAGGATGGAACAATACCTCAGACTGAGAGGCCCTTTGAAGGTCATGTCTCTCGGGGGAGGGGTATAAAGGTGAAATTTTTATGGATGGTGGGGTTCACCAGGAAACTTTGAGTGGCAGTTTCCATGCTTAGGTTGAGAATGGGTTTGATGTGTTCATTTTGTACTTTAATCATTTATATCCCTAGGTTGGCCAAAATGAATCTAAGCTATTTTATATGAAATGTTGATTTATATGAATACAAAAAGCATGAATGAATCCTAAATACTAGGAATATACTTAAATAAGAAAGAATGCACCTGATTTCGGATTTCTGATGAAGATTATGAAGATTATGAAGCTTGTAGGAGTTCATATCATCTCGAATATGATAGGATCATCTGTAATTGAATAGAATCATCTCAGATCACAGTCGATCATCTAAAATTAGATAAGATCATCGTCGATCTGATGAATTCGTGATACGAATCCATCAGAAGCCTACAATCACAGAAACAGACACCAAAAACTAAAAATGCTACTGCAAGAATAATGCAAAATAATGGAAATGATAGTATGAATGCTTAATTGATAAATCTAGATAGCAGATTTAAAGGAAATACATTATTTTAATACCTTTTTTAAATTTATCATGCATTTATGCCAGATGAGGTGAACTCTAGGATGCATAATGAAAATAAACCAAGTTAATGCATAGTAAAATAAAGAAGGAATATGAAAAATGCAAACTCAGGGCTTTGGTTGCCCCCAATCTGGACTGCTGTCGAGATCACCTCCAATCATATGAGATCATCGTCGATCTGCGATAAGATCGTCTAAAATCGTCTGGAATTGCCTGCGACGATCCGAGCTTCCTCCAGCTGAAGCATAATGAAAACTTGCAATGAAAAAACTTGAAAATGCAAATGTAAATGATGGGGGCGAGGATGTTCTAATACAGCAAAACTAGAATTACAGGGGAATGATCAGCCAGGGATATAAACTAGGAAAATCCCAAGTTTATATAGGATTAGGGGGAGGTAAAGAGGTTGGGGATCATCCCAATCTGGGAGATCCTCAGCGGAGGAATCTCCAACTGTGCAGACACACTTCTGCCCAAGTTGGAGAGGTTGTTGAAACATAATCTAATTATGAAAATTTGGTTTTGGGATGAAATCATCTACATGTTCTGTTCCAGACAAATTCGTCTGATCTAGAATGATTTCATCTGATCGGCGACGATATCGTCCAATGGTCAAAACAACTCCTAAACATGGCATGAAAAACGGGGTGATCGGTTAACAGGCAGTTTCAGGGTTAAAATTCAAATTTTATCTTTTTACTAGGTTTAACTACACCAATTTTAGGGTGCTACAGGATTATATTTTAGAATTCACTAGTCTACTTTCTTATGCAGGAAACCTACCATCTGATGTGCTGGTATCAGCTTTTAGACATGGATTGAAAGAGAATGATCAAATTGAAGTTGACTTGCATGATCCATACTCTTTAGATGACTGTATAAAGGTTGCCAAGTTGATTGAGAAAAAAGTGCAATATGGGACATCCTCTAGATGAGATTCCTATAATCGTCCTCAATATTGCAACAACTTCTTCCATAGAAATGATTAACGATCAAGACATTACTACTATAAATATCACAATCACCATCCAAAAGAACAAGCATGTGTACCAAGAAAAAAAATTCAAATAGAATATGATGACAAGGAGGATGAAGAGGAAATAGAGGACATCAGTTCACATGACTCTCCCATGGCAAAAGAACAAGTTGAACACAGGGAAGCAGTAGGTGAAGAAGACACTATGATAATTTTAGTACATGCTCTTATGGGAATATCATCTCACCATACAATCAACGTATCAGGATTCATTCAATAAAATAAGGTAAATGTGTTGATCGATTCAGAGAGTACTCATAATTTTATCAATATTAAAACTGCTAGGGCATTAAACTTACACATTAACTCCTCCAATCAAGATAAGTTTCAAGTTATAATTACAAATGGAGGAAATGCTCAATGTATTGGCATAACATCTCCAATTTCATTACAAATGGGAAGTTATACTTGGCATGGCACTCTCTTTTTTATGAATTTAGGAAATTCATATGTTATTTTTGGAGTTGAATGGTTAGAACAATCAGACACAGTCAATTTTAATTTCAGGTAGCACTTTGTGGAATGGAAAGAAAAAGGAAATACCATTCACCTCCAAGGGATTTCAACTCCTCTATCAAGGGTAGTAATTTCTCACAACATGGAGAAAATATTAAGGAAAGGTAGTTACGTATTCATTGCTCAAATTAATTGTATGGAGAGGCAAGCACGAGATATTCTAGAAATTCACTCAGAAGATCTTCAAAATATTGTGGCTAACTATGATGATGTCTTCCAAGAACCAAAGGGACTACCTCCTAAAATATCTCATGACCATGCCATACACCTTGTTCCAGGAATTCTTCCTCCTAATGTCCATCCTTATCGTTACCCCCAACCTCAAAAAACAAAAATTGAGAAAATTGTCCAAGAACTTTTAGAACATGGAGTCATCCATCACAACACTAGTCCTTATTCTTCACTAGTATTTTTGGCCCATCGCAAGAACAATTCCTGGCGTATGTGTCCTGATTTTTGTCCTCTCAACAAAATCACCATCAAGGATAAATTTCCTATTCCTGTCATTGATGATTTATTATATGAATTACATGGTGCAAATTTTTTTACAAAACTAGATTTACGCTCTGGTTTTCACCAAATTAGAGTTATGGAAGAGGACATTCCTAAAACAACTTTTTGTACTCATGAAGGTCACTACAAGTTCTTTGTCATACCTTTTGGTCTCACTAATGCCCCATCCACATTCCAAAGTCTCATGAACCATGTGTTTCGTCCATTCCTTCGTAAATTTTTCCTAGTCTTTTTTTATGACATACTCATATATAGTAAAACATGGAAGGATCATCTGATGCATGTGGGGAAGGTTCTTCATATATTACACAAAAAAAAAAACTTTTTGTCAAACGCTCTAAATGCTCTTTTGATGTTCAATAAGTTGAGTATTTGGATCATATCGTTTCACATGAAGGTGTTAAAGTGGATCCTAATAAGATTAATGTTATTCAGGATTGGCCTTTACCTAAAACCATCAAGAAACTTCATGGTTTTTTGGGTCTTACCAGCTACTATCACAAGTTTATACGCAACTATGGAAAAATCGCAGCCCCTCTCCCAACTCTCACAAAAAATGATGTTTTTCATTGGTTGGAAGTAGCCACTCAAGCCTTCAAGGCTCTCAAAAAAGCAATGTATAATACCCCAATTTTGGCAACCCCAGATTTTCACAAACCATTTGTGATTAAATGCGACGCTTTGAGAATAGGTATTGGAGCCATCCTAATGCAGGAAGGGCATCCCTTGGCATTCGAAAGTAAACAAATTTTGGGTAAAAAATTGAGAAGATCCACATATGAGAAAGAAATGATGCTCTATTCTACATGCAATTGAGAAATGGAGACATTACTTAATCAGTAGCTGCTTTATTAATAAAACAAATCATAGTAGTCTCAAAAAAATTTTGGAACAAATCTAGAGCAAAACAAGTGGTTAACAAAATTATTGGGATATGATTTTGTTATCGAGTATAATAAAAAAAAAAGAAAATGTGGTAGTAGATGCATTATCACATAAATGAATATGAAGTGGTTATCAATGCTATTTCAGGTCCTTGCTCCCAATGGGTCTCTCGGCTCCAAGAGGAATGGTTGTCAAATACAAAAACTGCTCAAATAATACAGGAATTATTGTTAGTATCATCCAAGCATCCTCTTTTTTCCTATGATGACGAGGTATTAAGAAGAAATAATTACATTTATATTCCACACAATTCTACAATCAAATCTAATATTTAGGAATAATCACATGCTTCTCCATCAACAGGACATTCAGGATTTTTGAAGATATATTTGCGGGTTAAGCCATACTTTTATTGGAAAAAATTAAATTTGGAAGTTAAAACATGGATGGTATAATGTGAGGTATGCCAACGTAATAAGGATGAAACATTCAAATATCCTAGATTGCTTCAACCACTACCTATTCCAAATCGCTAATGGGAACATATTTCAATGGATTTTATTGAAGGTCTTCTTAAATCAGAAGGTAAAATAGTAATTTTTTTTGTAGTGGATCGCCTTTCCAAATATGCTCACTTCAATGCTCTGCAAAATCTATTTTCAACAAGCAAAGTGGCTAAGGTATTTATGGACTCAATTTTAAATTGCATGGGATGCCAAAAAATATTATAAGTGATAGTGATCCTATCTTTACTAGAATTTTTTGGAAAGAATTATTTTGTCTTAGTGGTACCAAGTCAAATATGTCTTCTGCATACCATCCTCAAACAGATGGCCACATAGATATAGTTAACAAATTCTTGGGTACCTATCTAATATGTTTTGCCCAAGATAAGCAGTATTAATGGAGTCATTGTATTTCCTTGGAAGAATGGTGGTACAACACCTCATACCATTATTCCATCAAGATGTCTCCATTTAAGGCATTGTATGGAGTCAAACCACCAAAAATAGCAAATTATGTTCTAGGTTCTTCCAAAGTGGCCCAAGTAGACGATTGGTTCCAACACCGATAGTCAATGCTCAACATTCTCAAAGACAACTTGGTCCAAGCACAAAATCGTATGAAGCAACAACATGATACACACCATTCTGAAAGACTATTTAATACAAGTGATATGGTGTTCCTATGTTTGCAACCCTACAAACAGATGTCATTGAAGATCAAGACCAGTCAAAAGTTGGCTCCACGGTTTTATGGTCCTTACAAAATAGTGCACCGCATTGAAGAAGTGGTATATCAACTAGAGTTTCCTCCCTCATCTTGTATACATCTAGTATTTTTTGTTTCCTATCTCAAAAATGTTATCGGACAAAAAATACATTCTCAGTCCGAATTACCAGTACTTGATGAATAAGGACGTATATATCTCCAGCCTGAAGTAATTTTACAAAGTAGAACACGTATCCTGAGATCCCATCACATCAAAGAATTTCTTATCAAATGGCAGGACCTACCTGAAGAAGATGCTACATGGAAACCAAAAATTATTTTCCAGTCTTTTATAGCTTTGAGTACAAAGCTTTTAGAGGAGGAGAGCCATGTTACAACCCTAATATCCTAGTCAGCTATACAATGGAAATATTATTATTTGTTCATGATTTAATATAAGTAGGCATAGAATAGGTGTGATTTGATTCATCATTACATTCATTATTCATTTGCATAAATTTGCAGGACTAAGCCCTCCTGAGTGGCAAGGACTTAGCCCTCCTTAAGCGTAAAGCAATTGATTAGATCCTCTTATTTTGATTCGCATTATCATTTAATTTTATTTCTTTTATAAAATAGGTATTCTATCTCCTTATTGTATGAAGAAGTGTGTCTCAAAGAGGTTACAGGTTTAAAAAATAAAATTAAGGGCATACAACTTGAGGGTGAGAATGTTCAAATTTTTGAATATTTGAATATTACCATGGATAAATATGTTTTACATTCAATTTTGCATGTTGTTGATATGGATGATGAGGATATTGTCCTTGGTTATCCTTGGTTAGATTCTTTGGGTACTGTTAACGTTAATGCGGAAAATAAGTTTATGAAGTTATGGTACAAGAAAAAGAAGATAACATTGTAGGATATTTCTCAACTTAAGGAGCAAGGATCCAAGGAAAACAAGAAGTGGTTGTAGAGAAACAAATTGAAGAACAAATAGAAGAACCTAAAACAAAATCCAATAAGGTAGTAGCAACAACAAAGTCCATGGAAAAAATAGCAACAACTAAGTCCATGGAAATAAGAGTAATAGAGTCCAAGGAAAAGAGCACAACGATATACTAAACAAAGGTAACATGAAAGAACAATGTGTAGAAGAATATAAAATAGTAGAGCCAAATTTTGAGGATTCAAATAACGTAGAACATCAAGTTAAGGTTGCAGCTTATCACCATCCACATCACTATGAGAAGAAATAATCTTGGAGGTATGGATCAAGCCAACAATATTATGATTCTACATGGAATCAAAAGGGCACAAAGTATGATGAATTTTGGCAGAGAAAGCATAATGATCTTGTATTTTAGAGTGGTGCATCAGTAGAAAGGAATAAGTGGATCCATGATTCAAATTATCAAAATATAGTAGCAGAAGGGTGGAGCCAATGAAGCAGGTTTGGACACTCAAGTGGCAAAATGGTATGCCAAAATCAACGATGACCACCACCAATCAATGTTTCACTAGGATGGATAGATGATCGAGATTGGTACTAGTTGCTAACATTGCTTAGCAAATCATATTTTCTTATTTCTTCATATGTTTCAAGGACAAAATATTTGTAAGGAGGGTAGCATGTTAGGGTACTTAGGAATAGATATTTGGGGATACGTTATTATATTGTATAAGGGTTGGCATGGGCCACACATAACCCAAGGTTGAATGTATTATAATACAATATTATACTAGTATTTAGCTCCCCAAAGTAGAATTCTAAGATGGATATATAAATATGAGATATTTGTCATTGTAATCATCATGGAGATCAATCATATGTAATCGTATTTGTCCACAAAATGGCTTATGAGACTTTTCCCTATCTAAGTGGCACTCTCACTTGGGAGATCTTGTGGAGTTATTATTTCCTTGAGTGTTATCAATATTTCCTTACCTTAAGGGTATTATCTATCTGTGTCTCATTGTATGGATTGTTATTATGGATAATATTTGTGGATGAATGATTTGAAAATTTTTGCATATTGGTGAATAATTTATGTTAACAAGAATATAGTTCATAACATAATAATGTATAATATGTGCCTATATTAACTATTAATCTACTCTTAATATCTCAATTGATGGATCAAAATTTAGCAGTGGAGTTCAAAATTATTAACAGCAAAAAGAAATATCTTATTACTAAACAAGGAAAACTTATAGCATTTGGTTCATACAAAAACGGTCTATTTGCCCTAAATATATTATCAAATGTAACTCTATCATTCAAAACATCAAATATCAAATAACTTTGGCATAAAATGCTAGGACACATAAGTGCATCTTTCGTAAATGAAATGAATAGACATCAAATGGTTAAAAGACTACCTAAAATTTCATGGGAATCTATAGTTTATCCAAAATATCTTAGAAGAAAACAACATAGAATATCCTTTGAACTCAACAACCATAGATCTCAGAAGCCATTAGAATTAATATATACATATTTGTGTGGACCAATGAATACTACTAGTCTTGGAGGACATAAATATTTTCAAATATTTGTCAATGTTATTCCAAAAAATAATGGGTGTATTTTATGAAGTTTAAATTTGAAGTCTTTAGTTACTTCAAATAATTCAAGTAATTAATGGAAATAAAAATAGGGAAATTGATCAAGAACCTTCATTCAAATAGAGAAGGCGAGTTTTTATCAAAATAATGTGAACCATTTCTTAAGAAAAATGGTATAAAAAGACAACTTACTATAGCATATTCACCTCAATAGAATGGTATTGCATATATAAGAAACCATTAAATTATGGAAATGGTACGTTGCATAGTAAAAGAAGCTCATCTTGATCAACAATTTTGGGCAAAATTTATTAAAAATATAGTATACATACATAATAGATCACCCACAAAAATTCTTTACTCTTAAAGAAGTTTGGTCAAGATGAAAACCTTCATTAGAACATTTGAGAATTTTTGGCTGCAAGGCATATGTGCATGTTCCAAAATAAAAGAGAACAAAACTAGATGATAAAACCATATCCGAGATATTTCTTGGTTATGCTGATAATTCATCGTGATATAAAATAATTGATCTCATTAAAAACAAAAAAATCATATGAGCAAAGATGTAGTTTTATATGAGAAAATTTAAATTTTTGTTGAGGATAAAAAGATTGATACAAGACCAATATTGAATCTGTTGGACAAATAAAAATCATCAAATGAAGAAACTCTTCAAAAGAAAAAATAAAATAAAAAATATTTAGTGAATAAACCAAAAACCCATAATTTACAATGATACCTCAAAGAAAACAATCAAAATGGTAGAGAAATACATCTGAGAACTCAAAGCTAGAATAAATGCCAAATATTACTACTACAAGACCTCAATCTCACGGTATGACAAGAACAAATATGGGATTAATAAGTTCAATAGTTGAACCTACAACTACACAAGTTCCTATAAGACAACTTGAGTGGAAAACAACTATGGAATTATAATATGCAACATTAATGAGGAATAGAACATGGTATCTAGTCAGTTTTCCACAAGGAAAAATGTGGTAGGATGTAAATGGTTTTACAAAATAAAAATATGGTAGATGGCTCACTTGAAAAATATAAGATACCATTAATTACAAAAGGATATACTCAAATAGAATGAATAGACTATGAAGAAACTTTTACACCCACAAATAGAATGACTATATTTAAACAATTTATGCATTAGTTGCACAATTTGGGTGGAAACTTCATCAAATGGATGTTAAGAGTGCATTTTCTTAATTATGATCTTGAAGAAGAAGTATATATGACTCAGCCAAAAGGTTTTGTTATCAAAGGACAAGAACAAAAAAATTTGTAAATTAAATAAATCTTTATATGGGTTAAAACAAGCACCAAGAGCATGGTATATTAAGATTAATAATCATTTACTTTGACACAATTTCAAAAGTACATTAGATTTTGATCATTATATAAAGAAGATTGGATCAAAAAGAATAATTCTTATAGTATATATTTATGACATAGTTATCATGGGAAGCTCAAAGACTCTGATAGATGGGGTAAAGAAGGATCTAGAAAAGGATTTTGAGATGACTAATCTAGGGTTATTAAACTACTGTCTTGGTTTAGAAGTTCATCAAAAATAATACAACATCACAATAACACAAACAAAATATGCAAAGTCATTACTTGAAAAATATAGAATGATAAATTGTAAACCTAAAGACACACCTATGGAACAAGAATTGTAACTATCAAGATATAAGACACCACTAATTTCTACTATTGTATATCAACAATTAATTAGAATACTTTTATGTTTTACAGATATCATTCTTTATATTGTTCTTATTTAATTTTATCTCTCTAGATTCATTCAAGAACCTAGAGAAAGTCATTGGAAGCCACAAATAGAATATTGTAATATATCAGCAAGACTACATAATTTGGATTGAAATACAAAAGAAATGATATTTTTTACTTACAAGGATATTCGTATTCTGACAATGCTATATCTATAGATGATATAAAATCAACATCAAGGTATGTATTTTATCTCGGTTTAGGACCTATTTTTAGGTATAGCAGAAAACAACATGCAGTAGTCCTTTCATCAATAGAAGCAGAGTACCCTGCAACAAGAGATGTAGTGTGAAGCACTTTGGTTATAGTACATATTATCAAGTATATAAATCAAAAGGACTCTAACATTACTAAATTGTAATAATCAAGGAGTTCTTAAATTAATCAAAAATATTGTGATACATGAAAGAACAAAACATATTGAAGCATGATGTAATTTTCTTAGAGATCATGTTCAATATCATCATATTCAAATAAAACATGTTTCCACTGAAGAACAAGTTGTAGATATTTTTACAAAAGCACTTGGTTGAAATAAGCATCAAAAGTTTTAGAGCTACCTTTGTATATAAAAATATCCCCAATAACCAAATTATGTGATATAGAGGATTGTTGGAGAAAATTACATTATTTGGTACATTTGTGATAGATTAGGAATGATATTTTATATGCAAGTGTCTATGTGCAAGATATGCACAAGTGTCACAAGATAAAGTGTGGAATAGAGAATCAAGATTCATGTAAATAAGTGGCAATATGAGAATCCAAAAGTCATGAGGATTTATCTTTTGCATGGAATAGGAATAGATGCATCTCCTAAATATGTGAGGAGACCAAAAGTTAAGTATTTAAGAGTCGTCTTTTTAAGGCTATATTGTGGAGATAAAGCTCCATGAAATGTAATTCAAGAGACGAACATTCAACCACTAATAATATTGAATATTGCATGCATATTTTGAGCAATTCTAGTGCAAATTTTTCATCATGTACCTTGCATGAATGATGTAGGACATTATATTCATATTATTGTTATTTGATATGAATTTTTGTTAATTAATATTGACCTCATACACTGAATGCTCATATTTTTAATTGTTATAGTTAATCCTAATTATTGGGACCTATGATAATCTGGCTAAAAATCCAACAATGTTGTAGATTCTAAAGGAGCGATAAGGGGAATTCTAACATGTTGGAATCTAGTTAGAACCTCTTGTAAAACCATTCATAAAACTAGGTATTGGATAGCCTTATTAGTTATATGCTACTTTGCAAATATGTATTTCATATTTATCAATCTCTATGGACCTTTAACTCAGTTAGGCATATCAGAAGTATGTAGTGGGATTGACACCTTTATGAGAAGTAAAGTCCAAGAAACTTGATTCATGATCATAGGATATTTCTTATTTTTATTCAAAATGATAATCTATGGGAGGTTGAATTTGAAGAGGACAATTATACATGGACCAACAACAAGATAGTCTAGAACCTGATAGAAAAACAAATTAGGCATATGCATACTCTTATATCATTGGCTAGGTGAAGGAATTTGTGCTAAAATTAATACCTTGAAAAGGATTGGTTCAAATCACTAGCCAACATGTGTTAAAATGATAAGTGAATTTAAAAAAAAAAAACATATTTTAAATATGAACAGATTTGGGAAGACCATCCTCAATTTGTTGATATGATAGCACAAGTATAGAATTCTTTACGAAACTGTGGGTTGTATACACTTCTAAAATAAATTAAATCAATGACATCTAGATTAAAATAATGGAATCAGAACACTTCCAAAAACATCTTTAAGAAGAAAGAATAACTAAAAGAGAAACTTCCAAAATTCTAAAAAGGTGAGCACATGAATCCAAGCTCAAAGGAAATGGAATTACTTAGTGAATATCATAATATTTTGAGTAAGGAAGAGTAATTTTGGAGATTAAAATTGATACTGACTTGGTTAAGAGGAGATAAAAATAAAAAGTCTTTTCATAGGATGGCAATAATACAAATATCAACACCCAAAATTAGATAAATAAATAAATAGAAGGGGTCTGGATTAAAAACTAGAGCTAAATAAAACAAGAAGGCAAGGCTTTTTACTAGAATATTCTAGGATCATAGGAGATTGAAGTTCTTAATGATAAACTACTACAAGAAGTACCTTTAGTTACAACAAATGAAGACTAGCAAAATGATGGAACCTATTACTATAGAGGAAATTCATTTAGATTTTTTAATCTTTTGATAAGGATAAATTCCCAAGTCCAAATAAGCTCTTAGTAGTATTCTATCACCATAACTAGGAAATAGTGAAGGATTTCTTGTAGGTGGCAATGGATTAGTCTAGGGTAAAACAATACATACCTTATAAAATAAATATAACATATCTTATCCTAATTTTAAAAAATGATGTAGAATTGCTTGATTCATTTAGGCTCATAAGCCTATGTAATATGGTATATAAGATAATCTCCAAAGTGATGGAAAATGGTTAAATAAAAATTTAGATAAAATTATTTTAGAAAATCAAGTAGAATTTATAAGGGAGACAAATTTTGGATGGGATAATAGTAGCTCATGAAGTAATACATTTAGGAACTTCAAGAAAAGAAAGAGAAATAATCTTAAAACTTTATATGAATAAAACCTATAATAGAGTTAAACGAGATTTTCTTTTTGTAGTATTAGAAAAGTTTTTATTTGGTAATAAATGGATCATATGGATTAAATCTTATGTCTCTATAGTATCATACTCAGTTCTGGTCAATGGGCTAGTAACAAAATCATTAAAGCCAATAGGGGTCTTAGATAGGGAGATCCTCTATCACCATATCTATCCATTATTATGGCAAAGGTATGGGGAAGGAACATGAAGAAGGTGTAGAAATATGGGTAAATAAGAAGACTTATGACTAGTAATAACATCGACAACATCACCCATCAATAGTTTGCAAATGATATAACCCTTTTTGGGAGGGAAGGAATAAATGAGGTCTGAGCTTTGAATAACTTATTAAAGGAATATGAAAGAGCATCAAGGTAGAAAGTTAATAGGACAAAATCCAAAATCAACTTCCTAAAATCTCTAACTAGAATCAATGCAAGGATACTAGAGGAAAAAAAATTGCCAACAACATATCTAAGGATGCCCTTATTTGAGGGGAGAATGAGGATAGAATTGTGGAATCTAGTTATAAGTAAATTTCATAATAAACCACCAGCATGGAAAGGTAGATGGTTATAATTAGCAAAAAGAGTGCAGCTAATTAATTCAATATTGCAAGTCATTTCAACATATTATATGTCCTTGTATATTATATTAAAATCGGTAGGAAAAAAGTTTAATCTATATTATGTGATCATTTTTATGGTTAGGATTAAATGATAAAAGAAAATTTTCCTTGGTGAAATGGAGCAAGGTGTGTGATGATAAAACTAGGGGAGGTCTCAATTTAAGAGTTATTATAGATGTAAACTTCGCTCTAAGAGGAAAAGTGATTTGGATATTGTACAAAGAAAGTCAAAGACAATGGAAAAGAATTTTTCTAAGTACGTTGAGCCCAATGACCTATTTAATATTTAACACATTCTCACTACTAAATGGCTTTGCACTATGGAATAGTTTTAAAAAATTATTTGATCTAATGATTAAATTCTAAGATAGGTGGTTGGAACAAGAGAAAAAATCTATTTGGATGGATCTTTGGTGTGATAAAAACCACTTAATCTAGATCCAATTTTGAAAACATGGGTGAGTTTACTTCAAGATAAATATGGTGATATAGTTTCAAATATTATGTACAAGGATTAGCAAGGACAATACAAATGGAAAGAAGATTATTTTACAAGTATCTCGAACATTGTTTCTAGAAGACAATTGAGCAAAAATATAAGAATGATTTTTTGAGGGGAGCCAAGGATAAGTTGATCTAGTATTTGAATAGCTCAATAGAATACACAACAATAAGCGGATATAACATAAAACACCAACAGAGAACAGAAAATTTAAATTTGATTCTAGATTGACAAGCTGGACGATTTTCGCAGGACTGCCCAAACTATCGAACTCGTTTCGGCCATATCTCACTCATCCGAACTCGGATTGAGCTGAAATTTTGAGGGTAGATGCCTGAAAAACCCTAGAACGTCTCCACCAATTTTCATATCATTTGGAGCAACACATATCCTAGCGCATCCCTATGTGTGAACGATATATTTGGCAAGCGGCTATGCGAGGGTTTCATCTGGGTTGAGTGCAAGCAGCTTCGAAGGTTGGTTTTTAGGGCCTTCGGGCCCTAGCGGCCAATATTTTTGTGGTTTATGCTCAATATTTTAGCAGGAAATGTTGCAGGGGATACAAGATGGGTTAGAAATTTGTCTTTCAACAGATCATACTATGAACTTGAGTGACAACGGCTTCCAATTTGTTGCTCAAAAGAAAAGTGAAAACCATACCTTTCCACGGTGTCTAGGGCAAGGATTAAAGAGATCTCGAAACAAGTTTCAAGCAGTTGATCAAAAAATGGCTCATATCTCAAATGAATCTGGTGCTAAGGTGCACCCACAAAATAATTCTACTGTGAAAACCCCTGTCAAGGGTAAGAATTTTGAAGACTCAGTCCCAAAAATGAATTTTAGGGATGCCCTTCATGGTGGACAGCCTCAGCCCAATGCTAATATCAATATTAGGGCTTCCCATAAACCTCTAAGAATGCCTAAGATTGATCCCAGGAAAACAGAGTCAGGATGTCTTAAAGCAGGTGATGGAACTCCTATTGTTAAGCTTGATATGGGGAACATTCAGATCGGCATTGAAGATTTGGAAAAAAGAGGACTAATTTGTCGGTTCGGTGGGTTTTCGTTCGAGTCTATCTGCTTTCAAAGTCTGGGCTGCAAAAAGCTGGAAAACTAAAGGTGAGTTACAAATCTCTATTTATCCAAATGGTTATTTTCTTGTTTTATTTGCTAATAATGAAGATAGAGAGAAAACTTTTCAAGGGGGTCCTTGGTTTTTTGGAAGGGCGGGGCTTTTCATGAAGCCCTGGCATACTAAATTTAAAGCCGAAGAAGAGATGCCTTCTATAGCTCCCGTGTGGGTTAGACTCTTTGGCCTCCCTATTGAATTTTGGAATCCTACTATTTTTTCTTCAATTGGAAACTCTTTAGGAACTTTTATGATGATTGCTGATTGTACTCAAAATTTTGAACATATTATTTATGCTCGAATTTGTGTTTTAATGGATTTTGACAAACCCCTTCCTAAAAATATCACATTACAATTTGGGGAAGACACTTGGGAGCAAGTAGTGGACTATGAGAACATTCCTTTTCGTTGTAGAATTTGCCATGAATATGGTCATTTGGCCAGTGCTTGCCCAAATAAAATTCTTGATCAAAAGAAAGAAGATATAAACTCAGCAGGTTTCCAAATACCTAAGAAGAAGAACACTCAGAAAAAAATAGTTATGAAGGATCAATCAAAGTCATTTGCTAATATGTTTGAAATACTTTCCACAAATGATGTCCCAAGTGAGGAAGAGGAAATAATGGAAACTGAAATCTTAGAAACACAATTTAAATATGAAGGGAAGAACTCGAGAGACAAACCAACAAATCAAAGGTTTTCAACAGAAAAAAAAAGGAGAAAATTTACACAAGAAAAACAATATTTCAAATGTCAAAACTTCAAATAATGCAGGTCCCAATATAGACTCCATTGAACCATCTAGTAAAATTTTGGTAGTGTATGAGCATTCTTCAAGGTTAGAAGCCATCTCAGATTCAATTGGAATAAGTCAAGAAACAGGGAAAAAAAAATTGAAGATGGATTCCAATCAAAAAATAGGTCGCAAGACCAATCAATATCATATGGTAAAAGAAGGTGAAAAGCTTGTAGAGGAAGGTAAGATTAATGCCCTTCCCAAATTTTTTAGCCCTGGTATTAATGAAGATCATCACTTGGAATATTAGAGGACTCAAAGGGAGTCTTTCAAAACAAAATGAAATTAGAAGAATGATTCAAATAAATCATCCACATCTTGTTTTCCTTCAAGAAACAAAGATGTCAATGGAGGATATGGACTTAATTGCCGATAAAATTTGGCCAGCTGGAAAAGTGGTTTCCCTCGGTTCCCAAGGGACTTCGGGTGGCATTGCTTGTCTTTGTGACCCAAAATAGGTAGTTATTCACCATATGGTTGGCAGTTGGGGTTTGTTGGCTATAGCTATTCAAAGTAGACATTCCAACCAGATTATGCTCTGCATTACTTATGCCCTGACTTCTTTAGAGGAAAAAAGAAGACAGTGGAAGGATATTACTCATATTATCTCTCATTTTCCTAAAGCTTGGATCTTGATCGGAGGAGATTTCAATACCATCCTCTCTCTGGATGAGAAAAGGGGGGAAATAGAAATTTGGACAAAAGCACCGACCTCATGAGCGAATATATTGCAAACCTCCATCTTGTGGATATCCAACCAGATAATGGCCTTATGACTTGGTCTAACAGAAGGCAAGGCTTAGCTTGTATAATGGAGAGATTGGATAGGTTTTTGCTCTCTAAAAATTTCTTAATCCATGGTCACATTCCTAAAGTGAAGACTCTTAATAATGTTGGTTCGGATCATTGGCCAGTCATGGTGGAAATGTGGAAAACCAATGTGAGTTTCTCTCCTTTTCGTTTTCAATTAATGTGGCTCAGAGACATTTCCTTCAGACCTCGTGTGCAACAATGGTGGAAGGAAGGTAAACCTAGGCATGGGACTAAGATGTTCTGTTTTGCCAAAAGATTGCAATACATTAAATCCAAAATCAAGGCTTGGAACCGGAGAAAGAGTTTGGGGATGTTCATAAAAAAAAACATGAAGTTATTGCTCATCTTGAAAATTTGAATAAGAAAATCCATTTAGATGGCCTCACAGAGAAGAGAAGTGCGAGATGAAATTAGACTCACAACTCAGTTAGAGGAATGGGAAAAAAGAGAAGAAATCTTATGGAAGCAAAAATCTAGAATTCAATGGCTCAAAGAAGGAGATCGAAACACAAATTTCTTTCACAAATCTCTTCTAGCTCGAAGATCTCACAACTTTATTTCTTCCTTAACTTCAGATACTGGAGATGTTGTTTATACTTGGGATGGCATGAACTCTATTGTTGTTGATTACTTTTCCAATATTTTTGTTGCTACTCCTCTTGACTCAGCTTCTCAACAAAATGTTCTTCAAGCAATCCCTTCTCTTATCACTTCGAGGAGAACTCTATTTTGACTGCTCCTGTTACTATCAATGAGCTTCAACAAGTAGTTTTTAAAATGCAAAAAGGGAAAACCCCAGGTCCTGATGGTTTTCCTATTGAGTTCTACCAAGAGTTCTGGGATATCCTTCATGTTGATTTATTAGAGGTGGTGGAAGAAGCCAGGAAAGCCAAAGAAATTTTGAAGGTTATCAATAAAACTTATATTACTCTTGTTCCAAAAGCTCAAGAGGTTGATCATATCTCAGCTTTTAGACCTATTGCTTTATGTAATGTTCTTCTCAAAATCATTACTAAAATCATGGCGAGAAAGGTTGAAGCCTCTTTTGCATAAAATTATTTCCCCAGGGGGATATGTGGAAGGACGTCAAATAGTAGATGAGATAGTTCTTGCTCAGGAAGCCATCCATTCCATGGATATGCAAAATTCTCCTTCTATGTTCATTCGGTTAGACTTATCCAAAGCTTATGACAGAGTGGATTGGCACTTCCTTATCAAAGTTTTGAGGCAATTTGGTTTCTCTAAGGATTGGATGGATTGGATTATGGGATGTATCTCTTTAGTTTCCTACTTAGTTCTTATCAATGGCAGGCCTTCTCAGTCTTTCCCAACTTCCAGAGGTATTAGGCAAGGTGACCCGCTATCCCCTTATTTATTCATCATTCTTGTTGAATGCTTGGGTAGGACTATAACCAAAAAGAGGGAAAACAAAACCCTTGAGGGAGTTACCATTGCTCATGGAGCTAGACCTATCTCTCATCTTCAATTTGTGGATGACTCTACTCTTTTAGGTAAAGCTACAGTTAAGGAAGCTTCTAATATTAAGCAAATAATTAGCTATTTTTCTAAGGCTATTGGGCAGTTGATCAATGAAGACAAATCTAAAGTTATTTTCTTTCACTGCTCTGCTAGACAGGAATCCATGGTCTTGGATAAATTAAGATATAAGAAGACCTCTCTTCCAATCACTTATTTAGGTATTCCCATAAATATTCAAAGGCAGAAAAATAAAGATTGGAATTGGTTGTTGGACAAAGTCAAGAAGAAAATTGGAAAGTGGACCAACAAGTGGCTTTCTTCTGGGGGTAGAATCACCTTGGTAAAATCAGTCCTTCAAGCTATTCCTATTTATGTTTCTTCCATTTTGAATATCCCAAAGGTTGTTCTTCGAGAATTGGATCAAATCGAGTCATCGTTTCCTTTGGAGTGGTACTAAGGAGAAAAGAAAATGGGCCTTGGTGAAATGGGATACTTTATGTCTTCCTAAGAGTGAAGGGGGGTTAGGATTTCGGTCTTCAATTAATAACAACAAAGCTTTAGCTGCTAAATTATATTGGAGGATGTTGCATAACCCCAATGCTCTTTGGGCCAATAATCTCCATGCTAAATATGCTGAGAACAAAAGTCCTGAAGACCTTGTTCGCTATCAACTTCCTACCAAAGGTTCTCCCATTTTAGCAGTTCTTAAGACTGGTGAGGATTTGATAAAGAAAAAATTATTTTGGATCATTCATAATGGTCAACATGCAAATTTTTGGACAGATTCTTGGGATGGTCACAAGCCTTTAATAACTCAGTTTCCCGATTGGAGGCCTTTGATGGAGGAGCTTCACCGAGCTAATTGGATAAAGGTGGCTAATTACTGTCGGTACCATACTGGTAATTCAAAGGTTGGTAGATATTGGATCCCTATTGAGGACTGGCCTATTCAAATCCCAGAAAGGCAAAGACAAGATATCCAAGGCATACTTCATATGAGATCCCTCTCTTGGTCCCATGAAAAAGATTGTTTTGGATGGAACAACACTACTAAGGGTGAGTATTCCGTTGCTCAAGGTTATTTGACCTTATGCCATAATAATCCCAACCATTCTTCTGACATATTTTCTCAATTGTGGGCTCAAAAGCTTTGGCCTAAGGTGAGGTTCTTTAATTGGCTTTTATTGCATCGTAGGGTGCTTATTGGTGAGCAACTTATGAAGCGTGGTTTTCATGGCCCTTTTAGATGTGAAATGTGTGAAGAGAATGTAGAAAATATCAACCATATTTTTATTGAGTGTACTTTAGCCTCTGAGCTATGGAGGAGAATGGCCACTTTACTTGGCTTACAGGTGGTCCAAATTTTTTTACTTTTGAACAACTTTGGAGGGATTGGCCTAATCAAGAGGGTGTTGATCATTTTATTAGGCTATTAGTTTGGATGGGTTCTACCATTCTTCTTTGGAATATTTGGAATGAAAGGAACAACCAAATTTTTAATCAAGATAGGAAGGATATTCACTATATTTGGCAAAAGACCATAGCCAACTTAGTTGAATCAGTCCATCAACTCCTTAATCACCCTCAAAACTCCCACCAAATATGGGATCAAGTGATGCAAAGATTGAAGATTAAACCTTCTAAGGGCAACCAACTTAAAGGGAATGTGAGTATTAGTAAGATGGATAGGACTAGAAATTGGCAACCTCCTCCTAAGGATTTTGGAAAAGTCAATACTGATGGAGCCTCTAGAGGGAACCCTGGAAAAGCCAGTGTGGGAGGAATTGGTAGACTTTCAGATGGCTCCCTGGTTTTTACTTTTGCTGAGAATTTGGGTATTCTTTCCAATAACCTTGTTGAGGGGTATGGTATCCTCGAGAGGCCTTCGGGAGGCTACTAAGGTTGGATGGGAAAAGGTGTTAGTTGAGTCTGACTCTCAACTTATGATTAATCTCTTGAAGACTCCTTCTAAGAATCATAAGGTGGATTGGAGAATAAAAAGAATTATTGAGAAGATTCAGTTAATCCAGATGGGATTTTTGAAAGTTGATTACAGTCATGTGGTCAGAGATCAAAACAAGAGTGTTGATGCTTTAGCTAATTGGGCTTTGGACAAAGGTGATCTTACTTGTTATGGCCACCCTCCTATATGGTGGGCTTCTCAAATTAGGGAAGCTCTTCTTTCTATCATTTCTTTGGATGGCTCCAGTTCGAAGGTACCTAGTTTCTTCTTGTTTTTTTTTTTTGCTTCTCTTTGGTTCATTCAATTTTTTTAGTTCCCTAGCTCATTCTATTCTTTATTTTGTTTCCTCTGTTGATTCTTGCCTTAATAGTCTTCTGGTCTAGATAGGTCATTGTTTTGTTCATTGTTTTTTTTTCTTTTTTCTTCTTTGTTTTTTTTTGTTTAGTTTTTTAAGGTGGGTGGGTTCTTTTGTTTTGTTTTGTTTTTGTGTTCTTTGTGTTGTTTTTCGTTGTTCTTGTGTTTTTGTTGTTTTGTTTTTTTATGTTTTTTGTTATTGTTCTTGTGTTTTTTTCGTTCTTGTTCTTGGGTTTCTCTTTGTTTGTGTTATTTCGTGTTTTTATGTGTGAGTGTCTTCTATGTCTTTTGTTTTTGTTTATTGTCTGTTGTTGGTTGTTTTTTATTTTTATTTTTATTTTATTTATTTTATTTTTTAGGTTTTGGTTGTGTTTATTTTTCATGTTTTTTTTTGGGTTATGTCTTTGTAGTGTTCTGTTGTTTTTGTCTTGTTTGTGTTTTGTTATGTGGTTCTTGTGTTTTTCTATGTGGTTTGTGTTGTGGTTTATTTTTTCTTATTGTGCGTGTTTGGTTGTGCTTTTGTTTTTGACACACTCAAGGAGCATGTTTTTTATTTTATTTTATTATTTTTGTTGTTATTTACTTATTTTTAAATTGGTTTTGTGTGTTTGTTTGCTCCTTGAGTATGTCAAAGGTGGTAGGCCAGGTCCGAGTCCTGGGCATTTTTGGCGGAATGGATACCCCTGCCTCCTTGGGTCTTACCCGAAAGTGGCATCCCTTTTGGGATGTTTTCCACAAATAAAAAAAAAAAAAACATAAGACACCAAAAAAACAGGAATACTAGAAGAATATGGAGAGATATTTAGGATAGCCCAAACATTCCAAAAGTCAAAATATGTGTATGACTAGTAGGCCATAAGAATATTTTATCCTAGGATAATCTAATGAAAAAAGGTTTTTATGGCCCCTCACAATTTATTTTATGTAAAAAGGAGGAGAGTATAGAGCATCTCTTGGGACATTGTTCAATAGTCTAGGAATTATGGCATTGGATTTTAATATGTTTGGTAAATGCATGGTGATGAATAGCATAACTGAAGAATGGTTAAAGCGATGAAATAACACTTATAAATGTTGAGGGTGATGTCAAAAGTCACCCATAATTATTAAATTAATATGTGAGTTGTAACTAAAATAAAGCACATGCAAAAATATCTTAAATTGGGTGCTTTATTCATGCCAATTAAGAATTTTAGTTAATTTAAAAATAAATAAAAAACAACATGCAAAGTGGCATAATAAAAGTTGTTTTTTTAAAAGCTAGTTTTTAGCTTTTTTAGATTTTTTGCATGATCAAGGTTGATTGATCATTATATATTTTGTAATTGGACTCTTTTTAAATAGAGAAGAATCAGAATTTTTTAGAGTGCACTATTGTGGAGCTTTTTTAAAGTTTATATGTGTGCACTTTTTTTCAATTCTAGATCTAATTTTCTGGTTTGGACCAACAACATAGTTTGCTGAAATTGGAGCTTTTGGCTAAGGATATTTCATCATTTGGTATTCAGAATTGGTTTAGCTTAATCACTAAACACTCTTGGACCATTTTTGGGTGATATCCATGCTCCATTAATGTTCTTTTTGTCTTAGATCAGAATTGCTTTATTGTTGTTTTTTTTATCTCTCCACCTCAAGAACTTTCATTTGGTATCAGAGCAGAGTTTTTTGTGTGATTTCAGAATTTGTAGGTGAAGCTACGACAAGAGAGGGTGAATATTTTTGATTCCCAACATCCTTTACAAGATTTTGGATCAGAAATACTTGTGGCTATTCATTTGCTATCATGGCAACAAATAGTACATCCTTAAATATACCTACATTCAAAGGAGACAACTTTGAGTACTAGAGAGATCAAATGAGGAGGATATTTGTATGGAAGGGAGTTTGGAAAAGTATAGTTCAGCCATATACTCCACCTAATGATTGGAAAGCTCTTCCTCAAGATCAAAAGAAGACATTGGAAGAAGAAGAAAAGAATGATGCTCAAGATTTCTTCTACTTGCAGAGTGCAATAGATCCAAGCATCTATCCAAGGATAGTTGGTTGTAAGAATACCCATGAGGCATGGAAAACATTGGAGACATCATATCAAGGCTCAAAAAAGGTAAGATCAACAAAGCTCTCCACATTAAGAATCAATTTTGAAAATATGAGAATGCATGATGATGAGAATGTTGGAGACTATTGTATTAGAGTAAATGACATAGTGCATAGAATGAGAGTGTATGGTGAAGTCATGGAAGATAAAGTAGTAGTAAGAAATATTTTGAGATCCCTAACTCCAAAGTGGTTGCATATTGTCATTACACTTGAGGAGTGTAAATATATGGACCAAATTAAGGTTGAAGAGTTAGTGGGTTCTTTATTGTCCCATGAGGATAAAATGAAAATTTACTCAAATGAATTGAATCATGCACTAGAGTCCAAAGTATGGGTTTTGAAACCAAATACAAAGCCCTCAAATCAGAATGCAGATTTTTCTCAAAGTTTATATCAGAAAAGGAAAAACCAATCAAATTCAAAGTGGAAGGGTAAGAAGGTCATCACTTGTCATTATTGTAAGAAACCAGGTCACATGATAAAAGACTACAAGAAACTAGCAACCAAAAATCAAGCAAACCAAGATGGGGGTGAGAAAAAGGCTTACCAAGATGAGAATAATGATGATCAAATTAATTATTCTCTTTCATGTAATTCAGGTTTGGATGATAAAAATAATATGTGGTTTCTTGATTCAGGATGTTCTAACCATATGTCATGTTTTAAGGATTGTTTTGACAAGCTAGATGGTTCATTCAAGAGCCAAGTTCACTTAGGATATGGGAAGGTGATTCATGTAGAAGGGAAAGGGAGTATACCTATCACCACAAAGCATGGGAAGGGTGATATCAACAATATTTATTTGGCTCCAAACATGAAGCACAATCTCATGAGTGTTGGACAACTAGTAGAGAAAGGATTCAAGCTACTTTTTGACAATGGAGAATGTTTGATATATGACAAAAAGCAAGGTAACAAATTGATTGGAAAGTCTATTATGTCAAAAAATAGAATGTTTCCATTGAGAATAAATATGTTAAATCAGAATTCTTGCTTTTCTACCATTGAGGAATCAAGCATGTTGTGGCACTCTAGATATGGTCATTTAAATTTCAGAAGTTTGCATGTTCTTTTTAAGAACAAGATGGTTGATGGTCTTCCAAGGATTGAATCCAAATTGAAGGAAGCATGCAAGGCATGTATACTTGGAAAACACCATAGAGAAATATTTCCAACCAGAAAATGGAGAGCTACCAAGAAATTGGAATTGGTACATTCAGATTTGTGTGGGCCTATGTCTTGTCCTAGCATAGGCAAAAATTTATATTTTATTTCCTTTATTGATGATGCTACCAGACTAATGTGGGTTTTCTTCTTGAAGACAAAATATGGGGTATTCTCAGCCTTCAATATCTTCAAGGCATTGGCTGAAAAGGAATCAGGTTGTTCTATCAAGGTGTTAAGAACTGATAGAGGTGGGGAATTATGTTCATAAGAATTTCTAGATTTTTGCTCTTCACATGGAATAAAAAGGTATTTTACTGCTCCCTACACACCACAAAAAAATGGTGTTGTAGAGAGAAATAATAGGACAATAATGGAGTCAACAAGAACCATGTTGGAGAACAAGAAGTTGGAGAGGAATTTTTGGGCTGAAGTAGTGCAAACAACAACCTACATCCTGAATAGAAGTCCCACAATGGTGGTGAAAAATAAGACACCCTATGAAGCATGGTATGGTAAGAAGCCCATGGTGGCTCATATTAGAGTATTTGGTTGTTTAGAATTTTTTCACATTGATGATGCTAAAAGGAAAAAATTAGACCCCAAGAGTGAGCCTCACATTTTTATAGGTTATAGTGATGGTAGTAAGGCTTACAAGTTTTTCAATCTTGTTAGTAAGAAAACTATTGTTTCTAGGGATTGTAAATTTTTTGAGAATGATGTGTTTGCTGATCATAACCAGAAGAATGCAGAGGTTATTAGTGAAGGGGGGCAGAATTTTTATGGAGAAATGGAGGTCAATCAAGATACTCCACAAGTTCCTAGTGTTAATGGCAACAATACTAGTTCTTCCCAAGAGACTAGTTTACCACCAACTTCAACCCAAGTCAAAAACAAGAGGTTGTTGCTTCCACATCCAGCAAGTCAGATGTTGGATCAGAACTATCAGAGGAGAACAACAAGACTTCAAGCTCAATCAGGTAATAATCTTGAAGATATTGAAGATGTAATGACTTACTATGCCTTATCTTGCATTTCTAGTGAACCAAGGAACTATGCAGAGGCTAGTCAAAGGAAAGAATGGGTTGAGGCCATGAATGTTGAGATGGAGGCCATTGAGAGAAATGAGACATGGAATCTCATTCAACCTACTAGTGACATGGATGTCATTGGTACAAAATGGGTCTACAAGACCAAGTTCCATAGTGATGGAACAATAGACAAACACAAAGCTAGACTAGTAGCAAAAGGGTATGCACAAACATATGGAGTAGACTATGAGGAGACTTTTGCTCCTGTGGCTCACCAAGATACTATTAGATTGATGCTTTCAGTTGCTGCTCAGAAAGGATGGGAAGTTCACCAAATGGATGTCAAGAGTGCATTCTTGAATGGTGACATTGAAGAAGAGGTATATGTGGAGCAACCACAAGGTTATGAAATAAAGGGTAAAGAGCATTGGGTATACAAGTTGAAAAAGGTACTTTATGGGCTGAAACAAGCTCCAAGAGCTTGGTACTCAAATATAGATGGATGGTTCTCTAAAAATGGCTTTGAAAGGAGCAAAAATGAGCCAACTCTTTACATGAAAATTATTGACACTAACATGTTGTATGTTTGTCTTTATGTTGATGATCTCATTTTTACAGGAAATTCCAAAGCTATGATGCAAGACTTCAAGGAGAGCATGAAAAGTGATTTTGAGATGTCTGATCTTGGAAAAATGAAATACTTTCTTGGCATGGAAGTACAACAAAGGGAAGATGAGATCTTCATATGCCAAGCCAAGTATACCCAAGACATGTTGAAGAAATTTTTATTTCTAGACTGCAAGGTGGTTGATACTCCTATTGCTAGTGGGGAGAAGCTTATGAAAGAGGATGGGAGTCCTCTTGTTGATGAGAAGACTTTTAGAAGTATGGTGGGTGGATTGATGTACCTTACATCCACAAGACCCGACATTACCTATGCAGTTTCACTAGTTTCTCGATTTATGAGCTTGCCAACTCAAAGGCATATGCAAGTGGTGAAACGAATCTTTAGATATGTGAAGGGAACCTTTGATCATGGCATACACTACAGATCAAAAATATCTTCAAGGCTGGTTGGGTATGTTGATTCATATTGGGGAGGTTCTATTGATGACCAAAAATCCACTATAGGGCATTGTTTCACCTTGGGAAGTGGGTTGATTTCTTGGTCATCCAAGAAGCAAAGTACAATGGCTTTGTCTTCCACTGAAGCTGAATATGCAGCCCTTACTTCAGCTTGTACTCAAGGGATTTGGCTGAGGAGAATATTGAAGGATTTTGGTGAGACTCAACATGAGCCTACCAAAATATTTTGTGATAATAGTGGGGCAATACAATTGTCCAAAAATCCAGTTTTCCATGCAAGGACCAAACACATAGAGTTGAAGCACCATTTTGTCAGAGACTTGGTACATGACAAAACTTTTGTCATTGAGTATGTTAAGAGTGAGGATCAAGTTGTTGATATACTCACAAAGGGGTTGTTGAAGGTGACTCATGGGAGACTCAAAGAAATGTTGGACATTTCTTCCTTTGACATCAAAGGGGGATTGTTGAGGGTGATGTCAAAAGTCACCCATAATTATTAAATTAATATGTGAGTTGTAACTAAAATAAAGCACATGCAAAAATATCTTAAATTGGGTGCTTTATTCATGCCAATTAAGAATTTTAGTTAATTTAAAAATAAATAAAAAACAACATGCAAAGTGGCATAATAAAAGTTGTTTTTTTAAAAGCTAGTTTTTAGCTTTTTAGCTTTTTAGCTTTTTGCATGATCAAGGCTGATTGATCATTATATATTTTGTAATTGGACTCTTTTTAAATATAGAAGAATCAGAATTTTTTAGAGTGCACTATTGTGGAGCTTTTTTAAAGTTTATATTTGTGCATTTTTTTCAATTCTAGATCTAATTTTCTGGTTTGGACCAACAACATAGTTTGCTGAAATTGGAGCTTTTGGCTGAGGATATTTCATCATTTGGTATTCATAATTGGTTTAGCTTAATCACTAAACACTCCTGGACCATTTTTGGGTGATATCCATGCTCCATTAATGTTCTTTTTGTCTTAGATCAGAATTGCTTTATTGTTATTTTTTTATCTCTCCACCTCAAGAACTTTCACTAAAAATGATGTGTTACAGACAATCTAGGATATATTGAAAGATACAATAATTTGGATTGTATGGTTGGAAAGGAATAAAAAATTATTAAAGGAAATGAAAGCATTTTAGAGGTAATGAAAAGGAATATATTTAGTCATAGAGGAGTCTAAACCAACCACATCAACTTACTCAATTCCTAATTTTGAAGCAAAGAGCCTTGATAGATGGAGTCAATTCATCAAATGGAATTATAATTTTTAGTACAAGAGAAACAAAAGGAAGGTAAAGAATATAAAGTGGAAGCCATCAAAAGTGGAGTTGGTCAAATTGAATTTTGATGGAGCATTTGAAAGAAATCCAAGACCAGCAAGAGGAGCAATAATTAGAAATAATAAGGGTGATATTTTATCACATTATGCTTTCATTAGTGGATTTAAGATAAATAATAAAGTTTAATCTTAGGCAACTTTGGAAGGGTTAAAGATATGTAGATAAATTTAATGGAACAAAGTATGGATAAAAGGTGATTCACTAATAGTAATAAATACAATTTTTAAGAAAAGCAAAGGCTTACACACACATTAAGGGAAGGGAACATATGTGCATATAGGCTAGCCAATAGAGTTGTAAAGATTCTAGTTGTTAGATTGAAGAAGATTTCCTCTAAAGTTATTTCCAAGGATCGGTTTCGATTTTAGCAGGTAGGTAGATTTTTGAAGCCATAGGAACTGATCTAGAGGGCCTTCACTCTATTAAAACTAAAAATCTTTCCCGCAATGGTCCTTAAACTAGATCTATCTAAATCTTATTATAGAACTAGTTGGTTGTATCTCAGATTGATGCTTTTACATGTGGGTTTTAGCTATTCAATAGTAAAGTGGATTATGGAATGCATTTATTTTGTATCATTTGTTGTTATTCTCAATGGATTAACTTCAAGAGGACTCAGATAAGGATGTCCTTTATCCCCTTTACTCTTTTTTTTTGTTGCTATAGGTTTGAGTAGAGCTATTTTGGATGCAAAGAGGGTAGGATCCATTTTTTGGGATCAAAGTGGGGGTCCTTTATTTATCTCATTTATTTTTTGTTGATGATGTATTGTTGTTCACTAATGGCAGTTTAAGGGAAGCTAGAAAGTTTTAAAAAAATTGGACACTTATAGTATTGTTACTGGTATGGAGATTAATTTTTAAAGATCCTCTATTTGTTTTAATGGTCTAGAAAAAGAGACTGAATAGGGTCTAATTAGACTTTTCCTTTAATTTCTTAGATTTCTAGGAAGGTTTTAAGTGCTTAGGTTTCATACTAAAGTCAAATATTTACACAAAGAGAGACTAGGGATGGCTTTTAGATAATATTGAAGTTAGGGTTAACCATTGGTGTAATAGATGGCTATCTATTGGCGAAAGATTAAGATTTGTAAAGTCTATTCTTGAGGCAATTCTTGTGTTTTGGCACTTCATGGCCTTCATTCCCAAAGGAGTTCTAGAGAAAATAAGAAAATATTGCTTTAAATTTCTTTGGACTGGGTTCAAGTAACATGAGGGCATTCCTTTAGTTAAGTGGTATACTATTACTATGCCAAAGGAGGAAGGTGGTTGGGGTATAAAATATATCCATTTTTTTTGTTCTTCTTTGGTAATAAAAAGCTTGTGGAGGATTCTGACCGAAGAAGGATTATGGAAGAACATTATTGAGCAAAAGTATATTCATCCAAGAACCTTTACGGATTGGATCATAAGTCTAAGGAAAAGCATAAAAATTATTTCCATTCAATGGAAGGCGCTAGTATAGTCCTTTCCTATGATTGAAAAATATTTGGCTTAAAAAGTGGATAATGGTGAGCAAGTCAAAATATATTTGGATTATGGAGAAAACATATTGTTATTGAAAGCTAAGATAGGTTCTTTACAATACAAGGGTTTTTACTTTCTTTATCAGATGGGGGATGTAGATTCTTCTAGTCTTTGGATCCAAGGTTGGAAGTAGGCTTAGGTCTTGGCTCTTTTCGACGAGCAAGTTGCTTTGTGGAAGTTTTACATTGATAGTCTTATTAAGAGTCATATCAAGCTAAGAGTTAAACCAGATACTATTGATTAGGCATACAACAAATATGGGGGTCAATATACAACCAGACTTGGCTACAAAGCAAGTATTGACCCTAATCCCCAAGGGCCTGCTTGGTGGTGGAACTAGATTTAGAAATTATTTTCTCGAAAAAAATTATTATTTTCATGTCGTTAGCTTTGAGAAATAAGGCTCTCACTTGGGAAATTTTACAGAGGAGAAGTAAACAAGGTCCAAGTATTTGTATGTTGTGTCTGTCATAGGAGGAAAACATTACACATTTGTTAATCAAATGCTCTTTTTCTCAATAGGTTTGGTTAGAAGCTAAATAGATAACTGGAGTTCAAAATATTTGGGAAGGAGAAATAATGAAGTCATGCTTAAGACAGTGGTTTTTTAAAAAAGAGTTAAAACAATTTCTTTCTTTACCATATCTTATATGTTGGGGTATATGGTTGGCACGAAATGCAACTATTTTTGAAGGGAAGTTTATTCCCCATTTCAGGTCATATTTCAAGTGAGGACTTTGGTTTCAATCAACAAAGAGCCTTGCAAACGTAAGAAACCATGATAAGTAGACAATTTGTACATTGAAAAGTCTCAACCATGGGGTTTTTTTATGAGGATAGTCAAATATAGTCAGCTTTTAGTAGCACAAGAAACATTATGTACTTTTTAGATACCCATTATATCAAATTTAAAGCAGGCCTTGGGATGGGTTCCAACAATTTTGTTGAGTTTTAGGCATTGAGAATACTAACGAAGTGTGCTTCAAAGAGAAATGTGAAAAACTATAATTTTTTGGAGATTCTACTCTAGTCATCAACTGGATGAATGGATCTGCCCAATTATGATATAATATGCTTAGATCGGTGGAAGATGAACTGTTGGAGGTGATTTTCTTTTTTTTTTAATATATTTTTTACTCATGTTTACAGGTAATTAAATCAGTGAATAGGTAGATTATCAAAAGAATAGCATGTTCTAGAAGATTTTTTGGAAATGGATGAGATTAAAGATGGAGTTTCATCTTTCACTTACATATCATACCCTTAGTTTCTATGCTAGCTCTAGATTTTTATTATGGGTTTATCCTTTGATTAGAGATTTATGATAGATTTTAACTTTTTTTCTTTCTATTGGTTTCTTTTACACTAGTTTCTATCCTAGTTATGGACATGAAGGTTGTTTTTATGATTATGTATTGGTATATAATGACCTTTATCCTTATTATCCCATGCTATTTTTGAATATGGGTTTCCTCTCAGATATGTTTGATTGTAATTTTATTTTTGACTCCCAATAATCTATTTATCTGAGTTTTGTCTTTGTCAAGGGACTTGAGAAGTGTAATTTTCTTTCATTCTTGAAATAAAATTACAATTTTTTTTCTTATGAAAAAAGACTAGCCAATAGAAGGGTTTTAATAGAGGATCATGAAGTAAAATTGTTTATTCCATGGTTAGAGAAAGTAGTAGGTTTACCTGAAGCTAACAAAAAAATGTTAACTCCTTGAATCAAATAATGATTAAGATTTACTTTAATGTTTTCTATTGCAAATATTTATTGTATTTTATAACATTAATATATTTTCATATAAACTACTTATTACAATTTGTGTGGTTGCACTTATACTTCAGGAAAGAAACTAGCAATCTAGACTTGGTAAAAGTGAACTATGATAGCATGAAGTTTTGGAAATATTACTCTACTAAAATACAATGCATAAACAATAAAGGTGGAGTTTTGGTATTGTGAAGGCTATTGTAAAAAACCATAAAAAAAAAAATGCTAAATTTTAGAATATTTGTATTTGCAAAGAAAATTGAAGAAGATTCAAAATGAAAATCACGCATTCAAACTTTTTATGAAAAACATATGTAGGTAATTGGCTATAGTAACTTAATTGATATGAAAATTGAATTTGTTTGTAAACTTTCAAGCTTTGAAAAAGAGAGTTATGATTTGTCAAAGATAAAAAATTCAAATATAATTTTTTAGAAGAAAAAAAACAAAATACTATAATATTATTTTAACTAAAAACTTCAATAAAAATACATAACTTATCAAATAATAATAAATTATCAATTTATATATTGGTTAACACGCAAAACACACCTAGAATGAGTGATTCTCCATGATATACATGAGAACCAAAACACATGGAATTACACGTTGTAGTTTGAACCTTAGACCCTCCAAAGAGAGACCAAAGACCTAACCGTTGTATTGTCCCTGCCAAGACATTTATATAATTTTAATAATATCCTTCACTCATAAGCCCACCTAATAAAATTTTATAGTACCCAATTTTTATAACTAATTCATTCATGGCATTAACTTAAAAAATATACATTTAGTCCCAGAGGGGACAGTGCAACGGTTCAGGATTTGGCTCTTCTTCAGGAGGTCAAAGGTTCAAACCGTGACGTGGGTGAGAGTGTGAGGGGGTGGTTGTGTGTTAATTTCCCTATTGATAAGCATAGCTTTCGGTTTTACAAGGGGTCATGGTTGGGAGGAGACTGTTCAACCCCGTGCGCAAGGGTCATGGTTGGGAGGAGACTGTTCAACCCCATGCGTTGGTTGGTCATAAAAGTTCATCACACTAACAAAATCAAAATACATAAATCTCACCCCAAAATGTATATTAAATTAAGAGTTACTCACACTAACCAAATCAAAATATATACATAGATCTCACCTTCAAATGTATATTAAATTATATGAAATCCACGTATTAAAAAATATAAGATGCTTCAAGGTTATTGCATGTCTTTATGAAAAAATACCTTAAGAACCATTTTTAACATAAATTAGAATTATATCAAGTGGCATTAACTCCATTGATTAGATTCTTCAATATTTAAAAAAGACCAAGGTTCAAATCTTGTCAAATCATACATGGATAAAATCTAAACTTTGTTGTAATAGCACTATGTGATGATATAATATAGGTTGGACCCGTTTCAATCACATATAACCAATTGAAAAACATATATTAGAATTATATTGAATAGTATTGTTTTAACTGGTTTACTTTCTTATTTTTTAAGGAGAAAACTTATGTTTAAATATTACTAATAGATACATGTTAAATTATTGTGCCTCATTGAACAAAATAGTTAAATTATAGTAATATCATTATATGATAATAATATAATAAGATGAAGTTTTATAAGGGTGTCGTAGTGGTATATCTTTGGGTTTTGATCTAAAAGACCCAAGAAGGAGTCTGAACCCCTTTCAAAAACTTGTATTTTACCTTAAAATTTATCAAATTGCATTACCTCAACCCGTTAAGATTCCTCAACATTCAAAGAGGATATTTAGTTTCGGATCTTATCAAATTATACATGGATAATGTTCAAAGTGTTATAATACTATTATATGGTAATGATAAAATACAAGTAAACTCATTTCAATCCCATATAACCAATTGAAAAAATATTATAATAAAATAAATTTTATTTCAATTCTATATAACTAATTTTAAAATCATAGTTTTCCTAAAGATATTGCATGGTATGTCTTTGGGTTTTTCATTTAGAAGACCCAAGGAGTCCGGACCCCTTTCAAAAACTTGTATTTTACCTTAAAATTTATCAAATGGCATTACCTCAACCCGTTAGATTCTTCAACATTCAAAGAAGAGACTTAGTTTCGAATCTTGTCAAATTATACATGATAATATTCAAAGTATTATAATACTATCATATAATAATGATAAAATACAAGTAAACTTATTCAATCCCATATAACCAATTGAAAAAATATTATAATAAAACAAATTTTAATTCAATTCTATATAACTAATTTAAAAATCATATTAAAATTTATTAAATAGCTAGCTCATGGAATCAATACCTCTCAAATGATAAAATAGCTTCATCGTTTCTCAAATGATAAAATAGCTTCATCGTTTCTTAAGATATTGACAAATTCTTATACGAATTAAACGGTACCACATGCTTTCAAGAACAACATTATAAAAATTTATTCTATTTGGCACATGCAACCAATACTTCTCAAATGATAACATAGCTTCATCTTTTCTTAAAAATAATGAAAAAGCCTGGTAAGAATTAACTGGCATCACATGCTTTCAAGAACGACATTATAGGGCAGCTATTTTTCTTTTTTTCTATTTGAACTTATTTGTATATATATCACAGAAAGCAAGTCTGTCAAGCGAGGATGCGATCTTCCTATGTTAGACTTTGATATATATATATATATATAGATAGATAGATACTGATAAAGAACAATATAAAGATATGAAAAAACACGTGCACCAAAGAGGAGGCCTTTTGGCATACCCATAAATCCGATTTATGGGTTATAAAGACCATGTATTTGGGAATGTTGAGTGCATGTGAGTGGCCCTAAAATTTATTCTTCATCTTAATAATTATGTATAAATAATATATAATATCTTAAAAAAGATAATGGTTGAGCCAAATAGATAAGGTAGTTTGTATCAAGGTTTAAATCTTGACAACATCAAATAGGTTATATAATTCGATACGACGAAAGTTGATGTAAAAGAGAAAAGACAACCTTTTCTCTACTTTCAAAATATATATATATATATATATATATATATATATATATATATATATATATATATATTAAAGTGCATGTTTATGATATATGGGTGAATCTATCAAATGGTATTAGAATCCAAGATGACAATACTCTCTCTCAAAATTGAGATAGAGTACAGGATGACAAGTCTACCATGCATTTTATATGGGAGTATAATATTTTGCTTTATTCACACTTATTTTAGTTGTTAATGTCTCAATTAACAATATTTCTTTTATTTTTCCCTTCAATATAGCATCAAACCTTGTCATGCTTGTCTACCTTTATTTGTTCATATTTATTTGCAATATAATACAAGGACTATATATTGTAGATGTTAATATGGCAATAGCAAATTGGATTCTATATCAAATGGCATTAGCTCAACTAGTTATATTTCTTAACTTTTAAGGAGGAGACCTAAGCTTGAATCTTGCTAAGTGATACATTTATAATTGTCAAGTTGTAATACCATTATATCGTCGTGATGGAATATGGATGGAACCCATTTTGATCCTCTATAACCAATTTTTAAAAAATAACATATTGGGTTCTATAGGGATTATAGACTTGAACTAAAACAATGTTTACCCTAGATTTTAATAGTAGGGGCTATCATAGAGGTTCTAAGTTTATTTTGTTTTAGACTTGAACTAAAATCAACTTTATCCTAGATTTCAATATTAGGGTTTGTCACAAAAGTTCTAAGTTTATTTTTTATATCTCTAAAAGTAAGACCTTTAAGAGATGTTATCAAATGATATTAGCTCAACTAGTTATATTCTTTAACTTTCAAGGAGGAGACCAAGGTTTGAACCTTGTCAAACGATACATGCATAGTTGCCAAGTTGTTGATAGACCACTATGTGGTCATGATGTAATATAAATGGGACCCATTTCAATCCCATATAACTCATTTTTTAAAAGAAAGAGATGTTTAAAATTGTAGAGTAAAAGGGATGAAACTTTTAAGGGCTAAAATAGATAGTATGTAAATAACAAATTTAGGACAAACAAAAATGGATGACAATATTATTTAGGTTCTTAACGTGATTAGGTTCTTTGTGTTGCTTTAAGAGAGAATTAAAAATGATTTCCCTCACCACTTTACTATCTAGGTGTTAATAAAGGATAAGCCTTACAGATGGGAAAGTGTGTGTTTGAAATGAAATATAACTCTAGGAAAAAATTGAATGAGTTGGAATATAATTTGGAAATCCTAAATGATATTCCTTAGGAAGTTATCAAGATAAATTCCCATCTTGGTTGTATCTCAAGGTATTGTAAATGACATGCTAGGTAGTGGTGATGGTCATAACCTAGCTACCAACAAAAACAATTTTGATGACATTGATAATATAAGGTTGAGTAACAAAACTTTGTGGTATTATTTAGTGTTTGGTTGTATCTCAAGGTATTGTAAAGGACATGCTAGGTAGTGGTGATGGTCATAACCTGGCTACCAACAAAAACAATTTTGATGACATTGATAATATAAGGTTGAGTAACAAAATTTTGTGGTATTATTTAGTGATCGTGGAGATATTACAAGCCAAAAAATAAATATTTAAGCACTTAATAATTTCGAGGATGCATTGAGCTCTCTACATAAAGTTTCATATAGATCTATAATTGTTCTTATATAGGTGACCATGTGCCTCTTTTAATATTAGGATATATGATGGCAAAGTATGAAGTGACCTAATGATTAAAAAGTTTGTACTATTAAGAAATAAAGAGTTTATTGATATGAAAGAGGAGCATATAATACAACTTCATGTGTTATAGTATGATCTTAGTTACTACTTGTGTTCTTACTGAATAGTTGAAATAAGTTATGTGTGGCTTCTATTGGGGTCACTCACATCAAAATAATAAAATGGTATATTGATGTTATTACATCATTATAAAGTCAATTGAACCATATTCAACTTACATTTTTATCAAATATATTCTTTGCTTGTCTTTTTATCAAAGATATTCTTCATATTAGGCTAGTCATTAGAGGGATTTTAATAGAGGATCATGAAGTTAAATTATCTTTTCCATGGTTAGAGGAGGTAGTAATTTTAGTTGAAGTTGACAAGAAAATGTTGGTTGTCTGAATCAAATAATAATTAAGATTAACTTTAATGGTTTTCATTGATAAGATTTACTATATTTTATAACGTTAATGTGTTTTCTTATAAACTAGTTATTATAATTCTTGTGGTTGCACTTATGCTCTAGAAAGGAAACGAGCAGTCCAAATTTGGTAAAGTGGACTATGATAGCATAAATTTTTAAAAATATTACTCTACTAAGATGCAATACACATAGACTGTAGAGGTGGAGTTTTGGTATTATGAAGGCTATAGGAAAACATCAAGAAGGATGTTGGATTTTGGAATATTTGTATTTGCAAAAAAAATTAAAGAAGATTTAGAAAATAAAAATCAAGAATTCATTTTTTAATGAAAATGATGTAGATATCTAGATATAGCAACTCAATTGAGATGAGAATTGCAACAAAATTATACAAGTTATCTAACCCTAACTGTAATTATATAGGGTCACCCATACATTCAAAAGGATTAGCTACTCATCACTAACTAAACTATTGCAATAAAGTAAAAAGGGTTAGGACATGAGGTGCACTCACTAACCTCTACCACTAGAGATGATTCTAATTATTTAACTATAAATCGGTCCATGGAAAGGAAACCAAAACTCAAAATCTATTTAAATCTATCTGAAAGTCATATAGCAAATATAATATTTGATTAAAACTTTATAAATTTTTCATGCACAATTTCTAAGATAAAGAAAGGGAAAAGAAAAACTTAGCTAAATTTTTTTTTATCCAGATAGAATGTCTTGCCTCGCTGAAGCCCTAGCCCTACATTGCTCTTCCCATCGTTCAAACCCTATTTGGAAAATATTTGCAATTTCATTATATAAGATACAAAAAAATATGGATTTTTAACTTGAGATTTCAGATACGACAAAAGATGGATTCTTGGCTATTTATGCTCGAATATTGGTCATGATTGATATAAGTAAAGCTTTACAAGAATCAATCATTCTTAAGTATGGGGATAAGATGTGGACCCAAACTATAGATTATGAAAACATATCTTTTAGATGTAGAAGATGTCATGAGGTGGGGCATATTGAGAGATCATGCCCTAAGAAGAGCCCAACGGAATCATTTGTAGAAAACCGCAAGAGAAACTTACAAATGGTTATGGATGAAGATGGTTTTCAACTTCCAAAAAATAGATCTAGAAAAATAAAAGAAAATAAATAGTGGAGACCAATAAGGAAGGATATTGGAAGAAATACCAACTCTTTTGAGGCTTTAGCCTATGAAGAAAAAGTAGATCAAAACTTAGAGGACACAGTACAACAATTTCAACATATTAACAAGGAACCGTCTATTCAGTATGATCCTAATTTAAGGAAGAACATTCTCGATGAACCTAAGGAATGTGTCTCATCAGATTTTGAAGACTCTCTTGAAGTACCATGCACCATTCAAGAGAAAATAATTGGTAAAGAAAATGCAGTTTTAGAAGTTAATACCTCTGCCATTAATAAGGAAATACCAGAAAATGAGCAGGACAAGTCAAAAGCTTCTATAATAGAGCCAGGAGAGGATAAATATGATGAAAAATAAAATTGTGAAAGAATATTGAGGAATAGAATAATAAGACCTACTCCTGATATAGGCAAGGCAAAAAAGAGGAAAACCCTCAAATTATCAAGCAAGATCCAGGGAAGCAAGAGCAAACATAGAGAAAGGAACACAAACTAAGTTGGTTGAACTTCTCTTTACCAAACAACAAAATGATATTGGTAATATGCAGGAGGGGCCAAAAGCCCCTAATGAGACATGATTATCATCTCATGGAATATAAGGGGTGCTAATGCCCCCTCAAAGCAGAGGTGTATTAGGGACCTATGTTTAAGTAATAAACCTGATATTCTTTGTATCCAAGAAACTAAAATGACAAAAGAAGAAGTTTCAAAAACTATGAAAGCAGTATGGGCAAGATGTGAATGGGATGCTATGGATTCTGAAGGAGTGATAGGGGGAATTCTAACTTGTTGGAATCCTTCTAGAACCTCTTGTGTAACCATTCATAAAACTAGGCATTGGATAGCCTCTTTAGTCACTTGCTACTTTGCAGATATTTGTTTCATCCTTATCAATGTCTATGGACCTACAACTCAGTCAGGTAGATTAGAAGTTTGGAGTGGGATTGAAGCCTTTATGAGAAGTAAAGACCAAGAAACCCGATTCATGATCATTGGAGATTTTAATGCCATAACCAAGTTGGATGAAAAATTTGGGGGAATTAGGAAATTGACCCAAAGTATGAAAGATTTCTCAGCTTTTATTCAAAACAATAATCTATGGGAAGTTGAGTTTGAAGAAGACAACTATACTTGGACCAACAATAGGAGAGGCCAGAACCTAATAGCAAAAAATATAGATAGATGCATTCTCTCAGATCATTGGCTAGATGAAGGAACTTGTGCTAAAATTAATACCTTAACAAGGATTGGTTCAGATCATTAGCCAATAAGAGTTAAAATGGTGGTAAGTGAATTCAAAAAATATCATATTTTAAATATGAGAAGATGTGGGAAGACCATCCTCAATTTGTTGATATGATAGCTCAAACATGGAATTATTTAGGTAATGGTGGGTTGTATGCTCTTCCAAACCAAATTAAATCTATGACATCTAGATTAAAAGAATGGAACAAGAACACCTTTGGAAATATTTTTGAGAAGAAAGAAGAACTAAAAGATAAACTTTCAAAATTTCAAAAAGGTGATCATAATAATCCAAGCTCAGAGGAAAGGGAGTTGCTTAGTGAATATCATAATATTTTGAGTAAGGAAGAGAAATTTTGGAGATTAAAATCAAGACAAACTTGGTTAAAGAAGGAGATAAAAATACAAATTTTTTTCATAGGATGGCTATAGTACAGAGATCAACTTCTAGAATTAGTAGAATTAAATCAATAGAAGGGGTTTGGATTGAAGATCAGAGTGAAATTAGAAAAGAGGTAAAGTCATTTTATCAGAATATTCTAGGTTCAGAGGAGACTAAAGTTCTTAATGATAAACTTCTTCAAGATGTTCCTTCAATTATAACAAATGAAGACAATAGGAAACTGATGGAGCCTATTACTCTAGAAGAAGTTCATTTAGCTCTTTTCTCTTTTAATAAGGATAAATCCCCAGGTCCAGATGGGCTCTCTACAACTTTTTACCAACATAATTGGGATATAGTGAAGGATTCTTTATTGGTGGTAGTGGAACAGTCTAGGGTAAAACAATACATACCTTATAAAATAAATGCAACATATCTTACCCTAATTCCAAAAAAGAAGGATGTTGAATTGTTTGATTCTTTTAGACCCATAAGCCTATGTAATATGGCATATAATATTATTTCCAAAGTGATGGCGAATAGATTAAGGCCATTGTTAGACAAAATTATTTCAGAAGAGCAAGGAGGATTTGTGAAAGGGAGACAAATTTTGGATGGGATCATAGTAGCTCATGAAGTTATACATTCAACAACTTCAAGAAAAGAGAAAGCAATGATCTTAAAACTTGATATGAGTAAAGCCTATGATAGGGTTAAATGGGATTTTATTTTTGCAGTTTTAGATAAGTTTAGTTTTGGGAAGAAATGGGTTAGATGGATTAAAGCTTGTGTCTCTACAGTTTCTTATTCAGTGTTGGTCAATGGGTTAGTGACATAATATTTTAAAGCCAAGAGAGGCCTTAGACAAGGAGATCCTCTATCTCCTTATTTGTTCATTATTATGGCAGAGGTTTTGAGTAGGAACTTAAATAAGGCTTACAAATATGGGCTTATAAGTGGACTTAAGGTTAGTAATAACATCGATAACATCACCCATCAATAGTTTGTAGATGATACAACCCTTTTTGGAAGGGCAAGGATAAATGAGGCCAGAGCTTTGAATAACTTTTTAAAAGAGTATGAAAGAGCTTCAGGGCAAAAATTTAATAGGACTAAATCCAAAATTTACTTCCTTAACACTCCTGCTAATATCAAAGCAAGAATTTACAGGTTGCTTCAAATGGAGGAGGCAAATTTACCAACAACTTATCTAGGGATGCCTTTATTTGAGGGGAGAATGAGGATAGATTTATGGAATCCAGTTATTAGTAAAGTTTAGAATAAACTTCCAACTTGGAAAGGTAGATGGTTATCATTAGCAGGAAGAGTGCAATTAATTAAGTCAATCTTACAAGCCATTCCAACATATTATATGTCATTGTATTCTATGCCAAAATCAATTGAAAAAGTTTAATCTATATTATGCAATCATTTTTATGGTTAAGTTTACATGATAAAAGGAAATTTCCTTTGGTGAAATGGAGCAAGTTGTGTGATGATAAAACTAGGGAGGTCTTTTTTTGGATTTCTTTAAGACATTTTTCGTAGGACTGCCCAAACTATCGAACTCGTTTCGGCCATATCTCACTCATCCGGACTCGGATTGAGCTAAAATTTTGAGGGTAGATGCCTGAAAAACCCTAGAACGTCTCCACCAATTTTCATATCATTTGGAGCAACACAGATCCTAGTGCATCCCTATGTGTGAATGATATATTTGGCAAGCGGCTATGTGAGGGTTTCATCTGGGTTGAGTGCAAGCAGCTCCAGAGGTTGGTTTTTAGGGCCTTCGGGCCCTAGCGGCCAATATTTTTGTGGTTTATGCTCAATATTTTAGCAAGAAATGTTGCAGGGGATACAAGATGGGTTAGAAATTTATCTTTCAACAGATCATACTATGAACTTGAGTGACAACGACTTCCAATTTGCTGCACAAAAGAAAAGTGAAAACCATACCTTTCCACGGCATCTAGGGCAAGGATTAAAGAGATCACGAAACAAGTTTCAAGCAGTTGATCAAAAAATGGCTCATATCTCAAGTGAATCTGGTGCTAAGGTGCACCCACAAAATAATTCTACTATGAAAACCCCTGTCAAGGGTAAGAATTTTGAAGACTCGGTCCCAAAAATGAATTTTAGGGATGCCCTTCATGGTGGACAGCCTCAGCCCAATGCTAATATCAATATTAGGGCTTCCCATAAACCTCTAAGAATGCCTAAGATTGATCCCAGGAAAACGGAGTCGGGATGTCTTAAAGCGACTGATGGAACTCCTATTGTTAAGCTTGATATGGGTAACATTCAGATCGGCATTGAAGATTTGGAAAAAAGAGGACTAATTTGTCGGTTCGTGGGTTTTCGTCCGAGTCTATCTGCTTTCAAAGTCTGGGCTGCAAAAAGTTGGAAAACTAAAGGTGAGTTACAAATCTCTATTTATCCAAATGGTTATTTTCTTGTTTTATTTGCTAATAATGAAGATAGAGAGAAAACTTTTCAAGGGGGTCCTTGGTTTTTTGGAAGGGCGGGGGCTTTTCATGAAGCCCCCCTGGCATACTAAATTTAAAGTCGAAGAAGAGATGCCTTCTATAGCTCCCGTGTGGGTTAGACTCTTTGGCCTCCCTATTGAATTTTGGAATCCTACTATTTTTTCTTCAATTGGAAACTCTTTAGGAACTTTTATGATGACTCGTGATTGTACTCAAAATTTTGAACATATTATTTATGCTCGGATTTGTGTTTTAATGGATTTTGACAAACCCCTACCTAAAAAGATCACATTACAATTTGGGGAAGACACTTGGGAGCAAGTAGTGGACTATGAGAACATTCCTTTTCATTGTAGAATTTGCCATGAATATGGTCATTTGGCCGGTGCTTGCCCAAATAAAATTCCTAATCAAAAGAAAGAAGATATAAACTCAGCAGGTTTCCAAATACCTAAGAAGAAGAACACTCGAAAAAACCAGTTATGAAGGATCAATCAAAGTCATCTGCTAATATGTTTGAAATCCTTTCCACAAATGATGTCCCAAGTGAGGAAGAGGAAATAATGGAAACTGAAATCTTAGAAACACAATTTAAATATGAAGGGAAGAACTCGAGAGACAAACCAACAAATCAAAGGTTTTCAACGAAAAAAAAAAGGAGAAAATTTACACAAGAAAAACAATATTTCAAATGTCAAAACTTCAAATAATGCAAGTCCCAATATAGACTCCATTGAACCATCTAGTAAAATTTTGGTTGTGTACGAGCATTCTTCAAGGTTAGAAGCCATCTCAGATTCAATTGGAATAAGTCAAGAAACAGAGAAAAAAAATTGAAGATGGATTCTAATCAAAAAGTAGGTCGCAAGACCAATCAATATCATATGGTAAAAGAAGGTGAAAAGCTTGTAGAGGAAGGTAAGATTAATGCCCTTCCCAACTTTTTAGCCCTGGTATTAATGAAGATCATCACTTGGAATATTAGAGGACTCAAAGGGAGTCTTTCAAAACAAAATGAAATTAGAAGAATGATTCAGATAAATCATCCACATCTTGTTTTCCTTCAAGAAACAAAGATGTCAATGGAGGATATGGACTTAATTGCCAATAAAATTTGGCCAGTTGGAAAAGTGGTTTCCCTCGGTTCCCAAGGGACTTCGGGTGGCATTGCTTGTCTTTGGGACCCAAAAGAGGTAGTTATTCACCATATGGTTGGCAGTTGGGGTTTGTTGGCTATAGCTATTCAAAGTAGACATTCCAACCAGATTATGCTCTGCATTACTTGTTTATGCTCCGACTTCTTTGGAGGAAAAAAGAAGACAGTGGAAGGATATTACTCATATTATCTCTCATTTTCCTAAAGCTTGGATCTTGATCGGAGGAGATTTCAATACCATCCTCTCTCTCTTGATGAGAAAAGGGGGGGAAATAGAAATTTGGACAAAAGCACCGACCTCATGAGCGAATATATTGCAAACCTCCATCTTGTGGATATCCAACCGAGATAATGGCCTTATGACTTGGTCTAACAGAAGGCAAGGCTTAGCTTGTATAATGGAGAGATTGGATAGGTTTTTGCTCTCTGAAAATTTCTTAATCCATGGTCACATTCCTAAAGTGAAGACTCTTAATAATGTTGGTTCGGATCATTGGCCGATCATGGTGGAAATGTGGAAAACCAATGTGAGTTTCTCTCCTTTTCATTTTCAATTAATGTGGCTTAGAGACATTTCCTTCAGACCTCATGTGCAACAATGGTGGAAGGAAGGTAAACCTAGGCATGGGACTAAGATGTTCTGTTTTGCCAAAAGACTGCAATACATTAAATCCAAAATCAAGACTTGGAGCTGGAAAGAGTTTGGGGATGTTCATAAAAAAAAACATGAAGTTATTGCTCATCTTGAAAATTTGAATAAGAAAATCCGTTTAGATGGCCTCACAGAGAAGAGAAGTGCAGATGAAATTAAACTCACAACTCGGTTAGAGGAATGGGAAAAAAGAGAAGAAATCTTATGGAAGCAAAAATCTAGAATTCAATGGCTCAAAGAAGGAGATCGAAACACAAATTTCTTCCACAAATCTCTTCTAGCTCGAAGATCTCACAACTTTATTTCTTCCTTAAAATCAGATTCTGGAGATGTTGTTTATACTTGGGATGGCATGAACTCTATTGTTGTTGATTACTTTTCCAATATTTTTGTTGCTACTCCTCTTGACTCAGCTTCTCAACAAAATGTTCTTCAAGCAATCCCTTCTCTTATCACTTATGAGGAGAACTCTATTTTGACTGCTCCTGTTACTATCAATGAGCTTCAACAAGTAGTTTTTAAAATGCAAAAAGGGAAAACCCCGAGTCCCGATGGTTTTCCTATTGAGTTCTACCAAGAGTTCTGGGATATCCTTCATGTTGATTTATTAGAGGTGGTGGAAGAAGCCAGGAAAGCCAAAGAAATTTTGAAGGTTATCAATAAAACTTATATTACTCTTGTTCCAAAAGCTCAAGAGGTTGATCATATCTCAGCTTTTAGACCTATTGCTTTATGTAATGTTCTTCTCAAAATCATTACTAAAATCATGGCAGAAAGGTTGAAGCCTCTTTTGCATAAGATTATTTCCCCAGAGCAAGGGGGTTATGTGGAAGGACGTCAAATAGTAGATGAGATAGTTCTTGCTCAGGAAGCCATCCATTCCATGGATATGCAAAATTCTCCTTCCATGTTCATTCGGTTAGACTTATCCAAAGCTTATGACAGAGTGGATTGGCACTTCCTTATCAAAGTTTTGAGGCAATTTGGTTTCTCTAAGGATTGGATGGATTGGATTATGGGATGTATCTCTTCAGTTTCCTACTTAGTTCTTATCAATGGCAGGCCTTCTCAGTCTTTCCGAGCTTCCAGAGGTATTAGGCAAGGTGACCCGCTATCCCCTTATTTATTCATCATTCTTGTTGAATGCTTGGGTAGGACTATAACCAAAAAGAGGGAAAACAAAACCCTTGAGGGAGTTACCATTGCTCATGGAGCTAGACCTATCTCTCATCTTCAATTTGTGGATGACTCTACTCTTTTAGGTAAAGCTACGAGTTAAGGAAGCTTCTAATATTAAGCAAATCATTAGCTGTTTTTCTAAGGCTATCTGGGCGGTTGATCAATGAAGACAAATCTAAAGTTATTTTCTTTCACTGCTCTGCTAGACAGGAATCCATGGTCTTGGATAAATTAAGATATAAGAAGACCTCTCTTCCAATCACTTATTTAGGTATTCCCATAAATATTCAAAGGCAGAAAAATAAATATTGGAATTGGTTGTTGGACAAAGTCAAGAAGAAAATTGGAAAGTGGACCAACAAGTGGCTTTCTTCTGGGGGTAGAATCACCTTGGTAAAATCAGTCCTTCAAGCTATTCCTATTTATGTTTCTTCCATTTTGAATATCCCAAAGGTTGTTCTTCGAGAATTGGATCAAATCAGTCATCGTTTCCTTTGGAGTGGTACTAAGGAGAAAAGAAAATGGGCCTTGGTGAAATGGGATACTTTATGTCTTCCTAAGAGTGAAGGGGGGTTAGGATTCCGGTCTTCAATTAATAACAACAAAGCTTTAGCTGCTAAATTATATTGGAGGATGTTGCATAACCCCAATGCTCTTTGGGCCAATAATCTTCGTGCTAAATATGTCGAGAACAAAAGTCCTGAAGACCTTGTTCGCTATCAACTTCCTACCAAAGGTTCTCCCATTTTAGCGGTTCTTAAGACTGGTGAGGATTTGATAAAGAAAAAATTATTTTGGATCATTCATAATGGTCAACATGCAAATTTTTGGATAGATTCTTGGGATGGTCACAAGCCTTTGATAACTCGGTTTCCCGATTGGAGGCCTTGGATGGAGGAGCTTCACCGAGCTAATTGGATAAAGGTGGCTAATTATTGTCGGTACCATACTTGGTAATTCAAAGGTTGTAGATATTGGATCCCTATTGAGGACTGTCCTATTCAAATCTCGGAGAGGCAAAGACAAGATATCCAAGGCATCCTTCATATGAGATCCCTCTCTTGGTCCCATGAAAAAGATTGTTTTGGATGGAACAACACTACTAAGGGTGAGTATTCGAGTTGCTCAAGGTTATTTGACCTTATGCCATAATAATCCCAACCATTCTTCTGACATATTTTCTCAATTGTGGGCTCAAAAGCTCCGGCCTAAGGTGAGGTTCTTTAATTGGCTTTTATTGCATCGTAGGGTGCTTACTTGGTGAGCAACTTATGAAGCGTGGTTTTCATGGCCCTTTTAGATGTGAAATGTGTGAAGAGAATGTAGAAAATATCAACCATATTTTTATTGAGTGTACTTTAGCCTCTGAGCTATGGAGGAGAATGGCCACTTTACTTGGCTTACAGTGGTCCAATTTTTTTACTTTTGAACAGACTTTGGAGGGATTGGCCTAATCAAGAGGGTGTTGATCATTTTATTAGGCAGTTAGTTTGGATGGGTTCTACCATTCTTCTTTGGAATATTTGGAATGAAAGGAACAACCAAATTTTTAATCAAGATAGGAAGGATATTCACTATATTTGGCAAAAGACCATAGCCAACTTAGTTGAATCAGTCCATCAACTCCTTAATCACCCCCAAAACTCCCACCAAAGATGGGATCAAGTGATGCAAAGATTGAAGATTAAACCTTCTAAGGGCAACCAACTTAAAGGGAATGTGAGTATTAGTAAGATGGATAGGACTAGAAATTGGCAACCTCCTCCTAAGGATTTTGGAAAAGTCAATACTGATGGAGCCTCTAGAGGGAACCCTGGAAAAGCCGGTGTGGGAGGAATTGGTAGACTTTCAGATGGCTCCCTGGTTTTTACTTTTGCTTGAGAATTTGGGTATTCTTTCCAATAACCTTGTTGAGGGGTATGGTATCCTCAGAGGCCTTCAGGAGGCTACTAAGGTTGGATGGGAAAAGGTGTTAGTTGAGTCCGACTCTCAACTTATGATTAATCTCTTGAAGACTCCTTCTAAGAATCATAAGGTGGATTGGAGAATAAAAAGAATTATTGAGAAGATTCAGTTAATCCAGGATGGGATTTTTGAAAGTTGATTACAATCATGTGGTCAGAGATCAAAACAAGAGTGTTGATGCTTTAGCTAATTGGGCTTTGGACAAAGGTGATCTTACTTGTTATGGCCACCCTCCTATATGGTGGGCTTCTCAAATTAGGGAAGCTCTTCTTTCTATCATTTCTTTGGATGGCTCCGAGTTACGAAGGTACCTAGTTTCTTCTTGTTTTTTTTTTTGCTTCTCTTTGGTTCATTCGGTTTTTTTAGTTCCCTAGCTCATTCTATTCTTTATTTTGTTTCCTCTGTTGATTCTTGCCTTAATAGTCTTCTGGTCTAGATAGGTCATTGTTTTGTTCATTTTTTTTTTCTTTTTTCCTTTTTGTTTTTTTTGTTTAGTTTTTTAAGGTGGGTGGGTTCTTTTGTTTTGTTTTGTTTTTGTGTTCTTTGTGTTGTTTTTTGTTGTTCTTGTGTTTTTGTTGTTTTGTTTTTTTTTATGTTTTTTGTTATTGTTCTTGTGTTTTTTTCGTTCTTGTTCTTGGGTTTCTCTTTGTTTGTGTTATTTCATGTTTTTATGTGTGAGTGTTTTCTATGTTTTTTGTTTTTGTTTATTGTCTGTTGTTGGTTGTTTTTTATTTTTATTTTTATTTTATTTTTTAATTTTTTAGGTTTTGGTTGTGTTTATTTTTCATGTTTTTTTTGGGTTATGTCTTTGTAGTGTTCTGTTGTTTTTGTCTTGTTTGTGTTTTGTTATGTGGTTCTTGTGTTTTTCTATGTGGTTTGTGTTGTGGTTTCTTTTATCTTATTGTGCGTGTTTGGTTGTGCTTTTGTTTTTGACACACTCAAGGAGCATGTTTTTTATTTTATTTTATTATTTTTGTTGTTATTTACTTATTTTTAATTTGGTTTTGTGTGTTTGTTTGCTCCTTGAGTATGTCAAAGGTGGTAGGCCAGGTCCGAGTCCTAGGCATTTTTGGCGGAATGGATACCCCTGCCTCCTTGGGTCTTACCCGAAAGTGGCATCCCTTTTGGGATGTTTTCCACAAATAAATAAAAAAAAACTAGGGGAGGTCTTGGTTTAAGAGTTCTTACAAATGCAAACTTAGCTCTTAGGGAAAAAGTTATCTAGAGATTGTACAAAGAGAGTCAAAGATAATGGGCAAGAATTCTTCTAAGTAAGTATGTTGATCCCAATGACCCAAGTTTAATATTTACTACATTCTCTCTACCAAATGGTTCTGCTCTTTGGAATGGTTTAAAAAAATCTATTGATCTTATGATTAAAGGTTTAATATGGGTGGTGGGAACTAGAGAAAAAATTCTATTTGGATGGATACTTAGTGTGATAAAAAACCACTCAATTTAGATCCAATTTTGAAACCTTGGATGAGATTACTTCAAGACAAATATGGTGATAGGGTTTCAAACATTTTGTACAAGGATCGAGAAGGAAGATACAAATGGAAAGAATATTTTTTTACAAGTATACAAGACATTGATGCTAGGAGGCAATTGAGTAGAAAGATAACAACTATGATTATTCCGAGGGGAGCCAAGGATAAATTGATTTAGGAGTTGAATAGCTCAGGAGAATACACAACAAGAAGTGGATATAATGTTCAACACCAACAAAATAATAATATCACTAGAATATGGAGAGATATTTGGGATAGCCCAAGCATTCCTAAAGTTAAAATGTTTGTTTGGCTAGTAGGTCATAGAAGAATTTTATCCTAGGATAACCTTATGAAAAGGGGTTTTCATGGCCCCTCTCAATGTGTTTTCTGTAATAAGGAGGAGGAGAGTATAGACCATCTCTTGGGACATTGCTCAATAGTCTGGAATCTATGGCAATGGATTCTTAATATGTTTGGTAAATGCATGGTGATGAATAGCAGAATTGAAGATTGGTTAAAGCAATGGTAGAGCACTTATAAAAGTGAGGCTTTACAGATAATATGGGATATATCAAAAGATACAATACTTTGGACTATATGGCTAGAAAGGAATAGAAGAATATTTAAAGGAAAGGAAAGCAGTTTAGAGGTAATGAAAAAGAAGATATGTTTAGCCATAGAGGAGTCTAAACCAACCCTATCAACTCACCCAATCCCTAATTTGGAAGCAGAGAGCCTTGATAGATGGAGTCAAGTCATTAAATGGAATTATGATGTTGGGTACAAGAGAAGCAAAAAGAAGGCAAAGAATATAAAGTGGAAACCACCAGATGTGGAGTGGGTTAAATTGAATTTTGATGGAGCATCTAAAGGAAATCCAGGACCAGGAGGAGGAGGAGGAATAATTAGAAATAATAGAGGAGAGATTTTGTCTCATTATGCTTTCAATAGTGGATTTAAGACAAATAATGAAGTTGAAGCTTGGGCAGCTTTAGAAGGGTTAAAAATATGTAAACAAATGAAATGGAATAGAGTATGGATGGAAGGTGATTCTCTCATAGTAATAAATGCAATTTTGAGGAAAGCAAAGGCTCCATGGAACATACAAGAGATAATTGTGGAAATTCAAGATCTTGCTAAAGAGTTTGAAGAAATCAGGTTTACACATATATTAAGGGAAGGAAACAAATGTGCAGATAAGCTAGCCAATAGAGGGGTTTTTATTGAGGATCATGAAGTTAAATTCTCCTTTCCATGGTTAGAGGAAGTAGAAAGTTTAGTTGAAGCTGACAAAAAAATGTTGATTTCCTGAATCAATTAATGATTAAGATTTACTTTAATGTTTTCCATTGGTAATATCTGCTTTATTTTGTAACAATAATGTGTTTTCATTTAGACTATTTATTATAATTTTTGTGGTTGCACTTGTGTTTCAGGAAGGAAACTAGCAATCCAAATTTGGTAAAGCGGACTATGATAGTGCGATGTTTTGGAAATATTACTCTACTAAGATGCAAGGCATAGATAGTAGAGGTGAAGTTTTGGCATTGTGAAGGCTGCTATAGGAAAATGTCAAGAAAGATGCTAAATTCTGGAATAATTGTATTCATACAAAAATTTGAAAAGATCCAGAAAATGAAAATCAAGAATTCAGACATTTTATGTAAAATGATGTAGGTTTCTAGCTATAGCATCTCAATTGAGATGAGAAGTGTATCTATTTGTAAACTCTCAAGCTCTAAAGAAGAGAGATGTAATTTGTCAAGGGTGGGGGACCCGAGTACAACCCCTTATTATCCAAAAAAAAAAACTTGTATACATTTATTAGCTTTATTTTTTATCTAATCTTGGAGCATTAGTGTAGGTTGAGTTATCTTTATATACAACATTGTAAGAGGTGAAGGCATCCTAAAGAATTATATTATATTGAGCTTGCTTGTTGGAAATTGCCCCTAGGAGCAGCCTATGATAAATTGTAAATTCTTCAGTATTATTAATAAACTATTGATATTTGTGTTCATTTGGAAAAATATGCTTTCCTGCGAGTTTATTTATGATTTCAATTAATTTAGGAAAGTAGAATCCTTAAATTTGGTATCAGATCTCAATTTAGGGTTAATTTGTTGTGGCAACAAGAATTTTTTTTGAAACTTTTCCATGGCCATAACACATCCATCTAGGTAATGTATTTTTTAATATTTTACTTCAATCTATAACACGTATGTCTTTGCAATTTGTTTTACAACCATCTAAAGCAATTAGATTTTTTCCCTTAGATTTATTAGGTTAATAATCTTGTGTTAGGGGTTTTAAAATATCATAAGAGATTTGTCATTATTGGCTAAGCTAGACTACCCATAAAGCATTTGGTATAGTGCGGGGTGACTTGAATCCAATACCTAGGACTTATACAACATCTATACATGGTTGCAAGCTCCCATGTTTAATTAGGTATATAGGGAGACCCCCTGATACTAGGAGAATATTTTTATCCATAGGAATATATCAATTTTTTGCATTTTATGATACACTAGTAAGCGGTTAGCCCCAAGAAGGTACTTCTAGTTGGATTATATGAATGATGTAATCCTTCATAGTTAGTGCCTTGAAATATTAGGTTGGACATTGTCTAATAATGAGATTAGTATATCTACAATTCCATTAAAAAAACAAACCCTATCCTAACACACCAAAAAAAAACACAATGACTTTTAGGCATACTGATAAAGTGATTCAAAAGACACCAAAATTTTAACCTAGGTAGAGTGTATTTTCACAAAACAAAGTTCTAAAACTAGGCAACAAATATAGGATAGAATCAACAGAGGCACAATCAAAATATTTAGAATTTTTCATAACTAGGCAACAATTACAAGGTAGAAATAATAGAGGTACAGTTAGTAAATTTAGAGATTACAAGGGTTTTTGGAAGGACATTATGTAGTATTAGGCACCAAAAAATATCATTTTATTTGATTGTGTACTTTTTTGGAGATTACAAGGGTTTTTGGAAGGACATTATAAAGTATTAGGCACATATCCCATTGTGGTCATATCATAATAATGATCATTTTGATATACTACACCAATTTTTTTTACTACTAAAAAGGTCAAATTTTGGCTAGATGCATTATGATCACCTTTTCACATTGATCATTTTGATATATAATGCTTATAACATATTTTAAACACTTGATTTTCCATAAAATCATTGTAAGGTGGTGGTCTCAGGACACTACTTTAGAAAACATGAGTGAAGAGGTCAAGGACTATACAAGAATGAAGGAATCAATTTCAAAGTATTGACTAGGACTCTTTGATTAACAAAATGAAAAGGCTAGAAATGATGGAGCAAATGCAACACAGACATTCAAAACAACTATATGTTCATGACCAATATCTTCAACATTGTCTAAAAAGTGTGAGATGCATTGTAGTAGGGTGAACATCAACACACCTCCATTAAACCCATAGAAAATCCATAAAATATTTTGGTAACACAACATACGTAATCCACTACACCCCCTACCACAAAATTAAATTTTTCCAAATTTGGTGTTGAAGATCCTACTATTTAGTTATACCATTGACATAGTTTACCCAAGTCATTGGTAGAATTTTACTCTACAAACAAGCCTGATATTGCTATATCATAGTATGCAACAACCAACAAAAACAAATAATATATAACATAAGAGAATAACATAATAAACTAAAAAAAAGTATAACTATTTTTTATTCTTAAGAAAGCAACACAGATAATTACACAAATAACAATGTTGCCATAGACTTCTTCAACTTCCCTCTTGCTGAGGTTGCAATACCTAGTAAATCTCTTGCAAGCACTCCATAGAGTACCAAATATAATCTTCTCCACTAAAAAAAGAGTACCAAATCTTGACTTCTGTAACTTTCTTATGAGGTTATTCCCAATATACCTCCTACAAGCACTCCATAGAGTACTATAAGGTTATACCCATTATACCTCCTACAAGCACTTCACAAAGTACCAACAACATTCTTCTGAGGTTATACCCAATATACCTCTTGCAAGTACTTTATAGAGTACCAACAATATTTTTCTAAGATTATACCTCCTACAAGTACTTCATAGAATACTAACAATATTTTTTTGAGGTTATAACTAGTATACCTCCTACATGCACTTCACAAAGTACCAACAATATTCTTCTGATATTATACCTAGCATACCTCCTGCAAGTTCTTCATAAAGTACCAACAATATTCTCTCGAGGTTATACGTATTATACCTCCTACAAACACTCTATATAGTACTAATGTTATCCTCTTTTTTCTTATTTCCCTCACTTCACGTCACTTCAATTCTCTATGCACATATGTATAGTTATAAAATAAACACAAAACAAAAGGCACAAAAACCATGTGCTAAAAACTATGGTCTGAAACCATGTGTAACGTCTATGGTTTTGAAAACCATGTACAAAACCCATGGATTTGAAAATCATATGCAAAAGCCATGGCTTGAAAATATGTACATTGCCCATGGTTTTGAAAACCATATGCAAAATCCATGGTTTCAAACCATTATTATTATTATTTCTCTATTGATCACTTGGGATGCTCATGCATTAGATGTTCAAGATAAATAAATATAAGTTTCTACTCACAAAGCTATTATAATTGACTTGTTGGTTACTCCTCTAATCAAGCTCTACTTCTAATAGCCACTTATCTTCTTTAGGCCCTTTCCTTTCCATTTTCCAATCACTTAGAATAAACCTTGGGCTTTGATACCACCTGACACAATTTGCCTAAGTTTTTGGTTGGATTTCACTCTACAAACAGACTTGATACTACTATATCACACTAGGTAACAACCCATAAAAACAAATAATATATAACACAATAGAATAACACAACCAACTTCAAAAAAAAAAAAAACTATTTTTTTCTTCTTAAGAAAGCAACATAAATAATTTTACAAATAACAATGTTTTCATAGTTTCCACAAACTTCTTCAACTTCCCTCTTTCTAAGGTTGCAATACCTAGTAAACTTCCTACAAGCACTCCACAAAGTACCAAATTTATGGCTTCAACTCGAATTCTACAATATTATTATGAGGTTATTTTGAATATACCTCCTACAAACACTCCATAAACTACCAATTTCTTTTGAGGTTATACTCTATATACCTCATGCAAGCACTTCACAGAGTACCAACAATATTCTTTTGAGGTTATATCCAATATACCTCCTACAAGTACTTCATAGAGTACCAACAACACTCTTCTAATATTATACCTCTTGCAATTACTTCATAGAGTACCAACAACATTCTTCTAAGGTTATACCCAATATACCTCCTAGAAGCACTTCACAGAGTACCAACAATGCTCTTCTAAGGTTATATCCAATATACCAACTATAAGGACTTCATAGAGTACCAACAAAATTATTCTAAGGTTATATTCAATATACATCCTCTAAGCACTCCAAAAATTACCAATTTTCTTCTTACTTCTATCCTCTTTTTAATTATTTCCCTCACTTCATTTCATTTCACTTCCCTATGCACATATTTATAGTGATAAAAGAAACACAAAACAAAAGGCACAAAAACCATGTGCCAAAAACTATGTTCTAAAACCATGTACAAAACCCATGGTCTAAAACCATGTGCAAAACCCATGGTTTGAAAACCATGTACAACACCCATGGTTTTGAAAACCATGTGCAAAACCCATGGTTTGAAAACCATGTACAACACCCATGGTTTTGAAAACCATGTGCAAAACCCATGGTTTGAAAACCATGTACCCCAAACCATGGTTTCAAACCATTATTATTATTATTATTATTCTATTGACCACTTGGGATGCTCCTGCATCAACCACACGAATCAATATTTTAATCTACATCAAACTTAGAACACTTCAAAAGTACCAATAGTCTCTTTCAACATGGAGAAGGAAGAAAAATAATGGTATCAATGGTTCCATAAATCTATAGGAACAACACCTTTATGGAATAAATTCTATGAAAACTCAATCATATAATTTGGTCTCAATGCATATAAGGATTTCACTGAAACTTTGACTAAGCTCAAACAAACTCACATAATTCAAGACTACGAAAAGGAATTTGAAAAATTAGCAAACAAAACAGAAGGGCTAAGATGCATTTTACAAGTTGTTTCATCAATGAACTAAATAAAAAATTCATAGCAAGTTAAGAATGTTCCCAAAGAACATGATGTACACCATTGGGTTAGCAAGTTTGTCTAAAGATAAACTAATGACACAACATTGCACATATGTCATCCTAATTCTAAAATATTCTAAAATCTTCAGTATCTCTAGATACAGAAAACACAACCATCCCCATCAAATTGCTAAGTGATGTAGAGATGAAAGTTCATTGAGATAAGGTCCTATGCTATAATTTGTTAGCTCATTATTACATTGTTATTACATTGTTTGGGTGATAAATAATTATCACATTATTTGTTGCACCTCATGGGAGGTTGAGAGAAGTTGAAGAGTTAGAGAAGAAGGTGAAGCACCAAGGGTCTCTTGAGATATCCAAGAGACATATATTTGTATGTATTAATATTATGTACAAAAGTTTATCTATGCAATAAAATTATTTATTTTAAAATTTTGTCTCGATGCTTATCTTATCAATGGTATTAAAGCAGTTAACCAAGCATGTATGATTGTTGCTTTATTCCTTTTCATCATGGGAACAATGCAAAACTAAGATGAGATGCCAGTGATTGAGGGCATCAAGCAAACCAACTATGTGATGCTAGAGATTCTTGCAGATGGAGGTGAACACAACAAGCAAATGAATCTCCTACTGATTCAATAAAGGAGGGACTTAATAGTAGGAAGAAGCTTCACCTCTTAAAGGAGTTGTCAATATTTTTTATAGAAAAGCATACAATATTGGAGAATGTGAGCATGAGAGTGCATTAGTAAAAAAATGTCATGTTGTTACTATTGAAGGTTTAATGTTGAAAAATGTTGCACTATTACTGTTGGAGGTTTACTATTGGAAAATGTTGCATTGTTACTGTTGAAGCTTACTATTGGAAAATATTGCACCATTATTATTGGAGGTGTAGGATTCACGACCCTTTTTCTATGCACTAAATAAAGGAAGAATATTAGTATAGCACTCATGCTCAATTAAATACCTTATTGAATGGCTAAAGAACACTTTTCATCCCATTTAAAAATATCAGTGTACAAAGCAGACTTATCGGGCTGGAGTGCTCGGGTGAAGGTGACTCAAATTGGTAGCAAATGATGTGAAAGAGGAATGCTCTAATTTCTATTGGGAAGATAATAAGAGAGTGTATTTGAGTGGTTCAACATGATTGAATACTCTCCTAGCCTCTACAAGGGAACCACACATGACATACATGTTTAATAGCTTGTTATTTATATAGATATCTTCACCTAGGGTGTTTAAGAGAATAAATGCATATATTTTTTTACCTTGTTTGAGGGATAGTAGGTCTACAAACATCTATAGTATCGATCATATGTGCCCCTCTACTCGAATCTATCTCTCTGTGCATAACTTGTAGTCTATATAACCATGAAATTTATGCTAGTAAATATGTCTTGTCAGTATGAGAAGTGGCATGTCAAAGACGAAAAATTGATAGTTGGAAGTTATTGTCATGTGAACCAATGAGGTGCTCACAAATATTTCCAGATTTGAAGATAAAGTAGAATTATCGTGATTCATGATGACTAGTGAGGTGTGGGTGCTTTGCATTAAATAGGTTGCAGCTTCAAATCTCTCTACCTTTATTTTGATGTAGTAGTTTATTTCAAAAAGAAGTTTAAAAAAATTTCTTGGGCAAAGTTGCAAGAAAATTTGATTTTTTTTTAAGTTGGCAAGTTTAAATAAATTTTAAAAATGGAAAAAAAGAAATAAAAAATGATAGAAAAAAAAACAAAAATAAATAGTAATAAATTGAAAAAAAAAAGAGTAAAAAAGTCCATGTTTTTTAAGTCAAATATCTTCAAGAGGTCATACCAATACTGTAGAATCATATGAGCAAGTTTTTTTATGAGTCAAAATATTTTGTAAAGCATCATATTTAAGTTAAATTAATGTCAAGGTGAGTTCAAGACTCATGTTGTAGAGTAGTGTCTAATAATGTGTTGTAAATGTAAGTTATTATGCTTTAGTATATTTGTATCTAAGTGTGAAAAGAGTCATAGTTGAAAAGGTGTTATGGTCAATAAAAATCAAGAAGTAATGTGAGAGCTATGTGATTGTGTGGTGATAAGTCATTGTATTTTTAGGTATCAAATTTATTTTTAATTTGTCAAAAGAGTTCTCAATGGGCAAAAAACATTGTATATGTGCTTAAGAACACCTATAGAATTTGGTATAAATGGCATCTTTGGCTTGCATTTACAAGTAAAATTATCGTGTTAAGCTACTATGTCTCTAGTCTAATATAGTTGCTATTATGAGATCTGGGCATCGATCCTATAAATCATGAGGGATAAATAAGGAAATCATTTTATTTTAAATTTATGCACTCCATTTTTTATTCTATTCATCACTATCATTAGACATAAATCCTAAAATTAAGAAATTATATAGGGAAGTTATGTCCATGTATAAATATTTTTATTTAAGTAGGTGGCATTGATAGGGTGAATTCATGTTTGTACTACCTTGGTACCATGTATTGTTCTCTTTCATGTACCTTAAGGCCTCACATGTACAATCACATATATAGAGAGGACTAACTTCTTTCATGTATCAGTGAGTATATAGGAAGGGTGGGTATATATAAAGATTTGTTATATCAAATTGGTGGTATAGAGAAAGGGAGACCATTTGGAGACATAAGGAACCCTCATTATTGTATTGAATAAAACAAACTCCAAGAAGGTCATGAAGATAAAGAATTCTCAACACTTAAGTGTTGATTTTATACAATTCTCAAAGAAATTGATCATTTTGAAGATGGTGTTACAATATATATTGGTGTCATGAAGAAAATATACTTAGAATTAATTTATTGTGACATCCTTGAGGTGAAATATAAAATGTAAGAACGAATAAATAAATAGTGGAAGGTCAAGCCTTTGATGGCAAATGTTTGTTATGACATAATGACCTCAAGCCTATAAGGACAATGTTTGTTGTGACATAAACGATATTTTCAAAAGGATAGATTATGCTTGTGACATTGGTGATTTGAATCCTATGATGGCAAATGTTTGTTGTGATACAAACAATCTTATCCAAAGGGTAAATTTCACTTATGATGCTAGTAATTTGGTCATTGTTGATGATAGTAGTAAATATGAGCATCATGATCTCAAGTTTAATCTTGTTGATTGTGTTGGTCATGACAAATTCCATGTTACTAAATACCATAGTGATTATGGAGATTGTAGTTTAAACAATATGAGTGATAATGGTGTTGAAGGCCATGTTGATGAAGAACATAGTGATGATGAATAAATTGGGTGTTTTGAAAAATACACTCAAAATTAATGAAGAGAATGAGTTATAATATAATAGGATTAAGAAGAAATGGGAAAGGTGAGAAAGCCTATAAAACTAAATATAAGGCCAAAGAATAAATGCCTTGGCTATGATGGTCAAATAAAAAGTAGTGAGACCAATTTTGTGAAAAGATAAACCTATGTAGAAGAGAAAACTCTTAGAAATTCCAACACATAATAAACATATTCTTAGGATGACCAAACATTGTGCTACAAGGGACACATTATCCTTATTGTAAATTTTTCTATCCTCGACAAACTATTATAGGAATTACATGCATCACCTTTAGTTGGACACTCTAGGTTTTTAAATATTATTAGTAAAAATAAATAAACTTCTTATGGGAGGGGATGAAATAGGATACTAAATGGTTTGTTAAAGAATGTGATAGTTATTAGCATCACCAGGCACACTCCACCAATTATCAATTCTAGCAACAATATGGATTGATATTCCTATGGATTTTATTAGGTATTACCTAAGTCAGTACGCAAGTCAATTATTTTGGTTGTTTTGGATCATCTCTTACAGTATACCCTTTTTTATCATCTTACATAACCCTACACAACCTTCACTATTGCTCAAACATTTATTAGTCACATTTTCAAACTTTATGGAATGCCATTCCCTATATTTTTTGACCATGACCCTACATTCACTAGTAATTTTAAGAATAAACTCTTTAAGATATAAATAACCCAGCTAAATATGAGCTCAACATACCACCCCTAGATAAATAACCAAACTAAAATTGTGAATAAGTTCACTATTGCTTAGAAGTTTACTTACATTGCTTTGCTTTGGAGCATTAGATGCAATGGCCCAAATGGATACCATTAGACGAATGGTGGTATAATACCACTTATCATATGGTAACCAAGATGAACCCATATGAAGTTATATATGACTAGTCATTACCAATTCTCACCTCATATCTTCTAGGAAGTTTCCATGTAAGGGTTGTTGTTTCTACTCTTAGAAATCGAGAGGCCCTACTTTGACCTCTCAAGGACAATTTAGCAATGACCCAAAATAATATGAAGCATCAATTCAACACATATCCAAGTGAGAATTTCTAAAGTAGATTATGTATTTTTTATATTAAAACCCTACAAATAGACATCCTTAAAAATCAAAGGTAATAATGAGCTTTCATCCAAATTTTATGGGCCCTACAAAGTACTACGATGAATTGGCATGGTTGTATACATGCTAGACTTGCAACCATATTCCAAGATAAATCTATATTTTTTGTATCTTGCTTGAAGAATTCCTTGGAATAACACATTTGGATTCAACCAATACTACCTAAACTAGATGATGAAGTTCAATCATTCTCAAATCAAAGGCTATTTTGGATTGACGATAATGAAAACTACAAGATTGAACCATTATATATCTCTTAATGCAATGGCATAGATTGCATCATGAAGATGCCACATTGGAACCACTACACCAACTTCAACAATCATTTTCTCATCTTTAGGTTTGAGGGCAAATATTTTTTTCAAGAGGGAGAACGTGTTAGGACCTCATATCTTAACCTTTTTTACTTTATTGCAATAGTTATTTAGTGATGGTTGGACACCATTTTGAATGTAAGGATGACCCTAGATCATTAACGTTAGGGTTAGATAACTTGGATAACTATTTTAGATTAATCTATTCTTGGCTAATACTAGAGTATTAAGGTAGGTTGAATTATCTTTATATATTGCATTGTAAGAGAAGTGAAGGCATCCTAAAGAATTATATTGCATTGATATTGCTCATAACAAAGGTTGCCCCCTCAAAGCAAACTATGATATAGTGTAAACTCTTGAGTTTTACTAAGAAATTTATTGTTGTTTGTGTTTATTTAGTAGAATTACTCTTGCTTGTAATTTTATTTTCTATTTTAGTTAATTCATTCAAGTATAATACTTACACTTTCTCCATTATTTTCACTTAGCAATCTCTTATCATGTTTCGAGTCTCGTGATATTTTTGACATTAGAATGCAATATTTTTATAACCCACTTGTAGATCCAATTCTCTTGATTTATATTTAGTCTTATAGATTCTACTAAATATTTTGAAATATCCATAACGACACATATTTTATTATATACAACATGCTTTCACTCCTTACTAATTGATCCCTCGTGGATGAATTCCCCTAGGGTATTGTCAATATTATTCAAAATGCCCTTATTAATAAGTTGATATAAAAGTTTAAAAATCCTAACCTACATTGACATATTTTTTATACTTCACAAAAAAAATATCATTCCATGGTCTATAAGGCATCCTTGCTTTTGGTACTAAAAAATGATGAGGGTTTTTTTTGAAAGAAAATCCATGGAGCAATTTGAATTAAATCCTCACTTCTACTTGATCTAACTTTGGATTTTTAAAAACCCTGGCTAATATATATGGAACTTACATACTAATCCTCTGCTTTTAAGCATGATTATATCATTTTCAATCATCACATCCTTGATAATCACTTTTGGTGTAACATCTATTGTCTGAAAAAGGTTTTTCATAGATCCACTCTTCTTTTTATTTTCAATGAGGTCACTCATACTTCCAACTAGGTCATCTTTCCTTCCAATTAGATCTTTCAAATATGGATTTCCTTCTATGTTGCATAACTTTTCCTCATAAAAATCCTTTACTATTTTAATTTCCCCAAAGATCTAGAGCAAGAAAAAATGAGGCTTACTCCTTACTTATGCTTGCTTCCTATTCATACTCTTTCCTTGCTAGCACTCATTTTTTAATATTTTCTAAATATCTAAAACAAGGAAAGATGAAACTCCTTGTCCAAAGTCACATTTTTTCTAATAAGTTATATGTGGCTTCTATTAGAGATCGCTCCCATAAAAATAACAAAATATTATATATGTTGTTATATCAATTAAACCATATCCATCTTGCCCTTTTCTTAAAGATGTTTTTCATTTCCTTCTATATCAAATATATTCTTCATCTTCCTCAAACTACTATGGATCTACAATCAACTCCTTAACATTATTACATTAAGAGATATAATCTTACTTGTCTATTAACCTTCAAAAAAATGAATTTTTCAAGACAAAGATCAACATCATGATTGCTAAATTATTTGCTAATAATTTTTTCTTCTCTATAGGTATGCTCATATTTCCAATAAATTACCTCCAACAATAGTTAATGAATATTAGCGACTAACCCAATCACCACACCCATTTTTTATGTCGTGATGATAATTTGGGTATCCTCCTTAATTGAAGTATATATCCTTCCTTTTTTAATTATAATTTTGATTCTTATAAAAAATGGTGTAGCCTCTACATAGTTGTTAGTTAAAATTATTATTTTTTGAGTGAGGATAATTTTACCTTATTTCAAAAATACTTCCTTCATCAACTCATCATAGATATTCTTTGGAAGCACCGTCAAAATTAATTTTGATAAACCTAATTGCTGGACATTTCATTTTACCATAGATCAAAGAAAAATCCTTTGTATTAATTATATATTTGCAAATGAATCTTCCATGTATATCCAAATCTTGTAACCAAGAGACTAACACCTCTTTTTATGCATTTGATACTTTTCATGATGAGCACCATGTCTATAAACATTCCACAATAGAGGCATTACTACAGTTTCAAACTTAGGCATGATTCTAAGATTTGATTTTAAAAAATATAGTATTCCTTTCAAGCCATAAATTCCAACAAATGATGGCAAGACCAATTATCCACATAATACACAATGCTTTATCTTTGAAATAACTAATCCAATATTTCATAAACTCTTTCAATGTTGATGGAGTTATCTAATATGTTCTCATATTTTTGAAAAGCAAACCCAAATGGTGAAAGCAAAATAACAATGAAGAAGTAAATGGTCTGATTATTTTAGATTCTTCTCACATAAGGCACACCTAAAAGGTCCATGATGTCATCTTCTTTGTAGACTCTATTCTATAAGAATTTTGCTTTGGATTGCTAGCCAAAGGAATATTGAGGCCTTAGAGAGGGCCTCTAGTGACCAAACATTCTTCCAAGGGAAATCATTAGGAGTAGGAAATTTTGATTGCTCTAGATCCTTATATCCCAAAATGACCAAGTATCCTTCATCTTTTGATAGATTTCAAACCAACACATCCTTCCATGTAAAAATAGGTAAATATAACTCTTGAAGCAATTTTTGAAGCATGTCTATTATTTGTTTGACTTCTCTCCAATCATGTTACTAGTCTATGATATGAAGTTGTTGCTCATATTAATATAATATTTGACCCTTGGAACTTTACAAGCTAAACATACTAAGCCAATAGTTGATATTTTGAATAAAAACTAAGAGGATAATGCTACAACCTAACATTGAACCAAATATTTTCAAATCCCCTTGACTAACCATATAATACGTTTCTCAATCAATAGCAAACTATTTGAAATGAAGTTCCATGATGTTGATCCTTTAGGTGGGGATTGTTTCTTGAATAATTTCATTGCATCAAAAGAACATATATATTTTTTAAGTAGCATTTGTGCAAAACTCATTCATTAATTTTTAAATAATCTTCAGTCAAGTTTACCCATATGACCAACTCATAAGTCTACAATTTTTCAATACTGACCCTTAAATATTCTTTCCTTTGCAAAACCTATCCTACTTACAAGGAGCCCTAAAATTTTCCTTACATCCTTTCCAAAGAAAATTTATTTAAATTTTATTAAATTTAGATGCTTGATCAATGTCATTTGAGCAATTATATAAAATACTAATTTAATACCTCTTTTTTATTATACATGGATACCTTTTTATTTGTTTTTAATGACAAATCAATATCAATTTGTTGGTTAAGGTATGTTCTTTATAGATGTTGAAAAATTATAAAATATATACAAAAGAAGGTCTAAGATATATAGAGACATTTTGTAAAATTGGTTATATGGTATTAAAATGACCTCACTTTTATTGCAACATAACTACATTATTATCATGATATTCTAAATAAACCTGGGTTATTGTAATATACTATTACTTTTATTGCCTTATCATGAAAATACCCATAACATATGTAAAGGTTGATTCATACAAGTTGATTTGTAATTTTTTCTTTATTAAAACCTTTATTTTTTTAATCAAAAAAGATGTAATTTTTAGTTAATTTTCATGATGTATCAACCTTGTTTAATGATGATATATACAATTTTTTTTTTTTTTTTTTTATAAAAAATTTAGATTAAGTAATTCCAATGACTTAAAAAACTAATTACAATGGCAAAAAAAAGTCAAAATGCTGAAAAATTAATAATTAATCAAGGTTTCTTAGTCCACAAGTATAATTTAACTTAAAAGTTATTAGATTTTACTTCTATAATTTTTATAAAGGAGGAATACAACATTTTGAGACCACTTATAGTCTCGTACTTAAGAAATATAAATATCAAATCATTAAATTTTTTATAAATATAATTTATGCATGGATTAATAAAGTATAAGGAAAGTAAAATATTTTTCATCGAGTTGCCTGGGAGATTTGTTGTCTTCCCAAAGAATCGGGAGGTATGGGACTACATGATTGTCAAAGATAAGGTTTTGCTTTGTCTGCTCAATGGATTCTTCGAGCCTTAAGTGAATCTAAAGCTTGGAAAGTTCTAATTTAGCATTGCATTTCCACTGGTTTACCTTTTTGCAAGAAGGCTTGGAAATATGAATTTTCAATCCCTCTTGGTTGCTCCTATCCCAGTTAAAATTCAAGGCTCTTTTGTCATTCAGAGCATATGGAGGTCTTGGGAGAAAATTAAGCCTTGGTTGTGTTGGCAAGGGGATGGACATCAAAAAGGTGCTTCTATTTCCACTTATAATGTTTGGTGGTCACCTTTTATTACTTTTCAAGGTTCCCCTCTTACTTTCGTGTAATGGATTCATGCTCAGCGGTTCTTCAAGAAAGGGATTTCAATAGTGGCATAATTTTATTCAAGATATTCGAAGGATTGTATCCCATAGGATGATTTCAAGAGATTGTTTGGTTTACGGCTAGATGATAAGAATACTTATGACACCATTTTGGATTGTATCCATTTTTCTCTTTGGCCCATGATCTGTAGGCATTCTCAAAAGCCTTGGTGGTCTGACTAGGAATGGTTTAATAAAACCCAACTTCTTACTTACAAATCTAAGTTAGGGTATGCTTGGCTTACTCCCAATGTCCTTATCATTCAAAGACTCAATGAGCGATGGGATCTTCTTTCCACTCAGAATAATTGGAGTCTAAGATTTAAAATGGCTTTGGCAAGATATATTGAATCCAAACATGCTTTCTTTGCCTAGAGCTTATTATCATATGGTTTACATCTTGGATAAAGATTAAAATATCTTGGAATAGAGAATCCTTCCTACTATTTTTCTAGTGCTCCAGAGGATCTCCTTCATATTTTTTGGTAGTGCAAGAAAGCTCGAATGGCCTAGGATTGGCTTGAGTCCTTCTTTCGGCCTCATATGGCCAGTTCATTCACCTGGCATCATGCTTTGCTTGGAGACCCACCAGATTTTTCTTTTCCCTTTTTGGAAGTGTGGAATATTCTTTGCATCAATGTGCCCTTTCAAATTTGGAAAACTCATAACAGAGTTCTCTTTTTTCAACAACATAGTTCAAATGAATTTTCAATTACTGATAAGTGTACAGTTTCTTCTGATTTTTGGCTCTATATTTTAGTTCAAGTGGAGAAATTTCATATGGAAGTGGAGCATCTTCGTGCTCTTATGCAGCACTGGGGTAATGCCCCATGTACGGTCAACCGAATGCATTCTACAAAGCCTTCTCGTTCTCACGAATTTTCCCAATCGCACTCTCATCAATGACTTCCCTCTTGATATGCAAAAATATATTGGTCTCAACCATCTCCTGTTCACCAACCCCAAGGCAACATTGGCAATAATACATATCATCATGGCAATGGCTAGGAGGTTTTCCAGGTGGATCTAGACCCAGTTTTTGGTTGGGGAGATCTCATTCCCATGTGCCCAATCGCTTCAACTAATGTGGTGGGTTGGGGTGTATCTAATGGCATTGATGTCTCTGATACAGGTGATAATGTTTGCACGCCTAGGGAGGATGGGTGGCTCATTTCCATTCCTTCTAATACCAATTGGTAGCATATGGAGGGTGAGGGACATTCACCTCATGAGCATACCCCCCATGATTGACATGATTTAATGCATGTTTTTTGGTGATGTGGTTGGTGACGGGTTTAACCCTATTTTTTTGTTTTGAGTAACTTCTTCCTAACTCAAACTGAGTTAGTGTGACTACCTATTGGGGTGTGCCTATCCACCCTTCTTTTTTTTGTAAAGACTTGTATTTTTAAATTAAACTAAAAGTTAGGCCTTTACGTTCAAAAAAAAAATATATATATATATATATATATATATATATATATATTGTAGGTAAAAAAAAAATATTTACTTTTTGGGTTGAAGGGTCCCATCCCTGTTACATTGGGCACTTACACTGCCAGCAAAACAAAATTGGCACATCCTGTAAATTTTAACAGTTTGGGAACCCATCAACAGACAGACTAAGCAAACCAGAAAAAAGATAACGAATTCTGGGGTTGAACCCCTAAAGACAGCAAACACAAAATAGAGTTGGATCCAACACAAATATAAGCAGGTTTGTTGCCTACTACCACCTTCCCGCCACTACTAGGACTCCTCCTTATCCTCCTCCTTAACGATATATTTATATTTTGAGGTAAGAAGAACTCTGATCATAATCTAGAGCTCCTGGATCTCACTGATGGTGTTTGATAGGAATGGGCCCACCTCCTTGATGATGTTGGTAGTAGATTTGAGGTGATCCATTGCTTTGTTGATGTGGTTGAAGGTGGAGGAGCACAGCATATCCTCTACACTATTGATGACCTCTTCGTCTTCATTGATAATGACTTCAGGTGGTTGGTGCAAAATATTTTTACTCTTAGTCTTCAACTAGAGAGATTTCCTGCTCTTTTGAGTGGTGTGAATAGCTTTCTGTTTGCTTCTCAGGCTAGGGCATGGAGGGCACTGCTTTGTAGAGATTGAGACCTTAGGATTGGGGGCCAAGGTGGTCTCCCTCTTGCCACCATCCTGGGTGGGGGTGACGTTATTCAGTGGAACATCAGCGAGGGAATTCAACTATTAGGGGGTCTCAACATAGGAATTGGGGGGGTCCATCGGGGAAACAGGGATGCTCGACTTAGCTTCATGGGCAGACACGAAGGAAGTTTCAGGGCTCGGGGGGTAGCCTGAGGGCCCACCAAAAGGCTGGTGCATGAGGGTGTGCTTATAAATGATAGAAAATAGATCTTGGTGGTGAGGGGGCTTGGTTGACTTTCTATCCCTAAAGTTTTTTATGATTATATTGATAGACCAAAAGAGAAAATCGAGGATATTGACTAGTTTAATGTCATGAATGTGGTTAAAAAATGCAAGGTGGTAGGCATGAAGGGGGTTGTCAAGGTTATCAATGGTAATGAACTGGATAATGGGGACAATGGTGATGTTCCACGGGTGGGGCAGGGATGAACGGACCACATCCACATGCTCAATTTCATCCTTGAAATTATGCTTGTCCCTTCGGACAACCCTGCCTTTAGGAGCTAAACCAAAAATTTTTGCAATTAAATGAACTCTTACCTCAAAGAGAAGCCCTTGGACCTGCACCACACCATTATTCCAAGAGCTGACAAAATCACTGGTCACCTGGTCGTTGACACCGTTGAAGAGCTTGAAAAAGGGTATGAACCCCTTAGGACCAATCAAAGCTTTAGTCATAGGATCAAGCTGGAGGTTCGTGGGTTCGATGATGGCCATCGTGCCAGAAAACCTTAGAATGATAGAGTTGTTGTAGTGGTCCCTGCCAAACTGATTATGGTACCACAGACGAATACACACAGAAGGAACAAGCTGGAGACTATAAATACTAAGCCTAAGGTATGGGGGACAACCAAGCAATGGGCCTTTTCCAATATAGATATGGGAACAACAAGAGTAGAGGTTGACCTTATTAGTAATCGAAGACAGGGGGTGTCGGGATAGGGGCTGGAATATTGGCTACCATAATGGAAGGGAATGAGAAAATGAATGAGGCAGGCAATGCAAGAAATAGGAGGGGGAGGAAAGTGGGGGGTGATGAGCGGACAACGAGGAGTGGGGGAAAATGAGGGTGAAGGGGCGGAGGCACGAGGAGGACGGAGGGTAGTGGGAGTGACTGAAAACTTTGACACGATCATGGTAGTCCGCATGATTAAATGTACATGCGACACTATGGGAAATTATGAGAGGAGTTAAGACACAAACTTCCTTGGTGTTGAAAGAAAACACCTTTGGTGTTAAACAAACACCTTTGGAGCAGCACAAGCTGCTATTTGAAAATACTCTCCACATCACGATTGGCTGCTTCGATGATGTCTTGGGGGAAGGAATCTTCCCATATGATCAGGTTAATTTGATTGGTTGCTTTGTTAGCCAAAATATCTGCTACCTTGTTCGCCTCTCTGAACACATGTTGGATTGTGTTAAGGGGGCATTGTCTGAGGGAAGCTTGACATTCTTGGATGATGCTTTGGATGTTCCAGCCTCCGCTATTGTTGTTCTTAATGTGGCTAACCACATTTAATGAATCTCCTTCAAAAATTATGGGGGTGGTCAAATCCTTGCTGACCTTGATGCTTCTCCATAGAGCCCGAGCTTCAGTGTAGTTGTTGGTCTAGACCCCTAAGTTTTCAGTGAATGCCTTGATGATATTGCCATCGTGGTCCCTGATGACCCCTCCCACCCCAGCATCCCTAGGATTTCCTTTGGATGATCCATCAAAGTTTACCTTGAGCCATCCTGGGGGGAGGATTCCACTTGGCATTACTTCTGATGTTGGTGGGAATCTGGGCTCTGGAGCACTCGGTAGATACCCCTAGAGTATTGAACAAGGAGGACTCCAGCCCAGACATAGGTGGGTCCGAGCAAGGAATTAGGTTAGCATTTTTTATTGCAAAGCACAATGCTCTGTTGGCCATAGCTTTTGGGTCTCTAAGATGTTCATTGAAGATGCGACTATTACGCTCAAGATAGATTTACCATATCATGTGGTGCAGCAGGGCTTTCCAAAGGAACTTGAGCCTGGGGTTTTGAAATACAATGGGCCACTGAGTGAACAGGTCAGGGATAGACTTGGGCCACACCCAATTGGCATGAAAATTGTTGATCAGGGAGGAGAACACATCAAATACAAAGGGGTATTTGAGCAAAATATGTTTGGTGTACTCCCATGCCTGAGAGAAGGGAGCATCTGTTGGGGATAATGATACCTCTTTTGATTAGATTTTCAGTGGTGAGGATCCTATTGTGGAATGTGAGCTATCAAAATTGGGCCACCTTCATAATGATATGCTTGAGCTAGATGGTCCTGGTTGTGGTAGGGTTGTTCATGGTGTTGGGTCTTTTTGTGAAGTTTCTAACAAAAGAAAAGCGGACTTCACAGAGAATTACCCGTCATTGGTGCCTTTCCAAAAAAATTTATCTACCATCTAAGTTTTAGGGATAAATTTTACCCTAAGTATAGACTGCAGGGTAGACATGGCTCTATCTAAGACAACATTTTTGACTCTAAAATGGAGTTGCTTCCACCTATGGCTATCTTGATTGTTAGTAATGAAGTCTGCAACTTTAGGTCCAAATATGCTATCAGTGAGATGTTTAATTGCTACAATATCGAGGTCACTGATGAGGGGCTCATCCCTAGCCCAAGGATCATACCAAAAGTCGATGTCCTTACCATCTCCAAGCTGCCATCTGATCCCTTGTTGTAGAAGGTGTTTGGTTTGGGTTATGGACCGCAAAAAATGGGATCCAGTGTTGGTATTTCCTTCATCCCTAAAGGAATGTTGTTGTAGATACTTCCTCTTGATGATAGAAATCCATTCCAAGTTTGCGTTGGTGACGACCTTCCGAGCCTATTTGGTGAGAAGGGCATGGTTCATCAAGCTGATCCTACAAAATTCAATTTTGGAGTGCAAACTTAACTTCTTATGATTATTTGTCCTTGCCCAAAGGAAGCGCTTTTGGATTTTTTTCTAACACTTCTCCTATAGCCATTGGGATTTTGAAAACTGATAGGAAATACATCGAGATGCTTTGGAGGACTAACCTAACCAGGGTGGCTTTACCAACTTGAGAGAGGAGAGCCCCTTTCCAACCTGCCAGTTTCTTATGAAATCTCTCGGTGACATTGTTCCACATAGACTTGGTTGGTCTCCCTTGAAACATTAGGAGGCCAAGATAGGTGGTCGGGAGAGCAACAATGGTGCAGCCCAGGATGTTTGTAATCTTGGCTTACCGCTTTAGAAGGGTGTTGATGAAGTAAAGTTTTCTCTTGGTGAAGTTGATTCTTTACCCTACAGCTTCCTCGTAGAGATTGAGGATGGATTTGATGATTTTGGCTTCAGAAACAGAGGCTGCAGTAGCCAGTAGGGTGTCATCCACAAACTGTTGATGGGTCGAGGGTTGGAGATTGGATGCAGCCTTAATGCCAGTGATCAGACCTCTCGAGCAGGCAGCTTTGATAGCCCTTCCAAGGCTCTCAGCCAAGATAATGAAAAGGATGGGAGAGAGGGGGTCCCCTTGTCTTAGCCCTCTGGTGCTGGGAAAATATCTTGTCGTTGAGCCATTGACAAGAACTGAAAACCATGATGAGGAGATGCATTGCGAGATTAGCTTAACCCAATTTTCATGAAAATCAAACTTTAGGAGAACTTTGGTGAAAAAATTATGGTCCACTCTATCAAAGGCCTTGTTCATGTCAAGTTTTAGGAAAAAAGCAGATTTGTTGGAGTTGTGGGTCGAGTGGATGAGTTCATGAATGGTGATGACTCCGTCAATAATATTTTAGCCCTTGATAGTACTTCCTTGGTAGGGATCAATAATGGAAGGGAGGATGCCTTTGAGTCTATTGGCCATGGCTTTGGATATTTTATAGATGATGTTGCACAAGATAATGGGCCGATAATCAGATAGGGACTTGGAACTGGGCCCTTTGGGAATAAGAGCGAGGAAGGTGGAATTGATGTCCCTAGGGATGGATCTGGAGTGTTGCATTTTAGAGATAGCTTGGCAAATATCAGGGCCAATGATGTCCTAGTAGGTTTGGAAGAACCTTCGGGGAAAATCATCGAGGCCAGGGGCTTTGTCTGGCTACATGGAAAAGAGAGCCTAGTGGATTTCCTTAGGGTTTAGAGGGCTAAGGAGCAAGGTATTCATGGCATCAAAAATGGTTTTGGGGATGTTATCGAGGAGGGAGTCCATGGCCTAACCAGAGGAAGAGGGATGGGATCCAAGGAGGGATTCAAAATGATAGACTACTTCTTCTCGGATCTAGTGGATATCTGAGGTGAATGAACCATCTTGCTTAATGAGACCTATAATCCTGTTAGCTCCTTTGTGCCTGAGAGTGGAAATGTGAAAAAACTTGGAGTTGGAGTCTCCTTCCTTAAGCCACAATTGTCTTGATTTTTGGTGCCATAAAATCTCTTCTTTCCATAGGGTATTGTGGTAATCCGATAGCAGAAACCGCTCCTTAGTTCTCAGACTGTCGTCCCCTTGACCCTACTGAAACTGGTTCTCAATCTGCTGGAGCCTATTCTTGATGTTTTGTTTATTTTTGAAGATGTTTCCGAAGGTTTCTCTGTTCCAAACCTTCAACTTAGCTTTGATCGCCCATAATTTTTGAGTTACCTGGTTTGTTACAGTCCTAGGGAACCTTTCTCCCCACCACTCGATAATCTGATTTTTGAGGTCCGGATGTTGGGTCCACATTGATTCAAAACAGAAAGGGGTTTTGAACTAGGATCTATTGGCAACTTCAAAAATCAGGGGACTGTGATCAGACCCAATATTCGATAGTGCCTGTAAGCTGGCATCTCCAAACAGGGGAAGCGCTTCTTGGGACAACAGAAAATGGTCAAGTCTTTCTTGGATAAGATCTTCGCCCACCCTTCTATTGCTCCAAGTGAACTGGGACCCTCTCAGCTGGACATCCATAAGTTCATTTGTGTCTACAAAATGAGCAAAGTTGTCTATGGATTTGGGGGTGATCACATTCCCACCTCTCTTATTTGAGGGATGTAATGGGGTATTAAAGTCCCTAGCTAGAATCTAGGTGATGTTGTTGAAAGCTTCTCTCATCTAGGTGAGGTTGTTCCATAAGGTCGATCTATCCTACAGATTGTTAGGGGTATACACATTCATCAAAACCCAGGAATATCGGGTTTTAGATTCATGGAAGTAGATCTTGGACAGACATCCTTCACCTAAAATGGCTCTCCCTTCCACCTTGGCTGGGTTCCAGAGATAGAGGAGTCCGCCTGAGGTACCAGAAGCAGGTGTAAAGGCGAACTCACATTTTCTCCAAATAACCTTGGCAACTTTAGGTGACCAATGCTCACCTAACTTGGTTTCTTGAATAAGAAAAATAGTGGGATTTGATTCCTTTCGCATAGCAACAACCAATATCTGTTTGGCTGCCCCATTTAACCCTCTCGCATTCTAGGAGAGGATTCTCATTTGGAACTTTTGGAGGGTTTTTTGCCCCCTTTGCCTTGCTACGCAGGGGGTTTGGATCTCTTAGTTTCTTCCCTGTTGGGCATTCCCAGTTCCTGGAATAGGGTTTGTTGGGTGCCATTGGCTATGTCTTCTATTGTGTCTCTGCTCCTTAGGTCAGCCCTAGAGGGCCTACCCTTTTTCTTGTCACCTTACACATCTATTTGGATTTTTTTTTAAGATTTGGGTTTATTTAGGACTCTATGCTTATGAGGATTCATGGGAGGATTCTCCATTGTCAGCCTCAACATCGTGAAATTTGGATGGGAAGTGGGGTGACCCAATCCCATTGGGTGGGGAAGATTTAGGCGGGGGTTTGGGTGACTGGGGGGTTTGGAGGGAGGTCTCTGGGACTCGGGGCCAGTATCCAATAGGGAAGTAGGGCAGATGGGTGGGAATGGGAGATAGGTTTTATGGGGAAGATTTACCTTTGGGTGGGGATGGTTCATTTGGTTTGGAATAGGTATTTCCTCGCAAGGGAGCTCCTCATCATAGTTTTTAACATTAAAACTAGAATTATTGAGTAAATTGAAATTATTAGAGGAGGTAAACAGACTACTTGCCTTCCTCATGTCATCGATTGGAGGAGAGAGGGCCTGTTGCTTGCCTTTGTAATTTTGGTTTTGTCCTGCTTTGATTTTCATCTTCTAGGCTTCTCTATGGATCGAGCGGAGCGATATCTGGGATTCATTCTGTGCACTTTTTAGAGTCAAGCACTGGTTTGGGAGATGCCCTTGTGAATGGCATTCGATGTAGAATACGGGTTTATTTTCATACTCCAGTGGTTGGCTTCGATGGTAAGACTCGTAAATCAGGTTAACATGGTCTAGGAGTTGGGTCTCCAAGTTGACATTAACACATATGCGGGTCTACATAAACCGTGATCGAGCATGAGTTATTGAGTAGATAGTAACAAGTTCCGCAATTGCTCAGGCTATCCCTTGCAACACATCCTCATGGAAGAAGTGTGGGGATAGATTTGGGAGCTGGACCCAAATGGAATCACAGTTGATGCTCTGGGATTCTGGATCGAATTCAGCTCCCTACTTGCAAAGGAAGAGGCTTCTTCTTTCGAAGAACCATGGACCCCCTGATAAAATATGATCTGCATCTTCTTACGTGTTGAGGCATATCATGAAGAATCCTCTAGACATGGCTAGTTGTTCCAGGCAGCCCCTAGTTTTTCACTTTATCGTTACCCAGCAATGGAGTGAATCCATATCGGGTCTTCCTCCTACAAATTTTCCAACGAGGGAAAAGGAATTGAGGGTAGTGTAATCTTCCATTACTTTTTTTGGACAAAAAACATCACAAACCTAGGTGATGAAGGTATGTGGTGCCACAGGCAAAGGTTTAGGCTTTCCCTTGAGTGCTTCTATGAATATTACTGATCTGGTTTTACTATACCCCGCCTCTATTTTATCCAGAGGGTCTTTCCCCATGAGCTTCATTCCCATCCTCTAGCACCCCTGAAACATTTTTACCTGATGTTTCGCTCCCTGTATCTTGGTCGGTGAATCCGTCGTTGGTGCTATTAGTGCACACTCGTGATCCACATCCTGGGAGCTTACTCCCGCATTTCTGCTTCCCTCCCACTGCATAATCAAATTTCAAAAATTTGATCGCCATCACTCACTCTCTATTTTCTTATATATATATATATATATATATATATATATATATATATATATATATTAGTGTATACTCTTTTTATATTTTTTTTAATGAGTTATATGTGGTTTGTATTTGAGGCCACTTTCATCAAAATATCAAAAATATCATATTTGTTGTTCGATCAGTTAAGCCATATCTACTATTTCCTTTTATTATAAATATTTTTTATTTATTTTTATTAAATATATTCTTTATTTTCCTCAAAGTGTTATATTTCCACAATTAGTTCCTTGATATCATTTCATTAAGAGATAAAATATCACTTGGTTGGTTGTCTATTAAATTTTGAATTTTACTAAGATGATGATTAACACTGTGATTGGTTGTTATCCCATTTCCTTCTCTATAAATATCTCACATTTCCAAAAGATTACCTCTAATAATAAATGATGAACATTAACAATTATATTATTTTTTATCCAATCTCCACATCCTTTTTTTATTAGCTAAGTGTGGTGTATAAACCTACTGCTTTTTTATTTTTTAATGAGTTATATGTGACTTCTATTGGACCACTCCCTTTAAAATACCAGAATATTACATTTGTTGTTAAGTCAATTAAACCATATTCAATGTGTTTTTTTATCACAAATATTTTCATTTCTTTTGTATTGATATATACTTCAACTTTTCAAAGTGTTATGTTTTCACTATCGTCTCCTTGACATCATTTTTATTAAGAGAAAATCTCGCTTGGCTAGTTGCCTTCTAAAATTTAGATTTCACCAAGATGAAAATCAACACTACTTTTGGCTAGATAATATACTACCAGGTTTTTATCTCTATAAATATATCCATATTTCCAAGAGATAACCTCTAATGATAGATGATAAACATAAGTGATAATATTATCTTTTATTAATGGAGTTAGAACAGTGCTAATTTTGATTATGTTGTTCATTGTTGATGCTTGGACCTGATTTTTGGACAAGGGTTCGTGCTAACCAATGCATTTTCCTTTGCATGCCCAAATTCAGTAAGAATTGTGACTATTTTTAGTTTTTTTATAATTATTTATCTTAAATTTGATTCTTTCTCTGTTGGTTGTGTTTGCCTTCATGGTCTCTTCATACATTTAAGAAAGGAAAGTGAGCCAAGAAATAAAATCTCTAAGATTCTAGTAAGGGTTTTCTCTTTTGGTTGAGATTAGGGTTTGGTCACTTTTGAAGCCCTATCATGGCAATGGTGGTGAGGGATATCCCTCCCACCAAAGCCTCCTCGAAGGATGTTATCATGATGACTCAATAATGCTAACCATAGTTCATTTTCCTTGTTCTCACTACCTTCTTTGTTCAACTAGTCAAAACTATAAAATATGACTAAATCTTTGAAGGCAAGATGGCCACAATAGTTCTAACCAAGTAACAAAGGCTCCTTTGTTCCTAAGTTGGATGATGCTCCAATAGTGGAGATTCCTCTAGACTATATTTAAAGCATAATCTTCACCCTAACTGAGATAGCTATTGCTTTCAAATTTATGGGTATTTGGCCTAAGCCCAATAGCTATTCAAATATGGGTCACCTCTTATTGGGGATCGAAAATATCTAGCTATGAATTCATGATGGCAGAGAGAGGGTATTTCATAGTCATTTTTACCTCCATAGAGGAAAGTGATGCAATATTTCAAGGAGGTCCTTGGTTCCTTGGATCAAGCTCTCTCTACATGATCCCTTGGTCAGTCAACTTCAACCCACAACTAGAAGAACTAGAAGAAGTTTCAATTTAGATAAGACTACCATATTTACCCCTACATTTATGGAATAAACTTACTCTTGAGATGATAGGTAACTCTATCATCACATTTATAGATTGGGCTCCTTCGAAGACTAATAATGCAACTTGTGTTACATTGTGTGTTCATGTCAATATGAAAAAAAGGTTTCCTATAAATATAGGTATTAAAGTCTTGAACTGGATCCATACCCAACCACTGGATTATGAGCATATTCCATTTAAATGTATTATTTATCATAAATATGGTCATTTCTCAAGGAACTATCCCACTAAGGTATAACAAGAGACGAAGGAGGAAGATCAAGAATTCCAAATAGTAAAAATAAAACATCAAAGAAGATTTAGAAATAGGAGTCCTCAACCATAGCCAGAAAGACAAAACAATAATAAGTTCTCTGTTTTATCATAAAATGAGGAAGAGAAACATCTAGGACCATCTAAAAAAGTGGAATACCAATTAGATCCTAAATTAGAAGACAAAGTGGAGGAAACTTGGAGAGAAATTGATTAGACATTTTTCGCAGGACTGCCCAAACTATCGAACTCGTTTCAGCCATATATCACTCATCCGAACTCGAATTGAGCTGAAATTTTGAGGGTAGATGCCTAAAAAACCCTAGAATGTCTCCACAAATTTTCATATCATTTGGAGTAACACAAATCCTAGAGAATCCCTATGTGTGAACGATATATTTGGCAAGCGACTATGCAAGGGTTTCATCTGGGTTGAGTGCAAGCAGCTCCAGAGGTTGGGTTTTAGGGCCTTCAGGCCCTAGCGGACAATATTTTTGTGGTTTATGCTCAATATTTTAGCAGGAAATTTTGCAGGGGATACAATATGGATTAAAAATTTATCTTGCAATAGATCATACTGTGAACTTGAGTGACAACGACTTCCAATTTGCTGCACAAAAGAAAAGTGAAAACCATACCTTTCCATGACGTCTAGGGCAAGGATTAAAGAGAACAAAATAAGTTTCAAGCAGTTGATCAAAAAATGGCTCAAATCTTAAGTGAATCTGGTGCTAAGGTACACCCACAAAATAATTCTACTATGAAAACCCCTGTCAAGGGTAAGAATTTTGAAGACTTAGTCCCAAAAATGAATTTTAGGGATGCCCTTCTTGGTGGATAGCCTTAGCCCAATGCTAATATCAATATTAGGGCTTCCCATAAACATCTAAGAATGCCTAATATTGATCCCAAGAAAACAAAGTTAGGATGTCTTAAAGCAGCTGATGGAACTCCTATTGTTAAGCTTGATATGGGTAACATTCGGACTGGCATTGAAGATTTGGAAAAAAGAGGACTAATTTGTCGGTTCGTGGGTTTCCATCTGAGTCTATCTATTCTCAAAGTTTGGGCTGCAAAAATCTGGAAAACTAAAGGTGAGTTACAAATCTCTATTTATCCAAATGATTATTTTCTTGTTTTATTTGCTAATAATGAAGATAGAGAGAAAACTTTTCAAGGGGGTCCTTGGTTTTTGGAAGGGCAGGGCTTTTCATGAAGCCCTGGCATACTAAATTTAAAGTCGAAGAAGAGATCCCTTCTATAGCTCCCGTGTGGGTTAGACTCTTTGGCCTCCCTATTGAATTTTGGAATCCTACTATTTTTTCTTCAATTGGAAACTCTTTAGGAACTTTTATGATGACTTTTGATTGTACTCAAAATTTTGAACATATTATTTATGCTCGGATTTGTGTTTTAATGGATTTTGACAAACCCCTACCTAAAAAGATCACATTACAATTTGGGGAAGACACTTGGGAGCAAGTAGTGGACTATGAGAACATTCCTTTTTGTTGTAGAATTTGCCATGAATATGGTCATTTGGCCAGTGCTTGCCCAAATAAAATTCCTAATCAAAAGAAAGAAGATATAAACTCAACAGGTTTCCAAATACCTAAGAAGAAGAACACTTAGAAAAAACCAGTTATGAAGGATCAATCAAACTCATTTGCTACTATGTTTGAAATCCTTTCCACAAATGATGTCCCAAGTGAGGAAGAGGAAATAATGGAAACTGAAATCTTAGAAACACAATTTAAATATGAAAGGAAGAACTCAGAGACAAACCAACAAATCAAAGGTTTTCAACAGAAAAAAAAAGGAGAAAATTTACACAAGAAAAACAATATTTCAAATGTCAAAACTTCAAATAATGTAGGTCCCAATATAGACTCTATTGAACCATCTAGTAAAATTTTGGTTGTGTACGAGCATTCTTCAAGGTTAGAAGCCATCTCATATTCAATTGGAATAAGTCAAGAAACAGAGAAAAAAAATTGAAGATGGATTCTAATCAAAAAGTAGGTCGCAATACCAATCAATATCATATGGTAAAAGAAGGTGAAAAGCTTGTAGAGGAAGGTAAGATTAATGCCCTTCCCAAATTTTTTAGCCGTGGTATTAATGAAGATCATCACTTGGAATATTAGAGGACTCAAAGGGAGTCTTTCAAAACAAAATGAAATTAGAAGAATGATTCAGATAAATCACCCACATCTTGTTTTCCTTCAAGAAACAAAGATGTCAATGGAGGATATGGACTTAATTGCCAGTAAAATTTGGCCAGCTGGAAAAGTGGTTTCCCTCAGTTCCGAAGGGACTTCGGGTGGCATTGCTTGTCTTTGGGAACCAAAAGAGGTAGTTATTCACCATATGGTTGGCAGATGGGGTTTGTTGGCTATAGCTATTCAAAGTAGACATTCCAACCAGATTATGCTCTACATTACTGTTTATGCTCCGACTTCTTTAGAGGAAAAAAGAAGACAGTGGAAGGATATTACTCATATTATCTCTCATTTTCCTAAAGCTTGGATCTTGATCGAAGGATATTTCAATACCATCCTCTCTTTGGATGAGAAAAGGGGGGAAATAGAAATTTGGACAAAAGCATTGACCTCATGAGAGAATATATTGCAAACCTCCATCTTGTGGATATCCAACCAAATAATGGCCTTATGACTTGGTCTAACAGAAGGCAAGGCTTAGCTTGTATAATGGAGAGATTGGATAGGTTTTTGCTCTCTGAAAATTTTTTAATCCATGGTCACATTCCTAAAGTGAAGACTCTTAATAATTATGGTTCGGATCATTGGCAAGTCATGGTGGAAATGTGGAAAACCAATGTGAGTTTCTCTCCTTTTAATTTTCAATTAATGTGGCTTAGAGACATTTCCTTCAGACCTCATGTGCAACAATGGTGGAAGGAAGGTAAACCTAGGCATGGGACTAAGATGTTTTATTTTGCCAAAAGACTGCAATACATTAAATCCAAAATCAAGACTTGGAACTGGAAAGAGTTTGGGGATGTTCATAAAAAAAAATATATGAAGTTATTGCTCATCTTGAAAATTTGAATAAGAAAATCTGTTTAGATGGCCTCACAAAGAAGAGAAGTGCAGATGAAATTAAACTCACGACTCAGTTAGGTAATGGGAAAAAAGAGAAGAAATCTCATGGAAGCAAAAAACTAGAATTCAATGGCTCAAAGAAGGAGATCGAAACACAAATTTCTTCCACATATCTCTTCTAGCTCGAAGATCTCACAACTTTATTTCTTCCTTAAAATCGGATTCTGGAGATGTTGTTTATACTTGGGATGGCATGAACTCTATTGTTGTTGATTACTTTTCCAATCTTTTTGCTGCTACTCCTCTTGACTCAGCTTCACAACAAAATGTTCTTCAAGCAATCCCTTCTCTTATCACTTCTGAGGAGAACTCTATTTTGACTGCTCCTGTTACTATCAATGAGCTTCAACAAGTAGTTTTTAAAATGCAAAAAGAGAAAACCCCAGGTCCTGATGGTTTTCCTATTGAGTTCTACCAAGAGTTCTGGGATATCCTTCATGTTGATTTATTAGAGGTGGTGGAAGAAGCCAGGAAAGCCAAAGAAATTTTGAATGTTATCAATAAAACTTATATTACTCTTGTTCCAAAAGCTCAAGAGGTTGATCATATCTCAGCTTTTAGACCTATTGCTTTATGTAATGTTCTTCTCAAAATCATTACTAAAATCATGGCAGAAAGGTTGAAGCCTCTTTTGCATAAGATTATTTCCCCGGAGAAAGGGGGATATGTGGAAGGACGTCAAATAGTAGATGAGATAGTTCTTGCTCAGGAAGCCATCCATTCCATGGATATGCAAAATTCTCCTTCAATGTTCATTCGGTTAGACTTATCCAAAGCTTATGACAGAGTGGATTGGCACTTTCTTATCAAAGTTTTGAGGCAATTTGGATTCTCTAAGGGTTGGATGGATTGGATTATGGGATGTATCTCTTCAGTTTCCTACTTAGTTCTTATCAATGGTAGGCCTTCTCAGTCTTTCCCGGCTTCCAGAGGTATTAGGCAAGGTGACCCGCTATCCCCTTATTTATTCATCATTCTTGTTGAATGCTTGGGTAGGACTATAACCAAAAAGAGGGAAAACAAATCCCTTGAGGGAGTTACCATTGCTCATGGAGCTAGACCTATCTCTCATCTTCAATTTGTGGATGACTCTACTCTTTTAGGTAAAGCTACAGTTAAGGAAGCTTCTAATATTAAGCAAATCATTAGTTGTTTTTCTAAGGCTACTTGGGCGGTTGATCAATGAAGACAAATCTAAAGTTATTTTCTTTCACTGCTCTGCTAGACAGAAATCCATAGTCTTGGATAAATTAAGATATAATAAGACCTCTCTTCCAATCACTTATTTAGGTATTCCCATAAATATTCAAAGGCAAAAAAATAAAGATTGGAATTGGTTGTTGGACAAAGTCAAGAAGAAATTTGGAAAGTGGACCAACAAGTGGCTTTCTTCTGGGGGTAGAATCACCTTGGTAAAATCAGTCCTTCAAGCTATTCCTATTTATGTTTCTTCCTTTTTGAATATCCCAAAGGCCGATCTTTGAAAATTGGATCAAATCAGTCATCGTTTCCTTTGGAGTGGTACTAAGGAGAAAAGAAAATGGGCCTTGGTGAAATGGGATACTTTATGTCTTCCTAAGAGTGAAGGAGGGTTAGGATTCCAGTCTTCAATTAATAACAACAAAGCTTTAGCTGCTAAATTATATTGGAGGATTTTGCATAACCCCAATGCTCTTTGGGCCAATAACCTTCGTGCTAAATATGCTGAGAACAAAAGTCCTGAAGACCTTGTTCGCTATCAACTTCCTACCAAAGGTTCTCCCATTTTAGCGGTTCTTAAGACTCGGTGAGGATTTGATAAAGAAAAAATTATTTTGGATCATTCATAATGGTCAACATGCAAATTTTTGGATAGATTCTTGGGATGGTCACAAGCCTTTGATAACTCAGTTTCTTGATTGGAGGCCTTGGATGGAGGAGCTTCACCGAGCTAATTGGATAAAGGTGGCTAATTATTGTCGATACCATACTGGTAATTCAAAGGTTGGTAGATATTGGATTCCTATTGAGGACTAGCCTATTCAAATCCTATAAATGCAAAGACAAGATATCCAAGGCATCCTTCATATGAGATCCCTCTCTTGGTCCCATGAAAAAGATTGTTTTGGATGGAACAACACTACTAAGGGTGAGTATTCAATTGCTCAAGGTTATTTGACCTTATGCCATTATAATCCCAACCACTCTTCTGACATCTTTTATCAATTGTGGGCTCAAAAGATCTGGCCTAAGGTGAGGTTCTTTAATTGGATTTTATTGCATCATAGGGTGCTTACTGGTGAGCAACTTATGAAGCGTGGTTTTCATGGCCCTTTTAGATGTGAAATGTGTGAAGAGAATGGAGAAAATATCAACCATATTTTTATTGAGTGTACTTTAGCCTATGAGATATGGAGGAGAATGGCCACTTTACTTGGCTTACAATGGTCCAATTTTTTTACTTTTGAACAACTTTGGAGGGATTGGCCTAATCAAGAGGGTGTTGATCATTTTATTAGGCAATTAGTTTGGATGGGTTCTACCATTCTTCTTTGGAATATTTGGAATGAAAGGAACAACCAAATTTTTAATCAAGATAGGAATGATATTCACTATATTTGGAAAAAGACCATAGCCAACTTAGTTGAATTAGTCCATCAACTCCTTAATCACCCCCAAAACTCCCACCAAAGATGGGATAAAGTGATGCAAAGATTGAAGATTAAACCTTCTAAGGGCAACCAACTTAAAGGGAATGTGAGTATTAGTAAGATGGATAGGAATAGAAATTTGCAACCTCCTCCTAAGGATTTTGGAAAAGTCAATACTGATGGAGCCTCTAGAGGGAACCCTGGAAAAGCCAGTGTGGGAGGAATTGGTAGACTTTCAGATGGCTTCCTGGTTTCTACTTTTGCTGAGAATTTGGGTATTCTTTCCAATAACCTTGTTGAGGGGTATGGTATCCTCAAAGGCCTTCAGGAGGCTACTAAGGTTGGATGGGAAGAGGTGTTAGTTGAGTCTGACTGTCTGACTCTCAACTTATGATTAATCTCTTGAAGAATCCTTCTAAGAATCATAAGGTGAATTGGAGAATAAAAAGAATTATTGAGAAGATTAAGTTAATCCAGATGGGATTTTTGAAAGTTGATTACAATCATGTGGTCAGAGATCAAAACAAGAGTGTTGATGCTTTAGCTAATTGGGCTTTGGACAAAGGTGATCTTACTTGTTATGGTCACCCTCCTATATGGTGGGCTTCTCAAATTAGGGAAGCTCTTCTTTCTATCATTTCTTTGGATGGCTCCAGTTCTGAAGGTACCTAGTTTCTTCTTGTTTTTTTTTTTGCTTCTCTTTGGTTCATTCAGTTTTTTTTAGTTCCCTAGCTCATTCTATTCTTTATTTTGTTTCCTCTGTTGATTCTTGCCTTAATAGTCTTCTGGTCTAGATAGGTCATTGTTTTGTTCATTTTTTTTTTCTTTTTTGTTTTTTTTTTTTGTTTTTTAAGGTGGTGGGTGGGTTCTTTTGTTTTGTTTTGTTTTTGTGTTCTTTGTGTTGTTTTTTGTTGTTCTTGTATTTTTGTTATTTTGTTTTTTTTTTTATGTTTTTTGTTATTGTTCTTGTGTTTTTTCGTTCTTGTTCTTGGGTTTCTCTTTGTTTGTGTTATTTCATGTTTTTATGTGTGAGTGTTTTCTATGTTTTTTGTTTTTGTTTATTGTCTCGTTGTTGGTTGTTTTTTATTTTTATTTTTATTTTATTTTTTAGGTTTTGGTTGTGATTATTTTTCATGTTTTTTTTGGGTTATGTCTTTGTAGTGTTCTGTTGTTTTTGTCTTGTTTGTGTTTTGTTATGTGGTTCTTGTGTTTTTCTATGTGGTTTGTGTTGTGGTTTCTTTTATCTTATTGTGTGTGTTTGGTTGTGCTTTTGTTTTTGACACACTCAAGGAGCATGTATTTTATTTTATTTTATTATTTTTGTTGTTATTTACTTATTTTTAAATTGGTTTTGTTTGTTTGTTTGCTCCTTGAGTATGTCAAAGGTGGTGGGCCAGGTCCGTGTCCTAGGCGTTTTTGGTGGAATGGATACCCCTGCCTCCTTGGGTCTTACCCGAAAGTGGCATCCCTTTTGGGATGTTTTCCACAAATAAAAAAAAATGGAGGAAACTCGGGCTACTAAAGAAAACCTTTAGGAAGACGATATTGAAGAAATATAATAGACTCAATTAGTAGGAACGATGATTCTAGGAGGTACCCCAACCACCATATATCCTACTAGAGGGAGGAAATCTAATCAAGAGGTAGGAACAAAATAAGCAATTACAGATATTCAAAAGAAAGCACAAAAACCTTAGACTTCAACAAGGCTAATAATCCACTTAAGAAATGAAGATTCTATTATGGAATGGAAGGGAATTGGGTAGTCCCTTGGAAAAAAATTACCTAAGTCAATTAATATCTTAGTAGAAGCCAATGGCTATCTACATTCAAGAAACTACATTGACAAAGTAGTTAGCAAGAATAGAATGGAAAAATATTTGGAGATCCTCAAACTTAGAGTAATATATCTGGTAGCTGCTTCGGGGGGGTTTCTCCTTGCATGGGATACATAGGCCCTGATATGTATTAATAAAAAAAGACACTCAAAATGGATAACAACTTCTTTCTCCACTCCATAGGGATAAACTTAGACCATAGTCAGTTTTTATGGACCATAATTTAGTCTTAAAACAAGAGGCTTGGAAAACTCTTCAACGTTGGATTTATCAAGAAAGACTTTCAAATTTAATTATACCAAGGGACTTGAATGTGACTTTATCCCAATGGAATAAAAAAGGAGGTATTCCCTAAAAATACCCTTCTAAGGACCTAGATATGCAAATTATAATTGATCAAAAACTTCAAGACATAATCCCTTAAAATGAAAAATTTACATGGACAAGTAGAAGAGCTGAGGTTAAATTCATTGTAGAAATATTGATACAAGAAGATATACTATTTAGGTATCCACTTGTATCAAGAGACATAATTTAAAGTTTGAACTCAATTCATAAGCCTATATATTTGGTACGGGTGATAATGCTCTTGAGAAAATAAAGATTCCTTTCAAATACAATCTAGAATGGATGGAGCATGAGGAGTTTGCACCTTTAGTAGAAAGTATATAGAAGCAACATGTTTGTGCAAACAATCCTCAAGAGGTATAAAAAATTCTAATCTCAAGAAATACATTAGGGATTGGATTGCCAATAAGACTAAAGTTCAAAATAGGTCAAGCATATTGCTATAAAATATGGAGGAAGCAGAGCAAGAGATAGGTGATCAACCTCCAACCCCTCAATATGAAGAGAGAAGACTCTGGTTGAACTAATAAATGGATCAAGCTTTCAAAGAAGTAGAGGTACATTGGAGACTTCGATCAAGAATGATTTGGCTCAAGAAATAAAACAAAAAACATAAATTACTTTCATCTAAAAACAATGCAACACTATCAACAAAATACACTTAGATAAATTCACATAACTAAAGAAATTTTTTCTAATTAGGCAGTTGTAAAGGAACTAGTAAGAGATCATTACTAAACTCTTCTCGCAAAGACAATAATAAATCAGTAGGCTTAGTTCATTCTCCTGAACAACATTCCTCCTTTGTTAAAAAATAGAGGCAAAGAAGATCTCTCTTCAACAGTAACTAAAGAAGAGTTGGAAGAAGTTATACATTTACTACCCAAGGACAAAGCTCCAGGACTATATGGCTTCACCAACAATTTTATCAATAGTTTTATAAAATTATAGGAGATGACCTATTGGCAATGATAGAAGAGACAAGGATAAGAGGTAAGCTATCTATGGTAATCAACTCCACTTTCTTATATTTAATTCCAAAAGAAAAAAATACAATTACTTTTGACAAATTCAGACCTATATCTTTATGCAATTATTCTTATAAGATAATGACTAAAATAATAGTAAACACGATTAAAAGGAAGATTAATGTTTTGATAAAGCCATAACAAAGGGGTTTTATTCTAGGGAAACAAATATAATATAATATTATAATGATTTATGAAACCCTACACTCAAGTGCCAAGTCCAAAAAGAAAAGAATAGCCACTAAAATTGATATGGCTAATACATTTGATAGAGTAGATATTGGATTTTAACACAGGTGTTAGCCAAATTTGGATTTCTAGCTCAAATGATAGACTAGATAACAACTTGCATAGAGGGAACTTGGATAGCCCCTCTAGTCAATGGGGAACCTACTAACTTCTTTAAAGCCACTAGAGGATTAAGGTAAGATTGTCCTCTCTCCCCTTATCTTTATATCCTTTTAGCTAAAAATTTAGGGAGGACCCTAACCAAATTAAGAAGGAAAGAAATATTGGGAATTAGAGTAGTTACAAGATATAGAATAATCACTCATGCTTAATTTACAAATGGCACTATATTACTATGAGAAGCCACACAATTGAATGTTAGGTTGATCAAAGAAGTTTTAGATTGTTACTCTTTAGCCACAGGGGCATAAATAAATGCCCAAAAGAGTATTTTTTATACTATAAATACTTCAATAGTAAAAGATAGAGGTTTCTCTTAGGTTTTAAAATTTTACAAAGGAGTGGTACCTTTAACTACCTAGGTGTTCCTATGGGCTTTCATTAAAAAAACTAGGAAACTTGAAATATAATTCTAGAAAATATGTCAAGGAGAATACAACAGTATAGAAATGGTTGGTTGAATTCGACTGGAAGAATTATTTTAGTCAATCAGTATTAACAAGTCTTCCCATATATCAATTGTTGGTGTATCATGCACCCTTATATCTATTCTAAAAGTTAGATGCAATGTTAGGAAATTTCCTATGGCAAGGGGGGATGCCAAATAGAAAAAAATTCTAAGTTAACAACAATTGTTAGGAAGGCACTAAGTGCTAAGTTGCTTTGAAATCTACTCACTCCACTAGACTCTCCATAGAAGTAAATCTTAAAATACAAATATTAAACAACTCTAATAGGATCCATCTCATGAAAAGTGTGAAAAGCATAGTTGGATCCTCCTTAGTTTAGAAACATATCGTGGAAGCTAAAGATATTATATTAAATTATACCTCTTGACTTCTAGGGGATGGTAAAAAAAATAATATATGTGATTATCTAGTCTTGGAAGGACCTTTAATCATTAAGAATTTTTTTCCAAAAATAAAAGTAGACCTACAATAGTTGGGTGTTAGTTGTCTTGCAATCTTAATTGAATGGGTGAGAGATCCACCCTTGCCACAGTTTGATCAAGAATCATGGAGACAGTTGCACATCCAAACTGAAGGGATTAAACTTTCTCCCCAAATTCTAGATCAGCTTATATGGGACTCTATTAGTGGGTCAGATGTTTACATAGTCAACCAATGGGTGTTATTACAACAATACGGTCAGAATAACTCAACCATAGTTAAGGTATAGAATTACAAGGTTCCCCCTAAACTTTAAGCCTTTCTTTGGTTGGTACTCCAAAACAAGAATCTTACTAGGGACAACCTCATTAAGAGGAATATCATGGGACTTCATGTTTGTCATAGGTGTCTTAAGAACAATGAAATAATATCACATCTATTATTTAGTGTATAGAAGCAATTAAAATCTAGATTGAAATAACCCAACAACTAGGATCAACACTATCAGGAACCTTAAACTCATAAAAGTGCATAACCAATTGGGGTCAAATATAAAATGGAGACTGAAGGAGAAGCACCTTATTATGAATATATGGTATTCAATGCCAATATTCATCATTTGACACATATGGAAGGATAAAAATAGGATAATTTTTTTATGACAAAAGAACCAATTTTCGAGTGTTAACCAATAGAGTGTTAAATGAGATAGTCTTGAACACAAAAGTTATATATCATAAACAACAAGACATTAGGAGATTAAGAAAAAAGGAGATACAATTGTTACACCAAATGGATCTCCAAAATATCTTGAATTATGAGCCATAGGTTAGAACAATCAAACCTCTAGAGATAAAGTTCCCTGCACTTTTCTTTGATGGAACCTCTAATCAAACCTAGGCCATGCAACAACTGGTGGTGTGATACTAGTAGCACGACACTATGAAATGCTTAAATTCAAAATCAAATTTGGGGAAAACAATCAATAATATTGTATAATTATAGATGTAAGCTTACTACAATGGTAAGGATTTTGGCCTCTATTTGGGAAGTCCAAGGTTCAAACCCCACTCAAGCATGAGGGGACCAGGGTCCCTCATAAAAACCTGTGTAAACTCATTGAAAAAAGAATGTTGCAAAATTGATAGGCTATGAAAGGGAACCAAATTTGGCTAAGGAACAAGGTATTAAACAACACCATGTGTATGGTGACTCAAGACTTGTGATCTCTACCCTATATAAGGGGAAGGATTTCTCATCAATCCAACTACAAATAGTTCAAAGAAGATTAAGAGAATTGGGGCAAAAGTTTGAATATATACAATACTCCCACATTCAAAGGAGGCATGATATGGTGGTTGATTGTCTTGTAAAATAAGCCATAAACATAACCTATTTGCATCTCAGAGTAACAAGAAAAAATAAAAGTAGACAACATGAGTGGCAAAGATGATAGGAAGCATATGATAATTTTGGAGCTTTTGAAAATTTTGGCACCTCTAGAGATTTTGATGCCTCTACAACCCTGAAACATTTCATGATTCTAGAGCTTTTGGTGTTTCAATTTTTCTCGGTGATTATGGTACCCTTTGCGTATCTAGCACCCATGGTATACCATTACACTTTTTAGAGTTTTTGAATTTGCTTTATTGCATGTTCCTCCTGTTGGACAACAATCTTGTGGCCTCCAAGTTGCTTGTTAGATAATTGTTCTTTGCAAAATTGAATATCAACATATAACTTCTTTTATTTAAAAAAAAATATCCTAGACTTAGTTTTTCTTTGGAAGGAAAGAAATGTCAAACTTTCCCACAAAACTGAAAATAATCATCAAGAGTATTAAGTGGGAAATTTAACTAATGAAATACTTGGGAGAACATGTTGATATGTGCCATTTCTCTCGTGAGAGAATCTAGTAGTGAGTTTTATTTTCCTAGAATGTATTGGACATCAAAATTATACTATGATAATGTGGATTGCCACCATACATATCTAATTCTACACAGTTGAGCAGAAATTTGTATTGAAAAAATATTTTTTTAATCGAAAACCTACATCCATTTTGGTTGATAAGCCTAATGATAATTTGTGAATCACACTCAATTGGAATATATCTCCATCCTTTTTCTATTACAATTTTAAAACCTTGTAAGAAGTGCCCTAGCCTCTACATAGTTGTTAGTTGAAGTTCCATATGATTTTGAGTGAGGAGAATTTTGCCTTTGTTATTCCAAAAAACACTACCTTCATTTGCTTTTTCTAAATTTCTTTTAGAAGCACCATCAAAATTAATTTTGATAAACCCAATTTCTTGACATTTTTATTTTTCCTTAGATTGAAGTAGATCCTTTGTTTTCATGCCATTATCACATGTGACTCTTCCAAATATGTTCAAATCTTGTAACCAAGTCATTACCACCTCTTTTGCCATACTTGAGACTTTTCATGATGAGTACTATAGCTATAAACATTTTGAGGCAATAATACAATTCCAAACTTGGGCATGATTTTGAATTTTATTTTATTTTATTTTATTATTCCTTTCAATCCATAAATTCTAATAAATAAAAATCAATAAATCGTGATGAGTAGAAATAATTTGTGAATTGAGGGGAGTGTTTGAGTGGGAGCATCTACATTTGAAGGGTGGCATTTGAGCCTATCCATGTAGTATGCAAACCCTCTTTACCTATTTCTACCCATGTGAGGGTGTCTTTATTGATTGCATGTAGCCTTTGTCGCTATCGCAAGCCTCGCCTCTGCCTTCTCCTACACCTCTTCCTTTTTTATTTCTATTTTCAGAGTGTCATGCAATATATTTATTCTAATGACAAATGTATCTTGGGCCTTGGTGACATCCATTAGAGAGCAAATGGAGACTCTTGCGAGCCTTTTGCACTCGGGTTCCTCCCTTGGGCCTTTGGTTGCGATAGAGGGAGGCAAGGAAAGCATTGGATATGAGGGAGATGGTTTCATTGGAAGAAAAGATAGATATGGCAAAGGTACTAGAGATGATGCAAATAAAGCAAAGATAGATCTAGGAGTTGTCAATGGAAGCATCAGTCCAGTCGACCCAACTTTTTTAGCTAGACCCCTTTGATCTGATTTAGTTAAAGGTACTACTCTGAGCCCTCTTAAAAATTTCAATATCTATCCTTTTGAGGATGAGGATATGCCATGTCTGGATGTCTTGGATAGATTAATTGAAAGATCAACAAATAGGTAAAGTTTTAGTTTAGTTGGAAAATTTATTGGTTTTCGATCAAATCTGAACATTATTCAAAAATGGGTAGCTTGCAAATGTAAGATTAAGGTTCATCTAGATATACTAGCTCTACCTGGAAGCTTTATGCTCTTTACATTCACTATCATGAAGGATATGGTTGATATCTTGCTAAAAGGACCTTGGTTCTTGGGCAAAAAAGGTCTATCTTTGAAAATATGGAAGTCAAGATCCAATCCCGAGACAAATAATATTCACCTAGCTCCTCCCTAGGTGAGATTGTCAGACCTCTCGAGTGAATATTGGGATAATTTATTGCCTTTGACCCAACAACAAAAGCAAGGACTATAATTGTTTTTGCTAGGTTTTGTATTAATGCAAACATGGAAAAAAACTTGCAATAATCAAATAGTTTAAAATCTAAACACAACACTTGGGAGCAGAAAATCGAATATGAAAACTCCCTAGCCTTAAATAGGGTTAGTAAAATAAAAGACCATCCCCCTAAAAATTATCCACCCAAGCAAAAAAGGTAAAATTTGGAGAAGAAAAAAGTCTCAACAGCAAAACAAATATGTGGAAATGTTGAACAATTTCACCAGCAAGAAACAAAATGAAGAAGGAGAATCTTGAAAAAGATAAAGAGCAGACGTGAACAGTTTTAGCACCCTAGAAAGTGAAGAAGAAGAATAAGGGGAGGTCTATGGAGGAAGAATAAAAGTGGAAGGAACAACAATTAGTGTTGGTTCCTCGAAGTCTAGCTAAATCAAATCATACTTCTAGTGAAATGGAAAATGAGCCCCCATTTTTGGATGTTCCTATTGGAGCTACAAATGCGATCACATAGAAATATAAGAAGGGAAGGATTTCTTCTTTCCTTGTTAAAAACGATTTGTTGCTCCATGCTTGAGAATAACCAAAAGTACAAAGAAAAATGGATGTAGGAGCAATAGCAAGAAGAGGAAGACCTAACCTCAAATAAATCCAAAATAGAGAGTCCGAGAAGGAGCTACCCAATAATTAATCCAACATTTCATCAACTCTTTCAATGTTGGTAGAGCTACCCAATATATTTTCATATTATTAAAAAGTAACCCCAAATTCTATGAGCAAAAATATAATGAAGAAGTAAATGGTTTGATGTTTCTAAATCCTTCTCACATGAGGCACATCTGAAAGGTCCATTCTATTTTATTTTGTGGACTCTCCTATAAGAATCTTACTTTGAATTGCTAACCAATGAAATGTTGAGTCCTTAGGAAGAGCCTCTAGTGACCAAACGTTCTTCCAAGAAAAATCTTTAGGAGTAAGAAATTTTGATTGCTCTAAATTCTCGTATCCCAATTTGACTAAGTATCCACCATATTTTGATAGATTTTAAACCAACTTATCATTTTGTGTAAAAATCGATAAATAAAACTCGTAAAGCATCTTTTGAAGTTCATCAACAAATTGTTTGAGTTCCTCTCCTTTAACCAGGTTATTAATAGAAATCCAAATATCCATTTTTGTTGATAGCATGAATGATAATTTGTGAATCCTCCTTAATTAAAATATATTTCTATCCTTTTGCTATTATAATTTTAATCCCTATTAAAAGTGCCATAGCCTCCACATAATTGTTAGTTGAAATTACATATTATTCTAAGTAATTGAGGAGAATTTTGCCTTCATTATTTTGAAAAATACCACCTCCATTGACTTTTCCTAGATTCCCTTTAGAAGCACTAATAAAATTATTTTTGATAAACCCAATTTCTCAACATTTCCATTTTACTCTAGATCAAAGTCCATCCTTTGTTTTAATGTTATTATCACATATGACTCTTCTATGTGTGTTCTAATATACTAACCAAGTTGTTACCACCTCTTTTTTTGCACTTGAGACTTCCCATGTTGAGCACCATATCCATAAACATTCTACAAGAGAGGCAATAATATGATTTCAAACATGTGCATGATTTTGAAGTTTATTTTTTTAAATTTATTATTTCTTTCAAGCTATAAATTCTAACAAATTACGGTAGGACCAATTCTCCATAGAATAAAAACATAATGCTTTAGCTTTGAAATAATTAATCCAACATTTCATCAACTCTTTCAATATTGATGGAGCTATCCAATATATTTTTATATTTAAAAAAAGTAACCCCAAATGGTGTGAGCAAAGGGAAATGGTCTAATATTTCTAAATCCTTCTCACATAAGGCACATCCAAAAGGTCCATGGTATCCTCTTCTTTGTAGACTCTCTCATGTAAGAATCTTACTTTGAATTTCTAACCAAAGGAATGTTGAGGTCTTAGGGAGAGCCTATAGTGATCAAATATTCTTCCACAAAAAATCTTTCTGAGCAGGAATTTTGATTGCTATAAATCCTTATATCCCAACTTGATCGAGTATCCATCATATTTTGATAGATTTCAAACCAACTCATCCTTTCTTGTTAAAATCAACAAATACAACTCTTAGAGCATCTTTTGAAGTTCATCTACAATTTGTTTGATCTCCTCTCCTTTAAGCAAGTTACTTATAGAAATCCATGATCGAGAGTGGTTGCTCATATTAATATAGTATTTGACCTTTGGACATTTACAAGCTAGGTATGCTTGAGCCAATGGTTACTATTTTGATTGAAAGATAGGATAAGGTTGCAACCAAAAATTAAACCAAATTTTTGAATACTTCCCCTCGTTTATTGACCCTCTAATATGTTTTTTGTTCAATCAAAAACTATTTGATATGAACTTCCATGTTGACGATTATTTTGGTAGGGTCATTTTCATAAATAATTTAATTGCATAAAGAGAACCTATATATTTTGAAGTAACATTTTTGCCCAATTATTTCCTTAATATTTGAATAATCTACACCCAAGCTTTGTCCCTAAGGATAAACTTATAAGTCTACAATCTCACAATCCTGCTCCTCCAATATTATTTCCTTTGTAAAACCTATTTGACTTACAAGAGACCCTAAATTTTTCCTTGCATCCTTTCCAAAGAAAGTCTCTTTGAATTTTATCAATTTCTAATGCTACACCTATTGAAAATCTTGAAAGTGACATCATATAAATAGGGATGGATTGTAATGTAGTTGTATCCTTCTTGTCATGGATAAGAACTTACGTTCCCAACCTAACAAACAAGCTTTTATTCTATCAAAACAAAATACGCAAAGCTCCTTTTTATTTCCTTTATGATACAAAGGAATACCCAGGTAGGTTAATGAAAATTTCTCAATTTTAAACCCTAAAATATCCATAATAATTTATTGTAAATTTAGGGTAGTGTTAATGAAAAATATTGGATTTTGTAGTATTAACCAATTGTCTAGTAAACTTCTTATAGCATTATAATATTGATTTGAACTCCATGGTATCATTAATTGAGGGATGTCCCAATAGAAAAAAAAAAAACAACAAATTGGAGATGAGATTCAAAGAGACTTTTTTGACAACTTGGATACCTTTAATTTTTCCTTCCACTTTTTCCTTTGAGAAAGTTCTCCCTAATGCCTCCACAAAAAATAATGAATAGATAAGGATATAGTATATCACCTTGGTGGAGTCCATAAGATGAATTAAAGTAACCAATAGGATAACCATTCATCAAAATGGAATATTTTACAGTGCTATAACAACATTTAATCCATTTACACCAATTGTAAATAAAATCAAACTTTTTGAGAATATCATATAGAAAAAACTCTACGAAACCCTATCATATGGTTCATATCTAATTTCATAAACATACTCATTTTTTCATGAAATAAAGAGTGGTGTAAATTCAGCTACAAGAGATCATAACAAGAACCTTAAATCACATAAAACTATAACAAAAAAAGAAAACAAAGCAAAAAAATTCCCAATCACATAAAAGTTACAATAGATGGAAATAATCTGATAAATACTTTATTTTCTCATTTCTGGATTTCACCCCCTTTTACAATGTGATATAAAGGGAATATATAGACCCCAAAAGAAACCCTAAAATAAACCCTAAATCTTAAAGCCCTAAAGATAAAAAAATTACAATATTTTTTTGGGCTATTTCGTCTTTTAGTGCCAGCCAAAAAAAACTCGAATAAACCTTTAAATTAATATACATGATTGGTTTTCCCATATTAATCCTCCTAGAAAATATTAACACCTACCCATATGCCTAAATAAGAATTTATCCCAAATATGCTCTCTTCCAAATTTTTAAAAAACACTAAATCCCATTTTTGGGGCAGTAGATGAAAGAATTAGGGCCCGATAATCATTAAAAAATCTTCAAGGCTTCTTGCCACGACATTTTCCACGTCGTTATATAGCTCTCCATAAAATTTCAAATCGATCCAACAGTTAGATCAAAAGTTATACCCTTTGGAATATAGGCTCCTACATCATTAATGTATGACCTCCTATTTAATGATTACACCATTAAAAAAAAATTTACCATGAACAAAACCACCTTGTTCCTCTAAGATAACACAATCTAAATGCCTTTCAACCTTTTTGTTATAATTTATTGAAATGATCTTATAAATCATATTACAAAGGCCTTTTAGACAAAAATTATCAAAATATTTTATCTTTCCTTTCTTGGAAACCAAAGTAATAAAAGTGGCATTGATCTCACTTATTATATCCTTCCTTTTTGGGGACCTTGAACCACAAACAACATATCATTCTTAATTAAATCCAAATTTTTTGAAGAAAACTGTAATAAATCTATTAGAGCTAGGTGCCTTGTTAGGATAGAAAGATCAAACTATTTCATGTATATCCTCCATAGATATCTTCTTCATCAAGCTTTCATTTTGTCCCTGTGTGATAAGTGATGGAATATTTTGTAAAAGCTTACCTTGTGCCTCCTTATCTTGCCATCTTTTTAAAATAATTGATTACTTTATTTCTTATATCTTCTTCTTCCTCAATAATTTTTCCATTTGAAGTTAACATATTTTTTATGTGAAAATAAGAAAATCTTGTTTTACTGTAGCATGAAATATTTTTGTATTTCTATCTCCTTCCTCGAGCCATTTTCCCTATATTTTTGAAATCAATATGACTTCTCCCTCTTCAATGCATTATGATAAGTATAAAGTAGTTATTTTTTCATATAAGAATCATGATCCATTATTGAGGAAATCACAAGAGAAATGGATTTGGATGACCATTATTCAAGAAAACACAAGTCAAAATAATGGGTTTATGATATGATCCTGCTTTCAATGAAATATTTAAAGAGATTGTATACTTTCTTTACATCCATGTATTTTTATTTGCATGGTGAAATCAGTAGCTACCACGATGATCCATACATGTTGTTCGTCCCTATGGTTGCCATGCTATTTTATGTTTTTTGCCCTAAAATTTACCACACAATACTTTGCGCAGTCTACCCCTATAACCACCATGTTGCATTCATTTTAAAACTTTTACACCACTAAATGCACCAAGAAAAGGATAAGCATTCAGTTCGACAAGGCCCGAGACTTGAACCTTGTTGTCTTTCCCCCTTATGGGGTTTCACTGCACCAATTGGTCTACACCTCAAACCTTTTTACAACCTTGTGTTGGATAACAAGAATCTATCCAATATTTTTGCTATATGAGTTTACCCAATTTGTCTATTATCCCATGTACATTGAAAACTTGAAGGACTAACATCTCAAAGTCCATTTGAATTTACAAATGAAGTAATCTTGCATTGATTTAGATCATCTTGGAGTACCACGTTTTTTTCCAAAGAATATACCTATGTTGAAATCACCCCCAAGAATCCATAGATCACAATTATTAATCATCTTTTTGTTTGATAAAAATATGCTAAGGTCCTTCTAATATCCTTGATGAGGAGTGACTATAGTTGAAGCATATACATTTACAACTCAAACTTTGATGTTTTCCTCTTTCCTACAAAATAGTCCAACAACCTAATTTCTTTTTACCCCTAACAAGTATCCATCCCATTTGTGCTTGTCCCATATTATTGCAATGATGCTTGAAGATCCTATAGAAAAAATTGCTAGACAATCACCCATCTTCAAAATTTATTTAAAAGCATCCTTACATTTCTCACTACTTAATTTTGTTTATTGTATTGAAATAAAATCGAGACTATAACAACCTCTTAATTCCTTAATAACTATTTTTTAGAGGTCTTGTTCATACCTCTAATATTCCATGATATCATTTTTATTATCATCACTTTTTATTTTATTAGTGGCCTTAGCCCCACTTCTTGTTAACACCTATGATATTTTTATTTTGCTTCCCAAATCAATATCTCTTTGAGTTTCTTGTTCTCTTTGTTCATGCTTTAACGACCTTCATCTCATTTTTCATTTCCACAAATATTTTTATCTTCATCAATATCTTCTATTTTTCCATATTATTCATAATAAGACTTATCTTCTAGAAATTTATGTTTCCCTAAAGAATCTGAAATGCAAGGAATAACTTCATATTCTTTATGTTGCCCTAAAAACCATAAAGTGCACAGATGATCCTCTATAGTCATTACTGTAAGTTTCCTTGGATATCCTCCACATGATTTTCTTTATTATTTAGCTCATGAAACCCTGAACTACAACAAATACATTCTCTACTACTTTCATTTTTATTGCAAGGAGAAGATTTTATTCTACTTGAGAAAAATGAAGATGATTTACTTAGATTAACCTTGACCTCCTTCACCTCATTTGCTTTAAAATTTGCCTCCCCATCTTACTTTGCACCTTTAGATCCTTTTGTATTAGAACTTGTGGATTGCACTTCCTTATTTTTTCCTTCTAATGGTTGATTTGAGTGAACAATAATGACCTTTGCAATTTGATGATGCAAAGGGGTTTTTTTTACCACTTCCTTAGGAGTGGAAAATCCTTGATTTGACCTAGTTTCTCCTATGATATGTTCTCCTTATTTCATATTAAAGTTTGCCTTATGCCCAAAAATTTCTCTCTTTCCCTATCATATTCACTTTTCAATCTCTTGTCATGTGTTTGGTTTGATGACATATGCAACATCAAAATACAATATTTTCATAATCCATTTGTTGAATTCATTCTCTTAATTCAAATTTAATCCTAAAAGACTGTCCTAAAGGTTTTGAAATATCCATGGCAACACAACATGCCTTCTCTCCTTAGTAGTTGGTCCATTTGGGTCGAACTTGCTTATAGTATTACCTATATTCTTCAAAACCCCCTTATTGATGAGTTGATAAGGAAGTCCAAAAAGCATAATCCACACTAGAAGCCTTGTAATAGTCTCTATCTCCATAAAAAAAATTATACTCCATGGTCTTCAATATTGCATCTTTATCCCTAAACCAAGAGCCTCCATTTATTATTTTATCCTTAGTTTTTGAACTGGAAAAACTAATGAGGAAAAATCCTTTTGGAAAAAAATTCATGGAGTAATTTAAATTCAGTCCCCACTTCCACTTGATCCAATTTTAAATCTCAAACAGACTATATGATTATCCATGGAACTTATATATTAGCCCTCTCATTTTAAGAACCATTATATCATTCTTGGTCATTTCATCCTTAACAATCACTTATCATGTAGTATTTGTTATCTAGTCAAGCTTTGCCATAGATTTTCTTGTCCTCTTATCTCTAACTAGGACATCTATACTTCCAACTAAGGCATCCTTACTTCCAGTAAAGACTTTAAAAAATATCTTTATTTTCATATTACCTAGATTTTCTTCACATAAATCCTTTAGTTTTTTTTATTTTCATTCCATGGTCCAAAATAAAGTGCATATCTTCCCCTAAACCATGTACCACCAACCATTATTTTATCCCTAATTTTTGAACTTAAAAAGATGACGAGGACGAAACCTTTAGGAAGAAAAGTCACAGAGGAATTTGAATTTAATCCCCACTTCCACTTGATCCAATTTTGAATCTCCAAAACCCTGACCATGATCTGTGGAACTTACATATTAACCCTTTAGTTTTAAGAACCATTATATCATGCTCATTCATCTTATCCTTGATACTCACTTCGAGTGTAACATTTGCTACCTAGACTGAACTTGCCATGTATTTGCTCTTTTACATATCTCCAGTTTGGGCCTCCATACTTCCAACTAGGACATATTGACTTTTCATTAGGGCTTTCAACTATAACTTTCCTTCCATACTAGCTAATAGGGATCACTCTTGGCTTGCACTCTCTATTGACTCACATTCCCTCTTGGCTTGCACTCATTCCTAACTTGCACTCTCTCCTGCCTCGTATTCACTCCTAACTTGCACTCCCTCTTGGCTTGCAATAGTCCCTGTCTCTTTTCTTTCCAGAGTTCCTTTGCTTCAACAATTTTCTAGAAACAATATTCCACGTATTTGTGGTAAGGTTTTGAAGCATTGATGCATTGTGGATGAACCCGTCACTCTTCTGCCATGATTGAATCTTGGCTCACACCTCCTTCAGGCTCGCACTTTCTCCTTTTGGATATTTTTTTCAATAGGTTACATGGGATTGAAATGAGACCCACCTGTATTATATCATCACCACATAGTGGTATTACAAAAAAACTTGGATATTATCCATGTATCGTTTGACAATATTCAAACCTAGGTCTCATCCTTGAAATGTTGAGGAATCTAATCAGTTGAGCTAATACCACTTGATATTTAGACAATTATTTTTTGATTGAGGTTAGTATGAGAAACCCCTATGACTAATGCTTAGGGACTGGGCATCCCCATCTCAACCATGACCTCTGATAAGGATGAGAGTTGAGCTTATCGCTAGGGACCAAACACACAACCATACACCCACACACCCCTTCACACACTCGCCCATGCCATGGTTTGAATCTTGGACCTCTTGAAGAAGAGCCAAAGCCCGCACCATTGCGTTGTCCCCCGAGGATAATATTTAGACAATTATTTTTAACCAAGGATCAAAAGTGTAATATTTTTTTCTTTTTTACCATAATATAATTTTAATATATAATAAATTATAATGCATCAATAACATTTGCTCAATTAATTAGATTTCTTAAATTTTAAGGAGACAAACATGCAAATTTTCAAGTTGTTATATTAACACTATATAATTGTAATATAATATAGATAAAACTCATTTCAATTCCATATAACTCATTGAAAAAAAATTATAATACTTCAAATAATATAAAAAAATATTATATATATATATATATATATATATATATATATATATATATATATATATATTTTTTTTTTTTTTATTTGGTTAGTGTGAGAAACCCCTATGACCAACACATAAGGTTGGGTAGGCTCCCCCAACCATGACCCCTCCTAAAGCCGAGAGCTATGCTTATCAATAGGGAATTTAACACATAGCCACCACACACCCACCCCCTCACACACTCGCCCACACCGCGGTTTGAACCTTGGACATCCTGTAAACTTTATGTTAAGAAAAATCGGTTCCCGTATCCCCTGGGGGCCAGGACTTTTCGTTCCACGGGGCTTGTCCCATATGAATATACACCTCAAACTAACCAAGAGGTTTTTTCGTATTCGGCGTAGGCCATCAAGATTGAATCCCAGACCTCTTTCCAAAAATTGAGAAAACTTACCAATAAAATATTGATACAAATAAATTTTAAAACATATAAAATTTACAAATTAAAATATTATTTAATATTTTATAATAAATATGTAAATGCATATCAAAACTATTACCAACATCTAATAAATATCTAAACCAGTGTCATGGAACATGCTCGTAACTTGAAAATGGGACATGCATACCGGTAGCTTGATCCAACTCCTCTACGTGTTGTACTTGACTGATGATGGCGATTTGTTTCCTACTTGTCCGATGGTTCCCCTTCATGCCATGTGTTGAACCAGACTAACGAAGACGGTATGAACCTTGTACGTTCGACGGTCCCCCTCTCACGTCGGGTTACCATTAACGAGACAATGGGTGTGTTGAAACCTTCGCTGATAGTTTGAACCCTGCCAGTTGCACTGGTAGTTACTAAAAATTGTGATTGTAACCAATTCATCTATGTAACCAAAAAATAAATGACGTAGGTAGACTATGTAAGGCCGAAATGTTAATCCCTTTTAGTTGATCCTTCCTCATTGCAAATATTCTCTTGATAAACAATGGTTCGTGGGAAATACCCAGACTTAAACTATTAGCCTCTTTCAACATAGAAGCAAATAAAATGACAAATCCAAGTGGCATATTGCAATCCTTCGCTTCATTGAACTGTTGAGTCTGGTTGTTAACAAAGTCTATGCCTTTCTGCACTTGGGTTCCCTGAACTCTCCATATTTTGAGGGTAATGACAGATGCAAGAGTACAAAGAAGTCTATCATATAGTAAATAAAAAGATTCTTCCCCCCAAGAACCATCAGTTAACTGATTGGAGACAACCCATTGTAGTGTTTGTGGAAACTGCGGTTGGGAAGAATTGTGAATGGCGGGTATTCGTGCAACCCAGGCAGTATCATATGCATATGGGCTTTATGTTCCCCTTCCCCATGGAGTGGAACATGTTTTTGATATCATATATCAACGTCTGCATACTCATATAGTATGGAAATGACTGTGATATTGAACACAATTCATGAGTGACATATCCAAAATAAGTTGTATGAAAAAGCTTCTTCTTTCCAGATGTAAACTGGTTGTACATTTTGATTTTTTTGCAGGTCAGTTTATAGTAAAACTGTAATTATATTGCCCTGCAAGTTTTAATCCATGATTGGAGAGGAGACCACAACTATATTTTTATGTTGGGAGAGAAGAGGAGGTGGCCATGGTGGAGGGCGTATAGATGAGAGCAATACACTGCCCCATCAAACCAGCAGATAATCAACATTTTGTATTTCCATCATGGTGGTTTTATTTTTGAAATTCACATAAACTTTTGTATCTTCCTCTGTTTTAATGAGATTTTTCAAAAAAACATTGTAAACATCCTTGGAGATACCTTTGAACAAATTTGTTTGCTGAATTAGGGTGATTTTAAATTTATTTCTGCCTTGATGGTTGACCGAATGCAGATTTGTAAAACAATACTTTTGGAAGACTTTATCTTTATGCAATTTTTTCATAAAAATATTTGTAATTTTAGGGATTTCATTAAAAAATTTCGAGAATGTATTCCGAACTATTTGAAAGTCTATGGCTTTGGGCTTTTTCAAAAAAATTAATTTAGGGTTTGGAATATTTTTGGGAAGTGCAATGAGTACCCTCTGGGATTCCATGGCAATGGGCTTTTCCTCCACCTCATATTCCATGGCTATGGGCTCCTCTTCTTCCTGGGATTCCATGGCTAGGGTCTCCTCTTGCATTTCCATTAAATATTGTATAATACGATCAGAACGTTCCATTTGTTTATTTTGTTTTTGTTCAATCATTCTTCTAATGTCTGCAATGTCATTTTTTATTCCTTTGATATTTATGTCCCATATGGTTGGATCCATACGGCTCTGATACCAGATGGTAGGAACCTAGGGTTCCTAGCACATAAAATAATAAATAAATAATAAATAGACCTAAAACTAAAAGAATCGCCTTTTGTATTGTCGGGAAGTCCCTTCAATAAATTGTATTATATTTCATATTCATGGATGATTGAATGATAAGTTCTTACAATGTTTTATACCCCTCTAGGGTTATAGATGAAAGGTTGCAATGCTTCCTAACCCTAATCTTATAATAATATAATAAATAATATAATTAATTATTATATTATTTTATTATTATGACCATAGGATATAATATATTATTATTATTAAGATTATTAATTAATGTTAGGATAGGATCCTAACATTCCACCCTCCTTAAAACAAGATTTGTCCCTAACACATATGAATATACACCTCAAACTAACAGAGAGGTTTTTTCGTATCCGGTGTAGGCCATCAAGATTAAACCCCAAGACCTCTTTCCAAAAATTGAGAAAACTTACCAATAAAATATTGATACAAATAAATTTTAAAACATATAAAATTTACAAATTAAAATATTATTTAATATTTTATAATAAATATGTAAATGCATATCAAAACTATTACCAACATCTAATAAATATCTAAACCAGTGTCAAGGAACATGCTCGTAACTTGAAAATGGGACATGCATACCAGTAGCTTGATCCAACTCCTCTACGTGTTGTACTTGACTGATGACGACGATTTGTTTCCTACTTGTCCGATGGTTCCCCTTCATGCCACGTGTTGAACCAGACTGACGAGGATGGTGTGAATATTGTGTGTTCGACAGTCCCCATCTCACATCGGGTTACCATTAACAAGACAATGGGTGTGTTGAAACCTTCGCTGATAGTTTGAACCCTGGCAACTGCACTGGTAGTTACTAAAAATTGTGATTGTAACCAATTCATCTATGTAACCAAAAAAAAAAACTTAAAAATGGGACAAGGCATATAAAATAAACTCACATGATAATATGCCCAACATTCAAAAGCTTCCATTTTTTTAAGGCAAACTAGGGGCATAACGAGGTCTTTCTAAGATTTGAATTTAAGTATCTTTAAATAAATAAATATATATTTATTTATTTATAAATTAATTATTTATAAATAAACAATCTAAAAGTATTTATTTTTTTGTTTGGGATATCATGATTATGATTGTAAGCCTTTTTCTTATTATTTAATTTATTTATTGTTATTCTTTTAAGTTTTAGTCATATTTTAATTTTTAATTTTTTTAATTTTTTATTTTAATAAGCTATGTGTGGCTTCTATTGGAGACTACATTCACAAGAACAAAACATTACATTGTTTTCATTGTATTTTTAACTAGCTTAGATATATAAAATATATATTTATAAATACCGAGAGTTATCAATCTCGAGGTGCTTATCTATCAGGTTATTCGATCCAAAATCTTAATCGATGGTGAACTACGAAATTATTTAAATGTAATTAACAAAAATAGAATATAGAATACATAGCGCAAGAGAGATAGAAAATGTACCCGTGATGTTACTTTTTTTCGCAGCGATAGAACCCTGTTCGCCTGGCGCTGTGTGCTGCTCTTGCAAAAACTTAAGGTTTCAGAGATGCGAAAAGAAGAGTTCGATGAGAGAAGCAAATAATATTAGAAAGTTTGGACACCATTTTAGTTTAAATAGTTTAAATATTTTTTAAATATTTTAAATCCATTGTAACCCTTAATGTCGGTGGATAATTTTCTTAATGTCGACTTTTTTAATAAAATATTAATATTGTTTACGACATGGCTGACCTTCTTGGCTGCCATTGTAGGACGCCTATCGGCGTAACAAGTTAATTAAAGCATACATATCTTTGCCTTTCTATCAAAGACATTCTCCATATTCCTCAAACTGCTAAGTTTCCATAATCAATTTTTTTTTTAAGGAACTAATAACAAGAACAACCCTTACATGACACATAACTCCAACAAATAGGACAAAAAACATATCAATCATCCATTAAAGAGGAAATTCGTTTGATTATTTTTCTTCTGTAGCAGAGGTTCTTCTTCCTTTAGAGTGATAAAATCTAAGAATGCATTTTTGCACTTCAAACTCTTGAGGTAATATCTTGTTGTAACACATTTTTTAGGATTTTCATTTTTAGAAAACTGATCATCACCGATTGTTTCATAATTAGCTTCAAAAATATCATCTAAGGTGCTAATTTTTTCCATGGAACCATTTGGATGGTCTTTAGTAACCTTTTGGCTTTTATCAATGATATGATTCAAATTCTTCTTTTGGGGTTGAGTCTTTTGTTACTCGCATGATTCCTGTTGCACAATCGGTGCATTTGGAGGATGAGCTTCTTTCTTTTGAATTGAGACATTTGAATGTTTCACATGTAGGGTCTTCTCCTCCAACAAGGAGGAATCAGAGCATAGTCGGATGACTAGACATCTCTTCTTTAGGTGGTCATATTGTTGATAACCATAACATCTTAGGTAGAAGTTTTCATATTCAATATTTTGGATCCATTCCTCTTTGCTTGAGGAGATAGTAATGGATTGAGGTTGAGGAACTGAAACATCCATCCAAAAATTCAATCTTGCTTTACTCATATTAATTTTACTAGACAATTTTTCCTCTGTTTGATCATCCATTACTAGAATGCACCAGTGGCATTACCAATTTTGGTGAATAACTTATCTCCCTAAAACTCCATAGGGAGATCATAAAGATTAACCTAGACTGGGAAACCATTAACTTTTTCTGTAAAAGGGGTTGAAACTAGGAGTCCAAGGTCTTATATAGACACCCATTTGTCCAAAAAACAATTATATCTATAATCCATTACCCTATCTCTATCTGCTAAATTAGAAAAGGAAACAAAAAAGAAATTTTTGGGTAAGAGAGTTACTTGGAATTCTATATTGGTCCACCAATATTTAATGTATCCTTTGAGCTCCTCTAGACTTGGTATTTTTCCCTTGAGTTTGCAAATAATTGTTCGAGCTTCATGATCAATCAAATCCAACCCAAATTTATCCTCTAAAATCTTGATAGAGGGCAGAGGTTCATCCACATGTGAACCCAAAGATCCTTGAGAGATTTCTCTTGACCGAAAATGTTTTCTCACAAACTGAAGAGATGGTCTACGAAGAACCCTCTTCCTTCAACACTTGACTACACCTAGGGTTTGCATCCCTTTCACGAAGACTGCAACCAAATTTATCGCTTTGTTTCATCGCCTATATCCTTTGAGCTCCTCTAGGCCTCGTCTTTTGCCCTTGAGTTTGCAGATAATTGTTCGAGCTTCATGATCAATAAGATCCAACCCAAATTTATCCTCCAAAATCCTGATAGAGGGCAGAGGTTCATCCACATGTGAACCCAAAGATCCTTGAGAGATATTTCTTCTGACCGAAGAGGTTTTCTCACAAACTGAAGAGACGGTCTACGAACAACCCTCTTCCTTCAAAACTTGACTACACCTAGGGTTTGCATCCCTTTCATGAAGACTGTAACCAAATTTATCGCTTTGTTCCATTGCATGTATCCTTTGAGCTCCTCTAGGCCTCGTCCTTTGCCCTTGAGTTTGCAGATAATTGTTCAATCTTCATGATCAATTAGATCCAACCCAAATTCATACTCCAAAATCCTAATAGAGGGCAGAGGTTCATCCACTTGTAAACCCAAAGATCCTTGAAAAATATTTCTTCTGATTGAAGAAGTTTTCTCATAGACTGAAGAGACGGTCTACGAACAACCTTCTTCCTTCAACACTTGACTACATGTAAAATTTACATCCCTTTCACAAAGACTGTAACCCAATTTATCGCTTTATTCCATTGCTTAACTGCACTGAGAGTTTACACCCTTTAATTCTTTTTATAATTAATACCACTTAATAATTAATATAACATCAATTAACCTTTAAATTAATAATTAGTAATTAATTTTCACATCTTTACATCTTTACAATTATATCAGTTAGAAAATATCAAACATAGTAATTGTTTTTTTTCAATTGGTTATATGGGATTGAAACGAGTCCCACCTATATTACATCATCACCACATAATGATATTGCAACAAAACTTGGATATTATCCATATATCACTTGACAAGATTTAAACCATGGTCTTCTCTTTAAATATCGAGGAATCTTACCAATTGAACTAATAATACTTGATCAAACATAATAATCTTACACCTATAAAATTAAGTTTTATTAAGGATTATAAGAAAACATTTTCTAGCCTTAAGAACATTTTTTAAAAATAAGTTCTAACCTTAAGAAACATTAATTTTTTTTGGATTTGGTTATTGTGAGAAACCTCCTATGACCGAGCAGTCTCCTCCCAACCATGACCCCTTCTAAAGTTATACTTATCAATACGAAATTTAAGACAAAGCCACTACACACACACCCCTCACACACTCGCCCACGCCACAATTTGAATCTTCCTTAGGAAACATTAATTACTAGCAACTAATATAATTACTTGCCAATAAATCACTAATAATCATGTTTTTTTTCTTTTGGTTACATAATTGGATTTTGGATACCCAACATTATTAATTGGATTTTGGATACCCAATGTGCTTTTGGTAGGGTGTATATTCGAACCAGGAACCTCCCTTAAGGATTTCCCTACCCTCTCCAACTCACCTACATCACATGGGTCATGGGTCAACAATCGTTTAACAGCGAACGAAGGGCCCATTAACAACGAATGGAGGAGCAGATTAACAACAGAACGGAGGGCCCATTCAGTACAACGAACAACAGAATACAAGAAACGAGAGCAGATTAACAGCGAACGGAGGGCCCATTCAGTACAGCGAACAACAGAATACAAGAAACGGGAGCAGATTAACAGCGAACGGAGAGCAGATTATTGAAACGGGAGCAGCGAACAACAAAATACAATCATCGTATTATCAAAGAAGAATACAATTGCAACATAATGGGAGTGAATGAACGGGAGCGGTGAATGATTATGGGAGCAAAGGAGTGCTTTTTATTATACACCTACCTCATCGGGTAAGCATATTTTTCTTATTATTTCGATAAATAAAACAATTTAAGTAAAACATTGTTAGACAGAGCAAGTAGAGGGTTTACAGTGGAGGAGGGTTTACAGAGCAAGGAGAGTTGGGTTTTATTATATATTTATTTCATCAGATCAATAGTATAAGGGGGTTTGATAAGGGCTTGTAGCGAAGGAGGGTTTGCAACAGAGGAGGGTTTGTGGCATAAGGTTTTATTACATATCTATTTCATCGAATCAATAATATAGGGGGTTCATCAATGGAAGAAGGGAAGCAACAATTGCAAGAACCAATATATGTTAATGAGAAACAATACTGGAGGATAATAAAGCGTCGACAAGCTCAAGCAAGGGCAGCAGTAATGAAGAGGACTAATTGTAAAATAAAAATAAAGAATATTCTACCACATAAACATGTGGATAATAAAGAAAAAACAAAGGCACTAACCATCATCGAATAAGGAGATCAGTCAACCCAACAGAGGGGACAAAAAAAGAAAGATAAAAGAAATATATAAGGAAAGACAAGCGAGGAGAAAAAAATAAAAAATAATTGCAAGAAAGCATTCAACATGGAAAGTGGAGGTCACCAAAATGAGTTTTCAGATGAGGAAGAAACTTACAGTCCCACAACCACACCACTTATGTGGGCACCAAGACTTTATGTGCAAGAGCTAATGAAGATGAAAGAGAAACTTGAAAGCATGGAAAGGAGGAAGAAATTAAGAGATACTAAATCACATGAGATTATAAACACCATTCAGAGGCTAGAAAAGGAAAACATCCAACTCAAAGAGCATGTGTCAAAGCTACAAAACCTTACAAACATGGGTCAACGTGAATGGCATGTCCTCAAACAAGCCATCCACACCCCAAACAATGATGCAATAGAGGTGCAAAAAACAAATGCAAGTCAAATAAAAGAGGTAAACATGGAAACAAGAGAAAATGAGCTGCGAAATGAATTAGCAAAGGCAAAGACATGGTCTCAAGTAGTAAAAGAACCAGTAAATCAACAAAAAGAGTTGATAGAGAAACAATTAAAAATTCAAATAACAGAAGAGAAAGAAAGACATGAGAAGTTATAAAATATAATCATCAAAGGGTTGAAAGATTATGGGGATAGGGAAGACACAAACCGTTTAACCAGGGACTTCTTGTCAAATTGGTTACAATGGAAAGGTCAAATAAAAAAACAAGCATAACTACCAAGCTGAGAGAAGACAGAGATAGGCATATCCGGGTCACATTGATGAGCTACGAGGACAAAACAAGGTTACTAAAAAATAGAGGCATGCTGAGAGGGTCACAATTCTATTTAGATGATGACCTAAAATTTTTACAACAAGAAGAAAGAAACAAGGAATGGGAAAAGCTGAGGATAACAAGGAATGAAGGGAAAAAAACATATTTAAGAAATGGAAAGGCATACATCACATCTAAACAAAACAAATAGGGAGTATGGCCCGCCCGAGAACATCTTATGATGGTAAGCTGGAACTGTAGAGGTTACCCTTGGAGAAGAGGACCCGGGTTAGGGCCCATTGCTAGAGACAAAGATATAATCATCCTGATAGAAACACATGAACATGATGGATGTAGGACTCCAGAATTTGTGGGATACAAAAAAATAGCAGTATGGAATAAAACAACAGAAAATGGCAAAGGGTATGGGGGTATTATGGTTTTAATAAAAGAGGAATGGGATAGGGTCATTAAAATTGAAAAATAGGATGAAAACAAACAATACATCTGGATAAAGATCCTACAAAATAAGTTAATTATTAGCATAGCAACATGTTATTTTGCTCCCAAAAATTCTAAATTCTATAAGAAACATGACCTTAATAGAGAAGATCCATACTCCTCCCTAAAAAGAGATATTTTAATATACAGTAAGTTGGGGAAGATTATATTAATTAGAGATTTCAATGCAAGGACAACAAATAAGCAAGCTAACATTCTAGAAGGAAGTGAAGATATTGAGATGAATCCTCTTTGGATGCCAGAAGAGGAAAATCAACAGTGGACCAGGACTTTAGAAGATGAGCATGGGGCTATCACGCAATATGGAGAAGAGTTGTTAGGCCTCTACAACATACACAACTTGATTATTTGCAATGGGATGAACAAATGGAAAAATTCAAGAAGGTATACATGCAAAACATATAAGGGACAAAGTGTAATAGACTATGTAATATGCTCACAAAATTACATACCAAAAATAGAGGAGCTAGAAGTGGAAGATTCTCTAGTGGAACTTAAGTTAGATCACAACCCAATTGTTATGAAACTTCAAATGCAAAGAGACAAACCAAGGGAAAAACACTTGCAAAACAATCAAAACAAATATCCTCACAAGGGAAACATTCTCTTAACAGATGAAAATCGACAAAATTTTAGGGCAGTATTAAATAACAAGTTATAGGAAAAGGAGAAACTACCTCATAGTAGCAGGGATTACAGTAAGAGTGAATGGTTAATGCACATTATCCAAGAAGCTCTAAACAAATGCAAGAGAGCTAAACCTCAAAATAAAGAAAGGAATAACTTCCCAACCAACCCACGGTTCAATGAAGATTGCAAAGGAGCGCGAAGATTACTAAAGGAACCAACGGGTAAAAAAAGAGAAAACAGAAAAGCATATGAGAAATTGGTAAGGGCAAAAAAAGAAGAATACACTAGAACAAGGAGGAAAGAACTAATTTACTTAGGGAAGCATGAACCAAAGAAATTTTGGAAGGAGCTAAGCATAAAAAGGATGCAAGCTAAAAATAACATAACAGTTAATCAATGGTTGGAGTATTCAAAACAATTGTATCAGCGTAGTAACCAGAAGGAGACACCCCCTTTTATCATTGTCAAGAAAGAACTTTTCACAAATGAAGACATTATTCAAGGGATAAAAAAGTTAGCAACTAGTAAAGCTCATGACATAGACAATTTTCAAGCAGAGAATATAAAATGGGGGGTAGATATTCAGGCACCGCAGATCAAAGAAATTTTCAATGAGGTCATACAAAATGGTTTCCCTGTCGAATGGACAACTAGCTTGACCATTCCTTTGTTTAAAAGTGGAGATGTAAATAATCCCTCAAACTATCGAACTATCATGATCAACCCTCTCTTTGCAAAGCTGTTTGGGAGTATGATAGAGCGTAGGATCAGTATATGGACAAAAGAAAAGAGAAAGAGAGCAAAGGGACAAGTAGGTTTTAGGCCCAAGCACTCAACTATTGATCACTGTATCACACTCATACACATAATGGAAAAAATATGGGATAAAAAAGAGGAGGCTTTCTGTTGTTTTGTAGACTTCAAAAAGGCATTCGACACAGTGCCAAGGAAAAAATTATGGAGCAGAATGGAAGAGTTAGAGGTTCCAATTCACTACGAGGCAGCGAGTTCACAGATTATATGAGCATGTAAAAGCTAGAATCGGAACACATGAAGGGTTATCCGAATGTTTTGGTAGTGACATAGGTGTCAAACAAGGTTGCCCTCTATCTCCTACCTTATTTGGGTTGTACATTGACAAGTTAGAAGAATGGATAAACAAATTTGGGGGAGAGGGTGTGCACTTAGCCAAATATGTGGTAAAACTTCTCATGTATGTAGACGATGTAATTATTGTGGCCGAAACAGCCAAAGATCTAGGAGATCACCTTCGAGGTCTAGAACTCTTTTGTAAGGAAGTTGGGATGCGAGTGAACACAAGCAAAACAAAAATCATGATTTTTTCAGCAAAAAAGAAGAAGCAACAACTCAAATTTTAGTTTGCAGGAGAACCACTTGAGGTAGTAGTATAATACAAATACCCGGTCATAGACTTTCATGACAAACTCAATTGGAATACATGTAGAATGAAAAGAACTCAAAGCGGTTGGAGAGCACTGTATGCACTTCAAAATAGGTGTAGGAATGTCGAGCTGTGGGACTGGAAGACCACCAAGGTTTTATTTGGCCTACTTGTTACATCGATTTTGTTGTATGGTTGCGAGGTGTGGGCTAGTGGCACAACAAAGGCAAAATGGAGGCAAATAGAAAGGATTCAAAAATATCTAATCACAATTTTTCTCAAAATTAAGGCCACAATCCCTTATGAAATTATTCTAGTTGAAACTAGAATGTTTCCTTTAGAAGCAATTGCTATGACCAAGTTGTTATGTTACTTGAAAAAAACATAAAACATGAAAAACGATAGATGGCCAAGGGCATCTAAGGACGAAGAGTTGCATAGGCGGAAGAACACATGGATGAAACAAAATCAGAAATGGATGAAACGTTGGGAAATCAACATAAATGAATGCCTAAATTTCAACAAAGACATCAAAAGCTATGCGAATGAAAAGTTTAGAAGTGGAATGTGGAAAAATGCAAGCAGGAAAAGACAATATTATATTGCAAAGTTTAACCCAACATATGATCACAAGGAAAAAGCATATATAGACATTGAAATCAAGTGGAAGGAAAAAATCCTCATTGCTCAGATAAGGACTAGCTCTCATAGGCTTAGATGTGAAATAGGAAGATGGACAACACCCAAAGAACAATGGGAAGAAAGGATATGTACTTTATGCAGCACAGGGGCAGTAGAGACAGAGGAACACTTCATCTATAAGTGCTCGAGTTTTTTAGACATCCGTGGCAAATACAAAGAAACACTTGGAAACGGGTCTATGACAAAGTTATTTGAAGACAGTAAAATAAAAAAAGTTGGGGAATTGCTAACCCAAATCAGCAGGAGAAGGAACAACCTTCTCAAAAATATTAAAGATCATATGATATGATGCAGTTGTACTTCCATATTTGAGGTTCCATAGACCATATTTGGGTCTCGCGGACGTAATTAAAATCTTCCATTTCATGAAAGAATTAGTCACAATCACACTATTTTTAATAACTGACAAACTAATCACCATATTACCATAATAACTGAATTAAAAATAAAAATATATTTTTTTAAGTATTTTTTTTTTGTTAATCCTATATTACCTTGGAAAATAAAGTTAAATTTTTAAAATCTTTTCCTAATCCTCTAGAATTCTGAGAGCTACACCTACGCGTAAGAAGCGTTCGAAAATTACGCGTAATCACGCAAAATTACCTTGAATAATTATTTATTTTTATTTTAAGATATTGAAATTTTAAATAAAGGTTGAAGATTTAAATTTTATAAAAATAAAGTTACATATTATATTTTATAATTATATATTAAATAAATAATATTCGATGAAAATTATTTCAAATAACTATAATAAATATATTTAATAATTAAAAAAATTGTTAAATTTAGTAAATCACTAATAACAATCTTTAAGTAAGGGATAGGCTAAATGATAATGACCAAATGTTGTATGTCTAATTAGATGACCTTTAAGATAAGGGTGTCCTAACTTCAGTCTAACCCCTGTAACTCAACAAGTTGGAGGTAGTAGACCCACTGATTTTTAACTTCAATCTAACTTCAGTATAACTTTTTAAATTTGAAACAATATCCATCAAAATAAAATGATAAAACTTTAATAATTCTCTTATATAAATATAAATAAAATAAAAAATAAAAATAAAATAAAAATAAAGTTTATAATAATTATTGTACAATTCTCTTAAAATTATTAAAATCTATAAAAGAAACAAAAGCTCAAATCAAATATTTCCCCTTTTTCTCCCTCTCTTTAACGTTCAAACATCGACAAAATCAAACGTGCCCCCACTTTTAAATTTGAAAAAAAAAATGTACCCCCACAGCCCATGTGATGATGGCGCCACGTAAGACGTACACGTAGTATATTCCCGCTACAACCAGAGGCGAATCAAGCCAGATCCCCTTAACCTACATTAGGCATACCTATGTTATTGTCCGCGTGCCTCCTAAACCTGCCAGCTGGAAGACTCGTGAGGGCCTCGAACCCCGGGCCCACCACAGAAACCTCATTTAGGTTACTTAACGGAAAATCGTAATCATGATTCGCTTCCAACTCGGTATGACCCGGATAATTCCGGCGGCCTAACAGACCTCCGATCCGACCGCCGGCGTTAAAGGCCCGCTTCGCTGGGAGAGTATCGACCGTTGGATTTCGTTGACAGGCGGCCAGGCACTCGTTCACGGGACTTAAACCAGGGTGGTACGAACCGCGGCCTGCGGTGAACAGTGGACGGCAGAGATTCGCCGACACATTGAACGGGCGGTGGGATCGGCCCCATAGGCTGTCTGTCAGGGCTTTTCGATGTGCATTTCATTTCGTTTTATTTGGGGTATAATTTGCGTAATTTAAAGTGCATTTGGGGCGCGGGTTTTTAACTGACTATCGCCAGGAGTTTCTGCGTGAGTGCTTGCTCGTTGCGGAGGAGAAGAACCGGCGCGGCAGGAAGACAGACAGCTTCGCAGATCTTCGTCTCCTTTGGGAGGTACTTCGTCTTTCTTTCTCTGTCAATTGACGCATCGATGCATCAGAAGCTTGCGCGCTTTTGATCCCTAAAGGGAACTTGGCCTTTTTAGGCTTTATCCCTTTGTGTTTGTAACGTTCGTTCCCTGGGGGTTCGATCTTGCAATCTCCGGGATTTTTGGGAACTTTACCCCTGCTTTGTTGCCTTCGCGAAAGGAGGGTTTTGCGTGCTTTGTTTTCTGAGGTTCTTTTGCGGAAAAGTGAGTTTAGATTCTCATTGGGTATCGGAACCTGTGTTTTCTTACTGGATCGGGTGTCAGGAGATACGGTAATTAGCCATTTTTCGTCTGCTAAACCCTAGGTGGTATGTGGCTTCTTAGCGGTTCGATCCGTCGTCATCGTTGTTGTAACGGATGTTTTTAGATGTGTATTGATTTTGGTTGGATCATCGATGCTGTAAATGCCTTTTCATTTAGTACTCCTATTGTTAATTTTGAAATAATCGGCATGTATTTTGGACGGATCTGTAGCTTGTCGTGGGGTTTTTGTTTAGTGGCAAAGGTTTTGGTCTTTCGATATTTGATGAATTTGAGATTGTCGATGTTTAATGAATTTAAGCTGTATCCGTGTCTGTTGATGGCTGTGCCCTAGTCATTTTTTTTTGTGTTGGTTTTCTTCACATAAGTGTTGTTATGAGTACAGGCATTATAAGATGATAATTTTAACGTAGGTCGCATTTCATTTGGGGTTTCTTCTGTGGTTAGCTTTTAGGATCGGTCTATGAATAATTAGATGGTTTGGATTCTTTTGCCCTTTCTTGTTGTAAGGATATTCAAGGAAATGGTGTAGATCCCTTTGAGGAACTCAGTCCTTATAATGCGATTAACAAAAAAATGATCCTACTAGGCAGTGGTGTTTTGTTGGTTCCAGGTCGCTTGTCTCATGTGAGCAACTTTTGATTTTGTAAATTGGTATTTTAAGCGTCACTGTCTTAGTCCAATTAGTTTTTTTTTGTTGTTTATTTATGATTTTCGATTTATGCAGTTTATCTATTCTGTCATTGTGATTCTCTGTTAGGAATGCTTACTGTGAGTGATCATCTATTTTATGCTTACATTTCTTTGTATTTTATAATGACAATTCTGTGTGACACCATAGTTTTCACTTTTGTTTTCGTTTCCTCTTTCTAATATGGCTCAATTTTGGTCACTTTTCACAAAAACAACTTAATCCTTTACTGTGTTGATCAGCTTGGATCTCACTTGGACTTATATTTCTATGGTCCTTTAGTTTTTTGGAGCATTTTTTTTGTTTGGGTTTGAAATGGGCTCCACACCAATTACATCAAGATCAAGTTTGGTCTCCTCCTTGAAACAAATCTAAAGGTATTACAAATTACAATGGCATGTCAATTATGGTATGTGTCAATGGTCTCCTCAACTTTTGAGGAATCTATTGAGTTGAGCTAATGCTATATGATGTTTCTGGAGTATTTGTCAATTAACCCATCTTTCATAATTCTGAGGAATCTATTGAGTTGAGCTAATGCTATATGATGTTTCTGGAGTATTTTTCAATTAACCCATCTTTCATAATTCTGGGTACTTTAGAGCTGGTGTTATATTTTTTTGTTGTGGTTAGTGTTCACAAATTTTGTATTTGTTGTGCTGGATCTGTTTGTTGATTTATTTTATTTTATTTTATTTTGGACTTCTAATTGTTGCCACCTTAGAGCTGAGGTAGTCTGATTGTAGTTATTTTGTCTGATTTTGGCTTTTTGAGCTTGTTTTACTTAATCTGCTAGTTGGATCTCGCAAAAGATTTCACAAAATTCTATAAAATAAATTCTTGAATTAATACATTACAGCTTTTATGGCAACTATTGCAGACAATTTCTTTTGAAGGACTCTTCAAGGTCTGAACAAATGAATTACGATTTTATTTTTTGTTTTCTTTGAAGTATTCTATTTTGATATGTGCTGGAATAAGTGCGTTTTTAAACCAATTTAAGTTTGTCATGTGAGGTTTTATATTTGTATTTAACCTTCTGATTGAGGTTGTCTGAATATATATATATTTTATTGAGTAAGTACTTCTTATACATATACATATGTGGAGGTTGAACCTGGGTCACATCACCGATAATGCAAGTGGCGTCCTTGTCTGAATATTACAGTGCACTACTTTTATCCTAATGACTGCAGCACTGTTGTTAGTCTACTACTTTAGAGTCCCACCTGTCACATAATTACATAGAGGGAATAGCACTTTGAGTCCTGCCTTAAGTAATTTAATTAAGTAAAATAATTGTCTGAAAATAATTGCTTTATAAAGAAATTCATATTTATTTCCTTTTTAGAACATGACCTGTCTACCTTGCAGAGGAATCTGCTCTGCCTCTGATTGTCCACATTATATATATGTTATATACATCATATATATATTTTATAAATAAGTTTGATGGCTTTTTGTTGCCCCTTTTATCTTTCCTGACTCTTTCTGTTGTAGTCTCTACTTTTTGTACAGCTTTTTCCAAGATGGCCGATGCAGAGGACATTCAGCCCCTTGTCTGTGACAATGGAACTGGAATGGTCAAGGTGAGTTTATCAAAGCATGGCAACTTTTCATCATTTAACTGATATTGATTGGTAGTGTAGGTTTTTTTTTCCCATCTGTTCTTGTGTATTTACATTTTCATTGTCACGTCTATGGGCTTTAATAATGTTATATGTTGTAAACATTTAAAAAAATGGTATCCTTCTTTGCATTCAGGCTGGATTTGCTGGAGATGATGCTCCCAGAGCAGTGTTCCCCAGTATTGTGGGTAGGCCACGTCACACTGGAGTCATGGTGGGGATGGGACAAAAGGATGCCTATGTTGGTGACGAAGCGCAATCAAAGAGAGGTATTCTTACTTTGAAGTACCCCATTGAGCACGGAATTGTGTCGAACTGGGATGACATGGAAAAGATATGGCATCACACGTTTTACAATGAGCTTCGAGTTGCTCCAGAGGAACATCCTGTTCTTCTCACTGAGGCACCTCTTAACCCAAAAGCAAATAGAGAAAAGATGACTCAGATTATGTTTGAAACATTTAACACACCTGCAATGTATGTTGCCATTCAAGCCGTCCTTTCTCTGTATGCAAGTGGTCGTACAACTGGTAAGTATGCCAGGCCTTGTGCATACCATTTAAGTGTCAAATGTATTTTTTAAAAAATGTGTATACATCGAATAAAATGATTGTCTAATAATTTGATGTATGGAATGTGTCTGGTAGGTATTGTGCTGGATTCTGGAGATGGTGTCAGCCACACAGTGCCAATTTATGAAGGATATGCACTTCCTCATGCTATCCTTAGGTTGGATCTTGCTGGTCGTGATCTGACAGATGCATTGATGAAGATCCTTACTGAGAGAGGATATTCATTCACCACTACTGCAGAGCGTGAAATTGTTCGGGATATGAAAGAGAAGCTTGCATATGTAGCACTGGACTTCGAGCAGGAGCTTGAGACTAGCAAGACTAGTTCGTCCCTTGAGAAGAGTTATGAGCTTCCTGATGGACAGGTGATTACTATTGGTGCAGAGCGGTTCAGATGCCCTGAGGTCTTGTTTCAACCTTCTATGATTGGAATGGAAGCTGCAGGTATCCATGAGACGACATACAACTCTATCATGAAGTGTGATGTGGATATTAGAAAGGATCTCTATGGAAACATTGTGCTCAGTGGAGGGTCTACTATGTTTCCTGGTATTGCTGATCGAATGAGCAAAGAGATCACTGCTCTTGCTCCAAGCAGCATGAAGATTAAGGTGGTTGCACCTCCTGAAAGGAAGTACAGTGTTTGGATTGGAGGATCAATCTTGGCTTCCCTGAGCACATTCCAACAGGTAATAATTAATATTTATGTGCTGTTTTTATTACTTCAATATTATGTTTTGATTAAGTTTTGTTTACAATCTCTGTGGTCTTTCCTCATTACGCTATGCTAGTGCTAATGATTGATTTATATTTTTTTGATGCAGATGTGGATTGCCAAGTCTGAGTACGATGAGTCTGGTCCATCAATTGTTCACAGAAAGTGCTTCTAGGTTTCTGTTGCTTAGTATCTTTATGAATTGTCTGAACTATTATTGCAGATATTATGTGGTTGATTAGGTTGGTGAGGCATATATTGAGCTATTTTTGATGCAGTTGCAGCATAGTTCTGTTGTGTTAGAGATACATTGATGAAGACATCCTTGTTTCGTTTTATGGCAAGATTTTAGCCCAAAATCTGCTGGTCAAATTTTTTATTTATTTGAACTGTGTAATGAATGGTTTGTGTGGAGATGAATATTTTGAATCTCCAATATCATTCTGGACAACAAGCTGAGGATTTTACAGGTCATATTATATTGCTTAATCACTTATGATGCTTTTAAGTTATTTCAACGGTTGATGTTTTTAAAAAATAACTATAAAGCAACTACTTGGAATCTTTAAAAGTGGGTCATAAAGTTAATTGAGTCGTATTCCTAGAGCATATTTTGTTTTTGTCTTAAATATTGAATCTTTATAGCGTGTCTTTCTTTTGAAAAAGTATGTGAACAGTGTATTTGCTTTCTTTGGAAAATATTGAACCTTTGTAATTTTTCTTCTAAAAGGTATGCAAACAGTGTACTTCATTGTATCCTTCTCACATTTTTACTCGCCTAGTTAAATCACTTGTACAAATTGCTAGTGGAATATATGCATTATTTTCCTTACTTTCAAGGTGCACATTGACAATAATAATTGTACTGCTTGTGGAGATGACATGTTGGGAAATCTCTTCATGTCTACAGCCCAATTTGTTATTTCAATACTTTATATTCATTGGAGTTGCTTTGGGTCATTGGTGAGAGGCATTTCATTTTGGCTAATGTAATTTATGGATTTATATTTCTTTGCTCCATTACGCTTTCTTGGCATTATGTGCTGTCTTTGCTTCCTTATTCCAAGCCTTTCTGCGTTGCATGGTATATTGCTTTGAAGAGTCTCAATTTTATTTGAATAATATATTACCAACTACTTGGTTGCATTACAAGCAGCAGGCACCCTATCCTTTTATTTATTTTTTTCTTCAATGGATAATATGGATTTGGGACACATCTTCGGATGTATTCCATAAAGATTCGGTATAGGTTTGAATGAGTTGTATTTGAGAGGTTGGAGATACTTGAGAACCTGTATGAGCGTTGTTTTCCTTTTGCATTATAGCAGAACCACTTGACCAAAATTATAAATCATTATTAGCAAGATGCCTGTTCTTTTTAGAGAGGATCTCTTCTGGACCTATTTATTATTTGGTACGGACATCTATAAAACTGTTGATACAATTTGAACAATAGTTAGATTTATCTGTTTTTTTTTTTTAATATTAATTAATTTATACAAAATTGTATGTCATGGTAGTAAAAAATACTTCTCATCGGGAAAGGATATGCTCATTTGGGGTCATCTAAGTGTCACTAATTCACGAAGTTGCTAAATCTTTGGTATTTTGTTTTGAATGTTACAAATTTCTGGCTATAATATCCATGAGTCGTGATGTGGATTCTAGTCTTTTTAATTTTGGTTGCTTACAGGGGAATCAGTTGTGGATGCTATAGTTGGTAAAGATGATGTTAAACAGGTTCGATTGTATTTGTTGTACAACTTTGCCTTAGATGCATTGAATAGCTGTTATCATGCAGTGTGGTAATTTCGCGTGCGACTTCAAGCCACCAATTTTTGAAAAACTAGCCGCCATCTGTTAGCCTGGACCTAGATCAATTGGCTAAACTATTAAACAGCATTTGTGTTTGTGCCCCATATTGCATTATTATTTTTTTTCAAAAAATAGTTGTCACGTAGAATTGGAAAGACACAGTTTGGAACAGTTCGAGTTATCCCAGATTAGTACTCGGTCGAAGGTGGAATAACTTTTCTCTTCCATATACGAGGTATTATTCTCTATTATTTTTTTAAACTAGTAAAAGCTTTAACAGATGCTTGCATCCAAAATGTGCCTCTGTAGCAAATGACGCACTTTACCCATAGCGCATACCTAAACAAGCAGGTTCGTTCGATACACCAGGCTTCATTGTGATGCCAATCCATGTTAGCGTAATTAAGCCTTTACCATATTAGCATAATTACAGTCAAAAAGGCTGTTTTTTTCGCAGAATGTCATATAAAGTTTTTTTTATTAAAACTGTCCACCTCAACGAGCATATAGCAGTATTTTAAGCAGCTAATACTTATCTCAGTCTCAAAAGCCTCTTCAATAAATGAAACATTGCAAATACCTCAAACTAACTTACCATGCTGCAGGCTGATGAGTCATTGTCATGGCTTTCTTGGTTATGTTGGTCGTTGACACTTTTATTCGCGAATCGTACTACATGCTGTCTGTAATCGGACTATTCAAACTGTGTTTTCTCACGGGGGAAATAATTCCTTGGACTTTCTTGAGCCTGGGCTATGAGCCTGGTTCTGTCAATACCTACCCCTCATGCCTTCCTACTTATGCATTGACTTTCTATGTATATCAAATCTACATTACTATGTTTTTTCCTTTCTTGTCATCTTTGCCTCTCTTTTAAGTTCCAACCATCGCCACTCACTACGGTACTAGTTAGAAGCATCTTCCCACTCCTTGTCCTTCAATTTCTGAGAAGTCTTTGTTTGTAGGGAATTTCAGTTTCCTATGCTTCTCTTTCTTTGATCTCATGCTTTATCCTCTGCTCCTTAAAACCCTTATTTGCTCTTGAAAACCGTCTTGGTAAAGGGGAAGCTGGTGCTGGCTATGTCTTTGCTATAGCAGCGATTGGACATTTTCTCACAAGGTGCTTGAGGCAGTATGAAAACATCTGAAAGGTATTTCTTCTAACTCACCGTATGAGCAAAGGACCTTCCACTAGGTGCCTTCAACCATGGTCAACCGTATTCTTTGTCTTTGTCGTGAGCCGTCTTCAAGTTGAATAGCATGCACACGTGATTGGAGCCTAGGGCTTTTTCCAATCCTACATAATGTACGCTTTTCCAATCGTGTGCGGTAAATGCTTTTGCATTGGGTGAGCTGACAAATTTAGACCTTACCCATACTCGTGCCCTTGATTCCTCTCCTTCGGAAAATCAGAATTCAATGTCTCGGATATCATAAAGTGCCTCGAATTTTATATAAACGATGGATTTGTTCCAACAGAGGTGCTTTCTCATCTCCATTTGCAAATATGGTAGGGGATTGATTCCAACAGAGGCACCTTCTCATCCTAGAAAATTCTGCTACGTAGTACAATCGTTACTTGCTTTTGTAGATATTCTTTCGTGATAGAAGAATATTGTAGTGGTGTTCTTTTTATTTGGTTAGAGTGATAAACCTTTTTTTTTTGACAATTAGGGCTGAGCATTCCCATCTTGGTCATGATTCTTTGTAAGGTTGGGAGCTAAGCTTATTGATTGGGGTTTAACATATAGCCACACACATTCCCATCCCAGCTGCTTATTGATGGGATGGGGGTTTAACACGTAGTTACACATATTTCCATTTTAACAATTAAGATATAATTTTACACACTGCTGTTTCAAACTTGAACTTCAAACAAAATTTTACAAACCAATCAACTTTTAAACTCGAAATTAAAATCATCTTTAAAATGCATATACATGACCAATGATATTAGCTTATATAAATTTAGGTAATCGGTCATAGGAAATTCACTTTAGAATTCGTAAATCTATAGTCAACTTTAAAGCCTATTTTTGAACTTAAAAGAAGAACTATCTTCAAATTCGATCACAAAAAGCGAAAATTTATATTTACCAGAAAAAATCTATTTTCACCTTCAGATTTAAACTTGAAAGTAGAATCCATCTTTAAAATGTGTATATCTATGACCAATGGCATTTGATGATATAAAACGGAGTCACAGGTTCAATGGTAATAGATATAAATCTGAAAGTGGAATCCATCTTTAATGATATAAAACCTAGTTACAGGTTCAATGGTAATAGATATAAATCTGAAAGTGGAATCCATCTTTTATTAGATAATATAAAACTGAGTCACAGGTTCAGATAAGATAATATAAATATAAAAAATGACTTGTAACATTATATTTTTCGTGTTCGGGTTGGATTCATTATTATCATTTCTTTTTTATCTTGTAAGGTGCATCAGTATTTCCTTCTCTAAATTTAGGGGACTGTATATAACAACCAAATAATAACTTTTCCTTCTCTAAATTTAGGACTGTATAACAGCCAAATAATAACTTTTCCTTTCATTGTAAGAAAACCCTGTAAGGAATCCACCTTTTGTCAAACTTATAACCCATCTTACCAAACGATTTGGAATTTCTATTTCTTAATATAACGAAATTCGTCTATAATAAACACACAGTTACTTCTCCATTACACTAGAAAACCTTTTTTTCATAGAAAACAATCGTTTTAACAATCACACACGAGTTTTTCTCAAAATGTAATAGAGATTTCCTTCGCCTTTTCCTCAAAATGTAATAGTAGATTTCCTTCGCCTCTTATAATTTTCCCTTTTCCCTTCTTCTAACCTCCCACCCCTCCAAAAAAAAAAAATTAAAGTATAAGCTTCTCCCTTTTCTTTAAAATTTCACAACTAAAAAAAGGTATAGTATGGATTTTTCATAAATAAAAGATCATTCTCTATTGGGTCTTGACGTGAGTTTAGTCATGAGATTCTCATCATAATAAATTTATTTATTTAATTTTTAAATTTAAATAATTTATATTTCGATTAAAAAAAAAGGTGAAACTCACATTGAAGGGAGAGACTTTTTTCAAGGATCGATTTATTCTTCTGGGCTAGTGAGCGCAAACAAACAATTCTCCATTGGGGAATCACTTGCTTCAAGAGATAACACATTTCTAGCCATATTAACCTTAGTAGTTTCCTCGATATTTCTAATTAGCAGTAATATCGTTAATTGAGTACAACCTTTAAACCTTGGTAGTTTCCTAGATATTTCTAATTAGCAGTAATAGCATTAATTGAGTACAACCTTTAATGGCAATTTTTTTTTTTTTTAATATACTCCTTTAATGACTTAGTACAACTTTAGTGGGTTTAATAATTTAGTATTATTTTAGTGGGTTTAATAATTTAGTATAATCTTTAATGATAATATCATTAATTTAGTGCAATTTGATACAATCAATGGCAATTTTTTTTTTTTTTAATATACTCCTTTAATGACTTAGTACAACTTTAGTGGGTTTAATAATTTAGTATTATTTTAGTGGGTTTAATAATTTAGTATAATCTTTAATGATAATATCATTAATTTAGTGCAATTTGATACAATCAATGGCAATTTTTTTTTTTTATATACTCCTCTAATGATTTAGTACAACTTTAGTGGGTTTAATAATTTAGTATTATTTTAGTGGGTTTAATAATTTAGTATAATCTTTAATGACAATATCATTAATTTAGTACAATTTGATACAATCTCAATAGGTCTAACAAGAACTACTTCACCCTTTGTTTCTCTTTTCCAATGATGTATTATTTAATAATTGTAATAATACAAGGAAAGTAGTTCTCCTGCATTCGGTGTGTGTTCTAGCTTTGTTGGTTTGTTTTGATTTCTCTCTGAATACCATGCTGTATTTGTTCTATTTTCTCTTGATTTGTAAACTGTCTTCAGTTTGTGTCTTTGTGACTAGCTAGAGTTAACAACAACTACCTTCTTATTTTGCCCTAAAAGACCTAAATTGTTATGGGTTTCATCCATTCTCATTTCTTTATTATGTTGCTCTTGAAATCTTAAAGTGCAAGGGATAACATCTTCACCCCGTTCACTTTTATTACCTAGAGAGGATACTATACTATTTTAGGAAAATGAAGATGATTTACCTGGAATAAACTTGACCTCTTTTATCCTCTTTATTTTAGGATTTGTCTTATCTTCTTTTGCACCTTTAATTCTTTCTAAACTTGCCAAATGATATTGTAGATAGGCTTTCTTTGCCTCTTCTCTAAGAGTGGAATATCCTTGATCTGATATAGCTTTTAGTATTTTATGATTTCCTTGCTTCGTCTTGAAGTTTATCTCATGGTTAGAATTTTTTCTCTTTCTTCATAGTTTTCACTTTGGAAACTCTTGCCATGTGTCGAATCTCATAATAATTGTGGCAACGAAATGTGATATTTTCATAATCTACTTGTTGATCTCATTCTCTTGATTTGGATTTAATCTTAATGGATTGTGGCAAAGGTTTTGAAATATCCATAGCAACACATATTCGAGTATATATAGCATTATTTCGCTCCTTAGTAGTTAGTCCTTCCTTGATGAATTCCCCTAGGGTATTTCCAATATTCTTTAAAACATCTTTATTTATAAGTTGATATGGGTGTCCAAACAGCCTAACCTATATTGGTAGCTTCTTAATAATTTTTGTTTCAATAGAAAATTTTCATTCCATGGTCCAAATAAAGTGCATCTCTTATCCCTGATTTTTGAACTTAAAAATATGATGAGGACAAAACATTTAGGAAATAGAGGAATTTGAATTTAATTCCCACTTCCACTTGATCCAATTTTGAATCTCCAAAAACCCTGACCATAATCTATGGAACTTACATATTGACCCTTTAGTTTTAAGAACCATTATATCATGCTCAATCTCGTCCTTGATACTCACTTCTTGTGTAACATTTGCTACATAGATTGAGATTACCATGTATTTGCTCTTTTGCTTATCTTCAACTTGGGCCTCCATACTTCCAACTACGACATCTTGACTTCCCATTAGGTCTTTCAAATACAACTTTCCTTCCATATTAGCTAATGGGGCTCGCTCTTGGCTTGCACACCCTCTTGACTCACATTCCCTCTTGGGTTGCACTTATTCCTAGCTTACACTCTCTCCTGCCTTGTGTTTGCTCCCGACTTGCACTCACTCTTGGCTCGCAATAACCCCTATCTATTTTTTCCCTAGAGTTCCTTTGCTTCAACAGTTTTTTGAAAATGATATTCCATGTATTTGTGGTAAGGATTTGAAGTATTGATGCACTGCAGATGAACTTGTCACTCTTCCACCATGATTGAAGCTCGACTCACACTCCTTTTTAACTCACACTCCCTCTTGGCTCACATTTTCTCTTTTGGACAATTTTTTTTCAATATGTTACATGGGATTGAAATGGAACCCACCCATATTATATCATCACCACATAGTGGTATTACAACAAAGTTTGGATATTATCCATGTTTCGTTTGACAAGATTCAAACCTAGGTCTCCTCCCTAAAATGTTAGGAATCTAACTAATTGAGCTAATACCACTTGATATTTGGATAATTTTTTTTTTCAATGGGCTATATGAGATTGAAACGGCCCCACCCATATTACATCATTACCACTTAGTGGTATTACAATAAAACTTTGGATATTATCCATGTATCATTTGGCAAGATTCGAACCTGGACCTCCACCTTGAAATGTTAAGGAATTTAATAGGTTGAGCTAATGCCACTTGCTATTTGGACAATTATTATTATTATTATTTTTTAAGCGAAAAACCCCTTGCGGAGCCGCCTTGGTCTGAGAGACCACGAATAGGGGGTTCTACACCGTCAAAGTCACCCGGGAGTCGCACCCGACCTTGCCCGCACCAACATTATCAATTGGATTTTGGATACCCAATTTGCCTTTTTGGTAGGGTGGAGATTTGAACCTGAGACCTCCCTTGGAAGATTGCCCTCTCCTCTCCAACTCACCTACAACACCCGAGTGACAATTATTTTTAACCAAGGATCAAAAGTGTAATTTTTGTTTTTTTTACTATAATATAATTTTAATATATAATAATAAATTATAATGTAATTTTTGAATGTTCTTTGATGGCTTCTCCAATGTAAAGTTAGTGTGAGAAACCCATTTGGCCAAATTAAAAAATAAAAGTTTCTCACTAACCAAATTAAAAAATAAAAATAAAAAATATATATAGTTAGACTATTTAATACTTTGCCTAAAAAATAAAAACTTTCGAATGTTCGGCGTATTAGCATGTGAGTTTATTTTGTATGCCTTGTCCCATTTTTAAGTTACCAGCATGTTCCTTGACCTTGGTTTAGATATTTATTAGATGTTGATAATAGTTTTGATGTGCATTTACATATTTATTATAAGATATTATTATAATACTTTAATTTTGTATTATATTTAAATATAATATTATTGAAGATATTGATATTTTTTATGTTTTAAAATTTTAATATTTTATTGATTTTTTTTATTTGGTTAGTGTAAGAAATTCATGTGACCAACGTGCATGGTTAAGTAATTTCCTCTTAACCATGATCTCTTATAAAGCTGAGAGCTATGCTTATCAATAGGGAATTTAACATAACCACCACACACTCACCCTCTCACGCCCACGGTTTGAACCTTGGACCTCCCCGAAGAAACCAAAGCTCAATCCGTTGCACCCGTAGAATTATTTTATTGATATTATTGGAAGTATTTAATTTAATTTTTTTTAATTTCATTGGAGAAGCCATGAAATTTAACCAACTAGCAATGGAGAAAATGATAAACAATAAACCATCACACCATGAAATAGTAGTAGCCTAGCTAAAAATAAAGAAACATCAACTATAAAAAAAAGTTGAAGCCTTAGTGCTGCTGAAGGAGCAAAGCTATGAAAATAGATTAAGAACCTCAAATCCCAACTTGTTAAAAATGATAAATAGAAGAAACAACTAAAATAATTTTCTCAACAACTTGCTCAAGGGTGGAACTAGCTAAGACAATAGTTTGAACAATATAGTTGATGAAATTGATAGAATAACTTTAGATAACTTATCAAGATAAGGATTAGACAAATTTTGAACATTATGAGGAAATTATAAAGCTAAAGGAAGGAGCAATGGTTGACCTATGGTGGGCATCATAACTCAAGAAAGTAAAGTATCTATGGAATTATACTAAAACTAAGGTCACAAATGCTAAGTGATACTTCAAATTTATGGCCAACATAGAGAACATTCCCAACCAAGTGTTAAGAATAGTCAAATAAATGAAGGATGAATTGGTTGCAAAGGTGAAGTATCATAAGGTACTTAAGCAATTATCCACCTTATAAAGGTATTAGTAGATGGGGATCAATAGGAAGGATATAATGAGAATGCTAAATAAGATCGTCAATGTCCAAAGAGGCCTGCAAACTTGCAAAGACACAATGGTCTCTTTGGAAACCCTAGTGCAAGAAATCAGAAAGGAAATTTAGGGATTAGTCAACATTGGATTATTGCACATGTTGGAGAGGCTCCTCGAAAAAATCAATGTGATGGTCAAAGAGGAGAATACCAAGGCTAGAGTGGAAGTAATGATTGAAAGGATCAAACAATTGAAGGTTCTACTCAATAGGTTCCATGGAATAGTAGAAAACCAAGATGGATTATTAGAAAATCCATATGAGGAACTAATAAGAAATATTAAAGACCTTAAGTTTCACAGATCTTAGGTTCCCAAGAGACGAGGAGTGGTAGAAGTTCTTATAGCTACTACCTTGAAGAGGATAGGGAGAACTGACAATTTTACAGGTTTATGATAAAAGGACCCAATTTTGTAGACTTCATGCCTAAGGATAAAGGCATCATCGAGGATCTCTTGCCAATAAAGCTTGGTATCCCATCAAATCAACATAAATATAGTATAATATTACTACCTTAGAATTCCACAAATTTTGAATATTTATATAACATTTTTGATTGACCAATTGAGGCCTCTAAAACTTAATTTTGCAAGATGATGACTTGAGGTGCAATTTGTTAGAGATGGTGTGATTAGATCCTAAGGAGCAAAGCACTAGGTAACACAATAATTTTTCCACAAGAGTAGAGCACTAGTAGAATGGAGCAAAGCACTCCTAAATATGAGTGATTTTCTCCCCTCTTGGAGTGAATAGTTCATGGGTAGTTAAAAGCATAAAAGGACGTGCATACATCCTAAGGATGATTTTTAGAAAGAAATATTTTGGCATGTAGTGGCACCCCTAATAATTTTGGAAGACTTTAAGCAATTTAGGAATATTTTTAGAGGCATGTAGCATTTGGAGATGTATCATTTTGCTAAAGATACATCCAAATATTTACTTTTATGAGGAAGTACATTTTTCACCTAAGGAAACTCAAGGGTGAATTATTCTTATAAACAATATCCATGGACTTTATTGTAAAATTTTTTGGCCTTGAGAAAACTAGAGGTACACTTTATAAGAACCACATTGTACTTGCTCTTTCCTTTTGAGATTAATAAGAAATTGATGAGACTTTTTGCTTTCTATCAAAGGCACCACCCTCTTGGATTGTGGAATGCATGACAATTATGGTGCTGCCCTTTCGTTCTCTCATCATTCCTTGTTAATTTTATCTCTCATTCATGGAATTCCATTATTGTTATTCTCCTTGCTATGGTTATGTCCATATTTACTTTCAATCTCTTGCACCCTAAACTTTAAAATCTACTTTCATGCAATTTTATTTTCTACATTTTACTTTTTATACTCTAAACTTTTGCATTTAATTTCATGTAATTAGATTAGATTAGTTATATTTTAGCAAGAATAATGGGGATTTAACCTAATTATGGAGTTCAAGAGGCACACTATCTCTCTCTTATAATTTGTTGAATAAAAAATTTTAGACGCATTAAAAGTTAGATTTTCCCATAATTCAATACTTACATAAATGAATAATTGAATGTATTATGCAATGAATGTATATATGCTTATACAAATGTACATCATACAATATTAGCCTTGGACATAAGTTAGATTACACTTTCAACACCCCTCATAATCTAAACTAAGGGACCAAGGAGAGAAGACATCATATTTCCCCCCATAATGGATGCTCTAGTGTGCATTTGTCTTTAAGAAAGACCCCTTTGAATGCTCTAGTGTGCATTTGTCTTTGAGGAAGATGATCATTTATCTTAAGAAACTCCACTTTAATCATTTATAGCTTCAAAAATAAATTTTGGGTTGGATTTTATTCCTTTTATAGTATCCACAAATGATCTTCAACTTCTTTCAATACTTAACCTAGCTCTTGGACCCATGGACTTTTGTCTCCTTAGGTTTGAATTCCTTTGAATGAGCTTGTACTTGAGAAGTCCCACCATAATCCTTCATTGCTACTTAAAAATAAAATAGAAAAGACAAAACTTTATTAAGAGATAAATTTTTATTGTGTTTCTAGGAACATAGAAACCATATGAACCATTAGGTTCAACATCTAAAAAGGGTAGAGAGCTTAGAAGGACAATTTTGACTCATTTTGTATCATCTTTCTTTTTGCCTCTAGGAGATGAAATATTTACACTTAATGACTTGAATCTTGCAATATAGTACTCAACATTATTAAACTCATCCAATTTGAAAGAAAAAGACTATAATTCTAAGTTACTTACATTAATTGTATTTACTTTCCCAAATTGAATCATGCAATTTTGACCGTACTTGATAGATTCATTCTCTTCCTTGATATGAAAAGGCAATTCTGGTTCAATAAACAAGGAGAATAGACCAAGAGCTTATTCTTTCTTATATTGATAAGTTTCATCATCAAGGGGTACTAATTTATCCTCTTGAAACATGCATCACACATTCTTTTTACATAGTAAATTGGTCATTTGAGTTGATAATATTCTAAAATTTCACCCTTTGAGATGAATAACATAGGCTTGAGGATCCATCTTATGCAACTCAACCCCAACACTCTACTAGGTCCTTGAACTAATGTCACCAATGCAAGAAGATAAAAATTCATGTGATTTGAAAAATAAATAGGTTCAAAACACTTTTGTATGCAAAAGTTATGGCCTCCAAAAATAATCCTTAATGGACCTTCGTAGTGAACCTAATCACTACCTTATTATATCCTCTTATAATATATTTATATTATATTATATTCTAATATTATCCTATATATATTTATTTATTTATAACTTACCCTATTAATAACCTATTAATGGGTATGAAGGGTTATGACCCTTTATAATATAACCCTTGGATAATATATATATATATATATATATATATATATATATATATATATATATGAGAATCCATATCCATATTTATATTTATATGTCTTTCAGACATTAAATACTTCATAAATTTCATGTCATAGACCTATTTGTCCATTACAAGAGGTATTAGAGTCATGCTCTTGAACTTGTGGTTCAACTTCTGGTTGGTGACTAGAATTTTTTTAGGTTTGTAGCCTATACTCATTTTGGCCTATATCCAAGCCAATTTTTGCTTATGGAAAATTTCTTTTCAAGTAGATATTTTAAATTAATTCTTATTTGTATTCATCTAAATTTCTTATTATTTAATTATTGTCAATGCAAGCTATAAAAGGATATGACCTGAGATATTAAAGGGTGTGATCCAAGATACAAAGGGTACAACCTAATATATTAAAGGGTATGGCTTGAAGGACAAAAGGACATAACCTGAGATTTGAAAGGATGCTACCCATGATATGAAAGGGAGTGACTCAAGATACAAAGTGGTGCAACCCAAGACATGCAAGGGTGTGATGAGAGATACAAAAGAGTGTTACCCAAGATACAAATGGGTGCAACCTAAGACTCTAAAGGGTAAAACCTAAGATTCAAAAGTATACAAAATTGTGATATAAAATTGATAACCCAAGATATGAAAGGGTGTGACCCAATATATGAAATGTTGTGACCTAAGATACAAAAGGGTGCAACCCAAGTATGAGAGGGTGCAACCTAGCATACCAAAGGGTGCAATTTGGTAACAAAAGGGTGTGATAGATGTTAGGAATAAAAACAAATGAGATATATTATACATGAAAAAGATTACAATACATAGGTATAAGCTTATATTTTAATCATGACAAATGTCAAGAGAAACTGACAAGTGTCAAGGTAGAAGGCATAGTGCACATTAATTCTAACATTCCTCCTTAATGTGCACTATCCTAATTATAGAAAAAAAAGTCAACATTAGGTAACATTCCCCCTTAATGTTGACTTCACTAAAAGAACCCTAAACATCCTCCTTTATTACATGATTTGGTCTAGGCTCGTGCTCTTTGTGCTTGGCTCTCCAACTATGAATAATTCTAGATCAACGGTGTATACATCTCGATCTGTTGCCTCAGGGTCAGCCACTACCTTGGATCTATTGCCATTGGGTCAACCGTCTAAGTACCTTAGGGTCAGCCACTTTTGGATCTATTGCATCTACAGGTCATCCTCCAAGTATGTTACCTCTCCTTTATCATCGACAACAATTACATGAAAAGATGAGATGGACCTCTAATCTCCAACACTAGCAACGTTGAGCTAGTAAAAAAAATCCAGTCCAAATTGATCATATCAAAAAATTCACAGCACTGGCACCTGTAACAAAATCACTGCGATGATTGTATTTTGTTTGGATGTTAACTACTGCACCTTGTGAGAGGGCATTTAAAAAAAATCCAACATTTTGACTCTGCAACATCGTGTTTCATATCTACAACATCCTGTCTTGGCCTTTCTCTATATTTATAGTGTTATGACCACCAATACCACCTCCATCATACTTCTCATCGTATTTATTACATACCAAAAAATAGGTATGCAACATGAGGATTAAACTACATCAAACTCCCACTCTATGGGTAAATTCCCTACACTTCTCACCATCGGCTTGGCGCGTGAGGGATAGTGTCATGAGGACCTGCAAAAGAGATGAGATACTTGGATATTTTGGAGATTAGCCTGTCATCATGCCCTTCGCATGGCAAAATTTATAGGTTAAGATTCCCTTTAGGTCTTCACGTAGGCGATTGTTCCTTGGCGCACGATGTAGTCATTATTTTCCAACGGCCATGCAAAAAATAATATCTCCGCCAACTGTGAAGAGGTCGTAGTTTGCTAAGCAAACGTACAACAAAGAACATCTATTATGGGATCTCTACATACATCTTCAAAGCTCATCGGGTAAATAACATCAATCTGCCATGGGAATGTAGACAAAATACAGATTTTCCATGGCCATAAAACAATGAAGTTATGATAAAAAAACATGGCACATGCCAGATATTATGGTTGTAAAAGAAAACGTAATAGAAACAAAATATCTCAGAAATCAGAGATTTTAAATCCAAAAATGTGACCTCTCAACAGATCTACAAATTTAATGTATCTCATTTTTCATTTCTCCGTGGAGAAATTACTTCTACGGACGGATACCTTCAATAAATCACTCTAATTTTTTTTTGGGGTAGCCATTAATTTCTCAAGCTTCTAGTTTTTTATCCATCTCATGGATGGAGAGCATACTCCCTAGCTTGAGAAAAAAATGGGGAAAAAATGAGTGATGGAAATCCCCCCTCAAGCTCATAAGCTCAAGAGAGAGCCTGGAGCTCTGATACCAAATGTTAGGATTTGAAGAGATGAGATATATTATACATGAAAATGATTACAATATATAGGCATAAGCCTATATTTTAATCATGACAAGTGTCAAGAGAAACTAACAAGGGTTAAGGTAGAAGGCATAGTGCACATTAATTCTAATATTCCCCCTTAATGTGTACTATCCTAACTATAGAAAAAAATAAGTCAACATTAGGTAACATTTGCAGATGTACTTCGATCGCGATAAACCATGACAAATCAAATAATTTTATGACCATTAAAAGATATTTAGTCATGCAGATGCCCAAACACTACGTTCTATAAAAAAATTTCTCCATGTACCTTTCACTTCACCGGAGACCATCAAACTATTATTGAACCAATATCCCTTGATTTGAGCGAGGTTCACATTATGCACTTTTTCTGTCTTGAATCTATGGAAATACTACACTCATCGCCATCACTGTGAGTTCATAGCATGCGAGTTTTCTGGAGGAATAGGTGGCAACCAAATATTTGGTAGTTGCTTGATCATGGATGATCGTGTATGATTGTCCTGACTATGCATCCAGGAAGCAAAAAATGATGAACACAAAGGTTACAACAGTCTTCCATCATCGAAGATTTTATCTGATGAAAAAAATATTATTCGTACAATGCCATTGTAGAAAATCTCCTAATATATCTCATCCACCTCGTATACACATGCAGACATAAAAACATGTTGCTCCTGTTCTCACACAGATGGCCAATGAGCAGATTCGAAGGCTCCTTTACGCGAAACTCCACATCTTCAGTTGCAATGGCAATATGCAGACGAAATAGGGCCTGTTCGTGCTACAAATCCCAGTTGTAGATTGTAGCAAATGGGTTTTGGTGGCTTGCCACCGCGAGCTAGGATGTCATTCAAACAATAAAAAATAATATAAAAAACTTCTTTGATCCACTCCATTCAACGATAGGATCCTATCCTAGCTCCCGTACTGCAACGTCTTGACAACAAATTTAAAAAAAAAAAAATAGGGGCAGCCATAAAATCCTCTCCTCCAATTGGCTTTTTGGTTTATGATCCACAAATGTGGAGAGCATACTCCTTGAACCTTTTGGAGAGGGAAGGAATGGGGGAAAATAAGGGGGGTGAAAAATGAGGGGGGGATTTCCATGAGGGAAATCCCCCCTCAAACCAACAGGACAGGGAATACCAGATGTTAGGAATAAAAATAGATGAGATATATTATACATGAAAAGGATTACAATATATAGGCATAAGCCTATATTTAAATCATGACAAGTGTCAAGGTAGAAGGCATAGTCCACATTAATTCTAACAATAGATAAGAAAACCATACAATCTAATTATTCAAAAAAATATGGGAAGTTCAAATTAACAAGTTCCGAGGTTTATGGGTGATGGAAATCTTAAAAATTGGTTTACAAATTTCAAAAAGTGTGTTATATTATCTATTATCATATAAGTAGGTTTAGATGGTGAAGCAACAACATGTTGGTCTAATATTAACTTTGAACTAAAAATAAATCTCAAATTGGATAAACTTGAAGGAATCTTTCTAAGAAAATAGACTATAAAAACAATACAAAATGATATTCACAAGGAGCTAAAAAATTCTAAAATACTTATATCTATAGAGCATGAAGAAATCACCCACTTTTATAAACATAATTGTGATCTTCTTAATCAAGTTAAGCATCTCAAGTTACAATACAAGAATTTTCAAAAGCCAAACATGTCTCTTTCCTCCAATGAAGCATTTATTGAGGATTATGATAGTTCCATTTCTAGAGACACTGAAGTTAAACAATCATTCATATCTAAAATTCAACAAGTATTCATTTTATAAAAAAATCAATTCAAACTAAGGATGTAAAATTACACAATGATATTGTTCAATCTATAACCAATGGTTTTGATCTCAAAGATAAAAATTAGAAGCCTTATCATACTTCTCATATTGAACTTTTTTGACTTCAACAATCTATTTATAAACATCCACATCATACAAAATGACAATAAGGTTTTGATTCATATAAACAACCAGCTTTTATTCCAAAATATTCCACAATGATCTTATTCATATACACTATCTCTCAAGATTAATAGACAAAAAGGTTTTGGTTCCTCTCAAAAGAGATCATATATTCCAAAATTTGGAAGACACTCATGGATTCAAGATAAAAGGTAGTTCTCATAAGATTTCCACTCAAACTCAATGCCCCTCAAGGTCGATTTAGTATGATTAGTCCCAATCCAATGAGATAATATTTAGTATTTGTAACAATCATATACCATATATTTTCTCATGATTCAAGAAAGAGTTAACTTCTTTTGGACAATGTATTGAAGGAACTTAAAAGGAATTAAATCATGAAAAAAAAATATCTATTTCCATTTCAAAATTGTTGATGACACTTCAAGGTTGAAGTTTATTTAATAAGGGGGGACATGTAGTGAACCTAGTCACTATATTTTTAGATCCTCTAATAATATTTATACCTATTATATTATAGTATCATCCTATATATATATATATATATCCTTCATGGAGAGAATCCATATCCATATTCTTATTCATATCTCTTTTACACATTAAATCCTTTATGTATTTTACATAATAGATCTATTGGACCATTACAACCTAAAAAATTAAAAAATAGCCCTCCACACCTTAGAAATGTAGTATTCACTCTCAATCTATTACTTGCATCCAATAATTATTGATAAATTCCACTTATTTTGTGCCACCTGGTTGCCACTAGACTATTGAAAATATTTTGATTTTGATAGATTTATTTTTTATTGGATGACATGGCATAAATATGATAAAAATTTAAACTTTGTCTTGTTCAATAGCCATATTGGTTTCCATTGTAGCCAACACATGAGTGAAAATAATTGCATATACATAATGATAAAGAGGAAGAGGTTTGAACCTCTAACCTCTATCTGGTAGATGTCTTGAGCTAGTTAGGCTAGCCAACCATTCATAACCCTATGTTGAAAATAAAAGCTTCTTCCAACCATAAAATGAGGATGATTATACTAGGCACTTCAATAGCTTCTAATATGCAAAAGGATAAATTTGAACTCGATACCTCTCCATAAAAAACCTAGCCAATGCTTATCTACCATTGTGCTAGTTACCTCATGTGAAACAATGATATAAATACCTCCTTGACAACCTCAAATAACGGAGGAAAACCACACAAATAAAGCCTCATATGCTTGCAATATATTTTAAAAAAGGAATATGATAGTCAAACCCATGACCTATCTCAGCCAAGCCTTACATTCCTCTGGTCCATCCTACCTAGATCTTGTTGCTAGCAAGAAAAAGGAAGACACCACACCTTGATAGAAACATCTTCCTTGATCCAAATGGAGGCATGCATTATTATCCAAAAGCACTAAAACAATAGTGTTGGGACTTAAAAGAGGAATTCCATAAAGCATCAAATAATGACTCAATTATTCCACAATAAACCATGTGAAAATGCATTTCTTGATTTCATGGAACCAATAAGCTTAAAAATTTGAGCAAATTTGAACACTTGGATAACCTAATCCAAACATATAAGAAAAATTAAAAATGGAGGGAGGAGGTTTATGACACTTTTTTTTTTGAAAATTTGAAAGTTTCCCTTTGCAACAACACGCATAAAAAAATATTATCACAATGAGACAAATTCCACCACTAATATTGTACCTGACTTAAAAACATTTCAACAATAAATTGTCATTGTGATTAGAAGAAGGATTAGAGGCTCAAACAGTTTGCATGACCAAGCATTGTTGCTTCATACCCACTCCGATACCACATTAGAATTCACACCTATTTCTAAAAATGATTAGAAGCAATCCATCCACTCAAATATTATAGAGAAAACATAAAAGTATAAAAAAGAAAAGAAAAAGATCGAACTAACGGGCACCTTTAGACACCATGAATAATCACCATATCATCCATGGATAAGGATCACAACACTTTGATACAATGGATGGAGTGGATAGGAATATTTATATCAGTAGCAAAATCACAACTACATTAATTAATCTAATCTAAGCCAAAATAACAAGAGGGATTTAGGCTAGTAATAAAATATAAGACAGGTTTAACCATAACAAGGTTAACCGTGACCCATAGGGCTTACATAATAGAATAATTAAATGCATTGTACAATGAATGCCCATAGACCTTTACAAAAGTATATAATACAATGTTGGCCTTGGGTATAACTTAGATTACAATTTCAATAACTCTTACCCAAATATATTAAAATATTAAAAAAAATAGCATCCTAAAAACTATTTAAATTAAAAAAAATAGATTCCTCCTTTGGTCTAGACTAGTTAGGCATATCACCCTATTTTTGAGGGAGGAAAAATTGTGTTGAAGTCACCCCAAGAATCTAGGTATCAAAATTATGACTCATCATTAACTTGTTTTTTGGTAGGTAAATAAATGTTTTTAATTAACTGCTGGGTTGAAGGGACCCAATCCCTAATACATAAGGCAATCAAAATACCGATAATACAAAAATTGAAACATACCATAGCCAAAGGGATGAACATGAAAACCACCAATAGCCTGTGATAGCATCAAATGAACTAAATCCAGAAATTGGAAAAGAAAATTAAAATAGACATACAAAATTAAAACCATAACGATGTGGAACAAACAACAACACAAATTCCAAAACTTCATGAAATAACATTCATCGATAAACCTACTCCCAAAATTACTGGGAATCATCTTCATCCTCATGTTTTATATCATTTTTCTAGCTCTTTACAAGGAGAGCATTGAGGGCAACCAGGAGTTCATTAAGCTCCTTGATGGTTTGTGAGAAAAATAACGCACACCTCCTTGACCATATTGACTGATTTTGTGAGTTTCTCCACAATGCTAGAAATATGGTCAATGGTCTTGGTTCGAATGGCAACACCAACATCAAACCTATCATTTTACTCATCGTCCACAATGACCTCCAGCATGAATTAGGTTCCATAAACACCTTTCCTTTTTAGACATCGTAAGATTCTACGAGGAGTAGGGCAAATAACTTTTCTTTTTCTTCTCAAGGGTCTGCTTTTGACTTCAACATCAGGTGCATGAGGCTCCACTAGGACTGAGTCATTGGGTTTTTATGGGGCAATTTCCTCATCCTTGTTGTTGGATTGATTAGGGTTATATGGAAAAACTCTCTAGAGACCAGTAGAAGGGGTAGCAGACTGGAAGGGATCAAAAAATTCAATAGAAGGACCATCCGAAAAGGGGACAACAATAGAGGGGTCAGTTGGAGAATTGGGATCAAGGGAATCAGGAATAGTGGCCGACTCAGGGATGGACATAGGAATTTAAGGAGGCATCGGGGGATCGACTACAGGTTGAGACAAGAGAGCATGTTTATAAATAACTAGGAATAACCCTTGGTGCGAAGGATACTTGCATGTTTTCTTATCCCTGTAGTTTTCAATGGTAAGACTCATGGACCTAAACAGGAATTCAAGGATGCTAATAGGCTTGATGTCTTGTAGATGATTAACGAAGGCAAGGTGGAAGGATCGGAGGGGGCTGTTGAAATTATCCACAGTGATATACTACAAAATAGGGATAATGACTAAGTCCTAGGGAAAATGGATAGAGGAGAGGTCAAATCCATCCTTGACCCATTTCAAATATTTACCTTTTTTAGGAAAGTTATATGTTTCTTCTTTAAATTTATGGCAATCCCATCTCACCGTTTGATCCTTGGAAGAAAACCTAGAAATTTTAGATAGAATATGGATATTTAACTCAATTCAGATCCCACAAACTTGGACCACGTCATATTTCCATGAAATGACAAAATCTCTAGTGAATCCATTTTCAATACCACTGAAAAACTTGAAAAAGGGAGTGAATCCCTTGGCTCCAAGCAAATCATCAGCAATAGGGTCAAGTTGCAACACTGAAAGGTTTTATAATGGCCATACTAATGAACAAACAAAAGAAGAAAGAGGACCAACATAGGGAAACAATGGAAAGGATGCCAAATAACAAATGAACTCAGCCAAAAAGGTGGTGGATTTTGAAGGTGTGCCAAAAGTCGTAGAATAAGAGAGAAAAAGATAAAAGGGGCTTTTCGATGTAGCTTGGAAACCCAACCATAGGACAATGACAAAGGAACACATCAGCTAGAGCACGGGGAAGGGAAAAGTTCAAAAAAGATAAGGAAAGGAGGGATGTCAGGGTTGAAGGGACCAACTAACAAAGCGGTATGCGCGGTGCAAATGATGAACATGTGACATGGTTGGAAAAGCTGAAAGATGGAATTAACATGATGATAAAGAAAAGGGTAACTGATGTGGAGGCATGAGGCTTTGGAAAGATACCAAGAAGACTCAGAAGCTACTCTATGATCTAAACGAACCTCTTGGAGAGAGATGCAATCAAAATTTTGAGAGATAATGATTAATTGGAAAGGTAAACAATTGACCATGGTGTTAATGGAAACACCCGTGGTGTTGAGAAAAACACCTTTGGTTAGACACTTGTTGTCATTGAAGATTTCACTCAAAGTCATTTTTAGCAGCAGTGATAATGTCTTGAGGGAAAGAATCTTTCCAAACAATGAAGTCATTCTGATTGGTTGCCATGTTAGCCTCCCTAAACACGTGCTAGATTGTGTTGAGCATAAGATGGCTGATAATATATTGGCTCTCCTATATAATATTTATAATATTCCATCCCGACTTGGTGTTATTATTAACATGATTAATCACATTTAGAGAATCCCCCTCGAAGATCATTGGGTTAGGTAGGTCTTTGCTAAGTTCTAGACTCCTCTAGAGAGCACAAGCTTCAACATAGTTATTAGACTGAAATCCCAAGTTTTCAATGAATGCTATGATGATCTTGCCCTAATGGTCCCGAATGATTCCTCTAGCTCCAACATCTTTGGGATTGCCTTTAGACGACCCATAAAAATTTACTTTGAGCCACCCTAGAGGAGGGGGTCCCATTTGGCGTTGGCATTGTAGTTGGCATGAATAGGGGGTCTGGAACACTTAGAAGAAATGCTAAGGGATTTGAACAAGTGGGCTTCCAACCCAAAAATAAGGATTTTTGGATAGGGGACCAAATTTACATTCTCAATAGCAAAGCATATAGCTTTATTGACCACCGCTTCTGGATCTCTAGATTGATCACTGAAGATTTTGCTATTGTGCTCAAGCTAGATTTGCCATAGGGTATGATGCAGAGAAGCTTCCCATAGAAATTTAAGTCTAGTATTACGAAACACTTGGGGCCATTGGGTAAAAAATAAATAATTGATTGGGGCCAGACCCAATTGACCTGAAACATATTCAATAGAATTGAAAAGGCATTGTATAAAAATGGACATTCAATTAACAAGTGCTGAGTGGATTCCTAGGCTTGTAAACACATATAACATCTATTAGGCACCATGATGCCCCTCTTGATAAGATTTTTTGTAGTGAGGATTCTATTTTGTATGGCTAACCATGAGAAGTGAGCGAATTTTGGAATGATATGTTTGAGCCAAATTCTATTGAAAATAGTAGGGGCAAGCTGATTATGTTGTAGGTTCTATGGAAATTCAAGCAAAAGGAAGGCAAACTTGACTAAAAAAGTACCATCATCACAACATTTTCATAAGGGCTTGTCTTTTTTTTCTGGGATATAGGGATGAAGCTTGATCTGAAAATTGCTTGCAGTGAGATGATTTGCATAATTTATGTTAAAATTTAGTTGCCTCCATTTGGAGCGAACCTGATTTTGCACAATAAAATCTACAACTTTCGGTCCAAATCTATGATTAGTGAGGGGCTTGAGAGCAACAATTTCTTAGTAATTTATAAGAGGCTCATCCTTGGCCCATGTGTTGTACCAAAAATTAATGGTTTTCCCATCTTCGAGTTGCCATCTGACTCCTTTCTGAAGCAGGGGTCTGGTTTGAATGATTGAGCACCAGAAGTGAGACCCCATTTGAGGAACTTCATCATCCATAAAAGTATGATGCTGCAAATATTTCCTTTTAACAATTGAGATCCATTCCAAATTTTCATTTGTAAAAACCTTCCAAGCCTGCTTAGCTAAGAGAGCATGATTCATTTTGTTAATCCTTCAAAACCCGAGGCCACCCTTATCTTTCAAAGAGAAAACTTTATCCCAAGCCACCAAGTGAAATTTCTTCTAATTGTCAACTCCAGCCCACAAGAAACGTTTTTGAATTTGTTCAATAATGGTCCCAAATACTGTAGGGATTTTAAAAAATGATAAAAAATAAACAGGTATGCTCTATAAAATTGACATGAAAAGAGTAACTTTACCCACTTGAAAGAGAAGGACTCCTTTCCATCCTGCAATTTTCTTATGAAACCTCTCAATAAAATTATTCCACATTATCTTGGCAGGATTACCCATAAACATAGGTAGGCCTAAATATGTAGTTGGGAGGACTACAATAGAGCATCCCATGATATTTGTAATTTTGATTTGGTGGGGCACTGGGGTATTTATGAAGTAAATTTTTCTCTTAGTGAAATTGATTCTTTGACCCACAACTTCTTCATAGAGGTTGAGGATAGATTTGATTACTCTTGCCTCAGAAACTGATGATCTAGTCGCCAACAGAGTATCATCCACAAATTGTTGGTGAGTTGAGGGTTGGAGGTTGGATGTAAATTTGATGCCAAGGATCAAAACCATGGAATAGGGAAATTTTATGGCTCTTCCAAGGCTCTCAGCTAGGATTATAAAGAGTATGGGGGATAAGGGGTCCCCTTGTCTCAATCCTCTGGTACTTGGAAAGTACCCTACAATAGACCCATTCACTAGCACAGAGAACCAAGAGGTGGAAATGCATTGCATGATCAGATTTACCCAGTCATAATAAAAACTAAACTTTTGAAGAACTTTAGACATAAAATCCTTATTCACTCTGTCAAAACATTCGTTCATGTCAAGTTTCAAAAATAAAGCAAACTTTTTGGACTTGTGGATAGAATGAATGAGTTCATGAGTGGTTATGACTCCATCCACAATATTTCTACCTTTAACGAAACTTCCTTGATAGGGGTCAATCAAGGGTGGGATAATGCCCTTTAATCTATTGGCCATGGCTTTAGTTAAGATTTTATAGATGACATTGCAAAGGCTTATGGGATGATAATCAGACAGGGCTTTGGAGTTAGGGCCTTTAGGGATGAGGGCAAGAAAAATAGAATTAACATCCTTGGGTATGACTCTAGACCTCTGCATTTCCTTGATAACTTGACAAATTTTAGGGCCAATGATTTCCCAAAAGGTTTGGAAGAACCTTGGGATAATCCATCGGGACTCAGAGCTTTGTTTGGTTTCATAGAAAAGAGGGCTTGATGGATCTCCTAATTGCTTCAAGGTTTTAATAGATTGACATTCATATTATAAGTAATGATTATGGGAATGTGCATGAGAAGGGACTCCATATCTTGGAAAAATTGAAGAGGACAAGAACCTAAGAGGGACTCAAAGTAAAGGACAACTTAATCATGGATTTCATGAATATTGGAAGTGAAAGTGCCATGGTTTTCTAATCAGACTCTTGATCCTATTTGCTCCTCTTTGCTTGAGCGTTGAAATATGGAAAAAATTTGAGTTTGAATCTCCTTCTTTCAACCATAAGTACCTTGATTTTTGACACCAGAAAGTCTCTTCCTTCTTCAAGATGTTATGGTATTCTGATAGAAGAAGTTTTTCTTCAGTTCTCAATATAGCATCCCCTTGACCCTGCTGAAACTGATTCTCAATTATTTGGAGTCTATCCTTGATGTTCTACTTACTTTCAAAGATATTGCTAAATATCTATTTGAATAACACAAGCTTATACTGAGAGGGGGGGTAAATAGTATAAGATCACTTTTTACTTTCTTTCCAAACCAATATCAATTAATGTCCTTAATTGCAATAACCAAATATAGTAGTGTGCATTAATAACTCAAATAACAATAGTAAGCAAGAGCACAAGTCACCATACACAATTGAGACACAATATTTAACATGGTTCCCCCAATGTGGGGTACTCCACAATATAATATTCTTATAATACTTTACATAGAAATAAGGATCCTTATCCAATACAATGATTTCTTTGACCTGCTCAAAGCTAGGCAATAACAAACTCACACAAAACTTGTCCAAATATGCATAACAAGCTCACACAGAACTTGTCCAAAATTGCTCAACAAGCTCACACAGAACTTGTCCAAATATGCATAACAATATCACACAAAAATTGTCCAAAAATGCTCAACAAGCTCACATAGAACTTGTCCAATTTTTCTCAACAAGCTCACACAAAACTTATCCAAAACTGCTCAACAAGCTCACTAAGAACTTGTCCAAATCTGCTCAAGCAAGCTCACCAAGAACTTGCTCAAATTTGCTCCAACAAGCTCACTAAGAACCTCATCAAAATATGTCCCAAATATGTCCACAAATATATCTAAAACTGTCCACAAAGTTGTCCCAAAATTGTCCACAAATCTATCTAAAAATATCCATAAAGATGTCCCAAAAACTGTCCACAAAGCCTTATCAAAGGATCAATCAATCATACACAAACTATCACAAATATGTCCAAAAATATATCCCAAAGGACTTCTCAAAGGTTCAATCAATCATGCTCAAGTAGTACTCAAATCTCATCCACAAATCTATGAAGGCAAGGCTCAAAGATGAACTCAACAATGAATGGCAATGCACTCTACAATGGATGACAACAATGATCCACAATGATCTCAACTCAACTCAACTCAAATATCAACTCAACTCAAGTCAACTCATAGAAGCATAAATAGAATTGTTAGAGACTCAATATGTTCTAAGCTCAATCTCAACTCAAATCAGAATTATATAATAGTTTATTTCATGGGACTTGAACAATCACCTCACATAATCACTTGACTAGGATCAATCAACTCAACTCAACCAATCGCCACAAGGGACAACTCTTTCTCACAAAACCCTAGTCCAAGCATGTATCAAGGCAACTCAAATGTTTCTAATAATGCTCAACCACAAATATCATATAACAATGATACTCATGTTCTTTTCAAGTTCTTTACATAACCAATGGGCTTGAACAACTATGCTTATAAAACAAGGTTTAAACACAACTATCAAACCATAAAACCTTGAAGTATTCAACCAACCACTTTTGAAAAGGAAACCACAATTAATCCTTTTCACTCCAATGATATTTTAGAGATCAACCACCATAAACAATCAATAGAAGAATGTGCCCATACCTTTTTGATGCCAAGAAGTTTTCCAAAAAATCTGCCACACTAAACACAACTTTACTTTCCAATCTCAATAAGGGTTAGTGGACTTCAAATAATAATCACAAGATAAAGCATAACTCAATTTACACCTTTTTACTCCAACTTAATAAACACATCCACCAAAGTCATTTTTAATAAAAACCCTTATCAAAATAATAATCAATAAACCTCTCAAAAATTATTTTATAACAACTCCTTATTTCTCCTAAATATTAATTCTCAATTTCATGAACATCAAATTAAATCAACAACTCATCCACCTTTGAAATAATAATCACAGCCCTTATAAAACAAAGTTTAATTAAAAACTTTAATTATTCCTAACCACCTTATAACTCCAACTTAGGGCTTAGTGGAAATAATTAGAGCAAAAACGTATTTACCTCCTCAAGGGGATTTAAACCCCTGACTTGCCCACACCGCGAGTGCCTTAGCCGTGGCTAAGATTACCACATGAGCTAGTCGCTCGTTTGAAAGGGAAATAAATAATGTGCCTTAAAACCTTTCCTCCCTTTTCGCAAATCAAAAGAGCTTTGAGCACTTTTCTTCCAACGTCTTCCGAACGTAGTCAAGAGGATTCAAAATCTTGACATTTGTGCTACCACACACCTTAGCCAAAAGCCAACTACCAATGCACCACTCTGCTCACGAAGACATCGGACTTCGACCAACCTTTGTTTATTTATTTGTTGCTTCTGCTTTCTAAATGATTTTCGCATGAGCTCAATTCGGATGCTTAGCCAACGACTATTAACCACGAGCAAGGATAAGTTTATGAACCTTAGGTATCCCCTTTATATAGCCTCCTTATTATTTTTGATGACGTCGACGAAAATATTGCATATTTAATTTTAAATTTAAATTAAATATTAAAAATTAAATATCTCCATCATCGGGGCACCTTTTTCGATGAAATGAAAGGCCAACTTAGGTTTTAAGAAAAGCCCAGTTCAAATATACCATTCATGGTTTTAAATAAAACCTTTTATTTTGCCTGCATTGGTTTTCACAAAAACCCTGTATTTATCCATGCTTTCCAAAATATCATTTGGCCACCAAAACTCAATGTGATCCATGTGACATCAATCATACATGTGACATAAATGACAACATAAAATAACTCAAGTTGCCAATAATATCCCCCTTTGTCATTGATGTCAACACCTCAAATGCAAAAACCATAATCACTGCAAAAACCATCTCTGAGAATCAAAGCTGCTCCCTCTGACTCAATAATCTCTATGGAGGCTGCTCCCCCTAACTCAATGCTCTCTTTGGAGGATTCTCCCCCTAACTCAATTCTCTCCCTCTTACTCAAATCTCTCCCCCTTTGAAATCAATGGCAAAAGGGACACCTATGGGGCTAAAATATATGACTCTTAAGCATAGCCCCCTCACCACATTCTCTCTTGAGGTGATTAATTTTGGGGTGGGAGTACTTTTACTCCCATATTACATTGTTTCTTTCCTCTATCAACTTCCTTCCATATTTTTTTGATATCATTCTCTTGATCTTCTTGCCTTGAAATTGTTTGACCTTCTTGCCTTGAACCTGTTTGACCTTCTTGCCTTGAACTTGTTTGGAATTGAGTCCTACACCATTTTGCAATATGTCCAAAGTTATTGCAGTTAAAACACTTGATATTGTAGCCTTTGGATGGTGCCTATATCCTGAAATATTTCTTGAAATAATTTCCATATCCATTTCTTTCCTGAACCCTGTATTGTGAAGTTCTATTTTCATGACCATTATGACCACAAATTCTGAATTGTGTAGCTCTAAAACCAAAACCATGTTGCTCATTTCATTTGCATTGAGAAGCTCTATGACCAATCCTGTTACATGAGAAGCAATGTCCCTAAAAACCATACCTTCTTCCTTTGATGTTCCTTCCAGCAAAATCAAACTTCTTTGATCCATAGACCCTGTAGTGTATAGCTTTGTGTCCAAATCCATTACAAGAAAAACAATGTCCTTGAAAAGCCAATTTTTCATGCCTTGGTTCCTCATACCTTTCTTGACCATTATTCCTATGATCATCTTCAACTTGTGCATTGCATTCTTAAACTTTCTTTGTAGTATCTAAATCTTCTTCCTTAGTTTCTTCCTTGTTTTTCTCTTAAAGTATTTCTTTTCCTTTTGAACTTGATTCACCTATCTCAAAACAAGAACCAAACTGAATTTTTGGAGCCATAGGAACTTTGGAACTTTCTTCATAACACTTAGGTTCTTCCTTGCTTTCATCTTTTAGAACTTCCTTTCCTTTTGAGTGTGACTTTTCTTGGAAATAGGATACAGTTTTAAAATAAGTTTCCACTCCTTTTTGAACCTTTTCATCTAATGTTTTTTGTTATTATCCTTAGTTCATAATTCATCCTTTCTTCTATTATTTTTGCATTTTGAAGCTCTTCTCTCAGATTACTGATTGTCTATAGTAGTTCTTCTCTGATTTTGACATTTGTTCGAATCTTGTTTTCAAGATTCTTGTATTCTTATTTTAGCCTTTTGAATTTTGATTTTTGTTTTCTTGGCTCATCCTCTTCTTTTTATATTACCAAAAGTGAGACTTCTTTATATTCATTGTCACTAATACTATTAAAATCTTCTATAGCAAACAAAATATCAAGATCATATTTCATGGGAAGTGATCTCAAAACATTTTGAGTAACTTTTGATTCTTTCATATCAAATCCTAGACCTCTCATGGTGTTAGTAATATCATCAACTCAAAGTAAAAATATTGCAATATATTCAGAATCTTCCATTTTCAATCCCTCAAATATTTTTCTATGATTTTGTAGTTTTGCCAACTTTACCTTGGAATCTCCTTCATAAGTATTCTGCAACTTGGTCCACATCTCATTAGCTGAATTACATACCATAACCTTTGCAAAATCTATCTCTCATAACCCACTCAAAATACAATTCATTGCTCTTGCATTGATCTCAACCAATTTCCTGATAGTCTTATCTGCCTCGGGATCACCTTAAACCCTATACTCTTTTTCAACCATTTGCCATACCTCATATCCTTTTGATATCAAGTAGTTCTTCATCCTCATGCTCCAGAAAGCATAATTGTTACCATAAAACAGTGGAGCCTTATTTGTAGATGATCCATTATGTGAAGCCATCTATGTTCTTATATAATCTACCCTCAAGCTGTTAGCCTTTTTGAAGGAACCCGCTCTGATACCAATTAAAGAACACAAGATTATACTGAGAGGGGGGTGAACAGTATAATATCACTTTTTACTTTCTTTCCAAACCAATATCAATTAATGTCCTTAATTGCAATAACCAAATATAGCAGTGTGCATTAATAACTCATATAACAATAGTAAGCAAGAGCACAAGTCACCATACACAATTGAGACACAATATTTAATGTGGTTCCCCCAATGTGGGGTACTCCACAAGATAATCTCCTTATAATATTTCACACAAAAATAAGGATCCTTATCCAATACAATGATTTCTTTGATCTACTCAAATCTAGGCAATAACAAGCTCACATAGAACTTGTCCAAATATGTATAACAAGCTCACACATAACTTTTCCAAAACTACTCAACAAGCTCACACAAAACTTGTCCAAATTTCTTTGATCTGCTCAAATCTAGGCAATAACAAGCTCACACAGAACTTGTATAAATCTACATAACAAGCTCACACAAAACTTGTCCAAAACTACTCAACAAGCTCACATAGAACTTGCCCAAATATTCTCAACAAGCTCACACAGAACTTGTTCAAAATTGCTCAACAATCTCACACAGAACTTGTCCAAATCTGTTCAAACAAGCTCACCAAGAACTTGCTCAAATATTCTCCAACAAGCTCACTAAGAACCTCATCAAAATATGTCCCAAATCTATCCACAAATTTTTATAAAACTGTCCACAAAGCTGTCCCAAAACTATCCCAAAATTCTCCATAAATATGTCTAAAACTGTCCATAAAGTTGTCCCAAAAACTATCCACAAAGCCTTCTCAAAGGCTCAATCAATCATACACAAAATACCACAAATATGTCCAAAAATCTATCCCAAAGGCCTTCTCAAAGGCTCAATCAATCATGCTCAAGTAGTACTCAAATCTCATCCACAAATCTATGAAGGCAAGGCTCAAATATGAACTCAACAATGAATGGCAATGCACTCTACAATGGATGACAACAATGATCCACAATGATATCAACTCAACTCAACTCAAATATCAACTCAACTCAAGTCAACTCATAGAAGCATAAAGAGAATTGTTAGAGACTCAATATGTTCTAAGCTCAATCTCAACTCAAATCAAAATTATAGAATATTTTGTTTCATGGGACTTGAACAATCACCTCACACAATCACTTGACTAGGCTCAATCAACTCAACTCAACCAATCACCAGAAGGGACAAATATTTCTCACAAAATCCTAGTCCAAGCATGTATCAACCAACTCAAATGTTTCCAACAATGCTCAACCACAAATCTCACATAACAATGATACTCATGTTCTTTTCAAAATCTTTACATAACCAATGGGCTTCAACAACTATGCTTATAAAACAAGATTTAAACACAACTCTCAAACTAGAAAACTTTGAAGCATTCAACCAACCACTTTTGAAAATGAGACCATAATTAATCCTTTTCACTCCAATGATATTTCAGAAATCAACCACCATAAACAATCAATAGGAGAATGTTAGTTGTCCATAAAATCTGCCACACTAAACACAACTTTCCTTTCTAATATCAATAAGGGTTAGTGGACTTCAAATAATAATCACAAGATAAAGCATAACTCAATTTACACATTTTTATTCCAACTTAATAAAGACATCCACCAAAGTCCTTTTTAATAAAAACCCTTATCAAAATAATAATCAATAAGCCTCTCAAAAATTATTTTATAACAACTCCTTATTTCTCCTAAATCTTAATTCTCAATTTCATGAACACCAAATTAAATCAACAACTCATCCACCTTTGAAATAATAATCATAGCCCCTATAGAACAAAGTTTAATTAAAAACTTTAATTATTCCTAACCACCTTATAACTCCAACTTAGGGCTTAAGAAAATTAATTAGAGAAAAACATATTTAACTCCTCAAGGGGATTCGAACCCCCGACTTGCCCACACCATGAGTGCCTTATCCATGGCTAAGGTTGCCACATGAGCTATCCGCTTGTTTGAAAGGGAAAGGCACAACGTGCCTTAAAACCTTTCCTCCCTTTATGCAAATCAAAAGTGCTTCGAGCACTTTTCTTCCAACGCCTTCCAAACGCAGTCAAGAGGATTTGAAACCTTGATGTTTGTGCTGCCACACACCTTAGCCAAAATCCAACTGCAAATGATCCACTCTGCCTACGATGACTTTGGACTTCGAACAACCTTCGTTTATTCGCTGCTTCTGCTTTCTTAAAACTTTTTGCATGAGCTCGATTCGAATGCTTAACCAACGATTATTAACCACGAGCAAGTATAAGTTTATGAAACTTAGGTATCCCCTTTATATAGCCTCCTTATTACTTTTGATGACATTAGCGAAAATCTTGTATATTTCATTTTAAATTTAAACTTAAATTTTAAATAATTAAAATTTAAACTAAATATTAAAAATTAAATATCTCCATCACCGGGGCACCTTTTTCGACGAAACGAAAGGCCAACTTGGGTTTTAAGAAAAACCCAGTTCAAATCTGCCATCCATGGTTTTAAATAAAACCTTTTATTTTGCCTACATTGATTTTCACAAAAACCCTATATATATCCATGCTTTCCAAAATATCATTTGGCCACCAAAACTCAATGTGATCCATGTGACATCAATGATCCATGTGACATCAATGACAAAATAAAATAAATAAAATTGCCAACCCTCTTTATTCCATACCTTCAATTTGTTTTTAATGGAATGCAACTTCTGAGTAACTTGGCCAATGAAAGATCTGGAAAACTCTCTCCTCACCATTCAACAATACGTTCTCTCAAGTTAGGGTGCTGGATCTACATTACCTGAAAATGAAAAGAAGTTTTGAAAGGTGGTCTATATGCAGATTCAAATATTAGGGGACTATGATCAGACCCAATATTTGGTAGAGCTTGCAAATTGGCATCTCCAAATAGTAGTAAAGCATCCTGAGAAAGGAAAAAATGGTCAAGCCTTTCCTGAATGAGATCAACCCCCACCCTTCTGTTACTCCAAGTAAATTGGGATCCCCTTAGGTGGACATCCATTAGCTCATTTGTATCCACAAAATTGTTGAAGTCCTCCGTGATCCTGGGAGTAATTTATTTCCCTCCTTTTTTATCAAAAGGAAAAAGCAAAGCATTAAAGTCTCCAGTGAGAATCCAGGGGATGTTGATAAAAGCATCTCGCATCTGAGTGAGGGTATTCCAGAGGTTTAGTCTGTCTTGAGGGATGTTCGGGGTATAGAAATTCGTCAGCACCCAAGATTGCCTTGAAATTAAATCATGAAAAAATATATTGGAAATTCACCCTTCGCTTGAAATCACTCTTCCTTCCACTTTGGTTGGGTCCCAAAGGCAAAGGAGTCCACCAGATGATCCAAAGACAGGGCTGTAAGAAAATTCACATTTTTTCTAGATGATTTTGGCAACTATTAGAGAGGTTTGCATGCATAATTTGATCTCTTACAAGATAAAAATTATAGGATTTGACTCCTTTTGCATTGGAGCAGTAAGTCTCTATTTTACTGCTCCATTTTACCCTCTCGTATTCTAGGAGAGGATTCTCATTTGGAACTCTTGGAGGGTTTTCTGCCTCATTTACCTTGCTGCACAGGAGGTTTGGATCTCTTTGATTCTTCTATGTTGGAAGTTACAAGTTATTGAAAGAGAGTTCTTTGGGTGCCATTGGCTATATATTCTGCTATATCTCTATTTATTTGCTCAACAATAGAGGGTTTGCCTTTCTTTTTTGTCACTTCCATCATCAATTAAGAAATTTTTAAAACTCCTAGTTTGCTTAGGACTCTAGGATTCAGGAGAACCATGAGACATCCCTATACTAGCAACCTCATATCCATGGGGATCGAATGGGGGATGAGAAGATCTTGACCTATTGGGGGATGGGGAGTTAGGCGAGGGATTAGAGGGTGGCAGTAGGGGATTGGACGATGGGGGTTGGGGAAAATTCAGCATGACTGATGGAGATTTTGGAAGTGAATCAGGGGATGGATGAGGGGGTTGTAGGGAAGGGTTTGTCTTCACATGTGATTGAACAGGAGGATTTGAGGCAAGGAATTCCTCTCTAGGAACTTCCTCACTATAAAAATGTGTATTGAGATTTAATTTGTTGAATAAACTAAACTGGGTAGAGAAAGAAAAAAGAGAACTTGCCTGATTATTGTCACAATTTGGAGATGGAGGATTAGGTTGCTTTTATTTGGGATCATAATGAGGACCATATTTTGACCTCATTCTCTACATATCTCCTTTAGGTGGGCATTGTGTATCCTGTAGAGCATGCTGAGTGAGCCTCAGTTTGGAACATTGGTTTCAAAGGTGCCCCTGGGTGCAACATTCAATGCAAAATGAGGGTTTGTTCTCATACTCCACCACCTGGCATCTGTGATATGACCCATAAATCAAGTTCAAATGGGTCAAAAACTAGGACTCTAGGTTGGAATTGACATAGATGTGAACCTATGTCATCCTCGATTGAGCATGCGTAGTAGGATCAATAGTGATAAGCTCCCCAATAGCACGGGAAATCCATTGAAGAACATCCTCATTTTAAAAATGAGAGGGTAAATTTGAGAGGCAAAACTAGATATGGGCAAAGTTGATACCATGGGTTTCTGGGTTGAAATCCATGCCCCATTTATGGAGGAAAAGACTTCTTCTCCAGAAGAACCAGAGTATACCAGATAGAATGCGATCTGCATCCTCTTGAGTATTGATTCGAATCATGAAAAAACCTCTAGATATAGCCACAAGCTCCATATAACCTCTAATTTTCCATTTCACAGCCGCCCATCGTCTGATAGCTTCCATATCAGGTCTGACCCCTACAATTTTACCAACTAGAAAAAAGATATCTAAGGAAATGTACCCGACCATGACCTCATCAGGTAAGATAACGTCACATCCGTTAGGAATAAAGGTGTAAGATGAAGATGATGAGGGTTTAGGACCTCCCCTTATAATTTTTGCAAATGATATTGCTTGGGTTTTCTAATTTTCCATATAAATTTTATCTAGGGGTTCTTTCTCCCCAAAAGCATTGGTCCCATATTTCGAAGCCGTAGAGTCAAACATACCTAGGAACCCATTCCTGTCTCCCTGGTCACCCATCCCATTATTGGACCCACTTCCATGAGCGTCCATTTCGTTCCTTGCTCCTGTACTACAGATTCCTTGGTTCACGCTCAACAAAATTTCAAAATTTGAGGTTCCACTCACCGTTGCTCTCTGAAGATACTCCATAACTCCTTCAATGACCTAACCTCTTTATGATAATTGGCTCGTCATTAACTTTGATATGAATAAATTGAGGTCCTTTTAACATGTTTTTAAAAGAATAATCATATTTGAAACAATACATTTGTCACTTTAATGTTTATGTTTTTTATTTCCTACAAAAAGGACTAACATCCCAATTAATTATTTATTCTAGCAACCTAACATTGAGGTCCAAGTTTTGAATCCTATAGGGTTAGGGTTGTACACCTTACTTTGGTATGCTCCAACGAAAAATCCAATCTAACAATGATGGTGTGTTTATACTAAAAAGCATTGTTCCATATGGCCTATGGCATTATGGATGCTGAAAACCACTTTCAATGTCTAAGAATGATTAGCTTAAGGAGGAAGATAGGAACATATTTTTTCATGTTTCTATCCTTAATCATAGAAGTTCAGCTAAAATTAAAGATATTTTTTTGGATAATATGGAGTCTACTTATGAAAAATATTGGATTCAACAAGTAGATATTAACTATTTTAAGTCTCTCTTCTCCAAAGATAAGGAGGATAATGAATAAGCAATCATCAACATTCTAGAGCATATTCCTAAACTAGTTTCTAGAGAATTGAATGACAACCTCCTTAATGAAATCAATGAAGAAGTTAGATCTACTATGTTTTCTATGGGCAAAGAAAAATATTGAGGTCCATAGGGGTTTCAAGTTGGTTTTTTTAAGCTCTTTGGGATATTGTTGAAGAAGTTTAAAGAAGATGACAGTGTTTCTCTCTAAGAATCTCTACTTTCAAGAATGTTTTTGAAGGAATTTAATAATAATTTTATTTGTTTTAATTTCAAAGAAATAAGGTCCTAAAATTTTCAAGGATTTTAGACCAATCATCCTATGCAATGCTATCTAAAAAATTATTACTAATGTGATGGCTATGACATTGAAAAAACATCCTTTCAAAAATTATAGCAGAATAGCAAGGAGGTTCTATGAACGAAAGTTAAATTTTGGATGGGGTTATTACAATTCATGAGACTTTGCATTTTGTAGATAGAGGTGAGAGAGAAGGTATGATCCTTAAACTTGATATGAATAAGGCTTATGATAGGGTCTATTGGAATTTTTTGGATAGAATCCTTGCCAAATTTGGTTTTAATAGAATATGGAGGTTTTGGGTTAGGAATTTGTATTTCCTCTCCTATTTTTTTTGTTATTCTTAATGATGTTCCTTTTTTTGGAAGTAGTAGAGGTTTGAGACAAGGATATCCTTTCTCCCATTATTTATTTATCATTATGGTTGAGGCTTTAGGAAGATGTATTATGGCTAACCAAGACTTAGGTGCAATTTTGGGGTTGAAGCCCTCTTCTTCTATAAGGGCCATTGCTTATCAGTAATATGTTGATGGCACTATGCTTATAGGAAAATAATTTCTAGAGGAAGTAAGAGGTTTTAGAAGAATTATATATATATATATATATATATATATATATATATATATATATATTGGGATTGAAATAGGCTCCACTTGTATTACATCATCACCACAAAGTGGTATTACAACAAGTTGGCTATTTAAGCATGTATCCTTTAGCAAGATTCAAACCTCAGTCTCCTCTGTCAAAGTTGAGGAATCTAACCAATTGAGCTAATTCCATTGGATGAATTCTTAATTTATATGAGATGGCTTCATGTCAAATGATTAATTTAGAGAAAAGTATTCTTTATAAATAAACTTGAGATTAGGTAAAGAAAAATTATAGGTATTTTGGGTTGTAATGTTAGCTCTCTCCCAACAATTTACCTTGGAATACCTCTTTTTATAGGAGTTTGTAAGGATAGTGTTTGGAATCCTTTATTGGACAAATTTTAGTGAAAATTGGTTGGTCGAAAAAGGAATTTCTTGAGTCAAATATTTAAATTATAATTGCCTAAAAGTACTCTCCAATATCTTCCCATTTACGTACTCTCAATATTTGAAATCCCTGTGAACATTGAAAATATAACAGAAAGTATCTAGAAACGATTCTTATGGTCTGGACCAAAAGAGAATAGAAGAATCCTACTTGTTTATTGGGTAAAAGTATATAGACCTAAACCCTATGGAGTTTTAGGATTAAGAAGGATACAAACTTTGAATAATTTTTTTGTTGGAAAGATAGGATGGAGGATTATAAAAGAGGAAGACCCAAAGTGGGCTGGAATCTTAGAGGTTAAATACTTGGATATCAATAATGCAGAAATACTCGTGACTATCCAAGATCCTTGTAAGGGCTTTTCCTTATTAAATAAAATCATAAAAAGCATGAGAATTCTTTGGAAAGGTATTAGGTGGAATGTTGGAAGTGGGAGTAAAGTGCCTTTTTTAGAATATGCTTGGTTAGAAAGTTTTCCTTTAAACAACATAATCTCAATATTTAGAAATGATTTACAAATTAGTATGGGTGTATGGTTCATGATTTTATTGAAAGAAAGGATATGAGTGTAGGTTGGAAAATTTTGATAGGCAACCCTCAAAATAAGGAGGCTTTTAGGTGTTCAGTATTAAACTAAAAGCTTACTTCTTGAATCATTATTTGGAGGAAGATGCTCTTGTTTAGGGTTCTATTACAGATGGATTTTTCATGGTAAAATCTGCTTATGATATTATTTTATCTGAACTTAAGGAAGGGTTTCCTTGGAATAATATTTGAAGTAAGAAATCCACTCCTAAAATTGTTATTTTACTTTGGTTATATTAGAATAAAATTATGATTGTGGATAATTTAAAGTAAGAATAATTTTAGGTACCTAGTATATATATTGTGTAAATCTGATGAAGAATCTATAAATAATCTATTTTTAGAATATAAGCTCTTTATGCAATTTTTCTCTACTATCATTCATGAAGTAAGAATTAATTAGGTTTTCCCAAATAATATGGTGGATTAGTTGAAACAATGGGAACTACCTTTTAAAAGTAGAATACTATATGTTATATGGGACCTCATTCTATTTCATTTTACTTGAGGTATTTTGGATAGAAATAGATGCGAGGATTTTTAAAGAGGAAAAAATATCTCCTAGAAACACTCAAACCATTAAAGGGGTGGTTTTGGATAATTTTTTCATCATCAAGTTGGATAATATGGTAGAAATTAGTGAGGAGGATTCTATAGTTGCTACATGGACACTTAAATCAATTTAGGGGGGTATTTTTTTCATAACTAAAAAATAATTAATGTCACTTGGAAACATCCAAAGGTAGATTGATCTAAATTGAATTTTTATGGAACTTCTAGAGGAAATATTGGAAAGGCTGAAGGTGAATGGGTTATTAGAAATGATAAGAATTTTATGGTTGGAGCTTTTGTAAATATTTTTGGAGAAATGACCAACCATTTGGTAGAAGAAAGAGTTGTTTATGCTGGTGTTAATTTAGCAAAGGATATCAAGGTTAAAAAATTATTGGTTGAGGGAGATTCTCTTAATATAAATAACTACCTAAAAGAAAAATCTAAATTCAGCTAGAAGATGATTGATATAAATAGTCTATTAATGGGAATACTGATGTGAAGTTAGGGTTTCAAAGATTTTTATGTGAGGGTTTTGTTTGTGGATCGAGCACAAGTGGTGGTAGAGGCTATATTTTGGGGCCTATGGGCCCTAGCAATTTTTTTTTTTGTTGTTGTTTATGCCTAGGATAAAAGTAGGATATGTTGCAGGATACTCATGATGGGTTAGAAATATTTCATTCAATAAATATTTATGCTACAGACTTGATTGAAAACTACTTTCAATTTTTTTCCCAAGGAAAAAATAAAGTCACACCCTTCCTCAGCATTCAAGGCATGGATTAAAGAGACCTAGAAACAAGTTTCAAGCTACAAACCAAATAAGAGAAGTATCCTTAGGAAAATAAAAAATGGTTCAAAACTCAAGCAATCTCAATGCTAAGGAACACCTCCAAAATAGATCCACTATGGAACCCCTTACAAGGGTAAGGATTTCGAGGATTCAACCCCAAAAATGAATTTTAGGGATGCCCCCCGTGGTGGATAGTCCTAGAATAATGCTAACATTAACCTTAAGGCTTATCGTATACCTCTAAGAATTCTTGATATTGATCCGAAAAAAGGAGACAATATGTATAAGAGTAGTTGATGGAACCCCAATAGTTAAGCTAAAATGAATAACATTAAGGATGGCATAGAAGATCTAGAGAGAAGAGGATTGATTTTCTATTTCTTGGGTTTCATTTCAAGCCTATCTATTTTTAAAGCATGGGCTACAATATAATGGAAAAGAAAAGGTGAGACACAAATCTCTATTTATCCCAATGGTTAATTTCTTGTTATTTTTTCTAATGACAAAGATAGAGAGAAAATATTTCAAAGGGGGCCCTAGTTCTTTGGAAGAATGGGGTTTTTCATGAAGGCTTGGCACACTAAATTTAAATCCAAAGAAGAGATGCCTTCTATAGGACCTGTATGGGTTAGAATATTTGACCTCCTAGTTGAATTATGGAATCCAACTATATTTATACAATCGAAAACTCCCTTGTAACTTTCATAATGATTGCTAATTGTACATAATTTGAACACATTATTTATCCTTGAATTTATGTCTTCATGCATTTCGAAAAACCCCTTTCAGAAAATATCTCATTACAATTTGGGAAGGACACTTGGGAGTAGGTGGTGGACTATGAGAACATTCATTTTTACTGTAGAATATGCCATGAATATGGTCATTTGGCTAGTGTCTATCCAAATAAAATTCCAGATCAAAAGAAAGAGGACACAAACTTAGCAAGTTTTCAAATGCCTAAAAAGAAGAGGACTAAAAAAAGTTATGAAGGATCAAGAAATGTCAACTAATATATTTGGAATTATTTCCACAAATAACCTCCTCGATGAAGAAGAGGACATATGGAAACATAAATCTTAGAAATAGAGTTTAAAGTTGTAGGGAAGGACTCATAGATAAACCAGGAAATCAAATATTTTCAACAGAGAAATAAGGGAGAAAACATAGACAAGAAGAACAATATTTTAAATGTTGGAACTTCAAATAATTTAGACCCCAAGATAGACTTTTTCAAACCTTCCAATAACAATTTGGTTTTGTATATGCATACTTCAAGGTTAGAAGCTATCCCAAATTCAATTGGGGTAAGACAAGAAACAGAAAAAAATGAAGATGGACACTAACCAAAAGGTAGGCCAAAAGACTAATTAGCATCATATGGTAAAATAAGGTGAAACGGTTGTAGAGGAAGGTATTATTAATGCCCTTACCAAAATATTTAGCCCTATTGTTAATGAAGATCATCACTTGGAATAGTAGAGGACTCAAAGGAAGTCTGTCAAAACAAGATTGTCGATGCTTTAGCTAATTGGACATTAGAAAAAGTTGATCTTACTTGCTACGACCACCCTTCCAGATGCTGGGATTCACAAATTAGGAATGCTCTTCTATATATCCTTTCTTTAGATGTCTCTAGTACTAGAGGTACCTAGTTCAATTTTTCTTTGTATTAGATTCTCTTTGGCTTAGTTAGGGTATTTTAGTTCCCCAACTTAGAAATATTATTCTTATGTTTCCTTTATTGAATCTTGGATAAAATACCTATTGGCCTGGAATGACCAAAGAAGTAATCCATTTTTTCCTTCAATTTAATTTTTTGGTGTGTGTGTTTTTGTTGTGTTTTATTTTTGTGCTTTCTTTGTGTATTTTTGTATTTTGTTGTTGTTGCTTGTGTTTTTGTTGTTTTAGGCATGCTATTTGACTTTTACAAAGGGGATAGGTTATGTGTGAGGCCTAGGAACATTTTGGTGGAATAGATACCCCTACCTCCTTCGGAATTACCCAAAAGTGTCACGCCAAAAGGCATGTTTTTCACAAACAAAAAAAATTTGGAAGATGACCAATATTATTTAGGTGATTTTATAGATGTTACACTTTTTTTTAGAAAAAACCCCTTACGGGGCCACATTGGTCTGAGAGACCACGAATGTGGGATTCTACACCATCAAAGTCACCTGGGAGTCGCACTCGGCCTTGCTCGCACCAACATTATCAATTGGATTTTGGATACCCAATTCAGCTTTTTGGTAGGGTGGAGATTTGAACTTGGGACCTCCCTTGGAAGATTGCCCTCTTCTATCAAAATCACCTACAACACATGGGTAGATGTGAGACTCCTTTGAAGAATATGATTTATGCCATGTTCTTAGAGAAGGAAACAATGTTGCAGATTGGTTGGCAAATTGGGGTACTCTTAGAGAGAAGGATAAGAGATGGATCCCTACAAATATTTTCCTTATTGATTTAATTCTAATTGGTTAAAAGGAGTCCAACTTAAATGGTAATAAAAAGGTGTAATATTAGTAAAATTTAGTCCAAGAATATCAGACATGCTTCCTAGTTTGTTTATGGGTAAATTCTGGTGGATTCGAATAATTGTGAAGCAGTTAGTAGTATGTGTTGCAAGAAGCTCTACAAATAGACTGGGTAGATTTATTATTTGGATATCACCTCATTTATTCAAGATATTATTGAAGGCCTTATCCACCTAGTCCAAGAAAATTGATCTCTTTATGTGATTAGTTGTCAAAAGTTGTTTTCATTTAAGAATAATTTTTGTAGCTTTATGCAGCAGTGTTTGTAGCATTTTGTAGTTTCTTTTTTAGCTTGTAGTTTGCTTGTTCTGTGTGCTATGCTGGTTGATAGTTTCCAAGTATTTTTATTCCTATTTAAAATATAATACCCAGTTAATCACGTTTTCCCTTGTATAAAGGGTACAAGCACTTTCAAACCCTTTTTTACCTTAAACAATAAAAACAATGTTCGATACTTGTAAAGAAAATCCCCTTTCCATTTGTATCTTCCTTTTTTATCCTTTTAAATAATGTTTGAAACCTTATCACCTTATTTATATTGAAGTAATCTCATCCAAGGTTTCAAAAATGGACCTAGATTGAGTGGTTTTTTATCACACCAAGTATCAAGCCAAATTGAAATTTTTTCTCCAAATCCCATCATTCATATTAGACCTTTAATTACTAGATCAATTAATATTTTTTTACCTTCCATAGTGTAGAACCATCTTGTAGTGAGAATACAGTAAAGATTAAGCTTGGGTTATTGGGTTCAACGTAATTACTTACAAGAATTCTTGTCCATTGTATTTGACTCCCTTTGTACAATTTTCAAATTGTTTTTCCCCTTAGAGCTAAGTTTGCATCCATAAGTAAGTTCCTAAAATAAAAAGCTTTAGAGAATAAAATTTCCTTGTGATTAGAATAAGGATTAGAGGCTCAAACCTTTTGTGTGATCAAGCATTGCTATTTCATACCCGCTCTGATACAATATTGAAATTCACACATTTTTTAGAAAATGATTAGAAGCAATCCATCCAATCAAATATTATATAGAAAAATAAAAATATTAAAAAGGAAATAAAGAGACTATAATTAATGGGAATATTTAGGGACCATAAATAATCACCATATCATCCATGGATAAGGATCACAACACTTTGATACAATGGATGGAGTGGATAGGTGTGTTTATATCAATACCAAAACCACAACTACATTAATTAAGTTAATCTAAGCCAATATGATAAGAGGGATTTAGGTTAGTTAAAAAATATAAGATAGATTTAACCATAACAATGTTAACTATGAATAATTAAATACATTATACAATGAATACCTGTAGGCCTATACAAATGTACATCATACAATTTTGACCTTGGGTATAAGTTAGATTACACTTTCAACATCTCTTATCCATGTATATTGAGATATTAAAAAAATAACATCCTAAAAACTATTTAAATTAACAAAAGAAATAAATTCTCCTTTGTTTTTGACTAGTTAGGCATATCACCCTCTTTTTGAGGGAAAAAATTATGTCAAAGTCTCCCCAAGAATCTAGGTATCACAATTATGACTTATTATTAACTTTGAAATGAATAAATTGAGGTCCTTTTAATATCTTTCCAAAAGAGTAAATTTTATTTGGAATAATACATTTATCACTTTAATGTTTTTGTTTTTTTACTACAAAAATATCTAACAACCCAATTGCTTATTTATTCTTACAACCTAACATTGAGGTCTAAGTTTTGAATCTTATAGGGTTAGGGTTGTACACCTTACTTTGGTATGCTCCATTTAAAATCCAATTTGACAATAATGGTGTGTTTGTGCCAAAAGGAATTGTACCATATGGCCTATGGCCTTGTGGATGTTGAAAACTACTTTCCCACTTTCATTATTTTATATTTAAGATTGTTCCATATTGTGTTAGGATCCCATCCTAACACTATTTTGTAATTCTCATTATTATGTAATGATCCACTTCCAACGTGGGGATCCCATATATAATGTTATTTTACTATATTTTGTAATGTATGTGGCAAGTTACAGTCCTAGACAGGTGGGACCATTTGATGTAATCGTTATTAATATTGTAACTGATATTTGGTAGAAGATTCTAGCTTGAGTGGCATTTTGCATGTAAGCCAACTCTTGAGCTTAGGGTTAAGGTTGCATGAAGTATTTCTTTAAAATCTATGAAGACTTGTATGAATGTATCTTTTTACAAGTTAATGAAATATTGAAGGAGGTTGCCCCCTCGAAGAGGCCTGTGATTTTAATTTATTTGTGAGATTGTTTCAATTATGCAATTACTTTCTGCATAGTATTATTCTATTATTGAATGTATTTAAGTTATCTTTTAGTATTTTGTGTTTGTGAGATTTATTTAAATAGTAGGTTCCTTACAAGTGGTATTAGAGTGCTTTATAGGGGCGAGTTCTGTTGCAACTATAAAAATTCTTGCTCAGCCATTTTCGCTTGCTAGGTATAATTTTCCTGTGTTTTTCATTCTATTTTCCTTTATTCAAAAAGCCCCCAAAAAAATATGCAAAAACAAAAAAAATGCAATCTATTTTTTCGTAGTTGAGTAGGCTAGAAACCTTGTGTTGAGGGTTTTAAAATATTACAAAGGAGCTATTGTTATTGGCTAAGCTAGATAGCCCATAAAGTATCTAGTGAAGTGAGGAGCGATCATACTCCAATATCTAGGTCTTAGACAACACTCGCACATGAAATCAAGCTCCCATGCATCTTCAGGTGTATCGAAAGATCATTCTAGGTTAAACAAAACTTTATCCAGTAGAAAGCTTTTCGACCTTGTATCATCCGTAGTCAATGGGACATAACATCCCGAATGATTACCCTCCTATACTGTCAAAGAGGTAAATAGTGTGCTCAAGGGTATGTGTGGAATCCTCCTTGGATAGTGGCATAAAATATTTGTTCGAGCACTATTGTTCATAACTGTAGTATAACAAAGGGCCTATGGGTGTTACATACTCATCTACCTAGCATACCCTAGTTTTGTTAAACACTTCAACCTGCAAAAATACACATCTTCTTGTTTTGTTGAACTTGCATTCATAATTCCAAAAATTGAACATATGAAGAATGACTTCCCTATCATAGAAGAACACACTTTGCAAGCACCAATAATTAAGATAGATTCTACAAGTGTCTCTCAAAGTCTAAAATATTCTAGTACCAATCGGATTAGAGGCAATAAGAGTCGAGTCAGTAACAGTGCCAATCAGGTCAGTGATAGTAATAGTTTGGTCAGTGATAGTAATAGTCAGATCAGCAACAGTAACAGTAATAGTCAACTGTTACAATCATAAATACAGGTGGTCAAGGTTAGAAATAGGACCATCAGTATCAGTAACTACAATACAAGTGACATGATAGTGACAAGGTGATCAATTAACAAAACATAGATAAAAAAACTGACTACTCCAATAGACTAAAAAAAAAGTATTTTGCTAATTTTTGATTCTGCACCCAAAAAATAAAAAATTGTGCAAATCAGAGCTATAATGAAGAAGTTGTAGTGGTTTTATCATTACTCTATTTTGAGTAATTTTTAGACCAAAAATAGGGAAAAATAACACTAAAAAAATTCATGACAGGCCCTAGACAACTCCAAAAATCCCCAAATTTATCTTGTTGTCTTAGTTAGTCCCTTCTACACCTCTTACAAAGTATTTGAGTCTTAACTCCCTTTTCTCTCAAAATTCCTCAAATTTATCAATTTTCCACTAGCCCTTTTTGGCCAAATATGCCACAAATACAAAATCTGAGTCTGGGGTGCCCAAAAATTTGTGTTGTGGTATATAGCTCATTGTATCCATCTTTTCAAGCTGATCATATTGATATATAATATCCAAGCACTTTTTTGGAATCCTTACTAAAAATAGTAACTCATACAACCACACTTCTATTTTTAGTAATTCAATAAAAAAGGTTCAAGGCTATCCCAAATGGCAAGTGGAACTCATGGAAATCAAAAAGAGGTAGAGAAAAATACTGCTTCATGTTGGATAACTTAATGAGTGTTGTTACAAGCTTGAAAACCACAAGTGCCACCTTGATGGAAAAATTTCAAACTTTCAGAGTTGAACAAGATACCTCCAGAATTTGCCTAGAAGACTAGCTTACAAAAGTTGAGTTCAAATTGCAAGGTAGTCCAAGCAAGTCTGAATATTGTACTGAACACTCACATTTTGACTAAGGTCAAGGAAAGGGAACATATGACTCTTACCTTCGCTTTGATCATGATACTACCTTTAATATGCCAAAAATAAACTTTTCTAAGTTCAATGGGAAGGATGTGGATGGGTGGTTATGTCATGTTTCTCAATTCTTTAGACTCCATGATGTCCGTATTTATCATCAAGTTCAAATGACTTCTTTTAATTTGGAATTTTAAGCCTTACAGTGGTAAAAATGGTTGTAGAAAACTCTTCCTAATCCTTATTGGGTGAACATTTAGATTCATTTACTCACTTGCTTTGGCTCTAGTGAGTATGATGATTTTACAGGATAGTTGACAAAGCTGAAACAAACTTCGACAGTTTGAGATTACCAAATAAAATTTGAGAGATTGGCCAACAAAACTACATGATTGAATGAAGGGTTCTTTATGAGTTATTTTTTTAGTGGGTTGAGGTAATATCTCCAAGTCGAGGTCATAATATAAACCACAATACATGATGTAGACTATCCAGTTGGCTCGTTTGGCTAAGTCCAAAATTTTAGCTCAGAGGTGGATATCTAAATTTCCACAGGCTAAACCCTCTTTTCCTCCTAGATTCCATAATTAAAATGAACAAAAACCTATTGCATCCATTGTTGCACCCAAATTTTTAACCACTAGTCTTCTTTGATGATATTTTGGTGTATAGTCACTCATGGGAAGAGCATCTTATTCATGTGAATTAGAACCTCCAGCTGTTAGCACAACATCAACTCTATGCTAAGTGTTCCAAGCATTATTTTGGGTTGACAGAAGTGGAATATTTGGGACACATTGTCACTAAGGAGAGCATCAAAGTTGACCCCAAGAAGATCTAAGTGGCTCAATAACGGCTGAAACCTCACACTCTCAAAGGTCTTAGGGGATTTTTAGGGCTTACAGGTTATTATCGTAAATTTATTCGTAACTATGGTAAAATTTTAGCTCCCCTTACTTACATGTTAAAGAAGGACTTTTTTACTTGGATGGAACCCTCTGAATAGAATTTCCTAGAATTAAATCATGCTATGACCACTATGCCTATTTTGGCTATGCCAGATTTCTCCAAACCATTTGTCATTGAAAGCGATGCTTTAGGTTGTGGTATTGGTGTAGTATTGATGCAAGAAGGGAGACCCTTGGAATTCACTAGTAAATATCTCTCCAACCGTAATTTGGAAAAAATCCACTTATGCCAAGGAGATGATGGCAATTCTGCATGCAGTAACCCATTGGTGATTGTATCTCATCGGGCATCATTTCTCCATTAAAACAGACCATTAGAGTCTCAAATAATTTTTGGAGCAACAGGTTGCCACCCCTGAACAACAAAAATGGGTCTCTAAACTCATGGGATATGATTATGATATCACCTATAATAAGGGAAAGGAGAATGTTGTGGCCGATGCTCTCTCTCACCAATTTGAGGCTCTCAGTATGTTATGTGCTATTTCATTGTCGGTTCCCCAATGGATCAATTCCTTATGCCAGAAGATACTTCAAGATTCTGAATTATAGACTTTCGTTGCTTCCCTAGACACTGAGCCTACTTCATTTTTAGGCTACACTTGGGATGTCTAGGATTTGCATTACCACCAATGCCTTGTTGTTCCCCACAAGTCCCCACTACAGGAACTTCTCATGCTAGAATTGCATGCAGCCCCATATTTCGGCCATTCAAGATTTCTCAAAACATATGAATGACTTAAGAATACTTTCTTTTGGAAGGGTATAAAAAAGGATATTTAAGATTTTGTGGCAGCTTGTGATACCTATCAATGGATGAAAGGTGAAACAGTGCGTTCTCAAAATACTCTTCAACCCTTACCCATTCCTGAACAAGTATGGATGGATATTTCTATGGATTTTATTGAAGGATTACCTAAGTTTGGAGAAAAATATGTTATCTTCGTGGTAGTGGATCATATTTCAAAATATGATCACTTTTATTCCTTATCCCATCCTTACACAACATCCACCGTTACCCAAAATTTCCTTGATTCTATATTTCATCTTCATGGTTTGCCCTCCTCCATTATGTCTGATCATGACCCAACCTTTACTAGTCACTTTTAGCAATAATTGTTTAAGTTGTAGGGAACTCAGATCAAAATGAGTTTAGCTTATCATCCAAAAATGGATGGCCAGACGAAGATTGTCAAAAAATATTTGTAAATCTACCTTCGTTGCTTTACCTCGGATCATCCTACACACTGGGAAAAATATCTTCCTTTGGCCGAGTGGTGGTACAACACTTCATATCACACATCAACCAAGGTTACCCCTTTTAAGGTAGTTTAAGGGTGCCCTCCATCCATGCCTTCCTCCTAAATTCTAGGTAGCTCTAATGTCCATGCAGTTGACACTACTCTTAGTCAACACACTGATGTCCTTCGTCAATTGAAGATGAATCTAGATGCAGCCCAGAATCATATGTGCTAAAATGCTGACCAAAACCATTTTGAGTGTAGTTTTAATGTAGGTGATATGGTTTTCCTTTGCTTGCAATCATACAAATAGTTATCCCTCTAGCTCCGTAGATGCAAACTTGTCACAAAATAGTATGGTCCCTACTAGGTGTTACAACAAATTGGTACCATAGCCTACAAATTGGTCCTTCCATCTACATCCAAGCTCCATCCTATTTTTCATGTTTCCTCTCTCAAAAAGGTGGTGGATAATAAAGTACAGGTTCAATTTTCCCTTTCAGAGTTAGATGAAGAAGGTTCTATCTTGCTAGAACACAAACAATTTTTGGATCATCAAACTCGCACTCTACACAACCACATCAATACTGAAGTTCTTGTTCAGTGGTGTGGAATCCAACCAGACAATGCTATATGGGAGTCTCTCCAGCAACTCCAATACTAGTTTCCTCACCTTCAGCTTTGAGGACAAAGATTTTTGAAGGGGAAGAACATGTTAGGATCCCATCCTAACACTATTTTATAATTCTCATTGTTATGTAATGACCCACTTCCAACATTGGGGATCTCATCTATAATTTTATTTTACTATATTTTGTAATGTATGTGGCAAGTTACGCTCCTAGCCAAGTGGGGTCATTTGATGTAACCGTTATCAAGATTGTAACCAATATTTGGTAGAAGATTCTAGCTCGAGTGGCATTTTGCATGTAAGCCAAATATTGAGCTTAGGATTAGGGTTGCATTAAGTATTTATTTAAAAGCTATGAAGCCATGTACAAATGTATATTTTTGCAAGTTAATTAAATATTGAATGAGGTTGCCCCCTCGAAGAGGCCTGCGATTATGAGTTATTTATGATATTGTTTCAATTTTGCAATTACTTTCTGCATAGTAATATTCTGTTATTGCATGTATTTCAGTTATATTTAAGTATTTTGTGTGTGTGAGTTTTATTTCAATAGTAGGTTCCTTACATATTGTTATAGTATCTCTTGAAGCTTCCATAGTAAAACATGCTAGACAATCCCCCATCTTCCAAATATTTTGGATGTATCCTTACATTTCTTATTTCCTATATTTATTTCCAAAACTAAATGGATGTAGGACTACAATAACGTTATTAATTCCTTTATAATATATATTTTTTAGGGCTATATTCATATCATGAATATTTAAAGATACAATCTTCATCAACACTATTGATTCTTATATGTGGGATTAAGCCCACTCTTTCTAACAATTGTAATATTTGTTTTTGGATTCTCAAAAATATTCCTTTGGGTTTCCTTTATTTGTATTAATTCTTGAGGGTCTTCCTCTATTTTTCATTCCCACTAATGCTTTTATCCTCATCAATCTCTTTTATTTTTTCAAATTGTTCAAAATTTGACTTATTATCTATAAATTTATACAACTATGGAGAACCTAAAGAAGGGATAACCTTCTAAAATATTTATTTTTATGCTTCCATAGAAAACTTAAAGTGCAAGGGGTAACCTCCATAATATTTACTTATTTATGTTGTGCTAGAAACTCTAAAGTGCAATGGATAACCTCCATACTACTTTCTTTATTATGTTGCCCTAGAAAATCTAAAGTGTAAGGGACAACCCCAATACTAATTTTTTTTATCATAAGGAGATGGTTCTCTACTATTTAATAAAAGTGAAGATGTTTCACCTAGACCAAAATTATTTTGTTACACCTTATCCATAATGAAAATTAACTCCATATCTTCCTTTGTAACTTTAATTTCTTTTAATTTTCAACATGCACACTACAAATCCTCATTTTGTGCATCCTTCTTAGTCTTTTTTGATGTCTATTTTGAATGAACCATGATGACCTTTACCATCTGGTGGGTAGAGGGATTTCTTTTTCATTTTGGGGAGTAGAAAATCCTTGATCTGAGTGATCTTATACCATTATATAATCCATGTGCTTCATCTTTAATTCTGTCTTATAAACAAATATCTCTTTCTTAATCATTTATACTTTGTACTCTCTTACCATGTTTTATCTTATGGAATTTGTAGTATTAAAATTCAATATTTTTATCATCTACTTAACCCAATCTCTTGATTCAAATTTAATCACTATGGATTTTGACAAAAGATTTAAAATATTCATTGTAAAACATCCACATATATACAACTTCCTTTTTATCCCTAAAAGTAAGTGACTTATAGATGAACTTCCATATAGTATTATCAAAATTCTTTAAAGCCTCCTTATTGGTAAGATGATATGAACATCCAACGCACCTAAGCTACACTCAAAGTTTTTTAAGAGTTTATGTCTTCATAGAAAATTCTTAATGCATGGTCTTAAGTATAAGGTGGTTCTCCCCATAAATCATAGACCTCCATCCATTATTTACATGTGACATCTAAGATGAAGAAGATAATTTAAAAAAAAATCAAAAGAAAAGCCATTGAATATTATGAAACCAATCACCCTTTCCATTCAATCCAATTTTGAAACTCTTAAAAGAGGAAGCATCCATTGAACTAACATATTGACCCTTTATTAAAAATATATATATCATGTTCTATCATATCACTCTTGATTCACTTTTACTGAATAATTTGTCATACAGGTATGGATTACCATAGATTATTTCTATAACAAATCGTTACACCAAAACCTCGAGGTGGAAGTGAAATACGAATACACCAAGATCATAACATCCCACTACTCTTTGAATATCGGACTTTGGACGGTAGATCTACTTCGTCACTCGCTCCACTCGAAACTCTAGGTTGATAGACTTGACTTTCGCCCTCTCTGGGAATAAAACCCAGGTGGTTGCTTTGATACCAAATGTATCAAACCATTACACCAAAACCTTGAGGCATAAGTGAAATCTGAACACACTAGGATCATAACACTTTCTTATTTTTAAATTTTGATCAATAAAAAATTGTTTTGCTTGACTAAGTCATGCTTACTTTAACCTAGGGCTTTCTTAAATGATTTTTCTTCTTCACTACCTAGTTTTGTTCCATTAAAATCCTTCATTATCTAGATTTTACAAATATCTAAAATAAAAAAACTAAAAAAGAGGCTTGCACAATGATCATACATATTTCCTTTATAAAGTAAATTACTATGTTCCATATCTTTATGTACTTTTTAAATATAGATTATATATTTTTGTCAATGTTATTTATTTATTTATTTTATTGGAGAAAAAGGGGTTGTACTCTCATCCCCCATCCTTGAAAAATCACAGTTATCTCCTTTATATCTTAAGAGTTTACAAATCGATTCAATTCTCATCTCATTTAAGTTGCTATAGCTAGATTCCAATATCTTTTTCATAAAAAAGTATGAATTCTTGATTTCTATTTTTTTGATCTTTTTTAAATTTCTTTGTAAACACAAATATTCTAGAATTCAAAATCCTTGAAATTTTCTTGCAATAGCCTTCACAATACCAAAAATCCACCTCCATTGTCTATGCACTACAACTTAATAGAGTAATATTTCTAAACTCCATGTTATTATAGCCCACTTTACTAGATCTAGACTATTAGTTTCATTCCCAAAGCATAAGTACAACCACAAACACTATAATAAATAGTTTAGTATTCTCAAAAATTGAAATTTTAATCCATATCTTGTCTCATAATCCAACCAACAACTCAATTAATCCATTTAGCCATGAAGTCCATTCTATGCCATATTTTGTTTCAAAATCATAGTTTGCTTTACCAGATCTAGATTATTAGTTTCCCTCAATGCATTGATCTATAAATGGTTCCCCTGACACATTTTATAGTCCTCTTAAAAAATATTTTAAATTTACTCCTTTTATATTTTTCTTGTAAGCTTCAACTATACTTACTACTTCTAACCATGGAGAAGAGAATTTAACTTCACCATCCTCTATAAAAACTCCTTTATTGGCTAGCCTATTTGCACATTTGTTCTCTTCCCTTAACATGTGTGTAAACCTAATTTATTTAAACTCTATAACAAGGTTTTGTATTTCCACAATGATATCTTATATGTTCCACAGAGCCTTTGCTTTCCTCAAAATTACATTTATTACTAGTAATGAATCATCTTCCATTCATACTATCAATGATATCATTTATCAATGCTCTCTAATTCAAGATTAAGTATTGTATATGTTGATAGCATCAGTTTGGAGTCCTCTATGGCTAAACAAATATTCCTTTTCATTACCTCTAAATTGCTTATCTTTCCTTTAAAAATTATTTTATTCCTTTCTAGCCATATTTTCTAAAGTATTGTATCTTTCAATGTATCCCAAATTATCTATAATGTCTCACTTTAATAATTGCTATGCAACTGCTTTAACCATTCTTCAATTCTACCATTCATCACCATGAATTTACCAAACATATTAAGAATCCATTTCCATCGTTCCCAAAATATTAAGCATTGTAACCCAAGAAATAGTTTATACTTACCTTATTTTTACATAGAACACATTATGAGGGGCCATGAAAATCCCTTTTATTAGGTTATCCCAAGCTAAAATTTTTGTATGACCTACTAGCCATACAAAGATTTTAACTTTTGGAATGCTTAGACTCCCAAATATATTTCCATATTCTTGTGGTATTCCTATTATTATATCTACTTCTTGCCATGTATTCTCCTAAGCTATTCAACTCCAAATCAACTTATCCTAGACTCCCATCGGAATAATCACTATCGTTATCTTTATGCTCAATTGCTTCTTAGAAAAAATATTTGGTATACTTATAAATAAAAAAATTATTTCCATTTTTATCTTCCTTCCTAATCCTTGTACATAATGTTTGAAACCCTATCATTATATTTATCTCAAATTAATATAATCCAAGGTTTCAAAATTGGATCTAGATTAATTGGTTTTTTATGACACCAAGTATCAAACCAAATAGAAAAAATTTCTCCAATTTCCACCACTCATATTAGACCTTCAATCATTAGATCAATTAATTCTTTTAAACTATTACATAGTGCAAAATCATCTAGTAGTAAGAATGCAATAAATATTAAGCTTGGGTCATTAGGCTCAACGTACTTAGAAGAATTATTTTCAATTGTCTTTGACTCTTTGTACGATCTCTAAATTACATTTCCCCTTAGATCTAATATTTAATCATATTTTTTGTTCACTTTATTATTAAGTTTTGTAAATTAGGTTATAAAGTTACTTTTGAAAATCGTATATATATATATATATATATATATATATATATATATATATATATATATATATATATATATATATATATATATATATATAAATTGGTTATATGGGATTCATAACAAATATAAGATATAAAAATTGAAACAAGGAGCTAGTACAATTAAGGAGTGAACCTCAACTTTTCTTGTTCTAGGCATTTGAGGAAACTTAAAAAATAAAGGATTATTTTGAAAAAAATTTAGGTAACATATAAGGAAAGTCATTTACGAAAGCTCTAAATAGAAGCAAGGATACCTTACATAAAATTATGAATTCCATAGTTAGGGACAAGAGGAATAACATATCTACAGTAATCTCTATCTAAGCAATAGTTCAATATAAAGATGAGATGATTGAACATAATATAATAGTTTTTAAAAGTGAAGTCAAAGAGGTCTTTGTTTAATGGTTGAGACATACTAGATGATGTAGCCCATACCAAAGTTCAAATCTCAGCGACACCAAATAGGCTATATAGCTTGATATGATGTAAAAATGAAAGGGGAACCCTTTCAAACCCCTACTTTAAAAATAATAAAAAATAAAGGGTAAATATATAAGTTCCATGGATATAGGTCAATATTTTAGAATATTTAGAATTGAATCAAATGGATTGTATTCAAATTGTTCTATGAATTTTCTTCCAAAATATTTTTTTCTCATCATATTCTCTAAGTCAAACATTGGGGAGTAAATAATAGGTTGTGGCCATGGCTTAGTGGGAGGCATGGCCTATATTTAAGACCATGTAGTGAGAATTTTTTTTGTATATAGAAACTACTAAATATTTCTATTGTGGGTTACTACCCATATCAACTTGTCAATAAGGAAGCTTTGAAAAAAATTTGGAATATTCTAGGAGTTCATCCAATATGGACCAATTACTAAAGCATGAAATAATGTTGTATATACCCATATATGTGTTGTCATAGATATTAAAAAATTTAAATCCATTAATATTAAATATAAAGTAAATGAGTAGGATAACTTGTGAAAATATTGCATTTTGATGCCATAAATATTATGAGACTAAACACATGACAAGAGATTGCAAAGTGAAAACAATGAAAAAAGAGATGGAGATTTTTTAACATAAGATAAAATTTAAGATGAATGAACGATATTATATTTGTAATAGAAGATGGATTAGATCAAGGATTTTCATGCTTAAAAAGTGATAGCAAAATCCCTTTTATCTCATGAAATGGTAAAGACCATCAAGGTTCACTTAGATCAATGATTTAAAAAAATGAAGGATATAAGTGAAGAGGAATTACAATATGAAAGCTCAAATTTAGAAGGAATTAAAGTGTGAAGGAAGATGACAAGGTAAATTATAAGACAAAGAAGGCAAATGAGGTCAAGTTTAATCCAATTAAATTGTGTTCATTTTCTTCAAATAGTAGAATATAATTTCCTTGCAATAGAGGTGAGAGTATTGTAGATTTTATTCCTTTTAGGGTTTCAAGAACAACCAAATAAAGAAAGAAGTATGAAGGTTATCAATTGAAATTTAAAGTTTGTAAGGAAGCATAAGAAAGAAAATACTATGGAGGATGATCCATGCACTTTACATTTTCTAGAGGGCAACCTAAAGAAGAAAGTGTTTTTGAGGTTATCCTTACATTTAAGGTTTTCTAGAGTAGTCTAAACCTATAGATGATAATCTCATTATGCACCATGTTGGAAAAATTGAATATATTGAGGAGGATGAAAGTATTGGGGGGAATTGAAAAAGAAGAGAAATATCCTCAAAGCAAGAACAAAGAGAAAAATAAATTCAAGGCAATATCAATATGGGAAACCAAAAACAAATATCGCAAGTGTTTATTAGAAGTGGGGATAAGTCCATGAATAAGAATAAAAAGTAATGATAAAGATGACATATTAGAATATTAAGGGCATGAGTAATACTCCTAAAAGAAGGGTTATAGGGAATAAATAGGTTGAAGTCTTGAGTTTATCCTTATTACACAACAAAAATAAGTATTGATAAATGTAAGGATGCATTCATAAATATTTTTAAGGTGGAGAATTGTTTAATAATTTCTGTTGTAGGAGCTCTAGAAGGTATTATAACAATATGGGACAAACACAAATAGGATGGACAATTGTCATACATATTTACAAGGTGGGAAATTGTATACTAATTTCTACTATATGAGGTCTACGAGGTATTATAACAATATGGGATAAACAAAAATGGGATGGACAATTATTACAAGTAAAAAGTAATTGGGTTGTTTCTCTTTTTTGTAGGAAAGATGAACTATGAAAGTTGGAGTTATAATTGTAATGCTCCAACCACAATTACTTTTAATGATAGTTGTTAGAAGGACCTTAGTTTATTTATATTAAATTCAATGTTGATTAATAATTGTGATCCATGGATTTCTATGGGACTTCAACGTAGTTCTATATCCTTCACAAAATAGGGATGGTCCTCTTGGATGGTCTAAATCAATGGAAGATTTTGCTTCCTTTATCAATTCAAATGGAATTTAGGATGGTATTCCTTCAAATTCTTAGTGTATGTAGGATAATAGATACATTGGATAAACACATCTAGTATAAATAATAAATAAAATTTTGTTATCTAATACATGGTTGTAAACAAAGTATACAATCCTCTTTAAACATTTTACTATGAGTAGGATGAAATCATAAACCCATTCTCTTGAGATGTGATTTATTAATTTTTGGTCATTAAAAGTCATTTTGATTTTAGTATATATGGTTCCAAGACCCTAATTTCTTCCAAATGGTTATATTATGGTGGGATGAAGAAAATTTGGAAGAATCCCATATGTACATGTTCATTCAAAATATGAAATAACCAAAGGTGCAAATGAATATCTAGAATTTCAAATCCCTTAGTAACACATCTAAATCAAAAGAAGAATTTAAATCCATTCTCAAAAACTTACAATAGATAGTAGAAATCAATGGAATGGATAAAGAGACTTATATGCAACAAAAAAAATAATTTTTTTATTATTATAGTGTACTGAAAAAGAAAGAGTCATATTGGGTCCAAAAATTTAGGGAGATATGGCTTAAGGAAGGGAATAGAAATACCCATTTTTTATGCTACAATCAAAATAGATTTGTTTTTTTCCATAAAAAATAATACAACTACAAATGGAAGAAAGATTAAGGAAGAAGAAGATATTAAAAAAGAAGTAATTAAATATTTCAAAAATATTCTATTAAACGTTGGGCAAAATAAGGAGGCTTAGAATAAGCTTTTGTAAAAATATTCCATCAATTATAACACAAAAACAAAATGTATTCTTGATGAAGATGTCTATGGAGGAGGTTAGGAGGCACATTTCTCTTTCCACCCTAATAAGGCAATTAGCTCCAATGGATTTTCTATCTTTTTTTTTAATATTTGGGATTGATTGAAGAGTGATAGCTAGTTATGGTTGAAGAGTCTAGGAAAAATAAGGCTACAATAAGTGAGATCAATGCCCCTTAATTGCATTGGATCCTAAGGAAGGCAAGATACAATATTTTAATAATTTTCATCCGACGAGCCTTTGTAATACAATTTAGAAGAGTATTACAAATATTATGGCAAATAGTTGAAAATCATTCTAGATTGTGTTATCTTAGAGAAATAAGATGGTTTTATTTGTGCAAAACAAATTATTAATGGTGTAATAATTACTATAGAGGGGTAAAATAACCCACCACATACAATTCTCAACGGATCTGTTGGAATCTGAGGTGACCGTGGGGCCATTTTTTCTCTACACTCCAGGGCTTTGGGGATTGAAGGGTTCACTAAGAATGGTTTAAGGACTCGATCCAAGTCTAGGATGGAAGGTTTGATGTGTTTATTGAACAAGCACCTAAGTTTGGTCTTGACTAAAATCTAAGCTAGAAGGAATTAAATAACAATAATGTAGGGCAAACAATGATGCAAGCAAACAAGGAGATATTCCTAGAATGATTCTTTCTTTCAATGAAGACTAAGCCTAATTTGAAAGAAAGTAAATATTTTTATTTTAAAAGTAAATATTCAAGAGAATACACAAACATGATTAGAATATATGCAAAATGCCTAGAAATAAAACCAAATACCTTATTTTACTTATGATCTAAATTTGTAATATAAAATAAACACAAACATACAAAAAACATCCTAAAAATCTATTATAACACTTACTTGATTTTGTGGTTGATCCTAGCCAAATCCGTACCCTGTAATATCCAACAACTTCAAAACCTGCAAAAAGCTTCAAAAACCTTGGAAAATTTGATCAGTGTCTGAGGGCCTATGTAGGCCACTATGTGACAAATCTTGGAGGCATAATAGTCAAGCCCCCTTTGTCCTTTTAGCTGACCATTCAAAAATGAAAATTATTATTGACCTTTGGAACAAGCAAAGCAAGATATAACAAACATGAAACAATGAAAACATAGTGTAAACAAAATGAATGCAATAGGAATAAATATGCAAATGAAAAAACTAGGGTTTAGGGAGCAAAGATTTGGCCCCAATCTACTATGATCAAATTCATACCTCATAATTAGTAGTCATGAATTTGACAACAAAGAAGAAAACTAAATTCGTATTCCATATGGGAGGGACATGAATTTGTAGAATGTCTTTTTAAAATTGACTTATGAATGCAAAATGCAATTAGAATGATCTAAAACTAATAATACATAAAGAAAACTTGATAGGCCTGTGGAGAAAGTGAGACTAAAGGTAGCAACCAAGGTAGAAGATATTTTTTTCTTCTATAGAAGATAATTGATGTATAGAATCTATTGTCAAAGGCTTATCCACTTGCTTATCCCAACAACAAATTTCAAGAGACACACTAGAAGCAAAGCACTAGAGCATTCCAAAAGCATCAAAATATTGAGAGCATTAAAAGAAGATAGATCTTATCTAGGTTATTTTGGTATAAAAAGGGGGTCCAAATCCTTCTATTTATAGGAGGTTTGGAGGAGGGTTTAGGTAGGAAAACAAAAACATAAACTTGGGCAAGAGTCGATGCCATAGAGGTTGGCCAAAACTTGGGTTTTTCAAGAGAAAAAACCTAAAATTATAAAATTTGTACCTTGTCTTGGACGACTGCAAATTTGTCAAGGCTAGGAGAAAAAGCAAGACAAAATAGGAAAAAGAAGATCAAACTTGCACTTAAAAAATTTGAGTACCTTCTTAGGGATTCTAAGGAAAAATGACTCATTTAGATGGGTCATTTTTCCATGTCTACATGTTTCCCCCTCTTTGATGCATTTATGGCCTAATAAATCTATAAAAGAAATATGTAGACACTTATGGGAAAAATGATGAAAAAAAGGGGTAGTTGGTTTAGATGAAGGGATGGTGTAAAAATGGTTTCATATCGGATACCATGAAAATTTGCATGCTTTGAGGTATTAATGACATTAATGTACCTGAGGTTGGGGTGCCCCATAGAGTTTAAAAAATAATGTAAATTTCTTGAAGAAACTCATAATGGTAGACACAAAAGAAAATAGAGCAGAAAACCGAAAGAAAGAGAGAAAAAGAACAAAAAAGAAAATATGGATAAAAAAGGAAAAGGGGTGAAAATAAAAATCATTTTCATTGTGCAAAGGAGAAATAGCTTTGGAGGAAAAGCAAAATGGTGCTTTCCACACATCGTCCAACCAATGAAAGAGGAAAAGCCTACATAGTAGTAGAGCGAGCATGGGTAAGGACCAAAACCCAACATCTAGATTAGGGTTTTACTACATTTTTCCAAATTTTATGAAATTTTTAGGGCTTTTAGAGGAAATCATTATGCAAGTGACCAACATGAATTCGGGGTCCAACCGGTATTTTGGTCGTACATTGACTGTTATTGAATTTATGCCTTATAACTACAAGGCGTGAATTCATGAATTTGCACCCTAGAAACATGGGGCACAAATTTGTGGAAGACGAGAAAGATAGAAAAAAAAGAAATAAAAGAGAGAGAAAAGAGAAGAAAAAAAAAGAAAGAGAGAGAGATTCATTACTTAAGATTTTGCTTATGTTGCTTTGCTTTGTTTTTTGGAATGTGTATTGATTATTATGGTGAAACTAATAATTTTTTTGTTAATGTTTATGATTGTAGAACGATTTACTTGAGAGCAGGGAGTGGTGCCCAAACTCCTTAGAGGAGGTAATATGAAAACTTGCAATAGAAGAGAGAGACACTCTACGGGTAGAGTGCTATTCACAGTGCTGGCATAGATGTGGTATCCGAAGTCATCCACCTTTTGGATACCCATAGGGGAGATGACCATTACACTAAATTATATGTGGTGGATCTTGAGGATCCCCACCAGGGAGAGAATGATCTACAGATCATAGGTACCATATGCAACATTGTAAATATCATCAAGAAATCCAACACATGAGATCTAGCAAAGTGGGCTTCATGTCGATGAGATACCATGACCATATGGATTTGGTGCACTAACTACTATGCATTATGGGGCAATGGTTGGGTTTTTAGTGTGCCGCACTAGCAAGTGGAACTTGTCATGGGCATTAGAAAGGGTAGTGGTAGACATGTAGGAATAGTAGGTTAGATTCACATGGGGCCCATATATGTTGGCTTGCTTGTACAGGATATTATACAATGTTGTGTACAAGTGATAGACAAATTTAGTTTGTACAATATAGCTCTAGATGTGGTGATGGGAGCACATGGTTGGTCGGAGACCCCATGCAATACTAGGATTACTACCCAACCCAAAGCAACCAATATCATATAGGTAGGATCGACACTTTAAACGATTCTAGAGGATATACATCAGTATCCTATCACTAGGGAGGCAATTATAGATGACCTACAAGAGCACCGGATCATATGACAAAAATGGCATCTACAACTTAGATGGGCTAAGTGTAATGATCCTAATAGTCATTTCAGTTTCTCAATGATCACGTCCATTCATTATTTGATTTACCTATTTATAATAGAATCATTCATTCAATATAATCATCATAAAATAATATATTACATTTGCGTATTCGTAAGAGACCTACCCTCTCCAAGTGGATAAGACATGCCCTCTCTAAGTGGATTAATCGATTCCATCCTCGTAATTCTATGTTTATGTTATCTTAAATTATGCAAGGAAGAAGTTAAACCCTTCCAAATGGTATCAAAGCTGACGATCTTGTGCATAAATTTTGATTCAAAAATGCCATACATATGAAGGACTTCCACTAAATTTTTTAGTTGCATTAATATTACAGTCACTTCACACTAAGAAAATTTACAACTGTGGCAACACCTTCCTTGAAATAAATGAGTCATTCAAATCATAGTATATGCAGCACCAAGTGACCAAAGCAGCGAGGAAATCCAGCATCGGGTGACCAAAAGCAACGAAGAAATATTATGTAAGTTTTCCAGTGAAAATATTGACACAACAAAGATTTTGTTTACGTAGCAACCAACATTCAATCCAAGAATTTCCAGCAAAGAAATAAATATACGCTGTGATTATCAAAGCAACGATCTTGGAAAGCGCACAATTTTTTTTCTAGAATTTTTAAAATTACTAGCACATGAGAAGAGAACAGGCATGGGTGGATTAGTTTACTTCAAGATGAATTGCACTTTTTGACCAATTAAAAATGATTAATAAACGTCCCTTTTGACGGGTTTCCTCAACTTCCATAGTGAAAAACAAAATTATTGGGGTAGGCTTCTGTTCATCATTGTATATTCTCCATGTCCTCACAACACCTAATACCACAAGGGAGGTTTATATTTAGCAAAGTGAGCATAGGCGGATGATCTACAAATAAATATAATCAACAATAAAATAAAATATTTTAGGGTAAGCTTACCAAACAATTAAATCAAGCTGCAAAACCCTAAAACTATATTCCAAACATACACAGACACATGGCAAATGAGAAAATAGACTCATTAGATTAATAATCATAAGAACTTACAATGCTTTTATAGCACTCCAATCGGTTTGAAATCTCTACTATTATGGAGATCTTACTTGCTCCTACTATGTTTAGAAACACTCTAAACAATTCCCTATATGCTCTCACAACAAAACTGATTTCCTCTCAAATAGTAAAGCTGGTGCAACTATATTTAAATGAATGCTAAATATTTAGAACCTAGATACTTTAGGGAAGATACTCTAAAGTATGCTCTAGAGTCCAACATTCTCCCCCTTAAAGTTGAGAGGGCTGACTAGACAGTCTCTCAGCTTTATATACTGAGCTTTAGCAACTCCTTTGGTGAAGATGTCCGCTATGTTGTCCAAAGTGCTGCAATGTCTTAGCTCAATCACCTATTTCTCCACCATGTCTCTAATGAAGTGATACTTCATGTCAAAGTGCTTTGACCTGCTGTGGTGGATAGGATTATGTGCCAATTGTATGGCACTCATATTGTCACAATACAATATAGTAGGACCACATTGTCTCTCACCTATTTCTTCTAGTACTTTTCTCAACCATAAGGCTTGGGCACTAGCATGTGTGATTGCTATGTACTCAGCCTCAGTAGATGATAGTGCTACAACAGTTTGTTTTTTGGAACTCCATGTAATTAGCCCTGATCCAAGACTAAAACAATTCCCTGAAGTAGATTTCCTATCATCTATATTGCTGCCCCAATCACTATCACTAAAGCCAACTAATTTTACATCATTACATTTGTGGTAATGGATCCCATAATCCAATGTACCCTTTACATATCTCAAAATTCTTTTAGTTGCTTGTAGATGAAGTTCAGATGGATCAGCCATATACCTTGATACTAGAGAAACAACATATTGAATATCCGACCTTGTGTTGGTGAGGAACATTAGACTCCCAACCATGCTCCTGTAAGTGGTCTTGTCAACTTTTGGTGCTCCATCTTCTTTGCATAATTGTATCCCATGACCTATTGGAGTTGCAACAGACTTGCATTGCTCCATAGCAAATTTCTTTATCATGTCATGAGCATATTTATGTTGACATATGAAGATCTCATTTCCTGTTTGATGTACCTCCATTCCTAGAAAGTAATGCATCAAACCTAGATCCTTCATTTCAAACTCTTTCATCATGGAGTGTTTGAACTCCTCATTCATTTTATCACTACTACCCATGAATATTAGATCATCCACATATAAGCACACAATGAGAATGTCTTTACCTTGTTTCATGTAGTAGAGAGTAGGTTCACTTTTGCTCCTAGTGAATCCATACTTTTGAAAGTAGCCATCAATGCGTGAGTACCATGCTCTTGGTGCTTGCTTTAGGCCATACAATGCTTTCTTCAATTTGTAGACAAGGTTCTCCTTACCTTGTTCTTCAAAGCCTTGAGGTTGTTGCACAAAAACCTCTTCATTCAAGTACCCATTGAGAAAGGCACTCTTAACATCCATGTGTTGAATTTTCCACCCTTTGTGGGCAGCCAAAGAAAGCACTAGTCTAATGGTCTCTTGTCTAGCAACAGGAGCAAAGGTCTCCTCATAGTCAATCCCATACTTTTGAGTAAACCCTTTTGCTACTAGCCTTGCCTTGTGTCTTTCAATGCTCCCATCAGCATTGAACTTGGTCTTATAGACCCATTTACATCCAACACATTTCTTGCCCTTAGGAAGCTCCACTAGCTCCCATGTATCATTCTTTTTTATAGAGGTCATTTCCTCTTTCATGGCTTGTTGCCATACATCATGAGTACATGCTTTTTCATAACTAGATGGCTCTAGCTCTACACTAGTCATTAAAGCATAGTTTACAACATCTCCCTTAGGCTCTTGAGAGTCTTCATCACCATACATGTGCAAATTTTCAAGTCTTTTCAAGACTTCATTCATCTCACTAGCTTGGCTTCTAGTGTATCTTCTTTGAAAATTCTTATCCATCATTTGGTAGGAGGGATGGTACTGAAGTGTTCTCTTACCTCTTGATGGTGAATCTACTTCCATGGGCATTGGAGAAGAACTTGCTGATCTTTGTGGACTTGGAGTAACACTTGTTGTACTTGAAGTAGAACTCTTTCTTGGACTTGGAGGAGGACTTCCATTGTTGTTCTTGTTAATGGGCTGCATTTGGGAGGAGCTTGCATCTTGAGATCCATCATCAACAAAAAGTTTTTGATGACCCCATTCTCCCCCTTCATCAAAAATTACATCTCTTGAGATTACAACTTTGTGAGTTTTTGGATTGTAGAGTCTATATGCCTTTGAAGACTCACAATACCCAATGAAAATACATGCTTGAATTTTGGGGTCAAGTTTCTTTCTTATCTCATCAGGAATGTGTGCATATGCAAGACAACCAAAAACTTTGAAGTGCTTTACATTTGGCTTTTTGCCATACCATCCCTCATAGGGAGTTATCCCATCTAAACTAGAAGTGGGACTCCTATTCAAAATGTAACCACTTGTCCTAACAACATCATCCCAATACATGTTACTGAGTTTCTTTGTTTGAAGCATTGATCTAGCCATTTCTACAATAGTGCGGTTCTTCCTTTCAGCCACACCATTTTGTTGTGGGGTGTAGGCAGTAGTTAATTGCCTTTTGATCCCACAATCTTTACAATATTTGAGAAATGCATTTGAACAAAACTCCCCTCCTCTATCAGTCCTTAATCTCTTTACAACATACTCACTTTGATTCTCTACATTATTTTTGAAATCCTTGAAACATTCAAAAGCTTCATCCTTAGTTTTCAAAAAATAAATCCAACACATTCTAGAGAAATCATCAATGAAAGTGAGAAAGTAAGAATTGTTACCCAAACTTTTGGTATGCATTGGACCACAAATGTCCGAATGTACCAGTTGTAGTGGATGGCTTGCTCTCCATGCTTGACCTCTTGGAAACTTTGTTCTTGAGTGCTTTCCCAAAACACATCCTTCACACACCTCCTTGTGCTCTTCAACTCTTGGTAGTCCACTCACCATAGCTTGAGAAGTCAACAACTTCAAGCTTGCAAAATTAAGATGACCAAATCTCAAGTGCCAAAGCACACTTGGATTTTCTATGGCTACACTAGCAAGTTGGGCACCTCCTTGTTCCCCAAATTTAAGAGGAAATAACCTATTCTTTGTCATAGGTACTTGTGTAACAACTCTATTACAATTGTTTTTGTCAAAAATTACACATTTTCCATCTTCAAAAACAAGTTTATAGTTCTTTTCCATGATTTGTCCAACACTAAGCAAATTATGTTGGAGTTTAGGAGTGTAATAGATATTGTTCACCTTCTTTGTGCCTTCTTTTGTTGGAACCTCCATGGCTCCCATACCTTCAACTTGTAGTGCCTTGTCATCTCCCAATTTGATCTTTGATTTATATGTGGAATCCATTGTAGCAAATAACTCTTCTTTGCCACTCATATGATTTGAGCAACCAGTATCCAAAATCCAAGTTTCATTAAGATTTTGATCTGATTTTCCATATGTGAGGAACAAATTTGAAGAAGTTCCTTCCTCTTCTCCATAATTTCCATAATTATTACTTCTCCCTTCTTGAGAAGTCTTGGACCAACAATCTTTAGCAAAGTGACCAAGCTTACCACAATTGTAACAAGCTTTGTTTGATTTGTCACCTCCTCTTCCTCTTCCTTTTCCTTGGTAGCCACCTCTTGATCTACCTCTTCCTCTTGCTCTTCCTCTTCCTTGTCCTCTTCCTTGTGCATTGCCATGAGTCTCACCTTCCTTGGATGAGAATGCTTTGTCATCACCTCCAAAGCTTGATGATGTAGAAACCTGTAGTCTCTCTTCATGGGACATCAAAGAACCAATTAGAGCATCAAAAGTTAGAGTAGACAAATCTTTAGATTCTTCAATAATAATAGCAATATGATTCCATTTATGAAGAAGTGTTCTCAACACTTTCTTCACAACCACTTCAGTTTTTATGTCTTCACCAAGTGTCTCCATTTTGTTTACAATTGCTTTCACTCTCACACAATAATCTCCCACTCTTTCATCATCTTGCATCTTGAGATTCTCAAAATATCTCTTCAAGGTTTGAAGCCTCACTTGCTTCACTTGATTTCTCCCTTGATAGCTATCTCTCAAGGCTGTCCATGCTTCTAGGGCTGTTGAACAAGAAGCAATCCTTGGAAAGATGCTTTTCTCCAAAGCTGCTTGGAGATGGTAGAGAGCAAATGAGTTTTTCTTTTGGGCATCCTTTTTATTGGTTCTATCAGCTGCACTCAAGGTGGTCCAATCTGTAGGTTCATTGTAGCCTTCTTCTACAATATCCCATAACCCCTTGCCTATGAGTAAGGTCTTCATCTTGATAGACCAATACTCATAATCTAACCCATTAAATTCAGGAATGGGAAGATTGTTATTGGCAGCCATTGATGCTAATCAACAAAACTTTGGAATAATGTAGATAGCTTCTAATACAATATTTTTGCAATAAAGAGCAGCAAAAGATCTTATTTTACTCAATTGACTCAACCTGTTAAGTCAATCTCTCAGAATTAACCTCTGATTGCAAAAATACATGCTTCTTTTTTATTTACCAAAATCTCAAGCACCAAATTTATCATAAATCGGCCAATACTGATTGAAACAAACTAAAATTTTTACTGTAGACTTCTGATATATGTATCTGAAAACCCACTAAATTTCAGAAGCAAATTCACACAAATGAGAAATATGTGATCAATTTACTTTTGCCCTTTCTAGATCTTAGAGTGTTTTTTGAGACAACCTCAATGTTTTTCACATAAATCAATCCATACAACTCCAAAATTTCTGAAAATTAAACTCTGTATTCCTGAGACAATAATATGAAAACCCTCTAAATTTTAGAAGAAAATTCGCAAAGGTGAAAAATATGTGATCATTTACTTTTTCCCTTTTTATCACAATTCTGGATCTAGGATTTTTTGAAGAAAAAATCAATATTCACACAAATCGATCAATACAGATCCAAACGACCTGAAATTTTTTTTGAATGATGATTTTATCTAAATAAAATTTCTCCCAAAATTTTAGAAGCAAATACCCTGTCTTCCACCTTATACAACCATTTTATTGCAAAACTCAAAATGCTAATAAAATCAGCAAATGAGCTCCAAATTACCTGAAATTTTTACTGCATCCTCTTGACATGATTATCTAAAAACCCTCAAAATTTCATCAGAAAATACCTCAGGATGCGTGAGATATGAATGATTTACTCGAGCTCTTCCTTGCAACTCTGTTGAGTGCTGGCCACTTGAGTTTCTCTGACAAAGTGCGTGCTTCAGATCTCTTCACGCCACTCTCCACAGGTTTTGATCCATCTGAGAAAACCTGGTACGCTCTGATACCAAAATGAGAAAATAGACTCATTAGATTAATAATCATAAGAACTTACAATGCTTTTATAGCACTCCAATCGGTTTGAAATCTCTACTATTATGGAGATCTTACTTGCTCCTACTATGTTTAGAAACACTCTAAACAATTCCCTATATGCTCTCACAACAAAACTGATTTCCTCTCAAATAGTAAAGTTGGTGCAACTATATTTAAATGAATGCTAAATATTTAGAACCTAGATACTTTAGGGAAGATACTCTAAAGTATGCTCTAGAGTCCAACAACAAATTGAGGGGAATTCGTAGACGTAAAATTCTAAAACATTTCGGTCCTGGATATTTTAAACTACAAACAGGTTTTCTAGTTTTTAAGTTTTTTTTGCCAGACGTGGTGTGCTTTCGGTGTCTCACTATTAAATTAATAAATTAACAAAAATATCGCTATCCTTGTCTTGCGCAACTATTCAAAAATATCACCAATACGAATTGCAGATAAATTAGCGATGCAAAAAAAAAATAATGTATCCTATAGTTTAATTAAATCATTATTATATCTCACTCCTCTTGCCCTAATACGTCCACCAGTTCAATATAGGCACATTGCAGCATTAGAACCCCATTAAATTTTGGTGAGTTGGCATCCTTACAGGTCAAAAACTCTTGTACAAAGGTTCATCAATAGCGGTAGTTGAATATCAGTATTTCCAGTGAATAATTCTCCACTCTCCGGTACAACATCTCGTTTGTCGATTGAAGATCTCAATTACTAGGTTGAAAATCCATAGTTTTTGGTGTCTATGTGGGGAAATTCTAATTGTCATTCATTCTGCACTCCAAAAATCTCTTTCGGTATTCAAATATCCTATAATGTTCATAGTTGCAGGCAATCAGACATAATAAAGCTCTAAGATGTTGCGAACGTAATAAGTGCACGTGCAAACGAATACTCAAAGACATAATTAAAAAAAAGTAAATAAATAAATAGATAAATAAATAAATAAATTAAAAATCAACTTGTAAGTTGTACCCCAACGATAAACAAGTTTTTGTGTGTCGATTTGCGGTGTCTGGTGACATTAACAGGTTTTCAACAAAAAAATTTTGTTCGGTACAGTTACAACCGTTGAAGACATTGCAGACGATGTAATATTCAGTAGCTCAGCAAATATCCAACAAATTTATCATTTCTTGGAAAGGACAAAACGTTTGGAAGTTTCTCGTGCACCGAAGAAATAAAACGTATAACCTAAAATAATATTTTTTTGGATTATTGCATCCGAAGTTGACCAGTGCATTTGAATTCCCTAGCAATTGATAGTTACGATTAAGGAAATAATTAGCCATTGAAAAATTAAACATTAGATAAACTAGCTGTTGAAACATTAAACATCGGACAATTGATCATTGTGGATTAAAGATAGAACTAGCCATTGCAATTGACGTTCAAAATAGTTTAAAATTTAAATTAGACCACCAACTGTTGAACGAAGTTTGAATTTTGTTGACAATTTTGAAAATGCTTCCAACAATACCACCATCTAGAGTACGCCATCATCGAACATGCCAATTTTAGGAATTCCTAGTTAAATGGGAAGGGCTTCCAAACAAATATAAAATTCAAGTCAAGAAGGATAGAGGGAGTTACCTCTACAATGATAGTTATAAGACCTAGCGAGACCATAGGTCATGATGACTTGATTGGGGAGGTAAAGGGATTGCAAGCTAGGATAACAACCATGTAGAGGGAGATGGACCTACTATGAGAGGATAGGTCTAAGAGGCTAGAGGAGCTATGGGGATCCCTAAACATGATACTCATAGAGTGGGACCAAGACATTATCACATAAGGCATGATAGCAACTAAGAGAGACACTACGAGGACTAAGGTAGACTGCCTCAAGGGAGATATGGACCAACTAGAGTGAGAGTGACAACAAGATTAGGCAGAGAGGATGGTTATCATCACTAGTATCCAAAAATGCAAGGGGATCTATTTACTGTAGGAGGAGCTACAAAAGGTGAGGGAGGCACACAAGGTGTTAATGCATAGGGAGACCTTTTACCAGACATTGTACTTCTAGGAGGTGCAAGTAGATCAGAGGGTACCTTTTTTGTCCTCTCTATGGAGTCTATCACATATGTAAACATATACTGCATCATGATTTGTGAACATACCCCCACTAGGACTTCATACAGTAGGAAAAGCAAAAGAGATAGACTCATAGATCTAGGATAAGGATTAGGATGACATGTCAATTTTTATTATGGCATGCATACCTAGGATAGGATATGGTTGAGTGTGATAGGTTCTAATTGTGGTACACTAAAACACACTCTATTATCAAGTAATATCATGTTGTTTTGCTTATACTATATGTGATTTATTATGTGTTTGTTAATTTTAAATTATACATGAATGGATGAATGAATGAAATGGATCAAATGAATGAAAACTAAAGAAAAATATGATGGAAGAAATTTATTTAATAAATGCATGATTAGATGAATAGATGGAAGCAAAATAGAGGTCATGGAAGAAGGAAGAAGAAAAATAAAACTCCAATCGAATTTGTACCTTGTAAATATGGATCGTGAATTCATCATAAAGTGAATTCATGCCCTAAATGAATATAACATGAATTTGGTACATGAGAAGAAAATATGAAAAAGAAGGATAATAAAGGGAAGATGAAAAATAATAAGGTAAAAGAAAAAATATGCATAGAGTATGATACTTGAATTAGCGTAGACTACAAGGGGTCAGTGTGATCAATCAATCATAAGCTAAGCAAAAAATTAAGGAAAAATATGGAGCAGAACCCTATGAGGATGTATGCTTGCAAATGGCTAAGGATGGAGCTAAACCTACTATGAGTGTAGTGCTCATGAGTGGCCATGAAGCTATACTATGAGGGTGTAGTGCTCACTAAAATAAAAAGTGCAATGGAGTGCTACTCGTTATGGTGTGTGCTTGCTAGTGATAAAAATTTGGAGCAAATACCCGCTATGGGAGTGTGTTCGCTAGTGGTTGTATGTGGGGTGATACCCATGAGGATGTGTGCTCACAAATGGACTAAGTGGATGTTGATGCTCATTGGCAGCCATGAAGCTATCCTCTAATGGGGTGTAGTGCTCATTGAGCCAAAAGAAGTTTAACCCAATAGGGGTGTTAGATTTTTTAAGATGAGAATATTGATTCAAGCAAAGCAATAAGGTGTTGTGTGTGCATGTGTTAGGGGAACAAATTAGTGTGTATGTTCCTTGTTGAAATTTTAAGAGCTAAGATATGTGCATAGAATAGACACTGGTCATATGAACACCATAAATAATATTCATGCGGTATCTATCCATCCTACGAGGATCCCTTAACAACCAAAAGGTTAATAAGGAAAAGTGTGAGCAAAAACAAGATGTGTAGATAGAGGAAAGAACGTATATCTTTTGTCTTGTAGAAAAGAAGGATTAAAAAGTTGCAAAGGATAAGGATATACAAGAGATGAATAACAATATCCCTTGACTTGAGAAAATTTTATGATTATTAATACTTTCAAGTTAAAGGAAAATTCTCTAGGTTGGGGAATTTCTAAGCATCAGTGACCTAGTATAAGTGCAATTAATATGAGCTAAAACCTAACTAGGTTTCATCACTTGCATCATTGTAAAAATCCTCAAAAATATATATGATCAAGCAACCATGCAAGTATGCTAAGGTAACAAAGTAACTATATTACAAGAAAATATGCAAAAGAGAGAAGTATATTAGGTAGTCCATGCAATGTATGACAATAATTCATATAGTATGAGGAATCAAATCAATGCAATCTAGCACAAAAAGAAAAAGAATACTAGAGAAGAAAAGAGATAATCAGTAAAAGGAAAGCGAAATAGAGATGATGTGAATTCATGCATAATATCATTTTAGGTGCATGATGTTCATTGGTTATTTTAGTTATTTACCATATAACATTGCTAAATTATAGGATTCTAAGCCAAAATTGGTTGTTATGACAAAGAAACCTAGCCAATTAGGCTAAAACTTGCCCTTCAGATCTATCTAAGCATTAGTGTTCTTTTGGTTCTCTTTAAGGACAAGGTCCACAAATTCAAAATAATGTGTGTAAAATTTCTTAGAGTAAGTTCACTTGAGCCTATTATGATAGGCTTGAAGATGCTCTAAGGCATGGATGCACTTCTCATCCAATAGCTCCAATTGGTTTAAATGATGTAAACAATACTCATCATCGATTGAGGCATCTTGTAATAAAATGTGCAAAAATAGGACTTCTAACTCAAAGAAGAAAACTACCTCATTGCCATAGACTAAGACATATGGGGTTGCACCAAAATGAGTTTCCACATTGGTACAATAGGCACAAAAGGTGGGATAAAGTTGGATATGCTAGTCACCATTGATATTACTAACCAACTTCTTGAGGATCTTAACTAAGGACTTGTTGGATGCCTTGGCTTGACCATTACTCTTAGGGTAATATGGAGTTGACCATTTATGTAAAATCTTGTACTTAGCAAACATTTTATGGATATCCTTGTTATTGAAAGGAGTAACATTATAAAAAGAATAATGGAAGGAATCCTATACCTACAAAGGATCTAGTTGAAGATAAACTTGGATACTTGAGCTCCAGTCATTGTGGCCAAGGGCATGGCTTTTACCCACTTTGTGAAGTACTTCATTATCATGATTATAAACTTATGACCATAAGACAACATGGGGTTAATATTTCTAATAATGTCCAATCCCCACATGGATAATGGACCAAGGGGAAGAAATAACTTGAATGTTTTGAAAATAAGCATGAACAAGGTTGTCATGGTGTTGACACTTGTTGCAGCAATGAACATAGTCACATGCATCTTTCTCCATGGAAGGTTATGGGTGTGTTCTCACTCGTTAGCGGAATGAAGTTATCCTATAATGAGGTGTAGTGTTCACTAATCTAGAAGGAGTGTAACCTGATAGGGGTGTTAGCTCTTTGAAGATGAGAATATTGATCAAAGCAAAGAAAGAAGGTGTTGTGTGTGCATGTGCTAGAGAGAACAAAGTAGTGTGTGTACCTTGTTGAAATTTCAATAGCTAAGAGATGTGTGTAGAATAGTTAGTGGTCGTATGAACACCATAAATGATATTCATGTGGTATCTATCCTATCCTATGAGGACCCCTTAACAATCAAAATATCAATAAGGAAAAGTGTGAGCAAAAACAAGATGTGCAGATAGAAGAAGGAACGTATATCCTTTGTCTTGGAGAAAAAAAGAATGATTGAAAACTTGCAAAGGACAAAGGATATACAAGAGATGAAGAACCATATCCCTTGACTTGGAGAAATTTTAGAATTATTGAAACTTTCAAGGTCAAGGAATATGCCCTAGGTTGGGGATTTGCTAAGCATCAATGACCTAGTATGAGTGCAATGCATATGAGCTAAAACCTAACTAGGTTTCATCACTTGCCTCATTGTAAAAGTCCCCAAAAATCTATATGATCAAGCAGCCATGCAAGTATGATCAAGCAACAAAGTAACTATATGAAAATAAAATATGCAAAAGAGAGAAGTATGTCAAGCAATCCATGCAATGTATGACAAGCAATCATGCAATATGAGCAAGCAAACCAAATGCAAGTCAAAAAAGAAAAAGAAAAAAAGAAGAAAGATAACAAAAAAGAAGAAGAAAGAGATGATGTGAAATCATGCATAATATCATTTTAGGTGCATTATGTTCATTGGTTCTTTAATATCTTTACCATCTAACATTGCTAAATGATAGGCTCCTAAGCCAAACTTGGTCATTATGACAAAGGGGCCTAGCCAATTGGGCTAAAACTTGCCCTTCAGATATATCTGAGCATTAGTGTTCTTTTGGTTTTCTTTGAGGACAAGGTCCCCAACTTCAAAAGAATGAGTGCAAAATTTCTTAGAGTAAGTTCGCTTGAGCCTATTCTAATAGGCTCAAAGATGCTCTAAGGCATGGATGCACTTCTCATCCAATAACTCCAATTGGTTTAAATAATCTAAATGATACTCATCATCAATCGAGGTATCTTGCAACAAGATACGCAAGGATGGGACTTCTAACTCAAAGGGAAAGACTACCTCAGTGCCATAGACCAAGACATAAGGGGTTGCACCTATAGGAGTTTGTACACTAGTACGATAGGCCCACAAGGTAGGGTACAGTTGGATATGCCAGTCGTGACTAGTCTTACTTACCAACTTCTTAAGGATCTTAACTAAGGACTTGTTGGATGCTTCAGCTTGACCATTACCCTGAGGGTAATATGGAGTTGACCATTTGTGTTGAATCTTGTACTTAGCACAAATTTTATGGATATCCTTGTTCTTGAAAGGAGTGCCATTGTAAGAAATAATTATCGAAGGAATCTTATACCTATAAAGGATCTGGTTGAAGATGAACTTAGAGACTTGAGCTCCAGTCACCATAGCCAAGGGCATGGCTTCTACCCACTTGGTGAAGTACTATGTTGCCATGATGATAAACTTATGACCATAAAATGATATGGGGTTAATCTTCCCTATAATGTCCAATCCCCACATGGAGAATGGCCAAGGGGAAGAAATAACCTGAAGGTTTTGAGGAGCATGAACAAGGTTGTCATGGCATTGACACTTGTCGCAACATCGAACATAGTCACATGCATATTTCTCCATGGAAGGCCAATAATAGCTGATCCGAAGGAGCTTCTTAGCAATAGAATTACCACTAAAATGGCCTCCACATGATCCTTCATGAGCTTCACTAAGGGCTAGTCAAGCTTCATCAGAGTTAAGGCATCATAAGAGGATACCCTCAAAAGAATATTGATATAAAGTATTACCAATTATGATAAATTGACATGCTATTTTTCACAAAAGCTTTCATTGATTATGGTCTAAGCCATCAAGCATTGAACCATCCTTAAGGAAATTAAATATGTTTATGTACCAAGGCTCAGATTGAGAAACTCTAATGTTTAGGACATCTAATGAAACGAGGCTAGAGCTAAGGGATGTAAGCTCTCAAAGTTATCAAATAATAATAGTCGCTTGATCATATTCTAACTCCAAGGGGATAAGGGATGCAACAGTAACCATGGCATCCACATGGTAGTTGGAGGATCTAGGGATAGACTCTATGGTTACCTTATCAAAGGTGGACAAGATCTTGGTGATAATATCCTTGTAAGGTTTTAGTTTATCATATCTAGTTTGATAAATATCATTGATCTGATTAACCACAAGTTGAGAGTCACCAAATATAGAAAGGACTCTAACCTTTAAGGCTAAGGTTACCCTAAGACCTAGGATCAAGGCTTCATACTTTATAGTATTATTAGTGTAAGAGAAATGAAGCTTGAAGGAAAGGGGGATCAATTATTTTTAGGGGTGACTAGAATGATTCTAGCACCAATACCCTTTAAGCAATGGGCTCCATCAAAAAACAATGTCCAAGACTCAAGCTCTTCTACTTCTAAGCTAAGGCACTCATCAAGAAACTCGATGACTAAGGGATGGGTAGACTCTAGGGGAGCAATGACTAGTTAGTCAACAATCACCTAACCTTTTATAGCCTTTTGACCTATAAAGGTTAAGTCAAACTCACTAAGGGCTAGGACCCACTTAGTAACTTGACCTGAAAGGTGGGGCTTCAACATTAAGTAGCGAAGAGGATCAAACCTTGCAACTACTAATATCTTATGGCTAAGCATATAGTGTCTCAAATTTTGAGAGGCAAACACTACAACAAGGCAAAGCTTCTCTAAGGGAGTGTACTAGGTTTCATAGCTAACCAAGGTTCTACTAATATAGTAGATAGCTCACTCTTTGTTTTGATCATCATGTTGAGCTAGCATAGCCCCCAAAGCATGGGTTATGGCTACTATGTAAAGCATTAAATGCTTATCTAGTCTAGGGGGAACAAGGATAGGTAGGGAAGTGAGATACTTCTTGAGTTCATCAAAGGCTTTTTGACACTTAATATCCCACTTGAACACTACATATTTCTTAAGAATATTAAGAAAGGGCTGACACTTATCAACTAATTAGGCTATGAAGTGATGAATAGCTTGAAGTTTTCCTTGCAAGCTATGCAACTCGATTAGGTTATGGGGAGGAGGCATATTAGTAATAGCCACTATCTTAGTGAGATCCACTTCAATGCCTCACCTAGACACTATGAAGCCTAAAATATTTCTAGATGTGACTCCAAACACACACTTAGAGGGCTTAAGATGAACTTTGTATTCTCAAAGTCTTTCAAAGATACTATCTTAAATCTTGAGCATGAGTTTCTCGATTTATGGAGTGACCAAGAAGATCATCCACATAGTCTTCAACAATATCATGCATCAAGTCATGAAAAATATATGTCATGGCCCTTTGGTATGTGGCACCAACATTCTTCAAGCCAAAAGGCATTACTTTATAACAAAAGGTACCCCATGGAGTTATGAAAGTTATCTTGGCCTAGTCCTTAGGGGTAATCTTGATTTGATTGTATCCTGAGAAACCATCCATGAGCGATAGCATTCCACATCCAATAATAAAATCTATTATCATATCTATGTTGGGGAGGGGAAAGTCATCCTTGGGACATGATAAATTAATATCCCAAAATTTGATACATACTCTGATTGTTCCTTCCTTCTTAGCCATAGGAATGATGTTGGAGATCCAATCAGAATAGTCAATAGCTTTGATAAAACCAACATCAAGGAGTTTTTGGAGCTCCTCCTTGACTAATAGGGTGACTTTAGGATGCATCTTCCTAAGATTCTACTTAATAGGTTTGGCATTAGGTCTAACTACTAGGTGATGCATAACTAGGGAGGGATCAAGCCCTAGCATGTTGACATATGACCAAGCAAAAATATCTTGAAATTCTATCAATAATTTGGTCAATTGCTCCTGCTCATCCATGGACAAGGCTTTTCCTAACTTAAGGATTCTAGGGATTTCCTCAATTCCTATATTAACATCAAGGGTCTCCTCAATGAGGATGTGGGATTCATCATCATAATGAGGAGGGGTAGGGATCACTCCTAGTTGCTCAAGGTCTTTAGGAGACATAGGAATAGAATCCACTTGAGAACTAGAAGACTCAACATGGGTGACACAAGGGACTGACCCATCAAAGAAGAAGCTATTTTAGAGGATATCTTCATGATCCATATCACAAAGAGTATCCCCTTCAACATACTCCCCTAGGGTCACAACTAACTCAAGGTGCACCAAAGTTATCACATTACAAAATAATATGTTAGAGGGAGAAGGTGGTCCCTCATCCTCATTACTCCACTCTAAGCCATGATGATCCATGAATTCAGCAAAGGTGACAACTTGATCATCATCAATTGGTAAGGGTTGGTTTTTTTGGGGATGTAGCCTATGCCACATCTCCTAGGCCAAATCTCAACTTCCAAAGGCTCTTGAATACCTTTTTGTTATGGCCCCAAACCCTTACCTACATATCCCATACTAGATAGGATCTGCTTAGGAAGTGGGTAATCATTGGATAGATAACAATGGGAAAAGGTTATCTCTACTAGAAAGGGGTTGCTACCATAGATATTTTCTTCATGGGATATTCCTACATAGACAAAGGTACACATACCGATGTGTACTACTTCACCCTTTTTATGAGGTAAACCCATAGTTTGGGGTGAAGGTGGTAGCTTGGCTAGATCTAGAAGAGGAATTTCAAATAGATGATTGGCTTGATCTTGTGATGAGATTATGATTGATGGTTCCTCACTTATTTTAAAATTATCAAACTCCTTGGTGATTTGAGAAGAGAGAAAATAAGAAAAAAATAAGAATTTTTATGAAGAGAAATAGATGGACAAAAATTGATGTTAGATTGGGCTTGCTCAACCATTGAACAATATTGGAATGGATGAGGGTCACCTTAGATGGTGATAAGCTGATTTTTAAATTCATACTTCAAACATTGGTGAAGAGTAGAAGGGACAACCCTCATTGCATGAATCCAAGGGCATCCAAGAAGAAGATTAAAATATGTTGGGCAAGATACCACATAAAACAAAGTGTCTAAGATCTTGGGTCCTACCCTAAGGGGAAGGGATAAAATATCATAGGCCTCTTGGGACTCATTGTTGAAAGCTTTTATGATGACATCAGATTTGGTTAAATATTCCTCCTTTAATCCAAAATTTTGGAAGAAATTATAAGTGCATATATTGAGGGAGGAACCATTGTCCACCAATATCCTCTTGATGAACTTTTCCCCAATATATCTAATGATGTAAAGGGGAGAATCCCCTTGTAAATTTGAGGAAGGAAGATCATCATCATAAAAAGATATGTGATTTATCCCAAGAGTACCTACAACATTGGCTAGGTTACTAGGGGGAAGATCTTGTGGGATAGATTGTTGACTTAGAAGCTTCAACAAGGCTTCCCTATGAATAGGAGAAGTCTATAAAAGTTCTAAGAGGGATATCTTGGTAGGTGTGTTACTTAACTATTGTTGGATGTCGAAGGAGACTTTTGGTTGTGGCTTCAACACTAAGGTTGGTTTTTCTACACTTGTGCTCCTTTTTTGGGTACTCTTAAGAACTAAGGGTGGTCTAGAGGGTTGGTTGGATGTAGAACTTATCTCCTACTAAGATTGTTGAGTCGGTTGAGCTTGAGCTTGTTGCCTTGTAGTAGCTGCTATCATACCAACCATGTTGTTGTAGGGAGGTGGCACATTATGATATGACACTTGATTAGTTGTCTATTGCCCATGATTGGGTAGGGGATTTTGGAAGATCCCCATATCTTGATTAGTTGTAGGTGTCTATTGAGTAGGAGGTTGATTAGTTGGAGGTTTGTGGTTAGGAGTGGGTTGGGAATCATCCACAACAAGGTGACCTTCATCTATTAAATCTTGAACCATATGTTTCAACCTCTTACATGAACTCATCATGTGCCCCTCCACTCTATGATACTCACAATGTTGATCAGGCTTATACCAAACTATCATTGTATCAAGTTGTCTTATGGGAGGTAGTTCAATCATATTAGCTTCCAAAAGTTGCTTAAGGACCGATGAAATAGGTTGGTTGAGTCTAGTGAAATTCCTTGGTGGGGGTTTTTAGGGTTTTCTAAGTACCAACTTCTACAAGGTACTAGTGATATTAACATTGTTGGTTTACCTATTATCTATTACCCCATCACCAACTACATGCTTGTTCTTATATTGGGTTTTCATGGTCCTTTCATCTTATTTCCTTAACTTGAGTTGACCTCTTCGAATAAGAGCCTTCTCTACTCTTCTTGCCAAATCTATTGCTTGTTCGAAAGAGGTAATAGTTGTTATTTCCAACTCATATGAGATCTGCTCTTGTAAATTTCCAATAAATATCTCTAACATGTCTCAAGGAGGTAAGGTGTATCTTAATCATCCAACTAAACTTCTCCATCGAGACAAGAATTCTGAGAAACTTTCATCTTTACCTTGTTTTAGAAGATATAAATCTTGAATGGTTACTCCTTTCTCCACATAAGCTCCAAATTGTTGAACAAATAACTTAGTTGTTTCTTCAAAGTTTCTCAAAGAATGATGGGGTAGTTGATAATACCATTCCAATGCCATACCACCAAGGCTTTTAGGGAATATTTTTAGCAACAACATATCATCATATATAATATCATGGCATGTTGTTCTAAACATCCTTAAATGTTCTATTGGGTCCTCTATTCCCTTATAAATGGGTAAGATCGACATTGGAAAATGCTTAGGATAGGGCCTAGAGGCTACCATAGGATCTAGGGGTTGATTGCACATTTCCTTATAGTTATAAGTGAAACTTGGAGCTTGAAGTGTATCCATTCTTAATGCCAATTGTTTCACTATACTTGTCAAACTTTGCATGTCTGGATTGTTGTTGTGCAATACCCCTAGATTCCCTAAGGGTGGGTTATAGGTAGGTTGTTGAAAGGGAACTTGGTTAATGTTGGAGGTATTAACATTATTATGGTATGGGTTATGGAATGGGATGTTTTGTGTAGTATCTTGTTGTGGGATATAATTTGCATTTGGTGGAACAGAAGAAGGAATGTTGAGAGGAGGAACATTATGAGAGGAAATTGAACATTATTTTGGGATGCACTACTAGTTGGAGGAGGTTGTGAAATTCCCCCAATGTTGGTGGTTGTTGTAGTAGCATATGTAGGTTTATGAAATGGATTAATATTATGAGAAGATTGAAACAAAGGATTGATGTGAATATTTTGATGAGATGTTCTAGCTTCTTCAAAGTGGGTGTCTCTATCCAAGGCTTCATTCAAGACTTGCCTATTTTACCTAAAGAAATTCAAGAAATGATTATGTGATTTGAAGGTGAGTTGACCATGAGATCCTTCAATAGGATCAAAGTCATCACTAATCTCTATGTCCTCTTCTTCTTCTAGATTGGGATTCTCCCTATCAACCTGATCATCCTCATGGCATAGAGGATTCTCTTCTAGTTCTATCATATTTCACTTATTCCTAAGGTTTGGGGCCATAGGATTAAGAGAAAGAGAAAGGGAGAAAAAGACAAAACACAAAGGACACAAAAGAATTTATTAAGTTTTTATTTAGTTTTTCTAATCTATGCAAATAGATTTAAATGGTCTTGCTTATAGTTTAAAACAAAACAAAAGAAAAAAGGAAAAGGCTTCCTAGATGGCCACTAAGGATGTGTTTCACATCGAGTTCACCAAATATGTAGAGGGAGAAAATAACCCATCATATATGATTCTCGATAGATCCATTTGGAGCCGAGGTGACCATAGGGCTATTGTTTTCCTCTACACTCAAGGGCTTGGGGGATCGAAGGGTTCACTAGGAATGGTTTAAGGACTCACTCCAAGTCTAGGATGGAAGGTTTGATGTGTTTATTGAGAAAGCACCTAAGTTTGGTCTTGACTAAGATCTAAACTATAAAGAATTAAAGAACAATGCAAGGCAAACAATGATGCAAGCAAACAAAGAGCTATTCCTAGAATGATTCTTTATTTCAATGAAGACTATCCCTAAATTTGCAAGAAAGTAAATATTTTTCTTTTAAACAAAGATCCAAGAGAATGCACAAACAAGATTAACCTAAATGCAAACTATATGCTTTTCTTCTTTTGATGCCTAGAAATAAAACCAAATATCTTATTTTTCTTATATCTAAATATAAAATAAAAATGAACATAGACACACAACAAACAACCTAAAAGATCTATCAGAACACTTACTTGATCTAGTGGTTGATCCTAGCCAAATTTATACCTCATAAATCTCAATATTCAAAACCTACAAAACAACTTCAAAACCTTGGAAAAATTGATCAGTGTTTGGGGGCCTGCTTAGGCCACTATGTGACTGAGCTTGGAGGCACAACAGTCAAGCCCCCTTGGTCCTTTTAGCTGACCATTCAAAAATGAAAATGATTGTTGACCTTTGGGAACAAGCAAAACAAGATATAACAATATGAAATAGTGAAAACAAAGTGAATGCAATGGAAAACAAGTATGCAAATGAGAACCTAGGGTTTTGGGAGTAAAAATTTACCCCCAAGCTACTGTGACCGAATTCGTGCCCCGTAATTAGCGGTCATGAATTCGAAAACAAAGAAGAAAACTAAATCTACATCCCGTATGGGAGGGACACAAATTTGCAAAAAGTCTTTTTAAATTGATCTATGAATGCAAAATGCAATTACAATGATCTAAAAACTAATAAATGCATAAAGAAAACCTGATAAGCCTATGGAGGAAGCAAGAGTAAAGGCAGCAACCAAGGTGGAAGACCTTTTCTCCTTCTCTAGAAGACAAATGATGTGCACAATCTATCATCAAGGCTTCTCCACTTGCTTATCCCAACAACAAATCACAAGAGACACACCAAAAGTAGAGCACCAGAGCATTCCAAAAGCATCAAATCTTGAGAGCATTAGAAGAAGATAGATCTCATCTAGGTTATTTTTGGATAAAAAGGGAGTCCAATCCTTCTATTTATAGGAGGTTTGGAGGGGTTTAGGTGGGAAAAAAAAAAACAACCTTGGCCAAGAGCCGACGCCATAGAGGTCGGCCAAAAACTTGGGTTTTTCAAGAGAAAAAATCCTAAATTTGCCGAATTCGTGCCTCATATTGGGATGACCACGAATTCGGCAAGGCTAGGAGAAAAAGCAAAGAAAAGAGGGAAAAGAAGCTCAAACTTGCACTTAGCAACTTTGAGTGACTTCTTAGGGATCTAAGGGAAAAATGACTCATTTTGATGGGTCAATTTTCCATGTCTACAATTATAAAAGAGGCCATAGATCATCTTCATTCCATGAATAAATAAGTTATTGTTATAAAATTAGATATGAACAAAGCATATGATAGGTGACATAACCACGGAGCGCGTGCCTAGCTAGTGTATTGATCTATACCATCATAAAAACACAAAGATCCACACAAATACATAAATTAAACAAAGAAGCCAACTAATGCAAAGTTTCTTATATTAATATTCTAAAGGATCTCGGGTTACAAAAATGCCCTCTCAGGGTCACTCCAAAGACGATACAAATGATACAATTGCCAATGCTCTCAACAGGGTAGGCGCGATTATTTGTTGCTCTGGTGATTACTCAGAAACTACCTTGGGGTAGAGCTAACCCCCTTCTCTGCGATGTGGAAGGATTATGATATAGGCTCCCTTTTGCACCTGTATCCCTGCAAACAAGAAACAACAATGCACGATTACAAATTTTGATAGCCTCTCGTGATGAGGCCCTTTAAAGAAACATACATGTAAATACCATTAGACTAGTAAAAGAAGAAAGCATAAATAAAGGCTTTAAGCTATTCTAATCACATCAAGAATTATACTACAACATACAAGACATGAATAAGCAAATGATGCATTGAACAAATATCGAATTAGAAGCAATAAAATATCTAAAAGATCCAATATACTCCTACCCAATGCAACGCATAAAATGCCTAATTCCTACAATCAAATTTTATCTAAAATGTAATTAAACCTATGAAAAGACTAACATGACTAATCTATGCGGTAAAAAGAAAAATGAGTAAGGTGATATTTAACCTATTGCAAACCACAACTATGAGGGGTGATCTGCATTGTGAATCGTGGCTGACAGCCATGGTTTGACCTCTGATGTGTTTGCCCTCAAAATTAGGGGTAGTTGGCTTGAACTCCTTGTATGAATTGATGTTCAAGGGTCACCTTTGTCATCCTATGACAAATTTGGTGGTCAAATCACTGTGACAGGCCTTCGTTCACCATTATTTGTGTTTATTGATCCTCCTAGGCACCTAGGGCATCCATGGGTAATTGGTATTTGGATGGATAGCAAAGGGGGCTCTCAAATGCACAAGGTCGTTATGCAATTTGATAGGGCTTCACTGCTCTCTTGATCAATTAGCTGGCTCAATAATTCGCCAGCACTTCGCTATAAAAATTCTCTCATTTCATCATCCTCACTTGGAGGAGGTATTTGTAGCATGCCCCTAGGGCTAGGGGTGGCTTCATGGATAGGCCAATACCAAGAAGGTTGGTTAGGACAGTTGGGATGGAAGCCTTTGGAATATTTTGTCCTCCAACTGCCTCATTCTAGATCTCTTGGTCGTTCCAACTGATTTGGCTTAGATGGAAGGCCTAACTAAACTCTAGTTCAGACCACAGGTCACAGCTGTGGTCCAAACTACAGATCGTAGGTGTCAACTATGGTTCATATTGGAGACCGCAAGTCTGGGCTATGGTTCAGACTACTTAGACCAGAATGCCTAAATTGAGTGGTTAGAACCACTACTCTATGTTGGAGTCTATCCAAGATCCTTCATATGGTTTTGTAGCATGTCCATATGAGTAGTCACCCTTGACATGACACATTTTAGGTGTCTACAGATGCCCCTTTTGAGATGCATTGTGAGATCAAAAAATGCTGAGCAAAATAGACCTCCTAAAATGATGTCACAGGTTCTATTATGATCATTAGTCTAATCAACATTAGATGTCCCAGGTCCAGCAAAAGGATGCGTATCCTAGAATCATTGCTTCCAATATGGGAAGGATTACATTTGAAAAGTCTGCACTCGTCATCAGATATTTAGGTAGCTTTGGTGCTACAATAGGAGTTAGGCCTATATAACCGAAGGATGAGAGCTACAAACAAAATTTCATATTTACTATTTGCCCCAAGCAAAGGGGGAAGCTTATGATAGCTGTTAGCAATGATTCACAAGGACAAACACAATTTTGACAAGATCAAGGGATCTACGATCTCTAGGATCTTTTGTTGATTTTGATTATGACATGAAATTATGACTACCCCCTCAAGCGACGAGTCGATGAGGGTAATGACAATGTCTGAAGCGACAAAATCGCTTGACCATAATGAATGATCCTGAACAAATTTTAGATTTGAGACGTTTAATGCCTTGGCTAGGCCTAGTTCAGCTTATGATTGCAACACTTAGTAGTATTTGCACATATTTCTCCCATGGAGTAGTCAGACTATGATAGTCGTCTTAGAGAGTCAAGATAATACAAATTCAAGAAGACTTGTGTTGAATCATAATGTTGATGATTTGCTGAAAGATGTCATAAAAGAAATGACAATTTTACCCCAAATGTCCTTATTGTGATCTACTCATCTTTCCAGATTGCATGGATCGCAAGTCGTTGCAACCACCAATTTTATAGGATAAATCACTGAATACGAGGCACATTTGGTTTTTCATTGTTTATTTATTTTTTTTAATTTTGCATTTATTAGATTGATCCTGGTTCTTTTAATGTCACCAAATTTATAATTTTGATCATTTATTTTGATTTTTATCCACTAGGAGTCATTAAATTGTCTTTTTAGACCTTCCCATGATGGGTTTTTAGTGCATTTATTGCTAGTTGCAGATCATAGGTACGGTCTATAGTTTGCATTGCCAAATTTTGGGGACCACAGGTCAGACCTGCGGGCAAAAAACCCTAGTTTTGGAACCGTGGGTGTCAGTTGCGGTCCTTAGAGACTAGGAGGACCTATAAATTGAAATCCCATTTACAATTTTTCATTATTTTATTGCAACCTTTAGCAAATTGAGAGCTCTAAGAGAGAGAAGTCATTTCCTAATACGGAATGCTATCAAACTTGACCATCTTTACACTTGTATTCCCTAATGGTAGATCCTGATCAGCCATCAACTAGCCAGGGGTAGGGTGCAGGTAAGGTAACTCAAAATCAAGACCTCGCACTCCATATTAGTAAAATGAACCACACTTAATAAAAGCAGAAATTGAACCACATTAAACTACCGATAATAAACCCCACTAGTTTAGGTTAGACTAGGATTTTATGTTTATGCATTAGTGGTCTGGGAGGGTACCCGCTATGGGTGCTACTTCTAAACCATAGCTGGTAACTGTGGTTCCCAAGTGGCAAAATGGGAACCATAGGTTTTAGCTACGACACCAAATTTTGCAAATTGGGAACCGTAAGTTGCAGCTGCGGTTCCAAATTTGCAAATTGGGGACCGCAAACTGTAGTTGTAGGCTGCAATTGCTTGTTTTTTTTTGAAATTTTTAGTTTTCTTTAGATATGATTAGCTAGATTTAGCTTACATGATGTTTCTTTGTTTTTTGTTGCTTTTTAAAAGTTAACTTCTAGAGCGCGGGAGCCTGACCTGATGAGGACTCTCCGTGAGGCCTTGTTGAATGATGATCGAGCATGGTTCTGAGCCTTTGGGTTCGGTTATGTCATGGATCTACCCACCATTAGGGTAGATCAAGCCTATATTACTATGTTGGCCCGATGTTGGAATGCGCAGACCAACACATTTCACCTACCTCCTGGTGAGATGACCATCACACTAGAGGTTTTCTATAGGATATGTAGGATCCCTATTAATGGTGAGGCTATCATTTCCTCTGCCTACATGATAAAGGATACCATTTTTGCTGCTATATTCGGTGATCAGAGTGTCAATTCACAGGATGATGCAGACCATGAAGAGGTGCACATCAGGGACTGGTATCAGGATGACATCTTCTCTATTTGAGAGGCCCTTTTTATGCACCTAATTGTTCAGATTGTCCTTCTAGACTCCTTGGGCATGAGGATTCCCTAGAATATGCTGGACCCTGCTTGGAGGGTGCTTCAGAGCTTGATGAAGGAGCCACTACTGCTAGCCTAGAGGAGCACCTTACTATTCTAGCTCTACAGGGAGCTGTACCAAATTACGAAGTGAAGCCGTAAGGGCATCAGCTACAACTTATTGCTATAGATCTAGGGGTGGTAGCACATCTAGATTGAGTGTCTTACTGATATACCTATGTGCATCACTACCCTAGATGATGATCATTAGTGTTACACTGCCTGTTGACCTCATGTTGAGGATGGTATCTGTAGCAGGGTTCATGCTAGGGACATGGAGCATTACATCATGAAAATTGTAGCACTTGGATTGAGGGACATCATTTAGTACCCCTACATGGATTGCCCTACATGGCCAAAGGAAAATGAGCAATTGCAATAGGCCCGTCGAGTCATATGGAATACCTGGAGTAAGCCATAGGTTTGAGAGTATCAAATTTTCTCTCATGTCCTACTACAATTAGACATGGTGTAGGACATGCTAGATATGCCCTTGATGTACAGACGCTTGGCTCTAGAGAGGTATCTCCCACTGATAGTTCCTCCATCGCTAGGAGATACACCCGATAACTTCCAAGAGTCAAGGGTTGAGACAGCTGGGACCACGCCTAACTATGATGGGTGGTGGTCTCTATTTAGATGGCATGGGATAGGGCATCTGGGCCGAGATCTAGCTGAGGTAGAGGCATAGGCAGATCCTGATGGGCTCAGGGTGCGCCAGTGTACTGAGGGCATTTGGGGTGTAGAGGCCATCTTTGAGGACCTACCAGAGATCGACCTTGAGGAGTATTATCTAGAGGAGGGTGAGGTCCCTCCTGATAGCGCAGAGGGACAACTACTAGCACAGGTTACTGACTTGCAGAGTTAGAATGGATACTTTCATATGTAGCAATGTGAGAGAGATACCACCATCACGACTCTAGAGGAAAAGGTGGATAATAGGGAGCAAAACCTGACTGAGGCATAGCACTAGGTATAGGAGCTCATGACTCGAGCTACCAATGCAAAGGCCCAGGTGCAAAGATTGCAGACTACCCTAGAGTTAGCACAAGCATAGCAAACTGCAATAGAGGTAGCGCAAGATCTCACATGAGCAGTGAGGGGAGCTATTATGGGGCCTCCTTAGGCTATCATGGGTCTCCTACGATACCAAAAGTAGGTACAATAGCTATACATGATTCAACTACTGAGGTGACATGACTATGCAGTATGGTCATGAGGACCAATGAGATGCATGTAGCTTGGCTTGCTCGCATTGATCAACTAGTTGACTACATAGAGATGCATGGGCTATTGGTTCTTGAGGATCCTTTTGTAGCAGAGTCACAATGTACCAGTTCTAGGACCTCAAGGCAGTCCACAATGAGCTTGAGTCATAGGACTCATAGGACTAAAAGGATGCACAGGTCCTCTAGCATGCACACAATGAGATCGTAGGCCAGGGCTAGAGATCTAGGGTAGACACCAGGGGCCTCCAACTAGAGGACTAGCTTACTGTAGTTACTAGTTTCCCATGTGCTAGGTGAGTTAGGCTTTGGAGGTAGGCAGGATCCACAGCAGGATCCACCATAGGTTCCAGGTTAGATAGGAGAGCAGGCTCCAGAGCACAGTGTAGAGGGAGGCAGCGAGAGCTCCAGTACAGGGGGAATAGCCTAGATCCGATTTATAGTAGCTATCGACTGTAGTTTTGATGTATCATTTTGTGTGTAAGGTTGAGGACCTACATAGTTGTAGCCTATGGGCATTTTATACTCCCTATGTACTCATTTGGAAACACATATATATGATATGATATTTTATTGCTCATTATGTGTACATGTGTATTTATTGTTTTTGATTTTATGTTTATTTGATGCACATGGATGCAATGCGTATTTAAATGCTATGTTTATATGATGCGATGTATGGATGTCATGCATTAGATAACTATTCTACTTTATGATGATGATGTGCAATGATCTAGATGATTAGATGTGCGACATATGATGTATGTAGATGGATGCGATGTTTATTTTTAATGCATATTTATTTTTTCTTTGTGGGAATGTGTATATTTTATGCAGTTTATGATATGCTATGCAATGTATGGTAATGCATTATGTACGAAATCATAATCTAATGGATATGAACCTGTATGCTTTAATCACTTAAAACATAAGGAATGAATGTAAACTGTGTATATCAATTTTTAAAATATGACACCACAAAATGTATGACAATCATGCAAAATAATCGATAATTCTTATTACAAGAACTTAATCAATTAATCACCCATTTATGAAATGCAGTGAAATGGATTGGTGAAATTCTAATGAATGATTATGTCATTTTGTTCTATATAATCAGTGGCCGTCTAAACATCATTTCTAATCTTCATGGGGTATCTATCTTATATATTTTATTGTACTTTGTAAAATACATTTTGATGAATAAATGACTCGTATATCTCTAGTTTGAAGATATGTGGTATCTTGTTGCTATTGGAGCACTTTTTTGGGTTTTCTTTGAGACTCAAACACCCTAGTAAACCTCTCCAAAAATCACATACTAACTATACTAGGCTTATAGTGGACAAGGATTTTTCTGTGATAGACCCAACTATTCATAATCCCTGTGTGTGCATGGGAGTATTTTTAGATAGATCGTAAGCATACCTTGTATGTCAGTCGGGACTCTTTCAATCCATATGTGAGATAATCATACGATCGTATCATCCTTGTTTCAACTTTTATTAGACTTATACAGCTAGACAATCCTAGGTACCTAGAGCTAGCTCATCTTGCAAATTGATCAGGGATACCCCTCCAAATGCAGGCATGACTCTTTCAACCCATTGATACATTTGGGGATCACCCAATAGAACTACCCCTCCGATTGTAGGTGGGACTCTTCCAATCCATTGCTGTGATCAGGGATCACTCTATGGATTTCAAAAGGTGTACAATCCAGGGATTCAAGTTCTCACCCTTCTTACTTGCTCAGATGTAGTGATAAAAATCACTGTTAGTCCACGCGTTACCGTTTTATTTGAGCAAGGGATTTTTATAGTACTTTTGATTCACTATGTCACTTTATATTTTGAACTTGAAATTTGTATATTTTTTGCACTTTGTAACTTGGGATTTAACTTTTGTGACTTTGGGATTTATAGGGGAAATTCTTGTATTTTTGCCAAAGTACACCTTTATAAACTGACTATTTGCAAGATAAGCAGGTCATGAAACCCATCTCTCTAGATACCTAAGACTATTTTCGTGGCTTTCATCCTCTCTCGTCTTAGAAGGATTTTATATTGTTTTTATTTATGACGGGATTCTGATATGTTGAAGCACTATCCCAACTAATGACCTTGTATATAATAGCAAAGCAAACTTTCTACATTATCTGAATAACCCACTGGGTATGGTTGAGTGATAAGAAAACTTAATATACATACATAAGTCTCCACAATATGTATCGTGTACGAATGGAATGAATTATGATAAATGCAAGGGTGCATGATTGTCATACAAACGTGTGACTATTGGTAAAACTTTGATAAATGCACTACACTCTACTGTGGAATGCAACAGATGAAAAATACATAAATGCAATATGATGATGTGAATGCATGTGTGAATGCAGATGAAAATACAAAATGCAAATGCAAATGTTTTTGGATTTTAGGCTTTATCTATTTTTTTGGACTTTTATATATTTTTCTTGATTTTTATAGTTTTTTGAGTTTTCATATTTGACCAAACAACGAGTACATATCCTTGGAGATTTTTAGGGTTGACCAAGTGATTTTTAGAAATCCTTGGAGCCTTTTGAATTCCCCAAAGGTTTTACAACCACCTTTGGAACCTTTTAGTTGACCAAACTCTCAACAAGAGGGCATGGAGCCTTTTGGGATGACCAAGTTATAGGAACTCTCAGAGCCTTTGGGTTGAACAAGCAATTTTTGGAAATCCTTGGTACCTTTTCTTGACCAAGCTTCCTAATCAGAGAGCTTGGGGCCTTTTGGGGTGACCGAGCGGTTTAGACAAAACCCTCAGGTCTTTTGGGTTGACTAAAGGCTTAAAGATGCCTTTGGTGCCTTTACTACACTCTCAAGCATCAAATTCCTTAATATGGATGATATTTAGAGGCTCAAGCTCTTCCACACCCTCTAGTGACATTAGGTGATAGGTTCCTGAACCATTATTTTTAGATATGATGTAAGGCCCTAGCCAGTTAGTTGCAAATTTTTCTTGCATGTCAGGTGGAAAATTCGAGTTCTGTTGGTTCTCTTTCAGCACAAGATCCCCAAATTCAAAGTATCTTTGGTGGAATTTGATATTGTAAGCTCATTTTAATCGCTCCTGATAAACACAAAGATTCTCAAGGGTATTCATGTGACGTTCATCAAGCAACGTTAATTGATCGATGCGAGCTTGCCACACGGTGTCATCATCAATGAACTCTTTCAATGCGATGCACAACATTGGAATTTCCAAATCTAAGGGCATAATGGCCTCAGTGCCATATACTAGTGAAAATGGCATTGCCCTAGTGAGTGTTCAAATGCTAGTCCTGTAAGCCCATAGTGTAGTTGGCAGCTGTATATGCCAATCCTTGTGGTGTTATTGCACTATCTTTTTCAAGATGGCTACCACAGTCTTGTTTGAGGCCTTAGCTTGCTCGTTTGCTTGTGGATAATATGAAGTTGTAAACTATTTTTAATGTGTATTTAGACGTTAAAGCCCACACAGTTTTGTTCTTAAAAGAAGTTCCATTATCTAAAATTATCTTGGATGGTATCCCAAAATGACATATGATATGCTCGAGAATAAATTCTATGATGTGAACTCCAGTGGTCATTGTAATGGGAATGGCTTCCACCCAATTTGTAAAATACTCAGTAGCCATGATAATGAATGTATGTCAGCCTGATGATGGAGGGGAAATATTGCCAATCAGATCTAATCCCCACCGAGTAAATGACCTAGCCACCTAAATGGGCTATAAGGCCTATGATGGCAAGTGCATAAGATTAGCATGATGCTAACATTTAATGCATTTCTTGACATACACATTGCAATCTTTCTCCATAGTGGGCCAATAATAACCTATGCAAATGATGTGTTTGACGATAGCCATACCGTTTAAATGGCCATTGCATGTACCATCATGAGCTTCTGAGATTGCCCAAGATGACTCTTGGGGCTCAAGACATCAAAGGAAGACTCCTTCATAGCTACGTCAGTAAAAAATATCTCCTATCAAGACATACTTAGTCGCTTTATATTTAAATGTACATCTTGTGGCACACGAAAATCCCTCTAGGATCATACCAAGTTTTAGGAAGTCTTGGATTTGCAACATCCAGCCTTGACAAGCCTCAGCTTCGACTGCTAAGACGACCTGCTCCTCCTGTGTATTTAGCTTTACAAATGCAGACTAAGAAACAACCTTGTGATGAATGGTAGTTCCACTCCCCATAGGACTCTGAGAAGTCAATGACTCCCAAGGTGTCTGCTTAAGAAAGTCTTCCGCTCTATGGAACCAATCAGTTATTGGTTCCATGACAATCATGTTGACTGATTCTTTATTATCAAAGGCTACACACTCTGCTACTGGGTGTGAGAGCATTATAACATGGATGGTAGTAAAATAGGCAAATAGATTATGAGGGATCAAGGACCCCAACTATGCCATGGTGTCTACAAACCTATTTGATGAACGAGGGATTGCCTCGGTGTCATACCATTCAAGTTTAGCCAGATAAGTGGCAACAAGATCTTTGTAGGCTTTTAGTATGGGACATCAACACTGGAAGATCCCCTTAACCTGGTTAACTATGAGCAGAGAATCACCAAAAAAGTTCAATCTTTTAATACCCATGGCGATGGCTGTGTGGAGGCCCAAAAGTAGGGCTTCGTACTCAACATTATTGTTGGTTCATAGAAAGTCTAACTTGAATGACAAAGGCATTGGAGCTCCTTGTGGTGTTAAAAACACTATTCATACACCACCCCCTTGCTCACACTTTGAACCATCGAAGAACAATGTCATATCAGCATTATTTTTTGGTGCCTCAGGTTCGGGAGCTTCAGATATTATGAATACTGCATCATCTGGAAGTTCAATGGTTAGAGGCCTAATGTTGGACAATGGTGCCTTAGCCAGTTGATCAACTATGACTTGTCCCTTTATGGACTTTTGATTGATATATTGCAAATAAAATTCTATCAATAACATGATCCATTTTGCAGTACGTGTGTTATGATATGTCTTGCTCATAATGTACTGCAAAGGATTCTGTTTTGATATAACATATGTGGTATGACTTAGCATGTAATGCCACAATTTCTTGGTAGCAAACACTACTGCTAAACAAAGTTTTTCAACATATGCATATCCTGACTCATAACTCACCAAGGTGCGACTGATGTAATATACGGCTTGATCTTTGCCTTGCACATTCTTTTGGGCTAACATGATACCTAATGCAAAGTCAGTTGCTGATATATATAGCAAAAATGACTCATCTGGCCTTGGTGGAGCTAGTACTAGCCATGTTACCAGGTATTGCTTAATCTCAGCAAAGGCTACTTAGCAGTCCTTGTCCCAATCAAATGGGATCCCCTTATGTAGCAGTCGATTCATGGGTTGACACTTATCAAATAATTGAGCGATGAATCACTTTATGGATGCTACTTTGCCCTGAAGGCTTCTTAGTTCTTTGATATCAGTGGGAGGACGCATCTCTAGAATAGCTATGACCTTTGCTGGGTCTACTTCGATGCCTCGTTTAGAAACGATGAATCCTAAGAGTTTTCTTGAAGTTACACCAAATACACACTTCTTGGGATTCAACCAGACATTGTGCTCTATCAGGCGATCGAAGACCTTCCTTAAGACCTTTGCATGCTCTGCTCACAACAATGACTTAGCTAGTAAGTCATCAATATAATCTTCTAAGATTTTATGCATGTAGTCATAAAATATATATGTCATAGCCCGCTAATATGTGGCACCAACATTTTTAAGACCAAATGGCATAAATTTGTAGAAAAATGTCCCCCATGGTGTTATGAATGTGGTTTTATGCTGATATTCAAGTTTAATTTGAATCTGGTTATATCCAAAAAAACCATCCATAAGGGAGAGCATTTCATGACCTGCAGTGGCGTCTACCAGAGCATAGATATTTGGCAATGGAAATGAATCTTTGGGTGTTTCCTTGTTGAGATCTCTAAAATATATACAAATACAAACCCTTCCATCTAGCTTTCCTACGAGCACCATATTGGAGAACCACTATGATAGTCGATGGAGATGACGAACTCTACGTCCAAAAATTTTTGCAACTCATCTTTTACCATTACGGCTACTGTTGGATACATATTTTTGAGTTTTTGCTTGACTGACTTCTTTGATAGATCTAGCGAAAGGTTATGAGTAACCAATTTTGGATCTAGATCCGACATGTATTTGTAAGTCCAAGCAAAGAGATCAGGTCTCTATTTCAGTAGAGGGATGATGTTATCACACTCATCTGGAGTGAGACTCTCTACAAATCTAACCTTCTTTGAATTGGTGGGATCTTTACTAATATCCACATTGAAGGTTTTCTCTATTGACATATGTGATCCCTCATCAAGCTGGTGAGGCATAGTAATCAAATGGATGTCATCAACCGAGTTCACATGTTCCTCTTGGGAAGCATTCTTGACATGACAAACATCCTGAGCACAACCTGGTACGAAATGAAATGGTTGCAGCATTTCTTCATTTGGGAAGAAATATTCAAGCCAGAATGGTGAGTCAACATGATCCTAATCGATAGCATCCATGTTTAGATGCAACGGTTTGAATAGATCTGCTAGATTGTGGAGTGGAGTGGTCAAATCAATGGAGACCATATTGATGGAATGGAATTGATCTTCAGAACCACACGGACAAAAATATATCCCTGAAGCATAGCTTTCATACTCAAGATCTGGTTCGGATGGTACGGGCACAAACAGATCCTCTCTATGGGATGTCCGTATAACTAGATCCTCCTAGTGCACTAGCTACAAAATGGGATCTCTCGACTCAAGGAGATCTGCATACATAGGTGGATCGGGAAAGAGTTCTTGATACCTCTCTTCAAGATCTCTTCTTTCCCTTAGGTTATGATGGAGATTAATATCACGATGTAAACCTAAAGTTGTAATAGGTGGGGGACCTCTTGGTGGAGGCCTATTATGTAAATCGTGAGGTCCTAAATAGGCCATATCCATCGAGTCCTCATAATCACTATACAAATACAATCTATCACTTCCTCCCTCTTCTAAGGAGTGATTAGGCATATGTGGTCCCATGTATCTGATTCTGCAGTTGCTATCATCACTATCCAAATAAATCTAATAGAATGATCATATAAATGATACTACCACGTAAACTAATGCTACTCCTTCCTCAGAGGGCTTAGTGTTGGGAGGGAATTCCTCCATAACATGCTTCGATTCCCTAAGCAATAGATATTGTGGATACACGAGCCTAGAATCGATCGTCTATTCTACATCACTATGGTCATGTTGGCATTTTTTCCACATTGATTCTCATTGATTGAAGTATTAATGTTTAAGTTGTTGCATATCTAACTTCTATACTGGCTTTGATGCGGCTTTGATGCAAAAGGAGCAAAAAATGACTAAGTTCAAAAACTGTCGCGATTTCGCGACGTGTCGCGGAATCGCGGTCAACGCGGTCAATGGATGCAGCTAGATAGAACCGTCGCGATATCGCGACGTGTTCTATTTTCGTGGCTTGCGATGAGCAAAGGAAGGGAGAGCGACACACTGTCGCGAAATCACGACGGAAATCAACGCACAGTGCACAAAGTAAAAGATGTCGCATTTTCGCGACGCGGGTGGCTTCAAAGGCTTAAGTTGAAAACGTGTAGCGATATCGCTACCGTTCCGAAACAAAGCCAAACAAAATGAAACGCGTAGCGATTCGCTGCACTTTTAGAAAGGGTTCCGGCAAGGCAAAAGATGTCGCATTTTCGCGACAAAAAGTGGCAAATGGTACGGAAAGGGAAAGATGTAGCGATATCGCTACTTGTCCCAAAATCACGGTCGTTTTGGTCCGAAAAGCAAAAGACATGAAAGTTGTAGCGATTTCGCTACACTTTTGACGATAAGGCCGAGCGAGATGAAGACGTCGCGAAACCGCGACAGGGAATGAAAATTGTGCAAAAGACATGGAGATGGTAACGATTTCATGCCACTTTGTTGAAAAATGACTAAGTGTTCTCATGTGTAGCGAAATCGCGACAGGGGTAAGGTCGAAGACATTCAAAGTGCAAAAGTGTCGCATTTTCGCGGCCTATGAGCAAGACCGTATAGAGTGCCGGAAAGACGTAGCGATATCGCTACATGTTCCATTTTCGTGGGGTAGAGCGGAGGAAAGGACCAAAAGACAAAAAGCGTAGTGAAATCGCCCAGCGTCTCATTTTCGCGGAACAAGCTAGCGATGGAAATAATGAAGCCAACTATGCAGCGATATCGCGACAGGGAGAATTTTCGCGGGTTCCAATAGCAAAGGTGTACGGCATAAGAAGATGTCGCGATTTCGCGACCCGTCGCATTTTCGCGACCTGCGATAGTTTCCCGCCAAAACACAGTGTAAACGGCCCGATAAGGTTTTTTCGATTTTCGAGGATTAAATGCTTGCCGTAATTTAATGTTTTGCAGATTTCCAACGCGGTCAAGGTCGAAGAGCGCCTGTGCCACCAAAATTGAAGATTTTATTTGTTCGAAGTCGCTATTCGTGGATTGTTCTAACGGTTTCATGCACATGTTCAAAAACAAATTTAATGAAGGTGACCGCCGACGTCTAATTGCATTCAATTTTGGGTTCCTCAAGGCCGCAATTAAGGGGATCATGTTCCTAGTTTCCGTTGCATAATTGTAGATCTCAAGAAGGTCGGTGGCAAATATTAAATGCTGCAAAGAGGACGGCCCTCTATAAAAACCAATGTAAACCTCATTTGTAGGGGTTGGGAAGTTTTCTGCTAAAAGCTCGAAGTTCATTTGCAGGAATAAAAGAGTTGGCCTCTAATTTTTCCAGGCGGCTGTATGGGTGATTTTCCTTTCTGTTCTTTTTGCATTTCTAATAGCATTCATATTCCTTAATGGCTGTTGCATTTGAATTCCGCATATTGGATTTAAATACTGCTGTAAGGGTATGATTCCTGGAAGGTAGTCTTGAAGGGATTTTCTGCATACGTTGTGCGAGAATTAAGTTAATGTCTTTTGTTACTTGTTGTTGTTGTGCTTTGAGTTTTCTGTTGTTGTTCTCCCGATCTTATAACTTCGGCTACGGCCATATTTCCCATTTCTTTCAGCAATTTTTAAATTTCTTTCCAAAGAACCCTAATCTTCAACCAAAATTTAGAATAGTAAGGGAACCAGCCCACTTGGAGATTGGTCCCGGGAGCCATTTCTTGCTTCCAACCTTTCAATGTTGGCCGGGTCTAGGGTGCACATGTAAAAATCCTTTCCTGTGGCGTATTCGTGACCAACAGCTTTTGGCATGCCCGATGGGACAGATTTCTTCTGTCTCTAAAAGATCCCATAGTGTTGAAGGTTTAATGTTCGCCTTCATACCGTAAAACTAGAGCATTTGGTGACTCTACTGTACTCATAAATCTCTGGACGTGGATGCAAGTGAAAGCCGTACTTCATGATCACGAGATCACAGCCTAAGAAATTTGGCGATCTTGTCGAGTTTTTTGAACTTGACAACTCAAGAAGTGGTGAGCACTCTAGGTTGGTTTCCCCATCCCTTCCATCATCTCGCTACACAAACCTCTCGGTATTGTTACCAGTGTTTCATCCTCCCAATCATATCCACTAGTTCAAATGGCACAAAGATCCTCCACCCGTGAAGTTCTTGGCATGGAACGCCTCGGAGCCTTGAATTTGTAGGCTCGTAATCCAGTTCCTCAGGCCGCGTTGAAGGCTTTGCCAACTTATGATGGTACGGGTAAGACTGCATATGAACACATTAACGATGTAGCTTCTCTAGCAGCCATTCATGATATAACTGATGAAGATGTAATGGTGAAGTTGTTGGTATGCTCCTTGAGAGGTAAATTGCTATTTTGGTACCGAACGTTGCCACCAGGCACCGTAACATCGTGGGATCAGCTAGGAGATCTGCTAGTTAAAAATTTCCATGAACAGACTGACCCCTTCTCATTGTTGAATCAGCTCACCGTAATCCAGAGACACCCGCAGGAAGAGATAGCTAATTTCAATGTCCGATTTACCAGAACCTGGCACAGAATTCCTGATGGTCTTCGGCCCGCTGATGAATTGGCCGCACTTTACTACCTCAAAGCGTTCAACACAGATATTGGTTGGGCAGTTCGGCAGTCTAATGTGACAACATTTCCAGAATTGTTTGAACAAGCCATAAAAGCGGAAGCCGATCCGATTGCTATAGGGAGACTTCCTCCGAAGGTAACTATGCCTCTCATACCCGATTTACCTCAGCATTTATATTCTGGCTCATTTCCACAGCCCATGCCAGCTATGTATCCCACACCATCATGGAGTTCTAAAGCACCTCAAGTTGCACCTATCCCAGCCTCCTTTGCCACTTCCCGCACCCAAAGACTCACCCATCTCCCATTTCCACTTCATTTCCAGCTTTGCCAAGACCCCCACCTCCTTTGCCATTGCCAAGCACCTCCCGCACCCGTGAACCCCGATCCTTATACAACACTATTGCAAGAGGTAAAGTCTCGCCAATTCGGCAATTAGGGCCATGGGTAACAAGATCACACTCATTGAGAGGAAACAAGCCGAGAGAGATTTCCAGCCAAGAAGATTTCAACCTCCTCCAATTACTAGAGACCAAGCCGCCTCAACAAGTAAAGCACCCGAAAAAGCTTAACCGCTTTAGTAAATGAAGATGCAGCCCTCGTAGCATGTAATGTATTGGTGCTCAACTTGTAATGACCCTCATGGAGAGGATACTTGTATGGTCCATCTGAATTATGTGCAGACTTTGGCCGCTAGTTCTTCGGGTGGACAAGTTAATATGATCTCTCAAGCGTGCCATAGTTTAATGACTCCAGTGGAAGAACAAGTTTCAGTTCTAACAAGGACCGGAAAGAAGCCTCGTGACAGCTTGATCCCGCCGACTTAGAGCCATTGAGAGTGCCGACCGATGCGAAGAAGCCAATGAAAGCTCCCGTGCCAGGCCCAAAGTCCGATGCGCCTATTTTGCCAAAGGATCCCGCTTCCCACAGAGTTCAAGAAAAGGTCGCAACTGCACCAAGCAAGATCGAAGCGTAAGAGCAAGCTCGAGAAAGGTTGAAGTATCCCTCATTGACAAAGAGGCTAAGAGTGGAAGCCACTCAAAAGATCGTAGCAGTATATGAACAACCCGTTGAAAAGAAGGACTCGTCTGCGGTTGCATACAACATAGTTGAAGAACCGAAAAAGACCCCTGCTAAGGTAAGTCTCTACGATGCTTTGCAGTTACTCGGCCAGTAGATTTATTGCAGGAATCATTAAAATCTGTAAAGGATAATGAAAAAAGTTCTACCCGTATAGTTTATGCTCAAACCTTAACCACCTCTGCTATCGGGAAAAATAGACCACCCCCATTTTATTTATCATTGCAAATAGAGGGTTGGATTGTGCATAACTGCATGATCGACTCTGGAGCCGCTACAACCGTTATGCCCAAGGGAGTTTGTGAAGCAATGGGAATGGAATATACACGGAGTAGTCCTGGAGTTCTACAATTAGATGGTACTCCTATTAAAATGGTGGGTGTAATTAAGGATATCCCAATTGTTCTCGCATACTATGCCCCAGTACATCGTTATCCAAGAAATTGTTGTGGTAGATCTAGAACCCTACTTTAGTATGTGTTTATCCAGGGAGTTTACCGCAAAGTTGGGGGGTTATCTGGCATTGGATTATTCCCACTTAGAAATTCCTTTCAAGGGTAGGCGTCTCAGGATTCATAATGAAAAACCTTCCTCTTTTCATATCGAGAAGTTGGAAGAAGCAGAAAAAGACATGCAGTCTGTTCACATGCTTACTGAAGAGTCCGAGGATTCTCGCTTTTGATGAGTGAGGTTTTAGATAATCTTCAGCTTGGATGCTCAGCTTTCTATGCTTGATTTTAACGCCATGCCGGAGACTCGAAATCGGGCCGCTATGCCATCCAAAAACCCGAGAGTGACACAAAGCAAGAATTTTCTAACCAAGCCGATCGTAATGTCGTTACAGATCAACTATGGCAGCTATATTTCGATGGGGCTAGATGCAAGAATGGTGCCGGAGCAGGTATTGTTTTGATTTCTCCTTCTGGTGTACAAAGAACGTATTCATACCGTCTTACATGGAATTGTACTAACAATGTCGCTGAATATGAAGCATTATGCTTGGGTTTAAAAAAGGCAAGGAAGTTAGGAATTGAACAGCTCAAGATTTTTGGTGATTCTGAGCTTATTGTAAACCAGATTACAAGTAGGTGCATTTCTAAGCAGCATTACCTTAAAGCATATCGCAATCAAGTGTGGGACCTGTTTGAGTGGTTCACAGCTCTAAATATTCAAGCTGTTTCCCGAGAGATGAATAAACATGCAGATCTTTTAGCATCTCTTGGAGCCAATTTTTCCCCTGTTGAACAAGTAATGAAAAAACCAAAGACAGTAAGGATGGTGTACAGGCCCAATGTGCCAGACAAAGAAATTTTTTGGCAAGTCTTTGAAGATGATGAGCAGATTGTCAACTTTTTGATTCATGAAGCTGCCACTGTCGAAGGGAGAACTTTGGAGCATGAAGAAGCTGAAGGTCTCATTCAGTTACGGAATAATCATATTCCGAAGGGTCTTATAACTCTGGAGAGTTTATTTGATCAGCATGATCGGTCCAAAAAACATCGGATCGAGATTGATAAAAAGGAGTACATGGAGTTAAAATTAGAGCCTAATAAAGCTATTAAGGTTGGAACTGATTCTACGCCGTAAGAACCGCAAAAGATCGTACAACCGTGTGAGGAATTTTTTGATATTGTGGCTTGGAGTTATGAAGATTTGAAAGGATACAATAAACAGATTGTGCAAAGATACGATTGAATTGGAGGAAGGAGTCAGACCTTTTCGGCAAAAATAGCGACCAGTAAATCCAAAGATTGAGACTCTCATGAGGGCTGAGCTTGTGAAAATGCTGCAAGCTAAAATCATATATCCAGTTAAGCACTCAACTTGGGTTGCCAATCTGGTCCCGGTTCGAAAGAAGAATGGAGACATACGATTGTGTGTAGATTTCCAAAATTTGAACCGTGCATCGTTGAAAGATCATTATCCTTTGCCGCGTATAGATCAAATACTGCATGTTGTGGCTGGAGCTCAGCGTTTTTCACTGTTGGATGGATTCTCCCGGATATAACCGTATTTGGGTTAAAGATGAGGATCAAGATAAGACAACATTCACAACAAAGTGGGGCACTTTTGCTTATCAACGAATGCCTTTTGGACTATCAAATGCTGGGGCTACCTTCCAAAGAGCCATGGACATTGCATTCAAGGAATTATTGAATAAGATTATTGTGATATATCTTGATGACATGACTGTATTTTCGCATAGACGGGAAGATCACTGTTCTCACCTGAGGCAAATTTTTGAAAAGTGCAGGGAATTTGGGATTTCCATTAATCCAAAGAAGTCAGTGTTTGCAGTAAAAGAAGGTAAGCTTCTGGGGCATGTGATTTCAGAGGATGGGTTAGCAATAGATCCAGCCCGGGTTGAAGCATTGAAAAAGTTGTCACTCCCTGCAAACAAAAAGGAACTGCAGTCTTTCTTTGGACAGATCAATTTCATCAGGAAGTTCATTTCTGATTTTGCCCAGGTTGTAAAACCTATGACCGAATTGTTGAAAAAGGATGCAGAGTTTCAATGGACCGCTCGAAGAAAAGAAGCATTCCAAGAAATCAAGGAAAGAATAGCGCAGCACTGCTTCGATTAATCCCGATTACTCGAAGGATTTCATTTTGTATGCAGTTGGAGAAGATGAAAGTTATGCTGTGGTTCTTACACATAAAGGAGATGATGGGAATGAAAGGCCCATTGCTTTCCTTAGTCAGGTCATTCTACCTCATGAGGCAAAGTATAATTTCATTGAAAAACAAGTGTATGCTGTTATGAAATCCCTTAAGAAATTCAAGCATTTTATATCTCGTGAGCAGAACAATTGTCTATGTTATTCATCCCGATGTAAGAAATTTCATTCTTCAAGGAGATATGGGTGATAAACGTGTCGGTTGGGTCACCAAGATTCAAGAATTTGATGTTGAAATTCATCCGACTAAGCTAGTGCGTGGTAAGGCTTTATGCCAAGGATTTGGCAAAGATGGCAGCATCTGGTATAGGTGAATATCAAGCAGAAAATCTTGCTAGTGATGACAATTTGACGAATTGCTTAATTCAAGAAAAATATTGGACAGAAGATCTCATTGATTACTTCACAACTGGTAGATGTCCTTCATAGTTGAATGCCTCACAACGGAGAAGATTTCGTCTGCAAGCTCTTCGGTATGTTTTGTTACCGTAAGGATTGTTTTTTAAGAATATTGATGGTGTTCTTCTAAGATGTGTCAAAGAATCGTAAAAGGCTAGGCTCCCGGAGGAGTTTCATTCTGGTTTATCAGGAGGACACTTTGCAGGAAGACCGATGGCTTTAAAGATAACTCGAGCTGGTTACTATTGGCCGACCCTATTCTCAGACGCTTTCGTAATTGTCCAAACATGCGACAAATGTCGTAGATACACAAGAAGAGTTAGGAATGCAAGGATTGCCTTTGCATCCGGTTCAAAGTTGAAGCACCCTTTCAGAAGTGGGGGTTGGATTTTATTGGGATTATTGATCCCAATTCCTCAACTGGACATAGATATATTTTAACAGCTATAGACTATTTCACGAGGTGGTCTGAAGCTATTCCAACAAAGGTTGCGAACCAGACCATGGTGATATCGTTTATTGAAGGCCCGATTACACGATTTGGCATTCCCGATGCCATTATTACCGATAATGGGACCCCATTTATTGGAGCCGAACTAGCCGAGTTTGCAAACAGGTATGGCATTTTCCTAAAAACATCTTCCAATTATTATCCACAGGGAAATGGCTTGGCAGAGTCAACAAATAAAAATTTGCTCCGGATTTTAAGGAGGTCTTTGGGGGAGAACAAGAGATCATGGCACCTTTTACTGAATCAAGCTTTATGGGCAGATAGGATTTCAGTTAAGAAGTCTATCAAGACCTCACCCTATGCCTTAGTTTATGGGAAAGAAGCAAGGTTGCCTGTTCATCTCGAGTTACCAGTATTGCAGCAGTTGCAGGCTTTTCAAGATAATGAAACAGACATAAGTTCCTTGGATACGCGGATAGCTCAGTTGTTGCACTTGGAGGAGCAGCATTCTGAGGCATATGAAGAATTTGTTAAACACACACAGGGTATTTCGAAGTGGTTTCATAAACATTCTGTAGATCGGCCACTTAAAACGGGAGATTTGGTGTTGAAATGGAACGAAAATAAAGCTAAGCCTGGGAATCACAAAAAGTTTGATGCTTTATGGGAGGGTCCTTTCCGCATTACCAACACAGGTGTAGCGAATTCATTCTATCTAGAAGACTTGGATGGCAGCCCACTTCCGATTTCAATCAATGGCTTTCATCCGAAAGCCTACACCTCATGAACTCGACAATCCAATATGAGTTTGTATATAGTATAAAAAAAAGAAAAAAAAAAGTATATACATGTTTTACTTTTATTTTGTCGCCTTGGTTCTTGTTGCCTGTGAGCCGTAGGTGCCTTTTGTTTTTCTGTGCTTTTCTCCTTTCCCAGCAGCTGGTGGCTTTCCAGAAAATTCTTCTTTTCCCTTCCCTTTTTCTCTTTCCTTTCTTCATCTTCTTCCTCCTTTTTTCTTCTGCAATAAAAAAGAGAGCCACGACTGTTGTTTCTTTTCCCTATTCCTATTATTCCCGTTCCTTCTTATCCCTTTCCTCTAAGTTCTGTCTTTTTACGCATTTGCTTACAGTCTAGTTCATTTTCATTCCACAACCTTCATACTTTCACTTCCATTCCATATGTTCATTTACTTTTCTCCCATTATTATCATCATTCCATTTGCATTCACCGCTTGCGCAATCGCAGGATCTCACTCCATTATCTCATTCCATTTGTTTCATTCTATAATCAGCTACATGTGTTCTTTCAGTTTCAGCTTTTCAAAAGTTATTGCAGCAGTCCACTACGAGGTATCACATCAGCCAGCTTCTTGTTCTAATATGACTCTGTGCCCAATGGATTCAGGCTTGGATTCTTGCATACAACGAACTGTATACCCCGTGAGCCGCCAAGAATGTTGGCATTTTTGCCACATTGATTCTCATTGATTGAAGTATTAATGTTTAAGTTGTTGCATATCTAACTTCTATACTGGCTTTGATGCGGCTTTGATGCAAAAGGAGCAAAAAATGACTAAGTTCAAAAACTGTCACGATTTCGCGACGTGTCACGGAATCCGCGGTCAACGGATGCAATAGAAGAACCGTCGCGATATCGCGACGTGTTCTATTTTGCGGCTTCGATGAGCAAAGGAAGGGAGAGCGACACACCGTCGCAAATCTGATGGAAATCAACGCACAGTGCACAAAGTAAAAGACGTCGCATTTTCGCGACGCGGGTGGCTTCAAAGGCTTAAGTTGAAAACGTGTAGCGATATCGCTACCGTTCCGAAACAAAGCCAAACAAAATGAAACGCGTAGCGATTCGCTGCACTTTTAGAAAGGGTTCCGACAAGGCAAAAGATGTCGCATTTTCACGACAAAAAGTGGCAAATGGTACGGAAAGGGAAAGATGTAGCGATATCGCTACCTGTCCCAAAATCGCGGTCGTTTTGGTCCGAAAAGCAAAAGACATGAAAGTTGTAGCGATTTCGCTACACTTTTGACGATAAGGCCGAGCGAGATGAAGACGTCGCGAAACCGCGACAGGGAATGAAAATTGTGCAAAAGACATGGAGATGGTAACGATTTCATGCCACTTTGTTGAAAAATGACTAAGTGTTCTCATGTGTAGCGAAATCGCGACAGGGGTAAGGTCGAAGACATTCAAAGTGCAAAAGTGTCGCATTTTCGCGGCCTATGAGCAAGACCGTATAGAGTGTCGGAAAGACGTAGCGATATCGCTACATGTTCCATTTTCGCGGGGTAGAGCGGAGGAAAGGACCAAAAGACAAAAAGCGTAGTGAAATCGCCCAGCGTCTCATTTTCACGGAACAAGCTAGCGATGGAAATAATGAAGCCAACTATGCAGCGATATCGCGACAGGAAGAATTTTCGCGGGTTCCAGCAGCAAAGGTGTACGGCATAAGAAGATGTCACGATTTCGCGACCCGTCGCGTTTTCGCGACCTGCGACAGTTTCCCGCCAAAACACAATGTAAACGGCCCGATAAGGTTTTTTCGATTTTCGAGGATTAAATGCTTGCCGTAATTTAATGTTTTGCGGATTTCCAACGCGGTCGAGGTCGAAGAGCACCCATGCCACCAAAATTGATGATTTTATTTGTTCAAAGTTGTTATTCATGGATTGTTCTAATGGTTTCATGCACATGTTCAAAAACAAATTTAATGAAGGTGACCGCTGATGTCTAATTGCATTCAATTTTGGGTTCCTCAAGGCTGCAATTAAGGGGATCATGTTCCTAGTTTCCGTTGCATAATTGTAGATCTCAAGAAGGTCGGTGGCAAATATTAAATGCCGCAAAGAGGACGGCCCTCTATAAAAACCAATGTAAACCTCATTTGCAGGGGTTGGGAAGTTTTCTCGCTAAAAGCTTGAAGTTCATTTGCAGGAATAAAAGAATTGGCCTCTGATTTTTCAAGCGGCTGTTTGGGTGATTTTCCTTTCTGTTTGTTTTACATTTCTAATAGCACTCATATTCCTTAATTGTTGTTGCATTTGAATTCTGCATATTGGATTTAAATACTGCTGTAAGGGTATGATTCCTGGAATGTAGTCTTGGAGGGATTTTCTGCATACGTTGTGCGAGAATTAAGTTAATGTCTTCTGTTACTTGTTGTTGTTGTGCTTTAAGTGATCTGCTGTTATTCTTCCCGATCTTATATCTTCGGCTACGGCCATATTTCCCATTTCTTTCAGCAATTTTTTAATTTCTTTCCAAGAACCCTAATCTTCAACCAAAATTTAGAATAGTAAGGGAACCAACCCACTCTGGAGATTGGTCTGGGAGCCATTTCTTGCTTCCAGCCTTTCAATGTTGGCCGGGTCTAGGGTGCACATGTAAAAATCCTTTCCTGTGGTAGATTCGTGACCAACAGGTCACTACCATGGATGGGCCACTCTATTGTGTCTATGCATAGTGGGAGATCAGCTGGGTGAGACTTTAAGTAAGCCTCCTCTATTTCATCTTTATAATAACTATCGAATATGAAGCACTCGTTCGTCTCTTCCACTTGTTCCATAGGCAACATATATCATATAAATGCCGAACCTGGAAAGGTCAGATTGATTTCCCCCTCAGATTAATCATCATTTGAGGACTCATCATCCACATCATAACTAGGTCCATTCATTTCGGAGGTGGACTCCTCCCCATAATCATCACAGAGATCTCCTGACTTGAGATCGCCTACAACATGGGATTCATACCCTTGCATACCAGTGTCGTTGGTAGCACCATGAATTTGGTTACCCAGGTTGTTTCTGGGGTTGTCCTCTAAGGGCCCATCATGGTATGAATAAAGCGGCCCTATGGTAACAAACGATATCGTCTGGCGAGTCCTCCAACAACTAGAAGGATCAGGGTGATATGGAGTAAAATCCACATCGTCCTCCAGACTCAAGTACATGCGATCTACAAATGCAACAAGCAAATTTTCATGACCCTATACTAATAACCCTAACCCAAACCTATCAATAGCTATCTAATAATGAGGTTTGAGTAGAGTTATGTAGCCTTGTTTAAAAATACCAAGGCCACGCCCATGCCAATGATACAACTCAAAAATACACATGGCATATTTTGGGTTGGACAGATAGTGCACATTCACATGAATGGCTCATCATCATCCTCATCTATGGAAAATCTGGTGGGTGCTTGATCTAGCCCTGCATAGACGAAGTTTGTTTGGTTGGGTGGCTCACCCAATGACACTACATATCCAATAAAAAATTGATGGGCATGCGGTCGGCCCATATCTTTCAAATTTTTTAGGATAGGTCCGAAAGTAACATTTTGCACAAGATACTCACCCAACCTTGTGCTGTCCAGATGAACGGTCACCTACAGTGCAGATGACCTTGTAAAGATGCAGGTGAAATAGGTTGAGGTGCCTCCTCAAATTTATTGTAAGGTTCTTCCACATACATGGGAGTGGGAGTCTCATTGGTGACTGATCTGGGCACATGATTTTCTACTTTCTCACCCAATTTCACATTTAGATTCTCGAATTTTTGGTGCATTGCTGATGCAGTTGGCTTTAGAGAAGTTGCAGTCGTATGCTCAAATCTATGTGATACAAATGTCGATGGTTGAGCATGGGTTGATGGTTTACCTATTGGAATCTTAACCAACGAGACAGGTCGAATATCCAAATGTGTCTACGGGAGTACAAAACCCCCAGGAAAATCTTCTAGGTTCACGAACTTGAATGGTTCTTCATCCGAGGACACTACGTGAACTTGTCCCTCATGAATTTTGTACTGCACACTGATGCAAGATAGAGGGGATGCAACGTATTTCATGAATCCAAGGCTTTCTGAGCATAATGTTGTACTGCATGGTGCCCTCTATCACGTGACACATCATAAATATGATCTTGAGTCCCACCTAAATAGTTAGAACAATTGTGCCAACCGTCAAGCATAGCGCATCATTAAATGCTCTCAACATAAAGGTGGTAGGCACAATGTGTGACTTGGGTAACTTGAGGTGGCTCAGTGCCTTGGTCATGATTATATTAATCGAGGACCCAGTGTCGATCAAGACCCTTTTGAAAGGCATGTGGTTAAAACACACGATAATATGTAGCGACGGTTCGATCATAATAGTAGGAACCATCTTCACTTCATGATCATAAAATTGTATCGTGGGTTCTTGAAACTGTTGTACATGTCCCATGAAATTTGCAAATGCATGGGCATCTTCGGACTATACCTCAATGGACATAAAAAAATCCATAAGAGTCTCCCTGTGTCTAGGGGACTATTGAATAAGCTCATATATTGACAACTTCGTAGGAGCTGTCTACAGGAACTAACCTGCTCCTTATGGTCACCACCGGTCTAGCTGGTGGGCCTAGAATGTTTTGAGCTAGTCGTTGATCCAGCATAGCTTGTATTCTAATGGGAGAACGAGGTCTATTTGGTTGATCATACCTCCCGTGTCTCATAACAATATTGACCATACCTACGAACCCCTGGGTAGGTTGTTCGATTCTCACTTGATTGACCTAGCCGACATTATTATGAGGTACCTCATGACTAGGTAGTGGATTTTTGAAAATCTCCATGTTTCTATTATTGGGTACCTATGGGTTGCTTGGTATTACCAACTCTCCTTTTTCTATCATGTTCTACACGATGTGTTTGAAGGACCAATATGTCTCGATGTCATGGCATTTCGCTCTGTGGAATATGTAGAACAGATCATCTTGATGCCACTTTGACTTTGACACATTCAGATCTACTAATTTGACCTCAGGAAATCATATGGCCTTGGCCTCGCATAGTTGATGAAAAATCAAAGTCATCAATTCCATCAAGGGTGTGAACTGGCGAGGTGGGTGCTCTTCTTTATTTTTTCCCTTATAGTTGTTTTTGCATGTCTCATAATGCGTAGGAGGAGGTTGAGCCTGATAATTAGGCTTTTGCTGTCCCTTGTATTCTCCTCCGAGATTTAGTACTAATTGATTCACGTGGGCCTACTTGCCCTATTGTTTTGTAGTACTCTTTTTAAACCCCTCTTTCTTGATCTTGAGCTTCAAGTTGCCTTCTTGCAACTTGATGTCCTCGATCACCCTGGCTTGCACCACAGCTTCCTCAAATTTAGGGTACTACTGTAGCTACAATAGTAGCGAGATGTGCTTGGCACAACTCTTTGTAAATATTCAAGTCAATTTGGTTGTAGGAATAGGGAATGGTAGCTTTACCATTATTCTACACCACCTCTTTTTGTATTTCTTAATGGGCTCGTCGTCGCACTGAGCTAGCATAACTAAATTGGAAAGGTTGGCCTGTTTCTTGACACCAAATGAATAGCATTCAAGGAATGCATCGACCAACTGATTGAAACTAGTAATACTGTGTTTCTTCAGTTGGTTGAACCACTCTTGGGTCAGGCTAAAAAGTGTCATAATGAAAGTGTGCAACAATAAAACATCTTGACTCTCTATCTAGAACAAGCATCCAAAAAACTCATAATATGTTCTTGTGCATCGTCATCATCATTGAATTTTTCCAATCGAGGCATATAAAAATGCTCGAGATATGGAGGCAGAGGCACCGAGGGGTCTAGAGGTTCATTGTGTATCTTCATTAGTGTTAGCTTTTGCATAGTCGCTCCCTGCCTCTCTATTGCTTTGACCTTATCATCCAAAACCTTGTACACATTAGAAGAAAAAAAGTCCTCCTCCCTAAGCTACCATGGAGGCAGTCTAGGAGGTAATGTCTTATTTGGGGTAGGTGGAGGACATGGCTCTGCCTCCTCCTCAACTGGATAACTCTCAGGGTAGCCCTGATCATATCTGTCTGCATCTACATGCTCATGCTGTCTTTTTCTAAGATCATTGAGTGACAACAGTCACTCCCTCTATTGGGCACTGACATGAGTATGAGCATCTCTTCGCTCCTCATGCATATCGGCTAGGGAGATAGACCTTCTATGCACATGCTCTCTATGCTCCTCTAGAGGGTATAGGCCATCCCTGGCTAGCCGATCCTCTTGCTCTATACGCTCCTTTTGAGCTAGAATACGCTCCTAGTGCATGCGCTGCTCATATAATCTATGCCATAGGAGCCTTTGTGCTTGAATATTTTCATCTTCAATATGCTACCTCTCTAGGCGAGCATCATCCAATTGATCTTGGAGGAGCTGACGTCTTTGCTTAGACACCAATTTGTGTGATTTATTGATCTGGTCGGCCATAGGAGGCCTTCGATGTGTGTGCTCTATGTGAGCTACCTTATGGGTTCTATACCCATTAGAAAGATGTATGGACGGTGGACATGTGACATGAGGGTGCTTAGAAGCCTCTCCATGCTTTCTAGTGATCTTGATACAACTGTCGCTATGCTCACTCAAAACACGAGTGGGTGGAGCTATAGGCTTGTAGCATAGCTACTCAAGAACACTACCTAGACCATCTAGCTATCTAGACCTCCACCACTCATGCGATGGTGTTCCATTAGCTCCCACCTTTGATATATCAATGGTGATCTTGCATGGTGAGCCACACACGGGAGTATGGGTGGACCTATTCTCAGAATCAAGCCTGTCCTCTTACCCCTAAATGGGTAGATCTCTGACTCGTCTATACTCTGACAATGGAGGGTTAGAACCTCTTGTGGACCTAGTATGTATGAGAACCAACTTGGTCCCTTGCACCACATATTCCTCGACCAATATTGTGGATGCACGTGTAGTGCAGTATTGGTAATGGATTTGGGGCAGAGCATCCTCATGCTAAGAAGCTCTACACTTAGTCTTGTACCTAGAGGAGTGTACTAAAGCTCCTCTATTAGGTGTCTGCTCAATGGGATCTCTCTGTGTCGAGTTGTCGCCTCTAATGCTTACCAAAACATCATTCGGTTCACTCATGTGTATGAGGACTCGACACCTATTGCTGTGATCCAGTTGGGGGTTGACCATGGGCATCGGTCCTAGACCTTTGATGATCACCCCGTGTGTTCACCATTTGTGTACCTGACATCTAGATATGTTTTATTATGCAAACAATATAAAAAAATGGTGATTATCTCTTTTAAATTTTTATTGTGAGCCCTAAACTATTTGATGTTATTTTTAGATGTATTGTATCAGTGTTAGAAACTCTTGTGTGTTTTGAAATATTGTTGGATTATAAACTCAGTTAAATTGGTTTCACCTATACACTCGTACAAGCCGAATATGTTAATGACATCCATACCCAATGAAGTAGCATAGGTACTACCAACCCTCACCCAGCACATCATTTACAATGATACACACTTTCGAAGAAGAGTGCATGCTATTTTGCATGGATAGGACAGTTCTTGGGCCAGCCTTGGCAATGAGCGGGTGTTGATAATACAATTTCAAATGAGCCAACCAAGTGGTAATGACATCCACTGTTGGTCTCAATCAAGCGGGTTGGATGTGAGAGCCCAATGCCACTGATGTTTAAATGATATGTGGTGTGTGTGGTTCCTTTTATTTTGCAAAAATGATAAATGCATCACAGAGCATAATGACCATTCCTACATGATGTATATGAAAATAAAAGGAATGTTTCAAATTAAGACATAATGCATGCTAATGTCCTACATGATATTTTAACGATGCAATTACAATGAAATGGCCGCTGATAGGACCTCAAGCATGCAAACGACCAACAATATTTATCAAGGTCATTGTATTTAGGGGTAGACTGCACTTAGAGGTCCACTATTCCCAACAATGCCTTTCCATTGAACAAAAATTGAAAAAAAACTAGGACTTGTTCATTGACCCCTTATATTTTTGTTCATAGTTTGCAACGGTTTGATGATTTATGGAAAGATGCAGAGTAGAAAATTCAACACAAAAGGTGAAATTAGGACCTACCTCAGCTCTTGCTCTGTTGCCCACTGATTTCCTTGCTATCCACTTCTTCCTCTGTGAACCACAGGTCTGTAATGGAGACCGCAGGTTACAGTCGTGGGCCAAAAAATAACCATAGCTGAAAGTTATGATTAGCACTTGTGGAAAGAAAAAGACAAGAATAGTTAGAATTCAAGGCTAAAATTGTAGGGTTTCGTTGTGATCACCATCTGACGTAATCGCGGAGTGCATGCCTAGCTAGTGTATTGATCTATACCATCATAAAAACACAAAGATCCACACAAATGCACAAATTGAACAAAGAAGCCAACTAATGCAAAGTTTCTTATATTAATATTCGAAAGGATCTCGGGTTACAAAAATTCCCTCTTAGGGTCACTCCAAAGATGATACAGATGTTACAATTGCCAATGCCCTCAACAGGGTAGGCGTGCTTATTTATTGCTTCGATGATTACTCATAAACTGCCTTGGGGTAGAGCTAACCCCCTCCTTCACGATGTGGAAGGATTATGATATAGGCTCCATTTTGCACCTGTCTCCCTGCAAACAAGAAACAACAGTGCATGATTACAAAGTTTGATAGCCTCTCGTGATGATGTCGTTTAAAGAAACATACATGTAAATACCATTAAACTAGTAAAACAAGAAATCATAAAGAAAGGATTTAAGCTATTCTAATCACATCAAGAATTATACTACAACATACAAGACATGAATAAGCAAATGATGCATTGAACAAATATCAAATTAGAAGCAATAAGACATCTAAAATATCCAATATACTTCTACCCAATGCAACGCATAAAATTCCTAATTCCTATGATAAAAGTTTCTCTAAAATGCAATTAAACCTATGAAAAGACTAACATGACTAATCTATGTAGTAAAAAGCAAAATGAGTAAGGTGATATTTTACCTATTACAAACCGCAACTGTGAGGGGAAGTCTACACTATGAACCATGGCTAATAGTTGTAGTTTGACCTTTGATGTGTTTACCCTCAGAATTAGGGGTAGTGGGCTTGACCTCCTTGTCCGAATTGATGTTCAAGGGTCGCCTTTGTCGTCCTCTAATAGATTTGGCGATAAAATCGCTGTGAAGGGCCTTCGTTCACCAAAATTTGCTTTTCTTGATCCTCCTAGTCACCTAGGGAATCCATGGCTAATTGGTCTTTAGATCAATAGCAAAGGGGGATCTCAAATGCACAAGGTCATTATGCAATTTGACAAGGCTTTGTTGCTCTCTTGGTCAATTAGCTCGCTCGATAATTCACCAGGACTTCACTATAAAAATTATCTCTCGCTTCACCATCCCCGCTTGGAGGGGGTATTTGTAGCATGCCCCTAGGGCTAGGGGTGGTTTCATTGAGAACTCAAGACCAAGAATGTTGGTTAGGACAGTTGGGATGGAAGCCTTTAGAATATTTCATCCTCCAACTACCTCCTTATAGATCTCTTGGTTGTTCCAACCGATTTGGCTCATATGGAAGGCCTAAATGAACTCCAGTTTAGACCGCAGGTCACAGCTACGGTCTAGAATGCAGACTACAGGTGTCAACCGTGGTTCAGACTGAAGATCGCATGTCTGGGTTGTGGTTCAGACTACTTAGGCCAGAATTCCTAAATTGAGTGGTTAGAACCATTGCTCTATCTTGGAGTCTATCCAAGATCCTTCATATGGTTTTGTAGCATGTCCATATGAGTAGTCACCCTCGGCATGTCCATAAAAGAGGGAAAATAAACTCAAACTTGCACTTAGCAACTTTGAGTACCTTCTTAGGGATTCTAAGGAAAAATGACTCATTTAGATGGGTCAATTTTCCACATATACAATTATAAAATAGGCCATAGATCATATTCATTCCATGAATAAATAAGTTATTGTTATAAAATTAGATATGAACAAAGCATATGATAGGGTTTAATAGAGTGTTCTATGTGATATTATTATAAATTCAATTTCAATATATACGTTAATGTTAGTAATATTGTTGGAATTCACAATATTTTCTAGTAATGAATAGAAGCAATTCATCATACAAATATTATATAGAAAGCATAAAAGGAAAAAATGAAAAAGAGACAAATATTGGTGGGAATCCATAGACACCATAAACAATCATTGTATTATCTATAGATAAGAATTACCACACTCTGATGATTAGATGATGGAGTTGTGCGGGTATATATGCCAATACCAAAACCTCAATTACATAAATAAACTTAAACTAAGCTTATATAAGAAGAAGGCTTTAAGGTTAATTACAAGTTTATATGATGGGTTTACTCATAACAAGGTTAATCACACCCCATAGGGATTACATAATAAATATTACAATAAAAAATTAAATACATTGTATAATGAAATTCCCTTAGGCCTATTCAAGATTACATCATACAATATCATCCTTGACCATGGATCAACTTGAATTTTTAACACCCCCTCATAATCAAAACTGAGAGATCAAGGAGAGAAGATATTAGTGACAATAATATCTTCCTCCCATAATGGATGCTCTAGTGGGTCTCTACAATTGAGATACATCCTTCTAAATCTGCCTCATCATATGGAAGACATCCACTCATCTTCAAAGATTCAACTTTAATCCTTTGCAAATTTAGAAATAAATTCTTCATTGGATACCCTTTCCTTTTGTAGTATCCATAAATGGTCTTTTAATTCTTTGAATACTTATCCTAGCCCTTAGGCCCCTAGGACTTAACCTCCTTGGATTTAAATTCCTTTGCATAAGCCTGTATGTGAGAAGTACCTCCATAGTTCCTCGTTGCCACCTAAAATGAACTAGGAGAGAGAAAATTGATCAATAGTAAGAGCCTTTTAAGATTCAAAGAACATAGAAATCATAAAAACCATTAGGTTCAACATCTAAAAAGAATAAGAGAGATTTTATTGTTTGTGGAAAACACCCCAATTGGGATACCACTTTCGGGTAAGTCCCAAGGAGGTAGGGGTATCTATTCCATCAGAAATATCCATGGCTTGCACCTGGCTTGCTCCCTTCGACACACTCAAAGAGCATACCTAAAACAACAAAAACACAAAAAACACAACAAAAAACAATAAAAACACAAAAACAACAACACAAAATAAACACAAGCAAAAAAAAACATAAAAACATAAAAAAACATTAAAAAACAATAAACAACAACAAAACACACACAAAATAAACCAAAAAACAATAAATCAACACACAAACACAACAAAAAACACACAAAACACAAAAATACAAAAACTAAAAAAAACAAAACCAACACAAAAAGCACAAAAATAAAATAGGACAAAAACAATACAAAACAACACACACACACCAAAAAATTAAAAAGAAGGAAAAATAAAAAACAACTCTGGCCTATATAGGCCAAAAGGCTATTTAGGTAGGATTCAATAGAGGAAACATAAGAAAGCAGTATAAGCAAGGGAACTTAAATACCTTGACCGAACCAAAGAGAAGAAAAAACAAAGAAAAATGAACTAGATACCTCTAGTACTGGAGCCATCCAAAGAAATGATAGAAAGAAGAGCTTCCCTTATTTGTGAATCCTACCATTTGGAAGGATGGTCGTAGTAAGTAAGATCACTTTTTTCCAAAGCCCAATTAGCTAAAGCATCAACACTCATGTTATATTCTTGGACCACATGATTGTATTCAACTTTCAAAAAGCCCATATGGATTAATTGAATCTTCTCAACAATTCTTTTTATTCTCCAATCAACCTTGTGATTCTTAGTATTCTTCAATAGATTAATCATGACTTGAGAGTCAGATTCATCCAAAATATTTTTCCATATGACCTTAGCAGCCTCTCAAAGGCCTCAAAGGATACCATACTCCTCAGCAAGGTTATTAGAAAGGATACCCAAATTCTCAACAAAAGTGAAAACCAAGGAACCATCTTAAAGTCTACCAATTTCTCCCACACTATCTTTTCCAGGGTTCCCCCTAGAGGCTCCATCGATATTGACTTTTTCAAAATCCTTAGGAGGAGACTTCCAATTTCTTGTTCTATCCATCTTTCAATTACTCACATTCCTTTTAAGATGGTTTCCCATATTTGGTAGGAGTTCTAAGGGTGTTTAAGGATCTGTTGGACTAATTTAACTAAGTTGGAAATGATATTTTTCCAAATATAGTGAATGTCCTTCCTTTCTTGATTGAAAATCTAGTTGTTTCTTTCCTTCTAGATATTCCAAGGTAGAATGGTAGAACCCATACAAACTAGTTGCCTAATAAAATGATCAACACCCTCTTAATTAGACCAATCCCTTCAAATTTGTTCAAAAATATAAAAAAATTGGACCACTGTAAGCCAAGTAATATGCCATTCTCCTCCATAGCTAAAATTATAAAGTATACTGTTGTTCCAACTAGGAAAGATCATGGAAAAATATCAAAATAAAAGTTTTAAGGGAGGGGATAAAGACAAGTTTGAGAATAGATATAGAAATAGGTTTTAAAATAACAGGGATAGAAGAGATGGAAAGGGGTATCTAAGGATAAATGAACTAAGACTAGCATTTTAGAATAAAGCTAAGGAACCAACACCATAGAATAGAAATAAATATAGTAACAAGGAATCTCAATATATGGTGTTTATAGCATTACATCATCAGGAATGAACGAGCTGAGGTTTAGTGGGTGCGATGGGAGTGAGGGTTTGAATTTTTTGGGTAGGAATCTTAGCCAAGGTGGTAGAGGTAGAGCAAGTACAGAAGGGGTGGGTGGGAACCTCAAGCATGGATCAAGTGAGGATCTAGAGGAAGGCGGTCAGGCTATGGCAGATTTGGAGGCGGGCATCATGCAGGGGCCCGAACCTCCTCAGAAAGACCCCGACAAAAAAGATACGAAAGATAATGCGAGGCCCAAGAAGTGATTGTCTTTTGTTGAGACTCTTAGAGGAAAAAGAAAGGAGGTTCTCTCTCTTCCACCCCTAGTTCCAGTAAATAATAAAATTTTGGCCCCGACAAGTTCCATGAGCCCTTTTCTTTCAATGGAAGAATTATCCCTAGTAGGCAAGTTTTTGGGAGGTAGGCCAAACATGGAGACTATCAAGGCTTGGGCGACGAGTAAATGGTGACCGATAGGTAGCTTGGAGTTGGTAGCTCTAACTCGAGGGTTCTTCATTATCTATTTTAACAATATGGAGGATGCTAACCACATTTTAATAGGAGGTCCTTGGTTTTTGGGCAAAAGGAGCCTTTTTATCAGACAATGGGGTGAAGATTTTGACTCTGAAAAGCAAAATATTAACATTTCCCCTATTTGGATTCATCTCCTGAGTCTACCTACCTAGTTATTCAATGAATATTGGCTGCAGGGCATAGCCAAAACTATAGGGGACCTGATCTCCATTGACCATGCGAACTTGGCCAGGACAAGGATGACTCATGCATGAATCTGTGTAAATGCTAATTTAGATAATGAATTTCCAAGGTTTGTGGAGCTAGAGTATGGAGAATACTATCTAAAATAGTTGGTAGAATACTAGAATAAATCGACATTCTATGCAGAATGTAAAAATCAAGGACATCTATGCAATCAGTGCCCTAACCTGGCAATGAATAGAGAAAAGCAGAAGCAAGGAATGCTAGACAGAGGAAATTTGAGGAGTTTCCCTGGCAGAGGTAATTTCAATCAGGAAAACTGTCTACCAAAAAAGAAAAAAGAGGGTGCAATGTCCCAACAAGACAAAGGAAAATAACAGGTTGTTGGAAACAAAAATACTTAGGTAAGTTCAAATCCTCTAGTTTCAAATAAATTTTCAATTCTATACAATATGGGAGTAGGAGGATTATCATAAGACATGGAAGCCCAGAACATTCAGGCTAACCTTTCTGACTCTCTAGAATCCCCATCCAAGTTTGATGCGATTCAGTAAAAAAAGTAGCAAAAAAAATCTGGAATAAGGGGATATGGTTTGTAAATCAATCAGAGGGGCATCTGGAGGCCTTATGATTTTGTGGGATCCTTGGATAGTAGAAGGCACAATTATTTAGAAATATGATAGTGTTCTTAGTGTTTTATTTAAGGAAATAAACATCAACATGTCATGGATCCTTTCAAATATTTATGCCCCAACTTCAATTCAAGGGAGAGATCTACTATGGGAGTACTTAGGCAATTTGAGTGAAATCTTCCATAATGTCCCCTAGATTTTGGCTGGGGATTTTAACACTCCTCTTTACCCTTTAGACAAAATGGGTGGAAATGGACCACCTATCAGGAGCATGGATGAGTTCAATGACTTTGTGAACTCCAACATGTTGATGGATGTAAAACTTAGAGGAGCAAATTATACCTAGAGCAATCGGTGGATAGGATGTCATCTCATTCAAGATAAGCTTGACATGTTTTTTCTATAAAAGGAGGCTACAACTCTGTTCGATGATTCTACCCTGCAAGCCCTTCCTAAAATTGCCTTTGATCAAAATACCATTTTCTTGGAGATCCCTAACTCTCTGTCCTTCAAGAAACCTTTTAGATTTCAATCTACGTGGATCAAACATTCCAATTTCAAAGATAACTTAATTCAGTGGTGGCAACAACTTGTCAGGGGTAGTGTAGCTTTTAAAATTGTTGGTAAATTAAAGTTTGTTAAGGAAAAGCTTCGAACTTGGAACAAAGAGGTCTTTGGGAAACTCTTTGAAAATAAAAAATAGGTTTTTGAAAGTTATTAGAGGATTCAACATGGTGATTCTGATGAAACTACTATGCAGGAGGAACGAATAAAACTAGCAAAATTTCATAGCATTTTGACCTGTGAGGAAATCTATTGGAGCAAAAAGCAAGGGCTCTTTGGTTGAAATATGGAGATTCAAATTCCAATTTTTTTTATGTCACCATGCTTAGAAACAGAAGCAATAACAAGATAAAATTAAAAAAAAAGCATACAGTTCTATTACTCAAGACTTAACAGAAATCAGAAAGGAGGCATTAAATTATTTCAATTCTATCATTGGTCAGGAATCACAGTGCAATGAGGAGGCCAAATATATTCTCTTGCAATCCATTCCTAGAATAATAAATGAGGATATAAACCTTAAGCTTCTAGCTCCCTTTTTTGATGAGAAAATTAAGGAAGCCTTATTTAGCATGGAGCCAAAAAAATTCCCGAGACCTGATGGCTTTCCCCCTCGTTTCTCTTATGCTTTTTGGGATATCATAAGTGAGGATGTAATTTATATTGTCAGAGAATTCCAAGCAAGCAATCATATCCCAAAAGGTCTCAAATCTACTTTTATTTCTCTAATTCCTAAGAAGTAAACCCCTAAATCTATGGCTGACTTTAGGCCAATCAGTCTATGCAATGTTTCTTACAAGATCCTAACTAAATCCATTGTAAATATAATGAGAGATGTTCTGCCCTGCATCATATATCCATGCTAGGGAAGCTCTATCTAGGGTAGGTCAATCTTGGATGGAGTTATCATAGTTCATGAAGCTCTGCACTCTGCTCATAAGACTAACATGTATGTTTTTGCCCTCAAGCTTGATATGAACAAAGAATTTAACAAGCTAAATTAGGACTTTCTAATTGTTGTCCTCCTTCAGTTTGGTTTTCACCACCAATGGGTTAATTTAATCAAATATTGCATTTATAAAGCATGGTTCTTGATTCTGGTTAATGGAAAAACTGTTGGTTACTTTCAAAGTCGCAGAGGAATTCGACAGGGAGACCCTATCAGCCCCATGTTATTCATCATTGTGGCATAAGCTTTAGCCAGAACCATAAAAAATGCTTGTAGTTCAAGGCTAATATTAGGAATCAAGGCAACATCTCTCACTAGGGTTGTTTCTCACCAACAATTCATCGATGATACCCTTATATTGACTAAGGCATCGGTGGTTGAGGCCAAAATAATTAAATACATCCTGCAACTCTATGAGGATGTTGTTGGTCAAAAATTTAATTTCAGTAAAAGCAAGTTATATTTATTGAACACCCCCATTCAAAGGCAAGGAAGGATTGCAAAAATTTTAGGGTGTGATATAGCAAACCTCCCCACTTCGTATCTTGATCTCCCTATTTTCATTGGTTCTTCAAGAGAGTCAATGTGGGACAGGGTTATTGAAAGAATTCAAAAAAAACTTCATTGGATGGAAAGGTCATCTTCTATCTCAAGCAGGAAAGTCGACCCTCACTAAGGCCTCTCTTCGGAGCATTCTAGTCTATTTCCTCTCTATTTTCAAAGCCCCTATGAAGGTTTTCCAAAAAATTGAGAAACTCCAAAAAGAATTTTTATGGACTGGATCAGAGGAGAAAAAAAGGATACACCTTGTAGGATGGACCAAAGTGTGCAAACCAGGGAAAATGGGGGCTTAGGTCTGAGGAGAATTGCTCATATGAATTTAGATTTACTAGAAGCAGGTGTGGCACCTCATTTATGGTGAAGAAAAATGAATGGATAACTATCATCAAATGAAAGTATCTTCAAAATATGGAATTTCTAAGTGACTCAGTTCCAATCATAGGTTCTGCTTTTTAGAAAACAATTCTCAATTGTAAGGAAATCATCAAAAAAGGTTTAATATGGGTTTTAGACAATGGTGAGAGGATATTTTTTTGGAATGATAGGTGGGCTAAGGATGAACCAATGACACAATATCCTAACTTAGCTCGAATTAGAGATATCACGGAAGAACTCATTGGTAGAAAAGTCTCCGATTATATGGTTGAGGACAGAGGCAGAATGAAGTGGAAACAAATAAGGATTTAGGGATTTCAAGCGGAATTAAATGATCTTTGTAACATTCTCGAGCAACAATTTATCCCCATGAGACCCAAGGAAGATCAAGTGACCTGGGCTCCTATGGAAAATGGGCAGTTCACTGTTAAATCAACTTACAAGCTTCTGCTTGATGATGAGGATTTTGTCCTCCAAAAGGACTTAGTTTGGATAAAAAAATTAATTCCAAAAATTGCAGTCTTTTCATGGCTGGTTATCCAAGGAAGAATTCTAACCATTGATAATATGATGCATAAAGGTATTTGTATCACTAATCATTGTTATCTGTGTAGGGCTAATTGGGAGACCATTTATCACATTTTCCTTGAGTGCCCTTTTTCCTTGATTGTCCTAAGTGGGGTTTTTCAGGCCTTCAATATTTCTTGGGTTAAACCAACCATCGTACTTGATTTGTTCATCTAGTGGCCTTGCCCCTTTTCAAGCCAAAGACTTAGATACATGTGGAAAATTTGTCTCAATCACTATATTTGGTAGGTGTGGTTAGAAAGGAACCATAGAGTCTTTAATGAGTCTATCCATGATCATCAAACTATAATTGCCAAGATCCTATCCTTTGCCAATGAGAATGTGAAACTTATCCCTTTTGATAGCCATAAACATTATCTACAGGAGACCACGATTGCTCAATATTTAAGCTTAACCTTGTTAGATGAGTCTATGCCTAGGGTAGTCAACCCGAGAGCCAATGTTAAGTGGTCCCCACCTCCTAAAGGTTGGTTTAAGATTAATTTTGATAGAGCGGCTAAGGATAATTTGGGTAGAGCAGGCACTGGCGATATTGTGTGAGATCATAATGGGAATATGATGCTTGCATTTTTTGAATATTTTGGAACAAGGACGAACAACGAAGCTGAAGCTAGAGCTATGTGGAGATGCCTTCAAATGACTCAAGACTTAGAAGACAATTTTATCGTAGAAGGAGACTCTATGCATGTTATAAATCTCCTCAATAATTGGAAAATACCTCCTTGGAGGATTAAAACAATTGTTGAAGAGGCTAGGACCCTTTTACAGGGAAGATAGGACATAAAAGCCCAACATGTCTTTCGAGAAGCTAACAAAGTTGTTGATAAGCTGGTCAATTTGGGTGAAGATGGTGACAAAATTTTCAAATGGGAACATGGTATCCCGAGTGAAGTAGAGGAGATTAGTCAAAAAGAATGCCAAGAATGATAGTCAAATTTACCAACAGGGAAGGCATTGTAAGTTTGAAGGCTATGAGTATTCCCGTCTCTTTTTTGAAATGGACTCACAATAAAAATTATTCGAGTTGTTAATCTTGGTGGATGTTGCTTGGAAATACCACAAAGACTAATGGGAACAGTCACATGTTAGATAACATGGCTCCTAGTCATCTTAGTAATTTGAGGTTGGTTGATAATCACAGGACAAGAAAGAAACGACAATATAAGACTTTGAACCAGAGCCACGTGGACCACCAGATAGCCACCGCCATAAATCTAGCCAACAGGTTCACTTCTCCAAGGTTGATTGGCCAAGACGGGATGTGGTCCCAAAGCATGTCATATACGGAAGAAAACAATTACCAAAGAATTATTAAGAGTAACTATCAATACAAAGCTTGTGGGATTTTTTTCAGTACTATGCTATGTGTGTCTGCAGCTTTTTGTTTCTCCACTGTTTCAAGGAAGGGATATGTGTCTATTTATTTTTTTATAATTATGATGTAGGTGTGTTTTCTCGAGTTATACCCAAAATGTTGTATGGGAAGTTTCTTTTTGATAACAGGTTATGTGCCTTATCGGATGTAATGGCTTTGGTAGCATGTAGATTTTACATATATAGGATCCTTAGTAAGGACATGTTCATCAATAGCCCTGGGCTAATTTTTGTAAAAGGTTTTGGGTCAACCTATAAAACCCGATATTAATGCTATAGTATCTTATCTACCAAAAAAAAAATTCTAAGGTATACTCAGAGAGTTTCCACATTCTCTCCACACATTTTGCATTTAAACGGGTTATAAAAATCATGTTTTATTTGCTCACGAGTAAGCACCCAACGATACAATAAAAGCCAAGTAAAGAACCTCACCTTAGGGTAGAGATTTTGAGCCCACAACTGAGTAAAAATACCATATGATTGGTTGGGATTATTATAGCATAAGTTCAAATAACCTTTAGAAACTAAATACTCACCCTTAGTAGTGTTTTCCATCCCAAACATTTTTTTATCATTGGACCAAGAGAGAGATATCATATGAAGGATGCTTTGGATATCTTTTCTTTGCCTTTCTAGCATTTGAATAGGTCAATCCTCAACAAGGATCCAAAATCTACAAACCTTTGAATTACCAATATGGTACCTGATGAGTGTCATTATTGTGATCAATTAATTTTTAATATTTGTCAAATCTAGGGTGGTGTCCAAGGTTGTCTGTGATAGAAGGTTTTTGTAAGTTATAGTTTAATCATTAGTTCACAAGCTTTATTCGGTGGATAGAGTTTAATTTTGTCTTTCAAGGTCACACTAACTGCTAATTTGTAGAATTGAAACTAACTTAATTTGTAGGAATTAAAATTACTTCTAATTTGACCCAGGTGTTGTAGGTGAGTTGGAGAGGAGAGGGCAATCCTCCAAGGGAGGTCCAAGGTTCAAATCTCCACCCTACCAAAAAGCTGAATTGGGTATCCAAAATCCAATTGATAATTTTGGTGTGGGCAGGGTCGGGTGTGACTCCCGGGTGACTTTAACGATGTAGAACCCCCTATTCTTGGTCTCTCAGACCAAGGTAGCTTCGCAAGGGGTCTTTTGATTTAAAAAAAAAAAAAAACTTCTAATTTGCAGAATTTGAATTAAATTGTAGAATTGAAAATTGCTAAAGAAAAGCTAATGTACACTTGCTAAATTGAAATGACATCAATGGAAATTGCTAAATTGAAAATGTAGAAAGTTGTCAAAAAAACTACTGTAAAAAATTGTCTGAAAAAGTTGTTGTAGGAAACTAACAGAAAAATATTGTTGAAATTAAAATGTAGAAAACAAGAGAAATAAAAACAAATAAAACAGGGTTCAACTAGCTGTAAAAACACTCGGACACATCAAAACCTGAAAAAAAGTGCTCCTTCCTCCAGCCTTGAGAGTGGGCCCTTGCTCCCTGGTCTATAAGAAGGTAATTTCACACCAAATCCTAAATTCTAAATACTCTCACACTCATAAATCCACACGTTTGAATAAAAACTGCACTTTATTGAAAACTGCTATTACAAAAGGTGATTGTTACAATTCATACTTTCTGACTTCTGACTTCTATTCTGACTAACTCAACCAATGAGGGAGTAGTCCTATTTATATTATTTCTCTACATACATATTTGCAACTACCAAACCAATATTGTGTGTTGTCCATGTGTGGTTTGCTTATTCTGTTGCAGCAGACTTAGTCTATTTTAGGATAAAATTTATTGTAGTAGATATATGCATCTTCTAGCTAATGGGAATAAGTAAAAATAGGTTATACATGGTTGTTACACCTATCCTCATGCTATATCCTTTTATTCCTTATGAAATAGATGTAAACTATGCCCTTTTTTATTAAAACAGATTGTTTCTACCTTTCATTCTAGAGAGCTCCAAAATATAAGGTAAAATTTGTGGAATATCTTATTGTCATCAGTCTAGACCATGTGGGGATGCATCCAAGTGTATCATAGGTCTTATTTAGTCTCCTTGAACACGTTCCAACTAATTTTTCTTGCTACTTTTGACCACTTCAATGTTCTCCTTTAATGTGATAGGTGGTTGGTTTTTGTATGTTGTGTACTGTCTGTCAATACCCTATTTTACAAAGAGTGAATGTTTTGGTGCCATATCACCTCAATAAATCATTATTAAGGTAGGAAAAATATATGAAATGCTTCAATTAATCACAAATCTCAACATATTTATTTACTATCAATTTTATTATGCAATATTTTACCAATAAAAATCATGCAAAAACAATCATAAAATGTAGAAAAATAGTCAAAATAGGGGTACAATATTCCTAAACATCCAATCATGCAAACATCAACAAATAACATACTTTAATCAACTATTTGGCATAAAATTATATTAAATATTGGTAAATAGCAGTTTTAATATGTCAAAAATGTAGTAAAAATGAGGTATTTCTTGGCCTCATCATTCCCCCCAACTTGACCTGATGCATGCCCTCATGCATTTTGTTGGGCTATAGAGGCACTGAGATCCAACTCCTTATACCAATTCCCCCAAAATTTGTAGTTTCTAGGATAGTATCCTCTATTCTATTTTAACTCCTTCAACCAATTCTAAAATTGTTGATCAGGTTGAGGATCGAAATCAAAATAAAAGGGAACTGGTGTGATAATGGTGGGTGGCCTAAACCTTAAGCCTATCCACTGATGTTTTAATGATAGAATCATCTGCATCACTACCTCTACCCTCCTATGTGACCACAATAGGTTAGTTGGTGACATGGGCTCTCTTTTCTATAAAGATATGGGTAATTATACCCACCTACTCTTACATGTTGCCAAGGAGCTTGACAAATTATCCCTATAGTACTGCTGAAAGCAAGCCAAACTATCTTGAATATTCTAAAGATATGTGATCTTTATATCTGGCGTATTCATCATATTGAAATGTTGGCTTATCAATACTGAGGGATTGGGTTGGATATGCCTTAACAATAGTCCAAGTCCTAATTTAGTCTCCTTATTCTATATTTTCTCTTGATCCCAATATAACTGATTGTTCAAAGTAGAGATAAAGGATCGAAGTTGTACATCACCTATATATATCTATGGCAGAAATTCTACATCTTCTACCATGACATATTTGTGCAAAAAGAATTCACACAATAGATTTTTCTACTCCTCAGGACTTTGTAAGTATGCTTCTAGAAAGTCTTGAGTAGTAATTAAATCATAGGTTAACCCAGAGTAGATACACATTACCTACCATCTAAGGAATCATTCTCTAAGGAGTAGGTTGTACAACCTGGTAGGCCATCTACATTGTACTAAGTATTCTACAATCTGACATAAACTCTGCACCTTAACCTGTAAATTAGCAATTTTTATAGCATGTGTCTTATTTTGCTCCTCCATGGGTTTAAGTGTTGCAAGGTGCAACTCAAGGGTTTGGTAGCATGCCATCCACCTTGCAATATCTTCATTATGCTTTTCTAGTGGGATCATATCAAGTGGACACACTACTACTAGTGGAGTTTTATGCTTAGACAATAAATTAACTTGAATTCCTATTTCTATTGTTTGCACTTTTTGAATAGAACTTGCAAAAAATTGATTTGTATCTACCTGCAGTGATGTACTTACTTGTAGTGGGGTTGCTTGAACTTCAAGGACTTCAATTTCTGATGTGCTTTTCTCCTTTGGTTGTTTTGGAGTTGTATCTAGGTATTCTAGCATAATTTTTGTACATTTCAGAGCTACTCTAAAATGTGCCTATTTAATTGCAGAATATTTCAAAGCTATCCTAGAATATTCTAGAGTTGCATCCAAAAGTGCTAAAATGGCTTCTTTTTCAAAATCCTACTAAAAATTCTATTGTTGGCCCATCTCCAAAGTATGTGAGCTCTCCATGACATCTATAATCTCTTTACCATCCCTCTTTTCAGGTGTTATTTCTTTTTTTACATGTTGTGTTGCTGCAACAACAATCAGAATAGGGATAGAAATTTTAGGTGCATGTTCCAAGTTATCTTCCTCAAATATATGAGGTAGTTGTAGGATGTCTTCTTGCATTTCTCCTTTGAAACCTGCTCTACCAATTCAAGTAAATTTTTTGCTATCTCCCTACTAGAATCAAGAATTGTAGGTAGTGCCTCTAATGGTGTCAGTATTCTTTTTAATTCCTGTATTTCTTGCAATAACTGATCAATATATTCATCCTTTTCCTTGATTATTGCTTCACCCTTCTCAATCTAGGTTTGTTGGATTTTGATGATTACCCTGGTAGCCTTCACATGATCATCTAGCTCATATTCCTCATATTCTTCAGATTCTAAAGAAGAATATGTAGGAAAATTCACTACAAGTGGTGATTGTGGCTCTTCAAGCTCTTTACCCTTTGCAAGTGATTTCCCTCTTGACTAGGTGTGTCTTATGCAAATGATTCTTCCTCCTAATCAGGTATGTCTTCTACAACCACATTTTTAGCTTCATCTTCATCTTCCTATATTATTAACCTTCTCCTTATTTATGGTTGGGATGATGTTGGGATATTGTTTCAGTGGTTGCAAATATATTCTATTGTTTCCTCCTTGAACTCCTTCTCAGAGGAGGGGGTGAAGGTGGTTGTGTTTGTATTTCAAACTCTATTTCTTCTACCTCAACCATCTCCTCTATAACAGACTTTACTTTTAGTCTTTTGGACCTTCTCAACTTCTATATGCATGTAGCTTTACCAGTTTGCTTTGGTCTTGGAGATATACTTGTAAAGTTAAAATTAGTGACCCAATTATTTCAAAATTTGAGGGTTCTGGATATGCGATATCTCTATTTCAGTAGCAATTTTAGTAACCTTATCACTAAAAGTGACTTTCTTAATCTTTGGTTATTCTATAGGGCTATTTTCAGATTTCCTCTTTCATTGTGCCCTAGTCCTAGTAGTTGGTGGACCATGGGGAGATGAAGAGGTTTCATCAGCTTCAAGATTACCTCTTTCAGTAACATCCTCTTTAGATATCCCTACTTCATCTACAACTTCATCTTCTTCCTACTCTAGTTCTACTACAACAGGAACCTGCTCATCCCAAGGTGCAAAGAATTGATTGAAACTTTGAACATTACCCCTAAAATGATATCTATAGATTAATTTAATGAGGCTGATGTACTTGTTGATATCATTTTTCCATGTTAAGCAGTTCCTGGTGCAAATATAAGGGAATATTTACCCTCATTTTAGGGTGTTGTCTGCCATGCCTCAAATGGGTGAGTAACTTAATGTGGTGGCCAGATAGGATTGCATATTGCCCTTCACAAGTTAGATACTCAATAACCCAGATTGCAACTTGATCCCATGGTGGTGGAAGACTACTCCTTTTTACTCCTTTGCAAACATTATTGTTAATTTGCATTATAGGTTGCACATCTCCCTCTTCTAAAAATGTATTAACTACCTCAGGGAGTGCATTCTTAGGAGTTCTAGTAATGACTATTCCTTGTAAAGGTAATTCAATGAGTTGAATTAAAATTAAATGTGTTACCTCAATCTGCATATCGCTGATGGTCGCTCTATTATTCTAGAGGGTGCGGGTGAATTCAACTACTAAACCCTCAGAATACCCATCAAATTTTTCTAAAAATGGTATCAGCCCTACCTACTGAAAAACTTGCACCACCTCAGGGTACTGGCAAAACTCATCCATGGTATCTGGTTCAACCTTCCTTTTATTCCCCATGCTGGTGAAAATTGGTGCACTTGTTTCTGTGCAAATTTTTAACAATGCCTTAGTTTGTCTAGTAGCTTCTTTGTATGCCTGGTGGTTTTCTAAAAAAAAATTGTTAATGCATTTCATGTGTTTGCAGATTTATAGTCTATGTTTCAACAACTTCTACAATTTTTGGTGGTTATAGAGCTCGGGAGTTTGTGGCTTTGGCATATAAAATTTACTTCAAAATATGGTGTAGACCATGCTACTTTTGCATACATCAATTGAACACATGGCACACGATGATTGGATTAAATTTTGAAATTTTTATTGTTTGCATGTATTGCAGGTGGTGAACTGATATGTTTGTTGATTACCATGCATATCTTCAAGTCATTTACTAAACTAGATGATCTGATTTAGTTGAATCAACTCTACTTATGTAATAAATATGGATGCCCACCTCCTCGATCTGTGTAATCTCACATGTCAAAGTACCACGACCACATGGGACTAAAACCAATTATGAAAACTAGGTACACTAATCATGTTGGGACATGTTGGAGGATACAAGTTGATGACTACCATGTGGACCTAGAGATTCATGCATGCATTCATGGGAGCTTTGTGAGGTGCATCATGTGGGAATTTTTTTTTAATTCCACATGTGCATGTGGGTGAAATTCAAATTTTTATATGCTATACAATTTTGAATTTTTCAAACCTCATTCTAGAGCTCTTGGTCATTCTAGAGCTCTACAATTTTCTATTTTTTTATAGCTAGATCTAAATTTTTCACACAACCAAGGGTAGGATAGGGTGCTTCTTGACATTTTGAATAGGGTGTTCCATTTTTAATTCCCAATTTTAAATATTTTATGCCAAATACTCAATTATCATACATTACTTGTTAAATGCTAACTATGACTAAATGTAAGAAACACATACCTTACTGTCCCAAAAATTTATCATACATCTTACAAATTACTGCTTTCGATGATTGTTAGTAGGCTACCTGAAAATAAAAATATAACATGTGTGTAGTGAGTGATTTTTATACAATGATGGATAGTACCAAGAAGGCAAACATACTGAAAATCGATTTTCATGTAAGCTCCAATTCAATAGTACCTCCGAAAAGGTTTTCACCATTGAATTATTCTATTTTTTTTTCATTTTTTTTTTCATCTTTTTTCTCTTTTTCTTTTTGTCTTGATGGTGCCCATGAAGGAATTTCACAATATTCCTCAAAATTGTGCCCATGAAGGAATTTCACAATCAAGATTATTCTTCTTTTTGTTTTCATGGTTTTTCTATTTTTTTTCAAAACTCTTTCACATCAATCTAAATCTATTATGGGAGAGGAATTCTCCCCCATCATGTGTAACTCCAACTATGTAATCTGCTTCAAAAAATCTTCCTTAGTTAATGGTTCATGGTATACCTGAAGGTGATGTCCATTTACCACTAACTTTCTCCTTGAATCATCAATGGGAGAGAGTTGAACTGCTCCATTTCCAAACACTTCTTCAATCAAGTATGGTCCAAGCCACCTAGTCTACAATTTTCTAGGAAAATATTCATAATAAGAATCAAACAATAAAGCCCAATCTCCTTGCTCAAATTTCCTTTGTTGAATGTGACTATCATGCCATATCTTTCATTATTCTTGGATAACTTTTATGTGATGTAGTGCTTCCAATCGAAGTTCATCCAATGCATTGAGTTGCATAATCCTATCCATCTATACCTATGATAATTCAATACCAACCTCCAAAGATGTGCGAAGTGTTAGTAACTCAAATTCAATAGGAAAAAGAGGTTTCTTACCATAAACTAGTTTGTAAGGTGTGAAACCCATGGTGGATTTCCATGTTGTATTGTATGCCCAAACTACTTTTGGTAATTTGTTTAACCAATCTCTCCTATGTGAAGCTACTATTTTGGTTAAAATTCTTTCCAATTCCCTATTGGTGACTTCAACTTGACCATTTTCCTAAGGATGATAAGGTGATGATTTTCTATGCTTGATTTCATAGAGTTTAGTGAAAGCTTCAATGACTCGTGAGGCAAATTGGGGTCCATGATCTATGGTGATAGATCGTGGAGCTCCAAATATTTGAAAAATTTAGGTGTAAAGGAAATCAACAACCTTCTCTTCATGAGCATGTTTAAAAGCATGTACCTCAGCCCATTTAGTCACATAATCAGTACATACCAAGATATGTACCTTTCCTTGAGATGGTGGGTCAATGGGTCCCACAAAATCTAACCCCCATTTCTCAAATGGTTCTAAAACCACCTGAGGTTGTAAAGGCATTTCATTTGTGTGTGTGGGCTTTCCCATTATTTGACATGCATCACAATGTCATATGTACTTTTTTACATCTTTGTGAAGGGATGGCCAATAATAACTAGTTCCCAAAATTTTTTGAACTATACTTTTCATTGAATAATGTCCTCCTGAGGGTTCATCATGACAAGCATGGAGGATATCATACACTTCATATTTTTGAATGCACCTATGTAACACATGGTCAGGTCCACATTTGAATAATAAACCTTTGATCCACTTGAAGGATGAGCTTTGTCTTACCAATTGTTTCTTTTGTTTTGAGGTGAAATGAGGAGGAATTTTTCTTGTAGCCAAATAGTTAGCGGTATCAACAAACCATGGTGATTGTACTGATATGGCAAATAATTTTTCATCTAGAAAAGTATCCTCAACTAACTCTTCTTCTCCTGTGTTATTTAGTCTTGATAGGAAATCTGCTACTACATTAGCTTTTCCTGGTTTGTTTACTATTGTGATGTCAAATTCCTGCAATAGTAACAACCAACGAATTATTCTTGCACCAACCATGGGTTTGTTCATCAAGTATTTAATAGTTGAATGATCGGTATGGACAAATACTTGATAACCAGTGATGTAGTGATGAAATTTGTTAATGGCATATACTATTGCTAAAAATTCCTTTTCAGTAGTAGTATAATTATTTTCTACTCTAGTGAGATTTTTGCTTATGTAGTAGATAGCATAATGCTCCCCATTTTCTATCTGCCCTAATGTTGCTCCAATTGTAGTATTGGATGCATCAACTTGGATATGGAATGGTAATTCCCAATTAGGACCTCGTAACATAGGTGGAGTAGTTAATTTCTCTTTTAAAGCATCAAAATATTCTTGGCATTTTTTAGTCCAATTAAATTCAGAATCCTTGGTTAACAATGCAAACATGGGATTTGCAATGGTGCTAAAATTCTGAATAAATCATCTATAAAAGCCAATGTGTCCTAAGAAACTCCTGACATCAGTTTGGGTTTGTGGAGGAGGAAGGTTCTTGATAATTTCCACTTTCTTAGGATCAACCTTGATTCCATCAGAAGAAATGTGATGACCAAGAACAATTCCCTCTTCCATCATCATAAAGCACTTGTCAGGGTTTAAGGACAAATGATAAGTTTCACAATGGGTTAAGACCTTGTCAAGATGTTCCAAGGTATTGTCAAAGGTTTCCCCACAAACTATGAAGTCATCCATATAAATCTCAACACTCTCAGTGGTCAAATCAGAAAAAATAGCTAGAACAACTCACTAAAAAGTGGTTGGGGCATTACAAAGGCCAAAGGGTAAAACCCTATAAGAAAAATTTCCCCATGGGTAGGTAAATGTTATTTTCTCCTAGTCTTCGGGTGCAACTTGTATCTGATTATAACCACTAAAACCATCAAGAAAGCAAAAATACCTCTTTCTTGCGAGTGTGTCTAACACTTGATCAATAAATGGTAATGGAAAGTGGTCCTTATGTGTGACTTTGTTTAGTTCTCTATAATCTATACACACTCTCAACTTTCCATTTTTCTTTGGTACAATAACCAATGGAGAGACCCATCGACTATCAAAAATTGGATATATGAATCCAACCTCTAAGAGCTTTTCAATTTCTTCTTTAACAATATCTCTTAGAGTAGGATTTAGATGCCTTTGTGGTTGTCAAATAGGTTTAACATCTTTAGTATATATCCTGTGGGTACATACATCAGGATGAATTCCTATCATATATTTGTATTCCCAAGCAAAGGCTTTGACATGTCATTTTAAAATACAAATAATTTTGCTTCTTCTTCATTGGTCAACCAACTATTGATGTTCAAGAATTTTCCTGGTTGTACCTCAATCTGTTTAGTTCCTGGATGCATAGAATTAACTCCTTCAAAATTGCTTACTAAGGAGTTAAGTGGACAATGATGTGGTAGAAGAGAATGGAAGATTCGTGTCTCTTTATCAGCTGTAATTCCTACTAGAATCATATCTGATATGGGGTAATGAAAGGATGAAAGAAGATGATGATGCCATCCATGTGGTAAGGTGAAGGGACTATCTTGTAATGGAATGGGTGATATGTGTTCAGATTTTTGACCTGCATCATTCCATAATAGATGATGAACAATGGTTGGTTCATCTTCTAGTCCTTCTTCATGCATTGTATTAACTAGGATGGTTTCATCTTCAAAACATTCTCTCTCATGTGAATCTATCTCTTCTATGTGTTCTTTGACTACTACAGTGGCAAGTGTGGAAATAATTTCTTCATTCTCTTCATCAGAATCAGGAAACCATAACTGACCTAAAAATTTGGTTGAAGGTTTTGCAGGGGGTATAAAGAAATATTTTTTAGATCAATGCCATTAGAGATAGTCATCTCCCCTAACCTACAATCAATGAAAGTGGTTGTAGTAGCAAGCCAAGGCCTTCCCAAGATAATTGGATAACCATTCACAGATTTGTGAGGTTGCAATACCAGAAATTCAATGGGATATTCCCATGAGGAGACCATCATAGGGATATCTTCTATGATTCCTTCTAGTTTTGCAATAGATCTATCAGCCATTTCCAAAATAGTAGATGTAGGATTCAAATTTGTTAACTATAATTTTTGCATTATCTCTTTTGTCATAACATTAATGGTTGCTCCAAGATCAACCAAAACATTAGAAATCTGCATTGACCCAATGGTTATGGTGACAACTGGACTTCCTGGGTCACTATACTTTGGTGGGACAAGCTTCCTAGAAAGCAAATCAGCCAACTTACCATCTACCTGTATAGTTTTAGGAAAGGATTTATTTTTCCTGCCTGATATTTTTATGCAAAGGTCCTAAATAATTTTGTTGATTAAAGGCACATCCTTGATTGCTTGCAACAAAGGAAGTGAAATGGTCAAACATTTTAGTTCCTTTACTAATTCTGATTCAGCAAAAATTTTAGACTTTTCAAACCTTTCAAGATATGGTATCTTTTCTGTAGAAGGTAAACTATCTTTTGGATAGTCTTCCTCTTTTTATTTTCCCTTATCCAAAGTTGATTCCTATGGTTTTGGACTAAAGGATTCTGATTTCTCTTCATTGATTTTTAGTTCTTCAATAATAGGCTCAAGAAGTATCTTTCCTAAATATAATTAGATATTACTACAATCAATTACATTGACTATGGTATTTTCATCAGATTCAACTACATAGATAGGGGTTACCTATCTTGTATTATTAGGATTGGCCATAGGTTGGGCTGAAAGTGGTGGTTGCTTTACCTATTATTGTTGTTGTGGTCTTCCTTGAGGGAAATTCTGAGTAGGACCAGGTAACAAATTTTGGTTTTGTCCTTGGTATCTTCATTGTCCCTGGTATGATGGATACTGTTATCCCCAATTCTATCCATGAGATTGGGCTTGCATCCAAGGTGGATGGGGTTGATTCCATTATGGATTTGTCCACTTGGATTGTGACCAATCTTGAGAATTTATCCATGGAGGTTGATTCCAAGACTGTTGTGGTGGTTCTGAATAACCCCATGGCATAGTCCAATGATTTTATCCCTAATTTATGGGAAAACATGGGGTATTTTGATATTGTGAAAAGTTTCCCCTTATCTTTGCCCAATAAAGTTGAGTTCTTCCATTTGTGTTTCCAAAATATTTTTGAGTCCTGGAAGTAGATGGTATTGGTCAGTGATATGTCCCTTTGAAAAAATGCTACAAATAGTAGATATAGAGGTTTTATTTAAAGGATAGTCTTGAAGAGCATGTTTATTTCTGCATCTTGGACAATAAATAGCTAGGGGTTCTATAGAGTTGGTTTTTGCATTCATTTCCCCTAATGTGGTATTAAGATGTACCAAGATGTCAGTTTTTAGATTGGAAAATTCTTCCATAAGCTCTTTCAAATCACTACCATTATTACTTCGCTTTCATCTTCTTTATCTTGTGCATGAGTAATTTTTGCATAACTCCAGAATTTCATCAATGTCAAGGGTGCTTACATCTCCCTTGCCCATTAAATCCAACACTTCTCTAGAATCATCTTGTAATCCTCGTAAAAATATGGCCTTACACATTTTTGGTTCAATAGGCCCACATCTCTTTTGTACAAAGGTAAACCTATCCAAGTAATCCTCTAGAGTTTCATCTTGTTCTTGTTTGATTCTAAATAATTCATCCTTCCTATTTTTCACCCTATAGTATTCCTAGTATTTATCCAGAAATACTCTTTCCATTTCTTCCCAAGTTTAGATTGATTCAGGCTCTAAGCTCATAAACCAGTGCAAAGCTGAGTCTTTAAGTGTGGAAGGAAAAACTTTCAACTTTTGGTTGTCATTTATGTAATCGTATGTTTGACACACAACCTTAAATTCAAACAAGAATTGATCAGGATCTTTAGATGCAACACCCCTAAAGGTTGGTAGCATCGAAGGTGAAATTATTTTCATGGGAGAGTTTTGTGTAGGATTTAATCGAATAGGATATTCGAAAGTCCTGGCAGGAGTAGGATTATCTACTTGAGGATGGACATTACTGCCCCTATCTAGGTTTCCTTGCCCATATGCCATGATATCCTCCCAAATATTGTTATAAACTCATTTAAACTATCTTGATGATGAGGATTTATCAAGAGTAGGTGAGGAGGTACTAGCAAGTTGCTCCTCTACAATTTCTCTCTCAGGAGATTCAATACTTCCTGATGATGGGGATGTTGGTTTTCTTTCAAGTTCATTAGGAAGCTCAAATGTAGGCAATTCACCACCTTGGCATGAGTATCACCTACCTGTGGTAGGTAAAGGGGTCTTAAGAAATATTCATTTTTCATCCCTTAACCTATTCATTCATTTTGCTTGTGTTTCTAATTTTTGAAGTGCAACTATCAGTTTTACAACTATGTTTCATGCAAGTTGTTCTATTTCAGGATTTTTGCTCTAAAGTGCACAACTTAGCATAATAAACAATTGTTTGACTATTTTATCTCCTAAAAACACCTATGTTCCCTAACAACGGTGCCAAAAATGATGAGTGTCGTTATTGTCATCATTTAATTTTCAATATTTATCAAATCCAAGGCGGTGTCCAAGGTTGTCTACGATAGAAGGTTTTGGCAAGTTATAGTTCAGTCATTAGTTCACAAGATTTATTCAGTGAAACAAAGGTTCATTTGGTCTTTCAAGGTCACACTAACTCCTAATTTGTAGAATTGAAACTAACTTAATTTGCAAGAATTGAAATTACTTCTAATTTGCAGAATTTGAACTAAATTGTAGAATTGAAATTGCTAAAGAAAATCTAATTTACGCTTGCTAAATTGAAATGACATCAATGGAAAATGCTAAATTGAAATCTAACTTAATTCAACCATGCTAAATTGAAAATGCAGAAAGTTGTCAAAAAAACTGCTGCAAAAACTTGTCAAAAAAGTTGTAGGAAACTGTCAGAAAAATGTTGCTGAAATTGAAATGCAAAAAATAGGGGAAATAAAAGCAAAAAAAATAGGGGTCAACTAGATGTAAACAAACTCACACACATCACACTTGAAACATAATAAGAAACATGCTAGAAACAAAGAAAAATGTTGTTACAAGATTTTAGCAAGAAATTTGACAAAAACTGCTAAAATAGAAAACTATCATAAAAACCTAAAAAAATGCTCCTTCCTCTAGCCCTGAGAGTGGGCCCTTGCTCCCTGGTCTAGAATAAGGTGTATTCACACCAAATTTTAAATTCTAAACACTCTCACACTCATGAATCAACACAATTGGATAAAAACTGCACTTTATTGAAAACTTGCTATTACAAAAGGTGATTGTTACAATTCACTTTCTGACTTTTGACTTATATTCTGACTAACTCAACCAATGAGGGAGTAGTCCTATTTATATTATTTATGAAACTCATACTTGCAACTACAAAAATTACTATGTGTGTTGTCCATGTGTGATTTGCTTATTTTGTTGCAACAGACTTGGTCTATTTTAGGATAAAATCTACTACAACAGTTATCAGTGCAAATTTTCATACCTCCAATTTGGCGAGAAATGGCTAAGAAAGGTTTAAACATGGTTTTTACATCTATATGCATGCCCTCTTCCCTTAGCCCTTGTGAAATGGACGTAATTTATGTGTTTTTTGTTAGATTGGAATGTTTATGCCTGTCATTCCAGAGAGCTCTGAAATATCAGGCAGAATTGATGAGATCTTTTGTTGTCATCAACTAAACCTCATGGGGGTGCTTCTAGGTGTGTTATGAGTATTTCCTAGTCCTCTTAGACACATTCCAATTTATTTTACTTTATTTCTTTGACTCCTTTCATGCATTCCTTTAATGTGATAGGTGGATAGAATTTGTATGATGTATGCAACTGTAGTGCCCTGTTTTACAACAGAGTTGCTAACTCAGTACCAAATCATATCAACAAATATTCTTAATGCGGTAAAATTATATGAAATACTTCAACCAATCACAATAGTAATTAGCTCAATGAAGCTCCTCCATACAAGGCCTCCAATCAGGAAACTAAGTTATCAAAGATTGGTGACCATCCCAAGAATCTATCCAAAATTTTACTTGTTGACCATTATGAATGATCCAAAATAAATTTTTCTCAACCAAATCCTCACCACTATTAAGAACCACTAAAATAGGAGAACCTTTTGTAGGCAATTGATAGTGAACAAGGTCTTCAGGGATTTTGTTCTTAGCATAGTTAGCATGAATATTCTTGGCCGAAAGAGCATTGGGGTTATGTAAAATTCTCCAATACAGTTTAGTAGCTAAAGCTTTATTATTATTAATAGTAGACTGAAATCCTAATTTACCTTCATTCTTGGGAAGGTATAAAGTATCCCATTTCACCAAGGTTCATTTTATTTTCTCCTTAGTACCACTCTAGAGGAATCGATGATTGATTTGATCCAATTATTGAAGAACTACCTTTGGATATTCAACACAAAAAAAAATAGGTATAGCTTGAAGGACCAAGTTTACCAAGGTAACTCTACCCCAAAATGAAAGCCACCTATCGGTCCACTTTCCAATTTTATTCTTAACTCTATCCAAAAATCAATTCCAATCCTTTTTTTGTCTTTGAATATTGATAGGAATGCCTAAATAAGTGATTGAAAGGGAGGTCTTCTTATATCTTATTTTATCCAAGACCCTCGATTCCTAATTGGGAGAGCAATGAAATAAAATGACTTTATATTTATCAATTATTCAGTAGCATTAGAAAAAAAATTGATGATTTGCTTAATTTTAGAAGCTTCCTTAACTGTAGCTTTACCTAATAAATTAGAGTCATCAATAAATTGAATATAAAAAATAGACCTAGCTCCATGAGTAATGGTAACTCCCTCAAGGGTTTTTTTTTTGTTATAGTCCTGCCCAAACATTCAATAAGAGGGATGATTAAATAAGGGGAGGGGGGCTAACCTTGCCTAATACCTCTGGGAGTAAGGAATAGCTGAGAAGGCCTACCATTGATAAGAATAGAGTAGGACATCAAAGAGATACATCCCATAATATAGTTTATCCAATACTAAGAGAAGTAAAATTTCCTTAAAATCTGACAAGGAATTGCCAATCCACTCTATCATAAGCTTTATATAAGTCTAAACAAATGAACATAGATGGAGATTTTTGCATTTCCATGGAATGGATGGCTTCCTGAGCAAGAACTATCTCATTCACTATTTTATGCCCTTCCACATAACCCCTTATTTCAGGGAAAATAATCTTATGCAAAAGAGGCTTCAGCCTTTCTGCCATGATTTTTGTAATGATTTTGAGAAGAACATTACATAAAGCTATAGGTCTAAAAGTTGATATATGATTTATCTCTTCAGCTTTTGGGACAAGAGCTATATAAGTTTTATTGATTACCTTCAAAACTTATTTGGCTTTCCAAGATTTTTCCACCACCTCTATTAAATCAACATGAAGGATATCCTAAAACTCTTGATAGAACTCAATGGAAAAACCATCAAGACCTGGGGTTTTTCATTTTTGCATTTTAAAAACAACCTGTTGAAGCTCATTGTTAGTAACTGGAGTATTTAAAATAGAGTTCTCCTCAAAATTGATATGAGTAGAGATCGCTTAACGAATATTTTCTTGAGAGAGTTAAGAGGTGCAACAACAAATAAATTGAAAAAGTAATTGACAACAACAAATTTCATGCCATCCCAAGTGTAGACAATGTCTCCATAATTATATTTTAAGGAAGAAATAAAGTTGTGAGATCTTCAAGCTAGAAGAGATTTGTGGAAGAAATATGTATTTCGATCTTCTTCTTTTAGCCATTGGATCCTAGATTTTTTCTTCCATTAGATTTCTCTTTTTCCCATTCCTCTAACTGAGTTGTGAGTCTAATTTCATCTAAACTTCTACTCTCTGTGAGACCATCTAAATGGATTTTCTTATTCAAAATTTCAAGTTGAGCAATAAATTCATGTTTTTTTTAAACATCTTCAAACTCCTTCCAGTTCTAAATCTTGATTTTGGATTTAATGTATTGCAACATTTTTTAAAAACAAAATATCTTAGTCTCATACCTTGGTTTACCTTCCTTCCATAGTTTTTGCACTCAAGGTCTAAAGGAACTATCTCTAAGCCACATTAACTGAAATCGAAAAGGCAAGAAACTCACATTAGTTTTCCAAATTTCCACCATGATTGACCAGTGATCCAAACTAGCATTGTAAATATTCTTCACCTTATAAATGTGACCACAAATTAATAAATTATCAAAAAACAAGAACCTATCAAATCTCTCCATGATACAAATTGAGCCTTACCTTCTGTTAGACCAATTCATAAGGCCATTATCTGGTTGGATGTCCACAAGATGAAGGTTAGCAATATATTCACTCATGAGGTTAATTCTTTTATTCAAATTTCTATTTCACCCTATTTTCTCATCCAAAGAGAGGATGGTATTGAAATCTCCTCCAATCAAGATCCAAACTTCAGGAAAATGAGAGACAATGTAAGTTATATCCTTCCACAATATTAGTCGAAGCATAAATAATTATGCAAAGCTTAATTTGGTTAGAATATCTACTTTGAATAGTTATAGCTAAAAGACCCCAGATACCAACCATATGGTGAATAACTACCTATTTTGGATCCCAAAGGTAAGCAATGCCACTAGAAGTCCCTTGGGAACTGAGGGAAGCAACTTTTCTAGTTGGCCATTTTTTACTAGCAATTGAATCCATTTCCTCTATTGACATCTTTGTTTCCTAAAGGAAAATAAGATTTGGATGGTTCTTCTAAATCATTCTTCTAATTTTATTTTGTTTTGAAAGACTCCCTTTGAGTCCTCTAATATTCCAAGTGATGATATTCATTAATAATAGGGCTAAAAAATTGGTAAGGGCATTAATATTACCTTCCTCTACAAGCTTTTCACCTTCTTTTACCATATGATGTTGATTAGTCTTGCAACCTACATTTTGGTTGGAATCTAAGCAGACAGATTAGCAAGGACAATATTCACACATTCTGCATTATATTTCTTTTTGTCTTTAGTGTTGGAATTCACAATATTTTCTAGAAAGAAACAAAAGCAAACCATCCACTCAAATATTATACAAAAAGCAAAAAAATGACAAAAAGGATATACATGGTGGGCACTTGTAGGAACCATAAATTATCACTCTATCCTTATAGTATATAACACAACACTCTAATAATCAAACAAGGAGTATGAGGGGGTATTTATAGAAATACTAAAACCCCAATTACATCACAAAGTTTAACATAAGCTAACGTAACAAGAAGAATTTAAGTTAATTATAAGTTATAAAGAGGTTTAACCATAATAAGGCTAATCATAGCTCAGGCTTACATAATAAGATATTATAAATAATTAATATATTGTATAATGAAATAACCTTAAGCCTATCTAATACATCATATAATGTTAGACTTAACCATGAATTAAATTATAATTTCAACAACCTTCTATAATCTGAATAGAAGAGCCAAGGAGAAAAGACATTTGTGATAATAATATCTTCCTCTCATAATGGATGCTCTAGTGGGTCTCTATAGTTGTTGGAATATATAATGCAACATTGTGTAAATTATTCTTAGACTAAAATATAAAGTCTAAAGAATAATATTTGAATTAGAAAATAATTCTATTTTATGTAAAAATATTCCCACCCAATTAATAAATAAAATAAGGGTGCTAGGAATATTTAATTTGTGGGAAAAAGTTATTTCCCTTTTTCTAGCAAATATTAAAAAGTAACCAATCACTTTTTAATATTTGATAGATGTCACTTGTCACACATCTCAAGATAATATTGTGATAATTTTGTCACACATCTCAAGATAATATTGTGATAAGATTTGTCACACATCTCAAGATAAGATTGTGATAAGATTAGGGCAATTTTAGGGTTGTAGTAGAAAATATTCTCTTTAAATAGGGGTGTTGTCTACTACATCTTGATATATCATGTTGATGCATATTGTTGCATAACATTGAAGCATTCTTGTATTGTTGAATCATTGAGTAATATAGTGAGCTTCATAGTAGATGTTTCCCTTCTTCATTTGAAGTAGGGTTTTACCACTTAATATTGATGTTGTGGGCTTTCCTCTTTTGTGTGTGATTGATCTTGTGGAGCATTCTTTGATCTTTGGGAGACTTTGCTTGTCTCACATTTGGTATCAGAGCGGTTGGGATCTCCATTAAGTGTCTTCAATCCTTTGAGATGAAAAACCCATTAAGGTATATATATATTTATTCATTTATTTTTTAATGCATTTATTTGATATTTGGGTATATTATGCATTTGATATTTGGGCAAACTTATTTTGCAAATCTGCCATTAGGGTTTATAGATTTATTGTATATTTTTTTATCTAGTTGTTAGATCTTTTGCAAATGGTGTTTTTATTTTAAATCTATAAATTTTTGACATCGAGATTTTGTTGGAAGGGTTTTGGAACCAAACGGACCCCATGGTTGCATTCGAAAGGCCCAAAAACCCTATTTCCATATATTATTTGCCCTATTTTTGTGAAAAATAAATATGAGGTAATTTTTTTTATTTGGGGGCAAATGGCCCCCTCACCCATTTTGTTGTACAGTCTGAATTTTTTTTATTATTCTATTTTTTAATAAAAAAATAGTCATTTAATAAAAAAAATAGTCATTTAATAAAAAAAACAGTCATTTTTTATTATTATGTTTTTTAATAAAAAAACAGTCATTTCTTATTTTGTTGTTTTAATAAAAAAATAGTCATTTATTTTATTTTAAGATCTAATAGTCATTTTTTTTGCATAAATTGAAATGCATTTTTTTAGTATTGTATAATGCAACTAGAATCCTTTTATGCAATTTTTGGCAAATTTTTAGTCAAATTATCAAATAATTTAGACCTTATAGTAATTTTTTTTCTCACATTAACAATGGTTGTTTGTGAGTTTTCTTGTTTTGCAAGGTTATCCAAGTATGTTTTGGAGTATACAAGGCAATTTCGGATCAAAATTTTCACTCTCTTGCCCCTATTTTTATTAATTTCTTCTAATCTCTCTCAAACATTTGCTTGAAGCATAATGTAAACATGTAACTTGTATCTCTCATAATGAAAGTAAAAGAGAGAGAGAGAGAGAGAGAGAGAGAGAGAGAGAGAGAGAGAGTATTTGTGTTTTGCCTATTTTGCATCTCAACTAATCTAACTACTAACTTACTAACTTGCTACTAAAAAATCTACTAACCAACTAACTTGCAATTTACTAATTTTGATATTAATCAAGAAGGTTAAAAATGAATCAACTTACTAACCACAAATTTAGTATTTGATTAAAATTTACTTAATATTGCAACATAGTTTATATTTGCTAAACACCTATTGAATCCAAAAGAATCCGCTCTATCGGTAGCAAGTCATTTTCGGGTCCTCGTACCCATACCCTTTTGGGTAGCTTGGTTGACCTTGGGTGAGATGAATTGGCAATTCATTAGGCTATAGTAAAACCTTAAAATGAACACTAACTTACTAACTTATTGACTATCTAACATTTAACAAATGTTTTATGGTTCAATTCAAGTTAGTTTATTTTGTTGCAAGATGATTGTTATGGTTAGTTACCTTCTTATTGCAAGTTGATCTTGGTTTATTTCCTTTATTCAATTGCAATATGGTTATAGTTGTTTATTGCAATATGGTTATAGTAGTTCATGATGATGTTGATTATCTTTCATGATGATGCTTATCTCTCTTTATGATGCTTAATTTTGATTATCTTTCATGATGATTATATTTGATGATTGAAAAGTAGATTACTTGAAAGTTATGTTTTTTTTATATGCAAGTATGTTTATCTACTTTCTTATTACATCATTTATTTCCTTTGTCAATGCATCTTATGTTTTTATTATGTTCACTTTCTAGAATGGTTGATCATGGAATCTCCTTCACACCTAAGCACATCCTTGATGGATCAAATTTTAGAATATGGGAACCAAGGATGAGGGCTGAATTTCAAGCAAGAAAGTTATGGCCCATTGTGAATGGAGATGAAGCAATCCCAACCTAGGCAAAGGCACTTGAGACATACAATAACAAGAGTCACCTTGCACTTTCTATGATTATAAAGTGTGAGTGATGAGATATTGCTCACTATAAGACATTGTGAGCATGCTAAAGATGCATGGGATTTGCTAAAACAAGTCCATCTAGGGTCCAACACATCAAGGAAATTCACTTTATTGTCTAGAATTATTAGCACTATGCAAGGTGAAGAAGAAAGTGCCTTGATCTTCCTATCAAAGATGAAAGACATGAGAACTAAACTATTAGATTTTAATTGTGATTGGATAAGTGAGAAGCTCTTAAGCTTTATCATTTTGAGGAACTTGTCAAGCAAGTTCAAGAATTTTGTCACCATTATTGAGACTAGGCTAGAGCAAGAAGAGGATGACATTCCTCTCAACACTCTTTCACAATTATTGATTCAACATGAAGAGTCTCTTAATAGAGACAAAGTGAACGATCAAGTTGTCAAGGAGAAGAATGTTGCCTTGAGTGCCACTAAGGCTTACTTAAAGAAGAAATATAAGGGAAGGAAAAATTAAGATTTCCAACCCAACAAGCCTAGAGTTGATTTCACTTGTAATTTTTGTGGCAAGAAAGGCCACAAGGAACAAAATTGTTTCAAGAAGAAGAATATTGCAGAAAAGGAAGTGCAAGAAAAGGCTAAGGGACACAGACCTAAGAAATAGTTTGGTAAGAGAAAGAAAAATAACAACAATGTAAAGCAAAATTATAATAAAAATGCCTTTGTTTGTGCCCTCTACTCCATTGACTCGTCTACTTCTAATGAATGGGTGTTAGATTTTGGATGCACTAACCATATGTGTTTTGAAAATGATAAGTTTGTGGACTTTCATAAGCACTCTTCAGATTCAGTTGTCATTGGTGATAATACTAGACTTCAAGTAGAAGGGGTTGGCAATTTTGCAAAGGACAAGTCAATAAGGGCCACACAAATTCTTCAACTCATTCATATAGATATTATGGGTCCATTACATGTTAGATCACTTGGTGGTGCATCCTATATTCTCACCTTTATAGATGATTATTCAAGAATGATCTTTGGGTATCTACTTAAGAATAAATCGGATTGTTTTGAGACATTCAAGGAGTTCAAAGATTTGGTATAAAATCAAAAGGGAGCAAAGATAAAAATTATTAGAAGTGACAATGGAGGGGAGTACAATATAAATGATTTCAATGAGTTTTATTCTTCTCACGAGATTAACAGGCAGTTTACTTGTCCATACACTCCTCAAAAAAATGGTGTTGCAGAAAGGAAAAATAGGATAATCATGGAGATGGTAAGATGCATGCTTGGTGACCACTTACCTCAATTTCTTTGGGGTGAAGTAGCTAATACAACAATCTACATTCTTAACATGTGTCCTTCAAAATAAGTTGAGGTGAAGACTCCTTATGAGGTTTGGAATGGTAAGAATCTGAATTTGTCACACTTAAGAGTGTTTGGATTGAAGAACACAAGCTTATACTGAGAGGGGGGTGAACAGTATAAGACCTCTTTTTACTTTTTCCTTTATACTTCAAAATAGTAAAGCAATATACCCAAAGCAATATCAAAGCAATGCACAATATCATCCACAAAGTGACACCAATTTTAACGTGGTTCACCCGGAATGGTCGGGCTACGTCCACAAAACTTTTCTCTAAAAGTTATCTCAAAGTTCTTTGGGAATCCTTCCCAATTACAATGTTTATGAGCCTCGGCCCAAAGGAGATACCTTCCCCCAATCAGAATTTATGAGCCTCTCGCTCAAAGGAGATACCTTCCCCCAATCAGAATTTATGAGCCTCTCGCTCAAAGGAGATACCTTCCCCTCTCGCTCTGGAAATGATCCCTCGGAAGATCAACCGCCTCTACCTCTTGCCAGCACGTGGAACTCCTTTCCACCGAAGACCTCCTGTCCTCAATGCTTAGCCTAAGAGACCTCTGCCTTCTATGATCACATCCACAGCAGCTCAGCAATCTGTACCAAACATAGTCAGTCGGTCTAGTACAAGTCTTCCTCTTTCTGTTGGATTTGTCCAAATCTTGAACAAATCAATCCTCTGCATACAAACCTTCTCAAAGACTTTCCAAATCTATCCTCAGGTTCTTCTCATAGAACAAATACACCTCTGTCCTCAAGTTCTCTGATAGAACTATCAAACTCAGCTCACAAGTCCTCTGCTAGGACCTGTCCAAATCTGCTCACAAGTCCCCACCGAAACCTGTCCAAAACTGCTCACAAGTCCCCACCGAAACCTATCCAAAACTACTCACAAGTCCCCACTGGAACCTGTCCAAAACTGCTCACAAGTCCCCACTGGAACCTGTCCAAAAACTGCTCACAAGTCCCCACTGGAACCTGTCCAAAAACTCAACAAGCTCACCAAGAAAAACTTTCTTAGTAGGAAATCACAAAGTGAATTGTTAGAGACCCAATGTGATTTGTCAAACTCATAGAAGCATAAAGAGAATTGTTAGAGACTCAATATGTTCTATACTCAAATCCCAATCTCAAAACTCAACTCAAATCAACTCAGCTCAATCTCAATCTCAAATCTGAAAACTCAACTCAATATCTGAAATGGATAGGATAGAATGTTTTCTTTCAAGAACATGAAACCCCAACAATTGCCAACTATGCAAAGAATCACATAACAATGATACTCATGTTCTTTTCACCATCAATTAGGGTTTCAACAACAATGCTCATCAAACAAGGTTTAGTCAACCAACACCATTCAACTCAACATCAACCTTGAAGCATTCAACCAATCATCACAAGAAAAGGAAACAAGTAGAAATCCTTTTCCCTCCAAAGATATTTGAACAAAACAACCACCAACACAATATCACCAAATGCAAAGAATAACTTGCTCAAATCAACTCAATGGAGTAAGCCCAATATCATGAATCAAGTAAAGCAATAACTTGATCAAACAACCTCTATGGAAGCAACTCAACCATCAAACTCAAAACAACCAACCAAGGGTTCCACCAACTCAATGCAAGTAGCTAGACTCACAAATATAAACCCTAGTGCACAAAGCTTCCACTATCTCAAACCAAAAATTATGCATTCACCAAAAACTCTCCTTAAGGATAACAATGCATAAGTAGTCTTCAACAAACCAGAAAATAGGATTTACACCTAGCCAAAGGATACCTAGTAGAATACCTTTTCACTCCAACCTTATTTCAGAAAACATACACCAATCATACTCATAAGAAGAATGTGCCCATACCTTATTGGAGTAGAAGATAATTGAACCTTCAATCTGTCACCACACACAACTCTCAAACTTCCAACCAAGTTAGGGTTAGAATAAAAAGAAATGAGCAATAATATAAACTTCCTTTATTACACCTTTTAGCTCCACTTCTTTAAACACAACCACCATAACATGCCAATAAATCAACAATCACGGACTCACACCTTATACCTCCATTTTTAATTTTAGCATAGCAAAGAATAATCTTAAAAATACATCCAAAGAAATATGCCCTTATTTCTCCTAAGCTTTTATTCAATGCTAATCACAAAAGCCAAAACTCATAAAATTTAATCACACCTTATAAATCGTTGTCCAAGAAACTTTGAATTTCATGGCATAAAGACGTTTTAATAAAAACGTGTGTTACTCTAGCAAAGCACCCCCATGAGACTCGAAACGGTGACCTCCGCCAATGCAGCGCCCAACAGAGACCTTCGTTGCCACTAGCCCATGCGGGCTACGAAGTTCACAAGTGAACTTCCCTCCACTTCACCCTCAAAAAAAACTCCCGAAGACTTTTCAACCGCACGTGCTTCTAAGTCTTCCTTCGATCGCAACGAATACAGAGCACAAACACCGCAAATTGCATTCGGGGAATTTCGAATTCATTAGCCTTCCAACCTTAGGAGTTGGAGAATAAATAGTCTCTTCGAAGACACCTTGACGTCGGCGGAAATAAAGACCATTTCGAAATTAATCAAAAGTCTTTTCAAAAAGGGTTTAAAAACCCTTAAATAATTTTAATAAATTAAGAATAAAAAAGGTTTAAAAACCTTTAAGTATTTTTAATAAATTAAAAATAATTTCTCCCTTAATTAATTAAATAATTAATTAATTAAAACCTTGAAGGGTTTTAAATAATAATTAAATAAATAATAAAGAGAACCTCCATTGGTTTTAATAAAAACCCTATCCAACTTGGTTTTAATAAAAACCGGTTTGGTTTTAATGAAAAACCCTTGCCAATGGAATCTCTCCGGATTCTCTTAAAAATATTCTCTTGGAATCTTCCACCTTTGAAGCCAACACATCCTCTTAACATTAATGCCATTTCCTTTTGACATCAATGACAACTCATAGACAAGAAGCTAGGATCTCAAACCCAAAATTGCCAACAATCTCCCCCTTTGTCATTGATGGCAAACCATGCTTCTCAACAACACATAAACTCAACATAAACAACTCCCCCTGTCTTGAGGCTCTCCCCCTTACTCAAATCTCTCCCCCTTTGTCATCAATGGCAAAGGGTCACCTTTGGGGCTCGGGACTAAGAATGAGCCTCTTAGCTTAGTCCCTCCCCCACCTCCTGATGAGGTGATTAATTCTTGGGTGGGAGTAAAACTCCCATTAGGCACTGATCATCATCAGCATCTATAACTTCCTTGTCGGGCCTTCTCTTGAACTCTTTGTCCATATTCCTATTCCTGTCACTATTCTTGTTCTTGTTCTCATCCCTGTTCTTGTCCATGCCTTGATCCTTGGACCTGATCATGCCACTGTTCCTGTTCCTGTATTCTAGAATTTCAGCTCTACACTGTCTGATTGTGTGACCTTCATTGTTGCACTTGAAACACTTGACGATGTTGTTTCTCTGAGGTAAACCTGATCTTTGAATCCACCAGTTCTGACCAAACCTATTCTGACCAAACCTGTTCTGACCAAACCTGTTCTGACCAAACCTGTTCCTGTTATTTGCCTTGCAATAAACTGCCTTGTGCCCAAACTATTGACAAGAGTAGCAATACCCTTGAAAGTAACTAGCACTTCTGAAACTGTCATTTACCTCCTTCACTTGAGCCATGCAATGTGAAGCCATGTGACCAAACCTCTGACAAGCAAAACATCTGCCTTGAAACTTTCCTTTAATTGACCTCTTAGGTTCTGAAAACTTCTTCTTCTCATTCTGAATTCTGTTTTCTGTTTCTGTGCATCTATCATTCAAGGACTCCTTTTCTGAAATACTTTCCTCATCAGAACTCTCTTCCTTTTGGAGTCTCTTACTAGACTCTCCAACTTGTTCCTTGTGTGGCTTAACAAAACCAAGGCCTGTTTTATCTGTTGTCTTTCTTTGACCTTTGATGAGTGACTTAACCTTTTTGGAGCTATCTTGAAACCTGTAAAGCTTATCCTTGTACTCTTTAGTTTCCTCTTTCAAAGAAGCCATTTTCTGTTCTAACTCACTATACTCAAGAACCTTAGACTCTAACTCATCCTTGAGTTCTTGTGTCTTAGCTATAGAGAAGTCAAGACTTTCTATAAGATCATCTCTCTCCATACAACATTCATCTAACTTATCCTTGAGTCTAGCATTCTTCTTTCTTTCCTTTTTCAAAGCACTAAGAGCACTAATAAGTTCACCTTCAAGATCTACTTCACCTTCCTCTATATCTTCCTCTATTTGTTTGCTTTTTGAATCATCAAAGCCTTTTTCAGATTTCTTATCACTAGAGGTGCTACCCTTTTCAAAAACCATACATGCATCTTCCTTATAGTTTTCTGAAGCATCCTCATACATACTAGAAACCAAATCATTATTTGTGCAATCATCCTCAAGGTGACCAAAATTTCCACATCTAAGACATTTCATGATAATGAATCTATGTTTCGGTTCTTCCTCTTTTTTCGATATGAACAACATCTCATTTTCATTATCACTTGAAGAACTTTCACTATCACTACTAGAACACTTACTTGCTTTGTCTAGGTAGAAACTCTTCTTGTGCTTGTGAGAATACCTCTTTCCTTGATTGTTGTGCTCATCTTTGTTTTTCCTGTGATGCTTGTGCTTTTCAGAATCCTTGCTCTTAGAATCTTGTTTATCTTCATCACTTTCATTCTTGGGAACAGATACGATCAGTAGCATAATGACCAAACTTTCCACAATTGAAACATCTTATATTTTTCATACTTTTGTGCTTTCTAGAGAACTTGCCTTTCTTGTTGTAATATGCCTCTTCATCACTAGAAGACTCATCACTATCTTGAAGTCGTTTACCCTTGGAATTCTTGGTAGCCTTGAAAGTTGCCTCTTTCTTGACATCAACCTTCACTTGAGTTCTCAACTCAAATGCTGCAAGTATACTATGGAGCTCATCCTTTTTCAACTTATCCAAATCTTTAGCTTCCTCAATAGCAGAAATATTTTCACTAAATCTATTAGGAAGAGATCTTAAAATCTTATCACAAACATCATTTTCAGCAAGCTCAAGACCTAAGTCTTTCATGGAGTTAACAACCTCATCCATACGAAGCATGTAGTCACTAATATTTTCATCATCATTCATCTTGAGTTGTTCAAACATACCTTTGAAGTGTCTCAACTTGGCCTTTCTGACATTTGTATCACCTGTATGAACCACCTTCAACTGTTTCCACATTTCACTAGTTGTCTTGCAGTGAATCACTTTGGTGAGATCTGCTTTCTGTAAGCCTTTCAGGATTGCATTCATTGCTTTTGAATTGTTGTGATGTAGGAGCCTTTCTTCTTTAGTATTAGGACCATGTTCAGGAATAGTGTACTCATCTTCAATCACTTCCCAAACCTCATTCCCAAGTGCCATTAGATGAACCTTCATCCTTGCACTCCAAAGACCAAAATCTGACCCATCAAGAATAGGTGTTGCATTGCCACTTGAATGATCCATTGTGTTCTTTACTAGCTTTTCCTTCAAGTTGTTAAACTTTTCGAAGGCACCTGCTCCGATACCAATTGAAGAACACAAGCTTATATTGAGAGGGGGGGTGAACAGTATAAGACCTCTTTTTACTTTTTCCTTTATACTTCAAAATAGTAAAGCAATATACCCAAAGCAATATCAAAGCAATGCACAATATCATCCACAAAGTGACACCAATTTTAACGTGGTTCACCCAGAATGGTTGGGCTACGTCCACAAAACTTTTCTCTAAAAGTTATCTCAAAGTTCTTTGGGAATCCTTCCCAATTACAATGTTTATGAGCCTCGGCCCAAAGGAGATACCTTCCCCCAATCAAGATTTATGAGCCTCTGCTCAAAGGAGATACCTTCCCCCAATCAAAATTTATGAGCCTCTGCTCAAAGGAGATACCTTCCCCTCTCGCTCTGGAAATGATCCCTCGGAAGATCAATCGCCTCTACCTCTTGCCAAGCACGTGGAACTCCTTTCCACCGAAGACCTCCTATCCTCAATGCTTAGCCTAAGAGACCTCTGCCTTCTATGATCACGTCCACAGTAGCTCAACAACCTGTACCAAACATAGTCAGTCGGTCTAGTACAAGTCTTCCTCTATCTGTCAGATCTGTCCAACTCTTGAACAAATCAATCCTCTGCATACAAGCCTTCTCAAAGACTTGCCAAATCTGTCCTCAGGTTCTTCTCATAGAACCAATGCACCTCTATCCTCAAGTTCTCTGATAGAACTATCAAACTCAGCTCACAAGTCCTCTGCTAGGACCTGTCCAAATCTGCTCACAAGTCCCCACCGAAACCTGTCCAAAACTGCTCACAAGTCCCCACCGAAACCTATCCAAAACTGCTCACAAGTCCCCACTAGAACCTGTCCAAAAATTGCTCACAAGTCCCCACTGGAACCTGTCCAAAAATTGCTCACAAGTCCCCACTGGAACCTGTCCAAAAACTCAGCAAGCTCACCAAGAAAAACTTTCTTAGTAGGAAATCACAAAGTGAATTGTTAGAGACCCAATGTGATTTGTCAAACTCATAGAAGCATAAAGAGAATTGTTAGAGACTCAATATGTTCTATACTCAAATCCCAATCTCAAAACTCAACTCAAATCAACTCAGCTCAATCTCAATCTCAAATCTGAAAACTCAACTCAATATCTGAAATGGATAGGATAGAATGTTTTCTTTCAAGAACATGAAACCCCAACAATTGCCAACTATGCAAAGAATCACATAACAATGATACTCATGTTCTTTTCACCATCAATTAGGGTTTCAACAACAATGCTCATCAAACAAGGTTTAGTCAACCAACACCATTCAACTCAACATCAACCTTGAAGCATTCAACCAATCATCACAAGAAAAGGAAACAAGTAGAAATCCTTTTCCCTCCAAAGATATTTGAACAAAACAGCCACCAACACAATATCACCAAATGCAAAGAATAACTTGCTCAAATCAACTCAATGGAGTAAGCCCAATATCATGAATCAAGTAAAGCAATAACTTGATCAAACAACCTCTATGGAAGCAACTCAACCATCAAACTCAAAACAGCCAACCAAGGGTTCCACCAACTCAATGCAAGTAGCTAGACTCACAAATATAAACCCTAGTGCACAAAGCTTCCACTATCTCAAACCAAAAATTATGCATTCACCAAAAACTCTCCTTAAGGATAACAATGCATAAGTAGTCTTCAACAAACCAGAAAATAGGATTTACACCTAGCCAAAGGATACCTAGTAGAATACCTTTTCACTCCAACCTTATTTCAGAAAACATACACCAATCATACTCATAAGAAGAATGTGCCCATACCTTATTGGAGTAGAAGATAATTGAACCTTCAAGCTGTCACCACACACAACTCTCAAACTTCCAACCAAGTTAGGGTTAGAATAAAAAGAAATGAGCAATAATATAAACTTCCTTTATTACACCTTTTAGCTCCACTTCTTTAAACACAACCACCATAACATGCCAATAAATCAACAATCACGGACTCACACCTTATACCTCCATTTTTAATTTTAGCATAGCAAAGAATAATCTTAAAAATACATCCAAAGAAATATGCCCTTATTTCTCCTAAGCTTTTATTCAATGCTAATCACAAAAGCCAAAACTCATAAAATTTAATCACACCTTATAAATCGCTGTCCAAGAAACTTCGAATTTCGTGGCATAAAGACGTTTTAATAAAAACGTGTGTTACTCTAGCAAAGCACCCCCGCGAGACTCGAAACGGTGACCTCCGCCAATGCAGCGCCCAACAGCAGCCTTCGCTGCCACTAGCCCACGCGGGCTACGAAGTTCACAAGTGAACTTCCCTCCACTTCACCCTCAAAAAAAACTCCCGAAGACTTTTCAACCGCACGTGCTTCTAAGTCTTCCTTCGATCGCAGCGAATACAGAGCACAAACACCGCAAATTGCATTCGAGGAATTTCGAATTAATTAGCCTTCCAACCTTAGGAGTTGGAGAATAAATAGTCTCTTCGAAGACACCTTGACGTCGGCGGAAATAAAGACCATTTCGAAATTAATCAAAAGTCTTTTCAAAAAGGGTTTAAAAACCCTTAAATAATTTTAATAAATTAAGAATAAAAAAAGGTTTAAAAACCTTTAAGTATTTTTAATAAATTAAAAATAATTTCTCCCTTAATTAATTAAATAATTAATTAATTAAAACCTTGAAGGGTTTTAAATAATAATTAAATAAATAATAAAGAGAACCTCCATTGGTTTTAATAAAAACCCTATCCAACTTGGTTTTAATAAAAACCGGTTTGGTTTTAATGAAAAACCCTTGCCAATGGAATCTCTCCGGATTCTCTTAAAAATATTCTCTTGGAATCTTCCACCTTTGAAGCCAACACATCCTCTTAACATTAATGCCATTTCCTTTTGACATCAATGACAACTCATAGACAAGAAGCTAGGATCTCAAACCCAAAATTGCCAACATGGATGTGATGCATTTTCATATATTCCTTTAGAAAAGAGGAAGAAATTGGACAAAAAATATAAAAAATGCATCTTTGTTGGCTATGATGCAGAACATAGGGGCTACAGGTTATACTCACCTTCTTCACACATTGTATTTGTTTCAAGAGATGTCAAATTCAATGAAGACCTTCTTGAGTTAGAAAATGGTGGGCCTTGTGTCAAAATGACCAAGTGGTTGGATCATTCTCGGGGTCCTAAAGAGAAGAATTTAGTTAGCCAAAGGATAACTAGAAGTATGACCCTTAACATGTCTCTTCTAGCTAATATAGAGAATGATCATGAGCCTACTTCTTACCAAGAAGCTTGACAACACTCTTATTGGGTTGATGCCATGAAGGTTGAGATGGATTCTCTTCTAAAGAATAAAACTTGAGATCTAGTGCCTTATCCTAATAAGAGAAATGTTATTGGAAACAAGTGGATCTATATAATCAAGTACAATTCTAATGGAGATATAGAAAAGTATAAGGCTAGATTAGTTGCTAAGGGTTATGCTAAAAAATATTGCATTGACTATGATACAATCTTTGCACTAGTTGCCAAAATGCCCACCATTAGGCTTCTCATTGCTATTGTTGCTGCTCAAGGTTGGCAGATTTTTCAACTTGATGTGAAAAGTGCCTTTATAAATGGTGATTTGGATGTGGATATATACACGAGTCAACCACAAGGATTTGTTGTACAAGGTAAGAAAACACTTGTGTGTAAACTAAATAAAACCTTGTACGGTCTGAAGCAAGCACCTAGAGCATGGTACATGAAGATTTTAGGTTACTTCTTATCTCTTGGTTTTGATAAATGCTATTCAGATACATATCTCTATGTGCTTAGGAAGGATAACTTGGTAATTTTAATTGCTCTATTTGTTGATGACCTTGTTATGACTGGAAATGAGAATGAGGCCATTTTTTATTTCATCTCCAAATTAAAGTCAGAGTATGAAATGACTGACCTTGGTATTCTACACTACTATCTTGGCATGCAAGTTTATCAGCATGAGGATTGTACCTTTTTGAGTCAATCCAAGTATATTAAAGATCTTCTTAAGAGGTTTGATTTGGAGGATGGCAATCCTACTTCCATTCCTATTTCTATAGGGGTTAAGTTGGAATTAAGTACATAATCTCAGTTGGCTGATGCTACATTGTATAGGCAGCTCATTGGTAGTCTTATTTATGTTACCATAAAAAGGCTAGATATTGCTTTTGTAGTTGGCATGATGGCTAGGTTCATGCGAAAACCTTATATTGAGCACTTACAAGCTACCAAGAAGATTCTGAAGTACCTTTCAGGTACTAGAGATTTGGCACTCAAGTATTCTAGGCTTCCTTCCTTTTCTCTTTTCGGCTATGCTAATTCTGATTTTGGAGGGGATAGAATAGACAAAAAGTCTACCACAACATATGTTTTTAGTATTGGATCTGCAACTATCTCTTGGTCTTCCAAGAAGCAAGATACAATTGCTATTTCTACAATAGAAGCAGAGTATAAGGCTATGATAGCAGCTGCACAGGAAGCGGTTTGGCTTCGTACCCTCATGAAGAAAATTGTCTTTGAGCAATTTGGTCCTTCACGTTTGCTTTTCGATAATCAATCAGCTATTGCCTTTGCTAAAAATCCTATAATACATCAAAGGACAAAGTATGTTGAAATCCAAGCCTACTTTATCAGAGAGAAGGTATTGGATGGGACTATTCAGTTGGAGTATTGCCCATCATCTTCTAAATCTGTTGATTTGTTCACCAAACCTCTTCCCAAGGAGCATTTTTGTAAGCTGAGGGACTCACTTGGTTTGGTGAAGTTGTCCTCCAGGTGGAATGAAGTGTAGTTAGAATTTTGTGATGACAACTTCATCCTTATGAGGCGTTTTGTGCTATATACATGAGTTGATATTTGGTGGTATAATTGCTTTTTGCATCTCTTTTGAACATGGTACTTTCTTGTTTGCCTTGTGCAAATTTTGTACATGTTACTTTGTAGATGGCATTGTGCAATTATGGTATATGATGCAATTGCTTTATGTGACTCTTTTACATGGTACTTTCTTGTTGTCTTATGCAACTTTGTACATGTTTTTATGTAGTTGGCATTATGCAATTGGTTTATCATGGTACTTTCTTGTTAGCATTTATGCTACTTTTGTAAATGATACTTTATGGTTGGCTTTATGCAACCGGTGTGCACACTTTATTATTTTCATATACCTTATGCAAATTTTGTACATGGTACTTTAGAGTTTGCATTATCATGGTACTCCTTGTTTGTTTTATGCAACTTTGTACATGATATTTTTTGATCAACTATATAGCACATGACTATAAGTATGGCTTGGCATATTTTTGTGATGACTTATAGTTCACTATTTTTTAGATCAATTTTGTTATCATCTTTGGATATTCATATATGTTGTGGTGAATATATTTATGATGATGTATCTAACTGATCTTATGTTGAGTTGCTTGTAGCTTGCAGGTACTTTCGTTTGGGGTTTTACAGGCTTACTGAGGACACCCTTGTGATGTTTTCTTCTTGTCATTTGTAACCACTTGTGGTTGATGGATGGCTTTGTAAGCTGCTTGTATCTGAAGCTACTCCGTTGGGGGCTTGCAGTCTCATTTTGGCTCATTTTGTATTGGTGCCTTATTGTAGACCATTCTTGGTCATAGAAGCTCATTGTAACTATATTACTCATTTGATTCTCATCCATGTTTGTATATTTAGGGGGAGAATGTTTCTTTGTTTAATAATTACTTTCCCCAATATTTCATTAAGGTGGAGTGTTGGAATATGTAATGCAACATTGTGTAAATTATTCTTAAACTAAAACATAAAGTCTAAAGAATTATTTGAATTAGAAAATAATTCTATTTTATGTAAAAATATTCCCACCCAATTAATAAATAAAATAAGGGTGCTAGGAACATTTAATTAGGAAAAGTTATTTCCCCTTTTCTAGCAAATATTAAAAAGTAACCAATCACTTTTTAATATTTGATAGATGCCACTTGTCACACATCTCAAGATAAGATTGTGATAAGATTAGGGCAATTTTAGGGTTGTAGTAGAAAAGCTTCTCTTTAAATAGGGGTGTTGTCTACTACATCTTGATATATCATGTTGATGCATATTGTTGCATAACATTGAAGCATTCTTGTATTTTTGAATCATTGAGTAATATAGTGAGCTTCATAGTGGATGTTTCCCTTATTCATTTGAAGTAGGGTTTTACCACTTAATATTGGTGTTGTGGGTTTTCCTCTTTTGTGTGTGATTGATCTTGTGGAGCATTCTTCGATCTTAGGGAGACTTTGCTTGTCTCACAATAGTTGAGGTAGATCCTTTAGAAAATATTCATTATCTAGAAGACGTCCACCTAACTTCAAGAACCCAGCTTTTATCCTTTGCAACTTTTATAAATAGTTCTTTGTTGGATGTCGTCTTGTATTTTTTGCAAGTGGTCTTTATTTTCTTTGAAGATTTATATTGGCCATTGAGCCCCTTGGTCTCAGCCTCCTTAGATTTGAATTCCTTTGCACGAGCCTATATTTATAGAGTCCTACCATAATTTTTCATACTACCTAAAATTGAACTAGGAGAGAATTTTTTTATTAAGAGTAAGAGTCCTTTGAGATTCTAAAAACATGGGAATCATATGGACGATTAGGTTCAACATCTAAAAAGAGAGGTGGAGATTAACAACGATAATTTTTATGCATTCTAACCACCCTAAGACAATGTTATCTTAAATAATTATTGTACTTTAAGACATAATTCTTAATTAAATCAAATCAAATCGTATAAAAAGCACTTTAAATCTAGTGATAATCAATTTAATCCAAAATGCTATAATAGATAAACAAGGATGCCTCTTAAATAAAGCCATATTTTACTTAACTCAAAGACACACTTCTATAACATAAATTGCTATGACATAATAAACCAAGTATTTAACATATAGATGCATTCCTTTAATGTCAATGCTACAACATAATAAAACCAAGTATCTAACATAAATATGTCCTATAATTGATAGAACTCAGTTTCACTATCCAAATAAAAGAATGCTAAAATCACTTTAATGTACAAAACCCAAGATATCATTAAAGCAACATAATTTTCCAGTTTGTATAATAATCAAGTTTATAAAACTCATTGAACAAACAATATTTTGCATAGCCTTTGTTTTTCCACAACATCTATACATAAATTAGTATGAAGTCATCTGCCAAGGATATTCAAACCATCCATAAATTTGCAAGCTTCTTTATGATAGGGAATCCACCCATGGCTCATGAGAAATACTTAGGGATTAGGACAACTCTAAATGCAATGCAACTTAAGACATGTCATTTTCTATTTATGCAAACAACCATGCATAAAAACATAATGAAAACAAGCCAATATGAAGAGAATCCCATACTTATCTTTATAATGATCCCTTAACTCACAAAAGTCTCATGAATTATTATACAATTTATATTTCAAAATCATCATATAAAAATCCATCTTATAAAATATAATCCCATACTTCTCTTTATAATGATCCCTTAACTCACAAAATTCTAGTTTCTCTTTCAAAACCATCATACAAAAATCCATATTTTTTTTGTTGGATAATAAGGGGTTGTACTCGGGTCCCCCACCCTTTATAAATTACAACTCTCTTCTTTAGAGCTTAGGAGTTTATAAATAAACACACTTTGCATCTCAATTGAGATGCTATAGCTAGAAACCTACATCATTTTATATAAAATGTCTGAATTCTTGATTTTTTTTTTAAGATCTTTTCAATTTTTTGTATGAATACAATTATTCCAAAATTTAGCATCTTTCTTAATATTTTTCTATAGTAACATTTATAATGCCAAAACTTCACCTCTACTATCTATTAGTAGAGTAATATCTCCAAAATATTGTACTATCATAGTCTTATTTACCAAAATTGGATTGCTAGTTTCCTTATTGAAGTCCTAGCCTTTCTTTGCTATTCCCATAATTCGAACCCTAGCTGAAAAATATTTGCAATTTTATTTTTTGTGATTTGAAAAATCATCACTACCCTTATTTTGAATGGTTGACTTCACAGGGTTGAATCTCCTTCAATATGACCACTCATTTTAAAGTTATTCAAATTCTACACAAGTTGGTCTAAAAATCTACTAAATTGGATGACATTTGTGAAGATATGGCTCATAAAATATGAGATATTTAAAAAAAAAAAACTAATTATTCATACATTTTTTGTTGAAAAGAGGGGGGAAAACCACCCCAATACCTGTGGGTTCCAAACCCACAGACACACCAAAGATAAAAACAAAGGGTTTTAGTTGACCCAACCTTCCACCCAAAAACTCGACTTGTTATTGCACTACACTCAACAACCTAGTCTATTGTTGTGGTTCCTTTAGTTGATCTGGTCTCAAATAAGCCTTCCACCCAACAAAGGCCAGTCTTCCATGATCCTTTTGCCTAAGAAGCCTTCCACACTCCTTCATCATTTTTAGCCTTCCACTTAGCATCCTAGCCTTTCGTTGCCGCTCCTTTAGTCATCCCAGCATTCCATGATTCTTCAGCCTTATTACCCTTTCATGTTCCTTTAGCCATCCTATATTCCATCCAACATCCCATCCTTCCACTATATTTCATTCAAGCAGCCCAACTTTCCATGCTTCTTCAACCAACCTAGACTTTTATGCTCCTTCAACCTTCAGATTTGCTATTCGTTAAAGCATTCGACTATTTTATAAAAATCCATCTTAAATAGCAACCTCATCTCAATTTTATATTCTCTAAAGATCATTCACTAGAATACTGTCTCTTTAAGAAAATAGAAACTAACAATTAAACTGTTTCTTAAAGCAACCATCAATACACACAAGTCCAAGCCTTCCTAGACATTATAAGAGAGGTTGTATAAAGAAATATCAACCTAATAACTTATCTTTCTAAAAACCAAAGCAACATTCTAGAAAGAAAGAACTAACATCTACAACAAACATTATTCAAGATATTTTTATTTGACCACTTTTACTTTTAAGAAAGGAATATAGCACTACACTAAAACTTCTACACTTAATTTAAAAAATACACACTTTCAATCTCTAAAAATAGGGAATCAAAACCATCAAAAACTCAATCGTGCAATGATTTGACTCAACGAACGCACTACAAGAATACTCAATAATAAAATCAACTATAACCAACCAAAGGATGATAGCAACATGAGATAATTAGGCACTTGATACTCAAGGAAAATGCCAACAATACCTAATGATTATGAACATCTGATAGTCTTAAAAATATCTAGGAGATACATTTGTTGCTAAAGCACAGATGATCTAAGATAAATCCCAACAAAAACACAAAGAAAAAACCAAAGGTCACCATAAATATGCACAACCAAGAAAGAAAATGTGCTAAAACGTCCATCCCAAACCATAGGTTCAAGGGCATCGCCAAGGCAATGCTATCTAATAGAGCATGGGAAGCACTCTCAAATACTAAGACCCGATTGACACTTACAATAGTGCAATAACATCAAATAAAACTATGGGTAGTGATCCACCAACTCAACTCAACAAGATTAAAGAATCAACCAAAAATAAACTAGAAGATATTTCTAAGGAAAATCCAAACTCAAAAGGAGCATGTAAAATATTTCTCAAACATTCATCAGGGTCAAAGAGCAAAACCATAAGATGAATAACAATATAGATAAAGGTATTTCCATTCAAGCAAAAATACCTCTTATCTAGCTTCATGCAACTCCCTAGTTTGATTCACTATGCTCCCTCCTAATGCGCCTATTTGTCCTTCTATTTTTGCCCCTCCAAAATGTCCCCAAAACATCCTCTAGGCTATCTAAAAATAGCCTAATAAAAAGAGTGGTGAAAAGCTTACAAATTGCAAAAGAGGAAATATTTTGTTAGAGTATATCATAAAATATCCTAAGTTGTTACTAGGATAAGTTGAGTGGTTGATATTAACTCAGTTTGTTATGATCCAATGGATTAGATTGTAAGCACTTGCTATTTAAGCAAGGTCCTTTCAATTGAATAATATCAAGTATTTTATTTTCCAACATGGTATCAGAGCAGGCTTTCCCTACCCTGTGAGCCTGAGGAGCTTTTCCTCATGGGGGGATTTCCCTCATGGAAATTCCCCTTCACTTTTTTTTCCCCATTTTTTTCTTCAAGATAGGGAGTATGCTCTCCATCATTGATGGATCAAAAATCAGAAGGCAGAAAAAGACTAATGGCGACAAATATTTTTTTAGAGTTTTTTTTAGGTTGATTTTTTTTTAAGATTCACGTTCATTTTACGAGTTGCGTGCTTGTGGATATCTGTCATGTGGCCCAAATATAAACATATTTGTGGTTTTGATCTACACCACTCGAAGCTATCTTGATACCTACTCATTCTCCTCCACTTTTTGTTACTATTATTGCATACTTACTGTCATTGTTGTAGATTCCAGTTATATGGATATTGGTGGTTTGGAGTGCTCTAACCATATGCTTTTATGATGTGCTAGCAGCTTTTTATTGGCGGGAAATTTGACATATATATACCTATAAAACCTGTGAGAAGACCTGGGCACTATTGAATATCACAACCATAGGAGATTATATTTTTTGGACTATTATTAGTGGTGATGGTATTTGTTTTTTCTAGCACTCCATATTCAAAATGGTGGCATTTATGCAATCCATTGTCAAAGCTAGTACTATTTATCATTTTATTTTATTTTCTCATCACCTATTTTTGGGTTTTTTGACAATGGCAATAATGGATGCCTTCTTCAACAACGGTGAAATCGTAGCTATCTTCTAGAGGGCTCACATTCATCTCATCAATGTTGGCACTAATGGCTCTGTTTCATCACAATTATCATGGGCTTGAGTTTTTTTTCTTTAGGATCTCCCATTTTTTGAAGTGATCTCGTGATGGTGTCCACCTCTCTGTTTTGGTATCTTTTTTTTTCATCGTTGGTTGGATATTGTTACGCTGCTACTGAAGGTTTAATTTTTTCCTCTTGCCTGCGGAGATCTTTCCAACCAGGCTACACTAGAAGGACGATAAATGGGAGAGGCCAATACTATTTAAATATTTGTTTTTTATATCGATGGCATTAGATGTCCTTGAGAGATGATGAGGCATTCATTTCTAACAGTGCATAGTAGAATGCCATCATGGGTAAATCCTATCTCCAATGAAATGCTTGATGCACCCTATGGACCCTATGACAAACAAAAAAAATGTTTTCAGTAATATTGATGCAACCAAAGAATAATTTCGAGCATGGGAATGACTATTGCTACTTAGCTAGGGTCTGGACGTCGTCGATAAAAGAGCAAAAAAATTGGAAACCAAACTCTCTGCCATCCTCATCAAGCAGTTTTGATCTAGAAACTAGACGTAATAGATAATGTTGATTATTTTTTTGGCATGGATGGTGTATAAACTCGATCATTGATAGAAAACCTTGATTGGAAGATAGGGTGATGGAAGCGCATCTAAGCTATTTGTGCAGCATGTGATAAATGGATGCAAGCTCAATGTCAAAATCCTTATTTCCTCCAACAAATTATGGATTATGCAGTCGTCATTCCAGAGGTTCGCAGTCGATGAAAATATGGTTTTTGAAGGATGCACATGAAGGAGTTATTTTATTATGTGCTTCTATTTTATCTATGGTAGATTGTAGGATACACGCTAAACACTAGAAGATAAATCCCATGCTGCATCAAGATTTCTTAGGGGTGATATTCCAATGCACTTCAGGTTGACAAGCTCTTCACCTATAAGATTTGTGGATAAATTACTACAACAATAGACAACGATGCACTCTACGATGAAACTCGCAATGCTACGATCATGGAATGATGGTGGAGAGGTGTGTGAGCTGTATTAAGTTGTTTTCTCGATTGATAGTTTAACGCGTCTTCAAATCATTATTGAGGGTTTTATACAGGAAAGTACACATGGAGAGGCTCAAATTTTAGGAATAGAATCAGTAGAGAGCATTGTCTTTGATGATGTAAACAATGGATGGGCCCGGGTAGCAGCCAAAGCAGAGGAGGAGTGTGTCCATGTTGATGTTTTCTTCAAAGGAGCAACAATACTTTTGACTGTGATGTCATTTATGTGGACTGGCAACCTTGTGTTGTGCACCTTGTGTGTTTGCATCCGATAGAGGCCGCATTATGGAGAGTTATTGGTGGCAGCACTCAAAAAACAAATAAAGCACTATTGATCTTAGGTGAATATTAAAATTAATATTTTTTAAGGAGGGTGTGAAAGATAACTAAAGAGAGTGTTGAACAAAGAATTTTTTTTATGGTTTTGAGTATTATATGATGTCGCCCCTTATTATTTAAATGTAAGGGGCTATCAATTTTAATTCCACGTGGCAGTGTAATGGGGGTATTTTATTTAAATTGTATTGGTCCATTATTTATAATTTTTTCCTCATGCAAAGTTGAACATGATGGCCTGCATGGACCATTTTATAAAGGGCACTCAAAGATTTTTTTTAAGTGGAAGGGCCCTGTCAATCTCCTGCGAGAGATATTTAAAAAAAACATGCTTTATTCTGATAATTTTATGAGAAGATTTATTTTCCTGAAAATGAAGGTCTCATTGACACCCAATCATAGGGGTGTTTATAGTCATCGAAAATATTTTTCTGAGCCGAACACAATGGCAGTGTCCAATTTCTTTTTTGAGGTAGTTTAACCTATGTTTTTAGACTCAAATATGTTTTATCATGGAGTGCACTCTCGGTTGAACCTGACACTCCCAAGGCATTTATATGTGATCCTAGTATCTATTCATCTCCTCTATATAACCTAACGGTTGTAGTGGTTGGTTACCCATGCATTTTGGTAGGATGATGAGGTCACCATAAGGACATGTTCAATAGCTACCTTAGTGCTTCATTTTTATTCCCTTGTTTTTATTGTTTGTCCATAAATTTTGGACCTTGTTATCAGCCCATTGTGTTCATATAGGTGGAAACCACATACTTATGCTTGTGGAGTCATTTTGGACTATCCTTATGATTTTTTTGGTTCTATCCTATCTTCTCACTCTCCTTTTGTGAGATAGTTTAGTTTTAAGGAGTTTTATTTAGTGACTCTTTTTCATGGTTCATAGCCTTGTTCATTGTCACAAGCACCAATCTAGAAGTGATATTTCATTCAGTTCAGTGACGAGGCTTCTCTACTGTTTTGAGTCATCTCTGGATCCTTTACAGGCCCTTCTTGATATAATTTGTCCTAAGGGGGGTTGAAGAGGACATATTCCTCTTCATCCTCCTTACACATCTTCCTTCTTCCTCTTCTTTCTTTTTTGGCAGTGGTTTTTCTTCATCTCTTCAACATATTTTTTCTTATGCATATATTGTACATGAGTACCTTATCAGACCTTATTTTTGGGACTCATACTTGTGGATATGCCACTTGTTTTATTTTGTTGTTTTTCCTACCTCCTAGTATCACTTAAGGGGAGTGTCAAAAAATATCCTAGTACCATTTAAGGGGGGTGTTAGAGTATATCATAATATATCCTAAGTTGTTACTAGGATAAGTTGAGTGGCTGAGATTAACTCAGTTTGTTATGATCCGATGGATTATATTGTAAGCACTTGCTATTTAAGAAAGGTACTTTCAATTGAATAATATCAAGTATTTTATTTTCCAACACATTCAAGAAGGCAAAGCAAATAAAAATAATAATGCACAACCAAGCAACATTAAATTTTCCCTTCCACCACATGATTTCCCTTAAAATACATTAAAGAATAATAGCATTCCAATCAATAAATGATTAAACCATTATCTTCATACCTTATTATTTTTAAAATAAGGTATTAATTAATATCATTTGCTAATATTGGTTATTAACAATGATATTAATATTAACAAGTATTAAAACTACCATTATTAATACTTTATTAATTCAATCCAAAATTATACAAATAATAAAGCTATAAATTCATTCAAGCATACAATATTGCACACCAAGTGGTTGGCTTCCTTCTTATTTTAAAATTATAGCTATCTTCTATCACTAACCTATTAAGGATACTCATTGCATAAGAAAACTTCTTGACCCAATGGTGTGACCTTTCAGAAGCATAAATGCAATGCATCTACATGAATGGCATTTATTTACCCCTTCGGGTTGTCAATGACCAAGTCATCACCATCATTTCTCAAAATATATCTCATTGTAGGTGGTTCACCCATATGATCCCACCTAAGAGAGCATTTAGTCCTGCACCCACAAATACATTAGTAGTACCTTATTCCAAGCTCAAAATAATGGAATCATTCCATCATATAGACATTATAAAATGAAGCTATGCAATTAAACATTCACACCAATACATAGTTCATTGTCAATAAAGAGTTTTTCCAAGGAGGGTTGTTACATACTCCTCATGGACTAAAAAAAAACATCTCTATTACCTGCATGTGAGTAAATGGATATTTCATTCGAATAAGTATGGAAATTGTTGTCTCATTTCTTTGGAATTTTTCCATTTAGCACAATTCTCAAAATACTGGTCCCACTGGACCTTACATTGGTCTAGGATTTGTTTACTCAACATCTTGAAATGAAACTCTAGAATCTTAACCAATATTTCCTCAATGGCTAAGAGTTTTTCCATCTGCAATTTAGAAACATTCCATATGTGAGTAGGATCAACAACATATTTCCTAAGCAAGGATATGTGGAAAGTATCGTGGATCTTTGATAGGTTGGATGGTAAAGCGAGCCAATAGGCTACTGGGATAATCTTACCAATGATCTCAAAGGGCCCAACATAGCGAGGATCCAACTTGGTTGACTTGATGGCACTTTTCATGGATCTTACCCTTAAGAAAACTATCTCCCATAGAGAATTCTCTTGGTGATCTTTTCAGATCAATATAGCTCTTTTGGTGATCGATCACTTCCTTGAGCCTAAGTTGTATTGCTCTAAGCTATTCCTCCATCTCTCAAATAATGTCTAGTTTGATCATCACCTGATCCTTCGAATTGTCCCACAATAAATGTGTTCTTCATATTTTGCCATACAAGGCTTCAATTGGGGTCACCCTCAATGATGTATGCTACCCATAATTATATGTAAATTCTATGAGATGTAAAAATTCTTCCCATTTTTACTTTTGATCCATGCGATGTATGCATAGCATGTCTTCTAAAACCTTATTTACCCTCTCAGTTTTACCATATTTTTTAAGATGATATGCAGAACTAATATTCAACTTAGTGCTCATTACATGGTGTAGAGCCTACGAATATTTTGATGTGGACCTAGAATTCCAATTTGATTTGATCACCTTAGGAAACCCATGTAGCTTGAATTTTTTTTTGGCAAACTTTTTTACCACCATCAATGCATCATCCTTAATGGTTCCTAGTATGAAGTGTGCAACCTTGGTCAACTTATCAACAACCACCAAGATCGCATCATGTTAACACCTAGTCTTAGGTAAACCCACAATAAAGTCCATAGATATTACCTATCATTTTTGCTTAGGTACATCATGTGGGTATAATTTCCCTACTAGGTTTCAATGTTCTTCCTTCACCTTCTGGCATTCTAAACATCTCGCATTGAAACTAGTGATATCTTGGTTCATTCTAGCCCAAAAGATCTTTATCATGTTTTTCCTCATTTTTGACCTTTCCAAATGAGTATAATAAGGAGAATTATGTACCTCTTGCATGATCAATCTCCTTAGATCACCATTTTTGGATATAACTACCCTTTCCTTAAAGCATAAGAGACCATCCTTATTCTCTTCAAGATTTCCCTTGGTTTTATCTCAAATTTCTATACAATACGGTTCCTATAGCTGAATCTTCTTGACCCTATCCATCAAATCTATATGGCTCTAGGTCAATGTAGCTATGTGATTTCTCCTACTCAAGGCATCAAAAAACTTATTATATTTCCTTTTGATATACTCAATACCAAAGTCGTATTCAGCTAGAAACTCTACCCATCTTCTCTATCTTGCATTTAACATAGATTGAGTAAAAATATACCTCAAACTTTGATGGTCTATTCTTAGATAAAATGGTTTTCCTAAAAAATAATATCTCTGAACCTTTAGGGCATGCACAACTATTGCTGATTTGATATCGTGTGTAGCATATTTTAACTCATGTTTCTTGATTTTTCTAGACTCGGGTTATTATAGCCTCTTCCTGATATAATACTCCACCCCAAACCTTCTAGAAAAGCATCTGTACACATGATAAAATTCCCTAGAGGATCTAATATTTTGAGAATCGATGTCGTTGTTAACTTATTTTTTAGAGTTTCAAATGTGGCCTCACACTTATTCGTCCATTTGAACTCTTTCTCCTTTTTTTGAATATTGGTGATAGAATATGTAACCTTAGAGTAATATCTCACAAAACACCTATAATAGCTAGTGAGTCCCATGAAACTCCTAACTTCTATCACATTTATTGGTAGAGGCCAACTTAATATAACCTCAATTTTATTTGGATCTACAACAATCCCTTCTGTTGAGATGATGTGCCCTAGATATTGTACTTATGAAGTATAGAATTCACACTTGGACAATTTACCATATAGTTGGTTCTTCCTCAGTACTTCCAACACTAACTAGATATGGTGGTCATGTTCCTCTTTAGTATGATAATAGATTAAAATATCATCAAAGAATACCAAGATTAACTGGTCTAGATATTTTTTGAACACAATGTTTATCAGGTTCATAAGAGTTATTGGTACATTTCTCAGCCCAAATAGTAGCAATATGAACTTGTAGTGCTCATATATGGTTTTAAAGGTTGTATTATGGGTATCCTCTTCCCAAATACTTAACTGATGATACCCAATCTTAAATCTATTTTGAAAATATAGTGGTATCCTTTAGCTAATCAAAAATTTCATCTATCCTTGGTAGAGGATACTTATTCTTAATGATTACCTTGTTTAGAATTCTATAATATATACATAATCTCAAGGAAACATCCTTCTTTTTCACAAATAGAATTAAAGCACCCCAAGAGACATGCTTGGTTTGATCAGATCCTTTTCCAACAAATATTGGAGTTGTATCTTTAGTTCCTACAACTCAATTGAGGTCATTCTGTAAGGTGTCCTAGAAATGGGTTCAACCCTGGGTATTACCTCTATAGATAATTCAAACTCCCATAGAGGGGATAGAACGAAAATATATTTAGGGAAAACATCTCAAAACTCATGGAAATTTTGATGGTTCTTGAACATTTCTTCATCTCCTTTTTCTTTAGTCTTTCCATTGATCTTTACTACATATAGCATACCATATTTTTTAATGAATTTATTTAATTGCATAACTAAAATCAAGTGAGATTGAAAATAACCTTGTCGACTTCATACTCTTCCTCTCTTCTTATCCTTGTTAGTGAAATCGATTCACCTATCTTGGAAGTTGATTAAGGCTCCATGAGCCTTCGACAATCCATCCCTAGGATAATATCAAAAGCATGGATGTATACCACATATAAGTGCCATATAGTGGACCCATTGAGTAGAGCTATCTATGTTATACACAAACATTGATCCATTGAGTAGGTTTGACCTACTCGAATTTACACCCTTGTGCCAAATATCTATATCTTTTTGATATATCCTCGAATACTAGTGGAATAAAACTATATGTAGCTCCAATATCTATTAAAAATTTTACATATTTATCAAATAAATTACCATTTAGCAACATTAGCGTAGCTTGTCCATCTAAACTCTAATTCCCAGAAGCAACATATATTTGGTGTGATGGCTCCTCTACTCTATGACTTTATTATGATATTTAGGGACACTTTTTGACATAATGAGGACCTCTACAAATGTAGCAACCAGTCCTAGGTGCCTAGTATCTCTCCTACCTTTTACCCCCTATCTCTTCTCTTGGTGTTGATTCATTTTTCTTTTGAGGATGAGGATTAGAACTGTACTTCTTCATAAACTTATTTTAATGTTGTCCTGGGTTCCCATTGTTCCTACCATTAAAATTTGGGTTGCCTTTGTTTCTCTTATTTTGATCCTTATCCCATTTCATAAATCATGCACTCTTTCTTTTTTTTAGTTCATGCATTTCTAATTTTTTCAACCTTGCATAGTTGAAAATACCTTTTGGTTTGGACATTAGTTTCTTCTTGTCTAGCCAAGTCATAAGCCTCTTGTAGAGTTTTAGGTTTGAGTAGATTAATCATTATACTTATTTTAGGGTTTATCCCTAGGATAAACTTATGCATCTTCAGGAATTCATTTTTCTCGTACTCTGGCACAAACTTCAAAAGTTTCACATATCTCTGGAAATACACCTCTACTAATAGTGATCATTGTTGAAGCACAAAGAATTCCTCAAACTTCTTTACATAAAACTATTTTGAAAGAAATTTTTTCTTAAAAGCCCCATGAAATCATCCCACTTAATTTCCATAGATTGGATCTTTTTTCTTGTACTAAAGGTGTCCCAGCATTCTAGGGCTACATCCAAAAAATGAAGGGTAGCTCACACAATATGTGTCTCAAAGGAGTAACTTTTCATCGAAAATAAGGTTTTTAACTCTTTCAGCCATGACTCGGCTGCATCCCCTCCTTCTTTCCCATTAACTATGGTTACTTTAACATTATTAAGGTCTCTAAATAGTTCAGCATCTATCTTAAATCTACCCTCTTGACCTCTTCTAATAAGGTTCTCTTCCTGCCTACCGTCTACATTTCTAGCATTGGCTTCTTTATTGATCAAGTTTTCTATCTACTTTTATTGTTTTTCTAATCAATCTTGAAGTAACTTCACTATGGATTAGAGATATTTTTCTCTCCCATAAGATCCTATTGTTTCCCTGACATTCTTTTTAGGGTTTATTGTCATCTCAAACCTCTTACTAGGAGTCATTGCTTTCCCAATTTTCTTACTAGGGTATCCAATTCGTCTAGAATTTTGCACTGTATTCCTCCTTGCTCAATCATATTGGTTTTCTTTAATAAAATTCCTCCTTAAACATGTGATATCCCTATATACAAAAGTATTTAATCATATTATAATTCATCCTCAATTATACTTATAATATGTTAGCTCATTTTTCTCATGAACTAACATAAATAATATCACTCAATTGATAATGTTTAGGGTCACACTTGCCTCTTGCAAGGTGCCAAACCTAAAATAACACATTAATTTAAGGCTCAACCTAGGCACACTCCATAAAATCTTCTATCCATATGACCTAGATCTCTTATACCAACTATAATAGCCCAAAATTACCAACCCATGTTTTTAGAAAATGATTACAAGCAAAGGTTCACAAGGGGAAACTCTTATTTTATCTTTCTAGTATACAAGGGTTCATTGCATTTGAGTTCTAATTTGTTGTAGATGACACTCAATGGACAAAAGTGGACAACACCCATGGTTTTTGGGATTCACCTTACTAAACCTATATGTTTAAAAGGATGCCAAAATTGGTCCTCCACATTTTCCATACCCTCGTCAGTATAATAAAATGTGACCACAATGTATAAATTATCCTTTAAGATCCATAACACTTAAAGAGGGATGCTTATTCCCTAACCTTACTCTAGATCCATCCAGGTAGGTTAATTATATGTAGAGCCTTGGTGCTTAGTTACCACACCTTTGTGGGTTAACTAAGGTCATTACCACTTCACTGGAAATGAACATGATCACCCAATCCTACATGTTCAAGGGATCACCACTACTATATTGTGAATGGTTCCACAACTTTTAGTTGGAGTACACCCAAGCCTTCTCGTTCAAGGTGCAATGAATTCACATGAAATCTAGCTATTGTATTCACACTCCTTCCAGTTTCATGAGTCCCTAGCTATTACATTCTCACAACTCCTTCTAAGTTCATGGCTACTTTGGTATTGCATTCATGCAACTCCTAGTATTGGGATTTAATTTATTTGACTCAAGTCCACAAAAAATTCTAAACATCCCAATACAATATTATCTTAAATAATTATTGCACTTTAAAATATAATTCTAAAGTAAAGCAAATCACATCATATCAAAATCACTTTAAATCAAGTCATAATCCATTTAATTCAAAATGCTATAATAGATAAACAAGGATGCCTCTTAAATAAAGCCATATTTTTCTTAACTCAAATGCTTGACATAAGCTTCAAAATATGCACTCCTATAACATAAATTGCTATAACATAATAAACCAAGTATTTAACATAAAGATGCATTCCTTTAACATAAATGCTACAACATAATAAACCAAGTATCTGACATAAAGATGCATTCTTGCAATTGATATAACTTAGTATTCACTATCCAAATAAAAGATTGCTAAAATCACTTTAATATACAAAATCCAAGATATCATTAAAGCAACATAATATTTCAGTTTGTACAATAATCAAGTTTACAAAACTCATTGAACAAAATATTCTTTTACATAGCCTTTTTTTTCCACATCTATACATTCAAAGTACTATGAAGCCATCCACCAAGGATATTCAAGCCATCCATAAATTTGCAAGCTTCTTTGTGATAGGGAATCCGCCTATGGCTCATGAGAAATAGTTAGGTATTAGGACAAATCTAAATGCAATGCAACTTAAGACATACCATTTTCTATTTTTGCAAACAACCATGCATAAAAATATAATGAAAATAAGCTAATATGAATAGAATCCCATACTTATATTTATAATTATCCCTTAACTCACAAAAATATCATGAATCATTATATATTTTATCTTTCTAAACCATCATACAACATTTCCATATTATAAAAGAGATTCTCATAATTCTCTTTATAATGATCCCTTAACTCACAAAATTCTCAAGAATCATTATATAGTTTATGTTTCAAAAACATCATATAAAAATCCATCTTAAATAGCAACCTCATCTCAATTTTATATTCCCTAATGATCATTCACTAGAATACTATATCTTTAAAAAAATAGAAACTAACAATTAAATCATTTCTTAAAGCAACCATCAATACACACAAGTCCAAGCCTTCCTAGACACTATAAGAGAGGTTGATAAAAAGAAATATCATCCTAATAAATTTGCTTTCCAAAAACCAAAGCAATATTCTAGAAAGAAAGGACTAACATCTACAACAAACCTTATTCAATATATTTTCACTTGACCCCTTTTACTTTTACGAAAGGAAGATAACACTACTCTAAAACTTTTACAATTAAATAAAAAAAAAGACACGCTTCTAATATCTAAAAACAAGGAATCAAAACCATCAAAAACTTAATCATGTAATGATTCGACTCAATGAATACACTACAAGAATACTCAATAATAAATTCAACTAGAACCAACCAAAGGATGATAACAACACAAGATAGGCAGGTGCTCGATACTCAAGGAATGATGCCAACAACACAAGATGATTGGGTACATCTAACAATCTTAAAACTATCTTGGAGATACATTTTCTACCAAAGCATGGATGATCTAAGATATAGCCCAACAACAACACAAAGTAAAAACTAAAGGTCACCATAAAGATTTACAACCAAGAAATCAAATGCACTAAAGAAAAATCCCATCCTGAACTATAGGTGCAAGGGCATTGACAAGGTAATTCTATCTAGCAGAGCACGAGAAGCACTCTCAGAGACCAAGACTCGGTTGAAACTTATAACAGTACAACAAAATCAAATGAAACTATGGACAACAACCCACCAACTCAACTCAACAAGATCAAACAATCAACCACAAATAAACCAGAATAGATTTTTAAGGAAAAGCCAATCTCAAAAGGAGCACATAAGATCTTTATCAAACATTCATCAAGTTCAAATATCAAAACCATAATATGAATAATAACATATATAAAGGTATTTCCATTCAAGAAAAAGTACCTCTTAGCTAGCTTCCTGCAACTCCCTAGTTAAATTCACTATTCTCCCTCCAACTACGCCCGTCCGTCCTTCTCTTTTCACCTCTCCAAAAGGTCCCCAAAACCTCCTCTAGGCTATCTACAAATAGCATAAGAAAAAGAGCAATGAAAAGCTTATGAACTGAACATTGCTCAAGATCCACACCTCCATCCTCCAATCTGGCCATATTGGCTAATAATTTTCTTTATCGGACGTTGCAAAATAGGTTATGTTCAAGAAGGCAAAGCAAAGGAAAAGAATAACGCACAACCAAGCAACATTAAAGTTTTCCTTCCACCACATGATTTCCCTTAAAATCAATTAAATAAGAATAGCATTCCAAGAAATAAATGATTAAACCATTATCTTCTTCATACCTTATTATTTTCAAAATAAGGTATTAATTAATATCATTTTCTAATATTGGTTATTAACAATATTATTAATATTAAGAAGTATTAAAACTACCATTATTAATACTTTATTAATTCAATCCAAAAGTATACAAATAATAAAGTTATAAAGTCATTCAAGCATATAGTGTTGCACACCATTGTTTTATCCTTAAGTGGTTGGCTTCCTTATTTTCTTAAAATATAGTTATCTACTATCACGAACCTATTAAAGAGACTCGCTGTGCAAGAACTTCTTGGCCTAGTGGTGTGACCTGTCACAAGCATAAATGTAATGCATCTACATGAAGGTAATTTAGTTACCCCTTGGAGCTATTGATGACCAAGTCATCACCATAATTCCTAAAATGTTTCTCATTGTAAGTGGTTCACTCATATAATCCCACCTAAGAGAGCGCTTGGTCCTGCACCCACAAATACTTCAACAGTACCATATTCCAAGCTCAAAAGAATGCAATCATTCCATCATATAAACATCATAAATGAAACTATGCAATTAAACATTTAAACCAATACATAGTTCATTGTCAATAAAGAGTTTTTCCAAGGAGGGTTTTTACACATTAGCTGATGAGGACATCTCATAGTCAGGCTTGAGATTATTTATTTCTTTGAAAAAATTGAAGTTTACATTATGAAGTGGTACTTAAATAGGCACAAATATTACAAAAATAAAATGTTTTTCATATTGCAATGGAATCATATTTTGGTAGATATATGATATGCAAACAATTAACTCTAGATAGCTTATTAACAAATAAGTTAACTGAAGAATATATTACTAACTTAAGAACTATTTCTAGAAGAGTAACTTAACAACCTATCTAGAAGCCAACGTGAGTTAAAATCTCATGTGGTACATAAGAAATGAGAAAAAACCTAAGCCTATAGATGAGAAAAAATAAACAATCCTAAGTCTAGCGATGATAAGAAATAAATAATCCTAAGCCTAGTTATGAGATCTCTTCATCATACCTCCCCATAATAGAAGTATTAAACTTCAAGGATTTTTACAATAGAATAAAATTTGTACTAGTGTGGAAGAACCTTGCTGATCTGGTGAGTCATTGTGTCGAACACTGGATTAGGACCCAGCAAAATCTATAAATCACATATCAGGTTAACAAGAGGATTGATGATGTCAATGATACCAAGAGGTTCCATATTTGTAAGACAACACTTAATGAAAACTCAATCACCAACTTGAAAATGAGAAGGAAGTCGACAAGTACCCATGTCCTATTGCTTGTGTTTTTGAGTCTTCTACAAAATTGGAACCTTCAAGATGGAGGTTGCAATGGATGGATAGAGGAATATACCTATGTGTGCTCATCTAAAAGGGACTTAGTTGTAAAAGAAATTAAATCAATGCCACAAGCAAGAGGAACAAGAAGAGAAGCAGGAGGTGAAGAAGTGATATCCTATTCATGAGGAGGTGCAATTGTTGCTATTATATTCTGTAGACACCTAAAACATGTCATGTCTATGTGACTACTCATATGGGACAAGCTAGAAGACCATATGGAAGACATTGGACAAATATCAAGGTATAGCAGTGGTTTTAACCACTCATTTGGGTACCTTTGCCTAGTCAATGCTAGCCACTATTGACACCCATGGTTAGTAGAGATGACCATGCTTTTCAGTCATGGTCAGGCCTCAGAATCAGTTGGCCTTTGACCGATTCAAATTTGGTTCCAAATGGCCAATTGGTTGTAGATTGGAGAAGTTTGAGCGAGGAAGGTTTTAGATATTTCCATCCAACAAACTTAACTTCCCAATATTGATCTTGAATTCCTCATGAAGCTAGGACATAGCCATCCTAGGTGCTATAATACCCCAGTCCAAATTGGGGAAAATTCTGGAGAAGCTTTCATTTGAACGCAATGAAACCCTGCCAAATCTGAGAGCCACCTAATTGCATTATGACATTGCTTTCTTACCCCCAATTGAGAGATTGAAATGGCAATTCTAGCCATGGAGGTCCTAGGAGGTTAGGAGATCCAAGAAACACAATTACACCAATTTCACATGTAATCGTAGCAATTCAACCACCAAATCTATCAGAGGACATAGAGGTGACCCTTGACCATCAATTTGGTAGAGAGATTCAGTATTTTAGCCCTTGAATTGGAGGACTAGCATACTTCAAGCTTCGTCGCGACTGTCAACCATGGCTAACAGTGCTCACCACACCACAGAGTCGTAGTCAGGGTATTATCACTAATTTCCCTATTTTCTCATCATAGATCTTTTCAATGTTATTAGATTAGGTTTAATTCATGTTTATTTGCTTTGATAGAGACTTTTGACTGGTAGAATTAGCTTGTTTAGTAGTCTTGCTTTCAATATTGCAATTAGGATATTAATGAATCTTTTTCATGCTTCCATGTATGCAAATTCATAATTAAACCATTAGATAGATACATATGCTTTTTCTTTACATGATTCACAACATATTTTCATGTTTTTCATAGGTTTACTAGCTTTCTTGCATTTTCTTGATTATATGCTAGTTATGTCATGTGTTCATATGATGTCCTCAAAAAGCTTCATCAAGAGAGGCATCCTTTATTATTGATGCTTCTTGTTGTTTACTACACACAGGGTTACCATGGTTTTGACATGCAAGGCAACAAATACCTCTAATCATGGAGAAGAAGGTAATCGACACCTTGGAGTAGTTCGTATCATTTTTAAAAGTATTTGGAATGCACTTACCCTTGAGGGGGATTTCAAACTATTGTAATTGTTGTATCAAATGGGTATCCCTAAGAGGTATGGATTTGTAACTTGACATGATGAAAAATTAATAAAATATCTTTGTATTTTGTTCTTTTCATTCTTATCAATTTGTGTATGCTATTTGCATCATTTTTTAGCAATTTCAATATTAGGTGCAAGCATTTTTGGATACTACAGAAGGTGATCACGATAGGAATTTTGCATTAAATTCCATAGATCACTAAATTTTAATATTGTGTGATGATAGGCACTAGCCACGGTTGACATCCATGGTCAAAAATTGTTGTCGCATTTGACACCCACGGGTAATAGTCGCAGCCACACCACAGAGTCACGGTCAGCATCTGACAAGTCATACAACAGGGATACAAAGCTTAATCGAATGATAATCTAAGGTAGGATCAATTTTTCTCTGATTTTCCCTGTTCTTTGTCTGTGTTTTTTCTAGAATGATCAAAATACTAGCATAATTAGGGAATGCGATAAAAAGATAAAATATATTGAGACATTAGGTCTTTTTCTTAAGGCTTCACTAGTCGCTGCTAGGAACAACGGACCTCAGTCCACCCTAGTCTCGAATGGTCTAGGCCCTTCTTGTATGCTAATTTTCTTACATGAGGCATATATAGTGGCCACTTCGTCATTGTCATTACTAAGAATTTTTTGAAAGTCATTTAGTTAATAATGCATACTTCTGAAAGGTAAATGTTCTTTTTAATTTGCATAGCATATAGAAGAATCATTTGATTGTTTTTTTATGCATTTACTTTTTATGCAAAATAAAATGAACCCCACACACCATGACATAATTAAACACTAGTGATTTGGAAGTCACATCCAACCACTAGTAGGGTTCAACGACGGTGGCAGTGATTTCCATCTGTTGGCTCAACTTCCTTGAATATTTTGTTACTAGACTAATACCGGACCCAAGAACCATTCGTAGCCTAGAAAATTTGCATGTACTTCTCTTAGGAGGGTATAACACTGATTGGGTGAGATTGGGTGAGGTTTTGGCAGTACCTATGCTCCCTGCTCAGGTGTGGACTTTTATTACCACACTTTGGGGGGATAACGTGACCTGGAGTTCATAGCTAGGTTGTCGAGCTATGAGCATACAGGTGAAAGCCCTTTAACAATTGAGTATATCATCAACATATTGAAAACATGATGAGAGTTATTAATACAACAAATTGCAAAACACATCAAACAGTTTAGGGGTTTACTTTAAATTTTAAAAGAGATAATCACCATTTTTACTTTGTTTGCCTTAAAACTTACATAAGAGATAATATAATACCATGGTGTATACATGGATATGCCAACCCAGATGTAGATTCGAGGTCAAGGCTGAAGCTCCACCCAATGCACAACAAGACATGCAACACCCTCAATCATAGAATTCTCTCGAACGCCGTTCAACGAGTATTAGAGGGGATAATTCTATGCATGGGGATCTTGTTGAGAATACCCCAGTACAAGGAGCTACTAGACACTCCTCGAGACATAGATTATAGCATGGAGCTTCCCAACATGGGGGTTCTAAACATGTCAGTATTTACCATGACTGCAATCTGCGTGCATCCATGGGATCTACTAAAGAGTTTGTCATTGAGAAATCCAGATTGGTACCCCTTCATCCTATAGCTAAGGAAGGCATGAGACCCCCGACATCTAAGTATAGACGAGCTCAGGACCCACCCATCCAGGGTAAAAAGGAGAGGGTTGCTTTTGAGAGTAGGCCCGCTCAAACTCCCAATAAAATTGAGCCTTATAGGATCACCATAGAAAATTCTAAAGTGGGAGCTAATGGTATACCACCTCATGATACATGGCATAGTAGATAGTTGGATGGTCTATACAAGGTCTTAGGATAGTTAGGTTACAAGCCTACTCTTGCATCTTCTCATCCTGTGAGTGTGCATAGTGGTAGTACCATTAGGACTATTAGAGAACCTATAGAGTGCTCCAAGTGTTCTCGAGATATGTGTGCCCCTGCATTTCATGTAGGCATAGAGTATGAGAAATAACTAGATGTAAATTCTATTTTCATAGACAAGGGCAAGAGCATGGTAAATCAGTCCATTGGGGGACACACCCACAAATCTACTCAAATAGAACGCACACACCAAAGGCCTCACATGGATGATCACATAGATAGATCTCATAAGTTGATGTTTGAGCAGAGATATTAGATCCTCCAAGACCAACTGGAGGATGTTTGCATACAGTGGTAACACCTTAAAAATGAGAATGCTCAGAGGCAAAGATTCATAAGGCAACTCTTATATGAATAATGCATGTGTGAACAATGCATTCTTAATAAAAAGGAGTGTGTTGAGAGGGAGGATCAACTAGCCAAAGTCAGTTTACATCCCCGTAGTGAGCATAGGGATCCCATTGACAGGCGAATTGCTTTGTAGCCTGATTTTCACTGTGAGCACATAGACACTCATACTCGCCATGCAGCCCAACATAGAGATCAGTGCCCCACATCCAAACACCGTGGACATAGGCAGTATGAACAAGAAATAGAAGAGGAATTAGGTCAAGAATATCCTAAACTCTCCCAAGTCAATGAGGAGGATGAGCCCAATTCCTCACCTCGACCAAAGAGGAATCTACCTCCGAGGGTGCTTCCAAGGCAATCCATAGAAGAGGAGTTCTTATCTTTGTAGGCTTATAAAATCTAGGTAGAAAATATCAAATCTATAGAAAAGCAAGGAACAGCTTATCAAAATCCAAACTAGAATAATATTCATAATGAACCTTTATGTTCGTCAGTGCCTACTCTGACCTATCCCGAGTATTTTTAAATGCCTAAACTAGAAAATTTTAGAGGAGAGGACGCTCAAGAGCACGTCACAAGATTTTTAGATGTGTGCTTTTAGATTGGAAGTAATGATGCCCTGCTCCTGTGGACCTTCATCATGACCCTCTTAGGTCTAGCTTGGGAGTGGTTTAATCAACTCAAGAGGCAGAGTATCACCAATTTCAAGTAATTGGCTGATGCATTTCTTGAACGCTTGACCTTTGGCATCAAGAAAAAGGTGAACTTATCCAAGTTGGCTGCTTTAGTACAACATGATGATGAACCAGTTATGGATTATGGGAAACTATAGAGAAATATGATGACAAAGCTGCCATTCTCCATCCTTGCTTCTGAATTAATTATAATGTTTACAAAAAGTTGTGCCAACCACATTTCATTATTATTACAGTTGTAGCAATATCAGACCTTCAAATAGGCTTTGGTACAAGCCAAAGTGATTGAGGATATCAAGTTACAGGAGGGTAACTTGAAGCTCAAGAACAAGAAGAAATGGAACAAGAGAAGCACTGAGAAACAACCAGCCAAGCCGACCCACATTAATCGAGTGGCTTTGAACCTTCAAAAATGGGATAAGGGGTAACAACAATGAAATTATCAAGCCCAACCTCCTCCTACATAGTATGAGTAGTGCAACAACTATCAAAAGGGTAATAATAAGGAGTAGTGCCCACCTCACCAGTTCACACCTTTTTTGGAATCAATGACTGATATTAAATCAACTATGCGAGGCCAAGGCCATACGCTTTCCAGAGATCAAACTGGTGGATCCTAATCAACCTAAACTGAAGGGATATAAAGATGAGATGTACTATATTTTCCATAGGGTAAAGGGACATGACATTGAAGTATGTTGGAGTTTCAAACATTTAGTACAAAACATGATAATAAGAGGTGAGCTAACTGTGGATAACCCTTAGGCACCAGATAATAAAAATATGGAAATTTACAAAAATCCTCTATCAAACCATGAGGTACCAAGGAACAATATTGGCTAGGTCAATCAAGTACGAATCAAACCACCAACCCACGGTTTCATTGGAATGGTCAATATTGTTACAAGATATGCGAGGTATGAGAAACCAAATCAACCTCTAGGTCCCATTAGAGTCCAAGTTGTGCCTCCTCCAATACTAGCCCAAAATGTTCCAGGACCACCAAATAGACCGATGGTGACAATCAAGAGTAGGTTAGTTTAAAATCTATAGATAGCTTCAATGAAGTTATCAATTTATGAGCTAATTCAACAATCTCCCAAGCATAGGGAGATGTTTATGGATATTCTAAGGTCCATAGAAGTGGTCCTAGGATCTCAAAGTGTTTACACACTTCATGGGACACGTGCAGCAATACCAGGAACCAATCATTTAATTTCATGATCATAAATTCAAGACAGTTTCCACTATCACAGCAGAACCACCGCTCCATATTATAGCATGTGTAAATCACATATCATTCAAGCGGGTATTGATTGATACAGGATCATAAATCAACATTATCATGACCAATGTGTTGACATATTTGAAGTTTCTAGAATAATATATTGTACCTTCCACTTTCATTTGAGAGCATTCAATGATGTGTTATGCTTGACAATAGGTACCATAGTTCTTCTAATACAGGTTGGACTCAAGACCATCCCTGTGATGTGTCATGTGATTGAAGGAGCCATGCAATACAACATCCTTTTAGGGAGGCCTTGGATACGAGAAATACGTTGTGTCCCCTCTATTCTCCATCAATGTATCAAATATGTGCATGAGGGGCAGGTTCACGTGGTTTTTGGCAATTTTGGGTACTTTGGGTACATTGCCTTTGCTCAAGTGTATAAGTTGTCATTGATGTCAAAAGGCATTTTTGTGTTGATATCAAAAAGAGTGTGATGTCAAAAATATCTTGAGAAGCTTCATAATGTTAAAGGGTTTTTATTAAAACCATGGTGACAAGGTTAAAGGTTTTTCTTAAAACCATTTGGACTCATTAAGGGTTTTTATTAAAACCAAGCTTAACTTAATGCAAAGGTTTTTACTTCTTGAAAAACCTTGAAGGTCCATGTTTATTATTAATAATTAAATTAACTCAAACCTTTGACAAAGGTCTAAGTTTAATTTATTATTAATAAAATAATAATAATTATTATTTTAATTATTATTAAAGGGTCTTTTAACCCTTAAGCGACGCACATAAAGAATTCATTCGCCGACGTGTTGCCATCGTTGGAGGAGCGCCGACGTCAAACAATTAAGGAGAAATGGCTATATAAGTGGGGATGATTTTCTAAAGTAATGGTACCTTCGATCGATGCAATTTCGTAGCTTTGTGTCCTCCGTAAAAGCGATGTTTTTCGTTGTATTTCGTTGTCCATCCATATTGAATTGCCCGAGCTTTTCTTGCGCTTGACGTCCGACAGATTGCATTTCTCCGACATTTGATAAGACTGCGAACTATGTTTTCTCGGGAGTTACGTTTTTGGACAGCGCTCATGATGATGGTGGTGGCTTGAGGAAAACGTTTACGTTTTCAAATCCTTGGCGATTGAAGGAAGACAACACATAGGATTACATTATATTTTTCATTGGGCACTTGTGCTCCAATGGTGGTGGTGTGTTGAGTGAAGAAGCATTGGGCAGAGGTGCCAAGTTTGACCCATGTTGTGGGCAATTTCGTCTTGGTCGTGATGCACGAGGATAGCAGCAATGAAAGCGCTTTAGCATTTGTGGTGGTGTTATTCATTTTCTCCAAAGGTTGGAGAACTAAGGTTGGCCAAGGTATATCTTTTATTATTTGCTTGGAGTATTTTGAGTTGACTTGGCAAATATAATTGATGGAGGTATAAGGTTAAGTTGTCATATTTTGCTTTGACATTATTTTATTGATGTTTAAAGAAGAGGAGCTAAAAGGTGTATTAAGGAAAGTTTTTATATATGCTCATTTATCTTGGTTCTAACCCTAACTTGGTTGGAAGTTTGAGGGTTGTGTGTGGTGACAACTTTAAGGATCAATTTTCTTCTACTCCAAAAAGGTATGGGCACATTTTCCTTATGAGTATGATTGGTGTATGTTTTTCTGAAATAAGGTTGGAGTGAAAAGGTTTTCAACTAGGTTTCCTTTGGTTGGGTGTAAATCCTATTTTCTGGTTTGTTGAAGACTACTTATGCATTGTTATCCTTAAGGAGAGTTTTGGTGAATGCATAATTCTGGTTTGAGGTAGTGGAAGCATTGTGCACTAGGGTTTATGTTTGTGAGTCTTGCTACTTGCTTTGAGTTGGTGAAACCCTTGGTTGGTTGTTTTGAGTTTGATGGTTGAGTTGCTTCCATAGAGGTTGTTTGATCAAGTTATTGCTTTACTTGATTCATGATATTGGGCTTACTCCATTGAGTTGATTTGAGCAAGTTATTCTTTGCATTTGGTGATATTGTGTTGGTGGTTGTTTTGTTCAAATATCTTTGGAGGGAAAAGGATTTCTACTTGTTTCCTTTTCTTGTGATGATTGGTTGAATGCTTCAAGGTTAATGTTGAGTTGAATGATGTTGGCTAAACCTTGTTTGATGAGCATTGTTGTTGAAGCCCTAATTGGTTGGAAAGATATTGGTTGTGGAAAGAACATGAGTATCATTGTTATATGAGATATTGCATGGTTGGCAATTGTTGGGTTGTGTTTCATGTTCTTGAGAAAAGCATACTACATCTATCTTATTCTTTTGAGATTGAGATTGAGTTGAGATTGATATTGGGAGTTAAGTATAGAACATATTGAGTCTCTAACAATTCTCTTTATGCTTCTATGAGGTTGATGAATCACATTGGGTCTCTAACAATTCTCTTTGTGGGTTCATGCTAAGCAAGTTTTTCTTGGTGAGCTTGCTGAGGTTTTGGACAGGTTCTGGTGGGGACTTGTGAGCAGGTTTTGGACAGGTTTCGGTGGGGACTTGTGAGCAAGTTTTGGACAGGTTTCGATGGGGACTTGTGAGCAGATTTGGACAGGTCCTAGCAGAGGACTTGTGAGCTGAGTTTTTGAGAGTTCTATCAGAGAACTTGAGGACAGAGGAGCATTGGTTCTTTGAGAAGAACCTGAGGACATATTTGGCAAGTCTTTGAGAAGGCTTGTGTGCAGAGGATTGATTTGTTCAAGTGTTGGACAGATCTGATAGACAGAGGAAGACTTGTACTAGACCGACTGACTGTGTTTGGTACAGGTTGCTGAGCTGTTGTGGACGTGATCATAGAAGGCAGAGGTCTCTTAGGCTAAGCATTGAGGATAGGAGGTCTTCGGTGGAAAGGAGTTCCACGTGCTGGCAAGAGGTAGAGGCAGTTGATCTTCTGAGGGATCATTTCCAGAGCAGAGGGGAAGGTATCTCCTTTGAGCAGAGGCTCATAAATTCTGATTGAGGGAAGGTATCTCCTTTGAGCAGAGGCTCATAAATTTAGATTGGGGGAAGGTATCTCCTTTGGGCCGAGGCTCATAAACATTGTAATTGGGAAGGTTTCCCAAAGAACTTTGAGATAACTTTTAGAGAAAAGTTTTGTGGACGTAGCCCAACCATTCTGGGTGAACCACGTTAAAATTGGTGTCACTTTGTGGATGATATTGTGCATTGTTTTGATATTGCTTTGGGTATATTGCTTTACTATTTTGAAGTATAAAGGAAAAAGTAAAAAGAGGTCTTATACTGTTCACCCCCCCTCTCAATATAAGCTTGTGTTCTTCAATTGGTATCAGAGCAGGTGCCTTCGGAAAGTTTAACGACTTGAAGGAAAAGCTAGTAAAGAACACAATGGATCATTCAAGTGGCAATGCAACACCTATTCTTGATGGGTCAGATTTTGGTCTTTGGAGTGCAAGGATGAAGGTTCATCTAATGGCACTTGGGAATGAGGTTTGGGAAGTGATTGAAGATGAGTACACTATTCCTGAACATGGTCCTAATACTAAAGAAGAAAGGCTCCTACATCACAGCAATTCAAAAGCAATGAATGCAATCTCGAAAGGCTTACAGAAAGCGGATCTCACCAAAGTGATTCACCGCAAGACAGACTAGTGAAATGTGGAAACAGATTGAAGGTGGTTCATACAGGTGATACAAATGTCAGAAAGGCCAAGTTGAGACACTTCAAAGGTATGTTTGAACAACTCAAGATGAATGATGATGAAAATATTAGTGACTACATGCTTCGTATGGATGAGGTTGTTAACTCCATGAAAGACTTAGGTCTTGAGCTTGCTGAAAATGATGTTTGTGATAAGATTTTAAGATCTCTTCCTAATAGATTTAGTGAAAATATTTCTGCTATTGAGGAAGCTAAAGATTTGGATAAGTTGAAAAAGGATGAGCTCCATAGTACAAGCATTTGAGTTGAGAACTCAAGTGAAGGTTGATGTCAAGAAAGAGGCAGCTTTCAAGGCTACCAAGAATTCCAAGGGTAAACAACTTCAAGATAGTGATGAGTCTTCTAGTGATGAAGAGGCATATTACAGCAAGAAAGGCAAGTTCTCTAGAAAGCACAAAAGTATGAAAAATATAAGATGTTTCAATTGTGGAAAGTTTGGTCATTATGCTACTGATTGTACTGTTCCCAAGAATGAAAGTGATGAAGATAAACAGGATTCTAAGAGCAAGGATTCTGAAAAGCACAAGCATCACAGGAAGAACAAAGATGAGCACAACAATCAAGGAAAGAGGTATTCTCACAAGCACAAGAAGAGTTTCTACCTAGACAAAGCAAGTAAGTGTTCTAGTAGTGATAGTGAAAGTTCTTCAAGTGATGATGAAAATGAGATGTTGTTCATATTAGAAAAAGAGGAAGAACCAAAACATAGATTCATTATCATGAAATGTCTTAGATGTGGAAATTTTGGTCACCTTGAGGATGATTGCACAAATAATGATTTGGTTTCTAGTATGTATGAGGATGCTTCAGAAAACTATAAGGAAGATGCATGTATGGTTTTTGAAAAGGGTAGCACCTCTAGTGATAAGAAATCTGAAAAAGGCTTTGATGATTCAAAAAGCAAACAAATAGAGGAAGGTGAAGTAGATCTTGAAGGTGAACTTATTAGTGCTCTTAGTGCTTTGAAAAAGGAAAGAAAGAAGAATGCTAGACTCAAGGATAAGTTAGATGAATGTTGTATGGAGAGAGATGATCTTATAGAAAGTCTTGACTTCTCTATAGCTAAGACACAAGAACTCAAGGATGAGTTAGAGTCTAAGGTTCTTGAGTATAGTGAGTTAGAACAGAAAATGGCTTCTTTGAAAGAGGAAACTAAAGAGTACAAGGATAAGCTTTATAGGTTTCAAGATAGCTCCAAAAAGGTTAAGTCACTCATCAAAGGTCAAAGAAAGACAACAGATAAAACAGGCCTTGGTTTTGTTAAGCCACACAAGGAACAAGTTGGAGAGTCTAGTAAGAGACTCCAAAAGGAAGAGAGTTCTGATGAGGAAAGTATTTCAGAAAAGGAGTCCTTGAATGATAGATGCACAAAAAATAGAATTCAGAATGAGAAGAAGTTTTCAGAACCTAAGAGGTCAATTAAAGGAAAGTTTCAAGGCAGATGTTTTGCTTGTCACAGGTTTGGTCACATGGCTTCACATTGCATGGCTCAAGTGAAGAAGGTAAATGACAGTTTTAGAAGTGCTAGTTTCTTTCAAGGGTATTGCTACTCTTGTCAACAGCTTTGGGCACAAGGCAGTTTATTGCAAGGCAAATAACAAGAACAGGTTTGGTCAGAATAGGTTTGGTCAGAACAGGTTTGGCCGCAAGAGTTTGGTCGAACAGTGGATTCAAAGATCAGGTTTGCCTAAAAGAAATAACATCGTCACGTGTTTCAAGTGCAACAATGAAGGTCACATAGCTCGACGATAGTAGAGCTAAACTTCCAAGGTACAGGAACAGGAACAGTGGTATGAACAGGTCCAAGGATCAAGGCATGGATAAGAACAGGGATGAGAACAAGAACAAGAATATGGACAAAGAGTTCAAGAGAAGGCCCGACAAGGAAGTTATAGACGTTGATGATGATCAGTGCCTAATGGGAGTTTTACTCCCACCCCAAAATTAATCACCTCATCAAGAGGTGGGGGAGGGACTAAGCTAAGAGGCTCATTCTTAGTCCCGAGCCCCAAAGGTGGCCCTTTGCCATTGATGACAAAGGGGGAGAGATATGAGTAAGGGGGAGAGCTTCAAAGTGAAGAGGAAAGCTTCAAGTCAGGGGGAGCAAAACTTCAAAGGAAGATTCTCAGTTGTGGGCACAGCTGGTCAGTTGTTAGCACAGTTGGTTTCAGTTTTGGCTCTTGAGAAGTGTTTTCAGTAAAGGTTTGCCATCAATGACAAAGGGGGAGATTGTTGGCAATTTTGGGTACTTTGGGTACATTGCCTTTGCTCAAGTGTATAAGTTGTCATTGATGTCAAAAGGCATTTTTGTGTTGATATCAAAAAGAGTGTGATGTCAAAAATATCTTGAGAAGCTTCATAATGTTAAAGGGTTTTTATTAAAACCATGGTGACAAGGTTAAAGGTTTTTCTTAAAACCATTTGGACTCATTAAGGGTTTTTATTAAAACCAAGCTTAACTTAATGCAAAGGTTTTTACTTCTTGAAAAACCTTGAAGGTCCATGTTTATTATTAATAATTAAATTAACTCAAACCTTTGACAAAGGTCTAAGTTTAATTTATTATTAATAAAATAATAATAATTATTATTTTAATTATTATTAAAGGGTCTTTTAACCCTTAAGCGACGCACATAAAGAATTCATTCGCCGACGTGTTGCCATCGTTGGAGGAGCGCCGACGTCAAACAATTAAGGAGAAATGGCTATATAAGTGGGGATGATTTTCTAAAGTAATGGTACCTTCGATCGATGCAATTTCGTAGCTCTGTGTCCTCCGTAAAAGCGATGTTTTTCGCTGTATTTCGTTGTCCATCCATATTGAATTGCCCAAGCTTTTCTTGTGCTTGACGTCCGATAGATTGCGTTTCTCTGACATTTGATAAGACTGCGAACTATGTTTTCTGGGAGTTACGTTTTTGGACAGCGCTCATGATGATGGTGGTGGCTTGAGGAAAACATTTACGTTTTCAAATCCTTGGCGATTGAAGGAAGACAACACATAGGATTACATTATATTTTTCATTGGGCACTTGTGCTCCAATGGTGGTGGTGTGTTGAGTGAAGAAGCGTTGGGTAGAGGTGCCAAGTTTGACCCATGTTGTGGGCAATTTCGTCTTGGTCGTGATGCACGAGGATAGCAGCAATGAAAGCGCTTTAGCATTTGTGGTGGTGTTATTCATTTTCTCCAAAGGTTGGAGAACTAAGGTTGGCCAAGGTATATCTTTTATTATTTGCTTGGAGTATTTTGAGTTGACTTGGCAAATATAATTGATGGAGGTATAAGGTTAAGTTGTCATATTTTGCTTTGACATTATTTTATTGATGTTTAAAGAAGAGGAGCTAAAAGGTGTATTAAGGAAAGTTTTTATATATGCTCATTTATCTTGGTTCTAACCCTAACTTGGTTGAAAGTTTGAGGGTTGTGTGTGGTGACAACTTTAAGGATCAATTTTCTTCTACTCCAAAAAGGTATGGGCACATTTTCCTTATGAGTATGATTGGTGTATGTTTTTCTAAAATAAGGTTGGAGTGAAAAGGTTTTCAACTAGGTTTCCTTTGGTTGGGTGTAAATCCTATTTTCTGGTTTGTTGAAGACTACTTATGCATTGTTATCCTTAAGGAGAGTTTTGGTGAATGCATAATTCTGGTTTGAGGTAGTGGAAGCATTGTGCACTAGGGTTTATGTTTGTGAGTCTTGCTACTTGCTTTGAGTTGGTGAAACCCTTGGTTGGCTGTTTTGAGTTTGATGGTTGAGTTGCTTCCATAGAGGTTGTTTGATCAAGTTATTACTTTACTTGATTCATGATATTGGGCTTACTCCATTGAGTTGATTTGAGCAAGTTATTCTTTGCATTTGGTGATATTGTGTTGGTGGTTGTTTTGTTCAAATATCTTTGGAGGGAAAAGGATTTCTACTTGTTTCCTTTTCTTGTGATGATTGGTTGAATGCTTCAAGGTTAATGTTGAGTTGAATGATGTTGGTTGACTAAACCTTGTTTGATGAGCATTGTTGTTAAAGCCCTAATTGGTTGAGAAAAGATATTGGTTGTGGAAAGAACATGAGTATCATTGTTATATGAGATATTGCATGGTTGGCAATTGTTGGGTTGTGTTTCATGTTCTTGAGAAAAGCATACTACCTCTATCTTATTCTTTTGAGATTGAGATTGAGTTGAGATTGATATTGGGAGTTAAGTATAGAACATATTGAGTCTCTAACAATTCTCTTTATGCTTCTATGAGGTTGATGAATCACATTGGGTCTCTAACAATTCTCTTTGTGGGTTCATGCTAAGCAAGTTTTTCTTGGTGAGCTTGTCGAGCTGTTTTGGACAGGTTCCGATGGGGACTTGTGAGCAGTTCTTGGACAAGTTTCGGTGGGGACTTGTGAGCAGTTTTGGACAGGTTCCGGTGGGGACTTGTGAGCAGATTTGGACAGGTCCTAGTAGAGGACTTGTGAGCTAGTTTTTGAGAGTTCTATCAGAGAACTTGAGGACAGAGGAGCATTGGTTCTTTGAGAAGAACCCGAGGATAGATTTGGCAAGTCTTTGAGAAGGCTTGTGTGCAGAGGATTGATTTGTTCAAGTGTTGGACAGATCTGACAGACAGAGGAAGACTTGTACTAGACCGACTGACTGTGTTTGGTATAGGTTGCTGAGCTGTTGTGGACGTGATCATAGAAGGCAGAGGTCTCTTAGGCTAAGCATTGAGGACAGGAGGTCTTCGGTGGAAAGGAGTTCCACGTGCTGGCAAGAGGTAGAGGCAGTTGATCTTCTGAGGGATCATTTCCAGAGCAGAGGGGAAGGTATCTCCTTTGAGCAGAGGCTCATAAATTTAGATAGAGGGGAAGGTATCTCCTTTGAGCAGAGGCTCATAAATTCAGATTGGGGGAAGGTATCTCCTTTGGGCCGAGGCTCATAAACATTGTAATTGGGAAGGTTTCCCAAAGAACTTTGAGATAACTTTTAGAGAAAAGTTTTGTGGACGTAGCCCAGCCATTCTGGGTGAACCACGTTAAAATTGGTGTCACTTTGTGGATGATATTGTGCATTGTTTTGATATTGCTTTGGGTATATTGCTTTACTATTTTGAAGTATAAAGGAAAAAGTAAAAAGAGGTCTTATACTGTTCACCCCCCCCTCTAAGTATAAGCTTGTGTTCTTCACATGGTGCCTTCCGATGAAGAACCATTTAAATACGTGAATCTAGTAGATTTTCCAGGGGATTTTGTGCTCCCCTCAATGCACCTAGACATATGGCCTGCATCACTGATCAAAGAGCCAGGAGGTAAAATAAGAGAAGTGTGTGCCAAACCTACAACGTTCGCATCTCAACGATCGAAGCACACAATAGTTGCTTCTACCAGACCATCTGCATCTATAATGCATCGAGATGATGAGAAGCTAAAAGCTAAAATGGGCAAAAAAGAGATAAAGTGAGTGCCCAAACCAATTGTGATCGAGGTTCCTACTCCCATGGAAGTAGAGAATGCTCAAATAGGAGTCGAAGAGGCACCTCAACCTGCTTCACCTGCATCTTCAGTAGGGTCATCTGCACCGTAGGTGACCATTCATTTGGTTAATCCCAGATTGGGGGAATATATTATGTAGAATGTGATGTTTACACCGATCATCGAGACTGCACAAGACATGGGCCGACCACAAGCCCATCACCTTCCCATAGGGATGGTGGTACCACTAGGGGTACCTCCTAACCAAACTAATTTTATCTATGGAGGGCTCGACCAGCTTGCATCTCGCACCCCCATGGATGAAGATGATGATGAGCCATTCATTATGAATGTTCATTATCTTTCTAACCCAGAGTATACCTTACGATATTTTGAGCGTTACCATTGGCATGGTTACGGTCTCAGATTATTTGAGTAGGGGTGTAGGAGGCCTTATGAACCTCAATATCAGTTGCCTACAGATAGGTTCAGGTTAGGATACCATATTGGAGGATAGGATGAACTCCTCATGGCATCTTTAGACCGCCTGTACCTCAATTTGGGGGGTGAAGTCGACTTCAATCCTTATCACCCCAATCCCACCTCTTTTTGGAGGGATAACCAGATAGTGTCTTATGTCACTATAGGACCACCCGAGACATATCACGAAGATATCTTGGTGGAGACCGGTCTAGAGCATATCCCAAGAGAAAACTTGGATGAACAAATCCATGCAACAGTCGACGACATAGGCCTACAAGTTCACAATGCTAGCACAACGATAGACTCCAAGTCAGAATATCATTCTGATGAGGACATAGCAGAGTCCATCTCTGAGAGAGGGGGACCTAGTTGCATATATGACATTGATGACGATGGTGAGTCCTCAAACAATGAGCAATATGAGGATGAGACTGAGTTGGCTTATCTAGGCCCTCTTAATTTACGTCATCTATTACCTTCAGAGATAGTCATTGAGGATGATCAATCCTTCATGGACGATAGAAGTTATCAAGAGTGGGCTTTCATGGGGCCCCACCTTCCCAATCACCCGATTCTAGTCGGTAGTGGTGAAGGTCTCTATTATGATAGTGATGATGAAGATGAAATAGAGAGAGCCTATTTAGGGCCTCCCTACTTACATCATCGTAATGCACCATACACTGTAGAGGATATGCACAGAGATATCAATCTTCATCCTCACCTCAGAGGAAGACCACCTAATTTGGATAGGATTTATCATATGGTCTTCCCTGATCCATCGACATTTAGAGAGCTCCTTGAGCCTAGCGATCCTATTCTTGAGTCTATTCATAGACCAGATCCAGAGATCCCCATACCCCCAGAACCACATCTCGAGGATGGAAGTTATATAAATATAGAGTCACATGCACGTGGTCCTGGAGACATGATCCATTCCATCAATATGATCTCCATTGATTTGACCACTCCACTTCACAACCCAACTGATCCTTCCAAGCCATTGTGTCTAAATATAGATGCTATTGATTGGGATCACGTTGACTCACCACTAGAGCCTGAAGATTTCTTCCCTAACGAAGAAATGTTGCAACCTTTTCATTTTGTGCTAGGCTATGCACATGATGTTTATCATGCTGAGGATGCTTCCAATGTGGAACCCATAAACCCAGTAGATGACATCCACTTGATCCCTACGCCTCATCAACTTGAGGAGGGATCCCACATGTCAATAGAGGAAACCTTTGAAGTGGATATCAGTAATGATCCCACCAATCCAAGGAAGGTTAAATTTGGAGAAATTTTATCTCCTGATGAGCATGCCAACCTCATCCCTCTACTGAGAGAGAGACCTACTCTCTTTGCTTGGACTTATAAGGACATGCTAGGTCTAGATCCAAAATTGGTTACTCATAACCTTTCGCTAGATCTATCAAAGAAGCCAGTCAAGTAGAAACTCAGGAAGATGCATCCGATAGTAGCCTTAATGGTCAAATATGAATTGCAGAAGTTATTGGATGTAGAGTTTATCATTTCCATCGACTATCCAGAATGGGTATCAAACATGGTACCTGTAGGAAAACCTGATGGAAGGATCCATATTTGTATGGATTTTAGAGACCTCAATAAGGCAACACCAAAGGATTCATTCCCTGTTGTCGAACATAGATGCTCTCGTAGATGCAACTATGGGTCATGAAATGCTCTCCCTAATGGATGGTTTTTTTGGTTACAACCAAATTTGGATTAAGCCCGAAGACCAACATAAAACCATGTTCATAATGCCATGGGGGACATTTTGCTATAAGGTTATGCCATTCGGTCTTAAAAATGTTGGTGCCACATATCAATGGGCTATGACATATATCTTTCATGACTATATGCATAAGATCTTAGAAGATTACATCGATGACTTATTGGCGAAGTCATTGCTACATTCAGAGCATGCTGAGGTCTTGAGAAAAGTCTTCGATCACCTGATAGAGCATAATGTCAGGTTGAATCCTAAGAAGTGTGTATTTGGCATAACTTTAGGAAAGCTCTTGGGATTCATCATTTCAAAGTGAGGCATCAAAGTTGATCCAATGAAGGTAAAGGTAATTTTAGAAATGTGTCCTCCCATGAATATCAAGGAATTAAGAAGCCTACAGGGCAAAGTAGCATCCATAAAGTGATTTATCACATAGTTATCGGATAAATGTTGACCCATGAATCGACTGCTACACAAGGGGGTCCCATTCAATTGGGATGAGGACTATCAAGCAACCTTTGCTGAGATTAAGCAATACCTGGCAATGCCACCAGTGCTAGCTCCACCAAGACCAGATGAGCCTTTTCTACTATATATATCGATGACTGACTTTGCATTAGGGACCATGTTAGCCCAAAAGAATGTGCAAAACAAAGAGCAAGCCATATATTACATTAGTCAAACCTTGGTGAGTTATGAGATAGGATATGCATATGTGGAAAAACTATGTTTAGCAGTAGTGTTCACTACAAAGAAATTGTGACATTATATGTTAAGTCATACGATGTATGTCATATCAAAACAAAATCCTTTGTAGTATATGATGAGCAAGACATATCATAATACACGTACTACAAAGTGGATCATGCTATTGATAGAATTTAATTTAGAATTCATTAGCCAAAATTCCATTAAGGGATAGGTCATAGTTGATCAACTAGCTGAGGTACCTCTTGAAAATAGTAGGCCCCTCACCATTGAGCTTCCTGATGATGTAATTTTTGCCTTATCAGAAGCACCCAAACCCGAAGAACCAGATAACAAAGCTGATATGACCTTGTTCTTCGATGGTTCAAAGTGTGAGCAAGGGGGTGGTGCAGGAATAGTGTTGTTCACACCGCAAGGTGCTCCTATGCCCTTGTCATTCAAGTTGGACTTTCCTTGCACTAACAATAATGTTGAATATGAAGCCCTAATTTTGGGCCTCCAAATAGCTATCACCATGAAGATTAAAAGGTTAAATATCTTTGGTGATTCCCTTCTCATTGTTAACCAAGTGAAGGGACTTTTTCAATGTCGATGTCCTATCCTGAAGTCTTACAAAGATCTTGTTGATACATATTTAGCTCAGTTGGAATGGTATGACATCGAGGCAATCCCTCATTCATCGAATAGATTCGTAGACACTATGGCATCTTTGGGATCCTTAATCCCTCAGAATCCATCTATTGATTTTACTACCATCCATGTAAAAATATTGTCACACTCTATTATGCAACGTGAAGCTTTGGATAACAAAGAGTCAATCAACATGATTCAGGTAGAACCAAACCATGAATGGTTCTACAGAGCCAGAGACTTTCTCAAGAGAGCACCTTGGGGGTCATTGATCTCGCAGGATCCTACGAGGAGTGGTACTACCATTCACCATAAGGTTATTTCCCAGTATGCATTTGTGAATGTTGAACCATAGGGGGAGCATGTTGTCTTGTCAGTTGAGGTCGAGAGCTATCAGAACTGGATGTCATAGATATACGACTTCCTTAAGCTTGGTGTAATCCCTCAAGGATTATCGCGTGTCATGAAGTGCACATTTAAATAGAAAGTGACAAAGTATGTCTTGTTAGGAGACATTTTGTATCATCGAAGCTACGATGGAGTTCTCCTTCATTGTCTTGAGCCCCAAGAATCATCTTGGGAAATTTTGCAAGCTCACGATGGTACGTGCGATGGCCATTTCAATGGCATGGCTATCATCAAGTGCATCCTTCGCATGGGTTATTATTGGCCCACTATGGAGAAGGATTGCAATGTGTATGTCAAGAAATGCGTTAAATGCTAACATCATGCTAATCTTGTGCACCTACCATCATAGGCCTTACAGCCCATTCAAGTGGCTTGGCCATTTGCTCAGTGGGGTTTGGATCTCATCGGTAAGATCTCTCCTCCATCATCGGGTCGACATACATTCATTATTATGGCTACTGAGTACTTTACTAAGTGGGTGGAAGCAATCCCATTAACAATGACAACTGGAGCACGTATTGCTGAGTTCATACTCACCAATATCATAAGTCATTTTGGGATACCATCCAAGATAATTTTGGATAATGGAACATCATTCAAAAACAAAACTGTGAGAGCTTTGACGTTTAAGTACAAGATCAAACATAGTTTTGTGACTCCATATTATCCATAGGCAAATGGGTAGGCTGAAGCTTCAAACAAGACAGTGGTATCCATATTGAAAAATATGGTACAAGAACATCATAAATATTGGCACATCCAACTACCCCTTGCATTATGGGCTTACAAGACTAGTATTCGGACACCCACTGGGGCAACTCCATTTTCACTAGTATATGGCACTGAGGCCATTATGCCCTTAGAGTTGGAAATTCCAATGTTGCGCATCGCATTGAAAGAGTTCATCGATGATGACACCACATGGCAAGCTCACCTAGATCAATTGATGCTACTTGATGAACGTTGCATGAATGCCCTTGAGCATCTTTGCATTTATCAAGAGCACTTAAAATGAGCTTACAATGACAAAGTCCATCTGAGAGACTTTGAGGTTGGTGATCTTGTGCTGAAAGAGAACCAACAGAACTCAAATCTACCACCAAAAATGTGAGATAAATTTATGGCTAATTGGTTAGGTCCTTATATCATCTCTGAGAAGATTGGACCTAGGACATATCGCTTAACATCGTTGGAAGGGGTTGAAGAGCCTGAACCTCTCAACATCCTTCACCTTAAAGCATTTTATGCCTAAAACCATCAAAAGGCCCCAAAGGCATCTGTAAGCCCTTTGGTCATTCAGTAAAAGGCTCCAAAGGCATCTGTAAGCCCTTTGGTCAAATAAAAAAGTTATAAAATCTAAAAAATTGGAAAATATCAAAATTCAAAAACATTGCATTACATTTCATTTGCATCATTGCATTTCATTTGCATCATCGCATTCCAGTTACCGCATGCATTTCATATTGCATTGCATTAGGCATATCCATCCATCGCACTTGCATTAGGATAGTTTGTGTTTACAATCTTACAAATGACACCACGTTTGTATTTCAATCATGCATCTTTGCACTATCATCATCATTCATCACCCATGTGAGTAATTGTGTTTTTCAACACAACCCTTCTTGTTGCTATGAAGAATATACTAGGGTTTTCTAGTCATTCAACCATACCTAGTGGTCTTCTCAAGAGTTTGGTAGAAAGCTTGCTTTACTTTTGTAGATGAGGTCTAGTTTTGATAGCCCTTAGCATATCAGAATCCTATCACTAATCAAACACATTTAAACAATCCTAATTAGGGTAAGGAAGGATGAAAACTACAAAAGTGGTCCAGGTCACCTTAGGTAAAAGGTTTTATTACTTGCTCATTTTGTGAGGCGCAATGGTCTAGAGTAGTGGTCATTGGAAAAAGGACAAGTTTACCCCCTACCCGAATAAATCCCTTGCTTACAAATGAAGGAGAAAAATCCCCAAGTGAAATTCCAAAGTTAAATCCTCAAAAATGAAATCAAATCAGTATCAAATCCCTTGCTCAAAAAAAAATAAATACAAAATAAACAGTGATTTTTATCACTATACAAAATAAACAGTGATTTTTATCACTATATATGAGCAAGTATCCCAATAAATTGAAGAAAAGAAGGGGGTGAGCTTGAATCCCTGGAATGATCAATGCTTGAAAGCCATAGAGTGAGCCTCAATCTCAACAATGGGTTGAAAGAGTCCCACCTATCATTGAAGGGGTAGTTCTAAGCAATTTATGAGTGAGCTAGCTTTAGGTGGCCTGTATTGCCTAGTAGTCTAGTCCAACTAAAATCTAAACCTAGGATTGGATAGACATTTGAGGATCCCCAATCTTAGAAATGGGCTGAAAGAATCCTGCCTGACATTGGGGTATGCTTATGCCTTATCTAAATATACTCATTTGCACACACAGGGATAATGAATAGTTAGGGTCTATCCTAGTGAAAGCCTTATATTTTAGAAGTCTAGTATGGTCAGTATACAACTTTTGATAAGTCAACTAGGGTGTTTGAGTCTCATGGAAAACCTCAAAAATTCCCAAATAGCAACAAACAATTTTCAATGCAATCATCAAAAATCAATTTCTTTTATGAGAGTTTGTTTATTAGAACTATTTGTAATATAGGCTAGATATCGGATGGATGTCAGAAATGATATTTAAATGGCCACTGACTATATTATACATATTATTTTAATCTACAAAAGCTTATGAATAGAAACCATATATCATTGCATCTCACATATGGGTGTACAATTTATCAATTTTCATAAAAAGATATAGCAATTACATCTCATGATTGTTATACATTCTGTGGTGTCATCCATTAGATTGTTAAACTCATATTGCATTCATACATTATGTTTTAAGTGATTAAAACATACATGTTCATTTACATAGCATTCATCATAGAAAAAGTTGTGCAATACATACATGGCATAAATTATGTCATAACAACATAAATTAAATGCATACAAGTACAATAAATCAAACATGCATTTTAAACAACATATATTGCATTCATATACATTCATCATAAGTAGTCCACCTACACATATATATCATTGCATTTAAAATCATACATTCATCATCTATCTAGTGCATGTCATCCATACATCACATCATATAGCATAAAATAAACATCACATCTAAACATTGCATCCATATGCATCTCATAAAATCTAAAAATAATAAAAATAATAAACTGCACATATAATGAGTCTCAATGTCAGATCATATATATATATGTGTGTGTGTGTGTGTATCAAAATACATAATAAGCAGTACATCGACATGTGTCAAAAATACCCATAGGCTACATCTATGTAGGTCCTCGACCTTACACACAAAAATGGTACAATAGCATCTATAATATATGTACTAAGTAGCAGCGCCTATGCCCCCAGCCTGAGAGGCTCCACCATCACCTCCACCATCCCTGTGAGTCCTCCTAGAGCTAGCACCGAAGGTCCTCTCTGACCTATGAGATCTATGACTGGAGCTCACTGAGGACTAGCCTATCTCTCGAGTGTGAGTCCTCTGAGACCCTGAAGTTATGGGCATCTCCAAAATCTCACCCTCGAGTAGTCCAATCGCTCCTCTCAAAGTAGAGATGTAGGCAGCACTCTGTGCTCCATCATCGATGTGCTACTACACCAGGGCCCGGAGTCTCCTGATCTCTGCTCCCTGGTCCAACCCTGCTAATCCCTACTGTTGCTACTAGCACTATTGGTACTATTAGAGCAGCTAGAGGTGCTAGAGAAACCTATGATGATGAGGGATCTACCCTCCCACCCTAGAGTGCATAATATATGCCATCATAGCATCTATCTATGACTATAGAAGGATGCACTGCCCTATAACCTTCTGGATCTCTGTATCTACTATAGTGATCCTAGCCTATAGAGTGGTCTTCTCCTCCTCATAGTTGTACCACTATGACTACCCTACTATGAGTCAAGACTATAGATCCCCCACCTTTTCCTATAAAGTGGCAATGGTGGTGTCTCGATGTAAGAGTTGTGTCTATAGAGAGCCTACCTGAGTCTGTAGGCTAGCAACCTAGGCCCTGAGCTACCCAATCTCACTATCAGGTGGTGCCTCACCCTCCTCAAGAGCGTCATCCTCCTCCTCAACTAGAGGTGCATCCTCTATAGATCCCTCACCCCATCCACCCTCAGTCCTCTAACGAACTCGATGATCATGAGGATCGACCTCTACACCCTCTACACCCTCTACAACATCATCAACTACCCTACCTAAGGGGCCCTCAAAGCCTTGCCATACCCTGAGGGTCCACCAAGTGTCATAGTCAGGAGTGGTCCCTACATCTATCAAACCTGACTCCTGAAAGTCATCATCCTCATCACCTAATGGAGTCACCCTAGGCCAGGTCAAGTCCCTCTCTAAAGTGAGGTGATGATAGATAGTAGGTAGCTCTAGAATGTCCTACCTAATCCCAAACTATTGGGTAACATGAGAGAAGTAAAATAACTCTCATACCTTAGACTTGCATCCGAGGAGCCATCTATCTCTGCATGCCCGACGTAGTCGATCATCAACCTCCATCCATGGAGGGCAGTCTAAGTATGGGTGCCAATCAATATGATCTGCATGTAGTCCTACAAACCATCCAATGTAGTGAGCTAGATCCCCTACATGAGACCTACTCTAGAAGCCCTCCTACTCATGAGGCCAGCATATTGCATAGCACTGGTGCACCTCCTCAATGGTGCCAATCTCAAGGGGTAGGCCAATAGGATGCTCGATATTGATGTGCTACCACCCCTAGATCTGAAGTAGTAAGCTACAACCGATGCCAACTCTACTCCTCTAAGTAATCTGGTACAACTCATTATAGAGCTACGCTAATAAGGCACTCCCCAGGATAAGATCAAGGATGATCAGTAGGACTCGCTAGGACCTCCATCATCCTAGCTAGGAGGTTCCATGAGAACCTCACTCCAGATGTGTTGGGTAGGATGATCTACACAATCAGGTGCATGAATGATCACTCGCTCTAGTGAAACCTTATTCTATACTAATGCTCAATATGGACCCCTCCATGGTCCGAGTGTTGTTATGCTACCTCACTATGATAGCCAAAAATATGATCAAATACTGCATTCTTCACATTAATTGATGAAGATGTGATGGCCTCACCATCTAGTGGGAGTCGAAATATGTGGTAGACATCCTCCAAAGTGATGGTCATCTCACCTATAGATAGGTGAAAGGTATTGGTCTACGCATCCCAACATCGGGCCAATGCAGTCATATAGGCTTGATCAGCCCTGATGGAGGGAGGCATAAGACATAGCCAAATCCTATAACCCCAAACCATGCCTGATCCACCTGAGAAAGGGCACCACGCAGGTTGTGAAGGATCTCTGATTCCCTCACCCTAGTAGTCAGGGTCTGATAGAAAGTAGAATAATAAGGCAAAAATAAATAAAAATCAACCATAAACATCAAAAAACAAGCTTGAAAACATCAAACAAATAAAAAATTCAAAACACCAAAAACAATGGAAAAATGCACTTTAAAAAAAATCAATTAAATATGATAAAAATCAAAAAAATTAAAAAAAATTCTAAAGGTTTGCGAACCGTGGCTCAGACCCATGGTTAGGGAGGCGGTCAAATTTTTGACCATTGGATTTTGAATCCCATCATGGCTGACAACCATGACCCCCAATTTGCCAATTGGGGACCATGCCTACCAGCCACGGCTAGGCGGGAAGACCTTTTCCAGGTCATTTCCCATCCCTACATTCCCAAAAAACAAAAAATAATAATAATAAACAAAACAAAAATAAAAAAAACAAATTAATTTAACCCCTCCCCTTAAGCTAACCTAAGCTAAACCTAACTAGGGTGAGTTTCATTACCGATGGTTTAATGAGGTTCATTTAACCCATTAATTAGTGAGGTTAATTTTAAAATCGGTAAAATAAAATGGTCAAGGGTTTTGTGTGCTTCTACCTTAGTCGCACCGGCTCCTCCAGGTTGGGCTGCCATCGGTCCAGGTGGTAGTGAGGTCGAGTTTTCAGTAGCACTTCATGTCAGAATTGTTGAATCACCTCTCAGAGCGCTCAAGATTTGCAAGCTGTCAAATTGAAAATGACGTCAAAAATGATAGGAATTTTTTTAAATATTTCTTATTTTTTGCCTGACCATGGTTGACACCCGTGGGTGCAGAACTAGGGTTTGTCGATCATGGTTGTCAACCATGGCTAGAAAAATTTGAAAACCTAGCTATTGTTGCCAAGCGTGGCTAGCAAACTATAATAAATGATGAAAAATCCCACCGTGAGGAGCTAAAAAATGATGAATTAAAAATACCCACCTGACCAGAATTGTAAAAAAATTCACAAAATAACAAAAAAATCAGATAAAATCAAAAGCCAAATGCGCCTCGTATCTAGTAATTTACCCTATACACTTGGCGGTTGCAGTGACTTGCGCTCCATGCAATCCGAAAGGATGAGTATATTACCATAAGGACATTTGGGGTAAATTCGTCATCGTTGAATTGATATGCTTCATTTCAATCCCTAAGAAGGCCCAGACGATCGGACTGCTCCACGGGAATGAGGTATTCATATCACTTCTTCTATGACATTTTTAGCAGATCATCGAACAATATGATTCAACACATGCCTAATTGGAATTGCTATCATTTTGATTCCCTAAGAAGGCCATTGAGGTTGGACCGCTCCATGGGATAGAGATGTACAATTACTATTAATAGTTGCAATCATAGCTGATTAGGCCTAATCAATTATCAAATGCTAAATCTTATTTTGTTCAAAGTCATTCATAGTGGTCAAGTGACTCGTCACTTCATTTAATTGTCCTACCCTCATCGACTCATCGCTTGAGGGGGTAGTCATAATATCATAATCATAATCAAAGTCAACAGAAGATCCCTTGATCGTAGATCTCTTGATCTTGTCAAAATTGCGTTCATCTTACGAATCATTGCCAATGACTATCATAAGCTTACCCTTTGCTGGGGAAAAAGCAAATATGATAGTTTAGTTTGTAGCTCTCTTCCTTTCAGTTATATAGGCTCGAAATCCTATTGTAGCACCAAAGCTACCCGAATGTCTGATGACGAGTGCAAGCTCTTGCAAATTTAAGCCTTCCATCCAGTTGGAAGCAATGATTCTAGGATGTGCATCCTTTTGCTGGACCCTGAGCATCTAATGTTGATCAGACTAATGATCATCATCCAACCTACGACATCATTTTAGGAGGTCTATTTTTGCTCAGCGTTGTTCGATCTCACAATGCATCTCAAAAGGGGCATCTGTAGACACCTAAAACATGTCATGTCGAGGTGACTACTCATATGGGACATGCTAGAAGACCATATGGAAGACCTTGGACAAATACCAAGGTATAGCAGTGGTTTTAACCACTCATTTGGGTACCTTTGCCTAGTCAGTGCTAGCCACTGTTGACACCCATGGTTAGTAGAGCTGACCGTGCTTGTCAGCCATGGTCTAGCATCAAGAATTAGTTGGCCTTTGACCAAGTCAAAGTTGGTTCCAAATGGCCAATTGGTTGCAGATTGGAGCGGTTTGAGCAAGGAAGGTTCTGGATATTTCCATCCAACAAACTCTAACTGCCCAATCTTGATCTTGGCTTCCTCATGAAGCTAGGACATAGCCCTCCAAGGTGCTATAAGAACCCCATCCAAATTGGGGAAAATACTAGAGAAGCTTTCATTTGAACGCAGTGAAGCCCTATCGAATTCAACACTCACCTAATTGCATTGTGACATTGCTTTCTTACCCCTAATTGAGAGATTGAAATGGCAATTCAAGCCATGGAGGTCCTAGGAGGTTAGGAGAGCCAAGAAATGCAATTACACCAATTTCACGTGCAATCGGAGCAATTCAACCACCAAATCTGTTAGAGGACACAGAGGCGACCCTTGACCATCAATTTGGCAAGAGGATTCAGATATTTAGCCCTTGAATTGGAGGACAAGCACACTTCAAGCTCATCCATGGCTGTCAGCCATGGCTAACAGTGCTCACCGCACCACAGAGCCGTGGTTAGGGTATCATCACTGATTTCCTTGCTTTCTCATCATAGGATTTGTTAATGGCATTAGATTAAGCATAATTTAGGTTTAATTGCATTATTAGAGATTTTTGATCGGTAGAATTAGCTTGTTTAGTTGTCTTGCTTTCAATATTGTAACTAGGATACTAATGAATCTTTTTCATGCTTCCATGTTTTCAAATTCATAATTAGGCCATTAGATAGATACATATGCTTTTCCTTTACATGTTTCATAGCATATTTTCATGTTTTGCATAGGTTTACTAGCTTTCTTGCATTTTCTTGATTATATGCTAGTAATATCATGTGTTCATACAATTTCCTCAAAAAGCCTCATCAAGAGAGGCATCCTTTATTACTAATGCTTCTTGTTGTTTATTGCACGCAGGATCAACAGGGTTTTGACATGCAAGGCAACAAATGCCTCTAATCATGGAGAAGAAGGTCATCGACACCTTGGAGCAGTTCGTGTCATTTTAAAAGGCATTTGGAATGCACCTACCCTTGAGGGGGATTTCAAACTATTGTAATTGTTGTATCAAATGGGTATCCCTAAGAGGGATGGATTTGTAACTTGACTTGATTTGAAATTAATAAAATATCTTTGTATTTTGTTCTTTTCATTCTTGTCAATTTGTGTATGCCTATTTGCATCATTTTCAGCAATTTCAATATTAGGTGCAAGCCTTTTTGGATGCTACATGTCCTAATAGTATGGCCTACTAAATATTAGAGCAATATTTTATGGTTGATTGGTATGGAATAGAAGTGTAGTACTTATGATGTAGTGGATGAGAAATATCTTATACTCATGATGCAAAGTGTAATTATTGTGATAAGCATCATATTGATCCTTCCTATCATATTTATAGGTTTTTCCAAGGAGTAAACCATAATAGTCCATTAGAGTCACATCATAGTGACTCGATCCATAAAATTTAGGCCAAAGACAAAGGAAAATATGCAAGTATGTGTGATTTATGAGGCAGAACCATTATCCTTCCATCCAAGTGAGTATGGACAAGTATGTGGTTCTAGTGGCAACTACAACTTATCAATAATGAATCTCATAATTAAAGTATTTTGCAAGTCATCGATTATACAATTAATTGAAAAATCCAGAGTTATATGAGCCCTCATGAGGAAAAAAATATCATAGTCACCTTTAGAAAATTCTAAGACATCAAGGTGATATTATTGAGTTTACCCTTGAACTCATTGTATACTTTATCTTCTCCTACAACCTCAATGGGAACATGTTGTTCCTCATATTGAGATTTTATAGTCAAATTTGTTTCATCCTAAAACATAAAAATTCTTCATGACCTCTCCTATTATAATAAGTACAAATATTTTTGCTCTTAATTGAAGGAGACATTTTTTGAGAAGAAGAAGAGGAAGAAGAAGAAGAAGAAGAAGAAAAAGACTTATTGGCAGTAGATGAATATTTTTGATAGTTGGAAGTTCCTGTAGAAAATTAAGATCGAGTATTCCTCAATTGGGTAACATGTTTCTCTTCGATAATTTGTGCATGATTGAAAGCAACATATAATTTGGCAAGGGCAATGTACATAAACTCCCTATATATAGGCTCTTTTAAACCACTCTTGAACTTGATGATGAGTGTGGAAGTCACATCTGCTATACCAAGTAGAATTTGTAACTTGTTGAATTGAAAAATGTAGTCCTGCATAGACATGTTATTACTTTATCACAATAAAAACCTGTAGATACTAAAATCATGTCAATACGATTAAGCGATAAAAAGTATTGACTAATTGGAATAATATGGCCCCTTGGGCAACCCTTAGATATTTTATAGTGATCATAACCACTCTTTGAAGGATTTACCCCACTTTTGGGAGGTTTTGGGCCACATACGCATGACCGTCCCACCCTGGTATGAGGGTAGATCACCACCGTCCCACCTACGGATGGTGGCAAAGCAGCCCTCCCTAGGTGGGACAGCCATAAGGTTTGACTCCCAAAATTTTAAATTTGGACAAATGGCACCCAAAAGTGACCTAGTTTCTACCATTTATCCCACCTATATGAGCATGCAAGACCTAGCAACAAGATAGAGAGGAGTTTTAAGACATAGCCACAAAGTGGTGATCATGGTGGGACCCTATCCCTATTGCTTTAATTGAAGGTTTAAACCTCAATTTTTGCTTGGTTTCTATTGTAGGTACTTGTCGTTCTAGCCTGAAACGACCTCTAGACTACTCCTCATGCCACCTTGGGATAGCCACACAACCGTCCTACCCTGGGATGGCCATCAAACTAGCAGCCATCCCATCCTAGGATGGCCACAAAATAGAGCCTTTTTTTCTTCAAATTCCAAAAACAACAGGCTTATAGGCCATTGAGGTAGGTGTAAAAACCTTTTATTTTCATTTCTGCTATTCAAGATTGCTAAAATATGGTTTTTCTTACTTCTTTGATTGCTTGAAAATTAGGAGATAAGTTTTGCTTTTCTATAGTTGAAATGAGAAAAAAAATTGGAAAGGAACTAAGTAGAAATGCACCTCTATGGTTTTCTTACTTGTAGCCTACCCAATGGGTAGGTTCTCATTTAGGATTTGCATATTGTAGGTTTCTTTTTATCTAGCTTCTTTTGAAAGTAAAATGCACCTTTTTGAATGCATTTAGTGAATGATCATTGAATGCTTCGTTGTTTACTTTATTTTGGCTTAAAAAGAACTACACATCATGCTTCACTTAAACACTAGTGAGTTGGATTTCATCACCAACAACTAGTAGAGTTCAATGACGATGGCTTTCATCTCCACCCGTTGCCTCAAATCCCATGAACCCTTGTTCTTTTCCAAGGTCGGCTCCAATATATGATGTAGCTTGGAAAATTTGCATGTACTTCTCTTCAGAGGGTATAACATTGACCAAGTTAGTATTGGATGAGGACTAGTAGGACATGTGCTCCTTTACCGGGTATGGGATTTCATATCCATACTTTAGTGGGTTTACATGACCAACTTTCATTTTCAGTTGTCGAGCTACGAGAATACAAGTGAAATCCAATTAAACACAATATTATCATCCAATGAAATTCAAACACGTGATATAAGGTCATCTTTACAAACAACACATATGAAACACACAAAACAACTTAGGGATTCACATCTAAAACTTAAAAGAGATAATCACTTATTTTATTGAGTGTTTTATTTTCTTGCATGTTATTTCATTAAAAATTTGTAAATAATATAATCATCTAGGGTTTGGTAGAGATTAACAATGGTATGCACCCACAACCAAGCCCAATCATGAGCAAAAGCTACGAAATGTGGACTAGGAGATATGAGTCATCTTTGTTTTACCCCTAAGGATTTGGTCATTCCTCCTTGGTGAGCCTCTACTCACCCAAGTCCCAGGATAGTGAGACATGAGCAACACCTATGAGGAAGCCCTATGCAGGAAACCCCTCTAGGTTGTGGACCTTATTCAGGGGAGTGTTCTCAATATTTAGGCACATCACATGCCTTCTTTGATGAAAGGCAATAGTGCACTAAGGTGCAAGTAGATAGAGCGATGTCACGCATCCGTGTACCTAATAGGTCTAACATGCACACTTATGGGCCAGAGGATAACTTCACACATTGGATAGAGTAGATTGATTATACTTTGCCTTTACTTCACCCTAATAGGTTCCAGTAGCCTAGACAATAGGATGAGTATGATACTCGTTGCTCAGGGCAAGCAAACTCTGCCCTTCCCTTCCTCATCGATGAAGGAAGGAATGAGGAAATTCTTGATTATCCTTAGGGATAGTATATCGTGCAAGCACAGTGTGTCTCTATGCCTATTGAGTATTAATACCATATGCCTAGGCCAGAACCTCAAGTAAATTTGGCTACCCTTGATCAAGGGAAGCGCACAATGGATATCGTAGATTATATTGAATGAGGTAGGCCTCAGGACAAGACTCTTAGGCCTCCTACGCCCCACATAGTGGAACAGATCAATCAAGTGATTATGAAATATATATAATGCCAAGCATAGTTCAAGAAGCTTCAATGAGATAAATATCAACTAAACCGCTTGCATCAGCTTGAGAAAGAAAGGATTGAATGGCATACCAATGAGTTGTTCTATAAAACTTTGCATGAGAGGGTTCCTACCCCTAGTACTTACAAATAGGAATTTCATCAAAGGCAACCCACTTTAGTTTAGGATAGGTCTCCTAGACCTTACCCACCATTGCCTCCCCAACCTCCTAGGTCGAATCAGGACTTGCATCGTAGGCCAAACATGGGTCACCTTCCACAGGTAGTTACCCCTCTTTATGGATCGACTCAAGAGATGCCTTATAGGGCTTACATCGAGTTTGAGCCAAAAGTAGAATGTATCTAAATTCCTTATCAAGGTAGGGAGGTGACCATCATCCACCTCATAATAGGCCTAATATTCCTCACCCTCCACCGTAGGATAGAAGCAAAGAAGAGGAGATAAAATCCTCTGATGCATATAATGTATTGCTAGAGCACTTAGAGTTAGGAGAGAACAAGACCTCTAGGTCTAGATCTCAAAATCCTACTTTGTGCTAGCTATGCAATCAACCTCTTCATCCTTCGGTGCTTGCCCCTTCCTATTCAGAATAGTTTAAGATGCCTCATTTGGCTACCTTTAAGGGAGAAGAATATGCATAAGAGCATGTTACTAAATTCTTGATCTAATGCTTTGGCATACAAGACAATGATGTTTTGCATTTGTAAATATTCATGACTACCCTCTCTAGCCTCACCATGGAGTGGTTTACCCAACTGCCAAAGCATAGCATCCATAATTTGGATCAACTTGTAGATGTTTTCCTAGAATACTTTACCTTCAATACCAAGATGAAGGTGACACTAGCTGATCTCCCTAGGTTAAAACAATATGATGACAGGTCAGTAGCAAATTATGGTAATAGGTTGTGAGCATTGCTCACCAAGCTACCATATCTACTCCCCTTGTCGTAGTTGACTTAGATTTTTGCCAAGAGTTGCCTAAATTTGATCTCCTTACTGTTGCAACTGCAACAATATCTGACTCTTGAAGATGCCCTAGCACAAGCTAGAACAATTGAGGACATCAATATTCAAGAGGGAGAAATCATAAAGCCTTACAAGGAGTGGAAAAAGAACACTAAGAATAGCCCAGTGTAGCCTAAGCTAGTAATAGTTAATCAAGTTGCCATTAGTATCCCAGGGCCAGTGAAAACCATATTACCTCAAAATCCCAATTATTAGGCCACACCTAGGAACTATAACAAGGAAAACCAAAATAATCAAGGGCAAAATCAATATCATCACCCTAAGAGATAGTTCATGCCCATTACAGAGTCTATGGACTCTTTGTTTGAGTGCCTCTTAGTGACTAAATTGATCAATCTGCCTGAGATTCAACCGATCGACCTAAATACACTAAAGCCCAAAGGGTACCGGGAAGACCTATACTATAAGTTTCATAGGCAAAATAGGCATGACGTGCAGATGTGCTATAAGTTCAAGCATTTGGTACAATATATGATCGATAGGAAAACTCTTTAGGTAGACAACCGTATCACACCAAACAATCAACATATGGGTGTTTTAAAATACCCATTGCATGCCCATGTGGAGAAGGCCCAACTAGTACCCCAGGTGAATGAGGTTCATCATGCATCCCCTAAGTAGGGGTTTTTTGGCATGATTAGCATTATGACAAGGAACAAGAGGTACTCAATCCTAGTCGCCCCACCTGTGACTTCAAGTGACGTTCCTTCAACATCACAATCATTGTCACCTCCACTGCCAAACCTCTCACCTAGGTCGTTGGTCACAATCAAGAGCAAGCTCACTTAGAGCTTGAGAACTACATCTTCCCAGCTCTCCATCTATGAGCTCATTCAATAATCTATACCTCATAGAAAATATCTAATGGAGATATTAAATGTAATAGAATGGTCTCCCCAGGAATCCAACTCCAACAAATTCATGGGGCATTTTTGGCAATGTACGGAACATGTGATCACATTCTGAGAAGATGAGCTCAAACTATTTCCAAGTGATATAGTGGATCCTTCGTTGCACATCATTGCATGTGTAAATGAAACACCCTACAAGAGAGTTTTGGTAGACACTGGATCTTCTAGCAACATCATCACTACAACTCTCAAGCATTTGAAGATCCCAACATCCCATATTGACACGTCTCCCTACACACTTTGATCATTTAATGATGTCATATGCTCAATGGTTGGTATGATCATCTTACCTATTTAGGTAGGGAAAAAGACCATACCAATGCTATGCCACATCTTGGAGGGTGATATGACATACAATATATTTTTAGGTAGACCATGGATCAGGGACATGAAGTGTGTCCCTTCCATCACTCACCAGTGCCTCAAGTACACTTATGAAGGGTAATTTCATGTCGTCTTTGTAGACCTAGAGCCTTTCAAGTACTGAAATATGGTGCAGCAGCTCCCTGAGTCAACCTTACCCTCAAACTACCTAGATTTTCAACTGAATAAATCTAGTTAAAGTCTGACTCTATCACCATCTCTGTAAAGTGATCCATCACCATCCCATGCCATACCATCCTCATCATTGGTACCCCCAGAGATGCCTCCATTACCTATGGATCCTTTGCCTAGGAACATGGGGAGGTGATATATTGATGAGTCCCAGCCAACCATATACACCATCTCCACAGAGGAGATCCCTAGCAAGATAGATGAGGAGCTACCTCAGGAGGTAAACATTGAATCAATTCAAGCCTCACTCTCATCCCATCCTTCTCTACATCCATAGGTCATAGTGCACCTGGATACCACTAGTCTAGGAGAGTACATGGTTAGGAATATCACTGCCATCCCTGCCATCGAGTCGATGCGAGATATGGGTTGACCTCATCTTCCCATAGGCACTATCATGTCTCTCAACCTCCCCCCTAATCAGATGAATTTAATTTATGGGGACCTCAACTATGACATCGAGCCTTATCAATAGTAGGAAGAGGATGAAGAGCCCTTTTATGAGGATATCAACTACATGCCCAACCCCAATTTTACCATGAAGTATCTCCACCTCTATAATTTTCATGGTTATAGGTTGGGCTTGTATGAGCAGGGCACCCACGTTCCTTACCAACCGTAGTATCAAATACATTATGATAATTTTGGTTGGGACACAATAAGCCTATGCCCCTCGATGTCCTCACAGATAGCTTAGATTGCATGACTCTAAACTTTAGGGATGAGCTTGCATGAGATTCCTATGCCAACCCCAATCCCATATACTCACTAGGGGACTACCTCCACGCACCCATAAGCAACCAAGAGACATCCTACGATGTCATCCAATCTTATGAGAGAGGTGAAGGTTTGCACACTCTTCCCCATGATAGTGAGGAAGAAGATCTAGATTCCCCTTATGGGTGGACGTCTGATGATGAGTCAAACTATGGAGTCATGTCGATTGACTCTTCTAGATCTGATGGAGAATACACATGGATAATCCCTATGGATGATGAATATGAGTTCTATTTATGTATTTTCCCATTACACCATCCCATTTGGCAACAACTTCTACCTTTAGAGGAGCAAGCTTGTCTGCAGCCACACCGACTGCCTTCGGTCATTTCACCTTTATCGCAACCACATTCGTAGATCTTGTGGCATCTCAATATCCATAGAAACCATCAACCACCTTGGGGAAATCATCCATCCATAAACATGATTTCCATAGACCTTTTTGAGCCCATGTGAGTTCTGGATAACCCATCAGAGCCACTACACCTCGACTTGGGGGTAATTTACTTTGATCGAGGAGATCCTTCCCCATCGCCTTCTAAGTACTGGCCTTGCAATGAGATGCTATAGCTATTTAATTTCTCTCTAAGGTTGAATCATGATTTATTCCATGCTAAGGAGGAACCTGAGGTTCCAATTGATGATCTAAACCTAGCAGATGACATTCACCTAATCCCTACTCCTCACCAATCAAATAAGGGGTCACATATGTCAATCAAGCCAATGATTGACAAAGATATCAGCTCAGATCTCGATAATCCTCAATGTATCAAGTTAGGGGAAATATTATCCCCCATAAAGCAAGCTAATTACATAGCCCTTATCACAAATAAGAAGGAAGCCTTTGCATGGACCTACAAAGACATGTCAGGACTGGATCTAAATCTAGTCACACATAATCTGATGCTTGACCCCAAGGCCAACCCAGTTAAGTAAAAGTTGAGAAAGATGCATTCGACAGTAGCCTTAATTATCAAATATGAGCTATAGAAACTATTAGATGCCATGTTCATCATATCCATAGACTATCCACCATGGATGTCCAACACGGTTCCCATAAATAAGCCCGACGGGAGGATTCGTATTTGCATTAATTTTTGATACCTGAACAAAGTGAGTCCTAAGTATATTTTTCCTTTATTGAGCATTGACACCCTGGTAGATGCCATAGTGGGCCACAAAATTTTATCCCTCATGGATGGTTTCTCTGGATATAACCAGATTTGTATCAATCCGAAATACCAGCTTAAAATGGCGTTCACAATGCCTTGGGGAACATTTTACTATAAGTTCATGCCTTTTAGTCTTAAAAATATCGGTGCTACCTACCAACGTGCCATGACATACATCTTCCATGATTACATGCATAAGATTTTGGAATATTACATGGATGAATTACTCTCCAAATCATTATTACGCCATGAGCATTTCGATGTCTTGTGCAAAGTCCTCGATTACCTTATTGAGCATAACATGAGATTGAACCCCAAGAAGTGCATCTTCGACGTCACATTTGGAAAGCTCTTGGGATTTATCATCTCAAAAAGAGGCATTGAATTGGAACCCAACAAGGTCAAATTAATCCTCGAGATTCCTCCCCCAACTACCATCAAGCAGCTACGAAACCTGCAGGGTAAGGTCATGTCCATCAAATGCTTCATAGCACAATTGTTAGACAAATGTTGACCCATGAACAAGCTACTACATAAGGGATCGCATTCCATTGGGATGATGAGTTTCAAGCTACCTTTGATGCCATAAAGCAATATCTAGCTTCACTGCAAATATTGGCTCTGTCCCAACCAAGAGTGTCATTTTGCTTAGACATGTTAGCCACTAAGATTGCATTGGCTATCATGTTGGCCCAAAACAATGAATTGCATAAGTAACAGGCTACTTACTATCTTAGTTGCACCTTGGTCAATTACAAAATAAAATACACATATGTTGAAAAGCTATGCATAGCAATGGTTTTTGCCACCAAGAATATATGTCATTACATGCTTAGTCATACAACGTATGTCGTATCAAAACAGAATCCATTGTGATACATGATGATTCGTACTTATCACAATAGTTGCACGATGAAATGGATCATGTTGTTTATGGATTTTGACCTAGAATTTATTGGATAAAAATAAATTAAGGTTCAGGTCATCATTGATCAACTTGCAGAGGCTCCCCTCTAGGATGAGTAGCCTCTTAGCATGGAGATTCCTAATGATGGAGTCTTCCAAATTTTAGAATCACCTAATTCTGATGAGCCTGAGTCACAAGCCGATATGACTCTCTTATTCGATGGCTCCAAATGTGAGCAAGGGGGTGGCATGGAGATTTTTTTTTTCACACCTCAAGGGGCTCCTATACCCATGTATTTCAAACTTGATTTCTCGTGTACCAATAATAATATCGAGTACGAAGCCTTGCTCATAGGTTTTCAAATGGCTGTCGCCATGAAAATCACCAAACTCAACATTTTTTGCAACTCCTTTCTCATTGTCAACCAGGTCAAAGGGATTTTCCAATGCAAGTGCCCAGTTCTGCAAGCCTACAAAGCCCTTATGGATAAAATCTTGGAAAATTTTGAATGGTATGATATCGAGTCACTCCCTCGATCATCTAATCATTTTTTTAATACAATGGCCTCCCTAGGATCCTTCATCCTATAGAAGACTTTTGATGATATTATAACCATTCAGGTAAAAATGCTATCACAATCTATGATTGAGCATGAGCACACTCAAGCCATACCAGAAGTCCACTTGATTCATATTGAACCTCATCAAGATAGGTTCTCGCAAATTCACGATCACTTGAGTCGTGTCGATTGGGGGACTTTATTCCCTCAAACCCCTTTTGATAGCAACACAATTCTATTCTTACACGTTCTTTCCCAATCAGCATTTGCTTAGGATGAACTTCAAGAGAGATAGACAATTCATGCAATCGAGGCTTCCTCACAATAGGACTGGTCCACCCAAATCAAGGATTACCTAAGGCTTGGTAATCACCCTTCTGGGTTGTCACATGCTGCAAAAATGATATTTAAACAAAAGGTGGCAAAGTATGTCTTGCTAGGAGACATTTTGTATCATCAAAGCAATGAGGGTATTCTCCTTCATTGCTTAGAGCATCAAGAGTCAGTTTGGGCAATCACCCAAGCACATGATGGTACTTATGGTGGTCATTTTAGTGGTATTGCCATTGCAAAGCACATTATTCGCATGGGCTACTATTGGCCAACTTTAGAGCGAGATTGTTGTGCTTATGTTAAGAAGTGTGTAAAGTATCAACACCATGCTAACTTCACACACGTACCTTCTCAGGCCTTACAATCGATTCAGTTGGCTTTGCTATTTTCATAATGGGGGTTTTATTTAATCAAGAAAATCTCATGGGTGGAAGTAATTCCCCTTACCTCTATGATAAGACCCCGCATCGCGGAGTTCATATTGCATAATATAATTTTTCATTTTGGTATTCCATCCAAGATCATTTTTGATAATGGGATATCATTCAAGAACAAATATGTGCATGCTTTGACAACAAAGTATAATATCCAGCACAACTTTTTGATGCCCTATTATCCACAAGCAAATGGATAAGTAGATGTATTGAACAAAATGTTGATTGCCATCCAAAAGAAAATAGTTAAAGAAAATCACACCGATTGGCACATACAAATACCCCTTGCTCTATGGGCCTACCACACTAGTATTTGGATGTCCACTGGGGCAACTCCATTTTTGCTAGTGTATGGCATCAAGGTAGTCATACCTCTAGAGCTGGAAATCCCATCATTGCACATATCCATGCAAGAGTTCATTTATGATGATAGTACACAACAGGCTCACTTAGACCAACTTACGTTGCTTGATGACTGACACATCAATGCCCTCGAGCACTTGCTTGTTTATCAAGAGTGACTTAAGAGGGCTTATAATATGAAAGTCCATCAGAGAGACTTTCAATTTGGTGACCTCATTCTAAAAGAGAACCAGCAAAATTCTAATTTTTTACCCCATCTATGGGATAAGTTTACAATAAATTGGTTAGGTCCTTTTATCATCACTAGTCATATCAAACCCAAAACTTACCACCTAGCCTTCCTTTAAGGAATCGAGGATCTTGAACCCTTGAAAATCCTTCACCTACAACATTTTCATGCCTAGAGTGTTGTGGCCCACCCCAAAATACTCCAAGTATTTCTATACATTGCTTGGTCAAACCAAAATGCTCTTAGGTAGTCTATGACCATCTAGGTCATCCCAAAATACTCCAAGGGTATCTACACACCCCTTGGTCACCCCAAAATGCTCCTAGGTGATCTATGATCATCTAGGTCACTCCAAAATTCTCTAAGGGTTTCTACACACCGCTTGGTCAACCCAAAATGCTCCTAGGTGGCCTATGACCATCTAGGTCACCCCAAAATGCTCCAGGGGTTTCTACACACCGCTTGGTGAATCCAAAATACTCCTAGGTGGTCTATGACCGTCTAGGTCACCCCAAAATGCTCTAAGGGTTTCTACACACTACTTGGTCAACCCAAAATGCTCCTAGGTGGTCTATGACCATCTAGGTCACCCCAAAATGCTCCAATAATTTCTACACACTGCTTGGTCAACCCAAAATGCTCCTAGATGGTATATGACCATCTAGGTCACCCCAAAATGCTCCAAGGGTTTCTACAAACCGCTTGGTCAACCCAAAATGCTCCTAGGTGGTCTATGACCATCTAGGTCACCCCAAAATTCTCCAAGGGTTTCTACACATCGCTTGGTTAACCCAAAATGCTCTTAGGCGGTCTATGACCATATAGGTCACTCTAAAATCCTCCAAGGATATCTACATATTGCTTGGTCAACCCAAAATGCTCCTAGGTGGTCTATGAACATCTAGGTCACCCTAAAATACTCCAAGGGTATCTACACACTACTTGGTCAACCCAAAATGTTCCTTGGTGGTCAATGACTGTCTAGGTCACACCAAAATACTCCAAGGGTATCTACACACTACTTGGTCAACCCAAAATACTCCTAGGCAGTATATGGTCATCTAGGTCATCCTAAAATTCTCTAATGGTATCTACAAACTTCTTGGTCAACCCAAAATACTCCTAGATGATCTATGACCATCTAGGTCACCCCAAAATGCTCCAAGGGTTTCTACACACCACTTAGTCAACCCAAAATGCTCCTAGGTGGTCTATGACCATCTAGGTTACCCCAAAATACCCCAAGAGTATCTACACACTGCTTGGTCAACCCAAAATGCTCCAAGAGTATCTACATACCGCTTGGTCAACCCAAAATGCTCCTAGGCAGTCTACAAAAATCTAGGTCACCCCAAAAAACCCCAAAGACATCCATAACCCCTTTGGTCAATAAAAAATCCAAAAGCATCATCAAAATATTAAAAATACAAAAATATTGCATTACATCACATTGTATACCATCACATTATACAATCAATTGCATTAGGCATACTCATCATTACACTTTGCATTTTAGAGTTGCTCATACATGTCTAAGCACCAAAACTATACACTAGTCATCATTCCACATCAATGTTATCAAACTCATCATTCACATCATTTCACATTTCATTTATCATTTCCACCTACATTTCCAACTTTACATATTCATGTCCATTCCCTTCACCTAGCCATTTGTTCTAGAATATCTTTAGGGTTTCTCAGCCATTTCTAGTTTTCTTTTCAGATTCTATAGAAAGCTATCCTCATTTTTAGGAGGTAGAGTCTTTCTTAGATTGTACCTTGTATACATCAAAATCCCAACACATTTTCACACTAATAAATCCAAGTTTTGCACAAGGAAAGATGAAACCTATGAAGTGGTCTAGGTTACCTTAAGCGAAAAAAGTTTATCTTGCTCATACCCTTGTGCGAATGGTTCAATAATACTGAGAATTGAAGCTCCTCCTTACCCAATTCCCTAAAATAAACAGTGGTTTTCACCACTATCAATAAACAAAATTCTAAAGTAAAAATAAAAAACAAAATAAAAAGTGATTTTCATCACTAAACAAATCCCTTGCTCAAGGAAACCAAAATATAAAATAAACAATGATTTTCATCACTATATATTAGCAAGTATCCCAAAAATTAAATTAAATAAAATAAGGGAGTATTGAACTTGAATCCCTAGAATTCTCAACATTTGACAAACCATAAGGAGATCCTCATTATATGTTAGGTGGCATCAAGCCTGCTTGGCAATGGTGGTATCCTTACGCATGATGATATGTCTATCACATTAGCATCTTGCATGTGTATAGATAAATGTTTGCATACAGATGAGCTAGATTTTGGTAACCTATTCTACCTAGTGGTCTAATCCAACTTGTTGGACATTTTGAGTCCCTAAGTCAAAGTTGTCATTGATGTCACCAAATGAAGTCATCATTAATATCAAGGACTTCGTCAAGAAATAAATTTGTCAAGGTTGTCATTTGATATCTAGGAAGAAGCTTCAAATAACACCAAAGGTCAAGAGAATCAGTGCAGAAGTTAAAGGCAAAAGGGCTCCATAATATTTTAATTTTATATGGAATCTTAGTTTAAAAGGTGTTTCATAAAAACCTAAGGAGGCTTATTGCAAAGTTAAAAGGAGGCCTAATATTTATTTTATAAAATATTTAAATTCAAAAGGAATTTAAATTTTATAAATAAATATCATTAATACCAAGTTGTGCAATAAGAGAAGGCCCTAATAAAACCAAAGGTTTTATTAAATTAATTTATAACATTTAAATTTAAATCACTTATAAATTAATTTGAATGCCGACGTCGAATAATATTGGAGGAGCACCGACGTGTTTGCATAAAGGATGAAAGGATATATATATACCATGCCTTGAAGGCATTTTAATGATCCTTGCTTTGAATGTTATTTTGTATGTGAATTTAATGAAGAGGAGCTCGTGAGAAAAGATAACAAATTCATATTTTGTGTGACAGTGATTGAGAACAAATCAAAAGCACCAAAAGTTTGAGAGCCAGCTGGGTAGCATGGCCTAGTGGCGAGGAGGCATTGGCTAAAACATTGAGGCACCGAGTGGCCTGCATTCAAAATGTGATGACAGTGTTTGCATTATGTTGGAAGCACCAAGGAATGGTGCACATTTTTATTTGGCAGAGAGAGGGAGGTTCATTGAGCACATTGTGCTCTCCACTTCCCAAGTGAGCACTTAGCTCGAGTGGCGGTTGGAGCCATGGTAAAGGCATTGGTCGTGGGCTATGTTGAGGGTTCGAATCCCTCCAAAGGTAAGGTAAATAAATTTTGATTATTTTTAATATTGCCTAAAGCTGAGAGTTAAAAGGGTTGCTAGTTGGAAATAGTTGAAAGGGTTGCTAGTTGAAAATTGGTGTTTGTTGTAAACTATTTTTAATAAAGTTTGGAGTTCTAAGGAGTTTGATTTTATTTTTAAATAAAGTCTTAATTATTATATTTGCATATTGGAGGAGTAATACTTTAAGAGTGTTGATTTTATTTGTGAAGAGATTTTTACCAAAGATATTATTATGAAGATATTGGATGTTATTTTAAAGTTGGAGTGATAAGGTGTATTTTGTTTGATATCATTTTGTATTGTGATTCATTGAGAAAATTATTATCTTTTAACCTTTCTTTAATATTTGCAAAGAAGTGATTGTGAGTGTGGTAGATTTATGAGATCCCTTCATCATCAAGAAAAATGTATGAGCACATTCTTCCATAGTTGAGTTGATTGATTGACTTTCTAGAAAATAAAGTTTGGAGTGAAAAGGATTTGATTAGGGTTTCCTTTTTTAGAGTGTTTGAGTTAATGCTTCAATGTTTTTTGGAATAAAGAGTTGTCAAAACCTTATTTGATTAGCATTGTTGTTGAAGCCATTGGTTGTGTAAAGAACTTGAGTTAGAATTTTTGCAAAAGAACATGAGTATCATTGTTATGTGAAGATTGATTTATAAGCATTGTTGTTGAAGAGAGTTGTTATGCAAAGAACTTGAACTAGGGTTTGAAAAGAACATGAGTATCATTGTTATGTGAGATTTGTTGTTAAGCATTGTTGGAAATATTTTGAGTTGATGTTTATATGCTTAGACTAGGGTTTGTGAGAAAGGGATGTTTCATTAAGTGATTGGTTGAGCCTAGTCAAGTGGATGTGTGAAGTGTTTGTTCAAGTTCCATAAAAAAACTATCCTATATTCTGATTTGAGTTAAGAAAGTGTTTGAGAATTGAGTTGAAACATATTGGGTCTCTAACAATTCACTTTATGTTTCTATGAGATTGGTTAAGTTCTGTGTGAGCTTATTGAGCAGATTTGGACAAGTTCTGAGTGGACTTGTTGAGCATATTTGGATAATTTTTTAGTGGACTTGTTGAGCAGATTTGGAAAATTTCTGAGTGAGATTGTTGAGCAGGTTTGGACAAGTTTTGAGTGGACTTGTTGAGTAGATTGAGCAAGTTCTAAGTGGACTTGTTGAGCAAAATTGGACAAGTTCTGAGTGGACTTGTTGAGCATATTTGGACAAATTTTGAGTGAGCTTGTTGAGCAGGTTTGGACAAGTTCTGAGTGAGCTTGTTGAGTAGTTTGGACAAGTTATGAGTGGACTTGTTGAGCATATTGAGCAATTTCTGAGTGGACCTATTAAGGAGTTTTTAGTAGGTTCTTAGTGGACCTATTAAGGAGTTTTGAGCAGGTTCTGAGTCAAACTATTGAGTAGATTTGAGAAGAATATGAGTGGACCTATTGAGTAGATTTAAGTAGGTTTGGAGTGGACCTATTGAGTAGATTTGAGTAGGTTCTGAGTGGACCTATTGATCAGATTTGAGATAGAGCTTTGGAGGTGACAAATAAGAGAGGATAGTAGTCTCCAGTGGATAGAGATCCATCAGCCAAGGTAGTGAAGACAGGTCTTCTGAGTGGGGATAAGAGTATTCAATGGAGAGAGATCCACAAGCCAATGTAGTGGAGGTATTAGTCTTCTAGAGGATCACCAACCAGAGTAGAGGAGAAGGAGTTCTCCTATGGATAGATATCCATGAACTTGATTTAGGGGATTGATATATCCTTTGGATAGAGGTCCATAAACATTGTAATAGGGAAGGATTCCAAAGAGATTGATTGAGAAAATTTTAGTAAAATATTTTCTCCATGGAGTAGCCCACATTGGGTGAACCACATAAATTATGGTGTCTCTATTGTGTATGGTGTTTTTTGCATTGCTTTGATTACTGCTATTGATATTGCTATCTATACATTGCATAATATTGATTAAGAAAGAAAAGTAAAAAGTGGTCTTATACTGTTCACCCCCTCTCAGTATAATATTGTGTTCTTCAATTGGTATCAGAGCAGGTTTCTTTATAAGAGTTTAACATCTTGAAGGAAAATCTAAAAATAACACAATGGATCCTAAGGAGGTGTCCTCAAATAATTTAGCACCATTATTTGATGGAAGTGACTATATGTATTGGAGTATGATGATGAATATCTACCTAATGGCACTTGGCAATGAAATTTAGGAATTAGTGTAATTTGGATACGATCCCTTAATAAATCCTCCTATAGATAAGAAAGGTAAAATTTTACAGCACTATAATTCAAAATTAATGAATGCACTTGTGAGAGTTTTGCGTAGAGCAGAGTCTATGGAAGTTATGCATTGTAAAACTGCAAAAGAGATGTGGGATAAATTGCAAAATATATATGAAGGAGATAAAAGTGTCAAGAAAGTAAAGATGCAAAATCTCAAAGGAAAACTTGAAGCATTAAGAATGAATGAAGAGAAAAATATTAGTGCTTATCTAATTTGAATTGATGAGGTTTTTAATGATATGCAAGGACTTGGAATGAAGATTGATGAATCCGATGTTTGTGATAAAGTCTTAAGAACTCTTCCAAAAATATTCAGTGAATAGGTTTCTGCTATAGAAGTATCAATGGATGATGATACTTTGACAAGAGATAAATTGCTTGGTATTCTCACATATTTTGAGAAAACAAAATATCATATTCCCTATAAGGAAGCAACATTCAAAGCAATCAATAAGACAAAGGGTAAGAAGTCAGAATCAAGCAATGAGTCATCTAGTGATGAGGAAGCTAATTACAGTAAAAGATATAAATATTCCATAATATCTACATATCTAAGATCTTTTAAGTGATTAAATTGTGAAAATTATAGATATTTTGCAACATATTGTCAAGAACCTAAGAACAACAATGGTGAATAAAAATAGGATCACAGGTATAGGGATTCAGAAAGATACAGGCATCAAAATAAAAGCAAGGATGGACAAAACAAACAAAGAAAGAAGTTCTTCCAAAGGCAAAATAGGAGCTACTATGTGGATAAGGCAAGTAAGTACTCAAGTGATAGTGATTCTAGTTTTTTAGACAATGATAGATATGAAGTCTTGTTTATGATTGAAGAAAAATAGCAAGTTAATAAAAGGACTAGTAATTCTCAAGTGTTTTAGATGTGGTAACTTCGGACATCTTAAATATGATTGTACAAGGAATGGTTATAGTTTTAGTGATGATGAATATGAAGATGCACTTGAAAGACCATATGAAAATCTTCTAATGGTATTATAAGAAGAAGAAAGTGATCCTATAGAAGACAAGCCAATATAAAATAAAGATGTAGACAAAGGCAAACAAATAGAGGAATACTCAGAAAAGAATGGTTATGATCTCAAGGGAGAACTTATCTATGCTCTTGACACGGTAAATAAGGTAACGAAGCAACACTCTAAACTTGAAATTTAGTTTCAATAATGTGATTAAGAGAGAATATTTCTCATAGAGTATTTATAAAATTCAAAGGCTAAGGCAAAGAGGTTAAAAGATAAGTTATAAGCAAAGATCTTGGAATGTGAGAAGTTAGCACAAGAAGTGGCACTACTAAAAGAATATTTAGAAGACTCCAAGTTCAAGATGAAAGGGTTCAAAAATAGCTCAAAGAAATTGGATAAGTTCATCAAGATACAAAAGTCTACATCAAGCAAAACATGTCTGGGATTTGAACAGGTTCAAAAGAAATGGGAAGGAGAGTCAACTTCAAGTTTTGAAGAAGAAGAAAATTTAGATGAAGATACTTCATAAAAAGACAATGTAAAATATAGTGAGACATCTGAGGATGAGTTGGATGATAGAGAGTTCAAAAAAATAGAAACAATGCACAAATAATATACAGATGGAATAGCAATCAGAAAAGGTCAAGAGAGACTAAGAGACCAATGAGGTCAATACAAGGAAATTTTAATGGAATATGCTTCTCATGTCATAGGTTTGGGCACATGGATTCACAGTACAAGATACATGAAATACAGGAATATGGGAACAAACAACCTTTCTATGGGTATTGTTACTCATGTAATCATTTTGGTCACAAGGAAATGAATTTTAGAGTTCATGACAGAAGAGGATATGGCTTCAATAGGAGATATCCTAATATATATGCACCTCAAAGGAATAATAACATTAAGTGTTGTAAGTGCAATAATGATGGTCATGAAACAAAGTGGTGTAGAGCAGACATTCCAAAAATAGTTATGAACAGGAACAGGAATAGGAACAGGAAAAGGAACACAGATATGAACATGAACAAGAACAAGAGCATGGATATGAACAAGAATAGGAACATGGATGTGAACAATAACAAGAACAAGAATAGGAATGTAGACATGGACATGGATAGAAATAGTCAAAGGAATCTAAAAATTTAGATAAGAATAAAAGAAGTTGGGCAGCGTGGCCTAGTGGCAAGGAGGCATTGGCTAAAATTTTGAGGCATTGAGTGGCCTGCATTCGAAATGTGGCGGCAGTGTTTGCATTGTGTTGGAAGTGCTAAGGAATGATGCATATTTTTATTTTGCAAAGAGAGGGAGGTTCATTGAGCACATTGTGCTCTCCACTTCCCAAGTGAGCACTTAGCTCGAGGGACGGTTAGAAAAAGGCGTTGGTCATGGGCTACATTGAGGGTTCGAATCCCTCCAAAGGTAAGGTAATTAAATTTTTATTTTTTTTATTTTTCCTAAAGTTGGGAGTTAAAAGGGTTGCTAGTTGGAAATAGTTGAAAAGGTTGCTAGTTGAAAATTGGTGTTTGTTGAAATTGTTTTTAATAAAGTTTGGAGTTATAAGGAGTTTGATTTTATTTTTAAATAAAGTCTTAATTATTATATTTGCATATTGGAGGAGTAAGACTTTAAGAGTGTTGATTTTATTTGTAAAGGGATTTTTTCCAAAGAGATTATTATGAAGATGTTGGATGTTATTTTAAAGTTGGAGTGATAAGGTGTATTTTGTTTGATATCATTTTGTATTGTGATTCATTGAGAAAATTATTATCTTCTAACCTTTATTTAAGATTGGCAAAGATGTGATTGTGAGTATGGCAGATTTATGATATCCCTTCATCATCAAGAAAAATGTATGAGCACATTCTTCCATAGTTGAATTGATTGATTGACTTTCTAGAAAACAAAGTTTGGAGTGAAAATGATTTGATTAGGGTTTCCTTTTTTAGAGTGTTTGAGTTAATGCTTCAAGGTTTTCTGGAATAAAGAGTTGTTGTCAAAACATTGTTTGATTAGTATTGTTGTTTAATCCATTGGTTGTGTGAATAATAACTTGAGTTAGGGTTTTTGCAAAAGAACATGAGTATCATTGTTATGTGAAGATTGATTTATAAGCATTGTTGTTGAAGAGATTTGTTATGCAAAGAACTTGAACTAGGGTTTGAAAAGAACATGAGTATCATTGTTATGTGAGATTTTTTGTTAAGCATTATTGGAAACATTTTGAGTTGATGTTTATATGCTTGGACTAGGGTTTGTGAGAAAGGAGTTTTTCATTAAGTAACTGGTTGAGTAGAGTTGGTTGAGCCTAGTCAAGTGGATGTGTGAAGTGTTTGTTCAAGTTCCATAAAACAATCTATCCTATATTCTTATTTGAGTTAAGAAAGTGTTTGAGAATTGAGTTGAAACATATTGGGTCTCTAAAAATTCACTTTATGTTTCTATGATATTGGTTAAGTTCTGTGTGAGCTTATTGAGTAGATTTGGACAAGTTCTGAGTGGACTTGTTGAGAATATTTGGACAAGTTTTGAGTGGACTTATTGAGCAGATTTGGAGAAGTTCTAAGTGAGCTTGTTGAGCAGGTTTGGACAAGTTCTGAGTGGACTTGTTGACCAGATTGAGCAAGTTCTGAGTGGACTTTTTGATCATATTTGGACAAGTTCTGAGTGGACTTGTTGAGCATATTTGGACAAGTTCTGAGTGAGCTTATTGAGCAGGTTTGGACAAGTTCTGAGTGAGCTTATTGAGTAGTTTGGACAAGTTCTAAGTGGACTTGTTGATCAGGTTGAGAAGGTTTTGAGTGGACCTATTGAGCAGTTTTGAGTAGGTTCTGAGTGGACCTATTGAGTAGATTTGAGCAGGTTCTGATTGGACCTATTGAGCAGATTTGAGTAGGTTCTGAGTGGACTTATTGAGCAGATTTGAGCATTTTTTGAGTGGACATGTTGAGCAGATTTGAGATAAATCTTTGGAGGTGACAAAGTAGAGAGGATAGTAGTCTCCAATGGAAATATATCCATCATAAAGGGTAGTGAAGATAGGTCTTCTAAGTGGGGACAAAATTCTTCAGTGGAGAGAGATCCATAAGCCAGTGCAATGGAGGCAATAGTCTTCTAGAGGATCACCATCCAAAGCAAAGAAGAAGGAGTTCTCCTATGGATATATATCTGTAAACTTTATTTATGGGATTTATATCTCCTTGGGATAGAGGTCCATAAACATTGTAATAGGTAAGGATTCCCAAGAGATTGATTGAGAAAATTTTAGTAAAATATTTTCTCCGTGGAGTAGCCCACATTGGGTGAACCACGTAAATTGTGGTGTCTCTATTGTGTATGGTGTTTTGTGCATTGCTTTGATTACTACTGTTAATATTTCTATATATACATTGCATAATATTGATTAGGAAATAAAAGTAAAAAGTGGTCTTATACTATTCACCCCTCTCTCAGTATAAGCTTGTGTTCTTCACAACTACATACAAAACCTAGGATCATGCTATTCATAAGGTGATCTTCAGATGGTCAGCGTTAATCCCATTTGGCACTGGAGTAATCTTATGCTTATTACAAAATGAACTCACTTTCACACATAGGTATTTTGAGTATCTTGGTCATCCTAGCAGATTATTACCTTGTCAAAATTCTTGCATGGTTAGTATATAACTTTTGATCAATTGACTAGAGTGTTTGAGTCTCATGAAAACCTCAAAAACATCCTATAACATCCTATTATTCATTCCATTTTATCACATATATGTTAGTATACATTTTTATAAATATATTACATAGTCTCATGACAACATTACACATGAATTGATGAATTCTATACAGTCTATGGTGCTAACATAGTATATCATATAGTATCCACATTTCATCATATAGATTAATAAATCATCCATCTCATCATACATCCACGCATATACATATCATCCAATCAAATCACATTACAACATATGCATACATGATAAACATCCATCATCATATCATAAAGCAAATAAATACATTGCATACATCTCATAAAGCAGTACAAAACTAAATGATGACAAACATAGAAAAGCTCATATATATATATATATATATATATATATATATATATATATATGTGTGTGTGTGTGTGTGTGTGTGTGTGTGTGTGTATGGGGTAAAAAGATACATCATAGTTCTTGAACTTCCCGTAGGCTATAATAAAGTGGGTCCTCAGACCTCACACTATCAAAAATCCAAAATACCAAAAAGAACCATCAGAGTCTCAATAACCATGGTCATGCAGGACCGATACTACGACTCTCACCCCTACCCTCAGGTCAAGTCCACCAAGAATCCTTTGACCTATCACCACTTGCCCTATCCACCCTCTATGTAGAGTTGGGCACCCCCATCCTAGATAAATATTATCTTGTGCTACTTTGTCGACTCTAGTATGACCCACTAGTAGATGGATAGACTAGTATGCACCCCCTAAGGTGAACTACCTCATCCTCCAGCTCATTAGTATAGGTTCGCTCCTATCAACATCGCACTTGTTAGGTATCCACTAAGCCCTATAGTTGTACTACTTCCTCCCATAGCTTGGACATATCCCCACTATTAGGTCCCTCTCGAATAGGGCTCTAAGATCTCAGTTGTGCCTGTAGAGCTACTATCTCTACCTCAGTATCTTGTACATGTGTTTGTAGGAGATATCTCTCTTACCTAACCCTGATCAACTCCTCCTATAGCTCTATGTCTATGTCACCTTGCATGACTTGATGTACCTGCACCCCCTTATCTCCAGTGTCCTCATCCCCATAATCGCCCTTATCTCCTAATTCCAAGAGGTCCACCTACTCATATACCATGTGACAAAGCCCATGTCGCTCACTTGCCTCTCACTGACCATCCTTAAGAGCATCCTATTAAGCCTCCATTGCTGCCCCTATTGCATCTCCACCTAGTGGTCCCTTCACCAGCCACTAGCTCATCACCCACTAGGATTCATACTCCTCTATAGTCCTAGCATCATCCAAGTCTAGAATATCTACTACAGGATCTGTGTCCTCCCCAACTAACTCTACTAGAAGCCACCTCAATGTCCTCTCATTCTCGTGACATCAATAGACCACTGGCTCATTGAGAAACCCCTATCATATCCTAAACTACCATATAACCCAAGCATAAGGGAACCACTCCTACTCTATCCTGTGTCAATAAACTAGCCATCTCCCTCACCTCACCCGACAGAGCTGCACCCCAACATCAACCATGTTGGGCAATCTATGTATGACCTCCAGAGTACATATGTTGCTTTGAGTCCTAATGGCCCACATCGCCTACCCAAAACTGACTCTACCCTACCTCCTGGGCCCACTACCATAGGATCCTATAGCCTATATTTCTATTTGTCGATTGTACCTGAGATGTCCAAGGCAATCCATGTGGTCGATCCACAGCTATGTGCTACCACCCCCACACCTGTAGTAGAAATTTGCATCCCAAATCCTTCCACCTCTAGAAGCTGATATTGTATAGCTCATCATAAAGTTGTGCCAATAGTGTCATCCCCCACACCATCACCAATGGCTGCTCCATAGTGCACTCTACTAGAGTAAATACTAACTCTGGAAGGTTCCAGGGAAACTTGGTGCATGATAAGTTTGGTAGTAGCATATTTGAGATCAGTGTCATCAATAAATCATATCTCACATCCAATAACCTAGCCTCATACTAGTACCCCATCAATATGCCTCCACTGAGAGATTTCCCTATCACCTCCTCTACGGTCCTACCAAAGTACCTCTCCATCACTACCTCTCTTCAATCATGATGAGTAGACACGATCGACTGCCTCTCTATCAAAATGCATAATATTTGATAGACATGCTCCAGTTTCACCATCATCTTCCCTATCATTATATGGAAGGTGTTGGTTCCTGGATCCCATAAGTCAATAAGTGCAGTCAAGTAGGCACGATCACCCACCATGAACTCTAACCGCATCACATGCTTGAGGCCAATGGCATCAAGCCATTCCCATTTTGCCTCCATCAATAAGTATCTCATGGTCTCAAATGGAGTTAGAATTTGATATTGATTATTCACCACCTAGAAGAGATAGGTTGGTCAATAATAAGCATCAAACAAGCTTCAAAATGACCCAAAAATATCCAAAAATACCTAAAAAAGGACAAAATGACCCATTTTTCAAGCCAGATTGTGATCTTCCCACCCAAGGACAGCCCCCAAATCTATGACCGTCCCACTAAATAGCCCAGGCTAGTCGTCCCACCTAGGTACGGCCCCTAAATTAGGCCAAAATGGGCCTTTCAGGCCATCAAAAATAGCAAAATTAAGAAATAAAAAGCCCTAAAAAGCAATAAAATTGCATAAAAAAATAATAAAAATTATGGGTCATTTCTAATTAGGTTCAAATACTTAGGATTTAGTGTGCTCTTCCAAAAATAAAAATAAAAACAAGCAATAATTCCACTTTAACACTAGCATAGTGTTGTAAAAAATTCAACTCTTACCCACCTCGCACCGGCTCTGCCATGGGATGAGTCTGCACACTGGCTCATGGTGATTGTAGGATTATTTTTTTAGCACTCTACTGTGTAAATTCCTTCTCCTCCTCCTCAACTTTCAAACTACAAAGTTGTAAATGTACAAATGAGCCCAAATGACCTATTTTTGGCTTAAATAACCCTCTAAGGGCAATGACCATCCCTGGGTGGTATGAGCAGATAATTGGCTTATTGTCCCACCCTAGGATGGTCATAAAGTGGGCCACCATCCCACCCCAAGACGGCCACCAAAAAATCAGCTCAAAATAGCTCAAAATGCACCAAAAAGGGTCTAAAACCCACCAAAAACAACTTAAATTTGGTCAAAATTCAATAGGCATCCAGATGAACCTAAAATGCTCATGGAGAAATGTAAAGCCCTAAGAATACCATTGTGGCTAGACCACCCCATGGGAACAAATTTGTTGATTTATTTCTTCCACAAAGCGTCAACAAAATCACCAAAATCCTCTTAAAAATGTCCCATTTTTCAATGGGTAAAATTGAAGGGAACCCTAATCAAGCCATATGTGTTAAGTGACTCATCACTTTTTATCACTAGTCATTCCCTCATCGACTCATCACTTGAGGGGGTAGTCATACTTAATTATTTTATAATCAAAATCAACAATCACACACTCAATCATGCAAATTGTGTTTGTCCAACGAATCTCTGACAAATACAATCATGCCCCTGCTTGGGGTAGCAAACAATCACAAATTTCCAAATGCTTCACATTATAGAATCATATTTATGACTAAAAAATATTCAAGGTCGATTCAACCTTACTGGAAAGGTTAGACTTGAAGCAAGTTCCTTAGCTCATAAGAAGTAAGGATTCAAGAACGCATGCTCTTTCCATGATTGGGGCATCTAAAGTTGGTTAGGTTATTGAATAACCCTAATAATTTAGCATTTTAGTCATCTATTTTTTCTCATCATTGTGTTGCACACAATGCATCTCAAAAAGGGGTATTTGTAGACACTAAAATCATGTCAATACGATTAAGCGATCGAAATTATTGACTAATTGGCATCATATGGCCCCCTTGGTAAACCCTCAAAGGTTTTACAATGGTCCTAACCACTCTTGGAAGGCTCTACCCCACTTTTGGGAGGTTTTGGTCCACATAGGCATGATCTTCCCACCCTAGGATGAGGGCAGATCACCACTATCCCACCTAGGGATGGTGGCAAAGTGATCATCCCTAGGTGGGATGGCCACAAGGTTTGACTCCCAAAAAGTTAAATTTGGAAAAATGGCACCTAGAAACTACCATTTATCCCACCTATGTGTGCATGCAAGACCTGAGGGTACAAAATCCTTATGATATGCTGCATGATGGAGGTCAAAATGGGAGATTATCTTCCCCTTCTAATGCATGCTCATTTTTAGACAAGTGGCACCTCTTGCCCTGCATGACCTCACATGCCCATTTGCCCAAAGGCTTCCTTTGGATATGAAGTGGATCTATTTTCCACATAAGAGAGGGAGAGGGGTTTTGATACATAGCAACGAAGTGCTGCAAATATTTCCCCTCACTTTTTTGTGCCCCTTTTCCCTCGAAATCTCTACCTAGCGAAGGAGGTTTATGAGTGATTCAAGAGGCACAATTTATTTGCAAAACAAAATAATCTGAGTGAATTTTACCACCAAATTTGACAACAACACCTGTAGGAGGGTTTTTGACCAATTAACAGAGGAATTGGTGATAAATTAGGAGCAGAACTAGTGGTCGTCCCACCCCAGGATGGTCCCCATTATGTGATAGTCCCCATCATCCCTGCAAGGGATGAGGATAGATCTATGCACAATTTTATGCTATATTTAATTAGGCATATTCTTGGTTATATTATCAATATATTTTCGAAGTTTCATAAAATTTAGAGTCATATTGAGTGAGATATTGTAATTTTAAGGTTTTGTAGACTTCTGGGGACCATCTAAATATGCACATGAAAATGTGACTGATTTTAAAAATCTAACCATATGGGTTCTCTTAAATATTATTTCGTGCATATTTTCCAAGTTTCATTTAATTTGGAGGTGTTTTAGTCCATAAATTACGTGTTTTGGGCTTTGTAGGCTTGGAAAGCGCACTACGAATGCGACACGTAATTGGATGAAATTTCTATTCTATTTTCAACTAGATCTTTCCAAAATCATCTATGATACATATCCCTAAAATTTCAGATCATTTGGAGTTATTTTAGATAGGTGCATTGCAAATTTATATTTTCTAGTCTTTTCATGCATGTGGGGTTTTTGCATATTTTACACTACACACTTGCTATTTAATGAATCTATTTTCCTTGTGTGTAGGTGAAGGTCTTACAACATATAAGGAAGTAATACAATATCATAACATCAAAGTATAAAGCGGTGGCATCATAGGTTTGCCCACCTCAATTCTAGGTACGAGGAAAAACATTGAAGTGCACGTAAGATATTGAAAGTACTTGATCATTTGGGTACCCCATTTTATAACAATTGTATCAATTGTAGACACCAAAATAGCACCAATCCGATTATGTGACTACAAACACTGATCACTTTGACACACACAGACCCCAGGGCAGCCCTCAGAGGTTAAACAGTGGTCCTAACCACTTTTATAGCAATTTTGGAAGGTCAGAAATCAATTTGGCACATTCAGGCACTTTGCTCAGTATCCATCCCACCTTGGGACGAATTCAAAATGGGATCCGCCCCACCCAAGGATGAATTCTGAATTCTCTTTGGGGTAGGATGAATTCCAGGTTCAACGGGAAAAAAGAGAAATTGTACCAAATGGCAGTCGAGGACAGTCAATTAATGCCTCCTGCCTTGCATGCACGTGTAGGTGAGCAGAGTGAACGTTAGAGGACTGTCACAAGGGCAGTCATGGAAGCCCAAGTCAGGGAGGAGTCTCCTCCCTCTTAGGAAGGCATGACTGCCACATGGTGCCCATGCATGCCCATCCAAAGAGACCCCCTGGGTCTATAAAATGGTGAGCTTTCTCACCCAAAAGAGGATAGGTTGGAAGCATTTTAAGCAACGAAGTGCTACCAAATTGATACCACGCTTTACCTTTGATTCACCTCTTCCACATCCTTGATCTCTTTTGCAAGGGAGGTCATTGGGTGGTTATTGGGAGTGTGAATCCGGATCCAAAACTTGACATTTGACCACATTGATCTACCAATTCGCCGACAACCCATTACAAGAGATTTTGGGCCCATCCCAAGTGGATTGGTGCCGAAATCAGGTTCCAACGGTGGGCGGCCCGCCCGGGCGCCCTGCATTGCTACGAGCCTAATCTTCTTTTTTTAAGATCGATTGGGAATTTGTGGTAGATTGTTCTTTTGTCATTTTTTTATTTTGCATTCCATATTATGTTGTTTAAATAGCTTGTAATCTCGATTTCATAATGTTGTGATCAAATCTTATCATGTTTTGTCACTTTTGTTGTCCTCACTAACTTGTAGGTAGCAACATCAAATTTTCATTGATGGAGGTCAAATTGGGGAAATCTGACCATCTGGGTCTTCCCAAAATGCCCCCAATTAGCTAACCCCTAAGTTTGTAGGTCTTTTGGAGCTCCCGAGATGTGACATTTGGGCAGTATCACTTCGGCGCTTTGTCGCAGGCAAATTCGTCCTACCCCGGGACGAATTACAGTCGAATCCATCCTGCCCAGGAGTGAATTCAAATCGGTAGCAAATTTCTCGACTGTTCTGATGGCAGTGGCCCTCTGGTAACATTCTCTGGTTCCTGTCAAATTTGCAGGTTGTTTGGAATCGGTTTATTTATTGTTGTAATCAATATTTTGCATATATCTTTCATTGTTTTTAGAGAACGAATGTTTCATCTTTGCAACAGGTGCTACTAACGATTTTTGTTGTTTCTTTGAATGCAGGAGGAGCAGCAAGGATCAAGGATTCATTCACACCAGCGATGGCGACGCTTTGGCCCATCCATTTTACATGTGGGCACGCGGAAGGAGGATCACTAGTCACCATTGTAACCAAAACATGTTAACGCTCCTAGCCCCTGAAAATGCGGGAGACGTCTTTGTAATCGATATTGAGAGAGTATAAATAAAAAGGGTTGTGCTTTCCATACTTCTTTCATTTCGTCTCAATTCATCTCTTTTACCTATTTCATGCATTTCAAATTTCTAGGATTAAAGCGTTATATTTCGTTTTGCATTGCATATCTTTAGTGTAAGATGCACCCAATAGTATGGGATTCGCCCCACCCAGGGATGAATTCTGAATTCGTTCCTGGGTAGGACGAATTCCAGGTTCAACGGGAAAAAAGAGAAATTGCACCAAATGGCAGCCGAGGACAGTCAATTAATGCCTCCTGCCTTGCATGCGCGTGTAGGTGGGCAGATTGAACGTTAGAGGACTGTCACAAGGGCAGTCATGGAAGCCCAAGTCAGGGAGGACTCTCCTCCCTCATGGGAAGGCATGACTGCCACGTGGCGCCCATGCATGCCCATCCAAAGAGACCCCTTGGGTCTATAAAATGGTGAACTTTCTCACCCAAAAGGAGGACAGGTTGGAAGCATTTTCAAGCAACGAAGTGCTGCCAAATTGATACCACGCTTTACCTTTGATTCACCTCTTCCACATCCTTGATCTCTTTCGCAAGGGAGGTCATTGGGTGGTTATTGGAAGTGTGAATCCGGATCCAAAACCCGACACTTGACCACATTGATCTACCAATTCGTCGACAACCCATTACAAGAGATTTTGGGCCCATCCCAAGTGGATTGGTGCCGAAATCAGGTTCCAACGGTGGGCGGCCCGCTCGGGCGCCCCGCACTGCTGCGAGCCTAATCTTCTTTTTTTAAGAACGATTGGGAATTCATGGCAGATTGTTCTTTTTGTCATTTGTTTATTTTGCATTCCATCTTATGCTGCTTAAATAGCTTGTAATTCTGATTTCATAATGCTTTGATCAAATCTTATCATGTTTTATCGCTTTTGTTGTCCTCACTAACTTGCAGGTAGCAGCGTCAAATTCCCATTGATGGAGGCCAAATTGGGGAAATCCGACCATCTGGGTCTTCCCAAAATGCCTCCAATTAGCTAACCCCAAGTTTGCAGGTCTTTTGGAGCTCCCTAGACGTGACATTTGGGGCAGTATCACTTCGGCGCTTTGTCGCAGGTGAATTCGTCCTACCCCGAGACGAATTACAGTCGAATTCGTCCCGCCCAGGAGCGAATTCAAATCGGTGAAGAATTTCTTGACTGTTTCATTTGCAGTGACCTTCTGGTGATGTTCCCTTGTTTCTATGAAATTTGCAGACTATTTTGATTCAGTTTACTTATCCTTTTATTCAATTTCATGCATGCATCCTTCATTGTTTTTAGAGAACAAACGTTTCATCTTTGCAACAGGTGCTACTAATGATTTTGTTGTTTCTTTGAATGCAGGAGGAGCAGCAAGGATCAAGGATTCATTCACACCAGCGGCGGCAACACTTTGGCCCGCCCATTTTGCATGTGGGCACGCGGAAGAGAGGATCACTAGTCACTATTGTAACCAAAACATGTTAACGCTCCTAGCCCCTAAAAAGGGGGAGACGTCTTTGTAACCGATATTGAGAGAGTATAAATAAAAAGGGCTGTGCTTTCTATACTTCTTTCATTTCGTCTCAATTCATCTCTTTTCCCTATTTCATGCATTTCAAATTTCTAGGATTAAAGCGTTACATTTCGTTTTGCATTGCATAGCTTTAGTGTTTCTTTTCAAGTTTCCGAAATCTCGTGCTTTCAGTGGCGATCACGGTGGGACTCTGTCCCCTAATTTTTGAGATCAAGAAACTGATCAAAATTTGTGTTTTCTTGCTTACAGGTGCCATTTTTTGAACTCTGACTATTGTTCGTTCCAGCCTATGGCGAATACAGTACTAGAATTCGTCTGACCCTGGGACGAATTCGAATTCGTCTCCAGCCTGGGACGAATTCTATTCTGGTATTCGTCTCACCTAGAGATGAATTTCTGTCTATGCGATTTTAGGGCCGAGAGTTAGAGACAGCCGATTTGGGCGGAAAAGAGGTAACAAGTTCTTAACAGTTCCTGTCATTTTCTTGTTTCTGTTTTCTATTTTCTGTCCATTCTTGCTTGCTTAGGGAAATATGTTGTTGCTTGTTTCATTTTTATTAAAATGAACCCCACACACATCACGTGGCATTTTTAAACCAAGGAGCTGGTCGTAAAACCCCAGCCCTTGATCAAGACCAACGGTGGATTTCATCACCACCTTGGCTTGATTTTGCATCCATTACCCCGATTGTCACTGTTGCTAGACGTAAATCCTGACGAAAGCTGACCGAGTGTCGCTGGGGTGATTCCCAGCATGCGAGGATAAGTCTTCTATGGTAGGTGTCATAAACAGGGCAATCCCCCTTTCGTACCGCCTATGTTCCATGTACCATCTGCTCTCACGTACCTATAGTTTCCCTCTCGTAAGGGCGGGTATATAGAGAGGTTGGTATATCGGCCTGGCAATGGTATATCGAAGGGGCGACCATTTATGGGAGTCATAAGAGCCTTCATACTGCATTTAAACGTTCTTCAAAAAGTTTTCAAAAACAAACATTAAAACACACGAAACCAGATTTAGGACACACTTTTAATCTTTAAAAGAGATAATCATCGCTTGCATGTGTGTGATCTTTTCTATTTTGTGTAGCATAAAAATCAAAAAAATCATAAACAAAAGACAAAAATTTACGCATTTTGTAGAGAAGTATCACAATGGTGTTCACCCGCAGCCAAGCCCAATCATGGGCGGATGCTACGGGGAATATCCAAGGAGGCACAAGTCACCTCCGATACAGCCCCAAGGATTTGGTCATACCACCTTGGCGGCCTGACACACAAGGCAGTCCCCTCCATGCCCTGACGAAATGGGACTATAAGGGCACCCCTTCTAGGGGCACTCCCTGCCAGCACAACACCCAACACACACCCATTCAGGAGAGGTATACCCATGGGAGAACTCCCTTAGACGCCCGCTATAAGTGGCCACCGCACGATGAAGTGCTAGAATGGCAGGGGGTCCATAAGGGGGGGCCACATGATTATGCCATCCCTCCTACACCTCGCATCATTGTTAGCAACAACCGGTCAAATCCAGAGTGCACGGCTCTTCAGGCAGGGCGAGCCAACTCCGTCCGTCCCTTTTTCACTTATGAAAGAGAGCACGAGGAAGACCCCTACCTTCCTCGAGAGCAATATACAGTGCGGGAGCAATACGCCTCCGCACCTGCTATCTATCAAGACCACTCACTGAGGCCAAAGCCTCGAGGGAATGCCGCTACCCCCAACAGAGGGAGGTGGCCTATAGAGATCTCGGATCACCATGATCGAGATAGATATGTAGGAGAGGCATCTAGCCCTTCTAGACATGAGACGGTGGGACCAACTATCTTAGAATTTGCCAAACATGTCACCTGTCGGGCGCAACTCACGCAACTTGAGCTAGAGCGACTACAGTTAGAGGAACTGTACCATATTAACAAAGAGTGCCTTCAGCGCCAGAAGGATGAGTTGTTCCAACACACTATGCAGGAGAGGACTCCAACCCCTCACACGCATAAGACAAAACATTATGAGAGGCACAACCCCCGGGTGCGAGACAAGTCTCCGTGACCTTATCAAGCACCACCCCCGATGCCTCCTAGACATGAGCGGGAGGCCACTCCTATAACCAATGATGGGCGCCTTCCTCAGGAACCCACTCAGGTTTATGGGCCACCCTTAGAAATTCATCAAGAAGCCTCCTAAGGAATCAGAGCGAGAAGGAGAGTGGGATGAAATGCCCTACCAAGGCATGGGGGGTGCTATCCGGCTACCCCTCCATAGGCCCCAAGTTCCTCAATAGGAACCAACCAAAGAGGAGGAGCTCAAATCCCTCGATACATGCAAAGTGCTAGAGCACTTAGAGTCGATAGAGACCAAGATTTTGGAGCTCCCAAGGCCCAACTTACATGAGGCTCCTTTCAAAGAGGATCAACCTCTGACCATAGAGCTACCTGATGATGCAGTCTTCCATGTCTCAGAATCGCCAGATTCTGATGAGCTGGACTCACTGGCCGAAGGTGAGGATAAAACAGAGATGGCCCACAACAATCACATGCGACAACATCAACACCCCATGGATATTGATGACGCACTTCAACAGCTAAACATAAGGCCAGGGCATGAGTGGCATGTTAACCCAACGTAGTGGAACCAACTGTTGAATCCACCACTTTGGGCACACAGAGATCAACTTCCACCCAGAGACCCCATAGCAATATCAGTACCGAGGGTAGACCCTATCCTCCTATCCATGCATAGGGCCGATCCATTCATGCCAATACCTCCAGAGCCAGATCCGGAGCACAAATATCATCAAGCTGGGGGTACCTCTATCCCCTGAAGAGCCATAGTCCAAACCAAAAAGCTCCAAGGATTACCGCAATCGCTTGGTCAAACCCAAAAAGCTCCAAGGATTCCCGCAATCGCTTGGTCAACCCAAAAAGCTCCAAGGATTCCCATAATCGCTTGGTCATCCCCAAAATGCCCCAAAGGTGTCCATAAACCCTTTGGTCAACCCAAAAGCGCCCCAACGGTGCCCATAAATGATGCAGGAGCATCCAACGAAATTTGGAAAATTTTATTTTTTCCTAAATTTTAGTGCATTTTGTCGGGGCCATAACTTCTCAACCGTAGCTCCGATTGATGTGAAATTTGACAGGGAGCTAGTTGGGAGATTTTTAAACAAATATGACTCCCTAGAGTCCTATTTGCCTAGAAAACCCAGTTTTTGGGGCCAAATTCCATCATCTAGTGCCCCGAAATTAGGTTTTAAAATTACTCACCTAATTTTTTATGCTTTTTGAGCTGTTCGGAGGTCAATATCTCCTAATGTATTTAGAGTTAGGACTTAAAAAATTATTTTTGGCTTGTCTATTATAAGAGGGATGCGCACCCCAATTTTGGGCCCCATCCGACTCATTTTAATTTTTGGGTTTTTTTTTGGCTATATAGCCACAAAATGAGGGTTTATTGATGGAGAGCCAAGCTTGCTCAAACCAGTTCTCATTCAAAACTTGGGAAATATTACCTCACAAAGATAGCACTTCATTGCACAAAAGCTCCAAGGATTATCACAATCCCTTGGTCAACCCAAAAAGCTCCAAGGATTATCGCAATCCCTTGGTCAACCCAAAAGCTCCAAGGATTATCGCAATCGCTTGGTCAACCCAAAAAGCTCCAAGGATTATCACAATCACTTGGTCACCCCAAAAGCTCCAAGGATTATCGCAATCGCTTGGTCATCCCAAAAAGCTCCAAGGATTATCGCAATCCTTTGGTCAAACCAAAAGCTCCAAGGATTATCGCAATCTCTTGGTCAACCCCAAAAGCTCCAAGGGTTATCGCAATCCCTTGGTCACCCCAAAAGCTCCAAGGATTATCGCAATCGCTTGGTCAAGAAAATCCAAAAACAAACAAAATCATCAAAAACAAACAAAATCTGCATCTCAAATTCATGCATACTTCAAAATTAAAAATACAAAAATAATAGTTGCATTAAGCATCACATCCATCCATTGCATATTGTTGATCACACAAGGCAAAGGCACCATAGACTGTCATTACTTGGCAAATCCACCACCTTTCACATTTTCCATTTTGAAAACAATACAACAAAAATAAACGACAATCACCATTTCGCCATATCATAAATCAGTTGTCATCCAATGTATCTAGAGTTTTCGTCATTCAGCTGTCATTAGATCTCTAGCCAAGAATTGTACAAAGTCAAACGGATGTTACAACGGTAGAGTTTTACTTGAAATACACCTTGTTACGTAGCATCCCATCACAAGTTCAAAAACACATAAAAACAAATTCCCAAGTTGTGTCAATGAAAGATGAAACCTGTAAAGCAATTCAGGATACCAAACAGTGAAAAAGTTATCTCGCTCATCCCCCTATGCGAATGACCCCAAGAATGCTGAGAGTTGGCAAAAGGACAAGAATCTTCCCTACCCAATTCCCCAAGAATCCCAAGTTCTCAAAAGTTGCAAAACATCAAAAATTTGCAAAAAGTCAATACTCCAAAACATTGACATCAAATCCCATAAAGTGCATACACAAAAGGCACAAGCAATAGTGATTCTCATCACTCCCAAATTCAAATCCCTTGCTCAAAAAAAGAAAAACAAAAATAAACAGTGATTTTATCACTATAAAAGAGCAAGTATCCCCATACAATTGAAGAAAAGAAGGGAGTCGAACTTGAATCCCTGGAACTCTCAGCATTCAGAAGGTCATGAGGTGAACCTCAGTACCGGTTTGGTGGATAGCCTATCGGTCACTCGAGGCGAACCTCCCGCATGACGATATATCTGTCACATTAACTTGTGTGCAGATCAATGTTTGCATGTGGATGAGCTAGCTTATGGTATCCTAGATCGCAAAATAGATTAATCTGACTAAATACAACAAAGGAGTTAGTGGAGCTAATCAGGTGATCCTCAGTACAGGTTCGGTTGAAAGCCCATCTGGCACTGGCGGTATCCTGACAAATACCACAAAAACAAATTCAATTGCACACATAGGGATGTGAAATAACTTGGTCAAAAACAAGCACGATTCATACCTTGTTCAAACATCTTGTAAGACAACAGTACAGTCTTGGCTAGTTAGTTAAACCATCTGAGTCTCAGAAACACTTAGCTACATTCTACGCCAACCGTTGCATATAATCCATCCCTATATCACCATCAAAAAAAAAAAAAAAAAGAGCAACATATATACACAAAAGCATTTACCACAACAATCACCCAGTACACAAAGCCATAAGTCCTGTATAGTCTATGGTGCCAATGCAAAGTTATCAACAAATCATTTCATCCATTCCATTACCTATCATATAAATCAACAACATTCGCATTTATCATACCATATGCATACATCAATATAAAGTAGCATGCATCCATCAACATCAATCATTGTGCATAACATGAAATTATGACATATACACAAAGCAAGAAAATCAAAACAACAAAAACAACAAATATCCACAAACAATAGCAATAAAAGTGCCGAACAAAGGCACCTTTGTGCCTGACATTCAATGGCATAGAAAACTGATGTCGGGTTTACATTGTCACTACCCTACTCCCTAAGAAGGCTACCATAGCCGGACCGCTCCACGGGAGGACGGATTTTTTCGACAATTTTAATCCCCAAATGGTGTCACAAAAAAAAAACAACAAAAACAACAAAAAAAGCAATAAGCATTGTCAGACACAAGTGCTCTTGCACTTAACCTCTTGGCATAGAAAATCGATGTCGGGGCTCAAATTGTCACTCTCCTACTTCCCCAAGAAGGCTACCATAGCCGGACCGCTCCATGGGAAGACGGGTTTTCGACGATTTCACCCCATTATGGCATCACCAAAAGGGATTTTACCCACCAAAAATAGGTCCAAATGTTAGGAAACTGCTTAAGCTTTAAACGAAAAACATCTGAAGACACCCTCACCTAAGTCATCTTGGGTCAAGCGACTCGTCGCTTTTCTCATGAAGGTCATTCCCTCATCGATTCGTCGCTTGAGGGGGTAGTCACACTTAGTCACCAATCAACAAACACACACCCAATCAAGGACAATGGCATGCATTCAAAGAATCATTGACAAAGACAATCACGCTCCTGCTTGGGGCAGCAAACAAGCAATAATCACAAATTGATCAAACACTTGGCATTTCATGAATCATGAACACAAGGTTCCCCCATGGACAAAAGGTTGCGCCCTTTGCCTATTCATGACTGATCAATGTCCAAGCTCAAGTCACACCTCACCAAAATAGGTTAACACTTGAAATCAAATTCCTTAGCTCGTCAGAAGCAAGGATTCAAGAATGCATGCCCTTTCCATGCTTGGGGCATCAAAAGTTGGTTAGGTTACCAAGAAACCCTAATCATTAGTGCTTTGGTTATCTATTTTTGCTCAGCACTGCATCACCCACAGCGCTTCCCAAAAAGGGGCATCTGTAGACACCAAAATAGCACCAATCCGATTATGTGACTGCAAACACTGATCGCTTTGACACACACAGCCCCCAGGGCAGCCCTCAGAGGTTAAACAGTGGTCCTAACCACTTTTACAGCAATTTTGGAAGGTCAGAAATCAATTTGGCACATTCAGGCACTTTGCTCCAAATCCGTCCCACCCTGGGACGAATTCAAAATGGGATTCGCCCCACCCAGGGACGAATTCTGAATTCGCTCCGGGGTAGGATGAATTCCAGGTTCAACGGGAAAAAAGAGAAATTGTGCCAAATGGCAGCCGAGGACAGTCAATTAATGCCTCCTGCCTTGCATGCGCGTGTAGGTGGGCAGATTGAACGTTAGAGGACTGTCACAAGGGCAGTCATGGAAGCCCAAGTCAGGGAGGACTCTCCTCCCTCATGGGAAGGCATGACTGCCACATGGCGCCCATGCATGCCCATCCAAAGAGACCCCTTGGGTCTATAAAATGGTGAACTTTCTCACCCAAAAGAGGACAGGTTGGAAGCATTTTCAAGCAACGAAGTGCTGCCAAATTGATACCACGCTTTACCTTTGATTCACCTCTTCCACATCCTTGATCTCTTTCGCAAGGGAGGTCATTGGGTGGTTATTGGAAGTGTGAATCCGGATCCAAAACCCGACACTTGACCACATTGATCTACCAATTCTTCGACAACCCATTACAAGAGATTTTGGGCCCATCCCAAGTGGATTGGTGCCGAAATCAGGTTCCAACGGTGGGCGGCCCGCCCGGCGCCCCGCACTACTGCGAGCCTAATCTTCTTTTTTAAGAATGATTGGGAATTCATGGCAGATTGTTCTTTTTGTCATTTGTTTATTTTGCATTCCATATTATGCTGCTTAAATAGCTTGTAATCTCGATTTCATAATGCTTTGATCAAATCTTATCATGTTTTGTCGCTTTTGTTGTCCTCACTAACTTGCAGGTAGCAACGTCAAATTCCCATTGATGGAGGCCAAATTGGGGAAATCTGACCATCTGGGTCTTCCCAAAATGCCCCCAATTAGCTAACCCCTAAGTTTGCAGGTCTTTTGGAGCTCCCGAGATGCGACATTTGGGCAGTATCACTTCGGCGCTTTGTCGCAGGTGAATTCGTCCTACCCCGGATGAATTACAGTCGAATCCGTCCCGCCCAGGAGCGAATTCAAATCGGTAGAAATTTCCGACTGTTTTGATGGCAGTGGCCCTCTGGTAATGTTCCCTTGTTTCTGTCAAATTTGCAGGTTGTTTAGAATCGGTTTATTTATCGCTGTAATCAATATTTTGCATGCATCTTTCATTGTTTTTAGAGAACAAACGTTTCATCTTTGCAACAGGTGCTACTAACGATTTTGTTGTTTCTTTGAATGCAGGAGGAGCAGCAAGGATCAAGGATTCATTCACACCAGCGGCGGCAACACTTTGGCCCGCCCATTTTGCATGTGGGCACGCGGAAGGAGGATCACTAGTCACTATTGTAACCGAAACATGTTAACGCTCCTAGCCCCTGAAAAGGCGGGAGACGTCTTTGTAACCGATATTGAGAGAGTATAAATAAAAAGGGTTGTGCTTTCTATACTTCTTTCATTTCGTCTCAATTCGTCTCTTTTCCCTATTTCATGCATTTCAAATTTCTAGGATTAAAGCGTTACATTTCGTTTTGCATTGCATAGCTTTAGTGTTTCTTTTCAACTTCCGAATCTCATGCTTTCATCAATATATAGCCCTCAAGGGGATATTTATGTAACCATGGTTTTGATAAATCAAACTAATATAATAAAGCTTCATTTCACTTCATTTCGTTTGTTTTGGTTGTCTTTCCGTGCTTACTTGAATGCTTCCATTTTGATGCTCATCACTCATTAGCGATAGATGCATATTGTTTAGCTTCATTAGGTGCACTGTTTTTCCCCTACTTCAAAACCATTTGACAATGAGATCCTACTCATAATTGGAAGGATAAAAAATTTCCTTCAAGGCCTTAATAAGGTCTTCCCAAGTGTTAAGTGGGTTTTGGATTTCCTATCATTCCATCACCAATATTTTTGCTAATCCAAATAACTTTAGTTTTTTAAAAGAAAATCTCTCTTCATAAAGAATTTGGGTATAGGAGAACCATGTCTCCATATAAAGTATCCAACTACCCAAGATGTCTACATCTCTAGAGCCATCATACAAATTGACCTAGCACTTAGCCTTGGAGTGAAGGTTATTATTATAAATTTCTACATCACTTGGGACAATTTGAATAGTTATGTCATTGACCTTATCGGCCAAAATACTCACTACATTGGTCAATTCATCCATTTGTTTTTCTAAATTGGTGGCTATGTAAAAATGAGACAAAGTTAGGTGCAAAATTCCTAAGTCGAACCAACAAAATTTTACAAGGATGGTTTTTACAAATTCAAGTGTAATTATAATGTTAAGTCGTGCACTTATATTTGCAAATGCAATTGCTTAACATAAAACAATATAGTATGTACTTGAAAAGAAATTAATTAATAAATTAATTTGATTTACTTGATTAATTATTTAAATTACTAAAACTTTATACCTTTCTCTATAAATAAAGTTTTTGATCGTTAAAATAATGGTCAACTCCCTATGCAAAATATTTTGATAGTCTATATTTGATGTTAGTTACAAGTAAATTAAAGGCATTGTATTTGTTGCTCCATTAGGGACCCAAGTAGAATGGGATGCAGTTGTATCACTTCTATGATCAATGACAATGGTGGATAGTCTCATCACCTAGAGCGATGACAGGGAAGCAAAGCAATGTCAAAGTGCATAGATAGAACTTCAATAAATGAAAAGTAACTATCCTTCATGAATAAGCAAAGGTGACCTCCAATTGACTTGCTTGTTGAAGAGTTTTGTATGCCCATATTGCAACCATGGATCATTGTATATGGTGTCAAAAAATAACATCATAGACCAAATAATAGACCATTTGGTTGAACAATATAAAATGATAAATGCAAGCTAAAAAAATACAAGGTGAGGATGTGACCTCAAGTGAGGAAAATATTTGAACAAGAGTTTGAATAATGTGTCAATAAATGCATACAATTGAGATCTTAGGGATGAGTTAGAGATACAATAATGTAGTTTTTAGGTGGTAAGGGGTGGAAGATTTTTCCAAGTGGTGGAATTTTTGTTGTGTTTACCACATGAACCACTGATGTCATCACCATCAAAGCACCAACAAAATGTAGTCAAAGATCTGCAACTTTAAACAACTTAGTCATCCAATTGTTTTGCATCAATTCTGTGATGTTTGTGTGTGATTTTAGATGATATGTTTTCATTGTGTCCCTACATGGAGGTCCAAATTGAAATACAAATGTACATGTAACACACAAATATTGTAGTGTCATGGCATAGCAAGCATGATGTCAAAAGGGTGGCGATGTGGTGATAAGAGAACTTCGATGCAACCCAAGCATGCAACTCTAGCAAAGGGTAAATTAGGCTTGTCGTCAAGCTTATGTATGGGCAAAGAAAAGTGATGTGCAGTCTAATATCATGATAGAAAGCAATGTAACTAAAATCTAACGAGTACCTATAGAAGGGTGGTGAACTCAGTTCAATGTAGCACGTCAAAATACGTGTGTGCTAGTATAAGTCAAAACATGTTAGAGAATATTACATTATTCGATAGATGCTAAAGTACCCCCATGATACATTTGTACTATTGTAAGTATTATATTATGGTGTGAGTTATTATATTAGAGTGTGTGATTTATATTTCCCTAAAGTATGTGTCAGTGTGTGAAAATAATACAAGTGGCATGTAACAAAGTGTACAAAGTGTCATGTAATAAAGAGTGCAAGTGTGTAATATGTAAAATTGTGCAATGTGTAGGGTAATTGGTTTTTGAAATATGTCTTATCTTTTAGGAGTCATATCTCTATGAATTATTATTTTATTTAGTTTATTCTTGGACCACTTTGTGCAAAATTTGAAGATATTTAAAATGAGTGGTCATGTGAAGGAATCTGAGCAATATTGGGGGAACAAGGACAATGACAAATTTTCTATTCATGAAAAACAAAATTACAAATATCTATCAACCAAGGTTTGGATGATAGGAGGAAAAATTAAGGGCTAGGGATTCATTGAGGCAAGACAATATGTCTGGGCATGTAATTTTTTAGCTAAGTTTCTTTTTCCCTTCTTTATGTTAGAAATTTTTCTTTTAAATTATTATTTTTTATCAAAAATTATATTTGCTATAGGATATTTTGGTAAATTTTAGTATATTTTGAGTTTTAGTTTCCTTTCCATGGACTAATTTATAGCTAAATACTTAGAATCATCTCTAGTAGCAGAGGTTAGTGAGAAAACCATTGAGGATCAAACCTTGTTGCTCAAAGAAAGGATATTTTTTGGTAAATTTAATGGGTATTGACCAGGGGATTCAGCCTTGTGAAAATGGATTGATAGGAGTTGGAAATATCTAGGAATGATTTTATCCTTTCTTCCCAAATATTTATTCCTAGCTATTTTTTGTTCTAGGGAAGAAAGAGATAGAATCCTAAAAGGGGGTTCTTGGTTTGTGGGAAGAGTATGACTCTTCCTTACCCGTTGGTATGAAGGATTTTTACTTGAAAATATAAATCTATTCCTACTACCAGTCTGGGTTAGGAGGTATGGGTTGTCCATTGATTTTGATAAATAGATACCTTTAAGGAAATAGGCAACACTCGGAGATAATTACCTCATATTTTAGAAACTACAAAAATGGATTCTTGGCTATTTATGCTCAAATATTGGTCATGATTGATATATGTAAACCTATACCATAATTAGAAAATCTTAAGTATGGGGATAATATGTGGATCCAAACCATAAATTATAAAAATATATCTTTTAGATGTGTAATATTTCATGAGGTTGGGCATATTGAGAGATCATGCCCTAAGAAGAGTCTAGCAAAATCATATGTAGAAAATTGTAAGAGAAACTTACAAATGGCTATGGATGAAGATGGTTTTCAACTTTCAAAAAATAGAAATAGACGAATGAGAGCAAATAAACTATGGAGACTAGTATAAGGCTTTAGCCTATGAAGAAAAAGTATATCAAAGCTTAGAGGACATAATACAACAGGTTCAACATATTAACAAGGAACCATCTATTTAGTATGATCTTGATTTAGGGATGAACATTCTCGATGAACCTAAGAAATGTGTCAAATCAGTTTTTTAAGATTTTCTTGAAGTACCATGCACCATTCAAGAGAAAATATTGGTAAATAAAATGTATTTTTAGATGTTAATACATCTACCATTAATAAGAAAATACCAAAAAATGAGCAGGACAAGTCAAAATATTCCATAGTAGATCCAGGAGAGGATAAATATGAGGAAAAAGAAATTTGTGAAAGAATATTGAGGAATAGAATAATAAGACCTACTCTTGATACAGGCAAGGCAAAAAGAGGAAAACCCTCAAATTATCAAGTGAGATCTAGGGAAGCAAGAACAAACATAGAGAAAGGAACACAAACTAAGTTGGTTGAACTTCTCTTTACCAAAAAATAATATGATATTGATAATTCGCAAACGAGGCTAGTAGACCCTAATGAGATATGATTACCATCTCATGGAATGCAGGGGGTTCTAATGGTCTCTCAAAGCAAAGCTATGTCAAGGACCTTTGTTTAATTAATAAGCCTAATATTATTTGTATCCAGGAAACTAAAATGACAAAAGAAGTTTCCAAAACTATTAAAGTAGTTTGGGCGAGATGTGAATGGGATGCTATAGATTCTACAGGAGCAATAGGGGAATTCTAACTTGTTGGGATCTTATTATAACCTCCTATGTAACCATTCATAAAACTAGGCATTGGATAACCTCTTTTTTATTTGGTAAATAGTGTAGCTTATATTAAAGGGGTTTTTCGTAGATCCCAAAACCAGTAGTTACAAAAACCTCAAATGAGACTCGCAGCTTAGAAGACTGAACTTTAAAAAAGTATTTTCGAACATGGATAAACACCTTTCACCATATATTGATTAAAATTCGATAAGCCTAATAGCAAACACCCCAAACAGTATTGATGCAGATAATATATGGACAACACCCCAAACAGGATTGATGCAGATAATATATGGACAATAGACACCCAAACCAACATTGATACATATAAATATGTAAAGTTAAAATAACCATGATGAAAAAAAATCCCAGTAAGTATCCAGAGAACCATAAACAAAAAAATACCCATGGCCCTCCATCATGCATCAGCCACCTTCTTCACAGTGCTTTCCTCAGTCTTTATGAGCTGCTTCAGCCTCCCACTAATGTTTTCAAGAGTACTAATAAGGCTTATGATGAAGATGTTGGCAATATGATGATGAATCTCCTACTCTGGTGCTTTGTTGTTGATTTGCCCACTCTTGATTGGCTTCATTGAAAATGTTTGAGGGTGTATTGTTATCCCATACAGTCAAGGAATACTGACTAATTCTCATGTTTGCTAAGAGGTCAGCCAATCTGTTTGCCTCCATATACACATGTCTGCATATCATGTTGTCCTATCTTGTGATCATGTTTTTGGCTTCCCTGGTGCCATTCATGACATTCCATGAAGGATTGGAGCTATTGCTGATATAATTTATTATGTTTAGAGAGTTGCCTTCTATTTTGTAGTTCCCTTTGTGCTTTTGGATGATGTTGAGACCTCTCCACAGGGCATGAGCTTCTGCTACATGATTAGTTTGAATGCCTAGGTTATCCAAAAAGGTGACCACAATCTTGCTACTGCTATCTTTTACCAATCCTCCTGCCCTTACCATTCTCGGGTTTCCTTTAGAAGCTCCATAAAAATTGAGCTTGAGCCATCCTACCGAGGGGGGTTTCCATGAAGAGGTGTGCCTTGGGTGGGGATGATTGACATGAGGATTATCTTCCTTGGAGATATTAATACTGTTGAACAAAAAAATATTCAATCCCACATCAGGGGGTTTTGTGCAAGGGATGAGTCAGGAGTTCTCTATGCCAAAGCTGATTATTTTACTAGCAATGGAGGTAGGGTCCTTGTGAGTGTTAGAGAACACCCTACTATTTCTTTCTAGCCATGCCTGCTATAAGAAATGGTGAGTGCATATTTTCCACAAGGATTTCAATCAAGGGTTTTTGAAAGGATTGGGCTATTGAGTGAAAAGATCTACCAGGGAGTTGGGTTGGACCCAGTTGGTGTGGAAACTAGACAGTAAGTTACTCATCATAGTATAAGAGAAATCACATTTAGTGAAAATATGGTTGATGAATTTCAAATATTTATAGCATAGGTGGCATCTGTTGGGTACCATCATCCCCCTCTTTATGAGATTATCAATGGTTAGAATATTTTTTTGAATTGCCATCCAGGAAAACACTACCACTTTAGGGATGAGGTGTTTGATCCATATTTTGCTAGGAGAGAAGGGATATTTTTATGGATTGAGGATAATTTGGTAGGCATATTTGACAAAAAAACATCCATTGTTCATTTATTTCCAAATTAAAAAGTCTTCTCCTCCATCTATCATAATCACTGTAGTATTCAGCATAAGAGCCAAAACCCTCGTTGCCCTAGTTATGTGCCCATCATTTGAGTTAATGTTGAGGTCTTTCTAAATTTTAGACCCATTGATGTTTTGGATGAATTCTACTACTTTGCTTCCTATGGTTCCATCAAGGATAGGTTTTAGGATAGATATCTCATCATCTTCAACTAGGGGTTGATCACTAACCCACCTGTCTATCCAAAATTTTATGGCAGTACATGTTCCCAACTACCACCTTGAACCATTTTGGAGAACTTCTCTAACCTGAATAATTGACCTCCAAAAAGTTGATCCTTCTTTGGGGATATCTTCATCAGTGAATTCTTTGTGTTGAAGGTATTTCCTCTGTATTATTGACACCCATTATGCATTGAAACTTGTGAATTTTCTAGGCTTGCTTAGCCAGTAGAGTAGTGTTCATATGCTTGATTATTCTAAGTCCCATACCCCCTTGGTTTTTTGGCTGATAAACCTTTTCCCATCCAGCCAAATGAGTATTTTGATTCTCCTCTGTGCCTCCCCATAGGAATATTTTTTGTATTTGCTCTATTTGGGCGTAAACTGAAGCAGGAAATTTGAATACTGAGAGGAAATAGGTTGGGATGCTTTGGAGGTATGTTGCGGTAAGAGTGATTTTACCTTCTTAGGTTAGAAAATACCCTTTCCATCCAAATAAATTTTTGTTTATCCTTTCCATCACATGAATCCACATGGACAATTTGGGATGACTGTAAAAAATAGGAAGCCCTAGATAGCGATCAGGAAACTCACCAATGCTACATTGAAGAATACAGTCGATTTTAATCTGCCTAGAAAGAGGGGTATTGATGTAGTAGCTTTTACTTTTGTTATAGTTGATTTCTTGTCCAACTGCTTTCTCATATAAATCAAGGATTTTTTTTATCATCTTGACCTCCATTACTGAAGCATAGGTAGCGATTATTGTGTCATCCACAAATTACTGGTGTGACAATGGGTTTAGACTCGAGGCAGCCATGATCCCTATGATAGTTTTCTCACTGACAACACTTTTAAGTTCTCTTCCTAGAGATTCAATGAGTATTATAAAAAGTATGGGTGATAGGGGGTCTCCCTCTTCCACTAGGGAAATAACCTGTGGGTGATCCATTAACCAAGACTAAGAAATGAGGGTTGGATATGCAGCCTCTGATTACATTTATCCATTTCCTATGAAAATCAATTTTTTTAAGAACAGCCAGGAGGAAATCCTTGTTTACTCGGTCGAAAGCCTTACTAATATCTAATTTGAGAAAAAAGGATGCTTTCTTGTTTTGGGAAGTTGAGTGGAGGACTTCATGCATGGTGATTATGCCATAATGAATGGACCTTCCTTTGACCGAGCTACCCTAGAAAGGATCTATAATGAGTGGGAGTATTTCTTTGAGTCTTGTTGTCAGGGCTTTGGTAAGAATCTTGTATATGATATTACATAGACTGATAGGTCTATAGTAATTCATGGATTTGCACTTAGGGCCTTTAGGGATTAAGGTGATGAAGGTGGAGTTGGTGCTTCTAGGTATGGCTTTGTATTTTTACATGTGAATAATGGCTTTGCAAATGTCAACCCCTATGATATCCCAGTAATTTTAAAAAAACCTGGGGAGAAGCCATCAGGCCCTAGAGCTTTATCAGGGGCCATGGAGAAAAGAGCATGCTTTATTTCTTCATTGGTAAGGTCCTTGATGAGAATGTCATTCATTTTAGGGGATACCAAATTTGGAATATACTAAAGAAGATGATCCTGGGCCTATTTGAAAATAGTGGAATTCTTTCCTAGTATTTTTTCAAATAAGGTGACTGCTTCATTTCTGATGAGGTGGATATCTCTCATACTTGTGCCATCACTGTTTATTAACTCCCTGATATTATTGGAGCTTCTGTGACAAAGAGTGGAAGCATGGAAAATTTTCGTGTTTGAGTCCTCGTCCTTGAGCCATAGGGCTCTAGAATTTTGTCTCCAATACATTTCTTCCTTGGCCAAAATGTTGTGGTAATCGGCAAGGAGCTTTTTCTCTTCATTCTTGATTTGTATGCTCATCTACCCTTTCTAAATTTTCTCTTATATGGCTTTGAGGTTGTTGGTGATTTTCTTCTTATGTTCAAAAATGTTACCAAACACTTCCTTGTTCTAAATTTTGGTTTGGTCTTTTATTATTTTGAGTTTTTGGGTAACTTGAGCGATGGGGGATCCGTCCACCTATTGTTGCCACCACCCTGTAATTTAATTATATAAATCTAGGTGGAGAACCCACATTGCCTCGAATCTAAAAGGGGTCCTAAAAACTAGAGGCTTGTTAGCTTTGAACAGGAGAGGACTGTGATCCGATCTAATTCTGGGTAGGGAAGTGAGGGAGGAATCGCCAAATAGAGGTATGGCTTCTTGAGATAGAAAAATTTTTTCTAGCTTAACTTGGATCAGATTGTTCTCTATTCTTCTGTTATTCCATGTGAATTGAGCTCTCCATATTTGGATATCCATTAGATTATTCTCAATGACAAACCCATGTAAGTCCTGAATACTTTTGGTAGGAATGACATTGTCTCCTGCCTTATATGACGGGTAAAGGAGGGAGTTGAAATCCCTAGCCAAAACCTAAGGGAAATTTCTAAAATCCTACCTCATTTGACTTAGTTGGTCCCAAAAGGAAATCCTACTAAGGGGATTGTTTTGTGAGTAGATATTAGACAGGATCTAGCATTGATCCTTGTCTTTGCCAAAAAAACATGATATTTATAACTCTATCTGAGGATGATATTACTCTACCATCTACTTTCCTTGGATCCCAAAGGCACAAAATACCCTCAGATGGACCTTGGTTGGGACTGAAAATGCTTCCACTATTTTTCCAAATGGTGTTGCCCGTCTTGCATGCTTTTGACTGATCTAACTTGGTCTCTTGAATAATGAGGATTATTGGTTTGGTTTCTTTTCTAACAGTGCTAACCAACCTCTACTTGGCCACACTATTGAGGCCCCTCACATTCCATGAGAGTATCCTCATCTAGAAACTTTAGATGATTTCTTGCCCCCTTTTGACTGTTGCATAGGGGATTTGGGTAATTTGGGATCTTCCTTCGAGTGAGAAAACATTTTAGGTACAAGGGTTGTTTGGACTTCGTTGGCTATGTCCTCGGTAGTTTGGCTTCTTATTTGCTCTTGGATATTGGGCCTTCCCCTTTTCTTGTCATTTCAAACATCGATATAGGATTTTTTGGAGCTTCGAGTGTTTTTAGGATTGAAATCTACTTTTGTTTTCTCGATAGCCTCTTGGGAAAGAAGATCTTCAATGGGGATTAGGGGAAGCTAGCTTTATTGGATATAAGACAGGGCTACTGGTGGGAAGGGGATACTACAAAATTTCTTCTATGGTGGGGATTTGAAGGTCAACATTTGGATCTGACATATAATTTTCTTGCTAAGTGAATAACCCTTCATTTATTTCTAAATTAGAGTGGGTGATATTTCCCAGAATGTCAAATCAATTAGGATGAGTGAACAGGTATCTTACCTAAGCTTGGTCCTCTGATTGTTCTAACTGCACTTTTTGCTTTCCTTTTTTTACCATAGGGTTTTGCCCTAGTGCTTTCTGATGAGGGTTTTTGTTGTAGATTTTCCTATTCTTTTACATTGGGGACTTCCCATGGAAGTGAACACATTGGTTCCTGTAGAGATGATTTCCAAAATCTACCTCCTTTTATGGCCTGAGTGAGGGATAGTGGGACTTGAGGTGTCCTTGAGTTCGGAATTCAATGCAGAAAGCTAGTTTATTTTCATACTCTATGGCCTAGAAGTGGTGGAAGGAACCATAGACTAGATTGATTGGATTTGGGAGCTAGGAATCAATATTTGTGTTGACGCATATTTTATCTTGGGTCAACCTAGTGCGATATTTGGTAGTTGAATCCATAGACACCATTTTCCCTATGTATCTGCCTATTCCTTGCAGGATGTCATCATGCCAAAATTGGCTAGGGATTCTCAAAATACGAACCCACACTGGAGAAAAAATTATGCTTTGAGTTTCGGTGTTGAAATATTCCCCCCATCTGTGAATAAACAAACTCTTCTTCCCATAGAACCATAGCCCCCCTGTTAGAATGCAGGTTGCATCTTCGGAATTGTTAAGGCGGATTTCAAAGAACCCTTTAGGGAAAGCTACAATCTCAAGATTCCCTAAAACTTTCCACATGGTAATGGCCCATCGTCAAATAGATTCTATGTCCGATCTGCCACACACAAACTTCCCAATCAAAGAATGTTCTTCTAGGGAAATATGTTTGGCCATTAGGATTTTTGGAATCACTAAGTCTTCTTTGACTACTATCAAAGGGCTTCGATCCTTGGTATATTTCTATTATTTGGTACCCGTGATCTTTTTAAGATAAGATACAAAATTGGAGGGCCCATATCGGCCTCCCTTACCTTGTTATAGCCCTTGTTCTTGTCTGGGGGGTCCTTCCTTGGGTCTTTCTCCCACCCAGTAGAAAGGTCCATTTCAACATCAGCATCTGACTCATCAGTGCCCTCCCCTATAGCCAAGTTGGGGATCTCCTCTGGTTTGAGGTTCCCTATCGTTGTCGCACCTAATACATTCTTGCTAGAACTCACCTGAGATAAAATGCTCGCCATCGCTCTCCTCATTGGATAACCTCTTTAGTCACATGCTACTTTGTAGATATTTGTTTCATCCTTGTCAATGTCTATGGACCTACAACTCAATCAAACAAATTAGAAGTTTGGATTGGGATTGAAGCCTTTATGAGAAGTAAAGACCAAGAAATTCAACTCATGATCATAGTATATTTTAATGCCATAACCAAGTTGGATGAAAAATTTAGAGGAATTATGAAACTAACCCAAAGTATGAGATATTTCTTAGCTTTTATTCAAAACAATAATCTATGGGAGGTTGAGTTTGAAGAAGACAACTATACATGGACCAACAATAGGAGAGGATAAAACCTAATAGCAAAAAAATAGATAGATGCATTCTCTCAAATCATTGGCTAGATGAAGGGACTTGTGCTAAAATTAATACCTTGACAAGGATTGGTTCAGATCATTGGCAAATAAAAGTTAAAATGGTGGTAAGTGAATTTTAAAAACACATATTTTAAATGCAAAAAAATGTGGGAAGATCATCCTCAATTTATTGATATGATAGCACAAACTTGGAATTCTTTAGGAAAAAGTAGGTTGTATACACTTCCAAAACAAATTAAATCAATGACATCTGGATTAAAAGAATGGAACAAGAACACTTTTAGAAATATTTTTGAGAAGAAAGAACTAAAAGATAAAATTCAAAAATTTTAAAAAGGTGATCATAATAATCCATGATCATAGGAAAGGGAGTTAATTAGGGAATATCATAATATTTTGAGTAAGGAAGAGAAATTTTGGAGATTAAAATCAAGACAGACTTGGTTAAAAGGAGATAAAAACATATTTTTTTCATAGGATGGCAATAGTATAGAGATCAACATCCAAAATTAGTAGAATTAAATCAGTAGAAGGGGTTTGGATTGAAGACCATAGTGAAATTAGAAAGGAGGCAAGGTCTTTTTATCAGAATATTCTAGGATAAGAGGAATTTGAAGTTCTTAATGATAAAATTCTACAAGAAGTTCCTTCAGTTATAACAGATGAAGACAATAGGAAACTAATGGAGCCTATTACTCTAGAAGAAGTTCATCTAGCTCTTTTATATTTTAATAAGGATAAATCCTTAGGTCTAGATGGGCTCTCTACAACTTTCTATCAACATAATTGGGATATAGTGAAGGATTATTTATTGGTGGCAGTGGAACAATCTAAGGTAAAATAATACATACCTTATAAAATAAATGCAACATATCTTACCTTTATTCCAAAAAAGAAGGATGCAGAATTGTTTGATTTATTTTAGACCCATAAGCCTATGTAATGTGGCATATAATATTATTTCCAAAGTGATGGTGGATCAGTTAAGACCATTGTTAGACAAAATTATTTTAAAAAAGCAAGGAGGATTTGTGAAAGGGAGATAGATTCTATATAGGATCATAGTATCTCATGAAGTTATACATTCAAAAGCTTCAATAAAAGAGAAAATTATGATCTTAAAACTTGATATCAGTAAGGTCTATGATAGGGTTGAATAAGATTTATGTATTGTAGTATTAGAAAAGTTTGGATTTGGGAAGAAATGAGTCAGACGGATTAAAACTTGTGTCTCTATAATTTCATATTTAGTGTTGGTCAATTGGTTAGTAATAAAATCATTTAAATTCAAGAGAGGCCTTAGATAGGGAGATCCTCTATCACCATATTTATTCATTATTATGGCAGAGGTTTTGGGTAGGAACTTGAAGAAGGCTTACAAATATGGGCTTATAAGTGGACTTAAGGCTAGTAATAACATCGACAACATCACCCATCAATAATTTGTAGATGATACAACTCTTTTTGGGAGGGCAAGGATAAACGAGGCCAAAGCTTTGAATAACATGTTAAAGGAAAACGAAGGGCATCAAAGTAGAAAATTAATAGGACTAATTCCTAAATTTACTTCCTAAACACCCCAACTAAAATCAAAGCAAGGATATATAGGTTACTTCAAATAGAGGAGGTAAATTTACCATCAACTTATCTAGGGATACCCTTATTTGAGGGGAGAAAGAGGATAGAATTATGAAACCCAATTATAGGTAGAGTTTAGAATGAACTACTAGCTTAGAAAGGTAGATGGTTATCATTAGAAATAAGAGTGTAGCTAATTAAACCAATCTTACAGGCCATTCCAACATATTATATGTCCTTGTATACTATGCCAAAATCAATAGAAAAAAGTTTATTCTTTATTATGTGGTCACTTTTGTGGTCAGGATTACATGATAAAAGGAAATCTCCTTTGGTGAAATGGAGCAAGGCATGTGATGACAAAACTAGGGAATATTTCAATTTAAGAGTTCATACGAATGCAAACTTCAGTCTTTTTTTTGTTTGTGGAAAACACCCCAAATGGGATGCCACTTTTGGGTAAGTCCCAAGGAGGCAGAGGTATCTATTCCACCAAAAATACCCAGGGCTCGCACCTGGCCTGCCCCCTTCGGCACACTCAACGAGCATGCCTAAAACAACAAAAAAAATAACAAACAAACACAAAAAACACAACATCAAAAAACAAAGACAAACAAACAAACAAAAATAAAAACCACAAAACAAACAAAAACAACATAAAAGCATAAAAACAACAAAAAACTCAAAAAAAATAAACAAATAAATAAATAAAAATAAAATAAAAAATAACAACAAAACACAAAACACATAAGAAAACCATAAAAACAACAAAACAACACACAAACACTTAAAAAACAAAAACACAAAACCCAAAAAACAAAAACATGAAAAACAACAAAAACACACAAAAAAAGAAAAACACAAAAACACAAAAACATAAAAAACAAAAAACACAAAAAAACAACTAAAACAACACAAAAACAAAATAGTACAAAAAACACACACACCCCTCAAAAAACTAAAAAAAAGAAAAAAAAAAAACAAAACACAACTACGACCTTTCTAGGCCAAAAGACTATTAAGGCAAGATTCAACAGAGGAAACATAGGAAAGATATGTCTAAGCTAGGGAACTAAAATACCTTGACCAAACCAAAGAGAAGCAAAAAGGAACTAGGTACCTCTAGTACTAGAGCCATCCAAAGAAAGGATAAAAAGTAGAGCTTCCCTTATTTGTGAAGCCCACCATCTGGGAGGGTGGTCGTAGCAAGTAAGATCACCTTTGTCCAATGCCCAATTAGCTAAAGCATCAACACTCATATTCTATTCTTTGACCACATGATTGTAATCCACTTTCAAAAAGCCCATCTGGATTAATTGAATCTTCTCAACAATTCTTTTTATTCTCCAATCAACCTTATGATTCTTAGGAGTCTTCAAAAGATTAATCATGAGTTGGGAGTCAGATTCAACCAACACCTTTTCCCATCCAACCTTAGCAGCCTCTTGAAGGCCTCTGAGGATACCATACCCCTCAACAAGGTTATTGGAAAGGATACCCAAATTCTCAACAAAAGTGAAAACCAGGGAGCCATATGAAAGTCTACCAATTCCTCCTGCACTAGCTTTTCCAGGGTTCCCCCTAGAGGCTCCATCGGTATTGAATTTTCCATAATCCTTAGGAGGAGGCTGCCAATTCCTTGTTCTTTCCATCTTGCAATTACTCACATTCCCTTTAAGTCGGTTGCCCTTAGAAGAGTTAATATTCAATATTTGCATCACTTGATCCCATTTTTGGTGGGAGTTTTGGGGGTGATTAAGGAGTTGTTGGACTGATTCAACTAAGTTGGCAATGGTATTTTGCCAGATATAGTGAATATCCTTTATTTCTTGATTGAAAATCTGGTTGTTCCTTTCATTCTAGATATTCCAAGGTAGAATGGTAGAACCCATCCAAACTAACTGCCTAATGAAATGATCAACACCCTCCTGTTTAGGCCAATCCCTCCAAAGTTGTTCAAAAGTAGAAAAATTGGACCATTGTAAGCCAAGTAAGATGGCCATTCTCCTCCATAGCTCAGAGGCTAAGGTACACTCAATAAAAATATGGCTAAGAGTTTCCACATTCTTTCCACACATTTCGCATCTAAAAGGGCCATGAAAACCATGTTTCATAAGTTGCTCACCAGTTAGCACCCTACGATGCAATAAAAGCCAAATAAAGAACCTCACCTTAGGCCAGAGCTTTTGAGCCCACAACTGAGAAAATATATCATAAAATTGGTTGGGATTATTATGGCATAAGGCCAAATAACCTTGAGCAACTGAATACTCACCCTTAGTAGTGTTGTTCCATCCAAAACAATCTTTATCATGGGACCAAGAGAGATATCTCATATGCAGGATGCATTGGATGTCTTGTCTTTGAATTTCTAGAATTTGAATAGGCCAGTCCTCAATAGGGATCCAATATCTACCAACCTCTGAATTACCAGTATGGTATCGACAATAATTAGCCACCTTTATCCAATTAGCTTGGTGAAGCTCCTCCATCCAAGGCCTCCAATAAAGAAACTGAGTTATCAAAGGCTGGTGACCATCCCAAGAATCTATCCAAAAATTTACCTATTGACCATTATGAATGATCCAAAATAACTTTTTCTTAATCAAATCCTCACCAGTCTTAAGAACCGCTAAAATGGGAGAACCTTTGGTAGGCAATTGATAGCGAACAAGGTCTTCAGGACTTTTGTTCTCAACATATTTAGCATGGAGATTATTGGCCCAAAGGGCATTGGGGTTATGTAAAATCCTCCAATACAATTTAGCAGCTAAAGCTTTGTTGTTATTAATAGCAGATCAGAATCCTAACCCCCTTCATTCTTAGGAAGACATAAAGTGTCCCATTTCACCAAGGCCCATTTTATTTTCTCCTTAGTACCACTCCAGAGGAACCGATGATTAATTTGATCCAATTCTTAAAGAACAACCTTTGGGATATTCAACATGGTAGAAACATAAATAGGTATAGCTTGAAGGATAGACTTTACCAAGGTAATTCTACCCCCAAAAGAAAGCCACCTATTGGTCCACTTTCCAATTTTCTTCTTAACTTTGTCCAACAACCAATTCCAATATTTATTTTTCTATCTTTGAGTATTGATAGGGATGCCTAAATAAGTGATCGAAAGGGAGGTCTTCTTATATCTTAATTTATCCAAGACCATGGATTCCTATCTGGTAGAGCAGTGAAAGAAAATGACTTTAGACTTATCTTCATTGATCAATTGCTCAGTAGCCTTAGAAAAATAGCTAATGATTTGCTTAATTTTAGAAGCTTCCTTAATTGTAGCTTTACCTAACAGAGTAGAGTCATCAAAAAATTGAAGATGAGAGATAGGCCTAGCTCCATGAGCAATGGTAACTCCCTCAAGGGTTTTCTTGTCTCTATTTTTGGTTATAGTCCTACCCAAGCATTCAACAAGAATGATGAATAAATAAGGGGAGAGGGGGTCACCTTGCCTAATACCTCTAGAAGATGGGAACAGTTGTGAAGGCCTACCATTGATAAGAACTGAGTAGGATACTGAAGAGATACAACCCATAATCCAGTCCATCCAATCTTGAGAGAAACCAAATTGCCTCAAAACTTTGATAAGGAAGTGCCAATCCACTCTATCATAAGCTTTGGATAAGTCTAAATGAATGAACATAGAAGGAGATTTTTGCATTTCCATGGAATGGATGGCTTCCTGAGCAAGAACTATCTCATCCACTATTTGATGCCCTTCCACATAACCTCCTTGTTCAGGGGAAATAATCTTATGCAAAAGAGGCTTCAACCTTTCTACCATGATCTTAGTAATGATTTTGAGAAGAACATTACATAAAGCAATAGGTCTAAAATCTGAGATATGATAAGCCTCTTGAGATTTTGGGACAAGAGTTATATAATTTTTATTGATAACCTTCAAAATATCTTTGGATTTCCTAGCTTCTTCCACCACCTCTAATAAATCAGCATGAAGGATATCCCAGAACTCTTGGTAGAACTCAATGGGAAAACCATCAGGACCTAGGGTTTTCCCTTTTTGCATTTTAAAAACCACTTGTTGAAGCTCATTAATAGTAATAGGAGCAGTCAAAATAGAGTTCTCCTCAGAAGTGATAAGAGAAGGGATCGCTTGAAGAACATTTTGTTGAGAAGTCGAGTCAAGAGGAGTAGCAACAAAAATATTGGAAAAGTAATTCACAACAATAGAGTTCATGCCATCCCAAGTGTAGAAAACCTCTCCAGAATATGAATTTAGGGAAGAAATAAAGTTGTGAGATCTTCGAGCTAGAAGATATTTGTGGAAGAAATTTGTGTTTTGATCTCCTTCTTTGAGCCATTGAATTCTAGATTTTTGCTTCCATAAGAGTTCTCTTTTTTCCATTCCTCTAACTGAGTTGTGAGTCTAATTTCATCTATACTTCTGCTCTTTATGAGGCCATCTAAATGGATTTTCTTATTCAAATTTTCAAGTTGAGCAATAACTTCATATTTTTTTGTTGAACATCCCCAAACTCCTTCCAGTTCCAAGTCTTGATTTTGGATTTAATATATTGTAACCTTTTGGAAAAATAGTACATCTTAGTCCCATATCTTGGTTTACCTTCCTTCCACCATTGTTGCACTCGAGGTCTAAAGGAACTATCTCTAAGCCACATTAACTAAAATTAAAAAGGAGAGAAACTCACATTGGTTTTCCAAATTTCCACCATGACTGGCCAGTGATCTGAACCAACATTGTTAAGAGTCTTCACTTTAGGAATGTGACCATGGATTAAGAAATGATCAGAGAGCAGGAACCTATCCAATCTCTCCATGATACAAGCTAAGCCTTACCTTCTGTTAGACCAAGTCATAAGGCCATTATCTGGATGGATGTCCACAAGATGAAGGTTTGCAATATATTCATTCATGAGGTCAGTGCTCCTATCCAAATTTCTATTTCCCCCCATTTTCTCATCTAGAGAGAGGATGGTATTGAAATATCCTCCTATCAAGATCCAAGCTTCAGGAAAATGAGAGATAATATAAGTTATATCCTTCCACTATCTTCTCTTTTCCTCCAAAGAAGTTAGAGCATAAATAGTTATGCAAAGCATAATTTGGTTGGAATGTCTACTTTGAATAGCAATAGCCAAAAGACCCCAAATGCCAACCATATGGTGAATAACTACCTCTTTTGGGTCCCAAAGGTAAGCAATGCCACCAGAAGTCCCCTAGGAACTGAGGGAAACAACTTTTCCAGTTGGCCAGATTTTACTAGCAATTGAATCCATTTCCTCTATTGACATCTTCGTTTCTTGAAGGAAAACAAGATGAGGATGGTTTATCTGAATCATTCTTCTAATTTCATTTTGTTTTGAAAGACTCCCTTTGAGTCCTCTAATATTCCAAGTGATGATCTTCATTAATACTAGGGCTAAAATAGTTGGTAAGGGAATTAATCTTACCTTCCTCTACAAGCTTTTCACCTTCTTTTACCATATATTGTTGATTGGTCTTGCGACCTACCTTTTGATTAGAATCCATCTTCAATTTTTTTCCCTATTTCTTGACTTACTCCAATTGAATCCGGGATGTCTTCTAACCTTGAAGAATGTATGTACAAAGTCAAACTATTGTTGGAAGGTTCAACAGAGTCTATCTTGGGACCTGTATTATTTGAAGTCTCACCATTTAAAAGATTGTTTTTCTTGTGTATATTTTCTCCTTTTTTTGTTGAAAACTTTTGATTTGTTGGTTTGTATCTGAGTTATTCCTTTCATCTCTAAATTGTGTTTCTAAGATTTATGTTTCCATTATTTCCTCTTCCTCACCTAGGGCATCATTTGTGGAAAGAATTTCAAACATATTAGCTGATAACTTTGATTGATCCTTCATAACTAGTTTTTTTAGTGTTCTTCTTCTTAGGCATTTGGAAACCTGTTGAATTTGTATCTTCTTTCTTTTGATCTAGAATTTTATTTGGGAAAACACTAGCCAAATGACCATATTCATGGCAAATTCTACAATGAAAAGGAATGTTCTCATAGTCCACTACTTGCTCCCAAGTGTCCTCCCCAAATTGTAAAGTGATATTTTTAGGTAGGGGTTTGTCAAAATCCATTAAAACACAAATCCGAGCATAAATAATATGTTCAAATTTTTTAGTACAATCAACAGTCATCATAAAAGTTCCCAAAGAGTTTCCAATTGAAGAAAAAATAGTCAAATTCTAGAATTCAATTGGGAGGCCAAAGAGTCTAACCCACATGGGACCTGTAGAAGGCATCTCTTCTTCGACTTTAAATTTAGTATGCCAGGGCTTCATAAAAAGCCCTGCCCTTCCAAAGAACCAGGGACCCCCTTGAAATGTTTTCTCTCTATCTTCATTATTAGCAAATAAAACAAGAAAATAACCATTTGGATAAATAGAGATTTGTAACTCACCTTTAGTTTTCTAGATTTTTGTAGCCCAAACTTTGAAAGCAGATAGGCTCGGATGAAAACCCAAGAAATGACAAATTAGTCCTCTTTTTTCCAGATCTTCAATGCTAGTCTGAATGTCGTCCATATCAAGCTTAACAATAGGAGTTCCATCAGCTGCTCTAAGACATCCTGACTCAGTTTTCCTCGGATCAATCTTAGGTATTCTTAGAGGTTTACAGGAAGCCCTAAGATTAATGTTAGCATTAGGCTGAGGTTGTCCACCATGGAGGACATCCCTAAAATTCATTTTTGGGGCCGAATCTTGGGAATCCTTGCCCTTGAAAGGGGTTTCCATTGTGGATTTATTTTGGGGGTGCACCTTAGCACCAGATTCGCTTGAGATCTGAACCATTTTTTGATCAGTTGCTTGAAACTTGTTTCGTGATCTCTTTAATCCATGCCCTAGACGTCGAGGAAAGGTATGCTTTTCACTTTTATTTTGTGCAACAAATTGGAAGCCATTGTCAATCAAGTTCACCGCATGATCTATTGAAAGATAAATTTCTAACCCATATTGGGTCCCCTGCAACATATCCTGCTAAAATATTGAGCAAAAACCACAAATATGTTGGCCACTAGGGCCCGAAGGCCCCGAAAAACAACCTCTGGAGCTGCTTGCACTCAACCCAGATGAAACCCTCGCACAATCGCTTGCCAAAAATCTCATTCACACATAGGGATGCGCTAGGATCTGTGTTGCTCCAAATGATCTAAAAATTGGTGGAGATGTTCTAGGGTTTGTCAAGCATCTACCCTCAAAATTTTAGCTCAATCCAAGTCCGGATGAGTGAAATATGGCCAAAACAAGTTCGGTAGTTTGGGTAGTCCTCGAAAAAATGTCTCTTTCCAAACTAAAAAAAAAATAAAGAGAGAAAAAAGGAAAAAACTCTAGCAAATTAAACACCTCTACCAAAGGCTACACAGGAAGATAAAAAGATAAAAAAGGAAGAGTGGTGGGGACAAGAAAAACTAAGAGACTAAAAAACACAACAACCAAAAACCAGAGATCAACAAAAATGGTGGTAGGTTACACAATTACAAGAAGAAAAAAACAAAGAAAGAATTTTTAAAGAACAAACATATTTAGGAGGTAATTGAGTAGAAAGATAACAACAATTATTATTTCGAGGGGGGCCAAGGATAAGTTGATTTGGGAGTTGAATAGCTCAGGAGAATACACAACAAGAAGTGGATATAATATAAAGCACCATAAAAATAGGAATATCACAAGAATATGAAGAGATATTTGGGATAGGCCAAGCATTCCTAAAGTCAAAATGTTTGTTTGGCTAGTAGGTCATAGAAGAATTTTATCCTAGGATAACCTTATGAAAAGGGGTTTTCATGGCCCCTCTCAAAATGTTTTCTTTGTAAAAGGGAGGAGAGTATAGACCATCTCTTGGGACACTTCTCAATAGTCTAGAAACTATGGCAATGGATTCTTAAAATTTTTGGTAAATGCATGGTGATGAATGGTAGAATTAAATAATGGTTAAAGCAATGGCAGAACACTTTTAAAAGTGATTATTTATAGACAATATGGGATATATCAAAAGATACAATACTTTGGATTGTATGGCTAAAAAGGAATAGAAGAATATTTAAAGGAAAGGAAAGCAATTTAGAGGTAATGAAAAGAAATATTTGTTTAGCCATAGAGGAGTCTAAACCAACCCTATCAACTCACCCAATTCCTAATCTGGAAGCAGAGAGCCTTGATAGATGGAGTCAAGTCATCAAATGGAGTTATGATATTTGGGACAAGAGAAACAAAAAGAAGGTAAAGAATATAAAGTGGAAACCACCATATGTGGAGTGGGTCAAATTGAATTTTGATGGAGCATCTAAAGGAAATCCAGGACCAACAAGAGGAGGATAAATAATTAGAAATAATAGAGGATATATTTTGTCTCATTATGCTTTCAATAGTGGATTTAAGACAAATAATGAAGTTGAAGCTTGGGAAGCTTTAGAAGGGTTAAAAATATACAAACAAATAAAATGGAATAAAGTATGGATGGAAGGTGATTCACTCATAGTAATAAATGCAATTTTGAGAAAAGCAAAAGCTCCATGGAACATACAAGAGATAATTGTGGAAATTCAAGACCTTGCTAAAGAATTTGAAGATATTAGGTTTACACATACATTAAGGGAAGGAAAAAATGTGCAGATAGGCTAGCCAATAGAGGGGTTTTGATTGAGGATCGTGAAGTTAAATTCTCATTTCCTTGGTTAGAGGAACTAGTAAGTTTAGTTGAAGCTAACAAGAAAATTTTGGTTTCCCAAATTAAATGATTATTAAGATTTACTTTAATGTTTTCCATTAATAGCGTCTACTTTATTTGATAATAGTAATGTGCTTTCATATAAACTATGTATTACAATTTTAATGGTTGCACTTGTGCTTTAGGAAGGAAACCAACATTCCAGATCTGGTAAAGTGGGCTATGATAGTGAGATGTTTTGAAATTATTACTCTACTAATATGTAATGCATAGATAGTAGAGGTGAATTTTGGTATTGTGAGGGTTGTTGTAGGAAAATGTCAAGAAGGATGTTGAATTCTAGAATATTTGTATTCACACATAAAATTGAAAAAGTTCCAAAAATGAAAATCAAGAATTCAAAAATTTTATGTAAAACGCTATAGCAACTCATTTGAGGTGAGATTTGAATTTATTTGTAAACTCTTATGCTCTAAAGAAGAGAGTTGTGATTTGTCAAGGGTGGGGGATCCAAGTACAACCCTTTGTTCTCCAACAAAAAAAATGTAATATGTCATATAGGTAAGTCAAGATTCAAGTGTGTATGTATCAAGTATATAAGTGAAGATGTAATATCAAGAGAAATGAGAGGTTTATCATATGTGAGAAATAAGAAAGGATGCATCTCTTGAATATGTGAGAAGATAAATAGTCAAGTATTGAAGAGTCATATTCTAAGGTTATATTATGGATATAAATATCCATGTATTGTATGCTAAAAATAAATATGATCTAAAGCATTATACAGATCATTGAATCTCAAAGAATACAAGAGATTTTGTATATTTGATTCATCAATAATATTGTGAGTATATTGTTGATTGATATTGTTATTTTATGAATGTTATGTTCATTGATATTAGCTATAGATATTGAATTCTCTAATATTTAAGTTTTTTTAAGATCATGGATATTGGGACCTATGATTAATCAAGCTAAAAAGCCAACACAACAAGGCATTGCTTTTATAATGTAGACCCTTTTCATTGAATGTCCTAGAGTTACATGCTAGAACACAAGAAACTAAGTAGAAAGTAGGAGGAACATAATCAATTTATGTGCTTTTCTTTAGTTGACATATGAGTGTTTTTTAAGCAAAACACTAGGGAATACAATTCTAGCAATGTCAAAGTAGAGATTGAAATGCTAGGATATGGTTGTAAAACTTCAAACTGCTAAACACTTTGGAGAAGTTGCTGGTAAAAAATCAACTATGAGAAGGATACACATGCTAGCAATATGAAGGTCAAAAATAATCCAACGCCAAATTTGAATGCTCTTATACCATTGATGTGGAAGAGCAAAGCTAAAGTTTACATTATGAACTAGTGCTTAAATAAGGATGAAATTTACACCAATAGAATATCTTCCATATTGCAACAAAAGCATATTTTGGTAGATAGCTTATATGAAAACAACTAGCGTTAGATAGCTTATTAACAAATAAGCTAACTTAAGAATAGACGACTAACTTAAGATCTAACTCTTAAACTAATTCTAGAAGAGTAACTTAACAACCTATCTAGAAGTCAACATGAGCTAGAATCTCACATGGTACATAAGAGTGAGAAGAAACCTAAGAAATAAATAATCCTAAGTCTAGCTATGATATGTCCTCATCATTGGCCTAAAAACATTTCATTCAATTTTCTTTGTAAAATCTACACAAGATTTAAACCCTCATTGCCTACCTAGGAAGATCATTACTCTAGTGAATGCTCCCCCTTTGTACTTGTGGGAGGAAAAATAATTATGGGAGTAACAAACCTTCCATTACTTGAAAGAAGCAAATACATGAGTATGTCCTACCCAAACTTGAAGGTCCAATGAGATGCCAAAAACTTAGAAAATACACACTCGCTAATAGGATAGGGCCTCCAAGCTAGAAAGAAAACCTCATGACTCTAGGAAGTCCTATGACCACATTGCCCAACCCGAGTGCTTTGTCCCCCATGCACAGACTACCATCTTAGCCCTTTTTTATGCTCATAAAATGGTAGTGCAAAGAGTTGGAACTTATGACCCCCTTACCAAAAACCTTATCTCCACATTGAATAGCCACAAGAGCAGTTCCATAGGTGTTATATTTTCTCTAATAATTATAACATTGAGGATGGTTTGTGGTGCTATTATTGAAGGTATGGAATGAGAGTGCATGCACAAAGTGCATGTGTGCTGACACACAATCCAAATTTAGAAATTTTAGCACCAAAAATAGGGGTAGCCAAATTTTGCAAGAATAAATTTTAAATTACAATACTGGGGATTACCTCAAAACCATTGTAATAAACAAATATTGTTTAAAAAATAATTGAGATTTTATGGATTAGGGTTTCCTCTTGGATTTTTATACAAAGATAACTTATGAAAATTTTAGGAATACTTCATCCCAAAACTTGAAAGGAAAATCAAAAGTACTAGGTCATCTTTCCTTGTGACCAAGTAACGTTGCTTCATACTTGCTTTGGTACAATGTTGAAATTCACAATATTTTCTAGAAATGAATAGAAGCAAACCATCCACTCAAATATTATACGAAAAATAAAAAATAGATATATGGTGGGCATACATAGGCACCATAAATACTCACTATATTTGTAGATTATATTACACAACACTGATAATCAAATGAGGAGTGGGAGGGGGTAATTATAATAATACCAAATAAAATATTGCAAATAATTAATACATTTTATAATGGAATACCCTTATGCCTATCCAATATATCATACAATGTTGGCCTTGGCCATGAATTAGATTAAAATTTCAACATTCAAAAGATGTAATATATGTTCTAGATGACTTAAATCTCATAAGATAGCCCTCAATGTTATCTAAATGAGCCAATTTTAGATAAGAAAGCTCAAATTCCAATAAAATTACTTTAGTTGTCTTTACTATCCCAAATAACGTATATAATTTTGACCATTCATTAATAGTTCACTTTATTTTTTATATGGAAAAGCAATTATAGTCCAATCAACAAGGAGAATAGACAAAGAGCTTCTTATTCCTTATGTTGGTGAATGTCTTCATCAATGGTTGTTGCTTTATCTTATTGAAAGACATACCATAGTTTATTAATACATAATAGGCCAATAATTTGGGTTGACCATATGCTATAATTTTACTCATGAAGACAAGTAACGAGGGCTTGACAATCCATATTACACAATATGACCCCTAACAACATAACAAGTCCTTGAACTAATGCCATCAGCGTGTAGAGCTTAAAAAATAATGTGATTTAAAAAAAAAGGCTTAAAATGCTTCTATATGCAAAAGTTATGGACTTTGAAAAAAATTTCTTAATGGACCTCAAAAATAAAATTAAAGCCAAAACTTTAGAGAAAATAAATCCTATTGCCTATTGTCACTTGGCATTCTATGATTCACTAGTGTCTTCCACTTGTTACTCGTCGGTTAAATGCTTCTAAAAATATGTGACTACAAAAATTGTTCTTTCCTAATTGTTTGTCAGGGTTTAAATATGGAAAAGGTTTATTTATGTAACATATAGAAGCACAATATATACCATAACTCTATTGCATTCATTTTACTTTGGTTTTTCAAAAAGTGGGACTCAATCTTAGGTCTTGTGAATGTTGGGTGTTTTAGACTAACCAAGGCATCCAATGTGTATTTGAGAGTAAAGTTACCTCTATTCATGCATAACCTTTTAACCTCAACATCAAGACAACAAAGGCTTGAAAAACATGCCTCCCCATGAATCAACCTTGGGTCTCTATTAAGGAAAATTCCTTGGCTAAGGTGGAAGGACCCATTAGGCTATGCACCTCAACCTCATTGAAAACTTTTCCTTGGTGTATCCATAAAGATTACTATTTATACAAATGGGAATACCTTCTAAATAACAGTGTGGTTTAAACCTTGAACCATGTTCCACGAAAGCCTATCATTCCATTTAGTAGTCCAATAAACCACACCATTCCATTAAGACATTCCCCTAAAGTCCTTGGTTTGAATGAATGCTCTATCTCAAAAAATGACAAGATCTAAAATTTACCCCACATCTTGTATTCTACAATGTAACTTCCCTTTTGATATTTGTTACAATGTCATCACTATGCTATTTGCAAGATACATGTTCCTTGTAAAAAATGTTGTTGGCATCATGCTTTACACTAGCAATAATTATAGTCAAAGAGCATGCTCAACAGTCAATGCATGCCAAAGTTATGGTGCTAAATGTAATTTCAAAAGAAGTCCTCAATCTTCCTTCCCGTCATAGTGATCCTAGGAAGGTCTCGAAGGAATTTTAAGAAGCAAAATTATTATTTTTATATAGAATATTGGAGATACCTCAATGAATGAAGAAGAGTTAAAAAAATAAATTTCATCTCTACTTCTTATACCAGAAATGCTCATGAAGCTTTGAAGAATTATTTGTCCAAGGATTTAGAAGAAGAATAAAAGACTTTGAATAAATTTTTTGTCTAACTAAGCTTTGCTACTCTATAACCACTTTGATACCACGTTGGAATTCATAATATTAACCAAAAATAAACATGAGCAATTCTTCCACTCAAATCTTATATAGAAATCATAAAAGGATACAAAAAAATATTAGACATAGAATTTGGTGGGAACTAATAGGCACCATAAATAATTATCGTATCATCCATATATTATACTCACTGTACTCCAATTCTCAAATGGAATAGTGGGAAATATATATACCAATACCAAAACTCCAATTATATAAATTAACTTAACCTAATTTGACATAACAAGAAGGCTACAAGGTTAATTACATGTTTATAAGGTGAGTTTAAAATAACACATATTAAGCGTGACCTATAAGGCTTATATAATAAAATATTACAATAAATTAAATACATTGTATAATGAAAGGTCCTTAGGCCTATCTAATATTACATCATACAATGTCGACCTTGACCATGAATTAGATTACACTTTCAACAAACAATTCTAAATCATGGACTTATATTAGCAATCTAAATGGAAAGGACATCAAACAAATAACATATGATATTTAAATTATATTTCAAGAGTTCTATTTACCATTTTTATGCATAAGGTCGAGTTGCTTTAAAATCTATCAAAGGAAGGTGAATTTTTGGTCAAGATAGGATATAAGTTTTAGAGCAATCAAAATTTCCCTCTCAAATATTTCTCTTGGAAGAATGTTTGCTCACTTGAGGCCCTTCCTCCCTAAGCCCTCAACATTCATTTGGTTAGTAGTATAAAACAAAATTCTCATAGGTGAGAGTTTGCAAAGAAGATGATATCATAGACCTTTTAGGTTTACCTTGTGTAAGAAGGATCTAGAAACATCAAATTATTTACTACTTCATCATTACTTTGCTCACACTATTTGGGATGCTTTTTTTTTTTAAATGATAACATATTGGATAGCTTCATCAACATTGAAAGAGTAGATGACATGTTGTCAAATATTTTTGTCCATTTTGTGGAGCATTGGTTTTCTCATTATTTTTAAAATATGTGATGATTAAGCTTCTCTTGAGGCCATGGCTAACGTTTTGTACTTTTATTTGTTATATTTTCCCTTTGGCCCTATAAACCTTGTAAAAGGTACTTTGTATTTTATTAATAATATTTTATTCTTGAGAGTTGCTCTCACAACCTTGATATAGGCATATTTTTTTTGGGTATAAATATCCTCTCTTATCAATTAGTTCATTATCTATAAAAGTATAATTTTATTTCCTTCAAGTGAAGATTATTTAGTGTCTATGGACACCCCATCATATTTGGTGTTCTTTCATTTTATGTAATCCTCTTTTTAAGAAATACTAGGTAATGTTTGATTCAATTTGTTTTTAGAGACTACCACAAACTTTGACATGGTAACAAAGTGGACGTAAATATTCATTACTCCATTGCTTCTACTAGTAGGAATTTATTTGTCAACTTCTTTAGAGGGTATTTTTTATAAATCTAGTGAAGGAGATTTTTTTGAAGGTTAATGGTATAATTTGAAGAAGGATTTTTGATAAAATCATGGATGGACTTGGATCATGATGATCTCACTAAAATCAGTAGAATTACTCTAGGAGAAATATTCACTATCAGGTTCCTCTTTTCTCTCATTGGTATTGAATCTTGATTTGTTTTATTTTTTTGACCAGATGGATGCCCTAGTTTTTGGATTGGGTTTTTTGAAAACCTTATTTGTCTTTTATGATTTTAAAAAAATCCATTTCCTTTTCTTTTTCAATTTTTGTTGACCAATAACAATATTTTTAAGATGGTATTTTACTTGATTATTATGAAATAAGAAAAGAAGAGTAAGTCTGTTTAAACAAACCTCTGGTGTTAGAGAAGTCATAGGCATAATAGGATCGTTTGATTGGTTACATTCAACAAAATAGTTGTGTGGGGTAAACTATAATAGATACATATAAATAATCAATATTTTTGGATTCTTTTCAAAATTTAAGGGGATCTTAATTTAGCATTTTTATCCATTTTGCATCTATATATTCCATATTTCTATTCAAAAAAATTATCATTTATTTTTTTCATTATTATTTTGGAATTTGAAATTGGAATATTCCATGAAATGATAGTTTTTCATGGGGGTTGGCATACACACATGTATCAATAGGACACAAGTATGTGCAAGGAGCATATAGGAGCAATTTTTCTGTTTAAAATTACTCATTCTCTTTTCTCTCCCAAGCTTGGTGCTTAGGGGATGGATAGCTTAGCTCCTTCAAGGAATTGGGATATGGGAAGTCCTAAGTTCAAATATTTCCCATGCCATTTATTTTTGACAAACAATGATATCAATAAAACTGATAATGTGGTGATCAACGATGATGTGGCATCTCATAATGACATGACGCATGGTGATGATGTAGAAACCCCTTTACACATTGACAGTGATGTGGTAAGACCATGCAAATACCATGTGGTAGTCCATGTATCTAATATGATGGCTAGTACATAAATATTGAGTCGATACATGGCAACTAACATGACAACCTATACAATTAACATGGTAGTAGATGCATGGATTCCAAGGCAATGGAAATCCATATAGGTGACATGGCAACATATACTAATGATGTGGAAGGACATATGGTGACTATAGGAGGTAATTATTTATGTGGTGTCATGGCATAATTCCCAAGGCAACACATGATAGAGGGAGGGGTTGAAATAGGTGCTAACATGGTGGGATCTGATGGGGTCAGCATGGTTGGTCATACAATGACTAACATGGTAGGTTGTACACAATTATGCATGTATAAATACAAGATAGCTAATCATATTTCATCAACTCATCAAACTTGACAAGTGGCTCACACAATCAATAACAAACTTGATGACATAAAATTTAGAGCAAACAAAAAAGTGAGAAGTGGTGCATCATCGTTCATAGATCTGGCAATAAATTAGATTATGATAAGCGGTGTTACGTAATTCATTGGTACACTATATAGTCATTGCATGCTTGGCACCCCCTCAACTACTCATGTGGTGATACATGGTGGCTTCTCATTCGTTAAAGGTGCTAAATTTTTTTCAAAGGTTTTGAAGGCAATTTTTGTGATTTTAGGGCAAAATTTCTAAGGGCCATAACTTTTGCATATAGAAGCATTTTGAGCCTTTTTTTTCAAATCAGTGTTTTGAACTCTCTATTGTTAATGTTATTTCTAGCCATAAATGCACATAAATTTTTTAATTTTTATAGAATAGTTATGGATAATCATGTGTCCTTATTGAGTGGTCCTAACTAGACCACATGGAGGATCAAGAGTTGAAGCTCTGCTTTGAAGTAAGGGGTTACTTAAAAATGTGAATGAGGAACCTCGTGATATTAATTTTGAAGAGGTAAAGTAGATTTACAATGACAAGAAGGATTATGTTGATGGTTTCATTGCTTTTCATATTGATAATGATATGACACTTATGGCAATAGCACAATGAATCCTAAAGTACTTCTTGAGAAGTTTTAGGGGTTGTGTGATCAAATTGACTCCATAAAAATTAGTGGATTAGAGGTTGAGCTTGCAACCCTCTCCATGGAATCATTTGATACTGTTGATGAGTATATCAAATAGTTCAAGGAATCATAAGAGGATATTCAAAGTACAAGAGTGCTTCTCAAGGAGAAAAGAGAAGGATAAGATGCATTAAATAAGGAAAGGAACATTGAACTACTCAATATTATCTTCAACAATGTGTTTGAAATATATGAGATAGTTGTAAGTTTTTAGATGCTTCGTGTGTACTTTCTATATTCTCTTGCATCACCTATAGATGAGATATTTATGTAATTTTGCACCATTAGGCTAGGATAAATAGGCATAAGGGAAATTCTATTTTTAATCATGCATATTCAAAACAAGTTATTACTAAAGTTCAAAATGACAAAAAAACCTAAAAATCCTACTTGTGAGTTTTATAAAAATAAAGGCCACAGGAAAAAATTTTGCAAAATTTGAATTAAGAAAATAGAGGAAGGAATAAGAAAGGGGGTGCTAATGATTCTATCTTCTATGTACAAGGTGAGGATAGTTTTTATGGAGTAACCTCATAGGCTCATGTTGCAGTTCATTTTGCATATTGGACATCCACCTCCTTGGATGAGTGGATAACAAATTCAAGGGCTACTGGGTATATTATAAAGCATAAGCATCTTCAAGGCTACAAAAAAACTCATGTAGGGGAACGTGTTGTGATTAAAGATTACTCTTCATTACAAGTTACAAGGAGTGGAGATATCACTATTAGATCTTTGTCATTTGATGAGGTACTTCATGTTCGTAATGTTGGACCTAACCTTTTGTCTATTTATCACATTACTCATACCAATAAGAAATTAAAATTTTGGCCTAATAGATGGATAGTTAAGGATATAAAAAAAGGGTTCAAAATTGTTGGTTGTGGTTATTGTGATGAGATTGACCATATGTATAAATTGTGTTAAAGACCTACCCTTCTACCACTCTTTTTAGAAAGAAATTTTTTGTTGCTATGGTTTCTCATATTGGAAATGAGATTCAAAAATTTTATCATAGGATTGGGCATCTCAACTATGGTTTCTTGAGATACACGAGTCTACATTGTATGGCTATACACATATCTCCTCCAAGTGGTGCATGTGAGGTGTGCATATTGGAAAAAAATCATGGGAAAACCTTTCTAAAAGGGATTACTAGGTGAGCATCTCATCCCTTAGAGATCATACGTAGTGATATTTATGGACCTATAGGTATGTCATCTCTTTCAATAAATAGACACTTCATTCTTTTCATCGATGATTTCTCTAGATATGTGTGGTTATACACTTTTTGTACTAAGAATGAGGTTTTTGAGAGGTTTAAGACCTTTAATTCTCTTGTTAAAAATCAACTAGATAGAAGAATCAAGTGTCTTAGGATAGATTGGGTGGTGAATATATGAGCTATGATTTTAATGATTTTTTGGCTTCTCATGGAACTGCATATTTGAGGATTGTTAATAATAATTTTGAACAAAAATGGTGTGGTTGAAAGGAAAAACAAGGTAATCATGGAGATGGCCCAATGTATGATTCATGCCAAGGAATTGGATCACAAGTTCTAGGATGATGCTTTCACTTGTGCAACATACATCATCAATAGGGTTCCTACTAGTGTAGTCCAAGGCATGACACTTTTTGAGAGATTTATGGTGCATAAGCTAGCTGTGTCCTAATTTTACATCTTTGGGTCTTTGACATGGGATAACATACCTAAGGATAATCAAAAAAGGATGCACCAAAGAGCCATAAGTGTATATTTTTGGGGTCTTTGATACCTCAAAGGATTATAAGCTTTATGATCCTTAGAGACATGATGTTTTTATTAGTAGAATGTCATCTTTGATGAGGTTATTCCAAGTACTCCTTCCACCCCACCATTTGAGTTCGTGTATACTGATTCTTTGTATATTCTAGATTCAATAAATTCTTTATGATATTTTGATTGGATCTATTCCTATTAGAGTATCATCTCCTTAAGTTGTTCCTTGCCTATCAATTTGACCCCTTCATAGGTATTGTCTCAGACAACTTCCTCTTCTCCAAGATTAAGGAAGGATGAGCAGGACAACTTTAGTTAAGAATGCTTCAGTCTTGCATGATGAGGTGAGTGGTGATGAGTTGGATTTTTTGGTTTTAATTTTTGATATTGACATAGCAAATGATACACGTGATCATTTAGTTCATCCAACGCCTAAGTGGGTTAAGATGTTTCTAAAGGATGCTCAACCTTTTGTGATAACAACGTTAGAAATATCCTTCTCAAGAATTACTTTTAAAGGTAGCCCATTCTTAGTATTGTATCACATATTCTTAGGCTAAGGGTAATAAAAATGGGAAGATGTTATGGTGATAGAGATGAGACACTATTGAAGAAAAAAAATTTACAACTAGTCTATCTTTTTTTTTGTGGAAAACATCCCAGAAGGGATGCTACTTTCGGGTAAGACCCAAGGAGGTAGGGGCATATCTTCCACCAAAATCACCCAAGGCTCGCACCTGGACTACCACCTTTGACATACTCAAGGAGCAAACCTGAAACAATAAAAAATAAGGACACACAAACACAAACACACAAGAAAAAAAAACTGCTCCTTGAGTGTGTCAAAAAGATAAAGCACAACCAAACACATACACAACAAGATAAAAAAAAAACAATATGAACCACACAGAAAAAACATAAGAACAACATAAAAAAATAAGCATGACAAAAACAATAGAAAGAAACAAAAACAACCAACAAAAACATGAGAAACAAAAACAACCAAAAGCTTAAAAAAATAATAAAATAAAACGAAAAAACAACCAACAATAAACAATAAACAAAAACATAGAAAACACTCATACACAAAAATAAAAAAACACCAAATAACACAAACATACAGAAACACAAGAACAAGAAAAATAAAAACACAAGAACAATAACAAAAAAATACAATAACAACAAAAAATACAAAAAAAACACACACACACACCTCAAAAAACTTAACTACCCTGATCGAACCAAAGAGAAGCAAAAATAAAGCAAGAAGAAACTAGGTACCTCCAAAACTGGAGCCATTCAAAGAAATTATAGAAATAAGAGCTTCCCTTATTTGTGAATCCCACCATCTAGGAGGATGGCCATAGCAAGTAAGATCACCTTTTTCCAAATCCCAATTAGCTAAAGCATAAGCACTCTTGTTCTGATATCTGACAACATAATTGTAATCAACTTTCAAAAATCCAATATGGATTAACTAAATCTTCTCAATAATTCTTTTTATTCTCCACTCAACCTTATTATTCTTAGGAGTCTTCAAAATATTAATCATGAGTTGAGATTCAGACTCAACTAGCACCTTTTCCCAACCAACCTTAGTAGCCTCTTGAAGGCCTCTAAGGATACCATACCCCTCAGTAAGGTTATTGGAAAGAATACCCAAATTATCAGCAAAAGTAAAAACCAAGGAGCCATCTGAAAGTCTAGCAATTCCTCCCACACTAGATTTTTCAAGGTTCCCTCTAGAGGCTCCATCATTATTGACTTTTACAAAATCCTTAGGAGAAGGTTGCCAGTTGCTTGTTCTATTCATCTTGCAATTGCTCACATTCCCTTTAAGGTGGTTTCCCTTAGTGGAGTTAATCTTCAATATTTGCATCACTTGATCCCATCTTTGATGGGAATTTTGGGGGTGATTAAGGAGTTGTTGAAGTGATTCAACTAATTTAGCAATGGTCTTTTGCCAAATATAGTGAATATCCTTCCTATCTTGATTAAAAATTTGACTGTTCCTTTCATTCCAGATATTTCAAAGAAGAATGGTAGAACCCATCCAAACTAACTGGCTAATAAAATGATCAACACCCTCTTGATTAGGCCAATCCCTCCAAACTTGTTCAAAAGTAAAAAATTTGGACCACTATAAGCCAAGTAAAGCGACCATCCTCCATAGCTCAAAGGCTTAAGTAAACTCAATAAAAATATGACTAAGATTTTCTACATTCTTGCCACATATTTCATAAATAAAAGGTCCATGAAAACCATGCTTCATAAGTTGCTCACCAGTAAGCACCCTATGATGCAATAAAAGCCAAGTAAAGAACCTCACCTTAGGCCAGATATTTGGAGCCCACAACTGAGAAAGGATGTCAGATGATTGGTTGGGATTATTATGGCATAAGGTCAAATAACATTGAGCAACTGAATACTCATCCTTAGTAGTGTTATTCCATCCAAAACACTCTTTTTCATGGGACCAAGAGAGAGATTTCATATGAAGGATGCCTTAGATATCTCGTCTTTGCCTTTCTGGGATTTGAATAGGCTAGTCATCAATAGGTATCCAATATCTACCAACCTTTGAATTACTAGTATGGTATTGATAGTAATTAGCCATATTTATTGTAATGTCCCCTCTTTTAGGCAGTCAGTGTACCGAGGAGATTAGCCTATACACGAGCTCTCGTAGGCTAAGTCAGTTTTTGGGGAGCCATCTAGAGAGGTCATTATCTTCATCAGCTTATAAAGAGCTCATGTTTGCCAGTAGTTTGGGCTTATTTGGAGATCATTTGACTAGACTTACTATTTTTAGCAGTGTTTGTTTTTAGGGTTTTGGATGACGACTTCAGCACAGTATTATTCTTCGACAAAATGGGTATCTGGAACCATTCATGGATTGTTACTTTGAGGAGCATAGGTCCTGTATTTTAATGGGTGAAGTTATACTCCATTAAAGTAATTTATTATTTAATGACTTTATATTATGAAATCACTTTATGTATGTGAAAGGGGCCACTTTATAATATAATTTTATAACGTTAAGTTATAACTTTAAAAACAACTTAAAGTGGTATGCCTAGGCCAAGGGGGGGGGGACGTGACCCTCTTTATGATGTAAAGGGACATAAATTAAAGATATTAAAATAAAAAAATAAGTATGTGCAACCCTAATTAGGGCACCCAAACCCTAATTGCACCTTTATATTTTGGAGTTGGGTCTCATTTTGCATATGGAAGAAATTGTTTTTTTGTGGAGCTTTTCACAGGGATTTTCACCAAAAGATCACAGGGCTTGTTGGGAGCTATCTCAGTAGGAATTTTTTAGTTTCATGTGTGAGAGATCACCTCTAGCTGATCAAGATTGGAGCTTTCGCATCAGAGAGTTCATTTGAGCATTCACGAGGCAGTTAAGGGTTTGCCAAAAATTAAAGTTTTTGGGTTGAGAAACGGAGCATCTGGGTCTTCATATTTTGGCCATATTCCACCTGGGAAGGAGTCGTATTTCATAGATCTGAAGGATTTCAGTGATTTGCAAATCAGGTTGTACCATTTTGGGCACCTTGGGTTTCAAGCCTTTTTTATCACTACTTACAAACGCTTCAGATTTCCATTTTGAAAATTTTTCCATCACATTTCTCAGTCTAGGTGACCATTTCAAAGGTATTTTGAAGACCAAAATCTATTTGTATGAATTTCTAAACCAAATCATACCATCTAGAGGGTCATACAAGTGCATTGGAAAGTGCACCAAAATTATTGGGGATTTCAATCTACATTTTATCAGTTGGAAAAGGTGCACCTAGCCTCTAGGAGAAGTTAGCATCAAACGACACGTGATTCAAACATCATATGGTGAAGATATCAATGATTCACTATTTTAGCTTATCATCCGGGCACACCCAAAGCCACGGACGAATTTTGTAATTTGCTAATTTCAGGTCAGAATAAATAAAAATTAGTTTTCTATTAGTATTATTTGATTTGTTGTGTTTTTACATTCTATTTTCAATCCATTTATTTTTATAAACCCTCAATATGAAACATAAGCAAAACCAGCATTAAACCCTTAAAATCAGAAAAATTAGATCAGAAAGCAAATTGAAATAAAACATATCAAACCAATGTGCAATCCATTCGTCATATTGGGGTGTACATTATAGTGGTTTTAGAGCTTAATTTCAGCCCTGCCAACCTGTTTGGGTATTGAACTATGGCTCTAGTCAGTGTCAAAAAAGAATGACACAGGAAACTATGGTTTGTAGGTAAACAATTTGAATAGTTACTACCATCATATGATGATGCTATTGTCATCCTAAATGAAATAGAGGAATGTTTAGCCATGGTGGAACAACAGCATTCAGTGGAGTGGCAGGTTGCCATACTTCCTACACTAGATATCTTGAGCCAGGATAAATGGATGACACATTCAGATGTGAGGATAAGACTCATTGTTACTTGTTGTTTAAGTGAACTCACATGGATCACAGCTCCAAAGGCACCATATGAGGATACAAAAATAAAGGAAATTATGCATACGATTGTTGACAACTTCCAGGGATTGAGTGATATCAAAAGCCCATTTTTTGGTAAGAAGGTAAAGAATTTGGAGTTGATGGCCAATCTTCATTCCAGTAATCTGCTGATTGGCTTGGGTTGTGACAGTGATATCTTTTGTATGTATTATTATTTCATATCTTCTATTGGTGAGGAACATGAGTTCATTTTTGTGACATGGAGGACATCATGTCCTTAATCATTGATGAATATGATTCCATTCTATAGCCTCTGTTAACCTTGTTATTAGTCATTTGGAGCCAGTACAAGGTTTATTCTTCTGTAGCACATAGATTGGTTGACATTGTTGTAAGAAGGTGTAAGAAGAAGTTGAGATTCTACTTGGACAATGAGGAGAGTTGGGAAGAAGAAGAGCCAAAATCATAAAATTCACATGAGGTAGGTGTGGAAAATTCATAGGTTGATCTAGTAGATGGGCATAATGCACATGATGGTGATATTACAGGTTTCATAGCAGCCTTTTTCGATGAGCCTATACTTGATTGTTCCAATCATAACATAGTTGAGTTTGTTGTTGATCATAGATCAGATTATCATGATGGTTCACCTGATCAGGATAGCCAAGAAGACTTGACAAATGATGGGTCTAACGCTGATTGTAGTTCATCTTTAGATTGTGTGAATGATGAGTTTGATGAGAATGGACATAGGGAGGCACATGAAGCTTGAAAGGCTTGGAACACACTACTAAAATTCATGAGGTTAGTTCTGATTTTTATCTGAATTATAGTAGCAGTCAACATAATATTTATGACCATGATAATTTGGATAAGAATTGGAAGAACCAACTTACATTTTTTGTTGAAGACAAAGTGCACATGTTGTCCACCACTAATGACACTAAGAGGATGCTTGAGGACATCATTCATAAGGCCCCTAGGAACCAATATGAACAGGTGGTTTCCCTCACTAATTTGAAACACATCAAAGGTGCACTGGATGAAATCAAATTAGTGCATTTATAGGTAATACTTGATAGGGATGCAACTATCAAAGTTGCAGATGTCACCTTGGACACTTTCCATGAGAAATAGGATGAGGTGGGTAGACTATGTTTGGATCTCAATTTGGCTCACTATTCACTGTTCCAAGCTAAGAATCAGTCTTCAAAGGAAGCCATAGATAGGGGGCAGGTAGCAGAGGTGAGATGCATAGATATTCAACAGTTGGTGGAGGGCATTGAGGAACTCCATGAGGACTCTTTTTTGGGGCCTAGAGACTCATGCTACCCTCAAATTGAGCATGATGACTATGAGTTTGGCCTTGTGAATACATCACAGGGAGAGGAGACATTGGGTAGCTCAAAAGAGGTTGAGGTGGAGTGGTCATGTGTTATACAGACATGCATTCTTGACTTCTATCAAGTTGACGTTTAGACCATTTATGGTCAGGTGCAGTTTTAGGGTGATAGGGCCACTTTGGAGTTGAGTTCACTCACCCAAGATCGTATGCTTGTATCTATGAACTTCGGGGATGATGGTAGGACCACGTTTTGGGTGAGGGTTGATTATGGGTTGGAGTGGTATGTTTTTGTTCACTCCTTGAGCAACCATGATATTTCTTCATTTGTGCTTATACAAGTGGATTGGAGAGAGGTACTGAGCCTAGCTTGGAGACTGGTGGACTTGTTGATGTTTGGGGAGCACTGGTACTCATGGGATGTCCTATTTGACTCAAGTGTTAGAGTATCACTATGGATTATTTAGTTTCTTATGGTCGATATATTTTTTGGATGGGTAGTTACAGTTCTACCCTTGCTATCTCTGACCCTGCTGATTGCATAGCAGAGATTGGTCACCATTTAGGTTGGCATTATTCGATGAGATTCACTGAGTATCTTGCTTTTGTATTGAGCATAATTTTTTCTCAAGGGCTTAGTTCTATTATGATCAATGGGAGTGCAGGAGTGGACTAGATTGATTCACTCATGCTGGAGATGTCACCAGGGACAAAGCTCAAACTTTATGGGCATACCAGTTTAGTCTATGAGACTGAGTTTCTTGTTGAGTTACAGGAGTGGGATGTGGATGATTCTTCGGATGTCATACAGATTAGTTTATATCCAAATTGGCTAATTTTGATGATGGACATCTTCCCCAAGGGTGTTTGGTCTTTTGCAATTTATTGGGTGGCATGGGATCATCCAAGTCATTTTTGGAGTATGTGTGTTGATCTGAGATGGGTAGGTGATGGTTATGGAGGCACTCCTAGTGTTGGTTTAGCAGTGGCACGTGATCTTGATATCTTAGTTATATTGTGGTATGAGATATTTTGATCCAATTTAGTCAGGCATGTTGGTGCCAAACTCGAGAGAGATTACGTCAGGCTATTGTAGTTGGGACTTCTACAATTCCATCTTGTTAGAGGAGCAGTGTGGAGCAGTGTGGTGCAGTGTAAGCTCGATGAGTACTTTTTGAGGTTGTTATGGGATCCAAGTATTCTATGTGGCCTCATCTGGGATGTATACCACTTACTGGGTTATGTTTGGGCATTTCTTGAGGGCAAGCAATATTTGGGAAGGGCGAACTGTAATGTCCCCTCTTCTAGGTAGTCAATGTACCAAGGAGATTAGCCTATACACAGGGTCCTGTAGGCTAAGTCAATTGTTGGGGATCCATATGGAGAGTTTATTATCTTCATAAGATTATAAAGATCTCATGTTTACTGGTCATTTTGGCTTATTTGGAGATCATTCAACTAGACTTCCTATTTTTAGCTGTGTTTGTTTTTAGGGTTTCGGATGACGACTTTAGCACAGTATTATTTTTTGGTGAAATGGGTATCCGAAACCATTCATGAATTGTTGCTTTGAGGAGTAGAGGTCCAGTATTTTAATGGGTGAAGTTATATTTCATTAAAGTGATTTATTATTTAATGACTTTATATTATGAAATCACTTTATGGATGTGAAAGGGGCCACTTTATAATATAATGTTATAATGTTAAGTTATAATTTAAAAAATAAATTAAAGTGGTATGCCTAGGCGAAGGGTGGGGGACGTGGCCCTCTTTATGATGTAAAGTGACATAAATTAAAGATATTAAAAATAAAAAAATAAGTATGTGCAACCCTAATTACCGCACCCAAACCCTAATTGCACCTTTATATTTTGGAGTTAGGTTTCATTTTGCATATGGAAGATATTATTTTTTGTGGAGCTTTTCACAGGGATTTTCACCAAAAGATCATAGGGCTTGTTGGGAGCTATCTCAATAGGAATTTTTTAGTTTTAGGTGTGAGAGATCACCTCTAGCTAATCAGGATTGGAGCTTTCGCATCAGAGAGTTCATCTGAGCATTCACGAGGCAGTTAAGGGTTTGCCAAAAATTGAAGTTTTCTGGGTCAAGAAATGGAGCATTTGGGTCTTCATATTTTGGCCATATTCCACCTAGGCAGAAGTCATATTTCATAGATCTAAAGGGTTTCAATGATTTGCAGATCAGGTTGTACCATTTTGGGCACCTTGGGTTTCAAGCCATTTTGATCACTACTTGTAAACGCTTCAGATTTCCATTCCAAAAATTTGTCCATCACATTTCTCAGTCTAGGTGACCATTTTAGGGGTATTTTGAAGACAAAAATCTATATATATGAATTTCTAAACCAAAGCATACCATCTAGAGGGTCATACAAGTGCATTGGAAAGTGCACCAAAATTATTAGGGATTTCAACCTGTATTTTATCAGTTGGAAAAGGTACACCTAGCCTCTAGGAGCAATTAGCGTCAAACGACACGTGATTCGGACACCATATGGTGAAGATATCAATGATTCACTATTTTAGCTTATCATCCGGGCACACCCAGAGCCACGGACGAATTTTGTAATTTGCTGATTTCAGGTTAGAATAAATAAAAATTAGTTTTCTATTAGTATTATTTGATTTTTTGTGTTTTTACATTCTATTTTTAGTCCATTTATCTTTATAAACTCTAAATATGAAACACGAGCAAAACCAGCATTAAACCCTCAAAAATCAAAAAAATCAGATCAGAAAGTAAACTGAAATAAAACAGATCAGACCAGTGTACAATTCGTTCATCATATCGGGTGTACATTATATTTATCCAGTTAGCTCAGTGAAACTCCTCCATCCAAGACCTCCAATCAGGAAACTAAGTTATCAAAGGCTTGTGACCATCCCAAGAATTTGTCCAAAAAATTTCCTATTGACCATTATGAATGATCCAAAATAATTTTTTCTTTATCAAATCCTCACCAGTCTTAAGAACCGCTAAAATATGAGAACCTTTGGTAGGCAATTGATAGCGAACAAGGTCTTCAAAACTTTTGTTCTCAGCATATTTAGCACGAATATTATTGGCCCAAAGAGCATTGGGGTTATGCAGCATCCTCCAATATAATTTAGCAACTAAAGCTTTATTGTTATTAATAGAATATCAGAATCCTAACCCCCTTCATTCTTAGGAAGACATAAAATGTCCCATTTCACCAAGGTCTACTATCTTTTCTCCGTAGTACCTCTTCAAAGGAATCGATGACTGATTTGATCCAATTCTCGAAGAACAACCTTTGGGATATTCAACACAAAATAAACATAAATAGGAATATCTTGAAGGACTGATTTTACCAAGGTGATTCTACCCCCAGAAGAAAGCCACCTGTTGGTCCACTTTCAAATTTTCTTCTTGACTTTATCCAACAACCAATTCCAATCTATTTTTTTCTGCCTTTGAATATTTATGGGAATACCTAAATAAGTGATCGGAAGGGAGGTCTTATTATATCTTAATTTATCCAAGATCATGGATTCTTGTCTGGTAGAGTAGTGAAAGAAAATAACTTTAAATTTGTCTTCATTGATCAATTGCCCAGTAGCCTTAGAAAAATAACTAATAATTTTCTTAATATTAGAAGCTTCCTTAATTGTAGCTTTATCTAAAAGAGTAGAGGCATCAATAAAATGAAGATTAGAGATAGGTCTAGCCCCATGAGCAATGGTAACTCCCTCAAGGGTTTTGTTTTCTATCTTTTTGGTTATAGTCCTACCCAAGCATTCAACAAGAATGATGAATAAATAAGGGGATAGCAAGTCACCTAGCCTAATACCTCTGGAATCTGGGAATGACTAAGAAGGCCTACCATTGATAAGAACTAAGTAGGAAAGTGAAGAGATACATCCCATAATCCAATCCATCCAATCCTGAGAGAAACCAAATTGCCTCAAAACTTTGATAAGGAAGTGCCAATCCACTCTATCATAATCTTTGGATAAATCTAATCGAATGAACATGGAAGGAGATTTTTGCATATCCATGGAATGGATGGCTTCTTGAGCAAGAACTATCTCATCTACTATTTGATGCCCTTCCACATAACCCCCTTGTTCATGGGAAATAATCTTATGCAAAAGAGGCTTCAACCTCTCTGCCATGATCTTAGTAATGATTTTGAGAAGAACATTACATAAAGCAATAAGTCTAAAAGCTGAGATATGATCAACCTCTTGAGATTTTGGAACAAGAGTAATATAAGTTTTATTGATAACCTTCAAAATTTCTTTGGCTTTCCTGGCTTCTTCCACCACCTCTAATAAATGAGCATGAAGGATATCCCAAAACTCTTAGTAAAATTCAATGGGAAAATCATCAGGACCTGGGGTTTTCCCTTTTTGCATTTTAAAAACAACTTGTTGAAGCTCATTGATAGTGACAGGAGTAGTCAAAATAGAGTTCTCCTAAGAAGTGATAAGAGGAGGGATTGCTTGAAGAACATTTTGTTGAGAAGTTGAGTCAAAAGGAGTAGCAATAAAAATACTGGAAAATTAATCGACAACAATAAAGTTCATGCCATCCCAAGTGTAGACAACATCTCTAGAATCTGATTTTAGGAAATAAATAAAGTTGTGAGATCTTCGAGCTAGAAGAGATTTGTGGAAGAAATTTGTGTTTCAATCTCCTTCTTTGAGCCATTGAATTCTAGATTTTTGCTTCCATAAGAGTTCTTTTCTTTTTTTCCCATTCCTTTAACTTAGTTGTGAGTTTAATTTCATATGCACTTCTACTCTCTATGAGGCCATCTAAACGGTTCTTATTCAAATTTTCAATTTGAGAAATAACTTCATTTTTTTTTATGAACATCCCCAAACTCCTTCCAGTTCCAATTCTTGATTTTAGATTTAATGTATTACAGTCTTTTGGCAAAACAGAACATCTTAGTCCCATAGCTAGGCTTACCTTCCTTCCACCATTCTTGCACATGAGATCTAAAGGAACTACCTCTGAGCCACATTAATTCAAAATGAAAACGAGAGAAGGTCACATTGGTTTTCCACATTTCCACCATGACTGGCTAGTGATCCGAACCAGCATTGTTAAGCATCTTCACTTTAGGAATGTGACCATTAATTAAGAAATTTTTAGAGAGCAAAAATCTATCCAATCTCTCCATTATACAAACTAATCTTTACCTTCTGTTAGACCAATTCATAAGGCCATTATCTGGTTGGATGTCCACAAGATGAAGGTTTGTAATATATTTGCTCATGAGGTCAGTGCTTTTATCCAAATTTTTATTTCCCCCTATTTTCTCATCCAAAGAGAGGATGGTATTGAAATCTCCTCCGATCAAGATCCAAGCTTTAGGAAAATGAGAGATAATATAAGTTATATCCTTCCATTGTCTTTTTTTTTCCTCCATTGTCTCTTTTTTTCTCCAAAGTAGTCGAAGCATAAATAGTAATGTAGAGCATAATTTGGTTGGAATGTCTACTTTGAATAGTTATAGCCAAAAGACCCCAACTGCCAACCATAAGGTGAATAACTACCTCTTTTGGGTCCCAAATACAAGCAATGCCACCAGAATTCCCCTGGGAACTAAGGGAAACCACTTTTCCAGTTGGCCAAATTTTACTAGCAATAGAGTCCATATCCTCTATTGACATCTTCGTTTCTTGAAGGAAAACAAGATGTGGATGAATTATCTGAATCATTCTTCTAATTTCATTTTGTTTTGGAAGACTCCCTTTGAGTCCTCTAATATTCCAAATGATGATCTTCATTAATACCAGGGCTAAAAGAGTTGGGAAGGGTATTAATATTACCTTCCCCTACAAGCTTTTCAACTTCTTTTACCATATGATATTGATTGGTCTTGCGACCTTTGATTAGAATCCATCTTCAGTTTTTTTTCTTGTTTCTTGACTTACTCCAATAGAATCTGAGATGGCTTCTAACCTTGAAGAATGCTTGTACACAACCAAAGTGTTACTAGGGGGTTTCACGGAGTCTATATTGGGACCTGTATTATTTAAATTTTTGACATTTAAAATATTATTTTTCTTGTGTAAATTTTCTCCCTTTTTTCTGTTGAAAACCTTTGATTTGTTGGTTTGTCTATGAGTTTTTCCCTTCATATTTAAATTGTGTTTCTAAGATTTATGTTTCTATTATTTTCTCTTCCTCACTTGGGACATCATTCGTGTAAAGAATTTCAAACATATTACCATATGACTTTGATTGATCCTTCATAACTGGTTTTTCTGAGTGTTCTTCTTCGTGGGCATTTGGAAACTTGTTGAGTTTATATGTTCTTTTTTTTTATCAAGAACTTTATTTGGGAAAGCACTAGCCAAATGACCATATTCATGGTAAATTTTACAAAAAAAAGGAATGTTCTCATAGTCCACTACTTTCTCCCAAGTGTCTTCCCCAAATTGTAATGTGATATTTTTAGGTAAGGGTTTGTCAAAATCCATTAAAACACAAATCCGAGCATAAATAATATGTTCAAAATTTTGAGTACAATCAACAGTCATCATAAAAGTTCCTAACGAGTTTCCAATTAAAGAAAAAATAGTAGGATTCCAAAATTCAATAGGTATTTCAAAGAGTCTAACCCACACGGGAGCTATGAAAGGCATCTCTTTAGCTTTAAATTTAGTATGTCAGGGCTTCATGAAAAGCCCTACCCTTCCAAAGAACCAGTGACCCCCTTGAAAATATTTTTCTCTATATTCATTATTAGCTGAAGTAGGTAAAAATGGTGCACCAAATGATAATAAACCATATGTGTATCTATGTCCTATTGCTTATGAGCATCAAACAGAAACATGCAAGTAAGATGGAAAAGATGGCAAGTAACAAGAAATAATGCAAAATAAATTGACTTCTTATAAAATAGGCAGATCAAATCTAGGTTAAAAAAATTTCCCTTTGAGGGCTCAAATAGATGATACAAATTTTTACAAATCGGGTGCCCAAGGATCAAAATCCTTCAAGTAACTCAAGTGCACATCCAATGTCTTTCCTCGTACCCACAATCGAAGTGGACGGGCCTACATTTTTGTTGATTTTTATATTTGATCTTAAGGTCTTGTGCTCCTTTCTAATGCACTGTAAAACCTACACCTACACACAAGGAAACCAGAAATGTCAAATAGCAAGTGCATATGATGTAAAACATGCAATCCCCACAGGCAAGAAAAGAGCATATATGGTGTGCCTATATCAAATGAACTCCAAATGTTGTAAAATTATAAAGATAAGTAGAATATGAGGTTTTGGGAAGAGATCACCTAAAATCGCATCAAAATAATATCCATTGATGCCTCGTTATTGCAATAATCGTGCACAACCTACAAAACACAAAGCAAACAATTTATGGCCCTACACATATCCAAAACACATGAAAATTGGATACAACGCATAAAATGATATTTTAAATAAACCCATTTGATCATATTTGAAAAATCAGTAACATTTTAGGCATTTCCTCAGATGACCTCCGAAGACCTGCATAAGACCCTGTAAAACACTAAAATCGTAATATCTTAGCCAACATGGCTCAGAATTATCTAAAATTTGAACTGCAACATAATATGATAATGTAGAAAATGACTACTTAAAAATAGTAATAAAATAATCCATAGATTTATATTCATCACAAGGTGGGATGAATACGACTATCACAAATTAGGGGGCACCCAGGGGTGGGATTAATACGACTATCACAAATTAGGGGGCACCCGAGGGTGGGACACCCATCATTTCTGCCTAAAATTTGCCACCAATTCCACTAGATATTTATGTAAAAAACTATGGGGGGTATTATCATAAAATTTGGTGAGGGAATTCACTCAGATGATTCAGTTATGTGACAAATTGTGCCTACTAGTTCCCTCGTGAACCTCCTTCTCTAGGTAGATATTTTGAGGTAAAAATGGGCACAAAATGGTGAAATGAAATCTTGGCAGCACTCTGTTGCTTTGTCCTCCAAATCCTCTCTCTCTTTTGTTTCGAAAATAAATCCACTTTATAGCCCAAGGAGGCTTCATGGGTCAAAGGGCATGCGAGGGAATGCAAGGCAAGAGGTGCCACTTGGCCACTAGGGCAGCATGCATTGGAGGGGGAGAGAATCTCCTAAATTGGCCTCATTCATTTAGCATGTCATAATATCTACTACATGCCCTAACTTGTGGGTAATAATAGCTAGGAATCTGATCGTTAATGGGTACCATTGGCCTAGGTTTGACTTTTTTTTTATCAAACCTGCTATTCGCCCCACCCTAGGATGGATGTTTTTATTCGCTCTAAGGTGGGACATATAGACTTTGTATTCATCCCAGGGTGGGATGAACAGAAATAGGGTGTTCAAAAGGTCCCAAAAGTGGCCTAAAACCTTCCAAAACCTTGCACTAAGTGGTTAGGACCACTATATACCTGCTGAGGGCTGCCCTAGGGGCCTTGGTCTATCATTTAGTAATTTCTTGTGGTAGCATAATCGGATTGACCAGATTTTAATATCTATAGATACCCCTTTTTGGGATGCATTATGTGCAACACAACACCGAGAAAAAATAGATGACTAAAATGTTCAATGATTTGGGTTACTCAATAACCTAACCAACTTTAGATGCCCTAGTCCTAAAAAGAGCATGCGTTCTTGAATCCTTGCTTCTGACAATCTAAGGAACTTGCTTAAGCTTAGACATTATCTATCATGAAGAGGCAAGGCCTATGATTCCATGATGCCAGCAATGCCAAGCATTTTAATTTGATTTTTTGTGCTTGTTTGCTGCCCCAAGCAGGAGTGTGATTGTATTTGTCAATGACGATGATGCTAGAGGACATCTATCAGATTCAGCAAATTTTGATAGAGGGGTGATCTATTCACTCAATGCACCATGACCAGAGAGGTGCAGTGCTAACAAGGTACTTTCGAAACGATGCAGATGTGATGGAGTTATACTTCCATAATGGAGGGATACTGGTGGGGTTTTTATATGAGGAGAAGGTATTAGGAGTGAGGCACGTGCTACTGATGACCCTCATCTCCAATATGATTCTCTCAGATTCTTTAGGATCCAGGTTCCCTTGGAACCTATTGGATCTGGTGTATGCATCGATGGGGTACACCAAGGAGGAGCCTCTAGTTATGGCTTGGAGGATAACCCTACTGGCATAGTTGTATGACGACCTGTACGAGATCCGTTGTCATCGATAGAAGGGCTTGGGGTGTAGCTTCTTATTGTAGTGTTGGATATGGCAGCATATATCTATGGAGCAGCCACATGGACTACCATGGATGACTCGAGTGTAACTAGTAGATCGAGAGATAGGATACACTATCCTATGGCAGAGGGTAGAGGAGATAGGTTAGAGTCAGCACCATGCAGGTGATGTGGATGATTATACCAATGCATTCTCATGACTGGCACCAGGGCAGGTGATATGGCAACTGTACAAGGATTGTCCGGATTGGGTGGATGCTAGAGAGCAGCTCTGACAAGTGAGGCAAGGCAGATGGTTGATTTCCCAACATGGTACCAAGTGGGAGTTCTTCCCATTTTCTAGGGTTACATGACAACTTGGACTGTGGTAGGGGTTTCTTGAGGAGCCAATAGTATATTAGCGCTATAGGGATGAGAGGACATTAGGTTGGCCAGTGGTGGAGGAGGTGGGAGAGGAGGCAGACCCTGTAGTGGATGTTCCTGATGTGGATGATATCGAGACTACAGTGGAGTATGACTCATGGTGGGTGATGTGCCAGTGGCGAGGTGTAGGGGCTCTTGGAGGTAAGGCAGCTAGTACCACGAATGAGGTGATGGAGGATGATCTAGAGGAGGACCAGGTAGAGGTGGATGAGCCACACAGGAAACACCAGTAGGCATACGAGCAGGTGGACCTATTAGATTTAGGGGATCAGGGTGATGAGGAGGAGGCTAAAGGCCAGGGGAAATAGGGATAGTAGGATACCCAAGGTGACAGATACCTAGAGCTATAGGTTGAACTGGTCAGGGTCAAACAATAGAGGGATCTTCTTCGAGCATAGGCATAAGAGGATCAGGTCGAGATATCATCCTTATGGGTACAGTTGAGAGCACAGAGTCCTGGGCAGGAGGGGTCTAGCATTGGGTAGGTAGAGAGGTTGTGGGCAGAGGTGCTCCAGCTACAATCAATGGTGGAGACATACCATTCATGTGGACAACAGAGATAGGCTTATGTCGATAGACTAGAGATGGAGGTGGTGCACCTTGGAGGGCATCTTCTTGATGATGGAGAGACTAGTGGGTCACACCAGTCATGACGTAGCGAGACAGTGCAGTCATATTCTAGGCAGAGGACCAAAATGGCTAGTGGCAACAGGCTTGGGGGATCACAGTGGACCCGGACTACAAGAGGTAGGGCGAATCATAGCACCAGTATCGCGTGACCATGGTGATGGGTACTTTTGAGACTCTTTTGGTTTTTGATATTAGTGAGGTCTGGGGACCCACTTTACTATAGCCCACGGGCATTTTTGGAAATTATGATGTATATTTTTACCCCATATATATATGAGATTTTTGTATGGTCATCATATGTCTCATTTATTATTTTATGATATGAATGCAATGTATGTATGTGATTTATGATGGTATGTTAACTGCTTATGATGGATGCAGGTGGATATTGTTATGTGGTTTGTTGTAGTACTAATGGATACTATACCATGTATGCATATGTATGCTTCTATGATGTAATGCAATTGTGATTGATGTTTATTATGTATGCATATGGATATTTCTGTGTTATGATCTGTGGCTATGTATTTGCATGGATGCACAATGAGATGGATGACTTGAGTGCTTTGATGTAATGAACTATGACTAATGATTTGACCCACTATGTTAGCACCATAGACTGTATAAAATGCATTAGTACCTTTAGTTTCATGTTGTACTATTTTTGTGTAATGGATATATGGAAATGTATTATTGCAATGTGGTAAAATTTAATGAATGAAGTGAGATGCTATAGAATGTTGATGAGGTTTTCATGAGACTCAAACACTCTAGCTACCTGATCAAAAGTTATATACTAACCATGCAAGATTTTTTGACAAGGTATGAATCTACTAGGATGACCAAGATACTTCATATCCCTGTGTGTGCAAGTGATTTCATTCCTGTGAGATGCATAAGGATACCGCCATTGCTAGATAGGCTATCCACCAAACCTATAATGAGGATCACCCTATGAATGTCACAATCTTGGGTTTTGTACTCAGTTGGATTAGACCACTAGGCAGTATAGGCTACCAAAGGTAGCTCATCCACATGCAAACATTGTTCTTCACACATGCCAAAGGCTAATGTGATAGACATATCGTCATGCGGGAGGCTACCGTCATTGAAATATAGGCTATCCACCAAATCTATAATGAGGATCACCTTATGGTTGTCCAAATATTGAGAATTCTAGGGATTCAAGTTCAACTCCCTTCTTTTCTTCATTTTTATTGGGATACTTTCTCATGGGTAGTGATGATAATCACTATTTATTCTTTATTATGTTTTCTTTGAGCAAGGTATTTGAGGAGTGGTGATAACCACTATTTATTTTGATTTTGATTTTTGCTTTTTGTGGGACTTTAATTTTGAACTTTGAGGATTCTTGGGAATTGGGATTTTGATAGTGGTGAAAAACATTATTTATTCTTAGGAATTGGGTAGGTAAGAGCTTGTCCTTTTGCCAATTCTCAACATTCTTGAACCATTCGCACTGCGGGATGAGTAGGATAACCTTTTTTCTTAAAGTAACCTAGACCACTTCGTGGGTGTCATATTTCCTTGAACAAAACTTGGATTCGTTAGTGTGTAAATGTATTAGGATTGGTTGTATACAAGGTACAATCTAAGCAAGATTCTACCTCCTAAAAATCATGATAGCTCTCTACAAAATTTGAAAAAAAAACTAGAGACAATTGAGTGACTGAAAACCCTAAGGACATTCTAGGACAATTGACTATGTGATGGTAATAGACACTACTATGACCGGTATTAAATGTAAGTAGATATGATAGGTGATAATGGAATGATGTGGATAATGACTTTGACATGATTGGTTCTGGAATAATGCATAATGTATAGTCTTAGTGTTAGATGTGTATGGGCAACTCTAAAATGCAAAGTGCCATAATGAGTATGCCTAATGCAGATGACTTTGATGATGCAACGAGATGTGATGTAATGAAATGCAATATGATATTTTTGTACTTTTGATTGATATATATGTTTTATTTGATTTTTGTTTGATTGATATATACATGTGACCAACGGGCTTATTGGGGGCCATTGGGGCATTTGGAGTGACCAAAGGGCTTATGGGTGCCTTTGGGGCTTTTTGGAGTGACCTAGACGATCATAGATCGCCTAGGAGCATTTTGGGTTGACCAAACGGGTTATAGGCACCCTTGGAGCATTTTGGGGTGACCTAGATGGTTATAGACTTCCTAGGAGCATTTTGGGTTGACCAAGCGGGTTAAAGGCATCCTTGAAGCATTTTGGGGTGACCTAGATGGTTATAGATCACCTAAGAGCATTTTTGGGGTGACCTAGACGGTTATAGACCACCTAGGAGCATTTTAGGTTGAGCCATAGTACTCTAGGCATGGAAATGCCGCAAGTGAAGAATGTTCAAGGGTTTAGGGTCCTCGACACCTTCAAGGAAGGCTAGGTGATAAGTTTTGGTTCCAATCTAACTGGTAATGACATAAGGACCTAACCAATTTGTTGCAAACTTATCCCTTAGATGGGGCGGAAAATTAGAATTTTGTTGGTTCTCTTTCAAAAAAAGGTCACCAACCTAAAAGTCTCTAAGATGGACTTTCATATTGTAGTCTCTTTTAAGTCACTCTTGATAAACGTGTAGGTGCTCGAGAGCATTAATACGACATTCATCAAGCAATATAAGCTAATCTAGGTGAGCCTACCACACGGTTTCATCATCGATGAACTCCTGTATGGATATGCGCAACGATGGGATATCCAGCTCTAAAGGCATGACTACCTCGGCACCATACACTAGTGAAAATGGGGTGGCCCTAGTGGATGTCTAAATGCTAGTGTGGTAGGCCCATAGAGCAAGGGGTATTTGCGTGTGCCAATCGATGTGATTCTCTTTGATAGTTTTCTTGAGAATGGCAACCAATGTCTTTTTGGAAGAATCTGCTTGCCCATTTTCTTACAGATAGAAGGGCGTCGAAAAGCTATGCTGGATATTATACTTTTTTGTTTTAGCATGCACATATTTTTTCTTAAACGACGTCCCATTATCCGAAATGATCTTGGATGGAATACCAAAATGACAAATAATATTATGCAAAATGAACTTCGCAATGCAGGGTCCTGTCGTAGTGGTAAGGGGAATTGCTTCCACCCACTTTGTAAAATACTCAGTAGCCATAATGATAAACGTGTGATGGCCCAAGGATGCGAGGGAGATTTTGCTGATTAAATCCAACCCCCATTATGAAAATGGCCAAGCCAATTGGATCGGTTGTAAGGCCTGGGAAGGTACGTGTGTCAAGTTAGCATGGTGTTGACATTTCATGCACTTCCTCACATATGCGCAACAATATCACTCTAACGTTGGCCAATAGTATCCCATGCAAAGAATATGCTTTGTGATGGCCATACTACTAAAATGGCCACCACATGTACAATGGTGCACTTGGGCGATTGCCCAAGCCGACTCCTGATACTCTGAGCAGCGAAGGAGGATTCCTTCGTAGCTTCAACGATACAGAATGTCTCCTAGCAATACATGTTTTGTCACATTCCGTTTGAATGTTATTTTAGCGGTATGCAATAATTCAAGAGGGAGATTACCCAACTTTAGATATTCCCTAATTTGTGTGGACTAGTCCTATTGAGGGGAAGCCTCGATTGCATGAATTGTTTGTCCCTCTTGAAATTCATCCCAAGTAAATGTTGAGTAGGAAAGAACTTGTAAGAATAGCGTCATACTACTTTCAAAAGGGGCTTGAAGGAATAAATTCCCCCAATAGACATGATTCAAGCGCTCCTGAAGGTGTGAGAATCGCTCTTGATGAGATTCAATTTGAATCAAGTGGATTTCCAGCATGGTTTGAGTATCCTCATGCTCAACTATGGACTGTGAGAGTGTTTTGACCTAAATGGTTGTCATCTCATCAGCAAGATTCTACAGGATTAAAGACCCTAAGGAGGCCATTGTATCTGCAAAATTATTAGATGATCGAGGGAGCACCTCGATGTCATATTGTAGACACCAAAATCTAGCACCCTTCAGTTCACATTCACCACCTCACCATCAAATCCTGCATAATAAAGATATATGCCTAAGTTCTAACTTAGGGATATAAAATCCTGCACATCATTATACTTTCCTAATTTATTTAATTAGGAAAATCACCCTAGGATACCCTGTCTACCCATTGGACATGTGTCCTGGACACTTCATCCAACATCCATGCCACATCTTACCCACTCCTGTCCCCTTTGTCCTTGCACATGGGACATATTCCCAACACCCATGCCACAACTCCTTTGTTGTTGTCCCCTTGTCCCTTCACATAAAACAACATCCCACATCCCACTCCACTTGGGGCCACATCACCCTAGTTAAGTGAGCCACACTGAGTGACTCACTGTAACTGCCCCTTCCACCTGGTAGTCCAGATTTACCACTTGGCAAATCAGGCTTGCCACCTCACATTCCCCTCCAAAGCCCTAGCCAATCTATAAAGACACCTTCAATCCACCAAACAGAGGGAGCTGAATTTGCATACCGACAGGCTACCAAATTAGATCTGGACCCGACGAGAAGTTGAGGGTGCAAGCCGAACTCTGACCGTCGGCTCAGATTTTGAGGCAATCTTACGTTCAACAGAAATCGCCCGTCCATGGTTCCACAGTCGAGAACGTGCATCCACGGTTTCGCAACCGTAGGTCCATGGTTTCCAGCCCACAATCGTGCTTTCGTGGTTCCACAGTCCCGAGAACAAAAATGGGTTCCATCGATAGAGATTAGCGATCCGAGAAGTAAGCAAGGTTTAATTTGTTAATTGTTTTGCGTTGTCTATTTTACATCCTTATCGGTAATAGGTTTTTATGTGTAGCATTGGATTTATTTGTTTGAATATGTGGGTGCTACTAATCCCCTTTGTTGGTTTGCATGTGCGCAGGTAATAGGTATCCTGGATAGGCTGTTGAAGCTGGAGTGGTCCCGTAGTGGATACCAAAGCCCACTCACCCCTTGAAGCTGTAGCTGAGGAACGGAGAACACACAAGCTCCTTAAAGATCTGGAAGACCCATTTCCTATCAAAGTCATTGTATTTTAGAAGAGAGGTAGATAAAGCATTGTTACATTGCCCCCAACACATTTGGGGCAATTCAAAATCTTTGTAAAATTGTATCAAACATCAATATAAAGATTCATTTGTGGCAATCTCTCTCTCTTTTGTATTGTATCTTTGTTTGTGTTTAGTTCTTTTGGTTACAGAAATGGCGATCACGGTGGGACCCCCCAAAGGTTTCATTTTGTTTTGCCTTGCTTTATTTTGATCTTACTAATCTCTGTTTGCATGTACAGGTGCTAATAATCGGAAGCATGAGGATTTAATCTCGGGTTGGCGAGTCTGGAACTGTCACTGTGAAACTGCGCATCTACGGTTTCTAATTTGTGAAACCGCGCATCTATGGTTCCTAATTTGTGAAACCATGCATCTACGGTTTTTGATTTGAGGAAACGCGTATTCGTGGTTGCTGCACTATTGAAATGCGGACCGGCGGTTGAAAGCAGGAAGGAGCAACGAAAGGAACACAGGTATGTACCCTGTGTCATATTTTTAATTTCTCCTTTAGTTCTGGGTTTAGGCTGCATTTAAGTAGATTAAGGGTTTTAGTTTTGTATGTCAATGCTTGCATTTAGGTCTTAGGATAGAAAAATCTACTTAAATATTGCATTCATAAACACAATAACAAAGCAAAATAAACGAAAATCTGCATATGCATAGTAGAGGATAATCATATTGCATGTACCAGGTTAGAAATAACCCAGGTATTCCTATTTCAGGGTTTAGGCTTGTATTCAATTTCTGTTCTATTGATAGAAAGGACCCATGCACCCACGGTTGGGATCTCCCAAATGCGCATGCGTGGTTGGCAAACCGTGTACCCATGGTTTACCAGAACTAACCGCCCACCCGTGGTTAGCCCTGTTAAATAGAATTGGGCCGAGTCTTACCTGAATTTGCAATTTTACCCTTGATATGATTTTGTCTGCTATTCTATGTCTTTCTTGCTTTCTGCATTAGGCATAAAAATAGAATTGCATGTTAGATTTGCATCACACGATAGAAAACAAAACATTCACACACACACACATGTATAATTAAAACATTGGTCCGGTTGGATTTCATCACCAACCCCCAATTCAGACCGGTGACATTGGAATTCATCTCCTTCCATCGGCTTGCCCCCTAGATCATTCGTAGATAGGATAAAAGTGCTCTTTAAGCTGGTATAAGTCATTGGTATTCAAGTTGTCTCCCACTATTGGAACGATTGTTGAATCATAGTGGAAGAGCTAGGCGAACCCCCCACTGGGATTTAAGCGGTGTACCCTAGCCTCTTTTGAGAAATCACGCTTGGTGCTATTGTTCTTAATCACCATCTTCATCGAGTTCTATTATTCTATTCCAAAAAAAAAAAATCTCTCCAAAAACTTCAAAAAAACAAAAACACACTGAAAAAAAAATAGATTCAAAAACTTAGTGCAAACTAGGGTCAAACATTTTGTATGTTTATTTGCTTGGCGTGTTGTATTGCATTGTACTTTCTTTTTCATTCACATAGATAGCATATTAGTGCATGGTAGTGACTCGTAATCAAGCTAAGAAATTAGTGTCAAGCCGAAGTCAGTGGTCATCCCCTATGGCCTCTCAGTCTGACAATGTCCCTCACACTTCGGTGGTGGGACAAGTAGAGGTACCCCTTTCTATGTCCTCGAGTCTTGATATAGGGCCTTCTAGTAATGCCCCCAACATGAACATAGACATTATGCATAGAGCTACTCACACAACTATACCTGAGACACCTAGGAGTGAACCTCTTGCAATAGTAGACAGTCAGGCCACCATGATAGATATGGACACTATTAGAATGTACTTGAATGTAGCTGGAATGGTCTTCCCATCATTACCACCACTCTCCATCCCATCACGTGTTGTACCCTCATCACAACAAGAATCCATATTCGCCTATCCACAATAGTCACAACGGATTTTCACCAATCCTCTCTTTGAGTTGGTCGTTGTAGCATTAGCCAATCAACCATTGTCATCCGACCAAATTCCCCCCACATTATCACAACAAATGACCATTACCACTAATCCCTTGTATGAAACAATTCCTATTGTTTCGCAAGCCCCAACATTCATTCCTCCATCCACACTTGTAGGACATACATCTCATACCATTCCATAGTCAGTGGCGATACCCTTCACTACTTACCCCCCATCCACCTCCACTACCATGGTTGTTCCACAACCAACTCAGTCCACCACATCATAGGTAGCAGTCCCTATGTCAAATGCAACTGATATGCAACAAGCTTTCTTATAGTTGCAGCAAATGATTTTAGACAATGCTAACCATAGCATAAACCCTGACCCTAACCGACATTTGCAAGGGATTGAGCAAAATCTTCCACCTACATCTCATCAACCTAATGCCTTTATCCAAGATCCATCTTGGGTAATGCGTCCTCCCTCTACCACTGTTGTTCACAATCAACCACCGCACCCATATGCTAATGCAGTAGGTCAACATAATACCATACCTTCATCACCCCATCCATATCATAACATCCCTCAACATCCATACCATAACACATTTCCACCAAACACATCTTATCATCCCCAACCTACATACAATCCACCCCATTACCAGCAGCATCAAGTACATTCGAGTGTCAGTCCTGTAGATGATCCTAGATACCAGTTTTTACAGAGTCATATTGATAGTCTTGCCATGCAAGCCCCAGGCTTGCAATACCAAAAACCAACTTTAAGGCAACTACTCAATCACCCTATTCATGCTTCGGTACTAGAACCACCATATCCACATGATTTCCAAATATCGAAGCTTGAATTTAAAGGAGAAGAGGATCCTAGAGAGCACGTAACGAGATTTGTGAATGCATGCTTCAGAATCAAAAACAACGATGCATTGCTAGTACATACATTTCCTCAAACATTAGGGGGGAAGCCCAAGACTGGTACAATCATCTCCCGCATCAAAGTATTTTCACCTTTGAACAACTAGCGGACCAGTTTCTGGAAAGATTCGCCCTAAATGTTAGAAAACAAACAACATTGACTGATTTAATTTATCTAAAACAATATGACGATGAATCAGTCTATGACTTTGGCAACAGATGGAGATCAGTCATGATCAAGTTACCATTTTCACTCCCCATGCCAGAGATAATACGAATGTTCACAAAGAGTTTTGGTAGACCCATCTCTTCATTACTACAACTACAACAATATAGAACATTCGATGAGGCACTCGCCCAAGCAAAATTGATTGAAGAAATCAAAATTCAAGAAGGCGAGATTAAGCCTAAGAAGAAAGAGTGGCATAATAAGAATCAAAAGGGGAATAACCATGGTCAGTCCAAGACCGCACAGGTTAATCAGATAGTTTTGAGCCAACCACAGTCAAATCAACCGGTTCAAACACAGATCCAACAACCCCAACAACAACGACAACCACATCAACCGAATTATCAAGCAGTTCCACCCCCACAATAGACACAAAATCAGACACAACCTGGGGAAAGGCAACAACGTCATTTTAAACCAAAAATAAATTACACGCCAGTACAAGAGTCATATTCATTAGTATTTCAGAAGTTGTATGCGGTAAAACTTTTTAATTTACCAAAAATAAAACCTGATGATCCTAACAAACCAAAGACAAAAGGTTACAAAGAACACCTCTTTTGCATCTATCATAGACAAAGAGGACATGATATTGAAGGTTGTCACGGATTTAAAGGAATTGTGCAAGATTTATTGGAAGCGGGTACAATCAAAATTGACAACCCACTAGCACAAAATAACCAAAACCTAGGCATATATCAGACACCTTTGCCACATCGAGAGGTGAATCAACAACCGATGGGAGCATCAACTTCTACAGTTCCTCCCAATCAGGTTAATTATGTGTCTCAACTGCCACAAGGTTTTGTAGGGGCTATTAGTATAGTTACCCATGGACAAAGGCAAGCTAATCGCACAACCCAAGCTCCGGTAGCATCACCAACTAATGTGCCCATACAACTTGGATCGAGTGGGCCACCACTACCACTTCACAACCACCCTGTTGTTACATTGAACAATCGATTGACATAGAGTTTGAAGATGGCTTCAACAAAATTGTCAATTTATGAACTGATACAACAATCAACACCTCACAGGGAAGCATTGATGGAAATTTTAAAGTCTATTCAGGTACAATCAGAAGACCCAAATGCGTTCAATTCCTTTGTGGGTAGTGTGCAAAAGTGTATGGAACCCTCGATAGTATTCTATGACTTCGAGGAAAAACAAATATCAGCAGATTCACCCGACCCACCATTGCACATAGTAGCTCACATTGACAGGAAACCCTTCAAGAGAGTGCTTATTGATACAGGTTCTTCAATCAACCTCATTACCACACCTGCCATGATGAAGCTCAACGTCCCATCATCTCACATCATGACATCCACATTCACTCTTAGGGCCTTTAATGATGCTTTATGCTCAACTGTAGGGAATGTTGTCCTTCCCATCATAGTGGGGGTGAAAACAATACATGTTCTCTTTCACATCTTGGAAGGGGAAATGCAATATAACATACTTCTTGGATGCCCTTGGATTAGGGAAATGAAATGTGTGCCTTCAACATTGCATCAATGCTTAAAATATGTGCATGAAGGCAAAGTACATTGCATACCAACAGACACTGAACCTTTCAAATACTGCAACTTTATTTCAAATCCTTATGAGCCTTTACTCCCATCCGCACATCTAACCATCCAACCACTAGTCGTTAGAACAATTCCATCAAACACCACATCATCAAAAGCACCCATTCCAGAAGAGTTGCCTATAGTTGATCCAACTTTCACATCCAAAAGTGTCAGCTCAACGCATCCTTCAAACACTCGCATTCCATTCTCAAATTACACCCACTCATCCTACTAACCAATGGTCAGTTCCACCTAGCACACTTCCATATTCAAAGCCACCTTTCACATTCAAAGCACAACCCACATCATCAACCACTACTTCACAGTCATTAGAACCCGTAGTCTCACAAATAGGGCCGCCTGTTAGAGATAATCCAACACCGCCAGCAGAGCCAAGAGCTAAGGCTCAAGAACCCTCTTCATCCATCGAGCCATTAGCCACACAACCGTCTAGAGTTGCAGTACACCTCACCAATCCAAGTATTGGCGAGTACATCATTGAGAGTGTCACAGTTACACCACCTATAGAGTCAGTCAAAGATTACGGTCACCCTCATGACCCACCTTTAGCTATTGGTGATATATATAGAATGGGTTCTCAAACAAATGCAATCAATTTCATATATGGAGGGATAGATTCTTCATCGGATCCATCCCCTCAAAATGACAACTCTTTACAAGAGTTTAATGAAAACATTGATTATCTATCGAACCCGAGTTTCCCAGTAAGATATTTTTGAAGAGTTAGTTGGCAAGGATATGGACTTGGAAGACATGAACAAGGTCCTCACCACATCATTGAACCGGAATATAGAGAGCCAAGTGACCACTCTGGTCTAGGCTATAAACCTTCCATCGCAAGCTCTTCGCTTAATCAAGCTTTCCAAGAGCTAGACATAGAATGCGAACAAGAGGAGGAAAAGAGTGATGATGAGGATGAACATAATGATGAGGGTGAACAACTAGAAAGTAGATACCACACATACAATTTTTACCCTCGAGAGCAAGCTTTACAATGAGAGGCAGATTATGAAGATCCTACTGCGACAACATACCTTAGGCAAGACCTTGAGCCACTAATGCTAGGACCTCATACAAACGCTAATGGATTCTGGATAAGTGACAGTGATGATGATGAAACTGAAATGATGTTTATCAACCATGCTCTTGAGATACAAGCAAGGAGAATGCTCCAAGATGAAGAACATCCCGAATGGTTTAATCAAGAAGAAGAAGAGCCTCAGGAAGAGATAATATATGGAGAAACCAGCAAACAAGGTAACTGGTATCAACAAAAATTTCCAATAAACCGCACACTTTTTTGGTTAAACAAAGAGCATGAGGGTCCTGAACCAGAACCTCCTCCATCACATTGGCAAAGCATACAGCAAAACCAATCACACACATTAGGTCAGTTGCAACCTAGAGAATATGAGTCATCAATTCTTGAATCGCAACCACCTCATTTCCATCAAGCCAACATGATTTCTGTTGATTTGCTCACCCCACTCCGCAATCCATATAATGAGACAAAACCGATCTATATCGACACCAGTCTCATAGCTATGGACAGGATTTCATCCCCACCATCCACTGCTGACTTCATCCTATTCGAAGAGTTGTTGCATGCTTCAAACGCTTATATTTTGCAACAACCTTCATCATCAAACAATTCAATTTTTCAAACTGAGATAGAAGGGGACACCCCGGACACATTTGAAAATGTGGCAGATGATATCCACCTCATCCCAACTTCGCATCAGCTAGAAGAAGGTTCTCACATGCTAATAGAAGAGTCTATAGATGTGAACCTTAGTGAAGACGTGGATAATCCCTAGATTTTCAAGATAGCAAAAGAATTATCCACAAAAGAAAAAGACAGCCTCATAAACATGCTTATTAAAAAGAAGGAAGTGTTCGCATGGTCCTACAAAGACATGCCTAGCTTAGATCCGGACTTGGTAGTCCACAACCTTACGCTAGCACGTGATGCCAAGCCATTCAAGCAGAAGCTTAGGAAAGTTCATCCGATAGTCACATTAATTGTAAAAGAAGAGCTGCAAAAGTTATTGGATGTACACTTCATAGTACCAATCGATTATCTTGAGTGGCTTTCGAACATGGTACCCGTTCACAAACCGAATGGGGGGATACGAGTATGCACTGATTTTCAAGATTTAAACAAGGCATGTCCCAAGGATGATTTTCCTTTGCCAAATATTGATCAATTAGTAGACTCTTGTGTTGGTCATGAAATGCTCTCTTTAATGGACGGTTTCTTCGGATACAACCAAATTTGGATTAATCCAGAAGATCAACATAAAATAGCATTTACAATGCCTTGGGGGACATTCTGCTATAGAGTGATGCCTTTTGGATTAAAGAACACAGGAGCTACATATCAGCATGCCATGACGTACATATTTCATGATTATATGCATAAGATAATCGAATATTATGTAGATGATCTCATTGCTAAATCAAAAACACGTCTGGAACACATAGATGTGCTAGAAAAAGCATTTGATCGATTAATGGAACATAAGGTAAGGTTAAATCCTAAGAAGTGTGTATTCGGTGTAACATCAGGAAAACTTCTAGGATTCATTGTCTCCAAGAGAGGCATCGAAGTAGACCCAAGCAAGGTAAAAGCAATTTTAGAAATGTCACCTCCCAAAAACTTGAAAGAGTTGTGAAGTTTACAAGGAAAAGTCCAATCTATTCATCGATTCATTGCACAACTCTCAGATAAATGTAGGCCTTTTAATCGCCTATTACAAAAAGGAGTGATATTTTCTTGGACAACTGAATGTCAGGAGGTATTTGATGATATAAATAAATATCTAGCCTCACCGTTGGTTCTTACGCCACCAAAAATAGGAGTCCCATTTCACCTATACATTTTTGCAACAGATTTTGCCTTGGGAACAATGCTTGCACAAAAGAACGAGAAAAATAAAGAGCAAGCGGTTTATTACATCAGTCGAACACTGGTAAGTTACGAAACAAGGTATGCTTATGTCGAAAAGTTATGCTTAGCCATGGTTTTCGCCACCAAGAAACTTAGACATTACATGCTAAGCAATACCACCTATGTTATAGCTAGAGAAAACCCTTTGCGATACATGATGAATCGCACTTACAACAACACCCACACTACTAAATGGATAATACTTTTAACAAAATTTGACCTCGAATTCACAAGTCAAAAATCCATAAAAGGGCAAGTAATAGCTGATCAATTAGCGGAATCTCTACTGCACAATGATACACCATTAATGATTGAACTTCTCGATGATTCAGTGTTTTCTATCACAGAACAAGAAGAAATGGTTTCACCTGAGGATGAAGTGGATATGACAATGTTCTTTGATGGATCAAAGTGCGAAAAAGGGCAAGGTGCAGGAGTTGTGTTTTACACACCTAAAGGAATACCCATTCCTTTATCATTCAAACTCGACTTCACATGCACTAACAATAATGCAGAATATGAAGCCTTAATACTAGGTCTTAAATCAGCTATAGCAATGGGAATAAAAAGAATAAGCATTTTTGGTGATTCTTAATTATTTGTCTACCAAATAAAAGGAGAATACCAATGTAAAGAGCCAATATTAAAGAGATATCACGAAGAAGCAATACAATTGCTAGGAAAATTTGACTAGTATGAAATTAGTAACTTGCCACAATCAACAAATAGATTTGCGGATGCAATGGCTTCCTTGGGATCTCTCATTCCTAAAAATGAACATGGAGAAATGCAACCGCTAATCATAACAATAGTGTCTAAACCATCAATTCAAAAAGCAGAATCTATGGGTGAGAAAAATGTTTGTTTGATACATGTTGAACCTTACAATTCTTACCTTGATGAGATAAAATATTTTCTCAAAATAGGCACACTACCAATGGACATGACACGAGCTGCAAAAAGAACATTCAAACAAAGAGCCATTCATTTCACTTTACTTGGATATGTGTTTTACAAACGTAGTTATGATGGAATACTACTACGATGTTTAAATCCAATTGAAGTAGAAAAAGCAATATCAGAAGCCCACGATGGTACTTGCAGTGGTCACTTTAGTGGAATGGCAATTGCAAAAAGAATATTGCGCATGGGATACTACTGGCCGACAATGGAAAATGACTATTGCAAATATGTCAAAAGATGCCAAAAATGTCAACATCATGCAAACTTGACCCATGTGCCATCACAAAATTTGCAACCCATTCAAATTTTGTGGCCCTTTTCACAATGGGGCCTTGAATTGATCGGTAAAATAACACCTGCTTCATCAGGACAACATAAATTTATCATAATTGCTACAAAATACTTCACAAAATGGGTGGAAGCAATTCCAATGACAACTATGACTGGACCTCGAATAGCGGAGTTTATACTTTAGCATATTATCTATCATTTTGGAATACCCTCAAAAATAATTTTAGATAATGGAAAGTCATTTAAGAATAAGGATGTTAGAGCATTGTGCAATAAATTCAAAATACTACACAACTTCTCAACACCTTATTACCCACAAGCAAACGGGCAAGTTGAAGCAAAAAATAAAATAGTCATATCCATTCTCAAGAAAGTGGTAAAAGATAATCATCGAGATTGGCATACTCGCCTTCCTTTAGCACTATGGGCTTACAGAACAAGCATAAGAACACCAACAGGAGCAACACCATTTTCACTAGTTTACGATGTAGAAGTAATATTACCATTGGAGCTTGAGATACCATCCTTGCGAATCGAGATATAGGAATTCATGAACGATGATACAACTAGACGGGAGCATCTTGACCAATTGGCAATTATTGATGAGAAACGTATAAATGCTTTAGAACATTTACGAGTATATCAAGATATAGTCAAGCACGCTTACAACGCAAAAGTCCATCCTCGTGAATTTCAATTGGGGGACCTAGTGCTCAAATAAAATCAAAAAAATACCAATGCTTTACCACACTTAAGGGATAAATTTGTAGCAAATTGGTTGGGCCCATACATAGTAAAGAAAATTTTGGGACAAGGAACGTATAGACTCTCCAATTTAGAAGGGAAATTGGAGCTAGAACCACTGAACATTATGCACCTAAAGGGTTCATGAAGGCAACAACATGTTGCTCAAAATATACATCATGAAGGCAGACAATGCACCCAAGCTGCCAGTTGCAAAGAGATCCAAGTACGTAATGCCCCCCCTACTGCAATCGATGTCCCACATCTCACCAAACAGAGGGAAAAGGACCTCTTTCTTGTCGAGGCCAACACGAACGGTAGGACCCTCGATAGGGATGCGAAAGATGCGATAGATATCCTCGAGAGTGATAGTCAGCTCCCCCATTGGGAGCTAAAATGTGCCCCTGTCTAGATCCCAGTGCTCAACAAGCGTCAAAATAAGATCATCATCAGCTCGTACGGTGCCTAACCACTCGCAACCATCCAAATCGATAGTCTGAAGTACAGCCCAATCATTGTCAGAAAGTGCTTTCCACACTTTTCGAATGGTCCTCGGCCACCTATGCCGAGCATCAAGAAGCTTAACCTGAAAATAAAACATATAAAAAAATGAAAGTTAGCACAACATGCTAAAAATAAAGCAAAAAAAAAAATGAAAATATTTACCTACCCTAGGTAATAAAAGCAAAAAAATAAAAATTTTACCTATCCTAGGTAATAAAAGCAAAAAAAGCAAAAAACCAAATTATTTTTACCTACCCTAGGTAATAAAAGCAAAAAACGAAAAAAAAAAAATTACCTACCCTAGGTAATACAAGCAAAAACAAAACCAAAACAAAAGAGGTCAAATCGCCTACCTCTACAAACCGACCACCAACTTTCGTTCCAGCCGAGCCACCACCACCGCTCCCCTCCCCAAACTCTCTCTCACTCATCACTTCAACCAATAAAACAAATAACAACTAGCAGAATGATTTTGAAAATGACACGAGCCTATAAATAATCGTTTTTTGCGACAAAAAACGTGCGCCCGTGTTTTTCGCAGTGATGAAAAACGTGTGCGTTTTGCATAGCGTGCGAAAACGCAAACCCACGTTTTTATGTGAAAAACAAAAAAAATAAAAAATATATATTGAAAAACCCCACAAAATCATCATCTCGCATCATCATCATCTCAAGTGAACCTTGTATTTAGTGGATTACCCTATATACTTGCCCTGTAAACGAGTAATCTCACCATCGAGTCTGGTGATCTCTACATCCTTAGCAGCCACAACAATGTTGCTAGGTCCAACCCGTAGCTCGTCCACCTCAGCCTGAAGATGAGCAACCTCACCCTGATATCGTGCTACCTCGACCTTCACTCGATCCAACTCCAAATCCAGGCTATCTCGCTCAGCCTGGAGAATCCCCCACTCCTCCTCGGACCATCGAGGAGGTAAACCCTCATCACCACCACCCTCCTCAGGCGGCTGAAGGTTTGTCTTAGTGTCAACTCTCGTAGAGCTACCACGTCGGTGCTTCGCCGACCAAGGAACCCATCCACCACATCAGCATCATCACCGCTCCCATCGTCATCTACAACGACGTTAGGAGTCCATAGAGGCTGACTCGCAAACCAAGTGTCATACTCAGCAGTCGTACCAACATCATCCAATTCAAGCAACTCCAAGTCTGAGTTATGACATTAAATCAGCTAGATCCCTAAATATTTGAGCTTAAATGTGCCCAAAATAGATTTGCACAAGGTTATCATTCAACCCCTTTTGATGGGTCAAAAGCGGAAAACAAAAAAACACAATTTGGTAATAATCAAAAAACACTTGAGTATCAAATTTCCGAACGACTGGTTCCTTGAACCCATCATTTGGAAGGAATTGCTAAAGTCAAAGTGGAACAAAAACTCCAAATGTGGTTAAATATTTTACCATAAATTTTGCGTATCAATGAAACCAAAGGTAAATTTGCAAGAACACACAAAAACCCAAAACTTGGGGCATCAAGTTGGTCAAAGTGACATGCATTTGAATCACATCCATATCATTCAAACAACTACATCCGTTCAGCAACCGCATGTGGTCAATCGGCTTGTGAGTTTCATACTTTACCCATTCTCCAATTGAGGGGGTAAGCAAATAAGCAAAAATCAAAATCAAAATCAAAATGAAAACAATTCATTTATTCTGAATGTCAAAAAGGAGTTAACCCATTCATCTAATAAAGTTAGATGTCATTAGTTTTAACATCGCATTGTGTTGCACACAACACAATACAAAAAGGGGCAACTGTAGACACCAAAATCTAGCACCCTTCAGTTCACATTCACCACCTCACCATCAAATCCTGCATAATAAAGATATATGCCTAAGTTCTAACTTAGGGATATAAAATCCTGCACATCATTATACTTTCCTAATTTATTTAATTAGGAAAATCACCCTAGGATACCCCTGTCTACCCATTGGACATGTGTCCTGGACACTTCATCCAACATCCATGCCACATCTTACCCACTCCTGTCCCCTTTGTCCTTGCACATGGGACAGATTCCCAACACCCATGCCACAACTCCTTTGTTGTTGTCCCCTTGTCCCTTCACATAAAACAAGCATCCCACATCCCACTCCACTTGGGGCCACATCACCCCAGTTAAGTGAGCCACACTGAGTGACTCACTATAACTGCCCCTTCCACCTGGCAGTCCAGATTTGCCACTTGGCAAATCAGGCTTGCCACCTCACATTCCCCTCCAAAGCCCCAACCAATCTATAAAGACACCTTCAATCCACCAAACAGAGGGAGCTGAATTTGCATACCGATAGGCTACCGAATTAGATCTGGACCCGACGAGAAGTTGAGGGTGCAAGCCGGACTCTGACCGTCGGCTCGAATTTTGAGGCAATCTTACGTTCAGCAGAAACCGCCCATCCGTGGTTCCACAGTCGAGAATGCGCATCCATGGTTTCGCAACCGTAGGTCCATGGTTTCCAGCCCGCAACCGCGCTTTCGTGGTTCCACAGTCCCGAGAACAAAAATGGGTTCCATCGACAGAGATTAGCGATCCGAGAAGTAAGCAAGGTTTAATTTGTTAATTGTTTTGCGTTGTCTATTTTACATCCTTATCGGTAATAGGTTTTTATGTGTAGCATTGGATTTATTTGTTTGAATATGTGGGTGCTACTAATCCCCTTTGTTGGTTTGCATGTGCGTAGGTAACAGGTATCCTGGATAGGCTGCTGAAGCTGGAGTGGTCCCGTAGTGGATACCAAAGCCCACTCACCCCTTGAAGTTGTAGCTGAGGAACGGAGAACACACAAGCTCCTTAAAGATCTGGAAGACCCATTTCCTATCAAAGTCATTGTATTTCAGAAGAGAGGCAGATAAAGCATTGTTACATTGCTCCCAACACATTTGGGGCAATTCAAAATCTTTGTAAAAACTGTATCAAACATCAATATAAAGATTCATTTGTGGCAATCTCTCTCTTTTGTATTGTATCTTTGTTTGTGTTTAGTTCTTTTGGTTACAGAAATGGCGATCACGGTGGGACCCCCCAAAGGTTTCATTTTGTTTTGCCTTGCTTTATTTTGATCTTACTAATCTTTGTTTGCATGTACAGGTGCTAATAATCGGAAGCGCGCGAGGATTTAATCTCGGGTTGGCGAGTCTGGAACTGTCACTGTGAAACCATGCATCTACGGTTTCTAATTTGTGAAACCATGCATCTACGGTTCCTAATTTGTGAAACCGTGCATCTATGATTTTTGATTTGAGGAAACGTGTATTCGCGATTGCTGCACTATTGAAACGTGGACCGACGATTGAAAGCAGGAAGGAGCAATGAAAGGAACACAGGTATGTACCCTGTGTCATATTTTTAATTTCTCCTTTAGTTCTAGGTTTAGGCTGCATTTAAGTAGATTAAGGGTTTCAGTTTTGTATGTCAATGCTTGCATTTAGGTCTTAGGATAGAAAAATCTACTTAAATATTGCATTCATAAACACAATAACAAAGCAAAATAAATGAAAATCTGCATATGCATAGTAGAGGATAATCATATTGCATGTACCAGGTTAGAAATAACCCAGGTATTCCTGTTTAAGGGTTTAGGCTTGTATTCGATTTCTATTCTGTTGACAGAAAGGACCCGCGCACCCGCGGTTGGGATCTCCCAAATGTGCATGCACGGTTGGCAAACCGCGTACCCATGGTTTACCAGAACTAACCGCCCACCCGCGGTTAGCCCTGTTAAACAGAATTGGGCCGAGTCTTACCTGAATTTGCAATTTTACCCCTGATATGATTTTGTCTGCTATTCTATGTCTTTCCTGCTTTCTGCATTAGGCATAAAAATAGAATTGCATGTTAGATTTGCATCGCATGATAGAAAACAAAACATTCACACACACACACACATATAATTAAAACATTGGTCCGGTTGGATTTCATCACCAACCCCCAATTCAGACCGGTGACGTTGGAATTCATCTCCTTCCATCGGCTTGCCCCCTAGATCATTCGTAGATAGGATAAAAGCGCTCTTTAAGCTGGTATAAGTCATTGGTATTCAAGTTGTCTCCCACTATTGGAACGATTGTTGAATCATAGTGGAAGAGCTAGGCGAACCCCCCACTGGGATTTAAGCGGTGTACCCTAGCCTCTTTTGAGAAATCATGCTTGGTGCTATTGTTCTTAATCACCATCTTCATCGAGTTCTATTATTCTATTCCAAAAAAAAAAAAGAACAAAATCTCTCCAAAAACTTCAAAAAAACAAAAACACACAAAAACACATTGAAAAAAAATAGATTCAAAAACTTAGTGCAAACTAGGGTCAAACATTTTGTATGTTTATTTGCTTGGCGTGTTGTATTGCATTGTACTTTCTTTTTCATTCACATAGATAGCATATTAGCGCATGGTAGTGACTCGTAATCAAGCTAAGAAATTAGTGGTCATCCCCTATGGCCTCTCAGTCTGACAATGTCCCTCACACTTCGGTGGTGGGACAAGTAGAGGTGCCCCTTTCTATGTCCTCGAGTCTTGATATAGGGCCTTCTAGTAATGCCCCCAACATGAACATAGACATTATGCATAGAGCTACTCACACAACTATACCTGAGACACCTAGGAGTGAACCTCTTGCAACAGTAGATAGTCAGGCCACCATGATAGATATGGACACTATTAGAATGTACTTGAATGCAGCTGGAATGGTCTTCCCATCATTACCACCACTCTCCATCCCATCACGTGTTGTACCCTCATCACAACAAGAATCCATATTCGCCTATCCACAATAGTCACAATAGATTTTCACCAATCCTCTCTTTGAGTTGGCCGTTGTAGCATTAGCCAATCAACCATTGTCATCCGACCAAATTCCCCCCACATTATCACAACAAATGACCATTACCACTAATCCCTTGTATGAAACAATTCCTATTGTTTCGCAAGCCCCAACATTCATTCCTCCATCCACACTTGTAGGACATACATCTCATACCATTCCACAGTCAGTGGCGATACCCTTCGCTACTTACCCCCCATCCACCTCCACTACCATGGTTGTTCCACAACCAACTCAATCCACCACATCACAGGTAGCAGTCCCTATGTCAAATGCAACTGATATGCAACAAGCTTTCTTACAGTTGTAGCAAATGATTTTAGACAATGCTAACCATAGCATAAACCCTGACCCTAACCGACATTTGCAAGGGATTGAGCAAAATCTTCCACCTACATCTCATCAACCTAATGCCTTTATCCAAGATCCATCTTGGGTAATGCGTCCTCCCTCTACCACTGTTGTTCACAATCAACCACCACACCCATATGCTAATGCAGTAGGTCAGCATAATACCATACCTTCATCACCCCATCCATATCATAACATCCCTCAACATCCATACCATAACACATTTCTGCCAAACACATCTTATCATCCCCAACCTGCATACAATCCACCCCATTACCAGCAGCATCAAGTACATTCGAGTGTCAGTCCTGTAGATGATCCTAGATACCAATTTTTATAGAGTCAGATTGATAGTCTTGCCATGCAAGCCCCAGGCTTGCAATACCAAAAACCAACTTTAAGGCAACTACTCAATCACCCTATTCACGCTTCGATACCAGAACCACCATATCCACATGATTTCCAAATACCGAAGCTTGAATTTAAAGGAGAAGAGGATCCTAGAGAGCACGTAACGAGATTTGTGAATGCATGCTTCAGAATAAAAAATAGTGATGCATTGCTAGTACATACATTTCCTCAAACATTAGGGGGGAAGCCCAAGACTGGTACAATCATCTCCCGCATCAAAGTATTTTCACCTTTGAACAACTAGCGGACCAGTTTTTGGAAAGATTCGCCCTAAATGTTAGAAAACAAACAACATTGACTGATTTAATTTATCTAAAACAATATGACGATGAATCAGTCTATGACTTTGGCAACAGATGGAGATCAGTCATGATCAAGTTACCATTTTCACTCCCCATGCCAGAGATAATACGAATGTTCACAAAGAGTTTTGGTAGACCCATCTCTTCATTACTACAACTACAACAATATAGAACATTCGATGAGGCACTCGCCCAAGCAAAACTGATTGAAGAAATCAAAATTCAAGAAGGTGAGATTAAGCCTAAGAAGAAAGAGTGGCATAATAAGAATCAAAATGGGAATAACCACGGTCAGTCCAAGACCGCACAGGTTAATCAGATAGTTTTGAGCCAACCACAGTCAAATCAACCGGTTCAAACATAGATCCAACAACCCCAACAACAACGACAACCACATCAACCGAATTATCAAGCAGTTCCACCCCCACAACAGACACAAAATCAGACACAACCTGGGGAAAGGCAACAACATCATTTTAAACCAAAAAGAAATTACACACCAGTACAAGAGTCATATTCATTAGTATTTTAGAAGTTGTATGTGGCAAAACTTTTTAATTTACCGAAAATAAAACCTGATGATCCTAACAAACCAAAGACAAAAGGTTACAAAGAACACCTCTTTTGCATCTATCATAGACAAAGAGGACATGATATTGAAGGTTGTCATGGATTTAAAGGAATTGTGCAAGATTTATTGGAAGCGGGTACAATCAAAATTGACAACCCACTAGCACAAAATAACCAAAACCTAGGCATATATCAGACACCTTTGCCACATCGAGAGGTGAATCAACAACCGACGGGAGCATCAACTTCTACAGTTCCTCCCAATCAAGTTAATTATGTGTCTCAACTGCCACAAGGTTTTGTAGGGGCTATTAGTATAGTTACCCATGGACAAAGGTAAGCTAATCGCACAACCCAAGCTCCGGTAGCATCACCAACTAATGTGCCCATACAACTTGGATCGAGTGGGCCACCACTACCACTTCACAACCACCCTGTTGTTACATTGAACAATCGGTTGACACAGAGTTTGAAGATGGCTTCAGCAAAATTGTCAATTTATGAACTGATACAACAATCAACACCTCACAGGGAAGCATTGATGGAAATTTTAAAGTCTATTCAGGTACAATCAGAAGACCCAAATGCATTCAATTCCTTTGTGGGTAGTGTGCAAAAGTGTATGGAACCCTCGATAGTATTCTATGACTTCGAGGAAAAACAAATATCAGCAGATTCACCTGACCCACCATTGCACATAGTAGCTCACATTGACAGGAAACCCTTCAAGAGAGTGCTTATTGATACAGGTTCTTCAATCAACCTCATTACCACACCTGCCATGATGAAGCTCAACGTCCCATCATCTCACATCATGACATCCACATTCACTCTTAGGGCCTTTAATGACGCTTTATGCTCAACTCGTAGGGAATGTTGTCCTTCCCATCACAGTGGGGGTGAAAACAATACATGTTCTCTTTCACATCTTGGAAGGGGAAATGCAATATAACATACTTCTTGGATGCCCTTGGATTAGGGAAATGAAATGTGTGCCTTCAACATTGCATCAATGCTTAAAATATGTGCATGAAGGCAAAGTACATTGCATACCAACAGACACTGAACCTTTCAAATACTGCAACTTTATTTCAAATCCTTATGAGCCTTTACTCCCATCCGCACATCTAACCATCCAACCACTAGTCGTTAGAACAATTCCATCAAACACCACATCATCAAAAGCACCCATTCCAGAAGAGTTGCCTATAGTTGATCCAACTTTCACATCCAAAAGTGTCAGCTCAGTGCATCCTTCAAACACTGCATTCCATTCTCAAATTACACCCACTCATCCTGCTAACCAATGGTCAGTTCCACCTAGCACACTTCCAGATTCAAAGCCACCTTTCACATTCAAAGCACAACCCACATCATCAACCACTACTTCGCAGTCATTAGAACCCGTAGTCTCACAAATAGGGCCGCTTGTTAGAGATAATCCAATGCCGCCAGTAGAGCCAAGAGCTAAGGCTCAAGAACCCTCTTCATCCACCGAGCCATTAGCCACACAACCATCTAGAGTTGTAGTACACCTCGCCAGTCCAAGTATTGGTGAGTACATCATTGAGAGTGTCACAGTTACACCACCTATAGAGTCAGTCAAATATTACGGTCACCCTCATGACCCACCTTTAGCTATTGGTGATATATATAGAATGGGTTCTCAAACAAATGCAATCAATTTCATATATGGAGGGATAGATTCTTCATCGGATCCATCCCCTCAAAATGACAACTCTTTACAAGAGTTTAATGAAAACATTGATTATCTATCGAACCCGAGTTTCCCAGTCAGATATTTTTGAAGAGTTAGTTGGCAAGGATATGGACTTGGAAGACATGAACAAGGTCCTCACCACATCATTGAACCGGAATATAGAGAGCCAAGTGACCGCTCCGGTCTAGGCTATAAACCTTCCATCGCAAGCTCTTCGCTTAATCAAGCTTTCCAAGAGCTAGACATAGAATGCGAACAAGAGGAGGAAAAGAGTGATGATGAGGATGAACATAATGATGAGGGTGAACAACTAGAAAGTAGATACCACACATACAATTTTTACCCTCGAGAGCAAGCTTTACAACGAGAGGCAGATTATGAAGATCCTACTGCGACAACATACCTTAGGCAAGACCTTGAGCCACTAATGCTAGGACCTCATACAAACGCTAATGGATTCTGGATAAGTGACAGTGATGATGATGAAACTGAAATGATGTTTATCAACCATGCTCTTGAGATACAAGCAAGGAGAATGCTCCAAGATGAAGAACATCCTGAATGGTTTAATCAAGAAGAAGAAGAGCCTCAGGAAGAGATAATATATGGAGAAACCAGCAAACAAGGTAACTGGTATCAACAAAAATTTCCAATAAACCGCATGCTTTTTTGGTTAAACAAAGAGCGTGAGGGTCCTGAACTAGAACCTCCTCCATCACATTGGCAAAGCATACAACAAAACCAATCACACACATTAGGTCAGTTGCAACCTAGAGAATACGAGTCATCAATTCTTGAATCGCAACCACCTCATTTCCATCAAGCCAACATGATTTCTGTTGATTTGCTCACCCCACTCCGCAATCCATATAATGAGACAAAACCGATCTATATCGACACCAGTCTCATAGCTATGGACAGGATTTCATCCCCACCATCCACTGCTGACTTCATCCTATCCGAAGAGTTGTTGCACGCTTCAAACGCTTATATTTTGCAACAACCTTCATCATCAAACAATTCAATTTTTCAAACTGAGATAGAAGGGGACACCCCGGACACATTTGAAAATGTGGCAGATGATATCCACCTCATCCCAACTCCGCATCAGCTAGAAGAAGGTTCTCACATGCTAATAGAAGAGTCTATAGATGTGAACCTTAGTGAAGACGTGGATAATCCCCAGATTGTCAAGATAGCAAAAGAATTATCCACAAAAGAAAAAGACAGCCTCATAAACATGCTTATTAAAAATAAGGAAGTGTTCGCATGGTCCTACAAAGACATGCCTGGCTTAGATCCGGACTTGGTAGTCCACAACCTTACGCTAGCACGTGATGCCAAGCCATTCAAGCAGAAGCTTAGGAAAGTTCATCCGACAGTCGCATTAATTGTAAAAGAAGAGCTGCAAAAGTTATTGGATGTACACTTCATAGTACCAATCGATTATCCTGAGTGGCTTTCGAACATGGTACCCGTTCGCAAACCGAATGGGGGATACGAGTATGCACTGATTTTTGAGATTTAAACAAGGCGTGTCCCAAGGATGATTTTCCTTTGCCAAACATTGATCAATTAGTAGACTCTTGTGCTGGTCATGAAATGCTCTCTTTAATGGATGGTTTCTCCGGATACAACCAAATTCGGATTAATCCAGAAGATCAACATAAAACAACGTTTACAATGCCTTGGGGGACATTCTGCTACAGAGTGATGCCTTTTGGATTAAAGAACGTAGGAGCTACATATCAGCGTGCCATGACGTACATATTTCATGATTATATGCATAAGATAATCGAAGATTATGTAGATGATCTCATTGCTAAATCAAAAATGCGTCTGGAACACATAGATGTGCTAGAAAAAGCATTTGATCGATTAATGGAACATAAGGTAAGGTTAAATCCTAAGAAGTGTGTATTCGGTGTAACATCAGGAAAACTTCTAGGATTCATTGTCTCCAAGAGAGGCATCGAAGTAGACCCAGGCAAGGTAAAAGCAATTTTAGAAATGTCACCTCCCAAAAACTTGAAAGAGTTGCAAAGTTTACAAGGAAAAGTCCAATCTATTCATCGATTCATTGCGCAACTCTCAGATAAATGCAGGCCTTTTAATCGCCTATTACAAAAAGGAGTGATATTTTCTTGGACAACTGAATGTCAGGAGGCATTTGATGATATAAAGAAATATCTAGCCTCATCATCGGTTCTTACGCCACCAAAAATAGGAGTCCCATTTCACCTATACATTTTTGCAACCGATTTTGCCTTGGGAACAATGCTTGCACAAAAGAACGAGAAAAATAAAGAGCAAGCGGTTTATTACATCAATCGAACACTGGTAAGTTACGAAACAAGGTATGCTTATGTCAAAAAGTTATGCTTAGCCATGGTTTTTGCCACCAAGAAACTTAGACATTACATGCTAAGCAATACCACCTATGTTATAGCTAGAGAAAACCCTTTGCGATACATGATGAATCGCACTTACAACAACACCCGCACTGCTAAATGGATAATGCTTTTAATAGAATTTGACCTCGAATTCACAAGTCAAAAATCCATAAAAGGGCAAGTAATAGCTGATCAATTAGTGAAAGCTCCGCTGCACAATGATACACCATTAATGATTGAACTTCTCGATGATTCAATGTTTTCTATCACAGAACAAGAAGAAATGGTTTCACCTGAGGATGAAGCGGATATGACAATGTTCTTTGATGGATCAAAGTGCGAAAAAGGGCAAGGTGCAGGAGTTGTGTTTTACACACCTGAAGGAATACCCATTCCTTTATCATTCAAACTCGACTTCACATGCACTAACAATAATGCAGAATATGAAGCCTTAATACTAGGTCTTAAATCAGCTATAGCAATGGGAATAAAAAGAATAAGCATTTTTGGTGATTCTCAATTAGTTGTCTACCAAATAAAAGGAGAATACCAATGTAAAGAGCCAATCTTAAAGAGATATCACGAAGAAGCAATACAGTTGCTAGGAAAATTTGACTGGTATGAAATTAGTAACTTGCCACGATCAACAAATAGATTTGCGGATGCAATGGCTTCCTTGGGATCTCTCATTCCTAAAAATGAACATGGAGAAATGCAACCGCTAATCATAACAACAGTGTCTAAACCATCAATTCAAAAAGCAGAATCTATGGGTGAGAAAAATGTTTGTTTGATACATGTCGAACCTTACAATTCTTACCTTGATGAGATAAAATATTTTCTCAAAATAGGCACACTACCAATGGACATGACACGAGCTGCAAAAAGAACATTCAAACAAAGAGCCATTCATTTCACTTTACTTGGAGATGTGTTATATAAACGTAGTTATGATGGAATACTACTACGATGTTTAAATCCAATTGAAGTAGAAAAAGCAATATCAGAAGCCCACGATGGTACTTGCGGTGGTCACTTTAGTGGAATGGCAATTGCAAAAAGAATATTGTGCATGGGATACTATTGGCTGAAAATGGAAAATGATTATTGCAAATATGTCAAAAGATGCCAAAAATGTCAACATCATGCAAACTTGACCCATGTGCCATCACAAAATTTGCAACCCATTCAAATTTTGTGGCCCTTTTCACAATGGGGCCTTGACTTGATCGGTAAAATAACACCTGCTTCATCAAGACAACATAAATTTATCATAACTGCTACAGAATACTTCACAAAATGGGTGGAAGCAATTCCAATGACAACTACGACTGGACCTCGAATAGCGGAGTTTATACTTCAACATATTATCTGTCATTTTGGAATACCCTCAAAAATAATTTTAGATAATGGAAAGTCATTTAAGAATAAGGATGTTAGAGCATTGTGCAATAAATTCAAAATACTACACAACTTCTCAACACCTTATTACCCGCAAGCAAACGGGCAAGCTGAAGCAACAAATAAAATAGTCATATCCATTCTCAAGAAAGTGGTAAAAGATAATCATCGAGATTGGCATACTCGCCTCCCTTTAGCACTATGGGCTTACAGAACAAGCATAAGAACACCAACGGGAGCAACGCCATTTTCACTAGTTTACGATGCAGAAGCAATATTACCATTGGAGCTCGAGATACCATCCTTGCGAATCGAGATACAAGAATTCATGAACGATGATACAACTAGACAGGAGCGTCTTGACCAATTGACAATTATTGATGAGAAATGTATAAATGCTCTAGAACATTTACGAGTATATCAAGATAGAGTCAAGCGCGCTTACAACGCAAAAGTCCATCCTCATGAATTTCAAGTGGGGGACCTAGTGCTCAAAGAAAATCAACAAAATACCAATGCTTTACCACACTTAAGGGATAAATTTGCAGCAAATTGGTTGGGCCCATACATAGTAAAGCAAAAATTGGGACAAGGAACGTATAGACTCTCCAATTTAGAAGGGAAATTGGAGCCAGAACCACTGAACATTATGCACCTAAAGGCATTTTATGCATAAAACGACTTGCAATATATGTATATATATATATATATGTACATGGCAAAAACAAAAAATAAATAAAATAAAATAAACAAAAAAATTCATTTTAAAATTTTGCATGCATTTCACAGTGTAAATAGACATATTTCAAATTGCATTTTTCATATGGCATTTGCATTTCAATTATATGTTCATACAAAAAAATAATAATAATAGTTGCATCCATCCCATCCCTTGCTCAGTAATCTTTAATAGTGGTGATGATAAGACCAAGAAAACAAATTCCAGAATTGGGGGTATTCAACTAAGATTCTTTACAACTCACAAATCATACACATCATATATGATATATCATACAATTTTCAGTCACTCAAACATGTCTAGTGAAAAACCAAACTTCATGAAGTGTCCAATTTTCTTTAGGACCAAAGCACTTTCATCACATTAAGAAAATCTTGAGTATGGTAGATTGATCCAAAAGCAATCTGGAACCAAATACACTTTTACAAATCTTAAAACACTTGAATAATAGAAAGATAACACCAATTTGGGTAAACCTCAAAGCAAAAAAAAGTCAAATTCTTCGCTTACCCTATCACGCAACATAGTCCAAAAACAAAAATAGTGGTTATCACCACTACCACAATGAAACAAAAAATATAAATAAATGTAGAGTAGTAAGGATAGGGTAAAATTCTCATCATACTTCGGTTGAGAATCCGATTCCCCAACACTCTACACAAAAAACAATTAACAACACACACCACAGATCTCTAAAGCTGAAAAGATCGTACTATGTTCCCCTCAGAAAGTTATGTAGTCATCACAAAGGCTTAAAGATCAAAACCATTGGACTATGGAGTGAGCCTCCACCGGGGCTATAGACGCTTGATTGGCAGTGGAGTAAACTCATGCAGGGCGACATGTCTCTCTCTTAAGAGGGAGACCTCTGAACGCACATACGGGTAAGCTAGCCAAAAAGGAAAACCCAGAAAGGTACCATCCAAAAATTACTCAAGATGGGGCAATAAACATCACAATCACATGCACTGGTTCTGGATTGCCTAGGGTCATCGACACACAAGATTTAGAAAATGAACTTCACTTGCACACAATATGGTCCTAAAGAAAGTGAGACAACATTCAAGAAAAATGGTTAACATTACTAGCTTCTTTGAGTATTTGAGAATATTTCTAGTTACATACCAAAAGCAAAATCATTATCCATATCACCATCCGCATACCATTTATACATACCACATACATCACAACAAAGAATAATCAAGTGGGAACCCCCAATTGCAAATATGAATGAGTAAAGGTCAACTACTCTGAGCTAAATAAGATTACATGAGCACCATGCATACCTTCATTTAGTTACATTACAATAAATCAAAATAAATTTTACATGTTCACTTGCATTCATTATCATAGCATTAACATACAAATATAAGATTGCATAATATAAGCATTGCAAAAAGCATAAACAAGAAGAATACATATACAAATAACGCATGTGAATACCGAAATAAAATGCCATGTATATATATATATATATGAAAGTCTACAAAGTACAAAATGCCCGAAGGCAGTATACATCGGAGCACTGAGGCTCATACTAAAATATACAAAAAAAACAAAGATAAGGCAAATACAAAATCTAGCTAGTGCCAGCAGGATCCCTCCATGGACCCTACGCAGTAGAAGCCCCGTGAGAGCTAGAAGCACGATGAGTCCTACGACTCATCTCAGTCCCTCGGGTAGTAGTGGCAGCAGATGATGAAGGAGGAACAGGTAAAGGAATCTGATGCTCATGAAGAATGTTCTCCAACATCTCGATATAGATAGCCTGCTTACGTAGGCTCCTCAAATCAGCACCCTAGCGAGTGACCCTCTGAGAAATATCTGCTCATAGAGAAGCAATAGTCAGAGTCGAATCATCACCTCCAGCACATGATTACAACCGAGAAAGCTCACCCTATAAATGGGTAATCTCACCATCGAGTCTAGTGATCTCTACATCCTTAGCAGCCACAATAGTGCTGCTAGGTCCAACCCGTAGCCCATCCACCTCAGCCTGAAGATGAGCAACCTCACCCTGATATCGTGCTAGCTCGGCCTTCACTCGACCCAGCTCCAAATCTAGGCTATCTCGCTCAGCCTGGAGAATCCCCCACTCCTCCTCGAACCGTCGAGGAGGTAAACCCTCATCACCACCACCCTCCTCAGGTGGCTGAACGTTCGTCTCAGTGTCAACTCTCGTAGAGCTACCACGTCGATGCTTCATCGACCAAGGAACCCATCCACCCGCATCAGCATCATCACCGCTCCCATCGTCATCTACAACGATGCTAGGAGTCCATAGAGGCTGACTCGCAAACCAAGCGTCATACTCAGTAGTCATACCAACATCATCCAAGTCAAGCAACTCCAAGTCTGAGTCATCAGTAGGATCATCGACTCACCAAAAATTAGGAGCAACAGGCAACCCCAACTCATCACCGCATCACCTATACATAATAGGCGCATCAAGAACATCCTGAACAAGACCAAACTATCGTAGTACGTGAGAGAACTGGATAAACTCCATATCCCTCAAATGGGCACCAACAACCCATCGCCCTCGCCTAATGCGACGAAGCTCCACTACATCCGTCGCCCAATCCAAACCCCTCCATGGTCGCCAACACATCAAGTCCCTGGTCAGAGAACTCAAGGTATCTCTGAACTCGATGCGCTCAAAGTAGATCGACTGACCTCCTCACTGAGTAACCACCTGTAAGCACGGGGAGAGGTGGCATCCACATCGCACGGTAAACCAGTAGGGCAACCAATGATGATATGCTCCCAACACCAAATCTGGAGCAACAAACTATAGCCCAGGCCCTTGCACCCATGCCTCTTCACCTCATAGAGCTCGTTGTAAACCTCGTAGAGAAGAGCAAGAGCCTAGGCTAACCGACGAGGATCAGCTATCAAGTCGAGAACAATAGACACCTGATTCCATGGGATCCTCGATCCCATGGAATTGGGCAACAACATGTTGCTCAAAATGTACATCATGAAGGCAGGCAATGCACCCAAGTTGCCAGCTACAAAGAGATCCAGGTACGCAATGCCCCCTACTGCAATCGATGTCCCACATCTCACCAAACAGAGGGAAAAGGGCCTCCTTCTTGTCGAGGCCAACACGAACGATAGGACCCTCGATAGGGACGCGAAAGATGCGGTAGATATCCTCGAGAGTGATAGTCAGCTCCCCCGTTGGGAGCTGAAATGTGCCCCTGTCTGGATCCCAATGCTCAACAAGCACCGAAAGAAGATCCTCATCAGCTCGGACGGTGCCTAACCGCCCGCAACCATCCAAACCGATAGTCTGAAGTACAACCCAATCATCGTCAGAAAGTGCTTTCCGCACTTTTCGAATGGTCCTCGACCACCTATGTCGAGCATCAAGAAGCTTAACCTGAAAAGAAAACATATAAAAAAATGAAAGTTAGCACAACATGCTAAAAATAAAGCAAAAAAAAACGAAAATATTTACCTACCCTAGGTAATAAAAGCAAAAAAACAAAAAATTTACCTATCCTAGGTAATAAAAGCAAAAAAACAAAAAAAATTACCTACCCTAGGTAATAAAAGCAAAAAACAAAAATTTTACCTATCCTAGGTAATAAAAGCAAAAAAACAAAAAAAAATTACCTACCCTAGGTAATAAAAGCAAAAAACAAAAAATTTACCTATCCTAGGTAATAAAAGCAAAACAAAAAACAATTTTTTTTTTTACCTACCCTAGGTAATAAAAGCAAAAAACAAAAAATTTTACCTATCCTAGGTAATAAAAGCAAAAAAACAAAAAACAAATTTTTTACCTACCCTAGGTAATAAAAGCAAAAAACAAAAAAATTTACCTATCCTAGGTAATAAAAGCAAAAAAATATTTTTTTTACCTACCCTAGGTAATAAAAGCAAAAAAAAAAATTTACCTACCCTAGGTAATAAAAGCAAAAAACAAAAAAATTTTACCTACCCTAGGTAATAAAAGCAAAAAACAATTTTTTTTTTACCTACCCTAGGTAATACAACAAAAAACAAAAATAATTTACCACACCCCAATAAAACAATAATAATTTACCAGCCCCGCTTAGTTTTCAAACAAGCAAAAACAAAACCAAAACAAAAGAGGCCAAATCGCCTACCTCTGCAAACCGACCGCCAACTTCCGCTCCAGCCGAGCCACCACCACCGCTCCCCTCGCCAACCTCCATCTCACTCATCACTTCAACCAATAAAACAAATAACAACTGGCAGAATGATTTTGAAAATGACACGAGCCTATAAATAACCGCTTTTTGCGACAAAAAACGTGCGCCCGCATTTTTTGTAGCGGCAAAAAATGCAAACGCGCATTTTCCATAGCGGTGAAAACGCAAACGCGCATTTTCCATAGCACGCGAAAATGCAAACCCGCATTTTGAGGCAAAAAAAACAAAAAAATAAAAATATATATTGAAAAACCCCACAAAATCATCATCTCGCATCATCATCATCTCAAGTGAACCTTGTATCTAGTGGATTACCCTATATACCTAGCGGTTGCAACGACTAGCAATCCATGCAAACCGGTCGGATGGGTAGCTCACCATAAGGAAACTCATTCAAACATTCAACATCAAATCACTATGACATTAAATCAGCTAGATCCCTAAATCTTTGAGCTTAAATGTGCCCAAAATAGATTTGCACAAGGTTATCATTCAACCCCTTCCGATGGGTCAAAAGCGGAAAACAAACAAACACAATTTGGTAATAATCAAAAATCACTTGAGTATCAAATTCCCGAATGACTGGTTCCTTGAACCCATCATTTGGAAGGAATTGCTAAAGTCAAAGTGGAACAAAAACTCCAAATGTGGTTAAAGATTTTACCATAAATTTTGCGCATCAACGAAACCAAAGGCAAATTTGCAAGAACACACAAAAACCCAAAACTTGGGGCATCAAGTTGGTCAAAGTGACATACATTTGAATCACATCCATATCATTCAAACAACCGCATCCGTTCAGCAACCGCATGTGGTCAATCGGCTCGTGAGTTTCATACTTTACCCATTCTCCAATTGAGGGGGTAAGCAAATAAGCAGAAATCAAAATGAAAAACAATTCATTCATTCTGAATGTCAAAAAGGAGTTAACCCATTCATCCAATAAAGTTAGATGTCATTAGTTTTTGCACCGCATTGTGTTGCACACAACACAGTACAAAAAGGGGCAACTGTAGACACCAAAATCTAGCACCCTTCAGTTCACATTCACCACCTCACCATCAAATCCTGCATAATAAAGATATATGCCTAAGTTCTAACTTAGGGATATAAAATCCTGCACATCATTATACTTTCCTAATTTATTTAATTAGGAAAATCACCCTAGGATACCCCTGTCTACCCATTGGACATGTGTCCTGGACACTTCATCCAACATCCATGCCACATCTTACCCACTCCTGTCCCCTTTGTCCTTGCACATGGGACAGATTCCCAACACCCATGCCACAACTCCTTTGTTGTTGTCCCCTTGTCCCTTCACATAAAACAACATCCCACATCCCACTCCACTTGGGGCCACATCACCCTAGTTAAGTGAGCCACACTGAGTGACTCACTATAACTGCCCCTTCCACCTGGCAGTCCAGATTTGCCACTTGGCAAATCAGGCTTGCCACCTCACATTCCCCTCCAAAGCCCCAACCAATCTATAAAGACACCTTCAATCCACCAAACAGAGGGAGCTGAATTTGCATACCGACAAGCTACCGAATTAGATCTGGACCCGACGAGAAGTTGAGGGCGCAAGCCGGACTCTGACCGTCGGCTCGGATTTCGAGGCAATCTTACGTTCAATAGAAATCGCCCGTCCGCGGTTCCACAGTCGAGAACGCGCATCCACGGTTTCGCAACCGCAGGTCCATGGTTTCCAGCCCGCAACCACGCTTTCGTGGTTCCACAGTCCCGAGAACAGAAACGGGTTCCATCGATAGAGATTAGCGATCCGAGAAGTAAGCAAGGTTTAATTTGTTAATTGTTTTGCGTTGTCTGTTTTACATCCTTATCGGTAATAGGTTTTTATGTGTAGCATTGGATTTATTTGTTTGAATATGCGGGTGCTACTAATCCCCTTTGTTGGTTTGCATGTGCGCAGGTAACAGGTATCCTGGATAGGCTGCTGAAGCTGGAGTGGTCCCGTAGTGGATACCAAAGCCCACTCACCCCTTGAAGTTGTAGCTGAGGAACGGAGAACACACAAGCTCCTTAAAGATCTGGAAGACCCATTTCCTATCAAAGTCATTGTATTTCAGAAGAGAGGCAGATAAAGCATTGTTACATTGCCCCCAACACATTTGGGGCAATTCAAAATCTTTGTAAAAACTGTATCAAACATCAATATAAAGATTCATTTGTGGCAATCTCTCTCTTTTGTATTGTATCTTTGTTTGTGTTTAGTTCTTTTGGTTACACATACCATTCAAACTTAGCTAGGAATTTATCCATGAGGGCTTTGTAGGCTTGCCAAACTGGGCACTTACACTAGTAGATCCCTTTGACCTGGTTAACAATGAGCAAGGAGTCACCAAAGATGTTAACCTTGGTTATTTCATGGCGATAGTCGTTTGAAGACCTATGAGCAAGGCTTCGTACTCGACATTGTTGTTGGTGTATGGGAAATCAAGTTTAAATGACAGGGATATGGGAGCCCCATGTGGTGTGAAAACACAATCCCTGCGCCACCTCCTTGCTTGCATTTGGAGCCATCGAATAACAAAGTCATATCGGCATGTGACTCAAGCTCATCAAAATCAAGTGATTCTAAGATTTGGAAGACCATCGTTGGGAAGCCTCTACGAGTTGATCAATGATGACTTGACCCTTGATTTATTTTTGTCCAATGAATTCTAGGTTGAACTCCATCAACAACATGATCCATTTTATCGTGTGATTGTTATGATAAGTGCGACTCATCATGTATCACAATGGATTCTCTTTAGACACAACATACATGGTATGGCTAAGCATGTAATTTCGTAGCTTCTTGGTGGTTAAAACCATCACTAGGCACAATTTCTCAATGTATGCGTACTTGATCTCACAGCTGACCAGGGTCCAGCTGAGATAGTAAGTAGCCTATTCCTTATGCAGTTCATTGTTTTGGGCTAACATGGTGCCCAATGCAACCTCAATGGCTGAGATGTATAAACAGAACGACACTCCTAGTCGAGGCGGAGCCAACACTAGCGGTGAAGCTAGCTACTGTTTTATGGCATCAAAGGCCTCCTGGAACTCATCATCCCAATGGAATGCGACCCCCTTGTGCAACAACTTGTTCATGGATCGACACTTGTCCGATAATTGCGCTATGAAGCATTTGATGGATGTGATATTGCCCTACAGACCTCGAAGCTGCTTGATGGTAGTTAGGGGAGGCATCTCGAGGATGGCCTTGACCTTGTTAGGGTCTACTTTGATGTCTCGTTTAGAAACTATTAATCTCAAGAGCTTTCCATATGTGATGTCGAAGATGCACTTCTTGGGGTTCAGTCTCACATTATGCTTGATAAGACGATCGAGGACTTTATGCAAAACATCGAGATGCTCATGGCGTAACAAATATTTAGCTAGTAAGCCATCCATGTAATATTCCAAAATCTTATGCATGTAGTCATGGAAGATGTATGTCATGGCACGCTGGTAGGTGGCACCGATATTTTTAAGGCCAAAAGACATGACCTTATAGCAAAATGTTCCCCAGGGCATTGTGAACGTTGTTTTGAGTTGGTCCTCCGGGTTGATACAAATTTTATTGTACCCAGAGAAGCCATCCATAAGGGATAACATTTTGTGGCATGTTATGGCATATACCAGGGAATCGATGCTTGGCAAAGGGGAATCATCCTTAGGACTCGCTTTGTTTAGGTCTCAAAAATCGATGCAAATGTGAATCCTCCTGTCAGGCTTCTTGATGGGGACCATGTTGGACAACCATGGTGAATAATCTACAAATATGAAAAACCTCACATCCAACAACTTATGTAGCTCATATTTGACCATTAAGGCCACTATGGGACCATTAAGGCCACTATGGGATGCATCTTTCTCAGCTTTTGCTTTATAGGCTTGGCCTTGGGATCAAGCATTAGATTGTGGGTGACTATATTTGGGTCTAGTCTCGGCATGTCTTTGTAAGACCATGCAAAATTTGCCTTCTTTGTGATAAGGTCTATGTAATCGACTTGATCTATGGGGGATAGACTTTCCCCTAGCTTGATACATTACGGGTTCTTTGGATTTGAGTCGATATCTTTGTTAATCGTGGGCTCAATTAATATATGCGACCCCTCCTCCAACTGGTGGGGGTAGGGATCAAATGGATGTCATCAGCTGGATTTAGATCATCAATGGGAACTTTAGGTTCCTCCTCAGTGTGGAAGACATCATGAGTTGGCCTTGGAGAGAAATGAAATGGTTGTAACATCTCATCGCAAGGCCAATACTCAGAGGGCGAGGGTGGTGAATCTCCCCGATCAAAGTCGATTGCCCCCATGTCGAGGTGCAATGGCTCCAACGGGTTATTCGGATCTCGTAGGGGCTCGAACAAATCTATGGAAATCATATTTATGGATGGATGATTTCCCCTATGTGGATGTTGGTGTCCATGGACCTCCGGATATCGCAATACCTAAGGATGTGGTTGTGGGGGCGGTGGAATGACCAACGATGGTTGATGCGGCTGTGGGCGAGTTTGCTCCTCTAAAGGTAGAAGTTGTCTTTAGATGGGATGATGCAATGGGAACATGCACAGATAGAACTCATCCTCATCATCTATGGGGATAACCTGATGACCTTCTTCGTTTGAGCTACCAGAATCAATGGGTACGACTCCATAATTTGACTCATCATCTGACGCCCACTTATAAGGGGACCCTGGATCCTTGCCCTCACTATCGTGGGGAAGAGTATGCGACCCTTCACCTATTTCAAAAGAGCGAATATCATTGCGAGGTGGTTCATCATCTCCCAAGGGCATAGGTAAGTAGTCCCTGAGTGAGTAGACACGATTGGGGTTGGCGAAGGGATCTCGCGTGAGCTCATCCTGAAAGTTGAGTGTCATGTGTTCCAAGTTATCTACCAAGATGTCAAGGGGCAAAGGCGTGTTGCATCCCAAGCCAGACTTGTCATAAGGCATTTGCTACTGTGGCTGGTAGGGAACTTGAGTGCCCTGCTTGTACAAGCCCAACCCATAATCATGCCAATTACATAGGTCTAGGTACATTAGAGCATCGTTCGGGTTGGACAAGTAGTTAATGTCTTCTCCGAAGGGGTCTTCATCTTCTTCTTGTTGCTGATAAGGCTCGATGCCATAGTCAAGGTCCCCATAGATAAAATTTATTTGATTAAGGGGGAGGCCAAGAGGCATGATGGTGCCTATGGGAAGACGGGGTCGACCCATGTCTTACACCGAATCTAGAGTAGGGGTAGTTGTAACATTCCTAACCATGTACTCTCCCAATCCAGTGGAAGCTAGGTGCACTGTGACCTGAGGTTGCGGATAGAAGAGGGATGAGAGTGAGATAGAACTCATCCTCATCATCTACGGGGATGACCTGAGGGCCTTCTCTGTCTAAGCTACCAGAATCAATGAGCACGACTCCATAATCTAACTCATCATCTGATGCCTACTTATAAGGGGACCCTGGATCCTCGCCCTCACTATCATGGGGAAGAGTACGCAACCCTTCATCTCTTTCATAAGAGCGAATATCATCGTGAGGTGGTTCATCATCTCCCAAGGGCATAGGTAAGTAGTCCCCCAGTGAGTAGACACGATTGGGGTTGATGAAGGGATATCGTGTGAGCTCATCTTGAAATTCGAGTGTCATGCATTCCAAGTTATCTGCCAAGATGTCAAGGGGTAAAGGCGTGTTGCATCCCAAGCCAAACTTGTCATAAGGCATTTGATATTGTGGCTGGTAGGGAACTCGAGTGCCCTACTCGTACAAGCCCAACCCGTAATCGTACCAATTACATAGGTCAAGGTACTTTAGAGCATCGTTCAGGTTGGACAAGTAGTTAATGTCTTCTCTAAAGGGCTCTTCATATTCTTCTTGCTGTTGATAAGGCTCGATGCCATAGTCAAGGTCCCCATAGACAAAATTTATTTGATTAGGGGGGAGACCAAGAGGCACGATGGTGCCTATGGGAATACCGGGTCGACCCATGTCTCGCACCGACTCTAGAGTAGGGGTAGTTGTAACATTCCTAACCATATACTCGCCCAATCCGGTGGAAGCCAGGTGCACCGTGACCTGAGGTTATGGATAGAAGAGGGATGAGAGTGAGACCTAATTTGATTCATCGTTTGTCTCATTCAATAGTTCCTCATCTACCGGGCTAGGAACCTCTTTCGTGGAGATGGTGGATATGGTCGGCTGGGCCTCCTCAATAAGCTGCTTCCCCAGGTTCCTAGGCAAAGGATCCATAGGTGTACTAGACATTCATGGGGGTGCCGACGATGTGGATGGTATGGCCTACAATGGTGGCGGAGTCAAACCTTGGCTGGATTTATTCGATTGAAAATCCAAATGGGTTGATGGCAAGGTTGACTCGGGGAGCTGCTGCACCATATTGCAATATTTGAAGGGCTCTAGGTCCGTAGGTACGACACGAACTTGCCCTTCATGAGTGTACTTAAGGCACTAGTGAGCGATGGAAGGGACACACTTCATGTCCCTGATCCATGGTCTACCTAATAGGATGTTGTACGTCATATCATCCTCCAAGATATGGCATAGCATCAGGATGATATTTTCCCCTACCTAAATAGGTAGGACGATCATACCAATCGTTGAGCATATGGCATCATTGAAGGCTTAGAGGGTGTAGGTAGATTCGATAATGTGGGATGCTAAGAGCTTAAAATGCTTGATAGTTGTTGAAGACCTCGTGTCTATCAACACTCTCTTGTATGTCGTTCCATTCACACATGTGACGATGTGCAAAGGGGGCTCTACCATATCATTTGGAATCGATTTAAGCTCATCTTCTCGAAAGGTAATTACCGGTCACACATGCCCCACGAAGTTGTTGGAGTTGAACTCTTAGGGCTAAAGCTTGATTTCTTTAAGGATCTCCATCAAGGCCTCTTTATGAGGTGTTGATTACTGAATGAGCTCATAGATGGAGATTCGGGCAAACGATGTTCTTAAGCTCTGAGCGAGCTTGCTATTGATGGTGACAATAGGCCGAGGTGGGAGGCTCGTCATGGGAGACGACGAAGCTTACGACATCGAGGGGACATCATTTTGAGCTGTAGATGGTGCGGCTAGACTTGGGTACCACCTATTCCTCATTGCAATGTTGACCATGCTGACATACCATTGCTTAGGAGGGGCATGATGAACCTCATTCACCTGGGGCGTTGGCTTGGCCTACTCCGCATGGGAAGACAAGGGGTCTTTGAAGACCTCCATTTGTTGGTTGTTTAGCGCAATAGGGTTGTCCACCTGAAGGGTGTTCCTATCAATCATGTCTTATACCAGATGCTTGAACTTGTAGTACATCTGCACATCGTGCCCGTTTTGCCTATGAAACTTGCAATAGAGGTATTCTTTGTATCCTTTGGGCTTCAGTGCATTTGGGTCGATAGGTCGGCTCTCAGGCAAGTAAATCGCATTAGCTGCTAAGAGGCGATCAAACAACGAGACCATGGAATCTGTAATAGGCGTGAACTGTCGCTTGGGGTGACGTTGATTTTTCCCTTGACTATTTTGGTTATCCTTGGCATAGTTCCCGGGTGTGGCCTGATAATTAGGCTTTTGAGGCGACACGACTTGTGTTGGCCCTGGGACACTAATGGCAACTTGATTTACTATTGTTGGCTTAGACTACGTTGGGGTGCTTTTGGCATTCTTGTTCCACTCCTTGCAAGGCTTCATAATTTTTCCCTCTTGAATTTTGATTTCTTCGATGGTCCTAGCCTATGCTAGGGCATCTTCAAGAGTCGGATACTGTTGCAGCTACAACAAGGAGATTGGCTTCAGGCAGCTCTTGGAGAATATTTGATTCAAATTCGACATGGGGAGAAGATAAGGCATCTTGGTGAGCAAGGTTCGCCATCTATTACCATAGTTTATTATTGACTCATCGTTATACTGTTTCAACCCAGCTAAGTCGGCCAGTGTCGCCTTCCTCTTGGTATTGAAGGCGAAGCATTCTACGAACGCATCTGCAAGTTGGTCCAAGGTGCGGATGCTATGCTTAAGGAGTTGGTAAAACCACTTTGAGGTGGGTCCTGAGAGGGTAGTCATGAATATCCTCAAAAGAAAAGCATCATCGTCCTGAATGTTGAAGCACTGGCCCAAGAATCTGGTGACATGTTCCTACGCATCGTCCTCTCCTTTAAATGTAGCCAACTAAGGCAACTTAAATTGCTCTGGATAAGGAGGTGCAGGGACCAAATGATGGATGGGTTGACTACACAACTGGCTCATAGTAGGCTTGTGAGATCCAGGCCCAGAGATCATGTTCTCTACTGACTCTAGGTGCTCTATAAATGCTTTGTACAGGCCTGAGGATTTGATATCCTCATCCTTGCTCACATCCTGTGGTGGAGTTATAGGATCCTCCAACCTGTTGTGGGAAGGTGGCATGTCACCACCTACCTTGGTAAGGCATCTCCAAATACTCTACTTTCGTCTCATGCTCATCATAGGCTCCATAGGGCATCTCTTGAGCCGGTTTATAAATAGAGGCATTTTCTCGTCGTGGGTGCCCTATTTTTGGCCTGGGAGGCGCATCTTGATCTGGCCTAGGAGGTCGCAGAGGCAACGCTGGATAAGGCCTGGGAGACCTATCTCGAATGAGTGTGGGTTGCCCTGGGTGGACTTCCTACCTATGTGTCTTAAGGGTAGGAACCCTCTCCTATAGAGTCTTCTGGAATAGCTCGTTGGTATGTCATTCGATTCTCTCTTTCTCAAGCTAATGCAAGTGGTCTAGTTGCTCTTTGTCTCACCGAAGTTGTTTGAACTAAGCTTGGCGTTCTACATATCTTGCAACTGCTTGATTAATTTGTTCTATTGTGTGGGGCCTACGAGGCCTAGGAGTCTCGCCCTGAGGCTGACCTTGTTCAAGATAATCTATGATATCCATCGTATGCTTCCCTCGATCGAGGGTCACCACGTTAACTTGAGGTTCGGGCTGGGGCATATGCTCATTATACTCAATGGACACAGAGGCACATCGTGCATGCACAAAATACTACTCCTGAGGAAATTCTATGATTTCCTCATGCATTCCTTCCTGGATGAGGAAGGGCAGGGCAGAGTTAGCTTACCCTGAGCGATGATATCATACCCGTTAGTCTGCCTAATTTGTTGTACCCTATCAAGGTGACGCATAGGAAAGGTCATACCGACCTGCTCTACCTAGTGTGTAAAGTCATGCCTAGGCCTATGAATAGGTGTGTCAGCCCTAAAAGGTATGTGAATGCATGGTACCACTCTATCTATTAGCACCTTAGCATGTTGTTGCCTTTCATTCAAGAAGGCGTGTGACATGTCTAAGTACTGAGAACACTCTCCCAGGTAGATTCTATCATCCCTAAGGGTGTCCCGCATAGGGCTCCATCGCAAGTGTGGCTCGTGCCTCGCTGTATTGGAGCTAAGGTGAGTAGAAGCTCGCCAGGTAGGTATGACCAGATCCTGGGGCTATAACAGAGACGACTCATATCTCCTAGTCCACTCTCCACAACTTTTGCCCGTGATTGGGCCTAACTGTGAGTGCACACCATCGTAACTCTCTACCAAACCCTAGATTATTATCTTCTTTACAAATTCTTGATGAAATAGTAAACAAAAATGGAAACACTCAATAAGACATGATTATCTCTTTTAAGTTTTAAGTGTGAATCTCTAAACTGTTTTGTGTGTTTTCGATGTGTTGTTTATAAAGAATGACCTTGTGTCGAATGTTTGAAATATTGTTGGATGATAATCTTGTGTTAATTAGATTTCACCTGTATACTTGCATCTCGACAACCTAGCTATGAACTCCAGGTCGTGTTATCCAGCCTATAATGTGTGGTGATGAAGTCCACACACGGCCAGGGAGCACATGTCCTACCAATTCCTCACCTAGTTCACTCGCAGTTTGTGATATACCTCTCCGAAGAGAGATACGTGCTATAACCCACGGGCTATGATGGATCTTGGAATCAGCCTTGGAAAAGAACAAGGTTCGTGGGATTTGAGACAACGGGTGGAGATGAAATCCACCTCGTTGAACTCTACTAGTGGATGGTGATGAAATCCACCTCACTAGCGTTTAAGTGGATCATGGTGTGTGCGGTTCTTTTTAACTTAAAAGAAAGCAAACAAGGAAGCACTCGATGATCATTCACTAGATGCATGCGTAAGGTGCATTTTACTTTTAGAAAGTTAGTATAAAAAGAACTCACAAATGTATCTAGAAATGCAAAACCCTAAATGTTAGCCTACCCATTGGGTAATCTACAAGCAAGAAAACCATAGAGATGCATTCCTACTTTGAATTTCTTTTGATTTTATCCGTTTATATATTTTTGTTATTTTGTGTTTAATAAAAAGGAAAACTAGTTTTTAACCTTTCTAAACAAGCAAAAGATGTGAGAAAAAACAAAAATAAAACAGTTTTTGAAAGTGCAAAACATATATGGAAGATTCAGATGCCTACCTCATCACTGCCAAAACTTGCTATTTTTGGAATTCTACCCCAAAAATCTTTGGTTTCTATTCACTCTAGGGTGGGATGAATAGCAATTCTGTATTCGTCCCTGGGTGGGACGAACTCATGTTCGTCCCAGGGTGGCGCGAATAGCAGGTCAGGGTTCGTTTCAACCCAGAACGAATAACACCTACAACATGAAAAGATGAAAAATGAGTTCCAAAATTCATCTAAAGCAAAAGGGATAGGGTCCCACCATGATTGCCACTAAAGTAGGGAAAAACGGTGCACCAAATAATAATAAACAATATGTGTATCTATGTCCTATTTCTTATGAGCATCAAACAGAAACATGCAAGTAAGATGGAAAAGATGGCAAGTAACAAGAAATAATGCAAAATAAACCGACTTCTTATTAATTGGGTAGATAAAATATAGGTTAAAAAATTTCCCCTTTGAGGGCTCAAATAGATGATACAAATGTTTACAAATCGGGTGCCCAAGGATCAAAATCCTTCAAGTAACTCGAGTGCACATCCAATGTCTTTCCTCGTACCCACAATCGAAGTGGGCGGGACTACATTTCCACCACTTGTATCTTTGATCTTTAGGTCTTGCATTCCTTTGTAGTGCACTGTAAAACCTACACCTGCACACAAGGAAACCAAAAATGTCAAATAGCAAGTGTGTATGATGTAAAACATGCAAACCCCATAGGCAAGAAAAGAGCATATATGGTGCGCCTATATCAAATGAACTCCAAATATTGTGAAACTACAAATATAAGCATAATAGAAGGTTTTGGGAAGATATCACCCAAAATTGCATCAAAATTGTGTCCATTGGTGCCTCGTTATTACAATGACCGTGCGCAACCTACAAAACACAAAGCAAACAATTTATGGCTCTACACATATCAAAAACACATGAAAATTGGACAGAACACATAAAATATTATTTTAAAGAAACCCATTTGATCATATTTCCAAAATTAGTAACATTTTAGGTGTTTCCTTAGATGACCGCCAGAGACCTACATGAGACCCTATAAAACACTAAAATCACAATATCTCGGCCAACATAGCTCAGAATGACCTAAAATTTGAACTGCAATATAACATGATAATGTATAAAATAACTACTTAAAAATAGTAACAAAATAATCCACAAATTTCTATTTGTCATAGGGTGGGACGAATACAACTGTCACAAATTGGGGGGCACCCGAGGGTGGGACGTGCACCGTTTTCACCTAAATTTTACCACCGATTCCATTTGGGATTGATGCAAAACACTATGGGGGTATTGTCATAAAATTTAGTGAGGGAATTCACTCACATGGTTCAGTTATGTGGCAAATTGCACCTACTAGTTCCCTCGTGAACCTCCTTCGCTAGGTAGAGATTTTGAGGTAAAAATGGGCACAAAAGGGTGAAAGGAAATCTTGGAATCACTCCATTGCTTTGTCCTCCAAATACTCTCTCTCTTTTGTGTGGAAAATACATCCACTTTAGAACCCAAGGAGGCTTCATGGGTCAAAGGGCATGTGAGGGCATGCAAGGCAAGAGGTGCCACTTGGCCATCGAGGCGACATGCATTGGTGGGGGAAGAGAATCTCCCAAATTGGCCTCATTCATTGAGCATGTCATAAGATCTATTGTGTGCCCTGACTGGTGGGCAATAATAGCCATGAATTTGACCATTACTAGGCACCATTATCCCAGGTTTGATTTTTTACCGATCAAACCTGCTATTCACCCCACCCTGGGACGAATGCTACTATTCACTCTAGGGTGGGACGAATAGACTTTGTATTCGTACCAAGGTGGGACAAACAGAAACAAGGTGTTCAAAAGGTTCCAAAAGTGTCCTGAAACCTTCCAATACTTTGCACTGAATGGTTAGGACCACTTTATACCTGTTGAGGGCTGCCCTAGAGGCCTTGGTCTATCATTTATCCATTGCTTGTGGTAGCATCATCGGATTGACCATATTTTAGTGTCTACATTAGCAAATAAAACAAGAAAATAACCATTTGGATAAATAGATATTTGTATCACACCTTTAGTTTTTCAACTTTTTGCAGCCCATACTTTGAAAGCAAATAGGCTTGAACAAAAACCCACAAACCGATAAATTAGTCATCTTTTTTCCAGATCTTCAATGCCAATATGAATGTTACCCATATCAAGCTTAACAATAGGAGTTCCATTAGTTGCTTTAAGACATCCTGACTTCGTTTTCCTGGAATCAATCTTAGGCATTCTTAGAGGTTTATGGGAAGCCCTGATATTAATATTAGCATTGGGCTAAGGTTGTCCACCACGGAGGGCATCCCTAAAATTCATTTTTGGGGCTGAGTCTTCAAAATTCTTACCCTTGACAGGGGTTTCCATAGTAGATTTATTTTGTGGGTGCACCTTAGCACCAGAATCACTTGAGATCTGAGTTATTTTTTGATCATCTACTTGAAACTTATTTCGTGATCTCTTTAATCCTTGCCATAAACATCGTGAAAAGGTATGGTTTTCACTTTTATTTTGTGTAACAAATTGGAAGTCGTTGTCACTTAAATTCATAGTATGGTCTATTGAAATATAGATTTCTAACCCATATTGGATCCCCTGCAACATATCCTACTAAACTCTTGAGTAGAAACCATAAAAATATTGGTCGTTAGGGCCCGAAGGCCCCAAAAACCAACATCTGGAGCTACTTGCACTCAATCCAGATGAAACCCTCGCACAGTCACTTGCCAAAAATATTGTTCACAAATAGGGATGCGCTAGGATATGTGTTGCTCCAAATGATATAAAAATTGGTGGAGACATTCTAGGGTTTTTTAGGCATCTACCCTCAAAATTTTAGCTCAATCCGAGTTCGGATGAATGAAATATGGCCAAAAAAGTTTGACAATTTGGCCAGTCTTGCGAAAAACATCCCTCACATGCCTTTAGATCTAGTCTATATTTTAGAAGTGATGGATGCAAATGGGTCTACAAGACCAAATACACATTGGATGTCCAAGTAAAGAAGCACAGGGTACACCTTGTTGGTAAGGATTTTTTTCAACGAGAGGAATTGGACTATTTTGAGACCTTTGCACTTGTGTCCAGGGTGGACTCAATTAGGATGATAATGTCCATTATTACCTTATATGGATGAAAGGTTCATCAAATGGATGTAAAGAGTGACTTTCTATATGGAAATCTTTAAAAGGAAATATACATGTACCATCCATATAACTTTGAGATTAAGTGACCAACTCCATTGGTTTATCATTTGACTATGTCCTTGTATCGACTTAAGCAAGGTCCTCATGCTTGGTATGAGAAGATCCATTTATTTTTCCTTAGTTATCAATTACAATGATGTAAGGTTAAACATGATGTTTAAATTAAGCTTTAAGATGAGGAAACTTTAGTGATTGTGTTGTCTGTTGATGATCTTCTCATCATTGACAACTCTTCTATCATGATTCAAGACATGAAGTCATGGCTTTGTTTCACCTTTGAGATGATAAATTTAGGGCTTTTGCATTATTTCTTGGGGATATGGATTGATCAAACAAACTTTGGCATTACTATTTCTTATCCCAAGTATGATTTGGGTCTTTTCAATGGTTTAGTATGGAGGGATGTAAGCTTGCTCAGACACCCGTTGTATTAAGTCTAAAATTTTGGGCTAATTGCACCACACCTTTGGTTTATGTCACCTTGTACTAGTCTCGTATGGGAGGACTTCTCTATCTTACTCACACTAGACCAAATATAACCTTTGTTATCAACTATTTCTCTATATACATTCAAACACCCTGGGAGAGTCATTGGACAATAACTAAGAGGATTCTTAGATATATCTGAGGGACCCATTAGATGGATATTCACTATTCCATTTGCTTCCCTCTAATTGTGATAAGATTTTTAGTTGCTAATTGGATAGGTCCTGTTGGTCACGAATTTGCCACAGGAAAGGATTTTTATATAAACTGCACCCTAGACCCGGCCAACATTGAAAGGCTGGGAGAAAGAAATGTCTCCCAGACCAATCTCCAGAGTGGGCTGGTTCCCTTACTAAACTAAGTTTGATTTCAGATTAGATTTGCTGGAAAGAGATTAAAACTTTGTAGAAAGAAACGAGAAATGATGGGAAATATAGCCGTAGGCTGAATTTGTTAGATCGGGAAGAACAACAGCAAATTACTTAAAGTACAGCAATAGCAAATTACTTAAAGTACAGCAATAGCAAATAACATAAGATATCAACTTAATTCCCTTACAACCGTGCGCAAAAAATTCCTCCAAGATTACATTCCAGAACTCACTTCTTCATTTGCAATATTAAACAACAGACTTAGAAAGACGAGCATAATCAAGAAATGCATATGACAGAAGGAAATACACACAGACGACTGCTTGAAAAATCAGAGGCCAATTATCTTTCATTCATGCAATGAACTTCAAGCTTTCAGCAAAAGTATCTCAAACTCCCGACACTTGCAAATGAGATTTACATTGATTTTTATAGAGGGCTTGCCTCTTTGCAGCATTTAAAATTTACGACGGACCTCCTCGAGATCTACAATTATGCAACGGAAACAAGGAACATGATCCCCTTAATCGCAGCCTCGAAGAACCCAAAAATTAAATGCCATAAAGAGTCGGCAGTCTTCATTAAATTATGTTCTTGAAAATGTGCATGAAACCGTTAGAACAATCCACGAACAGCAGCTTCGAATAAATAAAATCTTCAATTCTGGAAGCTTGGGCGTGTTCTTCTATCTTGACCGCATTGGAAATCAGCAAAATATTTAATTTTGGACCGCTTTGAATCATCGGAACTCACAAAACTGCATTGGGCCATAGCTTAAGCATGCATAATCAATAATGAAAATAAATGTGGCAAAAATGCCAACAGGTCCACCACAAGCTTTGTGTTTTACTTGGGATTCGACCTGGATTCATGGTGTTGTATATGCCAATCCACCATTTCTCTAGGATAGAGTGTAAGCCTGTTCTAATTCCCTTTGCCTTAGGTCTAAAAATCTAAGCTAATTACACCACACCTTTGGTTGGTGCCACCTTGTATCGATATCTTGTGAGAGGACTTATCTATCTCACTCACACTAGACCAAACATAGCCTTTGCTATCAACTATTGCTCTAGATACATGCAGGCATCCCAGGAGAGTCATTGGACAATAACTAACATGATTCTTGGATATATTAAAGGGACTTATTAGATGGTCATTCACTATTTCATTGGCTTCCATATGTTTTTAACAACTTTTTAAATGCTAATTGGGTAGGTGATTTGGATGAATGGCAACCCACCATAGGTTTTGTGTTCTACTTGGTATCTGGCTTAGTTTCATGATGTTCCATATGACAATCCATCATTTCTCAATCTTCCAAGGCTAAATATTATGCTTCCAATGAGGCAACTAAACATATTTAGTGAATGCTAATGATTTGAGAGGAAATTGGTATTTCTCAAAGTTTTCTTGTCCCTCTTTAATGTGATAATTTGAGCACTACCCAACTTGTATGTAAGCCAATGTTCCATCAATGGACAAATAGAGATATGGATGTACTTTGTGAGATAAGTTCATGCTTGCGGGACGTTAGATCCAATATTTGTGCCTTCATTGAAGTAGGCAACGAGCATCTTGACCAAGATCATTATGAGGTCACTTTTGTACACATGTAAGAGCTTCTTGGAGTTAGAGAGTATCCCTTAAAGGAGAATGTAAAGTAAGGATCTCTCTCTGTGTCCCTTATTCAACTTAAAGGTGGATGTTGGAATATATGGTGATTAAACTTCTCTTGAGGCTACCATCGACTATTTGTACTTGTATTTGTTATATTTTCCTTTTGGGTCCATGTAAATATTGTAAAAGGTACTTTTATAATTTTTTTATAATATTTTATTCTTAAGGATTGGTCTCATAACCTTGACCTACAGGCATCATGTATTTGGATATAAATACCCCTTCTTATTGATCATTTTATGGACTGAAGTGTAATTTTATTTCCTTCAAGTGAAGATTATTTGGTGTTTATGAACACCCCATCATATTCTATGTTCTTCTCTCTTTTTGTGTATTCATTTTACTAAGCAATATTGGATAATGATTGATTCCATTTATTTTTGGAAACTACTTTATAATCTAACAATTATTTGTTAGAATCTATGACTTGAAAAGAATAATATAGTTTTTAAGAAAATATCTTATAATCATTGCCAAAGTTTGGAACTCTATGATTGTCTCTCTTGTAAAATATTTATAAGCAGAGTGCTCATCATGGAAAGTCTCAAGTAGGGAAAAGTATTTGACAATAAAATAAATATAAAGTGTGTTTATTTATGACAAAATAGAAATGTCTAAAAAGTAAACCTCTCATCATGGAAAGTCTCAAGTAGGGAAAAGTATTTGACAATAAAATAAATATAAAGTGTGTTTATTTATGACAAAATAGAAATGTCTAAAAACTGGGTTTACTAAAATTAATTTTGATAGGACTTTCAAAGAGAATCTAAAAAAAACTAGTAGAGATGGTGCTTTTTATAATAACAAAGACACAATTCTTCTCACTTATTTAGAATCATATAGAACTTCAACTAATAACTATACAAGGGCTAATACACTTCTTATAGGGATCAAGATTGTCATTGAAAAAATAAAAATATATTTAAATTAAGGGGTATTCATAAATTATTCATAACGTCATTAAGAAGAATGGATGTGACTATTAGATAAAAAGTAACTTTATTTTTCATGCACATCTATTTTTGTTGGAAATAATATCTTAGAAATGTTAACATATTTATAAAGAAAAAAATAAAGTAACCAATAATTTAACCAATCTTAATGTTTTTCTAAGACACTTCTGATCAAGATTGTCATTGACAAAATAAAAATATATTTAAATTAAGGGGTATTCATAAATTATTCATAATGTCATTAAGAAGAGTGGATATGACTATTAGATAAAAAGTAACTTTATTTTTTATGCACATGTTTTTGCTGGAAATAATATCTTAGAAATGTTAACATATTTATAATGAAGGAAATAAAGTAACGAATAATTTAACCAATCTTAATGTTTTTTCAGTAGGTTGAAATAGGAGAGGTGTACTAGGGGCCACCCTCGCTATAAATCGATCTTGGGTTCCGGTTAGGAGAGCCTAATACTTTTTACTATTGCGGTATCTTCGTCGAACAAACCAATTTTAATGTTAATCTTTATTGTTAGAAAAATTCAAACTAATTTTAAAATATAAATGACAAAATACTTTTTTTTTTTTTGGATTTGGTTATTGTGAGAAACCCCTATGATCCTCCCAACCATGACCCCTTCTAAAGTTGAAAGCTATACCCCTATAATCGATGTACAGGACTGAGCAATCTCAATCCAACCATGACCCCTCCTAAAGTTGAGAGCTATACTTATCAATAGGGAATTTAACACAAAGCCACCACACATCCATCCCTCACATACTCGCCTATGTTGCGGTTTGAACCTTGGACCTCCTGAAAAAGAGCCAAAGCCCGAACCGTTGCCCTGCACCCCCAAGTGCAACAAAATAAAAATTTATTTCTTATTAAAAATGATATAAAAAATTGAATGCAAGGATATAATAATATGAAGAAGATATAAAATACTTTTATAAAAAATAAATGAAAATATTTTTAGAACGGGATCGAGATCCTAGGACTTCGACTATTCATAGTCCTCGCTCTCAAAACCAGTGTGCTAGGGAAGCATTGTGACTCATCATCCATTTGGTTGAGCTACCATTTTACATCACATCGCAAGCACTTTGAAGTTGCACCAAATATAACTTTTTTTTGGTTACGCATGAGAGTTGGTCACAACCAAACTATTTTTAGTAACAGGGTTCAAACCACATGGGTTGCTCCCACCAAACATGTTCCACCTCATTATTGTTGATCCGACGTGAAGGAAACCACCCGTCGCTTGAGATTCATATTGTCATCGTCGTGCACTCAAAAGATTCAAATCAAACTACTACCTTTGCAAACATGTTACCCTCGAAATTTGAACTTAATAAATACCTGACCAAACACACACTTACCATTCTACCCAACCCTCAATTACTACACCAAATATAACTTACTATATAAAATAACCATGTAAAAAAAAAACATAAACATTCACAATTATACTTTTATTGATAAATATGTTCCATCATAAATTACTTACTAATATACTTAAAAAGCATTTAAAAAAAACATTAACAATTATGCTTTTATTATCACTTGTGTTCCATCGTGAATACCTTACTACTCTATTTTGATATTCTTCGACATTTATATATATATTTTTATTAGATTAATATGAGAAAACATTTTATATACACATTATCAACAAAAGCTTTCAAAATATTAAAAACTTTGTAAACTCTAAAATATTAAAAACTAAAATATTAATTTTTTTAAAGAGATATTTTTCATTTTACTTTGTAATAGAAATAATATATTGTTTGAAAGTTTAGAAAGGTCGCAAATTTATTTTGGTTTGAATTTTATTTGAAATATAAATGATAAAAGTTGAATAAATTTAATAGAAAACATTTTTTTAATGTAATTGTATTATTATTAACCAAATACATTTTACAAATAAAAAAGTGATAAACATTTACATAGTTAACGTGATTAAAAAAAAAAAAACCATCTTTATGAAAAAAATGGAAACTTGTAAGAAAAAATCTTTCACTTCAAAAATTTTCAAACATTAATTTTATTTGAGTTAATTTTTTGTTTTTAATAAAGGGGTAAAAATTTGTTTGAGCTAATTTTTTTTTTAATAAAGGGGTAAAAATTTAGAGAGTACAATAAAGCCCCCAACCAAAACTCAAATAAACAGTAAAACAGGTTAAAACCATCAAACAGGGTTGAAACCCGAAGATAACAATAAGAACAAACCACATTAAGTTTGGACATCCTTGTGGAATAACTCCCAAAGGTGTTGAGAGTCACCAATCGAGAGACTCTCCCAGTTATCCATAATCCAAGGACTTGAAAGCTCATAAGCCCTTTTGGCCAAATAATCAACAACCCCATTCCATTCCCTTAGTATGTACACAAAGGATATAAATTCGAACTCTTCACTAATTCTGAGAATCTGAATGGCCATAAGGACCAGCTACCAATTAACATACTCCAACCTTCTGTTGTTTAAAAAATTAACCAAAATTTGAGAGTCGGACTTGCAGATGTTCTTGCACCAGCCAAGAGAAAACCCCTTCTGCAAGGCCTCGAGAATCGTAAGAGCTTCCATAAAATTGTTGGAGTGAACACCTTTATAAATGAAAAAGAAAAATTTGACCACGCTAGCAGAGTCTCTCCCAACACCGCCAATTCCAGCATGTCCAGGATTACCCCTGGATGACCCATCAATATTAATTTTTAAAACTCCTCTAGAAGGCGGCCTCCACCTACCATATTTTCAAACTTTCTTACTGAGTTGGGGAACCGTGGGGGAATCATGCTATGGTGAGAAGAGTCCACCCCAACTCTAAAGAGACCAAGGGCCTACCATACCTTCTCCTCCTTAGAGTCCAAAAGAGGATCCACATCACATTTTCTATGGATAGTTTCTTGAACCATACACAAGATCCTTTTCTAGATCTGTTGAAAAACCAAATGTCTACCCTAAAAGATGCGACGGTTTCGTTCAAGCCAAATCTGCTAGATGATGCAAGAAGGACCCAAATTCCAAGCCACTTGGAGGAAGGGGACATTGGCCGGAGGTCTGCCTAGACTACTCCAAAACTCCACCAAGGAGAGCACATGAAAACAAGGATGGTTCCAGGCACTCCACCAATGGTGCCAAATGTCTCTGGCAAGGGAGCATTGGAAAAATAAATGAGAAGAGTCATCCTCAATATTACCATAAAGGACACAAAAAGAGGGACCCTAAATCCTCTCTTCCTCGCGTTATCCCAAGTGAGGCATTTATTATGAGCGACTAGCCAGAGAAAGAAGTTACATTTAAGTCAAGCATATTTGTTCCACACCTTTTTCCACCATGTTACAAAGAGGCTCCCAAACTTTTGCATATCAAGAACTTGATAACCATAGGCTACAAAGTAGGTTCCCTTGGGATCAGGTTCCAAGCCAAAATATCTTTATCCCTCAGCGAAGAGTAGGGTATTCCCGCAAGAATAAGAGCAAACACATCTCTCTCCTCGATCAATCCCCCTTAGGGCCATTCCTGTGGATATTTCCACTTGTACATCTCCAGATTACCAAAAGGTTGAATTCTTTTAAAGTCCTCTACACGAGACCAACTTGCTTACAAGAAAAAATTCTTAAGGAACGTAACCTGAGATATTGAGTCAAGATAGGAGGGTGGCCATCCTAAGCATCCTCCCATAAAAAAGCATATGATCCCTGATTGTAAATCCAGAACAAACCCTGCTTAATTAAATTAGTCCCTTTTTCAAAGTATCCCAGATAATCGAACCTTTTCCAACCAAGCCGACTCTAGGGATCTCTGCCTCAGAAATACCTCTCAAGTACTTACAAGATAATATTTTAGCCCAAATATGATATTGGGAAGTACACCATATCCAGTAGAGTTTTGCAACCAAAGCGTACCCAAAAAGAGCTGCTTGTCACAACCCAAGACATCCTTATTGAACCGACCTACAAACATCATCCCACCTAACCAAACTCTATTTATATTGAGCAAGTTTTCTAGACCACAAAAACTGTCTTTACAAAGCATCCATGTCCTTGATAAAACGAGAGAGAGTTGTTTGCACAAAACACCTGTAAATGGGTAAAGTTTGAACAACAGGTTTTAAAAGCAACACTCTACCCGCAAAGGAGATCCATCTGACAGTCCAGTGGTTCACCTTCCCTCTAAACTTATCAAGCATAGACTACCAAGAAGATCTAGGTAGAGTATGAGACAAAATCGGAATACCAAGATGAATGAAGGGGGGAGTATCGACTTGGAATATTAGAATTCTAGCAATCCTAGCTTGAATAATAGGAGGGGTATTGAAGAAAAAAATAGAAGACTTGTCCTCATTAATCAACTGCCCAGAAGCACCAAGATATATGTCAAGAGATTGTCTAATACTGCAAGCTTCCCTGGTAGTGGCAACTCCCAGCAAAGTTGTATCATCAACAAATTAAAGGTGGGAAAGAGGCGGTGAACTGCTATCCCACTTCCAACCCTAAATGAGACCATGCCTAACCTTAGACTTGAGATAGAGGATCTCCTTGCCTCAATCCCCTCGAGGCCTCAAATAGATCCAATGGCTCATTATTAACAAGAACAGAGAACGAGGAAGAAGAAACACAACTCATCACCCATCTAATCTATTCCTTCTCAACGCCAAAAGCAGCAAGAACTTTCTGAAGAAAGGACCATTTGACCCGATCATAGGCTTTGGCCATGTCCAACTTAATGAACATATATTTCTCCTTAGAAGTTTTCATCGAGTGAATAGCTTCCATAACAATAACAATCCCATCCAAAATTTGCTGGCCAGTAACAAACCCACCTTGCTCCTCAAAGATGATTTTGCTCAACCATATCTTCCGCCTCTCAACAATAATTTTTGTAATGATATTATACACAACATTGCAGAGAGCAATAGGCCTGAACATATCAAGAGATTTCGCTCCCTCTTTTTTGGGAATAAGCACCACAAAGGTAGCATTTAGGGTCCTTAGCATCTGTTTGTTCTTTTGGGACTCATGGATCACCAACAAAAGATCAACTTTGATTAACTCCCAAAACTCCTGATAAAACTCCATCAAGAATCCATTCAGGCTCGAGGCTTTCCCTTTTTTCATCTTGAATACAACATTTTCCAACTCCTCAAGGGAAATTGGACCCATCAAATGCTCATTCATCTCTCTAGAAACAATCGAGGGAATACAATTTAGAATAAGCTTTTCATCTTCATCATCTGAGAGGGAGTCCTCCTTGAAGAGAGAGGAAAAATACCTCCTAGTCTCTTCTGAAATCTCCCTGAAAGAAGAGGGAAGGGCACCCTAAGAATTCACAAGAGAGGAAATCAAGTTACCATTATGGTGAGCCTTAATTGAGTTAGAAAAGAAGGTCATGTTCCTATCCCCTTCCTGAAGCCAATCCACTCGGGATTTTTATTTCAAAAATTTTTCTTCCCTTAACTCCCATTCAACAAGTTCTTTCATAACCTCATATTCCTCAAAGAGAAGCTCCTCTGTGAGTCCATGATCTCTAATCTTCCTTGAAGCTTCTTCCACCTTCTTAAGAGTCGTCAACTTAGCCAAGGAAAGGTTCCCAAAATTTAGACTATTCCACCTCTTCAATTTATGCTTAACAAATTATAGTCGCTTCATAAAGGAATACATAACGATGCCATGAGAAGGTTTGCCATTGGTCCACAAACCTCGCATGAAATCATGAATCTTAGGATCTCGAAGCCACATAAGTTGAAACTTAAAGGAAGGATTCTTCTTAAACCCTAACTCAAGAGCAAAGAGTTTGATAGACCAATGATCAGATTCCCTACCCTAAAAAATCATAGACTAGAGCTTCTGTTATTACCAATCCAAAAACTAGAGATTAGAAACCTATCCAGTCTCTCTGAGATGGACTCTTCCCCACATCTTCTATTGTGCCAGGTAAAGATCCCATTATTTGGCTTGATGTCAACCAAGTTCAAGGCCCGGATATGAACACTGAAGACAGAAGAAAAAGGCTTGAGATGATCAACTCCACCGCGTTTCTCCTCCAGACAAGTGATAGAATTAAAATCTCCAGCCAAAATCCATGGGTACAGGGGAGCCAGACTTCTCACAAAGCCAATGTGCTCCCATAAATTTACTTTATCATTGTAATCAACATGAGCATACACATTTGTAAGTAGGATGGTTTCACCAGATTCATTATCATGCTCGATCATCGAAATAGAACATTTGCTGGAAGTCCAAGTAAGATGAGAGATCTTAACTGGATCCCATAAACAAGCAACACCACCAACATATCCACATGCGCCAATACACTGACATTGACCCCTTCTCCACAACTTGGGAGCAATGTTGAACATACTATCAGTAGCTAATTTAGTCTCCTAAATAAACACCACATCCGGAGAATTTACACAAATCAAATCACGAACAACTTTTTGTCTGGGTATGTTGTTCAACCCCCTTACATTCCATGAGAGAATAATCATTTTTGGGATTTAGAAAAATGGGAGTCCAATGTTATCACCAAACCTGACTTTATTTGAACTAATTTTATTTATTTATAATTATGATGTTTTTTCAGAGGGAATAGGAACACCTTTGTATGATATAGGATGCACAGACCTCGCCACTATAAATCTTAGTTTGCTGTATCATACAAAGTTAATAAAACCTAACCTTCTAACATATCGAATTAAGGACTTTAGCAGCCCGTTGGGTAAGACAAAGTCAACGATCGAACTATTAACCTAACTTTTGGGTAAGATGAGATTAAACCGTAGCTTTTGGGTAAGATGAAATTAATGGGACCCTGACCCTTCAAATAAAATGAAAGACTTTAATTACGTCCGCAAGACCCAAACATTGCATGTGGGATCCCAAATATGGAAACATAGTTATTCATATCATATAATTAATATCCTTAAGAAAACCAAGCTGTCCTTCTCCTACTGATTTGGGTTAGCAATTCTTCATTTTTTTTATTTATTTTACTATCTTCAAATAACTTTATCATAAACCTTTTTCCAAGTGTTTCTTTGTATTTGCCACGAATGTCCGAAAAACTCGGACATTCATAGATAAAATGTTCCTCTGTTTCTATTGCCTCTGTGTTACATAAAGTACATATTCTTTCTTCCCATTGTTCCTTGGGCGTTGTCCATCTCCATGTTTCACATCTAAGCCTATGAGAGGTAGTCCTTGTTTGAGCAATGAAGATTTTTTCTCTCTACTTGATTTCAACCCCTATTTACCAACGACCTATCCCATTTTAAATATGATGTGATTACTCGGGCATTCATAGATAAAATGTTCCTCTGTTTCTATTGCCTCTGTGTTACATAAAGTACATATTCTTTATCCCATTTTAAATATGATGTGATTACTCGGGCATTCATAGATAAAATGTTCCTCTGTTTCTATTGCCTTTGTGTTACATAAAGTACATATTCTTTCTTCCCATTGTTCATTGGGCGTTGTCCATCTCCATGTTTCACATCTAAGCCTATGAGAGGTAATCCTTGTTTGAGCAATGAAGATTTTTTCTCCCTACTTGATTTCGACCCTATTTACCAACGACCTATCCCGTTTTAAATATGATGTGATTTAAACCTAAATCTTCTTTAAAAACATAAATCCCTAACTACCATCTCTTCACCCAAAACCATAAATTTGATGTGATTTAAACCTAAATCTTCTCAAAAACACAAATCCTTAGCGACCATCTCTTCACCCAAAACTATTTAATTATGATGTTAATTTAAAAAAAAAAAAACCTAAATGCAAGGCTCTACTTACCCCACTCACAAATATGTAGTAAATTCTCTACGTCCTTTGGGGCTGCTCGAAGCCATAAAATTTCCAAGGATTTAGAGACTTAATGGTAAATTTTCTAAGAGTAAACCCGGATTCTGGACTAAAAACCTTAAACCCAGATTCTGGACATAAAACCTTTGCTAAAAGATCAGGGGAATGGCTTAGAAACACATCATGCGAGCACTCCATGCTCGAAGAAATTAAGGAATGGGGGCCTTAGCAGAGGGAAACCATGAGGAAGCCCACGTTCCAGTTGCGATTACACCTTATTGTTTCACAAAAGCAGACTGGAGCAACACTAAGGGCACACCCATTTTCTACTTGTGCTACTGCTGCTGCTGCCATGGCACATCACAACCCAGAAGGAGCCATCACTTGCCATGAAGATAAAGAGGAGGAAGCACAATTGGTGATTCTGAGATCGCTTCAACACGCGAAACTCATTCTAAATCCCCATATAATTGCCAGGTTGACCCCTCACCATGCCCTTAATATTTTGCAAAAATTAAATGCACACCCACTTAAGGCTATTAGATTTTTCCAATTCATAAAACACCACAGGTCATGGAACACCGACGTACTCAGTCTTCATTTGTATTCAGCAATTATTCGCATTTTATGTCACTCAGGGATGCAGTACAAGGCCCTTTTGTTGGCCGGGGATCTCATCAGAGATTTGAACCCGACACCTCCTGAAGCGGTTGATGCACTGATGGATAAAGACAACAAAAACTGTAATACCCCTTTGGCACCCCTTCTGTTAGAAGTTATTATTAAGGCCTATACCAAGTCTGGCAAGCTGAAAGAGGCAGTAAAAATGTTGTTTCTTGTGGAGGAACAAGGGATTGTGCCCTCTATTCTGTGCTGTAATTTTCTTCTCAAGGGTTTGATCGACCACAATGAAGTAAATCTGGCATCCAATGTTTACACCCAAATAAAGAGGATGCGCATCTCTCCCAATGTGTACACTTTCACTATACTGATTGGGGCTTGCTGCAAACAAGGTAGACTACAGGAAGCAGATTATTTTCTGAATGAAATGGAAGATAATAGGATCATTCCAGATGTTGTCACTTTTACCGCTATTCTTCAAGGATATTGTGAGATTGGTAATACAGAATTAGGTCTTAAGTTTCTAAAGGACATGGAGAAGAAAGGGGTTGTATTTAATTCTTGGAGTTACAATATTCTTATCCATGGATTTTGCTGCATAGGTAAGATAAACAAGGCAAGGAGAGTTTTTGAAGAAATGGGTTTGAAATGTTTAGTCCCTGATGCTTATAGCTATAGTAGTCTTATTGATGGATATTGCAAAAGAGCTGATCTTGAAACTGCCCTTCTTCTGCATAATGAAATGGTGTCAAGGAATATAAGGTCAGACAAGTATACCTGTAGTTCACTCCTTGATGGTCTGTGCAAGACTGGGGAAATGGACAAGGCTTTCCAGCTTTTAGAGGAACTTAAAAGGTCAGGGTTTGTCTTGGACCGAGTCATGTACAGCATTATGATTGATGGGTATTGTAGACGAGGGAATATGGATGGGGCATTAAAATATTTGGACGAGATGGTTGGGAAGAATTTGGATCCAGATATTGTGATCTATACTTGTTTGATTCATGGATACTGCAGAAAAGGCAATGTGGATAAGGCATTTATGCTTTGTGCCATTTTAATTGTCAAGGGTATAGTGCCTGATATTGTTACTTACAATGCACTTATTGGTGGACTTTGTAGTGAAGGCATTATGAAGGAAGCAAATCGACTTCTGAATAAAATGGTAGATCAAGGTATTATTCCTAATGCAGTTACTTGGAAGGCACTGACTGTTGCTCTGTGTAGAAATTCCAAAGTGGAAAAAGCACAAAAAATATTTGAAGAAATATTAAAAAGAGGCATTTCTCCAGGGATTCAAATTTACAATAATTTGATTTCTGGACAATGCAAGCAAGGGAACGTCATAGGGGCTTATAAGTTGTATTCTAGAATGTTAGAACAGGGACATCTCCCTAATGTAGTCACATTTACTAGTCTTATACATGGGCTGTTGAAAAAAGGTGATATTCGTGCTGCCCTAAATCAGCATCACAGTATGACTAAACAGGGAGTCATGCCTGATGCGGTTACATACAGTACCCTAATGGCAGCATTTTGTAGACTACAAGATTATGGCAAGACACTTGAGTTTTACTTAAGTATGTTCGGAAGAGCACTCTCACCTGATGTTGTAACCTACTCTATCTTGATTAATGTATATTGCAAGACAAATCGTATGCAGGATGCTTTTGGCTTGCTCCATGAAATGAGAAGAAAAGGAATTTCGCCAGACGTTGTTTCATATACTACTTTATTGAATGGATATTGCAGAGCCAATAACATGCATGATACTTTTAAAGTGTTCAATACAATGTTAAAAATTGGAATCTTGCCTGATGTTGTTGCGTATACCACTTTAATTGCTGGATATTGCAAAATTGGCAACATGAAAAAAGCTGAGGAGCTACAAAATGAAATGTTGAAAAAAGGGATATTATCTGATTCTATTGTCGACTCTACATTAAATGAGGGACTCAAAGAATTGGAAAACAGAAATTTGGTATGATGTCAGAGTTGAAACAGGCTATGGTTGCTGGCCTTAAAAATGGTAAATATTTCTCCTTATGTATATATTAATATATAAAGTGCTTTGGTCATATCCTTCATGATGCCTCTGTTTACTATGCTTGGTAAATATAAAAATAGGACAAGGCATGTGCACATCATCAGAAGTCATATAATTGGTTGGCGTGCAAATTAAATGATCTGATTCCAGGGATTGCCGAGATGCAAAGGTTGAATTGTTTGTCAGTCAATACTCTACCCATTATTGTTTACCTTTAATTTTCCTAGTTTATATTGAAACTCAGTTTTTAGTAAATGAACATGATAGGGGAAGGACTTGATGGTGAAAGAGATATGGTGAGTTCAATGTCAGAAATGTGTATTTCAGAGGCCAAAACAACAATGGAGGAGGCTAACCGAAACCAGGTAACTTTGTCTGTGACAAATGTTTTTATGTATGGGAATTTAGACTATCAGAAATTTATTATTCAGTATTTGCCCTAGTAGAGGAGGAGAGCATTTTTCAGTGCTGTTGGTATGGATTTTATTGATCCTTTAGTTGTATGCCTTTATAGAACTGGTCTGGAGTTGGAGAGTTACAAATCTGCTTCAGTTGAACTGATCTCTCTATCACCACAAAAAAAAAAAAAAATTGTACAATAAATAGAAAAAAATACAACCCACCAAAAATTCCCTTGACTAAATCTATTATACTGGATTTTTAGAGCAAGACTGACATCGTTCTCTTAATAAATCAAGGGAGTTGACTTCATTTCACCTAACTCAATCTTTCTTCGTGAACTGTTCTTACTTTCTGAGAGAACAATCAAGTACCAAGTATCAGGCTCATCCTTACGTGACAACTCTACTTTAATTCTGTCTTTATATCCATAGAGAATGGCTGGTGTCTCTACTCTGGTGGGATGTTTTGCTTCTTCAGCAGCAAACCATCATGCTTTCTGAGTTGCCCACCAAAAGGCATAGTCTGAATTTGAATATTCCTGTAAATAGAAATTATTATTTTTCTTGTACTCTAGACCATATTCTGTAATATTGTTGACATATTGTAGTATCTTTTTTGTCGCTTTCCAGTGATTTTCCTTAGGATCTTGCATAAATCTGGAGAGAGAATTTACAACAAAAACAATATCTGGTCTAGTATCTGTTAAGTATAGAAGGCTTCCGATTAGTTGACGATACATAGTAGCAGAAATTTATGGCGATTTATCATATCTTGATAATTGCAACCCTTGTTCCATTGGAGTATCTTTAGGTTTGCATTTTGTCATTTTGTACTTTTCAAGTAATGTTCTTGCATATTTAGTCTGGGTCACTATGATATTATTTTCCTTTTAACAAATTTTTAGACCGAGACAATATTGTAGTCCTAGATTTGTCATTTCAAACTCTTTTGCGAGATCATTTTTCACACGGTCTATTAATGTTTTTGAACTTCGCGTGATTACTAGGTCATCAACATATACTACAAGAATTATTATTTTAGATCCAACTTTTTTTATGTAAAGATTTGAATCAGATGCTCTTCTTTTAAAATTGTGTCATAGTAGATGATTGATCATAAATATTAGTATACCATGCTCCAGGGGCTTGTTTCAAACCGTATAGTGATTTTTTTAATTTGCAAACTTTTTGTTCCAATTTTTTGATAACAAATCCTTTTGGTTGAATCATGTATACGTTCTCTTCAAGATCATCATTAAGAAATGCACTTTTGACATCCATTTGATGTAATTTCCAACAAAGTTGAGCTGCTAATGCACAAATTGTATGAATAGTAGTCATTTTTGCTGTAGGTGCAAATGTTTCTTCATAGTCAATTCCTTATGTTTGGGTACAACCTTTTGCAAGTAATTGTGCCTTGTATTTATTAATAGAACCATCTACCTTGTATTTTGTCTTGTAGATCCATTTACATCCTATTGTTTTTTTCCTTTGGTTAGATCAACTAAATCCCATGTTTTGTTCTTCATTAGTGTTGTATATTCTAAGTCCATTGCTGCTTTCCATTCTGGATGTGTAATTGCATATTGCGTTGTAGTAGGTTTCATTATTGAACTCATTAGTTCCATATTTGTTCTTGTCATACTGTGAGTTTGAGGTCTTGTAGTGGTAAGATCTGGTAATCTTTCTAGTTTTGAGTCTTTAAGCATATTGGTGTACTGTTTTGCTTCTTTTCTTTGTGATGAGGTTATGACTTCTGTATTTTCAACTGGTTCATTAAATGTTTTTGATTCTTCATATGAAGATTCTTCTTTGTTTGATACAATATCCAAGATAGAAATTGTATTGTCCTTTGGATACTCAATATTTGTTTTGTTTTCTTCATCAAAAATCATATCTATGCTCACATAGATTTTCTTTGTGACTAAATCAATTATTTTATAACCTATTGAGTCATCATCATAACCAAAAAATATGCCACACAAGGTTTTTGTATCTAATTTTGTCCTCTTTTGTTATTGAATGTGCATATATGCCTTACATCAAAAATTTCTTAAATGTGCTACTGAAGGCTTTTGTCTTGAAGAGTAATATTTTTAAGAATTCTTGTGGGAGATTTACTTTGAATATATATTGCAGTTCTAACAGCCTTTGCCCAATATTGATGACCAAGGTTTGCTTCTTTATTAACGTACCATTTCCATAATAAACCTATTCATTCTTTCTGCTATACCATTTTGTTGTGGTGTATAAGCTGTAGTAAGTTGCCTTTTTATACCATTTTGTATTAGAAATGATTCAAATTCTTTTGATAGATATTCACCACCCTTGTTTGAGCAAAGATTCTTGATTGATTGTCCAGTTTCTGTTTCTACAAGTTGTTTGAACTATTTAAAATATGTATAGGCTCCAGTTTTAAATTTCAAGAAGTAGACCTACTTTTTTGGAGAATAGTCATCAACAAATAGCTAAAAGTATTTGTGTCCTCCAAGACTAGTTGTCATTGGTCCACATAAGTCTGCGTATATTATTTCTAGGGGTTCTTTGGCTCTGTGTAAGCTTAACTCAAATGGTACTCTATGTTGTTTTCCTGCTAAGCATTCTGGACAGATTGTAGGTTGCTATATTAGGTTGGGTAAGCCTGTTACCATTTGATATCTGTTCAATTCATTTAAGGATGATTCACTTATATGTCCTAACCTCTTATGCCAAAGATCTCTTGTTTCTAATGTTCTTACTGATAAAACAATATTTGATGAAGTGTCAAGTGCAAATAGATCATTTGAGAAGGATCTAGTGGCTATAAACTTTCCTTGTTTGGTGATGATACATTTCTTTTTTGTTTCTAATAATTTGGAGTTCTACCATTAGATTTGGTCTAACATTTGAGATATTGATAGTAGATTAGTAGCCAACCTTGGTACATATAATGCATTTTTAATCATGCATTTTTTCATCAGATAAGTTGATTAATATTTTTCCTACACCTTTGACCTAATATTTTATCATCTGCCATGACAATTGGTTCCTCATATTTTTCTTGAAAAGAACTAAACCATTGTTTGTTTCCAGTCATATGTCCACTTGCCCCTAAATCAATGTACCAATAATTACCTACTGAATTTTTAGTGTCATATCCTTTTCCGAAATTTTGCATGTGAGGTCTTGTAGAAGGAATTGCCATGTCCTGTATAGGCCTTTCAATCTTCTCCAAATTCTTTCTTCCTTCAATCTTTCACTCTTTAATTTCTTCCTTGTGAGGTCTTGTAGAAGGAATTGCCATGTCCTGTATAGGCCTTTCAATCTTCTCCAAATTCTTTCTTCCTTCAATCTTTCACTCTTTAATTTTATTCCTTCAATTTTTAATCTTCATTTTCAAATTTAATTCTTCTCTTCAATATTCTTCTTTCATTCACTTTTTCTTTTGTGGAAAACATCCCAGAAGGTATGCCACTTTCGGGTAAGACCCAAGGAGGCAGAGGTATCTCTTCCGCCAAAATTGCCCAGGGCTCGCACCTGGCCTACCACCTTTGACATACTCAAGGAGAAAACCTGAAACAACAAAAAACAAGAACACCAAACACAAACACACAACAAGATAAAAATAACATGCTCCTTGCGTGTGTATAAAAGATAAAGAACTACCAAACACACACACAATAAGATAAAAAAAAACACAACACGAACCACACAAAAAAAACACAAGAACAACATAACAGAACACAAACATGACAAAAACAAACGCAACAAAGACACAACCAACAAAAATATGAAAAACAAAAACAACCAAAACCTAAAAAATAAAAAAAAAACAACCAACAACAAACAACAAACAAAAACAAAAACATAGAAAACACTCACACACCAAAACACAAAAACACCAATTAACACAAATATACAAAAACACAAGAACAAGAACAACAAAAACATAAGAACAATAACAAAAAACACAAAAAAACACAAAACAACAAAAACACAAGAACAACAAAAAACAACACAAAAAACACAAAAACAAAACAAAACAAAAAAACACACACACACACACCTCAAAAAACTAAACAAAAAAAGAAAAAAGAAAAAAGAAAAAAGAAAAAAGAAAAAATTGAACACAACAATGACCTTTCTAGACCAAAATACTTTTAAGACAAAAATTAACAAGGAAACAAAATATTAGTTTGAGCTAGGGAACTAAAATACCTTGACCGAACCAAAGAGAAGCAAAAATAAAGCAAGAAGAAACTATGTACCTCAAGAACTGGAGCCATCCAAAGAAATGATAGAAAAAAGAGCTTCCCTTATTTGCGAAGCCCACCATCTAGGAGGGTGGTCGTAGCAAGTAAGATCACCTTTGTCCAAAGCCCAATTAGCTAAAGCATCAACACTCTTGTTCCGATCTCTGACAACATGATTGTAATAAACATTCAAAAATCCCATCCGGAGTAATTGAATCTTCTTAATAATTCTTTTTATTCTCCAATCAACCTTATGATTCTTAGGAGTCTTCAAAAGATTAATCATGAGTTGAGAGTCAGACTCAACTAGCACCTTTTCCCAACCAACCTTAGTAGCCTCTTGAAGGCCTCTAAGGATACCATACCCCTCAGTAAGGTTATTGGAAAGAATACCCAAATTCTCAGCAAAAGTAAAAACCAGGGAGCCATATGAAAGTCTACCAATTCCTCCCACACTAGCTTTTCCAGGGTTCCCTCTAGAGGCTCCATCATTATTGAATTTTACAAAATCCTTAGGAGGAGGTTGCCAGTTACTTGTTCTATTCATCTTGCAATTGCTCACATTCCCTTTAAGGTGGTTTCCCTTAGTGGAGTTAATCTTCAATCTTTGCATCACTTGATCCCATCTTTGGTGGAATTTTGCGGGTGATTAAGGAGCTGTTGAAGTGATTCAACTAAGTTAGCAATGGTATTTTGCCAAATATAGTGAATATCCTTCCTATCTTGATTAAAAATTTGACTGTTCCTTTCATTCCAGATATTCCAAAGAAGAATGGTAGAACCCATCCAAACTAACTGGCTAATAAAATGATCGACACCCTCTTGGTTAGGCCAATCCCTCCAAAGCTGTTCAAAAGTAAAAAATTTGGACCACTGTAAGCCAAGTAAAGCGACCATTCTCCTCCATAGCTCAATGGCTAAAATACACTCAATAAAAAGATGGCTTAGAGTTTCCACATTCTCTCCACACATTTCACATCTAAAAGGGCCATGAAAACCTCGCTTCATAAGCTGCTCACCAGTAAGCACCCTACGATGCAATAAAAGCCGAGTAAAGAACCTCACCTTAGGCCAGAGCTTTTGAGCCCACAACTGAGAAAAGATGTCAGATGATTGGTTGGGATTATTATGGCATAAGGGCAAATAACCTTGAGCAACTGAATACTCACCCTTAGTAGTGTTGTTCCGTCCAAAACAATATTTTTCATGGGACCAAGAGAGAGATCTCATATGAAGGATGCATTAGATATCTTGTCTTTGCCTTTCTGGGATTTGAATAGGCCAGTCCTTAATAGGGATCCAATATCTACCAACCTCTGAATTACCAGTATGGTACCGAAAGTAATTAGCCACCTTTATCCAGTTAGCTCGGTGAAGCTCCTCCATCCAAGGCCTGCAATCGGGAAACTGAGTTATCAAAGGCTTGTGACCATCCCAAGAATCTGTCCAAAATTTGCCTATTGACCATTATGAATGATCCAAAATAAATTTTTCTTTATCAAATCCTCACCAGTCTTAAGAACTGCTAAAATGGGAGAACCTTTGATAGGCAATTGATAGTGAACAAGGTCTTCAGGACTTTTGTTCTCAGCATATTTAGCACGAAGATTATTGGCCCAAAGAGCATTGGGGTTATGCAAAATCCTCCAATATAATTTAGCAGCTAAAGCTTTGTTGTTATTAATAGAATATCGGAATCCTAACCCCCCTTCATTCTTAGGAAGACATAAAGTGTTTCATTTCACCAAGGCCCATTTCCTTTTCTCCTTAGTACCACTCCAGAGGAAGCGATGATTGATTTGATCCAGTTCTCGAAGAACAACCTTTGGGATATTCAACACGGTAGAAACATAAATAGGAATAGCTTGAAGGACTGATTTTACCAAGGTGATTCAACCCCCAGAAGAAAGCCACCTATTGGTCCACTTTCCAATTTTCTTCTTGACTTTGTCCAACAACCAATTCCAATATTTTTTTTGTCTTTGAATATTGATGGGAATACCTAAATAAGTGATCAAAAGGGAGGTCTTCTTATATCTTAATTTATCTAAGACCATGGATTCTTGTCTGGCAGAGCGGTGAAAGAAAATGACTTTAGATTTGTCTTCATTGATCAATTGCCCGGTAGTCTTAGAAAAACAACTAATGATTTGCTTAATATTAGAAGCTTCCTTAACTGTAGCTTGACCTAAAAGAGTAGAGTCATCAACAAATTGAAGATGAGAGATAGGTCTAGCTCCATGAGCAATGGTAACCTCCTCGGGATTTGTTTCTCTCTTTTTAGTTATAGTCCTACCCAAGCATTCAACAAGAATGATGAATAAATACGGGGAAAGGGGGTCACCTTGCCTAATACCTCTGGAAGCTGGGAACAACTGAGAAGGCTTGCCATTGATAAGAACTAAGTAGGAAACTGAAGAGATACATCCCATAACCCAATCCATCCAATCCCGAGAGAAACCAAATTGCCTCAAAACTTTGATAAGGAAGTGCCAATCCACTCTGTCATAAGCTTTGGATAAGTCTAACCGAATGAACATGGAAGGAGATTTTTGCATATCTATGGAATGGATGGCTTCCTGAGGAAGAACTATCTCATTCACTATTTGACGCCCTTCCACATAACCCCCTTGTTTAGGGGAAATAATCTTATGCAAAAGAGGCTTCAGCCTTTCTGCCATGATCTTAGTAATGATTTTGAGAAGAACATTACATAAAGCAATAGGTCTAAAAGCTGAGATATGATCAGCCTCTCGAGCTTTTGGAACAAGAGTAATATAATTTTTATTGATAACCTTCAAATTTTCTTTGGCTTTCCTGGCTTCTGCCACCACCTCTAACAAATAAGCATGAAGGATATCCCAGAACTCTTGGTAGAACTCAATGGGAAAACCATCAGGACCTAGGGTTTTCCCTTTTTGCATTTTAAAACTACTTGTTGAAGCTCATTGACAGTAAAAGGAGCAGTCAAAATAGAGTTATCCTCAGAAGTGATAAGAGAAGGGATTGCTTGAAGAACATTTTGTTGAGAAGCCGACTCAAGAGGAGTAGCAGCAAAAATATTGGAAAAGTAATTGACAACAATAGAGTTCATGCCATCCCAAGTGTAGACAAACATCTCCAGAATTTGATTTCAGGAAAGAAATAAAGTTGTGACATCTTCGAGCTAGAAGAGATTTGTGGAAGAAATTTGTGTTTCAATCTCCTTCTTTGAGCCATTGAATTCTAGATTTTTGCTTCCATAAGAGTTCTTCTCTTTTTTCCCATTCCTCTAACTGAGTTGTGAGATTAATTTCATCTGCACTTCGACTTTGTCTAAACGAATTTTCTTATTCAAATTTTTAAGCTGAGCAATAACTTCATGTTTTTTTTTTATGAACATCCTCAAATTCCTTCCAGTTCCAAGTCTTGATTTTGGATTTAATATATTGCAATATTTTGGCAAAATAGAACATCTTAGTCCCATACGTAGGTTACCTTCCTTCCACCATTGTTGCACTCGAGGTCTAAAGGAACTGTCTCTAAGCCACATTAACTGAAAACGAAAAGGAGAGAAACTCACATTGGTTTTCCACATTTCCACCGTGATTGGCCAGTGATCCGAACAAGCATTGTTAAGAGTCTTCACTTTAGGAATGTGACCATGGATTAAGAAATTGTTAGAGAGCAAGAACCTATCCAATCTCTCCATTATACAAGCTAAGCCTTGCCTTCTGTTAGACCAAGTCATAAGGCCATTATCTGGTTGGATGTCCACAAGATGGAGGTTTGCAATATATTCGCTCATGAGGTCAGTGCTCCTATCAAAAAAAAATATCCCCCCATTTTCTCATCCGGAAAGAGGATGGTATTGAAATCTCCTTCGATCAAGATCCAAGCTTCAGGAAAATGAGAGATAATATAAGTTATATCCTTCCACTGTCTTCTTTTTTCCTCCAAAGTAGTCGGAGCATAAACAGTAATGTAGAGCATAATTTGGTTGGAATGTCTACTTTGAATAGCTATAGCGAAAAGACCCCAACTGCCAACCATATGGTGAATAATTACCTCTTTTGGGTCCCAAAGGCAAGCAATGCCACCAGAAGTCCCCTACGAATTGAGGGAAACCACTTTTCCAAATGGCCAAATGTTACTAGAAATTGATTCCATTTCCTCTATTGACATCTTCGTTTCTTGAAGGAAAACAAGATGTGAATGATTTATCTGAATCATTCTTCTAATTTCATTTTGTTTTGAAAGACTCTCTTTGAGTCCTCTAATATTCCAAATGATGATATTCATTAATACCAGGGCTAAAAAAGTTGGGAAGGGTATTAATCTTACCTTCCTCTACAAGCTTTTCACCTTCTTTTGCCCTATGATGTTGATTGGTCTTGCGACCTGCATTTTGATTAGAATCCATCTTCAGTTTTTTTTTCCTTGTTTCTTGACTTACTCCAATTGAATCTGAGATGGCTTCTAACCTTGAAGAATGCATGTACACAGCCAAAGTGTTACCAGAAGGTTCAACAGAGTCTATATTGAAACCTGTACTATTTGAAGTTTTAACATTTAAAAGATTGTTTTTCTTATGTATATTTTTTCCTTTTTTTTTTTGTTGAAAACCTTTGATTTGTTGGTTTATCTTTGAGTTCTTCCCTTCATCTTTAAATTGCGTTTCTAAGATTTCTGTTCCATTATTTCCTCTTCCTCACTCGGGATATCATTTGTGGAAAGAATTTCAAACATATTAGCAAATAACTTAGATTGATCCTTCATAATTGTTTTTTCTGAATGTTTTTCTTCTTAGGCATTTGGAAACCTGCCGAGTTTATATCTTCTTTCTTTTGATCTGGAATTTTATTTGGACAAACACTAGCCAATGACCATATTCATGGCAAATTCTACAACGAAAAGGAATGTTCTCATAGTCCACTACTTGCTCCCAAGTGTCCTCCCCAAATTGTAGTGTGATCTTCTTAGGTAGGGGTTTGTCAAAATCCATTAAAACACAACTTCGAGCATAAATAATATGTTCAAAATTTTGAGTACAATTAACAGTCATCATAAAAGTTCCTAAAGAGTTTCCAATTGAAGAAAAAACAATCGGATTCTAGAATTCAATAGGGAGGCCAAAGAGTCTAACCCACACGGGAGCTGTAGAAGGCATCTCTTCTTCGGCTTTAAATTTAGTATCCCAGGGCTTCATGAAAAGCCCTGCCCTTCCAAAGAACAAGGGACCCCCTTGAAATGTTTTCTCTCTATCTTCATTATTAGCAAATAAAACAAGAAAATAACCATTTGGATAAATAGAGATTTGTAACTCACCTTTAGTTTTCCAGCTTTTTGCAACCCAGACTTTGAAAGCAGATAGGCTCGGACGAAAACCCATGAAACGACAATGCCAGTCTGAATGTTACCCATATCAAGCTTAACAATAGGAGTTCTATCAGCTGCTTTAAGACATCCTGACTCCGTTTTCCTAGGATCCATCTTAGACATTCTTAGAGGTTTACAGGATGCCCTAAGATTAATATTAGCATTAGGTTGAGGCTGTCCACCACGAAGGGCATCCCTAAAATTCATTTTTGGGGCTGAGTCTTGGAAATTCTTACCCTTGACAGGGGTTTCCACATTGGATTTATTTTGTGGGTGCACCTTAGCACCAGATTCACTTGAGATCTGAGCCATTTTTTGATCAACTGCTTGAAACTTGTTTCGTGATCTCTTTAATCCATGCCCTAGACGTTGTGGAAAGGTATGATTTTCACTTTTCTTTTGTGCAGCAAATTGGAAGCCATTGTCAATCAAGTTCACAGAATGAAGATCTGTTGAAAGACAGATTTCTAACCCATCTTGGATCCCCTACAACATATCCTGCTAAACTCTTGAGCAAAAACCACAAAAATATTGGCCGCTAGGGCCCGGAGGCCCCGAAAACCAACCTCTAGAGCTGCTTCCACTCAATCTAGATGAAACCTCCGCACAGTCGCTTGCCAAAAATCTCGTTCACACATAGGGATGCGCTAGGATCTATGTTGCTCCAAATGTTCTCAAAAATTGGTGGAGACGTTCTAGGGTTTGTCAGGCATCTACCCTCAAAATTTCAGCTCAATCCGATTCCGGATGAGTGAAATATGGCCAAAACAAGTTCGGCAGTTTGGGCAGTCCTGTGAAAAACGTCTTCTAATATCTATTTTCCCCAATGTCAAATCTTATTTATCTAAATGACTAAATAAATAAATAGTGGCATTTACTTAGTATGAGGGTCATCCATGAATCATGTCTTTCATTCACTTTATTCTTTCAAATTTTCCTTCAATCAATTTCTTTTATTAATCTTTCTTTTTCAATTTCTTCTTATAACTCCCATTATAAATTTCCTTTCTTTAATTAATTTTTCTTCTTCTTTTCAAATATTTATTCTTCTTATATCTCCCATCAATTATCAAATATTCTTTCTTTGAAAATAAAATTATTCACCTCACAATAACAGAATGCCTCTTATAGTCTCTCCTTTAATTCTTTAATATGTACATTAACATTCAAATTAATTAGAGGCAAAGTTTACCTTAGGCGATGGCACTTTAGTTTCCAACTTAGGGCTTCCAATAAACTCGCACATTCGGCTGTTTCACCTTCCAAAGATATCTTCTGCCCGTGCTTGGACTGTTACGCCAAATATTTTCTGCTTCCCAACGTCCTCTGTCGATTCTGAGACGACTCTGTTGGTATAGCCTCAGTCTTCTACGATGACTCCTCAACCTTGGTTGAATTGAATGTTCTCCTTTTGCATTCCTGGTGTAAAATTTTTATGAATTTCTAGACATTAAACTCTCCTCCTTTCTGCCTTCCTTCAGTCCACCTGATTTTTCTCCTCCAAACGTTAAACATTTCACTTGCTGGAATTCTCTCCTTCCAGCTCTTTAAATGCTTCTCTTACTTGGTTTCTTTGCTGCCTTGTTTGCTGCTATGCTTCATTCATTGCTTTACCTCGTTCACAGTGCTCTTTTGAAAGTGCCTACTCTCTCTGCAAAACCTGTACACGTCTCCTTCAACATAGCTTTCTTCCAATCCGCCAGTTATCCTCTTCACTTTAACTCTCTTCTTTCTAGTTACTGCTCGCCACCGTTCTCTTTGTTGGAGAATATTACATTATTTGGTACAAGCTAATTTACCCCCATGGTACTTTCATGGTACATCTTGTAAATATTAGATTAGGGTCAAGTCTTAGATTAGAGTGAGTAAATATTTTATGTAATGTAATAATGTGCAGGAAATGCACAAGTGTTATGTAAGTGTGTATGTGCAGGAAATGCACAAGTGTCTTATATGTAAGTGTGCTAAGTGAAGCGTTGTGTGTATGCAAGTGTCAAGTAGAGAAGCCAAGAAGCATGAGACTTGACATAAGGAAAGGAATAGTCAAGTATACAAAGAGTCATTCTACTATGGCTATATATTACTCCATAGTAAGCATAGCGACCATAGCAAGCATAGTGAACACAGCGAGTATAGAGAGCATTGTTATCATCATTGTAATAGAGTTTTATGATACATTTGTAAGAGAAAGAGGAGTAATAAAGTTTGCATACATTTGAGCAACTAATATTGTAAGTTTTATTACATGCTTTGTACATGTATGATTCAGGCTATTACATTCCTATTTCAGCATATATACATACACGAGACCCTTCATATGCACATGACTCTTGACCTTTTCACTTACATAAACTCTTCATCTCATCATACTTACAGGAGATACAACTCTTCACATTTCTCTCTTACATAATACAAATCTCACATATTACATAAAGACAAAGTATCTCATATTTGCACATAACTCCTCACTTCTAAACATGATACTTCACTCACATAGCTGACACTTACAAACATGACACCTCACACACTTAATAACATGACACATACTATAGACTTACACCCTAATCTAAATTATTTACAAGGTACCAAATAATGTAATACCTCCAACACTGTCACACCAATGGGCTATTGGAGTTAAAATTGCACTAAAAAGAAGAAATGCCAACTTAGAGGAAATTTCCGCCAACCAGAGATTACCACTTGTTACCTCCATGTGCCACTTTGTTGATGTCACTTATTGATAGGACAACCAACTGGGATGATGAACGACGAATAGAAACACAACATTTGGTAGAAGTGGATTGGCTGAATTAGTTTGTATAATGGTATGGGGTATGGTGTGGATGGGAATGGAACCTGAGTATTTGTTCTCACCATCCAAGACCCCAACCATTACACCACCAACATGAACATGACAACAAAGAGGGATTTTGGTTTTTTGAAATGTGCAGTAGTGCTCAACACACGAAAAAAGGAACGTGCCCAGATTTGAACACTAGATGTCCTACCAACCAATCAACCATCCTACCAATGCGGATGGGAGGAGATGCTAGTTTCTATTTTTATCTCCGAGGTGCTAAGAATAAAAAAATAAATTATAGGCCATAAAAAAACACCCATCGGGGTTTGATCACACAACTTGTTAGATGTAAGCTTGGTGACTTACCACTATGCTATGGTGCGACATTATGTTGCTAAGTGCTGACGGGAGGGAAAAAGGATGTGCAATTACCGTGAAAAGGCTATGCTTCATCTTCCAAAAGCGTTAAAAGGATAATTGCACACCATAATGCGTGCATAGAGATTCAAACCTACCACCAAGCCTTTGCAACAGAAAGGTCTTACTGTTGCCCCATACCTGTAATAGTGTTCAACTCGATGAAAGACAATTTTAATAGATATAATTGTGCCGAACTTCCACGTCCTTACCATTCGTGCCCTTGCGAGTTTTTTTTTTCTTTTTAGCCGCTGCTACACAAAATATTCTGCGAAATATTCTGAATTTAAATTTAAATTTAAATTTCGGATTTTTGGAGAGAGGGAGCAAATTCTTCGCAATAAAAAAAAAGGAGACATCAGGTGGCAAAATCACGAAAAATGTTGAACTGCGATCCCCCCTTGAAATTTTACAATAAATCCACTAGAACTGACGATTTGTCCATGTCTGCCATGATTTACCATGTACATACTCTTTGTTCGATTGAGTGAAGTAGCTTCGTTTTGGCTTTGATAACATGTTGGAATTTACAGTACTTTCCAGAAACATCCTGAAAGATACATTCACCGCAATCATATGCAGAAAAAGGAAGAAGAACAAGATAGGAGAGTGTCTAGAGGAAAAATAGCGAAAGAGATAAAAAACACGAAAGGAAAGGAATGAAGGGTGGGTGCTTGTAGGCAACCTAATATCTTACATATCACAAACTAAATACGATGGATAAGTCATTGAAGGGTTTTTATAGTGATACCCTAACCCCAATTAATGGTTAACCTCAAGCCTACATTAACTTGACTTTGAGATTAAATTATAATAATATAATAATAAATTACACCCTTTAATCAAAGCTATCCATAAAGGTAGATTAACCAATATCACTAAGGGTGATTACATGAAAAGTGCCTTTAAGCTTACATCAAGATGCCCGGAGGCTAACACATAGATGCCCATAGGTCAATATAGAAAGATGCCCTTAGGCTTACATATAGAATGCTTGTAAGCTTACATATAGAATGTCCGAAGGCTTACATAGCACTTGCCAAGGCTATATAAAGAGCACTTGTAGGTACTTCATCACTTTTGGCCTTGGCCTAATAAGATCAGATCACAAATATTTCAACATCTCGCACCCAAGATACACTGTGTGGAGTGGCTCTCCCATGGTGCACCAGGTACATTGGCCTTTATTAACCAAGTACCTGAGTCAAATGTTGTGGTTAGAAAAATAATTTAAGAAAAAGAACAACAAGAATGACAAAGTAGAAAGAAAAATTCACCATTTACTCCTCTCTCACTTGTTGAAAAGCTCTCTTCTAGTTCCAACACCTCGGCAACTTTCATATTTGACTTTAATTCACTATTTTACTAAGTTTTGTGCTAATCTGATATTACAAATTTATTGTTGCATTCCTATTTCATTTTTCAACTTTAGCAATGTCATTACAGCAAACCCAAGTGCCCAAGGGCCAAATCTTGCATACCCTTGTCCTGGTTTTGGGAGTCCGCACCAGGTACTCTTTACTCGCACCTTACTGCCACAACCATACCTATAAAACGTTGGTGTGCCAGTTATGCTGAGGCCTAACAATCCACCTTTAAATTTATAATGCCGAGCTAATAGTTTAAAGCATGTGTTTAAGGGGGAAAAAGTTTTAAGTACTAATAGTCCCTCTTTTAACTTTTTTGAGACTCATATGTTATTATTGGGGTTGATAGATTTAGAGATGTCCGTTTGCATGTCAGGATTGATTATATTGTTGACAATGCACATTGCATATAAGAATAATGAAATCAATCCTATTTATTTGATATAATGTAATCTTCTTTTCTGTGTCTGTTCATATCTTTTATACATCAAACTGCCTGTGTGTATGTGATATAAGTAATATCTCATGTTCAAGTGTTATTATAATAGGTTTAGGTTACTACAATGAGTAGAATATAAAAATTCTTGACCTAGCCTTCTAGCAACCAATGTATACATTGGAATATTAATCATAGTTGAGAAAATCGCCAAAAAAATCGTGATTTGAGTTGATTTTCCCCGATTCAGGGCCTTGCTGATAAAATCTGTAGCGGGAATCATGATTCTGAAAAAATCGCCGATTTTTTGGCCAAAAAAAGCAACTGCGGCAACATGGGTAGAGGAAATGGCATAAATAGCTTGTTTATTTCATTTTGCCTCATTTTACTTGTTCCACACTGGAGAGAGAGGTCTGCGTACCTGCTTGCACACCAAACAAACCACTAAAGTGCATTTTAACTACAATTTTTTTGCAGTTTGAAGGAATCTAGCAGCCACCAACAGCTGCCCAAAGGATTCATCCGAGGTAAGAAAAATTCTTGCAAACTCTATTTTTCTATTCCAAGCATGTTGTTTTTCTTTTTAAGATTAAAACCAAATGCAACACCTACGCAACTGTTGCATTTGAGCTAAAATTTTGAAAAACTAGGTCAAAGTTTCAGCTGTTTTTTTTCCCTCTTTCAGCTATCTTGTTTTTTTCATAAGTATTGCTTCCTGAACTACGTATGCAAGTCTGTCTTTTCAGCTGTCAATATTTAAACTAGGGTTTAGGGTTTAAGTTTTTTTTTAAAGTAATTGTTTGTTGTTACTTATTTCTATTTTTCTTATAAAGTAATTGTTTATTGTTCTTGTTTCCATGTGCAACCACAAGAAAATGTTGAAAAGAGATCCAGCATGAAAGTATGCAAGGGAAGGGGAAAATAAAGGGGAGCTCTATTGTAATTTTTTTGGGTCTCTCATTCATGGAGGAATATACCACCTCAAATTCCATTTGGCAAAGAAATCAGGGCAAAATCTAGAGTTATGCTCAGAGGTGTTGGCTGAAGTTGAGAGAGAATGCCATCCTCTCTTACAAAGAGGAGAAAAAAGAGCTCAAACGAAGACAATGCGAGGCCATGTCAATCCCCTTTCTCGACCTCGTATAGACTATACAGGCAACACCTTGAGTTGATTTCACTACGAGAGTTCGAGTCCATCAGTTGCACACTCGGGGAATAGAACAAATGAGTCCTATTTTGTGGAACGTTCCATGCTAGGGGCACAACCCACGCTTGAGGGTATGGCCACGTGGAACCAAGAGAGGCATAGGGCAGCGAGGAAGACCGTTGGAAGTTTTTGGTATTTTTTCGGCCTTCCCTTCAATGTGGCAAGGTCTCCATACTAGCAAGGCATTGTAGATGCCATCGCAAGTTGCAATGCAGGATTTAAGCCGCCAACTTATGACGACATTAGGGGCCCTCTCCTTCGTGAATGTGTGGATGACATTCAAACTGTGCTTGAAGACTAGTGTAAGGTGTGGAGGAAGAACGATTGCACTATCATGTCTTTGGGTGGACCAATGGGAGGGGAAGAACCTTAATTAATTCTTCGGTTGCTTCTGTAGGAGGAATTGCATTGTAGGAGGAATTGCATTCCTCAAGTCAGTGGATGCATTGACACAAGTTAGAAGTGTTGAAATGCTTGCAGGGTTGCCAAGGGAGGTTGTGATGGAGGTTGGGGAGGAGAAAGTTGTCCAAGTCATCACAGACAACACAACAACATATGTAACAACTGGTAACATTTTTGAGGAGAGATTCCCCACCATTTTTTGGTCCCCATGTGCAACCCATTTCTCAATTTGCTCCTCGAAGACATTGGGAAATTACCTTGGGTGTTAGAGGTTTTACAGAAGTCTAAGGCTATTACAAAATTCATCTACAACCATGCATGGGTCCTCAACCTCATGAGGCAATTTACTAGTGGGAGGGAGCTAGTGTGGGTTGGAGTTACATGCTTTGCCACAAACTTTGTGACATTGTAGAGCCTCTATGATGCAAGAGGGTCATTGAAGTAGATGTTTACGAGTAATGATTGGAATTTTGAACAAGCTGCTAGATACCGATTCTCTAGTGAGGGTAGAAGGTATATGACTATTTGTTTGAGGAACCCTTATGGATAGCCATAAATGAGAACATCAAGGTACAAGACTAAGTTTTTTAATTTATTTTATTATTTCTTCTTTTAATTTAAAATCTTTTTCCATTTGTGAATCTTGTACTTTAATTTTTTTTATTGTAAATTTTTTTATTTAAATTACTTTTCCTTTTTTTTTTTTTTTTTCAGGTGTCAAAGCCTTTGGTGAGGGTTTTCTTCGTCTTGTTGATGGAGAACAATGACCAATGGCATATGTGTATGAGGCTATGGATTGGCCTCAAGAGGCAATTGCCTCAATTTATGGACATGTCCACACCAAATACGGTCCCATTTGGGATATCATTGACAAGCGATGGACATCTCAACTCCATAGCCCTCTTCATGCAGCGGGGTACTACCTCAACCTCGATTTTTTTTTATGCTGATTCATTCCAAGCCGATTATAAGCTGCCTTAGACTATGCGTTGACCGTATGTACCCTAACCACGAATTGCACATTAAGATACGAAATGAGATGCAGGTTTATAATAAATGTGAGAGCATTCTTTTCCCATCCTCGTTGTGCATTCGATCAAGGTTAACTATGAGGCCAAGTAACCCTCATTGAATTATTATTTATTTTGTCTTTTGATTTTGTTTTAAAAAATAATCTCAATTTATGATTTTACATGTGAATTATTAAATTTCTTTTTTCTTGGCTGTTTCTAGATTTATGGTGGGAGGACTTTGGTGCATATACGTCCAATCTACACCGCTTCGCCATCAAAGTTTTATCTCAACCATGCAACACTTCAGGTTATGAGCGCAATTGGAGTATGTTTGAGCACATACACTCCAAGAAGCGCAATAGACTTACACAAGAAAAGTTGAATGATCTTGTGTTTGTTCATTACAACCTTCGCCTCCACCATAAAAAAATTACAAGAACAAGTACCGAGGCCATTGACCTAGATGAGATTGATCCATCATCTGAATGGATCACAAAGCCACAACAGGAGTAGCAGGATGAGCCTCTCTTCTCCATGGATGAATTAGAAAACTTTGAAAACCTAGCGGAGGAGATAGCAACCAAGGCACAAGAAGAGGCACAGGCACAACAACAAAGAGAGACTAAAGCTTCTGCTAGGGCAAAGGACAAAGGCATTCAAAGACCTTGAGGCATTGTATTTGTCATGACTCATGACACATTTTGTAATTTGTACCTTTTTATATTATAAGCAATACAAAATGTTTTTTGTCACTTTCATGTGTAGTTTAAGGCTTTAAGCTTGTATCACTTACAATATTAATATTTGATTCACATAATGTTAATTCATTGTGATATGCATGAAAAAAACTTTTTGTCAATGAAAAATTGCATTTTTTTTGTTTTTTTTGCCGATTCCCGATTTTTCCGACTCTTTTGCCTTGTCGATTTTTTTCCAATTTTGATTTTCTCAACTATGATATTAATACATTAATAAATTTATCAAATATTGTACTATGCAATGTGGCCAAGGAAGTATCTACTATATTGTTTCCATACTTGGATATTGTTTTTTTTTCAATGAGTTTACACAGGTTTTTATGAGGGGTCCTGGTCCCCTCATACCGAGTGGGGTTTGAACCTTGAATCTCCCCAAAGAGAGGCCAAAGCCCTTACGACTGCAGTAAGCTTGCAGCTTCATACCTAGATATTGTTAATTCTAGGAATCAAAGAACATTTTTCTGAGGTACAATGATTTGGGTACATAATGATTTTTCATGGAACACACCTAGGGCTATTTGAAAACAACCAGCCATGATTTTTAATATTAAGATGGCTAAGATGCATAACTGCCTTGAATGCACTTATAGCTATGCATATTGAAGACTCATGGTTTTGAGATATATATCCTCACATTTCATCAAGATGTTTCCCAGCATAGTACTGGGGGGTGCTGGTTTTCTCCCTTTTTAACATAATAGCGGCAAATGTAAATAAGTTTGATTAGCTGGTAGACTCCAATAAATTGTTTACTGAAAACTAGGGGAGCCTTTTACTTTTGTAACGGATCTTATTATTATTGAATTAATTGCAGTCACTTATTGGCATGGCACTTGATGTAATGAATGTTATTCAATTTGCTGCAGAAAAATACAAGTTGAAAGAGTAATTGTAGGGCCTAGTTTCTGAAAGATCACTTGTGATAGATCTACCTTTCTTCTAAAATTTGTTCAGAAACACATTAGAATGATACATATCTTAATGTTCAAACAAGGAAGCCCTCTTTTTGACCTAAACTAAATTTTATGGTGGAAGCATGCTCTTAGGAAGGAAACGTTTTTGGCTGCCATATTTATATATAGATTTTATAACTCTAGAGACATTCATCAATAAGGGTAACCAGTTAAAGTCTACCTGCTCTGTTTGCTTGGATGCTGAGAATAGTTTTCATGACATCTCCATGGCCTGCCCTTGGGTATGTCGATGTATTCATCAATTTTTTCAATGTTTTGATTTGGACAATATGTGAACCCAACTCAGTTTTGAACAGCTCAGTCATACAGGGAATGGATTGGGCACCAGTTTTTGGGATAAGACCAAAAGCTGGTTAATGGGTTGGGCTCAAGTTGGCCATCCTTTTTGCTGTCAATATGAACAATAAAATGTGCTGTCTGAAAATGTAGAAACACTGCAAATTTCCATCAACTTTTCATGTTTCCTATGCAGGTAATTGGAAACTGGATAATTTCAGAACTCCTAAACTTGATACAGGAAAAGTGAAATCCAAGGATGGTTTGTGGGAAAATTTTCCACAAACATACCTATCAATCATTACCTTTTTTTGTTTCACAAAGCCTGAACTAAAATGCAGGACAATCTGCTTCTCCCTTCCCAAAGTTCAATTGGCATCCGCACTTTGCATTCATAGAACATAATCGAACATTGCAAGATGAGATACTCAACTTCTTTGCCTCAGCCATTGTATCTAGGAATATTTGGACCGAAGTCATGATTTCAACATTTCCTAGAGTGAACATCCTTTTAAGAGAAGCGCTGGAGACTCTCTTTCTTTTGCTGTGGTCATATGGTGTTAGTTGGGTTTAATGGTTTATGTGTATCTCACAAGGGTTGTAGCTTGCTTCTAGTATAGACTGATTGTAATGGGATGTTACTGGTAATGTTTTTCATGGCATATAACAGTAGTTAGCTTTAGGTTTTCTTTGGTACAAATTATCTTGTTACCTATGGGCACCTTAGGCAATTATATGTTGATTACCAGCCCTATTCGGTGGAAGACATGACCTTTGCAGTTCCTGTTCATTCCTTATTTTCTCTACCATCGTGAGTCCTTTGTAACAAGATCTGGTGAATTTAATCAGTCAAGTTCAAAATTCACCCGACTTAAAAGACCAACCAAATAAAAATGATTAAATTTGGGGGTCACTTTCATCTGACTATTTTGAACTCATATTTTACATTTGTCAAATAAATTTGATTAAAGTTATCGAAGATTGCTTTCAGTTTGATTGAAATCATCTATTTATAAGTCGATTACTATCAATGCAATAAGTAGGTAAATCCTGCAAAGAGTTTAGGTAACTTACACGAGCATATTTACATGGGCATAAGTTAGCCACATTTCCACATATATTTCAAGTTGCAGCATCAATTATTATTTTTATTTGTTTTTTATTAATTATATGAAATTATAAATATGTTTGCATATTTAAAATATCTTGGCTTTCATATTGAACTTATCAAAATTACAAATGAAAAGTACAATATAAAGATTCACCATGAGGAAGGATGATATTCATGGTGAACCTAGTCAGTGACCTACAAAGGTAACAGACTTGAGGAAAAGGCTGACCTTGAGGCACTAAGACAAGGCTGACCTACAGAGGCAACAGACCTAAGAGAGGCTGACCCTGAGGCAACAGACCTAGACGTATACACTGCGGATCTAGAATTATTGTTCAAAGTTGAAGAGCCAACAGCCAAAAGCAAAATCTTTAGACACTATTCCAAATCATGAAATGCAAGTCAACATTAAGGGGGAATGTCTCTAATGTTGACTTACCTTTTTTTTTAAAAGTACACATTAAGGGGGAATGTTAAAGAGTTGTATTACACATGAAAAGTACAATATATAGGCATAAGCCTATATGAAAACATGACAAGTGTCAAGGACACATGTCAAGGAGAAATAAGGGGTAAAGTACACATTAACTTTAACATTCCCCCTTAATGTGTACTTTCCAAAAAAAGGTAAGTCAACATTAGAGACATTCCCCCTTAATGTTGACTTGCATTTCATGATTTGGAATAGTATCTAGGCTTTTGCTTTTGGCTCTTGGCTCTTCAACTTTGAACAATAATTCTAGATCTGCGGTGTATACGTCTAGGTCTGTTGCCTCAGGGTCAGCCTTTTCCTCAGGTCTGTTACCACTGTAGGTCACTGACTAGGTTCACCATGAATATCATCCTTCCTCATGGTGAATTTTATAAACTATATGAAATTATAAATATGTTTGCATAGTTAAAATATCTTGGCTTTCATATTGAACTTATCAAAATTTTTCGATGTGACTAATTTCTTTTGAACTTCAGGCTTGCTGAATTGAAATTTGAATCCAAGGCCTTGTGAGTATGACTGCAACTGGGCGCCTCAACTACTATTCCTTTGTCCACAACTTCTTATTCTTAATCATTGCCTATGTTTTATCATTTTCTCCTATCATGATTCCTTATATTTTCAAGCAAAACTAGCAACTATTTTTGCTCCTTATGCATCTAAGCATACAAATTGCAAAATATAGGCTATGTTCTTCATGTGCTTGCTTCTGTCCCCTTTTCTTTGGCATCAAAATTGCTTTACAGGAAATATTATAGCATGTGAAATAAAATGGGCGCTGTAGAGCTTGACACATTCTTCCCACCCAGGCAAAAGAGGCCAACATCTCAGATCAGCCTTAACATAAAGTCTGCTTTTGTAGATTTGATTGAATAGAATTTTCTCAATCATCATTAGCATATCATGTGATTTGTTCCCTTTGATGAATGCTAATTATTCTAGGGGCATTATTCTCTTCGAATGTGGCTCTTATTAAATCTGCAAGAAATTTAGATGTCTTCTAGGATACATTATAGTATGTAATAGGCTTGGAATCTGACGGCTCTTTCTTTTGTTTACATCTTGAGATTCATGACATGAAAGTTGATTTAATTATTGGCTGAGTGAAGCTTGTTTTTCAGAGTTCTTTATTAACCTCCAGTTGCAGCATTGTGAGAGAATGAGGCTGCTGTACCATTCAATCATATTTATGATTATCAGCTCTTTATCTGTAACAGTGGAACTGGAATGCTTGGCCTTATCAACTAAATGGTTAAGTCTTTTCACTTTTTGGACGTAGTAATTAGAACTTGACTATTTCTATGCATTTCATGTACCCATTCAGTTACTTGCTTTTAAATTGCTTTCTTTGTATTGTCTGAATGCTTTTTTTGGAACCCTGGGTGTTATGTATATATTTCATATATAAGAATGCACTTTTTTCTCTGCCCGTTCTTTTTAATTTCTGCATAACTTTTGTCTATAATTGGTCCTGTATGTTGATGTCTATCTATTTTTTGTTCTCTTACAATCACCTTTATTTCAGTACATCTTTATTTGTTTTGTCTGTACCATGTACAGGAAAGAAGTTCACAAAGCCGCCTTGCATCATGGACCATTCATATTACATTTGATATAACTTTATAAGAGAAGCACGAATTAATGCTATTGTATGTGACAAAGCTTAATTGAGAATGCATAGTTTCACTTAGAAAGAGCTTCTTACCATTCATAACTTCGATTCCACAGAGAAGATTTTAACATTTGCATTAATTTAGGTTTTCTGTGGAACAACATTTTGTATTCTTTACTGTGAGCTTTAAATTGTGAGGAAATATGGAGAGATGACTGTGATTGTGTTTGAGAGTTTTCTTATATCTGATGTAGGTCACTGTTTGCACTGTTGTGTTGCCAAATCCAAAGCAGTACTAAAATTGGTGACAGTGCATCGCGTACAGAGCTTCAATTTTGAATAATGTTGAAGCTTTCATCAGATTTCTCTGAGTACAGTATGGAAGTGCCAACTTAGACTTTGCTTATGGGGGTATTGCATGCTTCTGTGTTGGAGTTAGCCTTATCATTCTAGCATATGTACGCCTTTCATGATTTTATTATTGGGCTTCATCACATTGTTTGAGACAGACAAATGCCATAATGAAGAATCTTGTGAAATATGGTATCAAATTGTCATTGCTGCAATTGTCTTTTGTTTGCAGTAAAAAAGAAACATGGTTGTGGTCTTTAATGTCATGGTTGACTGCAAGCAGGTTACTGAGATCAGCAAGGCCAAGTGTTAACATCTAGTGAGACAGGTCGGTTGACATAGATGTGAAACATTTCAAGTGCTTTGATAAACTTCAAGTTTTCAGTGAAGGAAGGCACCTTCTCTACCTAAGCAATGCACATTTCTGTCTTGAAGTGTGTGGATATAGGAAAGGGTCTCTTGAGAAAAACTCAATAAGGAAGTCCCAGGTTCCACTCCAGCAGGCATACTTGTCAAGAAGTTGACAGTATGACAATCAAAGAACTGATGAACATTAGGAATCCAAGAACCAATAGATGTTAATAGTTCAAGTACTGGGATCCAAAAACGAGGAATGTGACTCTCCAAGAATTAGCGACATCTGATATTCCATGAACCAAGAAAAGCAAGGCAATCCAAGGATACAGCAAAGTAAGATAAATCCTAGAAAAATGGTTAGATAAGAGATCATCCAAGAAATCACAAAGATGAGACAATCTGAGAAAAAACAGCACTCTTGTAAGGGAGGGAGGCTTGCTTCCGAAAATTGGGCCTCTTTGCCTAGAAGAAAAACACCAAGGTAAGATGAGGATGCAAACACGATAGACTAATGTTCATAAGCAAAGGTGTCTTGTAGCTGCATGACAATCAAGCTGGTTACAATTCTAAAGAAGCTTGTGGGTTGGAGTTTCAATCTTGGAACCTCAAGAAAGTTCAAATTGTATTTATCTATTTTACACTTATTTTATTTTAACCATCTCTTGAATATTTTTTTCCTTTTTTCTCTCTTTTCTTTTTTAATGGATTATATGGGATTGAAACGGGCCCCACCCGTATAACATTATCACCACATAGTGGTATTACAACAAAGCTTGGATATTATCCATGTATCATTTGGCAAGATTTGAACCTCGGTATCCTCTTTGAAATGTTGAGGAATATAACCGGTTGAGCTAATGCCACTTGATTTTTCCTTTTTTATCTTGATTCTAACAGAAGTTTTAAATTTCTATGGCTGCTTCTATTGTTTATAAGAATTTTGATCTCAGTGCTGGTCATCAGTTGTTTTTTCATGTTTTTACACACATACATGGAGTGCAAAGTCTCAAGTATGGTGCTTTGGTGAAGTAATTTTTCAGGAAATGCTTCTCAACTGTGACTGCTTTCTTTTGTTTTGCAAATTATAGAAACCACTATTTGAGATATTGCTGGTGAATCGGTAATGACTCTGCTTATTTTGCCTATTTATTTTGAATGCCATGTCCCCAAAAATTATATTTCCTCAGATATATATTGTTACATTTTTGTTTTATTGTTTATACAAATTACTACATGCTTTTAAGATTGATGTGCTAAGATTAATATTCTTAAGTTCTTGATGTGAGATTGCGTATAATTTGTTGAGGACAAACCATTCAAAAACAGCTTCTCAACTCTACAATATTGTTTTGAACTTGATGCTAGGTAGTGCATTTAGACTCAGATTTCTAGCCAAAATATGTCACTTCTTTGCATCTTCATTAATGCTCAAACATGAGGATATTATAAGTGTTGTAAATCTTTTTAACAATCTTGCATATAAAACTACAGGAACAAAATTTGAAGAGATCTGTAAGGGTTCAGAAAACTTCCCCGCATGCAGTATGCATCTTGGACTTTGAGGTGCAATCATTGAGGATTTCATAATGACTTTTAAAACACTAGAATTCTGAGCTATAACAATTTATTGTGTTAAATTTCATTTAACCCGAGTCATGTTGGGAACCTATGTGACAATTTTAACCTTCCTCCGTGGAATTTAGTATTTCATAAAGGATGAAAGAAGGTTCAAATTGAAGAATTCATTAATTTGCTTTTTCTAGTGGAAGCTGGATCTCCACATACATCCATGCATTTCAAAAATGTTTTGATCTTTCTTGAAAGTCAAAAAATGTGGATGAAGCCTCAAAAGGGGCCAAATCATTCAAAATCCCTTTAATTAAGTCACAAGCTTGAGATCATGAATCCAAATGTCTTAGTGTTAGCCTGCATCTCCTACCAAGTGAATTATGGAGAGATACAACTTCACAGAGGCTTGAGAATGCTATAGGAGATTCTGAGCTCACAATGCAGTAAGGAGCATTGAAGTATGCTAGAATCTCAGGCAATATGGACCTGAGAAACCTCTACCAAATAAATTTTTGTTGGAACTAGGGTGCTGGAACAACTGCTAGACTATTAAAATATCCAATTCAAATGGTGAGTCTGTCACCATCATGGATTCTTAGCAAATATATGTCCTGCATAAGTCAACAAGTTGATGCTGAAAAGATTGCCAAAAAACTAGAGCCATGGGGTTAATATGCAGAAGACAATGGAGCATCCAAGCAAAGAAGGGTACTGGCCTCTAGAAGTGAAACAAAGGGCTTACTCAGTAAGGTATATAATAGAAAATTTCAGCAAGAAAGTATGCTTTGAACCCCCAAATCTTGCAGTTTTGGAACATTAAGAAAGTCAAGTAGACACAGAAGGAAGAACTAGATCATTCTTAGACAAACATTCCCTCTGTCTTCCCATAAGTAAGATGACTTCCAATGCTAGAGAGCTTACCAATCCTGTTAGAAACAGAGGAAACGTAATTACCGGAAAATCCTATGATATCTCAAATAGCACAAGATGAAAGAGTGCAAAAAATTGCCCCCCACGAAAAAGATGAGAACCTTAAACCTCAACTTTATTAGATCCTAAAACTTCAGGTAAAAAGAAAATTGACAAATGGTTAACAACTTAGCCTTAATAGCAATTTTCTCAGGATCAAAAAGATTCTAGCTTATTTGCCAGATTTTTTTGATGCTATCGCGGGATATCTTTTCACGAGGCTCAAGATCAATTTTAAGGAAACATATACAAAACTCCTATTATGGAGTCTTTTTTTTGGTGCTTAACAAGTACACAACAGCCTATCGGATAGTCTGAACCTAAGGTTGAGAATTTGAAAGATTACCCGGATCACGTGTGCTCATACCTCACAGCTTAAACCAGCGGCCTTTCGCAATAGCCCACCCAAGCATATTGCCAGGCTCTGACCCTGAAGATGATTTGAATGTGGGATGCATTGCACTCTTCTAAGTCGGTGTGTTATTGTTTTATAGGGATATGCATTATTATAGACAGTCATTTATATTTGATTTGGACCCTAAAAGGACTAGATAGAATGAACATACATTACAGTCTACATATGTAGAAGTAAACATATAAGAAGAATTAGATTACAATCTGGTTTTTATTGCTCGAGCAAAACAAGTATACTGTTATATAGTAGTACAAACACCTTGTTTAAAATATGAAGGAACAATATTTAGAAAAGCATTGGATACAATTTCATACAAATTGATGCTCATGGGGTTTGAATCAAATGGTTGGGATCAAAGAGTTTCACACCATAGACCTAGGTTCGAATCCTATGGGTGAATCATAAAGTTTTGAGGAAGGCTACAATAAATGAGATCAATGCCACTTTTATTATATTGTTTCCCAAGAAAGGTGACAATATTTTGATGATTTTCGTCCAATAAGCCTTTGTAATCTGATTTATAAGATTATTTCCAAGCTTATGGCAAACAAGTTCAAAGGCATTCTAGTGTTGTTATCTCAAAGGAATAAGGTGGTTTTATTCATGTAAAAAAATTCTTGATGGTGTCACATAAGGCCATACATCGTCTTCATTCCATGAAAAAACCAGGCATGCTTATGGAATTTGATATGAACAAAGCATATGATAGAGTTTCTTGGAGATTTCTACATGATATTCTTAAAAAGTTTGGTTTTGATCACAATTCATGTGAATGGGTTAAATGTTGTTTTAACACTACGAAATATTATTGTGATTATTGTGATCAATGGTTTTCTTGCTGGATACTTTAAGTCATCTTGTGGACTCCAACAAGGTGATCCACTATCTCCTTATCTATTCTTATTCTTGCGGAGGCATTAGGGAGAGCTTTCTCCAAGGCAAAAATGAAGGAAAAATCAAAGGTATTCAAGTTGCAAAAAAAGGTCTCTTTAAATCTCATCTCCAATTTGTTGATGATACTTTTATTTTGGACCATCTTTTAGCCAGTGAGGCCATGGAGTTTAAATCAATATTACCATGCTATGATAAGGCTATTGGGTAGTTGGTTAATACTACAAAATCTAGATTTTTTTCATTAACACCGACCTAGATTTACAATGAATTGTTGTGGACATTTTAGGACTTAAAATTGAAAATTTTCCATCAACCTACTTGGGTATTCCTTTGTCTCATAAAGGAAATAAAAAAGGAGCTTTGGGTCTCTTGTTTGGATAGAATGAAAACTTGTTTGGCAGGTTGGAAAGGTAAGTTCTTAACCATGGCAGGAAGGATACAACTCATAAATATTACATTGCAATTCATCCCTATTTATATGATGTCACTTTCAAGATTCCCAATAGGTATAGCATTAGAAGATAAAATTCAAAGAGACTTTCTTCATAAAGGATGTGAGGAAAAAATTAAGTTTCCTCTTTATAAGTGGGATAGGGTGCTTTTAGAGGAAATCTGGGAAAAACTAGTGAAGGTGGTGTTTTTAAAAATAATGAAGGCAACATTCTCCTCACTTAAAATCATATGGAACTTCAACTAACAACTATGCAGAGGCTAGACACTTCTTACAACGATTAAAATTGCAATTGAAAAAGGATGAAAATATCATTAATACTATCAACAAAAATGGATGTGGGGGCTAGATAAAAGAATGTGCTCATTTATTATTGTTGGAAATGTGAGCATATCTATACAAAAAGAAATCGGGTAGGTAGCAAATAATTTAGCCAATTACACCAATTATAGTGTTGATCTTCATCTTGGTGAAATTCATATTTTAGAAAGCAATTGATTGAGTGAGGTTTTATCTCAATGAAAATGATGTCAAAAAGTTGATTGTGGAAACATGACACATTGAGGAAGATGATGAATATATTTGATAGAAAAAGCAATGAAAAAAATTTGTGATAAAAACACATGTTGGATATGGTTTAATTAACCTAATAACAAATGTAATACTTTGGCATTTTGATGGCAGTGGTCCCAATAGAAGCCACATATAGCTTATTAAAAAGCAAATTTCATATAAATTGATACAATTAAGATACGTTTGTGTTGATAACAAGGGACTAGATGTAACCTCATATGCATATGAAAGGATGGATTTAGAAAAAGTTACATGCTAGAGATGATGATTTTGAAGTGATTTTTCTTAATTTTGAGTTGTTCAAGATGTCACAAGATCATTTGGGCTACTGTAAGTAGTAGTTTGTCTCCATTGCATCAATCTTGCAAGCTAGAAGACCCTTTTTTTCCTTGTTTAAATCTACTCTCTAGTAGACCATTTGGTTGAAGGGGAAGGTTCCTTGCTTTTGTTTAAAGTCTCTTGCCATATTGTATTTGTTTGTGTCTCAATAATATGTTCCTTTTCTATTGCTACCATACTCCCTAAGTCAAGGCTTGAAGGATGCTTGATGACAAAAATTTCTTGCTTTAGTAAAGCAAAAATTTTAGGTAAAGAAAACACAAACATTAATAAATAGAATGTAATCGAAGTTATGGAGATGGAGGTGGAAAGAATTTTGGCTTACCCTGTTTGGTTATTTCTATATGGTCATAGAATTTTAATGGGCTATTTTCTTGGATAATAAATTGTTTCTTCGTGTGTGTGTATATATATATATATATATATATATATATATATATATATATATATATATAAAGCCTCAATTTCATAATTTCTAAATAAATGCTCACAAACTTCTGCACAAAATGTACATAAATTATTAGTTTAATCAAAATTTACAATTACAATGAGTCAATTATTTGTTTTTCCTCAAATCCTCACATATAACACAATATTTTCTAAACAAAAAATTGAGTCTATAGAAAGTCTTTTGCATTATCCATATTGCATCAACTTGAACATGAGATTGTCCCTTTTGAATATTCATCCAAATATTATCACTAACATCGAATTGATGGGGTGTTTAGTGTCAGTCTTGTTGCTCCTTATACTTGGTTGTTATTCGCTCTAGTATTTCGTGGACCCAGTGTTGAATGCTTGTGAATTTGTTTGTTGATTTAAGCTTTGATACCATGTTAGGCATATGAAAGAAACCAAGAAAATTACCATTTGATATTGCATATCAAAAGAGCAATCACACAAAAATTGAGATAAGTATTTATAAGGAATAAATCACAAGGGAAAAGATTTCCATCAATTATTAGGAAGACATAATTTTTAAATCCTTGTTATGGAAGGTTAAAACAAAACAATACAACAATACTTCTAGACTATAAAGAATGGTTCAACTCAAGATTTGCACATAGAAACTTTTTTCATAGAGATCTACATCTTAGACTTTATATCACAAGAGGAATAAATGAACTAGAAGCTTCTCATCACAGTTACTTACCTTCCTAGTTATGTGTGACTAACTATCATATAATTCTCTACACAAGGGAATCTTTAGTGACATATAACTTGGATTTACATAATATTTATCACTTTCAAGCAACCATACGTGACACTTAATGTATCACTCTAAGATTCTCTTTATGAGACCTATCACAAGAGTTACATAAGAGGTGTCAAGACAATTTCCTCCTGAATGAATGACACCTCACTTGGAGGGTGTAGGAGGACTTCTCATACAAATATTATCCTCAGATGAGAATGATACATATTTTACGAAACAAAGAAATTTTTTTGACAAATACATATTGAAATTCCTAATATATCCCTAGTGCTAAAATGATCTTTGCGGCTAGACATTTGGTAATACCTAATTATGAACCAAAAGAATAAAAAGTTTGTGAAGAGGAATTGTGGAATGAGAATATCTATAACCTTATCTTAATGATCCTAGATTAGTGGAGGGTTAAACTAGATGAGCATTGGAGGTACATCAATGAGAGGAATCATCCTAGTGTTGAAGACAACATTTGAAAAAAAGTTAACTAGTAGTTGATGAGAACTTGGTTGCACCTAATCATACTTGAATTATTTATGGACTGGCACTTTGGAAGTACCAACCACCTAAGTTTAAAGGAGATGCTAAAGGAAACCTAAATGAAGTGATAAAAGCATAGCTTTTGGATATGGAGAATTACTTCTTAATTTATGACTTCGATGAGAATAAGAAAGTAGCACTAGGTATCTTTTATTTGAAATAAGATCTAATAGTATGGTGGTAGCACCACAAGACCATATCAAGAATAAATGAGGTATGGTGGTAGCACCTAAAGACTTCATTAGGCATACATGAGAAGGATCTAATATTGGGTTAATTCCAGTAAATATTTCATCGCAAGTACTTCAATGCTAAATGTTGCAAGTGAAAGTTACACAAATTTGAACATCTATGCTAAATAAGAATGATAATGCTCGAGTACAAAATAATTCCTCTTCTTTCTACAATATATGCCATATATCAATGATGAAGACCTCAAGAAGAAGAAGCATTTTATTGGGCATAATAATAACATATTTGTGGATACTAATAGGTTAAAGTTGAATTCATTGAAAAATGCTATTTGAGTAACTGAGAAGGTAGAGAATCGACTATATAATAATCTAAATATAATGAAGGTTTGAGAAGTTAATGCATAGCATACTTACATACTTGAGGGACATTCTATAGTGAATCCTAAACCTCGAAGGAAATTTTAAATGAGAAATCCACCAAGGCTAATGAAGAGCCCTACAAAAAGACTAAAAAATGATAGAAAGAAATTTCTAGAGCATCAATGATGTTGGGAATTTTCTCAGATTATCTCACAAGTTCACTTTCTAAAGATAAAGTATAAATCACATAAATCTCATAAATACCACTCATAGAATAATCTCAATATCAGTGAATCACATTCATGGAATAACAACAATATTTCACAATAAGAAATTAATCAAATATTATTCATATATCATTGAGTTTGAGTTACGTGAGGTCAAATTGATTTACAATGCATGGACCTTTTTATCCATAATATAACCTTACAAAGTTACTCTTCAATACTCAACTATTGCTCTTCTCAAACATCTAGGAGATGCATCCTTTCCTATTTCTCACATATGACAAAAAACTCATGTCTCTTGACTTACATGACACATTACACTCTCTCACACTTTGCACACTTGCACATTTAATTACATAACACATGGGCACTTCTCACACATTGACACATACATTAGACAAAATATAAACACTCCCTAAATCTAATATTTGCAAATGTACCTCATGCTACCAAATAATGTAATATCTAAAACACCTCCCCGTATTTTGTTATTTGGTGTAAAGATATTTTGATGTACACGGATGATTCCAAAATATCATATACTTGTTTCATCCAAGTGCTTTTATAAAGATGTCTACAAGTTGTTCCTCTATGGAAACATATTTGATCTAAATATGACAATCCAGAACATGATCTGTAATAAAGTGACATTGAGCTTCAATATCTTTTATTCGAACATGAATCATAAGATTTTTGATTAATTTGAGAACTCCTTGATTATCAGAATTTAATATTATAGAAGTCTTTTTGATTCCCATATCTAACAAATGTACTGTAACCAAAGTGCTTCACATACTACATATTTTGTTGCATGATAATCTACTTCTATTGATGAAAGGGCCACTACATGTTGCTTCTTATAATGCCTAGAAATCGATCCTAACCCAAGATGAAATATGTATCCTAATGTTGATTTTATGTCACCTATAGATCTAGCATAGTCAAAATTTGAATATCCCTATAAGTAAAAATTATCATTTTTTGTGCTTTAACAAATTCTATAGTTTTGTTATTCTCTTTGTATCTTTCCAATGGATTTCTCTAGGCTCTTGCATAAACCTAGAAATATAATTTACAACAAAAACAATATTAGGTCTAGTATTTATTAAATATAAGACTTCCAATTAGTTGTTGATATATAGTAGCAAAAACTAGTGGTGACTTATCATATCTTGATAGTTGTAGCCCTTGCTCCATAGGAGTAAATTTAGGTTTATATTTTGTCATTCTATATTTTTCAAGTCATGATCTTGCATACTTTGTGTTATCGTGATATTGTGGTCTCTTTGACAAATTTTAAAACCAAGACAATAGTGTAGCAGTCCTAAATCTATCATTTCAAAGTCCATTTCCAGATCCTTTTTAACCTCATCTATTAGATTCTTTGAGCTTCTTGTAATTACTATATCATCAACATATACCACAAGAATTATTCTCTTTGATCCAACCTTTTTTGTATAAATATTTGAATTTGATGCACTCTTTTTGAAACCGTGTCACAATATATTTCCATTAATCTTAATATACCATGTTCTTGATCCTTGTTTTAATCCATATAATGATTTGTTTAATTTGAAAACTTTTTGTTCCAATCCTTTGATAACAAAACCTTCTGGATGAGTCATATACACCTTCCTTCAAGATCTCCATTAAGAAGTACACTCTTAACATCCATTTGATTTAGTTTCCATCCAAGGTGTGCAACTAATGCACCAATTGTATGAATAGTAGCAGTTCTTGTTGTAGATGCAAAGGTTTCTTCATAATCAATACCTTTTGTTTGAGTATAACCCTTTGCGACTATCCATGCCTTGTATGTCAAGAGAACCATATGCTTTGTATTTTATCTTGTAGATTCATTAACACCCCAATGCTCTATTTCCTTATGGTAGATCAACTAGATCTCATGTTTAATTCTTCATTAATGCTGCATATTCTAATTGCATGGCTATTTTCCATTTTGGTTGTCTTATAGCAACTAGTGTAGATGTAGGTTCTACCACCAAACTCATTAATCCAATATTCATTCTTGTCATGCTACGAGTTTGAGATCTTATGGTGGTAAGATCTGGCATCTGTTCTAGCTTTGAGTCCTTAAGTGCATTTTTGTACCATTTTGCTTATTTTCTTTGTGATGACATTACGAATTATGAGTTTTCAACTGGTTCATTAAATATTTTTTATTCTAACTCTTCACTTGAAGCATTTTCTTCATTTGATAATATATTCATAATAGGCCTTGTATTAGCCTTTGGATTTTCGACAATATTTTTGTTTCCTTCATTAAAAACCACATCTTTGCTTACATGCATTTTATTTATAACCGGATCAATTATTATGTATCTTGTTGAATGATCATCATAGCCAAGAAATATCCTGCATATGATTTTGTCATAAATTTTTATTCCTTTTTACTTTGAAACATGCATATATACCTTACATCCAAAGATTCTCAAATGTTCCATTGAAGGTTTTTGTCTTGACCATGCTTCTTTAGAGATAATATTTTAAAGTATTCTTGTGGGTGATCTATTTTGTATGTATACTGCAATTTTAACAACTTTTGCCCAATATTGTCGATCAAGATGTGCTTCTTTTAGCATGCAACATACCATTTTCATAATGGAACGATTCCTTCTTTCTGCTATACCATTTTGCTAGGGTGAATAAATTGTAGTGAGTTGTCTTTTTTGTACCATTTAGTATTAGAAATAATTCAAATTATTTTGATAGAAATTCACCCTATATTTAAGTGAAGATTCTTGATTGATTTCCTTGTTTCTATTTCCATTAATTGCTTAAATTGTTTAAAGAAATTAAAATATTCTAACTTAAGTATTAAGAACTATACCTACATTTTTGGGAATAATCATCGACAAATAGCTAAAAATATCTATATCCTCCAAGGCTACTAATGTTCATTGGTCCACATAAATTTGTATATATTAATTCTAGTGGTTCTTGAGCTTTGTATACACTGAGATCAAAAGGTATTCTATGTTGTTTTCTTGCAAGGAATTCTAGACAAACTATAGATTCCCATGATAATTTAGGTAATCCTGTTACCATTTGATATACTCATTTCATTCAAAGAAGATGCACTTATATGTCCTAGCATTTTATGCCAAAGTTCTTTGGTTTCTAATGTTCTTGCTGATAGAACAACATTTGATAATGTGTCTAGGGAAAATAGACCATTTATGTAGGAACCAAAGGCTATGAGTTTTCCTTGTTTAGTAATAAGACATTTCTTTTTTTTCTCAATAATTATGAACTCAACCACTAAATTTTGATCCATTATTTGAGATACTGAGAGTAGGTTAGTAGTTAATCTAGGCACATACAACACATTGTTAATTATGCCTTTTGCATTAGATAAATTGATTAAAATATCTCCTACTCCTTTGACCTCATATGTCTTATTATCAACTATAGTGACTGGTTTCTCACATTTTTCTTGAAAAGTATTAAACCATTGTTTATTTCTAATCATATGCCTGCTTGCCCCTAAGTCAATATACCAATGATTTGAATTTGTACCATAATATATTTTAAATATTATCATGAATTATTCAATATTCCCTTTTATCTCCCAATTTATCAAATTCCTTCTTTTCAAATTTCAAATTCACATTCATCAAATAAATTTTAAATTCTTTACCCTTCTTATATCTCCCAAAATAATTTCAATTCTCTCTTTAATTAATTAATTTTCCTTCACCATTTAATCAATCATTCATTTCTCCTTATCTCTCCTAAATGATAAATCAAATAATTATTTAAATTCTTTCCCTTATAACTCTTATTCATCAATTCATTCTTTTATCAAAGTCAAACCTTTTAAAATTAAAAATTTTTCAACCTTATAACTCTAAATTTAATCAATAAATTAGGCACTTAACAAATTAATGTGCAATTATATTTATCTTTATTCTCATCGAGTCTTTATGCCATGTCTTCTTTGTTCCACGCCTCCTATTTGTTATGTCTCCCTTGTAATTCAACCTTAGGGTGTTATGAAATCATAGTGTTTCTAGAGGCTTTATCACTCCAATGTATCCACTTCATTGCAATTCCATTAGAATATTTTAGATTACATACTCATTTAGTTTGAATAGGCACCCTGCTTGCTCATAGGCATGTCCAACATGACCACATTCTATTTCTCCTTCTTCATAGGATCATCCAACATGAATCTTCAAGGTGATTATTTCACAAAACTTTAGCTTGGGCTCAAAATAGCATTCATCTCCTCTAATACTTTTCAACCTCAACCTGGATCTACTTCTAATATTTACTTTCTCTTAGGTGGCTTTATCTTCATCGTCTTCTCACATCCAATTTCTAGTAAATTTAGGGTGCAATTTTTATCAACCCTTCCTTCTCCAATAAACAAATCATCCTCCTTATGAATGGAAAACCACAGTTCAACTATCTTCTCCTTAACCTTATCAAGTAGTAATACTTGCTACGATAAACAATCCTCCAAGCTTCTCATGTGGCTAGAGTGTGGCTTTGATACCACTATTGGAAATTCTCTCAAATTATCTCACAGGTTCACTTTTTCAAGATCAAGTAAAACTCACATAAATCTCATAAAGGCCATTCATAGAATAATATCAATATCAATGAATCACATTCATAGAATAACAATGTATTTCACAATAAATCACTCAAATATTATTCATAAATCATCAAGTTTGAGTTACATGAGATCAAATTGAATTACAATGCATGGAGCTTTGTCTAATCTTACAAAGTGGCTCTTCAACACTCAACTATTGCTTTCCTCAAATATGCAGGAAATGCATCCTTTTCTATTCCTTACATATGACAAAAATCTCATGACTCTTGACTTACATGACATATTGCACTCTCTCACAATTTGTACATTTGCACATTTAGTTACATAACACATTGACAATTCTCACATATTGACACATACATTAGATAAAATATAAACACACTCCCAAAATCTAATATTTATAAATGTACCACACGATACCAAATAATGTAATATCTCCAAAAAATAACCATAGCTCCATTGCAAAGAAAGTCCACAACAAATGCAAGATCAAGATAAGTGAGTAAGAGAAAAATCTCAACTCAAACTCTAAAAAATATGATCAAAATAGGATTTTTGGACTTGTGCTAGACCACATTATCATAGAAATTATCCATTATCAAGTAAAATCAAAACTCATTAGATTTATGCCATGACAAATATACACTATACAAATAAGTAGGCTACTATTGAATTGGAAGGTATATTAAATGGTTTTAATGTAAATATTTTAATTGACTAGTGTAGATGATAGTTTTATCTATCATTTAGTAGTTAAAAAATACAACTTAAACTTATTGAGACTACCTTATAGGTGGGATGTAGTGTATGAGTGAGATCAAAGTTCTGAAGTAGAATTTTTTGTATTTCCATGGAAGCATTAACCATAGCTAATCAAGTTTTTTAAACTCTAAATCTAACAATTTAAGGGTCTCATGAGATAATACTTGGCATGGATTGGCTTATACAATATGCAACGGTTATAGACTACAAAAGAAGCTACTCTAGTGTTATAATCAAACAAGTTAACCTATCATCCTAAAGGGAGTAAAAAAGAATTATTAACACCATTTAGTGATATATATGTAACTCTAGGGTAGATTGAAATGGATGTAGACTCTTTATGTTGCAAATTTCTAAAATTGAAAAAAACTTTTGAAGTAGTATTAGTATTGGACCATTGGTAGAGCGTAAAGATTTTTTTTTTGATGAACCTCTTGGTATACATCTTAGGAGAGAGTTTGATTTTAACATTGATATAGTTCTCAGAGTAGAACTTGTCCCAAAATACCCTTACTATACGATACTAGTAAAACTACAAGAACTAAATTGCAACTATAAATATTATTGGAGAAAGAACTCATGTAAGCAAGGATGTCACTTTTGGAAGTTTTAATAATACTTGTCAAGATTAAGAATAGAACCTTGTAAATGTAAATGGATGTAACAAAACAACTTCCAAAAATGCAACAATAATTCATTAATGTGGAAAAGAAAACATTCATTGGAATAATAAATCAAATTCAATACTAGAAAATCACTAATGCAAATAAACAATTTCTAGATTCTAAATAATTACAAATTGTAGCCACTTAGAGAGGGCAACGTCTTATACCCACTTGTAGAGGATGAAGTCTCATATGTGATACAAAGGAGACTATTATTCAAGTCTAAAATATGATCTCAAATATAACATAAATCCTATATTTATAGACTAAATCAACAATAACCCTAACCCTAATCCTTAAGGGCCAACTATCCAAATCCTAGGACTTGAGGTAACAATAAAAAATATAGTTGACATGGTTATATTGGATTTGTTCATGGATCCTCCCTCAAAAAGCATTATCCTCAAATATAGAAATTATGATAAAATGTTCTCAAGTTCCCACACCATATCTTCTTTTAGAAGATCCTGCCACTTGATGAGGAACTCTTAAATCTAGCAAGATTATAGATTACGAACTTGAGACTACAAAATTGATTTTAGATAAAGAGCAATTTTCGTTTCTTTATAAACTATTAGAAGTTCCATCTAGGACTACATATTTTGGCCAATAACCTATTTAATACAAAAAACATGAAAAACAAGGTGGATGTGGGAAGTTGGTGGAATCTCCAACTAATATGCCACTTCCCCAATATAATGAACCACCTTGTAGGGGTCATAAAATTGAGGATCACAATTTTGAATCAACTTGATGTTCAAGGATAATTTCTTATAAGGATGGAGTCATGAAAGGATCATATCTTTCATTGCAAATTGTCACTTAGAATGATGCATGTCTTACTTATTCATGTAGTTTTAGGCCTAGGACAAATAAGAAGCTAGAGAACAAGATGCTACAATGACAAATCATATACCTAGACCACCATGGAGGATCCTAGAACATAGTATATCATTGATGGAAATTTTTGGCCATACAATTCCTCAAAATGGGGACATCTTGAGGTAAGAATGGTAAGAAGTATTATACTACCATTCAACTAAGGAGAGCTAGTGAACTCAATGATACTATTTATATTGGAAAATAACAAAGGTAAGTGCCCAAATATTTATTACAATATCCATTTGGTCATTTGACTAAGGTTGATAAGAAGAGGATATATTCAATTGATTACCACTAAGACAAAACAATTGTCTAAATTTTTTGGTGAAGACAGGGTCATGATCATTGATAATGGACTTGGATATACCATGTAATATTAAAAATAAAATTGAGGAACACATTGGAAACCTTACTAGATGTAAATGGATGTTGTAAGGCACAAAAGTGAACATGCTTTGAAAGGTATCCAAAAACACAAATTTCATCATTTCTCCTCTCATTTGGGAAGTTCCTCAATAAAATCCATGGAGATGTGCTCCCATTGGTGATCATGAATAGACAAAGGTTGTAACAAACCAAGATATTAACAATTTCTACCTTATTTCACTGACATACCTCATATTCAACCATGAAGGTCTTGAAATATGATTTTATTCCTTTCTAAGAAAAATATCAATTCACCTATTGGTATATTTTTAAGAATCCAAAATATCCAGCTAGAGGTGATGCATGTCATTCTTAGAGAACACTAGTCTTGATGATTGAAGTTGAGGGAAGATAAATGTAATTCTTATTATAGAGAAACCCATCAGCAAATGAGAATGAGTAAGGTAGAAAAGATCTAGACTCCACATAATGAATGATATGAGTAACATCTAGGTCAAAATGCCATTTCTCTTGAAGATATGAAAGCCATTGTGGAAAATAACTAGAGATGGCTTTGATAGCAACATTGTCCTCATGTTTGCAAGACAAAGAATTGACCATCACACTTTTTTTCTCATTCTTGTACTCAATGGAAAAATCATAATCCAAGAGCTTTTTTGCCCATGTTATGGGTATGATAAATGTTGTTCTAAATGCTTAAGGATGCTATGTTCATTCTTGATAATGAAGCATCACCACAATAAATAAGGTCACAATTTCCCTATGACATGCAAAATGTCTAACAATTTCTTCTCATAAGTGGATTGATCTAGATTCTTACTAGATAACTACTTGTTTTTAGAGGCTAAGGGGTGTCCATCCTACATTACAACAACTCCAATTATTGTGCCTGAATCATCACATTCAATGACAAAGCTTTGCTAAAATCAAGAGTAGCCAATATAGGGGTTGTACACATAGCCTCCTTTAGAGCATTGAAGGCTTAGAAAATTGTTTCAAACCAAATAAAGACATTCTTCTTAGTGAGAGTGATGAGCAGATCTATAATCTTACCATATTTATGGATAAATTTCTTGTAATTCTTGGTTAGACCTAAAAATTCGTGAAAATACTTGAGATATTTAGGTCTAGTCCAATATTACATGGCTTTGATCTTGTTAGTATCCATATTGATCCCTTCTTGAGATACTATATCTCCCAAGTATTCTACCTCATGGAACCCAAAGTAACACTTGGACCATTTAAAAAATTTTAATTTATTTTTTAAGAGGTGGAGAACTTAGTTAACATGATTTGAATGAGCTTCCCATGACTTGTAAACTAAGATATCATCAAAGAATACTAGCACAAACTTGTAGATAAAATAATGAAAGACATAACTCATGATGTTTTTGATAGTGGAAGTAGCATTGGTAAGATCAAAGGGCATAACTAAGAACTCATAATGATCCTCATTCATGCAAAAATAGTCTTAGGGATATCCTCTTCTCTAACCCTAATTTGATGGAAGCTTGAGCACAAGTCAAGCTTGGTAAATTATTTAGTGTCTTACAATTCATCCAATAAATCATCTATAATAGGTATAGAAAACTTTTCTTTGATGTTGATCTTGTTCATAGGTCAAAAATTAGGACACATGCACCAAGAGTTGTCCTTACATTACACCATAATCACAAAGAGGAATAAGGATTGATTCTTATACAAATAATTTCTTGTGCTAACATATCCTTAACCAACTTCTCAATATTAGATTTTTATGGTTGGGGATAGCAGTAAGAACAAAAATTCAAAGGTTAACTACTTGAAACTACATGGATGGAAAGATCATATGTGTGATTAGATAGAAGAACCATGGGTTTACTAAAAACTTTCACATAATGATCAACAATAGTCTACAAGCTTGAAGAAAGAGTTGGAAGGAGTGGTTTAGAAGACTAAACTTCCATGCAATTAACCTAGGCAAAAAATCCATGACCCTATTTCTTAAATATCTTTTCCATGTTGTGGGAGATGACCACCTTAAAAGGAGGATGTTGGATTCTCTAAAGATAAATGATATTGTTTTCCTTCTATTGACACAAATTTGTTGTAGATTAATAGTAACATCATCAAGCCATGATAGCCATTGTGTTCTCAAGATGGCATTTGTACTACCTAGATTCATGGCAAAATGATGCCCATACCAAGTATAATATTCCATTTAGATGTTATTATTAGTTGTAGGAACCACACATTTATCCATGCCTCCATTTAAAATCAACACTTAGATTTTTTCATGGGTCAAAGTATTGATACACAATCCTAATGGTTGTTGTTTTTCTATCAATAAGGTTATACATGCTACCTAAACTAATCAATACATTAATGCATTGATGTTTGATGAATCCTTAAAATTTAATGGTATTGTGAGCCTAGAGCCCCATTAGTTCAAAAAGGGAGAGCCATGGTATCATATTCATGCTTAGAATTTGTTACTCTGATTAGTGAGTCCTACTACAAAAAATATTCATCTTCATATTCTAACATTGTTGCTTCCTCAACTTCCACTAGGAAGTTAAATCATTTTCACAAGATTGATCTTAGGTATGACATGAATGATATTAATAATAGAAGAATCCTTGGGTACACTGATCATTGTGGTTATTGAAGTAGTATCATCAAGGCTTGAAATCATGTCATGGCTAGGAATAGGATAAATAGAGCTTTTTATATTACTAGAGCCACACATTGAACCTCCTTGAGGGTATATGGATGATGCATATTAAAATTCAACTAGATTTTATTCTTAGGGATATAAAAAAGGCTAAGACTACCACCTTTGAATCCAAATGATAGGTGTAGTTGGATTCAAATGATAGGTAAATATGAGCAATCTTGTGAACTCTTCATAATAATCCTTAATTGATTCTCTTTGCTTGGTTTTCATCAAACAAACCATATATCAAGTAGAAGAGCCCTTGTCAAATTTATGAAGGAATAATTATTTGAACTCTAGCTAGATAAGAGAGCACCCATGTCAAAATATCTACCATAAATAGCCATTAATGAATATGGGTTATTAAATTAGTAGTAGCCAATGTGACACATCCTTCTTTAGGCACATGGCATAGTCAAATGATTATATACATATTGACTATCCAACCACATGGATTTGTACCCTCAAATGTCAACATGTTGATGCATAAAATATGAACATCATGAGGCCAAGAAAGGAGATTAAAAATTCCTACAGAGGGATCACGATCAAAAAGCAAAACATGAGTTAAAGAAACCCATACCTAGAAGAATGCCCATAGTAGCATAGGGATCCATGTGAGTGCCATGGGAACCTAGAGGTCTATGACTGAGCAATTATTGTTGGTAAATATCGATGTCTTCATACTAGTGACCCTTTAGACTTGGTTCCTACAACATGCCTTATGAATGCTACCTTGAGGCTTATTGAAACTCTTGGTCAAGGGAATGTTCTATGGGGGTAGGATCCAAATGAAATTGGATGGAATCTAGGGTTTCTCGCATTTTGATATTAATGGCAATGATGGAGGAAACCAAGTTCTCTAGGTTGGTAAGATCACTTTCCTAGGCCACAATATAGGTGCGTGCATTAACATCTATTAAATTAGGAAGAGCACTACTAATTGGAGTGGAGGGAGCAGGTGAAGCAATGACACCTAAATATTAAAGGATAAATGGGTTAAATCTATTGATACATATGGTAATGTTATGATGTATTATCCATATTTCTAGAGTATTGTTTCTTTTCTGTCATGCACACATCCTTGGGATGACTAGTGCACTAAAAATACTTATTGATTTACAACCTACTAATAGAAGCAAAGGGTCCATTACTACACCAAGAACAAAAGCAAAACCATAAGAGTCATTTTGAGCAATTCCAAAAAACTTGTTGCTATAGATATCCTTTATCTTGACTAACTCAAAGGGATGATTGCAATGAGATGGGTCTCCCACCAAGGGTTTCAATATCCTGATACTTTTATTTATTTATTTGGGGATGTAAAAAGAAAATAACAATGACTAAATCATAATATTACTGAAGCATAATGCAATGGAAGATGGAGCCTAAAAAAATGGGATAAAATTTACCTAGATAATAGGAAGTAGATCTACTTGTATGAGGGTCTAGAATGGTTTACATATCCTTTGCAATTGTTTTGCACCACTATAGGGATCCAAGATCAATGCTCTAATACCACTTGCGATGAAACAAATTCAAAAAATACAACATAGTAACAATTCAATATTATGCAAAAGGAAACATCCATTAGAGCAATATTTCGAATTCAATACCAAAAAATAAATAATGCTATAACAAAATTTTAAATTCTAAATCAGTACAAGTACTAGCCACTTAGAGAGGGTAAAATCTCATAGCCACTTGGAGAGGGTGAAGTCTCACATGTGCAATGAAGGTGACTAGGATTCCGATATGAAAGATGATATCAACTACAACATAACCCCTATATTTATAGACTAAATCAATATAGCTGACATGGCTATATTTGAGTAATTACAATGGATCACCATATATTGAATAAGGTAATAATCAAGAATTTGTATCCAATGCAAGAATAGTTGATTTCTTTGACCAAGTAAATGGAGCTATAGTATTATCCAAAATCAATTTGAAGTCTAGATACTACCCATTTAGGAATAAAGAAACTATTATACCTAATACCAAAATTCAAATTAAGTACGATCACTATGAGTTCATTGTGATTATAATTAGGTTAACATATTTCCCAACAACATTCATGAATTTGATGAATGACATCTTTCAATATTTTCTAAGAAAATTTGTGTTTGTCTTCCTAGATTATCTAATATATTTCAGGAATGAGAAGGAGCACATTAATGACTCAAGGATTATTTTGAAATAATCTAAGGAAAACAAGTTGTGTGTAAACTTTTCCAAGGGTTCACTGTTTGAGAAAGTGATCAAATACTTATGCCATGTTATTTTTGAATAAGAGAATATGTTGATTCTAATAAGTTAAATACTATTATGTAATGGATTTATTTTTAAATATTGTAAAGATGATATTTTTATGGGATTGGTAAAATACTACTATCAATTTTTGGATAATATATCATGGATCACAAATCCCATAACCACTCTCCAATCTAAAGAGAAAAGTTAAAATGGTTGATAAAGTGCGAATATGATTTCAATCAATTGAAAGAAATTCTTAAAATAAGTTGGGATAGAATTGAAGATCAAGTTGTACTTGGACCTATAGTTGCAGGAGTATGATTAGTAGTTAGTCGACCCTTACATAAAATAGAGGGGGAGGGATTTGATATCTATATAAAGATAAGGTGCCACATCTAATAAATAGAGTCATTGGGTAGCGGCCGTGCTAAGGCTTTGATTAAAGAAAGAATAAATAAAACCTCTAATCAACAAAAGATAATGCTAAGTCACATTGAACATGGATGAAGTTCTCAAAGAGTGACAAGGTTTTGTTATGTTTTAGGCCTCTTAAGAGCTCAATCAAGTTTGGGAAGTCATCTAAACTATCACCTTGATACATAGGACAACTAGACATACAAAATAAATAAACTTCATAGCTAACAATCTAGAGTTACCTCCTACTTTATTAGGAATTTATTATATATTTAATGTTTCTTTGCTTACAACTTATATATCTAATTCCACATGTGTTGGATTGACATGTTTTGTAAATTAAGGATGAAGAAATTGTAAACTTGAAGCCAATTTAAGATATACCCTTGAGCTTTGGAATTGAATCTTCAAATAAGTTAAGGTCCAATTGGATGCCAATAGTAAACAAGACGTACTTGGAAAGATGAAAATAGTATAATAATGTTGTACCCCTAGTTTTTTGATTAAGTATTATGTCAATACTCAAAGTAAGTAGAAGATGATGTTATTTACTATATAAATCAATACTAATTGTTGATGTAATAAGGTCAATCACCCTAGTCTAATTTGGGCATCAAACTAAACTAACATGTTAGATATATTGATGGCATGTGGTAATTGATATTTTATCATGTTTTAATGAGGTACTATTTAGAATATTACTTGGGTGCGACAATATTTAAGTTAGTCACCAAGTCATCGACATGTATATAATCTAATTTATAACATTTAGTTTGGTTTTAATTTAAATAAATTATACTAACCCCATAATTAGAGGGGCTCTTAGGATGGGGATGCATATCTTCATTTTATATCTTTAGGAATCCATATTCACTTATAGGATATCTTATTTATCCACTAAGATAATAATTACTAGTTAAGTCCTTGATAAGACTTTGGCTTCATGTTAAAATTGGGATGGTCTATGATTGACCATTGGATTTTTAAATTTTGAAAGTGTTAAAAAATTAAGTCTTTATAAGACTTACAATTGGAATTAAGGCCAATATTAGTGAATAGAAAATAAAACTATAAGTTGATATTACAAATACATAACTAGAGTTTATGATCCCAAAGGGAATGTATTGATCCTACACATACTAGTTTCATTTGTAAACATGCACTTAAGTATTAATAAGGACAATAATATTTTAATTTGTGTCGATCCGTAAATTTGGATAAATGAAATGTTTGCATATTTTTTTAAACTAAGTGTTAACATGAGATGAATCCTTCAAAGTGTCGAAGTATATTACATTATTTGGTACATGCTAATATACCCCAATGGTACCTTCTTGGTATATTTTTAAATAATAGATTAGGGTTGAGTCATAGTTTAGAGTGTGAGTTATATTTTCCCTTTTATGTAAGTGTGAATGTGTAGGAAATGCACAAGTGTCATGTAAAGTTGTAATGTGCAAGAAATACACAAGTGTCATGTGAGTTAGAGTGCAAGTGTAAGTTGAGCTTGTGTACAAGTGTCTTGTATGTATGAGAACAAACATGTAATGTAAATATGCACACAAGTGTCTTAGATTAGAGAGTGCAAGTAGAAGTGTAAGAGTCATGTATAGGAGTTCAGATGTTATAATGTCAAGTATTCATCAAGTATGCAAGTGGTAAGTAGATAAGCCAAGAATCATGACACTTGGCATATGAAGAGCTATAGTCAAGTATCCAAAGAGTCACACTACTATGGCTATATTATGGAGATAATACTCCATAACAAAATATAGCAATAAGGAGAACAAGTATTATGGTCATTTGTAAGAGAAAGTAAAGCAATAAAGCTTGTATACATTTTGAGCAATTAATATTGTAAGTTATTATTCATGCATAGTACATGAATAATTCAGGCTATTTACATTTATATTTCAACATATTATTGATTGTTATTTGAGTTATTATAAGCCTTGATATACATATTAATTTGCTCATATTATTCTACTCATATCATTATCTTGACCTTATTATATTGTGGCTATTTTATATTTAGATCCTATGAGATATAACCTATGATATTTTGTGGTAGTACAAGGCTTAAAAAGCCATCACAAAGCCCAATTGAAAGGAATCCTAGACCCTTTTTAGATAAACCAATTCTCCTCTAAAGCATGTGTACAATGGAAGAAAATACAACATTGATATAGAGCACAACCCAAAGGATATGAGAGATACTTGACTATATTCTAGGTTGTTGTTATGCTTTGAGTGCCTATTTTGATTTATGTGGCATGAATTTATGGGGGTTAGTATCATGAATTTATTATGGATATCCTTTTTGTGTAAGTTTATATAAAGCTTACCAAAAAAAAATATGGATATGTTAGTTTAAATTTGTCATTGCTTATCCTTATTGGTTGCCAAATATTGTGATACTTACACTAGTTCTTCTATAAATGTACCATTTTTATGGGTTGAATACTAGGGGTTATGATTGATATTTTCACGAGTTTGATTGAACCATAGTTTGTACATTGCTCTGATAATGCAAGCATATGATTATGTTTTTCTATGATTATCTTAAAAAGATAAGCTACTACTATTGTTACAAGTAGTTGATTTGAATGGGAAATAATGACTACTATCAAGTTTGTCTATGGTATTGATCTTGATACTAAATTTAGAAGAAAAATAACTTACAATTCTTAGATTAGTGGTGTAGTAAACAAAACCAGAAGACCCCATCATAGGGATTTTTTGCCATGTTAGGCTACTTAGGAGAACCTTACATCTCTAAAAGACCCAATCATACTGGCTCTCCATAGGCCCGATCTAGTTATCCCATTTCTACCTGAGCCACATCCAACATATCCAGGGCCTCAAATCATTGATGTATCCCTCTCATCCATGAATGGAGATTATCTGTCCATCAACATGGTCTCCATTGATTTGACCGTGCCACTTCACAATCCTAAAGACCCTTCAAAACGTTTGTACCTCAATCCTAAGGCCATCGATTTTGATCGCACCACATCACCCCCATTGCAAAAGGAGTTATTTTCTTGTGAGAAAATGCTGCAACCATTTCATTTATCACAAGGGCCATCCAGAGATATTTTTCAGGTTGAGGTTGAACCAGATATGATCGAATATCCAAATCTAGTTGACGACATCTATTTGATCTCTATGCCTCATCAACTCAAGGAGGGATATCATATGTCAATAGAAGAGACCTTTGATATTAATATTGACGATGATCCTAAGTCTCCCAAAAACATGAAATTAGGACAAAGATTATCCCTAGAAGAGTGAGCCATTATTACATCTCTATTGACAGAGAAGAAATAAATTTTTTCTTAGTCATACAAGGACATGCCGAGTATTGAACCACAATTGGTCACGCACAATCTTACATTAGACCCAAACATAAAATTGGTCAAGCAAAAACTTCACAAGATACATCCAACAATCACCTTGATGGTAAAAGACAAATTACAAAAATTTATTGGATGCAGAATTCATCCAACCTATAGATTATCCCCCATGGGTATTCAACATGGTACCTATAAGCAAACCATATGGGAGGATTCACATATGTACAAACTTCAAAGATCTCAACAAAGTGACTTTCAAGGATGAATCCCCCCTTCTTAGCATAGACATGGTAGTTGAAGCCACTATAGGTCATGAGATGTTGTCCCTCATGGATGGTTTTTTAGGCTATAATCAGTTCCAGGTTAAACCTGAAGATCAACTAAATATGATCTTTACCACTCCTTGGGGAAAATTCTGCTACAATGTAATACCATTTGGTCTTAAAAATGTTGGTGCAACATATCAGTGGGTCATGACTTACATATTTCATGACTATATGCATAAAATCCTTGAGCATTGCATAGATGATTTGCTGGCCAAATCTCTATTGCATTATAAGTATGCTAACATGCTTAGGAAGGTTTTTGATCACCTCATTCAGCATAATGTCAAACTTAACCCTAAAAAGTGTGTCTTAGAAGTCACATCTATAAAAATTTGGAATTCATAGTATCCAAGCAAGGGATCGAGGTTGATCTCGACAAGGTCAAAGCTATACTTGACATGCTACCTCCCACCAATATTAAGAAGCTTTGCAACTTACAAGGTAAAGTAACATCTATCTGATGCTTCATAGCATAATTATTGGATAAATTTCAACCCATGAATCGACTACTACAAAAGTGGATCCCATTTCATTGGGACAAGGAATAACAATAGGCCTTTGATGAGATAAAGCAATACCTAGAATCGCTGCTAGTCCTAGCCCTACCCAGACCAGGTGTGTCATTCTTGTTATACATTTTAGCCACCGAATTTTCCTTAGGGACCATGTTGACCCAAAAGAATGAGGTAAATAGGAAATAGGCTATATATTACATTAGTCATACCTTGGTGATCTATGAGATTAAATACACATACGTCGAGAAGCTTTGCCTAGAAATGGTGTTCTCCACAAAGAAGCTTTGATACTACATGTTAAACCATACAACGTATGTCATATCTAAAGTAAATTATTTATGGTGCATGATGAGTTGCACCTATCATAACACTCATACCACAAAATGGATTATGTTGGTAACTGAATTTGAACTTGAGTTAATAAGTCAAAAATCTGTTAAAGGTCAAGTTATCGTAGATTAACTTGTAGAAGCTCCTCTCCAAGATGATAAGCCTATCACCATCAAGTTGCTTGATGCTGCAGTCTTTGCATTATTTGACTCACCAAAATCTGAAGATCTAGAAAATAAAGCTGACATGACTTTGTTCTTCGATGGTTCTAAATGCAAGTAAGGGGGTGGTGCCATAGTAATATTTTTTACACTACAAGGAGCTCATATGCCCTTGTCATTCAAAGTTGAATTCCCATGCACCAATAATAACTTTGAATACGAGGCTCTCCTTTTGTGTCTCTAAATAGCCATCGCCATGAATATCAAAAGACTATATATCTTTGGTGACTCCTTGATATTAGTAAACCAAGTAAAAGAAATATATCAATATCTATGTTTAGTCTTGAAATCATATAAGGAGATTATGGATAAGCTATTGAAAAAATTGGAATGGTACAACATCAAGGTAATTCCTCGCTCATCAAATCATTTTGTGGATACAATGGCCTCTTTGGGATACTTAATTCTGCAGAACCGTTCTAACGACATTACAACCATCCAAGTCAAAACACTTTTGTAATCAATGATTTCACATTAAGCTTCAAATAAAAAAGAATTTTTCCACATGATCTAGATTAAACCAAACCAAGAATAATTCTATCAAGTACATGACTTTCTAAAACAAGAATCATGGGGTCATTAATCTCATATGGTCCTTCTAATAATGACACAACCATTCATCTTAAGGTTGTCTCCCAATCCACATTCGTGCATGATGAAGCACAATGGAAGTAAGCTATTCATTCAGTCAAAACTCAAGCTTATCAAGATTATATTACTCAACTAAAGGATTTCTTGAAGCTTCAAAGTATCCCATCGAGATTATTGCATATTGCAAAATGAACATTTAAGCAAAAAGGGACCAAATATATCTTATTAGGAGATATTCTATATCGTTGGAGCTACAATGGTATCCTCCTTCATTGTCTAGAGCTCCAAGAATTTGCTTGGGAAATATTGTAATCTCACAATGGTACCTATGGTGGCCATTTTAGCAGCACAACCATCGCTAAATGCATCATTCGAATGGGTTATTATTGGTCCACTTTGAAAAAATATTGATGTGCTTACATTAGGAGGTGTGTGAAATGGCAACATCATGCTAATATTTTATACTTACCTTCTCAGGCCTTACAACTGATTCAATCAGTATGACATTTCTTGCAATGGGACTTTGATTTAATTGGGAAAATATCACCCCCATCCTCGGGCTGTCACACGTTTATCTTAACAACCATAGAATACTTTACTAAATGGATGGAAGCTATCCCTCTTACCACTACGACTGGATCTCACATTGCAGAGTTCATACTCCATAATATCATATGTCGTTTTGGTATTCCATCTAAAATCATCTTAGATAATGGGAATCCATTTAAAAACAAAGATGTGCATGCTTTAAATTCAAAGTACAACATCCAGCATAGCTTTGCTACAACCTATTATCTACAGGTAAATGGATAAGCAGATGCATCCAATAAAACTGTAGTTGCCATATTTAAGAAAACCATCAAGGATAACCACAAAGATTGGTATCTTCAATTACCTCTAGTATTATGGGCTTATCACACTAGCATTCAGACACCCATCAGGGCAACTTCGTTTTTGCTAGTCTATGGTGTTGAGGCCATTATACCCCTAGATTTGGAAATCCCTTTGTTACACATTACATTGCAAGAGTTCATCGATGATGACACCATGCGACAAGCTCACCTTGACCAATTGACCCTTCTTGATGAACGATGAGTTAATTCTCTCGAGCACCTTTGCATTTATCAAGATCACCTTAAATAAGCTTACAACATGAAGATCCACCTGAGGGAGTTCAAATTTGAAGACCTTGTGCTAAAGAAAAATCAATAAAACTCCAATTTACCATCGTACTTGCAAGATAAATTCACAATAAATTGGTTAGGCCCATTTATCATTACATAGAAGATAGGGATAGGGGCTTTCTGTGTCATCTCTCTTGAGGGTGTTGAGGAACCTGAACCTCTTAATATTTTTTATTTGCGAGTATTTCATAAATGATACATAATGCATCAAAAAAATAAAAAACAATCAAAATTACAAAAACAAAAAAATTCTCAAAAATTCCAAACAAATCAAAAAACATAAAAATACAAAAATATTTGCATTATATCATCATGCAGTTTGTTACACTCATGAGTTAATTGTACTAGGCATATTCATCCATTGCACTTGCATTAGGACCAGTTGTGTTTACATTCTTATGAATGACACCGTGTTTGTATGCCAACCATGAATCCCAAATCAACCTTATCCATAATCATCATTCACAATTTTTTTATGAGCTTTTTCTTATTAAGAGGGTCCTCATAAGATAGGTTAGATACCGGATAAATATCAGCAATGATGTTTAGATGGCCATTGGCTATTTTATGCACACCTTTTAGTTTATAAAATATTGTAGGGAAAACCCTTACATCCCATATATCATTAACCATTCATATTATCCTTTGTGAGTAACTGTGTTTTTCAACACAGTTAATAAGTTGCTATAGGGTGTTCACTAGGGTTTTTCGCCATTCAACCATCCCTAGTTATATTTTTAGATTTTGCAGAAAGTTATATTGGCTTTAGAAGGTAAGGTATCGCTTTGATAGTACATTGCATATGTCAAAATTGAGACACATTTTACACATTAAGATCTAAGTTTGAATAAGGAAATATGACACTACAAAGTAGTCCTTATCACCTTAAGCAAAAGGTCTCCCTTGCTCATCCTATTATGTGCATGGTCAAGGGTGCTAAGAATTAACAAAAGGACAAGCTTCCCCCTACCCAAGCAATCCCATTGCTCCTCCATAAAATGAGCAATTTTCCCAAAATAAAAAAGAAATAATGGTTTTCACCACTAATCATATCCATTGCTCCTAAAAAAAGTGGTATTCACCACTACAATGAGTAAGTATTCCAAAGAAATCAAAAGAAAAGAAGGGGGTAATGAGCTTGAATATCTAGAATCCTCAGTTAATCACAAGCCATAGGGAAATCTCCATTACAACAATGGGTTGAATGAAACCCACCTGGCAATGGAGTAGCCTTACGTGTGGTGGTATGTCTATCACATTAGCGACCTTCTTCTGTACAGATCAACGTTGACTTATGGTTGAGCTAGATTTCAATGGCTTGTATTGCCTAGTAGTCTAGTCTAACTACATCCAAACTCAGGATAATATGACCATAGGGTGATCCTTATTACAATAATGGGTTGCATGAAACCCGCTTGGCAATGAGGTAGTCTTATGCATCATCTAATATATTCACTTTGCACACACAAGGATATTGAATATCTAGGTCTTCTTAACAAACTTGTAATTTTTCAAGCGTCTTGTATAGCCACTATACAACTTTTTATCAATCAACTAGGGTGTTTGAGTCCCATGAAAAACCTTAAAATTCTCTCATAACACTTAATTATCTCATCATCATTCACAATTTTCTTTATGAGATTTTTCTTATTAAGAGATCCTCATGAGATAGGTTAGGTACCGTATAAATATCAACAATGATATTTAGATGGCCACTGACTATTTTATGCACACATTTTATTTTGCAAAATCTTATAGGGAAACGCCCACACATCTCACATATCTCATTTCACACATTCACATGTAAATATATGGTAGGGTACTCCTTCCTACCTCAATCTCTAAGCGAAACAATGACCGTAATCACAGATATCGATATAAATTATAAAATGCTTAACATACGAATGCAGCGGAAGTATAAGAACAAAAATAATCAAACACCACTTAAGGTGGGCACACCCTCGCCGTAAAGGCAAATATGCGAGAACGCAAATGAAATATTAAAATGAAAGATGATATTTAAGAACTATACATTTGGATAGCTAAATAATGAAACTACACACTTGGATAATATTGTAGAACATAGCCAACGCTATGTTATTTGGTATGTAACATGACTCCCCTCCTCGAAAAGCTTTGTCCTCAAAGCTGGAAATGTCTGGAAAATCCTTTCAGGTTCCCATGTAGCCTCTTCATCTAGTAGGCCCTGCCATTTGATGAGAAATTTTGGGATGTGATGAGAGCTCCGTATGCGTGTTCTACTTTGTAGAATTGCTTCTGGCTGGAGATATATACGCCCTTCTGCATCTAGTATTGGTAATTCTGACTGAGATTTCACTTTTTGGCCGATCACCTTCTTGAGATACTGTCTGGCATGGTCATGGGATCTTTGGGGAGGTAGTCCCTTTGGTTCTTGGAAGACCTCTTCGTAATGTGCTACGATGTCCCGTAAATCTGGAGCAAAAATACCCAAAATTGCTCGAGATTGCTTTGTCAAACAATTAATTTGATCTATGAATCCGTATCCAACCTTTTTTAATGTTTTCTCCATACTATGAGAGCTCACCATCTGGGATGGGGGAGTAGTAATACCTTGTAAGCGAATGACCCATCCGTTTTCCTTCCATTCCACAAATAATTTTTTGAAATTGAAGCTGACCGTATCTAGTGTTTCCAACCATTCAACTCCCAAAATAACATCAGAGTTCCTTAAATTCATTACGAAAAGAGATCCAAACTAGGTATAAGTTCCCATTTTAATGGAGACTTGATATGTTCTCCCAACACATTGAGCGTTCACCCCGTTGGCTACTAGAACCTGGAATTTGTCTTTGTTGGAAGAATTAATGAAGAAATTCAAAGCTTTTGCTGTTTTGATGTCGATAAAATTGTGGGTACTGCTTGAGTCAATTAGCACATTTATATTTTTCTGGTGGAGAAATCCTGGTACCTTGATTGTATGGTGGGTGTTAACCCCATGAGGGCATGCACGAAAATAGCCATTGTATCTTCTTCCTTCTCTTCTAGAACAATCGATAGTTCTTCTTGAATAGGTTCTTCTTGGTGGTATGCTTCTTCCTCTTCTTCTTCATATTGAGCCATTCAATATGAAAGTTTTTTTTTTGTGCACATGCTTGTTCTCTGGGATGGTGATTATGACATTTATAGCAGAAGTATCTTGATGGTTGATCATTTTTGTGAAAAGAGTTGTTGCCATACGAAGGATGACTATAAGTTTCATGTTGTGTATACAACTGAATTCTCTTCTCAGCTAGCTTGGCTAGTCTTATGCAATCGTTCAACGAGGTTGGATTTTGAATGTCCACCTCCACCTTAATATTTTCTTTCAAACCATTGCGAAAAGCTCCTACCACTGTGTCTGGACTGAGGTGTAATGCATACGATAGTAAACTGGTGAATTCGAAGACAAACTCACTAACTGATATTTCTTGTTTAAGAGATAACAGTCTTACTGTGTATGATGATGTAGCTCGTTCATCAAATCTTTCTAAAAAATAGGTAGCAAAATTATTCCAGCAAACAGTAGCTCCTTTCTCGCGTTTAAGCCATACAAACCATTGGTAAGCCTTAATGCCTATAAAGGGACTTTATCAAAATCCTTAATTTGGTATAAGTCGAGAATGCCTTCCATTTTTGCTATCCAACCACGAGGATCATGACCCTCAAAAGTGGGCATATCAATGCATGGAAAATTATTAGGGCCTCTCGGTTGGTGATAACCCATATCCCTATCCTGATCTTGGTTATATCACTGTCTATGATAGTGATACCCTTAATTATCCGGATTGCCTCTTTGATGCTCCCAATCTTCATCTTGGTCGTCCTTTTCTTCATGTATTTGTTCATGGGAGTGATTTTGGGAATTAGTATTGGGATTAGGTTGGTTTTGTGCGTTCAATAGTTTAGTTAGGGTGACATTAATTTGGCGCATACCATCTAGTAATTGTCGAAGAGCTTCATCAGTGTTAATGGCAGAGTTGCCTGATTCTCCTTGTGTGACGTTTTCGTGAGTTGGAGGAGGGTTAGTAGCCATGGGGTGGACCAGTGGATGATTCGGATTATAACTGCCAATTTTGAAAGGAGAAGGAGAATTTTTTGTACCTTGGCTTCGATGAGGTCTTCTTGCATTTTTATTGGGGGTCTCCGAGCTTGATAGTCGACCGTCAGGTCCTTTGGTCCAACTTCTACTCATGCACTGTTTAAAATTTCCTACTTAGTAATCCTTGAATGTCCAATTCTAAAAAAATTGGTTGAATTCAGCAAAAAATTTGGATTTCGCTTCAACTGTCGCTCCAACTGCGACACAGATTTTAATGTGGCACTAACCCTTGACTTCTTGGATTTTAGTGTAACTCACCTGAACCTGATTGAAACGACAGGATGCGACTGACATGAAACTAAGGAGGGACTGACTGACATGACACAAATGCTAACTGACATAGGCGATAATGGGACGACTGACACAGACTGACAGCGAGGACCGACGATAGACTGACAACGAGGACCGATGACAGACTGACAGCAAGGACCGATAATAGCAAAAATACTGACTGGGACGAACCGACCAAAGGACCAAGATGCGAGGAATTCAGACAGACCACGAGGAGCGAACAGAACCAGCAAGACGACTAACTGGGACGAATCGACCGAAGGACCAAGACACGAGGAAATTAGATGGACCATGAGGGGCGGACAGAATAATACACGCACGAATGAAACAAGACACGAGACGCAATGAGCGGATGGAACAAGACACAAGATGCGAGGAAATCAGACAAACCATGAGAAGCAGACAGAAAGACACGAAGGACCAAGCCGAAGGATTTGCTACGCATGGAGGAGCTCTCGACGTGTGATCAAAGTCACGACGTAGAAGGTGTGACTCATAATTTTTAAACCCTTTCGCAAATGAAACACTACAAATGTGGGATAAATAGCAAAACCAACGAACGAAATTTTTTTTTTAACTGACATCAGCGTCGAAAAAAAAAAAGACCTTAGGTTTTTTCTAGGAATATGAATAAATTCGCGAAATTGATTGGCTGACGGATTTGGGAGGAAATGTAGGTTATTTTTGCCAGATTTTCGAATGCTCGATGACTGTTAATTGCTATAGTGGATGCCTGCGAGCTGAGTGCTGCCTGTGGACGGCTGCGGACTGTAGCATGCTGTCGGTGGATGTTTTTTGTAGTGGAATCGCAGCTGCTAATGGCTGTAGCATGCTGCCAATGGCGCCTGTGGCTGTGTGCTTCAGGATCAAAAATTGGAATCTGATACCACTTGGTAGGGTACTCCTTCCTACCTCAATCTCTAAGTAGAACAATGACCGTAATCACAAATATCGATATAAATTATAAAATGCTTAACACATGAATGCAATGAAAGTATAAGAACAAAAATAATCAAACGCCACTTAAGGTGGGCACACCCTCGTCGTAAAGGCAAATATGCGAGAACGCAAATGAAATATTAAAAATGAAAGATGATATTTAATAACTACACATTTGGATAGCTAAATAATGAAACTACACACTTGGATAATATTGTAGAACATAGCCGACACTATGTTATTTGGTATGTAACAATATATAACTCTTATGACAAGGTTAACGTTTTTAATTCATAACTGTTATACATTCTGTGGTGTAGACCATTAGTTTGTCAAACATAAGTAGATTCATTTATTATGTTTTAAGCAGTTAAAACATACATTCACAATTTGCATTAGAACATTCATTTAATAATTAATACATCTCATATACATTATATTTGTCATAACAAAAACATGAATTCATATTCATAATTAAATAAACAAATCTACAACATACATCTAACATTAGAAATCGCATCCATACTTACGTACATCTAGGTATACATCTATGCATTCATAGTACAATGTCTATGTATACATCCATCATCCATAATTGCATCTATCATTGCATCCATAACATAAAAATAAAAATATAATATAAGCACATGACGAGTCATAAAGAAGATATGATCTCATATATATCATAAATGAGTCTGATACATCAGGGTATAAAACTATTTGTAGGCTAAAATCATGTAGGTCATTATATCTTACACCCAAAAAGATATCATTATATAGATATAGGTCATACGGGGCCTGCTCCCCTAGAGTCACCTCTACCCTTTGTCACATCTCTACAATGTTGTCCTGATACATTGGCCACTGACCTCTCTAGCCTAGTTGTAGCCTATGACTGGGCCTCGCTGATGACTTGTGACTTGGTCTAGTAGATGACTATCTTGACTCTGTGTGCCTAATCCACTAGGATCCTCCTACCAAATATTTCTTAGGTAAATTATCATCAAGTAATGCTATATGAATATTCAATCATAGAATATAAGCTCTACCAGTTAGGAGTTGAGCATCATACTCACCAAACAAGGCCTATAGTCTGGTCACCTCCACCTAAAAACTTACCACCTCAACTTGTAACCCTGTCTGGATATCTCCCATAGCCTAGCTACCTATTGCTATTAGCCCCTATGCTATGGTCAATGTTGCCAGCTGAGTTCATACAGTATCTAACTATGTAGTTCTAGTCTCCAGTTGTGCCTATCGAGGATCACACTCTATCATTCTCATAGTTATCTATATTTATAGAGCATCTCACTCTACAACCACCCTGTCCTGCTCTGCAATCACCCTATCAATATCTATTTGGAATCTATCTATATATACCTTGAGTAGGTCCCTCTCCTCATCAAAGCTCCTCCCTATTTACTACTCTATGATCAACCAACTCTCTAATATGGCTATGGTAGTATCTTGCTTGGCTAACTGCATCTGTAGAGTTTGTATCTAGGCCCTAAGATGATCATCCCCATCCTAAGTATCCTTGTCATCACTTCCATCATCCTATGGTTTCATCACTCCCTCTAGGACCTGGTACCACTCTCCATCTATTTGATGATGCACCCATCACCCATCCACATCCATAATCTCCTCCACTACAGCTTCAACTAGTCTACTCATAAGACCCTTGCCTTATGATAGTAGAGTCACCCACTAGGTATCATACTCTACTATCGTACCTACATCTACCATATATGGACCCACTAGGAGTGCATCCTCCTCATAAGCTACAAGAGTTACCCATGGTCACTCTAAATGAGCCTCATCCTCTCAACATCAATAGATAAGGGGCTCCTCAAAAACATCTTGGTGTATCCTAAACTATTGAGTAATGCAAGAGTATTATAAGTACTCCCACTCCATACTGTACTACCCAATCAGCCACCACCCTATCTCACATGCCCTAACTATGCTACTAAATTCACCCAAGGAGGACAATCTATGTATGGCCTCCAAATAACGTGACCTGGACTTAGTCCCTCAAGGGAATCTATATAATGGGACAAATTGCCTGCATGACGTCGACTTTGACCTATCTCCAGGGCTCATCTCCACCAAGTTGCATATCAAATATCAACATGCTCCATATCTGCTCATGGTGGTCTGGGAAGTCCTTCTGGTTAGTCTACTTTGATATGCTCCCATCCCCAAACCTGAAGAAGGAGGCTGCAAACTGATCCACGTTGACCTCGATTATAGATCTCATATAGATCAATGTATAGATAAGCAAGTAAAGTGCTCCCCCATACCATAATCGATGGCTATTGGACATCACACTCTATCATATCCTATTCTAAATTGAGAAGGTTCCATGGGAACATTGCTCCTAAAGATTCAGGTAGTAATATGTTCAATATCATGCACATTAGTACTACATACCTCCTGTTGAACACTCATGCATCATACCATGCTCTGATTAGCACCCTGTAATTGTCCATGCACTACCTCGCAACCTCAACCTCTACACCAAATATCTTCTATAATACTTTGACCTACTATAGAAGGGGAGTCGAGTCGATCGGGCATACCTCAATGGGGACATGGAATATTAGGTACACATCCTCTAAGGTAACCATCATATCACCAGTTAGAATATGAAATGTGTTCATCCGACTATCCCAACGATCAACTAAGGCCATTAGATAGGTTTGATCGGACCTCATTACCTCTAGTAGAGTCACCTACTTAAGGCCAATCACCCCAAGCCATGCCCACTCCTCATTAGTGAGATCATATCATAAATTATCAAAAAGGATTGGCACTCTATGGTGGGCCTTCAATAGCTGAAGCCCAACAAGCAAAAAAATTAATAAAAATCAATAACACTTTAAAAAAACCAAAAAAATATAAAAAAATTGATGTCATCTAGGGCCAAGACGGTCTGCAGGCATGAGCATCTCACCCTGGTACGACTATCCCAATGACCAAAAATTTGATCGTTGTTTTTCAAATGCAGACGTCCCACCCTAGGATGACCCCCAAAATTTCCAAGGGGAACCGTCTCTGCTTGAGACGACCTCGAAAACAAGGACAAAAATATTCAAAAATCAAAAAACAAAAAAACAAACAAATGTAAAACCTACACTACATCCTAAATCTAGAGTGAGTTTCATTGCTAGAGGTTTAATGTGGTTCATTTGCCAAATTAATTAATGAGGTGCATTTTTACATTATAAAATAACAAAAGAGGAAATGAGTTTCTACCTTCCATGATTCGACTCCTCTGCTTGTCAAAGTCTTAGGCTTCTCCATCGTCAAAATAGGTAGGTATTTTGGCAGCGTTTTGCATCAGAAATCTACTCTCCTCCTCCTCATATCTCCTTTTCTCCAAATTTTAGCAACATAAATAACGTCAAAAATTGTAAAATTTGTTTTTTATATTTTTTAAATTTTCTACGATCATCTCTCGGAGAAACGACTGCATTCAATGTGATCGTCCTACCCTGAGATGACCCCATAATTTGTAGAATGCAACCATCCTTCCTTAGGACGACCCCAAGATCACACTAAATGCAAACCTCCTACAAACATCTTTAGCACTAGCTAGGGCATTTTCTTACACGTAATGGTCCATATAACTTAAAAATTTGAAATATATCCAAAATATTTGATCAAATATCTCAAGTGATCATCATTCCTAGTGATTTACCCTATACTCTTAGCGGTTGCATCGACTAATTATCCATGCAATCTGTTCAGATGGGTAAGTTACGATAAGGCCACTTGAACCAAAAAATAGCTCCAAATGAATTGAATTGTTATCATCTTAATTCCCTAAGAAGACCATGTAGTTGGATTGCTCCAAGGGATAGAGGTGTACATTTCATTCTTCCATTCAATCTCAGCAGATCATCGAATATAGTGATTTACCTCACACAAGAATTGAATTGTTATCATATCAATTCCCTAAGAAATCCATGTGGCTAGACTGCTCCAAGGAATAGAGATGTACAGTTACCAATAATGGTCGAAATCACAGTTGTAATATGATTTTCCCTCCTACATTCGTAAAAGTCTTAGAAAACCTAAACAAGTCATCTTGGTTAGGTAACTCATCACTTTCATCACTTTCTAGATCCTCATTGAATTGTTGCTTGAGGGGGTAGTCATATCATCACAGGATTCATAATCAAAATCAATAATCAAACACTCAATCACACAAATTGTGTTATTATAAGAGAATTGCCAACGAATCTCATACACTTCACTATTTGTTGGGGTAAAATAAAAAATGACAACCAAAACTTGATAGGTCAGATCCTGGTCTATGTAGAACACAAACCACCTAGAATATCTTATGTCTGCCAAGTTTTAACCAAATTTAAAACCATCTAAGTGTTGGAAGCAATGATTCTATGACTTCTACCCTTTCCATGATTGGGGCATATAACATTGACTAGATCAGTGAATACCATCAACCCTCAGTTTGATTTTAGGTCATCTATTGTTGCTTTGTGTTGTGCTTTCACACAATGCATCCCAAAAAGAGACATCTGTAGACACCTAAAACAAATCATATTGAGGATACTACTTATATGGACATCTTTTCAGGCCATATGACTCACCTTGGTCAGCTTTAGGGCTTAATAGTGGTTCTCACTACTCAAATAGGGGCAAATTGCCTTTTACAGCCTAGACTGTCCTATCAAGAGATGACCTCCAAAGATCATCCTACCTCGATATGGTCAGGAGTCATGGCCTCCTTACCCTAAGATGGTCATACCTGTAACAACGAAAACCCAAGTATTGAGCAACGGTTCGAGCAATTACAATTGCCAGTTGTGGGCAACGATGCAATGATTATCAAGAAGCGATTACATTTCTTAGTTTCCAACCATTTCTTGGCTTTCCAAGGAATTTTTAGGCTCCCATTGGGAGGTCTATTTAAGAACACCTTGCCCTCATTGATAGGTGTCTAATTTTCAAGTATCAAATTGCTATCAAATTATACAACTAGAGAGACCTTACTCTCATAAGCAATGAAGTGCTACCAAAATTTGATCATGGAGCTTCAAACCATGATAATAAACCATTTCAAAGGTTGAAGGCTGAATTTGCACTCCTTGCACCATCCAGTGCTCTTGTTTCATGTTAAATGTTGTCATTAAGTCATTCTTCACAAGTGCACCCTTGAACATCAATCCCACGGATTAAGCCCAATATCACCTTGCATTTGTTACAAGGAATTCATCCATAGTTCAATAGTCGTCTCTCCCCGAGATGGCCTGTAGGTGCCACCTTCCTGATCAAGGATGGCCAGCAGGCCAGACCACTCTACATAAGTATAACCTCTTGATAAGATCTATTTTCTTTGCTTTCTTGCATTTAGTATATTTAATAGTATTTTAATTATTAGCTAGCATAGTTAGATTTTAGTTTTATGCATCTGTTTATTGTATTTCAGCTTTCTTTATTGTTTTTCTTATCATGGATATGGGCCTTATCTTAAAATACTCTTCAAATGCTATTAACCCACTTTGAGTTTATTTGTGTGCATATTACAACATAAAGATTCATCCATCACCATCCTACATTGCGGAGGTCATGAGAAACTCCTCTCCAAATTAGTTTGTGGGATTGAAGAAGATTCTACGTATTACATCCAAAGGATCATTATTGTAATCATTGTATCAAGAAGGGTAGCACATCCCTAAGAGGGATTTTATTGTAATCTCATGATAAAGAATGGATATCATTGTTAATAAAAGGACACCATATTTCATATTATATATCTTGTTCTTGATCTTTGTGATTTCATTGTTATTGTTATATTTCATGTTTATGTGCTTGGATGTATGGTATTTTTCATATCTTCACATTGCATTGTTAAATCCTTGAAGTCTTTTGAAGAACATCGTTTAGTTAACATTTTTTAGACTTTTTCATGCTTTATATTTTTTACAATTTGTATACTGTTTGTAGGTTGGTATCTATTTAAAACTCCTCCCATGAACTTTCTTCAATTATGTAAATAAAATTTGTATCTTATAGTGATGATTTATTAGCTTCTACAATTGCAAATGTACTGTCCAATATAGTTATAGAGGTAGTTATTAGAATTCATGTATCATAGTATAATTATTACCCTAGTAATGTGTATGTCAATTCTCGTGCAATGAGGTTGTGGGGATTAACCATGGGTATACCATGTGTTTGTGATCTCATTGTTTAAAATTTATTACCAAATTAGATGATATATTGCATGTGAGAAACTAATGTCATGATAAATCTCCATGCTTAAAATATCATTTCTACTCTCTCCATCATAGGGTTCCAATTATCCAATGGGTTAGCAATCATCATGTATTTTCTAGTTTACCATGTGGAAAAACACATTGCCCAACCAAATATGTTGGATATCCATAGAAAATCCACAATATTGTTGTAGTTACTAAAAAAATAACAAGAATGCAGGCTTTTTATTTTTTTTGTAATCAACTATTGCAATCGACTTCTATGTGAAACCCTATGCTATAATTTTTTAATGATTATAGTGTTTTTATACTACAACTTTTCAAGAAATTACTTGAATTAAAGCAAATGGTTAGATAGATTCCCCTCTAAATGTATTTCTCATATTTAGGCGTATTAAGGTAACTAAAGAAAGTGAGAATGTTACCTAGAATACTTGGATATTTCTACAAAGTGTTGACTATTTTTTCTACTACAAGTTCCATCATCTATAACAACATGGAAAACAACACTAGTCATTAGATTTTTTTTCTTTTCTTTTTAACTATAAGAAGATATATATAAAAGGACTAGTTTTCATATGCCTACCTATTTCATGGTGCCATAAATGGTTTCCATTATATTATTGTTTTTTTAACTACAAGAAGGTACTACCTACTAGAAATTTGATTTTTAAATACATGTTTGATAGCACCATAAGTGATTTTCACCATCATATTATTATCTCTAATTATTTAGATATATGGGTCCTAGGGATCTATAGAAGTAGAAAAAACTACATTGCCCCCCATAATTTGGATCTCCTATTATGATAAATTGAGATAAATGCATCCCTTGACTTTGGATTTGTGTATGGCTTTAGTCAATGTCCATCATTCATTATTGGATCCCTTAATGTGTCTATTATCTATAACTTAAGCACCCCATTGTCATAAATAATATCAATCTCATAAGGCCCAAGCCATCATGTTTGAAGCTTCCACTTGAAGTCCTTGTGTTTAGAGTCATAGTGTAGTACCCATTCATCTATTTATAGTTTTTTTTTTATCTTTGATGAGATGGTTATGCCACTTGGTCCTATATTTTTGTATGAATTTGGTGTGGAATAGGTATTCTTGTCTCATTTCATCAATATCATTGAGTTGGTCTATACACTACTTATATACTTATAAGAAGTCAATTCTGAGCTAAAGTATTGTTCACAAAGTTTCAATATCAAAATTTATGAAAAATACTATATTTTTACCATAAACCAACTCAAAGAAGTGAATTTTGTTGTTGTCTTACATGTGGTGTTGTATACCCATATTGTCTTAGGTAATCAATTAGCCCAATCACACTCCTATATTAAAATAGTCTTGGTGAGAATGTTCTTTAGCCCTTGTTTCATAATATCAACATATACATTTGATTGAGGGTAATGTAGAGTGGAATTCCTATATCTTATTTTTTGCTCAATAATGAGAACTATAAATAATTTTGTTGTGAATTGATATAAATTTTTTTTATGTCCTAGTTAGTAAGAATATCCATTTATCCATGTGTAAGGGATATATTTTTAAATAGTCATTCTCATTCCTCCTTGGACTGGTGTGTAGGGAACTTTCTTGCAACCACCTGATTATTCATGCTTGTAGACCATGGAGAGTTAGTAGCATAGAAAATAGGTGTTCTTCCACTTCCAAGAAAGTATCCTCTGTGAGAGCTATTTTTTTGGTCTAGAAATATCTGTAACCAAATTGTACCAAGTTTATCTAGAATTATCACATCAAAATCATGTCACATCAATGTATAATTCTAATATTTACTACATATTTGTTCATGAAGTGTCCAATGGAATAATGGGATACATACAAAAAAATTGATAGTCAATTATATAGTGTCTAAACTTTTAGATTTCATAAAATACCATTAGAAATTCTATGATAGTTTAGTTCAACTCCAATATAAGATTAGTTTCATTTTCTTGTCCAAGTTCTACATTTAATATTGCATTAGCGGCAAAGGTATAAATGTAAAAAATAAGTTCCATTCCATACATCATAATATATATGTGGAATCCAACTTGTCCTTTAGGGTAGCAAAGGCTTCCTAGAATATTGGTGCCATTAAAAAGGTGGAATAGTGCTGAAGCAATTATAATAGATTTTTTAATAATCTTACTCATAGAAAGTTTCTCACATCCTTGAATATTATGATATTATTGACGACTTTTAATTTAGCAAGGTTAATTTTGATGCTTTTGAATACAATAGGTGATCTAAGAAAAATACTTTCAACCATTAAAATTTTTATTACTAAGGGAAAAATTTATTTCCTAGCAATATTTCAAAGTTTCTAGGTTAACTAGAGATCTTATTAGCCATTTGGAGCATGCCTAGGGTGTTTAGAATCCTTGTAGCTGTAATTGGGTCATTGTGCTTATTTTAATAATATCGATAGGATTTAAATCTATTTAAGGCTTATTTGATAGGAGTATTGCTTATCAATATGTTAATCGTTGGACTTTCTATGATTGTTTAGTTAGGGAAATAAAGCACATCTAAACATGGGATTAGTTGTTTATCTTATAACATTGACTACCTTAAAGTTTTCCTCTTTCTCTTAGGATTTATAAGACATAATCCCATATTGCATTTACATATATGGGGTCATCCTTGATTACCTCTACGATCTCAACTTATGGTTACTCTTTCTTTTATTCCATTAATTTATGCAATGGAGGATTTTTTTGTTGTGTAGCAACTTCTTTCTTAGCATATTTATTCATTTGTGTGCAAATTTATTTTTTAAACTCTTACAATGATGCAAGGGTTGGTTATTTTTCTCCTTCTTTTGCTTTCTCTTCAATGATCAAGGGAATTGTGTCTATAATATAATCCAGAATCTTTATTGTATATCATTGCATTTGATGTTGTAAATAGGGTATCCTATCATCTCATTTTGAAATATTATCTAATCCAATATTTTATATAGGTTGGGTAGGTAGTTTAGTTGATTTGGAAGATGCTTGGATGTTGGCATTTTGTGGGAGTGGCAACAAATGTGTTTGTAAATATGGTTATGGTTATAGTTGTCAATTTTGTTGACCTCTCCAAAATTACTATTGTGTATTCTATTAAGAGTATAAGGTAGGTATACAATTTTATGGTGGTCATTTTTGTTGCTAGCATACATGTGAGTACTAGTTTAAAGAAAAAGGAAAATTCATTTGATTAAAAAATATGAAAATTTAGCATAGTCTTTATTCCCTAGAAGTAGTGCTTCTTATCCCCCATGGTTTTTGTTACATGAAGTATACTTGTTCTAATCCTCTTTTTCTTTGAGTGTTGCTTTGTGTCATGGAGTCAAGGGAATCCATTTTCCCTTTATGTATGTTATAATTCCTCTTATTTTGCGAGCATTCATTGATTTGGTATTATTTTGTGCATCTAGAGAAAATACTTCTAGTACTTCTTATAAGAGGAATTGATCTTTTATGACTCTAAATTATTTTATATAGTAGCCCAAAAAATAGTTTTTTCTAGCTCAAGAATAGCTATAATAATTTTTATCTATGTAAATTCTAAAGCAACCACAATAGATTTTACAATGATTACAACAGTTTACTCTATATAAATTGAAGCAAAATATATTGTGCATGTCATCATAGAGACAACAATAGATCCTTCAATATTATCAACCTCTAAAGGGATAATTGTGGTAATGTATTTAGCTTGTGTAACAATGATTTAAGTTATTTCTATATGTACTATACTACCTCCCACTAAATTCTAATATCCTATCCTTTTCTCAGTGACAGTTGCTTATGTGTTTTGGGAATATTTAAATTGCACCTTTTTATCTTTTGGTTATTTTATTTTCCCAATATATGTTATTCTTAAAGTGGTTTTGTATGAATCCATATTTACCTTTCATGCAATACAACTAACTCTAAAAAAAATTATGTAAATGTAGTGATTGTGAGACATCGATTGTCCATATTGTATCCATTAAAATCCTCTATAGTTTCCAAACTTAAATATTTTCAATGTTGCTACTTGGAACTCTCCCCAACAACAATTCCAAAAATGATATCATTATATATTTATAAAAATGGGGCTCTAAATTTCAAAGGTTTATGCATTGTATGTGCAAATAACAAATTCTACTTAACTTGAAGTTACATAAATCCTACAATAAGGATGTAACCTACATAGGAAACTAGGAAATCATACACAAGGAGTTTGTTGAAAATTTTACAATTGTTTAGGATTAGAGCCAACAACCTCTCTACTAAAGGAGAGACCTAAGTTTTTCTTCATGCATAAGAGAATGTAAATTCCTAGCCTAGTTTAATCATATCTAGGAAAATCATGCATGTCACAACATAAGTCCTTTAACTAGAAAATTAATCCTATCCATGATCTCAACAAATATTTATACTTTAGACAAGCATGATGAGATCACAATAAAAATACCCGTAGGAAAACTAGTGCTCGCAAGAAAGTAACACAACAAGGCCTCTAATAGGTCCTCCTAAAACACACCATCCAAACAAAAATAAATACATACATCAATATAAAACATTCAAGCATTGGTCAAGTCTATACAAAACTTGATAATTAGCTATAATATGCATCTACTCTACCAAGAAGAAACCAACTTAATTGTAGTGCTTCCTAGAGTGTTCCTTGCTCTTATTCGTATACATAGTTGATTCCCTTCTCTACTTAAGAATAATAAGTATCCATGAATAAAAATATCTATAATAACATAAATGAGATTACAATAAGATTCTTATACATCTCTTTTTCACTCATATTTGTCTTTTGTTCTTACATATTGCATATATTCCTCATTTTCTTCTTTTTAATATTTAGAGAGATTTATAAGGATAAATTAATATGAGGTATATTATCAAAATCTCATCAAAATTTAACTATAACTTGTAGCTTATCAGTCACAACAATCATAACAAATTTTTAAATTTTTATGGAAGTCCTACAACATACAACAAATTAGTTTTAACAATCACATCTAGAAACTTTGTATAATGTTAAATCAAACTTCCAAATTTAGTTCCAATTATGATTATTATAAATGGATCAAATATCCACCATTCATTATCATTGAATTTGGATGTGAGGATATTTTACAACCAATAATTATAATAAAAATAGGGGATGTATAAGGTTGTGTTTTGGTGGTAGGTTAGTCATGAGATTGTTGTGTTTATATTTAGATAATGACTATGCAATGTGCTAATTTTCAATTACTCTAGCTTAAGCTATAATTGACTAACTATTATATATCGAGTTGAATGTTTCCAAGTGCATCCAATCAACAATTATGTGCCACCAAGTGACTATTATAATCGTTTAATCTCTCCTTGTTATTATGGTCATGGAAAATATTGAATCGGTATTTTTGAGCATGACTAATGTGGTTATAAAAGTGCATTCATAGATTAGTATTTATTCTGCTACTGGTGCCACTATAGTATGATTTTTATTGTAGAAATAATCCAAGGGCTACTATAGTATATCCGACTATAGTGATATAGCAATAGTTGAAGTTTGTTGTAGAATTTATCTAAAATGAATTGCTTAATATGATTTCAAATGATATAGCACCTTGGCGAGTTCTTTAAGCCTAGCAAAATAGAAATAAGGCAGGATTATCTTCCTAAAGAGATCAACCAAATATGAACAAAAACTATGTAAATGATATTAAACAATATTTATATCCTTCTCAATCACACTAAAACATGAAAAATAAACACACAATTTAGTTTGATAATTGAACATTTAAACAACATATTATATTAACTTAAAGTTTATTTGACACAACATATCAACCATAGTTAGTTTCAAAAGGTGATTGAATATGGGCCAATCAATTTGCTTATGATTGTACCCTTGTTTTTTCCTTCTCAACATGCTTACTCTCCCATAAAAATCTATATTTCATCTTTACGGAACCATTAGTAAATATTACCAACGTGTAAGATGAACTTGTGAAGTATTTCATTACAAAGGCATGAACTTCCTAGCAAAATTTTATTAAAAATGTAGAAACAATTGTAAAAAATATGAGAAATTTTGAAAAAAAAATTAGTGCTTACCATCCAATATGCCAAAGCCAAGATTTATCTTCAAATTTGTGAAAGCAAGAAATTTTTCTAGCATATGTTTATTCTTTTCATGGGATGTATATTTTAATTTAAAATAATTCAAATAATTCTTATTGTTATCCAAGTAACTACACGACTCCTATAGGGGTAATGGAATAAAATGTAGCTTCACAAGGACATTATTTGAATAAGGCTAAGTGCATTTATAAATAACTTCATTGCCCCCATAGTGACTATGGGACTGGTCTTGGTGGTTGGAACTGCAATTCCATTAGGGCCATAGATATTCAAAAAATAAACAATGGATATATACCATTTCAAAAAATAAACAAGAAATAAAAATTAATATTCATATGCCAAACAAAACGAGGAAAAAAACCATTGGGATGACAATATATAACTACTCTTATCATATTTGATATCATGTCAATATATTACTATCATCATAATATTATTCCATATTTATGGCACTATTAGTAAATATTATAAAGGTGTAAGATAAACTTGTGAAGTCTTTTGTTACAAAGGCATGATTTCCCTAGCAAAATTTTATCAAAAATTTAGAATAAATTATCAAAATATAACAAAGATTGAAAAATAGAAATATTATTACTTGCCACCCAACATGCCAAATCCAATATTTATCCTCAAATTTGTGAAAGTAATGATTTTTTATAACATATGTTTATTCTTTTCATGGGATGTATTTTCTATTTAAAAATTATTCAAATAATTCTTACTATTATCCAAGCAACTACATTGTTCCTATATGGGCTATTGAACTAGTCCTAGGGGTTGGCAATGCAACTTCTTAAGGACATTACTTTTATAAGACTAAGTGCATTTATAAATAACTATATTTTCCCATAGTGACTAATGAACTAGTCTTGGTGGTTGGAAATGCAATTCCGTTAGGGCCATGGACATTTTAAAATAAACAATAGATATTTACAATTTAAAAAAATAAACAAAACAAATTAAAATATATATGGCAAACAAAAGGAGGAAAAATACCCATTGGGATGGTAACATATAACTATTCTTATCATATTTGATATCATATCAATATAATACTATCATCATAATATTCTTCAACATCATGACATTAATTACCTTGGTAATATTTATCGTTAGGGCATTTTTTATTATGAGATCATCTCTCTTATGAGATACATTTCTATGTGACACTTTATCATGGAAAAAATGCACCTCTATGTTTTAATTAGATATATGGAATTAAAACAAGCCCCACCCATATTACATCATGACCACACAATGGTATTGTAACTTTGCAATTATGCATATATTGCATGGAAAATTTTAAACCTTAGTATCCTTTATAAAAGTTGAGGAATTTAACCATTTGAGCTCATGTCATTTGATGAAACAATCACTCTATTAAAGACTATGCATTGTACATATAGTCATCCTAGATGGATAGATTATTTGAATAGCCCTGTGTACATCCATTACTTGTCTTACTTCTTTACAACAAAGATGGTAAATAAATATTCTTTAGGACAAAGTTCCAAATATTATCAAGTAAGGAAGCCTAAACTTGTGATTCCCAAAATAAAATACACTATATTTTTAAGAACCTTTTATTACATCCATATTTATTTTCTTTTACCCTTCATGAGAATTTGCCATATAACAATTTGTAAATCTCTTTATTGTTCTTATAACTAGTTTTGTAAAGTTCTACATCATATACATGATTTATACTACATTCATTTGATTTTTTTCCTATATTATCATGAATCATTCCAATGTATTTATTTGAAGGCTATGCCATTTATAGTTTTTATATGCTTCACTTGTCATAAGTACAAAGAAGAGAAAAATATTCATATTTCAAGAAAAAAAAGATATGCAAGAAAATGATATACATGCATTGAGAATAAAGAGATACATAAGAAAAAATATATACATGTATCGAGAAAATACACATATTAAAAAAGATATAAGAAGTATATAGTGCATGAAAAAATTATATAACTTCAAAATATTATCAATACATACATATGTTCTAAAAAATGATACAAATTAAATGAACCATAAAGGTATTCCTAAAGTCAAATGTCTAATTATATACATATATACATTCCAAAAATGCCTATGCATCATATAACTACATCTTCTTCTTTCAAGAATAATGTGCACTCCTTGTTGTTCTCAACATCTTAATTTTCATTTATTACTTTTCTAATATTGATATCAATCTAGATGCCTCCCAATCTATATGACCATGGTAATCCCTCAAGCTGGTCACCTCCCTCCCATGACTCTCCCTTAATATGATCACCTCCCTCCTATTGCTCTTCATTTGTGCTTTTTAATCGACCTAGCTTACTTAGCCTCCAAGAAGGATACTCCCATTTGCATGACATCCCAAATACTTGAGGCTCAAAGGATATTGTTAACATGATATATTAGAGTAAAAAGTATCACAAAAATAATATATAGAATATCAATCATGATACAATTAAGACCATAGTCAACAAGGTATTTTTATCTATCAAAGCTATCTACACATATATTTAATTATTATTCTATTGGTTCATTTGATATCTTAGTAGTTCATTTCATATACATATATGTCAAAATATATGATTCAAATTAAAAAGGATAAAAGAGATTATTCTAGGATATTTTACTAGGTCCACTCACCATGTAAAATGAGTTTAGACATACCTTAATCTATACAATTGCATTAGTCAAACTTACCTTTTCTTTTTCATTTGGAAAATATATCTCTCCATTATCTACTTATACATCCACAAGGGTGTCCCATTAATAGCCCCATCCACCGAGGCATATCCTCCATCCTCACTTATTTATGAGAGGGACTCCCAACATACTTTCCTATCAAGTCACCTTTAGCCCATGACTTCCTATGTTCACCAAATGCAATTTATCATCCTCGCTACTCTCCTATTCTACTCTACCTCTAACTAGGGGCACATACTATGCTAGGGCATCACTACTCCCACCTTCCCTCTACCATCAATTTAATAAAAATTTCTTATATATTTTCTTCTCCACCCGATGGGTCTCAATGGTCTTGTTGGTAGAAGATACTATTCTCAAGTGTTCCTAGAAAAAAATATGGAAAGGATAAAATTGGTTCTTTTCACCTAAGCTATCTCAACCCTATTTTCACTGGCATACATGCATGACATGTTAATGGTGTACATGGAAGCACTCAATATATAGAAACACTCCCACCTCTTCATATTCTACCATGAGATTTCCATATAGTGTCTACTTTCAAATTATGTTTGGTCATGGTGGAATCTATAGACTCTATGTTTTTAGTCCCTCCTCTATTATCATTTATTGAATTTACAACATATGATTGTCTATGACATGAGTCACTCCATGCAGTTTATACCTCAATAATCGCTCATAAATCCACCCCATAAGGAGTGTTATTATTCCATATTTTGTTTCCCACATTAAAATATAGTAATACTTGTAAAAAAAATTGCTTAAAAGAACCCCCAGTTGAATTGCCTTACTTCACCACTATGTGCATACATCTCCCAAAATATATTGTAAATTGATTTGTTGCTTTGTTGTAGAATGCTTTACCCCAAAGCAATCCCTTTACAACATTTCAAATGTTTATATGGCCCAATTCTCCCATAAAAATTTCATCCTTATCTTATTTGCATTATCCTCTCTATATATGAGGTAGGTTGCATGGATCCTCCTCATATTAGTAGTAAAGGCCATATAGTGCTAATAATAGCTCTAGTATTGCTAGTAGTATATGCATTTCCTCCAATGTTGATGATCATATATGTCTAACCTTCATGGTCCCACTTAAGTATTATTAGTCCAAGATGCCAAGTATATAACACCTTATCCACCAAAGGGCTATGGGGCCTCACATATAGCCCTTGTGCTAGCTTTCCCAAATTGTACTCCTCTAGGTAATCCCAATCCTCTTGGGGGTAATTATCCCAACAACTCTTCTAGCCTTGATGGATCTCTAACCCTTAATATCTAGTTGTCTAATATTGAAGGCACTTTCAAGAGGTCCAATTTATCCCTATACCATATATATCTATCCTAAAGTAAATAAATTAGTTAAATTGGCATTAATACAAGTTCAATAAAAGGAAAAATTTGCACAATCTACTAATATCATATCTCTACCAAACAATAATATATATAAGGATGTTTATCATTCAATTTGTTCGATAAACTACATCTAATTTAGTGATAATGATAGTTATCAATAACTAATTTTCATTGGGAATATTTAATTTCATGAGAATATCACCAACTCAAAAGAGTGCTCTCAACTTATACACACCCAAAAATAAAAACATCTAAAATTTTAAGTAAGAAAATGTAAAATAAATCAAGAAATATAAGGAAGCTAAAATATGAGCAAACAAATAGTTTCAAGGAATCACCATGTAAAATTAAATTCAAAGGATATCTAGATTTTTCTAATTAACATAGGGCATACAAATTTTATACAAAGAAACACTTATTTTTAAATCTAGATACACATGTAGACTACATGACTCATTCTATTTTCCTAATCATGATCATGACAACATGTTTCAAATTATCTTGCAAAAAATCCACATACTTTTAAAATTTCCTCTTAAATGTTCTCTTGAAAATTAGAATAAGTCATGAGGCTTATAAATCCCACCACTACTGACCATGTAAGCTCTCCAGTTAACATTAACCACTAGTACAAGACCTTTGATTGCTAGCAATTAGCCTTCTATTTTGAGATGAATTTTTATTGTGTGGCCTCTTCATGGGCACACCCACCCCCTTCACCCTTGCAAGTCCTATTTTCTACGTATATTTTATGTCACTCATTGATGATGGTATCTAAGACCCCATGTTTGTATTTTATCATATCATATAATTTGAAATTTTTGTAGATTACATTTTTTATTCCAAGGTGCTTCATATTTACTTCATTTTTTAATGGAATAGGCACCTTCTGGAGGAAATATGTATAGATAGAAAAGCACCAATTCTAAATATTAGGTATATATAATTTTTTAATTTTTCTTGGTTGATTGCTCCCGAGAAAGTGAAGGTAGACCTTGGGGTTTATAAGCCTTAGATATTCCCTATAGATTTTATTTTCTTTGTCTAATCCAATTCCTAAGATAATATCATCATTGTGTCATCACCTAGAAAGTCCCTTAGGTCCATTACATTAGCTCACAGACGGGTCACTTAGTTGAAAGCCTTCAAAACACGTGTGTTCACGGGCTTCTTAAAAAATCCCCTATTTTTAAAATTTACCACCTCCCCTTCTAATTTATTAAACCCTAGTGGTAAACCCCTATCTAATAAATAATAACCTCTTTTCAAAACTTACCATTTTACCAAAAATATTTGAATCAATTTTTAATATCCCTTGGTAGGTTTACCATTTTATCAATATATATCCATTGAGCATGTTTGACTCCATCAAACTATCAAGTATTTATGAGCATAAAAAAAATTAGTGGTTTGAGCTCTAACTTGAAGTAAAAATATGTATATTCTTGGTCTTCACACATTTCATTTAACCAGTAATATACAAGAGTAAGTTTTGATTATATTCTAGGTCTCTCACTCTGGGAGGGAGGACACCGTTTCAAATTCCTTACTTCCCCTTGCTCCTGTCTTACTGATCTCTAGTTGGGTAGATCTTCCTGGGATCTTTGCATTTCCAAGACCTCCACGGATCCTCCTGTGCTTATCAGGATGTGTCATCCCATTTTTAACGTGACTGTGGTGGTTTGGTTGGATTGACCTGAAGATTCTTTCCATGGCAGCTTTTGGTGGTGGTTGGATTTCAAATGGCTTGGCTTGGGAGTTGGAGATGCAAAGCCTTTCCCGATGGAATTTTCTAGTCTTTGAGAGGGCCCCATGCTTTATTTTTCTTGAAACTCAAGGATGCCTCTATGTATCTTTGAAATTTTAGGTCTCTCTAGGATTCTTGTATTTGGAAAGTATCTTGAAAGAGTGAAATATTTTGCATTGCTTGTACATACTGATGAAAAAACCAAGCTTAATTATCCCACATGGCTAGTTCTAAAGAAAATGCTATATGCTCTTATCTACCTAAATTGATATTCACAAATAAGTAGCAGGGGATTTTACTAGGCAAAAACAAGGCAACCTTCACCCATTTCTAGAGGGATTTTTAGAGACTTTTATACATTTATTCTAGTTGATTTCTCTTCCAGTCTCATGTGCATTGGAGGGTGGTCCTGTTAGAAGAAGTAGGGCTTCATTACATGGATCATTAAATTCAACGTCTAACTTTAGAACTATTGTTGTTCACCAGAAAACTAATCCTTCATAGTTGCATACAAGACTAGATTGCATCATGCCCTACGCACATATGCATCAACTCTCACATCATGAACATCATGAACATGATGGGCAACATGTTGGAAATATGAGCAGGTTTTGTTATCATTGATGTCAAGAGTCAGTTTCAGTGAGCAGGGAAAAAAGAAGGATGTAAAGAATCAGTTTAAGTAAGCAGTGCAAGAGAACGATTGCTTCTAGGCCTAAAGAAAATAATATTATAATATATCCTATTACAATATTCAAGGTGGTCATATGAGGTCTAAAGAGCAATAGTAAGGCCCAAGAAAAATAATATTATTATATTTTATTATAATATTAAAGGACTAAGGTTAAGACCTAAAATATTTAAATTAATTATAATAATTTCATTATAAATTAATTTATAACTTAATTTAATTAACTTTAAAATTATTAAATTAATTATAAATTAATTATAATAAATTGATTATAAATTAGTTTATGATTTAATTTAATTAACCCTAAGGTTAGGGTTATAAGGGCACAAAGTTTAATTTAATTCGAATTAAAATTCGAATTTCAAAGGTCACCGATGTTTTGAGCACATGTCACATTGCATATAAAAGGGGCAAGTTTAATTTCAAAATATTATCTATGAGAAAGTATTATTTACAAAGGAAATCATGCGCTGTGGTTAGAGAGGAAGAAACTCACATGTGTTTTAAAAGCTTCAAAGGGTAGACAAAGGAATAAAGTGAAGTGGGAGAACTAATGCTTATCCAAAGTGTTGGGTAGTGCAATTGGTAGCCAAGGGTTGCGCTCAGTCGTTCGTAGGTGCAAGGTTTAAGGTTCGATCCATGCGGTCTTCATTTTACAAGAGGAGAAGATGTTTTGGTCTGCACAATCGAAGAGGGACAAAGGGAATGCGCATGCCTTTCCCTTTGCGTGAAGGCACGTAGCCCACTTGGTGGGCACACACTGTGCAAAGGCGCTTGGAAGGAGGGGTTTGTGTGTTCGAAACCCACCAAGGCCTTTTGGTGATTTGAAAAAGGTATGCACTCACATTTGCTAAGGTTTAAATGTTGCATCCGAAAATTGCAAGGGTGGAAATTAATTTTTTAATTTTCTAAAGTTTTATTAATTGAAAATTGCATATTTAAAAGGATTTATGAGTTATACAAGGGAGATAAAAGGGTATGCAAAGTTTTAATTTTTGTGTTTGATTTTTAAGTGGTTAAAGTTTATAAAAGGAGTAATAAGGTGTGCCAAGGGTGTTAGATGTTATTTGTTGAAATAAAGTCATATTATAAAAAATGATTTGAAAGGAGAAATAAGGCATAGTTGATTTTTGATATTTTGACTTGGTGAAATATTTTTGAAAGAAAATATTAAGGACAAATTTTTGCTATCTAACCTTTGAGATTGGCAAAGAGAGTGATTGTGATTGAGACAGGTTTTGAGGTCAAAAATTCATCAAACAAAAGGTATGGGCATATCTTCCTTGTGAGTGAAATATTGTTGGATGTTGTGAATGCTAATTTGGAGTGAAAAAGATTGTTTGATAAATATTGTTGAGTTTGATTTTGAGACATCCAATGATGATTGATGTGGGTTTTCTGGAATAAAATTTGATACTAGAAACCTTGTTTGATAAGCATTTTTGGAAATATTGAGTAAGCTTTCATATGCTTGATTAGGGTTTGTGAAATATCATGAGTATCATTGTTATGTGAGTTTTGTTTGATAAGCATTGTTGACTAAGCTTTCATTGAGTGATTGGTTGAGTGGAGTTGATTGAGCTTAGTTGATTGGAAGTGTTGGAGTGATAGTTCAAGTTATGTGAAACAAATTGTTCATTACTAATTTGAGAAAGAGATTGAAAGTGATTGAGTGTGAAACATATTGAGTCTCTAACCATTCTCTATATGTTTCTATGGTTAAACAAAAGAGTTTGAAAGTGATTGAGCATTGTTGTGAGTGTGAAGCATATTGAGTCTCTAACCATTCTCTATATGTTTCTATGGTAAAACAAGAGAGATTGAAATTGATTGAGAATTGTTGTGAGGATGAAGCATATTGAGTCTCTAACCATTCTCTATATGTTTCCGTAATATTAAACAAGATTATGTATGAAGCTTGTTTATGTTATTGAAGAATTTTTCTGTGATAGATTGAGTTGAGTTAAGCTTTTGTGAAAGCTTGTGAGCTGATTTGAGTAAGTCCTAAAGTGGACTTAAGGACTGAGTTGAGTAAGATTTTGTGGAAGCTTACAATGCAGATTTGAGGTAAGTCTTAGTGAAGACTTATTGAGCAGATTGGACAAGTTCTAGTGAGGACTTGTTGGGCAGATTTGAGGTAAGTCTTGGTGAAGGCTTGTTGAGCAGATTGGACAAGTTCTAGTGAGGACTTGTTGGACATATTTGAGGCAAGTATTTGAGAAGAATTGTGAGCAAAGTTGATTGATTTATTTGTTCAAACCTTGAGTTAAGGTTTGGAGTAGATCTAGCAAAGTTGATTTGTGATTGGATCAAGCTTTGTGTTAAGGCTTGAGGACAGATTTAAGGACAGAGTTTGGGATAAATTTGAGGATAGATTTGTGCTAGAATAGAGACAGATATTGAGTAGATTTGTGCTAGACCGAAGGACTATGTTTAGTGTAGATTTGAGACAGATATTGAGCAAATTTGTGCTAGATTGAAGGACTATGTTTAGTGCAGATTTGTGATAGATCGAAGGACTGTATTTAGTGCATATTTGATACAGAGATTGAGAAGAGGAGGATGGAGAAGAGGGGGTGGAGGTTATATTTAAGTTACATATCAAATATTTATATCATTTATAACATGAAATAGTTTTAAAATAGTAAAATATTTAATAAAACAAACCATGTAAAATTTGAAACTAGAATTACATAAAGAAGAAAATTATATTTATTTTTTTAAAGCCAAATATTTAACCTTGAATTTAAATAATAATAAATGAAGTGGGCACCATTTCTAAAGAATAAGAATGTATTATAAAAGCTGCCAAGTTGTATCTAATAAAATTTTGGAGCCATCATATTCATTAAATCTTGTGCATCAACTTGTGCCACATTAGTTAGGGTCATTCTCACTCAAAACACCTTGAGTGCATGTGCATGTGCATGCATGCATGATCTTCAATAATACCCACAATAAAAAAATATCCTTCCTTTAATTTTGAGTTGTGCTGTGTAAAGGACAACCATTTCAAAAACATCACTGACATTAATAAGAGTTTACTCAGTCAAGGGAAGATACTCAAAACAAAAAAAATATTATAGAAAAAGGAAAAAATTAAAACAAAACTAGTTAATATAGGCAAAAAAGGAAACACAGCTAGTAGCGAGGAAGAAAGAAAGAGAGGGTTTTGGTTTTATAAGCCACGCCCCCAAGCATTTAATTTTTCCTCTTATATTTGTCAATGGGCAGCTATGTTCTCACGTGGATTTAAGAAAAGTCCTTGCTTTTCTTTCCTTTTGGTTCCTCGTTGCTATTATTCGAACTTGAAACACACACACTTCGTTTGCCACAATTGCAGTTTAAGTTGATGTAAAATGGAGGCCAAAATTGTGGAGTGCATGAACTCCAACTTCCTCTTGTACCTATAACGCAATGTAACCTTCATGTGTGAGTGGCTATGCGCTGAATATTCTTTTGAGGTAAGTAGCATAAAATCCTTTCACTCCTAGGGTAATATTATATTAAGCACCTAATTTATTGAAAGTTGACTATGTTTTATAGTAAAAATTAGGGTTTTGTGGGATGGGTGATGCATGATTGTAACTTTTTGAAAGAAGATCTTGCTAGAGTTTCTTCAGAAGGCTTCAAATATTAATCTATTTCTTGAGTTAGATAAAAAATGGCAGGGTGCCCAACCAAAGATTGTTGATCTAGTGATATTGCAGAGAATTTGACCAATTGTTACCAACAAGTAAGTCTTTAGTTTGGGCTAATGCTTACACCACTTGTTGCATTTGGTTTACATTAATAACTAGGAAAAGTTTATGACTACTTAATGACTGAACCTAAATTCGATGCCTTAGTTTGAGGTTTGAGAAAATATAAGCACAATGAACAACACCTTGTCAATTATTGCCAAGAAAAAACCACTGTCAGAATAATCATGTTGTACCCACCTATGAAACTAGCTTTGAAACATAATTTATTTACTTTTATTATTTGTTTTTTTTTAACTTCATAGTTGGTAGAGCATGAGGGATTTGTAACAGGTAGTTACACTTTGATAGGAATAATAGTTTGAGCTTTGTTCGAAGTCTTTGCCTTAACTATTCCTTTAAGATTGCTGTGAATTGGCCTTCTTGATGCTATCTTTTTTTGGTTGTGTGTTTTGGTTTACCTCATAACTAAAGGATATTGGTCAGTAAACTATCCGAAGTTTGTATTTCAAAGCTTACACTTAAACTGCCCCATGTGACTGCATTACCAAATTTTGTGATTGCTTGTAGATTTTTTTTCTCCTTTTTGATTGACTTCACTACTGGAAGTGGATTCACTAGGAGACTATGAACTCTGGTCTTCACTTCACTCTTCACCTATTAATCAAAAAGATAGTGGCTGGTATGTTTTGATAGAGAAGGAAAATGTATATAACTTTCACATCATCAAGAGGAAACAAACCTAAGAGCCATAATAAAAAGTGAAAACTTTACCCGATAAAATGGAAGGAAGTACAAAGACAAGAGGACTTGGATGACATTGCAGATAGACATGCAATTGTTGGTCCCACATAGGGGTGGCATGCCCAAGGAGGGGCATAGATATATGTTGAAGAATTTATAATAAATTCAACCCCAAAGAATCAATCGGGAGGATTGTTCCATCAGAAAGTTTGGCCAAACTAGGATTCAAGGAATCATTATGTTCATAGTATGCATGAATTGATTATTTCATGTAGATAGAATGCATTGAAATGATTGCACAATTATGTGTGTCTGGACTTTATGGTTTGAGGATGCATTCTCTATGTGTTAAGCCGCATGGTAGTGTGACATCATGTAGATGGATTAGCACATCCACAAGTTCAATTTTTTTGACATGCTATAGTGCTATGTATCTGATATCCTAGTTAAAGGGTCAATTCTTCAAGTAGGAAATAGAACCAAAGAGGAATTCTAGGTGAGAATGGCAGTAAATCACTCCAAAGATGCTCTCCCTCCTCTCACACTCCATAGATAAAAGCTAATAAGCATCAATGATATTTTATGGCTCATGGACACTTTTCATATAGTTTTCTGTCTATTGACAAGCAATACTGGTTGAGATCACTAAGGGGTGGCTCAAGCCAAGGTTGATTGTCAACAAACATAAAACCAGTCAAAATGTAAATTTGAATTTTTACCATATATTCCTTAATATCATGTTTGTAACATCTGAGGTGCTTCTTTTATGAACAAAACAACTTGATGCAAGATTGAGTACTTCAAAATTTGTAAGGTCCATATGTGCTTTTTGAGTGGTAAACCATTAGCCATATGTGTGAAGGCACTTGTCTAGCTGTAACTATTCTGAGTACTTGTTCCAATAAACTGTTCTCCATGTATTGGACACTTGCCTCACAAAACAACATAAATGTGGAATAGCTATATATCGATCATTTACAACCATTTGTATGGGCTTGTAAGTATGACTGTGTATTGCCAAACACTAGATGTAATGTTGTTCCTTAAGGATGTGGATTTTTGCTTTCGAATGTTCATTTCTGAGTTAAATACTCAACTGAGTTTATAGGCTGCTCTAGAAAAGCATTGAGAGAAGTGTTTTTCAGTTGTAGAATCCTTGTTGACATTTGAATTTAATGGCTGCATAATATATTATTGTACCTACTGCCTAAGAGGTTATGATTGCAACACTTTTTAGTTCTACGTTGAATGCATTGTAACTATTTAATGATGGAAAAAGGTATTTATGTAGCTTATTTTGGCCAAGAATAAAGATATTATATGTTCATTTGATTTGTATTACAATATAATCCACCTTCAATTTTGATAGGTATTTGTATTGAAATGTGTGTTGTTGATTTTACCCATAATGAATAAGGGAATGATTTCAATTGTATGCCATTTAATTGGTAAAATATTTGTATTTTAAAATTGTGCTGCTGATTTTGCCAAGAATGAATAAGTGAATGATTTCAGTAATATGCATTGTATTGTACATTCTCAATATGATGTAATCTTGAACTATGATGCTGTCATGGTGTTAATTAAGTAGGTCCGAAACTAATTTTTTTGAATCTAATCAACATAAGTACCACTTTACATAAGTCTGGCTGCAAAATTGAACAATGTCACTCTCTGCATGTTGTAAAAAAACTAATGGTTAAGTCATATGTTGATGTCTAGCAACCAATGAATGCTTGTTGATGACTATTTTGGAATTATTAGTCCTTCCTTGCTGCACTTGTGAAAATATGACATGAGTTGAGGCAAAAATTCCTCATATAATGATCTCTAAACTAGTATAATTGATAAATGGATTGAAGTGTGTTGTTGCTTACCTTCATGGATAGGAGATGCTTGAATTTGTTGCAATTCAAAGTTTAGGATCCTTTTCAGTTCATATAACAACATTATGATTCAATTGCATGTATGAGGAATGGAAGAATTATATTTCTCATTGTTCTCCATCTGAACTACAAATCTGATTGGCTTGCTTGGGAAGCACTTCCCACAAAGTGATTAAACTATGACCAAGAGATGTTGTAAGCCTCACCTCTAGCTGCTAGTGAGGGAAGGGATGAGGTTGTAGGAAGTTTCCTCATTCTTGGGTAAACACGTTTAATCTTAAACTGGTCTTGAAAAGAATCAAGACAACCAGGAGTTATTTGGGCCTTTATATAAACTTATAGCACCTTGCCAGTATCAAGATAGAGTTGAATGTGGGGACCAATATAGGTCAGTCATCTGAAGTTACTTCTCAGGGAGTTAACAAGAATGGGTTAGAATATGTCAAACAAGGAACACCCAATTACTCACATGGTATGATTATTCGAGAGGTATGGGTAGGTACTCCCTCACAAGCAATCATTTACGAGTTGATAAAATAATGACATGTTCAAATCCACTTCCAATAAAGGTATGTTTAGTAGTGTCGTAGGATAGTCAATGATGGGTTTTTGACTAAGATAGATGGAAATTTGGAGTTCAATGCAGAGGCTAGAGTGATAGACCAATCAAAAAATTCAACAAACGATATCTAGGTCTCAAAGATAGTGATTGATTGATTATAAAATGGTGTTCATTGATGTCGTTGGATGTAAACCACTCCTTAATAAAACACCTGTATGTGTTTATGGTTGTGTGATGACTGGACTTAGCCTAGTGGTAAGTCATTGATGTGGGTGTTATGGTGTGCAATTGTGATTTTTTTGGGGTTCAACCCAAGGAATGCGGTTGTACCAACCAAGCTCTCAAACCATCGATTTCACTAGGTAATGATACAAAATGAGTTCACTCTTGATACATATAACTAATAATTTTACCAAATCATGTTAAAGGTCCCACCTTTGGGGTTTTTTAGGTACCTATTATGTTTCGTATTTACAAATAATTTAACAATACAATGAAAAATACCTTCAAATTTTGGTCTCTGTTTATCTAAGACCACATCCATTCCTTTGAAGCAATCACTTTTGATTTTTAAAATACCTAGAAAATCTTCAAACTTTTGAGGGATTAATTTTTAGACTTGTGGTTGCCAACCACCACACATTTAAACTAAAATACAAAATGACTTGAGCTAGACTTCATAGTAATCAGTCACCATTAGTGATGAACAAGACTCTTCAACAACACCTACACAAGAATTTATTTGATATGACAAAAGTATAACTTTAGTTTTTGGACATGATACTTTAAGAAATAATTTAACTCCATACACATTCAACAACCCCCAACATGGCATATTGACTACCTTTGTTTCATTCAAAATCAAACAAACACTTATGGTAGTCTTACCAACATACCGTAAAATGCTTGACATAACGCATGCTTCTCTTAAACGCGGACTTGGTAGAGAAAGGAGTCAGACTTGGCTTAAAGAAATAAGACTTCATGTGCACCACTTTTCATTTTCCCACACTCATATGGATGGGACACATACAGCCAATTTTGCCATACCATATGAAGTGAAGAAACACATCGCCTTAATTTCCATGCAGCATTTTTTTTAACCCACATAGTGCATGCAGTTTGAGCGCTCCTTCAGTTAAGATAAAAAGTGCTTTTGTTGCTCCATGCTTAGCAGGAACACAACATTATCCTAGATGAATTGTATGCATAGGATATCGATACATAGAATCAACACCCTCCCTTATGTTAGACTTGTTGGTTCAAGGAGTATTACAGAGAAATAACTATAGCTGGGAAAGTTTTTGTTAAGAGTTATGAAATTGCTAAAATGAAAGCTTGATGAAGATATCTATATAGGAGCTAAATGAGGTCCCGATGGATTTCTTGTAATTTTATTTCAAATTTTTTGGGATATATTAAATAGTGATATGTTGGTTTTGTAAGGTTTATTTAATATAGTAGAATCTAAAAGCATGTTATAGAAGACTTTTTACACAAGTAGTTTATTGTTTTATTATCGGGTTAATTAAGATTAATTTGTTGGAATCTATGATAATTTATGTGTTATTATTAGTTGCTCCATTTGATGCACATACAACATTAGATTGGTAGTATTGCAGGTTATACAAATAGTCTTCTATTTATTTGTGATAGATCAGAGAAACAATGATTCCATCAAGGGGCTAACTGGGCTCTAGAGAGTTAAATTGCTACACTACAACAAATTTCTATTTTTTGGATAGTTTGTGGCTTTGTTATGGCATATGTGGTTGGTCTGAGACTGATTGATGCATGTTGATCATGATTATGAATGATTTTCAATCTGGTTAGTGGCTTTGTAATGGTATGTGTGATAGGTCCAAGAATGATTGATGCATATAATCATGATCTTGAATGGTTGTCAATTGCTCCTTAATTGTATTTCTATTTAGGATTAAGGAGCTTGTATTATATCATATAATTATGTAACCCTCTTATTTCAAAAATCCATAGAACTAATTGATTGTGGGTGGTTTGTGGATTTTTTCAGGTTTATTCTCTTCATACAATAGCTATTCTATTTTGGAAGCATAGCTAGTTATGGGTGACAAAAAAGTGTATTCTCTAAAAGATACAAATGGTGAGATTGTGGCTGTAATTAAGCATAAGAGTGTATGCACACTTGCTGATCTTCGAACAGAAGTTGATAGATATAATATTTTAGAATATCCATTTGAGTTTATTAGTGAAGTGGGACATCCTATCAATCCAAGGCAAGAGTACACATGGGATGTGGAAGAAACAATCATTGGGGTTAAAAGGAAATTTACAGAGCTTACTAGAGAACAAATGAATCATGAAATAAAACAAAATATTGGATCAGCAAAAAATGATAAAAATAAACTTCCACATACATCCATTCAAGAGACTATAAGTTCAGAAGGATCAACAGTACATGCAAATATTAATGATCATCCAGACTCAATCAAAGTACAAAGTTTGATTGACTCTAAAATTATGGATTTATGGAACTCCAAATTGTTTGAATTGCAAAAAACACTTCCAACTGAGAGTACAAGTCTTTGATTCTCCTTAGAAGGTGATAAACCCATGATAAAAGTTCATTGTGATGTTTGTAATGTTGATTACGGATCAGGTAACATACTTAATGCAGTTGATACTATACGTAACTTTAGATGGAGCCATATCACATCATCATGCCACTTGAAAAGGAATTCTCATAGTTCAGGTCAAAACATAGCAGGTGAGAAAGATGTACAAGATGTTCAAGAAATATATGAACCATCAGATCATCATGACATACTAAATGCAATCAATATTTTTGATGAGTTCATCAAGAAAGATATTGATTCTCCATTTAAATTTGTAGAATCCACAATTGGAGATTATACAGATAGGACAACTGTAAAAGTGGAATGTACAAAATGTAATAAATGGTTTGCATTGATCCCCAAGACAAGAAATATTGTAGCTTCTCTCTCTGAACATATAAAATCAAAGTCACATAACCAAAATTCAACAAGTCAAGCAATGATAAGGACTGGTTTAGTGGGACGACCAAAGAAGGCTTCAAATGATGGGAAACAACAAAGTCTATCCAAGTTTTTGGTTCCTAGATCAAGCAGTGTAGGAGAAGGATCCACAAGCACAAGAACTTCAACTCCAGGTATTATTTGTATATTATGAGATCAACATTTCATTTTTTATAACACCATTCTTGAATAGTTCTTTAGTTATTTATTATTTTACCAATATTTTATTTCTTGTATTAATAGCATGTAATTTCTTGTATAGGTTTGATTTCTTTATCACTATTATGTTGGGGTTATTGGAAACCAAAGGCTACATATAATGGAACAAAAATAGATGTAAAAATTTTAATGGATGATCAAAGAGGTGGAAAAAATGGAGCATTGAATCTCACACAATAGGCACAGTGGAATACCTAGGTTGTAAGATTACTATTGATGGAACTTATAGGCACAATGAATGTGAAAGGATATCTAAAACATCAATACCATTTGAGTCATTTTCATGCCATTTTTGTTCAAAGATACCAAATTGCCATGATTTTAGAATGTGTTTATATCGAGAGCAACTTAGTACAGTGAAAAGAGACCATAGAAATATAGGAAAAGGAAGACGGTTGGACTATTTAACACAACATGAATTGCAAAATTCTGCAAGGGTTTCTTCAACATGCTACAAAGCTGCATTAAGAACCATTTGGTGGGAAAAAACCAAGGTTGCAAGCTTATCAATAAGAAATAGATCATTGAAGGAAAATTTGTTTGAATCAACTCAAAGGAAGGATGTTTATAAATTTTGTAAAGATGTATTTGAAGCACATAGGTTGGGAAAATTAAGAGGAAAGCAAGCACTATGGGATTTTGTTCAAGATTTAATTCAGAATATGCTACGTTGTAAACAAGGTAGAAGATTTAAAAAATCTTCAGCAAAAATATATGAATTGATCAAGCTATGGGGGGTCCTCGTTTACACAACTTTCTCAGTGTGAATTTAGATGGACCATCAACTACTACAACTAGAAGGTAAACTAGAAAGGCTCTATCTTATATTCCAGGAGAGCATGGATATATATTTGATGCCATTGGTAAAATATATGCAAGATATAAAGCAAGCCTTGGTATTGAAGGTCATGTTCCAATGATTCTTGTAGAAGATGAAACCAGAGTTAAAAAATATGTTAGGTATTTTATGAATTTTAGTTCTAATCATGTTGATAGCTAATATTATAATATTATTTATTATATGAATACTAACAATTTTTTTGGTAGATGGATTGCAAGCAAAGACATATTGGTTGGATTTTGTGGGAATATTGAACAACATCAATGTCAATCAAAGTTTTCCATCATAGTAGGAAAATATACAGATGGTTACAACACAATTGTCAATGCTTTTCAGGACAATGAAATTGGTCATTATGCAAGGGTTATTATTGCCAATCCTTTGCATGAAAAACTTCCTAGTTTGGTTTTGGTAGTGCACCCGACATGCAACAAATTTAATGCTGATTTTGTTCAAGCTCAATGGATCAATATTGAGAATCTATGGAAGCAATATGTTGAAGATTCATTGGGCCCAATTATTGGTCATGCCTCAGATGGAGATAGTAGGCGTAGACAATTAATGTTGAAAAGTTATACTTCCAACAATGGAAACAGATTTGGAATTCCTTGGGAAGGATGGAAATTAACTGCATCTATATTGAATTATGGTAGTGTAACTGGGCTTCATGATCAAGACTTCATCCATAATGGGAAAAAACTAATTAACCCACTATTTAGTGGTAGACGTAATTTGATTTTAGGAAGTGAGTTGATAATGTTTAATCATATAATTGTTCTTTATGATTCATTCACAATGGAGGAGCACCAACTAATAGAGGAAGATATAAAAAGAAATGATCGACAAAATTGGGGATCAGCACAACGCATTGCATCAAGGAATGTGCAAAGATGTCTAAGACAAATGAGAAGTCCTTCCAGGGGTAAGACAGAAAGAACCTTAGGTACTGAAATGTACTTATCAATGGTTGTTGACTACATCGACATATTCTTATCTAATAATTTAAGCCTTTGGGAAAGAGTAAGAAATGCATCTAGAGTATATCATTTCTTGACACTATGGATTTCTTGGGTGTGAAATAATGCAACTACAAATTCCCAACTAAACTTTATCAGTAAAGAAGCATATCAAGATGTGAATATTTCTTGTCATTTTGTTGTACTTTTGATTAAGCTCTTTCATGATAGGTATCCTTCTTTACCGTGCATACTACATTCAATAGGATCAGATGTTTGTGAGAATTTTTTCAGTAGAGTAGGTGGTATGGTTGGAGTTGAAAGGGCATATGATTTTGTAGATTTATTGCATACAGTTGGAAGCTTAAATAGGGTATCAGAAGAAGAGAGTAATCCAAAAGGATTACATTTTGGAAAAGCTCATAAAAAACAAGAAAATTTATGGCATAAACTAAATCCAAAAATGAAAGAGAAGTATGGAGTTTTATCAGATTATAATTGTATATCTTTTGATATTGATATTGTAGAAGCTCTTAGGCAAGGATTAAAATATGCACAGGATAATATTGTACAGGTTAGTATAAATCCTCAAAGGCATGAAGATGACTCATGGTGGTTTAGGCCATGGGATTGTGGTGATAGTTTTCCTACAGTCCAAGTAGTTGGTGAATGTATTGATTTTTTGGCATTAGAGAGTTCACATTCAAGCACTATTTTTGATGGAGTTTCTACAAATTTAAACCATATTCATAATGAAACCATTCCACTTATTGATCCACATGTCATGGAGAGCGAATGGCGACATGAAATTGATGAAATTCTAGATCATGCAGAAGAACCTAATAAAAAAAATTCAGTGCAGTGGTAAAAGTAGATGGGAAAGAGATATATAAGTCAACACTTGTTAGTCAGTTGAATGGAAATCCCACATTATCAAAAGATAGGTTGATTAGAGTAAGACATGGAATATACTTTAATCAAAATGAAATATTTCCAATATCAGAGAATGCTTCTCACTTAGGGATTGGGTCTGATTGTGGGGTTTTATTTGAGCAAGAAGCATCACATTTAAGTGATCGACCTCGAAGAAAGGGTGTCCCATGTAGTACTAAGCAAGGTGTTTGATGTGGGACATGGTACCTTGGAAGAGTGCAAAGGATGAGGAAAAATGAGGGCAACAAAGTGGTTGAATATCGTAATGCAATAGATCTTTTGGAACGTCTAGAAGATGTTGAGATTCAATTAAATTGGTATAATAAGACAAAAGGGTCATGACTATTTACTTATGATTTGATAGATCATGATTTTGTATCATTAGAATCTATCATTGCAACTGCTAATCTAACCTATTTCCCTCAAAAGGATCATTATCAGTTGGAGGAAAATGATTTCAAAATATTTAATGATTATGCCAAAAGTTTGCAAAAAGGTAGAATTGACCTTATTTATTAAGTTGTATGATTGCATTTACTTATTCTTTTAATATTTTCATTTGTTTGAAGTTTTATTCATTTCAATAATTCATGAATACTAATGTTTAAATTTGTATTATAGGTCAAATGAGACATTGATAGAAGTTGCACTTATAATAGAAGTTCCACAGACCGAGATTGGAACAGGTGAATGTGGTCATTCAAGATCTGTTGCTTTTCAAAATCCTCATGAATCTACATTGCCACTAGAGCAAGTTGTGACTGGTACATCTCAGGAATCATTACAGATAAATGATTCTTGCACTACATCAGAGGTTGATGACACCAAACAAACTGATGAAGAGGTTTTTGAAGGTGGTATAGAAGCTCCTGTGCCAGTTGATTCAACAATGCAAGATGATAAAAGGACAGAGGCAGACTTGTCAATTGATAAGGTGCAAAGCAAACCAACATCTGATTCAGGTAGTTGTTTTAAAACACCACTGGATTTTAGTAGTCAATGTTATGTTTTCTAAATAAATTTATATTGCACAAAAATGTGGGCACAATGGCTTTATATGGGGTTGGAAGGCTCAAGATGAATATTAAAAATTATGTTTATATATGCACTAGTCTTACGTGCAAGTTTTTGACATTTATATTCTTCTTTCTTGGATTTTTTTGGTTAGGGAACAAACAACACTATTTAATGGCTACTATGATCTTGACCAAGTCATTTTGACCCTTAGCCTTTCTGCTAGGTTTTTCCTCATGTTTTGCCCCAAACCCAAGTCCGGGTCCAAAAAATAGGCTTGCCAAATCCGAGACAAGTCCGAGCCTCAACACTGAAAACTGAATCTGTTTTTATAAACAAGCCATAATAATTCCTTGAACATGAAAATGGGACACTTCATCAAAAAATAATGCCCACAACATTATTTTACTAAGCATGGTTATTTGAGCAATACAAAAATAGAAGACAAGGCACCATATGTTTTTTTTAAACCAAAAATAGAGATTAACATCTACTGTAATTGTCATGGGGTCCTTGCAAATTAAAATGCACGTAATTGCCACACACAGTACTATGAACAAATTATATTTAAATTATAGCTTAAAAATGGCATTGAGGGGAACATCTCTAGCATATGGCTAAGGGAAGGCAAGCTATCATTTGCCCTGTACAAAAACTACCAATGTTGTTTTTGAAGAAATTAATTTTTCCTAAAAACAAGTCAATTGTTTATTGCAATTAAGCTATGAGTTGCCATAATTTTGCAGGTTCTGTGGTTGCTACTTATTTCTCGAAGACATTTTGCATATTTTATTCCCCAAGCCTATTTTCATTAGAGTGAATCCATAGAAATTGGTTGTGGTGTCCACTTGAGATGTAAAAATATCCACCCAGATTTGACTCCATCCAGTGAGAGATCAACATCATACTCCCACTCATGAAGAACTTTTGTTAAGGTTAATGCATATTTTCCCATGAAATCTTGAATAGGTGGAATACAAGGATATGTCAAGTTCTGAGAAGTGAGTTACATGAAACAAACAATCATATACAAAAATGTCGAATCACCTTGTTGAACATGTCATGATCCCAGACTTCCAAAATCAACATATCATGCATGGCATCCTCTACCACAAAGTCAAATTTCTGATTCCATTCAGGATTCAAATTTTTGTTAATTACCTGTAAAAGTTATTTGTGTAACGTCAACAAAGATACAGATAAGTAATTTGAGATGGCCAAAGCTAAATAGTCACACAAAACTTACTCGTGTTCTCTTTTTTGCATCTATTTTTTTCATATTAAGTACTACATATGGATCAACTTTACCCATAAGGTCTGTTGCAGTTAAATCCTCTGCTTGTTTCATAGTCACAAAGAGAACACCACTGTTAGGTTGTGTGGAGTCAAAAATGGGGTTCTTACTTTAATCATTTTTATACAACAATTGTATTTGTTGTTGGGATGTCACCCAAGGAAGGATTGGTCATTTACTAAACTTGGAGCATGTACATCTATTCATACCTATCATTGACACCATGGATAGACTGGCATTGAATGTTGGGTAGTTGAGAATAGGGCAAATTGGTTGGTGCATTTGGTCTCTTACCTGTACATGCAATCTACCGTGAGATTTGGCTTTGATTGGGTAGTGTGATTGGTCCTTATTGAGTATGGGTGGCATGGTGCATTAACTCTCTTAGCCTGGATCAGATAAGATGCTATTCTTAGTCTTGTATAGGCTGTGGAATTAGATTACTCTGAGAGTGCAGGAAAGGAGTATTTTTTTTGTGTTGAGTGATACTACAATATTTTGGAATTGTATTTTAGGATGATATTAGAGCTCTCTTGTTTCTTTGCTCATTTCTAGATAGTTGAAATAAAGTTGTTATGGATGTGAGTAACGTTGTTCCAAGTTCAGGGAAGTTAGTGTTTGAGGATGTTGTTAGCACTATTCTTAGTGAGGACATGAGGAGGAAATCCTCAGGAGAGTCTTCATCTTCAGGGGCTGCATTAACTACTAAAAATAGAGGTAGGAAGAAAGAAAGAGGCAGGAGTCAAACTAGAAGCAAATCAAGGGGTAGATCAAAGAGCAAAGGTAAAGGTAAGGTTGAGTGTTGGCATTGTGGGAAGATCGGGACATTACAAGAACTATTGGGAAAGAAAGAAAGAAGGCAAGAATGATAACAACAAAATTGAAACTCAAGAAGCAAACATTGCAGGTGACCTTTTGCAAGATGCTTTGATTCTTTCAGCTTGTTCGGTGTGTTTGGGTAAAATCCACACTTCTCAAAACTTTGCTGACATGCTTATGAAAGTAGTAACAAGGGAGAAGTTGGGCTTTTGCTCAACTTTCATTGGACTCAGGGATTGAGTTCCTGGTATACACCTTCCATAGGGGCTACGGGATTAGTAGCCAAGTTTTAGACTCCAAGTGGGAGGTTGTTAGGTTGTGTGGAGTCAAAAACAGGGTTCTTACTTTAATCATTTTTATACAACAATTGTATTTGTTGTTGGGATGTCACCCAAGGAAGGATTGGTCATTTACTAAACTTGGAGCATGTACATCTATTCATACCTATCATTGACACCATGGATAGACTGGCATTGAATGTTGGGCAGTTGAGAACAGGGAAAATTGGTTGGTGCATTTGGTCTCTTACCTGTACATGCAATATGCCATGATATTTGGCTTTGATTGGGTAGTGTGATTGGTCCTTATTGAGTATGGGTGGCATGGTGCATTAAATCTCTTAGCCTAGATCAGATTAGATGTTGTTCTTAGTCTTGTATAGGCTGTGGATTCAGATTGCTCTGAGAGTGCAGGAAAGGAGTATTTTTTTTGTGCTGAGTGATACGCAGTATATACATGTTGTAATAGCCGGTCTATAGTTGCCTAGAGAAGAGCGATAGTTTTCTAAGTATTTGAAGCTCAGGATGCACCGAATGAAAGTGGTGCATGAGTCTTGATCAGAGTTGCATATGTGTTTTGTGTAGAGCATAGTATTTTAGACTAAGCATGAATGTATGCATACAACAGGTGTAACGGTAAACATAGATGTGAAAGTGTTTGTTGAAATGTCTTGCATCTTAATACAAGGATCCCTATTTCTCCATGGATGTAGGCTTGAGGCTGAACCACGTATATGTTGTGTCTTTCTTGATGTGTGAATGGTTTATCTGCTTGTTGCATTTGATTGTAGTGTTTTGGATCTCTCCATATTCTGCATTTCATTGTTGTTTACATAGTTTAGGTTGTATGTAAAACTTAACAACCACGGACTATGTCTTTCTTCTTTCCAAATATTATTGAAGTTCTTTGTCCATTCATACCATTAGTAAGAACTTTCTCCAAAGAGGTCATTTCAAACGTCTGGTTTCCCATAGCAGGACCAACAAAACCATTCTCCATGCCAAGTGGATTGTATATAAGCTCTAGGTGTACTTGTGGTCATTAGTTTGATGGTCAACCCTATTATTTTCAATATTCTTTTTATTCCTACAGAACAATTGGAGATCCAAAAAACTTGGGTTATATAGAAAGAGCCTATATGCGTAATATAAAATGTTTCGGTCCCAACTAAATATCCAGTTATTTTTTCAGTAAGGAAATAGAAAAGCAGATATTAACTACATTTTATTCATACAAAAAAATTATTTCCATAACATTCTTACATCACCCCGGTACTTCTCATCCCTTTTCCTAGTTTCTATATCTTTAACTAGAGGTAACCATATATCTTTCAAATTTCCTGGTTGTAGGTCCTTCAAGGGAACTCGAACACAACCTAAAATTTTAGCTTCCTGGACTCCTTCCTCTTCATAAATATTTATCGTTAAATGTTGGGTAGGAATATATTCAAACTCAAGCTCAAAATGTTCATTCCAGATAGGATTCAATTGGTTGCTCTATGACATATAAGATGTCAATTAGTTGACCAATTACTCCAGCAAAAAAACACTCTACAATTTATTGTTATGAAATTATATCCAAAAAAATAAAATATCATAAGCATTACTTGGCTCTTATTATGGTCTTGCTTTTCTTAATTCACTCTCTTTTCCGCCTAATGTAAAGTACTGCAAAAGAATCAAACTTTTTGATGAGGTTTTTGTTAAGTAAACCCATTGCTTGCACAAGTTTTACTTATAGAATTCCAACAATGTGTAGCTCTAGATAATTACATATAACAAATCAATTTAGAATGAGGTAGCCAACATATATTAACAACTGTATGCATGGATAAAAATATACAAGCAAACTCATTAAGATAGGTCATTTTTTCAATCCCAATGATGGATGTGCATAAGAAGTATTACTCAAAAAAAAAGATAGGTCATTTGTTTTCAAACATAAAATCACAAACATCATATCAGTAATTCACCTGTAATCCCCTGGAAAAATGGGAATTACCTTAAGAACTGGCCACATCAATGAATCTTCAACTACATCTTTGATTGTTTCCTACACAATAAAGCCATCTGTAAGTATCAAAGAGTTCCTAATTAGATTTTGCTAGCAACAATAATGTCTCTTTCAATAAGCATCAAGAAACAGTGTGATGTTGTTTTACCATTCTCCTAACAAGCTAACACACAAAATAAGAGTGCAAAATTTAAATTCCTTCCAAGAAAAAAATATTTCTTTCTTTTTTCTCTTCCCTCTCCCACTTTCCCCCAGCTGACAGAAGTGAAAATTAAGCTATGTTGCATGGAAACTGATACAGTATTTGATACGAATACAACATCATATACAAATACAACAAATTTTCAACACCTCATAATATGGTACGGTTGGAAATGACATGATAAAAAGTGTATATGTGAAAGAAAAAATACAAAAATTTTATGCTCATATAAGTTTTAAACAAGATATTTTCATTAACCTAGAAGATGACTGTTATTTTTATTTTTTATTTTTCTTTTTTTTTTCAAAATTTGCATATATTTATTTTAATCTCATGTCCTGAATACAACTCTATACATGCCTAGGCCATACCAGGATGTATCAGATATAGACCAAATAGGGGCATGTTTTCAGATACATCTGGATATAGTATGCATGTATTTGGATGTGTTTAGATATGGTACCCATGTATTCAGATACGTCTAGATATGATACCCATGTGTTTGGATATGTTTGGATATAGTATCACTATCCAAGAACTATCATATCTATATAAATATCTGATACACATACTTGGGTATGGAGCAAGAGAATTGTTGGTTATAGTAACTATGAAATTAAGGTGCTATATCATAGCATAGAACAATCAAGAATAAGGTGAAGTGTCATCAAATTAATTGCACTAATAAAATGATAACATTTAATATTGATATGATTCAACAGAGGATAAAGTTAAAAAAAATTTGATACCTCTATGTGGTCAATTAAGATTTTTATAAAGGGAATTTCTTAAAAGAAAAAATTGACTTCAGCAACATTTTGTAAAATGTTTATTTTCGCAATTTGATTTCCATCATAGTTATGCTTGCAAAGCACCTTGCTTTTCATTGATGTTTGATTTTCAGCCAACATGCTTCTTGCATTCTTGTATATAAGTTGCTTAGGACACAACATAAAGGAGCCATTTTTTATTAATGTTAGAACGTAAAAGATCAATATAGGCACTATGTCCAAGTCACATAATGGATCACTATTTTGGTACTCATCTACTTGTATTTTTCACCTTCATGCTTCTTATATTCTTAGCACCCCAGTGATAAACACAGTAATCAGAGAAGAATAGTTTCTTCATTTTGAAGTATTGCAATGGGAACAATGAAACCGTTGGTGCAAACTGGTATTAGAAAAACAATATTTTATTTTTTTCAATTAGTTATATGGGATTGAAATAGGCCCCACCCATATAATATCATCACCACATAGTGGTATTATAACAAAGCTTAGATATTATCCATGTACCGCTTGGAAATATTTGAACCTTGATATCGTCTTTAAATATTGAGAAATCTAATCGGTTGAGCTAATGCCACTTGATTTTAGAAAAAAAATGTTAATTTCCTCTAAATCTATTTCAACCTTGTGTATATTTATTGGATGCAACCAGCCAACTTGCTACTACCTATCATAATTTGTGTGGAAACTTAATATTAACACAACAAATGCTAACACAATAAACTAATCGCCTCTGTTACGAAAATCAACAAAAAATCACTTGAATCGTGAGTTAATTACGAGTCATTTGCAAAACGACTGACTCAGCAACTTATCGTGAGTCCGATAATTTTTTGATGATTTTTTCAAAAAATTGTCAAAAATTGGAATCAACAAATTTTTCAAAAAATCAACCATAGCCGTGCGGGTAGAGGCTACAACTGATAAATAGAAAAAAACATGTGTATTTTTTAATTACCTCTCAAGACCTCTTACAAAGACCAAAAACTCTCAGCTACCTTACTACCTTATCTAATATTTTTTAAACATTAAAACAACTTAATAGAGAGCACGCAAAGGGCGTTGCCCCTCGACTCCACAAGGGATGTTGTCCCTTGACCCTGCAAGGGGGCTCCCACCCCCTTGATCCCTGATACAGGTGGTGATGGGCATTGTGAAGAACACAAGCTTATACTGAGGGGGGTGAACATTATAAGACCGCTTTTTACTTTTCTTTTCCAAACAATATTATCCAATATAATCAATGGCAATATCAATAGCAGTAACCAAGCAATGCACAAATCATCACACATAATAGAGACACCAATTTAACATGGTTCACCCAATGTGGGCTACGTCCACTAAGAAAATATTTCACTAAATTTTTTTCAACAAATATCTTGGGAATCCTTTCCCTATTACAATGTTTATGGATCTCTATCCAAAGGAGACACCAATCTCCTAATCTGGTTTGTGGGCAACAACCCACAGGAGACATGAATATCCTTTGCTGGTTCGTAGATCTCTATCCACAGGATAACTCCTTCTCCTCTGCTCTGGATGGTGATCCTCTAGAAGACTACTGGCTCCACTACACTGGCTTGTGGATCTCTCTCCACTGAAGACTCTATCCTCACTCAGAAGATCTCTATCCTCACTGCCCTAGCTAATGAATCTCTATCCATTGGAGACTATTGTATTTTTCTCTATCACCTCCAAAGATTGATCTTAGCTCTGTCAAATCTACACTAAACACAGTCCTTCAGTCTAGCACAAATTTTCTCAATCTATACCTCAAATTTGCACTAAACATAGTCCTTCGATCTAGCACAAATTTGCTCAATATTTGCCTTAAATCTGCACTAAACACAGTCCTTTGGTCTAGCACAAATTTGCTCAATATCTGCCTTAAATATGCACTAAACACAGTCCTTCGATTTAGCACAAATCTACTCAATCTATGTCTCTAGTCTGGCATAAATCTGTCCTCAAATCTATCCCAAACTTTGTCCTCAAATTTGTCCTCAAGCCTTAACACAAAGCTTGATCCAATCACAAATCAACTCTACTAGATTTGCCCCAAACCTTAACTCAAGGTTTGAACAAATCAATCAATCAAATATGCTCACAAGTCTTCTCAAAGACTTGCCTCAAATCTATCCAATAAGTCCTCACTAGAACTTGTACAATCTGCTCAACAATCCTTCACCAAGATTTACCTCAAATTTGTCCAACAATTCCTCAGTAGAACTTGTCCAATCTAGTCAACAATCCTTCGGTAAGACACCTCAAATCTGCATTGTAGGCTTCCACAAAAGCTTACTCAAATCAGTCCTTAAGTCTACTCTAGGGCTTACTCAAATCAACTCACAAGCTTTCACAAAATCTTATTCAACTCAACTCAATCTATCATCAAAAACTTCTTCAATTACACAAACAAACTTCACATAGAATCTTGTTTAATATTATAGAAACATATAGAGAATGGTTAGAGACTCAATATGCTTCATCCTCACAACAATGCTCATTCACTTTCAATCTCTCTTGTTTTACCCTAGAAACATATAGAGAATGGTTAGAGACTCAATATGCTTCACACTCACAACAATGCTCAATCACTTTCAAACTCTTTTGTTTAACCATAGAAACATATAGAGAATGGTTAGAGACTCAATATGTTTTACACTCAATCACTTTCAATATCTTTCTCAAATTAGTAATGAACAATTTGTTTCATAGAACTTGAACTATCACTCCAACACTTCCAATAAACTAAGCTCAATCAACTCCACTCAACCAATCACTCAATGAAAGCTTAGTCAAAAATGCTTATCAAACAAACCTCACATAACAATGATACTCATGATCTTTCACAAACCCTAGTTCAAGATAGTTCTCAACTTCACATAACAATGATACTCATGATATTTCACAAATCCTAATCAAGCATATGAAAGCTTACTCAATATTTCCAACAATGTTTATCAAACAAGGTTTCTAGTATCAACTTTCATTCCAGAAAACCCACATCAATCAACATTGGATATCTCAAAACAAAACTCAACAATGCTTATCAAACAATCCTTTTCACTCCAACTTAGCATTCACAACATCCAACAATATTTCACTCATAAGGAAGATATGCCCATACCTTTTGTTTAATGAATTTTTGACCTCAAAACCTGTCTCAATCACAATAACTCTCTTTGCCAATATCAAAGGTTAGATAGAAAAAATTTGTCCTTAATATTTTCTTTCAAAAATATTTCACCAAGTCAAAATATCAAAAATCAACTATGCCTTATTTCTCCTTTCAAATCAATTTTTATAATATGACTTTATTTCAAAAAATAACATCTAACACCCTTGGCACACCTTATTACTCCTTTTATAAACTTTAACCACTTAAAAAATAAACACTAAAATTAAAACTTTGCATACCCTTTTATCTCCCTTGTTAACTCATAAATCCTTTTAAATATGCAATTTTCAATTAAATTAAAAAATTAATTTCCACCCTTGCAATTTTCGGATGCAACGTTTAAACATTAGCAAATGTGAGTGCATACCTTTGTCAAATCACCAAAAGGCCTTTTCGAGTTTCGAACACGCAAACCCCTCCTTCGAAGCACCTTCGCACAGCACGCGCCCACCAAGTGGGCTGCGTGCCTCCATACAAAGGGAAAGGCACGCGCCTTCCCTTTGTCCCTCTTCGACAGCGTAGACCAAAACACCTTCTCCTCTTGCAAAATGAAGACCGCATGGATCAAACCCTTAAACTTGCACCTACGAACGACTTAGTGCAGCCCTTGGCTGCCAATTGCACTACCCAACGCTTTGGATAAGTGTTAGTGCTCCCACTTCACTTTATTCCTTCATCTGCCCTTTGAAGCTTTTAAAACACATGCGAGTTTCTTCCTCTCTAACCATAGTGCACGATTTCCTTAGGCAATAATTCTTTCGCATGGATAATATTTTGAAATAAAACTTACCCCTTTTATATGCAATGTGCCATGTGCTCAAAACTTCGGTGAACTTTGAAATTCGTCTTTTAATTCGAATTAAATTAAACTTTGTGCCCTTATAACCCTAACCTTAGGGTTAATTAAATTAAATCATAAACTAATTTATAATCAAATTATTATAATTAATTTAATAACTTTAAAGTTAATTAAATTAAGTTATAAATTAATTTATAATGAAATTTTTATAATTAATTTAAATCTTTTAGGTCTTAACCTTAGACATTTAATATTATAATAAAATATTATAATATTATTTTTCTTGGGCCTTCCTATTGCTCTTTAGACCTCATATGACCACCTTGAATATTATAATAGGAGATATTATAATATTATTTTCCTTAGGCCTAGAAGCAATCGTTCTCTTGCACTGCTTATTGAAACTGATTCTTAACATCCTTTTGCCCTGCTCACTAAAACTAACTCTTGACATCAATGACAACAAAACCTGCTCATATTTCCAACACGTTGCTCGTCATGTTCATGGTTTTCATGATGTGAGAGTTGATGCATATGTGCGTAGGACATGATGCAATCCCATTTTGTATGCAGCCATAAAGGATCAATTTTCTGGTGAACAACAGTAGTTCTACACTTAGACCTTGAATTTATTGATCCATGTAATGAAGCCCTACTTCTTCTAACAGGTCCACCCTCCAATGCACATGATAATGGAAGAGAAATCAACTAGAAAAAATATAGAAAATCCTCTAAAAATCCCTCCAAAAATGGGTGAAGGTTGCCTTGTTTTTACCTAGTAAAATCCCCTGCTACTTATTTGTGAATATCAATTTAGGTAGATAAGCGCATATAGCAATTTATTTAGAACTAGCCATGTGGGATAATTAAGCTTGGGTTTTTCATCAGTATGTGCAAGCAATGAAAAATCTTTCACTATTTCATGATATTTTCCAAATACAAGAAGCCTAGAGAGACCTAAATTTTCAAAGATACATAAAGGCATCCTTGAGTTTCAAGAACCATAAAGCATGGGGCTCTCTCGAAGACCAAAAAAATCCATCAAGAAAGGCTTTGCATATCCAAATCCCAAGCCAAGCCATCTGAAATCCAACCACCACCAAAGGCCGCCATGGAAAGAATCTTCATGTCAATCCAACCAAACCATCGCAGTCACGTAAAAAATGGGATGACACATTCTGATAAGCACAGGAGGATCCGTGGAGGTCTTGGAAATGCAACAAGATATCCCAAGAAGATCTACCTAGCTAGAGATCAGTAAGACAGGAGCAGGGGGAAGTAAGGAATTTGAAACAGGGTCCTCCCTCCCAGAGTGATAGACCTAGAATATAATCAAAACTTACTCTTGTATATTACTGGTTAAATGAAATGTGTGAAGACTAAGAATATACATATTTTTACTTCAAGTTAGAGCTCAAACCACTAATTTTTGTTATGCTCATAAAGACTTGATAGTTTGATGGAGTCAAACATGCTCAATGGATATATGTTGATAAAATGGTAAACCTACCAAGGGACATTAAAAAGTGATTCAAATATTTTCGGTAAAATGGTAAGTTTTGAAAAGGGTTATTATTTATTAGATAGGGTTTTACCACTGGGGGTTTAATAAATTATAAGGGGAGGTGGCAAATTTTAAAAATAAGGGATTTTTTAAGAAGCTCGTGAATGCACGTGTTTTGAAAGCTTTCAACTAAGTGACCCCCCTGTGAATTTTTGCCCTATTGCTTGTTAATAGTGTAACATAAAGAAAAACACCATTGCAATAAAAATGACACATTTTATTAAATTCGGGAAAGTCCCTTTTGATACACTTTGACCCTTTTAGGGTGCATTTTACAAAGAGATGTGCCAAAGGGGAATCCCTTTTACAGATCAAGGGTGGTGTCTTTTGCTCTTCTTCATGCTACAACAATGTCGGAGGTGGGTTTTTCGTGACCACCATGTTGAATGCGAGCTTGTTGAATCTTGAACTTGAAATCTACACACATGCAAATAAACAAGGGTTTAGTAGCACCTGTCACAATGATAATGATAAATGTAAATGAAATGACTAATGTAAAATGAATATAGAAGGAAGAAAACAAACAATGAGTATGGCTTACATAGCACAATCCGGGCAGCATAACATTAGCATTCCCTCCTCCTCTTTTCTCTTGGTCATGTGATGGTGCCTTTATAGGCCTTTGAGGGTTTTGGAGGGAAGGATAGGTGGCAAGCCAGGGCTACCAAGTGGCAAGGACTGGGTAGCCACCTATCCTGGGTAGTTACAGTGAGTCACTAGAAGTGTCTCACTTAACTAGGGAGATGTGGCAAGTGGGTAGGTGGAAGTGGAGTGATGTGTGGAGTGAGGTGTGAGATGTGGCAAGTGGGTAGGTGCAAGTGGAGTGAAATGTGGAGTGAGGTGTGAGATGTGGCAAGTGGGTAGGTGGAAGTGGAGTGAAGTGTGGAGGGTTACCCCATGTGAAGGGACAAAGGGGACAAGGGTGTATGAGAGGTGGCAAAGGAGTGATGGTGATGTGGCCAGGACACATGTCAAGTGAGGAGAGAGGGTATCCTAGGAGGATATTTCCTAGATTTAATAAAATCTAGAAAATATAATTATGTGCAGGATTTTATGCCTAAGTCAAAACTTAGGCACATAATGTTATGCAGAACTGAAATGTGCAATGTGGATGAATAATGTGTAAGAATTATATGCCTAAGTTTAGACTTAGGCATATATTATTATGCAAAATTGTGATGTGCAATGTGGGTGAATGATGTGTAGGAATTATATGCCTAAGTTTAGACTTAGGCATATATTATTATGCAAAATTGTGTGATGAAATGCAAATGCCTAGATTTTGGTGTCTACAGATGCCCCTTTTTGTACCGCATTGCGTGAAACACAATGTGGTGCAAAAACAAAAGACACCTGGTTTTATTTGATGGAGGAATGGACTCAAATCTTCTCGATGCACAAGAATGAATGACTTTTTTTGAAAATTTTGATTTTTTTGCTTACCCCCTCAATTGGTGAATGGGTAAAGGATGAAACCCATGAGCCAATTGACCAAATGTGGATGATGAAAGGAGGTGGTTGATTGAATGATGTGGATGTGATGCAAATGTATGTCATTTTGACCAACTTGATGCCCCAAGTTTGGGATTATTTGTGTTCTTGCAAATTTACCTTTGGTTTCATTGATGTGCAAAATGTGTGGTAAAATCTTCAACCACGTTTGGAGTTCTTGTTCCACTATGACTTTAGCAATTCCTTCCAAATGATGGGTTCAAGGAACCAGTCGTTCGAGAATTTGATACTCGAGTGATTTTTGATTATTACCAAATTGTTTTTGGTTGTTTTCCGCTTTTGACCCAACGAAAGGGGTTGAAGGATAACCTTGTGCAAATCTATTTTGAACACATCTAAGCTCAAATATTTAGGGACCTAGCTGATTTAATGTCATAGTGATTTGATGTTGAATTTTTGAATGAGTTTCCTTATGGTGAGCTACCCATCCGACCGGATTGCATGGATTGCTAGTCGCTGCAACCGCTAGGTGTATAGGGTAATCCACTAGATACAAGGTTCACTAAATGATGTGATGATGATGATGATGATGATGTTTGTAAAAATGCATGATGTGATTGATGTAAATGTTGGAAATCAATATCAAGTTGGATGCCCCAAGTTTGGGGTGGACTTATGTTGTCGTAAATTTACCTTTTGGTTTGATTGACATGCAAGATGATGAAGTAAAGGAACCAATCACCCTAGGGGCTTGTCCTAGTGATTGTTAGCAATTCCTTAATGCAAAATGATGAAGTATAAATTTTCCATGTTTTGTAACCCCATGGAGTAGGTGTCAATGACAACCTTGGAAAAATCTACTTGAACGTAGGTCACTCAAAAATTGAAGGACCAACCTGATTTAATTTCAAACGTGATGATGTGAAATTATTTTGAATAAGTGTCCTTATGGTAATTTATTCATCCTACCGGATTGCATGGACAACCAATCGTTGCAACCGCTAGGTGTCTAGAGTAAATCACTAGGTACAAGGTTCACTCGAGATGATGATGATGTGAGATGATGATTTGGAGGGTTTTACAATGTTTTTTTGTAGCCATTTGCATTTGAAGGGGAGTTGTGTAAGATGGTCACAAATAAAATTCAACTTGTGTTGCCCCAATCATGGAAAAGATGCTCATTTTAATGAGCGTAATTTGCATGATTGAGTGTTTTGAGTGTTGACTTTGATTATGAAACTAAATTTGTTGATTTTGTCTTTCCCTTCAAGCGATGATTCGATGGAGAAGATATGAAATGATGAAAATGATGAAACAAATGATAATGGTTTGATGAGATGGATGTTTTTGTTTTTGTTCAACTGTGATTTCGACCATTGTTGATAATTGTGCACTTCTATCCCTTGGAGCAATCCAGCCGTATGGCTTTCTTAGGGAATTGAGATGATAACAATTCATTTTTTGTATGAGGTGAATCACTTTTCAAGGGCCTTATGGTAACTTATCCATCCTACCAAATTGCATGGATTGCTAGTCGCTGCAACCGCCAGGTATATAGGATAAGTTACTATATACGAGGATCACTTGAGGCTAAGTGGAAGAAGGAAAGGTACACCTCTATCCCTTGGAGCAGTCTAGCCTCATGGCCTTCTTAGGGAGTTGAGATGAGAACACTTCTATTCTTTCAAGAGCATGTTGAATTTGTTTTTGACCAAAGGAATTGAGATATCTTTGGATTTTTTATTTGTTTTTTTATTTTTTTTTAGAATGCATGATTGTATTGTGTTTTTTTTTTTTTTTTTTGTATGACAAAAGATGCATGGAAATGTTTTTGGTGTTTTATGTTTTATATGACAAAAGATTCATGGCAATGTTTTTGTTGTTTTATGGTTTTGTAAGACAAAATATGCATGGAAATGTTTTTGGTGTTTGATGTTTTTGAAATGGAAAGAAAGCGCTACAACTGCTAGGGTGCTAGAGTAAATCACTAGATACAAGGATCACTTAAGGCTGAGTGAAAGAAGGAAATGCACATCTCTATCCCATGGAGCAGTCCAACCGCATGGCTTTCTTAGGGATTTGAGATTATAGCATTTCGATTTTTGAAAGCCTTTTTGAGATTGAATTTGACCAAAGAAATTGTGTTACCTTTGGAGCTTTTTTTTTGAATTGAATGTGACCAAAGGGGTTGATTCCATTGGAGCTTTTTGAATTTGATTATTTGAAATGTGAATGTTTAATGTGATTGTTGGGGTAGGTGTGAGACCTTGAATCCCCCCAAGTTTTTGATTGATTGTTTGATGTGATTTATGGGAAAGGTGTGAGACCTTGAACCCCCCAAGTTGTTTTGTGATTGTTTATGTATATGTGTAATGATTGATTATTCAGATTATATTTTTTTTGTACATGTTATGAAATGAATATGTTATGAATGAATGCAAATGAATGAAAGGTGTTGCTTTATTAATCATTGTTCAAAGAGATTTTGAACCATTTGAATGAATGGTGTTGCTTTATTGATCATTGTTCAAAGAGATTTTGAACCGTTTGAATGAATGGTGTTTCTTTATTGATCATTGTTCAAAGAGATTTTGAACCATTTGAATGAATGGTGTTGCTTTATTGATCATTGTTCAAAGAGATTTTGAACCATTTGAATGAATGGTGTTGCTTTATTGATTGTTGTTCAAAGAGATTTTGAACCGTTTGAATGAATGGTGTTGCTTTATTGATTATTGTTCAAAGAGATTTTGAACCATTTGAATGAATGGTGTTGCTTTATTGATCATTTTTCAAAGAGGTTTTTGAACCATTATTTTAGCAAACTTTACCTTTATTGCTTAATCAGGGGCACCAATATGATACTACTGGTATGACCACATGGATGAAATGGATAATGATATTTGTGACTATGCGATGGTGGTATGGAATGGAGGCTTGCTTATGACTTTCTTGTCCTTAGGGATAAAGGATATAGAGTTGTTTTGCAAAGACTCAAACATCCTAGTGATCTCAAACAAACTCACTAAAACTGCCTAATTCTTCTAGGACCAAATGTGTGTGCAGTGAATTCATTTACCGAATCAAGAGCATGGTAATGACCCAAGACAATCAAGAACCAGTGTGTGTGCAATTGAGTTCATTAACTTATCTTGAGTAAATTGGGTAAACCTATTATGGTTTGAACCTAGAAGCTAGCTTGTCCATATGAGCGGTCAGAGGTCTCTTTTAAAAGAGACATGTCACCACGCATGAGTTTACTCCACTTCCATTCAAGCGTCTATAGCTCCGGTGGAGGCTAACTCCATAGTCCATGATTTTTTTTTTTTATTTCTTGAATTTTTGGGATGACTACTTAACCGTCTGATTGGAAATGTAGTACGATCCTTACAACCCAATTAATCAGTGGTGTGTGATGTAAAAGGAATTAGAGCTTTGGAGAATCGGATTCTCAACCTAAGTGTGATGAGAATTGTACCCTATCCTTACTACTCTATCTTTTGAATTTGAAGCAATTGTGATAGTAGTGAAAACCACTATTGTCATGGACTATGTTGCATAATGGGACAAGCAAGGATGACCCTTTTCACCTCAAGGTTCCTACCAAGTATGGTGTTATCTCTATTTGACACAAGATGTTTTTAAGATGTGAAATTGTGTTTGGTTCGAGAATGTTTTTGAAATCAATTCCCAATACTCAAGATTTGCTTAGTGTATATATGTGCAATGGTCCTAAATGAATTCGACATATTTTTTGAAGGTTGCTTAAAACACTAGGAGTGGCTGAGTGACCAAAAACCCCTAGGATTTTTCTTAGGAAGCAATTTATTATTATTACTGATGGTTTTGGTGATGTTCGATGTGAGGTACCCCTGATTAAGGCAACAAGACATAGTGCACTATCAATTATTCTTGATTTTAATGAATACGAATGGTATGAATGTGCAAATGCTATGAAAGTTGGAATGTGTGAATGCAATGGAAGATGGATTGTGAAAGTGATTTATTAAAAATTTGATGTGTATGAAGATGTTTTTTTTTTTATTTTTATTATATATATTTTTTTTTTGCCTTTTGATGCTTTTGAGATGAAATGTGACCAAAGGGGTTTGGTTCCTTTGGAGCTTTTTGAATTACATGTGACCAAAGGAGTGTTGGTTCCCTTGGAGCCTTTTGAATGGAAATTGACCAAAGGAGTGTTCCCCTTGGAGCATTTTGAAATGATATTTGACCAAAGGGGTTAGGTTCCTTTGGGGCCTTTTGAATTGATTTGACCAAAGGGGTGTCCCCTTTGGAGCCTTTTTGATTGATTTGACCAAAGGGGTGTCCCCTTGGAGCATTTTTGATTGATTTGACCAAAGGGGTGTCCCCTTTGGAGCATTTTTTATTGATTTGACCAAAGGGTGTCCCCTTTGGAGCATTTTTTATTGATTTGACCAAAGGGGTGTCCCCCTTGGAGCATTTTGAAATAAAATTTGACCAAAGGGGTTAAGTTCCTTTGGGGCTTGTATGATTGATTTGACCAAAGGGGTTTCCCCTTTGGAGCGTTTTGAATTGAATTGACCAAAGGGGTGTCCCCCTTGGAGCAATTTGAGATGAAATTTGACCAAAGGGGTTAGGTTCCTTTGGGGCTTTTCTGATTGATTTGACCAAAGGGGTGTCCCCTTTGGAGCATTTTGAATTGAATTGACCAAAGGGGTGTCCCCCCTTGGAGTGTTTTAAAATAAAATTTGACCAAAGGGGTTAGGTTCCTTTGGGGCCTTTTTGATTGATTTGACCAAAGGGGTGTCCCCTTTGGAGCATTTTGAATTGTATTGACCAAAGGGTATCCCCCCTTGGAGCATTTTGATTGATTTGACCAAAGGAGTATCCGATGCAGGAGCATCCAGCAGCATCTAATGCAGAGGCATCAAGTTTTGGGAAAGACAGTGCTGAAGAGTCGGCAGAGAAAGCAGAAGGCAAAGAGTGCAGAAACTGTCACGATTTCGCTACATCACAAAATCGCGACAATCGGGAGGAGAGAGAAAGTGTAGCCGAAGGGGCCATGATTTCGTGACATGTCACAAAATCGCGACCGTCGCGAAATCGCGACGCAAAGTCGAAAGCGGAGGCAAGAGTAAAAAGTTGTAGCGAAATCGCGACGTCACGATTTCGCGACGTCGCGAAATCGTGACGCTTGAAGGGCGAAGGCAAGGGCGGAAGTTTGTGTAGCGAAATCGTGACACGATTTCGCGACATCGTGAAATCATGACGTCAAGGCAGAGTTGGAGCAGAGCAGCGGAAGTGTCGCGATTTGACTGTCGCAAAGTCACGACCAGGGCAGGCGAGCAAGGAGCAGTTGGGGGTAGAGGTCGCGATATCGCGACCCATCGCGATATCGCGACGGAAATATAAAAAGCAGGTACGGAGGCAAAATGGTCGCGATATCATGACCAAAATGAGGAGCAAGCGCAGGAAGACAGAAACGTCGCGATATCGTGACATGTCGCGATATCGCAACGTCAAAGGAGCAAACAATGGCGAGTGCCGGGGAGCCGCGAAATTGCGACATGTCACAGAATTGCGGCTCCGGAGGTGAAGACAGAGGACAGAGTGCAAGGGAGCCGCAAAATCGTGACATGTCACGAAATCGCGGCTCCGAAGGGCGGAGGCAGGAGTAAAACCAAAAGGCTTAAGGGCAGAGAACACAAGGCGTGGCGAAAGTTGAGCCGAAGGCAAAGGCAAGAATCTATCGCAATATCACGACATCGCGATGTCGCAACGGTTTTCGAAGCATAGGTGCGGAGGCAGTTCTCATAGCGATATCGCGACGTTGTGATATCGAGACGTCGCGATGTCGCGACAGTTTTCAAAGTTGAGGCGCAGAAGCAGTTTTCGTCGCGATATCACAACGAAAACCAAGGCAAAGGGCTCGCAAGGGAAGTGGTCACGATATCGTGACATGTCGCGATATCACGACCAAAATGGCAAGGAGAGCAGGGAGCCAGAAACGTCGCGATATCGTGACATGTCGCGATATCGCGGTGGAGAGAGAAGAAGGCGTGGGAGAAAGAGAAAGAGGTGGCGGGAGACCACGGAGGCAAAACTTTCAAAGGTGGATACGGACGACACGTGGCAGAAGCTGAAGCTACAACGAGGGATTCCAGGAGCACGGGAGACGAGAAGGATGGGTACGTAGAATTTACTGACGGATTCAGAGATGACAGAGACCGTGCGGAGTGCGGGAATTTAATCGGGTTGGTGTCCCGATTTTTGAAATTGTAATTAATCGGGTTGGTGAATCCTTTAGGCGGGAGTTGATGTTTCAGAGGGTCGGGACCTCTATAAAAACCCAGTTTTTATGTTTTTGCGGGACGGTGGATCGGGGAATGCACTTAGAGCGTAGGAGTGAGGAAGAAGAGAACCGAGCCGAGGGCCGGTGATTGTAAAGCCTGCGGGCTGTTCTTCTGATGTATATTTTCAACAGATTTTAATGAAAAGTGAGGGTTTGACAGAAGTGCATTTTTTCGGTGCCCCGTCAGTATCCCCTTTGGAGCCTTTTGATTTGAATTGACCAAATAGGTTTTGTTCCTTTGGAGCCTTTTGATTTGATTTGACCAAAGAGATTTGGTTCCTTTGGAGTCTTTTTGACCAAAGAGGTTTGGTTCCTTTGGAGCCTTTTGATTTGAATCGACCAAAGGGGTTTTATTCCTTTGGAACATTTTTATTTGATTTTTTTTTTTGCATTTTGAATTTTGATATGAATGTGGAAGGTGGTTCAGGTGAAATGAGGTGGAGAATGTGAAGGTATGTGTGTGAAAATGTGATGTAAATACAAACGAATAACACAAATAAAATAAACAAACAATGTTTTCTAAGTTTTTTTTCAAATTTTGTTTTCGATGTTTGATTTTTTTATTGTTTTTGGATTTTACAATAAGATGTCCAATGGGGAAATCCCTTTTATAAATCAAACATATGGTGTCTCCATGACCACCGTGATGACCTTGAGCTTGATGAACAATGAATGTGGCTTACATAGCATAATCCAAGTAGCATAACATTAGCATTCCCTTCCTCCATCCTTTGGTCATGTGATGGTGCCTTTATAGGTCTTTGAGGGTTTTGGAGGGAAGGAAGGATAGGTGGCAAGCCAGGGCTTTCAAGTGGCAGGGACTAGGTAGCCACCTATCCTGGGTAGTTATAGTGAGTCACTAGAAGTGTCTCACTTAATTAGGGAAATGTGGCAAGTGGGTAGGTGGAAGTGGATTGATATGTAGATTGAGGTGTGAGATGTGGCAAGTGGGCAGGTGCAAGTAGAGTGAAATCTAGAGTGAGGTGTGAGATGTGTAAAGTGTGTAGTTGGAAGTGGAGTGAAGTATGGAGGGTTACCCCATGTGAAGGGACAAAGGGGACAAGGGTGTACGAGAGATGGAAAAGGAGTTATGGTGATGTGGCAAGAACACATGACAAGTGAGGAGAGAGGGTATCCTAGGAGGATATTTCCCATATTTAATAAAATCTAGAAAATATAATTATGTGCATGATTTTATGCCTAAGTCAAAACTTGGGCACATAATGTCATGCAGAACTAATGTGTAGGAATTATATGCCTAAGTTTAGACGTAGACATATATTATTATGAAAATTTGTGATGTGCAATGTGGGTGAATGATGTGTAGGAATTATATGCCTAAGTTTAGACTTAGACATATATTATTATGCAAAATTGTGTGATGAAATGCAAATGCCTAGATTTTGGTGTCTACACATAGTTGTCCAGTATATGTTTAATTTTTTTAGCTTGAGGAACATAGGCTTTGGACACAATTATAGTATCATCAACAAATTATTGATGAGATACCAAATTCGTTGAAGGAGACGCATTGAAACCTCCAAGACTTCCTTCAAATATCATTGCTACCAAGGAACGACCTAAGGTCTGTAAGAATAATGAAAAGATATGGGGATCATGGATCTCCTTGATAAATTCCATGATTGTTGTTGAAGTATACTGTTTCTTCTCCATTTACCAAAATTTAGAACTTGGTTGTGGAGATGCAGCTCATAGTCAGCTTTACCCAATTCTCTTTGAAACCAAAATTTTTTAAGATCCTTACCAAAAAACTGCCAAGAGACTCAATCATGCGCCTTATTCATATGTAATTTTAACAGTATTCTAGCCTCCCCACATCTATCCATTGAGTGTATAACCTCATGAACTATGACTATTCCATCCAATATTTGCTTGCCTCTAACGAAACCTCCTTGGTTAACATCAATAATGAAGGAAAATTTTATTTTAATCATGTTAGCTAATGTTTTTGACAAGATCTTGTATAAGGTATTGTAGAGGCTTATGGGTCTAAACTGTGTAAATTCTCTAGCCCCTACAAAGTTAGGGATCAGAGCTAGAAAAGTGAATTTAGCATCTGAATGGATAAAATGAGTTTCTTGCACCTCCTTAATAGCTTCCACTGCATCCTTGCCCACCAAATTCTAAAAATATAGAAAGAAAGCTATTGGAAAACCATCTAGTCCTGGTGCTTTATCACCTCCCAAATAAAAACTACATTTCTAGTCTCCTCCTTTAGTGAAAGGGTTGGAAAGATAATCATTCAAATAATATTGTATGATATGGGGATTTTATTAAGCATAGTTTTCATAGCTTATAGGTCTTCCTCCTAAATTCCTAAGAGTTCCTTGAAGCAATTCACTTCCTTCACCCAGATATCATCAAGCTTATTGACTACTTATCCATATTTTTTAACAACTTTCTTGATCTTGTTGCAGCTTATGTGATGGAGAGTAGAAACATAAATCAACTTTGTATTATGGTCCCCTTCCTTCAGCCATCTAATCAAAGACTTTTGTTTCCAATGATCTTCCTCACCAGCTAAGATATTATGGTATTTTGCAAAAAAATCCTTCTCTTGATGTCTAATTTCCTCTATGATATTCTCTCGATTCAACCTGATATCTAGATCTATTAACTGCTCTTTAACTTTAGATTTCCACACCACTCTATTCCACACCTTAATATTTTGCTTGATATATCTTAATTTTCCTGCTATCTGATTAAGTTTGGATCCTAAAAAAAATTCTTGCCAACATTCCTCAATTTTGGAGTCAAAATCCTTATGTTGTAGCCACATTAATTCAAACCTAAAAGGGTTGTACTTCCCTCCTTCCTCTAATATTTTCTATATGATTGGGATATGATCTAACCCAATCTTTGGGATTACAGTGAGTGTGGAATCACTAAAAATGATCAACACCTCCTGTGAACTTAACACCCTATCTAGTCGAGTCTAAATGAGTTGACATCCTAATTTTCTATTACTTCAAGTATAAGGTATTCTTATGAGATCTACATCCATTAATTCGTTACCATTGACAAATTCTCTAAAATTTTACATTCCTTTCGAAAGGGTGGAAGATCCTGCTCTCTTGTATGAAGTGTTTAGAGTATTAAAATCCTACTAGAATCCAAGGTAGTCACTTAAATTATTTTCTCATCTGACTCGATTCAGACCATAATATGCCTTCTTCTAGTTGTATTAGAAGCGTATACATTGGTTATCATCCAGTTTTGTTTATTGTTTATATTATGGAAAAAAATTATAACCGACCATCTTGTACTTACAACTAACATACCCTCAATATTTTTCCTGATCCATAAACAGAAGAGCCCTCTTGAAGCTCCTGCCACTTTGATACATTCCCAACTTACCTCTTTTCAAATTACCTTTTGAATGGTATCAATTTTAAAGTGGTCTAGTTTTGTTTCTTGTAACAAAAAAATATATATGGATTATTTTCTCTTCTGAGGGTATACGACAAACAAATTTTTGAAGAGACATCAAGGTCCCTAATTTTCCATGATAAAATTTTCATCTCTTTGTTTTGGTGGTAATCTCATTTCCCCCTCCAAAATTTAAAGTTACCTGAGTGTCATTGACCACCTCCTTGGTAGTTTTCTTTTGAATAGTAACAACAACTAATGGTCTACCTAGTCCTATCTCACCCCTCATATCAGTTATCCCTTTGGAATGACTCTAGGTCACTCTATTTTGAGTTGGAACATCTTGGTGTTTACCTCTTTGCATTTTCTATCCCAACCATCTCGAACTTTCCATTAGACTGTTTGGGTTCTATTTGAATTTCATTATCTAAGGATTATTTTTTACTCTCTCCTTCCTTTCCCCCTACCGAAGTTTCAATTAGTTTGGTATCAAAATAGTATGGTATCTCTTCCATAACATTCAAACATGAGAAAGTATTTGACATGGAAATATTATTATTCAACTCATTAGGTTTTAGGGATAATTCACATACCTCCTTATCAAGATCCTCCATTGCTCCTTCCTTTGATTCTCCTAGTATCCTAATATTGTCACCTACTTTTTTACCCTTCCTTCCGAATATACCTTTGGAAAACCCCTCCACTGAAATCTTAGCTTATTGACCAGAAGCAACTTGCTTTCAAACCCATTTTTGATTACGATGAAAATTATTCTTGTGTGCATTGCACACAACACTTGGATGCCCTTCCTTTTTACAAACCCCACACTTAACCGTCAAGTTTTTATATTCTATAATTTGGTTTCAAGATCCATACTTAGAAATAAATTTTATAGATATGGGAAGTTCCTAAGTTAGGTCTGTATTTACACAAATTCTCACAAAGAGCATTCTCAACTGGGCTAAGATGTCATATCCACCGCAAGTAACTATCCTATATTTCTTGCCATATAAGGTAAAATCTCTTCATACCAAAAGTGAATCGGGAGTCTAGGGAGATGAATCCAGACTGATGCTACATCAATGCATGGGGAGAAAGGGTCAAAATCAAGGCTCCATTTTCATATAAAAGACCCTATTCTCCCATTGAACCATAGGTATCCTTGGAGGATTCTGTCATAGTCTATCGAAGAGTTCAATTTGACCCTAAAAAATCCTCCTAGTAGGGCCACAATATCCATATGACCTAGGGATTTCCACTTCCCCACTGCCATTTCCTAATCTCTTTCAACCCTGGTCACACTCTAATGATTTTCCAACCAAAGACATATCTACTTGTTCAACTGGTAGTTCTTCTAGGGCATTTAGAATTTACAGTTCTTCGTTCTATGATTGTAGGTTGAAGTACCTCTCTGAGACTTTTTGCTTGTCTTTCAAAATATTTACCTAGGATTGAGCATCCAGGTTAAAAGTTTTTATCCTACCCTTTTCATAATATCCATCATCGATCCCAAAACCTTCTTCTTGTTGTCTATTTTGCCTACCTATCGCCCATGTTGAACCTGGTGCCCCTCCCAGCCTCGAGCTCTCCATCCAATCACTCATTGACCAAATTTTGTCTCATTACGCTTTCAATAGTGGATATAAGATAAATAATGAAGTTGAAGTTTGGGCATATTTAGAAGGGTTAAAAATATGCAAACAAATGAAATGGAATAGAGTATGGATAGAAGGTGATTCTCTCATAGTAATAAATGTAATTTTGAGGAAAGCAAAGGCTCCATGGAAGATACAAGAGATAATTGTGGAAATTCAAGATCTTGCTAAAGAGTTTGAATAAATCAAGTTTGCCCATACATTAAGGGAAGGAAACAAATGTGTAGATAGACTAGCCAATAAAGGGGTTTTGATTGAGGATCGTGAAGTTAAATTCTCCTTTCCTTGGTTAGAGGAAGTAGTAAGTTTAGTTGAAGCTGACAAGAAAAAGTTGACTATCTGAATCAAATAATGAATAAGATTTAGTTTAATATTTTTCATTGGTAATATTTGCTTTATTTTAAAACAATAATATATTTTCATATAAACAATTTATTATAATTTTTATGGTTGCACTTGTGTTTCAAGAAGGAAACTAGCAATCCAGATTTGGTAAAGCAGACTATGATAGTCCGATGTTTTGGAAGTATTACTCTGCTAAGATACAATGCATAGATAGTAGAGGTGAAGTTTTGGTATTGTGAAGGTTGCTATAGAAAAATTTCAAGAAGGATGTTGAATTTTGGAATATTTTTATTCATATAAAAAATTGAAAAGATCTAGAAAATAAAAATCAAGAATTCAAACATTTTATGTAAAATGATGTAGGTTTCTAGCTATAACATCTCAATTGAGATGAGAAGTGTATCTATTTGTAAACTCTCAAGCTATAAAGAAGAGAGTTGTAATTTTTCAAGGGTGGAGGACTCGAGTGCAACCCCTTATTATCCAACAAAAAAAAAGTTGTCTGATAATCCTCTCTTATAAGATAATTTGAGAAACTATGGTGAATAGATATAATACATTCTAAATCGTGTTATCTCAAAGGAACAAGGTTGTTTCCTTCATTGTGAGTAAACCATTGATGTTATAATCATTGCCCAAGAGGCCATCCATTCTTTTATATCCATGAAAAAACCAAGTGTATTGGTAAAAATTGACATGAACAAAGTATACAATAGAGTTTGTTGGCGTTTTTTGCATATTCTTAGAAATTTTTGTTTTTATTAAAGTTGTTGTGAATGGACTAGATGATTTTACACTTGTAGAGTCCAAACTTGGACTCATCTGAGTCTCAGCTAGCCTATTTTTTCAACCCAGACTCAGACTCGATGAAAAATTCGAGGAAAATTTTGACAAATGAAAAAAAAATAAAATACAATAGGTTTTACATAAGCAATTTGGCAAGGGTCAAAATGAATTGGTTAGGGTCACTCAACTCGCAAACTTGGGTCACTTTGAATAATCCCTTGATTTCACCAAGATGACTCGCAATCTCCTTATCTCTTCATTATCCTTGAAGTAGCATTAAGCAAATCACTCTCAAAGACAAAAGAGGAAAATCAAATAAAATATTCAAGCTGCCACAAGAGATCAAGGATCAAAATTGCAACACTCAAAGTCCCTTAAATGTTATTTTACCCTTCAAAGAAGTGTAGATTTAAAATCGCCCTTCATAACAAATTTAAATTTTATTTTTGATCCCTCAACCTTGAAGTGAAGGGAGTATTTTCGCTTTTCATTTAAAGGGTAATTTGAAATTTTAGCTATCAAAATAAAATTATTAAATATAAATTTTGAAATAATAAAATAATGAAAAATTATGTGGAGCAAAGAAACCTATATTTAGCCCTTAATAATGGAAATGATGATAAATGGATACAAAGGAGCCTTACATGTTGGAAACCCCCACCAATTAGGACTGTGAAATTAAATTTTGGCAACAGCATCTACGAGAACCTAGGCCTGGTAGGTACAAGAGGTATTTTAAGAGATAGTAATGGTTAGATGCTCTATGCATATGTTATTTGTCTTTTGCCATCCACTTTGAATTGGAAAAATAGATAGTCTGATTACAGGCCTTTGAGTGTCCATTGAGCAAGGTTTTCAAGAAGTAATTGTTGAGGGAACTCATCATCATGATTTAAACCCATCAAAAACAAAAGTATATTAATTGCAGACTTAATACTCTCAAAGAAGATTATCTAAGCCTCAAGCATAGACTGAGAATTGAAAACGTTTCTCATACGCTTTGTTAAGGTAATAAGATAGCGTGGCAATCAATGTGATATGTCAGATAAATCCATTCATGGCAATGAGATGGAATTATGGAGTAAGATGGAGGATCTATTATCTCACAATGTCACCAAATCACAACAATAAAACTTTAATGTGGCATGAATGAGGCATGTTTTCACTATTCACCTTGTGTTCATTGATGTATTGGGCCTTTGCCTGGCCTTGTTTTATTAGGGTTAGATAATTGAGCATAATGAAATATAAGCATTATTTCTTTTTTTGTGCTTCCACCAATGGACATCAGTGATGTAAATATTTTGTTTTATCTTTCATGAGCAGAGCCCTCAATAAAAGTCCCTTTGAATCAACCAAAAAAAACAGAAACCCATATTTATCTAATGGCATAAGATGAAGTGATTAATAGTAAGGCTCTCGAAGAGGAGACTTTAGTTTAAATCTTGCCAAACGATGCATAATTTTCAAGATGGTTTGTTGTTATCTCACTATATGAATTGTTGAAATACAATGATAATGTTACCATCATATAATATGGGTGAGGTCGTTTCATTTCCATATATCCAATTAATAGAAATAAATAATTTTCAACACGTAAGTGTAGCATAAGATCAAGTTCAAGTAGGAAGCATGATATCAACAAATTTTATAAGAAACATCAATTTATTTGTGCATTGCATATTATTCCACTGAACATTTTAATATAATATTCCATTAGGTTTGAATGGAGTAAATTGCAAAGGAAGAAAGGATTTTAGTAGATAGGACTTACTTTAGATTATGCTAATGTAATGCACTTTGATGACTCGTATTTTTTGTTAAAGTTATTTGCATATACTCAAATTAATTTGCATTTTTATTATTTATGTGTTGACTCTGATTAAACATTCAATTTGTCGAGGAAATAATAACCAATAAATATATTCCCATTTTTTCTTAACTATAAATTTTTTAAATTTTCTACTTATTTCACTATGAAATTGATAATATAATTAAACAGATAACCATTCTACACTTATCCTTATAGATGTTGAGAACACTCCACAAGGGCATACAAGGAAAGGTAAACACATTTCAATTGGTATCATTATTCATAACAAAAACAAAGGGTCATGTTTGCTTTGGATGTTCGGGATTATAAGAATGACATATAAAGAGCATAGCAATAAAGAATTGAAGAATATTAGTGAGGTTTTCAAACATAACACATACTATAAAAATAATTGAAGCTTTTACCACTTTAAGATAGAACCTTAATAGACAAAGGAATGATAGGATTGTTCTTCATTATGCCTCTATATGATGTTTACATGTGTTTCTACTAGAATAGCATGAATCTTGAGGAGTTATAAGGTGGGAATGGTTTTTTTGTTCATACAAGAAAGGAGATATTTAAACTCGTTAAAGGACGATGTGGAGTCCAAGGGAAGAAATGGTGTATACTAAATAGCATGTGGTATATTTGATATAGTGTACATTGGTTAAACAAGAAAATTAACCAAAACAAGAATTAAGGAGCATTGTCAAGATTTGATAGCAAAATTGTCAACTCATTTTTAACAAAGTACTCTTGTACAATCGACCACCATATGGAGATGAATGATGTTAGTGTCTTAGCCAACAAAGATCATTAAATAATGAGGAAACTTAGGAAACCTTTGGATATTGTCAAACACCCCAACAATCTCAATAGGGATGGTGAAATTAGGTTAAGTCATAGTTGGAAGTTGAAAACTTTTATTTTTCAAAATAGGGACGAGAATAATTAATTTAACTGTTCCTATAATATTGTGAGAGAAATTATTAAATGCTTATATTTTCAAAGCATTAATTAACATATGTAGGTTATACAATATTTACAATTTGAATATTAAAAAATTTATCAGTATATAACCTTTTTTTTCGTGATCTCTAATAAGCCCATTTTTGTAACCTTCACATGAAGAGATCTTGATGATGACACTAGACAAAAGTCTCTAAATATCAATCATTTTAATAGTTTTTCACATAGGCCAAATCTACTTTTTTTTTTGTATAAATCCACATAATGATACTTACAAATAAATTCAATATGTCAATAAAAATATAATTTTTAATTATATTTTACTAAATCAATAAGGTTATATATTCGTATCAAATGACATTAAATCAATTGGTTAAATTCTTCATCTTTCAAAGAAGAGACCCAAGTTCAAATCTTGTCAAGTGGTAAATGCATAATAGGTAAAGCTTAGGATATAGATGGTTTGCAAGCTAAGCATCTTAAGTGTGGGGTTGACATCTTAGCACCACGCATCCAAAATATTTTTAATGAAATCATTAAAGGAGGCTTTCCTTTGGAATGGATAACAAGCCCAACGATACCATTGCATAAAATTAGAGGCACCAACAATCCTTCAAATTACTAAAACATCATATTAATCCTCTTTTTACAAAATTGTTTGGCAACATAGTAGAAAATAAAATTAATTAGTGAGCAAAAAAATCAAGGAAAGAGAGCATTAAGGCAAGCAAGGTTTAGATTAAAGTGCTCAACAATAAATCATGCATTTCTTCAAGACACCTAATAGAGAGAATATGAAATGAAAAATGTGAAGTTCACTATTGTTTTGTGGACTTTAAGAAGGCTTTTGACATAATACCTAGAGGTAAATTATGAAAAAAAATGGAAGAAATTGGCATACCAACCAACTACAAAGCAATTGTACACATATTTTATAAGCAGGTGTAGTAAAAATTAGAACTCCATAAGGACTATCAGAGTGTTTTGAGAATGATACAAAGGTGAAACAGGGTTGTCCATTATCACCTACTTTATTTGGCCTTTACATTGAAAAATTAGAGGAATGGGTAGAAAGGATGGGAGGAGAGGACGTACAATTGGCTAATTATGTAGTGAAACTTCTCTATGTCGATGATCTCATCTTGATTGGCAAGACACTTGAAACTTTAAAAGAACATCTAAAAGCTTTGAATCATTTTTATAAAGAAGTTGGGATGAAGGTAAACACTAGCAAGACCAAAATTATGGTCTTCTCTACTCGGAGGGAGCAAAAACAATCATATTTTATTTGAAATAAATCCTATAGAGGTAGTAAAAGAATACAAATACCTTGGGTTAGATTTTTAAAGCCAACTCAATTGGGAAATATGTAGGATGAAACAAATACAAGGAGGATAAAGGGTACTCTACTCATTGCTAAATAGTGAAAAAAAGTAGAGTTGTGGGATTGGAAAACCATTAGGGTCCTTTTTGGGTTATTAATTATTCAATGGTGCTATATGGATGTCAGCTAGCAATACATCAACTTTTAAATGGAGACAAATAGAAATAACTCAAAAGCGAGTGATTACAAATAATTTTAGAGTTAAAGCATCAATCCTAAATGAGATTTTACTTGCTACAACGACTTTTCCTTTAGAAGCAAAAGCTATGATAAGGCTATTGGGATACCTAAAGTAAATAGAAAGAAACATTGAAAAGAAGAAAAGACATGGATGAAACAAAACAATAAATGGATGGAAAAATGAAGCATTAAATTTCATAAGGTCTCAAACTCTAATACAAAAATTAAACAATGTGAGCGAAAAATTCAGACTTGTCATGTGAACTAAAAATCTAGGAAGGAAAAAACAGTTATACATCAACGAGTTCAACCCAAATTGTAAACACAACCAAAAGAAATACATAAATGCAAAGATCAAATGAAAGGAAAAAATGCTTAAATACCAACAAAGATCCAATTCACACCATTTCAGACGCAAAACTAGGAAGTGGATAATTCCTCAAGAGGCATGGTTAGAACAAATATGTCTTTGCACTTCAAGAGTAGTAGTGACCAAAAAAAAATGTATCATGTAATGTGAAACCTACAAAAACATTACTCTTGCATATAAGGACACTCTACAACTAAACTCACTAAAGGAACATTTTGAAGAATTGAGAATAAAAAAAATAGGAAAACTTCTCAAAATCAACAATAGAAGAAACACACTCCAAAGGATGATAAGAGGATGTTGAGATTTTTGACCTTGTTAATGTTGTTAAACTTTGGAACTTTGAATAGGAGGTCCAAGATTTGAATCCAAAAGGGAGTAGGGTTGTACACCATACCTCATCTTGTATTAAAGCTTTTGGTTCCATTGACTGTTTTATAAATGTAGGAATAATTAAAATCATTCGATTCATTTTATTTCAATTAAAAAACTATGTGAGCAATGACGTGTGCCTTGTTACATTTATTGCCTGTGTATACATTATTTCATGTGTTGATTTGTTACAGTATTTTAATTGAAATATGTTTAAAAATTTTATTTGATTTTCATATAAGCCAACTAGTAGAAAGCATTGTTTGTCAATCATTTATAATCGCCTTGGTATATTTATTATTGAACATAGGTTTTTCCAACATGAAAACTATATATGCTTGTAAAATTGATGTTTTATATTTGAAATTGTATGGCATATGATTAACTTATCATTTCAATTTTTTTATTGTGACTTCAAATTTCATACTCTTCTAAAAATTTATAGGCCTATGAAAGACAATTTTTTCTTTTGTAAAATGGAGGCAAATAAAAATGATTCAAAAATATCTAATCACAAATTTTCTCAAAATTAAAGTCACAACCCCTTATGAAATTATTCTAGCTGAAATTGGAATGTTCCCTTTAAAAGCAATTGCTATGAAAGTTGTTATGTTACTTGAAAAAAAAAACAGAAAACGTGAAAAACGACATATGGCCTAGGGCAGCTAGGGACGAAGAGTTGCATAGGCGAAAGAATACATGGATGAAACAAAATCAGAAATCGTTGAAACATTGGGAAATCAACATAAATGAATGTTCAAATATAAAAAAAAAACATAAAAAAATATGTGAATGAAAAGTTTAGAAGTGGAATGTGGAAAAATGCAAGCAGGAAAAGACAATATTATATTGCAAAGTTTAACCCAACGTATCACCACAAGGAAAAAGCGTATATAGGCACTGAAATCAAGTGGAAAAAAAAAATCCTCATTGCTCAGATAAGGACTAGCTCTCATAGGCTTAGATGTGAAATAGGGAGATGGACAACGCCCAAAGAATAATGGGAAGAAAGGATATGTACTCTATGTAGCACAGTGGCAGTAGAGACAAAGGAATACTTCATCTATAAATGTCCGAGTTTTTTAGATATCTGTGGCAAATACAAATAAACACTTGGAGACGGCTCTATAGCAGAGTAATTTGAAGACAGTAAAATAAAAAAGTTGGGGAATTGCTAACCTAAATCAGCAGGAGAAGGAATAACCTTCTCAAAGATATTAAAAATCATATGATATGATGAGTAGTTGTACTTCCATATTTAAAATCCCATAAACCATATTTGGATCTCATGAACAATTAAAATCTTGACCCCAAATTGATATTCAAACCAAAGAAGTTGATCAATTCTTAAAAAAAACGAAAAGTTTTTTTTTTTTAATATCATTATTAAAAAAAATTAAGAAGATTTCATCCTTTTCCACAAAAAGCCAGCTAAAAACCAAATAGAACCTTTATGGTTGACAGTTAAAACTCTGAATTTTGTGCGTGGAACTAGAACCTCTATGGTTAGAGTTAATCTCCGAGTTTTAAGTGGAGCTGGATTAGCAGCCAAAAAGGCCGGGGCAGATGCCGTGAAGTTCGCCACACTGAGAATGAAAGCTGTCACGATGGGTTGGAATATGGACCAAAGGGAAGTTGTCTTTAGGCCGACCAAACAATACAATTACTGTAATGAAGGCGGACGAGGCTGCGATCAGGGGGGTTCTTGAGCAAGCACGTGTGGTGGCCATTCTTGTTCCACTAGCAGCACGTGTGGCGGCCTGAAGTGAGATCATACCTGCCGCCGCCAGCGTTGTACCATACAGCGTTGCATTGGGTTAGTTCTGAGAGAGTGTGGTCAGTTTTGCAGGCTCAAACCAACACACAGAATTCCAGAGGCAATCAAGATCAGGGCATCTGCAGCACCAGGTAGAAAGTGAAGAGTGATTCATTCAATATAAGGTGGAATACAATCAGTTAGCTTCCTATAATTAATTCATTCTAAACAATCCACCAAAACAAGTTTGTTTTCACTGCAAAACTTTTCTAAGCCTATTCAAAAGAGAAAATTGCTCAATAAAGCAAGTGAATCGCATAAAAGCTTTGTGTGACCACGAAGAATCTTCAAACTCCCCATGTGTAAGAATCTCTAGGAATTGTAAAACTAATTTTTCCATCAAAACAATGCTCTTATGGGTGAATCATTCACTCATACTTTCCCTAGAAACATCATTCTTAAAAAATAAATAGATCATATAAAAAAAAACTATCTACAGGACCTAGAAGTGCTTGTGTTATGGATTCTATAATCTAGGGAGTCAAATTGTCGTGATCTTGACTTGATCTTATTTTGAAAGTGTTTTAAAAATAATATAACAACTATTATTGGAGTTCAAGTATTTTTGTTTGAAAGGACTTAAGTAATTTAAAAGGTTAATATCAAATGGTATTAGTTCAATTAATTAAACTTCTTAACTTTTGAGGAGACTAAGTTTAAATCTTGTTAAATTATATAATACTAGTATGTGATCATAATAGTTCCGCGAGCAAGCGAGGGAAGCCATATCACAATAGTGTCATGAGCGAGCGAGGGAAGCCGTATCACAACACAGACTTTGGATCTTCTTTGCAGAGCAAGGAGGGTTTGCAGAACAAGGAGGGTTTGCAGTCATCAGGTAAGCACATTTTTCGTCCTCTTTCGATTTATAAAACAATTTAAGTAGATAGGAGAAATAAGTGGACATATAGTTCCTTCATTCAACACCCCAATTGCGAGCTCCACTAGCTTTTAGCTAGAACAAAAAAATTGAGAAGGGTTTTAGTCACCATCAGAAAAACATACGGCAAAAACAACATAAAACATACGACAAATATTTTTCCATCACAAAACAGTGAGGGCCGAGTTTGTTTCAACGGGTTTGCAGTGGAGGAGGGTTGTAGCAGAGGAGGGTTTGCATAGATATATATATACACAAATTTGTTCAACGGGTTTGCAGCGGAGGAGGATTTGCAAAGCAAGGAGGGTTTGCAACGGAGGGTTTTATTATATAAATATTTCATCGGATCAACAATATAGGGGGTCGGCAAGGGTTTGCAGCAGAGGGTTTTATTACACATCTATTTCATCGGATCAATAGTATAAAGGGTTCGACAATGGAAGAAGGGAAGCAACAATTGCAAGAACCGATATATGTCAATGAGAAACAGTACTGGAGGATATTAAGGCGTCGAAAAGCTCGAGCAAGGGCAACAACAATGAAGAGGACATATCAAAAAATAAAAATAAAAAATATTCTACCACATAAACAGGTGGAGAATAAGGAACAATCAAAGGCACTAACCATCATCAAACGAGGAGATCAATTAGCCCAACAGAGGGGACAAAATAGAGAAGATAAAAGAAACGAAGGCAAAATGACAACACAAGAGAATACAAAAGGAAAAACAAGCGAGGAGAAAAAAATCAGAAATAACCGCAAGAAAGCATTCAACATGGAAAATGGAGGTCACCAAAATGAGTTTTCAGACGAGGAAGAAACTTACAGTCCCACAACTACACCACTCATGTGGGCACCAAGACTTTATGTGCAAGAACTAATGAAGATGAAAGAGAAACTTGAAAGCATGGAAAGGAGGGAGAAATTAAGAGATACTAAATCAGATGAGGTTATAAACACCATTCGGAGGCTAGAAAAGGAAAACAACCAACTCAAGGAGCAAGTGTCAAAGCTACAAAACCTTGCAAACATGGGTCAACGTGAATGGCATGTCCTCAAACAAGCCATCCACCCCCCAATTAATGATGCAATAGAGGTGGAAAAAACAAATGCAAATCAAATAAAAGAGGTACGAGAAACACTCCAAAACATGGAAACAAGAGAAAATGAGCTGCGAAATGAATTAGCAAAGGCAAAGACATGGTCTCAAGTAGTAAAAGAACCAATCAATCAACAAAAAGAGTTGATAGAAAAGCAAGTAAAAATTCAAATAACAGAAGAGAAAGAAAGACATGAGAAGTTATCAAATATAATCATCAAAGGGTTGAAAGATTATGGGGATAGGGAAGACACAAATCATTTAACCAGGGACTTCTTGTCAGATCGATTACAATGGAAAGGTCAGATTAAAAAAGCAAGTAGAATTGGCAGGCTGAGAGAAGGAGGCAGAGATAGGCATATTCGGGTCACATTGATGAGCTACGAGGATAAAACAAGGTTACTAAAAAATAGAGGCATGCTGAGAGGGTCACAATTCTATTTAGATGATGACCTAACATTTTTACAGCAAGAAGAAAGAAATAAGGAATGGGAAAAGGTGAGGGCAACAAGGAATGAAGGGAAACGGGCATATTTAAGAAATGGAAAGGCATACATCACATCTAAACAAACCCAAAACAAATAGGGAGTATGGCCCACCCGGGAACATCTTACGATGGTAAGTTGGAACTGTAGAGGTTACCCTTGGAGAAGAGGACCCGGGTTAGGGCCCATTGCTAGAGACAAAGATATAATCATATTGATGGAAACACATGAACACGATGGATGTAGGACTCCAAAATTTGTGGGATACAAAAAAATAGCAATATGGAATAAAGCAACGGAAAATGGCAAAGGGCATGGGGGTATTATGGTTTTAATAAAAGAGGAATGGGATAGGGTCATTAAAATTGAAAAACAAGATGAAAACAAACAATACATATGGATAAAGATCCTAGAAAATAAGTCAGTTATTAGCATAGCAACATGTTATTTTGCTCCCAAGAATTCTAAATTCTATAAGAAACATGACCTTAATAGAGAAGACCCATACTCCTCCCTAAAAAGAGACATTTCGATATATAGTAAGTTGGGGGAGATTATATTAATTGGAGATTTCAATGCAAGGACAACAAATAAGCAAGCTAACATTCTAGAAGGTAGCGAAGATATTGAGATTAATCCTCTTTGGATGCCAGAAGAGGAAAATCAGCAATGGACCAGGACTTCAGAAGATGAGCATGGGGCTATCACGCAATATGGAGAAGAGTTGTTAGGCCTCTGCAACATAAACAACTTGATTATTTGCAATGGGATGAACAAATGGAAAAATTCAGGAAAGTATACATGCAAAACATATAAGGGACAAAGTGTAATAGACTATGTAATATGCTCACAAAATTACATACCAAAAATAGAGGAGCTAGAAGTGGAAGATTCTCCAGTGGAACTTAAGTCAGATCACAACCCAATTGTTATGAAACTTCGAATGCATGGAGACAAACCAAGGGAAAAACACTTGCAAGGCAATCAAAATACATTTCCTCACAAGGGAAACATTCTCTTAACAGATGAAAATCGATAGAATTTTAGAGCAGTATTAAATAACAAATTACAGGAAAGGGAAGAACTACCTCACAATAGCAGAGATTACAGTAAGAGTGAATGGTTAATGCACGCTATCCAAGAAGCTCTAAACAAATGCAAGAGAGCTAAACCTAAAAATAAAGAAAGGAATAGCTTCCCAACCAACCCATGGTTCGATGAAGATTGCAAAAAAGCACGAAGATTACTAAAGGAACCAACGGGTAAAACAAGAGCAAATAGAAAAGCATATGAGAAACTGGTAAGGGCAAAAAAAGAAGAATACACTAGAACAAGGAGGAAAGAATTGATTTACTTAGGGAAGCATGAACCAAAGAAATTTTGGAAGGAACTAAGCGTGAAGAGGATGCAAACTGAAAATAACATAACAGTTAATCAGTGGTTGGAGTATTCAAAACAATTGTATCAACGTAGTAACCAGCAGGAGACACCCCCTACTATCATTGTCAAGAAAGAACTTTTCACAAATGAAGACATTATTCAAGGGATAAAAAAAGTTAGCAACTGGTAAAGCCCGTGACATAGACAATCTTCAAGCAGAGCATATAAAATGGGGGGTAGATATTCTGGCACCGCAGATCAAAGAAATTTTCAATGAGGTCATACAAAATGGCTTCCCTACCGAGTGGACAACTAGCTTGACCATTCCTTTGTTTAAAAGTGGAGATGTAAATAATCCCTCAAACTATCGAACTATCATGATCAACCCTCTCTTTGCAAAGTTGTTTGGGAGTATGATAGAGCGTAGGATCAACATATGGGCAGAAGAAAAGGGAAAGAGAGCAAAGGGGCAAGCAGGTTTTAGGCCCAAGCACTCAACTATTGATCACTGTATCACGCTCAAACACATAGTGGAAAAAATATGGGACAAAAAAGAGGAGGCTTTTTGTTGTTTTGTAGACTTCAAAAAGGCATTTGACATAGTGCCAAGGAAAAAATTATGGAGCAGAATGGAAGAGCTAGAGGTTCCAATTCACTACAGGGCAGAAGTTCACAGACTATATGAGCATGTAAAGGCTAGAATCAGAACACATGAAGGGTTATCTGAATGTTTTGGTAGTGACATAGGTGTCAAACAAGGTTGCCCTCTATCTCCGACCTTATTTGGGTTGTACATTGACAAGTTAGAAGAATGGATAAACAAATTTGGGGGAGAGGGTGTGCACTTAGCCAAATATGTGGTAAAACTCCTCATGTATGCAGACGATGTAATTCTTGTGGCCAAAATAGCCAAAGATCTAGAAGATCACCTTCGAGCTCTAGAACTCTTTTGTAAGGAAGTTGGGATGCAGGTGAACACGAGCAAAACAAAAATTATGATTTTTTCAAAAAAAGAAGAAGCAACAACTCGAATTTCAGTTTGTCGGAGAACCGCTTGAGGTAGTAGTAGAATACAAATACCTGGGCATAGACTTTCATGACAAACTTAATTGGAATACATGTAGGATGAAAAGAACTCAAAGTGGTTGGAGAGCACTATATGCACTTCAAAACAGGTGTAGGAATGTCGAGTTGTGGGACTGGAAGACCACCAAGGTCTTATTTGGCCTGCTTGTTACACCGGTTTTGTTGTATGGTTGCGAGGTGTGGGCTAGTGGCACAACAAATGCAAAATGGAGGCAAATAGAAAGGATTCAAAAATATCTAATCACAAATTTTCTCAAAATTAAGGCCACAACCCCTTATGAAATTATTCTAGCTGAAACTGGAATGTTCCCTTTAGAAGCAATTGCTATGACCAAGTTGTTATGTTACTTGAAAAAAATAGAAAACATGAAAAACGACAGATGGCCTAGGGCAACTAGGGATGAAGAGTTGCATAGGCGGAAGAATACATGGATGAAACAAAATCAGAAATGGATGAAACGTTGGGAAATCAACATAAATGAATGCCCAAATGTCAACAAAGACATAAAAAATTATGTGAATGAAAAGTTCAGAAGTGGAATGTGGAAAAATGCAAGCAAGAAAAGACAATATTATATTGCAAAGTTTAACCCAACGTATGACCACAAGGAAAAAGCGTATATAGGCACTGAAATCAAGTGGAAGGAAAAAATCCTCATTGCTCAGATAAGGACTAGCTCTCATAGGCTTAGATGTGAAACAGGGAGATGGACAACGCCCAAAGAACAATGGGAAGAAAGGATATGTACTCTATGCAACACAGGGGCAATAGAGACAGAGGAACACTTCATCTATAAATGCCCGAGTTTTTCAGATATCCGTGGCAAATACAAAGAAACACTTGGGAACGGGTCTATGGCAGAGTTATTTGAAGACAATAAAATAAAAAAAGTTGGGGAATTGCTAACCCAAATAAGCAAGAGAAGGAACAACCTTCTCAAAGATATTAAAGATCATATGATATGATTTGAGTAATTGTACTTCCATATTTGAGGTCCCATAGACCATATTTGGGTCTCACGGACGTAATTAAAATCTTTCATTTCATTTCATAATATAATACAATTGGAACTCATCTCAATTCTATATAACTTATTTTAAAAATAAGAAGATTCATAACCCCTTGCTTTTAACTATAAATAAAAAAACTTCCATAGTTTATATAATTCATGTAGTATAGTTTTTGAAAAACAACCATATGTTTCCACCCAACCTTGTGTATAAATCCGAAAACCTCCTACAATGAGTAAAGGAGGGTAAAAATCACAATAATTGATGATTTAATATTTATTATCTTTTTAGATAATTTTATCTTATAATAATATTTGTGAGCTGTCACATTTATTCCCACATCTGTTCACCTTCTTTATAGAGCTAACGTATATTCCATATGTTACAAGAGCAAACAACTCCGTTATTAAACCTTTTGTTCTTTTAAGTATCTAATTGTTTTTTAAGTGTACTGTTTGGATTATTGTAATTTTTCTTACGTATTTATGTGAACTGTTTGATTCCCAAGTCTAATTGTTACTTACATGAAATGAAGGCTTGGAAATGATCTCAATAGAATTTGGAAAAATAATAATAAACATATATTTTTCAAGATAGGAAAAAAATTCTTTACTTATTGTGTGAATTGTTAGGACATTTAGATCGACCCAATGCAATCTAAATTACATTAATTCATTTATTATTAAGTCCCACAATTCCACATTTTAACTTTGAAAAATGATGTTCAATTCATTTATTATTAAGTCCCACAATTCCACATTTTAACTTTGAAAAATGATGTTTACATTAATTCATTTATTATTAAGTCCCACAATTCCATATTTTAACTTTGAAAAATGATGTTCAATTCATTTATTATTAAGTCCCACAATTCCACATTTTAACTTTGAAAAATGATGTTCAAACTTGATGCAAGTTCGAGATTCTATAAATTTAAATTGGTCGTTACTCTCCACGTTGTCTCACCTTTACTATTTCAATCATTGACAAAGTTTTGAAAGGGTGAACCCTGAAGCCAAGGCAAGGTTAAAAACAAAAAAAATAAAAATTTTATGGGCCAGAGGGTAGGACACAACTACAGTTATTGCAGCCATTCAAAGTGAAAGACTCGTCCTTTGTAAAACTAAATCATGGCTTGTCCACAACGATGTTCCACATCACATCAGGTTGGGGCACTACGTGTTTAGCTGCAAGAGTCTATATATGAAAGAAATACATGCACCTATGCACATTGCAGGTGTGTAAATAGGCAATGGAAACTTGTTTTTGTTGGTAAGTTGCATGTAGAAACGTTAAGAAAGATTCAATGAGATCATGCAGTGTGAAGGCACACCCACCACAGCTCTTTAACGAGAATTCCAGGTTAATACAGTAAAGAAAAACTTGAGCATTAATGAGAAAAGTATTTTATTCCAATAGTTTCTACTGTCATGTTCTTGCTAGAAATCAACAGAAAATTTATATTCATCTGTAAAGGTTGCTCACAATAAAGGATAAATAAGAACTTCATTAGCTTATTGTGATTGGTAGATACCATCTCTCAAACACAACTCAAATTCAACATAGACATCAGTTTTTCTAACAATACCATCCCTAGTTACTGTCAATTGTCTCTAAAGAGGTCTTGCTACCATACTCAAGAAAATAAATTTCCAACAATCTTTTGATCAGCCAAAAACTTTGCAGCAATCCAGTGAAAAGATATTCTGTGAGGCCAATCCATCTTCGAATCCTTCTAAAAAAAGCTAAACAAGAGAGTTTGAAGTTTCTTCAGTAAAGGCTAATTGAACTAGTATCAAATCTTCCATATTATTGATCAAAAATGACATACATCAAGATCAGAGCCTTTGCTTTAGCTTTCCCATCAGAGAGAATCTATCCAAACCAAAGAAATAATTGTTTTGTAATTTTTAACAAAAACTCTACAAAACCAAGCATTAAGTCATCCTGCAAAATCGAAGAGTTATAATCCACCAAAACCATTCTAGCAAATTAATGCCTTTTCAAACCAATGTTGACGTTTCTATATTCAGAGGCTAAGCATGAGTTACAATCTGCCAAGCATTGAGTTTGTTAGGTAGTAAAAAGTCCATCTTTACATGGTAGAAGGATAGAAACTCTAAATCTTATTCCTTGCAGAACTATCTTCAAGTCATGAACCAAGGAAGCGCTGAACAGGCATACAAAGCATTCATGTTTCTTTTCCATTTTATCAAGATAACAATCACCTCTTCAAAGAAACAAACTTAAAACATGGTTTAGTTCAACAAAATCGAGTACTATTTTTCCTCCAGCTTATAGTCTTGGCCAAGAGAACCATTAAGCTACACAACTACAGCAATTCAATGCATTTTCCATTCTCAGAGGTCTACAAACTGTGATAGAAATTACTGAAATACAAAAGAATTGAAATCTGCATAAAATACTACATTGACAAAACTCTCAAGCTTCTGAACTCAAGCTCCATGGACCAATATGTTTTTTAAAACTCTATGCCTTAAAGTCTTGCTCAACTCCCAATCAGAAAAAATCTACAATCTTATTCACATAATGATTAGAAAAATCTATCGAGAAAGAATAAAGATAGAAGAAATGTCACTGTTTCCTCTATGTGTTCAAGCTCTTTTCTTAAAAGCTAGAACTCAAAAACATAAAAATTTAGTGAGCTCTGCCTGACGTGACATGACTGTTTTGATAAATACCATCAAGTAAAATCCGAGGTTGACAAGAACAAAATCCATACAAGCAGTGTGGCAGCTGCAAATTCTCTACAAAAATTTCTCATGGAAACAGCTATTTAATGGATCCACCAGTAATAGAGGAAACTTTGCAGATGCCAACTGATGTAGTAAACGGCACACCCTTGTAACAGGCAATGAGATCGGCTGTTGTATGCAGATCTGGTTGCACAGTTTCCCAAACCTTTTTCTTTGGATTCAATACTTCTTCTGGTTCTCCATCAAAGCCTGGAAATTTTATCCTTTCACCAACAGGAGCATCATCTGGTGGCGTGACCAATTCCACCTGAAACATGTTTTATGTCATTTTCAACAAACAAAGGCAGCTATAAAATAAAAGAGCAAAGAAAATAAAGACCAAATATTATCTTTTAACTGTTTAACACAAGATAAATTACTACAGCACGTGAGATACACATTAAAAATAAAATAAAAAGGTGAACGTAAAGTTGTTTTTAATCCATAAGACCATAGGCCATATGAGACGACCCTCATAGAGGATGTTATTTACCCAATATGTGTTTATCCAACCAAACTCCAATCCCTGAAGTATGGTGTACAACTCTTACCCCCAAACCTCCTATTTTGGAGTTGCAAAGTCTTACCATTAGACCCACTCAACTTGTACATCCACGTCTAGATTGAACTCTTTCTTAAAAGAAATTAGAAAAATCTCCACAGAAAGCTATAACAGAAATTTCACTACTACAAGACACCACTGCCTTCCTAATTATTTTTCAGAAACAGATAGTAACAACCATCTCCCCCCCACCACCACCCGCCTTTCCTTCTATTTCTCCTAGGCTGCAAGTTTTTAAACTCGCAAGCAGCAAAAGCCTAAAATCATTTGGTCAGATCCAAGAATACAGCATAGTAACAAGAACAATGCCAGGTCTGTGCATCTTACAATTGTATGATCCTCGTTAGAAGCAGCTAACACCATGGCTTGTGATTTTATCCCCCTCATTGTTGCCGGCTTCAAGTTACATAAAACACAAACCTTTCGATTCTGCATACATCACAAAAGTTCAGTCTCAAACTCACTGAAGAAATCAATAGTATATGGATATTAATGTTACTAATAGAGAACAATAATTGAACTACAGAAGAAATAAACATTAACGGATATTACGGATGCTAAAAAAGAATAATGGCTGAAATAAAATATCTACGACATGCTAACTATAGATATTTTGTGAATAAGCTAGCATATCCAGTAATGCTGGTACCTGTAAAGTTGTAGACACAAGCAAGGGATGAATTTGAATAATTATATATCGATTTTGGATTCTTACAGTGGATTGTACATTGAGATAATGTTTCCACTACTCCCCCTTATTGAACTAAAGATAAACTTCCTTACTAGACTTTCTAGCATTCACAGCATTGTTGGGATCAAGCCAATGGTCTTGGCCCCTTGTGACCAAGTATGAGTTATGAATCAATTGTAACAAGTCATTTGTAAAAGAGCAAAGCACTGCCTGGTAAAGCACTTTGAGTATAATTCCTAACAAGAAAAAGCACCAGAGTAATATAAATATTAATCCATTGTACATTCTCTAAAGTTTCCAACCATATACAATAAGAATCTGTCAAACTATTCCTTAGGGTCAAGTAGGCAATTAATAAGTGACAATGTCCTTAACAGGTTCTATGTTACCTTAAATATGGCAATAAGGTACAAAGTGAGCCCACATGTAGGGAATGGCCATGTAAGACTCTGAATACAAACCACTAAGTATAGTCACAGCGTCATTCATAGGGGATGGTGCATGTGACAAATACTATATCTCTAAAACATATATAAATAAATATTCAAGAAATACTGCATTAGGTAAACAAAGTATGAAGAGTATACCTCACATTTCATATTTGTATATATTTGTGCTTGTGCAACCGTATCATAACATTTGAAAAGAGAAGTTTTCACTGAAATATCATTTATATGTTTGTATGCCAGCTGTATCCTAAATTAGAACACTAAATGTATTTGCTACCTGTCGTATGCCATGCCATGCCATAAATGATGAATCTGAAGCATAGAATAGTCAGAATGGCCATTAGTTTGCAGGGTTCAAAATGCAATTTATGGGCCTTATATATTGCATCCATGTCTCAAATATTATGTTCTTTTAATGTCTGTATGGATGTATCCATATATATAAACACACAAATCTGTGTGTGTCATATGTTACCTGGGGTCCCGAAAAACTGCCATAGCTATATCCATAGAATAGCAACTTAAATATTTGCTTTAGACAGCTAGAGTGCAAAATCAGAGGAATGGCATTTACCTTCATGGCGGTCAAATAACTCTCAATGTAACTTGGATGATTCTGCTCATTGCCAGAATGGTCCCAATAGTCTGAAACAGGTAGTCTCAGCTATTTGGAATCTAGATATGTTTTCTACTGCTTCAGAAACAATGGGAGAGTAAAAGAGTCTCAGGTTACCAGTATAACTCAAGTCTGGACTTGATTAATCCATATTGGGAAGGGGTAACTGATAATAGCAGTGCTAGGTATTTGTTGATGCAGTTGTCTATTGAATATCTACTGAAGACACAAAATTTCTCAACCACACAAAATAAGAGTATTTTGGCACATTCTGGCAAATGTTCATGTGCCCAATTAATACAAACTTGAAAAGATCATTCAGAATTAACTCTTGGCGAACTGGCTTGCAAGAAAGGTCTACAAATTTGTCTGTTATCATATTTATACATTAGGACAGGAGCAACAGGGATATGGGGCTTGTTGATGTCATTACACACAAGACATTTTACTGGTAAATAGGTGGTACTAGTGATGCTGGATGAAAAATAATTACTATGTATTACATTCTCTAAGGAAAGAAAATATTGCTGGATGAAAAATAATTACTATGTATTACATTCTCTAAGGAAAGAAAATATTTCTCCTCAAAGTCCCAATTTCTCCATTGGATATTATTTGCAATGCATCTAACTTCTTGATAAAGCATCTTCATTAATGATATTTTGAAAATGTGGCAGTCAGTTTTTCTCGTTGGAGATGAAAATCGTTGAGGCCAGTACATATTTGGGACCTTGTTTGCAGCAGAATAAAGGCTTTCGGCCTGCTTCAAATTTGTTTGATTTTGTTCCCACACTTTAACACAGATTCTTTTCAATGAAGGTCACTAATAATGGATAGATACATTGGACTTGGACTCGGTCTAGCACAAATCTTCTCAATAGGTCCACTCAGAACCTACTCAAATCTGCTCATGTCAATTGGCTCTTTCGGAGAGACATTTTCAAGATTTTTATCCTTAAAACTAAGTATAACACGTATTCAGTATAATTGACACTGATGAATTATTTAACACAATCTTGGAGATCAGTAAACTTAAGAATAGAATGCACTTTTATTTACTTGAGATTGGCTTCAATCTAAAGAATAGAATGCTTGGAATGAAAATTTTAAATGAACATTGTTTGAACATAAAACCTGAATAATCATTTTTGTCTCCCTCATAACATGCTTTCCGCCCTAATCACATGACTTACACTCAACAAAGACTTGGCAAACCCAAAGAATTAAATTTGACTTGGCAATTGACCACAAACTCATTTTCCATAGGCAGACAGAAATTCAGGAGTGGTTAGCCACTTGAGAAGAATACTGTGACCAGACCATAAGCTTCCAAATTTGAAGAATTTATACGTGTGAACTATTCTGAAACTGGACACTCTCTTGCTATAATCAGCCTGCACATTTTCCTCCTTATAACCCTGTTACTGCTGCCCTCCACTATATTCCTCTGGAACAAATAGCTTGCTGGCAAAGAGGAAGGGTCCTTGAGATATTAGCACTAATTAAAGCGTAACCATTGTTAAAACGGGCAAACATGTTGGCAATTTGCTTTGAGATACTTGAAATTGTTTTGACAATAGCATTTAGCAGATAAACCCTCTTGAACAAAAGTTGGCTAGAGTGATCATAAATTTACATCAAAATGTAAAGCAATGGTAGTCCGTCTTGACATCCAAGGCAACTGCCATAATATTTTTATTTGCTAAGGTTCATAGATCCTTCTAGCCCATTTCTTGGAAAGGTGCACCACCCTGGTGCAACACTACATCTCAGTAAAAATGACATCAAAATTGTCATTGGCAGATAGCCCGATTGGTTGCGGCCAAGTGCTGGCCAGCATGCAACCTCCATTTGATTCCCATGGGAGCCAGTGGTCCACCTCAAATGGCTTTAGCAGTTAGTCACCATGTTTGAAAGAGACTGGCTAGGGGTTATAATGATGGCAGACAAAATCAAACCCTTGACAGGAAGGAGATAGTTAATGCAGTTCTTGATTCCTCTATGTATCAGAAAGAATATCAAAATTTATTCTTCAAATCATTTGCTTGTCCAGTAAATTGATAATGCCAAAGAAACCCTAAACACTTTATGTAAAAGCACTTAAATGTGTTAGGATCCTATTCTAACATCATAATGTAATTTTTGTACTTAATGCACATGGGCCACTATGATGTAACCGATACTTATTAATAAAGATGTAACCGTTTCTTTTATTAGGAGTTACTAGCTCGGGTCCCTCACTTGCATGTGGACTGACCCTTGAGCTTTAGCATTAGGATAGATAAAGAGTCTTTATAAAGACAAGGGGGAAAGGGAATGTATCAAGTCTATTTTCTCAAATTGTAATGGAGCTCTGCTTCCAAGGAGGTTTCCCCCTCAAAGAGGCCTGCGATCTGATTTCTGTGATTAATAAAGTTGCTGCTATTCTATTTCAGTTCGAGCACTTCTGTTATCTCTTTTCTCGCATTTCTGTTAAATTCTGCAATTACTGTTGTGAATGTGCTTATTTTTTAATTAAAGGTTCCTAACAAAATGGCCCAAGAGGATTTTTATTTAAAAAAAAAAAGAAAGGAATAAAGAAAATTCAAATGCTCAATTGTCCTAGCAGAATTCATAGTTATTGAGCAGAATATTCAATACTTGCAATACACAATCAGGACAGCTTATTGAATTAGTAGACTTTAAAGTTGTTTGGGGAAGTAAAATGCCAATTGCCCTAAACAGGTTATGCGTCCTCCATTGAAATTGGAACCTTTTGATTTCCTAAAGCAAAGAATTAGTGCCCATGTTGGTCCTGCCAAGTGGCCACAATTTGTCACTACAGCAAACTTTATAGACCATGAATATTTCAAGATTACAGTTTCAAATAAATGCACCAACTTAGGATGAAACACCCTACAATGAGTAGATCAGATTCGTGCTTTTGCTGTCAGAATTTAGAGAGACTAGTTCACACACAAAGAATTAAATTTTTTTTCAAGGAAAGAAAACTGTATTAGAAATAAATTCAAAGCATAAACTGTGCATAGATGTTTGATTCATATGTTCCACATATAAAAGAGGATAAAAAAATAGTCTCAGAAGTCACATGACCTGCATCTGCTCAAGAGGAATGTATTTGACAAGGCCACTGACAACAGTCCTTGGAGAAGCTTCTCCAATATCTATCTCTTCAACATACAATGAGTCTGCATCTGGATGTTTCTGAGCTTTGGTGATAAGGCCTACTCGTATGTCAATCCTTGCTATTGAAATTGGGATATCTTTCCCAGATGATGATGCATTTTTTCCTTTTGCTGCTTCTGGCTTTTTAGTTTGCACACCCTTTTTGTCTCCTCCATCTTTGCGTGAAAGTTTGAGACAGCATAAAATACAATTAGAGCATTGCTAAAGCACAGTATTCATTGCTGAATGTATAACAATAGACCAAAGAGAAAAAAGCCAAACCTGCAAAAATAAAATTAACATATGTCAAAACCTATCCACATATGGTTTCCTTCTTTAAAATCAGCACTGAAAAAAATATTGTTATTAAATACACATGATGGCAGATGTATTTCAAATTCTTGGCATTTTATAGTTCATCTTATTGCAAGCAGGTGTCATTTATGTCTACAAAAGATTATTTGTTGGTTGACCCTACAACTATTGGTTGGGACAACTTACCAGGCAGCCTTTCCTGCCAATATTTTGTAGGAAGCAAAATACAAGAAGAAACTGTATGTCACAAGCCATTACAAGAATGATAATGATAAAAGTAAAGCTTTGTATAGTAATCAGATTCAAGTTCCAAGTCTCAGAAGTAATATCACTTTCCAGTTGCGATAGCTATGAGATCTATTGTTAACAAGAGAGCTCTTTAACATGCAATATCTGCAAAATTGAGTTTGATTAGGAGTATCTCTTGTGAAGGACAATAATTAGGCATAAATGGCACTTAAACCATAGACCTGGCCAATGTGAACATAAATGTCGTGTTGATGCTTAGCAAGGATGAGAACTAAGTCTCATGTCATTAATGTAATTTAAGTTGAAAGTTTCATATCAGTTGCCAGTTGTAACAGACATGAGATCCATCATTGGGAGATCTCTTTAACATGCGGTATCTACAAAATGGAGTTTAATTAGGATGTGTGTCATACAGGCAATAAGAAACCAAGTAGCCTTGTTTACTTACAAAAAAAAAATGGATATATAAGTCTTGTTAGGACCTTCAACAATCCTTAGCATACCTCATCCTGCATGGCGATGTCGAGCATGGTCATTTTTAAAGACAGTAAATAATAAGATTCTAGAACTAGCAAAATGTTCCCATTGCTTCACATCATTATTCATGGTTGAAGAATGTAATGAACTAACTAGATCATTACATGCTATCCCAACAGGTCGTTACATAAAGTTGATATGATGAAGAACTCATTTTTCTCTCTAATATGGAATATTTATTCTTAGCTATAAATTTTTTTAATCTTCTACTTATTTCACTATGAAATTGATAATCTAATCAAACTGATATCAATTCTACACTTATTCTTATAGACGTTGAGCAAACACTCCACAAGGACACACAAGAAAAGGTAAACGCATTTGAACTGGTATCATTATTTGTCCCATAAACAAAGGGTCGTGGTTACTTTGGATGTTTGGGCTTATAAGAATGACATATGAAGAGCACATCAAGAAAGAATTGAAGAATATTAGGAAGGTTTTCAAACTTGACAATTATGGGGAAAAAGAATGGAAGCCCTTACCACTTTAAGATAGAACATTAATAGACGAAGGAATGATAGGATTGTTCTCCATTATGCCTATATATGATGTTTACAAGGTGTTTCTACTAGAATAGTCATAAGGTGGGAATGGTTTTCTTATTCATACAAGTTAGGATATATTTAAACTCATTAAAGGACAATGTGGAGTCCAAGGGAAGAAGTGGTGTGTACTAGATAGCATGTGGTGTATTTGATATAGTGTACATTGGTTAAACAAGAAAATTAACCAAAACACAAATTAAGGAGCATTGTCAAGATTTGATGTTTAGCAAAATTGTCAACTCAGCTTTAACAAAGTACTCTTGTACGATCGGCCACCATATGAAGATGAAGGATGCTAGTGTCTTAGCCAGCAAAGATCATTACATAATGAGGAAAATAAGGAAAACTTTGGATATTGTCAAACACCCCAACAATCTCAGTAGGGATGGTGAAATTAGGTTAAGTCATAACTGGAAGTTGAGAACTTTTATTTTTCAAAATAGGGATGAGAATAATTAATTTAACTGTTCCTATAATATTGCCAGAGAAATTATTAAATGCTTATATTTCCAAAGCATTATTTAAAAACATTATTAAATGCTTATATTTTCAAAGCATTAATTAACAGATGTAGGCTATCTGAAATTTATAATTTGAATATTGAAAACCTTATCAGTATAGAGCCTTTTTTTTGGGTTATCTCTAAGAAGCCCATTTTTGTAACCTTCACATGAAGAGCTCTTGATGATGACGCTGGACACAAGTCTCCAAACGTCAATCATTTTAATAGTTTTTCACATAGGCCAAATCTACATTTTTGTATAAATCCAGATACTGATACTTACAAATAAATTCAATATGTCAATAGAAATAATTTTTTAATTATATTTTACTAAATCAAAAAGGTTATATATTCGTATCAAATGGCATTAGCTCAATTGTTTAAATTCCTTATCTTTCAAAGAGGAACCCCAGGTTCAAATCTTGTCAAGCGGTACATGCATAATAGCCAAGATGTTACCACTCTGTGGTCATGACATAATGTTGGCGATGCCTGTTTTTAAATCCCATATAACCAATTAAAAATCAAAATGTTATATATTCGTATCAAATGGCATTAGCTCAATCAATAAAATTCCTCAACTTTCAAGGAGACCTATGTTCGAATCTTTCCAAGCAATACATGCATTTGTTCTATTGTCATGATGAAATACGAGCAGGGTTCATTTCAATCCCACATAATCTATTAAAAAATAATAAGATTATATATTGTATATTTGTATGTGTTTGAGACATTGTGGCGTAATTGTAAGTTAGTTGCAACAATATGGGAAGGACCCAAGTTCAAATTTTTGCATTTCCTACGATGGACATTCCCATGAGAAGGTGGTCATTGCCATGTGATAAGATAGTTCGTTTAAATAATTCAAGTGAAGCTTATTTCAATTCTATAGAACAAATTATAAGAAAGTTTGTGTATTATCTTAATATTATTGTATCAGTATCGGAGTTTTATTCTTAACCTGCCAGCTTCATCTCCGTTCTTGTCATTGTCAAAAACCCTAGTGAGTTGTCAACCCCTTTGGAAGCCATGGTTGTAAAAGATTAAGCACAGGACCCTATGCAAATAACCCAAAAGTTCAAGTTCAACACAGGACCCTAAGCAAATACCCCAAAATTTCAAGTTCAACAAAGCACCACTAGTTTCAAGTTCAACTCCTTCCCTGACAAATGCCAGTGTTTTACTGGTTCAAGGCTTGCCATGTTTGTGGGAACGTAACCCTACCCATAGTGCAACTATCACTCATAGTGACATCTAAGGCACAATCAGTACACCCCTAAAGCATCCTAGTGTTGTTTCCATCGAAGGTGCTATCTGTGCACAACCGATAATTTGTTGCCCCAAGTCATTTCCCACCGCCCATGGGCATCCCTGCCATCTACACCATCAAAAAGCAGTCGCCCTGGCTCTTGAACATTTCTTTTTCCTTCGATCCACTTCCCTTCATCTCAAATCGCCCACTACAACTGCCATGGCCCCTAACCCTCCACGCTTATCTTCCCCCACCACGAGACACTCCCCTCATGCCGCTCTCATTTTGGCTCTTGAGCATTTCGTTTTCCTCCAATCCACTCCCCATTTAGCATCAATCCACTTTCCTTCGTCTCAAATCGCCTACAACAACCGCCACTGCCCCTAACCCTCCACACTTACCTTCCCCACCCCAAGTCACTCCCCACACACTACCTCTAACCTGATCTACTCATGCCTTGCTTCCGATGCCTACGCCTCTATCACCATGTTTCCTTGAGCAAATTGGCCCCATCACCACCACCACTCCTATTATTAAAAAATAGTTTAAAATAATATTAAAAATAAAAATGAATAGATAATATATTAAAACACATCTGATCATCATATGGCATTAGCTCGACTGGTTAAATTCCTCGACTTTCAAGGAGGAGACCAAGGTTTGAATCTTGCCAAGCAATACATGCATAATTGTCAAGTGGTTGTAATACCACTATGTGGTCATGATGTAATTCAGGTGGAACCCATTTCAATCCTATATAGCCCATTCAAAGAAAAAACACCCGATCAACCTTTCTTAAACCCCATCCCGCTCCTTAACACACATTCTCACCTTTTTTGTCTCCCCCCCAACCCTTTTATTCCAACCTGGCTTTTCAAAATAAAGATAAAATAATAATAAAGAGGAAGAAGAAATCTGTGGGGACTTTTTGTGCTCTAGACATGAATTTGAGAGGCTCACTTTTTAAGTCAAATTATCTTCCATGAGTAGGAACCAAAATGAACAAAGAAGAGAGACCAAATGGGGTTTCAAACCCCCCTTCAATGATCCAAATGGCCCGAAACCTAAGACATCAAAGAAAGCAGCCACCCAACAATCAACAAAGAACCCCACTATCTCATTTAGGGTGGATGACTTGCAAACAAATTGAGAAGCAAAGTTTACATTTTTAGCAAAGAGATAATCTCCTCCTAGCCTTGAGAGGTGGATTTAGCACAACTAGGGATTGTATGAAGATCTATGATTCCTAGCAGGAGGCTTCTTCCTCATCATTTAAAACAACTGGGAAGATAAAGACTAAATAGTAAATGATGGTGCTTGGCACTACAAGCAGGCAGGGGTTTATATCAAACCTTGGTCCCAAGGATTTTCACCGAACTTTGAATTTGATAATTATCCAATAAAATAGGATTACCTCCATAATTTACCAACAAAGATGTGGAGGGTTGATTGCCTATGGGTAATCAGAAATATTTTGGGGAAGTTCATTTGCTTCGCCAAAACTACAATGGCAAGCACTACAAGTACTTGTCCCAAAACCTGCTTTCAAGCAACACCAAACTATATATTGCCTAAAGCCATCACTATTAGCACTTCGATGGGAACCTTCTCCCAAATTTTGAAGTACAAGTCCTATGATATTCAAAGCAGTCACAACAAGCACCATAACAAACCTCATGAACCCCTCAAAGGCAATGAAGTAATGTAACACCCTTCTTAGGGCAAACAAAACAAAGTATGGAAGGTCAAAGACCATACACCCTCAAAACGAAACTAGGAATGTTTTCGTAGACAAAAGAAGACATCGTCGTTGAGCCTAAAAAGAAACTAGTTGGGTTTGAGGGACAAAATGCACCCCAAGAGGTGGGACTGGCATAGCTACCTAAGGTGACGCGGAGTAGAGCAGCCCAGATAGGGGTAGACAACCTTCCTCCAAGTGTTATAAGATTGTCACTTGCTATTGACCAACAAATGAACACCCCTCATGAACACCTTTTTCAAACAAAGAATAATCTAGCAAGTATTATCTCTCAATAGACTAAAGTGGGTTGCAGCTCCCATACCAACTAGGATTACAAAAATCAATTTCCTCAAATTCTAGACCAATTCCCGCCTCAACCCTGAAAAAAGAATTGGATGATGCGGATAAGGAGAACTATCGTCAATAGAAAGGGTAACCAACACTTAAGTTGGTTCTAGTTCCTCTGAATCATCTAATAGAATCACACAAGCAACCCCCTCTAGGTACCAAGTGCGCAGATCAACTCTTAAGATAGCAACAATTCAACAAACTAACCACCATGAGGACACAACTGATGTAGGCCTCTTCTAAAAAGAAAAGTAGATTATTGGAAGCAACTAAAACAAACAAGGAGGCCTTCAAAGGCATTAACTCTGGTAAACAACTTCAAATCCATGACCTTTTGTACTCCGAGCAAGTGAAAGTCCCCCCTCAAGAACAAGGAGGATCCAATCCTAGAATGTTAGGGGACTAGGCGCCCCCTTACAAAAACATTTAGTTCGAAACCAGATATCTTCATCTTGCCAAGAGATACTGAGCTTGCAAGAGACAAAATTGGATGACAACAAATTCACTAAATAGGATGCCAAGAAATGGAAATGCAAGAGTCTTAACAGCACCAGCACACATGGAGTTTCGAGTGGATTAGCCACATTATGGAGGTCATGCTTGGTTTTAAGCAATCCATTAGAATTAGGTTTGGTGCATGACACAATTTAAGAGCTACTCTCAAAACATGCAAGCCATAGTGGTGAATGTCTATGGACCGTACACTCACATATCCAATCTTCTAGTTTGAAATGAACTGAAGACTCTCCTAGGCACTCATGAAGCAAAACTTCTCATTCTGACAAGTGATTTTAATGCCATACTAAGTGATTAGGATATAGCGGCAGCATATAGCATATCACAAATTCACAAAGAGACTTCAATGACTTTGCCCAACAATCAGCTTTGTGGGATGATATCCCCAAAAACAGCATCTAAACATGGTCAAACAAAAGGAAAGGTTTCACCACTATTGTAGAACGCCTGAATAGATCCCTACTAACAGCAAAATGGTTAGACTTTGATGCAGTGGTTGAATCAACTAGAGGTCAAGCATGCGGCTCAAACCATGCTCCTATCTTCCTCCACATCCAACAAGATTCACAACACAGAAGACCCCCTTTCAGATTTGAATCTATGTGGTTCCATGACAAGAACCCTTTTAGTCGATGGATCAATGGTGGATGGAATGCCCTAAAATTAGTGGCTCAATCATGTACAAACTCTCCCACAAACTCCGTTTTATAAATGGCAAACTCATTGTGTGGAATAAAACACCTTTCGCTAATATCTTTGCCTAAAAACGAGAGATAATATAAGGTTTGGACCCAATTTGTTCCCTCTAGAATTTTTTCAACACTTCTAGTAGATTATGGATATAGTTATTTCGCTAGCCCTCAATGAAAGCAAAAATCTAAGAAGATTCTCAAGGAATGGAATAATACCTATATTGCACTAATCCCCAAGATTGATAAACCCACAAACCTTTGGAGACTTTTGACCCATTTCCTTATGCAATACCATCCTTAAATTGCTAACAAATATAATGGCAGAAAGACTTAACTCGATTTTGTCCAAGGTTCATCTCTTCCAGACAAGGCAGTTTCATCAATGAAAAAAAAATTTTGGATGGAGTGTTAGTGGCCCATGATTGATCCATTCAGTCAAACAAAGTGAAGAAGTATATATGATCATTAAACTAGATGTTAGAAATGCGTACAATCAAGTGGATTGGAGCTTTCTCGATGAGATTCTAGCATGCTTCAGCTTTGATCAACGATGGAGAGAATGGATACATAATTGTAGTGCAACTTCCCATTTCTCAATCCTCTCAACAAAAGACCAAAAGGCTACTTCACTTCCTCATGAGGTATGATACAAGGTGATTGCATCTCTCCATATTTGTACATTATCATGTCTGAAGCTCTAGGAAGAGTGATTACAGTTGCCAAGTAGGCAACTCGTATAGAAGGACTGAAGATTAGCACTTCCTTGAGCGCACACATGCATAATCAGTTTGTGGACAACACCATCCTCTATGGTAGAGAGTCAAAGACACTATTAGAGAAGCAAAAGGGTATGCACAACTCTTGGATAGTTATTCCAAAGCCTTGGGTCAAAGAATCAATGAGAATAAATCTTACACCTTCTTCCTCAACACCACAACTAAAGTACAACGGAAATTGGAGGATATTTTGCAATTTTTTATTGGTCAACTTCCCAACAGATACCTCAGTATCCCCCTCCTCTGGTAGGTGTAGTAAAGCTCTATAGAAGGACCTAATTAAATGCTTCAAATTTCTCACCCTTGCTGGAGAATTTTGTTCATCACTCAATACTATAAGCAGCCCTACTATATCTTTTCTCAGCACTGAGGGCACTTGTAGGAGTGTTAAATATTGAATAAAATCATGCAACCTTTCCTTTGCCAAGGTACTTCTAACAGCCTAACTACCACTACTGAGTTGGCAAAAAGTGTGCACACCAACTTGGGCAAGAGGAGCAAGAATTAAAAACTTATCTGATATGAACAATGCTTTGCAGGCAATAATGGTTGAAATGAAATGAAAGATTTTAATTACGTCCGCGAGACCCAAATATGGTCTATGGGACCTCAAATATGGAAGTACAATTACTCAAATCATATCATATGATCTTTAATATTTTTGAGAAGGTTGTTCCTTCTCCTGCTGATTTGTGTTAGCAATTCCCCAACTTTTTTTATTTTACTGTCTTCAAATAAATCTGCCATAAACTCGTTCCCAAGTGTTTCTTTGTATTTGTCACGGATATCTGAAAAACTCGGGCATTTATAGATGAAGTGTTCCTCTATCTCTACTGCCCCTATGCTGCATAGAGTACATATCCTTTCTTCCCATTGTTCTTTGGGCGTTGTCCATCTCCCTGTTTCACATCTAAGCCTATGAGAGCTAGTCCTTATCTGAGCAATGAGTATTTTTTCCTTCCACTTGATTTCAGCGCCTATATACGTTTTTTCCTTGTGGTCATACGTTGGGTTAAAATTTGTAATATAATATTGTCTTTTCCTACTTGCATTTTTCCACATTCCACTTCTGAACTTTTCATTCACATAATTTTTTATGTCTTTGTTGACATTTGGGCATTCATTTATGTTGATTTCCTAACGTTTCATCCATTTCTGATTTTGTTTCATCCATGTATTCTTTCACCTATGCAACTCTTCGTCCCTAGCTGCCCTAGGCCATCTATCATCTGTCATGTTTTCTGTTTTTTTCAAGTAACATAACAGCTTGGTCATAGCAATTGCTTCTAAAGGGAACATTCCAGTTTCAGCTAGAATAATTTCATAAGGGGTTGTGGCCTTAATTTTGAGAAAGTTTGTGATTAGATATTTTTGAATCCTTTCTATTTGCCTCCATTTTGCATTTGTTGTGCCACTAGCCCACACCTCGCAACCATACAACAGAACCGGTCTAACAAGTAGGCCAAATAAGACCTTGGTGGTCTTCCAGTCCCACAACTCGGCATTCCTACACCTGTTTTGAAGTGCATATAGTGCTCTCCAACCACTTTGAGATTTTTTCATCCTACATGTATTCCAATTAAGTTTGTCATGAAAGTCTATGCCCAGGTATTTGTGTTCTACTACTACATCAAGCGATTCTCCTGCAAACTGAAAAGTTGTTGCTTCTTTTTTGCTGAAAAAATCATAATTTTTTATTCTCCTGCAAACTGAAAAGTTGTTGCTTCTTCTTTTTTGCTGAAAAAATCATAATTTTTGTTTTGCTCGTGTTCACCTGCATCCCAACTTCTTTACAAAAGAGTTCTGGAGCTTGAAGGTGATCTTCTAGATCTTTGGTTTTTTTGGCCATAAGAATTACATCATCTGCATACATGGGGAGTTTTACCACATATTTGGCTAAATGCACACCCTCTCCCCCAAATTTGTTTATCCATTCTTCTAACTTGTCAATGTACAGCACAAATAAGGTCGGAGATAGAGGGCAACCTTGTTTGACACCTATGTCACTACCAAAACATTCAGATAACCCTTCCCGTGTTCTGATTCTAGCCTTTACATGCTCATATAGTCTGTGAACTGCTGCCCTGTAGTGAATTGGAACCTCTAGCTCTTCCATTCTACTCCATAATTTTTTCCTTGGCACTGTGTCAAATGCCTTTTTGAAGTCTACAAAACAACAAAAAGCCTCCTCTTTTTGTCCCATATTTTTTCCACTATTTGTCTGAGCGTGATACGTTGATCAATAGTTGAGTGCTTGGGCCTAAAACCTGCTTGCCCCTTTGCTCTCTTTCCCTTTTCTTCTGCCCATATGCTGATCCTACGGTCTATCATACTCCCAAACAACTTTGCAAAGAGAGGGTTGATCATGATAGTTCGATAGTTTGAGGGATTATTTACATCTCCACTTTTAAACAAAGGAATGGTCAAGCTAGTTGTCCACTCAGTAGGGAAGCCATTTTGTATGACCTCATTGAAAATTTCTTTGATTTGCGGTGCCAAGATATCTACCCCCATTTTATATGCTCTGCTTGAAGATTGTCTATGTCACGGGCTTTACCAGTTGCTAACTTTTTTATCCCTTGAATAATGTCTTCAATTGTGAAAATTTCTTTCTTGACAATGATAGTAGGGGGTGTCTCCTGCTGGTTACTACGCTGATACAGTTGTTTTGAATACTCCAACCACTAATTAACTGTTATGTTATTTTCAGTTTGCATTCTTTTCACGCTTAGTTCCTTCCAAAATTTCTTTGGTTCATGCTTCCCTAAGTAAATCAATTATTTCCTCCTTGTTCTAGTGTATTCTTCTTTTTTTGCCCTTACTAGTTTCTCATATGCTTTTTTGTTTGCTCTTGTTTTACCCGTTGGTTCCTTTAGTAATCTTCGCATTTTTTTGCAATCTTCATCGAACCATGAGTTGGTTGGGAACCTATTCCTTTCTTTCTTTTTAGGTTTAGCTCTCTTGCATTTGTTTAGAGCTTCTTGAATAATGTGCATTAACCATTCACTTTTACTGTAATCTCTACTACTGTGATGTAGTTCTTCCCTTTCCTGTAACTTGTTATTTAATACTGCTCTAAAATTCTGCCGATTTTCATCTGTTAAGAGAATGTTTCCCTTGTGAGGATATTTATTTTGATTGCCTTGCAAGTGTTTTTCCCTTGGTTTGTCTCCATGCATTCGAAGTTTCATAACAATTGGGTTGTGATCTAACTTAAGTTCCACTGGAGAATCTTCCACTTCTAGCTCCTCTATTTTTGGTATGTAATTTTGTGAGCATATTACATAGTCTATTACACTTTGTCCCTTATATGTTTTGCATGTATACTTTCCTAAATTTTTCCATTTTTTCATCCCATTGCAAATAATCAAGTTGTATATGTTGCAAAGACCTAACAACTCTTCTCCATATTGCGTGATAGCCCCATGCTCATCTTCTCAAGTCCTGGTCCACTTGCTGATTTTCCTCTTCTGGCATCGAAAGAGGATTAATCTCAATATCTTCGTTACCTTCTAGAATGTTAGCTTGCTTATTTGCTGTCCTTGCATTGAAATCTCCAATTAATATAATCTCCCCAACTTACTGTATATTGAAATGTCTCTTTTTAGGGAAGAGTATGGGTCTTCTCTGTTAAGATCATGTTTCTTATAGAATTTAGAATTCTTGGGAGCAAAATAACATGCTGCTATGCTAATAACTGACTTATTTTCTAGGATCTTTTATCCAGATGTACTATTTGTTTTCATCTTGTTTTTCAATTTTAATGACCCTATCCCATTCCTCTATTAAAACCATAATACCCCCATGCCCTTTGCCATTTTCTGTTGTTTTATTCCATATTGCTATTTTTTTGTATCCTACAAATTCTGGAGTCCTACATCCATCGTGTTCATGTGTTTCTGTCAATATGATTATATCTTTGTCTCTAGCAATGGGCCCTAACCCGGGTCCTCTTCTCCAAAGGAAACCTCTACAGTTCCAACTTACCATTGTAAGATGTTCCCAGGCGGGCCATACTCCCTATTTGTTTTGGATTTGTTTAGATGTGTTGTATGCCTTTCCATTTCTTAAATATGCTTGTTTCCCTTCATTCCTTGCTGCCCTCACCTTTTCCCATTCCTTATTTCTTTCTTCCTGTTGTAAAAATGTTGGGTCATCATCTAAATAAAACTGTGACCCTCTCGGCATGCCTCTGTTTTTAAGTAACCTTATTTTATCCTCGTAGCTCATCAATGTGACCCGAATATGTCTATCTCTCGCCTCCTTCTCTCAGCTACCCAATTCTGCTTACTTTTTTTATCTGACCCTTCCATTGTAATTGATCTAACAAGAAGTCCCTGGTTAAACGATTTGTGTCTTCCCTGTCCCCATAATCTTTCAACCCTTTGATGATTATATTTGATAACTTCTCATGTCTTTCTTTCTCTTCTCTTTCTTTCTCTTCTGTTATTTGAATTTTTACTTGCTTCTCTATCAACTCTTTTTGTTGATTGACTGGTTCTTTTACTACTTGAGATCATGTCTTTGCCTTTGCTAATTCATTTCGTAGCTCATTTTCTCTTGTTTCCATGTTTTGGAGTGTTTTTTGTACCTCTTTTATTTGATTTGCATTTGTTTTTTCCACCTCTATTGCATCATTGATTGGGGGGTGGATGGCTTGTTTGAGGACATGCCATTCACGTTGACCCATGTTTGCAAGGTTTTGTAGCTTTGACACTTGCTCCTTGAGTTGGTTGTTTTCCTTTTCCAGCCTCCGAATGGTGTTTATAACCTCATCTGATTTAGTTTCTCTTAATTTCTCCCTCCTTTCCATGCTTTCAAGTTTCTCTTTCATCTTCATTAGCTCTTGCACATAAAGTCTTGGTGCCCACGTGGTGTAGTTGTGGGACTGTAAGTTCTTCCTCATCTGAAAACTCATTTTGGTGATTTGCCTTTGATTGTTCCTTATTCTCCACCTGTTTATGTGGTAAAATATTTTTTATTTTTATTTTTCGATATGCCCTCTTCATTGTTGTTGCCCTTGCTTGAGCTTGTCGACGCCTTAATATCCTCCAGTACTGTTTCTCATTGACATATATTGGTTCTTGCAATTGTTGCTTCCCTTCTTCCATTTTCAAACCCTTTATAGCCGAACCCTCTATACTATTGATCCAATGAAATAAATGTGTAATAAAACCCTCCTTGCTCTGCAAACCCTCCGCTGCAAACCCTTGCTGATAATAAAACCTTCTGCCGCAAACCCCTATAACGAATGTATTTCTCCTATCTACTTAAATTGTTTTATAAATCGAAAGAGGACGGAAAATGTGCTTACCCGATGAAATAGATGTTTAATACAATACTAAGCCACAAACCCTCCTTGCTCTGCAAAAACCCTTTGTCGCAAACCCTTTTATTTTTTTGTGCTGATATTTCTTGTCTGGTTCAGTGTACAGTTCGAATCTTCTCCGTTCTATCGGCTCTTCTTCAGTATCCCCGCGCTCTGCTTCAGTCCTGCTTCGCTCTGGTTTGGAGAATTTATCAAGATCACAACACTTACTGGAGTAGAGTGATCGGGGCTAAATACCTAGACAACAAGGATAGGGAAAGAATTTTTTAAGCTAGTATTCTCCCTTGAGGCTCACACATGTGGGCTTTCCTCAACTCTTGTAGTGACTTCATTCTAGAACATCTACAATGGGTAGTCAAGGGTGGCTTCAAAGTTGCTTTCTGGTTAGATGCATGGATGGATCACAAGCCCCTAAAGGAAAATAGGATCCTTGATCCTATCATGCTCGGGGCCTTTGAAGACATAGGACACAAAGTGTGCAACTACTAGGAAACCTCAGCAGAGAATGGTTTTCTACAAACAAGATGAATTCCTCTTTCCATATTAGGATAGGCCACTAGAAGCCAAAAAATCACTTTTACAAAAACTAGTGTGGACCAAAAGGATAGTAGTCATCAAGAGAAATGACACCCTCAAGTGGGCAACTGATTCCACCAGGATATACAAATTAAAGAAAGGTTACAAGATCCTTTACTCTCATTACATGGCTAATCATGACCTATCCTAGCAGATTTGGATTAAACACGGCCTCCTCAAGGCCAATGCATTTTCATGCTTGGCATGAGAAGGCAAAATTCTCACTTTTGATTAACTACAAAAGAGAGGGTGGCAAGGGCCCTCACCATGTTTTCTTTGTAAAAGCGAAGTCGATACCATCAACCACCTCCTCGATTGCAATTTCCAATTTGCAAAAAAATGTCCTTAATAAAAAAAGAAACATGGCGAAGCAATACTCTAAAAACGTCAACTAGTTTCTGATTCATCAGATCGCAAATGCGCAAATGATGAAGTGCATACTCCTAGTGTTGCAAGCTTTCTGGTTCACCAGATCACATTACGTGCAAGTGAAGAGCATAATACCGGCAGCAAAAACGAGGGATAGGCCACTAGAAGCCAAAAAATCACTTTTACAAAAACTAGTGTGGACCAAAAGGATAGTAGTCGTTAAGAGAAATGACACCCTCAAGTGGGCAACTGATTCCACCAGGATATACAAATTAAAGAAAGGTTACAAGATCCTTTACTCTCATTACATGGCTAATCATGACCTATCCTAGCAGATTTGGATTAAGCACGGCCTCCTCAAGGCCAATGCATTTTCATGCTTGGCATGAGAAGGCAAAATTCTCACTTTTGATAAACTACAAAAGAGAGGGTGGCAAGGGCCCTCACCATGTATTCTTTGTAAAAGCGAAGTCGATACCATCAACCACCTCCTCGATTGCAATTTCCAATTTGCAAAAAAATGTCCTTAATTAAAAAAGAAACATGGCGAAGCAATACTCTAAAAACGTCAACTAGTTTCTGATTCATCAGATCGCAAATGCACAAATGAAGTGCATACTCCTCGTGTTGCAAGCTTTCTGGTTCACCATATCACATTACGTGCAAGTGAAGAGCATAATACCGGCAGCAAAAACGAGGGATTATAAACTTAAAGAAAGAGACAAGTTAGGAAAGGAACAAAAAATATTTGATTGAATTTATATTCCAAAAAAAATAAGTGATACATCTACAAAACTCCGAACACGTTTCGTAAGGGCACTTTTTACAAAAAAAAAAAATGTCCTTGTGCTAGGCTTGGTCCAAGACTTTACGACAATTATTTGAATATTGGCCACAACCTTCTCAAGAAGCACAAATCTACTGGAGCATCATTCCTAGCATCCTAATTTGGGGCAATCGGATAGAGAGGAATCACCGTATTTTCAAAAACCAATCTCTCTCCTTGGAACATGTTCGTAGCAAAATAGAGTCCCTTATCTCGAAGAGAGCACAAATCATGCTTAAGACCCATAAACATCTAGCCTCTTTTCATCTACAACAAAGCATCAAAAAGCAATAGTTCATAAGATGTAGCATCAAATAGAGTCCCTTATATCTCTCCCTCCTTTGCATGCCAAGAGCCCTTCTAAGAAAGATGTAGTTCATAACAAGCCATGGAAGCATCCCCCCCTCCATATATGGTGATACTCAACTTTGATGGGGCCTCCAAGGGAAATTTGGGACCATCGAAAGCAGGCGTGGTCTTCCATAGCAATGAGGGCAGATTCATTGGTGTTCCAATACCTCTATGTTCTCACTAATAACATAGTTGAAGCTATTGCATTGGTAGAAGGTCTCAAACTTGCAATACAACTAAGCATTCATAATTTCGTTGTTGGAGACTATGACAATGGTGGAAGCAACGTTTGAAGGTTCTTGTCCAAAGTGGGAACTATCTAATAAACTCACAAAAGGTCTCCAACTGACAATGTTGTTTGATTCAATCACATGGCAACATATAGTCAAACAAGGGAATGACATGGCGCATTTCCTTGCCAATTATGAATTGAGGAATACGAACAAGTTGGTGGATATCAATTACAATCTATGGCCAAGCCTCAAGAATCTGATTGACTCCGACAAATCCGACCACTTGACTCAAATTTGTCCGTGAATGTGTCTTCTAGTACGAGTTTTCTTGACCCCAAACCAAAATAACTACATTGACGATCTTTATTAAGCACTTAGTACAAGGGAGTGCTCTCCTCCTAGTTTCCTAGATCAGCAAAATTCCCTATTAAAAATCGTGGTTCTTCCCACCAAGATGCCTTCTTTGCTAGAAAATCTGCAAAATGATTTCATCCTCGCTTCGTATGCTCCCATTCAATAATACCTATCTCTCTTGCAAGGACAATTATCTCTAACGAGTGTTCTATCAGCAACCATTGCTTAGTTTTCCCCTACTTGTGCAAATTCAATCCATCTGTAAGAAATTTTGAGTCAGACTCAGTAATAACAGTTCCAAGCTTCCTCTTTCTGACCTCAATGACAGCAATCCTTATAGCCATCACACCTCTAGCATATTATTTGTATTTTCTCCTAAGTTTGCAGCAAATCAAAAGACCACCTCACTTTTATGGGCCCTCTAAATCACTCCCATTGGGCCTGGGTTCCACATTGCAACTCCATCAACAATAATTGTGATTGTCCCTTTTCCAAAGCTTAATCCACTTAGTCTCATCAAAACCTGCTTTAACTACCACTTAATTAGGAAGCAATTCATAGATTATTATAAATGTCCTAAAGAAAATGAAAGTCAAAAAATGGCATTATTCTTACCAAGGGGTTTGGGGCAAAAGGTGGGAAGTAAGGAATTTCACATCATAAAACAAGGTTCCAATCCCATCTCTATGCTCATATAAATAAGATGTAGAAAAGATGAGAAAGGCTAAATGGCTAAGAATTAATTTTGATGAGCGTATAGCATATATACCATCACCAATTTCCTAAATCTCTGTGCAATTTAGAGAGGATCAGCTGCTGCTTGAAGATACTGAAAGGGATCATTGTAACAACAGACCCATTTGCCAACACAATGGAGTGATTACCTCTCTCTTGTTTGATAGTTTGAATTGTTTTCGTATATTCTTTGAAAAAAAAAGCATAAGTCATATTTAATCAACCCAGTTGCCCACTAGAATCCTGACAACAAGAAGCAATATGGATTGACTGAATTGCCAACTTGAATCCATTCAGTGGCAGTATTTTTAATCCATATGTATGGTGTACGTACATTTCCATATATATGCAGTGGATTGGCAGTGAAACAAATATGGATACTTATTAACTTAAAAATGTTCATAGTGACACGTATGTATACAGTCAATTACAGTTACCAGAACGAGAACTGTGACAGCAACAGCAATGTGATGAGAAACGAGGATAACAAAGGTTGCGTATAAGAAAAGGATTTCCGTACTATAAATATTCCCCCCTCCAAAAAAAATCAAATATTACCTATGTCAACAGCTCTCTAAAGGGTGCACATGGGATGCCAAATAATTTTCTTTCAAAGGGTTTCTAAGGGGGGATGCTGTTTGACTCAGCCTCTAGTGTCTTTGGGTTTATACACCATGCCAAAAATTGAAGTCCCTCTGCTTCACCCACCCCACAATAGCCTTTAGACACCACATCTAAATAAACCAAATGACAACATCAAATGATTTAATAATTAAAAAAAAAATGATTGCAGAATATAAATGCCAAACACAACGTTGATAAAGCTGCATATCACCCACATGAAACCGACGTGGGAATGCCCACGCAGGCCACACAAATGCGCCCCCATAATTAAATAAATAAAGCATAAAAATCCAAAAAAAATAAAATACAGCAGTCATTAGCATTATGAAACTCTGCAAGCTGAACAATAAGGACTCAAACCGTGGTGGAAAATGAGGGAGATCCTGCACATTTTGGAAGGGGTGAGGGGGGATGGGCAATCGAGGGCAGCAATGTGGTAACCAGATTGGTTCCAAGTACCTGGAGGTCATAGGCGACTAGCATGGTACTGATCCAACACGGCATTACCACGACAATTGCAATGATGATGTTGAAGGCCTTCGGCTGGAGAAAATAAACATGTATGAGGCAAGTTGTGGGTGGTTCATACCAAAGGCAATGCTGATGGACCTTGAACCCAAGACCATGGACAGCAAAACAACCAAACATGTTCTCAGACAGCATCACAAAAATGTTGAATACAAGGATCCATACAAAAAACCCACCCACAATGCCATTTTTCGTAGTGTCCATGTTTCTTTACCAAAAAACATGAAAGGGCTTTAGGTCGTCCTATCTCCTGCAACTAGACAGTAAATTAGGCAAATTAATGAAAGGTTGAGCAATTCTAACAGTCTCTTTTCTTATATGATTTATAATATGTACTTGGCTAAAGGCTGACATCAATGTTTAGAGCTCTAGGGTTTTCTCGTAGGGATTGCACATGATTCTAAAGCATTTTTGGCAGCTAACACATCGTCAAAAACACAGCTACAAATCAAAATTTTCAGCCCTCACAAGAGACCACATCAAGCTCTGGAGTATCCAGATTGCTTTTTTCAGCCTTCAAATCAAAGTTCTGCCTGCTTGTATTGCCAATTGTCACCAAGATTTTTCAGTATTTTCAGCCTGCCTTATTCTGCAAATCCAAGTTTTCAGCTACTGGAAAACTGAAGAAGACATGGAATCCTCTGAAGTTCCATGCTAGGGTCTGAAATTTTGTATTAATAAAGGAAGGTAACATTTTGTGAACAGCAATTTTGTGTTAGGGCAAGTCTTAAAGTCAGATTCAAATATGTAATACATGTTACATGTCATGCTAGTGACCAGACAACATTTCACATATCCAGATAAAAGAGCATACAATATATGTTGTACCTGACCTCAATAATATTTCTTATGTTCTTATGACCTTTCCTCAACGTATATTTCTCCAATACTCATTTTTCATGCCATGTGCACCAAAGAATTAACAGAAAATGCAAATTAAATCAAATTGAGAATAACTAGCAGCAAGCAAATCATTTTCCTGAACTATTGAAAATCTCTTTCCTGCGACCATTACCTGAAATTATGGTTCTTTTGACTTGTTCGGCAACTTTTGCTGCTTCAGCATTAGCCTGCTCAATCCTATCAGCTTGACTGCCTGCAAACTTCTTTCTGTAGTATTCGACCTCTTCATCTTTCTATACATTAAAAAAAAAGGTCACTGATTGGAAATAATATTCTTGTCTAAAGCTGACTTATTATTTCAACTATTTTATTCGAAATTAAGAATTCACGTAAGAGAATTATAATTGAATCCTAAGTAAAACAATACCATCTCTGAGAACAAAGGTTCTGGCTTTCCAATCATGTGACCAGCGGGTATAATGTCCCAAAGCCTTCTTGCATTCTCAACATCACCTTTTTCATCAGAAAGAGATAATGATTCACGGGACAGATTGAGTTGCTCTACCACCTGTAGAAGGCATTCAAGAGACAATGCTTCACTCGAACATAGTGAAAACAACTCTCATTGGAAGCAATTCATGGCTACCCAAAGATGGCTTATATCTGCAAAATTCATTATTCATCCAGGACTAGTTCTCACCTTATATGAAAAAGAAGGCATAAAAGGTTCCAACAATGTTGCCAAGAGATGTACAAGGCCAACTGAAGTCTTCAACACAATAGCACATGCTGTTGGGTCTTCCTTGTAAAGCTTCCAGAATTGACTGTCCTGTATTTTGTAAACCATCTCTTATGTCTTTTTAGTTTATTATGCATACTAATTAGTAAAATAATAATAATAATAATAACAAAAAAAAATTGGAATTAAAATGTTGGAACCCAAAGAAAGAACAGAATCGATAGGATGAGTACTTGCAAATATCCATTTCCTTCATTGGATATGCTCATTGCTGTCCTCAATCCCTGTTTAAGCTTAACCTAACCGTGTAAAGCAGGATGAAATAAATTAGATTTAAAACATGTCAGAAGATTATCGAGTTCATAAAACTGAACAAGAAAATATTGGCTTTCACTAAATTGATTTAACACACCATATGCATCAAAAGGCTTAAAAGAAATAAATCTTATTACTTTCTCCATAGCTTCCAAATATTGTTCTACAAGTTTACCAACTCTCTCCCCCAATTCAGCAGTTAACTTATGTGTCTCTGCATTAGGTGCATCAGGGACAATCGATCCATATCCTTGCCCTGCATGCAATCATAGACTAATATGACAAACTATGCTTTCCTCACAATTAAGTATAAGAAAAATTTATGCAGCATCCACACTCACCTGAAGGTTTTGCAATAAAACTCAAGGCACGATGAATAAAGTTGCCCAAATTTTTTAGCAATTCATTATTTTGTTTTGCTTGGAGATCTGTCCATGTAAAGAGTGTGTCTGATACCTAACATATGAAATTAAATAGTAAGAATGTCTAGTTAGTCATGACAACAAATTTAAATAGTAAGAATGTCTAATTAGTCATGACAACAAATTACATGCTAACTGAATAATATTGTCTTGTATACATGAAACCATCAATTTCTAATATTGCTGCATCTTGAATGATGATCTTTTCAAATTTCTCCAGAGCTCACCTCAGGTCTATTTGTCAGCAAATAATACCGCCACACCTCAACAGGGACAGTGGTGTTCTTGGCATCATTACCAAACACACCCATCCCCTTGCTTTTAGAAAATTTCCCTGTGAAAATAAATTAGTAGTTTAGAATATAAGGTAGAATAATGTCTTGGTTTATGAACCTAAAGCGGAACTTTTACAACGGGTAAAGCTGTTGATGACTTAACATGTTAGCACTAGGGGTAAAAATTTGTCACCCAATATTATTACAATGTTAAGGGACAATAGCAGCACAAACACAAAATGACATACAAATTATTTAAGATGAAGCTAGCTAACCTGCTTCATAATTTAAATATTCCGTAACACTAATTGTCTTCATCAAAGTCCATTTTTCACCTGTTCCAATTAGTGTCGAAGGGAAAAGGACCTGTATTGTAAAGATAGATTAGTTTAAGATTCCAAGGAAAAAACTATCAAAAGAAATTGTACCTCATATTTCATAAGCACAGGGTTAAAATATTAAATTGAATAAAAAAACTGCCCAGTTTAGTACATATAGGCACAAAAAGCCTCCAACAGCACTCCTATAACTGAACGCATGGAAGGAGAAAATTTGATGCCGATACAATATAGACTAAACATGGCCACAAAAAGAACACTCCTATAACTGAACGCATGGAAGGAGAAAATTTGATGCCGATACAATATAGACTAAACATGGCCACAAAAAGAAAATAATACGTAACTCATTGCAGGAAAACAAAGAGCTAAATCCAGAAAGCTTGGTAAAAAACTGGGTTCCACCGGGACGCGTCCCCCCCCCCGTCCCCTACGTCCCCCCGTCCCCTACGGCCCCCCCCTGGGGAATGCGTCCCCCCGTCCCCCTTTTGGGGGACGGCAGGGGAGCCGTCCCCAAGACGTCCCTTTTGAGGGGACGTCCCAGCCGTCCCCCATGGCTGGGCGTCTCATGCCCAAAAAAAAATTTAAAAAAATGATACAAACTTAAATTTAAAAAAAAAAGGGCTGTCATATTTGAACAGTTAGGAGTAAATATCACACTTTTAAAAAAAAAACCTAACATATCTAATATTGCAAAGTAAACGGCCGCGGTTAAGAGGAGCGGAGGTTGAGCAGAAGATGTGGCTTCCAACTCTATGTTGTTTCTCCATTCTGAGAAGAGCATGCCCAAATTCTCCATGTCGATGGTATTTTGCGGAAACTCCCAATCAAGGCCGAGGCAGTGAAAGCTGTAGCGTCTGGCAATGAAAGCCGTAGCGTCTGGCCAGGGCAATTGCTGAGTTTATGAACACTGCGCGACTCGTCGCATTGCTTGCCATGAGCGCAAAGGCGGTGGAGTTGGATGCGAAAACTAAACTATAAAGTGCCAGAAATGAACAGAGCAGTGATCACCTATCACAAGCGCAACCGTTTTTATGCGATTGGATGTCATGGGTCAGCTTATTTATAAATGTTTCGCAGAAACATAGCGACGTAATCGAGATTTTCAACGGTGGTTCGGACCTCCTACATCGAACGGAAAGATTTATTATATGTCATTAAATTGACTGCTTCGATGTTTTCTCTGATCATTTCCACTCGTGTCGTTTTTCATCGATGGTTCCTTTCTCTCTGGTTCATTTCCACTCGTGTCTGGGACCTTGGACCTACCCACATGCGTACCGTACCGTATGGGGACCCGATACATCTCGTACCAGGATGCAAGGTCCTAGGGTGCCGAACCGGTAACATAGTTTATAATTTATATTGAGGGCTGTAAACTGATGACTGTCTTGATTGACCATTGATGGTTGCAAAAATACATAACCATCTTGCCTGAACAGAGAAAAGTGAAAACTAATGACTATCTTGCTTGAACATTGATGGCTAAAAAGTAAAAACTGAGAACTGTCTTTGTTTGAACATTGGTGACTGAAAAAAAATTAAAAAATGGTCTTTGCTTGAACATTGGTGGCTTTAAAAATGATGGTTGTTATTGTTTAAATGTTAAAAGCTGAACAATGTGGCATTCATTACTTGAGCAATAGCAACTATTTTGGTTAACTGTTAGAGATTGCACTTGATATCCTTGGCTGAACCTTCGAGTTACATTTGTTGAAATGGCTGCACTTAGTAATAGGATAATAGCTGAGTTCATTTCAGATTGAAACATGTTTTAAGAACATGCATACTTTTTAAGTTTTTAGTATTTTTCATTTTTGTTGTGTGTAAAATTTGTAGATTATTCTAAATTTCTAAAAAAAATTATAGTATTATACCAGCCGTCCCCTAAAATCGGCCTGCCGTCCCCGCCGTCCCCCGCCATCCCCGAAACCCGTCCCCCAAGCTCATGGAACCTTGGTAAAAAATAAAGTGTAAGTTCTTTTATGTCAAATGAGAGCAAACAACTTCCATATAAGATGAAGTTGAAATAATTTTATGAAGGTCAAGCTCAAATGTTAAAATTTGGAGGAGGAATAAACATGGCCACAGAAAGAAAATAATAGGTAATTCATTGCTGGACTTTGCTGTGGTTTTACATCAGTTTCCAGTGTATAACCATTCTGTTTCTTGTAGATCAAGTTGGCTCCAAGAAACCCACTTTGCAACTGAGTTCTCCAAGCCCACTTTGCAATTGAGCTTGCCGTCTCAGTTCTTCTAGCAGAAAAAACACTTACAATTAGAACAATAAGACACAATTTTACTCAACGGCACCTTATAAAGCGTTCAACATAACAGCAATTACCATCATAAATGTTTAGGAAAGTTTTCCAAACAACAGCTCTTAACAGATTAAAACCAATCGTATGAAGCATCACTGATCCTTAAGATGGGCATTGCTGAAGCAAAAACACTTGTAACTTCTGAACACATAGTTCATCATAAAACACAACAAAAGAGAATTTACACTTTCAGTAACATTGTATGAGAAATAAAAAGTTTTTTAAATGTTGGCATATACTAAAGAATATACGATGTATGCTTTTCAGAGCAATTCTGAAATGTAAATGATTATTTAACATGTACATCATAGTGAATCTGTACAAATAAAGCTATAATTGCTAACACAGATAGATTGAATAATCTTAACAAATGAGACATGACTCTATTCCAGAAGACCACCAATGCAACTTATTAGTGTTTTCTAGCTTTATCCAAAATAGTTCTTGGGGAACCTCTCAAATACTTCACAGGTTGACAATACATAAAGCAAAATACAAAATAACCCAGCTAGACAGAAGCTCTTAAATTAGGATAGACAGCTATAGATAGAAATTATCTCAATTCACAAATATTATAGAAGGAACAAGAAGATTTATAGAGGCCTTGTCAATAATCCAATGGCCTGCATTCACTGCACTAGAGTAGATGTGGATAAATTTCATCTGTTAAGACAGACAACTATAGATAGAAATTATCTCAATTTAAAAAAATTATAAAAGGAACAAGATTTATAGTACTTCCCAATAATCCAATGGCCTGCAGTTTGCTGCACTAGAGTAGATGTAGATAGATTTCATATGTTATGTGCCTATATTCCCAGGAAAACAAAATGCAGATGCCTCTGATAAAAAATGCAAAATCTAAAAATCTAGAATGAATATGAGAAGGTACACGGACAAACAAAGTAGCATACATATAAAGATAACATATCATCACTCAAGTTGAAAGAAGGAGACCATTGACAAGCTGTCTCTCATAATTATTTATAAGGAGTATCATTTAAAAAACAAGAATTCTAATACCTATGTTAGCCTTTGGAGAATATTGAATTGTGGGTTATTAAGAGTTAGGAAGACCCTAAGCCTATTCTAAGATATAGACAGCAGACTTAAATTAGAAAGAGAAATTTCTTAAATATAATTCTGAAAGGTAAAGTTTCCAAATTTAGCTCTTCCTAAAGAATTTCAAACATTGGTTTATCATAGCATCCAAACATTTAGGATCTGAAAAGTTAGATTTTCCATAATCCTTACTTTATATTACAACAATATAATCCTTCAATTTGCACCACAAAGAGTCTTTTATTAGCAGTCATCTGAACAGGCTTATCTCCACTATGATTAGCACATCACATAAACCACAGCTTAACAATGTAAAGAGATGCTAGGAACCTCAACAGTAATCATCTGTTGCCGATCATTTAAACAATGATTCAAATTTGTTTGATTAGTATACTGCAGGAAATTACAGAGTCTTGGATTTTAACACCCTCACCGTATGAAATGGGACATTATCCTTCCCCATAAATTGAAAGAGCTCCACATTTTCTGGATTTTTCCACCATTTTTCCCATTCCGGTGTATAACATGCTGTTATAGATACATACCCAATCGGAGCATCAAACCACACATAGAAAACCTGAACAGAATTTAAACTATTAGAGAGAGTATGTTATATGAGAAACAACACCGGTAACAAAGTTTTAAGGCAAACACACCTTAAACATTCCTTATCTTCCTTAAAGTAAAATGCCTTTAAAATCTTTTTCTTGGGATTTGAAAACTCACATAGAACAAGCACACCCATATTTTGATCTTTTGAAGCAATAGCATTACTGTAAAGAAACAAAATAAGCTAAATAAAAGAAATCCTACAGACCTTATCCTTAAACTTTTCAAGTGGAACAGGAACACCCCATTTAAGATCCCGTGTAATACAACGAGGCTTCAATCCTTCCCTGATCCAAGCATTCGTAGTCTGCATAGCATTTTGACTCCAACCACCAACCACAGATGTATTCCTGATATACTCTTCCAAGCGGTCTTTAAGCTTTGGAAGTTCCAAGAATAAGTGCTCTGTGTCACGAATGCGAGGAGGATTTCGACAAACCTACAATTGATAACGATTTTCAGACACCAGGCTAATGACAATATTCTACTATGAGTGTATCAGACAATACTTGTTATTAGATTCAGATGTTATGTATAGCAACAGAAACTGAATAAACAGACATCATTTGCACCTTGCACCTAGGCTTTATGAGTTCTGTTGGGTTCAGCAGTTTTCCACAGTTTTCACACTGATCACCTCGTGCATCCTCATAGCCACATCCAGGTGTGGGGCAGACACCCTCCACAAACCTGTCTGCTAAAAAGCGATTGCATGTGTCACAATATAGCTGCACAATCATTGACAGCGAATATGTCAAAAAGTACTATGTCATGGAAAATATTAAGTATACAAGCTAGAGAAATTGAAATGAAGAAAACAAACGTTCACTTAAATTGCTTGCCATGTATGAACACCATTTTCACGACTAAACGTCAAGTAGATGCTATACACTATGTAATTTTACAATCATTGTCAGCGAATATGTCAAAAAGTACTATGTCATGGAAAATATTAAGTATACAAGCTAGAGAAATTGAAATGAAGAAAACAAACATTCACTTAAATTGCTTGCCATGTATGAACACCATTTTCACGACTAAACGTCAAGTAGATGCTATACACTATGTAATTTTACGTACCTGCTGCATTGTGTTCTCAGAGAGCCAGTTTTGCTCCAGTACTTTATTAAAAATTGCTTGACATATTTCTGTCTGCTGTGGTGCTGATGTACGGCCAAATTTGTCAAAACTTATATCAAACCACTGATATATCTCCTTGTGAATAGCATGATATCTACACACAGCTCCCATAAGAATAAATCTTCAATCGGAAATATTTTAACTACAGGGAGGTAAAGAACAATGTTACCATGCACAAACACAAAATACATGAAGAAAGCAAGCAGTTACAAATCCGTTGCTGAGAAAATTATATAATAAAATTTAAAACTCTGTTTTGCAAGTGCTGGCTAATTTGTCCTAAGACCTCCATGTCATGACACACCAAAATAAATACACATAACATATCTATAGAGGAAGAAAAGAAATTCCAAGAGGTGCACATCGATTCAAGCCTCGAGCATGAGTCAGAGAAAATAGTCACAGAGAACTCTGAAAATATGTAGAAGGAATTTTAAAATTTACATCAGGTTGTTTATAGCAAGCATATGCCAAAAGATTTTTTTTTTTAAATACTATGTGTTCTCGATCTGTAGTTTCACCTTTTACAAGCTGAATCCATGTCATGTAGTTTTTATAAACTTTGGCTATCAGGAATAACAGGAAAAGAGTTATTATCAAATGGCATTAGCTAAAGTGATTAAAAATGTGGGTATCTAATTTGTCGACTTAGGTTCAAATCTTGCCAGACAATATAATATCACTATGTGGTTCATGAAAATACCGTGGTAACATGATAATAATGTAATATGGGTAGGGCTCATTTCAATCCCATATAACCAACAAGGAAAAATAAATCAAATGGCATGAACAAGTGATTAAATATGTCAACTTTTAAGGCAGAGACCCAAGTTCAAATCTTGCCAGACGATATATGTATAATTGCCAAAATGTTATCATAATACCACTATGTGGTTTGTTGAAATACAGGGGTAGCGTAGTCGTGATGTGATACAGGTAGGGCCCGTTCCAATCCCATATAACCAATTTTAAAAAATAAAAAAGGAACAAGTCCTTGCCCAGTAAAATACATGCATATTTAAATCTTCCACTACTCACAGTCTGAAATCCATATTGATTCGTTCAATTGTTTATAAACTTATACTTTTATCATTTACAGTGACTGTTCTTGCATATATCAGACCTAATATTTCTCCACTCCTTGTAGATTTCTCTCACCCTCCATAAGAATGAGATATGTTTTCATAAATATTTGAAAGCATATAGCTAATCTCCCAAAGACGAAATTTCATGATTCATCCTAGAGAAAACCCCAGCTAAGTAAGCAACTAGAAAGCAAAGTCTAGTAAAAAAGAATTGCAGGTTAGGTTGAGGAAAACTCAGACATTTTAAGCATGCTCCTGGGTACCGACTAGCTGTTTATCACATATTTTGTCTTAGTAACATGTCAGCGAAGTTGCCTGGTTAAATTTTATGTTAAGAGTTCAGTAAGGAAAAAAATTGGGAAATAACCATTGAGAAAATCAGCTATCAAATTTGCCATTGAGTTCAAAGAAATAGAAATAAAGGTTTTTACTAATTTAAATGTTTGAGTAACAAATAGCTTATTATTAAAAAATGTTTACTAACAAATAAATATAAATATGTTCAAAGAAATTCCCATAAAATAAAGTTGCGTTGCAAACACCTCCACAAATGAGTTTCCTTGAGATTGTATAAACAAGATCATTTTAAGTATTTCCCCGGTCATTTTGTTTCTACTTTCAGTTGTTGTGGATGCACAAGGGAGACAATCAAATGTGGGGAGGAATTACACAAGCAATGAGACGACAAGGTTTAGGTTTAGTTTTATTTTTATCTTACTTGCCATTGACTACAGTTTGTTTAATGATGCTAGCCAAATTTATTTAATAAGGATAAAAACACCAAAATTTGAGTAGTTTTTATAAAATTCAGCAAAACGGGAAACTATGCATCTCAATAACAGCATCTAAGCACGGACTTTCTTTTTGTGTATAATATTTTTTCAACTGGTTATATGGGATTGAAATAGGCCTCACCTTGTTACATCATGACCATGTTACCAAGGTATTTCAACAAACCACATAGTTGTATTATAATAACATTTTTGGCAATTATGCTATATCACCTAGCAAGATTTGAACCTAGCTCTTCACATTGGAAGCCCACATTTTTAACCACTTGAGCTCATGATATTTGATATTTTGGTCTAAAATCTTAATTTACTTTCCTTTCCCATTTTCTCATATTCAAAATCTTCATAGAACAGTCTATATGATAGCCTTATATGGGCATTCAGAAGCAGGTTTAATAACATTTTCAGGGATGTCACTTAGTTTTCCTCGTAAAAAACCACAACAACCCTGAAGGAGTTTCCCCACCTGTCAATGGTTACTTCTAGATTTCTAGTTTCAAAAACAAGGGACATTGACCAGCAGGTGTTCGCAGTTCAGGTGTATGGCTTGCCTCATCAGGAACTACCTTCATCAACAAGTATCATTCATGGCATCAAATAAGCCATCCAGATAAAGTTGTTTTAGATCAGGAGAGGCCCATAATTGGATCCATATCTGAGGATTTCTACATATTCATTGGATACTATTTTCCTCCAGGATCCTCATCTTTTGTCATCCACTTTGATGGTGACCCATAATTGGATCCATATCTGAGGATTTCTACATATTCATTATCAAGGGTTGTCATTCTCTTAGGTGACTTGTCGATGATTATGTTACTTGTCTCTCCCAATTGATTTTGATCCTTCTCTTGTTGATGATTATGTTACTTGTCTCTCCCAATTGATGTTTGAATACTACTCTTAATTCCACCATAGCAACAACCAAATCTGAATTTTTGTCTCGCACATTATAAGATGCAGCCCTTGACTCCTTTCCCCACACTGTTCCTTGATCAAAGCTCGTCCGTCACACTGGGTCTTTACCCATGAATCATTGGTATGATGAATAATGTAAGTCCATGCATTGGAAGCTCTATTTTGCTCTTATCCATGAGCCTACAGCTTTATCTTCCATCCAACAGGAATATAAAAGCCTCATTCGACATAAGAAAAAAGAGGTCATCATCATCTCTAAGCTATTTGCCCTTACCATCAAGGCAATATACGAAGTCGCCATTGGTTTTTTTTGGACAGATTTTGATTTCTCATAGGATGTCCAAAGCGCCATTGGTATCAAACAAAGGTATTCTCTCTCTTTCACTCTTTGTGATCTACATTGATGATCTTGAAGAATTTATTCGTCAAAACACACATGTTTAAAATGGTTGCCTTCTATATCATGTCTCCATACCTATATTGCCTTCTGCAATTGATATCATTCTTCTTGCTAATACTCCTTAGGGCCTGCAAAGACAGTTGATGCTCCTGCTCGCGTCTGTGACTTACAAAAGCTAGCAATCAACTTTAACAAGACTAAGGTGATGGTCTTCAATACATCTAAGTTTCAATTCTCCTATAAGGGTGAGCCAATTGAGATCACCATTGTTTATACATACTTAGGGGTTCAATTTACAAGTCCTTCCCTTAATCTTCAACTAACTTCACAATTGGAACTTTGGAAGGGATATGCATCTCTCTCAGTCTTGGAACACCAATGTTTACAGCAACATTTCAAACACATACCTACACAAACATGACTCTTTGATTGCATCATCAAACCAACAATTCTTTATGGATCTGAGATTTAAGAGCCAAGTCTAAGATGCGTTGCTTGAGCTTGCATTAAGAGGGTCCAAACAACTTTGCTTCGGCAATTTATCTGGTGTAAAAGAACAGTTCCATAATGTTTTGTTCGTGCTGAGTTTGGTGCTCATCTTCTTTGCCTTGACAGCATCTTCAAGATAGTTTTCTAACTTCATTGCCTTAGATCCATTTGTGACACAGCTCAGGTTGAAAGAGGTACCCATATTTGACACTCTGCTCATCAGAATGGATTTCCTCTAGGAGCACTTCGGGTACTCAGAAGTTATTTTTCTTCAATTAGTTTGTATCTTCATATATTGATTATCTGCATTCAAATACTCTTTAATTGCTCCTCCTTGCCTTATTCCTGATAAGAAGGCGATTAATAAAGAAGTCAAAGGTAATGTTTATCGACAATATATTCAGATCACTTGGGTCACTCCATCTCAGCCTGTCAGTCCTAAGTTGGCCTTCTACACTGAACATATTCTAAAAATTGAGAATAGCATTAATTACTCATCTTGATTTTATCTAACAACGTTGGACACAGTCTCAGGATTCCTCTTTGTTAGCTTAGGGTGTGCACCCATCAATTGTGAGTGGAGATAGACCGCAATATTCCTCAAGAGAATGGGGTATGTTGTCTTTGCCCTCTGTTGAAAATGGGGACTGGAGAACATATCATCTCATATATCTTGTTTATTACAAGATTTGAGGGAGGTACTTATACTTGTATAGAAACTCATATATCGCTTGCCACTTTTTTCAGCTATCCTAACAAGAGATGCTTGGCTCTATACCTTCAAGATGTTATCATTCTTTAATGTCAGTTATTATAAGGGAGAACGGGCACTACTCGACATCAGTTATTACAAGGGAGAACGGGCACTACTCTAACTAATCACTTGAGCGGCCTAATGGTGGTTACCCGTTTCCTAGCTTCTTCTGTTGGTTCCACAACCATAGATGCTAGAAGAATCTTCATGGATCAAACCCCATCTCTCTCTCTCTCTCTCTCTCTCTCTCTCTCTACCCTAGTTTCTTTACTCTAGATTAGCCTGTTTTCAAGGAACTTTCTCTCTCTCTCTCTCTCTCTGTTCACCCTAGTTTCTTTACTCTAGATTATCATGTTTTCAAGGAACTTTTTGGTTACTGTGGTGCATTGTAACCTATGTTCCTTTACTCTAGATTAGCCTGTTTTCAAGGAACTTTTTGGTTACTGTGGTGCATTGTAACCTATGTTCCATGGGGATGAAACCCAGGCTTTAGCGGTTCCAATATCCCAAAAATGCGTCCTACCATCTTGCACCATCCCTATCCCGGAAACTTCATGGAGCATAGATTGTAAAATATTTTTCCAATGAATCCCATTGACCAATTTTAGTCATTCAAGGACATCAATAGAATTATTTTTCTCATGTTTTGTACAAAATGAATAATAGCCTTCAAAGATTTATAAAAAAAGGCAATTGCAATTGACATAAATAATGTCAGTTCCATTTACAATTGCATTTGCAACTGGTTTGTGATCTGTTAGAGAGAGATGCTAGCATCTAGCCATAAGTTGAAGAATAGTCCAATAACTGATTTCATAGTCCACATTTTTAATCTAATATAGGATAACCACCAAACACCTTGCAACAAATTCAAATTCTTGCAAGAACATCAACGTCCAATACCATCATCAGTAGATCCTCAAGGGTTTACATATGTATTACTTAAGACTGATAATCCTTCAGAAAAAGATTATCAGTACGGATCAGTGTTGGGTGGCACTAACTTTCCCTGCTTTGGAACAAACACTAATAGTGCAGTGCTCCACAACATTGTCACTGATACATGATGGTAGGATTTAAGTGATATCAAAATCATGATATATGCAGGAGTAAAAGTTGATGCATGTATTGATCAATTATTTTTCTTGGTTAGAATGTAGGTCAAATTCCCACCACTAAGAGAAGGTTGCTTTGGGTACATTTATATTGAATCTAATTATAAGGTGTTTTAAAGTTTTACTTTACAGATTTTGACAATGTATTGTTCAAGCTGAGTTTCGCACTCATTCTCAGCCTTGAGACAATCTTCAGAATTATTTTCTATAGTCATTGCCTTAGATCCATGTGTAACAACACCTCAGGCCAAGAGAGATGCCCATAATTGGCATTCTACTCCTCAAAATGGACATCCTCTAGAAGCACTTCTGGACATCATTTTGGTTGGTATTAAGAAGTTATTTCTCTTCTTCAGTCTATTGGCATCTCTATAGATCAGTTCCTTCCATTCAAATAAACACTTCTTCCTACCTCCTTCCTAACAAAAAAAAGTGATTAATCAAGCAGTCAAAGATGATGTTTATCGACAATATATTCAGACCACTTGGGTTATTCCATCTTAACCTCCCAGTGCTAAGTTAGACTTCTACACTAAAGGTTTTATGAGGATTGAGAATAGCATTATTGGTCTTGATTATATCCAATGACATTGGACACACAGCCTCAGGATTCCTCTTGGTCAGCTTACAGAGTTTCCTCACACCAGTTGTGGGTGGAGACAAACCAGCATATTCTTCAAGAGGATATTATGTTGTCTTTTCTACTAATTGGAAGTTGAGGATTCAAGAACATTTCACCTTCAGCTGTCTTGTTTATTACAAGATTCAAGAGAGGAATTAATGATTGTATAGAAACTCAAGGTATTACCACTGTTTGGCATCACGTATTACAAGAGAGAGAGAAAACCAGTCGACTGATCACCTCATTCTTTCACCGTATCTCTGTCACGGAGAGTGACAAGAGTTCATTTGAAGCTACAACTCTCTAGAATGTGACAGATCTATGTGTCCTTGTCTGCATACAAGAGTGGCTATTAAGTATTCGGACTTCCACACTTTCTTATTTATGCGTGCAGCAACACAAGACTGCAGTTCTCCGACACCAGGTTTCGACCACCCCACACTTACCCAGGAGTTGCAAAAAGATGCAGCTTACCAGTGTCCTATCTTCTTCTATTGGTTCCTTGAGCATAATTGTTAGGAGGGTCTTGGGGCATCGAACTGTATGCCCTCAAAGGATTACGCAACCAGTCCCCTTAGTCCTGGTCATTCTCCTGGAAGCATTAGATCCTATGTTGTCCCTTTGGGAACTGTAAATGATGACGATGACTCTATTTCTACTTTATATCCCACTGCAGATTAAGGTCGGTGCTTGAATATACTTAAGCTCTTTCATATTTCTCTCCTTTAACTTGACTGCTGGCTGTCTCTTCTATTCAGCATTACTTTTAGCATGTTAAAGTTTACCTATTTTTGGGTCCAACCCTCAAGGCTGTATTTATGCCATATGGTTGTTCAGCTTTGGTGTATTTAACCCTTGATTTCTTTACTCTGGTTTAGCTTATTTTCAAAATACCTTCTTGGTTACCATGGTGCATTGTAACAGCTCTTTTCAGCAAGTCACATTGGCCTACTTTAGCTATCCATGGACATTAATAGAAGTATCCTAAGTTACCGGTTCGTTTTGGGTTCGGGTTTGGGTTCGAAGAACCCGGTTCGTCTGTACGGCATTTTTTTTTGTCTTGGGTTCGTTTTGGGTTCGGTCGTACAAAAATTGATAAATATATATAAATTTTCAAGTATAATTATAAATTTTTAAGTATTTATTTTTATTTATTAAATATAATCTATAATTTATGTTAAAAGTTAAACAGACATTAATAAACAAATACAAATATAACTTAAAAAACTAAAATAACATAATTACATTATTTACGACTCTAAATGAAACCTATCTAAATTAAATTATAGTTAAAAAGTATATTATATTATAATATTATATTATGATGCAAGTCTAGTGGCATATTCCATGATTGGAATTTTGTTCCACGTTAATACCTATCTATCTATCTATCTATCTTAATTTTATATATTATAATTTAAATATTATAGTTAAGTTTAACAATTTTTAATTTATTTATAAAATTCATAATAATTAAATAAATTATAATTTTATTAATGTGAGAATTAACCGTGGATTTGTCCATCTCAACGACCACGTACACCTTATTTTTCTTCATCTTAAGCGAGCCCGCAAAACTCTGTTTACTCGAAATAGGAAAGGCCACGTGGCCGGAAAAATTCCACGTGCAAGTTTCGCGCCAGAAGAGAATGTCCAAATGCCAATCTGAACACACGGCAGCCGCTCTAGCCTTCCATCCCCTAGCAGGCCTCATCGTGGAACATAAATTAGAGAAACCCACTCTTTCTCTCTGCAATTTAACAAGCCATATGATCACCTGAATCGCGTCAAACCTAACTCGACACCGAATGGCAGGCTAGAATACCTCTTTCCTATCAAGAGGCTCCCAAGTGTTGAAGGGCAACAATACTTCCAGGCAGAAATTCTCCATTGCAGGGTCAAACCCAATCTGATGGCTGGATTTTCCCAACGTCGACGACGATAGGAACTGGAATAAGGGCATTTCCACTCGCAATGTCAATGCTCGTGGCCATGAAAATCAGGCCCAGAAGCCCTAGCAATAGACAGGTCCCCTGTCGCTGACAGTGAATATCGAACCGAACAGAAGGTTTCGAAATAGGAAATAACCATGGATTTGTCCATCTCCAGCACCACGTACACCTTATTTTTCTTCATCTTAAGCGAGCCCAAACTTTTTCTGTTAAATCCAGATTTTTCATTAAATTTCACTTGCGACGAAGAGAGGGATTGTGAGTTCTTCAGGGCGGAGAACCCCATGCCCCCGTTCTTTGTCAGGGATTTGTATGCCAAAGCCAATTTCTGCATCAGCTGCGACATGGCTGCTCAAGATTATTAACATCACCCTCGAAAATGCAAAGTTCCGTCGGAAAAACTAAGCTTGTCGGTTTCGTCCTCGACCATGCAAATATTTGCCAGAAAACGCCGAATTCTGACAATTTCTTGCTAAGAAAACGAAAATCGGACCTGGACAAACCCAAACGTACCAAGTCCGCCGAGGCCGAACCTTGGGCAGACCCACAGGCAAAATGGAGCCAGATCTGGACCTAGTATGGACCGTACCTGGATCCGGGATCCAAGGGGGCCGAACCGATAACACAGGAATTATCTTATCTGTTTCCTGATTAGAAAAGTAGCTGGTTTTTCTAACGTGAATGCACTGATTATATACAATATTGAGTATATAACCAACTGATTTGGACTTTACGTACAAATAGGATTGATGTGGTGCTCTTTCCTTTGTTCTCAACATATTATAAGATTTTGCCATGGTCAGGTACTCAAATAATGATGTGAAGACAATGATGCCATAAATTTAATGAACATGTTACAAGCCAAGCCCCACTCTTGAACCACATATTAAACTTTAATTCCTCCAGCGCCAACCTTGTCATTGAGGCAACATAGTCCTTGAAATATAAGTAATTGACAGCCCTCTTATATGAAAAACGCATCTCCAATAATGACCATCCAAAACACGTGTTACTAAAAATCAGATCTTAAAAATGGTAATTGCCTTTGTTAGAATAGAGTTTCCTTGATGACCACAATATCTTTTACTAAAGCAGAAGAAACAATATTTATTACAACATGGAGTCCCAAGCATGTTATGCATGCTTATTCATTGCAATACCTTTTTCCTTCAAAGTTCAAAGTGTTCACTGGAAATTTCAATTAGCATTCACAAGTTGGGGAGGTGATAGCAACTGTGAGGTAAATCATCTTCCTCATAATCAAAACAGAAGCAGCAGGGTTGCTCAAACTGCCTTTATTTCTACAATTATATGGAAAAGCTATGTATTTCTCATCACCTTTCTATCAGCATATTAGTTTCACATAATCTTGGAAATTGGGGAATAAATCTTCATCTTAATTGCTCACTTGGCATCATTTTATAATAAATTATTTTAACCATTCAACGACTTCAGCTAGCCCAGGTTTTCCCCTAGGATTATTTGCATAGATCAATCCACATATTCTGCATTTTGACCATACTATAATGCCAGTGCATGTAGTATTTATCTTTAAAACAGTTATCCATCTCCATGGTATTCTTGAGCCATCCTGTAATAGTCAGTTTATACACTATATTGTATGCATATTTTTGTAAGTCAATTTGCTAGCCAAAACTATTTTTTCTTCATGGCCCAAAAAAAGTGGGTAACAAGGTCTACAATAAGAAACATTATTAACAAAAGATTCAAACAGTCCAATATAAATGTATCTCTTTGATGAAGCTCAACAAGTCTAGAGTACAATTACCACAACTACTGAGTACTTACATCATCTATATGCTTATTGCCAAAATGTTCTAAGACAATCCTCTACAAAATCCCAACATAATCTGTGTCACATGCATAAGCACGTAATCTATCATATTTTATTCTCTAATTGATAGAACATACGATAACTACATTTCAAATGTTTGCAATCACCAGCAAGAGAATATGGGCATCTAGAAAACAAATCCAAGTAAGAGAGCATACTTATCACAAATTTGCTGTGGAGTGCAGTTCTCTTCCATTGCCTTTGTTTCTGTCGCTGTACCATATTCATCAGTCCCACAAATATATATTGCATTATAATCCCTCAGACGACAATACCGGGCAAAGACATCGGCACTTAGAACACCTGAAATAAAAACATAACCACCAAAATGAAAATCTACATCAAAATACAAAGCTATTGAGCTTATTTATTCATATGCAATGTATGTCAACATTCAAATAAATGAACAAGAGGCATTCATTTTCCATTTATGGGAGAGTTCTTGGATGTGCGCAGATTGATCTCACATCCTCAATGATAAGGAATTCCTATGAAACTAGAAAACCATATAAACAGTTCCAACTCATCCAAAACGACAAGCTTCAGAAGAACCTCTACACAGTTTAAGCATAATTAAATTAACTTAATAAAGAAAACAAAAATTATTTCCTCTTCATAATGCCATAGGAGACTCCACTTTCCTTTTAAGTTATGTATAATCGGCTTTCCTTTCAAGTTATATATGATCACAGTATAAATGACATTAATCTATTTATACAAGTCATTTGGCAGTTCAAGAAATAAAATCTTTAACGACAGGTTGGTAAAACCAATCACTATTATTAATCACAAGTTCACTCGATTGCATTCTAATCTAATCAATCCAATTTCAGAACCCCATCAACTTAATATCTATATCTAATAAAACTTCCTTACAGTAAACAATTCATCTAGTATTTGTCAATGAATGTGCTATCTGAAATAAAACAGACGTCAATAACTAATCAGAATTTTTTCATTTGAAACTGATAAAACGTGGCAGCGTACATGCATATAAAGACCTCTGTGCAACTATTACAACTTACACTACCGTCTAGAGAAATGATAGAGATAATGTTATGTATGTTATGGGTAAAATAATTCCATGGGAACATTTCCACAAAAAACTTGTACAGTCACTTCAAGAGAGAGAATTAATTCCTAGCAATACCAACTGGACATCCAGAAGTCAAAGAAGATTAAAATCTTCAATATAAGGATTGCTTACACTGCTATATTTATGAGAAGAAATAGTTCAAAGGCAAAGTATCAAAGGTGGATAATTGGAAAACAACTATACAAAATGTTTCGAATGGATCCAAGATGACTGTTAGACCCATTAGTTTCCTAATTTTGCAATAGCCATCTAGTCTATTATTTATATAGTCTATTTGGCCTTAGCATATTAAGTCAAATTTATAAAGTTCCATCAATGATTTTAAATTATGAAGTCTATGGAACATCAAGACTGATGTTTAATCAAGTTACAGAACCATCAAAACAGAAGAAACCAAGGGTGAAAAAACTATACGTACACAAATAAAATGCACAAGTCGTAAACACTTTAACTAGTAATATGTTTGAGCATTGATAGGTAATTGCTCCCAAATGACATGTACTACTACAAGGTACCAAGTCAATCTCCCACCTTTAAATTTTGCTCCTCGTGATCAGTGTATTACATTAATTACAAAGAATTATCCTATAGACTTCATCTTGTCAGGGCCTCAAACCATAAATTGTGATCAACTTCCAACAAGTATTGCCAGCAGTGATATCAATACAAGCTCACTATACAATTACAGAGATGATGTATGTCAATCTGGCATGATGATGACAATGCATCTATCAGTGACAGAAACTTCCAAGTAATTGCAAGTTCTTGCTGAACTTGCAGGTTAAACTCCCTGGAAAGTCCACTTACTTGGCAGTGAGTTTCAGCAAGTACTCTCCAATAAAACTCACAAGTAGTTACCAAAAAACTTGGGAAAACTCGCAAATTAAAACAGAGGTGCCTTGGTCACAGTGGAAGACGGCTTACAAGAAGTGGGCATGGATGTCAGGTATTCATTATTCCAGAAGGCTGCATCTGGGGGCCTTGTTGTCATGCGGTATGCAAGTGCTCCGGCAACATGTGTAATTATTTGGTGATTTACGTAGTGCAGGCCTCGAATACGGTCACTTCTCTTGCAAGCAGATTTGAATGTGCACCCAGCATATCAAAACTGCTAATGGTATTGCACAACTCAAATTGTCTTTCTGTAGGAAGTGTTTACTATATTCAGTTGAATTCAGGTGAGTATATACACCTAGAATTACCATGAGCGAGAGCTTTTAGGTTTTTTTAATTTGACTATTTTTTTTCTGTTGAAACTGTTAATTATGTTGCAGACCCTGATTTTTCTTTCAGCAAGATGTAAATTCAATGGAATATAGTAAACACTTCCTGCAGAAAGAGAATTATTCCATGCATGAGAGCCTTAGATTTTTTAATTTGACTCTTTTTGTCATCAAAATTGTTAGCAATATAACAGACCCCAATTCTCCCGAGCAGGAAGTATATACTCTATTAAATATTCTGTTCAATACAGGTGAGTATATACCCAAGAATTTCCGTGCATTAGCGATCTTAGGTTTTAATCAATTCATTTTTAGATATTGTGTGTGATATTGTTGTAGTCACTTATATGGGGTTTGAACAGCCCCACCCGCATTACATCTATTTCAACAAACCAAAATATCGTGATATTTACAACAAACTATATTCTCACAGGCTGCAATCATAATCATGATATTTACAACAAACTATATTATCACAGGCCACCTTATAGTGTAAGTGTCCATCACAAGGGGAGGAATTGAACTTGGATTGTGCACATATGATTCCCTCCCATTTACCATTGCTCCATGCTACCTTAAACATGTTTAAGATAATATTTATTTTTTAAAGGGTTATATGGGATTGATATGGACCCCACCCATATTACTTCGTGACCACATAGTGGTATTACAACAGCCTGGCAATTATGCATGCGTATGGCTTGCCAAGATTCGAACCTAGGCCTCTCAATGAAAGTTAAGGAACTTAGCCAGTTGAGCTCATTCCTTTTGATATGTTTAAGATTATATTTTATTTATTATTACATATTTTAATTTTTGAATTGGAATTATATGGCTTATTTTTTCAGGTAGTTGTGGTATTGATACTTGGCAAGTTCACAGGATTTGAACCCATGGCCTGTTGTGTGTAGCAACCAATTTATGCACTTCATTTATTTTTAATTTATTAAGGGCTGTAGATTTTGTTGACCTGTGAATATGAGTTTAATTGTTTTTGGTTTTTCTGGAAGCTGTTGATTCTGATTTGATAGTAGATTTGATGTTCCAATCCCTTATTTTGATTTTGAGTTTTCATTTGAATATTTTTTTTTTTTGAAAAGTAAATTATATTCATCAAACGGGTTTTTCAGGTTGACCCAAAACCTTCGTACAATAGCAGCAAAATGCTGTGCAGGCGGAACAAAAACAGACTGAGGAAACTCGGTCCCCTACAAAGGTGAGCCTGAAACAGTGTTAGGAAGACCACCATAAACCTTAGAGCGGCTGCCCAACGATCATGACAATAGACCAACGACGCAAAAATGCAAAGACCCGTGGAAAGGAAGTTACAGCAACCAGCAAAGCTAGGACAAAACCAGAAAACATTCAAGCCAAGCCGAAGCCAAAAAGGAGCAGCAGGGTCCTCGACTTAATCTTCCTCGTCTTCCTCCTCGTTCTGTTCGTCGTCCTTGTCGTCCTCCTGGTCCCCAGTCTCAGGGGTGGCCTCAGGAAGCTTGTTACTCTGGTAGCCCTCATTGAAGAAAACTCTGGTAAGAGCGTCCAGAATTTCCTGCGTCTGGTGGAGGGAAGTTGCCAGAGTGGTCAGGATGAACCGCTTGAGGACCATGATGTTGGGGTCAGTGCTTTCCTCCTCGAAGTCGACGGAGACTGGAGTCGCTGTTGTCTATCCCTGTTTGTTCTTCAGCCTGGCTGAGAACCTCTTCGAGCTTCCCGGCTCCTCAATTCTGAGCTTCTTCCTTGCAGCGCCGGCTCTGATGGACACCTCTAGCTCGCGTTTCTTTGCCGGGGATCCAGAATAGGGCTTGGGTAAGTCCTTGGGTCGAGAACTCTCAGCAATGGGGGTTTCAGTCGGAGGTTCGACAGGAATCTCAGGCTGAGGCGAAGTGGCCAGGACAAATTTAAAGATAACCTTGAAAAGGCCTTGGTGGAGGGGCATGGCCGTACCTTTCTTGTTTCGGCAGGCGTTAATGGTGTAGTTCATTGAATTCAGGAGAAACTGGGGGATACTGATGGGGTTGATATCACGGAAGAAGTTGATAAAAGCATAGTGGAAGCTCAAGAGGACCTTGCCAGGGTCCTCGACAGTGACAAATTCCATGATATTCTTCATAACCGAATTCTAGGGGGCCGGGAGGTCGACCCTTGTCAACCCGTTTTTCGCTTCCTTAAAGATCTTCAAATTATCTTTGAATTCTCGCAATTCCACCTCCCAATTGTGCTTCTGTCTATGGGCCAAGCGGCCAGGAGCAGTCTGGCCAGTTATTATGGCCAGCAGGTTGATGTCGATGGTGAATTCCCTTCGTTGATCACCACTCTGCCCTCGTCCCACGTTTCCATCACAGCAGCAGTGACACCATCGTCAGCCCCAGAGAACATGTCAAAGAACTGGGTGAATCTCCTTTCCGTGAGGATGGCCTGAGCGGCCGGCTCCATGACCACCCTGCTAGGCTCGATATACGTCATGTTTCTATCGCAGCTGCAGCACTTAGAAGAAAACCCAAACGACGTACTCTCGCTCTCGCGGATAGGAAAAAGGTGGTGGCTGGGTGCATGAATGAACCGCTTGAGGATTGGCACATAAATAGGAAGGGTTCCTAAAAGAAGACAGGGCCACCTCCTCACTACCACCTGGCGGTCATGCCGCGTGCCAACCGCCCCTTGGTGCTTGAAAATCTCATCGCCCTTGATCTGGGTGAAGCGTGGGATGTTTTTTGAGCTTGTTGGATACCCATGAAGCCGCGCATGCCTGCCGTGTGTCAGAAGGCCCTCCCGCGCCTTCCCCCTGTACGAGGCGCTCTTGGAGCCGTGAAATCTGCCCTCACGAGGCAAGAAATCCTTAGAGACCCTAACCGCCATTTTCCCGAGACGCTGGCACTCATTCCATGCTTTGGAAATCCCCGGACTAACTGCCCTGTTGGAAAGGTTGTTTTGGAAAGGATGCCTCTGCCCCCACATGGAGCAAGACAAGTCATTGGCTGTCCGCCACCTACCTCTGCACATGATCCACCTCAGACACCACATCATTGGTCATTTTGGATGATTTTCTCCACGTCAGCCGGGACATCGTGTGTCCACGTGATTAAGTTAACAACATTAACACCGATATTAGCGAGCCTATCTGCCGCCTTGTTGGCTTCCCGATAAACGTGTTGGGCCACGCTGTCAATTTTATCGCTCAAGAGGACCCTCGATTCCCTGATGTAGGGTTCGATCTTCCACGGAGGATCCTTGTCGTTATTTAGGAGGTCGATGATGATCTGGGAATCTCCTTCCACGACGAAACGCTTGTGGATGTCTTTGACTAGATCCAGACCACGCCACACAGCCCTAGCCTCCGCGGCGTTGTTGGTTGTGGATCCCATGGGCTCCGCAAAGGCTGTGATCAGGTGGCCTCTGTGATCCCGGACGATCCCTCTTGCTCCATCTCTGCCTGGATTGTTTTTAGCGGCACCATCAAAGTTCAGCTTGAGGTGCTCATCAGGGGGGGTAACCACCTGACCTCGCGCCTGGTATTCCTTTTGTGGAAGCCATTCTGAAGGGGAAGACTCAAGGATTGAGCTAGCAACCTCTCAAAAGGGGAATTAGGCCGGGCCTCCTCTGGACTAATCAAGATGTTTTCTTTAGCGAAAGCTAGGATCTTGTCGGTGATGGATCCCGGCTCACGGAAGACTCATTGAAGATCCTGGAATTCCTCTCAAGCCAAACTTGCCAAAGGAAATGATGCAGACTGATCTTCCACATGAAACTCAACTTGGAGCTAGCAAAGGGCGCAGGCCATTGCTGGAAGAATTCGGTGATAGAGGCGGGACTCACCCAAGCAATGTTGAATGCTTGAAAGAGGCCGCTGAGAATTGAGGTGGCAAAGGGACACTCAATGAAAAGGTGATGAATGGACTCCCAGCCTGCCCTGCACAGAAAACACCTGTTGGGAATGGTTAGCCCTTTTTTCATCATATTGTCGATGGTTAGAATTTTCCCTTGGACAACTAACCAAGCAAACAAGGATACTTTAGGAATGAGTCTCTTAATCCAGACTAAGTGAGTTTGGAATCTGGGAGTGTCAGGGTGGAGAGCGATGGTGTAGGCCGATTTGACTGAAAACTTGCCACTGTCCGTTGCTGACCATCGAAGCTGATCGTCTCTAGCCAGGGACGGGATAAACTGCAAGGACAAAATGTGGTTGAGTTTGTTAATTTTTGCTTCAAATCCTTGGAAAACCATGGTCTTCCAACTGGGTCTTCCCTTGTCAATCCAGAGAAAGTCAACGATCTTGGGACCCAAAGTCATGTTGGTGTAGCCTTTTAACTAGGCTAGGGCAAGGTCGCAAGAAAGAGGTTCGTCTCCTGCCCATCTATCTTCCCAAAAATTGATCTTGCGGCCATTACCTAGAATCCATCTCGTTCCTTTACGGAGGACGTCTCTGGTGGTTAGAATGGCTTTCCAAAAGGCAGAGCCATGCGAGGGGATGGTGGTGCTCAGGAATTCGGTGCCTTGAAGGTACTTCCGCTTGACAATCGTTGGCCACTCATGACCTTCGTCGGAGATCAACCGCCAGGCTTGCTTAGCTAGAAGGGCTGAGTTAAGGTGGGAGACTTTCCTCAGCCCAAGACCTCCGTTCTCCTTAGGTAAGCAAACCTTGTCCCAGCCCACCAGGTGAAATCTCTGCTTGCTTTCGGAACCAGACCAAAGAAAGTTCTTTTGGTGTTGCTCGATCAAGTGATAAACTTTGGCTGGGGCTTTGAAAACTGATAAAAAGTAAACTGGGATGCTTTGGAGGGAAGCCATGGTTAAAGTAGCCTTACCTGCCTAGGAGAGCAGATGGCCTTTCCACCCGACGAGCTTCCTTTGGATCCTTTCTAGTACACTGTTCCACATAAGCTTCGAAGGGGCACCAGTGAGCAAAGGCAGGCCCAGGTAAGAAGTGGGGAGAGAGGCGATGGAGCAACCAAAAATTCTGGCGATACGGGTCTGCCGCGGGAGCGGGGTGTTAAGGAAGTAAACTTTGCTCTTGTTGAAATTGACCTTCTGACTCGCCGCATCCTCATAAAGCTTGAGGATTCGTCTGATGTTTCTGGCTTCTGCCACCGACGCGACGGACAACATCAGTGTATCATCCACAAATTGCTGATGCGTGATGGCATTTGTGAGGGACGTTGCTTTGATGCCAAAAATTAGCCTTGCCTCACGGGCAACAGAGACCGTTCTGCCTAAGGCTTCAACAACTAGGATAAAAAGCATAGGACTGATGGGATCCCCTTGTCTGAGTCCTCTGTGGCTTTGGAAGTACCCTGCAGACGATCCATTGACCAGAACAGAGAACCAAGGTGAGCGAATGCAACTGCTGATTAGCCTGACCCAGTCCGGATGAAAGCCAAACTTGAGCAGGATGGCGTTCATGAAGTCCCAGTTGATGCGGTCGTAAGCTTTGTTCATATCGAGTTTGAGGGCAAACGCAGCCTTTTTGGTTTGGGATGCAATGTGGAGGGCTTCGTGGACTGTGATTATGCCATCTAAAATCGATCTTCCTTGGACAGTGCTCCCTTGACAGGGGTCGATGATTTGAGGCAGCACGTTCTTCATGCGATTGCCAATGGTTTTCGTGAGGACTTTGTATAACACATTGCAAAGGCCGATGGGCCCGAAGTCGCTCATGGACTTTGGGGCTAGTCCTTTCGGGATCGTAGCTAGGAAGGTCGAGTTGTAGCTTCACGGAATGTGTTTTGAGGCTTGGAACTCTCGAATGGTAGAACAGACTTCCTTTCCTACCGTGTCCCAATAGGTCTAGAAAAACCTAGGGGGGAACCCGTCAAGACCCGGTGCCTTATCAGGATTCATGGAGAAGAGGGCATCCTTGATTTCCTAATCAGATAAAGTGGTCGTGAGCTTAAGGTTGGTGGCGTTATCAATGCTTGGGGGGATGAATTGAAGTAAAGTTTCACGGGCAACTTCCTGATAGATGCCTTTGTCACCGAGAAGGGAGCTGAAATGGGAGACAGCTTCATCCTTGACGTCTTGGTCATCCCGGGGGACAGAGCCATCAACTTTAATCAAATCTTTGATTCGGTTGTTGCTCCTGTTCCTGAGCGTGGTAACATGGAAGAACTTAGAGTTGGTGTCCCCGTCTCTGAGCCAGAGGGCTCGAGACTTCTGCCTCCAATAGGTTTCCTCACAAGCCAAAATGTTGTGATATTCTGATAGGAGCCTTCTTTCCTCGGTCCTGATTTCATCATCCAGAGCTCCATTTTGGATCCTGTTCTCAATGTCTTTTAAGTGCTCGCACACTGCCTTCTTCCTAGCAAAGATATTCCCAAATACTTCTTTGTTCCATATTTTAAGCTTTTCTTTAACGGTTTTCAGTTTTTGGGAAAGTTTGTAGGAAGAGCTGCCTTGAAAGGGTTGCTGCCACCAAAGGTTGATGCTTTCTTTCAAACTCGGATGCTTGGTCCACATTGCTTCGAAGCGAAAAGGGCGCTTACATCTGGATGCCAGAGGGACTTCTAGCAGGATGGGGTTGTGGTCAGACCCAATCATGGGGAGGGAGTGGAGGGACGCCTCTCCAAAGCCTATGATTGCTTCCTTGGATAGAAGGAACCTATCCAACCTCTCTTGGATGAGCTGGGACCCTAGCCTCCTATTGCTCCACGTGAATTTGGCATCTTTCAGCTTTACATCCATCAACTCGCTCGTGTTCACGAACTCAATGAAGTCTGCCATGCTTCTGGTCGGCAACCCTACACCACCACGCTTATCAAAAGGGAAAAGGGGGGTGTTGAAGTCACCGGCCACCACCCACGGAACATCCTGGAAAGCCTTGTTGAGGTGACCCAAGTGCTCCCAAAGGCTGGCACGTCCTTGCAAAGTGATAGGCGCGTAGACGTTGGACAAGATCCAAGGCTGACTGTTGTGACTATCGTGGAAGAGGATGCTGAGGACGCAGGCATCAGCCTGGATGACGTTGCCTTCAACTTCTTTGGGGTCCCAGAGAGTCATAAGGCCTCCAGACGCTCCTCGAGCTTCCTTAAAAGCCATTTCCCCTTGTTTCCAAATTTTATTAGCTAATCTTCTAGACCAAACTTCATCTGTTTTAGTTTCTTGGAGTAACAAAATTGTGGGTCGAGTTTCTTTCCTTAGGGCCTTGACCACTCTTTGTTTTGGAAGGCCATTGAGGCCTCTCACATTCCAGGAGAGGACCTTCATTTGGATTGTTTTGGGTTCCTCCCTCTCCCTCTTCCTTGAGGCGGAGGGGGTTTGCTAGTCTTGTTGTCCTCGAAGAGGGACATGCTTTGAGGCACTAGTGTGCTCTGCTTTCCACTCGCAATCTCATTCTCAATTCTCATTCTGTAGTGTTCCGCATCTGGGATTCTTCCCCTTTTCTTCTCAGTGCCAAAGTCGATGGTGTTAGCTGAGCTGCGGGTTTGCTTCGGACTAAACTTAGGGGGATGGTGTTGCATTTGGACAGGGCCAAAATTTCCTTCGCCTACATCAACAGGTACTACCTCAGAGGCTTCCTCGTCTGAGTTCTTGCTGGAATCATCTGAGTCTTGAGGCATGCCGTAAGGGCAGTTAGGGGGGGCGTGAAACAGGCCTACTCGGGGCTTGGGGTTTTGAAGGGGATTCAAGGGTTATAGGAAGTTATTCAAGAAGGCATTCATTCGTAGGGTTGGTAGGCTCAACCTCATCTTCCACAAGTAACTCAAAAAGATTAGGATCGGCAAAGGAGGGACTTACCTGCATAGCTTGATTGGATCCCATATGCTGCTTTCCTTTTCCTATCCGAGGGGTAGGATCTTCATGCAATATCTGTTGGTGATTGGCCTTAACAGGCACTTTGGGAGGCATCCAAGGCTGAGCCTGACTGCCTGGCCTTCTTCCGTTGGGACCTCTGGGGTCAGGTCTTTTTGGTGCATCCTTGGTGGCAGTGAAGTCTGGGCACTGGTTCCTCAGATGACCTTGCGTTTTGCATTCAACGCAGAAGGCAGGTCTGTTCTCGTATTCAATGGGCTGCCTTCTGGAATAACCCTCATATTCCAGATCAACGAAGGTCGGGAGCTCAGTCTCCAGGTTCGCAATCACACACAACCGCGCATGAGTCATTCGAGATCTTGCTAGAGTAGGGTGGTCGATGATAACCAGGTCACCAATGGTCTTGGCTATGCCTTTCAAGAAGTATTCATGGAAAAACCGAGAAGGAAGATTAGGAAGCCTCACCCAAATGGGGGCCGTGTTGATGCTCCGCTCTCCGGATTAAAATCCTCCCCCCAAGGACGGAGGAAGAGGCTCCTTCTGCCCAGGAACCAGGGACCTCCTGTCAGGATGCGATTGGCGTCCTCCTTGTTGCGGAGCTGGATCTGGAAAAACCCCCTGGTTAGGGCAACAATCTCTAAGCTACCTGCTAGCCGCCATTTGGAAAAAGCCCACGCCCTTATGGTTTCTATGTCAGGCCTTCTGCCCAGGAACTTTCCAACCAAAGAAAACGTTTCCAGAGAAAGGAACTCTTCCATGGTGGTCCTGGGAACCGTTGTCACATTTTGCACGGGGTGCAATGTCTTCAATATTGTAACAGTGCTGCTCTTCTTTTCCTCCTTCCGTTTTCCTTCCTTCTCTCCCTTTCCTTTTCTTTCCCGCATTCTCTTTCTTTCCCCCTTTTTCTTGGAGTCCCCCAGTTGATTTTTCAACTTTCCAGCAGGTTACCCTGAAAAATTGGCTAAGTCTGGGTGCGAAGTTCGCACTTCGCCCAGTTTTGGTGCGAAGTGCGTACTTCGCCCAGTTTTGGTGCGAAGTCTGACTTCGCCCCACTTTCTGGGCGCACCTTGCACTGGCAGGCTGGCAGGCTGACAGAGAGAAATGACAAGTGCCGGAGCAGGTCCGTGCGGCGGCGACTTCGCCCCACTTTCTGGGCGCACCTTGCACTGGCAGGCTGGCAGGCTGACAGAGAAGAATGACAAGTGCCGGAGCAGGTCCGTGCGGCGGCAGACACCAGTGTTCGCCTGTGCACAGTCCGACTTTTCAGCAGAGTCGGAATGCGCCCTTGACAGGTGTGCAGTAGGGGAACAAACCCGGAATTTGACCAAGGCGTGAAGGCCTTCCCAACTGCACTGTTTTCTGCCCACGCATCCCAAGGAGCTCCGATCCCAAGCGAAGATGGATAGACTGCCCTTCAAGGCAGACATGTGTCACACAGTATCACCCATCATCAGACAAGTGTCCAGCTTTGGGATTTGAACCAAGACTGCCGACCAAAAGGGATAAGTATGGGCTGCACCGCCCGTGCCAATAGCCTCATTCAAAGCTGATCTGAGGTTCCACCTGCTCCAGCTACCAACGTACCTGCCGACTTGAAGTTCTGCCCAACGCACCGCCATGTGGCTGTCCAGCTTTCAGGATGACCATGCTGCGGGTACAGCCCGGTCCGACAAAATGTCAGCATTTGCAGCTCTTTCGCCGCTTCTGTCAGCTTATGTTTGACTGGGACTCTGTGCCCATTAACGTAACGGGTGGGACTCGGGCTATAAAAGCCCACCATGAATTCATTGTAAAGGGTGGGAAGGGGAATGTTTGTTAGGGAATCACCATACCCATTGTAACCGTGCTTCTGCTAATGAATACAATCTGTATGCCTGGTTCTGTTCTGCTGTCTTTATTCTTTTATGCTGTCTTTCATTATATGCTTTAGGCCCACCTGTGTCGCGGCTCGTTGATTCACTTCGGCGTTTGGCGATCAGGTTCCTCTAGTATTGCTTGTTTAAGCACTTTTCGTACCTCATTAATTTAAAGCATTTATAGAATATATATGGTAGCAGTTCCATCAGTTATGTGTTTTGTTGCTGGTCCGTATCCGGTGATTGATGAGATCCCGTGCTGTTAGTTCCTTGTAGGGAATTTTTGTTGGGAGCCATTGAACGGTGCGGTTAAATTCTCTACATAAACACATATACCTTGCCCTGATATCTCTAGGCTTGCTTTCTACCTATGTCAGTGTACGTATCCGTTAATCGATGCATTGTCGTGCTGTTAGTTCCTTGTAGGGAATGTTTGCTAGGGGATCATTGAATGGTGCATACACTGCTTATGTATCGGAAGTACGCGTAGATTTTGCAGTTCTTTGTCATACTTTTGTATTTATGATGCAGCAAGTAGCGTTGATTGGTGTGTTCCCGTACTGTTAGTTCCCCCCCACCAACCTCTGAATATATTTGTAATCCCTTTCTGTACATTTGTTTCTTTCTGTACATTCATCTCTTTCCTGTACCCTTAGCTCAAATCAGAAACCCCCAAAAGGAGCCGGCTTTCTCCGGAGATTGGCTCGGAAGGCATCTCTTCCTTCCGGCCTTTCATGCTGGTGGGCGAATCTGGGCGCATTAACCCAAAATCCTTTCCTCATGGCAGATTCGTAACCAACAGTTTCTCTGGCACGCCCGGTGGGACCCTTGTCCCACGTTTTAAAGAAAGAGGTACCCGTTCTGTCTCCACCTAGCGCAACAGTTTTTCTGACCCGCTTGGAGGAACACGGGTCCCACATCTGAAGAGAGATTTTCTCGATCGCCTCCACCCGACGCCGACAGCTTCTCGAGCTCTCGGTGAGACAAGGAAGTTTCTCACCCCCGACGGAATTGAAGCACCGGTGTTCGCTTCATTGCTGTTCCAAATCTGAACACCTGGCGACTCTGCACGAACAAATCCTCTGAGTCTAGAAGATCGGTCCCGTCACCTTCATGCACACGAGAAGGTGGCAAGCAAGAAATCCGAGAAGCCCGCCTGAGTTCTACGAACTGGACATCAACGCTCGTTTCAACGAAGCCGAGGCTGAGATCCAAGAAGAAGCCGAAGCTGAAGTCGGAGGAGCCGAGTACGAAATAGAAGAAGCCGAGGAAGAAGAAGATCCTGCATCCTCGGAAAGTACCGACACTGAGTACACAACCGACGGCGGAGAAGAAGAAGAAGAAGAAGAAGAAGAAATGGCTGCCCAACAGCCAAATGACGATGACCTCTTCCCGGCGGTGGACTCTACGGGGCCTTTGGCCCTGGTCGGTCAACAAGCTGTTCCCCCTGCTGCTTTAAAGTCTATTCCCACATACGACGGCTACGGTAAGACGGCGTATGAGCACATCCAGGACATCCTTGCCCTGGCCGCAATGCCTACTATTACCGATGAAAGTGTGAAGACCCGTCTCGCTGGCCCTTTCCCCCGAGGGGAAAGCTTCTCACCGGTGGAGATCGCCGCGTAGGGATCCATCACAGGGTGGCCCCGCCTTGCCAGGAGACTCGTAAAAGGATGCAACGAGTCCGCCGACCCTACTTCTCTACCGCATCGGCTCCAAGCTATCCGGAGACATCCTCAAGAGGAGGTGTCCGATTTCAACATCGAGTTTGCGAGATCCTGGAAACGGGTACCTCGCGAACTTCGGCCTTCACCGGCATGGTCGCTCACTACTATCCGAGATCATTCAACTCGGACATATGCCTCGCCGCCGAAGATCGCCAGAATTGACGAGTTTCCTGCGCTGTACGAGGCTGCCCAGCAAGCTGAAGCTGATATTATTTCCATTGGCAGGCTTCCGTCCAGAGTGCAGGAACCAATTCATCCCGACTTCCCCAGATCGCAGTATCCTTCTGCTTCTGGCGGTTCGCCGTCCACTTCCGGGCAGCAACCCCAGCAGCAGTGGAATCCGGCGCCGGTCGTAACTCCTTATGGCCCGCCTCAAATGCATTACCCTCATCCGCCTCCTCCCGCTCCGCATTTTCCAGCGCTCCCTGCTCCCCCGCAGTACGCGCCTTATTCTAACCCTCCTCCATTGGCCGCTTTGCCTCCACCGGCACAGTTGCCACCTCCTGACAGCAGCATCCAAAACACGATTCTACAAGAAGTGCGGGCTTTGGCCTCCGGATATCATGCCATGTCTAATGACATGACCGCCATGAAGAAGAAGCAGGCCCAAATGGACCTCGCTCCTAGAAGGCCGTATGCGCCACCAGCGTTGACAAAAGATAAAGCCCCAGAGAACCAGCCGCAGAGGCGTCCGCCTCCGAGGAATGCTGCTATAGAAGACCCACCTGGTCCTCCCGACCAGGTCAACTGGTGCACTACGTGCAATGACCCGCATTCGGAGGAAGACTGCACTCTACACCAGCACTACATCCAGACCTTGGCCGGCAGCGCTATAGAAGACGATGAGCTGTACATGATCTTGGACGGCGAGGCTAATTTTGCCCCGCCATAAGAGAATCTAGTGACGCCCACCAAGGAAGAAAAGAGAGTTGTGGAAGCGGCTAAGCCTTTGCAAGTCTACGCAAGAAGAGAAAACCGCAGCCCCACGAGCTGCCACCGTACAAGCGGCTGTGGCCTTACACGACCCAGGAGAAGGCGTCCAAAGAAAAAGCTCCAGTTAAGCCTTCTCCGGCAAAGGCTGCCCCTGTTCCCGCCAAGCCTCCAGCAAAGGCCTCAACTCCCGCTAAGCCTCCTATACCTCAGCTCCCAGCTGAAACCAAAGAACAAGCCCAGGAGAAGCTGAAGTACCCGTCTCTGACCAAGAGACAGCGAGTTGAGGCCACCCAACAGTACCGGACCAAGTATGAACCGGCTAAGCCAGCAGAAGGAGCTAGTACCTCGGGCTACAGCATTGTAGACGAGTTGAAGAAGACTCTTGCCAGAATCAGCATGTACGACGCTCTTCTGCTCCCAGGCCAGGTAGATCTCGTCGCAAGAATCACTAAAGAACATGAAGAGCGGCAGCAGATGCGACCGCTGTCCCGGTTCAACCTTTGACAGCCTCAACCACCGGGAAGAACGGACCGCCACCCTTTTATCTCGTCTTTACGGATGCAAGGGCACATAGTTCACAACTGCATGGTGGATTCTGGTGCTTCCTCAACTGTGATGCCGAAGGCCGTCTGCGATGAAATCGGGATGGAATACACACGGAGCAGCCAAGGCGTGCTGCAATTAGACGGCACCCCTGTTAAGACAGCTTGGTGTCATAAAGGACATCCCTATCCGATTGCACAAGGCTCTCGACATCGTAGTCATCCAAGAGGTCGTGATTGTTGACCTGGAGCCTTACTTCGGCATGTGTCTCTCTCGGGAGTTCACTGCAAAGTTGGGCGGGTACCTGTCTCTAGACTACTCACACATGGAAGTGCCCTTCAAAGGAAGGAGACTGAAAATTTTCAATGAGAAGCCTTCCCCCTTTCTAGTGGACAAGATACCCGAAGGAGAGATGGACTGCATGGTCCAGTTGTCAGAGGAAGAATTGGTGACAGTGGAACTGACCGAGCAAGCTCTCGAAGTGCTACAGCTCGAGGACGAGTTCTCGTTGCGGGACTTCAATGCCGTAATCGGGACAAAGCAGGTGGTTACTCCATTAAACAGTCCGAGAGACTTGACGTGTCAGCTACGAAAGATGTAGGACCCGCACCCGAAGAGCTGTGGAAGCTTTTCTTTGACGGCGCGCGATGCAAGAATGGCGCCGGTGCAGGGGTACTCCTGGTTTCTCCAACCGGGATCCAGAAGGACTATGCCTACAGGCTGGCCTGGAGCTGTACTAACAACTCAGCAGAGTACGAAGCCCTGTGCTTGGGTTTGCGAAAGGCGGAAAGGCTCGGAATCAAGCATCTCCAAATTTTCGGAGATTCAGAGCTGGTGTGTCATCAAGTTATGAATAAATGCGCGTCCAAGCATCACTATCTTAAATCGTACCGCAATCGGGTCTGGGACCTGATGGAATCGTTCGACTCATTGAATGTTAAGGCAATATCGCGTGAGAGAAACAAGCACGCAGATATTCTGGCGTCTGTTGGAGCCAGGTACGTTCCGGCTGAAGACATTGTCCAGAAACTGAAGCCGGTCCGCACCATTTACAGGCCTTCCGTGCTCGATAGGGATACCTTCTGGCAGGTGTTCAGCTGTGACGAGGAGATCGTCACATTCCTGGTTAACGAAGTATGTGTAATCGAAGGTAGAGACCCTGATGACGAGCAATATGAGGGGTTGATACAGTTACGGAATAATCACGTCCCAAAGGGACTGATTACGTTAGAAAGTCTCTTTGATCAGAACGACAGAGCAATATCACATAGGATCAAAGTAGACCCGAGGCAGTATACTGACCTGGAACTCGAACCTGGTAAACCCATCAAGGTCGGGACAGACTGCACGTCGGAGGAGTCAGGCGGATTAGATCACCGTGCCAGAGTTCCCCGACATCGTGGCCTCGGTGTTACGAGGATTTGAGGAGGTATGACAGAACTGTCATCCAGCATACCACTGAGCTAGAGAAGGGCGCCAAGCCATTCCGACAAAAGCAGAGGGCCGTAAATCCAAAGATTGAGGCCATGATGAAGACCGAGCTCTTGAAGATGCTGGAGGCTAAGATCATCTACCCCATCAAACATTCATCCTGGGTCGCGAATTTGGTGCCCGTGAGGAAAAAGAATGGCGACATACGTCTCTGTGTCGACTTCAAAACCTAAATCGGGCTTCCCTCGGGACCACTATCCGCTTCCCCAAATTGACCAGATTCTGCATATCGTTGCTGGAGCCCAGAGATTTTCACTTTTAGATGGATTTTCCGGCTACAACCAAATTTGGGTCAAAGACGAAGACCAGCATAAGACAGCGTTCACCACCAAGTGGGGGACGTTCGCCTATCAGCGCATGCCGTTTGGCTTATCCAATGCTGGTGCTACGTTCCAAAGGGCCATGGACCTCGCCTTCCGAGAGCTGCTCAACAAAATTATTGTCATCTACCTCGATGACATGACTGTTTTCTCTCACCAACGAGAAGATCATGTTTCGCACCTGCGGCAGATATTTGAAAGTTGTCAAGAATTCGGCATCTCCATAAACCCGAAGAAGTCTGTCTTCGCGGTAAAGGAAGGAAAGCTGCTGGGACATGTCATCTCCGAGGAAGGCCTCGCCATTGACCCTGACAGAGCGGAAGCCCTCGTTCGCTTGCCAGCCCCCATCGACAAAAAAGGGCTGCAGTCCTTCTTCGGTCAGATTAACTTCGTGCGGAAGTTCATCCCGGACTTCGCACAAATGATCAAGCCTATGGCCGAACTGCTCAAGAAAGACACACCTTACGAATGGACTGATGAGAGAGAGCAAGCCTTCGAGGAGATCAAGGCCCGAATTGCACAAGCCCCGGTGTTGACCAACCCGGACTACTCCAAGGACTTCATCCTGTATGCAGTGGGAGAACCCGAAAGTTACGCCGCAGTCCTGACTCAGAAGGGAGACGATGGTGAGGAGTGCCCCATAGCGTTCCCGAGCCAAGTCATCTTGCCGCATGAAGAAAAGTACAATTTTATAGAGCGGCAAGTTCATGCTGTCATGAAGTCCCTTCGAAAGTTCAGGCACTTTGTCTCCCAGAGCAAGACCACTGTTTTTGTGATTCACCCGGATGTTCGAAGTTTTATTTTACAAGGAGAACCGGGTCACAAGAGAGCGGGATGGATTGCCAAGATCCAGGAGTTCGACATTGAAGTACGGCCCACCAAGCTTATTAGAGGCCGAGCCTTGTGTCAGGAATTGGCCCGAAGCGCTGTAGCCGGCATCTCCGCCTGTAAGTGGGAGGACACAGCGACACGCATCTACCTAGCCGACTCCTTATCGGAGGGGAGTGATTGGACAGATGAACTGGTGAGATACTTCTGCACCGGAAGATGTCCCGATCACCTGAACGCCTCACAACGAAGGAGATTTCGGCTAGGTGCACTAAGGTACACTCTTCGCCCCGAGGGGCTTTACTTCGTAAACATTGACGGCATCCTGTTGCGATGCGTCAGAAAATCCGACCAGCCTAGGGTCCTCGGAGAATTTCATTCCGGGATGCCTGGGGGTCACCATTCTTCAAGGCCAACGGCCTTAAAAATAATAAGGGCTGGATACTATTGGCCCACTCTGTTCGCAGACGCGCATGCGGTCTGCGCTAAGTGTGATCAATGCCAGAGGTATGCTGGCCGAAACAGAAAAGCACCCCTGCCCCTTCAACCGATTCAGGCCGAGACTCCGTTCCAGCAATGGGGTCTAGACTTCATTGGGGTGATTTCTCCTAACTCCTCCGTCGGCCACAAGTTTATTCTTACAGCTACTGATTATTTTACACGGTGGACGGAGGCAATCCCGACCAAGAACGCAGACCAAGAAACGGTCATCGGGTTCATTGAAAGCCTGATTACTCGCTTCGGGGTTCCAGAGTCGATTGTGACAGACAATGGTCCGGGATTCGTAGGCGCTGTACTCACGGAGTACACCAGCAGATTTGGCATCTATCACAAGATGTCTTCTAATTACTACCCGCAGGGGAATGGCCTTGCCGAGTCTACTAACAAGAACCTCCTGAAAATTCTCCGGAGGACCATTGAAAGGAATAAGCGAACTTGGCACTTGCTCTTGAACCGGGCGCTATGGGCGGATAGAGTTGCGTTTAAGAAATCCCTCAGAACGTCCCCCTACGCGCTTGTCTATGGCAAGGAAGCTGTCATGCCATCACACATCGAGATCCCTGCCCTGTGGATGATTGACGAAGACAGGAGCAACGGAGACCCGGTGGACGACAGACTGTGCCAACTCCTGCAGTTGGAAGAAGACAGAGAAAGTGCATACCGGGCCTTCGCGGATCACATTGCAGCCACTCAAGGCTGGTTTGCCAAAGGCACCACTGCCCGAATTTTCGAAGTCGGGGACTTGGTGCTAAAGTGGGACTCATACAAGGCAAAACCGGGTAATCACGGAAAATTTGATGCTCTCTGGGAGGGCCCTTATCAGATTGCCCGGGTCAACCAGTTCAATGCCTACATACTTTCGGATATGGAGGGTCAGCTCCTCCCTATCCCCGTCAACGAGTTCCATTTAAAACTTTATCGCTGTTGAAGAGGCCCGAGTGGCCCTTCTTTGTAAAAAATTTTCCTTATGTTTTTTCCATTTCCCGGCATGTACAGTTTCCAGTTTTAGCTTTCAATTTGTTTTTCTTCTTTTTTGAGCTTAACTGCGGCATGGGAGAGAAGGACAGACTTCGCAGCGAAGTCTGTCGTTGCCCCTCAGGAGGGGCGAAGTTCGGCTATGCAAAGAAAGAAAGGAGAAAAAGAGGGCAAAAAATTGACTAAGTGTTGGGCGAAGCCCGACTTCGCAGCGAAGTCGGACTTCGGCCCAGCCAAATTGCGAAGTTTGATAAAAAACTGTTAAGGCACACTAAAGGGAAGCCCCGCTCAAAGCTTTGACCGAAGTACGCACTGCGCATACTTTCCGTGCGAAGTACGCACTGCGCGCAACTCTTGCGCGAAGTGCGAACTTCGCAGCGAAGTCCGACTTCGGCCAGCGTTAGTGCGAAGTGTGCACTGCGCTCAATTCTCGAGCGAAGTGCGAACTTCGCGCGAAGTTCGCACTTCGCTCCAAGCTTCGGCCGAAGTCCGAACCTGCCTCAACGCATCAGCACTGCGCAATTTGTTCAAGGTCCAAAGGCCGCGGGGAGTATTAAGTTGTTCCAAAGCGCCCAAGGTTGCAAAGGACCCACGCTGTGCCCGAACTTCGGGCGCAGCGGAAAAGAATGAGAGCAGAACAGTTCAAGCGCGCGTTTCGCGCGAAGTTCGAGCTTCGCCCGAAATTCGGGCGAAGTCCGACTGCGCCTTGGTCTTCGGGCCAGTTTGGGGCAGCGTCCAAGAAATGAATAATAAAAAATTCGAAAAACCCCAAGCTGGGCCCAAGGCGCGTTTGCAACTGTTTTAACATGGGTTCCCGCACCAAGGGTTTTGTCTTGAGCAGTGTGCCCAAGTGGTGGCAGCGACGTCAGCCATGGTGCAGTCTTCGAAACAGAATTAATGATTGCACGTTTTTCAAAGGAAAGTGCAACAAAAGAAGCATGGCACGTCTGCCGGGGCGCGTTTTTTCCAAACATTCTCCTGCGCAGCCACCCAAAGATTTTAACTCAGCCGACCTACCCCCTCCTGCGTTGCATTAACGGTGCTGTTTTTATCTAGAAAAGGGGGACAGAAGCCTGCAAACATTCCAGATTGCACAGATTATTCCTCGGACAGTTCAAATTATTCCTGTGATAGCGAAATCATGCAGATGACACTGAACCTATTATTATTGCTGATTTGGAGGGATGGAAAAAGGAAAAAGGCCCGTGTCAGCGCAGTCCAGCGAAAGTGGCGAACCAGGGGATTTACCGCGGCCTGGCGTTTTCAAAGGCGATACCCCGCCAGAGAAAAAGTCAAAGTCCCGAACGAAAAAAGTACAGCGTGGGCAAGCCCCACCATCTCCGGTGAATTACCTGGCGGGATATGTGGACGGTCAGCTGCGAGCAAATGTGGAGAGTTGGGCTGACAAAGTTTCGCCCTCCCACCATTTCGGAGCGGCGTACAAATCAAACCTCTTCAGATTCTTGTGCCCTCCTGTCCATCAATGCCCGGAACTGGTAGACCTCATTGTCAGACACTACAGACCAGCTACCCGGCATATTTGCAGCTCCAGCGGTAAACCCTTGTTCGCGCTGCGCAGGAGACTGTGCAGCCAGCTTTCGCCCGAGGGCTGGAGTATGACTCCGGCACCATCCTCAGAAAGGTAAATCTGGGCGAACAAGCGGGACGCTTCACGCACACCAAGCGGATGAGGGATTTCCTCAATTCAGAGCTGAACGCCCCGCTTCCAGCTGGACAGTGGCCGACTGGCCCCATGCCCTTGGCAAAATTTCAGAACAAGTATCTCTATACTATCCTGGCATGGATTCTCGGCTGCGACTCCGACGAGTTGGTACATCCGTACCAGCTGGCGCTGTGCAATGTCTCCTCGTGTGGAGAATCTTACGAACCGGCCGCGCAAAGGAGCGGAAAGCGCCCCATCTCTTTCGACTGGGCAGACTGGTTGGCTTACGCCATCCATTCCAGTCTGCTAAAAATTCAGAAGAGGCAGTCAACCGATTTTCGTTTCAGTTTCATTCTGGTCTGGCTTTGTTTGTACCATCTACACCCCCAAATGCCGATCCTGAACCTGAAGAAGGTTAACGAGAGGGAGAGCCCCAGCCCGTCTATAACTGGACGGATGACTTATACCGGAAAGGGTCCTACTACAAGTTCAACTTCAACTTTTTGGGATTCGTCATGTCAGTCTTCACCGAAAGTGAAATCCCCCGTCCCCCTAGAGAAATGACGAGTGCATTGATAAATCAGAAGCTCGGGGACGTTTTCAGACTGACGCAGGGGATTGTAGTCAGAATCTACGGATTCAAGGGCAAGCCCTATTTGCTGCCCTATTGGTGTTCAGAGCATCTGTTCGGGATGGAAGTTGCCCCAGATTATGTGGAAGAAGAGTTCGGCCTAGGAAAGAAGAGAGGACAGATTTTTCAATATCCTCTTTCCTGGGCCAACGTTGAGATTACTGAGGTAGGACAGCACGTCTACCTAGAGCAAGCGCTGTCCCGGATTGGCTTGGTTTCTATGCCGCAGCCACTGAAGTACGACCCCTATGGGATAAGGGGAAGGTTCACACATTTGTGCCCCCGGGCGGATATAACCGAAGATAGATGCGATGTGGTCCATGTGGACCTTGACCGAAGATAGATGCGATGTGGTCCATGTGGACCTTGACTGGGAGATTGAATTAATGGAAGCTTCTCCTCCCTGGCAGGATTTCTACTGCGAGGAGGTGACATATGACCCCAAGCGAAACCCGGATCACCATTTCTCGTCTCCAGGATTCAAAAAATTTCTATCCAAGATAGCAGGCCTTAACTGGTCTAAAGAAAAGGTTACCGAGTGCTGGAAGATGAGATGCCGCACGCAGCACGATAAATCAACAAGGAGAAGCCTGGCCGTAGATGACGACTTTTCGGTTCTCTATGACCAGCATCATGACAGCTGGCGGCCGTTCGCATATCAAGGTTACGTTCCCCGAGGCCCCTTTGAGGATTATAAAAATGGGTCTCCTCCCAAACAGTTGTACACTTCAGCAACTGCCAGCGCAGGCCCAGCAAGTACCCAGGTCGATCCAATGCAGCCCGTAGCTCCCAAGGCGGCGCCTGAAAAGGCGAAAGAGTTAGTCAAGGCAGCGCCCGAGGCAATCCCTCAGGCAAGAAAAGCGCCAGCGCCGCCAGAAGGCAGACCGGTCGCGGCAGAACTTCTGCAAGTCAAACCCCGGTACAAGTTTACCGTGGGAGCATCAGCGCCTGCTGCACCTACTTCATCTCCTTCCCCTGATCCGACCGTTATTCCAGAAGAGAAGAAGTGGAGGAGAGTCGAGAAAATCAGGCGACCTAGCCTGATAGTGCAGCAGCCAGTCGCAGAGCCGCAACCGCGTCCTGCCGCCGCAGAGGCAGTTCCTTTGGGCAGTCCCAAGCCAACCACCGATACAAGAAGCGAAGACATTCACCCGGCATCGGCCTAGGCGGAGCCCGCAGGTACGTTTGCTGCCCCTGTTTCTTTGGTCTCACCCACTCCTACTCCCACTCCGTCCCCCGCTCAATCTGAGCGAGCCATGGCCACATCCTCCTCCCCGTCTCCGCGTCCTTCTAGCGGTCCCCATTCTTTCGATCAGTTTGCTCAGAACCCTAACGTCTCTCTTTCTCTGAGCACAACTCCAAACCCTTCGCCCGAAGCTAGTGCTGAGACCGTCCGTTCACCGTCACATCCTCCGTCTCAGCCGCTTCAAACCCTTGCAGTGTCAACCATTCCCATCTCCATTTCCCGGTCGCCCCCACAAGCGACCGATTCTTCCAAAGTCTGTCCGGTTCCTCCTGATCCCATCCCCGCAGGAGAGACGTCTCAGCAGAACCCTAGGCTGGAGGAACCAGATTTCATGGACGACCTCCAGAATACAGACGACTTGCCCCTGGCAACAAGGGCTGTACAGTGTTCTGTTTCTTTCCACGAGAACCTGAAGCGGAGGAGACATGAAGAGATAGCCGCCCCGGTAAAACGCGCCAAGTACAATTTTGAGAGGAGAGTGCTTACAACAGAGAAGATAATCCCAATAGTAAAGAAGCCTCTCCGGGAAATGACTAGGGCGGACTACGAGCTCCAGACCTATCAACTCACCTAATCCCTAATCTAGAAGCAGAGAGCCTTGATAGATGGATTCAAGTCCTCAAATGGAATTATGATGTTGGGTATAAGAGAAACAAAAAGAAGGCAAAGAATATAAAGTGGAAACCACCAAAAGTGGAGTTGATCAAATTGAATTTTGATGGAGCATCTAAAGGAAATCCTGGAGCAGTAGGAGGGGGAGTAATTAGAAATAATAGGGGAGAGAATTTGCCTCATTACATTTTCAATAGTGGATTTAAGACAAATAATGAAGTTGAAGCTTGGATGGTTTGGAATGGTTTTTTTTTCAATTGGTTATATGGGATTGAAGCGAGCCCCACCTATATTACATCATCACCACATAGTGGTATTACAACAAGGCTTGGATATTATCCATGTATCACTTAGCAAGATTTGAACCTGGGTCTCCTTGAATGTTGAGGAATCTAGCCGGTTGAGCTAATGCCATTTGATGGCTTTGGAAGGGTTAAAAATATGCAGACAAATGAAATGGAACAAAGTATGGATGGAAGGTGATGCACAAATAGTAATAAATGCAACTTTGAGGAAAGCAAAGGCTCCATGGAACATACAAGAAATAATTGTGGAAATACAAGACCTTGCTACAAAGTTTGAAGAAATCAGGTTTACACATACGTTAAGAGAAGGAAACAAATGTGCAAATAGGCTAGCCAATAGAGGGGTTTTAATTGAGGATTGTGAAGTTAAATTCTCTTTTCCATGGTTAGAGGAAGTAGTAAGTTTAGCTGAAGTTGACAAGAAAATGTTGACTGCCTGAATCAAATAATGATTAAGATTCACTTTAATGTTTTCCATTGGTAATATTTGTTTTATTTTATAACATTAATGTGTTTTTCATATAAACTATTTATTACAATTCTTGTGATTGAACTTATGCTTCAGGAAAGAAACTAGCAATCTAGATCTGGTAAAGCGGACTATGATAGCGCAAAGTTTTGGAATTTTTTTTTTGGGTTGCGTAGGGAACCTCTATAAAACCCTAACCGGCTAGGTAAAGACGAAGTCAATGAGACCCCTGACCATCCAAAGAGTCAAAACGGGGCAGCCCACCGGCAAGCATTCGAACAGCACCAACCGGCCTATCCCTTTCAAGTAAAGTTTTAGGAATATTACTCTACTAAGATGCAATGCATAGACAGCAGAGGTGGAGTTTTGATATTGTGAAAGCTGCTGCAGAAAAATTTCAAGAAGAAAGATGCTGAATTTTGGAATATTTGCATTCACACAGAAAATTCAAGAAGATCAAGAAAATGAAAATCGAGAATTCACGACTTTTTATGAAAAATGATGTAGGTATCTAGCTATAGCAACTCAAATGATGAGAACTGAATCTATTTGTAAACTTTCAAGCTCTAAAGGAGAGAGTTGTGATTTGTCAAGGGTGGGGCACCCCAGTACAACCCCTTGTTCTCCAGCAAAAAAACAAACATGGATCACTAGTAGCAAAGAAGATAGAAATTTTTGGGTAAAAATATTATTGCCAAAAAGAAGTAATCAAAGGTTGTTTGGGTGCATGACCAAGACGCAGGTACATAGCACCCAGATGTGCATTAAAAGCACCCATGCACCCCTAAGTTCTCCATTGCATCTAAGTGACCCATTCAGCACATCAGCAAGTGCAAGCACGTATTAGATGTGGTTGTCTGAAGCAGAACCCAAAAAATATTAGGTGCATATACCTATTGCTACAGAATTTGGTGAAGGGAGTTGAATCAGTCAGAAAAAGTTTTTGCTGCTTGACTCTCTATGTCCTTTTAAAAAACAATTAATAAATTCAAGTACTAGCCAAAATTCAAGACTCACCTACTAACACAGCAATACCAAAATACAACAGAGGCAGACATAAAATACAAAATCTCCTTATTCCCGCTTCACTTTCGATGTCTTTCTCCATTGCATCTAAGTGACCCATTTAGCACATCCATTGCATCTAAGTGACCCATTTAGCACATCAGCAAGTGCAAACACGTACTAGATGTGGTTATGTCTGAGGCAGAGCCCAAAAAATATTAGGTGCATATACCTATTGCTACAGAATTCGGTGAAGGGAGTTGAATCAGTCAGAAAAAGTTTGTGCTGCTCGACTCTCTACATCCTTTAAAAAACAATTAATAATTTCAAGTACTAGCCAAAACTCAAGACTCACCTACTAACACAGCAATACATAAAATACAAAATCTCCTTATTCCCGCTTCACTTTCGATGTCTTTTACGAGCAGAAACTGCAACCAGTAAAGATCAAACTTCAAACACGGAAGCATGAGTGAGTCATAAGTAGTGTCAAGTAACAAAGAAACTTTGAATGAGGCATTAATGAGTTTTTCAGCAAATTTACAGTTAATTATCTTAAATTACTACTGTCAAGAAATCCTTTTCTACCACTTCAGAGCAAATTATTGAGGTATAAGAAGGCATGGGCATGGGCATGGGCATGGGCACAGTCACAAAGAGAGGCGGAAGCTTCAAGAGGAGAGGAAAGGGTAGGTAAGGTAAACTTGAGTGGTGTTGAGTTATCTTGTTGATTTTCACTATTAGATTTTATTCATGGATTCAAATGACACATTTTAATATGACATCTATGAGATGAATATTATGTCTTTTTTTTTTAATAGTTACATAGGAATGAAACAGATCCCACACATATTATATATCATGACCATACCACCACACCGTATTTTAAGAAACCACGTAGTGGCATTATAACAACAATTTGAAAATTATGCAAATATTGTCTGTCAAGATTTAAACCTGGGTTTCATCCTTGAAAGTCAAGGCATTTAACCAACTGAGCTCATGTCATTTGATATGATATGCCTATTATGTAATCACCTTTTGAATTTAACTTCTTTTTTTAAGGAAAATTGATCCTTCTAGTCATTTCTTCCATGTGCAACTGAGTTTCTTTAAGTTTATATCAATAAATTTGCACATTATTAAAGATAATCTGAGGCGAGATGGGTAAAAAAATTGTGAAAATAGCTTGATTTTAACAATAATTTATTTACTGTCCTGACAGAGCCACTGCAAGGGTAAAAGTATTGGACTCTCTTAGCGGAGACCCAAATTCAATTCACGGGGAGGGTGGCCCCTGATGTGCCCCCTCTTTTCAACCTATTCAAAAAATAATAATAATTTATTTAGTAAGTTTATTTTGCAAGGTATGAGATTTTTTTAATTTTGAACCATACAAGTCTTTACCAAGTCCTAAATCTCTCTACTATGCATGCAATACAACTCTAGGGTTAATGCAAACAAATGGCTCAAGGAATTTTCAAAGCATAGGATGAAGTTAGGCAATAAATTGCAAAGAAATGCAGGTGTTGGAAGACGACAGATAGGAAAAGTATTAATATAGAGGCAACAGCAAGAAGAGGTTAGGCAATAGATTGCTAAGAAATGCAGGTGTTGGAAGATGACAGATAGGAAAAGTATTAATATAGAGGCAAGAGCAAGAAGAGGGGATGAGGGCATTAATGAGGTGGAATCAAAATCACCATAAGCATTTTTGCCTATGCATGCAACACAACTCTAGGGTTAATGCAAACAAATGGCTCAAGGAGTTTTCAAAGCATAGGACGAAGTTAGGCAATAAATTGCAAAGAAATGCAGGTGTTGTTAGATGACAGATAGGAAAAGTATTAATATAGAGGCAACAGCAAGAAGAGGGGATGAGGGCATTAATGAGGTGGAATCAAAATCACCACACGCAGTTTTGCCCTTCAGTTGCTTTCTATCATTGTTTTCTTGAGTTTGTTTTTTTCCTTTTAATTAAAAAATAAAAAACCATCTGGATTGGTTTGTGCAATTCAAACTTGTTTCTTAATGTCGAAGATGCCTTCCGAACAACAAATGCCTCTGGAAGCAAAAAAACAAATGATCCTGCAAACCAGTGATTCCAAGATGAATACCAAGACAGTTCACAATCGGAAACAGGTCCACGGGAAGGTAATTCCATTGACCTTAGTTAGAACCCATAATCACGCACAGTAAGACAATGATATGAAACCTCAAAATAATTGTCTTTCATTTCCACCGTTCAATAGAGTGGAAAGCAGAAAGTTAAAGAAACTAATCATACGCTGGTGCCCACCGAGTTGTGGCCTACAGAAAATATCTCCATGCCTCCATGGAGGAGACAATATGTAATTTTTTTAATTGATTTATACGGAATTGAATGGACTGCACCAGTATTACCTCTTGACCCCGTAAGTGGTGTTACAAAAAATTTTGGAAGTATGAAAAGATTTGGACCTCTGTCCTCTTCTTGAAAGTTGAAAAATTTAACCTGTTGAACTAATGCAGTTGGTTAAGAAAATATGTACTTATATAAAAATAAAAAAAAATTGAAAAAGTGTGTTACAATAAAAAACAAATCTATACACTGCTGATGAAATATGTGTATCCTACAGCAGATCTCCACACCAATGACACCTCCTAAACTTGAGAACCCCGTTTTTATCTCAAGCTACCATTGCAATTGCTTCAATTATACTGATTAGTGCTGAAAGCCAACAAAATCTCAAAATGGGTATCCTACAAACGTGAAAGGCACTCATTCCCAGTCTTTTTCTGCTAATATCTGACCTTCGGAACATCTCTTGAAAATTATCCAGCCAAAACAGCCCTAAAATAAAGGCAGAAAACCTTTACAGAAAAGGGAACTTACATCCTATTATGTTTCCGAGATGCGGGACGTTATTCACATAAGGAAGCGCGCTTGTGATTAACACGTTCCTCTTTCCCGCCACTGGCAGCTTCGGAGCACCAACAATTTCTGAAACACTCCCCATGGCGCCCTCTGATTTTCTCTTAAAAAACCCTAGTTTTCCAAAAAAAAAAAAACAAATTAACCAACTTACGATCCAAAGATCAATCCTGCCACTCAAAAAAAAAAAAATGCTACCGTTTCAAACACCTTGATCCGAAATTTAAACAAAGCCTACAAAAAAATGTTCAACCATGGGCATTTCATGCCTATCCTGAGTCTACGAAGGTTTAAGCAAAACCATCCCTATTAACATTCATTCTTTTAACCTGTGAATTTGCCTATAGATTGTAAGTAAAATGTGCACATAAAAGTAAAATCTATAAAGCAGAATCATTCAAACCTGTATAAATGGCTGCTGTGAAACGACGCAATGAAGGAATCTGTTCGCGAAATACGGCAAGCAAAGAGAAAAATTGATTGGACTTTGCAAGCCTAACACAGGCGCAGACCACCTTCATGAAACGTGGAATTGCATTCCTGCATACGTCAAATCCTAGGGCTAAGTCATTCCACACTCGAACGGACACAAATAATTAATTAAATATATTATCTAGACTTGGGTGCTTAGAGAATAAATCCGGGCAAAAATGCAGAAATATGCCTTTGCATATGTCCGAGTCACACCAAAGGGACCATACAATCTGTCATGTCCACGGTGGGGTGAGAATATTCATCTTAGTGGGGATCCCACTATTTTTTTTTTAACAGGGAAAAAGGTTTTTTTAACCTAGGTTTTATTGGTTTATTTTTAGGAGGTCCAAGGTTCAAATTGTGGCGAGTGTGTGAAGGGTGGGTGTTACACTCTTGGTGAGGGTATTAATAAGGGAGGCCTGGATTTGATTTTAAATCATATTAAAGATTTTAATTGGAATGTAATATAAGATATATAAATAAAATATGAAAAAAAATTAATTGAGGTTAGTGTGAGAAACCCTTAGGACCAATGTTTAAGATTGGGTATCTTCATCCAACCATGACCTCTGATATGGGGGTGAGAGTTGAGCTTATTAATAAAGGTCAAACACATAATCATATACATACACACTCCACACACTTACTCACATGCCCGAGGGTTGAACTCCACACACACTCACACGCCCGAGGTTTGAACCTTGGATCCTTTGAAGAAGAGCCAATGGACAACATGATAACAATTTTTTAATTTGAGATTATTATATATATTTATATTGTAAATTAAATATAAAGTATACAATAAATATATAATTTATAAATAATTATATTTTGAATATATAGGCAAAGCGCGTAATTTATAAATATTTGTGATATGAGATACATATTTGTAATATGAGATATAGAGAAAGCTTGTAATCATCATGATAATATTTATTGTAATGGTTTGAGTAATTACGTTGAGAGGCGTTCCTACAATGGCAGACAAGGGGTAAGAGGCAAAGAGGTCATACATGTCACGCAGTAAACAATTTTTTTATTAAAAAAAGTCGATCTTAACAAAAACATTTAAAATATTTAAACTAAAACAGCCGACTAACCAGCGGTTACAAACATTTAAAATATTAAACTAAAACAACCAACTAACCAAAATATTTAAACTAGAACAACCAACTAACCGACCATTGCAACTGTTTAATAAACTAGCTTATATATAAAGGATATATATCTAAAAACGCCGAGAGTTATCAATCCCGAGGTGCCTATCTTGGAGATCACACCCCAAGAAATGCTTGGCGTTTTTAGATATATATCCTTTATATCTAAGCTAGTAGATAATTTATTATAAGTAAATGATATTAGTTTAACCGTAAAATGTCTTTTTTTTTTTTAAATAAATTAAGGATCAAATCTTGTTGATAATATATATAATTGTCAAGTTGTAATATTGCTATGTGATCAAAGATTTAATATCTATATATTACCAAGTTGTAAAATTACTATGTGATCAAGATTTAATATCTATATAATTGTCAAGTTGTAATATCAACTGTCTTCTTGTTAAGATCTAATATCAATAAGGTTATTTTTTGTTTTTTTAAGTAGGGTTTTCAAAGCATTGTCCTTTCCGTTATACATCAACTTAGTTACATGGAGCTATATAGTCTATCGGGGCCTTGAAATTTAAACTTTGTTGTGGGCTACATCATCCATATATCCACCCATTGAACCAAGGCCTCTTTGGCCATCCATAGGGCTTATTTCAATCCCATATAACCTAATAATTGACTATTACAAATACTATGCATAAAGGATATTTCTTAGATTGATTTGATAATATTTTTTTTTTTTTTAAAGTAGGGTTTTGATAGGGTTTCCCTCTCCCTTTTACATCAACTTAGTCACATCAAGCTAAGTAGCCTTTTTTTATGACATTGTGATTTGAACTTGGTGTGAGCTAGGTCACCCATATGTTTCAACCATTAAACCATAGCCCCATTTGCATAAGTTAACTTAGTTTAATTAACCTACTAATCATTTTATTTTGTAGATCATCAATAAATTGACCTCAGTTAGAATAAATAGTGTAGCAAACTATTTGTTGTAAAGCGTGATTTTTGCATCTTTTGAGTTATCGGTATTATAAACCTATTATATATAATAATAAGAAGGGATGTTATACAATCAAGAAACAATAAAATTTATATTTTTAATAATAATTTCAAATAATTATAATTGTGTGTCAAGAGTGAGCTTAAATTTTTTTTTAAGATATTTGGATAAGAGCAAGGAAAGCATGAATAAAAAGCAAGTGCAAGTAAGAAGCCTTTATATTTTCTTGCTCCAATTTTTTTGGAAAACTCAAAAAAGATAAAGGATTCATATTTGGAAAAGCTAGGTAACATAGAAGGAAAGTCATATTTTAAAAGCCCTAGTACAAAATAGTAATGCCCTGACTAAAAGTATGGATGTCCAAGCTAAAGATAATAGAAACAACAAGTATATTGCAAATTCGATCTAGGGTGCAAATGTTGTACTAGAAATTATTATCAAGAATGAGATGATCGGGCATGATATAATGGTTCTTAAAGTAGAGGGTTAATATATAAGTTCCATGGGTACTAATCATGGTTTTAAGAGATTTGAAATTAGATCAAGTGGAAGTGAGGATTGAATTCAAAGTATTCCATGACTTTTCTTCCTAAAGCTTTTTTGTCACCATCTTTTCAAGTTAAAAAATAGGGATAAAATAATGTGTGGCAACCCATGGTTTAGAGGAAGAGATGTTGTAGTGAGAATTTTTCTATTGAGACAAACTATAAAAAAGCTTTCAATGTGGGTTTTTTGGACTTCATTATCAGCTTATTAGTAATGATGTTTTGAAGAATATCAACAATACCCTAAGGGAGTTCATTTAGTAAAGATCGACTATTTTTTGGAATTCACACCTATTTTCGTAAATAAATAAAAGCAATCATCCACTCAAATATTATACAAAAAGCATAAAAGAGGATGAAAGAGAAATATTTAGTGGGCACTCGTAGGAACCATAAATAATCATTATATTATTCATAGATAAGAATCACAACAGTTTATCAAGTGGCATTAGCTCAATCAGTTAGATTCCTCAGCATTCAAGGAGGATACCAAGGTTTTAATCTTGTCAAGCAATACATGGATCGTATCTAAGCTTTGTTAAAATACCACTACGTGGTGATGATGTAATATGGGTGGGGTCAGTTTCAATCCCATATAACCAATTAAAAAATAATAATCACAACACTATATACAATAGATGGAGTGGTTGGGGGTATTTATATTATTATATAATCCCCAATAAAACATCAATAATTTAACCTAAGTTGACATAACAAAAGGATTCAAGGTTAATTACAAGTAATTAAGTGGGTTTAACCACGAGGTTAACCACGACCCATAGGGATTACATTAAATTAAATGCATTGTCCAATAATTGCCCTTAGGATTGTACATTGTTATATCATACAATATTGACCTTAGCCATGAATCAAATTACACTTTCAACACCCCCTCATACTAAGGGCCATGAAGAGAAGACATCAATAACAATAATATCTTCCCCATATAATGGATGCTCTAATGGGCCTTTGCATTTGAGGTAAATCCTTTTGAATCCTCCTCATCATCTTGAATGTGTCCACCCATTTTTAGAAACCCAACTTCAATCATTTGAAATTTCAACAAGTATTTCTTCATTATATGTCCTTCCCTTTAACAATATGCACCAATGATCTTTGATTTCTTTGAAGACTTAGCCTAGTCCTTGGGCCCCTAGGTCTTACCCTCCTTAGGTTTGAATTCCTTTGCATGAGCATGTATTTGTGAAGTACCACAACAACTTTGTGTTGCCACCTAAAAATAAACTAGGCTATAAAAGCTTATCAAGACAAAGTTTCTTTTAGATTCCAATAACAAGGAATCATACGATCCATGAGGTTCAACATCTAAAAATAGAGGGAGAGATTACCAGGGAAAATCTTCATACATTCTACATCAAATTTCTTTTTGCATCCAAAAGATGCAATATCTACTCTCAATGCCTTAAACATCATAATATAGTCCTCTACATTATCAAACTTAACCAATTTAAAAGAATATAACTTTAATTCTAAGTGATTTACTTCAAGTGTATTTACTTTCCCAAATTACTCATGCAATTTTGACCATATCTTGATAGCTTCACTTTATTCTTTGATGTGAAGAAACAATTCAGGTTTAATCAATAAGGCGAATAAACAAAGAGCTTATCCTTTCTTATGTTGGCAAGTTTTTTCATCAAGGGCTACTACTTTATCTTCTTAAAAGATGCATCATAAGTTCTTATTGTGTAATAGTCCAATCATCTGGGCTGACTAGATATTGCAATTTCACCTAGTACGACAAGTAATTAGGGCTTGATGATCCATCTTACACAATTCAACCCTTAACACTATAGTAGGTCGTTGAATGGATAACACCAATGTGTAGAGCTTAAAATTTTATGACTTATAAAAATGGGCTCAAAATGCTTTCATATGCAAAAGTTATGGCCTCTAGTTTTGCTCTAATGGACCTAAAAAAAAAAAAAATCTCAAACCTTAGAAAATATTAATCCAATTACTTGTTGCCACTTAGCATTCTATGATTCGCTAGTGTCTTCCACTTATGTCTCACTACTTCAATGCCTCCAAACCTATTTGAATTTAGCAACTACTCTTTCCTAATTAGTAGGGGACATGTAAATACATAAAATAGAGTTTGACATGGAATGATGGTTAATTGACCTTATATTTGTTAATATTAGCAAAACATTCAAAGAGACCTAGAGGGGATCAAACCTTGGTCTCCCTTATGCTAAGTGTAACATGCCAGCCAACATAACAACTAGAATGGGTGGGAGTAAAAGGGACTCTCTTATACTCAATAGTTCTCCACTATGTTATTACCAATAAAAAATGCTAGCATATGATTCACAACACATTCACTGTCCTCCAAAAACTTCTTATTATCTATTCTACCAATGCTCATAGTTATGATCAAATGAATCAGTCCTCCATGGAAGATAATGCATTTTCCATTAAATACAAAAGAGAAACTAATGTAATTCAGTCATATACCCTGCTTTATTCAATGTAAGGATTAAACCACCATGTCATGTTCACAATTTTGATAAGGAAGTTCTCTTCAAAAAATATGTTAGAGTTGTCGATTTCCTTAGCAAAGTTGATAAATAAAGTGATGCTTGTTGTGATTTAAAATTGGGCTCTTCAAGTCAAAATGCCCTATAGTGCATTATTATAGCCACAATAACAATCCCATTAGGTGTATTGGAATGCATACTTACTCCATAAGGGGAGGTGTCATGTGTTTCCTAAAATGATATTGCTAAGCCAATTCTAGGACACATATTCAAAGATTGTGTGAAAAAACTAGAATGAATATGAGTAGCCCCTTTGAGCCAGGATCTTTGAATCCCTTCAAAAACCATTGATAATGATCTTTTAGCTTTTAAACTTTGAAATTATTTTATGGAAAAAGCAACATGGGTTTTCTCCAAAACTTTTAGAAAAGTGAATAATAAGGAAAGGTGTAAAAGATACTTTTTGCATCTCATGTGAAAATAACTTATGGGAATTTTAGGAGAGAAATATCCTTTGATTTGAAAGAAAATTCAAAGGCTCCAAATAGAACTTTTGTGTGACCAAGTGAGGTAGCTTCATACCCACTCTGATAGCATGTTGGAATTCACACCTGTTTTTAGAAATGAGGAGAAGCAATCCATCCACTCAAATCTTATACAAAAGGTGTAAAAAATGATAAAAGAAAAAAATAGTGTGCACCCATTGGGACCATAAATAATCATTGTATTATCTATATATAAGACTTACAACACTTTAATACAATGGAAGGAGTGGTCAAAGGTTATTTTCACCAATATCTAATCCTCGATATCACATTATCAATTTAACTTAAGTCAACATAACAAGAGCCTCAAGGTTAGTTACAAGTTTTAAGGTGGGTTTAACCACAAGGTTAATTGAGGCCCATAAGGCTTTCATTAAGTTAAATATATTATACAATAATTGTCTTAGGCCTAATGCTTTTACATCATACAATTTCAGTCTTAGACATGAATTCAAATACTCCTTGAAATTTCTTCCTAAAGGATTTGTTCTCATCATGTTTTCAAGTTCACAAATTAGGGATAAAATAATAGGTGCTTTCAAGTTCAAAAATAAAGGATAAATTAATAAGTGGTAATCTATGGTTTAGGGGGTAAATGTTGTATATTTAAGATCATGGAGTGAACTATTTTTGCCGAGACAAACTACTAAAAATATTTCAGTGTGGGTTAGGATTTTTTAATTTCAATATCAACTTATTATTAAGGATGTTTTAAAGAATATTGATGATAACCCAGGGGAGTTCATTTAGGAGAGACCAACTACAAGGGTGATAAATTATATTATATACAACTGGATATGTGTTACTAACAATAATTTAAAACATTTTACACAATCCATTCAGAGTAAATATGAATCACAATAATTGGATAAACAAGTGGATTACAAAAACATTACTTTCAAATGTCGCATATGTTACGAGATTAGACACATGAAAAAATATTGTAAAGTGAATACGATGGAGAGTGGCAAAAAAAATTGGTCATGAGATAAAATTCAAGACAAAGTAAAGAGATCGGACTATCGTAGAAGCTATATTACGTCAAGGATATTCCACTTCTAAAAATGAGGCAAAGAAAGCCTATTTGTAGCATTAGTTGACAAAGGATATCATAGTTCACATGAATCAACTAGAAGAAATAAATAAGGATAGAAGAGATGCGAAACTACAATGTGTAAGTTCAAATTCAAAAGAAATTAAAGGTGCAAAGAAAAATGTGGAGATTTTTTTTAAATCAGTAGGTGGAAAAAGCCAAGTTTATTCCAAGTAAATCGCCTCCATTTTTCTCAAGTAGTATAAAATTATCTTCTTATAATACAAATGAAAGTAGTATAGAGGTTTGGTTGGGAAGAGTGGATGTTGAAAGTTGCAACATGATGGCCTCCTAGCTAGGGATTAAAGAGTGGTTTCCTAATAGTGCAATACGACAACCAAAAACTACAATCTGTGAGACAGCCAGGGTTTGAAGAGTGGCTTCCAAACATTGCAATGCGACGACCAAAAACTATAAATATATGAGAAAATCAGGGCTTGAAAAATAAATGTCTTTACCTAGATGTAGTGAGAATTGGTGGGTGCATGCAACATCAACGTAGTTATTTACCCTTTCATGCAGGCTCAAGAGACAAGATTGTCTAGTTTCAAGGCTTCTTTCATGCATGCATTGTGAGCTTTTGATCAAAAATTTCATTCTAGTGTAAATATTTCCAGTAGCAAAGGAAGGTAATGTTTAGAGTTATCCCTTATTTTTTTTTGTGTGTGGGGCTTCCTCTCTTTATAATGGCAACCTCTTTAGGAGGCCTTCCACCTCTCTCTTTTTGAGATGTGGTGCAAAACAAAGGTATTAAAGGAAATAGTGGGAGCTCCTTGAGAGGTATTAAGCATGCAACTACTAAAGAGGAAAAAGACAAGAGATCGCACAGGCCTTAGCCCTCAATTAATTCCTAGAAAAAACTTTAGAGCTATAGCGACTCAATGTAAAACGAAAATATTATAAACAAGGAATTTCCTATTTATCCGAGTGGGCATTAATTTGCCACTTCATAGGTTTTTTGTCGATGGAGTAGGATCTACAAAATTGGATAAGGAAGTTTGGAAACCAAAGGGAGATGTAGAACTTAAACTCTATCCAAAAGGCTTATTCATAGTCATTTTCATCTACTTGTAGAATACGGAGAGGATTCAATATGGAGGCCCTTACTTCATGACAAGGGCAAGTTTTTTTATGCAAAACTGGACCATAGGTTTTGATCCTAACAAAGAAAATACAACCAAAACCTCAATTTGTGTGCAATTGTATGCTTTTCCTCTAGAATTTTGGAATGAGAAAACCTTGAAAGGAATTAGAAACACAAGTAAAGAATATATTGGAATGTCCAAAGTAACTAAAGAGGCTCGTGTAACTACCTTTGCTTGGATTTGTCTCCATGTAGACCTATCACGCCCTCTTTCGGAGGTAATTATTCTAAGTGTAGAGGGTTATGAGTGGAACCAAGATCTAGATTATGAGAATATGCCCTTGCCATGCTCATGGCCATATCCTATGGAATTGTCCTTCCCTTAAGTAAAAAGTGGAGGAGACTGAGAAAAATAAAGATGCAGTAGGAAAGAAGGAAGAGGTGGCAATATTCAAAATTAACAAACAATAAGAATAAATAGATGTGGCAAAAGAATGAGGAACAAAGAAAGCATTGGACAAAAAAATATATGGTTCTACAATAGACAAACCAAGATATGGAGGAATCCATGCATATCCCTCTAAAGGAACATGAATGAATAAGAAAGGGAGTAAGGGGGAAAACACAATGGAAATTCTTGTCAAGCAGTCAATAAAAATTCTTGAAAAGCAAAGATATTTTGGGTGAGAGATCCTTAGAATCTCCCTTTAAGGGGCCTTGTCAACAAGAAAACAAGGAGATTGGCCAAACCCTCATGCAACAAAGACCTATTCCAAAAATATGGTAACCTCTTTCTCAAAACCCTCCTTAATTCCTAATGTACATGATCTTTCTATTATCCCTTTAAATTATAACATATTGTTTTTTTTTAAGCGAAAAACCCCTTGCGGGGCCGCCTTTGTCTGAGAGACCACGAACAGGGGGTTCTACACCATCAAAGTCACCCGGGAGTCGCACCTAGCCCTGCTCGCACCAACATTATCAATTGGATTTTGGGTACCTAATTCAGCTTTTTAGTAGGGTGGAGATTTGAACCTGGGACCTCCCTTGGAGGATTGCCCTCTCCTCTCCAACTCACCTACAACACCTGGGTAAATTATAACATCTTACAAACCTTAAATATTGAAGGAAATAAAAAAGAGGACATTGAAGAAGTGAAGAGAAGGAAAAAATCAAAAGACTTTGGGAACCTCTCCCCAAGTGCTCTATATTTGGGACTAAAGTCAACCTCATATACCAAAAGAAAGAAAGAAAAATTAATTTAGTAAAGAAATTGACGAAGCAATTGGTTCCTTCTCATTCATTTGCAAATATATAAAGGTTACATGTGGTTACGAGTTGGTTTAACCAACTCGGTGGTTGCATAACCAAATTGGAGAGCGCCTATGAGCGCTACTTTTGGTTATGCCAATAAATGCCAATAAATGGAATATAACAATTTATTCTAACATCCCCCCTTATTACATTATTGGCAAATCCCAATTGTATCTCGAAACTTCTCATATTTGATACGTCCAAGTGCTTTGGTAAAGATATCTGCAACTTGCGCATCAGTAGGAATGTAGTGAAGTTGTATATGGTGCTTTGGAACTTCATCTCGAATAAAATGACATCTGGTATCAACATGTTTGGTACGTTCATGAAAAATTGGATTTTTGACAAGGTTCAAAACACCTTGGTTGTCGCAAAACAAATGAAGAGGAAGATTCTTTGGAAGGCCCATGTTGGTAAGAATGCGACTTAACCACATTATCTCGCAGATCGCTTCACCGGTCGCACGATATTCTGCTTCTGTAGAAGATAAAGCAACCACATGTTGTTTCTTACTGTGCCATGAGATAGGTCCAGATCCTAGATGGAAAACATATCCAGAGGTGGATTTACGATCATCAAGGGATCCAGCATAATCCGAGTCTGTGTATCCCAGTAAGAAAAAATTATTATTCTGTCTATATTCCAGACCATAATGTGTAGTACCGTGAACATAATGAAGAACTCTTTTTGCTGCTTTCCAGTGACTCATTTTAGGCTCTTGCATGAACCTTGAAAGATATCCCACAACAAAACCGAGATCTGGTCTGGTATTTGTCAGATATAGGAGACTCCCAATCAATTGGCGATAGAGAGTACCATCTACCTGAGGTGACTCATCATATCGAGATAACTTAAGTCCTTGCTCCATTGGAGTTGCTTTTGACTTACAGTTAGTCATCCGATATTTTTCTACTAAAGTCTTGGCATATTTCTTTTGTGTTACTCGAATATGAAACTTTTGTTGAGTAACTTCTAAACCAAGACAATAGTGCAGAAGTCCTAGATCTGTCATATCAAAAGATTGCTTCAAGTCATCTTTCACTAAGTCAATCATTTTTTCTGAGCTTCCTGTGATGATCAGATCGTCAACATAAAGTACAAGAATCACTATATCAGAACCATTTTTCTTAATATAGAGATTTGCATCTGAAGGACTTCTTATGAAACCATGTTGCACAAGGTGATTGTCTATCTTGATATACCAAGCTCGAGGAGCTTGTTTTAGCCCATACAAGGATTTGATCAACTTGCATACTTTTTGTTCTTGCCCCTCAACCACATATCCTTCTGGTTGAGTCATGTATACTTCTTCTTGTAAGTCACCATTCAAGAAGGCACTTTTAACATCCATTTGATGTAATTTCCACCCAAACTGAGCTCCCATGGCACAAAGTACACGAATGGTAGTCATTTTTGCAGTAGGGGCAAAAGTCTCTTCATAATCTATGCCTTCTTTTTGAGCATATCCCTTTGCAACAAGCCGGGCTTTATGCTTATCAATAGACCCATCTGCCTTATACTTCACTTTGAACACCCATTTGCAGCCTATGGGTTTCTTCCCTTTTGGCAGATCGACTAACTTCCAAGTATTATTTTTAAGGAGAGATTGATGTTCTACATCCATGGCCTCTTTCCACTGTGGTTCATCAAGTGCAGATTGAACCGTTGTGGGTTCGTTTGTATTCAATGTAGACATATAAATTTTTTCTCCATCCTTATCTTCCTCTCTATCATTTTCTGTACCCATTGACAAATCATCAAAGTGTTGACAAAGTTCGTCAACCTCTGAAGTAGATTCTTCTGCTCTCATCTGTTGAGTCATACTGCGAGTACATGGCCTATCAAGAGATAGATCTGGAAGGGATTTCAACTTAGCATCTCTCAAAGTGCTAGTATACCATTTTGGAACTTTTTGTTTTTCTTTGTGGAAGTTGAACCTCCTTCTTAGGCTCTTCTTCATCTAGGTATACAGTTGTGGATGTGTCTTTTGATGTGAGAGCTTCATCAAATATAACATCTCTACTTACATGTGTCTTCTTGGTCTTAGGATCAATCAATCGATAACCTTTTGAGTACTCATCATAGCCAAGAAAGATACACTACAGGGTTTTCTCATCCAGCTTCCTCCTTTTCTGTTTTGGAATGTGCATGAATGCTTTACATCCAAACACCTTCAGATGAGAAATGGAAGGTTTCTTACCACTCCATGCTCCTTGTGGAGTCTTCCCTTGTAGAGCTCTAGTGGGTGCTCTATTTAGGAGGTATGATGTTGTGTTTACTACTTTTGCCCAATATTGATCCTCAAGATGTGCTCCTTTTAGCATACATCGAACCATTTCCATAATGGAACGATTTCTTCTTTCTGCAACTCCATTCTCGTTGAGGTGTATAGGCTGTAGTCAGTTGTCTTTTGATCCCATGTTTCTTAAGAAACTCTGAAAACTCTTCAGAGGTGTATTCCCCCCCTCGATCTGAGCGGAGGGTCTTGATCAAACATCCCGACTCCTTCTCAACAAGTTTCTTGAACTGTTGAAAGTAGAGAAACGCTTCTGATTTCAACTGAAGAAAGAAAACCCACATCTTTCGTGAGTAATCATCAACGAATAGTTGAAAATACTTTTTCCCACCATAGTTGGTTGGCATAGGACCACACAGATCGGTATGTACCAGCTCTAAAGGTTTTGCAGCTCGAGAGGAGCTTGCTTCAAAAGGCACTCGATGTTGCTTCCCTGCTAAGCAATCCGAGCAAACTGGTAAGATAGATGAGAGGGGTGGAAGACCTTTCACCATCCCATATTTGTGTAATTCAAGCAAATATCCAGAACTGAGATGCCCATAACGCCGATGCCAGAGAGAGGTGGCCTCCTTCGTAGTTGCAGCCAAAGCAACATGTGGAGTGGAAATAGCATCGAGAATAAACAAGCCATGTTTGTAAGATCCGGTGGCAACATGTTTACCATGATGTGTGATAAAACATCTCTTCTTGCCATTGACAACTCGAAACACGACTTCCATGTTTCTATCCAACATTTGTGTGACTGAAAGCAGATTATTGGCTAAGCCTGGAACATAGAGAACCTTTTCAATTTGACAATTACCATCAGGAAGAGACACAGAAATATCCCCTTCTCCTTTTACTTGATATACCTGATTGTCAGCAATTGTGATTGGCTTACCCTCTTTCTCCACAAAAGTATCAAACCATGATTTATCCCCAGTCATGTGTTTGCTAGCTCCTGAGTCAATATACCATACAACATCTATCTGAGAAGACGAAGTATGAGTCATGAGCACCTTGTGTGCTCTTTCAGAGTCAGAATCTGAATCGGACTCAGGAGAATGTGAGTCTGAGTTGGATTCAACATAAGCAACATGGCCTTTAGATTGCTTATGCTTATTATATTTTTTCTTGTTCTTGCCCTTCTTTTGTGAACCTCTGTCATTGGGTTGCTTGTTTTTGAACCAACACCTGTTGGTGTCATGGTTATTCATGTCACAAATTTTGCAATATTTTGTATCCTTTTGCTGAGATTGCTTCCCTTTGCCTTTGGAAGAAGCACCGCCTTTTTGAAACTGGCCTTGCTTTTTACCACTTTGTTGTGTGGAGAGAGCATTATCTGGCATATCATCTTTCTGGACCTGAGTTGCCTCCTCAGTCTGAAGCAAGTTTACCAGTTCCACAAATGATACTTGTCTACCAGAAACATTGAGAGAAGTGATCAACATCTTGTAGGCACTTGGTAATGCTCTCAAGATAACAGAGTTCAAGACATCATCATCCACAGGTTTTCCCATAGCATTCAATTTTGCTTTCAAGTCTGCCACTCTGCAAAGGAATATGTCAATTGTTTCTCTAGAACTCATACTGAGATTATGTAGTTGAGTTTGAAGATGGAGAATAGTGGATTGATTCTTCCCTTCATATACTGTGATCAAAGCATCCCAGGCTATCTTACTAGTTTTGGCATCACAAATATGAGGCTGCACCTCATCTGTGGTAGCAAGCAAGATAAACACAAGACTCTTCTTGTCTTTCTTATCCCAATCATTTTGATCTGTTCTCGTTGTTTGAGGACGTTTTGTAGTGCCAGTCACTACATCCCATAAATCTTCCAACTGAAGTATGGCTTTCATCTTTGTCTTCCATGGAACAAAGTTAGGACCTTTCAACAATTGTGAATCTGAGAGATACTTATGAATTGTGGCCATTATGAAGGTTCCTTATACCACCAATTGGTCTCCCTTTCTTTATACCTGCCAGATCGTTATATTGTAACCATTCAATATACACCCGCCCTTACGTGAGGGAAACTATAGGTATATATGAACAATATACTACTCAATATGTACTCGCCCTTACGTGAGGGAGACTATAAGTACATATGAGAAGCACAATATATTGAACATAGGCGATACTGAAAGGGCATCGTGTTGTTAATGACACCTACCATAGAAAGTTTTATTCCGCATGCGTGGGGCGTAACTTCCCCTAAACACTTTGGAAAAAGAGCTTTCGTCAGGATTTACGCCTAACAACAATCACGATGTGGGTATGAAATGGGAAAAAACAAAAAAACTGGTTTGCCTTATTTCTCCCCGACGATTTATAGAGAACAAGCTCAGACGTCGTTGTTGCAGCTATATTAGGCGGCGAATACAGTAGTCCAAAGCACGACAACATTACCTGTAAGTGTGGACCAGAGGTATCTCAAATACCGAACGCTGCTGTGCAATAAATTGCACAAATAGGGTATAAATTTGGGGTCTTATATATTTTTTAATTTATGATTGATAATGCAAGAAAAAAAGAGTATTTAAATGCAAAAAAAACAATCATAAATGCCCGCAAATTATAGCTCCTATTACCAATTCCCCCTTTTGTGACAATTTTGCAAGTGAAATATGTGAAATTTGTGAACTCCCCCCTTCAAATTGCAAAATAGACAAGTATTGGGAAAAAAATACCTAGAGAAACTCTCAAAATTGGAGCTTGTCAAGGCGTCATGTAGACTGCTTAGGCGTCAAATGGCCATAAGCAGGCGTCACGGGCGTCAACGGCGCTGTTCCGACGTCAACAAACTGTGCAGAGCGTCAAAAATCTGTGCAGGGCGTCAAAAAACTGCGCAGGGCATCAAAAAACTGGGCAGGGCGTCAAACAGATTGCAGAGCGTCAAAAAATTGTGCAGGGCGTCAAACAGAGCATCAAAAAGCTGTGCAGGGCATCAAGAAATCATCCCCGAAGGGATTCGAACCCGAAACCTACTGCCTAACATTCAGCGCCCTGACCACGTGAGCCAGAAGGCCCGACGAGAACAAGCTGAAACCAGGATCTATTTACAGCCTCAGGGCCGGAGACAGGCAAAAAAAAAAAAAAAAACTTTATCCCACATGGCCTATGCGGCCACTGTGGGAGGGTTTAAGAAGTTTGAAAGCTCCTTAAGCTTTCGGTTGCCTTCGGGCAACCACCCCCAGTCCGCCCTTTTGCCTCCACAGCCGTCTCCCCGATCCGCCGCGCTGTCTGCGTCCCGTCTGCTTCCTCGGTCTGTGTCCTGTCCACTCGTCAGTCTGTCTACGTCGCCCTCGCCCTCGGTCTGCGTCCTGTCCGCTCATCAGTCTACATCCTGTCTACTTGTTAGTTTGTCTGCGCTCATCCATCTTGTCTGCTCGGTCTACGTCCGTAGCTCTGATGCCATAAAGAAATTGACGAAGCAATTGGTTCCTTCTCATTAATTTGCAATATAAAGGTTACAATGTGGTTACGAGTTGGTTTAACCAACTCGGTGGTTGCATAACCAAATTGGAGAGCGCCTATGAGCGCTACTTTTGGTTATGCCAATAAATGGAATATAACAATTTATTCTAACATTTAGTTAAGGAGAGGAAGGAAATATTTGAAAAAGCTCTTAGAAGATACAAGGAAGACCCTCATGGATTCTGGATTGGTGGTTCCCTTAAGTACAAAATTTTTGTCGTCCTTCACAAGTGGTTCACAATGAAGATCCTCTCTTAGAATATACGTGGGTTACACTCTCTAAGAAAATGTAGAGTCCTTAAGAGAAGGATAGGCTTGGAGGGCCCTGACATAATTTTTCTTTAGGAAACCAAGTTGAATCTAGAAGAGATGACTCGTAAAACTGATCAAATTTGGAAAGGAGAAAAAGATGTGAAAAATGCAGCTAAGGGATAGGTAGGGAGGTTGGCAATTTTGTGTAATCCTGTTGAACTACGTGTGACACTGAGAGGGGGGGGGTGAATCAATGTAACTTAAAATTTTAACGCAAATGCAAAATCAAGCCAAAGAAGCAAACACACAAATATGCATCACACAACGCAAGGTTTATAGTGGAAACCCAATGTGGGAAAACCACTCTGCCAAAGGACTGATTGGACTCCAATCCAAATTCAATCGCAAAACAAATAGATCTTACAATATTTTCATAGCACTCACTATGGGGAATGGCACCAACCAACCCAGAATTTAGCAGCACCTACTGCACGAAGCACCGACCTCGATCGCCAAGCACCCACTTGGCAAAAATAAAAATTGTAGTAGAAAATTTGATCTTTGTTCTAATAGACCCTGAGTGGTCTAGCTCATTCCTTCTCTCTACACATCCACACTGACTAATCTCATCTGATATGAATCTAAATCTCTCTATATTTTGTACTCACACTGACTCCTTTTAAAAACCTTTTTGCAACCCCTTCAACTTCCAACACTTCAACTTCCTAACAAATTTTGAGCTGCAAGATGACCGTTTCAACATTCAATAACGTCTCCCATGGGATACATAGCATTCTTCTATATTTTAAAATTATGCACATGATTTTGGAGAGGCATTTTGTCAAACAGTTCACAGGCCTACTCTACTTTTCACATACTGTGCATACATGGGCTTTGATACTTGAATGTTCATACTCCCGCAGTCATACAGTCTCATAAATTACACATTGGAAAGATAATCTCCTCATCAAAGATGCAAATAACACTCAAGCAAATATACCTTGACTAAAAATTGAAAAATCCACTAAAAACTCAAAGAGGCATTTCGTCAAACAGTTCACGGACAAAGTGTTGTGCACATTACTCGTTCTCACACTTGGAGGCCTCAAAACCACTTCGACCGAAAAGAAAAAATGCTCAATATGGTGAAATATACGGGAAAAAACACTTAAAAAAAAAATTGGCAAAAATAAGATATGAATTTTAGCATTCGAACGCAAAAACACTTAGCTGCCCAAAACTGGAAAAAGTGTTCTAGAGCCATTTTGCAACGCTCACCGTTTCTTCCTTCGGACTCCATTTAGGCTGAAATTTAAAACTTAAGCTCTTAGTATATATAACTACCTCCATGAAAAAAATTGAGGTCCAATTCCTTACAGATTTCTTAACATTCCTCCTACAAAGTGACCTCTGACGCAGATTTTACACCTACCCAATAAAGCATGAAACTGACCAACAATGCACCGACGAAGCAACCGACCGTTCCAATATTGCAACCATACTTTCTAATGATCAACAAACCTCCAAATAGTATCTTGTGTTGTCCAACACATTCCATTGATGTTTTTGTAACTTTGACGATTTTTGCAACTTTGACAATTTTTCCTACTTTAACAACTTCCTGACGATTTTTGTAACTTTTGCAAATTTGCACGAACAACCTGTAACAACTTCACCCGAACATCAAAAACATCCGCATAAGCATTGAACACCACTATACATACTATGAACAACCTCTGAACAGTTGTCCACTACATCAAGCTGTCCATCTGATTGTGTTGACAATAATGACAATATTGTCGTTGCACCTTGCTCAACAAATCCTAGAAAGTGTATGTTGGTGGAATCCCTTGTAGGTATGTGGTGGATTTATATTAAGTTCATATTAGTCTCTTCGCCTCTCCAAGTATGGTTCATGAACATTTATTGTCCTATTGATACCCATCACAAATTAGATTGTTGAAATAATATTATATTTTCTCATGAACAATCTATAAAAGATAATTGGATCATTGGAGGTGATTTCAATGCTATTCAAAACCTCAATTAGAAGAATGTGGGTAAGGAAACTAGACAAAATTAGTGAAGACTTTGACTCATTCATATCTAACCTCAACTTAATTGATGTGGTCCCAAAATATGGGCAATACACATGGAATAACGAAAGAGTTGGAAAGGTCTTTATGGCTGAGAGATTGGATAGATTCCTTGTTACTGAGAGTTGCCTTGAGGTATATGTTGTCATTGAGTACTTTATCCTACTGAAATCCCTCTCAGACTATTGGCCCATTTCCATATGTTTGAATTTTTCAACCCACTCAAGATAATCTCCCTTTAAATTTGAAAGCATGTGGCTTCTTCACCCTAATCTAGAAAAGAAAGTTATGATCTAGAGGAGAGAAGAAAAGCCAAATTGGGACACTAAATAAGGAAATACTTGGTTTTATCAAGAGGGAAATAAGGATTTGGAACAAGGAAGTATTTGGGGATACTTTCAAACAAAGGAAAGCCTTGGACAAGGATGTCATTATTCTTCAACAAAAAATGAAGTCCCAAGAGCTTATTAAGGTCGTTATTAGCTATGAGAAAGACCTCAATAGATGAGTGGATGAACAAGAGTTGAAGGAATAACTTATATGGAAACAAAAGTTAAGAATTTACTCCTTAAAGGAAGGAGATATAAACTTTATTTTCTTCCATTGAACCACTATCTAGCATAGATTTGAACATAATTTCTAAATTGACTAACCTTGAGGGAGATATCATTGAGGACTCACAAGAAATTGGCCTTTTAGTAGAGAACTATTTTAGATGCCTCATGAATGAACCACTGATAGAAAGAGTACAAGCAAGAGAAATTTTCATCTGCCATTCTCTTGATGGTCACCTAAGAGCAAAATAAAAATCTTACTAAGATTAAAATTCTGGAAGAGATAGAAGATGTTTTTAGCCTTAATAAAGGGAAATCTCGTAGGCTTGATGGATTTCCCATTGATTTCTACCAAAATTACTGGGATATCATTAAGAATTATATCCATTAGATGGTGGAGGAGGCTCGTAAATCTAAGAAAATTATGAGAACCTTAAAGTCCACTTTCTTGACTCTAATCCCTAAGACCTATCAAACTACTCGTATAGAGAAATTTAGACCCATCTCCTTGTGTGATATCTCTTGCAAAATTATCACTAAAGTGATGGCTAATAGACTCAAGAAGATTCAAAACTTAATTATTTCTCAAGACCAAGGAGGATTTGTGCATTGCAGACAAATCTTGGATAACATCCTCATCACTCAAGAAATTGTCCACTCCATGAATAATAGTAGATCTAGGGGGATGCTTATTAAGTTAGACATGGCTAAAGCTTATGATCGGGTTAATCAAACCTTCCTTTTAAAAATCTTGGAAAGCTTTGGTTTTTATCATGGGTGGATTGAGTGGGTGAAAGCGTGCATCTCCTCGATCACAATGGTTGTCTTGTTGAATGGTTCTCCTACTAGATTCTTTGCTCTGTCTAGAGGCTTGAGATAGGGGGACCCTCTTTCTCCTTACATTTTTTGTTATTTTGGCAGAAGGTCTAGGGAGATTGCTCCAAAAATATAAGATCCATGGTCACTTAAAGGGTGTTTATGTGGCAAAGGATGAGCAAAAGAATTTCCACCTCCTATTCGTGGATGACACTTTGCTTATGGGTGAAGCCACTTTCAAGGAGGCATGAAGATTTAAGGATAATTTGGAGGATTATTTGGTCGTCTATGGAGGAGAAATCGATGTGATGAAGTCGAAGGTTTTTCTTCAACACTCCTATTTGTGTCCAAGCGAATATTTTTAGGTTTCTCATCTTTGAGAGGTCCTCTCTTCCTTTCAAGTACTTGGGATTTCCTTTAACTGACTCTAATCCTAAAAGATTGGATTGGAGTAAAATTATCTCTAAATTTAGAGAGAGGTTGCAAGGATGGAATTTCAAATAGCTTTTCTTAGTTGGTAGTTTAATCTTTCTCAAGTCTGTTCTCCAATATTTTTTGGTCTACTTCTCTACTTTATTATCACCTACAACAGTTTTAAAACAACTCCAAAAACTTCAAAAGGAATTTTTTGGGGTGGTCCATCTCTACAAAAGAAATGGTATGTTGTTGCTTGGAGAGATATTTGCAAACCTCTCCATGAGGGGGTCCTTGGAATCAAATATCTTCGAATCTTCAACAAAGCCCTTAATGGAAAACTATTTTGGAGATTTTGCAATGGAGAGAACCCCTTTTGAGTTAGAATTCTTAAACAAACATATAGTCCTAAGGTAGACTAGGAGTTGATTAAAATTGAATTCTTTTCCCTAGGTTCTTTTATCTAGACAAGTCTGACATCCCATAGCCCGTGGGTGCATTCTACAAATATTCTGGAATTTCAAGGATGGCAACAATGCTCTCTTCTAGGAGGATGCGTGGAACCAATTGAACCTTTAAGAGAATATAATTCCTTGATTGATTTGAAGGAGGCTTTATAAGAGGAGGTTTGGAGCCAAGACAAGGACTACATTCAAGTCCATCATTTTTCCCATGAGATTGGTAGGATGGTGTTTCATTTATAGAAAGAAACTTGGTCCTAACCTCGTCAAATTAGGGAAGCTTATAAGCAAAATATTTAGGCAATCATATCTAACAAGAATATTTCCTACTGCAAAGGCCCAAATTTGTTAAGCTAGTAGAGAAGTGGACACAGGAAATTTACTACCAAGAAAGCTTACAATTTTCTTATGGAAGCAAACTTCAATGGGGATAGAAATCAAATCTAACAAAGAATATGGAGGAAATGTGTTTGGCCCAAGATCTTGATTTTTGTTTGGCTAGTGGTGCAAAACAAAATGCTAATTGGTAATAAATTGATGAAGAGAGGATATTATGGCCCCTTTATATACCCAAATTGTGAAGCTGATACAACCAATAAATATTTCTTCATATCTTTCCCCTTTACTCAGTCCCTCTTGCAAGACTTTGCAAACTCTTGGAGAGATTCCTTCCATAATTTTTATACTTTGTGGGTTGATCACAACTCTAATCTTGACATTATTAGAGCCATCTAGAAATGGATCCTCACTTATATTATTTGGTCGATTTGGTTACGGAGAAATAAAATAGTTTTTAGGGATGAAATAATCCCCCAATTCCAAGCCTAGCTTTTTGTTCAAAGAGCGATGACTGAATCCATTTTGATCAAGCAATGGGAGGATTGGGATAAATTATTGGATAACAATCTTAGAGATATCAACAATCAATGGCTGGGCCAACATTTAGATGACAAAAGTATTTGGTGTCCAATCAAGAAAAATAAAAACTCTAAGAATCATACAAAAATCAGTTGGCAACCTCCCCATAAAGGTTTTGTCAAATTCAACTTTGATGGTGTGTCTTGGGGGAACCCAGGTAAAGCTAGTGGGGGTGGCATTTTTGTGATGACTAACGAAATATGAGAGGTTATTTTTTCTTTAGCCTTGAAGATACCACTAATAATCATGTTGAGACATAGGCCCTCCTTGAAGGGTTGTTATCGGCTCTTAAACAAAATTGGTAGAATATTTATGTTGAAAGGGATTCCTAGGTGATCATAAACCAATTAAAAGACCAAAAATGGTCTTCCTTGCTCTCTAAATAGAGTTTGGGGGATATTATTCATACTATAAAATAACTATGACACTTGTTTCGATCCCTAGAGTACTTTCATGTGTGAAGATCTACAAACATGATGGATTATGCTATTGCTAATTGGGGAGTGGATAGAGGTCTAGAAGAGATAACTTGGATCAACCAATTTTCTAACATGGATGCTTTTGAGGGCATCAAGCGTAGAATTATTTTTCTGATAAATAAAAATATTGATTTTGTTGCTAGCGCTAGTCATGGTGAAAGCAAGCTAGAGAAAACCTTATGACTACCACAATTTGCATGAGGCTTGAGTAACTGGTTTTTTGTTGACCTTTCTGGCCAATACATGCATGACTTGTTGGCTTATTTACTTTGGGCTAAGCATGCTCTTTGAGTGTGCTAAAGGGGATAATCTAGGTGTGAGCCTTGGATGATTTTGGTAGAACAAATACCCCTACCTCCTTGGGAATTACTTGAAATGGGTATTTTCCATAAAAAATGTAGTGTAGAGGTTATCCCTTGCACTTTAAAGTTTTAAGAACACCACAATAAAGAAACGAGGATGGAGGATATGCATGGTAATTTAGAGTAGCAAAAGAATATAAGGAAATGAGGATGGAGGATATGCATGGTAATTTAGGGTAGCAAAATAATATAATTAATATGGAGGAATATCTTTGCACTTTAGGGTTTCTAGGGTAATATAAAAAAGAAAGTGCTTTTGAGGTTTTTCCTTGTGCTTCAAATCCTTATAAGTGTTAGACAAACCTATAGATGATAATTCTCGTTATAAATAATATTAAAAAATGATGAAATTGACAAAAATAAGTGTCAGTGGGAATGAAAAAATGAGAGAAATATTCAAGAAGCAGAAACAAATAGAAAAGGAAACTCATAGGGATATTGATATGGGAAAATATAAGCAAATAATGCAAGCGTTAACAAGAAGTGGGGCTAAGCCCACAAATAAAAGAAAAAAGTGATAATGAAAATGATATCTTAAAATATTAGGGGCATGAAAAGGACCTGTAAAAAAAAGGTATTAAGGAATTGACAAGTTGTTATAGCTAACATATTTATAGAAAATGAAACCATATAGTATAAAATTTAGCCATCATAGTGTTTTGATCTCTATCTTAGCAAAATTCAAATTTTAGAAAGTAACTGGTCAAGTGATATTTTATCTTTTAATGCAAATGATATTAAGGAATTAATTATGAAAACTTAGTAGTTTGAGGAAGATTAATATTTTATGGGGAGGAATATGAATATTTTATTTGATAAAAAATAGGTTGTATGTGGTTTAATTAACTTGACAAAAATGAAAGTGAGTATGAGCGAGCAGTGAGAACTACGTAGCATGGAAGGAAATTCATATCTGAAGCCTTAATGGAAGTTAGGATGCCCAAGTTGGAGATAAGAGGAAAAACAAATATATGGCAAGTTCGATCTAGGGAGCAAATGTTACACCATTAGTGATATAATAGCTCTTAAAAGTATAGGTTTAATATGTAAGTTCCATAGATACTAGCTAGGTTTTTTGGAGATTCAAAATTAGATGAAGTGAAATTGGAGATTGAACTCAAATTACTCTAACTTTTCTTTCTAGAGGTTTTTTCCTCATCATCTTGTCTATAAAATAAGGGTTAAAATAATGAATGAGACCCGTGGTTTTGGGGGAGAGATAACCTCTATTTAAGACCATGAAGTGAGATTTTGTTTGTCAAGAAAGAGACTATTAAAAAGCTTTTGGTCTGGGTTAGGCTTATTTGGACTTCCATATCAACTTATTTATAGGGATATTTTAAAGAATATTGGAAATACCGTAGGGGAATTCGTCAAGGAGGGACCACTACTAAGAAGTTAAAGCATGCTATATATACTTGGATATGTTTTGCTATGGATATTTCAAATCCTTTATCACTACCATCAAGATTAAATCTAAATCAAGAGAATAGGATCAACAAGTGGATTATGAAAATAGTTTTTTCTATTATTGCAATTATTATGAGACTTTGGACATATAGCAAGAGATTGCAAAGTGAGAACAATGAAGAGAGACAAAAGTTTTTGGTTATAAGAAAAACTTCAAGACGAATAAAGGAAATCATACTATAATAGAATCTATATTAGATGAAGTATATTCCACTCCAAATTAAGTGGTAAAGAAATCCTATCTATGACATTATATGGCAAAGTCCATCATAGTTCACTCATATCAACTATTAGAAGAAACAAATAAGGATACAAGGGATGAGAAAGTACAATGTGCAATTTCAAACTTATAAAGAATTAAAGGTGCAAAGGAATATGTAGAGGAAAAATTTGTTGGTATATGTCGACTTTTATACTTTTATTGATCATATTTACCCTTTGAGCCCATGAACCTTGAAAAATATGTATTTGATTTTTTTTGTAATATTTTATTCCTAAAGGTTGGTCTCACAAACTTGACCTAAATGTAAGTTGTAATTAGGTATAAATAACCCTTCATACCAACCATTTTAATCATTAATTAGAATGTAATTTTATTTTTCATTTAGTGAGATTATTTGGTATCCATGGACACCCCACAATATTATGTGTTCTTTTTTGTTCTAAGTATTCCTTTCTTAAGAAATATTAGGTAATGTTTTTTTCTATTTGTTTCTAGAAATTGTTGTGAATCCAACATGGATTAGAGTAGTTGTGAATATCCATTACTTTATTACTTATGTTAGTAGGCGCTTTCTTCTAGCTTCTCTCAAGGGTAGTTATTACTAGATCAAGCTAAGAAGATTTTCTTTTGAAGGTTAAAGATATAATTGGAAGAAGGGATTTCATATAAAACCTCAGGTGGATTTGGATCACGAGGACCACACTAGAATTAACAAATATGCTTGCGGAGAAACATTCACCGATAGGGTCCTTTTTTATTTCATTGGAACTCAATCTTTTTTTGACCAGATGAAGGGATTTCCCTAGTTTTAGGATCGAATTTTTTTAAGTTTTTTTAAAAACTTATTTGTCTTTTACATGTAAATCCATTTCCTTTTATCTTGTAGCCTTTTTTTCCAATAGCAATACAAATGAAAGGGTAGACTTCTTAGCCATAATCAAAGAAAATAAGAGACCATTTTTTAGATAGACTTCTAGTGTTAGAGAAGCCATGGACAATCTTCTTTGCTTAACAAAGACCTTCAAGCCACTTGATAAATTAAAAAAAAAGGTCTTACAAATTTTCTACTACATAGGCGTGAGAGGACATCATGATTGGTTATCTTCAATAAAAGGTTTGTGTAGAAAAAATTGGTATAGATACATATAAATTATCAATATTTTTGGATTCTTTGTAAAATTTTAGGGGGGTTCCAATTCAACACTTTTGCTCATTTTTCGTCAACCATAGAACCCTTACAAAGCACAAGTCATTTTCCTAATCTCCCAAAGCATAATATTACAAGTGATTCATTTGTCCCATTAAGAGAATCAATACTTCCCATCATCTTTACTAGACAATTCCAACTAATGAGGTGATCTAGTTCATCCAAGTCATTTGATCAAAGGATTTGGTGAGTGGATTGATTGTATTTCCTATGCAAAGTGTTAATCTAACCAGATGGTTAATCCTTAAAATTAATATCAAGCAAGTCACTAGTTATATCAAGTGAATTGTTTTTTTAACCTCATCAATCGTTTGAGAAAGCTCAAATTTCCCAAGACCCTCTTAGAGAGTGAATCTCCTAATATTGTGAGTGAATTAATCAACTAAGTGAGCGAATTGATCACTAAATCAAAACTTCCCATGTCCTTTTTAGACTAGTGAATGTCTTGATTTGCAAGTGAATCACTCATTAGGTCAAGCAAATTTCTCCTTGGCCCAAAACGTGGCAAAAATTTCACATCCTTCAAATTTCATCATCTTCCAATTTTGATCATCATGGAAACATCATCTGCCTCACAAAATCCTTCTATGCTAGAGGCCAACTCGCTATCACCACCTTTCATAGTTGTTGACCTACTTACATTTGGTCATCCATCATAAATTCTAGTGTTACCATAAGAAGCAAAATCCTCCAAGGGGAAAGGCAAGAAGAAAATCACAAATATAAAGAGACAACTCTCTCCTCCTTGAACAACCAAGGAACTATTTGATGATCCTTATAGGGGGATCAATGAGAGAAATTTCAAACCCTCCATTAGCCAAGTGAGAAAGGAAGCCTTGAGGAGATATACCTTAGGTTCACAGATGAAATTTTTAGAGTATAAGTAGAATATGGACCTCAAACCTCACAATGAAACTAATCCTATAAGTATGAAGCTCCCCAAAATTTAAGAGGCCTATGCAAAAATGTATGACCCATTAGGAAGAAGCATCAGAAAATCATTGTGGAATGAAGAGTCTTTTTACATTGAGGAGGGAGATATAAGGAAGATGTTGAAGGTAAACAATGATCCAACGATGTGGATCACCTACAATCCAAAAATACAAAGGTTTTCTACTATGGATGTCACTTGAAGTCATGATGAGACTTTCTTATCCCCATATTAAAAACCCAAAAAAGACAATTTACTTCAACATTCTATTGAAGTTAGAGCTCTTCAACAAGGATGTCTAAATGGTTTTGTCAAGGATAGTTATAGTGCTCAAAGAAATATTAGATGCCAAGGTTTATGAAGAGAACATTACCCTTCTAAATATAGTGGAGATATACCTAAGCCGCTCTCAAGTGGACAATCAACTTAAGGAGTTTAAGGAGAATGGAAAATTCACTTATACTTCCTATATAATATGGTTGATATTATACAAAAGAAAATTTGATTTCCAACATTACAGCTCGATTAGGTGGGGACAAATGGGAAAGTGATCTCTATGGTGGACTACACTAATGTACCTTGATGAGAAGTGAGTAAAAATTATTATTGCTTCTATGAAAAAGTGTATAAGATACTTATGGAAAAAGATGAAGAGGAAAGCACCAATATTCTTAGATAAGCTAGATAGTTATTGAAATCACGAGAATGGTCTAATAGGGACTTTTATTTGAGAAGATCATGGTCCTTCATCTATCTATATGGCTTCTCAGCCATACCATTTTTTTTGTGGAAAACATCCCAAAAGGGATGCCACTTTCGGGTAAGACCCAAGGAGGCAGGGGTATCCATTCCACCAAAAATGCCTAGGACTCGGACTTGGCCTACCACATTTGACATACTCAAGGAGCAAACAAACACACAAAACCAATTTAAAAATAAGTAAATAACAACAAAAATAATAAAATAAAATAAAAAACATGCTCCTTGAGTGTGTCAAAAACAAAAGCACAACCAAACACGCACAATAAGATAAAAGAAACCACAACACAAACCACATAGAAAAACACAAGAACCACATAACAAAACACAAACAAGACAAAAACAACATAACACTACAAAGACATAACCCAAAAAAAAACATGAAAAATAAACACAACCAAAACCTAAAAAATTAAAATAAAATAAAATAAAAATAAAAAACAACCAACAACAGACAATAAACAAAAACAAAAAACATAGAAAACACTCACACATAAAAACATGAATTAACACAAACAAAGAGAAACCCAAGAACAAGAACGAAAAAAACACAAGAACAATAACAAAAAACATAAAAAAAAACACAAAACAACAAAAACACATGAACAACAAAAAACAACACAAAGAACACAAAAACAAAACAAAACAAAAGAACCCACCCACCTTAAAAAACTAAACAAAAAAAACAAAAAAGAAAAAAAAAATTGAACATAACAATGACCTATCTAGACCAGAAGACTAATAAGGCAAGAATCAACAGAGGAAACAAAATAAAGAATAGAATGAGCTAGGGAACTAAAAAAACTGAATGAACCAAAGAGAAGCAAAAAACAAAAGCAAGAAGAAACTAGGTACCTTCAAAACTGGAGCCATCCAAAGAAATGATAGAAAGAAGAGCTTCCCTAATTTGAGAAGCCCACCATATAGGAGGGTGGCCATAACAAGTAAGATCACCTTTGTCCAAAGCCCAATTAGCTAAAGCATCATTTTTTTTTTTCCCACACTCTTGTTTTGATCTCTGACCACATGATTGTAATCAACTTTCAAAAATCCCATCTGGATTAATTGAATCTTCTCAATAATTATTTTTATTCTCCAATCCACCTTATGATTCTTAGAAGGAGTCTTCAAGAGATTAATCATAAGTTGAGAGTCAGACTCAACTAACACCTTTTCCCATCCAACCTTAGTAGCCTCCCGAAGGCCTCTGAGGATACCATACCCCTCAACAAGGTTATTGGAAAGAATACCCAAATTCTTAGCAAAAGTAAAAACCAGGGAGCCATCTGAAAGTCTACCAATTCCTCCCACACTGGCTTTTCCAGGGTTCCCTCTAGAGGCTCCATCAATATTGACTTTTCCAAAATCCTTAGGAGGAGGTTGCCAATTTCTAGTCCTATCCATCTTACTAATACTCACATTCCCTTTAAGTTGGTTGCCCTTAGAAGATTTAATATTCAATCTTCAATCTTTGCATCACTTGATCCCATCTTTGGTGGGAGTTTTGGGGGTGATTAAGGAGTTGATGGACTGATTCAACTAAGTTGGCTATGGTCTTTTGCCAAATATAGTGAATATCCTTCCTATCTTGATTAAAAATTTGGTCGTTCCTTTCATTCCAAATATTCCAAAGAAGAATGGTAGAACCCATCCAAACTAACTCGCCTAATAAAATGATCAACACCCTCTTGATTAGGCCAATCCCTCCAAAGTTGTTCAAAAGTAAAAAAATTGGACCACCGTAAGCCAAGTAAAGTGGCCATTCTCCTCCATAGCTCAGAGGCTAAAGTACACTCAATAAAAATATGGTTGAGAGTTTCTACATTCTCTTCACACATTTCACATCTAAAAGGGCCATGAAAACCATGCTTCATAAGTTGCTCACCAAGTAAGCACCCTACGATGCAATAAAAGCCAATTAAAGAACCTCACCTTAGGCCAGAGCTTTTGAGCCCACAATCGAGAAAAGATGTCAGAAGAATGGTTGGGATTATTATGGCATAAGGTCAAATAACCTTGAGCAACTGAATACTCACCCTTAGTAGTGTTGTTCCATCCAAAACAATATTTTTCATGGGACCAAGAGAGGGATCTCATATGAAGGATGCCTTGGATATCTTGTCTTTGCCTTTCTGGGATTTGAATAGGCCAGTCCTCAATAGGGATCCAATATCTACCAACCTTTGAATTACCAGTATGGTACCGACAGTAATTAGCCACCTTTATCCAATTAGCTCGGTGAAGCTCCTCCATCCAAGGCCTCCAATCGGGAAACCGAGTTATCAAAGGCTTGTGACCATCCCAAGAATCTGTCCAAAAATTTGCCTCGTTGACCATTATGAATGATCCAAAATAATTTTTTCTTTATCAAATCCTCACCAGTCTTAAGAACTGCTAAAATGGGAGAACCTTTGGTAGGAAGTTGATAGCGAACAAGGTCTTCAGGACTTTTGTTCTCAGCATATTTAGCACGAAGATTATTGGCCCAAAGAGCATTGGGGTTATGCAACATCCTCCAATATAATTTAGCAGCTAAAGCTTTGTTGTTATTAATAGAAGACCGGAATCCTAACCCCCCTTCACTCTTAGGAAGACATAAAGTATCCCATTTCACCAAGGCCCATTTTCTTTTCTCCTTAGTACCACTCCAAAGGAAACGATGACTGATTTGATCCAATTCTCGAAGAACAACCTTTGGGATATTCAAAATGGAAGAAACATAAATAGGAATAGCTTGAAGGACTGATTTTACCAAGGTGATTCTACCCCCATAAGAAAGCCACCTCGTTGGTCCACTTTCCAATTTTCTTCTTGAATTTTTCCAACAACCAATTCCAATATTTGTTTTTCCGCCTTTGAATATTTATGGGAATACCTAAATAAGTGATTGGAAGGGAGGTCTTCTTATATCTTAATTTATCCAAGACCATGGATTCCTGTCTAGCAGAGCAGTGAAAGAAAATAACTTTAGATTTGTCTTCATTGATCAACTGCCCAATAGCCTTAGAAAAATAGCTAATGATTTGCTTAATATTAGAAGCTTCCTTAATCGTAGCTTTACCTAAAAGAGTAGAGTCATCCACAAATTGAAGATGAGAGATAGGTCTAGCTCCATGAGCAATGGTAACTCCCTCAAGGGTTTTGTTTTCCCTCTTTTTGGTTATAGTCCTACCCAAGCATTCAACAAGAATGATGAATAAATAAGGGGATAGCGGGTCACCTTGCCTAATACCTCTAGAAGCTGGGAATGACCGAGAAGGCCTGCCATTGATAAGAACTAAGTAGGAAACTGAAGAGATACATCCCATAATCCAATCCATCCAATCCTTAGAGAAACCAAATTGCCTCAAAACTTTGATAAGGAAGTGCCAATCCACTGTCATAAGCTTTGGATAAGTCTAACCGAATGAACATGGAAGGAGATTTTTGCATATCCATGGAATGGATGGCTTCCTGAGCAAGAACTATCTCATCTACTATTTGACGTCCTTCCACATAACCCCCTTGCTCTGGGGAAATAATCTTATGCAAAAGAGGCTTCAACCTTTCTGCCATTATTTTAGTAATGATTTTGAGAAGAACATTACATAAAGCAATAGGTCTAAAAGCTGAGATATGATCAACCTCTTGAGCTTTTGGAACAAGAGTAATATAAGTTTTATTGATAACCTTCAAAATTTCTTTGGCTTTCCTGGCTTCTTCCACCACCTCTAATAAATCAACATGAAGGATATCCCAAAACTCTTGGTAGAACTCAATGGGAAAACCATCAGGACCTGGGGTTTTCCCTTTTTGCATTTTAAAAACTACTTGTTGAAGCTCATTGATAGTAACAGGAGCAGTCAAAATAGAGTTCTCCTCAAAAGTGATAAGAGAAGGGATTGCTTGAAGAACATTTTGTTGTGAAGTTGAGTCAAGAGGAGTAGCAAAAAAAATATTGGAAAAGTAATCAACAACAATAGAGTTCATGCCATCCCAAGTATAAACAACATCTCCAGAATCTGATTTTAAGGAAGAAATAAAGTTGTGAGATCTTCGAGCTAGAAGAGATTTGTGGAAGAAATTTGTGTTTCGATCTCCTTCTTTGAGCCATTGAATTCTAGATTTTTGCTTCCATAAGATTTCTTCTCTTTTTTCCCATTCCTCTAACCGAGTTGTGAGTTTAATTTCATCTCGCACTTCTCTTCTCTGTGAGGCCATCTAAACGGATTTTCTTATTCAAATTTTCAAGATGAGCAATAACTTCATGTTTTTTTTATGAACATCCCCAAACTCTTTCCAGTTCCAAGTCTTGATTTTGGATTTAATGTATTGCAGTCTTTTGGCAAAATAGAACATCTTAGTCCCATGCCTAGGTTTACCTTCCTTCCACCATTGTTGCACACGAGGTCTGAAGGAAATGTCTCTAAGCCACATTAATTGAAAACGAAAAGGAGAGAAACTCACATTGGTTTTCCACATTTCCACCATGACCGGCCAATGATCCGAACCAACATTATTAAGAGTCTTCACTTTAGGAATGTGACCATGGATTAAGAAATTTTCAGAGAGCAAAAACCTATCCAATCTCTCCATTATACAAGCTAAGCCTTGCCTTCTGTTAGACCAAGTCATAAGGCCATTATCTCGGTTGGATATCCACAAGATGGAGGTTTGCAATATATTCGCTCATGAGGTCAGTGCTTTTGTCCAAATTTCTATTTCCCCCCTTTTCTCATCCAGAGAGAGGATGGTATTGAAATCTCCTCCGATCAAGATCCAAGCTTCAGGAAAATGAGAGATAATATGAGTAATATCCTTCCACTGTCTTCTTTTTTCCTCCAAAGAAGTCGGAGCATAAACAAGTAATGCAGAGCATAATCTGGTTGGAATGTCTACTTTGAATAGCTATAGCCAACAAACCCCAACTGCCAACCATATGGTGAATAACTACCTCTTTTGGGTCCCAAAGACAAGCAATGCCACCCGAAGTCCCTTGGGAACCGAGGGAAACCACTTTTCCAGCTGGCCAAATTTTACCGGCAATTGAGTCCATATCCTCCATTGACATCTTTGTTTCTTGAAGGAAAACAAGATGTGGATGATTTATCTTGAATCATTCTTCTAATTTCATTTTGTTTTGAAAGACTCCCTTTGAGTCCTCTAATATTCCAAGTGATGATCTTCATTAATACCAGTGGCTAAAAAAGTTGGGAAGGGCATTAATATTACCTTCCTCTACAAGCTTTTCACCTTCTTTTACCATATGATATTGATTGGTCTTGCGACCTGCTTTTTTATTAGAATCCATCTTCAATTTTTTTTCCCTGTTTCTTGACTTATTCCAATTGAATCTGAGATGGCTTCTAACCTTGAAGAATGCTCGTACACAACCAAAATTTTACTAGATGGTTCAACGGAGTCTATATTGGGACCTCGCATTATTTGAAGTTTTGACATTTGAAAGATTGTTTTTCTTGTGTAAATTTTCTCCTTTTTTTTCTGTTGAAAACCTTTGATTTGTTGGTTTGTCTCTCGAGTTCTTCCCTTCATATTTAAATTGTGTTTCTAAGATTTTAGTTTCCATTATTTCCTCTTCCTCACTTGGGACATCATTTGTGGAAAGGATTTCAAACATATTAGCATATGACTTTGATTGATCCTTCATAACCGGTTTTTTTTTAGTGTTCTTCTTCTTAGGTATTTGGAAACCTGCTGAGTTTATATCTTCTTTCTTTTGATCAGGAATTTTATTTGGGCAAGCACCGGCCAAATGACCATATTCATGGCAAATTCTACAATGAAAAGGAATGTTCTCATAGTCCACTACTTGCTCCCAAGTGTCTTCCCCAAATTGTAATGTGATATTTTTAGGTAGGGGTTTGTCAAAATCCATTAAAACACAAATCCGAGCATAAATAATATGTTCAAAATTTTGAGTACAATCAGGAGTCATCATAAAAGTTCCTAAAGAGTTTCCAATTGAAGAAAAAATAGTAGGATTCCAAAATTCAATAGGGAGGCCAAAGAGTCTAACCCACACGGGAGCTATAGAAGGCATCTCTTCTTCGGCTTTAAATTTAGTATGCCAGGGCTTCATGAAAAGCCCTGCCCTTCCAAAAAACCAAGGACCCCCTTGAAAAGTTTTCTCTCTATCTTCATTATTAGCAAATAAAACAAGAAAATAACCATTTGGATAAATAGAGATTTGTAACTCACCTTTAGTTTTCCAGCTTTTTGCAGCCTAGACTTTGAAAGTAGATAGACTCGGATGAAAACCCATGAACCGACAAATTAGTCCTCTTTTTTCCAAATCTTCAATGCCAGTCTGAATGTTACCCATATCAAGCTTAACAATAGGAGTTCCATCAGCTGCTTTAAGACATCCTGACTCTATTTTCCTGGGATCAATCTTAGGCATTCTTAGAGGTTTATGGGAAGCCCTAAGATTGATATTAGCATTGGGCTGAGGCTGTCCACCATGAAGGGCATCCCTAAAATTCATTTTTGGGACCGAGTCTTCGAAATTCTTACCCTTGACAAGGGTTTTCACAATAGAATTATTTTTTGGGTGCACCTTAGCACCAGATTCACTTGAGATATGAGCCATTTTTTGATCAACTGCTTGAAACTTGTTTTGTGATCTCTTTAATCCTTGCCCTAGACGTCGTGGAAAGGTATGGTTTTCACTTTTATTTTGTGCAGCAAATTGGAAGTCGTTGTCACTCAAGTTCACAGTATGATCTGTTGAAAGATAAATTTCTAACCCATCTTGGATCCCCTGCAACATTTCTTGCTAAAATATTGAGCATAAACCACAAAAATATTGGCCGCTAGGGCCCGAAGGCCCTAAAAACCAACCTCTGGAGCTGCTTGCACTCAACCCAGATGAAACCCTCGCATAGCCGCTTGCCAAATATCTTGTTCACACATAGGGATGCACTAGGATCTGTGTTGCTCCAAATGATATGAAAATTGGTGGAGACGTTCTAGGGTTTTTCAGGCATCTACCCTCAAAATTTTAGCTCAATCCGAGTCCGGATGAGTGAGATATGGCCGAAACGAGTTTGGAAGTTTGGGAAGTCCTGCGAAAAATGTCCCTCCCTCTTCCTCAACCATACCATTTGAGTTGTTGATGTTTACATCCAATTATGTATTCAATCTTGAATGCACCAAAAAACTAGATTATATGGACCTAAGGTACTCTTGATTTAAAATTTGCCTAAGTGGATGAGTTATGCCCTCAATACCTTGGCCAATATTGGAAGACCCAAAAAAGGATTTTGGATCAGCCTCTAGAGTAGGCTAGTTCCTATGGTACTAGCTAAACTAACAATGGGGTTAAGACTAAAGGAAGGAATAAAAAGGGTTAGAAGCTAGAAGTGAAATATGGACGAGATTCAACCATAGCAAGAGACATAACAACATAAAGGTCTCATTCCCTTAACTAAACTAAATTGCCTAGCACACTAACCATCATCCAATATTATAAATTATTAATCAAATAAACATACGTACAACTAAGCATTCCAATAATTGAACAAACAACAATCTAGGGAGATATCTAGATAACAAAATAACTTTAGAAGAATACACCATTCATATTACCAAAAATGCTTGATAATAAAATTAACATACATACATGTTTTGCAAGGTTCTTAGACGAAGGCCAAACAACACTTTAATTTTTATTAAGATGTATATAACATTCAATTATACAACTTATATAATTATAAAAGCTTAAGAGGCAACCCTTGAAATGGTTTACTTTCAAGTATATATAGACTTACATTGGATTCAATTAACTTTGAATTATTATGTGGAGGGTCCTTTATAGGCCTATCAAAGCGAGCATAGAGGATGAGAATTTTAGCTCAATGATGCTTCACACGTATTTTGTTGATATGCTCAACTCAAATCCCTTTTGATAAGCTAGTGCACATGCTACACCATCAAATCCTAAGCATCTTTTTATAGATCTAGTTTCTTCCACTCATTTTTGTTCCATTGAGCCAGATGTGCTTGAACATGAGTGTGATGGAGGATCCTTCGACTGTTAAGATCTATGATAGCAATCATTTTAGGCAACTAGGCAGCACACACTAATTTTTTTGATTAGGACAAGTTCATAACCCATTTTCCTAAAGTTAGAGCTTTGAGATCCTTGCCAGATATTTGAAAGTTCAGTTACCTTTGTGTCGAACTCTATGCCTTAATTGAATTTTGAGTTAGAAAATTGTATCTTAATACTGGACCCCTTTTCCTTTTTGATGATGTCAACTTTCTAATTAATCCAATCCTTGGCTCTACACTTAGTCACTTTTTGAAATGTGCTCTGTCGAGAGCTGGAGATGAACTTTTAAGTTTAGTACTTTAATTCTAGGCTTCAAGACTTAGAAATATTTTTTATCTGGCCATAGTTTCTTTATGTAGTAGTTAATAATCCTCTAGAGCATCCACAACTTATTCCCTAAGAAATATACCTCCTTAAAACAAACAAAGGAACCTAAGAAAATAAGGGAACACTCAAATAACAATGAATTAGCAATTATTTGTTAGCAAATATGAAGGGTTATCTCATAGTGTTCACTTTACAAGATTATAAATCACTAAAAAACATCAAATATTCAATCACATATTAAAATATCAATGCATATATCAATCTAACATGAATCAAAATAAAAGCTTTATTGAAAATAAAAACCTCAAACAATGAATAAAGTCAAGCTTATTTGAGTTACAAACTACATAAATTTGTCTTAATATAAAGATACATGAGACTTTTTACATTACATGACTCTTGGCTTTTGCTCTCCTTAAACTCACAGGAGAACTTGACTCTTCACATTCCCTTCTTACATAATAAGCCCCACATATTACATAAAGACAAAGTATCTAATGACTACATATATCTCCTACTTATAAATAAGAAATATAACTCGAAGACTCTTCACTTCCTAACTAGACACCTCACACACTTAATTACATGAAACTTGCACACTCCTACTAACTTGACACATACTTTATACATAAAATTAAACTCACACCCTAAACTAAATATTTACAATGGACCAAATAATGTAATACCTCCAAAATTATTACCCCTACACTTCCATCAAGGGGCATGCCTCCTATGGTCTAAGGAAAACCTTCATATTGAAAATAAATTTCCTAAAGGTAGAGAATCAAAGGATGAATAAAATTGTAAATCCTTTTATTCTTTCTTAAAGGAAGAGTTTGAATTTGTAAAAGAATATGAAGTGTTTACTTTTCCCGTGGAAGGAGAAGAGTCTGTGATGGGAGAAAAAGTCAAGTCAAAATAAAAGGGGTTTGGGTTCTCTAAGTATGTCTTGTGTATGGAGATAACAAAGGAGAAAATACAATCAAATTGTCAAGCATTAATGCCTCCCTCAAATGATGAATCAAACCATACAAGAGCAATGGAAATAAAAATTGAGCCACAATATGAAGGAGAAGAAGATGATATAAAGTCTGAATAATTGACATGTGAATCCCTTTTCATGAAGGCATTTTACTTCTTTGATGAGGAAATTTAAGAAGAAAATTATCAAGTTCTTGAGACCCAGATGAGACTAAATTCACTGTGACACCTAAGGGACCTGAGATTTCTAAATGTCATCTTCCTACATCATGTGCAATCCTCATGAATAATTAGAGGAAGATGAAATATTTGCTATAATAAAATATGATACTTTTTTGTTTCTCTTTAGAGGAAGAGGATCCTATAGAAAAATAGATATGAGCCTACAACCAAAACATGAGGTATTTTTATTAGAGTTAGCATTGATTGAAGAACACAAGCTTATACTAAGAGGGGGGGGTTAAACAATATAAGACCCCTTTTTACTTTCTTTCCAAATCAATACCAATTAATTTCCTTAATTGCAATAACCAAATATAGCAGTGTGCATTAATAACTCATATAGCAGTAGTAAGCAAGAGCACAAGTCACCACAATTTACGTGGTTCACCCGATGTGGGCTACTCCACGGGAAAATATTTTACTAAAAATTTCTCAATCAATCTCTTTGGGAATCACTCTCAATTACAATGTTTATGGATATCTGTCCAAAGGAGATGTTGATCCCCTAATATCAAGTTTGTGGATCTCTCCTATAGGAGAACTCTTTCCCCTTCTACTATGGCTATGTGATCTTCTAGGAGACTCTGTCTCTCTGCTGCAGTGACTGGTGGACCTATCTCCACTTGAAGACTCCTCACTCATATCTATCTTCAGTTGTGTTGGTTGCTAGATCTCTATCCACTGAGACTCTGTCCTCTGTACTCTGTCACCTCCAAACCTCTGTTAATAGGCTCACTAAGAACCTGCTCAATAGGCTCAAATAGAACCTGCTTAACAATCTCACATAGAACTTGTCAAATATACTTAAGCAAGCTCACCAAGAACTTACCCAAATCTGCTCTAGCAATCTCACCAAGAACTTGCCCAATTCTGCTCTAGCAAGCTCACCAAGAACTTGCCCAATATGTCCTAAATTTGTCCACAAATCTGTCCAAAACCTATCCACAAGGCTGTCCCAAAAATTGTCCACAAGGGTCTTCTTAAAGGCTCAATCAATCATACTCAAGTAGCACTCAAATATCATCCACAAATCTATCAATGCAAAGCTCAATGATGAACTCAACAATGGATGGCAATGTACTCTTCAATGAATGACAACAATGATCCACAATGCTGTCAACTCAACTCAACTCATAGAAGCATAAAGAGAATTGTTAGAGACTCAATATGTTCTAATCTCAATATCAACTCAACTCAACTCAAATCAATATTAACTCAATTCATATAAGCATAAAGAGAATGGTTAGAGACTCAATATGTTCTAATCTCAATCTCAACTAATCACCACAAGGGACAACTCTTTCTTACACAACCCTAGTCCAAGTATGTGTCAACCAACTCAAATTTTTCCAACAATGCTCAATTACAAATATCTCATAACAATGATACTCATGTTCTTTTGTAGCTCAAGTTATTTCACAACCAATGGGCTTCAACAACTATGCTTATAAAACAAGGTTTAAACTCAACTCTCAAATCATAAAACCTTGAAGCATTCAACCAACCACTTTTGAAAAGGAAACCACAAACAATCCTTTTCCCTCCAGGGATATTTCAGAAATCAACCACCATAAATAATCAATAGAATAATGTGCCCATAAATTTTAATGAAGATGAAGAAACCCCTTTGAAAAATTTGCCACACTCAACACACTTTGAAAAGAATAAAACAACCTTCACTTGAACCCTTTTACAAAATAGAAATATCTTTTTATGTACACCTTATTTCTCCTTCTAAACAGAATAATCAAATAGCCCTCGAAATAATATTTCCAATGGTACATAATATGAAATACTTCTAAAATAAAAATCACCAGAGATATTTCCTTTTCATAACATGCATCACAAACCTTATCTCTCCTAGGTAACCTTAGAAAAATAAAATATTATGAAAATTTAACAACTTGCCTTTAACCTCAGCGGGATTTGATCCCCTATCGCTACCCCTGCACCACTCAAATGCGGTGCCAAACAACCACGTGAGCCACTCGCTCACTTAAAAATGTGAGTGCAAAGCCTTCTATACTTTTGCTCGAGCGCATCCTCAAATTACCATGTGTGCCAAAAATGGATCCTCCCTTTACTTTGCAAAATAGCGTCGGTAGGATTCGAACTTCGAATCTGCTGGCCTTCAAACCTTATGCACCTTCCTCTTGCCATTATGCCACAAGTGCCTACGGCGATTGGTAAGGGACCTCCCTTACCCTTCTACCTCTTCTCTTCACTGGATTAGATTTAACCTTGACACCTTTTGCTTTCCTAGCGAACAAACAAACTTTCGCTTACTTCTTAACACTTTGCACCTTTGCCAATCGATCGTTTTTCATATATCGTAGACCTTAGGCTTAATAAAAAATTTTGATGGCACATTTATATATGCCTTCCCATTTTATCTTTTGACGTTGACGATAATTATTATGTGCCTCCTCATTTTGACGTCGACAAAGATAAAATATTAATTTTAATTTCAATTTTAAATTTTAATTTTAATTAATTAAAATTTAAACTTAAATATTTAAAATTAAATATCTACATCACCGAGACACCTTTTTCGAGGAAACGAAAGCCTAAACTGGGTTTTAAGAAAACCCATTTAAAATATGCCATACATGGTTTTAAATAAAACCTTTTATTTTACTTGCCTTGGTTTTCACAAAAACCTTATAAATAACCATGCTTTCCAAAATGTCATAAATGCTTATTTATGAAATACTTTGGCCACCAAAACCAAATGTGATCCATGTGACATCAATGATCCATGTCACATCAATGACAACATAAAATACCTCAAACTAACTCAGATTTTCAACAATATCCCCCTTTGTCATTGATGGCAACACCTCTAATGCAAACACCACAATCACTGCAAAAACCATCTCTAAGAATCAAAGTTGATCCTCCTGACTCAATACTCTCTTTGGAGGCTGCTCCCCTAAATCAATGCTCTCTTTGGAGGTTGCTCCCCCTAACTTAAATCTCTCTCCCTTACTCAAATATCTCTCCCTTTGACATCAATGGCAAAAGGGACACCTATGGGGCTAAAAGATATGACTCTTAAGATTAGCCCCCTCACCCCATTCTCTCTTGAGGTGATTATTTTTGAGGTGGGAGTATTTTTACTCCCATATTACATTGTTTATTTACTCTATCAACTTACTTCCAAGTTTTTCTGATATCCTTCTCTTGATGAATCACTTGATCTTCTTGTCTTGAACCTGTTTGACTTTCTTGCCTTGAACCTGTTTGACCTTCTTGCCTTGAACCTGTTTGGAATTGAGTCCTACACCATTTTGCAATATGCCCAAAGTTATTGCAATTAAAACACTTGATATTGTAGCCTTTGAATGGTGCCCATGTCCTGAATTCTTTCTTGAAATAATTTCCATATCCATTCCTTTCCTGAACCCTGTATTGTGAAGCTTTGTTTTCATGACCATTATAATCATGACTTCTGAATTGTGTAACTCTAAAACCAAAACCATATTGCTCATTTTATTTGCACTGAAAAGCTCTATGACCAATCATGTTACATGAAAAGCAATGTCCTTGAAAATCATACCTTCTTCCTTTGAAGTTTCTTCTAGCAAAATCAAACTTCTTTGATCCATAGACCCTGCAGTGTATAGCCCTATGTCCAAATCCATTACAATAAAAACAATGTCCTTGAAAAGCCCTTTGTTCATGCCTTGGTTCCTCATACCTTTATTGACCATTATCCTTATGATCATCTTCAACTTGTGCATTGCCTTTTTGAACCTTCTTTGTAGCATCTAAAACCTCTTCCTTAGTTTCTTCCTTGCCTTTCTCTTCAAGAATTTATTTTCCCTTTGAACTTGATTCACCTATCTCAAAACAAGATCCAAACTGAATATTTGGAGCCATAGGAACTTTGGAACTTTCCTCACAAATATTAGGTGCTTCTTTGATTTCATCTTTTATAACTTCCTTTTCTTTTGAGTGTGATTCCCCAAACCTGAAATATGAGACCTTAGGTGCTTTGGAATCTCCTTCTTCTTTTTCTTCATTTGTGTTAAGTAGCAAATTGACACACATATCTATAGCCTCTGAAATGCAAGTATCCATTTTTGCTGCTTCTTTTTTTTTGAGAGCTAGTTATTCCTTATAGATTTCTAAAATGAAACCTCGTAATACAAATATAGAACCTCGTGTACTTATTTTTGATTTCCCTTCTTCATAACCAAGCCCTATATTTATAAATGGATCTCGTTGTAAATATAAAAAATTATCCAATATTTTTGAATTTCTTTGAAATCGTGCTAACTCATTTATGTAGGTCCCTAAACTTTCTGATCTTCTTCTTCTAACTGATCACATATTTCTTTCCTTTCCTTTAGTTTCTCAGAAATAGTGATGCCAAACTCTTTTGATTCCTGAAGCTCTTTTTCCAAATATTGAATGTGTTGATTAAGCATCATATTGAAATTTTCATTTTCTTGAACCTTATTTTCAAGCCTCTTGATTTTCTTTTTCAACCTCCTGATTTTCTTTTCTTGTTTTATGGAATCCTCTTCTTCATCATCACTATTGCTGGAATTGTCACTAGAATTGTTGCTTTCTTTTTCAAATAAACTTTCCTTGTTGCAATTGTTGTAGTATGTGCAATCATCATCTATATGCCCAAAATATCCACATATGAAGCATTTTAGTATTTTTAGACCTTTCTTGTACCTGTCTGCTTGCTCAATGGTTGTGGCAAGCTCTTCATGTATTTATTCAATATATTTATCTTCTTATTTAGCTTCAATACCTAGGAATAGATGTTATTTTTTTCTTCATTTATTCCAAATAATGTACATTATTCTTCATCTGACTAATATTTATCACTGTAATCTGAATTATCACTTGCTTCTACAATGTAGTAAGATTTCTTTGCCAACTTTACCATGGAATCTCCTTCATAAGTATTCCTCAACTTGGTCCACATTTCATTAGCTGAAGTACATACCATGACCTTTGCAAAATCTTTCTCACGTAGCCCACTTAGAATACAATTCATTGCTATTGCATTTATCTCAACCAATTTCTTGGTAGTCTTATCTTCTTCGGTATCACCTTCAACCCTATACTCTTTTTCAACCATATGCCATACCTCATATCCTTGTGATATCAAGTAGTTCTTCATCCTCATGCTCTAGAAAGCATAATTATTACCATCAAACAATGGAGCCTTATTTGAAGATAATCCATTCTGTGAAGCCATCTATGTTCTTGTGGAATCTACCCTCAAGCTATTAGCCTTTTTGAAGGAACCCACTCTGATACCAATTGAAGAACACAAGATTATACCGAGAGGGGGGTGAACAGTATAAGACCACTTTTTAATTTCTTTTCAACTCAATATCAATTAATGTCATTAATTACAATAACCAAATATGGTAGTGTGCATTAATAACTCAGATAGCAATAGTAAGCAAGAGCACAAGTCACCACACATAATTAAGACACCACAATTTACATGGTTTACCCAATGTGGGCTACTCCATAGAGAAAATATTTTAATAAAACTTTCTCAATCAATCTCTTTGGGAATCACTCATAATTATAATGTTTATGGATCTCTGTCTAAAGGAGATTTTGATCCCCTAATCTCAAGTTCATGGATCTCTTCCACAAGAGAACTCTTTATCCTTATGCTATGACTACGTGATCTTCTAGAAGACTCTGTCGCTCTACTGCAGTGACTGGTGGACCTCTCTCCACTTGAAGACTCCTCACTTAGATCTATCTTCAACTGTGTTGGCTACTAGATCTCTATCCACTAAGACTCTGTCCTCTGTACTTTGTCACCTCCAAACCTCTGTCAATAGGCTCACTAAGAACTTGGTCAATAGGCTCATACAAAACCTTCTTAACAATCTCACACAGAACTTGTCAAATCCTCTCAAGCAAGATCACCAAGAACTTGCCCAAATCTGCTCAACTCACCAATAACTTGCCCGATTTTGCTCTAGCAAGCTCACCAAGGACTTGCCCAAATCTATCCTAAATCTATCCACAAATCTATCCACAAATCTATCCACAAATCTATCCAAAAACTATCCACAAGGCTGTCCCAAAAACTATCCACAAGGGCCTTATCAAAGGCTCAATCAATCATACTCAAGTAGCACTCAAATCTCATTCACAAATCTATCAAGGCAAAGCTCAATGGTGAACTTAATAATGAATGGCAATGTACTCTTCAATGAATGACAACAATGATCCACAATGCTCTCAACTCAACTCAACTCATAGGAGCATAAAGAGAATTTTTAGATACTCAATATATTCTAATCTCAATCTCAACTCAACTCAAATCAAATCAATCTTAACTCAACTCATAGAAGCATAAAGAGAATTGTTAGAGACTCAATATGTTCTAATCTCAATCTCAACTAATCACCACAAGGGACAACTCTTTCTCACACAACCCTAGTCCAAGTATGTGTCAACCAACTCAAATGTTTCCAACAATGCTCAATTACAAATCTCTCATAACAATGATACTCATGTTCTTTTCTAGCTCAAGTTCTTTCACAACCAATGGGCTTCAACAACTATGCTTATAAAACAAGGTTTAAACTCAACTCTCAAATCATAAAACCTTGAAGCATTCAACCAACCACTTTAAAAAAGGAAACCACAAATAATCCTTTTCCCTCCAATGATATCATAAATCAACCACCATAAACAATCAATAGAAGAATGTGCCCATACCTTTTTATGAAGATGAAGAAACCCCTTTGAAAAATCTGCCACACTCAACACACTTTGAAAAAGAACAAAACAACCTTCACTTGAACCCTTTTACAAAAACATAAATATCTTTTTATGTACACCTTATTTCTCCTTCTAAATAGAATAATCAAATAGCCCTCAAAATAATCTTTCCAACGATATATAATATGATATACTTCTAAAAGGAAAATCACCAGAAACATTTCCTTTTCATAACATGCATCACAAACCTTATCTCTCCTAGCCAACCTTAGAAAAATAAAATATTATAAAAAATTAATAACTTGCCTTTAACCTCAGCAGGATTTGATCCCCTATTGCTACCCATGCACCACTCAAACGTGGTGCCTAACAACCACGTGAGCCATCCACTCACTTAGAAAGGTGAGCGCAAAGCCTTCTATAATTTTGCTCGAGCACGTCCTCAAATTACCATGTGCACGAAAAAGGGATCCTCCCTTTACTTTGCAAAACAACACCAATGGGATTCGAACTTTGAATCTTGCTGGCCTTCAAACCTTACACACCTTCCTCTTGTTGTTAGGCCACAAGCGCCTACGATGCTTGGTAAGGGACCTCCCTTACTCTTCTACCTCTTCTCTTCGCTGGATTCGATTTAACCTTGACACCTTTTGCTTCCCTAGCGAACAAACAAATTTTCGCTTACTTTTTAACACTCTGCACCTTCGCCAATCGATCGTTTTTCATATATCATAGACCTTAGGCTTAATCAAAACTTTCGACTACATATTTATATATGCCTTCCCATTTTCTCTTTTAATGTCGACGATGATTATTATGTGCCTCCTCCTTTTGACGTCGACAAAGATAAAATATTAATTTTAATTTTAATTAATTAAAATTTAAACTTAAATATTTAAAATTAAATATCTCCATCACCGGGACATCTTTTTCGACAAAACAAAAGCCTATACTGGGTTTTAAGAAAAACCTATTTCAAATCTGCCATCCATGGTTTTAAATAAAACCTTTTATTTTACTTGCCTTGGTTTCCACAAAAACCTTATAAATAGCCATGCTTTCCAAAATGTCATAAATGCTTATTTTTGAAATACTTTGGCCACCAAAACCAAATGTGATCCATGTGACATCAATGATCTATGTGACATCAATGACAACATAAAATGCCTCAAATTAACTCAAATTTACAACATTGATACTAGAGTATGAGGACAAAAGAAGTTGGAGCATATGCATCAAGTGCTTAAAACGAGAAAAGCACCCCATCCAAAACCACTTGCTTGCTCTAACAATGGTACCTTTGTGTCCAAGTTAACTAAGTCTCCTGTGATTTAGGTAACTCCAGCTTACATCCAACAAAACTTTGCTCACGCTATCCACCCAAATCATTGCAAGCAAATTTGTGGGAATATGGCATTGGTCCAATCACAATCCAAAAATGGATAACACAAATTGGGAGGGTAAAGTCTCCTCTTATGAATTCATGATGACAGGTAGGGGACACTTTGTCGTTATATTTACCTCTATGGAGGACAAGAGCACTATATTTCATGGAGGTCCTTGGTTTTTGGGATCCAGTCCACTCTACATGACCCTGTGGAGCACGATATTTGATCCTCAAGAGGAGGAACCTGGAGAATTTTTTATTTAGGTGAGGTTATTATTTCTGCCACCACACCTATGGAATAAACATTCGATGGAATTAATAGGAAATTTTTTTGGAACGTTCATTGATTGGGCTCCTCCAAAGGCCAATGATGCTATATGTGCACGCATTTGTGTGTAAGTTAATCTGAAAAAAGGGTTTTCTTGAGCATATTTGAATAAAGGTGTTTCATTGGATACACAACCAACCCATGGACTATGAGCATATACCATTCAAGTGTATAACATGCCATGAGCATGGGTATTTCTCTCAAAACTACTCAATTAAACAAGCATAGAAAATAAAAAAGGAAGAACTAGTATTCCAATAAGTCAAAAGGAGACCGCGCAAATCAAGAAGCAAGAATCGATAACCTCAACCAAAAGATCAAAAAAGATTCTAGCACAAAAATAAATTTGCAAGTCTTAATGTAGGAGAAAATGAAATCACCTCTCTAGATGTGATGTCTCCTAAAGATAAATAGAAGATACCTACAACTGAAGTTGACAAGTCACTAGATATCTTAGGAGATACTCCAAAGAACACAATAGCTGGAGAAGAAATTAATGGGATCTTAGAGGAAGAGGTAGAAGAAACACAAGTGGATGAAATAGTGATTCCTAGGGCTTGTCAACCACATGATTTGAAGCTAAGGGAAGAAAATCAAACCAACAATGTAGAAATCAGCATGTACAAAAAGACTTGTAATCCAAAATGCAGGTCAGAATTGAGGAGAGCTTTGTAAAAAATAATAATCAATCCAAAAAATGAATATTATGTCATGGAATTGTAGGAGACTAGGAAGTCCTATGAAAAACTATCTCAAAGTTCTAGTACAGGAGCAAAAGACAACAATAGTTTGTATTTAAGAAATAAAAATAGTAAATGCAATACTTACTATAGAATGGTAGAATATATGGTACAATCAAAACAAATAACTATTGATATCATGGGAGCTTCAAGGGGACTAGATTTGGCTTAGGATCCACAACAATTAGTTTGTAGCTTACAACATAAGCATAATAACCAGATAGGTACAAAATTTGCCTTACCATATGGAACTAGTGTAGCAAGTAATAAATTTTTATGGTCCAAATCATCCTATCCAAAAAATAGAAGCATGGCAAAAATCAAAACAATGGCTAGACAATGAGAAGTTTGACAACATAATACGGGGAGGAGATCTCAACATAATACTCTACCACCTAGATAAGGTTGGGGGAAGTTTAGCAAGGGATCCAAATAGAGATATGCTCAATCAAATTATGGTAGATGAAAGCTTACAAGACATTTGATCGACCAAAGGAAAGTACACTTGGAGCAATAGAAGAGCAAGGACAAACTATATTGCAAAAAGATTTGATAGATTTTTTATTGGTGAAAATCTCCTCACACACTTTTCCCTCACTTCCAGTCACATCTGTAGACACCAAAATCTAGCCACTTGTCATCCATTCGTGCCCTCCAATCACAACCATCAATTATATATATATATATATATATATATATATATATATATATATATATATTTGTTTAATATATATTTAAATATTAATATTTTATATATTATATTTATATATATAATAAATATATGTATTTATATAAATTAATCTTATCCCTCTACCATGTTTTAATCTCAGCCATCCATCCACCCCAATCCATGCCACTAATTTAGATTTAATCTTCACCCTTCATGTTTTAATCTTGGCCACACATTTTGTGTTGTCGAAACCCTAACATGTCTAAGGTAAGATTATAAAATAGGAGTCATTTTGATGAATCAAACCTTTGGAAATCCCTAGAATCTCTTGAATCCTTAGGCCTTGATATTTTGAGGTTGAATTTTGTTGATGAATATTCGCAAATAATTCTCAAAGATCATTAAACCCTTCTATCCTAGCCCTAACTTCATCATTCCTATCCTCCATCGTCACCCTTGCATCATCCACATCAATCGCCGCATAACTTGTGTAGAACCGGACCTAGTTTTGTGACATCTTCAGATCCTGAACACCCCGGTGATCCGCTATCATTGCAGAATACCCTAGTGCATCCATCATCATCACAAAATGCTTGGTGCATTTGTCATAGTCACATAACACCCTGGTGCATCTGTCACCATCACAGGATACCTCTAGGCATTTACTATAACAAATTTGTAGTTCCACAATCCTCAAGTGTCGTTTGGGAATCCTCGTGACCATCATCTAAAAAAACAAAATCAAAAGATTCCAATGACAAAGTAAGAAAGTTATTTGCATTCATTTTCATATTCTTACACTTTGCTTTTAGTTTTTATATTGCAGCATCTAGGGTTTAGTGGTTATCTTATCTTTTTGAGGACCTCACACTGTGGAGCCCTCACAAGTATTACTAATATCTTTTATTTTTTTTCTAATTAAAGGTATAGGAATCATACATTTGATAGTTTTTGAAGCTAGGGTGGTCCATTTCAGGATACACAAGCCCATCTGCAACCTCATTGGAATCGAAGACAAGCGTGAAGACACTAGTCATTTTTTTCAACCAGGGTTTCGAATAACCTTAGTATTTATAATTTTGTATCAACATAAGCATTGTAAAACCCCACATTGGAGCATAATAATTGTATTATTTGAGATCTTCTAATAATAATAAAGATTTTATCTTGTGCAATATTTGTGTATTATTGTTCTTATTTTCACTTTATATTTTTGTATTGATGTTGCTTGATTTCTGATTCACCAATTCCTTGAAAGGTTTTCCATAATGTTAGAAAGAAAGTATCATTGTCTAACTTATATGGTTTAAAACAATATGATGATGAGTTAGTATATGATTTTGGTAACCATTTTTTGGTTATTACAATTACAACAGTACAAATCATTTGATGAAGCTCTTTCACAGGCTAGCACAATTGAAGAGATCAAAATCCAAGAGGGTGTGCTTAAGCCCAAAGAGAAAGAATGGTAGAATAAGGGCCAGTACAAAGTTAATTACTCTGGCCAATCCAAACTGAACTAGACCAATCAAGCCAATCAAGTAAATCAAGTGGTCATGAGCCAGTCGATAATGGGTCAACAACAACATGTGCAACAACAAAAACAACAACAACAACAACAACAACAACAACAAATTGCATGTCATACGATTCCCTTAACGTCACAATCAGTCCAAAACACAATGCCAACTGTGCAAAACTACCCACATTGATAATTTGTTCGAAAAAACTGCTAGTACACCCCCTTATACGAATCATATGCCTCCATATTTCATAGGTTGTATGATACTAACCAACTTGTCTTTCCTGAGGTTATACCATATGATCCTACCAAGAATAGTAAACACTATAGGGAACATTTGTTTTACCCTTATCATAGGAAAAATGGGCATGATATAAATAGTTGCTATAATTTCAAATACATAGTGCAAGATCTAATTGACTTAGGAGCCATCAAGCTTGATAGCCCCTTAGCTCAACAAAACCAAAATATTGGTATTTATCAAACACTACTTCCTCATCATGAGGAGGTACAATGAACAATAGGAGGATCTAACACCAAGACCCCTCTTAATCATATTAACCATATTCAACAGTACCAAGGTTTTGTGGGTGTTGTCCATGTAGTTACGCAAGGTCAACAACGCATGAACAATCAACAAAATGCTCGACAACAACATGTTCAATCTCACATAGCACCATAGGCAAGTGTGTCTCAACCTAACACATCATCATCACCCATTCAATTTTCCACCAATCCTGCCCAACCCATTCAACTTCAAAGTCATCCATCTCCGTCCATTCATCCTCCTAATCATCCATCAAGTCCAATCATCTCTTTGAGTAGCCGGTTAACCACTAGCCTTAAAATGACTTCAGCTAAACTGTCTATATATGATATGATACAAAAATATCCTCCACATTGCAAGGCATTAATGGAAATTTTAAAATCCATTGAATTTCATTCTCAAGATGCTAATGCCTTTAGCAATTTTATGGGAAGCATCCGAACATGTATGAATCCTTCCATGACATTCTACAATTTTGAAAAAAAACCAATATCATCAAAATCGGTGGACCCTCCATTGCACATCATGGATCAAATTGATAGGAAGCCATTTAAATTAGTATATATTGATACCAACTCCTCTAACAACATCATCACCGCATCATCTCTCCAACATCTTAAGCTTTTTCTATCCCACATCACCAAATCCACTTTCACCTTGAAAGCATTTCACGATGCTCTCTGATCCACATTTAGCACTATTTTTTTACCCATCGAAGTGGGGGTAAAAACGTTACACACCATGTTTCACAATTTTTTTTTTTTTTTGGTAGATAAGATACTATAGCATTAATACCGGGTTTTATAGGTTGACCCAAAACCTTTTACAAAAATCAGCCTAGGGTTGTTGATGAACATGTCCTTACTAAGGATCCTATATATGTAAAATCTACATGCCGCCAAAGCCATTACATCCGGTAAGGAACATAGCCTATTATCAAAAAGAAACTTCCCATACAACATTTTGGGTATACCCCGAGAAAACACACCTGCATCATAATTACAAAAAAAGAAACAGACACAGATCCCTTCCTTGAAACAGTGGAGAAATAAAAAGCTACAGACACACATAACATAGTACTAAAAAAAGCTCCCACAAGATCTGAATTGACAGTTACTCTTAATAATTCTTTGGTAATTAATTTCTTTCGTATATGACATGCTTTGGGACCACATCCCATCTTGGCCAATCGGCCTTGGAGAAGTGAACCTGCTGGCTAGATTTATGGCGATGGCTATCTGGTGGTCCATGTGGCTCTAGTTCGAAGTCTTATATTGTCGTTTCTTTCTTGCCTTGTGATTAGCAATCAACCTCAAATTACTAAGATGACTAGGAGCCATGTTATATGACATGTGACTATCCCCATTAGTCTTTGTGGTATTTCCAAGCAACACCCACCAAGACTGACAACTCGGATAATTTTTATTGTGAGTCCATTTTAAAAAAGAGATGGGAATACTCATAGCCTTCGAACTTACAATGCCTTATTTTTTGGTAAATTCGACTATCATTCTTGGCATTCTTGTTGAATAAGCTCCTCTACTTCGCTCGGGACATCGTGTTCCCATTTGAAAATTTCATCACCATCGACACCCAAATTGGCCAGTTTATCGACAACGTTGTTAGCTTCCCGAAAGACATGTTGGGATTTTCTCGTCATGTATTCCCCGAAAAAGGATCCTAGCCTCTTCAACAATTGTTTTAATCCTCCAAGGAGGTGTTTTCCAATTATTGAGGAGATTTATAACATGCATAGAGTCTCCTTCTACGATCAAATTGCCTTCTAAGTCTTGAGTCATTTGAAGACCTCTCCACATAGCTCTAGCTTTAGCTTCATTGTTTGTCCTTGTTCCCAAATATTCAAAAAATGTAAGCATCATATTCCCATTATGATCTCGCATAATACCGCTAGTGCCTGCTCTCTGCAGAATTTTCCTTAGCCGATCCATCAAAATTAAGCTTAAACCAACCCGTAGGATGTGGGGACCACTTAACATTGGCTCCGGGGTTGACTACCCTAGGCACAGACTCATCTAACAAGGTTAAGCTTAAATATTGAGCAATCGTGGTCTCCTGAGATGAGGTTTATGGCAATCAAAAGGGATAAGGCTCACATTCTCATTGGCAAAGGATAGGATCCTAGCAATGATAGTTTTATGATCATGGATAGACTCATTAAAGACTCTATGGTTCCTTTCTAACCATACATGCCAAAGATAGTGATTGAGACAAATTTTCCACATGTATCTAAGTCTTTGGCTTGAAAATGGGCAAGGCCACTAGACGAACAAATCAAGTATGATGGTTGGTTTAACCCAAGAAATATTGAAGGCCTGAAAAACCCCACTTAGGACAGTCAAGGAAAAAGGGCACTCAAGGAAAATGTGATAAATGGTCTCCCAATTAGCCTTGCACAGATAACAACGACTAGTGATACAAATAACTTTACGCATCATATTATCAATGGTTAGAATTCTTCCTTGGATAACCAACCATGAAAAGATTGCAATTTTTGGAATTAAGTTTTTTATCCAAAGTAAGTCCTTTTGGAGGACAAAATCCTCATCATCAAGCATAAGCTTGTAAGCTGATTTAACAGTGAACTGCCCATTTTTTGTAGGAGCCCAGGTCACTTGATCTTCCTTGGGTCTCATGGGGATAAACTGTTGCCCGATAATGTTACAAAGATCATTTGATTTCGCTTGAAATCCCTGAATCCTTATTTTTTTCCACTTCATCCCGCCTTTGTCCTCAACCATATAATAGAAGAATTTTACTGCCAATGAGTACTTTCGTGATATCTCCGATTCATGCTAAGTTAGGATATTGCGTCGGTGGTTCATCCTTAGCCCACTGTCATTCCAACAATTTATCCTCTCACCATTGCCTAAAACCCATCTTAAACCTTTTTTGATGATTTCCTTACAATTGAGAATTTCTTTCCAAAAAGTAGAACCTCTGATTGGACTTGAGTCACTTAGAAATTCCATATTTTGAAGATACTTTCGTTTGATGATAGCTATCCATTAATTTTCTTCACCAAAAATGATGTGCCACGCTCTGCTTAGCTAGTAAAGCTAAATTCATATGAGCAATTATCCTCAGACCTAAGCCCTCATTTTCCCTGGGTCTACACACTTTGGTACATCCTACAAGGTGTATCCTTTTTTTTTTTCCTCTGATCTAGTCCATAAAAATTCTTTTTGGAGTTTCTCAATTTTTTGGAAAACCTTCATAGGGGCTTTGAAAACAAAGAGGAAATAGACTGGAATGCTCCGAAGAGAGGCCTTAGTGAGGGTTAGATTTCTTGCTTGAGATAGAAGATGACCTTTCCATCCTACAAGATTTTTTTGAATTCTTTCAATAACCCCTGTCCCACATTGACTCTCTTGGAGAACCAATGAAAAGAGGGAGACCAAGATACGAAGTGGGGAGGTTTGCTATATCACACCCTAAAATTTTTGCAATCCTTCCTTTCCTTTGAATGGGGGTGTTCAAGAAATATAACTTGCTTTTACTGAAATTAACTTTTTGACCAACATCATCCTCGTAGAGTTGTAGGATGTATTTAATTATTTTGGCCTCAACCACCGATGCCTTAGTCAATAGAAGGGTATCATCGACAAATTGTTGGTGAGAAACAACCCTAGTGAGAGATGTTGCCTTGATTCTCGATATTAGCCTTGAACTGCAAGTATTTTTGATGGTTCTGCCTAAGGCTTCTACCACAATGATGAATAACATGGGGTTGATAGGGTCCCCCTACCGAATTCCTCCATGAATTTAAAAGTAATCAATAGTTGTTCCATTAACCATAATCAAGAACCATGCTTTAGAAATGCATTCTTTGATCAAATTAACCCATTGGTGGTGAAAACCAAACTTAAGGAGGACAAAAATAAAAAAAAGTCCCAATTTATCCTGTCAAATGCTTTGTTCATATCAAGCTTGAGGAAAAAATAAACCTGTCAATATTATGAGGAGAGTGCAGAGCTTCATGAACTATGATAACTCCATCCAAGATTGACCTGCCCTGTACAAATCTTCCCAGGAACGGATCTATGATGTGGGGCAGAACATCTCTCATTCTATTTGCAATGGCTTTAGTTAGGATCTTGTAAGAAACATTGCACTGGATCGATTGGCCTAAAGTTAGCCATAGATTTAGGGGTTTGCTTCTTAGGAATCACATCTTGGAAGGGTCCATGGCATACAATTTACTCCTTGGACGCTCTTGGATGAGGGAAACAATATGTGTCCCTTATATACTTCGTCGATGCTTAAAATATGTACATGAAGGGCAATTTCATTACATACCGATGAATGTTGAACTATTTAAGTATTGCAATTTCATTTCAAATCCTTATTAATCCATTCTTCCTTCCACTCATCTATTCATGACATCATCAAACACCTCATCAACCACACAATCATATTCATCAAAAGCTCCCATTCCTGAGGAGCTCCCCATCACCACTTCACAATAAGCTTCCACATTCATATCCCTATCTTCATCACCTTTGACTACATGCACATGTGGTCAAACCCAATCCACATCAATCACATCATCATCATCAACATTCTCCACCATAATTCCTTCCACATCATCACCCATTCAACAACCATCTCAACCAAATCCACTTCCATCCACATCAAATGACATCTCACAAGTTACCTTAATGAATTGTAAGATGCCATTCCAGTCCATATCTCTCCTATTGTCAAAGCCCCAAGACAATCCCGAGTCATCCACTTCGACATCCACTTCATCTGCATCCACATCATTACAAGTTGCGGTCCACCTCACCAATCTTGGTATTGGTGAATATGTGGTCCAAGACATCATCATCACACCGTTTAATATCCAAACTGGTAAGGATTATGGTTTCCCACGTGACCCACCCTTATCTATAGGAGTGGTGTACAACATGGGTTCAATACCCAATAACATTAATTTTATGTATGGGGGAATTGATTCATCGTCCAATATATCTTACCTAAATGAATCCAAGCAACCAACTCTTGCCAATATACAACACATGTCAGGTTTTTCATATAGTTAATTGGTAAGGAAATGGCCTAGGATGACATGAATAGGGAATGCATGAGATCATCAATGTTTTAGATCGAGAAGCGCATGACTGTCCAAGGCTAGGCTATCATCCACTTTCTTCCACTTCTTCTTTCGAATAAGCTTTTCAAAGTTTACATTTGAATTCAGAAGAACATATTCATCACACCGATGAATTTGAAGATGATATTTATGAAGAATTTGACGTTATATCGACAGCTTCTGATGAATTTGATGAGGAATCGAAACCCATCATCCCATTCACTAAATAAGATAAGTATTACCTCAAAATTTTCCCATCCATAAGCCCATACTTCACTTGCTTCTTCCACAAGAGTGATCCAAACCAACTAGTGAACCACCACCTCCACTTCATTGATCCATCTCACTGACCAATTTTGTAGTATATGTATATAATTCATCCAAAACCACTTGCTTGCTCTAACAATGGTACCTTTGTGTCCAAGTTAACTAAGTCTCCTGTGATTTAGGTAACTCCAGCTTACATCCAACAAAACTTTGCTCACGCTATCCACCCAAACCATTGCAAGCAAATTTGTGGGAATATGGCATTGGTCCAATCACAATCCAAAAATGGATAACACAAATTGGGAGGGTAAAGTCTCCTCTTATGAATTCATGATGACAGGTAGGGGACACTTTGTCGTTATATTTACCTCTATGGAGGACAAGAGCACTATATTTCATGGAGGTCCTTGGTTTTTGGGATCCAGTCCACTCTACATGACCCTGTGGAGCACGATATTTGATCCTCAAGAGGAGGAACCTGGAGAATTTTTTATTTAGGTGAGGTTATTATTTCTGCCACCACACCTATGGAATAAACATTCGATGGAATTAATAGGAAATTTTTTTGGAACGTTCATTGATTGGGCTCCTCCAAAGGCCAATGATGCTATATGTGCACGCATTTGTGTGTAAGTTAATCTGAAAAAAGGGTTTTCTTGAGCATATTTGAATAAAGGTGTTTCATTGGATACACAACCAACCCATGGACTATGAGCATATACCATTCAAGTGTATAACATGCCATGAGCATGGGTATTTCTCTCAAAACTACTCAATTAAACAAGCATAGAAAATAAAAAAGGAAGAACTAGTATTCCAATAAGTCAAAAGGAGACCGCGCAAATCAAGAAGCAAGAATCGATAACCTCAACCAAAAGATCAAAAAAGATTCTAGCACAAAAATAAATTTGCAAGTCTTAATGTAGGAGAAAATGAAATCACCTCTCTAGATGTGATGTCTCCTAAAGATAAATAGAAGATACCTACAACTGAAGTTGACAAGTCACTAGATATCTTAGGAGATACTCCAAAGAACACAATAGCTGGAGAAGAAATTAATGGGATCTTAGAGGAAGAGGTAGAAGAAACACAAGTGGATGAAATAGTGATTCCTAGGGCTTGTCAACCACATGATTTGAAGCTAAGGGAAGAAAATCAAACCAACAATGTAGAAATCAGCATGTACAAAAAGACTTGTAATCCAAAATGCAGGTCAGAATTGAGGAGAGCTTTGTAAAAAATAATAATCAATCCAAAAAATGAATATTATGTCATGGAATTGTAGGAGACTAGGAAGTCCTATGAAAAACTATCTCAAAGTTCTAGTACAGGAGCAAAAGACAACAATAGTTTGTATTTAAGAAATAAAAATAGTAAATGCAATACTTACTATAGAATGGTAGAATATATGGTACAATCAAAACAAATAACTATTGATATCATGGGAGCTTCAAGGGGACTAGATTTGGCTTAGGATCCACAACAATTAGTTTGTAGCTTACAACATAAGCATAATAACCAGATAGGTACAAAATTTGCCTTACCATATGGAACTAGTGTAGCAGTAATAAATTTTTATGGTCCAAATCATCCTATCCAAAAAATAGAAGCATGGCAAAAATCAAAACAATGGCTAGACAATGAGAAGTTTGACAACATAATACTAGGAGGAGATCTCAACATGATTCTCTACCACTGGGATAAGGTTGGGGGAAGTTTAGCAAGGGATCCAAATAGAGATATGCTCAATCAAATTATGGTAGATGAAAGCTTACAAGACATTTGATCGACCAAAGGAAAGTACACTTGAAGCAATAGAAGAGCAGGGACAAACTATATTGCAAAAAGATTTGATAGATTTTTTATTGGTGAAAATCTCCTCACACACTTTTCCCTCACTTCCAGTCACATCTGAGACACCAAAATCTAGCCACTTGTCATCCATTCGTGCCCTTCAATCACAACCATCAATTATATATATATATATATATATATATATATATATATATATTTGTTTAATATATATTTAAATATTAATATTTTATATATTATATTTATATATATAATAAATATATGTATTTATATAAATTAATCTTATCCCTCTACCATGTTTTAATCTCAGCCATCCATCCACCCCAATCCATGCCACTAATTTAGATTTAATCTTCACCCTTCATGTTTTAATCTTGGCCACACATTTTGTGTTGTCGAAACCCTAACATGTCTAAGGTAAGATTATAAAATAGGAGTCATTTTGATGAATCAAACCTTTGGAAATCCCTAGAATCTCTTGAATCCTTAGGCCTTGATATTTTGAGGTTGAATTTTGTTGATGAATATTCGCAAATAATTCTCAAAGATCATTAAACCCTTCTATCCTAGCCCTAACTTCATCATTCCTATCCTCCATCGTCACCCTTGCATCATCCACATCAATCGCCGCATAACTTGTGTAGAACCGGACCTAGTTTTGTGACATCTTCAGATCCTGAACACCCCGGTGATCCGCTATCATTGCAGAATACCCTAGTGCATCCATCATCATCACAAAATGCTTGGTGCATTTGTCATAGTCACATAACACCCTGGTGCATCTGTCACCATCACAGGATACCTCTAGGCATTTACTATAACAAATTTGTAGTTCCACAATCCTCAAGTGTCGTTTGGGAATCCTCGTGACCATCATCTAAAAAAACAAAATCAAAAGATTCCAATGACAAAGTAAGAAAGTTATTTGCATTCATTTTCATATTCTTACACTTTGCTTTTAGTTTTTATATTGCAAGCATCTAGGGTTTAGTGGTTATCTTATCTTTTTGAGGGCCTCACATTGTGGAGCCCTCACAAGTATTACTAATATCTTTTATTTTTTTCTGATTAAAGGTATAGGAATCATACATTTGATAGTTTTTGAAGCTAGGGTGGCCCATTTCAGGATACACAAGCCCATCTGCAACCTCATTGGAATCGAAGACAAGCGTGAAGACACTAGTCATTTTTTTCAACCAGGGTTTCGAATAACCTTAGTATTTATAATTTTGTATCAACATAAGCATTGTAAAACCCCACATTGGAGCATAATAATTGTATTATTTGAGATCTTCTAATAATAATAAAGATTTTATCTTGTGCAATATTTGTGTATTATTGTTCTTATTTTCACTTTATATTTTTGTATTGATGTTGCTTGATTTCTGATTCACCAATTCCTTGAAAGGTTTTCCATAATGTTAGAAAGAAAGTATCATTGTCTAACTTATATGGTTTAAAACAATATGATGATGAGTTAGTATATGATTTTGGTAACCATTTTTTGGTTATTACAATTACAACAGTACAAATCATTTGATGAAGCTCTTGCACAGGCTAGCACAATTGAAGAGATCAAAATCCAAGAGGGTGTGCTTAAGCCCAAAAAGAAAGAATGGTAGAATAAGGGCCAGTACAAAGTTAATTACTCCGGCCAATCCAAACCGAACTAGACCAATCAAGCCAATCAAGTAAATCAAGTGGTCATGAGCCAGTCGATAATGGGTCAACAACAACATGTGCAACAACAAAAACAACAACAACAACAACAACAACAACAACAAATTGCATGTCATACGATTCCCTTAACGTCACAATCAGTCCAAAACACAATGCCAACTGTGCAAAACTACCCACATTGATAATTTGTTCGACAAAACTGCTAGTACACCCCCTTATACGAATCATATGCCTCCATATTTCATAGGTTGTATGATACTAACCAACTTGTCTTTCCTGAGGTTATACCATATGATCCTACCAAGAATAGTAAACACTATAGGGAACATTTGTTTTACCCTTATCATAGGCAAAATGGGCATGATATAAATAGTTGCTATAATTTCAAATACATAGTGCAAGATCTAATTGACTTAGGAGCCATCAAGCTTGATAGCCCCTTAGCTCAACAAAACCAAAATATTGGTATTTATCAAACACTACTTCCTCATCATGAGGAGGTACAATGAACAATAGGAGGATCTAACACCAAGACCCCTCTTAATCATATTAACCATATTCAACAGTACCAAGGTTTTGTGGGTGTTGTCCATGTAGTTACGCAAGGTCAACAACGCATGAACAATCAACAAAATGCTCGACAACAACATGTTCAATCTCACATAGCACCATAGGCAAGTGTGTCTCAACCTAACACATCATCATCACCCATTCAATTTTCCACCAATCCTGCCCAACCCATTCAACTTCAAAGTCATCCATCTCCGTCCATTCATCCTCCTAATCATCCATCAAGTCCAATCATCTCTTTGAGTAGCCGGTTAACCACTAGCCTTAAAATGACTTCAGCTAAACTGTCTATATATGATATGATACAAAAATATCCTCCACATTGCAAGGCATTAATGGAAATTTTAAAATCCATTGAATTTCATTCTCAAGATGCTAATGCCTTTAGCAATTTTATGGGAAGCATCCGAACATGTATGAATCCTTCCATGACATTCTACAATTTTGAAAAAAAACCAATATCATCAAAATCGGTGGACCCTCCATTGCACATCATGGATCAAATTGATAGGAAGCCATTTAAATTAGTATATATTGATACCAACTCCTCTAACAACATCATCACCGCATCATCTCTCCAACATCTTAAGCTTTTTCTATCCCACATCACCAAATCCACTTTCACCTTGAAAGCATTTCACGATGCTCTCTGATCCACATTTAGCACTATTTTTTTACCCATCGAAGTGGGGGTAAAAACGTTACACACCATGTTTCACAATTTTTTTTTTTTTTGGTAGATAAGATACTATAGCATTAATACCGGGTTTTATAGGTTGACCCAAAACCTTTTACAAAAATCAGCCTAGGGTTGTTGATGAACATGTCCTTACTAAGGATCCTATATATGTAAAATCTACATGTCGCCAAAGCCATTACATCCGGTAAGGCACATAGCCTATTATCAAAAAGAAACTTCCCATACAACATTTTGGGTATACCCCGAGAAAACACACCTGCATCATAATTACAAAAAAAGAAACAGACACGGATCCCTTCCTTGAAACAGATGGAGAAATAAAAAGCTACGAGACACACATAACATAGTACTAAAAAAAGCTCCCACAAGATCCGAATTGACGAGTTACTCTTAATAATTCTTTGGTAATTAATTTCTTTCGTATATGACATGCTTTGGGACCACATCCCATCTTGGCCAATCGGCCTTGGAGAAGTGAACCTGCTGGCTAGATTTATGGCGATGGCTATCTGGTGTTCCATGTGGCTCTAGTTCGAAGTCTTATATTGTCGTTTCTTTCCTGCCTTGTGATTAGCAATCAACCTCAAATTACTAAGATGACTAGGAGCCATGTTATATGACATGTGACTATCCCCATTAGTCTTTGTGGTATTTCCAAGCAACACCCACCAAGACTGACAACTCGGATAATTTTTATTGTGAGTCCATTTTAAAAAAGAGATGGGAATACTCATAGCCTTCGAACTTACAATGCCTTATTTTTTGGTAAATTCGACTATCATTCTTGGCATTCTTGTTGAATAAGCTCCTCTACTTCGCTCGGGACATCGTGTTCCCATTTGAAAATTTCATCACCATCGACACCCAAATTGGCCAGTTTATCAGCAACGTTGTTAGCTTCCCGAAAGACATGTTGGGATTTTCTGTCATGTATTCCCTGGAAAAGGATCCTAGCCTCTTCAACAATTGTTTTAATCCTCCAAGGAGGTGTTTTCCAATTATTGAGGAGATTTATAACATGCATAGAGTCTCCTTCTACGATCAAATTGCCTTCTAAGTCTTGAGTCATTTGAAGACCTATCCACATAGCTCTAGCTTTAGCTTCATTGTTTGTCCTTGTTCCCAAATATTCAAAAAATGTAAGCATCATATTCCCATTATGATCTCGTATAATACCGCCAGCGCCTGCTCTGCCAGAATTTTCCTTAGCCGATCCATCAAAATTAAGCTTAAACCAACCCGTAGGATGTGGGGACCACTTAACATTGGCTCTGGGGTTGACTACCCTAGGCACAGACTCATCTAACAAGGTTAAGCTTAAATATTGAGCAATCGTGGTCTCCTGCAGATGAGGTTTATGGCAATCAAAAGGGATAAGGCTCACATTCTCATTGGCAAAGGATAGGATCCTAGCAATGATAGTTTTATGATCATGGATAGACTCATTAAAGACTCTATGGTTCCTTTCTAACCATACATGCCAAAGATAGTGATTGAGACAAATTTTCCACATGTATCTAAGTCTTTGGCTTGAAAATGGGCAAGGCCACTAGACGAACAAATCAAGTATGATGGTTGGTTTAACCCAAGAAATATTGAAGGCCTGAAAAACCCCACTTAGGACAGTCAAGGAAAAAGGGCACTCAAGGAAAATGTGATAAATGGTCTCCCAATTAGCCTTGCACAGATAACAACGACTAGTGATACAAATAACTTTACGCATCATATTATCAATGGTTAGAATTCTTCCTTGGATAACCAACCATGAAAAGATTGCAATTTTTGGAATTAAGTTTTTTATCCAAAGTAAGTCCTTTTGGAGGACAAAATCCTCATCATCAAGCATAAGCTTGTAAGCTGATTTAACAGTTGAAGCTGCCCATTTTTTGTAGGAGCCCAGGTCACTTGATCTTCCTTGGGTCTCATGGGGATAAAGCTGTTTCCCGATAATGTTACAAAGATCATTTGATTTCGCTTGAAATCCCTGAATCCTTATTTTTTTCCACTTCATCCTGCCTTTGTCCTCAACCATATAATAAAAGACTTTTACTGCCAATGAGTACTTTCGTGATATCTCTCGATTCATGCTAAGTTAGGATATTGCGTCGGTGGTTCATCCTTAGCCCACTGTCATTCCAACAATTTATCCTCTCACCATTGCCTAAAACCCATCTTAAACCTTTTTTGATGATTTCCTTACAATTGAGAATTTCTTTCCAAAAAGTAGAACCTCCGATTGGGCCGAGTCACTTAGAAATTCCATATTTTGAAGATACTTTTGTTTGATGATAGCTATCCATTAATTTTCTTCACCAAAAATGATGTGCCACGCCTGCTTAGCTAGTAAAGCTAAATTCATATGAGCAATTATCCTCAGACCTAAGCCCTCATTTTCCCTGGGTCTACACACTTTGGTACATCCTACAAGGTGTATCCTTTTTTTTTTCCTCTGATCTAGTCCATAAAAATTCTTTTTGGAGTTTCTCAATTTTTTGGAAAACCTTCATAGGGGCTTTGAAAACAAAGAGGAAATAGACTGGAATTCTCCGAAGAGAGGCCTTAGTGAGGGTTAGATTTCCTGCTTGAGATAGAAAATGACCTTTCCATCCAACAAGATTTTTTTGAATTCTTTCAATAACCCTGTCCCACATTGACTCTCTTGGAGAACCAATGAAAAGAGGGAGACCAAGATACGAAGTGGGGAGGTTTGCTATATCACACCCTAAAATTTTTGCAATCCTTCCTTTCCTTTGAATGGGGGTGTTCAAGAAATATAACTTGCTTTTACTGAAATTAACTTTTTGACCAACATCATCCTCGTAGAGTTGTAGGATGTATTTAATTATTTTGGCCTCAACCACCGATGCCTTAGTCAATAGAAGGGTATCATCGACAAATTGTTGGTGAGAAACAACCCTAGTGAGAGATGTTGCCTTGATTCCCGATATTAGCCTTGAGCTGCAAGTATTTTTGATGGTTCCCGCCTAAGGCTTCTACCACAATGATGAATAACATGAGGCCGATAGGGTCCCCCTACCGAATTCCTCTATGAATTTAAAAGTAACCAATAGTTGTTCCATTAACCATAATCAAGAACCATGCTTTAGAAATGCATTCTTTGATCAAATTAACCCATTGGTGGTGAAAACCAAACTTAAGGAGGACAAAAATAAAAAAAAGTCCCAATTTATCCTGTCAAATGCTTTGTTCATATCAAGCTTGAGGAAAAAATAAACCTGTCAATATTATGAGGAGAGTGCAGAGCTTCATGAACTATGATAACTCCATCCAAGATTGACTCGCCTCCTGTACAAATCTTCCCGAGAACGGATCTATGATGTGGGGCGAGAACATCTCTCATTCTATTTGCAATGGCTTTAGTTAGGATATTGTAAAAAATATTGCATAGATAGATTGGCCTAAAGTTAGCCATAGATTTAGGGGTTTGCTTCTTAGGAATCACATCTTGGAAGGGTCCATGGCATACAATTTACTCCTTGGACGCTCTTGGATGAGGGAAACAATATGTGTCCCTTATATACTTCGTCGATGCTTAAAATATGTACATGAAGGGCAATTTCATTACATACCGATGAATGTTGAACTATTTAAGTATTGCAATTTCATTTCAAATCCTTATTAATCCATTCTTCCTTCCACTCATCTATTCATGACATCATCAAACACCTCATCAACCACACAATCATATTCATCAAAAGCTCCCATTCCTGAGGAGCTCCCCATCACCACTTCACAATAAGCTTCCACATTCATATCCCTATCTTCATCACCTTTGACTACATGCACATGTGGTCAAACCCAATCCACATCAATCACATCATCATCATCAACATTCTCCACCATAATTCCTTCCACATCATCACCCATTCAACAACCATCTCAACCAAATCCACTTCCATCCACATCAAATGACATCTCACAAGTTACCTTAATGAATTGTAAGATGCCATTCCAGTCCATATCTCTCCTATTGTCAAAGCCCCAAGACAATCCCGAGTCATCCACTTCGACATCCACTTCATCTGCATCCACATCATTACAAGTTGCGGTCCACCTCACCAATCTTGGTATTGGTGAATATGTGGTCCAAGACATCATCATCACACCGTTTAATATCCAAACTGGTAAGGATTATGGTTTCCCACGTGACCCACCCTTATCTATAGGAGTGGTGTACAACATGGGTTCAATACCCAATAACATTAATTTTATGTATGGGGGAATTGATTCATCGTCCAATATATCTTACCTAAATGAATCCAAGCAACCAACTCTTGCCAATATACAACACATGTCAGGTTTTTCATATAGTTAATTGGTAAGGAAATGGCCTAGGATGACATGAATAGGGAATGCATGAGATCATCAATGTTTTAGATCGAGAAGCGCATGACTGTCCAAGGCTAGGCTATCATCCACTTTCTTCCACTTCTTCTTTCGAATAAGCTTTTCAAAGTTTACATTTGAATTCAGAAGAACATATTCATCACACCGATGAATTTGAAGATGATATTTATGAAGAATTTGACGTTATATCGACAGCTTCTGATGAATTTGATGAGGAATCGAAACCCATCATCCCATTCACTAAATAAGATAAGTATTACCTCAAAATTTTCCCATCCATAAGCCCATACTTCACTTGCTTCTTCCACAAGAGTGATCCAAACCAACTAGTGAACCACCACCTCCACTTCATTGATCCATCTCACTGACCAATTTTGTAGTATATGTATATAATTCATCCAAAACCACTTGCTTGCTCTAACAATGGTACCTTTGTGTCCAAGTTAACTAAGTCTCCTGTGATTTAGGTAACTCCAGCTTACATCCAACAAAACTTTGCTCACGCTATCCACCCAAACCATTGCAAGCAAATTTGTGGGAATATGGCATTGGTCCAATCACAATCCAAAAATGGATAACACAAATTGGGAGGGTAAAGTCTCCTCTTATGAATTCATGATGACAGGTAGGGGACACTTTGTCGTTATATTTACCTCTATGGAGGACAAGAGCACTATATTTCATGGAGGTCCTTGGTTTTTGGGATCCAGTCCACTCTACATGACCCTGTGGAGCACGATATTTGATCCTCAAGAGGAGGATCTTGAAGAAGTTTTCATTTGGGTGAGGTTGTCATTTATGCTACTGTACCTATGGAATAAACCTTTGATGGAATTAATAGGAAATTTTTTGGAACGTTCATTGATTGGGCTCCTCCAAAGGCCAATGATGCTATATGTGCACGCATTTGTGTGTAAGTTAATCTGAAAAAAGGGTTTTCTTGAGCATATTTGAATAAAGGTGTTTCATTGGATACACAACCAACCCATGGACTATGAGCATATACCATTCAAGTGTATAACATGCCATGAGCATGGGTATTTCTCTCAAAACTACTCAATTAAACAAGCATAGAAAATAAAAAAGGAAGAACTAGTATTCCAATAAGTCAAAAGGAGACCGCGCAAATCAAGAAGCAAGAATCGATAACCTCAACCAAAAGATCAAAAAAGATTCTAGCACAAAAATAAATTTGCAAGTCTTAATGTAGGAGAAAATGAAATCACCTCTCTAGATGTGATGTCTCCTAAAGATAAATAGAAGATACCTACAACTGAAGTTGACAAGTCACTAGATATCTTAGGAGATACTCCAAAGAACACAATAGCTGGAGAAGAAATTAATGGGATCTTAGAGGAAGAGGTAGAAGAAACACAAGTGGATGAAATAGTGATTCCTAGGGCTTGTCAACCACATGATTTGAAGCTAAGGGAAGAAAATCAAACCAACAATGTAGAAATCAGCATGTACAAAAAGACTTGTAATCCAAAATGCAGGTCAGAATTGAGGAGAGCTTTGTAAAAAATAATAATCAATCCAAAAAATGAATATTATGTCATGGAATTGTAGGAGACTAGGAAGTCCTATGAAAAACTATCTCAAAGTTCTAGTACAGGAGCAAAAGACAACAATAGTTTGTATTTAAGAAATAAAAATAGTAAATGCAATACTTACTATAGAATGGTAGAATATATGGTACAATCAAAACAAATAACTATTGATATCATGGGAGCTTCAAGGGGACTAGATTTGGCTTAGGATCCACAACAATTAGTTTGTAGCTTACAACATAAGCATAATAACCAGATAGGTACAAAATTTGCCTTACCATATGGAACTAGTGTAGCGATAATAAATTTTTATGGTCCAAATCATCCTATCCAAAAAATAGAAGCATGGCAAAAATCAAAACAATGGCTAGACAATGAGAAGTTTGACAACATAATACGGGGAGGAGATCTCAACATAATTCTCTACCACCGGGATAAGGTTGGGGGAAGTTTAGCAAGGGATCCAAATAGAGATATGCTCAATCAAATTATGGTAGATGAAAGCTTACAAGACATTTGATCGACCAAAGGAAAGTACACTTGAAGCAATAGAAGAGCAGGGACAAACTATATTGCAAAAAGATTTGATAGATTTTTTATTGGTGAAAATCTCCTCACACACTTTTCCCTCACTTCCAGTCACATCTGTAGACACCAAAATCTAGCCACTTGTCATCCATTCGTGCCCTCCAATCACAACCATCAATTATATATATATATATATATATATATATATATATATATATATATATATATATATATTTGTTTAATATATATTTAAATATTAATATTTTATATATTATATTTATATATATAATAAATATATGTATTTATATAAATTAATCTTATCCCTCTACCATGTTTTAATCTCAGCCATCCATCCACCCCAATCCATGCCACTAATTTAGATTTAATCTTCACCCTTCATGTTTTAATCTTGGCCACACATTTTGTGTTGTCGAAACCCTAACATGTCTAAGGTAAGATTATAAAATAGGAGTCATTTTGATGAATCAAACCTTTGGAAATCCCTAGAATCTCTTGAATCCTTAGGCCTTGATATTTTGAGGTTGAATTTTGTTGATGAATATTCGCAAATAATTCTCAAAGATCATTAAACCCTTCTATCCTAGCCCTAACTTCATCATTCCTATCCTCCATCGTCACCCTTGCATCATCCACATCAATCGCCGCATAACTTGTGTAGAACCGGACCTAGTTTTGTGACATCTTCAGATCCTGAACACCCCGGTGATCCGCTATCATTGCAGAATACCCTAGTGCATCCATCATCATCACAAAATGCTTGGTGCATTTGTCATAGTCACATAACACCCTGGTGCATCTGTCACCATCACAGGATACCTCTAGGCATTTACTATAACAAATTTGTAGTTCCACAATCCTCAAGTGTCGTTTGGGAATCCTCGTGACCATCATCTAAAAAAACAAAATCAAAAGATTCCAATGACAAAGTAAGAAAGTTATTTGCATTCATTTTCATATTCTTACACTTTGCTTTTAGTTTTTATATTGCAGCATCTAGGGTTTAGTGGTTATCTTATCTTTTTGAGGACCTCACACTGTGGAGCCCTCACAAGTATTACTAATATCTTTTATTTTTTTTCTAATTAAAGGTATAGGAATCATACATTTGATAGTTTTTGAAGCTAGGGTGGTCCATTTCAGGATACACAAGCCCATCTGCAACCTCATTGGAATCGAAGACAAGCGTGAAGACACTAGTCATTTTTTTCAACCAGGGTTTCGAATAACCTTAGTATTTATAATTTTGTATCAACATAAGCATTGTAAAACCCCACATTGGAGCATAATAATTGTATTATTTGAGATCTTCTAATAATAATAAAGATTTTATCTTGTGCAATATTTGTGTATTATTGTTCTTATTTTCACTTTATATTTTTGTATTGATGTTGCTTGATTTCTGATTCACCAATTCCTTGAAAGGTTTTCCATAATGTTAGAAAGAAAGTATCATTGTCTAACTTATATGGTTTAAAACAATATGATGATGAGTTAGTATATGATTTTGGTAACCATTTTTTGGTTATTACAATTACAACAGTACAAATCATTTGATGAAGCTCTTGCACAGGCTAGCACAATTGAAGAGATCAAAATCCAAGAGGGTGTGCTTAAGCCCAAAGAGAAAGAATGGTAGAATAAGGGCCAGTACAAAGTTAATTACTCTGGCCAATCCAAACTGAACTAGACCAATCAAGCCAATCAAGTAAATCAAGTGGTCATGAGCCAGTCGATAATGGGTCAACAACAACATGTGCAACAACAAAAACAACAACAACAACAACAACAAATTGCATGTCATACGATTCCCTTAACGTCACAATCAGTCCAAAACACAATGCCAACTGTGCAAAACTACCCACATTGATAATTTGTTCGACAAAACTGCTAGTACACCCCCTTATACGAATCATATGCCTCCATATTTCATAGGTTGTATGATACTAACCAACTTGTCTTTCCTGAGGTTATACCATATGATCCTACCAAGAATAGTAAACACTATAGGGAACATTTGTTTTACCCTTATCATAGGCAAAATGGGCATGATATAAATAGTTGCTATAATTTCAAATACATAGTGCAAGATCTAATTGACTTAGGAGCCATCAAGCTTGATAGCCCCTTAGCTCAACAAAACCAAAATATTGGTATTTATCAAACACTACTTCCTCATCATGAGGAGGTACAATGAACAATAGGAGGATCTAACACCAAGACCCCTCTTAATCATATTAACCATATTCAACAGTACCAAGGTTTTGTGGGTGTTGTCCATGTAGTTACGCAAGGTCAACAACGCATGAACAATCAACAAAATGCTCGACAACAACATGTTCAATCTCACATAGCACCATAGGCAAGTGTGTCTCAACCTAACACATCATCATCACCCATTCAATTTTCCACCAATCCTGCCCAACCCATTCAACTTCAAAGTCATCCATCTCCGTCCATTCATCCTCCTAATCATCCATCAAGTCCAATCATCTCTTTGAGTAGCCGGTTAACCACTAGCCTTAAAATGACTTCAGCTAAACTGTCTATATATGATATGATACAAAAATATCCTCCACATTGCAAGGCATTAATGGAAATTTTAAAATCCATTGAATTTCATTCTCAAGATGCTAATGCCTTTAGCAATTTTATGGGAAGCATCCGAACATGTATGAATCCTTCCATGACATTCTACAATTTTGAAAAAAAACCAATATCATCAAAATCGGTGGACCCTCCATTGCACATCATGGATCAAATTGATAGGAAGCCATTTAAATTAGTATATATTGATACCAACTCCTCTAACAACATCATCACCGCATCATCTCTCCAACATCTTAAGCTTTTTCTATCCCACATCACCAAATCCACTTTCACCTTGAAAGCATTTCACGATGCTCTCTGATCCACATTTAGCACTATTTTTTTACCCATCGAAGTGGGGGTAAAAACGTTACACACCATGTTTCACAATTTTTTTTTTTTTTGGTAGATAAGATACTATAGCATTAATACCGGGTTTTATAGGTTGACCCAAAACCTTTTACAAAAATCAGCCTAGGGTTGTTGATGAACATGTCCTTACTAAGGATCCTATATATGTAAAATCTACATGCTGCCAAAGCCATTACATCCGGTAAGGAACATAGCCTATTATCAAAAAGAAACTTCCCATACAACATTTTGGGTATACCCCGAGAAAACACACCTGCATCATAATTACAAAAAAAGAAACAGACACGGATCCCTTCCTTGAAACAGTGGAGAAATAAAAAGCTACAGACACACATAACATAGTACTAAAAAAAGCTCCCACAAGATCTGAATTGACAGTTACTCTTAATAATTCTTTGGTAATTAATTTCTTTCGTATATGACATGCTTTGGGACCACATCCCATCTTGGCCAATCGGCCTTGGAGAAGTGAACCTGCTGGCTAGATTTATGGCGATGGCTATCTGGTGTTCCATGTGGCTCTAGTTCGAAGTCTTATATTGTCGTTTCTTTCCTGCCTTGTGATTAGCAATCAACCTCAAATTACTAAGATGACTAGGAGCCATGTTATATGACATGTGACTATCCCCATTAGTCTTTGTGGTATTTCCAAGCAACACCCACCAAGACTGACAACTCGGATAATTTTTATTGTGAGTCCATTTTAAAAAAGAGATGGGAATACTCATAGCCTTCGAACTTACAATGCCTTATTTTTTGGTAAATTCGACTATCATTCTTGGCATTCTTGTTGAATAAGCTCCTCTACTTCGCTCGGGACATCGTGTTCCCATTTGAAAATTTCATCACCATCGACACCCAAATTGGCCAGTTTATCGACAACGTTGTTAGCTTCCCGAAAGACATGTTGGGATTTTCCGTCATGTATTCCCTGGAAAAGGATCCTAGCCTCTTCAACAATTGTTTTAATCCTCCAAGGAGGTGTTTTCCAATTATTGAGGAGATTTATAACATGCATAGAGTCTCCTTCTACGATCAAATTGCCTTCTAAGTCTTGAGTCATTTGAAGACCTATCCACATAGCTCTAGCTTTAGCTTCATTGTTTGTCCTTGTTCCCAAATATTCAAAAAATGTAAGCATCATATTCCCATTATGATCTCGTATAATACCGCCAGCGCCTGCTCTGCCAGAATTTTCCTTAGCCGATCCATCAAAATTAAGCTTAAACCAACCCGTAGGATGTGGGGACCACTTAACATTGGCTCCGGGGTTGACTACCCTAGGCACGAACTCATCTAACAAGGTTAAGCTTAAATATTGAGCAATCGTGGTCTCCTGTAGATGAGGTTTATGGCAATCAAAAGGGATAAGGCTCACATTCTCATTGGCAAAGGATAGGATCCTAGCAATGATAGTTTTATGATCATGGATAGACTCATTAAAGACTCTATGGTTCCTTTCTAACCATACATGCCAAAGATAGTGATTGAGACAAATTTTACACATGTATCTAAGTCTTTGGCTTGAAAATGGGCAAGGCCACTAGACGAACAAATCAAGTATGATGGTTGGTTTAACCCAAGAAATATTGAAGGCCCGAAAAACCCCACTTAGGACAAGTCAAGGAAAAAGGGCACTCAAGGAAAATGTGATAAATGGTCTCCCAATTAGCCTTGCACGAGATAACAACGATTAGTGATACAAATAACTTTACGCATCATATTATCAATGGTTAGAATTCTTCCTTGGATAACCAACCATGAAAAGATTGCAATTTTTGGAATTAAGTTTTTTATCCAAAGTAAGTCCTTTTGGAGGACAAAATCCTCATCATCAAGCATAAGCTTGTAAGTTGATTTAACAGTGAACTGCCCATTTTTTGTAGGAGCCCAGGTCACTTGATCTTCCTTGGGTCTCATGGGGATAAACTGTTGCCCGATAATGTTACAAAGATCATTTGATTTCGCTTGAAATCCCTGAATCCTTATTTTTTTCCACTTCATCCTGCCTTTGTCCTCAACCATATAATAGAAGAATTTTCTGCCAATGAGTACTTTCGTGATATCTCTGATTCATGCTAAGTTAGGATATTGCGTCAGTGGTTCATCCTTAGCCCACCTGTCATTCCAACAATTTATCCTCTCACCATTGCCTAAAACCCATCTTAAACCTTTTTTGATGATTTCCTTACAATTGAGAATTTCTTTCCAAAAAGTAGAACCTCTGATTGGAACTGAGTCACTTAGAAATTCCATATTTTGAAGATACTTTTGTTTGATGATAGCTATCCATTAATTTTCTTCACCAAAAATGATGTGCCACGCCTGCTTAGCTAGTAAAGCTAAATTCATATGAGCAATTATCCTCAGACCTAAGCCCTCATTTTCCCTGGGTCTACACACTTTGGTACATCCTACAAGGTGTATCCTTTTTTTTTTTCCTCTGATCTAGTCCATAAAAATTCTTTTTGGAGTTTCTCAATTTTTTGGAAAACCTTCATAGGGGCTTTGAAAACAAAGAGGAAATAGGTCGGAATTCTCTGAAGAGAGGCCTTAGTGAGGGTTAGATTTCCTGCTTGAGATAGAAAATGACCTTTCCATCCAACAAGATTTTTTTGAATTCTTTCAATAACCCTGTCCCACATTGACTCTCTTGGAGAACCAATGAAAAGAGGGAGACCAAGATACGAAGTGGGGAGGTTTGCTATATCACACCCTAAAATTTTTGCAATCCTTCCTTTCCTTTGAATGGGGGTGTTCAAGAAATATAACTTGCTTTTATTGAAATTAACTTTTTGACCAACATCATCCTCGTAGAGTTGTAGGATGTATTTAATTATTTTGGCCTCAACCACCGATGCCTTAGTCAATAGAAGGGTATCATCGACAAATTGTTGGTGAGAAACAACCCTAGTGAGAGATGTTGCCTTGATTCCTGATATTAGCCTTGAACTGCAAGTATTTTTGATGGTTCTGCCTAAGGCTTCTACCACAATGATGAATAACATGAGGCTGATAGGGTCCCCCTACCGAATTCCTCCATGAATTTAAAAGTAATCAATAGTTGTTCCATTAACCATAATCAAGAACCATGCTTTAGAAATGCATTCTTTGATCAAATTAACCCATTGGTGGTGAAAACCAAACTTAAGGAGGACAAAAATAAAAAAAAGTCCCAATTTATCCTGTCAAATGCTTTGTTCATATCAAGCTTGAGGAAAAAATAAACCTGTCAATATTATGAGGAGAGTGCAGAGCTTCATGAACTATGATAACTCCATCCAAGATTGACCTGCCCTGTACAAATCTTCCCAGGAACGGATCTATGATGTGGGGCAGAACATCTCTCATTCTATTTGCAATGGCTTTAGTTAGGATCTTGTAAGAAACATTGCACAGACTGATTGGCCTAAAGTTAGCCATAGATTTAGGGGTTTGCTTCTTAGGAATCACATCTTGGAAGGGTCCATGGCATACAATTTACTCCTTGGACGCTCTTGGATGAGGGAAACAATATGTGTCCCTTATATACTTCGTCGATGCTTAAAATATGTACATGAAGGGCAATTTCATTACATACCGATGAATGTTGAACTATTTAAGTATTGCAATTTCATTTCAAATCCTTATTAATCCATTCTTCCTTCCACTCATCTATTCATGACATCATCAAACACCTCATCAACCACACAATCATATTCATCAAAAGCTCCCATTCCTGAGGAGCTCCCCATCACCACTTCACAATAAGCTTCCACATTCATATCCCTATCTTCATCACCTTTGACTACATGCACATGTGGTCAAACCCAATCCACATCAATCACATCATCATCATCAACATTCTCCACCATAATTCCTTCCACATCATCACCCATTCAACAACCATCTCAACCAAATCCACTTCCATCCACATCAAATGACATCTCACAAGTTACCTTAATGAATTGTAAGATGCCATTCCAGTCCATATCTCTCCTATTGTCAAAGCCCCAAGACAATCCCGAGTCATCCACTTCGACATCCACTTCATCTGCATCCACATCATTACAAGTTGCGGTCCACCTCACCAATCTTGGTATTGGTGAATATGTGGTCCAAGACATCATCATCACACCGTTTAATATCCAAACTGGTAAGGATTATGGTTTCCCACGTGACCCACCCTTATCTATAGGAGTGGTGTACAACATGGGTTCAATACCCAATAACATTAATTTTATGTATGGGGGAATTGATTCATCGTCCAATATATCTTACCTAAATGAATCCAAGCAACCAACTCTTGCCAATATACAACACATGTCAGGTTTTTCATATAGTTAATTGGTAAGGAAATGGCCTAGGATGACATGAATAGGGAATGCATGAGATCATCAATGTTTTAGATCGAGAAGCGCATGACTGTCCAAGGCTAGGCTATCATCCACTTTCTTCCACTTCTTCTTTCGAATAAGCTTTTCAAAGTTTACATTTGAATTCAGAAGAACATATTCATCACACCGATGAATTTGAAGATGATATTTATGAAGAATTTGACGTTATATCGACAGCTTCTGATGAATTTGATGAGGAATCGAAACCCATCATCCCATTCACTAAATAAGATAAGTATTACCTCAAAATTTTCCCATCCATAAGCCCATACTTCACTTGCTTCTTCCACAAGAGTGATCCAAACCAACTAGTGAACCACCACCTCCACTTCATTGATCCATCTCACTGACCAATTTTGTAGTATATGTATATAATTCATCCAAAACCACTTGCTTGCTCTAACAATGGTACCTTTGTGTCCAAGTTAACTAAGTCTCCTGTGATTTAGGTAACTCCAGCTTACATCCAACAAAACTTTGCTCACGCTATCCACCCAAACCATTGCAAGCAAATTTGTGGGAATATGGCATTGGTCCAATCACAATCCAAAAATGGATAACACAAATTGGGAGGGTAAAGTCTCCTCTTATGAATTTATGATGACAGGTAGGGGATACATTGTCATTATATTTACCTCTATGGAGGACAAGAGCACTATATTTCATGGAGGTCCTTGGTTTTTGGGATCCAATCCACTCTACATGACCCTGTGGAGCACGATATTTGATCCTCAAGAGGAGGAACCTGGAGAATTTTTTATTTAGGTGAGGTTATTATTTCTGCCACCACACCTATGGAATAAACATTCGATGGAATTAATAGGAAATTTTTTTGGAACGTTCATTGATTGGGCTCCTCCAAAGGCCAATGATGCTATATGTGCACGCATTTGTGTGTAAGTTAATCTGAAAAAAGGGTTTTCTTGAGCATATTTGAATAAAGGTGTTTCATTGGATACACAACCAACCCATGGACTATGAGCATATACCATTCAAGTGTATAACATGCCATGAGCATGGGTATTTCTCTCAAAACTACTCAATTAAACAAGCATAGAAAATAAAAAAGGAAGAACTAGTATTCCAATAAGTCAAAAGGAGACCGCGCAAATCAAGAAGCAAGAATCGATAACCTCAACCAAAAGATCAAAAAAGATTCTAGCACAAAAATAAATTTGCAAGTCTTAATGTAGGAGAAAATGAAATCACCTCTCTAGATGTGATGTCTCCTAAAGATAAATAGAAGATACCTACAACTGAAGTTGACAAGTCACTAGATATCTTAGGAGATACTCCAAAGAACACAATAGCTGGAGAAGAAATTAATGGGATCTTAGAGGAAGAGGTAGAAGAAACACAAGTGGATGAAATAGTGATTCCTAGGGCTTGTCAACCACATGATTTGAAGCTAAGGGAAGAAAATCAAACCAACAATGTAGAAATCAGCATGTACAAAAAGACTTGTAATCCAAAATGCAGGTCAGAATTGAGGAGAGCTTTGTAAAAAATAATAATCAATCCAAAAAATGAATATTATGTCATGGAATTGTAGGAGACTAGGAAGTCCTATGAAAAACTATCTCAAAGTTCTAGTACAGGAGCAAAAGACAACAATAGTTTGTATTTAAGAAATAAAAATAGTAAATGCAATACTTACTATAGAATGGTAGAATATATGGTACAATCAAAACAAATAACTATTGATATCATGGGAGCTTCAAGGGGACTAGATTTGGCTTAGGATCCACAACAATTAGTTTGTAGCTTACAACATAAGCATAATAACCAGATAGGTACAAAATTTGCCTTACCATATGGAACTAGTGTAGCAGTAATAAATTTTTATGGTCCAAATCATCCTATCCAAAAAATAGAAGCATGGCAAAAATCAAAACAATGGCTAGACAATGAGAAGTTTGACAACATAATACTAGGAGGAGATCTCAACATGATTCTCTACCACTGGGATAAGGTTGGGGGAAGTTTAGCAAGGGATCCAAATAGAGATATGCTCAATCAAATTATGGTAGATGAAAGCTTACAAGACATTTGATCGACCAAAGGAAAGTACACTTGAAGCAATAGAAGAGCAGGGACAAACTATATTGCAAAAAGATTTGATAGATTTTTTATTGGTGAAAATCTCCTCACACACTTTTCCCTCACTTCCAGTCACATCTGTAGACACCAAAATCTAGCCACTTGTCATCCATTCGTGCCCTCTAATCACAACCATCAATATATATATATATATATATATATATATATATATATATATATATATTTGTTTAATATATATTTAAATATTAATATTTTATATATTATATTTATATATATAATAAATATATGTATTTATATAAATTAATCTTATCCCTCTACCATGTTTTAATCTCAGCCATCCATCCACCCCAATCCATGCCACTAATTTAGATTTAATCTTCACCCTTCATGTTTTAATCTTGGCCACACATTTTGTGTTGTCGAAACCCTAACATGTCTAAGGTAAGATTATAAAATAGGAGTCATTTTGATGAATCAAACCTTTGGAAATCCCTAGAATCTCTTGAATCCTTAGGCCTTGATATTTTGAGGTTGAATTTTGTTGATGAATATTCGCAAATAATTCTCAAAGATCATTAAACCCTTCTATCCTAGCCCTAACTTCATCATTCCTATCCTCCATCGTCACCCTTGCATCATCCACATCAATCGCCGCATAACTTGTGTAGAACCGGACCTAGTTTTGTGACATCTTCAGATCCTGAACACCCCGGTGATCCGCTATCATTGCAGAATACCCTAGTGCATCCATCATCATCACAAAATGCTTGGTGCATTTGTCATAGTCACATAACACCCTGGTGCATCTGTCACCATCACAGGATACCTCTAGGCATTTACTATAACAAATTTGTAGTTCCACAATCCTCAAGTGTCGTTTGGGAATCCTCGTGACCATCATCTAAAAAAACAAAATCAAAAGATTCCAATGACAAAGTAAGAAAGTTATTTGCATTCATTTTCATATTCTTACACTTTGCTTTTAGTTTTTATATTGCAGCATCTAGGGTTTAGTGGTTATCTTATCTTTTTGAGGACCTCACACTGTGGAGCCCTCACAAGTATTACTAATATCTTTTATTTTTTTTCTAATTAAAGGTATAGGAATCATACATTTGATAGTTTTTGAAGCTAGGGTGGTCCATTTCAGGATACACAAGCCCATCTGCAACCTCATTGGAATCGAAGACAAGCGTGAAGACACTAGTCATTTTTTTCAACCAGGGTTTCGAATAACCTTAGTATTTATAATTTTGTATCAACATAAGCATTGTAAAACCCCACATTGGAGCATAATAATTGTATTATTTGAGATCTTCTAATAATAATAAAGATTTTATCTTGTGCAATATTTGTGTATTATTGTTCTTATTTTCACTTTATATTTTTGTATTGATGTTGCTTGATTTCTGATTCACCAATTCCTTGAAAGGTTTTCCATAATGTTAGAAAGAAAGTATCATTGTCTAACTTATATGGTTTAAAACAATATGATGATGAGTTAGTATATGATTTTGGTAACCATTTTTTGGTTATTACAATTACAACAGTACAAATCATTTGATGAAGCTCTTGCACAGGCTAGCACAATTGAAGAGATCAAAATCCAAGAGGGTGTGCTTAAGCCCAAAGAGAAAGAATGGTAGAATAAGGGCCAGTACAAAGTTAATTACTCTGGCCAATCCAAACTGAACTAGACCAATCAAGCCAATCAAGTAAATCAAGTGGTCATGAGCCAGTCGATAATGGGTCAACAACAACATGTGCAACAACAAAAACAACAACAACAACAACAACAACAACAACAAATTGCATGTCATACGATTCCCTTAACGTCACAATCAGTCCAAAACACAATGCCAACTGTGCAAAACTACCCACATTGATAATTTGTTCGACAAAACTGCTAGTACACCCCCTTATACGAATCATATGCCTCCATATTTCATAGGTTGTATGATACTAACCAACTTGTCTTTCCTGAGGTTATACCATATGATCCTACCAAGAATAGTAAACACTATAGGGAACATTTGTTTTACCCTTATCATAGGCAAAATGGGCATGATATAAATAGTTGCTATAATTTCAAATACATAGTGCAAGATCTAATTGACTTAGGAGCCATCAAGCTTGATAGCCCCTTAGCTCAACAAAACCAAAATATTGGTATTTATCAAACACTACTTCCTCATCATGAGGAGGTACAATGAACAATAGGAGGATCTAACACCAAGACCCCTCTTAATCATATTAACCATATTCAACAGTACCAAGGTTTTGTGGGTGTTGTCCATGTAGTTACGCAAGGTCAACAACGCATGAACAATCAACAAAATGCTCGACAACAACATGTTCAATCTCACATAGCACCATAGGCAAGTGTGTCTCAACCTAACACATCATCATCACCCATTCAATTTTCCACCAATCCTGCCCAACCCATTCAACTTCAAAGTCATCCATCTCCGTCCATTCATCCTCCTAATCATCCATCAAGTCCAATCATCTCTTTGAGTAGCCGGTTAACCACTAGCCTTAAAATGACTTCAGCTAAACTGTCTATATATGATATGATACAAAAATATCCTCCACATTGCAAGGCATTAATGGAAATTTTAAAATCCATTGAATTTCATTCTCAAGATGCTAATGCCTTTAGCAATTTTATGGGAAGCATCCGAACATGTATGAATCCTTCCATGACATTCTACAATTTTGAAAAAAAACCAATATCATCAAAATCGGTGGACCCTCCATTGCACATCATGGATCAAATTGATAGGAAGCCATTTAAATTAGTATATATTGATACCAACTCCTCTAACAACATCATCACCGCATCATCTCTCCAACATCTTAAGCTTTTTCTATCCCACATCACCAAATCCACTTTCACCTTGAAAGCATTTCACGATGCTCTCTGATCCACATTTAGCACTATTTTTTTACCCATCGAAGTGGGGGTAAAAACGTTACACACCATGTTTCACAATTTTTTTTTTTTTTGGTAGATAAGATACTATAGCATTAATACCGGGTTTTATAGGTTGACCCAAAACCTTTTGCAAAAATCAGCCTAGGGTTGTTGATGAACATGTCCTTACTAAGGATCCTATATATGTAAAATCTACATGCTTGCCAAAGCCATTACATCCGGTAAGGCACATAGCCTATTATCAAAAAGAAACTTCCCATACAACATTTTGGGTATACCCCGAGAAAACACACCTGCATCATAATTACAAAAAAAGAAACAGGACACGGATCCCTTCCTTGAAACAGGTGGAGAAATAAAAAGCTACAGACACACATAACATAGTACTAAAAAAAGCTCCCACAAGATCTGAATTGACAGTTACTCTTAATAATTCTTTGGTAATTAATTTCTTTCGTATATGACATGCTTTGGGACCACATCCCATCTTGGCCAATCGGCCTTGGAGAAGTGAACCTGCTGGCTAGATTTATGGCGATGGCTATCTGGTGGTCCATGTGGCTCTAGTTCGAAGTCTTATATTGTCGTTTCATTTCTACCTTGTGATTATCAATCAACCTCAAATTACTAAGATGACTAGGAGCCATGTTATATGACATGTGACTATCCCCATTAGTCTTTGTGGTATTTCCAAGCAACACCCACCAAGACTGACAACTCGGATAATTTTTATTGTGAGTCCATTTTAAAAAAGAGATGGGAATACTCATAGCCTTCGAACTTACAATGCCTTATTTTTTGGTAAATTCGACTATCATTCTTGGCATTCTTGTTGAATAAGCTCCTCTACTTCGCTCGGGACATCGTGTTCCCATTTGAAAATTTCATCACCATCGACACCCAAATTGGCCAGTTTATCAGCAACGTTGTTAGCTTCCCGAAAGACATGTTGGGATTTTCTGTCATGTATTCCCTGGAAAAGGATCCTAGCCTCTTCAACAATTGTTTTAATCCTCCAAGGAGGTGTTTTCCAATTATTGAGGAGATTTATAACATGCATAGAGTCTCCTTCTACGATCAAATTGCCTTCTAAGTCTTGAGTCATTTGAAGACCTCTCCACATAGCTCTAGCTTTAGCTTCATTGTTTGTCCTTGTTCCCAAATATTCAAAAAATGTAAGCATCATATTCCCATTATGATCTCGTATAATACCGCCAGCGCCTGCTCTGCCAGAATTTTCCTTAGCCGATCCATCAAAATTAAGCTTAAACCAACCCGTAGGATGTGGGGACCACTTAACATTGGCTCTGGGGTTGACTACCCTAGGCACAGACTCATCTAACAAGGTTAAGCTTAAATATTGAGCAATCGTGGTCTCCTACGAGATGAGGTTTATGGCTATCAAAAGGGATAAGGTTCACATTCTCATTGGCAAAGGATAGGATCCTAGCAATGATAGTTTTATGATCATGGATAGACTCATTAAAGACTCTATGGTTCCTTTCTAACCATACATGCCAAAGATAGTGATTGAGACAAATTTTACACATGTATCTAAGTCTTTGGCTTGAAAATGGGCAAGGCCACTAGACGAACAAATCAAGTATGATGGTTGGTTTAACCCAAGAAATATTGAAGGCCCGAAAAACCCCACTTAGGACGAGTCAAGGAAAAAGGGCACTCAAGGAAAATGTGATAAATGGTCTCCCAATTAGCCTTGCACAGATAACAACGATTAGTGATACAAATAACTTTACGCATCATATTATCAATGGTTAGAATTCTTCCTTGGATAACCAACCATGAAAAGATTGCAATTTTTGGAATTAAGTTTTTTATCCAAAGTAAGTCCTTTTGGAGGACAAAATCCTCATCATCAAGCATAAGCTTGTAAGCTGATTTAACGGTGAAGCTGCCCATTTTTTGTAGGAGCCCGGGTCACTTGATCTTCCTTGGGTCTCATGGGGATAAAGCTGTTGCCCGATAATGTTACAAAGATCATTTGATTTCGCTTGAAATCCCTGAATCCTTATTTTTTTCCACTTCATCCTGCCTTTGTCCTCAACCATATAATAGAAGAATTTTCTGCCAATGAGTACTTTCGTGATATCTCTGATTCATGCTAAGTTAGGATATTGCGTCAGTGGTTCATCCTTAGCCCACCTGTCATTCCAACAATTTATCCTCTCACCATTGCCTAAAACCCATCTTAAACCTTTTTTGATGATTTCCTTACAATTGAGAATTTCTTTCCAAAAAGTAGAACCTCTGATTGGAACTGAGTCACTTAGAAATTCCATATTTTGAAGATACTTTTGTTTGATGATAGCTATCCATTAATTTTCTTCACCAAAAATGATGTGCCACGCCTGCTAGCTAGTAAAGCTAAATTCATATGAGCAATTATCCTCGGACCTAAGCCCTCATTTTTCCCTGGGTCTACACACTTTGGTACATCCTACAAGGTGTATCCTTTTTTTATCCTCTGATCTAGTCCATAAAAATTCTTTTTGGAGTTTCTCAATTTTTTGGAAAACCTTCATAGGGGCTTTGAAAACAAAGAGGAAATAGACTGGAATTCTCTGAAGAGAGGCCTTAGTGAGGGTTAGATTTCCTGCTTGAGATAGAAAATGACCTTTCCATCCAACAAGATTTTTTTGAATTCTTTCAATAACCCTGTCCCACATTGACTCTCTTGGAGAACCAATGAAAAGAGGGAGACCAAGATACGAAGTGGGGAGGTTTGCTATATCACACCCTAAAATTTTTGCAATCCTTCCTTTCCTTTGAATGGGGGTGTTCAAGAAATATAACTTGCTTTTACTGAAATTAACTTTTTGACCAACATCATCCTCGTAGAGTTGTAGGATGTATTTAATTATTTTGGCCTCAACCACCGATGCCTTAGTCAATAGAAGGGTATCATCGACAAATTGTTGGTGAGAAACAACCCTAGTGAGAGATGTTGCCTTGATTCCCGATATTAGCCTTGAACTGCAAGTATTTTTGATGGTTCTGCCTAAAGCTTCTACCACAATGATGAATAACATGAGGCTGATAGGGTCCCCCTACCGAATTCCTCCATGAATTTAAAAGTAATCAATAGTTGTTCCATTAACCATAATCAAGAACCATGCTTTAGAAATGCATTCTTTGATCAAATTAACCCATTGGTGGTGAAAACCAAACTTAAGGAGGACAAAAATAAAAAAAAGTCCCAATTTATCCTGTCAAATGCTTTGTTCATATCAAGCTTGAGGAAAAAATAAACCTGTCAATATTATGAGGAGAGTGCAGAGCTTCATGAACTATGATAACTCCATCCAAGATTGACACCTGCCTGTACAAATCTTCCCGAGAACGGATCTATGATGTGGGGAAAAACATCTCTCATTCTATTTGCAATGGCTTTAGTTAGGATCTTGTAAGAAACATTGCACTGATCGATTGGCCTAAAGTTAGCCATAGATTTAGGGGTTTGCTTCTTAGGAATCACATCTTGGAAGGGTCCATGGCATACAATTTACTCCTTGGACGCTCTTGGATGAGGGAAACAATATGTGTCCCTTATATACTTCGTCGATGCTTAAAATATGTACATGAAGGGCAATTTCATTACATACCGATGAATGTTGAACTATTTAAGTATTGCAATTTCATTTCAAATCCTTATTAATCCATTCTTCCTTCCACTCATCTATTCATGACATCATCAAACACCTCATCAACCACACAATCATATTCATCAAAAGCTCCCATTCCTGAGGAGCTCCCCATCACCACTTCACAATAAGCTTCCACATTCATATCCCTATCTTCATCACCTTTGACTACATGCACATGTGGTCAAACCCAATCCACATCAATCACATCATCATCATCAACATTCTCCACCATAATTCCTTCCACATCATCACCCATTCAACAACCATCTCAACCAAATCCACTTCCATCCACATCAAATGACATCTCACAAGTTACCTTAATGAATTGTAAGATGCCATTCCAGTCCATATCTCTCCTATTGTCAAAGCCCCAAGACAATCCCGAGTCATCCACTTCGACATCCACTTCATCTGCATCCACATCATTACAAGTTGCGGTCCACCTCACCAATCTTGGTATTGGTGAATATGTGGTCCAAGACATCATCATCACACCGTTTAATATCCAAACTGGTAAGGATTATGGTTTCCCACGTGACCCACCCTTATCTATAGGAGTGGTGTACAACATGGGTTCAATACCCAATAACATTAATTTTATGTATGGGGGAATTGATTCATCGTCCAATATATCTTACCTAAATGAATCCAAGCAACCAACTCTTGCCAATATACAACACATGTCAGGTTTTTCATATAGTTAATTGGTAAGGAAATGGCCTAGGATGACATGAATAGGGAATGCATGAGATCATCAATGTTTTATATCGAGAAGTGCATGACCATTCAAGGTTAGGCTATCATCCACTTTCTTCCACTTCTTCTTTCGAATAAGCTTTTCAAAGTTTACATTTGAATTCAGAAGAACATATTCATCACACCGATGAATTTGAAGATGATATTTATGAAGAATTTGACGTTATATCGACAGCTTCTGATGAATTTGATGAGGAATCGAAACCCATCATCCCATTCACTAAATAAGATAAGTATTACCTCAAAATTTTCCCATCCATAAGCCCATACTTCACTTGCTTCTTCCACAAGAGTGATCCAAACCAACTAGTGAACCACCACCTCCACTTCATTGATCCATCTCACTGACCAATTTTGTAGTATATGTATATAATTCATAAAAAAAATCACAAAAACACACAAAAAAATTCAAAAACATAAAAAAAAAAATCATTTGCATTGCATGAAAATGGTCTTTTTCCTATTACATTTATTAGTGTTGCTTGTTGTTTTTCAGGTTCCCGGAGCTCTAGCATCAATTCTATCAAACAGGATCCATCCACCTCCCATCTTGCCAACTACCATTTTCCCATTTAAGTTGACATGAGTCATGTTGACTTATTCACCCTCCTTCGTAATCCATATGATTTGGCAAAGCCAATTCCAATTGACATGAGCCTTATTGACATGGATCAAATTTCCTCACCATCATCCTTTACCGAATTTATCCTTTCTAAGGAATTGTTAAGGGCTTTAGCCAACTACATTCCTCCATTGCCTCCACCATCGCCTTCACCTTCACCTTTAGATCCCGAGGTTTTCAAGGCAGACATAGAAGAGTTTGAGTCAGAAGAGTTTGATAATATCATAGATGAAATTCATTTTATTCCAACACACCATTAACTTGAGGAAGGTTATCATATGTCTATTGAAGATACCATCGCTATGAATCTTAGTTCAGATGCAGACAACCCCCGAATTGTCAAACTAGGGAAAATTTTATCTATCGATAAATAAGAGCAATTAATTTCTCTTCTCAAGAAGAAGAAGGGCATTTTTGCATGGTCCTACAAAGACATGCTTGGTCTTGACCCTAACTTGGTTGTCCATATTCTCACTTTGCATTCTAATGTTAAGTCAGTCAAACAAAAAATCAGAAGGATGCATCCTACCGTTGCCCTATTGGTTAAATAAGAGCTTCAAAAGCTATTAGAAGTGGGTTTCATTATACCCATTGACTATCCTACGTGGCTTTCAAACATGGTACTCATTCACAAGCCTAACGAGGCGATACACATTTGCACTAATTTTTGAGACCTTAACAAAGAGTGTCCTAAGGATGACTTTCCTCTACCAAACATTGATACTCTTGTCGACACTTGCACTGGTCATGAAATGCTTTCCTTAATAGAAGGTTTTTTAGGATACAATCAGATTTGAATCAAACTTGATGACCAACACAAAACAACGTTCACTACACCTTGGGGGAATTTTTGTTACATGGTGATGCCCTTTTGGCCTAAAAAACGTAGGTGCCACTTATCAACGTGCCATGACATACATCTTCCATGATTACATGTATAATATCATTGAAGATTATATGGATGATCTCTTGGCTAAATCCAAAACTCGACAAGAACACATTGGTGTATTGGAAAAAGTCTTTTATCGACTTCTAAAGCATCATATAAGGTTGAACCCCAATAAATGTTTCTTTAGTGTTACCTCAGGCAAACTATTAAAATTTATTGTCTCCAAAAGAAGCATTGAAGTGGACCCAAACAAAGTCAAGGCCATCATAGACATTCCTCTTCCAACAAACTTGAAGGAATTTCATAGCTTACAATGAAAGATCCAATCGATCCATCGTTTCATTGCACAACTTTCTGACAAATTCATGCCATTTAATCACCTATTACAAAAGGGGGTAACATTTTTATGGGTAGATGAATATCAAAAAGCTTTTGATGATATCAAATAATACTTGGCTTTTCCACCAGTTTTAACTCCTCCTCATCCGGGATTCCCCTTCCATCTTTATGTTTCAACAACATACTTTGCATTAGGGGCAATGCTTGCACAAAAGAAATAAAACAATCAAGAGCAATTTGTCTATTACAATAGTCGAACATTTGTAAGCTATGAAACTAGATACGCTTACGTGGAAATATTGTGCGTAGCAATGATTTTTACCACTAAGAAACTCAGACATCAAATACGTAGTCACACCCCATATGTCATAGCTCATGAAAATCCTCTATGTTATATGATGTCTCACACTTAAAATAACACCCACACCACTAAATGGATAATGCTCCCTCCTCACTGAATTCGATGTTGAGTTCATTAGCCAAAAAACTATTAAAATTTAGGTCATAGTCGATCAGCTTGTGAAAGCTCCATTACCTACTGATCAACCCTTGATTATTGAGCTCCCAGATGATTTGGTATTCACTATCACTGAACAAGAAGAAGATGTCATTCCAGATGAAGACGTTGATATCACACTATTCTTTGATGGTTCTAAGTGCAAAAAAGGTCAAGGTGTTGGAGTCATGTTTCATACCACCACCCAAGGGATACCTACCTCCTTATCGTTCAAACTTGACTTCCAATGCACAAACAACAATGCAAAGTATGAAGCCTTAATCTTAGGTCTTCAAGCAACCATAGCTATGGACATAAAGTGTATCAGGATATTTGGTGATTCTCAACTTTTTATTTTACAAATCAATAAAGAATACCAATGCAAAGAACCTACCATAAAGCTTTACCATGAAGTAGCAATGAAATTGCTCACCAAATTTAATTGGTATGAAATCGATAGTTTGCCATGTTTGACTAATAGATTTGCAGATGCGATGGCCTCTCTAGGATCATTGATTTCAAAGAACTTTGAAGGAGTGGTACAACCACTCATTGTTACAACGATCTCTAAATCCACGATTATCCGTGCTGAATCTAAGGATGAGAAAGATGTTTGCTTTATCCATTCGTAGCCATATGAGCCTTGGTCAAACCAAATAATAGCCTTTATCAAGTTTGGAACACTCCCATTAGATATGTCATGGACTGCTAAATACACTTTCAAGCATAAGGCAACTCATTTTACTCTCTTAGGGGACGTGTTATATAGATGTGGTTATGATGGAATCCTTATTTGTTGTCTCGAGTTTGTAGAGGCACAAATATCCATAGTTGAAGCTTATGATGGTACTTGTGGTGGTCATTTTAGTGGAATGGCCATTGTAAAGTGTATTTTATGCATGGATTACTATTGGCCCACCATGGAACGTGATTGTTGCACTTATGTCAAGCATTGTTAGCAATGTCAATAGCATGCTAATTTAACTCATATACCATTACAAGAATTTATATCATATTCAAAGCCTTTGGTACTTTTCACAATGGGGTCTTAATTTGATTGGCAAAATATCACCTCCTTCCTCAGGACAACATACATTCGTCATCATAGCTACTGAATACTTCACAAACTGGGTTGAGGCAATTCCTCTAACCAATACGATAGAACCTAGAATTATGGAGTTTATACTTCATCATATCATTTGTCATTCTCGTATTCCCTCAAAATTTATCTCTAACAATGGAAAGTATTTAAATAACAAGGATGTTCGAGCACTTTACAAGAAAATAATATCCAACATAATTTTTTGACTCCTTATTACTCGTAAGCAAATGGACAATTTGAGGTTACCAACAAGACCTTAATTGTTATTCTCAAGAAATCAGTCAAAGAAAATCATAGAGATTGGCATACTCAAATTTCCTTGGCATTATGGGCTTATAAAACAAGCATCCGCACGCCTGCTGGGACAATGCCATTTTCATTGGCCTATGGAGCTGAAGCAATCATGCCTCTTGAGCTTGAGATCCCCTCCATTCAAATTTTATTGCAAGAATTCATAGATGATGATACTGCTAGACAATCATGTTTTGACCAACTCACACTTCTTGATGAAAGGTGAGTCAATGATTTGGAGCATTTACAAGTTTATCAAGACTACCTAAAGTATGCTTACAATGCCAAAGTTAATCTACGTGAATTCCAAGTAGGAGATCTTGTTCTTAAAGATAACCAACAAAACACCAATGCATTGTCGTATCTTCATGATAAATTCGTGGCTAATTGGTTAGGTCCATACATTGTTACTCAAAAAGTGGATAAAGGAACGTATAGAATTTCTAGTCTAGAGGGAGTTGAAGAGCTCGAACCACTTAATGTTATCCACTTGAGAGCATTCTATGCTTAATGTGATATATATATATATATATATATATATATATATACATATACATGGCTATTACACAAAAATACAATTATATCATACATTTGCATTGTACATATTTCATTTCACACATTTGCATTACACACATTCCATTTTATAAATTTAATTTCATTGCATTCACAACCACAACCATCTCATTTAATACTAGGGATCATTTATTCAGTCTAGATAATAATTGGTCCAATACAATTTTGTTGCCTTAATCAGGGGTACCTTCAAATCATCATCCATTTCATTGCACCATTCAATAAAGTCAAATTGTCATTTGCAAGCCATATTTCCATAATTCCTAGGTGTTTTCCTTCACTCAACCACTTCTAGTGTTTCTAGCAACCTCCAAATACATGTCGAGTTTTCTTTAGGACCAAAACACATTTTCATTAAGAAAATCTTGAGTTATGCGAATTAACTCTAACATTCTCGAATTGAACACAATCACACATCTTAAAAACATCTTGTGTCAAAGAGATATAACACCATATTTAGGTTGTACCTCAAAGTGAAAAGGGTATTCCTTTGCTTGTTCCATCATGCACATAGTCCACAAAATAGTGGTTTTCACTACTAGCACAATTTCCAAATAAAATAAAAAGTAGGGAAAAACCCCTAAAAATCCAAATCTTTTACACATCACACACCATAGATCCTCAATTTGTAAGGATAGAACTACATTTTTAGTCAGATGGTTAGGTAGTCCAAATCCCCAAAGCTTAGAGATAAAATTCTTGGACTGTCAATCTCCATCGGGGCTATAGACGCTTGACTAGTAGTGGAGTATGCTCATGCATGGCGACACATCTATTTTAAAGAGACCTTTGACCTCACATAAGTAAAAGCTTGCTTCTTGGTCTCATCCATAACATGTTTCATCTCAATTTACTCAAGATGAGTTAATGAATTCACTTGCACACACACTGGTTCTTGATTGCCTCGAGTGATTACCATACTCATGATTCGATAAATGAATTCACTGCACACACATTTTTTCTTAGAAAAAAATTAGGCAGTATTTAGCGAGTTTATTTGATGCCACTAGTATGTCTAAGTCTCTGCAAAATAGTTAATTTTCCATATCAACATCCATATCTTCTTCCATGTCAACATCCATATCATTGCATGAGTCTTCCATTTCACATGCCACCAGTTTGGTGCCCCTGATTAAACAATAATGCTATAAATGGTCAAGTAAAATCTAAACTATAAATGATCATTAGAGCATTAATTCATTGGTATTTATAACACATTATCATTTGCATTATCATCCATCACACATTTACACATGCATCCACACAACAACATTTACACAAAATAATTCACGTAAAAGCGTAACACAGGGTAAAATCTATGTATATATATGTATAAATATCACATGTACAATGAATGCCCAAAGGCTATATACAATGGATCACCAAGGCTCATATATAAAAAGTGCATCTCAGTACTAGCTAATGCCTATAGAAGGACCCTTATGATATTAGAGCCCTAGACATAGAGCTATGCCTAGACTCGCTATGCCTAACAAACTCGAATATGGATGAGGAGGGTGGATCTGGAAGCCCAATGTGGTGCTCCATCAATTGATCCTCCAAAACCTGAATATATCCATCCTGAGCCTGAAGGTGTTGTACATCATGTATCTACTGATGATCCCTCTCAAGAAGCTCTACCTAGAGCCTTGTGATCCTATCCGATGCAGTCGAGCTATCTCCGCATACCGAGCTACTACCTCCATAACCCGAGTCACTATCACTGCATCCTGATCTGCCACCAACTTCTCAAGTCTTGCCTAGTCCTCCTCACTTTATCCTAAAGGTCTCTTTGGAACCTCCTCCATATCATCATCCATGCCATATCCATCACATCTAAGCATTGGATCTTACTCTATTGTGTCCCTTTCTCGTCTCCCTCAATTGCTAGATTGAAGGTATCTACGATGCCTAGGAGCCTCATCTACCTCCTCCATATCAGTCTCTGCCTCATCCTCATCACCATTCCCTTCATACACTTTCAAAATAAGTACCCATGGTGCTTGTAAAATGAACCATGCATTGTACTCCCATAGTATTCATTGCATCATTCAAATAGGGGAGGTCCATCTCCTCATCATCCTCATAGGTCACCCTCCATGCCTCAACACAACCCATCTCATCCCGATGATGCCTGTAGAGCACTAGTGCCTTAGGAGCCCCCTACAATAGCCCAAACTACTTTAGCACCCGTGAGAACTGGATATACTCCACCTCACTCTTGTGCCTCCAACCACCCACCTAGCCTGTCAAACTCTCCGTAGATGTTCCTCGTCACCAGTTCAAGTGGCACCTCACCATGGCCTCTATAACACTTGAGAAATTATCAATCATATCCACAAATACTTGTACCACTGGCTAGTACAAACATGATGACTCAGTTGCACCTCCTCTACCACATGCCATCATAGTGTAGGGCTATTCCCTCTCCCATGCCTTAATAGGCAAGCCTATAGGTCGAGCCACACTAAAGTGCTCCCAACCTCAACACTGTAGTAGAAAACTACATCCCAAACCCTTTTGCCCCTGCCTCTTCACATCATACAACTCTTGGTATATCTGTACCAACAAAGCAAGTGCCCATGCATACACCCGATATGTATCGATCATGTCATACACTAGCCCGATCAGGTTCCATGGGAACCAATAGCCAATGTTGTTCGGGGCCACTATGTTGGCCAACATGAACATGACCAAAGTGGGTAGTGCATCCAACTTCTTATACACATACATAGCCAATTAAATTATCTCTCCACCCTTCACACTCTCACCTCGCCATCCATGTCCAAAGATATGGCTCATCTCATGATCCTTATCATGTCCAACCTTAACACGTAACCCCTTCATTGGTAACTTAAGGATGTGATATATCCTCAAGTGTCATTGTCATCTCTTTAGTAGGGATCTAAAAGCTACCCCTATTTGGATCCCATCTATCTAACAAGGTAGATAGATACCCCTCATCCACCCTCACCACATCAATATGGGTTGTCCCAACCAACCTCACATCCTCCAACTAATCCTAATCCTCCTTCCATAACACCTTTCTCACCCCTAGAATGAGAGGTGAGAATCGATGTTGAGCCTTCAAAATCCTCAACTATCGCACAACACATTCAACAAAACAATTACATTAAATTCACATTCATTTGCATACACACACAAAAAAATAATTTTTTTTGCACAAATCCAAACAAGAGTGCCAAGGACACTTACCTTAGCAACATGCACTTATGCTCCTGCTAGCGTATCCGCACCCTCCATTGCCATAGCTTCTGCACCACCACATTCCTTCACTCCACTTCACTTCACTCAATCCCTCAGATGTAGCTACTGGAATTCATGAACACAAGAATGAATCTAATTTCAACTCTGCAAGCCATTTATAGTTGTTCCTAGTACACTGGAATTCCCATGGGTGTTCATATATGCATTGGGATACTACCCTATATTTACAAAATAACAAACTCTGGTTGACGTCTACGCATGTTGTGGATGCCCGTCAAAATTTGGTGTCGTAATTTGTATAAAAGATCAAAATGATCCAAAAATTTAGCTTACCTCCACAAAATTACTCCAAATTGCATTCATACATTCATTTCATCATCATATCATGTTTTGTGAAAACCAAACTCGATTTGGGTGCATAATTTTTGCTTGTGACCAAAAGGCGCAAAATCATCTTTCAAATTTCAAAACGCATCAAAATGGTCCAAATTTTCACAAAAAAACCATAATCATAATTCTCATCATAAAATTTTCATCTCAAGATCATATTCATTTCACCATAATTTTCACTCATCAAACATTACATTTGCATATTTTGCGAAGTTCATATACAATTTCAAGTGAATCTCATATCTAGTGGTCTATTCTATCTCCTTGGCGATTACAGATATTGATTGTCCATGCAATTCAATAATATGGGTAAATTACCATAAGGAAACTTGGTCATCTTCATCATTCAATATATCCTTGTTCAAAAATAAAATCACTTTTGGTACCTCACCTTTAGAGTGAGACTATGCCAGATTAATTTGCTCAACAATTATCATTGATGGCCTTGTTTGTGGGGCTTGAAACACGAACAAAATCATAACTCATCATTTATTTTAAAAATGATAGTCATCATGGAGATAGGCCCTCACTAGGTTGATTGGTTCTAATTACGAGAATTATCCTATAGTCACTAGCTGACCCTCCAAGGTTGACTCTTTTTCTTCTATTGTATTTTCATCACTTTGCTTTTCAATGACGACAAAAGGCACTTTCTTCAACTGCATGGAATCACCCCAAACTTGGGGTAACCACATTTGATTTTGATTTCCCAAAATGGGATACATATTACATGACCAAGGCATTTACACTTGGCAACAACCATTTCTTTTTTGGAGCAAAAACATAATGAATCTATTGTAGTTCACAACAATCCCTTTCCTTCATGAGGGCAAAAATAAAATCATTTTACATCATTCATATCATCTGCACTTACACCATTCACTTGCATTTTTATCGCATAATTTTATCAATTGACTTGTGAGAATTCATTTTTGAGGGGGTAAGATACATAATCAAATTCTTTTGTCTTCAAGTTCATCTTCACATTCCAAGGAAATAAAGTTGAAGTTCAACTCATCATCTATGAATTTAGAAAATTCATTCCAATTGATTACACCATCATCTCCTCCCTTGTGTAGTAGATAATTACATGGAGGTTTATTCTCAATTTGTATTATCTTCCAATGTCTTAGAACTTTCATATATGCATAGTCCATTGCTAAATATCCATCCCCTAATATCTTTTCTATCTCTAAATAGTAGCATTCTAAATAATGGTGAAAGATCAACTATATTTACTTCTTATACAATAATTAGTTTTGGATGCCTTGCATTATCATTATCAAGTCCTTCAATATATTAATATCATATAATTTTGTTCCATCTATTTGAATAGGTATATTGGTAGTTTCTATATATGGTAGGCCCATCTCTTTATAGACTGCTTTTGGCATAATAGTTACAGTCACTCTTGAATAAAAAATGCAAATATCTAGAAGATAAATCTCAATCTTAAAAATGATATAAAATTATAATGGCTTCATCATCATAGGATTATACGAGTTTAACACATTTGTCTCTTTCACTTGGATGTCAAATGGCTCTTAGCTATCATATTTTTTTGCTTTGATAGGTTAGGCTATGTATGTTATGACAATAATTTTTACTTTAGCATAACTACATTCTTTCTCCCTTAATGCTTCTTGTAGCAATTCTCTTTATCATGGTAGCACCAATGCTTCCAACATAGTTACTTTGGCTAGTGTGTTTCTTAGTTTTGACAATACTAAACTTAGAGTCAAATAGGTTATTTTCATTACAAGGTACAAATTTCTTAAATTGTCTTGTTATAATAAGCTGACTCTTACAAGGAGGAATACCTTAGGTTCTTATTTTATTTTTTTGTATTTTTTCTCTTTTAGCATGTCTATCAACCTCTATAATTCTATTTTTAGTAGTAGGTTAATTCTCTTAGTGAGATTCAATTTTTTAATTTTAAGCTAATAAATCCCCTACGTATTTCCTTGCATAGTTCCTTGATAATGATTGGTTTCTTATCCTATGGATGTAACAATGGTGTTAGGATATACTATTAAAAATAAACCCACTCACACAAATATTGTAAATAAATATAAATATTTGATGGAAATTAAGTGTAGAAATGAAACAATATCACAAATAATACAAAATCGTAGGCCTCTTCAAGGGGGAAACCTCCTTTAATACTTTCATTAATTTGCAAAAAGATACATTCATTCATAGATTTGTCTTTTAAAGATACACTTCAAGCAACCCTAACCTATTGCTCAAGAGTTGAATTACATGCAAAATGCCACTCAAGCTAGAATATTCTACTAAACAATGGTTACATGAAATGACCCCACTTGTCTAGGTGTCTTACTTGCCACATACCATTACAAATTATTACAAAAATAATAATAGAAAGGAATACCCATGTTGGAAAGGGATCATTACATAATCATATGAGTATTACAAAAATAGTTTTAGGATGGGGTCCTAACATGCCCTTCCCATTCAAAAATATTTGTCCTCAAAATTGTAGATGAGGAAATTGATGTTGTAGCTATTGGAGAGACTCCCATGTAGCATATTCTAGTTGTAGTCCATACCATTATACAAGAACCTCAGTGATTACCTGATTGCAAAGAGTGTGTGACTTGTGGTCCAACAATTATTCAAGCTCAAGCAAAATAGAACCCTCTTCATCTAGTTTTGGTAAAGTAGATTGAACCTACTCGATTGTCCACAAAATTCTTGAGAGAGGATACATGAAAGATAGGGTGGATCTTAGATGTAGATGGTAGGGACAATTTTTAGGTTATGGCACTAATCCATTGTAATACTTGGTAGGGACTATAGTATTTTGTAGCAAGCTTTTGACACCTGCAAAGCTAGAGTGAAGACTGCTTATAATGCTACAAATGAAGGAAAACCATATCACCAACTTCAAAGATACAATTAGAATGATATTGATGAGCTTGTTGGTGCATCCAATTCTAGGCCAATTCCAAATTCAGCTTCAGTTGGCAGAGAAATTTTGCATGCTAGTGGAGTGTAGTGTCAACAACATGGACCTTGGAGCTGTTTGGAATGTAGGATGAAGGTGTTGATGGAGGCCAACCATAAGCTAATTTAAAAGGGGTGACCTTGGTTGCAGTGTGATAGGAAGTGTTATACCACCACTCGATCAAGGGAAATGACTTTGTCCACTAGGTAGGATGATTAGAGGCAAAGCAACAAAGGTAGATTTCCAAATATTTGTTGACAATATTTGTTTTATCATCTATTTGTGAATGATAGGCTGAAATAATTTTAAGTCGAGTTCCCTACAACTTAAAAAATTCTTGCCAAAAATTACTAGTAAAGGTAGGATCACGATCGAACACAATGGAGGCGGGCATGCCATGAAGGCAAAAAATATAATCTAGAAAAATTTGGGCAACTATTGAGGTAGTGAAAGGATGGGAGAGGGAATAAAAATAAACATACTTCTTGAGATGATCCATGACCACGAAGATAACTGATTTGCTGCCAAACTTAGATAATACTTCAATAAAGTCCATGGAAATATTTGTCCAAGCTTGTTGTGGAATAGGCAAGGGCTAAAGAGTTTTGAGGGAATGAATTATTTTACCTCTCATCCGCTGGTATATGTCACACTCTACCACAAAATTTTGTATGTCCTTCTTCATACCTTTCTAGAAAAAGGTACGCTTAATCCTTTCATAGGTATTAAGGAAACTAGAATGACCTACATTAGGTGAGGTATGCATCTCCTTCAAGATGAGTTCCTGGAGTTGAGAAGTGGGGGGAATAATAAGGCATTTGAGGTATTTCATAGGTGTTTCTTGAAGTGTGGCAATCAAATTTTGCAATACTAAGTTCTTAAGCATGTCTATGTAAAGAGAATTTATCTATTGAGGTATGGGCAAAGAGATGGCACATAACATACTTTGAATCTCAAATTGGTGAGAGAGGGCATCCACCATAATGTTCTCCTTTCCTTTTTATAGGTATTATCATAATTATAGCGTATGAGCTTAGAGATCCATTTTTTTTGTTTGGGGTGGCAACTCACTGCTCTAGGAAGTACTTGAGACTTGGTGATCTATTTTAATGGGAAAATGGTACCCAATGAGATAAGGTTTCCAATGAGTAATTGCATGCAAAATTGCGAGTATCTCCTTCACATAAGTTGATTTGCTTAAATTGCAGCTTGAAATTGCTTTGCTAGTGAAGGCCAAAGGATGTCCTTTCTATATCAATATGTCTCTAATGCAATTATAGAAAGCACCAATTTCAATTATAAAGGGTTTAGAGAAATCAAGCATGGTTGAGAATGGTATGGTTGTCATAGCATACATTAAATTAAGGAACACTTGTTCGGCTAGACCTGTCCAAGTAAAATAATTTTTTTTTTCAACATTACAATTAAAGGGGTAACAATTTTGCCATAGTTATGGGAAAATTGGTGATAATAGCCTATGAGTCCTAAAAATCCATGAAGACCCTTAAGAGTGTGTGAATTTGGCCAGTCTTGAACAACTTGAATCTTATTAGGCTCAAATTTAACTCCATATTTGGTGACAATGTGTCCTAAATAATCTACTTTGATCAATCCAAATGAACACTTGGACCTCTTAGCATAAAACTAATGTTGTTCCAAAAGCTATAAAGTCTACTCCACATGGATGAGGTGCTCTTACCAAGAGAGACAGTAAACCAAAACATCATAAAAGAAGACTAAAATGAATTTACAAAGGAATGAGTAAAAAATATTATTCATGAGGCTCTAAAATGTGGAAGGTGCTTTTGTCAATCCAAATGGCATAACCAAAAATTCATAATGGTCCTCATGAATGTGGAAGGTGGTTTTGGGGATATCCTCCTCTTTGAACCATATCTGATGGTAACCCGAGCAAAGATCTAACTTGGAGTAAAACATAGCACCATGCAATTTATCCAACAATTCATCTACCATGGGAGTACGAAATTTATCCTTTATGGTGAGCTTATTGAGCTCACAAATATATATACACAACCACCAAGACCCATACTTATTTTTAATCAAAAATACTAGAGAAGAATAAGGAATGTTACTAGATTGAATGACTCTAGATTTTAACAATTCTTGTACTAATCTCTCAATTTTTTACTTAAGAGCATGGGGGTATTGATAAGGTCTGATGTTAGGTGGCACACTACTAGGTACCAATGGAATGGCATGATCATGGGAGCGACAGGGTGGTAAGTCTCTTGGTTCTACAAATACTACCTCATTCTTAGTCAGAACGAGCTACAAATCTTAAGAATTTTATCATCTATTGACTTGGTTGATTAGATTGCAAATATTTGAGTAATTACCCCATGAGAAGATTTTTTAACAACTTCTCAATATGTTTTGAATTGATAATCTAAGGAGGTATTGCTTATGAACCACGAAGAGTGTAAGACCTACTATTTTGTAAAAAATGCAACCACAAATTTGTAAAATTCCAGGCAATGGTGCCCAAAGTAACTAACCATTGAGCTCCTAGCACCATATCACATCCCCTAGTTGAAGAGCAAACATATCCTTTTGAGACCATAGTCCTTATTTTCAACTTAATATTGCAACATTTAATTTTGCAAGGCAAGGTATCACTATTTTACACCTTAACCTCAAAGGAATTAGAAGTATGTATGTAACAATTAGCTTGCTTAGAGATTTGGGGATTAATTAAGTTGTGTGTACTTCCTAAATAAATAAGGATTGTAAGATGTTGGCCTTTGAAAAAACCTATGACTTTCATGGTATATGGAGTAGTAATCCCTACAAGATCATGAACAAAAAATTATGGCTATGGTTCTTCTTGTGTGTCACCCTCATATTGAGGTGAGTCCTCTAATGCTTATGCTTCATCCTCAAGTTGTTCACTACTTTTTGGTTCCTCTACATCAATCAAGAATAGCTTATTTTGAATGCATCTATGCCCTCATGTATATTTTCATCATAATTATAACATAAACCTTGGGTGCATCGGGCATCCATCTCTTCGATAGTCAAGTGCTTGTAGGGAGTAGATTTACTTTTAGTATTGGATGTGAGCTTAGGAGGAAATGAGGGTTTGGCCTATGGAAATTTAGGTGGCCTCCTTTGAGTTGAAGATTTTTCTTCAACCAACCATGCCAAAATTATGGCCTACATCATAGTTTGCGGTTTGAATATCTTGGCCTCACCCTTAAGATCATCCTTTAAACCACTGACAAAATAGCTCAAAAAAATCCTTCATTCAACCCTTTTGTCCTATTAACCAATTTTTCAAATTAGGTTTGGTAGTCCTAAATTGTAGAATTTTTTCTCTATTTTGTTAAGGCTCTTGTGAAGTCTTCATACTCACTGGGACTAAAACAAGTGACTAATTGTGACTTAAAAACTTCCCAAGAAGGGTCAAGAACTCTGTTGTAACCACCGATACCATTGTAAATATTTATATTAAAATTTTAAAGATGCCATAGTGATCCACAAATATTTAGAGATATTATGAAGTTTGAAAAACTAATCCACACGACATAACTACCAATATGCATCCTTTTAGTTGAACATAGGAAAGTCTTTTTTAGGCATCTTAAAGGGAGCATCTTGATAAAAAAGAGTGTGAGAGCCTTCCCTATCTCGATGGAGACATTTTCAACGTCCAACGTTTTCAATGTCATAACACTTCAATACATTTGGGCCCTCCTTAAGTTGTGCTTCCACCTCTAAGAAGTGGTTTTCAAAGTTGGCTTTGGTGTTGAAATAATAACTTTTCAAAAGTTGTACATCATCTTGCACACTTAAAATTGCCTCTATAAGGGAACTAAGTGTAGAATTTATGTTCTCCAAAGAGTTGGCTTTTTCTACCCCTTTTTGGTGTTCACAAGTGCCACCAACCATTTTGGTATGATTTGAACAACTACTACCAACTTACTAAAAATAGAAGTATGGTTCCAAGAGTTACTATTTTTAGTAAGGAGCCAAAAAAATGCTTGGGTGGTATATATCAAAATGATCAGCTCAAAAAGTGTTAGCTTTTGATGTAGTATGAAATGGGAGATAGTAATCACAAGATGAAAAAATAATATGAAAGAAAGTAAATCCGCAAGATGACTGAAAATATGTTATAAATAGAAATGAAAAATGAATACTTTAGCTATGGAGGAAAAGGACAATCCATGAATAATGCTACTAGAATATATTTCACCCATCACCAATATGAGGGACTATATCTATGCTATGCTTTCCTATGCTATGATATGCTATTACAATGAGGCCTTTATAGAAGAAGATAAGTTCCTCGGCCAACACTCTACCTAGCTGTGTAAGGGACAACTTGCACATATAAAACTTGCATATTGACACTTATGCATTTATTACATTGCATGAAGAAACTAGGTAACCTCTCCCTAAAGTAATCTAATGTCCTAAGTATGTACCTAGGAAGGTACAATTACATGATCCAAATGATGTAATATAATCTATTTCTAACACCCCCATGTATTACATTATTTGGATATTGAAGACTTTAGTCTTCAATGTGGATATTCTTCTTGATATCGAGATTCATATTCTTCTTTTATGTTTCTTGTAACCTATTCAAGCAAGTAGTTAGTGTCTTCATAACTCATTATTCTTGCTGAAAGAGCTTTGAATTCATAATCATCTGTGGATCCTTTAGGTTCTTTGATTTCTTCTATCCTTTGAGCTAGATGTCCTTTTTTATTTCTTTTGCAATACTCCAATTGTGGATAATTCGTTGGATGCTGAAAATGTTGCTGATGAAGATTTTGATATTGTCGTGGTTGAAATTGGTTCCCATTGTTCATATTATTTCCTCGATTTTTATTTTTGGAATTGAATCTATAATAGCTGGTACTATGACCTTTTTTCTTGCATATCTGACAATACATGTTGTACCATGGTTTTCATCATTTTTATGAAGAAGCAATATTTCCTTATGGATTATCTCTAGATGAAAATGCAATTTTAGTCATTTCATATTTAATTATTCCTGTAGAATATTGACTAGGTCATCAAAAGAGGTATCTTTACTTAGGACTTGTATAGATGTTACCAAATGCTTGTAGCTGTTTGGAAGTTCTCTCATGGTTACTTGAGTAAGAAGTTCATTCTTAACTATTTCTCCTAAGAAATAATTTCGCACCTTCTACCTTCCTTAGGAACAATTCTATGCTTTCTCCACTATTCATCTTTAATGAGTGAAGTTGAGTTTGAAGATGAAGAATAGTTGCCTTATTATTTCCTTCAAATATTTTCTCTAGGCTTGTCCATGCATTTGAAGATGATTTTTCTGAATTGATATAGGGTTGTATCTCATTAGTGATAGCAAATGTTATTATCATTAGAGCCTTTGAATCATTTTTCTCAAAATTTAGGATTTTAGTATCACTTGTGGCTGGTCTTTGTGTTTTCCCTTTGAAAATATCCCAAAGTTTTTCATATACCAAGATTGCTTTCACTTTATTCTTCCAAGAGAAATAATTAGGACCCTTGAGTAATTGAGATTCTTCTAGGAAGAATTTATTTGATGTCATTTAAATTCCCTAATATCAATCCTTTGATTTTATGGACTTTCTTATGTCTCCCTAGTAATTTTGGGATATAATATAGTGCTCTTGTAAAAAGTAGTTCAATTTTGGTTGATTTTGTAAAGTTTTGTAAATATCAAAAATCAACTTTTATTATCCCTTATTGCTCCTATTGAACTAAGCACTTTTCAATTTTGAAGAGGTTTTAATGTTGGATTTCTTTTGTCCCTTTTATGAAATTTTGAGACAAGAATATTATAAATTTTCAGCCTTAGCAAAAAGCCTTAATAACCTCTTTTAATATCCCTTTAGGATTTAATTGTAGTGTATCTAATTTCCAATAAATTATTTTGATACCCTTATAACTCCCAAATTTTGGAAAAATTAGACCATAATAATATTTGCAAATATTTTTTTAAAATAATTTCCAGTAGAAAGTCTAATTGCTCTTATGTTTAATATTGCAAATATTATATTGATTTGATAAATTATTCACTTTGAGATATGGCTTTCATGTTGGACATTTGAGGTAATTTGAGGCATTTTATATTGTCATTGATGTCACGTGGATCATATCTAGTTTGGTGGCCAAAATATTTCATAAATAAGCATTTATGATATTTTGGAAAGCATGGCTATTTATAATATTTTTGTGAAAACCAAGGTAGGAAAAATAAAAGGTTTTATTTAAAACCATGAATGGCAGATTTGAAATGGGTTTTTCTTAAAACCTGATTTAGGCTTTCGTTTTGTCAAAAAAGGTGCCCCAGAGATGGAGATATTCAATTTTGAATATTTGGTTTAAATTTTAATATTTAAAATTTATTTTTAAATTTTAAAATTAAAATTACCTCAGCGCCGATGTCATCATCAAAAATAAATTAATTTAAAAGTGTTGCCGATGTCTACAAAAATTAAAGGGAAGTTACATATAAATACAAAGGCTTTTAATTCAAAAGTCTTGGAATCATGAGCAAGAGGATATAAGATGAAAAACGTCGAAATATTCGTGTGGTAGCGTGGTCCAACGACGATCGAGGGGAGTGCAAAGGTTTTTTCTTGCAAAAGAGATAAGGTTTGATTCCCACGAGTTAGATTTTCGAGCAAGAGAATTGATCCACATTTTTCTTTTGATGTGAGCAAGGGAAGAAGGACAAAAGTGCATTTTGCGCTCCTTGTCCTATGCGAGCGCGTAGCTCACGTGGTCTTTGGCGTCACAGTTGAGGAATGTTTGGGCAGAGACGAGGATTTGATTCCCTCTAAGAGGCAAGTAACATTTTTTATTAATAATTTTTTATTATTGCCTAATGTTGGAGAAATAAGGTGATGAGGGTTGATTTGATTTCTTTTGGAAGGCAAATTTAAAAGCACTTTTAGAAAAGAAGATAATTTTGGTATTTTCTTTTTATAAAAATATATCATATTATATATCGTTGGAAAACTTATTTAAAGGGCTATTTGACTAACTCATTTAGAAGGAGAAATAAGGTGTATATAGAGAGATATTTCTTTTTTTATAAAGGGGTTCAAAAGTGAATATTGTTGTGCTCTTTTTCAAAGTGTGTTGAGTGTGGCAGATTTCCAAAGAGGTTTATTCACTTCATGAAAGGTATGGGCACATTCTCCTATTGATTGTTTATGGTGGTTGAAATATCATTGGAGGGAAAAGTATTGTTTGTGGTTTCCTTTTCGAAAGTGGTTGGTTGAATGCATCAAGGTTTTTGAATTGAGAGTTGTTTTTAAACCTTGTGTTATAAGCATACTGGTTGAAGCCCATTGATTGCGAAATAACTTGAGTTATAAAAGAACATAAGTATCATTGTTATGTGAGATTTGTGGTTGAGCATTGTTGGATACATTTGAGTTGGTTGATGCATACTTGGACTAGGGTTTTGTGAGTTGTCCCTTGTGGTGATTAGTTGAGAGTGAGATTAGAACATATTGAGTCTCTAACAATTCTCTTTATGCTTCTATGAATTTGAGTTGAGTTGAGATTGCCATTCATTGTTGAGTTCATTTTGAGTACTACTTGAGCATGATTGATTGAGCCTTTGAGAAGGCCTTTGGGATAGATTTGAGGACAATGTTGGGACAAATTTGTGGATAATTTTAGAGCAGATTTGGGAAAGTTCTTGGTGAGCTTGCTAGAGCAGAATTGGGCAAGTTCTTGGTGAGCTTTCTAGAGCAGATTTGGGAAAGTTATTGGTGATATTGCTAGAGCAGAATTAGGCAAGTTATTGGCAAGCTTGCTAGAGCAAATTTGGGCAAGTTCTTGGTGAGCTTGCTAGAGTAGAATTGGGAAAGTTCTTGGTGAGCTTGCTTGAGCATATTTGACAAGTTCTATGTGAGCTTGTTAAGTAGGTTCTGTGTGAGACTATTATGCAGGTTCTGTGTGAGCCTATTGAGCAGGTTCTTAATGAGCCTATCGATAGAGCTTTGGAGGTGACAGAGTACAAAGGATAGAGTCTCAGTGGATAGAGATATAATAGCCAACACAATTGAAGATAAATCTGAGTGAGGAGTCTTCAACTGGAGAGAGGTCCACTAGTTAGTACAATAGAGAGACAAAATATTCTAGAAGATCACATAGCCAGAGCAGAAGGGGAAAGAGTTCTCCTGTGGAAGAGATCCACGAACTTGAGATTAGGGGATCAACATATCCTTTGGACAAAAATCCATAAACATTGTAATTGGGAGTGATTCCCAAAGAGATTGATTGAGAAAGTTTTAGTAAAATATTTTCTCCGTGGAGTAGCCCATATTTGTGAACCACGTAAATTATGGTGTCCTTATTGTGTATGGTTTTTGTGCATTATTTTAATTACTTCTAATGATATCGCTATCTTTACACAACATAATATTGAATTGGAAGATAAAGTAAAAAGTGGTCTTATACTGTTCACCCCCATCTTAGTATAAGCTTGTGTTCTTCAATTGGTATTAGAGTGGGTTCCTTCGAAAAGTCTAACAACTTGAGGGCAAATTCTACAAGAACACAAGTGGTAAAGAAAGGCAAGAGTAGAAGCATGAGACACAAGAAGAAAAGAACACCTATGGTCATGAAATAAAAGGAATATGAGTTTAATATTGTTGTATTGGGAGGATACATGGAAACAGATTCAATAGATGAATCAAGTAATGGAGAAATATCCAGACTGATAAAGTTTTGTACTAGATGTGGGAACATAGGTCACCATGCAGCTCATTGTTCACAAGAATGTTTTGTTTGTGGTCAACTTGGCCATGATGCAAGATATTGTAATGGGTTTAGTAGCAGTGAAGATGAAGATGATATTCTTGAAAATGGAATCCTAGAGATTGGTTCGAGAAAGGATAACAGGGACAATCAAAACAGGTATGAAGAATAAACTCTATTTTTTGTAATAGAAGAAAAAGAAGATTCTTCAAAAAAATAAAAAAGAGAAAGCCACTCTTAAGGAGCTTATTGAATTGAAAAGAGAGAATTTAGAATTGAAGACTCAAATACAAGAAAATGAGAAATGTAAGACAAAGCTTCTATAGGATATCTCTGACTCGAGAGATAAGTTTGAAAAAGCAATAAGAGTTGAAGAAGGTATGATTAAAAATTCAAAGGCAAAAGAGATAGAATATGAAAGGCTCATGATTACTCTTGAAGAACTAAAAAGGGAGAACTCACGATTAAGGGATCAAGCTCAAGAAGTTCTAAAAGATTAAAGTAAGGAAACACCTAAGATTTGTGAGGAAATTTCCAAAGTTCCTATGGCTCCAAATATTCAGTTTGGTTCTTTTTTTGAGATAGGTAAATCAAGCTCAAAGGGAAAAGAAATTTTTGAAAAAAAAGACAAGGAAGAAACGAAGGAAGAGGTTTTAGATACTACAAAGAAGATTCAAGGATGCAATGCACAAGTTGAAGATGATCATAAGGATAATTATCAAGAAAGGTATGAAGAACCAAGGCATGAACACAAGGATTTTCAAGGACGTTGTTTTTATTGTAATGGATTTGGACATAGGGCTATACATTGCAGGATCCATGGATCAAAGAAGTTTGATTTTGCTATAAGGAACTTCAAAGGAAGAAGGTATGATTTTTAGGGACATTGATTCTCATGTAATAGGATTGGTCACAAAAATTTTTTAGTGCAAAGGAAATGAGCAACATGGTTTTGGTTTTAGAGCTACACAATCCAGAAGTTATGGTTATAATGGTCATGAAAACAAAGCTACACAATACAAGGTTCAGGAAAGGAATGGATATGGAAATTATTTTAAGAATTATTTTAGGACATGGGAACCAACCAAAGGCTAAAATATCATGTGTTTTAATTGTAATAACTTTGGGCATATTGCAATATGGCGTAGGACTCAATTCCAAACAGGTTCAAGGCAATAAGGTCAAACAGGTTCTAGACAAGAATATCAAGTAATTCATCAAGAGAAGGATATCAGAAAAACATGGAAGGAAGTTGATAGAGGAAATAAACAAAGTGATATGGGATTAAAAGTACTCCCACCCCAAAATTAATCACCTCAAGAGATAAGGGGGTGAGGGGTCTAAGCTTAAGATTCATATCTTTTAGCCCCATAGGTGTCCCTTTTGCCATTGATGTCAAATGGGGAGAGATTTGAGTAAGGGGGAGAGCATTGAGTTAGGGGGATTAGCCTCCAAGGAGAGATTTGAGTTAGGGAGAGTAGCCTCCAAGGAGATATTTGAGTTAGGGGGATCAGCATCCAAAGAGAGTATTGAGTTAGGGGGAGCAACCTCCATAGAGAGTATTGAGTCAGGGGGAGTAACTTTGATTCTCAGAGATAGTTATTTCATTGTTTGTGGTGTTTGCATTAGAGGTGTTGCCATCAATGAAAAAGGAGGAGATTTTTGGACATTTGAGGTAATTTGAGGCATTTTATGTTCTCATTTATGTCACATGGATCATTGATGTCACATGGATCATATCTGGTTTGGTGGCCAAAATATTTCATAAATAAGCATTTATGATATTTTGGAAAGCATGGCTATTTATAAGGTTTTTGTGAAAACCAAGGCAGGAAAAATAAAAGGTTTTATTTAAAACCATGGATCATAGATTTGAAATGGGTTTTTCTTAAAACATGATTTAGGCTTTCGTTTCATCGAAAAATGTGCCCTGGAGATGGAGATATTCAATTTTGAATATTTGGTTTAAATTTTAATATTTAAAATTAAAATTACCTCAGCACCGACGTCATCATAAAAATAAATTAATTTAAAAGTGCTGTCGACGTGTAGAAAAATTAAAGGAAAGTTACATATAAATACAAAGGCTTTTAATTCAAAATCCTTGGAATCATGAGCAAGAGGATATAAGATGAAAAGCGCCGAAATCTTCGTGTGGCAGCGTGGTCCAATGACGATTGAGGGGAGTGCAAAGTTTTTTGCTTGTGAAAGAGACAAGGTTCGATTCCCACGGGTCAGAGTTTCAAGAAAGATAATTGGCCCACATTTTCAAGAAAGATAATTGGCCCACATTTTTATTTTGATGTGAGCAAGGGAAGAAGGACAAAAGCGTATTCTGTGCTCCTTATCCTATGTGAGCGCGTAGCTCGCGTGGTCTTTGGCACCGCGGTTGAGGATTGTTTGGGCAGAGACAAGGGTTCAATTCCCTATAAGATCTAAGTAATGTTTTTTATTAATAAATTTTTATTATTGCCTAATTTTGGAGAAATAAGGTGATGAGGGTTGATTTGATTTCTTTTGGAAGGCAAGTTTAAAAGCACTTTTAGAAAAGAAGATAATTATGGTATTTTATTTTTATAAAAGTATATCATATTATATATCGTTGGAAAGCTTATTTCGAGGGCTATTTGACTAACTCATTTAGAAGGAGAAATAATGTGTATATAGAGAGATATTTCTATTTTTATAAAGGAGTCTAAAAGTGAAGATTGTTGTGCTCTTTTTCAAAGTGTGTTGAGTGTGGTAGATTTCCAAAGAGGCTTCTTCACTTCATAAAAGGTGTGGGCACATTCTCCTATTGATTGTTTATGGTGGTTGATTTCTGAAATATCATTGTAGGGAAAAGAATTGTTTGTGGTTTCATTTTTGAAAGTGGTTGGTTGAATGCATCAAAGTTTTTGAATTGAGAGTTGTGTTTAAACCTTGTGTTATAAGCATAGTGGTTGAAGCCCGTTGATTGTAAAAGAACTTGAGTTAGAAAAGAACATAAGTATCATTGTTATGTGAGATTTGTGGTTGAGAATTTTTGGATACATTTGAGTTGGTTGATGCATACTTGGACTAGGGTTTTGTGAGTTGTCCCTTATGGTGATTAGTTGAGAGTGAGATTAGAACTTATCGAGTCTCTAACAATTTTATTTATGCTTCTATGAAGTTGAGTTGTGTTGAGATTGCTATTCATTATTGAGTTCATTTTAAGTACTACTTGAGCATGATTGATTGAGCCTTTGAGAAGACATTTAGGATAGATTTGAGGTCAGTGCTATGACAAATTTGTGGACAGTTTTAGAGTAGATTTGGGCAAGTTCTTGGTGAGCTTGCTAGAGCAAAATTGGACAAGTTCTTGGTGAGCTTTCTAGAGCAGATTTGGGAAAGTTATTGGTGAGCTTGCTAGAGAAAAATTGGAAAAGTTCTTGGTGAGCTTGCTAGAGCAGATTTGGGCAAGTTCTTGGTGAGCTTGCTAGAGCAAAATTGGGCAAGTTCTTGGTGAGCTTGCTTGAGCAGATTTGGCAAGTTCTGTGTGAGCTTGTTAAGCAGGTTCTGTGTGAGCCTATTGTGCAGTTTCTATGTGAGCCTATTGAGAAGGTTATTAGTGAGCCTATTGATATATCTTTTGAGGTGACAAAGTACATAGGACAGAGTCTTAGTGGATAGAGATCCAAAAACTAGCACAGTTGAAGATAGATCTGAGTGATGAGTCTTCAAGTGAAGAGAGGTCCACCAATCAGTGCAACAGAGAGACAAAGTCTTCTAGAAGATCACATAGCAGAGCAGAAGGGGAAAGAGTTATCCTATGGAAGATATCCATGAACTTGAGATTAGGGGATCAACATCTCCTTTGGACAGAGATCCATAAACATTGTAATTGGGAGTGATTCCCAAAGAGATTGATTGAGAAAGTTTTAGTAAAATATTTTCTCCATGGAGTAGCCCACATTGGGTGAACCACGCAAATTGTGGTGTCTCTATTGTGTATGGTTTCTGTGAATTGTTTTTATTACTGCTATTGATACTGCTATCTTTACACAACATAATATTGAATTGGAAGAAAATGTAAAAAGTGGTCTTATACTGTTCACCCTCCCTCTCAGTATAAGCTTGTGTTCTTCATTTCAATATGGTTAAATTCCTCTAAGTTTAACCTTATAACTCCCAATAAATGAAAGCACAATAAAGTGGAAATAAACCTTACCTTATATCATCCAATAATTGGCATTGATTTTCACTATGCAAGGGCTACAATATTGATGTTGTTGCTTTGGCTGTTCCCTCTAATTGTATTGCTTGGAATATTCATGGGATTTTATGTTCCAAATATGGCACCTTAGTCTCTACCTTTGAGCTTCCTTGACTAGAGCATTGAAGGCTCTTCCACCTTGATTCCACGCTGTTGCTCAACCCTATGCACATAGACCACAGACGTAAATGCTTATTGAATGCTTGATCATTGATGCTCTTAAAATGGAGGAGAATCTTGTGTTGAGTTCCAAGTGGCACATCCATTTTTTTCTTGAGTGCTTGAGGATTAGAAGGTGCTAAGAAACACTCATTTCTCCCTTTGAGTAACACATGGATATTGCATTCTTCAATGGATTTCTTGGCTTCTCTTTGAATAAGTGTTTCTCATATACTCATTGCACCAACATGTAGCTTGTAACTCCTTTGATGATGAAGATGAGTGCTCACGTGAGGAGTGTTAGGGTATTGCCTCAAGTGAAAAATATCACTTCCTCCTTGTGCATGGACGTCTTCTCTAACACTTCTTCAATGTATCCTTTAGAGGTTCTTTAAACCTTGTAAAGTTCCTAGCTCATCTTTTGTTCAATAGCTCTTGCTTGTGGTTTGTTTCTAGCTGGGTTAAGGAGCGACAATTTGAAGGCTTGAGCATCGATTTTGAGTAAGGAGTTTGAAACACTCCAATGATGCTTTAATCTTCTTCTTTTCTCACCTGTTATACGTCCTTCTCTTGTAGACAATATTGATCTTGATTATAATATTTTTTGTTCTGTGTCTTATCTTTTGCAGTTCAACCATCCAAGATGAGGGGAGTATGAGCCCTTAGAGTGGCTCCTTTTGATGTGCTTGGAAAGATATTAGAGTTTGACTGCATTCAACTGGTTTTTCTAGCGGATGTTGTGCCTTTGAGACACCTTCAAATCTATATTTTTTCTTGTATAAACCATATTAGGATAGTGCAATGCAATGTAATATATTTATGTATAAAATAGCCTTTATTGCACCTTCTTTTGCACCCCTTTTTTCAGGTCTAAATTTTTGGTTTTGTGGCAAAATTTTGAATGCAATGTAGGGGTTTCGAGGTTGTCTCTTTGATTAGACACCTTCCCATTTTTTATTGGATAATTTACAAATGAACCCAAAATTGTAACCACTTTATAGAAGCTCTCTTTTTTTTTTCTGTATTTTTTTACACTATTTCTTTGTAGAAACCTTATTGTACTTTAAATTTGAGGCTCACCAAGTCTGTATTCGAGTATTTCTTTGCTGATATTTTGTGGTTAATTTCTTCTCCTTAGAGGATTGAGCTGATTTGGTGGCTTCTCATGGCCACTTAATGTTACAAATTTTTGTGTACTAATAGTGTCTTTAGAAACTTTGTCAAATTCTAATTTTGTGCCTTTCTCAAGAACATAAACAATAATATTTTGAGAGCAATAGAATAGTGCAAATGAATATAATAATATTTCACTTTTAATGCACTAACAATTTAACCTTATCACTACAATTACTCTCAAAATTAATGCACTTAATCAGTTTATTGCAACTAATCAAGAATAATATGAAATGAATCTTCAGGAGTTATTTTGCCATTTCCTTACAAATAAAGTTGTAGGGACTATTCTTCTTTTGCTTTCCAAAGTAGATGATAGGTAGTTTTAATGTAGAAATATAATCAACTCTTAATGTGTAAATGAACTTCAAAAGGATTTTTTCTCTTTTTGCACTTTTTGAAGATTGTAATCCAATTTTTATTATTGCAACTTTAATCCAAAATAAGGTGCTTTAATAAATCTGATAAGTAATCCAATTAATGAATCTACTTGCACCAATAGTTGCATACCTTTTTAAAATATTTTTTAGCTCGTCTATCGCTTTTGTGGAGGATGTAGATCTTGCTGCTTAGTGTAGACTATCCTAAACAACTCCTTCACCAAAATATAATCTCAAACTTTCTTTCACGAGCCTGGGATTTGGTGGCTTATTCTCCTCTTGTAGTATCCTCCTTTTGTTGTAGATTTGAAGAAGTCTTTGTCTCTAAAATGATGCCTTCTTGTTGTGAGAAGTAATCTTCAAATCTATTAGATCTTGCGGGCTTCTCCTGTCTTCAAGTATTCTTGTCAAATTTTGACTTCAATAAGGATCTTCTTCTCAATATTTTGAATGTCTTGAGGTCTTCACTAAATTATTCTTTTGGGATTTGGTACTCCTTGCCAAATTCTTATTCTCTTGGGTTTGTTGTTGTATGGCGATAATTATCCCAAGTCCTTCACTATCAGGGGCTTCTCCTTGGTAGTGGATTTCTCCAATGAGTTCTTTGATGATTTCTTCAGTAAGGCTCTCCAAACCTTTTAATGGATGCCCACTGAGACCTCCCCAAGGTCTTTGATCTCGTAGCTTCTTCTAGTATTCCTTAAGACATTTTCTCCAACCTTCTACTCTTGGAAGTGTTGGCGGTGAGATCTTCCTCTGGATATTCAATTCTATTGCTTTTGGATTTGAGTAGCACTCTCCCAGTCCTTCTTATTCTAATACTAGAAGTTCTTCAATGATATATCCTGATATCTTTGCCTTTAGTTTTGCTTCAGGTGCTAGATTGATCCTGAAGAAGATACTCTTTCTAAATTTCTTGTAGGAAAGTTTTCGAACTCACTGAACCTCCTTTCCCTACAACAAAGTATTAGTACTAAAATCTTAATCTACTTCTGAGTAGATACTCACTTCTGGAGTCTTATTTAGGATCAAGGATTTTGTGGATTTTTTCAATATCAAGGCTTCTATGGCCTTTTTCAGAATCAAGGCTTCTATGGCCCTTTTCAGTATTAAGTTTTCTGTGGCTTTTTTTTAATATCAAGACTTTTATGGCCTTTTCTTCAATATTAAGGCTTCTATGAAAATTTTCAATATCAAAGCTTCTATGGCATTTTCTTCAATATCAAGGCTTCTATGGTCTTTTTCAGAATCAAGAATGTTATGGCCTTTTCTTTTGGATTAAGGCTACTATGGCCTTTTCTTCTAGATCAAGGCTACTATGGACTTTTCTTATAAATCAAGGCTACTATGGAATTTTATTCTTTATCAAGGCTACTATGGACTTTTCTTCTTTTGTGAAGATATCAATTTAGTAATGGAGATATCAAGTCTCCTAACTTCACCACAACTCTTCTCCAGAAGTCTTCTTCCACATTATTCTTTTCTTGCGCAAGGAACTAATCTCTGCACTGTGAAGACATGCTAACCTTCAAGAAATGAAGTTGAAGTATCCTAGCTTTATGTTGTAGGAGGAATCCAAATATTTTGAAAATTAGTTTTCTGCAACAAAAGAAACTTTGGACAATAGTTAAGAAATTCTAGATATCCTAAATTATCTCCACTAGTTGATTTGTCAATCTAGTGGAGTCTTCACAAGTTTTTTTTTGCAACTTTATAGAAATAGTCTAACCAAATGCAATCCCAGTATTTCTAGAACTAAGATTTTTTTTTCAGTTCTCACTTGTGGCTCTTCCTAATTTTACCACCTAGATTCTTCAGAGAGTTTTTGTTAGTGACTGGTCCGACAATGTATCAGGTTGACAAATAACTCAAACTCAATGATGATGGTGGTTTTCCTATGGCTAGATCTATCATAGCTCTGATACCACTATTAGCTTTTGATGCAGTATGCAATGGAAGATAACAATCACAAGATAAAAAAATAATATGAAAGAAAATAAATCTATGAGATGATTGAAAATGTACTATAAATAGAAATGAAAAAATTAATACAATGTAGCTATAGAGGAAATGGACACTCCATGAATAATGCTATCAAACTACATTGCACCCATCACCAATATGGGTGACTATATCTATGCTATGCTCTGCTCTGCTTTCCTATGCTATACTATGTTATTACAATGAGGCTTTTATATAGGAAGATAAGTTCCTTGGCCAACACTCTACCTAGCTATGTAAGGGACAACTTGCACATTGACACTTGCATTTTTATTACATTGCATGAAGAAACTAGGTAAATTCCCCCTAAAGTAATCTAATATCCTAAGTATGTACTTAGGAAGGTACATTTATATGATGCAAATTATGTAATATAATCTATTTCTAACAAAAATATGGTCACAATGAGCTATATCCCACAACATTGGTTTTGGGCAATTTTTTTTTAATCTGTTTTATTGTCGAGGTTGTTGGTGTGGTCAGTTTTTCTCCTGGAGGATTGGTTTAAAATTTAGTTTTTTTGTCGACCAACCCATTATAACATTGTTCTTACATTGTTTGTTATTGACATTGTCTCTACATTGGCTATTACTAACACTATGATTCCCTGTAATGATGACTATTTGTTTATGTCACTAACAATCCTTTGCTTGCTATAATTTTTGACTGGTCATAGAAAATTGTTACTAACAACTAACGACCCTAACTTGACTGGTACTACTCTCAAAATGAAGTGATTTCCAACTATTAATAACTCTAATAGACTCTATCTTGATAGTTTATATTATGTTTTCCAACTCTTTCCTCCATTTCAAACAATATTCTTATGATAAGGAAATCTCCTCCATATGCTCAATTTTTGTGGAAAGATTTATGGTTGGAGGTGTTAGAGTATATTACATCATTTGTGTCATGTAAAAGTACCACCCTTGGTACATAACTAGAGTAGTAGATTACTTTAGGGGGTAGTTAGCTAGTTACTTCAAGTAATATAATAAATGCACAAGTGTCTATGTGCAAGTTGTAAATCTGCAAGGTGTCCCCTTGTATAGCTAGGTACATTTTTGGCCAAGTAATCCATATTTTTATATAAAGGGTCTCATAGTGAGTGATTACATATCACTGTAGGTAGTAGTAGGTATACTGTGTAGAGCACCATATAGATTGGTGATGGGGTACAATGTAGTTCTTTAGTATCTATTAAGGAGTGTTCATTTCCTCCATTGTATCATTTTTGTCACTTTTCATTAATAGCATATTTCAAAATCTTACATTTTTGCATATTTTATATTCTATGATTACATTCTCCCTTGGAATACACCATCAAAAGCTAATAGTGGTATTAGAGCCACGATAGATCTAGATAGGAATAGGGAGAGCCACAAGAGACCACCATTACCAGTATAGGTCTGAACTCTACTGCATATTTATAAAATAGATCCACCATTGCACACCACTACATGCAAACATCACTACAAGGAATTGCTGAATAGAAAATTCACAAGAGATATTAAGAGGAGAAGCAAATCCTAGTTCCAAAATTTTTGAGATTGCATTTGGCTAGAGTCTTTCCATAGAGTTTCAAAAAAACTCGTGAAGACTAAGACTCAATATTCGTTCCACTAGATTGATAAATCAACTAGTGAAGATTCATCATTGATAAGATTTATAATCATCTTACTAATATATTATTGCAAAAAAAGAAATTGAAGGAAGCCCTATTGCAGACCTGCACATTTCTAAAGAAAAAGTCACATAAACCTTATTGTAAAAGAAAAGGCCACAAAAGCCTTATTGCATAAGAAAAGGCCATAGAAGCCTTATTGTAGAAGAAAAGGCCACAAAAGCCTTATTGAAGAAGAAAAGGCCACAAAAGCCTTGATCTAGAAGAAAAGACCATAGAAGCCTTAAAATTGAAGAAGATTCCAGAGAAGAGTCATTGAACCAGAAGAAGACTCTAGAGAAGAGTCCATGAAAGATAGGGATTGGTGATCTCCTTTGCTGATTTAAGACTTACTCTAGAAGAAGTTGAAGAGACCCATCAAAGGTCTCATTAAAGAACTTCCATACTTGGAAGAGATAGATAAGGACTATCAGAAGTCCTATTCTAGATATCCATGAAGAAGATCTCTTTGCCAACACTTTCATAGTTGAAGGTTGAAGGAAGGACTCATCAAGAAGACCAGAGAAGCCGCAAGACTAAAGACCTTGGAGAGGTCTCAAGAAAAAGGCTTGGACAGTCTCATTGCAAAAATTAGAGAAGCCATAAAAGAAGATCCTAGGAGAACTCATTGGATAAATTTACTATAAATATAGTGAAAGAATTGAGATAATTATCGCCATTCGATAATAAGTCTAAAGGAGAAATATTTGGTAGACAGTTTTTCAAACTTCAGAGAGAAGATTCATAAAGACCTCAATACCTTCAGATTCTTGATAAGAAATCCTTATTTGAAGAAGAACTAAGATAGAAAAAATCTACCAAATCCAAGAATATTTGGACATTATCCTTCCTAGCTAAAGAAGACACATTTCAAAAATAGAGATTTGTTCGATTCACAACAAAAAATTGAAAGGGTTCTATAAGGATAACATTTCAATGAATAGATTGATTACTAAAGAACAACAATCAAGATAACATTACTAGTTACAAGAATTTGAAGTTCCAGACTAGATCTTGAAGGAGAAGTTGAAATCATCTACTACAATTTTAGAGCAATAGACTAGAAGCATTCGCAGCTATGAGCAACCACCATTCCAGACAAGATATTTGGTGAATCAACACATCAAGATATTCATCATCAAAGATAAGAAACTTAGGTGCAAAAGGGTTATTACTTGAATGTTTAATTCAAATTACTACTTAACTTCATTAAGCACCTTATTAGAATTTAGAAAGTTGCATATTAGAAGGTTGAATTTTAAGTTCTCAAAAAGTGTAGAAGATAGTTTTTGTTAATATTAATTACCTACACATTAATAAGAGTTAGATACATTCTTCCTATTATCTAATTATTGATAAAAGGACTACATTAAGAAATTTGCACTGATCAATAAGTGCATTTGAAACTACTTTGAGAGGTTATTCACAAGAGCAATAAGGTGATATTATTAAAGTGCATTAAGTTGGAAAAAATTATTGGTTCTTTGCACTATACTAGTTGTTCATTAAACTAGTTACTCTCAAAAGGTTATTTTGTGTTTTTGATTGTTACAATTAAGGGTACAAAACCAATATGTTATCAAAGTATCTAGAGACACTATCTGGTGCACAAAACCTACAACACTTCATGGCCTAAAGAAGCCAACAAAGAGTGGATAAGAAATCCACCATTAAAATCCTTGAAGGAAGCTTAAAAATCGATACTTGGTGAGTCTTAGATTTGAGGTGCACTAAATATTTTATTAAAAGAGTAAGTGCAGAAATTTCTACTTCAAAAAAGGGGTATATTATGTGCATTAGCTTGGATTCATTGTTACTAAATTATCCAAGTGAAAAATTTAGACATTAGTTGTCTAATAAGAATTAGTGAAGGCATCAATACTTTGCTCAAGGAACCACCTCATCAAAAATCCAAAGAGCATTTCAGAAAGGGAGGCATTCAATCCAGTCATATTGGTGCAAAAATCTAACTATTATAGGCACCACTTTTCTTCCTTCAATAAGGACAAAAGATCACATATTACAGGAAGAAGCACGGTCATCATATCAGCAGGTATAAGGGTAGAATTCAAGCAAGAGAAAAGAGACATTGAAGAGCTCATATTGCTCAAGATTCAAGGTGCCTAAAGATACCATTACTCCATGTCAAATCAAGAACCCAGAAGCAAGCACTCACCTGCAATACTAAAGCCAATACAAGAAGGCTATTATTGATCAATATCTACATGGAGAAAGAACAACATTAAGGTCTACATTAGAAGGTGCTTATCTACATAAAACAACGTCAAAATATATGTCTATCTACGTGGACAGGACATCATTATTAAGATGAGTATAAGGAACCATCACAAAGGTATTATCTACATCATAAAAGTAGTGCTCAATCAACAAATTGAAAGCATAAGAGAACAAGGGAAAATATGCTATACCCAAGGCTATATCTTGGAGAGAACATCCATCTAGAAGAAGCACTCAAATCAGCCATAAGAACACCATTCAAAGCTCCATAGAACCTCAGAGTATCACAACTGGAGCCACCCATCATCTTTGTCAAAACAACGTGCAAAATAAAGATTGCTTGTTGTCCAAGAAATGAAGCAAGCCAAAAAATAACTCGAAGGAAGGAAGGTTATAACATTTGTCTTGGAGCATTAAAGAAAAGGTTTACATGCAAATACCTCGAGTGCCACTTGGCACAAACATTCTAAGTGTCATCTCATTTCTCAATGCTCAAGGAATAATCCAAAGCCTACTTTGAGGAGTTACAAAATCATCAGGGAGATTACTTACCTAATTACTCATTGCACAAAAAATGAATGTTGAAGGAATCTCAACACCTATATTCATTGTAACTCCCAAGACACTTGTCCAACATCAAGTGACATCCATCCTATTTAAGGCATCAAAACTCAAGGGGAGCAATGCATTCATAGAAAGAAAAAGAGTGCAACGTTTAAGAGGAGATAAGAGCATTAAAAGATCATGGTCAAGAAGAGTCAAATAATCAAGGATTGAGGTGCTCACTATCTAGGAATTGTAGTCAAAGCCTACTGCCATTATATACATTAGTCACAATGCCCACTAATTTTAAAAAGGCAATAAATCTGTTGTCATCATCTACATTCAATATTGGAGAATACAATGCCATACACTGGAGAATACAACACCATACATTGAAGATTACAACATCCATACGTTGGAGAATACAATGCCCATTTGCAAAATTATAAAGGTAGTATTTACCTTAATTAAATTTGCTTTCATTAAGGAGTTATAAGGGGTATAATATAAGGTTGAAACCATAGCAAAATCAACCACATTTGAATGTAAAACCTATACACCTAAATAGGTTAATATTTGTAATTTATAACGTAGGAGATATAAGGGTTTCTCCTTGGAAACTCTATTATTGCAAATATTATTGTTTTCTAATATTCCAAAAAGTAGGGAGATATAATGCATACTACTTCAAACTATATACATATAATTGGAATTTAGAAAATTAATCTATTGGAAAGAGTAGCAAATCAATTGCCTATATATATATTTGGAATTAATTGGTAAAAGTGTCTCATACTCATTCTAAGGAGACAAAAAGAAATCCAACCATTACTGCATACTTCATTGGGAAAGATAAGGCAAAAATTAAAATGTTAATTATTCTTAAAACATTACAAAATCAACCTAGAATGTGAACTAAGCATATTATAATTATTAGGGAGACATAAGGAAGCCTACAAATCCTAATTTTAAAATATTTTTATCAAATCGTTCACATATCCTAAATAAGGAGAAATAAGGGATTCTACAAAAGCTGAGACTTAAATAGTTTTAACAAACCAAATCATATACTCTTAACTAGGGAGTTATAAAGTGGACTACTCAGAATATCCTATCTCATAATAGAGATACAAAATACAGGCACTATCAAAGTACTTCATAATATAATCTAGGAATATATAAGGATGTCTACCTCCAAGAATACAACAAACAATAACATGAATAACTCCTTTAGAAAGGAAAAAGCAAGTGTGATAAAAATTGGAATCATGAATCTACTTATAAAGGGTGAAGTATATTTAGATCTTACTTCAAAAATGATTCATAGTGAAGCTTTAGACAATGAATTTGATACCATGGAACTGTTGGTCCGAAATCTGCCACAGGAAAGGATTTTTACAATTGCACCCTAGACCCGGCCAACATTGAAAGGCTGGAAGCAAGAAATGGCTTCCAGACCAATCTCCAGAGTGGGCTGGTTCCCTTTACTATTCTAAATTTCTGGTTAAAGATAAGGGTTCTCTGGAAAGAAATCAAAAGTTGCAGAAAGGAATGGGAAATATAGCCACAGGCCGAAGTGATGGGATCGGAAGATAACAGCAGGAAACTTAAAAATGCGACAACAGCAAGTAACATAAGATGTCAGCTCAATTCTCACACAACTGTATGTAGCAAATCTCTCCAATATTACACTCCAGAAATCATACTCTCACGGCAGCACTTAAATCCAAGATGCAGAATTTAAATACAACAACCATTAAGAAATACGAATACTATAAGAAATGCAACCTGACAGAAAAGAAAATCACTCATACAACCGTTGCTGAAAATCTGAAGCCAATACTTTTATTCCTGCAGATACAATTCTAGTTTCTAGCAGAGAACTCTCCAACCACCCTTTCAAATGAAGCTTACATTGGTTTTTATAGAGGGCCGTCCTCTTTGCAGCATTAAATATTTGAAACCGACTTCCTTGTGATCTACAATTATGCATTGGAAATTATGCACACGATCCCCTTAATTGCAGCCTTGGAGACCCACAAAATTGAATGCAATGTACATGTCGACCTTGAAGAACCACCTTCATTAAATTTGTTTTTTAAACATGTGCATGAAAAACCGTTAAAATGATCCACGACCAGCAGTTTCGAACCAAGAAAATCTTTAATTTTGGTGGCTTGGGTGCTCTTCGACCTTGACCGCATTGAAAATCCGCAAAGCATTTAATTTGGGGCAGCATTTAATCTTCGAAAATCGGAAAAACCTCCTCGGAACTCACAAAACTGCTTTGGGCCAACAATTTAAGCATTAATAATTAATAATAACAATAAATGTGGCAAAAATGCCAACATTCTTGGTGGCTCGCGGGGTATACAGCTCGTTGTATGCAAGAATCCAGGCCTGAATCCATTGGGCTCAGAGTCAAGAAAACTTAAAGTCAGCTGCTGTGGTACATCTCAGTGAACTGCTGCAATAGAAACTTTTGCTGAATGATTGAAAGTTAAAGAAATCTGCATTTGGCTGAACTGAACATGGAATGGAAATGAATGGAATGAGATCCCACGGATGCGCAGGCGGTGAAATGCAAATGGAATGGTAATATGATGAAATGGATGAAATGAAGAAAAATAATGCGGTAGTCAGTAACAGAATGCTGTTGTACTACCGGCTGCAATGGATATGGAATGAAAGTAAATGAACTAATGGAATGGAAATGGAAATATGAAGGCTATGGAATGAGATTGAACTAAACTGTAAATAAATGCGTAAAATGATAGAACTTAGAAGAAAGGGATAAGAAGGAACGGGAATAATAGGAATGGGGAAAAGAAACAACAGTCGTGGCTTTGTTTTTTTTTTTTACTGCAGAAGAAAAAGAAGAAGGAGGAAGATGAAGAAGGGAAAGGAAAGAAAAAGGGAAGGGAAAAGAAGAAAGTGCTAGAAAGCCACCAAACTGTTGGGATTGGAAAAGCACAAAAGGAAAACAAGCACGGACGGCTCGCAAGCAACAAGAACCGAGGTGAACAAATAAAACAATTTTTTTTTTTCTTCTTCTATATATATATTTTTTTTTCTAGTTTTATATATCTATATACAAGGGTTTACGACATGATTGGCATGTCGCCACCACAAACCCGATCTCAGGAGTTATCCGGTAAATCTGCAATGTCCCACCCAGATTTGGTCATACTTGAGTCGGTCCCTGAAATTGGGCTGGCTTCTTCCTGTAGTTCTCCCTTCGACAGTGGCAGTGTCATGATTCAAGAAGTTGACTATCTGCTCATTATCTTCAACGACTTGCCCAAAAGACTTGCATAATGTTGCTCCTGCCCCATCTTTGGATTTAACCCCATCAAAATATAGCTGCCATAAATGATCTGTGACAACATTCTGATCAGCTTGATTAGGCAATTCCTGCTTCATGTCACTCTCGGGCTTTTGGATGGCATAACGACCAATTTCAGTTTCCAAGCATGGCATTAAAATTAAGCATAGAAAACTTGATCATCCAACTGAAGATTATTTAAAACTTCATTCAGCAAAACAGAGTCTTCAGACTCGTCAGTAAGCATGTAAACAGACTGCACTTCCTTTTCTGTTTCTTCCAACTTTTCAATGTGAAAAGAAGAAGGCTTTTCATTTTGAATCCTGAGACGCCTACCCTTGATAGGAATTTCTAAATGGGAATAATCTAGTGCCAAATAACCCCCTAACTTGGCGGTAAACTCCCTAGATAAACACATACTAAAGTAGGGCTCTAAATCAACCACAACAATTTCTTGGATAACAGTAACTTGGGGCATTGTATGCAGAGTAATTGGAACATCCTTAATCACACCCACTATTTTTATAGGCGTACCATCTAATTGCAGAACTCCAGGACTACTCCGTGTGTACTCCATTCCCATTGCTTCACGGACTCCCTTGGGCATTACAGTTGTGGCAGCACCAGAGTCGATCATACAATTATGGACAATCCAACCCTCTATGTGCAATGACAAATAAAATGGAGGTGGCCTATTTTTTCCAGTAGCAGAGGTGGTTAAAGTTTGTGCATACACTGTCTGGGTAGGACCTTTTTCATTATCCTTGACAAATTTTAATGATTCCTGTAATAAGTCTACTTGGCCTGGCAACTGCAAAGCATCATAGAGGCTTACCTTAGCGGAAGTCTTCTTAAGTTCATCAACTATGTTGTATGAAACTGGTAGCAGAATCTTTCTTTTCAGCAGGTTGTTCAAATCTGGTACGATACTGCTGTGTAGCTTCCACCCGTAGTCTCTTTGTCAGTGATGGATACTTTAACTTTTCACGAGCTTGCTCTTCTGTTTTTGATCTTACCGGTGCAGCTGCGGCCTTGTCTTGAACTCTGTGGAAAGCAGGATCCTTCGGTAATACAGGCGCATCAGACTTTGGAGCTGGCTTTTGCACAGCAGCAGGCACTTTCAACGGCTCTAAGATAGCAGGATCAACTGTCACGGGCTTTTTTCCAGTCCTTGTCAGAACTGAAACTTGTTCTTCAATTGGAGACATTAAATTATGGCCAGCTTCTGAGATCATGTTAACTTGTCCACCCGAAGAGCTGGCAGCCAAAGTCTGCACATAATTCAGGTGTACCATACACGTATCCTCTCCATGAGGATCATTGCAGGTTGAGCACCAATACATTCTGTCTGCAAGGGCTGCATCTTCATTTACTAAAGCAGTCAAGCTTTTTTCAGGTGCCTTACTAGTCGAGGCTGCTTGATCTCTAGTAATTTGAGGAGGTTGAAATCTCCTTGGCTGGAAATCTCTTTCAGCTTGTTTCCTCTCAATGAGGGTGATCTTGTTTCCCATGGCCCTAATTGCTGAATTTGCAGACTTAACCTCTTGTAATAAGGCGGTATATGGATCAGGGTTTGCAGGTGCAGGAGGTGCTGGCAAAGGCAAAGGAGCTGGTGGTGCTGGCAAAGCTAGAAATGTAGTGGAAACGGGAGATGGTTGCATGCTAGGTGTAGGAAGCGGTAAAGGAGCTAAGGCAGGCAACTGAGGAGCTAGGACAAGTGCAACCTGAGGTGCTTTAGAGCTCCATGATGGTGTGGGATACATAGCTGGCATAGGCTGTGGTTGTGAACCAGAATATAAATACTGAGGCAAATCTGGAATAAGAGGCATAGTTACCTTTGGTGGAAGTTTCCCTATAGCAATCAGATCAGCTTCTGCTTTTATTGCTTGTTCAAACAATTCTGGAAATGTTGTCACATTGGACTGCCGAACCGCCCAGCCAATATTCGAGTTGAACGCTCTCAGGTAATAAAGTGTAGCCAATTCATCAGCAGGCCGAATGCCTTCAGGAATTCTGTGCCAGGTTCTGGTAAATCGGACATTAAAGTCAGCTATCTCCTCCTATGGATGCCTCTGGATGACAGTAAACTGATTCAATAATGAGAAAGGGTCAGCCTGTTCATGAAAATGTTTAACCAGCAAATCACCGAACTGATCCCACGATGTTATAGTGCCTGGAGGCAGCGTTCGGTACCAAAATAACAATTTACCTCTCAAAGAACATACCAACAACTTCACCATTACATCCTCATCAGTAATATCATGGATAGCAGCTAAGGAAGCTACATCATTTATGTGCTCATAGGCAGTCTTACCCGTACCATCGTAAGTCGGCAAAGCCTTCAGTGCAGCCTGAGGAACTGGATTATGAGCCTGCAAATTCAAGGCTCCAGTGCTGTTCCATGCCAAGAATTTTCTTAGTGGAGGATATTGTGCCATTGGAACTAAGGAATATGGTTGGGAAGATGAAACACTAGCAACAATACCAGGGTTTTGTTCAGCAGAAGATGGAAGGGATGGGGAAACTAATCTAGAATGCTCACCACTTCTTGAACTATCAAGTTCGAAAAATTCGACAAGATCGCCAAATTTCTTTGACTGTGATCTCGTGATCATGAATAATTTTTGAGTTCAACAAAGTCACCAAATAACAGGCAGGCGTCCACGATCAAAAATCCGGATCTTCAACTCAGCAAAGTCGCCAGATGAACTTACAAATCTCCGCTATGAGGCCAAGACAGCTCATCAAATCTTGAGACCTCCGGGTGTTAAAACAAATGTGGATTTTTGTGAGACAGAAGAAGTCTGTCCCACCGGGCGTGCCAAAAACTGTTGGCACCGGTGGGTTTATCACTTTGGAAAATTATGCTTATCCCATCGATTATGAATTCTTGGAGACAAAACTTGTCTATCCCACCAGGCGTGCCAAAAATTGTTGGTCCAAAATCTGCCACAGGAAAGGATTTTTACAATTGCACCCTAGACCCGGCCAACATTGAAAGGTTGGAAGCAAGAAATGGCTTCCAGACCAATCTCCAGAGTGGGCTGGTTCCCTTTACTATTCTAAATTTCTGGTTAAAGATAAGGGTTTCTGGAAAGAAATCAAAAGTTGCAGAAAGGAATGGGAAATATAGCCACAAGCCGAAGTGATGGGATCGGAAGATAACATCAGGAAACTTAAAAATGCGACAACGGGCAAGTAACATAAGATGTCGACTCAATTCTCACACAACTGTATGTAGCAAATCTCTCCAATATTACACTCCGGAAATCATACTCTCACGGCAGCACTTAAATCCAAGATGCAGAATTTAAATACAACAACCATTAAGAAATACGAATACTATAAGAAATGCAACCTGACAGAAAAGAAAATCACTCATACAACCGTTGCTGAAAATCTGAAGCCAATACTTTTATTCCTGCAGATACAATTCCAGTTTCTAGCAGAGAACTCTCCAACCACCCTTTCAAATGAAGCTTACATTGGTTTTTATAGAGGGCCGTCCTCTTTGCAGCATTAAATATTTGAAACCGACTTCCTTGTGATCTACAATTATGCATTGGAAATTATGCACACGATCCCCTTAATTGCGGCCTTGGAGACCCACAAAATTGAATGCAATGTACATGTCGGCTTCGAAGAACCACCTTCATTAAATTTGTTTTTTAAACATGTGCATGAAAAACCGTTAAAATGATCCACGACCAGCAGTTTCGAACCAAGAAAATCTTTAATTTTGGTGGCCTGGGTGCTCTTCGACCTTGACCGCATTGAAAATCCGCAAAGCATTTAATTCGGGGCAGCATTTAATCTTCGAAAATCGGAAAAACCTCCTCGAAACTCACAAAACTGCTTTGGGCCAACAATTTAAGCATTAATAATTAATAATAACAATAAATGTGGCAAAAATGCCAACAGGAACACTATCTACAAGTTCGACTCAATGAAGCAATTGGAAATGAAAAGGATGACATTCTACTTTCTTTGGATTTTGTAAGCATATTGTATATGGCATTACTTACACTTTCTATATTGCATTGTATCATTTTCGTCACTTTCTATTAATAGCATATTTTAACATCTTACATTTTTGCATATTTTATATCTTGTGATTACATTATCCCTTGGCATACACCATTAAAAGCTAACAATAGGTTAAACATTCAATATAACAAGAAGGTTGTTTTGTAGGTTAAACTTTTACAGAACTAGGGAATGCTAAGCCAAGGTGTATGTAAGACCCATAGGCCCTTTGTTATATCATAGTGATGAATGATAGTTCTCGGACCAATATTTTAGGCCACTACTCAAGGAGGATTCCACGCATACCCTTGAGCACACTACTTACCTCTCTGAAAATACAAAAGGGTAATCTTCCTGGATGCTATGTTTGGTGTACTATGGATAATACAAGGCCCAAAAAAAATCTTCCTAGGGCTAAAGGTTTCTCCTAATTCTAGGTGGTCTCATAATATACCTGAAGATATGTGGGAGATCAATTTAGTAGATGGGTTTTGTCTAATTCTTAGGTGTTGGAGCTTCATCACCCCTCACTTCACTAGATGATTTATGGGTAATATATCTTAGTCGATAATAATAGCTTCTCTATGATATTTTAAAATCCCTAGCAAAGGGTTTCTAACCTACTAAACTAATATAGAAAAAAAATATTTTTGCTATTTTTTTTAGATAAAGGACAGGTTGAAAATGGAAAACATAGGAAAATTATACCTAATAGTCGTAAAGGAAGGGCAATAACCATTGTAGTTACAGTGGAACTCAATATTAAAACGCACTCTGTTACCACTTGTTAGGAACCTATTATTACAAATAAAATCATTCACACAAATATTGCAAATAAACATAAATATTGGAAACTCAAACTATTGCAATATAGAAATTAAGTGCATAAACAAAACAATCTCATAAATAACACATAATCAGAAGCCTCTTCAAGGGGAAAAACTCCTTAAATACTTTCATTAACTTGTAAAAAGATACATTCATTCATAGATCCATGTCTTTTAAAGAAACACTTCATGTAAACCTAATCTACAACTCAAGAGTTGGTTTACATGCAAAATGCCACTCGAGCTAGAATCTTCTACCAAAAAATAGTTACATTCTTGATAAAGGTTACATGAATGGCCCTAATTGTCTAGGCACCTTACTTTCCACATACCATTTGAATAATGCAAGCTTATACTGAGAGGGGGGTGAACAGTATAAGACCACTTTTTACTTTTTCTTCCAATTCAATATTACGTTGTGTAAAGATAGTAGTATCAATAGCAGTAATCAAAGAAATGCACATAAACCATACACAATAGAGACACCAAAATTTACGTGGTTCACCCAATGTGGGATACTCCACGAAGAAAATATTTTACTAAAACTTTCTCAATCAATATCTTTGGGAATAACTCCCAATTACAATGTTTATGGATATCTATCCAAAGGAGATGTTGATCCCCTAATCTCAAGTTTGTGGATCTCTTCCACAAGAGAACTCTTTCCCCTTCTGATATGGCTATGTAATCTTCTATAATACTTTGTCTCTCTGCTACACTAACTGGTGGACCTCTATCCACTTGAAGACTCCTCACTTAGATTTGTCTTCAACTATGATGGCTGCTAGATCTCTATCCACTGAGACTCTGTCCTTTGTACTCTGTTACCTCCAAATCTCTATCAATAGGCTCACTAAGAACCTGCTCGATAGGTTCACATACAATTTGCTTAACAAACCCACACAGAAATTGTCCAAAACTGAATAACAAGCTCACACAGAACTTGTCCAATGCTGAATAACAAGTTCACACATAACCTATCCAATGTTGAATAACAAGTTCACATAGAACATATCCAATGCTGAATAACAAGTTCACATAAAACCTATCCAATGTTGAATAATAAGTTCACATAGAACCTGTCCAATGTTGAATAAAAATCTCACACAAAACTTGTCCAAAACTGCTCTAGCAAGCTCACCAAGAACTTGCCCAAATATGCTCCAACAAGCTCACTAAGAACTTGTCCAAAATCTATTCTAAAACTATCCACAAATCTGTCCCAACACTGTCCTCAAATCTGTCCACAAAGCTTTCTCAAAACTGTCCACAAATTCCTTCTCAAAGGCTCAATCAATCATGCTCAAGTAGCACTCAAATCTCATCCACAAATATATCAAGGCAAAGCTCAAATATGAACTCCACAATGAATGACAATGTACTCTTCAATGGATGACAACAATGATCCACAATGATCTCAACTCAACTCAACTCATAGAAGCATAAAGAGAATTGTTAGAGATTCAATATGTTCTAATATCAATCTCACCTCAACTCAACTCAAATCAATCTCAACTCAACTCAAGTCAATCTCATAGAAGCATAAAGATAATTTTTAGAGACTCAATATGTTCTAATCTTACTCTCAACCCAAATCAATCTCAACTCAACTCAAGTCTTATAGAACCATAAAGAGAATTGTTAGAGACTCAATATTTTCTAACCTTAATCTCAACTCAACATAGAATGATGGAATAATTTGTTTCATAGAACTTGTATAATCACTTCACACATCACTTGAATAGGCTAAATCAACTCAACTCAACCAATCATCACAAGGGATAACTATTTCTCACACAACCCTAGTCCAAGTACGTATCAACCAACTCAAATGTTTCCAACAATGCTCAACCACAAATCTCACATAACAATGATACTTATGTTCTTTTCTAACTCAAGCTCTTTTACAACCAATGAGCTTCAACAACTATGCTTATCAAACAAGGTTTAGACATAACTCTCAATTCAGAAAACCTTGAAGCATTCAACCAACCACTTTGGAAAAGGAAACCATAAAAAATCATTTTTCATCCAATGATTTCAGAAATCAACCACCATAAACAATCAATAGGAGAATGTACCCATACCTTTAATGAAGATGAAAAAACCTCTTTGTAAATCTACCACAATCACAAAATTCTTTTGCCAATCTTCACAAGGGTTAGTAGATCACAAAATAATCAACATTACTTCACTTTTCAATAATCATCACCAAGGCCTTTAATTGCACAACTTCCTTATCTCTCCTAAATCCACTTGTACCATAAAATAAAATAAATCAAAACATTGCATACAATTTTCACTTCCAAAACCACTTATACCGTAAAATAAAATAAATCACAATATTGCATACCTTGTCACCTCATGAAAGAATTAATCCTCTTGAAAAAGAACAAGGTAAACTTCACTTTTGGAACCCCTTTGCAAAATCAAAAATATCTCTTTACACACACCTTATTTATCCTTCTAAATAAGTTAGTCAAATATCCCTCAAAATAATATTTTCGACGATATCTAATATGCCACATTTTTGAAATAAATTAAAACCTTTATATATATATATATATATATATATGCCACTCTCCATTAATTGCACATAGGTCGACCCTCCATTAATTTAAACTTAAACTTTAAACTTTAATATCTTCATCATCGGAGGTCCTTTTTTGATGAAACAAAATTCCACCTTGGATTTTAAGAAAAGCCCTTTCCACATAAGCCCACCATGGTTTTAAATAAAACTTTTTATTTTTCTTGCCTTGGTTTTCATAAAAACCCTGTATATATCCATGCTCTCAAAAATATCATAGATGATTATCTATGAAGTGCTTTTTCCAACAAAACTCAATGTGGCATCAATGGTCCATGTGACATAAATGATCCACGTGACATCAATGACAACATAAAATGCCTCAAATTAACTCAAATTTCCAACAATATTCCCCTTTGTCGTTGATGGCAACACCTCTAATGCAAACACCATAATCACTGCAAAAACCATCTCTGAGAATCAAAGCTGCCCCCCCTGACTCAATACTCTCTTTGGAGACTACTCCCCCTAACTCAATACTTTCTTTGGAGGCTACTTCCCTTGACTCAATGCTCTAATTGGAGGCTGCTCCCCCTAAATCAATGCTCTCCCCATTAATAAAATCTCTCCCTCTTTAACATCAATGGCAAAAGGGACACCTATGGGGCTAAAAGATATAACTCTTAAGCTTAGCCCTCCTCACCCCATTTTCTTTTGAGGTGATTAATTTTGGGGTGGGAGTACTTTTAATCCCATATAACTTTGTTTCTTTACTCTATCAACTTTCTTCCATGTTTTTATGATATCCTTCTCTTGATGAATTACTTGATCTTCTTGTCTAGAACTGTTTGACCTTCTTGCATTGATGAATTACTTGATCTCATATTCTAGACTATTGGATTGATTGAAGTCCACATTAAAGTAACTTAAAAAGGCAATACGAAGTTATTAATTTTTCTTGCTTTGTTTGACCAGTGTGGAGGGATTGATGGTGAGTGATGAGCACAGAAAATGCTCATTTTTTGTATGGTTTTTACGGGATAATTGTGCGGTATTATTTTATTAGAAATGTACTTTTTTTGTGAAATTATTGTTTGCATTTAATAGAAAATGGTGTATTATGCTTAACGAGTGTTTTTACTAGAAAATATAGGTAGATGTAGTATTTGATTACTTTTAGCACCTTTTAGTTGATGTCCCACATGGACCTAGAATTGGAACACATGTAATGTACTTAAAGGAACGATGTGCAACTTGACGGAGACATCGATGTTGGAAAACAATTTCTAAATTTGCTAAGGAAGGTGCCTATCTTCCAATAACAGGAAGGTGCCTGACTACCAGCGATAGGAAGGTGCCTGAATTTTTGATGATCGAGTGAACGCCTATCCTCCAACAGCCAAAAAAGTGACAACTTTTAGTGAACAAAAAAGGGCTATATGCGGTGCCTTTATCCTGGAGATAGGCCAAAAAGGTGCCTGTATTCTAGCGATAGGCTGAACAACACTTATATCTGGTGAAATAAAGTGCGCATTGATTGTTGACTTGAAGACCATGCATAAATTTAGATAAATATTATTGTAAAACATAGGGCATGCTATAGTTATCTCAAAATTATTAATTTTAGCATGTTCACTCTTTTATTAGATGTTTAATTAAATTATGCACATGCCCACCGTAGTGAATCACATCAAAGTGATTAATTTTAGCATAGTCTAAATTTGTAATAGGAGTTGGTCACGTTCTGTATAAAATGCAAGCCACCCCTGAAGCGAACAATCTTGAACCCGAACAATAATTTGTATTGCATTATTTTAATAAAAGTCTCAAGTGTTTTGTTATTTGTGTGTTTGAAAGAGTGACCATGTGAATTAGTTGGGCAAACATCTACGAAATCCTGGGCCCACTCTAGGTAGTATTCCTCCCTTGTTTTTACTGTCATTATTTATGTTTATTTCCTATTCTTTTATTTTTACAAGTGTGTTTTCTTGCTTTATTTATTTTTGCATAGTGTGTTTATTTCTTACAATTTTATTTCATCTGTGTGATTAATTTTCTGCAAATTTCCTTTCAATCATGTTTTTTATAATTAAAATTAAAATTCTCATAGTTTCCATTAGTGTTTATTTTCCTACACTTAAATTTTTGTGGTTTGGATGAACTTAACTACACATACAATACACCCCCACCAAACCAAAGTGACACATAGGACTTATCTTCCAGTTTACTACAAACATATATTTTTCACATGTACTAAGCAAGTTTGCGAACTCCCAGATTGATAAAATTAAATAGATGAAAAACTCTCTTTTCATATTTTCTGCTCAACAATGAGGATCAAGTAGAAGGTTTTGTATCCATATTCATCTTAGTAGAAGTATCCATTAGTTCTTATTCAAGTAAAGTTATGATGGTTTCGATTGGTTCCTTGATACAACCAACTATAATTGGATTCTTTACTTTAAGCCCTCTCATTGTTATTTGATTAGTTTCACTCGTTTCATATCTTTACCTTTGTCACATGATTTGGATCTTGTATTCATAAAAAAATGATTTCTTTTGGTATGTTAGTATTAATGTGTTCAATTGACCCTTCTTGTACCTAAAAAATATAAAATCACCCATGAATATGGTAGACTAGTGAAAATTTTAAAAACAGGGTAGATGTTGATGGACCCCTAATTTTTTCAATAAATCAAAATCTCTAAAGGAAAATCGATAGTACTAGGTCTTAGACAAATTTTCCTTTTTAAAGTCACCAATATTGGACCTACATCAACATGACATTAATGAAAATGTTAGGAAGTCATTAACCTATAAATTAGTTGCTTGTGAATGAGTAGTTTTGTTGAGGTTTGTACAAATCCTAGCAAATTAATGATATGTCAATGAGTTGCATGCAAAAATGCTTGAGAAATTGATAGAATTTCTCTAAGTTTTCTAATTCCTTGAAAAACATGTATGCACAACAACAACAACAACAACAACAATATATATATCAAAGCAAAGTTCAATTTTAAGGGATTTGTTTTATCAATTTTGGATGGCTTTTGAGGTTTGATGGTTAGCAAAGTCACTATCCTACTTTGGATGAATTTGAAAGGGTTTATCTAATAATAATTCAACATTTAAGTGAAAAATTTGTTAGGTTTGGGTCAAGTATACATTACCTTATGATTTTTATAGGTTTAGTCAAATTGATGTTTCAAACAAACTCCTTTTTAGATATAAAGAGATTTATAGCGTGTAGATCTAAAAAATACATAGGTAGGTAAGCTTGATTTTATGTAAAAAAGTATATGGTCCCACAAAGTGTGCCAAAAAACTATTAATCTTAGAAAATGTCTAATTGGATTGCATTTACAATTCCTCGTCATTAGGAGGAGGGGAGGTTGAATTCTCCTTGACCATCAAATTTGGTCCATCTCCTCATTTATCTAACAAAATTGAACTAAAATTAATGCAAAAAAGTAAAACTTATAAAGGTAAGGCTGTGAGGAATTAAATAAAATTATAATAAAATAAATATGATCAAAATTGTATTGAGATTAGTGCATTTAGAAGTAACCAAATAATATTAGTATGATTGAAAATTTGCATGTCATGCAACAATGGAAGAAGGACTAACATGAGGTAAAAATACAGTGCCATAAACACCATACACTCATGGATTGAGAGGTCAATAGACACAATTGGTTCACAAGCACCATGAAAGTTTTTAGAAGAGTACAATGAAAATTATAAATAAAAATTATAAAGATAGATCTAGTATGCTTAAATGGCTAAAATATCCTTATAAATGAGCCCATGACCCTTATGTACAGTAGGGATTTCACCATTTTTTCACCTGTATAAAATTAGTTAAATTTTATATTTATAAATAAAGATGAAAATGTTGATTTTAGATGCATTTGGATTCATGTTTGCAAAGTCTATGAGTTTACACCCATTTTACTTATTGTTCTTCGAATTGCTTGCCTTGTTAATGGATCATTCATATACTAATGGATTGCAACTTACTAAAATATTGCTAGTCTTGTTGATAGATCATAACTTTTTGTACATAGATAAATTTTCAATTCTTGTACTTTTCCAAAATTGGCTATGGTTATGGTTGCTAGTGGGTTCAAATTTTAACTATGGTCATAATTATCAAGGTCCACCATCTTCCTTGTCTAACACCTTTTGCTTCAACTACAAATTTTGGGAATCAAAATCAAAGGTAGTGCTTCATACTACACTTAAATACCTAATAAAAAAGCTTATCCAATTAATATTTAACTCTTAAAATCTCTATTACAACTTATTTTTTGTGTAGTTTTATTCTTTATATGACCCCCAAATTTTCAAGAATTCTATATGATTATGGCTATCAATAACCTCATGTGACCTCTCACATGCACCTTGAATGATGATGACCATTTCTCTTCACAGTAAGCCTTGAGCTGCCTAGCCTTATTGACTTTGTTCTACATATATGATTCAAGGGATTTCAACTAAATATACAATACAAAAGGATCCTACTCTAGGTGATTCTTTAGATAGAAGTTATGAATGTAAAATCTATACATCAATTTCTTAGTCTCTAGAGGACTTGGAAAAAGCATTTTAGAATGTAGTAAGTCTACTTACATCATCCATTTGTCTAAAACATACCATTTATAATTGAAATAGAATCCACTATTAACTTAGGTATAAGGCTTAAACCTTGGCTAGTCATCCACTAGTATACCAATATTATTTATCATCTTCTTTAATATCTCCTTGATCTTGATGAGTTTTTGTTCAATTTTAAATGCCATATTTGCCTACTTTTTCACCCTAGTGTACTTATCATTTCTAGCATACAAATAGGTGTACCACTTTTCTTTAAGACCATTCATCTATCTATATAATGTTCAATAGATATATAACCTCTCATAATTTTTCTACCTTGTTATTCCATTTATAGAGTTCTATAATTTGTGTATACATTTGAACACTTTTTTTCTAGTGATCTTAGTTGTTGTAGTGACCCTAATTACCATGATGATGATTTTAAGGAATTTTCTTGCTAAATTGGCTATATTAAGCAATAGATCATTTTCTTCAAATTGATTTTTCTATTTTACTTCCTCTTCATCCTTAGAGATAAATCTCTAAATAGGGATATCCAATTCTTCATTGATTACTATGTTATCCTCAACTACTGTAACATATAGAGTTAAGTAGTTTTCTTATTGTACTTTTTTCTTTAGCTAATACTACTTCCATTTCATCCTTGGTAGTCATCTCCTCTATTGTTTGAGCAAAGGAATCCAATTGGTTAATGCTTTTATTTTCTATCCCTAGAACTTACTTCCTAAGAAATTGAATCTCCTTCTATTTCTTAATTTACCCTTTTTGACCTTAATTTTTTTGTTCTTGCCCCTCTTTTAGGTTTTGAGGGACCCTTATCATCACTTGACTCATCATTGCATTTTGTTGTACTTGATATTATTTGAGCATTTATTATACCCATGATACATTCTAAGGGGTTATTTACATCGTTATAGATGAGACACCATAAATTGTTCAACTCTAAACTCACATTGACAAAACTATTTTGGACCTAATTTCCTACTTGATTTCAAGTCTGATGAGGGACTTCATATTTTGTAAGATAAGAAGCTATCTATAGTTGCTAATTTCTTGACTATTACCATCCATGACCTTGTTGGCCGCTTTGGTTCTATCTCTTTTCTATATATTCTTGATTCAAAAAAATATTATTATTTTCCTCAATTTCACTTGATCTTGAATTCTATTATTCTAATTCAACGATGAAGAGGAGGTGTTTGTACTAGACAACTAAGGATAGGATGGTAAAGTAAGAAATTATGGTTGAGAAGTGATAGGATTGGGAATATTTTGATCCAAAAATTATATTATATATAGGGTATCCATGTGCTGGTATGTGGGGATGTATTGAGTTGTCTACGAAAATTAGGTTGAGTAGGTTGGTAACTTAAAGAAAAAATATTTTGAAATTTTGGGATTGGTTTTGAGGGAGGAGTTGGCCCCCTATGTTTGAAGGCTCTAAGTAGTATATATGGTGTAATACATAGGGAGAGCAGGGGATAATTTACAAACTCAAATAAGCACATAATTCACTCAAGCTACCTCCTCAAGATATTGAGACGAGGTGGCATGATTGACATTATAAAGCATTACTTTTATGAATTTTTTGTTGTAGTATGGCAAGGCATATTTATTTAATGATAAAATTTTTCATGGTATCATGGATAATATCCTCATAACCCTTGTACTATAGTCATGGATGTTATTTTGAGTGTTCATTTGTAAGGTATTCATCTAGAAAAGAGAAATACTTATTAACTTGAATGTCAAATATCCTCGTAAATGGTTCAACTATGGAAGACCAATTAGTGACCAAATTATTAGGGAGACTTTTCTATCACATGGAAACCTTGTATCTTAATCATTAGACTAACAATTATACTATATTATCCTCCTCTTGTATCCAATGTATTGATTTTAATATTTAATAATTCATTCGAATGATCCATAGTGGTCTTATTTCTATTCCCTATCAAAAATTGGCAAAATTTTTATTGTGATTACCCATATTGGGAAATAAAACTTTAATTTTAAAGGTTCTCAGTAAGTTCAGTTAGGTAGTTTATCTTAAGGATTCATTTGTGCTTGCACTTGGTGGTGTTAAGATGATTGTCCATATGGAATTTGGGGATTGTATAGTACTTGATACTAGGTTGGATAGGTGTACCCCTATGGTTGTGGCTTATAGTGGATTACCCATTGGTTATGGATTATTAGTGGATTCTAATGAGCCATAAGTTGTTGGTGAATTAGCTATTGTTTTTATATGGAATCAACTATGGATTAAGATTTGGAATTGCCTATATATTTGGTATATTTTGTGGGTTATGAGCATATTGGGGTATTTGATAAGGTAGTAGATTTAGAGGTTGTGCCTATAAATACTATAGGGTTCAAATATAAGGAGGATATGGTAGATTTTAGATACTACCTAAGGGTATCAATGCTCTTGATAGCACTAGTAGGGTTTTCCAACCATGCATAACATCTTGATTTAGTTGTAAATATTATGGGTTTTCTTGCATCTATGAATTTGGTTGCATTTGGAAACCTTGACATCTAGGTTAATTTTATCCACTTTTCAATTGGGAAAGAAGGTTGTGAAGGTGATACTGTTGATTTAATCCAACTTATGATGGCTCATATTGAACTACTAGTTGAATCCGATCTACAAAGCCTAACCAGATGGAGTAGAAATACTAGTTGACTAACTAAATATAGTTATTGATCATTGGCTTACAATTAGTTGTGATACCATGGAATTTTCCCAAAGTATTGTGAGTTACGAACACTTAGTAATGCTTGTAACATGAGAGGTATATGATATAATGGATCTAATATCATATTCTAGACTATTGGATTGATTGAAGTCCACATTAAAGTAACTTAAAAAGGCAATATGAAGTCATTGATTTTTCTTGCTTTGTTTGACCAGTGTGGAGGGATTGATGGTGAGTGATGAGCACATAAAATGCTCATTTTTTGTATGGTTTTTATGGGATAATTGTGCGGTATTATTTTATTAGAAATGTATTTTTTTTGTGAAATTATTGTTTGCATTTAATATAAAATGGTGTATTATGCTTAACGGGTGTTTTTACTAGAAAATATAGGTAGATGTAGTATTTTATTACTTTTAGCACCTTTTAGTCGATGTACCACATGAAACTAGCATTGGAACACATGTAATGTACTTAAAGGAATGATGTGTAGCTTGACGGAGACATCGATGTTGGAAAACAATTTCTAAATTTGCTAAGGAAGGTGCCTATCGTCCAATAACAGGAAGGTGCCTGACTACCAGCGATAGGAAGGTGCCTGAATTTTTGATGATCGAGTGAACGCCTATCCTCCAACAGCCAAAAAAGTGACAACTTTTAGTGAACAAAAAAGGGCTATATGCGGTGCCTTTATCCTGGAGATAGGCCAAAAAGGTGCCTGTATTCCAGCGATAGGCTGAACAACACTTATATATGGTGAAATAAAGTGCGCATTGATTTTTGACTTGAAGACCATGCATAAATTTAGATAAATATTATTGTAAAACATAGGGCATGCTATAATTATCTCAAAATTATTAATTTTAACATGACTGCTCTTTTATTAGACATTTAATTAAATTATGCACGTGCTCACCGTAGCGAATCACATCAAAGTGATTAATTTTAGCATTGTCTAAATTTGTAATAGGAGTTGGTCACGTTCTGTATAAAACACAGGCCACCCTTGAAGCGAACAATCTTGAACCTGAATAATAATTTGTATTGCATTATTTTAATAAAAGTCTCAAGTCTTTTTGTTATTTGTGTGTTTGAAAGAGTGTCCATGTGAATTAGTTGGGAAAACATCTACGAAATCCTGGGCCCACTCTAGGTAGTATTCCTCCCTTGTTTTTACTGTCATTATTTATGTTTATTTCCTATTCTTTTATTTTTACAAGTGTGTTTTCTTGCTTTATTTATTTTTGCATAGTGTGTTAATTTCTTACAATTTTATTTCATCTGTGTGATTAATTTTCTGCAAATTTCCTTTTAATCATGTTTTTTATAATTAAAATTAAAATTCTCATAGTTTCCATTAGTGTTTATTTTCCTACACTTAAATTTTTGTGGTTTGGATGAACTTAACTACACATACAATACACCCCCACCAAACCAAAGTGACACATAGGACTTATCTTCCAGTTTACTACAAACATATATTTTTCACATGTACTAAGCAAGTTTGCAAACTCCCAGATTGATAAAATTAAATAGAAGAAAAACTCTCTTTTCATATTTTCTGCTCAACAATGAGGATCAAGTAGAAGGTTTTGTATCCATATTCATCTTAGTAGAAGTATCCATTAGTTCTTATTCAAGTAAAGTTATGATGGTTTCGATTGGTTCCTTGATACAACCAACTATAATTGGATTCTTTACTTTAAGCCCTCTCATTGTTATTTGATTAGTTTCACTCGTTTCATATCTTTACCTTTGTCACATGATTTGGATCTTGTATTCATAAAAAAATGATTTCTTTTGGTATGTTAGTATTAATGTGTTCAATTGACCCTTCTTGTACCTAAAAAATATAAAATCACCCATGAATATGGTAGACTAGTGAAAATTTTAAAAATAGGGTAGATGTTGATGGACCCCTAATTTTTTCAATAAATCAAAATCTCTAAAGGAAAATCGATAGTACTAGGTCTTAGACAAATTTTCCTTTTTAAAGTCACCAATATTGGACCTACATCAACATGACATTAATGAAAATGTTAGGAAGTCATTAACCTATAAATTAGTTGCTTGTGAATGAGTAGTTTTGTTGAGGTTTGTACAAATCCTAGCAAATTAATGATATGTCAATGAGTTGCATGCAAAAATGCTTGAGAAATTGATAGAATTTCTCTAAGTTTTCTAATTCCTTGAAAAACATGTATGCACAACAACAACAACAACAATATATATATCAAAGCAAAGTTCAATTTTAAGGGATTTGTTTTATCAATTTTGGATGGCTTTTGAGGTTTGATGGTTAGCAAAGTCACTATCCTACTTTGGATGAATTTGAAAGGGTTTATCTAATAATAATTCAACATTTAAGTGAAAAAATTGTTAGGTTTGGGTCAAGTATACATTACCTTATGATTTTTATAGGTTTAGTCAAATTGATGTTTCAAACAAACTCCTTTTTAGATATAAAGAGATTTATAGCGTGTAGATCTAAAAAAATACATAGGTAGGTAAGCTTGACTTTATGTAAAAAAGCATATGGTCCCACCAAGTGTGCCAAAAAACTATTGATCTTAGAAAATGTCTAATTGGATTGCATTTACAATTCCTCGTCATTAGGAGGATGGGAGGTTGAATTCTCCTTGACCATCAAATTTGGTCCATCTCCTCATTTATCTAACTAAATTGAACTAAAATTAATGCAAAAAAGTAAAACCTCTAAAGGTAAGGCTGTGAGAAATTAAATAAAATTATAATAAAATAAATATGATCAAAATTGTATTGAGATTAGTGCATTTAGAAGTAACCAAATAATATTAGTATGATTGAAAATTTGCATGTCATGCAACAATGGAAGAAGGACTAACATGAGGTAAAAATACAGTGCCATAAACACCATACACTCATGGATTGAGAGGTCAACAGACACAATTGGTTCACAAGCACCATGAAAGTTTTTAGAAGAGTACAATGAAAATTATAAATAAAAATTATAAAGATAGATCTAGTATGCTTAAATGGCTAAAATATCCTTATAAATGAGCCCATGACCCTTATGTACAGTAGGGATTTCACCATTTTTTCACCTATATAAAATTAGTTAAATTTTATATTTACAAATAAAGATGAAAATGTTGATTTTAGATGCATTTGGATTCATGTTTGAAAAGTCTATGAGTTTACACCCATTTTACTTATTGTTCTTCGAATTGCTTGCCTTGTTAATGGATCATTCATATACTAATGGATTGCAACTTACTAAAATATTGCTAGTCTTGTTGATAGATCATAAATTTTTGTACTTAGATAAAATTTCAATTCTTGTACTTTTCCAAAATTGGCTATGGTTATGGTTGCTAGTGGGTTCAAAATTTAACTATGGTCATAATTATCAAGGTCCACCATCTTCCTTGTCTAACACCTTTTGCTTCAACTACAAATTTTGGGAATCAACATCAAAGGTAGTGCTTCATACTAAACTTAAATACCTAATAAAAAAAGCTTATCCAATTAATATTTAACTCTTAAAATCTCTATTACAACTTCATTTTTGTGTAGTTTTATTCTTTATATGACCCCCAAATTTTCAAGAATTCTATATGATTATGGCTATCAATAACCTCATGTGACCTCTCACATGCACCTTGAATGATGATGATCATTTCTCTTCACATTAAGGCTTGAGCTGCCTAGCCTTATTGATTTTGTTCTACATATATGATTCAAGGGATTTCAACTAAACATACAATACAAAAGGATCCTACTCTGGGTGATTCTTTAGATAAAAGTTATGAATATAAAATATATACATCAATTTATTAGTCTCTAGAGGACTTGTAAAAAGCCTTTTAGAATGTAGTAAGTCTACTTACATCATCCATTTGTCTAAAATATACCCTTTATAATTGAAATAGAATCCACTATTAACTTAGGTATAAGGCTTAAACCTTGGCTAGTCATCCACTAGTATACCAATATTATTTATCATCTTATTTAATGTCCCCTTGATCTTGATGAGTTCTTGTTCAATTTTAAATGCCATATTTGCCTACTTTTTCACCCTAGTGTACTTATCATTTCTAGCATACAAATAGGTGTACCACTTTTCTTTAAGAACATTCATCTATCTATATAATGTTCAATAGATATATAACCTTTCATAATTTTTCTACCTTGTTATTCCATTTATAGAGTTCTATAATTTGTGTATACATTTGAACACTTTTTTTCTAGTGATCTTAGTTGTTGTAGTGACCCTAATTACCATGATGATGATTTTAAGGAATTTTCTTGCTAAATTGGCTATATTAAGCAATAGCTCATTGTCTTCAAATTGATTTTTCTATTTTACTTCCTCTTCATCCTTAGAGATAAATCTCTAAATAGGGATATCCAATTCTTCATTGATTACTATGTTATCCTCAACTACTGTAACATATAGAGTTAAGTAGTTTTCTTATTGTACTTTTTTCCTTAGCTAATACTACTTCCATTTCATCGTTGGTAGTCATCTCCTCTATTGTTTGAGCAAAGGAATCCAATTGGTTAATGCTTTTATTTTCTATCCCTAGAACTTACTTCCTAAGAAATTGAATCTCCTTCTATTTCTTAATTTACCCTTTTTGACCTTAATTTTTTTGTTCTTGCCCCTCTTTTAGGTTTTGAGGGACCCTTAGCTATAACAAAATACTGTATCCTTTTTCTTAAGGGTCCCATATCTTTAAATATTTGTTAATGATAGAAGAATATCACTTCCTCTTATGGATTGGAATTTCAAGGGATTATTTCATCTCTTCTTCCTTTTATGTTGGATTTCACAATAGTTTTAAAAAATGAATGAAATCAAACATTACCCAATATTTCTTAACAAAGGAATACACATAACCAAAAAATAAGAATACATAATATAATGGGGTGTTCATGGACATCAAACAATCTCACTAATGAAAATAAAATTACACTCCAACTAATTTCCAAAATGGTTTGTGTAAAGGGGTATTTATATCCAAATACATGTTGCCTTTAGGTCAACGTTGTGATATTGACCTTCAAAAAGAAAATATTCCAAAAAATTACAAAAACAAAAGCATCTTTTCAAGGTTTACATGATCCCAAAGGAACAATATGATCAACATAAGTATAAAAGTTGGTTGTGGTCTTAAGAGAAGCTTAAAAACCATATATTCTATCATACCTCCTTAAATTAAATGGGGTGACATGGAGAGAGACCATCACTTATCACCCCCCCTTAAGGGATACTCTCCAACTCTAAGCAGCTCCCACATATGCACAAAAGTGGCATTAGGTACGAACTTATTTAAAATGTGTTTCCTATTTTGATGAAGGCACAAACACTGGATCAAGCATCCCATGCACATGAATCCATATCACAATGTGAACTCAATTCTCTATGTGCTTTGTCCATGAATGAAACACTAGATTGCAGATAAGTTGGATGATGCTTTAATTATCACATCGAAGGGTGACTAAAAATTTGAGGAATGTTAATATCCTCCAAAATAATGAGCATATACCTAATATTATTAGCTACTTCATTGGAAACATACTATTAAGCCTTCATGAAGGACTAATAAATAGTAGATTGGTATTTGGAACATCAAGAGACTAGGTCATATCCCAAATACAACACAAATCTTATTGTGGACCACCACTTATCCAAGTCATATACCTAATCAACACCTAAAAACCCTATAAAAATTGGAGGGGAGCCAATGGAGTAGAGAATACCCATATAATAGTTCCTTCTAATGTATTTGATAATCGTATTAGCTAATGAACACTGACTCTCTAGGAATGTTTGCTTATCTATAACAATTGCTAATAACAAAGGTCATATCAGATCTAATACGAGTAAGATAGATAAGTCCTTCCACAAGATACTGATACAACATAAAATCTACCAAAGGCATGATTCAATTATCCTAAAGTTTCAAATCTAAGGTAAAAAGAGACCAAGTAAACTTACAATCATCTATTCTAAAATATTGAAGAATATCCAAGGCATACTTCAAATAAGAACTAGTGATGCTTGAGTCTATTTGATTAATCTAAATCCACCAAAAATAATATAGAAGCCCCAAATATATCATCTCAAAAGTGAATGAAGTCGTTACTTCATATCCTATATTGGAGTAGAGGAATTTTTATTGATGAGAATATCATCAACATACAACATAATCACCAAAGTTTTTCATCCTAATGTTTGATGTAAACATCATGTTTAGAATCACATAGTTGAAATCCACAACTAGGGAAAAAGGAATGGATCTTATCATACCATGCATGAGGAGCCTACTTAAGTCCATACAAGGACCCAGTCAACAATAAGCCAATGGAATGGATCCCTCATGATCAAAACTAGGTGGCTACTACATGCAGATTTCCACCTAATGATCTGTACATGGAAAGGAACTCTTCTAGTCCATCTAATATAATTTCCCACCATATGAAGAAACAATGGAGAGAATCATCCTAACTGAGTCCATCTTGGCCATTGGTGTAAAAGTCTCAAAATTTTCCACTCCCTCTTGTTGAGATATTCCCTTAGCAACAATGCATACTTTATGCTTCTATACCTAACCATATGATGTATAATTAGTTCTATAGACCCATTTGCAACCAACAAAATTATTCTCTTCTAGAAGAGGAACCAACTCCCAAGTCTTGTTCTTCATTAGAGTGTCATACTCTACCAAGATAATATCTTCCCATATTGGTCTCTCCTTAGCCTAAGAATTGATGGCTTTTTAGCCAGATTAAAAACAAGTTCTAATATCCCAAGATCTTAAACAAACTTAACATTAGAGCAATCGATATAACTGGCCAATTTCAATGAATATAGCATTCATGAAATAACAATAATATTATGTAGAATCAGACCAATATTAATCAACAATTTGCATAAATAAACTTACAATATAATTGCTCAAAATTGTATACAAACTTCTTATTATTCATTCAATGATCCTTGGTAATTCTAATATTTCTTTGACATAATGCATGGAGCTTTGTCTCCATAGTATAACCTTAGAATATGACTCTTAAATACTTGATTATTCTCTCCTCACATTATGGTAGATGCATCATTTCATATAATATAAAACTCTCATGTTCCTTGGCTTTACATCTTGCCACTTGTATACATGACTCTTGACATTCGACATACTTGCACACTCTTACATTCTACACACTTGCACACTTTATTTTATGACACTTGCACAATTTATTACTCAACATACTTACACACTTTGTTACATGAAAATATACACATCCTACACATAAACACTTTAATGAAAATATAAATTGCACAACTAGACTATTGACACACATACTAATATAATATTTACAATGGTATCATGGGGGCATATTAGCATGTACCAAATAATGTAATATTATCCAACAAGAATATATGGGAGGATCTTAATAATATTCTACCTTCAAAATCAATGCTCAATAAGAAGCCTTTTATTGTTGTTCAAGAGACTAAAAAGGTTGAGCATCCTTCAGAAGTGTCTTAACCCAATTGGGTGTTGGAAAAACTGAGAAAGAATCATGTGTATCCTGTGATAAATCAACATAAAAATCTAAAACTAAAGAATCCAACTCATCACCACTCACCTCATTATACAAGATTGAAGTATTATTAATTATTGTGTCCTACTCATTATACCTTGATCTTGGAGAAGAGGGTGTTGCCTATGGTGCTTTCCATGAAAATTTTAAATCAATAAACAAAGAGCTTCCACTCAAAGATGAATATGAGGAAGGAGAATATAAAAATATGCTCTAATAAAAATAGAGTCAACCAAATATTGTAGAAAATGTTTGAATTAGAGATGGTCAAAGGATTAGAAGAATTAATTGCCAAAATATTATGTGGTGGGGTGGAAGAAGTACTTGGAAGAACCTCATAAAATATGATATCTTTCTAGATCAAAACCTCATGCCTCTAATGATTATAAACAAAGATATCTGAACACCCCATAAAAATTCACTTATGACTCTTTGGTGTCTTCATGTTTTGAAAATCCTTTGGTATGTGAGCCTATGCTAAAGACCCAAAGATACAAAATTGGGACACATAAGGCTTATCCCCTATCAATCTCTCAAGACATGTCATACCCTAAACTACCCTAGTATGAACTTTGTTGATGATGTATGCAACACAAGTAACAACCTCATCCCAAAATTTTTAACCCATACACTTGGTATGAATCATGAATCATGTCATTTCCATGATCACCTTGTTTTTTCTCTCAACCACACCATTTTGTTCAATATTATAGTGAATAGTTCTTTGATATGCAATCCCATAACAAGCCAAAAATCATGAAAATATTAGCTAAAATGTTAATCACCCTTGTCTTTCCTTAGACATTTAATTATCCTATTCATTTGAATTTTAAAAAGGGCCTTGAAGGTCTTAAACCATTCTAATACCTCATACTGAGTGTGAATGGTGTACAATCATACATATGTAGATAAATCATCAATAAAAAGAAGTAAGTACCTATTTCCTAAGAGAGATTGTGTGTTCATAGGTCCATAAATGTTAATATGTATGATTGATATCCAAGGGATGAGATGCTCATATTGCAACCCTATTTGAAGAGGTCTCTCTATGATACTTTTCTATAATACACCTCTCACATGCACCACTTGGAGGGGATATGTATGGAAGTCTAATGACCATATGATGTTGATTTATGTATCTAAAATATCCATAGCTAAAACACCCAAGCCTATGATACCACTTTTGATTTTTACTATTGACATGTGCAACAATAACAATAAAGTTTTTCTTCCTAGAAAATGGGGTAGAAGAAGTATATCTTTCTCTCAACTTATACATGTGATCAATCTCATCACAATAGCTAGAAGCAATAATTTTAAACCCATTGTCTATATCATTTATTACCCATATATTAGGCCAAAACTCTACCTTATTTATATGAGTAATACAATAAATAGATAAAAGGTTAGGGTAAGCATTAGGAACATGAAGTACCTCATCAAAAGACAAAAATCCAATGTTGATGTCTCCACACCCTAAAAATTAGAATGAAGAATTGTATTCAATCACATGTTTCTTGCATGTTCTTTACTGTAGCCGTGTCATAGATGTTTATGCTTTATCATGTACCTAATTTCCCTTGAATACATAATCCACTCATATGAAGAAGTGGATATCCAATATGTAATATAAACTATTACATGTACTTGTGAGGTTTCTCCATTAAATTTATCCTCACCTTGTGTATAGAAGAGAGTAGCATCAAGACCCCCTTTCTTGATATTTCCTCAATTTTCTTGATCCAAATCCTTAAAAAAATTCCTTGTGCCCTTTTTTTTTACAAAACCCATAAGTAAGCTTTTTGAAATAATTTTTGGGTTTCTTCTCATTATGTTTTGGCTTATAATTTTGAACTTTAGCAACAACTTCCTTTGAATGAGTCTAATTGAAAAAGGAATTTCCCTTATACCTATTTATTTTATCTTGATGGTGCAAAAGTACTTAAATACCTCATCAATAGGTGGTGTAAGAGAATCTATGAAGTACACATAAATAATCTTAAAGACAAAAAATGTATCATATATTTCATACACATTATTAAAGATAATGTTAAGTAGTTCAATGTCCCTTTTATTCTTTGTTAGTTTTTCTTGTAGATTAGCTCATGGAAAGCTTTATCTAGGATAAAATATAAATAAGATAAACCACAAACAATGAATCACTATATTGAAATAACAACAATATCTCACAAATATAACTCAAATATATACAATATCAAAATATTACAAGAATGATTCAAATAAATTACATTGCATGGAGCTTTGTCTCCAATATATAACTTTACATGACTTTTCAAGTACTCTGATTATTGCTCTCCTTAAACATCCAAGAGATTCATCCTTTCATATTCCTCTCATTAAGACAAAAATATCATATTCCACATATCAATGTGACTCTTCATTCTCTCTCTTGACACCTTGCACTTTCTCTTATATTGACACACATTATAAAATATAAATAATTTTACCAAACTAATATCTACAAGGGGGTCAAATAATATAATACTTCCAATATTTTTCAATGTTTCATGTCCTTCTCTTCTCTCTTTGGGTAGTTCTCTTGCAATTTGGATGTCCTATTATAGTTTCTTGAACCAAATTATATACATATCAACAATATCAAATAACTCCATTGATAGTTATTAGCAGTTTTGCCACACTGAATTTTCATTGTAAAAATTCTAAGTATAAAAATTAAACAATGCAATTTTGCTGGCCTTTTTTGGGTTTGTTAATGTTTTAAATTTTATGTTGTTAAAATTCCCTTTCTATGAAAAGTAAGTGTAGATTAAAAATACAACGCCAAACAAAAGATAAAACCACAATAATGGAATACAGGAAAGTTGCACAAAACAAACGATTATTATTAATCGATGGAGTTTAAAAACTCCTTTTGAGTACAACAGGGCCTGTAACCCTTTATTTGTGATACAAGATTACAAGTTATGCTAGGGTTCTCCGAAACCCTAGTCGGCACAAATGGTGGCGCTTCCGAAGAATGTATCTTCAATCCCAACAGAGTGAGTGGGCTTTGTTGTATCCCTTGCTTGGACCACTCCGAGCTTAATCGACTGCCATCAATAAATCGGATCTGTTGTCAAAAACCTGCACACATTAACACTATCAAGGAGTTAGAAATTAATAAGAGGGCTCCACTGTGTGAGCCCTCAGAAACAATCTAAAACCCTAGAAAAATAGAATGCAGGAATTCAACAATAGATCAATAAAAGAAAAGAAGTTACTTGCTTTAAACTAATTTATACCTGTTCTCTGTTAACGCAGCTAGACCAGGCGACACCTGGAAGTAATGTGGCTATCAAATCGGCTACGGAAGGCGCCCTGGTGCACTCGTTGAACGCCCGCGTGCTTCTGGATTAAGGTTTCAGACGTCGGTCTGAGTCTGTGGCTATGGGTAAACGCCCGCGGGCACTTGGTAAACGCCCGTGGGCACTTGGTAAAGGGGTAAACGCCCGCGGGCACTTGCGACAAGAATGGGGGATTCTGCAGAATGCTGCAGAAGAGATGGCGGCGAAAGCGACGACGGAAGCGACGATGGATGCGACGAAAAGGTAGCAGAAGAGAGATAGAGGGGATCAAAAAAGGAGATAGAAGAAGTTAAGAAGATAGAAAAGATCCAGGATAGAAGTAGCAAAAGACATAGGGTTTGAGCCATCAAGGTGACTCAATTTATAATCTACTCTTAGGGCACACTTTAGGGTTTTAACGACACTTTGAACGTGTGGCTAAGATTAAAGTGGATCTAAGGGTAGAGAATAAATCTAGGTTGTGAAATGGATTAAGATGGATGGACGGATGAGATTAAATGAAGGACGGACGGCTCAGATTAAATCACTTAAACTATTATTTAAATATATATATTAAAATATTAAAAAAAATATTATATATATATATATAAATATTAATTTAAATAAATTTGGGGATGAAAAATGGCGGGAAAGGTGAAATTGGGCCAAATAATGGCGGGAAAGTGTGGATTTGGGCCAAATAATGGCGGGAAGGTGGATGACCGACACGTGGGCGACAAGGAAGGTATAGATGACTTGCAAGTGGCTGGATTTTGGTGTCTACGAGATGCCCCTTTTTGAGCTGCTTTGTGTGAAGACACAATGCAGCACAAAAACTTAGGACACTTGAAAAGTTGGATCAGACGCAACTCTCTCTCAAGACTAAAGCACAACTTTGAAGACCAAAGAATAAAAGAATATTTAAAATTTATCAACTTACCCCCTCAATTGGCGAGCGAGAATGGTTCTCACGAGCCAATTGGAAGAAATTCGGAAGAAAATGAACCGTTTTTGCCCCAACGGTGAAAAAGGGGTTTGTGTATGAACCATCTGTTTATGTCCCAACAGAAAAGGGGTTGGTGTACAAACCAAGAAAATAATATGATTGAAGACGATATGAGTGATGTGAAAGATGAACCGTTTTCTGCCCCAACGGTTAGAAAGGGATTTTTGCCAAATTTTAAATTCCATGATCATGTAAGATGAATTCTACTATTAGGAAAGTTAAAAATTGATAACGGATGCCCCAACTCCTGTGGGTGAATCCATACTGTTGATGAAATTGCCTTGTTGGTGCCATTGATATGCAGAGATGCAATATGAAAGAGTCCAGAACTTCAGAGATGCTCCTAGTGACTGTATGGATAATTCCTCGGGTCGAAACCAATCAACCTAGGTAGCCTTAATCTCTAGCAAGACTCAAAATAATGATGATATTGAAGATTGTCCACGTTTAAGGCCCCATGAACTAGGCCATCAATGACAACTGTTGAGCAAATTAATCTTGGTATGAGGTCACTTGAAAAGTAGGATACCCAAAATTGATTTCCAATTTTCAAACGATGAAATAATTGATGATGATAAATGGTAAGTGTCCTTATGGTGGTTTAATCCTCTTACCGAATTGCATGGATGCAAATCGCTGCAATCGCCAAGGTGATAGAATATACCACTAGATACGAGGTTTACTTTAATTTAATTTGGCAAAAATATGCATGATGAAAGAAGAATGAATGAAATTGACGATAGATCAGAAGAATTGATGAATGTTGTTAATTTTGTGAAGGTTTTGAATGTTTTTAACCCAATTTGTAAATCAATGATGAATGATGCGCTTTTTGAGCAAAATGACAAAATTTGTTTCCAAAAATGTTGTAACCTTCACAAAATGTTTTATTATGATAAGAAGAATGGATGGATGCAATTTGATGAAATTTGGAGGAGGTAAGCTTCAATTTTGTAAGTTTTGTTCTTTTATTCAATATTGACACCAAACGCCGGTATGCATTTGGAGGTGGCAGAAACGCCCGCCGGTGTTTGAATGCATCATGAAACGCCCCACTGCGTCTGAATGCGCCATGAAACGCCCCACTACGTTTTAGGGCGCCAAAACCAGCTATTTAAACAGTTTCAACGAGAATTTCGCTCATTTGTGCGTTCGAGCTTGAGAGAAGTGCGTCTGAGGGAGTGGAATGAAGTGAAGTGAAGTGAAAGGTTGTGTGGGAGAGTGAAGCACGCGGGAGCTATGGCGGAGATGGGAGCGGACGCGCCAGTGCAGCCAGATGAGGTATTTGTTCATTTAAGCAAGTACTTATTATGTGTTTTTTTTTTTTTTTGGAAAAATTTGTAACAAATTTTTGTTTTGTTGTTTTGCAGCTTAGGGTGTTAGAGGCACGACACCGATTCTCCCCTATCATTCCGGGGATGAGGAGGTCGTTGTCCCAGGCAGACTGGGAGATATTGGAGGCAGTGGGGCTAGCGGAGGCAGCCCGGTTGGAGGTAGTACACCACTAGGTCTAGGGCTCCTACTAGGTCTCAGGGGTCCTCTTTTGATGGTTAGCTTAGTGCTTAGATGCACTCTTTATGAGCCTTGGTGCTCTATTGTATATTGTAGCCTTTTGGCATTCATTGTACGAGTTTGACCTTTATACATATATATATATACATGGCTTTTATTTATTTGGTGTTTTACTCTCTTTTGTGTGAATGCCTATGTTTTTGTGATGCATGTTTTTATATGTTTTAATGTTTTTGATGCATATGTGATGGAATGGAATGCAAACTTATAGATGATTAATGCGAGACTAAGTATATAACATACAAATCTATGGATGATTAATGCAAGACTAAGTAAATGAAATATGCACTAAGAAGCACTCATACTTTTAGATAGTTAGATTTAGCCAACTGTTATCATAATTGTTTAATCGGGGGCACCGAACTTGGTGGCTTGTGAATGGATGACGTATGGAATGACATGAATATGGAAGAAGATATGGAGGGTGATATGGAAGAAGATATGGAGGAAGACTATTTTACAAAGACTCAAACATGCTAGTGGTATCAAACAAACTTACTAATACTGCCTAATTCAACTAGGACCAAATGTGTGTGCATGCGAGTTCATTAACCAAATCAGAAGCATGGTAGTGACTCTAGGCAATCAAAAACCTGTGTGTGTGCAAGTGTGTTCATTAACCTCATCTTGCATAAATTAGGTAACCCTATTATGGAGAAGACCCCGAAGCTAGTTTGTCCGTATGAGCATTCAGAGGTCTCTTTTTGAGGAGAGACATGTCGCCACGCAATGAGTATACTCCACTTGCCGAGTCAAGCGTCTATAGCCCCGGTGAAGGTTAACTCCATAGTCCATGTTGTTTTTGACCTTTGTAAGCCTTGGGGATGACTACCTATCCGTCTGATTGGACAAGTAGTACGATCCTTACAACTTATTTGGGATCAGTGGTGTGTGAAAAATGTTCATTTCCTTAGAGCTTTGGGGAATCGGATTCTCAACCGAAGTATGATGAGAATTTTACCCTATCCTTACTACTCTGTTTATATTTATATTTTGTGATTGCTTGTGATAGTGGTAAGAACCATTGTTTTATGGACTATGTTTGCATGATAGGACAAACGAGGATTACCCTTTTCACTTCAAGGCACAACCCAAGGATGGTGTTATCTCTCTTTGACACAAGATGTTTTTAAGATGTGAAAATGTGATAGGTTCAAGACCGCTTTTGAAATCATTTCCCAATACTCAAGATTTTATTTAGTGTAATTTGTGATATGGCCCTAGAGAACTTTGACATGCATTTCAAAGTTTGCTTAAAACACTAGGAATGGCTGAGTGATTGAAAACATTTTGGCAATGTAAATATGTGCAAATGGAAAATGGGTGTACGAATGACAATTCGGTTTGATGGATTTTATGAAGGTGCCCCTGATTAAGGCAACATGACTTTTGCTTGACCAAATTTTATATCCAAAAGATAGAATGGTCTCTAACATGATATGCAACTATGGCTGAAAATGAAATGTTATGGTTTTCAATGAGATGTATGCACATGAAATGCAATGTTTTTGAATGAGATGTATGCAACTAACAATGAAATGCAAATTCTTTTTATTTTATTTGTTTTTTTTTTTTTGTTATACAAGCCATGTATATATGTACATATAAAATTCAAACTATGCGTAGAATGCCCTCAAGTGTATAACATTAAGTGGTTCGGGTTCTTCCTCTCCCTCTAAAGCGGCAAGTCTATAAGTTCCATTACCCACTCTTTCGGTGACCATATATGGACCTAACCAATTAGCCGCGAATTTATCTCGAAGATGCGGCAATGCATTGGTGTTTTGTTGATTCTCTTTAAGGACAAGATCCCCTACTTGAAATTCTCTTAGATGAACTTTGGCATTGTAAGCACGTTTCAATCGGTCTTGATAAACTCGCAAATGCTCTAAAGCATTGATTCATTTTTCATCTATGAGTGTGAGTTGATCAAGACGTGCTTGTCTAGCGAGTATCATCATCGATAAATTCTTGCAAAGAAATTCGCAAGGAAGGGATCTCGAAGAGGCGGAGCTAAGGCTGGCGGAGACGCTAAGTATTGCTTGATGTCATCAAAGGCTTTCTGACACTCATCTGTCCATGAAAATTGTACCCCCTTTTGTAGTAGGTGGCAAAATGGCCTACATTTATCAGAAAGTTGTGCAATAAAGCGACGGATTGAATTAATCTTTCCTTGTAAACTACGCAACTCCTTCAAATTAGTTGGGGGACACATTTCCATAATGGCTTTGACCTTGTTTGGGTCCACCTCAATACCTCGTTTAGAGATAATAAAACCTAGGAGTTTGCCTGAGGTAACACCAAAGACACATTTCTTAGGGTTCAACCTTACTTTATGCTCTAGAAGTCTATCAAAAACTTTTTCCAATACATCAAAATGCTCTTGTCGAGTTTTAGATTTTGCCAATAAATCATCCACATAATCTTCGATAATCTTATGCATATAATCGTGGAAAATATAAGTCATGGCTCGTTGATAGGTTGCACCTACGTTCTTAAGGCCAAAGGGCATCACCCTGTAACAAAAAGTTCCCCAAGGTGTGGTAAATGTTGTTTTGTGTTGATCTTCAGGGTTTATTCGAATCTGGTTGTATCCTGAAAATCCATCCATGAACGAAAGCATTTCATGACCAGCACAGGTGTCGACAAGAGTATCAATGTTTGGAAGAGGAAAGTCATCCTTAGGACACGCTTTATTTAGATCTCGAAAATCGGTGCAAACACGTATCCCCCCGTTAGGCTTGCGAACGGGTACCATGTTAGAAAGCCACTCAGGATAATCAATCGGGACGACAAATTTAACATCCAGAAGTTTTTGAATCTCCGATTTAACTATGAGGGCCACGGTAGGATGCATTTTCCTAAGTTTCTGTTTGACAGGTTTAGCATCTTTTTGTAAGGTGAGGTTATGGACAACCAAATTAGGGTCTAGGCCTGGCATGTCTTTGTAAGACCATGCAAATATCTCCTTCTTTCGCTTGAGTAGAGCAATCATTTGCTCTTGTTCCTCTGATGATAGACTTTTAGCCAGTTTCACAATTTGGGTGCCATCTTGGTCTGGACTAAGGTCTACATCGATAGTTTCTTCAATAGACATGTGGGAACCTTCCTCAAGCTGATGGGGAGTAGGGATCAGATTTATGTCATCTAAAATGTCATCAAGCTCCTGTGCCTTGCTCTCGTCTATGTCTTCCTGGAAAACCTTTGGCTTAGAAGATGAAGGTGAATGTGGAGGTGAAGGAGGAATGTAGTTGGCGGAAGCCCTTAACAATTCCTTGGAAAGGATGAACTCTGAAATAGATGGAGGGAATGAAATCCGATCCATGTCAATCAGGCTTGGGTTGATCGGGATTGACTTATCCGGATCATATGGATTATGGAGCGGGGTGAATAAGTCTTCAAAATTCATTATCGACTTATGGAAGAAAGGATGGGCGGAATGGAAAGGAAAACCGGTGAAGACCTCGGAAGACTTGAAGTGCAAAACAACATAGTTTTTCGGTTTTTTTTTTTTTTGGTTTTAGTTTTTTTTTTTTTTTTTTGTAGTGGTGAAAACCACTATTACACACATACATAAAGCAATAAAGTATTTTTTTTTTTTTTATATATTTTGATTTTTTTTTTTTTGGAATTTTCTAATTTTTTTGTTTTTGGTAGTGGTGAAAACCACTATTTTAGTATATACATATAATACAGGTTTGGATTATGGCTTATGGATGTGGCGGAGGGGGTGGTGGTTCACCTCGTTCTTGTGGAAGAAGCAAGCGAAAGATGGCCTCTTGGAGAGGAAACAATTGGAGATAAAACTCGTCTTGTTTAGTGAGGGGAACAATGGGCGCCGACTCTTCTTCGGATTCATCACCATTTGACATGACGTCAAATTCTTCATAGGCTTCATCTTCGGATTCGTCGGGGTGGAGGATTTCTTCTTCGAAATTAAGATTAATGCTTTGAAAAGCTCGTTCAAAAGAAGAAAGGGATGGAAGTGGTTGGTAGCCCAGACCAAAACGCTCAGTGGGTCTCTGATATGGCATATCGATGCGTTCAGTTACCCCTTGCTCGTATCGACCTAGGCCAAATTGCTACCAATTATGTCCGTGGAAATAGCGAGAGGGAAAACCCTCCATCCTTTCGATATTGGCGGGGACTGGATGCTTAGGTTCTAGTATGGTGGTAGGACTAGAAGATGACTCTATTCCCCCATATACAAAATTAATGGAATTTGGCATAGAACCCATGTTATAAACCGATCCAATGGATAAATGTTGGTCATGTGGACGACCAAAATCTTTAACTCTTTGCACATTGAACGGTGTGATGTGGACATCTTGGATGGCATACTCACCAATACCGCATCGGTGAGATGGACCTTGACTTGGGAGGGAGATGGACTAGATGATGGAATAGAAGAATGTGGGATAGAAGAATTGGAAGGATTTGGTTGGGTTGATGCTTCACTAACTTGTGAAACATCAGTCGGTGATGGTTGGGAAGATGGAGGAATAATAGGTGATGTTGAAGAAGGTGTAGAAGAAGGGGGTAATGACGTGGAAAGAGATGATTGGTCATGGCCACATGTGCATGTGGTCACTGATGAAGAAGAAGGGAGATTAGTTGATGAAGAAAGTGGTGAATGAGATGGAATAGCGGAAGAGGAAGATGGTTGCGATATGATGGAATATAGGAAAGTTGCACAAAACAAACGATTATTATTAATCAATGGAGTTTAAAAAAATCCTTTTGAGTACAACAGGGCCTGTAACCCTTTATTCATGATACAAAAATTATAAGTTGTGCTAGGGTTCTCCAAAACCCTAGCTGGCACAAATGGTGGCGCTTCCGAAGAATGTATCTTCAATCCCAACAGAGTGAGTGGGCTTTGTTGTATCCCTTGCTTGGACCACTCCAGCTTAATCAGCTGCCATCAATAAACCGGATCTACCGTCAAAAACCTACACACATTAACACTATCAAGGAGTTAGAAATTAATAAGAGGGCTCCACTGTGTGAGCCCTCAGAAACAATCTAAAACCCTAAAAAAATAGAATTCAGGAATTCAACAACAGATCAATAAAAGAAAAGAAGTTACTTGCTTTAAACTAATTTATACCTATTCTCTGTTAACGCAGCTAGACCAGGTGACACCTGGAAGTAATGTGGCTGTCAAATCGGCTACGGAAGGCACCCTGGTGCACTCGTTGAACGCCCGCGTGCTTCTGGATTAAGGTTTCAGACGCCGGTCTGAGTCTGTGGCTGTGGGTAAACGCCCGCGGGCACTTGGTAAACGCCCGTGGGCACTTGGTAAACGCCCGTGGGCACTTGGTAAAGGGGTAAACGCCCGCGGGCACTTGCGACAAGAATGGGGGATTCTGCAGAATGCTGCAGAAGAGATGGCGGTGAAAGCAGCGACGAAAGCGACGATGGATGCGGCGATGGATGTGACGAAAAGGTAGCAGAAGAGAGATAGAGGGGATCAAAAAGGAGATAGAAGAAGTTAAGAAGATAGAAAAGATCCAGGATAGAAGTAGCAAAAGACATAGGGTTTGAGCCATCAAGGTGACTCAATTTATAATCTACTCTTAGGGCACACTTTAGGGTTTTAACGACACTTTGAACGTGTGGCTAAGATTAAAGTGGATCTAAGGGTAGAGAATAAATCTAGGTTGTGAAATGGATTAAGATGGATGGACGGATGAGATTAAATGAAGGACGGACGACTCAGATTAAATCACTTAAACTATTATTTAAATATATATATTAAAATATTAAAATATATATATATATATATATAAATATTAATTTAAATAAATTTGGGGATGAAAAATGGCGGGAAAGGTGAAATTGGGCCAAATAATGGCGGGAAAGTGTGGATTTGGGCCAAATAATGGCGGGAAGGTGGATGACCGACATGTGGCTGACAGGAAGGTATAGATGACTTGCAAGTGGTTGGATTTTGGTGTCTACAAGTAAGCGCTTTCACCCACTTTCTCCAGTGAAAATAAGTGCCAATAATTTTGTCGAAGAAAATAAAGAAATTGAATTTCAAATGATTTTGCCAAAATGGGTTGTAGTGATTTCGCTGGCGAAAGTAAGTAAAAGTCATTGTCACTAGCAAGTTAAGAGTTTGGAAGGGAATATTTAGAAAAATAAGGTTGGAAGGATTTTTCAAGTGAAGGAAAATTTTGTTGCCCAAGTACATTCATTTTAAGCAATCAAAGACAATTTCACCCATCTTTTGGGCAACTTGCTATTTTCACTCAACTTGGGAGAGAAATCAATTGGTAAAACAATCTGCCAAGTGCTTTTACCATTTTTTTGACAAACTAGATGATTTCGCCCAATTTGAAGAAAAAGCAATAAAAGTGCCTAATTTGGAACGAAAAACAATGAAAAGTCATCTTCCTGTGCAAGTCAAAGTCAATTTCATCCCAACCAGGAGTGAAATTCATTTTCACCCTCCTTTGGTAGAAAAATTAAGCATTTTCACCCACTTTAATAATGAACTTCATATGCGCTCGATGTCTTAACGAAATCATCCTAAAAAGTCATAGTCAATTTTTCCCAGTGGTGGAAATAAGAGCAAACAAGTTGTCTGCTGGTAGTTTCACCGAAAAAAGCATCCGCTGGGTATTTTCGATCCTTCCAGTGAAATTCTATTTTCATCCCAGGTAAAGTGAAATTCATAATTTTCACCCCCTTTTTTGCAGTGATAGTTATTATTACCCCGCTTCTTGGAAAAAATCCAAAGTGGGCGAAATTGGTAAAATTAAAGACGAAAATCCAAGCGAGTTCTTTTTCAAAGGCATATTCACCATAGATTATTTGTGGGAAAAACTAAAGGATTGATGAATTTAATTCTTGGGGTAATGAAATTGAGATGTCTGGAATTGTTCTAAAATATTTGCTAAAACTAAAATCTATGTTCTTGATTCTGGTATGATCTTGTTCATTCTTGAGGTGTCGTCCATTAATTTCACCCCTTCTCCATGCAAAGTTGATTTTTGTTGAGTCTTCCTAGCGAAAATCAAATTCTGAGGTGCAATATGATGAAGTAGCAACCAAAATTTATTGCTCAAGATCCTAATTCTTACGTGATTCTACTGTGTTCTGATGCACCAATATCTAAGATGATTTTCCATCATCCATTCTTGGTGATTTCCCAAGCACTTTCCACCAAAACGGGACCACTACTTCCAAAAGAATGTGCTTATTTACACGTTGCTATTGTCGAGGAGAAAATTGCTATTGTTTGATATTTTACTAACCAACATTTTGTTTTAGTAATAATTTAATTACAAAGACACAAACCTCTATAAATACTAAGCATTTTGATGTAAAAAATGGAGGATCGACATTCTGCCAAAAAACACTTTGAGTTATCTACATCTATTTAAAGATATCTGGATCTGGTTCTTGGATCAATGGTGTATGCAATTACTTTCTACCTATCATTTATGTTATGGTCATGGTCTTTGTTAGATAAATTTAAATTTTACATTTTGAATTTAATTATTGATAAAGAATTGAATGCTAAAATGTTTATTGGAAGTTATCTCTACAAGCTGTGAATGGTTCCTATGCTTTTATTTCTATTACATGTTAATTAAAACTTGATTTGGATTTTAGCTACTAGTTTATCCCCACCTTATGTTTCTGGCTCATAGCCATATTTCCCATTCCTTTTTATCATTTCCCATATCTTTCTGTTACCCTAAGCTTTACACCGATTGTTAGATTAGTACGAAAACTAGCCCTCTCTGGAGATTGACCCAAAGGACATCTCTTTCCTTTGACCTTTCAATGTTGGCCAGGTCTAGGGTGCACATATATTTTATACTTAGGCATATTCATGACCAATAGTTTTTGGCACACCCGATGAGACCCTAAAGGTTCCACTTTAAGTAGTAATATAGTTTGATGTTCATATTTTTACTATCTTACTAGAACATTTAGCAACTCAGTTTTACCCAAAAGCCTCCAAACATGAAGTGGGCGAAAGCTTAACTTCATGATCACAAGATCAAAGGCCAAAATTTTTAAAAATCCTATTGATTTTTTTAAGCTTGACACCCAAGTGTTAGGAGAGCATCCTAGGTTAGTCACTCCGACTGTCCTATCCATTGCAACATATTCACAGGTAGCTAGAGTGTTTTCCTCCCCTTTGAGTCCGGCTAGCACAACCACTATTTTTCCTCCTCTTTGAGAAAATACTCTGATCCAAATGGATTAAAATCTACCACCACCACCAAGATGATTTCCAGCCTAGAACCACTCTAGAGCTTTGAATCTGCAAGCTTAGAACCTGATCCTGTCAGCAGCATTGAAGGCTTTGCCTACTTACAATGGTATGAGAAAAACAACTTATGAGCATGTATAATATGTGGCTTCTCTAGAGACCATTCATAGCATCACAAATGAATGTGTCATGGTAATATTGCTTGTGCTCTCTCTCATAGGGAAGCTACTTTACTGGTATCGATATCTACAACTTGCCACTATTACCACATGGGACTAGTTGGTTGAATTATTGATAAAATGTTTCAATGAACAAGCAGATCCTTTCTCTCTATTGCATAAATTTACTACCATTCAAAGGTATTCATAGGAGGAAATTGTTAAATTCAACATCAGGTTCGCTCGAACTTAGCAAAGAGTCCCTAATGGTCTCCAATCGAATCTCGAACAAGCTATATTTTCTTACCTTCAAGCCTTCAATTTAAACATTAGCATGATCATATATCAGTCCAATGTTGATATATTTTTGACCTTGTACTTTGCCACACAAAAGGCTGAGGCTAATCTGATTGCTATCAGTAAGCTTTCGTCAAAGATGATGATGCCTATATTTCCTGATCTCCCACAATATTTGTAGTCCAATGCATCTTCTCAGTCCTTGCCAATGTCCCCATGCATCCGATCCCTTCATGGAATCCGAGTTCATCTCAAAATGTGATGAAAGTTTCTATTCCACAACTGCCTACTCCTACTATTCCACAACTACCCACTCTGGTTCCATTCCTAGTACTACCATCCTTGCCTATACCATTTATATTACCAGCTCCTCTAGCACCCTCAAATTTTGATCCCCAAGAGAAGTTGTTAAAATATATACAATAAATGAACTTAGCCATAAGAGTGATGAGTAATGAGATCATGGTGATTAAGAAGAAATAGGCTAAGAGATATTTCTAGCCTAGGAGATTTCAACCTCTACCAATTACCAGAGAGCAAGTAGCTTCAACCAAAAATGTGCCTAAGAGAAATTTTATCGTATTGACAAATGAAGAAGCTGGCCCATCAGACAAAGTGTTTTAGTGCTCTACCTGCAATGATACACATTGTGAAGAAACTTGTATAGTTCACCTGAACTACGTGTAAACATTGGTAGAAATATCTTTCGATGGTCAGATCAATGTGATTACAAAATTTGATCATAATTTCATGGTCCCTTTAGAAAAACAAGTTTCAATTCTCATGAGAGTTGGAAGAAAACCCATCATAGTAGATCCAACTAAAATGGAGCCATTGAAGGTACTTACTGATCCAAATATGCAAATGAGAAAAAATAAGCATAAGTGAAAGCACCTGTTCCAATGCCCAAGCCAAATGCACCTATCTTGTTAAAATATCTCTTGCCTCCATGAGAAAAAGAAATATTGCAAGAGAAGGCTTCAAATTCACAAAAACAAGCTGAAATGGAAGAACAAACCATAGAAAATATTAAATACTTATCCTTGACCAAGTGTCAGAGGGTAGAGGCTACACAGTAGTATCAGATCAAGTATGAGGCTGCCAAAAAATGAAGGGAGTCCAATGCATCTACATACAACATTGTTGAGAAGCTAAAAAAGATTTTAGCCAATGTTAGTCTCTATGATGCATTTCAATTGCCTGGACAAATTGATTTGTTGCAAGAATCATCGAAGTTCATTAAAGATAAGGGAAAGAATCCTACCCATACTATTTTTGCTCAAACTTTAACCACTTCAACTACTGGAAAGAATAAACCATCCCTTTCTACTTTTCTCTTAGGATGGAGGGTTGGATTGTGCATAACTGCATGATCGACTCTGGTGTTGCGACTCTGGTGTTGCGATGACTATTACGTCGAAGAAGATTTGTGATGTTATGGGTATGGAATATACAAGAAATACCCTAGCATATTGTAGTTATATAAAACCCCAATGAGGATGGTGGGTGTTATCAAATACATCCCCATTGTGTTGCATAAAATACCTCAGATCACTATGATACAAGAGGTGGTTGTGGTCGATCTGGAGTTGTATTTTAATGTGTCTCTCAAGAGAGTTCACTACCAAATTGGGAGGCTATCTTTCTCTAAACTATTCCAATTTGGATATTCCTTTTAAATGCAAAAGAATATAAATCTATAATGAGAAGCCTTCTACTTTTCATATAGAGAATATTGAAGAAGAAGAAAATCCCATGAATTTTGTCAACATGATGACTGAAGAATTGGATTTAATGGAAGAGACTTTGGATGAGCTTCAAACAGACGATGAGTTTTTAATGCTAGATTTTAATGCCATGATGGAGATTGAAATTGGTCATTACACCATTACCAAGCTTAAAAATATTAAAGTGAGGGTTTCTGATGATTAAGATCATATTCCAGATCAATTGTGGAAGCTATACTTTGATGGTGAAAGATGCAAGAATGACACAGGACTTGGAATCATTCTCATTTCTCCATATAGCATACATAAAAATTATTCATACCAGTTGACTAGGAGTTGTACAAATAATATTGTCAAATATGAAGCACTATTTCTAGGCTTGAAGGAAGCGAAGAAGCTTGGGATCAAACAATTGTAGATTTTCAAATATTTACAACTGATTGTGAATCTTTTTTGAGTGACCATGATTGACAGAGGACCTTATCGAATTCTTTGATTCGAGAAGGTGTCCTTCACATCTCAATGCTTTAGGATATTTAGACTACAAGTCCTTAGGTATGTAATGCTACAAAGTAGATTGTTTCATAAGAACATTGATGGAGTACTTATCAGGTGCATCAAAGAATCATAAAAGCAAAAAATATTGAAAGAGTTTAATTCTGGATTATCAGGAGGCCACTATGCAGTGAGACCCATGGCATTGAAAATCATCAAAGCAAGTTATTTTTGGCCCACTCTCTTTGCATATGCTTTCAAAGTCATTCAAATTTATGATAGATTCCAGACATACATTAGCAGAAACAAAAATACATCTTTACCCCTTCATTCGATTCAAGTAGAAGCACAATTTCAATAATGGGGCTTAGATTTTATTGGGATCATTGATATTAATTCATTTATCAGGAATAAATAAATTTTTACTACAACTGACTATTTCACCCATTGGATTGAAGCAATTCCAACCAAGAATGCCAACCATAAGATGATCATCTCATTCCATGAAGGACTAATCACTTGCTTTAGCATACCAGATGCAATTATAAAAAATAATGGAACTCTATTCATCGATGCCAAAATTAGCGAGTTCACAGGTAAGTATGTTGTTTATTTAAAAACCTCATCAAATTACTATCCATAGGGAAATGGTCTGGCTGAATCAATGAACAAGAATCTGCTTAGGATTTTGAATAGGACTCTTGGTGATAACAAGAAAAGTTGGTACTTTCTCTTGAACCAAGCCTTATGGGTTGATCACATCTCAGTAAAAAAGTCTATCAGAACGTCCCCCTATTCCTTGGTGTATGATAAAGAAGCAAATTTACCCATTCACATTGAATTTTCGACCCTTCAATCCTTGCACTTACTTGATGGTGAAAATGATGAGTTCGATCCCATGAGCGCAAGGTTGGATCAACTTTAACAACTGGAGGAAGAAAGGGAGAAAGCATACAATGCCTTCATGGAACATGCCCAGATGATGAAGAAGTGGTTTGGTAAGAAGAGGAAGAAAGGGAGAAAGCATACAATGCCTTCATGGAACAATGCCTTCTGAGAAGACATTCAAGGTGGGCGATCTGGTGTTAAAGTGGAATAAGAACAAGGCAAAGCCAGCCAAGCATCACAATTTCAAGTTGATTTAGGAGGGCCCTTTTTAGATTTTTGGTGTTAATAAAGTTAACTCATTTTATTTGCAAGATATGGATAACCATGTGTTGCCAATTCTAGTCAATGGTCTTCATTTGAAGGCCTACTACAAGTGAAAAAATCAGGATAACAAATGTAATTATGTACATAGTTTTGTTTAACGTTTCTTTTGGTTTGAAAAAATAGCTAAGGATGAAGATCAAAATCTCTTTTCGCTGTGAAGGGGTGTTTTCACTTGCAAAATTCATCTTCACCAGTGAAAATCCTTCTTCGTCCTTCTGATAATAAAAAAAAAAGAGAAGTGGTAGTTTCACTTGGAGGATTAATTTCACTCCAAAACAGGTGTTTTCACCCCGAAAACATTTTAAAAGCATTTGGATCATATTTTGGGGGTTAAAACATTAAAAGAAAGCAGATCATATTATTGAAAAATGCCCCTATTATCAATTATCGAAAAAAATACAGAAGGAAAAAGAAGAAAAACAAAGATAAAAGAAGGCAAAAATAAAAAAGGATGTTTTTTTCTCGAAAAAGGCATTTAGCCCTGCATATCCTATTTTCAGAGCAAAATTCCTTTTCACTCCACCAATAGTTAATTTCGGGGTGAAAACTCAATATGAGAAAGGAAATTTCACATGCTTTTTTCGGTACTCTAGTTGGCAAAGTTATTTTCGGTACGGAAGGGGGCAAAATTAAAATTTGCCTTGCTTTTTTCAACAAAGACTCAATTGCATTAAAAAATTGCTTTTTTGGTAGTAAAGCTTTTTTGGGGCATGATAATTAATTTAAAAAATACCAAACAAGTAATTTCGGTAGTGAAAGCATGAAAAGGTATTTTCAGAGCTCTAGTTGAACGAAACTATCAGTTGCAAAGGGTTATTTTCACCCCAATTGATGGCTCTAAAAAAGCAAGTCGTCCATAAAAGTGTTTGTCTTTAGCATGAGCTTATTTCAAAGTGAACTTCAGTTAAGTGCATGAAATCAAGATAATTTCGCTGTCAAAATCTCCAAAGACGTTTTCAACATCTAAACTTAGTGAATTTACTAATTTCACCTCAAAAGTGCTTTCATCATGTGTATGTGGCATTTATTATTCATAGGGTTAGCTGTTAAATAAACAGATTGCGCCCTTCAAAGTAAAAAAGTGGTTTGACATGATATTCAAAGAGGATTTATAACACAAAGGTGTTATTGGTAGTTAAAAATCATAAGAAAGCGTGCCAGGTAAGAGAACTAAGGAGCATGTTTGCTCGAATTTCTCAAGCATGCCACATGCATTAAATCAGATAGTTGGAAGCAAAAATTATAAATAGGGCAAATTGGAAGCTTGTAGATAAAGAAAGATCGAGAGTGTTTTCTCTGGAGCATTGCAAGATTGTCACTCAAATTTTTTGAATTGCTACTTCATTGTAGAACTGTCAGAGTATTGAAGTAAAATTACTAAAGGACAAATATGGGGAAGAAAGTTGTTGATGCAAAGAAAATACAAAAAAATCAGGAGACAATAAAGCTAAAAAAGCTAGGCAAAACAAAGATGAAGAGCTTGATCTATATTGTGATGCACTGGCTCAGATTGGTGACTGCATCATTTTGAACAAGGGCATGGAAAAATTGCACCAGGATGTAGAAGTTGTTGTTAGACAAGGCTTGATGCCAAAATTTTTGTTAACTATTGTGTATCATGAACAATTTTTTTGGTATCTATGTACACTTGTTCACACTTACCCAGAACTAGTGCTGGCTATTTCAAAATTTTATAACCCTACCACAAGAGCTATTCAAAATGTAAAAGGAGATAGATTATTCAACATTTCATCTAATGCAGTCAGAGAAGTGTTCGCTTGCAAGGTTAGGCCTCCTCTAGACGTTATGTCCAAAAAGTTAAATCTCACGGAGTAAGATGAAAGGTACCAATAAATTGTGGCACTACGCCAGTTCATGGAGAATTAGTTGATAAAAACACCATATTTTGGAGATTTGTTGGCTTTGCCAAAGCCTCTAATAGATTTTAAGAGTCCAAACATATTATCCATGTTGGCCTAGGTGATTGGTCTTCGTATCGATTCTACAGTGCATAAATGGCAAGCAACACTTGTACAATGTATTTCACAGATAGAATTCTATGCTCTGACAACAATGATAGTGAACACAAATCCAATTTTCTTTGAATGGGTGGATTACTTGGCTCGAATAATGCACACCCAGTTAGAGAGAGTGCAAAGTGAAGAAGAGTTAGTATTCAAACATTCTTCATTTTTAGTATGGTATTTCTTTTTCTACATGCACCAATATTTTTTATTTATAGCTATCAAGAAGACTGATGAGGTAGACAAGAAGTTGCCATTTTATTTGTGGACTCCGAGTTTATCCAGAAAGGAGTCATATTATAATTTAAACCGAATGTTCTTGGGTTGTACCCTCGAGCTTATTTTTGGCACATGTGAGAGAGTGCCAAGGGCGATGAGAAAGAAGGTCGTCATGAAGGAGAAAGGTGATGTTTTCTTGTTGACGTAAGGCATCGTTGTATGAGTTTTTGGATTTATTGGTAAGCCATTTATCCTTCCATATTTTTCTATAGAGCACCTTTTCACGTTGGAGGTTATCCACCAGAATGATTTCATTAATGACATATGTGGGGCGGTTCGAGGGAAACGAACTACATGTACCATGTCCTTTTGCTTTGGTGCCATTGAAGTAAACCATGTTGGGAAAAATCAATTGATTACAAAAACCCTCTATGACCTTGGTTTGGTTGAGTTGCTCCAACGATGGAAATACGACCCTTTAGGTCATTTCGTGGCATTGGTCAAAGCAAAAAGTTTTCATTGCTATCCCAGGGTAGATATTGAGGGGTAGAGAAGTAATCCAGAGGGGCATGATATCGAGTGGCATGTTGAGAAGATGATGATGCTCCCGCCATGGCACGAATTTTATGAGATGAAGTCCGAATATAATCCTAAAGTCCACAAGCACCAAATTCCTCCTTCGGGCCTATTTAGAAAAATGAAGGTTAAGTTGCCTACTTTGTCTGAGGAGAAAATCACCAATTGGTGGATTATGAGGGCCCATCGAGGAAAGACTAGGTCACCCTATGGCCTGGCGATGGATGGGATGTTTTTGTACATCTATGATGATTATTGTCAAAATTACCAGCCTGTCACTTTCGTTAAAACTATACCTCAAAGCTTTCAAGGATCCAAAAATGAAGATATCATGGTTGGAAGAGAGCCATCTTAGGATGAGGAAGCACCACTTGTGGAAGAAGAGGAATAGTTGCCACCCAAGAATAAATCTCGACATAAGAGAAAAAATGTAGGTGAGGTGATTCCTTTTCCAAATGTCACCAAGAAGCTGAGAAATAGTGCAGTATCTTCATATGGCATAAAACCTCCTCCTGTAGTTGTAGCTACACATGCTAGCATTTTTTAGAGACTCTAGAGACTCTTCCCTTGGTCCAAGAGAGCAGCTTGAACAAGAGATGGAGATCAAAAATCTTGAGGAGAAAACGAAGGATAAACACTCTACCAAAAAACACTTTGAGTTCTCTGTATCAATTGAAATATATTTGGCTCTAGTTCTTGGATCAGTGGTGTATGTAATTACTTTTTGCCTATCATTCCTGTTATGTTCATGATATTTTTTAGATAAGTTTAAATTATGCATTTTGAATTTAATTCCTGATAAAGAATTGAATGCTGAAATATTTATTGGAAGTTATATCTATGTGTCGTGAATGGTTCCTATGTTTTCTTTCTATTACATGTTAGTTAAAAACTTGATTTGATTTTTAGCTGCTATTTTATCCCCACTTTATATTTCTTTCTTATATCCATATATCCCATCTCTTTCCCTAAGCTTTAAACTGATTGTTATATTAGTACGAGAACCAACCCTCTTTAGAGATTGGCTCAAAGGACATCTCTTTTCTTTGGCCTTTCAATGTTGGTTGGGTCTAGGGTGCACATATATTTTTAACTTAGGAAAATTCGTGACAAAAAATAGGTTATAAACATAGCCTTCATTCTACTAATTTATGTGGAATCTATTCAATCAAACAACCCTTTAAATTTCTCAAGCAACATTTTGGGATCCATGGTGCTGCTAACATGTGTGTCATATACAATATCAACATGAAGATCAATGACACCATGATCCTCATCCTTCTTGTCCATGTAGAACTACTTCTTTTAAATAAATATCATGAGGCTCCTCATTTACATACTTGAGTAACCTCTTGCTTTGGAGTAGAGCTTTAATATTTATCTTCTAGGTAACATAATTAGGATAACTCAACAAGGGCACATGGTGATCGATAAGTATTCTACCAAAATATAAAAATTTGCATGTAGTTGTGTCCAAAAACAACACCATTAATGCAAATATCTAAAAAAAACATGCAGTTTGGAAAAAATAAACTCAAAATGCTTCTACATACAAAATTTATGGCACCTAAATTTTTTTCCCTAAAATCATAAAAATGCATCCAAAATCTTTGATTTTTTAAATTTCAATACCTACAACAAATGAGAGGCCACCACATGTTGCTATGTGAGTGGCTAAAGGGGGTGCCAAGCATGTGCTAACTATATAGCATACCAATAAATCATGTGATACCACTTCTCATAATCTAATTTGTTTCCTAATTTGTAAACCATGCTATGCAACTTGTCACATCCTTATTTGCTCTAAAATTCGTGTCTCTAAGTCTGCTATTGACTATACAAGTTTTTTTTCAAGTTCATTGAGTTGGAAAATTGTTATTGATAAAACCTATATTTATGTACCTAATGGCATTTAACCCCCCACATTCACTATTGTATGACCTTCCACACTGGCTCAATTAAATCATATAATATTAGCACTTATTTCAACCCCTATATCACCTCCCATGTGTTACCTCAATATTTATGCCACACTAGTACCTGAGTCAAGCCTCCACCATCCACCACATGTTATGCCATGTCACCTGTATGTACTACTACATGTCACCTAGATATTCATGCAATAGTCATCAAGTTAATCGTAGATCTCCATGTTAGCTATCACATGTCACCTTGGGATTCATGCATTTGTTACCGAGTCACCTATATGGCCTACCATGCCATCCATACAAACTTCCATGTGTCACCTCAAATTTTATCTAGTTATCAGGTTATCTATATGGACCACCACATTAAGCATACAAACTACATGTATTTCTTACAACTCTACAATGTGATCACAATTGTTCAAAGGGGTCATGTTGTAGAGTACCATGTTATTGTAGATTTCCATGATATCATAGGTTACCACTTTATGCAGATAACACCATTAGTCTATTTTAAATGGATTGGGTATGGGAGAGATTCAAACCTAATACCTCCCATGGCCTAATGTCTTAAAGGGCCTTGGCTAGCCAACCCTCCATGTTCCATGCTTAAGAGGGAAATACTATGATTATATTTAAATAAAACACGTAAAACTTACCCCTTTTGATGCCTTGCGCTAATGTAGGCTTGCATCATGCTGATATAGATACACTCCCAAGAAACCAAATTTGTTGACCTTCAAGGGAATATTCACTAGAATATTCCCTAGAATATCCATTTTTTAAAATTCAAAATTCAAAATTTGGAGAGAAAGAGCAACATTTTTTGATAGAAATTTGGAGTTCTGGGAGGGAAAATAAGCAAAAATGTTGAACTAGGACCCCTCTAAAACTTTACAAAGAATCTAGAAACATTGATGGTTTGTTCATATCTATCATTATTTGTCCTACTTAACCCTTTTTTGACTATAAACAATAAAGACATCCTCTTATGCTTATGCAAAAAAAAAATGTTGGACCATTTTTGCTACTTTGTCAAGTGGCTCAAAATATCTTTGCTAAGCATGGAATCCTACCAATGACTTCTCTAGAACCATGGATAAAAATAAAAAACTCAAACTTTTTTTTCTTCTTTCATGGTAGTGAAGCAATCTACCCTCTTATCCATACTGCTATCAAACAAAAAATGCTAGAAGAGAAAAAGATATTGTTTTTTTGGATAAATTTACAAAATATAGATGAGGTTTTCAAAAATCCTAAAAAAATCCAATCCTAAAACTAGGACATCTATTTGTTCAAAATTTTTAAAACAAAAAAATATTAAGTGTTAACGAAAGGAAAAAAGAAACCCGTCGATGAATGTTTCTCTTGAAACAAATCTACTCTTACACTATCAACCTACAAAAGAAAATATTTTTTAGCTTACTCTAAAAATAGTTACCCTTGAGAGAAGATAGAAGAAAAACACTTGTCGATAGATGCAATTGAGTAATGGTGATTCACACCTACTCTGATACCATATTGGATTTCATAATATTTTCCATAAATAAATTGAAACAAACATTATCCAATATTACTTAACAAAAAATAGATAGAACAAAAATGAACACAAAATATAATGGGGTGTTCATGGACACCAAATAATCTCACTAAATGGAAATGAAATTACACTCCAACTAATTTTCAAAATCAATGGTATGAAGGGGTATTTCCAACAAAATACATGTTTCCTTTAGGTCAAGGCTGTGAGACCATTATTAAGGAATAAAATATTCTAAGAAATTACAAAAGCACCCTTTTCAAGGTTTACATGGTCCCAAAGGTCAAATTTGATCAATATAAGTACACAAGTTAGTCTTGGCCTTAAGAGAATCTTTACCACCATATATTCCAACATTATACTCTTCTCTATTGTTTCCCTCGTGTCTTTTTTCATTCTCTTCTATCTCATTTTACTTGGTGTCATCTTCTTCTCCTTGATATCTAGCCATAAATAATTCTTAGGTTACCCTAAGTAGATTCTCTTTAAAGGATTTTAGGACCTATAGCATTGTTAGACCATGATGGAACATATTATTCATCTTTATCCTTTCTCAATATTAGTAGATATTTTCTTGAAGGACGACAAGAAGAAATAGGGCAAGTATATTTTAGCCCCATGTCTTAGATGAGTTATTAATTTGAAGTGATGAATGAAAATGAATTTGAACCTACCTTCACCCATGAGGTATTTTTCAAATATGTATATCACATTATCCTAAGATGAAATAAGACACCCTCAGGAGATACATTTGTCAATTCCACTAATGGTCTCCATTCCTTGGAGGAATTATTGCTAGTATTCTTGAGTAGAATTGGTATTCTCCATATTCTCTTCCATGGGTAGGTTGGTTACCTTTGCTATAGTTTCTTCTATAATTATGATCATTATGTCTCACAATATTGCCTTCTCATTCTCTAGGGTTTTGAATAACATAGCTCAATTAACATTTTTGAATCCTTTTAAATAACATTGTCCAGTTAAATTTTTGAGACTTTTTCATGCTTTATATTTTTCATAGTTTTTATAATATTTGTAGGATGGTATCTATTTAAATATCCTCCCATGATTTTTCTTCAGTTCTGTAAATCAAATTTTTATCTTATAGTGATGCTTTATTAGCCTCTACAATTGCACATGTACTGTCCAATATAGTTATAGAGGTAGTTATTAGATTTCATTTATCATAGTATAATTATTACCATAGTAACATGAATGTTTATTCTCATGCAATGAGGGTGTGCGGATCAACCATTATAGGTATACCATGTGTTTGTGATCTCATTATTTGAAATTTCTTAGCAACTATGATGATTGCAAGGGATTTCAACTTGAATGATAGATTGCATTTGAGCAACTGAATTCATGATAAATCTCCATGCTTAAAATACCATTTATATTATCCCCATCATAGGGTGTCAATTATCCAGTGGGTTAACAATCATAATGTATTTTTCCAGTTCACCATGTGCTAAAACACATTCCCAAACCAAATATGTTGGATATCCATAGACAATTCCTATGTGGATAACTAGTCTAGTTGACCACAACATTGTTGTAGTTAATATAAAAATAACAAGAGTGCAACCTTTTTTTTTTGTTGTAGTCAACTATTGCAATCAACTTCTATGTGAATCCCTATGCTATAATTTTTTCATTGATTATAGTATTTTTATACTACAACTTTTCAAGAACTTACTTGAATTAAAGCAAATGGTTACATAGATGCCCCTCTAATGTATTTATCATATTTAGTTATATTAAGATAAGCTAAAGAAAGTGAGAAGGTTACCTAGAATACTTGGATATTTATGTAGAGTGTTGACTATTTTTTCTACTACAAGTTCCATCATCTATAACATGGAAAACAACATTAGTGATTAGATTTTTTTATTTTTAACTATAAGAAGATATCTATTAAAGGATTATTTTTCATATGCCTACCTATTTCATGGTGCCATGAATGGTTTCCATTACATTATTGTTTTTTTAACGATAAGAAGGTACCTACTAGAAAATTGATTTTTAAATTAATTCTAATAACACCATAAGTGATTTTCACCATCATACTATTATCTCTAATTATTTAGATATACAGGTCCTAGGGCTCTATAGAATTAAAAAAAACTATGTTGCCTCCCATAGTTGGATCTCCTATTATGGTAAAAAGGTAATAAATTCATTGCTTGAATTTCGATTTTTGTATGGTTTTAGTCAATGTCCATTAGTAATTAATGGCTTCCTTAAAGAGTCTATTATCTACAACTTAACCACCCCATTGTTGTAAATAGTATCGATCTCATAAGGGCCAAGCTATCATGTTTGAAGCTTACCCTTGAAGTCCTTGTGTCTAGAGTCATAGTATAGTACCCATTCATTTATTTATAATGTCTTGTATTTGATGAGATGGTTATATCACTTGGTCCTCTATTTTTGTATGAATTTTGTGTGGAATAGGGCTTCTTGTCTCATTTCATCAAGATCATTGAGTTGGTCTATACACTACTTCTATACTAAAAATAAGTCAATTCCTAGCTAAAGTATTGTTCACAAAGTTTCGATCTCAAACTTTATGGAAAATACTATATTTTTACCATAAACCAAATCAAAGAAGCGAATTCTATTGTTTTCTTACATGTGGTGTTGTATACCCATACTGTCTCAAGCAATCAATTAGCCCTATTACACTGCTATATTCAAATAGTCTTGGAGAATTTTCTTTAGCCCTTGTTTCATAACATCAATATATCCATTTTATTGAGGGTAGTGTAGAATGAACTTCCTATATCTTATTTTTTTCTCAATAATGATAACTATAACTAATTTTGATGTGAATTGATGTAAAATGTTTTCATGTCCTAAATAGTAAGGATATCCATCTATCCATGTGTAAAGGACACATTTTTAAATAATCGTTGTCATTCCTCCTTGGATTGGTGTGTAGGAAACTTTATTGCAACCACATGATTATTCATATCTATAGACCGTGGAGAATTAGTATCAATAGAAAATAGGTGTTCTTCCACTTCCAAGAAAGTATCTTCTATGAGAGCTAATTTTTTGGCTTAGAAAAATTTGTAACCACATTATACCAAGTTTATCTAGAATTATCACATCAAAATCATGTAACGTCATTGTATAATTATAATACTTGCTACAAGTTCATTCATCAAGTTTCCAATAGCATAATAGGCTAAATAGAAAAAAATTTGATAGTCGATTATATAGTGTCTAAACTTGATTGCATAAACTACAATTAGGAATTCTATTATAGTTTAGTTCAACTACAATATAATATTAGTTTCATTTTCTTGTCCAAGTTCTACATTTAATATTGCATTAAAGGCAATAGTACTGATGTGAAAAATCCATTCCATACCTCATAAGATATATGTGGGATCCAACTTGTCCTTTAGGGTATCAAAGGCTTCTTGGAATATTGATGTCCATTAAAATGTGGAATAGTGGTGAAGCAATTATACTAGAGTAATTAATAATCTTACCTATAGGGAGCTTCTTACATCCTTGAGTATTGTGAGATTATTGATGATTGTTAATTTAGCAAGGTTAATGCTTTTTAAATACAATAGTTGACCCAAGAAAAATCCCTTCAACCATTAACATTTTCATTACTAAGGGGAATATTTATTTCCTAGCAATATTTCAATTTTTTTAGGTTTACTAGAGATCTTATTAGTCATTTGGAGCATGCATTGGGTGTTGAGAAGTATTATAGTTGTAATTGGATCATTGTTCTTATTGTCATAATATTGATAGGATTCAGATTTATTAAGGGTCCTTTGATAGGAGTATTGCTTATAAATATGTTAATCGTTGGTTTGCCTATGATTGTTTTGTTAGGGCAATAAAGCACATCTAAACTTGGGTTTTTTTTTTTTTATCTTATAACATTGTCTACCTTAAGGTTTTCATCTTTCTCTCAAGATTTCTAGGACATAACCTCATATTGATTTTACATATATGGGGTCATTCTTGATTGCATCTATGCTCTCAGCTTATGGTTACTCTTTATTTTATTCCATTGATTAATGCAATAGAGGGTTTTGTTGTTGTGTAGCAATTTTTTTCTTATCAGATTCATTCATTTGTGTGCAAGTATATTTTTTAAAATCCTATAATGATGCAAGGGTTGGTTCTTTTTCTTCTTCCTTTGCTTGCTCTTAAATGATCAAGGGAATCGAGTCTTATAATAATATCCTTGATATTTATTGTATATCATTGCATTTTATGTTGTAAATAGGGTCCTATCATCTCATTTTTAAATATTATCTAGTCCAATATTTTATTTAGGTTGGGTAGGTAGTTTAGTTGGTTTGGAAGGTGCATGGATGACATTTTATGGGAGTGGCAAAAAATGTTTTTGTGACTATGGTTATAGTTATAGTTGTCAATTTTGTTGACCTCTCCAAAATTATTATTGTGGATTCCATTAAGAGTATTAGGTAGGTATACACTATTTTGATGGTCAATGTTGTTGATAGTATACATGTGAGTACTAGTTTAGGGGAAAAGGGAAATTAATTTGACTACAAAATATAGAAATTGAGCATAGTCTTGAATCCCTAGAAGTAGTGCTTGTTATCCTCCATGATTTTTGTTACATGAAGTACACTTGTTCTAATCCCATTTTTCTTTGAGTGTTGCTTTGTGTCACGGGAGTCAAGGGAACCCATTTTCCTTTTATTTATATTATAAGTCCTATTCCTTTGTGAGAATTCATTGAGTTGGTATTGTTTTGTGCATCTAGAGAAAAATACTTTTAGTACTTCTTATAAGAGGAATTTATATTTTTGTGACTTTAAATTATTTTATATAATAGCCCAAAAAATAAATTTTGCTAGCTCAAGAATAACTACAATAATTTTCATCTATGTAATTTCTAAAGCAACTATAATAGATTTTACAATGATTACAATAGCTTGCTCTATATAAATTGAAGCAAAATATTTTGTGCACACCATCATAGAGACAAGAGTAGGTCCTTCAGTCTTATCAATCTATATAGGGACAATTGTGGTAATGTATTTAGCTTGTGCAACAATGATTAAAACTATTTCTAGATGTGCTATAGTACCTCCCACTATTATTCCATCCTTTTCTCAGTGATAGTTGCTTGTGTATTTTGGGAATCTTTAAATTACACCTTCTTTCCTTTTGGTTATTTTATTTACCCAATCTATGTTATTATTAAAGAGGTTTGGTATGATTCCATATTTACCTTTCATGCAATACAACTAACTCTAAAACTATTATGCTAAGGTAGTGATTGTGAGACATCGATTGTCCACCTTGTATCCATTACAATGCTCTATAGTTCTCAAACTTAAATATTTTCATATGTTTCTACTTGGAACCCTCCCTAACAACAATGCCAAAAATGATGCCATTATATATTTATCAAAACTGGGGCTCTAAATTTCAAAGGTGTATGCATTGTATGTGCAAATATCAAGTTATACTTAACTTGAAGTTACATAAATCCTATAATAAGAATGTATCCTACATAGGAAACTAGGAAATCATACACAAGGAATTTGTTGAAAACTACAATTGTATAATATTAGAGCCAAAAACCTCCCTACTAAGGGAGAGACCCAAGTTTTTCTTCATGCATAAGAGAATAAGAATTCATAGCCTAGTTTAATCCTATCTAGTAAAATCATGAATTTCACAACATAAGTCCTTTAACTAGAAAAGTAATCCTATCCACGATCTCAATAGTTGTTTATATTTGAGATAAGTATAATGATATCACAGTAAATATCCCCCTAGGAAAACTAGCGCTTGCAATAAATTAACACACCAACACCTCTAATAGGTCCTCCTAAAACACAACATAAAAACAAAAATAAATACAACATCAATATAAAATATTCAAGCATCGATCAAGTCTATACCAAACTTGAGAATTAGCTATAATATGCTCTACTCTACCAAGAAGAAACCAAATTAATTATAGTGCTTCCTAGAGTGTTCCTTGCTCTTATTAGTATACATAGTTGATTCCCTTCTCTACTTAAGAACAATAAGTAATTGTGAATAAAAAAATCTATAATAGAATAAATGATATTACAATAAGATTATTATACATCTCTTTTTCACTCAAATGTGTATTTTGTTCTTATATATCCCATATATTTGTTAGCTTTTGATGCTAGATACTTAATGTAAAATCAACCACAAGATATAAAATGAGAATGCAATATTAAATATATGATAATGGCAATATACTAAGCATGTAAAAATCATAATAAACTTATGTAATAACTCATAAAATTGCCATTAATGAAAGCTCACAAAAATAGTACAATGATATAAAATAGAGGTCTCAAACTCCATAATTCATACATGCTCTACATTGTATCTACTACTCCTCTACCTTATGCTCTCTCTTCTCCATCACTATCAAAGGCCTATATATAATGAGATGTGACTCTTGGCCGTCCACCTACCTATGACTCTTCATCTTCCTATTCAATGGAGTCATGTACACATGGACAACATGTTAATTTACATCATCAAGTTCTTTGCATATTCTAACACTTGTGCATTTATTACATTGCATAAAGTAAATACTCAAACCCTAATCTAGGACACACTCCTAATCTAAATATGTACCCAAGGTGGTACATTAGCATGTACGAAATAATGTAATATATTCCAACATTATTCCTCCTTTTTTCCTTTTCAATATTTAGAGAGATTTTATAAGGATAAATTAATATGAGGTGTATTATCAAAATATCATCAAAATTTAACTATAACCTGTAGCTTATCATTACAACAAATAATAGTAAATTTTTCTATTTTTGTGGGAGTCCTAGAACATACAACAAATTAGTTTTAACAATCAAATCTAGAAACTTTGTATTATGTTAAATCAAACTTCTAAATCTAGCTTCAAGCATGACTATTATAACTGGATAAGATATCCACCATTCATTATTATTGAATTTGGATGTGAGGATATTTTACAACGAAGAATTATAATTAAAAATAGGGGATGGTGATAGGTTAGTCACGAGATTGTTATGTTTATATTTAGATAATGACTATGTAATGTTCTAACTTTCAATTACTCTGGCTTAAGCTATAATTGACTAACTATTATATTTAGAGTTGAATATTTTCAAGTGCATCCAATTAACAATTATGTGCCACCAAGTGACTATTTAAATCATTTAATCTCTCTTTGTTGTTATGGTCATGGAATATATTGAATTGGTATTGTTGAGCATGACTAATGTGGTTATAAAAGTGCATTCGTAAATTAGTCTTTACTTTGCTACAAGTACTACTATAGTATAACTTTGATTGTAGTAAGAATCCAAGAGCTACTATAGTCTATTCAACTATAGTGATATAGCAATAGTTGAAGTTTATTATAGAATTGATCTAAAATGAACTACTTAAAACTATAGCAAATGTTGTAGCACATTGGTAGGTTCTTTAAGCCTAGCAAAATAGAAATAAGGCAGGATTATTTTTCCTAAAGAGATCAACCAAATATGAAAAATAATTATCTAAATAATGTTAAACAATATTTATAGCCTTCTCAATCACACTAAAACAAGAGAAATAAACATATAATTAAGTCTGATCATCGAACATTTAAAAAACATATTATATTAACTTAAATTTTATTTGATACAACATATCAACCATAGTTTCAAAAGGTGACTATGAAAAGGGTGAATAGGGTCCAATCAATTTGCTTATGATTGTACCCTTTATTTTTTCTTATAAACATGCTTATTGTACCATATAAATATGTATTCCATCTTTATGGAACTATTAGTAGATATTACCAAGGTGTAAGATGGACTTGTGAAGTCTTTCATTACAAAGGCATGATATCCCTAGCAAAATTTTATTAAAAATATAGAAATAGTTGTCAAATATATAATAAAGTTTAAAAAATATAAATTTTAGTACTTACCATCCTATGAACCAATAGTCCAATCGAAAAATGCTTCAATAATATTCAACATACGAAATGCAAAGGTTACATTTATATAGCTTAGAAATTAAGCTAGGAATAGAAATGCGAGAATATAGGAGAGAGAATAGGGAATAGGAAAAATAAGGAGGAAATATGCGAGAAGGTTTTAAAAAAATTTGTCGTCCACATTGCCATCCAGTGCTTTGTCATCCACCTTACCGATAATGGTAAGTTAATTTCCAACATTATCCCCCTTAAAGTTAAGAGGACTGACTATACAGTCTCTCAACTTTATATATTGAGCTTTAGCCATGCCTTTGGTGAAGATATCTGCAATATTATCCAAAGTGCTGCAATATTTAAACTCAATAATCTAGTGTTCCACCATGTCGTGGATGAAGTGATACTTCATATCAAAATGCTTTGATTTGCTATGGTGGATTGGATTGTATGCCAAATGAATGACACTCATGTTATCACTATACAGTCGAGTTGGACCACTTTATCTTTCTCCAATCTCTTCAAGGATTTTTCTTAGCCATAGGACTCGAGTACTAGAATGAGTGATGGCTATATACTTAGCCTCAATAGATGATAAAGCTACAACAATTTATTTCTTGGAACTCCAAGTAATTAGTCTTGATCCTAGACTAAAACAATTCCCTTATGTAGACTTCCTATCATCTATATTGCTGCCCCAATCACTATCACTGAAGCCAACTAATTTCACATAATTACACTTGTGGTAATGGATTCCAAAATCCAATGTACCTTTTACATATCTTAAGATTCTTTTAGTTGCTTGTACATGCAACTCAGATGGATTTGCAATAAACCTTGAGACTAGAGAAACAACATACTGAATATCGGGCCTTGTGTTGGTGAGAAACATCAAACTCCCAACCATGCTCCTGTAAGTGGTCATGTCAACCTTTGGTGCTCTGTCATCCTTGCTCAATTGGATTCCATGTCCTGTTGGAGTTGCAACTGATTTGCATTGCTCCATAGGAAATTTCTTGATCATATCTCCAGCATACTTGTGTTGACATATGAAGATCCCCTTATTTGATTGATGGACTTCCATCCCTAGGAAGTATCTCATTAAACCGAGATATTTCATTTCAAACTGCTTCATCATGGAGTTTTTGAACTCCATATTGATTTTAGTGTTACTACCCATAAATATTAGATCATCCACATACAAACAAACTATGAGAATGTCTACATCATGCTTTAGGTAGTACATAGTTGGTTCACTTTTGCTTCTTGTGAATCCATACTCACTAAAATAGCCGTCAATTCATGAGTACCAAGCTCTCGGTGCTTGCTTGAGGCCATAAAGTGCTTTTTTCAATTTATAAACAAGGTTCTCCTTTCCTTATTCTTGGAAACCTTGAGGTTGTTGAACATACACGTCTTCTATCAAGTACCCGTTCAAAAAAGTACTTTTCACATCCATGTGTTGAATGTTCCATCCTTTATGGGCAGCCAAGGAAAGAACTGTTCTAATTGTTTCTTGTCGTGCAACATGAGCAAAGGTTTCCTCATGATCAATTCCAAATTTTTGAGTAAAACCTTTAGCTACTAATCTCGCATTGTGCCTCTTAATGCTTCCATCAACATTGTATTTGGTCTTGTAGACCCATTTGCATCCAACACATTTTTTTCCTTTGGGTCGCTTTACTAGCTCCCATGTATCATTATTTTTTATAGAGGTTATCTCCTCTTTCATGGCTTCTTGCCATACATTTTTAGTACAAGCTTTCTCATAGCTAGGTGGTTCTAGCTGTGCACTAGCCAATAAAGCATAATTGACTACATCCCCCTTAGGTTCATGGGAGTCATCATCCCCATAAAATTGCAAATTTTCAAGTTGCTATAAAACTGTATTCATTTCACTAGCCTGCCTTCTAGTATATATTTTTTGGAAATTTTGATCCGACATTTGAAAATATGGATGATGTTGTAATGTTATTTTACCTCTTGATGGAGAATTAAGGTCCATCGGTGAAGAACTTACTAATCATTGTGGAGAAGGACTTGGAGTTGTAAATGATGTACTTGATGAAGTACTCCTGCTTGGGCTTGGTGGGGATGGTTTGCATTTCACTTTTGTTGAAGACACTTGCTGTACCTGTGAAGAACTTACATCTTGGGACTCATCATCAATATAGATTTTTTTATGACCCCATTCTCCCCCTTCATCAAAAATTACATCCCTGGAGAGTATGAATTTATGAGTCTTGGGATTGTAGAGTCGATAACCTTTTGTAGACTCACAATACCCTACAAATATACAAGCTTAAATTTTGGGATCAAGCTTCTTCCTTTTCTCATCAGGAATGTGTGCATATGCTAAAGAACCAAAAAATTTGAAATGCTTTATATTTGGTTTCTTTCCATACCATCCTTCATAAGGAGTGATACCTTCTAAAATAGAAGTGGGACTCCTATTTAGAATATATACACTTGTTCTCACTGCATCAGCCCAATACATATTAATTAGATGCTTAGTCTGAAGCATTGATATTGCCATCTCAACGAGTGTGCGATTCTTTCTCTCGGGCACACCATTCTGTTGTGGGGTAGAGGTAGTGGTGAATTGCCTCTTGATCCCACTTGCTTTACAATATTTCAAGAATTCATTTGAGGAGTACTCACCTCATAGATCTGTCCGAAGACACTTTACATAATGCTCACTTTGTTTTTCTACAGTGCTTCAGAAATCTATGAAGCAATCAAATGCTTCATCTTTATGTTTTAAAAAATATATCCAACACATTCTAGAAAAATCATCTATGAATGTGAGAAAATAATAATTGTTTCCAAGACTCTTAGTTTGCATGGGACCAAAGATGTTCGAATGCACTAATTGTAGTGGATAGATGGCTCTCCACACTTGGCCTTTTGGAAAATTTGATCTTGAGTGCTTGCCCAAAGCACATCCTTCACAAAATTCCTTATGTTCACTGAATTTGGGAAGTCCGGTCACCATAGCTTGAGATGTCAAAATTTTTAAGCTAGAGGAATTAAGGTGACCGTATCTCAAGTGCCAAAGTACACTTGGATTAGTGATTGCTACATTTGCAATTTGGTCTCCCCCTGGTTCACCAAATTTGAGAGGGAATAACCGATTCTTGGTCATGGGGACCTGTGTGATGACTCGATTACAATTTTTTTTATCAAGAATGATACATTTTCCTTCATCAAAAATAAGTTTGTAATTATTCTCCATCATTTTCGCAATGCTTAGCAATTGTGTTGGAGCTTTGGAGTGTAGTAGATGTCATTCACTTTCTTTAGGCCTTCTTTCATTGGAACCGCCATGGCTCCAATGCCTTCGATTTGCAATGATTTGTCATCCCCTAACTTGATATGAGATTTGTAAGCGAAATCTAAAGTAGAAAATAAATCTTATTTGCCACTCATATGGTTGGAGCAACCAGTATTCAAAATCCATGTGTCATTGAGATTTTGGTCTGATTGGCCATAAGAAAGAAAAATATTAGAGGTGTCTTCTTCTTCACCATAGTTGCCATACTGACTACTGCTACCTTGAGAAGTTTTTGACCAACAATCACGAGTGAAGTGTCCTTGTTTTCCATAGTTGAAGTAAGCTATTTTGGACTTGTTACTTCCATGCCCTTGATTTCCACCTCATCCTGTATTACTTCATTTATTTTGGTTGCCTCCTTTGTTCTGATTGTCTCCTCGATTAGATTTGCCTCCTCTGTTCTAATTACCTCCTTAAGAGTTGCCTCGGCCTCTGCCTCTGCCTCTTTGTTGTCCTCTGCCTCTGCCTCTTCCTTATCCATGTCCTGTGGTCTCATTAGATGTGAAGGATTTGTCATCACCTCCATAACTTGTTGAAGGTGCACCTTGTAGTCTCTCCTCATGAGACATTAATGATCCTATCAAGGTGTCAAAAGTGAGAGTGGATAGGTCTTTGGATTCTTTGATGATGATCGCAATGTGATTCCACTTAGGAAGAAGTGTTCTTAACACCTTCTTCACCACTATTTTTGGTTTGGTGTCATCACCCAATGTTTGCATCATATCGACTATGGCTTTAACTCGCACGCAGTAATCTCCCACTCTCTCATCTTCTTTCATCTTGAGATTTTTAAAATCTCTTTTCAAATTCTGAAGCCTGACTTGCTTCACTTTATCACTTCCTTGGAAACATTCTTGCAAGTCTTGCCATGCATCCTTAGCAGTTGTACTAGATGCTATTCGACAAAAAGATACTTTTTTCTAATGCTGCTTGAAGATGGTAAAGGGAAAAAGAGTTGTTCTTTTGGGCTTCTTTCATTGTTTTCTTATCGACTGCACTTAAAGTTGTCCAATCAGTTGGAGCTGTGTAACCGTATTCTACTATGTCCCATAATCCTTTTCCTATGAGTAATGTTCGTATTTTTATTGACCAGTACTCATAGTCATACCCATTGAATTCAGGAATTGGGAGATTGTTGTTCGATGCCATTACAATCAAGTAATTAGAAACTCAAATTTATTGACCTATTACAAGAAATAAATTTGCTTTGTGAAAGAAGAAAGAAAGAAGAGGAAGTTACAAATTGAGATCAAGCCTTGCTTGACTCACCTGTTCACTGATAGCTTGCTCTTCTTGTTGTGGCTCTGCTATCTTTGGATTCACAAAATTGTCAGCAACTTGTTCTTCATCGTCACTAATCAATATGATCTCTGGTGATTCGAGCTCTAGTATTTCCACTGAATTACTATAGTGAGTATATTCAAAGTCTTGAGGGGCAATTTCAACTAATTCAGATTGCTCAAATCTACTCCCAAAAGAATTATCTTCAGAATCTGCCAAGTACCCTGAGTCAGGATGTCTCTGGTGTGTGATTACCATGTTCTGCAACTGAGAAAAAAACTGTATGGAGGCCAAGGGTTCGCACATTCCCATCAAAAATTTTGACGTTGGATCTAATCAATAGTCCACAAAGAGCATGATAACATCCACTTGATCTTATCATCTATGGGCCGTTTACAAGAATGCAAAATTGTAAAAGTTTGATGTAGAAAATTTCCCTGAAATTTTCTTTACAGTAATTTCCTCTTAGGAAATGTTGCACTTTGTAAAAAACTCTCAGATTGTGACACAAAGTTTCACCTTTCAAAGCGTAATTTTTTTTTTTTTGAAGCCTCTTAAGCTTTTTATACAAATTTCCTCTTAGGAAATATTTATCTCTATGCCCTCCTTGTTTAAAGTTTGCAAAATAACTTTATTAATGATATTAATTAATAAAAAAATAAAATATCAATTAAAATAAAATATTTTAATTAATATTTTTTATTTAAATTATTAATAAATATTTAATCAAATTTATTTAATTTTTTTTTTTAAAGCAAAATAGCAAAATATGGGGCATACGGTTTTCGAACCCGCAATCTTAGTTGAACAAGACCTTACCGCCTGGCCACTTGCCATGATGGTAACTCACTCGTTGTGAGCTAAGGAAGTAATAATTCCTTTTATAAAGCTACAAAGTAACTTTTAATTAAATCAAACAATGACTTTACAATAATTTAACCTCCTACGACGCCTTTCTACAGTGAACCACGAACCTTCTATCTATAACGATCGTGAGCTCCTTCAGTGACTATGGTGACCGCGAGCTCCTTCGACCTCTCCTACCTCCTACGACAACAAATATTTTGGTCTCTCCATCTGCGACTTCGGCTAGCTTGTTGGTGATTATTTTTGAACTGCGACCACCTCCTGTCTGCAACAACATCAGTGGATTCCTTTTGCAAGCGATCATGGCTTTCGATGTGCATGGCCTTTGGATTGCTACAATCGAGGTTTGGTGTCGAGATGCTAGCTGACTTTGGCTGGCTGCGATCGTGGTTGCTACTGGTCACTGGTTCATCGAGCCAAAATAAACAAAAAAAAATTAAAGTTATTTTATCCCACATGTAGTGGGATTTAGCCTATTACAAGATTTAAAAACCCTATGCATGGTAGAATTATCGATTGCCTACGGGCAGTCCGATCTGCCCCCTTTTGCCCTCCTCCACATGAATGGCCTCCTACCACATTACCAAACTCACCCTTGCCACGTCATCTGCTAGTCTGGTGAGTCTTCTATCCATGTTAGTGCGGCAGTAGCCTGTGCCTTGTGTCAGTCCGTCTGATCAGTCCCTACTATCCGTGTCAGTCCTCGTAGTCTATCGTGTGTCAATCGAGTCTGCTCGTTGACCACCTCAATATGGACCCATATCGGGATGCGTGCCTGTGAGGACCACTCCTACACCTCGGGATCCACGATGGCCTCACCTTCGAATCGGCTCTAATACCAAATATGAACCAATAGTCCAATCGAAAAGTGCTTCAATAATATTCAACATACAAAATGCAAAGGTTACATTTATATAGCTTAGAAATTACGCTAGGAATAGAAATGCGAGAATATAGGAGAGAGAATAGGGAATAGGAAAAATAGAGAGGAAAGATGCGAGAAGGTTTTATACAAATATGTCGTCCAGTGCTTCGTCGTCCACCTTATCGAAAATGGCAAGTTAATTTCCAACACATCCAATATGCCAAAACCAATATTTATCCTCAAATTTGTGAAAGCAAGAATTTTTTCCAACATATGTTTGTTCTTTCCATGGGATGTATATTTTATTTAAAAATAATTCAAAGAATTCTTGTTCTTATCCAACTAACTACACCACTCCTAGAGGGGCCATGGAATGAAATACAACTTCACAAGGACATTATTTTAATAAGGCTAAGTGTATTTCTAAATAACTACATTGCCCCCATAGTGACTATGGAATTAGTCTTGGTGGTTGGAAGTGCAACTCCATTAGGACCATGGATATTTCTATAGGAGCGTGGAGACCAGGGTTCCAATCCCTTGGCCCTGTAGTACCGGTGGACGTGTCACATCAACGTAGCCAACTACGTAAAAGGTTTAACCAATGCAACTAGAGGTTATAGTGGCGACAAGGAGTGAGATTCGAACCCACAAAGAGGCATAGAAAATTGTAGTGAGTTACTGATTCCTCTAGTATAATAAAAAAAAATACATATGCCAAACAAAACAAGAAAAAAACATTGGGATGACAATATATAATTACTCTTATCATATTTTATATCATGTCAATATATTACTATCATCATAATATTATTCCAACTTGACGACACTATTAGTAAATATTACAGAGGTGTAAGATGAACTTGTGAAGTCTTTTGTTACAAAGGCATAGTCTCCCTAGCAAATGTTTATAAAAAATTGAGAATAATTGTAAAAAATATAACAAAGTTTGAAAAATAAAAATATTATTACTTGCCACCCAACATGCCCAAGCCAATATTTATCCTCAAATTTGTGAAAGTAATGATATTTTATAGCATATGTTTATTCTTTTCATGGGATGCATTTTTTATTTAAAATTATTCAAAGAATTCTTACTATTATCTCAACAACTATTGCTCCTATAGGGGCTATGGAACTAGTCTTAGGGATCGATATGAGAAATGAAGGGAATGAATATTCACCCTAGAAAAAGAGGCTAATAAGACAATATAGTCAACTAGCAAGCATAGAGCTATATGAGATAATATCCCACTAATAAATAATATGGGAAAAATAAATATAAGACCATAGGTAATATCCTAAGTGAATTAAAGTAATAAAGTGCATGACTTTATCAAGTGGCTTTAGCTCAACCAGTTAGATTCCTCAACATTTCAAGGAGGAGATCGAGGTTCAAATCATACCAAACAATATATGGATAATATCCAAATTTTGTTGTAATACTACTATGTGGTGATGATGTAATACAGGTGGGACCCGTTTCAATCCCATATAACCCAATGAAAAAATAAGATGCATGACTAATACACCAACACCCCCCCTTAAGTAAAACTAAGGAAAAACTATACAATATGATGAAAAAGGCATATCCTCAAATATGGGTCCTGAAAACTAGGCTTGATGAGGTACCCATATACAATATAATATCATTGTGAAGGAAGGAGGACTCAAGAAGACCCCCCAAGGACAAATTCCTACACCCCAAGCATTAATCAAAACTCAAGAAAACTAGGTGATGCCAAACGTTTAGTGAAGATGTTTACAATTTGCTCATGTGTAGGCATGTACTCCAAATTGAGAACTCAATCCTGGATAAGCTATCGAATGAAGTGCATATGGATCTCAATATGTTTAGTGTGATGGTGCTCTACTGGATTGTGATAAATGTGAATAGCACTTTGGTTGTCATACCAAAGAGTAGTTGGATGATCAGGTGGAAAATCAAACTTTGTCAATAACTAACGAAGCCAAAGAACCTCCTAGCTAGCAAGAATTGTTGCATTGTACTCAACCTCTATTAGTGAAAGTGCAATAGTAGATTACATATTGCATGACCTTGCAATAGGACTAGTACCAAGATAATAGACAAACCTTGAAGTAGACCGTCGGTCATCAATAGTACCTACCCAATGAATCTGAATAACCAAAAAAATTTAAAGTCCCTAGTGTGTACAAAAAACTAAAGTGTGATGTGCCCTAAATATATCTCAAGATACGCTTGTATGTCTTTCAATGAATCTCATGTGGATCCTATGAGAATAGGGAGACAAGACCAACAACAAATGAAATATCAAGATGAGTATATGTCAAGTAGATAAGACTACCAACCAACTACCTGTATAAGGTAGGATCACATTGAGGTGTGGTGCAAGTGGAAGTTAAAGCGATGCCTGATTGAAATGGATAAGGGGCTAGATTGTAATAAACCATGCTAAATCTATAAATCAAATCAAATATGTACTTCTATTGACATATGGAAATACTTAAATAAGATTGTGTAATCTAAAGACCAAGGAAAAAGTGTAGAAGTCCCAAATCTATTATATAAAAATACTCAATAAAGGAGAATTGTGTAGTGTAAATCATGCGAGAGGAGATGTTAATGAATGAGATCATCAACATAAAAAAAAAGTAAGAGAGTATCCTCTCCAATCCTTTATATGTAGACTGTGTGGTCATAATGGAAACATGTAAATATAGAAGCAAGCAAGAAGGCATCCATCTTCTCATACCAAGCTTGAGGAGCTTGCTTTAGACCACTGAGTGACCTTCTAAGGTAAAAAACAAGTGAAGGGTCTTATGAAAATATTGGTGTTTGATCCATGTAAATCTCCTCATGCAAGTCACCATAGAGAAATGCGTTCTTCACATCCATATGATAAACTAACCATCCCTGTGAAGCAACAAGAGCAAGTACAAGGTGAATGAAATCAATCTTGGCAATGAGGGAGAATGTATTAGAGTAATAAATTCCCTCAAACTATGAGAATCTCTTTACCACAAGATGATCCTTGTCCATTGTTATAGAACCATCAACTACATACTTGGTTTGATAGATCCATCTACATCAAACCAAATTTATTATCTTAGAAAGAGGAACAAGATCCCACATGTGATTCTTCATCAAGGAAGACTACTCCTCAACCATAGTTGTATCCCATTTGAAAACTCCATGTGCATTTGAAAAGTGTTGTGGGTCATCTAAAAGTTCATGACTCAAAATTCTATGACTTGTGGAGTAAGATGTGGAATATCGGGAAGGTAGAAGGTCACCAATGAAAGAAGTTACCTCATCAAGAGTAGTATAGACCCACTGAGGTATGGTGATAGTAGGAGGATCATCAACAACATCCTCATGATGAAGAAAATAATCCTCAAGTGAAGAAGAGGAATATGGAGGAGTAGAAGTGGAAGGTAGAAAGGCTTTCGGAATGGTCTGCTCATCAAAATCTACATCTCTTCAAAAAATAACATCATGAGTGTCTATATCGAGCAACCGATAAGCCTTCATATCCTCACAATAACCAACAAATATAAGTGGTTTACTCTTTCTATCCAAGGTGTTCCTCTTCTTGTTTGGTACAGTGCCCAAGAAAGGCTACCAAAAACTCTGAATGCTAAAACATTGGGCTTGATATGGGTTCAAGCCTCCTTAGGATTCATATGCTCAAGTACTTTGTGAGGAGTGTATTTTTGAATGTGGTTGGCACAATTCATTATTTTGGTACAAAAAAATGATGGAATATCTCGAGAGTGAAGCATGCAGTTCACCATCTCCCTCAAAGTCTTGTTCTTCATTTCAGCTACACCATTTTGTTGAGGGATATAAGGGATAGAATGCTGATGCAGTATACCATGCTTCTCAAGAAAATCTAAAAAATATTTGCTCATAAACTTCCCCCATTATCTGTGCATAACTTCTTGATAGACCAGGAAGATTGCTTCTCAACAAAGGCCTTAAAGACCTTAAATGGGTAAACAATTCAATTTTGTACATAAGAAAGTACACCCAAGTATGCCTAGAGAAGTCATAAATGAAAGTAAGTACATACTTAGCCCCTAGAAATGATAGAGTTGGAAAGACATCAAGTCACTATGAACCAAATCTAAGGGTGCCAAAGCTCTCAAAGCATTTCCTTTTAGGAAAGGATCTTGATGTTGTTTGTCGAGTGCACATCCTAAAAAAAATCCATCTAAATAAGAGACCCTAGGAAGACCTATCACCATGTCTTGTGTGCTTAACTATTGTAGATATCTGTAGTTAATATGCCCAAATCTCTCATGCCAAAGTTTTCTCATAGAGTTTGCATGAGCAAAAAGGAAAGTTCCAAAAGATGAAGTGTCAAATCCCTCAAGTCTATAAATATGGACACTATGATCAATGATCCTTGTAGCAACAATAGTCTCTGGCTCCAAAAACTCTCTAATATCAAAACCATGTGGGGTAAATAGAACTATTTTCCACCTCTAGAATAACAAATCTAATATATGGAAAAAAGACTAGTGGAAAGTTTAGGCACATTTAAGACATCCTTGATGCACTTACCATCTAACTCAACTATTCATATCCCAAAAATTAAAATGCTATAAGAGTCTCCAACTTTAATGTTGGAAGTGGAAATAAGCTCTCTAGAAGGATTCATGTGATGAGAAACTACCAAATCCATAATTCCACTATGTGATGTGTCTCCAATGCATGTGCTGAAAGGGCCCTTCCTTTACCTTTTGTTGAAAAGGGAGTGGAAAGAGAGATTTTATGATTTTGCAAGGTTTATTATAAGGTTTTAATTTTATTCCAACACCTAGACTCATAATGGCCTTATTTACCACAAAAGGCACAAGTATCCTTAGATATTTTCTTCTTCCTAGAGGAAGACTCATTGGATTTAGGAGGGTTGGAGGGATTTGTAGTGGATTTGGTAGGAGGTGAAGTGGATTATGCTTTGGTTGGGGATTAGGCCTATATATCCATTTACCTTTAGAAGATGAGGATACTACTAAGGCTTGAATTTTTGAATAAAGTGCATCTAATTGGTCAAGCTTGGATTTTTCCCTAGTGAGACACTCACAAAATAACTCAAGTGAGGGCATAACAAAGGCATTTCCTAAGGCATCCATACTAGAGTAAAATATAGAGAATAATATTTGAAAGGGGCCTTTTAACTTAGATAAAATGAGAAAAATGCACTCTTCATCGCTCTTATTCTTCCCACCCCCTTCAATTTGGCCAAAAGATACTTAAACTTTGCAAGATAATCTTCTATGGTGGTGAAATTATTGAGGGAGAGATTACAATTCAGCTTCCAATTGCAAAGAGCATAATTGATCCACTTTTCCAAAAATTCCTTCAATATTTCCTAAATCTCAATAGATGTAATACAATCTACTATGAGAAAAAGTAGACTATCACTCATGTCTAACCCAATGATCCCCATAGCTTCATCCACTTTGTTGAGGTAAGCAAATTTCTGTGTCAAAATTTGCCATAATACATTAGATTACAATAGTTATCTCATTTTAAGTTTCTATGTGTGATAATTATGGGGTGTTAATAGATCAATTGAAGCCATTTTAACCCAAACATAAACAAGGAAAGCAAATACAAGAGACAAGATATAAGAGGCACTTAGAACGTGCCTTGCAACCCTCCCAAGAGATTGAACTATGTAAATGAATGACCCCTCTAAGAATTTTGGCACTTTATATTAGTGCTTGTTACAATGTTCTGCTGAGACAAGAAGTCAACATGATTTGTTTTTGGAAATTTTGCTATTAAACTAAAAAACCATATTTTTTTTATACACAATAGTGAAAAAGAATTTTCTAAAAAACTTATTCACCAAATTTATATTTTGATGACACTAGTGCAAATTTCTAAGTCAACAAGAAATTTCTTTGGAAATTATGCTGTCAAACTGAAAATAATTTTATATATACAAAGTAGTGAAAAAGAAATTTTTAAAAAAATCCATCCACCAAATATGAATTTTGATTGCACTAGTTCAAAGCCATCAAAAAATTAGGTAGGATATAAAATAAGTTGATCCAAAATGGGTTACAAAATAGGGATAAACAACCTCCAAAATTTGATTTTTCAAAATTTACGATGAGGTCGTGGGTTTGTAGTTAAAAAGTTATGGTCTGGCCCTGAAAAAGGATCTACAACAAAGGTTCAGACCCACTTTCTGATCACCAATATCCCAAAAAAAAAGACAATGTAAGAGCATACAATGGACAAACCCTAAGAGGTAAGATCCAAACTTTCACAATTGTTGAAACTTGTTGAAGCTGATCTTGGGCAGTTGGAGATAGATTTGATCTCCTCCAAACTTCCAAACAAGCCTTCAAAGTCTTCAAACCTACAAAAAATCTGCAATATATTTGAACAAAAGCAATCCTAATATCCTAAAACTATGGGTGATATCAAATAACCTAAGCTCTAGATGCCATGTTAGAATTGAAAGGATCTAACAATCCTATATTTCCCAAGATCTGGTTGTTTGAAAAACAATATCACCATAATATCTAAAGCTATCAACAAGAATAAAATAACATAATGAAATATCTATAGATTAATAGAAAATATAATCAAATGCTATAATAATCTAACAAGAATATGATAGAATGATAATACTATCTGACTCACTTTCAAAGAGAGGGAAGCTCTTGTTGATATAGGCAAGGGTATACAATGAAGAACATAGGATTAAACATGAAAAAGAAGGGAATGGATTTCCAACACCCATAATGGGATACAACATGATCCATGGATGAGAAATGGAGGGAATGAATATCCACCCTAGAAAAAGAAGCTAATAAGACAAGATAGCCAACTAGCAAACATAAATCTATGAGCTAATATCCCACTAATAAATAATATGGGAAAATTAAATATAAGCTCCTAGGTAATATCCTAAATGAACTAAAGTAATATGGTGCATAACTACTACACCAACAAGCATATCTCTACCACACAATGGCATAGATAAAGGATGTTTATCATTCAATTTCATTGATCAACTACATCTAATTTAGTGATAATGATAGTTGTCAATGCCTAATTTTCATTGGAAGCGTCTATGTTCATGATAACATCACCTACTCAAAAGCGTGCTCTCAACTTATACAACCCAAAAAACAAAAATGTAAACTTTTAAGAAATAAAATGTAAAGTAAATCAAGAAATATAAGGAAAGTTAAAATACGAGCAAACAGTCTCAATAGGGACACCACAATAGAAAAAGTAATTGGGATCTCTTAGCAAAGAATTCATGGGAAGGGTGAACCCTTGATATGCCCTTGCTTTTCAACCTCTTCAAAAAAATATGAGCAAACAAATATTTTCAAGGAATTTCCATGTAAATTTAAATCCATAGGATATCTAGAATTTTCTAATTAACATAGGACATAAAAAATTCATTCAAATAAACACTTATTTTTCTAACTCCACACGTAGACTACATGACTCACTTTATTTTTCTGGTAGATTATATTTTTATTTTAGGTCCCATAGGGCCTATTAAAATCACACCATAATTTGTCCTATAAGATCAAATAGGGACAACAAGCTCTAATCATGATAATGACAATATGTTTCAAATTAGCTTGCACAAAATCCACATACTTTTTAAATTTCCTCTTCAATATTCTCCTAAAAATTAGAATAAATCATGAGGCTTATAAATCCACCCACTATTGACTATATAAGCTCTCCAATTAACATTAACCACTAGTACATGACCTTTGACTACTAGAAATTAGCCTTCTATTTTGAGATGAATTTTTATTGTGTGGCCACTACATGGGCACACCCACCCCCTTCACCCTTGTAAGTCCTATTTATACATATATTTATGTCACCCCCCTATGATGGTCTCTATGACCCCATGTTTGTGTTTGATCATCTCTTATTATTTGAAATATTTGTAGCTTATATTTTTCTTTATTACAATATGCTTTATCTTTACTTCAATTTTCAATGGAATAGGCATCTTTTGGGGGCAATATGTATAGAGATAAAAACACCAATTCTAAATATTAGGTACATATAATTTATTTTATTTTCTTGGTTGATTGCTTTCGAAAAAGTGAGCGTAGACCTTGGGGTTTATAAGCCTTAGATACTCCCTTTATATTTTATTTGCTTTGTCTAGTCCATTTCCCAAGATAGGATCATATTCAAGTCATTATCTAGAATCCCCTTAGGTCCATTACATTAGCTTAAGATGGTCCCCAGTTCATCAATTTCTCAATTTTTTATTTTACTAGCTTGAACACTTATTTTTAGCAACAAGGTTGCTTTTTCATAGTGACAATACTACCTAAATAATCCCATTTTAGAAAGAGCATGATGATTTTCTCTCTTCTTTAGATCATATCTAAAACTTAATTATCCCCAAAAATAGCCTTCTCTAGTAATGTTTAGGTAATTTTGACAATATTGGATCATGATTCACCTTGGTTAATATGAGCATCTATAGATGCTCTTGATGATTTATCCAAAACATTGAATTGGTATAAATATTAGATCTTGAGAGGTCATTTAATATGTTACCATCCATCCATTAGCCTACATATCAAGATGAAGTAGGAGAAAATCACATAGAGGACTTCTTTGAATATCCCCTAACACCCTTATTCTAGATTTGTCATCCAAATTCCTACACAACATCTCTTAGAAGCCTTCCAAATTAACATCTAATTATCATTATAAAAAATAAATTACTTTCCTTTCCCTTCCTGGACTAGTCTTCTCCTTCTATAAGGAGCACCTTACCTCAAAGTTAATGTAAGGTTCCATTAAGCAAGAAAGACATCTTTAATAGAACCTCCTTAGGGAGCTTCCAATAAAAGACCATCAAAAGAGAATCAAAAGACATCAAAGTTACCAAAGATCAAAGGATAGTTGTCCAAGAAAAGCATTGTTGTCAAGTGTTATTCACCTTTAAGGTTAGTACAATATCTTCCTTATATCTTCTTACTTTATTCACTTTATTGTATTTACTTTATTTGCTTTAAAGTGTACTTATTCAACTAATTAGACTCTGTGTGTAAACCTATACTCTACTCTCTAGATCTATCTATATCTAAAAATCCTAACCTTCACCACTATACATCTATCTTTTATGATTTTACTTGATTTGGGCTAGTGCTAGGGTTGACTTTGCCTTTAGGGAATAGTTTCCTCTTAGACTCGTCCAACTTTAGATAAAACACAAAGCATTGTTGCAAAGCATAAACCTAAGCATCAAAAAATAAAATGTGGAAATTCTAAGAATAGTTTTCATTGCATCCTTTGTGGCAAATATAGATATATAAAAATTTCTAAAAATACACTTTGGGCATTTCAAAACTAATTAAAACCATATCCAAGCTAAAATATTCAAAATATATTTAAAAGGAGCTTTATTATACGTTCAATTATTCATTAAAAAATATCTCAAGATATGACAATATCTACAATAAACTTATCATTTAAAGATTTATCTTTCTTAAATATTTTCAAATTGAGAGAACCTTCTATGTATTTATTTCTATCTTTTACTACATCGAAGATGCTTCAAATGATGCTTATGAAAATACTTGTTGATATTTTTTTCATTGACATGTGAGAAGGATATGTTCCTACACATTGGTACACAAGTTCCACAAAAGACTGGTTTTAAAGTAAAATTCTAAATATTAATATGGATACGTTTTAATAAGACTTGCTAGTTCTTTCACTTGTTATTACTCTAATTAAAGAGTTTTTGTTAATTTTATATTCAATGTTGATTGTTTATTCAAATTATATAGAGCATGTTATTGATTATCATAAATTGTTAATCTAAGTTTTGAATATTGCTTTGGTTTTTAGCCAACTTCAATGTTTTTAGACTTCTGATTTCATAATTCAAATTGTTATATATAGTTATAAGTCACTAATTCAATTTTTAAAATCATTCTTCATTATAGCTTTGAGTTCATGCATCACCATTATCGTCACTTTCGATTCAACATCATATTTAGCTACATTGTCTAAAAGTTGGATATGTACCCTTAAATAAGGTTTTTGGTTATCTAAATTATAATTATAAATAATTTTTTAATTGGTTATATGGGATTGAAATGAACTCCACCTATATTACATCATGGCCACATAGTAGTATTACAACAAATTGGATACTATGCATGTATAGCTTGGCAAGTCAAACTCGAGTCTCTTCCTTGAAAGCCAAGGAGTTTAATTGGTTAAGCTAATATCATTTGATTATAATTGTAAACATTATAAAAAATTCTATCAAATATTTTTCTAGTATTATTATTAATCATTTTTATTGAGAGGTATTTTCAATCTCCATCTATGGATTATAAGGTTATCTCCTTATTAGTTCCACTAGGTTTATCTAAGTATTCAATATGAGATTAAGATAGGAAATCTTGTTGTTAAGAAATAGGACTTGAAATAGAGAAACATAAGGGGGGAAATAAAAAGAAAAACATACCAACTTCTTGTGATTATACTTGTATTCTAGCATGCGCATGCAACCTTTATGAACCAAAAACATTGCACACAATAACCAAAACAAATTATAGCCTAGTTCTAATTTTTTAGTATGATAATTAGGAATATGAGAGTTATAGTGCAATGCACAATAAATATTTATTTGCATTAGCTAAATATGATTAAAGGACATAAATCATTTATGAGATGTAGTATGATGACAACCTAAACTCTATGTCAAGGCATTAAATATAATGCCAAATTTTGCATAATCTAAAACAAAATCCAAATTTATGATTGAGAATGAGTTTAATTCTATCTAATTAGACTGGCGAAAGGTTAATTATTATGTAGTTGCTTAAAAGAATACCATATTCTATATTTTTATTGGATTGTAAAAACTAAAAAAAATTGGTAGAGATCCTATCATAATGCCTTTTATAATATAAGGATTGGAGCATGTGATAAATTTCAAGAAGTCTAATAGTTCACAAAAAGAGTTTTCAAGTATTTTAAAACTAAATTTGCTAAAAGATCAACTTAGAACTACCTTTATAACTAAACAAAGAAGGTTTTTCTGTTGTTATTTCACCTTGGATTAATTAATGCTCATATGACTTTTAGCTACACTATAACCAGTTGTTTTAAATAATTTGCTGGATAAATAGTTTTTTCTCAAAGTACTCAAGGACCATAATAGTATCAAATCAATAACCAATATAATGAAATGCAGATAAATACACGTTACTTTCACTGTTTGAAATGGATTTTAAATGTATTACTGGGAAGAGTGGGATTCTCTTCAACTTAGATGTATTATGAATATTTGATAGCTTGGAATACAACTTACTTCTCCAAACAAATTCATTTTAATTGCATATGAAGTTAAATTGTCTTAGAGATAAAATGGTTAAAAGTCTACTTATATATTGTTCATGGCTTTTGTTTTATTTGTGTTGTGTGGTTTGGTGCAAAGGTCCATCATTATTCTTTCGTCTGTTAGGAAAATTTATATAGATAGTCATAATTAAATAATACATATGAATTAAAAAATGTTGGCAATCTTAAGATTTAATGGTGATGACCTACCTTGTATAATGCCACAACTAAAAAATATATAGAAATAGATAGAAACCTATATGTCATATATGGATATTTATTGAGAACTACCAATAATATATTGAGTAGTTGGTTCAAAATTATGTTAGTTAAAGTATTCACCTACTTAATATTAGGTTGCAAAAATTTCAACCACATTTTATATAGAAATAAAAATTGTTAAATTTTAAATCTTCATTGAGTTTGTAAAAAAATTGTTAGCATCATAATGTTAGTAATCATGCGATAATTTTCACTTGTTTAACATGTGGACATTGACATGAGGTTATTTTTATGGACACAAATTAATTTAATTTCATATGACTAAATATACTCATTGAATTTTTCAAGATAAAATTTTTAGAGAAAATACATAACAATATTTCAATAGCACTTTTAATCCAACCTTCCTAACCTCATGATGTTGTCAAAATCGACCAAGTTTTTAAAACTTGGAAAATGACCCATGGCAAGGATTTATTATTACTAGAAAGGGGATTTTATCCTAAAAAAATGTAAAGAATGCTCACATATATAAAAAAAATTAGAATAAAATTTCTTGAAAGGAGATGTTTTTCTAAGTCCTTTGTAGGCTTGCAGATGTGGAATGGCTACAACAATCAAACAAGGGTAATTTTTAATCCACATGTGATACTTCATATCATGCAACCCATAAAATGTATAACAAAAGGGCTATGCATAAAATATTGTGTATGAATGCAAAAGTTTAATGGTTGTCCTTACTTCAACTTCTATGAGCACCCTTTTGTATGGGTTTTTAGTGCATGGAGTTACCTTCTCCCAAACGAACCAAGTTTAACTTAGACCATATTATTATGTCTTTCTCAATTTTTCTTGCTCCACCAACTAACTTTTAAATATTAGGGTAATATTTTCAAAACATGTACCTTCTTTTATTAACCTGCATTGGATGCTTTCACCTACCTACATTTTTATATATGTATGCAGAATAATGTCACTCATAGCCTCTTTTTCTATAAATACTACTTTCTATAAATACTACTTTAGCATAGTTATTTTTCACTCCAATCTTCTACTTAAACATGTCCATATTGTCTCCTTATACTTCCCAAATATTTCCTACAATAACATCAATCAAAAAATAGTGGTAAGGTTTGTTTTCTCCTTCGCGGTAAACTTTCCTTCTCCTTATCAATTCCTTCCATACCTCATTTTTTTGTAATTATTGTATTATGGTTGTGCAAACCTCTTCTAGGTGGTTTTGAATTTTACCTACTAGAATTCTACATTTTTTTTTATTATTTTGTTAAATTTTAAATCTTTTAGTCATTATATGTTGCATTGTTAGTTGCTATAAAAATTATTCAATAACAGTTTGTGCATGTGAGTACTTTCATTGAATTTTTCACAAAGGAATATTTTCTTCTTTTTCATATACGATATTTCTCTCACTCATGTGTGTTAATTATACTTCCTTTCAATTATGAGGGAAAAATCATCTCAAAGTATTCTTGCACTTTGGGTGTTCTCATGACGAAATAACCTCCATAAATTGTTAAATCCTATACAAATGCATATTCTATGAGACATCTCATTTGAGCCATTCTCACATGTTAGTTGAGTATGTTTCAACATTTCCTTTGAAACCACAACAATAGTCCTAAAAGACATTTTCTATAGGTATTTTTGTTCTCCCATGCAAATATGGTCTTGCAGTCCTCATATGAGTATTATCCACAAATTTTAGAATTTTCCAAGTGTTGTATGTCAAAGCCTTGTAGACATGTCTAGCCTAGAGGATAATTGAGACTTGATAGTAGTCCTGTAATACCTCTTATTTATACAAACTCATCCCCATATCATATGGACCTCCCTTATGGATGACATCTTGTATATATATACTTGTGAGCATATCAATTCTTACGTAACTCTATCTATTTTGCATATGCTTTCCCACATTCATGTTAGTTCATGTAAGGTTGAAAATTATGAATATCAAGCTTGCTAAGATAATTTTATTCCATGGATAACTCATGAGTTCTTCAGTCATTGTGAGCACTTTATTTTTCACAAAGAAAATAAAGTTCAAGTACACATCACCAAAAGAAACCTAGTTGGTTTCTATTTTGTCCAAGATCACCAACATAAAAATAGCAATGGGAAACTCTAAAGCATTGGAAAGGGATATCAATGTCAACAAAAAATATTATCAATTAAGTGATTGTAAGATGGCAAAGGTGTCAATATTTGAAGAATACTTCCCATTTTATGAGTTTATGATTATCTATGTTGTGCATGTAGATAGAGGGATTGGCATTTTTGTGATTGCAAAGCAAAAAAAGTTCATCTCAATCAAGGTTTCAGTAATAAGAGTCATTCTGGACTAGAGTAACCATAAAAATATGCATTGGTGACAACCAAGTAAAATGCGATCAAGATGTGGGAGAAGAAATAGGAAATATTCTTGAAATTCATTAGAGGAAACTAGATGAGCATTATAAAGAAGGAAAACCTCCTTGGGATAATAAGATAGCCTTAACTTGATTTGAAGGATAATATCAAGGATGTAACTATGTTTCTCAATCATATCAAAGAGGGGCCTATGTCTAGGCATTTCAAGACTTGGATGTTCCCACTTCTAAAGCTCATATTCCAAAATTAGCTCATTGATTAGGCATATTTGATTTATCAAATATTAATCAGTTGGCTTTGTATAATCCATACTACCAAGTAATTTTATATGACCTCTTGATTTATGTTCTTTGGATATTTTATGCCAAATAAAAAATATTAGGAGTGAAGAGGAATATTGAGCAAGAAATTCTAGCTCCCCACTCCCATGTTCTATGTAAAAAAATGGAAAAGTAAAGGAAATTTCATTCATGATAACTTCTTGAGTCATAATTTTTGAGATCCTTATTAGGGATAACAACACATGATTATCAGAGGACACAATAAAAGTGATACACCCTTATGTGGATTGGTATGTATAAAATTCTACTCGTTCATATATTTGGGTGTCTAAAGAAATGAGCAAGCCAACAACACTTCCCATTAGGATCATTGATGACCTTGTCCTTAGAGAGTTCTAGCTATAAGTTATATTTTATTGGAAGGTAAATTAAAAGCACTTTAAGGTTCTAGTATGGTTTTAATTTACGATTGGTTATTACACCTACAAGTCATAGCAAGAATTTATCTTTTCTAGAAAGGAGATTTTATCTTGAGAAATATCCAAAAGAACTCTCACTTATAAAATTTTTTAAGAATATATTTTCTTGAAAGGAGATATTTTTCCAAGTCCTTTGTAGGATTGCAAATGTGTAGTGGCCACAAAAATCAAGCAATGGTAACTATTAATCCATAAGTGTTACTTCATATCCTACAACCCATAAATTGTATAACAAAAGTATTATGCAAGAAGTATTTTGTGTGAATGCAAACATTTAGTGGTTGTCCTTACTTCACCTTCTATGAGAAAACTTTTGTATGGGATTTTATTGCATGGATTTACCTTCTCCCAGATGAACCAAGTTATGCTTAGGCTATTTTTGTTGTTTTTCTCATATTTGCTTGCTCCACCAACTTTCTCTTCAAAGATTAAGGCAAGTTTTTCAACAAATGTACCTTGTCTTATTAAATTGCATTTAATGCTTCCACATACCCACCTTTTATACATGTATGCATAATAATGTCATACATAGCCTCTTTTTCTCACCACTTTACCTTAGTTATTTTTCACTTAAAGCCTCTACTTAAACATGTGCATGTTGTTTCCTTCCACTTCCTAGAGGTCTCCTACAATAGCATCAATTAAAAAATTGTTGTAAGGTTTGTTTCCTTCTTAATGGTAATATTGCCTTCTCCTTACCAATTCCTTCTATACCCCCTTTTATTTGTAGTTATTGTACTATGGTTGTGCAAATTTCTTCTCGGTGGTTTTGAGTTTTACCTACTAGAATTCTATTTTAATTTCTTTTTGTTGAATTTCAAATCTTGGAGTCATTCTATCCTACATTGTTGGTTGCTATAAAAATTATTCAATAATAGTTTATGCATGTGATTCCTTTCATTGAAATTTCCTAAAGGTTTATTTTCTTGTTTGTCTTGTACAACATTTCTCTCACTTGCTTGTATGTGTTAGTTGTACTTCATTTCAAGTACGAGGGCATTATAATACCAAATTATTCTTGTATTTTGAGTGTTCTCATGAGTCACCTATAGAAATTGTTCAATCCTATATAACTACATTTTCTATGAGACATCTCGTTTGAGCCATTCTCACATGTTATTTGAGTATATTTCAATATTTCCTTTGTAACAACAGCAAAAGTCCTAAAAGATATTTTTAATTGGTGTTTTTGTTCCCCCATGCAAATATGGTCTTGTGGTACTCATATGAGTACTTTACATAAACTTTAAAATTTTCCAAGTGTTGTATGTTAAAGCCTTGTGGACATGTCTAGCCTATGATGGCAACTTAGCAATACACTCATTGAGGCAAGAGCCTATTTAATACATGCCTTAGGGTTACCAATTGAAAGATCGATACTCTTGACTAGGATATTGTTACACATAATAAATATTAAAATAATACTCCATATTGAAATGGATGACATAATCATATAAATATGTATAACCTAATTATAATACTAAAATAATATAATAAAATATTTCTAACATCCCCTTTATTACAACAGTTGGAATAGGAAATAATTTGATCCCCCTTAATTTAGAGGAGTCTTGGTTCTAGCTCTTGTTTCTAGATTCTGGCTTTGTCTCTTGGCTTATAGCTCTATATTTGGCTCTTGTTCTAGATCTTGGCTCTGGTTCCTAGCTCTGGCTCTTACCTCTTGGCTTTGGCTCTTACCTCTTGGCTCTAGCTCTAAATCTTGGGTCTTGTCTCCATATCTTTCTTTGTGGTTCTTGCTCTTGCCTGGGTAAACACCTTTGGATCTACTTTTAGGTTTGCTACCTCTAGGTCTACTAACTTTGGATTTTCCATTGGATCTTTCACTATGTTATCCTTTGGGTCTGCCGCTAGGTCTACTTGTAGACACCGAATTTTAGTCATTTGCAATCAAAATTGTGTAAATTTGCCAAAAACTCCAATTTGTCACAAAATCATCAAATTCTTCCAAAGTGTGCTCAAATTTTCCCAAAATTCCAATTTCCTATATAATTTTTTTAAATATTCCTAATTTCTAGCAATTTCTTCTTAATTTCCCTCTATTTTCCTTCTAATTTCCCTAAATTCTGTTAAATTTCCATCTATGCCTTATAATTCTATATAGAATTTCCTCAAATTTTCTAAGGTCTCTAAATTCTTCTAAGGTCTCCTAAGGTCCTTTATTTTTCCTCTAAATTACCTTTTTTCCTAAATTCCAAAATTCTTCAATTTCCATGATTTTTCCCTAATCTTCTCCTACCCCTCTTAATTCTTCTAATCCACCTTTATTCTCTTCTAATCCTTCCCTTCCCACCTAATCCCTCATTAATTTCTCTCCATTCCTCAAAATTCTCCATAATCCACATTACCCATCTAATCCATCCCTAACCATGCCCTAACCTCACCTTGAACCTCCATTCAAATCCCAAGGGGAATGCACAATAATTTAAAATTCAAATAAAATCCCCAAAATCCAAGGCAATCCCTCCCTCAATCCCTAGGAAATCTCCTAGAAAGTCCCCCCAAATCCTCCTACATCCTCTCTACACATTCCCATGCAATTTTAATGAATTTAAAATTGCTCCTACATTCCAAGTCAACCTCCCTCATTAATCCACTTGTCCTCCACACCCTCCACCTTGCATTTTTGGCAATTTAAAATTATGCACACATCACCCAATGCACACATGCCCCTATGCACATCCTCCCATGTGTCATTTTTTTGGAATTTAAAAATATCCTCACATTCCTCTAGGTTCCCATTCTCCCATGCAATTTATGATGCACATTCCTCCATGAAATTATATGGATTTGCATTGGTCTTATCACATGCCGCTTGGCCTCAATCTCATACCTAGTCATCCCCCCACCTTGCTCCAAATTCTATAAATACCCTTCCAATCCCTTCATTTTCAATAACGCATGAAGAGACATACAAAAATACTACCAAAATCTTGCCAGACACCAAGCATTGCACATATACCTTTCAAGTTTGCACTCTACATTTCAACTACATATTTACATTTCAATTTTCTTATGTTACTTTAATATGCTTGCATATGTAAACAAGTGCTACTAAAAATATTTGCATGTGTGCAGGATTCCCGGTCAAATCAATCCACAAGGGCTCAACTCAACTCAATTGGTGGTTCAAGCAACCCATAAAAACTCACCACACACCTTGATTGTAGCATGGAAAAATGAAGACACCATAATGTTCATGTTGTAAAAGGGATTACTATCTTATTGGTGTATTTTATGTTAGGTTGTGGAGTTTGATATTAGCTAAAATTAAGTTTTTTCTAATTGTATAAAGAAAAATAAAAGCAAAAAGCCCAAAAAAACAAAAAGCCAAGAAAGCAAAAAGGATAAAAAAATCTAGATTTAAAGATAAAAAAAAACATGGTCTATGGTTTAAAAAAAACTATTGTAATAATTCTATATATTTGAGTATCTTGTTTATGGGAAGGGTATATAATTATGTATCTCTTGTAGAGAGAAAAGGAAGCTTGGTGTAGAGCTTGATGTAAGGGTGCTTGCATGTTGAATTATTGTTAGAGTAATTGTGTGGAGATGTTGGTGTTTTGAAGAGGAATTTGCAACTGGTTGTGTTGCAGGATTACTCCCTTCAGAGATTGTATTGGTGTTAATACAAAGAATTGGTGTTGGGTGAACCACGTTATATGTTGTGTTTTATCTTGTCTTGGATGTTTATGTTCTTCTTCTCTGTTGATTAATAGTTTCTACTATATTGATTAAGTTGATTGCTTCAAGCATCTCTTTTTGTTTATATAGTGAATTCTAAAAATTGGTATCAGAGCGAGGTTAGGATTCAGGATTGAGTGGGAGCTTGACTTGAGTGGGAGCTATGGTAGAAGAAGGGAAGTTAAGAGTGGAGAAATTCAATGGCCAAAACTATTAGTTGTGGAAGATGCAGATGGAGGATTATCTATATCAGAAAGATCTTTATCTACCTTTGAAATGTAAAGTGAAGCAACCATTAAGCATGTCATATGAGGAGTGGGCTCTTCTAGACAGGAAGGCATTGGGTACTATCTATTTGTGCCTTGCATCTTTAGTGGCATTCAACATTTCAAAGGTGAAGACTACGAAAGATCTTATGGACACACTAAAAAGGTTGTATGAAAATACCTTGATTTCAAATAAAGTTTTTCTAATGAAGCATATTTATAATTTGAAAATGTCAGAAGGTGGATCTATAACTAGTCATTTAAATTATTTCAATATAGTTGTTAGTTAGTTAGCCTCAGTTAATAATAAACTTGAGGAAGATATGAAGGCCATTCTGAGAAACAATGGTGAAATTGTTCTATTGATCAACAATGCATTACATAGTTTTATAGTTCTTGAAAGAACTAAAAATAGACATGGCGGTTGAGAGAAATCCTCTTAAACTTATTACAACAAACTAACTTAAAGATAGCTCTTATCCTAACAACATGCTAATCTTGGACTATGGTTAAACATTAATTAACCAAGCCAAAACCTCAATGTATGCTAATCAAATTAACTAGAAATATGTAAATCAAAACATTAAACTAAAACTAAATACTAGGACTTAATACTTAGGACTAAGGAGGCAATGTTGAAAATATTCCAACATTCCCCCCCTTGATGCTAAAGGTACTCATGCAAGAGTTCTTTAAGCATCACAGAGTTGGAAGAAATTTTTTCTCTTACGTTTCCTTCAATCTTGAATCAAGAAATCAGAATTTACAAAATACTTATGGTGGCACTCCTTCCACTCTTTATGTGGGATTTCTTGCAAATGCTTGAGTGCCTTATTTTGTTGATTAGCTCCCCCTTCAACAAAAGTATCTCCTCTTGTGGTTTTCAACAACCTCTCTCTTACATCTTTATCATTATGGTCTTTAAACCATGCTCTCACATTTTGATATTCTTTTACATATTCAACACTAAATAATACTCCACATGAGTATTTACAATTAATCATCTCACATAGATGATTATACCATACAACTCTTTCACATATTTTCACACAAAAAATCACAACAAATATGGCCATATAATGACCAACTACATATGCAACATAAAGTTGCTCCTCACACAAATATTCTCTCACAACAATGACTTTACAAGAATCCTTCTCCAAAGGAATTTTGAACACATCATTTTGATCCATGTGACCCAAGTTCTCCATCACTGTATTCTCTCCAAAAAGATTCTTCATCAAAGTTGTCTCAATGAGACAATCACCTTTCTTTTCATTCCTGCTCACAAAAAACAAATCATTAATCATAAAAACATTACCTTTAGTATGAGTAGATTTGGTGCTTCCCATAAAGCTATTTTGTAGCAGTTCTCCTTCATTGTATGGTGCTTCAAGATCAACCATCAACTCTTCACTAATAGTTCTCCTTTGTTCAATCCATGTTGGTGTGTTGAAACACCATTCATTCAAGCAATCATACATAGTTGCCTTTTCAAGACAACTCTCTTTCTGCAATGTAGTTACTCCAAGTGAGTGATCTTCATCCATGAGTGAAGTTTCCTTTGTCATTACGATAAGAAAATCAGCAATCTCATTTCCATTTTTTGTTTCTATCTCATTTTTCACATTCTTCTCCCCTTTTAGAGGAACTCTAACAATTTTATCTTCTCCTTGTAGGAGATCTTCATTTTCTCTGTCAAGAGAGCATACATCCATTCCAAGTGAGCATACATCCATTCCAAGTGAATGGTCTTCAAGACAATGGTCTTCCATAAACATTGCTTCTCCATCAACATGCCAACAATTTCGGTTGATCCTATTATCATATTTATTCTCTCCCATGAGAATTTTAGGTGCATTATCCATAATACACTCGTCATTTATCTCCTCCATGAGATATTTTTTATCACTTTTTCTTCTATCAACAACAAATCCTCTTCTTCCTCCTCGTCCTCTTGAGGAATACACACCTCTTCTTATCTTTTCATCACAAAATTCAGCAACATATGCTTCCTCCATGAAGCATTCTTCATCTTGTTGGTTTTCTACATACAGGACTTCCTCTGCAAGAAATAATTCTCCATTACAAAGCATGGCTTCATATGAGTCTTTACAAGACTCTTCAAAAACTCCTTCAAAAGGATCTAATTCAGAAACTGCTTCAAGGAAGCAAGGCTCCTCCTTGCTTAAAAAATCTTCATGATTGTCACTCATGGCTTTATGGGTATCCTCATCAAACCTATAAGCATAATTTAACACTTGCCATGCCATTGTAGCTGATCTACAATTGGCTATGAGAGGAAAAACATTCTTTTCCATTCCTCTCCTCAAATCCATAAGAGCTAAGCAATTTGCATATTGCTGCTCCTTCTCTTTTCTCTCCTCACCTTGTAGCTTATTCCAAGAGGGTTCCTCATAGCCTTCTTGAACTATATCCCATAAGTATTGAGCCTTCAAGAAGGTCTTCATCATTATGCTCCAAATAGCATAATTATATCCATTGAATTTGGGTACTTCCAATTCTTTATACATGGTGGCCATTCTGCAATCCACCATTCATCAATCTTCCACCTAGCTCTCAGCCACTCCTTTCCTATAGACTTCTGATATACTTGTGTGAAAATCCACTAAATTTCAGATCCAAATTCACACAAATGAGAAATATGTGATCAATTTACTTTTGCCCTTTCTAGATCTTAGAGTTTTTTTGAGACAACCTCAATGTTCTTCACATAAATCAATCCATACAACCCCAAAATTTGTGAAAATTAAACTCTGTATTCTTGAGACAATAATCTGAAAACCCTCTAAATTTCAAACGAAAAATCACAAAGGTGAAAAATATGTGATCATTTACTTTTTCCCTTTTTATCACAATTATGGATCTAGGATTGTTGAAGGAAAAATAAATATTCACATAAATCAATCAATACAGATCCCAATGATTTGAAATTTTGTATGAATTATGATTTTATCGAAATAATATTTCTCCCAAAATTTGAGAAGCAAATACCCTCAGGATTCGTGAGATATTAATGATTTACTCGAGCTCTTCTTTGCAAATCTGCTGAGTGTTGGCCACTTGAGTTTCTCTGACAAAGTGTGTGTTTCAGATCTCTTCACACCACTCTCCACAGGTTTTGATCCATTTGAGCAAACCTGCTCTGATACCAAATGAGAAACAATGGTGAAATTGTTCTATTGATCAACAATGCATTACATAGTTTTATAGTTCTTGAAAGAACTAAAAATAAACATGGTGGTTGAGAGAAATCCTCTTAAACTTATTACAACAAACTAACTTAAAGATAGCTCTTATCCTAACAACATGCTAATCTTGGACTATGGTCAAACATTAATTAACCAAGCCAAAACCTCAATGTATGCTAATCAAATTAACTAGAAATATGTAAATCAAAACATTAAACTAAAACTAAATACTAGGACTTAATACTTAGGACTAAGGAAGCAATGTTGAAAATATTCCAACACATTCTATTCCTGTGTTCATTACCTGATAGTTGGGAGAGCTTGGTAATGGCTATTAGCAATGGTACTATTACTGGTATTCTTTCTTTTGATGATGCAGTGAGTGCAGTCCTTAGTCATGAAATGCGAAGGAAGAGCACAAAAGAATCATCATATGGTGTAGCATTGATTGCTAGAGGAAAATAGAAGATGAGAGGAGTGAATTTAGGGGACCATGAAGAGCAAGGTGGATCCAAGTTCAAAGGAAAGATGGTGTGCTGGCATTGTGGTAAGAAGGAGCATCTAAAGAAATATTGCTGGTCTTAGAATGGAGATGGAGGAGAAGCAAACATAGCAGATGAAAAAAAGGATTTGATCCTTTCAACAGTGGGAACTGAGAGACATGTCCAGGAAGATGGACATGGCTCAGGATTTAATGTATGATTTTTTAGGATGGAACACATAATATGGTTATAGATTTGGATCATTGCGACCCCAAGTCCCTAAGTTGGAAGGTAATTCCACACTCGAGGAGTGTCCTTTCAAAGCTAGTGGTAAAGCCATATTATGTGTGTGGATGCTATGGGTCATCCATAGAATGTATATCTTGCCATGATGGTGATGTTTGATTCACCATGATACAAAGTAATTCTGAGGATGTTATTATCACTGATTTGTGGTAGAGAGATTGTGTGTTTCTTGTTGATCACAAGATAAAAGTGCATGGATAACACTAGTATGGTGATAGTTCAAAGCATGGTTACAACAATTTGGAGGAGTTGAAATTCCTTGCATGGCTTAAATATGTTCTTTGGCGGATGCAACAACGGTAGATTTTTTGTGGATCAGTCTCCAAGTGGGAGATTTTTAGGTTGTGGAGTCTGATCTTGGCTAAAATTAAGTTTTTTCTAATTGTATAAAGAAAAAGAAAAGAAAAAAGCCCAAAAAAAAAGCAAAAATCCAAGAAAGCAAAAAGGATAAAAAATATAGATTTAAAGATAAAAAAAAATGGTCTATGGTAAAAAAAAAAAACTATTGTAATAATTCTATATATTTGAGTATCTTGTTTATGGGAAGGGTATAAAATTATGTATCTCTTGTAGAGAGACAAGGAATCTTGGTGTAGAGCTTGATGCAAGGGTGTTTGCATGTTGAATTACTGTTAGAGTAATTGTGTGGAGATGCTGGTGTTTTGAAGAGGAATTTGCAATTGGTTGTGTTGTAGGATTACTCCCTTCAAAGATTGTATTGGTGTTAATACAAAGGACTGGTTTTGGGTGAACTACGTTATATGTTGTGTTTTATCTTGTCTTGGATGTTTATGTTCTTCTTCTTTGTTGGTTAATAGTTTCTGTTGTATTGATTAAGTTGCTTGCTTCAAGAATCTCTTTTTGTTTATATAGTGAATCCTAACATTTTATTGAAAAACACCCTTCAAAAGGATTTCTTTTTACTCAAAAGAGACTCTTTTAATTCTAATACAAATATCTTGTTTTATTGCAATGGTGTATGTTTCATGCTTACACTACATTTAGGTCTACTACCTCTGGGTATACCTTTATGTATGATGCCTTTGAATCTGCCATTGGATAAACCTCTAGGTCTACCATTGGGTAAGATCAACCCATGCTTTCATGAAGGTCTTTGCTTCATAAATGAGTAGCTAGATCATATCAGTTGTAGAAGTATGATGAGTACTAGTGCTCTTCTATCTACATCATCATATTTCTCTACTTTTTTTACATATAAAGATCATGTATTTTTGTCTTGTCACAACATCTTATAGCTTTTCCACTTAGAAGATATTTAACATCTTTGTCTTCTATGGTCTAAATTTGGGACCTTTCAAGAATTGAGAAATTTTTAGAAACACTTTAGGAGTGGACATCACTAATAAATACCTTAGAGTTACAAACTAGAAAATTGATACTTTTAATTAGGAGATCCTTACATGCAAGAAATATTAAATAATATTTCTAAAAATGGATGATCTAATCATCTAAAGATGCATGACCTAATTATAATACTAAAATAATGTAATAAAATATTTCAAACATCCTAGAGGATAATCAAGTCTTGATAAAATTCCTTTAACATCTCTTATCTACACAAATTCATCCCCATATCATATGGGTCTCTCTTGTGAACAAGACCTTGTATACTTATCATTGTGATCATATTAATCCTTAAGTATCTTTGCCCTTTTTGCATATGCTTCCCCACATGCATGTTAGTGCATGTAAGGTTGAAAACGTGAAGGTCAAGCTTGCTAAGATACATTTCTTCTATAGATAACTCATGAATTCTTTAGTCACTATGAGCACTTTATTTTCCACATAGAAAATAAAGTTCAAGTACACATCACAAGAAGAAACCAACTTGGTTTCTGATTTATCCAAGATAACCAACATCAAAATGGCAATGGCAGACTATGAAGCATTGGAAAGGGATATCAATGTCAACCAAAATTACAATAAGTTAAGTGATTATAAGATGGCAAAGGTGTTAATATTTGAATAAAAATTCTCATTTTATGAGTTAGTGATTATATGTATGGTGCATCTAGATAGAGGGATTGGAAATTTGGTAACCGCAAAGGAAAATGTGTTCATCTCAATCAAGGCTTCAACTATAAGAGTCATTTTGGCCTATAGAGACCATAAAATATGCAATGATGATCACCAAGTTGAAGGTAATCAAGATGTGGGAGAAGAAACAAGAGGTATTCTCGAAATTCATTAGAGGAAAATATATGAGCATCCTCAAGAAGAAAACCCTCCATTTCATAATAAGAGCCCCTAAAGTTAATTTTAAGGAGAATATCAAGGATGCAATTATGTTGCTTAGTCATATAAAAGGTGAGACTAAATCTAGGTATTTCAAGACCTGGATGTTCCCACTTCTAAAGCTCATATTCTAAAATAAGTTCATTGATTAGGCATACGTGATTTATCAAAAAATAATTAGCTAGATTTATAGCATCGATACTATTAGTTCATTTTATATGACCTCATACTTGATTTATGTTCTTTGGATATTTTTGCCAAATAAAAAATATTAGGAATGAAGAGGGATATTGAACAAGGATTTCCAGTTCCCCAATCTTATGTCATGTCCTATGTAAAACAATGGAAAATTAAAGGAAATTTCATTCATGATAACTTCTTGAGTTACATTTTTTGTATGCCTGTTTGGGATAATAATACAAGATTATCAAACATCACAATGAAATTGAGAGACCCCTATGTGGATTGGTATGTACAAAATGCAACCCATTCATATATTTAGGTGTCTAGATAAGTGATCAAGTCGACAATTTCCATTAGGATCATAGATGACCTCATCCTTAGAGAGTTCTAGCTACAACTCCTATTTCATTGGAATATCTATTGAAATCACTTTACGATGCTAGTAGAGTTTTTAATTTACCATTAGTTTTTACACCTATAATTCATAAAGAGTCCTAAGCAACATAGAGGTAAATATTTAGTAGTTTGGCTTCCTATCCATTTTAGAAAGAAGGGACTATGATTGGAGAGTAATAATAAATTAACTTAAAAAAAGGAGAATGTGACTTTTGATCATGAGGTCAATGATGAAGGATTATTGGTCAATTGCAACAACAATCAAGACATATACAAGAGAGTAATTAGAGACTTAAGTTTCTTGATGTGGATCAAATTTCAGAATAACCAACAGGTATTCATGAATGAGGGTTATGGGATTTTGAGGATTAATTGGGAGATGGTATTGTCAAAGAGAACTCTAAAGAATCCCCATCTAACAAGATTACAAAATAAGTATAACATGGCCTTAATAGTAAGGAAGATACCTCCATAGAAGGAGATTTTACCAATAAATCTTCCTCTAAGAAGGGAATGAAAGCTGACATAGAGGTTTAAGGAATAGAAGTTGGTATGACACGAGAATATTTTCTAGTCGATCACCTATTTAACACCATAGCCTAAAGCAAAGCTAGATAGTTAGAGTGCCAAAGGAATCCCTAAAAGTTTAGCAATCCCTATAGCAATCTTCCTTAAGAGAGAGTTACCGAGGTATACTTATAAGCCCCTCATAGAAGTAAAGGTCAATTGGATGCATGGACATAGATACTAGAGGAGGCATTGATGATGGTGACAACAATGAGGATAATGATCAATAGAGAAAGAGGAAGCTATCCTCGATAAGAAAAAGAAGAAATATAAATATATATATATATATATATATATATATATATAAGTAAGAGTGAAAGAGAGACTCCTAATAACCTTGTTCAGTCCACAAATAATAACATAATGAAATTAGTCAAGGGATATGGAGGAGAAAATGCCTTAGTATTGGAAAATCAAACACAAGACAACCATGCAGACTTCCTCATTTAAATGTTGAAAGAAAATTAATGAATGGGAAAAATTAGGAAAGATACTAACTTATCCAATCTATCTGATAACGTTTTCGTAATTCTAAAGTAAAAGGGAGTCAATTTTAACATAGTATATACTAAGGGGAAGAAGAATCTAATAGTTAAGTATGTTTTAATAAAACCCAAAACCTTATGTAACAAGAGAGGACCTATACATCATCATGCATGAATTACACACCTTGGACATCCAGTTGAATATTGGATTATTGAAATCAACATTTGAGCTCATAGAAACAACACTAGAGATATAGTCACCAAGAATGCAAAGTTGAAGGTAGATAAAGAGTGCGTGAAAAATATCTTTGATTAATTTAAAGTGACAATGATCCCAACCCCACAAAAAAATCATAAAAGTGATCAAGAGAGAAAAGGAGATCCCAATGGCATACAAACAACGAAATATAAAATACTATAATGGAACTTAAAAAAATTGCTACAAATTGAAGAGTCCTAGTAGATACGATCAATAAGTTGCAAAAGAAATTTAGGATAATTACGGATAAGGCATAGAAAACATATATAAAGCATAACCAATTGTTCAATTTACAACCCTAGGATGAAGTAGCTCACACTTATATATACATATAAGCCATATTGGTAACTACTAGCAATGTTCTACACTCAAAAGTCACTAAATGGGATAGTATAAGAATTGAGTATATAGAAAAGTTTGGCAATCCTTTGCTATGTATAGCACATGTAGAGATAAGAAATAAAATATTAGAACAAACTGTTGAGAACTACACCAAGTTGATTGATAAGCCGTCTAACCAAGTTAAAAATGGATGTGTCTTCGGGGAGTGGGTATTAATTTTGATCTAAGGTCAAAAATAATAATAAATAAGACTAAATATATAGCTCTCACCAATTTCAACATACAATAAAATCAACTTATATTGATATTCAAGAAATTTGATGAAGTGACTTTGAGCAAGATTGCAGGATTTTTCTTGATCAAGAGTTGACTCCTGAAGCTAACTAATGTCATGGACACTAGCAATGATAAATGGGGCATGAAAATAACATATTTGATTCTTGGTTATTTAGTATGAAAAAGTTAAACTTGGAGTTCCTCAATGCATAGTTCAATACCTAAGTGAAGTACCGACAAAAGGTTGCTAAAGGAATATAGTTGATGGAGTTACTTCTTAGCAATCTTGTGGCTTTGGCTTACCCTTATATTCCTCTCATGGGAATAAATTTCTCAAATATTTAGTTTATGGTGTTGTTGTCTTGTGAACCAAGTGTTCTCCTTGTACAAATTGTAATTAATTAAAATAGCTAATCAACTAATTTGAATTTTGATTAGTTAAAAAGAGCCAGTTAAGAGTAGTTGTGTTGGTTACTTTGTTTAACCAACTAAAATATTGTATAAATAAGAAAAAATGGAGGAACAAGGGGTTATGAGTTCCAATTTTGCTTACTATTGTATAATTGTTATCTCATCTTATATTTGTTGAAGACAAGAAATACTTCTATTATAAAATTGTTTAAAAGAAGTATGGAGACAAAGGTAGAAGTAGACTCCAAAAGCAGTAGGGAGAGAGAGGTAGATCCGAGTGGTGGAAGTAGACTCTACTTGAAACTATTATGGAATTATATAGTGACACTATTATGAAATTACATTACAATATCCCTAATTTAGAAGCAGAGTCTTGATAGATGGAGTCAAGTCATTAAATGGAATTATGTGGGTACAAGAGAAGCAAAAATAAGGTAAAGAATTTAAGTGGAAACCAGTAGATGTGGAGTGGGTTAAATTGAATTTTTATGGAGCATCTAAAGGAAACCCAGGACCAGAAGGAGGAGGAAAAATTAGAAATAATAGAGGAGAGATTTTTTCTCATTATGCTTTCAATTGTGTATTTAAGACAAATAATGAAGTTGAAGCTTGGGCAACTTTAGAAGGGTTAAATATATGTAAATAAATGAAATAGAATAGAATTGGAGGGAATGTGATTCTATCATAGTAATAAATGTAATTTTGAGGAAAGCAAAGACTCCATAGAACATACAAGAGATAATTGTGGAAATTCAAGATCTTGCTAAAGAGTTTGAACAAATCAGGTTTACACATATTTTAAGGGAAGGAAACAAATGTGTAGATAAGCTAACCAATAGAGGGGTTTTGATTGAGGATCGTGAAGTTAACATCTCCTTTCCATGGTTAGAGGAAGTAGAAAGTTTAGTTGAAGCTAACAAAAAATGTTGATTGCCTAAATCAATTAATGATTAATATTTACTTTAATGTTTTCCATTGGTAATATTTGTTTTATTTTGTAATAATAATTTGTTTTATTATAATTTTTGTGGTTGCACTTGTGTTGCAAGAAGGAAACTAGTAATCCATATTTGGTAAAGCGGACTATGTTAGTGCGATGTTTTGGAAATATTACTTTACGAAGATGCAAGGCATAGATAGTAGAGGTGAAGTTTTGGCATTGTGAAGGCTGCTATAGAAAAATGTCAAGAAATATGCTAAATTATGGAGTAATTGTATTCATACAGAGATTTAAAAAGATCTAAAAAATGAAAATCAAGAATTCAGATATTTTATGTAAAATGATGTAGGTTTCTAACTATAGCATCTCAATTGAGATGAGAAGTGTATCTATTTGTAAACTCTCAAGCTCTAAAGAAGAGAGATGTAATTTTTTAAGGGTGGGGGACCCGAGTACAACCCCTTTTTATCAAGCAAAAAAAAATTACATTACAATATGATAATATGGGTAGAAGCAGGGAGACAAAGGTTGATCTGAGTGATAGAGACAAATTCCAAAGGTAGAGGTAGATTCAAGTGGTGGAGGTAAATTTTGGTGTAGTTGATAGACATAGGTCTACCTAATAGATATGGGTGCATGTGTAAAGGTTATTTTTGGTAAGATCATAGTCTAAAGAAAGGCAAGTGTACAGAAAAGAAAAACACAAAACCAATAAAACCTTCAAACCCACATACCACATTTTTTATTCTCTTTTTTTTATGGTCTAAAAATCTAAAATCCTAATAAATAAATATGGTGGGGCCAAGGCTAGGGTTTGAAAAACTAAGTGCATGTTGTTTAGGAAAGGTTGAATCCGGTAATGGCAAACCCACAACAAAAAGGAGATAAAGTGAAAATAGTGAGATTAAATTGAATCTGTTAGATAATACCATGGTTACCCCATATTACAATAGACTAATAGTTTTATAAGAACACATAGATCCTTGCAACATAAGATGCTGGAATTGATAGCATTCATAAGGGAACAACAAAGCCTCATCATGGAACAACAAACAATGATTTCAAAACAAGTTGCTCAAATTAATCTATTGGAGACATCACTAGTAGAATCGAAATCCTCTACTACAATGGACTTATGTAGTAGTGATGATTTTATAAATGGATCCTATCTTCAAATTAAGTTGCAGGTCAACAAAGAAAAAGAAAAAGAAAACAATCTATTACAAATAAAATAAATTCAAGCAACAATTGCAAACATGATGACAAAAGAACAAGAATTGTGAAACAAATTAGAGGAAACTAGACTACAGGCACAAGTGGTAAGAGATTCAATAATTAAGCCAAAGGAACAAAGAGATTTAGTAGAGAAAAAAAAGAAATACAACTATTAGAATAAAAGGAAAGACAAAATAGGTCAATAAACATCATCATCAAGGAAATAAAAGAACATGGAGAATAAGAAAACACAACCAACTTACTAAGGTATTTTCTTTTTTATAAACTTCATTGGAACAAAAAAATCATCAAGCATGTAGACTAGAAAAAGTAAAGACGTAAGAGCTAGACCAATCCAAGTCACAATGTTTAGTGTAGGATTTAAAAGACAAGTTCTAAATAAAGGACTACTATGAGGGTCATATTTTTACTTGGGTGATGATCTTACTCCTATGCAACAAGAACAAAAGAAGGCAAAATGGGAAAAGGTAAAGATAGCAAGGAGTAAGGGTAAAGAGGTATGGTTGAAAAATGGGAAAGCATGCATTATAAATGGAACACACCAAAATAAATAGGAAATTGGGATCGATCGACATTACTTAACATTGATGAGTTGGAATTGTCATGGATATATATGGATAAGAGGTCTTGGTCTAAGGCCAATAGCTAAAGCAAATGATGTAATTGTACTAATAGATACAATGAACATGATGGATGCAAGATTCTAGATTATGAAGGATGCAAAAAGATATCAACATGGAATGAAGTAGTAGAAAATGAAAAAGGACATGGAGGACTAAAAATACTAATAAGAGTTTTGGGGGAGACACATACATGTTGAGAAAGAAGACCAAAATAAACAATATATGTAGATTAGAATCATAGTTAATGACAAATTGATTAGCATCATAGCTTTTGTTTTGCTCCAATTTTTTTTTATAAGAAACATGGCTTAGATCATGAGGATCCATATATGGCATTGGCAAAAAACATCACAAAATATAACAAGCTTGAAGAGGTGGTTTTAGTGGATGACTTTAATGCCAAGACAACAAATAGACTAACAAGCTCTTTAAATATCAACGAAGGCATAAATGATAATCTACTATGGGTGGAAGAAGAGGTAGATCGTCATTGGTTAAGGTCCTCATATAACAATCAAGGACCCATCACACATTATAGAGAACTTCTTAAACTATGTAGCATAGAGGGATTGATCATATGCAATGGCATAAAAATGTGGCAAAAACATAGAAAATATATTGGTTAAACACAATGGATATAGTGTAGTTGATTATGTTATTTTCTCACCAAACTTCATTTCAAGGATAAAAGATCTAGAAATTGAAGTAATTCCCATGGAGCTAAAATATAATCACAACCCAATGTACATAAAGATCCAAATGCAAGAAAGTGGGTAAGAAGAACATCTTCAAGTAACTAAAGGAAAGAAAAAAGAAACATCCGTATGACAAAGAAAAATAAAAAAATGTTTTAAACATAACTAAAACAGATTATCCAAAGAGAGGAAGGAAAGACAACATATACTTTTCAAACTTATGCTTTTGATAGCACTAAATTGATGGATATAATCAAATAAGCTTTGGAATTATGCAAAAAATTAAAACCCAAGAAAAGAAAACATGAAAGCTTCCCTGTAAATCCATGGTATGATGAAGAATGTAAAGTAGTAAGGAGAACCTTTAAATAACCAAGTAAAGAAAAAACAAATAGCAAGATATATAAGCAACTAGTGAAAACAAAAAAGAAGAATACATAATAGCAAAACAAAAGGAGTTGATATATATTGCAAAGCATAGCCTAAAACAATTTTGGAAAGAACTACAACAAAGCAAAATGTACACAAAAAACAATATCATAAGCGAACAATGGTTCTGGTATGCTAAGCAATTATATGAGAAAACCCAAGAAAAAGATACCCCTCCTATAGTTAACACAATTGAGGAACTTCTTTTTCTCTAAAATATGTGGAGGGAATTAAGAAAACAAAAATAGGTAAAGCTTAGGATATAGATGGTTTGCAAGTTGAATATCTTAAGTGTGGGGTTGACATCTTAGCAACACATATCCAAAACATTTTTAATGGAATCATTAAAGGAGGCTTTCCATTGGAATGGATAACAAGCCCAACTGTACCATTGCATAAAATTTGAGGCACCAACAATCCTTCAAATTACCACACCATCATATTAATCTTCTTTTTGCAAAATTGTTTGACAACATAGTAGAAAGCAAAATCAGTTAGTGAACAAAAATTCAAGGAAAGAGAGCAATAGTGCAAGCAAGGTTTAGACCAAAGTACTCAACAATAAATCATGCATTACTTTAAGACACTTAATAAAGAGGATATGAAATGAAAAAGGTGAATTCACTATTATTTTTTGGACTTTAAAAAGGCTTTTGACACAATTCCTAGTGGTAAATTAATAAAAAATGGAAGAAATTGGCATACAAACCAACTACAGAGCACTTTAAGCAGGTGGGTGGTAGCAAAAATTAGAACTCCACAAGGACTATCAGAGTGTTTTGGGAGTGATACTAGGGTGAAACACGGTTGTCCATTATCACCTACTTTATTTGACCTTTACATTGACAAATTGGAGGAATGGGTTGAAAGGATGAGAAGAGAGGGAATACAAGTGGCTAATTATGTAGTGAATCTTCTTGTCTATGTCGATGACCTCATCTTGATTGTCAAGACACTTGAAAGTTTAAAAGAACATCTAAAAGCTTTGAATAATTTTTATATTGAAGATAGGAAGGTAAACACTAGCAAGACTAAAATCATGGTTTTCTTTACTCGGAGGGAGCAAAAACAATCATATTTTATTTGAAAGAAATCCTATAGAGGTAGTAAAAGAATACAAATGCCTTGGGTTAGATTTACAAAGCCAATTCAATTGGGGAATATGCAAGATGAAACAAATACAAGAATAATGAAGGGCACTCTACTCATTGCTAAACATGTTGGAAATATGTTGAATATTTTCCATGTTATTTTGTGGGGTTAACACTAAAAGGTATGGATGAAACCAAATTTTTAGGGTTTTTAAAGTTATATTTAGACCCATATGGGCTTTTAGGGTTACTATATTTGAACCCTTTCTTTTTCGCCCATGATATTGTAAAATTCCATGCATGTGCCTTTGTTATATATATCGCACTTGCATTAGGGTTTGCATAGATAAAAGAGTACTATTGTATTAGAGACGGTCAAGTGAATGCAATAATAAGATAATATTGTATTGGTTTTTGCCCGGTTGAGGGTTTCCATGATAAATATTGTGTAATGTGTAAATCTGCTATCTTCTTCCTTTGATTCTACAATTACTGCTTTTCTAGTTTTAGTTTATTGAGGCTCTTTATTTCTCTTTAAAACACTTGGAAAAAAGTAGAGTTGTGGGATTTAAAATTCATTAGGGTCCTTTTGGGTTATTAATTATTCCAATGGTGCTATATAGGTGTAAGAAGCAGGTTGGCAATGCATCAAATTTTAAATGGAGACAAATAGAAAGTATTCAAAAGCAAGTGATTACAAATAATTTTGGAGTTAAAGCATCAGTCCCATATGAGTTTTTACTTGTTAAAACAAAGAATTTTTCATTAGAAGCAAAAGCTATGATAAGGTTATTGGGTAGCTAAAGAAATAGAAAGAGTAGAAGACACTAGATTGCTAAACCAAGCAATCAAAGAAATGTTGAATAGAAAAAAAGACACATGGATGAAACAAAGCAACAAATGGATGAAAAAATGAAGCATTAAATTTCACGAACTCTCAAACACCAATATTTTTTTATTATGACTCAAATTTCATACTCTTCTAAAATTTTAGAAGCCTATGAAAGACAATTTTTTTCTTTTGTTCTTTGTCCACAAATTAATATTCAAACCAAAGAAGTGTTTGAAAAAGTAATATAACAACCATTATTAGATGGCTAAGATTTACGAGCATTTTTGTTTGAAAGGATAAAGGTGATTTGAGGAGTTAATATCAAATGACATTGGCTCAACTAATTAGATTCCTTGAAAAGAGACTCAACTTCAAATCTTACCAAATAATTTAATACCACTATATGATCATGATATAATATGTGAAACCCTTCTCAATTCCATATAACTAAAAATAAGGGGTTCATAATCCCTCGCTTTTACCTATAAAAAAAAACATCCGTAACGGTTCATCTCATACTTTTCGCAAACTTTATAACAGTATATAATTCATGCAGTATAGTTTTAAAAAACACCCATATGATTCCACCCAACCTTGTGTATTAATTCAAAAAGCGTAAAGATCACAATAGTTAATGATGTGATGTGTTTTTAGATAATTTTATTTTATAATATTTATTTTAAAATAATATATGTGGCTGTGAGAGTTATACACACATACATTGACGTACATATCCTTTGTTCACCTTCTTTATAGAGCTAACATATATTTCATATGTTTTTTTTTTTAATTTAAATGGTGGAATCAGTAGCCGCCATGAATCCGGGCAGGTTGTTTATTTTTTATGGCCGCCACGAATCCGAGCAGGCTGTCCAGCTTTTATGGCCGTCACAGTATTCTGCGTTGTCCGCCCTAGAAGCCGCCACACAAATCTTCGCACAGTCCGCCCTTATAACCACCATGCCACAATCATTTTAAACCTTTTACGCTGCTGAAAGCACCAGGTGGACAAGCGTTCAGTCCGACGAGACCCAAGATTTGAACCTTGGACCTCTGCCCCCTTATGGAGTTTGGATGAACCAATTGGTCTACACCTCGGACCTTTATGTATGTTCCATATGTTACAAGAGCAAACACCTCCATTACTAAACCTTTTGTTCTTGTAAATATCTAATTGTTCTTTTAAGTGTACTTTTTGGATATTTTTTATTTTAGTATTTAATGGTAATTTGCACCTCCATTACTAAACCTTTTGTACTTTTAAATATCTAATTGTTTTTTTAAGTGTACTTTTTGGACCATTTTTTCTTTTAGTATTTAATAGTAATTTTTTTAAAACACTTGTGACTGTTTGGATCAATTGTTATTCAATTGTTATTTAGTTTAATTTTTTTTTTTATATATTTGTGTGTTATTTGATCTATGCATAGTGGTGAATATTTGCAAATTGGACGAATAATAGTATGTTCAAGACCAATTTTTGTTTAGGGTCAATTCACCACAATATATATCAAACATAGACATATTTGTACTCGTTGGAAAGCTCTTTTCGAGCCTGATTTAATGATGGTGTTTTTATGAAGTTATAAGGTGATTTAATAAGTCAAACGTTATCCCAAAGATGACCTCACTTTTTAGGGCTTCAAATGCCCCAAATTTTGGTGCGAGGATGATTAATTTGATTTGCTTAGGATTCACCTTTTACCTTGATTTTGATTAAGATTCACCATTTTTTTACAAGTACATTTTGAGTTCAACCTCTTATGCATAACCCTATTCCCAAGTCTAATATAGTTACTTATATGAAAGAAGGCTTGGAAATGATCTCAATAGAATTTGTAAAACAAACTATTATTTTTCGAAAGAGGTGAAAAATAATTTTTTACTAATTATGTGATTTGTTTGGACATTTTGATCCACATTTTAACTTTGGAAAATGTTGTTCAACTTGATACAAGTTTGAGATTCTATAAATTTAAATTGGCTTGTTACTCTCGACGTTGTCTCACCTCACCTTTACTATTTCAATCATTGACAAACTTTTGAAAGGTTGACCCCCGAAGCAAAGACGATTAAAAATATAAAAAATTAAATTTTATGGGCCAAAGGGTAGAACTCAACTAATGTCATTGCAACCATTCAAAGTGAAAGACTTGTCCTTTGTAAAACTAAATCATGGTTTGTCCACAAGAATGGTCCACATCACATCAGGTTGGGGCACTAGACGTTTAGCTGCAAGAGTATATATATGAAAGAAATACATGCAGGTTTCACTTTATTTGACTAGCAATGTTGCAGGTGTGTAAATAGACAATGGAAACTTGTTTTTGTTGGTAAGTTGCATGTACACACTTTAGAAAAGTTAAGAATGATTCAATGAGATCATGCAGTGTGGAGGCACACCCACCACACCTATTTAACTAGAATTCCATGTTAATATAGTAAATAAAAACTTGAGCATTAATGAGTAAAGTATTTTATTCCAATAGTTTCTACTATCCTGTTCTTGGAAGAAATCAATAGAAAATTTATATTCATCTGTAAAGGTTGCTTACAATAAAGGATAAATAAGAATTTTATTAGCCTATTGTGATTGGTAGATACCACCTCTCAAACACAACTCAAATTCAACCTAGACATCAGTTTTCTCTAACAATACCATCCCTAGTTACTGTCAATTGTCTCTAAAGAGGTCTTGCTACCATACTTAAAGAAAATAAATTTCCAACAATCTTCTGATCGGCCAAAAACTTTGCAGCAATCCAGTGAAAAGATATTCTGTGGGGCCAATCTATCTTCGAATCCTTCTAAAAAATGCTAAACAAGAGAGTTCGAAGTTTCTTCGGTAAAGACAAATTGAACTAGTATCAAACCTTCCATATTATTGATCAAAAATGACATACATCAAGATCAGAGCCTTTGCTTTAGTTTTCCCATCAAAGAGAATATGTTAAAACCAAAGAAATAATTGTTTTGTAATTTCTAACAAAAACTCTGCAAAACCAAGCATTAAGTCATCCTGCAAAATCGAAGAGTTATAAATCCACCAAAACCATTCTAGCAAATTAATGCCTTTTCCATTCTCAGAGGTCTACAAACTGTGATAGAAATCACTGCAATACAAAAGAATTGAGATTTGCATAAAATACTACATTGACAAAACTCTCAAGAACCGCAAGCTTCATGGACCAATATTTTTTTAAAAACTCTATGCCTTACAGTCTTGCTCAACTCCCAATCAGAAAAAATCTACAATCTTATTCACATAATGATTAGAAAAATCTATGGAGACAGAATAAAGATAGAAGAAATATCATTGTTTCGTCTGTGTTCAAGCACTTTTCTTAAAAGCTTGAACTCGAAAACATAAAAATTTAATGAGCTCTGCTCGATGTGAGATGACTATTTTGATAAGTACCATCTTGCATGACTTCATACCTAAGTAAAATCCCAGGTTGAAAAGAACAATAGCAATACAAGCAGTGTGGCAGCTGCAAATTCTCTACGAAAATTTCTCATGGAAACAGATATTTAATGGATCCACCAGTAATAGAGGAAACTTTGCAGATGCCAACTGATGTAGTAAATGGCACACCCTTGTAACAGGCAATGAGATCGGTTGTTGTATGCAGATCTGGTTGCACAGTTTCCCAAACCTTTTTCTTTGGATTCAATACTTCATCTGGTTCTCCATCAAAGCCTGGAAATTTTACCCTTTCACCAACAGGAGCATCATCTGGTGGAGTGACCAATTCCACCTGAAACATGTTTTATGTCATTTTCAACAAACAAGGCAGTTATAAAATAAAAGAACAAAGAAAATAAAGACCAAATAGTATCTTTTAACTGCTTAACACAAGATAAATTACTAAAGCAGATGAGATACACATTAAAAATAAAATAAAGAGGTAAACGTAAGGTAGTTTTTAATGTCCATGAGACCATAGGCCATATGAGACGACCCTCATAGAGGATGTCATTTACCCAATATATGTTTATCCAACCAAAACTCCAGTCCCTAAGTATGGTGTACAACTCTTACCCCCAAACTTCCTATTTTGGAGTTGCAAAGTGTTACCATTAGACCCACTCAAGTTGTACATCCATGTCTAGATTAAACTCTTGCTTAAAAGAAATTAGAAAAATCTCCACAGAAAGCTATAACAGAATTTCACTTCTACAAGACATCACTGCCTTCCTAATTATTTTTCAGAAACAGATAGTAACAACCATCTTCCCCCCACCACCACCCGCCTTTCCATCTATTTCTCTTAGGCTGCAAGTTTTTGAACTTGCAAGCAGAAAAAGGCTAATTTGATTTGACCGGATCCAAGAATACAGCATAGTAACAACTAACAAGAACAATGCCAGTTCTGTGCATCTTACTATTGTATGATCCTCGTTAGAAGCAGCTAACACCATGGCTTGTGATTTTATCCCTCTCATTGTTGCCGGCTTCAAGTTACATAAAACACAAACCTTTCGATTCTGCATACATCACAAAAGTTCAGTCTCAAACCCAAAGAAGAAATCAATGATATATGGATATTAATGTTACTAATAAAGAACAATAATTGAACTACAGAAGAAATAAACATTAAGGGATATTAGGGATGCTAAAAAAGAATAATGATTGAAATAAAATATCTACAGCGTGCTGACTATAGATATTTTGTGAATAAGCTAGCATATCCAGTAATGCTGGTCCCTGTACAGTTGTAGACACAAGCAAGGGATGAATTTGAATAATTATATATTGATTTTGAATTTTTACAGTGGATTGTACATTGAGATAATGTTTCCACTACTCCCCCTTATTGAACTATAGATAAACTTCCTTACTAGACTTTCTAGCATTCACAGCATTGTTGGGATCAAGCCAATGGTCTTGGCCTTTTGTGACCAAGTATGAGTTATGAATCAATTCTACCAAGTCATTTGTAAAAGAGCAAAGCACTGCCCGGTAAAGCACTTGAGTATAATTCCTAACAAGAAAAAGCACCAGAGTAATATAAATATTAATCCATTGTACATTCTTTAAAGTTTCCAGCCATATACAATAAGAATCTGTCAAACTATCCCTTAGGGTCAAGTAGGCAATTAATAAGTGACAATGTCCTTAACTGGTTCTATGTTACCTTAAATATGGCAATAAGGTACAGAGTGAGCTGACATGTATGGAATGGCCATGTAAGACTCTGTGACTACAAATCACCAAGTATATGGTCACAGCATCCTTTATGGGGGATGGTGCATGTGACAAATACTCTATTTCTAAAACATAAATAAATAAAAATTCAAGAAATAATGCATTAGGTAAACAAAGTATGAAAAGTATACCTGACATTTCATATTTGTATATATTTGTGCTGGTGCAACCTTATCACTGAAATATCATTTAAATGTTTGTATGCCAGCTGTATTGTAAATTAGGACAAAAAAGTATTTGCTACCTATCGTATACCATGCCATGCCATGCCATAAACAATGAAACTGAAGCATAAAATAGTCAGAATGGCCATTAGTTTGAGGGTTCAAAATGCAATTTATGGACCTTATATAATGCATCCATGTCTCAAATATAATGTTTCTTTTAATGTCTGCATGTATGTATGCATATATATAAACACACAAAAGTATGTGTGTCTTATATTACCTGGGGTACCGAAAAACTGCCATAGCTATATTCATAGAATAGCAACTTAAATATTTGTTTTAGATGGCTAGAGTGCAAAATCAGAGTAATGGCATTTACCTTCATGGCAGCCAAATAACTCTCAATGTAACTTGGATGATTCTGCTCATTTCCAGAATGGTCCCAACAGTCTGAAACAGGTAGTCTCATTTGGAATCTAGATATGTTTTCTGCTGCTTCAGGTGCTAAACAATGGGAGAGTAAAAGGGTCACAGGTTACCAGTATAACTCAAGTCTGGACTTGATTAATCCTTAATGGGAACGGGTAACTGATAATAGCAGTGCTAGGTATTTGTTGATGCAGTTGTCTATTGAATATCTATTGAATATCTATTGAAGACACAAAATTTCTCAACCACACAAAATAAGAGTATTTTGGCACATTCTGGCAAATGTTCATGTGCCCAATTAATACAAACTTTAAAAGTTCATTCAGAATTAACTCTTGGCGAACTGGCTTGCAAGAGAGGTCTACAAATCTGTCTGTTATGCTATTTATACATTAGGACAGGAGCAACAGGGATCTGGGGCTTTTTTATGTCATGACCCACAAGACGTTTTACTGGTAAATAGGTGGTAGTAGTGATGCTGGATGAAAAATAATTATTATGTATTGCATTCTCTAAGTAAAGAAAATACTTCTCAAAGTCCCATTTTCTCCATTGGATATTATTTGCAATGCATCAAACTTCTTGATCAAGCAACTTCATTAATGATATTTTGAAAATGTGGCAGTCAGTTCTTCTCATTAGAGATGAAAATCGTTGAGGCCAGTACATATTTGGGACCTTGTTTGCAGCAGAATAAAGGCTTTCGGCCTGCTTCAAATTTGTTTGATTTTGGTCCCACACTTTAACGCAGATTCTTTTCAATGAAGGTCATTAATAATGGAAAGATACATTGGACTTGGACTATGTCAATTGGCTCTTTCAGAGAGACATTTTCAAGATTTTTATCCTTAAAACTAAATCAGTAAAATTGACACTGATGAATTATTTAACACAATATTGGAGATCAGCAAACTTAAGAATAGAATGCACTTTTATTTACTCAAGATTGGCTTCAATCTAAAGAATAGAATGCTTGGAATGAGAAGATCTAAATGAACATTGTTTGAACATAAAACCTGAATACTCATTTTTATCTCCCTCATAACATGCTTTCCGCCCTAATCACATGACTTAAACTCAACAAAGACTTGGCAAACCCAAAGAACTAAATTTGACTTGGCAATTGACCACCTACTCATTTTCCAAAGGCAGACAGAAATTCAGGAGTGCTTAGCCACTTGAGAAGAATACTGTGACCAGACCATGAGCTTCCAAATTTGAAGAATGTATACACGTGACCTATTCTGAAACTGGACACTCTCTTGCTATAATCATCCTGCACATTTTCCTCCTTACAACCCTGTTATTGCAGCCCTCCACTATATTCCTCTGGAAAAAATAGCTGGCAAACATATTGGCAATATGCTAATGAGATCCTTAAAATTGTTTTGACAATAGCATTTGGCAGATAAACCCTCTTGAACAAAAGTTAGCTAGAGCAACCTTAAATTTACATCCAAATGTAAAGCAATGGTAGTCCGTCTTGACATCCAAGGCAAATGCCATAATTTGTCAAAAAAATTTACATCAAGTTGAGCATTTTTATTTGCTAAGGTTCATAGATCCTTCTAGCCCATTTCTTGGAAAGGTGCACCCCCCTGGTGCAACACTACATCTCAGTAAAAATGACATCAAAATTGTCACTAGCAGATAGCCTGATTGTTTGTGGCCAAGGGCTGGCCAGCATGCAACCTCCAGTTGATTCCCATGGGGGCCGGTGGTCCACCTCAAGAGTATTTAGCAGTTGGTCACCGTGTTTGAAAGAGACTGGCCAGGGGTTATAATGGCGGCAGACAAAATCAAACCCTTGACCGGAAGTAGATATTTAAGGCAGTTCCTGATTCCTCTATGTATTAAAAAAAAAAAACATCTTAATTTATTCTTCAAATCATTTGCTTGTCCAGTAAATTGATAATGCCAAAGAAGCCCTACACACTTTATGCAAAAGAACTAAAATGTGTTAGGATACTATCCTAATATCATTATGTAATTTCTGTTTTTTATGCACATTGGCCATTATGATGTAACCGATACTTATTAATAAATATGTAACCATTTCTTTTATTAGGAGTTACTAGCTCAGGTCCCTCACTTGCATGTGGACTGACCCTTGAGCTTTAGCATTAGGGTAGATAAAGAGTCTTTATAAAGACAAGAGGGGAAAGGGAATGTATCAAGTCTATTTTCTCAAATTGTAACGGAGCTCTGCTTCCAAGGAGATTTCCCCCTTGAAGAGGCCTGAGATCTGATTTTGGTTATTAATAAATTTGCTGCTATTTTATTTCAGTTCGAGCACTTTTGTGATCTCTTTTCTGTTAAATTCGGCAATTACTGTTGTGAATGTGCTTATCTTTTAATTAAAGGTTCCTAACAAAATGGACCAAGAGGATTTTTATTTTAAAAAATAGAAGGAAAAAGGAAAATTCAAATGCTAAATTGTCATAGCAGAAATCATAGTTATTAAGCAGAATATTCAATACTTGCAATACACAATCAGGACAGCTTATTGAATTAGTAGACTTTAAAGTTGTTTTGGGAAGTAAAATGCCAACTGCCCTAAACAGGTTATGCGTCCTCCGCTGAAATTGGAACCTTTTGTTTTCCTAAAGCAGAGAATTAGTGCCCATGTTGGTCCTGCCAAGTGGCCGTAAGCTGCCACTACAGCAACTTTATAGACCATGAATATTCCAAGATTACAGTTTCAAATAATGCACTAATTTAGGATAAAACACCCTACAATGAGTAGATCAGATTTGTGCTTCTGCTATCAGAATTTAGAGAGACTAGTTCACACATAGAGAAATGAATTTTTTTGCAAGGAAAGAAAAAAATAGTTTTGGAAGTCACATGACCTGCATCTGCTCAAGAGAAATGTATTTGACAAGGCCACTGACAACAGTCCTTGGCAAAGCTTCTCCAATATCAATCTCTTCAACATACAATGAGTCTGCATCTGGATGTTTCTGAGCTTTGGTGATAAGGCCTACTCGTATGTCAATCCTTGCTATTGAAATTGGGATATCCTTCCCAGATGATGATGCATTTTTTCCTTTTGCCGCTTCTAGCTTTTTAGTTTGCACACCCTTTTTGTCTCCTCCATCTTTGCATGAAAAATTGAGACAGCATAAAATACAATTAGAGCATTGTTAAAGCACAGTATCCATTGTTGAATGTATAACAATAGACCAAGGAGAAAAAAGCCAAACCTGCAAAAATAAATTTAACATATGTCAAAACCTATCCACACATGGTTTCCTTCTTTAAAATCAGCACTGAAAAAAGTATTGTTATTAAATACACATGATGGCAGGTGTATTTCAAATGCTTGGCATTTTATAGTTCATCTTATTGCAAGCAGGTGTCATTTATGTCTGCAAAAGGTTATTTGTTGGCTGACCCTACAACTATTTATATCCAGGCAGCCTTTCCTGCCAATATTTTGTAGGAAGCAAAATACAAGAAGAAACTGTATGTCACAAACCATTACAAGAATGATAATGATAAAAGTAAAGCTTTGTATAGTAATAAGATTCAAGTTCCAAGTCTCAGAAGTAATATCACCTTCCAATTGCAATAGCTATGAGATCTATTGTTAACAAGAAAGCTTTTTAACATGCAATATCTACAAAATTGAGTTTGATTAGGGGTATCTCATGTGAAGGACAATAATTAGGCATAAATGGCTCTTAAACCATAGACCTGGCAACTTAGGAAGATGTGAACATACATGTCATGTTGATGCTTAACAAGGATGAGAACTAAGTCTCATGTCATTAATGTAATTGAAGTTGAAAGTCTCATATCAATTGCCAGTTGTAATAGACATGAGATCCATCATTGAGAGAGCTCTTTAACATGCAGTATCTACAAAATGGAGTTTAATTAGGATGTGTCTCATACAGACAATAAGAAACCAAGTAGCCCTGTTTACTTAAAAAACATATGGATATGTAAGTCTTGTTAGGACCTTCAACAATCCTAAGCATACCTCATCCTGCATAGCGATGTCAAACATGGTCATTTTCAAAGCCAGTAATGAACTAACTAGATCATTACATGCTATCCCAACAGGTCGTTACATTGACAAGAACAGAAATTGATATGATTTGAGGGACTCATTTTTCCCTCTAATATGGAAAATTACTACTCTAACTGCAAGTAATTTACAAAATAAGGACAGTTTGAAGAACTAAAGTTCCCTCAACAAATAATAAATAAAGTTGCTATTTGTAAGTTGTCAAGGCTTTTATGAGATCAATAAATGATACAAGTTAAATTCATGACAGCAATTTATTGCAGTCTTTATAACTTGTCCGGTTACAGATTTCTGACAGCCACACAATAGCAGCAATATTTCCAATTGTTAAAAACTTGTTAAGAGTTGAAACATGATAGTCTTCTGTTTAAGTAACCTAGTGACCTAAGTGAAAAAATTAATTTGAAACTATAAAAAATATTTCAACTTTAGATGCAGAACATATTGAGGAAGAGCAAGAGATCAAGAAGGAACCAATTGTTTCAATGATATTCTTTCAGAAGTTGGGCAGGATAAGAGGCTCATCAAGGTAAGTTTTGCAAAACATTCCATCAATTATCACAGGGGGGCAGAACGAAAGCTTGATGAGAATGAATTCAATGGAGAAGCTACAGGAGGCAATTTTCTCTTTGCATCCTGAGAGCGCACCTGGCCCAGATGAATTCATTACCAATTTTATTTGAAAACATCTAGGAGATTTTGAAGAAAGATATGTTGGCTATGGCAGAAGTGGCTATGAAAAAAAAGGCTACAATACATGAGATCAATGCCACTATTATTGCACTGGTTCCCAAGAAAAGTGAGACAAAGTATTTTGATAAGTTGTCTGATAATCCACTCTTATAAGATAATTTGAGAAATTATAGTGAATATATTAAAATACATTCTAAAGTCTAAACTGTGTGATCTCAAAGGAACAAGGTTGTTTCCTTCATCGTAAGCCAACAATTGATGTTATAATCACCCAAGAGACCATCCATTCTTTTATATCATGAAATAACCAAGTGTACTGGTAAAACTTGACATGAACAGAGTATATGATAGAGTTTGTTGGAATTTTCCGTATGTTCTTAGAAATTTTGGTGTTGATTAAAGCTGTTGCGAATGGGTTAGATGTTTTTACACTCGTAGAGTCCAGATTCGGACTTGTTTGAGTCTCAGCAAGCCTGTTTTTTCGACCCAGGCTCAGACTCAATGAAAAATTCAGGGGAAATTTTGACAAATAAGGAAAAAAATTAAATACAATAGATTTTACAGAAGCAATTTGGCAAGGGTCAAAATGACTTGGCTAGGGTCACTCAGCTCGCAGACTTGGGAATACTTTGAAATTTGAATAATCCCTCGATTTCACCAAGATGACCCACAATCTCATTATCTCTTCGTTATTCTTGAAGGAGCATTAAGCAAATCATTCTCAAAGACAAAAGAGGAAAATAAAATCAAATATTCAGGCTGCCACAAGAGATCAAGGATCAAAATTGCAACATTCAAAGCCCCTCAAATGCTATTTTACCCTTCAAAGAAGTGTAGATTTAAAATCACCCTTCATAAAAAAATTCAATTTTTTTTTTGATCCCTCAACCTTGAAGTGAAGGGAGTATTTTATCTTTTCATTTAATAGGTAACTTGAAATTTAACCCATCAAAATAAAATTATTAATATAAATTTTGAAATAATAAAATTTTGAAAAATTATGTGGAGCAAAAGAAACCTATAATTAGCCCCTAATAATGGAAAGGATGATAAATGGATACAAAGGAGCCTTACATGCTGGAAACCCCCACCAATTGGGACTGTGAAATTAAATTTTGACAGCAGAGTCTAAGGGAACCTAGGACCAGTAGGTACAGGAGAAATTTTCAGAGATAGTAGTGGTCAGATGCTCTATGCATATGCTATTTCCCTTCCGCCATCCACTTTGAATTGGGCAAAACAGATAGTCTGATTACAGGCCTGAGAGTGTTCGTTGAGCAAGGTTTTCAAGAATTAATTGTTGAGGGGACTCAATCATCGTGATTTAAGCCTACCGAAAAGAAAAGTGTATTAATTGCAGACTTAATACTCTCAAAGAAGATTATCTAAGCCTCAAGCATAGACTGAGAATAGAAGATTTCTCTCATACAATTCACGAAAGTAATAAGGTAGCCTGGCAATCGACATGATATGTCATATAAATCCATTCATGGCATTGCGATGTAATTATGGGGTAAGATGGAGGATCTATTGTCTCACAATGTCACCAACTCACAGCAATAAAACTTTAAAGTGGCATGAATGAGGCATGTTTTCATTGTCCGCCTTGTTTTCATTGATGTATTGGGCCTTTGCCTTGCCTTGTTTTATTACGATTAGACAGTTGAGCATAATGGAATCTAAGCATTATCCCTTTTTTTGTACTTCCACCAATGGACATTAGCAATGCACATTATTTTTTTTGTCTTTCATGAGCAAGGACCTCAATAAAAGCCCCTTTAAATCAACCAAAAAAAGAGAAACGCATATTTATCTAATGGCATTACATGAAGTGATTACAAGTAGGGCTTTCAAAGAGGAGACTTAAGTTTAAATCTTGCCAAATGATGCATAATTTTCAAGATGGTTTGTTGTTATCTCACTATATGGTATGTTGAAATACAATGATAATACCACCATCATGTAATATGGGTGAGGTCATTCCATTTCCATATATCCAATTAATAGAAATAAATAATTGTCAACACGTAAGTGCAGCATAAGGTCAAGTTCAACTAGGAAGCATGATATCAACAAATTTGATAAGAAACATCATTTTGTTTGTGTATATGCACATTATTCAAGTGAACATTTTAATCTAATATTCCATTATGTCTTACTGGAGTAAAATGCAAACGAAGAAAGGATTTTAGTAGATAGGACTTAATTTAGATTATGCTAATGTAATGCGCTTTGATGTCTTGTAATTTTTGTTAAAGTTATTTGCATATACTAAAATTAATCTGGACTTTTATTATTTATGTGTTGACTATTGATAATCATTCTCGAAGACAGAAGAGGAAAATAAAATCACATATTCAGGCTGCCACAAGAGATCAAGGATCAAATTTGCAACATTCAATTTATTGAGGAAGTAATAACGAATAAATTTATTCTCCTTGTTTCTTAGCTATAATTTTTTAATTTCTACTTAATTCACTATGAAATTGATAATCTTATCAAACTGATATTGATTCTACACTTATTCTTATAGACGTCGAGCAAACACTCCACAAGGACACACAAGGAAAGGTAAACACATTTCAACTGGTATCATTATTCGTCACTAAAACAAAGGGTCATGGTTACTTTGGATGTTCGGGCTTATAAGAATAACATATGAAGAGCACATCAAGAAAGAATTGAGAATATTAGGAAGGTTTTCAAACTTAACATTCACTGGTAAAAAGAATTGAAGCTTTTTCCACTTTAATATAGAACCTTAATAGACGAAGGAATGATAGGATTGTTCCCCATTATGCCTATATATGATGTTTACAAGGTGTTTCTACTAGAATAGTCATAAAGTGGGAATGGTTTTCCTATTTATACAAGAAAGTTAGGAGATATTTAAACTCATTAAAGGACAATGTGGAGTCCAAGGGAAGAAGTGTGAACTAGATAACATGTGGTGTCTGATATAGTGTACATTGGTTAAACAAGAAAATTAACCAAAACATGAATTAAGGAGCATTGTCAAGATTTGATGTTTAGCAAAATTGTCAACTCAGCTTTAACAAAGTACTCTTGTACAATCGGCCACCGTATGAAGATAAAGGATGTTAGTGTCTTAGCCAACAAAGATCATTACATACTGAGGAAACTTTAGAAACCTTTGGATATTGTCAAACACCCCAACAATCTCAATAGGGATGGTGAAATTAGGTTAAGTCATAACTGGAAGTTGAGAACTTTTATTTTTCAAAATAGGGATGAGAATAATTAATTTAACCGTTCCTATAATATTGCCAGAGAAATTGTTAAATGCTTATATTTCCAAAGTATTATTTAAAAACATTATTAAATGTTTATATTTTCAAAGCATTAATTAACAGATGTACGCTATCTAAAATTTATAATATGAGTATTGAAAACCTTATCAGTATAGAGCCTTTTTTTGGGATTATCTCTAAGAAGCCCATTTTTGAAAACTTCACATGAAGAGATCTTGATGATGACGCTGGACACAAGTCTCCAAACGTCAATCATTTTAATAGTTTTTCACATAGGCCAAATCTACTTTTTTTTTGTATAAATCCACATAATGATACTTACAAATAAATTCAATATGTCATTAAAATAATTTTATAATTATATTTTACTAAATCAATAAGTTTATATATTCGTATCAAATGGCATTAGCTCAATTGTTTAAATTCCTCATCTTTCAAAGAGGAAAGCACAGTTCAAATCTTGTCAAGCGGTACATGCATAATAGCCAAGTTGTTGTAATACCACTCTGCGGTCATGACATAATGTTGGTGATGCCCATTCTTAAATCCTATATAACCAATTAAAAAACAAAATATTATATCTTTGTATCAAATGGCATTAGCTCAATCAATAAAATTCCTCAACTTTCAAGGAGACCTATGTTCAAATCTTTCCAAGCAATACATGCATTTAAAATATGGTCATGATGTAATACGAGCAAGGCTCATTTCAATCCCACATAATCTATTAAAAAAATAATAAGATTATATATTGTATATTTGTATGTGTTTGAGACATTGTGGCGTAATTGTAAGTTAGTTGCAACAATATGGGCATGACCCAAGTTCAAATTTTTGCATTGCCTATGATGGACACTCCCATTAGAAGGTGGTCATTGCCCTGTGATAAGATGGTTCATTTAAATAATTCAAGTGAAGTTTATTTCAATTCTATACAACAAATTAAAAGAAAGTTTGTATATTATCTTAATATTATTGTATCAGTGTCGGAGATTTATTCTGAACCTGTCAGCTTCATCTCCATTCCTATCATTGTCAAAAACCCTGGTGAGTTGTCAACCCCTTTGGAGGCCATGGTTGTAAAAGATTACGCACGAGACCCTATGCAAATACCCCAAAAGTTCAAGTTCAACAGAGCACCACCAGTTTCAAGTTCAAGTCCTTCCCTAACAGATGCTAGTGTTTTACTAGTTCAAGGCTTGCCATGTTTGTGGGAATGTAACCCTACCCATAGTGCAACTATCACTCATAGCCCCTAGAAGCATCCTAGTGTAGTTTCCATCGAAAGTGTTATCTGTGCACAACCAATAATTTGTTGCCCCAAGTCATTACCCACCACCCACAAGCATCCCTACCATGTACACCATCAACAAGCAGTCACCCTAGCTCTTGAAAATTTCATTTTCCTTTGATCCACTTCCCATCTAGCATCGATCCACTTCCCTTCATCTCAAATCGCCCACTACAGCTGCCACAACCCCTAACTCTCCACACTTACCTTCCCCCACCCTTAGACACTCCCCTCATGCCACTCTCATTTTGGCTCTTGAGCATTTCATTTTCCTCCAATCCACTCCCCTTCGTCTCAAATCACCTACAACAACCGCCATTGCCCCTAACCCTCCATACTAACCTTTCCCCATCCCGATTCACTCCCCACACACCGCCCCTAACCTGATCTGCTCATGCCTCGCTTCCCATGCCTATCCCTCTACCACCAAGTTTCCTTGAGTGAATTGGCCCCATCACCACCACCACTCCTATTATTAAAAAATAGTTTAAAATAATATTAAAAATAAAAATATATAATATATAATAACACATTGATCAACATATGGCATTAGCTCAACCGATTAAATTCCTCAACTTTCAAGGAGTAGACCAAGGTTCAAATCTTGCCAAGCAATACATGCATAATTGCCAAGTATTTGTGACACAACTATGTGGTCATGATGTAATTCAATTTGAACCCATTTCAATCCCATATAGCCCATTAAAATAAAAACACACCCGATCAACCCTTTATTAACCCCCACCTCGCTCCTTAACACACATTCTCACCCGTTTTGTCTCCCCCCCACCCTTTTATTCCAACCTAGCTTTTCAAAATAGAGATAAAATAATAATAATAAAGAGGAAGAAGAAATTTGTGGGGACTTTTTGTGCTCTAGACATGAATTTGAGAGGTTCACTTTGTAATTCAAATTCTCTTTCATGAGGAACCAAAATGGACTGAGAAGAGACACCAAATGCGGTTTCAAATCCCCATTTGATGATCCAAACGGCTCGAAACCTTAGACATCAGAGAGAGCAGCTATCCAACAATTAGCAAAGAACCCCACTATCTTATTCAGGGTGGATGACTTGCAAACAAATTGAGAAGCAAAGTTTACATTTTTGACAAAGAGATAATCTCCTCCTAGCCTTGAGAGGTGGATTTAGCACACCTGGGGATTGTATAAAGATCTACGATTCCTAGCAGAAGGCTTCTTCCTAACCATTTTCAACAAATGAGAAGATAAAGACTAAATAGTAAATGATGGTGCTTGGCACTACAAGGAGGCAAGGGTTTATATCAAACCTTGGTCCCAAGGTTCTTCACCGAACTTTGAATTTGATAATTTTCCACTAACATGAGATCATCTCCACAATTTACCAACAAAGATGTGGAGGGTTGATTGCCTATGGGCAATTGGAAATATTTTAGTGAAGTCCATTTGCTTCGCCAAAACTACAGTGGCAAGCACTAAAAGTACTTGTCCCAAAACCTGCTTTCAAGCAGCACTAAACTATATATTGCCTAAAGCCATCACTATTAGCACTTCGATGGAAACCTTCTCCCAAATTTTGCATTACAGGTCCTATGATATTCAAGGCAGTCACAACAAGCGCCATAACAAACCTCATGGGCAACGAAGTAATGCAACACCCTTCTTAGGGTAGATAGAAGAAAGTATGGAAGGTCAAAGACAATACACCCCTATAATGAAACCAAGAATGTTTCCATGGACTAAAGGAAGACATCGTCGTTGAGCCTATGGAGAAACTAGTTGGGTTTGAGAGACAAAAGGCACCCCAAGAGGTGGGACTGGCATAGCTACCTAAGGTGACGCAAAGTAGAGCAGCCCAGATAGGGGTAGACAACCTTCCTCCAAGTGCTATAAGATTGTCACTTGCTATTGACCAACAAATGAACGCCCCTCATGAACACCTTTTTCAAACAAGGAATAATCTAGCAAGTATTATCCCTCAATAGACTAAAGCTGGTTGCAACTCCCATACCAACTAGGATTACACAAATCAATTTCCTCAAATTCTAGCAAAATTCCTGCCTTAACCCTGAAAAAAGAATTGGATGATGTAGATAAGGAGAACTGTCATCAATAGAAAGGGTAACCAACACTCAAGTTGGTTCTAGTTCCTCTGAATCATTTAACAAAAACACACAAGCAACCCCCTCTAAGTACCAAGTGTGCAGATCAGCTCTTAAGATAGCGACAATTCAACAAACTAACCACCATGAGGATACAACTGATGTAGGCCTCTTTAAAAAAGAAAAGCAGATTATTGTAATCCACTAAAACAAATAAGGAGGCCCTCAAAGGCATTAATGCTGGTAAACAACTTCAAATCCATGACTTTATGTACTCCAAGCAGGTGAATGTCCCCCCTCAAGAACAATGAGGATCCAATCCTAGAATGTTAGGGGCCTTAGCACCCCCTTAGAAAAACGTCTAGTTCAAAACCAAATATCTTCATCTTGCAAAAATATATTGAGCTTGCAAGAGACCAAATTAGATGACAGCAAATTCACTGAATGGGATGCCAAGAAAAGGAAAGGAAGGAGTCTTAACATCACCAACACACATGGAGTTTAGAGGGGATTGGCCACATTGTGGACGTCATGCTCGGTTTTAAGCAATCCATTAGAATTAGGTTTGGTGCATGACACACTTTAAGAGTTACTCTCAAAACATGCAAGCCATAGTGGTGAATGTCTATGGAACATACACTCACATATCCAATCTTCTGGTTTGAAATGAACTAAGGCTCTTTGAGGCACTCATCAAGGAGAACTTTTCATTCTCACAAGTGATTTTAATGCCATACTAAATGATTAGGATAAAATAGGCAGCATATAGCATATCACAAACTCACAAAGAGACTTCAATGACTTTGTCCAGCAATCAGCTCTGTGAGATAATATCCCCAAAAACAGCATCTACACGTGGTCAAGGTTTCACCACTATCGTAGAACGCCTTAATAGATCCCTAATAACAGAAAAATGGTTAGACTTTGACGCAGTGGTTGAATCAACTATAGGTCAAGCATGCGGCTCAAACCATGCTCCTATCTTCCTCCACATCCAACAAGATTCACAACACAGAAGACTCCCTTTCAGATTTGAATCTATGGCTCCATGACAAGAACCTTTTTAGCCGATGGATCAATGGTGGAAGGAATGCCCTAAAGTTAGCGGCTCAATCATGTACAAACTCTCCCACAAACTCCGTTTAATAAAGGGCAAACTCATTGTGTTGAATAAAATGCCTTTCGCTGATATCTTTGCCTAAAACCGAGAGATAATATAAGGTTTGGTGGCACTCAACACAACATGGCACAATACAGGTGTGGCTAACTAAAGAAAAACTAAGGGACACCTTGGATTAGATTTATGCTAAGGAAAAAATTTTCTAGTGCAAATAGTCTTGGGACTTGTGGCTCAAAGAGGGGGACCAAAACATGTGTCCCTACTATCTTCTCGACTAAAGGCTTTCTCTTGACAGATCTATTAGATATCAAAAGGGAGGCACCTGATTTTTCAAAGAAACCTTGACCACAGAACCCAACAGATTTGAAGGCGAGGCAGGAATTCTCAGCCACATCCCTGAGATTGTGAGCAATGAACACAATGACCGCCTTATGGCTCCATTTCAGCATCGAAGACACAAAACGCACTCTTCCTCACGAACAAAGATAAGTCCTCGGGACCCAATTGGTTCCCTTTAGAGTTTTTCAACACTTCTAGTAGATTATGGATATAGATATTTTGCTAGCCCTCAATGAAAGCAAAAAATCTGAGAAGATTCTCAAGGAATGGAATAATACCTATATTGCACTAATCCCCAAGATTGATGAACCCACAAACCTTTGGAGACTTTTGACCCGTTTCATTATGCAATACCATCCTTAAACTGCTAACAAAGATAATAGCAGAAAGACGTAAGTCAATTCTGTCCAAGATCATCTCTTCCAAACAAGGCAATTCCATCATCTCTTTGAAGTGTTGGTGGCCCATGATTGATCCATTCAATCAAATAAAGCGAAGAAGTATATATGGTCATTAAACTCGATGTTAGAAATGCGTACGATCAAGTTGATTGGAGCTTTCTGGATGAGATTTTGGCATGCTTCAGCTTTGATCAAAGATGGAGAGAATGGATACATAATTGTAGTGTAACCTCCCATTTCTCAATCCTCTCAACGAAAGTCCAAAAGGCTACTTCGCTTCTTCATGAGGTATGAGACAAGGCGATTGCATCTCTCCATACTTATACATTATCATGTCTGAAGCTCTAGGAAGTGCAATTACAACTGCCAAGTAGGCAACTCGTATAGAACGATTGAAGATTAGCACTTCCTTAAGGGAGCACATGCATGTGGACAACACCATCTTCTACGATAGAGCCACTATTGGAGAAGCAAAAGGGTATGCACAACTCTTGGATAGTTATTTCAAAGCCTCGGGTCAAAGAATCAATGTGAATAAATCTTACACCTTCTTCCTCAACACCTCAACTAAAGTACAATGGAAATTGGAGAATATTTTGCAATTTCTGATTGGTCAACATCCCAACAGATGCCTCGGTATCCCCCTCCTTTGGTAGGTGTACTAAAGCTCTATAAAAATATCTAATTAAATTTTTCAAATTTCTCAGCCTGGCTAGAGAATTTTGCTCATCATCTCAATACTACAAGAAGCCCTAGTATATCTTTTCTCAACACTGATAGCAATTGCAGGAGTGTTAGAGGAAATGAATAAAATCATGTGAACTTTCCTTTGCCAAGGTACATCTGACAGCCTAACTACCACTACTCAGTTGGCAGAAAGTATGCACACCAACTTGGGCAGGAGGAGCAGGAATCAAGAACTTATCTGATATAAACATTGCTTTGGGGGCAATAATGGTTTGGAGAATTTATCAAGATCACAACACTTCCTGGAGCAGAGTGATCAGGGTTAAATACCTAGACAAAAAGGATAGGGAAAGAATCTTTAAAGCTAGTATTCTCCCTCGAGGCTCACACATGTGGGCTTTCCTCAACTCCTGTAGTGACCTCATTCTAGGACATCTACAATGGGAAATCAAGGGTGGCTTCAAAGTTACTTTCTAGTCAGATGCATGGATGGGTCACAAGCCCCTAAAGGAAAATAGGATCTTTCATCTTATCATGCTCAGGGCCTTTGAAGACATAGGGCACAAAGTGTGCAACTATTGGGAATCCTCAGTGGAGAATGGGATTCTACAAACAAGATGGATTCCTCTTTCCATATTAGAACAGGCCACTAGAAGCCAAAAATCACTTTTACAAAAACTAGTGTGGACCAAAAGAATAGTAGTCGTCAAGAGAAATGACACCCTTAGGTGGGCAACTGATTCCACCAGGATATACAAAGTAAAGAAAGGTTACAAGATCCTTTACTCTCATTACATGGTTGATCATGACCTATCCCAACGGATTTGGATTTAACATGGCCTCCTCAAGGCCATCGCATTTTCATGCTTGGCATGAGAAGGCAAAATTCTCACTTTTGATAAACTACAAAAGAGAGGGTGGCAAGGGCCCTCACCATGTATTCTTTGAAAAAGTGAAGTTGAAACCATCAACTACCTCCTCGATTACAATTTCCAATTTAAAGTACAAGGACCCTTTTTACAAAAAATTGTCCTTGTGCTAGGCTTGGTCCAAGACTTTAAGACAATTATTTGAATATTGGCCACAACCTTCTCAAGAAGTACAAATCTGTTGGAGCATCATTCTTGCCATCCTAATTTGGGGCCTTTGGATAAAGAGGAATCACCGTATTTTCAAAAACCAATCTCTCTCCTTCAAACTGGTTTGTAGCAAAATTGAGTCCCTTATCTCGAAGAGAGCACAAATCATGCTTAAGACCCATAAACATCCAGGCTCTTTTCATCTACAACAGAGCATCAAAAAGCAGTCCCTTACATCTCTCCCTCCTTTGCCTGCCAAGAGACCTCCTTCTAAGAAAGATGTAGTTCATAATAAGTCATGGAAGCATCCCCTCCTCCATATATGGTGATACTTAACTTTGGTGAGGTCTCCAAGGGAAATTTTGGACCATCGAAGCAAGTGTGGTCTTCCATAGCCATGAGGACAGATTCATTGGTGTTCCAATACCTCTCTACGTTCTCACTAATAACAAAGTTGAAGCTATTGCATTGGTAGAAGGTCTCAAGCTTGCAATACAACTAGGCATTCATAATTTCGTTGTTGTAGACTATGACAATGGTGGAAGCAATGTTTGAAGGTTCTCGCCCAAAGTGGGAACTGTCTAATAAACTCACAAAAGGTCTCCAACTGACAATGTTGTTTGATTCAATCACATGGCAGCATATAGTCAGAGAAGGGAATCACATGGCACATTTCCTTGCCAATTATGAATTGAGGAATACAAACAAGTTGGTGGGTATCAGTTACAATCTATGGCCAAGCCTCAAGAATCTGATTAACTCCGACAAATTTGACCACTTGGCTCAACCTTGTTTGTGAATGTGTCCTTGGTGCTTGCTAGCAAATGCACATAGAAAGATACGACACAAGGACCCTATAAATAGGTAGGATAGAAGGTTTCCTCGCCAATATACTACCATTTTAAAAAAGGTCTCTTATACTCACCAGGTCGAATTACACTTTTGACACATTGAATAGAAGTACTTCATGGTCTTGTCAGCTCTTCTACTAGGATATACAATTAATATGTAACTAATAATACTAACCTCTCCTCTACTATAAGGTAGGACAGTTGGCTTCTTCCCTGACTGTAAAGTTGGTCGAATGTACTTCTTCTCTATTCCGAGAGTGGGCCCCTATAGAGCCCACATTAATTTACAAAAAAAAAATGTAATTAGTATGTAAAAAATATAATGAATTTTATCGTTATATGACATAAAACAGGCAAAAAAATTTCCAACCCTTCACTAATGAAGGGCATTCTTAAAGCCTACCTTTCAAATAAAAAGAAGAGGAGCACTTCAATTTTGACCCTTGCAATCGATCAATTTGAATCTCATCTCCAATTTGTTGATGGCACTCTTCTCTTGGGTCATCCTTCAACCAGCAAGGCCATAGAATTAAAATCAAACCTATCATGATATGAGCAAGAAGCTAGACAATTGCTATTTACATGAAAATCCAAGATCTTTTTAGTCAACTCTACCCTTGATTTACAATAGATTATTGCAAAGATTATCAGGATTTAAAAGTGGGAACAATACCATCAATATATCTAGGTATTCCTTGTTTGATAAAAGAGAGGAGGATCTTAGGGACCCAATATTGGATACAACAAAATCTTGTTTCGCTAGTTTGGAAGGTAAGTTGTTCTTAACCATTGTTGGAAGCCTCCAACTCATAGAGGCTACACTTCAGTATATCTCACTATATATGTTGTCACTTTTGAGATTGTCAGCAGATATAGCCTTTGAATTTCAAAGAGATTTTCTATGGAAAGGATGTGAGAAGTTTAGTTTTCCCGTTTGCAAATGGGATACGGATTGTAGAAGAAAGAAAATGGTAGAGGCAGTTTGCAAAATTTTAGATTTATGAGTTTAACATCAAGGGCAAAACTTGGTTGGTGATTATTCAAAGATCAAGGAAAGAGTTGGTCAAAATTGTTACTTCAAAAATATAAGTGTTACATGGGGACATGTCCCCCCATCCCCAGCACAAGGGACGGCAACAGGGACGTTTCCCCGGGATGCCAGGGGCCCACAGGGAACCATCCATGATACGTATCCTGTGACCCCGAGGACTCATAGGGGATGCCTTGGCATCCCCCGACCATCCCTAGAGACGCCCATCCATGGCCCACGGTTGGGAGTCCCTCAAAAAAAAAACTTTCTTTTTAAAAAAAAAGTATGAGGGGGGTGGGAGCCATGAAAGTCTCCACCCCTCAAACCCTAAAAAGAGACTCTAAGTTATAAATAAAAAGTTAAACTTAAAACACATTCATTCAAAAGCAGCAACAGCAATGAAGAAGAAGAGCAGCACCAACAGCAGTGAAGAAGAGCAACAGCAACAGCAGAACAGTAGAGACGACAATAACAGGATAGCAGCAACAGCAGTGAAGACAACAGTAGGATAGCAGAAAAAAGCAGCAAGAGATCCAAGTTTGTTTTCCTATTTTCATTACCTCATACAAGTCTATTTTCATATTTTTCTTTCAAGTTTCAACATGAGCAGCAGTGAGGGCTATGAATCAGACCCATTTGACATTCAAATGGAGGGGGAAAACCAAAATGAAAATCAAAATATTCATATTGCTAAGGATTCTGCCTCTACTATCCAACCTCAAACTTCCAAAGAGGACAGCACTACTTCTAGTTTTGATTGTCCATCACCACTGTTAAAAGAATATGCCAAAGGTCCATTTAATATTAAAAAAACTCTGCTGCAATTTATAACCAACCGTGACCAAGGGAAGAAAAATTCTGGGGGCTCAAGAACATGGCTGTGCAATTTTTGTCAAACTGATTTAAGGGCAGCTATACTAGAGTTGAATCTCATCTTATTGATAAAGCAAAAACAGGGGTTAGGGCTTGCAAAAAAATGAACTGGTTACAAGTGGCTGAAGCCACTAGGCTTGTGCAAGAGGCCAAACTTAGGTTTAGGCATGCCTTTCCCTAAACCTAGCCAATCATCTAGAAGTGACTTTGGAGCCTCCTCAAGACAACCACAAGAATTAACCCAAACCTCTAGTATGCCACAGATGCCCTCAAAGAAAAAAGAAACTATAAATGAGATGCTTAATGTGCAAGCAAGAGAGGAAGCAGATGATGCTATAGCACAATTAATTTTTGCACATGGGCTTCCTTTCCATATTGCACGTTCCCTCGATTTCAAGGAAGCATTCAAAAAAGCAGCCAAGGCAAGGCCTTCATATGCAGTGCCTGGAGAACTGGGCATTGTACCTGTCTCTTGGACAAACAATATTCCAAATGCAGTTTGGTTATGGAGCAAATGAGGGACACATGGTTGACGAGTGGATGTTCTATCATCATGGATGGGTGGACTAACATTTGTCAGCGTCACTCATCAATATTATTGTTACATGTTCAACAGGTCATCCCTATTTTCTTCAAGTCGTTGATTGCACGAGGAAAAGAAAGGATGTTGAGCACCAATACCTCCTGTTGAAGGAGGCTATTGAGGAGGTTGGACCCTCCATGTTGTACATGTAATCAATTTCCATTTTTCTTATGAAAATCTATATGGTTGTGTAAATTATTCTAAATATTTTTGTTGTACACTACAGGTAATTATAGATGCAGCCCTTGTTTGCTAACGTGCCGGGCAAATGATAGAGCAATCATATAGACATATTTTTGGACCCCGTGTTGTGTTCATGCATTGAACAATGCACTGAAGGACATTGGGAGGATAGATTGGGTGAGGGCTATGGTTGCAAAAGCCAAACACTTGGTTCATGCTTATTTTATTTTTTTATGATTTTTCATTTTTAGTTTCAGATTGGATTGCTCATATAGCCTAATTTTTCTAATTTTTTTTTTTATTTCTTGTAGGTACATTGTGTCTTTCATTGCCCCAATTGTTGTAGTTATCAGATATGCTAATACAGATGCTCCTAATCTAGGAAATATTTATAAGACTTTTGGCAGCATGCTAGGGGAGATGAAAAGAATCATTTGTGCTAGAGATCCAACATTATTATTCTATGAGGCCCACATTAGACATATTATACAAAGGAGGTGGGATAGGATGAACACATTTCTTCATATGGCAACATATGTGGTAAATCCAAAGTGGTATGAGCCTAGGCTTGGGAGATTGCCTCCCTATAAAGATCCAGAGGTGAGACAGGAGTTTTTGAATGCCCTTAAAAAGATGTATGTGAAGGAGGAGGGCTCAAAATTTAGAGATGAGTGGCTCAAATTTGTGAATCTACGGGCCCTTGCTTCAACCAACCAGAGTGTAGAGAAGATAGGGCTACCATTGCCCAATCAAATCCAATTGGATGGTGGCAACTATATGGAGATGATACACTGAACTTGCAACATTATGCAATTAGGTTTCTTTCACAGGTTGCTATTCCTCTGCCACTGAGATGAATTGGTCTACAAATAGATTTATCCATAATGTGAGGAGGAACAGGCTTACCTCTCGCAGAGCGGAGAAGCTAGTTGCAGTGCATAGCTCTCTTCGCCTACGTAAGAGAGTTAAGCTAAAGTACAATCAATCTCCAGTTACACAATGAGATGTTGATCCAGAAAATGCGGGACTAATTGATAAGGATGAGGATCAGGCGGGGTTTGTTGGAGTTCCATTGGAGGCTCTTCACTCAGATGATGAGGGCAGCTCATCAGATACAGATACTGACAGTGATAGCCCAACAGATTTTCCTGCATAATGAGACTATTTTTGTTGCAAACCCTTTTGTTGCAAGTGAAACTATTAGTATTTTTGACATTTGTTGTAAAATTTAAATTATTCTAATGGTCTAATGGCTTCTAAGTTCTAAATATTTTTGTTGTAAACTATTAATATTTAGTATTTTTCATTTTTGTTGAGTGAATTATTCTAGATTTCCAAAAAAATTAATACTATTATACTTGTCGTCCCCCAACCATTTCCTAAAATCGGCTTGTCGTCCCCCACCGTCCCCGAAACCCGTCCCCCCATCCACCCGTCCCCCAACCTTGTGTAACCTTGAAAAATATATAGGCTCTGTGGATGTAGAAAATTTGTTTAAAATCCAAACCCTACTTAGGGCATCCGCAACATAGACTTCATATCTGGAATCTGGAATTAACAAAGAAACATATTAGGTGGTTGGTCAATGAAGGCGATCTATGAATTTCTGGTTTGATACTTTGTTGCAACCTTATCCTCTTATTTCTGACCCAATCATTTGAAGCCTTATCCTTTGATTAATCCAAAATGGAAACCAATAGCTTGGGCATCTTTAGCTTGTAGAGGTTCAAAAGTCAAAAATTATACTAGAGTGAGCAAAAACTCCAAATCTTGGATTTCTATTAGCAATCTAGTTGAGAAAATGGGCCTCAAACAAGCAACGAAGGAGCTCCAAAAGATGCCACTAGAGTTCTATTTACAAATTTTTTCACAAAGAAAGGATGAAATGGTTTGAAATCTATTGAAAGATAATAAATACTTGGTCAATATGGAATACGAGGCTTTGAAGTAGTAAAATTCCCTAAGGCTCTCCCTCAAACCTTCACAATCCTTTGGTTAGCAATCTGCAACAAAATTCTTACAAGTGATTGTATACAAAGAAAGGCGTATCACAAATGTTTCAGATATGCTTTGTGTGAGAAGGATCCAGAAAATTTGAATCATCTACTTCTTCATTGTTTTTTTGCTTCAACTATTTGAGATTGCTTTTTCAAGAAAATGAGAATATGCTAGATTGCATCATCAACGTTGGAGAGTTGATGAAATGTTGGATTAGTTGTTTCAAAGTAAAAGCATTAGGCATTCTGTGAAGGACAAGTCCTCCTAGTTCCAAAATCTTTGGCTTGAGAGGAACAATAGAATCTTTAGAAACATATACAGAAGGCATATACAAGTTTGGATTCATGTTGTTGCCTCTCTTACTGAGTATCTGTAGACATGGTGCTCATTGTGAGAAGTCTCAAGTGTGGAAAAAGATGTATTAGCCTCTTTATTGTAAGATTTGAAAATACATCCACAAGTGATCTGCAATAATGGCATAAGCTCAAAGAATTTGGATTGATTGATTGTAAAATAAAAATGTCTAAAAGTCGAGTTCATCAAGCTTAATTTTAGTGGTGCTTACAAAGGAAACCATGGGAATGTTAGTGAAGGTGATGTTTTCCAAACCAATGAAAGAAAAACTCTTCTCACCTGCTTAAAATCATGTGAAACTTCAACAAACAACTATAAGGAGGCCAAGGCACTTCTTTCAAGAATAAATATTGTCATAAAACACAAGGGAGATATATTTTAATCGAGGGTGTTTTATAAATAATTTTGTTTAATTTGGTTACATGGGATTCAAACAAGCCCCATTCATATTACATCATAACCACGTTGTCATGGTATTTCAACAGACCACAAGGTGATATTACATGTAGCAAGTACATATACATATCTTATCAAGATTTGAACCTAGGTCTCCATAGCGAAAGCCCAAGTTTGAGCTCATGCCAGAGGGTCATATAGGAATATTATATTAACACAATTTATATTAAAGATCTGCCTATATGAAACAAGCTTGTTGCACTATACATAACCATATAGTCACCAAAATCTGCCTATATGAAACAAGCTTGCTACACTATACATAACCCTATATGAAACAAGCTTGTTGCCCACTCTTAAAAAACTCCATTTATAGGCCATTAAGTAGCACAGTATGAGAACAAGCATAAATTTAAAAACGACCAGTCAAGGCAGGCGCAATCGATTCGCTAGCATTGGAACTATACAACACTTATTTTCTTCTTTTGTCTTCCAGTACGAGTTTTCTTGACCCCAAGCGAACATAACCTTAATTGATGATCTTTATTAAGCACTTGGTACAAGGGAGTGCTCATCACTCCCATTGGGCCTAGGTTTCACAATGCAACTCCGTCAACAATAATTTTGATTGTCCCTTTGTCCAAAGCTTAATCCACTTAGTCTCATCAAAACCTGCTTTAACTACCACTTAATTAAGAAGCAATTCTTAGATTATTATAAACGTCCTAAAGAAAATGAAAGTCAAAAAATGGCATTATTCTTACCAAGGGGTTTGGGGCAAAAGGTGGGAAGTAAGGAATTTCACTTCATAAAACAAGGTATTAATCCCATGGGTGAACCTTAATGTTTACCCATGGGATTGAAGTTCAATTGGCAACAATGTTTGACTCACGAAGAGTCCATTGGGGTTCAATTCACATAGATATCATGATAATACAATTTGTTGTAATACCAGTATGCACTTCCTTAAATTATCAAGGTAATGTGGTCAAGGTGTAATATAAGTGGGGTCTGTTTCAATCCCATATAATGAATTTAAAAAACACACACACACACACAAAATAGCATTATTGATTATTCTTGATGTCCATCTATCATTGATGGAGGCAGTATCTAAGAAATGTCGGCACACCTATAGAAAAAGAAATATAGTAGTAGATAATTTAGCCAATCATGGTGTTGATCTCCAACTTGGCAACATTTAAATTCTAGAAGTTAGCTAGCTAAGGGAGATTCTATTTCTCAATGAAAGTGATATCAATACCTTCAATAGAAATGTGAGCTACAAATAATTCATGTATATTTGCTTGGATATAGCCGATTAACATATTAGCAAACGTAATGTTTTGAGATTTTGATGGGACTAGCCCCCAATAGAAAGCCACATATAAAATGTCAATATTATACGTTCCAACTCCATGTTACTTGCTGTCACTCACCTTCTCCCGCTTCCTATGCTCATATAAATAAGATGTAGACAATATGAGAAAGGCTAAATGGCTAAGAATTAATTTTGACAAGCGTATAACATATATACCATCACCAATTTCCTAAATCTCTGTGCGATTCAGAGAAGATCAGCTGCTGCTTGAAGATACTGAAAGGGATCATTGTAACAACAGACTCATTTGCCCACACAATGCAGTGATAACCTCTCTCTTGTTTGATAGTTTGAATTGTTTTCGTTATATTCTTTGGAAAAAAAAAAAAAAAACGTCATATTTAATCAATCCAGTTGCCCACTAGAATCCTGACAAGAAGAAGCAATATTTAATCAACCCAGTTGCCCACTCTGCTGATGAGACCTCTAGGTCAAAACGTGTTTGGAGGTTTGTAGATGTATCACTTCCTTTTTTCGGAATAAAAATTCAATCCAATGTTTTTTGTTCCTTTCCAAACTCATCTCTTTCTTTAAGTTTTTTATCCCTCTTTTTTCTTCTTTCTGTTTTCTAATACGTTTTTGCCGTTGGTAATATGCTCTTCACCTGCACGTTATGCGATCTAGTGAACCAGACAGCGTGCAGCACTAGGAGAATGCTCTTCACTTGTGCATCTGCGATCTGGTGAATAAAAAACTAGTTTACATTTTTAGAGTATTGCTTCACCATGTTTCGTTTTTTGCATTAACCCCACTCAGTATGAGGAGACCGGGACCCCTCATAAAAACCTGTGTAAACTCATTGAAAAAGATATGGATTGATTGAATTGCCAACTTGAATCCATTCAGTGGCAGTATTTTTAATCTATATATATGGTGTATGTACATTTCCATATATATGCAGTGAATTGGCAGTGAAACAAATATAGATACCCATGCACTTAAAAATGTTCATAGCGACATGTATATATACAGTCAATTACAGTTACCAGAAACAAGAACCATGACAGCAACAACAATGTGATGAGAAACGAGGATAGAAAAGGTTGCATATAAGATAAGTATTTCCGTACTCTATATAAATATTCCCCCCACCTCCCCCCCTCAAAAATCAAATATTTATCGAAAAATATTATTACCTATGTCAACAGCCCTCTAAAGGGTGCACATGGGATGCCAAAGTATTTTCTTTCAAAGGATTTCTAAGGGGGGATGCTGTTTGAGTCAGCCTCTAGTGTCTTTGGGTTTATACACCATGCCAAAACTTGAAGTCCCTCTGCTTCACCCACCCCTCAATAGCCTTGAGACACCACATCTAGATAAACCAAATGACAAGCTCAAATGATCTAATAAAGAAAAAACTATCTTCATGCAGAATATAAATGCCAAACACAAAGTTGATAAAGCTGCACGTCACCCACATGAAACCTACGTGGGAATGCCCATGCGGGCCACACAAATGCGGCCCCATAATTAAATAAATAAAGCACAAAAATCCAAAAACATAAAATACAGCATTCATTAGCATTATGAAACTCTGCAAGCTGATCCATAAGGACTCAAACCGTGGTGGAAAATGAGGGAGATCCTGCACATTTTGGAAGGGGTGAGGGGGGATGGGCCATCGAGGGCAGCAATGTGGGAACCAGATCGGGTCCAAGTACTTGGAGGTCATAGGTGGCTAGCACGGTACTGATCCAACACGACGTTACCACAACAATGGCAAGGATGATGGCGAGGGCCTTCAGCTGGAGAAAATAAACATGTATGAGGCAAGTTGCTGGCGGTTCATGCCACAGGCAATGCTGATGGACCTTGAACCCAAGACCATGGACAGCAAAAGAACCAAAAATGTTCTTGGACAGCATCGCAAAAATGTTTAATACAAGGATCCATACAAAAATCCCACCCACAATGCCATTTTTTGTAGTGTCCATGTTTCTTTGCCAAGAAACATGAAAGGGCTTTAGGTCGTCATATCTCCTGCAAATAACAGTGAATTAGGCAAATTGATGAAAGGTTAAGCAATTCTAAGAGTCTCTTTTTCTTATATGATTTATAATATGTACTTGGAAAAAGGCTGACATCAATATTTAGAGCTCTAGGGTTTTCTCGTAGGGATTGCACATGATTCTAAAGCATTTTTGGCAGCTAACACATTGTCAAAAACACAGCTACAAATCAAAATTTTCAGCCCTTACAAGAGACCACATCAAGCTCTGGAGTATCCAGATTGCTTTTTTCATCCTTGAAATCAAAGTTCTGCCTGCTTGTATTGCCAATTGTCACCAAGCTTTTTCAGTATTTTCAGCCTGCCTTACTCTGCAAATCCGAGTTTTCAGCAAATGGAAAACTCAAGAAGACATGCCTCTGAAGTTCCATGCCAGGGTCTGAAATTTTGTATTAATAAAGGAAGGTAACATTTTGCGAACAACAATTTTGTGTTAGTGCAAGTCTTGGAGTCAGATTCAAATATGTAATACATGTTACATGTCATGCTAGTGACTAGAACACGTTTCACATATCCAGATGAAAGAGGATACAATATATGTTCTACCTGACCTCAATATTATTTCTTATGTTCTTATGACCTTTCCTCAATGCATATTTCTCCAATACTCATTTTTCATGCCATGTGCACCAAACAATCAACAGAAAATGCAAATCAAATCAAATTGAGAATAACTAGCAGCAAGCAAATCATTTTCCTAAACTATTGAAAATCTCTTTGTAAATGAAAAGGAGCATTACCTGAAATTGTGGTTCTTTTGACTTGTTCAGCAACTTTTGCTGCTTCAGCATTAGCCTGCTCAATCCTATCAGCTTGACTGCCTGCAAACTTCTTTCTGTAGAATTCGACCTCTTCATCTTTCTATACATTAAAAAATTAAGGTCACTGATTGGAAATAATATTCTTGTCTAAAGCTGACTTATTATTTCAACTATTTTATTCGAAACTAAGAATTCACATAAAAGAATTATAATTGAATCCTAAGTAAAACAATACCATCTCTGAGAACAAAGGTTCTGGCTTTCCAATTATGTGACCAGCGGGTATAATGTCCCAAGGCCTTCTTGCATTCTCAACATTACCTTTTTCATCAGAAAGAGATAATGATTCATGGGACAGATTGAGTTGATCTACCACCTGTAGAAGGCATTCAAGAGATAATGCTTCACACGAAGATGGTGAAAACAACTCTCATTGGAAGTAATTCATGGCTACCCAAAGATGGCTTATATCTGCAAAATTCATTATTCATACAGGACTAGTTCTCACCTTATATGAAAAAGAAGGCATAAAAGGTTCCAACAATGTTCCCAAGAGATATATAAGGCCAACTGAAGTCTTCAACACAATAGCACATTCTGTTGGGTCTTCCTTGTAAAGCTTCCAGAATTGACTGTCCTATATTTTGTAAACCATCTCTCATGTCTTTTTAGTTTAATATGCATACTAATTAGTAAAATAATAATAATAATAACAAAAAAAATTGGCATTAAAATGTTGGAACCCAAAGAAATAACAGAATCAATAGGATGATTACTCGCAAGTATCCATTTCCTTCACTGGATATGCTCATTGCTGTCCTCAATCCCTGTTTAAGCTTAACCTAACCGTGTAAAGCAGGATGAAATAAATTAGATTTAAAACATGTCAGAAGATTATCGAGTTCATAAAACTGGACAAGAAAATGCTGGCTTCCACTAAATTGATTTAACACGGCATATGCATCAAAAGGCTTAAAAGAAACAAATCTTATTACTTTCTCCATAGCTTCCACATATTGTTCTACAAGTTTACCAACTCTCTCCCCCAATTCAGCAGTTAACTTATGTGTCTCTGCATTAGGTGCATCAGGGACAATCGATCCATATCCTTGCCCTGCATGCAATCATAGACTAATATGACAAACTGTGCTTTCCTCACAATTAAGTATAAGAAGAATTTATGCAGAATCCACACTGACCTGAAGATTTTGCAATAAAACTCAAGGAAAGATGAATAAAGTTGCCCAAATTTTTTAGCAATTCATTATTTTGTTTTGCTTGGAGATCTGTCCATGTAAAGAGTGTGTCTGATACCTAACATATGAAATTAAATAGTAAGAATGTCTAGTTAGTCATGACAACAAATTAAATGCTAACTGAATAATATTGTCTTGTATACATGAAACCATCAATTTCTAATATTGCTGCAACTTGGATGATGATCTCTTCAAACTTCTCCAGAGCTCACCTCAGGTCTATTTGTCAGCAAATAATACCGCCACACCTCAACAGGGACAGAGGTGTTCTTGGCATCATCACCAAACACACCCATCCCCTTGCTTTTAGAAAATTTCCCTGTGAAAATAAATTAGTAGTTTAGAATATAAGGTTGAATAATGTCTTGGTTTATGAACCTAACGCAGAACTTTTACAACGGGTAAAGCTGTTGATGGCTTAAAATGTTAGCACTAGGGGTAAAAAGTTGTCACCCAATATTATTACAATTTTAAAGGAAAATAGCAGCACAAACACAAAATGACATACAAATTATTTAAGATGAAGCTAGCTAACCTGCTTCATAATTTAAATATTCCGTAACACTAATTGTCTTCATCAAAGTCCATTTTTCACCTGTTCCAATTAGTGTCGAAGGGAAAAGGACCTGTATTGTAAAGATAGATTAGTTTAAGATTCCAAGGAAAAAAATATCAAAAGAAATTATACCCGACTCCTATTTCATAAGCACAGGGTTAAAATATTAAATTGAATAAAAAAACTGCCCAGTTTTGTACATATAGGCACAAAAAAGCCTCCAACAGCACCCCTATAACTGAACACATGGAAGGAGAAAATTTGATGCCGATACAATATAGAAGGCAGCCAAACCAATTGAAAATGTGAAAGAAAAAAAACAAAGAGCTAAATCCAGGAAGCTTGATAAGAAAGAAATGTAAGTTCTATAAATTTATGTCAAATGAGACAAAACAACTTCCATATAAGATAAAGTTGAAAAAATAGTTTTTTATGAAGGTCAAGCCCAAATGTTAAAATTTAGAGAAGGAATAAACATGACCACAGAAAGAAAATAATACGTAATTCATTGCTGGAAAACAAAGAGCTATGTCCAGAAAGCTTGGTAAGAAAGAAGTGTAAGTTCTTTTATGTCAAATGAGATCAAACAACTTCTATATAAGATAAAGTTGAAATAAATATTTTTTTATGAAGGTCAGGCTCAAATGTTAAAATATAGAGGAGGAAGAAACATGGCCACAGAAAGAAAATAATAGGTAATTCATTGCTGGACTTTGCTGTGGTTCTACTTCTACATCAGTTTCCAGTGTATAACCATTCTGTTTCTTGTAGATCAGGTTGGCTCGAAGAAGCCCACTTTGCAAGTGAGTTTGGCAAGCCCACTTTGCAATTGAGCTTGCCATCTCAGTTCTTCTAGCAGAAAAACACTAACGATTAGAAACAAAAAGGCACAATTTTACATCAACGGCACCTTATAATGCATTCAACATAACAGCAATTACCATCTCAAATGTGTAGGAAAGTTTTCCAAACAACAGCCCTTAACAGATTAAAACAAATCATATGAACCATCACTGATCCTTAAGATGGGCGTTGCTGAAGCAAAAACACTTGGAACTTCTGAACACATAGTTCAACATAAATAGCAAATGGACGAAAACACAACAAAAGAGAATTTACACTTTCAGTGACATTGTATAAGAAATTAAAAGTTTTTTAAATGGTGGCATATACTAAAAAATATACGATGTACGTTTTTCGGAGCAATTCTGAAATGTAAATGATTATTTAACATGTACATCAATGTGAATCTGTACAAATAAAGCTATAATTGCTAACGCAGATAGATTGAATAATCCTGACAAATGAGATATGACTCTATTCCAGAAGACCACCAATGCAACTTATTAGTGTTTTGTAGCATTATCCAAAATAGTTCTCAGGAAACATCTCAAATACTTCACAGGTTGACAATACATAAAGCAAAGTACAAAATAACCCAGGTAGGCTGAGGCACTTATATTAGGATAGACAACTATAGATAGAAATTATCTCAATTCACAAATATTATAGAAGGAACAAGAATATTTATAGAGGCCTTGCCAATAATCCAATGGCCTGCATTCGCTGCACAAGAGTACATGTGGATAAATTTCATCTGTTAAGACAGACAACTGTAGATAGAAATTATCTCAGTTTAAAAAAATTATAAAAGGAACAAGATTTATAGGACTTCCCAATAATCCAATGGCCTGCAGTTTGCTGCACTTGAGTAGATGTAGGTAGATTCCATATGTTATGTGCCTATATTCCCAGGAAAACAAAATGCAGATGCCTCTAATAAAAAATGCAAAATCTAAGAATCTAGAATGAATATGAGAAAGTACACGGACAAACAAAGTAGTATACATATAAAGTTAACATATCATCCCTCAAGTTGAAAGAAGGAGACCATTGACAAGTTGTCTCTCATAATCATTTATAAGGAGTATCATTAAAAAAATGAGAATTCTAATACCTATGATAGCCTTATGGAGAATATTGAATTATGGGGTATTAAAAGTTAAGAAGACCCTAAGCCTATTCTAGCCATAGTCAGCAGACTTAAATTCCAAAGAGAAATTTTTTAAATATAATTCTGAAAGGTAGAGTTTCCAAATTTAGCTCTTCCTAAAGAATTTCAAACATTGGTTTACCATAGCATCCAAACATTTAGGATCTGAAAAGTTAGATTTTCCATAATCCTTACTTTATATTACAACAATATAATCCTTCAATTTGCACCACAACAAGTCTTTTATTAGCAGTCATCTGAACAGGCTTATCTCCACTATGATTAACACATCGCATGAACCACAGCTTAACAATGTAAAGAGATGCTAGGAACCTCAACAGTAATCATCTGTTGCCGATCATTTAAACAAAATTCAAATTTATTTGATTAGTATACTGCAGGATATTACACAGAGTCCTGGATTGTCACACCCTCACCGTATGAAATGGGACATTATCCTTCCCCATAAATTGGAAGAGCTCCACATTTTCTGGAATTTTCCACCATTTTTCCCATTCTGGTGTATAACATGCTGTTATGGATACATACCCAATCGGAGCATCAAACCACACATAGAAAACCTGAACAGAATTTAAACTATTAGAGAGAGTATACTATATGAGAAACAACAAACACACCTTAAAAGATCCTTGTCTTCCTTAAAGTAAAAAGCCTTCAAAATCTTTTTCTTGGGATTTGAAAAATCACATAGAACAAGCACAACCATATTTTGATCTTTTCAAGCAATAGCATTACTGTAAAGAAACAAAATAAGCTAAATAAAAGAAATCCTACAGACCTTATCTTTAAACTTTTCAAGTGGAACAGGAACACCCCATTTATGATCCCGTGTAATACAACGAGGCTTCAATCCTTCCCTGATCCAAGCACTCGTAGTCTGCATAGCATTTTGACTCCAACCACCAACCACAGACATATTCCTGATATACTCTTCCAAGTGGTCTTTAAGCTTTGGAAGTTCCAAGAATAAGTGCCCTGTGTCATGAATGCGAGGAGGATTTCGACAAACCTATAATTGATAACGATTGTCAGACACCAGGCTAATGACAATATTCTACTATGAGTATATCAGAGTCTCAGACAATACTTGTTATGAGATTCAGATGTTATATATAGCAACAGAAACTGAATTATCAGACATCATTTGCACCTTGCACCTAGGCTTTATGAGTTCTGTTATGTTCAGCAGTTTTCCACAGTGTTCACACTGATCACCTCGTGCATCCTCATAGCCACATCCAGGTGTAGGGCAGACACACTCCACAAACCTGTCTGCTAAAAAGCGATTGCATGTGTCACAATATAGCTACACAATCATTGTCAGAAATTATGTCAAAAACTACAATGTCATGGAAAATATTAAGTATACAAGCTAGAGAAATTGAAATAAAGAAAACACACATCCACTTAACATGCTAGCAATATATGAACACCATTTTCACGACTCTATACACTGTAATTTTAATTACCTGCTGCGTTGTGTCCTCAGAGAGCCAGTTTTGCTCCAAAACTTTATTAAAAATTGCTTGACATATCTGTGTCTGCTGTGGTGCTGATGTACGGCCAAATTTGTCAAAACTTATATCAAACCACTGATATATCTCCTTGTGAATAGCATGATATCTACACACAGCTCCCATAAGAATAAATTTTCAATCAGCAATATTTTAACTACAGAGAGGTAAAGAACGATGTTACCATGCACAAGCATAAAATAGACTAAGAAAGCAAGCAGTTACAAATACCTTGCTCAGCAAATTGTATAATAAAATTTAAAACTCTGATTTGCAAGTGCTGACTAATTTGTCCTAAGACCTCCATGTCACGACATACCAAAACAAATACACATAATGTGTCTATATGGAAAATCAAAATATAGAGGAAGAAAATCAATTCCAAGATGTGTACATCGATTCAAGCCTCGAGCATGAGTCGGACAAAATAGTCACAGAGAACTCTGCAACATATAGAAGGATTTTTAAAATTTACATCAGGTTGTTTATAGCAAGCATATGCCAAAAGATTTTTTTTTTTAAATACTATGTGTTCTCGATCTGTAGTTTCACCTTTTACAAGCTGAATCCATGGCATGTATTTTTTATAAACTTTGTCTATCAGGAATAACAGGAAAAGAGTTACTATCAAATGGAATTAGCTAAAGTGGTTAAAAATGTGGGTTTCTGATGAGTCGACTTGGGTTCAAATCTTGCCAGACAATATAATATCACTATGTGGTTCATGAAATGCTGTGGTAACATGATAATAATGTAATATGGGTAGTGCTAGTTTCAATCCCAAATAACCAACTAGAAAAAATAAATCAAATGGCATGAACTCAAGGGGTTAAATATTTCAACTTTTAAGGCAGAGACCCAAGTTCAAATCTTGCCAGGCGATATATGCATAGTTGCCAAAATGTTATCATAATACCACTATGTGGTTGTTGAAATACAGTGGTAGAGTAGTCGTGATGTGATACAGGTAGGGACTGTTTCAATCCCATATAACCAATTTTAAAAAACTAAAAGGGAACGAGTCCTTGCCCAGTAAAATACATGCATATCTAAATCTTCCACTGCTCACAGTCTGAAATCCATATTGTTTCTTTCAATTGTTTATAAACTTGTACTTTCATCAAATACAGTGACTGTTCTTGCATATATCAGACCTAAAATTTCTCTACTGCTTGTAAATTTCTCTCACCCTCCATAAGAATGAGATATGTTCTCATAAATATTTGGAAGCATATAGCTAATCTCGCAAAGGTGAAATTTCTTGATTCATCCTAGAGAAAACCTCAGCTAAATAAGCAACTAGAAAGCAAAGTCTAGTAAAAAAGATTTGCAAGTTAGGTTGGGGAAAACTCAGACAGTTTAAGCATGCTTCTGGGTACCAACTAACTGTTTATCACATATTTTGTCTTAGTAACATGTCAGCTTAGTTGCCTGGTTAAATTTCATGTTAGAGTTCAATAAGGATAAAAACTGGGAAATAACCACTGAGAAAATCAGCTATCAAATTTGCCATTGAGTTCGAAGAAATAATGTTTTTACTCATTTAAATGTTTGAGTAACAAATAGCTTATTAAAAAAAAAATGCTTAGTAACAAATAAATTTAAATATGTTCGAAGAAATTCCCATAAAATAACGTTGAGTTGCAAACACCTCCACAATTGAGTTTCCTTGAGATTGTATAAACAAGATCATTTGAAGTATTTCCCTGGTCATTTTGTTTCTACTTTCAGTTGTTGTGGATGCACAAGGGAGACAAGCAAATGTGGGGAGGAATTACACAAGCAATGAGACAAAGAGGTTTAGGTTTAGTTTTTATTTTTACCTTACTTGCCATTGACTACAGTTTGTCTAATGATGCTAGCCAAATTTATTTAATAAGGATAAAAACACCAAAATTTGAATAGTTTTTATAAAATTTAGCAAAACGGGAAACTATGCATCTCAATAACAACATCTAAACACGGACTTCCTTTTTGTGTATAATATTTTTTCAACTGGTTATATGGGATTGAAATAAGCCCCACCTTGTTACATCATGACCATGTTACCAATGTATTTCAACAAACCACATAGTTGTATTATAATAACACTTTTGGCAATTATGCTATATCGCCTAGCAAAATTTGAAACTAGGTCTTCACCATGGAAGCCCATATAACCACTTGAGCTCATGATATTTGATATTTTGGTCTAATATCTTAATTTACTTTCCGTTCCCATTTTCTCATATTCAAAATTTTCATAGAACCGTCCATTTGATAGCCTTATATGGCATTCAGAAGCAGGTGCCATCTCAACATGTTCAGGGATGTCACTTATTTTTCCTCGTAAAAAAGCACAACAGCCTTGAACAAGCTTCCCCACCTGTCAATGGTTACTTCTCGATTTTTAGTTTCAAAATTGAGGGACATCAAATGAGCCATCCAGATAATGTCGTTTTAGATCAAGAGGGACCCACCCTCTTCTCTTGAAAACATCTTTATAGTAGTATACTATTTTCGTCTAGGATCCTCATCTTTTGTCATCCACTTTGATGGTGACCCATAATTGGATCCATATATGAGGATTTCCAAATATTCATCATCAAGGGTTGTCATTCTCTTAGGTGACTTGTCGATGATTATGTTACTTGTCTCTCCCTCTTGATGTTTGAATACTACTCTTAAGTCCACCATACCAACAACCAAATCTGAATTTTTGTCTCGCACATTATGGGATGCAGCCCTTGACTCCTTTCCCCACACTGTTCCTCGGTCAAAGCTCATCCGTCACATTGGGTCTTTACCCATGAATCATTGGTATGATGAATAATGTAAGTCCATGCATTTGAAGCTCTATTTTGCTCTTATCCATGAGCCTACAACTTTATCTTCCATCCAACCGGAATATAAAAGCCTCATTCAACATAAGAAACAAGAGGTTCTTGTTGCTACACGTTGTGAGCTTTTGGATACTCTTCATCACTCTCCAAAAGCCTTTTGGAACACTGTTTTCCCTTGAATTCCCCTTTCCATGTGCATCGATATCCAATCCCACGTCTCCTATGTTAATTCTTTATATAATATCCTAGAGTAGCCCACCATTCATATCTCTTCCTACACTACATCATGTCACCACTTCTCTTTAGGGGGCATCAACAAAGCTATACACAAATTTATGCACTAGCAAGGCTGCTGATTTTCAAGGTTTGAGGTTGAGTTCCTAAAATATGATGCTAAAGCTATTGGTCTTCCCATTGCAGAATTATTTGACGAGGTTGCTTATTTGGGATTCCCTTCCTCCTGGTCACAGCATATTGTCCACCCCATCCACAAATGTGGGGGCTATTCAGATCCAAATAACTATAGAACTACTGTGATTGGACATACAATTGCTAAGCTTTATGCCATATTGTTGAATGTGAAACTCTCGTAACTACTAGATTAGGGCAAGCTGGTTTCTGAAGTGATCATTAGACTACTGATTTCACTCTCAAGACTATCATTGAGGAGGCTTGTCCACAATTTTCTAAATTCTTTTTTTGTTTTTTGTTCTTTAGAAAGGCCTTTGAGATAGTTCCCAAGAATATTTTGTTTCAGATATTACATGACATCATCATCTCTGAGCTATTTGTCCCTACCATCAAGGCACTATACGAGGTCATCACTGGTTGGTTTTGGACAGCTTCTGATTTCTCATAGGATCTCCAATGCGACATTGGCATCAAACAAAGGTGTTCTCTCTCTTTCACTCTTTGTGAACTACATTGATGATCTTGAAGAATTTATTTGTCAAAACACACATGTTGAAGATGGTTGCCTTCTACATCATGTCTCCATACCTATATTGCCTTCTGCAGTTGATATGGTTCTTCTTGCTAATACTCCTTAGGGCCTGCAAAGACAGTTGGATGCTCTTGCTTGCTTCTGTGACTTAAAACAGCTAGCAATCAACTTTAACAAGACTAAGGTGATGGTCTTCCATACATCAAAGTGTATGTTTTCTAAGTTTCAGTTCTCCTGTAAGGGTGAGCCAATTGAGACCACCATTGTTTATACATACTTAGGGGTTCAACTTACAAATCCTTCCCTTAATCTTCAACTAACTTCACAATTGGAACTTTGGAAGGGATATGCATCTCTCTGTCTTGGAAAACCAATGTTTACAGCAACATTCCCAAGACATACCTACACAAACATGCCTCTTTGATTGCATCATCAAACCAACAATCCTTTATGGATTTGAGATTTAGGAGCCAAGTCTAAGATGTGTTGCTTGAGCTTGCATTAAGAGGGTCCAAACAAAATTGCTTCAGCAATTTATCTGATGTAAAAGAACAGTTCCATAATGTTTTGTTCATGCTGAGTTTGGTGCTCGTCTTCTTTGCCTTGACAGCATCTTCAAGATAGTTTTCTAACTTCATTGCCTTAGATCCATTTGTGACCACACCTCAGGTTGACACTTAGCTCATCAGAATGGATTTCCTCTAGGAGCACTTTGGGTCATCTCATGGATGGTACTCAAAAGTTATTTTTCTTCAATTAGTTTGTATCTTCATTGATTGATTATCTGCACTCAATTACTCTTTAATTGCTCCTCCTTGCCTTTTTCCTGATAAGAAGATGGCTAACAAAAAGTCAGAGGTGATGTTTATCAACAATATATTCAGATCACTTGGGTTGCTCCATCTCAGCCTTTCAATCCTAAGTTGGCCTTCTACACTAAACATATTATGAAAATTGAGAATAGCATTATTAACTCATCTTGATTTTATCTAACAACATTGGATACAGTCTCGGGATTCCTCTTTGTTAGCATAGAGTGTGCACCCACCAATTGTGAGTGGAGATAGACCACAATATTCCTCAAGAGAATGGGGTATGTTGTCTTTGCTCTCTGCTGAAGATGGGGACTGGAGAACATTTCATCTCATATATCCTGTTTATTACAAGATTTGAGAGAGGTACTTACACTCGTATAGAGACTCACATATATCACTTACCACTTTTTTCAGAAATCCTAACAAAAGATGCTTGGCTCTATACCTTCAAGATGCTATCACTCTTTGACGTCAGTTATTACAAGGAAGAACAGGCACTACTCTAACTAATCACTTGAGTGGCCTAGTTGTGGACGTTAAAAACTTCTTTATCCTTATCCTATATTGTCAAGTGTAACAAGCATTCACTTGAAGCTACAACTATTTAGAATGTTCATGATAGAGTTATGCACCCTTGTTTGCATGTGAGAGAGGCAACTAGGGTTGGGATGCTTTCTACTTCTTGCATGTGATTTACCTGTTTCCTATCTTCTTCTATTGGTTCCACGATCATAGATGCTAGAATAATCTTCATGGGTCAAACCCCATCTCCTCCTAGAGGATTATCCAACCAAGCACCCTAAGTCCTAATCATTCTCCTCAGATTATCACGGAAATTTAGAGGGTACGCAGTGACGCATTCTCGTACATTCTCATACGCAGCAGAGGATTTTGACGCAGCGAGTCTCTTCTCGTACACAGCAGGGTATGCATTAATGAAAAAAGAAACATGGCGAAGCAATACTCTAAAAACGTAAACTAGTTTCTGATTCACCAGATCACAAATGTGCAAGTGAAGAGCACACTCCTAGTGCTGCAAGCTTTCTGGTTCACCAGATCACATTACGTGCAAGTGAAGAGCATAACACCGGCAACAAAAACGTATTAGAAAACAGAAAGAAAAAATGAGGGATTATAAACTTACAGAAAGAGACGAGTTAGGAAAGGAACAAAAAACATTTGATTGAATTTTTATCCAAAAAAAAGAAGTGATGATAGAGTGATACGCAGGGTACGCAGGGGTATGTAGCGACGCATTCTCGTACGATGGGTACACAGCGATGGATTCTCGTACATTCTCGTATGCAGAAGAAGATTCTGACACAACGATTCTCTTCTCGTACGCAGGGTACGCAGCAACGCAGTCTTGTACACAGTCTCGCATGCAGCGACGGATTCTCGTACGCAGTGTTGGGTACGCAAGGTGCGTAGAGACGCAGTGATTCAGGATACGCAATATTTCTCGTATGCAGGGTACATAGCGACACAGTGATTCTCTTCTCGTACGCAGGGTACGCAACAACGTTGTCTCGTACATTCTCGTACGTAGCAAAGGAACTGCAATCCTCGTATGCAGCATAGAGGTACGTAGCTAGACGAGGACTCTGGTACGCATCTATACGGGGACTCTTGTACGCAGTAGAGACAAATTTTCATACACATCTAGACGGGGACTCTCGTACGCAGTAGAGACAAAATTTCATACGCAGCTAGGGCAGACGGATTGAGTCCACTTCAGCACAGGGCAGATGGTTTTTTGTGCGCAGCTAGGGCAGACGGATTGAGTCCATTTCAGCACAAAGCCAAGTGCAAGAGGCAGACGGGTTTTTGTGAAGGAGTAATGGAGGAGACGCGGGCTTCTCCTCTTAAATCTGTCCAACGCCTTCACACAACAGTGTCATATCAGCGTTTGTCTAAACAAATTAATTTTCTCCAGACACAGCTAGACACACAAGCTAATATTATACTCTCCTTGCAAGACCAAGTGAAAGACGGTAGCCAGATTATCATGGATCTCCAAATTAAACTTCAATATTAGCAAGCCATCATTACTCAATTGTAAACTGCACATACCGAACAGCCTCCTCAAAATTCTGCAAATTTACACTCTGAAATTCTAAAAATTCGAGATGAACAGGTTGTTCTTCTTGTTGAACAGGAACGTCTCAAGGAAGTGTCAACTGCACAAAGTCAAAAATTAGCCGACCAACAATCTTGGGTTCAAGTTGTTGCTGAAAAGAACCCCCCACCCCATAGTTGAGTTGGCTATCCAAGCTAAATTTGAAGAAGAAATGATTCGTAATGCAAAAGCGCTCAATCTCAGGGTTTTTGGGGTGCCCAAAGCTACTGATCCGATTCAAGCTAGAAATGCCTTCATTCACAACACTCTTGAGTTAACAAATGTTACTCTCGAGAGAGCGTGGTTCTCTCCTGATTCCACATTGGTCATATGCTTCAAAAATGCGGAAGAGTGTATGAAGGTTTAGAGGGCCAAACAAAAATTATTTACTCTTCAGGATAAGATTTACCTTGATGAGGACCTTACACAACTCCAGGTTGAAGAATTGAAGAAAGCCAAGGAACAAGTAGCCGCAACCAGGAAAGCCAACAAATGGGCAATTATTCGTAATTTGCATGCAATGATTAGAGACTCTCTCCCACCTGGGTGGTCCAAACCCTTGCCTAGCAAATGACTCTATCGGCACGGAAGGGGGATGGCAGATAAGCTAGTTGTAGCTTGTTGGAACTACAATGGTACGATGTGGTCTACCCCAAGGTCCCTTTTTGATGTGATTGGTAGACATGACATCATTCTTATTTGTGAGACGCACGAGAGTCCTGAGCGGGCCCTACCAATTATCTCAGGTTACTTCTTGTGGTCCAGTTGTCGACAACTCACTCGGTGCTCTGGGAGGGTTCGAGGTTTAGGAGGTGTTGTTGCTCTTATCAGGGATAGGCTCCAGAGTTCGATATCCCTAGCTTCGACTGACCCCCACTCCAGATTTTTATGGATTAAAATCCACTGTCACCCACCTCTTTGGGATATGTACATTGTCATATGTTACTTTCCCCCCACCACGTCCAATTTCGCTATTCACACGGACGGGGACTGTTAGGATCTCATCCTAACCCTTAATGTAATAACTTCCCTAATGTAATAATTCCTAGTGAACGTGGGTAGTACCCATGATTAATATTTTGTAATGTTCTAAGTTTTAGCTTAGGTAGTGCCTATGACAAATGGCACCCTTTTTATGTAACACATGGTAGATAGGATAGGTAAGGTGGCATTGTGCATGTAATTCGTGTGGCATTATGCATGTAATTCGAGTGGCATTGTGCATGTAATTCAAAGTGGCACTATGCATGTAATTCGGGTGGCATTATGCATGTAATCCAGGTGGCATTTTGCATGTAAGCCAACCTTGGAAGGAAACTCCTTAAATACCCGAAAAGGCACCAATGTAACCATCTTTTTGCAAATTAATGAAGTATTGAAGGAGGTTGCCCCCTCGAAGAGGCCCGCGATTCTGTCTTATTGTGAGATTGTTCCTTTATGCAAATTTTTGTTATATTAATATGATGTTTATGTGAGTTTATTTCCAAGAAATCGTGTGAGAGTGTGTTATTTGAGTTTATTTTATAGCAGGATCTTAACAAGTGGTATCAGAGCGCTTTCCAGGGCCAAGTTCTGCTGCAACTACAACGATTCTTGCCATCCAATCCGCCTGTTAGGTATAAACTCTGTGTGTTTTTCCCATTTCTGTTTTCCTTATTAAAAAAAAAATCCAAAAAATACAGTACATTTTTTTTCAGACCAAAAAAAAAAAAAAAATCTTTTTAGTTGAGTAGGTAGAAACCCTGTGTCGGGGGTTTTAAAATATCGCGAAGGATATGTCGTTATTGGCTAAGCTAGATAGCCCATAAAGCGTCTAGTGAAGTGAGGGGCGATCAGGCTCCAATACCCAGGCCTCAGACAGAACTCGCGCACGAACTTGAGCTCCCACGTATCTTCGGGTATATCGGGAGACCATCTAGGATTAAACAAACTTTTAGCCATTAGGAAGCTCTTCGACCTTGTATTACTCATAGTCTACGGGACACGAAGATTCTGGACGATTACCCTCCCGTATTGTCAGAGAGGCAGGTAGTGTGCTCAAGGGTATGTGTGGAATCCTCCTTGAGTAGTGGCCTGAAATATTGGTCCGAGCACTATTTTTCATCACTGTCGGTATATTAGAGGGCCTATGGGTGGTACATACTCCTCTACTTAGCATTCCCTGGTTCTGTTAAAACTTCAACCTGTAAAAAACGCAAAAAAATAAAAAATAAAAATCCAAACCTCCCTGTTCGTAAACCTGCATTTCAAATCCCCAAAAGTGAGCATCTGAGAAAGGAGTCCTCTACTAAAAAAATAACAGTAAGGACATGCATTCGGGATAGACCATGAGGGTGACACTTAAGTTGACAATCTGGAGAATAACAATCAAATTTACAGATGGCGACCACAATCAAGTCGATCAAGTCGGAGAGGTCAAGACGAGTCAAGGCAGAATTTACAGTCTTCAGGGTCAGAACAGAACTATCATAACAGTCACCTGCAAAATACAGATAATCTTGAGCATGACACGAGGCCAGTTATAGATAGTGCTCCAGTACCCAATTTTCGCTCTGTAGCTCAAAATCAGAAACTGTAAACACCGTTAGACTTAGCAAAACAGGAGAAAAAAAAAAAGTCTGGGGTGCCAAAAAGTAGTGTTGAGAGATATAGCTCATTGTGACCACCTCTTTGAGCTGATCGTTTTGATATATAGCACCCAAGCACTTTTTTGGGCACTTACTAAAAATAGTAAGTCCTAAAAACTCAATTCTATTTTTAGTAATTGGTCACAAAAGGTTTAAAAAATGGCCCAGGGTACCCGTGGACACCAAAAAGAACTAGAACACTTGGAATCCCTAACAAAAGCCATTGAGAACTTGAACTCGGCTTTTCACTCCATAAGGGAAGAAGTCCAAGGTCTTCGCCTAGAGCATGAGGCCACTAGCAACCGCTTAGAAGAAGCACTAGACGTAGTAGACAGCAAACCGAGAAGAGGACCACCCAAATCGAATACCAAGTCGAGAGTTCCGCAAGGAATCATGACCATGATCCACCCTTTAGAATGCCCAAATTGGACTTTCCCAAATTTAGTGGGAAGGATGTTGATGGGTGGCTATGTCGGGTTGACCAATTCTTTCGACTTCATAATGTACCCGTATTTCATCGAGTCCAGATGGCTTCCTTTAACTTGGAGTCTGAGGCTCTACATTGGTTTCAATGGTTACGTGTTGCCTACCCAAATCTCTCTTGGGAGGATTTTGAATCCCAACTACTCACTCAATTTGGTCCTAGTGAGTATGAGGACTTTACAGGAGCCTTGACCAAACTACAACAAACAAGGTCAGTCCGAGAGTACCAAGCTCAATTTGAAAAATTGGCCAATAAGACAAGAGGATTGAGTGAAGGGTTCTTCCAGAATTGTTATATCAGTGGGTTGAAGGTGGAACTCCAAGCAGAAGTAAAAATGTTGAAACCACGAACTATAATGGAAGCTATCAGTTTGGCCCGTTTGGCCGAATCTAAACTCTCTGCCCAAAGACGCCCATTAAAGTTTCCTCAAAATAGACCTTCATTTCCTCCTAGAAACCAACACCCAGCTGATAATAAACCTGCTGCACCCAAGCGCCTCACCACCAAAGAGATGGATGCACGTCGTGCCCAAGGATTATGCTATAATTGTGATGAAAATTTTTTCAAAGGGCATAAGTGTGCACACAAAAAATTGTTCTTGATAGATGTTGAAGAACCTGATACCTCTGACGAGAGTGATGAGGATGAGGACCCTCCAAAAACACCTCCTCCACAAGAAGTGAAACGAGAACTCGAGACAAGCAATTACGAGTCCATGCCCTTGCAGGCATTACTACTCCTCAAACCATGAAGGTTACAGGATTTTTCAAGGGCCAACGTCTTTCCATCCTTTTGGATTCGGGAAGCACGCACAACTTCATTGACCCTAGAGTTGCTCAGTGGGCAAATTGCTATATCCACACTTGTAATTCCTTTGAGGTCATGGTAGCCAATGGGGGAACCTTACCTTGTAAAGGAAAGTGTCGCAATGTTAAAATCAAGATAGGGGACTATGAACTCAAGCGAGACATGTTTGCCCTTCAGCTTGGGTGGATGTGATATTGTTTTGGGATCTCAATGGTTGAGTACGTTGGGCACTATCGGTTGGAACTTTGCTGAACTTTGGATGCGGTTCTCCCGAACGGACAAACACACATCATCAAGGGCTCCTCGGCAGGAACACCTCAAATTATCAGTTCAAACGACATGGAGAAATTGCTAAAGAAATCATCACGTGGGGTCATTGCACAACTATTCTCCATCCAACCATCCACATCTCCAATGGGTGAAATCCCACCAGACATGCAACAGATTCTCCACAAACATGAGGCCATCTTTTCAGAACCAACCACACTACCACCGTATCGCTCTCACGGCCATGCCATTCCATTATTGCCAGATAGTACACCTCCCAATATCAGACCATACAGGTACCCCCATGCCATGAAATCAGAGATTGAGAAGATGATACAGGAATTACTCAAGGCGGGTGTCATTCGGCCTAGTACTAGTCCCTAATCTGCACCAGTCTTATCGGTCCTCAAGAAGGATGGCTCTTGGCGATTGTGTATTGACTACCGAGAACTCAACAAGATAACGGTCAAGGATAAATTTCCTATCCCTGTGGTTGATGAATTACATGGGACCATGTACTTCACCAAGCTAGACCTCCGCTCTGGGTACCATCAGATCCGGCTCGAGGATGAAGATATTCCTAAAACTGCTTTCGCACTCATGAAGGTCATTATGAATTCTTGGTAATGCCATTTGGTCTCACAAATGCTCCTTCCACATTCCAAAGCCTGATGAACAACATCTTTCACCCTTTTTTGCGGAAGTTCATCCTTGTGTTCTTCGATGACATCTTGATTTACAGTCACGCATGGGAAGAGCATCTCAAGCATGTAGATCAAACCCTCCAACTACTGGCCGACCATAAACTGTTTGCAAAGAGGTCCAAGTGTTCCTTTGGTTTGACTGAAGTAGAGTATCTGGGACACATTGTCTCAAAGGATGGTGTCAAGGTTGACCCTAAGAAGATCCAAGCAGTCCAAGAATGGCCGAAACCTCGCACACTCAAGGGGCTTCGAAGATTTTTAGGGCTTACAGGATATTACCGTAAATTTGTCTGCAATTATGGAAAGATAGCCGCCCCCTCACCTCCATGTTGAAGAAGGATTCTTTTACTTGGACAGGGCCGGCTGAGCAAGCATTCTTGGACCTCAAGCATGCCATGACCACCACTCTAGTTTTAGCCATGCCAGACTTCTCTAAAAAAATTGTCATTGAAAGTGACGCTTTTGGTCGTGGTATTGGGGCGGTATTGATGCAAGAAGGACGCCCTTTGGCTTTTACCAGCAAAGCCCTATCTGATCGCAATTTGGGGAAATCCACATATGCCAAGGAAATGTTGGCAATATTGCATGCAGTCTTGCATTGGCGACCTTACCTCATTGGGCGCCATTTCTCCATCAAAACTGACCACCAGAGTTTGAAATACTTTCTAGAACAACGGGTTGCCACCCCCGAGCAACAAAAGTGGGTATCAAAACTCATGGGCTATGATTATGACATCACGTACAAAAAAGGGAAGGAAAATCTTGTGGCAGATGCTCTCTCTCGCCAATTTGAGACCCTTAGTATGTTGTATGCCATCTCTGCACCATTGCCCCAATGGATTGAGCCCTTACGTCAAGAAATACTTCAGGATGCAAATTTGAAAGACCTGGTTGCTTCACTTAGGGATGATCCAGAATCTACACCAGGATATAGTTGGGATGGCCAGGATCTGCGTTACCATCAACGCCTGGTTCTTCCTCCTAAGTCCCCACTTCGAGAGCTCCTCATGAAGGAATCACATGCTACTCCATCTGCTGGCCATTCAGGGTTCCTAAAAACTTATGAGCGACTCAAGTGCACCTTCTTTTGGAAAGGTATGAAACAGGACATTCGCTCTTTTGTAGCGGATCGCGACACATGTCAAAGGATGAAAGGAGAAACAGCAGTGCTCTCCGGGCACTCTTCAACCATTGCCGATACCGGATCGGTGTGGACCGACATCTCCATGGACTTCATAGAAGGGCTACCTAAATCCGGAGGCAAGTCTGTTATTTTCGTGGTAGTGGACCGCCTTTCAAAGTATGCTCACTTTTGTGCCCTAACCCATCCTTACACAACATCCACTATTGCCCAAATTTTTCTTGACTCCATTTTTCGCCTTCATGGCATGCCAACCTCCATTGTATCTGATCGTGATCCCACCTTTACTAGCAATTTTTGGCAAGAGTTGTTTAAGTTGCAAGGGACTCAGCTCAAAATGAGTTCAGCCTACCATCCGCAAACGGATGGTCAAACAGAGGTTGTTAATAAATGCTTGGAAACCTACCTTCGCTGCTTTGCCTCCAATCATCCTACTCATTGGGCAAAATGGCTCTTTGGCCGAATGGTGGTACAACACTTCCTATCATACCGCCACCAAACTCACACCGTTTGAGGCAGTTTACGGGCGTCCTCCACTCACGCCTTCCTCCTACATTCCGGGCAGCTCCAAGGTCCAGGCCGTCGACAATGTTCTGAGTCAACACACCGAGGTCCTCCGCCAACTCAAGCAAAATTTGAACATGGCCCAGAATCGGATGCGCCAACAAGCCGATAAGCATCGTTCGAGCACGCTTTGATGTGGGTGATATGGTCTTCCTTCGCTACCAGCCATACAAACAATCATCCCTACAACTCCGCAAGTGTCAGAAGCTCGCTCCAAAATTCTATGGTCCTTATCGGGTTCTACAACGGATTGGTCCAACAGCTTACAAATTGGCTCTTCCCCCCACTTCCAAGATCCACCCTGTTTTTCATGTTTCCCTTCTCAAGAAAGTGGTGGGCACACAGGTACAGGTTCAATCAACACTTCCGAATTGGATGAAGAAGGTTCCATATTACTTGCACCGGAGCAGCTGCTGGATCGTCGAACTCGCACTCTGTGCAACCGTACCATTACAGAGGTCCTGGTTCAGTGGCGTGGACTTCAACCTGAGGATGCTACATGGGAGTCTCTCCATCAACTCCAAAGAATGAGTTTCTCATTTTCAGCTTTGAGGACAAAGCTTCTTCAAGGAGAAGGACATGTTAGGATCTCATCCTAACCCTTAATGTAATAACTTCCCTAATGTAATAATTCCTAGTGAACGTGGGTAGTACCCATGATTAATATTTTGTAATGTTCTAAGTTTTAGCTTAGGTAGTGCCTATGACAAATGGCACCCTTTTTATGTAACACATGGTAGATAGGATAGGTAAGGTGGCATTGTGCATGTAATTCGTGTGGCATTATGCATGTAATTTGAGTGGCATTGTGCATGTAATTCAAAGTGGCACTATGCATGTAATCCAGGTGGCATTTTGCATGTAAGCCAACCTTGGAAGGAAACTCCTTAAATACCCGAAAAGGCACCAATGTAACCATCTTTTTGCAAATTAATGAAGTATTGAAGGAGGTTGCCCCCTCGAAGAGGCCCGCGATTCTATCTTATTGTGAGATTGTTCCTTTATGCAAATTTCTGTTATATTAATATGATGTTTATGTGAGTTTATTTCCAAGCAATCGTGTGAGAGTGTGTTATTTGAGTTTATTTTATAGCAGGATCTTAACAGGGACCCTTTCCAAGATCTCTATGAGGACATTACTAGAGACTCAACTTCAGGGGAGATACTTTTGCTGGGAGATTTCAATGCTCGGACCAGACCTATGCAAGTTTCTCTTCATGACCTCATAACCGATGAGTTGCAAACTCGGGAACTGGATCCTAAGGACCTTGGTTTTGCTCGAACATCCAGCGACACACAAGTTACTACTTACGGTAAGCATCTTATTGAGTTGGGTGAATCCAACAGGCTAGTGCTTCTCAATGGCATATCTTCTTTTCCGGATTCCGGTGGGTTTACTTGCTTTCCTCATAGTGGTGGAGCCAGTGTCGTCGACTATGCTATTTCCTCTACCACCCTCATTCCATTCATTTCCCAGTTTAGCATCTCTGATCACCCTCCCCCCCTTACCGATCATTCAGTTCTTTCTCTTACTTTATCCGTTGTTTCCCTTCCTGTTACTCATCCCCCTCCTCCCTCCCCTTCAGCCCCTCGGGTCATAATAGACTTTGACTATTATTATTCCTTTACCTACATGGACCGGTTGCGTCAAGTTCTCCCCAGGGTGTCTTCTCTTCCCGATGTTTCCGATCGTTCTGCTTGCTTGGTCCAAACTATTTGGAAGGCTGCTTTGGACTCGTACCCCCACTCTATTCGTCCTCGTCCCCCTGGTCATTGCCCCATGAACATCTGGTATGATGAGGAATGTAAGTCTGCCCACCGAAGGTTGAAATATGCCATTCGGAATCCTTCCCAACTCTATGCCATTTCCCACAAAGACTACGGGATGCTTCTTCGAAAGAAGAAGCGTCTCTTCCTCTCTCAACATCGACTTGATCTTATCCACTCCCTTCAGCAGTCTCCTAAATCCTTCTGGCGCCTTATCCTCCCCCGTGATCGGATTACTCATGGGATCGACCTTTCCTCTTGGACCATTCATGCCTCTTCCCTCTATACCATCCCTAATCAGCCTCCTATTACTGTTTCCTCCCCCCCTCTTCGTGCCACCTCTTTTCTACTGGTCTTGTCAGGCAGGCTATCAGGAAACTTTGTACGAGCAAAGCAGCAGATTTGGATGGGTTACAGGCGGAATTTCTGAAGCATGGTATTGACCCTCTTGTTGGGCCCCTCACTGATCTCTTTAATCTCTCTGTCTGTTTTGGGTTTCCTGATTCTTGGACTGAGCATATCATTCACCCCATTCATAAAGCAGGTGATCCCCATGAACCCAATAATTATAGGACTATCATGATTGGGCATATCTTTGCCAAGCTTTATGCCACAGCATTGGATGTGCTTCTCTCCCGAAGGTTGGAGGAGGAGGGTTTCAGGGCTCTTGGCCAAGCTGGTTTTCGGCAAGATCACCAAACCACAGATCACATTCTAGTCCTCAAAGCTATTATTGAGGAGGCGTGTTCCAGGTCCTCGAAGGTTTATTGTTGCTTTGTTGACTTCAGGAAAGCCTTCGACACGGTGCCTCGACATTTACTTCTTGAGAGACTACGGTCAGTTGGCATCTCTGGGCAACTTTTGACAGCGGTTACACGGTTATATGAGACTGTGAAAGGTCGGTTTCGCTCCCCTCAAGGGCTTTCAGACAGTATTCTTAGCACCATAGGAGTGAAACAGGGGTGCCCCCTTTCCCCAACACTTTTTGGGATCTTTATCGACGAGCTTGAGACTTTTATTAAGGAGAACGCTCACGCAGAGGATGGTTGCCTTCTTCACTATGTGCTGATTTCTATTCTCCTCTTTGTTGATGATGTTGCTCTTTTGGCCTCTTCTCCTGAGGGGCTTCAGCGCCATCTGGACAAGCTTGCCGCTTTTTGTGACTCGAGACAGTCGACGGTGAATCTTTCTAAGACCAAGGTTATGGTATTCAATACTACCAAAGAGGCTCTATCTCATCTCCACTTCTCTTTCCAAGGTCGGGAGGTCGAGATCACCACCTCTTATGTGTACTTGGGGGTTCTTTTCACCGGTCCCACTTTTAGTATGAAACCCGCCGCCCAAGCCCGGGTGTGTAAGGGATATGCAGCTCTGTCTTTGCTAGAGAGGAATTGCTTCAAAGCACATTTTCAGGATATACCTGTGAAGATGAGGATTTTTGATGCCTTGGTCAAGCCAACTATTACTTATGGGTCAGTGGTTTGGGGTCCTAGCCTTGGCCCGACCGAGTGGTCACGGGTTGAACGAGTCCAGACACTCTTTCTTCGACGATTCATTCGTTGCAAGGGCACAGTCCCCCGCTCTATTATTTTGGCAGAGTTTGGGGCTTCTCCTCTCCAGCTTGAGATTATCTTCTTGATTATCGGTTATCTTCACAGGATCCGTACTTTCGGAGATACCCCTGAGGGTTGCAGGCGGTACCCTTACCTCGCCCTTTGCTCCTCGATGGAACTCTCTCCGAGTTCTCGAGGAGGCCGGAGGAGCTGGTATTTTCAGGTTTCTGCCCTCCTGGCCAGCATTCAGATACAGATAGACAGGCTCCCCCCTTATTCTTTGGGTGTTCTCCCCCCCTCTCGGCTTAGTAAGGAGAGGATGCTCCACGAGATCCGGAAGGATGTTAGTCTCCAGTACACCAGATGCACTTGGATCTCTCCTGTTGCCCCTCTTTCCCCCAAGTTGTCTTTCTACCATGAGCACTTCTTACAGATACAGGAGGGCAAAATAGTTCCTCCACAATATCTTCAGCAGCACACAATGCATAGTCTTCGGATCACTATTGGGCAACTCAGGGTGTGTTCTCACCAACTCCGGATTGAGTCAGATCACCATCTTCCGAGGGAGGAGCGGATTTGCTTGTTTTGCCCCTTGGGTGAAGTTGAAACCCTTCATCACTTTATTTTTTGTTGTCCCATTTATTATGAGATCCGGGGTAGATTCCATTGCCTTTTCAGGGACAACTCTCAATCTGTTTCTACCTTCTTTAGATACCCGGACCAGCGGTGTCTCGCACTCTTTCTTAGGGAGATAACTCAGCTTCGACGACATAAAAGTTCTCCTCCAGATGGATCTCACCCTCCTCAACATCGGCTCATCACAACATACTTCACTAGCTCCGATGGACCAGGTGACTCCGGACGGAAACGCCCCACATCATCCAGTTCGGACGGAAGCAGGGTCACTAGACAGCGCACACACAGTTTGTCAGGGTTCCGAACTAGCACTGGTCAGAGACATATCAGGGACTTCTTTAGCTCCAGTACTTCGGCCTCGATTGTTAGGAGAGTTTAGTTTCTGGGGGTCCTTGGAGCTTGCCCCTCCTGGGCTGCTCCCTCCCCCCTCCTCTCTCTCCGTTCTTCTTGGCGTGCACTCCTCTCTTCTGGATTACAGCCCTCCCTCCCTCTGCTCTCCCTTTTCTTTTCCCTTTCTCTTTGGCCCGGTTGTCGGGTTTTGTCTTGTATTTATCTTAGTTCTTTTCTTTGTTGGGCTTTTTAGCCTGCTAGCTGGCAGTCATTATTGTCCTTCTTATAGTCCCTTGGGTCTTATTTTGGCCCACCGCGGACATTAATAATATTTCATTTCATTTTAGAGCATCAATTTGATCTTGTGTAAGCCCTTTTGGGATGATTGACGACAACAATTGTGCTTCTCTCTCTCTCTCTCTCTCTCTCTACACTTTCATGCAGTTCACCCTATTTTCTTTACTCTAGATTAGCTTACTATGGTGCACTGTAACCTATGCTCCATGGGGATGAAACCCAAGCTTTAGGGGTCCCCTCTCTCTCTCTCTCTCTCTCTCTCTATTTTCATGTAGTTCACCCTAGTTTCTTTACTCTAGATTAGCTTGTTTTCATGGAACTTTTGGTTACTATGTTGCATTGTGACCTATGTTCCATGGGGATGAAACCCAGGCTTTAGCGGTCATTTCGAAGACATGTTCAAATGTCCCAAAAATGCATCATGCCATCTTACGTCATCCCTATCCCAAAAACTTCATGGAACATAGATTGTAAAATCCTTTTCCAAGGAATCCCATTGTCCAATTTTGCTCATTCAAGGACATTAATAGAATTATTTTTTCTCATCTATGTTTTGTACATAAAGAATAATAACCTTCAAAGATTTAAAAAATAAAAGGCAATTGCAATTGACATAAATAATGTCAGTTCCATGTTCAATTACATTTGCGATTGCTTTGTGATCTGTTAGAGAGAGATGCTAGCATCTAGCCATAAGTTGAAGAATAGTCCAATAATTGATTTCATAGTCCACATTTTTTAGTCTAATACCTTGCAACAAATTCAAATTCTTGCAAGAACATCAACATCCAATACCATCATCAGTAGATCCTCAAGGGTTTACATATGTATTACTTAAGACTGATCATCCTTCAAAAGAAAATTATCAGTACGGAACAGTGTTGGGTACCACTAACTTTCCATGCTTTGGAACAAACACTAATAGTGCAATGCTCAACAACATTGCCACTGATACATGATGGTAGGATTTAAAGTGATGTCAAAATCATGATATATGCAGGAGTAAAAGTTGATGCATCAATTGATCAGTTATTTTTTCTCGGTTAGAATGTAGGTTAACTTCCCACTACTAAGAGATGGTTGCTTTGGGTACATTTATATTGAATTTAATTATAAGGTGTTTTAAAGTTCTACTTTACAGATTTTGACAACGTATTGTTCAAGGTAAGTTTCACACTTATTCTCGGCCTTGAGACAATCTTCATAATTATTTTCTAGAGCCATTGCCTTAGATCCATGTGTAACAACACCTCAGGCCAAGAGAGATTTCAAGGTTTTTTAAGCCTTCAGACTACCAAAAATATCACAAGTTAAATATCACAGGATGTCAAGATCGAATATAATATAGCCACACTACAATAAAGATAGTGATAAGAATTAGAAGAAAGAAACTTCCAACATTAATCAGAACACAATCTGAAGTTTGTATTGTATGAACTTGTACATCCCGTTATGGAGATTTTGCTTCCATGATATAGTTTTACAAAATGACCTTTGAATTAATTTCTTGCCACTTGCCTAAGAGACTCTCGATCTTCACTTCGGACATATAAATCAAATAATGTAATATACTCTAATACCCCCCCGTATTACATTATTTGATTTTCGTTTCTCTTGATTTGCACAAACCATTCTTGAATGTTTGAAATTTGTTTTGGCCTAGTGCTTTTGTAAATATATCTGCAATCTGATCTTCAGTTGAAATATGTTTCAGTTGAATATGATGACTTTGAAAATGATCCCTGATAAAATGGCATTGTACTTCAATATGGTTTGTTCTTTCATGAATAATTGGATTTTTGATCAAATTTAGTACCCCTTGATTATCATAATTTATTAGTGTTGGAGTTCTTTTGATTCCCATATCTGATAGTATGTGTTGTAACCATAAAGCTTCATAGACTGCATCCTTAGCTGCACGATATTTTGCTTCTATAGATGATAGTGCTACTGGATGTTTTTTACTGTACCAGGCGATTGGACCTGAACCAAGATAGGAAATGCAACCTAATGTAGATTTTCTATCATCTATAGATCCAGAATAATCTGAATCTGAATATCCTTGTAGAAAAAACTTCTTATCACCCTTTTTGTAGATAAGTCCATATTCTGTAGTCTTGTTGATATATTGTAATGTTCTTTCTGTGGCTTTCCAATGACTTTCTCTAGGCTCTTCCATGAATCTTGAAAGATAGTTTACAATAAAAACTATATTTGGTCGAGTATTTGTTTAACATAAAAGACTTCCAATTAATTGACAATAGATTGTAGCTGAAACCAAAGGTGTCTTATCATATCTAGAAAACTGCAATCTCTGTTCCATAGGAGTATCCTTGGTTTTGCAATTGTTCATCCTGTATTTTTCAAGTAGAGGATTTTGCAGACTTGGTTTGTGTTATTGTGATATTATCTTCATTTTGATGGACTTCCAGACCAAGACAGTAATGAAGAAATCCCAAATCTATCATCTCAAAATCCTTTTCTAGATCCTTTTTTACTTCATTTATCATAGTTTTTGAGCTTCTTGTAATCACTATGTCATCAACATACACTACAAGTATTATTATATCATTCCCAACCTTTTTCGTATAGAGATTTGGATTTGACAAAATCTTTTTCAAGTTGTGATATAATAAATGATTATTGATTTTTATATACCATGTTTTTGGTGCTTGCTTTAGACCATACAAGGATTTGTTTAACTTGCAAACTTTGTGTTCTTGTTCCTTAATTACAAATCCTTTTGGTTGTGACATATAAACTTCTTCTTCAAGATCACCATTAAGAAATGCACTTTTTACATCCATCTAATGAAGTTTCCATCCATGATGTGCTGCCAAAGCACAAATTTTTCTAACAGTAGTCATTCTCGTTGTTGGTGCAAAAATTTCTTCATAATCAATTCCTTCTGTTTGAGTATTTCCTTTTGCAACCAGTCTAGCCTTGTATTTGTCAAGTGATCCATCTGCTTCATATTTAATCTTGTAGATCCATTTACAACCAACTATTTTCTTTCCAGGAGGTAAGTCAACTAAATTCCATGTTTTATTCTTCATCAATGTTTCATATTCTGATTCCATAGCTGCTTTCCATTTTGGATGATTTAATGCATGAAGTGTTGTTGTAGGTTCTGCTACAAAGCTTATTAATCCCCTATTCATTCTAGTTAAACTACGAGTTTGAGGTCTTGTAGTTGTAAGATCTGACATTTGCTCTAATTTTGAATCTTTTAGTGTATCTCTAAGCCAGATAGGTTCTTTTCTTTACAAATTTGTAGTAATTTTTGTATTTTCATTCTGATCTTCTTGTTCCTCTGATTCTGTGTCTTCACTTGATTATTCTTCTTCTGAGAATTCTAGAATGCCTTTTTGAATCAACTTTTTGTTCCTTGATGACATTTTTCATTCCTTCATCAAATCCTACATCTCTACTTATATAGATTTTCTTAGTCAATGGATCAATTATTCTGTATCCTACTAATCATCATCATAACCAAGAAATATTCCACACATAGTCTTCTCATCTAATTTTGTTTTTTTTTTTGCTTTGGAATATGCATATAGGCCTTACATCCAAAAATTCTCAATCGTTCTATAGTCAGTTTTTGTCTTGACCATACTTCTTCTAGTGTAACATTTTCTTGTAGGTAGTCTACTTTGTAAATATACAGCTAGTTTAACTGTCTTTGCCCAATCCTGATGATCAAGCTGAGCTTCCTTTAACATACACCTAACCATTTCCATAATAGATCTATTCCTTCATTCGTCAATACCATTTTGTTGTGGTGAATATGTTGTAGTGAGTTGTCTTTTTATTCCATTTTCTTATCAAAATAAAATAAATTCCTTTGGTAGAAATTCACCTCCTCTGTCTCACTAAAGATTCTTGATAGTTTTTCTTGATTCTTTTTCAACTAGAAGTTTGAACTGTTTGAAACAACTAAATGCTTCAAATTTGTATTTCATAAAGTAAACCCACATTTTTCTGGAATATTTGTGTCCTCCAATACTAGTGACATTCATTGGTCCACATAGATCTGTATATATTAGTTCCAATGGTTTTTGAGCTCTATGTTGACAAAGTTCAAAAGGTATTCTATTTTGTTTTCCTGTTAGACATTCTGGACAGCTTGTAGATTCCCAAAAGAATTTAGGTCAACTTTTAACCCTATGATATTTAGCCATCTCATTCAATGATGATGCACTTGTATGTCCTAGCCTTTTATGCCAAAGTTCTTTTGTTTCAGAGGTTCCTACTAATAAAGCCATATTTGTTACTGTATCTAGGGTGAACAAACTATCTCTATAAGATCCTAAAGCTATCACTTGTCCCTGCTTGATAATAAGACATTGCTTTCTCCCTTTGATAACTTTAAACTCAACTTCTAACTTTGAATCTTTGATCCATAAGCTAAGATACTGAAAGAAGATTAGTAGCTAATCCTTGGACATATAACACATTATTAATTACTCCTTTTCCATTTGTTAGATCAACCAGTACATTTCCTACTCCTTGGACTTCATAAGTCATGCTATCTGGATGACAACTGGTTTCTCATATTTCTCATAAAAGGTATTAAACCATGGTTTGTTTCCAATCATATACTGAAAGAAGATTAGTAGCTAATCCTTGGACATTTAACACATTATTAATTACTCCTTTTCCATTTGTTAGATCAACCAGTACATTTCCTACTCCTTGGACTTCATAAGTCATGCTATCTGGATGACAACTGGTTTCTCATATTTCTCATAAAAGGTATTAAACCATGGTTTGTTTCCAATCATATGTCTGCTTGCTCCGGAATCAATATACCAATTGTCCATAATGACTTCTAAGTTTCAAAATTTTTAAATCTTGTGGAGTAGTAAACCTAATGACTCCCTAATTTCTGAACAATTTTGCAAATTTATATTTTCTACATTTGATGTTGAAATCCTTTTATCTCATAAGTAAATAAATTTGCTTCCAAACTTATATTTTTCTAAATTTGATGTTGAAATCCTTTTATCTCCCAAGTAAATAAATTTGCAAAAATTTTAAAAAGAACGTCTGATTTTCAATTTTTCAAAAATATATCCAAATTAAATAATTTCATTCCTTATCACTCCAAACCCTTTATAAAACCTTATTACTCCTAAATTAAATAATAATAAAAACTTGACAAAGCTTTTATTAAAACTTTTAATTCCCTAAAAAATCTTATCACTCCTAAATCCTTTAAATACTTTCAATTAACTTATCTCTCCTATAAACTTAAATCAAAATTAAACCCTAAAACAAATTTACCTTACACTTGAGAATATGGCACGAACTTTGCTGCAGGTTTTCTCGGACGCTCGCTGTCCTGACTATACCTCTTTCTTCCTTGCTCATGTGACTGCACCAATACACTTCATAAAGGTGTTGGAGACTATGCCACTTGTATCCTTGCATGATTGCGTTTCATCTCCTCGGACATTACATTCAGCTCATATTGAACATTCTTCAACACTCGGACCACATAACTCAACATGCAGCACTTTATGGACGTTATGCTATCAACCGCACTCATTAACAATCAAATTCTTCCATGAGCATTTCACTGCATTAAAAACGGTGCACAGAACCTTCACCTTGGCAATAGACACCTCCCTTGGCATTTGGAATGCCTCCAACGACGATTAGGTTCCGCTTAGACGTTCTGGTTTCTCCTTGCGTGCTTTGGATTGCGGTCGGCTCTTCTAGTGTATGCTCAGCGTTGTTGTATTCCACATTGCTTTGTCACTGCGTTCCTAGAATGCCTTAGATGTTGCTTCTAGACATCTTTTAGTTGCTTTATAATTCTGTTGCGTCTTCCTTGCTTTCATTGCTTAGCTTAGGACGTTTCTTAACCACATAGGCTAGTTTTTGTTTTGCTTTACGTTAGCATTCTTTTCACTATACTTTGGCCTCGACTTCTGCTTGCTATAGACCTCAATCTTGGCTTTTGTTCCTTAAAAAGTTCATCTTCTGCTTGTTTATAAAATTCCAGACACAGCTTCACTTTCTAGATACCATGACTTCCTCAAGTTCGGCATTTGAATGTGTTCCGCTGGCTCTTTTGACTTTTGTTGTAGATGATAACAGATTGTATTGCTATAACCTTTGCTTCTATGTTTCGAGTGATGATTGCCGACATGAGAGCTCTTCTTCTAATGGAGCTTGGATCTCAACTTGGACCGCTTATCATTTTCCTTTATGCCTTTTTATCTTCTCATGAAAATTTTTATCACCATCTTCTTTTCATTTCTCCATGAGCTACTTTACATCTATATTCTCTGGCTTCTTCTCTTTCTCTTATCTCACTTCGTGAATGATATACCTATCTTATTCTTTTCTCTGTTTCTATCTATCTATTCCTCTTTCTTTGCACCAATGTCAAGGAGGTCAATTTCTTTGTGACCTAAATCTTCTTTCTCTACAAATTCTTGGACCAATGTCAAGGTGACATTGAATGTCCCTGTATCTTCTATCAACTTTCTATGTCAAGGGATATCTATGTCCTTGATTCTTCAACTATCTCTAAAATCAATGTGAAGGGTCGGTTATGTCCTTGAATGATCAACTATCTTAAAGTTGAGTCCTAGTCTTCACTGGTTATTCTTCAACCGTGGAAAGACTCTAGCCTATCTACTCACTATGACCTTCAAATAGAATCCGAGTCTCACTGCCTTTAAAGTGGACAGACTCTAAATCCATTTTATCAAACTGGACAAAATTTATTTTAGTAATGGTGGCTATTAAACTCTTGTCAATTTGGAAAGAGTCTGGTGGTTGCTCTGATACCACTGATAGCTTTTTAAGCCCTAATACTACTAGAAATATCGCAGGTTAATATCACAAGATGTCAAGATCGAATATAATATAGCCACAATACAATAAAGACAGTGATAAGAATTAGAAGAAACTTACAGCATTAATCAGAACACAATCTAAAGTTTGTATTGTATGAACTTGTGCATCCCGTTATGGAGCTTTTGCTTCCATGATATAGTTTTACAAAATAACCTTTGAATTCATTTCTTGCCACTTGCCTAAGAGACTCTTGATCTTCACTTAGGACATATCAATCAAATAATGTAATATATTCTAATAAGATGCCCATAATTGGCATTCTACTCCTCAAAATGGACTTCATCTCTTAACCTCTTCTATATTTCTCTCCTTCAACTTGACTGCTGGCTGTCTCTTCTATTCATCATTACTTTTAGCATGTTAAAGTTTACCGATTTTTGGCTCCAACCCTCAAGGCTGTACTTTGATGCCATATAGTTGTTCAGCTTTGGTGTATTTAACCCTTGACTTCTTTACTCTAGTTTAGCTTATTTTCTTAATACCTTCTTGGTTACCATGGTGCATTGTAACAGCTCTTTTCAGCAAGTCTCATTGGCCTACTTTAGTTATCCATGGACATTAATAGAATTATCTTATCTGTTTCCTGATTAGAAAAGTATCTGGTTTTTCTAAAGTGAATGCACTGATTATATTCAACTTTGAGTATATAACCAACTGATTTGGACTTTACGTACTAATAGGATTGATGTGGTGCTCTTTCCTTTATTCTCAACATATTATAAGATTTTGACATGGTCAGTTACTCAAATAATGATGTGCAAACAATGATGCCATAAATTTAATAAACATGTTACAAGCCAAGCCCCACAACCAAATATTGAACTTTAATTCCTCCGGGGCAACCTTGTCATTGAGGCAACACAGTCCTTGAAATAAAAGTAATTGACAGCCCTCTCATATGAAAAACGCATCTCCAATAATGACCATCCAAAGCACGTGTTACTAAAAATCAGATGTTAAAAATGGTAATTGCCTTTGTTAGAATAGAGTTTCCTTAGTGACCACCATAGTAGTCAGACTCTTTTGGACTCCCGAGTACTCCGCCGAGTCCAAGTCCGAGTCCGAGTGGGCTCAGCCGCGCCGAGCCCACTCCGACTCCTTTTTTTCTGGACTCCACCGAGTCTCGGGCCGAGTCCGAGTCCATCCCGGACTCCCGAGTCCCGACGTCGGGACTCGGCTGGCCCAAAAAAATGGAAGTTTAAAAAAAAAAAAAAATTACGTCTAGGGCGGTTAAGTGTTGATGATGCTCCACGACTTAAGCATCCACGTTGGCCAGTGCGCAATCACGAACAAGACGCTGAAATCTTTGTTTATTATATTAACGAGAGAATGTGCAATTTTGCTTCTCAAACCTTCAGAATGCTTATCCCTCAATTATAATTTATTTTAATACAAATATATCTTTCGCCGATGGATACATCATCCGCGTCTTGTTTGGGAATGGGAACCGCTTCAGAATGCACGTATGCATGTCCTGTGGGGTGTGGCGATTCGGGCGGAGAATGGCATGATTTTTGGAGGCGTTCGATCAAGGAAGGCTTGAGGCCGCCAGTGTTGAGACCTCTTCTGGAAAGTTCGTAGCGCAGTTCTTGCACCTTCATTTTCTTCCATTCTTTTCTCTCCTTCAATGCACCCTCTCCCATCGCCATCACTGCCACCATCGCCATTGCAGCCAATACACACCACCACGCCGCAATGGGAAAAAATTTAAAAACGATAATTTATTTCGCTCTGAAACCCTCGACCGCCAACGAAACAATTGCTACGCACGAAGCTCCCCTAGAATAATGAATGTCGCTTCTACCTTGAATTTTGGTAAGCAGTTTTCAAAAACGGCTTCCCATTCTAAAACCGGAAAAATGGCTAGGATTAAATATTAGCTTTATTAATATTTGAAGAATTTTATTTTCAATTTTTTTTCTCAGGAACCTTTTAATAAAAGTAAAGTTAATAGATCCCAACCAACCATCCAGGAAATCGAATCTAGACAACCCACCGATTATTTTTAAACATGGTATTTGAATATTTTATTTATTAAACATGGTGGACTAAGTTAGGGTGATTCCGTCATACAGTAAAGTTTATCATTATTTAATGTTTTTATTATTATTTAATGTTTTGTAAAATGTTAATAATGTTTTTGAACTTTATATATTAAGTTTTATTTTATCATTATATTATTTATTTATAATTTTATAAACCAAAGTGGTCATGCCTGCAAAGGTCATAGTCTGTTCCGAATCCTCTGAGTGCACGCCATACCGACAACGATGGTATGAATCTCGAGCGACCGGTGGTCCTCTTCATGTCGGGTTATAAAATAATGAGGTGGTATAGGCTTGTTGGGGGCAGCCCCTGTAGTTTGAACCTTGCACTTGGCAGTTACTAAAAATAGTGTGGATGTAACCAACTCCCTATGTATCCAAAAAAAAAATTATAAAACAAAATTATTAGCTTGCTATTAGAATATGCTCCTTCCTCTTGTTAATTTCTTATTTGTATAATGTTGAATGTTGAGTAAGTGTGTTAGAATATACTAATAAGTAATATGCATGAAAAAACTTATTTTTTCAATAAAAATTTGTATTTTTTTTCATTTTTTCTTTTTTCGAGTTTTTACCGAGTCTTGCCAAGTTTTTTTGCCGAGTCCCGAGTCCGACTCCCGAGTCGAACTTTCCGAGTCCGAGTCGAGTCCGAGTTTTGCTACTATGATGACCACAATGTCTTTTATTAAAGCAAAAGAAACAATATTTATTACAACATGGAGTCCCAAGCATGTTATGCATGCTTAATCATTGCTATACCTTTTTCCTTCAAAGTTTTCACTGGAAATTTCAACTAGCAATCGCAAGTTGTTGTGGTGGTAGCAACTGTGATGTAAATCATCTTCTTCGTAATCAAAACAGAAGCAGCAGGGTTGCTCAAACCACCATTATTTCTACAATTATATGGAATCTATGTATTTCTCATCACCTTTCTATCTATCAGCATATTAGTTTGACATAATCTTGGAAATTGGGGAATAAATCTTCATCTTAATTGCTCACTTGGCATCAATTTTATAACAAATTATTTTAACTATTCAACGACTTCAGATAGCCCAGGTTTTCCCTAGGATAGTTTGCATGATCAATCCACATATTCTGCACTTTTCCCATATACTATAATGCCAGTGCATGTAGTATTTATCTTTAAAACAGTTAACCATCTCCATGGTATTCTTGTGCCATCCTGTAATAGTCAGTTCATACACTATATTATACGCATATTTTTGTAAGTCAATTTGCTAGCCAAAACTATTTTTTCTTCATGGCCCAAAAAAAAAGGGGGTAACAAGGTTTACAAAAAGAAACATTATTAAACAAAAGATTCAAACAGTCCAATATAAATGTATCTCTTGATGAAGCTCAACAAGTCTAGAGTACAATTACCACAACTACTGGATACTTACAGCATCTATATGCTTATTGCCAAAATGTTCTAAGACAATCCTCTACAAAATCCCAACATAATCTGTATCACACCCATAAGGACGTAATCTATCATATTTTAAAGTGGACATGTTAATCCATAAACATAAGTGTTTTAACTCTATGTTAAAAGTCTTTATCATGATTCATAATAATTACCAGATTCATAGCTGTCATTCTTAGATATATGACAACCTCAACACACTAACTCTAAACTTTAAGATACATCTAACTCCCTTCACAAAGACCAGTTGGAGAAGCTAACACAAAAAAAAAACTCATGGAAAAAGATTAGAAGGGCTATTCCTACTAAACGGCATCTAAATGGCAAACAACATAGTCTGTCCAGATTCCGTACTACTTGTTAACTGAACTCAACTCTTTATAATCCACTTCATATAATGGATCACAATCATATAACCTTCTCTAATTGATAGAACATACGATAACTACATTTCAAATGTTTGCAATCACCAGCAAGAGAATATGGGCATCTAGAAAAAAAATCCAAGTAAGAGAGCATACTTATCACAAATTTGCTGTGGAGTGCAGTTCTCTTCCTTTGCCTTTGTTTCTGTAGCTGTACCATATTCATCAGTCCCACAAATATATATTGCATTATAATCCCTCAGACGACAATACCGAGCAAAGACATCAGCACTTAAAACACCTGAAATAAAAACATAACCACCAAAAAGAAAATCTACATCAAAATACAAGGCTAATGAGCTTATTTATTCATATACAATGTATGTTAACATTCAAATAAATGAACAAGAGGCATTCATTTTCCATTTATGGGAAAGTTCTTGGATGTGTGCAGATTGATTTGACATCCTCAACGATAAGGAATTCCTAAGAAACTAGAAAACCATATAAACAGTTCCAACTCATCCAAAACAACAAGCTTCAGAAGAACTTATACACAGTTTAAGCATAATTAAATTAACTAGTCTAGTTTCCATTTTTTATTTGAGAAAATACAAGACTGGGCAGTACGAGAGGAGCAGAGAATGGACCCTAGAGCTAACATGGGGCCCACAATAAACCAACGGAAACCACACATGGGGAGAACTCCACACTCACCACCATCGAGCGATGCTCCCACAGGAGAGGATGGAGCATATGGCTACGCAATGATTTGCTCGTTTGAGGGGCTAGGTCGTGGTTCGCCTGCTTCCACTAGGGCATTTCACCCAAAATCCTGCTTCCTGATTTGCAAAGCTCTATCTGGGTATTGTGCTTTATATACCACCATGAGGGCCTGTTGCCACATTTTGGGGTAAAATTTTGGAAAAATTGCTGCACTTATTTTTTATGTTCAAACCCTCTCCTTTCTTCCTGTCCTCCAAAACAAGCTTCACTCAGCAATCAGTTAAGACAGTCCTCAGGATCGCACTCAAGAGCAGCAAGTCTCAGGGTCGCTCGAATCATCAGCAGCCCAGCTTCGGGCAGAAGACATAGCGAGGTGCAGAAGGATGTCAAAAGTTTTCTAAGGTTAACCTCAAGTTTGCTCCATTGTTGAGTGACTCCCGAACTCGCTCCTCCCCTTATGCGACTCCCGAGTTCGCTCCCTCACCAAGCGATTCTCGACATCGCCTTGCCTCTACGACGAACCCCAGTCTCGCCTAGTTGCTAAGCGAATCTTGGCTTCGGAATTATCAAGAAAAGTCTAAGGCGTGGAGGCCATCCCAGGTTCGCTTCATCTCTAAGCGACTCCCAAGATCGTCCCTCCACCTGGGCGATTCCCAGGATCGCTCCCATCCTGTAGCGAATCTCGGACTTGAGCCAAAAGCGAGCGATCTTCGGAGTTTGGTCCAGACTTGGCAGGATTTCAGGTAAACCTCGGGAAGTAGGGTAGGTGGGCGTTTAAGGTGCATTGATGGCACACGAATTCAGGTCTCAGCCCATCCCGACAGGACACCCTGTCAGGTCCCAAAAGCACTCCAAGGGGTAAGTTGCACCTGCCGCATTGATGAGGCATGCCTTCTCAACTGCAAGAATAGTCCGGAGCCGCTCTAGACACGGGTGAGCCTTATTCCAAGTACACTGACAGCTGACAAGGGTCAAATCCCAACTGCCCTGGCAGTTTTGGGGATCTGAGCATCAATGTAATTGGGGGGAAAATTCTTCTATAAAAGGCAGTTCAATTCAATGTAATAGGGGGGGAACATTTTGCTAAAGAGCTGCTGTAATTTGAGCTTATTGCATCAATATAAAGACTCCTGGTTCTGAGTCTGAGCTTGTTCACTATGTATGATGCCTTTATGCTGATTTCTGTTAATTTTGTTTCTTCATTTGCATACAGTAAATTCTGAAATCTGGATTTAAGTGTGTAGATTAAGAACGAACCCTGGAATTGCTAAAGGATACGTATCAGTGTGTTTAGTTTTAGTTTCTGCTAATGTTTATGATATTGATAGCTGCTTGTTCAAGTAGGAGTTAGCAATTGTGCTGCTTGTTCTTCCCCTTGAAACAAATCTGCATTTACCATTTCTTTCAGTCATTTATCCCTTTCAGCATTTTTCCCATCTCTTTCCTGTTCCCTTAGCTAAAACCAAAAGTAGTGTAGTATAGGAGTCGGCCTTCTCCGGAGATTGGCACGGAAGGCATCCCTTCCTTCCGGCCTTTCAAGGTTGGTCCGGGTCTAGGGCGCATATGCAAACCAAATCCTTTCCTAGGGCGGATTCGTGACCAACTAGTTTCTGGCACGCCCGGTGGGACCCAATCGTTCCACCTCATAAGCAGTATTGAGGAAGTGATGTTCGCTTCAGTACTGTCAAATCTGAACATCTGGCGACTCTACTAAACTCGGATACCTCCAAGTCTCGAAGACCAGTCTAAGAAAATCACGTCTTCATGCGTATGAGATGGAGAGTTAGAAACGCAGAAGAAGAGACCGAGTACTACGAGCTTGACATCAACGCCTTCGGAGAACGTCCTAGGCTAGTCAGGCCGAATATCTCTCTGGACGAAGCATCATCGCAAGAAGTTGTCGTTGTTGAACAAGATCCGACTTCAGATAGCACCGCAACCAGCTGTCCTCCAAATCCTCCGAACTCTCCAGACCATCAGGACGCTCCAGTTCTACCTGACGTGCAGTTAGGTGCCTCGGGAGCTCCTGCTCAGCCAAACCAGCTGCTGCTGCCGCCATTGCCGCCTCCTAATCAATCAAATCCGAACGCGAATATGGCGAACCCGCCACCAAATCAGAATCAAAGAATCAACAGCAAAATCAACCGCCGAACCCGCCCAGGTTGTTTGCAGCCTGGAACCACTCGGGGCCTTTGAACCTGGCAGCGCAAGATCAGATCCCTGCTGCAGCGCTCAAGGCCATTCCTACCTATGACGACACTGGAAAAACGGCGCAAGAGCATGTCCAAGACGTTGCCGCTCTAGCTACCATTCACGGTATCACGGAAGAAAACATCATGGTGAGGTTGCTAGTCTTGTCCCTCAGAGGGAAGCTTCTATACTGGTATAGATCCTTGCCGCCCGACACTATTGCTACATGGGACCAGCTGGCGGGAAGGTTGATACAAGGGTTCAATGAATCGGCGGACCCTTACTCCTTCCTCCACCAGTTCACGACCATCCAGAGACATCCACAGGAGGAGGTCCCTGATTTCAACGTCAGATTTGCTCGGACCTGGCAGAGTCCCTGATGGCCTGCGGCCGACTCCTGATCAGGCTGCATTCTATTTCCTTAGGGCATTCAGTTCCGACCTCAGTATGAATATTCGTTACTCTGGCATCAACACTTTCCCAGATTTGTATACGCAGGCCCAGAAGGCCAAGGCTGATTTGATCACCACTGGCAAACTTCCACTAAAGCCAACAATGCCAATCTACCCTGATTTGCCTCAGTATCAATACCCCAGCACATCCACTCAATTCCCTCCTGTACCTTCCATGTATCCGGTTCCCTCGTGGAATCCGAGTCAAGCGCCCAGTTTTCCGCAGCTTCCCGCTCCTCCAGTCCCACAGCTTCCTCCGCCCCCGCAATATCCGGCTTTGCCTCCGCCTATAGCACCGCTACCATTGCCGGCTCCTCCAGCTGTTGACCCGCAAACCAAGCTTCTAAGAGAGCTGGAGTCGCTTAACTCCACCGTGAGAACACTGTCCAATGATATGGCAGTGATGAAAAAGAAACAAGCTCAGCAAGAATTCCTGCCGAGAAGACCCTACCCTCCTCCGGCGATCACAAGAGATCAAGCGGCTCAAGCCGGTAGACCTCCCGCGAGGAATGCCGCTATTAGTGAAGAGCCGAGCACCTCAGATTACGTGCACTGGTGCTCCACTTGCAACGACCCACATGGGGAAGATACTTGTATGGTACACCAACACTATGCTCAAACATTGGCGGGCAGCGTCCCTAGCGATCAAGTTAATATGATTAGGGAGGCGGACCGTAACCTCATGATCCCCGAGGACGAGCAAGTTTCAATCCTTACCAAAAACGGGAAGAAACCGATCGAGGTGGATGCAGCCCAAATGGAACCTCTGAAGGTGTACGCCCGCCGTGAGAAGGAGCAGCCTCCGGCAAAAGCTCCTGACAAAGTTCCCTTGCCCCCGCCAGCCAAAGAGAAACCATTGCCGGCGAAAGCTCCAGTATCGCAACCACAAGGTGAAACCAAGGAGCAGGCCAGGGAGAAGCTCAAGTACCCTTCACTGACGAAGCGGCAGAGAGTTGAGGCCACGCAGCAGTACCGCACTAAGTACGAGGCTGCGAGAGAACCAGAGGTATCCACCGCCGCGGCTTACAACATTGTTGAGGAGCTGAAGAAGACTCCTACGAAGATAAGCTTGTATGATGCTCTGCAACTTCCCGGGCAGGTGGACCTGCTGCAGGAATCACTGAAATCCACCAAGGGAGGAAAGCCGACGCAGCCTGTGTTAGCTCAAACTCTAACCACCTCGGCCACAGGGAAAAACAGGCCACCACCGTTCTATCTCTCTTCGGATGGAAGGGTGGGTCGTGCACAATTGCATGATCGATTCCGGTGCAGCGACCACCGTCATGCCAAGGGCAGTTTGCGAGGAGATGGGCATGGAATACACACGGAGCAGCCCTGGTGTTCTTCAATTGGATGGCACTCCTGTGAAAACAGTGGGCGTCATCAAAGACATTCCCATCCAGTTGCACAAGGTGCCTCAGATTGTTGTGATACAAGAGGTGGTAGTCGTCGACCTGGAGCCGTACTTCAGCATGTGCCTCTCAAGGGAGTTCACTGCCAAGCTGGGAGGTTATCTTTCTCTGGACTACTCGCATATGGAGGTCCCGTTCAAGGGAAGGAAGGTAAATATTTACAACGAGAAACCCTCGACCTTCCTTATCGAGAAGATAGCCGAAGAGGGGCAACAGGATGATGCAGTCCACCTGATGACAGAAGAATTGAAGGAGGTGGACCTAGTGGAGGAATCCTTGGAAGAGCTTCGAGTGGAGGATGAATTCTCCTTGACTGATTTTAACGCCATGATCGGATCGGAGATGGGATGTTATTCCATCACCAAGCCCGAGAAGCCGAAGGAGACAGTGCATGAGAGCAAGGACTCTTGCCCCAAACGAACTATGGAAGCTTTTCTTTGACGGTGCCCGATGCAAAAACGGTGCAGGGGCAGGAGTTCTTTTGGTCTCACCCTCTGAAGAACAAAAAGATTACTGTTACAAGTTTGCCTGGAGTTGCACCAACAATGCGGCAGAGTATGAGGCCCTGTGCTTAGGGTTGAAGAAGGCTGAGAAGTTGGGGATCAAGCAACTACAAATTTTTGGAGATTCGGAGCTAGTCTGCAAGCAAATCACCAACAAGTGCATCTCAAAAAAGCATTATCTCAAGGCGTACCGCAATAGGGACTGGGACCTGCTGGAGTCTTTTGAGGCCCTTAATGTTCAAGCTATCTCTCGAGAAAAGAACAAGCACGCAGATGTCTTAGCGTCTATCGGAGCCAGATACTCCCCGGCTGATGACATGATGCAGAAGCCTAAGGCGATAAGAACCATTTGCATGCCTTATGTGCTTGATAGGGACACCCACTGGAAGGTGTTCGACTGTGACGAGCAAATCGTCAATTTCTTAGTCCATGAAGCAAGTACAATCGAAGGTAGAGACCCTGATGACGAAGAGTATGAGGGGTTGACATTTGAAAAACAACCATGTCCCAAAAGGACTAATCACTCAAGAGAGTTTGTTTGACCAAAATGATCGAGTGATCGCCCACAGGATCAAGGTGGATCAAAAGCAATACAGAGAGCTCGAATTGGAGCCAGGGAAGGTCATCAAACTGTACCCCCGAAGAGTTGGAGCAGATTCGGGCTTTATGCCGAGCATACCCAGATATTGTAGCATGGTCCTATCGAAACCTAAAGGGGTACGACCGAGAGGTCATCCAACATACCATTGAATTGCAAGAAGGGGTCAGACCCTGTAGACAAAAGCAGAGGCCGGTCAATCCCAAGATTGAAGTGTTGATGAGGGCAAAGCTCCTCAAGATGCTCGAAGCAAAAATCATTTACCCGATAAAGCACTCTTCCTGGGTTGCCAACTTGGTTCTGGTTAGAAAGAAGAACGGAGACATTCGCTTGTGCGTTGATTTCCGAAATCTGAACCAGGCTTCTTTGAAGGATCACTACCCGCTCCCACAAATCGACCAAATCCTCCATGTAGTGGCAGGAGCACAACGCTTTTCCCTCTTGGACGGCTTCTCCGGATATAACCAGATTTGGGTAAGGGATGAGGATCAGCACAAGACGACGTTCACCACCAAATGGGGGATGTTCGCCTATCAACGTATGCCCTTTGGCCTCTCAAATGCGGGGGCCACCTTCCAGAGAGCCATGGATTTGGCATTCGGCAAATTGTTGAAAAAATATATTGTCATCTATTTGGATGATATGACTGTGTTTTCACACAGGAGAGAAGAACATGCCTCGCACCTACAGCAAGTGTTTGAGAGATGTCGGGAGTTCGGCATATCTATCAACCCGAAGAAGTCTGTCTTCGCGGTGAAGGAAGGGAAGTTGCTAGGCCATGTTATCTCAAAAAAAGGGCTCGCTATTGATCCTGACAGAGCAGAGGCCCTCCTCAAACTCCTGCTCCCAAGAAAGGCCTGCAGTCCTTCTTCGGCCAAATCAACTTCGTGAGGAAGTTCGTGCCTGATTTCGCCCAAGTCATCAAGCCAATGGCCGAACTCCTGAAGAAAAACGCCGAGTTCGTCTGGACAGAGGAAAGGAAGAAGGCGTTCGAAGAGATCAAGGCTCGAATCGCCCAAGCACCTGTGCTGGTTAACCCGGACTATTCCAAAGACTTCATCCTTTATGCAGTCGGGGAACCTGAAAGCTATGCAGCAGTCCTAACACAAAAGGGAGATGACGGCGAAGAGCGCCCAATAGCATTCTTGAGTCAGGTTATCCAGCCGCATGAGGAGAGGTACAACTTCATTGAAAGGCAGGTACACGCAGTAATGAGGTCCCTCACGAAGTTTCGACACTTTGTCTCCCAGAGCAGGACGACAGTGTTTGTTGTGCATCTAGACATAAGAAATTTTATCATCCAAGGGGAGATGGGCAATAAGAGGGTTGGGTGGGTCACTAAGATCCAGGAGTTCGACATTGAGATCCAACCTACAAAGTTGATCCGTGGTCGGTCGCTATGCCAGGAACTCGCGATGCGGAGGACAATGACTGGATGGATGACTTAATATGGTACTTCAATACTGGGAGATGCCCAGACCGTCTCAACGCCTCGCAGAGGAGGAGGTTCAGGATCCAGGCCCGTAGGTATGTGTTGCGCCCAGAGGGGCTATTTTTTAGGAACATAGATGAAGTCCTCCTAAGGTGTGTTAGGGGGAGTGAGAAGGAAAAAATCCTCTATGAATTCCACTCTGGAATATCGAGGGGCCACTTGGCTGGAAGGCCAACGGCCTTAAAAATAATCAGAGCGGGCTCTTATTGGCCCACACTTTTTGCTGATGCATTCTCAGATAGTCAGAAATGCGGCAAATGCCAAAAGTATGCTGGCAGGAACAAGAATGCCCCAATGCCCCTGCACCCGATCCAAGTTGAAGCGCCGTTCCAGGGAAGGCAAAACCAGGGAATCATGATAAATTTGATGCCTTCTGGGAAGGCCCCTTTCAAATTGCCTGGGTAAATCAGTTGAATTCATTCATCTTGCAGGACATGGAGGGCCATACTTTGCCCATACCTGTCAATGGCCTTCACCTGAAGGTCTACCATCACTGAGAAATATCATGAAACTTCCCCATGTACATAGTTTTATTTCTATTGTTTTAATTTATGTTTTCCGAATGTAAATATGTTTTCATGTTTTAAGAGCAAGTGCTTGCGCTTTCTAGTCAAGCGTTTTTGCCCCTCTAGAGTTTAAGAAATGCTGAACCAGGTTTCCCAATAGAGAGAAGTCCTCAATCAGCGTTTGAAGATGTCAGGGTTCGCAGAGGTTCCTTCCTGAGGACAAGTTTCGCTCATGAAGAGCGAGAAGGAGGTCCTTGATGATGTTCGAACTGGGTCAGGTAAGGGCTGGAGTCCGCTCCAATTTCCGGCGAAAACATGGTTCGTCCAAGGTCCAAGGCGAAATTTGGCCGCAAGAGGGAAAGCAGATATGCCAGAAACCCCACCATGCCGCAAATCGCTCAATCTCAGGGCTAAACTGGGATTCAGGCCTCGCTCAAGGCAAGAAGCAGATCCGCGCAAAGTCTAAGGGAGTAAGGACCAAAGAAAAATCGAAATCTCGCTAAGGCATCGCCTAGAAGCTGCAAATCACACGACCAAGGGTAGAGAACGGGTTTCAGGCAGAGTTTGAAGATGCCAGGGTTCGCCCGAGCTAAGTAGCGAGAACAGGGTTCGCTCGAGCTGCGCGCGAGTCACGGAAGGGTTTAAAAATGCAAAGTCCTCGCCTTGCCAAAGTTCGCCTAGCCCCCGAGCGAGAACGGGTTTCAGGCAACGTTTGACGCGAACCCGGGAGTCGCTCAACGTCAAGACAAAGCTCCAATTGAAAATCACAACGTGGTTCGCTCTGCTTTTAAGCGAGGATAAGGATCGCACAGGTTTTAAAGAGAGAAAGGGGATGAGCAAGGAGTGACTGCGAGGGATGAATGAGAGGTCAAAAAGTTCTAACTCCCCCTCAAGCCAAAGTTCGCTCAAATTTTGAGCGAGTCCGGGAATCGCCCGAGGTCTTGAGCGAAGCCCGGAGTTGGCTAACCCGCGAGTGAGAGTCAGCCTGACTCGAAAGGCCAAAAATTTACTAAGTCCAAAGACAACCGCCGAAGTTCGCTCAGCCTATAGGCGAAGACGGGAATCGCTTAAAGTTTACGACGAGGGCAGAGATCGCCCTGGTTTCAAGCGAGATAAAGTTCGGGAAAAAAATTGGGCGACATCGAGGTTCGCACAGTCGTCGAGCATGAACGAGTTTCGGGCAGCTCCAAGAGCGAAACCTAGCCCAAGGCAAAAGGAAAACAAAATGTTCTAAGTTCGCTAAAAAGCCAAAGTTCGCTCATCATCCAAACGAGGACCAGAATCGCTCGGCGTTTCGGGCGAAGGGCGAAAAAAAGGAAAAGAACCGAAATTTTTCTAAGTCCCCGCCGACGTAGTTTGCCCACCAGTGAAGCGAGTGCCGAAGTTCGCTTGGATTTCGAGCGAAGCTGGGAATCGCCCAAAGTTTTAGGCGAACCTCGGCCCATGCGTCAATCCAACCACGGTGAACCTCGAGATGCACGAAAAAGCGACGGCAGGTTATACTCCCAAGACGCACATTATAAATGAGGTGGTTGCACGCATTTCTAAGCAGATCGTTAGAGAAAAAGGACAGAGCCTTGGGATTGACGATCGAGGATTTTTGCGCCTTCAAGGAAGATCTTGCGCACGGCCACCAAGGAAGAACAGTTGCCTCCACTAACTCCTCACCCCAAGCATTTACTTCAGGTCTCCACCATTAATGGCTAAGTTCGCACCCATCACCATAAAAGGCACGACGCCCCACTTCGCCCTGCTAATTGACTTGGAACTTATCCTATGTTGCATCAGAAGCCAAAAACAGACCAATTCACCAGCAAGCAGTAGTGCACCTGTTCTTCGCAAGACGTCATGGGCAAAAAGAGTGTCGAAGAGAAGGGTAAGGCGCCCAAGGAAGGAGCTTCGGGAGCTTCAGAGAGCGGTAAGAAGCGGAAGGAACAGGGTGAAAAGAAAGAAAAGAAGGATAAAAGGAAAGAGCAAACGCAGAAACCTGAGGCGATAGCGGGGCCAAAGGGGGAATCAGGGCCAGCAAAGGTAGTCATTTCCCCACCTGTCAACAATTGTGAGAAGTACAGAGATGGCACCTTCTCCCAAAGCATCAAACAACTACGGCAGACCATCGACGAGAGGCAGGAGAAGGTTTCCTCCACGAGCCCCATGACCGCAGCATACTATTCCAACCTGTATTGGTTCTTATGCCCGCCCGTGCACAATTGTCCAGAGCTGGTGGCTGTTGTCACCCAATACTATAACTCGAAAACCAGACAAGTCCGGGACAGAGAAGGGAAGGTCCTGTTTTCACTTTTTTCTGATACCATCCAAATGGCCTTCGCTCCTAGTCAACTGCCAAACACAGATTATACCATCAGGTCCATCAACCTTGATGAGCAATCTGATAGATATCAGGAAAACCCACGGATGCGGCTTTTCATGGAGTCTCAGCTGAGGGACCCAATACCGGCCAACCAGTGGCCAAAACTGCCTATGTCCCTGAGGCATTTTAAAAGCACAGACATGTATACAATGCTAGCATGGGTGTTAGGAATCGCCACTAATGCGGTGTTATTTCCCTATTAGGTCGCTCTTGCGGAGTGTATATCACATGGGGAATTCTGAAGGTCCAAAAACCCCTATCAAATGGTCCTGCATAAGGAGAAAAGGATTTTGAAGGTCCAAAAACCCCTGAAAGATATGATGCCTGAGGACTACACCTACCAGCGGGTGATCAAAGACTTGAATACGGTCAATGTAGAGAATGAGGTAGGGGCCATCCAGCTCAAAGCAAGCACGGTTTACCTGCATCATGAGCAACTAAAGGAGTAAGATGCAAGAAACTCTAGCAAAGATGCAGGCCCAGCTGGATGAATCTAAGAATGAGTCTGAGCAGCTGAGGCAGCGAGTGGCAGCTCTAGAGCAGGAGGTGGTTGAGCATAAAAACACTGCAGATCGCCATTGCAAGGAGGGCAAAGAGGCGTAGGAAAATCTAAGCAAGCTGGAGGCCCAAGTTGAAGATGCGCAACAGCAGCTTGAACAAAGAGCCGCGCAGGTTGAAGTCTTCTCCAGGGACCGAGTCAAAGAGGTTCGCGCCAGTTTACTAAAAAAAATTCGAACTAGAACCTCAAGGTCCCTATTTGTCCTTATGTTTGTTTAGGAGGCCAAGGAGGCACCTGCCCAAGGTAAGTCGATTATAGAGGAGGTCGAGTGCGAGGCAAGGCGCTGGCTCAACCTGGCCATTGAAGTTGAAGTCTACGAGCGCAAAGACCTCCAGGTGCCACCGATGACTCAGATCGCCCGGGAGTGGGCCACTGCGAGATCTATTCTGCATGCTTTCTTTGAAAAGCTGGAAAAGGTAAAGAGGGCCAGGAGATTGCTGGATACGTTTGAAAAAGAGAAGAGCATCTGCCTGGCACATTTCCAGACCCTCGCGTGGCTCGGATTTCCCAGCTTCACGGATGATGATGGAAATTGCCTGCCCAGGGACGAATTGAAGCTGGCATGGGACGCCTTTAAGGATGATACTTCTAAAATCGATGGTTGGCCAGACCCTATTCTGGAGGCGCAGGTAACCCATTTAATATCCAGATTCTGCCAAATTAGCACCTGCCTAGCTGATCTAAGCCAGAGGGTTGACCAGGCCGATATGCTTCAGATCCAGACCTTCAAGCGCCTGCTGAAAGAGCTCCACGATCGTGAGCCATTCCAAGAGGAGGCCTGGACTCAGGTCCAGACCACTTATGAGCGCATTCGTGACCGCCTTGCTCCTTCGGATACCAACCAGGAACAAGAAAAAGAGGGAGAAGGCGAGGAGCACTCTGAAGAGGAGACGGAGGAAGGAGAGGAAACAGAGGAGGAATCCGCAGAGGGCAGCAGTGAAGCAGAAGAGGAAGCGGAGGGTGACTCCGGGCCCAAAGGATGAAGGCATGGGGTCCTTGCATTGAGGCAAGCTCAATACCCCGCGAGCCGCCAGGAATGTTGCCACATTTTGACTAAGGGGTAAAATTTTGGAAAAATTGTTGCACTTATTTTTTATGTTCAAACCCTCTCCTTTCCTCCTGTCCTCCAAAACCAGCTTCGCTCGGCAATCAGTTAAGGCAGTCCTCAAGATCGCACTCAGGAGCAGCAAGTCTCAAGGTTGCTCAAATCATCAGCGATGCCCGGCTTCGAGCAGACGACACAGCGAGGTGCAAAAGGATGTCAAAAAATTTCTAAGGTTAACCTCAGGTTCGCTCCATTGTTGAGCAACTCCTGAACTCGCTCCTCCCCCTATGCGACTCCCGAGTTCGCTCCCCCGCCAAGAGATTTTCAACATCGCCCTCCCTCTGCGACGAACCCCAGTCTCCCCCAGTTGTTGAGCGAACCCAGGCTTCGGAATTATCAAGAAAAGTCTAAGGTGTGGAGGCCCTCCCAGTTTTGCTTCATCTCAGAGCAACTCCTAGGATCGCCCCTCCACCGGGGCGATTCCCAGCATCGCTCCCATCTAGCGAATCTCGGACTTGATCCAAAAGCGAGCGATCTTCGGAGTTTGGTCGAGACTTGGCAGGATTTCAGGTAAACCTCGGCAAGCAGGGTAGGTGGGCGTTTAAAGTGCATTGATGGCATACAAATTCAGGTCTCAGCCCATCCCTGCAGGACGCCCTATCAGGTCCCAAAAGCACTCCAAGGGGTAAGTTGCACCTGCCGCATTGATGAGGCATGCCATCCCAACTACAGAAATAGTCCGGAGCCGCTCCAGACACGGGTGAGCCGTATTCCAGGTACACTGATAGCCCACAAGGGTCAAATCCCAACTGCCCTGGCAGTTTTGGGATCTGAGCATCAATGTAATTGGGGGGAAAATTCTTCTATAAAAGGCAGTTCAATTCAATGTAATAGGGGGGAACATTTTGCTAAAGAGCTGCTGTAAATTGAGCTTATTGCATCAATATAAAAACTCTTGGTTCTGAGTCTGGGCTTGTTCGCTGTGTATGATGCCTTTACGCTGATTTTTGTTAATTTTGTTTCTTCATTTGCATACAGTAAATTCTGAAATCTGGATTTAGGTGTGTAGATTAAGAACGAACCCTGGAATTGCTAAAGGATACGTATCAGTGTGTGTTCAGTTTTAGTTTCTGCTAATGTTTATAATATTGATAGCTGCTTGTTCAAGTAGGAGTTAGCAATTGTGCTGCTTGTTGTTCCCCTTGAAACAAATCTGCATTTACCATTTCTTTCAATCATTTATCCCTTTCAGCATTTTTCCCATCTCTTTCCTATTACCTAAGCTAAAACCAAAAGTAGTGTAGTACAAGAGTCGGCCTTCTCCGGAGATTGGCACGGAAGGCATCTCTTCCTTCCGGCCTTTCAAGGTTGCTCCGGGTCTAGGGCGCGTATGCAAACCAAATCCTTTTCTAGGGCGGATTTGTGACCAACAGGGCCATTGTGGGATACATGTGAGATAATGGTTCGACTCTCGCTGCGTTGCTCAAGGTATTTTTTAGAATTTTTTATTTGAGAAAGTACGAGACTAGGCAGTACGAGAGGAGCGAAGAATGGACCCTAGAGCTAGCATGGGGCCCATAAGGTAAATAAACCAACGGAAACCACACATGGGGAGAACTCCACACTCACCACCATCGAGCGATGATCCCACAAGAGAGGATGGAGCATACAGCTAGACCATGATTCGCTCGTTTGAGGGGCTGGTTCATGGTTCGCCTACTTCCACTAGGCCATTTCACCCAAAAGCCTGCTTCTTGATTTGCAAAGCTCTGTGGGTGTTGTGCTTTATATACCACCATGAGGGTCATCGTGGGATACATGTGGGATAATGGCTCAAGACTCTCGGAGCGTTGCTCAAGGTATTTTTTAGAATTTTTTATTTGAGAAAGTACGAGACTGGGTAGTTTAAGAAACTTTACCCATTAGTTTCCTAATTTTGCAATAGCTATCTGGTCTATTTTTTATATAGTCTATTTGGCCTTAGCATATGAAGTCAAATTTATAAAGTTCCATAAATAATTTTAAATTATGGAGTCAAAGGAACATCAAGAGTGATGTTTTAATCAAGTTATAGAACCATCAAAACTGAAGAAACCAAGGGTGAAAAAACCATACGTACACAAATAAAATGCACAAGTCGTAATCACTTAATTAGTAATATATTTGAGCATTGATAACTTATTGCTCCCAAATGACATGTACTATCTACAAGGTACCAAGTCAATCTCCCACCTTTAAATTTTGATCCTCATGATCGGTGTATTACATATATTACAAAGAATTTGAAGAACACAAGCTTATACTAAGAGGGGGGGTGAACAGTATAAGATAAAACTTTTCCTTTCAAACCAATAACTGCAATAATGTGAATGCAATAATAAATCAATGCACAATTTCCATACACATAAGAGACAATGCTTTTACATGGAAACACCCTTTCGGGAGAAAACCACGGCAAACTATTGCTTATATTTTCTTCAACAAATTTCGTGGGCACCAACCCACAGGAGACACCAATCCCCTATACAAGTTCGTGGACACCAATCCACATGAGACACCAATCTCCTATACAAGTTCGTGGACACCAATCCACAAGAGACACCAATCCCCTATACAAGTTTGTGGACACCAATCCACAGGAGACACCAATCCCCTTCTGCAAGTTCGTGGACACCAATCCATTTTTCAAGTTCGTGGGCACCAACCCACAGGAGACACCAATCCCCTCTCACAAGTTTGTGGGCACCAACCCACAACTCTTGAAGGCACCAACCTTCTGCTCACAAATCTGGTCCAAACTCTGCTCAAGTCTTCTCAAAAATCTGATCACAACCACTGCTCAAATATGCTCCCAAATCTGTTCACAAACACTGCTCAAATCTGCTCCCAAATCTGCCTCAATAATGATGATCTTACTTTTGCATGTGCTTTCCAAATCTGCCTTGACAAAATGATTTTCCTTTTGTATGTGCCTTCCAAATTTGCCTTAATAATGATGATCTTCTTTTGAAACTTATAAAACTTTATAACAACAACATGACTCCTTATATCTCCCTTTTTAAAACTTACAAAATAAAATTTTATTAACAACAAAATGACTCCTTATATCTCCCTTTAATCAAATTTAATTAAAAACTTTACCTTTACCTTGCATAGCAAAACTTTAGCAAGTCGCCGAAGGGATTTGACCCTTAGACCTCTAGTACACAGTGCCCTAACGCAAGCTCATGACCAACTGAACTAACCCAACGGATGAAACTTAAAAGGCACAATAAAATATTTGACTCCTTCATTGCGCTATCTCGAACAGCAAACGCACAGCAAAAACAGGCGTCGAGGAGATTCGACCCTCGAACCTTCTGTATCGCAACGACCCGGTTGAGATCAAAGGGCACAATAAAATATTTGAACCTTCTGTACCTTGCACTTCAATCGCACAGCAAAAAGGCTGTCGAGGAGACGCCCTAACGCGAGCTAGCAACCGACTGGGCTAACCCAACGATTGAAATTAAAAGGGCATAATCAAATATTTGAACCTTCCTTCGGATCGTTGCTACGCCGCCGAACGTCCTCCCGAATCTTCAACTTGCGCTCCTCTCCGGGACGTCTCCCCTTCTCTTCAACTCTCTGCTTGATCTTATATCGAAGGATATTCAAATTGTCTTCATTCCACAAAATGAATTATTGGCCTTGTATAAATATTCTTTCACTTTGCTATTTGCGCCCAAGGGGTCGGCCCATGCATATTAAACCTTTGAATTTCAAATTCACTTTTATATGGTGCTCAAGTCAGCCCATTCTCTTTTATATTATAATATTTAAATCTATGATTTAAATATTATAATATTTGAATATTTAAACTTTTATTCAAAATATATTTAAATCCTTTGATTTAAATATAAACCTTCCACTTTAATATTTAAATATTTCATTTAAATATTATATCATATAATTAAATCAACCTCGAAGATATTTGCCTTGACATCAATGACAACTCAATAATTCTAACAAAATTATCATAGACTTCATCTCATCAGGGCCTCAAACCATAAATTGTGATCAACTTCCAACAAGTACTGCCAGAAGTGATATAAATACAAGCATCTATATAATTACAGAGATGATGTATGTCAATCTGGCATGACGATGACAATGCATCTATCAGTGACAGAGACTTCCAAGTAATTGCAAGTTCTTGCTGAACTTGCGGGTTAAACTCCCTGGCAAGTCTACTTACTTGGCAGTAAGTTTCAGCAAGTACTCTCCAAAAAACTCACAAGTAGTTACCAAAACACTCGGGAAAACTCACAAATTAAAACAGAGATGCGTTGGTCATAGTGGAAGACGGTTTACAAGAACTGGGCATTGATGTCAAGTATTTATTATTCCAGAAGGCTGCATCTGGGGGCCTTGATGTCATGCGCTATGCAAGTGCTCCAGCAACATGTGTAATTATTTGGTGATTTACATAGTGCGGGCATCGAATACAGTCACTTCGCTTGCAAGCAGATATGAATGTGCCTCCAGCATATCAAAACTGTTAATGGTATTGCACAACCCCAAATTGTCTTTCTGTTGGAAGTGTTTACTATATTCAGGTGAGTATATACCCCTAGAATTACCATGTGTGAGAGCTTTTAGGTTTGACTATTTTTTCTGTTGAAACTGTTAATTATGTTGCAGACCCTGATTTTCTTTCAGCAAGATGTAAATTCAATGGAATATAGTTAACACCTCCTGCAGAAAGAGAATATTTCCATGCGTGAGAGCCTTTAGGTTTTTTAATTGATTATTTTTGTCATCAAAATTGTTAACAATATAACAGACCCCAATTCTCCCGAGCTTCAATTCAGGTGAGTATACACCCAAGAATTTCCATGCATTAATGATATTAGGTTTTTTTATTAATTCATTTTTTAGATATTGTGTATGATATTTGTTGTAGTCACTTATATGGGGTTGAACGGCCCCACCCGCATTACATCTATTTCAACAAACCAAAATATTGTGATATTTACAACAAACTATATATTATCACAGACCGCCACCAAAATATTGTGATATTTACAACAAACTATATTATCACAGGCCGCCTTATAGTGTACGTGTCCATCACAAGGGGAGGAATTGAACTTGGATTGTGCACTTATGATTGCCTCCCATTTACCATTGCTCCACACTACCTTAAACATGTTAAGTTTAAAATAATATTTTTTTTTTAAGGGTTATATGGGATTGAAATGGACCCCACCCATATTTACTTCGTGACCACATAGTGGTATTACAACAGCTTGGCAATTATGCATGTATGCTTAACAAGATTCGAACCTAAGTCTCCTCATTGAAAGTTAAGGAACTCAGCAAGTAGAGCTCTTGCCTTTTGATATGTTTAAGATTATATTTTATTTACTATTACAGATTTTTAATTTTTTATTTGGAATTATATGGCTTATTTTTTCAGGTAGTTGTGGTATTGATACTTGGCAAGTTCACAGGATTTGAACCCATGGCCTGTTGTGTGTAGCAAACAATTTATGTGCTTCATTTATTTTTAATTTATTAAGGGCTGTAGATTTTGTTGACCTGTGAATATGAGTTTAATTGTTTTTGGTTTTTCTGGAGGCTGTTGATTCTGATTTGATAGAAGATTTGATGTTCCAATCTCTTATTTTGATTTTGAGTTTCCATTTGAATATTACTGTTACTTTACGATGATCATTTGACTGTCATAGATTGTAGTTGTACTCTTTTCTATGGAAATATAATTGAAAATCAACTTTTAACTTTAAGCTCCTTAATTTCGTCTTTAATGTTTTTTTTATGGTAAGCAATTCATATGTTATTTAAGAGAGCGTGTGTATTCAAGGTTTTTTTTTCTTTTTTTTGCCCCGAGCCCAAATCTAAATTTCGGGCTGTTGAATAATTGCCGATTTTTTAGTCCAAGTCTAAATGTTTAGGTTGCTGTGTAACTGTCAAGTCAGATTTTTCCAACCATGGTATATATAATTTGATGTGAATACCCTGCGTTGTCATTATCAACACTGCCAAAGATCGTCTGGTCAACTACATTGGTTTTGGCATTGTTGTCGAGTGTGTTATTTTTTAAAACATAGAGAGTACAGGCAGAAAGCAAGAGTGTGATTAATTTGTGTGTATGATTCAAATCCTAGGCTGGATCTTCATAACCATTTAAACACAGTTACAAACAGAAGGACCTCTGGCTGTCTCAAAAGACTGCCTGCAACTTGTGCAGGCAGAGTAGAGTGTGAAAATGGCAACACAAAGCAAGTGTAGAGGCAATTTGAGAGGAAAGGGTTGAAAGACAGTAGCATGGTACAGCTAGGTGCAATGCTGTTGAGAAGAAGAAGAAGACATGATTGGATTTGGGATAGCAATGGCAGCATTGGCAACAGACATGCTTCCCACGTTTAATGGGAGAGAATGAAGATCATAATAATATTGAAATATCTAAGAAATAACATGGATCGCTAGTGGCAGAGCTAGGGCAAATTTTTCCAAAATCCGAATCATCTTTTAGGAGCCATATCTTTGCATAGAGTTTTCCAATTCAGACGATTCTTATGCTATTTTGTGTTGAATTTGAAAAGCTTTGCAATGAGTGGTCATTCAAAAGAATCCAAGAAATATTGAGGGAGATATGGTCAAGACAGCTGTTCGAAACTAGGGCAGCATTAGGGCAAATTTTTCCTGAAAAACGGCTTGTGTTTTAGTAGCCATTTCTTTGCGAAGAATTGTCCGATTCAAATGATTCCTCAATCAATTTGTGCGGAATTTGAAAAACTTTAAAATGAGTGGTCATATGAAGAATCCGAACAGTATTGAGGGTGTGAAGTCAGCCATCCAGAACAAGGACAATAACAATTTTTCAAGTCGCAAAAAACGAAATTACAGATATTTGTCAGTCGGGGTTCGAATGATGGGAAGAGCAACACAAGGCTTAGGCATCAACGAGGCAAGACATTCTATCTGGACATAGAATTTTTGAGGTAATTTTTTTCGCCTTCATTATCTTAGAAGTTTTGCATGAAAATTATTATAGGTTTTTGTTTCAAAAAATATAATCACTATAGGATATACTGGTAAATTTTAATAGATTTGAGTTATTATAGTTTCATTCTCTGTAGAGGTTAGTGAGGACCTCACAGAGAAGTAATCCTTGTTGCTCAAAGATAGGGTAGTTATTGGTAAATTTAATAGGTCTTGGCCAAGGTCTTCAGCCTTGAGAGAATGGATTGACAAGAGTTGGAAGTCTCCAGGAATGAGTCTATCATTTCTTCCCAAAGATATCGTAAAACGGGGTCCTTGGTTTATGGAAAGAGCAGGACTCTTCCTTACCTGCTAGTATGAAGGCTTTGCACCTGAAAACGTAAATCTATCCCTAGTACCAGTCTAGGTAAGGATGTATGGGTTGCCCATTGAATTTTGGGAAATGGATACTTTCAAGGCAATAGGCAACACTCTAGAAGATTTCTTTGAGATTTTAGAAACTGCAAAAGATGGATTCTTGACTATTTATGCTCGGATATTGGTCATGATTGATATAAGTAAACCTTTACCAAAATCAATCATTCTTAAGTATGGGGGTAAGTTGTGGACCCAAACCATAGATTATGAAAACATATCTTTTAGATGTAGAAGATGTCATGAGGTGGGGCATATTGAGAGATCATGCCCTAAAAATAATCCAACTAAAATATTTGTAGAAAATTGGAAGAGAAACTTACAAATGGATATGTATAAGGATAGTTTTCAACCTCCCAAAAATAGGTCCAAACAGATGAAAGTAAATAAATAGTGGAGACCCGTAAGGAAGGATATGGGCAAGAATTCTTCTAAGTACGTTGAGCCCAATGACCCAAGCTTAATATTTACTACATTCTCACTACCAGATGGTTTTGCACTATGGAACGGTTTAAAAAAAATCAATTTATGTAGAGATTAAAGGTCTAAGATGGGTAGTGGGATTTGGAAAAAAAAAATTATATTTGGATGAATACTTGGTGTGATAAAAAATTACTCAATCTAGATCGAATTTTGAAACAATGGATGAGATTACTTCAAGACAAATACTGTGATAGGGTTTCAAACATTGTGTACAAGGATCAAGAAGGAAGATACAAATGGAAAGAAGATTTTTTTACAAGTATACAAGACATTGATGCTAGGAGGCAATTGAGCAGAAAGATAACAAAAATGATTATTCCAAGGGGAGCCGAGGATAAGATGATTTGGGAGTTGAATAGCTCTAGAGAATACACAACACGCAACGGATATAATGTGAAGCACCAACAAAACAAGAATACCGCAAGAATATGGAGAGATATTTGGGATAGCCTAAGTGTTAGAATATTATATTATAATATTTACTTCATGTTAACCATCTATGTTGACTATTTTTCTCTCATGTGCACATATGCAAAGTCAAGCCATCTATGTTGACTATTTTGCTCCCATGTGCACATATGCAAAGTCAAGCTGTCTATGTTGACTATTTTGCTCCCATGTGCACATATGCAAAGTCAAGCCTGTATTAAAGGCACCCATCTAACATAGATGAAGTAGGTGCATGTTAGGTAGATTATTTAAGTATGCATAAGGCTATTTATACAGCCCTTGTCTCCATGTAATACTAATCTTTTTGTGAGCAATTCACAACTGTTCAAGTGCAGACCAATTCTGCTGTTTTTTTTATTTGTGTTGTTGGATCTATTTGTTGTTCTCTGCTCTTTGATTCCATCAATGGTATTAGAGCCTGCACAAGCCTTGCTAGAAGGAGAACTGTGGAGCAAGCTGGCTTCAATTTGGCTATATAAAAAGTTCCCCTGTTTTTAATATTACCTGAGCTCCCAGGTTGTAGAGAGCATGGAAAGGTTTTTATAAGTTTTTTTTATAAATCTGCTTTATAATTTTTTTTTGGAAGTCCAAGGGGAAAAGTAGGAAAAGTATTTTTTAAGTAGGATATTTTTTTATAAGATTAATTTTTTTAATTAATAATCTTTTATTAATTAAAAAATTATTTAATTAAAAGAAAAAGAGTCTTTATTAAAAAAAAGGAGGATTACTATTTTTAGTTAATAATATTTCATTAATTGAGAGATTATTTAATTAAAAAAGGGGGGGTTATTATTAAAAAAAAATTGAGTCAATTTGCTTGTAATTGGTAAATTGTGTTAGTGGACCCCACTTCTTGTAGCCCTTTGTTTTCTTCAAAATCAGGTGTCAGATGGCCAATCCAAGCACCATGTTGAATGCATTGACCGAGAAGCTCCTCGGAGCTGAAAACTTTGGGATATGGAAGCATCAAATGAAGAATTTGATGATGCTTCATGACTTGTGGAGCCATGTAGAAGGCACTGCAGTACGCAATCAAACAGATGTTGCAACACAAGCTGAATATGACACAAAACAGCATGTCGCTCTTGCCTTAATTAATCTGTCAATCAATGGAGGCATTATTGAGAATGTGGCAGATGCTACTACAAAGGAAGCATGGGACTCCATTATGACTTTGTACGAGCACAAGAATGAAGCTCATGCTCTCACACTGAGACACCAGCTTTACAATGTGAAGCTAAGTGGTGCCATAGCAAAACACATGCAATCCATCAAAGGCATCACAAACTTGTTGAAGTCACTTGGTGAAACAGTCACCAATAAGGAGCTAGTTTCAGCCACCTTCAAGAGTTTGACAAAGGATTATCAAAGTTTGATTACAAGTCTCACACATAGTGGGAAACTTGATACCCTCACATTCAATGAATTGGAAGAAATCCTGTTGCAACATGAACAACTCCTCTTGAAAAATGAAGAAGAAGATTCTTCTGGAGCTTATGCAGCAAAGTTCAAAAAGTTCAGGCAACAAAAGCCTTTTGTGAAAAAGGATGAAAACCCTCACAATCAAAGACAACCTCAAAAGCAAAAAAAGGTTGTCACTTGTTTCTATTGTGGCAAGCTAGGCCACATGTCAAAGGATTGCAGAAAGAGGCAAGCTGATAATCAAAAGAATCAAGGTGGTCATTATGCATCCAAACAGGATGACAACATATTTGTAGCTGCATACCAGTCAAAACATGATGATGATGACCAAGTGTGGTACATCGATCCTGGCGCTACAAGGCACATGATGGGAAAAGAAGATTGGCTCCATGACATCCAAGCGGTGGAAGGAGGAAATGTCACCTTTGGCAACAAATCAACATTGCAAGTGAAAGGAGTTGGCAAAGCTTCCATCAAGATGCCTAATGGTAAGATGACTTACATCAAAGATGTTTTGTATGTACCTAGAATGAAGAAAAATCTAATTTCAGTTAGTCAGATAGGACAGCAAAACATGAAAATCCTGTTTAGACAAGACAAATGTATGATACAGGATAGTCAAAACAATGTAACTGGTGTAGGCAAAGAGGGATCAGCTTTATATAAACTTGTCACTCATAGTGATAAAGCCTTGATTTTTGAAGGATCATCAAAAGACCAATTATGGCATGAACGCCTAGGTCGTTTGAACTACTCTAGTCTTAAAGACATGAATAGGTTGAATATGGTACATGGTTTACCAAATATCTCAACAGATAAAAGCTTGTGTGAAGCTTGCATCATGGGCAAGCAGCAGAGAGACATGTTTGAAAAGGACAAAGCTTGGGGAGCCAAATCAAAGTTAGAGTTGGTACACTCTGACCTGTGTGGCCCAATGAAGACTACTTCTCTTGGTGGTGCAAAGTATTTCATCACATGCATTGATGATTACTCAAGACGTACTAGGATTATTTTCACAGGTACAAATCACAAGCTTTTAACACATTCAAAGAATTCAAAGCAAAAGCTGAGAATGAAAGCAACCAAAAGATCAAAATTCTCAAAACTGACAATGGAGGAGAGTTTACCTCAAATGCATTCACTTCATTTTGCAAACAGCATGGTATTTAAAGGCAACTTTCAGCACCTTATACTCCTCAGCAAAATGGAGTTGCAGAAAGGATGAACGACACCTTGGTTGAGAAGGGCAGATCAATGCTGACGGCAAAGCAGCTGTCAAACACACTTTGGGCAGAAGCAGTGAGGACAGCCTGTTACTTGACTAAGAGAAGCACTACAAAAGCTGTTCAAAAGAAGACACCAGAAGAAGTTTGGACAGGTAAAACGCCCTCTGTTACTTATTTAATAATTTTTGGTTGTACTGCCTATATGCATGTTCCCAAAGAAGAAAGTCAGAAGTTAGATGATAAGAGTAGCAGATGTATATTTGTTGGTTACTGTTGGTTACGAATCTGCCATGAGGAAAGGATTTTGGGTTAATGCGCCCAGATTCGCCCACCAGCATGAAAGGCCGGAAGGAAGAGATGCCTTCCGAGCCAATCTCCGGAGAAGGCCGGCTCCTTTTTGGGGGGTTTATGTTCAAGCTAAGAGTGCAGGAAAGAGATAAATGTACAGAAAGAATATACAAATATACTTGGAGTTGGTGGGGGGGAACTAACAGTACGGCAACCAAAGAATCACCAATACTTACCGCATCACAAATACAAAGCATGACCGAGAACCGCAAAATCTATGTGTACTTCCGATACCTAAGCAATGGGTACGCACAGGCTACAATGGTCCCCTAGCAAACATTCTCCCTACAAGGAGAACTAACAAAGACGGCAACGCATCAATCACCGACCTACGTACGACACTAACATGAGATGGGTAGAAAGCAACCTAGAGATATCGTGAGCTGTGTATATGTGTCATGCAGAGATTTTAACCGCACAGATACAATGGCCCCCTAGCAAACATTCTCCCTACAAGGAGAACTAACAAAGACGGCAACGCATCAATCACCGGGACACGGACAGCAACGTAACACACAACCGATGGAACTGCTACCACATCTATTATATGAAATACAAAAGTGTTTGGTTACGGCACAAACAATGCTAAAGGCCCCTGATCATCAAATGCTGAAATGAATCAACGAGCCATGACACAGGGAAGCGTAAAGCATAAACGTAAAGAAATAAAAGCAGCAGTAACGTAACCGGGCATACAAATTATATTTATAAGCGTAAGCACGGTTACATTGGTTCCCTAACGTACATTCCCCTTCCACCCTTTACAATGAATTCATGGTGGGTTTTTATAGCCCGAGTCCCTCCCGTTACATTAATGGGCACAAGGTCCCACCAAACACAAGCCGACAAAAGCGGCGAAAGAGCCGCAAATGCTGACCTTTGTCGGACCGGACTCGCACCCGCAGATGGTCTTCCCGGAAGCCGGACAGCTACGTGGCAGTGTGTTGGCGTAACTTCATCTCGCGAGTATGCGGGTAGCTGGAGCAGTAGAACCTCCAATCGGCTTTAAATGAGGTCACCGGCACAGGTAATGCAGCCCATGCTCGTCCTTTTGCTCGGCACGTCTCGGCTCAAATCCCGAAGCTGGACACTTGTCAGATGATGGATGATGTTGTTTGACACGTGTCTGCCTTGAAAGGCAGTTTGTCCAACTTCGCTTGGGATCAGAGCGTCTCGGGTTGCGCGGGCAGAGAACAGCGCAGTCGGGAAGGCCTTCATGCCTTAGATGTATTTCCGAGTTTGTTTCCCATCGCGCACCTGTCAAGGGCGCACTCCGACTTCGCTGCGAAGTCGGATCGCGCACAGTGAAAATCGGTGTCCGCCGCCGTACGGACTTTGCTCCAAGACTTTGTCATTCTTCTCGTCACCGCCACCGCTAGTTGCAAGGTGCGCCAGAAAGAGGGGCGAAGTCGACTTCGCACCAAATCGGGCGAGTGCGACTTCGCACCAAATCGGGCGAAGTGCGAACTTCGCACCAAAACTGGGCGAAGTGCGAACTTCGCACCCACACTTAGCCATTTTTCAGGTAACTTGCTGGAAAGTTAAAACATCAACTGGGGGGACTCCGAGAAAGGGGGGAAGAAAGAGAATGTGGGAAAGAAAAGGAAAGGGAGAGAAGGGGGAAGGAAAATAGAGGAAGAGGGAAAAAGAAGAGCAGCACTGTTACAAAATTGAAAACATTGCACCCCGTGCAAAATGTGACAACATTTCTGGCGGCTCGCGGGGTGTCGAGCTCGCCTCGGCGCAAAGAATCCATGCCTTCATCCATTGGGTGCAGAGGAACTTGCCTCCCCTGCCTTTTGCTGCTCTAGCTGTCCTCCTCGCGGTAACTGTTCTTCAGATTCATCTTTGTCAGCTGCCTCCTCAGAATCGCCTTCCGAAGGCTCTCCAGCTCTTGCTTCTGCCTCGCAGATGCGAGTGTATGCGGCCTGGGCTTGGCGCCAGGCTTCTGCTTCGAATGGCCGGCGGTCAGCAACTTCTTCTAATGCTGCGTGGAAAGCAGCGACCGCGTGCAGGTCGATGGTGAGGTATCTCTTTTCTAGCTCCTGGAAGTAGGAGCTGATCTTGCAATATTTGGACACCATCTGAGTGACCTGACTTTCCTGAATTGGCTCACCCAGCCTATCAATTTCAGTCCGTATCCGCTTCAAAGGACTGCCAATTCCTTTTCACCTGATCTAGGGTGAGAAGCTCGCCATTCTCAACAAAACCTGGGCACCCTAGTTCAGAAAGAGCGCGAAAGGGAGCCAGACAAATATCTCTTTCATGTCCGAATGCATCTAACATTCGTCTGGCAACTCTCACCTCTTCAACTTTTTTGAAATATTTATGCAAGGTTACCCTTGCATCTGCCCATTCTGCAGCGAATGAGGACACGGGGGAAAATTGGAGGCCATCGCGCTCGCGCTCCTGAAGATTTATCGCCAGGTCCAGACCATTGCTTCGCCTGACGTTCGGCCTCCTCTACCACAGGCTTTCCCTGGGCAGAAACTTCTTGAATTCTGGATGCGAAATCCAGAACTGCCATCGCCTTATAGGTGTGGGGCTTGCATCCCCGCAGCAGACCAGCCCGCATCTCCTTAACTTTCTTCTTCGAAAAGACCGCCGCTTGAGATGCTCTCTCTGCAGATTGCGACTGCGCCTGTTTCAAAGACTCTTGGAGCTGAGAAATCTGCTCCAAGGCTGCCTGCTTTTCGGTTGCGGCTTGTTGCTGAGAAGCGGCCAGCTGGGCTTTGAGTTCATCTATTTCTTGCCGCGCCGCTTCCAGCTGCTCAGTGGACCTAGACAGGTCCTCTTCAAGCTGCCTTGTCTTGTCCCGCAACCCGAAAAGTTCTTCCCCGCTCCTCCGTACTTTTGACAAAGAGATTATCGCCTTGCGCATGATCGATCGAATCTCGTATCGCTTGTTGATGTCGTCAAAGCTCTTCTCCTTTGTCCGGAGCTCGTAGTCCGCCCCGGTCATTTCCCGGAGAGGCTTCTTCACTTTTGGGATTATCTTCTCTGTAGTAAGCACTCTCCTCTCGAAATTGTACTTGGCGCGCTTTACCGGGGCGGCTATCTCTTCAGGTCTCCTCCGCTTCAGGTTCTGGAGGAAAGAGACAGAATATTCTACAGCTCTCGTTGCCAAGGGCAAGTCGTCTGTATTCTGGAGGTCGTCCATGAAATCTGGTTCCCCCAGCCTAGGGTTTCTGCTGAGACGTCTCTCCTGCGGGAATGGGATCAGGAGGAACCGGACGGACCTGGGAAGAATCGGCCGCTTCTGGGGGCGACCGGGAAATGGAGATGGGAGCGGCTGATACTGCAAGGGTTTGAAGCGGCTGAGACGGTGGATGTGACGGTGAATGGACGGCTTCAACACTAACTTCAGGCGAAGGGTTTGGAGTTTGACTCAGAGATAGAGAAACGTTGGGGTTCTGAGCAAACTGATCAAAAGAATGGGGGCCGCTAGAAGGGCGTGGAGACGGGGAGGAGGATGCGGCCATGACTTGCTCGGATTGAGCGGGAGACGGAGTGGGAGTAGGACTGGATGAGACCAAAGAGACAGGGGCAGCAAACGTACCTGCGGGCTCCGCCTGAGCCGATGCCGGATGGATGTCTCGCGCTTTGGTTCCGGCGGGTGGCTTGGGACCGCCCGTAGAAACCGTCTCCCGCGGCGGCAGGACGCGGCCGCGGCTCCGCGATCGGTCGTCCGCACCGTCGTGCTAGGTCGCCTGATCTTCTCCACTCTCTTCCTTTTCTTCTCTTCTGGAACAATGGTCGGATCGGGGGAAGGAGATGAAGCAGGTGCAGCAGGCGCTGATGCTCCCACGGTAAACTTGTACCGGGGTTTGACTTGCAGAAGGTCTGCCGCAACCGGTCTGCCCTCCGACGGCGCTGGCGCTTTTCATGCCTGAGGGATTGCCTCGGGCGTTGCTTTGACTAATTCTTTCGCCTTCTCAGGCGCCGCCTTGGAAGCCACGGGCTGCATTGGATCGACCTGGATGTCTGCTGGGCCCACGCTGGCAGTTGCCGAAGTGTACAACTGTTGGGAGGAAGACCCTCCTTTATAATCCTCAAAGGGACCTCGGGGAACGTAACCTTGATATGCGAACGGCCGCCAGCTGTCATGATGCTGGTCATAGAGAACCGAAAAGTCGTCATCTACGGCCGTGTTTCTCCCGGTGGATTTGTCGTGTCGCGTGCGGCATCTCATCTTCCAAAGATTCGAGAATCTTTTCTTTTGACCAGCTTAAGGCCTCGCTATCTTGGATAGGAACTTTCTCGAACCCCGGAGATGAGAACCGGTGGTCCGGGTTTCGCTTGGGGTCATATGTCACCTCCTCGCAAGAAAATCCCGCCAGGGAGGAGAAGCTTCCATCAATTCAATTTCCTAGTCAAGGTCCACATGGACCACGTCGCATTTATCTTCGACTATGTCTGCCCGGGGGCAGAGATGTGCGAACTTTCCCCTTATTCCATACGGGTCATACTTCCAGCGTTGCGGCAACAAAACCAGGCCAATCCGGGAAAACTCCTGCTCGAGGTAGACATGCTGTCCTACCTCAAAAATCTCAACGTTTGCCCAGGAAAGAGGATATTGAAAAATCTGTCCTCTCTTCTTTCCTAGGCCGAACTCCTCCTCAACATAGTCCATCTCGCCGGCAACCTCCATCCCGAACAGATGCTCCGAGCACCGGTAGGGCAGCAAATGAGGTTTGCCCTTGAATCCGTAGATTCTGACCACAATTCCCTGCGTCAGCCTGAAAACGTCCCCGAGCTTCCGATTTATCAAAGCGCTCGTCATTTCTCTCGGGACGGGGATTTCGCTGAAGACTGACATGACGAATCCCAGAAAGTTGAAGTTGAACTTGTAGTAGGACCCTTTCCGGTATAAGTCATCCGTCCAGTTATAGACGGGCAGTGGCTCTCCCTTCTCGTTGACCTTCTTCAGGTTCGGGATAGGCATCCGGGAGTGCAAATGGTACAAACAAAGCCAGGCTAGAACATAACTGAAACGAAAGTCGGTGGACTGCTTCTTCCGGATCTTGACTAGGCTGGAGTGGATGGCGTTGCCACCAGCCGCCTACGAAAAATATGGGGCGCTTTCCACTTCTTTGCGCTGCTGGTTCGTAGGATTCTCCACACAGGAGACATTCTGCCAGCGCTAGCTGGTACGGCTGTACCAGCTCATCAGAGTCGCACCGAGAATCGATGCCAAAATGGTGTACAAGTACTTGCTCTGAAATTGTGCCAAGGGCATGGGGCCAGTTGGCCACTGTCCAGCTGCGAGCGGGGCGTTCAGCTCTGAATTGAGGAAATCCCTCATCCTTTTTGTTTGCGTGAAACGTCCCGCCTGCTCGCCCAAATTTATCTTTCTGAGAATGGTGCTGGAGTCATACTCCAACCCTGGGGCGAAAGTCGGTCGGGATCTCCTCGCGAAGCGTGGAACAAGGGTTTACCGCTGGAGCTGCAAATTTGCCGGGTAACTGGTCTGTAGTGTCTGACAATTAGGTCTACCAGTTCCGGGCATTGGTGGACAGGAGGGCACAAGAATCTGAAAAGATTGGATTTGTACGCCGCTCCGAAATGATGAGAGGGCGAAACCTTGTCAGCCCAACTCTCCACATTTGTCCGCAGCTTCGACAAGCTCATAGAAAACGAGCCGTCCTTGTATCCCGCCAAGTAATTTAACGGAGGTGGTGGGGCTTGCCCACGCTGTACTTTTTTAGTCCGGGACTTTGACTTTCTCTCCGGCGGTGTTTCACTTCTGAAAACGCCCGGCCGCGGTAAATCCTTGGGTTCGCCACTTTCGCTGGACTGCGCTGACACTGGCATCTTTCCTCTGTCCATCTCTCCGAATCAGCAATAATTACAAGTTCAGGGCGTCTGCAGCAGATTTCGCTGTCACAGGAATAATTTGCACCGTCCGAGGAATAATCTGTGCAGTCTGGAATGTTTGAATGCATCTGACCCCCTTTTCTAGATAAAGACAACGCCATTAATGCCGCGCAGGAGGGGGTAGGTCGGCTGAGTTAAGGTTCTTGGGTGGCTGCGCAGAAGAATGTTTGGAAAAAGTGTACTCCGGCAGACGTGCCATGCTCTTTTGCTTGCACTTTCGTTGAGGAACGTGCAATCATTAATTCTACTTTGGACACTGCACCATGGCTGACGTCACTGCCACCATCTGGGCACACTGCTCAAGACAGAATCCTTGGTGCGGAAACCCACTTTAGAACGGTTAGAATGTGACTTGGGCCCAGTTTGGAACTTTCTGAATTTTTTATTCAATTTTTAAACCATTGTCCAAACTGGCCCAGAAAACGAGGCGCAGTCGGACTTCGCCCAAAGTTGGGCGCGATCCGACTTCCTGCGCCGACTTCGTCGACGCGAAGTTCGAACTTCGCGCGAAGTGCGCATTGCAACCGTTCCTTCTTCTTTTCTTCGCCGCGCTCAAGGATTGAGCGCAGTCTGGTTTCTTTGCAACCTTCGGACTTCGGCCAACACTTAACATTTTTCTGCTCCCTTAGACTGAACTGGACGAGCTGCGCAGTGCGAATGTTGAGGCGGGTTCGGACTTCGCCCGAAGTTCGGGCGAAGTACGAACTTCGCGCGAAGTTCGCACTTCGCGCGGAAGTTGTGCGCAGTGCGTACTTCGCGCGGAAGCCGGCCGAAGTCGGACTTCGCGCGCGAAGTCAGTCTTCGCTCAAAGCTGAGCGGAGCCTGTCCTTTGTGTGCCTTTGCGGTCTTCCCTTCGTTCGAGCTTCGCACTTTGGCTGGCCCGAAGCCCGACTTCGCTGCGAAGTCGGGCTTCGGCCAACACTTAGCCATTTTTTTAGCCTTTTTTCTTTTCTTTGCTTTCTCCTTCCTTTGCGCAGCCCGAACTTCGCCCCTCCTGAGGGGCGACGACAGACTTCGCTGCGAAGTCTGTTTTTCTCTCCCATGCCGTAGTTAAGCTCAAAAAATAAAAAATAAAATTAAAAGCTGAAAGCCGGAAACTGTACATGCCGGGAAATGGAAATGCATAAGGGAAATTTTTACAAAGAAGGGCCACTCGGGCACCTTCAAAGCACGGTAAATTTTTAAGTGGAACCCGCTGACGAGGATAGGCGAGAGCCGACCCTCCATATCCCGAAGTACGTAGGCATTGAACCGGTTCACCGGGCAATCTGATAAGGGCCCTCCCAAAGAGCATCAAACTTCCCGTGATTACCCGGCTTTGCTTTATATGAGTCCCACTTCAGCACCAGGTCCCCGATTTCGAAAACTCGGGCAGTGGTGCCTTTTGCAAACCAGCCTTGAGTGGCTGCAATATGATCAGTGAAGGCCTGGTATGCAATTTCTCTGTCTTCTTCCAACTGCAGGAGTTGGCACAGTCTGTCGTCCACCGGGTCTCCGCTGCTCCCGTCTTCGTCCAACATCCACAGGGCAGGGATCTCAATGTGTGATGGCATGACAGCCTCTTTGCCATAGACGAGCGCATAGGGGGACGTTCTGATGGATTTCTTGAACGCAACTCTGTCCGCCCACAGCGCCCGGTTCAGGAGTAAGTGCCAAGTCCGCTTGTTTCTTTCAATGGTCCTCCGGATGATTTTCAGGAGGTTCTTGTTAGTAGACTCGGCAAGGCCATTCCCCTGCGGGTAGTAATTAGAAGACATCTTGTGATAGATGCCAAGTCTGCCAGTGTACTCCGTGAGTACAGCGCCTACAAATCCCGGACCGTTGTCTGTCACAATTGACTCTGGAACCCCGAAGCGGGTAATCAGGCTCTCAATGAACCTAATGACCGTCTCTTGGTCTGCGTTCTTGGTCGGGATTGCCTCTGCCCACCGTGTAAAATAGTCAGTAGTTGTAAGAATAAACTTGTGTCCGGCAGAGGAGTTAGGAGAAATCACCCCAATGAAGTCTAGACCCCATTGCTGGAACGGAGTCTCGGCCTGAATCGGTTGAAGGGGCAGGGGTGCTTTTCTGTTTCGGCCAGCAAACCTCTGGCATTGATCACACTTAGAGCAGACCGCATGAGCGTCTGCAAACAGAGTGGGCCAATAGTACCCAGCTCTTATTATTTTTAAGGCCGTTGGCCTTGAAGAATGGTGACCCCCAGGCATCCCGGAATGAAAATCTCCGAGGACCCTAGGCTGGTCTGATTTTCTCGACGCACCGCAACAGGATGCCGTCGATGTTTTTGAAGTAAAGCCCCTCGGGGCGAAGAGTGTACTTAAGTGCACCTAGCCGAAATCTCCTTCGTTGTGAGGCGTTCAGGTGATCGGGACATCTTCCGGTGCAGAAGTATCTCACCAGTTCATCTGTCCAATCACTCCCCTCCGATAAGGAGTTGGCTAGGTAGATGCGTGTCGCTGTGTCCTCCCACTTACAGGCGGAGATGCCGGCTGCAGCGCTTCGGGCCAATTCCTGACACAAGGCTCGGCCTCTGATAAGCTTGGTGGGCCGCACTTCAATGTCAAACTCCTGGATCTTGGCAATCCATCCCGCTCTCTTGTGACCCGGTTCTCCTTGTAAGATGAAGCTTCGAACATCCGGGTGAATCACAAAGACAGTGGTCTTGCTCTGGGAGACAAAATGCCTGAACTTCCGAAGGGACTTCATAACAGCATGAACCTGCCGCTCTATAAAATTGTACTTTTCTTCATGCGGCAGAATCACTTGGCTCAGGAACGCTATGGGGCGCTCCTCACCATCGTCTCCTTTCTGAGTTAGGACTGCAGCGTAACTTTCGGGTTCTCCCACTGCATACAGGATGAAGTCCCTGGAGTAGTCCGGGTTTGTCAACACCGGAGCTTGCGCAATCCGAGCCTTGATTTCCTCGAAGGCTTGCTCTCTCTCATCGCCCATTCGTAAACCGTATCTTTTTTCAGCAGTTCGGCCATAGGCTTGATCACCTGTGCGAAGTCCGGAATGAACTTCCGCACGAAGTTAATCTGACCGAAGAAGGACTGCAGCCCTTTTTTATCAATGGGGGCTGGCAAGCGAACGAGGGCTTCTGCTCTGTCAGGGTCAATGGCGAGGCCTTCCTCGGAGATGACATGTCCCAACAGCTTTCCTTCCTTTACCGCGAAGACAGACTTCTTCGGGTTTATAGAAATGCCGAATTCTCGACACCTCTCAAATATTTGCCGTAGGTGCGAAACATGATCTCCTCGTTGGTGAGAGAAAACAGTCATGTCATCAAGGTAGATGACAATAATCTTATTGAGCAGCTCTCGGAAGGCCAGGTCCATGGCCCTTTGGAACGTGGCACCAACATTGGATAAGCCAAACGGCATGCGCTGATAGGCGAACGTCCCCCACTTGGTGGTAAACGCCGTCTTATGCTGGTCCTCGTCTTTGACCCAAATCTGGTTGTAGCCGGAAAATCCATCTAAAAGTGAAAATCTCTGGGCTCCAGCAACGATATGTAGAATCTGGTCGATTTGGGGAAGCGGATAGTGGTCCCTGAGGGAAGCCTGATTTAGGTTTCTGAAGTCGACACAGAGACGAATGTCGCCATTCTTTTTCCTCACGGCACCAAATTCGCGACCCAGGATGAATGTTTGATGGGGTAGATGATCTTGGCCTCCAAAGATCTTCAAGAGCTCGGTCTTCATCATGGCCTCAATCTTCGGATTCACGGCCCTCTGTTTCGTCGGAATGGCTTGGCGCCATCCTCTAGCTCAATGGTATGCTGGATGACAGTTCTGTCATACCCCCTCAAATCCTCGTAGCACCAAGGCCACGATGTCGGGGAACTCCCGGCACAGCTGATCCGATCCGCCCAAGTTCCTCCGACGTGCGACCTGCTCCGACCTTGATAGTTTTACCAGTTTCAAGTTCCAGGTCAGCATACCGCCTCGGGTCTACTTTGATCCCGTGAGATATTGCTCGTCATTCCGATCAAAGAGACTCTCTAATGTAATCATCCTTTTGGGACATGATTATTCCAGAATCGTATCAACCCCTCATATTGCTCGTCATCGTGGTCTCTACCTTCGATTACACACACTTCGTTAACCAGGAATGTGACGATTTCCTCGTCACAACTGAACACCCGCTGCAGGTGTCCTTATCGTGCACAGAAGGCTCGTAGACAGTACGAACCGGCTTCGGTTTCTGGACAACGTCTTCAACCGGAACGTACCTGGCTCCAACAGACGCCAGAATATCAGCGTGCTTGTTTTTCTCACGCGATATTGCTTTGACATTCAATGAGTCGAATGACTCCATCAGGTCCCACACCCGGTTGCGGTACGCTCTAAGATAGTGCTGTTTGGATGCGCACTTCTCCGTAACTTGGTGACACACCACTCTGAATCTCCGAAAATCTGCAGTGTTTGATTCCGAGCCTCTCCGCCTTTCGCAAACCCAAGCATAGGGCTTCGTATTCCGCCGAGTTGTTAGTGCAGCTCCAGGCCAACCTGTAGGTATAGTCCTTCTGGATTCCGGTTGGAGAAACCAGAAGCACCCCTGCACCGGCGCCATTCTTGCATCGCGCGCCGTCAAAGAAAAGCTTCCACAGCTCCTCGGGTGCAGGTCCTACTTCCTTCGCAGCTGACATGTCAAGCCTCTCGGGCTGTACAATGGAGTAACAGCCTTGCTCTGTCCCGATTACGGCATTGAAGTCCCGCAACGAGAACTCATCTTCAAGCTGTAGCACTTCGAAGGCTTGCTCAGTCAGCTCCACTGTCACCAGCTCTTCCTCTGACAACTGGACCATGCAGTCCATCTCTCCTCCGGGTATCTTGTCTACTAGGAAGGGGGAAGGCTTCTCATTAAAAATTTTCAGTCTCCTTCCTTTGAAGGGCACTTCCATGTGTGAGTAGTCTAGAGACAGTACCCGCCCAACTTCGCAGTGAACTCCCGAGAGAGACACATGCCGAAGTAAGGTTCCAGGTCAACAATCACGACCTCTTGGATGACTACGATGTCGAGAGCCTTGTGCAGTCGGATAGGGATGTCCTTTATGACACCAACTGTCTTAACAGGGGTGCCGTCTAATTGCAGCACGCCTTGGCTGCTCCGTGTGTATTCCATCCCGATCTCATCGCAGACGGCCTTCGGCATCACAATCGAGGAAGCACCAGAATCCACCATGCAGTTGTGAACTATGTGCCCTTGCATCCGTAAAGACGGATAAAAGGGTGGCGGTCCTGTTCTTCCCAAGTGGCTGAGACTGTCAAAGGTTGAACCAGGACAGCGGGCTGTATCTGCTTGCCGCTCTTCATGTTCTTCAGTGATTCTTGCAGCAGATCCACCTGACCTGGGAGCAGAAGAGCATCGTACATGCTGATTCTAGCAGGTGTTCTTTTCAACTCGTCTACAATGCTGTAGCCCGAGGTACTAGCTCCTTCTGCTTGTTTTGCCGGCTCATACTTCGTCCGGTATCGCTGGGTGGCCTCAACTCGCCGTCTCTTGGTCGAGACGGGTACTTCGACCTTCTCCCCGGGCTTGTTCTTTGGTTTCAGCTGGAGGCCGAGGTACGGGAGCTTTAGCCGGAGTTGGGGCCTTTGGCTGGAGGTTTGGCTGGAACAGCGGCAGCCTTTGCCGGAGAAGGCTTGGCTGGAGCTTTATCTTTGGATGCCTTCTCCTGGGCTGTGTAGGGCCACAGCCGCTTGTACGGTGGCAGCCCACCGGGCTGCGGTTTTTCTCTTCTCGCGTAGACTTGCAAAGGCTTGGCCGCATCCGCAGCTTTCTTTTCTTCCTTGGCGGGCGGCACTAGATTTTCTTCTGGGAGGGCAAAGTTGGCTTCGCCGTCCAAGATCATGTACAGTTCATCATCCTCTATGGCGCTGCCGGCCAAGGTCTGGATGTAGTGCTGGTGCAGAGTGCAGTCTTCCTCCGAATGCGGGTCGTTGCACGTAGTGCACCAGTTGACCTGGTCGGGAGGACCAGGCGGGTCTTCTATAGCAGCATTTCTCGGAGGCGGACGCCTCTGCGGCTGGTGTTCTGGGGCTTTGTCTTTCGTCAGCGCGGGTGGCGCATACGGCCTCCTAGGAGCAAGGTCCATCTGGGCCTGCTTCTTCTTCATAGCGGTCATGTCATTGGACATGGCATGGTATCCCGAGGCCAAAGCCCGCACCTCTTGGAGAATCGTGTTCTGAATGCTACTGTCAGGAGGCGGCAATTGTGCCGGTGGAGGCAATGCGGCTAATGGAGGAGGGTTAGAATAAGGTGCGTACTGTGGGGGAGCAGGAAGTGCTGGAAAATGCGGAGCGGGAGGAGGCGGATGAGGGTAATGCAACTGAGGCGGGCCGTAAGGAGTTACGACCGGCGCCGGATTCCACTGCTGCTGGGGTTGCTGCCCTGATGTGGACGGCGCACCACCAGAAGCAGAAGGATACTGGGATCTGGGGAAGTCGGGATGAATGGGTTCCTGCACCCGGGACGGGAGTCTGCCGATGGAAATAATGTCAGCTTCAGCTTGCTGGGCAGCCTCGTACAGAGCAGGAAACTCGTCTATTCGGGCAATCTTCAGCAGCAGGCATATGTCTGAGTTGAAGGATCTCAGATAGTAGTGAGCAGCCATGCCGGCTGAAGGCCGAAGTTCGCGAGGTACCCGTTTCCAGGATCTCGCAAACCTGATGTTAAAATCAGACACCTCCTCTTGAGGATGTCTCTGGATAGCTTGGAACCGATGCAAGAGAGAAGTAGGGTCAGCGGACTCGTTGCATCCTTTCACGAGCCTTCTGGCAAGCTGGGGCCACCCCGTGATGGATCCCTCTCGCGCAGCGATCTCCACCAAGAGAGAAGCTTTCCCCTCGTGGAAAGGGCCAGCAGACGGGTCTTCACACTCTCATCGGTAATAGTATGCAATGCGGCCAGGGCAAGGATGTCCTGGATGTGCTCGTACGCCGTCTTACCGTAGCCGTCGTATGTGGGAATAGACTTTAAAGCAGCAGGGGGCACAACTTGCTGTCCGACCAGGGCCAAGGGCCCCGTAGAGTCCACCGCCGGGAAGAGATCATCGTCATTCGGCTGTTGGGCAGCCATTTCTTCTTCTTCTTCTCCGCCGTCGGTTGTGTACTCAGTGTCGGTACTTTCCGAGGATGCAGGTGCTTCTTCTTCCTCGGCCTCTTCTATTTCGTACTCAGCTCCGCCGATTTCAGCTTCGGCTTCTTCTTGGATCTCAGCCTCGGCTTCGTCGACACGAGCTCGCGGGTCAGCCAGCCTGGGAATCTCGCCTCGAGCGTTGATGTCCAGTTCGTAGAACTCAAGCGGGCTTCTCGGATCCCTTGCTTGCCACCTTCTTGTGTGCATGAAGGTGCCGGGACCGGTCTTTCGGACTCAGAGGATTTGTTCGTGCAGAGTCGCCAGGTGTTCAGATTTGGAACAGCAATGAAGCGAACACCGGTGCTTCAATTCTGTCGGGGGTGAGAAACTTCCTTGTCTCACCAGGTGCTCAGAAACCACTGTCAGCGCCAGGTGGAGACTGATCAGAAAATCTCTCTTCAAATGTGGGACCCGTGTCCCACCGGGCGTGCCAGAAACTGTTGGTTACGAATCTGCCATGAGGAAAGGATTTTGGGTTAATGCGCCCGCATTCGCCCACCAAAGATGAAAGGCCGGAAGGAAGAGATGCCTTCCGAGCCAATCTCCGGAGAAGGCCGGCTCCTTTTTGGGGGGTTTATGTTCAAGCTAAGAGTGCAGGAAAGAGATAAATGTACAGAAAGAATATACAAATATACTTGGAGTTGGTGGGGGGAAACTAACAGTACGGCAACCAGCAATCACCAATACTTACTGCATCATAAATATAAAGCATGACTGAGAACTGCAAAATCTATGTGTACTTCCGATACCTAAGCAGTGTACGCACAGCTACAATGGTCCCCTAGCAAACATTCTCCCTACAAGGAGAACTAACAGCACGGCAACGCATCAATCACCACTACGGACACTAACATAAGTAGAAAGCAACCTAGAGATATCAGAGCCAGGTATATGTGTCATGCAGAGATTTTAACCGCACAGCTACAATGGTCCCCTAGCAAACATTCTCCCTACAAGGAGAACTAACAGCACGGCAACGCATCAATCACCAGATACGGACAGCAACGTAACACACAACCGATGGAACCGCTACCACATCTATTCTTATATGTGATTTAAAAGTACACAAATAATGCTAAAGGCGCCTGATCACCAAATGCTGAAGTGAATCAACGAGCCATGACACAGGAAGCGTAAAGCATAAAGCGTAAAGAAATAAAAGCAGCAGAACAGAACCATGCATACAAATTATATTTATAAGCAGAAGCACGGTTACATTGGTTCCCTAACGTACATTCCCCTTCCACCCTTTACAATGAATTCATGGTGGGTTTTTATAGCCCGAGTCCCTCCCGTTACATTAATGGGCACAAGGTCCCACCAAACACAAGCCGACAAAAGCGGCGAAGGACCTGCAAATGCTGACCTTTGTCGGACCGGACTGTACCCGCAAGATGGTCTTCCTGGAAGCTGGACAGCTACGTGGCAGTGTGTTGGGCAGAACTTCATCTCGGCAGGTATGCGGGTAGCTGGAGCAGGTAGAACCTCCAATCGGCTTTAAATGAGGTCACTGGCACAGGTAATGCAGCCCATGCTCGTCCTTTTGCTCGGCACGTCTCGGCTCGAATCCCGAAGCTGGACACTTGTCAGATGATGGATGATGCTGTTTGACACGTGTCGGCCTTGAAAGGCAGTTTGTCCAACTTCGCTTGGGATCAGAGCGTCTCGGGTTGCGCGGGCAGAAAACAGCGCAGTCGGGAAGGCCTTCATGCCTTAGGTGTATTTCCGAGTTTGTTTCCCTACTGCGCACCTGTCAAGGGCGCATTCCGACTTCGCTGCGAAGTCGGATTGCGCACAGGTGAAAACCGGTGTCTGCCGCCGTACGGACTTTGCTCCAAGACTTGTCATTCTTCTGTCACCGCCAGCTCGCAGTTGCAAGGTGCGCCCAGAAGAGGGGCGAAGTCAGACTTCGCACCAAAACTGGGCGAAGTGCGAACTTCGCACCAAGACTGGGCGAAGTGCGAACTTCGCACCAACACTTAGCCATTTTTCAGGTAACTTGCTGGAAAGTTAAAAAATCAACTGGGGAGCTCCGAGAAAGGGGGGAAGAGAGAGAATGTGGGAAAGAAAAGGAAAGGGAGAGAAGGGGGAAGGAAAATAGAGGAAGAGGGAAAAAGAAGAGCAGCACTGTTACAACATTGAAAACATTGCACCCCGTGCAAAATGTGACAACAAGTTACAGTCATGTAAGTAAAGCATATAGGGTCTATGAGATCAAAACCAAAAAGGTTCATGTATCTAGGGATGCAATCTTTGATGAAGGCATCAAAGACTCTTGTGTTAAGGAGTTGGAACTTCTTCAACATAGAGTAGCTGGAGAACAGCCAGAATCTAGCACACCCACACCCAATGATCCTGAAAGTACCCTGCCAAGTGATAGTGAAGAACAGGAAGAAGTTTCTCATGAATCCTCTTCAACTTCAAAGAAGCTGCCCAAATGGTATCTTAAAACTGTAACTGAAGCACTGTTGCCAGATGAAGAGGGCAAAAGAAAGTCCAAGAAGAGAACAGATTCAGTAAATTTTGCACTTATGTCACAAGTGCTGAATACCCATGAGGCCTCCACATTTGAAGCAGCCTGCCAAGATCAGAAATGGAAAGCTGCAATGGATGTTGAGATGGCAGCCATCAAGAAAAACAAGACATGGAATCTTGTTAACATACCTCCTGGTAAAAAAACCATTGGCTGAAAATGGGTCTACAAGACCAAATTCAAATCAGATGGTACGATTGACAAGCATAAGGCAATATTGGTAGTCAATGGTATCAGTCAAAAACATGGCATAGACTATGAGGAGACATTTGTACCAGTAGCCAAGATGATTACCATAAGAGTTATTCTTGCCTTAGCAGCTCAATACAAGTGGAAACTACATCAACTTGATGTAAAGAATGCCTTCCTCAATGGAGATCTAATTGAATAAGTGTACACGGACCAGCCACCTGGTTATGCAGAAGAAGGTAAAGAGCAGCTTGTATGCCGCCTCAAGAAGGCACTTTATGGCTTAAAACAAGCTCCTCGAGCTTGGTATGCCAAGATTGACAAGTACCTACTCCAAACTGTATACCAAAAGTCTTCTGCTGATTCGAATCTCTAGTTGAAGGTTCGAAGTAGAATTATCACCTCTTGTAATTATTTATGTGGATGACATAATAATTACAAGTGATGATCAAGAAGAGATTTGATAATCTCAAAAAGGATCTGAAGAAGAACTTTGAGATGACAAATTTAGTCCTACCCCATTATTGTCTTGGAGTAGAAGTTTGGCCAAAGCCTGGAGAAATTTTCATTTCTCAAGCAAAGTATACCAAGGAAATCTTGCAAAAGTTCAAAATGCAAGATTGTAAATCAGCTCCAACTCCCATGGAAACTGGTACAAAATTGGTTGTTGGTGAGAAAGGAAAACCAATAGATAGCACATTATTTAGACAACTAGTTGGTAGTCTAATCTCTTTAACTACAACTAGGCCAGATTTGTTGTATTCAGTAGGTGGGCTATCTAGGTTCATAAATTATCCTAAACAGTCACTAGACAACAAGAAAGAGAGTGTTGAGGTACTTACAAGGCACTCTACCATATGGCTTAAAGTTGAGCACAATGCAAACTTCAAACTTGATACTCAGACTCTGATTGGGTTGGTTGTCCGGACAGAAGAAAATCCACATCAGGATACTACTTCCATCTTGGTTCAGCATCAGTTCCATGGAGTAGTAAGAAACAGCCCACAGTTGCACTCCCATCTACAGAAGCAGAGTACAAAGCAGCTGTAGAAGCAACCAGGGAAGCCATTTGGCTTCGACAATTCATGTGCGATCTTGGTCTTCAACAAACAGAACCAACCACGATCTATTGTGACAACCAAAGTGTCTTGAAGATTGCAAAGAATCCAGTGTTCCATGCTCACACCAAACACATTGTGGTGCATTGTCATTATATCAGAGAGCAAATTCAGAATAGACAAGTAGAGCTGATCTATAAGACAACAAATGAGCAGTTGGCTGATATATTCACCAAATCCCTCAGCATTCAGAAATTTCAGTCTTCAAAACTGAACTTGGTAAGAATAAATGAAGTAAATCTTAAGGGGGGTGTTAGAATATTAGATTATAATATTTACTTCATGTTAGCAGTCTATGTTGACTATTTTGCTCCCATGTGCACATATGCAAAGTCAAGCTGTCTATGTTGACTATTTTGCTCCCATGTGCACATATGCAAAGTCAAGCCTGTATTAAAGGCATCATCTAACATAGATGAAGTAGGTGCCTGTTAGGTAGGTTATTTAAGTATGCATAAGGTTATTTATACAGCCCTTGTCGCCATGTAATACTAATTATTTGTTCAAGTGCAGACCAATTCTGCTGGTTTTTTTATCTATGCTGTTGGATCTATTTGCTGTTCTCTGCTCTTTGATTCCATCACCGAGCATTCCAAAAGGCAAAATGTTTATATAGCTAGTAGGTCATAGAAGAATTTTATCCTAGGATAACCTTATGAAAAGGGGTTTTCATGGCCCCTCACAATGTGTTCTATGTAAAAAAGAGGAGAGTACAAACCATCTCTTGGGACACTGCTCAATAGTACGGAACATAGTTGAGAAAATCTACAAAATATCCCGATTCAATCCGATTTTTCCCATGTTTGGTAAATGCATGGTGATAAATGGCAGAATTGAAGAATGGTTAAAGCAATGGCAGAGCACTTTTAAAAGTGAGGCTTTACAGACAATCTGGGATATATCGAAAGCTACAATACTTTGGACTGTATGGCTGGAAAGGAAAGTAGTTTAAAGGTAATCAAAAGGAAGGTTTGTTTAGCCATAGAAGAGTCTAAACCAACCCTATCAACTCACCCAATACCTAATCTGGAAGCAGAAAGCCTTGATAGATGGATTCAAGTCATCAAATGGAATTATGATGTTGGGTAAAGGAGAAACAAAAAGAAGGCAAAGAATATAAAGTGGAAACCACCAAAAGTGGAGTTGATCAAATCGAATTTGATGGAGCATCTAAAGGAAATCCAAGACCAGTATGAGGAGGAGGAGTCATTAGAAATAATAGAGGAGAGATTTTGCTTCATTACATTTTCAATAGTGGTTTTAAGACAATTAATGAAGCTGAAGCTTGGACGGCTTTGGATGGGTTTTTTTTTTACAATTGATTATATGGGATTGAAACAGGCCCCACCCATATTACATCATCACCACATAGTTGTATTACAACAAGGCTTGGATATTATCCATGTATCACTTAGCAAGATTCGAACCTAGCTCTCCTCTTTGAATGTGAGGAATCTAACCAATCAAGCTAATGCCATTTGATGGCCTTGGAAGGATTAAAAATATGCAGACAAATGAAATGGAACAAAGTATGGATGGAAGGCGATTCACTAATAGTAATAAATGCAATTTTAAGGAAAGCAAAGGCTCCATGGAACATACAAGAGATAATTGTGGAAATACAAGACCTTGCTACAAAATTTGAAGAAATCAAGTTTACACATAGGTTAAGAGAAGGAAACAAATGTGCAAACAAGCTAGCCAATAGAGGGGTTTCAATTGAAGATTGTGAAGTTAAATTCTTTTTTCCATGGTTAGAGGAAGTAATAAGTTTAGCTAAAGTTGACAAGATAATGTCGATTGCTTGAATCAAATAATGATTAAGATTTACTTTAATGTTTTCCATTAATCATATTTGTTTTATTTGATATAATTTAATGTGTTTTCATATAAACTATTTATTACAATTCTTGTGGTTGCACTTGAGTGGTGTTGAGTTATCTTGTTGATTTTCACTATTAGATTTTATTCGTGGATTCAAATGACGCAGTTTAATATAACATCTATGAGATGAATAGTATGTCTTTTTTTTTAATTGGTCACATGGGAATGAAATGGATCCCACACATATTCTATCATGACCATAGCACCACATAGTATTTTAAGAAACCACATGGTGGCATTACAACAACAATTTGGCAATTAAGCAAATATTGCCTGACAAGATTTAAACCTGGGTTTCATCCTTGAAAGTCAAGGCATTTAACCAATTGAACTCATGCCATTTGATATGGTATGCCTATTTTTATTAGGAAAATTGATCCTTCTAGTCATTCTTCCATGACAACTGAGTTTCTTTAAATTTAGATGAATAAATTTGGACATTATTAAAGATAATCTGAGGCAAGATGGGAAAAATTGTGAAAATAGCTTGATTTTAACAATAATCTATTTACTGTCCCGACAGGGGCACTGCAATGGTAAAAGCATTGGACTCTCTTAGCGGAGACCCAAGTTCAATTTACGGGGAGGGTGGCCCATGATGTGCCCCTAGCTTTTCAACCTATTCAAGAAAAAACAATAATTTATTTACAGAGTTTATTTTTGCAAGGTATGAGCATTTTTTTATTTTGAACCATACAAGTCTTTACCAACTCCTAAATCTCTCTACTATGCATGCAACACAACTCTAGGGTTAATGCAAACAAACGGCTCAAGGAATTTTCAAAGCATAGGATGAACTCAGACAATAAATTGCAAAGAAATGCAGGTGTTGTAAGATGACAGATACAGAAAGTATTAATATACAGTCACAGCAAGAAGAGGGGATGAGGGCATTAATGTGGTGGAATCAAAATCACCATAAGCATTTTTGCCCTTCAGTTGCTTTCTATAATTGTTTTCTTGAGTTAGTTTTTTTCCTTTTATTTAAAAATAATAAATAAATAACCATCTGGATTGGTTTGTGTAATTCAAACTTGTTTCTTGATGTCAAAGATGCCTTCCGAACCACAAATGACTCTGGAAACAAAAAATAAATGATCCTGCAAACCTGTGATTCCAAGAATGCCAAGGCAGTTCACAATCGGAAACAGGTCCACAGGAAGGTAATTCCGTTGACCTTAGTTAGAACCCATAATCACGCACAGTAAGACAATGATATGAAACCTCAAAATAATTGTCTTTCGTTGCCACCGTTACATAGAGTGGAAAGCAGAAAGTTAAAGAAACTAATCCTACGCTGGTGCCCACCGAGTTGTGGCCTACAGTAAATATCTCCATGCCTCCATGAAGGAAACAATATGTAATTTTTTTAATTGATTTATATGGAATTGAATGGGCTGCATCAGTATTACATCTAGACCCTGTGAGTGGTATTACAAAATTTGGCAAGTATGACAAGATTTGAACCTCTTCTTGAAAGTCGAGGTATTTAACCTGTTGAACTAATGCCGTTGGTTAAGAAATCTATACACTGCTGGTGAAATATGCGTATCCTACAGCAGATCTCCACACCAATGTCACCTCCTAAACTTGAGAACCCCGTTTTTATCTCAAGCTACCATTGCAATTGCTTCAATTATACTGATTACTGCTGAAAGCCAACAAACTCTCAAAATGGGTATCCTACAAACGTGAAAGGCATTCATTCCCAGTCTTTTTCTGCTAATATTTGACCTTCGGTACATTTCTTGAAAATTATCCAGCCAAAACAGCACTAAAATAAAGGTAGAAAACTTTACAGAAAAGGGAACTTACATCCTATTATGTTTCCTAGATGCGGGATGTTGTTCACATAAGGAAGCGCGCTTGTGATTAGCACGTTCCTCTTTCCCGCCACTGGCAGCTTGGGAGCACCAACAGTTTCTGAAACACTCGCCATGGCGCTCTCTGATCTTCTCTTAAAAAACACTAGTTTTCAAAAAAGAAAAAAAAACAAAACAAATTAATCAACTTACAATCCAAAGATCAATCCTGCTACTCACAAAAAAAATGCTACCGTGTCAAACACCTTGCTCGGAAATTTAAACAAAGCCTACAAACAAATATTGAACCATGGAAATTTCCTGTCTATCCCGAGTCTACGAAGGTTTAAGCAAAACCATCACTATTAACATTCATTCATTTAACATGTGTATTTGCCTATGGATTGTAAGTAAAGTGTGCGCACAAAAGTAAAATATGTAAAGCAGAATCATTCAATCCTGTAGAAATGGCTGCTGTGAATCTACGCAATGAAGGAATTTGTACGCGAAATACGGCAAGCAAAGGGAAAAATTGATTGGAATTTGCGAACAGGCGCAGACCACCTTCATGAAACGTGGAATTGCATTCCTGCATACGTCAAATTTTATGTCTAAGTCAATCCACAAATTTTTATGAGGGACGGCATTTCATCTCTATTAATAGAAGTCAAATACATCATATGTATTCTTTAACCTTCGAAAGTAATTTATTTAAAGGGAAATTAATTTGATTAAATTTTTTTTTTTTTTTTTTTTGTGGTGGCCACAAGGGGTAAACAGACTGTGACCACGAGGGAACCATTACATAACATATCCGCAACATGTGAGGTGAGAGATTTGAACCTGGGCCTCTCAGCAACTAGAGAGGTTTAACTACCCACTTGCTCTCCAACTCCTCAACATGGGCGGATAATTTGATTAAATTTACTTTGTTTCAATAAAAATTAATTGATCAAACAAATTATGTTGTTAAGCGTTTTTTTCGTTTAGTGAATGTAATATAATATATATGTTTTTTGATTTGAGATTATTATAAATATTTATATTATGATTTGATCAAACTTTTACCATCAATATATAAGGTTGAGCATTTTTTCTCAACCATAATCTCTTGTTTAAAGTCAAAAGCTATGCTTATTAATAGGGAATTTAACGCACACCCAACCCCTTACACACTCTGTTAAAGTATATAGATAAAATATATAATTTATGAATAATATAATTAAAATATAGACAAAGCATGTAATTTATAAATGTTTGTAATATAAAAAAGCTTGTAATCATCATAATAATATTTATTGTATGGGAGCCCGTGAGGGCTAGGTGGATTGGTAAGTGCTTGTTTAGTCAGGCACTTACCAAGAAGACACTCAGGTTCAAATCTCGAGGGTAGCTTGTAGGAGTCTAATCTGAATTCTTTGAGTGTACGTTAGATCGACAATGATGATACAAATACAAATTTTGAGCGATTGGTGGTCTCCTTTACTTGATCAACAATAACAAGGTGAAATAGGTTTGGTGGATGCAGCCCCTATGGTTTGAACCCTAGGCTTATATTATAATTAAATGGTATTAGTTTTTTTTCTTGATAGTATAGTTGGTTACAACCACATTATTTTTAGTAGCTAACAAGCGCAGGGTTCAAACCACAGGGGTTGCATCCACCAAACCTTTGTTTTATCACCCGATGTGAAATGGACCATCGGGTGCTTGGTATCGTCGTCATCAATTTGGTACGCACTCGAAGGATTCGGATCAGACTACTATCTTTGCAATGCTAAGTTATCGTTATGTGATCAAGATCTAATATCTATATAATTGTCAAGTTGTTATTTTACTATGTGGTCAAGATATGATATCTATATAATTGTCAAGTTGTTGTAATATCACTATGTGATCAAAGATCTAATATCTTTATAATTATCAAGTTGTTGTAATATCACTATGTGATCAAGATATAATATTTATAGGACTATTTTTTATTTTTTTAAGTAGGGTTTCGAAAGGATTGTCCTTTCCCTTATACATCAACTTAGTCACATAGAGCTATATAAACCTTGTTGGAGGTTACATCATTCATATTTCTCAACCATTGAATCAAAACCTCTTTGGCCATCCATAGGGTTTATTTTAATCCCATATAACCCATCAAAGACAAAACAATTGATTATTACAAATACTATGCATAAAGTGTATTTCTGAGATTGACTTAATAATAAGTTTTTCTTTAAGTAGGGTTATGAAAGGGTTTTTCTTTCCCTTTTACATCAACTTAGTCACATCTAGCTATATAGCCTTTTTGATGACATTTGGATTTGAACTTAATGTGAGCACCCATGTCTCAACCATTGAACCATGGTCTCATTGACATAAGTCAACTTAGTTTAATTAACCTACTAATCACATTATTTTGTAGATCATCAATAAATTTGACCTCAAAAGTGCACAACTATTAGAATAAATAGTGTAGTAAACTATTTGTTTTAGAGCATGATTTTTGCATCTTTGAGTTCTTCGTATTGTAAACCTATTTGCTATATATTAATAAGGGATATTATACAATCAAAAAACAATAATATTTACATTTTTAATAATAATTATAAGTGTGAGTTAGGAGTGAGCTTAATTTTTTATTTTTTTAAATCTTTAGATAAGAGTAAGGAAAGCATGAATAAAAAGCAAGTGCGAGTAAGTGCAAGTAAGGAGCCTTTATATTTAGCCCCAAGGGCTAGGTGGATTGGTAAGTGCTAGTCTGGATGGGCACTTGCTAAGAAGAGACCTGGGTTCAAACCTTGGTGGTGCCAGTTTGCAAAGGAAGTAGTCTGCTCTGAATCCTCTGAGTGCGTGTCAGATCGACGACGACGATACGAACTTCGAGCGACCGACGGTCCCCATCTCACGTCGGATCAACAATTAACGAGACGGATAGGTTTGGTGGTTGCAGTCCCTCTAGTTTAAACCCCCTACGCTTCCAGTTACTAAAAATAGTGGTTGTAGCCAACTCTACTATGTAACCGAAAAAAAAAAAAAAAAAAAGTCTTTATATTTTCTTGTTCCATTTTTTATTTTATTTTTTTCAAAAAAGATAAAAGATTTGTATTTGGAAGAGCTAGGTATCATGAAAGGAAAGTCATATTTTGGAAGCCTTAGTAAAAAGTAATATCTTAACTAAAAGTATGGATGCCCAAGCTAAAGATAATAAAAACAACAAATATATTGCAAATCCCACATAATCCATCATGATATGATATAATGATTCTTAAAAATATATAAAGCTTTAGCGCTTCCTCAATTAAATAATCCAAATAAATCAAATCACTTCACAAGACAAAGTTCTATAAACGATTTAGAAAAGGCTCGTAACCACTCAGAAAGAGTGAAGGCAGAGTCTCGTAACCACTTAGAAAGAGTCGGTTTCGTACAGTATACACAATAAAAATTAATTGTTATTATGAATGAATAAATCAACAGAGCCGAGGATTGATGAACCAACGTAATTATTGGGATAGTCAGATGGCTTCCTCCCTCAAAAATGTACATTCAATATTTACATCAATAAACTTAACAAACTTAACAGAAAAGGGAACTTACATCCTATTATGTTTCCGGGATGTTGTTCACATAAGGAAACGTGCTTGTGATTAACACGTTCCTCTTCCCCGCCACCTGCAGCTTGGGAGACCAACAGTTTCTGAAACACTCCCCATGGCGCCCTTTGATCTTCTCCTAAAAAACAATAGTTTTAAAAAAAAAAAACAAATTAATCAACTTACAAAGATCAATCCTGCCACTCAAAAAAAAAAAAAGCTACCGTTTCGAACACCTTGCTCCGAAATTCAAACAAAGCCTACAAACGAATATTCAACATGGAAATTTCCTGCCTATCCTGAGTCTACTAAGGTTTAAGCAAAACCATCACTATTAACATACATTCATTTAACATGTGAATTTTCCTATGGATTTTAAGTAAAATGTGTGTACAAAAGTAAAATCTGTAAAGCAGAATTATTCAAACCTGTAGAAATTGCTGCTGTGAAACTACGCAATGAAGGAATTTGTACGCGAAATACGGCAAGCAAAGGGAAAAATTGATTGGACTTTGAAAGGCGGCGGCAGACCACAAAACATAGAATTGCATTTCTTCATAGTCCATTCACAAAAACTAAATTTATTAATAAAAACCAAACACACAATCATCATACATATTCCTCAGTACTTATTTTAACCCTCCCAAAATAATATATTATTTTAACTTGTGTACACAATATATCCGAGCAAAAGTGCAGAGACCGTGCAGCCTTTGCATATGTTCACACCAAAGGGACCATAAAATTTTGTCATGTCCATGGTGGATGGATATTCATCTTAGTGGCGATCCCACTATTTTTTTTAAACATTGGAAAAGTCGTTTATTTAAAGGGAAATTAATTTGAATAGATTAATTTGTTTCAATAAAAATTAATTGATCAAACAAGTTGGGTTGCTAAGCTGTTTTTCTGGTTGGGGTGTTAGAAAGGCGAAGCTTGATTTAGTGAATGTAAAATTATTTATATATATATATATATATTTTATTTAAGATTATTATAAATATTTATTTTGTAATTTTTTTATTTGGTTAGTGTGAGAAACTCCGAGCAGTCTTCTTTCAACTATGATCTCTAATAAAGCTGAGAACTATGCTTATCAATAAGAAATTTGAATTTAACACACAACCACCAAACACCTACCCCCTCACACACTCGCCTACGCTGCGGTTTGAACCTTGGACCTCTCGAAGAAAAGCCAAAGCCCGAACCTAATATAAATTATATAGATAAAATATATAATTTATGAATAATATAATTAAAATATAGACAACATGTAATTTATAAATGTTTGTAATATAAAATAAATAGAGAAAGGTTGTAATCATCAAGATAATATTTATTGTATGGGAGCCGTGAGGGCTAGGTGGATTGGTAAGTGCTTATTTGGTCGGGCACTTATCAAGAAGACACCCAGGTTTAAATATCGAAGGTAGCCTGTAGGAGTCTAATTTGAATCCTTTAAGTGCGTTCCAGATCGATAATGATGGTACAAATCTCGAGGGAAGCTTGTAGGAGTTTAATCTAAATCATTTAAGTGCGTACTAGATCGACAATGACTGTACAATAACTAGTCCCCTTCACGTCAGTCAACAATAATGTGGTGGAATAGGTTTGGTGTGAGCAGCCCCTGTGGTTTGAACCTTGCACTTACCAAAAAGACACCTAAGTTCAAATCTCGAGGGCAACCTATAGGAGTCTAATCTGAATCCTCTGAGTGTGTGCCAGATCGATAATGACGATACAAATCTCGAGCTATCTGTGGTTCCCTTCATGTCGGTCAACAATAACGAGGTGGAATAGTTTTGGTGAGAGTAGCCCCTGTGGTTTGAACCTTGTTCTTGTCACTAAAAATAATGTGGTTGTGACCAACTCTCCTATGTAACCAAAAATATATATTTGTTCTAATGAATTGATTAATAAATAATTTATTATAATTAAATGGTATTAGTTTTTCTTTTCTTGATAGGAGAGTTGGTTACAACCACACTATTTTTAGTAGCTAACAAGCGTAGGGTTCAAACCACAAGGGTTGCATCCACCAAACCTATTACACCTCGTTGTTTTATAACCCAACATGAAATGGACCACCGGGTGCTCGGTACCATCGTTGTCAATCTAGCGTGCACTCAAAGGATTTAGATCATACTACTACCTTTGCAATAGGCTTCCTCCAAGATTTGAACCTAGGTTCCTTCTTTAAATGGTATTAATTTAACCAAATAAAGTCCTAATCTTTTTTTTAAGTAATAATTACGAAGTTGTAATATCGCTATGTGATCAAATCTTGTTGATAATACATATATAATTGCTAAGTTTTAATATCACTATGTGATCAAGATCTAATATCTATATAACTTCCAAGTTGTTGTAATATCACTATGCGGTCAAGATCTAATATCTATATATTTGTCAAGTTATTGTAATATCACTATGTGATCAAAGATCTATTATCTATATAATTGCCAAGTTGTTGTAATATCACTATGTGATCAAAGATCTATTATCTATATAATTTTCAAGTTGTTGTAATATCACTATGTGATCAAAGATCTAACATCAAGATCAAAGTAGAGGGTTAATATATAAGTTCCATGGATACCGGTCATGGTTTTTAGAGATTTAAAATTATATCAAGCGGGAGTGGGGATTGAATTCAAATTACTCCATGAATTTTCTTCCTAAAGGTTTTTTTGTCACCATCTTTTCAAGTTAAAAAATAGGGATAAAATAATGTGTGGGGACCCATGGTTGAGAGGAAGAGATGTTGTAGTGAGAATTTTCTATTGAGATCAACTATAAAAAAGCTTTTAATGTGGGTTTTTTGGACTTCATTACCAGATTATCAATAAGAATGTTTTGAAGAATATCAACAATACCCTAAGGGAGTTCACTTAGTAAATACCAACTACTTGTTGGAATTCACACCTATTTCCATAATCGAACAAAAGCAATCATCTACTCAAATATTATACAAAAAGCATAAAAAATATGAAAAGAGAAAGATATAATGGGCACCTGTAGGAACCATAAATAATCATTATATTATCCATAGATAAGAATTACAACACATTATCAAGTGGCATTAGCTCAATCGTTTAAATTCCTCAACATTCAAGGAGGATACCAAGGTTTGAATCTTGCCAAGCTATACATGGATAATATCTAAGCTTTGTTATGATACCACTACGTGGTGATGATGTAATACGGGTGGGGCTCGTTTCAATCCCATATAATCTTTTGAAAAAAAAGAATCACAACACTTTATACAATAGATGGAGTGGTTGGGAGTATTTATATCATTATCTAATCCCTAAAATTACATCAATAAACTTAACCTAAGTTGACATAACAAAAGGGTTCAAGGTTAATTACAAGTTATAAAGTGGGTTTAACCACAAGTTTAACAATGACCCATAGGGATTACATTAAATTAAATGCATTGTTCATGTAAATACATAAAATAGAGTTTGACATGGAATGAAATATGGTTAGTTGACCTTAGATTTGCTTATATTAGTGAAACATTCAAAGAGATCTAGAGGTGATTGAACCTTGGTCTCCCTTGTGCTAAGTGCAACGTGAAAACCAACATAAAAACTAGAATGGGTGGGAGTAAAAGGGGACACCCTTCTACTCAATTATTCTCCACTATGTTATTATCAATAAAAAAGGCTACCATATGATTCACACACACATTCACTATCCCTCCAAAACTTCTTATTATCCATTCTATCAATGCTCATAGTTGTGATCAAATGAGTAATTCCTCCATGGAAGATAATGCATTGCTCCTTCAATACAAAACAAAAACTAGTGTAATTCAATCCTATGCCCTGCTTTCTTTGATGTTAAGATTAAACCACCATTCCATGTTCACAATTGTGACAAGGAAGTTATCTTTAAAAATAATGTTAGAGTTATCGATTTCCTTAGCAAAGTTGATAACTAAAGTGATGCTTGTTGTGATTTAGAATTGGGCTCTTCAAGTTGAAATGCCCTATAGTGCATTATTCTAGACACAACGACAACCCCACTGGGTGTGTTGGAGTGCATCCTTACTCCATAAGGGGAGGTGTCATGTGTTTCCTGACACAAGATCACCAAGCCAAGTCTAGGACACACAAACAACCACAAATTCATATTCAAATATTGTGTGAAAAACCTAGAATGAAGATGAGTAGCCCCTTTGGACCAAGATCTTTGAATCCCTTCAACAACCATTGATCATGATCTTTTAGCTTTCAAACTTTGAAACTACTTTTAGAAAAGTGAATAATAAGGAAAGGTGTAAAAGATCCTTTTTGCATCTTATGTGAAAATTACTTATGGGAATTTTAGGAGAGAATCATCCTTTGATTTGAAATAATATTCAAAGGCTCCAAATACAATTTTTGTATGACTAAGTGAGGCAGCTTCATACCCACTCTGATAGCATGTTGGAAATTACACCTATTTCTAGAAATGAGCAGAAGCAATCCATCCACTCAAATCTTATACAAAAAGTGTAAAAAAATGACAAAAGAAAGAAATAGTGTGCACCCATTGGCACCATAAATAATCACTATATTGTCTATACATAAGACTCGCAACACTCCAATACAATGGATGGAGTGGTCAAGGGGTATTTTTACCAATATCTAATCCTTGATATTACATCAATAACTTTAACTTAAGTCAACATAACAAGAGCCTCAAGATTAGTTACAAGTTTTAAGGTGGGTTTAACCACAAGTCTAATTAAGGCCCATAAGGTTTTCATTAAGTTAAATATGATATATAATAATTGTCCTTAGGCCTATATGTTATTACATCATACAATGTCAGCCTTGGACATGAATTCAAATACTCCATGAATTTTCTTCCTAAAGGATTTTTTCTCATCATGTTTTCAAGTTCAAAAACTAGGGATAAAATAATAGGTGGTTTCAAGTTCAAAAATAAAGGATAAAATAATAGGTGGTGATCCAGGTTTAGGAGGAAATATGTATGTTTAAGATCATGGAGTGAATTTTTTTTTTGAGACATAAGCTATTAAAAATATTTCAATGTGGGTTAGGCTTTTTGAATTTCAATATCAACTTATCATTAAGGATGTTTTGAAGAGTATTGACGATAACCTAGGGGAGTTCATTTAGGAGAGACCAACTACTAAGGTGATAAATTCTATTATGTATACTTGGATATGTGTTACTAACAATGTTTTAAAACATTTTCCATAATCCATTCAAAGTAAACATGAATCAAGAGAATTGGATAAACAAGTGGATTATAAAAAACATTATATTCTAATGTCGTGTTATGAGATTAGACACATGACAAGAGATTGTAAAGTGAATATGATGGAGAGCGACAAAAAAAATTGGTCATGAGATAAAATTTAAGGCAAAGTAAAGAGATTAGACTATCGTAGAAGCTATATTAGATCAAGGATATTCCACTCCTAAAAATGAGGCAAAGAAAGCATATTTGTAGCATTAGTTGATAAAGGATATCATAGTTCACATGAATCAACTAGAAGAAATAAAGAAGGATAGAAGGGATGATAAACTACAATGTGTAAGTTAAAATTTAGAAGGAATTAAAGGTGCAAAGGAAAATGTGGAGATTTTTTTTAAATCCATAGGTGGAAAAATCCAAGTTTATTCCAAGCAAATTGCCTCCATTTTTCTCAAGTAGTATAAAATTATTTTCTTATAATACAAATAAAAGTAGTGTAGAGGTTCAATTGGGAAGAGTGGATGTTGAAAGTTGTAGCATGATGGCCTCCTACCTAGGGTTTGAAGAGTGGTTTCCAAATAGTGTAGTGAAATGACCAAAAACTATAGATCTGGGAGACAACCACGGTTTGAAGAGTGGCTTCCAAACATTGTAGTACAACGGCCAAAAACTACAAATCTAAGAGACGACCAGGGCTTGAAAAACAAAGTTCTTTACTTAGATGTAGTGAGAATTGGTGGGTGCATGCCATCTAGATATAGTGAGAATTGGTGGATGCATGCAATCTAGGTGCAGTTCTTTACCCCCATATGCAGGTTCAAGAGCCCAGATTGTCTAGTTTCAAGGCTTCTTCCATGCATGCATTGTGAGCTTTTGGTCAAACATTTCATTGTGGTGTAAATGTTTCTAGTTGTAAAGGAAGGTAATATTCAGAGTTTGTCCCCTTTGTTTTTTGTGGGGGGGACTTCCTCTCTTTCTAATGACAACCTCTTCAGGGGGATTTCCACCTCCCTCTTTTTTAGATGTGGTGCAAAATAAAGGTACTAAAGGAAAAAGTGGGAGCTCTTCAAGAGGTATTAAGAAAGTAATTATTAAAGAGGGAAAATAAAAGAGATCACACAAGCCTTAGCCCTTAATAAATGCCTATAAAAAACTTTAGAGCTACCATGATCCGATGTAAAACCAAAATCCTTTAAATAATAAATTTCTTATTTATCTAAGTGGGAATTAATTTGTTGCTTCACAGGTTTTTGGTTGATAGAGCAAGATCTGCAAAATTGGATAAGGGAAGTCTGTGTTAAAGTATATTACATTATTTGATACATGTCAATGTACCACCTTGGGTACATAACTAGAGTATAAGTATACTTTAGAGTAAAGTTATGTAGTTACTTAAAGCAATGTAATAAATGCACAAGTGTCAATGTGCAATGGTGTAAATGTACAAGGAGTCCACTTGTACATGAGTCATAGGAAAGGTAGCTAAAGAGTCATAGGCAGATTAAGGGCCATGGAACATATATTTCTATATATAGGCCTTATAGAGAGTGAAATCAGTGTAGTAGATAATATAGAGAGTGCATAGTATAGAGTAGTAGAATGGGTACAATGTAGCTCTTTCAAAATAGTTTATGGAGTGTTCATGTCCTCCATTATACTACATTGTACTATTTTTGTATTCCTTCATTAATGGTATACTTTTGAGTTATTACAAAATTTTATATTAAAGTTTTCTTGCATATTATAGTGTTATTATCATATAGATATCATATCTTGTTTATCTTACTTCATGTGGTTGCATTTCCTTTATTATACATCATCAAAAGCTAACAGTCTGGAAACCGAAGGGAGATGTAGAACTTAAACTCTATCCTAAAGGCTTCTTCATTGTCATTTTCAACTGCTTGGAGGATAAGGAGAGGATTCAAGATGGGGGCCCTTACTTCATGGCAAGGGTAGGTCTTTTTATGCAAAACTGGACCATAGGTTTTGATCCCAACAAAGAAAATCCAACCAAAGCCCCGGTCTGGGTGTGGTTGTATGCTCTCCCTCTAGAATTTTGGAATGAGGAAACCTTGAAAGGAATTGGAAATACTATTGGAGAATATATAGGAATGTCCAAAGTAACTAAAGAGGCTCATGTAACTACCTTTGCCCGGATTTGTCTCCATGTAGACCTATCGAGCCCTCTTTCAAAGGCAATTATTCTAAGTGCAGGGGATTATGAGTGGACCCAAGACCTAGATTATGAGAATGTGCCCTTTCGATGTAGATTTTGCCATGCTCATGGCCATATCCTGTGGAATTGTCCTGCCCTTAAGCAAAAAGTGGAGGAGATAGAGAAAAAGAAGGATCCAATAGGGAAGAAGGAAGAGTGGCAATCTCCAAAATTGGCAAACAAAAAGGATAAACAGGTGTGGCAGAAGAAAGGGGAACAAAAAAATCAACAAACAAATAAATTTGTGGTTCTACAAGAGATAAACCAAGAGATGGAGGAATCCATGCATATCCCCCAAGAGGAACGTGAACAAACAAACAAGGAAGGGAGTAAGGGGGAAAATGCAATGGAAATTCTTGTTGAGCAGTCAATGAAAGATCTTAAAAACCTAGAGGAAGGGGATTTAATCCAGAGGAATCCCTAGCTAAGGTTGAGCCACGAAGATACTCTGATGGATGCTAATGAGCCTATTCAACGTGAAGAGATTTTGGGTGGAAGATCCTTGGACCCTCCCTTGAAGGGGCCTTGTCAACTAGAAAAGGAGGAGATTGGCCAAACCCTCCTGCAACAAAGACCTATTCCTAAAAATGTGGTAACCTCTACCTCAAACCCCTCCTTAATTCCTAATGTACATGATCTTTCTATTGTCCCTTTCAATTATAGCATCTCGCAGACCTTGAATCTTGAAGGAAATAAAAAAGAGGACACTAAAGAAGTGAAGAGGAGGAAAAAATCAAAAGACTTTGGGAACCTCTCCCAAGTGCTCTACGTTTGGGACTAAAGTCTACCTCATATACCAAAAGAAAGACAAACAAATTAATTTAGTTAAGGAGAGGAAGGAAATCTTTGACAGAGCTCCTAGAAGATACAGGGAAGACCCTCATGGATTCTAGACTAGTGGTTCCCCTGAGTACAAAGTTTTTGGTAGGAAAACCCTTCACAAGTGGTTCGCAATGAAGATCCTCTCCTGGAATATACGTGGGTTACACTCTCTAAGAAAATGTAGAGTCCTTAAGAGAAGGATAGGCTTGGAGGGCCCTGACATAATTCTTCTTCAGGAAACCAAGTTGACTCTAGAAGAGATGGCTCATAAAACTGATCAAATTTGGAAAGGAGTAGAAGGTATGGCAAATGCAGCTAAGGGACAGGTAGGGGGTTTGGTGATTCTATGGAATCCTAGAAAGTGTATGCTGGTGGAATCCCTTGCAGGTAATTGGTGGATTTCTATTAAGTTTAGATTGGTCTCTTCCCCCTCCAGGTTTGGGTCATGAACATTTATGGTCCTATTGATGCCCATCGCAAATTGGAGTGTTGGAATAATATTCTCTTTTCTCATGACCAGTCTAGAAATGATAATTGGATCATTGGAGGAGATTTCAATGCTATTCGAAACCTCAGTGAGAAGAAGGGGGGTAAGGAAACTGGACAAAAGTAGTGAAGACTTTGACTCTTTCATCTCTAGCCTCAACTTAATTGATGTGGTCCCAAAAGAGGGGCAGTATACTTGGAATAACAGAAGAGTTGGGAAGGCCTTTGTGGCTGAGAGATTGGATAGATTCCTTGTTACTAAGAGTTGCCTTGAGGTATCTTTTATCACTGAGTCCTTTATCTTACCAGGCTCTCTCTCAGACCATTGGCCCATTTCCATAAGTTTGAATATTTCAACCCACCCAAGATAGTCTCCCTTTAAATTTGAAAGCATGTGGCTTCTTCACCCTGATCTGGAAGAGAAAGTTAGGATCTGGTGGAGAGAAGGAAAGCCAAATTGGGGCACTAATATGTATCTTCTAGCAAAAAGACTCAATTTTATCAAGAGGAAAATAAGGATCTGGAACAAGGAAGTCTTTGGGGATATTTTCAAACAAAGGGAAGCCTTGGACAAGGATGTCACTCTTCTTCAATGATAGATGGAGTCCCAAGGGCTTACTGAGGCCCTTCTTAGCTATGAGAATGACCTCAGTAGACGAGTGGATGAACAAGAGTTGAAGGAAGAACTTTTTGGAAATAAAAGTCAAGAATTAACTGGTTGAAGGAAGGAGATAGAAACTTTGCCTTCTTCCATCAAACCACTATCCAACATAGGAATTTGAACAAAATTTCCAGATTGACTAACCTTGAGGGAGAGATCACTGAGGACTCTCAAGAGATTGGCCTTTTGGTAGAGAACTATTTCAAATACCTCCTAACTGAACCACTGATAGAAAGAGTTCAAGCAAGAGAAAGAGTCTTATCTACCATTCCCTCGATGATCACCCAAGAGAAAAATGAAAGTCTTACTAAGATTGTTAGTCTAGAAGAGGTGGAAGATGTTGTTTTTAGCCTAAAGAAAGGGAAATCTCCTAGGCTTGATGGCTTTCCCATCGATTTCTACCAATGCTACTAGGATATCATTAAGAATGATATCCATCAGGTGGTGGAGGAGGCTCGTAACTCTAAGCAAATTTTGAGAACCCTAAACTCCACTTTCTTGACTCTAATCCCTAAGACCCATCAAGCTACTCATATGGAGAACTTTAGACCCATCTCCTTGTGTAATACTACTTACAAAATTATCGCTAAAGTGATGGCTAACAGACTCAAGAAGACTCTAGACTCAATCATTTCTCGAGAGCAGGGAGGATTTGTGCATGGCAGACAAATTTTGGATAACATCCTCATCGCTCAAGAAATTATCCACTCCATGAAGAATAGCAAATCTAGGGGGATGCTTATTAAGTTAGACATGGCTAAAGCTTATGATCGGGTTAATCAAACCTTCCTTTTAAAAATCTTGGAAAGCTTTGGCTTTTGTCATGAGTGGATTGAGTGGGTGAAAGCGTGCATCTCCTCGATCACAATGGCAGTCTTGGTGAATGGTTCTCCTACTAGGTCCTTTGCTCCATCTAGAGGCCTGAGATAGGGGGACCCTCTTTCTCCTTACCTCTTTATTATTTTGGTAGAAGGTCTAGGGATATTGCTCCAAAAATATAAGAGCTATGGTCACTTAAAGGGTGTTTATGTGGCCAAGGATGAGTAAAATATTTCCCACCTCTAGTTCATGGATGACACTTTGCTTATGGGTGAAGCCACTCTCAAGGAGGCACGAAGATTTAAGGAGAATTTGGAGGATTATCTGGTCATCTATGGAGGGGCAATCAATGTGATGAAGTCAAAGGTTTTTTCTTCAACACTCCTATTCATGTCCAAGCGAATATTTCTAGGTTTCTCAGCTTTGAGAGGTCCTCTCTTCCTCTCAAGTACTTGGGCTTTCCTTTGACTAACTCTAATCCTAAAATATTAGATTGGAGTGAAATTATTTCTAAATTTAGAGAGAGGTTGCAAGGATGGACTTTCAAATGGCTTTCCTCGATTGGTAGATTAACCCTTCTCAAGTCTATTCTCCAAGCTCTTCCAGTCTACTTCTTCTATGCTTTATTAGCACCTACAAAGGTTTTAAAACAACTCCAAAAACTTCAAAAGAAATTTTTTTGGGGTGGTCCCTCTCTAGAAAGGAAATGGCCTCTTGTTGCTTGGAAAGATATTTGCAAACCTCTCCAGAGAGGAGGGCCTTGTACAAAATCTTCAACAAAGCCCTTAATGGGAAACTATTTTGGAGATTTTGCAATGGAGAGAACCTTTTTTGGGCCAGAATTCTTAAGAAAAAATATATCCCTGAGGTGGACTGGAAGGAGTTGATCAGGCTTGAACACTTTCCCCTAGGTTCTTCTCTCTAGACAAGCATGACATCCCATAATGCGTGGGTGCATTTTGTAGCCTTCTAGAAGATCAGGGATGGTAGCCATGCTCTCTTCTAGGAGGATGCATGGAACCAATATGAACCTTTAAGAGAAGATAATTCCTTGATTGAGTTGAAGGAGGTGTTCAAAGAGGAGGGTTGGAGCCGAGTCAAGGACTACATTCAGGGCCATCCCATTCCCCATGAGACTAGTAGGGTGGTGCTTCATTTTTGGAAAGAACCTCGATCCTAGCCTGGTCAAATCAGGGAAGTTGATAAATGAAAACTTTGGGGAATCATCTCTAGTAGGAAGCTTTCCTACTGCAAGGGCCCAGACTTGTTAAGTTGGGGGAGAAGTGGAGATGAGAACTTTACTACCAAGAAAGCTTACAATTTTCTTATGGAGGTAAACTTCAATGGGGATAGGAATCAAATTTGGTAGAGAATATGGAGGAAAGGTGTTTGGCCCAAGATCTCAATTTTTGTTTGGTTGGTGGTGCAAGACAAAATCTTAACTAGTAATAACTTGATGAAGAGAGGCTACTATGGCCCCTTTAGATGCCCAAATTGTGAAGTTGATACTGAAACCATCAACCATCTCTTCATCTCTTGCCCCTTTGCTTAGTCCCTCTGGTGAGACTTTGCAAACTCTTGGAGAGAGCCCCTCCATAATTTTTAGACTATAAGGGATCTGATTTTGGAGTGGGTTGGCCGAAACTCTGATCCTGACTATATTAGAGCCATCTGGGAATGGACCCCCACTTACATTATTTGGTCAATTTGGTTATGGAGAAATAAAATAATTTTTAGGGAGGAAAGAATCCCCCAATTCCAAACTTGGCTTTTTGTTCAGAGGGTGGTGGCTGAATCCATTTTGGTCAAGCAGTGGGAGGATTGGGATAAACCCCTAGATAGCAATCTTAGAGATATCAAGAATCAATGGTTGGGCCAACATTTAGATGACAAAAGCATTTGGTGCCCAATCAAGAAAAATAAAAACTCTAAGAATCATACAAAAATCAGCTAGCAACCTCCCCATAAAGGGTTTGTCAAGTTCAACTTTGATGGTGCATCTTGGGGAACCCAGGTAAAGTTGGTGAGGGTGGCATTTTTCATGATGACCAAGGGAATATGAGAGGTTAATTTTTCTTTAGCCTTGAAGATACCACTAACAATCATGTTGAGGCACAAGCCCTCCTTGAAGGGTTGTTGTGGGCCCTTAAACAAAATTGGTAGAATATTTATGTTGAAGGGGATTCCCAAGTGATCATCAACCAATTAAAAGACCAAAAATGATCTTCCTCACTCTCTAACTAGAGGTTGGGGGATATTATTTAGACTATAAAAGAACTTTAACACTCGTTTCAATCCCTAGAGTACTTTCATGTGCGGAGATCTGCAAACAAGGTGGTTGATGCTATTGCTAATTGGGGAGTGGATAGAGGTCTGAGAGAGATCACCTGGATCAACCAATTTGCTGACATGGATGCTCTTGAGGGCACCAAGCATAGAATTATTTCTCTGATCAATAAATATAATGAGGGTGTTGCTAGCGCTAGTCATGGTGAAAGCAAGATGGAGAAAGCCTTATGACTACTGCAATCTGCATGAGCCTTGAGTAATTGGTTTTTTGTCAACCTTTTTGGCCGATACATGCATGGCTTGTTGGCTGATTTACTTTGGGCTAGGCATGCTCTTTGAGTGTGCTGAAGGGGGCAGGCCAGGTGCGAGCCCTAGGTGATTTTGGTGGAATAGATACCCTTACCTCCTTGGGACTTACCCAAAAGGGGTGTTTTCCACAAACAACAAAAACTAGTGTAGAGTTTATCCCTTGCACTTTAAAGTTTTAAGAAAAACACAACAAAGAAATGAGGATGGAGGATATGCATGGCTATTTAGGGTAGCAAAATAATATAATTAATATGGAGGAATATCTTTGCACTTTAGGGTTTTTAGGGCAATAAAAAAAAAGTGCTTTTGAGGTTTTTCCTTGCACTTCATATCCTGTAGAGCAAGACAATCCTATAGATGATAGTCTCGTTATAAACAATATCAAAAAATGAAGAGATTGATAAAAATAAAAGTGTCAATGGGAATGATAAAATGAGAGAAATAACCAAGAAGCAAAAGCAAATAGAAAAGAAAATTCATGGGGATATTGATATGGGAAAATATAAGCAAATAATGCAAGCATTAACAAGAAGTGGGGATAAGCCCACAAATAAAAGAAAAAAGTGATAATGAAAATGATATCTTAAAATATTAGGGGCATGAAAAATACCTCTAAAAAAAGGTATTAAGGAATTGACAATTTCTTATAGCTAACATATTTCTAGAAAAGGAAATCATGTAGTATAAAATTTAGCCATCACGGTGTTGATCTCTGTCTTGGCAAAATTCAAATTTTAGAAAGTAACTGGTAAGTGAGATTTTATCTTATAATGCAAATGACAATAAGGAATTAATTATGAAAAATTAATAGTTTGAGGAAGATGAATATTTTATGGGAAGGAATTTGAATATTTTCTTTGATAAAAAATAGGTTGTATCTGGTTTAATTAACTTGACAAAAATGAGAGTGAGTATGAGCGACCAGTGAGCTCCACTAGGTAGCATGGAAGGAAAATTATATTTGAAATCCTTAATGGAAGTTAGGATGCCCAATTTGGAGATAAGAGGAGGAGAAAATATGTGGCAAGTTCAATCTAGGGAGGAATTGTTACACCATTAGTGATTATCAAGGATGATATGGTCAAGCATGATATAATAGCTCTTAAAAGTATAGGTTTAATATGTAAGTTTTATAGATACTAGCCATGTTTTATGTAGATTCAAAGTTAGATGAAGTGGAAGTGGAGAATGAATTCTCAATCTGGAGGTTTTTTCCTCATCATATTTTCTAGAAAATTAGAGTTAAAATAATTAGTGGGGCCCATGGTTTAGGGGAGAGATACCCTCTATTTAAGACCTTGAAGTGAGATTTTTTTTGGTCAAAAAGACTATTAAAAATATTCTAGTGTGTATTAGGCTATTTGGACTTCCATATCAACTTATTAATAAGAATATTTTGAAGAATATTGGAAATACCATAGGGGAATTTGTTGAGGAGAGACCACTACTAAGAAGAAAAAACATGCTATATATACTTGGATATGTGTTGTTATAGACATTTTAAATCCTTTGTCACTATCCATCAAGATTAAATGTGAATTAAGAGAATGGGCTCAACAAGTGGATTATGAAAATAGTTCGTTCTAATGTTGCAATTATTATGAGACTTTAAACATATAACAAGAGATTGCAAAGTGAAAACAATGAAGAGAGACAAGATTTTGGTTATAAGACAAACTTCAAGACGAAGAAAGAAAATCATACTATAATAGAATCTAGATTATATGAAGGATATTCCACTCCAAATGAAGTGGCAAAGAAATCCTATCTATGACATTATATGGCAAAGGCCATCATAGTTCACTCAAATCAACTATTAGAAGAAACAAATAAGGATAAAAGGAATGAGAAAGTACAATATGTAATTTCAAATTTAGAATGAATTAAAGGTGCAAAGGAAGATCTAGAGGAAAGTTTTTTTGGAATATGTGGTGGTTAATATTCTCTTGAGGCCACCATCGACTTTTATACTTTTATTGATCATATTTACCCTTTGAGCCCATGTAAACCTTGAAAAAGATGCTTTTGTAATTTTTTGTAATATTTTATTCCTAAAGGTTGGTCTCACAAACTTGACCTAAAGGTAACTTATAATTAGGTATAAATACGCCTTCATACCAACCATTTTAATCATCAATTGGAGTGTAATCTGATTTTTCATTTAGCGAGATTATTTGGTATCCATGGACACTCCACTATATTATGTGTTATTTTGTATTCTACGGTTTCCTTTTTTAAGAAATATTAGGTAACATTTGATTCTATTTGTTTCTAGAAACTGTTGTGAATCCAACATGGATTAGAGTAGTTGTGAATCATCATTATTTTATTGCTTACGTTAGTAGGTGCTTTCTTCTAGCTTCTCTCAAGGGAAATTTTTATTAGATCAAGCTAAGAATATTTTATTTTGAAGGTTAACGATATAATTGGAAGAAGGATTTTCATATAAAACCCTGGGTGGACTTGGATCATGAGGATTACACTGGGATTAAAAAATCTGCTTGAGGAGAAACATTCACCAATAGGGTCATTTTTCTTTCATTGGCACTCAATATTCTTTTGACCAAATGAAAGCCCTAGTTTTAGGATTGAGCTTTTTATGTTTTTTAAACACCTTATTTGTCTTTTAAATATTTATTCAAAAATCTATTTCCTTTTATCTTGTAGCATTTTTTTCCAATAGCAATACAAATGAAAGGGTATACTTCTTGGCCATCATCAAAGAAAATAAGAGGTCAATTTTTTAGACAGACCCCTAGTGCTAGAGAAGCCATAGACAATCTTCTTTGCTTAACAAAGACCTTCAAACCACTTGACAAAAAAAAAGTGCTACAAATTTTCTACTAGATAGTAATGATAGGATGTCATGATTGGTTATATTCAACAAAAATATTGTGTAGAGCAAATTGGTATAGATACATATAGATTGTTAATGTTTTTGGATTCTTTGCAAAATTTTAGGGGGGTCCCAATTCAACAAACTTGCTCATTTTATGTCAACCATAGAACCCTTACAAAACACAATTCATTTTCCTAATCTCCCTAAGCATAACCTTACAAGTGATTCATTTGCCCTATTAAGAGAATCAATGCTTCCCATAATATTTACTAGACAAATACAACTAATGAGGTGCTCTAGTTCTTCCAAGTCATTTGGTGATAGGATTTAGTGAGTGGATTGCTTGTATTTCCTATGCAAAGTGCTAATCTAACCAATTGGTTAACCCTTCAAATTTATATCAAGAAAGTCACTAGTTATATCAAGTGAATTGTTTGTTTTAACTATTCAATCAATTGAGAAAGCTCAAATCTCCCAAGACCCTCTTAGAGAGTGAATCTCCTAATATTGTGAGTGAATTAATCAACTAATTGAGTGAATTGCTCACTAAAGTAAAACTTCCCATGTCATTTTTAGACTAGTGAATGTCTTAATTTGAAAGTTTAGGTCAAGGAAATTGCTCCCTCACCCAAAACTTGGCAAAAAATTTCACATCCTTCAAATATCATCATATTCACATTTTGACCATTATGGAAACCTTATATGCCTCACAAAGTCCTTCCATACTAGAGGCCAACTCATTATCACCGCATTTAATAATTGTTGCTCTACTTACATCTAGTAGTCCATCGTCAATTCTAGTGTTACCATAATAAGCAAAATCCTCCAAGGGGAAAGGCAAGAAGAAAAGCACACATATAAAGAGATAACCCTCTCCTCCTTGAAGACCCAAGGGACTATTTGATGATCCTTATAGGAGGATCAAGGAGGGAATGCTCAAACACTCCATTAGCCAAGTGAGAAAGGAGACCCTGAGGAGATATACCTTAGGTTCACAAATGAACTCCTCGAGTATAAGTAGAATATGGACCTCAAACCTCACAATGAACCTAGTCCTATAAATATGGAGTGCCTAAAATTTGAAGAGGCCTATGCATAAATGTATGACCCTGTAGGAAGAATCATCAGACAATAATAGTGGAGTGAAGAGTCTTTTTATATCAGGGAGGGAGATATAAGGAAGATGTCGAAGAGAAAGGATGACCCAACGATGTGGATCACCTACAACCTAAAAACACAAAGGTTTTCTACTATGGGTGTAACTTGAATTATTTATGAGACTTTATAGTTCCCATATTAAAAACCCAAAAAAGACAATTTACATCAACATTATATTGAAGTTAGAACTCTTCAACAAGGATGTCTATATGATTTTGTCAAGGATAGTTGTCGTTCTCAAAGAAATATTAGATGCTAAGTTTTATGAAGAGCACATTACCCTTCTAAATATAGTGGAGATATACTTAAAGCACTCTTAGAATATTGATTATGCTTGATACATTGAAGATCAAATGGACAATCAACATAAGGAGTTTAAGGAGAAGGGTAAATTCACTTGTACTTCCTATCTAATTTGGATGATATTATATCAAAAGAAAAGTTGATTTCCAACCTTACAACTGGATTAGGTGGCGAAAAATAGGAAAGCTCTCTTAATGGTGGAGTGCAATAATATACCTTGATGAGAAGCGGGTAAAACTTATTATTTCTTCTATAACAAAGTGTACAGTATAATTATGGAAAAAGATGAGGGGGAAAACACCAATGTTCTTAGATAAGCTAGATAGTTGTTGAAATCATAAGAATGGCCTAATAGGGACTTTTATTTGAGAATATCATGGTCCTTCATCTATATTTATGGCTTCTCAACCATGTCCTTTGAGTTGTTAATGTTTATATCCAATTATGTATTCAACCATGAATACGCCAGACAACTAGATTATATGGACCTAAGGTACTCTTGGTATAAAATTTGCCTAAGTGGATGAATTGTGCCCTCAAGACCTTGGCCAAGATTGGAAGACCCAAAAAAGGATTTTCGATCAGCCTCTAGAGCAGGCCAGTTCCTATGGGACTAGCTAAAATAAAAATGGGGTTGAGACTAAAGGAAGGAATAGAAAGGGCTAGAAATTAGAAATGAAATATGGATAGGATTCAACCATAGAAAGATATATAAGAGCATGAGAGTCTCATTACCTTAACTAAACTAAATTACCTAATAGACCAACCATCATCCAATATTATAGAGCATTAATCAAATAAACATATACACAACTAAGCATTCCAGGAATTGAACAAAAAACAATCTAGGGAGATCTCTATATAACAAAATAACTTTAAAATAATACACCATTCATACAATTTTAACAAAAAATCTTAATAATAAAATTAACATACATACATGTTCTACAATGTTCTTGGATGGAGGTCAAACAACACTTTAATTTTTATTAAGAGGTGTATAAGATTAAATCATACAAATTATGTAAATGTAAAATCTAAAGAGCCAATCCTTGAAATGGTTTACATTCAAGTATATATAGACTTACATTGCATTCACTTAATTTGGAATGATTATGTGGAGGGTCCTTTACAGGCCTATCAAAGTGAGTGCAGAGGATGGGTATTACTTTCAACTTAGTGATGCTTAATCGCTTCACACATGTTTTGCTAATGTGTTCAGCTTAGATATCTTTTGAGAAGTCAGTGCACATGCTACACCATTAGATCTTGAGCATCTTCTGACAAGTCCAATTTTTTCTATTCCTTTTTGTTGCATCAAGCTAGATGTGCTTGAACAAGTGTGTGATGGAGGATAATTCGACTATTAAGGTCTCTGATAACAATGATTTTAGGTGACTATTTGACATGCACTAATTTATTTATTAGGACAGGTTCATAATTGTTTTTCCTGAAGTTAGAGCTTTGAGAGCCTTGCTAGATATTTGAAAGTTCAACTACCTTTGTGTTGAACTCTATGCCTTAAATGAATTTTAATTTAGGAAATTGTATCTTAATGTTGGACCCCTTTATATTTTTGATGATGTTAGCTTTCTAATAAGTCCAACCCTTAGCTCTACACTTAGTTGCTTTTTGAAATGTGCTCTATGGAGTGTTGGAGATGAAATTTTAAATTTAGTGCTTTCATTCTAGGCTTCAAGACTTAGAAACATTTTTTATTTGGTCTTAGTTTCTCTATGTAGTAGTCAATAATCTTGTAGAGTATCCATAACTTATTCCCAAAGATATATACCCCATTAAAACAAACAAGGAACCTAATATAAAAAGAAAAAACTCAAATAACAACGAATTAGCAATTATTTGTTAGCAAATATGAAGGGTTATCTCATAGGATTCACTTATCAAGATTATAAATCACTCAAAAATAGCAATATTCAATCACATATAAAAATATCAATCTCACATGAATCAAACTAAAAGATTTATTGATAATAAAAACTCAAGCAATGCATAAAGCAAAGCTTATTCGAGTTACAAATTACATAGCTTTGTCTCAATATAAAGATACATGAGACTTTTCACATTACATGACTCTTGGCTTTTGCTCTCCTCAAACTCACAGGAGAACTTGACTCTTCACATTCCTTTCTTACATAATAAGTCCCACATATTACATAAAGACAAAGTATCTCATGATTGCATATAACTCCTACTTCTAAATAAGACACATCACTCAAAGAATTTTCACTTCCTAACTAGACACCTCACACACTTAATTACATGACACTTACACACTCCTACTAACTTGACACATACTTTATACATAAAATTTAACTCACACCCTAAACTATATATTTACAATGGACCAAATAATGTAATATCTCCAACATTATTACCCCCACCCTTCCATCAAGGGGCATGCCTCCTATGGTCTAACGAAAGCCTTTAGATTGAAAACAAATATTCTAAAGGTAGAGAACCAAAGGATGAATAACATTGTAAATCCTTTGATCATTTCTTAAATGAAGAGTTATATTTTGTAAAAGAATGTGAAGTGTTTACTTTTTCATTGGAAGGAGAATAGTTTGTGATGGGAGTAAAAGTCAAGTCAAAATACAAGGGGTTTGGGTTCCCCTTTAAGGATGTCTTGTGTATGGAGATAACAAAGGAGAAAATACAATCAAATAGTCAAGCATTGATGCCTTCCTCAAATGATGAATCAAATCATACAAGAGCAATGGAAATAGGAATTGAGCCATAATATGAAGGAGAAGGAGATGCTATAAAATTTGAAGTATTGACGTATGAATCCCATTTAATGAGGGAATTTTACTTCTTTGATGAGGAGATTTTAGAAGAAAATTATGAAGTTATCGAGAACCATATGAGACTAAATTCATTGTGACACCTAAGGCACCTGAGGTTTCTAAATGTCATCTTTCTACCCAAGATGTCATCATGTGCGATCCTCATGAATCATCATAGTAAGATGACATATTTGCTATCATAAAATACGATACTTTTGGTTTTTATTTAGAAGAAGAGGATCCTATAGAAAAAAGAGAGATGAGCCTACAACCAAAATATGAGGTATTTTTATCATAGTTGGCATTGATACTAGAGTATGAGGACAAAATAGAAGAAGAAACTAAACTAAAATATGAAATATTCAACTTTATCTTGAAGAAAGCTAAATTACAGGGTTTGGATAAATTCCACGGGACCTTTTTGTTAATAAGTATTCCTTTTTGAAGATAAAATCCTACAAGTAGACACTACTCAAAAAATAGATAAGGATTCCACTATGGCTTTTTGGAGGTATTACATTATTTGGTACCTTGTAAATAGTTTAGTCTAGGGTGTGTTTAATATTTGAGTCTATAGTATGTGTCATGTTATTAAGTGTGAGTTATGTGTGTGAGGTGTCATGTTAGTAAGTGTGAGTTATGTGAGTGAAGTATCATGTTTATAAGTGAGGAGTTATGAACAATCATGAGAGACTTTATCTTTATGTAAATATGTGAGATTTATTATTATATAAGAGAAAAATGTGAAGAGTTAGATCTCGTGTGAGTATGAAGAGATGAAGATTTTATGTAGGTGCAAAGGTCTAGAGTCATGTGCATATGAAGACTATCATGTATATATATATTAAAGTAAAAGCCTTGTAATATGTAATCGAATAAGCATTGAATTTATACATTGCTTAAAGTAGATGTTTATCTATAATATTCGGTCAGTTTTATGTTCATTGTTATGTACATATTTTGAGAGTATTTTATATTTATATATTATGGAATTATCCTATGAATAATAGTGATAATTTGCAAACATGACTCCTAAATTGTTCAAGTGATTATAGATAAATTGGCTACATTGAGTAATAAAGATGACATGATTCTAGAAATGGGGCATTTTCCTACATTCCTAGGGAGTATAACCAAGGTGGAATTTGTATTCCATTTGTTTGATGCTCTAAAGGATGACATTGAGGTGGTCAAGGAACAATACCAAAAGGATCCATTGTTGCTAAATGATATTATGTTGCCTTGTTGCATAAAGGTAGGGTCCCAAACTAGTTATCAACATCAAAATATATCATGGAATGAGATAGAAAGAAGAGAGGCCATCATTTCTGTAGAATTCCAATGCCCACCCATACTACCACCACTTTAAAGTTACAGGAAGGTATTATTCTCAAGCAGTTTGCATCAAAAGGTGAATTAGAAGAGAATGATAAGAGAAAAATTATTCTAGCTTCCAAGATACCCACTCAAGGTTTTGATTGCTTGGTGAAAAAACATACCATCTCCTAGAATGCATCCATGAGTCTCTAAATTGATGAAGTTCCCCTAGAAAAAGCCCTCCATATGCACCATTAATGTTATCCAAACTACCATGTTTACAAAGATATTAGAAAATCTTGAGTTGGAACACTGACATCAGAAATATAGACAACTATTTTCCTAAACCTATGAATGGGACTATCTTTTACTTAGTGAATAACGACTTATTTTTATAAAATCCCTTTTATTAATTCCTCTTCAATTTCTCACCATAAAAAAAAAGAAGAAAATCCCCATTCTCACCTGAGTGAAAATCTCACAAGAGATATTGAATTTTCGACTTCTTCCCATCCCTTTCTTCCAAGATTGCTTAAAGATATCTCTAAGATTAGTCATTTCTTTCCTAAGGCTAATAGGATGAGATGCCAACAATGATAACAAGGCAATGCCTAAGATCTAGATTATTTTTAGGGTAGGTAGGAATTTTCTTCCTTAGTGACTCTTTAGCTAAATAGGCAATATAGAATCTAAGGTAGATCTTGTTGATCTCATGTCATAAAATTAACAATCAATATGAAGGTTGGTAGATGTGACTTATTGAACAAGACCTTTGATGACTTGATGAAAAGAAGGATAAAAAATAGACATAAAAGATAGATAATCCTCACGAGAAGGGATTTGAAGAAGAAGAATAAGGTTTACATATAAGGAAGAGAATCACAAGAATGGAAGCCACTAATTTTCTTCCACCTTATTTCCAATAACCATATTCACTTCACTTCCACCCCTAGTTTCCTCTACTCCCATATTTATTTTGTCTTATTTCTTCTACTCTTGTTTCTCTACTCCTTCTAAATTATTTTATTGTACCAATCCCATATAAATAAGCATAACCTTGGTTTTAGGGCCACTAGCAGGTTGGCATGTTCATGATAAAGAGTCATCTATCACACCATCAATATATATATATATATATATATATATATATATATATATATATATATATATATATACATATATACATATCTCTCTCTCTCTCTATATATATATATATGTATATATATGTATATATGTCATCAAGGTCGAGACTTAATTTTCCTAAGTCTAAAGTCTTATGTCAAAATAAATTTTGGGGCCCCCATGGTCACTTTTTTCCTAAGGTGGCCCTCAAAACCCTTAAAATCCTCTTTTGCATTTTGGCCTACTAGCCGTTGGAGTACCTTATCCACTAGCCATTGGGAAAATTACAAAATTAAATAATTCTTGTCATTTTTGTCCCAAAACTTTAACATCTCTAAAGTCTCTAAAAATTCGTGCCAAGTCTATATCCTTTTTTCAATGAAATTTTTATCCCCCTAAAGTCTTTTTCTTAAGTCAAAATCACCATCAAATAAAGTGCCCCACACCATGTTTTCTTTTTTTCCCCTAAGTTCTAAAGTCCTAAATTATGTAAAAAGTTTAATTTCTCCCCTAAGGCTAATATCCGTGCCCATGCACCCCTATTGTTAAAGATCACACACTTCCACAAAACATCAATGGTTAGAATTTACCCACTTCTCGCTAGGAAAATATCAAAAGATCAAGGTCAAATGCATGATATCAATGAGTTAGAGGCAGGCACGAAGATCCAATAGTTTAGGAAAGAGTGCACCAATCAATGGTGCTCTAATACGATGATGACACATGGTAGCAAACAATTTGCAGGTTTAGGGGCACTAGATTTGATGGCTCTAAGAGGTACACTAGATCTTACAATGCAGATTTGGGTACAAAAGGTACTCTGAGGTGCCCGACGATGACAAGTGGTAATGTATGATTGGAGGATTTAGGAATGCACAATGATAGTGTTTTTCTTGGGTTTTTAGTCCTACATCGATTTTGGTTCAGTCCTCAGGTTGTTTAAGGTGCAAAGGTACATACAGTGGAGTGACCACCTTGTGGTGGCTAGGGTAGGCTCTCATGTAGGACCCCTAGGAAGGCTACAGTTGGTGACACCAACACAAGGGACCCACACAAGTGACCTGAGTGCCCGATGGTGCTAGTTAAATATTGAGGCTCGGTAGATCACAAATATAACGGTTGGCCTTTTAAAATATAACAACTAAATTTTTGATTAAATTTTATATTTCTAGTGGCTAGCCATGTGAATATAACGACCAGGTTTTTAATCAAAAGGCTAAGATTTTTATTTAAACAATGACTAAGATTTATAATTTAATAACATAAAACCATTATGGGTAAAATATGTAGGCAGTTATAAAAAGAGAATATAAGACCATTATCAAGTTGTAAATGAGGGCATCTTATCCAACTAATGCCACCAACAAGCTGCAAATAGGAGCGACGATGAATGCAATTAATGGTGTGGACTAAAATGGAGGTAAGTACAATAGTTATGGGTTATCTTTTTTTTTTTTAAGCGAAAAACCCCTGCAGGGCCGCCTTGGTCTGAGAGACCACGAACAGGGGGTTCTATACCGTCAAAGTCACCCGAGAGTCGCACCCAACCCTGCCCGCATCAACATTATCAATTGGATTTTGGGTACCCAATTTAGCTTTTTGGTAGGGTGGAGATTCGAACCTGGGACCTACCTTGGAGGATTGCCCTCTCCTCTCCAACTCACCTACAACACCTGGGTAATAGTTATGGGCTATCATCCAACTTTTAATGGAGGTAGTTGCAGTTAGAACATAATGGGCCATCATAAAGCTATAAAAGGATTTGCCCCAACCAAAAAAGAGAGGAGGTTTTATATAGTAAAATTTTGTGAGAGGTATACTAGAGTGTCCATCCTTTGTCAATTGTATTTTCTTTCTATGTCTTGTTTAGTCATATTTTTTTCTTCTCCATTATTGTACAAATTTTTTCTAAGGAGGTGCCTAGTTTATTGAGATCAAATCTAGTGGCTAAGAATGAAAGCCAAGAGGCTCTTTGTTACATCATTTGAATGAAGAGTCGAATTTCTCTATTGCATCATTTGAATGGAGAGTTTATTTGTATTTGTTTAGTGGAATCTGGTTATCTTGATAAAACTCCAATTGTAATGATATTTTGCATTAATACAATCTTGCTTCCTCTTTTCAATATTTCTATGCATAGTTTTGTTTGTTGTCCTATTTACATGTTATATCATTTGAATGTGTAAATGGCGTCTTCCTTCAATGACATGTTCATTCACTTTTATTACTTTATTTGAATGAATATGATTGGCTCGGTTTTTATATTCTCCCCCTTCTTTCCATTCCACATAAGTGTTTTAAGTCTTTCTACAATTACCCAATAAAAAAGGTACCGGTCTACAGATTGAAGAACTAGTTGGGAGTTACTTTGAAGCTTGGTTAAATATTATGTTACAATTTTTCTTTTCACAATACGGATGAGGATGAGCATGTATGTGAATTTATAAGCTCACCTCTAGGGTTTCCTTACCTTACTTGGTCTATCTAGAGTCTTAGGATAATTTTTTCCTGAGTTAAAAATGTGGATCCACTAGAGTCCACAGTGTTGATTGGATCAAAGAAGTCTTGCAACATGACAAATCTCCAAGGGTGCAAGAATTTCCTCCAATAGTTTTTGGCTTCGTTCTTAGGGAGGACTTAGTACTATTTTGTGTTTTGTATTTTTCTCAATATTTCCAAAATACCTTGAGTGAAATTTATGAGAATTGAGGGGATATCGAGTCAAGCAATCTTGGCTTGAGTATTGTTGAAGATCTTGCTCTTTCTTTGCACACATCTGCTAATAATTTTGAATGAAATTAGAACTTTGAAAATTAAGAAAGGAGAAGCTATATTTGGCATCTACAAGAAGTGGTAAATAATTGCTCACTAGAGTGATGAATCCCGAGGTATTATTCAAATCTCACAAATAAACTTCAATTCCAATTCATGTTATTCATGTTTCTAGTTGAAGTATGTAAAATGGATCATACAACCAAGAAAAGAAATGCAATATCGAAATATAGCAATTTTAAGTGTAACCATACAAATAAAAAATAAGATAAAGAAATGATTGAATGATGCCCTTTTATTAACAATGCTTTGCTCTTTTCAAGAATATTACAAGAAAATTCCTCTTAGGGATTTCTACCAATCTTGATATAATGAAATTCAGTTATAGCCGAGTGGACGTTTTTCGGAGGACTGCCCAAACTGCCGAACTTGTTTCGGCCATATCTCACTCATCCGAACTCGGATTGAGCTAAAATTTTGAGGGTAGATGCCTGAAAAACCCTAGAACGTCTCCACCAATTTTCATATCATTTGGAGCAACACAGATCCTAGCACATCCCTATGTGTGAACGATATATTTGGCAAGCGGCTATGCGAGGGTTTCATCTAGGGTTGAGTGCAAGCAGCTCCGGAGGTTGGTTTTTAGGGCCTTCGGGCCCTAGCGGCCAATATTTTTGTGGTTTATGCTCAATATTTTAGCAGGAAATGTTGCAGGGGATACAAGATGGGTTAGAAATTTGTCTTTCAACAGATCATACTGTGAACTTGAGTGACAACGGCTTCCAATTTGCTGCTCAAAAGAAAAGTGAAAACCATACCTTTCCACGACATCTAGGGCAAGGATTAAAGAGATCACAAAACAAGTTTCAAGCAGTTGATCAAAAAATGGCTCATATCTCAAGTGAATCTGGTGCTAAGGTGCACCCACAAAATAATTCTACTGTGAAAACCCCTGTCAAGGGTAAGAATTTTGAAGACTCAGTCCCAAAAATGAATTTTAGGGATGCCCTTCATGGTGGACAGCCTCAGCCCAATGCTAATATCAATATTAGGGCTTCCCATAAACCTCTAAGAATGCCTAAGATTGATCCCAGGAAAACAGAGTCAGGATGTCTTAAAGAAACTGATGGAACTCCTATTGTTAATGTTGATATGGGTAACATTCAGACCGGCATTGAAGATTTGGAAAAAAGAGGACTAATTTGTCGGTTCGTGGGTTTTCGTCCGAGTCTATCTTGCTTTCAAATTCTGGGCTGCAAAAAGCTGGAAAACTAAAGGTGAGTTACAAATCTCTATTTATCCAAATGGTTATTTTCTTGTTTTATTTGCTAATAATGAAGATAGAGAGAAAAATTTTCAAGGGGGTCCTTGGTTTTTTGGAAGGGCAGGGCTTTTCATGAAGCCCCGGCATACTAAATTTAAAGCCGAAGAAGAGATGCCTTCTATAGCTCCCGTGTGGGTTAGACTCTTTGGCCTCCCTATTGAATTTTGGAATCCTACTATTTTTTCTTCAATTGGAAACTCTTTAGGAACTTTTATGATGATTGTTGATTGTACTCAAAATTTTGAACATATTATTTATGCTCGAATTTGTGTTTTAATGGATTTTGACAAACCCCTTCCTAAAAAGATCACATTACAATTTGGGGAAGACACTTGGGAGCAAGTAGTGGACTATGAGAACATTCCTTTTCGTTGTAGAATTTGCCATGAATATGGTCATTTGGCCAGTGCTTGCCCAAATAAAATTCCCGATCAAAAGAAAGAAGATATAAACTCAAGCAGGTTTCCAAATACCTAAGAAGAAGAACACTCGAAAAAAATAGTTATGAAGGATCAATCAAAGTCATTTGCTAATATGTTTGAAATACTTTCCACAAATGATGTCCCAAGTGAGGAAGAGGAAATAATGGAAACTAAAATCTTAGAAACACAATTTAAATATGAAGGGAAGAACTCAGAGACAAACCAACAAATCAAAGGTTTTCAACAAAAAAAAAGGAGAAAATTTACACAAGAAAAACAATATTTCAAATGTCAAAACTTCAAATAATGCAGGTCCCAATATAGACTCCATTGAACCATCTAGTAAAATTTTGGCCGTGTATGAGCATTCTTCAAGGTTAGAAGCCATCTCAGATTCAATTGGAATAAGTCAAGAAACAGGGAAAAAAAAATTGAAGATGGATTCCAATCAAAAAATAGGTCGCAAGACCAATCAATATCATATGGTAAAAGAAGGTGAAAAGCTTGTAGAGGAAGGTAAGATTAATGCCCTTCCCAACTTTTTTAGCCCCGGTATTAATGAAGATCATCACTTGGAATATTAGAGGACTCAAAGGGAGTCTTTCAAAACAAAATGAAATTAGAAGAATGATTCAGATAAATCATCCACATCTTGTTTTCCTTCAAGAAACAAAGATGTCAATGGAGGATATGGACTTAATTGCCAGTAAAATTTGGCCAGCTGGAAAAGTGGTTTCCCTCGGGTCCCAAGGGACTTCGGGTGGCATTGCTTGTCTTTGGGACCCAAAAGAGGTAGTTATTCACCATATGGTTGGCAGTTGGGGTTTGTTGGCTATAGCTATTCAAAGTAGACATTCCAACCAGATTATGCTCTGCATTACTGTTTATGCCCCGACTTCTTTGGAGGAAAAAAGAAGACAATGGAAGGATATTACTCATATTATCTCTCATTTTCCTAAAGCTTGGATCTTGATCGGAGGAGATTTCAATACCATCCTCTCTCTGGATGAGAAAAGGGGGGAAATAGAAATTTGGACAAAAGCACTGACCTCATGAGCGAATATATTGCAAACCTCCATCTTGTGGATATCCAACCGGATAATGGCCTTATGACTTGGTCTAACAGAAGGCAAGGCTTAGCTTGTATAATGGAGAGATTGGATAGGTTTTTGCTCTCTGAAAATTTCTTAATCCATGGTCACATTCCTAAAGTGAAGACTCTTAATAATGTCTGGTTCGGATCATTGGCCACCATGGTGGAAATGTGGAAAACCAATGTGAGTTTCTCTCCTTTTCGTTTTCAATTAATGTGGCTTAGAGACATTTCCTTCAGACCTCGTGTGCAACAATGGTGGAAGGAAGGTAAACCTAGGCATGGGACTAAGATGTTCTGCTTTTGCCAAAAGACCGCAATACATTAAATCCAAAATCAAGACTTGGAACTGGAAAGAGTTTGGGGATGTTCATAAAAAAAAACATGAAGTTATTGCTCATCTTGAAAATTTGAATAAGAAAATCCGTTTAGATGGCCTCACAGAGAAGAGAAGTGCAGATGAAATTAAACTCACAACTCAGTTAGAGGAATGGGAAAAAAGAGAAGAAATCTTATGGAAGCAAAAATCTAGAATTCAATGGCTCAAAGAAGGAGATCGAAACACAAATTTCTTTCACAAATCTCTTCTAGCTCGAAGATCTCACAACTTTATTTCTTCCTTAAATTCAGATATTGGAGATGTTGTTTATACTTGGGATGGCATGAACTCTATTGTTGTTGATTACTTTTCCAATATTTTTGCTGCTACTCCTCTTGACTCAGCCTTCTCAACAAAATGTTCTTCAAGCAATCCCTTCTCTTATCACTTCGAGGAGAACTCTATTTTGACTCGCTCCTGTTACTATCAATGAGCTTCAACAAGTAGTTTTTAAAATGCAAAAAGGGAAAACCCTGTGTCCCGATGGTTTTCCTATTGAGTTCTACCAAGAGTTCTGGGATATCCTTCATGTTGATTTATTAGAGGTGGTGGAAGAAGCCAGGAAAGCCAAAGAAATTTTGAAGGTTATCAATAAAACTTATATTACTCTTGTTCCAAAAGCTCAAGAGGTTGATCATATCTCAGCTTTTAGACCTATTGCTTTATGTAATGTTCTTCTCAAAATCATTACTAAAATCATGGCAGTAAAGGTTGAAGCCTCTTTTGCATAAGATTATTTCCCCAGAGCAAGGGGGATATGTGGAAGGACGTCAAATAGTAGATGAGATAGTTCTTGCTCAGAAGCCATCCATTCCATGGATATGCAAAATTCTCCTTCTATGTTCATTCGGTTAGACTTATCCAAAGCTTATGACAGAGTGGATTGGCACTTCCTTATCAAAGTTTTGAGGCAATTTGGTTTCTCTAAGGATTGGATGGATTGGATTATGGGATGTATCTCTTCAGTTTCCTACTTAGTTCTTATCAATGGCAGGCCTTCTCAGTCTTTCCCAGCCTTCCAGAGGTATTAGGCAAGGTGACCCGCTATCCCCTTATTTATTCATCATTCTTGCTGAATGCTTGGGTAGGACTATAACCAAAAAGAGGGAAAACAAAACCCTTGAGGGAGTTACCATTGCTCATGGAGCTAGACCTATCTCTCATCTTCAATTTGTGGATGACTCTACTCTTTTAGGTAAAGCTACAGTTAAGGAAGCTTCTAATATTAAGCAAATCATTAGCTGTTTTTCTAAGGCTATCGGGCAGCTTGATCAATGAAGACAAATCTAAAGTTATTTTCTTTCACCGCTTCGCTAGACAGAATCCATGGTCTTGGATAAATTAAGATATAAGAAGACCTCTCTTCCAATCACTTATTTAGGTATTCCCATAAATATTCAAAGGCAGAAAAATAAAGATTGGAATTGGTTGTTGGACAAAGTCAAGAAGAAAATTGGAAAGTGGACCAACAAGTGGCTTTCTTCTGGGGGTAGAATCACCTTGGTAAAATCAGTCCTTCAAGCTATTCCTATTTATGTTTCTTCCATTTTGAATATCCCAAAGGTTGTTCTTCGAGAATTGGATCAAATCAGTCATCGTTTCCTTTGGAGTGGTACTAAGGAGAAAAGAAAATGGGCCTTGGTGAAATGGGATACTTTATGTCTTCCTAAGAGTGAAGGGGGGTTAGGATTCCGGTCTTCAATTAATAACAACAAAGCTTTAGCTCGCTAAATTATATTGGAGGATGTTGCATAACCCCAATGCTCTTTGGGCCAATAATCTTCGTGCTAAATATGCCGAGAACAAAAGTCCCGAAGACCTTGTTCGCTATCAACTTCCTACCAAAGGTTCTCCCATTTTAGCAGCTTCTTAAGACTCGGTGAGGATTTGATAAAGAAAAAATTATTTTGGATCATTCATAATGGTCAACATGCAAATTTTTGGACAGATTCTTGGGATGGTCACAAGCCTTTGATAACTCAGCTTCCCGATTGGAGGCCTTTGATGGAGGAGCTTCACCGAGCTAATTGGATAAAGGTGGCTAATTACTGTCGGTACCATACCGGTAATTCAAAGGTTGGTAGATATTGGATCCCTATTGAGGACTGGCCTATTCAAATCCCAAAAAGGCAAAGACAAGATATCCAAGGCATCCTTCATATGAGATCCCTCTCTTGGTCCCATGAAAAAGATTGTTTTGGATGGAACAACACTACTAAGGGTGAGTATTCCGTTGCTCAAGGTTATTTGACCTTATGCCATAATAATCCCAACCATTCTTCTGACATATTTTCTCAATTGTGGGCTCAAAATATTTGGCCTAAGGTGAGGTTCTTTAATTGGCTTTTATTGCATCGTAGGGTGCTTACTGGTGAGCAACTTATGAAGCGTGGTTTTCATGGCCCTTTTAGATGTGAAATGTGTGAAGAGAATGTAGAAAATATCAACCATATTTTTATTGAGTGTACTTTAGCCTCCGAGCTATGGAGGAGAATGGCCACTTTACTTGGCTTACAAGTGGTCCAATTTTTTTACTTTTGAACAACTTTGGAGGGATTGGCCTAATCAAGAGGGTGTTGATCATTTTATTAGGCAGCTTAGTTTGGATGGGTTCTACCATTCTTCTTTGGAATATTTGGAATGAAAGGAACAACCAAATTTTTAATCAAGATAGGAAGGATATTCACTATATTTGGCAAAAGACCATAGCCAACTTAGTTGAATCAGTCCATCAACTCCTTAATCACCCCCAAAACTCCCACCAAAGATGGGATCAAGTGATGCAAAGATTGAAGATTAAACCTTCTAAGGGCAACCAACTTAAAGGGAATGTGAGTATTAGTAAGATGGATAGGACTAGAAATTGGCAACCTCCTCCTAAGGATTTTGGAAAAGTCAATACCGATGGAGCCTCTAGAGGGAACCCCGGAAAAGCCAAAGTGTGGGAGGAATTGGTAGACTTTCGTATGGCTCCCTGGTTTTTACTTTTGCTGAGAATTTGGGTATTCTTTCCAATAACCTTGCCGAGGGGTATGGTATCCTCGTGAGGCCTTCAGGAGGCTACTAAGGTTGGATGGGAAAAGGTGTTAGTTGAGTCTCGACTCTCAACTTATGATTAATCTCTTGAAGACTCCTTCTAAGAATCATAAGGTGGATTGGAGAATAAAAAGAATTATTGAGAAGATTCAGTTAATCCAGATGGGATTTTTGAAAGTTGATTACAATCATGTGGTCAGAGATCAAAACAAGAGTGTTGATGCTTTAGCTAATTGGGCTTTGGACAAAGGTGATCTTACTTGTTATGGCCACCCTCCTATATGGTGGGCTTCTCAAATTAGGGAAGCTCTTCTTTCTATCATTTCTTTGGATGGCTCCAGTTTTGAAGGTACCTAGTTTCTTCTTGTTTTTTTTTTTTTTGCTTCTCTTTGGTTCATTCAGTTTTTTTTAGTTCCCTAGCTCATTCTATTCTTTATTTTGTTTCCTCCGTTGATTCTTGCCTTAATAGTCTTCTGGTCTAGATAGGTCATTGTTTTGTTCATTGTTTTTTTTTTCTTTTTTTCTTCTTTGTTTTTTTTTTGTTTAGTTTTTTAAGGTGGGTGGGTTCTTTTGTTTTTGTTTTGTTTTTGTGTTCTTTGTGTTGTTTTTCGTTGTTCTTGTGTTTTTGTTGTTTTGTTTTTTTTTAATGTTTTTTGTTATTGTTCTTGTGTTTTTTTTTCGTTCTTGTTCTTGGGTTTCTCTTTGTTTGTGTTATTTCGTGTTTTTATGTGTGAGTGTTTTCTATGTTTTTTGTTTTTGTTTATTGTCTCGTTGTTGGTTGTTTTTTATTTTTATTTTATTTATTTTATTTTTTAGGTTTTGGTTGTGTTTATTTTTCATGTTTTTTTTGGGTTATGTCTTTGTAGTGTTCTCGTTGTTTTTGTCTTGTTTGTGTTTTGTTATGTGGTTCTTGTGTTTTTCTATGTGGTTTGTGTTGTGGTTTCTTTTTTCTTATTGTGCGTGTTTGGTTGTGCTTTTGTTTTTGACACACTCAAGGAGCATGTTTTTTATTTTATTTTATTATTTTTGTTGTTATTTACTTATTTTTAAATTGGTTTTGTGTGTTTGTTTGCTCCTTGAGTATGTCAAAGGTGGTAGGCCAGGTCCGAGTCCTGGGCATTTTTGGCGGAATGGATACCCCTGCCTCCTTGGGTCTTACCCGAAAGTGGCATCCCTTTTGGGATGTTTTCCACAAAAAAAAAAAAAAATTTAGTTATAGCCATTTTGGATATATTGTGCAAGATCTCTTTTGCATCCTCACAAAATGTCTTTCCTGTTGGCTATCTCGAGGTGAGACGATCGCACCTGTGGGCCATCTCGAGGTGATATGGCTGCTAAACTATGATAAAATTCCTTGTGGTTAATGTGAGGCACCGTTGGGTTTGATCTTTGGATGAATTGACGTTCTTGGTGCGCTTGTGAAGAATGAATTAGGGGTAAAAATTCACACTGAATCAGAGATGTTAAATGGCATGCTTGAAAGCTCCATGGTTGAATTTCAACTAGCACTTCGTTGCTTTGGGAATAAGGGCTCTTTTGCTCTCCAATTCGATAGCACTTCGTTATCTCAAAATTGCTATATCATTCATGAAGGCTGGGTGCCTTTTTATAGACTTCCCAAATGGGAATCCAAGCTTGTAAGGGAAGCCAAGAATCAAGAAGTAGTTAGATTCAAGAAAGGCAACTGCCCATTCTAGAACCTTCCCGTAACTGATTGTGCATGCTTAGCTGTCTCGTGTAACCATTTTTTCCTTGGGTTCGGGAGTCAAAACTTGTTACAAGTGCGATCATCCTGGGGTGGGATGGTCGTGACTACTGATCATCTCGGGGTAGGATGACCTCTGGAGACCGTCTCTTGGTGGGATGACCCAGGCTGAAAAGGGAAATTCCTCCCTGTTTGAGTGGTGAGAACCATTGTTAAGCCCTAGGGCTGCCCAAGGTGGGTCATATGGCCTTAAAAGGTGTCCATATAGGTAGTCTCCTCAATATGACGTGTTTTAGGTGTCTACAGATGTCCCTTTTTGGGATGCATTGTGTGAAAGCACAATGCAAAGCAAAAATAGATGACCTAAAGTCAAATTGAGGGTTGATGGTGTTCATTGATCTGATCAATGTTAGATGCCCCAATCATGGAAAGGGCATGAAAGTTGCAGAATCATTGCTTCCAACAAGTTGAAGAACTTGAGTATGGTAAACCTTTCAATCATCGATAGACAAGGTCAAGTCTACAACTTTTATTTTGATGAGATAGGCTTATCTGACTTATAGACTTTAGATCTACCAAGTGTTTGTTTGGTTGAGATTTTTGCTTGTTGTCTACCCCAAGCAAGGGCATGATTGTCTTTGGCAATGATTCTTGGATGAATGCAATTTGCATGATTGAGTGTTTGATTATTGACTTTGATTATGAATTCTGTGATGTATGACTACCCCCTCAAGCGACGAGTCGATGAGGAGATGGAAAGTGATGAAAGCGATGAGTCGCTTGACCAAGATGACTTGATTTGGATTTTGTGAGGACTTTTACAAATATGGAAGGGGGAAAATCTTATTACAATTGTGATTTCAACCATTATTGGTAATTGTACATCTCTATCCCTTGGAGCAGTCCAACTACATGGCTTTCTTAGGGAATTGAGATGATAACAATTCGATTTGTTCTAGAGGTAAATCACTGTATTCGATGATCTCTTGAGGTTGAATGGGAGAATGAAATGTACATCTCTATCCCATGGAGCAGTCCAACCACATGGCTTTCTTAGGGAATTGAGATAATAGCATTTCGATTCTGTTTGGAGCTATTTTTGGTTCAAGTGGCCTTATGGTAACCTACCCATCCGATCGGATTGCATGGATAATTAGTCACTGCAACCACCAGGTGTATAGGGTAAATCACTAGGTACGAGGTTCACTTGAGAGTTTTGATTTGATGATTTTTAGGTATTTTTGGAGTTTTTTATTAAGATGGACCATTAGGTGTGGTTGAATGCCCGAATTGATGTTGAAGATGTTTGTGGGATGCTTGCATTTATTGTTATTTTGGGGCCATCCTAGGGTAGAATGGTTGCATTCTATAAATTATGGGGTCATCTCGGGGTAGGACGATCGCATTGAAATACGATCGCCTCACACAGGGATGGTTGTAAAATTTGAAAAATATAAAAGCAAATTTTCCAAAATTTTGATGTCATTTGCACTGCTGGTAGTTGGAGAAAAGGAGAGGTGAGGAGGAGGAGAGAATTTTCTGATGTGAAGTGTTGCCAAATTGTCTACCCATTTCTACCATGGACCAACTCGAGGCATCGACGAGTGGAGGAGCCGAAGAGAGGAAGGTAGACACTTTGTTCCCTCTCTTGTTATTTCACAATTTTAAAATGAACCTCACTAAGTAATGTGGAAAATGAACCTCATTTAAAAATTAAGGTAAAGAACACACCTTAGATTAGGAAATGTAGTGTAGGTTACTTAGGTTGGTTTGGTTTTATTTGTTTATTATTATTTTTAATTTTTTGCATGTTTTTACCCCTATTTCGGGGTCATATCGGGTAGAGATAGTTCCTCTTTGGGGTTTTGGGGGTCGTCCCAAGGTGGGACGGTCGCATTTTCAAAAGTAGAAGACAAATTTTGACTTTTGCGGTGGTCGTATTGAGGTGGCATGGTCGTGCCTGCAAATCATCTTGACTTGAGATGACTTTCTTATTATGCAAAATTTATTGTTTTTTGAAAAAAATTGTAATTTTTTTAGATCTAATTGTTTGATTTTTCACTTATTTGTATTTAGATTTTGAAGGCTCGTCATAGAGTTCCCACACTTTTTGAGATGGTGCGAGGACTCCTTACTAATGATGAGTGGAAATGGCTTGAGGTGATTGGCCTCAAGCAAGTGACTCAACTAGAGGTGGTGATGGTAGATCAGGCCTATCTGACTACCTTAGTTGATCGATGGGATAGCTAGACTAACAATTTTCACCTCTCGACTAGTGAGATGATAGTCACCTTGGAGGATGTGTACCAGATTCTTTATGTTTTGATTGAGGGATGTCCGATCATCTCCACTCCCCTTCTTCAGTAGGAGAGAGTACTTCAGAGAGTTTTTCATGATGAGTGGGAGGTTGCGAGGTAGTGCATGGATAGTGATGGAGTGCTAGTGGAGGTATGGTATACTACACAGGTGTTTAATCGAAGGCATGTAGTATTGATGGGAATTATATCGAACATCTTATTGCCTAATTCCTTAGGAGTGAGGTTCCCATGGAACCTCCTTGATTTAGTATAGGATTTGATAGAGTGTGATATTTAGGAGCCAGTGATCATGGTATGGGGGAGCACTTTACTTGCTCATCTGTACGATGAGTTATATGAGATCCAACATCGGGGTCGATGTGGATTAGGCTGCAACTTCCTTCTTCAAGTTTGGGGATGGGAGCATATCAGAGTGGACAGACCAGAGGGGCTTCCATGGTCACCACGAGTAGAGATGGATGATGTTGACATAGGATATGCAACTTGGTGGAGGTGAGATCGAAAGACAAGTCACAGCTGCCCTATGCAGGTAGGTTGGTTCATTATGTAGGGTCCCTTGAGGGATTGAGGTTAGGGTAGGTTGTATGGTGACATTATTGGGATTACCCATAATGGTTAGAGGTAGCGGCACAACTAGGGTATTTGAGACATGGTCGATGGTTGACTAAGTAGCATGGCACGGAAAGAGAGTACTTATAGTACTCTCACATCACTCGATAGTTTAGGATTCATCAGATGTCTGAGGAGCTTATAATTTACCATCGTCGAGGGATGAAGACTCAACTAGAGTGGCCTTTGGTGATGCCATTAGGGGATGAGGTAGATCAATCAATGGCAAAGCTAGATTTGGAGGATTCAAAAACTATGTAGAGTATGACACATGGTGGGTGACTTGGTTGTGGTAGGGAAGTGGACCTATGGGTAGGCAAACTAAGGCTACACCAGAGGAGGGTGTGACAGGGGAGGCCTCAGAATATGAGGTAGATGATGGAGGGCGATAGATACATCATTATATAGAGGGAGAGTGGGGCTAGGCCACCAAGAGAATGAAGTAGCCAAAGGATGAGGGTAAGGATTATGAGGACCCACAGGATGGAGATGCTCAGCTCAGGGTCTAGGTGTAGTCTCTTTAGGTCTAGTTGGCTATGAGGGATACTGCTATTTCTATTTTAAAATTTATTTATCTAAAGAGCAATAGAGGGGTAGGATCTTCTCTAAGGAGAATGTCATTTTGATAACTTAACTACAGAGTTCCTAGGAGGAGGTGGGTAGGTTTTAGGTACAGTTGGCAGCTTTGATTGCAGCTCAAGACCAGGTAGGGTTAGGTGGACAGGTCGCAAGGGATGTTGCAAGGTTATAGACTAAGATGAGAAGACTTTGGACACTGCTTGGTGATTATTAGTCTCGATGTTAGTCTGACACAACTATCATTGTGATTTGGAGGGTCAGGTAGGGCTACTTGGTGGTCATCTACCTAAGCGTTCTTTAGTAGGAGGATCCCAACAGAGTTAACATAGTGAGTCGGGACAATCATCTATGAGATAGAGTCATAGGTCATCTACTAGTCCAGAGAGATCAGTGGCTAGTGGATCTGCTCAGCTTGGTCAGAGCGGCGTTGAGGGTTGAGGTGAGAACAGTGGTGCAGGGCTAGCTTGAATTTTTGGTAGATGCTCTTATTTTTTAGAGTGTGAGGTCCGAGGACCTACACTATTGTAGCCTACGGGTAATTTTGTACCATGATGTACCAAATATTTACTATATATATATATATATATATATATGATATATCTTTTATTTATGGCTCATCATGTGTTTATATTATGATTTTGAATTTTATGTTATGGATGCAATGATGGATGCAATTATGGATGATGGATGTATACCTAGACATTGTAGTATAGATGCATAGATGTATGCCTAGATATATGTATGTATGGATGTAATATCTAATGTTAGATGTATGTTTTAGATTTGTTTATTTGATTATGAATGTGAATTCATGTTGTTGTTATGACAAATCTAGTGTGTATGAGATGCATTAAATTTTATATGGATGTTCTAATGCAAATTATGGATGTATATTTTAATTGCTTAAAACATAATAAATGAATCTAAATGTGTTTAAAAAACTAATGGTAGACACCACAGAATGTATAAAAATCATGAATTAAAATGTTAACCTTATCACAAAAGTTATACATTTGGATGTGAATGTGTGAGATGAGATATGTGAGATGTGGGGGTTTTTCCTATAATATTTTGTAAACTAAAAGGTGTGCATAAAATAGTCAGTGGCCATCTAAATATCATTTTTGATATTCATCCGGTATCTATCCTATCTTACGAGGACCCCTTAATAAGCAAAATCTCATAAGGAAAACTACAAATGATGATGAGATAGTTAAGTGCTATGAGGGAATTTTAAGGTTTTCCATGGGACTCAAACACCCTAGTTGATTGATCAAAAGTTGTATACTGGCTACACAAGACTCTGAAAGCTATAAGTCTATTATGAAGACCCAGATATTCAATATCCCTGTGTGTGCAAAGTGAATGTATTAGATGATGCATAAGACTACCTCATTGCTAGGTGGGTTTCATGCAACCCATTGTTGTAATGAGGATCACCCTATGGTCATCTTATCCTGAGTTTGGATGTAGTTGGACTAGACTACTAGGCAATACAAGCCACCAAAAGCTAGCTCAACCATAAGTCGACATTGGTCTGTACAAAATAAGGTCGCTAATGTGACAGACATATCACCATGCGTAAGGCTACTCCATTTCCAGGTGGGTTTCATTCAACCCATTGTTGTAATGGAGATTGCCCCATGGATTTTGAATAACTGAGGATTCCAGGGATTCAAGCTCATTACCCCCTTATTTTATTTTGATTTCTTGGGATACTTGCTCATTTTTAGTGGTGAAAACCACTTTTTTGTTTATAGTGGTGAAAACCACTCTTTTAGGAGCAAGGGATTTTATTAGTGGTGAAAACCACTATTTATTTTTGTTTTTTTGGGAACTTGCTCATTTTGTGGAAGAGCAAAGGGGATTGCTTGGGTAGGGAGGAGCTTGTCCTTTTGTCAATTCTCAGCATCCTAGACCATGTGCATAATAGGATGAGCAAGGGAAACCTTTCACTCAAGGTGGCAAGGACTACATTGTAGTGTCATCCTTCCTTGTTTAAAACTTGGATTTTAAATGTGTAAAATTGTGTTGGGATTTTGACATATGCAAGGTACTATCAAAGCAAGACCTTACCTTCTAAAAGCCAAGATAGCTTTCTACAAAATCTGAAAAGAAAACTAGGGATGGTTGAATGACCAAAAACCCTAGTGAACACCCTATAGCAACTTATTAATTGTGTTGAAAAACATAGTTACTCACAAAGGGGAATGTGGATGGTAATGATATATGGTATGTGGGGGTTTTCCCTATGCTCTTTTGCAAACTAAAAGGTGTGCATAAAATAGTCAGTGGTCATCTAAATATCATTGTTGATATTCATCTAGTATCTAACCTATCTTATGAGGACCCCTTAATAAGAAAAATCTCATAAGGAAAACTACAAATGATGATGATGGATAAGGTTGATTTAAGACTCATGACTAGCATACAAACATGGTGTCATTCATAAGAATGCAAACACAACTTGTCCTAGTGCAAGTGCAATGGATGAATATGCCTAATGCAACTAATCAATGAATGCAATGAAATGCATGATGATGTAATGCAAATGTTTTTGTATTTTTGATGTTTTGTATTGTTTTTGTGTTTTTATGTTTTTTAATTTTTTTGAAATTTTTGATAATTTTTGTTGTTTTTGTAATTTTGATTATTTTTTGATTTTTTTTTTATTTTTGATGCATTATGTGTTATGCATGAAATGCCCATAGATGGAGAATGTTAAGAGGTTTAGGTTCCTCAACACCCTCAAGAGAAGCGAGATGGTAAGTCCCTGGCCCTATCTTCTACATGATGATAAAAGGGCCTAACCAGTTTACCATGAATTTGTCTCGCAAGTGCGGTGGTAAGTTGGAGTTTTGTTGATTTTCTTTGAGCACAAGGTCTCCAAATTTGAACTCCCTTAGGTGGACTTTCATATTGTAAGCTCGTTTAAGGTGATCTTGATAAACATGAAGGTGCTCGAGAGCATTAACTCATTGTTCATCAAGAAGGGTCAATTGGTCAAGGTGAGCTTGTCGCACGGTGTCATCATCGATGAACTCTTGCAATGATATGCACAATGAAGGGATTTCCAACTCTAAGGGCATAATGGCCTCAATGCCATAGACTAGCAAAAATGGGGTTGCCCTAGTGGGTGTCCGAATGCTAGTGTGATAAGCCCATAATGCTAGAGGTAGTTGAAGATGCCAATATTTGTGGTTTTCCTTGATGATTTTCTTAAGGATGGCAACTACAATTTTATTGGATGCCTCTGCTTATCCATTTGCTTATGGATAATAGGGTGTGGAAAAACTATGTTGAATGTTATACTTGGAAGTTAAAGCATGCACATATTTGTTTTTGAATGGAGTCCCATTATCCAAAATAATTTTGGATGGAATACCAAAATGACATATGATATTATGGAGTATGAACTCCACAATACGAGATCCAATCATAGTGGTAAGAGGGATAGCTTCCACCCACTTGGTGAAGTACTCTATGGCCATTAAGATAAATATGTGATGGCCTAATGATGGGGGTGAGATTTTCCCAATTAAATCAAAGCCCCACTACAAAAAGGCCATACCGATTGAATCGATTGTAAGGCCTGAGAAGGTAAGTGTGAAATATTAGCATGATGTTAGCATTTGATGCACTTCCTAACGTAAGTACAATAATACTTCTCCATAGTGGGCCAATAATAACCCATTCGAAGGATGCACTTAGTGATGGCCATGCCACTAAAATGGCCACCACAAGTACCATCATGAGCTTGTGAGATTGCCCAAGCAGATTCTTGGGGCTCTAGACAATGAAGGAGAAGACCATCATAGCTTCGATGATAAAGGATATCTCCTAACAAGACATATTTGGTCACTTTTTCTTGAATATTCATTTTACGACATGTGATAATCTCGAAGGGATACTACCAAGTTTTAAGAAATATTTTAATTGAGTGAGCCAATCTTGATAAGCTTGGGTTTTAACTGAATGAACAACTTGCTCCCATTGTGATTCATCATGCATGAATATGGATTGGGAGATAACCTTAAGATGAATGGTCATGCCATTATCAGAAGGACCCTATGGGATTAAGGACCCCTAGGATGCTTGTTTCAGAAAGTCATGTACCTGAGAGAATCGATCTTGGTTTGGTTCAATCTGGATCATGTGGATAACTTCTTCATCATTTGAAGCTTCACATGCAAAATCATTGATTGTAAAAGCATTTTGACATGGATGGTTGTGATATCGTTAGAAGGGTTCTATAAAATTAAAGACCCCAAAGAGGCCATTATATCTACAAAATGATTAGATGATCGAGGGATTACCTCGATGTTGTACCATTCTAATTTGGCCAATAGCTTATCCACAAGATCTTTGTATGATTTCAAGATCGGACATCGACATTGATAGATTTCCTTGACTTGGTTGACTATGAGCAAGGAGTCACCAAAGATATTAAGCTTTTTGATCTTCATGATGATAGTTATTTGGAGACCCAAAAGGAGAGCCTCGTATTCAATATTATTATTGGTGCATGGGAAGTCAAGTTTAAATGATAGGGGTATAGGAGCTCCTTATGATGTGAAAAACATGACTCCTACACCACCCCCTTGCTCACATTTAGAACCATCAAAGAACAAAGTCATGTCAACTTTATTTTCAAGTTCTTCGAGTTCTAGAGAGTCAAATAATGCAAAGACTGCATCATCAAGCAACTCGATAGTGAGAGGCTTATCATCCTAGAGAGGAGCCTCTACTAGCTGATCTACAATAACTTGACCCTTCACATATTTTTGACTTATAAACTCAAGGTCAAATTTAATCAGCAACATAATCCATTTTGTGGTACGACTATTATGGTACGTGTGACTCATCATGTACCGCAAAGGATTCTCTTTGGAAATGACATACATTGTATGATTCAACATGTAATGTCAAAGCTTCTTGGTGGTGAATACCATTGCTAGGAAAAGCTTCTCAACATATGCATATTTGAGCTCATAGCTCACCAAGGTGCGACTAATGTAATATATAGCCTATTCCTTATTTACCTCATTCTTTTGGGCCAACATGGTCCCTAAGGCAAAGTCGATGGCTAAAATGTATAACAAGAATGGCACACCTGGTTGGGGTGGAGCTAAAACTGGTGATGATGCTAAGTATTATTTTATCTCATCGAAGGCCTTTTGGCACTCCTCATCCCAATGGAATGGGACCCCCTTTTGTAGTAGTCGATTCATGGGTCGACATTTATCCGAGAGTTGTGCTATGAAGCATCGGATAGATGCTACCTTTCCTTGTAAGTTGTGAAGCTGCTTAAGGTTGGTAGGAGGGAGCATTTCAAGTATTGCTTTGACCTTGGTGGGATCAACTTTGATCCCTCACTTGGAGACTATAAAGCCCAAAAGTTTTCCAGATGTGACTCCAAAGACACACTTTTTGGGATTAAGTCTGACATTATGCTCAATGAGGTGATCGAAGACCTTCCTTAGAAGCATCAACATGCTCATGATGCAATAGAGATTTGGCTAGAAAATCATCTATGTAATCCTCAAGGATTTTATGCATGTAGTCATGGAATATATATGTCATGGCCCATTGATATGTTGCACCAACATTTTTAAGGCCAAATGGCATTACCTTGTAGCAGAAAGTTCCCCAAGGGGTGGTAAAGGTTATCTTTGGTTGATCCTTGGGTTTGACCCAGATTTGATTATAGCCTAAAAAACCATCCATGAGGGACAACATCTCATGACCTATGGTGGCATCAACTAGCGCATCAATGCTTGGAAGGGGGAATTCATCCTTGGGAGTCACTTTGTTAAGATCTCGAAAGTCTATACATATGTAAATCCTCCCATAAAGTTTTCCTATGGGTACCATATTGGACACCCATGGAGGATAGTCGATGGGTTGGATGAATCCAGCATCCAACAATTTTTGTAATTCATCTTTTACCATCAAGGTGATTGTTGGATGCATTTTATGAAGTTTTTGCTTGACCGATTTTATATTTGGATCGAGTGTAAGGTTGTGCGTGACCAATTTTGGGTCAAGACCCGACATGTCTTTGTATGACCAAGAAAAAATTTCTATCTTCTCTATCAATAGAGATGTATAAATGGCTCACTCTTCAAGGGATAAACTTTATCCCAATTTTACATTTTTAGGAGCCTTAGGATCATTGCCAATGTTTACATCAATTGTTTCCTCTATTGACATGTGAGATCCCTCCTCAAGATGATGAGGCATAGGGATCAAGTGGATATCATCAACTAGGTTTGGAGAATCGATCATATCTGGTTTGACCTCAACTTGACAAACATCCTCAGATGACCCTTGAGAGAAATGAAATGGTTGTAGCATTTCCTCACAAGGGAAGAACTCTTTCGATGATGGTGGTGATGTGGCATGATCAAAATCGATGGCCTCATGGTTGAGGTGCAAAGGTTTTGAAGGGTCACTAGGATTGTGGAGTGGGGTGGTCAAATCAATGGAGACCATATTGATGGATGGATAGTTTCCATTCATGGATGGGAAGGACATGTCAATGATGTGAGGCCCTAGATATGTTGGAGGTGGCTCAGGTGGTAATGGGATGAATGGGTGAGGCCTAGGAGGAGCCAGGATGATTGGGTCTTCTAGAGGTATAAGGTCCCTCCAAGTGGGCTATCATGGAGGAAAATCCCTATGATAGAGCTCATCTAGGTTTATGAGGTCGAATTCTATTCTCTCATTGTTAGCTCACCGAAGGTGGTGAGGACCTAGATAAGCCAGTTTGATTTCATCCTCATATTATTTGGGTGCCTCACTGACTAGGTTAGGAGGCTATCGCATATGGCAAGGACCAAGGTAAGTGAGTTTCTATCTCATCCTCATATTCATATGATGCCTCACTGATAAAATTAGGAGGTTATTGATTATGGTGAGGATCGAGGTATGCTATTTCTATCTCATCCTCATACTCTTCTGATGTCTCATTGAGGGAGTTAGAAGGTTTGATAGAAACCATCGTAACGGGGAGATGATCTCTCAATAGATGAAAATAGTCGAGGTTAGCATAATCATTCTCATCAATTTCCTCCCCAAAGCCTATGGTCAAGCATTGGAGGGAATCTATGAGGAGTTCATCTAGCATACGTATGGAATACCCTAAGCCAAAATTATCTATTAAAAGTTGGTATTGTGGTTGGAAGGGTGTGTAAAGACCTTGCTCATATCAGCCTAAGCCATTGTCATGCCAATGGCAATGGTAAAAGTATCACAAGGTGAACTTTAGGTTTGACATATACCCAATGTTTCCCAAGAAAGGTTCATCATCATGTCTTATCATGGGAAACTGATCCATAGAGTCATCAAAGCCCCCATAAATAAAATTCATTTGATTTAGGGGGACCCCCAAGGGTACAATGGTACCAATGGGTAAATATGGCACATGAGGTCTACCCATATCATGAATGGACTCGATGAGTGGTGTGAATGTGACATTCTGTACCAAGTACTCAGTGAGACTAGGGTTAGCCAAGTGGACCATGACTTATGATGAAGATGGTGGAGAGGATGGAGGTGAAGGAGGTGTGGTGTGAGGTGGTTCATCTATTATAGTAGATAATTCATCTTCCTCCATGGGAATTGGAATCTCTACTATGGAGATAGTGGGGATGAATGATTGGGTTTCCTTGATTGGTGCCTTCAACTCCTTCTCACTTGAAGGACCCGATGATGAGGAAGGGATGTCAAATGAGGCCAATGATGAGGGCTGATATGGAGGTGATGATATGGATGGATCGATGGATGGGGATGATGGTTTTGATGAGGGTTCTAGATGTTTAATAGGGCCATTAGGCTGAATGTCCAGATGTGTGGAAGGCAAGACTAATTCTTATAGATTATTGACCAGATTGACATATTTAAAAGGTTTAGAGTCTGAAGGGACTACATGAACTTGTCCCTCATGGACATATTTGATGCATTGGTGTAGTATAGATGGGATGCACTTCATGTTTCTAATCCAGGGTCATCCAAGCAATATGTTGTATTGCATCACACCTTCTATAACATGGCATAATACTAGAATTATCTTTAGTCCAACCTAGATAGGAAGGACTATTATGCCAATTATAGAGCAAAGAGTATCATTGAATGCTCATAGAGTGAAGGTGGATGCCACAATATGTGATGATGAAATACTGAGATGGTTTAGTGTAATTGTGGTGATGATGTTTATGGAGGAACCCATGTCAATCAACACCCACTTATAAGGAATCCTATTTATGCATGCAATGATGTGCAATGGAGGATCAACTATGTTGGTAGGTACTAGTTTGATCTCATGATATTGGAAGGTTATAATGGGATCCTTACATGTTTGAATATGCCCCATAAAATTGGTAAAAGCATTAGGATCTTGGGGTTGTAATTCAATTGATCTCAAAATCTCCATCAGAGCTTCTCTATGTCTTGGAGATTATTGTATTAGCTCGTAGATGGACATTTTGGTCGATGTCGTACGTAGGCTTTGAGTAAGCCTACTTCTGATTATTACCACTGGTTGAGGTGGTGGACCTTGGATAGGGTTTTGAGATGGCAAGGGTTGTGATGTAGAAGGAATGTTAATGAGAGTTGTAGGTGGTGCAACTTGCTCATATCTTTGATTCCTCATCACAATGTTAATCATTCCAATGAACCCTTGATCGGGTGGGGTCGTATGGACTTCATTTACTTATCTTATTTGATCCTCCTTAACCTCATGAGTAGGCAAGGGGTCTTTAAAGATACCCATTTGTTGGTTATCGGGGCAAGAGGATTATCAATTTGTAATTGATTTTTATCTAGCATGTCTTGCACTATATTTTTGAATGCATAATAGGCCTGGATATCATGGCCATTCTATCGATGATATACGTAGTACAAGTCCTCTCTATACCCCTTAGATTTTGGGTGATTAGGATCTAGGGGGTGAATCTCTAGTAAGGTGATAGCCTTTGCTTTGCACAATCGATTGAAGAGTGATGCCAAAGACTCAGGCAATGGTGTATAAGTGTGAGGTGGGTAGCATTATTGATTTTGTGCTTAAGTTCACTGATTTTGGTTGTTGTATTGTGTGAGAGGGGGTTGAGCCTGATAATTAGGTTGTTGGGGTATTGCTTGCTTTTCAGGCCTAGGAACACTTAGGACAACTTGGTTGACCGAAGCTGGTCTTTGTTGTGTTTGGTTACCTCTAGGGTTTTTGTTCCACTCCTTTTAAGAGTTTAATATCCCCCTCTTGGACTTTGATGTCTTCTATGACTTTGGCTTATGCCAAAGCCTCCTCGAATGTTTGATATTATTGTAATTGTAGGAGAAGAAAAATTTGCTTTGAACAACTTCTCATGAACATTCAAGTTAATTCTATTATAGGTAGAGTGAAAGGTAATTTGGACATCACCTTTCTCCACCTATTGCCATAGTCAGTGACTGGCTCATCATCAAATTATCTAAGGTTAGACAAGTCAGTCAAATTGGCTTTCTTCTTAACATCAAATGAAAAATATTCTAGGAAGGCATTTGTGAGCTGCTCAAAACTATAGATGCTATGCCTTGGTAAATGATTGTACCACTCTAAGGCTAGGCCAGAGAGTGTTATCAAGAAAGTCCTTAATAACAAGGCATCATCATCTTGAAGTTGGAAACAAAGGTTCATGAAGCTAGTCACGTGTTCTTGTGCATCCTCATCCCCTTTGAATTTATCCAATCTTGGTATTTCAAAATGCTCAAGATATGGAGGACATGGTACTGAAGGATGGAGTGGTTGGTTGCACAATTGATGCAACGTGGGATTTTGATAACCCATCCCTTGTTTTTCCAATGACTTTATGTGCTCAGTGAGCACCTTGTAGGCTTGAGATGAGATTATCTCATTTTCTTGTATTGGTGCTCACGGAGGGGGAGGTAGAAGGTTTCTATTAGGATGATATGTTTGAACATAATCATCATCTATTCCCTCATAGAGTATCTCAGGATACCTAATATTATGGTTCTAGGTCTTCATAGACCTCATACTCGGGTTGATGATCTAGATATTGTTGAGACCGATGAGTTTGTGTGGGCACACGAGGAGGGTGATTAGGCCTAGGAGGTAGGTCATGATGTTGTACAATGCACCTTTGGTAGGTTTCATGCCTATAGGTGCTAGGCATGAGAACTTCCTCATGAGCTTCTTTTTGTAATCTTTCTTGGTGCAAATGTTGTTGATGCAACCGTTGTTGATGCACCCTATGTTGTTCTAATTTGGCACGATCTAGGTGCTCTTGATTCTTTTGCAACCTATCCAGTCATAGTTGGTTTATGTTTGGCCTAGGTAGAGGATCAACCATGTGAGGCCTGTGAGCCCTTGCATCAATGCGAAGGGACTTTGCTTGTTCTATGGGTCCAATAGGGTTGGCTACCCATTTCTTGGATGAGGCTATATTCCTATCTTGATGATGAGGGTCGTATCTATCTAGGTGAGAAAATTTTTGGCTCATCCATGGTCGATCAAGTGGAGTATCCCACTCATCTAGGCTAGGAATTGGTATATAATCTTGCTCATACTCAGCATGGTGTATGGATCAGGTCGAGATGTAAATCCATGACACTACCCTACTAGGCCCCTCAATGGGTAGGTTATGTCTAGTAGTGGTATGAGATCAACTTCGACCAAGAAGTTCATCTTCTTGATCATCTCGAAGATCTAAAGGTACCTCCTAAATTGGGACATCCTGAAGGTCTGATTCCCTATAGGTGGTGTTAACATTATGATGGATACCAAGATACCATCTAGGAATGACCAAGTCTTCAGGACTAAATCGAAGGTATTCAAGGCCTCCTTGTAAATTTTTTGCATCACTAGCTCGTGATTGAGCTCGGCTGCATGTAGTTACCATGATATTTGATTACAAAAATAAAGGAAATAAACAAAGTATACAATGTGTTTATCTCTTTTAAATTTTCTTTGTGAATTCCTATACTATTTTGTGTATTTTGATGTTGAAACCCCTAATCCTATGAAACTAAAGGGGTAAATAAAATAGAAAAACCACTAAAAGGTAATTTGAGCACACCCCCTATTGGAGAATGTAACCCAAATGATAAAAATATGGTTTCCTATTGGATATCAGATCAAGGTAAACCTAAGGAATCAAAATTAACCTCCAAGAGGAGGTCGTACTTATCTGAGTCTTGCTACTAGCCCAACAAGAAGTTCACTTCAACACTCGGGCATGTCTTGGACAAAAATGATAGTTGTGTTCCACTGATTATTTCACCCCATGGTAAAAGGGCACTACTAATCCTTCCTACTCTAGGCACACCCAAGAGTAGGGGACCTTCTAGTGATGAAGTCCAAAAAGCCACTCGCTTTGGCCAACTAGGGTTGCTAGGGTGCGAGCCAACGGATGGAGATGAAGCCCACCATCGTTGGTCTCGATTAACGGTTGGGGATGAAGTCCAACTCGTTAATGTTAAAGTAGTACGTGGTGTGTGGGGTTATTTTTATTTTATGCAAAAGAAAGTAAAAGCATAGAGCATTCGATGTTCTTTCACTAATGCATAAAATAACGTTTCAAATTCAGATTTCTAAATAAATGAACATTTTAATTTTCAAAAACCTATAAGATATAGAACCCTACATGAATAGCCTTTAAGCAGACAACCAACAAGCAAGCAAAAAACCAATCAAATAGAGGCCATCTCTGTGAGGGACGGTATGTAGTAGAGGTTGTCTGACACAGGGACGATTAGAAAAAAGGGTCATCTGGGATAGGGACGACCACAGAAAGAGGTCATATGACCTAGGGATGGTCACAAATAGATTATTTTAAAATTAAAATATCTTCTGTAATTTCTCTACTTAAGCATGAAAATTTTAATTTTCTTTCTTGAAAGTAGAAAGAAGGATAGAATAACTCACAGGTGTAGCCTAAGTCTACTGTAGATGTTGTTTCTGACCTTTTCTGACTTCTGATCTGAGGTCATCTCAAGGTAGGATGACGGGGTTTGCTGATCATATCATAGAGAGACGATCATGACTGCTGACCATCTCTGCAAAGGATGGTGGTACCTGTAATTCACAAACACCAAGAAAAATAATAATTAGCAACAAATTTGTGAAATATGGATAAAGTTCAATCGTGATCGCCACTGAAGTATGCTAAAAGGACCATACATCCAAGAAAAGAAATGCAAGATTGAAATATAGCAAATCTAAATGTAACCATACAAATAAAGAAAAAGATAAAGAAATGATTGAATGGTTTCCTTTTATTAATAATGCTTTTCTCCTACCAATATTGATACAATGAAATACAATTATAGCCATTTTGGATGTACTTTGTAGGATCTCTTTTGCATCCTCACAAACTGATTTGGGGAGGGTTTCTTGTGACCTTCGCAAGTATAGGATGGTGATGAGTGAATCTTTATGTCATTTGCTCCTTGTAAAGACCTGTAATCTGCACACAAAGAAACTTAAAAGGTATTAATAGCATATGAAGAGCCTTTCAAGATAAGGCCCATATCCATGATAAATAAAGTGATAAAGAAGCTAAAATACGATAAATAAATGCATGAAAATGAAATCTAACTATGCTAAAAAGTAATTGAAATGCTGCTAAATCTAATGAAAGCAAGAAAATAAGGAAAATAGATCTCTACTAGGAGGTCATCTCTATGCGGGATGGTCTTGCCTGCTGGTCATCTTGGGGTGAGACGGTCACACTTGCAGGCCATCTTAGACTGAGATGACCGTTGAACTATGAGTGAATTCCTTATGGTCGATGCGAGGTGACATCAGGTTTGATCCATGGAATTGATGTTCAAGGGTGCACTCGTGAAGAACGACTTAATGGTAAGATTTGACATCGAAATAGAGATGTTGGATGGTGCAAGAAGTATGAATTTGATCTTCAACCTTTGAGATGATCCATTGGCATGCTTGGAAGCTCCATGGTTGAATTTTGATAGCACTTTATTGCTTTGGGAATAAGGGCTCTTTTGCTCTCCAATCCGACAACACTTTGTTATCTCAAAATTGCTATATTATTCATGAAGGCTAGGTGCCTTTTTATAGACTTCCCAAATGGGAATCCAAGCTTGTAAGGGAAGCCAAGAATCAAGAAGTAGTTAAATTCAAGAAAGGTAATAACCCATTCTAGAAAATTCTTGTAAATTATTGTGCATACTTAGCTATCTCATGTAACCATTTTTCCCTCGACCTAGGATTCAAAAATTGAACAAGCATGATCATCTCGAGTGGGATGATTGTGACTGGTGATCATCTCGAGGTAGGATGACCTTTGGAGATCGTCTCTTGGTGGGATGACCCAAGCTAAAAGGGAAAATTACTCCCTGTTTGAGTGGAGAGAACCACTGTTAAGCCCTAGGGCTGCCCAAGGTGGATCATATATCCTGAAATTCATCCATATAGGTAGTCACCTCAAAATAATGTATTTTAGGTGTCTACACTAGTCCCAATTCTAGTTCAAATTAATATTTTCCTGTTGTAAATCGGATACCTATAGTGAATCAACCTATATTGAATATGGTAGCTACTAATAAAAATGCTAACCAAAATGTCAATTAATGGAGAACCAATAGGTATAGAGCTTTTTCTTTACCTCCAAATCTAATCCCATCCCAAGTAAATCTCATAAGTAGTTGCCTAAATTTTAAGAAAATAATGTTATCACCGGTGAATATCATATTAGAGATTTTTTGTATGCCATGGATAGTCTTGAGGTGGATGATGAATATGTTTTCCTTAGATTGTTCTTTCAAAATTTAGAGAAAGATGTTTGAGAATGGTTTAACAACCTTGGAGCTGCTATTATCCATAATTTTCAACAAATGGAGCAAGCTTTTCTTAGGAAATATAGAGAAAGGAAGAATAAACAATCCTTGCTAACAAAATTAGCTACCATGAAGAGGAAATAAAATGAATTAGTGGAATATTTCAATAGGATATTCTTTAATAATAGGAACAAGATCCCAGTAGCATTAAGGCCAAATGATGATTTGTCCATCTATTTTTACAAGAATACCTTCCCTGGAGATTTAGTTATGAATTAAGAGAGGAAGCAACAACCACCATTGATGCATGTATGGAGAGGGCTATTGAGATAGAAATAAATTTTATTGATATTGGGAAGATGAAATCATACTTTCTAAAGCCCAATCAACCTAAAAGAAAGCCTAAGAAGGTTGAATTCTCAGTCCCTAAGAAAAAAATCAGGATCCTATGAACAAAATAGCTAATCAATTGAGTGAAATGTTTACCACCTTGAATAATAAATTAGCTAGAATAAAAAAAGGTAAAGATAATATTGTTGAAAATTCACAAGGTGATAATAGACAACATGTAGATAACAAACCTCCTTTCAAATGGAATTTCAATAGAATTTAGAATAACAATGAAAATGAAGAGGGAAAAATGAACTAGAATGGAAATTGGAAAAAGAAAGAATTAGAAAGAGATCTAGATTCTGTTTCAAACCCAATACCATATAAAAATATAGCATCAAATAATATTTTCTATTGGTCTACTTGTGATGCATCACATAACCCTATAGATTGTGGTATCTATCTAAGTCTACATTCAAATATTGATTTAAATGATGAATTTAAATAAGAAGATATTAGAATTAATGTATGTTGGACTCAAGAGAATGAGGTTAGAGAAAAATAATTTGAAAAAGATATGGACCTATGTGTCAATAACCATGAAAAAAGAGCCTTAGTCTATGGAGAGATACAAACCTTAGGTGATTTTCCTAATAAAATATTTGATAGGATGAAACAGGGAAATATTATACCCATAACAGAAGAAGTTGAGTCTTTAGAGAGAATACATACTATTAATCTTAGGAATATAATAGTAGAGGATAAAATTTATAAATGGCATGCCCAAGAAAGAGAAAATTATAGGAGTGATTTCACAAAAAAAGGTAAATCAAATGAAGCAACAAATGATTATGAAGAGCTTGATTCAAAAGAAATGATCCAAAAATAACAAGATGATTTGATTAATAAAAAATTTAGAAAAGAAATTTATGATAAGAAAGATAATTTTTATTTGGGTATATAGGTTGCTAAGCAAAAGGTTAGCATCACTTTTGGAGAATTAATAACCACCTCAAAGTATCGATATCAAGTATGTAGAGCCTTCAAGTTAATTGATCAGTCAAGATGTCAGCGTGAAGCCCCTATAGGCCTTGAGAATAATGTAGTCAGAGCCCCATATTCAGTTAAACCATTCTACATATCACTAAGATATACATTAGGTTATGGAAACCAATATATTACTCATAATTGCATGCTCGATAGTGGTGCTTCCATGATTGTATTATCAAAATAAGTAGTTGATCAGCTAGGCTTGATTTATCAAAAATAACACCCTCCTATTTTTGTAATGGATAACATAAGAGTACCTTGTGTAGGTATTATCATTAGGCTTCTTGTCCATATTGAAAAATATCCTAAGAAAGGTGTGGTAATGGATGCCGCAGTTGTAGATGTAGACCCTTTCTTTTCCATCCTAATTTCTAGGCATTGGGTTGAGCAACTAAGGGGTACCATTTAATTATATTGATCATATGCCACTATCCCAATGAAGGACAAAGAGAAGGTCATGTTGAAAAGAGAACCCTTTAACAGATATTCAGTTGAATTTAGAGATCCTAATGATAATATAGTTAATATGTATTAAGGAAAAATATATGGGAGTTTACTCTATTTGCAATTCTATTTTCTTATTAGAAGTACCTAATGCTAAGAGTATGGATCCAAAACTAAAGGCTAAAGCTAATGCAAAAAATGATAGAATTATGACTTAAAATTTATGGACAATGTAGAATATGAAGCTTTATTGTTAGGGCCAAGGAAGACCAAGAATTTGGGTATTAATTACCTTAAGGTTAGTGGGGATGCTAAGCTAATAATTCAAAAAATCAAAGGAAAATATCAAATGAAGCACCCTATATTAAAGCAATATAAGCAAGTAGTGTTGGGTGAAATAAATAGATTCTTAGCTTTTGATTTGCAATACATTCCTAGAGCATAGAATCACAATGCAAATCTATTGGAAATTAATTTTTCTAGAGTTGATAGTCTTGAGATAGACATTTGGTTTATGGATATATTCCCAAAGCCATTTGTCCTTGATAATATGATATATTTACATGTTTTCCATAATTATATACACATTAATGATTTTATGACTATGCAAAATGAGTTCTCTGAAATTATATGTGACAAAAGTGATGAAGAAAAACTAAAGGATGTTATTGGAGAACCTACAAAGGTCATACGACTGAAGACCAATAGGATCTCTAGGGGGTTGGTATCTTTAGAGAGCTTGTTTGATGAATTTGGTAGAGCATATAAACCTTTGGTCAAGGAGTTTGAAGCAGATGATGTTAATATTGGAATAGAGGAGGAACCCAAGTTTGTTAATATCAACAAGGCTCTATCAAGAAAATAGAGACAACAATATATCAAATTTTTAAAAAAGAACATTAATGTTTTTGCTTGGAGTTATGAAGATTTGAAAACTTCTAATATCAAATTCATGAATCATATCATTTCTTTTTAAAAATATGCCAAACATTTCAGGAAAAAACAAAGAAATTATAATGCCACTTTGCATACAATCATGCAGAAAGAAGTAGAGAAACCGCTGGACACAAAGATAATCAGGAAGGTAAGATTTTCTTCTTGATTAGCAAACCTTGTCCCAGTAAGAAGAAAGAACGGTGAGATCAGACTTTGTGTTGATTTTTGAAATTTGAATAAGAGATCACTCAAATATAACTATCCACTTTCCAACATGGAATAATTGCTTCAAGCAGTGGTCGGGGCATCAATAATGTCTTTATTACATGACTTTTTAGGTTGTAATCATATTGCAGTGAATCCATAAGACAAACACAAAATAAATTTTACCACACGATGAGGAACATTTGAATATCTTAGGATGCCATTTGGGTTGATTAATGCTGGGGAAAAACTTTAGAGAGCCATGGATGTTGCATTTAAGGGGTTAATGTTTAAGATAATAATGTATCTTGATGATATAACGATATTTTCCAAAAAAATTGAAGATCATTTTACACATCTAGCTCAAGTGTTTGATAAGTGCAAAGAGTTTGGCATATCTTTGAACCGTAGAAAATGTGTATTTGGGGCCACACAGGGTAAACTACTTGGACATGTTGTTTCAAAAGAAGGTATTAGCATTGATCTGCAAAGAATAGAAGTAATTGTTGATATTCCCCCTCCTAAAAATCTGAAAGGAGTTAGATCATTATTTGGGAAGATTAACTTTGTTATAAGGTTTATTCTTGATTTTGCTCAAATTGTTAAGCCAATTAATGACATGATCAAGAAAGATGAGGAAATAAGATGGATAAAAGAGAACACTAAAGATTTTCAGATAATAAAGGATGCAATCACTCAAGATTCGATATTAAATTGCCCTGATTACTCTAGAAATTTCACAATATACTAATTTGCCTTAGAACACATAATTGTTGTAGTTCTAGCTTGAAAATATGAAGAGAAAAATGAAAGGCCTATGGCTTTTAAGAGTGCAGGATTGAAGGGTGCTCAACTGAGATACTCTATGATAGAAAAATAGACTTATGCATTGATCAAAGCATTAGATCATTCTTTAGATCCAATCAGGTAATAACCTATATCCCATATAGTGTTGTTAAATATATTCTCACTCAACTTAAACCTTTAGGAAGTCCTATAAGATGGATGACAAAATTATTACAGTATGATGTAGAGTTCAAAGTAGTTTAGATTGTCAAAGGATAGGGACTGACAAAGTTTATGGCTAAAAAATAAGAAGTCATGAATAACACTATCATAGTAGATGAACAACATGAGGCTAGGATAACTAATAGTTTTGATTGTAAATGGTGTGATGATATTGTGTTTTATCTTCAAAACTTATCATTCCCAAGAGATATACCCTAAAGCAAAAGAATTTCTATCAAGCAATTGGCACAAAGATACTATATTCAGGAAGGTAGAGTGTATCGAAAGCATCCAAATGGTGTGTTGCTTCTCTGCTTGTTTGAGAAAGTGGTCCCTTGAGTATTGAAAGAGTATCATTATGGATTCTATAGTGACCACTCTGATCCTAAGGATACTGACTACAAAATCATGAGAGTTGTTAATTATTGGCCCTCTCTATTTAAAGATGTTTATCAGTTTGTTAGAAGTTGTCATAACTATCAAATTTTTGCAAGGAAGAAGAAATTTGTCAGCTATGCCCCTAAAGCCAACAATTGTGGAAGTCCCTTTCACTCAGTGGGGTATAGATATCATAGGTGAAATTAACCCAAATTATTCTAAGAGTCACAGGTGGATCATAATAACAACAAATTATTTTACCAAGTGCGTAGAAGTAGCACCGCTCAAGAAATCAACTACAAAAGTAGTCATCAAGTTTTTAGAAGAACACATATTGATGAGGTTTGGGGTCCCCAGGAAGATAGTCACAAATAATGGTAACTATTTCACTTCTTTTGAGATGATTGAATTTTGTGCTAAGTACAACATAGAGCTCTCTCATTCTACCAATTATTATCCTTAAGGAAATGGTCTAGCAAAATATTCAAATAACAATTTGACTACAATAATAAAAATAGCATTGGGCATAAATAAAAGAAGTTGGGAGAGTGAACTAAGGTTTGATCTATGGGATAATAGAATATCCATCAAAAGAAGCATAGGAAAATCTCCTTATGAACTAGTATATGATGAGAATGCTCTGTTACTCTCTTAGGTGGAGAGCCATGCTTTATCTTTGCTTCTTTAGGGTCATGAAAATCCAAATATTTTGCAAAGAAGGCTAAATCAGATTGTGAAGTTGTAGGAAGATAGAAAGGATTCATTATTGAAGATAACTAAGCAAGATCACAAAATAATGTAGTTGTTCAATAAGAAACCCAAGGGTAAACCTTTTTAAGGAGGAGATATAGTGCTATACTAGGACCCTAAAAACGATAAGCATGGTGAAAAGGAGAAGTAGGAACCCAAATGGCTTGGCCATTATAAAATACTTCAAAATGCAGGTCAACATACTTACAAATTGTAGACTCTAGAAGGTACAAAATTTCCAATTCTTGTAAATGACCAACATCTTAAAATGTATCATCCTATGTTGAGAGCCTGAAAAGCCTTGCACATTAAAAAAAAGAATAAAAACATATTTTCAAGTTCTTTCCTCAGTATGTTTTGAGTCTTTCAATCTTCTTCTTTTTAGGTGATTAGAGTCTTCTTTTTTAGGTGATTAGGTAAAATTTTGAGTCCATGTGGTCAGTTGGAGATTCTAAAGTTCTCAGGTGATTCATTGCCAAGAGTTTTTTCATCACCTATCCCAGTCGAAGCCTATGTTGGATCCTAAAAATCCAGATTGTGGTTTACCCCTATTTTCAAAATGTAAAATGTTTTAATAGGGTCATAGATCTAGTCTATATGGTTACTTTGAGCATAGTTTAGGTTTGGAAATTTTTTGGTCCTTCTAAGATTTGAAATAATCCCCTAGTCATTTCCTTTTTTGTTTTTGGTCCTTTCGATTATTGCAAAATTCATAAAAGTCATGTGCTCAAAGGTCTTTTTAAAAAAATTAATCTTTTTTAGTCCTATCTCATCCTTATATGTGTGTGTGTATGTGTGTGTCATCAAGGCCAGGACTTAATTTTCCTAAGTTTGAAGTCTTATGTAAAAATTAATTTTGGGGTCCCCATGGTCACTTTTTTTCATATGGTGGCCCTCAAAACCCCTAAAATTCTCTTTTACATTTTGTCCTACTAGTTGTTGGTGTACCTTGTCCACTAGCTATTGGAAAAAATACAAAATTTAAAAATTCTTCCTAACCATTTTTGCCTTAAAAATTTTATATCTCTAAGGTACCTAAAGCTTCGTGCCAAGTCTATGTTCTTTTGTCAACAAAAAAATTTGTCCCCCTAAAGCCTTTTTCCTAAGTCAAAGTCACCACCAAATAAAGTGCCCCCCACCATGTTTTCTTTTTTCCTCCAAGGTCTAAAGTCCTAAGTTATGTAAAAAATTTAATTTCTCCCCTAAGGCTAATATTCGTACCTCTTTATTGTGTCCATGCACCCCCATTGTTAAATATCATGCACTTCCATTAAACATCAATGATTGAAATTTATCCATTTCCCACCAGGAAAATATTGAAAGGTCAAGGTTAAAATCATGAGATCAAAGGGTTGAATACGGGTGTGAAGATTCAACGGTTTAGAAAAGGGCACACCAATCAATGGCACTCCAAATCTATGATGACATATGGCATAAGATGACTGGCAGGTTCAAGAATGCTAGATCCAATGACTTTGAGAAGTGCGCTAGACCCTACGATAAGAATTTGAGTGCAGAAGGCACTTTGAGGTGCCTAACGGTGACACATGACAATGTATTATTGGAGAATTCAAGCACACATGATGGTATTATTTTTCTTGGGTTTTTAGTCCCACACAAAGTATGGGTTGCTCCTCGAGTTGTTTAAAGGTGTGAGGGACCTAGAGTGGAGTGACCACCTCATGGTGGTCAAGGCAGCCTCCTGTGCAGGCGCACTAGAAAGGTGCTAGTTGGTGGTGCCAATGCAAGGGGCCCACGTGGGAGACCCAAGCATTCGATGATGCCAGTTAAATATGGAGGTTCGAGAGATCACGAATAGATAATGATTAAATTAAATTTTACATTTGTAGTGGCTAAGGTTGGCCTTATAAAATATAATAGCTAAATTTTTGATTAAATTTCATATTTGCAGCAGCTAGCCATATAAGTATAACGTGAAAGTTTTTGATCAAAAGGCTAATATTTTTATAAATGATGGCTAAGGTTTATAATTTAATAATTTGAAGCAATTATGGGCCAAATATGGAGGTAATTATAAAAAGGGGAATATAAGACAGTTATCAAGCTTTAAATGAGGGTTTCAGCCAACTAAGGCTACCATTAAGCTGTAAACACAAAAAATGCAATTAATGGTGTGGACTAAAATGGAGGTAAGTTTAGGGCCATAATCTAACTTTTAATGGAGGCAATTATAGTTAGAAAATAATGGGCCATCATCAAGATATAAAAGGAGTCACCCCAACAAAAAAGAGAGGAGGTTTTATATAGTAAAATTTTGCAAGAGGTATACCGGATTGCTCACCCTTTGTCAGTTGTATTTTCTTTCTATGTCTTGTTTAGTCATCGCTTTTTCTTCTCCATTATTGTGCAAGTTTTTACTAAGGACGTGCCTATTTTATTGAGATCATTTCTAGTGGCTAAGTCAAGAAGGTATGAGACTCTTTGTTTCATAATTTGAACAAAGAGTTGAAGTTCCCTATTTCATCATTTTAATAGAGAGTTTCTTTGTATTTGTTTAGTGAGATCTAGTTATCTTGATAAAACTCCCATTGTAATGATATTTTTGCATTAATACAATCCTACTTCCTCCTTTTATTATTTCTGTGCATAGTTTTATTTGTTGTCCTATTTACATGTTACATCATTTGGATGTGTAAATGGTGCCTTCATTGGCATGTTCAGTCACTTTATTACTTTATTTGAATGATTGTGATTGGCTCAACTTTTATCTTCTTTTCCTTATTTTCATTTCACATCAATATTTTAAGTCTTGCTACAATTACCCAATGGATAAGATATGGTATATTGATCAAAACACTAGCTGGGAGTTACTTCAAAGCTTGGTCAAATATTATGTTACGATTTTGCTTTTTATAATCAATATGAGCATGAGCATGTATGTATATTTATAAAATCACCTCTAGGGTTTTCTTACCTTACTCAATTTTTCTAGTCTTTGGATAATAATTTCGCGAGTCAAATATGTGGATCCACCAGAGTCCATAGTTTTGATTGGATCATGAAAGTCTTGTAGTGTGACAAATCTCCAAGGGTGCAAGAATTTACCCCAACAGTGCATGAGATCTTTGATGACTTGATGAAAATAAGGATAAAAAATATACAAAAAATATAGATAATCCTAAAGAGAAGAGATTTGAAGAAGAAGAAGGTTTACATATAAGGAAGAGAATCACAAGAATGGAAACCACTAATTTTCTTCCACCTTCTTTCCAATAACCATCTTCACTTCACTTCCACCCCTTGTTGCCTTTGCTCCCATATTTATTTTATCTTATTTCTTCTACTCTTGCTTCTCTGCTCCTAAATTCTTTTGGTGTATCAATCCCATCTAAATAAGAATAGCCTTGGTTTTAGTACCACTAGCAGGTTGGCATGTTCACGATAAAGAGTCATTCATTACACCATCTCCACTTCAGTTTGTCTATCACCATTCATGCCATCATCACCAATTATTTCATCCCCCTACACCTATCCTATGGTCCTCAAACATCCCAAGTGTCATTATGTCACCCGATGTGTCATCATCTTAATCTCTCTCATTTTCCATCACCACATTGTTCATGTCATCATCAAGATCATTGTATTAGACTAGTATCCTCATCTTCATTGGTCCACTATTCATTATAGGTATAATTATATGCTTTCGAATACTACCATAAAAAATATATAAGGTAATTCAAATTAAGGGGAACCTTCTCCTTGAGATCTATTAGTCATTCCATCAGTAAAAAAGGAACCTTAAGAGGAAATATCAGGCACCATGAATAGGGCAAGAAAGAAGATTAATCAAGATAACACCCATGAAGAAAGTTTCAACATCTACTACACCCATAATCCACCAGTCCTAGCTGATGAAAGGAAGAACAAAGCTATTGGTCATCAAGGTGCGTTTAATATAGAATATTAAATTCAAGAGCTCATTGATAAGGCAAGTCATGTCTCCTTAGGACCAAACATGCTAAGGTGCACCTCACATTTTTCAATAAGTGTGAGATCTTGCTCTTCAAAAGTGATCAAGTAGGTGGAAGTGGACCTAGCATCTAAGGTAAAATTTAATGAAGAACTCTCCATCCAATGAATAAGTGAAATATATGGATAGGTCAGATAAGAAGATGGTAGTCACATAGATGGACGTACCCTATAAGCAAAGAAAGCTCCAAGGATGGAAGCTATCTCCAACACTCTTAGAATGGCTATTGAAGAATTGAGAAAGGAGATGCAAGAATTGCCAAATAGGGGATTTTTTGGGGTATTCTAAAATAAAGGAAAACTTTATATACTAATAGATGTTATCAATGCGATTGATAAAGAGAAAACCAAAGTGGAGATGTTGATAGATAATATTGTCTAATGCTTCAAAAAATATTATTAAAACAAAAAAACTATTAGAAAAGTCAAGGAATTAAAGAGGATTAAGAGTAGAGAGGAATTTATGTCGAATACCAAAATATTGATGCTCGATATGGAACCTTATACACTAATTGAAAAATAATTTTGAGTTTGTTAACCTAAATCCAAGATAAAGGTGACCTGTAATTTTATAATTTTGAGATGGTCATTTTTTAACTTTGCCTCAAGGATATAGGTACAATGCAGGATCTCTCACCAATCAATTTTGGCACCCTCAGAAGTCACAAAATATATAATAGCTTGGTTCCCACCTTCTAGTTCCTCCAAGAAAATAGTCATGAAAGACAAATTGAGTTTTGCAAGCCCAAGAATAACATTGCAAAAAAGCAAAATTGATAAAATTTGGCTGTCTTCAAAGAGGAGTGGTTTGTTTCAATGTGGGTCTATTAGTTCCATGAAGGTCAATCTATGCCAAGAGCAATTTTCTATTAAATTGAAGTGATTGGGTTAGAGGAGCTAAGTACTAGGGAAGGGCTAATGAATCGCTAGATAACAAGTGTGATTTACTCATTTCCTAGAGCAAATTACTTGTAGACCAATAAAGGGGTAAAAGTGCACACATAAATTTCAAGGAAGATATTTGAAAAACTACTTTTTTATGCATGTAGTGGAGTCAGAACTCATGTTAGAAGTATTCTAAGTGTTTTAGAACCATATTTAGAGGTATGTAACATTTAAAGGTGAATTATTTGGTTATAGATGCCCCCAAATTTTTACTTTTACTAGGATAATTTTTCACCTAGGTGAATTAGGATTAAAATTATCCTATAAACCCACTTTGTGCTCTTGTAACTCATGAAATTTGTTGGAAAATGATGTCTTTTTTCTCTCCCTTAGTGGCACTACCCTCCTAGACTACAAAATGCATATCGATTAAGTCTTAGCCCTTTTTTCCATCTTGTCATTCCTCTCACAATTTCATGTCAAACAACTGGGAAAGTTAATTTTATCCAAATTTCTCGTGTGTTGGTTGATTGTATACTTTTCTTGCTACAGTTGTGACCATGTTTACTTTTAGTCTCTCGCACTTTAAGCTTACCAATTTAATTTTCATGAATTTTAATTTCCTTGTACTTTTTGTATTTTAATTTCTCATATTTACTTTAATATATTTAGATTAGATGATAATACATATTAGCAAGATTAGTGGGGATCCAACCTAAATCTGAAGGTTGAAAGAGGCTATCAACCCTTCCATCCAATCTTGTTGAAACCAGAATTGAGGTCACATTAGAAGTCAAACAATTTCCTAGTTCAACACTTCTATTAGAGGTCACTCCCATCAAAACTCCAAAATATTATATTTGTTGTTAGTCCAATTAAACCTTATCCAACTTGCCCTTTTATCAATGATATTATTCACTTCATTTTCCATCACATATATTCATCATCTTATTCAAAGTGGTATGTTTCTAAAATCAACTCCTTGACATCATTTTTAATAAGTGATAAAATCTCACTCAGTTAGTTGCCTTGTTAAATTTGAATTTCATCGACATCAAGATAACATCACAATTGGCTAAATTATCTACTACATGATTTCCTTCTCTATAGATATGCTCACATTTCCAAGAGTTTTATTTTAGTAAGATTTTTTTTAATGGGTTATGTGGGATTGAAATGAGCCTCACCTATAATACATTATTACCATATAATAGTAATACAACTTGGCAACTACACTTATATGACTTGGCAAGATTCAATCTTGGGTCTCCTCCTTAAAAGTTAAGAAATATAACCAATTGAGACAATGTCTTTGATTGCCTCAAATAATAGTTGATGATCATAAGTAATAATATATATATATTTTTAATGAGTTATGTGTGGCTTCTATTGGGGACCACTCTCATTACAAAAATAAAACATTACATTGCTCTCATTACATTTCTAACAAGTTAATTAAATCATATTCAACTTTTCCTTTCAATCAAAGATATTCTTCATTTGCCATTCTATCAAAGATATTCTCTATCTTGAAAATTTGATGGGGGAGAGGGGGAGGGACCTGCTCCCTCTCCCTGCTCCCCCTTCCCTGGTTCTTGCCCAGTCCCTGATTCATCCCAGGTCATCCCACTCTAGGAATGGTTTGTAGCAGATGATCTCCTTGGGGGGAGATCCTTGCCCACTTTTTGCTCCTTTCCCAGTAGTTTTTGGGGTTTCCTCATTTGAGTCCTGGGCCTGGTGCTTCCCAAGGATCCTCTAGGGTTTTCTACATGTTCCTGGGATCTTGTCCCTGATCTCCCTCAGGCTTTCCCCTGGGGTTTTTTCGTAGGTTGTTACTAGGATCCGATTCCTAGGGCTTTCTCGGTCTGTGGTGGTTGTAGTTTGGGTTCTCGTTTGCTTCCTGGTGCATCCCGTGAGGTTCTCTCTTCATCGAGGTTGGTCGGGGGGCCAATTTCCTCTTTGCTCATGTTTCCTCTCTGGGATGTCATTGGTTGTTGGTGGTCTCATCCCTGTGGGTGGGACCATGTTTGATTTCATTTTTGAAGGCTTCTTCTTGCTGGATCTGCTGCTTGGTGGATGCTTTGAGCATTTGCATGGCCTTGGGGGGGCCTCTTCCTGTGCTTGAGTTGTTCCCAGCCCTAGTCCTAGTTCCCTAAAGTTGTTCATGTGCAAGGATGGGGATTCTTGGTCCTTTCTTCTAGGGTGCTTTGGGTTTTCTACTGCATGTCTCGATCTTGGGGGGGACTTGTGATCAATGCATGTAGACCCCTAGATCCCTCAGTTTAGGCTTTCATGGATCCCATATTTGTGTTTGTTGTCGCTTTCTACCTGGGCTTCGTAATTTTTTATTTCAGTTTCGTATTCGGGTACTTCTGATTTCTGGTCCTGCTTCTTGGTGGACTCTCAAAGCTTGTTCTTGGCCTTGGGGGGGCCTCTTCTTGTTCCTAGGTTGTTCCCAGTCCCAGTTCCACTTCCTTGGAACTGTTCGTGAGCAAGGATGGTGGGTTCTTGGTATTTTTTGGCTTTCAAGATCCTTGCTTTGTACCTGCCTTTGTTTTCCCTAGCTACTTCCAGCTTCCTCATACTCCTGTTGGCAGGATTCTAGTGCTGCAGTTCCCCAAATCCGTTCTTCTGCTAGTTTTCCTGCTGGGCGAGATTTTCCAAACCTGTTGGTTTTCCTGCTGGGCGAGATTTTTCAAACTTGGTTTTCTGCTAGTTTTCCTACTAGGCAAGACTCTCCATACCTATTAGTTTTCCTGCAGGGCGAGGTTTCTCATTTTCTTTTTTTTGCTAGATTTCCCGTTGGGCGAGATTTTTCAAATCTACTGGTTTTCCCACTGGGTGGGATTTCCAATATGGTGGTTTTTGGCTACTTCTCGCTGGGCGAGATTTTCAAATTCATCATCCTACATGTTTTCCCATTAGGCAAGATTTTTCAAAACTGGTGGTTTCTCGCTGGGTAGGATTTTCCAAATCTACTGGTTCTCTCACTGGGTGGGATTTTCAATCTGGTAGTTTTTAGTTGCTTCCTGCTGGGCGAGATTTTCAAAATCATCCTACATGTTTTTTCGTTAGGCGGGATTTTTCAAAATTGGTGGTTTCCCGCTGGGCGAGATTTTTCAAAATTGGTGGTTTCTCGCTAGGCGGGATTTTTCAAAATTGGTGGTTTCCCGCTAGGCAAGATTTTTCAAAATTGTCTATTCCCGCTGGGCGGGTTTTTCCAAACTATCTATTTTTCGTTGGGTGGGATTCTTCAAATTAATTGTTCTTGACCTTTGGTTTGGTCGGTTGACCTATTGTAAAAAGGTTTTGGGGTCCTTTCAAAACCCGCTTTTAATATAATTTTAACCTACCAAAAAAAAAAAGATATTCTCTATCTTCCTTAAACTACTAAGTTTCCACAACCAACTTCTTTTATATCAGATGCCTTCTAAAATTTAAATTTTACCAAGATGAAATTCAACACCACTAGTGGCTAAAATATTTGTTGCCCAACTTCTATATCTATAAATATTTGTTTATAACAACCTTGTGATTTCTTAATACCTTTTTTAGGGTTCTTATCCATTCCCCTAATATTTCAAGATATTATTTTCATTGTTATTTTTTATTTTATTTGTGGGTTTAGCCCCAATTCTTGTTAGCACTTGTGATATTTGATTTTGTTTTCCCATATCCGTATCCCTCTATTTTTTTTCTCTTTGTTTTTGCTTCTTCGGTCTTCCTCTCTATTTTCATTTCCAATAATACTTTCATCTTCACCATTATCTTCAATATTCTCACATTGCTCATAGTAATACTTATGATCTTTGTTTTTACCTTGTTTGGAAGGATCTGAAGTGCAAGGAATAACCTCAAAAGAACAATTTTCTTCCACCTTCTTTCCAATAACCATATTCACTTCACTTCCACCCCTTGTTTCCTTTACTCCTATATTTATTTTATCTTATTTCTTCTACTCTTGCTTCTCTACTCCTAAATTCTTTTGGTGTATCAATCCCATCTAAATAAGCATAGCCCTAGTTTTAGGGCCACTAGTAGGTTGGCATGTTCATGACAAAGAGTCATTAGTCACACCATCTCCACTCCAGTTTGCTATCATCATTCATGCCATCATCACCAATTATTTCATCACCCTAAACCTATCCTATGGTCGGCAAACATCCCAAGTGTCATTATGTCATATGATGTGTCATAATCTTAATCTCTCTCATTTTCCATCACCACCTTGTTCATGTCATCATCAATATCATTGTATTAGACTAGTATCATCATCTTCATTGGTCCACTATTCATTATAGGTATAATAATATAATTTTGAATACTAGCATAAAAAATATATAAGGTAATTCAAATTAAGGGGAACCTCCTCCTTGAGATCTACTAGTCATTCCCTTAGTAAAAATGGAACCTTAAGAGGAAATATCAGGCACCATAAATAGGGCAAGAAAGAAGATTAATCAAGATAACACCCATGAAGAAAGTTTCAACATCTACTACACCCATAATCCACCAGTCCTAGTTGATGAAAGGAAGAATAGAGCTATTGGTCATCAAGGTGGGTATTAAATTCAAGAGCTCATTTATAAGGCAAGGCATGTCTCCTTAGGACCAAGCATGCTAAGGTGCACCTCGCATATTTCAATAAGTGTGAGATCTTGCTATTCAAAAGTGATCAAGTAGGTGGAAGAGGAGCTAGCATATAAGGTAAAATTCAATGAAGAACTCTCCATCCAATGAATAAGTGAACTATATGGATAGGTCAGATAGGAATATGGTAGTCACATATATGGACATACCCTATAAGCAAAGAAAGCTCCAAGGATGGAAGCTATCTACAACACTCTTAGAATGGCTATTGAAGAATTGAGAAAGGAGATGCAAGAATTGCCAAATAGGGGATTTTTTGGGGTATTCTAAAATAAAGGACAATTTTATATACTAATAGATGTTATCAATGCGATTGATAAAGAGAAAACCAAAGTGGAGATGTCAATAGATAATACTGTCTAATGCTTCAAAAAATATTATTGAAAAAAAAAACCTATTAGAAAAGTCAAGAAATTAAAGAGGGTCAAGAGTAGAGAGGAATTTATGTTGAATACCAAAATATTGATGCTCGATATGGAACCTTATACACTAATTGAAAAATAATTTTGAGTTTGTTAACCTAAATCCAAGATAAAGGTGACCTGTAATTTTATAATTTGGAGATGGTCGTTTTTAACTTTACCTCAAGGATCTCTCACCAATGCAGGATCTCTCACCAATCAAGTTTGGCACCCTCAGAAGTCACCAAAAATATAATAGCTTGGTTCCCACCTTCTAGTTCCTCCAAGAAAATAGTCATGAAAGACAAATTGAGTTTTGCAAGCCCAAGAATAACATTGCAAAAAAGCAAAATTGATAAAATTTGGTTGTCTCCAAAGAGCAGTGGTTTGTTTCAATGTGGGTTTATTAGTTCCCTGAAGGTCAATCTATGCCAAGAGCAATTTTCTATTAAATTGAAGTGATTGGGTTAGAGGAGCTAAGTACTAGGGAAGTGCTAATAAATCGCTAACTAACAAGTGTGATTTACTCATTTCCTAGAGCAAATTACTTGTAGACCAATAAAGGGGTAAAAGTGCACACATAAATTTCAAGGAAGATATTTGAAAAGCAACATTTTTGCATGTAGTGGAGTCATAACTCATGTTAGAAGTATTCTAAGTGTTTTAGAACCATATTTAGAGGTATGTAACATTTAAAGGCGAATTATTTGGTTATAGATGCCCCTAAATTTTTACTTTTACTAGGATAATTTTTCACCTTGGTGAATTAGGATTAAAATTTTCCTATAAACCCACTTTGTGCTCTTCTAACTCATTAAATTTGTTGGAAAATAATATCTTTTTTCTCTCCCTTAGTGGCACTACCCTCCTAGACTACAAAATGCATATCGATTAAGTCTTAGCCCTTTTTTCCATCTTGTCATTCCTCTCACAATTTCATGTCAAACAACTGGGAAAGTTAATTTTATCCAAATTTCTCGTGTGTTGGTTGATTGTATACTTTTCTTGCTACAGTTGTGACCATGTTTACTTTTAGTCTCTCGCACTTTAAGCTTACCAATTTAATTTTCATGCATTTTAATTTCCTTGTACTTTTTGTATTTTAATTTCTCATATTTACTTTAATATATTTAGATTAGATTATAATACATCTTAGCAAGTTTAGTGGGGAGCCAACCTAAATCTGAAGGTTGAAAGAGGCTATCAACCCTTCCATCCAATCTTGTTGAAACCAGAATTGAGGTCACATTAGAAGTCAAACAATTTCCTAGTTCAACACTTCTATTAGAGGTCACTCCCATCAAAACTCCAAAATATTATATTTGTTGTTAGGCCAATTAAACATTATCCAACTTGCCCTTTTATCAATGATATTATTCACTTCATTTTCCATCACATATATTCATCATCTTATTCAAAGTGGTATGTTTCTAAAATCAACTCCTTGACATCATTTTTAATAAGTGATAAAATCTCACTCAGTTAGTTGCCTTGTTAAATTTGAATTTCATCGACATCAAGATAACATCACAATTGGCTAAATTATCTACTACATGATTTCCTTCTCTATAGATATGCTCACATTTCCAAGAGTTTTCTTTTAGTAAGAGTTTTTTTTAATGGGTTATGTGGGATTGAAATGAGCCTCACCTATAATACATTATTACCATATAATAGAAATACAACTTGACAACTACACTTATATCACTTGGCAAGATTCAATCTTGGGTCTCCTCCTTAAAAGTTAAGAAATATAACCAATTGAGACAATGTCTTTGATTGCCTCAAATAATAGTTGATGATCTTAAGCAATAATATATATTTTTCAATGAGCTATGTGTGGCTTCTATTGGGGGCCACTCCTATTACAAAAATAAAATATTGCATTGCTATCATTACATTTCTAACAAGGTAATTAAAGCATATTCGACTTGTCCTTTCGATCAAAGATATTCTTCATTTATCTTTCTATCAAAGATATTCTCTATCTTCCTTAAACTACTAAGTTTCCACAACTAACTCCTTTTATATCAGATGTCTTCTAGAATTTAAATTTTACCAAGATGAAATTCAAAACCACTAGTGGCTAAAATATTTGTTGCCCAACTTCTATATCTATAAATATCTTGTTTATAACAACCTCACAATTTCTTAATACCTTTTTTAGGGTTCTTATTCATTCCCCTAATATTTCAAGATATTATTTTCATTGTTATTTTTTATTTTATTTGTGGGTTTAGCCCCAATTCTTGTTAGCACTTGTGATATTTGATTTTTTTTTCCCATATCCGTATCCCTCTATTTTTTTTCTCTTTGTTTTTGCTTCTTCGGTCTTCCTCTCTATTTTCATTTCCAATAATGCTTTCATCTTCACCATTATCTTCAATATTCTCACATTGCTCATAGTAAGACTTATGATCTTTAGGTTTACCTTGTTTGGAAGGATCTGAAGTGCAAGGAACAACCTCAAAAGCACAATTTTCTTCCACCTTCTTTCCAATAACCATATTCACTTCACTTCCACCCCTTGTTTCCTTTACTCCTATATTTATTTTATCTTATTTCTTCTACTCTTGCTTCTTTACTCCTCCTAAATTCTTTTGGTGTATCAATTCCATCTAAATAAGCATAGCCCTGGTTTTAGGGCCACTAGCAGGTTGGCATGTTCATGATAAAGAGTCATTAGTCACACCATCTCCACTCCAATTTACCTATCATCATTCATGCCATCATCACCAAGTATTTCATCCCCCTAAACCTATCCTATGGTCATCAAACATCCCAAGTGTCATTATGTCATCCGATGTGTCATAATCTTAATCTCTCTCATTTTCCATCACCACCTTGTTCATGTCATCATCAATATCATTGTATTGGACTAGTATCATCATCTTCATTGGTCCACTATTCATTATAGGTATAATGATATGCTTTCGAATACTACCATAAAAAATATATAAGGTAATTCAAATGGGGAACCTCCTCCTTGAGATCTATTAGTCATTCCATCAGTAAAAAGGGAACCTTAAGAGGAAATATCAGGCACCATAAATAGGGCAAGAAAGAAGATCAATCAAGATAACACCCATGAAGAAAGTTTCAACATCTACTAAACCCATAATCCACCAGTCCTAGTTGATGAAAGGAAGAATAGAGCTATTGGTCATCAAGGTGCGTATTAAATTCAAGAGCTCATTGATAAGGCAAGTCATGTCTCCTTAGGACCAAGCATGCTAAGGTGCACCTCGCATATTTCAATAAGTGTGAGATCTTGCTCTTCAAAAGTGATCAAGTAGGAGGAAGAGGATCTAGCATATAAGGTAAAATTCAATGAAGAACTCTCCATCCAATTAATAAGTGAACTAGATGGATAGGTCAGATAGGAATATGGTAGTCACATAGATGGACATACCCTATAAGCAAAGAAAGCTCCAAGGATGGAAGCTATCTACAACACTCTTAGAATGGCTATTGAAGAATTGAGAAAGAAGATGCAAGAATTGCCAAATAAGGGATTTTTTGGGGTATTCTAAAATAAAGGACAATTTTATATACTAATAGATGTTATCAATGCGATTGATAAAGAGAAAACCAAAGTGGAGATGTCGATAGATAATACTGTCTAATGCTTCAAAAAATATTATTGAAAAAAAAAACCTATTAGAAAAGTCAATAAATTAAAGAGGGTCAAGAGTAGAGAGGAATTTATGTTGAATACCAAAATATTGATGCTCGATATGGAACCTTATACACTAATTGAAAAATAATTTTGAGTTTGTTAACCTAAATCCAAGATAAAGGTGACCTGTAATTTTATAATTTTGAGATGGTCGTTTTTAACTTTACCTCAAGGATATAGGTACAATGCAGGATTTCTCACCAATCAAGTTTGGCACCCTAAGAAGTCACCAAAAATATAATAGCTTGGTTCCCACCTTCTAGTTCCTCCAAGCAATTAGTCATGAAATAAAAATTGAGTTTTGCAAGCCCAAGAATAACATTGCAAAAAAGCAAAATTGATAAAATTTGGTTGTCTCCAAAGAGCAGTGGTTTGTTTCAATGTGGGTCTATTAGTTCCATGAAGGTCAATCTATGCCAAGAGCAATTTTCTATTAAATTGAAGTGATTGGGTTAGAGGAGCTAAGTACTAGGGAAGTGCTAATGAATTGCTCGATAACAAGTGTGATTTACTCATTTCCTAGAGCAAATTACTTGTAGACCAATAAAGGGGTAAAAGTGCACACATAAATTTCAAGGAAAATATTTGAAAAGCAATATTTTTGCATTTAGTGGAGTAATAACTCATGTTAGAAGTATTCTAAGTGTTTTAGAACCATATTTAGAGGTATGTAATATTTAAAGGTGAATTATTTGGTTAGAGATGCCCCTAAATTTTTACTTTTACTAGGATAATTTTTCACCTAGGTGAATTAGGATTAAAATTTTCATATAAACCCACTTTGTGCTCTTCTAACTCATTAAATTTGTTCGAAAATAATGTATTTTTCTCTCCCTTAGTGGCACTACCATCCTAGACTACAAAATGCATAGCTATTAAGTCTTAGCCCCTTTTCCCATCTTGTCATTCCTCTCACAATTTCATGTCAAACAACTGGGAATGTTCATGTTATTCAAATTTCTCGTGTGTTGATTTATTGAATACTTTTCTTACTACAGTTGTGACCATGTTTACTTTTAATCTCTCGCACTTTAAGCTTACCAATTTAATTTTCATGCATTTTTTTTTTTGATAATTATGTGTTTGTATTTATAGCGGGTTTTAACAAGGATCCCAAAACCTGATTACATAAGCAATGGGCCTAGGGCATCAATCCCTTGAAACTGAACACCAAAACAGAAATCCCGCCCAGCGATAACAGTAAGAATGAAACAAACCCTCTCGGCGGGAAACAAACAAATAAGAAAAAAAGTAGTTTTGGAGATCCCGCTTAGCGGGGAGTAGCCAAAAACCACCATCGAGAAGATCCCGCCCAGCAGGAAGCAAAGAAAAACCGTTACAATAAAATCCTGCCTCGTGGGAAGCAGTCAAAACCACCACAAACAGTCCCGCATAGCGGGAAGCAACAGGGAAATCCCGCCATTCGGGAAACCAACAGAAAAGAAAGGATACCGCCTCGTGGGAAAATCGGCGGATTTGGCGGATCCCGCCCTATGGAGAAACCATCCCGCCCACCGGGAAAACATTCAGTTCAGCGAGAGCCATCCTGTAGGAAGCCGACAGCCAAAGAGGATCCAGTCCATCGAGAAGTGACCAGAGAGTTGCACCACAAGGAACCCGCCCCGGGAAAACAGAAGAGGATCCCAGCAGCAGGGACCAAGAATCCCGTCCAAGCACAGAGCCTGTCGAGGATTCACAAGAAAAAGGGGGAAACTGTCCAAACCCTAAACCGTCACCTCCACCGCACTGAGAAACGCAGGGGACCAGATCCACGCGAATCACCTGCAAAAAACCCCAGGGGGAAGCCTGAGGGAAAAAGGGAAGGGATCCCCAACCAAACAGGGATCCCTGGGAAGCACCAGTCCGAAAAAAACAACCAAGGAAACCCTAGCCGGCCGGGAGGGGCGCAGATAGTGGAGAAGGATCTCCCCCCAGGAGATCATCTGCAAACAACCACTCCCCGGGAGGGATGACCTGGGTTGAGCCAGGGACTGGGCAGAAACCAGGAGCCATGGGAGCAGGGGAGGGACCAGAGCCCTCCCCTCTCAACCCTCAATTTAAACCTTCTTTTTTATGTATCAGTAGGAATCTGTGTATAATTTTCATGCATTTTAATTTCCTTGTACTTTTTGTATTTTAATTTCTCATATTTACTTTAATATATTTAGATTAGATGATAATACATCTTAGCAAGATTAGTGGGGAGCCAACCTAAATCTGAAGGTTGAAAGATGCTATAAACCCTTCCATCCAATCTTGTTGAAACCAGAATTGAGGTCACATTAGAAGTCAAACAATTTCCTAGTTCAACACTTCTATTGGAGGTCAGTCCCATCAAAACTCCAAAATATTATATTTGTTGTTAGGCCAATTAAACCTTATCCAACTTGTCCTTTTATCATTGATATTATTCACTTCATTTTCCATCACATATATTCATCATCATCTTCAAAGTAGTATGTTTCTACCGTCAACTCCTTGACATCATTTTTAATAAGTGATAAAATCTCACTCAGTTAGTTGCCTTATTAAATTTGAATTTCATCGACATCAAGATAACATCACAATTGGCTAAATTATTTGCTACTTGATTTCCTTCTCTATAGATATGCTTACATTTCCAAGAGTTTTCCTTTAGTAAGAGTTTTTTTTAATGGGTTATGTGGGATTGAAATGAGCCTCACCTATAATACATTATTACCATTTAATAGTAATACAACTTGACAACTACACTTATATCACTTGGCAAGATTCAATCTTGGGTCTCCTCCTTAAAAGTTAAGAAATATAACCAATTGAGACAATGTCTTTGATTGCCTCAAATAATAGTTGATGATCATAAGTAATAATATATATTTTTTAATGATCTATGTGTGGCTTCTATTGGGGGCCACTCCTATCACAAAAACAAAACATTACATTGCTATCATTACATTTCTAACAAGTTAATTAGAGCATATTCGACTTGTCCTTTCGATCAAAGATATTCTTCATTTACCTTTCTATCAAAGATATTCTCTATCTTCCTTAAACTACTAAGTTTCCACAACTAACTCCTTTTATATCAGATGTCTTCTAGAATTTAAATTTTACCAAGATGAAATTCAACACCACTAGTGGCTAAAATATTTGTTTCCCAACTTCTATATCTATAAATATCTTGTTTATAACAACCTCACAATTTCTTAATACCTTTTTTAGGGTTCTTATTCATTCCCATAATATTTCAATATATTATTTTCATTTTTATTTTTATTTTATTTGTGGGTTTAGCCCCACTTCTTGTTAGCACTTGTGATATTTGATTTTGTTTTCCCATATCCGTATCCCTCTGTTTGTTTTTCTCTTTGTTTTTGCTTCTTCGGTCTTCCTCTCTATTTTCATTTCCAATAATATTTTAATCTTCATCATTATATTAAATCTTCTCACATTGCTCATTGTAAGACTTATGATCTTTAGGTTTACCTTGTTCGAAAGGATCTGAAGTGCAAGGAATAACCTCAAAAGCACAATTTTCTTTATGTTGCCCTAGAAACCCTAAAGTGCAAGGATGCTCTTCTGTACCAATGATCTTCTTATTCTACTCTAAAAAACCTAAATTGTTATGGATTTCATCCATCCTCATTTATTTATTATGATGCTCTTTAAACCTTGAAGTGCAAAGGATAACATCTTCATCCCTTTCACTCTTATTACTTGGAGACGATTTTATATTACTTGAGGAATATGAAGATGATTTACCTGGAATAAACTTTACCTCTTTTTCTATCTTTGTTTTAGGATTTCTCTCCACATCTTCTTTTGCATGTTTAATTCCTTTTGAACTTGAGAAATGAAATTGTAGATATGCTTTCTTTCCCTCTTCTTTTAGAGTGGAATATCCTTGATCTAATATAGCTTCTATTATTGTATGATTTCCTTGCTTCTCTTGAAGTTTATCTCATGGCTAGAATTTTTTATCTCTTTATTTATAGTTTTCACTTTGCAAACTCTTGTCATGTGTTCAATCTCATAACAATTATGATAATGAAATACGATATTTTCATAATCTACTTTTTGATCCCATTCTCTTGATTCAGATTTTATCTTAACGGATGGTGGCAAATATTTTGAAATGTCCATAGCAACTCAGTATATATAGTATGCTTTCACTCCTTAGTAGTTAGTCCTTCTTGATGATTTTCCCTAGGGTATTTCCAATATTTTTTAGAGCATCCTTAATTATAAGCTGATATGGAAGTCCAAAAAGCCTAATCCATATTGGAAGCTTCTTAATAGTTTCTATCTCAACAGAAAAAATTTCATTCCATGGTCTTAAATAAAGTGCATCTCTTCCCTTAAACCATGGACAACTAACCATTATTTTATCCCTAAACAATGATAAAAAAAACCTTTAGAAATAAAAGTCACAAAGTAATTTGAATTTAACCCTCACTTCCACTTGATCCAATTTTGAATCTCCAAAAACCCTGGTCATGATCTATGGAACTTACATATTAACCATCTACTTTTAAGAATCATTATATCATGCTCAATCATCTCATCCTTGATACTCACTTCTACTGTAACATTTTCTACCTAGATCGAATTTGTTATGTATTCGCTCTTCTACTTATCTCCAACTTGGGCCTCCATACTTCCAACTAGGGCATCCTGAATTTCCATTAGGGCTTTCAAATATGACTTTTATTTTATACTAGCTAATGGGGATTGCTCTTGGATTGCACTCCCTCTTGGCTCACCTTCCTTCTCATCTTGGATTCACTCCCAACTTGTACTCTCTCTTGCCTCACACTTGCTCCTGGCTTGCACTCCCTCTTGCCTCGTAATAGTCCTTGTATTTTCTTTTTCTTGATGTTCCTTGGCTTAAAATTTCTTTTGGAAATAATATTCCACACATTTTTGGTAAGGATTTGAAGCATAGATGCACTCCGGATGAACCCATTGCTCTTTTGCCATGATAGAATCTTGGTTTGCAGTCCTTCTTAGATCTCACTTCTTCCCAGATCACACTAGGTTTTCTTCAACTGAATCACACTTTGATTTCTACTTTCTCCTCCCTCTTGACTCACACTCACACTCGCTTTTGGCTACATTCACTCCTGACTCATGCTCGCACTCCAGCTATACTCACTCTTAGCTTGTATTTGTACTCTGATTGTAGTCACTCTTGGCTTGTATTCACACTTGTTGCTACACTCACTCTTGACTTATGCTTGTAGATGCACTCACTCTCGGCTCACACTCGCACTCACTACTGCACTCACTCCAATCTCACGCTCGCACTTATTGCTTCACTCTCTCTCAGCTCGTGCTCACACTCATTATTGCACTCACTCCCAACTCATGTTCACACTTGTTGCTACACTCAATCTTGGCTCAAGCTTGCACTCACTACAACAAAAATTTAATGCTATTAATCATAATAGCAATATTATTATACTTTACTCCATTCTAACATCCATTTTTATTGATAACATTAATTATAATTTGTGAATCCCCTTAATTGGAATATATTTATGTTATTTTTTAATTACAATTTTAATCCCTATAAGAAATGTCCTAGTCTTTACATATTTATTAGTTGAAGTTCCATATGATTTTGAGTAGGTGAGAAGAACTTTTCCTTCACTATTTATTAAAACACCATGCCCACCACCTTTACTTGGATTTGCTTTGGAAGCATCATGAAAATTAATTATAATAAAGCTAACTTTAAGATATTATTCTTGTTAACATAAATTATTCACCAATATGTAGAATATCATATCATTCATCCACAAATAATTATCCACAAAGAGTATACACACCATGGGACAAATATAGATAATAACCTTAGGGTAGAGAAACACCAATAATATTCCTTAAGAAAAACTCCACAAGATCTTCCAAGATGAGAGCACCACTTAAAGATGGCAAAGTCCCATAAGCCACTTCATGGGCAAAGATAATTACAAGAGAATACTATTGGATTTTAAGCTAAACTATCTTAGGTCCTAATATAATTAAGCCATAATATTTCAGGTCCTAATATCAATAATAAAGAGTAGAATTAAATATTGGAGCAATCAATATATGTATTGGCCAATATAAATATAATAACATTCACTATAATGTCAAATATGAATGGAAATGGCAAAAATCATTCATGTACAAGCATGCAATGTACCTACAACCACAATATTCTAGGTCCTAATATCAATCATCAAGAGTAGAATTAAATATTGGAGCAATCAATATATGTATTGGCCAATATAAATATAATAACATTCACTATAATATCAAATATGAATGTAAATGGCCAAAATCATTCATGTACAAGCATGCAATGTACCTACAATAACATTGCTCAAAATTTATATACAAGTTTTACTATGAATGCTTGTTATGGTGATCATTATTGACTATTTTTCCACTTATATTGTATGGATATTTGTCTCCATAATATAGACATAGAAAGATAACTCTTCAATACTTGATTATTGCACTCCTCACATATCCGGGAGTTGCAACCTTTCCTATTATTGTCCTTTGGCTTCTCATCTTGCCACTTGTATACAAGACTCTTCACTCTCTACTTACATGCACACTTAACTCTATGACACTTGCACACTTCTACATGAATCTTACTCTCCTACATGCACTCCTAATACAATATACTTATGCACATCCTCACATTACATATTTGCACACTTACATACATGACACTTGTGCACATTCTCTCATTACACACTTGCACTCTTACTTACATGACACTTGTGCATATCCTACACATAGACACTTACATAAAGGAGAAATATAAATCACTCATCTAAACTATAGATTCAAACCCTAATCTATTACATATTTACATTTGTACCATAAAGGTACCATGGGGGTACATTTACATGTACCAAATAATATAATATTCTCCAACAAACAACTGATATGATGATGATTTTTTTTTGGATAATAAGGGTTTATACTCTAGCCCCCCACCCTTGATAAATTACAACTCTCTTCTTTTGATCTTGAGAGTTTACAAATAGATACACTTCTAATATTAAACTTATTGCATATTATTTATACTTGTAATATTGTTTGATATAAATAACAATAATCCAATAAATGAATCTATTGCAAGAGAGTATGGTGCACAAAAGATATTTCATATAGGAATTTTTTTTTATAAATTCAACGTACCTTGCACTGGCCCTCAGATTCCAAATTTAATAGCATAATCTTTGTTACACTCTATTTCTGGATGAATATAGTAATAATGATCTTATCAATAGTTTTTTAGTGTTAGAGTATGAAGATCCAACACCCCCTGTATTACATTATTTGGTTATTGAAGACTTTAGTCTTAAATATGGATCACTCCATCTCAACTTGTTAGTCCTAAGTTGGCCTTCTATAGTAAGCATTTCATGAGGATTACGAATGACATTATTACTCATCCTAATTATGTCAAGTGACATTATACATATAGCCTTATGATTCCTCTTGTTCAACTCAAAGTATGCTCACATCAATTACAGGTGGAGATGGACCACCATATTCCTCGAGAGGGTAGGATATATCATCTTTGCTCTATTATGGAGGTGGAGACTAAAGAACATTTCATATTTATGTGTCATGCTTATTATGATATTTGAGGGAGGTACTAGTGCTTGTATAAAGACTCAGGTGGATCACTTGCCACTTTTTTAGTTATCCTAACCAAAGGTGCTTGGCTCTTTACCTCAAGGAAGTTATGACTCTTTGGCATTAGTTAATACAGGAGAGACAAACCACTAGTCAACTAATCACCTCATTCTTTAACCCTATCCCTACAATTGAGAGTAATAAACGCTCATTGGAAACTACAACTATCCAAAATATTAATGATAAATTTGTGCTCCCTTGATATTCAATTATTCAATTGTTAATATTGACCTTTAATAATGATTAAGCAACAAGAAAGAACTAAAGCCCTAATAGCCACACTAAATACAAATGCCTTGAATAATGTGGCTGACTTTTGAAACAATTCATGAATTATATTAACTGGCACTACATATCAAAAGATAATCAACATTAAAACCAAATAATATGCTATAGGTAGAAACCTACATCATTTTACATAAAATATCTAAATTATTGATTTTCATTTTCTAGTTTTATAACTTTTTAGTGTGAATACAAATATTCCAGAATTTAGCATCCTTCTTGATATTTTCCTATGGTAGCCTTCACAATACCAAAAATTCACCTTGACTATCTATGCATTGCATCTTAGTAGAGTAATATTTTCAAAACATCACACTATCATAGTCCACTTTACCAAATATGGATTGTTAGTTTCCTTACTAAAGCACAAGTGCAACCAAAAAATTTATATTAAATAATTTATATGAAAACACATTATTGTTATAAAATAAAGTAGATATTACCAATGGAAAAAATTAAAGTAAATCTTAATTATTATTTGATTCAGGCAATCAACATTTTCTTGTCAACTTCAACTAAACTTACTACTTCCTCTAACCATTGAAAGTTATATTTAACTTCGCGGTCCTCAATCAAAACCACTCTATTGGTTAGCCTATCTGCACATTTGTTTCCTTCCCTTAATGTATGTGTAAACTTGATTTCTTCAAACTCTTTAGCAAGATCTTGAATTTTTGAAATTATCCCTTGTATGTTCCATGGAGCCTTTGCTTTCCTCAAAATTTCATTTACTACTATAAGAGAATCACCTTCCATACAAACTATGTTCCATTTCATTTGTTTGCATATTTTTAATCTTTCTAAAGCCTCCAAGCTTCAACTTCATTATTTATCTTAAATACACTTTTGAAAGCATAATGAGATAAAATATCTCCTTTATTTATAATTATTCCTCTTCTTCCTGTTGGTCATAGATTTCCTTTAGATGCTCCATAAAAATTAAATATAACCAAATTCACATCTGGTGGTTTCCACTTTATATTATTTACCTTCTTTTTGCTTCTCTTGTACCCAACATCGTAATTCCTTTAAATGAATTGACCCCATCTATCAAGGTTCTCTGTTTCTAGATTAGGGGATGGATGAGTTTATAGGGTTGGTTTAGACTCCTTTATGGCTAAACATATCTTCCTTTTCATTACCTCTAAACTTCTTTCCTTTCCTTTAAATATTCTTCTATTCCTTTATAGCCATACAATCCAAAGTATTGTATCTTTTGATATCCCATATTGTTTGTAAAGCCTCACTTTTATAAGTGCTCTGCCATTTCTTTAATTAATATTCAATTATGTTATTCATCACCATACATTTACCAAACATATTAATAATCCATTGCCATAGTTTCTAGACTATTGAGCAATGTCCCAAGAGATGGTATATACTCTCCTCTTTTTTACAAAGAACACATTGAGAGGGGCCATGAAAACCCCTTTTCATAAGGTTATCCCAAGATAAAATTATTTTATGACCTACTAGCCAAACAAACATTTTGACTTTAGAAATGCTTGGGTTATCCAAAAAATCTCTATATATTCTAGTGATATTACTATTTCGTTAGTGCTTTACATTATATCCACTTCTTGTTGTGTATTCTTCCGAGCTATGCAATTCCCAAATTAATTTATCCTTTGCTCTCCTTTGTTGGTGCTTTACATTATGTCCAATTCTTGTGTATTCTTATGAGCTAATCAACTCCTAAATCAATTTATTCTTTGCTCCCCTTGGAATAATCACAGTTGTTATCTTTCTACTCAATTGCCTCCTAACATCAATGTCTTGTATACTTGTAAAAAACTCTTCTTTCCATTTGTATTTTCCTTCCTATTCCTTGTAAAAAATGTTTGAAACCCTATCACCATATATTTCTTGAAGCAATCTCATACAAGGTTTCATAATTGGATCTAAATTGAGTGGTTTTTTTTACACCAACTATCCATCCAAATAGAAAAAAATTCTCCAACTTACACCAACCATATTAAACCTTTAATCATTAGATCATTATAATTTTTAAAACCATTCCAAAGAGCAGAACCATTTGGTAGAGAGAATGTAGTAAATATTAACCTTGGATTATTGGGCTCAACATACTGACTTAGAAGAATTCTTACCCGTTGTCTTTGAATCTCTTAGTACAATCTCCAGATTACTTTTCCCCTAAGAGCTAAGTTTGCATCTGTAAGAACTCTTAAACCAAGACCTCCCCTAGTTTTATCATCACATGCCTTACTCCATTTCACCAAATAAAATTTCCTTTTATCATGTAAACTTGACCATAAAAAGGATCACATAATATAGATTAAACTTTTTTCAATTGATTTTGGCATAGAATACAATGACATAATATGTTGCAATGGCCTATAAGAGTGATTTTTTTTTTAAATAAAGGGGTAAAAAATTATTGATAAGAAGATGATATTATAAAGTACAATGAAGCCCCTAACCAGGACTCAAATAAACAACAAAATAGGCTAAAACCACCAGACAGGGTCAAAAATTGAAGAAAACAACAAGAACAAACCACATTAAGTCCGTACATCCTTGTGGATCAACTCCCAGAGGTAGTGATATTGAGCAAGGTGCAACAACAATATTGTCATTGTTGTCAACACAGTCAGATAGATCTATTGATGCAGTGGATAGGAAGTTCAAAAGCTATTCAGATACAGAAGACAGGAGTTCAAAGGTTATTCAGAGTATGTACAGTGATTTTCCAAGAAGACCGAAGTGGCCCATATGCAAAAGATCAAAGAAAAAGACAAGTAAGAAAAGTGTCGCGATATCGCGACATATACAGCAGGCAAGAAAAATTGTCGTGATTTCGCGACATGTTGGAAGAGAGAAAAAGTAGGAAAAACTATCGCGATTTCGCGACATGTTGGAAGAGAGAGAAAAAGCAGGAAAAATAAGATGAAACACATGTTGGAAAAAAGGGAAAACAACGACATGTTGGAAGAGAGAGAGAAAGCAAGAAAAACTATCATGATTTCGTGACATGTTGGAAGAGAAAAAGGCAAGTGAAAAACTATCGCGATTTCGTGACATGTTGGAAGAGAAAAAGGCAAGTGGAAAAATTGTCACGATTTCGCGACATGTTGGAAGAGAAAGAGAAAGTAAGAAAAAGTGTCATGATTTCATGACAAGTTCGAAGAAAGAGAACAAGTAAGAAAAGTGTCACGATTTCGTGACATGTCGCATTTTTACGACTAAAATAGGAGAGAGAAAGTAAGTTTGAAAAGTGTCACGATTTCGTGACATGTCGCATTTTCATGACTAAAATAGGAGAGAGAAAGTAAGTTTGAAAAGTGTCACGATTTCGTGACATGTCGCATTTTCATGACAAAAGAAAGAGAGGAAGCAGAAAGTATCGATTTTGTAACAGAAATGTCACAATTTCATGACAAAAGCAAAGAAGTAAAGTACGGAAGAAGTGTCACGATTTCACAACAAAAGAGAAGAAGACTTTCAAGAAGTGTCACGATTTCACGACAAAAGCAAAGAAGTAAATACGAAAGCAAAGTGTCACGATTTCTGACAAAAGAGAAAAGAATACTTAGAAGTGTCAATTTCTGACAAAAGCAAAGAGCTAATAATAAAGTCAATTTGTGACAAAATCTAAGTTGAAGACTACGGAGGCAAAAGTGTCGCGATATCGCGACAAAAGCAAAGTCAAAGTCTATGGAAGCAAAAGTGTCGCGATATCACGACAAAAGCAAAGATGAAGTATACGGAGGCAAAAATGTCATGATATCACGACAAAAGAAAAGATGAAGTCTACGGAGGCAGAAATGTCATGATATCATGACAAAAGAATAGAGAAAGCGTACGGAGGCGAAAGTGTCATGATATCGTGACATGTATTTTCGTGGCAACAGCAACAAAAGAAGCTACAGAGGTAGAAATGTCATGATTTCATGATAGGTCATAAATGCGCAAGTCAAGAAGGAGAACCCGACTGAAATGAGAAGTATGACAGTGGACCGACATCACTACGACATTTACAAGGGCAATTATAGAGTGATTTCATACTGCTGAAATACGAAGAGTGATCAAAAGTCAGTATGGCGGTTACAGGGTCTATCCAGAATGAAATCATCAAGCGATGGATAAACCGAACATCTTCTTGAGTTGAAGCCGATGAAGACCGATGACGACCGACTAAAATTAGGGTTTACAGTTGTTATGAAAGCCGACTAAGATTAGGATTTACAATCGACTAAGATTAGGGTTTTCATCATAAAAAATATTGTTATAAAAGGAGGGTTGTTTGGAGAATTGAGGAGATGGTGGAATGTGTGTGAAATACGGTCGTTGTGCGTAGAGAGCAAGTCGTGTCGAATCGTGCTAAGTGCAAAATTTGCAAAGAGAGTAGAGTGCACAAAAGGGAGAAGACGATCATGAAGTTTGACTGTAATGAAGCAGAGTGTGCGAAGTGATTGCGCAGAGAGAGCAGAGTGTGCAGAGAATGCAAAGGTGAAGAAGACCAGTCAGGGTCTTGCAAAAGCAAAGGTATCTTACTGTCAAACTTCTAGTTTCAAGATTGAAGTCCAAGTTGGTGCTTGGCATCAGGGGTTGGTGCTCCTTCTAGTTGGTGCTGGTAAATAAGGGTTGGTGCTCCTTTCTTGTGAAAACTTGGTGCTCCTTTTTGGTTGGTGCTCCTTTCTATTGGTGCAGATAAATTAGGGGTTGGTGCTCCTTCTAGTTGGTGCTAAATCGGGTTGGTGCTCCTTTTATTTTTTTATAAATCAGGGGTTGGTGCTCCTTTCTATTGGTGCAGATAAATCAGGGGTTGGTGCTCCTTTCTATTGGTGTAGATAAATCAGGGGTTGGTGCTCCTTTTTGTTGGTGCAGATAAATCAGGGGTTGGTGCTCCTTCTAGTGGGTGCTGGTAAATTGATTGTAAAGTTGGTGCTTTGCAAAGGCTAGATTTGGATGGTAGTCCAAGCAGTCAATTTTTGAGGAGTAGCCACATTGGTGAACCTCGTTAAATCTTGTGTTGTGTGATGCTCGTTTGTTATACTTGTTGTATCTAGTAATAAGTTTTAATTGTTGTGGTATTAAGAGCTATAAATTTAAGTTTATAGAGCTACACTGATTCACCCCCCCCTCTCAGTGTCATTGTAAGACTAACAATTGGTATCAGAGCTAAGTTCTTATACAAGCTTAACCGGCTAGGGTGATCTTGGAAGTAACACAATGGCAGGTGGTGAAGGCTTCTCATCAAACAAAGCACCATTGTTTGATGGATCTAATTACGCATTCTAGAGAATCAAGATGCAGACATATCTCTGTGCTTTGGGATACGACATCTGGGATTCAGTAGTTAGTGGATACACAATACCCATCACTCCTCCAAAAGAGGTCGATGAAAAGAAACTATTTGAAAATAACTCAAAAGCAAAGAATGCTATCATGTGCGGATTAGCAGATAGTGAACTAGTAAAGATCATGAGCTATAAAACGGTAAAAGAAATATGGGACAAACTAAGGAGTATTCATGAAGGAGACGATAAGATCAAGGAGGCCAAGTTACAGACACATCGAGCTCAGTTCGAAGCATTAAAGATGAATGACGATGAAAACATTGAGGCATATATGTTGAGAGTTAATGGAATCATTAATGCGATCAGAGGACTCGACGAGGATATCGAAGACTCTACCATCATGAAAAAGGTATTAAGATCTCTTCCTCAAAGGTTTGATTCTAAAGTCTCAATGATAGAAGAAGCTAAAAATCTAAATTATTTTAGTATAGATGAGATGTATGGTTCTTTGACTGCATATGAGATGAGGATAGGAAGATCTAAACCCACGAATAGAGAAGCGGCTTTTAAAGCCCTTAAAAATAAAAACGCAAAACAAGAGTCCGAGGAAGAAGAGACATCGAGATGAAATGGAAGCAAACTTTGTTAGAAAACTAAAAAGGGGAAAAGGAAAATACAGAGGAAAGCTACCGTTTAAATGTTTCAACTGTGGAGGCATTGGGCATTTTGCGACTAAATGTCCACTTAATGAGAAGAACAAAAATGATGAAGGATCGCACCAAGAAAGAAGTGACTGGAAGAAGAAAATGAATTTCAGAAAAGGCAACTTCAAGAAGAAAAGTTTCATCTCCAGGAATGCCAGTTCAATAGAAGACAGCTCCGGTGAGGATTCTGAAGAGGAAACAGGTGAAGCTCTTTTCATGGCATTTGAAGAAGTAAAATCAGAAAAGGAAGAAGGAGTGAACTCTAAAGTATGTGGTGAAAACCCTAAGGCTGAAGTAGATCTAGAAGGTGAGTTGATCTCTGCACTTGAAGAGTGGAAAATAGAGAGGAAAAAGAATAAGAAAATTTCAAAAAGGCTTGAGGATGCAAACGAAATCATAACCAGTCTGAAAGTACAAATAGAAGAATACAAGAAAATATCTGAAGATCTCGAAGTACAAATTACCATGAAAATAGATTATTGCTGCAAACTAGAAGAAGAGAATGTTGGTTTACGGACGCAGATAGAAGAGATGAATCACAAAATTAGTTGCTATCACAAACGCGAAGAAAGTTCTATGAAGCTGGATAAGATTATAAATGACCAAAGGCCTGCAGGCATCAAATTTGGTCTGGGTTTCATCGAAGGAGAATCATCAAATGGATCAAAGGCCAGAAATGTAGAATCCATAAAGAATGAAGATAAGAAACAGGTTGATCAAGGAAAAACGTCTCATGCAAAAGAAAGCAATAATGCCAGGCACGAAAGGAGAATTGACAATGATGGATTCACCAATGTCACACATCAAAGAAGAAGAAGACCTATGGCTCCTACGACAACATGGCAAAGACCATCACCCAGGTTCAATTATCCCTTTTCTGGTTTCTGTTTTAAATGCAATGGCTATGGACATAAAATCTCAGACTGCAAATATAATGTAAGACCAAGGAATTTCACCAGTAGAAATGCTTTTTCTCCTCTGATGAATTATACAGTAGAATGTTATAACTGTCATAATTTTGGGCACATTGCAAGAAACTGTAGAAGTACATTTGCATCAAATCAATTTCAGGGAAGAAAATTTCAACCAAATGGAATGAGACAAAATAGAAAATTTCTCGAAAAACATGCACAAGTTACTGAAAAAGAAAAGTCAAAACAAGAGCCCAAAACGGTAATCAAACTAGAGTGGAGAAAGAAAGAAGAAAGTAAATCGTGTCTCCTTGGACTGAAGGAGACTACTCCTCTATTGCATTAAGCAACTCCAGGTAGCACATCCTCAGGGGGAGCAATCTTAAAGTTTTATTTTAATGCTCCTATGTATTTGTTTGGTTATCCGAGGATGAAAGACAAGTAGTTAGGGGAGTTGTCGTATAGTTGTCAAAGTGTGTTTCAGTTCATGTAGTTGTTTGTGGAGGTACCGTGAAGGGTGGTGATTAAATTGAGAGTTGTCACCATTGGTAGTATTGCTATATGTCAGTGTTGTACTTTTGATGGTTCTTACTGCCATTGTTCAAAGTTATGGATTATAACAGTTCTGATAATTTGGTTTAGTGAAAGAATGTTGCCCTAGCTGCATATATGTGTTTCGATAAAAGCAGTGTGTATTTGTACTACACATTGATGTGAAGATTGTTAGATCTATTATGATGCTTTGGTGAAAATATTTAATTCACGTGCAAAATCAGAAAGCTCACATTTTATTATTGCATTCAAAGCGGCTACATGAGTAGGAAGTTACATCAATACAAATTGAGTACAAATATTTAGGGAGACAGTTTTCAGCAGCCAGGACACCTCAGCAGAATGGTGTGGTAGAAAGAAAGAACAGGACAATGCAGGAAATGGCACGGACTATGTTGACTGAGAGCAAAGTAGCAGACAGATTTTGGAAAGAGGCAGTCCATACTACGGTATACATCCAAAATAGGTGCATGTTGAGGACGCATGAAAGCAAAACTCCTTATGAGTTGTGGTTCGGTAAAAAGGCAATAGTAAGATACTTTAAAGTTTTTGGCAGCAAGTGTTACATCAAAAGAACTGAAGAAAACCTTGGTAAGTTTGAAGATAGAGCTGATGAAGGTAGGGAACGAGTAATTAGCTATGAAGAGAACTACCCAATTTATGAAGAGGTTATTGAAGGAGATGAGGAAAAGGAAACGGAAAAGAAACAAAAAATTGACTCAGATAATTCAAACAGTGATTCAGAGGTGGATAGTAATTTGTATGTCAAAACAGAAAATGGGCATCTTATTGTTCTTGTTGTATACGTAGATGATATCATATTTGGCAGCAACAAAGATGAGTCGTGTAAAGATTTAGCAAATAAGATGCAGAAAGAATTTGAAATGTCAATGATTGGTGAACTTTCGTATTTCCTCGGGTTGCAAGTTAATCAAAATAAGAAGGGCATATTTATTTCTCAAGTTAAATATGTGAAAGAGATGTTAAAAAGTTCACAATGGAGGATTGTAAGCCAGTTAGCACTCCCATGACGACAGGTTGCAAGTTGAGCAAGGATGACAAATCTCCACCTGTTGATCAAACCATGTACAGATCTATGATTGGGAGCTTACTGTACTTGACAGCTACCGGACCGGATATTTTGTAGGTAGTATGCATGGTAGCACGATTTCAAGCTAATCCCAAGGAGACTCATGTGACAGCAGTGAAGAGGATTCTTCGATACCTCAAGGGTACTATGGAGTATGGGTTATGGTATCCGAAAGGTAAAGACTTCACCCTTATTTCGTATTCAGATGCAGATTGGGTAGGAAGTGTCGATGACAGAAAGAGTACCAGTGGAGGTGCATTCTATCTTGGAGACAGATTGGTCGCGTGGCACAGTAAGAAACAAGAGTCGGTTTCTTTATCGACAATAGAGGCGAGAATATATTGCAACGACAACATGTTGTACGTAGGTATTGTGGATGAAACAAACCCTGAAAGATCTTGGTATTAGCTTCAGTGAGCCAATATCAGTTAAGTGTGATAACACCAGTGCCATTAACATCTCCAAGAATCCGGTTATGCATTCACGCACAAAACACATTGCTATCAGGTATCACTTTTTGAAGGAGAAAGTTGTGGAAGGTGAGGTTAAGTTGGATTTTGTTCCAACTACAGAGCAAGTAGCAGATATCTTCACAAAACCATTGCCCAAGGAAGTTTTTGAGTACCTTCGCAATAAATTGGGAGTGGTCACACTTCCCAAGAATTGACTAGCTACAGGGATCACATTCTCGGGGGGAGCATTTAAGTATTTGATTATCTTTTTGCTCATGTTCATGATTTTTGCTAAGTGTAATAAATTTTGCCTGAGAATGTTGTGCATGGACTCAGGGGGAGTCTGCAGTAGCCCTTTGGTATTATTGTCAAAGGGGGAGAAGAGTTACAGGAAATTGCACATGTGTTGCCAACAATTCCAAAGGGGGAGATTGTTGAGCAAGGTGCAACAACAGTATTGTCATTATTGTCAACACAGTCAGATAGATCTATTGATGCAATGGACAGGAAGTTCAAAAGCTATTCAGATGCAGAAGACAGGAGTTCAAAGGTTATTCAGAGTATGTACAGTGATTTTCCAAGAAGACCGAAGTGGCCCATATGCAAAAGATCAAAGAAAAAGACAAGTAAGAAAAGTGTCGCGATATCGCGACATATACAAAGAGCAAGAAAAATTATCGCGATTTCACGACATGTTGGAAGAGAGAGAAATGTCTGATTTCGTGACATGTTGGAAGAGAGAAAAAGAGGAAAAACTATCACGATTTCGTGACATGTTGGGAAGAGAAAAAGAGGAAAATCTGTCGTGATTTCATGACATGTTGGAAGAGAGAAAAAGTAGGAAAACGATTTCGCGACATGTTGGAAGAGAGAAAAAGCAAGAAAACTATCATGATTTCGTGACATGTTGGAAGAGAAAAAGGAAAACTATCACGATTTCGCGACATGTTGGAAGAGAAAAAGGCAAGTGGAAAAATTGTCACGATTTCGTGACATGTTGGAAGAGAAAGAGAAAGCAAGAAAAAGTGTCGTGATTTCATGACAAGTTCGAAGAAAGAGAACAAGTAAGAAAAGTGTCACGATTTCGTGACATGTCGCATTTTTACGACTAAAATAGGAGAGAGAAAGTAAGTTTGAAAAGTGTCACGATTTCGTGACATGTCGCATTTTCATGACTAAAATAGGAGAGAGAAAGTAAGTTTGAAAAGTGTCACGATATCGTGACATGTCACATTTTCATGACAAAAGAAAGAGAGGAAGCAGAAAGACTTCGGAAGAAGAGTCGTGATTTCACGACAGAATTTAGCATTAAAGTGAATGTCACGATTTCACGACAAAAGAGAGAAGAAGACTTCGAAGGCAGAAGTGTCACGATTTCACGACAAAAGCAAAGAAGTAAAGTACGAAAGTAGAAGTGTCACGATTTCATGACAAAAGGAGAAGAAGACTTCGAAGGTAGAAGTGTCACGATTTCATGACAAAAGCAAAGAAGCTAAGTACGGAAGCAGAAGTGTCACGATTTCATGACAAAAGCTAAGTTGAAGACTACGAAGGCAGAAGTGTCACGATATCACGACAAAAGCAAAGTCAAAGTCTATGGAAGCAGAAGTGTCGCGATATCATGACAAAAGCAAAGACGAAGTATACGGAGGCAGAAATGTCGTGATATCATGACAAAAGAAAAGATGAAGTCTACGGAGGCAGAAATGTCGTGATATCGTGACAAAAGAATAGAGAAAGCGTACGGAGGTGAAAGTGTCACGATATCGTGACATGTATTTTCGTGGCAACAACAACAAAAGAAGCTACAGAGGCAGAAATGTCATGATTTCGTGACAGGTCATAAATGCGCAAGTCAAGAAGGAGAACCCGACTGAAATGAGAAGTATGATAGTGGACCGACATCACTACGGCATTTACAAGGGCAGTTACAGAGTGATTTCATACTACTGAAATACGAAGAGTGATCAAAAGTCAGTATGGCGATTACAGGGTCTGTCTAGAATGAAATCATCAAGCGATGGATAAACCGAACATCTTCTTGAGTTGAAGCCGACGAAGACCGATGACAACCGACTAAAATTAGGGTTTACAGTTGTTATGAAAGCCGACTAAGATTAGGATTTATAGCTGACTAAGATTAGGGTTTTCATCATAAAAAATATTGTTATAAAAGGAGGGTTGTTTGGAGAATTGAGGATATGGTGGAATGTGTGTGAAATACGGTCGTTGTGCGCAGAGAGCAAGTCATGTCGAATCGTGCTAAGTGCAAAATTCACAAAGAGAGCAGAGTGCACAAAAGGGAGAAGACGATCGTGAAGTTCGACTGTAACGAAGCAGAGTGTGCGAAGTGATTGCGTAGAGAGAGCAGAGTGTGCAGAGAACGCAAAGGTGAAGAAGACCAATCAGGGTCTTGCAAAAGCAAAGGTATCTTACTGTCAAACTTCTAGTTTCAAGATTGAAGTCCAAGTTGGTGCTTGGCATCAGGGGTTGGTGCTCCTTCCAGTTGGTGCTAGTAAATCAGGGGTTGGTGCTCCTTCTGTTGGTGCTCCTTCTGTTGGTGCAGATAAATCAGGGGTTGGTGCTCCTTTCAGTTGGTGTTGGTAAATCAGGGGTTGGTGCTCCTTTCTGTTGGTGCAGATAAATTAGGGGTTGGTGCTCCTTTTTGTTGGTGTAGATAAATCAGGGGTTGGTGCTCCTTTCGTTGGTGTGGTAAATCGGGGTTGGTGCTCCTTCTAGTGGGTGTTGGTAAATTGATTGTAAAGTTGGTGCTTTGCAAAGGCTGGATTTGGATGGTAGTCCAAGCGATCAATTTTTGAGGAGTAGCCACATTGGTGAACCTCGTTAAATCTTGTGTTGTGTGATGCTCGTTTGTTATACTTGTTGTATCTAGTAATAAGTTTTAATTGTTGTGGTATTAAGAGCTATAAATTTAAGTTTATAGAGCTACACTGATTCACCCCCCCTCTCAGTGTCATTGTAAGACTAACAATTGAGAGTCCTCAACTGGGAGACTCTCCCAGTTATCCATAATCCAAGGACCCAAAAGCTCAAAAGCCCTTTTGGCCAAATAATCAGCAACCCATTCCATTCCCTTAGTATGTGCACAAAGGAGATAAATTCAAAATTTTCACTAATTCTAAGAATTTGAATGGCCATAGAGACCAATTGCCAATTAACATCCTCTAACCTTTTGTTGTTTAAAATATTAACCAAAATTTGAGAGTCGAAACCATAGATGCTCCTACGCAAGCCAAGAGAAAACCCCCTTTGCAAGGCCTAAATAATCGTAAGAGCTTCCATAAAATTATTAGAGTGAACACCTTTATAAATGGAAAAGAAAAATCTAACCATGCTAATAAAGTCTCTCCCAACACCACCAATTCCAGCATGTCTAGGATTGTCCCTGGACGACCCATCAGTATTAATTTTTAAAACTCCTCCAGGGGATGGTCTCCACCTACCATCTCTCTAAACTTTCTTGTTGAGCTGGGGAACCTCGATAAGGAGAGAAGAGTCTGCACCAACCCAAAAGAGAAGATATTGCCATACCTTCTCCTACCTATAGTCCAAAATAGGATCCACATCATATTTTCTATGGATAGTTTTTTGAACCATACACAAGATCCTTTTCTAGACCTATTGAATAGCCAAATATCTACCCTAAAATATGTGACAGTTCTATTCGAGCCAAATCTACCAGATGATGCAATAAGGGCCCAAATTCTAAGCCACCTAGAGGAAGGGGGCATTGACCATAGGTCTCCCTAGACTGCTCCAAAAATCCATCAGGGAGAGCACATAAAAACAAGGATAGTTACAGGCACTCCACCAATGGTGCCAAATATCTTTGGCAATGGAGCATTGGAAAAATAAATGAGAAGAGTCATCCTCATTAATACCACAAAGGATAAAAAAAGAGGGACCCTAAAATACTCTCTTCCTCATGTTATCCCAAGTGAGGCATTTATTATGAGCGAGTAGCTAGAGAAAGAAGTTATATTTAGGTCAAGCAAATTTATTCCACACCTTTTTCCACCATGTGACAGGGAGGCTCCCAAAATTTTGTATATCAAAAACTTGATAACCATAGGCTATATAGTAGGTTACCTTGGGATCAAGGTTCTAAGACAAAATGTCTTTATCCCTCAGTTAATAGTAGGGCCTCATCGCAATAATAAGAGTAAGCACGTCTCTGTCCTTGACCAATACCCCCTAGGGCCATTCCTACAGATCTTTCCACTTGTACATCTCCAGATTACCAAAAGGCTAGATTCTTTTAAATTCCTTCACATGAGACTAGCCCGCTTCTAAGAAATAAATACTTAGAGAATGTAACATGGGATATTGAGTCAAGATAGGAGGGTGGCCATCCCAATAATCCTCCCAAAAAAGAGCATCTGATCCCTGATTGCAAATATAGAATAAACCCCGCTTAATTAAATTAACCCCTCATTTTAGAGTGTCCTATATAACCGAACCTGACTCTAGGGATCTTAGCCTTAGAATTACCTATCAAGTACTTACAAGATAAGATTTAGCCCAAATATGATCTTGAGAAGTACACCATCTCTAGTAGAGTTTCGCAGCCAAAGACTTCCTAAAAATATCTGTCTATCGCAATCCAAGGCATCCCTCTTGAACTGGCCTACAAAAAAAATCTCACCTAACCAAACTCTATTTAGATTGAGCAAGTTTTCTAGACCACAAAAATTGTCTTGACAAGACATCCATGTCTTTGATAAAATAAGAGGGAGTTGTTTGCATAAAACACTTGTAAATGGATAAATCTTGATCAATAGATTTTAAAAGCAACACTCTACCCACAAAGGATATCCATATAACGGTCTAGTGATTCACCTTCCATCTAAACTTATCAAGCATAGACTGCCAAGAAGATCTAGGCAGAGGATGAGACAAAATTGGAATACCAAGATAAATGAAGGGGGGAGTCCCAACCTGGAATATTAGAATTCTAGAAATCCTGGATTGAATAAGAGGAGGGGTATTGAAGAAGAAAATATAAGACTTGTCCTCATTAATCAACTACCTAAAAGCACCAAGATATATGTCAAGATATCATCTAATATTTCCAGCTTCCCTAGTAGTGGCAACTCCCAGAAAAGTTGTATCATCAAAAAATTGAAGGTGTAAAAGAGGTGACGAACTACTATCCCACTTCCAACCCTAAAAAATACCATGCCTAACCTGAGACTTGATCAATATTCCCAACCCTTCCACCATAATGATAAACAAATAATGAGATAAATGATCTCCTTACCTCAATCTCCTTAGGGTCTCAAACAACTTCGACGACTCATTATTAACAAGAACAAAGAATGAGGAAGAAGAAACACAACTCATAACCCATCTAATCCATTCCTCCTCAAAGCCAAAAGCAACAAGAAGTTTCTAAAGAAAGGACCATTTGACCTGGTCATAGGCTTTAGCCATGTCCAACTTAATGAACATAGATTTCTCCTTAGAAGTTTCCATCAAGTGAATATCTTCTATAGCAATAACAACCCCATCCAATATTTTTCGACCAGCAACAAACCCACCTTGCTCCTCAGATATGATTTTTCTCAACCATATATTCAGCCTCTCAGCAATAATTTTTGTAATGATCTTATACACAACATTGCAGAAATCAATAGGCCTGAATATATCCAGATAATTCACTCCCTCTTTTTTGGGAATAAGCACCACAAAGGTAGCATTTAGGGCCCTTAGCATCTGTTTGTTCTTTTGGGACTCATGGATCACCTCTAGAAGATCAAATTTGATTAACTCCCAAAACTCTTGATAAAACTCAATCGAGAATCCATTTGAACCTGGGGCTTTTATTTTTTATCTTGAATACAACATTTTCCAACTCCTCAAGGGAAATTGGGCCCATCAAATGCTCATTCATCTCTCTAGAAACAATCGAGGAAATACAGTTTAGAATAAGCTTTTCATCCTCATCATATGAGAGGGAGTCCTCCTTGAAGAGAGAGGAAAAATACCTCCTAGTCTCTTCTAAAATATCCCTGAAAGAAGATAGAAGGGCACCCCAAGAATTCACAAGAGATAAAATCAGGTTACCATTATGGGGAGCCTTCTTGAGTTAAAAAATAAGGTAGTGTTCCTATCCCCTTCCTGAAGCCAATCCACTCGAGATTTTTTTTTTTCAAAAAATTTCTTCCCTCATCTCCCATTCAACAAGTTCTTTCATAACCGTAGATTCCTCAAAGAGAAGCTCCTCCGTGAGTCCATGATCTCCAATCTTCCTTGAAGCTTCTTCCACCGTCTTAAGAGCCGCTAACTTAGTCAAGGAAATGTTCCAAAAATTTATACTATTCCACCTCTTCAATTTATGCTTAACAAATTGTAGGCACTTCATAAAGGAATACATAGCGGTTCCATGAGAAGGTTTGCCATTGGTCCACCAACCTCACATGAAATCATGAATCTTAGGATTGAAGAGTTTTATCCAAACTTATTCCAGAATAATTAATACATAAATAAATAACTCAGAAGAAAACAACTCACAATAAATCATGCACATAGAACACACGAGATTTACCCTGGTTCACCCAATATGGGCTACTCCAACAAACAAGAGCCACACCTCCTTTGATATTATTATTCACTCCTTGCTCGTAATGTACATTACAATCAATATAAAGAAAAATATTACAACCCTAAACCACAATGTGGTATTAGAATACCGTGGGCAAAATACCATGGGCTAAAACCACCCATATCCACTAATCATGGGAATCCCACCAATGCCTTCAAAAATAGCTCCGATAATATCTTCAAAAAAGTAGGATCCCGATAATGTCCTTTTATATTATCGAAGCTATTTTTGGAGGTGTTGGTGGGATTCTCGTGATTAGTGGGTATGGGTGGTTTTAGCCCATGGTATTGTGCCCACAGTATTCTAATACCACATTATGGTTTAGGGTTGTAATAGTTTTCTTTATATTGATTGTAATGTACCATTACGGGCAAGGAGTGAATAATAATATCAAAGGATATGTGGCTCTTGTTTTCTGGAGTAGCCCATATTGGGTGAAATAGGGTAAATCTCGCGTGTTCTATGTGCATGATTTATTGTGAGTTGTTTTCTTCTGAGTTATTTATATCTGTATTAATTATTCTAGAATAAGTTTGGGTAAAACTCTTCATATGGTATCAGAGCCAGATTGTTAGCCATAGAGGGACGCATTTATTACTAGGGTTTCAATTCATTTGAATAGGATCTAGGGTTTCTAAGAGTTATAGAAAACATATTTTGAAGTGGGAGTTTTACACAGAAGGATCTTGAAGAAAAATTACATCAAATCATTCAAGGATAGAGATTGAGAAATTCGATGAAAAACGTTTTGAGCTATAGAAGTTAAAGATGAAGGATCTGTTTGTGGACAGAGACTAGTGGTCTGTTATCTATGAAATGAAACCTGCCAGTACAACTTATGAAGATTGGGAAAAGTTGAATCAGAAAGCGAGGAGTCTAATTCGAACGTATCTTGCAGATTCTGTCATAATCAATGTTTCTAGAGAAGCTACTGCAAAGGATCTCTAGAATAAGATTGGGTAAAACTCTTTAAGGATCCCAAAGACACATAAGTTGAAAATTACAGTAAGGATTCTTCTTTAGACCAAACTTAAGAGCATAGAGTTTTATAGGCCAATGATTAGATATCCTACCCTACATAATCACATAACTATAGCTTTTTTTATTACCAATCCAAAAACTAGAGATCATAAACCTATCCAGTATCTCTAAGATGGACTCTTCTCCACATATTCTATTGTGCTAGGTAAATATCCCATTATTTGGCTTTATGTCAACCAAGTTTAGGGTTCAGATATGAGCACTAAAGATAGAAGAAAAAGGTTTGAGACGATCAACTCCACCGCATTTCTCCTCCAGACAAGTAATATAATTGAAATCTCCAGCCAAAATCCATAGGTATAGGAGAGCCAAACTTCTCACAAAGCCAATGTTCTCCCATAAATTTACTTTACCATTATAATCAATAGGAGCATACACATTTTTAAGTAGGATGGTTTCACCATATTCATTATCATACCAAATCATTAAAATATAACATCTGCTGGAAATCCAAGTAAGAGGAGAGATCTTAATTGGATCCCATAAAAAAGCAATACCACCAGCATATCCACATGCACCAATACACTGGTATTGACCCCTTCTTCGCAACTTGGGAGTAATATTGAACATACTATCAGTAGCCTATTTAGTCTCTTGAATAAACACCACATCCGGAGAATGTACACGAATCAAATCACAAACAATTTTTTGTCTGGGGATGTTGTTCAACCCCTTACATTCCATGAGAGGATAATCATTTTTGGGGGTTAGAAAAATGGGAGTTCAATATTCTCACCAAGCCTAACTCCACCAATGTCTCCCCCATTAACTTAATTTTGTCCTTGTCTTTCTTTCAACCCACCTTTATATTCTTATTTGAAGCATCTTTTTTAATTATTTTCTGCTACAATCCCAATATCGTAGGAGTTTTGCAATTCAAGGATGACTGCATCAATACCTGAGTAGGAGAGAGCACAACTATATCTGTGCCACTTTCCAAAATAGTTTTTCTTCCAGGGCTAGAGCCAACCATATCACCTGTACTCGAAGCCAAAGCCATATGTTCTTCATTTAAACCCACTAGACATAATTCTTTATATTCCACCTCAAGAAGAGACATCTGATTCAACCATGTTATATCTACATTAGATAGCAATATTTTAGGTAAGTCCATGCACTGATCAAGATCATCCAGTAGCTCAAAATGGTTAATTACATCATCTGGCTGGATATTCTTAAGGGATCTCTTTACCCTTATTCCTTTATTTTACAATTTTACAAGAACAAAGCCTTACTTATCCTGATCCCCTTCCTTTATCGGGGCTTTTCTTTATCCATATTTTGTGTAAATTGAGAGAGCCCAGGATTTGAAGCCACAGGCAAGATAAAATTAAGATATTTTCTTTGTAAGTGGCCGTATTCATGATAGATCCAGTAACAAAATAGAAGAGCTTCATAGTCAAGTTGTTGAACCCATGTAGATGATCCAAACTATATTTCAATAGAATCTGGAATATGATTGTTTAAATCAATTTCGACATAGATACGAGCAACAAAAATTACCTTTTTCTCCATCATTTGTTGTGATGGTCCAACTAACTTCCCAAGAAGGGCAATCATATGCAAGATATTGTTTCTCCAGAATTCCAATGGGAGCCATAAGAGCCGAATCCACACTGGAACCCACGATGATCGCTCCTATGATGGGTTGAAACCCACATGCCAAGGTTTAAGAAAGATTCTAGCTTGGTTACATAAATAGGGACCCCTTCAAATGCTTTTTTATGATCCACAAGACAAGATAAAACCACCATAAAATAGTTATTCGCACTCAACATCACCTCCACATCATCGTCAGGGTTCCAAGTCTTCCTAACCCAAGCCTCCACAAAGGGAAGAGAAATTTAGATGCCCATAAATTTACTAAGAAGTGCATGCTTGGTTAAATACTCCACATATTTTGCCATCGAGTCTAGTTGAACCACTAGAAATGGCCTGGCTTCACATTGTTCCAAACATCCATTGTTCTTTAACAAATGATTCCTAACATGCATTGGGAAATCCTGTTCCTTCCAATCATTTTTAGATGAAAAAATATCACTAGCATGCACGCTCTATGATGGGCTCGATGCCATCGCAACATTCCTCTAGTCCATATCAATTAGCCCATACTCTTGCTATTACTGTGCACTCTCCCTACTAATGATAACCATGTATATTTCCAATATGGTAGTTTATTATGAACTTTACTAATATATGGATTCCATAATTTTATCCTCATTCTCCCCTCAAATAAAGGCATCCCTAGATAAGTTGTTGATAAATTTTCCTCCTCCATTTGAAGTAACCTGTAAATTCTTGCTTTGATATTAGCTGGAGTGTTAAGGAAGTAAATTTTGGATTGTGTCCTATTAAATTTTTGCCCTAAGGCTCTTTTGTAATCCTTTAAAAAGTTATTCAAAGATGATTTTACCTCATTTATCCTTGCCCTTCCAAAAAGGGTTGTATCATCTACAAAGTGTAGATAGGTGATGTTGTCGATGTTATTACTAACCTTAAGTCCACTTATAAGCCCATATTTGTAAGCCTTCTTTAAGTTGCTACTCAAAACCTCTACCATAATAATGAAAAAATAAGGAGATAGAGGGTCTCCTTGTCTAAGGCCTATCTTAGCCTTAAAATATTTTATTACTAACCCATTGACCAACACTAAAAAAAAAATTGTAGAGACACAAGATTTAATCCATCTAACCCATTTCTTCCCGAATCTAAACTTTTATAAAATTGCAAAAAGAAAATCCTATTTAACCCTATCATAGGCTTTACTCATAAAAAGGTTTTAAGATCACGTCTTTCTCTTTTCTTGAAGCTGTTGAATGTATAACTTAATTAGCTACTATGATCCTATCTAGAATTTGTCTCCCTTTCACAAATCCTCCTTGCCCTTCTAAAATAATTTTGTCTAATAATGACCTTAGTCAACTCACCATCAGTTTGGAGATAATATTATATGCCATATTACATAGGCTTATGGGTCTAAAAGAATCAAATAATTCCACATCCTTCTTTTTTGAAATTAGGGTAATATATCTTGCATTTATTTTATAAGGTATGTATTGTTTTACCCTAGACTGTTCCACTGCCACCAATAAATAATCCTTCACTATATCTCAATTATGTTGTTAAAAATTTGTAGAGAGCCCATATGGACCTAGGGATTTATCCTTATTAAAAGAGAAGAGCTAAATAAACTTCTTCTAGAGTAATAGGCTCCATCAATTTCCTATTGTCTTCATCCGTTATAACTGATGGTACATCTTGAAGAAGTTTATCATTAATAACTTTAGTCTCCTTTGATCCTAGAATATTATGATAAAAAGACTTTACCTCTTTTCTAATTTCACTCTGATCTTCAATCCAAACCCCTTCTATTGATTTAATTCTACTAATTATAGATGTTGATCTTTGTATTATAGCCATCCTATGAAAAAAAATTGTATTTTTATCTCCTTTTTTTAACCAAGTCTATCTTGATTTTAATCTCTAGAATTTCTCTTCCTTACTCAAAATATTATGATATTCACTAAGCAACTCCCTTTCCTCTAAGCTTGGATTATTATGATCACCTTTTTGGAATTTTGGAATTTTATCTTTTAGTTCTTCTTTCTTCTAAAAAATGTTTCCAAAAGTGTTATTGTTCCATTCTTTTAATCTAGATGTCATAGATTTAATTTGTTTTGGAAGAGCATACAACCCACCATTTCCTGAAGAATTCTATCATATTAACAAATTGAGGATGGTCTTCCCACATCTGCTCATATTTAAAATATAATTTTTTTAATTCAATTACCACCATTTAAACTCTTATTGGCCAGTGATCTGAACCAATCCTTGTTAAGGTATTAATTTTAGCACAAGTTCCTTCATCTATCCAATGATCTAATAGTATGAATATGTCTAATATTTTTGCTATTAGGTTCTGAAATATTTTTTTGTTGGTCCATGTATAGTTGTCTTCTTCAAACTCAACCTCCAATAGATTATTGTTTTAATAAAATCTGAGAAATCTCTCATACTTCGGGTTAATTTCCTAATTCCTCTAATTTTTTTATCTAGCTTGGTTATGGCATTAAAATCTCTTATTGATCATGAATCAGATTTCTTGGTCTTTACTTATCATAAAGGCTTCAATCCCACTCTAAAATTCTAATCTACCTGACTAAGTTGTAGGTCAATAGGTATTGATAAGGATGAAACAAATATTTTCAAAGTAGCAAGTGACTAAATAGGATACCTAATGCCTAGTTTTATGAATGGTTACACATGAGGTTCTAGAAGGATTCCAACAAGTTAGAATTTCCTCTACTACTCCTTCAGAATCCATAACATCTCATACACATCTTTCCCATACTACTTTCATAGTTTTTGAAACTTCTTTTGTCATTTTAGTTTCTTAGATACAAAGAATATCAATATTATTACTTAAAAATAGATCCCTAATACACCTCTGCTTTGAGGGGGTATTAGCACCCTTTATATTCCATGAGATGATAATCATGTCTTATTAGGGGCTATTGGCCCCACCTGCATATTACTAATATAATTTTTTTGTTTGGTAAAGAGAAGTTCAACCAACTTAGTTTGTGTTCCTTTCTATATGTTTGCTCTTGCTTCCTTGGATCTTGTTTGATAATTTGAGGGTTTTCCTATTTCTACCTTACCTATGTCAAGATTAGGCCTTATTATTCTATTCCTCAATATTCTTTCACAAATTTTTGTTTTCATCATATTTATCCTCTCTTGGCTTTACTACATAGGCTTTTGACTTGTCTTTCTCATTTTCTGGTATTTCCTTATTAATGGTAGAGGTATTAACTTCTAAAACTATATTTTCTTTACCAATTTTTTCTCCTAATTGTCCATGGTACTTCAAGAGAGTCTTCAAAATCTGATGAGACACATTCTTTAGGTTCATCGAGAATGTTCTTCCTTAAATTAGGATTATATTGAATAGACGATTTCTTGTTAATATGTTGAACCTGATGTACTGTGTCCTCTAAGTTTTGATCTACTTTTTCTTCATAGCCTAAAGCCTCAAGAGAGTTGGTATTTATTTCAATATCCTTCCTTATTGGTCTCCATTGTTTATTTTCTTTCATTTTTCTAGATCTATTTTTTGGAATTTGAAAACCATCTCCATCCATAAACATTTGTAAGTTTCTCTTGTGGTTTTGTACATATGATTATGCTAGGTTCTTCTTAGGGCATGATCTCTAAATATGCCCCACCTCATGACATCTGCTACATCCAAAAGATATGTTTTCATAATTTATAGTTTGGATCCACAGCTTATCCCTATACTTAAGAATGATTAATTCTAGTAAAGCTTTACTTATATCAATCATGACCAATATTTGAGCATAAATAGCCAAGAATCCATCTTTTGTAGTATCTAAAATCTCAAGGAATTCTCCTAGAGTGTTGCCTATTGCCTTGAAGGTATCTATTTTTCAAAATTTAATGGGTAACCCAAACATCCTAACCCAGACTAGTACTAGGGATAGATTTACATTTTTAGGTGAAAAACCTTCATATCAACAGGTAAGGAAGAGTCCTACTCTTCTCATAAACCAAGGACCCCCTTTTAGGATTTTTCTCTTTCTTCCCTAGAAAAAATGGCTAGAAATAAACCTTTGGGAAGAAAGGATAGAATCACTCTTGGAGACTTCCAATTCCTATCAATCCATTTTCTCAAGGTTGAAGCCCCTAGCCAATACCAATAACATTTACCAAAATATGCCCTATCTTGGAGCAACGAGGATCTCTTTGAGGTGTGCTCACTAAGCTCTACCACTAAAGATGATTCTAAGGATATAATTATAAATTGATCCATTAAAAGGAAACTAAAACTCAACATCTATTGAAATTCATCAAAATATCCTATGACAAATATAATATTAATGGAAAATTACAATAATTTGCATGCAAAATTTCTAAAAAATTTGTCTAGATAGAATGTATTACCTCACTTAAGTCCTAGCCCTTCATTGTTCTTCCCATCATCTGAACCCTAGCAAACAAATATTAGAAATTTTATTTTTCGCGACTTGAAAAGCGTCACTACCCTTGTTTTAGATGGTTGACTTCATAGGGTTGTATCTCCCTCAATATTCTCGATATGATTATGATTACAATGACAATATCTCTTGTTTATATACTCTTATTCATTCTAATTTAGGAAGTAGACTACTAAACCCTCATCCCACTCATTATTATAATATAATATAATCAACCTTGGGTTATGTGTGGCCCATGCCAACATATATACAATATAATATTATATCCCTATATACCTATTCCTAGGTACCATAACATTCCACCCTCCTTACAAATTTTTCATCCTTGAAACATGAGAAGAAACTAAATAATATGTTCTTCTAAGCAATGCTAACAATTGGTACCAATATTTATCATCCGTCCATGCAAGTGAAATATTGATGGGTGGTGGTCTTTGATGATACCAAGTTGTCATTGTGCCATTGGAATTTCTATAATTGCTTGTTGGATCCATGCTTATGTTTCTCTACTTTGATATTTCAAATAACTAGTCCTATTGTTCCCTAATGTTGTTGCACCACTTTTAAATCCATAATCACTATTCTTTTTTAACCAAAAATTGCCACACTTGATACCTTTCTGACTCCATGTAGATCCATAATATTGATTCTTAATCCATACCTCCAATATTATTGTTGCTCAAGATGGTGTGGGTGGCGATAACCTGAAAATTTATTTCCTTTGATTCTTCAACATTTTTTTTAATTTTTCCCTATGATCTTCTCTCTTGGTCCCTTCTTTTGGTGTATCCTTGTATGGTTTTAACAAAGCTTCCTTGGAATTTGTTGTCGCTAATTCCATGGATTCTACTGCTGCCGCTACTATAGATTTAAATTTTTATTCTTCTATTGGTTCGTTAACTTATTTTCCTGCTATAATTTCTTCTTGCTTCTCCTTGAATCCTTGCTTCTTAAGCCGAGAAATATCTTGTAGTGTTATCTTCTTTTTCTTTTACCACAACTTCATAAACTTCTTTTTCCTGTTAATGTAAATAATATCCAAAGAATCCAAACAAGGATAACTTAGAATTACATCCACATCATCCATCTCAATAGCATGAAAATTTGAATGTAAAACATATTTATCCACGGAGATCTTCAAATCTTAAAAAATACGAACATTCTCACCCTCGAGATGTATGTCTTTTATTTTTGTTGCTTGAACCTACAACCTCTTAGCCAAAGCAATATTAGTAAAATTATATTTGCTACTTTGGTTAATGGAAATAATAACCTTTTCCTTTTGAATACAACCATGAACCTATAAAATATAACTTATAGATTCAAACAAATCTCTTTGTCCAGTTTTTTGCTTATTTGCCTCCAAAGGTGTGGTTCCCTTAGTCAACACCTTGGCATCTTTTTTCCTTCCACCACTTGAAATTTGCTATCTCTCTTTTTAATTCCTTTTATTCTTTCTGAATCTCGTTTATTTATTTTGAATGTCTCTTTATGGTGATCTTAAAACTAGTTATTTTTTTGTATGGCTCCTATTGATTCAATAATAAATGCTCCATTTCATCCCAAGAGTAAATATGATTCTTTTCCTTAACAAAAATAGCCCATCAAAAATAAGCTTCCTATTTTAAAATTTTCTAAAGGTGGAATTGTCAAATTGGACTACCAAAATATAGAGATCTAAATTTTATCCACCATTCTCGAACATCAATATCATCCTCTCCAAAAAGAAATTGTAAATCCATGAGATCACTTCCACAAAAATAATAATGCAAACCAGGGTTTTACAAAAATATATATCTCCCGATTGATTTCAATCTAAGACCCCACATGAATAATTATATCTACAAATTTTCTTCAAAACAAAATAAACTACAACTAACTTGCTTACCCTAATTTACAAAATTTATCTTCCAAAAAATATGATTTGAAAAATTACTATTGCCTTATTCTAGATGGATTTCATAGGGTTGTATCTCCTTCAATACTACTCAAATTCATTTATATGACCACTCATTTTAAAACTTTTCGAGTTCCACATAAAATGGTCCAAGAATCATCTAAATCAAATAAACTTTCACAAACATATGGCTCCTAAAATATGGGACATTTTTTGGTTAAAAAAATGCCCTAATACTGCCCTTGTTCTAGATGGTTGACTTCATAATGTAGTATCTACCCAATTCTATTTAGATTCCTTCACGTGACCACTTAGTTTGAAGTTCTTCAAATTCCACATAAAATGACCCAAGAATCATTTGAATTGAAAAATATTTCATAGAGATATGACTCCTAAAAGATGAAATTTTTTTGGGAAAAAATACCGCCCTAACTACAATCCAAAAAACAATCCTCACTTTACCAATATTTTTGCCTGTTACCACTTGTCACAAAGAACTATTCTTATTAACATAAATCATTCACCAATATGTAGAAACATCAAATCATTCATCCACAAATATAATCCACAAAGTTAATAAATTTTTTGATAAAGATAGATAATACCCTTAGGGTAGGGAAACACCTCCCAAGATGAGAGAACCACTTAGAGAAGGTAAATTCCCATAATCCACTTCATGGGCAAATACGATTACAAGAGAATACTCGATATGATGATTTTTTTTATAAGTTACATTAAATTAAAAATGGGTTTTTATCAAGGATCCCAAAACTTGATTACAACAAGTCATAAGACTAAAAAAGGCTAGAGGAAGGCCAAAGGAAAGGACACCAAAATCCAGAGGAAATACATAAGGAAAGCCTTTCAGGATAGGCTTAAGGACATCCTTTCAAGAAATGCTAAAGGATAGCCTTAAAGGACAAAATTTAAATTTAAAATATATTTTTTTTTACATTGAAGTCTAGGACAGTGCCACCCTGCCCAGAATAGCCAAAAAACACATGCAGAAAGACAACCCAAACAACACGTGCAAGGAAGAAATGAAAAATGGAAAACCCACCAAGAAATATTTAAAACAGGGCAATCCCACCCATTGCAATAATTTGAAATTTTAAATTTGAAACTAGAGCGTGAAATGCAGAAAAATCCCTCCTGAGGATGCACAGGGATGCAATAAAAGGATGCAATAGTAAGGATCAACATCCCGAGTAGGCCTGTAAGTGAAACAGTAACCAGGGGACTCTAGAGGCCATGAAATCCTGTTGTAGCAAGGAAAACTACTCAGTGGCTAAGGGAGACATAGGAAACAACAATGCAGAAACGTAAGCCAAGGAAAAAAGTGGGAAGGCCCTAGGAAACCTTAATAGAGGAGTTGTGAAGCATGAAATGCCACCTAAAAGTGCAAGGCCCTACCAAAGACCAGGAAAAAAGTAGTAAGAGCTCTACAAAAACCACCAATGCCACCAACGAGCAGCTTCAGGGGTCCAAAATAGGATGACCCACAGGAACACAACAACAATCAACATAGAGGCCTCCCCCAAGCCATAAAATTTTGAGAACCCACCATCAAACCTGCAACTGGAAACCCAAAGAGCAACACCACATGAATAAGCACAAGGCCCCATCCAAGCCAAAATATATTGTGAAGAGTTGCTCATGAAGCCAAAAAACCCCAACCATAATGCACTGCACTAGAAGAACCTCTGATCCTTAGCACCAAATAGGACCCTGCATGAAAAAAGGGAAAGGGTTCCTGAAAGAACTCAGAAAACCCAAAGGAGGATCTAAGAAAAACAAAGGACATCCCAAAAAAACCCAGGGACATCCTAGTTCATAAGCACCACAAGGAAAGCCCTGTGAGAAGGTATGGAAAGGGGCAGATAAGAGAATAAAGGACCTCCCAACCCAATGAGATCATCTACAACACCATCCAACCAAGGAGGAGGGTAAAAGGAGTGCTAGGGAACTGGAACAGGACCCAGGGACATCCCAAAAAACCCGGGGACATCCCAGATCATAGGCACCAAAAGAAAACCCCACCAAATAGTAAGGAAAGGGGCAGACAAAAGGAATAGTGACTTCCCACCCCAAGGAGATCGTCTGTAGCACCTACCAGTTGAGGAGGAAGGGCAAAGGATGTGCTAGGGATCCAGGACAAGGCTAGGGATCTATAATCGATATGATGATTACAATGATAATTTCTTCTTTATATACCCTTCTAATTCTATTTTGGAGAGTCAACTACTAAAAACTTATTCCTCTCATTATTTTTTTTAAAGAAAAGAAGTTATATATTGATATTCAAATTTGCAAAGAACAATTATCCAACAAGCAGCTTGGAGGTCACAAGATTGTTGTCCAAAAGGAGGAACAAGCAACAAAGCAAATTTAAAAACTCCAAAAAGTGCAACGATATACCAAGGGTGCCAGAGATGCAAAGGGTACCATAATCACCGAGAAAACTTGAAACACCAAAAGCTCTAGAATCATGCAATGTTCCAGGGTTGTCCAGAGGCATCAAAATCTCTAGGGGTGTTGAAATATTCAAAGGCTCCAAAATTGCCATATACTTCCTATCATCTGTGCCACTCATGTTGTCTACTTTTATTTTTTCTTATTACTCTGAGATGCAAATAGGCTATGTTTATGGCCTCATTTGCAAGGTGATCAACCACCATATTATGCCTCCTTCCAATGTGGGAGTATTGTATATATTCAAACTTCTGCTCCAATTCTCTTAGTCTTCTCTAAACTATTTGTAGTTGGACTGATGAGAAATCCTTCCCCTTAGATAGGGAAGAGATCACAAGTCTCGAATCACCATACACATGGAGTTGTTTAATGCCTTGTTCCTGAGCCAATTTTTATCCCATTTCACAACCTATCAATTCTGCAACATTATTGGTTGTTTTCCCCAAATTGATTTTGAACTGAAGCATTTCATAGTGTGGTGCCACTAGTATCACACCACCAACCATTGCACAACCTAGGTTTGATTTAGAGGCTCCATCAAAGAAAAGTGCAAGGAACTTTATCTCTGGAGGTTTGATTGTTCTAACCTATGGCCCAAAATTTAGGAGATTTTGGAGATCCATTTGGTGTAACAGTTGTATCTCCTTTTTTCTTAATCTCCTAATGTCTTGTTGTTTATGATATATAGCTTTTGTGTTCAAGACTATCTCCCTTAACACTCTATTGGTTAACACTCGAAAATTGGTTCTTTTGTCATCAAAAATTATCCTATTTCTATCCTTCCATATGTGCCAAATGATGAATATTGGCACTGAATACCATATCTTCCTGATAAGGTGCTTGTCCTTCAATCCCCATTTGTACATTTAGCCCCAATTGGTTAGGCAATTTTTTGAGTTGAAGGTTCCTGATAGTGTTGATCCTAGTTGTTGGGTTATTTCAATCTAGATTTTAACTGCTTTTGTACACTGAAAGAATAGATGTGATATTATTTCATTGTTCTTAAGACACCTATGGCAAATATGAGGCCCCATGATATTCCTCTTAATGAGGTTGTCTCTAGTAAGAATCTTGTTTTGGAGCACCAACCAAAGAAAGGCTTGAAGTTTGGGGGAACCTTGTAATTCCATACCTTAGCTATGGTTGAGTTCTTCTGACCCTATTGCTGTAATAACACCCCTTGTCTGACTGTGTAAACACCTGACCCACTAATAGAGCCCCATATAAGTTGATCTAGAATTTGGGGAGAAAGTTTAATCCCTTCAGTTTGGATGTGCAATTGTCTCCATGAGTCTTGGTCAAGATGTGGCAGGGGTGGATCTCTCACCCATTCAATTAAGCTTGCAAGAGAGTTAACACCCAACTATTGTAGGTCTGCTTTTATTTTTGGAAAATAATTCTTAATGATTGGAGGTCCTCCCAAGACTGGATCATCCCATATATTAATTTGTTTACCATCCCCTAGAATCCAAGAGGTATGATTTAATATAATATCTTTAGCTTCCACAATATGTTTCCAAATTGAGGAGGAGCTTGCTATACTTTTCACACTTTTTATGAGTTGGATCCCATTAGAGTTGTTCAGATATTTGCATTTTAAGATTTGCTTCCATGGAGAGTCTGGTGGAGTGAGCAGATTCCAAAGTAGCTTAGCACTTAGTGCCTTGCTAACAATTGTTGTTTTTCTAATTCCTAGGCCTCCCTGCTCCTTTGGCTTGGTAACAGTCTCCCAATTGACCAAATGGAACTTTTTCCTATCTGATTGCCTTCCCCCTTGCCATAGGAAAGTTCTTAACATTGCATCTAACTTTTGCAAGATATATAAGGGTGCATGATACACCAACAATTGATATATGGGAAGACTTGCTAATACTGATTTGATTAAAATAACTCTTCCAACCAAACTCAACCAACCATTGCTATACTATTGTATTCTCCTTGACATCTTTTCTAGAATTACATTCCAAGTTTCCTATTTTTTTATGGAAGCCCATAGGAACACCTAGGTAGTTAAAGGTATCACTACCTTTGTGAAATCCCAAAATCTGAGAGAAACCTCTATCTTCTATTGTTGAAGTATTTATAGTGTAAAATATGCTCTTTTGGGTGTTTATCTCTGCCCTTATGGCTGAAGAGAAGCAATCTAAAACTTCTTTGATTAACCTGACATTCAATTTTATGGCTTCCCCTAATAAAATAGTGTCATCTACAAATTGAGCATGAGTGATTGTTCTATATCCTATAGCTGCTCTAATTCCCAAGATTTATTTTCTTCTTCTCAATTTGGTCAGGGTCCTCCCTAAAGTTTTAGCTAGAAGGATATAAAGGTAAGGGGAGAGAGGACACCCTTGCCTTAATCCTCTAGTGGCTTTAAAGAAGTTAGCAGGTTCCCTATTGATTAGAGGGGCTATCCAAGGTCCCTCTATGCAAGCTCTTATCTAGTCTATCATTTGAGCTGGAAATCCAAATTTGGCTAACACCTATGTTAAAAAGCCAATGTCTACTCTATCAAAGGCATTAGCCATATCAAGTTTAATGGCTATTATTTTCTTTTTGGACTTGGCACTTGAGTGTAGGGCTTCATGAATCATTATAATGTTGTCATATATTTGTTTCCCTAGAATAAAACCCCCTTGTTTTGGCTCTATCAAATCATTAATATTCCTTTTAATTATGTTTGCTATTATTTTAGTCATTATCTTATAAGAGCAATTGCACAAAGATATAGGTCTAAATCTATCAAAAGTAACTGTATTTTTCTTTTGGAATTAAAGCTAAGAAAGTGGAGTTGATTGCCCCAGATAACTTACCTCTTATCCTTATCTCTTCTATCATTGCCAATAGGTCATCTCCTATAATTTCATAAAATTACTGATAAAAATTATTGGTGAAGCCATTTGGTCTTGGAGCTTTGTCCTTGGGTAGTGAACGTATAACTTCTTCCAACTCTTCTTTGGTTACTACTAAAGAGAGATCTTCTATGTCTCTATTTTTTAACAAAGGAGGAATGTTGTTCAGGAGAGTGGCCTGAGCCTACTGATTTATTGTTGTCTTTGTGAGAAGGGTTGAGTAATGATCTCTTGCTAGTTCCTTTATGACTACTTGATCAGAATAAATTTCTTTAGTTTTGTGAATTTCTCTAATTGTATTTTGTTGGTAGTGTTGCATTGTTTTTAGATGAAAGTAATTTGTGTTTATGTCTCCTTTCTTGAGCCAAATCATTCTTGATCGAAGTCTCCAATGTGCCTCTTCTTATCTAAAAGCTTGATCCATTTCTTGGTTCAACTAGAGTCTTCTCTCTTCCTATTGAGGGGTTGGAGGTTGATCACCTATCTCTTGCTCTACTTCCTCCATCTGTTGTAGCAATATGCTTGACCTATTTTGAACTTTAGTCTTATTGGAAATCCAATCCCTAATGGCTTTCTTGAGATTGGAAATTTTCATTTTCCATACCTCTTGGGGACTGTTTGCACATACATGTTGTTTCTAGATACTTTCTACTAAAGGTGCAAACTCCTCATGCTCCATCCATTCTAGATTGTATTTGAAAGGAATATTCCTTTTTCCAAGAGCACTATCACCCATATCCAAATAGATAGGCTTATGATCTGAGACCAAACTTTGAATTATGCCACTTGATACAAGTGGATACCTGAATAGTATATCTTCTTGTATCAAGAATCTATCTAATCTTTCTATAATGAATTTAACCCTAGCTCTTCTATTTGTCCATGTAAATTTTCCATTTTTAGGGATTATGTCTTGAAGTTTATGCTCAGTTATAATTTGCATAACCAGGTCCTTAAAAGGGTCTTTTGAGGGAATGCCTCATTTTTTCTCCCATTGGACTAAAGTCACATTCAAGTCCCCTAATATAATTAAATTTGGGGGTCTTTCTTGATGAATTCAATGCTAAAGACTTTTCCAAGCCTCCTATTTTAAGACTAGTTTATTTGGTCCATACAAATTGACTATGTAAAAATCCAAATCTACCAATCCATTTTGTTTTTGAAAAGAATGATTGCAAGCAAATATTTGCAATGGGAATAACTTTTTTTATCATATCTCAACATTCAAGGCTTCACCACATTTGATTTTCTACTCACTGCATACAACACTCAGTGGACAAGAGTGGCCAACTCCTGTGTTTTTTTGGGGTTCACCTTACTAAACCTACACATTTAGAAGGGTATAAGGATTATCCTTTAATGCCTATAACACTTAAAGGAGGACGCTTATTCACAAACTCGACTCGAAGTCCATCTAGGTAGCTTAATCAAGTGTAGAGCCTTGGTGCTTAGTTACCACACCTTCGTGGTCTAACTAAGGTCATTTCCACTTTATCAACAATTAATATGATCACTTGATCTTGCACGTTCAATGGATCACTACTGTTGACTTGTGAAAAATTCCACAAACTTCTAGTTGGGATACACTCGATCCTACTTGTTCAAGGTGTAAAGATTCACAAGATACCTGGTTATTGTATTCACACAAGTCCTTCCAGGTTTATGAGTTCTTAGCTATTGCATCCTTGCAACTCCTTCTAAGACTCATATTTACCTGGTTATTGCATCCATGCAACTCCTCCTAGGATTGGGCTTTATTATGTTTCATTTTATAAGAGTATTTCTATCCACCCCTTCCCAAGGTAACAAATCTTGCATTGAAACATAATTCTAAAATAAATTATTATATATTACATAATATGAAATAATTTATAAAACAACTTCATAAACATGTTACAATTGATAATAAAGATTTACCTTGAAATAATGCCAAATTGCACATAATACAAATGCTTACCATGAAAACTTCAAGGATCCTTTTTGCTAACATACATACTTTAACACAAGATATCCAATTATCATAATGATGCATTATAGCAATTGAAAAAAATCATTACTATCTATCCATGGCAAATATTGTTGAACACACCTTAAAGTACAAAACCCATAGCATCATTAAAACAACATAATATTTCAATTTGTACAATAATCAAGTTTACAAAACTTTTTGAACAAAGCATTCCTTTACATAGCCTTTGATTATTTTTTAACAACTAAACATTTCTAGAGCTTATGAAGCCATCCCCCAAGGATATCCAAGCCTTCTAAAGATCTGCAACATCTTCTTGATAGGGACTCCACCCATGACTTATGAGATATACTTAGGGATCAAGACAACTTTAAATGTAATGCAACTTAAATCATGCATTTTCTACTATGCAAACAACCATGCATAAAACATAATAAGAACAAGCCAACATGAAGAGAATCCCATACTTCTCTTTATAATGATCCTTTAACTCACACAAGTCTCAAGAATCATTATAATAGCTTCTCTTTCAAAACCAACATACAAATATCCATCTAACCAAAGATAATCCCATACTTCTCTTTATAATGATCCTTTAACTCACACAAGTCTCAAGAATCATTATACTAGCTTCTCTTTCAAAACCAACATGCAAGTATCCATTTAACAAAGAGAAACCCATACTTCTCTTATAATGATCACCTAACCCACAAGAGTCTCAAAAATCATCATAACTTCTCTTTCAAAACCACATTCAACAATTCATTTTATGACTACTATATTAATAAGGTAAAGAACATACACCCCCTTTTTGTTTTTCCCAAACAATTCTACAAAAGATAAAGTAAACTTAAGCATCTATTAATAAATAAATTTTCCAAAAAACTAAACCTGCTTCTTTCTTAATGATCCATAAATCAATGATATATCTCTCATCAATCCAACATTTATAAAGAAGCAACATTCATAATAGAAGAGTCTCTCATAACCCAATATTATTTCTTTAAAAAAATAAAAGCAACCATTTATAATTTGAACGCTTTCCTACTATAACCTATTAATACAAAAAAAAAGGAGAAGAAATGATTGCCCACCACCAACATAAATATATAGGATCCACGATTAGAACTTAACCCCAAGCAACAGATATGTAAGCTACAAATCCAAGCATAGGGAGGTGACTCACACAGGCGGTCGAATGGCTCAAAGCAACCAAAATACAACACAACCAGGTCCTAGCCAAGACAACTTATATCGGGTTACAAGCTTACAAGCATGGCCATAATTTAAGATAACGAAGCATACAAATTGGATGATAGCTTGTCTATGCAGCTAGACACGAATAAGAGTACTTCAAACCTTACTAAGCAAAACCAAGCATCAACAAGAAAGCATACCAAAAGAAACCATCCAATCATTGAAATATTATGTAGAGAAGGGGTCGAGGTCAAAGGAAAAGGATGATCATTTAGACATCTATGGTAAAGCACATGCTAAAAATAAACTACAACAATAAAAGGGAAGTAAAACAAAGTCAAAGAGATCATCATCAAATAACCAAAGCATACTGAACAAAAATAATAATGAAAGCACCTAGTTTGCTGGCTTTCTCTACGTCTCGAAATGGACATCGCTGCTCTAAAAATAGTTCTTTCTCCTCATGCATTAGTCCACCTTCTTTTGCTTCCAAAAATCCAACAATCCCTTCCTCCTGCCTGCCCCACACAAGATTTAAGAAAAAAGGTATAAGCTTGCATGGAGAGGAACATGAAATAAATGCTCAAGAAAGCATTTTCCAAGACTTGAGCCACCTTAAAGAGAAACGGTCCATAACACAAGCTACCCTAATTACTTCTAAAATAAAAAAATTCCTTAATAAAACCAAAAGGGGTGTCATTTAATTAACATTCAACCAAAAAAATTGCTTAATCAAATTCAAATCCCACATTAGCTTTATTTTTGGTATTTGACATTGATTTTCTTTAAAGCTCAAATGTCAACAATCTATTAAATACTTTACTTATCTAAAGTATTAAAGCCACATTTAATTAACTTAATAATTTAAAAGTATTAATTTTATCCACTAATTAATACTTAATGAATCTAAAGTATTAATGTTACCATTCAACAACAATCTATGCATACCATGAACAAACATAGATTCACACCAATAATGTTTCACACCATTGATTTATCCCTAAGTAGGCGATCTCCTTTAAGATAATCTAAATCTATTGCCAACCTATTAAGGAGACTCGTTGCACAAGCAACTTCCTAGCCCAACAGTGTGAACATGAAAACAAACAAAATGCAATGCATCTACATGAAGGGTGTTTTGTTACCTTAAGTTGTAGATGAGCAAGTCATCACAATCACTTCCCTAAATATCCCTCTTTGCAAGTGGTTCACCCATATGGTCCCACAAAAGAGAGCACTTGGTCTTGCATCCACAATTTCATAAGTAGTACCATATTCCATGCTCAAAAGAATGCAATCATTCAACATGAAATGAAGCTATGCCATTAAAACATTCACACCAATACATAGTTCATTGTCTATAAAAAGTTATGTCAAGGAGGGTTGTTACAGACTATGGTCCAAATTTGTCCTTGTGCAGAGGAGAATGCTATACAATTTGAGTGTCTTTTTTTATTAATACATATAAGGGCCTATGGATCCCATGCAAGAAGGAGCCCCCTCGAGGCACTTAACGAATCTATTACTTCTAGGTTTGAGGATCTTCATATATTTTTCCATTCTATTCTTGCTAACTACTCTATCAATTTAGTTTATTTATCAAGAGGCATTAGCTCCACCAATTAAATTCCTTAACATTTCAAGGAGATCCAGGTTTGAATATTGTCAAACGATACATGGATAATATCCAAGCTTTGTTGTAATACCACTATCTGGTGATGATTTAATATGAGTGGGGCCCATTTCAATCCCATATAACACATTGAAAAAAATATAGTTTCTTTTTTGTAGATAACCATTGGCTTTTGTTGGGCTATTAATTGACTTAGGTAGTTTTTTCAGGGGACTACCCAATCCCCTTCCATTACATGATAGAACCTTCATTTCTTAAGTAACTTAGCCTTGTTGAAGTCTAAGGTTGTCTATGATTTCTTTTAAATCTCTATATTTTCTTGTTCTATTCTTAACTCTTGATTAGATTTACTCCCTCTAGTAGAAGATCTAGTGGCTGGGATGCCTCTTGGAATCATTGTTATTGCTAACCAAGTCTCTTCTATTTCTTCAATCTCCTCTTCCTAAAGGTTTTCTTTGGTAGCTTGAGTTTCCTCTACTTCATATTCTATTTTAGAATTTTATGGATCTTACCCCTTTTTAGATGTCCTTGGATGTTTTTCTTCTTCATTTTGTGATAAAATAGATAACTTATTATTGTTTTGTCTTTCTGACTATGGTTGAGACCTTGTACTTTTAGATATTCTTTGTTGTTTTCTTATTACTTTTTGGAATTCTTGATCTTCCTCCTTTGTCTCTAGTTGTACCTTAGTGGGACAATTACTTGAGAAATGACCATATTGTTGACAAGTAATACATGTAAAGGGAATGTGTTCATAATATAGTGGTTGTGTATGGGTCCAATCCAAGACTTTAATACCTATGTTTTTAGGAAGTCTTTTTTTTTTAGATTAACTTGAATACACAACCTAGCAAAAGTTGAATTATTGGCCTTCAAAGGATCCTAATCTACAAATGTTCCAATAGAGTTACCTGTCATCTCAAGAGTCAATTTATTCCATAGATGCACAGGTAAAAATAATAGTCTTACCCAAATTGAGACTTCTAATTCTTCCACTTGTGGGTCAAAACTAACTGACCAAGGCATCATGTAAAGAGGGCTTGATCCAAGAAACTAGGGATATCCTTGAAATCTTACATCTCTTTCCTTTATGGAGGAGAAAATAACTATTGAATACCCTCTTCCTGCCATCATGAATTCATAGCTAGATATTTTAGATCCCCAAAAAGAGATGATCCATCTTTGAATGGTTGTTGGGCTAGGCCAGATACACATAAATTTGTAAGCAAGAGCTCTCTCAATTAGGGTGAGGATCAGTCTTTGAATATAGTCCAAAGGAATATCCACCACTGGATCATGATTCAACTTAGGAACAAAGGAGTCATTGTTACTTGGTTAGGAATGTTGAGACCTTCTTTTCTTCAAAGCTTTGGTCATTTTTTTTAGTTTTGATTGGTTGAACAACGGAGGTAGTGAGAACAAGGAAAATGAGCCATGGTCAACATTCTTGAGTATGGAGTAAATCATCATGGTAACATCTCAAAAGGAGGGTTTGGGATGGGGAGGAATATCCTTTGCGGTAATTGCCATGACAAGGCTTTAGAGGTGACCAAACCCTAATATGAGCCAAAAGAGAAAACCCTTACCAAAATCTCAAAGATTTTATTTCTTGGCTCACTTTCCTCTATAAGATTCATGGATAGACCATGAGAGCAAAAAAAAAATTGAGGAAACCAACAAAGGAATAAGAAAAATATCTTAAGATAAATAATTATAAAAAAAATTCAAATAGTCACAATGCCTATCAAATATGGGCATGAAAGGAATAATATGCCGGGTGGTATGAAACCTTGTCCAAAAACTAGGTCCAAATATCAACAATAGACAAAAAAATCAAAATCGACACTATTGTAGCTTTTTCCCTTTTCGGTCTAAAGGGAATGTGCTCATAATCCAGTGGTTGTGTATGGGTCCAATCCAAGACTTTAATACCTATGTTTTTAGGAGCCTTTTTTTATATTAACTTGAGCACACAACCTAGCACAAGTTGCATTATTGGCCTTCAAAGGATCCTAATCTACAAATGTTCCAATAGAGTTACCTGTCATCTCAAGAGTCAATTTATTCCATAGATGCACAGGTAAAAATAATAGTCTTACCCAAATTGAGACTTCTAATTCTTCCACTTGTGGGTCAAAACTAACTGACCAAGGCATCATGTAAAGAGGGCTTGATCCAAGAAACTAGGGATCTCCTTGAAATCTTACATCTCTTTCCTTTATGGAGGAGAAAATAACTATTGAATACCCTCTTCCTGCCATCATGAATTCATAGCTAGATATTTTAGATCCCCAAAAAGAGATGATCCATATTTGAATGGTTGTTGGGCTAGAACAAATACCCATAAATTTGCAAGTAAGAGCTCTCTCAATTAGGGTGAGGATCAGGCTCTGAATATAGCCCGAAGGAATATACACCACTAGATCGTCATTCAACTTAGGAACAAAGAAGTCATTGTTACTTGGTTGGGACTGTTGTGACCTCCTTGCCTTCAAAGCTTTGGTCATATTTTTTAGTTTTGATTGGTTGAACAACGGAGGTAGTGAGAACAAGGAAAATGAGCCATGGTCAACATTCTTGAGTATGGAGAAAATCATCATGGTAACATCCCAGAAGGAGGGTTTGGGGTGGGGAGGGATATCCTTTACGGTCATTGCCATGACAAGGATTTAGAGGTGACCAAACCCTAATCTGAGCCAAAAGAGAAAACCCTTCCCAAAATCTCAATTTTTTTTATTTCTTGGCTCACTTTCCTCTATTAGATTCATGGATAGACCATGAGAGCAAAAGAAAAAATAGAGGAAACCAACAAAGTAAGAAGCAAAAGATCTTAAGATAAATACTTGCAAAAAAATGTAAATAGTCACAATGCCTATCAAATTTGGGCATGAAAAGAATAATGTGTCGGGTGGTATGAAACCTTGTCCAAAAACAAAGTCCAAACATCAACAATAGACAACAGAATCAAAATCGACACTATTGTAGCTTTTTTCCTTTTCGGTCTAGATAAGGATACTTGCTTGAATTCAGCTGCTTTTACCCTTGAATGAGTGCCACCCTAATCACACACTCTGTCTTAACTACCCACATAATCATGTAGCATAAAAATAATTAAAAAACATATGGTTTACATTGAGAATGACAAGGTAAAAATAAAGAGGACCATTATTTTTTTTTACTGGATAATAAGGGGTTTTACTCGGGTCCCCCAACCTTGATAAATTACATCTCTCTTCTTTAGAGCTTGATATTTTACAAATAGATACACTTCTCATCTCAATTGAGATGCTATAGCTAGAAACCTACATCATTTTACATAAAATATTTGAATTTTTTATTTTCATTTTCTAGATCTTTTCAAATTTCTATATGAATACAATTACTCCAGAATTTAGCAACCTTCTTGACATTTTCCTATAGCAGCCTTCACAATGCCAAAACTTCATCTCTACTATTTATGCCTTACATCTTAGTAGAGTAATATTTCCAAAACATCGCATTATTATAGTTCACTTTACCAAATTTAAATTGCTAGTTTCATTCCTCGTTGAAGTCATAGCCCTTCATTGCTCTTCCCATCATTCACCTAGTTGGAAAATATTTGCAATTTCATTTTTCGTGACTTGAAAAATTGTCACTGCCCTTATTTTGAATGGTTGACTTCATAGGGTCGTATCTCCCTCAATATTGCTTAGATTTTTGCATATGACCATTCATTTTAAAGCTATTAAAATTCTGCACAATTTGGTCCAAGAATCAATTGAATCGGATAAATATTCAAGAAGATATGGCTCCTAAAATATGAGATATTTTTCAATAAAAAACCCTAATCCTTTGCACTTTGCAATTTCATTTTTTACAACTTGAAAAATCATCACTGCCCTTATTATGAATGGTTGACTTCATAAGGTCGTATCTCCCTCAATATTGCTTGGATTTTTGCATATGACCACTCAATTTAAAGTTATTCAAATTTTGCATAAGTTGGTCCAAGAATCAAATCGGATAAATCTTCGTAAAGATATGGCTCCTAAAAGATGAGATGCTTTAAAAAAAACCCTAATCCTTGACACTTTGTAATTTTATTTTTCTCATTGTAAGCATCCTTCCACACTCCTTCAGCTTTCCTAGCCTTCCACTCAACATCCCAGCCTTCCGTTGCAGCTCCTTCAATTGGCCAGCCTTCCATGCTCCTTCAACCTTATTAGCCTTCCTCATTCCTTCAGACATCCCAACCTTCCACCCAACATCCTAGCCTTTCGTTGTAGCTCCTTCAGCCAGCCCAACCTTCCACACTCTTTCAGCCAACCTAGCCTTCTATGCTTCTTTAGCCTTGACACTCCAAAGATCAACTCATCATTCAACCTTCCATGCACCTTCAGCTTTTAGCCTTCCATGCTCCTTCAGCTTTCAGCCTTCCACGCACTTTCAGCCTTCATATTTGTTGATTTTTAAAGCACCAGAACATTTTCCAAGCCCCTTAGGGGGCAACCCCCTAGGTTTTGTCCTATTAGTATATTAAAAGAGGATCATTATTTAACCTCAACCCACTCATTATTATTATATAATATAATATAGTATAATATTATAATCAACCTTGGGTTATGTGTGGCCTATGCTAGCCCTTGTATATTATAATATTATATCCCCATATACCTATTCTTAGGTACCACAACACAAGTCGATGAATTCCATTTTGAATAAGAGATAAGAGGATATGACTTCAACCAAGCATCAAACTAGAAATTTGCATAATCCCCTTCGTAGACTAACCATCTCATACATTTATGGGATTAATTACAAAATATGTGATGAAGTTCCATGTTGGTGATCTCTTGGGTAGGACTTGTTCCCTAAATAGATTGCATCAAGAGAACCCATATTTTTTTTAAGATTTTCACCCAAGTTTTACCTTAATCTTTAAAAAATACTAACACAAGTTTTTCCCCTTAAGGCCAAACTCATAAGTCTGCAATTCTACAAGCTTTTCCCTCCAATATTCTTTCCTTTACAAACCCTAATCCACTTACAAAGAGGAAACCTAAATTTTTCCTCACATCCTTTCCAAAGAAAGTCTCTTTGAATTTTATCAATTTTTGATGTTATATCTACTAATAATCTTGAAAGTGACATCATATAAATAAGGATGCATTGCAATGTAGTTTATAGTTGTAGCCTTCCTTCCATGGCTAAAACTTACCTTTACAACTTTCCCAATAAATATTCATTTTATCAAAAAAATGACTCCAAAGCTCTCTTTTTATTTCCTTTACGAGAGAAAGAAATATCTAAGTAGGTTGACAAAAAATTTTAATTTTACACCCTAAAATATCCATAATAATCCATTGTAAATCTAAGGTAGTGTTCATTTTTTTTTTTAGATTTTGTAGTATTAACAAATTGGCCAATAGTCTTCTCATAACATGATAATATTGATTTAAGCTCTATGGCCTCACTAGGATGACCCAAAAGGAAAATATCATCAACAAATTAGAAATAAGATTAGAAGGGATCATTTGTTGTAAACTGAACATCTTTTATTTTTCCTTCAATTTTTTGCGTGTGAAAAAGTTCTCTCTCATGCCTCCACAAGATTAATAAATAAATAATGAATCATAGAGTCCATAGGATGACTTAAAGTTTCTAATAGAGAAATCACTTATCAAAATAAAATATTAAAAAAGCCTTAAAACATCATCTAATCCATTTATACTAACCTTGATCAAAATCAAACCTTTTGAAAATATAATGTAAAAAACTCCAACAAACTCTATGCTTTGTTTATATCTAATTTCATAAGCATTTTTTATGGAATAAAAAGAATATATGACCTCTTATACAATAGTCACACCATCAAGAATTTGTTTACCATGAACAAAACTATCCTTTTTCTTTAAGATAATGAAAGTCTAAAATACTTTCTTTGCATTGATTTTTAAAATAATCTTATATAAATCATAGTAGAAAGAATTATTATACAAGAATTAACAAAATATTTTGTCTTGTCTTTCTTTGAAATATAATAGGAAAGGAGGGAGTGTACATTAAAAATCTAGAAACCTCAACAAAAAAAAAAGGAAAACCAAAAAAATATCAAAGTTCTAAAAGTAAGGATTGATTGAAGATATTTGTTGTTGTAACATAGTTGGTTTTTTGGACATGGCCCGGACACTAATAAATGGGAGGTCCAATATTCGAACCACCTCCTAAATTGTCTTTTATGGAAATTTAAAAAAAAACTCTTATAGCTTCCCTTTAGATAGTGGTATACCTAGATGGGACAACATTGCTAGCCACCTAAGAGCGGCTCTAGAGATTTTCTCTCTACCCAAGAGTCATATCCAGAGGACAGCGCAAAGGTTTAAGCTTTGGCTTTTTTCGGAAGATCCGATGTTCAAACCACGGAATGTGTGTGGTTGTGTGTTAAATTCCTTATTAATAAGCTCAACTCAACTCTTCCCTTATGAGAGCTCATGGTGATATGGGGATGCCCTTAACATGTACACTAACTAAATCTTAATACTTCTTATATGCATCTACTGTAATGGTTGAACCTGGTCTCACCACCGATAGTGCAAGTGGCGTCCTTACCAGTAGACCCACACGAATTTGAGGGAAGATATTGATGTTTAAGAATCTTCTCTTAGGACTGTTATTCATGGCCTCATTAAAAACTTTCTTCATCGGGTGATTGACTTCCATGCCCGTAATTTTATGCACTGTTTTTACAGTACACATATATTGAACGTCTATGAATGCAAGTTATGCTTTTCTATATGCAAACTATTCCTTTTAAACGCTAGTCTCAAGCAAAATATATTTATTCCCCTTGCACTTTGAAAATATAGAACGAGATCTGATTTACTCTCATTGTAGGATGTTTCAATTTCAATTAGTCCGTCTGCTTTTAGAAGCTTTAGATTTGAAATTTTAAGCTGGAATGTTCATGGTGGCTTAAGTGGAATTTGATATATTGTCATCTTGGGCACTACTTGTCTGTTTTAGGAAATCGCAAGGGTGGAATTTCTATGGAGGATGCACGCCCATTTACCGGACTTGACATTCTACTTGCTCAATTAACATTAAAGTTTACTTCACTTCTTCAATACCTGTTCTCATTTTGTTCTGCAAGCATTGAATATATTCGTCAGTAACCATAGATGTTTTCTGTAAGGTTAGTGGATTGGTAAGTGCTTGTCTGCCAAGTAATTATTAAAAAAAACTTAGGTTCAAATTTTGGGGTGTCATTGTAGTTACTGTGAGCGATTGGTTGGGTGAACAATAACGAGAATTGGCCAAGAACTTATCAAAAAAAGACCTAGGTGGTCAACAACATCGAGAATAGATTGATACGCATAGGAGTTATAAGGGCCAGCCCCAAGATTCAACAACAACGAATAAGGAGCAGCCCCAAAATTCAACAACCACAAGACGAATAGGGGTTATGAGGGCAGCCCCAAATTTCAACGACCACAAGACGAATAGGGATTATGAGACGAATAGGGATTATGAGGGCAACCCCAAGATTCAACAACCACGATACGAATAAGAATTATAAGTGGCAGCCAAAAATTTAAATCTAATCTTCCCTTTTAAAAAAAAATGTTCTGCACGCATTGAATACTTTATCTTTTACCTAAAGTATTGTCGGATTCTTTTTGTCAATTGATTTGACAAGCCAAAAATTTGGAGTAGACATTTTAATGCTTCACGCTTCGGGGATTGACCTTCCCCAAAAACAGGCTAAAAGAATCTCAGAACCTTTTGACAAATAAAAGTGATCAAGTTGATCTAAGAATCTTGAACAAAAAAATATGGCATATGGCAGTTGTCTTGGATGTCTACTATTGATTAGCATTTTTAACGCAACTTAAGAAAAAATGATCTGGAGTCTAGCCAGCTTTTGGTTTATTATCTGCTAAATGCTATTGTCAGTTAATGTTCTTTAAAGGGGTTAATAGTGTATTGCCCATCTCAGCAATGGTTACACTTTCTTAGCCCGTTTCATTTTAAGGACCCTCCATTGTTTGCCACTGAGTTGTCCTCTCCTGTTCTTGTTCCAAAGGACAGGACAGGACAACTCAGTGGCAAACAATGGAGTTTTTTAAGGAGTTAATAGAGTAATGCTCATCTCAGCAATGGGTACGCTTTCTTAGCCCGTTCATTTTAAGGACACTCCATTGTTTGCCACTGAGTTGTCCTCTCCTATTCTTGTTCCAAAGGTATGCAGTGGAAATATTGCATTTACAGGGTTGTAAGGAGGTCAATGTGCATGCTGGTAACAGAAAGAGCATGCTATTTCTGGATATGTCACAATTAAACATGCTTCTATAGTGGCAGTTCATGCATGATATTCTTCTAAATTGGCTAGGTAGTCCTAAGTTTCTCTTGACATGTTGAAGAGGAAGTATTTAGGAAAGGTTTGGTTAATTATCAGGTCTATGGGTTTGCCAAAATCATCGTTGAATCGAATCATTTATGAGGGAGACATAAATATGAATATTCCGATCTTGTATTCAAACAAGGATTTATCTAAATCTTTTCAGTCCCAGGTATTCTATTCTTTAGATTTAAGCCAATTTTGAGTCAAAAGCGCATCTGAACTTTCATTGGTTTTCTGAACTCCAACGGTTTGCTAAATCTGTTATCAGGGTCACTTATGCTGAAGAAATGTCATACTTTTAGAAAGTAAAAAACTTAAATGATGAGCCCCGTGCATCTTTCCGTATATTAATGGCCCTATTTTAAAAGAATCAGCCTTGAAATATGGGAATGAAATGAAGCAAATCTGAAGTCAGTCGAAAGCCTTGGAAACTGCATCAAACAAAATATCCCTGCAATTGCCATCTCAAATGATAACGAAACAGCCTGTCACGTTTTTGAAGTTTTCATTACTGACGACCCTTGAATCAAGAAGTCTAGGGCATTGCAAATAGTATTCTTTGCCGTAAATGGGCCTTTGATAACAACTATTTTTATATCTGAGAGAATACAGTACATAATAAGAATCAATCATGTACCATATCCACTGCTATTTAGAAGCAAAATCGCCGCTTGCATCTTGACATCAACAAGCCCCAAACCCCATGCTTCTTTTGTAAAGAGACAAATTGTAGACCTCTCCTGCAGCCAGTTCGCCCAAAGCTAACCCTTGCATAGGGTTATCTTTAAAGGTTAGGTGGATTGTAAGATTTTGGACACTTACCAAGAGGAAATATAGGTTCAAACCTTAGGGCATGTCCAATAAGGGTAAAGGTAGTAGTCTGCCTTGAATCCGCTGAGTGCGCGCCAGCTTGATGAGGACGGCACCAACCCTGAGCCACTCCTCGCTGGACCACGTTTACGGAGGAGAAGCAAGGGTTATAGTGACAGCTTCAATAATTTAACCTGTATTTAGAAGCAGAAACCTTGGGGAGAATGTCTAACCCCATACCCAAATGTTAAAGACAAAAAGATATTAAGAAATCCTGATATCAAAAAAATTCTGTCATGGGGTGATACATTTTCCCAAAGACCTCTCTTGCAAATCCCTTCTCAATCTTTGGTAGACATACCAATACACAGCGGAAACAGCAAAAAACCAACACTCCTACCTTCAGTTACCGATTCCCAATTAGTCAATATCGACGATTTAATCTTACTCTCACTTTGTTTAGCACCCAAGGCAGCAGAGAACACATCCAAATTCCAAATAACTGACACTACCTCATATAGAGTAGGCACAGTTATGGGGATGAACAAAATAATCAGTAAAGTTAGATTAGAGACAAGCAAAATCATCAGTACAGTTATAATGAGGCTTGAGCATCAGGCCATCATGAAGGGAAATCCAACTAATTTTGTTTGGCACCCTAGCTGTATAAAGCAAATGGCTATATTGCCAAACATTGTTATGGATATGGCAATTTTTTTTTGGAGACCATAAGATACCAAATGGCATATATATGTATTAACGTTACTGAATGTGATGTTGATTTCTTCTGTAGGTCTTAGAATCAAAAGGTTTGTATATTCTGTAAATTAGAGTAAGCAAAAGGAGGATGACATCACAAGCCATGTTGTTAGATGCTTTTAACGAAGATCATCTAATTCTAAGATGCTTCCCAGAGTGGTCAGACTTTTTATTATTCGGTAATTTTTTTTTTTTAAGGAAGGCCAAGTATACTTGGGTATAATGGGAGCCTTCTTCCTTCCATGATTTGAATTTGGGTAGCTTGAACAACAGTCCAACAACATTAGACTATGAATATGAATAATGTGAAATTGTCAACAAAAGAGATAGGCCAGTTGGTATTGGTAGAGTGCTTGTTGGTGGGTTGCTTCGGTCTGATTCTGGATATTTACAGTTTCATTGACTTCGTCTTTATCCAATAGGCTATAGTTTTTAATGACAATTTTGAATTTCATCCAAAATCATACCCAACATCTAGCAAAAGTGTTAACCATCTTCCTATGAAAGTTTTTAATGACAGCTTTGAATTCCATCCAAAATCATACCCAACATCTAACAAAAGTGTTAACCATTTTCCTATAAGAATTTTTAGTGACAACTTTGAATTCCATCCAAAATCATACCCAACATTTAACCATTTTCCTATTAAAAAAAACGTCACGTAATTCTAATAGTCTTAGGTTCTAAATAATTTTGAAAATGAGTCATAGCTTACTCAATTTATTGGTTATCACTATTTTTTTTAATAAATTAAAAATTTAAAGGTATATTGAGGCTATCTTTTTCCTAAATTGAATATAAGTTTTTCTTAAAAAATTTGCCATTAAATTATCTTTTGGTTATAACAACTTTATATAAATAATTTTGATCATAAAAATCAAAATTATCTATTTTCCTATATGTAAAATTTCATAAAATTTTGATAATCTAAAATTAGATACTTCTAAGTTCCACAAAAACAGATTTAAGGAAACTTCACATGTTGAGTATGGTGTTCATTTACTGCTCGAAAAGTATCCCTCTATTATGTCCTTTGGGTGAATTCAAAATTATTAATAGACATGCAACTTGTTTTTCTTTAATATTAAAAATTTAAGACATTTATTTTTATTTGTAAGATATGGTATTAACTTTAAAATAAAATTTAATATAAGAGATCAAAGATAATAAATAAATAATTATAACAGATTTTTAATATATATTTTATTAATTTTTAAATATGTATATTTTATTCCACGGGATACTTTAACAATATGTTATTAATGTTTCATTTAAGTAACTCATTTCGAATCACGAAAAGTTGTTGCTATGTCCCGTGTGGCCTTCAGTTGTGCCACCACCTACTTCAAACAAAAAAACAGTGTACATTCTACTTTAATACAATTGCCTGCACTTATCTATATGTGTAAAAAGATATCTTTTGGTTATGTCAAGAGTCTCTTGCTACTTCTCACTCCTAAATTTGGGTGAGAATATTTTTTTCAAATTTTAATTTTTACCTTACAATTTCAACTATATCCTTCTAATTTTTGTCTTGTTTTGAATTTTGTTTTATTCTTATAATTTTGTCATATTCTATTCTTGTATTATTTTTATTTTTATCTTATTTAATATCACAATTTCCAATATTTCCCTTTCAGACCAAATGGAAAATTTTCCATTTTACCTTTTAGTGAAATAAATTTATTTTTGTCTTCATGCTAATATTTCAACTTAACATACTTTGATTTTGTATGAAAAACAAGTTTTTTAGTCCTTTAAATTACACTCATATTACCAAAAAAATAGTAGTTGTTCTCTCTTGTCATTAATCCAAGTCTTTTGGGATTTTCCTCAATCATACCACTTATGTTCTTGCTAATGTAGTCGCTATATGCTTTTCCTCTACTAGTAAGAGTGAAACAATTGCTTGTTTTTTTAAATTAATTTTACAAATACATTTTTCCAATGAAACATAATTTCCTAATGTATACTTCCTATCATCAATTAAAAATTCCTATTTTTAATCACTCTATCCACCCATATAAATCTTATTAGTTGAAGAATAATGGATTCCATAATTTAAAGTTTTTTTCACATGCCTCATTTATCTTAGATGCTCCCATATAATCCTTTGATGGATTGCTCATGAATATTGAAACTAAAGATATTCCATATGCAATATCTCATATTGTTATTGTTAAGTACATATTGTTGTCAATAAAACTCCTACACTTCTTATCTACTTTTTCACTTTCATCATTATTGCACATTATGTCACCTTATGTAAATATTTATAACTTTCCATGCCAAACTTCTTTAACCTATTATATGTATATTTATTTTTCTAAATGAATGTCCTATCATGTTTTTAATGTGTAACCATGCTCAGAAAGTAATGTATCAAATATAAATCAATAATTTTAAATTATTGCATCATGGCTTGCTTGAATTATTTATTCATTCTTGATCAACCACATGTGAAAATTAAATCATCAACATACAAAAATTAAACAAAATACCCTTACCTCCATTTTGTAGTACAATGTGTACTTATTATTACTTCACAAATCCACAATTTAAAAAGTATTCATCAATTCTTTAATACCATGTCCTTGGATATTTTTTGAGTCCATAAAATCATTTTTATCTTGTAAAGATGTCCTTATTTATATTTCATTTTAAATTAGTGTGGTTGTTTGACATACACTTCTTATTAAATATTGTCATTCAATAATGCATTCTTTATATCAAATTGATGTATGCTCCATCATTTTTGGTATTCTAAGGCTAAGACTAGTTTTATAGTATATTATCTTGCAACAAGTGTATATGTATGTTCATAATCTATGCCAATTTGTTGTGCATATGCATTATGTCACTAGGCTTTATTTTTATCTTTCACATAATCCATCACTATTGTAGTTGATCTAGTACATTCACTTCACTTAAATTACCTCCTTGTTCTTTGGAAGTTCATGCAACTTCCAAATATCATTATTTTCACTTGCATTAATTATTTTTTATAGTTTGGTCCATACCTTGTTTTGGAATACTTCTTCAAAACTTGAGGGCTCCAATTTAATCAAACAACAAGTCATACTTCGCCATTAACTTCTTGATTGTTTTATCTATGCTCTTGGTTGTGCTTATCTTTTTGTAAACATCCTACTAAAATCTTGATCCAATATGTTTTAGCTTGAATGTGATTATAATGTTTTATTCCCTTTCATGCTCATCTTTGGATAAATGTTTGTTTTTCCACTTGATGTATATGTTACACCAGCATCTTCAATTATAATTGTCATCTCAATTTGTTTACTTGTTGTCTATGTAAACTAACTTGATAAAAAATGATATATCTAGATACAAATACATTATTTATATATAGGATCATAACATCTATATAACTCGCTTTCTTTAGAATAACTAAAAAAAATGCATGCTTGACTCTTTGGATATAAATTATCCTTTTTTTATCTACTACATGAACATAACCCAACCAACCAACCACTCTCAAGTGACTTACCAAAGGTTATTTACCACAATTATCGGACATCTATTAAGTATGTATACTATTATTGTAATTTCTTTAACCCATAAATGATTTCATAGCTTCTTCTGGTAGTACCATTCTTCTTTCTATTTTAATTATTGTTCTATTGTTTCTCTTTGCCACTCCAGTTTGTTGCAGTGTATAAGTTATTCTCAATTGTCTTCATATCCCATGATCTCATAAAATTGATTCAATTTCTTATAACAATACTCACCAATATATCAATACTTAATATTTTGATTTTATATTTGCTTCCATTCTCTACTATGGATTTGAAGCTCTTAAATACTTTAAAAGCATCACTCTTATTAAAACCACATAGTTTGCCACCCTTGTTTTGACATCCACCTTCATACACCAACCATCCCAAGCATGACAACTTCCTCTAAAGGTGATGACACCCGCTACCCCAGCCCAACAACCCAAGGAGCTAAGTCTATAGGATCCCCATCATCAAGTGTGACTAGAAGGATTGGGCCAAGCTTTACATATAGGGTCAAAGAAATAGTCTTTTCAAGGCATTAAAGGTTATTACTAATTAGGAGAAGAGATGTAAGAAATAATATATGAGACTTAACAAAAGGACCTCAAAATGCTTTTCCATTCACAATTATCAAGAAAGGGAGACAAGGTATACTTTTCCAATGTAACCAATGTATTCTATAGTAGGATTTGTTAGGGTTAACCATGCAACTATATATTTCTATGAGAATGAAATTCTTCAATCCTCTATTGTCAAAGATCAGTCATTATACATTACATTACAGACCATATTGATGACAAGTTCATCAAATAATATTTAAATAACAATGAATGTTTATAACCTAAAGGTCCATGAGTCATTTTAGGCTAACCAAGTAAGATTTAAAGAAAATTATTCTTGTTGTTATATCTTTTAACAATGGAGAATGTGAGGCTAGTCTTACCCTTTGTAGTCTAACCTCGCATGCTCAACACTCTCTTCTATGTTAAGATATGTGATCTAAAAATACAAAATTCTTTTTAGGAGGGTTGTGGATTCATATATGTGGTCCATCCCTTCAACTCTCCAATGTTGCCTTAAATATGAATATAGGATTAATATATATCACTTTCTAATTGACCTTAAACCTTTTTATTACTATCAAGTAATAAAGGTTGATAATCCTAAAGTATTTATGTGTCCTCTTAATCTATCTCTTGAATCATCTTCTTTGCTATAGTCCTCTATTAGTGTTGTATTAAGGCCTCTCACTTTGAATAACTTATATAACAATAAAATTAAGGGTCATGGTTTTAATCCTATTAACATTAATAACAAAAATTCATCCAATAAAATTTTTGACTTGGATCTAACCAACCTCCCCTTGTCTCCACAAATCTTAGGCTCTCCTTCTAGTAACAAGGGTAAATTGGTGTATATATAAAGTTACTCCATTTATATTGGAACTCCCAATGAGGATAAAATCCATGGTAATAACTCTTACATGATTGAATAATATTATACTTCATGCTTCTTGTCAAACTCATATTCCATCTCTAAGTAGATTCTTTCTAATATGGGATATCAATGTAAAGTACTAATCCTATATGAGCATAGCATAAAAGAGCCCCTACAAACCAAAGCCTAATCGGTATGTTATGGGATAGGTTATATACCTAGCCATAGCCTCCTTTGCCTACCTCTCCTAGTGAAGAGAAAGTCATCTATCCTAATAGGATATTCCATGATGACCCCTAAAAAAGAGTTATTAAGGAATTAATAGGTTGTTATAGTCCTGAGTTTATTTTAATACAAGAAACAAAATTAAGTAGTGAGGAATGTAAGGATGCTTTTAAAAAGATTTGGAAGATGGGTGATTGTCTAGCAATTTCTTCTATAGGAGCTTTAGGTGGTATTGCAATAATATGGGACAAATACAAATGGGATGGGCAATTATTAGAAGCAAAAAGTAATTGGGTTGTTGGACTATTTTACAAGAAAGAGGAAAACATCAAAGTTGGGGTTATAAATGTATATGCTCCAACTATAGTTACTCCTCATGAAAGATGTTGGAAGGACCTTAGCATATTTTTGTCAAATACAATGATGATTCATTGTGATCTATGGATTCTTGGGGGTGATTTTAACATAATTTTATCTCCTTTGGAAAAGAAGGGTGGTATTCTAGGATGGTCTAAATCAATGCAAGATTTTGCTTCATTTGTCAATTCAAATGACCTTTGGGATGTTAGTCCTTCAAGTTTTCAATATACATGGGATAATAGATGCATTGGGCAAACTCATATAGTAGAAAGATTGGATAGATTCTTGTTATCCAATAAATGGTTGCAAATAAAGTATACAATCTCTTCAGATATTTTATTGTGAGCAGGATCAGATCACAAACCCATTCTTTTGACTTGTGATTTACCCAATAATGGTCATCCAAAGCCATTTTGCTTCTAGTCTATGTGGCTCCAAGACCCTGATTTCTTCTAGATGGTTATGTTATGGTGGGATGAATCAAATTTTGAAGGATCATATATGTACAAGTTTGTTCAAAAGATGAAATATTTAAAGGAGCAAATGAAGATTTGGAATGCCAAATATTTTGGTAACATTTTTAAAGAAAAGAAGAAATTGAATCCAAGCTCAAAAATTTACAAGAGATAGTAGAAATTAATGGAATGGATTAGGATTCTTATGTGAAAGAAAAATAATTACTTTTTTATTATCATAATGCATTGAAAAAGGAGTCATATTGGTTCCAAAAATCTAGGGAGAAATGGCTCAAGGAAGGAGATAGAAATACAAAAAAATCATGCTACAACAAAAACAATTTTTCTTTTCATCACATCAAAAATATTTTAACTCTAGATGGAAGAAATATTGAGGAAGAAGAAGATATAAGGAAGGAAGCAATTAATTATTTCAAAAATATTTTGTCAGATACTGGGCAAGATAAGGAGGCACAAGATAAGCTTTTGCAAAATATTCCATCAATTATCACACAAGGACAAAATGAAAGCTTGATGAAGAAGATATCTATGGAGGAGCTACATGAAGTAATTTTCTCTTTCCATCCTAACAAGGCACCTAGCCTCGATGGATTTCCTACAATTTTCTTTCAAAAATTTTAGGATTTATTGAAGAGTGATATGTTAGTTATAATTGAAGAGGCCAAAAAAAGAAGGCTATAATAAGTGAGATCAATGCCACTTTTATTACATTGGTTCCCAAGAAAGGTGAGACAAAATATTTTGATAATTTTCATCCAATAAGCCTTTGTAATATGATTTATAAGATCATTTAAAAAATTATGGCAAACAGGTTGAAAGGCATTCTAGATTGTGTTATCTCAGAGGAACAAGGTGGTTTTGTTCATGGTAAACAAATTATTGATGGTATAATCATTGCACAAGAGGCCATACATTCTCTTCATTCCATGAAAAAACTAAGTATGCTTATGAAATTAGATATGAACAAAGCATATGATAGGGTTTCCTAGAATTTTCTACATGATATTCTCAAAAAGTTTGGTTTTGATTATAGTTGGTGTGAATGGATTAAATGTTGTTATAGCACTACAAAATATTCTATTTTGATCAATGGTTCTCCTATTAGTTACTTTAAGTCATCTTGTGGACTTCATCAAGGTGATCCACTATCTCCTTATCTATTCATTATTCTTGTAGAGGCATTAGGGAGAGCTTTCTCAAAGGCAAAAATGGAAGGAAAAATCAAAGGTATTCAAGTTGCAAAAAATGGTCCCTTTAAATCTCATCTCCAATTTGTTGATGATACTTTTCTTTTGGGCCATCCCTCAATCAATGAGGCCATGGAGTTTAAATCAATATTATCATGCTATGAGAAGGCTACTAGATAATTGGTTAATACTACAAAATCATATATTTTTTCATTAACACTACCCTAGATTTACAATAAATTATTATGAATATTTTAGGGTTTAAAATTGAAAAATTTCCATCAACCTACTTGGGTATTCCTTTGTCTCATAAAGGAAATAAAAAGGAGATTTGGATCTCTTGTTTGGATAGAATGAAAGCTTGTTTGGTAGGTTGGAAAGGTAAGTTCTTAACCATGGCAGGAAGGCTACAACTCATAAAGACTACATTGTAATCCATCCCTATTTATATGATGTCACTTTCAAGATTGCCAATAGGTATAGCATCAAAAATTGATAAAATTCAAAGAGACTTTCTTTGGAAAGGATGTGAGGAAAAATTTAGGTTTCCTCTTTGTAAGTGGGATAGGGTTTGCAAAGGAAAGAATATTGAAGGATGTAGAATTGTAGACTTATGAATTTGGCATTAAGGGCAAAGCTTGGGTGGAGATTATTCAAAGATCAAGGAAAGAATTGGGAAAAATATTACTTCAAAAATATATAGGTTCTCTTGATGCAATGAAATTATTTAGGAAAAGAAACCTACCCAAAGGATCATCAACATGGAACTTCATATCAGATAGTTTACAATTGATAAAGAAACATATTAGATGGTCAGTCAATGAGGGGAATTATACAAATTTTTGGTTTGATGCTTGGTTGAAGCCTTATCCTCTTATCTCTGACTCAAAATGGCAACCATTGGCTCAAGCATGCCTAGCTTGTAAAGGTCCAAAGGTCAAAGACTATATTAATATGAGCAACAACTCCAGATCATGGATTTCTTTTAGTAACCTAGTTGAAGGAGAGGAACTCAAACAAATTGTAGATGAACTTCAAAAGATGCTTCAAGAGTTTTATTTATCGATTTTTACATGAAAGGATGAGTTGGTTTGGAATCTATCAAAAGATGGTGGATACTCGATCAAGTTGGGATATGAGGATTTAGAGCAATCAAAATTTCCTACTCCCAAATATTTTCCTTGGAAGAATGTTTGGTCATTAGAGGCTCTCCCTAAGGCCTCAACATTCCTTTGGTTAGCAATTCAAAGTAAGATTCTTATAGGAGAGAGTCTACAAAGAAGAGGATATCATGGACCTTTTAGATGTGCCTTATGTGAGAAGGATTTAGAAACATCAGACCATTTACTTCTTCATTGTCCCTTTGCTCACACCATTTGGGGTTACTTTTTAAAAATATGAAAATATATTGGGTAGCTCCATCAACATTGAAAGAGTTGATGAAATATTGGATTAATTATTTCAAAGCTAAAGCATTATGTATTATATGGAGGATTGGTCCTACCATTATTTGTTGGAATTTATGGCTTGAAAGGAATAATAGAATTTTTAAAAATAAATCTCAAAATCATGCCCAAGTTTGGAACCATATTATTGCCTCTCTTACAGAATGTTTACAAATATGGTGCTCATCATGGGAAGTCTCAAGTGCAGAAAAAGAGGTGGTAACAACTTGGTTATAAGATTTGAACATACATGGAAGAGTCATCTGTGATAATGGAATTAAAACAAAGGATCTACTTTGATCTAGGGTAAAATAGAAATGTCCAAAAATTGGGTTTATCAAAATTAATTTTGATGGTGCTTCTAAAGGAAATTTGGGAAAAGCTGGTGGAGGTGGTGTTTTTAGAAATAATGAAGGCAAAATTCTCCTCACTTACTCAGAATCATATGGAACTTCAACTAACAACTATGCAGAGGCTAGGGCACTTCTTATAGGGATTAAAATTGCAATAGAAAAAGGATGGAAATATATTTCAATTGAGGGGGATTCACAAATTATCATTAATGCTATCAACAAAAATGGATGTGGGGATTGGATAAAAAATAATATTATTGTTGATGTTCATCATCTATTATTGGAGGCAATCTCTTGGAAATGTGAGCATATTTATAGAGAAGGAAATCAGGTAGCAGATAATTTAGCCAATTGTGGTGTTGATCTTCATCTTGGTGAAATTCAAATTTTAGAAGGCAACTGGCCAAGTGAGATTTTATCTCTTAATCAAAATGATGTCAAGGAGTTGATTGTGGAAACATAGCACTTCGAGGAAGTTGAAGAATATATTTGATAGAAAAAATAATATATGATAAAAAGGCATGTTGGATATGGTTTAATTGACCTAACAACAAATGTAATATTTTGGTATTTTGATGGGAGTGGCCCCCAATAGAAGCCACATATAACTTATTAAAAAATAATAATAAATAAAAACATCCAAAAAAACCACCATCTCTTATTCTCTAAGATTGTAACACGACCTTACCAACCTATTATTTAGGTAATTGATATTAAGGAATGATAAAATTGATTAGGTTTAAACTATTATAAAACATTCAACTCTAGCTTATCAATAAAATAACAAGCTTATTAGAGTGGATGTGAATCTTCATTATTGGTTTGCTTCTATCAATAAAATAACATATTTTATAGGGGCTTGTGGAGAAGATTTTTTTAATTTGACAACGTAATATAAATAAGGGTTTATGATAAAAAACCCTAGTGGGCTTGGATCATGAGGATCTTTCTATAATCAACAGATTTTATTTAGGAGAAATATTTGCTGACAAAGAGGAAAAGGTAGAGGTAGAAGTAGGGAGGCCAAGGCATATCTAAGTGGCGGAGGTAGATTCCAATATAGAGGGAGAAATATGGAGGTAGAGGTAGATTTAAATGGAGGTAAATTCTAGTGTAGCTGATAGACATAGGTGCAGTTGATAGATCTAGTGCATATGCAAAGTTTTTTTTTTGTAAGATTGTAGTACAAACAAAAGTAAATGTATAAAAAAGACAAAGACAAAACCAAGAAAGCCTTCAAACCCAAATACCTTTTTTTATCTTGTTATTTTTATTTTGTGGTCAAAAAGTTTAAAAGTTAAATATATACATTTGATAGGACCAAAGCTAGGGTTTGAAAATTTAAGATCCCAAATATTCTAGTGCATGTTTGTTAGGAAATATTGAATCAAATAATGAAAAACCTAAGACACAAAGGAGACAAAGGGAAAATAGGTAAGATTAACTTGAATGTATTAGTTGATACCATGACTAGGCCATGTCATGATAGACTAATAGTTTTATAAGAATGATTGAGGTCCTTCCAACATGAGATGTTGGAAGCGACTGCAGTCATGAGGGAACAACAAAGCCTTATCATGAAACAACAAAAAATTATTTCAAAACAAGTTGTTCAAATCAATATATTGGAGACATCACTGGTAGAATTGAAATCCTCCACTACCATGGGATTGTGTAGTAGTAATGATTCTATAAATGGATTCCATATTCAAATTGAGTTGTAGATTAGCAAAGAAAAAGAAAAAGAAGATAAACAATTACAAATAAAATATATTTAGGTTACAATTACAAACATGATGACAAAAGAACAAGAACTATAAAACAAATTGAAGGAGACTAGATCATGGGCATAAGAGCTAAGAAATTCACTGATCAAACAAAATGAACAAAAATGTTTAAAAGAGCAAAACCAAATCTGCTAGCATCAAGAATGTTTTTTTTCTAAGAAGAAGTGGAAGTTGGATTGAGGAGGGACGTTTTTCGTAGGATTGCCCAAACTATTGAACTTGTTTTGGCCATATCTCACTCATTCGAACTCAGATTGAGCTAAAATTTTGAGGGTAGATGCCTGAAAAACCCTAGAACATCTCCACCAATTTTTAGATCATTTGGAGCAACACAGATCCTAGCGCATCCCTATGTGTGAACGAGATTTTTGGCAAGCAGTTGTGCGAGGGTTTCATCTGGGTTGAGTGCAAGCAGCTCCAGAGGTTTGTTTTTAGGGCCTTCGGGCCCTAGAGGCCAATATTTTTGTGGTTTATGCTCAATATTTTAGCAGGATATGTTTCAGGGGATCCAATATGGGTTAGAAATCTATCTTTCAATAGATCATGCTGTGAACTTGAGTGACAACGACTTCCAATTTGCTGCACAAAAGAAAAGTGAAAACCATACCTTTCCACGATGTCTAGGGCAAGGATTAAAGAGATCACGAAACAAGTTTCAAGAAGTTGATCAAAAAATGGCTCAGATCTCAAGTGAATTTGGTGCTAAGGTGCACCCACAAAATAATTCTATTGTGAAAACCCCTGTCAAGGGTAAGAATTTCGAAGACTCAGCCCCAAAAATGAATTTTAGGGATGCCCTCCATGGTGGACAACCTTAGCCCAATGCTAATATTAATCTTAGGGCTTCCCATAAACCTCTAAGAATGCCTAATATTGATCCCAGGAAAATAGAGTCAGGATGTCTTAAAGCAATTGATGGAACTCCTATTGTTAAGCTTGATATGGGTAACATTCAGACTGGCATTGAAGATTTGGAAAAAAGAGGACTAATTTGTCGGTTCGTGGGTTTTCGTCCGAGCCTATCCGCTTTCAAAGTCTGGGCTGCAAAAAGCTGGAAAACTAAAGGTGAGTTACAAATCTCTATTTATCCAAATGGTTATTTTCTTGTTTTATTTGCTAATAATGAAGATAGAGAGAAAACTTTTCAAGGGGGTCCCTGGTTTTTTGGAAGGGCAGGGCTTTTCATGAAGCCCTGGCATACTAAATTTAAAGCCGAAGAAGAGATGCCTTCTATAGCTCCCGTGTGGGTTAGACTCTTTGGCCTCCCTATTGAATTTTGGAATCCTACTATTTTTTCTTCAATTGGAAACTCTTTAGGAACTTTTATGATGATTCGTTGATTGTACTCAAAATTTTGAACATATTATTTATGCTCGGATTTGTGTTTTAATGGATTTTGACAAACCCCTACCTAAAAAGATCACATTACAATTTGGGGAAGACACTTGGGAGCAAGTAGTGGACTATGAGAACATTCCTTTTCGTTGTAGAATTTGCCATGAATATGGTCATTTGGCTAGTGCTTGCCCAAATAAAATTCCTGATCAAAAGAAAGAAGATATAAACTCAGCAGGTTTCCAAATGCCTAAGAAGAAGAACACTCAAAAAAAACCAGTTATGAAGGATCAATCAAAGTCATCTGCTAATATGTTTGAAATCCTTTCCACAAATGATGTCCCAAGTGAGGAAGAGGAAATAATGGAAACAAAAATCTTAGAAACACAATTTAAAGATGAAGGGAAGAACTCAGAGACAAACCAACAAATCAAAGGTTTTCAACAAAAAAAAAGGGAGAAAATTTACACAAGAAAAACAATCTTTTAAATGTCAAAACTTCAAATAATACAGGTCCCAATATAGACTCTATTGAACCCTCTAGTAAAATTTTGGTTGTGTACGAGCATTCTTCAAGGTTAGAAGCCATCTCAGATTCAATTGGAGTAAGTCAAGAAACAGGGAAAAAAAAACTGAAGATGGATTCTAATCAAAAAGCAGGTCGCAAGACCAATCAATATCATATGGTAAAAGAAGGTGAAAAGCTTGTAGAGGAAGGTAATATTAATGCCCTTCCCAAATTTTTTAGCCCTGGTGTTAATGAAGATCATCACTTGGAATATTAGAGGACTCAAAGGGAGTCTTTCAAAACAAAATAAAATTAGAAGAATGATTCAGATAAATCATCCACATCTTGTTTTCCTTCAAGAAACGAAGATGTCAATGGAGGATATGGACTCAATTGCCAGTAAAATTTGGCCAGCTGGAAAAGTGGTTTCCCTCAGTTCCCAGGGGACTTCTGGTGGCATTGCTTGTCTTTGGGACCCAAAAGAGGTAGTTATTCACCATATGGTTGGCAGTTGGGGTCTGTTGGCTATAGCTATTCAAAGTAGACATTCCAACCAAATTATGCTCTGCATTACTATTTATGCTCCGACTACTTTGGAGGAAAAAAGAAGATAGTGGAAGGATATAACTCATATTATCTCTCATTTTCCTAAAGCTTGGATCTTGATCGGAGGAGATTTCAATACCATCCTCTCTCTAGATGAGAAAATGGGGGGAAATAGAAATTTGGACAAAAGCACTGACCTCATGAGCGAATATATTGCAAACCTCCATCTTGTGGACATCCAACCAGATAATGGCCTTATGACTTGGTCTAATAGAAGGCAAGGCTTAGCTTGTATAATGGAGAGATTGGATAGGTTTTTGCTCTCTAAAAATTTCTTAATCCATGGTCACATTCCTAAAGTGAAGACTCTTAACAATGTTGGTTCGGATCACTGGCCAGTCATGGTGGAAATGTGGAAAACCAATGTGAGTTTCTCTCCTTTTCATTTTCAATTAATGTGGCTCAGAGATAGTTCCTTTAGACCTCATGTGCAACAATGGTGGAAGGAAGGTAAGCCTAGGCATGGGACTAAGATGTTTTGTTTTGCCAAAAGACTGCAATACATTAAATCCAAAATCAAGACTTGGAACTGGAAGGAGTTTGGGGATGTTCATAAAAAAACATGAAGTTATTGCTCAACTTGAAAATTTGAATAAGAAAATCCATTTAGATGGCCTCACAGAGAATAGAAGTGCAGATGAAATTAAACTCACAACTCGGTTAGAGGAATGGGAAAAAGAGAAGAACTCTTATGGAAGCAAAAATCTAGAATTCAATGGCTCAAAGAAGGAGATCGAAACACAAATTTCTTCCACAAATCTCTTCTAGCTCGAAGATCTCACAACTTTATTTCTTCCCTAAAATCAGATTCTGGAGATGTTGTCTATACTTGGGATGGCATGAACTCTATTGTTGTCGATTACTTTTCCAATATTTTTGTTGCTACTCCTCTTGACTCAACTTCTCAACAAAATATTCTTCAAGCAATCCCTTCTCTTATCACTTCTGAGGAGAACTCTATTTTGACTGCTCCTGTTACTATCAATGAGCTTCAACAGGTAGTTTTTAAAATGCAAAAAGGGAAAACCCCAGGTCCTGATGGTTTTCCCATTGAGTTCTACCAAGAGTTCTGGGATATCCTTCATGTTGATTTATTAGAGGTGGTGGAAGAAGCCAAGAAAGCCAAAGAAATTTTGAAGGTTATCAATAAAACTTATATTACTCTTGTTCCAAAAGCTCAAGAGGTTGATCATATCTCAACTTTTAGACCTATTGCTTTATGTAATGTTCTTCTCAAAATCATTACTAAGATCATGGTAGAAAGGTTGAAGTCTCTTTTGCATAAGATTATTTCCCATGAGCAAGGGGGTTATGTGGAAGGGCATCAAATAGTAGATGAGATAGTTCTTGCTTAGGAAGCCATCCATTCCATGGATATGCAAAAATCTCCTTCCATGTTCATTCGGTTAGACTTATCCAAAGCTTATGATAGAGTGGATTGGCACTTCCTTATCAAAGTTTTGAGGCAATTTAGTTTCTCTAAGGATTGGATGGATTGGATTATGGGATGTATCTCTTAAGTTTCCTACTTAGTTCTTATCAATGGCAGGCCTTCTCAATCATTCCCAACTTCTAGAGGTATTAGGCAAGGTGACCCGCTATCCCCTTATTTATTCATCATTCTTGTTGAATGCTTGGGTAGGACTATAACCAAAAAGAGGGAAAACAATTCAACCCCTTCATATGAGATCTCTCTCTTGGTCCCATGAAAAAGATTGTTTTGGATGGAACAACACTACTAAGGGTGAGTATTCAGTTGCTCAAGGTTATTTGACCTTATGCCATAATAATCCCAACCAATATTCTGACATCTTTTCTCAGTTGTGGGCTCAAAATCTCTGGCCTAAGGTGAGGTTCTTTACTTGGATTTTATTGCATCGTAGGGTGCTTACTAGTGAGCAACTTATGAAGTGTGGTTTTCATGGCCCTTTTAGATGTGAAATGTGTGAAGAGAATGTAGAAACTCTTAGCCATATTTTTATTGAGTGTACTTTAGCCTCTGAGCTATGGAGGAGAATGGCCACTTTACTTGGCTTACAGTGGTCCAATTTTTTTACTTTTGAACAACTTTGGAGGGATTGGCCTAAACAAGAGGGTGTTGATCATTTTATTAGGTAGTTAGTTTGGATGGGTTCTACCATTCTTCTTTGGAATATATGGAATGAAAGGAACAACCAAATTTTTAATCAATATAGGAAGGATATTCACTATATTTGGAAAAATACCATAGCCAACTTAGTTGAATCAGTCCATCAACTCCTTAATCACCCCCAAAACTCCCACCAAAGATGGGATCAAGTGATGCAAATATTGAAGATTAAATATTCTAAGGGCAACCAACTTAAAGGGAATGTGAGTATTTGTAATATGGATAGGACAAGAAATTGGCAACCTCCTCCTAAGGATTTTGGAAAAGTCAATACTGATGGAGCCTCTAGAGGGAACCCTGGAAAAGCCAGTGCGGGAGGAATTGGTAGACTTTCGGATGGCTCCCTGGTTTTTACTTTTGCTGAGAATTTGGGTATTCTTTCCAATAACCTTGCTTAGGGGTATGGTATCCTCAAAGGCCTTCAAGAGGCTACTAAGGTTGGATGGGAAAAGGTGTTAGTTGAGTCTGACTCTCAACTCATGATTAATATTTTGAAGACTCCTTCTAAGAATCATAAGGTTGATTGGAGAATAAAAAGAATTATTGAGAAGATTCAATTAATCCAAATGGGATTTTTGAAAGTTGATTACAATCATGTGGTCAGAGATCAAAACAAGAGTGCTGATGCTTTAGCTAATTGGGCTTTGGACAAAGGTGATCTTACTTGTTATGGCCACCCTCCTAGATGGTGGGCTTCACAAATTAGGGAAGCTCTTCTTTCTATCATTTCTTTGGATGGCTCCAGTTCTGAAGGTACCTAGTTTCTTCTTGCTTTATTTTTGCTTCTCTTTGGTTCGCTCAGGTTATTTTAGTTCCCTAGCTCAATCTATTCTTTCTTTTGTTTCCTCTGTTGATTCTTGCCTTAAAAGTCTTTGGTCTAGAAAGGTCATTGTTATGTTCATTTTTTTTCTTTTTTTTTTTGTTTAGTTTTTTAAGGTGTGTGTTCTTTTGTTTTGTTTTGTTTTTGTGTTCTTTGTGTTGTTTTTTGTTGTTCTTGTGTTTGTTTTGTGTTTTTTTATGTTTTTTGTTATTGTTCTTGTGTTTTTGTCGTTCTTGTTCTTGTGTTTCTGTTTGTTTGTGTTAATTCGTGTTTTTATGTGTGAGTGTTTTCTATGTTTTTTGTTTTTGTTTATTGTCTGTTGTTGGTTGTTTTTTATTTTTATTTTTTTAATTTTTTAGGTTTTGGTTGTGTTTATTTTTCATGTTTTTTTTGGTTATGTCTTTGTAGTGTTCTGTTGTTTTTGTCATGTTTGTGTTTTGTTATGTTGTTCTTGTGTTTTTTCTATGTGGTTCGTGTTGTGGTTTTTTTTATCTTATTGTGTGTGTGTTTGGTTGTGCTTTTATTTTTGACACACTCAAGGAGCATGTTTTTTATTTTATTTTATTATTTTTATTGTTATTTATTTTATTTTTTAAATTGTTTTTGTGTGTTTGTTTGCTCCTTGAGTATGTCAAAGGTGGTAGGCCAGGTCCAAGTCCTAGGCATTTTTGGTGGAATGGATACCCCTGCCTCCTTGGGTCTTACCCGAAAGTGGCATCCCTTATGGGATGTTTTCCACAAAAAAAAAGAAGAATAAAAGAGCTCGGAGAACAAGAAAACACAACCAACTTAACAAGGGATTTTATTTTTGATAAAATTCATTGGAGTGGACAAATTCATCAAGTATGTAGACTATGAAAAGTAAAGGAAGACATGAGAGCTAGACCAATTCGAGTCATAATATTCAGTATCGGAGATAAAAGGTAAGTTCTTAAAAATAAAGGATTGCTACAAAGGAACATTTTTACTTGGATGAGAATCTTACTCCTATGCAACAAGAAGAGACAAGGGTGGAATGGAAAAATGTAAATATAGCAAGGAGTGAGAGTAAAAGGACATGGTTGAAAAATGGGAAAACATGCATTATAAATATATTATACCAAAATAAAGAGGAATTAGGGGTCTGTCGAGAACAATTAACATTGGTGAGTTGGAATTATTTTGGATATCCATGGAGAAGAGGTCCCATAACTAAAGCAAATGATGTAATTGTACTAATATAAACACATGGACATGATGGATGCAAGATTCTAGATTGTAAAGGATACAAAAACATATCGATATGGAATGAAGTAGTCGGAAATGGAAAATGACATGGAGTAACGATACCGATAAAAAGTCTTGTGGTAGACTCGTACATGTTGAGAAAGAAGATCCAAATAAATAATATATATGGATTAAAATCATAAATAATGACAAATTGATTAGCATTGCAACTTGTTATTTTGATCCACAACAATCAAACTTTCATAAAAAAAACATAGTTTAGATCATGAAGATTCATATATGGCATTGGCAAAAAGATATCACAAAATATACAAGCTTGGAGATGTGGTCTTAGTGGATGACTTTAACGCCAGACAACAAATAGACAAGCAAGATCTTAAATATCAATAAAGGCATAGATGATAATCCACTATGGCTGGAAGAAGAGGTGGATCACCATTGGTTAGGGTCCACATATGATAGTCAAGGATGCAACACACATTATGGAGAATAATTTCTTAAACTATGTAGCATAGAGGGATTGATAATTTGTAACGACATAAACATGTGATAAAAATATGGAAAATATACTTGTCAAACACATAATGGACACAATGTAGTTGATTATACTATTTGCTCACCAAACTTCACTTTTAAGGATCAAATATATAGAAACTCAAGCAATTCTCATGGAACTAAAATTTGATCACGATCCAATGTATATAAATATCCAAATTCAATAAAGTGGGCAAGAAGAACATCTTCAAGTAACTAAAGGAAATACAATAGGAAATATCTACATGGTAACGGAAAATCTAAAAACTTTTCAAAAATCACTCAAGTAGATTATGCAAATAGAGGAAAAAAATATGACAAGTATCTTTCAAACTTATACTTTTGGTAGCAATAAACTCATGGTTATAATAAGATAATCCTTAAAATCATGCAAGTATTTTAAAACTTATGATAAGAAAACATGAAAGCTTCCCTGTAAATCCATGGTATGACAAAGAATACAAAGTAGTAAGGAGAACCTTGAAAGAACCAGAAAAAGAGAAAACAAATAGCAAGATATATAAATAACTAGTGAAAACAAAAAATGAAGAATACATAAGAACAAGGCAAAAATAGTTGATATATATTTCAAAGCAAAGCCTAACATAGTTTTGGAAAGAGCTGCAAAAAAGCAAAAGGTACACAAAACAATATCACATGAAAACGATGGTTCTAGTATGCTAAAGAATTATATGAGAGAAACCAAGAAAAAAATGCCCCATATAATTGACACAACTGAGGAAATTTTTATTTGAAAGATGTGAAGGAGGGCATTAAGAAAATAACAATAGTTAAAGCTCAGGATATAGATGGTTTGCAAGTTGAACATCTTAAGTGTGGGTTGGTTGACATCTTTGCACCACACAACCAAAATATTTTTAGTAACATCATTAAAGGAGGCTTTCCACTAGAATGGATAACCAACCTAGTCATACCATTGCATAAAGAAAAAGACATTAAAATCCTTTAAATTAATGCACCATAATGATTAATCCTCTTTTTACAAAATTGTTTGACAACATAATAGAAAGCAAAGTGGGCAGAAAATCAAGGAAAGAGGGCAATAGGGCAAGCAGGGTTTAGACCAAAGTACTCAATAATAGATCATTGCATTACTTTAAGACACCTAATAGAGAGGATATGGAATGAAAAAGGAGAAGTTTATTATTGTTTTATGGACTTAAAAAAAGAACTTTTGACATAGTACTTGGAGGTAAATTATTAAAAATAATGGAAGAGTCCTAGGGGGACATCACAACAGTTTGGGCTTTGGCTCTTCTTTGAGAGGTCTAAGGTTCAAACCGTAGCGTGGGTGCGTGTGCGAGGGGGTGGGTGTGTTCATAAAAAAAAAAAACAATGGAAGAAATCGGTGTACGAACCAACTATAGAGCAACTGCATAGATTTTATGAGTAGGTGGTGATAAAAATTAGAAATCCAAAAGGACTATCAGAGTGTTTTAGTAGTGATTTCACCTTGAAATAGGGTTATCCATTATCACCTACTTTATTTGGCCGTTAGATTGACAAATTGAAGGAATGAGAAGAAAGGATGGGAGGAGAGGAAATACTATTGTCTAATTATGTAGTGAAACTTCTTTATGTTGATGATATCATCTTGATTGACAAGACACTTGAAAGTTTAAAAGAACATCTAGAAGCTTTAGAGCATTTTGTAAAGAAGTTGGGATGTAGGTAAACACTAACAAGACTAAAGTTATGGTCTTCTTTACTCGACGAGAGAAAAAACAACCATATATTTTATTTTAAAGAAATGCTTTAGAGGTAGTAACAAAATATAAATACCTTGGTTAATATTTTCAAAGTAAACTCAATTGGGGAACATGTAGGATGAAATGAATACAAGTAGTATGGAGGGCACTCATTGCTAAACGAGGGTAGAAAAACAGAGTTGTGGGATTGAAAAACTATTAGGATCCTTTTTGGATTATTAGTTATTCTAGTGGTGCTATATGGGTGTGAGGTGTAGGTTAGGAATACATCAATTTTTAAATGATGACAAATAAAAAAAATCAAAATCAACTAATTACATATAACTTTAGAATTAAAGCATCAGTTCCATATAAGATTTCACTTGTTAAAATAGGGATTTTCCACTAGAAGCAGAAGATTTGATAAGACTATTGAGGCACCTAAATAAAACACAAAGAATGGAAGATAGCAGGTTGCCAAAACAAGTAATAAAAAAAAACTTAATAGAAGAAAAGACAGATAGATGAAATAAAACAACAAATGGATGGATAAATGGAGCATTAAATTACATGAGGTCCTAAACTCCAACAAAAAAGTTAAATAATATGTAAGGGAAAAATCTAGACTTTTTAAAAATTTAGGAAGAAAAAAACAATTATACATCTATAAGTTGAACCTCAACTATGAACACAACCAAAGAAGTACATAGATGCAAAGATCAATTGGAAGGAAAAAATGCTTATAACCCAACTAAGATCTAGTTTACACCCTCTCAAATTACAAAACTGGGAAATGAACAATTCCCCAAGAGGTATGGCTAAAACTAATGTCTTTTATACAACATGAATAGTAAAGTTCGAAAAACATTAATCATGGAATGTGAAACCTATAAAAACATTAAGATCATATATAAAAACACTTAAAAAAAACTCACTAATAATTTTTTTTAAAAAAAAATTGAATGTAAAAAAGAGAGGGAAACTTTTCAAAATTTAAATTAAGAAATAAAGATATAAACCATAATCTATCTTATATTAAAACTCTTAATCCAATAAACTATTTTAATCATTACTAAATTAATTAAAATCATTTATTTCATTAACTTTATTCGTCCACCTCCTTTGACGGCATTCCTCACCTCTCACGTAACCCCACTTAATTAAATCCCACCTCCACATCATCTCAAAACTCACACGCTTGTGGTGATCCCGAAGCTATTAACAGCCACAATTTAATTTCTTATAATTATTTTAATATCGAAGTGTCCAAGATCCAGCGGTTCAGGCCGTTGGAGGTCATCGCTTTAATCGGACGGTCCACGCGGTGGTGGAGCACCTGCCGTCCTCCCGACGCTCTATAAATACCCCCCAAGGGTATGATCGTAGCACACTTATTTCTATTTCTTCTGGGAGGCTGTGGAAGAAAAACTTAAACTTCTCGCAAAATCTTTCACGAAAAGAATAAGAAACGCAGGAGGAAGAATTACATCGACTCTAAATCTTTCTTTAAAAAGAGTAAAACAGAGGAAGAATAAGAAGAAGTACATTGACAGAGAAACACAGGAAGGACTACATTGAAAAAGTTTAGGGTAGTTGTTTTTTTTTTTCCCAAGATCCAGGACTGACTGATATTTTGGTTTGCAAGATCGAGTTTTGAGGGTACAGAAGATTTTCAAAATGAATCAGGGCGACCCCAGCAAGAAGAGCTTCAACAATGCGGGGCCTCCCCCGCAATTCAAAGGCGGCTGGAACATCAATGGCGGAAATTTCTTAGCCCCCAAGGCGCCCGCGGGCGGTCACATGAATCTAAACCTCTCGTCTTCCTCCGGAGCCCCCCCGGTCTTCAAGGGGGCAAATCGGGGAGGAGCGGGGACGACGTTCTTGGCGCCAAGATCCAACTGGAAGGGGCGCAACAAGAGCGAGAAGCGCAAGCGCAAGGCCGCCGAAATGACTGCGGGCTTGGCGGGGCCGGGACCTGGCACGTCCCAGGTTCGAGCCTACGAGCCGCCGCGGCTGCAGGAGCTGCAGAAGCAGAACCGCCTCAAGTCGAGAAGATTTTACTCCAAGAAGAAATTCAACGACAGGGCCGCCCCCTATGCCCCGCGGAACACCACGTCGTACATAATTCGGGCCAAGAAATCTGGCGGCATCGCCTCGCTGGTGTCGCCGTGCCCCGTCACGCCGGCGATCCTGCCGACGCCGATAATTTCCCCGGCGCGCGAGGGTTTGATGGACATGGCCAAGCAGGAGTGGGGTCTCGACGGTTACGGCACGATGAAGGGCTTCATTCGCCTCCGCGACGACGGCAACGGATTCGAGGGCGAGAACCGGGAGGATTACACGTCGAGCAGCGAGAGTGACGTCGAGGAACACGCCGAGATGGAGCGCCGCGTGGACCACGATCTGAGCCGTTTCGTGATGACCTACCCCTCCACGTCTTCGCCGCCGCGCGGCGCGTCCGCTTCGGGGCCTAGGATGCTAGAAACTAGGGTTGACGACCAGGAAAACCAAATCGCCCGCCTCGAGGAGGAAAACCTGACGCTGAAGGAACGGCTGTTTTTGATGGAGCAGGAAATGGAGGACCTCAGGCGGCGCTTGCAGAATTTGGAGAGCGGAAACCCTAGCAATAACGCCGTCATTGATAATAATAATAGTAATGTCATTGATAATAATGCTACAGATGACGATGCGGCGGAGGTTTGCTCTGAGAAGAGCGTTGAGGGAAGAGACGGAGAAGCTGACGGCGAACAGAACGGCGACGCGGAGGGCAGGGACGGAAAAGCTGAGGGCGACGGGGAGCGGGACACGCGGCTTGACGGAGAGCGGGACATGCCTCTTGACGGCGAGCGGGACATGCCACTTGACGGCAAGATTGGTGCGGGAGATTGATTAGAATTTGGAGCTTAGGGATTGCCTTCTAATGTAATCATTGTAAACAATGCTAAATCCGTTTTCTCTTCTGATTATTTTTTAATTTCTCTTTTCTATTTTAAAAACCCTGTAGATTTGTTGAAGGCGTCCCTCATTTATTGGCTCAATTTTGTTACAAAGAAACAAGAATTTGGGGGTCTTGTTTTTCAAATTTAAGAAACCTTGTCATTCTGTAACCCTTTTGAATCAAAGTTTAAGAATTTTTATTTTTTTTACTGAGAAAGTTACATTAACCTAAATTCGATCTAGGTAGGGCGTATTAAATAGGAAGTTTATGGGTAATCTGAAAAAACGCAAGAATTCAGATGTTCTAGTTTGTATTGCATTTTGGTTTATGTTTGGAAAACCCAAGTTTTCAATTGTCTTTATGTATTATGTTTATGTTAATTATATGTTTTAAATCTGAGTTAAGGCATTTTTGAATTAAATGGTATAGAATGCTTCTGTAGGGTGTATATGTTTTAAATTTTAGATGGATTTTTTTGAAATCTTCTTGGGCGATCTTTTGAACAAAGAGGTGGAGATTTTAAAATTTTATTGATGTTTTTCTATAGTTTTATGAAAAGAAAGGTGTGGATTATCTCAAATGAACTAGACCTTTTTGGCTGAGAAAAGATTTTATCTGAATCAGCAATACAGGTAAGTCCTAAATTTGGTACTCTGAAACCTACATGCCTGATCTTTGTGTGAGATTTCTGTTCAGTCAGGGCATTTATATTTTCATGACGTTGAAACTTGCAGGATTTTCCTTCTAGGGTTTCGAATATCAATTAAATTTGATCAATTACAGTATGAAGTTAAAGAGCTTTCTCTAACATTTTGTATCACGTCAAGAGCATCCTGTTATTGTTTTATTTTTAAAAGTCATGCTTCTGTTTAGAAGCTATAGGAGAGTATTACAGGGAGACAAGTTTGTGGGCTAGTTGAAACTGATTTTTGCTGTTCATTGAACATTAGGTGATTATATTAAATTTATATGGATAAGTTGGAAAATCTTCTGATTGGATGTCTATATGGTTCATGCATTGCCAAGTTTGTGGTTGATCAGTACCCCGGTAATTATGTATGATCTTTCATTTTTGTAAAAGATTTGTTAGATTCCGTTTCTGGGTCCTGCATATTTATATTCTTATAGGTGGCTGGATTTTTGGTACACCCGTGCTGTTCTAAAATCCATGTAATCTGTGTTTATCTCCAACTCTCATTGTGTACTGTGCTTTACCTTTGCAAATGATAGGAATATCAAAACGCTGTTTTCCTTCTTTCAGTGGGTTTAATCCGCTGTTTTACTTCCTGTGCTGAAAGATTTTCGCAGTATATGTGTATGTATAAGCTTTAAATTAACAAACTAGTTTTGCTAAGGGAACCCTGGACACTTTCAAAACCATGGGGTTTAATTAGGTTAGTCAACCCTATGATTAATTAGGTTGGTCAAAGGTCAAACACAGATACAGGGAATCTGGACTCTTTTAAAACCCTGTGCTGAAAGATTTTCGCAGTATGTGTATGTATAAGCTTTAAATTAACAAAAGATTTTCGCAGTATGTGTATGTATAAGCTTTAAATTAACAAACTAGTTTTGCTAAGGGAACCCTGGACACTTTCAAAACTATGGGGTTTAATTAGGTTAGTCAACCCTATGATTAATTAGGTTGGTCAAAGGTCAAACACAGATACAGGGAATCTGGACTCTTTTAAAACCTTGTGTTTAATGAAGTCGGTTGGAAGCAGTTAAGTGCTTGTTGACGAGTTTCTCTGAAAGCAGTTGAGTGCTTGTTGATGAGTTTCTCTGCACCCTTTCAAAACCATGTGATACTGCTTGTTGAGAAATTTCTCTGCACCCTTTCAAAACCATGTGATTTAATTAGGTTGGAAGCAGTTGAATGCTTGTTGATGAGCTTCTCTGTACCCTTTCAAAACCATGTGGTTTAATTAGGTTGGTCAAAGGTCAAACACAGATACAGGGAACCTGGACCCTTTCAAAACCGTGTGTTTAACTAGGCCAGTTGGAAGCAGGGAACCTGAACCCTTTCAAAACCTTGTGTTTAACTAGGCCGGTTGGAAGCAGATGAGCTGCCCGTTTTGAGCAGCTAAGTGTTTGTTGATGAACTGTCCCTTGAGGTTTGGGGTCCCACTAACTCCAGCTAGGTTTGGGGTCCCACGAACTCCAGCGTCCTTGAGGGTTGGGGTCCCATTAACTTCGTCTTTATCAAAAGGTCCAAAGAATTATAAAAGTTTCTCTTAAAAAACCACATACAAACAAGAATTATAAAAGTTTCTCTTAAAAAACCAAAAACCACAAACAAACAAGCTGTACTGGGCTGGCTTGTAACTTTTTGCTTATTTCCTTGCTGCATGTTTTTAGCAGAGTGTAATGGAGAGTACAATTGATTTTATATATTGATAATAAGGTGATGGTTATATATGAATAATATAGTGATTATTTATGGTGGCTTTGTATTTTTAATTTTTAAGTGGATAGATTGTTTTTATTTGTTTTTTTGGATGGATTGTTTTTGTTTGTTTTTAAAATAAATGCGAATTTTAATGTGATTTAAAAAGAGGTGATGGTTTTTTAAGATTCGAGTGGATGAATTATTTTTGTTTTGTTTTTTTTTTTAAATAAGTGTCAATTCTAACATGATATTACATGATATTAAAAGAGGTGATGCAATGTCTTAGGGGTTGTCTTAGGGTTTAGGTGGATGGCAAGCACTTACCAAGAAGACACCCAGGTTTAAACCTCGGGGACGACTTGTTTGCAAATGTAGTAGTCTAATTTGAATCTTCTGAGTGTTTGGCAGATCGATGATCACGAGCTTTCAATGGTCCCCTTTACATCAGGTTAACAATACGGAGGTATACCGTGGAATAGGTTTGGTGGGAGTAGCTCTTGTGGTTTGAACCCTGAACTTGTTAGTTATTAAATATAGTGTGGTTGTGACCAACTTTTCTATGTAACAAAAAAAAGAGAGGTGATGGAGTGACATTGTTTTATCATGTAAAAAGCTAGTTAGAGCCTTTGATCCTTCTTTTGAATCAAGGAGCTAATTACTTTTCAAAGTTTCATAGTTTTTTTAATCATTTTTCGAGCCTACATTTTTTTTCAATTGGTTATATGTGAGTGTAACGAGTGTCACATATCATCACTACTTAGTGGTATTACAAGAGTTTGGATATTGTCCATGTCTCACTTGACAAGATTCAAACTTGGGTCTCTTTCTTAAAAGTTGAGCTAATGCCATTTGGTCGAGATGTTAAAGTTTACCAATGAGATTTGAACCTTGGTTTAAGATATGTAACTCTTCATTCCAAACCAATCACCCTAGACCACATGGGCAACTTCATAAGCATTTTTGGCATAAGTAACACGATGGGATTTTATTCCCCTATTCTTTATTCGTTCTTACAAAAATCTTAAATTTATGCCTCCAATTCTACCTTCGTTCTTATCCATTTGTTGCATGCAAATTCAAATTTGATTTGGTATAGTGATTTTTCCTTAGGATTCCCACAAATTTTATAGCTCTTTGGTGAAAAGGAAAAAGACGGGAATTTTTTGGAGTTTGAATCTTTTTGGCATCTGTTGATTTTTGTGTGTGCCTCACTGGTAGCTTTGCTTGAGGTCATTTCAACGATCAATACTCTTCTTCACGGAGTCAGGATGCACTTCTAAAAATGTCAAGGCAACACCAAGACTACTAGCTGGAGGGATGTAGAGGCGTTTGCTTTAGGATATTGCATGCTTGAATCCATGTCATTTTCTATCGATCCAAAACGTTTTTAGAGTTGTATGAGAGAGAGGTGCTCATCTTGATGTGAAGGAAGAGGTGCTTGTTGCGATTGGTTTCGGGTTAGAGCCACACAAGTCCCTCGTTTACTTGATTGCATAAACCTTGAATGATGTGAATATAAATCTTTGCATAAATGCTTCCATTTTTGGAGCCATGGTGTAAATTGTGTAGTTCCGTTGTCTCAACTATTTTGTTGCTTAGACTCACATGTATTATTGTATTTAGGGCACGATTGGATGTTATTTTTATTAAATTGTGGTTACAACTTCTCAACGACAAGTTTTATGCTTTGGCTAGCACATGTCTAGCCCATGGGAGATCTAGGTTTGTATCCTCCTTTTGGCACCTAAGCAAACAACATGTCTAACTCATGGGAGACCTAGGTTTGTATCCTCCTTTTGGCACCTAAGCAAACAAATGGATTGATAGTTGACGTGGTAACTGATGTGGTACCCCTACATGTTGCAAGACCCATTTTATCATATTTATACAAAATTGACCAATCAAGGTCTTACAAATTTTGAAACCTTATTAGCTATCAGTGTCCAATGGCGAACATGTGGTTGAATATAAGTGGCAATCATTGGCGAATCAGAGGATACCAAGTGGTAGATGTAGGTTGGATATTGTTTTTTTTTTTTTTTTTAAATTTTGAGGACTATTAGACAAATCTTCTAGAGGCCACAACTTTTGTACATAAAAGCATTTTGAGCCATTTTTTTAGATTGCATGGTTTTCGAGCTCTTTACATTGGTGACATCAACTCACGGGTCTATTATAGTGTTGGGGGTCGGATTGTGCATGATAGTTCTCAAAGCCTATTAAACATATTTCAAAAGGGCAAATTTACATGATTATATGGAATGTTATGAACAAATTCAATAATTACAACAATAACAACAACAATACAATAATACGAAATTAACAATACCCAATGGTATTAATAAATCAAATCCAATTGCTAGCAATTCCAATATGCAAATATCAAATCCATATTCAAATCAATGCAAATCCCTTAGCCATTTAGAGAGGGCAAAGTCTCATGTGTAGAAGAGGCGACTAAGAATCAAATATGAAAGATGATCTCAACTACCACTTAACACTTCCTCTTTATAGACTAAATCAATCATTACCCTAACCCTAATGTTCAAGGGTCGACTATCTAAACCTAGTCCTGAGCTAAGTAAAAATAAAGATAGCCAATGTAGCTATCTTGGAGTTGTTACATAGCTCCTCCCCTCAGAAAGCTTTGTTTTCAAAATTGAAAAAGACTAGAGAATGCACTTAGGCTCCCACATAGTATTTTTCTTCTAGGTCCTACCACTTGATGAGGAACTCTTGAATTTGTTGAGATCGAAGATGACGAACTTTGGACTACAACACTGTTTTGCGTTGGAGAGTGATTCGACCTTCTTCATCAAGTATTAGAAGCTCCATTCGAGATTGGACATTTTGGCCAATAACTTGTTTGAGACAAGATACATGAAAGACATGATGGATGCGGGATGAGAGAGGAAGCTCTAGCTGATATGCCACTTTGCCAATTCAACAAACCACCTTGTAGGGACAATATATTGAGGAGCCAACTTTTGATTGGTCTTGGTCTTCAAGGACAATTACTTGTAGGGTTGCAAGCACAAAAAGACCATATCCCCTATGGAAAATTGTCACTTAGATCGGTGTGAATCATTGTTTTGTGTTGGGGTCAAATTATCCTTAAAAAGCTGAAGCACAAGCCATCGTTGCTATAACAAATCATCTACGTGGGCAACCTTGGAGGATCTTGGAACATAGTCTACCAATGATGGAGGTTTTTGACCATAAAATGCTTCAATTGGGGACATCTTGAGGGATGTATGATACAAAGTATTGTACCACCATTCAAATAATGATAGCCAATGAACCTAGTGATATTGCTTGTCTTGAGCAAAATGGCGAAGGTAATTATCCAAATATTTATTAACAATATTTGTGTGACCATTCGATTGAGGGTGTTAAGAAGAGGACATACTCAACTTAGTACCACTTGGACGAAAAATTTCTTTCTAAAAGTTACTAACTTCCCTCAAATTCAAGAGTTCCTCATCAAGTGGTAGGACCTTGAGATCGAAGATGATGAACTTTGGATTACAACACTGTTTTGGGTTGGAGAGTGATTCGACCTTCTTCATCAAGTATTAGAAGCTCCATTCGAGATTGGACCTTTTGGCCAATAACTTGTTTGAGACAAGATACATGAAAGACATGATGGATGCGAGAATGAGAGAGGAAGCTCTAGCTGATATGCCACTTCACCAATTTAACAAACCACCTTGTAGGGACAATATATTGAGGAGCCAACTTTTGATTGGTCTTGGTCTTCAAGGACAATTACTTGTAGGGTTGCAAGCACAAAAATACCATATCCCCTATGACAAATTGTCACTTAGATTGGTGTGAATCATTGTTTTGTGTTGGGGTCAAATTATCCTTAAAAAGCTGAAGCACAAGCCATCGTTGCTATAACAAATCATCTACGTGGGCAACCTTGGAGGATCTTGGAACATAGTCTACCAATGATGGAGGTTTTTGACCATAGAATGCTTCAATTGGGGACATCTTGAGGGATGTATGATACAAAGTATTGTACCACCATTCAAATAATGATAGCCAATGAACCTAGTGATATTGCTTGTCTTGAGCAAAATGGCGAAGGTAATTATCCAAATATTTATTAACAATCTTTGTGTGACCATTCGATTGAGGGTGTTAAGAAGAGGACATACTTAACTTAGTACCACTAGGACGAAAAATTTATTTCTAAAAGTTACCACAAAGATCACCATTTTGCCCTCAAATTTGGGAGGGCCTTAAATGAAATCCATAGATATGTGCTCCCATTGGAAGTTAAGGATAGGTAAGGGTTGCAAAAATCTGGGAGATTTAACCGTTCCCCCTTGTTACGCTGACACATCTCACACTCGGCCACAAATGTCTTGACATCTATTTTTAATCCTTACAAAAAAAAGTTTGCTTCACCTATTGGTATGTTTTCAATAATCTCAAATATCTAGCCAAAGGAGTGCATGCATTTCTTGGAGAACATTTGACTTAATAACAAAATATTAACGAAGATAAATGTGACCCTTCTTGCAAAGCACTCCATTAATATATGAGAAACAATAATGCAATGATGAGCCTGTCTCCATGTCTAGAATGGTCTATGTAGTCTTTGAGTTAGAAAGCCAATGCTTCTAAAGTTGTGAAAGTCATTGTAGAAGAGGACATGAGATGTCATTGACAACATCTTCATATTTGCGAGACAAGGTATCAACCACTACATTCTCTATTCCTTTCTTGTATTCAATGACAAAATCATACCCTAACAACTTGGTCATCCATTTATTTTGTTCTTGGCATGACAAACACTACCCTAAGAAATGCTTAAGGCTGCTATGATTGGTCTTGATGATAAAGCAATGCCCCAACAAATAAAGCCTCTAATTCTCTATGACATGCAAAACAACTAACATTTCCTTCTTATAAGTGGACTATCCTAGAAGTTGTTTACTTTTGATAGGACTGAAAAATAAGGCACCCTTTATTTACAAGTTATCTTACAATATATAAGCATCAAGCTTAGGAGGGAGATATGATAAGTGTCATAAGGTCCACTCCAAGTTTCTTTCAGAAGACACCACTCCAACTCAAATTGAAGACAGGGACAAGTGGCAGAAGACAAATGTCAACCTGTCAATTATAGGCATAGTGCACATTATAACAATAATAATGTGCACTATCCTAAAAAGATAACTCAACATTAGATAACATTCCCCCTTAATGTTGACTTCTTTTACATAGATATAGCAAATTGCTAAACTGAGAAAACTTGTCTTTCCCAAGTGACTTGGTGAAGATGTCTGCTACTTGATATTGAGTTGGTACATACTCCATGTGTATAATGTCTTCTTAGACCATTTCTCTAATGAAGTGATGATGGATCTCAATGTGCTTTGTTCTAGCATGGAAAATTGGATTCTTGGTCATCTTGATGGTACTTTGATTGTCACAATATATATATGTTGGACCATGTATGAATAGTCCAATATCCTGAATTACTTGCCTCAACCATATTGCCTCCTTAGTTGCCTCAACTGCTGCTCTATATTCTGCTTCTGTTGAAGATAGTGAAACTGTGTTCTGTTTCTTTGTGCTCCATGAAATAGAGCCTTGACCTAATTGAAAGCAATAACCTGATGTAGATCTTCTAGTTTCGGGACAACTGGCCCAATCGAATCTGTGTATCCAATCAAAGAAAAATTATCACTTGATTTATATATAAGGCCATGATGAGGTGTGGCCTTTAGGAATCTCACAATCCTCTTAGCTGCTATCCAATGGCTCTTCTTAGGATCCTGCATGAATATGGAAATAAGGCCAACTGAATAGCAAATATCTGGTCTAGTTGAAGTTAAGTAGATCAAACTTCCAACTAGTTGTTTGTAAAGTGTACCATCAATTATTTATTCTTCATCATTATTTACCAATTTCAATATAGTTTCCATGGGAGTTAGAGAGGGATTACACTCCTCTATGCGAAACCTCTCCAAAATAGACTGAATGTACTTAGCCTGTGAGATAAAAATCTTACCAGGCTGTTGCCATACCTCTATTCCTAAGCAATAGTGGAGGAGGCCTAAATCTGTCATCTCAAAGTTCTTGCATAAGTTCTCTTTGAGCAACCTTATTCCTTCTATGTCATCACCTGTAATGAGAAGATCATCCACATACAATGTAACCAAAATGATGCGGTTCCTCCAATGTTTCACATAGAGAGTAGATTTTGCTGCAGATCTAGTGAAACCAAGGTTGAGAAAATAGGAGTCAATCTTTGCATACCAAGCTCGGGGTGCTTGCTTCAACCCATATAGAGTTTTCTTTAATATGAGGACTTTGTTTTGGCCTTCAACTGTGTACCTTGGTGGTTGTTTCACATACACTTCCTCCTTCAAATGACCATTGAGAAATGCACTTTTGACATCCATTTGATATATTGGCCAATGTTTTTGAGCTACCATAGCAATAACTGTCCTTATTGTAGTCATCTTAGCCACAGGAGCAAAGGTCTCCTCATAATCAATTCCCTCTTGTTGCTTATAGCCTTGAGCTAATAGGCGAGCCTTGTAGCGATCTAGGGAGCCATCTGCTTTATATTTTGCTTTTTATACCTATTTTGTGCCAATGGTATATTTTCCTTTGGGTAAATCAACTAACTCCCAAGTGTGATTTTTTTCAATGGAATCTAATTCTTGATCCATGGCATGAACCCATTTAGGATCACCAAGTGCTTCTTTGACATTAGAAGGTTCAGGTTGGCTAAGGACTTTGGCCATTAGGGCATAATTCACTTGGTGTCTTAGGGCTGAAGGCCTTTTACCTATATAGATGGGCAAATGATTTTGGGCTTCATCTATTGTGGCTTGAACCCACTTGGGTAAAGGATTGGATGATGTTACTTGATCATTAGGAGGAGGAGATGGAGGACATGGATAATTTGTAGGAAGTTCTTGTGGATGAATTTCTTGATTTATGAGTGAAGGAGAAGGACTAGATGATATTGTATGCATGAATGGAGCAACTATTTCATTAGTTATTTCTAAAGTGGGGGCCTTAGGAGGATTAGATGGGGGATACTCATGGAAGGTAACATCCCTAGATAAAATGATTTTCTTGGAAATAGGTTCATATAATTTATATGCATTGGCACTATCACTATAGCCAACAAAGATGCATTTTTGGCTCTTATCATCAAATTTCTTCCTTTTCTTATGAGGAATATGAGCATAGGCATCACATCCAAAGATTCTCAAATGGCCCACATAGGGGCGTCCTTCCACTCCATGCTTCTTCAGGTGTTATTTCATGTAAGGCCTTTGTGTATGACCTATTAGTCAAGTATGCAACAGTAAGAACAACTTCTCCCCAAAATGTGTTAGGTAATATAGCAGCATGTAACATTGATTTTGCCATATTTGTGATTGTTTGATTCATCCTCTCAGCAACTCCATTTTGTTGCGGGGTATAAGGGGTTGTGAATTGCCTCCTTATCCCATGATATTTACAAAAATTAAAGAATTCATTGGAGACATATTCTCCACCATTATCTGATCTTAAGGTGGAGATTTGATAGCCACTTTCTCTTTCAACAAGTGCGATGAATTCTTTGAACTTATCAAGGGCTTGCCACTTATATTGAATTAGGTAGATCCATACTTTTTGCTGTAATCATCAATGAAAATGATGTAATATTTAGATCCATACCTTGCACCATGAACGTGAGGATGAAATACCAGATAGATTTTTAAAAATATGCTCTCACAGACTTTTCACAAAATCATAGATTCTTAAAAAAAATACAGTCTCCGTATTTTTTTTTTCCATTTCTCATTCACAGGATCAACTTAGCAAGTGAAGAGGATACTTCGGAGAAAAATATTCAGTCCTAAACAAAACTTCCTCAAACCCTAAAACCTACAGGGCAGGGAAAGAACCTGCTCTGATACCAGATGATAGGACTAAAATATAAGGCACCCTTTATTTACAAGTTATCTTACAATATATAAGAATCAAGCTTAGGAGGGAGATATGACAAGTGTCATAAGCTCCACTTCAAGTGTCTTTCAGAAGACACCACTCCAACTCAAACTGAAGACAGGGACAAGTGGCTGAAGACAAATGTCAACCTGTCAATTATAGGCATAGTGCACATTATAACAATAATAATATTCTAAAAACTTTCAAAGGCTAATGGATGTCCATATTGCATCAAAACAACTCCAATACCTGTGTTGGAAGCATCACACTCAATGACAAAATATTTGCTAAAGGGCGACCAAAATAGGAGTGGTACACACAACTTCAAGGGCTTGGAAGGCTTGAGATGCAACTTCAAACCAAACAAAGACATCCTTTTTAGTGAGAGTAGTGAGAGGAGCAAAATTTTTGCTATAGTTGCAAACAACTTTTTATTTTATTTTTATTTATTTATTTATTTTTGGAGTAGTCTGAGTCCTAAAAATCCATGATCTTATTAAGATCTACCTTGACTCCTTCCTGAGATACTATATGTCCCAAGCATTCTACCTCTTGGACCCCAAAGGAACTGTTGTGGCTGATCCACAACACACCCCAAAATTGGGGACCCACCTTTTTTGCATGCTTTCAAAGAAAATTGCAGTAGCCCAGATGCTAAAAAATCAAGAAAAAAACAAAAATTGTCGCAATTTCGCGGCCCAGGCAAGCAGGAAGAGGCATTGATCGAAAATTGTCGCGATATCGCGACATGTCGCGTTTTCGCGGCCCAGGCAAGCAGGAAGAGGCATTGATCGAAAATTGTCGCGATTTCGTGACATGTTGCTCCGTCACAGACCAGAGAGGAGAGAGAAAGGCAGAATGGAAAATCATCACGAAATCGCGACATGTCACAAAATCGCAGGTCAAACTAGTCAAAGGGGCCCGAAACGGAAAAACGTCATGATTTCGCGATAGGTTGCAGCGAAAGTGTACGAAACAGAAAAGTGTCACGATTTCGCGACATGTTGCATTTTCGCGGATAAGTGCAGCAAAACCCAGCGAGAGAGAAAAGCGTGACGATTTCACGACAAGTTGCATCCACGCGGCCCGAAGCAGAAAAAGGTCATGATATCGCGACATGTATCATTTCCGCGATGCATGAGGAGAAACGAAGCTGCTGACAGAAAAACGTCATGATATCGCGACATGTCTCATTTTTGCTGTGTGGGCAGAGGAACAGAGTTGCATGTAGGAAAGTGTCACGATATCGCAACATGTCGCATTTTCGTGATGACAGTAAAGGAGCGAAGCTACATGCTATTTTTGGTCGTGATTTACATGGGGCCGTTACAGAACATGCAGAAAAGTGCGAAACACGTGGCATACATGTGTAGGGATGCAGAGGCGTTACAATTCATAGAGAAGATCTCGAGCATAAAATCAAAAAGCAATGGAAAGGCAGGGAAGGTGAAACGAAGCAATCTAGAAGACAAAACGATACGATCTGGGAGGTGAAACGAAGCATCGTAGAATGAAGCAGAGAACCATACCAGCAAGTATAAAATGCAGAGGCACAGATTGATACAGGGGTTAGAAACCTCTACGAGCGGGTTGCAGAGTTGATGGTGATTAGCCGTTCTGAGCCTGCTGTGGAGTGCTTTTCTTCCACTTTTGCTGGTTTTGAGAAAAAACTAGAGATTTTGCTATTGTAACAGGACACATTATTTTAATGCAGAATTGTTCAAAAATTTGCATTTTATGGGCAAGAAAGGATGAGAAATTTTCTGCATGCTTCATTTTAACTGTTCTATGTTCCTCCTTTCAGATTTCAGATTTGTATATGAAATTTATGCCATTGTTTTGGATTATTTCATGTGAATGTCTACAATCTGGAAATTACTTTAAACCTTAGAAGCCAGCACCTAGTTTACTTTGATTGTGTTTGTTTTGCAGGTCAAATAAGCTAGGTTGCATGTACGAAACTCTCACATATTCGGTTTTGTCGGAATAGGATAGCATCAGACTGAACGTGTTCTACTTTTAATTTTTTGTATTTATTTTTGTTCATTTTATTTTATTTTCCAGAAGGTTTAATGAACATTAAAAATTACAAAATCTAAAAAATAATAAAATGATGAACAATCACTAAATTTCAGGGTGAAATAAACCAACATTGCCCCTTGTTTACAGTTACTTGCAATCACTAAGGTGTTCCAAGCATTTAAATTGAATATCTTTATTTGAGATTACTAATACACAGTTGCAAATGCTAATACAGCGGAGACCTTGGAGAAGTTGTTAATTTGACTTCTTTGCAAGAGGGGATTTGGAGTCCGAATCCTAAGAAAGAGTGTAATTTCACAAGTGTGTAAAAAAATCACTCAACATTTTGGCGCTAGAAGGAGGGCCTGAACCGGTTTATTTCAGATTGATTTAAATGCTATAGGGATTTAAATTTTGAATATTTCATGCCCTATTAATTATTATCTTTAGCGCTCTTTTAATATTACAACTTTGTACTGTTAAAAGGAGGACATGAATTGCTATGCACTGTTCTAACGCTTTGATTGTTCATATAGGAATAATGTGATTTAATTTAATTTAAAAAATAAAATAAAATAATAATAATAAATAATAATTTTTTTTTTTTTTGATATTAAGGTTATATTCTTTAAGATTTACTAATGGTTATGTTTTCACCGTGGATGACAGGTAGCCCATTGAACATACCAGGAGTTCAACATTATTTGCCCGTTGGTTTTGAGAGATGTCTTCCTCGATTTTTGTCTAACGGGACAAATATTGCAGGAGAACACATTCAAGCATTCAAATTTGTTGTGAATCACTTAACAATTTGGCATGATGATGTTGTTTGTAAAATGTTCCCTTACACCTTGGACAAAGTGGAATTTGATTGGTTTACAAGTCTTCCTTTAGGATCTATCACTTCTTGGGCTCAACTAGAGGCAGCATTTCTTAATCAATTCAACAAAAAGCAAGTTGACCCAATCCGCATGTATGAGCAGTTTCTCACTATTAAAAAAGGACCAAGTGAAAATGTGAAGTCATTTTCTAAAAGGTTCTTTGGATTATATGCTCAATTAGTAACATTTTATGCTCTTCAAGAAGAAATGGCTCTCCAAATATATGTAAATTCTCTTGACCCACTCATTTCCATATATTTGCGAGGGATGCCTCAAATCACAGCTTTGACACAAGCCTATACTCAAGCAATGGCAATTGAGCAACAATTGAGTTGTCAAAATTATGGTGGGGGTTTTGGATCGTATAATCTTCAATCATTTAATACATCCTTTACCCATCCAATGATTTATCCACCTCAACCAAATTCAAGTGTAAATCAATTTCAGAATGAACAATCATTCCCAAGCTTCAATCAATTTCAAAATCCTCAATCTACTATGCAAGATCAATCATCTTTATTAAGTATGAATCAACTTCAAAATACTCATCTTGATTCAAAGGATATTTCTAAAATCAATTTTAATGATTTTCATAAGAGTATGATTTTAGGCAAGGGAGGAGTACTAGATCCAACTAGTATTGAAACATGTGACAAATTGGAAACCCTTGACTCACCAAAAGATGAATTCTATGAGGATGAATCTGTTTCGGATGACATTGTTGAAAATGATGACCAAGAAGATCCAAACCTTCCAAATTGTGATAAAATTGAATCATGGGTTACACATGTGGATTATGATAGCCTTATCAATTTGAATACAAGCAATAACCCAATTTTGGAAGTAATTGAACCATCGAAGGAAGGTGAAGATAAATTTGATGAGAAACATGTTGATGAATTAAAAGATAAAGAAGAAATAAGTGAGCATCACAATTTGATTTTGAAAGATGATCATCATGATTCTTGGGAAGAGTATGCTCACTCCAAAACTGCTAATGAAATTTGTGTGCCTATTGATATGCAGGATAATACAATTGCCCTTTCATATGAGGATATTACAAGTCCTGTACAATCTAAGAATGTTTTGGAAGAAGTGTTGGAATCTCATCAAATGTTGGAGAAGGTTAATGATTTTACTACCATGGATGAAGAAGGAGAATCAATTGTTTTTGTTCCCCTTGAGGGGCAAGAAATAAAAAATCTTGATCCACCTATTGTTTCTACAATGTCTATGCCATCTCAAAATGATGAAATTACAAAGCCCAAGTGGTGTGGGTTTGATACTATTGATGATCCTAATGAAAATATGGATTTTGAGGCAACTCAAGCCATTGATCATGGAAAGGTGTCACGTAACACATATCTTGGAAAATTAGGCTATTGTTTTGAAAAATATGGACACATGTTTGATTGGGTGCCTAAATTTGGTGTTTTTGAACAGGTGTTGGATGATGAAGAAGACAATGAAGAAAAATAAAAAGCTACTAACACTCATCAAGTTGTGATAAATTCTAATCATGATGGGTTGAGTATGGGTGACAAAGTGAAATCTTTACCTTTGGTAGTAGCCACAAAAATTTTAAGTGATGGGTTACATGATATCCCTTTGGATGCTAATGTCATTGATGATGAAATGTCAAATCTTGGTGATGTTTGTCAAGCTTTGATTGATTTTGATGGTTTTAAAATCTCGAAAAATAATTGGAATTTAAGACTTTTAGAAATAGGCTCTTGTTTGCAATATCTCACTTTTGAAAAGGAAAGCCTACTTCTAAATAATGAATGGAATGATGAAACTTGCACTTTAAAGAATAGACAAAATAAAATTGAATACCAACCATTGTCTAATCAATTTGATTTGAATCTCACCTATGATGTTGCTAATAGAACTAAATCAAATTGGTATGGTGAGCATGGCAAGTTGAAATTTGTTGCATTGCTTGGTTTGATCTTATTGTTGTTGGATTCTTATAACATTTGGCATGTGTATTATGACATATGTCTTTTGAAATGTTCTAATCATGTTTGGGATCCAGGAAAGTAATAGTCCAAGCTTGGCATCATCTTGTATTATATTGTATATAAATTTTGGTTTTGGTTTGAGTTTGTGTTTTCAAGTTTCATTTTGGGATTGCTATTTGGATTAGTATTTAAGTTGTGTGTTTGATTTCACTTAACGTGTTTGGTTTGTTTTGATAAAAAAAAAAAAAAAGAAGAAAATTTGAGATGTCAACTTATGCCTAAAATCAGGAGAATATGAAACATTGGAATTGTGTTGTAGAAAGCTCCACAAGTAACACAAACATTTAAATAATATCGTTTGAATCCTGTGATGCATGAAGTTGTCGGCTTTGCACATTATGGTAAAAAAGATGATATATTCTAAAAGAAGCAAGTGCATTCATATCTCATGTCATATTCCACATTGCATATACATGTCATCTCAGCTACATTTTCATTCCATGGGCAATTATTGAGAAGGTGTTGAATCCTCTTAGGATTATTACATAAAATATATTAAAAGGATCCTAAGGTTGGGAACTACTGCCCAAGCTATCTTGAACCAAGCACATTCCATGCACATTAAAGGGAGTCTTGAGCAGAATGGTTAAAACCATACTTGGATGAAAAGGTGAGGTGAAAAGAATATTTCATGTTTGTCCTATCATGCAACATAATCCTTAAAATAGTGGTTTTTACCATTTCCATTAAGCTTAAAGCCTAAAACCAGAGTAGTAAGGATAGGGTTAAATTCTCATCGAACTTAGGTTGAGGATCCAACTCCCCAAAGCTCTGATTTGACCTACATGGAGTAGTAAGGATAGGACTTAATTCTCATCTCGCTTAGGTTGAGAATTCGATTCCCCAAAGCTTCCATTTTTTCCATTTTATCATAAAGCTTGGATTGGAAGGATCATACTACATGTCCTCTGCAAAGGATGGGTAGTCATCCCAAAGGTCCAAGCAATAAAAGTAAAACTAATTTTTTCCATTTCATCTCCATCTTGGATTGGAAGGATTGTACTATGTGTCCTCTGCAAAGGATGGGTAGTCATCCCAAAGGTCCAAGTAATAAAAATTAATATTTTCCATTTCATAAATCTTGGATTGGAAGGATCATACTACATGTCCCTAGCAAGGATGGGTAGTCATCCCAAAGGTCCAAGAAATAAAAGAGAGAGAAAAGAATGAATGAAAGCCAAGTCATGGATTATGGGGTTAAGTATGCTCATGCATGGCAACATGTCTTGCCTAAAAGCAAGACCACTGATTGCTCATATGGATAGACTAGCCTGACCATTTCATCCATAATAGGTTAAATTATTTTGTTCAAGATGAGGTAATGAACTCCAAATCAGAATAGTAAGGATAGGGTTAAATTCCCATCTCGCTTAGGTTGGGAATCCTATTCCCCAAAGTTCTGATTTCACTCACACTTGCACATGGGTTCAAGATGGTAGTGACACATGACCAACTTTGGGATCTAGTAAATTAATTCAGTATACATATTTTTGGGTCCTAAGAGGGTTTGAAATCTTTAATATGTTTGTCCATGATATAAGAAAGTTTGAGCATTTATAAAGCAGGTTGTTACATCTCTAGCATCTTCATCATGCAGCAAATCCTGCACAAATCATTCATAGCCTTGCATACAAATCATAAGTGAAACTGACAATGGAATGTTGAACAAGTTCAAATTATAGGGAATGAATCACATTGCACACACCGAGCTGATACTTAATGATTCTGATGTTTCATGTATTTTTGATCTGTCGGTATTTGTTTATCTTCTATGTGCTGACGCCTGTATATAAGCTTGTATGTTTCAGGTTGGGTTCTCACCAAAATGCTCAAGAGCATTTGACAGTAGAGTCACCATTTGTTGTTGCTGATCCACAACACACCCCAAAATTGGGGACCCACCTTTTTTGCATGCTTTCAAAGAAAATTGCAGTAGCCTAGATGCTAAAAAATCAAGAAAAAAGCAAAAAATTCACTAAGGAGAAAAAGTGTCGTGATATCGTGACATGTCGCGTTTTCACGGCCCAGGCAAGCAGGAAGAGGCATTGATCGAAAATTGTCGTGATTTCGTGACATGTTGCTTCGTCGCAGACAAGAGAGGAGAAAGGCAGAATGGAAAATCGTCGCAAAATCGCGACATGTCACAAAATCGCGGGTCAAACTAGTCAAAGGGGCTCGAAACGGAAAAGCGTCACGATTTCACAACAGGTTGCAGCGAAAGTGTACAGAACAGAAAAGTGTCGCAATTTCGCGACATATCACGATTTCACGACATGTCGCATTTTCGCGGCTAAGTGCAGCAAAACCCAGCGATAGAGAAAAGCGTTGCGATTTCGCGATAGGTTGCATCCACGCGGCCCGAAGTAGAAAAAGGTCGTGATATCGCGACATGTATCATTTTCACGATGCATGAGGAGAAACGAAGCTGCTGACAGAAAAATGTCGCGATATCGCGCCATGTCTCATTTTCGCTGTGCGGGCAGAGGAACAGAGTTGCATGTAGGAAAGTGTCACGATATCGCGACATGTCGCGTGGTGACAGTAAAGGAGCGAAGCTACATGCTATTTTTGGTCACGATTTACATGGGGCCGTTACAGAACATGCAAGTGTGAAACACGTGGCGTACATGTGTAGGGCTACAGAGGCGTTACAATTCACAGAGAAGATCTCAAGCATAAAATCAAAAAGCAATGGAAAGGCGAGGAAGGTGAAATGAAGCAATCTAGAAGACGAAACGATACGATCTGGGAGGTGAAACGAAGCATCATAGAACGAAGACGAGAACCGTACCAGCAAGTATAAAATGCAGAGGCATAGATTGATATAGAGGTCAGAAACCGTTGCGAGCGGGTTGCAGAGTTGATGGTGATTAGCCGTTCTGAGCCTCGTTTGAACAATTCTGCATTAAAATAATGTGTCCTATTACAATAGCAAAATCTCTGGTTTTTTCTCAAAACCAGCAAAAGTGGAAGAAAAGCACTCCACAGGAACATTTGTACCTTTTAACACAAAAATTTCCCCTTTGTAATAGGTGAAGAATTGTGCCAGCATGAACTAGATGATTCACCCAAGACTTGCTATAAATAAAGGTATCATCAAAGAAAAACAAGACAGACTTGCGAAGGAAAGGATGCAAGACTCGTAAACTCCCTAATATGACAAAGCACATTATAATTTATATTTATAAGTTTAAAATTAAATCATATCAATTCATTTTCTAGTTTGAGTTTGTAAAAACATAGCATTGTAAATTTAGTGTAACGATTAATTGGATTATTCTTATGATAATATAATATACTTTAGTGTCATACTTTGATTGATCCTTTACATTAGGAAGCTTCTCATTATTTTAGTCTAATGATAAAACAAATTATTAAGTGTAGTTTGCACAATTTCAAATAAAATTTATCATTTATAATTTTATTATTAATTATTTATTTTAATAAAATTAATTTTATTTATAAACAAGTGTGAGTAGGAAGCAAATGTGAGCAATAAGTGAGCCTTATCTTTTCTTGCTTTAGATTTTTAAGAAAATTAAAAAAACAAACAAGTTTTATAATGAAAAGCTAAATAGCATGATAGGAAAGTCATTCTTGAAAGTACTAACTAGAAGCAAGATGCATTTGTTGAAAGTATGAATGCCCTAGATAGAAGTAGGGATTCCCCAATTGGAAATAAGAGGAAGACCAAATCTAAGGAAAACCCTATCCAAGTAGCAAATGCTACACTAGAAGTGATTATCAAGGATGATATAATTGAGCATGATATAACGCTTCTTAAAAGTAGAGGGTTAATATGTAAGTTACACAAATATTGGTTAGGTTTCTTGAAGATTTAAAATTAGATCAAGTGGAAGTGGTGATTGGATTTAAATTACTCCATTAGTTTTCTTCTAAAAGGATTTTTCCTCATCTTCTTTACTTCATAAATCAAGGATAAAATAATGGATAGTGGCCCATGGTTTATGGGGATGCATTTTATTCAAGACCTTGAAGTGAGAAATTTTCTACAGAGATAAAAATTATTAAAATGCTTCCACTATGGGTTAGCTTGTTTGGACATCCATATCAACTTATCATTAAGGAGGTTTTGAAGAATATTGGTTATAAGGAGGGACCAACTACTAAGGATCAAAGACATGTGTTGGAATATTTATAATGTGATCTTATTGGCTAAGGCCAACAATGTTTATGTAATCCTACAAGCACTCTTGATGTAAGCCTATAGACATTTCCAATGTAAGCTAATGAGTGTTCTATATATAAGTCTACAAGCAATAGTGATGTATTAACCCTTATAAATATTGGTTAAATGACTTGCATGGTTAACATCAATTAAGGGTTTAATATATTTAATATTTATGCTAGGCAATATTAGATTAAGGTTTGTAGTAATTGGAGATTAGGTATCTCTATAAATACCTAATCCCCAATTATTACATATTAGAGCTAATATTTTAGATAGAAGCTATTCATATTATGATTTATGATGAGGATTGATGTTTGATCACTTATATGACCCCTATTTATTACCTAGCTAGGAAATAAAGAGGGGTCATATAAGTGATCAAACATCAATCCTCATCAATTTACTTGTTGAACTATGTACCCATACTTCCATTCAATGGTGTCACATCTAAAGAGGCATGGCTGAGGATTAAACCTATTGTGTCACATATTTGCATGTTTGGATACATCACATTCATGCATATTTTGAAGCACAAATGGATGAACCTAGATGATAAATCCAAGAAATTTATCTTCATCAAATAAGTTGAAGGGATATTGACTCATGGATCCTAACACCAAGAAGTTGTATATTAATTGACATGTCATGTCTAATAAGAACAAGCATACTTTTTCTTCTAAGACACATGCTATTTATATATCACCTATTAATTTGCTATTTGATGATGATGCCTTTGATAGAAGACGATGATGGAGATGATCCTATTAGAGCTAATGACCTAGGACCATCCACTTTGAGTACCATTCACAAGCCTAGGTTGTATCTTGGTGTGGTTCTTGGTTCTTGATGTAAACTTAGATGTCCTAGACACACCTAGTATAGGGCAGATAACTTGGAGCAGATTTTGAAACAAGGTCAATCTAGCCCTTCTAAGTACGATGATGCAAAATTATGAATCTTCAATAATTCATGAAGTTATTATGTCAAAAGAGTGGAAGAATGCCATGAATATCAAATATCAAGCTCTAATGAAGAACAAGATGTGGCAACTTGTTGATCTTCCACTGAGAAAGAAACCTATTAGTTACAAGTGGGGATTTAAGGCCAAATACAAACTTGATGGGAGCATAAAAAAATATAAATTAAGGCTTGTTACAAAGGGATACATACAAAAAGAAGAAATTTATTATAATGAGACTATTGCACCAACAACAAAGATTAAAACCATTTAGATGGTTTTTGCAATGGGTATGCAATTTGGTTGGAAATTCCATCAAATGTATGTGAAAAGTGAAATAGCGTCACATGTGAACACATTTACCAAAATACAATCATATGTGAAACAATGTCACATATGAACACATTGACCAAAATACTATCATATGTGAAACAATGTCACATGCGAACATATTGACCAAATTGGCTATTTGATCATGTGTGAAATAGAGTCACATGTAAATACATTGTCCAAAATACTATCACATGTGAAACTATATCACATATGAACACATTTACTGAATTGGATATTTTTTCATTTAGTTATATGGGATTGAAATGGGCCCCACCCGTATTACATCATCACCACATAGTGGTATCATAACAAATTTCATATATTATATATGTCTCGCTTGGAACGATTCAAACTTGGGTCTCCTTAAATGTTGAGGAATCTAACCGGTTGAGCTAATGCCAGTTGATCATGAATTGGATATTTAGACCATTTTACATATAAAATTATATGAACATATTGACCAAATGCTATACAGATCAAAGAGAGAAAGGTTGCAATCATAATTGTGTATATCAATAACTTTCATTACTAGGAGTTCAATGAATTTGATTGAGAAAATTAAGAGAGCATTGAAACAACCATTTGACATGACTAAGAACCATGTTTTCATGTCATAGATGAACTATGCTAGGAAATTACTCAAGAAATTTTAGATGACATATTGTAAGCCCATGGCCACTTCAATGGGGACAAGGTTGCAGTTTCCCCCAAATGATCTATCCTCACAGGTGAATAGAACTCTATATCACTAGTTGATTAGGATTATTATTTATCAAAATACCATATCAAATATTAGTTATGTTGAGAGTTATCTTTCATGGTTCATGCAAGAACCAAAGGTGTGTCATTAGAAGGTAGAAAAGTGGGTACTCAAGTATATGTATTATAGCATTAAGTATGTCTTAGATTATAATAATAATGATTAATTATTGTTGATACATTTTATGGATGTGGACTATGCAATATCTATTGACGATAGGAAATCAACATGTGAATATGTACGCTTTATAGGATCAAGTCTAATCTCTTGGGAAGTACGAAGTGGTATGTTATTGCTTGATCTTTCGTTGAGGCTAAACATTATGCTATAAGAGGAGATATCTACGAGACAATATGGTTACATTGCATCTTGTTAACAATGGGCATTCCAAAAAATTAACCAATGATCTTGAGCTGTGACAACCAAGGATTTTTGAAAACTTGTTCTCAATCCAAATTTTCATTAGCGCATGAAACATATTGAAGTTCAATGCCGCTTCATTCATAAACATGTTCAAGAACATAACATACAACTTCAATTTTATCCAATTGAAGAGCAATGTACATACATTTAGCAAAGCCTCTTACACATGTTGAGTATAAAAAATTTAGAAATTTTCTTATATGTATATTGATTAGGAATTAATGTATTAAGGGGGGAATATTATGAATTTTATATCATTATGCTCTAATCATTTGTTAGTTTTACAAGTGGTTACAAATAGTTACTATTTGCTTTTTAATAGAGATCTCTCTGTTCTTGTCCGACAATTGTATATATGCATGTATCACATCAATGCAAAGCTTATCATAGCCAATCTACATTCCTAAAAATTTTGGACCAAAATTTTATGGAATACACCTCATTCATTTACCATTTAATATATTTCTTGATCAAATGCAAATTATCCGATATGAAGTTCCATGTTGTCATGCCTCTAGGTAGGGTTCATTTCCTAAACAATTTTTTTGCATAAAGAGAACCTAGATATATTTAAAATAATGATTATGCCTAACTCTTTCCTCATTTAACCAATTTTACCTTAATGCCAAGCTCATATGTCTATAGTTTTTCAAGCCTATTCCTTTACAATTCCTTTCCCACTTACAAATAGAAAACCTAAATTTTTCCTCACATCATTTCTAGCAAAAATCGATTTGAATTTTATAAAATTTTGATGTTATACTTGTTGGTAGTCTTGAAAGTGACATCATATGCATATAAATAAATTACAATGTAGACTTTTTTATTTGTATCCTTCTAGTCATGATTACAAACTTACCTTTCTAATATGCCAAACAAGATTTCATTCTTTCCAAAATTGAGTCCCAAAGCTCCTTTCTTTTATAAAACAAAGGAATACCCAAATACGTTTATGGTAATTTTCCAACTTCAAACCTTGAAATCTCCATAATAATACATTGTAAATCTTAAGCAACTTTATTTTTATTTTTGGATGCTATTGCATTAATGACCTATCCAACAACCTTCTCATATAATGGTAATATTGATTTAAAATCTACGGCCTCATTGATTGAGGGATGAACCAAAAATAAAAGTGTCATCAATAAATTAGAGATGATAGACGAAGGGACCATTGTTGCAACCCAAAAATATTTGATTTTACCTTCCATTTTTGCCTTCGAGAAAAACTCTCCCCAATGCCTCCACAAGAATAATAAATATAAAAAAAAATAGTGGGTCATCTGACAAAGTCCACAAGATGATTCAATGTATGAAGAGGGGATCCATTGATCAATATATACTATTTTGGAGTTCTATAACAACATCTAATATATTCACACCCACTTTGATCAAAACCATTTTTTTAATAATATCATTTAGAAAACTCCAATAAACCCTATCATATGCTTTGTTCATATCTAGTTTTAAAAGCATACATACATTTTATCTGAATGAACTTAATGTATGGTGTCTCGTGCAATGATTATACCATTAATAATTTGTTTAGCATAAACATAACCAACTTGATTCTATGATATAACACAATCCAAAATTCTTTTCAATCTATTTGCCATAATTTTTTAAAATTTTGTATAAATCATCTTATAAAGGCTTATTGAACAAAAAAAACATCAATATATTTTATGTAACTTTTTTTGGAAACCAATAAAATAAATGTGGAATTGATGTCATTTATTATATACTTATTTTTATTGGTCTCTTCAACCATAACCAACATGTCATTCTTCAAAAAGTTCTATAATTTTTGGAAGAAAATTTGAGGAAATCCATCAAGGCTAGGTGTTTTGTTAGGGTGGAATGAGAGAACTATCTCATGTATATCCTCCATAGGGATATTCCTCATCAAGAATTTACCTTGTCTTGATGAGGTAAGTGATGGAATATCTTGCAAAAGCTAACCTTGATCCTCATCTTCTGCAACTTTTAATAATTTTTTTTGAAATAATTAATTGCTTTCTCCCTAATATTTTCTTCTTCCTCAATATTTATTCCATCTAGTGTTGAAATATTTTTGAATTGACAAAAACACAAATTTTTTTTGTTCTAGAATATATTTTTTGTATTCCTGTTCCCTTCCTCAAGCCATTTATTTCTATATTTTTATGACCAATATGACTCTTTCTTCTTCAATATAATCAAAAAGTAGTTTTTTTCTTGCACACAAGTATCTTGGTCAATTTCCTTGATTTTTACTATCTCTTTTAAATTATTGAGCTTGTATTTAATTTTCTATTTTGTTTTAAACATGTTAACAAAAGATTTGGTATTCTCAAGATTCATATTCCCCTTTAGACATTTCATCCTTTGAACAAACCTATACATACATGATGCTTCAAAAGTTGTTTCATCCCACCATAACAAAACCATCTAAAAGAAATAGGGTCTTGAAGCATATAGATTGAAATCAAAATAGTTTTGAATGACCATTATTGAGGAGGTCACATATCAAGATAATGGGTTTATAATCTAGTCCTTTTCACAATAAATTATATGAAGAGATTGTATCCTCTACATGCAACTATAAATTATATAACAAAAAATTGTCAATTCTTTCTATAATACTATTTTTCCTAATGAAATCTATTACCCCATGTATAATGAAATCTTGAAGGAATAACACCCCAAAGGCCATTTGAATTGACAAATAAAGCAAAATCCTCACTTGATTTTTGACCATATAGGAGTACCACCCTTATTTTTTGAAAGAGACAAAAATATGCTGAAGTCCCTCCCAAAGAAATCATAGATCACATTTATAAATTATCATTGCATATGATAAGAATAAATTGTGGTACTTCCAATATGTTTCATAAGAAATACTTATCGTTGGAGCACATAAATTTATAACCCCAACTTTGATATTTTTCTCTTTCTTGCAAAAAAGACGAACAACCTAATTAAGTTTTGCGTCTAGCAATTGTTAATCCAATTTATGTTTATTCCATATTATTACAATATCTCATAAATATTCTATAACAAGAACTACTAGAAAATCTAACTCATATTTCAAATCTTTTTAAATGCATTCTTATATTCCTCATTACTTTTTCTTGTCTCTTATATTACACACATGACTAATGTTGGAATATATTACATTATTTGGTACACACCAATGTACCATCATGGATGCATATATAGACTAAGAAAAAGTGTCTTAGATTAGGATTTACTTTATGCAATGTAGTGCACAAATGTGCAATGATATTTTGGCAATGTAAATGTGCATAATTGTCCCTATGTACATGTGTCAATAGAGGAGGAAGATGAAGAGTCATAGGAAGAGTGAGAGCCAAGAAACCTCCATATGAAGAGTCACATTCCAATCTATATATATGGATGTATTGATGTAAAAGAGATATAGCGAAGGAGAAAGAGTCACCTATGTAAGCAATGGAAGGTGATGTAGTATGATGTATTTTGAGATTTTCATTTAATAAATATTTCTTAGTATTTTTGAGCATTTATCATTAGCATTATTTGAGTTATTATATAGTTGATTCTGAGTTTATATGCTTGATTGATCAACATTTTTTTTTGATAAGTAACAGTTTATATACAGAGGGTTTTTTTTAAAAGGGACCCAAAACCTTATTACAATAGATGCCTGAGCATTACATTGCCAAAAAACCTGTCACACTAGACCAGGGGTGGACAACCATAACAAAAATCGGGATCCGGGATCCCAGACAACCCACCGTAGCCCGCTATTTCGAAGATAGGGCAGAACCCCGCAAAGACCAGGGGTGGAAACCCATAGCAAACCCAGGGAAATAGAAACCCCAGCATCCAGCAAAAAGAAAACTATCTCTGGGATAGGATGGAACCCCACACAAAAACAACAAAAAAATTAGAAACAATGACCACGCTTGGAAACCCGTCAGCAAACTTGGACCACCAAAACCACCCCGAGACAGGGGACCCCACTGGAACGGGACTAGCATCTATTTCTTGTCCCTATCGAAACAAGCTCCAAGCCTACAATGAATCTTTTTTAACACACACATAGAGGTCAAATCCGCATTGGTTGTCGAGGTCAAAGAATTTATCGCCATGTCTAGGAGAATTCTGATCGAGAAGACCCCCAATTTGCCCTCTGAGTCTGAGATGATGTCTATGGTGCCCTTGAATTCCACCTTCACCTTCTTGAGCCTGCTTGAGGATCTGCTACGATCAAAAACATCAGGGCCGCTAGGGGTTGACACCCCTGGGACTGAGCTGCCACTGGGGGTAGGGCCACCTGAGGCACTGTAGTCATCATGGGCCTGGGCCGACGCTCGTCGCTTCAGGGTGGGCCTACACTTCTTGGGATGGGGAGAATTCTTAGGGTCGTTAGGGCTGTCCTCCTGCACCTTAGACTCAAGATTAGAGACTTAGGATTAGATGAGGCTGGATACCCGAGAGGGGGATTAGCAGAGAGGGGAGGGATATGCTGGAGAGGGGATTGGTTAGCGAGAGTATGGCGATAGAGGATAACCATGAGGTTTTTGTGGGTAAGGTGGGTATGGAATTTATGGGATTTCTCAACAGTAATGGTGAGGGAGTATAGAAGGTATCGAGGAGTGCACAAGAGGGTGGCACCATGAATATGGTTGACGAAGCTTAGATGGAAGCTGCATAGCTTTTGTTCAAGGTTGTCGCAGGTCACAAATTGCATGATGGGCATGATGGCCTCATCGTAGGGTTTCGATAGCTGTGATCTGAAGAGGGCGGTCTTATCCCAGCCATGCTCCAATAAGTGGACGAGCTCCTCCTCCTAGTTGTTCCTATCGCATCAGATATACTTCCCCTTTTCCTCGTGGTGAAGCCCTGTAACTTCGAACATGAATTATTTGGTAACCTTGAAATGGACACCTTTCATGACCACCTCATCATTATTCCATGTGTCGAGGAAGGCCTGGGTGATCTCCTCATCTAGTCCAATGAATTTATGGAGGAAAGGGGTAAGGGACTTGGCATCCATGAAAACCTGGGCGAAACTACTCAGGGTGAGGGTGGAAGGCTCGACGTAAATGACTTTGGACATGGTGAGAGTAGAGGCAGGGAGTGATGAGAAGGGATGAAGGGTACCAAAGCTGACTAAAGAGCACCAACACAGGTAGCCATCGGGGGGAAAGAGACATAGGGGAAATGAGATGAAGGCATTCAGGGGGAAGAAATAGGTGAGGAGGAAGCCAAAGGGCCATAGGGTAGCCACATGTGGTGGGACTCTGCACCAAGAGAGACGACCACCATGCTGGAAAGGTGGTGTAGATGGGGAGAAATATGGTGGACATGGAAAATAACAGGATAAAGCCAACGAGAAACAGGAGCCTTGGGACGTGAATGATGAAGAGGCATGACAGGAGCGGGCCAGGTGGACGACTTACATGGGGCAACTTCCTTGTTAGAAAGAGGTGCAGATAAGATGAGGACGACCTGATAGGTGGGCTGAGGTGGTGTGGGGCCATATACAACACTTATGATGAGGCCTACACGAGTGCATAGAGACTTGCTTGAATCTACCCTGGTAGTGAGGTGTCCACTATGAATTGGGCAATCAAAAATGCCAACCTTTGGAGGCTTTGGGTAGAGGTCAACGACCCCAAAAAAATTAGGGTGGGGCCTGGGGCTCCAAGTCAATGGGGACCTGAGATCGAACATGTTATTCTTCTATGCTGGCATCATGGTTCAGAGGTTGGTATTGGGATGCTACATCCAAAATGTCATCGAGAAAGCCATATCACCAGATACAAAGACCTACTGACGAGGCTATTGTGTTGGCCATGAAGTTTGATAGCTTGTTCCCTTCATGGTAGATGTGGCACATGGAGAAGTGGGGGAGCTCCAGGAGGATGACTCGGGCTTCTTGAATGATTTTGGCTATGCTCCATGATAGATCCCCTTGCTTGGTCATGATATTGATAATGTTTAGGGAGTCCCCCTCGATGATCACCCTGGTGGGGGACTCTTGGAGAATGATTAGCCCACAGAGGAGCATCAAAAATTCCATGAAGTTATTGGTTTGAACACCCAGGAACTCCACGTAGGAAAGAATAAAATGCCCTGAGTGGTCGCAGATGACCCCGCCAACGCCCGAGAGGCCGAGATTGCCTTTGGAAGCTCCATTGAAGTTCAGATTGACCCACCTAGGAGGAGGGGCTAACCATCTAGTAGAGGCTCTAGGAGAGGGGGAGGGATGAGGGCAATGGGGGAGTGCTTGTACTCTGAGGGAGTTGAGGAGGGTTAACTCGCTCACCTTCCATGAAGGGCAGGCCAAGGGAAGGATGTAAAAGTTATTTGATGCAAAGACGATCGCTTTGACTGCCATAGCCCATGGGTCCCGAGACGGGGAGGAGAAAGATTTGCTATTGCACTCAAGACAAATTTTCCAAAGTAGGTGGGATAGGTAGAAGGCCTAGAGGGATCGGAGGGTGGGATGGGAAAAGGGATTGGGCCATTAGACAAAGATGTCAAGGATGGATCCGAGAGGGGCCCATTGGATGGAGAACTAGGCGAGGAGGTATCCTAGAGTCTCAGAGGAGAAGGGGCACCTGATGAAGAGATGGGTTGTCGACTCCCAATAAACATAGCACAAGTAACATATATTTGGTATAAGAAATCCCCTCTTGGCCAAATTTTCAATGGTGAGGATCTTGTTTTGAATGGTCGTCCAGATGAAGAAGCTAATTTTAGGGATCAACTTCTTAGCCCACACTTGCTTGACTAGGAAATGGACCTCGTGGGAGTACCTTTGGAGGGCATGGGTGGACTTGATTGAGAAGGAGCCACTGTTGGTGCCATGCTAAACACACTTGTCCTCACTCTCAACTGAAGGGATGATAGCAGTGTCAAGAAGGACCAAGAGGCTGTCGACCTGGTGGTAAAATCATGGAACTTTGATGAGCCCCCAGTCTGCTCTACCCTGACCCCTAATGATGTAATCTACCACCTTGGTTCCTTTGGAGGCCTCCAAGTGTGACCTCAAGACCAAGATGTTGGTGTCTTCTCTCAGGGCTACATCCCATAGCCACCTGTCATTCCAAAAGCTGATCCTAGTCCCATCACCAAGAATCCACCTGGTTCCTTTTTGGATGAGGTCCTTTGTGTGGATCAGGGATTTATAGAAGGCAGACCCATTTTGAGGCTGATGATCACTGAGGAAGGGGTGCTGTTGGAGGTATTTACTACTGACAATGCTAACCCACTCGATCGAGAAGTTGGTGAAAACCTTCCAAGCATGCTTGGCCAAGAGGACTTTGTTCATCAAGGAAATCTGGTAGAGGCCGATCCCACCTTCATCCTTGGGTCGGCATAATAAGGGTCAAGCAACTAGTGGAATCCTCTTCCTCTCTTCACTTTCAAACCATAAGAATTGCTTCTAGATATGTTCTATGTAGGCACCAATCGATATCAAGATTTTAAAGATGGACATGAAGTACACCGAGATGCTTTAGAGACAAACAAACGTGAGGGTGGATTTGCCTGCCTGGGAGAGGATATGCCCTTTCCATGAAGCCAAATTATTCTGGATTCTTTCGACCAGGTTGCTCCATAGAGCCTTAGAGGGGAAGCCTACGAATAGGGGAAGCCCAAGGTAGGTGGTGGGGAGGGTGTCCAGGGAGCATCCCAGGATCCAGGCTATCTTAGCCTGCCTGGCCAGGGGAGTGTGGATGAAGTAAATTTTGATCTTCTGAAGGTTGATTTTTTTCCTGGATGCCTCCTCGTACAGGTGTAGAATATACTTGATGACTTTAGCTTGAGCCATCGAAGTGGTGGTAGCTAAGATGGTGTCATCCATAAACTACTGGTGGGATATCGAGGCCAATCTTGATGTCGGTTTGATGCCAAAGATGAGCCTGCTTTTGTTTACACTCGAGATGATGTGTCCCAGGGTCTCTTCCAGAATGATGAAGAGGATGGGGGATAGAGGGTCACCTTGCCAGATCCCTCTGGTGCTAGGAAAAAAGTCAATCGGGGATCCATTGACCAAAACTGAGAACCACGGGGACAACACGCATCGCTTGATGAGATCAACCCAGGAGGGGTGGAAACCAAATTTGAGGAGGACCTTGGAAAGGAACTCCCAGTTGACCCTATCGAAGGCTTTGTTCATGTCTAGCTTGAGGAGAAACGCTGGTCTTTTGGCCAGGGAAGTTGAGTGGAGGACCTCATGGATGATGACGATCCCGTCTGTGATCATTCTTCCTTTGATAGAGCTCCCTTGACAGGGGGCAATGATAAGGGGGAGGATGTCTTTGAGTCTATTCGCTAGAGCCTTGGTGAGGATTTTGTAGAGGACATTGCATAGGCTAATGGGGCAAAATACTGATAGGGATTTGGCCATTGGAGTTTGGGGATCAGGGTGATGAAAGTGGAATTGATGCCTTTGGGTATGGATTTGGAAAACTGGATATCATGAACTGCAACACACACCTCTTGGCCTACCAGGACCTATAAGGTCTAGAAGAAGTGGGGAGGGAAGCCATCCAGGCCTGGGGAAACGTCTGGTTTCATGGAGAACATGGCTGCTCTGATCTTCCCATCTGAGAGAGGTCTGAGAAGTACCTTGTTGGTATAAGGGGAAATAGAGGGGAAGTGTTCTTGAGGAGGGTAGCGGTTGCTTGGGGAGAAGGCTGGGAATCGGTGCCAAGGATCTCTTGGAAGAAGCTAGTTGTCTCTGATCTAATTTCTTCCTCATCCCTCATGGTCCTACCATCACTACAGATGAGCTCAAGAATTCTGTTGGTGCTCCGATTTTTGAGGGTGGAAGTATGGAAAAATTTGGTGTTGGCATCATCGTCCTTGAGCCAGAGGGCTCAAATTTTCCTCCAAAAGGTCTCCTCCTTGGCCAAAACATTGTGATAATCAACAAGGACTCTTTGTTCCTCCTCTCTCGATCTTGGATCCTCACTTCCATCCTAGAATTTGCACTGAAGGTCTTCCAATATTTTCTTTAGAATCTCCTTGCTCTCAAAGATGTTTCCAAACACCTCCCTATTCTAGACTTTGAGGTTGTCCTTCAGAACCTTTAGCTTCTAGTAGAGTTGAGCTGTAGGGAGCCCCATGGTGGGGTGACTCCACCACCTGCCCACTTGATCCTTGAGGTCAGGGTGGTGAAGCCACATGGATTCAAACCGAAAAGGGTTCTTGTGGGGAGGGCATCTGCCAACTTCGAAGAGGAGGGGGTTGTGATCCAAAGCTATTTTGGGGAGGGCTAGGAGAGTAGCATTAGCAAATAGGGGAATGGCCTCTCTGGACAAAAACACTCTATCTAGATTGACCTTTATGAGGTTGGCCCCTGGTCGTCTATTGCTCGATGTGAAATTACCGCCCTTTAGGTGAACATCCATGAGCTCATTGGCATCAGTGAACTCCCCAAAGTCCTCCATACTTCTAGAATTCAAGACTGTTACCCCGTGTTTTTCTGAGGGGAAGAGGGAGCTATTGAAGTTGCCCACCAAGATCCAGGGGAGGGGTGCGAATGCCTATTTCATGAGGCTGACCTTGTTCCATAGGGAGGCTCTTTCGATCGAGATGTTAGGGGCATAGATGTTGGAAATGATCTAGGTCTACCCTGACTCCAGGTTGTGAAACATGACATTGAGGATTTTGGGGGAGGACGAGATCAATATTCCTTTGACAATGCCCGGGTTCCACAGAAACATCAACCCTCCTGCAGAGCCGAGGGTCGGGGTGGAGAGGGAGTCACCATTGTTCTAGATCACCTTGGCCACCTTGGGGGAGGATAACTCATCAAGCTTGGTTTCTTGGAGAAGCAAAATAGAAGGTTTGTGGTCCCTGCGGATCTAGGCTAGGACACGTCTCGTGGGGGCTCCATTGAGCCCTCTAGCATTCCAGGTAATGATCTTCATTTGACACCTTTGGGGGGTCGTTTGCCTCCCTTCCCTTGCTGGGCAGGAGGTTTGGATCTCAGGAGTTCTTCTTTCAAGAGGCTGAGGGCATCAACCAGGAGGGTCATCTGTAGGTCATTGGCAATCTCATCCTATGATTTCTTGATACGTTGTTCTTCAAGGGTGGGCCGACCACTTTTCTTCTTGCTTCCAAAATCCATTGCAAATTTTTTGCTGTGAGTCATTTTGGGGCTAAACCCTTTAGGGGTGGACTGGGAGAAGGTCGGGCTACCATCGTCGTCACCCTCGGATGCCTCAGATCCGACTTCTAAGAAAGCATAGAGGGGGAGGGAGAGTTTTATGGGGGGCGGGGAATCATCAAAATATGGAGGATCCTTGGTGAAGGGGGGAGACATGGGATGCTCAAGAAGGCTTTCCAAGGCTACCTCAAGGATGGGATCACCCTCGACCTGGGGATGGGAGGGGAGGGGGTCAATCAGGGAGGTCACATGTGAGAAAGGGGTTTCAGGAAGAACATCGGCCTAGTGGGAAAGTTACTTAGGATATTGCAGGGTCATAGAAGAGACCTCGAGGTTGGGGTCAGGGTTGGAGCATTCTTGGTTTTGATCATCTATCGGGATGGGGTTAGCCTTCTGTTTTCCTTTATCAGTTGGAACAACCATCTTCCTGTGCCATTCTTGGGGTGGATATCTATGAGGAGGGCGCCTGCCTTGGGGAGGGCCGCGGAGGTGGAACCTATCTTGCGACTGCGCCTTCAGATGGGGGTCCTTCGAAGTTGGGGCTTCGAGCTTCATAGAGAGGGGAAAATGATTGGGGAGATGCCCATGCATGTTGCAGAGGGTGCAGAAGGCTGGTTTGTTTTTATATTCTATGGTTTTGTGCAAAAAGTAGGATCCTGATGAGATGGTGACCACATATGGGAGCTTCGATTCAAGGTTCGTAGAAACACATAACCTGGCATGGACCATGCGGGATCCAACCCTGATGGTTGAGTTGAAATCCATGGGATCCCCTATGGCCTGGGCAATGATCCTAAGCACGTCCTCCCACTAGATATGGAAGGGGATATCGAACAATCTGACCTAGATCGAGGCATAGTTATGCTCTAAGTGTTGGGATTGAAATCGATAGCCCAGCGCCTGAGAAAGAGGCTTCTACGCCCTAGAAACTAGGGCCCACCCGTGAGAATCCTGCTAGTATCTTCCTTGTTGTTAAGATTTATGAGGAAGAATCCTTTAGATAGGGCAACAATCTGCATGTGTCCTGTGGTCTTCCATTTGGAGAAGGCCCATCGATGAATGGTTTCCATATCCGGGCGACCCCCAATGAACTTCCCGACCAAGGAGAAGGAAGAATCTAACACGAAGGACAAAAACACATCATCCTTGATCAAAATATGTGTCCCTTCTAAGGAGAGCCCCGAGGATGGTGCCCAAGGACGATTGGACTCTCCCGCAAAGATCTGCATGAACGAGGGTTTGCTGGACCCCTTAAGGGCAGATCCCTCGATGACTTTGTCAGGAGGTTCTTTGTTTTATAAGGGGCCCCCAGAGGTACCCTTGCAGCATTCAAGGCTCATGCCCATAGACACCTGGCGGGGTCTGACATTGGGCCTAGCCTGGCCCGAACCCGCCCCTAGAATTACCGCTGCTCTAGGTCTCACTATTGTAGAGCCTGCTGCTCCAGATCCTGCTGTTGTCCCTGATCCCGATCCTGCTCCTGCCATATGATCAGAATGATTATATCTTTCATATTGCAATTGTATTATTGATCTTGAGGCAATATTATTTTGAGTATTTACTCATCAAAAGCTAACAACTAAAACAACCTATTAATTCCTTGACAACTATTTTTTAGGGATCTTATTCATACTCCTAATATTCCAAGATACCATTCTCATTATCATTTTTTATTTCTATTTATGAGCCTATTCCCACTTATTGTTAAGTCTTATGACATTTTTTGTATTTTTCTATTAATGAAACTTACACTTATGTTACATTGGAAAATCTAAAATGTAAGGAATATCCTCACAAACACTTTCTTTATGTTTCCACATGAATCATAAAATACAAGGAAAATTATCCATAATAATTAATTTTTTGTGCATCCTTGAAATCCCTAATTATCCATGGGTATCCTCCATACTCATTTATTTATTATGTTGCTCTTGAAACTCTAAATTGCAAGGGATGAGCTCTACATTACTTTTATTTTTATTGCAAGTAGAATATTTTAAATTACTTGAGGAAAAGGAAGACAATTTACTATATTAAATATTACATTTTTTGCCTCCTTTGATTTAAAATTTGCCTCTCCATCTTTCTTTTCACTTTAAATTTATTTTGAATTTGAACTTGTGCATCATACTTCGTTATCCATTGTTTTCTAAATTTCTTCTAATGGTTGATATGAGTAAACCATGATGGTCTTTAATGTTTGATGGTATAGAGGGAATTTCTTTGCCACTTTATTGGGAGCAAAAAATCACTTATCTAAACCCATATTCTACTTTGGCATGACCTCCTTGCTTCATCTTGAAGTTTATGTCATGTCCAAAATTATCATTTGTTTCTTCATTGTTTTCACTTTGCAATATGTGTCCAGTCTTATAATAATTACAACGTTGAATTGCAATGTGTTCATAATCCACTTGTTGATCCTATTCTATTGGTTTAGATTTAATCTTAATGTATTATGGAAAATATTATGACATACCCATGGCAACATATATTCAAATATATGCAACATGCCTTTACTCCTTAGTAGTTAGTACCTCCTAGACAAACTCCCCTAGAGTATCATCAATATTATGCAAAACTCCATTACTCACAAGCTCAGATGGAAGTCCAAAAACCTAGGATATATTAGAAGCCTCTTAAAAGTTTTTGTCTCTATAGAAAAAATTTCACTCCATGGTTTTAAATATAATGCATCTCTACCTTAAGCCATGGGCCACCACCCACTATTTTACCCATGTTTTTGGAACTAGAGAAAACGATAATGAAAAATATTTTTAAAAGAAAATTCATGGAATACTTTGAATTCAATCCCCACTTACACTTGATCAAATTGTGAATCTTTGAGAAACCTGAACAATAATCAAGAAATTTACATATTAACCCTTTGATTTCAAAAACCATCAAATAATTATTGATAATCTCATCCTTGATAATCATCTATGGTGTAACATTTTCTACCTAGATAGGGTTTGCCATATATTCACTCTTCCTCTTGTTCCTAACTAGGGCATCCATATGTTTAGCTATGACATCCTTACTTCCAATTAAGATTAAGATAAACGTTTTTCCTATCATGCTACCTACTTTTTCCTCATAATAATCCTTTATTTTTTAAAATTTTCTAAATATCTGGAACGAAAAATGAGGCTCAATCCTTACTTGCACTCGCTTATTGCTTATACTTGCTTCCTACTCATGTTTTTTTTCTACTCATACTCTCTTCTTACTCGCACTCTCTCCTTACTAATGAGACAACAAAATGTCTCATTATTTCAGTGTTATCTCACATAAAATCTGTCCATTTTGTCTAAATGTTATAGTTTAATGCTAAGTATTTTGATTGTTATGCATGATAATGTTAATGTTAATATGGTAAAGTTTTAGGAAATACTATTTGTTGTTAAGACGATTTTTCTACATTGCTATTATAATTTTGCATGATTTCAATCATTATTAGGCATAAGTAAAGCATAGTAAAAAGACATTATGGATAGAGGTCTTAGTTATAAACTTGAAAATCTAACTTGTCAAGGTTTTGAATGAGTTTTTTACCCTTAAAATGTTTTTTGAGGTGATGTGATGTCCAAAAATGCAACTTGCACAAAATCTGGACATTACAGGCTTGCTATAATAGAACCTATAGGTTCTACTCTAGAACATCCGGGAAGCAACATGCAAGATTCCAAATGGTAGGTTTAGCGCTCCGAATTGGGGGTCAACTTGCCTTGTCAGCACATAAGGGATAGAGGAGAATATTTCCATGTGTCAAAAATCAACCAAGCAACCAAATACCATATAATTTGCATAAACTGGACAACTAGTCGCATGTTCCAAAGCATTGCAAAATTTCTTGTAGCAAAAGCATAGACTGGATCACAGTAAGCACAAATATTTTTTAAGACTATTCTAAGACTTTCTACATCATATGGAGGTATAAAGATACAAATATTTATCCAGACTAGCTCTTTGTCCTAATTTTGGATAGGGTTGTTGTTAACTGCAAAATTGCTGGAATCAAGGAGACAACATATTGTTTCTATTTTTACCCTCAAATGTAGGCAGAACAAGTTTATAATTTGATTATAAATACTCATTTGCCCCCTTTAAATAGATAATAGAACAATAAGAATGTACGAATCAATCAATCGTCATTGTACCAATTGAATTAGGTAATAAAGTACAATAATTTTATATTGAGTTATTTTTAGTTTCTCTCATGTTATTTTGACCTCGTAAGCTAGTTTAAGATATTATGAGTTGACACCTTATGTTGGACCTTGAAGAAAGGGCCCACTCTTAGGGCTACTGGAAGGAATTTATGCTGTAAATTCAGGTTTTTATCATTGTTTTTTGTCATTAATTGTACTAGTATTAACTGCTCTATTCTCCCTTATTTTTGTCATTGTTTTAGCATGTGTGTGTTCTATTTTCTTCACAACTAGCTGGTTTGTCTTCATTATTGTATTTTTCATTTTTTTCATAGCATTATAGTTTTTATATTACATCTTTATTTCTTTGCTTTAAATTTTGTTTCAACATTTCAGTTTAGCAACTTTATTTTCCAACATTTACATTTTGTCTTTTCAATTTTAGCACTTTATTTTCTTGCCCTGTTAATTTTAGCAATATAGTTTAGCATATTTCATTTTTATCATGATCAATTTTTGCAAATTAGTTAGTTTTTTTCTTGATGTAAGGAGTGCTAGTTAGTGAAGTTTTTGTGAAGACATTGTGATTCCTTGTCTTTATTAGGTAGTCTAGTGCCCTGATTCCTAAGCCACAATTCCAACATTATCTATCATATATTGACCCAACCAAAAAGCGTGTGGCCATCTACTATATTACGTCGTATTCATTCATTCAAAGCATAAAATGACACAATTGCATAGATTCAACAAAATTGATTTCCTTGTATTAATATTTATAAAGAATCTTGGTTACAATTATGCCCCTCTTAGGGTCACCCAAATGACGATACGATTAATACAATGCCAAAGCCCTCAACAGGGTAGGCGCACTAATAATGCTTTTCACTTGGTCACAAACTGCTCTAGGGTGGAGGTGCCCTCTTCTTCGTGATGGGGAAGGAACTTGATGGTTGGTTCTCCTTTGAAACTGTTTCCTACGGTCAAGAAACAACATAGAAGTGTCAAAAAGATAGGCAGCCTCTCATGATGAGGCCCTTTTAGGAAAATTGCATAAAGACACCATTAAACATGCATAATCAAGAAAACATGAAAAGTGCTTCTAAGCTATGTTAATTGCATCAAGATTCATATAATAGCATAAAGAAAGGTAGCAGCTACACTATGCATGGATCAATTGTGTAAAATAAAGCATAAAAATGCATAAAGAACCCATTAATGTCCTAATTGAAGCATAACATAAAGAAACTAATCTAACCTAATTCTATCGGTCAGAAGTCTGCTAAACTGCAATTAAACCATGAAAACAACTAATCTAAGCTAATTAACTAGACATAGAAATGAAAAGGGGAAGGTGGTGATACCTCTATTGCAAACCGTAGCTCTGGTGAGCGGTCTGCACTATAAACTGTGGTTGAAAGCCATGGTTAGCACTCTGATAGGTTTACCCTCAATTCCAAGGGAAGTGGGCTTGACCTCCTTGTCCAATTGATGTTCAAGGGTTGCCTTCGGTGTCCTTAGACTGATTTGGCGATTGATTCATTGTGATGGGCCTTCATTTGCCTAGATTTGCGTTTCTTGGTTCTTCTAGGCTCCTAGAACTTCCATGGCAAATTGATCTTTGGGTGAATAGCAAAGTGGCCTTCTCAAATGCATGAATTCAGTATGCAATTCGATAGGGCTTCGCTGCTCGCTTGATCAATTAACTCTCTATATTCTCTCCCCATTTGGAGGGGGTATTTATAGGATGCCCTAGGACTGGGGGTGGCTTCTTGGAGAAGCCAAGATCAAGAAGAGGTGGTTAGGATAGTTGGAATGGAAGCCTCTAGAATCTTCCATCCATTAACCACCTTCTTCTAGATCAAATGGTCGTTCAAACCGATTTGGCTTGGATTGAAGGCCAACTGAACTTCAGTTAAAATCGTAGGTCACAACTATGGTCTAGACTGTAAACCGTAGGTCTCAACCATGGTTCAGCCTGTAAACCATAGGTCTGGGCTATGGTTTAGATTGATTAGGCCAAGGAGCCCAAATTGAGTGGTTAGAACCATTGCTCTATCTTGGAGTCTATCCAAGATCCTCCATATGGTCTTGTAGCATGTCCATATGAGTAGTCACCCTCGACATGACACGTTTTAGGTGTCTACAGATGCCCCTTTTGAGATGCATTATGAGATCGAACAACGTTGAGCAAAAATAGACCTCCTAAAATGATGTCGAAGGTTCTATGATGATCATTAGTCAGATCAACATTAGATACCCTAGGTCCTGCAAAAGGACGCGCATCCTGGAATCATTGCTTCCAACTCTTTGGAGGCTTAAACTTGAAAATCTTGCACTCGCCATCAGTCATTCGGGTAGCGTTTGATGCTACAATAGGAGTTAGGCCTATATAACCGAAAGGAGACAAGATACAAACAAATTATCATATTTGCTATTTTCCCCAAGCAAAGGGGTAAGCTTATGATAGCTATTGACAATGATTCGCAAGGACGAATGCAATTTTGACAAGATCAAGGGATCTACGATTTTAGGGATCTTCTGTTGATTTTGATTATGATTTGATATTATGACTACCCCCTCAAGCGATGAGTCGATGAGAGTAATGACAATGATTAAAGTGATGATGTCGCTTGACCACCATGGATGATCTAAACAAATTTAGATTTGAGCAAATTAATGCCTTGGCTAGGCCTAGTTCAGCTTTTGATTCCAACTGTTAATAGTATTTGCACATTTCTATCCCATGGAGCAGTCGGGCTACAATAGCCATCTTAGGGAATCGAAATGATACAAATCCAATTAGATTTGTGTTGAATCAAATTATCGATGATTTGCTGAAAAGATGTCATAGAAGAAATGACATGCAACGCCTCATTCTCGTGGAGCAGTCCGACCTTGAAGGCCTTCTTAGGGATTGAAAAGAAGCATATCAGATCAACGATGACAATTTTGCCCCAAATGTCCTTATGGTAATTTACTCATCTTGTCGGATTGCATGGAGCGCAAGTCGCTGCAACCGCCAAGTGTATAGGGTAAATTACTGAATACGAGGCGCATTTGGTGTTTTTAATTATTTGATTTTTTTGAATGTTTTGAATTATGAATTGAGTTTATTTATTTGGCTGGGAGGTGCATCGCTCCATGAAAGGATTGTCATAGTGATGACCTTGATTGAATGTACTTTATAATCTCAGCCAGATATTTGATTTTTAATTGGATCTCGGTGCTTTATTATCACCAAATTTCCAAATTGATTGCTTTTATTGAATTCTGATCCCATGGGAGGCATTAATTTATCATTTTAACCCTTCCCATGGTGGGATTTTATTAAATTGCTTGCCAGTTGCAAACCGCAGCTAGGGTCTACGGTTCCCATTTGCAATTTTGGGAACCACAGCTAGGGCCTACGGTCTACGCGAAATATGAAAAGCTTATAAAAATCCCAATTTTCAAATTTCTCTCATTATTCCCTGACAATGACTTGCAATCTAGAGCTCTGACAGTGACAACTGAGAAACTGACCTGCACCCTACCAAACTTCACACTCACACCTACTCACAGCACGATGGCAGAGCACGGGCAAGCTTCTTCTAGCCGCGATAGCCGAGGCGAGGGCAAGGTAATCTAAAACCAAGACCTCGCATCCATTACCAATAAAATGAACCAAATTAAGTAATTGGTTAATCAATCACACTAAATTGTTGGCAATGAACCCCACCTTAGGCTAGGGTAGCTTAGGATTTACTTTTTTTTAATTTTTTTTCATTTTTTGGCCGTGGTATTAGATCGGGTGAGATCTCAGTCGGAGACCGTAGGTACCAGCTATGGTTCCCAATTGATCAATTGGGGACCGCAGCTACCAGATGTGGTCAACATTCAAAATCCCAATGATCAATTTTTGATCGCATGCGATAGGGTTGACCTGCGGTTCGCAAACTTTAGAAAAAAATTATAAAATTTTTAATTTTTCTAAGTTTTAATAGGCAATTAATGTCATTTAATGCATTTTTGACCTGTCTGAATGACATTTTTGATTTTTAGGCCTGCATGATGACATGTTTTTGCAATTTTATCAATTTTTAGATGTTTTTGATGATTTTTAGGTCATTTTTAAATATTTTTGCTTATTTTTAGTTAAATTTTTCTTATATTATGCTTTCTATTTCAGAGATTGACCTCTAGAGCTCGAGAGCCCGACATCCTTAAGACTCTCCATGGAGAGCTCACTCCCGAGGAGCGGGAATGGTTTGAAGTTATTGGCTTTGGCTATGTACTGGATCTACCCACTATCAAGGTAGATCAAGCCTACTTGACTATGTTGGCCCGATGCTGGAATGCACGGACCAACACATTTCACCTACCTACAGGTGAAATGACAGTTACCCTAGAGGATGTCTATAGGATCTTTAGGATCCCCATTGATGGTGAGGCCATCATCTCTTCTACTTCTAGGGCTAAGGAGTCCATATTTGATGCCATCTTCGACACTCGAAGTGAGGAGGCTCAATGCAACATTGACCATGGAGGGGTCCATATCGACTATTGGTAGGGGAAGAATGTCTTCTCTATACGCGAGGTCATCTTTATGCACCTGGTGGTGCAAGTTGTGCTTCTAGACTCCTCGAGCATGAGGATTCCCTAGAACCTCTTAGCCACTATCCACAGAATTGTTTAGAGCACCATCCATCGGCCACTACGACTGGCCTGGGGGAGCACCCTACTCTGCCAGTTGTATAGAGAGCTCTACCAGATTACAGACCAGAGCCATCAAGGGATCAGTTGTAGTCTACTTCTTCAGATTTGGGGTTGGTAGCATATCAGGATAGAGCATCCTAGGGAGCTACCACTGCATATCATGAAGATAGACGATGCTCACCAGTGCTATGCTACCTGCTGGCCTCGAGAGGAGGAGGGGTTCAAGAGTAGGACCCATGCTGGTGACGTCCAACATTATATCACATGGTTTGTAGGACTCAACCTAGATGATATCGAGTGGTAGCCGTACATGGAGTGCCCTGACTAGCCTGAGGTCGATGAGTGGCTTCGATAGGCTCACCGAGATAGATGGCTACTCGATTGAAAGGTCGAGATTAGAGAGTACCAATTTTATTCTTGCATCCTACAATAGTTTAGCCTAGTGCAGGACATTCCAGAGATCCCCTTCATCTATAGCATTTCATGGATCCAACCTCTAGATCTAGGGGATGAGCCAGATGATTTCTAGGAGACTGGAGTTGACCAGCCTGTTACCACTCTAGCATACGATGGATGGTGGTCGATGCTATGGTGGCATGGATCAGGGCCTCTAGGCAGAGTTGATGATCAGGTAGAGGTAGCGGTGGATCCTGATGGGCGTAGGGTGCACCAATGGACAGAGGGTGGATGGGGCATAAAGGCCACCATCGAGGAGGCTCCCGAGGATGACCCAGATGATGAGGCTCTAAAGGAGGGTGAGGTTCCTCCTGACAGCATAGAGGGGTTGCTCTTAGCTCAGGTTGTTGACTTGTAGAGTCAGCTTGGTAGATATCAGACTCAGTAGCATGAGTGAGACACTACTATCACCACTCTAGAGGTGAAGCTAGCTGACCGAGATAGGCAGCTAGCTAAGGCATAGGAGGAGATCACCAGTCTCATAGAGTGAGCTACAGTAGTAGAGGCTCGAGTCTAGGAGCTCACTAGCACCCATGATGTGGAAGTGGCACAATGGGGTGAGGCAGTTGTAGAGAGGGACCTGCTTAGGCTATAGAGGGGAGACCCTACATCCTCTCAGATTGTCATGGGACCTCCAGCCACTCCACTAGTCATAGGTGTGGATCCTATGGTAGAGATCAAGTGGCTCACTTCTCTCATGGAGGAGAGAAATGATCGATTGGATGCGAGGGCAGCTCGCATCTCTTAGCTAGAGGGCTTCATCGAGTTGAGGGGTTTACAGGTTCCAGAGGACAGGTAGGCTGTAGGGTCATAGAGGACCAAGACCAAGACCAGGACTACAGGGCAGTCCTCAGTGAGTTCCAGCCACCAAACTCATAGGACCGAGCGGACTCACCAATCTTCTAGCACACACGAAGCCAACTCTCACAGGAGCCACAGGGATACAAGCGGTGATTCACAGGCTAGGGGTGTAGGCCCTCCTTAGTACACATTTTATGACATATGTATTGTACCATTTTTGAGTGTAAGGTCGAGGACCTACATAGTTGTAGCCTACGGGTATTTTTGTACTCCCGATGTACTCTGAGACACATATTTATATATGATATGATAATGATCATTTTATGGCTCATTATTGTGTACTCATTTATTTTTGATTTTATGTTTATGTGATGCACATGGATGCAATGCTTATGTTATGTTGATGCTATATGATGTGATGTATGGATGACATGCACTAGATAGCTATTTGATTTATGATGATGGTATGCAGTGATCTAGATGCTTAGATGTGCTTTTTATGATGGATGCATATGGATGCAATGTTTTTTCTTAACGCATATTTGATATTGCTTTATTGTATGCATTAATGTATGTAATGATTTATTTACACGATGCTAATCTAATGTAAATGAACCTGTATGCTTTAATCACTTAAAACATAAGGAATAAATGCAGATATGTTTATCAATCTAATGGATGACACCACAGAATGTATAAAAATCATGAATGTAATTGAAAATCCTTAAGATAAGAATTTAATCAATTAATCACCCATATATGAAATGCAATGAATGCAGTGCTATGATGCGAATGATATAATGTGTCATTCAATTTTCTTTTGTAAAATTTGAAAAATATGCACGATATAGTCAGTGGTCGTCTAAATATTATTTCTAATATCCATCCGGTATCTATCCTATATGTTGATTGTGCTTTATATAATGATGTATCATGGATTCGATACTTTGCAATTTGATGATTTATATGGTTGCGATTTTTGACATTTTGTTGCTATGGGAGAAATTTTTGAGGTTTTCCATGAGACTCAAACACCCTAATAGACTTATCAAAAGTTGCATACTAACCACACTAGACTTTTGAGATAAAAGGCTTTTGCTAGGATAGGCCCTAACTATTCATTATCCCTATGTGTGCACATGATTATTTTAAGATAAGACACGAGCGTTCCCCGATGTCAGGCGGGATTCTTTCAGCCCATTGCTAAGATAGGGGTTCCACAAATGTCTTATCCAATCCCAAGTTTAGATTTTAGTTGGACTAAGCCACTAGGCAATGCAGGACACCTGAAGCTAGCTCTTCCACATTCAAACATTGGTCTTGTTCATAAGCGAGGTGCTAATGCGTCAGACATATCATCATGCGTAAGGTACAGTAGTGCCGACAATTCCAGGGATTCAGACTCATTCCTTTCTATCCTTCAATTTTTGGGATACTTGCTCATATGTAGTGAAGCAAGGGAGTCGATTCCATCTTCATTTTGAACTATCTTTGGATCTTCATTTGATCTCTCTTCGAACTGGATTTTGGATCTTCATTTGATCTCCGCTCGAACTTTGATTTATGATCTTCATTTGATCTTCACTTTGAACTTTGATTTAAGCCTATTTTTTGATCTTCACTCGATCTTCACTTTTCGGAATTTACATTTGATAATTTTCTTCAAAAAATTTCCTTTGGGGGGATTTACTTGGGAAAACTATTTTTGGTATATCGATTGAGAATATCGATCTTATGATATCAATATGGGATATCACTCTAGGGAGTCGATCTATGATATCGATCTAGGGTATCAATCATGAGGATTGATGTGGGATATCTCTTTGGGATATTGCTCATTTTATCGTAAGCAAGGGATTCTGAATAGGGAACTAACTTGTCCTTTTGCCAACTGCCAACATTTCCCATACCGTCCGCACAGAGGGATAAGCAAGAATAACTCTTTTCGCTTCAGGATACCCGGTCCTGCTTCGCGACTTTCATCTTCCCCTAGTCCTTGTTAGGATTGTTTAAATTTGTTGATTAGTGATAGGCTTCTGATATGCTAAGGGCTATACTAACTGAACCTTAGCTACAAAAGCAAAGCAAGCTTTCTACCAACTCTTGATAAGACTACTAGGTATGGCTGAGTGACCGGAAAACCCTAGTATATCTCCATAGCAACATTATAGGTTGTGTTGAAAAACATAATTACTCACATGAATGATGGATCATGATAAATGCAGAGATGCATGATTTAAACACAAACGTGGTGTCGTTTGTAAGACTAACAAACATAATCCCTCCTACTACGGAATGCAATGGATGACGAATGCCTATATGCAATGCAGTAATGTAGCGAATGCATGTGTAAATGCAAAATGAGAATGCAAAATTCAAATGCAAATGCAAATGTTTTTGGATTATATGCTTTACCAATTTTTTTGGATTTTATTGATTTTATAATTTTTATGGGTTTTGAGCCTCATAATTGACCAAACGGTGAGTACATGCCTCTGGAGCCTTTAGATTGACCAAGCGATTTTTAAGAATCCTTGGAGCTTTTAGGATTGACCAAAGGGATTATGGGTACCTTTGGGGCATTTTGGGATGACCAAGCGATTCTGAGAATCCTTGGAGCCTTTGGGGTTGACCAAGCAGTTTTTCAAAAACTCTTGGTGCCTTTTGGATTTGACCAAAGGGCTGACAGATGCCTTTGGAGCTTTTTAGGATGATCGAGCGATTATAAGCAAATCCTCGAGGCTTTTAACTGACATGACCAAGTGGTTTCAGGAACCCTTGGAGCCTTTTGGGATGACCGAGCGGTTTTGACCAAACCCTCAGAGCTTTTGAGGTTGACCAAAGGGCTTACAGATGCCTTTGGAGCTTTTTGATTGACCAAACCACTAATGAGAGTGTTTGGAGCTTTTTAGGATGATCGAGCAGTTACAAGCAACTCTCGAAGCCTTTTACTATGCTCTTCAAGCATAAAACGCCTTAATATGGATGATGTTGAGAGGTTCAGGCTCTTCAACACCCCCTAGCGATGTTAGGTGATAGGTACCCGAACCAATATTTTTAGATATGATGTAGGGTCCTAGCCAATTAGTCATAAATTTGTCCCGTATATATGGTGATAAATTAGAGTTCTATTGGTTCTCTTTCAAGACAAGATCCCCAACTTCAAAGTCTCTCTGGTGGACTTTGATATTGTAAGCTCATTTTAGTCACTCCTAATAAACATGAAGATGCTCCAGGGCATTCACGTGATGTTCATCAAGTAGCATCAGTTGATCCAATCGAGCTTGTCGTGTAGTGTCATCATCGATGAACTCTTTCAATGTGATGTGCAACGTTGGAATTTCTAATTCCAAGGGCATAATGGCCTCAATGCCATATACTAGTGAGAACGGTGTTGCCCTAGTGGGCATCCGAATACTAGTCCTGTAAGCCCATAACGCAAGGGGCAGCTGGATATGCCAGTATTTATGGTTTTCTTGTATCATATTTTTCAAGATGGCCACCACTATATTATTTGAAGCCTCAACCTACCCGTTTGCTTGCGGATAGTATGGAGTCGTAAAACTATGTTTGATTCTATATTTAGATGTCAAAGCTCTCACAGTTTTGTTCTTGAAAGATGTTCCATTATCCGATATTATTTTGGATGGAATCCCAAAATGACTTATGATATGCTCCAGTATAAAATCTGCTATACGAGCTCCAGTTGTCATTGTTAAGGGTATTGCTTCCACCCACTTTGTAAAATACTCAGTAGCCATGATTATGAATGTATGTCGGCCCGATGATGGAGGAGAGATCTTGCCTATAAGATCTAGTCCCCACTGAGCAAATGGCCAAGCCGCTTGGATGGGTTGTAAGGCCTACGATGGCAAGTGCGTAAGATTAGCATGATGTTGGCATTTAACGCATTTCTTGACATACACATTGCACTCCTTCTCCATAGTGGGCCAATAGTAGCCCATTCGAAGGATGCGCTTGATGATGGCCATGCCGCTGAAATGGCCACCGCATGTACCATCATGGGCTTGTGAAATCACCCATGATGCCTCTTGGGGCTCTAAGCAATGAAGGAGAACTCCATCGTAGCCTCATCGGTACAAGATGTCTCCTATTAAGACATATTTGGCCACTTTTTGTTTAAATGTGCGCTTCACGACACGCAAAAATCCCTCTAGGATTATACTAAGCTTTAGGAAGTCTTTAATTTGTGACATCCAATTTTGATAAATCTTAGCTTCGACTGCTAAGACGACTTGCTCCCCCTGCATATTTACCTTTGCAAATGCAGACTCGAAAACAACCCTATGGTGAATGGTAGTACCACTCCCCATAGGACTCTGAGAGGTTAATGACCCCCAGGGTGCCTTCTTAAGAAAGTCTTCAGCTTTGCAGAACCATTCAGCTTTTGGTTCTACACTGATCATGTTGATCGATTCTTTGTTATCATAGGCTGCATGCTCTACTACTGGATGCGAGAGCATCTTGACATGGATGGTAGTGAAATTAATAGATATATTCTGAGGGATTAAATATCCCAAAGATGCCATGGTGTCTACAAACCTATTTGATGATCGAGGGATTGCCTCAATGTCATACCATTCAAATTTGGCCAAATATGTGTCAACTAGATCTTTATAGGCTTTCAGTATGGGACATCGACACTGAAAAAGCCCCTTGACTTGATTTACTATGAGCAAGGAGTCACCAAAGATGTTCAATCTCTTAATATTCATGGTGACGATTGTGTGGAGGCCCAGCAGTAGGGCTTCATACTCAGCATTGTTGTTGGTGCACAAAAAATCCAACTTGAATGACAAGGGCATTGGAGCTCCTTGCGGTATGAAGAACACTATTCTAGCACCACCTCCTTGTTCGCACTTTGAACCATCAAAGAAAAGAGTCATATCAGCATTGTTCTCTAGTTCTTCAAGTTTGGGAGCTTCAGATATGATGAAGACTGCATCGTTCGAAAGCTCGATTGTTAGAGGCCTACTATTTGACAATGGTGCCTCAGCTAATTGATCTGCTATGACCTATCCCTTAATGGACTTTTGGCTTATGAATTCTAGATCAAATTTTATCAATAGCATGATCCACTTTGCAGTACGCGTATTGTGATAAGTCTTACTCATCATGTACTACAAAGGATTCTATTTGGATATAACATACGTCGTATGACTTAACATATAATGTCACAATTTCTTTGTAGCGAACACTACTACTAAACACAATTTTTCCACATATGCATACCCGAGCTCATAGCTCACCAAGGTTCGACTAATATAATATATGGCCTATTCTTTGCCTTGCACGTTCTTTTGGGCTAACATGGTTCCCAGTGCAAAGTTAGTTGCCGATATATATAGTAGAAAAGGCACCTCTAGCCTTGGTGGAGCTAGCACTGGTGGCATCGCTAGGTATTGCTTTATCTCAATGAAGGCTACCTTGCAGTCCTCATCCCAGTTGAATGGGACCCCCTTATGTAGCAATCGATTCATGGGTCGACATTTATCCGATAGTTGGGTGATAAATCACTTTATCGAGGCTACCTTGCCCTGAAGGCTCCTTAATTCCTTAATATTGGTGGGAGGATGCATTTCCAAAATGGCCTTGACCTTCATTGGGTCTACTTCGATGCCTCTCTTAGAGATGATGAACCCTAGTAATTTTCTAGAAGTTATGCCAAATACGCACTTCTTAGGATTCAGCCTGACATTGTGCTCTATCAGGCGATCGAAGACTTTCCTTAAGACCTCTGCATGCTCTTCTCGCAACAATGACTTGGCTAACAAGTCATCGATATAATATTCAAGAATTTTGTGCATATAGTCATGAAAAATGTATGTCATGGCCCATTGATATGTGGCACCAACGTTTTTGAGGCCAAATGGCATAACTTTATAGCAAAATATTCCCCATGGCGTTATAAACATGGTTTTATGTTGGTCTTCGGGTTTTATCCGAATTTGATTGTAACCAAAAAAACCATCCATTAAGGAGAGCATTTCATGACCTGTAGTTGCATCTACGAGAGCATCAATATTGGGCAATATAAATGAATCTTTGGGTGTTGCCTTATTTAGGTCTCCTGAAATCCATGCAAATATGGATTCTTCCATCGGGTTTTCCCATGGGTACCATATTGGACACCCATTCTAGATAATCGATGGAGATCACAAATTCCACATCCAACAACTTTTGTAGCTCATATTTCACCATTAAGGCTACTGTTGGGTGCATTTTTCTAAGCTTTTGCTTGACCAGCTTCTTCGTCAGATCTAGCGAAAGGTTATGCGTAACCAATTTTGGGTCTAGACCTGGCATATCCTTGTACGTCCAAGCAAACAAATTTGGTCTCTCTTTCAATAGAGGGATGAGGGTGGCCCGCTCATCTGGAGTGAGACTCTCTCCAAATTTAACCTTCTTTGCATTAGCGGGATCATTACTGATATCCACCTCAAAGGTTTCCTCTATCGACATATGCGATCCCTCCTCAAGCTGGTGAGGCATAGGAATCAGATGGATGTCATCAGCCGGGTTGATTGGTTTCATGTTGGAAGCATTTTTGGCATGATAAACATCATATGCACAACCTGGTGCAAAATGGAAAGGTTGCAACATTTCTTCATTGGGGAAGAAATCCTCAGGCTCAACGGGTGAATCAACGTGATCCCAGTCGATAGCATCTTTGTTAAGATACAATGGTTTAGATGGATCTGCTGGATTGCGGAGTGGAGTGGTCAAATCAATGGAGACCATGTTTATGGAATGGAATTGATCTCCAGGACCACATGGACTAACCTCTACAAAATCTGCATAATCCTCATACCCATGATCTGGCTCTAATGGCACAGGCACAAAAGGGTCTTCCCTGTGAGGACTATGAATAATCGGATCCTCCCTATGCACTGAATGCAAAATAGGATCATTTGGCTCACGGAGCTCCATGTAGGTCAACAGAAGGGGATTAACCAACCGATGGATTTGATCCAGGTTTAACCGTCTTGCTCTCAGACGCGGACCAACATGTAGCTGTCGATAGACCTCATCAATGTCGATGGGTTGATGATGGTAACACAAATAAGGAGGACCAAGGTAGGCCCTCTCTAACTCATCTTCTTCATCACTATCATAATAGAATCCTTCATTCGCCCCCACTCCTGGAGGGTGCTCCTCCAAATGAGGCCCCATGAATCTTACTTCTTGTATGTTGTCATCGCTATCCAAAAAACTAGATAATTATACCTCATGTACGATGCTATCGAGAAAACTGGCTTGATCTCTTCCCCTGAATGATCAACATTGGGAAGGATATCTTCGGTATCCTGTACTGACTCAATAGGCAATAGATGATGCGCATATAAAGGCCTTACATAAGCACCTTCGACTTCATCCCCAGATTCATCATCGTTTGAGGATTCTTCATCTACGTCATAGCCTGGTCCACTCATATCGGAGGTGGACTCCACTCCATCTTCATTACAAATATCTCCTAGCTCGAGATCACTTGTAGTAATGGGGTTATACCCCTGCACGTTTGTGTCATTGACTGCATCATGGGTTTGGTGTCCTAGGTGATCTCTGGGGTTCATTTCTGTCTCAGTATGCTCAAGGAGCCCTTCACGATGATCTTCGAGTGGCTCAACAGTGATGACAAATATCATAGGGTGATTCCTCCAGAATTTGGAAGGATCCAGATGATATGGATTAAAATCCACATCATCCACCATACTGAGGTACAGATGATCTAGGGATGCTGTGAGCAAATCATCCTACCCCCGTATCTGTAACCCTAAGCCAAATCTATCAGTGACTAACTGATAATGAGGTTCCAACGGAGTCCTCCATCCTTGTTCAAAGAGACCAAGGTCGTATCCATGCCAATGATATAGCTCAAAAATATGCATGGCATACTCTGGATTGGATAGATAACGAATGTTTACCATGAAAGGTTCCTCGTCATCTTCATCCATGGGCTCTCATGTTGGAAGCTGGTCTAGCCCCGCATAGATGAAGTTAGTCTGGTTAGGCGGCTCTCCCAATGGAACCACCAATCCAACCGGATAACGATGAGCGGATGGTCGGCCCATCTCTTATGCAGTCTTCAAAATTGGATCGAAGGTCACATTCTGCACAAGGTACTCGCCTAAACTGGTATTAGCGAGATGTACCATCACCCACGGTGTGGATGACCCTACTGAAGATGTAGGTGAGGTAGGTTGAGGTGCCTCCTCGGCTTTGTCTTGGGGTTCCTCAACTTCCATGGGAATGGGAACCTCCTCGATGATTGGCTCGGGCTCACGCTCTTTCTCTTTCTCGCCCATTTTTACCTTCAACTTCTTGTCATCCCGATGCATGACTGATGCCGATGGTTTCAAGGAAGTGGTAGTGGTGTGCTCCGATCTATGTGACACATATGGCATTGGTTGAGCACACACTACCGGTTTGCCTCCTGGTTTCTTTATTGGTGATGATGACCAAACATCCAGGTGCGTTGATGGGAGTATGAAACCCCTAGGAAAATTTGCTAGGTTCACAAACTTAAATGGCTCTTCATCCGATGCCACTACGTGAACCAATCCCTCGTGAATATATTTCATGCACTGATGCAATATCGAGGGGATGCAATGCATTTCATGAATCCAAGGCCTACCGAGTAATATGTTGTACTGCATGGCCCCTTCTATCACATGACACATTATTGAAATGGTCTTCAGACCTACCTACATGGGTAGGATAATTGTGTCGATAGTCGAACATAGTGCATCGTTAAATGCTCTCAATGTAAATGTAGTTGGCACAATGTGTGATTTAGGTAGCTTCAAATGACTCAGTGCCTTGGTCGTTATTATGTTGATCGATGAGCTAGTATCGATCAAGACCCTTTTAAATGGCATGTGATTCACACATGTGATTATGTGCAATGGTGGGTCGGTCATAGTTGTAGAAACCGTCCTTATCTCATGATCGTAAAATTGGATCATCGGTTCCTGACACTGTTGTACATGTCCCACAAAATTAGTAAATGCCTGCGCATCCTGGGATTGTACTTCAATGGACCTCAAAATATCCATAAGAGTCTCCCTGTGCCTCGGGGACTATTGTATTAATTCATATATTGACAACTTCGTAGGAGTTGTCTGTAGGTTTTGGACCAACCTGCTCCTTATGGTCACCATCGGTCTTGTTGGTGGGCCTGGAATATTTTGTGTCGGTCGTTAATTTGGTGTGGCTTGTATTTGAATGGGAGCATGAGGTTGATTCTATTGTTCATATCTCCCATGCCTAGTGACAACGTTGACCATGCCTACGAACCCCTGGGTAGGTGGTTCGACTCGCACCTGGTTGACTTGACCAACGTTGTTCCGAGGTGCCTCATGATTTGGCAAGGGGTTTTTGTAAATCCCCATATTATGATTATCGGGTGCCTATGGGTTGTGTGGCACTACAAGCTCACCTTTTTCAATCATATTTTGCACCATGTGTTTGAAATACTAGCACACCTCGATGTCATGGCCTTTCATTCGATGAAAAATGCAAAATAGATCCTCTTGGAACCCCTTTGGTTTGGGTTGATTGGGGTCTATCATCTTGACTTCGGGAAATCTAATCGCCTTGGCCTCGCATAGCTGATGGAAAATTGATGTCAACGATTCTATCAATGGTGTGAACTGGCGAGGTGGGCATTGATCTTTGTTCTTGCCCTTATAATTGTTGTTGCGCTTGTCATATTGCGTAGGAGGAGGTTGGGCCTGATAATTCTATTTTTGTTGCCCCTTGTCCTCCCGTTGGAGATTCAATACCACTTGATTCACATGGGCCTGCTTGCCCTATTGTTTTGTGGCACTCTTCTTTTGTCCCTCTCTCCTATTTTTGAGCTTCAAGTTGCCTTCCTGCAACTTGATGTCCTCAATCACCTTGGCTTGCACCAAAGCCTCTTCGAATGTAGGATACTACTGCAGCTGCAATAATAATGAGATGTGCTTGGCACAACTCTTCATAAACATTCAGGTTAACTCTATGGTAGGAATAGGGAATGGCAACTTCACCATTAGTCTCCTCCATCTCTTTTCGTATTGCTCTATTGGCTCATCATCGCGCTGAGCTAGCGCAGCCAGATTGAAAATATTGGCCTATTTCTTGATGCCAAAGGAATAGCATTCAAGAAAGGCATCAGATAATTGCTCAAAACTAGTTATGATATGTTTCTTTAGCTGATTGAACCACTCCCAAGCGGGACCAAAAAGTGTCATGATGAACGTATGCAACAATAATGCATCATTGCTTGCTATCTAAAAACAAGCATCCAGAAAGCTCATGACATGTTCCTGTGCATCTTCATCACCCTTAAACTTGTCCAACCTAGGCATATCAAAATGCTCAGGGGTAAGCTGGAGTAGGCACCGAAGGATCCAAAGGCTCATTATGGATTTTCCTTAATGTCAACTTTTGAATAGTCGTGCCTTGTCTCTCGATGGCTTTGATCTTCTCGGCTAAGGCCTTATAGGCCTCTGAAGACAGAAAGTCCTCCTCCCTAAGTTGACATGGAGGTGGCTTAGGAGGTACTATCTTCCTCGTACGAGATGGAGGGCATTGCTCTTCCTCCTCCTCAGCTCGGGAGCTCTCAGGATATTCTTGCTTGTATCCATCTCCCGCTACTTCTTCATGCTGCCTCTGCCTCTGATTATTGAGTGGTGGTGGCCGCTCCCTCTGTTCGACACTAGCATGAGTATGAGCATCTCTATGCTCTTGATGCATATCAGCTTGAGATAAAGCCTTTCTATATACATACTCTCTATGCTCATCTTGAGGATATAGGCCAGCCCTAGCTAACCTATCCTCCTGCTCCATGCATTCCTTCTGGGCAAGGATACACTCTTCGTGCATGTGCTGCTCATATAACCTCTATCTCATGAGCCTCTACGCTTGAATATTCTCATCTTCAATGCATTACCTCTCTAGGTGAGTATCCTCCAATTGATCTTGGAGGAGTTGGTATTTCTACTCCGATACCAGTCGATGTGACCTATCGATCTGATCGGCCGTGGGAGGCCTCTGGTATCCCTGCTCTGTATGAGCGACCTTGTGGGTTCTGTACCCATCGGACTGATGTGTTGTGCCTTTGCCTCTATCTGTGAAGATGGCATTGGCCTCCTACTGTGTCCTATACTATGAACCACCATGCGCAGATAGTGGGTGTGTGACATGAGGGCGCTTAGAAGCCTCTCCATGTTCTCTAGTAGTGTGGATGACACTCACGCTATGCTCACTCAAGGCTCGAGTGGGTGGAGTGGAAGGCTTGCAGCCTAGCTACTCTAAAACACTACCTAGACCCTCTAGCTTCCTAGACCACCATCGCTCATGCGGCGGTGTGCCATTATCTCCCACCTTTGATATATCAATGGTGATCTTGCATGGTGGACCACGCATGGGAGTATGGTTAGACCTATGCTCGGTAGCGAGCCTATATGCCTACCCATGAATGGGTGGATCTCTAGTCCTTCTATACTTAGAAGGTGGAGCCATGGATCCTCTAGTGGACTTAGTACGTAGGGGCACCAACCTGGTCCCCTACACAACAAACTCTTCGGTCGATCCCATGGATGCACGTGCATTGCGGTCTCGATAATGGCTCTCAAGTGGAACACCCTCATGCTGGAAGGCTTCCTGTTCTATCCTATGCCTAGAGGAGTGTACTGAAGCTCCTCTATTCAGGGTTTGCTCTACAGGCTCCCCTTGTGTCGAGTTATCTCCTCGAATGCTAGTCGAACGACGTTCGGTTCGCTCATGTGGTTGAGGAATTGACACGTACTATTGTGAATTGGTTAGGGGTTGGTCATCGATGTTGGCTTTGGACCTTTGTTGACCACCCCGTGTATCCACCATTGTGTACCTAGCATCTAAATGTATTATTATTAAGCAAACAAGGTATACAATAATGATTATCTCATTTTAAATTTTGAAAGTGAGTCCTAAACTATTTGATGTGTTTTCAAGATTTGTTGTATCAGTGTAGAAACTCTTATCATGTTTTGCAAAACTTGTTGGATTTTATTCTCAGTTTAATGGCTTTCACCTATATGCTCGTAGCTCGACAACTTGGCTATGAACTCCAAGTCACGTAATCCAACCTATAATGTGTGGTAATGAAGCCCACACATGGTCAGGGAGCACAGGTCCTCCCAGATCCTCACCCATTTTTCCCCAGTCAGCGTTATACCCTTCGAAGAGAATACATGCAAATTTTCTAGGGTATGAAAGGTTCTCGGATCCGGTATTGGTCTAGTATCCAAAAGGTTCATGGGATTTGGGCCAACGGATGGAAGTTATGCCCACCATCGTTGAACCCTACTAGTGGTTGGATGTCAAGCCCAACTCACTAGCGTTTAAGTGCCAAGTGGTGTGTGTGGTTCCTTTTAATGTACATAAAATAAATGCATCATATAGCATACATGCTCATTTTCTAAATGCTATGCAAATGAAAGAACGTTTCAAATTCAAAAAATGCAAGCTATTCTAGATGCTCTTTAAGACTATGCACATTACGATGCTAATTGGCCACTAATTGGGCCTCACACATGCAAACCAAACACACATCTCTATCAAGCATGCTATAGCCTAGGGCGGACTGCAATCAGAGGTCCACTGTTCCTAGCAGTGCCTTTATTATTGTAAGTAAAATACAAAAGTAAACTAGGATGATGATTTACCTTTTTCTTAGTTATTTTCCTAATTTGCATTCGAATTAAACTTATTGTGAAAACACAGAGAGCAAAAAAGTAACAGAGGGTTGAAAATAGGACCTACCTCAGGTCCTGCATTGGGTGATATTCTAAATATGACTATATGTGTTGTCAATAGGAGACCGCAGGTCTGATCTATAGTTCTGATTGTAAACCATGCTTTGTACCTACGGTTCAATTGTTGGCCCATAGTTGATAGTTGCAGTTTGTACCTGCAAGTGCAAAAAAACAAGAAAAACATAGTCAGATCCTATAAATGCGGGGTTCCACCATGATCGCCTTCTGACCCAACCAAAAAGCGTGCACCCATCTACTGTATTACGTCGTATTCATTCATTAAAAGCATAAAATGACACAATTGCATAGATTCAACAAAATTGATTTCCTTGTATTAATATTTATAAAGAATCTTGGTTACAATTATGCCCCTCTTAGGGTCACCCAAATGATGATACGATTAATACAATGCCAAAGCCCTCAACAAGGTAGGCACACTAATAATGCTTTTCACTTGGTCACAAACTGCTCTAGGGTGGAGGTGCCCTCTTCTTCATGATGGGGAAGGAACTTGATGGTTGGTTCTCCTTTGAAACTATTTCCTACGGTCAAGAAACAACATAGAAGTGTCAAAAATATAGGCAACCTCTCATGATGAGGCCCTTTTAGGAAAATTGCATAATGACACCATTAAACATGCATAATCAAGAAAACATGAAAAGTGCTTCTAAACTATGTTAATTGCATCAAGATTCATATAATAGCATAAAGAAAGATAACAACTACACTATGCATGGATCAAATATGTAAAATAAAGCATAAACATGCATAAAGAACCCATTAATGTCCTAATTGAAGCATAAACATAAAGAAACTAATCTAACCTAATTCTATTAGTCAGAAGTCTGCTAAACTATAATTAAACCATGAAAATAACTAATCTAAGCTAATTAATCGAACATAAATGAAAAGGGGAAGGTGGTGATACCTATGCTGCAAACCATAGCTCTGGTGAGCGGTCTGCACTATAAACCATAGCTGAAAGCCACGGTTAGCACTCTGATAGGTTTACCCTCAATTCCAAGGGTAGTGGGCTTGACCTCCTTGTCCAATTGATGTTCAAGGGTCGCCTTCGGTGTCCTTCTGACTGATTTGGTGGTTGATTCACTGTGATGGGCCTTCGTTTTCCTGGATTTGCATTTCTTGGCTCTTCTAGGCTCCTAGAACTTCCATGGCAAATTGATCTTTGGGTGAATAGCAAAGTGGCCTTCTCAAATGCACGAATTCAGTATGCAATTCGACAAGGCTTCACTGCTCGCTTGATCAATCAACTATCTATATTCTCTCCCCATTTGGAAGGGGTATTTATAGGATGCCCTAGGACTGGGGGTGGCTTCCTGGAGAAGCCAAGATCAAGAAGAGGTGGTTAGGATAGTTGGAATGGAAGCCTTTGGAATCTTCCATCCATTAACCGCCTTCTTCTAGATCAAATGGCCGTTCAAACTGATTTGGCTCGGATTGAAGGCCAACTGAACTTTAGTTAAAACCGTAGGTCACAACTATGGTCTAGACTATAAATCGTAGGTCTCAGCCATGGTTCAGCCTGTAAACCATAGGTCTGGGCTGTAGTTCAGACTGATTAGGCCAAGGAGCCCAAATTGAGTGGTTAGAACCACTGCTCTATCTTGGAGTCTATCCAAGATCCTCCATATGGTCTTGTAGCATGTCCATATGAGTAGTCGCCCTCGACATGATGCGTTTTAGGTGTCTACATATATAACCTTAGGACATTACCTTGGATTGACAAATGAATTAAATGATGAACATTGATGACACTCATCATTTTTGGCATCGTTGTTGGGGAGCAAATTGACGTTGTTAGAGAACAAATAAGTCGTTCAATATTATTTTGTAAAAGTTGTAAAAATTACAAAAACAATAAAAAATAAAACAAACAACTTTACATGAAAATAGTTGCATTGCTTAGAATTGCATCTCAAACATTAGGACACTAGAATATGAGTTTATTTCTTTAATAGGATGTATAAATAGATTAAGAGACAAAATATGTAGATTTATTAGAACAAAATTCCTACTAGCCATAAAAAGATGATATTCATGATGAGGGGTTGAACCTATATCTAAATTACTTGAATTTAAAATTCTTAAAAATGCTAAACTTGAATCACAATAATCTTCAAGAAGTGTAGAAACCCTTGAGAGAGAATTACAAAAAAAAAAACAAATTGTTCATCACCACCTACTCTTGATATATCTATATGATCAAACCAATGTAGAAGGATCTACACATATTGTTGGGAATGTATAATTATAAATTTATAAGAAAATCAAGATAGGGGGAGTAATGTTCTTAATCTAGGATACATCAATACCCTTGCCAAAACTTTTCAATATCATATTCGATTAAATCCCACTCAAAACTCTCCTATGAAAACCATCTCACCATCCATATTACCAACTTTTACAGAAGTTACAACTGAGGATCCTGATCAATTTTTATTCGATTTTAAGGTTGTTTGCCAAACTTATGACTACACAAACGACAATCAAAAACTCAAATTGTTTCTTTCCACGTTAAAAGATTCAACCTTATGATGGTTCATGAGCTTAGTACCTAGTTCAATTCGAACCTGGGATGAAATGGAAAGAATATTTTTGGAGAAATACCAATAATATTGTTGAGTAAAGAATTATAAGGATGAATTATTTAGGATAAAATAAGAAGATGAAACTTTGGAAGACTACCTGGATAGATTTACCTTTGTTCATAAGAGATGTGGAGGTGTAGAACCAAAACTTAGTAAAACCATATTCTTGAGAGGATTACAAGATGAATCAAGATAAGTATTGGATCTTATGGGAAAAGGAGATGTAAGCACACTTGAACTTGAAGAAATCATGGAACTTTGTAAGAATTATTCTCATACAAGACATAGAAGACAAAAAACTGGTAACAATAAAAATGACTTGAAAGAATTGATGGAAGAGTTTGCCAACCTTAAAATTGACATCCTAGTGCATCTTAACATGAAATTAGGTGAATTGAATGCAAATACCAAATATACTGAACCTTTAGCCATCTATTGTCCAAGATGCAAGAATAAACATGCTCTTCATGAATGTCCTTTGAACAAGACTTCCATATCTGCTATATGTAGAATTTGTGAAAAAGGACATCCTACAAATCAATATCATTTGTTACCAAGACTTAAAAATATCTTGGGAAATAGTCTCAACCTATGGAAGAACTTAACTTTGTAGGACAAAGACAAGGGGGTAATTTTCCCTCAGTATCCATATCAAAATGCTTCTCAATTTTCCACAAATTAGGAAATAATCCTTGGTCTATGCCATGGTCTAATTTAGAACCACAACCTTGGAATCAACCACCATGGGCATCATCTCAAGAATGGTCTCAACCTGGATGGATGAATCAACAATGAAATCAACCACCATGGATGCATCCACAAATACAAGAACAATAATAGAGATAATAATATCAACCATACCAAGGGTAACATAGGTATCAAAACCATCTGCAAAATATGTTTTCTGGTCCTGCTCAAATTACCCTTAGAAAAGACAACAACAACAACAACACCAAGTAAAACAACCTCCACTTCTAGCTCAACCTATGACCAATCCCAATACTACTAGATAGGTAGCCCCTGTATACATGGCTAAATCACAAGAAACAACCATGATTAACATCATTTACTATGATAATATTCAATTGCATTCAAGAAAAACATTGTCTAAACCCATTTTACCTATCATTATAGAAATGGGAGCTGATGAGGACAAACAAGAGGACCCATCTACATCAAGACCACCACAATAAAATCTTGAAAAAGAGAAAGAAAAAGTAGAACTCCCTCAAGATAATTTCCCTTATTCATCATAACAAGTACCATATCTCGAATGATTCAAAATATTAGAAACATTTTCAAAATTAGACTCGGTAAAGGAATTAAAATGTTTAAATATCATGATTCCTTTGCTACAAGCTATCAAAGATCTACCACTAATTAATTTTTTTTTCAAGAATTACATATTAGAAAACCTAAGAGAAAGAAGAAAGTATTACCTAGAACCATACAAGTAAATGGGAAGTTAGCAGACCTCCTTGCAAGAAAGCTTATTCCCTTGAAGTGTGGCGATATAGGGCCCTGTAGTTACAAGTTCCATTTGATCAATGTAGATATCTAATGTTTTGATTGACCTAGGAGTGGCTATCAATGTTATGATGAAGGATACAATGCAAAAGTTACAATTAAATAACCTAAATCCTATGTCTATAATATTAGAAATGGTTGATAGGTCAATTGCTAAACCAGAAGGAATAATAAAAAATATTCCTATGTCGGTTTCATCATGGGAATATCCAATTAACTTTTTGGTATTACAACCCTAAAATACTATGAATGGTTATCCAATAATTCTAGGAAGACCTTGGCTTGCTATGACAACTACTTTCATTGATTGTAGATCAAGAGATATGACCATTTCCAATGGAATTGACTCAAAGAAATCTCTCTATATCGTCGCGCAAAACCTTCAATCAATTTTACTTGTAACTTATGGTTTCCTAAATCAGATGAAAAAAATGAAGAGAACATTTCAACATTAGCCACCATAGTTGTAAAAGATCATGTAGAAGATTTGGATCCATTTGAAAGGGTTAACTTTGAAGAAGAGACTATCCTAATCAATAATTTGTATGATTCAGGACTTGAATATGAACCAATTACTATGGAAGGATGAAGAACAAGAACTCAAATATTTACCATCCATCCCAATACAAGATAGTTCCTTTAATTTTCCACATGGATGACATCATCATCTTCTCTCATATTTTCATTGCCCTATATCAAATCTAATTCCATCAAGAATTGATTTTGATAAAGATACTCAAATCTTCCATTCTCTTCTACCACATCATTGCCCTCTCAACTCATTAATAAGTAATTTTGAAGGAATCAATTCAATACAACCTAGTACAAAGAAAATTGAAATACAACCAAAAATTTTTTTGAATATCAATAGTTGGTTGACAAACAACCAAGAGGAAAAATTGTTTAATGTATTGAGCCAACATCCCAATGCTTTCGTATGGGAATACAAGGATATGACAGGAATTCATCTAGATATATGTACTCATAAAATTTATATAGAGGATGTTAAACCTATAAGACAACCACAAAGAAGATTGAATCTTGCTTTACGTGATATCGTTAAAGATAAAATTGAGAAATTGCTAGAAGTAGGATTCATCTACCCTATTTTTGATAGCTGATGGGTTTCTCCATTGGTTATTGTTCTAAAAAAAATGGAAAAAGAGAGTGTGTGTTGACTATAGAGAACTAAATAAAGCTACACATAAAGACCATTTTCTATTACCATTCATAGATCAAGTGTTAGACACACTCGCTGGGAAGAAGTATTTTTGTTTTCTCGATGGATTTAGTGGCTATAATCAGATTTAGGTAGCACTTAAAGATCAAGAGAAAACAACTTTCACTTGCCCATGGGGAACATTTGCTTATAGGGTTTTACCTTTTGGACTTTGCAATGCTCCAACAACTTTTCAACAAGCAATTATTACTATTTTTGCTGACTTGACCAATGATTGTGTTGAGATCTACATGGATGATTTCACAATTCATGGTAAAATTTTTGATGAAACTCTTAAAAATCTTGAAAAAGTTTTAACACAGTGTGAAACTTACAATCTGTCCTTAAATCTTGATAAAAGTTTTATGATGATGGATGAAGGTATTGTTCTTGGACATTATATCTCATCTAGAGGAATACAAGTAGATCCTAAGAAGATAGAGATTATAAAAAAATTGATTGCACCCCAAACTCAAACAAATGTTAGGAGTTTCTTAGAACATATTGGTTTCTATCATCAATTTATTAAGAACTTTAGTACAATTGCAAATCCTATGTTTGCTTTATTGACTAAATATTCTAAATTCAATTGGATAGAAAAGTGTCAAATTACATTTGATACTTTAAAAGAAAAATTGACCACTATACCTATGTTACGAGGTCCAAATTGGAAACTTCCATTTCACATTCAAGTTGATGCATCTAACACTACAATCGAAGCAAATTTAGGCCAAGTAGAAAATGGAGAACATTATGCCATCTACTACATTAGCAAAAAATTAATAAGAGCTAAAAAGAATTATACTACTACCGAAAAAGAATTCTTAGTAGTAGTATATGCCATTAACAAATTTTATCACTATATCACTAGATATCAAGTATTTGTTCATACAGATCATTCTACAATCAAATACCTTATGAACAAACCTTTAGTTAGTGGTCAAATAATAAGATGGTTGCTACTATTACAAGAATTTGACATCACTATAGTAGAAAAACCAAGCAAAGCTAATGTAGTAGCTGATTTTTTATCCAAACTAAATATCATAAGAGAGGATGAACTAGTAGAGGACTCTTTTCCTGATGAAAGGTTATTTGCAATTTTAGCACAATCACCATGGTTTGCTGACATTGCCAACTATATAGCAATAGGAAAATTTCCCTCTCACTTTACTCCTCAAGAAAAATGATGATTGGTGAAACAAAGCTCATCATTTTAGTGGATCAATGGTCTACTATTTAAATGTGGACCTGATTATATTTTACATCGATGTATTCGATGAGATGAGGTGTATGATATTCTTCATGCATGTCATGATGAACCATCTAGAGGACACTATTCAGTAAAACACACCATTAGAAAAGTTTTTGGAATAGGTTATTATTGGCCATCACTTCATAGGGATGTAAAGAAGTATGTACGACATTGTGATTCATGTCAAAGAATGGATAAACCAACTACCACAAATGAAATACCTCTACAACCTCAAGTGGTTTTAGAACCATTTGAGAGATGGGGATTAGATTTTATTGGACCCATTGACCCACCTTCTCAAGGAAAACAACACATTCTTGTGTGTACTGATTATGTAACAAAGTGGGCCAAAGTATGTGCTTTTAAACATGCTCGAGAAGAGAAGGTCACTGATTTTCTATACACTCAAATATTTCAAAGATTTGGTGCTCCATGATCTATTGTTATAGATCATGGACCCCAATTTGCATCTAAGGTTATAAAAGCATTTACTAAAATGTATGAAATTAAACATAAGAAATCATCACCCTATCACCCCCAAGCAAATGGTCAGGTAGAAGTCACAAATAGGGAATTAGAGAATATTCTAACAAAGATAGTGGCTTCTCACAAGAAATATTGGATGAATAGGTTACTAGAGGTCATTTGGGCATACAACACTACATGGAAATCCACCATAGGATTTACACCTTACGAATTAGTCTATGGTAAGAAACCTCTTTTTCCAATTGAGTTTGAATTACTAACACTTCGCACATCTTTAGAAGTTGGCATTGAGTTGTCATAGGTACAACAAGAGAGAATTATGCAATTGAATGCATTGGATGAAATTTTATTGGAGGTACTTCACCAGATGGATTCATTCAACAACAATAAAAAATATGGCATGATAGTCATATTAAGAGCAACAAATATGAACCAAGAGATTAGGCATTGTTGTTCGATTCTCGCTATGCTGATTTTCTTAGCAAGTTACAAACTCGGTGGCTAGGACCATATCAAATTGAAGAAGTGTTCAAAAATGGAGTTGTTTGAATTTCTCCTATTGATGATTCAAGGAGGAAATTGGTGGTAAATGGGCATCATTTATGATTGTACCATAAGCCATTAACAAAGGAGGAGTTTGCTCTACATTTTTCATAGTCTGACCTATGTGTGATAGAAGAGGCTTCCTCTTCTGGCATAGATTTTGAATGATTACATCCTTGAAAAAAAGAAAAAAATTATTATATATATTGATTATAAAAATCCTTTATGGGCTTGATCAAAATCGAATAAGGTTGAAAACTAGAAATGACGACCTCTTCTAATTAAAAAAAGAATAATTCAATAGTGAAAATCTCTTTGAGGTGCTATTGAGTTAAGGCTTACATGAAAACCAAATTTTGGCTTGTTTGTCTTTTGAATCTTCACCATTGTACAAATTCTAATTGTTGCATCTATGTAATTTTTTAGGTTTTAGAAAGCCTACACAATCAACAAAATGATCCAAAGAATGCATGGAAACCCTTCAAGATAGTAAGGTATGTATTTCTTTAATTTTACTATTAGTTAACCTTGATATTGCATGAATAATGGTTAAATGCTTGGCATAACTATGTATAAAATTGATAAAATTGAAACACCCCACTAAGCACCCCAAAAGATGTTTTGGCCTATCTTCAATCATAAGGAAATCAACTCTAGAATATTGAAAAGTCAATAGAATAGTGCTCTAGATGCTCCAACATAACAAGCTGCATGCAAATAGGTTTGATTGGACGCGCATAAAGAAAATACTTTTACACACAAAATACCACATCCAAAGTTAAAATAATAAAATAATGGATGCTTCATGCCATGCCTACTAGCAACCATACAAACCTTATCATGAAATCATGATATGAAGTGTATCATCGAATTTCACACTAGGATAACCCCCCGAAGACATGTGATTGGAAAATTTAAATGAAGATATGGTAGCGAGGCAATGTCGCAATTTCTAAAACATGAAGGATGAATCAAGGAACATAGATTGTCGATTAAAAAATTGATTATCCATATTTAATTGCATGGAAAACTATTTTATCAACATAGTGCAAGAGATTTTTCCACCATGGTTTCCAACCACCATCTTTATCCATGCCTGGGTTTAAATTTTTTCATAGTTGATTCACCATCTCCCACTTGTTCTAGTCAATACATGGGAGGTATGCAAAATTTACATGTTTTTGAGCATATTTTTGCCATCTTTCAGAGTATGTAGCATTACTCAGTCATGATGGCTTGGTAAATATTCTTGTAATCATCACATGAGCAATCTAGAAATTCTTGCTCCATAACCAAAAAATAGAGAAAACAAACAAAAAATGTAATCAAAAGTTATAGAGAGAAATAGGAGCACAAAAAGGAAAAATTGTAGAAAAAATAGGGAGTATCAAGGTTTCAGAACAAAATAGAATATACAACAAGTCGAAATGGCTGGAAAAAAGTGAAGTTTGAACTAGATAGCATCGAGGAGCTACAACGTCACTTTGAAGTCATCAAAAATTTCTAGTGCATAGGGTGGATGCGATTCCTACAAAAAATTGATAAACACATAGATGGGCTGGTAGAGGAGTTTTTTTGCACTCTTAAAAATAATAGAGCAACCATTAGTGGCATACATATTGAGGTAACCCCAATTATTGTTAGTCATATTTTTGAACTCCCTTCTAAAGGAATGAAATTAATAAAAGCATTTAAGATAAATTTTCTAGAATAAGTGAATACCATCAAAAGAGATGGGGACCTAGAACCATAAATATATATTAGTAATCATGTATGTAAGGATATAAAAAGAATAAGTCTAAAAGAGCCATGGGATGAAATTGCCACTTGGGTAATTTGGTATCTAACCTGTGAAGGTCAATTTACTATGTTATCTGGGCACCACATCAAGTTATTGACCCACTTGAGACATGGTGTCAATAGACTTGAGCTTAGGGTAAATATACCTTTATCCCTACACCAAGCCTTGCATGATATGACCAAAAAATTTCAAGAGAGGTAGGGATATTTTAGGCACCATAACATGATAAAACTATTGTATAGGCATCATTTTAGAAGAAACCTTTGGTATTTTAACAAATTCTTTGAGCTCTAAAATGAATGGTATACCTCTCAAAATGCTCAGATAGAGAGAGGAGAAGGGTCTTTTAGTGGAGTTTAGATATCTATTATAAATTCTAGGAACAAGACCACCCATAAATCTAGAATTGAAAAACCAAAAACTATATGAGGGCCTTCCTCAACTAGCAGACCAACACCTTCTAAAACAAGACCAAAGGGGAATATAAAAAGGAAGATTGAAATAGACCTTATCAAACATAAAAATACTAGGAGAGCTATTATTAAAATAGGGGATAGAAAAATGTTTTCTTAGGAAGACATATTTATCCAAAAGAGACCCTTTGAGTCAAACTCAATACGAAAGTATTTTTCTTAGGTAGAATTATATTCCATAGAGTCGGTTTTTGATCAAGAATATTATTCTTCCACAGTGAAAGAATATCATCCAAAATAGCATTTAAAAGCAGACATAACTAGGTTTTCTACTAAGAGGAATACTGAGTAAACTCTAGGCCCAAGCAACACATAAAAATAGGGGATAAAGTAGCCCAATAGATAGACAAGATCAACTAGACAAGTGGCTAGGTCTATTGAGATCATCTCTAGTGAATAGGAAGGAAAGGCATCATAATAGTAGTATACCTCACCAACACCACCTCCTCATAGAAGGATCTAAAGGAAAAATTAGAATGCAACTGCTAAGAAGAAACAATCATCATCTCTTGAACCCCCAAAATGAAAAAGGAAGAAACTAGTTCTTGTGGATGATGAAGAGGAGAAAATTTTTAGAATTCCTATAGAGATAGGGGAACCAGTGCAGGTGGATTCCCCACCTAAAATGACCATACCCACTTACTGTTAAGAGTAAGCAAAATAGAAAAATGTTGCAAAAATGGAGCCAAAATACCCCATGAAAGTCACTAGAGTGATCATTAAAACACAATAGAAGTGCATAGAAGAGGTAAAAGAGAAAATTAAGGAAAACGACAAGTATATCTTCCAACTTATGTAAGAGCTATACGAGTTGAAGAATAAAATGGGAGAAAAAGTAAGTAAACCTCTTGAATCTATCTTGGGTAAGGAAGCAACAAAGATTCTACTTAATATGACAAAACAAGTCTAAAAAATGAGTGAACAAAAAATAATTTTGCAACACTTTGGTAGGATTAAAGTTGCTGCTATAGAATAGGAATAAATCTCACCTACTCCTAGTGTAGATCTTGCTTTTGCAGAATAAAAAGGGATAGAAAATGAAGAAGTGTTTGTTCGAAGGGTAAGGAAAGAGCCCATGGATGATGGAAAATGCTCCAAACAAAAAGAAGGTGTTCTAGGGCATGAAAAATAATATATTTCACAAGAGCAGGCTTTGAAACATCCAATACAAGAAAAAGCTATAAAACATCCAATACAGGAAGGAGCTTTAGAATGAAAACAATAAGAAGAAGCTTTGGAACAACAAGACATACAAAAGAGAGCTCCAAAGCAAGAGACACCCGTATATATAGTTTTAGAGTTGCATATTAAGACAAATCAATCTAAAATACCAGTAGAAGGGAAAGTCAAGCAGGTAATTGAAGAATCTATGAATGTAATTCAATATGTAGGAGTGGAAGTACAAATTGAGATACCTCCAATACTTGCTGCCCTACCAACTATTGTACCTCAGTAGGGTATGGTTTCATTGGTAAATCATAATGTAGTAGTGTTAAAGTGTATGACTTGTTGTCACACTTTGGAGGAGTATATTATAATAAGAACATAACATAAGATAAAATGAGGACATAATAGTTATGGAAAATAAGGCAAGAGACCTATGCCACATCACATAATAGATATTTTAGTGCAGGGGACCTGCCAGGGTTTATAATCTATTCCTTAAGGAACAATACTATAGATGGTACGTGACAAGAATATGATCTAATTGAAGAACACAAGCTTATACTGAGAGGGGGGGTGAACAGTATAAGACCTATTTTTAATTTTTCCTTTATACTTCAAAATAGTAAAGCAATATACCCAAAGCAATATAAAAACAATGCACAATATCATCCACAAAGTGACACCAATTTTAACGTGGTTCACCCAGAATGGCTGGGCTAAGTCCACAAAACTTTTCTCTAAAAGTTATCTCAAAATTCTTTGGGAAACCTTCCCAATTACAATGTTTATGAGCCTCGGCCCAAAGGATATACCTTCTACCAATATAAATTTATGAGCCTCTGCTCAAAGGAGATACCTTCCCCAATCTAAATTTATGAGCCTCTGCTCAAAGGAGATACCTTCCCCTCTGCTCTGGATATGATCCCTCCGAAGATCAACTGTCTCTACCTCTTGCCAGCACGTGGAACTCCTTTCCATCGAAGACCTCCTATCCTCAATGCTTAGCCTAAGAGACCTATGCCTTCTATGATCATGTCCACAACAGCTCAACAACCAAATCTGTCCTCAGGTTCTTCTCAAAGAACCAGTGCACCTCTGTCCTCATACAACAACACTCCGCGTTCATCTTTGCCCTTTGTGCTCTCTACGCCTTCTGCTCTCTCTATGCAATCACAACCGCACTTGGAACAATTCACCATGACTCTTCGCTCACTCTGCACACTTTGATCGAATTTTGCACTCTGCACTCGATGATCGAACTTCTCACTCTGTGCTCTATCTACGAATGTCGCAACACTCATTTCTCTCAACTCTCCAAACAACCCTCCTTTTATAACAGAATTTTCAAGATCAAAATCTTAATCTTAGTCAGCTGTAACCCTGATCTTTAGTCGGCTGCACAACCCTAAAATTCATTGACTGCAAATTTAACTTTGTCGACTTCAACTACCTCTGTAACTCTTCTATAGCTTTTGTCGTGAAACTACAACATGTCATGATATCGCGACACCTTTGCAACCGTACACTTTCTCTTGGCTTTTGTCATGATATCACGACACTTTTGCCTTTGTCGACTTCCACTAAGCTCTTGTCATGATATCGCGACACTTCTATCTTTGTCAGCATCAAATTTGCTTTTGTCGTGATATCGTGACACTTCTCCCTTCGTCGACCTCCTTTCTGCTTTTGTCGTGAAATCATGACACTTCTGCCTCAGCTGACTTCGTCTTCACTTTTGTCGCAAAATCGTGAGACTTCTGTCTTCATAGCCTTCCTCTCCGCTTTTGTCACAAAATCACGACACTTCTCCTATAGAAGACCTGCTTCCAGTTTTTGTCGTGAAATCGTGACACTTTCTCCAACCGTATGCTGCCATATCAAACTATCATGAAATCACGACACTTTCTGCATCCGTGTGCTTTCTTTTCTACCTGTCGCAAAATTGCGACACTTTCTACATCCGTACGCTTTCTCTTCAACCTATCGCGAAATCATGACAGTTCTCATTTCAAACTCTTCCCTTTGCTGCATGTCACAAAATCGTGACAGTTCTCACTTCGAGTTTTGTAGCATGTCACGAAATCATGACAGTTCTCACTTCGAACTCTACAACATGTCGCAAAATCATGATAGTTATCACTTTGAACTCTGCAGCATGTCATGAAATCACGATAGTTCTCACTTCGAACTCTGCAGCATGTCACGAAATCGTGACACTTTTTGTGTTACTTTCTCTCTCTTCGAACTTGTCGCGAAATCGTGACAGTTCACACTGCGGACTCTCTCTTCTGCATTATGTCATGAAATCGTGACACTTTTTCTTTTGGACTCTCTCTCCTGTAATATGTCATGAAATCGTGACACTTTTTTGTCCGTACAACCTTCCTTGCAATATGTCGCGAAATCGTGACACTTTTTCGTCCGTACAACCTTCCTTGCAATATGTCGTGAAATCGTGACACTTTTCCTTCTCTGCCTTCTTGCTCTTTTCAAGTCACGAAAATGCAACATGTTGCGAAATCGTGACACTTTCCACCTTGCTCTCTTTCTTTGCCAACATGTCGTGAAATCGCGACAGTTTTTCCACTTGCCTTTTTCTCTGCCAACATGTCGCGAAATTGCGATAGTTTTTCCTGCTTGTTCTCTCTCTTCCAACATGTCGTGAAATCATGACAATTTTCCCTACTTCTTCTCTCTCCTCTAACATGTCACAAAATCGTGACTATTTTTCTTGCCTACTATATATGTCGTGATATCACGACACTTTTCTTACTTGTCTTTTTCTTTGATCTTTTGCAAATGGGCTACTATGGTCTTCTTGGAAACTCACTGTCCATGCTCTGAATAACCTTTGAACTTGTCATGTCGTAACCTTCATCAAAACAAATTATTTGACATTAAATCAAATTCCTTCAAGAGCTTCTTGACATCAATGACAACTTATACACTTGAGCAAAGGCAATGTACCCAAAGTACCCAAAATTGCCAACAATCTCCCCCTTTGTCATTGATGGCAAACCTTTACTGAAAAACACTTCTCAAGAGCCAAAACTGAAACCAACTATGCTAACAATTGAGAATATTCCTTTGAAGTTTTGCTCCCCCTGACTTGAAGCTCTCCTATTCACTTGAAGCTCTCCCCCTTACTCATATCTCTCCCCCTTTGTCATCAATGGCAAAGGGTCACCTTTGGGGCTTGGGACTAAGAATGAGCCTCTTAGCTTAGTCCCTCCCCCACCTCCTGATGAGGTGATTAATTTTGGGGTGGGAGTAAAACTCCCATTATGCACTGATCATCATTAGTGTCTATAATTTCCTTGCCGGGCCTTCTCTTGAATTCTTTGTCCATATTCCTGTTCTTGTTATCATTCTTGTTCTTGTCCATGCCTTGATCCTTGGACCTGTTCATACCACTGTTCCTATTCTTGTACCTTGGAAGTTCAGCTCTACATTGTCTAGTTGTGTGACCTTCATTGTTGCACTTATAACAAGTAACAATGTTATTTCTGTTAGGCATACCTATTCTTTGAATCCACATGTTCTGACTAACCCTGTTCTTGTTATTAGCCTTGCAAAAAATTGCCTTATGCCCAAACTATTTACAAGAGTAGCAATACCCTTGAAAGAAATTACCACCTCTGAAACTGTCATTTACCTTCCTTACTTGAGTCATGCAATGCGAAGCCATGTGACCAAACTTGTGACACGCAAAACATCTGCCTTGAAATTTTCCTGTATTTGACCTCTTGGGTCCTGAAAACTTCTTCTTCTCATCCTGAATTCAGTTTTCTGTTTCTGTGCGTCTATTATTCAAGAACTCATGATCTAAAATACTTTCCTCATCAGAACTCTCTTCCTTTTGGAGTCTCTTACTAGACTCTCCAGCTTGTTCCTTGTGTGGCTTAACAAAACCAAGGCCTATTTTATTTGTTGTCTTTCTTTGACCTTTGATGAGTGACTTAACCTTTTTGGAGCTATCTTGAAACTTGTAAAGCTTATCCTTGTACTCTTTAGTTTCCTCTTTCAAAGAAGCCATTTTTTGTTCTAACTCACTATACTCAAGAACCTTAGACTCTAACTCATCCTTGAGTTCTTGTGTCTTAGCCATAGAGAAGTCAAGACTTTCTATAAGATCATCTCTCTCCATACAACATTCATCTAACTTATCCTTGAGTCTAGCATTCTTCTTTCTTTCCTTTTTCAAAGCACTAAGAGCGTTAGTGAGTTCACTTTCAAGATCCTTTATTTGTTTGCTTTCTGAATCATCAAAGCCTTTTTCAAATTTCTTATCACTAGAGGTGCTACCTTTTTCAAAAACCATACATGCATCTTCCTTATAGTTTTATGAAGCATCCTCATACATACTAGAAACCAAATCATTATTTGTGCAATCATCCTCAAGGTGACCAAAATTTCCACATCTAAGACATTTCATGATAATGAATCTATGTTTCGATTCTTCCTCTTTTTCTAATATGAACAACATCTCATTTTCATTATCACTTGAAGAACTTTCACTATCACTACTAGAACACTTACTTGCTTTGTCTAGGTAGAAACTCTTCTTGTGCTTGTGAGAATACCTCTTTCCTTGATTGTTGTGCTCATCTTTGTTTTTCCTGTGATGCTTATGCTTTTCAGAATCCTTGCTCTTAGAATCCTATTTATCTTCATCACTTTCGTTCTTGGGAACAGTACAGTCAGTAGCATAATGACCAAACTTTCCACAATTGAAACATCTTATATTTTTCACACTTTTGTGCTTTCTAGAGAACTTGCCTTTCTTGCTGTAATATGCCTCTTCATCACTAGAAGACTCATCACTCTCTTGAAGTTGTTTATCCTTGGATTTCTTGGTAGCCTTGAAAGCTACCTCTTTCTTGACATCAACCTTCACTTGAGTTCTCAACTCAAATGCTGCAAGTATACTATGGAGCTCATCCTTTTTCAACTTATCCAAATCTTTAGCTTCCTCAATAGCAGAAATATTTTCACTAAATCTATTAGGAAGAGATCTTAAAATCTTATCACAAACATCATTTTCAACAAGCTCAAGACCTAAGTCTTTCATGGAGTTAACAACCTCATCCATACGAAGCATGTAGTCACTAATATTTTCATCATCATTCATCTTGAGTTGTTCAAACATACCTTTGAAGTGTCTCAACTTGGCCTTTCGAACATTTGCATCACCTGTATGAACCACCTTCAACTATTTCCACATTTCACTAGCTGTCTTGTAGTGAATCACTTTGGTGAGATCTCGCTCTACGTAAGCCTTTTAGGATTGCATTCATTGCTTTTGAATTGTTGTGATGTAGGAGCCTTTCTTATTTAGTATAAGGACCATGTTCAGGAATAGTGTACTCATCTTCAATAACTTCCCATACCTCATTCCCAAGTGCCATTAGATGAACCTTCATCCTTGCACTCCAAAGACCAAAATCTGACCCATCAAGAATAGGTGTTGCATTGCCACTTGAATAATCCATTGTGTTCTTTACTAGCTTTTCCTTCAAGTTGTTAAACTTTTTGAAGGCACCCGCTATGATACCAATTGAAGAACACAAGCTTATACTGAGAGGGGGGTGAATAGTATAAGACCTCTTTTTAATTTTTCCTTTATACTTCAAAATAGTAAAGCAATATACCCAAAGCAATATCAAAACAATGCACAATATCATCCACAAAGTGACACCAATTTTAACGTGGTTCACCCAAAATGGTCGGGCTACGTCCACAAAACTTTTCTCTAAAAGTTATCTCAAAGTTCTTTGGGAAACCTTCCCAATTACAATGTTTATGAGCCTCGACCCAAAGGAGATACCTTCCACCAATCTGAATTTATGAGCCTCTGCTCAAAGGAGATACCTTCCCCCAATCTAAATTTATGAGCCTCTGCTCAAAGGAGATACCTTCCCCTCTACTCTGGATATGATCCCTTAGAAGATCAACTGTCTCTACCTCTTGCCAGCACGTGGAAATCCTTTCCACCGAAGACCTCCTGTCCTCAATGCTTAGCCCAAGAGACCTCTGCCTTCTATGATCACATCCATAGTAGCTCAACAACCAAATCTATCCTCAAGTTCTTCTCACAGAACCAGTGCACCTCTGTCCTCATATAGCAACACTCCGCGTTCATCTTTGCCCTTTGTGCTCTCTATGCCTTCTGCTCTCTCTGCGTAATCACAGCCACACTTGGAACAATTCGCCATGACTCTTCGCTCACTCTGCACACTTTGATCGAATTTTGCACTCTGCACTCGACGATCGAACTTCTCACTCTGCGCTCTATCTATGAATGTCACAACACTTCTTTTTCTCAACTCTCCAAACAACCCTCCTTTTATAATAGAATTTTCAAGATCAAAATCTTAATCTTAGTCGATTGTAACCCTGATCTTTAGTCGACTGTACAACCATAAACTTCGTCGGCTACAAATTTAACTTTGTTGGCTTTAACTGCCTCTGTAACTCTTCTATAGCTTTTGCCACGAAACTACAAAATGTCGCAATATCATGACACCTTTGTAACCGTACACTTTCTCTTGGATTTTGTCGTGATATTGTGACACTTCTGCCTTTGTTGACTTCCACTAAGCTCTTGTCGTGATATCGCGACACTTTTGTCTTTGTCAGCATCAACTTTGCTTTTGTCGCGATATCATGACACTTCTCCCTTCGTCGACCTCCTTTCTACTTTTGTCACGAAATCGTGACACTTCTGCCTCTGCTGACTTCGTCTTCACTTCTATCGTGAAATCATGACACTTATGTCTTCATAGCCTTCCTCTCTGATTTTGTCATGAAATCATGACACTTCTCCTATAGAAGACCTGCTTCTAGTTTCTGTCATGAAATCGTGACACTTTCTCCAACCGTACGCTGCCATCTCAAACTATCATGAAATCATGACACTTTCTACATCCGTGTGCTTTCTTTTCTGCTTGTCATGAAAACGTGACACTTTATGCATTCGTACGCTTTCTCTTCAATCTGTCATGAAATCACAATAATTCTCATTTCAAACTCTTCCCTTTGTTGCATGTCACAAAATCGTGACAGTTCTCACTTCGAGTTTTGCAGCATGTCACAAAATCGTGACAGTTCTCACTTTGAACTCTGCAACATGTCACGAAATCATGATAGTTCTCACTTTGAACTCTATAGCATGTCATGAAATCATGACAGTTCTCACTTCGAACTCTGCAACATGTCGCAAAATCGTGACACTTTTTCGTTTTACTTTCTCTCTCTTCGAACTTGTCACGAAATTGTGACAGTTCACACTGCGGACTCTCTCTTCTGCATTATGTCATGAAATCGTGACACTTTCCACCTTGCTCTCTTTCTCTGCCAACATGTCGCGAAATCGTGACAGTTTTTCCACTTGCCTTTTTCTCTACCAACATGTCACGAAATCGCGATAGTTTTTCCTGCTTCTTCTCTCTCTTCCAACATGTCACGAAATCGTGACAGTTTTCCCTGCTTCTTCTCTCTCTTCTAACATGTTGCAAAATCACGACTATTTTTCTTGCCTTCTGTATATGTCGCGATATCGTGACACTTTTCTTACTTGTATTTTTCTTTGATCTTTTGCAAATGGGCTACTATGGTCTTCTTGGAAACTCACTGTCCATGCTCTGAATAACCTTTGAACTTGTCATGCCGTAACCTTCATCAAAACAAATTATTTGACATTAAATCAAATTCCTTCAAGAGCTTCTTGACATCAATGACAACTTATACACTTGAGCAAAGGCAATGTACCCAAAGTACCCAAAATTGCCAACACTAATCTCTCTTATGACATGTCCTCTGATTAGATTTTCATTAATGCAATTTTACAAATCTTTGAGGAGTAGAAAAACATGTTATGTGAATTTTTATTTTCATAAGTTTGTGCTAGTTAAATATGTTCAATTATTACTCTATATCTACATAGGAGATGTACAAATCAAAGATTTTACCTCAAATTTGAACAATCAAATACACTGGTAACAGGAATTATGATATTATAGGGTAAGGGAAATGGAACCAAGACTTCTACTGAGACATGACCAACCAAACCCAAAAACATTGACTAGCATATATTTATTTATTATGGGAAATATAAATATAAGGACAACTCATCTTGAGAATCTCAAGAAAGTGTAGCTAGTTTTCAAAATTTTATAAGGAGAACTTTGATAATGCAAGGTTGGCATGCAAGCATAGATGGGATGAATTTTCCATCTCTTTGAGAAAAAGAGAGCCCATCTCACCAATTAACTGATTTGGTCTTGCAGAAGGGCAGTGGCATTGGTGGAAGTAATGCTAACAATGAAACATGAGTGGATAGGTCTTTGTTTTTGACCACCCACCATACTTACACCAATACCTTACTATTTTGATAAAGATCCATAGTGAAAACATTAGTTTCAAACCTAATTGGCAGAAATCAAAAGAAATAGAGGTTATCATTCTACAAACCATAAATTTTGGGGTAAGATACATGGGGAGTTGGACCTAAATATTGTTGTGGACCACCTAAATGCATGAGGGCATGCATTAGGATAAGTAGATGGGAATTATGATACAACAAAATGTCTTATTATTTTAATGTTATCTCACATAAAATTGCTTGTTTTGTCTAAATGTTATAGTTTAATGCCAAGTATTTTGAATTTTATGAATGATAACGTTAATGTTAATATGGTAAATTTGTAGAAAATACTATTTTACTATTAAGATGAGTTTTTTTCATTTGTATGATAATTATACATAATTTCAATCATTATTAAGCATAAATAAAGCATAGTAAAAGGACATTATGGATGGAGGTCTTAGTTATAAACTTAAAAATCTAACTTGCCAAGGTTTAGAATGAGTTTCCTACCCTTAAAATGTGTTTTTGAGGTGATGTGGCATCCATAAATACAACCTGCACAAAATTTAGATATTACAATTATGCTGTAATAGAACTTGCAGGTTTTGCTCTAGAACATTTAAGCATCAAGCTGTAAGATTCCACATGGCAAGCGTAGCAGTCCGAATTGGGGGTCAAATTGCCTTGTCATCACAAAGGATAGAGGATAATATGTCCATGTTTCAAAAATCAACTAAGCAACCAAATACCAGATAATTTGCATAGAATGGAAAACCAATTGCATGTTTCAGAGCACTACAAAATTTCTTGCAACAAAAGTAGAAGTGGTTATTGATCGAGTTCCAACGAGAAAATGTGAGTTGGTGGGATGACAGTAAGCACAAATATCCCTTAGTACTATTCTAAGACTTTTCACATCTTTTAGAGACTTAAAGATACGAATATTTGTCTAGACCAAATCTCTATCCTAATTTTATATAGGGCAACCATTAACTATAGAATTGTTGGAATCGAGGAGATAGTAGATTGTTTATATTTTACCCCAAATGTAGGGAGAATAAGTTGATAATTTTGATTATAAATACTCCTTTTTTTCCCCCTTTGAAAGGATAATAGGAAAATAGGAATATACAAATTAGTCAATCACCATTATACTAATTGAATTAGCTAATAAAGTGCAGTAATTTCATATTAAGTTATTTTTAGTTTCTTGCATGTTATTTGACCTTGTAAGATAGTTTAGGATCTTTTGAGTTCACACATTTTGCTGGACCTCAGAGTAAGGGCCCACTCTCAGGGCCGATGGAAGGAATTTATGCTATAAATTCAAGTTTTTATCATTGCTTTCTATAATTAATCACAATAGTATTAAATGCTCTATTCTCCCCTATTTTTCTCCTGTTTTAGCATGTGTGTGTTTTGTTTTCTTCATTGCTAGTTGGTTTTGCTTCATTTTTGTATTTTTCATTTCTGTCATAACATTACAGTTTTAGTATTGTATCTCTATTTCTTTGCTTTAGATTATGTTTCAACATTTTAGTTTAGCAACTTTATTTTCTAGCATTTACTTTTTGTCCTTTCAATTTCAATACTTTATTTTCCTGTCATTTCAATTCTAACAATATAGTTTAGCATCTTTAATTCTCAACATGATCAATTTCTACAAATTAGTTAGTTTTTTTTTTTATGTAAGGTGTGCTAGTTAGTGTATTTTTTGCAAAGACGTGATTTCCTATTTTTATTAGGTAGTCTAGTGCCCTGATTCCTAAATTGCAATTCCAACATTCTCTATTCCATGCATCCTTAGGACATTGCTTTGGATTTACAATTGAATTAAATGACGAACATTGATGACACCCATCACTTACTCTTCCCCAAATATCTAAAATAAGAAAAGGTGAGACTCACTCCTAGATTGCACTAGATTTTGGCTCCGAAACTCGATTTTACCTACCTTAATGAAATGATTACCCATTATTCTAATATTAAGTATTAAATTAAAAAATATATTAATTTCTTTCAAGAGAAAACTTATAATACCATAAATTCAATTTAATGAAATGATTACCCATTATTCTAATATTAAGTATTAAATTAAAAAATATATTAATTTCTTTCAAGAGAAAACTTATAATACCATAAATTCAATTTATCTCTAATCTTTAAAAACATAGCAAGCACTCTACTTAAAAAAAATTATATTATGACTTATTATTTCATGCTTGATTGTTGGATGTGTTTCATCCTTTGTAGAGGAAGTACTGTACATCAGGCCCCTATTTCGAGCCCCCATTTTTTGAAGATATTCTTAGAGCTAGTTTCTTAGGCGTTGGTGGGATTCCCATGATTGGTGGGTATGGGTGGTTTTAGCCCATGGTATTGTGCCCACGATATTCTAATACCACGTTGTGGTTTATGGTTGTAAGAGTTTCCTTTAATATTGATTGTAATGTCCCATTATGGGCAAGGGAGTGAACAATAATAGAAAATGAGGTGTGTCTCTTGTTTGTTGGAGTAGCCCATATTGGGTGAACCAGGATAAATCTCTTATGTTCTATGTGCATGCATTTTTGTGAGTTATTATTTTCTTCTGAATTATTTAATTCTGCATTATTTTTCTAAAATAAGTTTGGGTATATCTCTTCATATGGTATTAGATCCAAGTTGTTAGCCATAGAGGGACGTCTTTATTGCTAGGGTTTAGTTCATTTGAAGAGGATCTAGGGTTTCTATGAGTTATAGAAAACCTATTATGGAGTGGGAGTTTTACACAGAAGGAGCTTGAAGAAAAATGATGGTAAATCAATCAAGGATAGAGATTGATAAATTTTATGGAAAAATCTTTGAGCTATGGAAGTTAAAGATGGAGGATCTACTTGTGGACAAAGATCAGTGGTCTGTTATTTCTAAAAAAAAAAACCTGTCGGTACTTCCGATGAAGATTGGGAAAATTTGAATTAGAAAGCAAGGAGTCTAATTCAACTGTGTCTTGCAGATTCAGTTCTAATCAATGATTCTGTAGAAGCTACTACAAAGGATCTCTGGGAGAAGTTAGAGGCTCTATATCAATCTAAGTCTTTGGTGAACAAATTATTCCTTCGAAAGAAATTGTTCAGTAGTAGATCATATTAATGCATTCAATACGGTGGTAAGTCAACTTACATCTATTGAAATTAAATTGAGTAAGGAAGATACATTTATTACTTTGCTATGCTCTTTATCAGATTTAGGGGATAACCTAGTTGTAGCAATTGCTAGTACAACTTCATCCACATTGAAGTTTGAATATGTTGTGGCATCCCTATTATCAGAGGATATGAGGAGAAAATCCATGGAGGGCACATCAAAGGATACCCTAACAGTGAGAGGGCATGCCAAGAAAAAAATAAAATGAGATTTGGTGATAGATCTAAGTATAGAGGTAGATCCAAGTCTCGAGGAAGGTTTGAGAGAAAATATTGGAAATGTGGTAAGCTTGGACACATGAAGAAGGATTGCAGATAAAAGAATGTTGATTCTAGAAAGAGATATGATGAATCCACTTCCACAGAGATAAATAAATCCATCGATGAAGGAGGGGATGCATACTTGGTATCTTGCTCCACACTTTCATATAGTAATGATTGGTTAATCGATACTGGTGCCTTTTTTCATATGACTCCTCATAGGGGGTGGTTTAGTGAATATGAAAGATATGATGGAGGGGAGGTACTTTTGGGAGATGATTCACCACTTAGAATCATTGGTCATGGAAGAGTGAAAATACTATTGTAGGATGGTAGGGTTAAAACCCTCCAAGGTGTGATGCATATTCTTGGCCTTGCTAGAAATTTAATTTTTGAAAGAAAAATGGCTGATGCAGCAGTAAAAATAAGTTTTAGTAAGGATTCATGTAAAATGGTTCATGGATCTATGGTGTTAGCAAGAGGAGTTCATATTGGAACCTTGTACAAGCTATTGGGAAGCACTATGATAAATGAGTGCAATATCTCAACTATTTTTGAGGTTGAATAAGATAAAATTTCAACGCTTTGGCATCAAATAATGGGATATATTTTAGAAAAGAGATTGCATACCCTGTACATGAAAGGTATGGTTCAAGGTATCCCTAATTTCTCAATGTTTTTTTATTTTCTATGAACATTGTATTTATGGCAAGAAAAATCATGTGAGTTTCCCATATGGTGCTGGAAGATCAAAAGGGGTATTAGATTTGATTCACAGTGATATCTTTGGTCCTATTTCTATTCCATCCCTTAGACAATCATGATATTATGTTTCTTTTTTTGATGATTTTTCAAGATATGCATTGATTTATTTTCTTAAAAGTAAATATGAAGTGTTTGATAAGTTTAGAGAATTTAAAGCACTTGTTGAAAATCAAACTGAAAAAAATATTAAGGTGTTGAGGTCTGATAATGGAGGAGAGTATTGTTCAAATAAATTTGAGTATTTTTGTAAGCAATGTGGTATTGCAAGACAAAAGACTACTCCATATACACCCCAAAAAATGGAGTTGCTGAGAGATTGAACAGATCACTGATGGAAAAGGCTAAAAGTATGCTCGATGGTGCTGGTCTGGAACATGAATTATAGGAAGAGGTAGTGAATGTGACATGTTACTTGCGAAATCAATTTCCTACATCAACATTACCGGATCAAACTCCATTTGAAGCATGGTTTGGTAAGAACCTTCTCTTTCACATCTTAGAGTTTTTGGCTGTGACGCATACATGCATATTCCAAAGGAGAAAAGAAGTAAGATTGATAATAAGGCTATTAAATGTATCTTTATTTGGTTATAAAAATTGTGTTAAAGGATATAAAATCTGGAATTCAAAAACTAAAAGTATAGTTTACAGTAGAGATGTGGTGTTTAGAGAAATGAAAAATGATCACGGGAAGGAAGTAATAGAAGAAGAACCTAAAAAGGTGCAATTTGATCTCATGGAAGAAGAAAAATCCTACTCAATAGAAGAGGATGAACCAGAGGTTCATACACATGTGGTAAGGAGATCAACACAAGATAGAAGGCAACCTGAAAGGTATAGTCCATCTATTTTTTATTATTCATTTGTTTTATCTATTACTAATGAAGATCCTAGAACAGTTAGAGAAGCTGTTAATTCTGAAGAAGCAAATCTTTGGAAAGAAGCCATGAATGAGGAAATGATGGCTCTAAAAAAGAACAAGACATGGGATCTAGTAAAATTACCTGGTGGAAGGAAATCAATAGGTTGTAAATGGATCTTCAAGAAGAAGCAGAATGTTGAAGGTAAAGTGTAGAAATATAAATCTTGCATGGTTTCTAAAGGCTATTCCTAGTTAGAGGGAATTGATTATGGTGAGGTATTTTCTCCTATTGCAAAGCTAACCTCAATAAGATTTCTTTTATCTGTGGTTGCTGCATTTTATCCTGAAATAGAGCAAATGGATGTAAAAAATGCATTCCTTCATGGATATTTGGAGGAAGAAATCTATATGAGATAGCCTGAAAGATTCATTGTTGAAGGAAAGGAGGATTTTGTATGTAAGTTAAAGAAATCTCTATATGGACTGAAGCAGTCACCTAGAATGTGGTATCAAAAATTTGATACTTATGTTTTAGGACTTGATTTTGTTCGTAGCAATGCTTATCATTGTGTATACTCAAAGCAAATTGGTAATGAACGACCTTGTCATTATAATTTTATATGTTGAGGATATGTTAGTAATTGGAAACAGTAAGAAAATGATCAGGGAATTGAAGTCTTAGTTAGCATCACAGTTTGACATGAAATATCTTGGCCCTGTAGATTTTATTTTGGGTATGCAAATAAATAGAGATCGTTCAAACAAAAATTTATGGCTGAATCAAAAAAAGTATGTTGAGACAGTATTGAAGAGATTCAGTATGCAGGATTGCAAACTAGTGAAGGTACCTATTCCTTTGGGTGAAAAATTATCTGCTAAAAAATGTCCAAAAATAGAAGAAGAGGTAGATAAAATACCCCATGTTCCTTATGCAAATGCTATAGGGAGTTTAATGTATGCCATGGTGTGTACTAGACCAGATATTGCCCATGTCGTAGGATTTTTGAGCAGATACATGTCTAAACTTGGTAAAGAGCATTGGACTGCTATAAAAAGGGTTTTCAAATATTTATGTAGTACATTTCATTTTCCAATCTGTTATGAAGGTACAAGTAAAGAGAACAAATAATTGGATATAGAAGGTTTTGTTGATGCAAATTGGGCTGAAGATATTGACAATAAAAGATCTACTAGTGCATATGTATTCAACTTGTTTGGAGGGGCTATTAGTTGGATGAGCAAAAGGTAAAATATTGTTTCTCTTTCAACCACTGAAGCTGAGTATATGGTAGCCACTGATGCAAGTAAGGAAGCAATATGGATACAAAGACTATGTGCTGATATTGGGTTCTTTCAAGGAGCTGTGAAAATAAATTATGATATCCAAAGTGCTATATTTTTGGCAAAGAACCCCGCTTACCATTCAAGAACAAATCACATTGATACAAAGTACCACTTTAGTAGGGACATGATAGAGTAGAAGAAAGTGTTGCTGGAAAAAGTGGATACCAAGAAAAATGTTGCAGATTCTCTAACCAAGGCAGTTAGCACAAAAAAGTTCATGTTATGTACAATTGAAATGGGTCTAGCAAGACCAAGTGTTGGAACTAACACTGATTACAACATTTATACAAAGTATTCAACAAGTGGGAGAGTGTTGGATGTGTCTCATACTTTGTAGAGGAAGTACGGTATAGTAGGTCCTTATTTCGATGATCCCGCTCGCCGATGAGTGGGTTGGGGGGTTTGAGGGGGTTTGGGCCCCTATTTTTAGAGATATTCTCGAAGCTAGTTTTGGAGGCGTTGGTAGGATTCCCATGATTTGTGGGTATGGGTGGTTTTAGCCCATGGTATTGTGCCCACGGTATTCTAATACCATGTTGTGGTTTAGAATTGTAAGAGTTTCCTTTAATATTGATTGTAATGTCCCATTACGGGCAAGGGAGTGAACAATAATAGAAAAGGAGGTGTGGCTCTTGGTTGTTGGAGTAGCCCATATTGGGTGAACCAGGATAAATCTCTCATGTTCTATGTACATGTTTTTTTGTGAGTTGTTATTTTCTTCTGAATTGTTTAATTCTGCATTATTATTCTGGAATAAATTTGGGTATATCTCTTCGTAAACATCATTGTTAAATTATTTGTAGTATTGGTTAACTTTATTATTATTTTTTAAAATGATTTTATTTTATTGATACTCATATTATTCTTATATAGATATTTCTTGTTGGAAATATGAGCAAGTTTTGTTGTCATTGATGTCAAGAGTTGTTGTTTTAGTTTCGTCATCATTAAGGTCACCAGGAGGTTTTTTCAAAATGCAAGGAAAGGTTTAAAGGAATAGGATATAATATTTATTTTTAATATTATATGCCTAAAATGGTCTAAAAGGTTGAAGATCCAAGGAAGGAGAAGCAAGTTTAAATTGAAGTCCCAAGAAGGGCGAAGCATATTTAAAATGCAATAATAATATTATAATATTGAATATTATGATATTCCAGATTAAAGGTTGAGGTGAAGAAGACAAGTCCAAGGAGTAATTAAAAATAATTTATTCCTCGAAAGACCCATTGAGCAGGTTGCAAAATATTTAAATTAATTTATTTAAATTTAAATATTTTAACTTAAAGGTTTAAATTTAAATTGAAATAAATATTGGGCACCAAAGTTAAAGGTCATAAAATATTTTATTAAATCAAATTTCTAAATTCGAAATAATCATCGACGTCGAAGTGCATAAGCTAAAGGATATAAAAAGGGGGCAAATGTTTTATTTTCATTATCCATGCATATTCGTGTATCCAAAGGCAAAAGAATCGTGCACTGTGTTGTTAGAAAGATAGAAGGAAATTCGCGTGATTTAAACCTTTGTAGGGTAGGTTACCGTTTAAGTGCATGAGGTGTGATACAAGTGTAACCAAAATGCTGGTTAGCGCTATTGGTAACTAAGGCTGAGTTAAGGCGTTTGCATGGCAAGAGATTGGGATTTCGAATTCCTACAAAGATGTTTTGAGGAGGAAGTATTTCTATTTTTCGATTGCCAAATTTTGTGGAGATAACATAGGGAAGCGCCTATGATTTTATACTTATGTGGGCATGTGGCCCAATGGTTGATAGAGTGCGATGGCAATAGTGAGGTCATGGGTTCGAGGCGCAGCCAAGGCATGCGCTATCCATTTTGAACGTGGGCCAAGGTGTTAAGGTAAGCATTGAAATTTTTATTTAATTATTATTAGTGCCAAGGTTGGGGAGCACATTAAGGCCACATGAATTAATAGAGCACCTTGGAAAGTAGGGAGTCATAAGGTGTTTAAAGTTTATATTATTTTGGGCATTTAAAATTAAATTAAGGTTGGAGTGATAAGGATATTAAGGGTTTAATTTCTGAATATTATTTTTGAAATTATAAAGGAACTTGGTCTTTTATTGATTGATTTGGAGTTATTAAAGAAAGTTGATTTTTATGTGTTGAGAAGTATTTGGACAAGTTTGGAGATAATAAGGTGTATTTGAGTTTTGTTAATTTTTGTAATGGTGAATTAATTTTGAGGGAATTAATTGAGTGAGAATATTTGAGTGAATATTTTTGCTATCTAACCTTTGATATTGGCAAAGAAATTGATTGTGATTGAGACAGATTTTGAGATCAAATCTCATTCAAATAAAAGGTATGGGCATATCATGCTTGTGAGTGAAATTTTGGTTGGTTGAATACTATGAGATGCAAGTTGGAGTGAAAAGGATTGTTGAAATATTTGAGTGACTTTTTCATATGCATGATTGGTGAATGTTCATGAGATCATTTGAGTGTGAAATTGAGAACTATATTGAACTAGGGTTTGTGAAAGAACATGAGTATCATTGTTATGTGAAGTTGAGAACTATCTTGAACTAGGGTTTGTGCAAGAACATGAGTATCATTGTTATGTGAATTTGGAATCATCTTGAGTCAAGATTTGAGTTCCATAGTGAGAGTTTTTGGAAACATTGTGAAACACTTGTTTAGGGTTTGTAAGCAAGTTTTGTTTCATTGAGTGATTGGTTGAGTAAATTTGATGAGCATTATTGATTGAAAGTGTTGGAGTGATAGTTCAAGTTATGTGAAATAAATTGTTCTTTATTCTAAATTTATTTGAAAGAGAGTTTGAAAATGATTGAGTGTTTTGTGAGTGTGAAACATATTGAGTCTCTAACCATTCTCTATATGTTTCTGCAAGTTAAACAAGATTATGAGTGAAACTTGTTAGTGTGATTGAAGAGGTTTTATGTAAGAGATTGAGTTGAGTTTTTGTATGCAAGTTTTGTAATTGATTTGAATAAGCTTTGGTGAAAGCTTATGAGCAGATTTGAGTAAGTCCTAGAGTGGACTTGAGGAAAGAGTGAAGTAAGCTTTTGTGAAAGCTTGTGAGCAGATTTGAGTAAGTCCTAGAGTGGACTTGAGGACAGAGTGAAGCAATATTTTGTGAAAGCTTGTGAGCAGATTTGAGTAAGTCCTAGAGAGGACTTAAGGACATGTTGGCATTTTTGCCACATTGATTCTCATTTGTTGAAGTATTAATGCTTAAGTTGTTGTAAATCTAACTTCTCTACAGGCTTTGATGCGGTTTTGATCAAAAAGGAGCAAAAAAGACTAAGTCCAGAAACCGTCACGATTTCGCGACGTGTCGCGAAATCGCGGTCAACGCGGTCAACGCATGCAGGTTGGGAAGAACCGTCGCGATATCGCGACGTGTTCTATTTTCGCGGCTTGAGACGAGCAAAGGAGGGAGAGCGACAAAATGTCGCGAAATCGCGACAAAAAACTCAGCCGACGACTCAAACAAAAGATGTTTCATTTTCGCGACGCGGGTGGCTTCAAAAGTCTAAGTGTTCAAAAGTGCAGCGATTCGCTGCATGTTTCAAAATCGCGGGCAGTGGTTGCAAAAGGGAGTCTAAAGAAAAAGTGCAGCGATGCGCTGCACGTTCCAAAATCGTGGGCGTTGGTTGCAAAGGAAGTCTAAAGTGAAAGTTGCAGCGACGCTGCATGTTTCCAAATCGCAGGAAGTTTGAAGCAAAGGAGGCAAAGGGATAAAAACGTAGCGATTCACTGCATTTTTGAAAAGGGTCCGCAAGGCAAAAGATGTCGCATTTTCATGACGAAAAGTGGCAATTGGTACGAAAGGAAGAAGATGTAGCGATATCGCTACCTGTAGCAAAATCGTGGTCGTTGTGGTCCAAAAGGCAAAAGACATGAAAGTTGTAGCGAAATCGCTACACTTTCGATGATAAGGCTAGGAAAGATGAAGACGTCGTGAAATCACGACAGGGAATGGAAATTGAGCAAAAGAAATGGAGATAGTAGCGATTTCATGCAGCATGGTTGAAAATGACTAAGTGCTCGAATGTGTAGCGAAATCGCGACAGGGAGAAGATCGAAGACATTCAAAGGTAAAAGTGTTGCATTTTCGCGGCCTATGAGCAAGACCGTACAGAGAGCTGGAAATGTGTAGCGATATCGCTACATGTTCCATTTTCGCGGGTTTCAAGCAGCAAAGGTGTACGGCATTAAAAGATGTCACGATTTCGCGACCCGTCGCGTTTTCGCGACCTGCGACAGTTTCCCGCCAAAGCACAGTATGAACGGCCCGATAAGGTTTTTTCGATTTCCAAGGATTAAATGCTTGCCCGAATTTAATGTTTTGCGGATTTCCAATGCGGTCAAGGTTGAAGAAGCACCCAAGCCACCAAAATTGAAGATTTTATTTGTTCGAGGTTCTGTTCGTGGATTGTTTCAACGGTTTCATGCACATGTTCAAAGACAAATTTAATGAAGGTGACCGCTGACGTCAAATTGCATTCAATTTTGTGGTTCTTCAAGGCTGCGATTAAGGGGATCATGCTCCTAGTTTTCGTGGCATATTTGTAGATCTCAAGAAGGTCGATGGCAAATATTAAATGTTGCAAAGAGGACGGCCCTCTATAAAAACCAATGTAAACCTCATTTGAAGGGGTTGGGAGTTTTTTGCTAGAAACTGGAAGTTCATTTGCGGGAATAAAAGAGTTGGCTTCTAATTTTTCAAGCGTCTGTATGGGTGATTTTCCTTTCTATTTTTCTGCATTTCTAATAGCATTCATATTCCTTAATTGCTGTTGCATTTGAATTCTGCATATTGGATTTAAATACTGCTGTAAGGGTATGATTCCTGGAATGTAGTCTTGGAGGGATCTTCTGCATATGTTGTGTGAGAATTAAGTCAATACTTTCTGTTACTTGCTGTTGTTGTGCTTCAAGTTTTCTGCTGTTGTTCTCCCGATCTTATAACTTCGGCTACGGCCATATTTCCCATTTCTTTCCGCAATTTTTAAATTTCTTTCTAGCAACCCTTATCTTCAAACAAAATTTAGAATAGTAAGGGAACCAGCCCACTCTGGAGATTGGTCTGGGAGCCATTTCTTGCTTCCAGCCTTTCAATGTTGGCCGGGTCTAGGGTGCACATGTAAAAATCCTTTCCTGTGGCAGATTCGTGACCAACAGTTTTTGGCACGCCCGGTGGGACAGATTTCTTCTGTCTCTAAAAGATCCCATAGTGTTGAAGGTTTAATGTTCGCCTTCATACTGTAAAACTAGAGCATTTGGTGACTCTGCTGTACTCAGAAATCTCTGGACGTGGATGCAGTGAAAGCTGTACTTCATGATCACGAGATCACAGTCTAAGAAATTTGGCGATCTTGTCGAGTTTTTTGAACTTGACAGCTCAAGAAGTGGTGAGCATTCTAGGTTGGTTTCCCCATCCCTTCCATCATCTGCTACACAAATCTCTGGTATTGTTACTAGTGTTTCATCCTCCCAATCATATCCACTAGTTCAAATGGCACAATATCCTCCACCCAGGAAGTTCTTGGCATGGAACAGCTCTGGAGCCTTGAATTTGCAGGCTCAGAATCCAGTCCCTCAGGCCGCTTTGAAGGCTTTGCCAACTTATGATGGTACGGGTAAGACTGCATATGAACACATAAATGATGTAGCTTCTCTAGCGGCCATCCATGATATTACTGATGAAGATGTAATGGTGAAGTTGTTGGTATGCTCCTTGAGAGGTAAATTGTTGTTTTGGTATCGAACGTTGCCACCAGGCACCATAACATCATGGGATCAGCTAGGAGATCTGCTAGTTAAAAATTTTCATGAACAGGCTGACCCCTTTTCATTGTTGAATCAGTTTACTGTAATCCAGAGGCACCCGCAGGAAGAGATAGCTGATTTCAACGTCCGATTTACCAAAACCTGGCACAGAATTCCTGATGGTCTTCGGCCTGCTGATGAATTGGCTGCACTTTACTACCTCAGAGCGTTCAACACAGATATCGAGTCGGGCTGTTCGGCGATCCAATGTGACAACATTTCCGGAATTGTTTGAACAAGCCATAAAAGCAGAAGCTGATCTGATTGCTATAGGGAGACTTCCTCCAAAGGTAACTATGCCTATTATACCAGATTTGCCTCAGTATTTATATTCTGGCTCATTACCACAACCTATGCCATCTATGTATCCCACCCCATCATGGAGCTCCAAAGCACCTCAAATTGCACCTATTCCAGCTTCTCAGTTGCCTACTTTAGCTCCTCTGTCGCTTCCTGCACCCAGCACTCAGCCATCTCCCATTTCCACTTCATTTCCAGCTTTGCCAGCACCACCAGCTCCTTTGCCTTTGCCAGCACCTCCTGCACCTGTGAACCCTGATCCTTATACAACATTATTGCAAGAGGTAAAGTCTGCCAATTCGGCAATTAGGGCAATGGGTAACAAGATCACACTTATTGAGAGGAAGCAAGCTGAGAGAGATTTCCAGCCAAGGAGATTTCAACCTCCTCCAATTACTAGAGACCAAGCTGCCTCAACGAGCAAAGCACCTAAAAAAAGCTTAACTGCTTTGGTAAATGAAGATCCAGCCCTTGCAGACAGAATGTATTGGTGCTCGACTTGCAATGACCCTCATGGAGAGGATACTTGTATGGTCCATCTGAATTATGTGCAGACATTGGCTGCTAGTTCTTCGGGTGGACAAGTTAATATGATTTCTGAAGCTGGTCATAGTTTAATGTCTCCAGTGGAAGATCAAGTTTCAGTTCTAACAAGGACTGGAAAGAAGCCTGTGATAGTTGATCCTGCTGACTTAGAGCCGTTAAAAGTGCCGGCTGATGTGAAGAAGCCAGTGAAAGCTCCTATGCCAGTTCCAAAGTCTGATGTGCCTGTTTTACCCAAAGATCCTATTTCTCATAGAGTTCAAGAAAAGGCTGCAGCTACATCAGCAAGATCAGAAGCAGAGGAGCAAGCTCGAGAAAAGTTGAAGTATCCCTCATTGACAAAGAGGCTAAGAGTGGAAGCCACACAGCAGTATCGAAGCAGATATGAACAACCTGCTGAAAAGAAGGACTCTGCTGTGGTTGCATACAACATAGTTGAAGAACTGAAGAAGACCCCAGCTAAGGTAAGTCTCTACGATGCTTTGCAGTTGCCTGGTCAAGTAGATTTATTGCAGGAATCATTAAAATCTGTAAAGGATAATGAAAAAGGTTCTACCCAGATAGTGTATGCTCAAACCTTAACCACCTCTGCTACTGGGAAAAATAGACCACCCCCATTTTATTTATCATTGCAAATAGAGGGTTGGATTGTGCATAACTGCATGATCGACTCTGGAGCTGCTACAACTGTCATGCCCAAGGGAGTTTGTGAAGCAATGGGAATGGAATATACACGGAGTAGTCCTGGAGTTCTGCAATTAGATGGTACTCCTGTAAAAATGGTGGGTGTAATCAAGGATGTCCCTATTGTTTTGCATACTATGCCCCAGATTACTGTTATCCAAGAAATTGTTGTGGTAGATCTAGAACCCTACTTTAGTATGTGTTTATCCAGGGAGTTTACTGCAAAGTTGGGGGGTTATTTGGCACTAGATTATTCCCACTTAGAAATTCCTTTCAAGGGTAGACGTCTCAGGATTCAGAATGAAAAACCTTCCCCTTTTCACATCGAGAAGTTGGAAGAAGCAGAAAAAGACATGCAGTCTGTTCACATGCTTACTGAAGAGTCCGAGGATTCTGTTTTGATGAGTGAAGTTCTAGATAATCTTCAGTCGGATGATCAGTTTTCTATGCTTAATTTTAATGCCATGCTGGAGACAGAAATCGGCTGTTATGCCATCCAAAAACCTGAGAGTGACACAAAGCAGGAATTTCCTAACCAAGCTGATCAGAATGTTGTTACAGACCAACTATGGCAAACTATATTTCGATGGGGCTAGATGCAAGAACGGTGCAGGAGTAGGTATTGTTTTGATTTCTCCTTCTGGTGTGCAAAGAACATATTCATACCGTCTTACATGGAATTGTACTAACAATGCTGCTGAATATGAAGCATTATGTTTGGGTTTAAAGAAAGCAAGGAAGTTAGGAATTGAACAGCTCAAGATTTTTGGTGATTCTGAGCTTATTGTAAACCAGATTACAAATAGGTGCATTGCTAAGCAGCATTACCTTAAAGCATATCGCAACCAAGTGTGGGACCTCTTTGAGTTTTTCACAGCTCTAAATATTCAAGTTGTTTCCCGAGAGATGAATAAACATGCAGACCTTTTAGCATCTCTTGGAGCCAATTTTTCCCCTGTTGAACAAGTAATGAAGAAACCAAAGACAGTAAGGATGGTGTACAGGCCAAGTGTGCTAGACAAAGAAACTTTTTGGCAAGTCTTTGAAGATGATGAGCAGATTGTCAATTTCTTGATTCATGAAGCTGCCACTGTCGAAGGGAGAACTTTGGAGCATGAAGAAGCTGAAGGTCTCATTCAATTACGGAATAATCATATTTCGAAGGGTCTTATAACTCTGGAAAGCTTGTTTGATCAGCATGATCGATCCAAAAAACATCGGATAGAGATTGACAAAAAGGAGTACATGGAGTTAGAGTTAGAGCCTAATAAAGCTATTAAGGTTGGAACTGATTCTATGCCAGAGGAAATGCAAGAGATCAGGCAACTGTGTGAGGAGTTTTCTGATATTGTAGCTTGGAGTTATGAAGACTTGAAGGGATACAATAAACAGATTGTGCAGCATACAATTGAATTGGAGGAAGGAGTCAGACCTTTTCGACAAAAACAGTGACCTGTAAATCCAAAGATTGAGATGTTGATGAGGGCTGAGCTTGTGAAAATGCTGCAAGCTAAAATCATATATCCAGTTAAGCACTCAACTTGGGTTGCCAATCTGGTCCCGGTTCGAAAGAAGAATGGAGACATACGATTGTGTGTAGATTTCCAAAATTTGAACCGTGCATCATTGAAAGATCATTATCCTTTGCCACGTATAGATCAAATACTGCATGTTGTGGCTGGAGCTCAACGTTTTTCTCTGTTGGATGGATTCTCCGGATATAACCAGATTTGGGTTAAAGATGAGGATCAGTATAAGACAACATTCACAACAAAGTGGGGCACTTTTGCTTATCAGCGAATGCCTTTTGGACTATCAAATGTTGGGGCTACCTTCCAAAGAGCCATGGACATTGCATTCAAGGAATTGTTGAACAAGATTATTGTGATATATCTTGATGACATGACTATATTTTCGCATAGACGGGAAGATCACTGTTCTCACCTGAGGCAGATTTTTGAAAAGTGCAGGGAATTTGGGATTTCAATTAATCCAAAGAAGTCAGTGTTTGCAGTAAAAGAAGGTAAGCTTCTGGGGCATGTGATTTCAGAGGATGGGTTAGCAATAGATCCAGCCCGAGTTGAAGCATTGAAAAAGTTGTCACTCCCTGCAAACAAAAAGGAACTATAGTCTTTCTTTGGACAGATCAATTTCATCAGGAAGTTCATTTCTGATTTTGCCCAGATTGTAAAACCTATGACTGAATTGTTGAAAAAGGATGCAGATTTTCAATGGACCGCTCGAAGGAAAGAAGCATTCCAAGAAATCAAGGAAAGAATAGCGCAGGCCCCTGTTCTGATTAATCCTGATTACTCAAAGGATTTCATTTTGTATGCAGTTGGGGAAGATGAAAGTTATGCTACGGTTCTTACACAGAAAGGAGACGATGGGAATGAAAGGCCCATTGCTTTCCTTAGTCAGGTCATTCTACCTCATGAGGCAAAGTATAACTTCATTGAAAAATAGGTGTATGCTGTTATGAAATCCCTTAAGAAATTCAAGCATTTTATATCTCAGAGCAGAACAGTTGTTTATGTGATTCATCCTGATGTAAGAAATTTCATTCTTCAAGGAGAGATGGGTGATAAACGTGTTGGTTGGGTCACCAAGATCCAAGAATTTGATGTTGAAATTCACCCGACTAAGCTAGTGCGTGGTAAGGCTTTATGCCAGCATTTGGCAAAGATGGCAGCATCTGGTATAGGTGAATATCAAGCAGAAAATCTTGCTAGTGATGACAATTTGACGAATTTCTTAATTCAGGAAAAAGATTGGACAGAAGACCTCATTGATTACTTCACAACTGGTAGATGTCCTTCACAGTTGAATGCCTCACAGCGGAGAAGATTTCGTCTGCAAGCTCTTCGGTATGTTTTGTTACCAGAAGGATTGTTTTTTAAGAATATTGATGGTGTTCTTCTAAGATGTGTCAAAGAATCAGAAAAGGCTAGGCTCCTGGAGGAGTTTCATTCTGGTCTATCAGGAGGACATTTTGCAGGAAGACCGATGGCCTTAAAGATAACTCGAGCTGGTTACTATTGGCCGACCCTGTTCTCAGACGCTTTCAAGATTGCACAAGCCTGTGACAAATGTCAGAGATACACAGGAAGAGTTAGAAATGCAGCACTGCCTTTGCATCCAATTCAGGTTGAAGCACCCTTTCAGCAGTGGGGGTTGGATTTTATTGGAATTATTGATCCCAATTCCTCAGCTGGACATAGGTATATTTTAACAGCTACAGACTATTTCACGAGGTGGTCTGAAGCTATTCCAACAAAGGTTGCAAATCAGACTGTGGTGATTTCTTTTATTGAAGGCCTGATTACACGCTTTGGCATTCCTGATGCCATTATTACAGATAATGGGACCCCATTTATTGGAGCTGAACTAGCTGAGTTTGCAAACAAGTATGGCATTTTCCTAAAAACATCTTCCAATTATTATCCATAGGGGAATGGCTTGGCAGAGTCAACAAATAAAAATTTGCTCCGGATTTTGAAGAGGTCTTTGGGAGAAAACAAGAGATCATGGCACCTTTTACTGAATCAAGCTTTATGGGCAGATAGGATTTCAGTTAAGAAGTCTATCAAGACCTCACCCTATGCCCTAGTTTATGGGAAAGAAGCAAGGTTGCCTGTTCATCTTGAGTTGCCAGTATTGCAGCAGTTGCAGGCTTTTCAGGACAATGAAACAGACATAAGTTCCTTGGATATGCGGATAGCTCAATTGTTGCAGTTAGAAGAACAACGTTCTGAGGCATATGAAGAGTTTGTCAAACACACACAGGGTATGTCAAAGTGGTTTCATAAACATTCTACAGATCGTCCACTCAAAACGGGAGATTTGGTGTTGAAATGGAACGAAAATAAAGCTAAGCCTGGGAATCACAAGAAGTTTGATGCTTTATGGGAGGGTCCCTTCCGCATTACCAGCACAGGTGCAGCGAATTCGTTCTACCTCGAAGACTTGGAGGGCAGCCCACTTCCAATTTCAGTAAATGGCTTTCATCTGAAAGCCTACACTTCATGAACTGACGGTCCAGTATGAGTTTGTATATAGTATAAGAAAAAAAATATATATACAAGAAAAAAGAAATATACATGTTTTACTTTTATTTTGTCACCTTGGTTCTTGTTGCCTGCGAGCCGTAGGTGCCTTTTGTTTTTCTGTGCTTTTCTCCTTTCCCAGCAGTTGGTGGCTTTCCAGGAAATTCTTCTTTTCCCTTCCCTTTTCTCTCTTTCCTTTCTTCATCTTCTTCCTCCTTCTTCTTTTTCTTCTGCAGTAAAAAAAAAAAAAAGAAAGCCACGGCTGTTGTTTCTTTTCCCTTTCCTATTTTTCCCGTTCCTTCTTATCCCTTTCCTCTAAGTTCTATCATTTTACGCATTCGTTTACAGTCTAGTTCATTGCCATTCCACAGCCTTCCTATTTCCATTTCCATTCCATAAGTTCATTCACTTTCATTCCACATCGCTTTGTCACTATATCATTCCATTGTTATCATCATTCCATTTGCATTCACCGCTTGCGCAATCGCAAGATCTCACTCCATTATCTCATTCCATTTCTTTCATTCCATAATCAGTTACATGCAGGTTCTTTCAGCTTTTCAGCAGCAGTTTTTGCAGCAGTCCACTGAGATGTATCACAGCAGCCAGCCTTCTGTTCTAATATGACTCTGTGCCCAATGGATTCAGGCCTGGATTCTTGCATACAGCGAGCTGTATACCCCGCGAGCCACCAAGAATGTTGGCATTTTTGCCACATTGATTCTCATTTGTTGAAGTATTAATGCTTAAGTTGTTGTAAATCTAACTTCTCTACTGGCTTTGATGCGGTTTTGATGCAAAAAGGAGCAAAAAAGACTAAGTCCAGAAACCGTCGCGATTTCGCGACGTGTCACGAAATCATGGTCAACGCGGTCAACGCATGCAGGTTGGGAAGAACCGTCGCGATATCGCGACGTGTTCTATTTTCATGACTTGCAACGAGCAAAGGAGGGAGAGCGACAAAATGTCGTGAAATCATGACAAAAAACTCAGCCGAAGACTTAAACTCAAAAGTGCTAGCGAATTCGCGATGCGAAGCGGCTACACTAAAGTCGCACAGTGATCAAAAGATGCGGCGATTTCGCGACGTGGACGTTTCAAAATCGCGGGTCATTGGTTTCAAAGGGAGTCCAAAGCAAAAAGTGCAGCGATGCGCTGCACGTTCCAAAATCATGAGGCGTTTTGGTTTCAAAGGAAGTCTAAAGTGAAAGTTGCAGCGATGCGCTGCACGTTTCAAAATCGTGGGTAGGTTGATGAAAGGAGGCAAAGGGATAAAAACGCAGCGATTCACTGCACTTTTGAAAAAGGGTTGCCGCAAGGCAAAGGATGTCGCATTTTCACGATGAAAAGTGGCAATTGGTACGGAAGGAAGAAGATGTAGCGATATCGCTACATGTTCCAAAATCGCGGTCGTTGTGGTCCAAAAGGCAAAAGACATGAAAGTTGTAGCGAAATCGCTACACTTTCGACGATAAGGCCAGGAAAGATGAAGACGTCGCGAAATCGCGACAGGGAATGAAAATTGAGCAGAAGACATGGAGATGGTAGCGATTTCATGCAGCATTGTTGAAAAATGACCAAGTGCTCGAATGTGTAGCGAAATCGCGACAGGGAGAAGATGAAGACATTCAAAGGACAAAAGTGTCGCATTTTTGCGGCCTATGAGCAAGACCGTAAGTCGGAAAGATGTAGCGATATCGCTACATGTTCATTAAAAAAGAGGATTTTCGTGATTTCAGCAGCCAAAGCGTACGGCGTTAAAAGATGTCGCGATTTCGCGACCCGTCGCGTTTTCGCGACCTACGACAGTTTCTCGCCAGAACACAGTGTGAACGGCCCGATAAGGTTTTTTCGATTTCCAAGGATTAAATGCTTGCCCGAATTTAATGTTTTGCGGATTTCCAATGCGGTCAAGGTTGAAGAAGCGCCCAGGCCACCAAAATTGAAGATTTTATTTGTTCGAGGCTGTTGTTCACGGATTGTTTCAACGGTTTCATGCACATGTTTAAAGACAAATTTAATGAAGGTGACCGCTGAAGTCAAATTGCATTCAATTTTGTGGTTCTTCAAGGCTGCGATTAAGGGGATCATGCTCCTAGTTTCCGTGGCATATTTGTAGATCTCAAGAAGGTCGGTGGCAAATATTAAATGCTGCAAAGAGGACGACCCTCTATAAAAACCAATGTAAACCTCATTTGAAGGGGTTGGGAGTTTTTCTGCTAGAAACTGGAAGTTCATTTGCGGGAATAAAAGAGTTGGCTTCTAATTTTTCAAGCGTCTGTATGGGTGATTTTCCTTTCTGTTTTTTTTGCATTTCTAATAGCATTCATATTCCTTAATGGCTGTTGCATTTGAATTCTGCATATTGGATTTAAATACTGCTATAAGGGTATGATTCCTGGAATGTAGTCTTGGAGGGATCTTCTGCATATGTTGTGTGAGAATTAAGTCAATACTTTTTGTTACTTGCTGTTGTTGTGCTTCAAGTTTTTTGTTGTTGTTCTCCCGATCTTATAACTTCGGCTACGGCCATATTTCCCATTTCTTTCCGCAATTTTTAAATTTCTTTCCAGCAACCCTTATCTTCAAACAAAATTTAGAATAGTAAGGGAACCAGCCCACTCTGGAGATTGGTCTGGGAGCCATTTCTTGCTTCCAGCCTTTCAATGTTGGCCGGGTCTAGGGTGCACATGTAAAAATCCTTTCCTGTGGCAGATTCGTGACCAACAGGACAAAAGTGAGTAAGCTTTTATAAAAGTTTAAGGATAGATTTGTGTGAGCTTTTGTGGAAGCTTACAATCATATTTGAGATAATTCTTGGTGAAGACTTGTTGAGCATATTGGACAATTTGTAGTGAGGATTTGTTGAGCATATTGGACAAGTTTTAGTGATGACTTGTTGAGTAGATTGGACAAGTTATAGTGAGGAATTATTGAGCATTTTTGAGGTAATACTTGGTGAAGACTTGTTGAGCATATTGGACAAGTTATAGTGAGGACTTGTTGAGCAGATTGAGCAAGTTCTTGAGAGGACTTGTGGACAGAGTTGAGGTAAGTATTTGATAAGACTTGATACCAGAGTTGATTGATTGATTTGTTCAAACCTTGAGTTAAGGTTTGGGGTAAATGTAGCAGAGTTTATTAGTAACTGGATCAAGCTTTGTGTTAAGGCTTGAGGAAATATTTGAGGTTAGATTTTGGTGCAGATTTGAGAATAGATTTATGCTAGATAAGAGACAGATATTGAGATAAATTTGTGTTAGATCAAAGTATTGTGTTTAGTTCATATTTGAGATAGATATTGAGACAAATTTGTGCTAGACCGAAGGATTGTGTTTAGTGTAGATTTGAGACATAGATTGAGATAAATTTGTGCTAGACTGAAGGACCGTGTTTAGTGCATATTTGAGACAAATATTGAGATAATTGTTTTCTAGATCTAAGGACTATGTTTAGTGTAGATTTGAGACAGATATTGAGCATATTTATGCTAGATCGAAGGACTATGTTTAATGCAGATTTGAGACAGACATTGAGCAGATTTGTGCTAGACTTAAGGACTATGTTTAGTATAGATTTGAGATAGAGATTGAGCAGAGATGAGAGCAAGCTTTGGAGGTGACAAAGTAGAGGATAGTAGTCTCCAATGTATAGATATCCATTAGCCAAGGTAGTGAGGATAGAGGTCTTCAGTGGAGATAGATCTACAAGCCAGTGCAATGGAGGCGATAGTCTTCTAGAGGATCACTAGCTAGAGCAGAGAAGGAGTTACCATATGGATAGAGATCAATAAACTAGTTGAGGGGATTGGTGTCTCCTGTGGATAGGTATCCATGAACATGATTAGGGGATTTGTGTCTCCTTTGGACATAAGTCCATAAACATTGTAATAGGGAAGGATTCCCAAGATATTTATTGAGAAAATTTTAGTGAAATATTTTCTCCATGGAGTAGCCCACATTGGGTTAACCATGTTAAATTTGCGTCTCTATTGTATGTGGTTATTTGTGCATTGATTTAATTATTTCTTTTGATATTGCCACTGATATATTGGATAATATTGTTTGAGAAAACAAAAGTAAAAAGTGATCTTATACTGTTCACCCCCTCTCAGTATAAGTTTATGTTCTTCATTTCTTTTTTAAAATTTCTAATATCTAAATAGAAATTTAAAATACGATTTTATATTTATATAAATGCTTTACTCATCATGAAGAAAAAGTAGATCAAAACTTATAGGACACAATACAACAATTTAAACATATTAGCAAGGAATCATCTATTCAATATGATCCTAATTTAAGGAAGAACATTCTCTATGAAGCTAAGGAATGTGTCTCATCAGATTTTGAAGGCTCTCTTGAAGTACCATGCAAAATTTAGAAAAAATCAATTGGTAAAGAAAATGTAATTTTAGAAGTTAATACCTCTGCCATTAATAAGAAAATACCAAAAAATGAACAGGACAAGTCAAAAGCTTCTATGATAGAGTCAGGAGAGGATAAATATGTTGAAAAATAAAATTGTGAAAGAATATTGAGGAATAGAATAATAAGACCTACTCCTGATATAGGCAAGGTAAAAAGAGGAAAATCCTCAAATTATCAAGTGAGATCCATGGAAACAAGAGCTAACATAGAGAAAGGAACACAAACTAAGTTGGTTGAACTTCTCTTTACCAAAAAACAAAATGATATTGGTAATATGTAGGAGGGGCCAAAATCCCCTAATGAGACATGATTATCATCTCATGTAATATAAGGGATGATAATTCCCCCTCAAATAATAGGTGTATTAGGGACCTATGCTTAAGTAATAAACTTGATATTCTCTGCATCTAGGAAACTAAAATGACAAAAGAAGAAGTTTAAAAAACTATGAAAGCATTTTGGGTAAGATTTGAATGGGATGCTATGGATTCTAAAGGAGCGTTAGGAGGAATTCTAACTTGTTGGAATACTTCTAGAACATCTTGTGTAACCCTTCATAAAACTAGGCATTGGATAGCCTCTTTAGTCACTTGCTACTTTGCAGATAGTGATTTCATATTTATTAATGTTTATGGACCTACAAATCTGTCAGGTAGATTAGAAGTTTGGAGTGGGATTGAAGCCTTTATGAGAAGTAAAGACCAAGAAAACCGATTCATGATTATTGGAGATTTTAATGTCATAACCAAGCTGAATGAAAAATTTGGGAGAATTAGAAAATTGACCCAAAGTATGAAATATTTCTCAGCTTTTATTCAAAACAATAATCTATGGAAAGTTGAGTTTGAAGAAGACAACTATACTTGGACCAACAACATGAGAGGACATAACCTAATTATAGAAAAATTAGATAGATGCATTCTCTTAGATCATTGGCTAGATGAAGGAACTTATGCTAAAATTAATACCTTAACAAGGATTGGTTTAGATCACTGACTAATAAGAGTTATAATGGTAGTAAGTGAATTAAAAAATATCATATTTTATATATGAGCAGATGTGGGAAGACCATCCTAAATTTTTTGATATGATAGCTCAAACATGGAATTCTTTAGGAAATGATGAGTTGTATGCTCTTCCAAACCAAATGAAAGCTATGACATCTAGATTAAAACAATGGAACAAGAACACCTTTGGAAACATTTTTGAGAAGAAAGAAGATCTCAAAGATAAACTTTAAAAATTCCAAAAAGGTGATGATAATAATCCAAGCTTAGAGGAAAGGGAGTTTCTTAATGAATATCATAATATTTTGAGTAAGGAAGATAAATTCTGGAGATTAAAATTAAGATAAAATTGGTTAAAAGGAGATAAAAATACAAAGTTTTATAGGATGGCTATAGTAAAGAGATCATATTCTAGAATTAGTAGAATTAAATAAGAGAAGGGTTTGGATTGAAGATCAAAGTGAAATTAGAAAATAGGCAAAGTCAATTTATCAAAATATTCTAGGTTTAGAGGATACCAAAGTTCTTAATGATAAACTTCTTCAAGATGTTCCTTCAATTGTAATAAATGAAGACAATAAGAAACTGATGGAGTCTATTACTCTAGAAGAAGTTCATTTAGCTCTTATATATTTTAATAAGGATAAATACCCAGGTCCACATGGGCTTTCTGTAGCTTTTTACCAATATAATTGGGATATAGTGAAGGATTCTTTATTGGTGGCAATGGAGCAGTCTAGGGTAAAACAATATATTCCTTATAAAATAAATGCTTATCTTACCATTATTACAAAAAAGAATGATGTTGAATTGTTTGATTCTTTTAGATCCATAAGCCTATGTAATATGGCTTATAATATTATTTCCAAAGTGATGGCAAATATATTAAGGCCATTGTTAGATAAAATAATTTCATAAGAGCAAGGAGGATTTGTGAAAGGGAGACAAATTTTGGATGGGATCATAGTAGCTCATGAAGTTATACATTCAACAACTTCAAGAAAAGAGAAAGCTATGATATTAAAACTTAATATGAGTAAAGCCTATGATAGGGTTAAATAGGATTTTATTTTTGTAGTTTTAGATAAGTTTAGCTTTGGGAAGAAATGGGTTAGATGGATAAAATCTTGTGTCTCTACAATTTATTATTTAGTGCTCATCAATGGGTTAGTGACAAAATATTTTAAAGCCAAGAGAGTCCTTAAACAAGGAGATCCTCTATCTCCTTATTTGTTCATTATTATGGTAGAATTTTTGAGTAGGAACTTAAAGAAGGCTTACAAAGATGGGCTTATAAGTGGACTTAAGGTTAGTAATAACATCAATAACATCACCCATCAATAGTTTGTAGATGGTACAACCCGTTTGGAAAGGTAAGGATAAATGAGGCCAGAGCATTGAATAACTTTTTAAAAGAGTACAAAAGAGCTTCAAGGAAAAAATTTAATAGGACTAAATCCAAAATTTATTTCCTTAACACTCCCGCTAATATCAAATCAAAAATTTTTAGGTTGCTTCAAATGGAGGAGGCAATTTTACCAACTTATCTAGGGATACCTTTATTTGAGGAGAGAATGAGGATAGATTTTTGGAATCCAGTTATTAGTAAAGTTTAAAATAAACTTCCAACATGTAAAGGTAGATGGTTATCATTTGCAGGAAGAGTGCAGTTAATTAAGTTAGTCTTACAAGCCATTCCAACATATTATATGTCATTGTATTCTATGCCAAAATCAGTTGAAAAATATTTAATCTATATTATGTGATCCTTTTTATGGTTAGGTTTACATGATAAAAGAAAATTTCCTTTGGTGAAATGGAGCAAGTTGTGTGATGATAAAACTAGGGGAGGTCTTGGTTTAAGAGTTCTTACATATGTAAACTTAGATCTTAGGGGAAAAGTCATCTGGAGATTGTTCAAATAGAGTCAAAGACAATGGGTAAGGATTTTTCTAAGTAAGTATGTTGATCCCAATGACCCAAGTTTAATATTTATAGCATTCTCTCTTCCAAATGATTCTACCCTTTGGAATGGTTAAAAAAATCTATTGATATTATGATTAAAGGTTTAATATGGGTGGTGGGAACTGAAGAATAAATTCCTATTTGGATGGATACTTGGTGTGATAAAAAACCACTTACCTTAGATCCAATTTTGAAACCTTGGATGAGATTACTTCAAGATAAATATGGTGATAGGGTTTCAAAAATTTTGTACAAGGATTGAGAAGGAATATACAAATGGAAATAAGATGTTTTTACTGGTATACAAGACATTGATGCTAGGAGGCAATTGAGTAGAAAGATAACAACTATGATTATTCCGAGGGGTGCTAAGGATAAATTGATCTGGGAGTTGAATAGCTTAGGAGAATACACAATTAGAAATGGTTATAATGTTCAACACCAACATAATAATAATAATAATATCACTAGAATATGAAGAGATATTTGGGATAACCCAAGCATTTCTAAAGTTAAAATGTTTGTTTTGCTAGTAGGTCATAGAAGAATTTTATCCTAGAATAACCTTATGAAAGGGGTTTTCATGGCCCCTCTCAATGTGTTTTCTGTAATAAGGAGGATGAGAGTATAGACAATCTCTTGGAACATTGCTCAATAGTCTGGAATCTATGGAAATGGATTCTTAATATGTTTGGTAAATGCATGGTGATGAATAGTAGAATTGAATATTGGTTAAAGCAATGATAGAGCACTTATAAAAGTGAGGTTTTACAAACAATATGGGATATATAAAAATATACAATACTTTGGATTACATGGCTAGAAAGGAATATAATAATATTTAAATAAAAGGAAAGCAGTTTATAGGTAATGAAAAAGAAGATATGTTTAGCCATAGAGGAGTCTAAACCAACCCTATCAACTCACCCAATTCCTAATTTGGAAGCAGATAGTCTTTATAGATGGAGTCAAGTCGTTCAATGGAATTATGATGTTGGGTACAAGAGAAGCAAAAAGAAGGCAAGAAATATAAAGTGGAAACCACCAGGTGTGGAGTGGATTAAATTGAATTTTAATGGAGAATCTAAAGGAAATACAGGACCATCAAGAGGAGGAGGAATAATTAGAAATAATAGAGGAGATATTTTGTCTCATTATGTTTACAATAGTGGATTTAAGACAAATAATGAAGTTGAAGCTTGGGAAGCTTTACAAGGGTTGAAAATATGTAAACAAATAAAATGGAATAGAGTATGGATGGAAGGTGATTATCTCATAGTAATAAATACAATTTTGAGAAAAGCAAAGGATCCATGGAACATACAAGAGATAATTGTGGAAATTCAAGATCTTGCTAAAGAGTTTGAAGAAACCATGTTTACACATATATTATGTGAAGGAAATAAATATTCATATAAGCTAGCCAATAGAGGGGTTAAAAATATGTAAACAAATAAAATGGAATAGAGTATGGATGGAAGGTGATTCTCTCATAGTAATAAATACCATTTTTAGGAAAGCAAAGGCTCCATGGAACATACAAGAGAAAATTGTGGAAATTCAAGGTCTTGCTAAAGAGTTTTAAGAAATCAGGTTTACACATATATTAAGGGAAGGAAACAAATGTGCAGACAAGCTAGTAAATAGAGGGGTTTTGATTGAGGATCGTGAAGTTAAATTCTCCTTTCCATGGTAAGAGGAAATAGAAAGTTTAGTTGAAGTTGACAATAAATGTTGATTGCCTAAATTAATTATTGATTAAGATTTATTTTAATGTTTTCCATTGGTAATATCTACTTTATTTTTTAACATTAATGTGTTCTCATTTATACTATTTATTATAATTTTTGTGATGCACTTGTGTTTCAGGAAGGAAACTAGCAATCCAAATCTGGTTAAGCGGACTATGATAGTGTGATGTTTTGGAAATATTACTCTATTAATATTTAAGGTATAGGTATTAGAGGTGACATTTTGGCATTGTGAAGGCTTCTATAGGAAAAATATCAAGAAAGATGCTGAATTTTGGAGTAATTGTATTCATAAAAAAATTTGAAAAGATCCAAAAAATGAAAATCAAGAATTTAGACATCTTATGTAAAATTATGTAGGTTTCTAGCTATAGCATCTCAATTGAGATGAGAAGTGTATCTATTTGTAAACTCTCAAGATCTAAATAAGAGAGATGTAATTTCTCAAGGGTGGGGGACCTGAGTACAACCCCTTATTATCTAGCAAAAAAAAATGCTTTACTCATCATTATTATTTATTTTATTATTATTATTTTGATAAGCTATGTGTGGCTTATATTAGGGGCCATGTGGTATTAAGATTAACTTAGTCCATGACTAACTATTATATGATATTTATTGCATAGACCTATGGCCTTTGTGCACCTTATATAGGTGGGTTTATTGTAATATATTAATAAAATTAGGCCATGACTAACTATTGTATCAAATTTATTGTGTAGACCTATGGACCTTTGTACATCTTATATAGGTGGGATTATTGTAATATTTTAATAATAAACCTTAGGATCACTTCTTTGACCTTGACCTAAGGTCACATGTAATTTGGGTATTTATACCCATTGATACCAACCATTTCATCATTAATTAAAGTGCTTATTCTTTTCTTTAGTGAGATTACTTTGTTATCTATAAACATCCTTCATATAGAATTGTGTTTATATATGATTTTTTTTCTCTATATGTGTAATATGTTATTTTCATTTATTTCTAGGAAGTATTGCTAAGTATGACATGTTATTAGAGTGGAAGCAAATATCCATCACTCAAATATTTTTATGAGTTCTCTTGTATGATGATTCTAGTTGCATTGTGGTATTTTTTTGAAGTAGTTGTTGAAGCTTAATGTGTTGCTTATAGTTTTTACATGTTTTATATAAAAAAACCTACCTAGACGTAGATTATTAGAATATCACTATAATAGTTTTTACCATATTTTATATTAAAAACCCTACCTAGACCTAGATCATTAGAATATTACTATATCACAACAAATTCATTTCTCTAGGAGAAGTATTCATTGACAAATTTATTTTATTTCTCTCTTGACATTCAATTCTTTTTTTGAAGTCATCAGATGGATGCCCTAGTTGTTGAACTAATTTTTTAAGGTTGTTTAAAATTGTTATTTATATTTTATGATTTTTTTGAAAAAACCATTTCCTTCTCTACATTGGATATTTTGGCATTGATGCAACATATATAAGAGGACAATCTACATGAATGCCAAAGTAGAGAAGAAGAGGCTAAAACCTTTTGAATACCCCTAAATTTTTAACAAGTAATAGGTAGAATTCCATGTGTAATAATGGCCTTCAACCCACTTGATAAAGTTGTAAAAATGGTCCAACAACCATCATGTTTCTTTGGTAGGAGAATATGACTTGATTGGTTATGTTCCAAAAAAAGGTTATGTAGAGAAAATTGTGATAGATATGGGTAAAACATCAATGTTTTCAAATTCTTTACAAAATTTTAGAGAAGTCCTAATTCAATATTTTTTGTCATTTTACCACCAAGTATTCGGTTTTTGTGTCACAAAAAAAATATTTTTGCCTCAAAATTTAAAAAATTTGAGTATCAAAATCAAAATATTTTGAGGAATATTCACTCTATTGCAACAAAAGTGGCAATGGCATAGAAAATTTTGTGTCCATGGCTCTATAATTTGATGAGGGTGATAAATACCCAAGGAGGGTCATAACATAATGATACTTGGTGTAGAAACTAAGGTGATTTATGCCTATGGTCATGAGGTCAATCCATGGGATGACTTATAGATTTGAAGTTTTGTTGATAGGTGATAAAATGTGTGCACAAGCCAATAAAAATTTATGAAGGGGATTGGGATGTGAGTCGTTATTTTGAGAAGTGTGGAGTTATTCAAATACATGTGCCATTTTGTCTAGCCATTACATCATCTACAATAAAATCCATTTTTCTTTAGCTTTTAATGAAGTTATGGACACATTGGTTAGTAGCCATCATATAAAAATCTTGTGGCCTAAGGGATGTGGGTTTCAATATTTGTCTTTCTATTTTATCAAAGTTAAGTGGGGAACAAATGCCACATTGGAAGGTTTAGAAAGTGGTATTCTAAGTAGGATTGGAGCCTTTGAAATATGGGGAAAGGTATTTGTTGGTATTTTCATGTGGATGACTTACCCTTCACATAAACATTTGGTCATATATCGTCTCAATATGCCCAAGGGGAGGATAGCTAGATAAAGGTTTCATTAGGGCTTAGCCTAAGGGAGGTCATGGTTTTAAACACCCATGTGTTAGCATTAGATTTCATATTGATTGGTTGGTGGTTGACATGGACTTATTGGTTGGTGTGGCATCATGGAAAAGACACTTGACACATTTTTATTCTATTAAAGAAGGTTTAATAAATTGTTTCAAGAAGCATTGCATGTGCCCATTCAACCAATGTCAAATCATTCAATCAATTTGTAGCGAACTTACCAAAAAGTTGGAAATTATTGGTTTAGAAAGAAAACATATGGAAAATTTTGATTTATCGATACCTTATTTAGTGGTCTACATAGTCATCATCCTAATAGCACCCCTTGCCTAGTTCAATATTACTTGGTGGAAGTTTGGTTGTTGAAAAATTTGCCTAGTTGGTTGATCAATCAATATATAATTGTCATCCTCTTGGACATCCAGATAGTGGGATGTAGCACTTCATGATTTTCTAGAGTAACTTTTAAAATTTTGCATGATTTGAATTGTTTTTATAGCTTTTCTTGTGATTTTTTGACTAAACTTCTAAGGGATATAAATTTTGCATATAAAAGATTTTTGAGCCTCTTTTTTTCAAATCACACATTTTTATCAAGCTCTTTGCATTGGTAGTATTAGTTTTTATTACACTACATCCCAAAAATATATATTTTTGGGATATGGATCAGTATTTGCCCATACTTATTGAACCTAACTATGCCACTTGGAAAATAAAAATATAAGATATATTAAGGAGTAAGGGACTTATCAAATATGTGAATGAGAACCCTAAATATATTGGTTCTAAGTAGAGAAAATGATTATATAGAGATAATAAGGAGGAATCCCATGGCATGATTGCCCTACATGTTGATAATATCTATGATAATCACATCAATAATATTTAAAACCCAAAGAAGCTATTAGATATTTTTTAGTAGATGTGTAATCATGTTGATTCTACTCAAATTACTAATTGAAATTAAAGCTTGCTATATTAGACATTAATAGTTTTGAAACCATTGCTGACTATATCAATTATTTTATAAAATTGTAAAATGACATCCACATTATTAGAGTAAATTTAAACACTAAGAAATACCTTGACTATCTTAATATAATATTCAATAACTATTTAGAGACCTATGAGATAATGGCATTGTCTTTGAGATGCTATAGTGTAATTCCCCAAGGATCCTTCTCCAAATCTTGATGATATCTTCAAGTTCCTTCTTTACCATTAGGATTGGTGACAATGATAGAAGAACCATTCTCTCATCATCTAGGCTCTTGATAAGGAAGTAGCTTAACCAAAGAATAAGAAGAAGCAAAAGCACTGAGAAGAGAATCCAAGAAACCAGTCAAGAAGTTAATCTATGGATATTGCAAGAAGGAAGAACATAAGAGAAAGTTTTATTGATAATAGATTAATAAGCTTAAAGAAGCAACAAAAAGGGAGTGTTGATGTTGCTCTATTCTATGTTTATGGTGAGTATGTACAATATGGAAAGATCTCACATGCATATATAGCTATTCATTTAACTTATTTTGATATCCACTTTTTTAGAAGAGTGAATTATAATTTTAGGAGAAACCTAGCATGTGACTAAGCATTACCATATTTTGAATGATTATAATATCCAATATCATGGTGAGCATGTGGTTATTGACATTGAATCATACTTATAGGTAAATGGATGTGTAAAAGTGAGAATTGGTTCATCCTTAGTCAAAGTTATTCATGTACCAGGCATGGTCCCTAATATTCTTTTTATTTGCTGCATCATTCATATTAACAAAAAAATGAAAATTTGTCCAAATAGAAGGGTGATTAAGGATATTGATAATGGTTTTAATACAAATTCATTAAGATATTGTGATGAGTATGATCAAATGCATAATCTTAGCAAGCACTCTTCCTCTTTTTTTCTTACTCCAAGAGATATTTTGTGTCTATGGTGGCTTGGGTAGATGACACCATCGAGTGGTGATACCATGGAATTGAACACATCAATTATGGATGCTTGAGTTACATGAGTTGATGATATATAAGATATGGTCTTCCTCATATTTTTCCTTGGAGTGGTGTTTGTGAGGGTTTTATTTTGGGGAAGAAACATTGAGATACTTTATCAAAAGGTATAGTTAGACATGCTATGTAGCTATTGGAGCTCATCCATAGTCATATTTTGAAGTCAATTAGTTTCCCATATCTATTCGAAAATAACTACTTCCTCACATTTATCAATTATTTCTTTTGATATGTATGACTTTACACCATTCACATCAAAATAAAGCTTTGGAAAATTAAAGGAATTAAAAGTCCTTGTTTAGAACTAGTTTGAGAGGAAGATGAAGTGTTTATAGAACGAAGGAGGAGGTAAGTATATTAGTCATGCCTTTGGATATATTTTAACTCTTTATGGTATTTATTTTTAAATGAATATTCATTATAACCTAGAGTAGACTAGGGTGGCTAAGTTAAATAATGAGATTATTATGTAGATGGCTAGATGTATGTTGTATGCCTAAAATATGAAGTTTTCCAATGCATATCCACTATAGGATTATGACTTAGGTTATTAAAGATATGAATTCTATTGACATATGAACAAGGAAAAAGCCTAATGCCTCCAAGTTTTACATCTTTGGATCTATTGCATGGGCTCGCATCTCCAAAGATACATAGACTAAGGTTACTTTAAAAGTCATTGCTACATTCACATGGGGGAGTCCAATACCTCTAAGGCCTATCATGTTTATGATCCAATGAAGCAAAATACTATTGTTCGAAAGGACATAATTTTTGAAGAGACTCTTCTATCTACTTGTTTATGACCTATAGTGAAGTTTCACTACATCAAGCAAATCCAGCCTGAGAGAGGAATTTTGACTAAAGTAGCTATCTAGAGACAATCAAAATGAGAGGACCAAAAATGCTTCCCATATATCTAGCAATTGATACTAAGAAGATGCCAAGGATGACAATAAAGAAGAACCTACATAGAACAATGCTAGCCCGTTCAAATCTCCCCACACCAAGAGGTAAAATTAACCATCCAAATCATACAAAGAAAGGACTATAGCCTTTTGAGTAGTAACTAAGCTAGATATCGTCTTAGTTAGGGTGCCCAAAGCCTTTTCTATGGTGACTAATAAGGCTTTGATGTTAGAATTTTTTTTTTAATAAAGCAGACACGAACCCATCCCTAAAATTGGGAGATGGATTCAAGAGAAGAGTCGCCATCTTTTGGTAATTGGGTTTTAGATAAATTGCTACAAAATAATGTCAAAAAAATATTCACAAAATAAAATCTAAGGACCATTGAGGAGGAGAGCAGGGACAATATTTGTAAGAGAAATATTAGTAAGCTTGTCAAGTGGGATAGACCATCTGGAGGTCCTTTTGAATGACCATAACAAAAGAATATATGAAAAATTCTCATTAAAATTGTAAGAAGAAGATAGGGAGAATCTTCATAAGGCAAACGTGGAAGGAGATTAAGTGGAGGATGCACATGGGAAAAGGATTTAACCAATAATTCTAAAAGTTTTGAGGGTAGAAGAAGGCACATAAGGAAAGAATTATTAGATAGCAAACATTTTGACCAAAATTGATGACACTATAGAAAGTTATGACAAAAAAAAAAGTTTCGATGGTTGGAAATATTTGGAATGAGAAGGCTAAAGAGATTCTCAAAAAACGTAAGAGCAAAATATCTGAAAATAAAAAGTTTCAAAAGTTTTGACAAAATAAAAGATCAAAAAGTTTTGAGAAGTGCATATTGGCTTTTTAGCCAGATTATCTCAGGTCCCAATATTCAGGATCTCAAGTAGAATCAAATATAAGAGCAATCAATATATTAAATGATCAAAATAAATGAACTTAACATTCATGAAAATAATAATATTATGAATAAAATGGCCAATATTTGACAATATGCATAAGATAAAATTACAATATAATTGCTCAAAATATTACATACAAGCTTCAATATCTCAATGCTTGAATTCTCATACATTTCATGGAACTTTATCTCCATTATATAACCTTGGAATGGTGACTCTTCAATACTTACTACTCCTCACATATCTGGGAGATGCAACCTTTCCTATTCTATATATAAGATAAATCTCACATGTCCTTTGGCTTCACATATTGCCACTTGTATACATGACTCTTGACTCTCTATTTACCTACACACTTTACTCTATGACACTTACACACATTGTTACATGACACTTGTGCACATCCTACATATAGACACATACATAAAGAGAAATATAAATCACACTCCTAAACTATAGACTCAAACCTTATTCTAATATTTACATTGTACCATAGGTACCATGGGGGTACATAAGCATGTACCAAATAATGTAATATTCTCCAACACCCTCTTGTATTACATTATTTGGTTATTGAAAAAACTCTTGATATGCATAGATGATTATAAAATATTTGATTATTATTTTAACCAAGAGCTTTTAATAAAATATCTGCAATATATTCTTCAATAGAAACATGTTTTATCTTAATATGATGATCTTGAACATGATCTCTAATAAAGTGACATTGTGCTTCAATATGTTTTGTTCTTTCATGAATCATAGGATTTTTGATTAATTTAAGAACTCCTTGATTATCATAATCTAGTATTGTTGGAGTCCTTTGAATTCCCATATATGACAATATGTATTGTAACCAAAGTGCTTCACATATTGCATCTAATGCTACATGATATTCTGCTTCTATTAATGAAAGTGCCACTACTTGTTTCTTGCTATACCAAGAAATGGGTCCTGATTTGAGATAGAACACATATCCTGATGGTGATTTCCCATCATCAATTGATCTAGCATAGTTAGAATATTAATATCCTTGTAAGTAAAAATTAATATAATTTTTTTTGTATTTTAGTTTATACTCTATAGTCTTGTTGATATATTGCAGTATCCTTTTTGTGGCTTTCCAATGACTTTATCTAGGCTCTTGCATGAATCTAGAGAGATAATTTACAATAAAAACAATATCAAACCTAGTATTTGTTAGATATAGAAGGCTTCCAATTAATTATCAATACATAGTAGTAGAAACTAGAGATGTATCAGTAATGAAGCAATTGTCCAGTCCTTTTTGGAACTCTTTTCTTGTGCTTTCAAAAGCACTTTATCTCTTTGGATAATTTTTATCCTTTGGTGTATCTTATATTTGGACATCCTTTTATCTTGTGCCTTTGGTGGCACTTAATATCTCTACATTCTCTTGGAATGTATCTTATAGTCCCTTCTACTCTAGGTAGGATATGGTTGGAGATTCTCTAACTTGGTGGCTCCTTTGACATTTCATTTTTATCTTTTTTGTTGGTTCTATCAAAATTTGACTACGAATATCAAATAATATTAGGGTACTATGATACCCAAAATTTATCCTATTTTTCCTTCAAGTGGCTCTTGTAAATTCAATATTTGATTCATATTGAATACTTCCTCCAATGCTAACTTCTATAAATATAATTTTCTTCAAATAAAATTCTTCAAAAATATTCACACTAGAAAAATTTGGTGCTAGCTTTAGAGACTACTCGAAGTAGCTTTGATACCACTATTGGATTTTTAGCCAGATTATCTCAAATCCCAATATTCAATATCTTGAGTAGACTCAAATATAAGAGCAATTAATATATTAAATGACCAAAATAAATGAACATAACATTCATAAAATAATAATAATATGAATAAAATGATCAATATAAATGATAATATGCATAAGATAAGCTTCAATATAATTGCTCAAAATATTGCATACAAGCTCATACCTTTTTTTTTATTATGTGGAAAATAAGGGGTTTTGAAAGGGTCCCCAAACCTTTTACATATTTACAAATCAGACCAACAAAGCAGTCTTAACAGAATCTAATAAGAAATACATAGCAAAGGACATGGGCCTAGCCCACTCAAACATCCAAAAGAGAAACTACTAAATATATGAAACACAAAGCAGACAAGACACTAGAGAACCAAATATCTATCCAACCTTGTCAAAAACTATTGGGACCAAGACACTAGAGAACTAGAGAACCAACCCACCTACTCTAGAACCTCCTCGAAAGAGGCCTGACTGTTCTTGAAGTATCTTATCATCCAGGAAACCTCTTCCATGTAAATGGTAGCCATATTAATAGATCTACTAAGGGAGGAGATAAGGTCTTTCATCATCTTCCAAGTCTTCTCAACATTCTTAAGGAGGTCACGGACCCACATATGGTCCTCCCCTAAACTAGAGAAACTACCATTTTTACCTTGGCATTTTTCCTAAGATTTGGACCAATATATCTAGACTTTTTAGAGTGTAAAATGACTTGGTTGATCTTTTCATATATATCCATTTTGAATCTTAGGTGCTTTGATCATCTAGCCTCCTTCTCATGGGATTTAGGGGTAGGTTGGAATCCCATATTCATCACAGTATCCATGGGGGTATTCACATTATTCATTTCTCCATCAAGGATTTAGGGAACTTCAAGATCTTCTTCAACATGGAAGATTCAGTCTTGTTATCCCCAAGAGAGTCTAAATCCTCCTTAGAGGAATTCTCAAAAGAAAATAAAATTGATGAGGGCTTCTTACTATTAGATTTTTTAGAGGCACTATCAATATTAGCAACATATGCTTGAAATATTGACCTTTAGATATTGATATTATCCACCTTATCCCCAAGCTTAGATACATGGTCGAATAGAATCTTTAATAATCCTTGATAAAGTAGGTTGGAACACTTATCATGCTTAACTTGGTCCACGGTTTTTTCTATGGAACTATACAAAAAAAATTGAGAATGTTCATAATTTTCTTCCTTCGCATGTGATTAAGGAAGGCAAACTTAAAACTTCATATGATAGTGTTTTGCCCATCAAGAGTGAAATAGTCCATAACTGCCAACACCACCTTGTCCCATGGGGTTTTGAGGAACTCTTGTAGATACCCATTATAACACTTTGTTAGGTGCTTACATTTACCTCTAAATATCTTGACTTCTCTGGCAAGGTAATGCTTAGCCTCGTTAATGCATTCTTCAATAATTGAGATTCCCAAGACATGGGGTATGAAGGGGATAGAAATGGTGAATTCCATCCCCTTCACCATCACTTTTCCATCAACCTAGGAGAAATCCATCTGCTTAGCAAGCTCCATGTCAAATCCATTGAATTTCCTAATTAGGAACATCAATCCTCCTTTGTATAGAATTCTATAGACATTAGAATCTAGGGATATGGTGACCAAATCAATTATTTAAATCCTCAACCATGTTATTAAGTTCTACTCTGCTAAACACACTAGAGCTTCTAAAAATAGATAAATTAGAAAAATATTAGTTTGAAGGTATATTGCAATTAAATGACCCACAAAGACTTTACCCTTGGGTATAAAAAGTGTTCTTCCACCTAGAAAATTCCTTTTGATAAGGTGGGTATGCCTCCCAATCTAGTTTATCGTTCCAAGAAATCTATGCCACCTCACATCATTATGAAGAAAATTGTTAGAGGAAGCCCTCATCCAATGAAAAATATAGAATATATTATCATGTGATCAAAAATTAGGGTGAAATATTTGGAAATCAATACTCCATCATTGGTAAAGAATGCAAGTATCCACCATCATAAACATGACACAACTCAAATTCAACTAAAACATTGGTCACATGGATACCATGCCACCTCACCTCCCAATTGTCATGAATCCAAGGAGGAAATAAATTCAAGAGATATACAAGTCCCAAGTTGAAAGAGGGCATATTAGAAATAGCATAATCATGGGCTAAACAAGGGCACTTCATTCTAGAGGAAGAAAAAAAAAAAAAACTCGGGAAGGGGACCCTGATAAACCCCAGGACATGACCTACTGGCAATAACAAGCCATCTCAAAGTCCTCATGAAGCATCACTTGGAAAAATAATCTAGGATAGGGATATGAAAGGTGATATTTTATGGAGTTTTATCTCCATTATATAACATTAGAAAGGTGAATCTTCAATACTTGACTATTGCACTCCTCACATATCTGGGAGATGAAACCTTTCTTATTCCATACATAAGATAAATCTCACATATCCTTTGGTTTCACATCTTTCCATTTGTATACATGACTCTTGACTCTCTATTTACTTGCACACTTTACTCTATGACACTTGCACACATTGTTACATGATATTTGTGCACATATTACACATAGACACATACATAAAGGGAAATATAAGTTACACTCCTAAACTATAGACTCAAACCTTATTCTAATATTTATATTATACCATAGGTACGATAGGGTACATTAGCATGTAACAATTAATATAATATTCTCAAAAACCTCCTTGTATTATGTTATTTGGTTAGTGAAAAAATCTTGATATGTATAGATGATTATGAAATATTTGTGTGAAGACAAAAATGCAACACCAAATAACAAGATATAAATTGAACTCAAACAAAGTAGTATTGCACAATGAATGATTTTATATTAATGGGGGTAAGCCTCAAAACTCCATTTTTACAATAAGAATCCTTGAATTCTTTGATACAAATTTTACAATAGCTAGGGTTCTTCAAAACCCTAGCAAACAATGTTGGTTGTGTCTCAAAACGCGTCTTTTATCCCAATAGAAGTGAGTGGGCTTCTAGTTATTTGATTTCGGGCCACTCCATCTTAAGAAGTTTTCCAATGCTAATGTAATACTTCTAGATATGCACACAATAAAATAACAAATGGGTTAGTAGCAACTGTGAGGGCTACACAATGTGAGGCCTCTATAATCAATACAAGAATCCTATCTATCTAATGTAAATAACATGAACATAATTGAAAATTCATGTAATGAAATATCAAATAAAAAATTTACCTTGCTTATCTACTGTTATCTGATCCAATGTGTTGTATTATAGTGGATTTTTGCAAAAATTCCCTAGCATCGCTCGAAGGCTAGTAGGACCTCAAAAATTTGACATAAATGCCTATGGGTTCTTGACGGCTGTAGGAAACATCCATGGGCACTCAAGAATAGCGAGGGGTACCCAGAGGTGCTTGGCGGTGGAGGGAAAGTGCCCAGAGGCACTCGAGAATGATAGGGAGTGCCCAAAGGTGTTTGATGATTGAAGGAAAATTTATAGAAGTGGATCTGACTAAGTGAGGGAGGCAATAATGGATGCGAGCACTGTGGTAGGCAAGGATGGAAGGTGAGAGTGCTTGGATGCTCCAAGGAAATCAGGGATGAATGACTTAGGTCTCAGGACATTAATTTCTTAGGAAAAATTCATAGGGGTTGAGCCATCAAAATGGCTCCTATTAATAATCCAACCTAGGACATGCTAGGGTTTCAATAACACTAATCGTGTGGCTACGATAAAATCATATTGGAGGGTGGATATTAAATCTAGGGTGTGGCATGGATTGATATGGTTGGATGGATATGATTAAGTGAAATCGGATGGCTAGGATTAATTCATTTATATAAATATATATTTATTAAATATATATAAAATAAATATATATAAATATATATGAATAATGGGTGGAAATGGTGGGAAAGTTAGGATGGACGATAAGTGACTAGGTTTTGGTGTCTACAAATACTCCTTTTTGTACTGCGTTGTTGAAACACAATGTAGTGCAAAAACATAAGACACCTATTTGGGTAAGGTGCAGAAGAAGCTTTCTCTTGAGATGTGAAACACGAGCTTGAAGATAAAATAATGAAAGAATTTGAATTTTTCATAGTTTACCCCCTCAATTGGCGAATGAGTTTGCGGATGAATCTCACAAGCCAATTGAAAAATCTGTGCAAATGAATGGTGGATGATAAAAATGTGATACCATTTTTGCCCTAACGGTGGCAAGGAGAGTGTTGAAAAATGTGACATGATGCATCTGTTTTTGCCCCAACAGATGAAGGGATTTATGAAAATAATGTGATGAAAAATGTGTCTGTTTTTACCCCAACAAATGAAGGTATTTTTACCAAGTATAAAGGTCATGATCATGTAAGATGTATCTCGTTGTGGGAAAGTCAAAACCAAATGTGGTTACCCCAAATTTGGGGTGATTCGATGCTGTTGAAGAATGTGCCTTCCAACATCATTGATATGCAAGGATGAATATGCAATAAAATATAAAAATAGTCAACTTCGAAGGGCCAACTAGTGATTGTCATATAATTTTTATGATCAAAACCAATCACCCTAGTTAAGGCCAATCACCATGATGATTTTCAAGAAAATGTGTAATGATGAAATTTGATTTTGTCCATGTTTTAAGCCCCACAAACTAGGCCATCCATGTTTTGTGCAAATTATTCTTTGCAAGGTTTCACGCAAAATGTGAAGTACCAAATATGATTGTGATTTCAAACAAGGAGATATGAAATGATGAAGATGACCAAGTGTCCTTATGATGGTTATTCATCTTACCAATTTGCATGGATTCCAATTGATACAATCGCCAAGTATATAGAAAAATCCACTAGATATCAGGTTCACTCGAAAGTTGTTTGAACTTGGCAAATATGCAACTGATGATGTTGAATGATGTTGATGGTGTGAAAATGATGTAATAATGATGAAAATAATTATGATGGTCATTTTGTGAATATTTGGACCATTTTGGAATGCTTTTGTAACTTTTTAAGCGGATTTGCAATTTGTCATAGCATCAACAAAAAAAACAAAAAAAAAAAATTTCGAAGTGTTTTGCCTTTGTTTTTTTCAACTGTTAGTTGGGCGAGAAAGTAGAATTCAAAATTTTGCATGGGCGGGAAAGTTAAATTTAATTTTTTTTTTACATGGGTGGGAAACTTAAAAATCATGTAAAAGGGGGAAAATAGGATTTAAAAAGGAATTTTGGATCTGAAAAAAAGGGGCTTTAATTAGGCTCGAAGATTGTATGATCTGACATTGTTATTTCTGCCCCTTTTGGCTAGAAAAATAAAATAATTCTTTTCTATTGTGATTTAACTCCTTGGATGGTTTTGTTCGTGTTTGTTCATCCTCATCAAGTGGTATCAGAGTGGGAGTTCCTGAGTGTGTAAGAAGATCATCGAACGTGAGGTAGTTTACACTAGGATCTGTGGTTCAGGTTTGGAGAAGCCAGAGCAAGATGCCTCCATGAAGGAACGAAGGTGTTGCTAGTAATGTCGTAGTGCCTGCAGAGGATTTTCAAGCTTTGCAGAGGCAAGTCCAGGCATTACAAGAAGAGTTGCATAGAGGGTTTGACCCAAGAAGAGAGAAAAAGAGAGAATATGAAGCCAAAGAAGAGGTAGTATATCCTAACCAAGCGAGGTTGTACAGAGCCATATCCCAGATTGGGAAGAGGCCAAAGATGGAGGTTTCCACATACTCGAGAAATCTTAACCTAGAGGAGTTTATTGATTGGATCAATGACCTGGAATAATATTTTGAATATGAATAGGTGGAAGACCCTGACCAGGTCAATTTTGCTAAGACCAAACTGAAGGGTCATGCTAGAATTTGGTGGAAAGGAGTACAACTTGACAAAAATAAAAGGGGAAAAGAGAGGATCACTAGATGGTAACAAATGGTGGAAAAGTTGAAGAGGCAGTTTATTTCGATAGATTATGAGTTGGATCTGCTGAAGAAGATGCAAAGTTTGAGATAGTCAGGAAAGTCTATCAAAGAATACATCGAGGAGTTCTACAATATCTTGATCCAAACCAGCCATTCTAAGGCTAACAAGGAGAAGGTAGCCCATTACATCCATGGGTTGAGAACCAGTATTCAAGAAGAGCTGAGTCTAGTTAGGATGAGCACCATTGAGGATTGTTACCAATTTGTTCTAAAAGTTGAAGAGAAGCTGAATAAAAGGTTTGAGGGTAAGCAAAAAAGAAGAGGTCATGGAGAAAGAACTGGTGGAAGAATAGGAGGATGAGGGGAGAAGAAAGAAGAAGCTACTAGTAGTCAGGACCAGAAGGGAGATAATGCTTATAGATCCCATGGTCAGAACAACTACCCAAGAGGAAGAGGTAGATATGGATGAGGAAATGGAGGAAGAGGGTTTCGTAGAACTTGCTTCAACTGTGGAGAAGAAGGACATCGAGCATATAAGTGTCCACAACACAAAGAGAAGCCAAATAGGAGGCCAACAGGTAATGCCAGAGCTGCTATTACAGATGAAGAAGCTGAATCAGAGAACTTTGAGGAGGTAGAGAGAGGAGAAGTTATTGTCACAAGGAGAACCTTGTTGAATGAGGAGAAGGAACCAGACCAGAGGAAGAGCCTGTTTTGCATAAGGTGTAAATGTTTAGGTAAGGTTTCTAATGTTATTATAGATAATGGCAGTACTAATAAATTGGTCTCTAAAAAAATGGTTACTAAGTTACAACTAGAGAGGAGGAGACACCCGCATCCATACCAAATTTTGTGGTTGCAGAAGGACCATAGAGCATCGATCAATGAATAATGCTTAGTCAAGTTTAATATTGGGAGATACAATGATGAGTTCCTATGTGATATCTTGCCTATGGATGCTTGCCATATGTTGTTAGGAAGACCATGGCAGTTTGATCACCGTGCAGTCCATGATGGACATGCCAACACTTACTCCCTAACAAAGGAAGGAGTGTGTCATAAATTGAAGCCACTAAAGGATATGGATGAAAAGGTATGTAACAGTGCCAGAATTTGTTTGGTTGATTATAGGAAATTTCTAGACGATTTGAAGCATGAGCATGTGTTTTATGCATTAATTCCTAGATTTAGGGAAGCGCCAAGAAAATATGTCCCTGTAGAAGTCTCAGGTCTATTGAAAGACTTCTTAGATATTATATCTGATAATGTGCTAGAGCATTTTCCACCCATGAGAAAGAATAGCCATCATATTGATTTGATACCAGGAGATATTTTTCCAAACAAGGCTACCCATAGGACGACTCCTGTGGAGAATGAGGAACTGAAAAAGCAAGTTCAGGAGCTACTAGATAAGGGAATGATTAGGGAAAGCCTAAGTCCATGTGTAGTGCCTACAGTACTAACACCAAAGAAGGATGGAGAGTGGAGAATGTGCACAGATTCTAGAGCTATTAACAAGATCACCATCAAGTATAGGTTTCCATTGCCAAGGATGGATGACATAATGGATTGTTTGAGTGGGTCCAAGTATTTTACAAAGATTGATCTAAAGAGTGGGTATCATCAGATCCACATCAAAGAAGGAGATAAGCCCAAGGGATGGGATATGATTTTACCATAGGAAAAATTTGCCTATAACGATTCTATCAATAGGAGTAATGGTAAATCATCATTCCAGATTGTATATGGAAGTAGTCCAAGAAATATTTCTAAGTTGAGGAAGTTGGACAGGGGAGAAAAGAATAGTGCTGAAGCTGAGAACTTTGTAGAGCATCTGAAGGATTTGCATGAAGAAGTAAAACAACACATCAATAATATGAACACTCAGTACAAGATAAATATTGATAAGAAAAGGAGGTTTAAGGAGTTCTAGGTTGTTGATGAAGTCATGGTGCACCTGAGAAAGGAGAGGCTTCTTGCTAAAACATATAACAAGCTAAAAATTAAGAAGTTGGGACCATGCAAGATCATACAAAAAAGAGATTCAAGAAATTCATATGAGGTGGAGTTGCCGAGTGGATTGAACATATCACCTGTGTTCAATATTTTTGATTTGCTAGAGTATCATGAAGGTGACAGTTATAAGGAACCAGTTGCAGAGTTGTGGAGTGTTTTGGCATTGACTCCAGTGACAGAAGAGATAGAGTAAACCATGGATACCCTCATCAATAGAAGTACAAGAAATAGGTAGTATGAAGAATATCTGGTGAAATGGAAGGGAAGGCTTGTAGAAGATTCGACTTGGATGTCCAAGTTCAAGGTTGACCACCTTGGTTTTCCTCCAACAATAGAGAAGTGAGGTCACTTCTCAAACTTACCCTAGGTGTTTGATGTAGGAGCATCCAGTGGTAGCAGAGCAATATTGCATCAACAAAAAAAAAAAAAAAATTCTAAGTGTTTTGCCTTTGTGTTTGTCGGTTGTCGGTTGGGCGGGAAATTAGAATTTAAAATTTTGCATGGGTGGGAAAGTTTCTATTTTTTTTTGCATGGGTGGGAAAATTAAAAATCATGTAAAAGGGGGGGAAATAGGATTTAAAAAAGGATTTTGGATCTGAAAAAAAGGGGCTTCGATTGGGCTCCAAGATTGTATGATCTGGCATTGTAATTTTTGACCCTTTTGGCTGGAATTAATAAAATAATTCTTTTCTATTGTGATTTAACTCCTTGGATGGTTTTGTTCGTGTTTGTTCATCCTTATCATAGTAGGGCTAACGAAGGTAGCCTAAATTGACATGGTGAGGGTGAAAAAGGGGTACCTCTCTGCCTTGGTGGAGCTATGGGATCTAGATAGGGGAACTTTACAACTTCCTATCAGAGAGGTGACTATCACACTTGAGGATGTATACTGCATCCTTAAGGTTTCAATGGAGGGAATTCACATTGAGGTTGGACGCGATCGGGGGATAGAGATGAGGAAGATGTTTGATTATGGCTAGTAGGGTATAAGGGTGGAGAGTGGAGGTATACCTTAATTGTCCATGTATGTGGATAAGGATTTGGATGCCTTTCGTGCCTTGGTCATGTTCATTTTGGCCAACATCGTGGCCTCGAATAGCACTGGGTGCAGGTTTCCTTGGAACTTGATAAGGTTAGTGAGTGATATGCTCACTATGCAATAAGTGTACACGTGGGCTCCTACCTTATTGGTGTAGGTAAATTCGGAGCTTTATGAGGTATTGAGATGAGGGAGAAATTATTAGGATGTAGCTTGCTACTACATTGTTGGGGATGGGAGCACTTCACTGTGGATCGATCATAGGGCTTACCAATAGTAGGCTTAGTTAGGAAAAACCCTATGCTATGAGATGGGCAGTGGTTAAGGAGGTGCAACCGAGTTAGCCTGTCCATACAAGCTAGTGGTACTAAGTTTTATGGGTTGGATTGACATTCAACCAAGTGATATGGAGGCCTTGGTAGGTTTATAGGTGGACTAGAGATAGAGAGCACTTATGATGAGTACAACATGCTAGGTGGGTGGTTGGGAGATATCAAAGTGATGCTAAGTATTTTTAGTTCTCACGAGTACTTTGATAGTTCAGCTTCAGGCAAGAGTTCCTAGATGAGCCGATGCACTATAGTAGGCATCACGAGGAGATAGGACTACTATGTGTAGAGCCATGGAGGATGATATATGAATATTACAAGGAGATGGATCTCTTGAATATGGATAATGTGGGGACTACCATGGAGTATGATGTGTGGTTCATGACACAACCACCATGGGAACCACCTTGAGTAGTGGTTGGTAGAGATGGGGATGAGGCTGAGGGTGATGGTGAGGGGACCCATGAGGACCCCAAGTGATAGTGGTACCTTCAATAAAATAGTTGAAGTAGGAGTACTAAGGGTGCGACTAGGCAAGCTCTCGAGAGTGGGGGAGATGGTGGAGATAGAGATGATGTGGAGGTGACTCTGGATGGGAATTTAAATTAGGGTGGGGAGGATAGGGCAAGGCTGGAGTAGTAGGTAGTGAAGTGGGATGCGATGGTGATGGCTTGGGATGAGAGGATTGTGAGGCTCCATGTAGAGCTACTAGAGAGGGAGCATCGATATAAAGTTGACATAGCACATCTTCGATCTTGACATAGGTATATCAAGGCATTGAAGGATAGGTTAATGGAACATCATATTCCACTTCCTAATCCTCCAAAATCATCTATATTTGAGGCTTCTAGGCATAGAAAATAGAGACATAGCTCTAGGTCTAGGGCTCCTACTAGGCCACAAGGGTCCTCTTGGAGGGCATAGCTTAGTGTTTAGATTCACTTTTTGTATATGAGCCTTGGTGCTCCATTGTATGTAGACTTTTGGAACTCATTGTACATGCGATACTTATACATATATATACATGGCTTTCACTTTTGTGTTATATGTTTTTGTGTGAATGATTTTTGTGGAATGCATGTTTATATAGATGATGAATGCATATGATAATGATTAATTCAAGGTATGGAATGCAAATGTTCTAATGATAATTTATAATTTAGATCTTGTTTGGCCATTTTTTGAGCATTATTGTTTAATAAAGGGTACCAAAATTTGTGGTATGTGGGTGAATGACTCATGAAATGATATGGATGTTGACTAGGAAGAATATATGGATGTTGATATGGAAGAAGAGATGGATGTTGATATGAAAAACTGACTATTTTGCAGAGACTCATACCTACTAGTGGTATCAAACAAAGTCACTAACACTGCCTAATATTTCTAGGACCACATGTGTGTGAATTGAATTCATTTATCGAATCATGAGCATGTTGATGACTCAAAGTAATCAAGAACCAATGTGTGTGTAAGTGAGTTCAGTACCTCATCTTGAGTAAATTAGATAAACCTGTTATGGATGAAACCAAGAAGCTAGCTTGTCCATATGAGCGGTCAGAGGTCTCTTTAAAAGAGATGTGTTGCCACGCATGAGTGTACTCCATTGCCAGTAAAGCGTCTATAGCTTCAGTGGAGGCTAACTCCATAGTCCACGATTTGCATTTTTTAATATCTTAAGTTTTGGGGATGACTACCTAACCATTTGAATGGAAATGTAGTATGATCCTTACAACCCAATGATTAGTGGTGTGTGATGTCAAAGATTAGATTTTTGGGGAATCAAATTCTCAACCTAAGTGTGATGAGAATTGTACCCTATCCTTATTACTCTATCTTTTAGATTGGGAAGCAACTGTGATAGTGGTGCGAATAATTATTCTTATGGACTATGTTGCATGATGGGACTAACAAGGATGAACCATTTCACTTCGAGGTTCATACCAAGTATGGTGTTATCCCCTTTTGACACAAGATGTTTTTAATATGTGAAATTGTGTTTGGTTCAAGAGTGTTTTAGAGTCAATTCCTAGAACTCAAGATTTTCTTAGTGTATATGTGTGATGGTCATAAAAAGAACTTGACATTTATTTTGGAGTTTTCTTAAAACACTAGGAGTGGTTGAGTGACCGAAAACACCTAGGAATTTTATGGTTTGTGCAAATGGCAATTTGAATTGGTAGAATTGTGTGGATGATATTGTGAAGGTGCCCCTGATTAAGGCAACATGACTCTTGTTCAACCAATTAAAACCTTAAAATTAATAAATGATCCCTAATATGACAAGTGAAATATGGATGCAAGTGTAAAATGAAATGTGTGTGAATGCAATATTTATAAAATGTAAAATGTAATATGAAATATGTGTTAATGCATTGTTTTGGAAGTGTATATGTAAAGGAAATGCAATGCGATGAATGAAATGCATGTAAATATTTTTGTGTATTAGCCATGTATATATACATATAGAAATAAAATCATGCATATAATGCTCTCAAGTGTATGTCATTAAGTGGTTCGGGTTCTTTCTCTCCCTTTAGACTGGTAAGCCTATAAGTACCATTACCTACTCTTTGCATAACAATGTATGGACCTAACCAATTAGCCACAAATTTATCATGAAGATTCGGTAATGCATTGGTGTTTTGTTGATTCTATTTAAGGACACGATCTCATATTTAGAATTCACATAGATGAACTTTGGTATTGTAAGCACGCTTTAGGTGGTCTTGATAAACTCATAAATGCTCTAAAGCTTTAACTCACCTCTCATCAAGAAGTGTGAGTTGGTCAAGACATGCTTTTATAGTAGTGTCGTCATCTATGAATTCATGTAGAGAAATTCATGAGGGGATCTCAATCTTAAGAGGCATGAGTCCTTCGGCTCCATAAACCAATGAAAATTATGTTACCTCTATAGGCGTATGGATGCTTGTTCGATAATCCCATAATTCCAAGGGTATTTGTGTATACTAATCTTTGTAATTTTCTTTGACAATTTTCTTGAGAATAGCAATTGAGGTCTTGTTGGAAGCTTCAACTTATCCATTTTCTTGTGGGTAATAAGGGGCCAAGAAACTATGTTGAATGTTATATTTCTCGCAAAGTGCTCAAAAATACTTGTTCCTAAAAGACTTGCCATTGTCTAAAATGATTTGCGAGGTTACACCAAAGAGAAAAATGATATGGTGAAGTATAAACTCCACAATTCTAGGTCCTGTCGTACTAGTTAGAGGAATTGACTCAAACCGCTTTGTAAAGTATTCAATGGCTATGATGATGAATGTATGTTGTCCTAAGGAAGGAGGTAAAATTTTTCCAATTAGATCTAAGATCCCATTGTGAAAAAATCCAAAGGCTTTGAATATGATGTAAAGCTTATGATGGTACATGAGTTAAATTAGCATGTTCTTGACACTTCTTACAATGTTTAACATAAGTGCAACAATCACGTTCAATTGTGGGTCAATAATAATATATGCATAAAATATGCTTTGCAATGGCCATTCCACTAAAATGACCACTACAAGTACCATCATGGGCTTCAGCTATGGCTCTTTGTGCCTCACTAGCATTGAGACAATGAAGGAGGATTCCATCATAACCATGTTTGTATAACACGTCCCCCAAGAGAATGAAACATGCTACCTTTTTCTTGAATGTGTGTTTGGAAGTTTGAGATATGTCATATGGGAGTGTTCCAAACTTCAGAAAGACGAATATTTGGCTTGATCAAGGCTCATATGGATCTGACTGGATAAAGCAAACATCCTTTTAATTTTTAGATTCAGCACAAACAATTGTAGATTTAGAGATAATTGAAATGATAAGGGGTTGCACCTCTCCAAAGGAGTCTTTTAGAATAAAAAATACAAGGGAGGCCATCACATATACAAATATATTATTCAAAAATGACAAACTATTGATTTCATACCAATAAAACTTCGAAATTTCATTGCTACTTCATGGTAAAGCTTAATAGTAGGTTATTTGCATTGGTGTTATCCATTGATTTGCTTAACAACAAGTTAAAAAACACCAAATATCCTAATATGCTTAATGCTTATAGCTATAGATGATTGAAGACCTAGGATTAAGACCTCATACTTTACAGTGTTGTTTGTGCATTAGAAGCCAGGTTTGAAAGATAAGGGGATAGGTACCCCCTAGGGTGTATGAAACATGACTCCAACACCTTGACCTTTCGCACACTTAGAGCCATCAAACAATAGTGTGATATCGATGTCTTCCTCTAGAATGAATCTTCTTCTTTTTCAGTGATGGAAAATACCGAATCATTTGGGAGCCCAATAATCAAATGATGATCACTAGGAAGTGGAGCTTTCACAAGTTGATCGGCTATTACTTGACCTTTAATGGATTTATGGTTAATGAATTCAAGGTCAAATTTAGTAAGGAGAATTATCCATGTAGCGGTGCGGGTATTGTTGTAAGTGTGAGACATCATATAATACAAAGGATTTTCTCTAGCTATGATGTATGTTGTGTGACTAAGCATGTAATATCAAAGTTTCTTAGTGGTAAAAACCACTGCTAAGAACAATTTTTCTACATAAGCATATCTAGTTTTTTTTTAAAGTGAAAAACCCCTTGCAGGTATACCTTGGTTTGAGATACCATTACCAGGGGGTTCTACACCATCAAAGTTACCCGTGAGTTACGCCCGACCACCCTGCCTGCATCAACATTATCAATTGGATTTTGGGTACCCAATTCAACTTTTTGGTAGGGTGAATATTCAAACCTAGGACCTCCCTTGGAGGGTTGCCCTCTCCTTTCCAATTCACCTACAACACCTAGGTACAGGCGTATCTAGTTTCATAACTTACCAATGTTCGACTAATGTAGTAGACAAATTGCTCTCGATTTTGTTCATTATTTTGTGTAAGCATTATCCCTAATGCAAAGTTTTTTGCTGAGATATAAAGATAGAAAGGGACCCCCAGATGAGGAGGAGAGATTGGTGGAGAAGCTAGGTATTGCTTAATTTCATCAAAGGCTATTTGAAATTCATATATCCAAGAGAATGGCACCCCTTTTTGTATTAGGTGATTGAATGACCTACATTTATCAGAAAGTTGCACAGTAAAACGATGGATTGATTGAATATTTCCTTGTAAACTACACCATTCCTTTAAGTTAGTTGGGGGAGGCATCTCCATGATGGCCTTGACCTTGTTTGGGTCTACCTCAATTCCTATTTTGGAGCCAATGAATCCTAGAAGTTTGCCCAAGGTAACACCAAAGACACATTTCTTGGGATTCAACCTTACATTATGTTCTAGGAGTCGGTAAAAAACTTTCTCCAATACACCAATGTGCTCTTGTCAAGTTTTGGATTTAGCCAAGAGATCATCAACATAATATTCGATAATATTATGCATGTAGTCATGGAAAATGTATATTTTTTTTGGACATTGATAGGTGGCACCTACATTTTTAGGCCAAAGAGCATCACCTTGTAACAAAAATTTCTCCAAGGTGTAGTGAATGCTATATTGTGTTGGTCATCATAATTTATTCAGATTTGGTTGTATCATTAGAAACCATCCATGTGTGAAAAAATTTCATGCCAACGCAGGTGTCGACAAGATTATCAATGTTTCATAGAGGAAATTCATCCTTAGGACACACTTTGTTAAGATCTTAAAAGTCAGTGTAAATGCGTATCGCCCTGTTAGGTTTGCAAATGGGTAACATGTTTGAGAGCCACTCAAGATAGTCGATAGGAACTATGAAATTCATTTCTAAGAGTTTTTGAAGCTTTGTTTTTACCAAGAGGGCCATGGTAGGATGCATTCTCCTAATTTTTATTTTGATCAACTTAGCATTAGGCTATAAGATGAGATTATGGATAACCAAACTAGGGTCAATATCGGGCATGTACTTATAGGACCATGCAAATATGCCCTTCTTCCTCTTGAGAAGAGAAATTAATTGCTCTTGTTCGTCGGGTGATAAAAATTTTTTAAGCTTGACAATTTGGGGATTGTCTTTATCTTAACTAAGGTCCACATCAATGGTATCTTCAAGGGACATGTGGGAACCTTCTTCAAGTTGATATGGTATAGGCATAAGATGAATGTCATCTAAGATGTCATCAAACTCTTTTGATTTATCCTCATCCATTTTTGCCTAGAAAACCTTAGGATCCAAAGGTGAAGCTAAAGGCAAATGCGGAGGGGACGAAGGAATGTAGTTGGTAGAAGCCCTTAAAAATTCCTCAGACAAGATGAATTTGATAAAGGATGGAGGCAAGGAAATCTGATACATATCAATGAGACTTATGTTAATTGGAATTGGCATAGCCAAATCGTATACATTATGGAGTGGGTGAATAAATCAACATGATTCATGTTGACTTATGGGAAAGGTGGATAAGACTAGATAGGATGGATGGGACCTAAAATTTGGTTCTAAGAGCTTGGTTAACCTAGAAAACAACAAGAAACACAAATAAATGTATTTATCTAAGTGATATATACATGCAATGCAAAGAAAGAAAATGTTTTTATTGATTTTTTTTGGTAGTGGTAAAAACCACTATTTTTGTGTTATGTACATATGTTACAAGTTTTTCTTATGAAATGGCTTAATGGAATGGAGGTGGTGGTTCACTGGTAGGGGAAGCTTGTTCTTGTGGAAGAAGCAATAAAAATATGGGCTCATGGATGGGGAACATGTTGAGATAAAACTCATATTGTTCGGTATGGGGAATAATGGGCTCTGATTCTTCTTCAGATTCATCTGAAATTATTGACATAAGTTCAAATTAAGCCTTTGGAAGGCTTGTTAAAGAGAAGAGGTGGTGTTAAGTGGGTGGTAACCTAGACCTAAATGGTTGTGCACTTCTTGATATGGAACATAAATAGGTTGAAGCACTCCCCGTTCATGCAATCCTAGGCCATGACCTTGCCAATTGACTATGTGAAAATAGCAGGATGAAAATCCTGACATGTTTGGAATGTTGAAAAGTGTTGGTTCCTTGGGTTATTCTAGGGGATCTAGATTTTATAAAGAATCAATCCCTCTATATACAAAATTTATGCTATTTGGAGGTAAACCCATGTCATATACTGCTCCTATTGCTAAAGGTGGGTCACATGGACGACCAATATTCTTAGCATTAGGGATGGTGAGCAGCGTGACAATTATGTCTTGGACCACGTATTCACCAATACCAAAATTAGTGAGGTGGACCTCAACTTGGGAAGATATGGCAAGATCTTGGTTGGATGATGGCTCAGGGAATGGTGAAGATGAAAACGTCTCACAATCTTTCAATTCAACTTGTGAAATATTAGGTGAGGGGGATGGATTAGATTGGGAAGTTTGTTGAATGGATGATGATAATGAAGTGGATGACAAGGATGTGGATTGACTTTGATCACATGTACATGTATTCAATTATGAAGATGATGGCGACATGGAATCTTGATGGGAATTGGTGATAGGGAGCTCCTCAGGCATGGAGGTCTTTGGATATGAAATGGGTGATGTGGTAGATGGATTGGTTGACGGTGATAGGAAAATGTGGGTGGAAGGAAGCATGGGTTCATAAGGATTTGAAATAAAATTGCAATACTTAAATGGCTTGAAGTTCACCAATATGTAATGTAAAATGGAAGGGACACATCTCATTTCCCTCATCCAAGGTCTTCCAAGGAGTAAATTGTATGCCATGGATCCTTCCAAGATGTGAAACATGGTGTGCAACATTTTTATCCCTACTTCAATGGTTAAAACAATAGTTCCAGTTCTGGAACATAAAGCATCGTTAAATTCTTTTAAGGTGAATGATGACTTGGTGATATGAGATGGAGGAAGGTTCAAATGATGAAGGGTGGATGTGATGATGATATTGATAGAGGAACCAATTTAAATTAACACTCTTTTGAAATGCTTCCTTTAAATTAGAGCCATGATATGCAATGAAGGGTCTACTAAGTTTGATGAGATTATATTAATATCAAAGTCATAGAATGTTATGGAAGGCTCCATGCATGTTTGAATGCTCCCCACAAAGTTTTTGAAGGAATTAGAATCTTGAGATTGTAATTCAATGGATTTCAAAATTTCCGTCAATGCCTCACAATGTGGGGGAGATTGTTGAATTAACTCATAAATTAACAATTTAGAGAAAGCCATATTTAGACTTGTGGTTAACTGACTACTCAATGAGTTGACTGGTCATGGTGGATGATTGATTGGTAGAATGAGAGGGTTTGATTGGCTAGGAATATGTATGGGTGATGAAGGATTAGGAAAAAATTGAATGGGAGATGATGTTGGGGGTTGTGACACACTTGCTTGAGGTGGTTACCTTGCATTTTTTTGATTATTTCTTTGACCTCTAGTGACAACATGGATGACCCCTAAAAACCTTTAGTATTGTTGAACATGATTGACTTGATTAGGAGAGGTTTTGGCATTAGTTCCTCCTATATTTGGTTGTGCCTCCTCGTGATGAGGAAGTGGTGTTTGAAAATTACCAAGGTTTTGATTTTGTTGAGCAAGGGGGTTGTAAAGCTTGATTACCCCCAAGTCAATAAGGTCTTGCACTATATATTTAAATGTATGGAAATTGTTAATATCGTACCCATTTTGCCTATGATAAGGACAAAATAAATATTCTTGATAGTGTTTACTATGTTTGGTAGGATCATCCGGTCTAATTTTGAGTCAAGCAAATTTATTTGTCTGATACAACCTTAAAAAAGGGAAGCATATGACTCGAATAAGGGGGTGTATTGGAAATTTTTTCAAACAAACTATCACTAGGGATGATTTTCTATAGCTGGTACTATGTTCTGCATGGCTTGAGTTGTCGAGGGTACTGCATGATAAGAAATTTGTTGCAATGGTTGTTTCAGTGACTCTTGTTGAGCCATTACTGGTTGGCTCATAACCACTTGATTAACGTGATTGGACCGACTGGTTGGGGTAGTATGTGTTGATTTTGGTTGGCCAAAATAGTTGCTTTTGTATTGGTTCGTATTTTGCGATTCCTTCTTCTTAGGCTTAAGTATGCCTTATTGGATCTTGATTTATTCAATGACACTAGCCTGAGCTAAAGCTTCTTCAACTTGGTAATGACAATCTCCAACAGTTTTCAAAATCATAGATAGACTCATCATCATGACATATTAAAGCATAGACATCAGATAATGAGACTTTATTTCTAACATTTAGGATAAAACACTCATGAAATTGGTCAATCAATTGCTCAAAAGTATAAATGCTATGACTGGGTAATTGATTATACCACTCTATGGCATCTCCTCCTAATGTTTGAGGAAATATTCTGAACATGAAAGCACTGTCATTTTGATTTCTAAGACATGCATGTACAAACGTGCTCACATGCTCTTTGGGATCCTCAGTTCCCTTGAATTTTTCAAACTTAGGCACTGTGAAATCTATCGGATATGGCGATGATGGTACTGAAGGATGAATGGGTTTATTAATCAATTGATGTAAAGTTGGTTTCTAATTTTTCAAACCAAGAGTATATTGTATCAATTGATCTATCTATTTTTACATGGCCTTAATTCAAGGGTCTTCTTCAAGAATGTAGAAGCCCTGAATTACCTGATTATTTTTAGCTAGGATGGAAAAATGATGTGGAGTGACTAAATGATGATGATATTGGTGATGATGACTAGTAAAATGTGATGGAAATTGATGAATATGAGATTGATGGTGAAAATATGGAGAATTTTGGAATGAGGTTGGTGTATGAGGGTTATGGCTATGTTGACCAATGGGGATAGGATGGGTAGTGATATGACTTGATGGAGGGATAGGGATAGAAACCATTGAAGACTGTGGTGTCCATGATGGACCCTGGTTAATGAGGATAGTCTAAGTAGAGTTTGATAAAGGCTTAGGGTTCACTTGCACTTGTTGTTGAGCATTTTGACACTGTCTAAGTAATTTGTTCAAATGTTCCCATGCCTCATTAATCTCTCTATAAAAAGTGGAAGGTACAGAAGTAGATGGTATGGAGGATGTGGATGGGGGAAAAATCACACTTGATATGGTAACTTGTGAAGTTGAAACTTGTGAAGCAACATTTACCTATGCTTCATACAAGGGGTTAGTGTATGTGGATGTGTATGAAGTGCTAGCTGCACATGAGGGTTGGGGAATGTAAATATGGGAGGAAGGTGCAACTGATGCCTCAAAAATAGGGTTGGTGTATACCTGGGTAAGTTGGATGGTGGCTAGGAATAAACAAACTCTTGCTGTAAAGTAGAATCCTACCTAGGTGAGTTGGGGACTAACTCTAAGACATAGTTATAAGACCTCGACTTGTGCCATATCTATGTGGGTAATGTGGTGATAAATGGTTGGTGAGATCGAATCTTCTTGGGGCATAGCCACATGAAAGGCTATGGATGGTAAGGAATGTGAGGGACCTACAGATAAATCTTCCTATGTCACATTTAGAGAGTCTACCATAGAAGTAGTGGGGAAATTGGATGAAGGTTCCATTGATTTATCTTGATTTAATGTTTTTTTTTGTTTTCTTGTTAAGACCATAAATCAAATAAACCAAAATACAGATTATGTAGTAAAATGAAACACAAATTTAAATTTCACAAGAAAAATTAGCAATCAATGCTAAGTTTATTTAACACATGTGTCTAACCTCATTCATTGATTATCTCCTTTTAACGTGAGTTTATTTTCTTAAATTTCAATCTTGTGTGTTTCAAAATGTGCTAATTTTAATTAACCAAAAAAAAAGGTAAAAACTATGGCTAATTTGGGGCAACGAGATTCTTGTTCGTGATGAAATCTAGCAAGTTTTCTTGGGGGTGACCTAAGGTTTCTAAGGGTAGATATTGGTGGATGGAGATGAAAGCCACCATCACCAAATATCAAGCAATGGCTAGTGATGAAATCCAACCACTACTGTTAAAAGTTAATCGTGCAGTGGGTGATTTTTTTTTTTAATTTCTAATTTGCTATTGTGTTCATACAATGTTAGAAAAATAACTGCTTTTGATAGTCTAAATCAGAAGCCATTAATCATAATACCAATTTTTCCAAAGGATGTAGAATACATCGCTTAAAACCTGTTGTAGAAAACTAGGGGGTTCATCTACTCATCCATATGGAATCATCCAAGTACGGAGATACTTTTGGTATATGAATAATATTCTTACTTAGACCTACAAATATAGGAATCCATAACCCTAGAATGTAAACTAATTATGCAATTTTTTAATTCACATGAAATCTGAATGCATTGGAAATGGCAGGAAAGTCAGGATGGATGACAAGTGGCTAGGTTTTGGTGTCTACAATTTGATAGTTGTTTTGACCAAGATAATTTGTAAAATATCTAAAACATGTTCTTCAGTAGTGATATTGTGCTTCAATATGTTTTGTTCTTTCATGAATCATAGGATTTTTTATTAACTTTAGAACTCCTTGATTATCACAATTTAGTATAGTTGAAGTCCTTTGGATTCCCATATATGAAAATATGTATTGTAACCAAATTGCTTCACGTATTGTATCTCTTGCTGCACAATATTATGCTTATGCTAATGGAAGTGCCACTACATGTTGTTTCTTACTATACCAAGAAATGGGTCCTAATACAAGATAAAACACATATACTAATGTTTATTATCTATCATTAATAAATCCAACATAGTCAAAATTTGAATATCCCTATAAGTAAAAATTATCATCACTTTTTTGTATTTAGTCCATACTCTGTAGTCTTGCTAATAAATTGTAGTATCCTTTTTGTGGCTTTCTAATGACTTTATCTGGGCTCTTGCATAAATATATATAGTTTACAACAAAAACACTATCAGACATGTTATTTGTTAGATATAGAAGGCTTCCAATTAATTATTGATACATAGTAGCAGAAACTAGAAATGTCTCAACAATAAAGCAATCAACCAATCCTTTTTGGACCTCTTTTCTTGTGCTTTTAGAAGCACTTGATCTATCTGGATGATTTCCATTATCTAGCATATCTTATCTATTGTTACTTTGGTGGCACTTAATATCTCTAAATTCTATTGGAACGTATCTTGCAGTCCCTTTTGCTCCAAGTAAGATATGGTTGGAGATTCTCCAACTCAGGTGGATCCTTTGACCTCCTTTTATTTTTAATATTTTTTTGTTGGTTCTATCAAACACTGATTGCAAATATCAATAATATTAGGGTAATAGAATACCCAAAATTTAGCCTATGTTTTCTTTATGTGGCTCTTATAGATTCAATATTTAATTCACATTGAAGATTTCCTCTGATTCTAGCTTCTATCAATATATTGTTTTCAAATAAAATTCTTCAAAATCTTCACACCAATTTTTTTTGGTGCTAGCTTTAGAGACTACTCGAAGTAGCTTTGATACCACTTTTGGATTTTTAGCCAAATTATCTTAGGTCCCAATATTTAGGATCTCGAGTAGACTCAAATATAAGAGCAATCAATATATTAAATGACCAAAATCAATGAACATAACATTCATGAAAATAACAATAATATGAATAAATGTCCAATAGCAATGAAAATATACATAAGATGTTTTTACAATATAATTGCTCAAAATATTACACATAAGCTTCAATATCTTCAATGCTTGAATTCTCATACATTTCATGAAGCTTTATATCCATTATATAACCTTGGAAAGGTGAATCTTCAATAATTTACTATTGCACTCCTCACATATCTTGCAGATGCAACATTTCCTATTCCATACATAAGATAAACCTCACATGTCTTTTGGCTTTGGTTCTTACCACTTGTATACATGACTCTTGACTCTCTATTTACTTGCACACATTGTTACATGACACTTATGCACATCTTACACAGACACATACATAAAGGGAAATATAAATAACACTCATAAAATATAGACTCAAATTCTATTCTAATATTTACATTGTACCATTGGTACCATGGGGGTACATTAGCATGTACCAAATAATGTAATATTCTCCAACAATGCAAACCCTGATAATAAGATCATCCAAAAGCTTCAACAAAAGCCACAACATCAAGGCACACCTCCCAAAGGTAGTAGTTGATCTTGTAAGACAAGAAGAGTTTAAAGCTCACCTACTTGCATGAATTTGAGCATGACAAGTCTAAAATAATGATTGGTGCATTAAATTTGACAACATAGGAAGCTGCAGTAGGATCGACCCAAAATCTAGAGTATTAATTATAGAGATTTCCTTTGCACAAATTTTAGGAATCCTCAAAAGGGGATATATGGCTACAATGGTAGTAGCAGTTCATCTAGAGGCTCAAAATCCTCCAATATTGATGATCTTAGATCCATAAATCCTAAAAGGACTAACAACTTGAATGAGGACATGATAAAACACATAGAAAGACAATCATCCTTGAAATATCTACATATTTTAAAGGGAAAATATCCCTTTATGTATCTATAAATAGTAAGTTTATATTTAAAATGGATTTGTGAGTTGTGTATCTTTTTCCTTCATTCCCATATGTATAGTAGTACGCACATCTCTAGGTGATATTTCAGGCAACCAAAATCCCCATTTTTGGTATAATCATTGTAATATTTTTACTTGCATATATATATATATATTATAGAGTCCTTTTTTGTTTTCATTTATTTGATTCTCAAGCCCTATCCCATATCCTTGGCGTGTGTATGCATGTATTTTTCTATGCTTATATATGTCAAGGAGAGGAAGTGTTCACGTCGATACATTATGGTAAGTGCTATTATATGGGGGGATATTATTAGATATTTGGTGCATCACCTTTTGTTAACTTAGGTTTTTTTATTTTATGCTATCTTTGTTTTTTCTTTCGTTGATTCTTTCCATCCAAGGTAAAATCTCATAAAGGAGATAACCTTTCAAAAAACACAAAGGCCCTTGACAAGGTCAAATCATGTGCTCTTAGGATTGGCTTTGTTGTGTCGCTCAACATGAGGTATGGTAGTATCAATCATTCGATCCACACCCCATTTGATCCACATACCATTCAAAGGCTAGGACAATTAGAGAGGATAAAAGTTTAATGACATGCTTGATGGGACTCCATTGACTTATATTTGGTACCATAATCAAGAACAAGTTAGGCTTAGACTCTATTGAGGGTATCTACCTATTCTACTTGTTGAAGCATTCCAAAATCACCTGATGACTCTACTCAAGAATGAATATCTAGAAGAAGCCATTATTAAGGACATGAAAATAAGGTTTTAATAAAGGCCTTAATCTATCTGCTCTTAGAGCACAAGTTGCATTCAAATCTTGACTCCATTGCAAACTAAAAAATCCAAAGGCCCAAACATGGCTACTTTAGCAGTTAGACCATCACTTTAATGGAGCAATGAGAGACTGCAATGACATCTTGAGTCACCAACCATATGAGGGCAGCTACCAAAATCAACACTACAAACCCTCTAAGACTATACTGGTGAAGTCTCGACAACCTCACTCGAGCACCTCTAAGAGATGGTATTCTTATACCAAGTGCATAATGTTACATAGAAAAATGTGGCTCGTAGATTTTTGGTTGTATTGTTCAAAGGTAAAGCATGTAAAGGATATAAATCTCTACCCCCATACTCCATTATTAATTGGTACCACCTTTCTACCCTACTAATGGAAGGATTGGAAGAAAAAGTAAATGGGGTATATATATAAATTAATCAAGAGAATGGTTAGGCTCAAGGCCATGAATAGTGAATGGTGATGATTCATAATTCTCCATAGTAAGATTTTCAACCAAGCTAAGGAGGTGCTCCTAGCTCACAATAACTATGCCAAGGTCATACTAGTTCTAAGAGAAACACTAGTGCATAACAAGACCAGCCTGATTAGAAAAATGGCAGACACCGGCAACCAAAGGGAAAACTAGAGAAATCTAAATAGATTAGAGAAACCATATTGGGAACAAGAAAGGAATAAGTGGTCAAAAGTAGAAGGACCCACTCCTTATCACATGGAGGAATCAAAAGAGCAATATAGCCATCCAATTGATTATGGCCTTGGATGCTTTGGTGAAAGGATCAAATGGCATATAGAGCATATGGAGAAGCTAATGGTTGATCCATAAATAGGGGATGGTTTTCCTATACTTGTTTTTAGCATGATAGTTTGCACAAACTTGGGAACTTGCCACCTCTTTAAGACAACTACCCATCAATTCTTATCTACGATGAGTCACATATTCAAACCAACAAACTAGCAAAAGTGACTCAAGCTAAGATAGTCTGGTTTGGGCATTTTAGGTTTTGTTAAAGGGCCTTACATAAAACATGGCACAAAAAATATGCCAAATTTTTTGTATTAGATTGTAAAAGCACAAATTTAATTAAGGTAAAGAAAGGCCAAGTGCTATGTAACTATTGTCTAAAGTAAGCAGTAGACATAAAAATGGGAAGGTAAGTCAATATTCTCACATGGAGTAGGTTTTGGAAAAAATACCATAGATTTCAAGTTTAGTATCAAAGGAAGGCCATACAAGCTAAGAAGTAAAAGATTCAGCAAATAAATACTCTTATAAATGAATACATGAGAAAAAAAAACAAATTCCCATGCAATTTTTTTATTTAACCATGCAAAAGAGGTTGTTTCCCAAAATATGAGTGAGGTAATGGGATTTGATTATATTTTTCTAAAAAATACTTATTAAAAAGGGTCTCCCATTGCTACATTACCAAACCTCCCAAGTATAATTGTTCAAGTAAGAAATAATTTTCTTATCCCTAGATTTGCCTCCTTAGACTCTGCACCCACTAGATAAGTCTTTCTTTTCTAGGTTTAGCTGCTTTTGCAAGCAGAGGACCTTTGTGAGCCACTAAAATTATAATGAAGTTTTGGTACAACAAGAAAATCCAACCTAAGAGAGGAATTTTGAGTAGAGTAGATATCCAAAGCTGATTAATATGAGAGGACCAAAAATCCTTCCCATATATTTAGAAACTGATACTAAGAAGATGCCAAGGATGTTGATAAAGAAGAACCTACATAGAAAGCTACTAGCCAGTTAAAACATCCCTACACCAAGAGGTGAAGTTAACCACCTAGATTATACATAGAAAGGACTATAGCCTTTCTGGTGGTAACTAAGATAGACCTTGCCTTAGTGAGGGTCCTTAAATCCTTTTTGGTGGTAATTAACAAGGCTTTGCTATTAGCAAAATTTTTGTCTATGCAATGGACATGAACCCATCCCTCAAATTGGGGGATGGATTCAAGAGAAGAGTCACCCTATTTTGGTAATTAGGTTTTGGAGTAATTGCTACAAAATGACATCAACAACATGCTCACAAAACAAAATCCAAGGATGATTTAGGAGGAGGAGAGTAGGACAATGCTTGTAAGAGAAATATCATTAAGCTTGTCAAGTGGGCTAGACTATCTAAAGGTCCCTTTGAATGACCATAACAAAAGAACACATGGAAAATCATCATTACACTTTCAAGGATATGACTAGGGAAAATATTCATAAGGTAGACTTGGTAAGATATTAAGTGGTAGATGCACATGAGCAACGAATTTAACCAAGAATTCCAAAATGTTTAAGGCTAGAAGAAGTCATGCAAGGCAAGACTTTTTAGATAGAAAACATTTTGAGAAAAATTTACGACATTGTAGAAAGTTATGATGAAAAAAAAATGTTTTGATGGCAAGAAATATCTGGAATGAGAAGGAAAAAAAGAGTCCTAAAAATCACAAGAGTAAAATATCCAAAAATTAGAATTTTCAAAAGTTCCAACAAAATAAAATATGAAAACATTTTGAGAAATGCAAGCCTTGATAATCAAACCATACAAAAGCTCTAACAAAGGCTACAACATCAAGGTATACCTCCCAAAGGTAGAAGTTGAGCCTGCAATAACATAAGAGTCTCAAAATCACCTACTTGCATGGCTGAGCCCATCAAGTCTGAAATAATTATTGGTGCATTAAAGGTGACAACATAGGAAGTTATAGCAGAAGCAACCCTAAATCTGGAGTATTAATTATAAATATTTTCCATGTGCAGATTTTGAAAATTCCCAAAATTCCTAAATCAGTCATACTAAGTAAACAATTCCTTGTTAATATTATTATCTTATTGTACCATGTCCTCTAAGCTTTGATCTACTTTTTATTTTTAGGGTAAATCCCCAAAAGAAGTTGTAATTCTTTCAATATCCTTACTAGTGGTCTCCATTGTTTATTGTTTTTCATCTATTTGGACATATTTTTTGAAAGTTGAAAACCATCCTCATCCATATCCATTTGTAAGTTTCTCTAGCAGTTTTCTACATATGTTTCTATTGGATTATTCTTAGGGTATGATATCTAAATATGCCCCATCTCATGAAATATTCTACATCCAAAAGATATATTTTCATAATCCATGGTTTGATATGACTTAATAATTTTTATTATGGTAAAGGTTTATTGATATCAATCATGACCAATAGTCGAGCATAAATAGCAAAGACACTATCTTTTGTAGTTTATGAAATCTCAAGGAATTATCCATTAGTTTTTCTTATTTACTTGAAGGTATCTATTTCCAAGCAATCAATGGGTAACCCATACGTCCTAACCCAGAATTTCACTAGGAATAAATTTACATTTTTAGGTACAAAGCCTTCATACCAGCAGGTAAGGAAGAGTGTTGCTCTTCCCATAAACCAATGACCCTCTTTTAGGATTCTATCTCTTTCCTCCTTGAAATAGAAAATGGCTAGGAAGAAACATTTTGGAATAAATGATAAACTCACTCTTGGAGAATTTCATCTCCCATTAATCCATTTTCTTAGAGCCAAAACCCCTAGCCAAGACCTATTAAATTTACCAATCATTAACCTATATTTAAGCAACAAGGACTACTGCTCTATGAGGTCCTCTCTAACCTCTACTACTAGGTATATTTCTAAGAATTTAACTATAACTCAGTCCATGAGAGGAAACAATAACTTGATATCTATTAAAATTTACCAGTATATCCTATAACAATTATAATATCTAAAAATAAACCTACAATAATCCACATGTAGAATTTCTAAGATAATGAAAGGATAAAAAAAACTTGGCTAAATAATTCTATGCCCAAATATAATGTCCCACCTTGCTAAATCCCTAGCCTTCCATTGCTCCTTTCATAATTCAAACCCTAGCTGACAGATATCTGTAATATTAATTTTTGGAGGTTGAAAAAACATCATTGCCCTTATTCTAGATGGCTGAATTCATATGGTCATATCTCCATCAATACTATTATGATTCCTTCATATGAGCACTCATTTTAAAGCTCTTAATATTACACACAAATTGATCTAAGAATCATCTAATTTGGGTAACTATCCATAAAAATGTGGATCTTAAAATATCAATATTTTCCTTAAAATAATTACCCTAATGTTGCCCTTGTTTTGGACAATTGTATTCACATGGTCATATCTCCCTCAATACTGCTTGGATTATTTTGTATGACCACTCATTTCAAGGATCTTCAAATTCCACACAAAATGGAACATGAATCGTCTATATCAGACAATTCTATGCAAATATATGATTCTTGAAAGATGAATCGTTTTTCAATAAATTTCCCCTAGTTCTTCCTCATCAAATTTTTGTTTTGTCTCTATGTGATAATTGATGGAATATTTCACAAAATATTACCTTAAGCATTCTTATATTGCCCAAAATTTATCAAAATCATTTTGAAATAGTTCCTTCCTTCCTTCGTAATATCTTCTTCTTGCTCAATATTTCTTCCATGTAGAGTTGAAATGTTTTTTGTGACAAAAAGAATCCCTAGTTTTTTTGGGATCAATATGAATCCTTGTTTTTAAATATATTATGATAATTAGGAAGTAATTATTTTTATTGCACATAATTATCATAATATATTTCATTGAATTCTACTATCTCTTGTAAATTTTTGAGCTGGGATTCAATTTTATCGTCTTTTTAAAATGTCACTAAAATATTTGACATTCCAAATCTTCATTTTCCCTTTAGATATTTCATCTTTAAAAAAAATTGTATATACATGATCTTTCAAAATTAAATTATCCCACCATAACATAATTAACCAAAAGAAATGAAGGTCTTAGAGCCATTTAGACTAAAAGCAAAATGGCTTTGGATGACAATTATTGAGGAAATCACATCTCAAGAGATGGACTTATGACCTAATCCTAATCATAATAAAGTATGAAAATAGATTATATGCTATATTTACAACCATGTGTTGGATAATAAAAAACTATCTGATCTTTCTACTATATGAGTTTGTGTTATTCCTTGTATATTGAAATATTGAATAAATACAATCTCGAAGGCCATTTGAATTGATTAATATAACAAAATATTATATTAATTTAGACCATATAGTAGTATCATCCTTATTTTCTCAAGGAGATAGAACCATGTTGAAGTCCTCCTCAAGGATCCATAAGTCAGTATTATGAATCATCATTACATTTGATAAAAATAGTTTGAGGTCCTTTCAAAATAATTTGTGAGGAGTAACTATAGTTGGAGAATATACATTTCTAACTCTAGCTTTTATGTTTTATAATTTATTGCAAAATGGACTAGCAAGCCAATTACTTTTTTCTTTTATCAATTGTCTATCCCATTTGCACTTGTCCTATATTGTCGTAATACATCTAAAATATCCTATAGAAGAAACTACTAAACAATCCCTCATCTGTCAAATTTTTTTAAATGCTTCCTCATATTTCTCACTAAATTTTATTTCTATTTGTAGGATCATCCTCACTTTTTATTTTTAATTTTAGGATTATCCTCACTTCTTTTTAACACACAATATCTATTTTTTTATTGCCTAAGTCAATATCCCTTTGGGTTCTCTTTTATCTTTGTTCTTGCTTTATTCTAATGGTTGATTTGAGTAAACCATAATGGCCTTTTCCATTTGAGGATATAGAAGGGATTACTTTGCCACTATATTTTGATCCAACTTCTATTATGGTATGATCTCCTTTTTCACATTGAAGCTTGTCTTACATCCAAATTTTTATCTCTTTCTTCATTGTTTTCACTTTGCAACCTTTTGCTATGTGTCCAATATCATAAAATTTGTTACATAAGAATGCAATGTTTTCATAATCTACTTGTTGATCTCTTTCTCTTTATTTAGATTTAGTCATGATGGATTGTGACAAAGGTCTTAAAATATCCATGGCAATACATATCTAAGTGTATACAATATGTATTCGCTACTTAGTGGTTGATTCATATTCACTTTGTAACCTCTTTTCATCTATTTAATCTCATGACATTTGTGACATAAAAATATTTTCATAATCTACTTGTTGACCTCATTATCTTGCTTTAGATTTAGTCTTAATGGATTGTGGCAAAGGTCTTGAAATATCCATAGCAACATATATCTAAGTGTATACAACATGCCTCTGATTCTTAGTAATTTTTTTCCTCTTGGATGAATTCCTCTAGAGTACTAGAAGTACTCTTTAAATCCTATTTATTGATAAGTTAAGATAGAAGTCCAAAAAGCTGAATCCATATTAGAAGGCTTTTAATAGTTTTTGTCTTCATAATATTTTTTCACTTCATGGTCCTAAATGTAATGCATCTCTCATCTAAACAATGGGCCACCAATCATTATTTTATTTCCAATATATAAATTGGAGAAGATAATATGGAAAAATCCTTTTGAAATAAAAATGGTGGAGTAATTTGCAATGAATTCCCACTTCCACGTGATTAAATCTTAAATTTTTGAAAAACGTATCTAGTATCTATGGAACTTACATATTAACCCTTTGTTTTTAAGAATTATTATGTCATGCTCAATTATCTCATTCTTGATAATAAATTTTGGTTTAGCATTTTTACCTAGATAAAATTTCCCATATACACGTTCTTCCTCTTCTCCCTAACTAGGACATCAATACTTATAGCTTGTTAGTTTAGTTAGGAATTATAAAAATGACTTTCATAACATTGAAAACATAAGTCAAATCATTTGAAAGTCCATGTCTTTAATCAACCACTTATACCATTTAAATTTTTTATTATAATAATTTACATTATAATTATTTTATAAAATAAATTCTATATATTTATATGTTTTTTTTTTTTATTAAACACACACACCAATTTGAACTTGAGTAGCCTCTATGCGAACTCAAAAACATGCCAATGTCACATATTAACATAGACTTATTAGTTATATATTATTAAATGAATAATTACATAAAAAAATATCAATATATATATATATATATATATATATATATATATATATATTAATAAGCTATGTGTGGCTTCTATTGGGGCCACTCCCATTACAAAAATAAAATATTACATTGTTGTTATTGCATTCTATCAACTTGCCTTTCCAAAAATATTCTTCATTTTATTTTCTTATCAAAGGGATTTTTTGTATTCCTCTCTGCCAAGGTTCCACAATTAACTCCTTTATATAATTTCATATAGAAGCCTTCCAAAATTAAAATTTTATCAAGATAAAATTCAACATCGTGAATGGCTTAAATATTTGTTGCCCAGTTTCCATATCTATAAATATAAACATATTGTCTATAACAAACTGAGAGTTTCTTAATACCTTTTTTTCGGGTTCTTATTCATGCCCTTAATATTCCAAGATATTATTTTCATTGTTATTTTTTGTTTTTATTTATTGGTTTAGCCCCACTTCTTGTTAACACTTGCAATATTTTCTTTTGTTTTCCCATATCAATATCCCTTTGGGTTTCTTTTTCTCTCTATATTTGCTTCTTGGGTCTTCCTCTCTTTTTTCGATCCCACCAATACTTACATCATCATAAATCTCTTCAATCTTATCACACTACTCAAAGTAAGACTTATCATCTATAGGTTTGTCTTGTTGTGAAGGATCTGTAGAGCAAGGAATAACCTCAAAAGCACATTCTTCTTTATATTACCTTGGAAACCCTAAAATGCAAGGATGCTTTTCTAAAATAATTACCTTCTTATTCTGCCCTAAAAAACCTAAATATTTATAGGCTTTCTTTGTCCTCATTTCTTTACTATGTTGCTCTTGAAACCCTAAAGTGCAAGGGATAACTTGTATTCCACTTTCATTTTTATTACCTAGAGAGGATTCTATACTACTTGAGGAAATTTAAAATTTAATACTTGAAAAGATCTTGATCTCTTCTGTTGTCTTTGTGTTAGGATTTTCCTCCACATCTTCCTTTACACCTTTAATTCCTTTTGAACTCGAACTTATATATTGTACTTGTTTATCCCTTATGTACTTCTTTGTTTCTTCTAATGGCTGATCCAAGTGAGTTATGGTGGTCTTTACCATAAGATGTTGTAGATAGTATTTATTTACCCCTTCTTTAGGAGTAGAATATTTTTGATCTGATCTACTTTCTAATAATGTATGATTTCCTTGCATTACCTTGAAATTTATCTTATGACCAAAGGTTTTTGTCTCTTTCTTCATAGTTTTTACTTTGCAAATTGTTGCCAAATGGCTAGCTTCATAATAATTATAACAACAACATGCAATATTTTTATAATCTACTTGTTGATCCCATTATCTTAATTTAGATTTGATCTTAATAGATTGTGACAAAGGTTTTAAAATATCCATAGCAACACATATTATAGTATAAATAGCATGCCCCTGCTCGTTAATAGTTAGTCCTTACTTGTTGAATTATTGTGGGGTGTTTCTAATATTCTTCAAAGCATTCTTATTGATAAGATGATATGGAAGTTCAAAAATCCTAACCCAAATCGAAAGATTCTTAACTTTTTTATCTCAAGAAGAAAAATCATTCCATGGTCTTAAATAAAGGGTATCTCTCCTTGTAAACCATGGGTCACCACTCAATATTTCATCCCTATTTTTGGAATTAGAAAATATGACAAGAAAAAATCTTTAGGAAGAAAATCCATAGTGTAATTTGAATTCAATTCCCACTTCTACTTGATCCAATCTTAAAATCCAAAAAACCTGAGTAATGTTTATGAAACTAATCCGTTGCTTTTAAAAACTGTTATATCATGCTCAATCATCTCATCCTTGATAGTCACTTCTAGTGTAACATCTTCTACCTAAATTAAACTTACCATATATTTGAGGTTTTGGTTATATTCAGCTTGGGCATCCATACTTTCAACTAGGGAATCCTTACTTTCCAATAGGGTTTTCAAATTTAACTTTCCTTCCAAACTAGCTACTGGGGCTCACTCTTAACATGCACTTCCTCCTAGCTCACACTCCCTCCTAGCTTACACTTGCTCTCAATTCATACTTTCTCCCAGCTCGCACTCCCTCCTGACTCGCACTCGCTTCTATATCTTTTTTCTATCAACATTCCTTTGCTTCGATTTTTTTTAGAAATAATATTCGTCACATTCATGGTAAGGTTTTGAAGCATCGATACACTTTGGATGAACCCATTGGTTTTATCCCATATTTGAAGATCTCAAGATTGCTAAAAGAACTAAATCCTCCTACACTCGAAGTAGCACAAAATTCTTCCATCATACTCTACAACTCCTAGGGTTTACTATTTATAAAGTATTCTTTACTTTTGGATCTTTGCATGATAGTTTAACTTTCTAGGTGGTCTCATGCCTTTCCTTGAATGACTAGGCTATCTAGTTTATGCACCATGGATCTAGATTCACTAGAAATCTATATAAAATTCCTCCTCATCCATTCGATTGGTCAATATCTTGAGTTTATATTTAAAATAGGGATTTCCAACTCGGTTTTCCTCAAATCACAAATTTAATGTTTAAAGCGGTCACTAGGTTTACTACTACACAACAAGCTTCATCACAAATTGCATCATCATTTACTACTTTCCTTGTGTGCTCTTTGTAGTATTGTCATCTATTGTTACCCCTATGCATTCTCCATCATCGTTTGCTCATGTGTACTTATTTATCATTTCTATGATAATTCATATCTAGGTGTACACAACATACCTTTGGTCCTTAGTGGTTGATCCCTATTCACTTTGTAATATATTTTCATCTATCTAATATCATAACATTTGTGATATCAAAAAAATTTCATAATCCACTTGTTGATTTCATTCTCTTGCTTTAGATTTTGTCTTAATGAATTATGGCAAAGGTCTTGAAATTTTTGTGGCAACACATATCTAAGTGTATGCAACATGCCTTGGCTCTTTAGTAGTTCATCCCTCCTGGATGAATTCCCCTAGAGTACTAGAAGTACTCTTTAAGACCCCTTTATTGATAAGTTGATATAGAAGTCCAAAAAGCCTAATCCTTATTAGAAGGCTTTTAATAGTTTATCTTCATAAAAAATTTCTCACTCCGTGGTCTTAATATAATGCACCTCTCATTTAAACAATGGACCACCAAGAATTATTTTATCTCTAATTTCCAAACTGGAGAAGATAATAAGAAAAATGCTTTTGAAAGAAAAGTGATGGAGCAAGTTGCATTCAATTCCCACTTCCATGTGATCAAATCTTAAGTTTTTGAAAAACCTAATATATGTGCAACTTACATATTAATCCTTTGCTTTTAAGAATTATTATGGCATGATTAAACATCACATTCTTGATAATTACTTTTGGTGTAACATTGTTACATGGATAATATTTCTCATATACATGCTCTTCCTTTTCTACCTAACTAGGGCATCAATACTTCTAGCTTGTTACTTTAGTTAGATATTTTAAAAATGACTTTCGTAATATTGAAAACATTGGAAACACAAGTCAACTCCTTTAAAAGTCCAAGTCTTTAACCAACTATTTTAACTTTTTGATTATATTTTTATTAAATAATTTACATTATAAATTATTTTACAAAATAATTTCTATATTATTAAAAAAATTATTAATTATATGTTTTTTAAAACATACACACTAATCTAGTAATTTAAACATGGGTCTCATTGATGAAAAATCAAGGATAGAACTTACATCGTGTCTTAACATAGACCTATTAATTTTTTTTGTTAGAGAACAAGGGGTTATACTCTAGTCCCCTACCCTTGACAAATCACATCTCTCTTCTTTAGAGCTTGATATTTTACAAATATATTTACTTATCAACTCAATTGAGATGCCATAGCTAGAAACCTACATAATTTTATGTAAAATGTTTGAATTATTGATTTTAAATTTTTAGTTTTTTTAAATTTGCTATCTGAATAAAAATATTCCAAAATTCAGCATTTTTCTTGACATTTTCCTATAGCAACCTTTACGATGCCAAAAGTTCACCTCTACTATTTCCAAAACATTACACTGTCATAGTTTGGTTTACCAAATATGAATTTCTAGCTTCCTTCATGAACCACCAGTGCAACCACAAAAATTATAATAAATAGTTTATATGAAAACACATTAATGTCGTAAAATAAAGTAGTGTAGACATGGAGAATTGACCCACCCAAGTGGGTTGTTTTCCCTAGAATCTTAGAGAGACCCTCCAACTTGCCTAAATGTAAGTTTGGACCTCTTTTATTCCCTCTTTTCTCTTTTTATCCTAGTTTTTCTAAAATTGTGGTTAGCCCTTATAGGGTACAATTTCGGTAAGTTAGGGTTTTCTCTTAGAAAATCCAATTTTCAAGCCGAATTTTTTAAGGTCGATCCTCCATTAGGGTTTTCCTACCCATTTGTGTTTCAAATACCTTATAAATAGATGGTTTTGGATCTCCTTTAAAAAAAGAGAGAATATATCACAAGTAATAACAAGCATTCTACATAGCAAGTTAAGAGAAAAATTGTAAGCTCTTTGGCAAGTGTCTTTAGGTTTTATTTTGGTACATTGTTGATTTGATGCCCTTGGTGGATAAGTGTTGGATACTTGAGGAGGATTCAAACATCGTGTGGAGGTATTGATCCTTTTGTATGCCTCTTTCATTGCCACAAGATTTTTTCATGTATTTTGTGCATTCTAGATTATTAACTACATTCTTTTTTTGCTTATTTCTCATTGATCTACTGTTTTCTTTGACCTGTCATGAAATCATGCCTTGTATTTATAGGGTATTATTACGATAGATCCAAGATCATGGATGCCCTGTATAGGGCACAATTTTGGCTACGTCAAGTCTAGGGGTAATATTCACTCCCAAACCTTAGATCTGTGTTTACATGTTGCATTTAGTATATACTATTGATGTTTACATTCTATTTTATGCACTATTCTGTTTCATTATTTTTTATATGTCCATTTCCAAACTGGGTCAATAGTCACTCTTTATTTTCTAAATTTCAACTAAGAGAACCTATGGGTTTGATTGCTACGCTCATAATATTTGCTACACAATGATATAAGCAGACCCCCTAACGTTGATCATATTTTTTTTTTGAAAAAAATGAAAAAACCTTGAATTAACACAGAAGACAGTTACAAGAGGGAGAAAGGGCATCCCAACCAAACGCAGAGAGACCAGAAGTACACAGGGCGCGAAAACGCGACATGTCGCGAAAACGCGACATGTCGCGAAATCGCGACACAAAACCAAACATCCGCCGCGCCACAACACCCAGTCGCGATAACGCGACATGTCGCGATATCGCGACATGTCGCGATATCGCGACAAAAAGCGCCGGAACCACAACACCCGAAAAAGGTCGCGAAATCGCTACAGCACAGCACCAAATCACCCAAACACCAAAAGTGTCACGAAATCGCGATGAGAAAGCCTTAAAGCATCTGCTCCCCGAGACTGTTGCGAAATCGCGACGAGGACCCCTTTGATCGGCAACTTTGAGAAAGTGTCGCGACATCGCGACGAATTTTCCTTGGAGTCCCACTTGGCCGGAAGTGTAGCGAAATCGCGACAGGAAAGCCAAAGGGCGCCCCATCCGTAAAAGTGTCGCGAAATCGCGACATGTTCAGCCCCGAGGTGCCCATTACCATAACAAGTCGCGATATCGCGACGTTTTTCCTGCCAGCTATTTTTTCTCCAGAACTGTAGCGAAATCGCTACAGGTTTGCCCCTGTGCTTCCTTTCCATAAACATGTCGCGAAATCGCGACAGGTTATCCATTGGGAGGCTTTTCTCAAAAAGGTCGCGATAACGCGTCGGTTTTTCCCCCTTTACTAAATTTTGCTCAACACATCTCGAAATCACAACAAGGATGCCCCTATGAGTCCCTCCCTCAACAAAAGCACGAAGGCGCGACAGATTTTCCTTGTAGTAGCTTTTCACACAGATTGTCGCGATATCGCGACGGTTTTTCCCTTTCATGCAGTTTTCCTCAAAGCGTCGCGATATCGCGACACTTTTCCTCCAGCAGCAAAACCTACCAAAAAGGTCGCGACATCGCGACACCTTCTCATCAACGACCACGACGACGCAACAAGTCGCGAAATCGCTACAAAAATCCTCCCAAGGCCACAGCAACCAGAAGGGTAGCGAAATCGCTACAGTTTTCCAGGATAGGTCGCGACATAGAGACAAGTCGCGACAGAGCAACAGGTCGCGACAGAGCGACATGTCGCGACGAGCAACATGTCGCGATAGAGCGACATGTCGCGATAGAGCAACATGTCGCGAAATCGCGACAGAAAACCAAACCGGGTCAAAACGACGCAATATGTCGCGATATCGCGACAGAAACGAACCTTAGTCATTTTTGAGCTCATGGATGTAGAGATCGTTCCAGGCCACTCCGAATCTCTTCATCTATCATAGGCATATCACTGTGCAGCTGGACACCTACCTCTTTCTCAGCACCCATCTTCGCAAGGAAGTCAGCTACCGTGTTCGATTTCTACTCACATACACGGGGATGACATCATCTAACTCCCTCCATAACTCCTTGATTTGAGATATCAACATCCGCAGTCTCCAGGCTTTTAAAGAGAAATTCCGCAAGCAATCTAGAGCGCCGATCAGGACTTGAGAATCAGATTCAAGAATTATTCTCCGGTGACCCTGCTTAACAGCCCAGATAGACGCGGACTTAATGGCCAAGGCTTCGGCTTCATTGTTCGTGGCTCTGCCCAATCCCTGTAGTTCCCAGTAAAGAACCGCACACAAGTGATCCCGACAAACAACACCAATTCCTGCGTTGCCTGGGTTGCCTTTTGCAGCCCCATCAGTATTGATCTTGATCCAGCCTTCAGGGGGGGGTTTCCAGCATGATCTATCTTGCCTCACAAGACCCTCAACCCCCTCTTCAGGATGCCCAAGAGTAGCCTGATTCTTTTCATTGGCAAGATTAGCAACAGTTTCTGTGACTTTGCTCCAGATGACCTGCCAAACACCGTCAATCGAGGAGAAAGTGTTTCTAAATATCCGTGCGTTTCTCTCCAACCAAACTTGCCACCATATGAAGAGAAAGCCTAACTGCCAGCCAGTTCGGAGAGCTATAGACTTGAACCTGCCCCTTTTCCATTTTTCCCAAATATTGGTACGATTGAGAACACCATTAGCCCGGAGTTTAAATTGCAAGAACCAGCGTTCCCAAATATGATGAGTAAAAGGACACTCAAAAAACAAATGGTGCAGTTTCCTCATGATGGAGGCATAAAGCACATTGAGAGGGGCCATTGAAACCCCTACGCCTGAGATTGTCAAAGGTGAGAAGGCCATTATGCATAAGTTGCCAAGCGAAGAAGTTCACTTTCGGCCAACCCTTTAAATGCCAAATCCTTTTCCAATGCTGAACCGGAAAAGAGTGTGGGGGAGGCTCGGGGAGGATCTCTTCATATCCGGCCTTAACTGAGTAGACACCAAGGCTTCCATGGCCCCAGGCTAATTCATCTTCCTCATCCTTCCCCGTGAGGAACCTTTACGACAATATTTTTTTTGCGGGATAGGCACCAACTCCGGAGAGACGGTAGTTGGCCACTCCTCCCATCGCTTAAACTTTTTAAAAGTATACCCCCCCCAAATGACTGGTAAGAAGATATTTATCAATAAGGAGCCAACCCTGGGCTTCTAAGGCGGACATGATAGGATGAAGCTCGGGGAACAAAACAATAATGGGCGGATGCTGGTCCCAAGAGTCGATCCAGAAGCGAGCCTTGTCTCCTTTCCCCACTTTCCAGAATAATTGATCTTTGATAATCTGGGACCCAAGCTTGAGAGTCTGCCACACTAAAGAACCAGGACCTTCCAAGGGAAAGCGACCCACCTCATTGGGATGGACATGCCCCAAATATTTACTGGAAAGAATTCTGCTGAAGAGAGAGGATGGCTGAGAAACCCACCGCCAATACAGTTTTCCAGCCAAAGCCCTGTTATTAAGCATAGAGCATCTCAAGCCCAGCCCTCCTTTATCCTTAGGCTGGGTGACTTTATCCCACCCAACCAAGGCCCATTTTTTCTTTCCTTTTGCGCCTTCCCACAAAAATCTTCTAGCCAATTTGTCCAACTTTTTCCAGATGGTATGAGGGGCAGTCAGTATTGAGAATTTATAGATCGGCAAAGCCCTGAATAAGCGATTTCAAGAAGGTTAATCTACCCCCGTAGCTTAGCCATTTATGGGCCCAATGATTCATTATGTCTTTGATGCCTGCTAACAGGTTCTTCCAAATATCAGCATTTAACTTTTTGAAGTGAAGGGGAACCCCCAGGTAAACAATTGGAAGAGAGGACCTAGTGAATCCCAGGATGTCAATAACACGCTCCTGAAGCCGTTGGTCGAGATTGAAGAAGACCACTTTGGACTTCCTGTCATTAAGAACCTGATTTGAAGCCCTAAGGTAGACATTCAAAGTGTCTCTGATTCCTCTAGCTTCCCGAAGAGTGGCCGCACCAACCAGACCCGTGTCATCCACAAATTGCAAGTGAGTCAGAGTCTCCTCCCCAACCTTGATACCAGAAAGCCGACCTTGTTGCCTTCTCCTCAAAAACAAGTCTTCCCAAACCCTCGGCCAAGAGAAGGAAGAGATAGGGAGAACAAGGGTCTCCCTGGCGGAGCCACGGGAGGCGCCGAAAGGAAGCGAGGGAAGGCCCTTAATGAGAACAGAAAAGGAGGGAGAAGAAACACAACTCATAACCCAAGCAATCCATTCCTGAGAGAAGCCAAAGGCAGCCAGAATTTTCGACAAGAAGCACCACTCCACCCGGTCATAAGCCTTGGACATATCCAATTTAATGAACATGCCTTTGTTGCCCGAAGTTTGCATTGAGTGGATGGCTTCCTGGGCCAAAATCACCCCATCCAAAATTTGTCTTCCCTCAACAAAGCCCCCCTGTTCAGGAGAAATGATGCTATGAAGAAGGGGTTTAAGCCTCTCAGCCATAATCTTAGAGATGATTTTGTAAATCACATTGCATAAAGCAATAGGCCTGAAATCAGAGATATGAGTCCCCACTTCCCCTTTCGGAATTAAAGCAATGAAGGTGTGATTGATCGCCCCTGAGCATTCTGCGATTGGATCCGGATTCCTCGATGCTGACCAGAACATCCTCCTCCAAGGTATCCCGAGAAAGCACTGAAAAAATTCAATAGGAAAGCCATACGGACCGGGAGATTTTCCAGAACTCATACAAAAGACCAGATTTCTCGGTTCATCCCTTTCAATGGGTCTAAGCGGAGTGCGGTTGTCCTCTTCGAGAGATAATCGGAGGAATAACATTAAGAACTTCGTTACGAGCCTCAATATCTTCTTGCTGCATACTTTCCTTAAAGAGTTTAGAAAAGTAATCGATAGCATGGGAGTGCATACCAGGAATAGTATCGAAGACATTTCCCTGTTCATCTTTGAGAACTTCCATATTGTTCATCTGTCTCCTAGCACAAGCTGACCGATGAAAAAATTTGGTATTTCTGTCCCCTTCTAATAACCAAGTATTTCTAGCCCTCTGTTTCCAGTATAACTCCTCTTGGTTGTCAATGTCCTCAACCGCTTTACGCGATTCGTCATCTTGATTTGAGTTGCTCGATAATTGACCCTTCCCTAAAAAGTTTACGGACCTCCTCCCATCTAGCCACCAAGGGAGCCCTTTGGGACTGGAAATCCGACTTATTTCCTTTCCTCCACTGTTTCAATTGAAATTTGACAAATTGAAGCTGTTTATGAAATTTGAACATTCCTTGTCCCAAAAGGTGGGCGGCCTTACGCCCACCATTGAGAAATTTTTTGTCGAAGGTCCTCCTTTTGTAACCAAAAATTCTCAAATTTAAAAGGCCTAAAGTGCTGTCCACTCAAAGTCCCTCCCTCAAGCAAGATGGGAAAATGATCCGAAATAGGGCCCTCCAAAATCTGGAACTTTAAAGTCCATTTAACAAAAGCCTCCTCCGAGACCAAAAAGCGATCTAACTTGACCTTCCTGCTATGTGGCTCCTTTCTCTTGTTTGTCCAAGTGAAAAAAACACTAGGGCCTTGAACGTCCACTAGATTAAAGGCCTGAACTTGGGCAATCAAAAGCCGATCCCCTGGGTCTAAAGTAGGGGAGCCACCTTCCTGGTCCCGGACAGATAATTTTGCATTAAAATCCCCTGCAATAATCCAGTCAAAACACTCCCTGTTTGCTCTCATATTGTGAACAGCGTCCCATTGGAGCCTCTGGCCTTCAGGATCTTGGGCCCCATAAAAGTTGGTAATAAGGATCATTTCAGAATTGAAGTTATTTCTGAAAAGAGAAGAAAGCACACCCCTCCAAGCTACATGATCTAAAGCAGTCCAGACCAGAGGGTTCCAAAGGGTAACAATTCCCCCTGAAGCTCCTTGGGCAGCCACGTCCATATACCCAGCTCCCCGCCAGATTTTAGTAGCGGTTTTACTCATGATATCTAAAGACATTTTGGTCTCCTGGAGAAGCAAAAAATCTGTTTTTCGGTTTTCTAAGAGTCTTTGAACAGCAGATTGATGGGTTCTACTGTTTAAACCCCTAATATTCCGGGATTGAATAATCATTGAAAACCTTGTGAGCAGTAAGAATCAATGGACCTCACCAATCCTTCATTGATTAACTTATCTCCTTGGGCAACTAGTAATTCCTTATTGGATTTTCTTCCCGCTCCTTGAGAGTTATTGTTTCTTGATCTCTTTTCCACCTAGGAAATCCCTAAAGCGAGCCTCTCTCTGTTTTTCTCTGCATTTCCCATGGTAACATCTTTTATAGCCGGCTGTGTTGGGGAGTGAATAACCAAGGCCCCTGGATTCTCCATTGCGGGTGCTCAGGTAGCACGATCCTCTGTTCTACTACGGGCGTGAAGGAAGGAGAAACAAGAGGTGGAGTGTTGACATTCTCATCATTCCCAACCACTCCTTCCATAGAATGGTCCTCCGAGATCCACTAATGACTTGAAAATTTCATACCGATTGTTTGGCTTGAGTCTGTACTGTTCCTTGCCATTTTTCTTTTTGTTTCTCTTTCGTTTCACTGTTCAAAGCCATCTGTTGAGCATCAGGACCTGGAGAATTGCTAGAGGGTTCATTGACCGGACTAGACTTACCCTCTCTAGGGCGGTTTGCCATTCCACTCGGAGCCTCCGTTTTTGTGCTCACTGCGTTTGGGCAGAACCTTGCCAAATGTCCATGCTTATGGCATACACGGCACCTGAAAGGTAGGGCCTCATAATCTAACTGCTGGATCCAGGGTACTCCTGCTAGCTCAAGTTCCACCTCGGCTGGTAGAGGCTGACTAATGTCCATCTCTACACATATTCTAGCAAAGGCAATGAGAATTGCCCTCTATGGTATCTTTGGAGACTCCCGAGAAATTTGCCTAGGGAATTACCTATTAATTCCAAAACACTGCTCACCCCAAAACTCCATCGGGAGAGCGTACGGCGGATCCGGACCGGGACAGCCGTGGGTTCGATGCGGGGGTCGAAACCCACTCTCCGGGGGTTGGATAAATAACCCTGTTTGGTCCATGGTTTCTCTTCTACGATTCAAATGCTCTGTTTACGTACGCTAAAGAAGAGAAACTTATGATGAAATACCCATTGCTTATAGGCCATAGAGAGTACTCACCGTGTGGCTCCCAGTTACGACGAACCCAAGTGTGCAGAAAATTCAGAGTGGGCCGGATGCCCATGAATTTGCAGATCAAGTCGTGATTAGCGCGGTGAGGCAGCTGTATCTTCGACCGGCATTGGTTCTATTACAATCTTGGGCCTGGAGGAAGATTGTGGGAGGCAACCATTAACGCGGTGAGCATGTGGGCCATTGGCAGCAGTCTTGAGTATCGATTGAAAAGCGTTCCGCCGAGCTCCGTCCGTGGAAGGCGAGGGAAAATCTTTCAGTTTCTCAGCATATGATATCTTTCTCCCAGCAGGAGAAACAGGAGGAGACCCCATCGGGCCCTCCCGGAACCACTACAGAAACTTCAGGCAAAAGCGGAGACGACCCCCCTAAGCCCTAGGCAAAATCTTCGGGCCAGAGTCCCTCGAGCAACACCAGGCGCCGTCACAGGAAATTTCCCGCCAAAAGCCAAATCGCCAGAGCGTTATCAGGTTTAACGTTGATCATATTTTCTAGGGTTTTGTAAATCTATTTTTACAGGTTGAAGCTATGGGATATTTTTGGACACAAGATAAATCTTGTGTCAAACATCGTTTCAATTAAGTGCCTTAGTAGATCTCTATATTGTTTGTTGATTGCTTTTGTTCATTTTTGTTCAAACCTAGAATTTAAATAAAAGGAAAAGCATTGATTATATTTTAAGCATTTGAAATAATAAAAGCATATAGTGTGCATCTAGGGTTTGGTATTGTTTGTGTATTTCACGTGTGCCCTTGCTTAAAGGAAAAAAAAATCATTTATTGTAACCTAGGGTTAGAATCAAAGAATCATATTAGGATTAGATATTGATTTCTTGCATATTGTGTGTCTTGCATCACTCTTTCATTTGCATAGTTTATTTTGTAGAGGCAAAACATAGGTGATTGCTTTATTGAACGCATTAAAAATTTCCACCCTAGACTTAGATCAAGTCCTAAAACCATTCTTAATGAATCCTTTCCCTTGTCCATCGAGTGTAGAGAATATAATAGCCACCATGGTCACCTTAGCTCCTAGCGGAGCCAATCAAGAATCATACGCAGTGCGCAATTTTCCCCCTCTACATCTTTGGTGAACCACACATATTAGTGGCCAAATTAGGAAGTCTATTCCTTTGATTTTATTTTATTTTGAAAATTTTTAAACAAGACCACTAATTTTATTTGCTTAGAAATAGAAATTAAAAAAAAAAAAAGTCTTAAGAATATTCTTGTGTGTCTTTCCTTAGTTTTATCCTCTATTCTTTTGCTTCTAATGGCTTAATTCCTTAGAATTCAATGAAGGTGTATGGAATTTAATAAAATTATTTAAGAAGATGATCAGGTTGATAGAGATAATCCTAACCTTGATACAAAGAGCAAGAACATGTTGAAACTGATACAAACTATGATCCCCTTGAGGGGCTTGATGGTGGCTCACTTTTACATCATTTGGTCATGTTTAGGGTTTCATGAAATGTTATAGGGTGGCTTTTCTCAAAGATATGGAGCAAGAAACTCATCTCAAAAGGGATGGCACTCCTCCTCCAACCATTTCTCTTAGAAATACTCATGATAACTCTTTGTTTGAATCTTCACATCATGGCAATCCATGACATAAATCAATATATGCCACTATTGTAACCACCAACGTTATAAGGATTCTACAAGTCCCTCCAACTAGTAGTGCATATCAATATTATGTTCAATTTCCTCCTCATTCTGTTCATCTCAATAATCATGCTTCTGTTCCACCAAATGCTAGGAATCCTTCATAACAAGATACCACATATCATAACCTATACCATAATAGTATCAATACCTCCAACATGGTCCAAGTTAATTTTCAATAGCCTACCTATACCCCTCCCCTAGGGAACCTAGGGACATTGCACAACAATCCCAAGATGCAAAGTTGAACTAATATGGTGAAATGATTAGTTTCAATAGTGGATATGATTCAACATCATAGTTTCACCTATAATTATAGAGAAATATGCAATAAGACCCTAGATCCTATTGTTACCTCTTGGCCTTACCCTAAGCATTTCCCAATGTTGATTTTACCTATCTATAATGGAATGAAAGATCCAATTGAACACTTAAGGATGTTTAAGACAACATGCCATGATATCATATATTATGACATGTTGTTGCTAAAAACATTCCTTAAAAGTCTTGATGACATGGTGTTAGAGTGGTATTATTAGTTTCCCAATCACTCTTTGAGGAATTTCAAACAGATAACTTAATTGTTTGTTCAAAAATTTAGGGCTTATGTTAAAAATAATGTGACTATGAAATATGTCTATATGTTAAAACAAGGAAAAGATAAAAGTTTTTAAAATTTCTATCTCATTGGAGGAGTCAAGTTGTATTCTTGAGATATATCTTACCTCCTCGAGACATGCTTGAGATGTTTATTTAGAATTTACAAGAACAAATATCTTATGCATTGGAAAGAACAACTATCACATATTTTGACCAAGCAATATATCTAGAAATAATGGTAGAGCAAGCCCTTATCAAAAGAGGTTAGCTTAAAGTTAAAGAATATAGGACCACTAAAAAATGGTATAATAATAAGCATGTGGTGGGTGATCGAGTAACAGATAGGTCTGTTAACATTGTTGTTAACACCCTGCAAAATATGGTTCTTAGCCAACCTCAAAAACCCCCACAAAGGAATTTCAAAAGACTCAAAATACCTATGATAGTGATCCTAAAGTAGCTTCTAGAAGCTAACATAATTGAGTTACCTCCCATAAGGTAACCAAATACCAAAACTAATAGGTATAAATTTATTCAACACTATGAGTACCATAGGGTAGAGGGGCATTTAAAAGAATCTTGTAAGAGGTTGAAACATGTGGTTTAAGATTTAATTATGGTCATGTTGTTATAGAAGGTTATTAACCTAATACTTCAACAAACAATAAACCTCCTACTCAATAAGCATACACAACTAATCAAGACATGGGAATCTTACAAGACCCCCTCCCTAAGCATGGCCTGTAGGAATCTAATCAATTGTCATATCAAAATGCGCCCCCTCCATATGATAATATGGTTGGTATAATAGAAATAACCACAATGTTACAAGTATGAATTTAACTAACTCAATAATATTACTAGGAGACAAGTTCTTCATCCAACCCACCTTAGTTTTGAAAAGTACACAAAAAAGGAGCACAAGGGTAGAAAATCCACCTTCATTTTTGAAGCCACAACCTAAAGTCTCCTTTGATATTAAATAATATTTAGCTAGTACCCCAACTAAGATCTCCCTCTTAGAGCTTTTACAAAATTCTCCTATTCATAGGAAATCCTTGTTGGATATTCGAAGAGAACAATATGTTCCTTCAGATATTTATCCTAGTATTATGGTTAATGTTGTAGGTTATCTTGGGATACATCACATTACATTTTCAAACAATGATATGCCTTACTCAAACTTACGAGAGGATTATTCCCTCTACATCATTGCATTTATTTGGGAAACTTTTGTCAAGCTAATCTTGATCGACAATGATTCTTCCCTTAATATATACACTTATCAAATTTTCCAAAATTCTATTTTAAAAAAGGAAGACTTAACTAAATTTGATATTACCATCAAATATTTCAACAATAAGTCCCAAGATGCTTGCAGTGTTATATATATCCTCATTAGGGTTAGACCTAAGATCTTACCTTGTTCTACATGGTGTCTTGCCTTGCATCCTTCAATCTTCTTCTCGAACACCCTTGGATTCATGCAATGAGGGTTATCCCTTCTACTCTTCATCAATGTTTAAAATTTAAACTTAAGAATCAACTTGTCACTCTTTCAAGTGACCCTCATCCATTTGAATGTTATTCTATGGTTGAGCAAGCTCAATCTAGTCTCAATTTATGTCCACCAGTTTCCTCATCTCACATAAGTAAACAACTTGAAAATCTAAAAGTGAGTGAGGAACCAATAATCAATGTTTCATCACGGGATCAAGTTAATCTATTTCTTCAATAGCCTCTTCTAGATCTTTCCAAGCTACCACCTTCCACAAGGACTATGGGTTTACCTTGTAAGAAGGGTGAAGTTATACACATTGATATGTATACCTTTATCTTTGTAGGTACAACCTTCAAATAAAATATCCATGGTAGCAACCTCTATCCAGTAGAGCATTATTTTGCCCATTTTTATTTTTGTAATGATTACCCACTCCCAAAGTAAATCCTATCTAGCATGGAATATATAGGTAAAGGTTTGGGGCCACAACAGAGAGGTATTCAAGAGTCTTTAGATATTGATATTTGGCCTGGGAGATGTGGCATATGTTACATACCTAATAAAAACTAGTATTTGCCATTTGATAATGATGATCACCTTATTACTTATGCTAAATATTTAGATCATCAAATATTGGAGTGGATTGATGAGGATGAGGGTCCCCTTATCCCTTAGATATCATGTTTTTCCATATGGTAACTTCGGTGCATCTTGATCTAGGTGTGACCCCAAAGGAGTAAGCTAAAGGGGATACCTATTATGATTTGAATCATAAGGATATCCTCTAGAGTAGTTCCTCATTTTATGGGTTTATCTCTTATATTGTGCATGTCATTTCTTCTTGTTCATAGGAGGACCCTTTTACTCTGTCTCATAGAGATCTTGTAAAGTTGGGAATCTCTCCCCCTTTCATTAAAAAGGATGGCACAATCTGAGTTTACCATGAATTTTGTGCAACCCCTCCTAGAGAACATGTTGTGTATGATCCTCTTTCTGACAAGAATCATGAAGGTATCCTCCATAATAGCCCTTTATTTGATGGGTTGATTTCTTTCACTACCATAATTTTTGTTAAAATAGGCAACACAATCAAAATTTATGCCGACTTTAAGAACTGAAAACATTAAGAATTAAAAATAATAATACTATGTATGACTTTACATTTTCATCTAATTCAGATCATATTTTGCATCCAATTTTCTTGATTCACATTGCATGAATACATGTCATATTTCACATGTTTTACCTAACATTTTGTTCCACCTTGCATTTTACTTGTCAGAAAATTGCATTGCTTGTTCATACTTGCATGACTTCTTGATCATATATATTATTGGGAATTTCATGATAATGGTAAGTGATAAGACCTAGTTAAGTTATAGCTCACGTGCATTGCACTCACACTAGGGCCCTGATGCCTAGAGAATCTCCAATCTAGGGCCCATTCCCGTGCATCTTCATCCTTGCATTCACCCATACTATCTTCTCTTATTTCTTCTTCTCTTATATTCCTTGACCTTGAAATTTTTAAAATGATCATCAATTTCTCTCCAAGTCAAAGGATATAGTTCCTCTTTTGTATATCCTTATTCTTTGCATGTTTTTCTTTATTTATTTCATCAAGACAAGGATATACGTTCTTCTTCTATCTCTGCTCATTATTCGTTTTCAAACTTTTTCCTTGATTTTTTTTATGGCTAAGCGGTCCTAGTGGGATGGGGTAGATGCCACATGAATATCATATATGATGTTCACATGACCACTAACTATATTACGCATATTCCTTACCCATTGAAACTTCAAGGTGGATGCACACACTCACATATTTTTTTACTTCATTTTGCTTTATCCATACACCTTCATGCACACACCACACCCCTATCAGGTAGTACTTTCTTTGATACATCATTTACATATAACACACCTCATATGGGATAGCTTCATGGTCACACATGAGGGGTAGCATCCATCTTAATAATTTACCAACATACATCCTAGCGGGTATCTCTTTCTCTCTGACCATCTTAGAGAGCACTACATCCAAAACGGGTATCACTCCATGCTTGTCCATTTTTGTGAGCATAACACCCTTGAAGGATAACTTCATGGCCACATGTGAGGGGTAGCCTCCATATCGGTCATTTGCGAGCATAAATCCTTACAAGGGTTTCACTTCTACTCTTCTTTTCTTTATTTTTAACCTTTTGGAGCTTTCATTTTATTCTTCTTCCTCCTTTCTCTCTTCTTTCGCTATTTATTTCTTTCTTCTTCTCTTTTATTTCTTTTTTTCTTCTTGACATCTACTCACCCATACATTTTACTTTGAATTTTAGCTTGCATGTTATATTGCATTTCATTTAGTCAAATTGACTCATGCATTTCATTTTGCATTGTATTCATTATGTTTATGGTTATCATGCTCAAAAAAAAAACTTAACAATGCAAGTAAAACCTAATTTGTAATGCAATTTAACATAAATAGTTGTTCACATTAATATAGAATCTACAAGGAACACCGAGGGTTTTGGATGGATGTCGAGCTATGAACACTGAGGGTTTTGGATGGATGCCAAGTTGTGAATGTCAAGGGTTTTGAATGGATGCCCGAGCTGTGAACACCGAGGGTTTTGGATGGATGCTCTGAATGATAGAAAATTTCCCCCATTAGGGAAAAATGGTGAAATTAGGGATCCAGATGGGAGAGCTAGGGATCTAAGGAATGTTGGTCGATGTGTAGAAAAGGGAATGATAGATGCAAAAAATGTTCTACAAGAAGGATCAGGAAAGGATTCTTGGGCATCGATTCTCAAAGGAAGAAAGGAAGTGATTAAAGAAGAAGTTGGCACAGAGATATCTCATGAAAATGGAAAGGTATGTATTGTTGACTCCCTAATCAAAAAAATATTGAGGGATAATGAGTTTAGCATGGTAGGCAAATTTCTAGGGCCTAGACCAGATTTAGATGTGCTTAGGAGATGGCTTCATTCTAAACTTCAAACAAAGGGTTCGATGAATGTTATTGGTCTATCAAAGGGATACTTCTTAATCTGGTTCAATATTGAGGAGGATCTGGTGGTAACCTTATCACAAGGTCCATTTTTCTTTGGGAAAATACTAGTTTTCTTGAAATATTGGCATCAGGGCTTCAACCCTCAAAAGGAAGAATTTTTTTAGTTCCCATCTGGATTAGGTTCCCAGATCTACCTATAGAATATTGGGATGATCAAATTATTAAGGGCCTTGGCAACACAAATTGGATAGTTTATAACCATGGATCCACCCACCCACAACAAAACAAGAATGTTGTGTGCAAGAGTCTGTGTTAACGTGGAGCTAGAACAAGACAAAGTGGAAAAAGTGGGTATCAAATCGATGCTTGGGGAATGGGAACAAAAAGTTGAATATGAAAATTTTTTGGTATATTGTAAGCAATGCAAAGTGTTTGGACATGTGGAGGGGAAATGTCATCCACAAAGACAACCCAAATTTACTAAGAAGTGGCAACAAAAGGAGAATCAAATAAACCAGAGGACTACAAGCATGGAAAAAGAAACTTCTAGCCCACAAGAAAGGGCACAAGAAAAGGAACAATACTAAGAAATTCACTAGGAGGTAAATGAAGAGGCAGAAAGTGAAATTAGTAATGGATGTTCTATACAACACAAGGAAGAACAATAGAATCCTAATAAGACAATGGAGTATGCAAGTAAATGCGAAGAGCTAAACCAACAAGCAGATGAAGAACATAATGAGAAACAAAACTTGAGTGGCTTTGGAAATAACATTAATCAACAAGAGAATAGTCTCAATCAAGGAAAATAAAATGATTATGAAGAAGGTAACCATAAGAAGAAAATAAATATGATTGAAAATCATATAAATCTAGATACCAATACACAACAATAGAATGTGATTGCAATCAGCATAGAGAATGCAAACAGTAATTTGGAAGTCGAAGAAGAAATATTAGTAGATGATGCTAAAATGGTAGAGGATACCCCATCCACTCAAATGGACTTAGAATAGGAGAAGGATCAGATTGAAGGAGTTTGGGGGTTTAAAGTCAAAGAAATAGAGGGATGGTAGGGATTAGATCAAGTTTTAAATTCATAGAATGAAACTAAACAATTTGAGGAACAGAAGGATCTAAGCATAATAGAAAACTCAAAGTAGATTAAGGAGGGTATGCAAACAAGATTCAACAAAAGACTAGAGTTGGGTAAAACAACTCAATCAACAATGGAAGAATCTCCGACAGGATGTAACCAAATGGGAGAGAATGATCCTCCTGGAAGACATACAAAAAATGCAAAGAATACAAGCAATTATGGGAAAAGAAAGCAAGGAAGACCCCCAAACAAGAAGAACAAAAAGTACCAGAGAACAGGGGACAAGAATTAGATCCAAATGAAGAATGGATGGTTAAGGGTAAAAGCCCATCAAACAAAACCAAAAAATGAAAATCCTTTCTTGGAATGTGCGGGGGCTAAATTCCCCTAGGAAAAGAAGAATTGTTAGAAATCTACTCATGGAAGTAAAACCTGATATTGTTTGTCTTCAAGAATCTAAAATTGATACCAAAAAACTTGACATTATTCAGAAAGAGGTCTGGTCGAATGTTGAATGGATCATAAGCCCAACACAAGGTACTATTGGAGGTATTTGCATATTTTGGGATAGAATGAATTTTGAAGGCACTTTAATTGATCAAGAAGAGAGATTCTGCATAGTCAAATTGAAGAACAAAAAAACTAACTTTTGTTGGGTAATGATAGGGGTTTATGCTCAAAATGATGATCGTGAGAGATTCCAACTATGGAATAAGCTATCTTTTCAGAGGAGTCTTTTCATTAATTTGCATTGGATGGTATTGGGTGACTTCAATACAATCTTAAGAATAGAGGACAAAAGTGGAGGGAGGATTAACATCACTCAAGGTATGCAAGATTTCAATGATTTTATTCAGAACAATAAGTTGATTGACCTAGATATGTGTAAAGGTAAGTTTACATGGAAAAACAGAAGGATGGGGGATAATCACATTCAAAGGTGCCTAGATAGAGTTCTTATTTTTGATAATTGGCTAAGTATAATCAATATTCATAGACTTACGTGTATACCCAGAATAGGATCATATCACAATCCCCTTTTGCTAGATATGGAAAAGGAGGAGAAGCAGGGAGGAGCACCCTTTAGGTATGAGCTCATGTGGAATATGCACCCAGAAATTACAAATAAAATTAAATCTTGGTGGTAGGAGGAGGTTCAAGGATCAACTATGTACAGAGTTACCCAAAAATTAAAAAACATCAAGTATCAAATCAAAATTTGGAATAAAGAGGTTTTTGGTAACATCAATTTAAGAAAACAACAACTTAAAAAGGATATCCAAGATATAGAGGAAAAAATGGAGAGGGAAGGTAGAAAACTAGAGTGGCACGAAAGGGAAAAACAACTCCTCACGAAGTATCATAATACCATTGCCCAAGAGGAAATTCATTGGAAACAAAAATCTAGAATATTGTGGCTCAAGGAAGGTGATAGAAACACTAAATTCTTCCATGTTTCAACTATGAAACATAGGAACAACAATAAAATCCTCTACCTTATGGGGGAATATGGAAGAAAGTATGAGGATTTAAATGATATTAAAAATCTAGCCATTACTTTCTTTCAGAACCTTCTTAGCAAAGAAAAAATAGAGTACAACATGGAAATAGAAAGCATCATTAACAATGTTCCCAAAGGAGTTAATGATAGCATGAATGAACATCTATGCAAGGTAATATCTAAGGAGGAAATTAAAAGAGTTGTGTTCTCTATGGGAGCATCCAAGGCTCCGGGGCCGGATGGTTTCCCACCGGGTTTTTTTCAACATCATTGGGATATTGTTGGAGAAGATGTAGTCAATGCAATCCAAGAAGCCCAAGAATCTAGTAAGTTGTTGAAAGAATGGAATAATACCTTCCTTGCTATGATTCCCAAGAAATATGGAGTGGATAAATTGTAGGACTTTAGACCAATTAGCCTATGTAATACAATTTACAAAATTTTTACTAAAGTGTTGGCCAATCGGTTGAAAAAAATCATCCCCTCAATCATTAATGAAGATCAAGGAGGTTATGTGGTAGGCAGGCAGATTACTGAAAGCATCATTGCCATTTATGAAACAACACACTCTCTTCAAAGGAGGAAAGGGTCAGGCATGTTCCTTAAGCTAGACATGAACAAAGCCTATGATAGGGTTTCTTGGTCTTTCTTAGATAAAATAATGGAGTGAATGGGTTTCAATGAAAAATGGAGGGCATGGGTTGGTATGTGTATTTATAACCCCCACTTTTTGATCCTAATCAATGGACAATATATTGGGTTCTTTCCTTCTACTAGAGGAATTAGGCAGGGATATCTATTGTCTCCATATCTCTTTATCATTATGGCAGATGCCCTAGGAAGAACTTTGGAAATAAAGTGAAAGGATGGTAATATCAAAGGTCTAAAACATTCATCCATTGGTGAAGCTTTGTCCCATCAATAATTTGTGGATGATACTTTCTTGCTTGGGGAAGCTATAGAGGAAGAAGCTTTGGAGTTAAAAAAAGTCCTTGATTCTTATGAAAAAGCTATGGGCCAAAAAATAAATTATGAAAAAAGTAGGATTATCTTTTTAAACATGGAGGAAAGTATAAGAGATCAAATAATTAAAGTGTTGGGTTGTAAGGAGGAAAATTTCCCTATCACCTATCTTGGTTTACCTTTGTTTATAGGTAAAATGAAAGATGAACTTTGGAATCTGATTATTGATAAATTTAATAGGAAACTTCAAGGTTGGAAGGGATCTTTGTTATCCTCTGTAGGGAAAGTACAACTTATTAAACACATGCTTCAAAGCCTCCCTATTTACTTCATGTCTTTCCTAAGGATGTCAAGGAAAGTGGAAGAGACTTTAGAAAGACTACAAAAAAAATTCTTATGGGATGGCACTGAATGCAAAAAATGTATACATCTGGTAGCCTAGGATACATGTTGCCAACCTTTATAGAATGGGGGTCTTGGATTGAGGAAGTTGAGAGATCTAAATAGAGCCCTTCTAGCTAAACATGGTTGGAGGCTTTGCACTGGAGCATCAGGGAAATGGGCTAGCATTATCCAAAATAAATACTTGGAGGGCAGAAACCACTTTATCAGTTGTTCTAATCCTCCATGTGGGTCTATTTTTTGGTAAAATATTATCAATAGTAGGAAAGTTCTATGGCAAGGTCTAAAATGGAGAGTAGGTAGGGGGACAAAATAGACTTTTGGAAAGACCCTTGGATTCAAGAGGAGCCTTTAGCGAACTACAAAAAGTTCAAAGATATTAAAGAACATTTAACCAGAACCTATGGTAAGAAAATTAATGGTTACATTCATAGGGTGGGTGATTTTTAGGAGTGGAAAATCTTACAAGAAGATATGCAAGGCCCAAGGGGTAAATATCTACAAAACATTTTAAGGAGTTATTATTTAGGTAGAGGTTTAGAGGAGGATCAGATAATTTGGGGAAGAAACCAACAAGGCCAGTACTTGGTGAAGGATGGATATAGAGTCTTGGGCAAAGTAACCTCAGAGAAACCCAAGCTTAAAATAATTTGGAAGCTAAACATCATCCCTAAGGTTGCTATATTTTTTTGGACTGCCATTCTCAATAAGATCCTCACGAAAGACAATATGTTCAAAAGAGGGATTGTGGTTCCAACTGTTTGTGTGTTGTGTAACAAAGAGGATGAGTGCGTGGACCACCTGTTTGGAACTTGTGATTTTTTTTATGATATCCTAAATATGTTATTGAGAGAAGTTAATGTTGCTTGGGTCATTCCAGATTCTCTAATCAGGATTTGGGAACAGTGGCACTTAGGAAGCAATATTTTTTGGCAAAAATGCATTCCACATATTTGTTGGGGGATTTGGTTGGAAAGAAATAGATGAGTGTTCAAAAATAAAACCAGAGGAATAATTGGGGTTTATGCCAGGATAAAAACAACCCTCTTGGAGGATTGTATTAAAAACATTGTTGGCCAAGAAAATCTTGCAATGATCCTCTCTAGAGAAAAATATATCTTAAATATGGAAAAAATCAATAAGGTGAGACTAGATACTAGATGGGAACGTCCTCACAAATACTGGGTAAAAATTAACTTCGATGGGGCTGTGAAAGGCAACCCGGGTCATGTTGGTGGTGGGGGCCTCATCAGGAATGATAGAGGTCAGGTAGTGGTTGCATATGTTGAGGATCTAGGAATTACCACAAATCACCAAGTTGAAGCAAGGGCGATGCTTACGGGCCTTCGAATTGCGGTGAATTTGGGTTTTAGGAGAATTGTTCTCGAGGGGGATTCCAAGAATATTATAACTTCCCTTCAAAAAGGGGAGCTAAATAATTCTAGCATTTTCCAAATAATTACAGATGCGAGGACTATTTTGGGAAACCTAGAAGAAAGTCAAATTAAACATATTTATAGAGAGGGAAACAAAGTTGTCGATAAAATGGTGAATATGGCAGTTAGATCTGAGAATTTCAAGGTCTGGTCATACGCCCCCATGGAATTGAAAGAGATTATAAGAATTGATAATGAAGCTAGCAGATAAAGAGGGTAGAGCAAAGCAGAATACTTATTGGGATCATGCGATGAAGGATTTGAGCACACTAAATTACATTGTTGTCAATGGTTTCTTTATCAGTTATGTAAAGCATTGAGCACTGCATAAGCCTTGTCAAATAGAAGGATAGCGGGAGGGATATTATTTCAGCTTCTCCATCAGCAAGTTTAGCCCAGGTTTGTTTGTTTTACTAAGATAGGGCTATCTTGCATTTGTCTGATCTTCTCTTATTTTTTCTTGTACATATTTCGAGCTCTTTGTAAAGGGTTGGGGCCCTTCAACCCCTTTTTTATCAATACCAAAAAAAAAGTATAGCCTAATATTTATTTTTCTTCTTTCATCCTTTTGGTGCATTTTTATTTTTTGTTTACCGCTTTATTTTCTTTTAAGTTAGCCATTTTGGGTTTCCTTAGGAATTTGGCATTTCTTCTAAAAATTGAGGGGGCATCCCAGCCTGAGAGGCATTAATATCTCTAATGCCTCTATTTATATGCAAAAACACAAAGCTATCTAGAATTATAACATTTTGCACCATCCCTTTCTTCTAAATCAACTTCCTCTTTTCTGGTTGTTGTTCTTCACCCATAGGTGTCTACATATTTCCTTGACGTATTTATTAGGCCATAAATGCATCAAAGAGGGGGAAAAATATAGACATGGAAAATCAACCCACCCAAGTGAGTCATTTTTCCTATAACCTTTAGAGAGACCCTCAAAATTTCTCAAATGCAAGTTTGGACCTCTCTTTTCCCGTATTTTCTCTTTTTCCCCTAGTTTTCCAAAATCACAGTTGGTCCTTACGGCGTGCGATTTCGGCAAGTTAGGATTTTCTCTTAGAAAATCCAACTTTCAAGTTGACTTCTTTAAGGTCAGTGCTCCCTTAGAGTTTTTCCATCCATTTGTGTTTCAAATCTCTTATAAATAGAGGGTTTTGAATCTCCTTTAAAAATAAAAACAAAGAGAAGATATCACAAGTAATAACAAGCATTCTACCTAGCAAGTTAAGAGAAAAATTGTAAGCTCTTTGGCAAGTGTCTTCTAGTGTTATTCTGTTACAGTTGATTTACTGCCCTTGTTGGACAAGTGTTGGAGCCTTGAGGTCAACCATCTTGTGGAGGTCTTCATCCATTTTTCTACCTATTTTGATACCATGAGGTTGTTTCATATATTTTTTCCTTTCTATATTTGTAACTACATTCTTGTTTTTGCTTATTTCATATTGATCTATTGTTTTATTTGACCTATCGTGAAATCGTGTCCCATATTTACAAGGTACGATTTTGGTAGAGCCAAGATCATGGATGCCTCGCATAGGGCACAATTTCAACTGTGTCAATTTCGAGGGTAAGATTCACTCCCAAACCCTAGATCTATGTTTACATGTTGCATTTAGGACATAATACTACTGTTTACATGATTTTTTCCACACCATTCTATTTCATTGCATTATGTGTGTCCATTTCCAAAAAGGGTCAACATTCACTCTTGATTTCTAAAGGTCAACTAAAAGGATCTAGTGGGCTTCATTTTTGTGCTTCCAAGCTCTGCTACATAGTGGCCTAAGTAGTCCCCTAAATACTAATCATATTTTCTAGTTTTGCAAAGCTATATTTGCAAGTTGAAAATATGGAATATTTCTGGACACAAGATAAATCTTAGATCAAATAACAATTTAAGTAAGTACCTTAGTAGATCTATAGTATGTTTATTGATTGCTTTTGTTAATTTATGTTCAAACCTAGAATATAAATAAAAGGAAAAGGATTTGATCATATTTTAAGCATTTGAAAGAATAATAGCATATAGTGTGCATCTAGGATTTAGTCTTGTCTACGCATTTCACTTGTGCCCTTGCTTAAAGGAAAATAATTTTATTTATTGCAACATAGAGTTAGAAATAATTGAATTAAAGAATCATATTTGGGTTAGATATTACTTTTTTACATATTGTATGTCTTGCATCACTCTTTCATTTTCATAGTTTAGTTTGTAGAGGCCAAACATTGGTGATTGCTCAATTGAACACATTAAACATTTCCACCACAGACTTGGAGCAAGTCCTAAAACCATTCTTGATGAACCCTTCCTCTTGTCGATCAAGTGTAGAGAATATAATAGCCACTGTGGTCACCCCATCTCCTAGTGGATCCAATCGATAATTGTATGCGATGCACAATTTTCCCCCTCTATAAGCAAATATTACCAATGAAAAATACTAAAGTAAATCTTAATCATTATTTGATTAAGGTAGTCAATATTTTCTTGTTAGCTTAAACTAAACTTACTACTTCCTCTAACCATGGAAAAGATAATTTAACTTCATGATCCTCAATTAAAATCCCTCTATTGGTTAGCCTATCTACACATTTGTTTCCTTCCCTTAACATATGTGTAAATATAATTTTTTAAAACTCTTTATCTAGATCTTGAATTTCCACAATTATCTCTTGTATGTTCCATGGAGCCTTTGCTTTACTCAAAATTATATTTTTTTTTTGGTAATTATTTTAATAGATTAACAGTGGGTTTTTATAGAGGATCCCAAAACCTTATGTACAAAATCAGCCTGGCTGGAATGTGCATCATGCCTTGTGGCTGGAGGAATAAACCTGATGACAGAAACCAAAAACTGCTAATTGCCCGAAGGCTACAAGTAGGGCCCTTATGCCTGAATATCCTGGAAACAAACCACATTTTACCAAGGAAAACAAAAATACTAGCTGGAGAAATTTGACCATCGAAAGCAAAAATAGCCAAACCAAACGAATGACCTTCTGAAGCGAGGAGAACATCATGAGAGGATATCCGCATTGGCCAAACTCACCACCTCAGACGGGAAGCATGAGCGCCACACAACAGGACACGTGGTCACAAGCCCTTTGTTGGCCATGTGGTCTGCCACGCAATTTCCTTCCCTGAAAATATGGCATGCCTTCCACTGTCACGTTGAGAGAGGAGCATCCTAGCCTCAAGAATGATGTTGTAGACCCTCCAAGACGGGTCTTTAGAGCCTAGCAGATAGTTGACTATATTGAGCGAATCACCTTCGACTATCAAAGGTCGAGGATCCTCGGAGAGGATCTGGATACCTTTCAAAACACTTTTGGCTTCAGCATAGTGATTAGTCTGGGCACCCAAATCTTCACAATAAGCCAGCACGAGATTCCCGTTATGATCTCTAACCACACCACCAGAACCAGCAGGGCCAGGATTGCCTTTGGCCGCACCGTCAAAGTTTAATTTAATCCAGCCCACAGGGGGCTTGGTCCAAATAACATCCCCACGCTGAGACTTAGAAACACCATCATGAATAGGGAAGAGGCCCAAACTTTTGAAGATCGCTGCTTCGCCAGGAAGGCGGGGACGGGAACTAGGAACAACTTTAGAATTCTCAATGGCGAAGGATAAGGCTCTCTGAGCGACACAGGGAGGTACTCTAGGGACCTTGCCGAAGACTCTGGAATTCCTCTCTAGCCAAATCTGCCAAATGGAGTGGTGGAAAGAGGCCTCAAGAAGGAAGCGAAGTTTAGGATTCTTGAAAGGATTGGGCCATTGGTGGAAGGCATCTTTGAGGGAGCGGGGAGTGCACCAAAGGATTTGAAAGGAAGACAGGACAGTGCCGAGGACAGAATGGGAAAAAGGACAGTGCAAAAATAAGTGGTCTGTCGTCTCACAATCAACAAAGCACAAGAAGCACCTGTTGGGAATAGCAAAACCCCTCTTATGGAGGTTGTCGATGGTTAAGGCTTTATTATGAAAGGCAATCCATGCAAAGTAATTAACTTTAGGAATAATACCCTTCCTCCAAATCACTTTCCACCTGTGATCCATGGCAATCTCGCAAGTAAGAAGGTCATAGGCAGTCTTGACAGAGAACAGACCATCCTTCGTGCCACGCCAGATGATTCTGTCATCTCTTCTAACAGATGGAATTAAAACAGACCGAAGAATATTAGACAAAAAAGTCATTTCATTGTTAAAGTCGTCCAGGACTGGCAAATTCCATCGAGGGGGAAGAGAGCTCCGATCAATGAAGTTTGCAACCTTGAGTTGGGAATTTGGATCCACTTGGGCTTTCAGGCTAGCAAGGTCCGCTCTCAACTCGAGAGCTCCATCAGTAACCCACCTGTCCTTCCAGAAGAGAATGGAGTTGCCATCACCCAAAATCCAGCGAGCACCAGAGCTGATCAGAGAGCGGGCTTGAAGCACCGATTTCCAAAAGGCAGACGCTTCAGGAGGAATCCTGACATCAAAAAGAGAACTCGATCCAAGATACTTCCTCTTAACCAGCTTGACCCACTCTGCTGGGTCATTAGTCAGGATCTTCCAAGCGTGCTTAGCGATCAAAGCAGTGTTCATGAGTCTTGATCTCCTCATTCCCATGCCGCCTTGGTCCTTTCGCAAGCAAACCTTATCCCAGGCCACAAGAGGAATTCTGGATTTTTCTTCATTGCCAGACCACAGAAAGGTCCTCTGAATCTTTTCAATCTTGGAATGGACAGAAACAGGCAGCATGAACACAGACATGAAGTAAGTTGGGATTCCTTGGAGACAAGCTTTGGTAAGGGTGGCTTTCCCAGCTTGTGACAGGAATTTGCCTTTCCAAGTGCTCAGATTTTTGTGAAGACGTTCCAGGATCATGTCCCACAAGCTTCCATTGGCCCGGCCATTACAAGCCAGAGGCAAACCCAGATAAGACACAGGCAGGGAATCAATAGTGCATTCCAAAATTTTGGCTATGCGGAGCTGCCTTCGCATAGGAGTGTTAATAAAGTAAATTTTGCTTTTGATGTAATTGACTTTCTGTCCGGTAGCCTTTTCATAACGGGAGAGGATTCGCTTGATGGATTTGGCTTGAGTGACGGACGCCCCAGTGGAGATGAGGGTGTCATCCACAAATTGTTGATGAGAGACAGGATCGACTCTGGAGGTGGGAAAAATGCCAGAGATCTTATTCTGGCGAAGAGCCTCTTTCAAAGACCAACTCAGAACCTCAGCCAGAAGGATGAATAGAATAGGAGATAGAGGGTCACCTTGTCTGAGGCCTCTGGCACTTTGGAAATACCCAGCAGGGGATCCGTTGATTAGAACAGAAAAGGAGGGAGTGGATATGCAACTACTGACAAGGTCAATCCATTGAGGGTGAAAGCCGAACTTGAAGAGGACAGCACAGAGGAACCTCCTGTCAACTCTGTCAAAAGCTTTATTCATGTCCAGCTTGAGGAAAAGAGCAGCATTTTTGGAGCGGTGAGCAGAATGGAGGGTTTCATGGATGGTGATGACACCATCGAGAATGTTTCTGCCTTTCACGGTGCTTCCTTGAGAAGGACCAACCAAGGAGGGAAGAAGGGACCTCAGACGGTTGGCTATGGACTTGGTTAAGATTTTATAAAAAACATTGTACAGGCTAATGGGACGATAATCAGAGAAACTTTTGCGAGGCGGAAGACTTAGGGATGAGAGCAAGAAAGGTAGAATTTAGTTTTGGATGGATGGATCTGGAGGCTTGAATCTCCTGAATTTCTTCGCACACATCCGAGCCCACAACATCCCACATAACTTGAAAAAAATGGGGGGGAAAATCGTCAGGCCCAGGGGCCTTGTCTGGTTGCATGGAGAACAAAGCTTCTTTAATCTCAGACATAGAAAAAGGCTCCAGAAGCTTAGAGCTTACCTCGGGAGGAACTTTGACTAGGAAGTTATCCAACAGAGATTTATGAACCTGGAGATCATTGTCGGGAGGAACACCGAGCAGATCCTGGAAGAAGTCAACCGCTTCACTTCGGATTTCCTCAATATCCTTGGTAACGCGTCCATCCTTGCACACCACTTCCCTGATTTTGTTAGCCCCTATGTGCCGCAAAGTTGACGCGTGAAAAAACTTCGTATTGGAGTCTCCATTTCTCAACCAGAGGTCCCTAGATTTCTGGCGCCAGAAAGTTTCTTCCCTTGCAAGAATAGAATGATAATCCACCAAGAGCCTCCTTTCCTCCTCCCCGAGGCAATCGGTGTAACCTTCGAGCTCCATTCTCTCCTCCACCAATTTTAGGTTCGCAGAAATGGACCTTTTGGACTCAAAAATGTTGCCGAACACCTCCTTGTTCCATGTTTTCAAATTCCTTTTGATTAACTTGAGTTTTAAGGCCACTCTCTTGGAAGCGAAACCTGCTACCTTCTGCTGCCACCAGGCTATAACCAACCCTCTAAAGTCCTTGTGAGAAATCCACATGGACTCAAATCTAAAGGGGGTTTTAAAAACAGGCCCATCAACCGTCTCCAGGACAATAGGATTGTGATCAGACCCAATCCTCGGTAAGGCCGAGAGAGTTGCCGCACCGAGTATGGGAATAGCCTCTTGGGATATGAAGAATCTATCAAGCTTGACTTGAATAAGATTGCTCCCAATCCTCCTGTTGCTCCAAGTGAAGGATGCCCCCTTGAGGTCAATGTCAAGCAAGTTATTGGTAGAAACAAAATCTTGAAAGTCTTCCAGACTGTGGCTAGAGTGGTCTGATCCTCCTTTCTTTTCAGATGGGTGAAGAGGACAGTTGAAATCTCCCCCTAGAACCCAAGGGAAATTACAGAACGTTTCCCTCATTTGGGAAATAGCCTTCCACATTTCTGCTCTCTCCGAGATAGAGTTTGGGGCATACACATTGGAGAGGATCCAAGAAAAGTTAATGGCTTTGGAATGAAACAAAACATTGATAATCTTGCTGGAAGTTGAGAGAAGGCTGCCCTCAAAAATCTCTGGATCCCAAAGAATCATGAGACCGCTTGCCGTTCCCACTGCAAGACTGGAGAGGAATTTTGCCTTAGCCCAAATGACCTTAGTAGCTCTGGCAGAAGAGATAGCATCGGTCTTAGTCTCTTGCAAAATTAGGATGGACGGATTCGTCCTCTTTCTGAGATCAACCACCAATCTCCGTTTGGCAGCTGCATTAAGCCCTCTCACATTCCATGAGAGGACTTTCATCTCAACAGTTTGATATTCTTCTTACCTCCCTTTCCTTGCTGGAGGGGAGGTTTTGGGACAGACGAGTCACCCATCTGGGAATCAGAATCATCCTGAAAAAGCAGTCGTTGAGTACCATTTGCAACATCTGTCGCCGTCTCCTTGTCCCACCTGTCTTTGTTGGGGGGATGACCTTGCTTCCTTTCGCTACCAAAATCAACACCTTGCTTTCGGCTTCTCGTATTACGAGGGCTGATATTACCAGACTGCTCACCCCTTCTTCCTAGTAGGTAATCTTCCAACAAATTTTAGGACTCGGGGTGGTTATGGTCCGGGATTTTGGGTGAATCTGCACGTGCGGTGATTTGGGGAAGGGACTGTTCCTTCTCCTCCTGTGGTCCAAGGTGAGGGCTTGCACCACACGGCTCGAGAGACCGTTTGGGGGATGCTGCTTCCACCGGGTGGGAGGATTCGGGATGGTCCCTAGACGGGCCTGGAGATTCATGCCCTTTTGCAGCAGGGTGCTTTGTCTGACCTTCACCGTGTTCCAAGGGGTTCTTTGGAATCCTATTTCTTCATCCCTGGATTTTGAAGAGGACAGTTGGATTGGAGGTGCCCTTGAGAACTGCACTAGGGGTAGAAAGCCGATCTGTTCTCATACACAATGGCTTGCTTGTGAAGAATGATATCTCCAGACCGGAGAGTGATGGATGATGGAAGGTCAGCCTCCAAATCTACCAGAATGCAGAATCGAGCTTGAACAAATCTGGTTCGAGCTTTGGTGGGAGGGTCAATGGTAACCAACTCACCAATGGAGCGTGCAATTCCTCTGATTACATTTTCATGCCAACAGAAGAGGGGGAGACTCGGGAGTCTAACCCATATTGGAGCAATGTTGATATTTTGGGTCTCGGGGTTGAAGTCCATACCCCACTTCCTTAGAAAGAGACTTCTGCGACCTAGGAACCAGGGACCACCAGCCAGGATTTTACAGTAGTCCTCCTTGTTATTCAGTCTAATCGCGAAAAAACCCCGGGATAAGGCCGCCAACTCCATGTGACCAGAGGTTCGCCATTTACCTGCCGCCCACTTGCGAATGGTCTCCATGTCGGGACGGCCGCCAATAAACTTACCGATGAGGGTAAATTTTTTGAATTCCACAAAGCTTGAAAGAATTTTCGTCGGGATGTCCAACTCGTCCCCGACAGGAAACAACTCCTTGGAGAGCAGACCGCTAAGGGTTTCTAAAGCCGCTGCCTGAGCGTACGACTTCTGAGGTCCACCTCCCCATTTTTCTGGTGGATCCTTGTCATGACCTACATCCTCTTCGATTGGAGAGGACTCCTTAGCGCCCCCGATCTCTGACTGCCCTCCCTTCGCCCTACTGTGCCCCTGGTTCAGTCTGTTGGCGTTCCCGTGCTCTCCTGCAGAAGCTTTCTCGCCCGTCGTCATCTTGGCCGTCAAAACCCTAGCTCTCCCCTCAACTCAGCTCCCCTACTCAAAATTATATTTATTACTATAAGTAAATCACCTTTAATCCATAGTTTATTCTATTTAATTTGTTTGCATAACCCTTCTAAAGTTGTCCAAGATTCATCTTTATTATTTGTCTTAAATCCACTATTGAAAACGTAATGAGATAAAGTTTCTCCTATTTTATTACTAATTATTCCTCCTCCTCATACTGGTCCTAAATTTCCTTTAGATGCTCCATCAAAATTTAATTTGATCAACCCCACATCCAGTGGTTTGCACTTTATATTCTTTGCCTTCTATTTGTTTCTCTTATACCCAATATCATAATTCCATTTGATGACTTGAATCCATCTATCAAGACTCTCTACTTCTAGATTAGGGATTGGGTGAGTTGATAGGGTTGGATTAAAGTCCTCTATGGCTAACTATATCTTCCTTTTCATTACCTCTAAACTGATTTCATTTCCTTTAGATATTTTTCTATTCCTTTCCAGCTATACAATTCAAAGTATTGCATCTTTTAATACATCCTAGATTGTCTACAAAGCCTCAACTTTAACCATTCTGAAATTTTTACCATTCATCACCATGCATTTACCAAACATATTAAGAATCCATTGACATAGTTTCCAGACTATTGAGTAATGTCCTAAGATATGGTCTATACTCTCCTCATTTTTACAAAGAACACATTGTGAGGGGCCATGAAAACCCCTTTTCATAAGGTTATCCCAGGATACAATTCTTATATGACCTACTAGCCAAACAAATATTTTAACTTTAGGAATGCTTTGGCTATCTCAAATATCTCTCCATATTCTTGTGATATTCCTATTTTTTTGGTGCTTTACATTATATCCACTTCTTATTTTGTATTCTCCTGAGCTATTCAACTCCCAAATCAATTTATCCTTGGCTCCCCTTATAACAATCATTGTTGTTATATTTCTACTCAATTGCCTCCTAGCATTAATGTCTTGTATACTTGTAAAAAAATATTCTTTCCATTTGTATCTTACTTCCTGATCCTTGTACAAAATGTTTGAAACCCTATTACCATATTTATCTTGAAGTAATCTCATCCAAGGTTTTAAAATTGGATCTAGATTGAGTGGTTTTTTATCACACCAAGTATTCATCCAAATAATTATTTTTATTCAGTTCCCACCACCCATATTAAGACTTTAATCACTAGATAAATAGATTTTTTTAAACCATTCCAGAGTGTAGAACCATTTAGTAGAGAGAATGTAATAAATATTAATCTTGGGTCACTAGGCTCAACATACTTAGAAGAATTCCTGCCCATTGTCTTTAGCTCTCTTTGTACAATCTCCAGATTACTTTTCCCCTAAGAGCTAAGTTTGCATCTATAAGAACTCTTAAACCGAGACCTCCCCTAGTTTTATCATCACACACCTTGCTCCATTTCACCAAAGGAAATTTTCTTTTATCATGTAATCTTGACCACAAAAAATATCACATAATATAGATTAAAATTTTTTCTATCTATTTTGGCATAGTATACAATGGCATATAATATGTTGGAATGACTTGTAAGATTGACTTAATTAGTTGCACTCTTCCTGTTAATGATAACCATCTACATTTCCATGCTGGTAGTTTATTCTAAACTTTACTTATAATTGGATTTCATAATTCTATCCTCATTATCCCCTAAAATAAGGGCATCCCTAGATAAATTGTTGACAAATTTGCCTCCTCTATTTGAAGTAACTTGCAAATCTCTAGTTTGATTTTAATTGGAGTGTTTAGAAAGTAAATTTTAGATTTTGTCCTATTAAATTTTTGTCTTGATGCTCTTTCATATTCCTTTAATAATTTATTCAAAGCTTTGGCCTCATTTATCCTTTCCCTTCAAAAAAGGGTTGTATAATCTAAAAAATGTTGATGGGTGATGTTGTTGATGTTATTACTAACCTTAAGTCCACTTATAAGCTCATATTTGTTAGCCTTCTTCAAGTTCCTATCCAAAACCTCTACCATAATAATGAAAATATATGGTGATAGAGGATCTCCTTGTCTAAGACCTCTCTTGGATTTAAATGATTTTGTTACTAACTCATTGACCAACACTGAATATGAAAATATAGAGACACAAGCTTTAATCCATCTAACCCATTTATCAGATCCAAAATTTTCTAATACTACACTTTTTTTGTATTTAACTCTATCATAGGCTTTACTCATATCAAGTTTTAAGATCATTGCTTTCTCTTTTCTTGAAGTTGCTAAATGTATAACTTCATGAGCTACTATGATCCCGTCTAGAATTTGTCTCCCTTTCACAAATCCTCCTTGCTCTTTTGAAATATTTTTGTCTAAAAATAGCCTTAATCGATTTATCATCACTTTGGAGATAATATTATATGTTATATTACATAGGCTTATGGGTCTAAATGAATCAAACAATTCAACATCCTTTTTTGGAATTAAAAAAAAAAAAAAAAAAAAATTTTCAAGGGTAAGATATATTGCATTTAAATTATAAGGTATGTTTTTTTTGCCCTAGACTATTCCATTACCACCAATAAAGAATCCTTCACTATATCCCAATTATGTTGGTAAAAAGTTGCAGAGATCCCATCTAGACCTAGGGATTTATCCTTATTAAAAGAGAAAAGAGCTAAATAAACTTCTAGAGTAATAAGCTCCATAAGTTTCCTATTGTCTTCATTTATTTTAATTGAATGTACATCTTGAAAAAATTTATCATTAAGAACTTCAGTCTCCTTTACTCCTAGAATATTCTGATAAAAATATTTTACCTCTTTTCTAATTTCACTCTGGTCTTCAATCCAAACCCCTTCTATTGATTTAATTCTACTAATTCTGGATGTTGATCTCTTTACTATAGCCATCCTTTAAAAAACTTTGTATTTTTATCTCCTTCTAATCAACTTTATCTTGATTTTATACTCTAAAATTTCTCTTCCTTAGTCAAAATATTATGATATCCACTAAGAAACTCCCTTTCCTCTGAGCTTGGATTATTATGATCACCTTTTTGGAATTAAAAAAAAACATGTGGACGATATACATACCGCGTTGTCCATCTCTAGGCTGCCATGGTATTTCGTGTTGTTCACCCCAAAAGCTTCCACATGGTCTGTAGTCCACTCTAAAGCCATGTCACATTCATTTTAAACCTTTTAGTCATTAAAGCACCAAGAAAGGCAACTATTTGGAAATTTAAAAGTTTTATCTTTTAGTTCTTCTTTCTTATCAAAAATATTTTCAAAAGTGTCCTTGATCCATTCTTTTAATCTAGATGTCATTGATTTAATTTGTTTTGGAAGTGCATATAGCCCATTGTTTCCTAAAGAATTCCACATTTGTATTATCATATCAACAAATTGAGGATGATCTTCCCACATCTACTCATATTTAAAATATGATCTTTTTTGAATTCACTTACCATTGTTTTAACTCTTATTGGCTAGTGATCTGAACCAAACCTTGTTAAGGTATTAATTTTAGCATAAACCAATTCATCTAGCCAATGATTTGAGAGTATGCATCTATCTCATTTTCTTTGCTATTAGGTTTTGGCATCTCATGTTGTTGGTCCATGTATAGTTGTCTTCTTTAAACTCAACCTCCCATAGATTATTGTTTTGAATAAAAGCTAAGAAATCTCTCATACTTTGGGTTAATTTTCTAATTCCCCCAAAATTTTCATCCAGCTTGGTTATGGCATTAAAATATCATATGATCATGAATCGAATTTCTTGGTCTTTACTTCTCATAAAGGTTTAAATCCCACTCCAAAATTCTAATCTACATGACTGAGTTGTAAGTCCATAGACATTGATAAGGATGAAACAAATATCTGCAAAGTAGCATGTGACTAAAGAGGCTATCCAATGCCTAGTTTTATGAATGGTTACACATGAGTTTCTAGTAGGATTCCAACAAGTTAGAATTCTCCCTTGTCACTCCTCCAGAATCCATAAAATCCCATTCACATCTCGTCCATACTACTTTCATAGTTTTTAAAAATTATTTTGCCATTTTGTTTTCCTGGATACAAAGAATATCAGGCTTATTACTTAAATAGAGGTCCTTGATACAACTCTGCTTTGAGGGGGCATTAACAACCCTTATATTCCATGAGATGATAATCATGTCTCATTAGGGGCTATTGGCCCCACCTACAAATTACCAATATAATTTTATTGTTTGGTAAAAAGTTCAACCAACTTAGTTTGTGTTTCTTTCTCTATTTTTGCTCTTGGTTCCTTGGATCTTGCTTGACAATTTGAGGGTTTTCCTCTTTTTACCTTGCCTATATCAGGAGTAAGTCTTAATATTCTATTCCTCAATATTCTTTCACAACTTTTTTTTCATCAAATTTATCCTCTACTGGTTCTACTATAGAAGTTTTTGACTTGTCATGCTCATTTTTTAGTATTTCCTTATTAATGGTGGAGGTATTAACATCTAATACTGCATTTTCTTCACCAATTTGTTTCTCCTAAATGGTGCATGGTACTTCAAGAGAGTCTTCAAGATTTGATGAGACACATTCCTTAGGTTCATCGAGAATGTTCATCCCTAAATTAAGATCATACTGAATAGATGGTTCCTTGTTAATATTTTGAACTTTTTGTATTGTGTCCTCTAAGCTATTACTTTTTCTTCATAGGCTAAAGCCTCCAAAGAGTTGGTATTTCTTCCAATATCCTTTCTTACTAGTCTCCATTGTTTATTTGCTTTTATTTTTCTAGATCTATTTTTTGAAGTTGAAAACCATCTTCATCCATATTTACTTGTAAGTTTCTCTTGCAGTTTTCTACGTATGATTCTATTGGTATCTTCTTAGGGTATGATCCCTCAATATGCCCCACCTCATGACATCTTCTACATGTAAAATATATGTTTTAATAATCTATGGTTTGGTTCCACATCTTATCACCATACTTAAGAATGACTGATTCTAATAAAGCTTTACTTATATCAATCATGACCAAAATACAAACATAAATAGCCAAGAATCCATATTTTGTAGTATCTGAAATCTCAAGGAATTCTCCTGTATTGTCTATTTTCTTAAAGGTATCTATTTCCCCAAATTCAATGGTAACCCATACATCATAATCGAGAGTGGTACTAGGGATAGATTTACATTTTAAAGTGAAAAGCCTTCATACCAATGAGTAAGGAAGAGTCCTACTCTTCCCATAAACCAAGGATCCCATTTTAGGATTCTATCTCTTTCTTTCCTAGAACAAAAAATGGCTAAGAAGAAACCTTTGGGAAGAAAGGATAGAATCATTTTTGGAGACTTACAACTCCTATCAACCCATTTTCTTAAGATGAAGCCCCTGGCCAATATCCATTAAATTTACCAAAAGCAACCCTATCTTGGAGCAACGAGGATTGATCCTTTGTAGTGCGCTCACTAACCTCTATCACTAGAGATGATCCTAAGAATTCACCTATAAATCGATCAATGGAAAGGAAACTAAAACTCAAAACCTACTAAAATTTACTAGAATATTCTATAACAGATATACTATTTGGTAAAAAAATTATAATAATTTGCATGCAAACTTTCTAAGATAAAGATGAGAAAAAATTAGCTGAAAAAGTCTATGCCTAGATAGAATGTCTTGCCTCACTGAAATCCTAGCCCTTCATTGCTCCTCCCATCATCCGAACCCTAGTTGACAAATATTTGCAATTTTGTTTTTCATGACTTGAAAAATCATTAGTACCCTTGTTCTAGATGGCTGACTTCATAGAGTTGTATCTCCCTCAATATTGTCTGGATTCTTTCATATGACCACTCATTTTAAAGCCATTCAAATGCCACACAAATTGATCAAAAAATTAGCTCAATTGAATAACCCTTCACTAAAATATAACTCCTAAAAAATATAACATTTTTCAAAAGAAAAAATACTCTAAACCTTTGTAAAACTAACGTAAACTTATTAATTATATATTATTACTATTTATATGTATATAACAAAATTTTCAAATTTTAATTAGTTTAAAATTTTGTATATATCTTTCACTATCTTTTTTATTCTTAAAACAACTAATAAATTATAATTAAAAAAAAAAATAATGATAATATAATTAATAAATGATAATTTTAATAACAAATCTTTTCACAATTTTAATTTCTAGCATATAGATAATTTTTTTGGGGGCATGCGCATCTTATTATTATTTTTTTATTTTTTTTAATAAGCATGCGCAAGTTACTTGTTATTCTATGTAAATATTATATAATTAATAAATAATTATTATAATAATAAACCTATTCCCATATTTTCCTTTACATTTACATGCATTTTAATATATATATATGTTCATTACTCCATCTTCATCTTCGTTACTTTCCGATTCTATATATACTTAAGTTATATGCATTTCCTTACTTCATCTGCATTTCATTTTTCCATTCGAATTGCGGTGTTAAGAATTGTTCCAGAGTTGTGGATTTACAGTGTTAAGGAACTACAACTTAAAAGTTTTTTCACTGAAATTACATGCAAAGGAAGTCTCAGTTTTAATGAACTCAGATTTCCCTTGCAAGTAATTTTAGTAAAAATATTCTTTTAATAAATATTGTCAGGTACTCTCTTCACTGTATTGTTTAGCCTTCAATGGAAGTAGCCTGGTAAAGCTTAAGTCCAAGTCTATATGTAGAACTTGAGGATTCGAGAGTTTGAGCTCCTAGGTTAAGAACTTGAAATAGAAATTTTGTTTTAGTTTTTTATCGGAATATTATTGTTGATAATGTATTTTAGTGACTTAGTTTAAATTAGGGAGGGAGGTTTATTGATTTAAACCCTTATTACTATACTTTGAAAAATATAACCAAACCCTTCATATTATACCCAAAAATATAACCAAGGAAACCAGATATATACAAGTCATGTTATATTTTTTAAAGGAAAATATTTATTTACTTAATAAAAAGGTACAAAACTCTATAATAGAAGAGATCAAAGTGAACATAGTATTCTAAAAAATAGAACATAAAGACAAAAAAGGATCTCATTATTAGAGTCCTTCTCATTCTCACATACCATCCCTGCTCTTCCGCTTCTTGATGATTTTGTGGCAATAACCAAGGGCTATATTTATTGTCTGATTCGCTAGTGTGTCGACCTCTTTGTTGAATTTCCTCCTTATGTGTTAATAGGATATTTTTCCAATTATCCTAGTTAGTTGTTTAATCTTATCTTGAATAATCTTCAATTGTAAAGATCTAAAATCTTTAATTTTGGTAAGAGTTGTTATTATCAATTTAAAATCCTCGTAAACTGTGACCTGAGTGATTCCTTGCTTTGCCACCAATTTTTAGCCGATTTCACATCCAATAGCCTCTGCCACATTGTTAGATGTTGTTCCCAAGTTGATCATGCATTTGAGCAGGATCTCACGAGGTCTTGTAAGAATCAATCCCCCTATCGTTGCTTGATTGAGGTTGGACTTAAAGGCACCATCAAAGAAGAGTGCCAAAAAATATATGTCAGGCAAAGAATTGTTTGGTCTGCATCCTCCCTGTGTCAGGAAAGCTTGAAGATTAAGTTGGTAGATCATTCTTCTTTCTGTGGGTGACAGATCTTCTTCATACTGTTGTTGACAGAAACTAGATTTGACATTTAGGACTAATTCTTCTTTTATCCTTCATATTGAAGTTTTATTGTCCTTACATTTTTATTCAAAAATCCTTTGGTTTTTGTCCAACCAGATTTGCAAAAAAATAAAATATGATATAGATCGCCACAGATATTTCAGGAAGGGCTTTCCTGTCAGTTTACCTTTATATTCTTTGTTCCACTTGGTAAAACATGTGTCTATGGTTAACCTTCTAGAGTAATAAATGCCAAGAATTTTAATATTTCAAACCAAATTGAAATTACCTTTGGGTATTCAAACAAAATATGGAAAATTGTTTCACTATTCTGTATGCACCTGTAACAAACATGAGGCCTTGTTATACTCTTCTTTTGCATATTATCATCTAGTAAGATTTTATTTGAGAGACTAGACATATGAATACTTGCAGTTTATATGGAGCTCTAGTTTTCCACAATATCTATAATTTTTTTTGGCAGGCCCAATCTGCTGATGTTGGACTCCTAGATGAACTAAGCATTCCCCATTACTACTGATGCTACCCCAAATAAGTTTGTTTAGCATCGTGGGATGAAGAGGTCTAATGCTTGCCACGTGGGACTTAAAATAATCCCAATATCTTGAAGCTGAGATGGAATGGGAGGGAAGATCTAGTTCAAATTTTTTTAGGTCCAATAAAATAAGTCACCTAATTTGAGTATTCTTTGGCTTTCCAAGTGATTTTGCAATTTTATAGGAGTTCTCTCTCTTAATGGTGGATTTCCTAGGATCGGGTCCTCTCATAGATTAATTGGCTTACCATCTATCAATAGCCAATAAATTCTATCCTCTATTATGATCTTTGCAACCACTATATGTTTCCAAACCAACGAGGCTGTGGGAATTTTGTCTATGTGTTTAAGAATTTGAATACATGTTTGATTATTTACATACTTGTTGATTAGTATGCACTGCCATGCTCGATTGTGTTTAAGCATGTTCTAGAGAATTTTTGCTTACATTTCTTTTGAAACTATCTCTATTTTTTATTCTCAATCCTCCTTAAATTTTACTTTTGGTGACCATCTCCCAATTGACCAAGTGGAACTTTTTTCTTTCTGATTGCCTACCTCCTTGACATAGGAAGTTGCGTATGATTTCATCTGCCTTTTGCAAAATAAACTTGGGAGAATGATATACTAATAGTTGGTAGACTGGAAGAGAAGCTAACACTAATTTGATCAATACTACCCTTCTTGCAAGATTGAGCCAAATATTACTATAACTTTGTATCCTCCTAACCATCTTGTCCAATATTGGAGTCCAGTAGTCTAAGGCTTTGAGGTGGAAGCACATGGACACTCCTAGATATTTGAAGTATTTTTATGTGCCAGATCAAAATCCTAGGATAGTGCAAAAGAGATTGACTCTTATTACTGCAATATTTTGAGTATAGAACTGACTCTTTTGAGTGTTTATATGAGCCCCGATAGCTTGTGTGAATCAATCCAGACATTGCTTGAATTGTATAACATTTTCTTGGTGGCTTCACCTAGAAGAATGATAGCATCTGTAAATTGAGCATGTGTTACAACTTTACATCCTACTGCAACCTCTATACCTATTATTTTTCTTTCTCTTCGAAGATGGTTAATTAATCTTCCAAGAGTCTCAGCTAAAATAATGTAAAGGTACGGTGATAGTGGACACCCTTGTCTAATTATCCTTGTAGCCTGAAAGAAATTTGTTGGTTCTCCATTTATTAAGGGGGCTATCCATGGGTTTTTTATGCATGCTCCGATCCACTTGATGATCTAATGTGAGAACCCAAACTTTTTTAGGACCTATTCTACAAATTATATATTAATTTGATCAAAGGCGTTTGCATATCAAGTTTTATAACAATTTATTTTCTAATATTATGGAGGGATTCATCTAGTATTATGATATTATCATATATTTGTTTTTCAGGCATGAACCCCCCTTGCTATTTTGATATTAGTTTTTCAAGTTTCTTATTTATTTTATTGGCCAACTATTTGGTAATAATTTAATAGGAAGAGTTACATAGAGAAATTGGTATGAATCTAGAGAAAGTAGTGGAATTATTTTCTTTAGGAATCAATGCTAGAAAGGTGAAGTTGATGGCTCTAAGAGGCTTACCTTTTACCCTAACATCCTCAATCATGTGTAGCAATTCTTCTCCGATGATGTGTAAGTATTGTTGGTAAAATTTATTTGTGAATCCATCAAGTCTAGGAGATTTATCCTTTGGTAGAGATTCTATAATCTCCTTAAGCTACTCCATAGTGGTTGGGTGACTGAGATCTTGTTTGTCTTCCAAACTTAATATTATCGGTATATGCTGCAGCAATATTTCCTATGAATGAGGGTTACCATTTTCTCTAGAGAACAGAGCTGAGTAATATTGATTGACAAGTTTCTTAATTTTCTCATGGTATGTATAAGTGGTTTCTTCATATTCTATCTCCTTGATTGTGTTCCTTTGGTAGTGTTGCATGGTTTTCAGATAAAAATATTTGGTGTTTCTATCCCCCTTGCTTAGCCAAGCCATTCATGATCTAAGCCTCCAATGTGTTTCTTCTTCAGTGCTTAATTTATTGAGCTTCCAAATCAGGTCATTTCTTGCATCTTCTTGGAATGGTTGAGGAGGATGATCCCTGATTTTTTTTCTAGTTGCTCTAGTTGTTGCATCAACTACTTCTTGTCTGGTTTGACTCTCACTTTTTTTGCCAACCATTTTTATCACGTGCTTCAATTTTTTAATTTTGCTTTTCCACTTTTCTTGGGGGTTGGTGGATTGGACTTGTTAGTTCCAAGTGCTTTCCACAAGTTCACTAAAATCTTCTTTTAATGCCCATTCAGAGTTGTATTTAATAGGAATTTTTTAGGGTTTTAGGCTTTGGCCATTATCCAAGAGAATTGGCTTATGATCTGAGATAGAGTTCTTAATGATGTGATTGGAAGTTAGGGGAAAGTGTGTTAGGATATTTTCACTAATAAAAAATCTATCCAATATTTTTGCAATTAATTCTGCCCCTGCTCTTATATTGCTCCAAGTGTACTTTCCTTTGGTCGATCGAATGTATTGTAAGCTTTCATTTGACATAATTTGATTGAGAAGATTTCTATTTGGATCCCTTGCTAAAATTCCCCCAACCTTCTCCCAGTGGTAGAGAATCATGTTAATATCTCCTTCCAGTATTATGTTGTCAAACTTCTCATTTTCTAGCCATTATGCTAAGTTTTGCCATGCTTCTCTTTTCTGGATAGGATGATTTGGACCATAAAAATTTATTATTGCTACACTAGTTCCATATGGTAAGATAAATTTTATACCTATCTAGTTATTATGCTTATGTTGTAAGCTACAAACTAATTGTTGTGGGTACTAAGCCAAATCTAGTCCCCTGAAGCTCCCACAGAACAATTATTAGTTATGATTGTACCCATATCTTCTGCCATTATGTAGTCAATGTTGCATCTTTTGTTTTTATTGCCTAAATACAAACTATTGTTGGATTTTTCTTTTGTTTTTATTTCCTGAATACAACCTAGTTTTTTCAGAGGACTTCCTAGTCCCCTACAGTTCCATGACATAATCTTAATTTTTTTGATTGCTTCTTATTTTTTATGAAGCTCTCCTTAATTTTGACCTACATTTTGGATTGCAAGTCTTTCTGTGCTTGCTCATTTCTAAGTTATTGGTTCAATTTTCTTCCCTTAGCCATAGATAGTGTGGTCGGAAATCCCCTAGGAATCATTATTACCTCCGATTGTATTTCTTCTACCTCTTCCTCTGAGTTACCATCAATTTATTCTCCGGTTGTTGTGTTCTCTGGTGTATCTCCTAAGATCTCTAGTGACTTGTTAGCTTCAGTTGTAGGTATATTCTCTTTATCTTTAGGAGCCATCACATCTAGAGAGTTGATTTTATTTTCTCCTTCATTAAGATTTGCAAATTTATTTTTGTGTTGGAAGTTTTTTTGATCTTGTGGTTGAGGTTGTTGATTCTTACTTCTTGATCTTTGTGATCTCCTTTTGACTTTTTGGAATCATAGTTCTTCCTTTTTTGTTTCCTATGCTTGTTTAATTGGATAGTTTCGGTAGAATTAAAATGGTCATGGCATGTTATACACTTGAAAGGTATATGCTCATAATCCAAGGGTTGGTTATGTATCCAATCAAAAAACTTTATTCCAATATGCTCAAGAAAACCCTTTTTTAGATTGCCTTACACACAGATGCATGTGCATATAGCATTATTGGCCTTTGGAGGAGCCCATACAATGAATGTTCCAATAACATTCCCTATTAATTCCATCAAGGGTTTATTCCATAGGTGCAGTGGCATAAATGGTAACCTTACCCAAACAAAAACTTCTTTAGGCTCCTCTTGAGGATCAAATGTCGTGCTCCATGAGGTCATGTAGAGTGGACTAGATCCCAGAAATCAAGGACATCCATGAAAGATAGTGCTCTTGTCCTCCACACAAGAAAATGTAATGACAAAGTATCCCCTACTATCATCATGAATTTATAAGAGGAGATTTTACCCCCCCAATATGTGTTAATGCATTTATGGATTGTGATTATACTAGGTCGTATTTCCACAAATTTGCATGCAAGGGCTTGGGTGGAAAGCATGAGCAAAGGCTACTATATGTAGGCTAGAGGTACCTCAATCATAGGAGACTCATCTAACTTGGGTAAAAAGGTACCATTGTTAGAGTGAGCAAGTAGTTTTGTATGAGGTGCTTTCCTCACTTTACGTACTTGATGCATATGATACAACTTCTCCTCATTAAAGGGAAACTATTGTGAAATAATGGAGAAGGCCTTATTGCCTGCTTGTTTGAAAAGTGAGGTTATAGTCATCATTGCAATCAATAGACTGACATATATCACTTCCCAAAGAAGAGGTCCCTGTTTTTAAAGCCTTATCCAATGAAATATTTTCAAAGCTAAAGCTAAAGAAGTACCATACCTCATTTTATTACCTCCTAGAAAAATCAATCGATGTTAGGGTTTTTTTATCTTCCCTCAAATTCGTTCCTCCAACAAATAAAATATTTTTCTAGAAAAATAAATTACTATCACTTGTGTTTTTTTCTTTGTGCTTCACTTTGCAAATTCTAGCTTTGTTGTGTGTACTCCACGATTCTAGCCAAACAAACTTCTTCAAATTATTGTCCATATGCACATAAAAATTGTATATGGATCTTCAGTTGTCACCATGGTTGCTCCTTGAAAACCAGCATGAGCTCCCTTCACCTCCAAGTTCTTGAGAAACTCTCAATTTATTCATGTTATTTTTGGTATGTAAGATATCTATGTATATTCAAGGATTTAAGAAATTCAAGGAGGGTTTAAAGTATTGAAGGAGATTTAGTGGAAGATTACAAGGGGATTTAATTTTAGGATTTAAGGAGGATTTAGTTAGTTGTAAGCTCTAGTTTTATAATTAAAAATCATATCTACAATATAATATAAAAAAATTGTTGTGTATATCTAGGGTTGTAGTGTATTTTTCTATGTTGATTTCTTGATTAAAATTAGATCTTTATTGGCTATATATGCATTCTTTCGACACTTGTATTGACAAGACATAATGCACATAGAAATTCTACAACTAAATTGCTCTTTTGATTTCAATGATGAAGTAATACTTTTTCTTTTAAGAGGTAAGGGCAAAATAAGATGCAACAAACAAAGCCTAAGATGTATCTCTACGTGTTTTTAATTAAATGTTAAAACTTGATGATTAATATGACCCCCTATATTATTAAGAGTATTTAGTTATTTCTTTCCTTTTTATTTATTTTGTCAATAAGCAAAAAGTACAACCTTGTCTACATAGACAACAAATAGAATCTAAACCCCAAATGTTTAAATAATAGAGTTAGGGATAGAATTTTTTTTTTTTGCTATAATGTCCAAAGTGTTTCCTGCTTACAAAAGTATCGCTAGCACTATTACGTACTGATGGTGTTATTGCTTGATCTACAAAACATATAGAAAAATATAAAGGAGCCTATTTGAGTTGTTAGAGGATAAATAACTTCCTTAAACAATAATCAAAGCCCTATTTTGATAAATAAAAAATAATAAAAATGATAGGATGCAAGAAATAAATGCTAGGTGGTGAAAGTGCCAATGGGTCATAATAGTGCCATTGATTATAATCTAATAATATAAAATCTAAGAGTGATAGTACCATCAACCTATACTATAGTAGTGCTTTCACTTAGAGTAGAACAATAAGATTTAATATAAGAAATGATAATCTTAAGCTGCATATGATGAAGGGCTTTGACTTGGGAGTACAAAGGCCCTATATTATAGTAGAAACCATGAATTTATTGAAGCTTAAGATAAAATATCTAAATGTAAGATTAGTTATATGCCAATGCAATATGCACAACTAGTTCTAAATATAATAAAATAGAAGCCCAAAAGTAGAAGAAAAAGGAAGAGCCAATAAGCAAAATAAGAGGAAAGAACACAACCCAAGATACAAGGTTGTCTCTCCCTTGTTCAACGCTTGTTAAAAGCTTGATAGCTTGCTTGTTGGTGGTAGTTGAATTCTTGAGTTTGAAATCTTGATGCTTGATGCTTAATTGATTGAAGATTACTTGAGATATTGTAAACTTGATTTCTTGGAGAAAGCTTGAAAACTTGATGCTTATATGCTTGCACGAATGCTTGCAGAGATTAGCTTGAATGCTTGCAAATGTGGCCTTCACAATGTTATGGTAAGAATTGAGCATAACCTTGCCATGCAAAATACTAAAAGATAATTTGAAAAAAATTTGCTACTCTAAAGCTCTTGATGAAATTGTCATCTTAAGTGTTGATTTTATAGACACCTATGATGGTCATCCCAAATGCTAAAATGCCTTTGATTCTAGAGACATAATGAAATATGCATGATGTGCCTAAGAAGGTGCTACTATAGTACAACTATATACAAAATATATACAAGTTTATACATAGAGATTTTTCCAAGGGGATTTTAGTTAGATTTTCATAGAGGACTTTTGGTTATCTTTTAGACTTGTCCAGGGAGACTTCAGTTAGCTTTACCCAAAGGATTTATGGTTTGCTTGCTATGATACAAATATATATACAAACATGGAAATAAATGATTTATATTTAAACAAATATCTAAAGGAATTCTTCCTTACCTATAGGAATTCTAATTTATATTTTCTCAAAAGACTTTTGATTTTTCTTTGCTTTGAGGGATTTTAATTTTTTCTTTGTCAAGAGGAGTTCTAATTTTTACTTTCCTTGGAGGAATTTTATTTTTGCTTGATAGATTTACCTTTAAAAAAATATATAAAGGACTTCTATTTTACATTTAACCAAATGCTTCAAGGACTTTTTCTTAGATTTATTTGCCTCATAGAGAAGTCTCATAGAGGACTTATGATTGATTGGTGAAGCAATAAGTGATGCCCCCAATTGGGAATACAATTTCATTTTTGACCAATTGCCTCCATGAGAGGTTTTATGTGGGAAAAATAGAGATGATGAGATTGAGCATGCTATAAACATTTATAAAAATTGTAGTATTCATCATGTAGTTATTGAAAAGACAAAATACTTTGATTTGATTTTTCCATCAACACATGTGAACCTCACAATATGCATCATACAATAAGAGACTTGTAGTTTGGAAAATACCATTTGAGACAAATTAGATTAAGCTAGATGCAAATTGATGAGAAATATTTTAGAAATAGATGATTGCATGAATCCTAAGTTGGTTTACAAATATGATACTAGGAGGATTCACTAGCATCAATAACCTAGTGTAATGAAAATAAACTAGGAAAGTGTCCAATGGTGCTTAGGAGTAGTAGGCAGGCATTTAGGAGCAGCGAATAAGTGCTTGGGAGTTGAATCAAGGCCTAAAGAAGCAAATCTACTTCGAGTGAGGGCTATAATGGTGGATGCAATGGAGGATGCAAGGGTGAGGGTGACGATGGACGAACAAGGACTTCTAAAAACTTAGGTCATGAATTGCTCAAGGGATTCAAGAACTTAAAAAACTTATGACTCAAGGTTTTATCCATCAAAATGACTCCTATTTATAATCTCTTATAGGGCACATTAGGGTTTTAAACGACACAATTTGTGCGATCGATATTAAAATGTGACGGAGGATGGAGATTAAATCTAGGCAAGTGGTGTGGATCAAGGTAAATGAATGGTTAGGATTAGACCAAAATGGATGAATGGGATTAATTCACACATATGTATACACATTTATTAAATATATATAAAAATATAATATAAAATATTAATATTTATAATAAATATTAAACAAATATATAAAAATATATGTAAATAATGGATAAAAATGGCACGAAGACCTAGATGGATGACAAGTGGCTAGATTTTTGTGTCCCACCATGATCGCCATTTGTCAAGATAAAAATGCAACACCAAATAAACAACACAAAATTAATAAATAGAAACACAAGAGATTTCACAAAGAAATAGATTTTATATTATTGATATTTGTGGATCTTAATATAATCAAATGTGATCTAAATATGGATTTACACTATTTATTTGATACATATGAATATAGTATGCTAGGATTATCTGAAACCCTAGCCAAAAATGTTGGTGGTGTCTTCAAAGCACGTCTTTGTTCTTAACAGAAGTGAGTGGGCTTTAGATATCCATTGGCCCGACCACTCCAGCTTAAGCAGTTGCACAATGCTTGTATATCTCTAGATCTACATACATAAGATAACAAAGAGAGTTAGTAATAACTATGAGGGCTCCACTGTGTGATATCCTCAGAAATCAACAAAACCCTAGCTATCAAATGATAAAGCTACATATAAATATGAAAATAATGAAATTAAAACAATAGTAGAAAACTTACCTTGTGAACTTGTCATTTTTTGATCTTTCGCTATTTTTGTTACAAGAAACTGGTGAGCGGATGCTCTAGTGACACCCAAGGGTTAGTACGGATATAAAACTCTGGTCTGAAACATCTGGGGATGATCGATGTTAGCAGAGAACGCTCGTGGGTGCTCGAGGATGGTGAAAAGTGTCCAACAATGCTCGAGAGTAGCAAGCAAGCATTCGGGAGCATCGAATGGGCACTCAGGAGTTGAAGCAAGGTATGTAAAAGAAAATCTGCTTCAAGCAAGGGCTACAGTGATAAATACAATAGAGAATACAAGGGAGAGGGCGACTATGGATGAAAGGAATTCAAGGACTTCTGAAAACTCAGGTCATGAATTGCTTAGGGGATGCATGAACTTCAAAAACTTAGGATTAAGGGTTTGAGCCATCAAAATGAATCCTATTTATAATCTCTCCTAGGGCACATTAGGGTTTCAATGACACAATGTGTGCAATCGAGATTAAAATGTGATGGAGGGTGGAGATTAAATCTTATCAGGTGGTAAAGATCAAGGTAGATGAATGGTTAGGATTAGAACAGGATGGATGGTTGTGATTAATTTACACATATGTATACACAATTATTAAATATATATAAATATAATATAAAATATTAATATTTAAATATATATTAAACAAATATATATAATATATGTAAATAATGGGTAAAAATGGCGGGAAGACCTGGATAGATGACAAGTGGCTAGATTTTGGTGTCTACACTTTCTACTCAATTGCCTCCTAGCATCAATATCTTGTATACTTGTAAAAAAAATTCTTTTCCATTTGTATCTTCCTTATTGATCCTTGTACAAAATATTTGAAACCCTATCACCATATTTATCTTAAAGTAATCTCATCCAAGGTTTCAAAATTAGATATAGATTAAGTGGTTTTTTATCACACCAAGTAATCATCCAAATAATTTTTTTCTCCAGTTCCCACCACCCATCTTAAGCCTTTAATCACTAGATCAATAGATTTTTTTAAACCGTTCCAAAGTGTAGAACCATTTGGTAGAGAGAATACAATAAATATTAATCTTGGGTCACTAGGCTCAACAAACTTAGTTAGAAGAATTCTTGCCTATTGTCTTTGACTCTCTTTGTACAATATTCATATTGTTTTTTTTCTAAGATCTAAGTGTGCATATGTAAGAAATCTTAAACCAAGACCTCCCCTAGTTTTATCATCACACACCTTGCTCCATTTCACCAAAGGAAATTTCCTTTTATCATGTAATACTAACCATAAAAAATATCACATAATGTAGATTAAACTTTCCTCTATCTATTTTGGCATAGTATACAATGGCATATAATATGTTGGAATAGCCTGTAAGACCGAATTAATTAGCTGCACTTTTCCCATTAACGATAACCATCTACCTTTCCATATTGGTAGTTTATTCTAAACTTTACTTATAAATGGATTTCATAATTCTATCATCATTCTCCCCTCAAATAAGGGCATCCCTAGATAAGTTGTTGATAAATTTGCCTCCTCTATTTGAAGTAACCTGCAAATCCTTGCTTTGATTTTAGCTGGAGTGTTTAGAAAGTAGATTTTGGATTTTTTCCTATTAACTTTTTGTCTTGATGTTCTTTCATATTCCTTTAATAATATATTAAAATATTTGGCCTCATTTGTCCTTTCTCTCCCAAAAAGGTTTGTATCATCTAAATTTTTTTGATGGGTGATGTTGTGGATGTCATTACTAACCTTAAGTCCACTTATAAGCCCATATTTGTTAGCCTTCTTCAAGTTCCTACCCAAAATCTCTACCATAATAATGAACATATATGGTGATAGAGTATCTCCTTGTCTAAGACCGCTTTTGGATTTAAATGATTCTGTTACTAACTCATTGACCAACATTAAATATAAGACTATGGAGACACAAGATTTAATCCATCTAACCCATTTCTCAAATCCAAAATTTTCTAATACTACAATTTTTTTTCCTATTTAACCCTATCATAGACTTTACTCATATCAAGTTTTAAGATCATTGTTTTCTCTTTTCTTGAAGTTGCTAAATGTATAACTTCATGAGCTACTATGATCCCATCTAGAATCTGTCTTCCTTTCATAAATCCTTCCTGCTCTTCTAAAATAATTTTGTCTAACAATGGTCTTAATCGATTTGTCATCACTTTGGAGATAATCTTATATGCCATATTACATAGGCTTATGGGTCTAAATGAATCAAACAATTCAGCATATTTCTTTTTTAAAATTAAGGTAAAGATATGTTGCATTTATTTTAGAAGGTGTGTATTGTTTTACCCTAGACTATTCCATTACCACCAATAAAGAATCCTTCACTATATCCCAATTATGTTTATAAAATGTTGTAGAGAGCCCATCCGGACCTAGGGATTTATCCTTATTAAAAGAGAAAAGAGCTAAATGAACTTCTTCTAGAGTAATAAGCTCCATCAGTTTCCTATTATCTTCATTCATTATAATTGAAGGTACATTTTGAAGAAGTGTACCATCAAGAACTTTAGTCTCCTTTGATCCTAGAATATTTTTATAAAAAGACTTTCCTCTTTTCTAATTTCACTTTGGTCTTCAATCCAAAACCCTTCTATTGATTTAATTCTACTAATTCTAGATGTTGATCTCTATACTATAGCCATCCTATGAAAAAAAATTATATTTTTAACTCCTTTTAATCAAGTTTGTCTTGATTTTAACCTCTAAAATTTATCTTCCTTACACAAAATATTATGATATTCACTAAGAAACTCCATTTCCTCTAAGCTTGGATTATTATGATCACCTTTTTGGAATTAAAAAAAATTACATGGTGGAATCAATAGCTTCCACGATGAACCAAACATGTTTTCCATCTCTATGGCCACCATGGTATTCTGCATTGTTCATCCCAAAAGCTTCCACATAGTACTATGTGTAGTCCACCCCTAAAACCGCCATGTCGTATTCATTTTAAACCTTTTACGTTGTTGAAATCACCAAGAAAAGATCAACTATTTCAAAATTTTAAAGTTTATATTTTCGTTCTTTCTTCTAAAAATATTTCCTAAAGTGTTCTTGTTCCATTATTTTAATTTAGATGTCATTGATTTAATTTATTTTGGAAGTGCATATAGCCCACAGTTTCCTAAATAATTCCATGTTTGTGTTATCATATCAACAAATTGAGGATGGTCTTCCCACATCTACTCATATTTAAAATATGATATTTTTAAATTCACTTACCACCATTTTAACTCTTATTGGCTAGTGATCTGAATCAATTCTTGTTAAGGAATTAATTTTAGCACAAATCCCTTCATCTAGCCAACAATATGAGAGTAGGCATCTATCTATTTTTTTTGCTATTAGGTTCTAGCCTCTCCTATTGTTGGTCCATGTATAGTTGTCTTTTTTGAAATCAACCTCCCATAGATTATTGTTTTGAATAAAAGCTAAGAAATCTCTCATACATTGGTTTAATTCCTAATTCCCCCAAAATTTTCATCTAGCTTGGTTATGGCATTAAAATCTCCTGTGATCATGAATTGGATTTCTTGGTCTTTACTTCTCATAAAGGCTTCAATCCCACTCCAAAATTCTAATCTACCTGACTAAGTTGTAGGTCCATAGACATTGATAAGGATGAAACAAATATCTGCAAAGTAGAATGTGACTAAAAAGGCTATTCAATGCCTAGTTTTATGAATGGTTATAGAGGAGGTTCTAATAGGATTCCAACAAGTTAGAATTCTTGTTGTCACTCCTTCATAATCCATAAAATCCCATTCACATCTCATCCATACTTGAGCCAAAAATAGGAGCACTCACAAGGGATGGGGAAGGAGCAGGAGTATGAACATCCCATCCACAAAGCTGTCTAGAAGAATATGCCATGGATACATCATAGGTGCAAAGGCACTCTTGCCGAGAAGGGGACCAACGATTGTGAGAGGAGGAAGTGCAACAAGAGCGAGAGCGGGATCGACCATGAGAGGGAGGATCCACAGGAAGGTGACTAATAGTGCACGGTGCATTGCCCCAGTAGTCAATAAGACTACAAAGATGTTGAATCTCCACATGAACCTTCTCCACCTACATAAAAATTTGTAGCCAAGAATCATAAAACACTACATATTGATCAGCTAGGAAAAAATACCATGAACTAGTATCATGAGAAAAAGTAATCATGTTTATGGACTTCCAAATATGATAAAGAATGCTAATGTGGAAGATGTTCCAGACTTCTAGCAAAGGTTCAAAAAATTAAGGTGAATCGCCAAGAAGGATTTGTTGCCAGGAAAAAGGAGAGGAAATGAAGGGTCGAAAAAATATTCAATCCAGGTCCATGTAGAACGAGCCTTGGGGCAAGACCAGAACACATGCAGACAATCCTCCAATGCACCACAAAAATAACATGAAGGGTGTTCAATGCCAAGATAGTGAAGTTTGTGCCCTAGAGGAAGGTATTGCATTAGTAAACTCCATGCAAAAAGGATTGTATAGGTTCAATATAATTGGCCCAAACCATTTTGAACCGTGCTCGCAAAATAGGAGGAGAAAGAAGATCCCAACGAGCATTTAAAATAGCAACCATAGGAAGATGAGGAGATAGCCAAGAATAACCGAGATGGACTTTATACTGCAACAATGATCTATGTTGAGGCCAACACCAATCAATCCACCAAGCCTTCTAAAAGTGTTTAAAATATCATGGATGGTTTTACTTTTTAATATAGAGTTTGTGTGTTTTTTTAATTTTTAATTTATTTTTTTATTTTGATATTAAGGAATATTATAAGTTTAATTTCTAATTCGTTGGATTGATTGAAAAGTATTTTTTATTCTTTTTTAAAAAATATTTTTTTGTTTAAGTTTAATTTTAATAATTTTATTAAAAGGTAATTAAAAAATAAGAAAAGTAATTCTAAAAATAGAAAGGTAATTGAAAAAATAGAAAAGTGCATATAAATTGCATAATGTAAAAAGCCCATAATTATAAATGGGTGAGTGCTAAAAATAGAATTCTAAAAATAGAAAATAAAGGTAAAAATAAAAAAAATCAAGGAAACTAGATATATAAAAGTCATGTTATTTTTTTAAAGGAAAAGATTTATTTACTTAACAAAAAGGTACAAAACTCTATAATAGAAGAGATCAAAGTGAGCAGAGCATTCTAAAAAATAAAACATGAAGACAAAAAAAGATCTCATTATTAGAGTCCTCGTCATTCTCACATACCATCCCTGCTCTTCTGCTTCTTGATGATTTGGTGGCTATAACCAAGGGCTATATTTATTGTTTGATTCGCTAGTGTGTAAGCCTCTTTGTTGAATTTCCTCCTTATGTGTTAATAGGATATTTTGCCAATTTTCCTACCTAGTTGTCTAATCTTGTCTTGAATAATCCTCAATTGTAAAGATCTAAAATCTTTATTTTTAGTAAGAGTTGTTATTATTAGTTTAAAATCCTCGTAAACTGTGACCTGAGTGATTCCTTGCTTTACCACCAATTTTAAGTCGATTTCACATCCAATAGCCTCTACCACATTGTTAGATGTTGTTCCCAAGTTGATCATGTATTTGAGCAGGATCTCACGGGGTCTGTAAGAATCAATCCCCTTGTCATTGCTTGACTGGGCTTGGACTTAGAGGCACCATCAAAGAAGAGTGCCGAAAAACATATGTCAGGCAAAGAATTGTTTGGTCTGCATCCTCCCTATGTCAGTAAAGCTTGAAGATTAAGTTGGTAGATCATTATTCTTTCTGTGGGTGACAGATCTTCTTCATATTATTGTTGACAGAAACTAGATTTGACATTTAGGACTAATTCTTCTTTTATCCTTCATATTAGAGTTTTATTGTCTTTATCTTTTTCTTCAAAAATAATCTGGTTTTTGTCCAACTAGATGTGCCAAAAGATAAAATATGGTATAGAGCTCCATAGATATTTCAGAAAGGACTGACCTTCTAGTTTACCTTTATATTCTTTGTTCCACTTGGTAAAACATGTGTCTATGGTTAACCTTCCAGAGTAAGAAATGCCAATAATTTTGGTTATTCTAAACCAAATTGAAATTGCCTTTGGGTATTCAAACAAAAGATGAAAAATTATTTCATTGTTCTATCTGCACCTGTAACAAACATGAGGCCTTGTTATACTCCTCTTTTGCATATTATACCCTAGTAAGATTTTATTTTGAGAGACTAGCCAGTTGAATACTTGTAGTTTAGGTGGAGCTCTAGTTTTCCACAATATCTATAGTTTTTTGTTTTGGTAAGCCCAATCTTCTGATGTTGGACTCCTAGATGCATTGAGTATTCTCCATTACTACTGATGCTACCCCAAATACATTTGTTTGGCATTGTGGGATGAATGCTCACCACGTGGGAGATGAAGTTGATATGGAATGGGAGGGGAGATCTAGTTCAAATTTTTTGAGGTCCAATAAAACAAGTCACCTAATTTGAGTATTCTTTGGCTTTCCAGGTGATTTTATAATCTGATAGGAGTTCTCTCTCTTAATGGTGGATTTTATAGGATCGGGTCCTCTCATAGATTAATTGAATTACCATATCCCGGTAGCCAAGAAATTCTATCCTCTATTATGCTCTTTGCAACCACTATATGTTTCCAAACCAACGAGGCTCTGGGAAGTTTGTCTATGTGTTTAAGCATTTGAATACCTATTTGATTATTTACATACTTGCTGACTAGTATGCACTGCCATGCTCAATTATGTTTAAGCATGTTCTAGAGAAGTTTTACTCCCATTTATTTTGAAACTATCTCCATTTTTTATTCTCATTCCTCCTTAAATTTTACTTTTGGTGACCATCTCCCAATTGACCAAGTGGAACTTTTTTCTTTTTGATTACCTACCTCCTTGCCATAGAAAGTTGTGTATGATTTCATCTGCCTTTTGCAAAATAAACTTGGGAGAATAATATACTAATAGTTGGTAGACTGGAAGAGAAGTTAACACTAATTTGATCAATACTACCCTTCCTGCAAGACTAAGCCAACTATTACTATAATTGTGTATCCTCCTAACCATCTTGTCCAATATTGGAGTCTAGTAGTCTGAGGCTTTGAGATGGAAGCTCATGGGCACTCCTAGATATTTGAAGTATTTTTATGTGCCAGATCAAAATCCTAGGATAGTGCAAAAGAGTTTGAATCTTATTACTGTAATATTTTGAGTATAGAACTGAATCTTTTGAGTGTTTATATGAGCCCATGTAGCTTGTGTGAATCAATCCATACATTTCTTGAATTGTCTAACATTTTCTTGGTGGCTTCACCTAGAAGAATGATATCATCTACAAATTGAGCATGTGTTACAACTTTGTATCCTATTGTAGCCTCTATCCCTGTTATTTTTCATTCTCTTTGAATATGGTTATTTAATATTCCAAGAGTCTCAACTAAAATGATGTAAAGTATGGTGATAGTGGACACTCTTGTCTAATTTTCTTTGTAGCCTGAAAGAAATTTGCTGGTTCTCCATTTATTAACGGGGCTATCCATGGGGTTTTTTATGCATGCTCCAATCCACTTGATGATATAATGTGGGAATCCAAACTTTTGTAGGACCTGTTCTACAAATTGTATATTAACTCGATCAAAGGCATTTTCATATCAAGTTTTATAACAATTTATTTATTTTTTTATTTTCTACTACTGTGGAGGGCTTCATCCACTATTATGATATTATCATATATTTGTTTTCTAGGCATGAACCCCTCTTGCTCTTATGTTATTAGTTTGTCAAATTTCTTCTTTATTCTATTGGCCAACTATTTGGTAATAATTTTATAGGAAGAGTTACATAGAGAAATTGATATGAATCTAGAGAAAATAGTGGCATTCTTTTCTTTAGGAATCAATGCTAGAAAGGTGGATTTGATGGCTCTAATAATCTTACATTTCACCCTAACATCCTCAATCATGCGTAGCAAATATTATTTGATGATGTTTAAGTATTGTTGGTAAAATTTATTTGTAAATCCATCAAGTCTAGGAGTTTTGTCCTTTGGTAGAGCTTCTATAATCTCCTTAAGTTACTCCATAGTGGTTGGGTGACTGAGATCCTGTTTTTCTTCCAAACTTAATATTATTGGTATATGTTGCAGCAGTATTCCCTAGGAATGAGGGTTACCATTTTCTTTGGAGAACAAAGCTGAGTAATATTGATTGGCAAGTTTCTTAATTTTCTCTCGCTCTGTATAAATGGTTCCTTCATATTATATCTCCTTGATTGTGTTCCTTTGGTAGCGTTGCATGGTTTTTAGATGAAAATATTTAGTGTTTCTATCCCCCTTTCTTAGCCAAGCCATTCATGATCTAAGCCTCCAATATGTTTCTTCTTCAGTGCTTAATTTATTGAGTTTCTAAATCAGGTTATTTCTTGCATATTCTTGGCATGGTTGAGGAGGATGATCCCTGATTTTTGTTTCTAGATGCTCTAGTTGTTGCATCAACTACTTCTTGTCTGGTTTGACTCTCATTTTTTTTGCCAACCTTTTTTTTATCACGTGCTTTAATTTTTGAATTTTGCTTTTCTACTTTTCTTTGGGGTTGGTGGATTGGACCTATTGGTTCCAATTTTTGTCCACAAGTTCACTAAAATCTTCTTCTACTACACATTCAGAGTTGTATTTAAAAGGAATTTTTTAGGGTTGTAGGCTTTGGCCGCTATCCAAGAGAATTGGCTTATGATTTGAGATAGAGTTATGAATGATGTGATTGGAAGTTAGGGAAAAGTGTGTTAGGAGATTTTCACTAATCAAAAATCTATCCAATATTTCTATAATTAATTTTGCCCCTACTCTTATATTGCTCCAAGTGTACTTTCCTTTGGTCTATAAAATTTCTTGTAAGCTTTCATTTGCCATAATTTTATTGAGAATATCTCTATTTGGATCCCTTTCTAAACTTCCCCCAACCTTCTCCCGGTGGTAGAGAATCATGTTGATATCTCCTTCTAGTATTATGTTGTCAAAATTCTCATTATCTAGCCATTATGCTAAGTTTTTACATGCTTCTCTTTTCTAGATAGGATGATTTGGACCATAAAAATTTATTACTGCTACACTAGTTCCATCTCGTAAGAAAATTTTTATACCTATCTAGTTTTTTTTTTTTAAGCGAAAAATCCCTTGCGGGGCCACCTTGGTCTGAGAGACCACGAACAGGGGGTTCTACACTGTCAAAGTCACTCGAGAGTCGCACCCGACCCTGCCCACACCAACATTATCAATTGGATTTTGGATACCCAATTCAATTTTTTGGTAGGGTGGAGATTTGAACCTGGGACCTCTCTTGGAGTATTTCTCTCTCCTCTCTAACTCACCTACAACACCTGGATGAAAAATAATTTATAGTGGAAAACACCCCTTTCGAGGTGCCACTTTCAACAGGCTGGACATAGGAGGAATGGAGCCTTGTCGACCTCTACCAACACATAGGACATTCCTAACTATACCATATATCTGCAAGATGGAGACAAGGGGAATGGAACCTGGGTCGGCCTCTACCAACACCCAGGGCATTTACCACTGCACCACAACAAGAAGATATACCTATCTAGTTATTATGCTTATGTTGTAAGCTAAAAACTAATTTTTGTGGGTACCAAGCCAAATCCAGTTCCCCTGAATACAAACTATTGTAGTCAATGTTGCCTCTATTATTTTTGTTTCCTGAATACAAACTATTGTTGGCTTTTACTCTTGTATTAGAATTTTGAGATAATTTTTTCAAGGGACTTCCTAGTACCCTATAGTTCCATGACATAATCTTCATTTTTTAGATTGCTTCTTATTTTTTACGAAGCTCTCCTCAATTATGACCTACGTTTTGGATTGCAAGTATTTCTGTGCTTGCTCATTTCTAAGTTATTGGTTTGATTTTCTTCCCTTAGCTACATATCGTGTGGTTAGCAAGTCCCTAGGAATCACTATTTTCTTTGATTGTGTTTCTTCTACCTCTTTCTTTGAATTACCATCAATTTATTCTCCAGTTGTTGTGTTTTGTGGTGTATCTCCTAAGATCTCTGGTGACTTGTTAGCTTCAATTGTAGGTATATTATATTTATCTTTAGGAGCCATCACATCTAGAGAGGTGATTTTATTTTCTCCTTCATTAAGAATTACAATTTTTTTTTTTTGTTGGAAGCTTTTTTGATCTTGTGGTTGAGGTTGTCGATTCTTACTTCTTGATCTGTGTGGTCTCCTTTTAACTTTTTGGAATCCTAGTTCTTCCTTTTTTGTTTCCTATTCTTGTTTAATTGGGTAGTTTTAGGAGAATTCCCATACTCATGGTACATTATAAACTTGAAAGGTATATGCTCATAGTACAGGGGTTGGTTATGTATCCAATCAAACATATTTATTCCAATATGATCAAGAAAACCCTTTTTTATTTTGACTTGCACACAGATGCATGTGCATATAGCATTATTGGCCTTTGGAGGAACCCAAACAATGAATGTTCCAATAACATTCCCTATTAATTACATCAAGGGTTTGTTCCATAGGTGCAGTGGCAGAAATGGTAACCTTACCCAAACAAAAAATTCTTTAGGCTCCTCCTCTTGAGGATCAAATGTCATGCTCCATGAGATCATGTAGATTGGGCTGGATCCCAGAAACCAAGGACCTCAATGAAATATAGTGCTCTTGTACTCCACATAGGAAAATGTAACGACAAAGTATCCCCTACTATCATCATGAATTTATAGGAGGAGATTTTACCCCCCCAATATGTGTTAATGTATTTTTGGATTGTGATTGGACTAAGGCTATATTACCATAAATTTACATGCAAGGGCTTGGGTGGAAAGTGTGAACAAAGGCTATTGTATGTAGGCTAGAGGTACCTCAATGATAGAAGACTCATCTAACTTGGGTACAAAGGTACCATTGTTAGAGCGAGCATGTGGTTTTGGATGGGGTGCTTTCCTCGCTTTAAGCACTTGACACATATAATCCAACTTCTCCTTATCAAAGGGAAACTATTGTGAAAATATGGAGAAGGTCTCATTGCCTGCTTGTTTGAAAAGTGAGGGTACAATCATCATTGTAATCAATAGACTACCATAAATCACTTCCCAAAGAAGAGGTCCCTATTTTTAAATCCCTAGCCAATGAAATATTTTCAAAGCTAAATCTAAAGAAGTACCATACCTTAAATGATACTCATAATCTCTCCTGGAAAAATCAATCGATGTTAGGGTTTTTAATCTTCCCCCAAATTCATTCCTCCAGCAAATAAAATATTTTTCCAAAAAAATAAATTACTATCATTTGTGTTTTTTTCTCTGTGCTTCACTTTGTAAATCCTATATTTTTTGTGTGCACTCCACAATTTTATCCAAACAAACTTCTTCAAATTATTGTTCACATGCACAGAAAAATTGTAGATGGATCTTTAGTTGTCACCATGGTTGCTCCCTAAAAACCAGCATGAGCTCCCTTCACCTCCAAGTTCTTGAGAAACTTTTGATTTATTCATTTTATTTTTTTTATGTAAGATATCTATGTATATTCAAGGATTTAAGGAATTCAAGAAGGATTTAAAGTATTCAAGGAGATTCAGTGGAAGATTACAAGGGGATTCACTTGCAGGATTTAAGGAGGATTTAGTTAGTTGTAAGCTCTAGTTTTATAATTAAAAATCATATCTGCAATATAATATAAAATTTTTGTTGTGTATATCTAGGGTTGTGGTGTCTTTTTTCTATGTTGATTTCTTGATTAAAATTAGATCTTTATTGGCTATATATGCATTCTTTTGACACTTGTATTGACAAGACCTAATGCACATAGAAAGTCTACAACTAAATTGCTCTTTTGATTTCAATGATGAAGTAATACTTTTTCTTTTAAGAGGTAAGGGAAAAATAAGATGCAACAAACAAAGCCTAAGATGTATCTATATGTGTTTTTAATTAAATGCTAAATCTTGATGATTAGTATGATCCCCTATATGATTAAGAGTGTCTAGTTCTTTCTTTCCTTTTTATTTATTTTATCAATAAGCAAAAAGTAGAACCTAGTCTACATAGACAACAAATACAATAAACCCCAAATGTTTAAATAATAGAGTTAGGGATAGAAGATAATATTTTTGCTATAATGGCCAAAGTGTTTCCTGCTCACAAAAGTATCACTAGCACTATTACATACTGATGGCACTATTGCTTGATCTTTAAAACTTATAGAAAAAATATAAAGGAGCCTATTTGAGTTGTTAGAGGATAATTAACTTCATTAAACAATAATCAAAGCCCTATTTAGATAAAAAATAATAATAAAAATGTCAGGATTCAAGAAATAAAAGCTAGGTGGTGAAAGTGCCAATGGGTCATAATAGTGCCATTGGCACTTTTTCTCAATGACACAATTTTTCTTTGTGTAAAACCTAAAAGTGATAGTGCCATCAACCTATACTCTCGTAGTGCTTTCACTTCTTAGAGTATAACAATAAGATTTAATACAATAAATGATAAGCTTAAGTTGCATATGATCAAAGGCTTTGACTTGGGAGTACAAAGGCCCTATATTATAGTAGAAAACCATGAATTTATTTTATTGAAGCTTAAGATAAAATATTTAAATGCAAGATTAGTTATATGCCAATGCAATATGCACAACTAGTTCTAAATATAATAAAATAGAAGCCCAAAAGTAGAAGGAAAAGGAAGAGCCAATAAGCAAAATAAGAGGAAAGAGCACAACCCAAGATATAAGGTTATCTCTCCCTTGTTCAACGCTTGTTAAAAGCTTTCTAGCTTGCTTGTTGGTGGTAGTTGAATGCTTGAGTTTGAAATCTTGATGCTTAATTTATTGAAGATTACTTGAGAGCTTGTAAACTTGATTGCTTAGAGAAAGCTTAAAAACTTGATGCTTATATGCTTGCATGAATGTTTGCAGAGAGTTGGTAAGGAAGAAGAGCTTGAATTCTTGCAAAGGTGGCCTTTACAATGTTGTGGTAAGAATTGAGCATAAACTTGCCATGCAAAATACTAAAAGATATTTTGATAAAATTTTGCTACTCTAAATCTCTTGATGAAATGGTCATCTTAAGAGTTGATTTTATAGACACCTATGATGGTCATCCCAAATGCTAAAATGCCTTTGATTCTAGAGACCTAATGTGCTACTATAGTACAACTATATACAAAAGATATATACAAGTATATACATAGAGATTTGTCCAAGGGGACTTTAGTTAGCTTTTCTTAGAGGACTCCTGGTTAGCTTTTAGACTTGTCCAAGGAGACTTTAGTTACCTTTACCCAAAGGATTTCTGGTTTGCTTGCTATGATACAAATATATATACAAACATGGAAACAAATGATTTATCTTTAAACAAATAACTAAAGGACTTCTTCCTTACCTATAGGAATTCTAATTTAGATTTTCTTAAAATACTTTTGATTTTTCTTTGCTTTGAGGGCTTTTAATTTTTAATTTTTCAAGAGGTATTCTAATTTTTACTTTCCTTGGAGGAATTTTATTTTTGCTTGATAGATTTACCTTTAAACAAATATATAAAGAAATTCTATTTTTACTTTAACCAAATGCTTCAAGGATTTTTTCTTAGATCTATTTGCCTCATAGAAGTCTCATAGACGACTTCTGATTGATTGGTGAAGCAATAAGTGATACCCCCAATTGGGAAATTTTTTTTTATTGTTGACCAGTTGCCTCCATGAGAGGTTTTATGTGGGAAAAAAATATATGATGAGATTGAGCATGCTATCAACATCTATAAACCTTGTAGTATTCATCATGTAGTGATTGAAAAAACAGAAGACTTTGATTTGATTATTCCATCAACACATGTGAACCTCATAATATGCATCATACGAAAAGGGACTTGTAGTTTGGAAAATACCATTTGAGACAAATTATATTAAGCTAGATGCAAAGTGATGAGAAATATTTAGAAATAGATGATGGCATGAACCCTAAGTTGGTTGACAAAGATGATACTAGGAGGATACACTAGCATCAATCACCTAGTGTAATAAAAAATGAACTAGGAAAGTGTCCAACGGTGCTTAGGAGTAGCAAGCAGGCATTCAGGTGTAGCAATTAGGTGCTTGAAAGTTGAAGCAAGGTCTACAAAAGCATATCTACTTCAAGCGAGGGCTACAATGGTGGATGCGATGGAGGATGCAAGGGTGAGGGTGACGATGGATGAAACAAACTCAAGGACTTCTGAAAACTTAGGTCATGAATTGCATAGGGTATTCAGGAACTTCAAAAACTTATGATTTAGGGTTTGATCCATCAAAATGACTCCTATTTATAATCTCTCCTAGGGTACATTAGGTTTTTAATGACACAATTTGTGCGATCAAATATTAAAATGTGACAAAGGATGGAGATTAAATCTAGGTAGGTGGCATGGATCAAGGTAGATAAATGGTTAGGATTGGATCAAAATGGATGACTGGGATTAATTCACACATATGTATACACATTTATTAAATATATAAAAATATAATATAAAATATTAATATTTAAATATATATATTAAACAAATATATAAAAATATATGTAAATAATGGGTAAAAATGGCAAGAAGACCTAGATGGATGACAAGTGGCTAGATTTTGTCTGTCCCACCGTGATTGCCATTTGTGAAGATAAAAATGCAACACCAAATATATAACAGAAAATAAACAAATAGTAACACAAGAGATTGCACAAAGAAATAGATTTTACATTATTGATACCGATGGATCTTAATACAATCAAATGTGATCCAAATATGGGTTTACACTGTTTATTTGATACAAATGAATACAATATGCTAGTATTATCTAAAACCCTAGCCAACAATGTTGGTGGTATCTTCAAAGCACGTCTTTGCTCCCAATAGAAGTGAGTGGGCTTCAGATATCCATTGGCTCGACCACTCCAGCTTAAGCAGTTGTATAATGCTTATATATCTCTATATCTACACATAGAAGATAACAAAGAGAGTTAGTAATAACTATAAGGGCTCCACTATGTGAGACCCTCAAAAATCAACAAAACCCTAGCTATCAAATGATAAATCTACATATAAATATGAAAATAATGAAATTAATATAATAGTAGAAAATTTACCTTGTGAACTTGTCATTTTTTGATCTGTCACTATTGTTGTTACAGGAAAGTGGTGCATGGATGCCCTAGTGACACCCAAGGGTTAGTACGACTATCAAACTCTGGTCTAAAACGTCTACGGGCACTCGATGGCAGCTGAGAATGCTTGTGGGCACTCGAGGATGGTAAAAATATTCCAACAACACTCGGGAGTAGCAAGTAAGCATTCAGTAGTAGCGGATGAGCGCTCAGGAGTTGAAGCAATGTTTGCAGAAGTAGATCTGCTTCAAGCGAGGGCTACACTGACGGATGCAATGGAGGATGCAAGGGAGAGAAAGACGATGGACAAAAGGAATTCAAGGACTTATGAAAGCTCAGGTCATGAATTGCTTAGGGGATTTAGGGTTTGATCCATCAAAATGAATCCTATTTATAATCTCTCCTAGGGCACATTAGGGTTTCAATGACACAATTTGTGTGATCGAGATTAAAATGTGATGGAGGGTGGAGATTAAATCTGGGTAGGTAGCATAGATCAAGGTAGATGAATGGTTAAGATTAGAACAAGATGGATGGCTAGGATTAATTCACACATATTATACACATTTATTAAATATATATAAAAATATAATATAAAATATTAATATTTAAATATATATTAAACATATATATATAAATATATGTAAATAATGGGTAAAAATGATGGGAAGACCTGGATGGATGACAAGTGGCTAGATTTTGGTGTCTACACTTTCTACTCAACTACCTCCTAGCATCAATATCTTGTATACTTGTAAAAAAATTATTTCCATTTGTATCTTCCTTCTTTATCCTTGTACATAATGTTTGAAACACTATCACCATATTTATCTTAAAGTAATCTCATCCAAGGTTTCAAAATTGGATCTAAATTGAGTGGTTTTTTATCACACCAAGTATCCATACAAATAATTTTTTTCTCCAGTTCCCACCACCCATATTAAGCCTTTAATCACTAGATCAATAGATTTTTTTAATATATTCCAAAGTGTAGAACCATTTGGTAGAGAGAATACAATAAATATTAATCTTGGGTCACTAGGCTCAAAAAAATTAGTTACAAGAAGTCTTGCCTATTGTATTTGACTCTCTTTGTACAATATTCAGATTGTTTTTTTCTAAGATCTAAGTGTGCATATGTAAAAACTCTTAAACCAAGACCTCCCCTAGTTTTATCATCACACACCTTGCTCCATTTCACCAAAGGAAATTTCCTTTTTTCATGTAATACTAACCACAAAAAATATCACATAATATAGATTAAACTTTCCTCTATCTATTTTGGCATAGTATACAATGGCATATAATATGTTGGAATAGCCTGTAAGACCGAATTAATTAGTTGTACTCTTTCTATTAACGATAAACATCTCCCTTTCCATATTGGTAGTTTATTCTAAAATTTACTTATAAATGGATTTCATAATTCTATCATCATTCTCCCCTCAAATAAGGGCATCCCTAGATAAGTTGTTGATAAATTTGCCTCCTCTATTTGAAGTAACCTATAAATCCTTGCTTTGATTTTAGTTGGAGTGTTTAGAAAGTAAATTTTGGATTTTTTCCTATTAACTTTTTGTCTTGATGTTTTTTTATATTCCTTTAATAATATATTAAAATCTTTGGCCTCATTTTTCCTTTCTCTCCCAAAAAGGATTGTATCATCTAAATTTTTTTTATGGGTGATGTTGTGGATGTTATTACTAGCCTTAAGTCCACTTATAAGCTCATATTTGTTAGCCTTCTTCAAGTTCCTACCCAAAATATCTACCATAATAATGAACATATATGGTTATAGAGGATCTTATTGTCTAAGACCTCTCTTGGCTTTAAATTATTTTGTTACTGACCCATTGACCAACATTAAATATGAAACTATGGAGACACAAGCTTTAATCCATCTAACCCATTTCTTAAATCCAAAATTTGTTAATACTACATTTTTTTCTTATTTAACCCTATCATAGACTTTACTCATATCAAGTTTTAAGATCATTGCTTTCTCTTTTCATGAAGTTTCTAAATGTATAACTTCATGAGCTATTATGATCCCGTCTAGAATCTATCTCCCTTTCACAAATCCTTCTTGCTCTTCTAAAATATTTTTTTCTAACAATGGCCTTAATCAATTTGTCATCACTTTGGAGATAATATTATATGCCATATTACATATGCTTATGGGTCTAAATGAATCAAACAATTCAGCATCCCTATTTTTTGGAATTAGGGTAAAGATATGTTGCATTTATTTTAGAACGTATGTATTGTTTTACCCTAGACTATTCCATTACCACCAATAAAGAATCCTTCACTATATTCCAATTATGTTTGTAAAAATTTGCAGAGAGCCCATTTGGACCTAGGTATTTATCCTTATTAAAAGAGAAAAGAGCTAAATGAACTTATTCTATAGTAATATGCTCCATCAGTTTCCTATTATCTTCATTCATTGTAATTGAAGGTACATTTTGAAGAAGTTTATCATTAAGAACTTCAGTCTCCTTTGATCCTAGAATATTTTGATAAAATGACTTTGCCTCTTTTCTAATTTCACTTTGGTCTTCAATCCAAAACCCTTCTATTGATTTAATTCTACTAATTCTAGATGTTGATCTCTGTACTATAGCCATCCTTTGAAAAATAATTGTATTTTTAACTCCTTTTAATCAAGTTTGTCTTGGTTTTAACCTCTAAAATTTATCTTCCTTACACAAAATATTATGATATTCACTAAGAAACTCCATTTCCTCTAATCTTTGATTATTATGATAACCTTTTTGGAATTAAAAAAAATTACATGGTGGAATCAATAGCTTTCACGATGAACCAAGCATGTTGTCTGTCTCTATTGTCGCCATGGTATTCTGCATTGTTCATCCCAAAAGCTTCCACATAGTACTCTGTGTAGTCCACTCCTAAAACCACCATGCTGCATTCATTTCAAACCTTTTACGTCATTGAAAGCACCAAGAAAATGACAACTATTTAGAATTTTTAAAGTTTATCTTTTAGTTCTTTCTTTTAAAAATATTTCCAAAAGTGTTCTTGTTCCATTATTTTAATTTAGATGTGATTGATTTAATTCGTTTTGGAAGCGCATATAGCCCATTGTTTACTAAATAATTCCATGTTTGTGTTATCATATCAACAAATTGAGGATGGTCTTCCCACATCTACTCATATTTAAAATATGATATTTCTTGAATTCACTTACCACCATTTTAACTCTTATTCGCTAGTGATCTGAATCCTTTCATCTTGTTAAGGAATTAATTTTAGCACAAATCCTTTCATCTAGCCAACGATATGAGAGTATGCATCTATCTATTTTTTTGCTATTAGGTTTTGGCCTCTCCTATTGTTGGTCCATGTATAGTTGTCTTTTTCAAACTCAACCTCCCATAGATTATTGTTTTGAATAAAAGCTAAGAAATCTCTCATACTTTGGTTTAATTTCCTAATTCCCCCAAAATTTTCATCCAGCTTGGTTATGGCATTTAAATCTCATATGATCATGAATTATATTTCTTGGTCTTTACTTCTCATAAAGGCTTCATTCCCACTCCAAAATTCTAATCTACCTAACTGAGTTGTAGGTCCATAGACATTGATAAAGATGAAACAAATATTTACAAAGTAGCATGTGACTAAAGAAGCTATCTAATGCCTAGTTTTATGAATGGTTACATAAGAGGTTCTAGTAGGATTTCAACAAGTTAGAATTCTTGTAGTCACTCCTTCAAAATCCATAAAATCCCATTCACATCTCGCCCATACTACTTTTATAGTTTTTGAAACTTATTTTGCCATTTTAGTTTCTTGGATACAAAGAATAGCAGGCTTATTACTTAAATAGAGATCCTTGATAGACCTCTACTTTGAGGAGACATTAGCACCCCTTATATTTCATGATATGATAATCATGCCTTATTAGGGGCTATTGGCCCCACCTGCAAATTACCAATATCATTTTGTTTGGTAAAAAGTTCAACCAACTTAGTTTGTATTCCTTTCTCTACGTTTGCTCTTACTTCCTTGGAACTCACTTGATAATTTGAGGGTTTTCCTCTTTTTTCCTTGCTTGTCTCAGGAGTAGGTTTTAATATTCTATTCCTCAATGTTCTTTCACAAATTTGTTTTCATCAGATTTATCCTCTCTTGGTTCTACTATAGAAGCTTTTGACTTGTCTTGCTCATTTTGTATTTTTTGGTATTTCCTTATTAATGGTGGAGGTATTAACATCTAACACTACATTTTCTTTACCAATTTGTTTCTCCTTAATGGTGCATGGTACTTCAAGAGAGTCTTAAAGATTTTATGAGACACATTCTTTAGGTTCATCAAGAATGTTCATCCCTAAATTAGGATCATACTGAATAAATGATTTCTTGTTAATATGTTGAACCTATTGTATTGTGTCCTCTACTTTTTCTCATAGGCTAAAGCCTCCAAAGGGTTAGTATTTCTTCCAATATCCTTCCTTATTGGTCTCCATTGTTTATTTGCTTTTATTTTTCTAGATATTTTTTTTGAAGTTGAAAACCATCTTCATCCATATCCATTTGTAAGTTTCTCTTGCAATTTTCTACATACGATTCTATTAGGCTCTTCTTAGGTCATGATCTGTCAATATGCCCCACCTCATGACATCTTCTACATCTAAAATATATGTTTTCATAATCTATGGTTTGGATCCACATATTATCCCCATACTTACGAATGATTAATTTTAGGAAAGCTTTACTTATATCAATCATGACCAAAATCTAAGCATAAATAACCAAGAATCCATCTTCTGTAGTATCTGAAATCTCAAGGAATTCTCCTAGAGTGTTGCCTATTTTCTTAAAGGTATCTATTTTCTAAAATTCAATGGGCAACCCATACATCCTAACCGAAAGTGGTACTAGGGATAAATTTACATTTTCAAGTGAAAAGCCTTCATACCAATAAGTAAGGAAGAGTCCTACTCTTCCCGTAAACCAAGGATCCCCTTTTAGGATTCTCTCTTTCTTTTCTAGAAAAAAATGGCTAAGAAGAAAGCTTTGGAAAGAAATGATAGAATCACTTCTGAAGATTTCCAACTCCTATCAATCCATTTTCTTAAGGCTGAAGCCCTTGACCAATACCCATAAAATATACCAAAAACAACCCTATCTTGGAGCAACGAGGATCGATCCTTTGTGGTACGCTTACTAACCTCTACCACTAGAGATAATCCTAAGGATTTAGATATAAATCAATCAATGGAAAGGAAACTAAAACTCAAAATCTACTAAAATTTACCAAAATATTCTATAACAAATATAATATTTGGTAAAAAAATTATAATAATTTGCATGCGAACTTTCTAAGATAAAGAAGGGAAAAAACTTAGCTGAAAAAGTCTATGCCTAGATAGAATGTCTTGCCTCACTAAAGTCCTAGCCCTTCATTGCTCCTTCCATAATCCGAACCCTAGCTGAAAAATATTTGCAATGTTGTTTTTCATGACTTGAGAAATCGTCATTGCCCTTGTTCCAGATGGCTGACTTCATAGAGTTGTATCTCCCTCAATATTACCCGGATTCTTTCATATAACCACTCATTTTAAAGCTATTCAAATGTCTCACAATTTGACCCAAGAATTAGCTCAATCGAACAACCCTTTGCAAAAATATAATCCTAAAAAATGTGACGTTTTTCAAAAGAAAAAAATACTCTAAACCTTCGTAAAGCTAACATAAACTTATTAATTATATGTTATTAAATTAATATTTACAAAACAAATATTAACCAGTTTAAAATCTTTTATAAATCGTTCACTATCGTTTTTATTCTTAAAACAACTAATAAATTATAATTTTTTAAAAATAAATAATAATATAATTAACAAATGATAATTTTAATAAGAAATCTTTTGACAAGTTTACTTTCTAGCATATAGATAAAAAAATTTGTTTGGTCATGCGCATATTATTATTATTATTATTAAGCATTTTTTATTTCTTTTAATAAGCATGCGCGTGTTACTTGTTAATTCTTTGTAAATATAATATAATTAAAAAAATAATTATTTTAATAATTATTTTTTCTACAACATTTTGCATGTCATTTCTTTCCAATTATATATAAATAATATAATTAATAAATAATTTTATTTAATAATAAACCTATTTTCATATTTTCCTTTAAATGCATTTTAATATAAATATATATATATAGTTGTAAATTACTCCATCTTCATCTTCGTTGCTTTTCGATTGTATATATATTTACATACATTTCATTATTTCATCTTCATTACATTCTTTCATTGGAATTGCGGTGTTAAGAATTGTTTCAGAGTTATGGATTTACAGTGTTAAGGATTCTGTGAGCTACAACTTAAAAGCTTTTTAACTGAAATTACATGTTAAGGATTTTTTAAATAAATATTGTGAGGTATTTTTTTTTTTTGACTATATTGTTTATCCTTCAATGGAAGCAACCTTCATATTTTGAACAGGTAAAGCTTAAGTCCAAGTCTATATATAGAACTTGAGGATTCAAGAGTTTGAGCAGAAATTTTGTATTAGTTTTTGTTCCAATATTATTGTTGATATTGTATTTTAGTGACTTACACCTGAAGCCTTAAAAAATATAACCAAACTCCTCACACTATACCTCAAAAATATAACCAAACCCTAATATACCCTTCGTTGTGAAAAACATTTTGGAAGATTTTAAAATTGAAAATAATTTCTTTGATTTGGTTTTACGTTTTATTATAGAGTTTGTTTAGGGTTTTTCATGTTTTTTTTTAAATTAAGAAATATTATAAGTTTAATTTTTAGTTTGTTGGATTGATTGAAAAGTATTTTATATATTTTTTGTTTAAGTTTAATTTTAATAGTTTTATTGAAAGGTAATAAAAAATAAGAAAAGTAGTTCTCAAAATAGAAAGGTAATTGAAAAAATAGGAAAGTGTGTATAAATTGTATAATTCAAAAAGCTTATAATTATAAATGAGTGAGTACTAAAAATAGAATTCTAAAAATAAAAAAGAATGATAAAAATAAAAGAACTAAGGAAACTAGATATGTAAAAGTTATGTTATTTTTTTTAAAGAAAAATATTTGTTTACTTAATAAAAAGGTACAAAACTTTTTAATCGGAGAGATCAAAGTGAGCAGAGCATTCTAAAAAATAGAATATGAAGATAAAGACCTCATTATTAGAGTCCTCGTCATTCTTGCATACCACCCCTGCTCTTATGCTTCTTGATGATTTGGCGGAAATAACCTACCTTTAGTGTTGAAGCCACAACCTAAAGTCTCCTTTGACATTCAACAACAGTTAGCTAGTACCCCAACTAAGATCAACCTCTTAGAGCTTTTACAAACTTCTCATATTTATAGGGAAGCCCCGTTGGAGCTTCTAAGACAATAATTTGTTCCTTCAGACATTTCTCCTAGTGCTATGATTAATTTTGTAGGTTCTCTTGGGATACATCACATCACATTTTCGAACAATGATATGCCTTCCTCAAACTTACGAGGGGATTCTTCCCTCTACACCACTTCATTTATTAGGGAAAATGTTATCAAGCGAATCTTGATTGACAATGGTTATTCCCTTAATTTACGCATTTATCAATTTTTCCAAAATATTAGATTAAAAGAGGAAGACTTAACTAAATCCAGTATCATCATCAAAGCTTTCAACAATAAGTCCCAAGAGGCTTGCAGCGTTATATCTTTCCCCATTAGGGTGAGACCTAATATCTTAGATATATTTTTCTATGTGTCTTGCCTTGCATCTTTCAATTTCTTCTCAGACACCCTTGGATTCATGCAATGAGGGTTGTCCCTTCCAATCTTCATCAATATCTAAAATTCAAACTTACGAACCAACTTGTCACTATTTTGAGCGACCCTCATCCATTTGAATATTTTTCTATGGTTGAGCAAGTTCAATCTAGTCTCAATTTATGCTTGTCAATTTCCTCATCTCACATAAGTAAACAACTTGAAAATCTAAAATTGAGTGAGTAACCAATAATCAATGTTTCCTCATGGGATCAAGTTAATCTATTTCTTCAAGAGCCTCTTCTAGATCTTACTAAGCTACCACCTTCCCCAAGGACTAAGGGTTTACATCGTAAGAAAGGTGAAGTTGTACACATTGGCATGTGTACCTTTATCATCGTAGGTACAACCTTTGAAGAAAATATCTGTGGTAGCAACCTTTGTCATAAAGAGCGTTCTTTTACCCATTGTTATTTATCCAATAATTATCCACTCCCTAAGCAAATCCTATCTAGCATGGGATATATAGGTAAAGTTTTGGGGCCACAACAAAGAGGCATTCAAGAGTCTTAGGATGTCAAGATTTGGCCTAGGAGATGTGGCATAAGTTACATACCTAATAAAAACTAGCCTTTACCATTTGATAATGATGATCACCTTATTACTTATATCGAATATTTAGATCATCAAATATTAGAGTGGAGTAATGAGGATGAGGGTCCCCATTATCCCTCAGATATCTTGTTTTTCCATATGGTAACTTTGGTGCATCCTAATCTAGGTGTGACCCAAAAGGAGCATGCTAAAGGGGATATCCCTTATGATTTGAATCATAAGGATATCCTCTGGAGTAGCTCCTCCTTTAATGGGTATGTCCCTTGTGTTTTGCATGTTGTTTCTTCTTGTTCTTAGGAGGACCATGTTCCTCTATCTCATAGAGATCTTGCAAACTTGGGAATCTCTCCCCCTTTCATTAAAAAGAATGGCACAGTTCGAGTTTGCCGTGAATTTTGTGCAATGAATCCTAGAGAACATGTTGTGGATGTTCCCCTTTGTGACGATAATCATGAAGGTATCTTTCATAATAGCGCTTTCTTTGATGGGTTACTTGCACGACCATCCTTTTTGTTAAAATAAATGACACAATCAAAATTTGTTAATAAAAAAATAAATAAATAAATAATACTATGCATGACTTTGCATTTTCATCTAATTTAGATCGTATTTTACATTTGGTTTGCTTGATTCATACTACATGGCTACCTATCATATTTTGCATGTTTTTCCTAACATATTTTTCCACCTTGCATATTGTTTGACATACAATTGCATTGCTTGTTCATACTTGCATGACTGCTTGATCATATAGATTATTGGGAATTTCACGATAATGGCAAGTGATGACACATAGTAAGGTCATAGCTCACATGCATTGCACTCACACTAGACCTATCTGATCAGGGTTATGCATAAGGGGTCGAACCCGAAACATACTTGTAAAAAATAGATGAATTCGTTTCAAAATTGTAGTGAATCCTGATCAACCTCACGTCGAAGGAAATGGCAAATTACTTTGGTTTCTGAATTTTTTTTGGAAAAAATGGTTACTTTGACAGTTTTGGTTGGATCGGGTGGATACTAAGGTTTAGATTCGATTTGATGCATAACAAGGTTTGAGGTCCGATCTGATGCATAATACGGTTTGAGGTCTGGTCTGATGCATAATAAGTTTTAGGGATCTAGCCTGATGCATAATAAGGTCTAAGGATTCAGCTTGATGCATAATAAGGGTCAAGGTCTGGTCTGATGCATAATAAGGTCCAAGGATCTGGCTTGATGCATAATAAGGTTTAGGGATCTGACCTGATGCATATTAAGGTTTGGGGGTCCGATATGATGCATAATAAGGTCTTAGGGTCAGGTTTGATGCATAATAAGGTCCAAGGGTTGAGTCTGATGCATAATAAGCTCCAAGGGTTAGGTTTGATGCATAATAAAGTTTGAGGTTTAGGTCTGATGCATAATAAGGTTAGGGATACAATTTGATGCATAATATGGTCTAAAATGTGGCCTGATGCAAAAAATGATCTGGTATCAGTCCTGATGCACAATATGGTCTGATGCCTTGCTTGAAGCAGAATATGGTTTACATGCAAAAAATGGTCCATCATTGACCACCTGTCATGTTTCACACAATTGATCACCCATACTGCATGCCCAATACAATTTTTCCATGTGTTGAATCCATCCATTCTGTTTATAAAAGGGCATCAACTATCATTTTTCGAGTTCATTTCTACGACTACACCCAACCAAAGCGAATCGTTATCGAGCAATCAAATTCTCTTGTTTCTCCCGTTTCCAAGTTTCAAACTTCTAGCAATGGCCACCACTTTCGCCCCTATTCCAAATTTTAAGAACCCTTCTTGCACTTTAATTTCAAATTTGCTAATAACCCCAAGCACGGACTTATCATGGTTAGAAGATGCAGGTTTGACAACCTTGGTGTTAATGCCACATTTCAAAACTGATAAAGTCCTCTTGCAACATATTATTGGTGGTTATTGATGAGGCCCGAAAATGCCTCCATCATAGCATGTTTTGAACAACTAAAACTTACCTAAAACTCTATGATTTACTTTATATACTAGTTAAGTTGATCTAATATGCTATGTATTAATTGTTTGTATGATTGATGTGTTTGAAATATTATATGCTGATTTTTATAGTTTTTGTGTAGTTTTATGTCACTTTGCCATGACCTGTTACATAAGGGATATGCTTAGGCTGATAGCAACACTTTACTATTCTTATTTTGATGTTTCTCAAGCATTAATTTCTTTGAATTTAGCAAATATTGCAAAGAACTGTGACTGTGCAGCAGAAACTAGTTTTCCTATGTAAATTCCAGCCAACTACAAATGAATGGCAAGGCATGGAATTCACACATGAAGAGGAATGAAGGCTATTGCAATCTGATCCTGACGACTAATCCACCTAATAAATGCAGCTAAAATCAATTGAAGGGTACATAGTTGGTCATTCTGAAGATCTTCGGATTGAAAAATACAATCTCTTCAGATTGAGTGAATATCTTCGGATTGAACCACTTAGCTTCGGATTGAGAACAGAAAGCACTTTTTGCCCTGTTGACTGATTTATGATGGTGGAAAAAGGGAAAGAAGGCTGAGGAGGTTAAAGGAAAATATCTCCCATCTAACTTTACCATCCTTGCCATCCAAAGACACAATTTATAGAAAAGATCCTCTTCTAGGATAAACCCAGGGAATACTGCAGAATAACAAGAATTGATTTGCAGAGTATATTTTCTGTTGTAATTAGATTTTAGGAATCTATAAAATATAACTCCCGTCCAGGTTGAGCTAATAATAATAATAGTAGAAATAGTAGTAGAGAAAATATAGATAGAGAATAAGTGAGAAACCCGAGACTCATTACGGTTTTGTAACAGGTTTTAGCAGCAGATTTGTAATCATGTTCTGAATCAATAAAGTACAAGTTTTTTTATTCATTCTATTATGTTTGAGTGTGAGTAAGATTTAGAGAGAGAGAGAAACTCATACCTTCTTCTGGAAAATGAGGTTGGCCACTTCCAGACCTAGGAGGAGGACTAACAAATAGGTTTTTTTCTAATTTTGCTGCAACAGAATAAGCTATGAAACTTGTCAATTTCATTCTTTTGTAGTAGTTAACATCCATTTCAGTCCTAATAATTTATTTTATATTTAATATACTTTTGTGATGTGATTAGCAGTAGATATGATTAGTCTTTTTGCTTTCCAATAACTTTCTAATTTATTGCAATTTCCATTTCCAGCAATTTACAGTTTTCTATAATTTTTTTGCATTATTATTTTTGCTGTCAACCCCTGCACAGAAGATTGCCAACATTTTGTTACAGAGTATTGACAAGACTTAATTTTAGTTTTCATTATTGCAAGAGTAAATAGACTTTAATTTTGCAACTGTAATTAGGTTTCCAATTTTGCAACTGTAACTCGGGTTTTAATTTTTGCAATTTAAATAGATTTCATTCTTGCAACTGTAACTAAGGTTTCATTTCTGTAATCAACAATTAGTCTTCATTCTTGCAATTATATTAAAGTTCAATTTATGCAATTTAGAGGTAGAAGAGACCTAAAAACCCCCCACACAATCAGTTCCACAAATAAGACTTGCTACTCCCAATTGACCTTAAATTATAGCCCTGTTCACTCTTTCTTTCGTAGATAGCCTTGTACACTGCTCTGGATTGACAAATTCATTGAGAATTAATGATGTGCTTAATAACAGTGCATAATTTTGGCACCGTTGTCAGGGAGAGTGTTGTTAGAAGGTGTCAATAGTTCAATAGTTGTTCATTAGACTATGTTGTGAAAATTCAGGGTAAAATATGAATATAACAGCTGGTTAAGTAATAATTATTGACTTATAATTTATGTCATTAAGGAGGAGGTATGAATGAGTAGGCCTAGGGACGAAGAAGGTAAAATTATCCAAAGAGATCCCTGGATTATTCCACTAAGAAGATCTTCACGCCTAAGGGGTGAATCACCTATGTTTGAACTACCAGAAAAACTAAAACACAAACCACTAGCTTCATCATCATCAGAATCTCCTGATAAAAAAAAATTACCAAACTCATTATCAACAAAAGGTTTTGGACCTCTTGAGAAATAAATTTGGATAGGTTTAACTATTTTTGAAGAACAAAAAATTATGGTAGAAAGAGGTAATCCAGATGGGGATGACCAACATGGTCGTGTCCATAATGAAAATGATCAAGATGTGCTCCAACCTCCTAGAACATTTGAATATCCTATTCTTTTGAATCCCACATAGAACTCTCCAATGAAAACAATCTCACCTTCAGTGTTTCCAACCTTCTGGGGTGTTGCATCTGAAGATCATGATCAATTCTTGTTTGGATTCAAAGTAGTGTGTCAAACCTATGACTATATAAATGATAATAAGAAACTCAAGGTTTTTTCTTCAACACTCAAGGACTCAACATTACGCTGGTTCATGAGCTTACAACCAGATTCCATCCAAACCTAGGATCAAATGGAGACTGTGTTTTTAGACAAGTATCAAGAGTATTGTCGAGTAAGGAATAGGAAAGATGAGTTGTTCAGAATTAAACAAGAATATGATGAAACATTAGAAGATTACCTTGATAGATTTGTGTTTGTTCAAAGAAGGTGTGGACTGGGAGAACAAGAATTGTGCAAAACCATTTTTCTAAGAGGACTACAAGATGAATCCAAAGAGGTATTAGATTTGATGGGAAATGGGGATTTAAGTACTCGTAATATGGATGATATTGTGAATCTTTGTAGAAATTACTCTTGCACTAGGCAGAAAAGAAAGAAAAAGAGCACAAATGGCACTGATGTGAAGGACCTAATAGAGGAACTTGCAAATTTTAAGACTGATATCCTGGTACAATTAAACACAGCTCTGGGAGAAATGTCTACTAAAGCAAAAACCATAGAACCTTTAGCAATTTATTGCCCAAGATGCAGGAATAAACATGCCTTACAAGAATGTCCTCTAAAAAAAACATCCATTTCAGCCATTTGTAGTATTTGCTCAAAAGGACATTTGACTGACAAATGTCATCTGCTACCACAACTAAAAACTATCCTAGAAACTCAAATATAACTCAATTATGTGGGACCAATACAAAGGGGAAATTTTCAACAGTATCAAAATACCTCTTTTTTTCCTACAAATTGGGGAAACAACCATGGAAACATGTCTCGGGGACAGTCAGAACCACCCCCATGTCCTTGAAATTATGCTCAATGGGAAAATTCTCAAGAATGGCCATAGACATGTTGGAATAATCCATCTTGGAATCAAAACCATAATAACCCATCATGGAATCAAAATAACCCACCATAGACTCATAATCAAAGTAATCCATCTTGGATGCAAAATCAACAGCAATGGGGTCAACAATACCAGTCATATCCAAGGCAACAAAGAAATCAAGGTCAAACTCAGAATTTGTTGCCTGCACCAAATCAAAATTTTCAAGGAAAACCAAATCAATAAATGCAACAGGTGAAACAACCTCAATTACCAGCTCAACTTGTAATAAATCCAAATAACATAAGGCAGGAAGCTCCTGCCTATATGGCTGATTCTAAAGGAAATTCAGATATGCAAATTCTGGATTGTAGCAACATACAACTACATTCAGGGAAAATTTTACCTGAACCTGTTATAATTTAAGTGAAAGAAGATGAAATTCAAGAACCTATTGAAACAAGCAAAGTAAAACCAACAACGAAAGAAGAAGAAGAAAAAATAGAACCACAGGTAGAGTAGTTACCTTCATCAGGGATAATTCCATACCCTGAGAGACTTAACACTACATCAAAAAATTCTGAATCAAAGTTAGTGAAAGAACTCAAAAAATTAACCATATCACTGCCCTTATTACAATCCATTAAGGATATACCTATGATTAAAAGAACTGTCCGAGATTTGTGCAACAAAAGAGCAAGAATAAAAAAGAAAGCATTTCCTAAAACTGTTAATGTTGAAGGAGAGATAGCTGATCTCTTGTCAAGAAAACTAGTACCTCCAAAGTATAGTGACCCAGGAAGTCTAGTTATCACAGTGATCATAATCTCAATACCAATATCAAACGTCTTAGTTGATCTAGGAGCTGCAATAAATATCATGACCAAGGATACAATGGAACAATTACAACTTAAACATCTCAGCCCCACATTCACAGTTTTAGAAATGGCTGATAGATCAGTTGAAAAACCTGAAGGTATCATTGAAGATGTCCCTATAGAAGTTTTTTCTTGGGAATACCCTGTAGATTTTTTGGTTTTATAGCCAAGAAACTCAACACATGGCTATCCCATTATCCTAGGAAGACCTTGGCTTGCAACTGCAGCAGCATTTATAGACTGTAGATCTGGAAAATGATAATTTCAAATGGTATTGACCTAAAATATATTTATCTATATCCTCCTGCAAGACCTTTAAGCAATTTCATAGGTCAGTTATGGTTTCCTGACTCATATGAATAACCATAATAGGTTATTTCCATACTAGCCACCTTGGTAGTAAGGGAACACACAGAAGACCTCCATGACACAATTTTTTTAGAAAATGAAATAGTCCTAATGAATGTTCTGCATAAACAAGGGTTAGAAGAGGAAGCAACCGATATCAATCAATTGCAAGTGAGAAAATAAGGTCAAAGTTTTGAAGAAAGGACATCTATACCATCACATGAAACATTTGTTTCACTACCACATGGGTGGCACCATCACTTGATCTTCCCTTCTCATTGTCCTATATAGGATAAGATTCCATCAGAAATAAATGAGACATAAACTTTTTATGTCCTCCCATATCATCATTGTCCTTTTAATTCCCTAGTCAACAATTATGAAGAAGTAAATTCAGTCCTTCCAAATACAAAACAAATAGAAGTCCAACCAGGCAAATTTTTGAACATAAATAGCCATCTTACTAGGGAAGAGGAAGAAAAATTGATAGCTGTTTTGCAAAAGCATATCCATGATTTTGCTTGGGATTACAAAGATATGTCAGGGATTCACCTTGATGTATGTACTCATAGAATTTATACTGAAGATGTCAAGCCTGTAAGACAACCTCGGGAGAAGACCTGAATCCTTCCTTGAAGGATATTGTGAAAGAATAAATTGAAAAACTTTTGGAAGTAGGATTCATTTACCCAATTTTTGATAGCCGGTGGGTCTCTCCATTGGTTATAATGCCTAAGAAAAATGGGGAAATGAGAGTATGTATAGACTATACAGAATTGAAAAAATTGACATACAAAGATTATTTTCCATTGTCGTTCATAGATCAGGTGTTAGATACTCTTGCTGGAAATAAATATTTTTGTTTTCTTGATGGATTTAGTGGATATAATCAAATTCAGGTTGCACCTGAAGATCAAGAGAAAAAAACCTTTACCTATCCATGGGGAACATTTGCCTATAGGGTCTTACATTTTGGTTTGTGTAATGCCCCAACAACATTTCAGTGATCAGTGTTAACCATCTTTTATGATTTGACTACCAACAGTGTTGAAATATACATGGATGATTTCACAGTCTGTGGACAGACTTTTGAATTTACATTGGAACACCTTGATAAAGTTTAAAATCACTGTGAAACCTACCAGTTATCCTTAAATCCAAACAAATATTTTATGATGATGGAGGAAGAAATAGGTTTTGGTCATCACATCTCTCCTCAAGAGATCCAGGTTGATCCAAAGAAGGTGGAAATTATCAAGAACCTTCTCCCTCCTAAAACTCAAACTGATGTCAGAAGCTTCCTAGGACACATTGGTTTTTGCCACAGGTTTATTCCCAGCTTTAGCACAATAGGCCATCCCATGTTTGCCCTATTGACTAAATATTATGAATTCTCTTGGACTGCAAAGTGTCAGGAATCATTTGAAGCTCTGAAAGAAAAATTAGTAACTCCACCTATGTTAAGAGGACCTAACTGGACATTACCATTCCACATACAGACTGATGCTTCCAATACTGCAATTGGAGTAGCATTGGGACAAATTTACAATGGTGAACACCATGCTATCTACTACATTAGCAAGAACTTGACAGTACCTGAAAAAATTATACCACAACTGAGAAAGAATTCTTGGAAGTAATCTTTGCCATCAATAAATTTAGGCATTACATCACAGGTTATCAAATATTCATTCGCACAGATCACACAACCATTAAATATTTTATGAATAAGCCTATGGTGAGTGCAAGGATTATACGTTGGTTACTGTTGCTGTAGGAATTTGATATCACAATAATCAATAAACCAAAAAAAGCTAATGTTGCAGCAATTTTTTTGTCCAGGTTACAGAACACAGAGGAAGGGGAATTAGTGGAGGACACTTTTTTTGATAAAAAAATATTTGCTATATCTGTCCAATCACCTTGGTTTTCAGATATAGCCAACTATTTGGTCACAGGGAAAGTACCCCCACATTTTACTTCCAAAAAAAGAAAACAATTGATCAAACAAAGCTCTTCTTTTGAATGGATTCAAGGTATGCTTTTCAAGAGTAGTCCTGATCATATGTTACGTAGGTGCATCCGAAAGGATGAGGTATATGATATCCTTAGGGCTTGTCATGATGAACCCTACGATAAACACTATTCTGTAAAAAGCACAATTAGAAAATTTTTAGGAATAGGATATTATTGGCTATCTCTTCACAAGGATGTGAAAAAGTACATCAGGCATTGTGATGCATGCCAAAGAATGGGGAAACTCACTCACACAAATGAAATGCCACTATAGCCTCAAGTGGTTTTAGAACCATTTGAGAGGTGGGGGATTGATTTTTTTGGACCTATTGATCCACCTTCTCAAGTAAAGTTGCATATTATGGTATGCACTAATTACCTGACAAAGTGGGTAGAGGTGTGTGCTTTCAAACATGCTCATGAAGAGAAGGTCACTGATTTCTTGTATAACCAAATTTTTCAAATATTTGGAGCTCCACGGTCTATCACCACAGACTAAGGACCCCAATTTGCATCTAAATTTATTGAGGCTTTTACAGAGTTGTATAAAATCAAACATAGGAAATCATCACCTTACCACCCATAAGCAAATGGCCAAGTTGAGGTAACAAACAAAGAATTGGAATGGATCTTGATAAAAACAGTAGTTGTTCATAGGAGAAACTGGCTAGATAAATTACCTAAAGCGGTTTGGGCTTACAATACCACTTGGAAATCCACTACTGGATTCACACCTTATGAATTGGTTATTGGTAAAAAGCCCCTCCTACCTATTGAATTGGAGCTACTAACATTACGTACAACATTGGAAATTAGAATTGAATTGTCATAGGCATAAGCAGATAGGATTCTGCATTTGAATGCATTAAATGAACTTTGGTTGGATGCTCTGCATCAAACTGAAGTAATTCAAGAGTAGAGGAAGTTGTGGCATGATGGCCACCTACAAAAGAGAAAATTTTAGTAAGGATATTGGGCTTTGCTATTTGATTCTCGCTATGTGGACTTCCCTAGAAAACTAAGGAGCAGATGGCTTGGACCGTACCAGATTGAAGAAGTATTTGACAACAAAGCAACTCACCTCTCTCCCATTGATGATTCACGAAGAAATTTAGTAGTGAACAGACATTGCCTTCGAGTGTACCATACACCTCTGACTAAGGAGGAGTTCTTGCAACAACTTGATAGCTTGGATGCACAACAGGTAGAAGAGATAAACTCTTCCACCATAATTGCCATAGATTGAGCATAATCATAGATTTTAGGAAAACAGAAAAATAAAAAAAATCAAGAAACAAAAAGATGAATAAATTCTGGTTGTGAATTCCTTCATGGGCATAATCAGAATAAAAAAAGGAAAAAAAAGAGAGAGAAAATGAGAGGTAAAAAAAAAAGAGAGAAAAATGAATAACTTAGTAGTGAAAACCTTTTTCTAAGGCACTACTGAGTTGGTATGCATGAAAACCAATTTTCTGGCATGCATAACCTTGAAAATTTTTGAGTCACCATTGTACAAATTCACCAACTACATTTGTTTTTGAATTATTGCAGTAAGCCTCAGTAGAGCATCAAAAAAAGCAGTCATCTTTCAAAAACTTGCATTAACTTTTTTTAACTAGGTATATGTTTTTTGCACTTTTCTCATTGTAAATATTTGATATATAGTATATGACAATTAACCATTAGTATAAAAGTGTTCATAAGAGTTGGCATAAGCAAAACATGTTTTAAAAGAAGAATGTTGGTTTCTATTGTATCTTCGGAATGACTATTGCATTGTATCTACAAAATGACTGTTGCATTGTATCTTCGGAATGAAGCTTTGTCTTCGGATTAAAATTATCATTAGAATAAAATTTAATCTTCAAAATAAGCACTTAATTTTATGTTTCCACGTGGCATCCAAGGAGGGAGAAAATATACGATCAGCAAAATTTTTGACTCCATGTGATCATTGACACATGTCAGCTGGTTCACGGTGAGATTTGTCTCATCTTGAGGAAGTACAAAATCACAGGGAAAATAACTAATAATGTGCCACCATCGTTTGTTGTTGATAACCATGCATGTGGGAAAATCACACGTAGATCGGATGAGCTAAGGAGATTTGACGGCGAGGACGTATGTCCAATGATTGATGGACAGGTTTCCAAGTCAAAAATAGGGAAGTGTGCCACTCTTCATTCCAAATACATAATCACTAATGCAACATGAATACAATAATTTATTTTTGAAGAAGAATAGAATATTGCAAATCCAAAGAGAAAACTCTGTAATTTTGTAGAAACAAAAAACCAGTGACCTAGTAGACGACTGTAGCAGTAGAGGTGAGTAGTATTTTTAGCATAGCAAGAACATAAAAATGGGACAAAAGATAAAAATGGAACCAACAGATACTACCATCATTCGAGAGATTTTAGAAGTGTTGCAAATTTTTGAATATGGAGGGTTTATGCCATTTTTAGACAAATTCGATGGAAGCTCTGAAGATTTGGCTGCCGAATTTGCTCGCACATTCAGAAATAACAGGGTGCACATCAACGACATGAGAATTGAGGTAACCCCTGAAGTTATTAGTCAAATTACTGAACTTCCATTAGAGGGTCTTCAAATTTATAGAACTGGAAAGAATACACTAGCAAACATAGTTAGTCAATTTTTGGAAGAAGATAATAAAGAACCAGAATACTTGAATAACATGTTTAAGGGTGTAAAGAGGACCAACTTACAAAAACCTTGGGATGAAGTAGCCACATGGGTAATCAAGTTTTTAACCTATGAAGGGCAGTATGTAGTTTTATCAAGGCATCAATTTAAAATTTTGAACCACCTAAGACATGGTAGGCAACAGCCTGAGGTTAGGGTAAATATTGCCCTATATCTACACTAGGAGCTGCAAAACATGGCAAAATGCTATTAGGAGAGAAAATGGAGCCCTCGCCACCATGGTATTATCAAATTGATCTGCAAGCATCATTTCAAAGGAAACGTAAGAAGATTTGTTAAGTTTTACTCTGCTATGACTAATGTAGTCTTCGAAAAAGAGGATGAGGAGGAAGAAGACATAGATGCTACTGTAGAGGAGGAAACAAATGTTGCTACAAAGGAGGAAATAGATGCTACTACAAATATTGCTGCAAAAGCAACAAAGTACCTTTCCCCAGAACCTTCAACCTCATAAATTAAGAGAGGGTCTGGAACTGGCAATAGAAAATGAAAACATAAGAGGGTCCATTTTATGAGAATATTTTTGATCTAACAGAACATGGGAGTGAAGTTCCCAACAAAACTAAAGAAGAGACAAAAGTGGAAGCAGAGGAAATTCCACCAAAACTTGATACAATTCCTACAGCCCTTGTTGACACAAGAAAATAGAGTAAGAAGAGAAAGTATACACCAGGAACCAGGAGGTCCACAAGACTCCACCTGAAAGAAACATAAAAATAGACTATTGAAGAGGAAAACAACCAAGGTAGTCCTGATGTCACATAAATACAACCAACCACTGTAAATACCACCTTGGAGGATTTTTCAAAATTTCTTGAACAGTTGGTTGAGGAAGAGTCTGGACAAGACAATTTTGAAATTGATGCAAACTTAGATGCAATCATAGATAACCTTATGGAACCCTCTAAACAAGATCAAATAGTTGAAACAGAAAGTGAGATAATGGTTGAGCAACAAACTGTAGATAATTTTTCTGCATCAGATTCTAAATTAGAAGAAGAAGAGGTGGACATTGTAGAACAGTTGAGAGCAGCCAAGAGTATGATTAAAACACAAACCAGATGGGTTGAGGAGAAGGAAAATATCATTGAAAAACATGAAAAAATAATTGTAGAGTTGCAGCAAGAAGTGGAGGAACTAAAGAGCTGAATGTTACAATTTGAAAAATAGTCAACTACAGCAGATAATGAGGAAGAGTTGGCTCAATTACTGCTTGGATTATCTAGGGAAAATAATTCTTCCCCCTTGATAGAGGCATATTTGGATGAAAACACAAGAGCTCATTCTGAAGCAGTGCCCTTCCATTCCGAAGCAACACCTTCTCAATTCGGAGATGCTCCAAAATCGATCAGGAGCCCATAAAAGAATATCTATGGAGAGTCACAACAGTTATGTCTACAAGAAACACTAGCACAGGAGCATTTTGAATAGAAAAATGTAAATAATCAAGTAAGTGCTCCTTTGAATAATATTTTTCTAGAAGTAGGGATACAAGTAGAATTATTGTCAGATGTCTAACCAGTGGAAGTAGCAGAAAAAGGGATACAAGTAGAATTGCTATAAGATGTCCAACCAGTAGAAGTGGCAGAAAAAGGGGTACAGGTGGAATTGTTGCCTAGGTTTCAACCTGTAATTAGACCACCCAATACTGTATCCCTAGAGCAGTATAATACAAACATTGCTAATTGGATGATAAAATATGAAAAGCTTGCCACACAGGTTGAGAAATTGAAACTGGTAGGAAAATAGTTGGAGACAAAGGACATAGAAATCAGTGCATTAAATGAAAAAGTAACTGACCTGTGTCAAATTGCTGAATTTTTGGTTCAATTCAAAAGACCTGCCAGGTTTTACAGTATCATTCTGAAGGAGAGATATCTGAGATGGCAGGTTATGAGAATTAGCTCAGGTATCCCCTATAAACTGGAAAAAGTTGAAGAGTTTTTGGAAGCTTACTTCAACAATCCTATAGAGCAGAAAAACTTGCTATGTGAGTTATTTTTGCACAAATTTTTCATTCCATAGGATGTAGATTTCCACCCCCAGATTTGCATAGGAGATGTGCAATTGAGAGCTTTTATGTCTACCTTACAAAATCAGTTTTACTGGGACCAAGAAAAAAGGCAAAATAAGGAAATTGAATTAAGAGCTGAATTGTTAGTCAGAGCAATTCAGCCAAATAATCCAATTATCACCAGACAACAATTTCTCATGATGAACAAGGACGATATCAAAAGGATGTATTTGAGAAATTTGAGGGACTGTGTAACTAAATTCCAATTTTTTTGTAATGATAATTTTGTTTCAGCATTATCACATTGCAGAAACAGATGGGCAAAACTTTCCATGTATTTATAGAAAATGGAACCTATCTCCCCCATTAATCTGGAATGGTCTAGAAGAAGAGTAGAAGGGGTGATACAACTTATTGAAATTATGTAGCATAACTGGGTAGGTCTCATATTTAGGCCTCCAACCATTATTATTCAAGTTCCTACTATTTTGAAGAGGATCCTCAACCAGATGAGCAATTTGAAAATTGGCTCAGAAACCTTCAGGAGAACAGAGGATACTATATAGGCAAAAAGTTGTTCTACAGATCATGGAACTTGAATATAGATACCTGTGATTCTATAGCCCAACAGAATGCATGAGGACATGCATTAATATAAGTTGGGGGGAAAATGATGAGGCATGGAAATGCCTCCATCATAGCATGTTTTGAAAAACTAAAACTTGCATAAAAATCTGTGATTTACTTTATATACTAGTTAAGTTGATTTAATATGTTGTGTATTAATTGTTTGCATGATTGATGTGTTTGGAATATTATATGCTGATTTTTATAGTTTTTGTGTAGTTTTATGTCATTTTGACATGACCTGTTACATAAGGGATATGCTTAGGCTGATAACAACACTTTACTATTCTTATTTTGATGTTTCTCAAGCATTAATTTCTTTGAATTTAGCAAATAGTGCAAAGAACTATTACTGTGCAATAGAAACTGGTTTTCTTGTGTAAATTCCAACCAACTACCAATGAATTAAAAGGCATGAAATTTATCTGCTTGTTGTGGTGCAGTGGTAAATGCCCTGGGTGCTGGTAGAGGCCGACCCAGGTTCCATTCCCCTTGTCTCCATCTTGCAGATATATGGTATGGTTAGGAATGTCCTATGTGCTGGTAGAGGCCGACAAGGCTCCATTTCTCCTATGCCCAACCTGTTGAAAGTGGCACCCCAAAAGGGGTGTTTTCCATTATAAATTAGTTTTAATCCACCCATGTAGAGGAGTTGGAGAGTGGTGGGTAGTTAAATCTCTCTAGTTGTTGAGAGGCCCAGGTTCAAATCTCTTGCCTCACATGTTGCGGATATGTTATGTAATGGTTCCCTCATGGTCACAGTCTGTTTACCCCTTGTGGCCACCACCAAAAAAAAAAAAAAGGCATGAAATTCACACATGAAGAGGAATCAAGGCTATTACAATATGATCCTAATGACTAATCCACCTGAGAAATGCAGCTGAAATAAATTGAAGAGTACATAGTTAGTCATTTCGAAGATCTTCGGATTGAGAAATACAGTCTCTTCGGATTGAGTGAATATCTTTAGATTGAGCCACTTAGCTCCGAATTGAGAACAAAAAGCACTTTTTGACCTATTGAATGATTTCTAATGATGGAAAAATGGAAAGAAGGATGAGGAGGTTAACGAAAAATATCTCCCATATAAATTTGTTGTCCTTGCCATCCAAAGCCACAATTTATGGAAAAGATCCTCTTCTAGGATAAACCTAGGGAATACTGCAGAATAACAGGAATTGATTTGCAGAGTATATTTTATGTTGTAATTAGATTTTAGACATCTATAAAAGATAGCTCTCGTCTAGTTTGAGCTAATAATAATAACAATATAAATAGTAGTAGAGAAAAAATAAATAGAGAATAAGCGAGAAAACTGAGACTGTTATAGTTCTATAACAGGTTTTAGTAGCAGATTTGTAATCGTGTTCTGAATCAATAAAGTACAAGTTTTTCTATTCATTCTATTATTTTTGAGTGTGAGTAATATTTAGAGAGAGAGGAACTCATACCTTCTTCTGGAAAATGAGGCTGGCCACTTCCAAACCTAGGAGGAGGACTAACAGACAGGTTTTGTTCTGATTTTGCTGTAGTAGAATAAGCTGTGAAACTTGTCAATTTCATTCTTTTGTAGTAGTTAACATTCATTTCAATCCTAATAATTTATTTTTTGTTCAATATAATTTTGTGATGTGATTAGCAGTAGATCTGATTAGTCTTTTTGCTTTCCAACAACTTTCCAATTTACTGTAATTTCCATTTCCAGTAATTTACAATTTTATGTAATTTTCTTGCATTATTGTTTTTGCTGTCAACCCCTGCATAGAAGATTGACAACCTTCTGTTATAGAGTATTGACAGGACTTAATTTTAGTTTTCATTATTGCAAGAGTAAATAGACTTTCATTTGCAACTGTAATTATATTTCCAATTCTGCAACTGTAACTAGGGTTTTAATTCTATAATTTAATCAGATTTCATTCTTGCAACTGTAACTAAGGTTTCATTTTTGTAATCAGCAATTAGTCTTCATTATTGCAATTAGATTAAAGTTCAATTTATGCAATTTAGAGGTAGAAGAGACCTAAAAACCCCCACATAATCAGTTCCACCAATAATACTTGCTACTCCCAATTGACCTTAAATTATAGCCCTGTTCACTCCTTTCACAGATAGCCTTATACACTACCCTGGATTGACAAATTCATTGAGAATTAATGATGTGCTTAACGACAGTGCATCAGTTATGACCATGACAAGGCCATTATAAAAAAGAAAATATAGAATATAAATCTAGCGTTCACTATCACAACTGCATGTATTCACAGATTGATAAATATTCCTTTTGGTGATTGTCCTCCACTGTAAGAAAAGTGCCAACTCTCTGTAGAAGAGAAAGGTTACCTCGATAAAACGTACCAACTCACCATAGAAGATTTTGCAGGTATAATTATTGTGTCTTAGAATCTATTAATGCTAAAAATTTCAAATTTATAAATTTTTATCTTTTTTTTTTTGTAGCTTTCGCTTCCAAGTCAAAAGAGGGTTAACAATCGTTGATGTTGAGAATACAACTCTAAAGGCCATTATTGAGTTCTTCCTAGCAAGACTGATTTTGCTTGGAAGATCAAAAATGTTAGTGTATATACCTTTTATGGTATTTAGCATGTGTTAAGTTCACTAGGTAAGTAGGTGTGTCTAGCATTTAATAATTAAGGCATGCTTTGTCATCCTTATCTGGTTGTTATATTTTGATGGTTGAGATCTTGATCCTCTCCAACCGATCGTGTGGTTGTCATTTGTTCACCTTGCTTATTTAAGCAAGTCTCTTTTGCTCATTTTCTAATAATGCAAGCAATCATTTCGGCTCATTGTGATTTTCTTCATGGCTCTTTGATCTTGGCTTTCGTTTCTCTCTTCATGGTACCAGAGCTAAGGAGTTTTTGAAGATTTTCCATTGGCTTGCATTTTCTCTCGACGGATCACGGTCTTCGTCTCTCGTAGGTTTCGTTGCGGCCCCTTAAGTACCCTTCACACTTTTGTGCTCTTGCGTGGCGTGAGGGATATCTCACCTTGCATGGTTCGTTGATCCCCGTAGACCTCCAACGCATGGCCCCCATTGCGCATCGGCCCCTCTAGCTACGGTGCGTCCACACGGATCTGCTCATGGTCCTCCGTCCAACTCTGTTTGCCCATAATGGCTCCAGACAACACTGCGCACCATCCTTGTTGATTCAAGGCGTTGGGGCGTGGAGTTTATCAGATCTGGTGATAAATAATTTTTTTCTTAAAGTTTACTCAAAAACGTCACTGAAACTTGCAGGCCTTTTTTTTTGTGTCTTTCGTCGACCAAATCTCAATTTCGAGGGCATATTCAGATACCCTTTTTTGAGCTGATCACTTTTTCTTTTTGGATCACTCGAATCCGAGGTCGTTTGAAGAAGTTATGAGCATTTGAAGATCTGGTGTTCTCGCAGATTTTTGGCAGCCTATGTAACAGTCACGTTTTTCGAGACTGCTCCTTGACCGGGCCCTGTTTTTTGAAATGGACAGTTTTTGGACATTCCTCATTCCGTGTCGGTCGAAATGGGTAGCTGCACGACCCACTTTCCCCTCACCGTCTGCCCGAAATCTCTTTTTGAAGTTCTGCAATTTAGTTCATTAATTAAATTAACTAGTTTTAATTTAATTAATTTTTCTAAAGTTTGGGGGGCCAAAAATTTAATTTTTGCCCTCAATCGAATTAATTGCATAGAATCCACATACGGACTCCGATTCGCATGATTTTTTTTGCGTTGGAATCGTGACTCAGTCCTCTTTGTCGTGGATCAATTGCATTTCATCTTTCTACCTTGTAAAGTGGTGAATAAAAGTTTTTTCCGGGGGATTGTGTCGGTGTTGATTGAGAGCACCTCCTTGTGTTGCTTGGTTTTCTTGTTGCTTTGGTGATTCCTGGAGATGGATTCAGGATTTAAGATTGAGCCCCTTACACCTCACAACTATCATACATGGAAGCCACGCATGTTAACACTATTGGCACAAAAAGGCTTAAATTCACTTATTAAGGAGCAAAAATTCACTTTCAAGACAGATTATGAAAATTGGTCTTTCACAAAAGCACTTGGTGAAGCACTTGGGTTAATCAAAGCAAATACTAGTGAGAGTTTGTGGTTCCATTTTGATGAAATAAATACTCCTCATGAGGCATGGGATAAGCTTGAATCATTGTTTGGTAAAGTTGATCAAATTAGGGCAATGCAATTGGATGCACAACTTACCTCTTTATCACCTGATGATTATCCCACCATGGTTGATTTTCTCACTAAGTTTAAAGAGCTTTATACTCTGTTGAAAGGTAGTGGTAAATGCAAAACTGAAGATGAATGTGTATTTTTGATATTGTCAAAATTAAAAGGACCTTTTCATGTCTTTGCTTCCACATTCCTCTCTACTATGGATGCTATGGGTGCTACTTTCAAAATGCCTAGCTTGGAAGAGTTTTGTGATCGTCTTACGAGGGAAGAGACCAAAATTTCCACTCTTGAGACCTCTTCATCTTCTTCAACTAAGGCATTGACAACATCACATTCTAAAGGCAAAGGCAAGCCCAAGCCTAAGCCTAAGACCACTCCACCTTCACAGACAGCTCCTAAACCCAATCAGAGCAATCCTTCTAAGGAGAGGCCTACTTGTACTTATTGTGGGAAACTTGGTCACTTGACTGAAACATGCTGGAAAAAGGCACGTGATGACAAGAAGAAGAACACTGTTGATGGCACGGGTAAGGCTTTGAATGTTCGTGGACAGTTTGATTCTGATTCAGAGATTTGGGTTATGGATTCAGGTGCTACTCATCATATGACTTCTTCCAAGAAGTCTTTTGCATCTCTTGGTTCTAGTTCTATTTCCAGGATTGAAGTTGGTGATTCCTCTTTCATTTCTGTTAAGGGGAAGGGTGACATTCTTCTTGATGGTGGTCGCATCAATGATGTACTCTTTGTTCCAGATATCATCACCAACTCGCTTTCTGTGTATCAGATTTGTAATTCTGGTACTGGTCGGACTGTTCTGTTCACACCACAGGGATTTGAGATCCGCAGTTTGTTGGAGCCACCGTCATTGATTGCACGGGGTGTTGTTGATCACTCTTCCAGACTCTATCACTTTGAGAGTTTTGATGATACTATTTCAGGTACTGGGTTGGTTGCTCATGCAGATTCAGTGAGCAGACTTTGGCATGAGAGATTTGGGCATCTCAACTACCGGTATTTGCAGCAATTGAGCACTCATGATATGGTCACTGGTTTGCCTAAGGTTTCTTGTGTTGATGGTGTTTGTCCTGGTTGTGCCCTTGGCAAGCAACACCAAGATCCTTTTCCCAAAGGCAAATCTCCTCGTGCATCATCACCCTTGAAGCTTGTTCATAGTGACTTGATGGTCTTTCCTCATCTATCTTTCACTGGAGCTCGGTATGCACTTACCTTCATTGATGATTTCTCGAGGCGTACTTGGGTGTACTTTCTCAAGTACAAGAGTGAGGTCTTTTCCCACTTCAAAGTCTTCAAGGCTTTGGTCGAGAATCAGGCTTCAAGTTGCATCAAGAAGCTTCGCACAGATAATGGGGGGGAATACTTCAGCAAAGAGTTCTCTGATTTCCTTGCGGCACATGGTATTATTCATCAGCATTCAGTCCCTCATACTCCACAGCAGAATGGGGTTGCAGAAAGAAAGAACAGAACTTTGAAGGAGATGGCTAACTGCATGATGCACTCTCGGGATTTACCTCCCATCTTTTGGGCAGAAGCAGTTAATTGTGCGAACTACATCCAAAATCGCACTCCACATCGTGCACTTGCACACATGACTCCTGAAGAGGCTTGGACTGGAAACAAGCCGGATGTGTCACTCTTCAGGGTCTTTGGTAGTCATGCTTGGGCTCATATTCCGAAGAAACAGCGTAAGGCTTTGGATAGGAAGAGTAAGCCACTCATCTTTGTTGGCTATAGTGAGGACATGAAGGCTTATCGATTACTGGATCCTGACACACATGATGTTTTCTTTCGCACTCATGTTCAGTTCGATGAGCGACTTCCTGATCCTCCTCCTTCTTCTTCTTCCTCTCCTTCTTCGATTTCTCTTGATGATCCACTTGACACCTCTCATGATATTTTGGATGTTGAGGACACTCCTGCTGTTGGTGATCCTCCTCCTATTGTAGATCCTCCTGCTGCGGCTGCTCCCATATCACCTACCTTGCCTAGGTGGGCCCGTACTACACTTGAGGATGCAACACCTTTCATTCAGGATCTTCCTCCTTCCCGTCGTCATTCTACCGGTTCTGGACTGGTTGGTCAGGCAGTTTCAGGTGACCCACAGACATTTTCAGAGGCTCATGGGATACCGGAGTGGGATGATGCTATGGCGGCAGAGTATTCTTCCTTGATGAAGAATCAGACTTGGGAGCTTGTGCCTCTTCCCAAGGGGAGGAAGTTGGTTCGATGTAAGTGGGTTTACCGAACCAAGTTTGCAGCAGATGGATCAGTTTACAAGTACAAGGCTCGTCTTGTTGCAAAGGGGTTTTCTAACAACAGGTTGAGGGTATTGACTACTCTGAAACCTTTGCTCCTGTCGCCAAGATGGATTCTGTTCGCCTAGTACTTGCTCTTGCAGCTTCTCAGAGTTGGCCTGTTTATCAGATGGATGTGAAGAGTGCCTTCTTGCATGGTGATTTGCAGGAAGAGATCTACATGGAGCAGCCCGCTGGATTCATCCAGGATTCTTCTCTTGTTTGTCGCCTTAGGAAGTCTCTCTATGGCCTCAAGCAAGCACCTCGGGCTTGGTATGAGAAGATGGATTCTTTTCTCCTCTCTACTGGTTTTGTACGGTGTCATTCTGACCCTACTGTCTACATTTGGAGAGATGGAGACCACATCACCATCCTTGTGTTGTATGTTGATGATTTGCTTCTCACCGGCAGCTCCCTTTCTCACATTCAGTCTGTACAGCAGTCACTCTCTGCTCGCTTTGAGATGGCCGACCTTGGACTTGCTCATTACTTTCTTGGTTTTCAGGTCACTCAGACTGATACCGGGATTTCACTATGTCAGCAGAAGTATGCCTTGGACCTACTTCAGTGGTTTCGGATGGCTGACTGCAAGCCATCTCCGACACCTTTCCAGATGGGGGTTACTTTGACTTCTTCTTGCACTTCACCTTTGTGCGATGCTACTTTGTATCGGCAATTGGTTGGAAGTCTTTTGTACCTCACGCATACTCGTCCTGATATCTCCTATGCAGTTGGGCTTGTTTCTCGGTTTGCACAGTCCCCACATGAGACTCATTGGCAGGCAGCCAAGAGGATTCTTCGCTATGTGAGGGGCACTACACACTTTGGTTTGCATTATACCAAAGGTGATCCAGTGTTGGTTGGCTACACTGATTCTGATTGGGCTGGTTCTCCGGATGACCGTCGTTCTACCTCCGGCTATGTGTTTTGTCTTGGCACTTCTCCCATTGCTTGGTCTTGCAAGAAGCAGCAGGCTATTGCACTATCATCAACTGAGGCAGAGTACAGGGCAGCTGTTACTGCGAGTCAGGAGGCTCTTTGGCTTCGACAGTTGATGGAGGAGTTTGGTTTCCCACAGGATCAGGCTATAGTTCTTTGGTGTGACAACCATAAATAAGCGCCATCCACATTTCACGCAATCCTGTTGAGCATCAGCGTACCAAGCACATCGAGATTCACATGCATTTCATCCGTCAGCACATCCAGGATGGCATTCTCGGCTTGGAGTACATTTCTACTCAGCAGCAGATTGCGGACATCTTCACTAAACCTTTTGCATCGCCTCATTTTCTTGAGTTGCGTGGCTTGCTTGGGGTGAAGGAAGTTGTCCTTGGGGGGTGTTGATGAGGACTCCTTCCTCTGCACCTTCCTCACTCTCTTCTGGCAGATGGTTTTTTCCCATGTGGTTTTTCATCATCTACAGGAGAGTTTCATATTTGTGATAGCCATTGTACATGAGTACCTTATCAGGCCTTGTTGTCGGGACTCATATTTGTGGATCTTACCACTTTGCTTTTTGTTGGTGTCCACACTCCTTCCTAGTATCACTTAAGGGGGGTGTTAGTGTATATACCTTTTTTGGTATTTAGCATGTGTTAAGTTCACTAGGTAAGTAGGTGTGTCTAGCATTTAATAATTAAGGCATGCTTTGTCATCCTTATCTGGTTGTTATATTTTGACGGTTGAGATCTTGATCCTCTCCAACCGATCGTGTGGCTGTCATTTGTTCACCTTGCTTATTTAAGCAAGTCTCTTTTGCTCATTTTCTAATAATGCAAGCAATCATTTCGGCTCATTGTGATTTTCTTCATGGCTCTTTGATCTTGGCTTTCGTTTCTCTCTTCAATTTTAATTTTTGGGAACTATCGTATGTTATTCGTTGTGAGCATCATGAGAGGTTTGATTGGTGCACCTATGTTATAGATCGTATCAGGGTCGAGCTACATGCAGTGCAATTACAAACCTGTAATACACAACCCATTGTGGGTATTTTTTATTACATTTTAGCACTTTATTTTGAAAGTTTTCATTATTTGCAAGATACTCTTGTTCCTACTATAGTGCATGCAACACTACAAGCCATTACCTTGACACCAGAGGAATTGAAGTAATCACTCCATATTTTAAAATTAAAAATTATTTTATATTTTAGCATGTTTTTCACTTTTTAATTTTTATTTTCATCTAAATGTAGGGTAGGGGAACCACAATAAGGAGTAAACAATATGCTGCCAATAGGAGTCATAGGCCAGAGCAAACTGATGATTCTAAGGATATTGGATCATAAATGTCACTATTATAGAGGCCACCAAAATTTTCGAGGTAAGCTCCTTCACCTGGTGGATCTTGTATGCCTAGGTATGCACAAAATGTGCATGTTGAATCTAGTTTGGCCACCCCCTCCCAGTCCCCCATCGATGCCCACATTCAACATATTTCATCGTCTTTAGGTAAAACAATGTGCATTTACTTTGAATTATGGTTTTTTCTTTTTAATTTCTAGAATAATGCTAACAAAACTTTTTTATGTTTTCATCCACATATCAATGAAAAACTATGAGAATGAGAGACTATATGGCACCACCGCTTCCACCACAACCACAATTTCCACTACAACAACAATAGGTTTCACCGCAGCATCCACATTCACAACAATGACAAGCACAACTTACGCAGATGGGAGGCCAAACACGGGTTGGAGGTGGAAAATAAATATTTTCATAGAGATCCCAGCTAGCATGAAGTTTTGGGCTTGGTTCTCATTTTTTCATTTCACACTTCTTCACAAGCACTAGAAGTTTCATCCATTGGATTGGATAATATCCAACTTGATGATGATTTTTTGTTGTAGGGCAACATTTTAGGCTTTAAGGGAACACATGTGCTTCAAGATCTACTAGGTCAAGCACAACAACAAGAAGCCCCTACACCTGAGCAGAGATCATTCCCAGCTCCTGAAGGAAATGAACCTCATCCTCAAATTGAGGATGACATTGTTAATTTTGATGAGAATGTCTTAATGGTTGAAAAGACGGAAGCAACCATGAAATAAATTGTGCTTCAAGATTTGCAAGAAATGAAGGATTGAGAATATCGGGCCAAGGTCCTAATAAAGCAAATAAATGTTCGATATGAGAATTATGTAAAAATATATTCAATTTATTCTTTGGTTCAGTATGAAGCAAAAAATCTTAGTGGCCTACTGAATCAGGCCACAATAGGAATAGTGAATTTTAAAATTGTGTATGATGATGATGTTTTAAAAATTATTGTTAGCAGATTAGAAAATATTAATGCTAAAGCCCAATATTTTATAACCAATGGGCTTCTAATAAGGAAATAGTTGCATTTTTTGAGTCTGTCAGGGATGTGGCTGAGGTAAGAAAATGTTTATTTATGTTTCAATTTGCTTTTGTAGTTTATTTTTCATATTTCAATTTTTTAAAATAAGTAATAATTTTTTATATAACTATTTTGAATGATGTTTTCATTATATTTTTTGTAGTCAAATTTTGAAAACCTAAAAATGCAAGTTAACAACATGCAGCTTAATATCAATGCAGCAAAAACATTTTTTCTAAATGCAATGGACATGAAGAAAAAAATACAATTAAAAGTGGTGGATAGTAATCGTTTGATAAAATTTATCAGGGAGAAGCTCCATGAAGATTCAGACATCATACTAAAACACTAGAAAGAAAAATTAAAACTTTCAAAAATACTCGAAGATCCAAACCAGTAAGAAAGTGCATTGTTGGCGAGTATTGTGAAATTTCAAGAAAACATAGTCAGACTTGGTGCTCTGTCGAAACAAGGTTTCAAGCAAGGATATAAAGGAAAATAAGCCACTGTTGCAAGCGAATCTGACAAAGCTATCCCAAAATAAGATATTTTACAATGTAAAAAAGTTTTGAAGTTGACTATAGTCAACAATTTTGTACAATGTATTATATTTCCAATTGTATTAATGAAAACTATATTTTCAAAATTTGTGTCTTCAGTCATTCAAAGGTTTTTTGCATTTATAATTTTGTGTTGCTTTTCTAGTATTACTCGCTAATATTATTTAATATCTTCATCTCAAAAAATAAAAGAATATATTTGTTGATCAAAATTTATATATTAACAATACAATACCATTATTGTGATATAAAATATAAGACAACAATTTATCAAGGCATTTGAAACAATATGATATAAAACATACAATATTTAAAAGCGCAAATGTGATATAAAACTTACAATTTTTAAAAGCATAATGTGATATAAAACGTACAATTTTTAAAAGCATAATGTGATGTAAAACATACAATTTATGAAAAAGTAAATTTTTTAAATCTTGTACATCTGAAACAACATTGTGAAATTTGGAATGAACAATTTTCAACTTGTGAAACAACATTGTGAAATATAGAATGAACAGTTCTCAACTTGTGAAACAAATATTAAGCAAATATGATGAAATCTGATAACAAAGAAAGTCAAATGTTGCATTGTTGTGAAATACTAAAAAAATTAGAATTCAAGTAGTTGAAAGAAACACTTTTCAACTTGTCCTTGTCCAGAATCAATCTGTGAAGCCACCATTTGATCACTAAAAACATCATTATCCTTCTTATTGGTCGTATTCGTGACACCCCTTCTGTCTGCAATTGAATTCCAGTATGCCAATGCTTTATCATATGGAAAGTTTTCTAGTTGATATGATGACATAAATTCTTAAACAATTTTCTAGATTTTTCCCAGCCTGTTGCAGAGCTTAGATTTAACAAAATATGGTGCACTAAAAACCCTCTCATATTCCATAGATCCCAAAATCATTGTTTGACATAATTCATATAAACACAAGTATTCACTAATCGTACCTTGTAAGATACTACTTGGATACAACTTTTACGACAAACATGCAATGGAACCAGCCTCATGGATATTACTCAAAAGTGAAGCTTGATGAACCATTTTTCTTCCAAAATGTTGTGAATGTTGTCTTGAAAGATCTTTGTTGAGTATACATTTTATTTCAACACCATTGACTTCCACACTTTTACTAAAATGCCCAATAAGGTTGCTCATATTTTTAATAAACAACTCTTGTGTAGATTTTTGATCATTGCAAGAACCCCAAAACAAAGGGTTAACAACACCCATGGCCTCAAGAAACTTATGTCTTTGAAATCGATCTCTTATCTCTTTTGTCAATGATTTTGCTATGTTGAACAATTTTTTCTTTGTATTGTATAAAACAACTTCGTATCTATTGTGTGTTACACAAACTTTTTCAACATCATCAGTAACTATACTTGAATGCCTTTCATAACAATATAGAGATATCATATTTTCAATAACATTAATACAAATATTATCATTAGTGTCAAACTTCAAAAAATTATTTGCATCTTTCATGTTTATCAATGTTTTTCAACTTTCAAACAAGGGATCTGTAAAATTTGGTTTGAACACATATAACCTGTCAATAATCACACATATTTGCTTTCTCATCCTCATGAAATCAATGATATAGATGGGTATCGCTTGTGCAAGTTTAGTCAATATGTTCATTTATTGTAATATTTGAAGAATACCACATAATGTTGAAAGAGTTTCCAAGTTAGTCAAATGGAACAATATATCGTTTACCTTATCAATTGCCCTACTATTTGCGTATATAAACCCTGTTAAAGATTTATATTATGTAAAAACTCTAAGTGCATGCTGGTACATTGAAATCCACCTTGTATCCACATATTTCAACAATTTTTTCCTTATGTAACTCATAGTGCAAACTGTTGAAACTCTACAAACCTTTTAGGACTTCAAGAAAAAAAGATTGTATTTCACGAATGAGGTCTTCCACTCTAGCAACATTTTCAAAAGTGCTCATGATTTTATATGCAATATTCACTCTATAATCCATGAAATCAATGTGTATCATATATTGGGCAACTAAGGTTTGGATTCAAACACATAGGTCATTCTTGTGCCCTTGCATTATAGCAACACCATCAGATCGAACACAAATTAACTTTGTGGTTATGTCAATATAATTCATTTCTGCAATTTATTTTAAACTGGTTAAAAAAAACATTATATATTTTTTCTACATTTGAACTTTCCACCATATTATTTAATCCTAATAAACTAGGTTGCCTCACATGATTTTAAAATGTGTACACATGCATGCAAATCTAGGATGTGTTGTCCACATCCATCACCTCATCAATAGAAAGTGAAATGAATCTAGAAAGTTTTACTTTCTCTCTCAGGTCCTCCTTCTCAACTAAATATAGACATTTTGCTATTTCCCAACCACTTTGATCTGACCAATGGAAACTAGGAAGGTTTTGCACATCAACTAGTTGATAAAGGTGCTTATAATCAATAAAATCGGACATAGATCTACCCTTTTTGAGAATACTAAATACAACAACAAATTGTAAAATTTTTGAAATTAAAATGGTCTTCTGTATTTTATAAAATTGGGTTTCAATCATTCCACCTTTCTCAACAAGGGATTGCTATTGCTTTAAGTGGTTTCTCATAATATATTGCATATCTGACATGCATACATTTTGATGCATCCTTCCACCTAACATATTTTGTAATTTTACCATCACTTCCTATAACTTTTACATATACTTTAACAACATATTTTTCTATTATATCTTTCTCAGTTTGTAGCCTGTGATCCTTACCTAGTTTCCAACTACAAATTTTGCATCTACATTCTTTTTTATTAACTTGATTATCTGCAATCAAGATCACCTCAATCCAAGGAAATTTTTTTGCCCATTCATTATTAAATGATCTTCCAATAATTCAGTTAGAATCTGTCTTTCTCTTTTTAGAATTTTTGCTTGAAGATTCATAAGAAGTTTGTAGTGTATTTGATTTATCGCTTTCATTTTCAACTTGCATATCTTGGTCAAGAATATCTTCAAGTGATTGTTGGATGTCATTGGTAAGAGAATTTTCTTTAGAATGCATCTCTTGGTGAGGAATATATTCAAGTGAATGCTTATCAGGGTCAACAGGATATTCTACATAGTAGCATACAATAATATTCTTTATCATTTTTTGATTTTAAAAAACTAACTTACAAATAGAAAAAAATTCATATCGTTGAGCACATACTGACAACTAACTATTTGAGGAAGAAAGTAGTATTGAAAATAATTACAAAATATACAACTAACTATTTATAAGTCAAAAATCATGTACCTTGAATTTGTACGGATGTCGATGGCTTGTTATTATTTGTGTATGGCTAAAATATTTGAGGATACTCTTTTCAACAGAAGTTTTGGTCCCCTTCTTTCCATTGTCAGTGGGTGACATTTTAATTGTAAAGAAAGTGTTTTTCATTTTAGAAAAGTAATAAAATTTCAAAGAGATGTTAGTTCTCTTAGACCTCAAGATAATATTGTAATCATAATAAACAGATGGTTAGTCACTAGAAAATAAATACATATTTCCTGCCATGTTTTATTGTGATTTTGTTAGTGTATGCCACTACTGCGTTTTTTGGTGATAACACTTGTAACTAATAAGAGCACAAAAATATGCAATATTCAAATTCAAATTAAATTCAGAAAATAAGTTCTCTATGCAAAAAATAACTAGATATATATATGGAACAATATCATATTATAGAACACAAAAATAGTAGAAGAAAACCTACAATAGTAGAAAAAACATAGCATTGACATATTATAGTATAGAAAAATAGCATACAAATGGAGCATTGATATATTTTCAATAAATGACAAAAAAAATAGTAGAAGAAAAACCTACAATTAGCTGACAGAAAAACAAATCTTATTACTATAAGTGCTTCAACTTATATTCAGAATGTCTTAAGAGAAACAAAGAACTTGGTGTAGAACGCGATCCGAAAGTCAATCTTGGTGCAAAATAGGATCCAAAAATCGGCCTTGTTCAAATCGAAGTCTAGTGTTGACCTTGTGCAAATCAAGATCCAACATCGACCTTGTGCAAACCGGGATCCAGTGTCGACCTTGTGCAAATAGAAGTTCGGTGTCGACCTAGTGCAGAATAGGGTCTGGTGTTTGACCTTGTGTAAAATGGGTTTCGATGTTAGACCTAGTGTAGAATGGGATTCGGTGTTCAACCTTGTGCAAAATGAGTTTTGGTGTTTGACCTGGTGTAGAATGGGGCCCAAAAATCCATCTAGTGCAAAATTGGGTCTGGTTTGATGCAACGGTCTTTTATAGAACAAGGTTCGAACTATTACATAACAAGGTTCAATCTATTGTAGAACAGGGTTTGATCTATTGTATAATTTGGTTTGGTCTGCTATAGAATAGGGTTCGAATATCGGTCTTCTCTAGAACAGGGTTCGAATATCGGTCTATTGCAAAATTGAATTCGAATATCGGTCTGTTGCAAAAATAGGTCTAAAAACCCATGTAGTGCAAAACTAGATCCGGTTTGATGCAATGGTCTTTTGTAGAATAGGATCTAAACTATTACAGAATAAGGTTTGATTTGTTGCTAAAATGGATCCGATCTACTGTAGAATAGGGTTCAAATATTGATCTGCTACAAAATTGGGTTCGAATATCGATCTATTATAGATTGGGTTTGGATATTGGTCTATTGTAAAACTAGGTTCGAATACCGATCTATTGCAGAACTAGGTATGATATATTGCAGAACACAATTCAGATGTCAGTCTAGTTTAGAACAAGGTCCGATTTGGGTCTGCGTTAAGTTTTGTTTCATATCAACTGGTTTTGACACATGATCAAAGTTCGATGGAATTCTTGATTTTGTAATAGTTTGAATGTTTTAAGTGGAAAAGTATCGTTGACGTGTTAGTTATATATAGTGGTATACTTGGTGAACTTGGTGGGATAATTTTAAAATTTTAAAAATTTTGGGCGAAAATTATCCTCATTCTGACGAAAAATGATGGCAAAGTTTTATAAAAATCCATAATACCATTATTAACGGATGGCGAACCGACACCTTAAAAAAATTCCAAAATTTTTGGATGAAATGGCCTACCTTCGGGTCCCCCAAACTCGCCAATATGAGTTTTCAAAAATGCAAATATTAGCCTAAATGGTGAATATTAACCAATGTGCATAACCCTGGCTTTGATGTGTAGTGAATCCCCAACCTAGGGCCCATTCTTGTGCATCTTCATCCTTGCATTCGCCCATCCCATCTTCTCTTCTTTCTTCTTCTCTTATATTCCTTGACCTTGAAAGTTTTAAAATGATCATCAATTTCTCTCCAAGTCAAGGGATATAGTTCTTTTGTATATCCTTGTCCTTTGAATGTTTTTCTTTCTTCCTTTTATCAAGATAAGGATATACATTCTTCTTCTATCTGCTCATTATTTGTTTTCACATTTTTTTCCTCGATTTTTTTGGATGGTTAAGCAGTCCTTGTAGGATGGGATGGATACGACATGAATATCATATATGGTGTTCACATGGCCACTGACTATATTATGCACACTACTTACCCATTGAAACTTCAAGGCAAACGCACACACTTACCTCTTGTTTTCATTCATTTTGCTTTGTCCATACACCTTCTTGCACACACCGCACCCCAATCAGCTTGTACTTACTTTGAACTACTCTTCTTCCTTGCTTTATCGACTTCTTAGTTGTTTTTCCTCTAGTATTGACAAGCTTAATGAGATATGGCATAATCATTCTACCTCCTATACTTGGATTGCTCGTTTGAACCGTATATAACATTCTAATATTGAACCTAAGATCACCTTTTTTCTTTGGTCTCTTATTTATCAAGGTCTTCCTATGGGAGAGAGGCTCAATAGGGTTGGTCTTCCTAATCCCAAGTGTCTTATTGTGGTCATTTTGAAACATTTAAACATCTATTTTGGTTTTTCCCTCATGCTTAGTCTACCTAGGCTTGGATTCACTCGTTGTTTAAACCTTTTCATCCTGAGTTCTTCAGATGGCAAATGATATTTTTTGGTGATAACAGTTGTTGGCTTGCTTATATTGCTACTCTATGGAATTTTTTTTATGCAATTATTTTGTTTCAATCATGGAAAGCTAGGAATGATGCTATATATTCTAGAGATTTAATTTCTTTACAATTTTATATAAATGAAAAATATCACGATGCTTTATGCTAGGGTGGATGAAATAACTTGAGTTTATCATGATTCACCCATTTCTTGATTGACCTTCCATCTATATCCTCAAGCTTATAGTGCCATTATAATGCACAACCAATAGGGGCCTATGTATATTAGCATAAATATTTTGTGCTTTCTCTTTTTGTGTCAAACATCATACACCATCCCTAAGTCATTGATTTTGAGGGGACCCACTTGAGATTTTTGTCCCAATGTTCTTTTTCATTCATTTTCTTCTTGGCAATGTGGTTTTTTTATCACCTATTGCATTTTGTCCATTTGGTAGAGTCGTATACATTCAATCCTTCATAGACTCTCATTCATTCTTCCTATCTAGTATCATCATTTATATGTTTGGCATATCATATTCAATAGGAAGAAGAAGATTTATACCATGTGCCATCTTGAATGGGGAATACCTTATGACTAACTTGATTGTTGTCCTATAGATCCATAATGTTGAATGAATTATTTTGTGCCCTATGTCAACTTGTAAAGTTACACCCTTGCCAAGGATTTGACATAACATATAGTTAGTTTTTCCCACTTAGTCATTGGTCCTTGGTTTATATATAGTCAGCTTCCTATGTTTAATTTCAAACCAAGTCATCAAGTCTTTCATCACATTGTCTAGAAAGTGAATATGTTGATAAGAGATTATATCTATTAGATATCTAAACCTAAGAATAATACATTCATAGGTGAAGTGCGTAAATTCCTCCCATATCTCTCACTTGACTAATTGAGCTTTAACCCACTTAGTCAGATAATCTATCGCAACAATGATATATCTATTTCTTTATGATATTACAAGGAGGAATCCAACAATATTAACTCCCCCTACTTTTCAAAGAGTCCAAACTCTGGCATGGTAAACCTGACTTCCCGTCCACTTCATGACTTGAACTTGGGTGGTTGCTTTGATACCGAAATGTAATGAACCGTTACACCAAAACCTCAAGGTAGAAGTGAAATTCGAATACACCAAGATCATAACACATCACATGTTTTACAAGAAGCCAAATAATCTTTAAAAAGCGTGGTCTAGTGATATCCTTCTTCTAAAACCCTTCTTGTTGTAAGATGCCTAAAGAAGTATCCTCCTCACATGCCATCATAAAACTCTACAACCAACTACTCTTGATTTTTTCCAACTTTCGGATGATACTTCCCATTTGTCCCTACTTAATACAAAAATCCTTGACTATTGAATAAGATAATTGGCCTAAGCAATCTTCCTCTTCATTTTTGGTATTGCACCACTTGGAAATGTGACTCCAATTAAGTATCACTAGATGTCTGCATATTCCTATGGAAAAACTTCTATTGCTAGCAACATTGCATTGGGAAACTCATCACCTTCACATTCAAATAGCTCCCTCGTATGCTCTCAAAAGATCAATCAATAATATTAAATACATATCCATACAAAAGAAGAATTTGTCATTTCTAATAGCTTTGGCTTATTGAAAATGTACTTGAGGGCACCATGGTCTATAATAATAGTAAAATTTTGCCCCAAGAGATAGTTCCTAAACTTCTTGAGAGCAAAGGTGATGGTCAGGGCCTGTTTTTTTATAACATAATAATTTGCCTTGGCACTACTCATTTGCCTACTTCTAAATTAGATGGGATGATCATACCCATTGCCATCCTACTAACTTCGTATGCTTCCAAGTGTTGTGTCAAATGCATCTATGCAGACAATAAATGGCTTACTCCAATTTAAATTCTTCAATAATGGAGGAGTGAGTATGGCTTCATTTGGCTTCTCAAATGTAATCTAAGCTTCTTTTCTTGGCTAAAAGGGCATATCCTTTTTGAGGAACTTCATTAAAGGTAGTATAATCTTTGAGAATTTTTATTTATTTTTATTGAGTAAATACTTCTTATACATATACATATCCGCCGTAGGGATTGAACCCGGGTCACATCACCGATAATGCAAGTGGCATCCTTGTCGGTAGACCACATCACACGGATATCTTTGAGAAATTATTTATGAACCCCTTGTAATATCCAACATGGCCCAAGAATAATCACAACTTACTCTTGTTGATAGGAAATGGTAGTATTTGTGATGTTTGTAGAATCAATTATAATTCCTTGTTGGGAGACAACATGTCCCAACAAGACACATTTGGTACATCCAAATATGTATTTTTTTGAATTAAGTGAGGCCTTAGACTCATCCAACCACTAAAATACCTTCTAAAAAGAAGTTCAATGATTAAGGTTAACCATGTCAAAGGAAAGCGTAGGAGAAATGTAGGTGTTCTCTAACTAATCCACTAATATGTATTTCTCGTTATCAACATTAGTTTCACAACTCAACTCTTTGCGATCCATTGTTATGACAAGGTTGTATTGATAACTTAAGAAAACCACAACACATACTTAAACCATACTTTTGATGCCATTACTATACAATCAAATAAGTAGAAAAATATTTTGACACCATCAATAATTATTTTAAAAAATAAAAAAAATGATGACATATATGATAAAAATATTTAATTTCATTAATTTGGGCGGTAGTAGTAGTAAATATTATTATAATAATAATAGTAGGAGGGCCCCAAGGGCTAGGTGGATTGGTAATTGTTTGTTTGACCAGGCACTTACCAAGAAGAGACCTAGGTTCAAACCTCTGAGTACATGTTGGCTTGTTGCAAAGGTAGTAGTCTGCTCTGAATCTTGAGTATACGTTAGATCGATGACGACGATATGAAATCCGAACGATCGATGGTCCCCCTCATCAACAACGAGATGGTATAATCTTGTTTGGAGCAACTCTTATGGTTTGAACCTTGTACACTTGACAGTTACTAAAAATAGTGTGGATGTAACCAACTTCCCTATGTACCAAAAAAAATAGTAAGAGAAGATGTGTGATGAATATAATTAGTGGAAGACATAAAAAGTTAAAATAAAGATATATTAAAAGGGCAAATATAAATATAAATATAAATAATAATAATAAATTTAGTCCGCGAGGGTTAGGTGGATTGGTAAGACGTTGAGCACTTACCAGGAGGAGACCTAGGTTCAAACTTCGCGGGCATGCCCACTCTAAGGCAATGGTAGTAATCTGATTAGAATCCGTTGAATGTGCGCTAGCTTGATGACGACAATACCAACCCCGAGTCACCAAGGGTCTCCCTCACTCCGGGACGTGTTTCCCGAGGCGAGGTAGAAGTTATAATAGTAGTTCCATGATTTAACACACTGACTGGAGACAATGTAATTTGACCCTTTGACCAGTTGTTCAAAAAGGAAAGGCAGTTGCCAATTCCCCTATGTATCAATATATATATATATAATATATAATATATAATATTGCTGTATTATGATAGGAAGAAAACAAGACATAAGAATATGGAGTAGTCAAACTGATAGTCATTTATTTTTGTAAACATACATGCACCGAACGTGGGATAAAAAGGGACTAGGTAAGTCACGATCGGTTAGCAGATTGGAATTATCCCACACGGATGAGAGGTGGGATGGAAAGGAAGAGAAGGAGAGTATAAAACTGACAAGTGGAGGGAAGATAAGGCATACTTACCTGGACGGGGTCTATCGGTGATCAAGAAGGCCAATGGTCTAGGGAGGCCACCTCCATTGCACTTGGGAGGGGGGTCTGCCTAGCATCACCCAATGCGGTGAGTGCACGTCATAATTTGTGGCAGCGGGGGCTCGCGTTCGCGCGGCCCCCAAACTAACACCATCCAATGCCAAATAACTCCGAACTCAAAACATAAAACATTCAGAAATTCGTGGCGGTAAAACTGTAAAAACAAGTGGATGCACACAGAGGTGGTGGTGGATGTACACAGAGATAAAGGGTTTGGTGGTGGATGCACACAGAGATTCTGTAAAAACATTAAACCTGTAGGATAAAGGGTTTGGTGGTGGATGCACACAGAGATTCTGTAAAAACATTAAACCTGTAGGTTCATTTTACAACGAGGTGGAATTATAACTATAAAACAGGTTCATTTTACAACGAGGTGGGATTATAACTATAAAACAGCGAGGGGTTCATTTTACAACGAGGTGGGATTATAACTATAAAACAGCGAGGTGGGTGGGATTATAGGTGGGATTATAACTTTAAAACAGTGAGGTGGTGGGATTATAACTATAAAATAAGGAGGTGAAATAAGTTAGGTTTGTTGGTGGATGCACACAGAGATTCATGTTTAAACTGTAAAAACACAGAAACTGTTGGTTCATTTGACAACGAGGTGGTGGATGAGAATCCGTGGTATTTCATGTTAGATTAAGGTTGAATAGGTTTGATGGATGCAGCCCCTATAATTTAAACCTTACTCTTGGCAACTACTACAAAGCTCCTAAAAATAGTGTGGTTGTAACCAACTTTTCTATCAAACAAAAAAGAAAAAGAACTGTAACAGTGAATTCATTAACATTATAATATGTGAACATAACATTATATGCCAATTTTCCTATCAAACAAAAAAGAACTGTAAAAACACACTGAATCCATTAACATTACAATCTTTGAACATAACATTATATGTCAATAGGCCAACAGGTTTGATGGATGCAGCCTTTATATTTTGAACCTTATCCATTTGACAACTACTAAAAATAATGTAATTGTAACCAACTTTTCTATCAAACAAAAAAAAAGGGTAAAAACAAAGTGAATCCATCAACATTATAATCTGTGAACATAATATTATATGCGAATATGATGTGACCCGAATTCAATCCCATGATTATATGCCAATAGACAACATGACATTAGTAAACACCAACCAACATGAATGTGAAAATCTGTAATCTGTGGTAGTCTCATACGTCATAACACAGCAATTGTAATTTTTGCTTTGCTTTTGAATTCCAGGATGCATGGATGGATGATAGATCTCTCGAATAATAGGAATTTTATTTGTGTTTCTACATAGACGACGAAATTTAAATGAATAACATTTTATCTTTCATCCATTTCATTTGTTCATTATCTTGTTTTCACTCACATGAACAATTATTTTCGGGTGGAAAGCAATTTATACAATGATCTTATTTTGGCACCTGTGCCCTGTTTATTTTTTTATCATGGTTTGGCCTTTTTTTTTTTATTTTTTTTAATTTTTAATTATAAAACTTATGAGATTTATTTTAGGAAGAGCATAGTTATTTTCATTTTCATACATTTATATCATGGTTTGGTCTCTTCTTTTTTTATTTTTATTTTATTTTTAATTATAAAATTAATTATGAGATTTATTTTATGAAGAACATAGTTAGATCTCTTTAGCCATTGATTTTTTATATTTTAGGGTTTATAATTTATTTTTTTAATATAATATATATATTTTTTATTTTCATTTTCATACATTCATATCATGGTTTGGCCTCTTCTTTTTTTATTTTTATTTTATTTTTAATTATAAAATTACATTATGAGATTTATTTTATGCCACATTCATATCATGGTTTGGCCTCTTCTTTTTTTATTTTTTTAAATTTTTAATTATAAAATTACATTATGAGATTTATTTTATGAAGAGCATAGTTATTTTCATTTTCATACATTCATATCATGGTTTGGCCTCTTCTTTTTTTATTTTTTTTAAATTTTAATTATAAAATTACATTATGAGATTTATTTTATGAAGAGTATAGTTAGATCTCTTTAGTCATTGGTTTTTTATATTTTAGGATTTATAATTCATTTTTTAATATAATACATATTTTTTATTTTCATTTTCATACATTCATATCATGGTGCCTCTTCTTTTTTTATTTTTTATTTATTTTTAATTATAAAATTACATTATGAGATTTATTTTATGAAGAGCATAGTTAGATCTCTTTAGTCATTGGTTTTTTATATTTTAGGATTTATAATTCATTTTTTAATATAATATATATTTTTCAATAATATGCAAATCTAATTGATTTAATAAGTGGTTTCATTTTCATACATTCATATCATGGTTTGGTCTCTTCTTTTTTTATTTTTTTATTATAAAATTACATTATAAGATTTATTTCATTTTCATACATTCATAGCATAGTTTGACCTCTCCTTAGTCATTGGTTTTTTATATTTTAGGATTTATAATTCATTTTTTGATATAATATTTATTTATTTTTCAATAATATGTAAATTTAATTGATTCAATAAGTGCATACAATTGAGTGAATGCCCTTGATTCAATATTAAAGTGTATATAAGAATGAATGCCCTTATAGCATAATTTTGAAATTTTTTTATCCATCATCTCTAATCATATTTTATTGCTTATAATTGGTCTTTTATGAAATTCAGTTTACTACAATAACAATAAAAATCTTGTACTTATCCTTTTACTTTGTTACAACATGAATTGATTGAGTAATTAGTTTATCCATCTAAAGTACAACACATAGAATCAACCATAGATTCTTAAAAACACTTTCGACTGAGTATTTTAAATTGTTCCATCTAAGACATATAAAGATATATAGTTGAAAGAACAAGAAGATTGGTTACCATATAGTGCTAAGTTTAGTTCTTCTCAAATTAGTTCAAGATATATGCATTAATAATATAATACTTTGAAATTTAAAATAAGCAAGCAACCATATTCTTGGCCTACTAGAAGTATTCTTACTACCTTAAGCTTAACAATAGTTTTACTAGAAAACTCATGGAGATGTTTGAATCAACAAAATGAATCAATTTCATAGAAACATATGGAAGACATTGCAATAGTCAAGATCTTTTAAAATATACCAATCTCAATGAGTGGCATATCTTAATAGTTATTTCATCCATTTTTACACAACTGATAGCTTGAAAGTTATAGGTATTTTCAAGCATTTCTAATATAATAGTTCCCTTTTATAGAGTATCAAACTTTACCATCAATTTAACTTGAAAGTGTTATAAATGAATGTATGATGTTTTATTTAGTGAATACAAGCAAGCTTATATTCATTACCTTTAAATATAGATCAAACAACTTGTATATAACATTTAAAATTTATGCTATCAAATTTGGTGGATAACCTTCAAATCATAATATCGTCCACCCTAATATGAATTATTCTAACAATGAATAATCATAAAGGTATGTGCCCTATCTATGACGGGATGAAGATATACCTAGTTCCAACATAATTGGATTTATGTCTATTGGTAATCAACCCTGATTTTCCCACACAATAATAGTTTTGAATAGTGTTGACTATCAATTGATGTAAACCTTTTAATAAAGGTTTGTTTTTTGTAGATATTCTATAAACATTTTATTCAAACTTGTTTGAAAATGTTAAATTACCTTTATAAAATGATTCAATATAAGTCAGGCATTATAAGAGTGATTACCATCCATCTAAAGAGTTATTTCATAGAATTTCCTCTCAGTTCTATTTGTTACCCAAGAGAATTGACCCTTTAATTAGGATATTAGATATAGAGCACCAATATAGGACCTGAATTGAAGTACAATCAAGAAATCATCCATATAGGGCCAAAAATGCAAGTACAATTATTCCTTTCGATATCTCAAGGTTTTACTTCTTTTTCCTACTATTATTCAACAAGTGTACACCTATAATTAGCTAATGTCCCTTTCAACTTAATATGAATAATCAATACAATCAAGCTAATCCTATTGATAATATTTCACAACAATAAATCAATAACATATGTTAAAATTTCTTATAGTAATAAATTGATAACAAACATTTATCAATTGTCCTCTATCTAGGTAGATCTAGAAACAATCTCCATCAATCACGGGTGCCATACAACAAAGATAATCAAACATCCTATTTCTTACCCAGCACTGGTTGAGCATAGTCAATCAAGGACACTCAAAAATATTGTTTCAACAAGGAATTCAAAAGTATTCTTTCAAGGTGTCAAATAACTATCATTTTTCTTTAATAGGCATAGCTAAAATAATTACAGTTTCAATTATGGGTGTTATATAACAATTTTCATTAAGACCATGTTATCATCAAATTTCAGTTTCATCCATAATTATCATCCATTGTCAAATAACTATCATTTTTCTTTATGGATGAAACTGTCCAATTATGGATGATTATAAGTATGGTCATTATCAAATTTTAGTTTCAATTATGGATGATAAATCACATCTATATTATCAATGTGTCCAATTAAGACTCAAGGGTGTTATATAACAATTTCCATTATGACATAATACTAACTCTCTACCAATTAGAAAAAGAGATGAGAACAATATTACCACAAGTCACATTCTCAAGGCACAATACGCAAAATTTTATTTTTCAATAGACATTCTGTAGATGGTTGAACCCCAAATAATGGTATATCGACTTTAATGTATCTGTCGCGTAGAGGAAAATGTAATAGGAAGTGGAATTCTGTGAATGCAATGAGCAATGGTTTCTACCCAGACATTTATAGACCATATGGTGAAGGCTCCAAATTGCAAACGAAATCGACAATCGAATATAACGAAATGGGGTCAGTTATTTTTTGTTTTTATTTGTGGGTTAAGCCCCACTTCTTGTTAACACCTACAATATTTGCTTTTGCTTTTCCATATCAGTATCCCTATGTGTTTCTTTTTATCTCTATCTTTGCTTCTTGGGTCTTCCTCTCTTATTTTCGATCCCACCAATACTTTCATCTTTATCAATCTCTTCAATATTCTTGCACTGCTCAAAGTAAGATTTATCATCTATAGGTTTGTCTTGCTATGAAGGATCTGCAAAACAAAGAATAACCTTATAAGCACATTCTTCTTTATATTACCCTAGAAACCCTAAAATGCAAGGACACTTTTCTAAAGCAATTACATTATTATTCTACCATAAAAAACCTAAATTGTTATAGGCTTTATCCATCCTCATTTCTTTATTATGATGCTATTGAAACCCTAAAGTGTAAGGGATAACATGTATTCCTCTTTCATTTTTATTACCTAGAGAGGATTCTATACTACTTGAGGAAACTAAAGATGATTTACTTGGAAAGATATTGAGCTCTTTTATTGTCTTTATGTTTGGATTTTCCTCCACATCTTCAAATGCACCTTTAGTTCCTTCTAAATTTGAACTTACATATTGCACTTTCTCATCCCTTGTATCCTTTGTTTCTTCTAACGGTTGATCCAAATGAGCTTTTGTGATATTTGCCATAATATGTTGTACATAGGCTTTCTTTTCTCCTTTAGGAGTGGAATATTCCTGATCTAATATACCTTCTATTAATGTATGATTTCCTTGCTTCACCTTGAAGTTTAACTCATGACCAAATTTTTTTATCTCTTTCTTCATATTTTTCACTTTGTAAACTCTTGCCAAGTGGCCAGTATCATAACAATTACGGTAACAAAATGTGATATTTTTATAATCCACTTCTTAATCCCATTCTCTTGATTAAGATTTAATCTTAATGGATTGTGGCAAGGGTTTGAAATATCAATAGCAACACAAATTATGGTATATATAGCATAATTTCACTCCTTAATAGTTAGTCCTTGATGAATTATCCTAGGATATTTCCAATATTCTTCAAAATATTCTTATTGATAAGATGATATCGAATACCAAAAATCCTAACCCAAACCAGAAGCTTCTTAATAGTTTTTTTCTTAAAAGAAAAAAATTCATTCCATGGTCTTAAATAAAGGGTATCTCTCCCTCTAAACCATGGGCCACCACTCAATAATTTTCCCTAATTTTTTAATTAGAAAAGATAATCAGGAAAAAAATTCACTGAGTAATTTAAATTCAATTCCCACTTCCACTTGATCCAATATTGAATCTACAAAAACCCTGGCCAAGATCTATGGAACTTAGAAGTTAACCCTCTTCTTTTCAGCACCATTATATCATTCTCAATCATCTCATCCTTGATATTCACTTCTTATGTACCACTTGGATCAAACATGCCATATATTTGTTCTTCAACTTATCTTCAACTTGGGTATCCAAACTTCTAACTATGGCATCCTGAATTTCCATTAGGGCTTTCAAATATGACTTTTCTTCCATACTAGCTAGTGGGACTAATTATTGGTATGTACTACCTCCTAGCTTGCATTCCCTCTCAGATTGTACACGCTCTTGGCTCATACTTCCTTCTATCTCACACTCCCTCCTCGCTCACACTCCCTCCTAACTCTTCTTTCTCTTGACATTCCTTTGTTTGGATAATTTTTTGGAAATAAAATTTGCCGCATTCATGGTTTAGTTTGTAGCATTTATACAATATGGATGAACATATTGCTATTCCACCATATCTGAAGATATCAATATTATAAACAAATTGAATCCTCCTCCACCCTAAGCAGCAAAAAATCCTCCCACCATACTCTATAGCTCCTAGGATTTGCTATTTACAAATTCTCCTTTGCTTTTAGCTCTATAAGTGATAATTTTACTTTTTAGACTACCTCATGCCTTTTATTCAATGACTAGGCTATCTAGTTTGTGCACCATGGGTCCAAATTCACTTGCAATCTATCTAAACTTCATCCTCCTCCATTTGAGTGGCCAATGTATTGAGTTTGAATTCAAAATAGGGATTTTCAACTTGCTTTTTTACTTAGATCACAAATTTAATGTTTAAAGTGGCCACTAGGTTTGCTACTACGCAATAATATTCATCACAAATTACATCAATTTTTACTGCTTTTCTTGTGTGCTCTCTATAGCATTGTCATTTGTTGTTGCCTTATGCATTCTCCATCATCGTCTGCCCCTGTGTACTTCTTTATTCTTTCTATGAAAATTCATATCTAGGTGTATACAACATGTCTTTGGTCCTTAGTGTTTGATCCCTCTTCACTTTGTAATATCTTTACATCTATATAATCTCATTACATTTGTGACATTGAAATATTTTCATAACCCACTTGTTGATCTTATTCTTTTGCTTTAGATTTTTTCTTAATGGATTGTGGCAAAGATCTTGAAATGTCTATGGCAACACATATCTAAGTGTATGCAACATGACTTGGCTCCTTAGTAGTTTGTCCCTCTTGGATGAATTCCCCTAGAGTACCAGAATTACTCTTTAAGACCCCTTTATTGATAAGTTCATATAGAATTCCAAAAAGCCTAATTCATATTAGAAGGATTTTAATAGTTTTTGTCTTCACAAAAAAATTCTCACTCCATGGTATTAAATATAATAAATATCTCCTTTAAACAATGGGCCACCAACCATTATTTTATCTCTAATTTCCAAATTGGAGAAGATGATAAGGAAAAATGCTTTCGAAAGAAAAGTGATGGAGTAAGTTGCATTCAATTCCCATTTGGATGTGATCAAATCTTGAGTTTTTGAAAAACCTAATTAGTATACGTGCAACTTATATATTAATCCTTTGATTTTAAGAATTATTATGTCATACTCAAACATTGCATTCTTGATAATTACTTTTGGTGTAACATTGTTACCTGGATAAGATTTCTCATATACATGCTCTTCCTTTTCTACCTAACTAGGGCATCAATACATCTAGCTTGTTACTTTAGTTAGGTATTTTAAAAATGACTTTCGTAATATTGAAAAAATTGGAAACACAAGTCAACTCCTTTAAAAGGCCAAGTCTTTAACCAACTACTTATATCAATTGATTTTTTATTATATTTTTATTAAATAATTTACATTATAAATTATTTTACAAAATAGTTTTATAATATTTAAAATATTATTAATTATAAGTTTTTTTTTAAAACATACACATAGATCTAGTAATTTAAACATGGGTCTCATTGATGAAGACTCAAAGACATACCTTCCATTGTGTCTTAACATAGACTTTTTTTGTTGGAGAACAAGGGGTTATACTCGGTCCCCCACCATTGAAAAATCATCTCTCTTCTTTGCTTGAGATTTTACAAATAGATTCACTTCTAAACTCAATTGAGATTATATAGCTATAAAAACTACATAATTTTATATAAAATATTGGTATTCTTGATTTTCAATTTCTAGATTTTTTCAAATTTTCTATGTGAATACAAATATTCCAAAATTCAACATCCTTCTTGACATTTTCCTATAGTAGCCTTCACAATACCAAAACTTCACCTCTATTATTTATGCATTGCATCTTAGTAGAGTAATATTTCCAAAACATCACACTATCATAGTCTGCTTTACCAAATCTAGATTTGTAGCTTCCTTCCTGAAGCACAAGTGCAACCACAAAATTATAATAAATAGTTTATATGAAAACACATTAATGTTATAAAATAAAGCAGTGTAGACATGGAAAATTGACCCACCCAAGTGGGTCATTTTCCCTAGAATCTTAGAGAAACCTTGCAACTTGCCCAAATACAAGTTTGGACCTCTCTTCTCCCCTCTTTTCTTTTTCTTTCCTAGTTTTGTGAAATCATGGTCGGCCCTTACGGGGCGTGATTTCGGTAAGTTAGGGTTTTCTCTTAGAAAACTCAACTTTCGATCCAAATTCTTTAAGTTTAGTCCTCCATCAGGGTTTTTCCACCCATTTGTGTTTCAAATCCATTATAAATTGATGGTTTTGGATATCCTTAAAAAATAGAGAATATATCACAAGTAATAACAAGCATTCTACATAGCAAGTTAAGAGAAAAATCATAAGCTCTTTGGAAAGTGTCTTTTGGTGTTATTTTGCTACATTGTTGATTTGATATCCTTGGTGGACAAGTGTTGGAGCCTTGAGGAGGATTCAATCATCTTGTGGATGTCTTCATCCTTTTGTTAGTATCTTTTGCTACCACCAGGTTGTTTCGTGCATTTTATCATTTCTAGATTATTAACTACATTCTTGTTTTCACTCATTTTTCATAGATATACTATTTTCTTTGACCTGTCATGAAATATCACCCCATATTTATATGGTATGATTTTTGCAGAGTCAAGATCGCAGACATCCCATATAGGGTGTAATTTTTACAGCATCAAGCGTGGGGATAAGATTCGCTCCCAAGCCTTAGGTCGATGTCTGCATGTTGCATTTAGGATATAATACTATTGTTTACATTCTATTTTCTACATTGTTCTATTTCATTGCATTTTGTGTGTCCATTTTCCAAAAAGGGTCAACATTCACTCTTGATTTTTAAAGGTCAATTAAAAGTATCTAGGGAGATTTACTACTACACTTCCAAGATCTGCTACACAGTGCCCTAAGTAGTCCCCCTAACGTTGATTATATTTTCTAGGATTTTGTAAAGCTATTTTTGCTGGTTAAAGTTCTGGGATATTTTTGGACACAAGATAAAGCTTGGATCAAACACCAGTTCAAGTAAGTACCTTAGTATATCTCTACACTATTTGTTGATTACTTTTGTTCATTTTTCAAACCTAGAATATAAATAAAAGGAAAAGTATTTGATCATATTTTAGGCATTTGAAAGAATAAGAGCATATAGTGTGCATCTAGGGTTTAGTCTTATCTATGCATTTCACTTGTGCCCTTGCTTAAAGGAAATGAATTTCATTTATTACAACTTATGGTTAGAAATTATTGAATGAAAAATTATATTAGGGTTAGATATTGCTTTCTTGCATATTGTGTATGCATCACTCTTTCATTTGCATAGTTTAGTTTATAGAGACCAAACACAGGTGATTTATCAATTGAACACATTAAATATTTCCACCCCATACTTGGAGCGAGTCCTAAAACTATTATTGATGAACCATTCCCTTTGTCCACCGAGTGTAGAGAATATAATAGCCACTGTGATCACCTCAGCTCCTAACGGATCCAAACGAGAATCGTACGTGGTGAGCAGTTTTCCCCCTCTACATATTTGGTGAACTCAACGTGAACCATAGGTCTTAGAGGCCAAATTAGGAAGCCTTTTTCTTTGATTTTATTTTGAAAAATCTTAAACAAGACCACTAATTTTATTTTCTTAGAAATAGAAAACATTTTGAAAATATTCTTGTGTATCTTTCCTTAGTTTTCTCCTCTATTATTTCACTTCTTCTAATGGATCCATTCCTTAGAAGTCAATGAAGGCATATAGAATCTGATCAAATACTTCAAGAAGATGATCAAGTTGATATAGAGAATACTAACCTTGATACAAAAGAGTAAGAACATGTTGAAACTGATACAAACTATGATCCCTTGAGGAGCCTAATGGTGGCTTCACTTTTACATCATTTGATCATGTTTGAGGTTTCATGACATGCCATAAGGTGGCTTTTATCAAAGATATGGAGCAAGAAGCTCAACTTGAAAGGGGTGAGCCTCCTCCTCCTACAACAATTTCTCCTAGAATTATTCATGATAACCCTTTGTTTGAATCTTTAGATCATGGAAATCCATTGCATAAACCAACATATGCCACTACTATAACTACCAATGTTAGAAGGATTTTGCAAGTACCTTCAACTAGTAGTGCATATCAAGATTATGTTTAATTTCCTTGTCATTCTGCTCATCTCAACAATCATGCTTCTGTTCCACCAAATGTTAGTTATCCTCCACAAAGAGATACCATATATCACAAATCATACCATAACAGTGTCAATACCTCCAACATGGGCCAAGTTCCTTTTCAAAAACCTACATATACACCTCCCCTAGGGAACTTAGGGGTATTGCACAACAAAAATTCTGAGATGCAAAGTTTAACTAATGTGGTGAAACATTTGGTTTCAAGAGTGAATATGATTCAACCTCCTAGTTTCACCTATAATTATAGAGAAATGTGCAATCAACCCCTAGATCCTGTTGTTGCCTCTAGGCCCTACCTTAAGCATTTTCCAATGTAAGTTTTGCCTATCTATAAGGGAATGAAAGATCCAATTGAACACTTAAGGATGTTCAAGACAACATGTCATGATATCATATATGATGACATGTTGTTACTAAAGATGTTCCATAAAAGTATCGATGGTATGAAATTAGAGTGATATTATCAGTTGCCCAATCACTCTTTGAGAAATTTCAAAGAGACAACTAAATTGTTTGTTCAACAATTTGGGGCTTATGTTGAAAAGAATGTAACTATGAAATATGTCTATATGTTAAACAAGGCAAAGATGAAAGTTTTTCAAAATTTCTATCTTGTTGGAGGAGTCTAGTTAGACTCTTAAGATATACCTTACCTCCTTGAGACATGCTTGAGATATTTATTAGAAATTTACAAGAACAAATATCTTATGCATTGGAAAAAACAACTATCACATATTTTGACCAAGCAATATATATAGCAAGAAGGGTAGAGAAAGCCCTTATTAAAAGAGTTCAGTTTAAATTAAAAGAAGATAGGACCACTAAAACATAGTATAAGAACAAGCATGTGGTGGGTGATGGGGTAACAAATAGTAGGCTTGTTAACATTATTGTTAACACCCTACAAAATATGGTGCTTATCCAATATCAAAAATCCCCACAAAGAAATTTCACAAGACTCAACATACCTATGACGATGATCCTAAAGAAAATTTTGGAAGCTAACATGATTGAGTTGTCTCCCATAAGGCAACCAGATACCACAACTAATTCGTATAAATATGGTCAACATTGTGAGTACCATAGGGTAGAGGGACACTTAACAAACTCATGTAAGAGGTTGAAACATGTGGTTCAAGACTTAATTGATGAATTTCACCTTGTTATAGAAGGTTCTCAACCTAATTCTCCAACAAACAATCAACCTCCTAATCATGAAGCATCTACAACTAATCAAGATATGGGGATCTTCCAAGACCCCTCTCTAAGCATGGTCATCACGTAACTAATCAAGTATAATATCAAAATTTTCTCTCTTCCTATAATAATATGGTTGGTATAATAGCAACAAACATAAGGTAATAAGCACAGATTCAACCAACTCAACAATCTTAGTAGGAGACGATTTCTTCATCCAACCCACATTAGTTTTGAAGAGTACACAAAAAAGGAGCACAAGGATAGAAAACCCACCTTTAGTTTTGAAGCCACAACCTAAAGTATCCTTTGAAATTCAACAATAGTTAGCTAGTACCCCAACTAAGATCTCCATATTAAAGCTAATATAAACTTCTCCTATTCATAGGGAAGCATTTTTGGATCTTCTAAGACAACAATCTGTTCCTTCAGATATTTCTTCTAGTGTTGTGGTTAATGTTGTAGGTTCTCTTGGTATACATCACATCACATTTTTGGATGACAATATGCCTTCCTCATAGTTATGAGGGGATTCTTTCCTCTACATCACTAAATTTATTGGGAAAAAATTTATCAAGCAAATCTTGATTGACAATGGTTCTTCCCTTAATTTATGCACTTGTCAAATTTTCTAAAATTTTGGACTAAAAGAGAAAGACTTAACTAAATTTGATATCATCATCAAAGCTTTTGACAATAAGTCCTAAGAGGCTTGTGATGTTATATATTTCCCCATTAGGATTAGATGTAAGATCTTAAATACCTTGTTCTACATGGTGTCTTACCCTACATCCTTCAATCTTCTTCTAGGATGCCCTTGGATTCATGCAATGAGGGTTTTCCCTTCCACTCTTCATCAATGTCTAAAATTTGAACTTAAGAATCAACTTGTCACTATTTCAAGCGACCCTCATCCATTTGAATATTATTCTATGGTTGAGCAAGCTCAATCTAGTATCAATTTATACCCATAAATTTCCTCATCTCACATAACTAAATAACTTAAAAATCTAAAAGTGAGTGAGGAACCAATAATCAATGTTTCATCATGGGATCAAGTTATTCCATTTCTTCAAGAGCCTCTTTTGAATATTTCCAAGCTACCGCCTTCCCCAATGACTATGGGTTTACCTCGTAAGAAGGGTGAAGTTGTACACATTGGCATGTGTCTCAACCTTCAAAGAAAATATCCATGGTAGCAATGTTTATCCTTGTAGAGCATTCTTTTTCCCATTGTTATTTATCAAATGATCACCCATTCCCCAAAAAAATCCTATCTAGCATGGAATATATAGGTAAAGGTTTAAGTCCACAAAATAGAGGTATTCAAGAGCCTTTGGATGTCGAGATTTAGCTTGGAATATGTTGCATAAATTACATACCTAATAAAAACCAGCATTTACCATTTGATAATGATGATAACCTTATTACTTATGCCAAATATTTAGATCATCAAATATTTGAGTGGAGTTATGAGGATGAGGGTCCCCCTTATCCCTCAAATATCTTATTTTTCTATATGGTAACTTTGGTGCATATTGAGCTAGGTGTGACTCCAAAGGAGTACGCTAAAGGGGATACTCCTTGTGATTTAAATTATAAGGATATCCTTTGGAGCAACTTCTCCTTTGATAGGCCTATCCCTTGTGTTGTGCATGTCATTTCTTCTTGTTCTTAGGAGGACCATGTTCCTTTGTCTCATAGAGACCTTGCGAAGTTGGGAATCTCTCCCCCTTTCATTAAAAAGGATGACATAGTCTGAGTTTACCATGACTTTCATGCAACGACTCCTAGAGAACATCTTGTGGATGATACCCTTTGTGATAAGAATCATGAAGGTATCCTCAATAATAGCCCTTTATTTGATGGGTCAATTCCTTGCACTACAATCCTTTTTATTAAAATAGGCATCACAATCAAAATTTGTGTCGAATTTAAGAACTTAAAACATTAATAAAAAAATAAAAAATACTATGCATGACTTTGCATTTTCATCTAATTCAGATCACATTTTATATTTTGTTTGCTTGATTCATATTGCATGGATGCCTATCATATTTTGCATGTTTTGCCTAAAATTTTGTTCCACCTTGCATTTTGCTTGCAATAAAATTGCATTGCTTTTTCATACTTGCATGATTGCTTGATCATATAGATTATTGAGGAATTCATGACAATGGCAAGTGATGACACCTATTTAGGTCATATATCACATGCATTGCACTCACACTAGGGCTATGATGCCTAGTGAATCCCAAACCTAGGGCCCATTCTCACGCATCTTCATCCTTGCATTCACCCATCCCATTTTCTCTTCTTTCTTCTTCTCTTATATTCCTTGACCTTGAAAGTTCTAAAATGATCATCAATTTCTCTCCAAGTCAAGGAATATAGTTCTTTTGTATATCCTTGTCCTTTGCATGTTTTTATTTCTTCCTTTCATCAAGAAAATGATATTCATTCTTTTTTTATCTGATCATTATTTTCTTTCACAATTTTTTCCTCGATTTTTTTATGGCTAAGTAGTCCTTTTCGGATGGGGTAGATACCGCATGAATATCATATATGGTGCTCACACGACCACTAAATATCTTACATACATTCCTTAGCCATTGAAACTTCAAGGGGATGCACACACTTGCATCTTATTTTAATTTATTTTGCTTTGTCCATACACCTTCTTGCACACACAAAAACCCTATCGAGTAGTAATTGCTTTGATACATCATTCACACATAACACATCCCATAAAATATAATATCATGGCCGCATGCGAGGGTTAACCTCCATATCGATCATTTGCAAGTATACATCCTAGCGAGTATCTCTTTCTCTTTGGCCATGTTAGTGAGCACTACACCCATAGTGGGTACCACTCCATGCTTGTCCATATTTGCGAGCATAACACCCTTGAAGTATAGATTCATGGCTACATGCGAGGGGAAACATACATCTCAGTTATTTATGAGCATACATCCTTACAAGGGTTCCGCTCCTAATTTCTTCTTTTCTTTATTTTTAACCTTTTGTAGCTTTCACTTTCTTCTTCTTTCAACTTTATCTCTTCTTTCATTGTTTGTTTCTTTTTTATTATCCTTTATTTCTTCTTTCTTCTTACTATCTACCCATCCATATATTTCACTTTGCATTCATTTTAGCTTGCATGTTAGATTACATTTCATTTAGTCAGATTCACTCATGCATTTTATTTTGCATTGCATTCATTATGTTTGTGGTTATCATGCTCAAAAAAATAAAAACTAAACAATGCAAGTAAAGCCTATTCTTTCCTTTTTCTTCTCTCCTTCTTTTGGTACCTTTTTCCTTTTTGTTTGCCACTTTGTTTTTTTTTTAAGTTAGCCATTTCAAGTTTCCTTAGGAATTTGGCATTCCTTTTGAAACTCAAAGGAGCATTTCAGCCCGAGAGGCGTTAATGTCCCTAATGCTTTGATTTACGTGTAAAAACATAAAGGTGTCTAGAATGATACCATTTTGCACCATCTCTTTCTCCTAAACCAACTACTTTTCTGTTTGTTTTTCTTTGCATGTAGGTGTGTACATCTTTCTTTGATGTATTTATTAGACCATAAATGCATCAAAGAGGGGGTAAAATGTAAACATGTAAAATTGACCCACCCAAGTAGACCATTTTTCCTATAACCTTAGAGAGACCATACAAATTGCCCAAATGCAAGTTTGGACCTCTCTTCTCCTCTCTTTTCTCTTTTCTTCCTATTTTTTCTAAAATCGTGGTCGGCCCTTACAGGGCGTGATTTTGGCAAGTTAGGTTTTTCTCTTAGAAGATCTAGCTTTTGAACTTACTTCTTTAAAGTCAATCCTCCCTTAGGATTTTTCTACCCATTTTTGTTTCAAAACCCTTATAAAAAGAGGATTTTGAATCTCCTTTTAAAAAAAGAGAAGATATCACAAGTAAGAACAATCATTCGACCTAAAAAGTTAAGAGAAAATTTGAAAGCTCTTTGGCAAGTGTCTTTTGATGTTATTCTACTGCATTTTTGATTTGCTATCCTTGGTGGACAAGTGTTGGAGCCTTGAGGAGGATTAAACCATATTATGGAGGTCTTCATCCTTTTTTTTACCTCTTTTGCAACCACCAGGTTGTGTAGTGCATTTTATCCTTTCTAGATTATTAATTGTATTCTTGTTTTTTCTCATTTCACATTGATATGCTATTTTCTTTGACTTGTCATGAAATCGTACCCCATATTTATAGGGTATGGTTTTGGTAGAGCCAATATTATGGATGCCTTATATAGGGTACGATTTCAGTTGCATCAAGTCTAGGGGTAAGATTTACTCCCAAACCCTAGGTCTATGTTTACATATTGCATTTAGGATTGTTTACGTGATGTTTTACATACCATTCTATTTCATTGTATTATGTGTCCATTTCCAAAAAGGAACAACATTCACTCTTGATTTCTAAAGTTTAACTAAAATAACATAGGGGTTTGACTACTACGCTTCCAATCTCTACTACACAACGACCTAAGTAGACCCCCTAACATTGATTATATTTTCTAGGGTTTTGTAAAGCTATTTTTGCAGGTTGAAGCTGTGGGATATTTTTGGGCACAAGATAAAACTTGGATAAAAAACTGATTTGATTACCTTAGTATATCTCTAGGTTGTTTGTTGATTGCTTTTGTTTATTTTTGTTCAAACCTAGAAAATAAATAAAAGGAAAAGCATTTGATCATATTTTAGGTATTTGAAAGAATAAGAGCATATAGTGTGCATCTAGGGTTTAGTCTTGTCTATGCATTTCACTTGTGCCCTTGATTAAAGGAAAATAATTTCATTTATTGCAACTTAGGGTTAGAAATCATTAAATCAAAGAATCGTATTAGGATTAGATATTTCTTTCTTGCATATTGTGTGTCTTGCATCACTCTTTCATTTGCATAGTTTAATTTGTAGAGGCTAAACATAGGTTATTGCTTAATTGAACACATTAAATATTTCCACCCAAAACTTGGAGTGATTCCTAAAACCATTCATGATGAACCCTTCCTCTTGTCTACCAAGTATAGAGAATATAACAACAGTTCCTAGCAGATAAAATTGATAATTGTACACTGTACACAGTTTCTTCCCTCTACAAGTAGATATTACCAATGAAAAAAATTAAAGTAAATCTTAATCATTATTTTATTTAGGCAGTCATTATTTTCTTGTTAGCTTCAACTAAACTTACTCCTTCCTCTAACCATGGAAAAGAGAATTTAACTTCATGATCCTCAGTTAAAAACTCTCTATTGGCTAGCCTATTTGCACATTTTTTCTCTTCCCTTAACGTATGTGTAAACCTATTTTTTTTCAAAATCTTTAGCAAGATCTTGAATTTCCATAATTATCTCTTGTATGTTGCATGGAGCCTTTACTTTCCTCAAAATTGTATATATTACTACAAGTGAATCACCTTCCATCCATACTTTATTCCATTTTATTTGTTTGTATATTTTTAATCCTTGTAAAGCTGGCCAAGCTTCAACTTCATTATTTGTCTTAAATCCACTATTGAAAGTGTAATGAGATAAAATAGCTCCTATATTATTTCTAATTATTCCTCCTTCTCCTGGTGGTCGTAGATTTTCTTTAGATGCTCCATCAAAATTCAATTTGAACAACTCCACATCTGGTGGTTTACACTTTATAGTCTTTGCCTTATTTTTGTTTCTCTTGTACCCAATAACATAATTCCATTTGCTGACTTGAATCCATATATCAAGACTCTCTACTTCTATATTATGAATTGGGTGAGTTGATAGGGTTGGATTAAACTCCTCTATGGCTAAACATATCTTCCTTTTCATTACCTTTAAACTGATTTCCTTTCCTTTAAATATTCTTCTATTCCTTTCTAGCCATACAATTCAAAGTATTGCATATTTTGATATATCCTATATTGTCTATAAGTCCTCAATTTTAAAAGTGCTCTACCATTTCTTTAACCATTCTTCAATTCTACCATTCATCACCATGCATTTATCAAACATATTAAGAATCCATTTCCATACTTTCAAGACTATTGAGCAATGTCTTAAGATATGGTCTATACTCTCCTCCTTTTCACAAATAACACATTGTTAGGGGCCATGAAAACCCCTTTTCATAAGGTTATTCCAGGATAAATTCTTCTATGAACTACTAGCCAAACAAACATTTTAACTTTAGGAATGCTTGTGCTATCCTAAATATCTTTCCATATTCTTGCAATATTCTTATTTTGTTGGTGCTTTACATTATATCCACTTCTTGTTGTGTATTCTCATGAGATATTAAACTCCCAAATCAATTTATCCTTGGCTACCTTTGAAATAATCATTATTGTTATTTCTACTCAATTGTTTCCTAGCTTCAATGTCTTGTATACTTATAAAAAAATCTTCTTTCCATTTGTATCTTCCTTTATGATCCTTGTAAAAAATGTTTGAAACCCTATCACCATATTTATCTTGAAGTAATTTTATCCAAGATTTCAAAATTAGATCTAGATTGAGTGGTTTTCTATCACACAAAGTATCCATCCAAATATTTTTTTTTCCTATTCCCACCACTCATATTAAGCCTTTCATAACTAGATCAATATATTTTTTAAACCGTTCCAAAGTGTAAAACCATTTGGTAGAGAGAATGCAATAAATATTAATCTTGGGTCACTAGGCTCAACATACTTAGAAGAATTGTTGCCTATTGTCTTTGACTCTCTTTGTACAATATTCAAATTATTTTCCCCTAAGAGCTAAGTTTGCATATGTAAGAAATCTTAAACCAAGACCTCCCCTAGTTTTATCATCACATACCTTGCTCCATTTCACCAAAGAAAATTTCTTTTTATCATGTAATCCTGACCACAAAAAGATCACATAATATAGATTAAAATTTTTTCTATTTATTTTGGCATAGTATACAATGGCATATAATATGTTGGAATAACCTGTAAGACTGACTTAATTAGATGCACTCTTATTGCTAATGATAACCATTTACCCTTCCATGCTACCAGTTTATTCTAAATTTTACTTATAATTGGATTTCATAATTATATACTCAATCTCCCCTCAGATAAGGGCATCCCTAGATAAGTTGTTGAAAAATTTACCTCCATTTGAATTAACCTGCAAATCCCTACTTTGATTTTAGCTGGAGTGTTTAGGAAGTAAATTTTGGATTTTGTCCTATTAACTTTTTATCTTGACGCTCTTTTATATTCCTTTAATAATTTATTCAAATATTTGGCCCCATTTATCCTTTCCCTCCCAAAAAGGGTTGTATCATCTAAAAATTGTTGATGGGTGATGTTGTCGATGTTATTACTAACCTTAATTTCACTTATAAGCCCATATTTGTTAGCCTTCTTCAAGTTCCTACCCAAAACCTCTACCCAAATAATGAACATATATGGTTATAGAGGATCTCCTTGTATAAGACCTATCTCATCTTTAAATGATTCCGTTACCAACCGATTGACCAACACTGAATATGAAACTATAGAGACACAAGCTTTAATCCATCTAGCCCATTTTTCAAATCCAAAATTTTCTAATACTACAATTATTTTTCCTATTTAACCCTATCATAGGCTTTACTCATATCAAGTTTTAAGATCATTGCTTTATATTTTACTGAAGTTGCTAAATGTATAACTTCATGAGCAAATATGATCCCGTCTAGAATTTGTCTCCCTTTCACAAATCCTCCTTGCTATTTTGAAATAATTTTGTCTAACAATGGCCTTAATCAATTCACCATCACTTTGGAGATAATCTTATATGCCATATTACATAGGCTTATGGGTCAAAATGAATCAAACAATTCAACATCCTTCTTTTTTGGAATCAGGGTAAGATATATTGCATTTATTTTAGAAGGTATGTATTGTTTTACCTCAGACTATTCCACTACCACCAATAAATAATCCTTCACTATATCCCAATTATGTTGGTAAAATGCTGCAAAGAGCCAATTTTGACCTAGGGATTTATCCTTATTAAAAGAGAAAAGAGCTAAATGAATTTCTTCTAGAGTAATTGGCCCCATTAGTTTTCTATTATCTTCATTCATTATAACTGAAGGTACTTCTTGAAGAAGTTTATCATTAAGAACTTCATACTCTGATCTTAGAATATTTTGATAAAAAAATATTTTCGCTTTTCTAATTTCACTCTGGTCTTCAATCCAAACCTCTTCTATTTATTTAATTCTACTAATTCTAGATGTTGATCTTTGTACTATAGCCATCTTATGAAAAAAATTGTATATCTCCTTTTAATCAAGCTTGTCTTGATTTTAATCTCAAAAATTTATCTTCCTTAATCAAAATATTATGATATTCACTAAGCAAATCCCTTTCCTCTGAGCTTGGATTATTATGATCACCTTTTTGGAATTTTTAAAGTTTATCTTTTAGTTCTTTCTTCTAAAAAAAATTGCCAAAAGTGTTCTTGTTCCATTCTTTTAATCTTGACGATGACACCACCACCAAAGTGACTATTTCATGATCCATCATGGGTATCCTTGATGATTTCTTGAGCTTTGGTTGAGGTAAGTCATCTAAGGAGAATGATGTCAAAGGAACAATGATATAAAATATTACCAATAACCATATTATGATAGATATGATGCTTAAGGTTTTTATGCTCATTGTGATTCAAACCATCAAAGAACATGCCATCCTTAAGGAAGGAAATGATATCCTTGAACCAAGGACCAAGAAATGCTTCTAAAAAAAGACTCCTAGAGAAAATTTGATAGAATCTAATGTTGAAGGCTCCCTAATTTATAAAATTATGATCGTGGATTGTTCATTATCCAACTCTAATGACATGTTGGTTACCAAACTTAGGGATTATTGCAATTGTGATTTTATTGAAAATAGACATGATATTAAGGACAATATCTCTATATAGCTTAAGTTTTCATATTTTATTTGATAAATACCATTGACTTGGTTGATTACAAGACAAGAATATCCAAAAAAAAGAGGGTTCTAACCTATAAAGCTAATGTTATGTGAAGCCCTAAGAAAATAAATTTTTATTCCATAGTGTTGTTAGTACTTAAAAACTTGAGCTTAAAGAACAAAGGGATAAGTTGTTGTTGAGGGGTGACCAAGATGACTATTACCCCCACTCCTTTTATATATCAAGCACCATTAAAGTATAGGATCCAAGAATTAGATTAATCAATTTCAAATCTAAAGAATGATTCATTTTAGAAGTTTATGGATAAAGGATGGTTGGCTTCTTAGGGCACAACTGCTAGTTGGTCAACAATAACTTGAACCTTCACAAAATTCTCACTAATAAACTAAATACTATATTTTCTAAGTGTGATGATGCACTTAGTGTTTTATTCCTAGAGGTGAGGCTTTAATATGAGATATCACAAGGTATTGACCTTTGAAATGACAAATGTCTTATGGCTAAGCATGTAATGTCTAAAATTTTACAAAGCAGACACTACGACAATATGAAGCTCCTTTAAAGGGGTATAGTGGACTTTGTAATTGATAAAAGTCTTGCTAATGTAGAAATTGGGTTGCTCTCTATATCAATTATTGTATTGTATTGTTGTGGATTTTTCTCTCTTACCCTTTTAAAAGCTTGTCACATCACGGGAAACTCTAAAATCACAACCAACACTGTGGATTTAGGCAGATCCACCTCTTTAACCTAGGAAATGATTGCTTGGAAAGCTCTAGATAGACTAGGTTGGGTAAGGAAGCCCCAAATGGTGGGTTTATCTAATGGATTTAGATAATGCAGAAACCCACTAAGCCAGACAAAATGTTCTTTGTTATTTTAATAATCTTAGTGATCAAACCTATCAATATTAAGCTTATCAAGCCCAAACCGATGCCTTATCCATTGCAGAGTCGTAGCAGTTTGATAAATGACCTTAGAAAATATAATATACTGAAGAACTAGTTCACTTTACTCCATTCAAATGATGTAATATAAATAAAATGATTAAACCAGTGATAGAAGGCATCATTCACAGATTCTGATTACAGTAATGCATGAACGAGCTAACACAAGACATTTACACAGAAGGATGCCAAGGGAAGAGTTGAGATTTTCACTAATAAAATATATTGCATAAAACAAATAAGTAGAGTGATTGATCCTCATATACCGTTTGATTACAATGAAACCCCAATTTGAATGTTTAAAATAACGGGTATCTTATCTCTATCATGATTGCAGTGACATAAGAGCTCTCAAATCCAACACGTTCTATAGGAAATAATCACAACGAATGGTGCATATTAATAGTCCCTGATAAATGACAAGAGAAAGGGTGATAAGACACACTAACAAAAAAATACAAGGGAAATATGACTAAAAACTAGACAAGGCTATACCTGGCTTTTCTCTCTCAGAGGTTTGATGAAAAATATTACACTGCAACATTCTTCTCCTTTATAGTGCGATACTATTTGGCTATTGTAACCATCTATTCTAGCTAGAGGAATTTTATTGTACCAAAAATTAGGATGCATTAAAAAATAGGCACGTAGCCCACATTTCCTCTCATGCAGGTGGTGGCTATGTGTCACCACCGGTACTGCCTTGTGTTGGTGGCTATGGCCCTCTTGGTGCATGTGTCGTAGTAGAAATGGGCCCCACTCCTACCCTTATATTTTGAATGGCCTGGTCAATAAACTCCCAAGCCTCATCGTGAAAGGTTAATGAGAACAACAGTAGGTTCAAGTCTTGCATGGCCTTATTTATATGGTCCCTCACCCATTGTATATTATTTTTTGTGAAGACGCACAGGCGGTCTACCATTTCAACTAGAGCCATGAAATGTTTAGACAACCTGTCACCAGATTCCAGGTCAAACTCTTGAATCTTTTGAAAAACAAAATCCTTAATTACTAGGGCCCACCCAAAGTCTTCAATGGAGAGATTGTAGTCTGCCAGCTCATCGTTGGCCTCATACTCAACATCTACCACCTCTTGGTTCCACTTGATCCAACTCTACTCATTTTACAAAAATAAGAAGACCTTAATATATTTCTCCACAAAGAAGCAGAAAGAGTCATCAGACAGGGTGGTCGACATCCCAACAATGGGTATGTAGTCCTCCTAAAATCTTTGGTAGATCAGCATGATTGCATTTATCCTCTACCTCCATTTTTGTAGGTTGTTCTGTATGAGGCCCTCTGTATGCCAAAAAACATAGATATCTACAAGAATAGATTCCAAATCCCTCATATTCTCTTGGATATTCTCCTTCATTTATTTCTTGAGCTCATCTACCAAACCAAAGTCGATACCAACCTGCATAGTGGAGGGAGTGGGCATTTTTAATTTTTCAACTTCACCTTGAAGTTGCTTGAATTTGAGCTATAATGGCTCTACTTTTGTAGCCTTGGATTTCCATCCTTCAAGCTCTTTCTCTACTGCCTCGACCACCTATGATTGAGAGGCTACTTGGGACTTCATCATTTCAACAGGTGTAGCAGATGCTCTGATGACACCTTTACTCACATCGATGGTGGCCTCCTTCATGCTAGGTGGCAAGGGTATTTCAAATGTGGTAGTAGATGTGTCAATGGCCCCTTGTCCATGAAGAACATAAGATTATACTGTGAGAGGGGTCAACAGTATAGTGCCCACTTTTTACTTTCTTTCCAAACAAATATCAATTAGTGTCCTTAATTGCAATAACCAAATATAGCAGTGTGCATTAATGACATAGATAGCAATAGTAAGCAAGAGCACAAATCATCATGCACAATTGAGACACAAGATTTAACATGGTTCCCCCAATGTGGGGTAGTCCACAAGATAATATCCTTATAATATTTCATAAAGAAATAGGGATCCTTATCCCAATACAAATGATTACTTTGATCTGATAAAAGCTAGGCTATCCATTGATATGCTCAATTGTGCAATCTACTGATCTACTCAGCTAGGCCATCCACTGATCTTCTCAACAAGGAAATCCATTGATCTGCTCAGCTAGGTAATCCTGATCTACTCAGGTATGCAATCCACTGATCTACTCAATAAGGCAATCCACTTATTTGCTCAGCTAGGTAATCCTGATCTGCTCAGCTAGGCAATCCATTGATATGCTCTATGAGGCAATCCACTGATCTACTGAGCTAGGAAATCCACTGATCTACTCAGCTAGGTAATCTTGATCTACTTAGGTATGCTATCCACTAATCTACTTCAACAAGCTCACCAAGAACCTACTCAAAATATGCTCCAGCAAGCTCACCAAGAACTTGCTCAAAATCTGCTCCAACAAGCTCACCAAGAACCTGCTCAAAATATACTCCAGTAAGCTCACCAAGAACTTTCTCAAATCTACTCCAACAGGCTCACAAAGAACTCGCTCAAATCTGATCCAACAAGCTCACCAAGAACATGCTCAAATCTACTCCAGCAAGCTCACCAATAACTTGCTCAAATCTGCTCAGCAAGATCACTAAGATCTTGCTCAAATCTACTTCAGGAATCTCACCAAGAACTTGCTCAAAATATGCTCTAGCAATCTCACCAAGAACTTGCTCAAATATACTCCAGAAATCTCACCAAGAACTTGCTCAAATATGCTTAGAAAGCTCACCAAGAACTTGCTCAAATGTTGTCCCAATTTTGTCCACAAATATATTCCAAAAGCCTTCTCAAAGGCTCAATCAATCATGCACAAAAGCTGCCTCAAATATGTCCCAAAATATTTCTCAAAGGCTCAATCAATCATGCACAAAAGCTACCTCAAATCTGTCCAGAAATCTATCTAAAAAGCCTTCTCAAAGGCTCAATCAATCATGCTCAAGTAGCACTTAAATATTATCCACAAATCTACGAAGGAAAGGCTCAATGATGAACTCAAAAATTAATGGCAATGCACTCTTCAATGGATGACAACAATGATCCACAATGATCTCAACTCAAATCATAATATAGAATAGTTTGTTTTATGGAACTTGAACAACCACTCCACTCATTCACTTGACTAGGCTCAAACATATCTACTCAACCAATTACCACAAGGAACAAATTTTTCTCACAAACCCTAGTTCAAGCGTGAATCAATCAAATCAAAATGTTTCCAATAATACTCAACAACAATCTCACATAACAATGATACTCATGTTCTCCTCTAACTCAAGTTAAAGTTTTTTGTACAAGCAATGGGCTTCAACAAAAATGCTTATAAAACAAGGTTTAATCACAACTATCAAACTAGAAAACCTTGAAGCATTCAACCAACCACTTTCGAAAAGGAAACCACAATCAATCCTTTTCTCTCCAATGATATTTCATAAATCAACCACCATAAACAAAGTCAATGGATAATAATGCTCATACCTTTTTGATGCCTTATTAGTTGTCCACTAAATCTACCACACTCAACAAATTTTTTTTTCAACTTTCAATAAGGGTTAGATATCTTGATTAATAACACAACAATAATTTCCAAATAACACCTTATTACTCCTACTCAATAAAATACACCATGTCCCCTCATGAAAGAATTAATCCCCTTTGAAAAAGAACAAAACAACATTCACTTTTGAACCCCTTTACAAAATCAGAAATATCTCTTTACACATACCTTATTTCTCCCTCTAAGCAAGTTAATAAAATAGCCCTCAAAATAAGCTTTCCAACGATATATAATATGATATACTTCCAAAAATAAAATCACCAAAAATCTCTCTTTTTATTAAAGTGCATCACAACCCTTATTTCTCCTAGGGAAAATTTAGAAAAATAAAATATTAAAATTATTAAATTGCCTTTGTCCTTGACAGGATTTGATCCCTTGATGCCTCCTTGATCAGTGCCTTAACCATGGCCAAGACACCGCACAAGCTACGGGTTCGTCTGGGAGAGAAAGGCACCATGTGCTTCAAAACACTCCTCCCTCTCATGCAAACCAAAAATGCTTCTCATGCTCTTTCTTTCAATGCCTTCTAATGCAGCCAAGGGGATTTAAAACTTGACGTTCGTTCTACCACTTGCCTTAGCCAAAATTCAATTGCCAATGCACCACACTTCCCAAGGTGACTAGGGTTTCACACGCCGTCCGATTTATTCTTCGCTTCCATCACTTAACCCTCTTTTGCACAAGCTCTTTTCCCTTTCCAACAATCGCATTAATTCATGAGCGCAAGATTTTGATTAATAAACCTTAGGCATAATTTTATAGAGTATTCTCCCTTATATTTGACGACGTCTACATATTCCTTTTATTTTAATTTTAAAATTAAAATTAAAATTTTAAATAATTTAAAATTTAAACTAAATATTTAAAATTAAATATCTCCATCATCGGGGCACCTTTTTCGATGAAACAAAAAGCCAACTTGGGTTTTAAGAAAAAACCATTTCAAATCTTCTATGGTTTTAAATAAAACCTTTTATTTTGCCTACCTTGGTTTTCACAAAAACCCTGTATATATCCATGCTCTCCAAGATATCATAAATGATTATTTATGAAGTGCTTTTGCCACTAAAACTCAATGTGATCCATGTGACATCAATGAAAATGTAAAATAACTCAAATTACCAACAATATCCCCATTTGTCATTTATGGCAACACCTCTAATGCAATTCACCATAATCACTGCAAAAACCATATCTAAGAATCAAAGCTACTCCCCTTGACTCAATACTCTCTATGGAGGCTGCTCCCCCTAACTCAAAGCTCTCTTTGGAGGCTTCTCCCCCTAACTCAATGCTCTAAGATGCTCTCCCTTACTCAAATATCTCCCCCTTTGACATCAATGGCAAAAGGGAAACCTACGGGGCTAAAAGATATGACTCTTAAGCTTAGCCCCCTCACCACCTTCTCTCTTGAGGTGATTAATTTTGGGTTGGGAGTACTTTTACTCCCATCTTATATTGTTTGTTTTCTTTGTCAACTTCCTTCCATATTTTTTTGATATCCTTTTCTTGGTGAGTTACTTTTTTTTTGGTAAGTAGTGTTTGTATTTACAACGGGTTTTAACAAGGATCCCAAAACCTGATTACATAAGCAATGGGCCTAGGGCATCAATCCCTTGAAACTGAACACCAAAACAGAAATCCCGCCCAGCGGTAACGATAAGCATGAAACAGTCCCTCTCAGCGGGAAACAAAAAAATAAGAAAGAAAGTAGTTTTGGAGATCTCGCCCAGCGGGGAGTAGCCAAAAACCACCATCGAGAAGATCCCGCCCAACAGGAAGCAAAGAAAAACTGTTACAATAAAATCCCGCCTCGCGGGAAGCAGTCAAAACCACCACAAACAGTCCCGCCTAGCAAGAAGCAACAAGGAAATCCCGCCATCCGAGAAACCAGCAGAAAAGAAAGGATCCCGCCTCGCGGGAAAACCAGCAGATTTGGCGGATCCCGCCCTGTGGAGAAACCAGCCGCACATTGGGAAAACATTCTGTTCAGCAAGAGCCATCTTGTAGGAAGCCGACAGCCAGCACAAAGAGGATCCAGCCCATCAAGAAGTGACCAAAGAGTTGTACCACAAGGAACCCGCCCTAGGAAAACAGAAGAGGATCCCAGCAGTAGGGACCAAGAATCCCATCCAAGCACAGAGGCCACCGAGGATTCACAAGAAAAAGGGGGAAGCTGTCCAAACCCTAAACCGTCACCTCCACCGCACCGAGAAACGCAGGGGACCAGATCCACGCGAATAACCTGCAAAAAACCCCAGGGGGAAGCCTGAGGGAAAAAGGGAAGGGATCCCCAACCAAACAGGGATCCCTGGGAAGCACCAGTCCAAAAAAACAACCAAGGAAACCCTAGCCGGCCGGGAGGGGCGCAAATAGTGGAGAAGGATCTCCCCCAGGAGATCATCTGCAAACAACCACTCCCCGGGAGGGATGACCTGGGTTGAGCCAAGGACTGGGCAGGAACTAGGAGCCATGGGAGGGGGAGCAGGGGAGGGACCAGAGCCCTACCCTCTCTACTTTCTTCCCCCCAATATATTCTTCAACTTCCTCAAAGTCAAAATGTTATGTTTCCACTTCTTGGTGAGTTACTTGATCTTCTTGTCTTGAACCTGTTTGACCTTCTTGCCTTGAAATTGCTTGAACTTCTTGTCTTGAACTTGTTTGGAATTGAGTCCTACACCATTTTGCAATATGTCCAAAGTTATTGCAATTAAAACACTTGATATTGTAGCCTTTGGATGGTTCCCATATCCTGAATTATTTCTTGAAATAATTTCCATATCCATTCCTTTCCTGAACCTTGTATTGTGAAGTTTTGTTTTCATAATCATTATGACCATGACTTCTAAATTGTGTATCTCTAAAACCAAAACCATGTTGCTCATTTTCTTTGCACTGATAAGCTCTATGACCAATCCTGTTGCATAAGAAGCAATATCCTTGAAAACCATACCTTATTCCTTCGAAGTTCCTTCTAGCAAAATCAAACTTCTTTGATCCATAGACCCTGCAATGTATAGCCTTGTGTCCAAATCCATTACAATAAAAACAATGTCCTTGAAAAGCCCTTTGTTCATACCTTGGTTCCTCATACCTTTCTTGATAATTATCCTTGTGACCATCTTTGACTTGTGCATTGTATCCTTGAACCTTCTTTTTAGTATCTAAATCCTCTTCCTTAATTTCTCCCTTGCTTTCCTGTTCAAGAGGAGAATTTATTTTCCTCTTGAACTTGATTCACCTATCTCAAAACAAGATCCAAACTGTATTTTTGGAGCCATAGGAACTTTGTAACTTTCTTCATAAATATTAGGTGCTTCCTTGTTTTCATATTTTAGAACTTCCTTTCCTTTTGAGTGTGATTTTTCTTGGACATAAGATACAGTCTTAAAATATGTTTCCACTCCTTTTTGAACCTTTTCATCTAATGTGTCATGTCTTGCCATTATTACCCTTAGTTCTTCATTCATCCTCTCTTCTATCCTTTTTGCATCTTGAAGCTCATCTCTTAGATCACTGATTGTCTGAAGTAGTTCTTCTCTAATTTTGACATCTGTTCGAATCTTGTTTTCAATATTCCTGTATTCTTCTTTTAGCCTTTTGACTTCTAATTTTTGTTTTCTTGGCTCATCCTCTCCTTTTTATATTACCAAAAGTGAGACTTCTTCATCTTCATTATCACTGATATTATTATAATCTTCTATAGTAAACAAACTCTCATGATTTCATCTCATCTTCACTATCACTAAAACCATTGTAATATCCTGATCTGTGATCTCTTTGACCACACACAACACTATTCTCTTTCACCTTCTATTCCTAGAAATAAATATTCTTGCCTTTCTTCACTTATTCCAAAGAATGTACATTATTCTTCATCTACCTGGTCTTCATTGTTGTGAACTGAACCATCACTTGCTTCTTCAATGTAGAAGGTTTTCTTATTCTTACAAAAACTCTTCTTCTTCTCATGCTTGCTTTGCTTGTACTTGTCATCTTTGTCATGCTTATGCTTTTCTTCTCCTTTTCTTCTGTGACCCTATTTTTCATCATCACTATTTTCTTCATGTGGACACTTGTGTCCATAGTGACCAAAATCACCACACTTGTAGCATTTGAATTTCTTCATATCCTTGTAATTTATTAAGTCCTTTTTAATTTTGATGAAGTTAGCTTCCTCATAATTATATGAATCTCTATCTGTCTTTGGAACTTTTCCTTTATTTTTCTCTAAAGCCTTGAATGTAATTTCTTTTATTGGAACCTGATGCTTACTTATCCTCATATCATAAGTTGTGAGAGTTCCTTGTATTTATTCCATTGTTAGCTTGTTGATATCTATTTTTTATTCTATTACTGAAACCTTTGCATCATACTTCATGGGAAGTGATCTCAAAACCTTTTGAGTAACATCTGATTCTTTCATCTCAAATCCTAGACCTCTCATGGTGTTATTAATCTCATCAACTTGAAGTAAAAACTTTGCAATATCTTCAGAGTCTTCCATTTTCAATTTCTCAAATATTTTTCTATGAGTTTGTAGTTTTTCCAACTTTACCTTGGAATCTCCTTCATAGGTATTCCGCAACTTGGTCCATATTTCATTAGCTGAATTACATACCACGACCTTTGTAAAATTTGTCTCACATAGCGCACTCAAAATACAATTCATTGCCCTTGCATTGATCTCAACCAATTTCTTGATAGTCTCATCTATATCAGGATCACCTTCAACCTTATACTCTTTTGCAAACATCTGCCATACCTCATATCCTTGTGATATCAAGTAGTTCTTCATTCTCATGCTCCAAAAAGTATAATTGTTACCGTTAAACAGTGGAGCCTTACTTGTAGATGATCCATTCTGTGAAGCCATCTGTGTTTTTATAGAATCTACCCTCAATCTGTTAGCCTTTTTGAAGGAACTTGCTCTGATACCAATTGAAGAACACAAGCTTATGCTGAGAGGTGGGGATTAACAATATAACACCCACTTTTTACTTTCTTTCCAAATAAGTATCAATTAGTATCCTTAATTGAAATAACCAAATATAATAGTGTGCATTAATGACATATAAATCAATAGTAAACAAGAGCAAAAATCACCATGCACAATTGAGACACAAGATTTAATTTGGTTCCCTCAATGTGGTGTAGTCCACAAGATAATATCCTTATAATATTTTACAAATAAATAGGGATACTTATCCCAATACAAATGATTACTTTGATCTGCTCAAAACTAGGCTATCCATTGATCTTCTCAGGTGGGAAATCCACTAATCTACTCAGCTAGGTAATCCTGATCTTCTTAGGTAGGCAATCCACTGATCTGCTCATCAAGGTAATCCATTGATTTATTTAGCTAGGTAATCATGATCTACTCAGGTAGGTAATCCACTGATCTACTCAACAAGGCAATCCACTAATCTTCTCAGCTAGATAATCCACTGATCTTCTCAACTAGTCAATACTAATCTGCTGAGGTAGGCTATTCACTGATCTACTTCAACAAGCTCACCAAGAACCTAATCAAAATATGCTCCAGCAAGCTCACCAAGAACATTCTCAAAATCTGCTCCAGAAAACTCACCAAGAACCTGCTCAAAATCTACTCCAACAAGCTTACCAAGAACATGCTCAAATCTACTCCAACAAGCTCACCAAGAACTTGCTCAAATTTTCTCCAGCAAGCTCACCAAGAACTTACTCAAATATGCTTTAGCAAGCTCACCAAGAACTTTCTCAAATCTACTCAGCAAGCTCACCAAGAACTTGCTCAAATATTCTCTAGGAATCTCACCAAGAACTTGCTCAAATATGCTCTAGCAAGCTCACCAAGAACTTGCTCAAATCTGCTTAGCAAGCTCACCAATAACTTGCTCAAATGTTGTCCCAATTCTGTCCACAAATCTATCCCAAAAGCCTTCTCAAAGGCTCAATCAATCATGCACAAAATTTGCCTCAAATTTGTCCAAAAATTTGTCCCAAAAGCCTTCTCAAAGGCTCAATAAATCATGCACAAAATTTACCTCAAATTCGTCCATAAATCTGTCCCAAAAGCCTTCTTAAGGACTTAATCAATCATGCTCAAGTAGCACTCAAATCTTATCCACAAATATACAAAATCAAGGCTCAATGATAAACTCAATAATTAATGGCAATGCACTCTTTAGTGGATGACAACAATGATCCACAATGATCTCAACTCAAATCAGAATATAGAATATTTTATTTTATGGAACTTGAACAACCAGTCCACTCATTCACTTGACTAGGCTCAAAAAACTCTACTCAACCAATCACCACAAGGAATAATTTTTTCTCACAAACCCTAGTTCAAGCATGAATCAATCAACTCAAAATGTTTCCAACAATACTCAACAACAAATCTCACATAATAATGATACTCATGTTCTCCTCTAACTCAAGTTCAAGTTCTTTGTACAAGCAATGGGCTTCAACAACAATGCTTATAAAATAAGTTTTAATAAAATCTCTCAAACCAGAAAACCTTGAAGCATTCAACCAACCACTTTAGAAAAGGAAACCACAATCAATCCTTTTCTCTCCAATGATATTCATAAATCAACCACCATAAAAAAATTCAATGGAGAATAATGCTCATACCTTTTTGATGCCTTATTAGTTGTCCACTAAATCTGCCACACTCAACAAACTTTTTTTTCAACTTTAAATAAGGGTTAAATATCTTGATTAATAACACAACAATAATATCCAAATAACACCTTATTACTCCTTTGAAAATTCTGTCACCATTGACACCCAAATACCAAGAATTCCAGGAATGATAGAGGAATTTACCAACAGGGAAGGCACTGTAAGTTCGAAGGCTAGGAGTATTCCCGTCTCTTTTTTAAATTGGACTCACAATAAAAATTATCTGAGTTATCAGTCTTCATGGACGCTTCTTGGAAATACCACAAAGACTAATGGAGACAATCACATGTTAGATAACATGGCTCCTAGTTGTCTTAGTAATTTGAGGTTGGTTGATAATCACAGGGAAGGAAATAAACGACAATATAAGACTTCGAACCAAAGACACGTGGACCACCAGATAGCCATTGCCATAAATCTAGCCAGCAGGTTCACTTCTCCAAGTCTGATTGGCCAAGATAGTATGTGGTACCAAAGCATGTCATATACGAAAGAAAGCAATTACCAAAGAATTATTAAGAGTACAATCAATATAGAGTTTGTGGGAGTTTTTTTTAGTACTCTGCTATGTGTGTCTACAGCTTTTTGTTTCTCCATTTTCTCAAGGAAGGGATCCGTGTATGTTTATTTTTTGTAATTATGATGCATGTGTATTTTCTTGGGGTATACCCAAAATTTTGTATGGGAAGTTTTTTTTTGATAACAGGCTATGTGCCTTACCGGATGTAATGGCTTTGGCGGCATGTAGATTTTACATATATATGATCCTTAGTAAGGATATGTTCATCAATAGTCCTGGGCTGATTTTTGTAAAATATTTTGGGTCAACCTGTAAAACCCGGTATTAATGCTATAGTATCTTATCTACAAAAAAATAACACCCTTATTACTCCTACTCAATAAAATACACCATGTTCCCTAATGAAAGAATTAATTCCCTTTGAAAAAGAACAAAACAACCTTCACTTTTGAACCCCTTTACAAAATCAGAAATATCTCTTTACACACACCTTATTTCTCCCTCTAATCAAGTTAATCAAATAGCCCTCAAAATAATCTTTCCAATGATATATAATATGATATACTTCCAAAAATAAAATCACCAGGAATCTCTCTTGTTCTTAAAGTGCATCACAACCCTTATTTCTCCTAGGGCAACTTTAGAAAAATAAAATATTAAAAATATTAACTTGCATTTGTCCTTAATGGGATTCGATCCCTCGATGCCTTCTTGCTCAGTGCCTTAACCATGACCAAGCCATAACCACGACCAAGCCATCGCACGAGCTATGAGCTTGTTTGGGAGGGAAAGGCACCTCGTGCTTCAAAACACTCCTCCCTCTCATGCAAACCAAAAAAGCTTCGTGCGCTTTTTCTTTCAATGCCTTCTAACGCAGCCAAGGGTATTCGAAACCTTGAAGTTCATTCTGCCACTTGCTTTAGCCAAAATACAATTGCCAATGTGCCACACTGCCCAAGGTGACTAGGGTTTCACACGCCATCCTATTTATTCTTTGCTTCCATCACTTCACCCTCTTTTGCACAAGCTCTTTTCGCTTTTCAAAAATCGCATTAATTCATGAGTGCAAGCTTTTGATTAATAAAACTTAGGCATCCTTTTATATAGTCTTCTCCCTCATATTTGACGACGTCAGCGGATTCCTTTTATTTTAATTTTAAAATTAAAATTAAAATTTTAATTAATTTAAAATTTAAACTAAATATTTAAAATTAAATATCTCCATCATCGAGGCACATTTTTCGGTGAAACAAAAATCCAACTTGGGTTTTAAGAAAAACCCATTCAAATATGCCATCTATGGTTTTAAATAAAACTTTTATTTTGCCTACCTTGGTTTTCACAAAAACCCTGTATATATCTATGCTCTCCAAAATATCATAAATGATTATTTATGAAGTGCTTTTGACACCAAAACTCAATGTGATCCATGTGACATCAATGATCCATGTGACATCAACGACAACATAAAATAACTCAAATTTCCAATAGTCCAGCTGTCTCCCTGGACTTGACTATCCCCTTGCTAGGAGGCCTTTGTTATTCCATATCGTGGATCTGGTCCTCTTCATTGGCTGTGAACTAGCAGGGGTCAACGACCCTTGCCATTGTCAAATATTTGACTCCTTGACCCAAGGACTCAATCCTAGCCCTCTTGCGAGTAGGGGACTAAATGGGGATATGTACCTTATAGTCTCTCAAGATATTGGATAATCCCATGACTTTAGTTATCTTTTTCATCACCTTCGGACGCATTGGATGTTCTTCTTGATTGATCACTAGGGTGGTGGAATACAAAGAACATTGACTTTCTTCCAACTAGCCTCGCTCTTGTGTACTTATTAAATTTAGTGTCGATGATGTGGTAGTCTACTGAGAAGGACCCATGACCAACTCCTTCCATTTTGAAGAGGCAGATGGGTAATTGGAAGATGAAGTGAGCTTTGCTTGCTCTTGTTGGGCATCATCTACGATCTTCATCATGACCTTGAAGAGGTTAGAGTCCTGCTAAAAAATTTGGAATGTGGGATCCTCAAATTATTTTGGAGGGGCATCCAGGACTAGTGGGACCATCTTTTCAACTAGCAGGCCTTGGTGCAACCTTAGCTGAGCACTATAATCATCGATGACCTCTAGCTTGTTGTATGGTCACTTATCCTTATCCATCCTCCAGACCAAGTCCAAGGTTTGGTTGTTCCTAAAATCCTTTTGCATTGCATCTTCAAAATCATCATCATTGTGTGTGACTTCCAGAAGGGCCAACTTACCAGTAACTTCTCCTTTGTTATGGCCATTTGGGTCATAGGCCCTCAAAGTGACTTCTAGAAAATAATAGGTGTCCATATTCCAGATAGCTCGCAGCACGACAAAGTTGCCAAGATAAGTGTAATGGCCCATAGTTCAAGGAATGGGCAGCCATTTTACTGGACCTTTCTTCCTTAAATTCTTGATTTTCACCTCCTCAGCCATATGCCAAGTAATATCCAATATGAAAATAGAAGTTGGACGGTGCAGCAGGAGCGCCTTCAGGGGCAGCTTCGACCCGTATATCCTAATGTAGGAAAACTCCTCCATGTAGAAGTAGTCTCCCACATTTTCCTGGTACAGAAAGTTCCTAACCCATGTCCCAATTCTATCTGGGAAGTTCCCACATAACTTGAAGTGCACCATGGTGAGGACCTTCTCGAAGAAGGTTGTGTAACTTGTGCACCCCTCCTGGATGCACAATAGCCGATCTTGCACAGTTGGTGCAGTCACTCCCTCCAGCTGGACCACCAAGGATTTGTCTAACTGTGCTATAAATAAATGAATAAAAAAGGAGTAATAAGATAAGGGAGGCATCTCCTCTTTCTTAGCCAATATGGTTACCTACAATTGTTGTAGTTCTTCATTTAGCTTATCACTGATGACATCCTCCCATCGAAAGAAATGGGTCTTGTCAGTTCTATTGCACTGGAGGATCAAAAACATCCCCTCCTTCATGATTGATTCTAGGTATTTCACCCCCAATTCCAGATTGATCATGTCGACGTAGTCTTGCGCCTAGGGATGAAGCATGAATTTTATGATAGGAAAATCGATTGGCTTGTTTCTCCCTTTCTTCAATAGTGACTAGGGAAACATGGTATTTAGCATATAATTGTCTTGGAGGGCCAACATATTGAAGTCCACCATCCTGGAAGCGGTGGCTAGGCTGAAGACCTATCGAATTCTGTCAGCAAACACCTGGGCCATTGCTTGACCTTTGTAATCATGAATTGTACATGCTTTGGATTCGTAGGAGACCGCGAGCCATGCTAACAGGTCAAAAAAATGGTATACCCTCGGGCAGGTTAACCGGTCTAGATTAGTATCCAATTTGTTACACACAGGAGCAGGTTGGTACTATCTCGATCAACCCATGTATATAGGCTTCTTAGGAGCATTATATGGCACTAGTTATCCTCTTTCATGGGATCAAATGCATAAATTATGACCCCTTCTACTTCCTTTGTTGCTCCTAAGTGATATCCCTGTTAGCATCTGGCCCATTCTCAAACGCCTTAGGGTTCTGTGCCCTCCTCAACTTCTTCACAATGGGCCACACCCCATTAAAATTATCGATCCTATATTGAATAATGGATGTCTCAAGAGCAGAGGAACTAGTGGATGCCATAAAATTCAAATAGTGAAGTTGTAATCTCTCCTCCATTTTTTTCTCTGTGTTTGACCTCGTCGATAGACAAATTTGCATGCATGAATGACACAAACAGGTCATCCACCTTCTCATAAAGAACATGCATTAAATTTAGGTAAATGAGTGCATAAAATTTTCACCTTTTAGGAGCCTTTGGATTGGTTGGGTGTGCCACGTCGGTTGGTGCTTTTATCGGCCCAAAGTACTAACGAAGGGGAGTGGTGGTTGGGTACAATGTATTGGACACATGGTGGCTCAGGATTGGAGTGGATAAGCGCAAGTAGGCATGCACGTGTGTGGAGTACACTAGATTTAATGATCATGCACACTCCATTGGGAAGTGGAGTACGTGATCCCTAAGGTGAGTGCACAGGTTTGTGCACTCACTTAACCTTTGTGTTCCCCAAGGGAGTGGGGCACACTAGACTCTATGGGGCATACGACCTCTGCACCCCTAAGGAATTTGTGTGCTCCACTATAGTGGAGTGCACAACTTGGAGGAGGGTGCATTACCTTGTGCGCCTGACTTGAACATTTGTGCATCCCAATGGAGCACGTGTAGAGTCAAGGTGGGGCACACAACCTTGTGCACCCTGTTGTACACTTTGCTTTAGGAGTGGAGCATATTGGCTAGGAGAGGAATGCACAACTTGTGCACTCCAAGGGATTTGTGTGTACTCCATAGAATGAAGCGTGCCCATGAGGATTTTATGTTGTCCAAAGGGTGAAGTGCATGACTTATTTAGGGTGCACCGGGTGGTGCTCCCTCCTTGGGTTGATGTGCGCTCTACCCTTTGGAGTGCATGGAATTTGATGGGGTGCATGACATTGTGTGCCCTTCTAGAATTTTTTGCATCCCACCTCCCCATGGAGCGCACAGACCTTTGGTAGGGTGCACAACCTTGTGCACCACTAGGGTATATTGTGTGTCCCATTCCCTAATGGGGCGCACAAGCTGGAGGTGAGTGCACAACCTTGTGCAACTGACATAGTCCTTGTGCGCTCCACTATTTAGAGCATAAAAGGCTGAATTGGGATGCACAACTTTGTGTGCCTAGGGGGGATTTGAATGCGCTCCATAGGGATGAAGCGCACTAGGCTAAATTGGGGTGCACCACCTTGTGCACCCCATGGGAAAAATGAGTTAGGCTCCCAAAAGGGGGACTATCCTTTTGGGAGTCAACATGTACCAATGTATTACCTAAGGCATGGTCTATTACTACTATGTATAACAATAAAGGCTAGAAAGGATTAAGAGAGACACGAATAGTAAGAGACAAGAGGTCAGATTTGAGAGCATCAATGGTAAACCGTATTCTTCCTCAAAATCTTGGTGAAAGGTTGAAACTTATTAGAAAGCTGACAATGAATCTTCGAGTAGCTTGGATTTTTTCTTGAAGCCTCTAAAGCTAGGCTAAAGTTTGGGGGGGTAGCATATTGACAATAACAAATATCCTATCATGATCAAATTCAATTCCACTTTGGGATACAATGAATCCCAAATTTTTTTCTAATGTAACTTGAAGATGCATTTTTAAGGCTTTATACACACGATGTATTCTCTCAACTGCTTAAAGATGCATCCCAAGTCTTGAATACGATCTTACCAATTTAAAGACCAGCCAAGAAGATCATCAACATAGTATTCTACAATTTCATGCACCATGTCATGAAATATGTATGTCATGGATCACTGGCAAAGAGCTCCTACATTTTTCAATTTGAAAGACATGACTTTATAATATAAGGTTCCCTATTAGGTGGTCAAAGTTGTTTTGGCTTGGTCCTTAGGGGCAATTTTGATCTAATTATAGCCTGATAAATTGTCTATCAAATACATCATTCCACATATTATAGTGAAATTGATGATCATTTCAATGTTGGGAAAAAAAAACCCTTGGGACATACCTTATTGATGTTACAAAAGCCTATGCAAACTCTAATGCTATCTATTTTTTAGAAATAGGAACAACATTAGAGATCCAATCAATTAGTCAATAGTTTTGATGAATATGATATCAAAAAGCTAATGGAGCTCTTCCTTGACTAGCAAAGTGACTTTTAGATGCATATTCCATAATTGTTGTTAAGATTTTACATTAGGAGGGACCACTAGGTGGTGAAAAACTAGAAAAGAATCAAGACTTGGCATATCAACGTAGGACCAAACAAATATGTCGCTAAACTCCTTAAAAACTTAGTGTATTCCTTGTTGGAGATATTACATTATTTTGTCCTATTGTAAATATTTAGATTAGGATGTGATTTTGATTTTATGTATAAAGTATGTGTCAAGTTAGTAGGAGTGAGCATGTGTCATGTAATTAAGTGTGTGAGGTGTCTAGTTAGCAAGTGAAGAGTCATGAGTGTGATGTGTCTAGTTTATAAGTAGAGAGTTATATGTAATCATGAGATACTTTGTCTTTATATAATATATGGGAATTACAATGTAAGAAAGGAATGTGAAGAGTCAAGTTCTCCCATGAGGTTGAGGAGAGAAAAATCCAAGAGTCATGTCATAGAGAGTCTCATGTATCTTTATATTGGAGATAAAGCCATGTAAAATGTAACTCAAATAAGCTTTGCTTGATGCATTTCTTGATTTTTTTAATCAATAATGTGATATTGATATTCGTTTGATATTGATGATATTGTGATTGATATATGGTCCTATGATCCTATGAGATAATATTGATTATTTGTTAATAGTCGTATTAAAGCCACATAGCAACATATAAAGATGTATGAGATTTGCAAGAGTGAAGATATTTACTATTAGAGTGAAGGCATTGAAGGAGAAAATATTAGAGAATGATTGTTTTTGGAATATAATCATTGGATAAGATATTGTTGGAGTAAAATCCAATTACTAGAGTGAAGAACAATTGTTGGAGTAGAACTTGATTTTTGGAGTGGAGAACAATTGTTGGAGAGTTGAAAATTTTTTGGAGTGGAGAACAATTGCTAGAGTGCTGGACATTTTTAAGTGGAGTGATGTTTACTGAAGTGAAAGCTTTGGAGGATTTTGAAGAATATAATAACGTGAGAAAATATTTTTTTGTGTTGAGAGGAAGATCAAGCTGCAGATAGAAAGGAAGAGCTATGGAGATCATACTTCCTAGGGTTTATTCGAAAGTAGAAACACAGTGAGAGTGTGAGGATTTAAAGAATTCAATCAATCCATGAGCAAAAAACCAGGTTGAAAAGGATGTGTCTAAAATAATTTATGAAATAATAGTGAAGGCAAAATATTTAATGCATTTGATTGCTATAGTAGTAAAGGTCAACCTGGAATAGAAATTCTAACAAAATTTGTATTATAGAATGTTATTTCGTTGATGCTAGAGGAGAATGGAAGAGCATCAAAGGTAAGCTTAACCTTTAGATTATGACCAGGAGATAGGTAGGTTTAATCAAATTGATAATTGCATTAACATTAGCTTTAGGAATAAAGCATTCATTTAAATAGATTATAAAATAGAAAGAAAACTAATATCTCTATATCCACACTAACTGAACGCTAATGTAGCTAGAGTGTTAGGTTTAAAACTCTTACCTAGGATATTTAGGATTAACCATTAGATATTTAAGATAGTAAATATCTACATGGTAGAAAGTAAAAAGTAGAAAAGTAAATGTAATAATCTACCTATGTAGTATAATGCAATATACTACCTATTTTACCCTAACATCCCCCCTTTATTACATTACTTTGATATACAAAGTTTACTTCGAATAACTCAAATTTGATACGTCCAATTCCCTTGGTGAAGATGTCAGCAACCTGTTCGTTGGTGGGAATGTATCAGAGCTTGATTTTGTGTTTAGGAACTTCATCACAAATGAAATGACAATCTATGTCAATATGCTTTGTGCGTTCATGATGGACTGGATTCTTGAACAAGTTCAAAACACCTGAGTTGTCACAAAACATGTGAATATAAAGTTTATTTTGTAGGCCCATGGTAGCCAAGATGCGACTTAACCATATCGCTTCACACACAGCTCCTCGTGCAGCACGATACTCTGCCTTTGTTGAAGATAAAGCAACCACCTGTTGCTTTTTACTATACCATGAGACAGGACTAGATCCAAGATGAAATACATATCCTAATGTTTATTTTCTATCATATAAGGATCCAGCATAGTCAGATTCAGTGTAAATTTGTAAGAAGAATGAGTTATTCTTCTTGTAATCTAGACCATATTCTACACTACCTTGAATGTAGTGAAGAACACACTTAGTTACTTTCCAATGAGAGGTTTTTGGTTCCTGCATGAACTGAGAAAGATAGTTTACAGCATAAGTAATATCTGGTCGAGTATTGGTCAAATAGATAAGGCTTCCAATCATCTGTCTATATAGCATACCATCTACCTGTGGTGAATCATCATACCGTGATAACTGAAGCTCTAATTCCATCGGTGTTACCTTGGGCTTGCAATCGGTCATACGATATTTTTCTACTAATGTCTTGGCATACGTTTGTTGAGTCACCCGAAGATGATTCTTCTTCTATTCTATCTCAAGACCAAGACAGTAGTGGAGAAGTCCTAGATCTGTCATATCAAATGACTCTTTCAAGTCATTTTTCATGGCACTAATCATTTTTTCTGAATTTTCGATGATCATATCATCTACATATAATACAAGAATCACTATTTCAGAACCTGTGTTCTTGATATAGATATTTGCATCATATGGACTTATATTGAATCCGTACTATAGTAGGTGACTATCCATTTTAATAAACCATGCTCTTGGGGTTTGTTTAAGCCCATATAATGATTTGACCAATTTGCAAACCTGTTACTCATGGCCTTCCTCAACAAATCTTGGGAGTTGAGTCATGTATACCTCTTCTTTTAAGTCACCATTTAGAAAGACACTTTTTACATCCATCTGATGTAATTTCCATTCGAACTATGTTGCCATAGCAAAAATAACTCGAATGGTGGTCATCCTTGCTGTAGGAGCAAATGTTTCCTCATAGTCAAGGCATTCATTTTGAGCATAGACCTTCACCACAAGACAAGATTTATGCTTTTCTATGGTAGCATCTGCCTTATATTTGACTTTGTAAACCCATTTGCAACCTATGGGTTTCTTTCCTTTAGGAAAATCTACCAGCTTCCATGTTTTATTCTTGATGAGGGAGTTATGTTCTACATCCATAGCTGCCTTCCACTAAGGCAGTCTAAGTGCTTCATCAACTGTATAAGGTTCATTTTCATTAAATGATGATAAGTAAACCCTCTCGTCATCTATTTCCATATCATCTTCCATTGCTAACTCTCTATCAACAGAAAGGTCTTGAAAATATGCACAAAGATCATCAACTGAAGTGGATGCTCCAGTATTTTTTTGTTGAGTCATGCTTCGTGTTTTTGGACAATTGAGAGTAAGATCAGGTAGGGAAGTGAGTTTGGAATATTTTATTGTGCTCGTATACCATTTGGGAGGATTTTTCTATTATGGAGAAGTGGTTGTTGCTCCTCATCATCAAGGTATACTGATATAGTGTTAGGTGTGAAAGCTTCATCAAACACTACATCTCTGCTGATATGTATTTTCTTGGTAAATGGGTCTATCAATAGATAACCTTTTGAAAATTCATCATAGCCAAAAAAAACACATGATAGGGACTTCTCATCTAATTTATTTCTTTTATCCTTGGGTATATGTATAAAAGCCTTACACCCAAATACCCGTAGATGAGATATGGAGGGTTTCCTTCCACTCCATGCTTCCTGAGGAGTCATACCTTCAAGAGCCCTTGTGGGTGCTCTATTTAGAATATATACTACAGTTTGAACAACTTCAACCTAGTAAATTTGCTCAAGATTCGCTCCCTTAAGCATACATCGAACCATTTCCATAATGGACCAATTTCTTCTCTCAACAACTCCATTTTACTGAGGAGAATAGGTTGTGGTTAACTATATTTTTATCCCATGAGTCTATAAAAATGAGGAAAATTTCTTTGATGTGTATTCCCTCCCTCGATCTGAATGGAGGGTCTTGATGAAGCATCATGATTCTTTCTCAACAAGCTTTTTGAATTTTTGAAAATAGGTAAATGCTTCAGACTTCAATTGCAAGAAGAAGACCCACATCTTGCATGAGTGATCGTCGACAAATAATTGAAAATAGATTTTTCCTCCATAACTAGTAGATATGGGACCACACAAATCTGTGTGAACCAACTCTAAAGGTACCTTAGCTTGAAAGGAGCTAGGTTCAAAGGGCACTCTGTGTTGCTTTCATGACAAGCAATCTGAGCATACTGGCAAAGTAGATGAAAGAGTAGGTAATCCTTTCACCATTTGATATTTACTAAGTTCTAGTAAATATCCTAAACTTAAATGCCCAAATATCTTATGCCATAGATATGTGGCCTCTTTCGTGGTTACTGCCATTGTAGTATGTGTTGAGGTAAGTGCATCTAAGACAAACAAACCATGTTTGTATGAACCTATTGCTATAGGTTTTCATTTCTTGGTGATAAAGCAACATTTCTTTTCTTTGTCCACCTTGAAATTGACATTCATGTGATTGTCCAGGATTTGTGGAACTAACAAGAGATTATTTTTCAATCTTGGTACATAAAGAAATTTTTGAATTTTATATTCTCCATCTGGAAGGGAGACAGAAACACTTCCTTCTCCCTGAACTCGATAGGTTTGATCATCAGCAATGGTGACTAGTCTACCTTCTCAAGCCTCAAATGTCTCAAACCAGGACTTATCGCCAGTCATATGCTTACTAGCACCTGAATATATGTACCACACAATGTCCTTTTTAGGGGAATCTATAAGTGTCATGAGCACCTTATGTGCTTGTCCAGAGTCCAAACTAGAATCTTTAGCTGCAATGTGTCCCTGTTGCTGTGTATTCTTGTTCTTTGGTTTACCTTTTCCCTTCTTGTTTCCTTTTTCATTGGGCGGTTTGTTCTTAAACCAACATCTTTTGGTTTCATGAGTGTCCTTGTCACAAATATTATAATACTGCTTCTTCTTCTGAGTCTCTTTGCCTTTACCCTTTTTTTTATTAGAAGATGAACCTTGCTGTTGATTCCACTTTTTCTTACCACCTTGTCTATTCAAGAAAAGAGCATTGTTAGATGCCTCATCTCTATGGAGTTGATTAGCTTCTTCTATTTGAAGAACATTTACCAACTCAAAAAAATTCACTGTCCTTCCAGAGACTTGTAATGAAGTGATCAACATTCGGGAAGAGCCCTCAAAATGATAGAGGTCAAGACTTGGTCTTCCACTTGTATCCTAAGGATTACAGTTTTGTTTTCAATTCTACCACTCTGCAGAGGAATAGCTCTACTGTTTATCCAAATTTCATATGAAGAGTATGAAGCTGTGTTTGGAGGTGAAGAATTGTTGATTGATTCTTCCCTGCAAAGATGGTTGTTAAGGCATCCCATGCCTCCTTACCATTTTTAGCTTCACTGATATGAGGTTGGATATCATCAGTAATGGCTAGAAAGATCATTAAGGATAGTTTTCTATCCTTTTATCAAATTTTGTTTGATATGCTCGTGCTAATTTAGGTCTAGTTTCATTTCCATCCATTATAGACCATAGATCCTCTACAGTTAAGATAGCTTTCATCTTAGTCTTCCATGCAAAATAATTTGAACCTTTGAGCAGTTGGCTCTCAGTGAGATACTTGTGCATCATGGCCATGGTGAAGGTTTCAAATTTGATAGGACGAAGATGGTTGTATATTGCACTATACCATCAAAAGAGTATATGGAAGATGTTTAATTTACTTCTATAAGATATTTAATGGCACCTGCCATAATACCCTTAACAAGGGATGAAAAGTTTGAGGATTTTAAGCCAAACAAATAGAGAAAATTAAAGGGCTAGGTTTTGAAAGACTTTTGATTGTGCTCTCTAGGATATTTAATGGCACATGCCTTAACACCCTTCAAGAAGGATGAAAATTTTGAGGTAATTAAGCCAAAAAAAGAGAGTAAATCAAGGTGTTTGTAGTTTTGGACCTTTGGGTGAGGATTATTTAAAAATTTGACTTTGTTTAACTTGTGCAAGATGTAGCACGATTTGTAATGAAATTTGGGTTTTCAAGTGTGAAGTGCTCTTCAATTTTTATGATTATTTAATTGCAAAATTATGTATAGTGCAATAATAAAAAAAGAGAGCAACCCAAATAATTTATCACTATAGGTGTTGGATGCAACCGAAAATGCACCTAATGAAGCCAAGTTTTGAAAAAGGTGTCGAGTACAATTGAGAATGCACCTTTATTATTCTAGAAAATCCCCCCTTTGTCTTTACAATTTTGCAAAAAATAGAAGCAAAAATGTAACTTCTATCCCCCCTTAATGATTACAAAATTGATAAAGCAAGCACTCCTTTCAAGACAAGTCAACACACAACCCGCGTTTGAAATGCTTCCAGACTAGTCGACACACGACTTGGTTTTTGTTTTCAAAACTCAAAAATTGGTGGTGCATTAGGATCAAAAGGCTCACGAATCCTCATGGGACCATAGCTTCTGTCCAACCCCTTCCATAGATCAATATAGATAAGTGAGTGAGGTATAGATCTACGATATTCATGAAGCATACGATGAAAATGTGATCATGTTGTGTGCCTTCGTAATTCGTTTCTCTTTCTGATGATTCTTTGCCTACGAAGAGCTTTCCTCACCCAAGATTTGATCTTCATGAAAACTTAGAAGAATGATGAAAAATCAAGGAAATTTTGATGAAATTGTAAGCAACAAAAATGTGTCTTTGGTTCTTTTCTCTTTATCTCCACATGCGAAAAAAACTAAAGAACACCAATGGTTTAGTTGCATAAGGATTTTGGCATTTGTATTATAAATTTAAATGCTATATATATACAAATTTTAAATATTTTTAAAAGAAAATTTAACATAAAAGTTTAAATAAAAAACATCAATTTAATAGTTAAACAAAATTGATATAATTTATGAAAAACTAACATGAAAAATTCTAATTTAAAACACTAAAAAATTAATTTTAAGCATAAAAAAATAAATAAAAATATTAATTTAGGCCAAAAATTATGAAATTTTCATAAAAAAAAATATTAACTTGTTGATGGCAGGCGCGAGAGTCGATCCATCGACTCCTGTTGGCCTAAGGTGTCCACCTTGGCCAAATTACCAAGCCCACGACTTGGTTCTCAGGCTGCGAAGCCTGAGATTTAAAGAAGCCCATGGGCTTCTATGGAAATAAGTGGGATAAATCCCACATGCATCCTGTAAAGGATGCAGAGGCCTTTAAAGGCCTCAACGAGCACTTATGCTCATGATTTCCTTCGAGCAATTGAGGTTGGGCCTCATTTTATTGGTAGCCACATGGCACGACAAGGGAGGTCCACGTGTCAGGTCGAGTCCCACGTGTCAGTCTAGTCCATCCCGATCATATGCTAGGTGGTGCATGGCTAGAGTGCCATGTGTCTCCTAGCTGTTGGTCGAGTCAGATCTACATCACCTTGAGGTACATGCAGGTCCACGTTAGCATCACCTCATCTTGGGGTACATGTAGGTCTCTAGGGAATGTGAGGGCGCTCCTGCCTTCGAAGCGTTCCTTGCTTTGGGATCCATGCCACAGGATACATGAGGGCACTCCTACCCTCTAGGCATTCCTGCCATGGCCTCGGGATCCATGCCCAAAATCCCATGGGGAGTGTGAGATCCGCCTGCCCTCATACACTCCCGTGGTGGGGATTGCAGGCTCGTAAGTGGTCGCGATCCACGTGGGGATAAAAAACCCTCGTAGGTTGTGATTATGACCAGGGTCAAAACGACCCTGCGTCGGGATCTGTGCCCTACATTGGGATCCGTACCCTATGTTAGAATCTGTGCCCTATAGGATTAACAAATCCTAACAACAAATAAAGTGCCAAAATAAATTAATCAAAACCTAGCTTAGGAGTATTAATAAATGAGCATAGGAAATAATTAAGGGTCACCAAATTTAGTGTTGTATTTCCTCGCTTTGTCAAACTCCTCGCTCCAACTCTGGTACCAATGTGACCAGGAGATAGGTAGGTTTAATCAAATTGATAATTGCATTAACATTAGCTTTAGGGATAAAGCATTCTTTTAAATAGATTACAAAATAGAAAGAAAACTAATCTCTCTATATCCACGCTAACTGAACGCTAACGTAGGTAGAGTGTTAGGTTTAGAACTCTTACCTAGGATATTTAGGATTAACCATTAGATATTTAAGATAGTAAATATCTACATGGTAGAAAGTAAAAAGTAGAAAAGTAAATGTAATAATCTACCTATGTAGTATAATGCAATATACTACCTATTTTACCCTAACATAGATTATAAAATCTAATTTGGGTGCATATTTATTTTTGAAGAATATTAAAGTGAATGTGATTTATTTTGGGAGTTATAAGAAGTGGATTAATTAATTAACATGAAGTGATAAGAAAAATTAATTTAAAATGAGTAGGAGTTATAAGTAGATGGAATAAATTAATTGAATTGATGAATGAAGGGAATGAATTATAATTGAAGGAATTAAATTGATTAAATTAATGTTTGGTTGAATTGATAATTGGAAGAGTGAAATTAAATTTATGATTGATTGAAATTAGAAGATATAAGAAGGAAAAATTGAATTGATGAAATTGATTTTATTGAATTACCTTGAAGAATTGAATTATTGATTGAATGAAATTGGGAGATGTAAGAAGATTTAATATTTGAGAAATTGAATTTGAGGGGACATAAGAATAATTAAATAGATTAAAGAATTGAATTTATTGAATTTAAAAAATGAGATATAAGAAGACTTTAGAATTTGATGAATTGATTAAAGAAAATGAAAAGTGACTGAAATTGAAGAAGTGAAGATTAAAATTGAAAAATTGAAGAAATAATTTTGGATATACAAGGATTTCTACATGCAGTGAATTGTCACTACACTAGAGTGAAGTAAGGTCATGCAACCTAAGTTTTGGAGGCTGGACCTGGTAGAAGACCAAACTACCCAAATATCAAATGAAGGATCAAGTAGAACTAGACATTAGAGCTTTAGAATAACATAATCCAAGGCAAATATAGAAGCTCTGATTATTAGACCTCCCTAAATGAAAGACAAGACCAAAAATTTTATGAAATCACAAGGCTCTATAGTGCATCAAAACTAGAACAAGAGTTTGACTCAAGGATGCCTAACCAAACTGAATAACTAGTCCCATTTAGTAAGTGATAATCACTGGGACAACCGATGTAGAAATCAAAGGCCACTACATGGAGTGCTAGTCGGACCAAGGGATATGTGAAGGATGGAAAATAGGTTCTGGTCATATTACCTCCAACTATACTCCAAAATTTTAGAAGGGAAAATTTTTCTTTTTGGGGATCTCATCCTTGAACCCCTTCATGGATGGTTGTTGGCCCCCCATATCCCCTAGTCAAGTCTGTTGTCGTTGCCTTGGACCAATCAGATGGTACAAGGATGAACAATTCCCTAGGTATAAGGTTTCATCTCTCTTCATGAGAGGTTACAACATTTAAAGCATTATCATTAAAACTCTAGAGGAGTGACCCTATAGAGGATCTCCAACATGGACAACAAAACCATAATCTCAAACAAATATAGATCCTAAAACTTGGGATTATGTGCTATAGATGCAAATTGTACCATGAGTAAGAATTTTGAATTAAAATGGGGAATACCCTATGCATTCTCTATGAATATGTATTCTTATTCTTATTGTAATTATCGAAATATCTCCATCCTTCTAAGGGATGCTTTCCTTCATTCTCCTTTGTCTCTTGACCTGGTTCGATCCTTGTGTAGCTTATCAGGTAGTTTTTGAACCTTTTATCTCTACATGTATGCAACTCGAAGTTCATGTTAATAAGAATTTGACTCTTTACAAATTTTTTCCTAGTTCTGGCATTGGTGTTTTATTTCTACAGACTTCCCTACTAGGTCCCTCGGTAGACCAATTATGTTTGGTTATAGCTTGGAATCGGTATTGGCAAATCGAATAATCCACTTGATCATGGGGATAACCCATTGGTGTTCCTTTAGTAGAGGTACCTTGGTGGTCGGATCCTTTAGGTGAGGGGTTGACCTCGTGACGAATTTCAAGGCATCATGCAAGAATGAGGAGATCCTTAGAACTATATTGAAGGCGTTTAGGGCCTCATAATTTTTTTGCTTCACCGAATCATGGTTGAGCTTGGCTACGCGTAGTTATCATGTTTTCATAATTACCTAAATAAAATAACCAAGAAACATATAATCAAACAATGTGATTATGTCATTTAAGTTTTAGATGTGAATCCCTAAATTTTTTAGTGTGTTTTGATGTGTTACTGTTGTTACTTTCTTGTTCGTGTTTTACTTTTATTGATGATATCTCTTAGTTTAATGGTTTCACCTAGATGCTCTCACACACTAACTTGGTGATGAAATCCAAACCCGATGAGGGAGCCCGGGTCCTACCAATCCTCACCCAGTTCACCTTGGTCAGCAATATACCTCTCCAAAGAGAGATACCTGCTCTATTCCTCGGTTACGATAATTCTTAGACTGGCCTTGGCCAAAATTAGGGTATGATGTAATAAAATGCAAGCCAACGAGGTGGAGTTGAAACCCACCTTCGTTGGTCTTGATCGATGGTTGGTGGTGAAATCCAACTCGTCGATGTTTAAAATAGGATGTGGTGTGTGGGGTTCATTTTATGCAAAAGAAAATAAGATCAAGGAGCAAGCGATGAATTTTTCACTAATGCATAAATGACATTTTACATTCAAATTTCTAAGAAAAATGATGTTTCAATTTCAGAAATCTAAAACCCTAAGATGATATCCGTAAGCAGCAAACACACATATCACAAAAGAAATTGATGATTTTTTTGTAAGGTTGAAAGAAAATATTAAAATGATTTTTTTTTTGGTTTTGTTTGATTTTTTCCAAAGGTTAAGAGAAAAAATTAAAATGATTTTTTCCTAAGGTTAAAAAAAAATGTTTTTTTTTTTTTGGTTTTTTTCTAAGAGAAAAAATTAAAATGATTTTCTTTTTACTAAGTTTAAAAGAAAAAATTAAAATGATTTTTTTTGTTTTGTTTTGGTTTTTTTTTTTTCCTAAGGTTAAGAGGACAAATTAAAATGAAAAAAAATTGTTTATTATTATTATTATTTTTTATTTTGATTTTTTTCTAAGGTTTTGTTTTTTGATTTATTATTATATATATATATATATATTTTTAAATTTTCCTAAGGTTAAAAAGAAAAAAAAATTAAAAGTTAAAAATGTTAAAATTATTATTATTTTTTTTAAAACCCCAAGGTTGGGGTGGGTTGGTGTCTTGTGCCCGTGGGCGTGCGACCGGGGCTGGTCAAGCATGACAAGGATAGGTCTATGCGTGGCAGGCCTATCGTTGTCAAAGGACACACACTACAAGCCTGTTAGAGGACGCGCACTGCATGACTAACATAGGCCTACGCACTGCAAACCTGACAAAGACCTACATGCTATAGGTTGCAGGCTTGTTAGACCTACGAATTGTAGGCTAGGGCATGCAACCCTCAGGGGTGAGGTGGGGGTGGGAGGGTGTGCGGCTAAGGTCACACGTAGAGGGGAAATAAGGGAAAGTTCATGAATGGGGCCGTGCATAAGGATGGGAGGGGGAGTAGACTGAGGAGCCCATAGGGAAGTGGTGGTGGTGTGGGGGCTACACTATGCAACCCTCTACACAAAGGAATGGGGGGAGTGCGCAAAGGCTGGGTACCCGCGATAGGGGGCCACAGATGAGGGGAGATTGGAGCTAGGGCTCCGCGAGTAAGGGGATGGTGGAGGGGTTGTACATAGTGATGGGAGGGGGAAGCGAGTAGAGATGCCTATAGGTTTCTATTTTTTATTTTTATTTTTTGATTTAAATTAAATAAAATTTTAAAAACTATGGTTTTTTGGTTGGAAATAAACAAAACTAGAATAGAAAAAAAACATCAAGGATGAATTTTTTTAAGAGAAATAGGATATTACAAACACCTACCTCATCAACAAAGCTGGTTTGATTTGTTAACAAAAACCCCTACAATAAAAATAATAATGAAAAATAATCGTGATCGCAACTTTGAAAGTAAAAAAAAGAGACACCATTGCACTAAAACTAAACCATTTTATTATTTCGAGAAATAGATATTTCAATTACAATAAACTCCTTTGAAAAGGGTGTTTTACAATCTAAAATATTACAAAGAGGATGATATCCTTTTATAATAAAAATGACATCGTGTTCTTCTTCCTGTTACAATCGATGTTGGAGTTGGGTTTGTCATAACCACCGTGATGGATCTAAGCTTTCGTTGATCCTAGAACCTTCGAATCTGAAACCTACACACATACAATAGATAAAGAGTTTAGCAGTACCTGTCAAAATGAATCATATGAAAATGACTAATACAACTAGAAAATGGACAATGAATATTGGATACATGAATCATAATTTGAGCAACATAACAATAAGATTTTCTTTCTCTAGATCTCTCAATCCCCTCCTCTCTCATTTTTCTCCTCTTGTTATGCCCCTCTTCAAATGAGAGGGGGTATTTATATCCTTTGAGGCAAGGTGAGGGGGGTGATGAGGTGTCCCTAGGTTAGGCTAAACCAAGGTTAGGTCATGCATGCACCTAAGGTCAGCTTGTGGAGGGGTGATCACATGGTGACCAGGGGCTGAGTGTAGGAAAGGGCTTGAGTGGCCAAGGGGGTTGCAAAGGGAAATGTCCCTATTTAAGTGGTAAAAACCATTATTTTAACCTTGACGCTACCTAAGGTGAGTCACATGATCTAGAAGGAGTCCATTTAGGTAGTCTTTTCAATATGATACGATTTAGGTGTCTACACTTGGAGGGAGCTATGTTCCTTGTACATTATCAATCGCTACATATGTGTTCATTAAAACCTATCAAGGCATTGGGGGATCTTATTCCTTTTGTTTGATGCATTACCACCTGTAGGCTAGGCTATATAGGTTTTTTTTCTTGTATTTTACTACTTTCCAACATTTATCTCTTTCTTGCAATTTAATTTACTTATATTCCTTGTTTTCCTTCTCTTTTTCATTTTCCCCTTGAAGTATCTTAGGCTAGGAGTAGATTAGCAAACCCAAGAAAGAGTGATGAGTGCCAAATAAGATATCTAGAATCAAGGATCCAACCTTGGGTAAAAAACTTAGAGGTCATTTAGTGGAGTCATGTCCCATGCTCCCCTAGACTTCCCAGGACTAGTTCCCTCACATAAGGCATAGGGCACCAAACACACCTGCTCGATAGAGGTAATCAGACACCAAAACTAAAACTACAAGGGTCATAGTGCTCGAAGAGTACAAGGAGGTCATGACCAACCCCTCAACACTACATAATTAAATAATAAGATTAAATTGAAGAATTGAACGAGATTGAAATAAAAAGAAAATTTGGAAGCAATAAGAAATTCAACTTAAAAGGAAATAAAATATATTTTTTTCTATGGAAGAAAACAATCAAGAGAATGCATTGCTAGAAGAAAGTAAAGAAAGGTTGAAATATCTAAAACTTCACACACAACACTTGATGGAGAATATTGATGAACAAAGAGACATATCAATGAAATTAAATAATGATTTACACTCAATCTATAGAGAAGACAAAGATGAAAACTTTGGAACATTTGGCAATTATCTAAGTTTAGAACTTATTGAAGCACATGAAATTATAAATATGCTATTATACTACCTATTTATATAGGTATGATAATGTATATGACATTACTTTTAAAACTTATAAATAGAAGAACCAAAGGCAAAAAGAACTAATTAAATGCTTGAAGAAAAATATTAGTTGTGATACAAATGATTTACAATATATGATAGCAAATGATCTTCTTCAAGGAACAAATTTGGGTATTGCTGATACACAAGATGATAAATTATAATATTATACCAGCAAAATTGAATCATGGAATTCAAATGATGGAAAGGACGATATTAATGAAATATATTATTATGATGACTTGCTCATAAATATTATAGGTGATAGTGAAGAACACAAGCTTATATTTAGAGGGGGGGTGAACAATATAAGACCACTTTTTCCTTTTTCCTTCAATTCAATATTATGCAGTGTATAGATAGCAGTATTCAAAGCAATGCACAAAACACCATACACAATAGAGACACCACAATTTACGTGGTTCACCCAATGTGGGCTACTCCACGGAGAAAATATTTTACTAAAACTTTCTCAATCAATATCTTTGGGAATCCTTCCCAATTACAATGTTTATGGACCTCTGTCCAAAGGAGATGTTGATCCCCTAATCTCAAGTTCATGGATCTCTTCCATAGGAGAACTCTTTCCCCTTCTGCTCTGGCTAGTGATCTTCTAGAAGACTTTGTCTCTCTGTTGCTCTGACTTGTGGATCTCTCTCCACTTGAAGACTCCTCACTCAGATCTATCTTCAATTATCCTGGCTACTGGATCTCTATCCACTGAGACTCTGTCCTCTGTACTCTATCACCTCCAAAGCTCTATCAATAGGTTCACTTAGAACCTCCTCAAATCTTCTCAATAGGTTCACTTAGAACCTCCTCAAATCTGCTCAATAGGCTCACTCAGAACCTGCTCAAATCTCAATAGGCTCACTAAGAACCTCCTCAAATCTGCTCAATAGGCTCACTCAGAACCTACTCAAATATGCTCAATAGGCTCACTCAGAACTTGCTCAAATCTGCTCAATAGGTTCACTCAGAACCTACTCAAATCTGCTCAATAAGTCCTCTCTAGGACTTGCTCAAATCTGCATAGCAAGCTTTCACAAAAGCTTACTCAAAATCAGTCCACAAGCCTTCTCAAAGACTTACCTCAAATCAGCTTAACAAGCTCACACGAAACTTGTCCAATCTCATAGAATCATAAAGAGAATTGTTAGAGACTCAATATGTTCTAAACTCAATGCTCAATCAATATCTCAATTCAATCTCATAGAAGCATAAAGAGAATTGTTAGAGACTCAATATGTTCTATACTCAAATCCCAATCTCAACTCAGCTCAATATTATAGAAGCATAAAGAGAATTGTTAGAGACTCAATATGTTCTATTCACAAACTCAATTTCTTTCTCAACTCAATCTCAACTCAAATAAAAATATAGAATAGTTTGTTTTATGGAACTTGAACAACCACTTCACACATTCACTTGACTAGGCTCAAACAACTCTACTCAACCAATCACCTCTAGGAACAACTCTTTCTCACAAACCCTAGTCCAAGCATGAATCAATCAACTCAAAATATTTCCAACAATGCTCAACCACAAATCTCACATAACAATGATACTCATGTTCTTTTCTAACTCAAGTTCAAGTTCTTTGCTCAACTAATGGGCTTCAACAACAATGCTTATAAAACAAGGTTTAATCACAACACTCAAACCAAAAAACCTTGAAGCATTTAAACCAACACTTTCAAAAAGGAAACCACAATCAATCCTTTTCTCTCCAATGATATTTCAGAAATCAACCACCATAAACAATCAATAGAGAATATTGCCCATACCTTATTAATGCCAAGAAGTTGTCCACAAAATCTGCCACACTCAACACAACTTTCCTTTCCAATCTCAATGAGGGTTAGTGGACTTCAAATAATAATCACAAAATAAAGCATAACTCAATTTACACCTTTTTACTCCAACTCAATAATCACATCCACCAAAGATATATTCAATAACCCTCAAGCAAAATATTTTTCTCAAGAATGTTTCAATAATTAAAAGCACTCTCCAAATAACATCTCAACAATGTGCCAAATAAGTAATAATCCTTATTACTCCTCAAACCACTTATACCCTAAAGAAATTAAAATCTATGCCTACCTACTTATCTCTCCAAAAACCACTTTTACTATAAAATTTATGCACATATTTTAAACTAACTTTTAGCACCCAATAAAACAAAAAAATTGTTTTAATTTTCTTTTACAACTTTAATGCATACCTTGGCATGAATTTCGGAATATCAAACACAACATATAAATCTTGGTAGCATGCGCATGAAAAACCACAACCAACGCACTATTTCCCTTTTACACAGCAAAAGGGAGTTCGTAGGATTCGAACTTGAGTCCTATGGCTCCTGCGTCCTAACGGACGCTTGCGCACCACGTGAGCTAGCACTCCACACAAGACCAAAGGCGCCTCACTCTCCTTTATCCTCCATGCAACAGCCAACGCAAAATAAATTTCTCCTTTCTCAAACAAAACGAAGTGCACGCGATTCGAACACTCAACCACTTGCCTCCCAATGCCTTTGCGCTGCTCGAGTTGCCAACAGGCCACACTGCCCACGATGTCTTGGAATCGACCACACCTCAACTTATTCATTGCCTCTGCCTTTAAACATTTTTCACACGAGCTCTTTTCGCTTTCTAATAATCGCATTAACCACAAGAGCAAGGATGAGGAATAATAAACCTTAGTCATCCTTTATATAGTCTTCTCCCTCATATTCGACGACGTCGACGGATTACTTTTATTTTAATTTTAAAATTTAAATTTAAATTTTAAATAATTTAAAATTTAAACTAAATATTTAAAATTAAATATCTCCATCACCGGGGCACCTTTTTCGATGAAACGAAAAGCCAACTTGGGTTTTAAGAAAAACCCATTTCAAATCTGCCATCCATGGTTTTAAATAAAACCTTTTATTTTGCCTACCTTGGTTTTCACAAAAAGACTTTCCTTGCACTTTTCACAAAACATAGTGCATGCCATCATAGATCCTTTTGACATCAAATAACCTTTTGACATCAATGACAACATTTTAGCTTAGGGACTCAAAATGTCCAACAATCTCCCCCTTTGTCATTGATGGCAACCCATATTCATTTACTGAAATTTGACCTTCTTTTCTTCTCCCCCTGGCTTTGCTCCCCTTGCGCTCAATGCTCTCTCAAAAATCAAATCTCTCCCCATATCAAAACTTTCCTTAATATACACAAATCTCTCCCCCTTTGACATCAATGGCAAAGGGTCACCTTTGGGGCTTGGGGCTAAGAATGAGCCTCTTAGCTTAGCCCCTCCCCCACCTCCTCATGAGGTGGTTAATTCTGGGGTGGGAGTATTTCTACTCCCCGAAAGCACTGCTCTTTACCTTTATCTTTCTCTCTTCCTTTTTGAGTTTTCTGAATCCTCTCACTATTTCTTTCCAAGTAATCATCACTTATGTTCCTGTTCTTGTTCTTGTTCTCATCCATGTTCTTGTTCCTATTTTTGTTCTCATCCAAGTTCTGTTCTTGTTCTTGTTCCTATTCTTGTTCCTATTCTCATCCATGTTCTTGTTCCTATTCATACCTGCTTCTAGAATATTTTCTCTACACCATCTTGTTGTGTGACCATCATTATTGCACTTATAACACTTAATGTTATTATTCCTTGGAGGTGCAAATGTCTTAGGATACCTCCTAGTGAAGCCAAATCTTCTTCTACCATGAACCCTGCAATTCATTGCCTTGTGACCAAAACCATTGCATGAGTAGCAATATCCTTGAAAAAGCTATCCTTTTCCATATTCCTGTCTTTCATATGACCTGCATTGTGAAGCCATGTGCCCAAACCTGTGACATGAGAAGCATCTCCCATTGAAGCTTCCTTGCCTAGACCTCATTGGTCTTCTGTTCTGATTGTTGTTCCATTTGTATCTTCTTTGTGCATTGTTCCTATCTTTGTTGAACTCTCTGTTGTCCAACTCATCCTCTGATGTCTCATTCCCACTTACACTATCATCTTCTGAAGTATCTTCTTCTGAAGTTTCTTCTTCATCAAGACTTGAAGTAGATTCTTTTTCCTGTTTCTTTCCAAAGCCAAGACCTATTGAACATGATGTTCTTTGTTGTCCACAAATGAACTTATCCAAGTTCTTAGAGCTATTTGTGAAACTCTTCATCTTGATCTTGGAGTCCTTTAAATATTTCTTTAGAGTAGCCACTTCTTGTGCTAACTTCTCACATTCCAAAATATTTGCTTCTAACTTTTCTTTGAACTTACTTGCCTTAGCCTTTGACTTCTCTAAGTCTTCTATGAGCAATAATATTTCTTCATCACATTCTTGAAACTGATTTTCAAGCTTAGAGTGTTGTTTTCTTACCTTCTTTACTATGTCAAGGGCATAGATAAGTTCTCCCTTGAGATCATAACCATTCTCTATTGAGTAATCCTCTATTTGTTTGCCTTTGTCCTTATCATTACTTCCTTTTGGCTTATCTTCTATAGGATCACTTACTTCATCTTCTAAAGCCATTAGAAGATTCTCATCTGGTCTTTCAAGTGCATCTTCAAAACCATCATCACTGAAACTATAGCCATCTCTAGTGCAATCATCTTCAAGATGTCCAAATTTACCACATCTAAAACATTTGAGAATAACTGGAGTCCTTTTCTCTTTAACCATAAATAGGACTTCATCTCTATCATTGTCCAAAAAACTAGCATCACTATCAAATGAGTACTTACTTGCATTATCTGCATAGTAGCTTTTCTTTTGCCTTTGGAAGAACTTCTTTCCTTGTTTGTTCTGTCCATCCTTGCCTTTCTTCTGGTACCTGTGTCTTTCTGATTCCCTATACTTGTGATCCTATTTTTCTTCATCACTATTGTACTTTGGATTTTTGCACTCTATTGCATAATGTCCATACTTTCCACAATTGAAGCACTTAATAGATCTAACATCTATGAATATTTTGGAACCTTTATCTCTCCTACCATAGTTAGCTTCTTCATCACTAGATGACTCACCGCTCGATTCTATCTGCTTTCCCTTTTTCTTTTTATCCACTTTGAAAGCAGCTTCTTTCGGAGGAATAGGATCTTTTGTTCTTATCTCAAAAGTAGTAAGCATGCCAAGAAAAGAATTCCTTGTCAAAGAATCACTATCAATTGATGTTTCTATAGCAGAAACCTTTTCACTATACCTTTTTGGAAGAGTTCTCAAGATCTTATCACAAGCATCTGATTCATCAACCTTCATTCCAAGACCTCTCATCTCATGCACAAGTTCATCAATCTTACTGAGATAATCACGAATATTTTCATCATCTCTCATTCTTAAGTTCTCAAATTCTCCTTTGAGATTTCTGATCTTAGCTTTCCTGACACCTTTATCACCCTCATATATGTCATGTAGTAGATCCCACATATCTTTTGTTGTTTTACAATCCATAACCTTCATAGATTCTGATCTACCCAATCCTTTTATAATTGCATTCATAGCTCTTGAATTTGCATGCATTAGAAGCTTACCTTCCTTATCTGTCGGAGGATTGACTGTAGAATCATATCCAAGTTCCACTGCATCCCAAACTTCATTTCCAAGTGCCATCAGGTGAAATCTCATCAACATACACCAATACAAGAAGTCACTTCCATCAAAGACTGGTACTGCATTATTGAAGGGTCCATCTCTTTGATCCTTTTGATCCATTGTGTTCTTAGACCACTTTTCCTTCAAGCTGTCAAACTCTTCTGAAGGAACCCACTCTGATACCAATTGAAGAACACAAGCTTATACTGAGAGGGGGGTGAATAGTATAAGACCACTTTTTACTTTTTCCTTCAATTCAACTTTCAATTCAATATTATGCGGTGTATAGATAGCAATATCAATAGCAGTAATCAAAGCAATGCACAAAACACCATCCACAATAGAGACACAACAATTTACGTGGTTCACCCAATGTGGGCTACTCCATGGAGAAAATATTTTACTAAAACTTTCTCAATCAATCTCTTTGGGAATCCTTCCCAATTACAATGTTTATGGACCTCTGTCCAAAGGAGATGCTGATCCCCTAATCTCAAGTTCGTGGATCTCTTCCATAGGAGAACTCTTTCCCCTTCTACTCTGGCTAGTGATCTTCTAGAAGACTCTGTCTCTCTGCTGCTTTGACTTGTGGATCTCTCTCCACTTGAAGACTCCTCACTCAGATCTATCTTCAATTGTCCTAGCTACTGGATCTCTATCCACTGAGACTCTATCCTCTATACTCTATCACCTCCAAATCTCTATCAATAGGTTCACTTAGAACCTCCTCAAATCTTCTCAATAGGTTCACTCAAAACCTACTCAAATCTGCTCAATAGCCCTCACTCAATAGGCTCACTAACCTCAAATATTCTCAATAGGCTCACTCAAAACCTGCTCAATTTCTCAATAGGCTCACTCAAACCTACTCAAATCTACTCAATAGGTTCACTCAGAACCTGCTCAAATATGCTCAATAAGTCCTCTCTAGGACTTGCTCAAATCTGCATAGCAAGCTTTCACAAAAGCTTACTCAAAATTAGTCCACAAGCCTTCTCAAAGACTTACCTCAAATCAGCTTAACAAGCTCACACAGAACTTGTCCAATCTCATAGAATCATAAAGAGAATTGTTAGAGACTCAATATGTTCTAAACTCAATGCTCAATCAATATATCAATTCAATCTCATAGAAGCATAAAGAGAATTGTTAGAGACTCAATATGTTCTATACTCAAATCCCAATCTCAACTCAAATCAATCTCAACTCAACTCAATATTATAGAAGCATAAAGAGAATTGTTAGAGACTCAATATGTTCTATTCACAAACTCAATTTCTTTCTCAACTCAATCTCAACTCAAATCAGAATATAGAATAGTTTGTTTTATGGAACTTGAACAACCACTTCACACATTCACTTGACTAGGCTCAAACAACTCTACTCAACCAATCACCTCTAGGAACAACTCTTTCTCACAAACCCTAGTCCAAGCATGAATCAATCAACTCAAAATGTTTCCAACAATGCTCAACCACAAATCTCACATAACAATGATACTCATGTTCTTTTCTAACTCAAGTTCAAGTTCTTTGCTCAACCAATGGGCTTCAACAACAATGCTTATAAAACAAGGTTTAATCACAACACTCAAACTAGAAAACCTTGAAGCATTTAAACCAACACTTTCAAAAAGGAAACCACAATCAATCCTTTTCTCTCCAATGATATTTCAGAAATCAACCACCATAAACAATCAATAGAGAATATTGCCCATACCTTATTAATGCCAAGAAGTTGTCCACAAAATCTGCCACACTCAACACAACTTTCCTTTCCAATCTCAATGAGGGTTAGTGGACTTCAAATAATAATCACAAAATAAAGCATAACTCAATTTACACCTTTTTACTCCAACTCAATAATCACATCCACCAAAGATATATTCAATAACCCTCAAGCAAAATATTTTTCTCAAGAATGTTTCAATAATTAAAAGCACTCTCCAAATAACATCTCAACAATGTGCCAAATAAGTAATAATCCTTATTACTCCTCAAACCACTTATACCCTAAAGAAATTAAAATCTATGCCTACCTACTTATCTCTCCAAAAACCACTTTTACTATAAAATTTATGCACAGATTTTAAACTAACTTTTAGCACCCAATAAAACAAAAATTTGTTTTAATTTTCTTTTACAACTTTAATGCATACCTTGGCACGAATTTTGGAATATCAAACACAACATATAAACCTTGGTAGCATGCGCACGAAAAACCACAACCAACGCACTATTTCCCTTTTACACAACAAAAGGGAGTTCACAGGATTCGAACCTGAGTCCTACGGCTCCTGCGTCCTAATAGATGCTTGCGCACCACGTGAGCTAGCGCTCCACACAAGACCAAAGGCGCCTCACTCTCCTTTATCCTCCATGCAACAACCAACGCAAAACAAATTTCTCCTTTCTCAAACAAAACAAAGTGCACGCGATTCGAAAACTCAACCACTTGCCTCCCAACGCCTTTGCATTGCTCGAGTTGCCAACAGGCCACACTGCCCACGATGTTTTTGGATTCGACCACACCTCAACTTATTCATTGCCTCTGCCTTTAAACATTTTTCACACGAGCTCTTTTCACTTTCTAATAATCGCATTAACCACAAGAGCAAGGATGAGGAATAATAAACCTTAGTCATCCTTTTATAGTCTTCTCCCTCATATTCGACGACGTCGACGGATTACTTTTATTTTAATTTTAAAATTTAAATTTAAATTTTAAATAATTTAAAATTTAAACTAAATATTTAAAATTAAATATCTCCATCACCGGGGCACCTTTTTTGATGAAACGAAAAGCCAACTTGGGTTTTAAGAAAAACCCATTTCAGATCTGCCATCCATGGTTTTAAATAAAACCTTTTATTTTTCCTACCTTGGTTTTCACAAAAAGACTTTCCTTGCACTTTTCACAAAACATAGTGCATGCCATCATAGATCCTTTTGACATCAAATAACCTTTTGACATCAATGACAACATTTTAGCTTAGGGACTCAAAATGTCCAACAATCTCCCCCTTTGTCATTGATGGCAACCCATATTCATTTACTGAAATCTGACCTTCTTTTATGCTCCCCCTGGGACTTTGCTCCCCCTGGCTCAATGCTCTCTCAAAAATCAAATCTCTCCCCATATCAAAACTTTCCTTAATATACACAAATCTCTCCCCCTTTGACATCAATGGCAAAGGGTCACCTTTGGGGCTTGGGGCTAAGAATGAGCCTCTTAGCTTAGCCCCTCCCCCACCTCCTCATGAGGTGGTTAATTCTGGGGTGGGAGTATTTCTACTCCCGAAAGCACTGCTCTTTACCTTTATCTTTCTCTCTTCCTTTCTGAGTTTTCTGAATCCTCTCACTGTTTCTTTCCAAGTAATCATCACTTCTGTTCCTGTTCCTGTTCTTGTTCTCATCCATGTTCTTGTTCCTATTTTTGTTCTCATCCAAGTTCATGTTCCTGTTCCTGTTCTTGTTCTCATCCATGTTCATGTTCCTGTTCATACCTGCTTCTAGAATATTTTCTCTACACCATCTTGTTGTGTGACCATCATTATTGCACTTATAACACTTAATGTTATTATTCCTTGGAGGTGCAAATGTCTTAGGATACCTCCTAGTGAAGCCAAATCTTCTTCTACCATGAACCCTGCAATTCATTGCCTTGTGACCAAAACCATTGCATGAGTAGCAATATCCTTGAAAAAGCTATCCTTTTCCATATTCCTGTCTTTCATATGACCTGCATTGTGAAGCCATGTGCCCAAACCTGTGACATGAGAAGCATCTCCCATTGAAGCTTCCTTGCCTAGACCTCATTGGTCTTCTGTTCTGATTGTTGTTCCATCTGTATCTTCTTTGTGCATTGTTCCTATCTTTGTTGAACTCTCTATTGTCCAACTCATCCTCTGATGTCTCATTCCCACTTACACTATCATCTTCTGAAGTATCTTCTTCTAAAGTTTCTTCTTCATCAAGACTTGAAGTAGATTCTTTTTCCTGTTTCTTTCCAAAGCCAAGACCTGTTGAACATGATGTTCTTTGTTGTCCACAAATGAACTTATCCAAGTTCTTAGAGCTATTTGTGAAACTCTTCATCTTGATCTTGGAGTCCTTTAAATATTTCTTTAGAGTAGCCACTTCTTGTGCTAACTTCTCACATTCCAAAATATTTGCTTCTAACTTTTCTTTGAACTTACTTGCCTTAGCCTTTGACTTCTCTAAGTCTTCTATGAGCAATAATATTTCTTCATCACATTCTTGAAACTGATTTTCAAGCTTAGAGTGTTGTTTTCTTACCTTATTTACTGTGTCAAGGGCATAGATAAGTTCTCCCTTGAGATCATAACCATTCTCTATTGAGTAATCCTCTATTTTTTTGCCTTTGTCCTTATCATTACTTCCTTTTGGCTTATCTTCTATAGGATCACTTACTTCATCTTCTAAAGCCATTAGAAGATTCTCATACGGTCTTTCAAGTGCATCTTCAAAACCATCATCACTGAAACTATAGCCATCTCTAGTGCAATCATCTTCAAGATGTCCAAATTTACCACATCTAAAACATTTGAGAATAACTGGAGTCCTTTTCTCTTTAACCATAAATAGGACTTCATCTCTATCATTGTCTGAAAAACTAGCATCACTATCAAATGAGTACTTACTTGCATTATCTGCATAGTAGCTTTTCTTTTGCCTTTGGAAGAACTTCTTTCCTTGTTTGTTCTGTCCATCCTTGCCTTTCTTCTGGTACCTATGTCTTTTTGATTCCCTGTACTTGTGATCCTATTTTTCTTCATCATTGTTGTACTTTGGCTTTTTGCACTCTATTGCATAATGTCCATACTTTCCACAATTGAAGCACTTAATAGATCTAACATCTATGAATATTTTGGAACCTTTATCTCTCCTACCATAGTTAGCTTCTTCATCACTAGATGACTCACTGCTCGATTCTATCTGCTTTCCCTTTTTCTTTTTATCCACTTTGAAAGCAACTTCTTTCAGAGGAATAGGATCTTTTGTTCTTATCTCAAAAGTAGTAAGCATGCCAAGCAAAGAATTCCTTGTCAAAGAATCACTATCAATTGATGTTTCTATAGCAGAAACCTTTTCACTATACCTTTTTGGAAGAGTTCTCAAGATCTTATCACAAGCATCCGATTCATCAACCTTCATTCCAAGACCTCTCATCTCATGCACAAGTTCATCAATCTTACTTGAGATAATCACGAATATTTTCATCATCTCTCATTCTTAAGTTCTCAAATTCTCCTTTGAGATTTCTGATCTTAGCTTTCCTGACACCTTTATCACCCTCATATATGTCATGTAGTAGATCCCACATATCTTTTGTTGTTTTACAATCCATAACCTTCATAGATTCTGATCTACCCAATCCTTTTATAATTGCATTCATAGCTCTTGAATTTGCATGCATTAGAAGCTTACCTTCCTTATCTATCGGAGGATTGACTCGTAGAATCATATCCAAGTTCCACTGCATCCCAAACTTCATTTCCAAGTGCCATCAGGTGAAATCTCATCAACATACACCAATACAAGAAGTCACTTCCATCAAATACTGGTATTGCATTATTGAAGGGTCCGTCTCTTTGATCCTTTTGATCCATTGTGTTCTTAGACCACTTTTCCTTCAAGCTGTCAAACTCTTCTGAAGGAACCCGCTCGATACCAATTGAAGAACACAAGCTTATACTGAGAGGGGGGGTGAACAGTATAAGATCACTTTTTACTTTTTCTCTTCAATTCAACTCAATTCAATTCAATATTATGCAATGTATAGCATAGTTACACAGTAATCAAAGCAATGCACAAAACACCATCCACAATAGAGACACAACAATTTACGTGGTTCACCCAATATGGGCTACTCCACGGAGAAAATATTTTACTAAAACTTTCTCAATCAATCTCTTTGGGAATCCTTCCCAATTACAATGTTTATGGACCTCTATCCAAAGGAGATGTTGATCCCCTAATCTCAAGTTCATGGATCTCTTCCATAGGAGAACTCTTTCCCCTTCTGCTCTGGCTAGTGATCTTCTAGAAGACTCTGTCTCTCTCGTTGCTTCTGACTTATGGATCTCTCTCCACTTGAAGACTCCTCACCTCAGATCTATCTTCAATTGTCCTAGTTGTTGGATCTCTATCCACTGAGACTCTATCCTCTGTACTCTATCACCTCCAAAGCTTTGTCAATAGGTTCACTTAGAACCTCCTCAAATCTGCTCAATAGGTTCACTCAGAACCTGCTCAAATCTGCTCAATAGGCTCACTCAGAACCTACTCAATTCTCAATAGGCTCACCCCCACTGCTCAATAGGCTCACTCAAACCTCTCAAATCTACTCAATAGGTTCACTCAGAACCTACTCAAATCTGCTCAATAAGTCCTCTCTAGGACTTGCTCAAATATGCATAGCAAGCTTTCACAAAAGCTTACTCAAAATCAGTCCACAAGCCTTCTCAAAGACTTACCTCAAATCAGCTTAACAAGCTCACACAGAACTTGTCCAATCACATAGAATCATAAAGAGAATTGTTAGAGACTCAATATGTTCTAAACTCAATGCTCAATCAATATATCAATTCAACCTCATAGAAGCATAAAGAGAATTGTTAGAGACTCAATATGTTCTATACTCAAATCCCAATCTCAACTCAAATCAATCTCAACTCAAATCAATCTCAACTCAGATCAATATTATAGAAGCATAAAGAGAATTGTTAGAGACTCAATATGTTCTATTCACAAACTCAATTTCTTTCTCAACTCAATCTCAACTCAAATCAGAATATAGAATAGTTTGTTTTATGGAACTTGAACAACCACTTCACACATTCACTTGACTAGGCTCAAACAACTCTACTCAACCAATCACCTCAAGGAACAACTCTTTCTCACAAACCCTAGTCCAAGCATGAATCAATCAACTCAAAATGTTTCCAACAATGCTCAACCACAAATCTCACATAACAATGATACTCATGTTCTTTTCTAACTCAAGTTCAAGTTCTTTGCTCAACCAATGGGCTTCAACAACAATGCTTATAAAACAAGGTTTAATCACAACACTCAAACCAGAAAACCTTGAAGCATTTAAACCAACACTTTTGAAAAGGAAACCACAATCAATCATTTTCTCTCCAATGATATTTCAGAAATCAACCACCATAAACAATCAATAGAGAATATTGCCCATACCTTATTAATGCCAAGAAGTTGTCCACAAAATCTGCCACACTCAACACAACTTTCCTTTCCAATCTCAATGAGGGTTAGTGGACTTCAAATAATAATCACAAAATAAAGCATAACTCAATTTACACCTTTTTACTCCAACTCAATAATCACATCCACCAAAGATATATTCAATAACCCTCAAGCAAAATATTTTTCTCAAGAATGTTTCAATAATTAAAAGCACTCTCCAAATAACATCTCAACAATGTGCCAAATAAGTAATAATCCTTATTACTCCTCAAACCACTTATACCCTAAAGAAATTAAAATCTATGCCTACCTACTTATCTCTCCAAAAACCACTTTTACTATAAAATTTATGCACAAATTTTAAACTAACTTTTAGCACCCAATAAAACAAAAATTTGTTTTAATTTTCTTTTACAACTTTAATGCATACCTTGGCATGAATTTTGGAATATCAAACACAACATATAAACCTTGGCAGCATGCACACGAAAAACCACAACCAACGCACTATTTCCCTTTTACACAACAAAAGGGAGTTCGCAGATGTCCAACAGATAGCATTGAAGAACATATTTAGTATCCAAATTTGAAGGATGTTAAATCTGAACATGAAATTAATACCGAATGAAGAGAGCTAAACATAACAAGGAGTAGTAAAATAAAGATGCAAGCACAAAACAAGAGAATAACAAAAGAAAATACCCTTGGGGGATGTTCAAAAATTCCACTTTTTCTATTAAAAATCTCAAATAAATGCTACATTGCATCTTCTACAAGACAAACCTAGCATCTGTCACTGCAAACTCACATGTGCATGCAATGTGACACCTCATCCTTACATACACATTGACACCTCATCCTCAGAATTTGACCCATATTACAAATGTGTTATTACATAGAGATTAATTCCAAGCATATTTATAATTCTACAATACAAACAATGATTTTTGACATAACCCTTCATGGGCACAAGCTAAAACTAGTCCTTCCAAAGACAAGTAGCCTTAACCTAGTTACTACCAAACTCTAGACCTATAACTTCCACTAGCTATATCTAATCATTCCAAGACCTAGCCACCCTACAAGCTACCTCTAGCCTTCTAAACACATTAGCTTCACCTATTACCCTCAAACATATATCGAAAAGGTAACAAAAAAATCCAAAAAACCACTTTTAAAACATTACAAATATTATTGGAGCTAACTCTAAGAATATTACACTAGGCAAACACCATTAGCGTACACACTAGTCTCTTTTTGGAACAACTACACTAGTTATAGTAGCTTCTTTTGGTATAAGCTACACCAATTACAACAGTTAATACTTACCCAAAAAATGTGGTGCAACCAATAAACCATCTTAAATATTCTTCAACTACTTTATAAAAAATAGATCTGAGGTTTCAGATCTACACAACACACTAAAATAGGAAGTATTCCAGCTACAAAATGAAACCTCATGCTTGGAAACCTCATTTTTGACCTTAAACTCTAGCACCTATTCAGAAAAAACTTTTGAATATAGATAAAACATAGAGCCATCGAAGCTAACCAGATCTATCATTGTCAAATCTCACTAGATCACAATTGTTGAATCTCATAAAATATATCACTATCAAAGCTCACCAGTTCTACTATTATTGAATCTCACTACGTTTACCATTATTGAAGCTCATCAGATCTACCACTATTGAAGCTTACCATATTTGCCACCATTGAAGCTCACCAGGTCTATCATTGTCTAATCTCACTAGATTTACCATTATTGAAACTCACTAGATCTACTATTTTTGAAGTTCACCAGATCTACCACTATCAAAGCTCACTAGATCTATCATCAAGAAAAACCCTTTCAAGTAAAAACCCTAGCATAATAACCTTCTTATTATTGCATAAACTCAATCATATCCAATACTATAATGTAGTTCACTACAAACCCTAATGCATATTGTATAAACACAACCATATCCAATACAATAATGTAGTTCTTTATGTATTTTAAAACCCTAATGCAAGTGCGAAATAAATAACAAAGGTATATGCATGAATTTTACAAAACCATGGTTTTAAAAATAACCCAAAAATAAATCATTCAAAAAACATCATTTCCCTCCTTTATAACTATAAAACATGAAAATTATCCAACACATATCCAACATTCTCCTACTTATTGAATACTTTTCATAGGGGGTAACACCGTTGCATTATCAACTATTGAGGGCTACCATACCCATTGATTTTTTACACCAAAAAAGTCTCTAGGCACTCATAGCCTTTGTTGCTGAATCAACAACATTTTCTTTTGTATTATTTTTTTCCAAAAACACTTGATTCCTCTCAACTATTTCTCTCACAAAATGATATTGGATATCAATATGTTTTTATTGAGCATGAAAAACAAGAATATTGGCTAGAAAAATTGCAGTCTGACTATCATTGTCAATTCTCACAACCTTTTGTATAAGATTGACTATTGAACACAACATTTGTAGCCACACTACTTTCTTACAGGCATGAGTTGTTGCCATGTACTTTACCTCTATTGCAAATAAAGCAACCATTAATTACCTTTTACTCATACAACTCATTGTCCCTACAAAAAATGAACATAGGTACTAGTGGATCTTCTATTATCAAGATCTCCAACCTAATCATAATCCAAAAAACCTAGTAGATTCAAAGTTTTATTTTCTCTAGATTTTTCTTGGTAGTAGATTGCATAATATGAGGTGCCACATACGTATCTAAAAATCCTCTTCATAGTATTCCAACATTCCTTTATTATATTGGACATATATCTGCTCACTAATCCCATTGTATGTGCAATGTCAGGTTTAGTATAAACCATACATCAAGCTTCCCACAATACTAGCATAAGGAACCTGATACATCTCTTGAATTTCATATTTTGTATTGGGACATTGTTTAGTATATGGTTTTTTACCAATAGGAAATAGAGTACTCACAGGTTTACTATTATGCGTCCTAAACCTCTATAGTGTAAATTCAATATATTTCCTTTGAGTGACCCACAATTTCCTTTTTTCACGATCCATTATGATCTCTCTAAAAGTTGCATTATGACTATATAAAATATTTCATGTTTCTAGGTTCCACAACTTATATCCTTTAACACTAATACTATAACACAAAAATATATATTTTGTTGATTTATAGTCTAACTTAGTCCTTTTATCTTTCGGAATATACATATAATCATCACAACCAAAAATCCTTAAATATTTGAGAGAGGGTTTCTTACCAGTCCACACTTCCTGTGAAGTTTTGTTGATCAAAGTTAAAGTAGGAGATCTATTGATGAGATAACATGCAATTGAACTACTTTTGCCCAATTTTTTTTCTAACACTGCACCACTTAGAATGCTTCTGGCCTTATCCATCAATATTTTATTCATTTGTTCTACAACTCCATTATGTTGTGGAGTATATGGAGTTATGTTTTGCCTTTCTATTCCATAGTCCTTGTAAAACTACTCAAATGCATTGGAGCAATATTCACCACCATTATCACTTTTCAAAACCTTTATCTTCTTCTTTTTTTGATTTTCTACAAGAACCTTAAAATTTTAGGTTTATAATACGTATGTCTTCATTGAAAAGTCTTCTATAAAAGTAACATAATACATAAATTTTTCTAAACACATCACTATGAAATAATGCAAAATCCCTTCTGATCTTGTAGCTCTACTAGGAAACTTAACTCGAGTTTGTTTTCCAAATATACAGTTCTCATAAAAATCAAAATCTAATGGGAAATCAGAGATTCCTTCAACCACACCTTTCATTTTTAATGCTCGAATGTCTCTTTCTCCAATATGTCCCATGTGTTGATACCACAACATTATCTTTTCTATAGGAAGACTAGGAGATAAATTTACAATATTATTTCCCTTAGAAACCATAGAGTTATTGCACCAAACAATTATAGTGCTTACCTCAAGCTTGAATAGTGCTCTTGTACGCTTGACAACACCAATGCTCAATAAATCATCTTGAAACTATCATTATTAAATACCATGTCCACACCCGCATAATTCATCTTACTTACTGATATCAGGTTTCTTGCCAAACTTGGAATATGCAAAAAATTAGGAAGGGTTTTAATTCTTCCATATTTGATCCTCAACTTGACTCTTTCTCGACCTATGAAATTACATGTCAAATTGTCTTCCAAAAATACTTCACCTTCATTGATATTTTTATATTCACTAAACCACTCCTTATGGGGAGTCATATGAAAAGAAACATTTGAGTCAATCAACCATGAATCATGGCGTTTAGTTGATCATACGGTAGCTAAGAATATATCCCTTCAATCTCACTTGTGGTCTTTGTTTCTGTAGAAAGGGCTTCATCAAATGACTTACTATTTTCACCCTTTTTAGATCTATAGTCCCTTTTATAATGCCTCATTTTACCACATTTATAACATTTCCTCTTATCTAGAGTAACAAATTTACCCCTAGATGTTGATTTCTTGTCCCTTGATTTATTTTTACTTATTTCTTGAGAATTACCTATTATTTACAAGGAATTCTTCTAATGACAATCCTTAATATATTTTTATCTCATTTATTTTGATAATAGAGTTCCTACTATATAATTTCTTTTTTATCGATAAAAAATTTCATTAAAAGTGGGTTTTGAAAGGGACCCAAAAACCTTTTTACAAAAGGTCAACATACCAACCAGAAGGCCAAAGGGCAGGACTAAAGAGAAAAGGAGCACATGGGGATGGTTCCAAAGGGACCATAACCGAAATACATTTAAACATATACATTAAAAATACTGCCTAAGGCAGGAAAATTTTAGAAATCTTGCCCAAGGCAAGAAAATTTAAAAATCCCCAAATTTAAACATATTCATTAAAAATCCTGCCTAAGGCAAGGAAATTTAAAAATCCCACCCAAGGGGAAAATCAAAAACATAAATCTCGCCAAGGAGAAACTAGAATTCAAAGCCACCTGGAAAGGAAAACCATCCTCGAAGAGGCAACTGGACCAGAGAAAACCATCAGTCAAAAGTGGATGGGCCATCCCACCCAAGCAAGGTCGGGACAAACATGTGTAAACATAAAAAACTAGAATCCTACATAGGAAAACCAGAAGCCACTACAAAAAAGTAGGAACAACTAAAATTTGAATTTTGAAACCAAGATCCTGCCCAGAGACGACTTGAGAAGGCAAACCAAGAAGCAACATCCTACACAGAGCCTGGAAAGTGGAATAACAAGTCAGAGGATCTCCATAGGCCATGAGTTCCTACTATATCCTTAATTTTTAATGTAGAAGTAGTATTTGTGATAGCCATAACTAAGTTATCCCAAGAATTAGGTAAAAAACAAAGCAAAGTGATACACTTTTCTTCTTCATCCATTTTTTTATTAGTTAAATTTAAAGTGGATTTTTATCAAGTGACCCAAAACCTGATTACAACAAGTTAAAAGAAAAAAATAAGGGCATAGGAAGACCACTAAAAATAACACAAAAAAACTAGAGGAAAGTCAAAAGGATTGCCTTTCAGGATAGGCTTAAGGATAGCCTTATAGGACAGGCTAAAGGATAGCCTTACAGGACAGATATTTTTTTTTTAAATCTAAAATAGGGCTACCCTACCCAAGTCATCTAAACAAGACATGGAAAAAGGGTGGAGAAGAGGAACATGACCATCCCGCCAAAATAACACATGCAAAGAGGATTTAAAATAGGGTAAACCCGCCCAGATCAACTTTGAAACATGGCCATCCCGTCCACCATAATTTGAAAACACTTAAAGTAGGAAAATTAAACAAAACAATCCCGCCTAAAAGGATGGAGAAAAGAAACAAGGCCATCCCGCCCACATTTAAAATTTTAAATTTTAAACTTGAAAAAAGTGGGACAAAGGCCATCTCACCTAAGGAGGCCCAAAAAAGAAGTTGTAGGCAAAAACCAAAATTCGATAGGAAAACACTAGAAACCCAGAGTAAATTTATAAAAAACACCCTGAATAGTAGGATGGAGTAGAGGATCCATCAGAAGAGGAAGATACCACCCAAGGAAGGGCAAGAAACAGACAGGGATTCCAAAAAACCACCAAAATAGCTTCCTACACAATCCTAGAAAGTGGAACAACAAGATGAGGATCTCCATAGGCACCAAAATCCTCTTACAATGAAGCAAACATCAACAACCAGGAGAAGTGGTGAACCCTAACTAGAAAACCACAAAAATCTACCTCTAAAAAAACCTACAACAAAATCCATCCTAGAAGCACCACAAGAAACCCAAGGAGGGACCCAAGGGCATCCCTGAACATAGGTACAATAAGGACACCCTCAAAATAGTTGATGAAAGGGTAGACAAGCAAATAAGTGACCTCCCACCCCAATGAGATCATCTACAACCAAAGACATCCAAGAGAAGGATCTCGAAAGCACCAATGAACTGGGAGATGAGACACACCATGAAGGAAACTTGTAAAAATCCAGGACAACCAAAAGAGTGGAATGGAAATTGAAGCACAAAAATTAAACACTGGGATGAACATAGGGACATCCTAAAGGGCAGAAGGGAAAAGGATTCCTTAAAACTCAAAAAAAGAAACATGGATGAACCCAAGGATGCCCAAAAAAATTCCAAGGACATCCCAGTTCAGAAGCACCAAAGGAAACCCAACCAGAAGGTATGGGCAGGTGCAGACAAGAGAATAAGTGACCTCCCAACCCAAGGAGATCATTTGCAGCATCTACCAGCCAAGAGGGAATTGCAAAGGAAGTGCCAAGAATCTGGGATAGGACCAAGGATCTGGGATAGGGCCAAGGATGGGCTGCAGAGAAGTGGAGAAGGACTTCCCAGGGAAGTTCCCTGTAGCCCATAAGATTATCGAAGAAGGAACATAAGATTTTCCTCTTCATTCATTTTTACATCAATAGAGTTTAACTGACTTACCATATTTTTTAAGGCATTTAAATGTTCTTCCATAAAGTCACCATCATTCATCCAAAGTGAATACAATTTATTTTAGAGAAAGAGTTTATTTACTAGTGACTTTGTATGGTACAGATTCCCCAACTTATCCCATAGCCCGTTTGCAATGGTTTTAATCTATACATTCAACAAAATATAATTAGACAAATACATTCTAATAAAACTCCTTGCATTCCTATTGACCTTCAACTAATCTTCATCTACAATTATTGTAGGTTTTTTTGCTAAGACAACAATCCACTAATATCTATCAACCAACAAATCCTCCATCTTGATTTTACATAACTCAAAGTTCTATCCATTAAATTTATCGATATCTATCATTTTCCTTTGCATATATTCTTCCACGTACAACTCCCACTTAAGAAAAAAATTATCACAAGGAAGAAACCCTTACTCTTCTACCAAAACTACCATTGTTGAAGCTCATTAGATCACCATTGTTGAAGCTCATTATATCTACCACTATCAAAGCTCACTAGATCTACCACTATTAAAGCTCACCATATTTACCACTATTGAAGCTTACTAAATCTATCATTGTTGAAGCTCACTAGATCTGTCATTGCCAAAGCTCACTAGATCTATCATTGTTGAAGCTCACCATTCAAGAAAAAAATTATCATAGGGAAGAAATCCTTACTCTTCAAACAAAGCTAAAACCTGGATCTAATACCAAATGCAGAGCAAGTATTCCTCGATAAACTTAGGATCAAGATGAATAAATAAGAAAAATATACAATACACAATATTTCACCTAGGAAGACCTTTTAGGTAAAACATCTAGCATAGTAACCTTCTTCTTATTGCATAAACTCAACCATCTCCATTAGAATAATGCAATTCTTTGTGTGTACAAACCTTAGTGTAAGTGTAAAATAAATAATAAAGGCACATGTAGACTTTAAAAAACCATAAAATCATTACACAACACCTAAAATAACCTTCAACAACAAAAGGAACCATAGATTTGTTTAATACAATGACATAAATAGCCCAGGTTCAATACCATGGGCTCTGATACCAAATGTTAAATATGAACATGATATTGATACCAAATGAAGAGAGCTAAAAATAACAAGGAGAAGAAAAATAAAGATGTAAACACAAAATAAGAGAATAAAAAGGGAAACCTCCCTTCAAGGATGTCCAAACATTTCAATTTTTCCATTAGCAATCTTAAATAATACTACATTACATCTTCTACAAGGAAAACCCTAGTCAATGCTAACTCATATGTGCATGCAAGTTGACACCTCATCCTTACATACACATTGACACCTCATCCTTAGACTTTGACCCATATTACAAATGTGTGATTACATAGGCATTTAATGCCAACAAAGGAGTACAAAATTTAAGACGAAGAAAAGAATTATATATTGAAGGCAAAAGGACTTCATACCAAATAATGTAATATAAGGCAGGGTGTTGGAGGTATTACATTATTTTCTCCTATTGTAAATATTTATATTGTTGGCAATTTTGGGTACTTTGGGTACATTGCCTTTGCTCAAGTATATAAGTTGTCATTGATGTCAAGAAGATTTTGAAGGAATTTGATTTGATGTCAAATAATTTGTTTTGATGAAGGTTACGACATGACAGTTTCAAAGGTCTTTTGCAAACCCCATGTTGACAGAGAAAAAGGCAAGTGGAAAAACTGTCGTGATTTCACGACATGTTGGAAGAAAAAGAGAAAGCAGGAAGAAGTGTCGCGATTTCATGACAAGTTCGAAGAAAGAGAAACAAGTTGGAAAAGTGTCACGATTTCGCGACATGTCGCATTTTTGCGACTCAAAGAGTGCAGGAAGGCAAAGAAGGAAAAGTGTCACGATTTCGCGACATATTGCAAAGAAGGTTGTATGGACGAAAAAATGTCGCGATTTCGTGACATATTGCAAGAAAGGTTGTACGAAAGAAAAAGTGTCGTGATTTCGCGACATGTTGCAGAAGAGAGATTCCGAGAGAAAAAGTGTCATGATTTCATGACATAATGCAGGAGAGAGAGTCCGATAGAAAAAGTGTCGTGATATCGTGACATGTCGCATTTTCGTGACTTAAGTAGGAGAGAGAAAGCAAGTTAGGAAAGCATCACGATTTCGCGACAGGTTGCAAAGAAAATGTACGGAAGCTGAAAGTGTCACAATTTCGCGATAGGTTGCAAAGAAAACGTACAGAAAGTTGATAGCATCGCGATTTTGCGATGGGTTACAAGGAAAGCGTACGAAAGCTGAAAGTGTCGCGATTTCGCGATGGGTTGCAAAGAATGCGTACGGATGCAGAAAGTGTCACAATTTCACGATAGGCAGAAAAGAAAGCAGATGAAGGCAGAAGTGTCGCGATTTCATGACAAAAGCAAAGTTGATGCTGACAAAGACAGAAGTGTCACGATATCGCGACAGGAGCTTAGTTGAAGTCAACAAAGGTTGAAGTGTCGCGATATCGTGACAAAAGCCAAAAGAAAGTGTATGGTTGCAAAGGTGTCACGATATTGCGACATGTTGTAGTTTCATGGCAAAAGCTATAGAAGAGTTATAGAGGCAGTTGAAGCCAAAAAAGTTAAACGTGAGCCGACGAAGTTTAGGGTTGTGCAGCTGACTAAAGATCAGGGTTACAGCTGACTAAGATTAAGGTTTTGATCTTGAAAGTGTTATTATAAAAGGTAGGCTATTTTGAAGAGTTGAGTGTATCATTTTGTTGCAAAGTTCACAGATAGAGCACAGAGTGAGAAGTTCGATCACCGAGAGCAGAGTGCAAAAATCGATCGAAGTGTGCAGAGTGAGCGAAGAGTCGTGGTGAATTGTTCTAAGTTCCGTTGTGATTGCGCAGACAGTGCAAAGGTTGAAGTTCGACCAAATGTGGCTATGATTGTGCAAAGAGAGTAGATGACTTGTGAAATAAGTTTGATAGTTCTATCAGAGAACTTAAGGACAGAGGTGCACTGGTTCTATGAGAAGAACCTGAGGACAGATTTGGCAAGTCTTTGAGAAGGCTTGTATGTAGAGGATTGATTTGTTCAAGAGTTGGACAGATCCGACAAACAGAGGAAGACTTCTACTAGACCGACCGACCGTGATTGGTACAGAGTTGTCGAGCTGCTGTGGACGTGATCATAGAAGGCAGAGGTCTCTTAGGCTAAGCATTGAAGATAGGAGGTCTTCGATGGAAAGGAGTTCCTCGTGCTGGTAAGAGGTAGAGGTAGTTGATCTTCTGAGGGATCATTTCCAGAGCAGAGGGTAAGGTATCTCCTTTGAGCAGAGGCTCATAAATTCATATTGGGGGAAGGTATCTCCTTTGAGCAGAGGCTCATAAATTTTGATTGGGGAAAGGTATCTCCTTTGGGCCGAGGCTCATAAACATTGTAATTGGGAAGGATTCCCAAAGAAATTTGAGATAACTTTTAGAGAAAATTTTTGTGGACGTAGCCCAACCATTCTGGGTGAACCACGTTAAAATTGGTGTCACTTTATGGATGATATTGTGCATTATTTTGATATTGCTTTGGGTATATTACTTTACTGTTTTGATGTATAAAGGAAAAAGTAAAAAGAGGTCTTATACTATTCACCCCCCCTCTCAGTATAAGCTTGTGTTCTTCAATTGGTATCAGAGCAGGTGCCTTTAGAAAGTTTAACAGCTTGAAGAAAAAGCTAGTAAAGAACATAATGGATCATTCAAGTGGCAATGCAACACCTATTCTTGATGGGTCATATTTTGGTCTTTGGAGTGCAAGGATGAAGGTTCATCTAATGGCACTTGGTAATGAGGTATGTAAGTAATTGAAGATGAGTACACTATTCCTGTACATGGTCCTAATACTAAAGAAGAAAGGCTCCTTCATCACAGCAATTCAAAAGCAATGAATGCAATCATGAAAGGCTTACAGAAGCGAGATCTCACCAAAGTGATTCTCTGCAAGACAACTAGTGAAATGTGGAAACATTTGAAGGTGGTTCATACAGGTGATACAAATGTCAGAAAGGCCAAGTTGAGACACTTCAAAGGTATGTTTGAAAAACTCAAGATGAATGATGATGAAAATATTAGTGACTACATGCTTCGTATGGATGAGGTTGTTAACTCCATGAAAGACTTAGGTCTTGAGCTTGCTGAAAATGATGTTTGTGATAAGATTTTAAGATCTCTTCCTAATAGATTTAGTGAAAATATTTTTGCTATTGAGGAAGCTAAATATTTGGATAAGTTGAAAAAGGATGAGCTCCATAGTATACTTGCAGCATTTGAGTTGAGAACTCAAGTGAAGGTTGATGTCAAGAAAGAGGCGACTTGCAAGGCTACCAAGAAATCCAAGGGTAAACAGACTTCAAGATAGTGATGAGTCTTCTAGTGATGAAGAGGCATATTACAGCAAGAAAGGCAAGTTCTCTAGAAAGCACAAAAGCATGAAAAATATAAGATGTTTCAATTGTGGAAAGTTTGGTCATTATGCTACTGACTGTACTGTTCCCAAGAATGAAAGTGATGAAGATAAATAGGATTCTATGAGCAAGGTTTCTAAAAAGCATAAGCATCACAGAAAGAACAAATATGAGCACAACAATCAAGGAAAGAGGTATTCTCACAAGCACAAGAAGAGTTTCTATCTAGACAAAGCAAGTAAGTGTTCTAGTAGTGATAGTGAAAGTTCTTCAAGTGATAATGAAAATGAGATGTTCATATCAAAAAAGAGGAAGAACCAAAACATAGATTCATTATCATGAAATGTCTTAGATGTGGAAATTTTGGTCACCTTGAGGATGATTGTACAAATAATGATTTGGTTTCCAGTATGTATGAGGATGCTTCAGAAAACTATAAGGAAGATGCATGTATGGTTTTTGAAAAAGGTAGCACCTCTAGTGATAAGAAATCCGAAAAAGGCTTTGATGATTCAGAAAGCAAACAAATAAAGGATCTTGAAAGTGAACTTATTAGTGCTCTTAATGCTTTGAAAAAGGAAAGAAAGAAGAATGCTAGACTCAAGGATAAGGTAGATGAATGTTGTATGGAGAGAGATGATCTAATAGAAAATCTTGATTTCTCTATAGCTAAGACACAAGAACTCAAGGATGAGTTAGAGTCTAAGGTTCTTGAGTATAGTGAGTTAGAACAGAAAATGGCTTCTTTGAAAGAGGAAACTAAAGAGTACAAGGATAAGCTTTACAAGTTTCAAGATAGCTCCAAAAATGTTAAGTCACTCATCAAAGGTCAAAGAAAGACAACAGATAAAACAGGCCTTGGTTTTGTTAAGCCACACAAGGAACAAGTTGGAGAGTCTAGTAAGAGACTCCAAAAGGAAGAGAGTTATGATGAGGAAAGTATTTTAGATCATGAGTCCTTGAATGATAGATGCACAGAAACAAAAAATAGAATTCAGAATGAGAAGTTTTCAGGACCCAAGAGGTCAAATAAAGGAAAATTTCAAGGCAGATGTTTTGCGTGTCACAGGTTTGGTCACATGGCTTCACATTGCATGGCTCAAGTGAAGAAGGTAAATGACAATTTCAAAAGTGCTAGTTACTTTCAAGGGTATTGCTACTCTTGTCAACAGTTTGGGCACAAGGCAGTTCATTGCAAGGCAAATAACAGGAATAGGTTTGGTCAGAACAGGTTTGGTTAGAACTAGTGGATTCAAAGATCAGGTTTACCTCAGAAAAACAACATCATCAAGTGTTTCAAGTGCAACAATGAAGGTCACATAATCAGACAGTGTAGAGCTGAAATTCTAGAATACAAAAATAGGAATAGTGGCATGATCAAGTCCAAGGATCAAGGCATGGACAAGAATAGAGATGAGAACAAGAACAAGAACAGTGACAAGAACAAGAATATGGACAAAGAGTTCAAGAGAAGGCCCGACAAGGAAGTTATAGACACTGATGATGATCAGTGCCTAATGGGAGTTTTACTCCCACCCCAAAATTAATCACCTCATCAGGAAGGTGGGGGAGGGACTAAGCTAAGAGGCTCCTTCTTAGTCCCGAGCCCCAAAGGTGGCCCTTTGCCATTGATGACAAAGGGGGAGAGATATGAGTAAGGGGGAGAGCTTCAAAGTGAAGAGGAAAGCTTCAAGTCGTGGGGAGCAAAACTTCAAAGGAAGATTCTTAGTTGTGGGCACAGTTGGTCAGTTGTTAACACAATTGGTTTCAGTTTTGGCTCTTGAGAAGTGTTTTCGATAAAGGTTTGCCATCAATGACAAAGGGGGAGATTGTTGGCAATTTTGGGTACTTTGGGTACATTGCCTTTGCTCAAGTATATAAGTTGTCATTGATGTCAAGAAGCTTTTAAAGGAATTTTATTTGATGTCAAATAATTTGTTTTGATGAAAGTTACGACATGACAGTTTCAAAGGTCTTTTGCAAACCCCATGTTGACAGAGAATTAAGGCAAGTGGAAAAACTGTCGCGATTTCGCGACATGTTGGAAGAAAAAGAGAAAGCAGGAAGAAGTGTCGCGATTTTGTGACAAGTTCGAAGAAAGAGAACAAGTTGGAAAAGTGTCACAATTTCGCGACATGTCGCATTTTTGCGACTCAAAAAGTGCAGGAAGGCAAAGAAGGAAAAGTGTCGCGATTTCGTGACATATTGCAAAGAAGGTTGTATGGACGAAAAAGTGTCGCGATTTCGTGACATATTGCAAGAAAGGTTGTACGTAAGAAAAAGTGTCACTATTTCGTGACATGTTGCAGAAGAGAGAGTCCAAGAGAAAAAGTGTCATGATTTTGCGAAATAATGCAGGAGAGAGAGTCCGATAGAAAAAGTGTCGTGATATCACGACATGTCGCATTTTCGCGACTTAAGTAGGAGAGAGAAAGCAAGTTAGGAAAGCATCGCGATTTCACGATAGGTTGCAAAGAAAATGTACAGAAGCTGAAAGCGTCGTGATTTCGTGACAGGTTGCAAAGAAAACGTACGAAAAGTTGATAGCATCACGATTTCGCGACGGGTTACAAGGAAAGTGTACGAAAGCTGAAAGTGTTGCAATTTCACGACGGGTTGCAAAGAATGCGTACAGATGCAAAAAGTGTCACGATTTCACGACAGGCAGAAAAGAAAGCAGACGGAGGCAGAAGTGTCGTGATTTCGCGACAAAAGCAAAGTTGATGCTGACAAAGAAAGAAGTGTTGCATTATCACAACAAGAGCTTAGTTGAAGTTGACAAAGGCTAAAGTGTCACGATATCACGACAAAAGCCAAAATAAAGTGTACGGTTGCAAAGGTGTTGTGATATCACGACATGTAGTTTCATGGCAAAATCTATAGAAGAGTTATAGAGGCAGTTGAAGTCGACAAAGTTAAATGTGAGCCAACGAAGTTTAGGGTTGTGCAGTCGACTAAAGATCAGGGTTACAGCTGACTAAGATTAAGGTTTTGATCTTGAAAGTGTTATTATAAAAGGTAGGTTCTTTTGAAGAGTTGAGTGTATCATTTTGTTGCGACATTCGTAGATAGAGTGCAAAGTGAGAAGTTCGATCGCCGAGAGCAGAGTGCGAAAATCGATCGAAGTGTGCAGAGTGAGTGAAGAGTCATGGTGAATTGTTCTAAGTGCCGCTGTGATTGCGCAGACAGTGTAAAGGTTGAAGTTTGACCAAATGCAGCTGTGATTACGCAAAGAGAGCAGAGGACTTGTGAAATAAGTTTGATAGTTCTATCAGAGAACTTAAGGACAGAGGTGCACTGGTTCTATGAGAAGAACCTGAGGACAGATTTGGCAAGTCTTTGAGAAGGCTTGTATGCAGAGGATTGATTTGTTCAAGAGTTGGACAGATCCGACGGACAGAGGAAGACTTGTACTAGACCGACCGATCGTGATTGGTACAGGTTGCTGAGCTTCTATGGACGTGATCATAGAAGGCAGAGGTCTCTTAGGCTAAGCATTGAAGACAGGAGGTCTTCGGTGGAGAGGAGTTCCTCGTGCTAGCAAGAGGTAGAGGCAATTGATCTTCTGAGGGATCATATCCAGAGCAGAGGGAAGGTATCTCCTTTGAGCAGAGGCTCATAAATTCAGATTGGGGGAAGGTATCTCCTTTGAGCAGAGGCTCATAAATTTAGATTGGGGGAAGGTATCTCCTTTGGGCCGAGGCTCATAAACATTGTAATTGGGAAGGATTCCCAAAGAACTTTGAGATAACTTTTAGAGAAAAATTTTGTGGACGTAGCCTAGCCATTCTAGGTGAACCACGTTAAAATTGGTGTCACTTTGTGGATGATATTGTGCATTGTTTTGATATTGCTTTGGGCATATTACTTTATTGTTTTGAAGTATAAAGGAAAAAGTAAAAAGAGGTCTTATACTGTTCATCCCCCCTCTCTATATAAGCTTGTGTTCTTCATATATTAGATTGTGAGTTTGATTTTATGTATAAAGTATATGTCAAGTTAGTAGGAGTTAGCATGTATCATGTAATTAAGTATGCAAGGTGTCTAGTTAGCAATTTAAGAGTTATGAGAGTGATGTGTCTAGTTTAGAAGTAGGGAGTTATATGAATCATGAGATACTTTATCTTTATATAATATGTGGGACTTATTATGTAAGAAATTAATATGAAGAGTCAAGTTCTCTTGTGTGTTTGAGGAGAGAAAAAGCCAAGAGTTGTATAATGTGAATAGTCTCATGTATATTTATATTGGAAACAAATACATGTAAAATGTATTTCAAATAAGGTTTGATTTATGCATTTCTTGAGTTTTTTTATCAATAAAATTTTAGTGTGATTTATGTGATATTGATGTTCATTTGATGTTGATATTGATAGTGATGATATTGTGATTGATATATGATCCTATGATTGAATATTGTGATATAATATTGATTATTTGCTAACATTCCTCATGCTCAATTAAGATTAAGACTTTACCTAGATTAAGGATCTTGGGAGTTTAGGAGTCCCAATGTCAATGTTCATGGTTTCCTCAAGTAGAATATGAGACTCATTTTCTAATAGAAGGGCAATGGGAAACACTCCAAGGCTCTCAATATTTATAAGATCTAAGGATGAATGAGTGCAAATAATTGGATGTGAGATAACAACATTTGCAATTTGGAAAAAAAATCCACCAATATAGAAGTTGTTTTGGTTTAGATAGTCTAAAGGACCATATTGAGGAGGATTATTTGGGATGCCCTTAATATCATAGTAATATTTTTCAAAAATTAGCTTGGGATAGGTGAGGGTTAGGATATTTATACTAGTAAAGCATATAAATCTCAAGAAGTTAGGATCTATGAGGAGTGATGACCCATAGTCATCCTCCTCATCCCAATCCAATTATTTTAAGGAAATGATGTTATCATGGGACTTCCTATCGAGAAAGCAAGATTCATAATTGCTATTAGACAAATATTAAGGGAGAAGAGGTTGACTATGATAGGGATGTAATCCATTTCATAGTGTCTCATATTTACATTGATCTGTAAAGGCTCTTTGATGCCTTGCTCATGTAGGCCTATTTCTTTACCTTGATATCCCATATTAAAAAGCATATGTTTTAGAATAAAATATGAGTTCTGTAAGAAACATGAAGCATATTATCATTCTTTCAAAAAAGGGTTACTGCCATGGATTTTATCATATTTAATAATACCAATGAAAACAAAGAAGCAACTTTTGATTTGCACCATTTTACCTTCACTGCTAGAAGGTAAGCCTAATATTTGAGGAAACGGAGGAAGCTTAGCTAGCTCTAGAAAAGGTTGATCATTATATTGGTTATTAATGTTAATATTGGTTTTTGACCTTTAAATTCATTATAAGTTTGATTACTTAATATGAGATACCTTCATGCATTAATGATTGGAAGTAGAGAAAAAAAAGAGGATGGCTCAAAAGATGAATTGAGAGAAGTAAAAAGATGATCCTAAGGATTCTTGACCTCGATCACCTAAAAATTGGTAAAGGGATCAAGACTAAGTGGAATTTGATAATCTTGTACTTATGTTTATATTTGAGGTACTAATAAATAGTTTAAGGAATACCTAAATCGTATGAATCCATGGCCTCCCAAGAAAAATGTTATAGGTAAAGTCACAAGCCATGACAAAGAAAATAGTGTTGAGAATGTAGGATTTGACTTTGAGGGGTAAGACTATAGTGCCACTAGACTCACACTCCCCATGATCAAATTATCCAATAACATCATATTTGTCTAAATCATGTTGGGTTAGCCCAAAATTATTGATGAATCTTAGGCTACAAATTTTAAGATGAGCCATTCTCGACTAGGATTCATTTGATGAACCTATCAATGATGTGGCCCATGATGTATAATGGGATCTCTTTAGTCATAGAAGGTTAAGAGATATCATCTTCATAGAATTATATAGTTGCATGATTGACCCCAATGGGTCCCACAATAGAAGTAAGACAATTTGGATTGAGATCTAAAGAAATAACTTGTTCATTCAAAATTTTGAGTAAGATGTTCCAATGGCTCAAAGCGGTTCTAAGAAGCTTGAGAATGAAGATTTTAGCCAAAGTTATTTTGAGTTGATGATGCAAATAAAAAGCGTTGTTATCCCTAGCTCCTAATTGGATTATTAATAAATATCCTTTGGGGGAGAAGTTATTTTTGCACGAAGTACCAAAGGAGGTCTTGAAGGTTGATCGAATGAAGGATCTTTGTGTTGTTATTTGGTTACAACTCAAATGAAAGAATGATGATCAAAATAATGGATTTTCCAACCATAATTTGGTTTAGAGGTGGGATGTCCCTATAGTGAATGTTATTTTTAACATTTTAATTATGATTATGATTGGGTAGTGGATATTGGAAGATTCCAAGGTCTTGAGTAGAAGAGGATTTAGTGTCAAAGCTACTAAGAACAACTTGACCTTTATCAACCAAATATTGGATTAGGTTCATAAGACTCATGCATTCATAAATCACATGACCATTAACACGATGGAAGGCATATTGCTCATTGGGATAAATCCAAAGAGCTTTTTACCTTCCAACATATAAAGGTTTAACAGGTGGAAGCTCCACCATTTTGGATTTTAGAAGTTGATCCAAGATGGAAGAAGAAGGTTTGTCTAGTGGGGAGTACTTCCTCCTATGTTTCGGTTGTTGTGGCTTCCATTAAGATAATAGTTTGAAGGGTCTACACAATACTTATGTTGTTGGTTTGGCATGAGTCTATAACTGTATTGCCTATGACATATTTTTTCTTGTACTATCCCTTTAGGTTAGAGGAAGACTCATCTTCCTTCTCATAGAATTTGAATTTCACTTATCCTCACTTGAGGAGGGTGGTATCTAATCTCTTGACAATGTTGATGATATCTTCAAAATAAGATACATTGGTTATCTCCAAATTCAAGACCAATTGCTCATTAATATTACAAACATGAGAGTTAGAAATTGGAACACTTGATGTTACATCTAGGTTAGAAATGTAAATTGTGGCTACTTGTTGATATGTGAGACAACTCACAATAACTCATAGTAGGTCCTTAAGAGAAGGTAAATATGAGTGATATCCTAAGGAAGATAAGATGTTCTTAATCCCAACATCTATATAAGTAGTGATTATATTAGAATCAATGAAATTAGAAGTTAATGCATTCAAGTTTACATTTAAAGGTCCAAATGATGGATCTAGTTGATTCAAAGGGTTTGAACTAGATTTTTAGGGATGGTCCAAGAGTGAACCCTCCCATGTAGAAACACCTGGGATGTCACAACTTTCCTTAAGAAGGCATTTCATAACTTCCTTATATTTATTTAAGAAGAAATTAGTGGATTTAAAAACCACTCTCTCTTGATCATCATGGATAGGGGTTAGAGAACCCAAAGAGGAAGTGTCCTCATTTTATTATTTCAATTTTAAGTTCTCAAAGGTGGGTTGATCCTTGGCAACTTCCATTGAAGGGTTAGGGTTGGTGGCCAATTGATGAGTGGCACTATGGGTTAGGTAGCATCTCTCAACCATGGATTGGTAGGAAAATAATATTTGATCAACCATTTCAATATCGATGGAGATACCTACTATATTATCATATTTTAAAAAATTAGTCCCAAATGGTGCAAGAAAAGGGATAATAATGATGTAAATGATGTAATGTTTCTATATTATTCTCACACAAGGTGTATTTTAAAATATCTATAATATCCTCTCTTTGTAGATTGTATCCTATAAGAATCTTGCTTTTGATTAATAACTAAAGGAATGTTGAGGACTTATGGAGTGTCTCTAATGACCAAAAATTCTTCCAAGGACATTAATAGGAGTAGGAAATTTTGACTTATCTAATTACTCATATCACAACTTGATTGAGGATCCAATATTTTTTTCTAGATTCTAAACCAACTCATTCTTCCATGCAATTCTAGGAAAATAGTATAATTTGTTATTTATTTTATTTCCTCTCTTTCAATCAAGTTACTAATACAAATCTATGATTTAAAATTGCTTCTCACATTTTGGATCTTCACAAGCTAGACATACCTAAGACAATAGTTGCTACTTTGAATAAAAAGTAAGAGGATAAGGCTTCAACCCAACATCAAAATAAAAAATTATAGAATCCCCCTCATTAATCACCATCTAATATGTTTTATGAATAATTTTATTACATCAAATAAACATTTTTTCCAACTCTTTCCTTGATCTTTGAATAATCTTCAACCAAGTTTTTCTTCTAATGCTAAATGTATAGGCCTATAATTCCACAAGCCTATCCCTTCAATATTATTTTCTTTATAAACCTTATCCCACTTATAAAGATAAAATGTAGATTTTTCCTCAAGTCCTTATGAAATAAAAACTCTTTAAATTTTATCAATTTCAGATGCCATACTTGTTAGAAGTCTTTAAATTGACATTATATATAGGGATGGATTTCAATGTAGTCTTTATGAGTTGTAGTCTTCCAACCATGACTAAAAACTTTCCTTTCAAACTTGATAAATAGGATTTCATTCTATACAAAATTAAGTCCCAAAGCTTCTTCGTATTTCCTTTATGAGACAAAGGAATGCCTAAATATGCTGATGGTAGTTTTCCATTTTTAAAACCTAAAATTCTGCAATAATCCATTGTAAATCTAGAGCATTGTTAATGAAAATAATTTTGAATTTCATACAATTAACCAACTATATAGTAACCTCCTAATAACATGATAATATTGATTTAAAGTCCATGACATCACTGATTGAGGAATGACCCAAAAGAAAATTATCACCAACAAATTCAAGATAATATTTAGATGGACTATTTGTTGCAACTTAAATACCTTTGAATTTTTCTTCCATTTTTTCCTTTAAGAAAACTCTTCCTAATTCCTCCACAAAAATAATAAATAGATAAGGAGATATTTGTTCACCCTGGTAGAGTCCATCAAATAATTCTATGTATCTAGAATGGGATCAATTGATCAAAATAGAATTTTTTAAAATGCTATAACAACATCTAGTCCATTCACATCAACCTTGGTTAATACAAAAGTTTCTCAAAATATCATGTAGAAAACTCCAACAAAACCTATCATATGCTTTGTTAATATGTAATTTCATGGTAATACCTAACTTTGTGTAGGCTGTTGGCAATTTTGGGTTTGAGATCCTAGCTTCTTGTCTATGAGTTGTCATTGATGTCAAAAGGAAATGGCATTAATGTTAAGAGGATGTGTTGGCTTCAAAGGTGGAAGATTCCAAGAGAATCTTTTTAAGAGAATCCGGAGAGATTCCATTGGAAGGGTTTTTCATTAAAACCAAACCGGTTTTATTAAAACCAAGTTGGATAGGGTTTTTATTAAAACCAAGTTAAATGGTTTTTATTAAAACCAATGAAGGTTCTCTTTATTATTTATTTAATTATTATTTAAAACCCTTCAAGATTTTAATTAATTAATTAAGGGAGAAATTATTTTTAATTTATTACAAATACTTAAAGTTTTTTAAACCTTTTTTTATTCTTAATTTATTAAAATTATTTAAGGGTTTTTAAACCCTTTTTGAAAAGACTTGATTAATTTCAAAATGTTCTTTATTTATGCCAACGTCAAGGTGTCTTCGAAGAGACTATTTATTCTCCAACTCCTAAGGTTGGAAGGCTAATTAATTTGAAATTCCTCGAATGCAATTTGCGGTGTTTGTGCTCTGTACTCGCTGTGATCGAAGGAAGACTTAGAAGCACGTGCGGTTGAAAAGTCTTCAAGAGTTTTTTTTTTAGGGTGAAGTGGAGGGAAGTTCACTTGTGAACTTCATAGCCCGCGTGGGCTAGTGGCATCGAAGGCTGCTGTTGGGCCTTGCATTGGCGGAGGTCACCGTTTCGAGTCTCGCGGGGGTGCTTTGCTAGAGTAACACACGTTTTTATTAAAACGTCTTTATGCCGCGAAATTCGAAGTTTCTTGGACAGCGATTTATAAGGTGTGATTAAATTTTATGAGTTTTGGCTTTTGTGATTAGCATTGAATAAAAGCTTAGGAGAAATAAGGGCATATTTCTTTGGATGTATTTTTAAGATTATTCTTTGCTATGCTAAAATTAAAAATGGAGGTATAAGGTGTGAGTCTTTGATTGTTGATTTATTGGCATGTTATGGTGGTTGTGTTTAAAGAAGTGGAGCTAAAATGTGTAATAAAGGAAGTTTATATTATTGCTCATTTCTTTTTATTCTAACCCTAACTTGGTTGGAAGTTTGAGAGTTGTGTGTGGTGACAGCTTGAAGGTTCAATTATCTTCTACTCCAATAAGGTATGGGCACATTCTTCTTATGATTATGATTGGTGTATGTTTTCTGAAATAAGGTTGGAGTGAAAAGGTATTCTACTAGGTATCCTTTGGTTAGGTGTAAATCCTATTTTTTGGTTTTTTGAAGACTACTTATGCATTGTTATCCTTAAGGAGAGTTTTTGGTGAATGCATAATTTCTGGTTTGAGATAGTGGAAGCTTTGTGCACTAGGGTTTATATTTGTGAGTCTAGCTACTTGCATTGAGTTGGTGGAACCCTTGGTTGGTTGTTTTGAGTTTGATGGTTGAGTTGCTTCCATAGAGGTTGTTTGATCAAGTTATTTCTTTACTTGATTCATGATATTGGGCTTACTCCATTGAGTTGATTTGAGCAAGTTATTCTTTGCATTTGGTGATATTGTGTTGGTGGTTGTTTTGTTCAAATATCTTTGGAGGGAAAAGGATTTCTACTTGTTTCCTTTTCTTGTGATGATTGGTTGAATGCTTCAAGGTTGATGTTGAGTTGAATGGTGTTGGTTGACTAAACCTTGTTTGATGAGCATTGTTGTTGAAACCCTAATTGATGGTGAAAATAACATGAGTATCATTGTTATGTGATTCTTTGCATAGTTGGCAATTGTTGGGGTTTCATATTCTTGAAAGAAAACATTCTATCCTATCTATTTTAGATTTTGAGTTGAGTTTTCAGATTTGAGATTGAGATTGAGCTGAGTTGATTTGAGTTGAGTTTTGACATTGGGATTTGAGTATAGAACATATTGAGTCTCTAACAATTCTCTTTATGCTTCTATGAGTTTGAAAAATCACATTGGGTCTCTAAAAATTCACTTTGTGATTTCCTACTAAGAAATTTTTTCTTGGTGAGCTTGCTGAGTTTTTGGACAGGTTCCGGTGGGGACTTGTGAGCAATTTTTGGATAGGTTCCAGTGGGGACTTGTGAGCAGTTTTTGGACAAGTTTCGATGGGGACTTGTGAGCAGATTTGGACAGGTCCTAGCAGAGGACTTGTGAGCTGAGTTTGATAGTTCTATTAGAGAACTTGAGGACAAAGGTGCATTGGTTCTATGAGAAGAACCTGAGGACAGATTTGACAAGTCTTTGAGAAGGCTTGTATGCAGAGGATTGATTTGTTCAAGTGTTGGACAGATCTGACAGACAGAGGAAGACTTGTACTAGACCAACTAACTATGTTTGGTACATGTTGTTGAGCTATTGTGGACGTGATCATAGAAGGCAGAGGTCTCTTAGGCTAAGCATTGAGGACAGGAGGTCTTCGATGGAAAGGAGTTCCACGTGCTGGCAAGAGGTAGAGGCAGTTGATCTTCTGAGGGATCATTTCCAGAGCATAGGGGAAGGTATCTCCTTTGGGTCGAGGCTCATAAACATTGTAATTAGAAAGGATTCCCAAAGAACTTTGAGATAAATTTTAGAGAAATTTTTTTGTGGACGTAGCCCAACCATTTTGGGTGAACCATGTTAAAAATGGGTCTTCAATGTGTGATGTTTTCTATCTTGATTAATGTTGTGTTGATGCCACTGCTATCTAAAGTTAAAATTATTAATTGGTTAAGTCTTATACTGTTCACCCCCCCATCTCAGTATAAGTCCATGTTCTTCAATTGGTATCAGAGCTGGTCTCTCCAGAAATAGCCTAACAGCTTAGAGAAGGATCTATCAGAGGAACATACAGATTGAGAAAGAGATGAAGAGGTTGAGTTCGATCTCAAAGGTGAATTCTTCTTGGCTTTAAGAAAGCTTGAGAAATTTAGGGAAGAGAATTCTGTTCTCAAGCATCAATGTCAGGAAGAAGAGATAGCAAGATAAAAATTGTCTCAAAGTGTTATAGACTTTAAAATTTTAGCTAAATAAGGGAAGAAGGTTGAACAGGTTCTGACAGAAGCTCTCAAAGGAAAGGAAGCTGTTTGCGAGAAACTAGAAGAAGAGGTTATGTCTCTTAGAGTGAAGTTGGAACAGCTTGGCTCTCGGACAGAATACTCCATGTGAAAAGCAAAAGAAGGATTGTATCACCATTCATGAAATAGGGTCTTCGAGCAAGATCAATCTTCATCCTGAAGAGCGGTGGATTCCAGTTGGTCACAAGAAGAACAATCATCCAAGGCATCAAAATAGGTTACGTAATACTTTCCATGGCTATTTTTTTTCCTGCAAGAAATTTGGTCACAAAGCTATGCATTGCAATAAGTCTTTGAATAGCCATAGTAAGGAAAATGTTAACTCTTTTGCACCTCTTATGAATAAAAATGTCATGTGTTACAAGTGCAAGAATTTTGGGCATATAGCAAGGATGTGCTGTTTGGATAGATCTAGCCTTGAGTTCACTAAAAAGAGAAATGAGATCAAATCTAAGTCAATGATAGTTCAAACTGCTTTTCATGCTCAAGACAAAGTAGAAAAATGGTATCTTGATAGTGGTTGTTCAAAACATATGATTGGTGAAAAGGAAAATTTTTTGGTCTTAAAAGAAACAAACAGAGGAACAGTCAGTTTTGGAGATAACAGGTCAGCTAAAATTTATGGTAAAGGGACTCTTAGTTTGGATGGGAAATCCAAAACAAAAAATGTGTTTTATGTAGAAGGCCTAAGACATAATCTTCTAAGTGTGAGTCAACTTTGTGATCAAGGGCACATAGTATCTTTCTTTTCAGATAGATGTGAGATAAGTAAAGAAAAAAATGGAAAACTCATTGCTAGTGCTACAAGGACTCCAAACAATCTTTACATGCTAAGTGAGATAAAAAAAGGAAAAGTGTTTTCTAACTCAAGAAGATGAGAGTTGGTTATGGCATAAAAGATTGGGGCATTTGAGCTTTGATAATCTTGTCAATATTAGTAACAAGGAAGTAGTTAGAGACTTACCCAAAATAAAAAGGCCCCATAACATCATTTGCGGTCCTTGTCAACATGGAAAACAGACCAGAACCGGTTTCAAATCAAAAGGGTATACTTCTTCAAAACCATTGGATCTTATTCATACTGATTTATGTGGACCTACCGAACTCGGAGCATTCAAGGAGAAAGCTACTTCATGCTGTTTATAGATGATTATTCTAGAATGACTTGGGTTACTTTTCTCAAAGAAAAATCTGAAGCTTTTGAAAAATTTAAAGCTTTCAAAGAAATGATTGAAAATGAGATTGACAAGAGAATAAAATGCTTAAGATCAGATAGAGGAGGAGAGTTCACTTCAAATGAATTTGTGGAATACTATGAGCAACAAGGAATCAAAAGATAATATTCAACAGCAAGAACTCCTCAACAAAATGGAGTAGTTGAAAGGAAAAACATAACTATTGAAAATATGGCTAGAGCTATGTTAAATGAGTCAAAAATTTCAAATGGTTTTTGGAAAGAGGCAGTCAGTACGACAGTCTACATTATCACCAGGGCCCAACTTAGAGTCAATCATCATAAAACTCCTTATGAGTTGTGGAAAGGAATACCAACTACAGTAAAATACTTCAAAGTGTTTGGGAGTAAGTGCTTCATCAGAAGGGAAGATCAGAATTTGGGTAAGTTTGATCCTAGGTGTGATGAGGGAATCTTTCTTGGATATTCCAATAGAAGCAAGGCCTACAGATGCTTCAACAAAAGAACTCATACAGTTGTAGAGAGCATAAATGTAATAGTTGATGAAAAGATAGGGATAAGAGAACCAGTCAAGGAACTTAGTGATGAAATTTGTCAAGAAGAATTCAGAGAGGTTTCAGATGAAGAAGAGGAAAGACAACAACTGCTTCCCAAAACTCCTTCACGATATGTTTAGAAACATCATCCCAAATATTTGATCATTGGTGATCCAAATAGCAGGCAAAAAAGAAGAAGAGTCATTCCTTCACATGATTCTACAAATGTTTCATTATTATCTCAGATTGAGCCAAAATATTTCAATGAAGCATGTGCAGATAAGTTTTGGATAAGAGCAATGGATGAAGAGCTAAATCAAATAGAGAAAAGTGAAACTTGGGAATTGGTTCCAAGACCTAAGGACAAGAATGTCATTGGCACAAAATGGATATTCAAAAATAAACTCAATGAGGATGGAAAGATTGTCAGAAACAAAGTTAGGTTAGTCTGCAAAGGTTATGCTCAAGTAGAAGGTGTTGATTTCGAAGAGACGTTTGCTCCTATTGCTCGTCTTGAAGCTATCGGAATATTTTTGGCCCTTTCAAGCTTCAAATCATTCAAGGTATATCAAATGGATGTAAAGTCAGCTTTTCTAAATGGTGTGTTGGTAGAAGAAGTCTACATAGAACAGCCAGAAGGAGTGTCTCTCTCAGAACAGTCATATTATGTGTGTAAACTGAAAAAGGCCTTGTATGGGTTAAAGCAAGCACCTAGGGCTTTGTACTCAAGACTTGACGAGTATCTTCATGAGCAAGGCTTCAGGAAAGGCGTGGCAGATAGCAATTTGTATATTAAGAATGAAAATTATGATATGTTGATTATGGTTGTCTATGTTGAGGATATTATTTTTGAGGGAAATAATACTCATATGTGAAAAGTTTTTGCTAACACCATGCAAAAGGAATTTGAGATGTCTATGATTGGAGAGCTATCATTCTTTTTAGGTCTTTAGATTTCTCAATCAAAGGATGGTATATTTCTCTCTCAAGGAAAGTATATCAAAGAAATGTTGAAGAAATTTGGGATGATGGACAACAAACCAGTGTGTACTCCAATGATTACAGGGTGCAAGATGAGTAAAGATGATGAATCTCCAGTGGCAGATCAGAGGTTGTACAGATCTATGATTGGTAGTTTATTATATATTATAGCTACCAGACCAGATATCATGCAGGCAGTTGGGTTAGTAGCAATATTTCAGGTAGCTCCAAAAGATTCTCATACTATAGCAGTTAAGAGGATATTTAGATATCTAAAGGGCACTATGGACTTTGGGCTTTGGTATCCCAAAGGTGATGATTTCACCCTCACAGCTTATACAAATGCAGATTGGGCAGGCAGTATTGATGACAGGAAAAGCACTAGTGGTGGAGCATTCTTTCTGGGAAAGAGTTTGGTTTCTTGGCTAAGAAATAAACAACCTTCAGTTTCCTTATCTATAGCAGAGGCTAAATACATAGCAGCAGTGGCTGGGTGTACACAAGTTTTATGGATGAAAACCACCTTGGAGGATTTCAAAGTCAAGCATGAACAACCCATCTCCATACTTTGTGATAATACAAGTGCCATAAGTATTTCCAAAAATCCGGTAATGCACTCAAGGACAAAGCATATTTCCATCAAGTATCACTTTCTAAGGGAGAAAGTGCAAGACAAGCGGGTCAAGGTAGAGTATGTGTCTACTAAAGAGCAGATTGCAGATATCTTCACCAAACCTCTTCCAAGAGATACGTTTGAGTATCTAAGGGATAAATTGGGAGTTGTACTCCCACCCTAGAATTAATCACCTCATCGGGGAGGTGGGGGAGGGACTAAGCTAAGAGGCTCATTCTTAGTCCCGAGCCCCAAAGGTGACCCTTTGCCATTGATGACAAAGGGGGAGAGATATGAGTAAGGGGGAGAGCTTCAAAGTGAAGAGGAAAGCCTCAAGACAGGGGGAGCTGTTTATGTTGAGTTTTTGTGTTGTTGAGAAGCATGGTTTGCCATCAATGACAAAGGGGGAGATTGTTGGCAATTTTGGGTTTGAGATCCTAGCTTCTTGTCTATGAGTTTTCATTGATGTCAAAAGGAAATGGCATTAATGTTAAGAGGATGTGTTGGCTTCAAAGGTGGAATATTCCAAGAGAATATTTTTAAGAGAATCCAGAGAGATTCCATTGGCAAGGGTTTTTCATTAAAACCAAACCGGTTTTTATTAAAACCAAGTTGGATAGGGTTTTTATTAAAACCAAGTTAAATGGTTTTTGTTAAAACCAATGGAGGTTCTCTTTATTCTTTATTTAATTATTATTTAAAACCCTTCAAGGTTTTAATTAATTAATTATTTAATTAATTAAGGGAGAAATTATTTTTAATTTATTAAAAATACTTAAAGGTTTTTAAACCTTTTTTTATTCTTAATTTATTAAAATTATTTAAGGGTTTTTAAACCCTTTTAAAAGACTTTTGATTAATTTTGAAATGGTATTTATTTTCGTCGACGTCAAGGTGTCTTCGAAGAGACTATTTATTCTCCAACTCCTAAGGTTGGAAGGATAATTAATTTGAAATTCCTCGAATGCAATTTGCGGTGTTTGTGCTTTGTATTCACTGCGATCGAAGGAAGACTTAGAAGCACATGCGGTTGAAAAGTCTTCGGGAGTTTTTTTTTCAAGGGTGAAGTGGAGGGAATTTCACTTGTGAACTTCGTAGCCCGCGTGGGCTAGTGGCAGCGAAGGCTGTTGTTGGGCCCTGCATTGGTAGAGGTCGTCGTTTCGAGTCTCGTGGGGTTGCTTTGCTAGAGTAACACATGTTTTTATTAAAACATCTTTATGCCATGAAATTCGGAGTTTCTTGGACAACGATTTATAAGGTGTGATTAAATTTTATGATTTTTGGCTTTTGTGATTAGCATTGAATAAAATCTTAGGAGAAATAAGGGCATATTTCTTTGGATGTATTTTTAAGATTATTCTTTGCTATGCTAAAATTAAAAAAGGAGGTATAAGGTGTGAGTCTGTGATTGTTGATTTATTGGCATGTTATGGTGGTTTTGTTTAAAGAAGTGGAGCTAAAATGTGTAATAAAGGAATTTTATATTATTGCTCATTTCTTTTTATTCTAACCCTAACTTGGTTGGAAGTTTGAGAGTTGTGTGTGGTGACAGATTGAAGGTTCAATTATCTTCTACTCCAATAAGGTATGGGCACATTCTTCTTATGAGTATGATTGGTGTATGTTTTTTGAAATAAGGTTGGAGTGAAAAGGTATTCTACTAGGTATCCTTTGGCTAGGTATAAATCCTATTTTTTGGTTTGTTGAAGACTACTTATGCATTTTTATCCTTAAGGAGAGTTTTTGGTGAATGCATAATTTTTGGTTTGAGATAGTGGAAGCTTTGTGCACTAGGGTTTATATTTGTGAGTCTAGCTACTTGCATTGAGTTGGTGGAACCCTTGGTTGGCTATTTTGAGTTTTATGGTTGATTTGCTTCCATAGAGGTTGTTTGATCAAGTTATTGCTTTACTTGATTCATGATATTGGGCTTACTCCATTGAGTTGATTTAAGCAAGTTATTATTTGCATTTGGTGATATTGTGTTGGTGGTTGTTTTGTTCAAATATATTTGGAGGGAAAATGATTTCTACTTGTTTCCTTTTCTTGTGATGATTGGTTGAATGTTTCAAGGTTGATGTTGAGTTGAATGGTGTTGGTTGACTAAACCTTGTTTGATGAGCATTGTTGTTGAAACCCTAATTGATGGTGAAAAGAACATGAGTATCATTGTTATGTGATTCTTTGCATAGTTGGCAATTGTTGGGGTTTCATGTTCTTGAAAGAAAACATTCTATCCTATCTATTTCAGATATTGAGTTGAGTTTTCAGATTTGAGATTGAGATTGAGCTGAGTTGATTTGAGTTGAGTTTTGAGATTGGGATTTGAGTATAGAACATATTGAGTCTCTAACAATTCTCTTTATGCTTCTATGAGTTTGACAAATCACATTGGGTCTCTAACAATTCACTTTGTGATTTCCTACTAAGAAAGTTTTTCTTGGTGAGCTTACTGAGTTTTTGGACAGGTTCCAGTGGGGACTTGTGAGCAGTTTTTGGACAGGTTCCAGTGGGGACTTGTGAGCAGTTTTTGGACAAGTTTCGGTGGGGACTTGTGAGAAGATTTGGACAGGTCCTAGTAGAGGACTTGTGAGCTGAGTTTGATAGTTCTATCAGAGAACTTGAGGACAAAGGTGCATTGGTTCTATGAGAAGAACCTGAGGACAGATTTGGCAAGTCTTTGAGAAGGCTTGTATGCAGAGGATTGATTTGTTCAAGAGTTGGACAGATATGACAGACAAAGGAAGACTTGTACTAGAATGAATGACTGTGTTTGGTACAGGTTGCTGAGTTGTTGTGGACGTGATCATAGAAGGCAAAGGTCTCTTAGGCTAAGCATTGAGGATAGGAGGTCTTCGATGGAAAGGAGTTCCACGTGCTGGTAAGAGGTAGAGGCAGTTGATCTTCTGAGGGATAATTTCCAGAGCAGAGGGGAAGGTATGTCCTTTGGGTTGAGGCTCATAAACATTGTAATTGGGAAGGATTCCCAAAGAACTTTGAGATAAATTTTAGAGAAAAGTTTTTGTGGACATAGCCCAACCATTTTGGGTGAACCACGTTAAAAATGGGTCTTCAATGTGTGATGCTTTCTGTCTTGATTAATGTTGTGTTGATGCCACTGCTATCTAAAGTTAAAATTATTAATTGGTTAAGTCTTATACTGTTCACCCCCCTCTTAGTATAAGTCCATGTTCTTCATAGGCTTCCTTTGTAATGATTACAAATGAAGAATTTGTTTACCATGAACAAAACCAATTTTTTTTTCTAAGATCACACAATCTAGAATGTTTTTCAATCTATTTACTATTATTTTTTAAAATATATTATAAATTATTTTCCAAAATATTATTGGGAAAAAATTATTGAAATATTTTGTCTCACCTTTCTAGGGAACCAATGTGATAAAGATGGCATTGTTCTCAATTATTATAGCCTTCTTTATTTGGATATCTTCAAGTACAACCAATATATCACTTTTGAATAAATCATACAATTTTTTAAAGAAAGGGGACAAATGCATTGTTAGGAAAAAAAGACAAAATTACCTCATGTATATCCTTTGTAGAGATCTTCCTCATCAAAGTTTTGTTTTATCTATATGTGATAATTGATGCAATATTTCACAAAATCTTATCTTGGGCATTCTTATCTTACCCAAAATTTGTCAAAATGTCTTTGAAATAATTAATTCCTTCCTTCCTAATATCTTGTTCTTCCTCAATATTTATTCCATCTATTATTGAGATAATTTTTATGCGACAAAAAGAAAAAAGTCATTTTACCCATAACATGAAAATATTTGGTATTTCTATCATCTTCTTTGAACCATATTTCCCTAGATAATTGGGGATGAATATGAATCCTTCTTTTTCAATATATTATGGTATTCAAAAAGTAATTAATTTTCTCACATATAAGTATCTTGATCCATTCCATTTTTTTTGTTGAAGAGAAATGGGTTGTACTAAGGTCTCTCACCTTTTAAAAATCATAAATCTCTCCTTTAGAGATTGATACTTTACAAACAATTCCAATTATCATCTAAATTGAGTTGCTAAAGATAGATATCTATATATTTTTTCATAAAAAAGAATGACTTCTTGAATTTAATTTTTTTGGATCTTCTTCATTGTAAATACAAATATTCCAAAATTTATCATCATTCTTCTTGATATTTTTCTGTGGTAACCTTCAAAATACTAAACCTCCACCTCTAATTTCTATGCATTGCATATTAGTAGAGTAATATTTCTCAAATTTTGTGCTATCATAGTTTGCTTTAGCAAATTTGGACTACTGTTTCCTTCTAGAAGCATAAGTGCAACCATAAGATTTGTAATAAATTGTTTATATGAAAACAAATTCATGTTCTAAAATACTTAAAAATATTATAAAGGAAAAAATTAAATTAAATTTTAATCATTACTTTATTTAGTCAGTCAATATTTTCTTGTTAGCTTCAGCTAAACTTACTCCTTTCTTTAACCATAGAAAAAAGAATTCAACTTCATGATTCTCTATTAAAATCCCTCTATTGGCTAGCCTATCTGCATAATTTTTCCCTTGCCTTATTGTATGTGTAAACCTAATTTATTCCAATTCTATAGTAAGGTCTTACATTTCCACAATGATCTCTTGTATGTTCCATGGAACCTTTACTTTCCTCAAAATTGCATTTCAAACTATTAGTGAATTGTCTTCCATCCATACACTGTTCCATGTCATTTGTCTACATATTTTTAACCCTTCCAAAGATGCTGAATATTTAGCTTAATTATTTTTCTTAAAACCACTATGAAAAGCATAACGTGACAAAATCACAAACTTATTATTTCTAATTATACTTCCTCCTCCTATTAGTATTATATTTCCTTTAGATTCTCCATCAAAATGCAATTTGACCAACTCTACTTTTGATGGTTTCCTCTTTATATTATTTTCCTTCCTTTTGCCTCTCTTTTAGCCAAAATCATTATTTAATTTGATTACTCGGATCTATCTATCAAGGATATCTACTTCAATATTTTGGATTGGGTGAGTTGATAGGATTAATTTAGACTCCATTATGGCTAAACAAATATTTCATTTCATTACCTCTAGATTGCTTTTCTTTCCTTTAAAAAGTTTTCTATTCCTTTCTATCCATATAGTCCAAAGTATTATATCTTTTGATACATCCTATATTGTCTATAACACCTCAATTTTATAAGTGCTCTACCATTCACCACCATGTCTTTATCAAACATATTAATAATCCATTACCATAGTTCCTAGACTATTGAGTAGTGTCCCAAGATATGGTCTATACTCTCCTTCTCATTTTTACATAAAACACATTGTGAGGGGCCATGAAAATCCCTTTTCATTAGGTTATCCCAAGATAAAAATTTCTTATGACCTACTAGCCATACAAAATTTTTGACTTTTGAAATGTTTGGGATATCCCAAATATCTCTCTATAGTCTTGTGGTATTCCTATTTTGCTAGTGCTTTACATTATATGTATTTCTTGCTATGTATTATCTTGAGCTATTCAACTCCCAAACCAACTTATCTTTAGCTCCCCGTGGAATATTCATTGTTGTTATCTTTATGTTCTACCTCCTAGAAACAATATAACAATGACTAGATCAATTCATTTTTTTATACCCATCTTAGACCTTTAATGACTAGATCAATTGATTTTTTTTTAAATCATTTCCACATGATAGAGCCATCTGGAAGTGACAAAGCAACAAATATTAAGCTTGGGTTATTGGGATAAATGTACTTAGAATTTTCTTGCCCATTGTCTTTGAATCTCTTTGTAAAATCTCCAAAATACTTTTCCCCTTAGAGCTAAGTTTACATTTATAAGAACTTTTAAACCAAAACCTCTCCTAGTATTATCATCACACACCTTGATCCATTTCACCAAAGAAAATTTTCTTTTATTATGTAATCTTGACCATAAAAATAACCACATAATATAGATTAAACTTTTTTCTACTAATTTTGGCATAATATACAAGGACATATAATATGTTGGAATGACTTGTAAGACTAATTTAATTAGTTGCACTCTTCTTGCTAATGATAACCATATACATATCCATACTGATAGTTTATTTTGAACTTTACTTATAATTAGATTCCAAAATTGTATCCTCATTCTCCCCTCAAATAAAGTTATCCCTAGATATGTTGCTAGTAAATTTACCTCCTCCATTTCAAGTAACCTGCATATCCTTGCTTTGATTCTATCTAGAGTATTTAGGAAGTAAATTTTGAATTTTTTCCTATTAAATTTATGCCCTAACCCTCTTTCATATTATTTTAGTAATCAAGGTAAGATATGTTTCTCTTATTTTATAAGGAAGGTACTATTTCACCCTAGATTATTCTACTACCACCAATAGAGAATCCTTCACTATTTCCCAATTATTGTTAGAAATAGATTATATTACATCATTTGGGTCATGTAAATGTACCTTCCTTGGTACATACTTAGGACATTATATTACTTTAGGGGGAATTTATCTAGTTACTTCATGCAATGTAATACATGCACAAGTGTAAATGTAAAAGATGTATATGTGCAGGATGTCCCTTGCACAGCTAGGTAGAGTGTTGGCCAAAAAACATATTTTACTATATAAAGGGCCATACATAGATAGAGTGAAATATAGAGAGTGTGTGATAGATTGTGTGAGTTATAAGCTCAAATCTCATTCATGAGCAGTAGATTTGATCATGGAGTGTTCATTTCCTCCATAGCTACTTTGTATTCATTTTTGTTATTTCTATTTATAGCATATTTTAGTCATCTCATAGATTTACTTTCTTTTATATTATTCTGCATCTTGTGATTCCTATCTCCCATTATATATGTATCAAAATATAATAGTGTTATCAGAGGATAAAGCTATAGTATATCAATAGGAAAACCACCATTATCATTGATCTTGAGTTTTTTGCAACCTAATGCGTTTTTGGACCAGACATTATCAAAAACTCTCAAAAGAGAATAGGTGGTAGAATTAGGGAGAGCCATGAGTGAGGACTAAAATAAATATTAGTTTAATAAATACTGAGATTGCATATGACTAGAGTCTTTCCATAGAGTTACAGGAAAAACTTGTGAAGACTAGGACTCAACATGTGATCCACTAGTTTAATGAATCAACTAGTAAAGATCATATAAGAGATCTATAAAGTTTACCTGAAGTTTCTTTTATTGCAAGGAATTAATTCTTATATGATTGGGGCACCTCCTACAATAGAAATCTAGGAGATTTTAACTTCATTTTTCGAAGATTGGAGTGCCTTCATAATGTATAGATTAATTGTTACAAGAGAATAATACTATTGAAGATACTTCTAGAGAAGAATAATGTTGAAGTTAGGAGACAAGAGATCTCCATTTCTATTTTGATAACTTCATAGAAGAAAAAATTCCATAGAAGCCTTTATCTAGAAGAAAAGGCCATATAAGCCTTGATCCAAAAGAAAAGGGCACATAAGCCTTGATATTGAAGAAAAGGCCACATAAGCCTTGATATTTATGAAAGGGCCACAAAAGCCTTGATATTGAAGAAAATGCCACATAAGCATTGATATTAAAAATAGGCCACAGAAGCCTTGAAACTGAAAAAGGCCATAAAAGCCTTGATCCTGAAAAAGACTCCAAAAGAGAGTATCGAAAGCAGTTTCCAGTACTAATACTTTGTTGTAGGAAAAGGATCTTCAGTGAGTTGGGAAAGCTTCCTACAAGAAATTTAGGAAGAGTATCTTATTCAAAATCAATCTAACACCTAAATAAAAATATACTAGGAGAATATTTCATTAAAGAACTTCTAAAATTGGAAAAAGAAGGACTAAGAGATTCCTTATCGAATCCAAAAGTAGTAGAATCAGAGATCTAGAAGAATATCTCACCACCAACACTTCCAAAAGAATAAGGTTGAAGAAAATATCTCAAGGAAGACCAAAAGAAATCATCAAAATGATTTGATGAGGTCTATGCGGGCATCTAGTAAAAGGTTTGGAGAGCCTTATTGAAGAAATCATCAAAGGAGTTTCGAGGAGAACTCATTGGAGAAATTCACTACAAGATATAGTGAAAGAGTTGGGAAAATAGGTCCGAGGTATAGACCAATTGGTTCATCCAAACCCCATAAGGGGGCGGAGGTCCAAGGTTCAAATCTCGAGCCTCGTCGTATTGAATGCTTGTCCCTTTCCTGGTGCTTTTAGCGATGTAAAAGGTTTAAAATGATTGTGGCATGGTGGTTATAGGGGTGGACTGCGTGAAGATCTATGTGGCGGCTTCTAGGGCGGACAGTGTAGAATACTATAGCGACCATAAAAAGCTGGACAGCCTGCCCGGATTCATGGCGACTACCGATTCCACCATGTAAATTCAAAAAAAAAAAAGAGTTGGGACAATTGTCGCCATCCGAAAATAAGCCCAAAATAAGAAGAATTTGGCAAGGAGTGCCAAATATCATAAGACCTCAAGACATTTAGAATATTAAGAAGAAGATCCTATTTGAAGTCAGAATTCGACAAGAATATTGAAGGAAGATTTAGATGGAAGAAGCCTACCAAATCTAGGATATTTGGAGATTGCCTCTCATAGTAAGAAGGCACCATTTCATAAACAAAGACTTCTTCAAATATACAAAAAAAATGAAGAGACTACAAGAGGAAAACAAGCCACCAAAATCCTAGGCTAGTGAAATAAATTTTGAGACCATGTTTTGGTGAAGAAGCTATTTAGGACAACCTACAAAGAGCTGCAATATCTTACTCAAGGCAGCAACTTGGTGATCTTAGAAACCAAGATCTACATCCTCTATAGAAGTGGCAAAAGAGCTACAAAATCTTTCAAAAAAAGGTAAGCAACTATTTGTGCAATTAGATTCATTAATTGGATTACTTTTTTAGATTTGTTAAAGCACCTTAATTTGGGTTAAAGTTGCAAAAAGGAGAATTGAATTATAGTCTTCAAAAGTGCAAAAAAATAAGTATTATTTTTAAGGTTCATTTGCACATTAGGATTTTATTAGATTTTAGAATTACAATTATCTATCAACTACCTATCATCTACTTTGGAAAGCAAAAGAATACTAGCTCCTACTACCTTGCTTATTAGGAAATTGCAAAATAATTCTTGAAGATGCATTTCATATTATTCTTGATTAGTTGCAGTAAATTGATTAAGTGCATTATTTTGAGAGTTTATTGGAGTGATAAGGTGAAATTTTTAGTGCATTAAAAGTGAAATATTATTATATTCATTTTCACTATTCTATTGCTCTCAAAAATATTATTGTTTGTGTTCATGAGAAGGGTACAAAATCAGAATTTGTCAAAGTGTCTAAAGATACTATTAGTGCACAAAAATCTGCAAAATTCAGTGGCCAAGAGAAGCCACCAAATCAGATCAATCCTCCAAGCGTTGGAGAAGAAGGTAACCATCAAATATCAGCAAAGGAAGCCTCAAATCGATATTTTGTGAGTCTCAAATTCAAAGCACAATAATACTTATGTTACAAAGAAATAGTGTAGGAACATATAGAAAAAAAGAGCTTCTATCAAGTGGTTACAAGCTTGGGTTCATTTGTAAAATACCCAAGCAAAAAGGAGAAGGTGTCTAATCAAAGAGACAAATTCAAAACCCCTACATTGCATTCAAAATTCTGCCACAAAAGCAAAAATTCAGACCTAAAATAAAGAGTGCAAAAGAAGCTGCAATAAAGGATATTTTATATATAAATACATTACATTGTGTTGCATTATCCTAATTTGGTTTATACAGGGAAATAAGGCAGATTTGAAGGTGCCCCAAAGGCATAATATTTTCTAGAAAAACCAGCCAAATGCGGCCGAATGCTAGCATCTATTCAAGCATAGCAAAAGGAGCCACTCTAAGGTCTCATTCTCCTCACATATTGGACAACTAAACCTACAAAAGGTAAGGAGCAAAGTAAAGGGAGAAACAACGTTATTCGAAAGCAACATTGTCTTAAAAAGGAGGACGTATAACAGGTGAGAAAATAAGAAGATAAAAACACCATTGGGGTGTTTCAAAATCCACTTTTGTATTGCTCAACATTGGTGCTCAAGCCTCCAAATCATTGCTCCACATACCAACTAAAAATATTGCAATTGAAAAAAAGAGGAGTTAGGGATTTTACACGGTTAAAGAACCTCCAAAGGGTCCATTGAAGCAGTGAGAGAGAATACATCTATGCACAAGGAGGAAGTGGTATTTGTCACTTGAGGTAAAACCCTAACGCTCCTCACGTGAGCACTCATATTCATTAAGAAAGGAGTTACAAGCAACAAGCTGGTGCATTGAGTGTATGAGATACACTTGTCCATAAAGAGATCAAACACTCTGTTGAATAATGTAACATCCATACATTACTCAAAGGAAGAAATGAGCATTTTATAGCACCTTCTACTCCTCAAGCACTCAAGAAGAAAATGAACATGCAACTTGACACTTAATACAAGATTCTCCTCCATTTTAAGGGCATCAACACCCAAGCATTCAAATAACATTTACGTATTTGCATTCAACACTTCGGGTTATACACGCACATGGTCGAGTTGTAGCATTTAAGGAAGGTGTTAGAGCTTTCAATGCTTTGGTCAAGCAAGATCAAAAGCAAATACTAAAGGGTGTCATATTTAGAACATTAAATATAAGGAAAGTTCCAAGCAGTTCTATTGGAGGGTACAATCATAACAGTGATGTCAATATTGTAGCCCTTGTACATCTGAAATCAATGTTGATTATTGCTTGATATAAGGTAAGGTTTATTCCCATTTTTAGGTGCTTTAATTTCTTGGGAGTTATAAGGTTAAACTTGTTAGGATGGAAAACTAATGGGATTGATTTTATTGATAAATGGTTACAATATATAGGCATAAGCCTATATGATGAACATGACACTTGTCAATGAAACTGACAAGTGTCAAACTGGCATAGTGCACATTACATTAACTCTAACATTCCCCCTTAAGGTGCACTATACTAACTAAAGAAAAAAACAAGTCAACATTAGGTAACATTCCCCCTTAATGTTGACTTCTCTAAAACAACCTATCATCCTCCTTTATTTTGTCTAGGCTCGTGCTCTTTGTGCTTGGCTCTCCAACTGTGAATAATGCTAGATTCACTGTGTATACATCTCGGTCTGTTGCCTCAGGGTCAGCCACTTCCACAGGTCTGTTGCCACTGGGTCAGCCGTGTAAGTGCCTTGGGTTCATCATGGGTGCCTCAGGGTCAACCACTTCTGGGTATGTTGCCTCTATAGGTCATCCTCAGAGGATGTTGGGTCAACCACTTCTGGGTTTGTTGCCTCTGCAGGTCATCCTCAGAGGATGTTGCCTCTCGTAGGTCACTGACTAGATTCACCATGAGTATGAAATCCCTCCTCATGGTGAACTCAATCTAGAAGGTGTGTCTCTATCGAAAATACACCTAATTAAAGGAAAAACAAGCCATATAAGAGTGTCGGTCCCTTCAGTTTCAGTCCCAAAATTTTGTATCAGAGCTCTAGGCTTTCTCTGGCCTTGTGAGCTTCATCTTTTTCCCCCATTTTTTTTCAAAATAGGGAGTATGCTCTTCATCCTAGATGGATGAATTAGAAACCAGATTTTTGAAAATTAATGGCTGCCCCCAAATATTTTTTTTAGATCCATTTATCCCCATATGTATCCCTCTATGGATTCCTTGATTCAACATCTTCGGCTATTTCTTGGTTAAATAGGACAATACCCAGAAGTTTACAAAGAGAACTTACGTTTTCTTGTCCATGGAGTTTCATTTATTTCAAGCAGCCACAAGTCGTTGTGTTCTATTTTGTTGGCTATTCTTTTGTTCTTTTTTGTTGGCCCCTGAATCTAGAGATGTCCTTTTTCGAGCCAGATCAGGGGCGGGCAGCAGCGGCGAGGAGGTCTACAGGATGGTTTTTTTTGGGAGCTTTGGCCATGGTGAGAGCAACTCTCCAAGAGGAATGGTGCTGAAGGTAATATGGAATCCCTGTCCGTCGAGGTTGCAGTCGACGGTGTCATAGAGATAGCGGCCCTTGCAAAGGAATCTGCTGGAACCGCTCTGCCATTCCGTCGCAGTCCTTTCATTGTCTATGTTTGACTTGAAATAAACAGCTAAATATGTCTGTTTCAAATGTTGAATACTATTGCTGGTTTGCGTGAATGGTTTGCTCAGAGAGATAATGGTCTTGTAATGCCACATATCCAAGTAATGGCAAACATTGTATCATCAAAGAAGGGTCGAAAATGACAAAATGTTTTCATCCAACCAAGTCCAGTTTTGGGTTCAATGTCAGGTGGTGAAATTCTAGATGAAGAATCAGATGAAGATGAGGATTTCAAGTGCCTGATCAAGAGATGGACTCACCACAACTTGAAAAAGAAAGCAAAATCCCAGTAGCAAAAATTACGGAGGAAGAATCAAATGCTGCTCTTGATTTATCATGTTTCTCCGGCACATTGCGACGAGATGATCGAGATACAGGCCGTGATTGCTGGACCATTCCAGATTTGTGAGATTTTTTTAACATGGGAGATGTATTTTCTGCAACTGCGGACCCGCGATGCCATTCACCTATTTTTGACAAAGTTTTGGAGATTATTGAATGGGCAATGATAACGTTTATTTTTTGGAACTTTTGCCCACTGTGGGATCTGCGATATTTCACCATACGAGAACACGCCTGTTGCAGAATATGTGATCCCATTGGAGCGATTGAAATTTGAGAAGAGCTAGTTGATCGTTGGATCTATGTCCATTATTCCTACTATATTTTTTTTCTGTGTATGCTCTCGATTGAATTTGTCAAATTGGACGACTGCAGCATTCGTCAAGGCCTCCAAATTTGCAACCAATTTTGGTGCTAGAGTTGCAGTCTGTGAGATGCCTTTTGCCACCATTGCCTCTAACAATTTTTGGCAGTGTCGACAGGTCTTCTCCACCAAGCGATTTCATCAGATGCGAGTGGAGAGGAGGTGGTGAAATCTGAGTTTGATTTGTTGTTATATTTATTTTTTCGAAAGGCCCTAGTGCAGTGATGGCAGGCTGTACAAAATGCTCCTAAAAATGTTCCTCTGGTATGACACTTGTCAATGAAACTGACAAGTGTCAAATTGGCATAGTGCACATTACATTAACTCTAACATTCCCCCTTAATGTGCACTATCCTAACTAAAGAAAAAAAACAAGTCAACATTAGGTAACATTTGATTAGGTATCAGAGTAGGCTTTCCCTGCCCTATGAAACCCCTTGAGGGGGGATTTCCCTCATGGAAATCCTCCCTCATCCCCTCATTTTTTTTAAGCTAGGGAGTATGCTCTCCATCCATGTGATGGATCAGAAACCAGAAGCTTTAAAAAAAAATAATGGCTGTCCATTTTTTTTGGAGTGAGATCTTCGTGAGAGGTTAAATTTTTTTTAGAATTTGATTATATTTTCTTGGATTGAAAATGAACAGAGAAAAAGACCGGCCACATAATACCAGGGAGGCCTTTTACAATGCCTCTACCGGAGCTATAGTAGGAGCTATTGCTTACTTTGGTCTTCTTTGGATGGCTCTTTCTATAGTCATGCCAGAGCCCCAAGCTGATCCCGCAGCTTGGGTTCAAGAAGCGGTAAAATTCAGACGCCTAGCCCTTCCACTTAGTGTTGTTGTTGCCTTAACTGCTATTTCATGGGCCTTTGTTGCTGGAAATGATGCGGGGCATGAGTTCAACACATTTCCCAAAATGAGTGATAAATGGATTCCAGATGTTTTTTTTTGAGATGCAACCTGTTATCAAAAATTTCTTTGAGAATGCAGCAACTGTACATCCCGCCTGGAAATGTCGTGATAACAGGTGATAACGGCACCATAGATGGACAAGGTGCTCTTTGGTGGGACAGATTCCACAGAAAGCAAATCATTTCAAATCTGACTTTCAAAAACTCGTCAGATTCTCAAATTCTATCCACAGGAGCAACAAAGTGAAGAGATATGCAACATCGTGATCGTGATTGATGTTAATTGCTTGGCTTACTCGTCGGATTCTCAACTTCTAGCCACGAGAGCAACAAAGTGAAGGTTTGGACTACTTCTTCTAGTTTATGTTAAGTGCATCACTTGATGGAACAGGCGATTATTGGATGTATTAAGTGGGCTGAACGAGACTAAGAACAAATGTGTCGCTTGATAGAAAGTATTCTCACAGAGGAATTAAGGTATGAGCGGCTCGTGTTCCTTGACGACATTTTGGAGGCGTCGCTCTCCTAGACGGCCCTTTCCTCTCTACTGCCACCCCTTTCCAATGGGTCCGTGGGCGTCTCTTCTAATGGGAGGGGAGGCAACGACATCGTGGCCACGGGGCTTGATTCGTCTTCTCCCACATTGACGGAGCCGATGTGGGACACGGTGAAGAGGGACGTGATGATAATTGTGAATAATCTAAAGCTGGCGATGTTCCCCAACCCGTACCATGAATATCCAGGCAAAGCGCTGCGAGATTGGAATCTCTAAGGTCATTGTAGTTGTTGGCTTGGAGTTCATGGTCTGCTTATCCATTTATGAGTGCTGCTATTGCACCCAGTAGGAAAGAGGCTTGATTTTATGAGTGGGTTAATCTGCTTCAACACAAACACCAATCATGAATAGTAAACACATTTTTGACTCCGCTTGATGGCTACCTCGATTTCTGACAGAGATAGAATTGGGCGGCATTGTATCCTCCAGTTAACGATTACTCCACTACGCGAACCCAGTTTCCTGCACGTGGGGCGTCAAATCGTCCAAGTGTCAAGTTTGATTTGTTTGTTGTTATAGTAGCATTGGGAGATGCACTCGAGTGGTGGAGATAAATATTGGAGTACAGTGCCATTTGTTGTCTAATGCAACCAACGCGGTTTCGAGTTGATCGCTCCAACCAATTTACAGCATGCACTCCGTCACAAGTGCGTGCAGGTGGACCCATCATTCTAGCCCAGATTTAATATTTGCCATCATGAGATTATTTTACTATTTGCATTTTTTTAATGGGGGCCAAACTTATTGGAGGGCATATGTTTTTAAATAAAGTGTATGGGCACTTTATTTTAGCTTGGGGGAGTATCTTATTTAAAAAGCTTATTTTTAAAAAAAACTATGAAGGGGTCGTGAATTTTTTTTAATATTTGCAAGTTGTAAGGTTCAACTTTTATAAAGTGGAGAAAGGCCACTTTATTTTTTTTAAACATGTTATGGCACTGTTTATGGCCGACAGTAGAACTTTATTGGCCTGTTTCTTTCCACACATAGGAAGTGGAAGCAAAAAGACTGGCCTGTTTCTTTCCACACATAGGAAGTGGAAGCAAAAAGACTGATAGCTCAGGTAATTCCCCTGCGAGGAAAAAATTGATGATGTTTTTATTCTGCCAGAGAGCGATGCCGCCACAGTGCGAGGTTTTAGTTGTTGTCTTGGAGAGGCATGTTGTTTTTCATTATGATGAAGACCCCTTTGATAATGGAATATAAGGGTATTTATAGTCGTTGGAAACAGTTTTCTGTGACAGACACAATTATGGTGTCTTATTGTAATTTTGAGGCTGTTTCAATTGAGTTTTTTAGCCTCAAAGTTCTTGTACCTTGGAGTGCACTATCGGTTGTACCCGACACTCCTAAGGTAATTTTATATGTGATCCTTGTACCTAGTGATATTTTCTATACACTTGGCGAATGCAGTGGCTGGTTACCCATGCATTTCGGTGGGATGACATGGTCACCATAAGGACACTTATACTAGGGACTACAGACATAGACACCCTAGACTCTATCCGAGGTCTTTTTCGGATCTACTTCTGAAGACTACAGACGAAGACACTTCAGAAGATTCTATTATTTTCTTCTTCTCTTCTCCTATTTTGGATCTATGGCTCATTTTATTGTATTGAGTGCATTTTCAGCAGAGACCGACACTCTTATATGGCTCGTTTTTCCTTTGTATTAGGTGCATTTTTGACAGAGATCGACACCTTCTAGATTGAGTTCACCATGAGGAGGGATTTCATACTCATGGTGAATCTAGTCAGTGACCTACGAGAGGCAACATCCTCTGAGGATGACCTGCAGAGGCAACAAACCCAGAAGCGGCTGACCCTAAGGCACCCATGATGACCCTGAGGCACTTAGACGACTGACCCAATGGCAACAAACCCGTGGAAGTGGCTGACCCTGAGGCAACAGACCAAGATGTATACACAGTGAATCTAGCATTATTCATAGTTGGAGAGCCAAGAGCACAAAGCACAAGCCTAGACCAAATCAGCAATAAAGGAGGATGTAGAATTTTTTTAGAAGTCAACATTAAGGGGGAATGTTACCTAATGTTGACTTTATATGATGAACATGACACTTGTCAATGAAACTGACAAGTGTCAAACTGACATAGTGCACATTACATTAACTCTAACAAAACTTACAGGACTTTAAACATATTGAAAGTCATACCCCAAAGGGAATAATTTATCAAATTAATATAATATTTGCAATACAAAACCTAGGAGTAATAAGAGTTTCTATTGGAAATTAATCTTAAATATTTGCAAGTATTATTGTGGTCTATTTTTTTCAAAATTAGGGAGTTATAAGGGTTACTACATCAAATTAATCTATTGGAAATTAGATACACTTAAAGTTAAATCCTAAAGGGATATTAAAAAGATAGGTTTATCAAAGAATTTCAAAGATTAGGAATTTATAATATTATTGTCTCAAAATTTCTCAAAAAGAGACAAAAGAAATCCAACATTAAAACCTCTTTAAATTTGGAAAAAGTGCTTAGTTCAATAGGAGCAATAAGGGATAATAGAAGTTGATTTTGGTATTTACAAAAACTTTATATAGTCAACCAAAATTGACTTCAATTTACAAAAGCACTATATCTTATCTAAAACATACTAGGGAGTCATAAGTAATTCTACAAAACTTGGTAATATCAAAATTTATAAAATATTATCAAGCTGCAAATCCATTAGAAAAATATAAGCTTTCTACAAAACCTAAAATTCCTTAAGAGTATATATTATCATTACTAGGGAGACATATGGAAGCCTACAAAACCTAAGGATTAATAAAGGTTTTATCAAATCAAGCTTATATACTTCAATTAGGGATCATAAATCCAAATAGGGAGCCATAAGGATGTCTAATTCCCAAAATACTATAAAAATTAATAAGGATAATTGCTTCAGTAAGGAAAATCCAGTGCCATAAAACTTGGGATCATGAATCTACTCATGAAATCTAAAATAATGTTAGATCTAACTTCAAAAGTAATCCATAATGAAGACTTAGAAGGTAATTTTGATACTATGGAATGCTATCTTCAAGCCCGTCTCAATGAAGCTATTTATAATGGAAAAAGTGACATTACACTTTTCTTAGACCTTTTGAGCATATTATACATGGCATTGCTCACATATAAACACTACAAGAATGAAAATGTAGAACAAAAAATATTGATAGAACTACTCAAAAAGAAGGCATAATTTAATGAGTCATATATAGAAAAGCTTTATCAATCCTCATGCAGCATTGGTACTTAAGGTTCTAATAACTTAAGATCTTATAATGATGCCCTAAGTGGTTGTTCAGTAGCTTCTGTATAGATTTAAGATAAGAAAGGAGAACCTTCTCTACAAGAACCAAGTAGCAACACAACCACCTATGAAATCACCGAGACTGGATTCAAAGGTAAAGCTAAAGAAGAAGAAGAATATGAATCCAATGATGGAGGAATACAGTGCAAGGTCAATTGAAATAAAAACCTACAACTTTATCCTATTTTGCATCATCTAACTATTGAAGCAACTAAAAAATAAACAAGTACAAAGCTCAAGATGGAAGAAGATCCACATTGAAGACTAAAGTCTTCAATACCCTAATAATGTAATACAGGGGGTGTTAGAAATAGATTATATTACATCATTTGGATCATGTAAATGTACCTTCCTTGGTACATTCTTAGAACATTATATTAATTTATGGGGAAGTTATCTTGTTACTTCATGCAATGTAATAAATGCACAAGTGTAAATGTGCAAGTTGTATATGTGCAAGATGTCCCTTGTACAACCAGGTAGAGTGTTGGCCAAGGAACCTATTTTCCTATATAAAGTTCCATACATAGATAGATTAAAATATAGAGAGTGTGTGAGTTATAAGCTTAGAGCTCATTCGTGAGTAGTAGATTTTATCATGGAGTGTTCATTTCCTCCATAGTTATTTTTTATTCATTTTCATCATTTTTATTTATAGCATATTTTAGTCATCTCGCATATTTAATTTCTTTCATATTATTCTGCATCTTTTGATTGTTATCTCCCATTATATGTGTATCAAAAGTTAACAATTAATTTTGATAGAATGTTGTTGAAATCCCATCCAAACCTGTCAATTTATCCTTATCAAAAGAGAAAAGCATTGAATGAACTTCTTCCAGAGTAATAGGCTCCATAAGTTTGCTACCGTTTTCATTTGTTATAACTAATGGTACTTCTTGGAGTATATTCTAGTAAAAATCCTTTCCTCCTTTTTTATTTTTCTCCTCTTTAATACAAACCCCTTCTACTAATCTAATTATACTAATTATGGATGTTGATCTTTGTACTATTATCATCCTATGATTTTTTTATTATGTTTTTATCTTCTTTTAATGAAGTCTATATCAATTTTAATGTTCAATATTTCTCTTCCTTACTCAAAATATTATGATATTTACTAACCAACTCCCTTTCCCCCTAGCTTGGATTATTGTACTCACCTTTTAAATTTTTTATAAGTTTCTATTTTAGTTCTTTCTTCTAAAAATATTTCTAAAAGTGTTCTCGCTCCATTCTTTCAATCTAGTTCTCATAGATTTAATTAGTTGTAGAAGTGTATATAACCCACCATTTCCCAAAGATATCCATGTCTATGCTACCCTATCGACAAATTGAGAATGATCTTCCCACATATTCTTATATTTAAAATATGATATTATTTGAATTCACTTACCATCATTTTAACTCTTATTGGATAATGATCTGAACAAATCCTTATCAATCTATTAATTTTAGCACAAGTCCCTTCATCTAGCCAATTATAAAAGAGTATACAACTTTCTATTTTTTTGGCTATCAAGTTCTAACATGTTCTATTATTATTCCATGTATAGTTTTCCTCTTCAAACTCAACCTCCCAAAGATTATTATTTTGAACAAAAGCTAATAAATCTCTAATACTTTGGGTTATTTTCCTCGTTCCTCCAAAATTTTATCTATCATGATTATGGCATTAAAATATCTATGATCATGAATTAGATTTCTTGATCTTTACTTCTCATAAAGGCTTCAATCCCACTCCATACTTCTGACCTACCTGACTGAGTTGTATATCCATAGACATTGATAAGGATGAAACAATATCTAAAAAGTAGCATGTGACTAATGAGGCTATCCAATGCCTAGTTTTATGAATGGTTTCATAGGAGGTTCTAACTCCAACATGTTATAATTCCCCCTATTACTCCTAAATCCACAACTTCCCATTCACATCTTGCCCATACTACTTTTATAGTTTTGGAAACTTCTTCTATCATTTTAGTTTCCTAGATACAAATAATATCAGGTTTATTACTTAAACTTAGGTCCCTGATACACCTCTAATTTGAGGGGGCATTAACATCCCTTATATTCCATGAGATGTTAATCATGTATTACATGGGGCTATTGGCCTTGCCTGCAAATTGCCAATATCATTTTGCTATTTGGTAAAGAGAAATTCAAACAACTTAAATTATATTCCTTTCTCAATGTTTTTTCTTGCTTCCATAGATCTCACTTGATAAATTGAAGGTTTTCTTCTATTTGCCTTACCCATATCAAGATTATGTCTTATTATTCTATTTATCAATATTCTTTCATGAATTTCATTTTAATTAGATTTATCCTCTCTTGGATCTACTAAGGAATCTTTGAACTTATCCTTCTCATTTTTTAGTATGTTTTATTAATGGTAAATGTATTAACATCTAACACTATATTTTCTCTACCACTTTCCTTCTCTTGGATGGTGCATCATACTCCAAGAGAGTCTTCAAAATTTTATGATGCACATTCCTTATGTTCAACATGAATGTTCCTCCCTAAATCAGTATCATACTAAGTAGACAATTCATTGTTAATATTATGATCCTATTGTACCATGTCCTCTAACTTTAAATCCTCTTTTTCTTCATAGGGTAAAGCCCCCGAAAAAAGTTGTATTTCTTCCAATATCCTTACTTAATGGTCTCCATAATGTTTTTACTTTCATCTATTTGTATATATTTTTTGAAAGTTGAAAACCATTCTCATCCATATCCATTTGTAATTTTCTCTAGCAGTTTTCTACATATGTTTCTATTGGATTCTTCTTAGGTCATGCTCTCTCAATATGCCCCATCTCATGACATATTCTACATCTAGTAGATATATTTTCATAACCCATGGTTTGTGTCCACAACTTACCCCTAGACTTAAGAATATTTGATTATGGTAAAGGTTTATTGACATCAATCATGACTAGTAGTCGAGCATAAATAGGAAAGAAACCATCTTTTATAGTTTATGAAATCTCAAGGAATTATCCCTTAGTGTTGCCTATTTCCTTGAAGGTATCCATTTCCAAGAAATCAATGGGCAACCCATACATCCTAACCTAAAATGGCACTAGGAATAAATTTATCTTTTTAGGTACAAATCCTTCATACCAGCAGGTAAGAAATAATGTTGCTCTTCCCATAAACCAAGGACCCTATTTTAGGATTCTATCTCTTTCTTCCTTGGAATAGAAAATTGCTAGGAAGAAAATTTTTGGAAGAAATGATGAACTCATTCTTGGAGAATTCCATCTCCCATAAATCCATTTTCTCAGAGCCAAAACCCCTTGCCAAGACCCATTAAATTTACCAATTACTTCCCTATATTTAAGCAACAAGGACTACTACTCTATGAGGTCCTCCCTAACCTCTACTACTAGGTATGTTTCTAAGGATTTAACTACAACTCAATCCATGGTAAGGAAATAATAACTTGATATCTACTAAAATTTACCAGTATATCCTATAACAATTCTAATATTTGAAAATAAATCTCTAATAATCCACATGTAGAACTTCTAAGATAATGAAGGGATAAATAAAACTTAGCTAAATAATTCTATGCCCAAAAAGAATGTCCCACCTTGCTAAATCCCTAGCCATTTATTGCTCCTCTCATCATTCAAACGTTAGCTAATAGATATCTGCAATATTAATTTTTGGAGGTTGAAAAAACATCATTGTCCTTATTCTAGATGGCTGAATTCACATGGTCATATCTTCCTCAATACTACTTGGATTCCTTCTTATGATCCCTAATTTTAAAGATCTTCATATTACACACAAATTGGTCTAAGAATCATCTAATTTGGACAACCTTTCACAAATATATGGATCTTAAAAGATGAATGTTTTTATTAAAAAAATATCCCTAATGCTGCCCTTTTTTTGGACAATTGTCTTTACATGGTCATATCTCCCTCAATATTGCATCGATTCTTTTGTATGACTACTCATTTTAAGGATCTTAAAATTCCACACAAAATGGCACATGAATCGTCTATATTAGATAATTCTATGCAAATATATGACTGCTAAAAGATGAATTATTTTTCAATAAATTTCCCCCAACTCTTCCTCATCAAATATTTGTTTATTCTCTATGTTATAATTAATGGAATATTTCACAAAAGCTTACCTGAAGCATTCTTATCTTGCCCAAAATTTATCATAATATTTCTGTAATAGTTCCTTCCTTCCTTCATAATATCTTCTTCTTCCTCAATATTTCTTCCATGTAGATTTGTTCTATTTTTTATGTGACAAAAAGAAAAATATCATTTTACCTATAACATAGAAAAAAAGGCATTTCTATCACCTTATTTGAACCATATCTCCCTAGTTTTTTGGGAATCAATATGAATCCTTGCTTTTCATTATATTATGATAATTAGGAAGTAATTATTTGTATTGCACATAAGTATCATGATCCATTTCATTGACTTCTACTATCTCTTGTAACATTTTGAGATGGGATCCAATTTCCTCCCCTTTTTAAAACATGTCACTAAAAGATTTGATATTCCAAATCTTAATTTTTTTCTTTATATATTTTATCTTTTAACAAACTTGTATATACACGATATTTCAAAATTTAATCTGTCCTACCATAACATAACTAACCAAAAGAAATCACTGTCTTGGAGCCATTTAGACTAAAATAAAAATGGCTTTGGATGATAATTATTGAGGAAATCACATCTCAAGAGATGGACTTGTGACCTAATCCTAGTCATAATAAAGTATGAAAAGAGATTATTTGCTCAATTTACATCCATGTGTTGGATAACAAAAAACTATTTGATCTTTCTACTATATGCATTTGTGTTATTCCTTGTATATTGAAATCTTGAACGAATACAATCTCAAAGGTCATTTGAATTGATTAATATAGCAAAAAATTATATTAATTTAGACCATCTAGGAGTATCATCCTTCTTTTCTCAAGGAGATAGAACCATGTTGAGGTCCTCCTCAAAGATCCATAGGTCAGTATTATGAATCATCATTATATTTGACAAAAATAGTTTGAGATCCTTTCAAAAAAATTTGTGAGGAGTAACTATAGTTGGAGAATATATATTTCTAACTCTAGCTTTGATGTTTTCTAATTTCTTGTAAAATGGACTAGCAAGCCAATTACTTTTTTTTTTATCAATTGTCCATCACATTTGCACTTGTCTTATATTGTCATAATACATCTAAAAACTCCTATAGAAGAAACTACCAAACAATCCCTCATCTGCCAAATATTTTTTAATGCATCCTCGCATTTCTCACAAAATTTTATTTCTTGTATTAAAAAAAATTGAGACTATAAAAACTTATTAATTCTTTAGTAACTATTTTTTAGAGGCCTTATTCATACCTCTAATATTCCATAATATCTTTTTCGTCCTCACTTTTTATTTTTATTTATAGGATTATCCCCACTTGTTAGCACATGGTATTTAGTTTTTGGTTTCCTAAGTTGATATTCCTTTGGGTTCTCTTTTATCTTTGTTCTTGCTTTATTCTAATTTTTGATTCGAGTAAACCATAATGGCCTTTGCCATTTTATGATATAGAAGGGATTACTTTACCACTTTATTTTGATCCAAATTCTATTATGGTATGATCTCATTTTCACATTGAAGCTTGTATTACATCCACTTTCTTTGTCTCTTTCTTCTTTACTTTGTAACCTTTTGCTATGTGTCCAATCTCATATAATTTGTTACATCAGAATGCAATGTTTTCATAATCCACTTGTTTATCTCTTTCTATTGATTTAGATTTAGTACTTATGGATTGTGACAAATATCTTGAAATATCCATGGCAATACATATCTAGGTGTATACAACATGTCTTCGCTACTTAGTGGTTGATCCATCTTCACTTTGTAACCTCTTTCCATCTATTTAATCTATTTTCATAATCCACTTGTTGACCTTATTATCTTGTTTTAGATTTAGTATTAATGGATTGTGGCAAAGGTCTTGAAATATCCATGGAAACACATATGCAAGTGTATACAACATGCATTTGATCCTTAATAGTTTTTCCCTCTTGGATGAATTTCCCGAGAGTACTAGAATTATTCTTTAAAATATATTTATTGATAAGTTGATATAGAAGTCCAAAAAACCTAATCCATATTAGAAGGCTTTTAATAGTTTTTATCTTCATAAGATTTTTTTACTTCATGGTCTTAAATATAATTCATCTCTCCTCTAAAATATGGGTCACCAATCATTATTTTATCCCCAATCTCTAAATTAGAGAATATGATATGGAAAAATCCTTTTGAAAGAAAAGTGGAGTAATTTTTAACGAATTCCCACTTCCACATGATCAAATCTTAAATTTTTGAAAAACCTATCTAGTATCTATGGAACTTACATATTAACCCTTTGTTTTTAATAATTATTATGTCATGCTTAATCATATTATTCTTGATCATCAGTTTTGGTGTAGCATTGTTACTTGGATAATATTTCCCATATACATGTTCTTCCTCTTCTCCCTATCTAGGACATTAATACTTTTAGCTTGTTAGTTTAGTTAGGTATTTTAAAAATGAATTTCATAATATTGAAAACATAAGTGAATTCATTTGAAATTCCATGTATTTAATCAACTACTTATACCATTTGAGTTTTTTATTATATTTTTACATTATAATTATTTTACAAAATAAATAAATATATATTTATATATTTTTTTTTGTTATTAAACACACACCAATTTGAACTTGAGTCTCCTTTATGAGAACTCAAAAATATACTAATATCGCATCTCAACATAGACTTATTAATTATATATTATTAAATGAATAATTACGTAACAAAATATAAATAAATATATATATATACACTAAAAAGCTATGTGTGGCTTCTATTGGGGGCCACTCCTATTACAAAAATAAAATATTACATTGCTCTCATTACATTCTATCAACTTGCCTTTCCAAAAATATTCATCTTCCTTTCTTATCAAAGGGATTTGCCATCTTCCTCTCTGCTAAGTTTCCACAATCAACTCCTTTATATCATTTCATATAGAAGCCTTTCGAAATTAAAATTTTGTCAAGATAAAATTCAACACCATGAATGGCTTAAATATTTGATGCCCAGTTTCCATATCTATAAATATAAACATACTGTAAATAAAAACCTGAAAATTTCTTAATACCTTTTTTAGGATTCTTATTCATGCCCCTAATATTCCAAGATATTATTTTCATTGTTATTTTTTGTTTTTATTCATGGGTTAAGCCCCACTTCTTGTTAACACTTGCAATATTTGCTTTCGTTTTCCCATATCAAAATCCCTCTAGGTTTCTTTTTCTCTTTAATTTTGATTCTTGGGTCTTCCTCTCTTTTTTCTATCCCATCAATACTTTCATCTTCATCAATCTCTTCAATCTTCTCACACTACTCAAAATAAGACTTATCATCTATAGTTTTGTCTTGCTATGAAGGATCTGCAAAGTAAGGAATAACCTCAAAAGCACATTCTTCTTTATATTACCCTAGAAACCCTAAAATGTAAGGACACTTTTTTGAAGCAATTACCTTCTTATTTTCCCCTAAAAAACCTAAATTGTTATAGTCTTTCTCCATCCTCATTTCTTTATTATAATGCTCTTGAAACTCTAAAGTGCAAGGGATAACTTGTATTCCACTTTTATTTTTATTACCTAGAGAGGATCATGTACTACTTGAGGAAGATGAAGATGTTTACTTGGAAAGATCTTGAGCTGTTATTTTGTATTTGTGTCTGGATTTTTCTCCACATCTTCCTAGGCACATTTAATTCCTTTTGAATTTGAACTTACATTTTGTACTTTATCATCCCTTGTATCCTTCTATGTTTCTTCTAACGGTTTATCCAAGTGAGATTTGGTGGTCTTTACCATAATATGTTATACATAGGCTTTATTTGCTCATTTAGGAGTGGAATATACTTTATTTGATTTACGTTATTTTAATGTATGATTTCCTTGCCTCACCTTGAAGTTTAACTCATGACCAAAATTGTGTCTTTTTATTCATAGTTTTCACTTTGTACACTCTTACCAAGTGGTCAGTATCATAACAATTGTGATAACGAAATGTGATATTTTTTTAATCCACTTCTTGATCTCATTCTCTTTATTAATATTTAATATTAATGGATTGTGGAAAGGGTTTTGAAATATCAATAGCAACAAAAATTATGGTATATATATCATGCTTTCACTCCTTAATAGTTAGTCTTCCTTGATGAATTTTCTTAGGGTATTTCCAATATTCTTTAAGACATCCTTATTGATAAGTTGATATGGAAGTCCAAAAATTCTAACCCAAACCAAAAGCTTCTTAATAGTTTCTATCTCAAAAGGAAAAAATTTCATTTCATGGTATTAAAAAAAGGGCATATCTCCCTCTAAACCATGGGCCACCACTCAATATTTTACCTTAATGTTTGAATTAGAAAATATAACGAGGAAAATTTTTTTAGAAAGAAAAGTCACCGAGTAATTTAAATTCAATCCCCACTTCTGCTTGATCCAATATTGAATTGACAAAAACCCTAACCAAGATCTATGGAACTTACAAGTTAATTCTCTTCTTTTCAGAACCATTATATCATTCTTAGTCATCTCACCCTTGATATTCACTTCTCATGTACCACTTGGATCAAAATTACCATATATTTTTTCAACTTATCTTCAACTTGGGAATCCATACTTCTAACTAGGGCATCTTGACTTCCCATTAGGGCTTTCAAATATGAATTTCTTTCCATAATAGCAAGAGGAGATAACTCTTGGCATGTACTACCTCCTAGCTTGCATTCCCTCTCAGACCGTACTCCTATCTCACACTCCCTCCTAGCTTGCACCCCCTCCTATCTCTTCTTTCTCTTAAAATTCCTTTGCATGGATAATTTTTTGGACATAAATTTATCGCATTCATGGAATGGGTTTGAAGCATTGATACACGTTGGATGATCATGCTACTATTCTACCATATCTAAATATATAAATATTGTAAACAAATTGAATCATCCTCCACCCTAAGAAATGCAAAATCCTCCCACCATACTCTATAGCTCCTAGGGCATCCTGTTTACAAATGCTCCTTTGATTTTAGCTCTATAAGTGATAATTTTACTTTTTAGGCTACCTCATACCTTTCCTTGAATGACTAGGCTATCCAGTTTGTGTAGCATAGGTCCAACTTCACTTGTAATCCATCTAAATTTTCTCTTCCTCTATTTGAGTGGCCAATGTCTTGTGTTTGAATTCAAAATAGGGATTTCCAACTCAATTTTTTCTCAGATCAAAAATTTAATGTTTAAAGCAACCACTAGGTTTGCTACTGCACAACAAGCTTCATCACAAAATGCATCATTGTTTAATACTTTCCTTGTGTGCTCTCCGCAGTATCATTGTCTATTGTTGCTCCTATGCATTCTCCATCATTGTCTGCCCCTATGTGCTTATTTATTTTTTCTATGAAAATTCATATCTAGGTGTATACAACATGTCTTTACTTCTTATTGGTTGATCTCTTTTCACTTTGTAACATCTTTCCATTTATCTAATCTCATAACATTTGTGACATCAAAATATTTTTATATTCCACTTGTTGATCTCATTCTCTTGCTTTAGACTTTGTCTTAATGGATTGTGGTAAAGGTCTTGAAATATTTGTGGCAACATATATCTAAGTGTATGCAACATGCCTTGGATCCTTAGTAGTTCATCTCCTGGATGAATTCCCCTAGATTATTGAAAGTACTCTTTAAGATATCTTTATTGATAAGTTGATATAGAAGTCCAAAAAGCCTAATCCATATTAGAAGGCTTTTAATAGTTTTTATCTTCATAAAACAATTCTCACTCCATGGTATTAAATTTAATGCATATCTCCTTTAAAAAATGGACCACCAACCATTATTTTATCTCTAATTTCTAAATTGGAGAATTTGATAAGGAAAATGCTTTCGAAAGAAAAGTGATGGAGTAAGTTGTATTCAATTACCACTTCCATGTGATCAAATATTGGGTTTTTGAAAAACCTAACTAGTATATGTGCAACTTACATATTAATCCTTTGATTTTAATAATATTATGTCATTGCTCAAACATCACATTATTGATAATTACTTTTGGTGTAACATTGTTACCTAGATAAAATTTCTCATATAGATGCTCTTCCTTTTCTACCTAACTAGGGCATCAATACTTCTAGCTTGTTACTTTAGTTAGGTATTTTAAAAATAAATTTCTTAATATTGGAAACATTGGAAACACAAGCCAACTCCTTTAAAAGGCCAAGTCTTTAACTAACTAGTTATATCAATTGATTTTTTACTAAATAATTTATATTATAAATTATTTTACAAAATAATTTTTATATTATTAAAAAAATTCTTAATTATATGTTTTTTTAAACATACACACCGATCTAGTAATTTAAACTTAGGTCTCATTGATGAAAACTCAAATACAAACCTTACATCATGTCTTAACATAGACTTCTAATTTTTTTTGGAGAACAAGTGGTTCTACTCGGGTCCCCCACCCTTGACAAATCATATATCTCTTCTTTTTATTGAAAAAAATTGTATTAAAACAAAGATCAATTACAAGATGGGATGAGACTTTTCCCAGCCTTAGTCAGAGAGAACACATGTTTACAACAGTAAAAGAAGATTTGCATTGGAGCCAAATCTCTTAAACCAATACCTAGCAAACAGGGGAGTCGACGAATCTGACATTCAAGAATGGAGAGACTCCCTCCCCATTGGCCTAAGGCATGATCCAACAAGTTTCAATGTTTGCACAATGTGAGATGTTGCCAGGGGGATCGGTTTGGTCTGTTGAAGCAACTTGTCGTGAAATCGTGACACTTTTTTCCTTCGTGTCCTTTGGCCGCAAAAATGCAACATGTCACGAAATCGTGACACTTTTCTCTTTTGGCCGCGAAAATGCAACATGTCGCGATATCGCGACACTTTTCCTCCTTTGGCCGCGACGTTGCAACATGTCGCGATATCGCGACACTTTTTCCTCCTTTGGCCGTGACGATGCAACATGTCGCGATATCGCGACACTTTTTCTCTTTTGGCCGCGATGATGCAACATGTCGTGATATCGTGACACTTTTTCTCTTTGGCCGCGACGATGCAACATGTCGCGATATCGTGACACTTTTACCTCCATAGGCCACGGCAATGCAACATGTCGCGATATCGCGACACTTTTTCTCCTTTGGCCGTGACGTTGCAACATGCCGCGATATCGTGACACCTTTTCCTCCTTTGGCCGCGACGATGCAACATGTCGCGATATCGCGACACTTTTTCTCTTTTGGCCGTGACGATGCAACATGTCGCGATATCGCGACACTTTTTTCTCTTTTGGCCGCGACGATGCAACATGTCACGATATCGCGACACTTTTTCTCCTTTGGCCGCGACGATGCAACATGTCATGATATCGCGACACTTTTTCTCCTTTGGCCATGATGATGCAACATGTCGCGATATCGCGACACTTTTTTTCTTTGGCCGCGATGATGCAACATGTCGCGATATTGCGACATTTTTCTCCTTTGGCCGTGATGATGCAACATGTCGCGATATCGTGACACTTTTTCTCCTTTGGCCGCGACGATGCAACATGTCGCGATATCGTGACACTTTTTCTCTTTTGGCCGTGACGATGCAACATGTCACGATATCGTGACACTTTTTCTCTTTTGGCCGTGACGATGCAACATGTCGCGATATCGTGACACTTTTTCTCTTTTGGTCATGACGATGCAACATGTCACGATATCACGACACTTTTTCTCCTTTTGCCATGACGATGCAACATGTCACGATATCACGACATTTTTCTCCTTTGGCCGTGACGATGCAACATGTCGCGATATCATGACACTTTTTCTCTCTTGGCCGCGATGATGCAACATGTCGCGATATCGTGACACTTTTTCTCCTTTGGTCGTGACGATGCAACATGTCGCGATATCGCGACACTTTTTCTCCTTTGGCCGTGACGATGCAACATGTCGCGATATCGTGACACTTTTTCTCTCTTGGCCGTGATGATGCAACATGTCGCGATATCGTGACACTTTTTCTCCTTTGGCCGCGACGATGCAACATGTCGCGATATCATGACACTTTTTCTCCTTTGGCCGTGATGATGCAACATGTCGCGATATCGTGACACTTTTTCTCCTTTGGCCGCGATGATGCAACATGTCGCGATATCGCGACACCTTTTCTCCTTTGGCCTCGACGATGCAACATGTCACGATATCGTGACACCTTTCCCCCCTTTGGCCGCGATGATGCAACATGTCACGATATCACGACACTTCTTCTCTTCTGGCAGCGACGTTGCAACATGTCACGATTTCGTGACACTTTCTCTCCTTCGGCCACGACGCTGCATCTTGTCGCGATATCGCGACACCTTTTTCTCCTTTGGCCACGACGTTGCAACATGTCACGATATCGTGACACTTTTTCCTCCTTACTTTCTCCCTTTGCTTTGGACCGCGAAAAAGCAACATGTCATGATATCGCGACACCTTTCTCCTTGCGGTGCTTTGTTTTTTCTTTGATCTTTAGCTCATGGGCCTCTACGGTCTTCTTGGAAAACATGCAAAAAAAGTTAGTTCTTATAGTTGGTTCCTCTGGGTGCCTTTACCTTAAGTGGCCCCTACTATTTTCAGGTTGTCTCGATCTACTATCGTTGTTCTTCCCCTTTGCCTCCCTCTTCGGAGGCCCACGACTGCTTTGAACAAGGTTCAGGGACCTTTCAACACCCTGCCTAATCACCTCATCCTCAATAGCCATGTCACTGTGGCACTGAACCCCTACCTCCTTCTCAACACCCATCTTAGCCAGGAAGTCTGCCACTTTATTTAGATCTCTACTCACATAAACCGGAATCACATCATCTAATTCCCTCCATAATTCCTTAATTTGGGTGACAAGAATCCTCAACCTCCAAGTTTTCAAAGCAAAGTTCCTCATGCAATCTAGAGCTCCAACCATTATTTGAGAATTTGATTCTAGTATTATCCTCCTGTGGCCTTGTTTTACTGCCCAAATAGAAGCAGATTTGATAGCTAAGGCTTCTACTTCATTGTTTGTGGCTCTTCCCAAGCCTTGCAGTTCCCAATAGAGCATTGTTCCAACATGATTCCGGCAAACCACTCCAATTCCAGCTCTACCCGGATTGCCTTTTGCAGCTCCATCAGTATTAATTTTAATCCAACCTTTTGGGGGTGGTTTCCAACTAGCTCTATCCTGTCCCTCTTGCACTTCAACTTCCTTTTCCATTGCCCCAATAACAACCTGAGTTTCCTCTTTAGCATAGACTGCCACAGTTTCTGTGACTTTGCTCCAAATGACTTGCCAAACTCCATCTAAAGAAGAAAAAGTTTCTCTAAAAATTCTAGCATTTCTCTCCAACCACACTTGCCACCAAATAAAGTTTAATCCAAGCTCCCAACCAATACAAAGATCTTTAGATTTAAATCTACCCCTCTTCCATATTTCCAAAATATTAGGCCGATTCAAATCACCATTAACTTGAATTTTATAATATAAAAACCATCTCTCCCAAATCTGGCGCGTGAATGGGCACTCAAACATCAAGTGATCAGTTGTTTCCTCGCTCTTGTAGCATAAAACACATTGAGATGGACCAATGATTCCCTTACATCTGAGATTATCAAAAGTAAGAATTCCATTATGCATGAACTGCCAGGAAAAAAGTTTACTTTCGGCCAACCCTTGGATTGCCAAATATTTCTCCAATCCTCAACTCTGATATGTATGAGGAGGAGGCTCGGGAAGGATCTTATCATATCCGTCCTTCACTGTGTAGACACCAAGGCTCCCATAGCCCCAAGCTAATTCATCCTCCTCGTCTCTACCTATGAGAAATATTTCTGCCAAGATTTTAGTCATGATGGGTGTCAAATTCGGAGGGATTGAAATTGGCCACTCATCCAACTTCTTAAACTGCTTAAACTTATAATCCCCCAGCTGACTAGTGTTGAAATAACTTTCAATTTGGACCCATCCCTTGGTTTCTATGGCTGTTTTTATTGGTTGCAATTCAAGAAATTCAACAATGATAGGTGGGTATTGATCCCATGAATCAGTCCAAAATCGAGCCTTCTCCCCTCTCCCCACTTTCCAAAATAATCTATCTTTTACTACCTGAGATCCTAACTTGAGAGCCTGCCACACTAAGGATCCATTACCATCCAAAGGGAAATGACCCACCTCATTTGGGTTTACATGTCCCAAATATTTACTAGTTAAGATTCTACTGAATAAAGAAGTTGGTTGGGAAATCCACCTCCAGTAAAGCTTTCCAACCAAAGCTTTATTATTTAACTTTGATCTTCTCAGCCCCAAACCTCCTTTTACCTTGGGCTGGCTTACTTTATCCCAACCGACTAAGGCCCATTTCCTCTCTCCTTTTACTCCTTCCCATAAAAATTTTCTAGCCATCTTGTCCAACTCTTTCCATATAGTATGTGGGGCAACAAGGATAGAAAATTTATAAATTGGCATGGCCTGAATGACTGACTATAAAAAAGTTAATCTACCCCCATAGCTTAACCATTTGTGAGACCAATGATTAATTCTATCCTTGATACAATCCAAAATATTCCTCCATATATCTATTTTTAGTTTTTTAAAATGCAAAGGGACCCCCAAGTAAACCACTGGGAGAGAAGTCCTTGTGAATCCCAAGATCTCTAAAACTCTGTTCTGAAGCCTTTGATCAAGATTGAAAAAGACCACTTTGGATTTTTTATCATTGATGACTTGGTTTGTAGCCCTAAGGTAGACATTAAGTGTATCTCTAATCATTCTTGCTTCCCTGAAGCTGGCCACTCCCACCAATCCTGTGTCATCCACAAACTGTAGGTGAGTCAAAACTTCCTCACCCACCTTAATACCTGTTAGCAAACCTTGTTGTCTTCTCCTCAAGATAAGTCTACCCAATCCTTCAGCCAATATGAGAAAAATATAGGGAGAGCAAGGATCTCCTTGACGAAGGCCTCGAGTAGCTCCAAATGGTTGCGAGGGAAGACCCTTGATTAACACTGAGTATGTCGGAGTAGAAACACAACTCATGACCCATTCTATCCAATCCTGAGAGAAACCAAAGGCTGCCATCATCTTTGACAAGAAGCTCCACTCCACCCTATCATAAGCCTTTGACATATCTAATTTTATGAACATTCCTCTATTACCAGATGTTTGCATTGAATGGATTGCCTCCTGAGCTAGAACCACACCATCCAAGATCTGCCTACCCTCTACAAAACCCCCTTGCTCTGAGGAGATAATGTTATGTAGAAGAGGTTTTAGCCGCTCCGCCATTACCTTTGTGATTATTTTATATATGACATTGCATAAGGCAATAGGTCTATAATCTGAAATATGTACCCCCTCCTCCCCTTTTGGAATTAAGGTAATGAAAGTATGATTTAATGCTTTAAGCATTCTTTTACTACCTTTGGACTCCTCTATAACAGCCATTACATCCTCCTCCAAGTTATCCCAAAAGGCCTGAAAAAACTCAATTGGAAAGCCATCTGGACCTGGAGTTTTTTCGGTGCTCATTCCAAAGACTACATTCTTCAGTTCCTCTCTATCAATGGGTTTAAGAAGGATCTAATTTTCTTCTTCAGAGATAACAGAGGGTATGACAACAATAACGTCTTTTTGGGCCTCTTCATCTTGCACCATACTTTCCTTAAATAGTTTAGAAAAATAATCCATTGAATGGAGATGCATACCTGGAAGAGTATCAAAGGAGTGTCCGTTCTCATCTTGAAGAGCTTCCATGTTGTTCATCTGTCTCCTAGCACAAGCAGTCCGATGGAAAAATTTGGTATTTTTATCACCTTCTAATAACCAAGTGGTTCTTGCTCTCTGTTTCCAGTAGGTCTCCTCTTGGTTGTCAATGTCCTCAACCGCTTTACGCAATGCATCATCCTCTTCTTTGAGCTGGTCTATAATTGTTCCTTCCCTAAAGTGTTTGTGAACCTCATCCCATCTGGCCACCAATGGAGCTCTTTGGACCTGGAAGTCTGTCTTGTTAGCTCGCCTCCATTGTTTCAGTTGAACTTTGACATAATGAAGTTGTTTGTGGAATCTAAACATTGTTGTCCCATATGTTGGGTGACCTTCTTCCCACCACTGTGGAATTTTATTTCGAAGTTCCTCTTTTTGTAACCAAAAGTTTTCAAATTTAAATGGTTTGTGATGTTGCCTTGTCTTAATCCCTCCTTCCAACAAAATGGGAAAGTGATCTGAAACTGGACCCTCCAAAATCTAAAATTTTATATTCCATTTTACAAATGCCTCCTCTAAAACCAAAAAATGGTCTAACTTCACCTTCCTGCTATGTGGCTCCCTCCTCTTATTAGTCCAAGTATAGTTGGTTCCAGGGCATTTAATATCCACCAAGTGTAATGCCTGGACTTGGGCAATCATAAGACGATCCCCTGGGTCCAAAATTGGGGTTCCCCCTTCCTGATCTCTAGAGGATAATTTAGCATTAAAATCCCCAGCAATAATCCAGTCTAAATCTTCCCTTGAGACTCTCATGTTATGCACAACTTTCCATTGATGCATCTGACCATCTAGGTTTTGAGCCCCATAAAAATTTGTGATTAAAACATGTTCAGCTGTGACATTATTTCTAAAATGTGATGTGAGAACACCCCTCCAAGCTAAATGTTCTATTGCAGTCCATTCAAGAGAGTTCCAAAGAGTAACTATCCCCCCCGAGGCACCTTGGGCAGCCACTTCCATATGACCAGAACCCCTCCAAATTTTGTTAACTGTTTTACACATAAGATCTAACGACATTTTTGTCTCCTGGATAAGCAAAAAATCTGTTTTACATTTTTCTAAGAGTCTTCGAACAACAGATTGATGGGTTCTACTGTTTAAACCCCTAACATTCCATGATTGTATAATCATTGGTTACCTTGAGAGCAGTAAAAATCTATTGGCCTCACCGATCCTCCAATGATCAGTTTGTCTCCTTGAACTGCTATCAATTCCTTATTTGATTTTCTACCCACTCCTTGAGAGTTGCTATTTTTTTATCTCTTTTCCACCTGAGTTATCCCTAAAGTTGGCCTTTCTCTATTCTTTTCTGCTATTCCCATGCTGACATCCTTAATTATTGACTACTCTTGGTTATGCACTATCAATGCCCCTGCACTCTCTGACTGCGGTAACTCACTGTACTCAATTACCTGCTCTATGACGGGGGGAGATGAGAGAGGAGCTTGAACATGGATGTTATTATTTTCATTATTCCCATCCACTCCTTCCATGAATTGTTCTTCTTGGTCCATTAGTGTCTTAAATATCTCATACCTATTGGAGGGCTTGAGTTGGGTTTGCTCTTTACCATCTTTTTTCTTTTGCCTTCTCCTTCTTTTGGGCGGTTCAAAACCATCTCTCTGTGCTTCTTTACCCTGAGAAATATTGGTTGGTTCTTTGTTTATTGTTGACTTACCCTCCTTAGGAGGATTTGACATTCCTAGAGGAGCCTCCATTTTTATGTTCATATTATTTGGGCAAGATCGGGCCAAATGCCCATGTTTGTGGCAGACTCTGCATCTGAAGGGCAAAGCCTCATAATCCAGCTATTGAATCCAAGATAGTCCTGCAAGTTCAAGTTCCACCTCTGCCGGTAGAGGCTGGCTAAGATCCATTTCCACACATAATCTTGCATAAACAGTTGTGTTTCCTTCTATTGTGTCTTTGGAAACACCCAAATGTCTTCCAAGGGAGTTACCGATAATTTCCAATACCTGCTCACTCCAAAACTCCATTGGAAGTGCATACAAATGGATCCAAACCGGGACAGCAGTGGGTTCAATTCGAGGATCAAATCCCACTCTCCAGGGTTGAACAAATAATCCTGTTGGACCATGATTCCTCTTTTCTGATTCGAAAGCCCTATTTCTATCGACAAGTGAAGAAAAACTAACAATAAAATATCCATTGCTAATAAACCATAAAGAATACTCACCAAGAGGCTCCTAGTTTTGTCGGACCCAGGAATGCAAAAAATTTAGGGTAGGGCGAATACCCATGAATTTACAGATCAAATCATGATTGGCTCTATATAAAACTGTTTCTTCAACCATCCTTTGCTCAATGACAATATTTGGCCTTGATTCTGACTGTGGCAAGCATCCATTAACTCGATGAGCTGTTGATCTATTTCTAGCATCCGTAAAGAGCATTTTTAATGCAATTTTTTGTGCTTCTTCAGTCTTTGATGGGGATTTATCCTTTAACAAATCTACAAAAGAACTATGTCTCTCTAGAAGAGGATCCGGAGGTGTCCCCATTGGACCCTCCTGGGGCAGCAATCTTGTCTTCAAATCCATAGTAACCAGAAATCTCTTCGGCTACCCAACTGATGCCCTAGTTTTTCCCTAGCTCCAGAAACCCTAGTTCATATTTTCATAGAGCTCCAAACCTCATGTGACTTTCATCATATCTCTCTTCTTTAGAGCTTGATATTTTATAAATAGATTCACTTCTCAACTCAATTGAGATGTTTTTGTTTGTATATATAGAAAGGAGGTATTTTGAAAGGGTCCCCAAACCTTAATACAAAGAGGAAAAAAGAAAAAAAATAGCCTCCTAGAGGCAACCCAAGAGATGATCTCCTCAGAACCATCTCCTAGTAGGAACAAAAAGTGAAGTTGTTTCCTGCACAAGGGAAACCACTAGAATTGAAAATATTTCCCACATAGGGGAAACCATCAAAAATGAAATTGTTTCCCATAGAGGGGAAACCACAGAATTTGAATTTGTTTCCCATGCAAGGGAAACCATCAAATTTGAAGTTGTTTCTTGCATAGGGGAAACCACTAAATTTGAAAATATTTACCACATAGGGGGAACCATTGAAAATGAAATTGTTTCCCACACAAGGGAAACCACTGAATTTGAATTTATTTTCCATGCAAGGGAAACCACCAAATTTAAATATGATTCCTACGGAAGGGAAACCACTAAAATTGAATATTTTCCCATGTAGGGGAAACCACCAAATTATAATATTTTCCCACACAAAGGAAACCACTAAATTTGAATATTTTTATTATGAAGGGGAAACTAGTGGATTTGGAACTATTTTCCACATAGGGAAAACCGCTAAAAATGGAACTATTTCCCATACTTGGAAAACCATTGGGAAAGGAAATATTTCCTGCATAGGGGAAACCACAAGAAAACCATAGCACATGAAGCTTTCGTAGGAAACAACTCAAAATTGCAAGGCAGGAAGAAAAATGAACTAGATCTCCAATGTTGCCAAAAAACTTTGAACAAGCTGGCCATGGGACTACGAAACCACTCAAATTCTGTGACCATAACTCAATTGAGATGTTATAGCTAGAAACCTACATCATTTTACATAAAATATTTGAATTCTTGATTTTCACTTTCTAGATTTAAAAAAAAAATTCTATGTGAATACAAATATTCCAAAAATCAACATCTTTCTTGACATTTTCTTATAACAGCCTTCACAATACCAAAAGTTCACCTCTACTATTTATGCATTGCATATTAGTAGATTAATATTTACAAAACATCGCACTATCATATTTTGTATTACCAAATCTATATTTCTAGCTTCCTTCCTAAAGGACAAGTGCAACCACAAAAATTATAATAAATAGTTTATATGAAAATACTTTAATTTTATAAGATAAAGTAGTGTAGACATGGAAAATTGACCCACCCAAGTGGGTCATTTTTTCATATAAAGTTAGAGAAACCCTCGAACTTGCCCAATTTCAAATTTGGACCTCTCTTCTCCCCTCTTTTATCTTTTTTTCCTAGTTTTACCGAAATCACGGTCGTCCCTTACGGGGTGCGATTTCAACAAGTTAGAGTTTTCTCTTAGAAAATCCAACTTTCAAATTGACTTCTTTAATTTTGGTCCTCCATTAGGGTTTTCCCACCCATTTGTGTTTCAAATCCCTTAAAAATAGAGGGTTTTAGATCTTATTTAAAAAATATAGAAGATATCACTAGTAATAACAAGCATTCTACTTAGCAAATTAAGAGAAAAATCACAAGCTCTATGGCAAGTGTCTTCTACTGTTATTCTACTACATTGTTAATTTTCTGCCCTTGGTGGATAAGTGTTGGAGCCTTGAGAAGGATTCAACCATATTGTGGGGTCTTCATCCTTTTGTCTACTTCTTTCACTACCACCAAGTTTTTTTTGTGCATTTTTTTCTTTCTAGATTGTTAATTGCATTCTTGTTTTTGCTCATTTCACATCGATCTATTGTTTTCTTTGACCTATCATTAAAACATACCTCGTATTTATAAAGTGTGATTTTGGTAAATTCAAGATCGTGAATGCCTATAGAGGGTATGATTTTTGCTGTGTCAAGTTGAGGGGCAAGATTCACTCCCAAACCCTAGGTTTGTGTTTGCATGTTGTATTTAGGACATAATACTATTGTTTACATTCTATTTTTTGCACCATTATGTTTCATTGTATTCTATGTATCCATTTCCAAAAAGGATCAACATTCACTCTTGATTTCTAAAGGTCAACTAAAAGTACCTAGGGGGTTTAAGTGTTGCGCTTCCAATATCTTCTTCACAGTGGTCTAAGTAGACCCCCTAATATTGATCATATTTTTTAGGATTTTGTAAAGCTATTTTTGCAGGTTGAAGCTGTGGGATATTTTTGGACATAAGCTAAAGCTAACACCAGTTCAAGTAAGTACCTTAGTAGATCTCTAGGTTGTTTTTGATTGATTTTGTTCATTTATGTTCAAATATAGAATAAAAAAAAAGGAAAAGCATTTGATCATATTTTAGACATATGAAAGAATAAGAGCATATAGTGTGCATCTAGGGTTTAGTCTTATCTGTGCATTTCAATTGTGCTCTTGTTTAAGGGAAAATAAATCATTTATTGCAACTTAGGGTTAAAACTCATTGAATCAAAGAATCATATTAGGGTTAGATAAGATTTCTTGCATATTGTGTGTCTTGCATCACTCTTTCATTTGCATAGTTTAGTTTGTAGAGGTCAAGCATAGGTGATTGCTTTATTGAACACATTAAGAATTTCCACCCTAAACTTGGAGCAAGTCCTAAAACTGTTCCTAATGAACCCTTTCCCTTGTCCACTAAATATAAATAATATAACAACCATCGCGATCACCCCAAATTTTAGAGGATCTAGTCGAGAATCATATGTGATGTGCAGTTTCTCCCCTCTACATCTTTGGTGAACCCGACATGAACCACATGTCTCAAGGGATAAATTAGGAAGCGTCTTCCTTTACTTTTCTTTTGAAATTTTTTAAATAAGACCACTAATTTTTTTCTTTGAAATAGAAAATATTTTAAAACATCTTAAGAATCCTCTTGTGTGTTGTTCCTTAGTTTTTTCCTCTATACTTTCACTTCTTCTAATGGCTCCATTCCTTAGAAGTCAATGAAGATGTCTAGAATATGATCAAATTATTTAAGAAGATGATCAAGTTGATAGAGAGAATCCTAATCTTGATACAAAAGAGCAAGAACATGTTGAAAATGATATAAACTATGATCCCCTTGAGGGGCCTGATGTTAGCTTCACTTTTACATCATTTGATCATGTTTGGGGTTTCATGAAACACCATAGGGTGGCTTTTCTCAAAGCTATGTAGTAGGATGCTCAACTCAAAAGAGGTGAGACTCCTCCTTCATCCATTTCTCCTATAAATATTCATGATAACCCTTTTTTTGAATCTCCACATCATGATAATCCATTACATAGACCAAAATATGCAAGTAATGTAACCACCAACATTGGAATAATTCTACAAGTTCCTCCAACTAGTAGTGCATATCAAGATTATGTTTAATTTCTTCCTCATTTTTCTCATCACAACAATCATGCTTATGTTCCACAAAATGTCAATTATCCTCCATATTAAGATACCACATATCACAATCCATACAATAAAAGTGTAAATACCTCCAACATGGACCAAGTTCATTTTAAACAACCTACTAATACCCCTCCCCTAGGAAACCTAGGGGTATTTCACTACAACAATCATGATATGCAAAGTTTAACTAGTGTGGTGAAACAATTGGTTTCATGAGTGGATATGATTCAGCCTCCTAGTTTCACCTATAATTATAAAGAAATATGCAATCAGCCCCTAGATCCTATTGTTTCCTCTAGGACCTACCCTAAAAATTTCCCAATGTTGGTTTTACCTATCAATAAGGGAATGGAAGATCCAATTGAACACTTAACCTTGTTTAGAACAACATGCCATGATATCATATATGGTGATATGTTGTTACTAAATATATTTCCTAAAATTCTTGATGGTATGGAAGTAGAGTGGTATTATCAATTTCCCAATCACTCTTTGATGAATTTCGAAGAGACAACTAAATTGTTTATTCAACAATTCAGGATTTATGTTGAAAATAATGTGACTATGAAAGATGTCTATATGTTAAAACAAGGTAAAGATGAAAGTTTTTCAAAAAATTATCTCGTTGGAGGAGTCTAGTTGGATGCTTGAGATATACCTTACCACATCGAGACATGATTGAGATATTTATTGGGAATTTAAAAGAATTAACATCTTATTCATTGGAAACAACTATCACATATTTTGACCAAGCAATAGATATAGCAATAAGGGTAGAGCAAGCCCTTATGAAAAGAGGTCAACTTAAAGTAAAATAAAAGAGGACCACTAAAACATAGTATAAGAACAAGCATGTGGTGGGTGATGGGGTAATGGATAATAGACATGTTACCATTGTTGTTAACATCTTACAAACTATGATGCTTAGCCAAACTTAAAATACCAACAAAGGGATTTCACAAGACTCAATATACCTATGATGGTGGTCCTAAAGTAGCTTCTAGAAGCTAACATGATTGATTTACCTCCCATAATACAACTAGATACCACAATTAATTGGTATAAATTTGGCCAACACTATGAGGACCATAGAGTAGAGGGACACTTAACAAACTCTTGTAAGAGGTTGAAACATGTGGTTCAAGACTTAATTGATGGAGGTCACCTTGTTATAAAAGGTTCTCAACCTAATAATCCAATAAACAATCAACCTCCTACTCAACAAGCACCCACAACTAATCAAGACATGTAGATCTTCCAAGACCCCCTCCCTAAGCATGGTCAACAGGCAACTAATCAAGTGTCATATCCGAATGTGCCCCCTCCCTATGATAATATGGTTGGTATGATAGTAATAACCACAAGGTAACAAGCATGAATTAGAGCGACTCAATGATCTTAGTAGGATATGAGTTCTTCATCCAACTCACCTTAGTTTTGAAGAGTATACAAAAAGGAGCACAAGGGTAGAAAACCCACATTTAGTGTTGAATCCAAAACCTAAAGTCTCCTTTGATATTAAACAATAGTTATCTAGTACCCCAGTTAAGATATCCCTCTTAGAGCCTTTACAAACTTCTCTTATTCAAAGGGAAGCCCTGTTGGAGCTTCTCAGACAACTTGTTCCTTCAGATATTTATCCTAGTGCAGTGTTTAATGTTGTATGTTCTCTTGGAATAAATCACATCACATTTTTGGATGATGATATGCCTTCCCAAGACTTACGATGGGATTATTCTCTCTACATCACTACATTTATTGGGGAAAATTTTATCAAGCAAATCTTGATTGACAATGGTTCTTCCCTTAATTTATGCACTTATCAAATTTTCTAAAATTTTGGATTAAAATAGGAATACTTAAGTAAATCCAATATCATCATCAAAGCTTTCAAAAACAAGTCTCTATAGGCTTGTGGTATTATATCTCCCCCCATTAGGGTCTAACCAAAGATCTTAGATACCTTTTTCTACGTGGTGTTTTGCTCTGCATCCTTCAATCTTCTTCTTGAACACCCTTGGATTCATGCAATGAGGGATATGCGTTTCACTCTTCATCAATATCTGAAAATTGAACTTAAGAATCAATTTATCACTATTTTGGGTGACCCTCATTCATTTGAATATTATTCGATGGTTGAGAAAGGTCAATCTAGTCTCAATTTATGCCCATTAGTTTCCTAATCTCACATAACTAAACAACTTGAAAATTTAAAAGTGAGTGAGGAACCAACAATTAATGTTTCATCATGGGATCAAGTTAATCCATTTATTCAAAATCCTCTTATGAATATTTATAAGCTACCACATTCCCTAAGGACTATGGGTTTACTATGGGTTTACCATTCATAAGTGAATTCATTTGAAAGTCCATGTATTTAATCAACTACTTATACCATTTGAGTTTTTTATTATATTTTTAAATTATAATTATTTTACAAAATTAATAAATATATATTTATATTTTTTTTTTATTTAACACACACCAATTTGAACTTGAGTCTCCTTTACGAGAACTCAAAAATATACTAGTATCGCGTCTCAACATAGACTTATTAATTATATATTATTAAATAAATAATTACGTAACAAAATATAAATATAAATATATATATCTATATATATACATATATATACACTAAAAAGCTATGTGTGTCTTCTATTGGGGGCCACTCCTATTACAAAAATAAAATTTTACATTGCTCTCATTACATTCTATCAACGTGCCTTTCCAAAAATATTCATCTTCCTTTATTATCAAAGGGATTCGCCATCTTCCTCTCTGCTAAAGTTCCACAATCAAATCCTTTATATCATTTCATATAGAAGCCTTTTGAAATTAAAATTTTGTCAAGATAAAATTCAACACCATGAATGGCTTAAATATTTGTTGCCCAGTTTCCATATCTATAAATATAAATATATTGTCTATAACAACTTGACAATTTCTTAATACCTTTTTTAGGATTCTTATTCATGCCCCTAATATTCCAAGATATTATTTTAATTGTTATTTTTTGTTTTTATTCATGGGTTAAGCCCCACTTCTTGTTAACACTTGCAATATTTGCTTTTGTTTTCCCATATCAAAATCCCTCTAGGTTTTTTTTTTCTCTTTATTTTTGCTTCTTGGGTCTTCCTCTCTTTTTTCTATCCCATCAATAATTTCATCTTCATCAATCTCTTCAATCTTATCACACTACTCAAAATAAGACTTATCATCTATAGTTTTGTCTTGCTATGAAGGATCTGCAAAGTAAGGAATAACCTCAAAAGCACATTCTTCTTTATATTACCCTAGAAACCCTAAAATGCAAGGACACTTTTTTGAAGCAATTACCTTCTTATTTTCACCTAAAAAACCTAAATTGTTATAGTCTTTCTCCATCCTCATTTCTTTATTATAATGCTCTTGAAACTCTAAAGTGCAAGGGATAACTTGTATTCCACTTTTATTTTTATTACCTAGAGAGGATCATGTACTACTTGAGGAAGATGAAGATGTTTACTTGGAAAGATATTGAGTTGTTATTTTGTATTTGTGTCTGGATTTTTCTCCACATATTCCTATGCACATTTAATTCCTTTTGAATTTGAACTTACATTTTGTACTTTATCATCCCTTGTATCCTTCTATGTTTCTTCTAACGGTTGATCCAAGTGAGATTTGGTGGTCTTTACCATACTATGTGATACATAGGCTTTATTTGCTCATTTAGGAGTGGAATATCCTTTATTTGATCTACATTATTTTAATGTATGATTTCCTTGCCTCACCTTGAAGTTTAACTCATGACCAAAATTGTGTCTTTTTATTCATAGTTTTCACTTTGTACACTCTTACCAAGTGGTCAGTATCATAACAATTGTGATAACGAAATGTGATATTTTTTTAATCCACTTCTTGATCTCATTCTCTTGATTAATATTTAATATTAATGGATTGTGGAAAGGGTTTTGAAATATCAATAGCAACAAAAATTATGGTATATATATCATGCTTTCACTCCTTAATAGTTAGTCTTCCTTGATGAATTTTCTTAGGGTATTTCCAATATTCTTTAAGACATCCTTATTGATAAGTTGATATGGAAGTCCCAAAATTCTAACCCAAACCAAAATCTTCTTAATAGTTTCTATCTCAAAAGGAAAAAATTTCATTTCATGATATTAAAAAAAAGGGCATATCTCCCTCTAAACCATGGGCCACCACTCAATATTTTACCTTAATTTTTGAATTAGAAAAGATAACGAGGAAATTTTTTTTAGAAAGAAAAGTCACCGAGTAATTTAAATTCAATCCCCACTTCTGCTTGATTCAATATTTAATTGACAAAAACCCTAACCAAGATCTATGGAACTTACAAGTTAACCCTCTTCTTTTCAGAACCATTATATCATTCTCAGTCATCTCATCCTTGATATTCACTTCTCATGTACCACTTGGATCAAAATTACCATATATTTGTTCAACTTATCTTCAACTTGGGAATCCATACTTCTAACTAGGGCATCTTGACTTCCCATTAGGGATTTCAAATATGAATTTATGTCCATACTAGCAAGAGAGGATAACTCGTGGCATGTACTACCTCCTAGCTTGCATTCCCTCTCAGACCGTACTCCTATCTCACACTCCCTCCTAGCTTGCACCCCCTCCTATCTCTTCTTTCTCTTAAAATTCCTTTGCATGGATAATTTTTTGGAAATAAATTTATCGCATTCATGGAATGGGTTTGAAGCATTGATACACTTTGGATGATCATGCTACTATTCTACCATATCTAAATATATAAATATTGTAAACAAATTGAATCCTCCTCCAACCTAAGAAATGTAAAATCCTCCCACTATACTCTATATCTCCTAGGGCATTATGTTGACATATTATCCTTTGATTTTATCTCTATAAGTGATAATTTTACTTTTTAGGCTACCTCATACCTTTCCTTGAATGACTAGGCTATCCAGTTTGTGTAGCATAGGTCTAGCTTCACTTGTAATCTATCTAAACTTTATCTTCCTCTATTTAAGTGGCCAATGTCTTGTGTTTGAATTCAAAATAGGGATTTCCAACTCAATTTTTTTCTCATATCAAAAAATTAATGTTTAAAGCAACCACTAGGTTTGCTACTGCACAACAAGCTTCATCACAAAATGCATCATTGTTTAATACTTTCCTTGTGTGCTCTCCGCAGTATCATTGTCTATTGTTGCTCCTATGCATTCTCCATCATCGTCTTCCCCTATGTGCTTATTTATTTTTTCTATGAAAATTTATATCTAGGTGTATACAACATGTCTTTACTTCTTATTGGTTTATCTCTTTTCACTTTGTAACATCTTTCCATTTATCTAATCTCATAACATTTGTGACATCAAAATATTTTTATATTCCACTTGTTGATCTCATTCTCTTGCTTTAGACTTTGTCTTAATGGATTGTGGTAAAGGTCTTGAAATATTTGTGGCAACATATATCTAAGTGTATGCAACATGCCTTGGATCCTTAGTAGTTCATCTCCTGGATGAATTCCTCTATATTATTGAAAGTACTCTTTAAGATATCTTTATTGATAAGTTGATATAGAAGTCCAAAAATCCTAATCCATATTAGAAGGCTTTTAATAGTTTTTGTCTTCATAAAACAATTCTCACTCCATGGTATTAAATTTAATGCATATCTCATTTAAAAAATGGACCACCAACCATTATTTTATCTTTAATTTCTAAATTGGAGAATTTGATAAGGAAAATGCTTTCGAAATAAAACTAATGGAGTAAGTTGTATTCAATTACCACTTCGATGTGATCAAATCTTGGGTTTTTGAAAAACCTAACTAGTATATGTGCAACTTACATATTAATCCTTTGATTTTAATAATATTATGTCATTGCTCAAATATCTCATTCTTGATAATTACTTTTGGTGTAACATTGTTACATAGATAAGATTTCTCATATACATGCTCTTCATTTTCTACCTAACTAGGGCATCAATACTTCTAGCTTGTTACTTTAGTTAGGTATTTTAAAAATAAATTTCTTAATATTGGAAAAATTGGAAACACAAGCCAACTCCTTTAAAAGGCCAAGTCTTTAACTAACTAGTTATATCAATTGATTTTTTACTAAATAATTTATATTATAAATTATTTTACAAAATAATTTTTATATTATTAAAACAATTCTTAATTACATGTTTTTTTAAACATACAAATCGATCTAGTAATTTAAACTTAGGTCTCATTGATGAAAACTCAAAGACAAACCTTACATCATGTCTTAACATAGACTTCTAATTTTTTTTTGGAGAACAAGTGGTTCTACTCGGGTCCCCCACCATTGACAAATCATATCTCTCTTCTTTAGAGATTGATATTTTACAAATAGATTCACTTCTCAACTCAATTGAGATGTTTTTATTTGTATAGATAGAAAGGAGGGGTTTTGAAAGGGTCCCAAAACATTAATACAAAGAGGAAAAAAGAAAAAAAAAAAGGTTTTGAAAGGGTCCCAAAACATTAATACAAAGAGGAAAAAAGAAAAAATAAAATAGCCTCCTAGAAGCAACCCAAGAGATGATCTCCTCAGAACCATCTCCTAGTAGGAACAAAAAGTGAAGTTGGTTCCTGCACAAGGGAAACCACTAGAATTGAAAATATTTCCCACATAGGGGAAACCATCAAAAATGAAATTGTTTCCCATGGAGGGGAAACCACTGAATTTGAATTTGTTTCCCACGCAAGGGAAACCATCAAATTTGAAGTTGTTTCTTGCATAGGGGAAACCACTAAATTTGAAAATATTTACCACATAGGGGGAACCATTGAAAATGAAATTGTTTCCCACACAAGAGAAACCACTGAATTTGAATTTATTTTCCATGCAAGGGAAACCACCAAATTTAAAGATGATTCCTATGCAAGGGAAACCACTAAAATTGAATATTTTCCCATGCAAGGGAAACCACTAAATTATAATATTTTCCCACACAAAGGAAACCACTAAATTTGAATATTTTTATTATGAAGGGGAAACTAGTGGATTTGGAACTATTTCCCACATAGGGGAAACCACTAAAAATGGAACGTTTCCCATACTTGGAAAACCATTGGGAAATGAAAGATTTCCTGCGTAGGGGAAACCGCTAGAAAACCATAGCACATGAAGCTTTCTTGGGAAACAACTCAAAATTGCAAGGCAGGAAGAAAAATGAACTAGATCTCCAATGCTGCTAAAAAACTTTGAACAAGTTGGCCATGGGACTACGAAACCACTCAAATTCTGTGACCATAACTCAATTGAGATGTTATAGCTAGAAACCTACATCATTTTACATAAAATATTTGAATTCTTGATTTTCACTTTCTAGATTTAAAAAAAAACTTCTATGTGAATACAAATATTCCAAAAATCAACTTCTTTCTTGACATTTTCCTATAACAACCTTCACAATACCAAAAGTTCACCTCTACTATTTATGCATTGCATATTAGTAGAGTAATATTTCCAAAACATCACACTATCATATTTTGTATTACCAAATCTAGATTTCTAGCTTCCTTCCTAAAGCACAAGTGCAACCACAAAAATTATAATAAATAGTTTATATGAAAACACTTTAATGTTATAAGATAAAGTAGTGTAGACATGGAAAATTGACCCACCCAAGTGGGTCATTTTTTCATATAAAGTTAGAGAAACCCTCCAACTTTCCCAATTTCAAATTTGGACCTCTCTTCTCCCCTATTTTCTCTTTTTTTCTTAGTTTTACCGAAATCACGGTCGTCCCTTACGGGGTGCGATTTCAACAAGTTAGGGTTTTCTCTTAGAAAATCCAACTTTCAAATTGACTTCTTTAAGTTCGGTCCTCCATTAGGGTTTTCCCACCCATTTGTGTTTCAAATCCCTTATAAATAGAGGGTTTTAGATCTTATTTAAAAAATATAGAACATATCACTAGTAATCACAAGCATTCTACTTAGCAAATTAAGAGAAAAATCATAAACAATTTGGTAAGTGTCTTCTAGTGTTATTCTACTGCATTGTTAATTTGTTGCCCTTGGTGGATAAGTGTTGGAGCCTTGAGGAGGAGTCAACCATCTTGTGGGGTCTTCATCCTTTTGTCTACTTCTTTCACTACCACCAAGTTTTTTTTGTGCATTTTTTCTTTCTAGATTATCAATTGCATTCTTGTTTTTGTTCATTTCAGATCGATCTATTGTTTTCTTTGTCCTATCATTAAATCATGCCTTGTATTTATAAAGTGTGATTTTGGTAAAGTCAACATCGTGAATTCCTGTAGAGGGTATGATTTTGGCTGTGTCAAGTTGAGGGGCAAGATTCACTCCCAAACCCTAGGTTTGTGTTTGCATGTTGTATTTAGGACATAATACTATTGTTTACATTCTTTTTTTTGCACCATTATGTTTCATTGTATTCTATGTATCCATTTCCAAAAAGGATCAACATTCACTCTTGATTTCTAAAGGTCAACTAAAAGTACCTAGGGGGTTTAAGTGTTGCGCTTCCAATATCTTCTTCACAGTGGTCTAAGTAGACCCCCTTATATTGATCATATGTTTTAGGATTTTGTAAAGCTATTTTTGCAGGTTGAAGCTGTGGGATATTTTTGGACATAAGCTAAAGGTAACACCAGTTCAAGTAAGTACCTTAGTAGATCTCTAGGTTGTTTTTTGTTTGATTTTGTTCATTTATGTTCAAATATAGAATATAAAAAAAAGGAAAAGTATTTGATCATATTTTAGACATATGAAAGAATAAGAGCATATAGTGTGCATCTAGGGTTTAGTCTTATCTGTGCATTTCACTTGTGCTTTTGGTTAAGGGAAAAAAAATCATTTATTGCAACTTAGGGTTAAAAATCATTGAATCAAAGAATCATATTAGGGTTAGATAAGCTTTCTTGCATATTGTGTGTCTTGCATCACTATTTCATTTGCATATTTTAGTTTGTAGAGGTCAAGCATAGGTTATTGCTTTATTGAACACATTAAGAATTTCCACCCTAAACTTGGAGCGAGTCCTAAAATTGTTCCTAATGAGCCCTTTCCCTTTTCCACTAAGTATAAAGAATATAACAGACATCACGATCACCCCAAATTTTAGAGGATCTAGTCGAGAATCATATGTGATGTGCACTTTTTCCCCTCTACATCTTTGGTGAACCTGACATGAACCACACGTCTCAAGGGATAAATTAGGAAGCGTCTTCCTTTGCTTTACTTTTGAAAATTTTTAAATAAGACCACTAATTTTTTTCTTAGAAATAGAAAATATTTTAAAACATCTTAAGAATATTCTTGTGTGTTGTTCCTTAGTTTTTTCCTCTATCCTTTCACTTTGTCTAATGGCTCCATTCCTTAGAAGTCAATTAAGATGTCTAGAATATGATCAAATTATTCAAGAAGATGATCAAGTTGATAGAGAGAATCCTAATCTTGATACAAAAGAGCAAGAACATGTTGAAAATGATATAAACTATGATCCCCTTGAGGGGCCTGATGATGGCTTCACTTTTACATCATTTGATCATGTTTTGGGTTTCATGAAACACCATAGGGTGGCTTTGCTCAAAGCTATGTAGTAGGATGCTCAACTCAAAAGAGGTGAGACTCCTCCTTCATCCATTTCTCCTATAAATATTAATGATAACCCTTTTTTTGAATCTCCACATCATGATAATCCATTACATAGACCAAAATATGCTAGTAATGTAACCACCAACATTGGAATAATTCTACAAGTTCCTCCAACTAGTAGTGCATATCAAGATTATGTTTAATTTCTTCCTCATTTTTCTCATCTCAAAAATCATGCTTCTGTTCCACCAAATGTCAATTATCCTCCATATTAAGATACCACATATCACAATCCATACAATAAAAGTGTCAATACCTCCAAAATGGACCAAGTTCCTTTTAAACAGCCTACTAATACCCCTCCCCTAGGAAACCTAGGGGTATTTCACAACAAAAATCACGATATGCAAAGTTTAATTAGTGTGGTGAAACAATTGGTTTCATGAGTGGATATGATTCAGCCTCCTAGTTTCACCTATAATTATAGAGAAATATGCAATCAGCCCCTATATCCTATTGTTTCCTCTAGGCCCTACCCTAAAAATTTCTCAATGTTGGTTTTACCTATCAATAAGGGAATGGAAGATCCAATTGAACACTTAACCATGTTTAGAACAACATGCCATGATATCGTATATGGTGATATGTTGTTACTAAATATATTCCCTAAAAGTCTTGATGGTATGACATTAGAGTGGTATTATCAATTTCCCAATCACTCTTTGATGAATTTCGAAGAGACAACTAAATTTTTTATTCAAAAATTCAGGATTTATGTTGAAAAGAATGTGACTATGAAAGATGTCTATATGTTAAAACAAGGCAAAGATGAAAGTTTTTCAAAAAATAATCTCGTTGGAAGAGTCTAGTTGGATGCTTGAGATATACCTTACCTCCTCGAGACATGCTTGAGATATTTATTTGGAATTTAAAAGAATAAATATCTTATTCATTGGAAACAACTATCACATATTTTGACCAAGCAATAGATATAGCAATAAGTGTAGAGCAAGCCCTTATGAAAAGAGGTCAACTTAAAGTAACATAAAAGAGGACCACTAAAACATAGTATAAGAACAAGCATGTGGTGGGTGATGGGGTAATGGATAGTAGACATGTTAACATTGTTGTTAACATCTTACAAAATATGATGCTTAGCCAAACTCAAAATCCCCACAAAGGAATTTCACAAGACTCAATATACCTATGATGGTGGTCCTAAAGTAGCTTCTAGAAGCTAACATGATTGATTTACCTCCCATAATACAACTAGATACCACAATTAATTGGTATAAATTTGGTCAACACTGTGAGAACCATAGAGTAGAGGGACACTTAACAAACTCTTGTAAGAGGTTGAAACATGTGGTTCAAGACTTAATTGACGGAGGTCACCTTGTTATAAAAGGTTCTCAACCTAATAATCCAATAAACAATCAACCTCCTACTCAACAAGCATCCACAACTAATCAAGACATGGGGATCTTCCAAGACCCCCTCCCTAAGCATGGTCAATAGGCAACTAATCAAGTGTCATATCAGAATGTGCCCCCTCCCTATGATAATATGGTTGGTATGATAGTAACAACCACAAGGTAACAAGCATGAATTAGACCGACTCAATGATATTAGTAGGATATGAGTTCTTCATCCAACTCACCTTAGTTTTGAAGAGTATACAAAAAGGAGCACAAGGGTAGAAAACCCATATTTAGTGTTGAATCCAAAACCTAAAGTCTCCTTTGATATTAAACAATTGTTAGCTAGTACCCTAATTAAGATATCCCTCTTAGAGCCTTTACAAACTTCTCTTATTAAAAGGGAAGCCCTGTTGGAGCTTCTCAGACAACTTGTTCCTTCAGATATTTATCCTAGTGCAGTGGTTAATGTTGTACATTCTCTTGGAATACATCACATCACATTTTTGGATGATGATATGTCTTCCCCAGACTTACGAGGGGATTCTTCTCTCTACATCACTACATTTATTGGGGAAAATTTTCTCAAGCAAATCTTGATTGACAATGGTTCTTCCCTTAATTTATGCACTTATCAAATTTTCTAAAATTTTGGATTAAAATAGGAATACTTAAGTAAATCCAATATCATCATCAAAGCTTTCAAAAACAAGTCTCTAGAGGCTTGTGGTATTATATCTCCCCCCATTAGGGTCTGACCAAAGATATTAGATACCTTTTTCTACGTGGTGTTTTGCTCTGCATCCTTCAATCTTCTTCTCGAACACCCTTGGATTCATGCAATGAGGGCTATCCCTTTCACTCTTCATCAATATCTGAAAATTGAACTTAAGAATCAATTTATCACTATTTTGGGTGATCCTCATTCATTTGAATATTATTCGAAGGTCAATCTAGTCTCAATATATGCCCATCAGTTTCCTAATCTCACATAACTAAACAACTTGAAAATCTAAAAGTGAGTGAGGAACCAACAATTAATGTTTCATCATGGGATCAAGTTAATACATTTATTCAAAAGCCTCTTATGAATATTTATAAGCTCCCACATTCCCTAAGGACTATGGGTTTACCTCATAAGAAGGGTGAAGTTGTACACATTGGAACGTATACCTTTATCTTCATAGGTACAACCTTCAAAGAAAATATCTATGGTAGTAAATTTTGTCTTGTAGAGCTTCTTTTGCCCAATATTATTTATCCAATGATTACCCACTCCCCAAGAAAATTCTATCTAGCATGGGATATATAGGTAAAGATTTGAGGCCACAACCAAGAGGCATTCAAGAGCCTTTGGATGTTGATATTTGGCTTGGGAGATGTGGCATAGGTTACATACCCAATAAAAACTAGCCTCTTCTATTTGATACTTATGATCACCTTATTACTTATACCGAATATTTAGATCATAAAATATTATAGTGGAGTGATGAGGATGAGGGCTATCATTATACCTTTGATGTCTTATTTTGCCATATGGTAACTTTGGTGTATCCTAATCTAGGTGTGATACCAAAGGAGTATACTAAAGGGGATACCCCTTGTGATTTGAATCATAAGGATATTCTTTGGAGAAGCTCCTCCTTTGATGGGTTTGTCCCTTGTGTTGTACATATCATTTCTTCTTGTTCTTAGGAGGACCTTGTTCCTCTATCTCATAGAGACCTTGCAAAGTTGGGAATCTCTCCCTCTTTCATTAAAAAAGATGGCACAGTCTGAGTTTACCATGAATTTCATGCAATGACTCCCGAAGAACATGTTGTGGATGATCCTATTTGTGATGAGAATCGTGAAGGTATCCTCCATAATAGCTATTTCTTTGACGGTTTAGTTCCTTGCACTACCATAATTTTTGTTAAAATAGGTGACATGATCAAAATTTGTGTCAACTTTAAGAACTTAAAACAATAATAAAAAAAAAAATACTATGCATGACTTTGCATTTTCATCTAATTCAGATCACATTTTGCATCTGGTTTGCTTGGTTCATACTACATGGTTTCCTATCATATTTCACATGTTTTGCCTAACATTTTGTTCCACCTTGCATTTTGCTTGTCATACAATTGCATTGCTTGTTAATACTTGCATGACTACTTTATCATATAGATTATTAGGGATTTCATGATAATGGCAAGTGATGACACATAGTTAGGTCATAGCTCATATGCATTACACTCACACTAAGGCTCTAATGCCTAATGAATACCCAACCTAAGGCCCATTCCCATGCATCTTCATCCTTGCATTCGCCTATACCATATTCTCTTCTTTCTTCTTCTCTTATATTTCTTGGCCTTGAAATTTTTAAAATGATCATCAATTTCTCTCCAAGTCAAGGTATATAGTTCTTCTTTTGTATATCCTTGTCGTTTGCATATTTTTATTTCTTCCCTTCGCCAAGACAAGGATATACATTCTTCTTCTATCTACTCATTATTTTCTTTCACACTTTTTTCCTCCTTGATTTTTTTATGGCTAAGCGGTCCTCATTGGATGGGGTAGATACTGTATGAATATCATCTATTGTGTTTATATGACCACTATCTTACGCACACTACTTGTCCATTGAATCTTCATGTTGGAAAAACACACTCATCTCTTGTTTTGCTTCATTTTTATTTGTCCATACACCTTATTGCACACACCATACCCCTATCAGGTAGTACTTACTTTGATACATCATTCACACATAGTATACACCATACGGGATAGCTTCATGGCCACATACAAGGGGCAACCTCCATATTTATCATTTGTGAGGATACATCCTAGCAGGTATCTCTTCTCTTTGGTCATATTAGTGAGCACTACATCCATAGTGGGTACTAGTACATGCTTGTCCATCTTTGTGAGCATAACACCCTTGAAGGATAGCTTCATGGCCACACATGAGGGGCAGCCTCCATCTTGGTCATTTGTGAGCATACATCCTTACAAGGGTTTCACTCCTACTTTTTTCTTTTCTTTCTTTTTGACTGTTTGGAGCTTTCACTTTCTTCTTTCATCTTTCTCTCTTCTTTCGTTGTTATTTTTTCTTCTTATTTTTTATTTCTTCTTTTTTCTTACCATTCGCTCATCCATGCATTTCACTTTACATTCATTTTAGCTTATATTTTAGATTACATTTCATTTAGTTAGATTCAATTATGTATTTTATTTTGAATTGCATTCATTATTTTTGTGACTATCATGCTAAAAAAAAAAACTTAACAATACAAGTAAAGCCTAATATTTCCTTTTCCATATCTCCTCCTTTTGGTGTCTTTTTCTTTTTTGTTTTCCACTTTGTTTTCTTTTGAGTTAGCAAATTCGAGTTTCTTTAGGAATTTGATATTCCTTCTGAAACTCGAGGGGGCATCCTAGCCTGAGAGGCGTTAATACATAGGTGTTTGGAGTGACACCATTTTACACCATCCCTTTCTTCTAAACTAGCTACCCCTTTTTTGTTTGATGTTCTTCATCCATAGGTGTCTACATATTTCTTTGACGCATTTATTAGGCCATCAATGCATCAAATAGGGGGTAAAATGTAGACATGGAAAATTGACCCACCCAAATGGGTAATTTTCCCTAAAACCTTAGAGAGACCCTCTAGTGTACCCAAATGCAAGTTTGGACCTCTCTTCTCCCCTCTTATCTTTTTTCTCTAGTTTTGCCAAAATCACAGTTTGTCCTTATGGGGCACGATTTCGGAAAGTTAGGGTTTTCTCTTAGAAAACCCAACTTTTGAGATGACTTCTTTAAGGTTGGTCCTCCCTTAGGGTTTTACCACCAATTTGTGTTTCAAATCCCTTATAAATAGAGGGTTTTGGATTTCCTTTAAAAAAAGAGAGAAGATATCATAAGTAATAATAAGCATTCTACCTAGCAAGTTAAGAGAAAAATCGCAAGCTCTTTGGCAAGTGTCTTCTGGTGTTATTCTACTATATTGTTGATTTTATTCCCTTGGTGGAAAAGTGTTGGAAACTTGACGTCCATCTGGGTTATTCTTGGCTATCTCCTCATCTTCCTATGGCTGCTATTTTAAATGCTCGTTGGGATCTTCTTTCTCCTCCTATTTGGCGAGCACGGTTCAAAATGGTTTGGGCCAATTATATTGAACCTAAACAATCTTTTTTCCTGGAGTTTACTAATGCAAGGCCTTCCTCTAGGGCACAAACTTCACTATCTTGGCATTGAACACCCTTCATGTTATTTTTGTGGTGCGTTGGAGGATTGTCTGCATGTGTTCTGGTCTTGCCCCAAGGCTCGTTCTGCATGGACCTAGATTGAATATTTTTTCGACCCTTCATTTCCTCTCCTTTTTCCTGGCAAAAAATCCTTCTTGGCGATTCACCTTAATTTTCTGAACCTTTGTTGGAATTTTGGAACATCTTCCGCATTAGCATTCTTTATCATATTTGGAAGTCCAAAAACAGGATTGCTTTTTCTCATGATACTAGTTCATGGCATTTTTTCTTGGCTGATCAATATGTAGTGTTTTATGATTCTTGGCTACAGATTTCTGTGTAGGTGGAGAAGGTTCATGTGGAGATTCAACATTTTTGTAGTATTATTGACTACTGGGGCAATGCACCGTGCACTATTAGTCGCCTTCCTATGGATCCTCCCTCTTGTGGTTGATCCTCCTCTCGCTCTTGTCGCACTTCCTCCTCTCATAATCGTTGGTCCCCTTCTCAGCAAGAGCGCCTTTGCACCCATGATGTATCTGTGGTAGATTCTTATAGACAGATTCGTGGATGAGATGTTCATCCTCCTGCTCCTTCCCCACCCCTTGTGACTGGTTGGGGAGATGAAATTCCTGCTGTACCCACTCCCCCTTCTGGTTCAATATGGGGAGACCTTATTCAAAGTGCTCCTATTTTTGGCTCAGGTTGGGATATTGGGCCTCCTTCTGGTATTGATGTGCAGCCCACTGCTGCTGGCTGGGGAGATGAAATTCCTGTTGTCCCCACTCACACTGCTCTTGTTTCTGGATCCGGTTGGGATATTGGGCCTGCTCCTGGTATTGATGAGCAGCTCAGTGCTGCTGGCTGGCCTCTTTCCAACACCAAATAATCTTGTGTGCATATAGTTGAGGCAGATGTGCCTCCACTTCTTGTTATTTTTGCCTGCCTCTGTGTGGTTCTCCTTTGTTTCCGCGATGCTTTGTTAGTTGTGGGGCTCATAGTCTTTCGTTTTTTATGCCTTGGTTTTTTAATATCTCCTAACCCTGGGGTTAGTTTGACAACATACTGGGGTGTGATCTTCTCCACCCATTTTTTTGATGTAAAAAGGCCTAATTATTATTTAATGAAATTTTTTTGTGTTTTTTCATTCAAAAAAAAGTAAAACTATATCAAACATGGTCTAAATAAGAAAAATAAGAAAGAAAATATTTTCAATTTTAAAATTTTTCAAAAAGTTTGTTCACAATCATAATACTCTTCCACCAACTTAATTAAAAACCCAAATTCTTGCTTATGCGGACATAACACAAGTAAAACTAAAAAATAATGCTGAGTGAAAAATAATGTGTGAAATACAACGAAGAATATATTAGGGTTTGGTTATATTTTTGGGTATAGTATTAAGAGTTTGGTTATATTTTTCACGGTATAATAACAAGGGTTTGATTATACTTTTCAAGTGCCTAATAATAGAAACCTCTCTTTTTATAATTTAAATTAAAATCTCTCTTTTTATAATTTAAATTAAAATCACTACAGAAACCTCTTAACCTAGGAGCTCAAACTCTTGAATCCTCAAGTTCTATATATAGACTTGGACTTAAGCTTTACCTGGTTAAGATCTGAAGGCTGCTTCCATTTAAGGCTAAACAATACAGTCAAGAGAGTACCTTTTACCAGACTGCTTCCATTGAAGGCTAATACAATATTTATTAAAAAAATCCTTTTACCAAAATTACTTACGAGGGAAGTCTGAGTTCATTAAAACTGAGACTTCCTTCACATGTAATTTCAGTGAAAAAGCTTTTAAGCTGTAGTTCATCGAAATCCTTAACATTGTATATCCATAACTCTCGAACAATTATTAACACCGCAATTCCAATGGAAAAATGAAATGAAGATGAAGTAATGAAATGCATATAAGTATATATAAAATCGGAAAGAAACGAAGATGAAGATGGATTAATGAACACGCCACTACTTGCATCTAAAAATAGGAAACTATATATATTTATATTAAAATGTATGTAAAGAAAAATATAGAAATAGGTTTATTTTTAAATAAAATTATTTATTAATTATATTATTACTTTGATATGCGTCTTACAATGGCAGCTAGGAAGGTCAGCCACTATAAAATATATATTTATAAACGTCGAGAGTTATCAATCTCGAGGCGCCTATCTATTACACCCCCAAGAAATGAGATAGGCACCTCGAGATTGATAACCCTCGGCTTTTATAGATATATATATTTTATATATCTAAGCTAGTTTATATAATTGGAAAGATATGACATGCAAAAGGTTGTGAAAACATTATTATTAAAAAAATTATTTGTTAGTTATATTATATTTACATAGAATTAACAAGTAACTTGAGCATTCTTATTAAAAGAAATAAAAAATGCTATTAAAAAAAATAATAATAACATATGCATGACCAAAAAAATAAATTATCTATATGCTAGAAAGTAAACTTGTGAAAAGATTTGTTATTAAAATTATCATTTGTTAATTATATTATTATTTATTTTAAAAATTTTATAATTTATTAGGTATTTTAAGAATAAAAACGATAGTGAAAGATTTATAAAAGATTTTAAACTAATAAATATTTTACAATTTTGTTATGTAAATATTAACTTAATAACATATAATTAATAAGTTTATGTTAGCTTTACGAAGGTTTAGAGTATTTTTTTTTTCTTTTGAAAAACATTATATTTTTTAGGATTATATTTTAGCAAAGGGTTATCAATTGATCTAATTCTTGGGTCAACTTGTGCAACATTTGAATAGCTTTAAAATGAGTGGTCATATGAAATAATCTAGATAATATTGATGGAGATACAACTCTATGAAGTCAGCCATCCGGAACAAGGGTAGTGACGCTTTTTCAAGTCATGAAAAACAAAATTGTAAATATTTTTCAGCTAGGGTTTGGATGATGGGAGGAGCAATGAAGGGCTAGGACTTTAGTGAGGCAAGACATTCTATCTAGGCATAAACTATTTTAGTTAAGTTTTTTTCCCTTCTTTATCTTAGAAAGTTTGCATGCAAATTATTATAAATTTTTTACCAAATATATATATATATATATATATATATATATATATATATTGAATAATACTTCTTATACACATCCACCATGGGGTTTGAACCCGAGTCACATCACCGATAATGAAAGTGGCATCCTTGTCGGTAAACCACAAATATTATATTTTTTATAGAATATTTTGGTAAATTTTAATAGTTTTTGAGTTTTAGTTTCCTTTCCATTGATCGATTTATATCTAAATCCTTAGGATCATCTCTAGTGGTAGATATTAGTAAGCGCACCACAAAGGATCGATCCTCGTTGCTCCAAGATAGGGTTGTTTTTGGTAAATTTAATGGGTATTGGCCAGGGGATTCAACCTTAAGAAAATGGATTGATAGGATTTGGAAGTCTTCAGAAGTGATTCTACCTTTCTTCCCAAAGGTTTCTTCTTAGCCATTTTTTGTTCTAAAAAAGAAAGAGATAGAATCCTAAAAGGGGATCCTTGGTTTATGGGAAGAGTATGATTCTTCCTTACTCATTGGTATGAAGGATTTTTGCCTGAAAATGTAAATCTATCTCTAGTACCACTTTCAACTAGGATGTATGGGTTACCCATTAAATTTTGGAAAATATATACCTTTAAGAAAATAGGCAACACTCTAGGAGAATTCCTTGAGATTTTAGATACCACAAAAGATGGATTCTTGGATATTTATGCTTGGATTTTGGTCATGATTGATATAAGTAAAGCTTTTCCAGAATCAAACATTCTTAAGTATGGGGATAAGATGTGGATCCAAATCATAGATTATGAAAACATATATTTTAGATGTAGAATATATCATGATGTGGGGCATATTGACAGATCATACCCTAAGAAGAGCCTAATAGAATCATATGTAGAAAATCATAAGAGAAACTTACAAACAGATATGGATGAGGATATTGGAAGAAATACCAACTCTTTGGGTAACGCTAACTGAAGTCTCCCTGGACAAGTCTAAAAAATAGATCTAGAAAAATAAAAGCAAATAAATAATGGAGACCAGTAAGGAAGGATATTGGAAGAAATACCAACTCTTTGGAGGCTTTAGCCTATGAAGAAAAAGATGAGGACACAATATAATAGGTTCAACATATTAAAAAGAAACCATCTATTCAGTATGATCCTAATTTAGGGATGAACATTCTCGATGAACCTAAAGAATGTGTCTCATTAACTCTTGAAGACTCTCCTGAAGTACCATGCACCATTCAGGAGAAACAAATTGGTAAATAAAATGCAGTGTTAGATGTTAATACCTCCACCATTAAGAAGGAAATACCAAAAAATAAAAAATGAGTAGGACAAGTCAAAAGCTTCTATAGTAGAACCAAGAGAGGATAAATCTGATGAAAAACAAAGTTGTGAAAGAATATTGAGGAATACAATGTTAAAACCTACTCCTAAGACAAGCAAGGCAAAAAGAGGAAAATCCTCAAATTGTCAAGCAAGATCCAAGGAACCAAGAGCAAACATAGAGAAAGAAACACAAACTAAGTTGGTTGAACTTTTTACCAAACAAAAAAATGATATTGGTAATTTGTAAGTGGGGCTAATAGCCCCTAATGAGGCATGATTATCATCTCATGGAATATAAGGGGTGCTAATGCCCCCTCAAAGCAAAGTTGTATCAAGGATATCTATTTAAGTAATAAGTATGATATTCTTTGTATCTAGGAAACCAAAATGGCAAAATAAGTTTTAAAAACTATGAAAGCAGTATGGATGAGATGTGAATGAGATTTTATGGATTTTGAAGGAGTGACAACAAGAATTATAACTTGTTGGAATCCTACTAGAACCTCCTCTATAACCATTCATAAAACTAGGCATTGGATAGCCTTTTTAGTAACATGCTACTTTGTAGATATTTGTTTCATCCTTATCAATGTCTATGGACCTACAACTCAGTCAGGTAGATTAGAATTTTGGAGTGGGATTGAAGCCTTTATGAGAAGTAAAGACCAAGAAATCCAATTCATGATCACATGAGATTTTAATGCCATAACCAAGCTAGATGAAAATTTGGGAGGAATTAGGAATTAAACCAATGTATGAGAGATTTCTTAGCTTTTATTCAAAACAATAATCTATGGGAGGTTTATTTCAAAAAATACAACTATGCATGGACCAACAATAGGAGAGGCTAGAACCTAATAGCAAAAAAAATAGATAGATGCCTACTCTCATATTGTTGGCTAGATGAAGGGATTTGTGCTAAAATTAATTCCTTAACAAGAATTGATTCAAATCACTAGCCAATAAGAGTTAAAATGGTGGTAAGTGAATTTAAAAATATCATATTTTAAATATGAGTAGATGTGGGAAGACCATCCTCAATTTGTTGGTATGATAACACAAACATGAAATTCTTTAGGAAACTGTGGGCTATATGCACTTCCAAAATAAATTAAATCAATGACATCTAAGTTAAAATAATGGAACAAGAACACTTTTGGAAATATTTTTAGAAGAAAGAAATAGAATATAAACTTTAAAAATTTGAAATAGTTGTTCTTTTCTTGGTGATTTTAACAATGTAAAAGGTTTAAAATGAATACAACATGGCGGTTTTAGGGGTGGACTACACAAAGTACTATGTGAAAGCTTTTGGGATGAATAATGCAGAATACCATGGTGGCCATAGAGATGGACAACATGTCTGGTTCATCGTGTAAGCTATTGATTCCACCATGTAATTTTTTTTAATTCCAAAAAGGTGATCATAATAATCCAAGCTCAGAGGAAATGGAGATTCTTAGTGAATATCATAATATTTTGTGTAAGGAAGATAAATTTTAGAGGTTAAAATCAAGACAAACTTGATTAAAAGGAGTTAAAAATATAAAGTTTTTTCAAAGGATGGCTATAGTACAAAGATCAACATCTAGAATTAGTAGAATTAAATCAATAGAAGGGTTTTGGATTGAAGACCAAAGTGAAATTAGAAAAGAGGAAAGTCTTTTTATAAAAATATTCTAGGATCAAAGGAGACTAAAGTTCTTAATGATAAACTTCTTCAAAATGTACCTTCAATTATAATGAATGAAGATAATAGGAAACTGATGGAGCTTATTACTCTAGAAGAAGTTCATTTAGCTCTTTTCTATTTTAATAAGGATAAATACCTAGGTCCAGATGGGCTCTCTACAACTTTTTACAAACATAATTGGGATATAGTGAAGGATTCTTTATTGGTGGTAATGGAATAGTCTAGGGTAAAACAATACATACCTTCTAAAATAAAAGCAATATATCTTTACCTTAATTTCAAAAAAGAAATATGCTGAATTATTTGATTCATTTAGACCCATAAGCCTATGTAATATGGCATATAAGATTATCTCCAAAGTGATGACAAATCGATTAATATGGCATATGGATACTTGGTGTGATAAAAAACCACTCAATCTAGATCCAATTTTGAAACCTTGGATGAGATTACTTTAAGATAAATATGGTGATAGGGTTTCAAATATTTTGTACAAGGATCAAGAAGGAAGATACAAATGGAAAAGAATTTTTTTACAAGTATACAAGATATTGATGCTAGGAGGCAATTGAGTAGAAAGTGTAGACACCAAACTCTAGCCACTTGTCATCTATCCAAGTCTTCCTGCAATTTTTACCCATTATTTACATATATTATTATATATTTGTTTAATATATATTTAAATATTAATATTTTATATTATATTTATATATATTTAATAATTGTGTATACATATGTGTAAATTAATCACAACCATCCATCTTATTCTAATCGTAACCATTCATCTACCTTGATCTTTGCCACCTAATCAGATTTAATCTCCACCCTCCATCACATTTTAATCTCGATTGCACAAATTATGTCATTGAAACCCTAATGTGCCCTAGGAGAGATTATAAATAGGAGTCATTTTGATGGCTCAACCCCTTATTCCTAATTTTTTGAAGTTCATGAATCCCCCAAGTAATTCATGATCTGAGATTTTAGAAGTCCTTGAATTCCTTTCATCAATCATCGCCCTCTCCCTTGTATTCTCTGTTGTATCTATCATTGTAGCCCTTGATTGAAGCAGATTTGATTTTACAGACCTTGCTTCAACTCCTGAGTGCCCATTCGATACTCCCGAATGCTTACCTACTACTCTCGAGTATTGTTGGACACTTTTCACCATCCTCGAGCGCCCACAAGCGTTCTCTACTGACATCGATCACCCCCAGATGTTTCAGACCAGAGTTCTATAGCTGTAGTAACCCTTGGGTGTCACTAGAGCATCCACACACTAGTTTCCTGTAACAACAATAGTGACAGATCAAAAAATGACAAGTTCACAAGGTAAGTTTTCTACTATTGTTTTAATTTCATTATTTTCATATTTATATGTAGATTTATCATTTGATAGCTAGGGTTTTGTTGATTTTTGAGGGTCTCACACAGTGGAGCCCTCATAGTTATTTCTAACTCTCTTTGTTATCTTATGTGTGTAGATCTAGAGATATACAAGCATTGTGCAACTGCTTAAGCTGGAGTGGTCTGGCCAATGGATATCTGAAGCCCACTCACTTATGTTGGGAGCAAAGACATGCTTTGAAGACACCACCAACATTGTTGGCTAGGGTTTCGATAATCCTAGCATATTGTATTATTTGTATCAAATAAATAGTGTAAACCCATATTTGGGTCATATTTGATTGTATTAATATCCATAGATATCAATAGTATAAAATCTATTTCTTTGTGAAATATCTTCTATTTCTATTTGTTAATTTTGTGTTATTTATTTGGTGTTGCATTTTTATCTTGACAAATGGCGATCACAGTGGGACACCAAAATCTAGCCACTTGTCATCCATCTAGGTCTTCGTGCCATTTTTATCCATTATTTACATATATTTTTATATATTTGTTTAATATATATTTAAATATTAATATTTTATATTATATTTATATATATATATATAATAAATGTGTATACATATGTGTGAATTAATCCCAGTCATCCATTTTGGTCTAATCCTAACCATTCATTTACCTTGATCCACATCACCTACCTAGATTTAATCTCCATCCTCTGTCACATTTTAATATCGACCGCACAAATTGTGTCGTTTAAGAACCTAATGTGCCCTAGAAGAGATTATAAATAGGAGTCATTTTTATGGATCAAACCTTGAATCATAAGTTTTTTAAGTTCTTGAATCCCCTAAGCAATTCATGACCTAAGTTTTCATAAGTCCTTGAATTTCTTTCGTCCATCGTCGCCCTCACCCTTGATTCCTCCATTGCATCCACCATTATAGCCCCCACTTAAAGTATATATGCTTCTTTAGGCCTTGATTCAACTCCCAAGCACTTATTCACTGCTCCTGAATGCCCGCCTACTACTCCTAAGCACCGTTGGACACTTTCCTAGTTCATTTTTCATTACACTAGGTGATTGATGCTAGTGAATCCTCCTAGTATCATATTTTTAAAGCAACTTAGGATTCATTCAATCATCTATTTGTAAAATATTTCTCATCAATTTGCATCTAGCTAAATCTAATTTGTCTCAAATGGTATTTTCTAAACTACAAGTCGTATGATACATATTGTGAGGTTCACATGTGTTGATGGAAAAATCAAATCAAAGTCTTTTGTCTTGTCAATCACTACATGATGAATACTACAAGGTTTATAAATATTTATAGCATGCTCAATCTTATCATCTCTATTTTTCCCACATAAAACCTCTCATGGAGGCAACTGGTCAAAAATGAAATTGTATTCCCAATTGAAGGTATCACTTATTGCTTCACCAATCAATCGTAAGTCCTCTATGAGAATTATCTATGAGGCAAATCAATCTAAGAAAAAGTCCTTGAAGCATTTGGTTAAATGTGAAATAGAAGTCCTTTATATATTTGTTTAAAGGTAAATCTATCAAGAAAAAATAAAATTCCTCCTAGGAAAGTAAAAATTAGAACTCCTCTTGACAAAGTAAAAATTAAAAGCCCTCAAAGCAAAGAAAAATCAAAAGTCTTTTGAGAAAATCTAAATTAGAATTCCTATAGGTAAGGAATAATTCCTTTAGATATTTGTTTAAATATAAATCATTTATTTCCATGTTTGTATATATATTTGTATCATAGCAAGCAAACCAGAAATCCTTTGGGTAACGCTAACTGAAGTCTCCCTGGACAAGTCTAAAAGATAACCAAAAGTCCTCTAAGAAAATCTAACTAAAGTCCCCTTGGAAAAATCTCTATGTATAAACTTATATATTTTGTATATAGTTGTACTATAGTAGCACCTTCTTAGGCACATCATGCATATTTCATTATGTCTCTAGAATCAAAGGAATTTTAGCATTTGGGATGACCATCATAGGTGTCTATAAAATCAACACTTAAGATGACCATTTCATCAAGAGCTTTAGAGTAGCAAATTTTTGTCAAATTATCTTTTAGTATTTTGCATGGCAAGGTTATGCTCAATTCTTACCATAACATTGTGAAGGCCACCTTTGCAAGCATTCAAGCTCTTATTCATTGCCAACTCTCTGCAAGCATTCGTGCAAGCATATAAGCATCAAGTTTTCAAGATTTCTCCAAGAAATCAAGTTTACAAGATCTCAAGTAATCTTCAATCAATTAAGCATCAAGAATCAAGATTTCAAACTCAAGAATTCAACTACCACCAACAAGAAAGCTATCAAGATTTTAACAAGTGTTGAACAAGGGAGAGACAACCTTGTATCTTGGGTTGTGCTCTTTCCTCTTATTTTGCTTATTGGCTCTTCCTTTTTCTTTCTACTTTTGGGCTTCTATTTTATTATATTTAGAACTAGTTGTGCATATTGCATTGGCATATAACTAATCTTACATTTAGATATTTTATCTTAAGCTTCAATAAATTCATGGTTTCTACTATAATATAGGGCCTTTGTACTCCCAAGTCAAAGCCCTTCATCATATGCAGCTTAAGATTATCATTTCTTATATTAAATCTTATTGTTCTACTCTAAGTGAAAGCAAGACTAGAGTATAGGTTGATGGCACTATCACTCTTAGATTTTATATTATTATATTTTAATCAATGGCACTATTATGACCCACTGGCACTTTCACCACCTAGCATTTATTTCTTGCATCCTATCATTTTTATTATTTTTTATTTGTCTAAATAGGGCTTTGATTATTGTTTAAGGAAGTTAATTATCCTCTAACAACTCAAATAGGCTCCTTTATATTTTTCTATATGTTTTATAGATCAAGCAATAACACCATCAGTACGTAATAGTGCTAGCGATACTTTTGTAAGCAGGAAACACTTTGGAAATTATAGCAAAAATATTTTTTTTATATCCCTAACTCTATTATTTAAACATTTGGGGTTTAGATTCTATTTTTTGTCTATGTAGACAAGGTTGTACTTTTTTCTTATTGACAAAATAAATAAAAAGGAAAGAAATAACTAAATACTCTTAATCATATAGGGGGTCATAGTAATCATCAAGTTTTAGCATTTAATTAAAAACACGTAGAGATACATCTTAGGCTTTGTTTGTTGCATCTTATTTTTCCCTTACCTCTTAAAAGAAAAAGTATTACTTCATCATTGAAATCAAAAGAGCAATTTAGTTGTAGACTTTCTATGTGCATTATGTCTTTTCAATACAGGTGTCGAAAGAATGCATATATAACCAATAAAGATCTAATTTTAATCAAGAAATCAACATAGAAAAAATACACTACAACCCTAGATATACACAACAATTTTTTTATATTATATTGTAGATATGATTTTTAATTATAAAACTAGAGCTTACAACTAACTAAATCCTCCTTAAATCCTACAATTAAATCCCCTTGTAATCTTCCACTAAATCCCCTTGAATAATTTAAACCCTCCTTGAATTTCTTGAATCCTTGAATATACATAGATATCTTGCATACCAAAAATAACATGAATAAATCAAGAATTTCTCAAGAACTTGGAGGTGAAGGGAGCTCATGCTAGTTTTCAAGGAGCAACCATGGTGACAACTGAAGATCCATATACAATTTTTATGTGCATGTGAACAATAATTTGAAGAAGTTTGTTTAGCTAGAATCGTGGAGTACACACAACAAAGCTAGAATTTGCAAAGTGAAGCACAAAGAAAAAAAATATAAGTGATAGTAATTTATTTTTTTGGAAAAATATTTTATTTGTTGGAGGAGCGAATTTGAGGGATGATAAAAAAAACCTAACATCGATTGATTTTTCTAGGAGGTATTGTGAGTATAAAATGAGGTATGGTACTTCTTTAGCTTTAGCTTTGAAAATATTTCATTGGCTAGGGCTTTAAAAACATGGACCTCTTCTTTGGGAAGTGATATATGACATTCTATTGATTGCAATGATGACTATAACCTCACTTTTCAAACAAGCAGGCAATAAGGCCTTCTCCATATTTTCACAATAGTTTCCATTTGATGAGGAGAAATTGTATCATATGCGTCAAGTATATAAATCGAGGAAAGCACCCCATACAAAACCACCTGCTCACTCTAACAATGGTACCTTTGTACCCAAGTTAGATGAGTCTCCTATGATTGAGGTACCTCTAGCCTACATATAGTAGCATTTGCTTACGCTTTCCACCCAAGCCCTTGCATGTAAATTTGTGGGAACATGGCCTAGTATAATCACAATCCATAAATGCATTAACACATATTGGGGGGGTAAAATCTCCTCTTATAAATTCATGATGATAGTAGGGGATACTTTGTCGTTACATTTTCATGTGTGGAGGACAAGAGCACTATATTTCATGGATGTCCTTGGTTTTTGGGATCCAACCCACTCTACATGACCTCATGGAGCACGACATTTGATCCTCAAGAGGAGCCTAAAGAAGTTTTTGTTTGGGTAAGGTTACCATTTTTGCCACTGCACCTATGGAATAAACCCTTGATGGAATTAATAGGGAATGTTATTGGAACGTTCATTGTATGGGATCCTCCAAAGGCCAATAATGCTATATGCACATGCATCTGTGTGTAAGTCAATCTAAAAAAGGGTTTTCTTGAGCATATTGGAATAAAGGTTTTTTATTGGATACATAACCAACCCTTGGACTATGAGCATATACCTTTCAAGTGTATAACATGCCATGAGCATGGGAATTCTCCCGAAACTATCCAATTAAACAAGCATAGGAAACGAAAAAGGAAGAACTATGATTCCAAAAAGTCAAAAGGATATCACAAAGATCAAGAAGTAAGAATCAACAACCTCAACCACAAGATCAAAAAAAATTCCAACACAAAAATAAATTTGCAAGTCTTAATGAAGGAGAAAAGAAAATCAACTCTCCAGATGTGATGGCTCCTAAAGATAAAGAGAATATACCTACAACTGAAGCTAACAAGTCACCAGAGATCTTAGGAGATACACCAGAGAACACAACAACCAAAGAAGAAATTGATGGTAACTCGGAGGAAGGCGTAGAAGAAATACAATCGGAGGTAATAATGATTCCTAGGGGCTTGTCGGCCACACTATCTGTAGCTAAGGGAAGAAAATCGAACCAATAACTTAGAAATGAGCAAGCACAAAAAGACTTGCAATCCAAAATGTAGGTCAGAATTAAGGAGAGCTTCATAAAAAATAAGAAGCAATAAAAAAAATGAAGATTATGTCATGGAACTATAGGGGACTAGGAAGTCCTCTGAAAAAACTAGGTTATATTCAGCAAACAAAAACAAAAGAAAAATCCAAAAATAATTTGTATTCAGGCAATAAAAACAAAAGAGGCAACATTGACTACATAATGGCAGAAGATATGGGTACAATCAGAACTAATAATTGTTCTGTGGGAGCTTCAAGGGGACTAGTTTTGTCTTAGTACCCACAACAATTAGTTTGTAGCTTACAACATAAGCATAATAACTAGATAGGTATAAAATTTATCTTACCAGATGGAACTAGTGTAGCAATAATAAATTTTTATGGTCCAAATCATCCTATCCAAAAAAGAGAAGCATGGCAAAACTTAGCATAATGGCTAGAAAATGAGAAGTTTGACAACATAATACTGGAATGAGATATTACCATGATTCTCTACCACTGGGATAAGGTTGGGGGAAGTTTAGAAAGGGATCCAAATAGAGATATTCTCAATCAAATTATGTCAAATGAAAGCTTACAATACATTCGATCGACCAAAGGAAAGTACACTTGGAGCAATATAAGAGTAGGGGCAAACTTAATTGCAAAAAGATTGGATAGATTTTTTATTAGTGAAAATATCCTAACACACTTTCCCCTAACTTCCAATCACATCATTAAGAACTCTATGTCAGATCATAAGCCAATTCTCTTGGATAATGGCCAAAGCCTACAACCCTAAAAAATTCCTTTTAAATACAACTCTGAATGGGCATTAAAATAAGATTTCAGTGAACTTGTGGAAAGCACTTGGAACTAACAAGTCCAATCCACCAACCCCCAAGAAAAGTGGAAAAGCAAAATTAAAAAATTGAAGCACGTGATAAAAATGGTTGGCAAAAAAAGTGAGAGTCAAACTAGACAAGAAGTAGTTGATGCAACAACTAGAGCAGCTAGAAAAAAAATCAGGGATCATCCTCCTCAACCATTCCAAGAAGATGCAAGAAATGACCTAATTTGGAAGCTCAATAAATTAAGCACTGAAGAAGAAACACATTGGAGGCTTAGATCATGAATGGCTTGGCTAAGCAAGGGGGATAGAAACACCAAATATTTTTATCTGAAAACCATGCAACACTACCAAAGGAACACATACCAAGAGAAAATTAAGAAACTTGTCAATCAATATTACTCAGCTCTGTTCTCTAGCGAAAATGGTAACCCTCATTCATAGGGAATATTTCTAAAGCATATACTGATAATATTAAGTTTGGAAGACAAACAAGATCTCAGTCACCCAACCACTATGGAGTAGCTTAAGGATATTATAGAATCTCTACCAAAGGACAAATCTCCTAGACTTGATGGATTCACAAATAACTTTTACCAACAATACTTACACATCATCGGAGAAGAATTACTATGCATGATTGAGGGTCTTAGGGTAAAAGGTAAGCCTCTTAGATCCATAAACTTCACCTTTCTAGCATTGATTCCTAAAGAAAAGAATGCCACTACTTTCTCTAGATTCAGACCAATTTCTCTATGTAACTCTTCCTATAAAATTATTACCAAATAGTTGACCAATAGAATAAATAAGAAACTTGAAAAACTAATATCAAAAGAGCAAGGGGGGTTCATGCCTAAAAAGCAAATATATGATAATATCATAATAGTAGATGAAGCCCTCCACAATATTAGAAAATAAAAAAAATAAATAAATTGTTATAAAACTTGATATGCAAACCCCTTTGATCGAGTTAATATATAATTTGTAGAATAGGTCCTAAAAAATTTTGGGTTCTCACATCAGATCATCAAGTGGATCGGAGCATGCATAAGAAACCCATGGATAGCCCCCTTAATAAATGGAGAACCAACAAATTTCTTTCAGGCTACAAGGATAATTAGACAAGGGTGTCCACTATCACCGTACCTTTACATTATTTTAGCTGAGACTCTTGGAAGATTAATTAACCATATTTAAAGAGAAATAAAAATAATAGGTATAGAGGCTGCAGTAGGATGTAAAGTTGTAACACATGCTCAATTTATAGATGCTATCATTCTTCTAGGTGAAGCCACCAAGAAAATGTTAGACAATTCAAGCAATGTCTGGATTTATTCACACAAGCTATCGGGGCTCATATAAACACTCAAAAGAGTCAATTCTATACTCAAAATATTGCAGTAATAAGATTCAATCTCTTTTGCACTATCCTAGGATTTTGATCTGGCACATAAAAATACTTCAAATATCTAGGAGTGTCCATGTGCTTCCACATCAAAGCCTTGGACTACTGGACTCTAATATTGGACAAGATGGTTAGGAGGATACAAAGTTATAGTAATATTTGGCTTAGTCTTACAAGAAGGGTAGTATTGATCAAATTAGTGTTAGCTTCTCTTCCAATCTACCAACTTCCTATGTCAAGGAGGTAGGCAATCAAAAAGAAAAAAGTTCCACTTGGTCAATTGAGAGATGGTCACCAAAAGTAAAATTTAAGGAGGACTGAGAATAAAAAAATAGAGATAGATTAAAAAGCAATGTGAGCGAAAATTCTCTAGAACATGCTTAAACACAATCGAGCATGGCAGTGCATACTAATCAGCAAGTATGTAAATAATCAAACATGTATTCAAATTCTTAAACACATAGACAAACTTCCCACAGCCTCGTTGGTTTGGAAACATATAGTGGTTGCAAAGATCATAATAGAGGATAGAATTTATTGGCTACTGGGAGATGGTAAGTCAATTAATCTATGCGAGGACCCGATCCTAGGAAATCCACCATTAAGAGAGAGAACTCCAATAAAATTGCAAAATCACTTGGAAAGCCAAAGAATACTCAAATTAGGTGACTTATTTTATTGGACCTCAAAAAATTTGAACTAGATCTTCCCTCCCATTCCATCTCAGCTTCAAGATATTGGGATTATTTTAAGTCCCACGTGGCAAGCATTAGACCTCTTCATCCCACGATGCTAAACAAACTTATTTGGGGTAGCATCAGTAGTAATGGGGAATGCTCAGTTCATCTAGGAGTCCAACATCAGCAGATTGGGCCTGCCAAAAAAAATTATAGATATTGTGGACAACTAGAGCTCCATATAAACTGCAAGTATTCAGCTGTCTAGTCTCTCAAATAAAATCTTACTAGATGATAATATGCAAAAGAGGAGTATAACAAGGTCTCATGTTTGTTACAGGTGCATACAGAATAGTGAAACAATTTTTCATCTTTTGTTTGAATACCCAAAGGTAATTTCAATTTGGTTTGGAATAACCAAAATTCTTGGCATTTCTTACTCTAGAAGGTTAACCATAGACACATGTTTTACCACGTGGAATAAAGAATATAAAGGTAAAATGACAGGAAAGCCCTTCCTGAAATATCTGTGGAGATCTATATCATATTTTATTTTTTTGCACATCTAGTTGGACAAAAACCAGAGGATTTTTTAAGAAAAATGTAAGGACAATAAAACTTCAATATGAATGATAAAAGAAGAATTAGTCCTAAATGTCAAATCTAGTTTCTGTCAACAACAGTATGAAGAAGATATGTCACCCACAGAAAGAAAAATGATCTACCAACTTAATCTTCAAGCTTTCATGACACAGGGAGGATGCAGACCAAATAATTCTTTGCCTGACATATATTTTTTGGCACTCTTCTTTGATGGTGCCTCCAAGTCCAACCTCAATCAAGCAACGATAGGGGGATTGATTCTTACAAGACCCCGTGAGATCCTGCTCAAATACATAATCAACTTGGGAACAACATCTAACAATGTGGCAGAGGCTACAGGATGTGAAATCAGCTTAAAATTGGTGGCAAAGCAAGGAATCACTTAGGTCACAGTTTACGAGGATTTTAAATTGATAATAACAACTCTTACCAAAATTAAAGATTTTAGATCTTTACAATTGAAGATTATTCAAGACAAGATTAAAAAACTAACCAGGATAATTGGAAAAATATCCTATTAACACATAAGGAGGAAATTCAACAAAGAGGCTGACACACTAGCGAATCAGACAATAAATATAGCCCTTGGTTATTGCCACCAAATCATCAAGAAGCGGAAGAGCAGGGATGGTATGTGAGAATGAGGAGGAATCTAATAATGAGATCCTTTTTTGTCTTTATGTTCTATTTTTTAGAATACTATGCTCACTTTGATCTCTTCTATTATAAAGTTTTGTACCTTTTTATAAATTAAATAAATATTTTCCTTTAAAAAAAATTACATGACTTGTATATATCTAGTTTCCTTGGTTATATTTTTGGGTATATTTTTGGGTATAATATGAAGGGTTTGGTTATATTTTTCATAGTAATAAGGGTTTAAATCACTAAACCTCCCTCCCTAGTTTAAACTAAGTCACTAAAATACATTATCAACAATAATATTCCGATAAAAACTAATACAAAATTTCTACTTCAAGTTCTTAACCTAGGAGCTCAAACTCTCGAATCCTCAAGTTCTACATATAGACTTGGACTTAAGCTTTACCAGGCTACTTCCATTGAAGGCTAAACAATACAGTGAAGAGAGTACCTGACAATATTTATTAAAAGAATCTTTTTACTAAAATTACTTGCAAGGGAAGTCTGAGTTCATTAAAACTGAGACTTCCTTTGCATGTAATTTCAGTGAAAAAGCTTTGAAGTTGTAGTTTTTTAACACTGTAAATCCATAACTCTGGAACAATTCTTAACACCGCAATTCGAATGGAAAAATGAAATGCAGATGAAGAAAGAAAATGCATATAACTTAAGTATATATAGAATCGGAAAGTAACGAAGATGAAGATGGAGTAATGAACATATATATATATTAAAATGCATGTAAATGTAAAGGAAAATATGGGAATAGGTTTATTATTATAATAATTATTTATTAATTATATAATATTTACATAGAATAACAAGTAACTTGCGCATGCTTATTAAAAAAAATAAAAAAATAATAATAAGATGCGCATGCCCCCAAAAAAATTATCTATATGCTAGAAATTAAAATTGTGAAAAGATTTGTTATTAAAATTATCGTTTATTAATTATATTATAATTTTTTTTTTTAATTATAATTTATTAGTTGTTTTAAGAATAAAAAAAGATAGTGAAAGATTTATACAAAATTTTAAACTAATTAAAATTTGAAAATTTTGTTATATAAATATAAATAGTAATAATATATAATTAATAAGTTTACGTTAATTTTACAAAGGTTTAGAGTATTTTTTCTTTTGAAAAATGTTATATTTTTTAGGAGTTATATTTTAGTGAAGGGTTATTCAATTGAGCTAATTTTTGGATCAATTTTTGTGGCATTTGAATAGCTTTAAAATGAGTGGTCATATGAAAGAATCTAGACAATATTGAGGGAGATACAACTCTATGAAGTCAGCCATCTGGAACAAGGGTACTAATGATTTTTCAAGTCATGAAAAACAAAATTGCAAATATTTGTCAACTAGGGTTCGGATGATGGGAGGAGCAATGAAGGGCTAGGATTTCAGTGAGGCAAGACATTCTATCTAGGCATAGATTTTTTCAGCTAAGTTTTTTTCTCTTCTTTATCTTAGAAAGTTTGCATGCAAATTATTATAATTTTTTTACCAAATAGTATATTTGTTATAGAATATTCTAGTAAATTTTAGTAGATTTTGAGTTTTAGTTTCCTTTCCATTGATCGATTTATAGGTAAATTCTTAGGATCATCTCTAGTGATAGAGGTTAGTGAGCGCACTACAAAGGATCGATTCTCGTTGCTCCAAGATAGGGTTGCTTTTGGTAAATTTAATGGATATTGGCCAGGGGCTTCACCTTAAGAAAATGGGTTGATAGGAGTTGTTAGTCTCCAAAAATGATTCTCTCCTTTCTTCCCAAAGGTTTCTTCTTAGCCATTTTTTTCTAGGAAAGAAAGAGATAGAATCCTAAAATGGGATCCTTGGTTTATGGGAAGAGTAGGACTCTTCCTTACTCATTGGTATGAAGGCTTTTCACTTTAAAATGTAAATCTATCCCTAGTACCACTCTCGGTTATGATGTATGGGTTACCCACTAAATTTTGGGAAATAGATACCTTTAAGAAAATAGACTATACTCTAGGATAATTCCTTGAGATTTCAGATACTACAAAATATGGATTCTTGGCTATTTATGTTTGGATTTTGGTCATGATTGATATAAGTAAAGCTTTATTAGAATCAATCATTCTTAAGTATTGTGATAAGATGTGGAACCAAGCCATAGATTATTAAAACATATATTTTACATGTAGAAGATGTCATGAGGTGGGGCATATTGAGGGATCATGCCCTAAGAAGAGCCCAATAGAATCATACGTAGAAAACCGCAAGAGAAACTTACAAGTAAATATGGATGAAGATGGTTTTCAACTTCAAAAAATAGATCTAGAAAAATAAAAGCAAATAAACAATGGAGACTAGTAAGAAAGGATATTGGAAGAAATACCAACTCTTTGGAGGCTTTAGCCTATGAAGAAAAAGTAGAGGACACAATACAACAGGTTCAACATATTAACAAGGAACCATCTATTCAGTATGAACTTAATTTAGGGATGAACATTCTCGATGAACCTAAGGAATGTGTCTCATAAAATCTTTTAGACTCTGTTGAAGTACCATGCACCATTTAGGAGAAACAAATTGGTGAAGAAAATGCAGTATTAGATGTTAATACCTCCACCATTAATAAGGAAATACTAAAAAATGAGCAAGACAAGTCAAAAACTTCTATAGTAGAACTAGTAGAGGATAAATTTGATGAAAAAAAAGTTGTGAAAGAATATTGAGGAATAGAATATTAAGACTTACTCCTGATATAGGCAAGGTAAAAAGAGGAAAATCCTCAAATTTTCAAGCAAGATCCAAGGAACCAAGATCAAACATAGAGAAAGAAACACAAACTAAGTTGGTTGAACTTTTTCCCAAACAACAAAATGATATTGGTAATTTGTAGGTGGGGCCAATAGCTCCTAATGAGGCATGATTATCATCTCATGGAATATAAGGGTTGTTAATTCCCCCTCAAAGCAGAGTTGTATCAAGGACCTCTATTTAAGTAATAAGCCTGATATTATTTGTATCCAGGAAACCAAAATGGCAAAAGAAGTTTTAAAAACTATGAAAACAGTATGGACCAGATGTGAATGGGATTTTATGGATTCTGGAGGAGTGACAACGAGAATTCTAACTTGTTGGAATCCTACTAGAACCTCATGTGTAACCATTCATAAAACTAGGCATTGGATAGCCTTTTTAGTAACATGCTACTTTGCAGATATTTGTTTCATCCTTATCAATGTCTATGGACCTACAACTTAGTCATGTAGATTAGAATTTTGGAGTGGGATTGAAACCTTTATGAGAAGTAAAGACCAAGAAATTCGATTCATGATCATATGATATTTTAATGCCATAACCAAGCTGGATGAAAATTTTGGGGGAATTAGAAAATTAACCCAAAGTATGAGAGATTTCTTAGCTTTTATTCAAAACAATAATCTATGGGAGGTTGAGTTTAAAGAATACAACTATACATGGACCAACAACATGAGAGGCCAAAACCTAATAGAAAGAAAATGATATAGATGCATACTCTCAAATCATTGGCTAGATGAATTGGTTTGTGCTAAAATTAATACCTTAACAAGGTTTGGTTCAGATCACTAGCCAATAAGAGTTAAAATGGTGGTAAGTGAATTCAAAAAATACCATATTTTAAATATGAGTAGATGTGGGAAGATCATCCTCAATTTTTGATATGATAATACAAATGTGGAATTCTTTAGGAAACAATGGGCTATATGCACTTCCAAAACAAAGAAATTCAATGACATCTAAATTAAAAGAATGGAACAAGAACACTTTTGAAAATATTTTTGATAAGAAAGAAATAAAAGATAAAAATTTAAATTTCCAAATAGTTTTCCCTTTCTTGGTGCTTTCAATGACATAAAAGGTTTAAAATGAATGTGACATGGCAGTTTTAGGGGTGGACTACACAGAGTACCATGTGGAAGCTTTTGGGGTGAACAACATGAAATACCATGGCAGCCATAGAGATGGACAACGTACCTGGTTCATCGTGGCAACTATCGATTCCACCATGTATTTTTTTTAAATTCAAAAAAGGTGATCATAATAATCCAAGCTTAGAGGAAATGGAGTTGCTTAGTGAATATCATAATATTTTGACTAAGGAAGATATATTTTAGAGTATAAAATAAAGATAAAGTTGATTAAAAGGAGATAAAAATACAAAGTTTTTTAAAGGATGGCTATAGTACAGAGATCAACATCTAGAATTAGTAGAATTAAAATAGAAGGATGGCTATAGTACAAAGATCAATAGAAGGGGTTTGGATTGAAGACCATAGTGAAATTAGAAAAGAGGTAAAGTCTTTTTATCAGAGTATTCTAGGAGCAAAGGAGACTGAAGTTCTTAATGATAAATTTCTTCAAGATGTATATTCAATTAAAATGAATGAAGACAATAGGAAACTTACAGAGCTTATTACTCTAGAATTTCATTTAGCTCTTTTCTCTTTTAATAAGGATAAATACCTAGGTCTAGATGGGCTCTCTGCAACTTTTTACAAACATAATTGGGATATAGTGAAGGATTCTTTATTGGTGGTAATGGAATAGTCTAGGGTAAAAAAACATACCTTATATTTTAAATGCAATATATCTTACACTGATTCCAAAAAAGGATGTTGAATTGTTTGATTCATTTAGACCCATAAGCCTATGTAATATGACATATAACATTATCTCCAAATTGATGATAAATCGATGAAGGCTATTGTTAGACAAAAATATTTCAGAAGAGCAAGGAGGATTTGTGAAAGGGAGACAAATTCTAGACGGGATCATAGTAGCTCATGAAGTTATACATTTAGCAACTTCAATAAAAATGAAAGAAATGATCTTAAAACTTGATATGAGTAAATCCTATGATAGAGTTAAATACGAAAAAAGTGTAGTATTAGAAAAGTTTGGATCTAAGAAATGGGTTAGATGGATTAAATCTTGTGTCTCTATAGTTTCATATTCAGTGTTGGTCAATGAGTTAGTAACAAAATCATTTAAAGCCAAGAGAGGTCTTAGACAAGGATATCCTCTATCACCATATATTTTTATCATTATGGTAGAGGTTTTGCGTAGGAACTTGAATAAGGCTAACAAATATGAGCTTATAAGTGTACTTAAGGTTAGTAATAACATCAACAACATCACCCATCAACAATTTTTAGATTATACAACCCTTTTTTGAAGGGAAAGGATAAATGAGGCCAACACTTTGAATAAATTATTAAAGGAATATGAAAGAGCATCAAGACAAAAATTTAATAGGAAAAAATCTAAAATTTACTTTCTAAACACTCCAATTAAAATCAAACCAGAGATTTGCAAGTTACTTCAAATAGATGAGGCAAATTTGTCAACAATTTATCTAGGGATGCCCTTATTTTAGGGGATAATGAGGATAGAATTATGAAATCCAATTATAAGTAAAGTTTAGAATAAACTACCAGCATGGAAAGGTATATGGTTATCATTAACAGGAAGAGTGTGGCTAATTAAGTCAGTCTTACAGGCTATTCCAACATATTATATGCCATTGTATACTATGACAAAATAGATAGAAAAAAGTTTAAGCTATATTATGTGATATTTTTTGTGGTCAGGATTACATGATAAAAGAAAATTTCCTTTGGTGAAATGGAGCAAGGTGTGTGATGATAAAACTAGGGGAGGTCTTGGTTTAAGAGTTCTTACATATGCAAACTTAGCTCTTAGGGGGAAAATAATCTAAAGATTGTACAAAGAGAGCCAGAGATAATAGGCAAAAATTCTTCTAAGTATGTTGAGCCTAGTGACCCAAGATTAATATTTATTGCATTCTCTCTACTAAATGGTTCTACACTTTGGAATGGTTTAAAAAAATCTATTTATCTAGTGATTAAAGGCTTAATATGGGTGGTGGGAACTAGAGAAAAATAATTATTTGGATGAATACTTGGTGTGATAAAAAACCACTCAATCTAGATCCAATTTTAAAACCTTGGATGATATTACTTCAAGATAAATATGGTAATAGGGTTTCAAACATTTTGTACAAGGATCAAGAAGTAATATACAAATGGAAAAAATATTTTTTTACAAGTATACAAGAAATTAATGCTAGAAGAAAATTTAGTAGAAATATAACAACAATGATTGTTATAAGGGGAGCCAAGTATAAATTGATTTGGGAGTTGAATAGCTCAGGAGAATACAAAATAAGAAGCGGCTATAATGTAAAGCACCAAAAAAAAAGGAATATCACAAGAATATGGAAAGATATTTGAGATATCCAAAGCATTCCTAAAGTTAAAATAGTTGCTTGGCTAGTAGGTCATATAAGAATTTTATCCTAGGATAACCTTATGAAAAGGGGTTTTCATGGCCCCTCACAATGTGTTCTTTGTAAAAAGGATGAGAGTATAGACCATCTCTTAGGACATTACTCAATAGTCTGGAAACTATGTCAATGGATTCTTAATGTGTTTGGTAAATGCATGGTGATGAATGTAAAATTTTTAGAATGGTTAAATTTGAGGCTTTGTAGACAATCTAGGATGTATTAAAAGATGCAATACTTTGAATTGTATGGCTAGAAAGGAATAGAAAAATATCTAAAGGAAATGAAATCAGTTTAGAGGTAATGAAAAAGAAGATATGTTTAGCCATAGAGGACTTTAATACAACCCTATCAACTCACCCAATTCCTAATCTAGAAGTAGAGAGTCTTGATAGATGGAGTCAAGTCATCAAACGAAATTATGATATTGGGTATAAAAGAAACAAAAAGAAGGCAAAGAATATAAAGTGCAAACCACTAGATGTGGAGTTGATCAAATTAAATTTTGATGGAGCATCTAAAGGAAATTTAGGACTAGTATGAGGAGGAGGAATGATTAGTAATAATAGAGGAAAAACTTTATCTCATTACGCTTTCAATAGTGGATTTAAGACAAATAATGAAGTTGAAGCTTGGACAACTTTAGAAGGGTTATGCAAACAAATGAAATGGAATAAAGTATGGATTAAAGGTGATTTACTTATAGTAATAAATATAATTTTGAGTAAAGCAAAGGCTCCATGGAACATACAAGAGATAATTATGGAAATTCAAGATCTAGATAAAGAGTTTTAAAAAATTAGATTTACACATATGTTAAGGGAAGGAAACAAATGTGTAGATAGGCTAGCCACTAGAGGGGTTTTATTGAGGATTATGAAGTTAAATTCTCTTTTCCATGGTTATAGAAAGTAGTAAGTTTAGTTTAAGCTAACAAGAAAATATTGACTACCTGAATCAAATAATGATTAAGATTTACTTTAGTGTTTTCATTGGTAATATTTTCTTATAGAGGGGGAAAACTATGCATCACATACAATTATCGATTGGATCTGCTAGGAGATGGGGTGACCATAGTGGATATTATATTCTCTACACTCGACGTACAAGGGGAAGGGTTCATCAAGAATGGTTTTAGGACTTGCTCCAAGTCTGGGGTGGAAATGTTTAATGTGTTCAATTGAGCAATCACAAATGTTTGGCCTCTACAAACTAAACTATGAAAAATGAAAGAGTGATGCAAGACATACAATATGTAAAAAAGTAATATCTAACCCTAATATGATTCTTTAATTCAATTATTTATAACTCTATGTTGCAATAAATAAAATTATTTTCCTTTAAGCAAGGGCACAAGTGAAATGCGTAGACAAGACTAAATCCTAGATGCACACTATATGCTATTATTCTTTCAAATGCTTAAAATATGATCAAATGCTTTTCCTTTTATTTATATTCTAGGTTTGAACATAAATGAACAAAAGCAATCAATAAACATACTATAGATATACTAAGGTACTTACTTGAATTGGTATTTGATCTAAGCTTTATCTTGTGTCCAAAAATATTCCACATTTTCAACTTGCAAATATAGCTTTGCAAAACTAGAAAATATGATTAGTATTTAGGGGACTACTTAGGCCACTATGTAGCAGAGATTGGAAGCACAAAAATAAATCCCACTAGATCCTTTTAGTTGACCTTTAGAAATCAAGAGTGAATGTTGACCCTTTTTGGAAATGGACACACATAATGCAATGAAAAAGAATAGTGTGGAAAACATCATGTAAACAGTAGTATTATGTCCTAAATGCAACATGAAAACATAGATCTAGGGTTTGGGAGTGAATCTTACCCCCAGTCTTGACACAGTTGAAATTGTGTCCTATGCGAGGCATCCATGATCTTGGCTCTACCAAAATCATACCTTGTAAATATGGGACATGATTTCACGATAGTCAAAGAAAACAACAGATCAATATGAAATAAGCGAAAACAAGAACGTAGTTAATAATATATAAAGGAAAAAATATATGAAACAACCTCATGGTATCAAAAGAGGTAGAAAAATGGATGAAGACCTCTACAAGATGGTTGATCTCAAGGCTCCAACACTTGTCCAACAAGGGCAGTAAATCAACTGTAGCAGAATAACACTAGAAGACACTTGCCAAAGAGCTTACAATTTTTCTCTTAACTTGCTAGGTAGAATGCTTGTTATTACTTGTGATATCTTCTCTTTGTTTTTATTTTTAAAGGAGATTCAAAACCCTCTATTTATAAGAGATTTGAAACACAAATGGATGGAAAAACTCTAAGGGAGCATTGACATTAAAGAAATCAACTTGAAAGTTGGATTTTCTAAGAGAAAATCCTAACTTGCCGAAATCGCACCCTGTAAGGACCAAATGTGATTTTGGAAAACTAGGGGAAAAAGAGAAAATATGGGAAAAGGGAGGTCCAAACTTGCATTTGATAAAGTCGGAGGGTCTCTCTAAGGTTATAGGAAAAATGACTCACTTGGGTGGGTTGATTTTCCATGTCTATATTTTTCCCCCTCATTGATGCATTTATGGCCTAATAAATACATCAAGGAAATATGTAGACACCTATGGGTGAAGAACAACAACCATAAAAGAGGAAGTTGGTTTAGAAGAAAGGGATGGTGCAAAATGTTATCATTCTAGACAACTTTGTGTTTTTGCATATAAATAGAGGCATTAGAGATATTAATGCCTCTCAGGCTAGGATGCCCCCTCAAGTTTTAGAAGAAATGCCAAATTCCTAAGGAAACCCAAAATGGCTAACTTAAAAGAAAATAAAGCGGTAAACAAAAAATAAAAATGCACCAAAAGGATGAAAGAAGAAAAATAAATATTAGGCTTTACTTTTTCTTTGGTATTGATAAAAGGGGGTTAAAAGACTCTAACCCTTTACAAAGAGCTCAAAATATGTATAGAAAAAATAAGAGAAGATTAGAAAAATGCAAGATAACCCTATCTTAGTAAAACAAACAAACCTGGGCTATTTGACAAGGCTTATCTAGTGCTCAATGCTTTACATAACTAATAAAGAAACTATTGACAACAATGTAATTTAGTGTACTTAAATCCTTCATCGCATAATCCTGATAAGTATTTTGCTTTGTTCTACCCTCTTTATCTGCTAGCTTCATTATCAATTCTTATAATCTCTTTCAATTCCATGGGGGTGTATGACTAGACCTTAAAATTCTCAGATCTAATTGCCATATTCACCATTTTATTGATAACTTTATTTCCCTCTCTATAAATATGTTTAATTTGACTTTCTTCTAGGTTTCCCAAAATAGTCCTCACATTTGAAATTATTTGGAAAATGCTAAAATTATTTAGCTCCCATTTTTAAAGGAAAATTATAATATTCTTGGAATCTCCATTGAGAACAATTCTCCTAAAACCCAAATTCATTGTAATTAAAAGGACTGTAAGCATCACCCTTGCTTTAGCTTAGTGATTTGTGATAATTCTTAGATCCTCAACATATGCAACCACTACCTGACCTCTATCATTCTTGATGAAACCCCCCCCCCCACCAGCATGATCCAGGTTGCCTTTCATGATCACATCAAAGTTAATTTTTACCTAGTCTTTATGAAGGCGTTCCCATCTAATATTTAGTCTCACCTTATAGATTTTTCCTTATTTAAGATATATTTTTCTCTACAGAGGATCATTGCAAGATTTTCCTATTCGATAATTTTTTTAATACAATCCTCCAAAAGGGTTGTTTTTAACTTGGCATAAACCCAAATTATTCCTCTATTTTTATTTTTGAACACTCGTCTATTTCTTTCCAACCAAATCCCCCAACAAATATGTGGAATGCATTTTTACCAAAAAATATTGCTTCCTAAGTGCCATTGTTCCCAAATCCTAATTAGAGAATCTAGAATGACCCAAGCAACATTAAATTATCTCAATAACATATTTAGGATATCATAAAAAATATCAGAAGTTCTAAATAGGTGCTCCATACACTCATCCTCTTTGTTACACAACACACAAATAGTTGGAACCACAATCCCTCTTTTGAACATATATTTCATGAGGATCTTATTGAGAATGGCAACCCATAAAAACATAGCAATCTTAGGGATGATTTTTAGTTTCTAAATTCTTTTAATCTTGGGTTTCTCTAAGGTTACTTTACCCAAGACTCTATATCCATCCTTCACCAAGTATTTGCCTTGTTGGTTTCTTCCCCAGCTTATCTGTTCCTCCTCTAAAACTCTGCCTAAATAATAACTTCTTAAAAGGTTTTACAAATATTTACCCCTCGGACCTTGCATATCTTCTTGCAAGATTTTCCACTCCTAAAAATCACCCACCCTATGAATGTAACCATTAATTTTCTTACCATAGGTTTTTGTTAAATGTTATTTAATACCTTTGAACATTCTATAGTTTGCTAAAGGCTCCTCTTAAATCCAAGGGTCTTTTTGAAAGTCTATTTTTTCCCCCTACCTACTCTCTATTTTAGACCTTGCCATAGAAATTTCCTACTATTGATAATATTTTACCAAAAAATAGACCCACACAAAGGATTAAAACAATTGATAAAGTGGTTTGTACCCTCCAAGTATTTATTTTGGATAATGCTATCCCATTTCATTGATGCTCCAGTGTAAATATTTAAACCATGTTTAGCTATAAGGGCTCTTTTTATATCTCTCAACTTCCTCAATCCAATACCGCCATTCTGTAAACGCTGACAACATGTATCCTAGGCTACCCGATATATACATTTTTTGTATTTAGTGCCATCCCATAAGAAATTGTTTTAGTCTTTTCTTCCACTTTCCTTGACATCCTTAGAAAATACATGAAGTAAATAGGGAGGCTTTGAAGCATGTTTTTAATAAGTTGTGCTTTCCCTATAGAGGATAACATATATCCCTTCTAGCCTTGAAGTTTTCAATTAAATTTATCAATAATTAGATTCCAATGTTCATATTTCATTTTGCCTATAAATAAAGGTAAACCAAGATAGGTGATAGTGAAATATTCCTCCTTACAACCCAACACTTTAATTATTTGATCTCTTATACTTTCTTTCGTGTTTAAAAAGGTAATCCTGATTTTTCATAATTTATTTTTTGACCTGTAGATTTTTCATCAGAATCAAGGACTTTTTTAACTCCAAAGCTTCTTCCTTTATATCTTCCCCAAGAAAGATATTATCATCTACAAATTTTTGATGGGACAAAGCTTCACCAATGGATGAATGTTTCAAATCTTTGATATTACCATACTTTCACTTTATTTCCAAAGTTCTTCCTAGGGCATCTGCCATAATGATAAAGATATATGGAGACAACAAATATCCCTGCTAGATTCCTCTGGTAGAAGGAAATAACCCAACATATTATCCATTGATCAAGATAAAAAAGTGGGGGTTAGAAATACGCATACCAACCCATGCCCTCAATTTTTTACTAACATCCATTCACTCCATTATTTTATCTAAGAAAGATCAGAAAACCCTATTATAGGCTTTCTTCATGTCCAGCTTAAGGAACATGCCTAGCCCTTTTCTCCTTTTAAGAGAATGTGTTGTTTCATAAATTAAAATTATGCTTTTAGTAATCAGCCTGCCTGCCACATAACCTCCTTGATCTTCATTAATGATTGAGGGAATTATTTTTTCAACCGATTAGCCAACAATTTAGTAAAAAAAAAAATTGTATTACATAGGCTAATTGGTCTAAAAACCTGTAATTTATCTACTCCATATTTCTTGGGAATAATAGCAAGGAAGGTATTATTCCATTCTTTAAGCAACTTACTAGATTCATGGGCTTCTTGGATTGCAATGACTACATCTTCTCCAACAATATCCCAATGATGTTGAAAAAAACCCAATGGGAAACCATCCAGTCCCAGAGCCTTGGATGCTCCCATAGAGAACACAACTCTTTTAATTTCCTCCTTAGATATTACCTTGCATAGATGTTCATTCATGCTATCATTAACTCCTTTGGAAACATTGTTAATGATGCTTTCTATTTCTATGTTGTACTCTATTTTTTCTTTTCTAAGAAGGTTTTGAAAGAAAGTAATGGCCAGATTTTTAATATCATTTAAATCCTCATACTTTCTTCCATATTCCCCCATAATGTAGAGAATTTTATTGTTGTTCCTATGTTTCATAGTTGAAATATGAAATAATTTAGTGTTTTTATCACATTCCTTGAGACACAATATTTTAGAATTTTGTTTCCAATGAATTTCCTCTTGGGCAATTGTATTATGATACTTCGTGAGGAGTTGTTTTTCCATTTTGTGAAACTCTAGTTTTCTACCTTCCCTCTCCTTTTTTCCTCTATATATTGGATATCCTTTTTAAGTTGTTGTTTCCCTAAATTGATGTTACCAAAAACCTCTTTATTCCAAATTTTGTTTTGATACTTGATGTTTTTTAATTTTTTGGTAACTCTACAAATAGTTGATCCTTGAACCTCCTCTTGCCACCAAACATTATTTTTATTTATAATTTCTGGGTGCATATTCCACATGAGCTCATACCTAACAGTTGCTCCTCCCTACTTCTCTTCCTTTTCTATATCTAGCAAAAGGAATTTGTGATTTGATCCTATTCTGGGCATACACATAAGTCTATGACTACCGATTATACTTATCCAACTATAAAAAATAAGAACTCTATGTAAGCACATTTGAGTATGATTATCCCCCATCCTTCTATTTTTCCATGTAAACTTACCTTTACACATAATCAGGTCAATCAGCTTATTGTTTTGAATAAAACCATTGAAATCTTGCATACCTTGAGTGATGTTAATACTCCGTCCACTTTTATCCTCTATTCTTAAAACTGTATTAAAGTCACCCAAAACCATCCAATGCAAATTAATGAAATGACTCCTTTGAAAAAATAAATTTTACCATAGTTGGAATCTCTCACGCTCATAATTTTGAGCATAAACCCCTATCATTACCCAATAAAAGTTAGTTTTTTTGTTCTTTAATTTGACTATGCAGAATATTTATTCTTTATCAATTAAAGAGCCTTAAAAATTAATTCTATCCCAAAAGATACAAATATCGCCACCAGTACCTTGTGTTGGTCTTATGATCCATTCAGCATTCGACCAGACCTCTTTCTGAATAATGTTAAGTTTTTTGGTGTCAATTTTAAATTTTTGAAGACAAATAATATCAATTTTTACTTCCATGAGTAGATTTCTAACAATTCTTCTTTTCCCAGGGGAATTTAACCCTCTCATATACCAAGAAAGTATTTTCATTTTTTAGTTTTGTTTGATGGGCTTTTACTATTAACTATCCGTTCTTCATTTGGATCTAATTCATGTCCCCTATTCTATGGTACTTTTTATTCTTCTTTTTTGGGGGGTCTTCCTTGCTTTCTTTTCCCATAATTACCTGTATTCTTTGCATTTTTTGTATGTATTCCAGGAGGATCATTCTATCCCATTTGGTTACATCCTATCAGATATTTTTTCACTGTTGATTGAGTTGTTTTACTCAACTCTAGTATTTTTTTAATCTTGTTTGCATGCCCTCCTTAACCTACTTTGAGTTTTTTATTATGCCTAGATCCTTTTGTTCCTCAGATTGTTTAGTTTCATTCTACAAATTTAAAACTTGATCTAATCCCTACCATCCCTCTATTCTTTGAATTTAAACCCCCAAACTCCTTCAATTTGATCCTTCTCCTATTTTGATTCCATTTGAGTGGATAGGGTATCCTCTACCATTTTAGAAACTTCTACTAATATTTCTTCTTCGACTTCCAAATTACTATTTACATTCTCTATGCTAATTGCAGTCACATTTTGTTGTTGTGTATTGCTATCTAGATTTATATGATTTTCAATCATATTTATTTTCTTCTTATGGTTACCTTCTTCATAATAATTTTATTTTCCTTGATTGAGACTATTCTCTTGTTGATTAATGTTATTTCCAAAGCCTCTCAAGTTTTGTTTCTCATTATGTTCTTCATTTGCTTACTAGTTTAGCTCTTCGCAGTTACTTGCATTCCATTATCTTATTAGGATTCTATTGTTCTTCCTTGTGTTGTATAGAACATCCATTACTAATTTCACTTTCTGCCTCTTCATTTACCTCCTAGTGAATTTCCTAGTATTATTCCTTTTCTTGTTCCCTTTCTTGTGGGCTAGAAGTTTCTTTTTCCATGCTTGCAGTCCATTGGTTTATTTTATTCTCTTTTTTTTCCACTTCTTAGTAAATTTAGGTTGTCTTTTTGGATGAAATTTCCTATCCACATGTCCAAACACTTTGCATTGCTTACAATATACCAAAAAATTTTCATATTTAACTTTTTTTCTCCTGTTCCCCAAGCATCGATTTGATACCCACTTTTTACACTTTGTCTTGTTCTAGCTCCATGTTAACACAAACTCTTGCACACAACATTCTTGTTTTGTTGTGGGTGGGTGGATCTATGGTTATAAATTGTCCAATTTGTATAATTTGATCATCCCATTATTCTATAGGTAGATCTAAGAACCTAATCCAAATGGGAACTAAAAATATTCTTCCTTTTGAGGGTTGAATCCCTGATGCCAATATTTCAAGAAAATATATATTTCTCAAAGAAAAGCAAACCTCGTGATAATGTTACCACTAGATCCTCATCAATATTAAACTGGATTAAGAAGTATCCATTTGATAGACTAATCAAATTCATCAAACCCTTTGTTTGAAGTTTATAATGAAGTTATCTCCTAAGCACATTTAAATCTGGTCTAGGCCCTAGAAATTTTCCTACCATGTTAAATTCATTATCCCTCCATATTTTTTTATTAAGGAGTCAACAATACATAACTTTCTATTTTCATGAGAAATATTTGTGCCAACTTCTTATTTCCTTTGAGAATCGATACCTAAGAATCCTTTCCTGATCCTTCTTGTAGAACATTTTTCGTATCTATCATTCCCTTTTTTACACATCCACCACTATTCTTTAGATCCCTAATTCTCCCATATGGATCCCTAATTTCACCATTTTTCCCCAATAGGGGAAATTTTCTATCATTTAGAGCATCCATCCAAAATCCTTGGTATTCACATCTTGGGCATCCATTCAAAATCCTCTGCATTCACATCTCGGTATTCATCCAAAAACCTTAGTGTTCATGACTCAATCATCCATCCAAAACCCTTGGTGTTCCTTGTAGATTATATATTAATGTGAACCAGTATTTATGTTAAATTACATTACAAATTAGGTTTTACTTGCATTGTTAAGTTTTTTTTTTTGAGCACGATAACCATAAACATAATGAATACAATGCAAAATGAAATGCATGAGTGAATTTGACTAAATGAAATGCAATATAACATGCAAGGTAAAATAAATGTAAATTAAAATGTATGGGTGAGTAGATGGCAAGAATAAAATAAGACATAAAAGAGAAGAAGAAAGAAACAAATAGCGAAAGAAGAGAGAAAGGAGGAAGAAGAAGAAAATGAAAGCTCCAAAAGGTTAAAAAGAAAGAAAAGAAGAGTAGGAGTGAAACCCTTGTAAGGATGTATGCTCGTAAATGACTGATATGGAGGCTACCCTCACATGTGGCCATGAAACTATCCTTCAAGGGTGTTATACTCACAAAAATGGACAAGCGTGGAGTGATACCCATTTTGGGTGTAGTGCTTGTTCAGATGGTCAGAGAGAAAGAGATACCCGCTAGGATGTATGCTCTGGTAAATTATTGAGATGGAGGTTGCCCCTCATGTGTGACCATGAAGCTATCCCATATGGTATGTGTTATGTGTAAATTATGTATCAAATCAAGTACTACCCGATAGGGGTGTGGTGTGTGCATGAAGGTGGATAAAGCAAAATTAAGTAAAACAAGATGTGAGTGTGTGCATCCACCTTGAAGTTTCAATGGTTAAGCAATGTGTGTAATATAGTTAGTGTCCATGTGAACATCATTTATGATATTTATGCGGTATCTACCCTATCCCACAAGGACCGCTTAGCCATCAAAAGAATCAAGGAAAAAGTTTGAAAGCGAATAATGAGCAAATAGAAGAAGAACGTATATCCTTGTCTTGATGAAAGAAATAAAGAAAAACATGCAAAGGATAAGGATATACAAAAGAGGAACTATATCCTTTGACTTGGAGAGAAATTGATGATCATTTTAAAACCTTCAAGATCAAGGAATATAAGAGAAGAAGAAATAAGAGAAGATAGGATGGGTGAATGCAAGGATGAAGATGCACAGGAATGGGCCCTAGATTGGAGATTCTCTAGGCATCGGGGCCCTAGTGTGAGCACAATGCACGTGAGCTACAACCTAACTAGGTCTTATCACTTACCATTATCAAGAAATTCCCAATAATATATATGATCAAGCAGTCATGCAAGTATGAACAAGCAATGCAATTTTTTGACAAGTAAAATGCAATATGGAACAAAATGTTAGGCAAAACATGTGAAATATGACATGTAGTCATGCAGTATGAATGAAGAAAATTGGATGCAAAATATGATCTGAATTAGATGAAAATGTAAAGTCATACATAGTATTATTATTATTTTTAATTCTTAATGTTTTCAGTTCTTAAAGTCGGCATAAATTTTGATTGTGTTGCCTATTTTAACAAAAAGGATGGTAGTGAAAGAAATCAACCCATCAAAGAAAGGGCTATTATGGAGGATACATTCATGATTCTTGTCAGAAAGAGGATCATACACAACATGTTCTCTAGGAGTGGTTGCACGAAATTCATGGTAAACTCAGATTGTGCCATCATTTTTAATGAAAGGGGGAGAGATTCCCAAATTTACAAGATCTCTATGAGACAGAGGAAAAGGGTCCTCCTACGAACAAGACGAAATGAAATGCACAATATAAGAGATAAACCCATCAAATGAGGAACTACTCCAGAGGATATCCTTATGATTCAAATCATAAGGGGTATCCCCTTTAGCTTACTCCTTTGGGGTCACACCTAGATCAAGATGCACCAAAGTTACCATCTGGAAAAACATGATATATAAGGGATAAGGGGACCCTCATCCTCATAACTCCACTCTAATTGATGATCTAAATATTTAGCATAAGTAATAAGGTGATCATCATTATCAAATGGTAAATACTGGTTTTTATTAGGTATGTAACGTATGCCACATATCCCAGGCCAAATCTCAACATCTAAAGACTCTTGAATACCTCTCTATTGTGGCCCCAAACCTTTACCTATATATTCTATGCTATATAGGATTTAATTTAGGAGTGGGTAATCATTAGAAAAATAAAAATGGGCAAAAGAATTCTCTACTAGATAGAGGTTGCTATCATGGATATTTTCTTTGAAGGTTGTACCTACAAAGATAAAGGTATACATATCAATGTGTACAACTTCACCCTTCTTACAAGGTAAACCCATAGTCCTTTGGGAAGGTGGTAGCTTGGAAAGATCTAGAAGAGGCTATTGAAGAAATAGATTAACTTGATCCCATGATGAAACATTGATTATTGGTTCCTCACTCACTTTTAGATTTTCAAGTTGTTTAGTTATGTGAGATGAGGAAACTGATGGACATAAATTGAGACTATATTGAGCTTGCTCAACCATAGAATAATATTCAAATGGATGAGGGTCGCTTGAAATAGTGACAAGTTGATTCTTAAGTTAAAATTTTAAACATTGATGAAGAGTAGAAGGGATAACCCTCATTGCATGAATCCAAGGGTGTCGAGAAGAAGATTGAAGGATGCAGGGCAAGACACCATGTAGAACAAGGTATCTAAGATCTTAGGTCTAACCCTAATGGGGATATATATAACACTGCAAGCATCTTGGGACTTGTTGTTGAAATATTTGATGGTAATATCAAATTTAGTTAAGTCTTCCTTTTTTAAAATATAATTTTGGAAAATTTGATAAGTGTATATATTAAGGGAAGAACCGTTGTCGATCAAGATTTGCTTGAGAAAAGTTTCCCCAATAAATGCAATGATGTAGATGGAATAATCCTCTCATAAGTTTGAGTAAGGCATATCATTATTTGAAAATGTAATGTGATGTATCCCAATATAACCTACAACATTAACCATAATACTAGGATAAATGTTTGAAGGAACATATTGTTCTCTTAGAATATCCAACAGGGATTCCCTATGAATAGGAGAAGTTTGTAAAAGCTCTAAGAGGGAGATCTTAGCTAGGGTACTCGCTAAATATATTTAATATCAAAGGAGACTTTAGGTTGTGGCTTCAAAACTGAAGGTGGATTTTCTACCCTTGTGCTCCTTTTTTGTGTACTCTTCAAAACTAATGTGGGTTTTGAAGGTGGGTTAGATGAAGAACTAGTCTCCTACTAATATTATTGAGTTAGTTGAATTCGTACTTGTAACCTTGTGGTTATTGTTGTTATACCAACCATATTATCATATGGAGGGGGCACATTTTGATATGACACTTGATTAGATTCCTACAGGCCATGCTTAGGGAGGGGGTCTTGTAAGATTCCCATGTCTTGATTAGTTGTGTATGCTGAGTAGAAGGTGTATTGTTTGTTGAAGGATTAGGTTAATAACCTTCTATAACAACATGATCATAAATTAAATCTTAAACCACATGTTTCAACCTCTTACAAGATTCTTTTAAATGCCCCTCTACCCTATGGTACTCATAGTGTTGAATAAATTTATACCCATTAGCTTTGGTATCTGGTTACCTTATGGGAGCTAACTCAATTATGTTAGCTTCTAGAAGCTACTTTAGGATCACTATCATAGGTATTTTGAATCTTGTGAAATTCCTTTGTGGAGGTTTTTGAGGTTGGCTAAGAACCATCTTTTACAGGGTGTTAACAACAATGTTAATAGACCTATCTGTTACTCGATCACCCACCACATGCTTATTATTATACCATGTTTTAGTGGTCCTATCTTATTTAACTTTAAGCTAACCTCTTTTGATAAGGGCTTGCTCTACCCTTATTTCTAGATATATTGCTTGGTCAAAATATGTGATAGTTGTTGTTTCCAATGCATAAGATATTTGTTCTTGTAAATTCTAAATAAATATCTCAAGCATGTCTTGAGGAGGTAAGATATATCTCAAGAATCCAACTAGACTCCTCCAATGAGATAGAAATTCTAAAAACTTTCATCTTTTCCTTGTTTTAACATATAGACATATTTCATAGTCACATTCTTTTCAACATAAGCCCTAAAATTTTGAACAAACAATTAAGTTATCTGTTTGAAATTCCTCAAAGAGTGATAGGGAAACTAATAATACCACTCTAATACCATGTCATCGAGACTTTTAATGAATGTTTTTAGTAACAACATGTCATAATATATGATATCATGGCATGTTGTCTTGAACATCCTTAAGTGTTCAATTGGATCTTTCATTCCATTATAGATAGGCAAAATCAACATTGGGAAATGCTTAGGGTAAGGCCTAGAGGTAACAATAGGATCTAGGGTCTTATTGCATATTTCTCTATAATTATAGGTGAAACTATGATGTTGAATCATATCCACTATTGAAACCAATCGTTTCACCATATTAGTTCAACTTTGCATCTTGGGATTATTGTGCAATGTCCCTAGGTTCCCTAGGGGAGGGGTATAGGTAGGCTATTGAAAATGAACTTGGCCCATGTTGGAGGTATTGATACTATTATGGTATAGGTTATGATATATGGTATCTTGTTATGAAGTATTCCTAGCATTTGGTGGAACAGAAGCATGATTATTGAGATGAGCTGAATGAGAAGGAAATTGAACATAATATTGATATGCTCTACTAGTTGGAGGGACTTGTAGAATCCTTATAATATTGGTGGTTACAATAGTGGCATATATTGGTTTATGTCATGGATTGCCATGATGTGAAGATTCAAACAAAGAGTTATCATGAGTATTTTTAAGAGAAATGGTTGGAGGAGGAGTGCCATCCATTTTGAGATGAGTTTCTTGCTCCATAGCTTTGATAAAAGCCACCCTATAACATTTAATGAAACCCTAAACATGACCAAATGATGTAAAAGTGACCCACCATCAATCCCCTCAAGGGGGTCATAGTTTGTATCAGTTTCAACATGTTCTTACCCTTTGTATCAAGGTTAGGATTATCTCTATCAACCTGATCATATTCTTAAATAATTTTATTATATTTCATACACCTTCGTTGAATTCTAAGGAATTAATACATTAGAAGCAAAAGGATAGAGGATAAAACTAAGGAAAGACACACAAGAATATTCTTAAGACTTTTTTTTTTAATTTCTATTTCTAAGCAAACAAAATTAGTGGTCTTGTTTAAAATTTTTCAAAAGAAAATAAAATCAAAGGAATAGACTTCCTAATTTGGCCACTAATATGTGTGGTTCACTAAAGATGTAGAGGGGGAAAACTGCGCACTATGTACGATTCTTGATTGGCTCCACTAGGAGCTGAGGTGACCATGGTGGCTATTATATTCTCTACACTCGATGGACAAGGGAAAGGATTCATTAAGAATGGTTTTAGGACTTGATCTAAGTCTAGGGTGGAAATTTTTAATGCGTTCAATAAAGCAATCACCTATGTTTGGCCTCTACAAAATAAACTATGCAAATGAAAGAGTGATGCAAGACACACAATATGCATGAAAATCATATCTAATCCTAATATGATTCTTTGATTCTAACCCTAAGTTACAATAAATGAAATTATTTTCCTTTAAGCAAGGGCACACGTGAAATACACAAACAATACTAAACCCTAGATGCACACTATATGCTTTTATTCTTTCAAATGCTTAAAATATAATCAATGCTTTTCCTTTAATTTAAATTCTAGGTTTGAACAGAAATAAACAAAAGCAATCGAAAAAAAATCTAGAGATATACTAAGGCACTTAATTGAACCGATGTTTGACACAATATTTATCTTGTGTCCAAAAATATCTCATAGCTTCAACCTGTAAAAATAGATTTACAAAACCCTAGAAAATATGATCAACGTTAGGGGGTCTGCTTAGATCATTGTGTAGCAAATATTATGAGCGTAGCAATCAAACCCCTAGGTTCTCTTAGTTGAACTTTAGAAAATAAAGAGTGACTATTTACCCATTTTGGAAATGGACATATAAAAATTAATGAAATAGAATAGTGCATAAAATAGAATGTAAACATCAGTAGTATGTACTAAATGCAATATGTAAACATAGATCTAAGGTTTGGGAGTGAATATTACCCCTAGACTTGACGTAGCCAAAATTGTGCCCTATACGGGGCATCCATGATCTTGGCTCTGCCGTAATAATACCCTATAAATACAAGGCATGATTTCATGATAGGTCAAAGAAAACAATAGATCGATGAAAAATAAATGAAAAAGGAATGTAGTTAATAATCTAGAATGCACAAAATACATGAAAAAATCTAGTGGTAATGAAAGAGGCATACAAAAGGATAAAGACCTCCACACGATGGTTGAATACTCCTCAAGGCTCCAACACTTATCCACCAAGGGCATCAAATCAACAATGTACCAGAATAAAACCTAAAGACACTTGCCAAAGAGCTTACTTAACTTGCTATGTAGAATGCTTGTTATTACTTGTGATATATTCTCTCTCTTTTTTAAAAGGAGATCCAAAACCATCTATTTATAAGGTATTTGAAACTCAAATGGGTAGGAAAAACCTAATGGAGGATCGACCTTAAAAAATTTGGCTTGAAAATTGGATTTTCTAAGAGAAAACTCTAACTTACCGAAATTGTACCTTGTAAGGGCTAACCACAATTTCAGAAAAAATAGGATAAAAAGAGAAAAGAGGGAATAAAAGAGGTCCAAACTTGCATTTAGGCAAGTTGGAGGGTCTCTCTAAGGTTCTATGGAAAACAACCCACTTGGGTGGGTCAATTCTCCATGTCTACACTACTTTATTTTATGACATTAATGTGTTTTCATATAAACTATTTATTATAATTTTTGTGGTTGCACTGGTGGTTCATGAAGGAAGCTAGAAATCCATATTTGGTAAACCAAACTTTGACAGTGTAATGTTTTGGAAATAGTAGAGGTGAACTTTTGGAATTGTAAAGGTTGCTATAGGAAAATGTCAAGAAAAATGCTGAATTTTGGAATATTTTTATTCAGATAGAAAATTTAAAAAAACTAGAAATTTAAAATCAATAATTCAAACATTTTACATAAAATGATGTAGGTTTCTAGCTATGGCATCTCAATTGAGTTGATAAGTAAATCCATTTGTAAAATCTCAAGCTCTAAAGAAGAGAGATATGATTTGTCAAGGGTGGGGGACTGGAGTATAACCCCTTGTTCTCTAACAAAAAAAATTAATAAGTCTATGTTAAGACACGATGTAAGGTCTATCCTTGAGTTTTCATCAATGAGACCCATGTTTAAATTACTAGATCAGTGTGTATGTTTTAAAAAAACATATAATTAATAATTGTTTTAATAATATAAAAATTATTTTGTAAAATAATTTATAATGTAAATTATTTAATAAAAATATAATAAAAAAGTTAAAATAGTTGGTTAAAGACTTGGACTTTTAAAGGAGTTGACTTGTGTTTCCAATGTTTTCAATATTACGAAAGTCATTTTTAAAATATCTAACTAAAGTAACAAGCTAGAAGTATTGATGCCCTAGTTAGGTAGAAAAGGAAGAGCATGTATATGAGAAATCTTATCCAGGTAACAATGTTACACCAAAATTAATGCGATGTTTAAGCATGACATAATAATTCTCAAAGCAAAGGATTAATATGTAAGTTGCACATATATTAGGTTTTTCAAAAACTTAAGATTTGATCACATGGAAGTGGGAATTGAATGCAACTTGCTCCATCACTTTTCTTTCAAAAGCATTTTTTCTTATTATCTTCTCCAGTTTGGAAATTAGAGATAAAATAATGGTTGGTGGTCCATTGTTTAAATGAGAGATGCATTATATTTAAGACCATGGAGTGAGAATTTTTTTATGAAGATAAAATATTAAAAGCCTTCTAATAAGGGTTAGGCTTTTTGGACTTCTATATCAACTTATCAATAAATGGGTCTTAAAGAGTACTTCTAGTACTCTAGGGGATTTCATCCAGGAGGGATGAACTACTAAGGAGCCAATGCATGTTGCATACACTTAGATATGTGTTGCCACAGAAATTTCAAGACCTTTGCCATAATTCATTAAGACAAAATCTAAAGCAAGAGAATGAAATCAACAAGTGGATTATAATTTTTTTTTGATATCACAAATGTTATGAGATTAGATAGATGAAAATATGTTACAAAGTGAATAGGGATCAACAACTAAGGACCAAAGGCATGTTGTGTACACCTAGATATGAACTATCATAGAAATGATAAAGAAGCACACATGAGCAAACGATGATGGAGAATGCATAGGGGTAACAATAGATGACAATACTACAAAGAGCACACAAGGAAAGTAGTAAACGATGATGCAATTTGTGATGAAGCTTGTTGTGTAGTAGTAAACCTAGTGACCGCTTTAAACATTAAATTTGTGATTTGAGGAAAACCAAGTTGGAAATCCCTATTTTGAATATAAACTCAAGATATTGACCAATCGAATGGAGGAGGAGGAAGTTTATATAGATTTCTAGTGAAGCTAGATCCATGGTGCATAAACTAGATAGCCTAGTCATTCAAGGAAAGGCATGAGACAACCTAAAAAGTAAAATTATCACTTATAGAGCTAAAATCAAAGGAGACTTTATAAAAAACAAGCCCTAGGATTTATAGAGCATGGTGGGAGGATTCTGTGCTGCTTAGGGTGGAGGAGGATTCTTTTTATTTACAATCTTGATATCTTCATATATGGTGGAATAGCAACATGTTCATCCATAGTGTATCAATGCTTCAAACCCATACCATGAATGCGATATATTTTATTTCCAAAAAATTATCGAAGCAAATGAATGTCAGGAGAAATAAGAGATAGGAAGGAGTGATATCTAGGAGGGAGTGTGAGATAGGAGGAAGTGTGATCCAAGAGCAAGTACGAATTGAGAGGGAATGCAAGCTAGGAGGTAGTGCATGCAAAGAGTCAGCCCCACTAGCTAGTATGGAAGGAAATTCATATTTGAAAGTCCTAATGGGAAGTTAGGATGTCTTATTTATAAGTATGGGTTCCCAAGTTGAAGATAAGTTGAAGAACAAACATATGGTAAGTTTGATCCAAGTGGTACACAAGAAGTGAATATAAAGGATGAGATGATTGAGAACGATATAATGGTTTTGAAATGTAGAGGGTTAACTTGTAAGTTCCATAGATCTTGGTCAAGTTTTTTGGAGATTCAATATTGGATCAAGTGGAAGTGGGGATTGAATTTAAATTACTTAGTGAAATTTCTTCCTAAAGGTTTTTTTCCTCGTTATATTTTCTAATTAAAAAAATTAGGGCAAAATATTGAGTCTCATGGTTTAGAGGGAGAGATGCCCTTTATTTAAGACCATGGAATGAAATTTTATCTTGAGATAGAAACTATTAAGAAGCTTCTAGTTTGGGTTAGGATTTTTGGACTACCATATCAACTTATCAATAAGGATTTTTTGAAGAAAATTAGAAATACCCTTGGAGAATTCATCAAGGAAGGATTAACTATTAAGCAACGAAAGCATGCTATATATACCATAATTTGTGTTGCTATTGATATTTCAAAACCCTTGCCATAATCCATTAATATTAAATTTTAATCAAGAGAATGGAATCAAGAAGTGGATTACGAGAATATCGCATTTCGTTACGACAATTGTTATGAGACTAGACACTTGGCAAGAGTTTACAAAGTAAAAACTATGAAGAAAGAGATAAAATTTTGGTCATGAGTTAAAATTCAAAGTGAAGCAAGGAAATCATATATTAATAGAAGGTAGATCAGATCAAGGATATTTCACTCCTAAAGGAGAAAATAAAACCTATGTAAAATATATTATGGCAAAGACCACCAAAGCTAACTTGGATCAACCGTTAGAAGAAACAAAGAAGGATACAAGGGATGAGAAAGCATAATATGTAAGTTCAAATTCAGAAGGAATTAAAGGTGCACAAGAAGATGTGGAGGAAAATCCAAACACAAAGATAACAAAAGAGCTCAAGATATTTCCAAGTATTTAATTTTTATTTTCCTCAAGTAGTATAGAATCCTCTCTAGGTAATAAAAATGAAAGTGGAATACAAGTTATCCCTTGCACTTTAGGGTTTCAAAAGCAACATAGTAAAGAAATGAGGACGAAGAAAGCATATAAAAATTTAGGTTTTTTAGGGCAGAATAAGAAGGTAATTATTTTAGAAAAGCATCCTTGCATTTTAGGGTTTCCAAGGTAATATAAAGAAGAATGTGCTTTTGAGGATAATCCTTGCTCTACAAATCCTTCACAACAAGAAAAACCTATAGATGATAAGTCTTACTTTGATTAGTGTGAGAAGATTGAAGAGATTTATGATGATGTAAGTATTGGTGGGATCGAAAAAAGAGAGGAAGACCCAAGAAGCAAATATAGAGAGAAAAAGAAACCCAGAGGGATATTGATATGAGAAAACAAAAGAAAATATTGCAGGTGTTAACAAGAAGTGGGGCTTAACCAATAAATAAAAACAAAAAATAACAATGAAAATAATATCTTGGATTATTAAGGGTATGAATAAGAACCCTAAAAAATGGTATTAAGAAACTCTCAGTTTGTTATAGACAATATGTTTATATATATAGATATGGAATCTGGGCAACAAATATTTAAGCTATTCATGATGTTGAATTTTATCTTGATAAAATTTTAATTTTGGAAGACTTCTCTATGAAATGATATAAAGGAGTTAATTGTGGAACCTTAGTAGAGAGGAAGACAAAAAATCCCTTTGATAAGAAAATAATATGAAGAATATTTTTGGAAAGGCAAGTTGATAGAATGCAATAACAACAATGTAATATTTTATTTTTGTAATGGGAGTGGCCCCAGCAGAAGCCACACATAGCTTATTAATATATATATATATATATATATATATATATATATATATTTGATATTTTGTTATGTAATTATTCATTTAATAATATATAACTAATAATATTATGTTAAGACGTGACATTGGCATGTTTTTGAGTTCGCATAGAGGATACTCAAGTTCAAATTGGTGTGTGTGTTTAATAACAAAAAAAAAACATATAAATATATAGAATTTATTTTATAAAATAATTATAATGTAAATTATTTAATAAAAACATAATAAAAATTTTAAATGGTATAAGTGGTTGATTAAAGACATGGACTTTCAAATGATTTGACTTATGTTTTCAATGTTATGAAAGTTATTTTTATAATTCCTAACTAAACTAACAAGCTATAAGTATTGATGACCTAGTTAGGGAGAAGAGGAAGAACGTGTATATGGGAAATTTTATCTAGGTAAAAATGCTACACCAAAGTTGATTATCAAGAATGAGATAATTGAGCATGACATAATAATTCTTAAAAACAAAGGGTTAATATGTAAGTTCCATAGATACTAGATACGTTTTTCAAAAATTTAAGATTTGATCACATGGAAGTGGGAATTCATTGCAAATTACTCCACCCTTTTTATTTCAAAAGGATTTTTCCAATCATCTTCTCCGATTTAGATATTGGAAATAAAATAATGATTGGTGGCCCATTGTTTAGAGGAGAGATGCATTACATTTAGGACCATGAAGTAAAAAATATTATGAAGACAAAAACAATTAAAAGACTTCTAATATGGATTCGACTTTTTGGACTTCTATCTCAACTTATCAATAAAAAGGATTTAAAGAGTACTTCTAGTACTCCAGAGGAATTCATCCAAGAGGAAAAAAATGACTAAAAATTAGAGGCATGTTGTATACACTTAGATATATGTTGCTACGGATATTTCAAGACCTCTGCCACAATCCATTAATACTAAATCTAAAGCAATATAATGAGGTCAACAAGTAGATTATGAAAACATTTTTATGTCACAAATGTCATGAGATTAAATAGATGAAAAGAGGTTACAAAGTGAATATGGATCAACCACTAAGTAGCGAACACATATTGTAAACACTTAGATATGTATTGCCATGGATATTTTAAGACCTTTGTCACAATCCATCATGACTAAATCTAAATCAAGAGAAAGAGATCAACAAGTAGATTATGAAAACATTGCATTCTGATGTAACAAATTTTATGATATTGGACACATAGCAAAAGGTTGCAAAGTGAAAACAATGAAGAAAGAGATAAAAAATTGGATGTAAGACAAGATTCAATGTGAAAAAGGAGATCATACCATAATAGAATTTGGATCAAAATATAGTGGCAAAGTAATCCATTCTATATCCTCAAATGGAAAAGGCCATTATGGTTTACTCAAATCAACCATTAGAATAAATCAAGAACAAAGATAAAAGAGAACCCAAAGGGATATTGACTTAGGCAACAAAAAAATAGATATTGTGTGTTAACAAGAAGTGAGGATAATCCTAAAAATAAAAATAAAAAGTGAGGATGATCCTCCAAATAGAAATAAAATTTAGTGAGAAATGTGAGGAAGCATTAAAAAATATTTGACAAATGAGGGATTGTTTGGTAGTTTCTTCTATAGGATATTTTAGATGTATTATGACAATATAGGACAAGTGCAAATGGGATAGACAATTGATAAGAGAAAAAAGTAATTGGCTTGCTAGTCCATTTTACAATAAATTATAAAACATCAAAGCTAGAGTTAGAAATGTATATTCTCCAAATATAGTTACTCCTCACAAATTATTTTGAAAGGACCTCAAACTATTTTTATCAAATGTAATGATGATTCATAATACTAACCTATGGATCCTTGAGGAGGACTTCAACATGGTTCTATATCCTTGATAAAATAAGGATGATACTCCTAGATAGTCTAAATTAATATAATATTTTTTATATTAATCAATTCAAATGGCCTTCGAGATTGTATTTATTCAATATTTCAATATACAAGGAATAACACAAACTCATATAGTAGAAAGATCAGATAGTTTTTTATTATCCAACACATGGTTGTAAATATAGCATATAATCTATTTTCATACTTTATTATGATTAGGATTAGGTCAGAATTCCATCTCTTGAGATGTGATTTCCTCAATAATTGCAATCCAAATCCATTTTGCTTTTAGTCTAAATGGCTCTAAGACCTTCATTTCTTTTGGTTAATTATGTTATGGTGGGATAATTTAATTTTGAAAGATCATGTTTATACAATTTTGTTAAAAGATGAAATATCTAAAGGGAAAATGAAGATTTGGAATATCAAATATTTTAGTGACATTTTAAAAAGAGGATAAAATTGAATCCCAACTCAAAAATTTACAAGAGATAGTAGAATTCAATGTAATATATCATGATAATTATGTGCAATAAAAATAATTACTTCCTAATTATCATAATATATTGAAAAACAAGGATTCATATTGATCCCCAAAAAACTAGGGATTCTTTTTGTCACATAAAAAATATTTCAACTCTACATGGAAGAAATATTGAGCAAGAAGAAGATATTACGAAGGAAGGAAGGAACTATTTCAAAATGATTTTGATAAATTTTGGGCAATATAAGAATGCTGAAGGTAAGATTTTGTGAAATATTCCATCAATTATCACATAGAGACAAAACAAAAATTTGATGAGGAAGAACTAGGGGAAATTTATTGAAAAACGATTCATCTTTCAAGAATCATATATTTGCATATAATTGTCTGATATAGACGATTCACGTTCCATTTTGTGTGGAATTTTAAGATCCTTGAAATGAGTGGTCATACAAAATAATCCAAGCAGTATTGAGGGAGATATGACCATGTGAATACAATTGTCCAAAACAAGGGCAACATTAGGGTAATTATTTTAAGGAAAATATTGATATTTTAAGATCCACATTTTTATGAATAGTTACCCAAATTAGATGATTCTTAGATCAATTTGTGTGTAATATTAAGAGATTTAAAATGAGCACTCATATGAATGAATCAGAATAGTATTGAGGGAGATATGACCATATGAATTCAGCCATCTAGAATAAGGGCAATGATGTTTTTTCAACCTCCAAAAATTAATATTGCAGATATCTGTCAGCCATGGTTTGAATTATGAAAGGAGCAATGGAAGGCTAGGGATTTAGCAAGGTGGTACATTATATTTGGGCATATAATTATTTAGCCAAGTTTTATTTATCCTTTCATTATCTTAGAAGTTCTACATGTGGATTATTGTAGGTTTATTTTCAGATATTATAATTGTTATAGGATATACTGGTAAATTTTAGTAGATATCAAGTTATTGTTTCCTCCCATGGACTGAGTTATAGTTAAATTCTTAGAAATATACCTAGTAGTAGAGGTTAGGGAGGACCTCATAGAGCAGTAGTCCTTGTTTCTTAAAGATAGGTTAATGATTGGTAAATTTAATAGGTCTTGGCTAGGGGTTTTGGCTCTAAGAAAATGGATTAATGGGAGATGAAATTCTCCAAGAGTGAGTTTATCATTTATTCCAAAAAATTTCTTCCTAGCCATTTTCTATTTCAAGGAGGAAAGAGATAGAATCCTAAAAGAGGGTCATTGGTTTATGGGAAGAGCAACACTCTTCCTTACCTACTGGTATGAAGGCTTTGTACTTGAAAATGTAAATTTATCCCTAGTGACATTATGGGTTAGGATGTATGGGTTACCCATTGATTGCTTGGAAATAGATACCTTAAAGAAAATAATAAAAACTAATGGATAATTCCTTGAGATTTCATAAACTACAAAAAGATAGTGTCTTTGCTATTTATGCTCGACTATTGTTCATGATTGATATCAATAAACCTTTACCATAATAAAAATTATTAAGTCATATCAAACCATGGGTTATGAAAATATATCTTTTGGATGTATAATATGTCATGAGATGGGGCATATTTAGATATCATACCCTAAGAATAATCCAATAGAAACATATGTAGAAAACTGCTAGAGAAACTTAGAAATGGATATGGACGAGGATGGTTTTCAACTTTCAAAAAATATGTCCAAATAGATGAAAAACAATAAAAAATGGAGACCACTAGTAAGGATATTTAAAGAATTACAACTTCTTTTGGGGATATACCCTAAAAAGAAAAAGTGGATCAAAGCTTAGAGGACATGGTACAATAGGATAATAATATTAACAAGGAATTGTTTACTTAGTATGACTGATTTAGGGAGGAACATTCATGTTGAACATAAGAAATATACCTCATCAAATTTTGAAGACCCTCTTGAAGTATCATGAACCATTCAAGAGAACGAAAGAGGTAGAGAATATATAGTGTTAGATGTTAATACCTCTACCTTTAATAAGGAAATACCAAAAAATGAGAAGGATAAGTTCAAAGCTTTCCAGGCAGATCCAAGAGAGGACAAATATAATGAAAATGAAAGTCATGAAAGAATATTGAGAAATATAATAATAAGACATAATACTGATATGGGTAGGGTAAAAAGAGGAAAACCTTAAAATTATCAAGTGAGAGCTAGGGAAGCAAGAGCAAACAATAAGAAAGAAACACAATCTAAGTTGGCTGGACTTGTCTTTATTAAATAGAAAATTGATATTGGTAATTTGTAGGCATGGCCAATAGCCCCTAGTAAGACATGATTGCCATCTCATGGAATATAATGGGTGCTAATTCCCCCTCAAAGTAGAGGTATATTAGGGACCTAAGTTTAAGTAATAAGCTTGAGATTATTTGTATCTAGGAAACTAATATGACAAAAGAATTTTTCAAAACTATAAAAGCAATATGAGCAAGATGTGAATGAGATGTTGTGGATTTAGGAGTAGTAGGGGAATTATAACATGTTGGAATCTAGTTAGAACCTCCTGTGAAACTATTCATAAAACTAGGCATTGGATAACCTCATTAGTCACATGCTACTTTGTAGATATTTGTTTCATCCTTATCAATATCTATGGACCAGTCAGATAGGTCAAAAGTATAGAGTAGGGTTGAAGCCTTTATGAAAAGTAAAGATCAAGAAATATGATTCATGATCATAGATATTTTAATGTCATAACCAAGTTGGATGAAATTTTTGGGGAATGGGAAAAATAACCCAAAGTATGAGAGACTTCTCAGCTTTAATTCAAAATAATAATCTTTGGGAGGCTAAGTTTGAAGAGGAAAACTATACATGGACTAACAATAGAACATATTAGAACTTGATAATCAAAAATTAGAAAGATGTATACTCTCTAATAATTTTCTAGATGAAGGAACTTGTGCTAAAATTAATAGCTTGACAAGGATTGGTTCAGATCAATGTCCAATAAGAGGTAAAATGATGGTAAATGAATTAAAAAATATCACATTTTAAATATAAGAATATGTGGGAAGACCATCCTTAATTTGTCAATATGATAGCATAGACATGGATATATTTAGGAAATGGTGGGTTTTACACACTTCTAAGACAAATTAAATCTATGACAACTAGATTGAAAGAATGGAACAAGAACACTTTTAGAAACATTTTTGAGAAGAAAGAACTAAAAGAGAAACTTTCAAATTTTTAAAAATGTGAGCACAATAATCCAAGCTAGGAAGAAAGGGAGTTGGTTAGTGAATATCATAATATTTTGAGTAAGGAAGAGAAATATTCAACATTAAAATTAAGATAGACTTGGTTAAAAGGAGATAAAATACAAAAAAATCATAGGATGATAATAGTACAAAGATCAACATACAAAAATTAGTATAATTAAATCAGTAGAAATGGATTGGGTTAAAGAGGAGAAAAATAAAAAAGGAGGAAATTTTTTTTAGTAGAATATACTACAAGAAGTACCTTTAGTTATTATAGATGAAGATGGTAGCAAACTGATGGAGCCTATTACTATAGAATAAGTTCATTCAAATCTTCTCTTTTGATAAGGATAAATTCATAGGTATGAATGGGATATCAACGACATTCTATCAACATAATTTGGAAATAGTGAAGGATTCTCTATTAGTGGTAGCAGAATAATCTAGGGTAAAATAGTACACACCTTATAAAATAAATGAAATATATCTTACCCTAATTACCAAAAATAAGGATGCAAAGTTATTTGATTCATTTAGGCCCATAAACCTATGTAATATATCATTAATATAATCTACAAAGTGATTTCAAATTGGTCAAGATCATATTTAGACAAAATTATTTTAGAAGAGCAAGGATTATTTTTTAAATTGATATAGATTCTGGATGAGATCATAATAACTCATGAAGTAATGCATTCAATAGCTTCTAGAAAAGAGATAGCAATGACCTCGAAATTTGATATGAATGTAGCCTATGATAGGATTAAATATGATACCCGAGTGTTGTAGGTGAGTTGGAGAGGAGAGGGCAATCCTCCAAGGGAGGTCCCAGGTTTGAATCTCCACCCTACCAAAAAGCTGAATTGGGTACCCAAAATCCAATTGATAATGTTGGTATAGGCAGGGCTGGGTGCGACCCCCGGGTGACTTTGACAGTGTAGAACCGCCCGTTCGTGGTCTCTTAGACCAAGGCAGCCCCACAAGAGGTTTTTCACTTAAAAAAAAAGAAGATAGGATTAAATATGATTTTATTTTTGAAATATTAGAAAATTTTGGATTTGGAAAGAAATGGGTCAAATGGATTATATATTGTGTCTCTATAGCATCATATTTTTTTATCCAATAGGATAGTAGCAGAATCATTTAAATTCAAGAGGGTCTTAGACAAGGAGATCCTCTATCATCATTTTTGTTCATTATTTTGGCAGAGGTATTGTAAAGGAACTTGAAGAAGGCATAAAAAGATGGGCTAATAAGAAGACTTAAGGCTAGTAATAACATCAACAAAAATCACCCATCAATAGTTTTTAGATGATACAACCCTTTTCAGGAGGGCATGAATAAACAAGGCTAGAGATTTGAATTATTTACTAAGGGAATATGAAAGAGGGTTAGGCAGAAAGTTAATAGGAAAAAATCTAAATTTTATTTCTAAAATACTTTAGATAGAATCAAAGCAAGGATATGTAGGTTACTTGAAATGGAGGAGGCAAATTTTCCAGCAACATATCTAGGGGAGAAGAGAATGAGGATAGAATTATGGAATCCAACTATAAGTAAATTTTAGAATAAACTATCGACATGGAAATGTAGATGGTTATCATTAGCAGGAAGAGTGCAACTAATTAAATTAATCTTACAAGTCATTCCAACATATTATGTCCTTGTATATTATGTCAAAATCGATAGAATTTTTTTTAGTCTATATTATGTGCTTATTTTTATAGTCAATATTATATAATAAGAGGAAATTTCCTTTGGATCAACCACTAAGTAGCGAACACATATTGTAAACACTTAGATATGTATTGCCATGGATATTTTAAGACCTTTGTCACAATCCATCATGACTAAATCTAAATCAAGAGAAAGAGATCAACAAGTAGATTATGAAAACATTGCATTCTGATGTAACAAATTTTATGATATTGGACACATAGCAAAAGGTTGCAAAGTGAAAACAATGAAGAAAGAGATAAAAAATTGGATGTAAGACAAGATTCAATGTGAAAAAGGAGATCATACCATAATAGAATTTGGATCAAAATATAGTGGCAAAGTAATCCCTTCTATATCCTCAAATGGAAAAGGCCATTATGGTTTACTCAAATCAACCATTAGAATAAATCAAGAACAAAGATAAAAGAGAACCCAAAGGGATATTGACTTAGGCAACAAAAAAATAGATATTGTGTTTTAACAAGAAGTGAGGATAATCCTAAAAATAAAAATAAAAAGTGAGGATGATCCTCCAAATAGAAATAAAATTTAGTGAGAAATGTGAGGAAGCATTAAAAAATATTTGACAAATGAGGGATTGTTTGGTAGTTTCTTCTATAGGATATTTTAGATGTATTATGACAATATAGGACAAGTGCAAATGGGATAGACAATTGATAAGAGAAAAAAGTAATTGGCTTGCTAGTCCATTTTACAATAAATTATAAAACATCAAAGCTAGAGTTAGAAATGTATATTCTCCAAATATAGTTACTCCTCACAAATTATTTTGAAAGGACCTCAAACTATTTTTATCAAATGTAATGATGATTCATAATACTAACCTATGGATCCTTGAGGAGGACTTCAACATGGTTCTATATCCTTGATAAAATAAGGATGATACTCCTAGATAGTCTAAATTAATATAATATTTTTTATATTAATCAATTCAAATGGCCTTCGAGATTGTATTTATTCAATATTTCAATATACAAGGAATAACACAAACTCATATAGTAGAAAGATCAGATAGTTTTTTATTATCCAACACATGGTTATAAATATAGCATATAATCTATTTTCATACTTTATTATGATTAGGATTAGGTCAGAATTCCATCTCTTGAGATGTGATTTCCTCAATAATTGCAATCCAAATCCATTTTGCTTTTAGTCTAAATGGCTCTAAGACCTTCATTTCTTTTGGTTAATTATGTTATGGTGGGATAATTTAATTTTGAAAGATCATGTTTATACAATTTTGTTAAAAGATGAAATATCTAAAGGGAAAATGAAGATTTGGAATATCAAATATTTTAGTGACATTTTAAAAAGAGGATAAAATTGAATCCCAACTCAAAAATTTACAAGAGATAGTAGAATTCAATGTAATATATCATGATAATTATGTGCAATAAAAATAATTACTTCCTAATTATCATAATATATTGAAAAACAAGGATTCATATTGATCCCCAAAAAACTAGGGATTCTTTTTGTCACATAAAAAAATATTTCAACTCTACATGGAAGAAATATTGAGCAAGAAGAAGATATTACGAAGGAAGGAAGGAACTATTTCAAAATGATTTTGATAAATTTTGGGCAATATAAGAATGCTTAAGGTAAGATTTTGTGAAATATTCCATCAATTATCACATAGAGACAAAACAAAAATTTGATGAGGAAGAACTAGGGGAAATTTATTGAAAAACGATTCATCTTTCAAGAATCATATATTTGCATATAATTGTCTGATATAGACGATTCACGTTCCATTTTGTGTGGAATTTTAAGATCCTTGAAATGAGTGGTCATACAAAATAATCCAAGCAGTATTGAGGGAGATATGACCATGTGAATACAATTGTCCAAAACAAGCGCAACATTAGGGTAATTATTTTAAGGAAAATATTGATATTTTAAGATCCACATTTTTATGAATAGTTACCCAAATTAGATGATTCTTAGATCAATTTGTGTGTAATATTAAGAGATTTAAAATGAGCGCTCATATGAATGAATCAGAATAGTATTGAGGGAGATATGACCATATGAATTCAGCCATCTAGAATAAGGGCAATGATGTTTTTTCAACCTCCAAAAATTAATATTGCAGATATCTGTCAGCCATGGTTTGAATTATGAAAGGAGCAATGGAAGGCTAGGGATTTAGCAAGGTGGTACATTATACTTGGGCATATAATTATTTAGCCAAGTTTTATTTATCCTTTCATTATCTTAGAAGTTCTACATGTGGATTATTGTAGGTTTATTTTCAGATATTATAATTGTTATAGGATATACTGGTAAATTTTAGTAGATATCAAGTTATTGTTTCCTCCCATGGACTGAGTTATAGTTAAATTCTTAGAAATATACCTAGTAGTAGAGGTTAGGGAGGACCTCATAGAGCAGTAGTCCTTGTTTCTTAAAAATAGGTTAATGATTGGTAAATTTAATAGGTCTTGGCTAGGGGTTTTGGCTCTAAGAAAATGGATTAATGGGAGATGAAATTCTCCAAGAGTGAGTTTATCATTTATTCCAAAAAATTTCTTCCTAGCCATTTTCTATTTCAAGGAGGAAAGAGATAGAATCCTAAAAGAGGGTCATTGGTTTATGGGAAGAGCAACACTCTTCCTTACCTACTGGTATGAAGGATTTGTACTTGAAAATGTAAATTTATCCCTAGTGACATTATGGGTTAGGATGTATGGGTTACCCATTGATTGCTTGGAAATAGATACCTTAAAGAAAATAAGAAAAACTAATGGATAATTCCTTGAGATTTCATAAACTACAAAAAGATAGTGTCTTTGCTATTTATGCTCGACTATTGTTCATGATTGATATCAATAAACCTTTACCATAATAAAAATTATTAAGTCATATCAAACCATGGATTATGAAAATATATCTTTTGGATGTATAATATGTCATGATATGGGGCATATTTAGATATCATACCCTAAGAATAATCCAATAGAAACATATGTAGAAAACTGCTAGAGAAACTTAGAAATGGATATGGATGAGGATGGTTTTCAACTTTCAAAAAATATGTCCAAATAGATGAAAAACAATAAAAAATGGAGACCACTAGTAAGGATATTTAAAGAATTACAACTTCTTTTGGGGATATACCCTAAAAAGAAAAATTGGATCAAAGCTTAGAGGACATGGTACAATAGGATAATAATATTAACAATGAATTGTTTACTTAGTATGACTGATTTAGGGAGGAACATTCATGTTGAACATAAGAAATATACCTCATCAAATTTTGAAGACCCTCTTGAAGTATCATGAACCATTCAAGAGAACGAAAGAGGTAGAGAATATATAGTGTTAGATGTTAATACCTCTACCTTTAATAAGGAAATACCAAAAAATGAGAAGGATAAGTTCAAAGCTTTCCAGGCAGATCCAAGAGAGGACAAATATAATGAAAATGAAAGTCATGAAAGAATATTGAGAAATATAATAATAAGACATAATACTGATATGGGTAGGGTAAAAAGAGGAAAACCTTAAAATTATCAAGTGAGAGCTAGGGAAGCAAGAGCAAACAATAAGAAAGAAACACAATCTAAGTTGGTTGGACTTGTCTTTATTAAATAGAAAATTGATATTGGTAATTTGTAGGCATGGCCAATAGCCCCTAGTAAGACATGATTGCCATCTCATGGAATATAATGGGTGCTAATTCCCCCTCAAAGTAGAGGTATATTAGGGACCTAAGTTTAAGTAATAAGCTTGAGATTATTTGTATCTAGGAAACTAATATGACAAAAGAATTTTTCAAAACTATAAAAGCAATATGAGCAAGATGTGAATGAGATGTTGTGGATTTAGGAGTAGTAGGGGAATTATAACATGTTGGAATCTAGTTAGAACCTCCTGTGAAACTATTCATAAAACTAGGCATTGGATAACCTCATTAGTCACATGCTACTTTGTAGATATTTGTTTCATCCTTATCAATATCTATGGACCTATCGAGATAGGTCAAAAGTATAGAGTAGGGTTGAAGCCTTTATGAAAAGTAAAGATCAAGAAATATGATTCATGATCATAGATATTTTAATGTCATAACCAAGTTGGATGAAATTTTTGGGGAATGGGAAAAATAACCCAAAGTATGAGAGACTTCTCAGCTTTAATTCAAAATAATAATCTTTGGGAGGCTAAGTTTGAAGAGGAAAACTATACATGGACTAACAATAGAACATATTAGAACTTGATAATCAAAAATTAGAAAGATGTATACTCTCTAATAATTTTCTAGATGAAGGAACTTGTGCTAAAATTAATAGCTTGACAAGGATTGGTTCAGATCAATGTCCAATAAGAGGTAAAATGATGGTAAATGAATTAAAAAATATCACATTTTAAATATAAGAATATGTGGGAAGACCATCCTTAATTTGTCAATATGATAGCATAGACATGGATATATTTAGGAAATGGTGGGTTTTATACACTTCTAAGACAAATTAAATCTATGACAACTAGATTGAAAGAATGGAACAAGAACACTTTTAGAAACATTTTTGAGAAGAAAGAACTAAAAGAGAAACTTTCAAATTTTTAAAAAGGTGAGCACAATAATCCAAGCTAGGAAGAAAGGGAGTTGGTTAGTGAATATCATAATATTTTGAGTAAGGAAGAGAAATATTCAACATTAAAATTAAGATAGACTTGGTTAAAAGGAGATAAAATACAAAAAAATCATAGGATGATAATAGTACAAAGATCAACATACAAAAATTAGTATAATTAAATCAGTAGAAATGGATTGGGTTAAAGAGGAGAAAAATAAAAAAGGAGGAAATTTTTTTTAGTAGAATATACTACAAGAAGTACCTTTAGTTATTATAGATGAAGATGGTAGCAAACTGATGGAGCCTATTACTATAGAATAAGTTCATTCAAATCTTCTCTTTTGATAAGGATAAATTCATAGGTATGAATGGGATATCAACGACATTCTATCAACATAATTTGGAAATAGTGAAGGATTCTCTATTAGTGGTAGCAGAATAATCTAGGGTAAAATAGTACACACCTTATAAAATAAATGAAATATATCTTACCCTAATTACCAAAAATAAGGATGCAAAGTTATTTGATTCATTTAGGCCCATAAACCTATGTAATATATCATTAATATAATCTACAAAGTGATTTCAAATTGGTCAAGATCATATTTAGACAAAATTATTTTAGAAGAGCAAGGATTATTTTTTAAATTGATATAGATTCTGGATGAGATCATAATAACTCATGAAGTAATGCATTCAATAGCTTCTAGAAAAGAGATAGCAATGACCTCGAAATTTGATATGAATGTAGCCTATGATAGGATTAAATATGATACCCAGGTGTTGTAGGTGAGTTGGAGAGGAGAGGGCAATCCTCCAAGGGAGGTCCCAAGTTTGAATCTCCACCCTACCAAAAATCTGAATTGGGTACCCAAAATCCAATTGATAATGTTGGTATAGGCAGGGTCGGGTGCGACCCCCGGGTGACTTTGACGGTGTAGAACCGCCCGTTCGTGGTCTCTTAGACCAAGGCAGCCCCACAAGAGGTTTTTCACTTAAAAAAAAAGAAGATAGGATTAAATATGATTTTATTTTTGAAATATTAGAAAATTTTGGATTTGGAAAGAAATGGGTCAAATGGATTATATATTGTGTCTCTATAGCATCATATTTTTTTATCCAATAGGATAGTAGCAGAATCATTTAAATTCAAGAGGGTCTTAGACAAGGAGATCCTCTATCATCATTTTTGTTCATTATTTTGGCAGAGGTATTGTAAAGGAACTTGAAGAAGGCATAAAAAGATGGGCTAATAAGAAGACTTAAGGCTAGTAATAACATCAACAAAAATCACCCATCAATAGTTTTTAGATGATACAACCCTTTTTGGGAGGGCATGAATAAACAAGGCTTGAGATTTGAATAATTATATAAAGGAATACAAAAGAGTGTTAGGGAAGAAAGTTAATAGGAAAAAATCTAAATTTTACTTCTAAAATACTTTAGATAGAATCAAAGCAAGGATATGTAGGTTACTTGAAATGGAGGAGGCAAATTTTCCAGCAACATATCTAGGGGAGAAGAGAATGAGGATAGAATTATGGAATCCAACTATAAGTAAATTTTAGAATAAACTATCGACATGGAAATGTAGATGGTTATCATTAGCGAGGAAGAGTGCAACTAATTAAATTAATCTTACAAGTCATTCCAACATATTATGTCCTTGTATATTATGTCAAAATCGATAGAATTTTTTTTAGTCTATATTATGTGCTTATTTTTATAGTCAATATTATATAATAAGAGGAAATTTCCTTTGGATCAACCACTAAGTAGCGAACACATATTGTAAACACTTAGATATGTATTGCCATGGATATTTTAAGACCTTTGTCACAATCCATCATGACTAAATCTAAATCAAGAGAAAGAGATCAACAAGTAGATTATGAAAACATTGCATTCTGATGTAACAAATTTTATGATATTGGACACATAGCAAAAGGTTGCAAAGTGAAAACAATGAAGAAAGAGATAAAAAATTGGATGTAAGACAAGATTCAATGTGAAAAAGGAGATCATACCATAATAGAATTTGGATCAAAATATAGTGGCAAAGTAATCCCTTCTATATCCTCAAATGGAAAAGGCCATTATGGTTTACTCAAATCAACCATTAGAATAAATCAAGAACAAAGATAAAAGAGAACCCAAAGGGATATTGACTTAGGCAACAAAAAAATAGATATTGTGTGTTAACAAGAAGTGAGGATAATCCTAAAAATAAAAATAAAAAGTGAGGATGATCCTCCAAATAGAAATAAAATTTAGTGAGAAATGTGAGGAAGCATTAAAAAATATTTGACAAATGAGGGATTGTTTGGTAGTTTCTTCTATAGGATATTTTAGATGTATTATGACAATATAGGACAAGTGCAAATGGGATAGACAATTGATAAGAGAAAAAAGTAATTGGCTTGCTAGTCCATTTTACAATAAATTATAAAACATCAAAGCTAGAGTTAGAAATGTATATTCTCCAAATATAGTTACTCCTCACAAATTATTTTGAAAGGACCTCAAACTATTTTTATCAAATGTAATGATGATTCATAATACTAACCTATGGATCCTTGAGGAGGACTTCAACATGGTTCTATATCCTTGATAAAATAAGGATGATACTCCTAGATAGTCTAAATTAATATAATATTTTTTATATTAATCAATTCAAATGGCCTTCGAGATTGTATTTATTCAATATTTCAATATACAAGGAATAACACAAACTCATATAGTAGAAAGATCAGATAGTTTTTTATTATCCAACACATGGTTGTAAATATAGCATATAATCTATTTTCATACTTTATTATGATTAGGATTAGGTCAGAATTCCATCTCTTGAGATGTGATTTCCTCAATAATTGCAATCCAAATCCATTTTGCTTTTAGTCTAAATGGCTCTAAGACCTTCATTTCTTTTGGTTAATTATGTTATGGTGGGATAATTTAATTTTGAAAGATCATGTTTATACAATTTTGTTAAAAGATGAAATATCTAAAGGGAAAATGAAGATTTGGAATATCAAATATTTTAGTGACATTTTAAAAAGAGGATAAAATTGAATCCCAACTCAAAAATTTACAAGAGATAGTAGAATTCAATGTAATATATCATGATAATTATGTGCAATAAAAATAATTACTTCCTAATTATCATAATATATTGAAAAACAAGGATTCATATTGATCCCCAAAAAACTAGGGATTCTTTTTGTCACATAAAAAATATTTCAACTCTACATGGAAGAAATATTGAGCAAGAAGAAGATATTACGAAGGAAGGAAGGAACTATTTCAAAATGATTTTGATAAATTTTGGGCAATATAAGAATGCTTAAGGTAAGATTTTGTGAAATATTCCATCAATTATCACATAGAGACAAAACAAAAATTTGATGAGGAAGAACTAGGGGAAATTTATTGAAAAACGATTCATCTTTCAAGAATCATATATTTGCATATAATTGTCTGATATAGACGATTCACGTTCCATTTTGTGTGGAATTTTAAGATCCTTGAAATGAGTGGTCATACAAAATAATCCAAGCAGTATTGAGGGAGATATGACCATGTGAATACAATTGTCCAAAACAAGCGCAACATTAGGGTAATTATTTTAAGGAAAATATTGATATTTTAAGATCCACATTTTTATGAATAGTTACCCAAATTAGATGATTCTTAGATCAATTTGTGTGTAATATTAAGAGATTTAAAATGAGCGCTCATATGAATGAATCAGAATAGTATTGAGGGAGATATGACCATATGAATTCAGCCATCTAGAATAAGGGCAATGATGTTTTTTCAACCTCCAAAAATTAATATTGCAGATATCTGTCAGCCATGGTTTGAATTATGAAAGGAGCAATGGAAGGCTAGGGATTTAGCAAGGTGGTACATTATATTTGGGCATATAATTATTTAGCCAAGTTTTATTTATCCTTTCATTATCTTAGAAGTTCTACATGTGGATTATTGTAGGTTTATTTTCGAATAATATAATTGTTATAGGATATATTAGTAAATTTTAGTAGATATCAAGTTATAGTTTCCTCACCATGGACCGATTTATAAATAAATTCTTAGATATATACCTAGTAGTAGAGGTTAAAGAGGACCTCATAGAGCAAGTAGTCCTTGTTTCTTAAAGATAGGGTAATGATTGGTAAATTTAATAGGTCTTGGCTAGGGGTTTTGGCTCTAAGAAAATGGATTAATGGGAGATGAAATTCTCCAAGAGTGAGTTTATCATTTATTCCAAAAAATTTCTTCCTAGCCATTTTCTATTTCAAGGAGGAAAGAGATAGAATCCTAAAAGAGGGTCATTGGTTTATGGGAAGAGCAACACTCTTCCTTACCTACTGGTATGAAGGCTTTGTACTTGAAAATGTAAATTTATCCCTAGTGACATTATGGGTTAGGATGTATGGGTTACCCATTGATTGCTTGGAAATAGATACCTTAAAGAAAATAAGAAAAACTAATGGATAATTCCTTGAGATTTCATAAACTACAAAAAGATAGTGTCTTTGCTATTTATGCTCGACTATTGTTCATGATTGATATCAATAAACCTTTACCATAATAAAAATTATTAAGTCATATCAAACCATGGATTATGAAAATATATCTTTTGGATGTATAATATGTCATGAGATGGGGCATATTTAGATATCATACCCTAAGAATAATCCAATAGAAACATATGTAGAAAACTGCTAGAGAAACTTAGAAATGGATATGGATGAGGATGGTTTTCAACTTTCAAAAAATATGTCCAAATAGATGAAAAACAATAAAAAATGGAGACCACTAGTAAGGATATTTAAAGAATTACAACTTCTTTTGGGGATATACCCTAAAAAGAAAAATTGGATCAAAGCTTAGAGGACATGGTACAATAGGATAATAATATTAACAAGGAATTGTTTACTTAGTATGACTGATTTAGGGAGGAACATTCATGTTGAACATAAGAAATATACCTCATCAAATTTTGAAGACCCTCTTGAAGTATCATGAACCATTCAAGAGAACGAAAGAGGTAGAGAATATATAGTGTTAGATGTTAATACCTCTACCTTTAATAAGGAAATACCAAAAAATGAGAAGGATAAGTTCAAAGCTTTCCAGGCAGATCCAAGAGAGGACAAATATAATGAAAATGAAAGTCATGAAAGAATATTGAGAAATATAATAATAAGACATAATACTGATATGGGTAGGGTAAAAAGAGGAAAACCTTAAAATTATCAAGTGAGAGCTAGGGAAGCAAGAGCAAACAATAAGAAAGAAACACAATCTAAGTTGGTTGGACTTGTCTTTATTAAATAGAAAATTGATATTGGTAATTTGTAGGCATGGCCAATAGCCCCTAGTAAGACATGATTGCCATCTCATGGAATATAATGGGTGCTAATTCCCCCTCAAAGTAGAGGTATATTAGGGACCTAAGTTTAAGTAATAAGCTTGAGATTATTTGTATCTAGGAAACTAATATGACAAAAGAATTTTTCAAAACTATAAAAGCAATATGAGCAAGATGTGAATGAGATGTTGTGGATTTAGGAGTAGTAGGGGAATTATAACATGTTGGAATCTAGTTAGAACCTCCTGTGAAACTATTCATAAAACTAGGCATTGGATAACCTCATTAGTCACATGCTACTTTGTAGATATTTGTTTCATCCTTATCAATATCTATGGACCGATCAGATAGGTCAAAAGTATAGAGTAGGGTTGAAGCCTTTATGAAAAGTAAAGATCAAGAAATATGATTCATGATCATAGATATTTTAATGTCATAACCAAGTTGGATGAAATTTTTGGGGAATGGGAAAAATAACCCAAAGTATGAGAGACTTCTCAGCTTTAATTCAAAATAATAATCTTTGGGAGGCTAAGTTTGAAGAGGAAAACTATACATGGACTAACAATAGAACATATTAGAACTTGATAATCAAAAATTAGAAAGATGTATACTCTCTAATAATTTTCTAGATGAAGGAACTTGTGCTAAAATTAATAGCTTGACAAGGATTGGTTCAGATCAATGTCCAATAAGAGGTAAAATGATGGTAAATGAATTAAAAAATATCACATTTTAAATATAAGAATATGTGGGAAGACCATCCTTAATTTGTCAATATGATAGCATAGACATGGATATATTTAGGAAATGGTGGGTTTTATACACTTCTAAGACAAATTAAATCTATGACATCTAGATTAAAAGAATGGAACAAGAACACTTTTAGAAACATTTTTGAGAAGAAAGAACTAAAAGAGAAACTTTCAAATTTTTAAAAAGGTGAGCACAATAATCCAAGCTAGGAAGAAAGGGAGTTGGTTAGTGAATATCATAATATTTTGAGTAAGGAAGAGAAATATTCAACATTAAAATTAAGATCGACTTGGTTAAAAGGAGATAAAATACAAAAAAATCATAGGATGATAATAGTACAAAGATCAACATACAGAAATTAGTATAATTAAATCAGTAGAAATGGATTGGGTTAAAGAGGAGAAAAATAAAAAAGGAGGAAATTTTTTTTAGTAGAATATACTACAAGAAGTACCTTTAGTTATTATAGATGAAGATGGTAGCAAACTGATGGAGCCTATTACTATAGAATAAGTTCATTCAAATCTTCTCTTTTGATAAGGATAAATTCATAGGTATGAATGGGATATCAACGACATTCTATCAACATAATTTGGAAATAGTGAAGGATTCTCTATTAGTGGTAGCAGAATAATCTAGGGTAAAATAGTACACACCTTATAAAATAAATGAAATATATCTTACCCTAATTACCAAAAATAAGGATGCAAAGTTATTTGATTCATTTAGGCCCATAAACCTATGTAATATATCATTAATATAATCTACAAAGTGATTTCAAATTGGTCAAGATCATATTTAGACAAAATTATTTTAGAAGAGCAAGGATTATTTTTTAAATTGATATAGATTCTGGATGAGATCATAATAACTCATGAAGTAATGCATTCAATAGCTTCTAGAAAAGAGATAGCAATGACCTCGAAATTTGATATGAATGTAGCCTATGATAGGATTAAATATGATACCCAGGTGTTGTAGGTGAGTTGGAGAGGAGAGGGCAATCCTCCAAGGGAGGTCCCAAGTTTGAATCTCCACCCTACCAAAAAGCTGAATTGGGTACCCAAAATCCAATTGATAATGTTGGTATAGGCGAGGTCGGGTGCGACCCCGGGTGACTTTGACAGTGTAGAACCGCCCGTTCGTGGTCTCTTAGACCAAGGCATCCCCACAAGAGGTTTTTCACTTAAAAAAAAAGAAGATAGGATTAAATATGATTTTATTTTTGAAATATTAGAAAATTTTGGATTTGGAAAGAAATGGGTCAAATGGATTATATATTGTGTCTCTATAGCATCATATTTTTTTATCCAATAGGATAGTAGCAGAATCATTTAAATTCAAGAGGGTCTTAGACAAGGAGATCCTCTATCATCATTTTTGTTCATTATTTTGGCAGAGGTATTGTAAAGGAACTTGAAGAAGGCATAAAAAGATGGGCTAATAAGAAGACTTAAGGCTAGTAATAACATCAACAAAAATCACCCATCAATAGTTTTTAGATGATACAACCCTTTTCAGGAGGGCATGAATAAACAAGGCTAGAGATTTGAATTATTTACTAAGGGAATATGAAAGAGGGTTAGGCAGAAAGTTAATAGGAAAAAATCTAAATTTTATTTCTAAAATACTTTAGATAGAATCAAAGCAAGGATATGTAGGTTACTTGAAATGGAGGAGGCAAATTTTCCAGCAACATATCTAGGGGAGAAGAGAATGAGGATAGAATTATGGAATCCAACTATAAGTAAATTTTAGAATAAACTATCGACATGGAAATGTAGATGGTTATCATTAGCAGGAAGAGTGCAACTAATTAAATTAATCTTACAAGTCATTCCAACATATTATGTCCTTGTATATTATGTCAAAATCGATAGAATTTTTTTTAGTCTATATTATGTGCTTATTTTTATAGTCAATATTATATAATAAGAGGAAATTTCCTTTGGTGAAATGAAGCAAGGTCTGTGATGATAAAATTAGGGGAGGTTTTGGTTTAAAAGTTCTTATAGATGCAAACTTAGCTCTAAGGGGAAAAGTAATTTGAAGATTATATACAGATTCAAATATAATGGGCAAGAATTATTCTAAGTACGTTCATTCCAATGACCCAAGCTTAATATTTGTTGCATTGTTACTTCTAAATGGTTTTGACCGATCTTAAGGCACCCTCACTTCCTTATCTGGAGGAAAATTCCAAAACAGAATAGCAGACAGCCGAGGTCTATCCCCTCCATACACAACGCGATGCTCAGCACTCCAACATCTGTCGTTGCTCCATATCTTCATTCCACCCACTCACAAAAGCAAACAAAACTTTAATGGCCTCAGAAGAACTTGAAGACTGGAATTGAGGAACAGCATAAATGTTAACATACCTTGAAAGAATCTCCAGTTATTATGAGAAATGAGGCGGGAAGCGGTTTGGCGCCGAGCCACTCGCCTTCTTTCGACCGGATCTCGAGACCACCAACTTCCTCGTACAAAATTGATAGAATGCTTACATCCGTATGAGCAACAAAACGCAAGGCATCACCATCACCTGAATAATAATTCAGACGAAGATCACCTTCGCATTTCTCAAAGTCTGAGGGGAAAACTTTGACACTTTCCAAACCCAAAGCCTTGATAATAAGTTTTAATATTGAATTCGCAAGATCGACTAATTCATAACTCTTACTATCCGTGTTTAGGGTTGGGTATCTTCATCTCACCATGATCTCTTATAAGAAAGAAAGTTGAACTTATCAATGAAAGTTTAACACTACACAATAATTTGAACTTTAAACCTTTACCAATAAAAACTAAAGCATTCATATTAAAATTTCTTTCATTTTCATTGAGGAATATGGGCTAATTTTCCATAAAGTAAAGGTATTCCTTTGAAAGATTTCTACGGGTTTCAAATCTCACGTACATATACTTCACATCATAAAAAATAAACCTATTTTGGATAAGGAAAAAGATATTCATGTATATTTTTATAATTTATATGAGTGCCGGTAGAAAGTTATGGGATAAATAAAATGACAGCCGGTTGAATATACAGGTGTATGTAAATTTATGATAAAAACTTTTATAGTTTAAGTAATAGGTTTAATGTTGAAATTTAAAAAAATAAAAATATATAATAAATAATTTTATTAAATATTTTTTAATTATTTTGGAGAATGTTAATATTATACATAGTTAATTTTTTTATATAAATTTTAAAGTCAACAAAAATAGCAAGGACAAGTATTAATTTATTTAAACTTTTTTTCAAGAGGGTAATAAGAACTTAACTTAATTTAGCAAATAATATATAGTTTTTTTATTGATGTATTTTCCTAGAAATTATTTTATTTTTTTATAGGTAACAATTACATTTGTCTCATATTTTTTAAATCTCATTTTTTTACTAAGAGCCTATCAAAGAATTTTATAATTTTTATTTGCAAGAAGTCTCAAATTCTTGACGAATCTTTTGATAAAATTATTTTAACAATTTTTAATCTTTTATCTATTTCATGTTATTTTGATACTAACCTTTCTTTTTAGATGCAAGCATGAATTGATGTGGTAATTTGATATTATCCATATGCTCACTCTTTCTTTTTATAGATAGATAGATGACATAATTTTTCTCTTTACAGTAGGATTTTTGTTTATGTTAATATCATGAGATAATGAGTTTGAACCTTAACCCTTAACTCTTTAAGAAATAAATGTTTCTATACATTCTCAACATTTTTTTAACCTTCTTTTTAGGGGCTACCACTTTGAACAAGACAAACATATAAAATCATTGTTTGTCTTAATATTTAATTTTTTTTTTTTTTCAATTCCATAACTGATTCATCTACTTTAAATTTGCATGGCATATATATATTTTAAGCATCATTTCATGTGTTTCTTGACACAAGCATTGAAATTGTAGCTAGAATCAAATTCAAGTTCCAAGTATTCGTATGAAGCAACTACCTTCTCACTTTTAAATGTGATAGTTATATATTTATCTCAAGAACTAATAACCATTACCTTTGTTTTCCTTACATTAAATTTTATTTTAGAGTAGCTATAAAATTAATCTTAATCAATTATATTTCTTTGTAATCTATTTATAGACACCCAATTTTGTATGTAGGACTAATCTTCAATCGTGCCAATCCCTTCATCAGTCAACATTTCAATCATCCAGATTGAATCAACCTTCCTTGTGCCCAAATTTGTAACATTCATTTCTCCAAGAGGGATACCATTGGGAATAAGCTATAGCATCAATAGTGCTATCATGGCTTGGGGATGCCTTTGTAAAACCTCTCAACTTTGATATATTTTCATTCATATTTTATCTCCAACGATCATCAAGTTAAAGCACAAGCATGATAGCAATGTTAGTGCTATCACCTCCTTTGCTTTTGACTATCATACATAAAAAAACAAAGTTTGATCCCATATCTCTTTTAAACCACCTCCCATTAGTATCTTCTTAATCCCTTTATAGATTCATACCTAGTCCAAGAATTACATTGACGATGAGAAGATTGGAGATTGATGAGGGTATCACATTCTTGTGGTTCATCCTAGGTTAGATTATTTAATTTATTTCCTAGGTTTGCAAATAAACCTATCGCGAGTCTTCTACTCATGTAGGTTTCTATTTGTATGGCTATGTTGGCCATTAGCTAGATTTGTTAGCTATTAGTTAGCTACTAGTTAGGGTTTGTTAGCATTTTGTTAATTTTTCCCCTATTATTACTTTACATGCTTTAGGCATTTTATAACCTATATATTTTTTTTACACATAAATAAAATTCTCAGTTGGATTTCAATCCCTCTTGTGATCCCATTGAGAGTACCATTTGGGCTAATTTTAGCGACTTGAAATTTAATTTGGGATTTCATCGCTAATTTCAACCCCTCTTGTGATCCCATTGGGGAGTACCATTTGGACTAATTTTAGTGACTTAAAATTTAATTTAATTTGGGATTTCATTGCTGATTTCAATCTCTCTTGTGATCCCATTGGGGAGCACCATTTGGACTAATTTTAGTGACTTGAAATTTAATTTGGGATTTCATCGCTGATTTCAATCCCTCTTGTGATCCCATTGGGGAGTACCATTTGGGATAATTTTAGTGACTTGAAATTTAATTTGGGATTTCATCGCTCTAGGTTGGGCTGCCAAGTGGCTTTTCTCCTCAATATTCACTAACTCAATGACCATCGTATGGATGCCCAACCATCGCATGATGGTCACTTATGTAAGTGAGTCTTCACCCACTTAAAGGATACACGGTAGTTTCATGGCATCAATGTAGGATTGAATGATCATGCTTCTGCTCGAGCACCAACAGACCATCATAGTGGCTTCTTCTCCTCTACAACAAGCAAGTAATAAATTCACATCGATATTCCTATAAAAAATTCAACCAAATGGTGCAGACAAGTTGATGCTCTTTCTATGGTTTGATGCAGATGATCACCTACAAAATCTAACATCAATTCACCAATTCTTGCTATGGAGAGAGGTGTCCTACTGCGATTTCCTACCAAAAAACATACAAAATGAAAAATAAATAGATATCATCGTCTTCTCTATTTGCAAACGCTACCAAGGTTTAATGGTTAAGTCCGCGCTCACATAGGTCATCTCCAATGATTGCAATTAGTAGTCTCAAGCTCCCATGTATCATCGATGCATTACAACTTAGCCTAAAAACTAGTAGTCTCCACAAAGCATATGCACAAAGATATAGACGAGGATCGTAGTGAGGACACCAATGCAAGCTATAAAAATAATCAACACAATCAATGATTAAAATATAGTTTTGTGTTCATTATGCAGAAAATGTGTGAATAGTACCTCGATCAGAGCCTCGCAATTGAAATAACAACAGGTCAAAAAAACCCTATGAACAATGATTATCAACCTGGATTTTGCAATAGAAATACGATCTTGTATTCCTACTGAATGCTTGAGTTTGCTTGGTTCACATTGTTAGAAATCGCCAAGAAGGAAGGAAGGCTGATTAAACATAGATTGACATCTTTTAATCCCATATGTATTGTGTAAAAGCACTTCGAGTGCTTTAAAGCAAGAAATGCTCCCCTTATTAATTGCCCACCTATTTGTGGTCAGGTTTCCTTTCATCAAAAGCTTGGTGATCTATAGGCTACCATGTGGTCCTCATAAGACTTACCATTTGCTTTCATAGCTGTTGAGTTACAATCGTGCTCACCATTTGCTTTCATAAATATTGAGTTATTTTTCCACCACATGTCATGTCACATTAGATTTTTGTTTTCATATACCATGCTCACCTTTAGACCATAGCGGTATGTTGATCGTATTCCTACCTTCTTGGTCAACACATGTCACGTTAGATTTCTATTGTCATCTACCGTGCTCACCTTTAGACCATAGCGGTATGTTGACCGTATTCCAACCTTCTTGATTTGTTGACCACCTATCAGGTGGTCAAAACTTATTGTAAACAATTTTTGAAAAATTGTTGCCAAGCTTGTTGATAGAAAAATTTTAGATGCCAATTTTGGAAAAATTATTACCAAACCTAGTGACAGAAAATTATGCTATGATTTGTTAGATGTCGTCCAAGAATAGCAAAAATAGTTGCTAACAAAAATTGTTGCCAAACCTAATGACAAAAAATTGTTATATGTCGTTGAAGAATCACAAAAATTATTGCTAACAAAAATTACCCAACAAAGTTTGTCAACAACAATTGTAAAACGGAGTGATGAAATCCTAAATTGAATTTCATTGCTAAAATTAACCCAAATGAGAGCACATGTCAAAATAATCGTGTTCTAATCTTAAATGAGAGGGATTAAAATCTAAGTAAGAACTTTATTTATGTGCAAAGTTTATATAGGCTATAAAATATCCAAAAAATATAACTAGTCACCTAAATACCGTAAAAACATACCCAAAGAACGTAGGAGAAATAATAGGGAGGTAACCTTAATAAAATGTTAACAAACCCTAACAAATCCAACTAGTCGACATAGCCATCTAGCTAGAAACCTCCATGATTAGAAGACTCATGATAATTTATTTGTAAACCTAGGAAAGAAATTAAATAATCTAATCTAAGACAAATCACAAGATGTGATGCCCTCATCAATATCCAATATTCTCATCATCAATGTAATTATCCCACAAGGAGCCATGGTTGCCTATAAAACTAGCACTTGGGTGACCATTTCATCATAGTTTTTGTAGTAGCAAAACTATTTCAAAATTCATATGCATTTTCATCAAAAAATTTAGAGTAGACAATTTATATCAAAATCTCCTTATAATCATAAGCCTTTTTCATTTTACATGGCAAGATTATACCAAAATATTGTGAAGGCCATCTTTGCAAGTATTCAAGATCTAGTTTTTAGCAAGCTCTCTTGAAGTACTCTTGCAAGCATCCAAGAAAGTATCTAAGCAAGTATTTAAATCAAGTCTACAAGATTCAAGCAATCATCAAGCATTAAGAATTAAAACCCACAAGCTCAAGGATTCAACTACCATCAATAAGCAATCTAGAAATATTCCAACAAGTGTAAACCAACCTTGTGTCTTGGCTTGTGTTATTTCCTCTTATTTGTTTTTTCTCTTCTTTGTGCTTGTAGTTTTAAGCTTCATTTTTTTGCACTTAAACTAATATTGCATTTTAATTTAGTCTTCATATTAAGTGAATAAATCTATGTTTTTATGCTATCTAATAGGGATTTTGTACTCCTAGGTCAAGGCCCTTTATCATAGTCATCATATCCTTAGATCATCTTATCTTTAATATTGTTGTTCTAGTCTTAGGGGTAAACACACTTTCATACTATAGGGAAATGGTATTATTGATCTCTAGTTCAAATAGAGTGAAAGTGCCAACACTAAGAAAAAGCACCAACAATGATATCATGGCCTAATGGTGCTTTTATAACTCGACATTTATTTCTTGCATTATGTTATTTTTATAATCTCAGTCTATTTGAACAAGGGTTTGATTTTTTCTCAAGGAAGCCTAACCTCCCCTATCAACTTAGACAAGCCTCTTTACCACTGACTATATATTTTTCTACCTATTTTATAAATCAAGCAATAGTACCATTGATAGGTGATAGCACCAATGACGGACTAGCAGTGCTTTTTCCTCTATGGTAAAAATATATCACTTTATATGTCAAATTTGATCTTTTCAAAAGTACACTTTGCATTACAAAATAATGTAATAAAGGGAAGATGTTAGGGTAAAAAGTAGCATTTGCTTTTACAATTAGGGTATTACATTAGTTGATTTAATTTTACTATTTTAAATATCTTAAACATGAACCCAAACCATATCCTTATTCCAGTGCATAAAGAATAGCAAGGGCTTCCATAGAATTATTGGTATGTCTTCCTTTAAAACGTGAGAAAAAGAAACATATCGCACCATTGCAATCACATCCCACTCCACCAATACCAGCATTTCTAGGATTAACTCTTGAAGACCCATCAGTATTAATATTAAGAACCTCCCCAGGATGCAAGTGCCATCTACCCTCTCTCTGCACTCTGTTATTGAATACCTTCATGCTAAAAGAAATAGTAGCACATGGACCAGACACCGTCAAACCCAAACCATGCATAATATGGACCTCCACTATGTCCATAGGAATACTAATCTGATATTTGGTAGACACAGTTTCCTAGAGCATTCTCAAAATTCTCTGCCAAACTTGATAAGCTGATAACTGTCTCCCTTGAAAAATTCTCTGATTCCTTTCAAGCCAGATTTGCTATAAAATGCATGAGAGACCAATATGCCAAGCAATCTGTAAAAATAAGATCTTAGTCGGAGGCCTTCTAAAACTCCTCCATAAATTCAAAAGAGAAGAATAATAAACACAAGACTGTTTCCACACATCCCACCACAAATGCCAAAGTTGACGTGCAAAACCACATTGAAGAAGCAAATGACCAACAGATTCCTCACTATTCTAACATATGAAATAAAAGTAAGGACCATGAATACCTCTCTTTTTAAGGTTATCCCAAGTGAGACATCGATTACGAGTGGCAACCCACAAGTAAAAATTGCACTTAGGCCATGCAAATTTATTCCACACTTGCTTCCACCATGGAATATCCTCAGTACCATAAAATTGGTGATCCAATTCACGGTATCCAGAGGCAACTGAGAAAATCCCTCTACTGTACTGACCCTAAGCCAACACGTCATCATCTTGTGAAGAAAAGCATTATCTAGAAGCCAGAATGTGCACCAAATCCTCTCTATTATCCATAGAGCCTCCAACAGGCCATTCATTGAGATCCCTCCGTTGGAATAATTTCATCTAACCAATTCTCTTAACAAATTTAAAATCCATCACTATAGACCAACCAGTAGCCAGAAAACATTGAGCAAGATCAAGAAGATGAGGATACTCAATTAAAATAGCAAGAAAACCACCCCAATAATTGTGCCAAAAGAGAACCATAGAGCCTTTATGAAAAATCCAAAATAATATTTGTTTGATAAGAGAAGCTCCCTTCTTTAGAGTGTTCCAAACAAAAGAGCCTCTCCCAAACAAGCTATAATAAGAAAGCTCAACACTGTCCACCCCACAGAGATATTTATAAGAAATAATTTTAGCCCAAGTTTGGTCATGATTAGTACACTAGCGCCAATAAAGTTTGGTAGCCAGAGCTTACCCAGAAAGAGAACTCAAGTGAAGACCCAGACCGCCCTATTAATTAGGTCTACAAAGAGACTCCCATTTCACCAACCTCCATTTAGAGGAATCCAAATTACCAGCCCACAAAAGTCTTCATGAAAGAGAATCAATATCATGAATAAAACTCATCAGAGCAACCTGAATTAAGCACCTATACACATGTAACGCTTGAACTACAAATTTGAGGAGCAAAACCCGTCCAACAAAATACAGTCATATGTAATTACAATGACTAACCCAAGTATGAAATTTCTCTAAAATTGTGGACCAAACACTCCTCGGCAAAGGACCAACAAATATAGGAATACTCAAATACTTAAAGGGATAACTCCAACTAGAAATCTGAGAATCTGAACAATTCTAGCTTGAATACAGGGATTAGTATTAAAAAAGAAAATGAAATATTTAGCCTCATTAATATGCTGCCTTGAAGCAGCCAAATAAATATCCAAGATTCTTCTAAAATTATTTGCCTCCATAATAGAAGCAACACCCATCAGAGCAGCATCATCAACAAACTGCAAATAAGAATACGCAGGCAAATTACTACCCCACCTCCAACCATGAAGTAAAACTTAATTAACCTGAGATGTTAACAACCTTCCCAAACCCTTAGCCATAATGATGAACAAGTATGGAGACAAGGGATCACCTTGACGTAGACCCCGTGAAGCATGGAACAAAGAAGAATGATCTCCATTAATAAGAACATAAAAAGGAGCTGTAATACAACTCATTACCCATTTAATCCACATAAGATCAAACCCAAAGGCCATAAGAATTTTTTGAATAAATGACCATCTAACCCTATCATAAGCCTTAGACATGTCAAGTTTCATAAACATTGCTTTTTCCTTAGACATACCCATTGAATGAATGGTCTCAGCAGCAATAACAACACCATCAAGAATCTTATGGCTAACCACAAAACCTCCTTGCTCATCAGAAATAACCATTTCAAACCAAGGTTTTAGCCTCTCAGCAATCAACTTAGTAATTATTTTATAAACAATATTACACAGAGCTATAGGCCGAAATAGATCAAAAGAATTTGCTCCCTCCCATTTAGGAATAAGAGCCAGGAAGGTAGAGTTCAGAGCCTTCAACATATGTTTATTGTTGAAGGACTCATGCAAAACCCTCAACAAGTCAAATTTGATGATTTCTCAAAACTCCTTAAAGAATTCAATTGTAAAACCATTCGGCCCTGGAGCTTTCCCTCTTTTTATATGAAAAATAATACCTTCTAGCTCTTCAAGAGAAATAGGATTAGAATTTTTTTCTTCTATAAAACGTCTCATTTTTTAGGATTCATGTTTTTGTAAAGGGTTGTTTGATTCAACTAATTCATGAACCAACTTGTGTAGTATTTGAAGGAATCCGAACAATATTGAGGGAGATACAACCTTGTGAAATCAACTATTCAGAACAAGGGCAATGACAAATTTTCAAGTTGTGAAAAACAAAATTATAAATATTTGTCAGCTAAGGTGGTTCGGATGATGGAAGGAGCAATGAAGGGCTAGTACTTTAGTGAGGCAAGACATTTTATCTAGGCATAGAATTTTTCAGCTAAGGTTTTTTTCTCTTCTTTATCTTAGAAAGTTTGCATGCAAATTATTATAAATTTTTACCAAATATTATATTCGCTATAGAATATTTTGGTAACTTTTAGTATATTTTGAGTTTTAATTTACTTTCCATTGATATATTTATAACTAAATCCTTAGAATCATCTCTAGTGGTAGAGGTTAGTGAGCGCACCACAAAGGATTGATCCTCGTTGCTCTAAGAAAGGGTTGTTTTTGATAAATTTAATGGATATTGACCAGGGGCTTCAACCTTGAGAAAATGAATTGATAGAAGATGGAAGTCTCCATAATTGATTCTATCCTTTCTTCCTAAAGGTTTCTTCTTAGCCATTTTTTGTTCTACGAAAGAAAGAGATAGAATCCTAAAATGGGATCCTTGGTTTATGGGAAAAGTACAACTCTTCCTTACTCACTGGTATGAAGGTTTTCACCTAAAAATGTAAATCTATCCCTAGTACCACTTTGGGTTAGGATATATGGGTTACCCATTGAATTTTGGTAAATAGATACCTTTAATGATATATACAACACTCTAGGAGAATTCCTCAAGATTTTAGATACTACAAAATATGGATTCTTGGCTATTTATGCTTGGATTTTGGTCATGATTGATATAAGTAAAGCTTTACCAGAATCAATCATTATTAAGTATGGAGATAATATGTGGATCCAAACCATATATTTTGAAAACATATATTTTAGATGTAGAATATGTCATCAGGTGGGGCATATTGAGAGATCATGCCCTAAGAAGAGCTCAATAAAATCATATGTAAAAAACCGTAAAAGACACTTACAAATGGATATGGATGAAGATGGTTTTCAACTTCCAAAAAATAGATCTAGAAAAATGAAAACAAATAAACAATGGAGACCAGTAAGGAAGAATATTGGAATAAAGACCAACTCTTTAGAGGGTTTAGCCTATGAAGAAAAGTAGATCAAAGCTTATAGGACACAGTACAACAAGTTCAACATATTAACAAGGAACTGTCTATATAGGATGATCCTAATTTAGGGATGAACATTCTTGATGAAGCTAAGGAATGTGTCTTATCATATTTTTAGGACTCTCTTGAAGTACCATGCACCATTCAAGAGAAACAAATTGGTAAAGAAATACATTGTTAGATATTAATACCTCCACCGTTAATAAGAAAATACCATAAAAGGAGTAGGAGAAGTCAAAAGCTTCTATAGTAGAGCTAGAATAGGATAAATTTGATGAAAAATAAAGTTATGAAAGAATATTTAAGAATAGAATAATAAGATCTACTCCTGATACAAGCAAGGCAAAAAGAGGAAAACCCTCAAATTATCAAGCGAGATCCAAAGAAACAAGAGCAAACATAGAGAAAGGAACACAAACTAAGTTGGTTGAACTTTTTTTACCAAACAACAAAATGATATTGGTAATTTTTAGGTGGGACCAATAGCCCCTAAAGAGACATAATTATCATCTCATGGAATATAAGGGGTGCTAATACCCCCTCAAATAAGAGGTGTATCAACGACCTCTATTTAAGTAATAAGCATGATATTCTTGGTATCTAGGAAACTAAAATGACAACATGAGGTTTGTAAAACTATGAAAGTAATATGGAAAATATGTGAATGGGATGATATGGATTTTGAAGGAGTGATAGGAGGAATTATAACTTGTTGGAATCCTACTAGAACCTCCTATGTAACCATTCATTAAACTAGGCATTGGATAGCCTCTTTACTCACATGCTACTTTGTAGATATTTGTTTGGAGTAGATATCTACGAACCTACAACTCAGTCAAGTAGATTAGAAGTTTGGAGTAAGAATGAAGCCTTTATGAGAAGTAAAGACCAAGAAACCCAATTCATGATCCTTGGAGATTTTAGTCCCATAACCAAGTTGGATAAAAAATTTGGAAAAATTAGGAAATTAACCCAAAGATTGAGAGATTTCTTAGCTTTTATTCAAAATAATAATCTATGGGAGGTTTAGTTTGAAGAAGAAAAATATACATGGACCAACAACATGAGAGGCAAGAACCTAATAGCAAAACAAATAGACATATGCATACTCTTAGATCATTGGCTAGATGAAGGGATTTATGATCAAATTAATACCTTAAGAATTGGTTCACATCACTAGCTAATAATAATTAAAATGGTGGTAAGTGAATTCAAAAAAAGATATTTTAAATGAGTATATGTGTGAATACCATCCTCAATTTGTTGATATGATAACACAAATGTAGAATTCTTTAGGAAAAAGTGGGTTATATGCACTTCCAAAACAAATTAAATCAATGAAATCTAAATTAAAAGAATAGAACAAGAACACTTTTCAAAATATTTTTGAGAAGAAAGAAGAACTAAAAGATAAAATTTCAAATTTTCAAAAAGGTGATCATAATAATCGAGGCATAGAGGAAAGGGAGTTGCTTAGTGAATATCATAATATTTTGAGTAAGGAAGATAAATTTTTGAGATTAAAATCAAGACAAACTTGATTAAAAGGAGATAAAAATAAAAAGTAGGATGGCTATAGTATAGAAATCAACATCCAGAATTAGTAGAATTAAATCAGTAGAATGGGATTGGATTGAAGACTAGAGTGAAATTACAAAAGAGGCAACATATTTTTATCAAAATATTGTAAGATCAGAGTCTAAAGTTATTAATGATAAACTTATTCAAGAAGTACCTTTAGTTATAAGGAATGAAGAGAATAGAAAATTTATGGAGCCTATTACTCTAGAAGAAATTATTTAGCTCTTTTATATTTTAATAAGAATAAATCCCTAGATCCAGATTGGCTCTTTTCAGCATTTAACCAACATAATTGGGATATAGTGAAGGATTCTTTATTGGTGGCAGTGGAAAATTCTAGGATAAAAAAATACATACCTTATAAAATAAATGCAACATATCTTACTTTGATTCCAAAAAAGAAGGATGTTGAATTGTTTGATTCATTTAGACCCATAAGCCTATGTAATATGACATATAAGATTATCTCCAAAGTGATGGTGAATCGATTAAGGCCATTGTTAGAAAAAAAAAATTTAGAAGAGCAAGGAGGATTTGTGAAAGGGAGATAGATTCTAGACGGGATCATAGTAGCTCATGAAGTTATACATTTAACAACTTCAAGACAAAAAAAAAAAAGCAATGACTTTAAAACTTGATATAACTAAAGCCTGTGATAGGATTAAATAGGAAAAAAAATGTAGTATTAGAAAATTTTAGATTTGAGAAATGGGTTAGATGGATTAAAGCTTGTGTCTCTATAGTTTCATATTCAGTGTTGGTCAATGGGTTAGTAACAAAATCATTTAAATCCAAGAGAGGTCTTAGACAAGGATATCATCTATCACCATATATGTTCATTATTAAAGTAGAGTTTTTGGGTAGGAACTTAAATAAGGCTAACAAATATGGGCTTACAAGTGAAATTAAGGTTACTAATAACATTGAAAACATTACCCATCAATAATGTTTAGATGATACAACCCTTTTTGGCAGGGAAAGGATAAATGAGACCAAAGCTTTGAATAACTTATTAAAGGAATATGAAATAGCGTCAAGACAAAAGTTAATAGGACAAAATCTAAAATTTACTTCCTAAAAACTCCAACTAAAATTAAAGCAAGGATTTGTAGGTTACTTAAAATAGAGGAGAAAATTTTATCAACAATTTATCTAAGGATGCCCTTATTTGAGGGGAGAATGAGGATAGAATTGTAAAATTTAGTTACAAGTAAAGTCTATAATAAACTACCAATATGGAAAGGTAGATAGTTATCATTAGCAAGAAGAGTGTAGCTAATTAAGTCAGTCTTACAGGCACTTCCAACATATTATATGTCATTGTATACTATGCCAAAATAAATAGAAAAAAATTTAGTCTATTTTAAGTGATATTTTTTGTGGTCAGGATTACATGGTAAAGGAAATTTCCTTTAGTGAAATGGAGCAAGATGTATGATGACAAACCTAGGGGAGGTCTCGGTTTAAGAGTTCTTACATATGCAAACTTCGCTCTTAGGCAAACAATAATCTAAATATTGTACAAAGAGAGTCAAATACAATGGGTACGAATTATTCTAAGTAAGTATATTGAGCCCAGTGACTCAAGATTAATATTTACTGCATTCTCTCTACCAAATGGTTCTACACTTTTGAATAGTTTAAAAAAAATCTATTGATCTAGGGATTAAAGGCTTAATATGGGTGGTGGAAACTGGAGATTTTTTTTATTTGGATGGATACTTGATGTGATAAAAAACCACTCAATCTAGATCTAATTTTGAAACCTTGGATGAAATTACTTCAAGATATATATGGTGATAAGTTTTCAAATATTTTGTACAAGCATCGAGAAGGAAGATGCAAATGGAAATAACATTTTTTACAAGTATACAAGACATTGATGTTAGGAGGCATTTGAGTAGAAAGATAACAATAATGATTATTCCAAGGGGATCCAAGGATAAATTGATTTAGGAGTTGAATAGCTCAGGAGAATACACAAGAAGAAGTGGATATAATGTAAAGCACCAACAAAATAGGAATATCACAAGAATATGGAGAGATATTTGGGATAGCCCAAGCATTCCTAAATTCAAAATGTTTGTTTGGCTAGTAGGTCATAGAAGAATTTTATCCTAGGATAACCTTATGAAAAGGGGTTTTCATGGCTCCTCACAATGTGTTATTTGTAAAAAGGAAGAGAGTATAGACCATATTTTAGGATATTGCTCAATAGTCTAGAAACTATGGCAATGGATTATTAATATGTTTGGTAAATGCATGGTGATGAATGGAAAAATTGAAGAATGGTTAAAGCAATGGTAGAGTACTTTTAAAAGTGAGGCTTTATAGACAATCTAGGATATATCAAAAGATACAATACTTTGAATTGTTTGTCTAGAAAGGAATAGAAGAATATTTAAAGGAAAGAAAATAATTTTAGAGGTAATTAAAAGAAAGATATGTTTAGCCATAGATGATTTTAATCCAATCCTACCAACTCACCTAATTCCTAATCTAGAAGTAGAGATTCTTGATAGGTGGAGTCAAGTCATCAAATGTAATTATGATATTGGGTACAAGAGAAACAAAAAGAAGGTAAAGAATATAAAGTGAAAACCACCAGATGTGGAGTTGTTCAAATTGAATTTTGATGGAGCATCTAAAGGAAATATAGGACCATAAGGAGGAGGAATAATTAGAAATAATAGAGGAGAGATTTTATCTTATTACACTTTTAATAGTGGTTTTAAGAGAAATAATGAAGCTAAATCTTGGGCTCCTTTATAAGGATTAAAATATGTAAACAAATGAAATGGAACAAAGTATGGATGGAAGGTGATTTACTTGCAGTAGTAAATATAATTTTGAGGAAAGCAAAGGCTCAATGGAACATACAAGAGATAATTGTGAAAATTCAAGATTTTTCTAAAGATTTAAAAAAAATAGGTTTACACATACGTTAAGGGAAGAAAACAAATGTGTGGATAGGCTAGTCAATAGAGTTGTTTTAATTGAGGATCATGAAATTTTTTCATTTTTGTGGTTAGAGGAAGTAGTAAGTTTAGTTGATGTTGTCAAGAATATATTGACTGCCTGAATCAAATAATGATTAAGATCTACTTTAATAGTTTTCATTGGTAATATCTAATTTATTTTATAACATTAATGTGTTTTCGTATCAACTATATATTATAGTTTTTGTGGTTGCACTTGTGCTTTAGGAAGGAAACTAGCAATCCATATTTGGTAAACCGGACTATGATAGTGTGATGTTTTGGAAATATTACTCTACTAAGATGCAATGCATAAATAGTAGAGGTGAAATTTTCGTATTGTGAAGGTTGCTATAGAAAAATATCAAGAAGAATGATGAATACTGGAATATTTGTATTCACATAGAAATTTTTAAAAATTCTAGAAAGTAAAAATCAAGAATTCAAACATTTTATGTAAAATGATGTAGGTTTCTGGCTATAGCATCTCAATTGAGATGAGAAGTGAATCTATTTGTAAAATCTCAAGCTCTAAATAATAGAGTTACGATTTTTCAAGGGTGGAGGATCCAAGTACAACCCCTTGTTATTCAGCAAAAAAAATTAGTAATTCTATGTTAAGACACAATGTAAGGTTTGTCTTTGAGTTTTCATCAATGATACCCAAGTTTAAATTACTAGATCAACATGTATGTTTAAAAAAACATATAATTAATAATTGTTTTAATAATGTAGAAATTAAAAATAATTTATAATGTAAATTATTTAATAAAAAATAATTAAAAAGTCAATTGATATAATTAGTTGGTTAAATACTTGGCCTTTTAAAGCAGTTGACTTGTGTTTTCAATGTTTCTAATATTATGAAAGTCATTTTTAAAATACCTAACTAAAGTAACAAGCTAGAAGTATTGATGCCCTAGTTAGGGAGAAAAGGAAGAGCATGTATATGAGAAATCTTACCCATGTAACAATATTACACCAAAAGTAATTATCAAGAATGTGATGTTTGAGCATGACATAATAATTCTTAAAAGCAAAGGATTAATATGTAAGTTGCACATATACTAGTTAGATTTTTAAAAAACTCAAGATTTTATCACATGGAAGGGGGAATTGAATGCAACTTACTCCATCACTTTTCTTTTGAAAGCATTTTTCCTTATCATCTTCTCCAATTTGGAAATTAGAGATATAATGGTTAGTGGCCCATTTTTTAAAGGAGAGATGCATTATATTTAAGATCATGGAGTGAGAATTTTTTTATGAAGACAAAAACTATTAAAAACCATCTAATATGGACTAGGCATTTTGGACTTCTATATCAACTTATCAATAAAAGGGTCTTAAAGAGTACTTCCAGTAATCTAGGGGAATTCATCGAGGAGGGAGAAACTACTAAGGAGACAAGGCATGTTGCATACACTTAGATATGTGTTGACACATATATTTCAAGATCTTTGCCACAATTCATTAAGACAAATTCTAAAGCAAAATAATGAGATCAACAAGTGGATTATGAAAATATTTTTATGTCACAAATGTTATGAGATTAGATAGATGAAAATATGTTACAAAGTGAAGAGGTATCAACCACTAGGAGCAAAGACATGTTGTATATACCTAGATATAAATTGTCATAGAAATTATAAAGAAGCACACAAGGGTAGGCAATGATGGAGAATGCATAGGGCCAACAACAGATGATGATGGTATGGAGAGCACACAATGAAAGAAGTAAATGATGACACAATTTGTGATGAAACTTGTTGTGCAGTAGCAAACCTAGTGGTCACTTTGAACATTAAATTTATGATCTAAGGAAAAAAACAAGTTGGAAATCCCTATTTTGAATTAAAACTCAAGACATTGGCCACTAGAACTGAGGAGGAGGAAGTTTAGATAAACTACAAGTGAATCTGGAGCAACGGTGCACAAACTAGATAGCCTAATCATTCAAGCAAAGGCATGAGGTAGCCTAAAAATTAAAATTATCACTTACAGAACTAAAAGCAAAAGAGAATTTGCAAACAACAAACCCTAGGAGCTATAGAATATGGTGGAAGGATTATGCGCTACTTAGGGTGGAGGAGGATTCAATTTGTTTACAATATTAATATCTTCATAAATGGAAGAATAGCAGCATGTTCATCCACAATGTATCAATGCTTCAAATCCATACCACGAATGTGATGAATTGTATTTTCAAAAAATTATCCAAGCAAAGGAATATCATGAGAAAGAAGAGACAGGAGTGAGTGTGAGCTAGGAGGGAGTGTGATAAAGGAGGAAGTGTGAGCCAGGAGCAAGTATGATCTAAGAGGGAATGCAAGCTAAGAGGTAGTGCATGCCAAAATTCAGCCCCACTAGCTAGTAAGGAAGGAAAGTCATATTTGAAAGCCCTAATGGGAATTCAAGATGCGCTAGTTAGAAGTATGGATTCCCAAGTTGAAGATAAGTTGAAGAACAAATATATGGAAAGTTTGATCTAAGTGATACTTGAGAAGAGAATATCAAGGATGAGATGATTGAGAATGATATAATGGTTCTAAAAAGTAGAGGATTAACTTGTAAGTTCCATAGATCTTGGTCAAGATTTTTGGAGATTCAAGATTTGATCAAGTGGAAATGGGGATTGAATTTAAATGACTTAGTGAATTTTCTTCCTAAAGGTTTTTTTCCTCGTTATCTTTCCTAATTCAAAAATTAGGGTAAAATATTGAATGGTGGTCAATTTTTTATAGGGAGAGATGCCCTTTATTTAAGACCATGAAACAAAAAAATTTCCTTTGAGACAAAAACTATTAAGAAGCTTATGGTTTGGGTTAGGAATTTTAGACTACCATATCAACTTATCAATAAGGATGTTTAGAAGAATATTGGAAATACCCTAGGAGAATTCATCAAATAAGGACTAACTATTAAGGAGTAGAAGCATGGCTCTATAACATAATTTGTGTTGCTATTGATATTTCAAAACCCTTACCACAATCCATTAAGATTAAATATTAATCAATATAATGGGATAAAGAAGTGGATTATGAAAATATTGCATTTCGTTATCGTAATTGTTATGAGACTAGCCACTTGGAAAGAGTTTACAAATTAAAAACTATGAATAAATAGATAAAATTTTGGTCTTAAGTTAAACTTTAAGACGAATCAAGGAGATCATGCATTAATAGAAGGTAGATTAGATCAAGGATATTGCATTCCTGAAGGAGCCAAGAAATCCTATGTACAACATATTATGGCAAAGACCACCAAAGCTCACTTGGATCAATCGTTATAAGAAAAAAAGAAGGATACAAGGGATAAGAAACTACAATATGTAATTTCAAATTTAGAAGGAATTAAAGGTGCAAAAGAAGATGTGGAGAAAATTCCAAACACAGAAAAAATAAGAGCTCAAGATATTTATAAGTAAAGCATCTTCATTTTCTTCAAGTAGTATAGAATCCTCTCTATGTGATAAAAATGAAAGTGGAATAGAAGTTATCCCTTGCAACGGTTTCAAGAGCAGCATAATAAAGAAATGAGGATGGAGAAATTCTATAACAATTTAAGTTTTTTAGGGTATAATAAGAAGGTAAGTGTTTTAGAAAAGCATCCTTGCATTTTAGGGTTTCTAGGGTAATATAAAGAAGAATGTGCTTTTGAGGTTATTTCTTGCTTTGAAAACCCTTCACAACAAAAAAAACCTATAGATGATAAGTCTTACTTTTAATAGTGTGAGAATATTGAAGAGATTTATGAAGATGAAAGTATTGGTGGGATTGAAAAAAGAAATGAAGACCCAAGAAGCAAAGATAGAGAGAAAAAGAAACCTAGAGGGATATTGATATGGGAAAACAAAAGTAAATATTATAGATATTAACAAGAAATGGGGCTTAACCCACAAATAAAAACAAAAAATAACAATGAAAATAATATCTTGGAATATTAGGGGCATGAATAAGAACCCTAAAAAAAGGTATTAAGAAACTCTCAAGTTGTTATAGACAATATATTTATATTTATAGATATGGAAACTAAGCAACAAATATTTAAGCCATTCATGGTGTTGAATTTTATCTTAACAAAATTATAATTTTGGAAGGCTTCTATATGAAATGATATAAAGGAGTTTATTTTGGAACCCTCACAGAGAGGAAGACGATAAATCCCTTTGATAGATAGGTATTAACGTGAACGGACAAAAAATCCCTTTGATAAGAAAGTAATATGAAGAATATTTTGGAAAGGCAAGTTGATAGAATGTAATAAGAGCAATGTAATATTTTATTTTTGTAATGGGAGTGGCCTCGAATAGAATCCACACATAGCTTATATATATGATATTTCGTTATGTAATTATTTATTTAATACTATATAATTAATAAGTCTATGTTGAGACGTGAGGTTGGTATATTTTTGAGTTCTCATCAAGGAGACTCAAGTTCAAATAAGTGTGTGTGCTTAATAACAAAAATAACATATTAATAAATAGAATTTATTTTATAAAATTATTATAATGCAAATTATTTAATACAAATATAATAAAAAATTCAAATGGTATAAGTAGTTGATTGAATACATGGCCTTTCAAATGAGTTGTCTTATGTTTTCAATGTTATGAAAGTCATTTTTAAAATACCTAACTAAACTAAAAAGCTAGAAGTATTGATGTCCTAGTTAGGGAGAATAGGAAGAACATGTATATGGGAAATCATATCCACGTAACAATGTTACACCAAAATTGATTATAAAGAATGAGATGATTGAGCATGACATAATTAATCCTTAAAAACAAAGATTTAATATGTAAGTTCCATAGATACTAGATAGGTTTTTCAAACATTTAAGATTTGATCATGTGGAAATGGGAATTCATTGCAAATTACTCCACCACTTTTATTTCAAAAGGATTTTTCCATATCATCTTCTCTAATTTAGATATTATGGATAAAATAATGATTTGTGGCCCATTGGTTAGAGGAGAGATGCATTATATTTTAGAAGGCAATTAGCCAAGTGACATTTTATCTCTTAATGAAATAAATTGATTGCAAAAATATAACAATTCAAGAATCATGAAGAATTTATTTGATAGAAAATAAAATGAAGAATATATTTTTTTGGATGAGTTGTTAATATGTATATAATAGACTTGAGCTCATAAGACAAAAAATAAACATATTAAGAGCTCATTGAGTGAGATATGGCATTGACCTTCTTCTCTTTTTTGATTAATGATTAATAAGGGAATTGAAAGGGCCTCATCTCTTTTACAAAACATGTCCAAAGATTTTATATTTCAGTCTCACCATCTAGGATGATAATTGGAACAAAACAACAACTAAAAACAAAAACAACTACAAGACAAACTTCTAAACAAAATACCAACAGCTAGATCAGCCAAGGAACAACAAACACAAAAGAGCACCTACACTTAAAACCCATAATATTGACAATTTGACAACCAAAAGCCTCACTGATAGGGTAAATGATACTCCCTATGGAGATGATCTAAAATATACACTACCTCAATTGTAGCTCGAGGTCTTCTCACCACTAAGAAATTTGAAGTTGACTCCAAATAAATATCTAGCAAAATGAGTAGATTCAACCCTTGTAAAATGTTGATGGGAAAGTTGTTGGGTTGGGCTAAGCAAGTCTGGTTCTTTCTTCTACTTCATGACTTTACGGGGATAATTTTTTTTTGTCCCATACACTAATTTAAAAGCCTTAGAGTCCATAATCTCTTTTCCTACACCTCTAAATCTCATGCATGTTATCTTCTCTGATCTCCTCTCTAGTTGCAACTTCAGTAATTTGGATCAAGAAGTCATCCTTCTAGGTGGTGAGGTCTTCAATCTCCACCCCTATATTCACCAATATATCGATAACTCTATTTACTTCATGATATACATGATTTAACTAAAAATTTTGAAGAGAACATAACATTTATTTTGTTTCATAAGTCATATTCTCAATACTCCTTCCATCTTCCTAGTTGCCTTTCAAAATTTTGATCAAATTTAATGAATCACCTACTACAATGATGTTCTTATAATTAATATTGCTCATCAATTTTTCTCTAAGTAAAAGCCACAAGCCTCCACAAAGTGATTTGAATTAATTCCAAGAGGCTCAACAAAATACAATAGGATCTTACCATTCAGTCTCTGAAGACCCCTCCAACCTCTACTCACCCTATATTTCCTTTTATTGCACAATCCATATTAATTTTTATCCAACCATGGGGTGGAGGTATCCATTTGGTATCACATCTAGAAGGTTTTAATCTCTTTTTAGGAAAAAGAGGCAAAAGGTGGAATCTTAGAGCAATCGCTTCTTCTTCTTTATTTTCCAAAACCTCCTTAAAATTAAATATTCTTATATTTTTCGCTGCTACACCCAAAATATAAAGAGCCATAGAAGACGATTCCCTCTTCCTATATTTAAATATTCTACTATTATGCTCCTTCCATACCCCCCAAAGGAAATGAGGGAGGCAAAATTCCATAGATAAGTAAACATTTTACTCTTAAATGGTGACTCCCATTGTAGACACAAATATATCATATTTTTTGGGCAAATCCAAGAGACACAAAGATGGCTCATCAAGTTGCCCAAAATCTATTGGGAGAAGGAGCATTCAAGGAATAGATGATGCACTAATTCTCAACTTTTCTCCTCGCATTGACCTTTTCATAAATATGATATTTTGCTATTCCAATAGGAGTGACCTATTGTATTTAGCAATAATTTCTAAAATAAAATAAAATATCACATTACCCATAAGAGAAAATATAGTTCATACATAAACACAACGTATTATAAAAGGTGTTTGTAAATGCCAAAGTAATCTCACTAAAGAAAAGAATAAGAAATACAAATGATGATGAATTTTTTGGTCTCAAGTGATACATACCTATATTACATTTGAAATTATGTCAAAGGTTAAATAATAGAATTTAAATTTTATTAGTAAAATATTATGATAAACCCTCTTATATAAGGTTTATAAAGGCCCATAGGGCTAGACAACAAATATTATACAATGATTGGTCAAGGCCTCAAGAGAATTTATACCAAATATTCCAACATCCTCCATTAAGCTAATAAGGAACATAGAGAGTGACCCTAGTAGTAATCCCCCATTAATAGGTACTCTTATACTCTAATTCACTCTCATAGTCATCCAAAAGGCACCTTGGTCATGACTTTGGTTAAGATATTAATTATCCACTGTATTATTAATAGATAACCTAGATCAAGCACCCTCTATACATGATGTCATTGAAAATAGTGCATGCAAATATTAATATTCTTAGTTTACTTATTGAACAACATATTTTAACAAGCTTGATGGAGCTCTGGTTTTTAGAATGAAGGGTTACTAAAAACTACTACAAAATACCTACCTGCTTTAAATTCTTGAGCATCGATCAAAGGTGTCTTGTGGTCTCATAATAGCATATATTTAGCTTCTATAGAAGACTAAGATATAATATCTTATCATCTATAATACCAAGAGATCATTCCAAATCCAATATTTAAGACAAACCCATTGGTGAAGCACCCTTAGGTCAAATCATCGATCCAATCTGTGTCATAGAAGCCTATCAAAATTGAAGGTAATCCAACCAAATATATACCTTATATGTATTAAGGTATCTACTTGGCCATTGTCTAGTAACTCTCTTGAGGTGATTGCATATACATGTAACAATATTCTATAGGAAATATAATATTCAACCTAGTATGGGTGAGATAGAGAAGTACCCCAACAAGTAACTAGTACATTTTGACATCCACCAAAGGGGTAGTCCAATATGCATACAACTTCAAAATAGAAGTAAAATAACCATAAGCAATTTTATAATTTTCCATCTAAAACTATTGTGAAATATCCAAGACATACTTGGGCTAAGAAATGGTGATCCTAGAGGGTGAATTATTGATCTAAATCCCCAATAAATAATAAGGGAGACTCAAATTTTTAATCTCAAAAGTGTCATGAAATCCATACCTTCATCTCCTAGATTAATGATATTGAGATTCACATGATGCGAAGATAAAAAACATAGAACACAACCACTAAAATCTGAGCCTCATGATGATTGATGTAGATGTAATGCTCTACTTTAAATTGTAAAAAATCCACAATTGTGAAAAAAAAATTAATCTTATCATACGAAGTATAAGGAGTCTACTTAATCCCATACAATGACTTATCCTACATAGAAATTTATTCATCCTATCAAGCTTAAATCCAAGTGGCTATCCCATATAAATTTCCTCTAAAATCTCTTCATGGATAAAGACCTTATTCACATCTATCTAATATATAACTCATCTATAATAAGTACCAATAGAGAGATTTTTCTAAATAAAGTCCATCCATGCAATCATGTCCAAGGTCTTCAAAAAATTAACTCCCCCATATTGAGATAATTCCTTAGTAATATGGCATATCTTATGCTTTTCCATCTAATCATTGAAATTATACTTGGTCTTATATATAAATTTATAGCCATTAATATTCTTTCCTTCAAAAATAGGAACATGCTTCCATGTTTGATTCTTCATAAATAGCTCATACTCTATCAACATAGAATATTCCCACTCTAGACAACCCTTCACCTAAGTATGTGTGACAGGATCTCTTGAATTATTAATTGTTAAAAAAATGGCCCAAATAGGGACCTTTCATTGATGAGTTTAGAATTCTAAAAATGGATTCAAGCCCACTTAGTCATTGAACATCCTATAAGAGTGGGTGGCACATCCAACAAACATGTAGCATAATATTAAAATATTAAGCATCAATCACATGCTCTCTATCAACTTCAACATACAAAACCATCACATAATGCATGGGAGGATCAAGCTTGTCAGATGTAAGATCTAATTTATGAGTAGATGATGGAGGATAATTGGGGAGGTAAATATCCAAATCAATAGGACCCTCAAATGACAATGAAGTTGGAACATATAGAATAGTATTAATAAGAATCTCTAAAAAATTAATAGGGACCTCTAGAGGAGTTAGGGATAAAAGATAATCATATACAAAGAGAATGTCAAGAGTTCATGTTGTCCTCTCCAATTATCTTTGTAGTCAAATGGGGTGTGGATCATATGGTCAATATTATCAAGCCTTGTGTGGAGTGACACAACATGGCTAGTCCTAGGGGTTCAGTTCTATTGAGGGTCTTTAGGTTTTTTGTAAAGGCAAGATCCTTTATGAGATTTGACCTTGGGTGCACAATTCATAATCTAATAGCTAGGGAGGAAAGTATTAGAGAAAGAAAAACAAATATAGCAACAACAAAAAAAATCTAAGCTAACAAAAGGTGATGCACCAAAGATAAAATAAGATCCCCCACACCATAGCTCTAACCGTTATGCACCAACATGAACACTTCCTCTCCTTGACATATATAAGCATAGGAAAATACAAGCATACACACAAAAAGGAGATGGGATAGGGCTTGAGAACCAAATAGTCATGTACGCCTCTAGAATATATATATATATATATATACATTATATGTATATGTATATATATATGTGTGTGTGTGTGTGTGTGTGTGTATATACATATACATATATGTATATGTATATATACATATATATACATAGTAGGGGTGAGCTTGTCCTTTTGTCAATTCTCAAAGATTTTAGACCATGTGTATGATAGGATAGCAGGGGAAACTTTTCGCTCAAGAAACCACTTCTACTATGTAGCATCATATCGAATTTGCAATGAAATCATTTTAATGTGAAGAGATGTACTTGGTTCAAATAAATAACAAGATCATTTCTTCTATGCTCAAAACTTTATTTAATTTAACTATGGACTTTGATATAAGAGATATTAATAATCATACCAAATAAAATCAAGATATTTATGCATGTGAGTGTGAAAGTGCGGGATTCCAAATAAATACTAATTTATCCAAAATAATTAAAAATATAACTGCAATATTTCAAGAATTGACAGGTACGAAAATAAAGGATGTTTTTGAAGATTTTGATGATTTTGAAGTTTTTATATTTTGCTTTTGATTGATGAATTGAAAGAATAAATATTGTGACTGTTTTTGAAAAAAAATTATATGAATGACGAAAATGAAACAATATGCAAAATAACAATATATACAAATGATAAAATGACCAAATGTTATGCATAATAACGCTTAAGATGCATAATGTTCATAGGTTCTTTAAGATCTTTACCATCTAAGGTAGCTAATTGGTATGCTCCCAATCCAAATTTAGCAGTGATGATATACGGTCCAAGCCAATTGGGCTCAAATTTACCTTTAAGGTCTTTAGTTGCATTAGTATTTTTTTTATTTTCTTTTAAGACAAGGTCACCGATCTCAAAGGATCGATGATGAACTTTCTTGAGGTATGCTCGCTTGAGCTTGTTTTGGTAGGCACGAAGATGCTCCAAAGCATTGATGTGCTTCTCATCTAGGAGTTCCAGCTGACTAAATCTGCCAGCACGATATTCATCTCCTACTTCAGTATCTTGAAGTAGTAGAGCCAAAGAAGGAACTTCTAATTCAAAGAGAAAAACAGCTTCAATGCCATAAACCAAAACAAAAGGTGAAGTACCTGTGGGGGTGCGAACGCTAGTTCGATAAGCCCACAAAGCAGGATATAATTGGATATGCCAATCTCGACCAGATTTATTGACTAGTCTTTTGAGGATTTTGATTAATGTCTTATTAGATGCTTCGGCTTGGCCATTACCCTGAGGATAATAGGGAGTGGACCAACGATGTTGAATTTTATATTTTTGACATAATTTTTTGACATCTTTATTTTTGAAACAAGTTCCATTATCTGAAATGAGATTTGTAAGAATTTTGAACCTACAAATAATTTGATTAAAAATAAACTTGGAAACTTGGGTTCCAGTGCAAGAAGCTAATGGCATAGCTTCAACCCACTTCGTGAAATACTCAGTGGCGGTAATGATAAATTTGTGTCCATCAAATGACATAGGGTTAATTTTTCCAATGATGTCTAAGCCCCATTTTGAAAAGGGCCAAGGAGATGAAATAGCCTACAGTTCTTGTGCAGGTGCATGGACAAGGTCAGCATGTTTCTGGCACTTGTTGCAATGGTGCACATAATCATGTGCATCATTCTCCATGGTAGGCCAAAAATATCCTATCCTAAGGAGCTTCTTAGCAATGGTGCTACCACTAAAATGTCCCCCACAAGATCCATTGTGGGCTTCACTTAAAGCTGATATAGATTCTTCTAGATTCAAGCATCTCAATAATATGCCTTCAAAATATCTCCTATACAAGGTATTACCAATAATTACGAAGCGAATTGCTCGTCTACGTAACTATTACAACCTTCAAGAAAGGTCCCATTATGAAGAAAATTAAATATATCAGTGTACCATGGTTCAGGAGTAGTTTCATTGATTACAAACACATCCAAAGGTTCTAAGCATGATTTATGTGAAGCGGGTTCCTGGAGTCGACGAATAATGATGGTAGCATATTCATCATCTAACTCTAAGGGTAAAAGAGATGCAGCTGCAGCCATAGCGTCAATCGCATGGTTGCTAGTTTGAGGAATAGCTTCCAAGGTAACGTGATCAAATAGAGATAATAATTGTAAGACATATGCTTTATATGGACGTAATTTATCATCTCTGGTTTGATAAAAATCATTGATTTGATTTATGAAAAGTTGAAAATCACTGAAAACCAATAGATTTTTATTTTTTAGTGCCAAGGCAGCTCGTAATCCAAGGATGAGAGCCTCATATTCAGCAGTATTATTAGTGCAAGCAAACATTAATTTAAAGGACAGAGGTATAAGATGTTTCTGTGGAGATATTAAAATAATACCTGCACCAGCCCCACTCATGCATCGGGCACCGTCAAAGTATAGGGACCATTGCTTTGGATGGTCTGCCTCTAGTTTAAGGCATTCATCAGGAAACTCAATGATGAGGGGATGGGTAGACTCTAAAGGTGCAACATCTAATTGATCTGCTATGATTTGACCTTTAACAGACTTTTGTCCTATAAATGTGAGTTCAAACTCGCTGAGTGCAAGAACCCACTTTGTTGTGCGACCAGATAAATAAGGTCAACTCATGAGATATCGCAAAGGGTCAAATTTAGCAATAACATACGTTTTCTGACTGAGCATATAATGGCATAATTTTTCTGTAGAAAATATGATGGCGAGACATAACTTCTCTAATACTATATAGCGAATTTCATAACTTATTAAGGTTTTGCTAATGTAATAATTAGCACGTTCTTTCTTCTCATCGTCAAGTTGAGCTAACATAGCTCCTAAGGCAAAATCTGAAGCAAAAATATACAAGATAAATGGATGATCCAATCTAGGTGGTGAAAGCACCGGTGGTTTAAGGAGATATTGTTTGAGGAGTTCAACTGCTTCCTGACATTCGTCGTCCCAATTAAAAGAGACATCTTTCTTAAGAAACTTAAGAAAGGGTCCTGTTTTATCTGCCAACTTATCGATGAAGTGACGAATAGCTTGAAGCTTACCTTGTAAACTTTGTAATTCGGATATATTTGTGGATGCGGGCATATCAATGATAGCCGCGATCTTGAGAGGGTCAATTTCAATGCCATGTAAAGAAACTATAACCCCCAATAATTTACCGGACTTAACTCCGAATATACATTTGGTTGGATTTAATCGGATAAGATATTCCCTTAACCGATCAAATACTTTTCTCAAGTCATCTAAATGATCATCTTCCTTGATGGAATGAGCTATAATATCGTCTACATAATCATGTAGAATATCATGCATCATATCGTGAAAGATATAAGTCATGGCTCGTTGATATGTTGCACCTGCATTCTTCAAACCGAATGGCATCACTTTCCAACAAAAGGTTCCCCAAGGGGTAATAAAGGTTGTTTTAGACTGATCTTCAGGAGCTATCCTGATTTAATTATAACCATAGAATCCATCCATTAGGGATATAATTCCACTCCCAGTAGTAAAATCAATGATCTGATCCATGTTGGGAAGAGGAAAATCGTCTTTAGGGCACGCAACATTAATATCTCTAAAGTCTGTGCAAACCCTAACTTTGGTAGCTTCTTTCTTAGTTATCTGGAACTACATTCGAGATCCATTCAAGCATAATCAATGGCTTGTATAAAAATGACCTTCAAGAGTTTTTCTAATTCCCCTTTGACTAGTAAAGCCACTTTAGGATGCATTTTTCTAAGTTTTTGTTTAACAGGTTTAGCATCCGGATGGACTACTAGGTGATGCATAACTACATAAGGGTCTAATATTAGCATATCTTCATATGTCCAAGCAAAAATGTCTTCATATTCTTTAAGGAATGCAATGTATTTATCTTGTTTTTCTTGACTCAATTCTGATCCAATGTTGATTATGTGAGGGTGATCTGCGGTTCCAATGTTAATTTTTATGACGTTTTCTACTTCCATGTGTAGATCTCTCTCAAAATTAGGTGGGGCAGGTGAAACGACCAATTCTTGTAATTCTTCTGCGGTTAGCTTGGATAATTCATCTTGAGGAGTCATGGCCTCAAGCTGGGCTATACTAGGTATAGAGCCATCGAAATAAAATCCGTTATGTAACAATTCCTCAATGGAGACATCATGGAAGATATCTCCCTCCAACTCATTGTCGGATTTAGCAATCATCTCAGGGTAAGCTATGGATAGCATATTACATGTAAATTGGTTATTCCTTAAATGCAAAGCATCGCGTTTATCCAAATAATCTTGGTAACATATGAGATGGTCATCATCCTCAAATGGGAAGGGCTGACCTTTACTAGGAAATAGGCCCACACCACATCGGGAAGGCCATGGTTCTACCTCGAAAGTTTCTTTCATACCATTCTAAAAAGGTCCCAAACCTTTCCCTTTATATCCCAATTTAAGCATTATAGACTTAGCTTTAATATACTCATTAGCAAAATAACATCGAGCATATCCATCATAATGTGTCTTGATGTTTCTAGGTATTCTTCCCCAGTCATATCCCTTTTAAATAAAATCATAGCTCCCGACTTGGTAGATACTTCCCATAGGTTGTGGGAGGCCCAAAGTACGAGGAGAGGGTGGCAATTTATTTAAAATAATGGAATCTTGCATGGCAGCATTTTTTTTCTCTTATATAAGAGTTATAGATAAATCGGGTAAGAGCTCATCAGTAAGAGCGTAATAGGTAGAAGGAACATTTCCTATGTTTTTGAATGCAAAAAATATGCCTCTAGTAGGTGTAGATGTTGTAGAGATGTCTTTGGATGGATCTATAGGTATGGAAGTTATGGGAGTAAAACAAGAAGCATTGGTTCTGGGTTTAGGATATTTTTGAGGTCGTAATGTGGTTTGTTCGAAAGATGGTTGAACTACATGTAGAGGTTTAGTTGGTGGGGAAAAAATAGATGATGTTATGAGTGTGTGTTTCACATGTTTAGGTGGATGATTAGAATCAGGATGTGTGGATGACAGAGTAGGGAAAAATTGAACTCCAACAGGTTCTGCCAAATCACACATATCAAAGGGTCTGGGATCACCATGAATGGTAACCAATTGATTCTTAAATTTGAATTTAACACACTAATGTAAAGTTGAGGGAACATCTCACATCGCGTTGATCCAAGGGTGACCCAGGAGTATATTGTATGATGCAGGGCAATGTACAATAAACACGATCGTGTCTAAGGTTCTAGGACCAACTTGCAATGGAATAGTAATAAATCCACACGTTTCTTGTGTTTCGTCATTGAAGGATTTTATAATCATATCAGTTCTTTTCATTTCGTCACTTCTAAACCCAAATCTTTGGTAGAAGTCAAAAGTGCAAATGTTTAAATATGAACCATTATCAATCAAGACTCGTTTAACTGCTACATCCCCAATTAGGGCAGTAATATATAAGGGGTTATCCTTATGTAAACTATGTTACGGTATATCTCTATCCCGAAATTTAATACAATCGACTTCTCGAGTTATGATAGTATTGGACATGGCTTCAGGTTGAATATTTTGTGGTATCATCATTTGGCTTAATGTGAGCATTAATTCATCCCTATGTGTAGGAGAAGATCTTAAAAGGTCCAAAAGGGAAATTCTAGCTATAGTGTTTGATAATTGTTCATTAATATTATAAGGAGGTTTAGGTTGAACATTAGGCGCGTGGTTCCCTTTATTAGGAATTTTCAAAACAAATGGATCTGAGCCATCGTTCTGAGTTTGATCTTGTTGATAATTTTGAGCCTGTTGTCGAGTAACAGCTTCGATGGTACCTACAATACTATTTTGCAGATGATAAATGTATCTTGGTCTAGCGTTTATGGCTTGTTCATTATAAAGTGATTGGTGAGAAGATGGTCTAGTAGTGACTCTTCTAAGAAATGGTTCTTCCAGAACCATAGAATTTGTGATGGGTTGAATAGCGTCTGAGTCATCTTCAGAACTATTCGATTAATTTGAGGTGATTTCCATGCTACTTTCAGTCTCGTATTCTGTATCACTAAGATCAGGTGTCCGAATATTATATACAGGTCTGGTCGTAACCATAGATAAAGTTGTGTCAAATATTTGCGGATCATGAACAGGTAAATGTCCACTAATAGTCCCTACATATCGGTTAGGAGGGGGAAAATTATGATGCTCAATTTGATTAGCCACCTCTTTACCATGCTTTGGTAAAGGATGTTGAAATATGTCTAATGATTGATTGGCATTCTGATTCTGAATTTTGGGGATGTTCTTTTGAGCATTATTAGGATTATTTTGTTTAGGTTGGAAGGCTTGCACCTCCATCTCATTATTATCAATTAAATATTGTATTTTATGTTTTAATATTTTACAAGAGTTGGTAGCGTGTCTAGGTCCTCTATGGAAATCACAGTGTAAATCAACTCTATACCTGGGTATAGTTGGATCAGGTTCCCGGATATTTGGTAATTGGATCAAACCTCGTTATAATAATTGCAGGAGAATGGTTGATAAAGGTTGATTTAACCTAGTAAATTCTCGGGGTGGTTTATCAGGAGGTTTTAGTATAAATTTCTCTATTTTTTTTGCAGCATTAACAGTAGCGATATTTCTACTATCAGTGACTCCATCACCCACAACTTGTTTATTTTTATATTGATTTTTGGATGTTTTCTCATCATCTTTCTTTTTAAGCTGACCTCTCCTAATGAGAGCATCTTCCACTCTTCGAGCTAAATCTATAGTTTGATCGAAGGTGGTCAATGTAGCAGTTGATAACTCATAGGATAGTTGTTCTTGTAAGTTATTGATAAAGATATCCAGCATTTCCCGATAAGGTAACACAAAGTGCAATTTTCCTATCAACTGTCTCCATCGAGCTAGGAAATCAACAAAACATTCATCTTTGTCTTGTTTTAGGTTGTACAAATCTTTAATGGTTACATGCCTTTCAATGTAGGCACTAAATTGATGCACAAAAGACTCGATTGTCTCTTCGAAATTCCTCAAAGAATGAGTGGGTAATTGATAATACCAATCTAATGCCATTCCTCCTAAACTTTTTGGGAACATTTTTAGTAATAACAAATCATCATGTGATATATCATGACACGCTATCCTAAACATACGAAGATGCTCTATGGGATCTTCGGTTCCTTTGTATATAGGTAGGACAGGCATAGGAAAGTGTTTAGGATATGGTTGTGCTACAACTATAGGATCTAGAGGCTGACTACACATCTCTCAATAATTGTACGAGGGATGGTAGGGATCTATCTGGTCCATGCGGGAGACTAATTGTTTCACCATGGCTTCCAGATTACCATTTTGTCCACCATATTGGTTCGGTGGTACATGAGTATGGTATTTATGAGCGTAGGATGGTATTACGTAAGGATTAGATGTTATATTGTTGTTATGCAAATGGTTGGTAGGAAGAGTATTATGAAGAAGATTTGTTGTAGCATTATGTTGTATCCCAGATTGTTGGAAATTGGTGTTTGGTTTTGTTTTAGGCTTTTGTTAATTTGAGGTATGTTGATCAATAACTTGGCAAAATAGAGCAGTGAATGACGATTTCTTTTGTGTTGGAATAACCTTAGGCTTGGTAACAAGCACTCTAGATGGTTAGGTAGCCTATTGTTGGTGCATGTTATGGATTATAGCGGCCATATCCAAATTGGATGGTCCAGCTTGATCACTTTCTTGATCAATGAAGGACAAGAGATAAGTGTGTGTGTGATATATTTCTTCTAGGGTTGCTTGAGTGTCACTAATTTGATCCTTGTCCATATGGACTGCTCTATTAAGGGCACCAATATTAGTATTGAGGAACTTCCAGAAATGTTCCATATTGTCAAAAGTAACAGCTCCTTCCAGAGACATTTTAGGAGATGAGGATCCTTCCTCTCTAACAGTTTCTCTTTGTTCATTTCCTTCAAAAAATTCTTCTTCTTGTTGGTCTAGGGTTCCTACTTCCTGAATTAGGTCTTCAGGAAGGACATTTGGTTTATTTACTGGTTTTCCTAACCAATCTTCTTCTACTTCAATTTGTTTTCCATTCCTGAGTCTAGTCATTATGCTTAAATTTAGATTTTAGCAAATATATATTGATATATATATTTGCAGCAAATTTGGGAGGTATATATTTTAATTATATACCTACTATAATACTTAAAAGAAATTTTTTTTATTTTTGTTATATTTTGTTTTGTTTTTATTTTTATGATAATATTATAAAGAGAACAAAGAGCATACTAAATGCAAGAAATAATAATAATAAAATAATGGCTTAGTTTTCTATAAATAATTTATAGATGTCATTGATGGGATCAAGTTCTTCAGGAGTCATGAAATGCTCCTCTTCAAATTGGAAATGGTTTTTCAGGAATTTGACAAAGTGTGCTATGGTGATGTTATCTACTTCTGACTCTGACTTGTAAAAATAGAGCTCATGGCAATACTCTTGATATAACACAGCTCTAGGAACTCTATTCCATCTCTTTCTATCCGTAAGAACGACCTCTTGATCCTCTATATGAGATAGAAATTTATGTACTACAACTACATTGTTGAGGTATTCCTCAAAGGTGTACAATTCAAAAGACACAAGGGCTCTTTTATCTGCTAACCACCTATGGCAAGCTCTCTGAAGCTCATGATATAAGGTCACTTGATCAGGATCCAGGATTCTATCTAGGACAAACCTCTTGATTTGCCTAAGTTCTGTTGACCTAGATGAAATCAGATTCAATCTCCTATTAAGTTTGTCTCATAAAGGTGGGACTCTATATGTTTGAGATACTCTAAGTAAAGAAGTAATCTCTATAGCTGCTAATTGGTTCTCAACATTAATGGTGATAGCTCGTCTTTTATTATAATCTACCATCTAAATATGATATGCAACTTTTAAATTGTTTGCCTTTTGACTCTAAATACAATTTATGTTTTTTTTTATTAGGATTGTTTTCAAAAGGTTTTTAGTTTTCACGTCGGGTTCACCAAAATGTATCGCTCCAAATTTTTTGTATCCTTACCTTCAGGCTATAAGATATGTGCCTGAAAGGGAGATGCGAGAAGGATGGGACAATACCTCGGACTGAGAGGCCCTTTGAAGGTTGTGCCTCTTAAGGGAGGGGTATAAGGGTGAATTTTTGACGGATGGTGGGTTCACCAGGAAAATTTTGAGTGGCAGTTTCCACACCTAGGTTGAGAGTAGGTTTGATGTGTTCATTTTATACTTTAATCATTCAATTCCTAGGTTTGGCCAAGATGGATCTAAGCTATTCTATATGTCAATGTTGATTTATATGAATATAGAAAACATGAATAAGTGCTAAACATAGAGAATATGCTAAATAGGACAGAATATACCTAATTTCGGATGTCTGATGAAGATTCTGAGGTTTGTGGAAGTCTAAATCGTCTCAAATAGCATGTAATCATCTAAAATTGCATAGGATCATCTCAGATCTCAGTCGATCATCTGAGATCATACAATATCATCATCGATCTGATGAATTTGTCAGATGAATTTGTTAGAAACCTACAGTCACAAAAATAGATACCAAAAACCAAAGATGCAACTACAAAAGTAAAAGGAAATGATAGAAATGATAGTAAATTTTGCCTAGATGATAAATCCAGATAGCAATTAAAATAAATGCATTAGTTTAACAATTTGTTTTAACTTTATCATGCATCTATGCTAAATGAGGTGAACTCCAGGATGCAAGAATAGAATAAACTAAGTTAATATAGAAAGAAATGAAGAGAGAAGACAAAGAAATACAAACTCTAGGTTCTGATTGCCCCCAATCTGGACTACAGTCAAGATCGCCTTTGATCATACAATATCATCTCCGATCTACAATAGGATCATTCGAAATCATCTGGAATCGCCTACGATGATCCGAGCTTGCTCCGACTAAAAAATAGTAAAATCCCTCCAAAAAAACTTGAAATACGTAATGCAAATGAAGGTGCGAAGGTATTCTAATGCATGAAAAGTTAAAGTTGCAAAGAAATCAGTCATCCAAGGTGTTCAGAGGGATAAACTGAGAAAATCTTAGTTTATATAGGATTAAGGAGAGATTAGGAGGTTGGAGATCATCCCAATTTGGGAGATCTCCAATGGGGAAGACTCTAACTATGCAGACACGCTTTCTGCCCAAGTTAGAGAAGTTGTTGAAACAGAAGCTAATTATGAAAATTTAGTTTTGGGATGAAATCTTCTGGACGTTCTGTTCCAGAAGAATTCGTCAAATCTGGGACGATTTCATCTGATCTTTGACGATATCGTCCAACGGTCAAAACAAATCCTAAAAATGGCACAAAAAATAAGGAAATTGGGTAACGAGCGGTTAACGGGCGGTTTGGGTTAAAATTCAAATTTTTATCTTTTTACTAAGGTTTAACTGCGCCAATTTTAGGGTGCTACAGAAAAAACAAAGATAGCATAAAATAAAAAAACCTAAGTTAAAAAAAGGTGATGCACCAAATATCTAATAATATCCTCCCATATAATAGCACTTACCATAATGTATGGACGTGAACACTTCCTCTCCTTGACATATATAAGCACAGAAAAATACTTGCATACACACACCAAGGAGATGGTATAGGGCTTGATAATAAAATAAATGAAAAAAAAAAGGACTCTATAATATATATATGCAAGTAAAAATATTACAATGATTATACCAAAAATGGGGATTTTGGTTGCCCAAAAGATCACCCAAAGATGTGCGTACTACTATACATATGAGAATGAAGGAAAACGCTACACAACTCACAAATCCATTTTAAATATAAACTTACTATTTAAAGATACATAAAGGGAGATTTTACCTTTAAAATATGTAAATATTTCAAGGATGATTGTATTTATATGTGTTTGATCATGTCCTCATTCAATTTGTTAGTCCTTTTAGGATTTATGGATCTAAGCTCATCAATATTGGAGGATTTTGAGCCTCTAGATGAACTGCTACTACGATTGTAGCCATATATACCATTTTGAGGATTCCTAAAATTTGTGCAAAGGAAATCTCTATAATTAATATTCTAGATTTGGGGTTGATCCTACTACAACTTCCTATTTTGTCACCTTTAATGCACCAACCATTATTTTAGACTTGTCATGCTCAAAGTCATGCAAGTAGGTGAGCTTGAAACTCTTCTTTTCTTGCAAGATCAACTACTACCTTTGGGAGGTGTGCCTTGATGTTGTGGCTTTTGTTGAAGCTTTTGGATGATCTGATTATCAGGGTTTGCATTGTTGGAGAATATTACATTATTTGGTACATGCTAATGTACCCCCATGGTACCTATGGTACAATGTAAATATTATAATAGAGTTTGAGTCTATAGTTTATGAGTGTGATTTATATTTCCCTTTATGTATGTGTCTGTGTAAGATGTGCATAAGTGTCATGTAACAATGTGTGCAAGTAAATAGAGAGTCAAGAGTCATGTATACAAGTGGCAAGAACTAAAGCCAAAAGACGTGAGGTTTATCTTATGTATGAAATAGGAAAGGTTGCATCTCCCAGATATGTGAGGATTGCAATAGTTAATTATTGAAGATTCACCTTTCCAAGGTTATATAATGGAGATAAAGCTTCATGAAATGTATGAGAATTCAAGCATTGAAGATATTGAAGCTTATGTGCAATATTTTGAGAAATTATATTGTAAAATCATCTTATGTATATTTTCATTGTGATTGGACATTTATTCATATTATTCTTATTTTCATGAATGTTATGTTCATTGATTTTGGTCATTTAATATACTAATTGCCCTTATATTTGAGTCTACTTGAGATCCTAAATATTGGGACCTAAGATAATTTGGCTAAAAATATAACCTTGGTATCAAAGCTACTTCGAGTAGTCTCTAAAGCTAACACCAAAAAAAGTTGGTGTGAAGATTTTGAAGAATTTTATTTGAAAACAATATATTGACAGAAGCTAGCATCAGAGGAAATCTTCAATGTGCATTAAATATTGAATCTAGAAGAGCCACATAAAGAAAACATAGGCTAAATTTTGGGTATTCTATTACCCTAATATTATTGATATTTGCAATCAGTGTTTGATATAACCAGCAAAAAAATATTAAAAACAAAAGGAGGTCAAAGGATCCACCTGAGTTGGAGAATCTCCAACCATATCTTGCTTGGAGCAAAAGGGACTGCAAGATACAGTCCAATAGAATTTAGAGATATTAAGTGCCACCAAAGTAACAATAGATAAGAGATGCTAGAGGATGGAAATCATCCAAAGAGATCAAGTGCTTCTAAAAGCACAAGAAAAGAGGTCCAAAAAGGATTGGTTGATTGCTTTATTGTTGAGACATTTCTAGTTTTTGCTATCATGTATCGATAATTAATTGGAAGCCTTCTATATCTAACAAATAACATGTCTGATAGTGTTTTTGTTGTAAACTATCTATATATATTTATGCAAGAGCTCAAAGAAAGTCATTGGAAAGCCACAAAAAGGATACTACAATTTATTAGCAAGACTACAAAGTATGGACTAAATACAAAAAAGTGATGATAATTTTTACTTATAGGGATATTCAAATTTTGACTATGTTGGATTTATTAATGATAGATAATAAACATTAGTATATGTGTTTTATCTTGGATCAGGACCCACTTCTTGGTATAGTAAGAAACAACATGTAGTGGCACTTCCATTAGCAAAAGCATAATATTGTGCAGCAAGAGATACAATACGTGAAGCAATTTGGTTATAATATATATTGTCATATATGGAAATCCAAAGGACTTCAACAGTACTAAATTGTGATAATCAAGGAGTTTTAAAGTTAATAAAAAATCCTATGATTCATGAAAGAACAAAACATATTAAAGCACAATATCACTACTGAAGAACATTTTTTAGATATTTTTACAAAATATCTTGGTCAAAACAACTATCAAATTGTAGACACCAAAACCTAGCCACTTTTCATCCATCCTGAATTTCTTGCCATTTCCAATGCATTCAGATTTCATGTGAATTAAAAAATTGCATAATTAGTTTACATTATAGGGTTAGGGATTCCTATTTTTGTATGTCTAAGTAAGAATATTATTCATATACCAAAAGTATCCTCGTACTTGGATGATTCCATATGAAGTAGATGAACCCCCTAGTTTTCTAGAGCAGGTTTTAAGCGATGTATTCTACATCCTTTGGAAAAAATGGTATTATGAGTAATGGTTTCTGATTTAGACTATCAAAAGCAGTTATTTTTCTAACATTGTATGAACACAATAGAAAATCAAAAATTTAAAAAAAACTCACCCACTGCATGATTAATTTTTAACAGTAGTGGTTGGATTTCATCACTAGCCATTGCTTGAGATTTGGTGATGGTGGCTTTCATCTCCATCCACAAATATCTACCCTTCGAAACCTTAGGTCATCCCCAAGCAAACCTGGTAGATTTCATCACCAACAAGAATCTCGTTGCCTCAAATTAGCCATAATTTTTACATTTTTTTTTTGGTTAATTCAAATTAGCACATTTTGAAACACACAAGATTGAAATTTAAGAAAATAAACTCACGTTAAAAGGAGATAATCAATGAATGAGGTTAGACACATGTGTTAAACAGACTTAGCATTGATTGTTTATTTTTCTTGTGAAATTTAAATTTGTGTTTCATTTTACTGCATAATCTGTATTTTGGTTTATTTGATTTATGGTCTTAACAACAAAACAAAAAAAAACATTAAATCAAGATAAATCAATGGAACCTTCATCCACTTTCCCCACTACTTCTATGGTAGATTCTCTGAATGTGACACGGGAAGATTTATCTGTAGGTCCCTCACATTCCTTACCATCCATAGCCTTTCATGTGGCTATGCCCCAAGAAGAGTCAATCTCACCAACCATTGATCACCACATTACCCACATAGATATGGCACGAGTTGAAGCTCTTATGAGGTCTTCTAACTATGTCTTAGAGTTAGTCCCAAACTCACCTAGGTAGGATTCTACTTTACAGCAAGAGTTTGTTTATTCCAAGCCACCATCCAACTTACCCAGGTATACACCAGCCCTATTTTTGAGGCATCAGTTGCACCTTCCTCCCATATTTACATTCCCCAACCCTCATGTGCAGCTAGCACTTCATACACATCCACACACACTAACCCCTTGTACGAAGCATAGGTAAATGTTGTTTCACAAGTTTCAACTTCACAAGTTACCATATCGAGTGTGACTTTTCCCCCATCCACATCCTCCATACCATCTACTTCTGTACCTTCCAGTTTTTATAGAGAGATTAATGAGGCATGGGAACATTTGAACAAATTACTTAGACAGTGTCAAAATGCTCAACAACAAGTGCAAGTGAACCCTAAGCCTTTATCAAACTCTACTCAGACTATCCTCATTAACCAGGGTCCATCATGGACACCACAGTCTTCAATGGTTTCTATCCCTATCCCTCCATCAATTCATATCATTACCCATCCTATTCCCATTGGTCAACCTAGCCATAACCCTCATACATCAACCTCATTCCAAAATCCTCTATATTTTCACCATCAATCTCATCTTCATCAATTTCCATCACATTTTACTAGTCATCATCACCAATATCATCATCATTTAGTCACTCCACATCATTTTTCCATCCCAGCTCAAAATAATCAGGCTTCTACATTCCTGAAGAAGACCCTTGAATTAAGGCCATGTAAAAATAGATAGATCAATTGATACAATAAACTCCTGGTTTGACAAATCAGAAATCAACTTTACATCAATTGATTAATCAACCCATTCATCCTTTAGTACCATCACCGCCATATCCAATAGATTTCACAGTGCCTAAGTTTGAAAAATTCAAGGGAACTGAGGATACCAAAGAGCATGTGAGCATGTTTGTACATGCATGTTTTAGAAATCAAAATGACAGTGCTCTCATGTTCAGAATATTTCCTCAAACATTAGGAGGATATGCCATAGAGTCGTATAATCAATTACCCAGTCATAGCATTTATACTTTTGAGCAATTGATTGACCAATTATTTGAGTGTTTTATCCTAAATGTTAGAAATAAAGTCTCATTATCTGATGTCTATGCTTTAATATGGCATGATGATGAGTCTATCTATGATTTTAAAAACCGTTGGAGGATTGTCATTACCAAGTCGAAGAAGCTTTAGCTCATGCTAGTGTCATTGAAGAAATCAAAATCCAAGAAGTCATACTTAAGCCTAAGAAGAAGGAATCGCAAAATACGAACCAATACAAAAGAAACTATTTTGGCCAACCAAAATCAACATAGACTACCCCAACCAGTCAGCCCAATCACATTAATCAAGTGGTTATGAGCCAACCAGTAATGGCTCAACAAGAGTCACTGAAACAACCATTGCAACAAATTGCTTATCATGCAATACCCTTGATAACTCAAGCCATGCAGAACACAGTACCAGCCATAGAAAATCATCCCTAGCGATAGTTTGTTTGATAAAATTTCCAATACACCCCCTTATTCGAGTCATATGCTTCCCTTTTTTTAAGGTTGTATCAGAAAAATAAATTTGCTTTACTCAAAATTAGATCGGATGATCCCTCCAAACATAGTAAACACTATCAAGAATATTTATTTTGTCCTTATCATAGGCAAAATGGGTACGATATTAACAATTGCCATACATTTAAAGATATAGTACAAGACCTTATTGACTTGGGGGTAATCAAGCTTGACAAACCCCTTGATCAAAAAAATCAAAACCTTTGTAATTTTCAAACACCACTTCCTCATCACGAGGAGGCACAACCAAATATAGGAGGAACTAATGCCAAAACCTCTCCTAATCAAGTCAATCATGTTCAACAATATTAAAGGTTTTTAGGGGTCATCCATGTGGTCACTAGAGGTCAAATAAATAATCAACAAAATGCTAGGCAACCACCTCAAGCAAGTGTGTCACAACCCCCAACATAATCTCCCATTCAAGTTTTTCCTAATCCTTCATCACCCATACATATTCCTAGCCAATCAAACCCTCTCATTCTACCAATCAATCATCCACCATGACCAGTCATCTCATTAAGTAGTCGATTAACCACAAGTCTAAAGATGGTTTTCGCTAAATTGTTAATTTATGAGCTAATTCAAGAATCTCCCCCACATCTTGAGGCATTGACGAACATTTTGAAATCCATTGAATTACAATCTCAAGATTCTAATGCCTTCAACAACTTTGTGGGGGGCATTCAAACATGCATGGAGCCTTCCATAACATTCTATGACTTTGATATTAAGCTAATCTCATTAGACTCAGTAGACCCTCCATTGCATATCATGGCTCTAATTTAAAGGAAGCCTTTCAAAAGAGTGTTAATTTAAATTGGTTCCTCTATCAATATCATCATCACATCCGCCCTTCATCATTTGAACCTTCCTCCATCTCATATCACCAAGTCATCATTCACCTTAAAAGCATTTAACGATGCTTTATGTTCCACAACTGGCACTATTGTTTTTCCCATTGAAGTAGGGATCAAAATGTTGCACACCATGTTTCACATCTTGGAAGGATCCATGGCGTACAATTTACTCCTTAGAAGACATTGGATGAGGGAAATGAGATGTGTCCCTTCCATTTTACATTACATATTGGTGAACTTCAAGCAATTTAAGTATTGCAATTTTATTTTAAATCCTTATGAATCCATGCTTCCTTCCACCCACCTTTTCCTATCACCATCAACCAATCCATCTACCACGTCACCCATTTCAAATCTAAATACCCCCATGCCTGAGGATCTCCCTATCACCAATTCCCATCAAGCTTCCATGCCCCCATCATCTTCATCATTGAATACATGTACATGTGATCAAAGTCAATCCACATCCTTTTCATCCACTTCATTATGATCATCCATTCAGCAAACTTCCCAATCTAATCCATCCCCCTCACCTAATATTTCACAAGTTGAATTGATGGATTGTGAGACGTTTTCATCTTCACCATTCCCTGAGCCATCATCCAACCAAGATCCTGCCATATCTTCCCAAGTTGAGTTCCACCTCACTAATTTTGGTATTGGTGAATATGTGGTCCAAGACATAATTGTCACGCCGCTCACCATCCCTAATGCTAAGATTTTTGGTCGTCCATGTGACCCACCTTTAGCAATAGGAGCAGTATATGACATGGGTTTAGCTCCAAATAGCATAAATTTTGTATATGGAGGGATTGATTCTTTATAAAATCTAGATACCCTAGAGGAACCCAAGGAACCAACACTTTTCAACATTCGAAACATGTCAGGATTTTCATCCCGTTATTTTCACATAGTCAATTGGCAAGGTCATGGCCTAGGATTGCATGAACAGGGAGTGCTTCAACCTATTGATGTTCCATATCAAGAAGTGCACAACCATTTAGGTCTAGGTTACCACCCACTTTACACCACGTCTTCTCTTGAACAAGCCTTCCAAAGGCTTAATCTCAATTCAGGTGAAGAATCCCTACATTTCAATGATTTGGATGATGAAATCTATGAAGAATTTGAACTTATGTCGATAATTTTGGATGAATCTGAAGAAGAATCAGAGCCCATTATTCCCCATACTGAAAAATATGAGTTTTATCTCAAGATTTTCCCCATCCATGAGCCCATATTTTGCTTGCTTCTTCCACAAGAACAAGTTTCCCCTACCAGTGAACCACCACCTCCATTCCATTAAGCCATTTCATAAGAAAAACTTGTAGCATATGTACATAACACAAAAACAATGGTTTTTACCACTACCAAAAAAAATCAATAAAAACATTTTCTTTCTTTGCATTGCATGTATATATCACTTAGATAAATATATTTATTTGTGTTGCTTGTTGTTGTCCAGGTTAACCAAGCTCTTAGCACCGATTTTTAGGTCCCATCCATCCTATCTAGTCTTATCCACCTTTCCCATAAGTCAACATGAATCATGTTGATTTATTCACCCACTCCATAATTTATATGATTTGGCTAAGCCAATTCCAATTAACATAAGTCTTATTGATATGGATCGGATTTCCTTGCCTCCATCCTTTTCCAAATTCATCTTGTTTGAAGAATTTTTAAGGGATTCTACCAACTACATTCCTCTGTCCCCTCCGCCTTTGCCTTTAGCTTCTACCAAAGAGTTTGATGACATATTAGATGACATTCATCTTATCCCTACACCCTATCAACTTGAGGAAGGTTCCCACATGTCCCTTGAAGATACCATTGATGTGGACCCTAGTTCAGACAAAGACAATCCCCAAATTATCAAGCTTAGAAAATTTTTATCACCCGACGAACAAGAGCAATTAATTTCTCTCCTCAAGAGGAAGAAGGGGATATTTGCATGGTCCTATAAGGACATGCTCGATATTGACCCTAGTTTGGTTATCCATAATCTCACCTTACATCCTGATGCTAAGTTGATCAAAATAAAAATTAGGAAAATGCATCCTACCATGGCCCTCTTGGTAAAAACAAAGCTTCAAAAACTCTTAGACATGAACTTCATAGTTCCTATCGACTATCCTGATTGGCTCTCAAACATGGTACCCATTTGTAAACCTAACAGGGCGATACGCGTTTACATTGAATTTCAAGATCTTAAAAAATTGTGTCCTAAGGATGAATTTCCTCTACGAAACATCGATACTCTTGTCGACACCTGCATTGGCATGAAATTTTTCACTCATGGATGGTTTCTAAGGATACAACCAAATCTGAATAAATCATGATGACCAACACAAGACAGCATTCACTACACCTTGGAGAAATTTTTATTACAAGGTGATGCTCTTTGGCCTAAAAATATAGGTTCCACCTATCAATGTGCCATGACATACATTTTCCATGACTACATGCATAATATTATCGAATATTATGTGGATGATCTCTTGGCTAAATCCCACATTGGTGTATTGGAGAGAGTTTTTTACCAACTCCTAGAACATAATGTAAGGTTGAATCCCAAGAAATGTGTCTTTGATGTTACCTTGGGCAAACTTCTAGGATTCATTGGCTCCAAAATAGGAATTGAGGTAGACCCAAACAAGGTCAAGGCCATCATGGAGATGCCTCCCCCAACTAACTTAAATGAATTTCATAGTTTACAAGAAAATATTCAATCAATCCACCGTTTTACTGCGCAACTTTCTGATAAATGTAGGTCATTCAATCACGTAATACAAAAGGGGGTGCCATTCTCTTGGATATATGAATGTCAAATAGCCTTTGATGAAATTAAGCAATACCTAGCTTCTCCACCAGTCTTAGCTCCTCATCAATTGGGGGTCCCTTTCTATCTTTATATCTCAGCAACAAACTTTGCATTAGGGATAATGCTTACACAAAAGAATGAACAAAATCGAGAGCAAGTTGTCTAGTACATTAGTCAAACATTGGTAAGTTATGAAACTAGATACGCTTGTACCTAGGTGTTGTAGGTGAGTTGGAGAGGAGAGGGCAACCCTCCAAGGGAGGTCCCAGGTTTGAATATTCACCCTACCAAAAATTTGAATTGGGTACCCAAAATCCAATTGATAATGTTGATGCGGGAAGGGTCGTGTGTAACTCCCGGGTGGCTTTGACGGTGTAGAACCCCCTGGTAATGGTCTCTCAAACCAAGGTAGCCCTGCAAGGGTTTTTTCACTTTAAAAAAAACTAGATATGCTTATGTATAAAAATTGTTCTTAGCAGTGGTTTTTACCACTAAGAAACTTTGATATTACATGCTTAGTCACACAACATACATCATAGCTAGAGAAAATACTTTGTGTTATATGATGTCTCACACTTACAACAATACCCACACTACTAAATGGATAATTCTCCTTACTAAATTTGACCTTGAACTCATTGGACAAAAATCCATTAAAGGTCAAGTAATAGCCGATCAACTTGTGAAAGCTCCACTTCCTAGTGATCATGCTTTGATTATCAGGCTCCCAAATGATTTTGTATTTGCCATCACTAAACAAGAAGAAGATTCATTCTAGAGGAATAAATCGATATCACACTATTTTTTTATGGCTCTAAGTGTGCGAAAGGTCAGGTGTTGGAGTCATGTTTCATACACCACAGGGGGTACCTATCCCCTTATCTTTCAAACTTGACTTCTAATGCACAAACAACACTACAAGTATGAGGTCTTAATCCTAGGTCTTCAATCAGCTATAGCTATAAGCATTAAGCATATTAGGATATTTGGTGTTTTTTAACTTGTTGTTAAGCAAATCAATGGAGAATACCAATGCAAATAACCTACTATTAAGCTTTACCATGAAGTAGCAATGAAATTGCTCTCTAAGTTTTATTGGTATGAAATCAATAGTTTACCATTTTCGAATAATATATTTGTAGATTCAATGGCCTCCCTTGGATTTTTTATTCTAAAAGACTCCTTTGGAGAGGTGCAACCCCTTATCATTTCAATGATCTCTAAATCTGCAATTTTTTGTGTTGAATCTAAAAATTAAAAGGATGTTTGATTTATCCAGTCAGATCCATATGAGCCTTGATCAAGCCAAATATTAGTCTTTCTCAGGTTTGGAACACTCCCATATGAAATATCTCAAACTTTCAAACACACATTCAAGAAAAAAGTAGCATGTTTCATTCTCTTGGGGGACGTGTTATACAAACATGGTTATGATGGAGTCCTCCTTCATTGTCTCAAGGCTAGTGAGGCACAAAGAGCCATAGTTGAAGCCCATGATGGTACTTGTAGTGGTCATTTTAGTGTAATGGCCATTGCAAATCATATTTTACGCATATATTATTATTGACCCACAATGGAATGTGATTTGTGCACTTATGTTAAACATTGTAAGAAGTGTCAAGAACATGCTAATTTAACTCATGTACCATCATAAGCTTTACATCATATTCAAATCCTTTGGGTTTTTTCACAATGGGATCTTAGATATAATTGGAAAAATTTTACCTCCTTCCTCAGGACAACATACATTCATCATCACAGCCATTGAATACTTCACAAAGTGGGTTGAGGCAATTCCTCTAACCAGTACGACAGGACCTAGAATTGTGGAGTTTATACTTCACCATATCATTTTTCTCTTTGGTGTAACCTCACAAATTATTTTAGACAATGGCAAGTCTTTCAAGAACAAGTATTTTTGAGCACTTTACGAGAAATATAACATTCAACATAGTTTCTTGGCCCCTTATTACCCACAAGGAAATGGATAAGTTGAAGCCTCCAACAAGACCTCAATTGCTATTCTCAAGAAACTTGTCAAAGAAAATTATAGAGATTGGTATACATAAATACCCTTGGAATTATATCGAACAAGCATCCATACGCCTATAGAGGCAACATCATTTTCATTGGTTTATGGAGTGGAAACAGGTTCCACAAAATCCTCCTCTTCCAAACCCACGTCCAGATCTGCCTCTCCCTCTCGGATAACCATTGTTCTGATTACGAGGTTGGTAGGTGATTCCTTCCTTCTACTCTTGGGTATTACTGGTCTCACCAGCCTTCTTTTGATCCTTATATTTTTCACCATTGGTCCTTCCACCAGTTATTCCACCATGACCTCTTCCTCTTTGCTTGCTCTCAAACCTTCTATTCAGTTTCTCTTCAACCCTCAGGGAAAACTGGTAAGCATCCTCTATGGTGGTCATTCTAACCAGACTTAACTCCTCTTGAATACTTGCTCGTAACCCATTAATATAATGGGATACCTTCTCCTTGTTGGCCTCTGAATGGCCTATTTTGATTACAATTTTATAAAACTCCTATGTGTATTCTTTAACAGACTTACTTGATTGCTTCAAACCTTGCATTTTCTTTAGCAGATCCATCTCATAGTCAGCTGGGATGAACTGTCTCTTCAACTTCTCCAGCATTCTATCCCATCTTGTTATTCTCTCATTTCCTCTTCTATTTTTGTCTAGCTGCACTCCCTTCCACCATATGCTGGCATGACCCTTCAGCTTGGTCTTAGCAAACTTGACCCTATCAGGATATTCAACCTCCTCATACTCAAAGTATTCTTCCAAATCATTGATCCAGTCAATCAACTCCTCTAGATAGAGATTTCCAGAATACATAGAAACCTCCATCTTCGGTCTCTTTCCAATCTGAGATATGGCTCTGTATAACCTGGCTTGTGCAGGATCTACAGCCTCTTCTTCTTTCTCAAACTGGTCCTCTTTTTCATCCACTTCATCTTCACTTCCTTCTTCTCCTATGGTTTCAAGCCCTCTACGCAGCTCCTCTTGCAGGGCCTGAACTTGCCTCTGCAAAGCTCTGAAATATTCTGCTGGCACCATGTTTCTTCCACCACCATAGTTTCTTCATGGAGGCATTCTTCTTCACTCTCTTCTCACAACCCTTCCATAGATCTTGGTGTAAACTGCCTCACTTTTGGCGATCTATTTACACACTCAGGAACTCCCGCTCTAATACCACTTGATGGGGACCCAGGAAATCAATCAGATCTCATGCATTAAACTTCAAAGAAATTACAATACTAGCCCACAGGTGTAGTTTCTTCCAGTCCTTCATCCCCCTTCTATCCAGATTCACCACCTGCTTCTATAGCAATGTCTACATTTCTTTCGAGGTCCCGACCCTCTAGGCCATTAATGACCCACCTGGAAGAATACATCCTCCCTCTGCCTTCATGACTGAATCTTCACATCCTTTTCCTCAATTGGAAACTATGACCGGATTAGCTACGGAAACACGCATTGATGAGTCATCTAAACATCTCTAACTTCTAGGCGTAGCCTTCGAGTGGCCACCATGCTCAGCCAACTTACCGAGCAAGAAATCATACACAAATGCGGCCTGGACCACCTCGGGAAACACCGTCTAGGAATGCGTACCTTTTTGAACCGAGAACTAGCAGTATGTCATGATATCGTGACATTTTTTCTTCCTCATTGCCTTCTTTTCCTTTGGGTCGTGATATCGTGCATGTCGTGATATCGCAACATCCTCCTTTTCGACGATATCGTGATGTCTTGCTCTTTGCTTCCTCCTCGCCTCTTCAGGTCATGAAATCGTGACATGTCACGATATCACGACATCTTTGCTCTCTACTTTCTCTTCGCTTCTCGGGTCATGATATCGTGACATCTTTGCTCTCTGCTTTCTCTTCGCTTCTCGGGTCGCAAAATCGCAACATGTCATGATATCGTGACATTTTTGTTCTCTGCTCTCTCTCTGTTTCGGGTAGCGAAATCGTGACATGTCGCGATATCATGATAGTTTCCTTCCTTGCCTTCTTTCTGCTCCTTCGGTCGCGATTTCATGACATGTCACGAAATCGCGACATTTTCTCCTCCGTCCCTTCCTATTTCCTTTCGATCGCAATTTCGCGACATGTCACGAAATCGTGACATTTTCTCCTCTGGTCCTTCCTGCTTTCTTTCGGTCGTGATTTTGCATCATTTTTCTTCGGATGCCCTCTCTCTCTTTTTTCGATCACGATTACGCAACATGTCGCGAGATCATGACATTTTCATCGGGCACCTCCCCTTCCCCTGCTTCGGTCGCGATTTCGCAACATGTCGCGATTTCGTAGTATTTTCTTCTTACGCCTTCGCTCTACTATTTCGGTCATGATTTCACAACATGTCACGAAATCGTGACATTTTCTTTGGGGCACCTTCCTTCTCCTGCTTCGGTCGCGATTTCGCGACATGCCACGAAATTGCGACATTTTTGCGTCGTGCCTCCTCTCTCCTTTCTTTGTCGCAGTATCGCGACATGTCGCGTTTTTGTGACTTTTTGATGTCGCGATATTGCGATATCAAAGCAAGCACATGGAATTTTTTTGTCGATGCAAGATTGCTCTGCTGCCATCGGATGCTCCTGCATCAGAATAAAATGATGTAATATATTTTCCAACACCCCCTTGTATTACATAATTTGGTTTTGAAGACTTTAGTCTTCAATATGGATATTTGACTCTTGTATAGTCTTCATCTTGATGAGGTTCTTTTCCTTCTACTATTTCTATATTTATATGGTTTTCCATGTTTCCTTTGATCCTGGATGCTTGGTGAAATTTTTGAAATCTTCCAGATATCCCCGATGAACTAAAGATTTGATAATCTTGCAAGTCATGAGAGGATCATGATAATTTTATTTTCTCTTCTTTGGTTTTTTGCATGACCTTTATCTTTGATCTTCAAAAATATCAATCTTGAGTTTGTCATCAGTAGATATTTCCAAAATAAGAACTTCAAGAAAGCAATGTAATTTGAATATCAATTTTTCTTCAAATATTTTATAGTATTTTTCCTTGTAGTAACAGAAATAGGATGAATGATATTTTCCTTCACAATATTTACATGGGTGTAAACTCCAGCAATATTCCTTCTCATGACCAAGTTTGTTACAATGAGTACAAAGTAAATGTATCTCCATTTCCTTGTCATTAGTTTTAGGAATATCATGTTTGTTGATTTCTTTGATGAACTGATTAAACCATGTGTGAACAATTGTAGCTATTCCTTCTTTTTCTTTTTCATAAATCTGCATGAGATCCTCTATTTCAGCCTTTTGGATATTGATGTTATCTTTTACTGTCTCATTGGATGATATTTTTGAAGGATTAACTTGTTAAACATTCAGTTCTATATTCAATTGATTCTTCTTTGTTAACTTCATATTTCTTTTCCTTGACTATTGTACTTTCTAAATTACTAATCATGCTTTCCATTGAGTCAAGTTTATCTCTAAACCACATTGGTATTTTCCTTCTAATTGCATTTTTTAATATGTTCTTTTGAGTAGACATCCTTGTGTCTCCCGAATAGAATAATTAATTGTTCTTCTTTAAGTAGGATCAAACTTGGAAAGACTTTTCCTAATATTTGAGGTTTATAAAGTATCCTTGTAACCTTAAGTAATTGGGTGATCAATGAATATGATTAGCTTTCTAATTTTACTTTGTGTTGAAATCCTTTTGTCTCCCTAGTAATGAGATAATAACTTTTCAAATAATGTTCAACTTGTAGTATCTTCTATAACTATTTATCTCTTCTTATAGAAAGCTTTAGAAATGAAATTTCAAGGATAAACCTTCAATATCTAAGTCTCTTTTAAGTATTTGTTCAACTAGTATTGGTGTTAGCAATAATATTCACTCTTTGAATCAATGCTATGATAATTTTCTAAACTTCTAATATGTAAGTTTTGATGTAGAATTCCTTTTCTCTCCCAAGTTTAGAAGTTTTAGTAAGTTTATATGTTTGCAAATACTAATCTTATGACTCCTTGTTTCAATATTTGCAAATACTTGAAGCAATAATGAAAAATAATTGAAATGCTTCTACTTTGTATTATGTTCTTAAGATAATCAATCTTCTTTCTAGGGATTCTTACAACTCCTTATAACTCCTACTATTTAATAAACCTAGAGTATTATCCTTAGCTGATATCAACCTTAGAAATATGGACCTTGATCCCACTTTCAATCTTGTAATAATCTTGAAGTGTATTCTTATCTTCTAAAATTGAGTCTGATGTGCAATATGATTGTAATAAATGCAATTTATAAAGTAGTAATGGTTGGTGGTTGACTCCTTCATTTTTACGTATGTGCTCTATGCTCATAGCTTTGTTGTCTATGTTATTCCTTGCTCTTCAATTCTTGAGCTATTTCATCTCCTTACATGCACTTTGGACCTTGTCTTCTTCAAAATGTATTGCTCTTGCTATCATGCAATGTATGAATGTATATATAGACTTATTTTAACTAGATATCATTTTGGTTTTGATTACAACATATGCAGACAGTGCCAAGTGGTATGTAATATTTGCAGTACCTTCCAACTTCAACATCTTCGCCAAGTGGAGATAAGACTCTTTTGCTTCCCTTTAAATGTTTTGGCTGTGAGTTCCTCATTTAACGCCTTCTTTAGTACGTTACTCAAATGATGGTATGTGCTCAATCATGGTTTCTTTTGTTGTATGTTTGAGTTTTCTTCAAAATGCGGTATCTATATTTTGATTGCATGAAATACCTTCTCCATGTGGCAGGTGTTTTCTACTACTACACCCTAATTTCCTTTAGCTTGTTCAACATCTTATTCCAGCTCACTTCAACACTTTCTTCATTGCAATTCTTGGTGTTATTCCTTGTTTTAAATTATTTTTATCTCCTTCTTAGGTAGTGGATTTGACTATTTAATGGCAATATAGGATGAAAATATTCCCTGAGTTTTTACATTTCTTTTAGGTGTTAATTGGGTGTGTGGTTTAGTCTTTAGAGTAGCAGTTAATTATCTTCTTCATCTCCTTATTCAACTCATGCAATGTGTAAAATATCTCCTTGACTTTGTTGTTACATAGATACTATCTTTGAAGCATGTTGCTTGATGTTTGTGGGTAGAATCGGTATTGAGTTAGTGCCCAATCACATTGTTGCTCCCTTTGCTTATGTTGTTTGGGAAAGGCCTTACTATACCTTATTACTTTTACCTTTACCAAAGATGTACTTTCTTATGTCTTCTCAAAAGACTATTTTGATGCTTAGACATCTTCAATCGAACATCCCTCTTTTACTAATTCAATCACCTTCTTGCTATTTACAAATTGTAAGTAACATCTGCTTTGTTTGGATGGTGAATGCAGGTTGGTGCTACTACACCAAAAAATATCTTCCTTTCCTTAAGGAAGCTTCACATTTAGACCCCTTTGAATGGTTTTATCTGGATGCTTTACAATCGTAGAGTAGAATGATGTATATGTTTACCCCCTTGTTCTCTCAAACAAAGCCTCTTGACTTCTTGAAATGTAGGCTTCTACTTCCTTTACTAGCTGATATAGATTGAAGCCAATGTTGCCTTCTATTCTTTGGCAATACCTTCCTTGCTTGGTTTTATTCTTACTCTTTGCAACCCAATATTTCACTAATATTTGCACTATATGCAAACTTGTAAAGTCTTCCTTTGTTTAGAATGATATCAATAGAATGTTGATATGTTTCTTTCTCTCAAAATATATCTAACTTCTATTATGTTTTCTGTGTGCAGGTTTGAACCTTGTAGACTATAACTTTTGCACTTATCTTGAAGACTTAAAATGAATACTATCCTATACAACCCTAGAAAATTTGAAATTGGTGCTTTATAACTTTAATAAAAATCCAAATATAAAGGCTCAACTAATGAAATTTTGGACCTTTTGCTGTGTTGGACATTTTGATTCCCTAAGTCAAAGTTGTCATTGATGTCACCGGATGAAGTCATCATTAATGTCAAGGACTTCGTCAAGAAATAAAGTTGTCATTTGATATCCAGGAAGAAGCTTCAAATAACACCAAAGGTCAAGAGAATCAATGCAGAAGTTAAAGGCAAAAGGGCTCCATAATATTTTAATTTTATATGGAAGCTTAGTTTAAAAGGTGTTTCATAAAAACCTAAGGAGGCTTATTGCAAAGTTATTAAAGAAGATATAATATTTATTTTATAAATTATTTAAATTCAATGTGAATTTAACTTTTATAAATAAATGTAACTTATACCAAGTTATGCAATGAGAAGGACTTAATAAGTCCAAAGGTTTCTAAAAGAATTAATTTATAATATTTAAATTCAAAATAATTTAAATAAATTATAAATTAATAAATTCTAAAGTGCCCATGTTCTATAGTTGGAAGAAATTTGAAGCGTCGACATCACATGGTTTAAAGAAAATTTGAAGCGTCGACGTATTCAAACAAAGGTGGAAATTATTATATAAACCATGCCCAAGGGGCGTTAATTTTGCATCTTTGCTTGAATGAAAAAATTGTATGTGAATTGGAGCTCATGAAAAATACTACGAAATTCGTGTTTGTGCATGCGAGCGAATAAGAAATAAAAGGAAAGATGCATATCAGTTGGGAGCCATCCAGATAGCGTGGCCTAGTGGCAAGAGGGTAGTGGCTAAAGTTCTTGGATGCAAGGATACCAGCGTTAAAAATGCAGTGGCTGTGCTTAGCAGTTGTGTTGGGTTGAAGGTGCCAAAGGCAAGGTGCACGTTTTGCAAAATGTAAGGCAGGGATACTTTTGAAGCACGTGGTGCTTCCCACACTCCAAGCGAGCACGTAGCTCGCACGATATTTGGAGTCATGGCTAAGGGGTTGGTCACGGGTTGCATTGAGGGTTCAAATCCCTCCAAAGGCAAGGTAATTAAATTTTGATTATTTTAATATTGCCTAAAGTTGGGAGTTAAAAGGGGTTGCTAGTTGGAAATAGTTGAAAGGGTTGCTAGTTGAAAATTGGTGTTTGTTGGAAATTGTTTTTAATAAAATTTGGAGTTATTTGATTTTATTTTTAAATAAAGTCTTAATTATTATATTTGCATATTGGAGTAAGACTTTAAGAGTGTTGATTTTATTTTTAAAGGAACTTTTGCCAAAGAGATTATTATGAAGGTGTTCGATATTTTTTTTAAGTTGGAGTGATAAGGTGTATTTTTTTATATCATTTTGTATTATGATTCATTGAGAAAATTATTATCTTCTAACCTTTCTTGAGATTGGAAAAGAAGTGATTGTGAGCGTGGAAGATTTGTGTGGTCTACTCATTGTCAAGAAAAATGTATGGGAAAATTTTTCCTTGGTTGAGTTGATTGGTTGGTTTTTTGGAAAACAACTTTGGAGTGAAAAGGACTTGTTTAGGTTTCCTTTGAGAGTCTTATTGAAGGTTGATTGATGAGTATGGTTTTCTGAAAGAGATTTGATGCTACATTGTTTAGTGAGTATTGAATTAATACCTCAAGGTTTTCTGGAATAAAGAGGTGTCATTGAAACCTTGTTTGACTAGCATTGTTGTTGAAGAGAGTTGTTATGCAAAGAACTTGAACTAGGGTTTGAAAAGAACATGATTATCATTGTTATGTGAAATTTTTTGTTGAGCATTGTTGGAAACATTTTTATTTGGTGGTTATATTCTTGGACTAGGGTTTGTGAGAAAGGGGTATTTTATTAAGTGATTGGTTGAGTAGAGTTGGTTGAGCCTAGTCAAGTGGTTGCATGAAGTGATTGTTCAAGTTCCATAAGACAAACTAATTTGTATTCTGATTTGAGTTGATTGAGCATTGAGTGTAGAACATATTGAGTCTCTAACAATTCCCTTTATTTTTCTACGAGATTGGACAAGTTTTGTGTGGACTTGTTAAGCAGATTTGAGGCAATTCTTTGAGGAGACTTGTGGACTAATTTTGTGTGAGCTTTTTGTGGAAGCTTACAATAAAGATTTGGTTAAGTTCTGTGTGAACTTATTGAGCAGATTTGGATAAATTCTATGTGAACTTATTGAGCAAATTTGGATAAGTTATGTGTGAACTTATTGAGCAGATTTGGATAAGTTCTATGTGGACTTATTGAGTAGATTTGGATAAGTTTTGAGTGAGCTTGTTGAGCAGATTTGAGCAAGTTATAAGTGGATCTATTGAGCATATTTGGACAAGTTCTGAGTGATCTTGTTGATCATATTTGAGCAGGTTCTGAGTGAACCTATTGAGCAAATTTGATCAAGTTCTGAGTGGACTTGTTGAGCAGATTTGAGCAATTTTTGAGTGGAATTGTTGATCAGATTTAAGCAAGTTTTGAGTGGACTTATTGAGAAGATTTGAGCAAGTTTTGAGTGGAATTTTTGAGCAAATTTGAGCAAGTTCTGAGTGGAATTTTTGAGAATATTTGAGCAAGTTCTGAGTGGACTTATTGAGAATATTTGAGCAAGTTCTGAGTGGAATTTTTGAGAAGATTTGAGCAAGTTCTAAGTGGAATTTTTGAGCAAATTTGAGCAAGTTCTGAGTGGACTTGTTGAGTATATTTGTGCTAGACCGAAGGACTGAGTTTAGTGCAAATTTGAGATAGATATTTGGATGTGATAGAGGAGAGAGGAAAATAGTATCTAGTGGATAGAGATCCATCATCCAAGGTAGTGAGGATAGGTCTTCTAAGTGGGTACAAGTGTATTTAGTGGAGAGAGATCAACAAGCCAGTGCATAGGAGGCAGTAGTCTTTTAGAGGATCACCAACCGGAGTAGAGGAGGAGTTCTCCTGTGGATAGAAATATATAAAACTGATTTAGGGGATTGGTATCTCCTTTAGATAGAGTTCCATAAACACTGTAATAGGGAAAGGATTCCCAAAATATTTATTGAGAAAATTTTAGTGAAATATTTTCTTCGTGGAGTAGCCCACATTGGGTGAACCACGTAAATTGTGGTGTCTCTATTGTGTGTGATGATTTGTGCATTGCTTTGATTAATGTTGTTGATATTGCTATCTATACATTGCATAATATTGATTTGGAAAGAAAAGTGAAAGTGATATTATACTATTCATCCCCCCTCTCAGTATAAGCTTATGTTCTTCAATTGGTATCACAGCGGGTTCCTTCATAAGAGTTTAACAGCTTGAAGAAAAATCTAACAAGAAAACAATGGATCATAAGGAGGTGTACTCAAATAATTTAGCACCAGTATTTGATAGAAGTGACTATATGTATTGGAGTATGATTATGAGGATCTACCTAATGACACTTGGTAATGAATTTTAGGAAGCAGTGGAATTTTGATATGATCTCACAATCAATACTTCTACAGATAAGGAAGGTAAGCTTCTACAACACTATAATTCAAAAGCAATGAATGCACTTGTGAGAGGTTTACGTAGAATAGAGTCTATGAAAGTTATGCATTGTAGAACTGCAAAATAAATGTGGGATAAATTATAAGGTGTATATGAAGGAGATAAAATACGAAATCTCAAAGAACAATTTGAAGCATTAAGAATGAATGATGAGGAAAATATTAGTGTTTATCTAATTGGAATTGATGAGGTTGTTAATGACATGCAAGGACTTGGAATGAAGATTGATGAATCATATGTTTGTGATAAAGTCTTAAGAACTCTTCTAAAAAGATTTAGTGAATAGGTTTCTGCTATAAAAGTGTCAATGGATGGTGATTCTTTGACAAGAGATAATTTGCTTGGTATGCTTATAGCTTTTGAGATAAGAACAAAAGATCCTAATCCCCAGAAGGAAGCAACCTTCAAAGCAATCAAGAAGGCAAAAGGTAAGATGTCAGAATCATGCAATGATTCATCCAGTGATGAAGAAGCTAATTATGGTAGAAAAGATAAATATTCCAGAAGATCCAAAGATCGAAGATCTATTAAGTGTTTCAATTGTGGAAAGTATGGACATTTTGCAATATATTGTCAAGAACCTAAAACCAACAATGGTGAAGAAAAACAAGATCATAGGTATAGGGAATCAAAAAGATATAGGCACCAAAATAAAAGTAAGGATGGACAAAGTAGACAAGGAAAGAAGTTCTTCCAAAAACAAAAAAGGAGCTACTATGTAGATAAGGCAAGTAAGTACTCAAGTGATAGTGATGCTAGTTTTTCAGACAATGATAGACATGCAGTCCTATTTATGATTGAAGAAAAATAGCAAGTTAAGAAAACTCTAGTAATTATCAAGTGTTTTAGATGTGGTAACTTTGGACATCTTGAAGATGATTTTACAAGGGATGGTTATAGTTTCAGTGATGATGAGTATGAGAATGCACTTGAAGGACCAGATGAAAATCTTGTAATGGTATTAGAAGAAGTAAGTGATCTTATATAAGACAAGCCAACAAAAAATAAAAATGTGGACAAAGGCAAACAAATAGAGGAATATTCAAAAAATGATAGTTATGATCTCAATGGAGAACTTATCTATGCCCTTGACATGGTAAAGAAGATAAGAAAGTAACACTCTAAACTTGAAATTCAATTTCAAGAATGTGATGAAGAGAGGAGATTGCTCATAGAGGATTTAGAAAAATCAAAGGCTTAGGAAAAGAGGTTCAGAGATAAGTTAGAAGAAAAGATCTTGGAATGTGAGAAGTTAGAACAAGAAGTGACACTACTAAAAGAATATTTAGAGGACTCCAATATCAATATAAAATAGCTCAAAGAACTTGGATAAGTTCATAAAAACACAAAATACTACATCAAGGAAAATAGGTCTTGGATTTGAATGGGTTCAAAATAAATAGGAAGGAGAGTCAACTTCAAGTTTTGGAGGTGAAGAAAATTTAGATGAAGATACTTCAAAAGAAGACCGTGTAAAAGAAATTTAGACATCAGAGGATGAGTTGGACAATAGTGAGTTCAACAAAGACAAGAATAATGCACAAAGAATATACAAATGGAACAAAAATTAGAACATATCAAGAGAGACTAAGAGATCAATGAGGTCAAGACAAAGAAACTCAATGGAAGATGTTTTTCATGTCACAGGTTTGGGCACATGCATTCACAGTGTAAGACATGGGAAATACAGGAATATGGGAACATACAACGTTTCCATGGGTATTGTTACTTATGTAATCAGTTTGGTCATAATGCAGTGAATTGCAAGATTCATGACATAAGAGGATATGGCTTCACTAGGATAAATTCTAAGACATTTACACATCCAAGAAATAATAACATTAAGTATTTTAAGTTCAATACTGATGGTCACACAACAAAGTGGCGTAGAGCAGATATTCCAAAAATAGGTATGAACAGGAACAGGAACAGGAACAAAAACATGGATATGAACAGGAACATGAATATGGATATGAACAAGAACAGGAATAGGAACATGAATGTAGACATGGATAGAAACATGGAAATGGATAAAAACAGTCAAAGGAATCAAAATTCAGATAAGAAGAAAAGAGGATAAAGATAAAGAACAATTATTTCTAGGAGTAGAAATACTCTCACCCCATAATTAACCAACTCAAAATGATGTGGAGGAGGGGCTAAGCTAAGAGGCTCATTCTTAGCCCCGAGCCCCAAAGGTGATCCTTTGTTATTTATGTCAAAGGTGGAGAGATTTGAGTAAGGGGGAGAGACTTGATACTTGAAGAGAGAATTGAGCCAAGGGGAACAATGTCCTAGGGGGAGCAGGACAAAAAGCAAGTCAAGTTTTTGATAGAAATTTTTTGGGTTGCCATCAATGACAAAGGGGGAGATTGTTGAAAATTTTGAATCCCTAAGTCAAAGTTGTCATTGATGTCACCGGATGAAGTCGTTATTAATGTCAAGGACATCATCAAGTAATAAAGTTGTCAAGGTTTTCTTTTGATATCCAGGAAGAAGCTTCGAATAATGTCAAAGGTTAAGAGAATCAGTGCAGAAGTTAAAGGCAAAAGGGATCCATAATATTTTAATTTTATATGGAAGTGTAGACACCAAAATCCAACACCTTCTAAACCACATTTACCACCCCACCATCAAATCCTGCATAATAAAAATATATGCCTAAGTTCTAACTTAGGGATATAAAATCCTGCACATTATCCTATTTTCTAGATTTATTAAATCTGGAAAATCACCCTAGGATACCCTGCCTACCCATTGGACATGTGTCCTGGACACTTCATCCAACACCCTTGCCACATCTCACCCACTCCTGTCCCCCTTGTCCTTGCACATGGGGCAGATTCCCAACACCCATGCCACATCTCATCCATTGTTGTCCCCTTGTCCCTTCACATAAAACAACATCCCATATCCCACTCCACTTGAAGCCACATCACCCCAGTTAAGTGAGGCACACTGGGTGACTCACCATAACTGCCCCTTCCACCTGGCAGCCCAGATTTGCCACTTGGCAAGTTGGGCTTGCCACCTCCCATTTCCCTCCAAAACCCCAAGAGGCCTATAAAGGCACCATTATTCCACCAAGAAAAGGGAGCTGAATTTGCATACCGATAGGCTACCAAAATCGATCTAGACCCAACGAGAAATTGTGAGCATGAGCATCATTTCGTACTATTGGTTCGAATCCCGAGGCAATCTATTCTTCAGCCAAAACGTCTATCCATGGTTTCACAGTCAAAAATGCATATCCATGGTTTCACAATCGCATGTCCATGGTTTCCAGTCCACCAACCACGCATCTACGGTTCCACAGTCCTCAAGCAGCAAAACACATGATCAATGAGATCAGTAATTTTTGTGTTAGCAAGGCTTTATTTGTTAATTATTTCTATCATTTGTTTCATATAATTATTTGCTTAGGGTTTATGCATAGCATTGATTTTATTGCTCAAATATACAGGTGCTACTAATCCCTTTGTTGGTTTGAATGTGTGCAGGTGATAGGTACCTTGGAGAAGCTATTGAAGCTGGAGTGGTCCCTTTTGGATACCAAAGCCCACTCACCTTGGACTGTAGTTGGAAGAACGAAGAGCACGAGCCCCTGAAGATTTGGGAAACCCCCATTCTATCAAATTTCATTTGTATCAATACAGAGAGAGAGCATTGTAGCATTGTCCCAAACACATTTGGGGCAATCCAAAATCCATTTGTAACAATTGTATCAAAATCAATAAAGAAAGCAATTTTGGCAATTCTCATTTCTCTGTATTACATTTATTTTATTCAGTTATTTTGGTTACAGAAATGGTGATCACGATGGGACCCCCTAAAGGTTCCATTTTATTTTGCCTTACTTTTTAATTTTATTTGCTAATCTCTGTTCTGTACCTACAAGTTTTGAGAGTTCGAGGCACGCATAGATTCGAACTTAGGTTGATAAATCAAAACCCTATGCTCGACTATTTACTATAAAAACTAAGAATCATGATTTATATCTGAGAAAACAATTGCATGGTTTCTATTCTAAGGAAACACAAAAGCATGTTAATACTAACATCACGATTTTTATTATAAGGAAACGTAAATGCACGATTGTTGTCTATGGAAACGTGGGTCGACGGTTGATAGTTGGAAGGAGCAACGATAGGATCACAGGTCTGTACCCTTTGATTTCTATTTCTTTTCTACTTCTTTATTTGAATTATGTTCTTAGCATTGCACTTAGGGTAAATTAGAAGGTCAGTCCTGTTTACCATTTGTTTGCATATAGGTCTTAGGATAGAGTTCATAAAAAAAAAATCTGCATTCGCATAAATAGACAAACAGATCATCTTTGCATCTGCCAAGTTAGAAATAACTTGAAAATTATTTTTAGGTTCAGGTCTATAAAAACCCAATCTATTTCTATTGACAGAAAGGACCCTGCCATCCACGGTTGGGATATCCCAAACGCAGATGCACGATTGGCAAACCATGCATCCACGGTTTACCAGAACTAACCATGCACCCATGGTTAGCCCTATTAAACAGAATCTGATTGGATTAGAACCGAAGTTGGCACTTTTGCCCCTGATCTATTATCTGACATTCTCTATTTTCTATTTTTTTACATCTAGGCATTGAAACAAAATTGCATGGTAATCTTGCATACCACAATAATTAAACAAAACCACCACACACTCACATAAACATTGGAAAATGATTGGATTTCATCACCGTCGGGTTTGGATTTCATCACCGAACCACCAACATTATACCCTAATTTTTGGCCAAGGTCGGCTCCAAGAACCGTCGTAGCTTGGAAAATTTGCATATATTTCTCTTCGGAGAGTATGACGTTGACCAAGTGAGACTGGGTGAGGACTGGTAGGACCTGTGCTCCCTGCCGGGTGTGGACTTTCACTACCACACTTTGGGGGGTTTACGTGACCTGGAGTTCATAGCCAGGTTGTCGAGCTACGAGTATACAGGTGAAATCCTAGATTCATTTAGGGCAAAACATTGAGCACACATCTTTTCATTTTTAAAACAATTTCAAAAAAAAAAAATTGGCAAAAATCTAGGACCAAAAACTTTGTGTGTTTGTTTGCTTTGCGTGTTGTATTGCATTGTATTATCATTTTATTTACATAGACACATAGTTGCACTTGGCATTTTATCACATAGTAGCGTATGGTAGTGACTCGTAGTCAGGCTAAGAAATTAGTGTCAAGCCAAAGTCAGTGGTCTTCCCCCATGGCATCTCAGTCTGGCAACATCCCTAACACTTCGGTGGTAGGGCAAGTAAGCATGCCCCTTTCTATGTCCCAAAGTCTTAATGTAGGGCCCTCTAGTAGTGCCCCTAATATGGACATAGACATTATGCATAGGGCCACTCACACAGCCATACCTGAGACACCTAGGAGTGAACCTCCTACAGTGATAGATAGTCGTGTCACCATGTTGGACATGGATACTATTAGAATGTACTTGAATGCAGCTGGAATGGTCTTCCCATCATTGCCACCACTCTCCATCCCATCCCATGTCATACCACCATTACAACAAGAATCCACATTCACTTACCCACAACAATCGAAACAAGTCTTCACAAATCCTCTCTTTGAGTTGGCTGTTGTAGCACTAGCTAACCAACCATCATCATCCAACCAACCACCCCTCACATTGCCTCAACAAATAATCATTTCCACCAATCCCTTGTATGAAACAATTCATGTTGTTTCACAAGCCCCAACATCCACTCCACCCACTACCCTCATAGGTTCTACATCTCATACCATACCACATTCAGTGGCAATACCCTTTGCTACTTACCCCCCACTCACTTCCACTACCATGGTTGCCTCACAACCAACCCAACCTACCACATCACATGTGGTGGTCCCTACTTCAAATGCAATTGCTATGCAATAGGCTTTCTTACAGCTACAACAAATGATTTTAGATAATGCTAACCGTAGCGTAAATCCTGACCCCAACCAACATTTGCAAGGGATTGAGCACAACTTTCCACCTACATCTCACCAAACTAATACCTTTATCCAAGATCCATCTTGGGTAATGCGCCCTCCATCTACCACTATGGTTCATAATCAACCTCCACATCCATATGCTAATATAGTAGGTCAGCATACCATCATACCTCCATCACCCCATCCATATCATAACATCCATCAACATCCTTACCATAACACATTTCAGCCAACCATACCTTATCACCCGTAACCTACATACAATCCACCCCATTACCAGCAGCATCAAGTACATTCGAGTGTTAGTCCTATGGATGACCCTAGATACCAGTTCTTACAGAGTCAGATTGATAGTCTTGCCATGCAAACTCTAGGTTTGCAATACCAAAAGCCAACTTTAAGGCAACTACTCAATCATCCTATTCATGCTTCGATGCTTGAGCCGCCATATCCAATGGATTTTTAGATACCCAAGCTTGAATTTAAGGGGGAAGAGGACCCCCGTGAACATGTAACTAGATTTGTAAATGCATGCTTCAGAATCAAGAGCAATGATGCACTCATGTTACACACATTTCCTCAGACATTAGGGGGAGAAGCCCAAGACTGGTACAACCACCTACCACATCAAAGTGTTTTTACCTTTGAACAACTAGCGGACCAGTTCTTGGAAATATTTGCCCTAAATGTCAGAAAGCAAACCACATTGACTGATTTGATTTATCTAAAACAATATGATGATGAATCGGTCTATGAATTTGGCAATCGATGGAGGGCAATCATGATCAAGCTACCATTTTCCCTCCCTATGTCAGAGATAACATGAATGTTCATGAAGAGTTGTGCTAGGCCCATCTCTTCATTACTACAACTACAATAATATAGAACATTCGATGAGGCACTTGCCCAAGCAAAGGTAATAGAAGAGATAAAAATTCAAGAAGGTGAGATAAAGCCTAAGAAGAAAGAGTGGCACAATAAGAATCAAAAGGGGAATAACCACGGTCCATCCAAGACCACGCAGGTTAACCAGATAGTCTTGGGCCAACCATAGTTAAATCAACTAGCCCAAGCACAAATCCAACAACCCCAACAACAACAACAACCACAACAATTGAATTATCAAGTGGTTCCACCCCCACAACAGGCACAAAATCAGACACAACCTGTAGAAAGGCAACAACGTCATTTTAAGCCAAAAAGAAATTACACACCAGTACAAGAGCCATATTCATTAGTTTTCCAAAAGTTGTATGCGGAAAAACTCTTTACATTGTCGAAGATGAAACCTGAGGATCCTAACAAACCAAAGACAAAAGGTTATAAAGAACACCTATTTTGTATCTATCATAGACAAAGAGGACATGACATCGAAGGTTGTCATGGTTTCAAAGGTATTGTGCAAGATTTATTGGAAGTGGGTACAATCAAAGTTGACAACCCATTAGCCCAAAATAATCAAAACCTAGGCATCTATCAGACACCTTTGCCACATCATGAGGCAAATCAACAACCGATGGGAGCATCAACTTCTACAGTTCCTCCCAATCAGGTTAATTATGTGTCTCAACTACCACAAGGTTTTGTAGGGGCTATCAGTATAGTTACCCATGGATAGAGATAAGCTAATCGCACAACTCAGGCTCCAACAACACAACCAACAAATGTGCCCATACAACTTGGACCAACCATTCCACCACCACCTTTGCATAATCACCCAGTTGTCACATTAAATAGCCAGTTAACACAAAGTTTAAAAATGGCTTCAACAAAATTATCAATTTATGAGTTAATACAACAATCAACACCCCATAGGGAAGCATTGATGGAAATCTTAAAGTCTATCCAAGTACAGTTAGAAGACCCCAATGCATTCAATTCCTTTGTGGGGAGTGTGCAAAAGTGCATGGAACCCTCGATAGCATTTTATGACTTCGAGGAAAAGCAAATTTTAGTAGATTCACCCGATCCACCATTGCACATAGTAGCTCACATTGACAGGAAGCCATTCAAGAGAGTTCTCATTGATACCGGTTCCTCCATCAACCTCATCACCACACCTGCAATGAAAAACTCAACATCCCATCATCACACATCACAACATCCACCTTCACCCTTAGGGCTTTTAATGACGCTTTATGCTCAACTGTAGGAAATGTTGTTCTTCCTATCACCATGGGGGTGAAAACAATACATGTCCTCTTCCACATCTTGGAAGGAGAAATGCAATATAATATACTTCTTGGATGCCCTTGGATTAGGGAAATGAAGTGTGTACCTTCAACATTGCATCAATGCTTAAAGTATGTACATGAAGGTAAAGTACATTGTATTCCAGCTGACACAGAACCTTTCAAGTACTGCAACTTAATTTCAAACCCGTATGAGCCCTTGCTTCCATCAACACACCTATCTATCCAGCCACTCACCATCAGGACCATTCCACCTAGTAACACCTCATCAAAAGCCCCCATCCAAGAAGAATTGCCCATAGTTGACCCAACTTTTGCATTAAAAAGTGTCAGCTCAATTCAACCTTCAAACACTACATATCATTTTCCAATCACACTTGATCATCCTGCCAACCAACCACCAACTCCATCCACCACACTACCAGATCCACAAAAACCATTCATATTCACAGCACAACCCACTCCATCCATTAGCAAACCACAAACATCACAACCCGTAGTCTCACAAATAGGGCCACCTATCAGAGAAAATCCACCACCACCATTAGAGCCATAGGCTAGCTCAGAAGAACCCTCTTCATCCACCGAGCCATCAGCCTCCCAACCTTCTCGAGTTGTAGTACATCTCGCCAGTCTAGGTATTGGTGAGTATATTATTGAAAGTGTCACAGTTACACCACCTATTGAGTCAGCCAGAGATTATGGTCACCCTCGTGACCCACCTTTAGCCATAGGTGAGATATACAGGATGGGTTCTCAATAAAATGCAATCAATTTCATATATGGGGGGTAGATTCTTCATCTGATCCATCTCCTCTAGATGAGGACCCTTTACAAGAGTTTAATGAAGACATTGATTATTTATCTAACCCAACATTCCCAATGAGATACTTTCAAAGGGTTAATTGGCAAGGATATGGACTTGGATGACATGAACAAGGTCCTCACCACATTATTGAGCCAGAATATAGAGAGCCAAGTGACCGCTCCGGTCTAGGCTACAGACCTTCCATCGCAAGCTCTTCTCTTAATCATGCCTTCCAAGAACTTGACATTGAGTGCGAGGAAGAAGAAGAAGGAAGTGACCAAGAGGATGAACCTAATGATGAGGATGATGATATAGATGGTGAATACCTAATCTACAATTTTTACCCTCATGAAATTGGAGCTTTCCTAGAGCAAGCCTTACAACAAGGACCAGAATATGAAGATCCAATAGAGATGGCCTACCTTAGGCCAGATTACATGCCACTCATTTTGGGACCTCATACTAATGCTAATGGCTTCTGGATAAGTGATGATGATTATGAAGATGAGACTAAAATGATATATCTTAATCATAAGCACGAAATGCAAGCTAGGAGAATACTCCAAGAAGAGGCACATCCTGAACAGCTTAATCCAGAAGAAGATCCTCAAGAAGAGGTAGTGTATGCAGAATCTATTCGAAGAGATGACTGGTACCAAAAGAAGTTCCCAATAGACCGCACTCTCTTTTGGCTAAGCAAAGAGCGTGAGAGTCCTAAACTAGAACCTCCTCCATCACATTGGCATCACATGCAACACCGCCAATCACACACATTAGGTCAGTTGCAACCTAGAGAGGATGAGTCATCACCTCTCAAATCGTAGCCACCTCATTTCCATCAAGTCAACATGATTTCTATTGATTTGCTCACCCCACTCCGCAATCCATATGATAAGGCAAAGCCGATCCATATCGACACTAGCCTCATTGCCATGGATAGGATCTCATCCCCACCATCCATTGCCGAATTTATCCTATCCAAAGAATTACTACATGCTTCAAACACATATATTTCACAACAACCTTCATCATCAAATAACTCAGTTTTTCAAACTAAAATAGAAGGGGAAGCCCCTGAGACATTTGAGAATGTGGTGGATGATATCCACCTCATCCCAACTCCACATCAACTAGAGGAAGGTTCTCACATGCTAATTGAAGAATCTATAGATGTGAACCTTAGTCAAGACGTGGATAATCCCCAAATTGTCAAAATCGCAAAATATTTATCCATAGAAGAAAAAGAATGCATAATCAACATGCTGATGAGAAAGAAAGAAGTGTTCGCATGGTCATATAAAGACATGCCTGGTTTAGACCCAGACTTGGTAGTCCACAACCTTACATTGGCACCAGATGCAAAACCTTTCAAGCAAAAGCTTAGGAAAGTCCATCCAATAGTTGCATTAATTGTGAAAGAAGAGCTACAAAAGTTATTGGATGTATACTTCATAGTACCAATTGATTACCCAGAATGGCTCTCAAATATGGTACCCATTCGTAAACCGAACGGAGGGATACGTGTATGCACTGATTTTTGAGATTTAAACAAAGCATGTCCCAAGGATGATTTTCCTTTGCCTAATATCGATCAACTAGTAGACTCCTATGTTGGCCATGAAATGCTTTCCTTAATGGATGGTTTCTTGGGATACAACCAAATTTGAATTAATCTCGAAGATCAACACAAGACAACATTTACAACACCCTAGGGTACATTCTGTTACAGAGTGATGCCTTTTGGACTTAAGAATGCAGGAGCTACATATCAACATGCTATGACGTACATATTTCATGACTATATGCATAAGATCATCGAGGATTATGTAGATGACCTGATTGCTAAATCAAAAACACGTCTTGAGCACATTGAAGTCCTGGAAAAAGTGTTCGATCGATTGCTAGAACATAAATTAAGGTTAAATCCTAAGAAGTGTGTATTTGGTGTCACATCAAGAAAGCTTCTAGGATTCATTATCTCCAAGCGAGGCATTGAAGTGGACCCAGGTAAGGTAAAAGCTATAATAGAGATGCCACCTCCCAAGAACTTGAAAGAGTTGCGTAGCTTACAAGGAAAGATCCAATCTATCCGATGATTCATTGCACAACTCTCAGATAAATGCAGGCCTTTCAACCACTTGCTACAAAAGGGGGTGACATTCTCTTGGACAACTGAATGTCAAGAGGTATTTGATGACATAAAGAAGTATCTGGCTTCACCACCAGTTCTTACACCACCTCGAACAGGAGTCCCTTTTCACCTATACATTTCTGCAACAGATTTTGCACTAGGGACAATGCTTGCACAAAAGAATGAAAATCATAAGGAGCAAGCAATTTACTATATTAGTCGAACATTGGTAAGTTACGAAACAAGATATGCTTATGTCGAAAAGTTGTGTTTAGCAGTGGTTTTTGCCACTAAGAAACTTAGACATTATATGCTAAGCAACACTACTTATGTCATAGCTAGAGAAAATCCTCTGCGATACATGATGACTCGCACTTACAACAACACCCGTACTGCTAAATGGATAATGCTTTTAACAGAATTTGATCTTGAATTCATAAGTCAAAAATCCATAAAAGGGCAAGTGATAGCTGATCAACTAGCTGAAGCTCCTTTACATAATGATAAACCACTAATCATTGAGCTCCCAGATGATTCAATATTCTCTGTCACAAAACAAGAAGAGTTAGTCCCTCTTGAGGATGAAGCAGACATGACAATGTTCTTTGATGGATCTAAGTGCAAAAAAGGACAAGGTGTGGGAGTCATGTTTTATACACCTGAAGGAATACCAATTCCTTTATCATTCAAACTTGACTTCACATGCACTAACAATAATGTAGAGTATGAAGCCTTAATATTGGGTCTTCAATCAACTATAGCAATGGGCATAAAAATACTAAGCATTTTTGGTGATTCTCAACTAGTTGTTTACCAAGTAAAAGGAGAATATCAATGTAAAGAACCAGTTTTAAAGCAATATCATGAAGTAGCAACAAAGTTGCTAGAAAAGTTTGACTGGTATGAAATTAGTAACTTACCCCATTCGAAAAATAGATTTGTGGATGCAATGGCTTCTTTGGGATCTCTCATCCCTAAGAATGAGCATGGAGAAGTACAACCGCTAATCATAACAACAGTGTCAAAACCATCAATTCAAAGAGCAGAATCTACAGGTGAGAAGAATGTTTGTTTGATACATGTTGAACCTTACAATTCTTACCTTGATGAAATAAGAGACTTTCTCAAGTCTGGAACACTCCCAATAGAAATGTCACGAACTGCAAAAAGAACGTTCAAACAAAAAGCAATTCGTTTCACTCTCTTGGGGGACGTGTTGTATAAACGTGGGTATGATGGAATATTATTACGATGTCTAGATCCAATTGAGGCAGAACGAGCTATAATAGAAGCCCATGATGGTACTTGTGGTGGTCATTTCAGTGGAATGGCCATTGCAAAGAGAATATTGTGCATGGGATACTATTGGCCAACAATGGAAAGTGACTGTTGTCAATATGTCAAAAAGTGCCAAAAGTGCCAACATCATGCCAATTTGACTCATGTACCATCACACGCTTTACAACCCATTCAAATTCTTTGGCCATTTTCATAATGGGGCCTCGATTTGATTGGTAAAATATCACCTGCCTCATCAGGACAACATAAATTCATCATAACCGCTACGGAATACTTCACAAAATGGGTGGAAGCAATTCCAATGACCACTACGATTGGACCTCGAATAGCGGAGTTTATACTTTAGCATATTATCTATCATTTTGGAATACCCTCTAAGATCATTTTTGATAATGGGAAGTCATTTAAGAATAAGGATGTTAGAGCCTTATGCAACAAATTCAATATCCAACATAGCTTCTCAACACCTTATTACCCATAAGCAAATGGGCAAGCTGAAGCAACAAACAAAACAATGGTATCCATTCTCAAGAAACTGGTCAAAGAAAATCATAGAGATTGGCATACTCAACTTCCTTTGGCACTATGGGCTTACAGAACAAGCATCAGAACGCCAACGGGAGCAACACCATTTTCATTAGTTTATGGTGCTGAAGCTATATTACCTTTTGAGCTCGAGATACCCTCCTTACGAATCGCATTACAGGAATTCATGGATGATGACACAGCTAGACAAGCACGTCTTGACCAATTAACACTTATTGATGAAAAATGCATCAACGCTCTAGAGCATTTGTGAGTATATCAAGACAGAATCAAACGTGCTTACAATGCAAAAGTCCATCCTCATGAATTTCAAGTAGGGGACCTAGTGCTCAAAGAAAATCAACAAAATACCAATGCATTGCCACACTTGAGAGATAAATTTATAGCTAATTGGTTAGGCCCATATATTGTAAAGCAAAATTTGGGACCAAGAACGTATAGACTTGCCAACTTAGAAGGAAAGTTGGAGCCAGAGCCATTAAACATAATGCACCTAAAGGCATTTTATGCATAAATCGACTTACAATATATATATATATATACATGGCTAAAAAAAAATACATTGCATACATTTTACATTGTATATAAAATATCTTTACATGCATTTTACATATTGCATTCACATATCACATAGATAATATTCATATCACAAAATTTCAATTTTTGCATATCATAAGCATGTAGCCACATTACAAAAAAAAAAAAATAAATATAATTGCATCCATCCCATCCCATGTTCAATGATCTTTTGTAGTGGTGATGATATGGCCAAAGAAAAACAAGTTCCAAGAATTGGGGGTACCCACCTAAGGCATTTACGCAATTCAACAAACACTACACCCATATATGTTTTTCCTATGTCATAAAATCAAATTTTCAGTCACTCAACCATGTCTAGTGTAAAACCAACTTTCATAAAATGTCCAATTTTCTTTAGGACCAAAGCACTTTTCTCACATTAAAAAATTCTTGAGTATTGTCGATTGACCCCAAAACAATCTTGCACCAAACACACTTCTTCACATCTTAAAAACATTTTGAGTAAGAGAAGGATAATGCCAACTTGGGTAGCACCTTGAAGTGAAAAGAATATTCCTCGCTTGTCCTATCATGCAACATAGTCCAAAATAAAAAATAGTGGTTTTCACCACTATCACAATTCCTCTCCAAATATAAACAAAATGTAGAGTAGTAAGGATAGGATCACATTCTCATCACACTTCGGTTGAGAATCCGATTCCCCAAAACTCTATACAAAATTAATTCCATGCACACACCACAGATCCCTAAAGCTGAAAGGATCGTACTACATTCCCCTCAGAAAGTTATGTAGTCATCCCCAAAGCCTAAATATCAGATCATTGGACTATGGAGTGAGCCTCCACCGGGGCTATAGATGCTTGACTGGTAGTGGAGTAAACTCATGCAGGGTGACATGTCTCTCTCCCAAAAGGGAGACCTCTGACCGCACATACGGGCAAGCTAGCTACTTGGTAAATCCCATAACAGGTCACATCCAATTTACTCATAATGGGTTAATGAACTTCACATTCACATACACTGGTTCTTGATTGCTTAGGGTCATTACCATGCTCAAGATTTAGTAAATGAACTTCACTTGCACACACCTTGGTCCTAAAGAAAGTTAGACAATGGTCAAGTAAATTTTGTTGATATCACTAGTCTGTTTGAGTCTTTGAAAATCTTCCACTATTAAAAATCAAAAACCATACCATCTTCCATATCAACATCCATATATTCTTCCATAATCACATACATATCTCCATCATACATCACCCGCATAAAGTCATCAAGTTGGATACCCCCAATTGCAACAATGAACAAGTAATGGTCAATGATATTCTGAGCTATAAAAAGATCACATGAACACCATGCATTCAATCATATAGTTTGCATAAACAAATAATTAAACTGCATATTCCATATTAGTTTGCATCAATATTTACATAATAAATGCAAAAACATCAAAGAAAAATATAAATCATCATAGAGAAAACACATAAATATTTAGATTGCATTTAATCAATAAACAATAATAAAGCATTCCAAAGAAACATGCATAAATCATCATTAACACAAGAGATAACCAAAATATAAAAGCCATGTATATATATAATATATGGAGGTCTCAAAGTACAAAATGCCCATAGGTTATATACATCAGAGCACCAAGGCTCATAGCAAAATATATACCACAAAATACAAAAAAAATAAGGCACACTAGTTGGTGCCAATAGGATCCCTCCGAGAACCATGTTGATGAAGCAGCATGTGAGCTAGTCCATCGATGAGTCCTATGACTCGTCTCGGTCCCTCGACTAGTAGTAGCCACTGACGATGAAGGAGGAACAGGAAAAGGAATCTATCGCTCATGCAAGATGTTCTCCAACATCTCAATATAGGTAGCCTGCTTGCACAGGCTCCTCAAATCAGCACCCTATCGAGCCACCCACTGAGAAATCTCTGCTCGAAGAGCAACAAGTAGTTACGATGTCGCCTCCTTGGAACCTACCTGTAAGTGAGTAAGCTCACCCTCTAATCGAGACACCTCACCTCCAAGCCTAGTAATATCTACATCCCTAGTAGCAATAGCATCACTACTAGGTCCACCCCATAAACTATCCACCTCAACCTATAAGCGAGTCACCTCACTCTGACATAGTGCCAACTCGCCCTTCAGGTGAGCCACCTCCAACTCAAGCTATCACGCTCACCCTAAGAAAATCCCAATCCTCTATCCATCAAGGAGGGACATCCCCCTCACCATCCCCATCTCCACCTCCCTCCATCGGCTACTATACATCAGTAGCCACCTCAACCCTCGAAGAACTACCTCATCGATGCTTCACCGACCAAGGACTCACCCACCTCTACCTCATCACCACTCCCCTCATCATCAACAACCAAACTCGAAGTCCAAAGAGGCTGAGAAGCAAACCAAGCATCATACTCAGGAGTAGTACCCACATCATCCAAATCAACAGCTCAATCTCAAGATCATCCAAAGGGTCATCAACCCTCCAAAATTCAAGAGCAACAAGAATCCCCAACTCATCTCCTCAATGCCTATAAGTGACAGGCACATTAGGAACACCCTAAACCAAACCAAACTGTCATTGCACCCGACTAAACTGAATGTACTCCATCTCCCTGAGATGAGCACCAACAACCCAATGACCCCACTTGATACGACGAAGCTCTACCACATCAATCACCCAATCCAAGCCCCTCCATGAGTGCCAACTCATCAAATCCCTAGTCAATGAGCTAAGCATATCTCTATACTCTGATGCCCCCACTACTAGATGACTGAGCTCCTCACTAAGAAGCCACCTGTAAGCGTGAGGAGAAGTAGCATCACAGGCACAAGGAAGACCAATGGGACGACCAATAATGATATGCTCCCATGACCAAATCTGGAGCACTAAACTATAACCCCTTTTACCCCTACCTCTTCACCTCATACAACTCATTGTAAATATGACACAAAAGAGTGGGAGCCCAAGCCAACCATCGAGGATCACCAATCAAACCCAACACAATAGGAACCTGATTCCATGGGATCCTCGACCCCATGGAATTGGGCAACAAAATGTTGCTCAATATATACATAAGAAAGTAGGCACTACACCAAGACTCTCATCCTAAAATAAATCCAAATAAGCAATGCCACCCCTACTATAGTCTACATCCCACAACTCACCAAAAATAGGATACAAGGCCTCCTTATCGAGGCCAACCCGAACAGATAGGACCCTCGACAAGAACACAAAAAATCCTATAAATATCCTCAAGAGTCATAGTAATCTCCCCCATAGGAAGCTGAAAAGTCCCCCTATCTAGATCCCAACGCTCAACCAACACCGAAAGCAAGATCCTCATCAGCTCGGACGGTTCCCAACCGCCCGCAACCATCAAGACCAATGGTCTCCAAAAATGTCCAATCATCATCAAAAAGTGCCTTCCGCACTTTTTGGATAGTCCTCGGCCATCTATGTCGAGCATCAAGAAGCTTCACCTAAAAAAATAAAACATAAAATGCATTAAAAAAAAACTTTCACCTACCCCTAGGTGATCATAATCAATAGGCAAAAACAAAACAAACAAAACAAAAAAAAAAAAAAACTTTCACCTACCCCTAGGTGATCATAAATCAACAGAAAAAAAAACAAAAAAAAAAACAAAAAAAAAAAAAAAAAAAAAAAAAAAAAAAAAAAAATTCATTACCACCCCACTTAATTAAAAAAAAAAAAAAACAAAAAAAAAAAAAACAACAACAACAATAAAGAAAACCTAAACTAAAGGCAAGACCACCAACCTCGGCATAGCGGACGCCACCTTCCGCTCCAGCCGAGCCACCACCACGTCACCTCTGCCACCGCTACCCTCACCAATCTCCATCTCACTCATCACTCTCAACAAATCAAAATGACAAATGGCAAAAATGAAAATGACAAGGCATCTAGTCTATTTATAGCCACAATTTGCGGTGAAAAATGTGCATCCACATTTTTTGAGGTGTGCTAAAACGTAAACCTACGATTTGCGGACTAAACCACAAACGTGCGGTTAACCCGTTAAAATCGCAAACCCGCAGTTTTAGGTATGCACAACCATGCAACCACGTTTCAAAAAAAAAAAACAAAAATGCACCAAATTTTAGACCAAAGTTCAATGCAAACAATCCAAGGTTAAATGATGCCTACTCCATGAGGTTACAAAACATGATAAATTACAATCCATCAAATTGCATAATGGAATTGCTAACAGTCACTAGGACAAGCGCCTAGGATGATTGGTTCCTTTACTTCATTACTTGCATGTCAACAAACCAAAAGATAATCTGTAGAACAAAGTCCACAATTAACTTGGGGCAACATAAAATTACACTTTCAATTGGCTATTGGGTCTCATTCATTACCCACTCGCCAATTGAGGGGGTAAGCATACAATTAAAATTTTATTTACAATAATCATTCATTTTGCCACACCAAAGAGAGTTGAGTCCATTCATCAAATAAAAGTCGAGTGTCATTAGTTTTTGCACCGCATTGTGTTGTACACAACGCAGTACAAAAAGGGGCAACTGTAGACACCAAAATCCAACACCTTCAAAGTCACATTTACCACCCCACCATCAAATCCTGCATAATAAAAATATATGCCTAAGTTCTAACTTAGGGATATAAAATCCTGCACATTATCCTATTTTCCAAATTTATTAAATCTGGAAAATCACCCTAGGATACCCTGCCTACCCATTGGACATGTGTCCTGGACACTTCATCCAACATCCTTGCCACATCTCACCCACTCTTGTCCCCCTTGTCCTTGCACATGGGGTAGATTCCCAACACCCATGCCACATCTCATCCATTTTTGTCTCCCTTGTCCCTTCACATAAAACAACATCCCATATCCCACTCCACTTGAAGCCACATCACCCCAGTTAAGTGAGGCACACTGGGTGACTCATCATAACTGCCCCTTCCACCTGGCAGCCCAGATCTACCACTTGGCAAATGGAGCTTGCCACCTCCCATCCCCATCCAAAACCCCAAGAGGCCTATAAAGGCACCATTATTCCACCAAGAAAAGGGAGCTGAATTTGCATACCGACAGGCTACCGAAATCGATCTAGACCCAGCGAGAAATTGCGAGCGTGAGCATCATTTTGTACCATTGGTTCGAATCCCGAGGTAATCTGTTCTTCAGCCGAAACCGCCCATCCATGGTTCCACAGTCGAAAATGCGCATCCGCGGTTTCACAACCGTAGGTCCACGGTTTCCAGTCCACAACTGTGCTTCCGCGGTTCCACAGTCCCAAGAGCAAAACACATTTTATCAATGGAGATCAGTAATTTTTGTGTTAGCAAGGCTTTATTTGTTAATTGTTTCTATCATTTGTTTCGTATGATTATCTGCTTAGGGTTTATGCATAGCATTGATTTTATTGCTCAAATATACAGGACCTGTTGAGTAGATTTGAGCAAGTTTTGAATGGACTTGTTGAACATATTTGAGCAAGTTTTGAGTGGACTTGTTAAGAATATTTGAGCAGGTTCTGAGTGGACCTATTGAGCAGATTTGAGCAAGTTTTGAGTGGACTTTTTGAGCATATTTGAGAAAGTTATGAGTGGACTTGTTGAGAAAATTTCAGCAATTTTTGAGTGGAATTTTTGAGAAGATTTGTGCTAGACCGAAGGACTAAGTTTAGTGCAAATTTGAGACAGAGCTTTGGAGGTGACAGAGTAGAGAGGATAGTAGTCTCTAGTGGATAGAGATACATCAGCCAAGGTAGTGAGGATAGGTCTTATGAGTGGGGACAAGAGTCTTCAATGGAGAGAGATCCACAAGCCAGTGTAGAGGAGGTAGTAGTCTTCTAGAGGATCACTAGCCAGAGCAGAGGAGAATGAGTTCTCCCGTGGATAGAAATCCATGAACCTGATTTAGGGGATTGGTATCTCCTTTGGACAGAGATCCATAAACATTGTAATAGGGAAAGGATTCCCAAAATATTTATTGATAAAATTTTAGTGAAATATTTTCTCCTTGGAGCAGCCCACATTGGGTGAACCACATAAATTGTGGTGTCTCTATTGTGTGTGATGATTTGTGCATTTATTTGATTACTTCTGTTGACATTGCTATCTATACATTGCATAATATTGATTTGGAAAGAAAAGTGAAAGGTGGTATTATATTGTTCACCCCCCCTCTCAGTATAAGCTTGTGTTCTTCAATTGGTATTAGAGTGGGTTCCTTCATAAGAGTTTAACAACTTGAAGGAAAATTCAACAAGAACACAATTGATTTTAAGGAGCTGTACTCAAATAATTTAGCACCAATATTTGATGGAAGTGACTATATGTATTGGAGTATGATGATGAGGATCTACTTAATGGCACTTGGCAATGAAGTTTAGAAAGCAGTGGAATTTGGATATGATCCTACAATAAATCCTTCCATAGATAAGGAAGGTAAGCTTCTATAGTACTATAATTCAAAAGCAACGAATGCACTTGTGAGAGGTTTACGTAGAATAGAGTCTATGAATGTTATGCATTGTAGAACTACAAAAGAAATGTGGGATAAATTGCAAGGTATATATGAAAGAGATAAAAGTGTCAAGAAAGCAAAGATACGAAATCTCAAAGGAAATTTTGAAGCATTAATAATGAATGATGAGGAAAATATTAATGCTTATCTAATTCAAATTGATGAGGTTGTTAATGATATGCAAGGACTTGGAATGAAGACTGATGAATCAGATGTTTGTGATAAAATCTTAAAAACTCTTCCAAAAATATTCAGTGGATAGGTTTATGCTATATAAGTGTCAATGGATGGTGATTCTTTGACAAGATATAAGTTGCTTGGTATGCTTATAGCTTTTGAGATAAGAACAAAATATCTTATTCCCTAAAAGGAAGCAACATTCAAAGCAATCAAGAATGCAAAATGTAAGATGTCAAAATCATACAATGAGTCATCCAGTGATGAAGAAGCTAATTATGATAAAAAAGATAAAGATTCCAAAATATCTAGAGATCTAAGATCTATTAAGTGTTTCAATTGTGGAAAGTATGGAAATTTTGCAACAAATTGTCAAGAACCTAAGAACAACAATGGTGAAGAAAAATAGGATCACAGGTATAGGGAATTAGAAAGATATAGGCACCAAAATAAAAGCAAGGATGGACAAAGTAGACAAGGAAAGAAGTTATTCCAAAGACAAAAAATGAGCTACTATGTAGATAAGGCAAGTAATTACTCAAGTGATAGTGATGTTAGTTTTTCAGAGAATGATAGAGATGGAGTTCTATTTATGATTGAAGAAAAAGAGCAAGTTGAGAAAACTCCAGTAATTCTCAAGTGTTTAACTTTGGACATCTTGAAGATGATTGTACAAGGGATGGTTATAGTTTCAGTGATTATGAGTATGAGAATGCACTTGAAGGACCAGATGAAAATATTCTAATGGCATTAGAATAAGTAAGTGATCCTATAGAAGACAAGCCAACAGGAAATAAAAATGTGGACAAAGGTAAACAAATAGAGGAATATTCAGAAAAGGATGGTTATGATCTCAAGGGAGAACTTATCTATGCCCTTGACACGGTAAAGAAGGTAAGAAAGTAACACTCTAAACTTGAAATTCAGTTTCAATAATGTGATGAAGAGAGAAGATTTCTCATAGAGGATTTAGAAAAATCAAAGGCTAAGGCAAAGAGGTTCAAAGATAAGTTAGAAGCAAATATCTTGGAATGTGAGAAGTTAGCACAAGAAGTGGCACTACTAAAAGAATATTTAGAGGACTCCAAGATCAAGATGAAAGGATTTAAAAATTTCTCAAAGAACTTGGATAAGTTCATAAAAACACAAAAGACAACATCAAGGAAAACAGGTCTTGGATTTGAACAGGTTCAAAAGAAATGGTAAGGAGAGTCAACTTCAAGTTTTGGAGGTGAAGAAACTTCAGATGAATATACTTCAGAAGAAGATAGTGTAAAAGAAAGTTAGACATCAGAGGATGAGTTGGAAAATAGAGAGTTCAACAAATATAGGAACAATACATAGAGAAGATACAAATGGAACAACAATTAGAACATGTCAAGAGAGACTAAGGGACCAATGGGATCAAGACAAGGAAACTTCAATGGAAGATGTTTTTCATGTCACAGGTTTGGGCACATGGCTTCAAAGTGTAGGACACAGGAAATATAGGAATATGGGAACACACAACATTTCCATGGGTATTGTTACTCATGTAATCAGTTTGGTCACAATGTAGTGAATTGCAGGATTCGTGACAAAAGAGGATATGGCTTCACTAGGAGAAATCCTAAGACATTTGCACCTCCAAGAAATAATAACATTAAGTGTTATTAATGCAATAATTATGGTCACACAACAAAGCGATGTAGAGCAGAGATTCTAGAAACAGGTATGAACAGGAATAGGAACAGGAACATGGATATGAACAAGAACAGGAATAGGAACAGGAATGTAGACATGGATAGGAACATGGACATGGATAGAAACAGTTAAAGGAATCATAAAATTCAGATAAGAAGAAAAGAGGATAAAGATAAAGAACAATGCTTTCTAGGAGTAGAAATACTCCCACCCTAGAATTAACCACCTCAAAAGGAGGTGGGGGAGGGGCTAAGCTAAGAGGCTCATTCTTAGCCTCGAGCCCCAAAGGTGACCCTTAACCATTGATTTCAAAGGGGGAGATATTTGAGTAAGGGGGAGAGACTTGATACTTGAAGATAGCATTGATCAAGGGGGACCAATGTCCCATGGGGAGCAGGACAAAAAGCAATTCAATTTTTTGGTAGAAAGTTTTTGGGTTGCCATCAATGACAAAGGGGGATATTGTTGGAAATTTTGAGTCCCTAAGTCAAAGTTGTCATTGATGTCACCGAATGAAGTCATCATTAATGTCAAGGACTTTTTCAAGTAACAAAGTTGTCAAGGTTGTCATTTGATATCCAGGAAGAAGCTTCAAATAATGCCAAAGGTCAAGAGAATCAGTGTAGAAGTTAAATGAAAAAGGGCTCCATAATATTTTAATTTTATATGGAAGCTTAGTTTAAAAGGTGTTTCATAAAAACCTAAGGAGGCTTATTACAAAGTTAAAAAGGAGATATAATATTTATTTTATAAATTATTTAAATTCAATGTGAATTTAAATTTTATTAATAAATGTTACTTATACCAAGTTATGCAATGAGAAGGACTTAATAAGCCCAAAGGTTTCTAAAAGAATTAAATATATTTTTTTTTCTTTATAGGTTTCTAAAATAATTAACTATAATATTTAAATTCAAAAGAATTTAAATAAATTATAAATTAATAAAGTCTAAAGCGCCCACATTCTATAGTTGGAAGAAATTCGAAGCGCCGACGTCACGTGGTTTAAAGAAAATTTGAAGCACCGATGTATTCAAACAAAGGTAGAAATTATTATATAAACCATGCCCAAGGGGCATCAATTTTGCATCATTGCTCGAACGAAAAAATTGCATGTGAATTGGAGCTTGTGAAAAAGACTACAAAATTCGTGTTTGTGTATGCCAGCGAATAAGAAATAAAAGGAAAGGCACAGATCAGTTGGAAGCCATCTAGGCAGCGTGGCCTAGTGGCAATAGGACAGTGGCTAGAGTGCTTGGACGCAAGGAGACCAGTGTTCGAAATGCGACGACTATACTTGGAAGTTGTGTTGGGTTGAAGGCGCCAAAGGTGAGGCACACATTTTGCAAAACGTAAGGCGGGGATACTTTTGAAGCACATGGTGCTTCCCACACTCCAAGTGAGCATGTAGATCGCGCGACGGTTGGAGCCACGGCTAAGGCGTTGGTCGTGGGCTGTGTTGAGGGTTCGAATCCCTCCAAAGGCAAGGTAATTAAATTTTGATTATTTTTAATATTGCCTAAATTTGGGAGTTAAAAGGGGTTGCTAGTTGGAAATAGTTGAAAGGGTTGCTAGTTGAAAATTGGTTTTTGTTGGAAATTATTTTTAATAAAATTTGGAGTTATAAGGAGTTTGGTTTTATTTTTAAATAAATTCTTAATTATTATATTTGCATGTTGGAGGAGTAAGAATTTAAGAGTGTTGATTTTATTTTTCAAGGGACTTTTGCCAAAGAGATTATTATGAAGGTGTTGGATATTATTTTAAAGTTGGAGTGATAAGGTGTATTTTGTTTGATATCATTTTGTATTGTGATTCATTGAGAAAAATATTATCTTCTAACCTTTCTTGAGATTGACAAATAAGTGATTGTGAGTGTGGCATATTTGTGTGGTCTACTCCTTGTCAAGCAAAAGGTATGGGCAAATTCTTCCTTGGTTGAGTTGATTGGTTGGTTTTTAGGAAAACAACTTTGGAGTGAAAAGGACTTGTTTAGGTTTCCTTTGAGAGTCTTATTGAAGGTTGATTGATGAGTATGGTTTTCTAAAAGAGAGTTGATGCTACATTGTTTAGTTAGTATTGAATTAATGCCTCAAGGTTTTATGGAATAAATAGGTGTCATTGAAACCTTGTTTGACCAACATTGTTGTTGAAGAGAGTTGTTATGCAAAGAACTTGAACTAGGGTTTGAAAAGAACATGAGTATCATTGTTATGTGCGATTTTTTGTTGAGAATTGTTGGAAACATTTTGAGTTGGTGGTTATATGCTTGGACTAGGGTTTGTGAGAAAGGGGTATTTTATTAAGTGATTGGTTGAGTAGAGTTGGTTGAGCCTAGTCAAGTGGTTGTATGAAGTGATTGTTCAAGTTCCATAAGATAAACTATTCTATATTTTGATTTGAGTTGATTGAGCATTAAGTGTAGAACATATTGAGTCTCTAACAATTCTCTTTATGTTTCTATGAGATTGGACAAGTTTTGTGTGGACTTGTTAAGCAGATTTGAGGTAAGTCTTTGAGGAGACTTGTGGATTGATTTTGTGTGAGCTTTTTGTGGAATCTTACAATACAGATTTGGTTAAGTTTTGTGTGAACTTATTGATCAAATTTGGATAAGTTCTATGTGAACTTATTGAGAATATTTGGATAAGTTCTATGTGAACTTATTGAGCAGATTTGGATAAGTTCTATGTGGAATTATTGAGCATATTTGGACAAGTTTCGAGTGAGCTTGTTGAGCAGATTTGAATAGGTTCTGAGTGGACCTATTGAGCATATTTGGACAATTTCTTTGTGATATTGTTGAGTAGATTTGAGCAGGTTCTAAGTGGACCTGTTGAGCAAATTTTAGAAAATTCTGAGTGGACTTGTTGAACAAATTTGAGAAAGTTTTGAGTGGACTTTTTGAGCATATTTGAGCAGGTTATGAGTGGACCTGTTGAGCATATTTGAGCAAGTTCTTAGTGGAATTTTTGAGCAGATTTGAGCAAGTTTTGAGTGGACTTGTTGAGTAGATTTGAGCAAGTTCTGAGTGGACTTGTTGAGCAGATTTTTGCTAGACCGAAGGACTAAGTTTAGTGCAGATTTGAGATAGATATTTAGAGGTGACATAGCAGATAGGACAGTAGTCTCCAGTGGATAGATATCCATCATCCAAGGTAGTGAGGATAGGTCTTTTGAGTTGGGATAAGATTCTTAAATGGAGAGATATCCACAAGCTAGTGCAGAGGAGGCAGTAGTCTTCTAGGGGATCACCATCCAGATCAGAGGAGAAGGAGTTCTCCTGTGGATAGAAATCCACGAACTTGATTTAGGGGATTGGTATCTCCTTTGGACAGAGGTCCATAAACATTGTAATAGGGAAAGGATTCCCAAAATATTGATTGAGAAAATTTTAGTGAAATATTTTCTTCGTGGAGTATCCCACATTGGGTGAACCACATAAATTATGGTGTCTCTATTGTGTGTGATGATTTATGCATTTCTTTGATTACTGCTATTGAAAATGCTATCTATACATTGCATAATATTGATTTGGAAAGAAAAGTGAAAAGTGGTCTTATACTGTTCACCCCCCTCTCAGTATAAGCTTGTGTTCTTCATGTTGCATACCTTTTTCCTTGTAGATGATGATGATGATGATAGTGACTTTGGTCACTTAAATATGTTACCTTTTGTAGATGATATTTTAACTCTTCTAGGCTATCAAAAACAACTCTCTTGCATACCTTTTTGCAGCTTCAACACTTCACTAATTTTCTACCCAATACTATAACATGGTGGCTTAAATGCTTCTTCATAATGTACCTCTGAAATTTGATCTTTAGCAGCTACAAATGCTAACCAAATTGCTACCTTTTTATGTTCTCAAATATAAAAATTTCATATTCTAAAGCAATCAATAGCTTCATTGAAATGTTATCCTTGAATTCCAAAAATTTGGTAGGATACTCCTCCAAAGCGTAGCTGATATGTTCACTCAAAAACCCTTCAATGATGGTCCCCAAATATCTCAGATTTGGTGGTTTTTCTATCTCCTTTCTCTTGTCGAATTTTGACTTCAACCTAGATATCCTCATAAAATAATCTAACAATCTTGAAATCTATTCCAAACTACCTTGTAATTTGACAATATTCTTACCAAACCTTCTTCTTTGGGCTTGTTTTATAATAGCGATAATTATTCCAATTCCTTAGCTATCACAAGCTTCTCTGTTGGTAGTAATTTCTCCAATGAGTTATTCTAATAACTCCTTCAATGAGGCTCACCAAGTCTTCTTGTTTCTCCTTGATACCTCTCCAATGTCCTCAATATTGCAACTTCAAAGCCTTTAATGAGACCTTTCTTGGCCTCTTTAATCTTCAACTATAGAAGTTTCATAGTGATATCTTATTTTAGGATCTCCTGAATCTGTTGCTACTAAAATATGCAATAGAAATTTTTTTAGTTCTTCTCAATGCTCAATATTCCACTATGGAAGTTATTCAATAGGGCCTTCTATGGACCACTTATTCAATGTAGAGTTTTTAATCTTCAATGGAGATCACCAATATCCTTCTTCACTATGAATCTTCTCCTTGAGTTTCTTCTTCCTTCAATGAGGTCTTCTTTCTAGGACCTCCTTCCTAGATATAGAATCTTAAATGTGGCTTCCTTGGCCACTAGATCTCTCTTCAAACTTTCAACTAGGATTCTTCAATCTGCAAATATTTTAATGAGACATTTCTCCTTAGACATCCAAATCTTCAATATTTACTTTTATGCAATAAATAATTAATCCCTGCATGAGGAAAGTACATCAACTTTCAAGCAACAAAGATGAAGTTGTTCTCTATTTTTTGTTGGAAGCTTCCCAACGTATGAGAGTTAATTTTATGCAGTAAGAAAAACTTAGATGATAGGAATCCAATAATATTTTTGACCCTTCTTTCTTCTATAATAATATATTCACAATGATAATAAAAATTTATTTATCTCTATAGAAAATAATCTTCACCAATTGGATTGCCAGTATAGTGGATGCAATGTTGAGTTCTAGTCTTCACAAGTTTTTGTAACTTTGTGGAAAAACTCTAGCCAACTCTTATCAATCAATCATGTAACTTTCTCTACTTATTATTATACCTAGATATTCTTCTATAAAAAATCTATTATGATGGTATTTGAATGCAATAGAGCACAATGGTTGATCCGGTTTACAAATACTCAACAATAGCAATGGTGATCAGTTGTGATTTTCCTCTAATCCACCGTGGCTCTGATACCACTATTAGCTTTTAGAATCTTAAAATTGAAGGAAATGCAATCGCAAGTATTGAAATAAGCATACAATATTATAATTATGATAATGACAACTTAACATGCATGAAAATATGATAGGAAACTTCATACAATGCTTTAGAAATGCTCATATAAGAAAGCTCACGAAAATTACAATACTCCTCTAATGGAGTTTACAACCACTCCATATTAAAAAATGGATCTACATTGTGACTACTACCACTCTAACCTATGTACTCCAAAATCCTCTCTTCAAACATTCACAATGAGACCTTTATATAGGAAGATAGATTCCTTGCCTTTTACTCAACCCTAAGACTCATGTACATGTGGACTACATGCACATATACATCATTGCACATTCTAACACTTGTTAATTTAATAAATTATTCTTAATAAACTATTTATCTCCTAAGATTTTTCCTAATCTAAATATGTACCCATGAAAATACATTAGAAAAGAACCAAATGTTGTAATATATTTTCCAACACATCTTTTAGGAGCCATATCTTCGCAAAGAGTTATCCGATTCAGCTGATTCTTGGACCAATTTGTGAAAATTTTGAATAGAATTAAAATGGGAGGTCATATGAAGAAATTTGAGCAATATTGACGGGGATATGACCCAATGAATTCATCCATCTAGAACAAGGACAGTGACAATTTTTCAAGTTGCAAAAAATGAAATTGCAAATATCTGTCAGCTAGGGTTCGGATGATTGAAGGAGCAATTGAGGGCTATGGAATTAGTAAGGCTAGAAATTCTCTCTGGACATAGAATTTTAAGTTTATTTTTTTCTTCTTTTATCTTTGAAATTTTGCATGCAAATTATTATAATTCTTTATCAAATATTATATTTTCTATAGGATATTTTGGTAATTTTTAGTAGATTTTGTGTTTTAGTTTCCTTCCCATGGATTGATTTATAGTTAAATTCTTAGAATCATCTCTAGTAGTAGATGTTAGTGAGTGCACCATAAAGGATCAATCCTCATTGCTCCAAGATAGAGTCATTTTTAGTAAATTTAATGGGTATTAGCCAGGGGCTTCAACCTTGAGAAAATGGATTGATAGGAGTTGGAAGTATCCAAGAGTGATTCTATCCTTTCATGCCAAATTTTTCTTTCTATTCATTTTTTTTTCTAAATAATAAATAAATAGAATCCTAAAATGGGGTCCTTTTTTATGGGAAGAGCATGACTCTTTCTTACCCGCTGGTATGAAGGTTTTTCACCTAAAAATATAAATCTATCCCTAGTACTAGTTTGGGTTAGGATGTATGGGTTGCCCATTGAATTTTAGAAAATGGATACCTTCAAGGCAATAGGAAACACTCTAGGAGAATTACTTGAGATTTTAAAAACTATAAAAGATGGATTCTTGGCTATTTATGCTCGAATATTGGTCATTATTGATATAAGTAAAGCTTTACCAAAATCAATCATTATTAAGTATGGGGATAATATGTGGACCCAAACCATATATTATGAAAACATATATTTTAGATGTAGAAGATGTCATGAGGTGGGGTATATTGAGATAATACCCTAAGAAGATCCCAACAGAATCATATGTAGAAAATCGCAAGAGAAAATTACAAATGGATATGGATGAAGATGGTCTTCAACTTCCAAAAAAAATCTAAACAAATAAAAGCAACTAAGTCATGGATACCAGTAAATATGGATATTGAAAGAAATACCAACTCTTTTAAGGCTTTAGCCTATGAAGAAAAATAGATCAAAGCTTAGAGGACACAGTACAACAAGTTCAATATATTAACAAGGAACTGTCTATTCAGTATGATTCTAATTTAGGGATGGACATTCTCAATGAACCTAAGGAATATGTCTCATCAGATTTTGAAGAATCTATTGAAGTACCATGTATAGTTCAATAGAAAAAAATTGATAAAGAAAATACAGTGTTAGATGTTATTAACTCTACCATTAATTAGGAAATACCATAAAATGAGTAGGACAAGTCAAAAAATTCTATAGTAAAGCTAGGAGAGGATAAATATAATAAAAAGAAAGCTGTGAAAGAATAATAAGGAATAGAATAATAAGACCTACTCCTGATACAAGCAAGACAAAAATAGGAAAACCCATAAATTATCAAGTGAGATCAAGGGAAGCAAGAGCAAACATAGATAAAGGAACCCAAACTAAGTTGGCTCAACTTCTCATTACCAAATGACAAAATGATATTGGTAATTCGTAGGTAGGACCAATAGCCCCCAATGAGATATAATTATCATATCATGGAATATAAGGGGTGTTAATACCTCCTCAAAGCAGAGGTGTATAGGGGACCTCTATTTAAGTAATAAGCATGATATTATTTGTATCCAAAAAACTAAAATGACAAAAGAAGAAGTTTCCAAAATTATGAAAATAGTATGGACAATATGTGAATAGGATTGTATAGATTCTAAAGGGACTGCAGGGAGAATTCTAACTTGTTAGAATCCTGCTAGAACCTTATGTGTAACCATTCTTAAAACTAGGCATTGGATAGCCTCTTTAATCACATGCTACTTTGCAGATATTCATTTCATCCTTATCAATACCTATGGACCTACAACTTAGTCAGGTAGATTAGAAGTTTGGAGTAGGATTGAATCCTTTATTAGAAGTAAAGATCAAGAAACCTGATTCATGGAGATTTTAATGCCATAACCAATCTAGATGAATTTTTTTGAGGAATTAGGAAATTAACCCAAAGTATGAGAGGTTTCTTAGCCTTTATTCAAAACAATAATCTATGGGAGGTTGAGTTTGAAGAAGACAACTATACATGGACCAATGGTAGGAGAGGCAAAACCTAATAGCAAAACACTTAGACATATGCATACTCTTAAATAATTGGCTAGATGAAGGGACTTCTGCTAAAATTAATACCTTGAAAATGATTGGTTCATATCACTAGCCAATAAGAGTTAAAATGGTGGTAAGTGAATTAAAAAATATCATATTTTAAATATGAATAAATGTGGGAAGATCATCCTCAATTTGTTGATATGTAACACAAATGTGGAATTCTTTAGGAAATGGTGGTCTATATACACTTCCAAAACAAATTAAATTAATGGCATCTAGATTAAATGAATGGAACAAGAAAACTTTTGGAAATATCTTTGAGAAGAAAGAAGAACTAAAAGATAAATATTCAAGCTCAAAGGAAAGGGAGTTGCTTAGTGAATATCACAATATTTTGAGTAAGGTAGAGAAATTTTGAAGATTAAAATCGAGACAAACTTGGCTAAAAGGAGATAAAAGTACAAATATTTTTCATAGGATGGCTATATTACATAGATCAACATCTAGAAATAGTAGAATTAAGTCAATAGAAGGGGTTTGGATCGAAGACCAGAGTGAAATTAGAAAGGAGGTAGGGTATTTTTATCATAATATTCTAGTATCAAAGGAGTTTGAAGTTCTTAATGATAAACTTCTACAAGAAGTACCTTTAGTTATAACAAATGAAGACAATGAGAAACTGATGGAGCCTATTACTCTAAAAGAAGTTCAATTGGATCTTTTCTATTTTAATAATGATAAATCCCTAGGTTCAGATGGGTTCTCTGTAATATTCTATCAACATAATTGGGATTTAGTGAATGATTGTATATTGGTGGTAGTGGAAAAATATAGGGTAAAATAATACATGCCTTATAAATTAAATGCAACATATCTTATCCTAATTCCAAAAAAGAAGGATGCATAATTGTTTGATTTAATTAGACCCATAAACCTATATAATATGACATATAAAATTATCTCCAAAGTGATGGTGAATCAATTAAGACCACTGTTAGACAAAATTATTTCAAAGAGCAATGGGGAGACATATTCTATACGGGATCATAGTAGCTCATGAAGTTATACATTCAATAGCTTCAAGACAAAAGCAAGCAATGATCTTAAAACTTGATATGAGTAAAGCCTATGATAGGATTAAAGGGGATTTTATTTTTGTAGTATTAGTTAAGTTTGGTTTTAAAAATAAATGGGTTAGATGGATTAAATCTTGTGTCTCTAAAATTTTAGATTCAATATTGGTCAAGGAGTTAGTAACAAAAATTTTTAAAGCTAAGAGAAGTCTTAGAAAGGGAGATCCTCTATCACCATATATATTCATTGTTATGGTAGAGGTTTTGGGTAGGAACTTGAAGAAGGCTAACAAATATGGGCTTATAAGTGGATTTAAAGCGAGTAATAATGTTGACAACATCACCCATCAATAATTTGTACATGATACAAAGATTTTTGGGAGGGCAAGGAAAAACTAGGCCAAAGTTTTAAATAACTTATTAAAGGAATATGAAAGAGCATCAGGGAAAAAAATTAATAGGATAAAATCTAAAATTTACTTCCTAAACACTCCAACTATAATTAAAGCAAGAATATGCAGGTTACTTTAAATTGAGGAGGCACATTTACCAACAACTTATCTAGGGATACCCTTATTTGAGGGTAGAATGAGGTTAGAATTATAGAATCCAATTATAATTAAAGTTTAGAATAAACTACTAACATGGAAAGGTAGATGATTATCTTTAGCAGGAAGAGTACAACTAATTAAATTAGTCTTACAGGTCATTCCTACTTATTATTATTTTTTTTTAATATATTAGAGGAATCGATAACTCATTACAATTTTCTACACCTCTTTGTGGGTCTGATTCCTATGGCATTGATACTAAATGAAGAGAGCTAAACATAACAAGGAATAGTAGAATAAAGAGGTAAACACAAAACCATTGCCAAAAAAAGAGAATAACAAGGGAGAACCCCCTTTAGGGCATTTCTAGACATTCCATTTTTCCATTAGCAATCTCAAATAAATACTACATTGCATCTTCTACAAGGAAAATCCTACCATCTACGCTACCAACTCATATGTGCATGCAATGTGACACCTCATCCTTACATACACATTGAAACCTCATCCTTAGGCTTTGACCCATATTTAAAATGTGTGATTACATAGATTTTTATTACCGAAATTCCCCTCTTAATGACATATTTGTAATTCTATAGTACAAATAATAATTTTTCGACACAATCCTTCATGGGCAAAAGCTAAAACTAATCCTTTTGAAGACAAGTAGCCTTAACCCGATTACTACCAACCTCTAGGTCTATAACTTCCACCAACTATATCTAGTCGTTCCAAGACCTAGCCACCCTACAAGCTACCTCCAACCTTCTAAACACATTAGCTTCACCTATTACCCTCAGCCATATACAGATAAGGTAAAACAAATAATTTTAAAATATTACAAATATTATTGGAGATAACTGAGAATATTACAATCGACAACCACCACTAGCATTCACACCAGTCTCTTTTAGGCACAACTACAACAGTTACAATAGCATTAATAGCCCTACAAGCTACATCAGTTATAATAGCCAATAATCCAACTACACTAGTTATAGTAGCTTCTTCAGGTACAAGCTACACCAATTATAGTAATTAATACTTACCCCAAACTTGTGGTACAACCAATAAACCATCTTAGACATTCTTCAACAAATTTATAAAATATAGATATGAGGTTTCAGATCTACACAACACATTAAAATAGGAAGAATACCAACTAAAAAATGAAACCTCATGCATGTACACCTCTGCAACTTGCATAATAAAACCACTAGAACATGCATTTCCAACCTTAAACTCTAGTACCTATTCAAAAAATAAACATCTAAATACAGATAAAACATAGTGTCATCACCAAAGCTCACCAGGTCTACCACTATCGAAGCTCACTAGATATGTCATTATCAAAGCTCACACTCACCAAAATAAAAATCTGAATATAGATAAAACATATTATTGCTACCAAATATCACCAGGTCTATCACTGTTGAAGCTCACCAGATTTGCCTTTGTCGAAGCTCGCTAGATCTACTGCTATCAAAGCTCACACTCACAAAAAATAAATATTTAAATACAAATAAAACACAAAGGCACTATTGAAGCTCACTAGGTTTTCCACTCTTAGAGCTCACCAGATTTTCCACTAGTGATGCTCACAAAAATTTGCCATTATCAAAGCTCACTAGATCTACCATTGTTGAAGTTCACTAGATTTACCGTTGTCAAAGCTCACCAAATTTGTCATTGTAAAAGCTCAAAAATATTTAAATATTAAACCCTAAGATGAACATTCATTAATATAGATTTGATGTTATCGAATCTCACTAGATCTATTGCTATCGAAGCTCACCAGATCTGTTGCAAGTCATAAACCCTTGCATCTCTTCATACAATACCATAAACTACCCAAGTTCAAGACCATAGGCTTTGATACCAAATGTTAAAATTGAACATGATATTGATACTAAATGAAGAGAGCTAAACATAATAAGGAGCAATAAAATAAATATGCAAACACAAAACCATTTTTAGAATAAGAGAATAACAAGGGAAAACCCCCCCTTGGGGGATGTCTAGACATTCCAATTTTTTCCATTAGCAATCTCAAATAAATACTACATTGCATCTTCTACAAGGCAAACCCTAGCATCTACGTTGCCAACTCACATGTGCATGCAAGGTGACACCTCATCCTTACATACACATTGACACCTCATCCTTGGACTTTGATCCATATTACAAATGTGTGATTACATAGGCATTTAATGCCAATAGGAATATACAAATGGAAAGAATATTTTTTACAAGTATACAAGACATTGATGCTAGGAGTAAGTTGAGTAGAAAGATAACAACAATGATTATTCTGAGGGGAGCCAAGGATAAATTGATTTAGAAGTTGAATAGGTTAGGAGAATACACAACAAGAAGTGGATATAATGTAAAGTGCCAACAAAATAGGAATATCACAAGAATATGGAGAGATATATTTGAGACAGCCCAAGCATTCCTAAAGTTAAAATATTTGTTTGGCTAGTAGATCATAGAAGCATTTTATCCTAGGATAACCTTATAAAAAGGGATTTTAATGGCCCCTCACAATGTGTTCTTTGTAAAAAGGAGAAGAGTATAGACCATCTCTACAGATATTGCTCAATAGTCTAGAAACTATGGAAATAGATTCTTAGTATGTTTGGTAAATGCATGGTGATGAATGGTAGAATTGAATAATGGTTAAAGCAATTGTAGAGAACTTTTAAAATTGAGGGTTTACAAAGAATCTGGGATATATCAAAAGATACAATACTTTGGTTTGTATAGCTAGAAATAAATAGAAGAATATTTAAAGGAAAGGAAAGTGGTTTAGAGGTATGGGTTGTAATTTCCAAATCATCTTTGTGCAAAGGTTAGAGTGCTTGGCTCGTTAATCCGAACCTTCTGTGCATGATTCCCAAAGTCAATTCTTGATCGTCCAATTCTTCTATGCACTATTTTCAATGTTGAGTCCGTATTTTGATTTCCATGCCATGATTCACAGGTTTGAATTTAAACATCCGTGCCATGGTGTTCGTGGTAAAATTTTTAAGTACCCATGCGAATTTACCTTTTCATACCAAAGTCCTTGTAAAAATAAATAATTATTGATAATTACCTTGTATGATTCTGCTTTGACACGTGTCATCTATCTTGCACAAATCTGAGATCGTTAATACTTAGAAAATTTTTATGAAATGCGCATTTTTAAAAATATGCTACAGAAAGTGTCTATAGAAAATATCTACAAAAACTATCTACAAAATTGTCTACAGAAACTATCTACAAAAAATATCTATAGAAACTATCTACAAAAACTGTCTATAAAACTATCTATAGAAAATACCTACAAAAACTTAATTATAGAGTCAAAGGAATACTTTACCTGATTTTCCATTTTTTCTTTTCTTTTCTCCCCCCAAACTATATCATGAATTTTGAATGAATCTTTTACTTTCCTCCCCAAACTATATTTTTGGCTATATAGCCAAAACAGGATAAAGAGGGTTTTATTTGTAAAAGTTTATATTATGGAAAATATTATATATATAATAATTTTAATATTTTATTTATTTAATTAAGGATATGGGGGATTTACTTATGTATTATTTATGCATGTCAAGCCATCAAATAGGCTTGTAGAATAATAAACCTTCTTAAAAATATTATGCAAAATGTTACTACCTCCTTGGCTTCTAAATAAAAGATCCCATGGTCTTATTAACAAATCCTTCCAATGCCCTAGAGATGTTATTTTCTTGTTTTACTTCCTTTAGTTTCATTAAGGAGTTCCATGTGAGAGAAAAATAATGAATTTAAACCTGATACCAGTCATCAATATTTGCAAAATAGATCTTCATCAAAGGTTTAGGTACATTCAAAACTTGTTTTGGAAGAGAAAAATAGGATAGTCATTCTGGTATCATCTTGATGGCCTTTTTTCTATAGAAATGTGCATCTATTTGCTATTCTTATAGGGGTGCAAAGCTTTGGGGAATTGGATTCCCAACCACTCTATCAAAGTCCTGATGGGAATTGTAACCCTATCCTTACTACTTTGTCCCTACAAGTGAATATTAAGGCTTTGGAAATTTGAGCCACATTTTGTAGGATGAAATGGACTATGTGTGGTAGTGTATGGAATGGAAGCTTGCTTATGACTTTGTTTGCCTTAGGTATAAATGATCTAGAGTTGTTTTACAAAGACTCAAACATCCTAGTGATCTTAAACAAATTCATCTATTCATCTCATGAATCGATATGATGCTAAGGTTGTCCTAGTGGTTTCAAGCATCTCAAGGACCAACTGTGTGTGCAATGAATGTTCATTTCTCATTATGAGTAAGGGTCGACTAATCCATTGGTAACTTATGCCAACAAGCTAGCTCATCCATGAGCATCCATAGATCTGTACAAAATAAGGTCGCTAATGTGACAGACTTGGCACCATGTATAAGGATACCTTATTGCCGGGTTTCATTCAACCCATTGTTGTAATGAGGATCACCCCATGGTTTTTGAAACACTAAGAATTCCAAGGATTCAAGCTCCTTTCCCTTATTTTATTGGATTTTTGGATTTTATTTGGGATACTTGCTCATTTTGAGGAAGAGCAAGGGAATTTTTATTGCTTTTGGGATACTTGCTCATTTTGAGGAAGAGCAAGGGATTTTTTTTTAGAAGGGTGAAGGGGGAGCTTGTCCTTTTGCCAATTCTTTAGCTTTCTAGACCATGCGCATAATTGGATGAGTAGGGGAAACCATTCACTTTATGGCAATAGTAACTCATGAGTTATTCTTTCCCAAACTTCACAATATTTTTATTTGTTATAATGTGCGTAGTCCAAGAGGAAACTTGATTGACCAGGAACAACCTATGGCACTTAAGGATTGTTCGATTTTCAATGGAGATTGCTTAAAACACTAGGGGTGGCTGAGTGATTGAAAATACCTAGATTTTATTTAGAAAACAAAGTGTTATGCAAGATGTGGTAGTAGTTTCCCTACAAGTTTTTAAACTGATTTAACTAAAAGAGGTGTCTCCTTTGGAGATTTTTGAAATAATATTGAGACTGAAGAGTGATGAATAATAAGATGAAAACATTGTAGATATTGGAACTCCATCATGAAACAAAGGAAGTATATTTAAAGAATATAGAGTGATTTTTCATGATAATATTCTTTCATTTTCCAAGTGGTATATAGAAACAATATATTTATTTATTTATTATTATTATATATATGAAATAGAAAAGAGAAGTTGTTATTCAATAATAGTTGATTGTAGTTCAGAAATGCACTGCAAATCAACTTGTTGCTTAAGATGGTGTATAAATTCTTCTTTAGATAATGGCTTCTTGTAGAGTTTAAGCCTATGCCCATTTACTAGTAATCTTCTTGTTGAATCATCTATAGGCTTAAGTTTAACTATACCATTCCCAAATATTTCTTCAATCTCATAGGGTCCTAGCCATCTTGTCCTTAACTTGCCTTGAAAATCTTGGTAGCGGGAGTCAAATAACAAGGCCCAATCTCTTGGTTGAAATGTTCATGGTACAATATGTTTATCATGCCATTTTTTCCTTTGTTGTTGAGTTAATTCAGTCTTGTGTAATACCTCTAGTCTTCTTTCATCTAGAATATTTATTTTTTCCAATCTAGCTTTTTGTGCTTGATCCAAGTTCATGTCAAGTTGTACCATTGTGCGAAGAGTTTCTATCTCAAATTCAATAGGCATAATAGCTTGCTTGCCATAGACCATTTCATAAGGTGACAATCCTGTGGTAGTTTTCCAAGTTGTATTATATGCCCATACAACTTCTTTTAATATTTTTACCCAATCAACCCTATTAACAACTACAATTTTTGTAATGATCTTTTCAAGTTCTCTATTTGTAACTTCTACTTGTCCATTAGCTTGAGGGTGATATGGCAAAGTTTTTTTATGTTTTATTTGATAGATTTCAACAAAATGTTTGATTACTTTGGAGAGAAATTGAGATCCATGATCCAAAACTAGTTCTCTAGGTGCTCCAAAGTGTTGCATGATATTTTCATAAATAAAATCAGCTACAAGTTCAGCTTGTGCTCGTGGCAAGGCTTTTACTTCAGCCCACTTGGTGACATAATCTGTACACACAAGTATGTGTTTATTGCCTACACTTGGAGGATCTATTGGTCCAAAAAAATCAATTCCCCATTTCTTGAATGGTTCAAACATTATTTGTGGTACCAAAGGCATCTCCATTGAAGGTGTAGGTTTACTAGCCCTTTGACAAGCATCACATCTATCAATAAATTTATAGGTATCTTTATTCATAGTAGGCCAAAAGTAACCGGTTTGAAGTATTTTATTGGTTGTTCTTTGGGTGGCATAATGGCCTCCACAAGGTTCTTCATGTGTTGCTCGAATGATGTCATATACATATTCTTCTTGCACACATCTCCTAATTACTTGGTCAGGGCAAGATTTAAACAAGATTCCATTAATCCACATATAAGGGGTACTCTGATGTATTAATTTTCTACGCTCATGCGGTGTAAAATTTTAAGGTATTTTTCTTGTTACTAAATAATTTATAATATCAACATACCAAGGAGTGAAAATAGAGAGAGCAAACAAATGTTCATCCAAGAAATTATCAAGAATTAACTCATCATCATCAAATATTTGCATACGAGATAAATGATCTGCAATGACATTATCTTTACCTACTTTATCTATAATTGTGACATTAAATTCTTGCAATAAGAGAAGCCATCTAACCACTCTTCCTCCTACTGTAGCTTTATTCATTAAGTATTTTATGGTAGAGTGATCAATGTGAACAAATACTTCATACCTTGTTATGTAATGTTTGAATTTATTAATAGCATGGACTACAACTAAGAACTCCTTTTTAGTAACTATGTAATTAAGTTCAGTCCCATGCAAATTTTTACTCACATAATAGATAGCATAAGGTATTTTGTTCTCTATCTATTGTAGTACTACCCCTATTGCATATCCTGAAGCATCACAATGTATATGAAAGGGCAATTCCCAATTTGGTCCCCTTAGAATTGGAGTAGTAGTCAATTTATTCTTTATAACTTCAAAGGCTTCCTGACATGCTTCAATCCAATTAAATTCACTTTCTTTGGTTAAGAGCTTAAGCATAGGAGAGGCAAATTTTGCTGAAATATTTAATGAATCTATGGTAGTATCCTGCATGTCCTAAGAAACTCCTTACCTCTGTTTGTGTTTTTGGAGGTTGGAGGGATTGGATAACTTGGATTTTTGTAGGATCTACTTTAACACCTTCCTCAGATATGTAATGTCCTAAAACAATGCCTCCTCTCATCATCATGAAACACTTCTCATGACTCAAAGAGAGGTTTTGTTCTTGGCATCTAACCAAAAATTTTTGTAAACTTGATAGAGTCTCTTCAAAAGTGTTACCATAGACTGTGAAGTCATCCATATAGACTTCTACACATTCATTAATCAAATCAGCAAAAATAGCTAAAATAACCCTTTGAAAAGTGGTAGGTGCATTGCATAATCTGAAAGGTAAGACTTTATAAGCATAGGTGCCTACAGGACATGTGAAAGTTATCTTTTCTTGATCTTCTTCAGCTATTGAAACTTGATTATACCCACTAAAACCATCCAAAAAGCAAAAATATTTCTTTCCAGCCAAGGTATCAAGAACTTGATCAATGAATGGTAAGGGGAAATAGTCCTTCTTTATCACTTTATTCAATTCCCTATAATCCACACAAATCCTCCATTTACCATTATTTTTAGGGACTATTACTAATGGTGATACCCATTGGCTATCAGAAATTGGATATATAAATCTTGCATTTAAGAGTTTAATGATTTCTTCTTGAACTACGTCTTTCATAGCTAGATTCAATCTTCTTTGGGGTTGTCTTACTAGGTGGCAACCTTCTTGAATAAATATGTGATGGGTACAAACATTTGGGTGTATTCCTTTCATGTCCTCATAGTTCCATGCAAATGCTATTTGATGTTTCTTAAGCACATCTATCAGTTGTGATTCATGTATGCTTGTAAGCTCATTACTAATATTCAAAGTCCTTCTAGGTGTGATGTCTATCTATTTGTAATTTTTAGTATTTGCATCTATTCCCATCATTTCATGTTCAAGAACATTTAAGTGATAGTCATAAGGTACCAATTGCTGAGATTGACTTGTACTTGCTTCATTATTGACCATAGTAGATTCAGATAAACAACTATTATCTTGACCTTGATCTTCCTTTTGATCACCTAGTAGCAATGATAATGGTCCCTCAATTTCTTGTTGTAGGTGTTCACTCAGGACATTGATTGATAAGGTTTGGATATCATCCAAATCATGAGGGAAATCATACCATAGTTGTTTTGGAAAATCTCTATCTAATGTTGATTCAAGAAATAGGCTAAGGTCTTTAGTGTTCTTGCCATAAGAAATAGTCATGTTTTCGGATCTACAGCTAATGTAGGCATCAACTATTGCAAGCCATGGGTATCCTAGAATTAAGGGATGTCCCCCTAACTTCTTCTTGGGTTGTAAGACTACAAAGTCTACAGGGTATTCCCATGAACTTACAGAGACTATAACATCTTCTAGTTTTCCTTCTAGCTTGATAGTAGACCTATCTACAAGTTGGAGTACTATAGAAGTTGGTTGTAATTTGTGTACTCCTAAAAATTCTATTGTTTCCTTGGTCATGACATTAATAGCAGCTCCTAAATCGATCAAAATATTGTGTAAGGCTATTTTACCAATGTGAACTATGAGTATAGGTATTCCAAGATCTATATATTTTGGTAATAACCTACCTCCAATCATTATCTCAGACAATTGTCCAATAACTTGAATGGTTTGAGCTTCATTCTTATTTTTCCTTCCTAAATTTGTGCATATGTTCTTGATTAATTTGGAATAAATAGGAATATCCTTGATAGCTTGCAAAAGAGGAATTTTAATGGTGACATTTTCTAACTCTTGAAGGAAATTGAAAGTTGGTTTAGATGGTTCCTTTGGTATTGCTAGCCTTTCAAGAAATGGTATCTCCATTCCTTTCCTTTGAGGAATTTGGATCTCTTTTTGTTTTGCTAGAATGTTTTCTAGTAAAGCTTTCACCTCTTCTTTAGGTCTTTCATATCTATTTACTTTTTCAAACAAATTTTTAGTAGGTTCTTCAATTTCTATGAGAGTAGCTCTAGTATTGTCCAATATTTTTCTAGATCTTAATTGAATCTATTGGCAAGGTACCACAAATATTGAACATGTCTCATTTGTTTCATAGACCTATTGAACATTCTTGTTATTATTAGGATTAGGCATTAGTTGAGCTGGTAAAGGTGGTTGCTTAGGAGGATTTTTTACATTATTTGGAGGTGGAAGGAGTCTATTTTGAGGCTGATTTTGAGGTGCTTGCCCCTAAATTGATTTTGAAAATTTTGTTGTTGGGGCTGACCTTGAGACCAGCTAGGTCCTATTTGATTATATTGGCCACTCATATTCCAATTAGATGCATTTTGATTTTGTCCTACCATCCCTTGAGTCCATGGAGGTGAATTTCCATATGGATTGGACATGAATTGAGCCCAAGGAGGCATATTCTAATCTTGATTAGATTGATTCCAATTCATCCAACTTGGAGCATTTGACCAATAATTAGGTCTTTGTTGGTTGGAATAGTTAGAGTTTGACCAATTAGGTGGACCATTAAATGGACCATTTCTTCTTTGAGCTATAAAATAAACATCTTCTGCTTCTTCGACCTCAGGTTCTTTTATAGCAGTTTTGATAGCCGAAATATATTTACAATTTTTGGTATTATGGTTCTTGTCACAGATTTTACAAGCAGAGATGTTGGAAATGTTTGTAATGTTGAGAGGACATTCCCTCAAGTTGTGTTTCTTTCTACATCTGTGACAATATATTTCTTCAATGTTTTGCTCTTTTGGTTTCTTGTCCATGAGGTCGAGAGATGTTGTTAATGTACTCAATAAATCAGTTTTGAGACTTTCTAGCATATTGCCAATTTTAGCTCTTGTTACTCCCCCTCCTGATGATGGGTACCTATTACTTCTTAATGGCTTATTTCTTGAATAATTCTTGCAAATATTTATAATTTCTTCTAGTCCCATATGATGAATATCCCCCTTTGCCATAAGGTTTAGTATGTCAAGGACATCTTCCTTTAGCCCTTTAAGAAAAAGTTCTTTTTGAATTTCTTCATCCAACTCAATGTTTACTCTTGATCCCACAAACTAGAATCTCTCAAGATAATATTCAAGGGATTCATCATATTTTTGATTCATGCAAAACAACTCAGCTTTCTTATCCCTAACTCTACAATAATCCTGGTATCTTTCAAGGAATATATCTTTTAATCCATGTTCTCCATCCCATCGGTTACAAACACTTTCTCCTAGACCCATAAACCATCTTAAGGCTGCATCCTTAAGTGTAGAAGGAAATAATCTTAATTTTTTCTCATCAGTGGTGTAAAAGTAGGCTTGGCATACCACTTCAAATTCAAAGAGAAATGCATCAGGATCCTCATGTGGTTTCCCATGGAAGGTAGGCAAAACAACAACAAAGATAGGTTTTGGTTCTCTTGTTAGCCTATCTTCTGAAGAAGGAATTGGGAAGGCAAAAGTCTTTCTTTGCCTACCCCCATTTGATTTTCTACTTCTCCATGATCATTATTCCTTTGCCTATGTTCCCTTTGGTTTCCATTTACTTCCCCATGTTCACTAGCTTGATCAGCCATGATTGAATATAATATTTCAAGAATTGGACCAGGTATAGGTTCAAAAAAGATAGATGAGGGATCTATATGGTCATCAAATTTTGGTTTAGGTAGTAGATATATTTTGGGATCTTGTTCTAGGAATTCAATCTATTTTGTTGATGATGCAGAATCTGTAGATGTTTGGATTACAGTTTTGATTTCTTTTAACTCAGAAGTTTTAGATTTCTTACTAAGGTTTCTTTGGCAATTTGCTTCTAGTTCACTGATCTTAATAAATCTTCCCTTTGAATCTCTAGGTCTGTTCATGAAATTTCTAAGTTCTTTGGTTCTTGCAATAAATTTTTACCTTTCTAATATTCCTTGAACAACCTATGGATATCATTAATTGGATCTAGTTGTTCAGGAGTCATATAATGCTCCTCCTCAAATTCAAAGTCTTTTGTTACAAGAAGAATCAATTGGACAATAAAAGCCTATTTTGGAATTGGGTTAGGGCTCTCGAACTATAATTCATAACGTAAGTCTTGACATAGTTCTCTAAAGCATACAACTCTAGGTGCCCTATGATATCTCTTGTTATATTCTAGGCTCACCTCCCTATCTTCTATATTTTCTAGGAAACTGTGAATGGTGATGGAGTCCTCAAAATACTGATCCCAAGGGTATGTGACTGAATTTACTATTGCTCTCCTATCCCCAAGCCACCATTCACAACTCCTTATAAGGTCAAGGTAGGGTGAGTGATAATCTAGCCCTAGAATTTTAGCTATGTTTACTCTTTTGATTTTACCCAATTCTTCTGATCTTTCCTTTATGATATCAAGGTGCTCACACAGGTATTCCCACTCTTTCCTAGATGTTTTATGTCTTTGCTCGAAAATGAGGTTAACTTCTTGTTCTAGCAATAATTTTCTGAGGTCAATCAATGCAGACTGTTTGATGCAATTTTCTACCATTTAGCAATGTTTTTACTTCTCTTTTGTTCTTCCTTTTTTTTTTTTGTTTTTTTTATTTTGTTTTTGTTAACAATTTAAAATAATCCTACTATTGTTAAGACTCAATATGTAATTCACAACCAATGAATTTTTACAGCCAACCTTAACACAACAAGAGAAAAATAAAATTTCTATTTCTAAAACAATCCTACTATTACTAAAACTAGGTGCAATTCATAATCAATGAATTTATACAACCAATCTTAGTACAATAAGAGAAAAATAAAATTTCTATTTCTAAAACAATCCTACTATTACTAAAATTAGGTGCAATTCACAACCAATGAATTTATACAACCAATCTTAGTACAATAAGAGAAAAATAAAATTTCTATTTCTAAAACAATCCTACTATTACTAAAACTAGGTGCAATTCACAGTCAATGAATTTATACAACCAATCTTAGCACAATAGAAAAAATAAAGTTTCTATTTCTAAAACAACTTTACTACCACTAAAACAAGGTGCAATTCATAGTCAATGAATTTATACAACTAATTCTTAGCAGTAAAGTAAAATGAAATATTGCTTGAAAAGTAAATTTTGCTAGAAATAAAATGTTGAAATTGAAAGGTTAAATTGTTGTTACTTCTTGATTTTAAGGAACATTTCACTATGATTGTGTCACTCAATCACACCTACTTCCTATTTTCATAGGTCAGAGAACCCAGACCTAAGCAAGCAACAACAACCACCCAATGCTTTGAAAATTTGTTGAAATCAAATATTAACTAAGAAAGCAATAAAATGATCCTAAGAAAAAGAACCTAGCAACATCGAACAAAGGGGCTTGTTGGGACTTCTTGTGCCACTCTGACCCATATGCATGCCAAGGACTCGTACCTCTTTCCACATACAGGTAAGCCTCTCTTCTTGCATAAACCAACAGTCTTTGATTAAAAATTATGACATTGTTCTCCCCGGAAACGATGCCAAAATGTCTAGTTGTAAACTCTACACTTAATTATCAATCTAGGGTGAACGATTTAAAGAGCAATAATCCAATATAGATTATACCACAATGATTAATCTCTGACTTAATTCTATTTTTCTTAGTTTCAGGTTTGCAAAAATAATAAAAGTTACAGGAAAAGAAATTATGTTGAATTAAAATAAAATGTAATTTTATGATTTATACTAATTTAATGTTATGTATATTTATTGGTGTGGATCCACGTGCAACCTATTATAAATTTAACTATCTGATTTTACCTTATAGTCTAAAGTGATGCAATTTAATTTAATTGATAATTTAAAATTAATCCTATGTACTAACTAATCCTAACCTATTTCAGGAGTGAGAGAATAGGGACTAGTTGTAGGAGTGGGCCCTACCTCCTAGAGGATAGTGTAAATATCTTCTCCCCTAATCTAATTTACTTCAGTAACTAATATTCATTAAAACTACTAACACTATTTTAATTCATGGATGCAAGAAAATATAGTAAATATTACATAAGCGAATAAATCATAATGAAATCAATGACATAGTTACCAAATTCATGATGAAAAGTGTTACTACTTTATTGATGAAATTCAAATGTATAGGATCTCGAACATCAAGCCTTCAGAATAGCAAAAATTGTATACAAAAGCATTAGAGCATTCGAACATTAGACCTTTTCAAAGGTCTCTTTCCTATATTTTATAATGTCGCTTGGACATTTTCAATGGAATTCTTCTACATATTTTGCCATGTTTCTATCAGCTTGATGATTCAAATACTAACCTTACAACAATAATAATCTAAACTAATACTATTTCATAACCACCTTGGACTTTGTCACAATCATGATGGTCCAAGTGGTAAACTAATGAACTAACATAACAAAAGTTCTTAATTTGAATAATCTAATGATGCAGCAATACAACTATTTGTCCTTCATTTTAGGAAGAGATAAAATAGGCTTGCATCTAAATCTAAACATCTTAACAACATAATGATCTTACAACTTTCTAATAACAACTTTATATAACAACTTAATAAATATAAAATCTCATGTACAATGCCAACATATCAGTCAACTATGTTGACTGTATATGCTTCGTAATGATGCTACGTTGTCACTAGATGTGGCATGACAATGCATTAGATAGTTTGACTTGGTCAATAGCCTTTCAATAGGTGCTTTCTGTAGCAACTTTTCGTAGCTATATTCTATAGCACCTTTCTGTAGCATTCATCCATGAGTCTTCTTAGCACATCATTCTCATGGTTGGTCTATCCACGCTTGTCATCTGGTCTGTGTCTTGCTGCATCATTTCCTACAAAGCTCCTGCAACGTTCTTCTACTAAAAACACACAAAAACTTGCACACTTTGTGTAAAATACAAGCACAAATTATTTTCATCATTATAAATCAAATTCATTTATAAATCATACAAATAAGACAAAATAATCATCAAAATACATTTGTTTTCATAAATTTACAGATAGAAAATAGATTAAACTTGCACAAAATATGTATTGTTTTAACACTCATCATTTAGGTTCATTATAAAATATAAGATGGGTTTTTTCATAACAAGGTTAACCTTATCCCGTAAGGGTTAGATTAAATGAATAATTTAATACATACATAAATAACTAACTATAATTATACAATGATTATATATAAGGATATATCATACAATGTTGGCTTTGGCCATAATTCAAATGACACTTTCAACACCACCTCTTATTTGAATTGAGGGGCCAAGGAGAGAAGACATTAATAGATGTTTTGGTGGTCCGCTGTACTTGAGGAAGACTTAAATAAATCCCCCTTATCATCTAGAATTTTTCACATGCAAATATGCCCTTGCACAAGAATCTTCTCAAGTTGGATTGTATTCACCACAACCAATAGTAAATATTGACACACATATACAAATAACACCACCTCTATAAATCCATATGAGGAATACAAGCCAATAAAATACCTTCTTAGAAGTTCCTCTAAAATTCTATAGTTGTATAAGGAAATACTTGGAAGCATGACTTTCACTTTTGAAATACATTTCACCTTATTTAGAAACTTCAACCTTCCCTTAGGACACCTAAATTCCATCACCAAAAGAGGCTTTGCATGAACCCGTTTATAATAAGATCCATTACAAAATTCAAAGAGTACCTAGACAAAAGAATAAGAGAGAAGAGATCATGAAGTATTTGATCCTATAGCCCAAGCATCTATTAGACAAAATCCAATATTGGATATTGGATTGATCCTATAAGTCATTTTTTTGTGCCTTTAAAATATCCAATAACTATTTCTAATGTCATAAATTCAAATATATCTCCCATGAATATGGACCAAATATTCTAATTACCTCTTTGAATGGGGACAATAACTCTTAAAGACAATGACATAATTGTCCCTCCCCTTGTAATGAGTTCTTAAAAAATACCACCAATATAAATAACTCAAAAAATCCTACAATTTAAAAAAATATCTCAAAATACTTTTGTATGAAAAGTTATGGATTTGGAAGTTTGCCCTTCAAAATAGCCCTAGAGTGATATTTTTTAATACACAATTTTTTTTACATTCCTTTTAGTTTTTCTACAAGAAAAAATTTATTCTCTACTCCTTACATAAAAAAATATAATTCCCTTATGCCACATGCATCTAGAGTAACTATTGCCATCATAACCTTAGGTCCAACGGCGTGCCTTCTATATGAAGAAGGGCATCACAATCCATAACAATAAAGATCTTAAACCATTTAAATAGGAATATTGTGTAAGATTTGATTGAGGCAATTGAATATGTCATACTTTCCTTCTTCCATCCAAGGCATCAATGTTCCCAAGTGGGACAAAAGTATCATAATTCTTCCTCCTTTGTAATGACACCAAGTCCTTTTTATGAGGAAACAATTTTTGACTCTCCACAAATAAATCAAACTACCCTTTTGAAGTAAAAAAAAAATACTTATTCCATTGTAAATGATTTGGATCTATACAGATTAGGTTACAAATATTCCAATATAATGGAACATAAACTAGAATAAACATAAATTTTCCAAAAAATCAGAATAATTGGAGAAGTAATTTCTCCTAAAGGTGCTTATAAAATTTTGAGAAGTAATTTGTCCTAGAATTCAAAAGAAATATTGGATGCTCCAAAAAATCTACATGACCAAAGAATGATGTTTCATACCCAATTTGATACCGTGTTAGATTTTACATTTACTTCCAAAAAAATAAAAGCAATCTATCCACTCAACTTTATATAGAAAGCATAAAAAGTATGAAAGAGAAATAATTAGTAGGTTCCCTGGATCATCATAAAGAATCATTATATTATCCATGGATAAGGATCACAACACTCTAATACAATGGACGAAGTGGCTCAGACATCTTTATGTTAATACTAAAAAACCTAATACATAATCAAATTAACCCAAGACTACATAACAAGTGGGCTTTATGTTGATTATAAAATATAATATAGGTTTAACCATACCAAGGTTAACCATGATCCATAGGGATTACAATAAATGAATAATTAAATGTGTATATAGACACTTAACTGAATTTATACAAGGATTTCCCATAGAACTATACAAGAGTATATCATACAATATCAGTATCATTATCAACAAGAGCAAGGTGTTTTTTAATACCCCCTTCAAAGGCAGGTAGATATTGCAAAAACATTTTAATGTTGCATTAGGAAGCTCCCTTATGTTTATCTGGGTTTACCATTTTTCGATGGCAGGTTACAAGATTCTTCTTGGCTTCCTGTGGTTGAGAGGGTTAGGAAAAAGTTGGCAAGCTAGAAAGGTGCCCTCCATAGCCAAGCTAGTAAGGCACAACTCATTAAACCCACCCTCCTAAGTATATCGATCTTCTTTTAAACACTGTTTAAGATGCCACAAAAATCTGCCAAAATATTGATAGTATTCAAAAGGTCTTTCTTTGGATGGGCATGGAAGAAAAACATAGAAAATCTACCAAACTTCTGATAGTATTCAAAAGGTCTTTCTTTGGATGGCCATGGAAGAAAAACATAGAATTCCTTTAGTGGATTGGAAGCACGTTTGTTCCAAGAAGAGCAAGGGTAAATTAGGCCTCAGGAAACTAAAACAAATGAATTTGGCCCTTATTGCAAAATAGGGTTGGAAGTTTTTCAAAATGGATGAAGTTTGATGGATAAATATTTTAACAACTAAAAATCTTGGCAGAGAAGGTAATTTCCTTGATATTCAAGCCAATCCAAAGAGCTATTTTTTTTTGAAACACCTTATTGATTTCAGGTTTATTATTCAAAAAGATTGAAACGAAAAATTGGTGATGGTAGGAAAGTTAAGTTTTGGGATGATAGTTTGATTCGTAATGAGCCATTGATTAATTACTAGCTTCTAAAATTCTTAAAGCCCTTTACTATGCAATCTTGTGGATCTAGAGTCACTAAATTTATTGAGGTAAGGGGTGGAAAATGGACTTGGAAGACTTTATCTCTTGTTAACCCCTCTCTAAGGAAATTTTGTGCTCTAAATTCTTTATCCAATATTTTCATAATTCATCTCCTTAATCCTAACCCGTCAATTGATTCCCCTATTTGGAAAGTAGATAATAAGGATCTTTTCATATTTAAAGCTGCTTACTTTCTTTAGTTTGATGAGGAAGAGGATTGGTCCTCACCCTCTTGAGATTCTAGATAGAAGGCTTCCAACCAATAAGACATGGTTCAATCACCTCATACCTAAAGTTAATTTTTTTTTGGTTGGTCATCCACAACAAAATCCTTACTATTGAAACCTTCACAAAAGAGGCTTACCCATTTTGAATAGGTGTTATCTATGTGAAGTTGCTTGGGAGAATACTAATAATTTATTTATCGAGTTTCCCTTCTCCCTAGAAGTTATCCATCTTCTTCTCATCAAATTCAATGTTACCTGGGTCATGCCTAATAACATTTAGACCTATGTTTGCAATGGATTTCCCCCTTCTATAATCTTCTGCCTAGAAAATTGTTGGTCTTTCTATTTACCATATTTTCTTTGAGGTATTTGAAATGAAAGAAACAACAGAGCCTTCAGGAATGTTAAAAAGGATCCCCTACATGTGGAACCTAAAATTTTCAATTCCTTGAAAGAAAATGTTTTCATAATCCATATCAAAGATGATAAATGGTCTCATAGAAGATATTTACCTTCGCGTTGAGAATTTGGAAGGTGTTGAATTCAAGTATACCTTTAGAGAAGGAAATAAGGAAGCTAAGTTGTTGGCCAACCAGGGGATCAATTAGAATGCTTTTCTAATCTAGATGAAGAATTTTTCCACCTTTTTAATTTTGTGTTCTCGTTTTGAATTTTGATCTCTTTTAGTCCCTGGTTGATAAGGTGCACCCTCTTGCTTTTTGTTGAAGGCCTTTTCTTCCTTCTACATATTTGTGGTTATTTTATTGTATACCCCTGTACCTTGGGGTTGTTCTCCTTTTGATATGATTATTGCTCTTGTTTCTATTATGTCTCTCATTCTCAAAGGTTAAGGATCCTTTAAAAATCCTATGTTTTCCTACCTAATTTAAAAAAGATAGCAGTCTCATCCATAAGTCAGGTTAGAATTTTAACACTCTTTCTCTCTCATAAAACATCATGACTTGTTTAACCCTCCCCTAAGGCTAGAACCTAAGGTTTGCTAATACATTCAATCTATATAAAGAAGATTGGATATCAGGATTACTTAGATTTGAAATAGTCAACTTTCTTGCTCTACTAATCTAGCTCACATCAAAGATAATTGTAGGAACTTTCTTTTTCACATCATGTATCAAAAAGGCAAATTCCTACTTTTGAGTGTATATTTCTATTTTTTAGTTGATCTTATATGTTAGTACTGTTGAATATCTATAATCTGATTTTAAGATCAAGGCCAATATGATGAAGTGACTATGGGAGCTCTTGATATAGCCTATGGAAAAGTTCTATGTAAGCTTATAGGCATTATCTCTATAAGCCTATGTGTTCTTATTATATAATTAAATGAGATTTATATATGTAAGGCTATAGGTATATTTATGTCTAAGCCTATGGGCATTCTTATATGTAAGCCTAGGAGCACTTTTGATGAATTTACCCTTAGCGATATTGGTTTAACCACCTTTATTACTAATCTTAATAAAAGGATTTAATAAATTTCACATATTTTAATTTAATCTTCATGTCATATTATGTTAGCTTTAGGCTAGCTATTAATTTTTTATTACGTATCACTATAAATACCTTCAATGAGTAATCTATTATATCAATGTGTGATAAGTTATTATGGAGGTTCCTATGGGAACCCACCCCTTATCCTTATTTCATCTAGTTTTGCTCTTCTATTATTCTATATAGGATTTTGGGGAAATTATGTTTCTAGAAAAAATTATTTATTGCAACATGGTATCATAGCAAGAATCAAAGGTACATCACTCAATTACACCTAAAATATTTCTTGCTTGAGCGATAAAAGAAGCAAAAAAAAGAAATCCCCTCTATTGTTATTTTGGAGAAAGCCTTTTTTAAATTGTTGAATTCAATTTTTTAAGTTTAGTGTCGAAACTTATGATTCATACCCTTTTATGCTAGAAAATACCTTTTTTTGGTTAAAGTGTGTTATGTCCTCTATGAAAAGTGATGAGATTTGAACCCATCTAAATCATGGATATACTGGCTAACAAGAGGAGTGTTAAGACTCTTCTTTGTGAATAAATTACGAGTTCAATCTGTTTGATAGTCTTTTTGCTTTAGTCGGCTCACTATCAAAAGAAACAACTTTAGAGTTCATTCCAATGTATATTGTCAGTGATGATGGATAGTGAAGCTCTTTTAAAGCCTTCCCTTTGACAAGTTCATGGGTTATATTCCCTATGCAACTTATAATTTCACATGTTATTGATGTCCTATGATCTAGAGGAAGAGTATTGAGTAATATCTCATAAATAAATTTTCATCTAATAAATTTACATTTTGGATATTACATGTTTTGAGAGATCATGTGTTTCATTCCCTACACTCTATCTTTGAGGTGATGATATTTCTCTTAGTGCTTAGATAGGTCCTTCAAATTATCTACTAGTCTTATTTCTAGCCAATATATTGGTCATTATGGTCATCACAATCTTCCTTAATATCTTCTGATGGATAGAAAAATCAATTATATATTTGTATTACTGATATTTAAATATGAAATGGCTATTACAATAGTATGTAGATTTGGTCTTCTAGTTACCAACAACCTAACTTTATAACAAATATATTAGTAGGTTATAACTAATCTATCCTCTCATGAGGTGCACTAACCAACTATGTAAGAAATGTAATATTTTTCTAACATCCCCCCTTATTAGATTTTTACAAAGAAAGTTTCAAAATAATTCAAACATGACACATGCAAGTGCCTTTGTGAAAATATCTACAAGTTATTTTTTGGTGGGAATGTACTGGAGTTGAATCTACTGATTCTAAACATGTTCTCAAATAAAATGACATTGAGATTCAATGTGCTTTGTCCTTTCAAATCAATTTTAGAACACCTTGATTATCACAATTCAATAAGGTTGGTCAATTTTAGCACATACCCATTTATGATAGTATGAGTTACACCCATATTGTTTCACACACAACTCCTCGTGCAACATGATATTTTATCTCTATAGATTATAGTGTCACTACATGTTGTTGTTTGCTATGCCATAAGACAAGTTTAGATCCAAGATGAAACCCATATTCAAATGTTGATTTTTTATCATCTATAGATCTAGCATAATCAAGTTTGTATATGCCTTTAAGAAAATGTATCATTATTCTTATAGTCTAGGCCATATTCTACTATACCATGGACATAATCTAGAATCATTTTTTGTAGCTTTCTAATGGCTTTTCTTAGGATCTTGCATGAATCTTGAAAGATATCTTATAACAAAACTAATACTAAGGCCTAGTGTTTTTTAAGATGCAAGACTCCTAATTAGTTGATTATAAAGAGTAGTAGATACTTGAGGTGATTTATCATACCTACATAGTTGTAACCCTTTCTCCATGGGTGTCGCCTTAGGTTTACAATATGTCATCCTATATTTTTCAAGTAATGTTTTGGTATATTTTGTCTACATTATTACAATGCAGTTCTTCCTCTTCCAAACTTCTAATCCAAGACAATACTATAGAATTCTTAGATCTATTGCATCAAATGACTATTTCAAATCATTATTTACACTACCACCAATTTAACTAAATTCTCTATAATCACCAAATCATCAACATACACCACAAGGATCACTATGTCATAACCAAATTTCCTAATATAAATATTTGAATCAAAGGAACTTCTTGTAAAACCATGTTGTAAGAGGTGACAATTAATTTTGATGTACTAGGCTAGCGAAAGCTGCTTCAACCCATATAGTGATATTTTAGTTTACAAACTTTTTGTTGTTGTGCATCAATAACAAAACCTTTAGATTGAATCATGTACAACTCTTATTCAAGATCACCATTGGCAAAGGCACTTTTGATATCCATTTGATGATTTTTTTATTGTGCTACTAATGCACAAAGTGCATGAATAGTAGTCATCTAAGTTGTAGGTGCAAATGTTTTTGTATAATTAATGCCTTCCCTTTGTGCAAAGCCCTTTGTAATGAGTTGTGTCTTATATTTATCAATGGAAATATCTACCTTGTATTTGAGTTTAAAAACCCACTTGCATCCTATAGGTTTTTTTCCTTTAGGTAGATCCACAAATCCCATGTTTCATTCTTCATAAAATATGTGCATTTTGCTTCTATGGATCCCATCCACTTAGGCAACATAAGAACATACTTCATTGATATAGGTTGTAAGTTCTCCATTATTCAATTCATTGATCCCAAATTTATATCTTTTCATGTACTACTTCAAGTACAAGGTTTGATGGAAGTTATATCAGGTGGTGTATCTAGCATAGCATCTCCAAGTGTATTTATGAGTCATTTTGGAGTCTTTTTATGCTATGGTGGGCAAGCCACTACTACTTCATCAACCATTTTTTAATATGACTCATCATTTAGAACTTCATAAGCTTCTTTATTGGACTCAATGCTCATAATTAGAGATAATGCATCTTTAGACTCCTTAGAATCTTCAGTATTTATCTTAAATGCTTCATCAAATACCACATCTCTACTTACATTATTTTTCTTGGTGACTAGATCAACCAATCAATAGGTTTTTTGTACCCCATCATACCCAAGAAAAATACAAGATAATTTTTTTTTATCTAGGACACCCTTCTATTTGTTGCTTGTAGAGAAGTAACCAACATTTAAAATGAATTAACGAGAGCTTTTCATGATCCCGATGCACCTAGATCAATGGATATTCATAGGAAATGATGGTGGATCCCTCAACACAATAGGTTTAGGGTCTAAACACCATCATCATTAGCTAAATATCAGATAACAACATAGTCTATGGGTAGTGGGTCTCTACATTGAGTCACAATGTCCTACCAGATTGATTTGTAATAGATGGAGGATTGAGCTACGTACACTAGCATCCATTGTGTGTAAAATTTAAGTGACCACCATTAACAAAAAATAGATTTACATATCCTTCTATAATATCAATTTCTTTATCAAAATTAAATTTAAATGGTGATAGATAAATCCACCTCCTCGCCACAAAGGCAAATCCCCAACTTTTTATTTTATTGACTCTAAGAAGACATAGCCAGGGCTTGGATTTTTAATAGAATGTGATACGACACATAATATTGTACTATAAGTAATGGAGGAATGCCAATAAATCATTGCCTAAAATTATCCTATGTAGGAAACACACTAACAAAATAAATTTCCCATGTCAAAGAATGTGATAATACAACACCTTGGCCAGAGGATCACCTTTAACTATGACTCATATCCCTTTATTGATCTGATACCACTAATGGATATAAAAATCAATTAGAGCATTATATTTATAATATTTAAATATATCATGGCTATTATAATAGGATGTAAATTTAATCTTCTAGTTACTAACAACCCAACCCTCTAATAAATACACTAGTAAGTTATAAGTGATCTATCCTCTTGTTAGGTGCACTAAGCCATGTAAATAATGTAATATTTTTCCTAGCACCTTCCATCCCAAAAATTTGTGGGATCAAACCCTTGCCTCATTTTTTTTTTACAAGAAATATCAATATCTTTATGGAGTGCCAAGAACTTGTCTCTTAATAGTAATTATGGTGTAGTGGTTGGACACCTTCCTTATTATTATGAAATGTTGGGTTTAACTTCCTTGCATTTATTTCTTATGGTACTCTTGATGGATTTTATAATACTTTCCAAAAACAAATGGAACCAACAAATTACCTAGATAAGCAAAAAATAACTCATAGAAAGGAAACACACGATATATATGGGTGTCTATAGATACTAAAATAAATAACTAAAATAAAGAATTATAGTCCAACCAGTAATAAAATGGTTAAATAATAATATATTACCATAAATTCACCTATACAAGGTGTATAAGTGCCCAAAGGTATTATACAAATAATACAATACAAAAGCTAGTTGTGACCTCAAGTGAAGCTTAAACACCATATATTCCAATATCCCTCTTTAGTTAAATGGGGGACACAAAGAGAGAACCTTATTAGTGATGCCCATTAAGGGACACTCTCCTATGTGAAGATTCTAGACATTATTTTGTGCCAAGATGCTCTTACATGTACACAAATAGTACCTCAAACATGACTTTGGTCAGGATATCTATTATCTACTCTATTGATGGCATAAAAATTGGATCAAATATCCCATATACATAAATCCATCACACATTATGCATGCAAGTCTTAATATGCTTGGTTTATTGGTGGAACACTAGATTGTGGACAAGGTTAATGGTTCTTAACAATGAAGAGTGATTATGAAAGACTAAAAAATGTCCCCTTGATCCAAATCAAGATCATCCATCGAAGGTGACTAGAGGCCTCATTGGTAGTATAGTATTCAAATTTTATTTTGTCATCTACAACACCAAAAACTAAGCTAGAACTAAGATAGAAAATAAATCTAGTAATGGAGCATCATTGATCTAAATTATTAGTCTAAATTTGTATTTAAAAATATTATCAAAATCATAGGCGCACCAACTAAGTAGTAAATACCCATTTTATATGTACCTCTAATATACCAAAGGATTTGCTTGACCACTATCTAATGACTCTTCTGAGGTGCCTACAAGTACTTGGAACAATGGATGATGTTAAATGCAATATATGTCCAAGTGTGAAGGAGATAAAGAAGACACCCACTAGGGACCAATATGAAGTAGCATCTACCAAAGGAATAGTGTGATCTACTTGGAGCTTTAGGCTAGAAGCAATGGGAGTTTAAGTAGACTCATAATTATCCATCATAAAATATTGTAAAAGTTACAATACATACTTAGACTATAAGATAGTGATCCCTAAAGAAAATTGATCAGTCTACACATCCAAAAAGTAATATAGAATTCCCAAACCTATCATCTTAAATGTATGATGAAAGTATGAATTTATCTCTTAAATTAATAAAGGTGAGCTATTTTTAATGATAATATCATCACTATATAACACATAATATCTAATCATCCTAATGCTTGATGTAAATATCATATTTTACCTCACATTGTTGAAATCCACAATTGAGAAATAATAAATTGATGTTCTTATATTAAGCATGTGAAGCTTGCTTAAGCCCATACAAGGACTTGGTCAAATGACACACTAGGGGGTTGATCCCTCAACTCAAAACTAGGAGGCTTATATATAGATTCCATCCTAAAACTCACCATGAAGAAAGCCACTTTTCGCATCCTTCTAATATACATTCTAACCATGAGAGGTGGATATGGATAAAATCATTCAAATAAAATCCATCCAAGCAATTAGAGAAAATATCTTTGAGTAGTCAATTCCCTCTTGAGAGAAAATTTTATCTACAAGGCATACCTTATGCTTCTCCACCTAACTATTATAGGTATTATTGGTCTTAGAGAACTAATTAGCATAGGTATTATTGGCCTTAGAGAACTAACTATCATAGGTATTATTGGTCTTAGAGAACTATTTACATACAACAATATTCTTCCCTTTTGGAAGAGGAACAAACTCCTATATTTGATTTTTTTATCACAGATTCATACTCAATAAGCATCACACCTTCCCACTTTGATTGATGTTTGGTCTAGGAATAGGTGATAGGATCTCCAAAATTAGCAATCTTTAATAGCAAGGCTTAGGAAAAAATCCTTTTGATGATTCTCCATAAAGAGAATAAGTTTATCATCCTAAAGGAAGATTCAAATCCATTGGGGTGTCGAATAAGGGAATATTGAATATAAGACTCAATAGAATCAATCTCATCACTCCTCAAGTCAAAATTAACATTATTTGAAGAGGGTACTACCTAAAAAGAAGTTAAATCAATAGGCTTAGTTGTTGAATACCCGTAGGAGGTTGAAGGTGCAAAAACTATAATGGTGCCAATGAGAATATTTGAGTGATTCTCTAACATAATTGGAGGTATTGGAGGACCTTTAGCCAAAATAATAGCAAGATAACCTAATACTAGAAGAACCTCATCATAAATCACATCTTTTCAAATAAGAACCTCTTATCTCTTTGGATCATAGAGACAATAGGCTTTGGAGACATTCAAATATCCCATAAAATTGTATCTATGACTTTTTTTTGCCTCTTTCTTTCAAATTTATTTGGGTGTATGGGCCTATTCTATGGATTTAAAGAAGTAAAAATGTAATACATCAAGCTTATCCTCTATCAATCTCTCAATAGGATTTATTCTCTAAATATCCTAGGTCAAAATTCAATTGATGATATGTGCTACACAAGTGACTTATTTACCCTAAAACATGGGTTGCATCTCCTTAGCATGCAACATGCATCTAGTCATCTCCATAATGATATTGTTCTTCTACTTGGTCACCATATTATGCTCCAGACTATAGTGGAAAGTTCTCTAAAAATTATACCATGAAGAGTGAAAATATTTTGAAAAGTATTACTTACATAATCATCTCCTCCATATGTTGACAAGAAGTAGATCTTCCTCTCAAATTGATACTCCAATAGTGCCTTTAAGTCCTTAAAATTCCCAAAAACTTTGCCTTTCATGGGAATGGTAAACATCCAAATATGAGTAGAAATAATTAATAAAGTTAAGAAAATTATAATATTTCAAGAGATATGGTGTGTCCATGTATCCACAAACATCACTATGAATGTGATACAAGGGTTGTGGAACACCTATCAGTTACTTTTGGAAAGAACTCGCAATGATGATTCCCAAAAGCACACCCCTCACAAAGACCACCAAGTGGAGAAATAGATGGAAGCTCAATATCTAGCTAATAATGACTTATGTACCTCAATAACCCATAGCTAATATGCTTAATTTTTTAATGCCATCATTGACTAAAATCGTCTACATGTATCATAATAGCAACAAAATCCTTCCTTTGAGAAGGGGATGAAATAAGAGTTAGTTGTTCACCTAGCTTGTCCATCTGGTCTGACTCATCATGGAACTAGTGCTTGATAATTGTTTGATGGCAACAAAAATTATTATATGTATATTCACACTCTTCTTCTAATTAGACCAACTCGACCATTCTTTCTACCAACTGTAGATCATTCAAATAATTTTACTTAATGAATCATAGTGCTAGAAGCTCTAGGTTGATTGGTAGCACAACCTCCTCATTGTAAACTAGAGCACATGGAGAAGTTTTTAGGGTCTTTTTTACTTGATCCGATCAACCCAAAGTGCCTAATCCAACAATAAATGCTAGCTTCTGGGGTTATCTCGAATACTCCTAATGATTCTCAATAAATTCTTGTTGGTGGACTATGCAAAACCGTTTCCTTTGAGGTAATAATACGATGAGGTATTCCAATAAATCCCATATTTTCTTGTGAAATCAATGGTTTTAGCCCCTATGAAAGATTTGGTATTGTCTGATACAATGGTCGTTGGGACTCCGAACCTAGTGATTAGTATTTCCATGAATTCAATTATTGTGTCTTGATCAACATGCTTTGCAGCTTCCACCGCAGTATATTTTTTAAAATATTCCATTATTGTTAGAATGTATTTATGTCTGACGGATGAATTTGAATTAGTTTCACCAATAAAGTCTAATCCCCATTGCTAAAAAGGTTCTTCCATGATAATTTTCATAGGCTCTAGCCCATTTGAATGCATCGATGAAAATGATCAACCAGTAACATCCAACCCTCAGAATCTTTGTTGCGGTAGTCTATCCAGAGTAATGGCCTCCTAAGAAACCTTTGTAGAATTTCTCAAAGTGCTTCTTTGATTTTTTTAAGAAAGGTATCTTAACAATACCTTGTCAAAGTTTCTTTGATATAGGATATCTCCGATCAATGTATATTTTATGGCTTGTAATCTGAAACTTTACTAGTTGGATTGCCAATCTAGTGGAACAATGATGAGTTCTAGTCTTCACAAGCATTACAAATCTTGTGGAAAAGATCTAACTAAATCTATCATGTGGTTTTCTCTATTTTATATTCTTCTATCTAAAGCTACTTTTATCAAAAATCTATTGTGATGGTATTTGCATACAACGACACACTATGACTGATCCGATTTGTAAATACTCAACAATAGTACTTGTGGTTTTCATTTTATCCACCATGGCTCTGATACCACTGTTAGCTTTTGGAGCCTTAAACATAAAGGATATAGATTCACAAGTATAGAAATAAACATGCAATAATACAACTATGATAATAGCAAAAAAAAACATGCATAAAAATATGATAGAAAACTTAATACAATGCCCTAGAAATGCTCATATAGAAAGCTCACGAAAATTATAATTCTCCACTCATGGAGTTTGCAACTCCTCCATGATAACAAAATGGAGCTATATTGTACCTACTACTACTCACACCTTTACACTACTATTGCTCACACACAATCACTCACAATGAGGACTCACTCAACCCTAAGACTCATGTACATGTGGACTACATGCACATTTACATCATTGCACATTCTAACACTTGTGCATTTATTCTATTACACTAATAAAGCAATAACTCCTAATATAATTCTAAACTAAATATGCACCCATGAGGGTACATTAGGAAATAACCAAATGATGTAATAACCATATTTTCCAACAACTAAACCCATATCCTCATAACTATTGTTTGAATTAACATAAAATATTGATTATGATAGACTATTACATACATATGACAAGAATGGTACCATCTTGACATTAAGATTCACCTTAGATATACCCTTTAACAACTGGAAAAACCTCATTGTAAATGTTATGGTATCATTTATGTATTTAATACAATCGCTTTCTTAAATACCTCCTCTTATAAAAATTAAAAATTAACAAGTTTCATTATAACTTTGCAAACGTTTTGCTACCACAAAGTCAAGAACATAAAACTCATTAAATACAAAATTTTCAAAAATATATTAAAAAGCCATCAATAATTTTATATATACCACTAAAAATTTACAATATGTTTAAATTATCCTGAGAGAGATACCATAGTGGTAATTCCTTCGATTTTCATCGAAGAGACCCAAGTTCGAACCTTGATAAGATAGAACCGAGACACCTCATAAAAATCCATGTTTTAACTCAAAATTTTGAGTTAAAAATCTACAGGAGAATACCTCTGCAACAAGGACTAAATGGTGGAACAAATAATACAAGCCAATGATCAAAGACCACTATAAGAAGAGAAATCTTATTTTTTTCCAATTCACAATAGCCAATCCTAAACATGGGTAGCATCAAGGGCGCAAATGTACAAGAGGTATAAGACCAACTTTAAAACAACAAGCTAAGGTTGTATTGCAACAAGTAAAAATGCCATAAATAGAAGAACAAAATTGGATCATTGGAAAGTAATCAAGGAAGAGCTCATATATAGCTTGTCATAGAAAGGAAAATGAGTCGATCCCAAGCATGGGCAGAAAATCCGATGAATCATCACAAAAAATGACCTTTTGAGATACCTTGAAAGGACAACCTTGAGCAAATGCAATTAATAATACTAGCATTCCCTGCATATTTGAATATGCCCAAAATAAACCCTAGGAAAATAACCTCGGGGTGCATGAAAGTGACGGATGGCTCTGTTATGATCTTGGTGTATTCAGATTTCACTAACACCTCGAGGTTTTCGTGTAATGGTTCGTTACATTTGGTATAAGAGAAACCACCCAGGTTCAAGTTGCAGATAAGGCAAGAAGTCGGGTTTGTCATGCCAAAGTCCCCACGTGGGAGTGAACGGAGAGTCAGGCCCACCATCCAAAGTTTGGTCTTCAAAGAATGGTGGGATGTTATGATCCTCGTGTATTCGAATTTCACTAATACCTCGAGGTTTTGGTGTAATGGTTCATTATATTTGGTATTAAAGCAACCACCCAAGTTCAAGTCATGTAGTGGGTGAGAATTCGAATTTGCCATGCCAGAGTCCCCACGTGGGAGTGGATGGAGAGTTAGCTTCGTCGTCCAAAGTTCAGTCTTCAAAGACTGGTGGGATATTATGATCCTGGTGTATTCAAATTTTACTAACACCTCGAGGTTTTGGTGCAACGGTTCGTTACATTTGGTATTAGAGATAATATTTTTCTAGTGTATAAATCCTATTTTCTTTGATGACATTCTGGTGTATAGCCGCTCATGGAAAGAGCATATTATTCATGTGGATCAGACTCTACAGTTGGCACAACATCAACTCTATGCTAAGCGGTCCAAGTGTTCTTTTAGGTTGACAAAAGTGGAGTATTTGGGACGCATTGTCACCAAGGACGGTGTCAAAGTTGATCGCAATAAGATCAAGGTGGTTCAGGAATGGCCGAAACCTTACACTCTCAAGGGTCTTTGAGGATTTTTAGGACTTACAAGTTATTACCGTAAATTTGTTCATACCTATGGTGAATTTGTAGCTCCCCTCAATTCCATGTTAAAGGACTCTTTTACTTGGACGGGACCCACTGAACATACTTTCCTCAAATTGAAGCATCCTATGACCACTATGCCAATTTTAGCCATGCTGAATTTATCCAAATTATGTCATTGAAAGTGATGCTTCTGGCCGCGGTATTGGTGCAATGTTGATGCAAGAAGGAGACCCTTGACTTTCACTAGTAAAGAAATATCTAGTCGTAATCTAGGAAAATCCACTTATGCTAAGGAAATGCTAGTAATTTTACATGCGGTAATCCATTGGCGACTATATCTCATTGGGTATCATTTCTCCATTAAAAATGACCATCAAAGTCTCAAATAATTTTTGGAGCAATGGGTTGCCACCCTCGAACAACAAAATGGGTTTCTAAGCTCATGAGCTTAATTATGATATCACTTATAAGAAGGGCAAGGAGAACATTATAGCTAATGCTCTCTCTCGTCAATTTGAGGATCATAGTATGTTATACGCCATGTTATCACCCATTCTACAATGGATCGATTCCTTACGACAGGAGGTACTTCAGGATTCATGCTTGCAAACTTTTATTACCTCTCTACACACTAACTCTACTTCATGTTTTGGCTACACTTGGGATGACCATGATTTGCATTACCACCAAAGCCTTATTGTTTTGCATATATCATCCCTCCAAGAACTTATCATAAGGGAACTGCATGCTGCCCCATCTGTCAACCATTTAAGATTTATCAAAATATAAGAACGACTTAAGCACACGTTTTTCTATAAGGGCATGAAAAAGGACATTCAAAATTTTGTGGCAACTTGTGATACCTATCAATGGATGAAAGGCAAAACAGTGCATTCTCCAAGCACTCTCCAACCATTACCCATTCTTGACCAAGTTTAGACCGATATTTCCATGGATTTAATCAAAGAGTTACCTAAGTCTTGAGGTAAATCCATTATTTTTGTGGTAGTGGATCGTCTTTCGAAGTATGCTCACTTTTGTTCCCTCTCCCATCCTTACACAACTTCCACCGTTGCCCAAATTTTCCTCGATTCTTTCACCTTCATGGTATGTCCATCTTCATCGTGTCCAATCGTGACCCCACCTTTACTAGCCACTTATGGCAAGAATTGTTTAAGTTACAAGGAACTCGGCTCAAAATGAGTTCAACTTATCATCTGCAAACGGATGGTAGGATGGAGATTATCAACAAATGTTTGGAGACCTACTTTCATTGCTTTACCTCTGATAATCCTACGCAATGGACGATGTGGCTCCTTTGATCGAGGGGTGGTACAACACTTCCTATCACACAACCAAGGTTACCCCTTTCGAGGCAGTTTATGGGTACCCCCCACTCACGCCTTCCTCCTACATTCTAGGTAGCTCCAAGGTCTATGCAGTCGACAATACTCTCGATCAACATGTCGATGTACTCTATCACCTGAAGATGAATTTCGATGCGGCCCAAAATAGTACCAAAATAGGATGCGCTAACAGGTTGACCAACATCGTTTTGAATGCAATTTTGATGTGGGTGATATGGTTTTCCTTCGCTTGCAACAGTACGAACAATTGTCCCTACAACTTCGTAGGTGCTAGAAAATTGTGGTGAAATACTATGGGTCCTACCAGGTTTTACAATGGATTGATACCATGACCTACAAATTTATCCCTCCACCTACGTTCAAGCTTCACAACCACACCATTACCGAGGTCCTTGTTTAGTGGTATGGACTCCAACCAGAATATGCTACATGGGAGTCTCTCCATTAGCTCCAGCATCAATTTCCTCATCTTCAACTTTGATGACAAAGCTTTTTGAAGGAGAAGGACATGTTAGGATCCCATCCTAACATTACTTTATAATTCTCATTGCTCATGTAATATCCCACTTCCAACGTGGAGGATCCTATCTATAATATTATTTTACAATATTTTGTAATGTATGTGGCAAGTTAGGCACCTAGCCAAGTGGGGCGATTTTTTGTAACCGTTATCAAGATTGTAACCGACGTTTGGTAGAAGATTCTAGCTCAAGTGGCATTTTGCATGTAACCCAACTCTTGAGATTATGGTTACGGTTGCATGAAGTCTTTCTTTAAAAGCTATAAAGCCATGTACGAATGTATCTTTTTTGCAAGTGAATAAAATATTGAAGGAGGTTTCCCCTCGAAGAGACCTACGATTCAGTGTTTATTGTGAGTGTTTAATTTTGCATTTACTTTCCACATTGTGATATTGCATGAGTTTCTACTTAATTTCAATATTTTGTGAGTTTTCTTAAATTTGATAGTAGATTCCTAACAAGCAGTATCAGAGAAACCACCCAGGTTCAAGTCATGAAGCGGGCAAGAAATCAGGTTTGTCATGCCAAAGTCTCCATGTGGGAGCAGACGGAGAGTCAAGCTCATCATCCAAAGTCTATTCTTCGAAGAGTGGTGAAATGTTATGATCTTGGTGTATTCGGATTTCATTAACGCCTCGAGGTTTTGGTGTAACAGTTAGTTATAGGCTCTCCCATAGTCCAACTATAGATGTCATACATTTATATTGGAATTGATGATTAGAATGTGGAGGATTAATCTATCAATTTATGGGTCTTCGTCTAGCCCTCCTTGCTTTCAAGGTGTGGGTTGCTATACAATGGAGAAATAGAGGTGAGTTAAATATGTATGCCCACCCCAATGGTTATTTCTTAGTTCTTTTTGCTAATGAGGAGGACTTTTTACAAGGGGGTCCTTGGTTTTTAGGTAGGGTAAGGCTTTTCATGAAGTCCAAGCATACCAAGTTCAAGGTAGAAGAGAAAATGCCCTTAGTAGCCCCAATTTGAGTGAGGCCTTTTGGGTTACCATCTGAATTTTAGAACCAAGTTGTCTTCATGGAAATAGGTAATACTCTCCAATCTTATATTATGATAGCTGATAATACAAGCCAATTTGAACAAATTATCTATGCTAAATTTGTTTTCTTATCAACTTTGATAAGCCCTTGCTGAAAAATATTACCCCATAGTTTGGGGAGGACACCTGGGAATAAGATCTAGACTATGAGAACATCCTCTTTAGGTGTAGGATTCGTTATGAATATGATCACCTAGATAGGGATTGAAAATATTGGATCTCGAAGCCAACACAAGAGGAAACAACCCTCGAAGGTTTTTAAATACCTAAATAGAACATACAAAGGAAGCAAAAACTAAAGAACAAGCAATCATCTCAACCAATAAGTTTTCTAACCTCCCAATGGATGATGAAGAGAACATCATGGAGAAATATTTTAGAAAGTCCACTGACCAATAATTGAAGAAGTAAATCCTAAAACTAAGCCAACTCTAGATCTATCAAGTAGCCCACAATAAAACCCAACCCATCAATCGAGGAGAACCCAAAGGAAAACCAAAAGATAAGAGATACAATAACTCTAACCAATCAAATGGAGGACCACGAAAAGTAATAGATGATAGAGATGACACTCGAGAATATTCTAATAGGGCCATGGTGGTATACTCACATACGTCAGGTTTAGATTCCATCTCGAAACCAATAGGAGTGAGTCAAGAGTCTACCAAAAAGATGAAGTAAACACAAGCCAAAGATTAGGCAAGAAGTCTACTCAACATCAACTATGGAAAGAAGGTGCAAAGGTTATAGCAATGGGTAAGGTCAAGGATCTTACCCACATATTCAATCCATTGCTTAATGAAGTGCATCATCTAGAATATCCAAGGGATTAAGGGTAGCCAAACAAAGCATAATGAAGTAAAATGGATGATACAACGACGTCCATAAATGATTTTCATCCAAGAAACAAAAGTATCAGTAGAAGATATAGATAGCAAAAATGATTTGGCCTACATGTAGCATAGAATCCCTATGCTCCAAGGAGCATCGAAAGGAGTGGCCTATACTTGGGATCCAAAAGAGGTAGTGATACACCAAACAATGGGAATTTGGGGATCCTGGTTTTACTAGCCCAGAGTAGACATTCACTTCAAAATATTGATTGTCTCGATGCACCTATCAACCTAGATAAAAAACAACAATGGAGGAATATAGATTTTATTATCGATTATTTCCTTAGAGCTTGGCCACTTGTAAGTGGATATTTCAACACCATCCTCTCATTGGAAGAGAAAATAGGAGGAAATCACAACCTAGAAGATAGTATTGACCTCATGACAGAGCATATTAGATCTCTTAATCTAGTAGACATCAAACAAGACAACAATATAATGATCTTGTCTAGCAAAAGGTAGGGCCCAACATGCATTCTTGAAAGACTAGATATGTTTTTGTTATTAGAGAAGTTTCTAAGCAATGGATACATTCCAAGAGCAAAAACGTTGAACAATGTAGGATTTAGATCATTGGTCAATAATGGTAGAACTGTGGAAGACTAGACCCAGTCCTGCTCCTTCTAGACTCCAACTAATATGGTTTTGAGATAGTAGTTTTCGAGATAATATGAAGATAATGTAACTTTGACTGTCCCAATTACTATTGAAGAACTACAACAGGTAGTTTTCAAGATGTGGAAAGGCAAAACTCCAAGCCCAAATGGATTTCCCATAGAATTCTACTAATAATTTTGGGATGTCCTTAAGGAAGAACTGTTGGAAGTGGTAGAAGAGGCTAGGACATCCAAAGTGGTTCTCAAAGACGTGAACAAGACATACAATATTAGGTACCCAAGATAGGTACTTAATGATTTAATATTGTATTGTGTATTGATATGAATTATTGGCTAATATGGACTCACTATGATGTAAAAATTACTTATGTAACCATTATTCATTAAAGAAGACCACATGTCAATTTAGAAATAGGTAGGAGAATAATCTCATAGAATTGCATATGTAACTATCAAGGAATATTGTCATATTATTATGCACTTTGTAACTCATGGAAGGTGAACCACCACATGGGTGACCTTGTAACTCATGGAAGGTGAACCATTACATTCTTGTATAAAGAGATATGTACCCCCATTGTAAAGGAATCCATATGAAGCATTCTTTGTAAACGTCTTGGCTCGTGGAGTTGGAGATCTTATGTAGTGACTTCCTTCCAATAAGGAGTATTGTATGGTGTTTCACTACCTCAAAGGTATTATCAATCTTTATTTTATTATGTGGATATTATTGAGGAATTTATTGTGAATGCGTGTTGTGTATTTCTACATATTGATGAACGATTTATTGTTAATGAGAAGAGAAGCTCCTAACATATAAAACTTTGGTTCCAAAAACCCAGGAGTCTAAACACATCTCTGGCTTTCGAGCAATAGCCCTTTGTAATGTCCTATATAAAATTATTACTAAGATCATGGCAGAAAGGATCAAACCTCTTCTTTACAAAATTATTTCTCCATAACAAGGTATTTTTGTGGAAGGAAGGCAGTTCTTGGATGAGATAGTCTTAGCTCAAGAGGCCATCCACTCGATACAAGCACAAAAATACCCTCCATGTTTTAGACCTATCTAAAGCATACGATAGAGTTGACTAGCACTTCCTCTTAAAGATGATCAGATAATTTGGATTCTCGGTGGATTGGATAGAGTGGATCAAGAAATGTATTTCCTCAGTATACTATTTGGTACTAGTAAATGGAGCTCCTACCCAACTATTTACAACCTCCATAGGTATCATGTAGGGAGACCCTTTATCCCCATACCTATTCATCATACTGGTTGAATGTTTGGGTAGAACACTAGCTAAAGATAGGGAAACTAAAGCTTTGGAGGAAATAGTAATAGCAAATGGAGCTATACAAATTATTCACCTACAATTTATTAATGGCTACTTTATTAATAAAAGCAATAGCAAGGGAGGTATCAAGACTTAAAATGATTCTAAGATGGCTTACCAAATAAATTAGATAACTTATAAAATAGAAAAGTCCAAGATCATATTTTTTCATTGCTCATATAGGTAGGAGATGATGTTGTTGGACATATGAAGATAAAAGAAGACATCTCTTTTGATCACCTACATAGGAAGTCCACCTACAGTTGGGAGGGAAAAAAGGAATGGACTTGGTTGTCAAAGAGAGTGAAATCCAAATTGGGAAAATGGACTAATAGGTGGCTTTCTACATGAGGTGAGATGACCCTGATAAAAGCAATCCTTTGCACCATACATATATATGTTGTCTCAATTCTAGACATCCCTAAGGCAATTCTTGAAGAATTATATCAAATAAACTATAGAATCCTTTGGAGTGGAGTCAAGGAAGAACGAAAATGGGTACTAGCAAAATGGGATACTTTATACCTATAAAAAAAAAGGAGGTTAGGAATCAGATCAACAATCAAGAATAACAAGGTAATGGTGGCTAAGTTATATTGGAGATTATTAAAATCCCTTGAGGAATTGTGGGCTCAAATTTTGAGGGCCAAATATGTAGAGAATAAAACCCCGATAGAGCTTATTCGATTTTTGCTTCCTAGTAGAGGATCTCCCATCTTATAGGAGATGATATGATCAAGAAAAGATTGTTCTAGATTATCCATAATGGATAGAAGGCTAATTTTTGGATATATTTATGGGATGGTCAACCTCCTTTAATAACTCAATTTCCAACTTGGAGATTGTTTATGGAGAACTTGCATAAAAACAACTGGGTTAAGGTAGCAAAATACTATAAGCATCAAAGCAAAAGCTAGGAGGTAGGAATGCAATGGATCTCAATAGAGGAATGGCCAATCCAAATTATGGAGGATCAAATAAATGAAATCTATAGGACCATCTAGATGATATCACTCTCATGGTCTCAAGAGGAGGATGCTCTTGAATGGGGCGAGAAAAATATAGTGAAGATACAGTTGCCTTTGGATACTTATCCCTCTACCAAAGTACTCCAAGCCCATTAAGAGATATATTCATACAAATATGGATACAAAACCTTTGGCCTAAAGTAAAATTCTTCATTTGGCTTCTACTTCATAGAAGGTGTTGACAAGGGACCAGTTAATGAAAAGAGGGATACATGAGCTTTTCAGATGTGAGATGTGTTGGGAGAATGAGGAAACAATCTCTCTCCTGTTTATAGAATGCCCTATCACAATTAAACTATGGAAATAGACAACTCTGCTATGCATCTGCTGATATAGGATATCATCTACAAAACAATTTTGTAGAGAGTGACCTAAACAAGAGGAAAGGACCAACCCATTTTACAAATTTTTGGATGGGGATGACTCTCCTTATGTGGAATTTGTGGAAGGAGAGAAAATTGTATCGTCAACCAAGAGTATAAAGACAATCATTTTGTCTGGCAAAGGACCACATCCGATATAATGGAGTCAATCCAATACCTATTTAAAGGGCCTCATAATCCTAATCAAAAATAGATTTAGATAATATCTAGATTACAAATACCTCTAACGATGGACACATCAAAAAGGGTAACCCCAACTTGCACACAAGTAATATGAACTGGGAATTGAAAATCTCCTCCAAAGAGACTAGGTAAGATAAATAAGGATGGAGCCTCAAGCACAAATCCAAGAAAAGCGAGTATGGGGGAATAAATCACCTTGCGAATGGTGCCCTTGCTTTTGACTTCACAAAAAACCTAGGTATCTTATCCAATAACCTGACAGAGAGATATATCATCTTAAGGAGATTATAGGAGGGTTTGAAAGTGGGATGGAGGAAAATTTAGGTGGAATCAAATTCTCAAATAATGATTAACCAATTAAAAGAACTAGGTAAACAAAAGAACACATACTAGACAATACAAAGAATAATTGAGCAAGTACAAACGACCCAACAAAACTTTGAGACAATGGAGTTCATAAACATCTTTAAATATTAGAACAAGGTGATAAATGTAATGACTAATTGGGCTCTTGATCAATTGCTATGAATATCCTCCCAAATAATAGACTTAATAGACTAGGAAAGCTCTTTTTTCTATTCTTACCATTGATATAGTATTATCTGTTGTATCTAGATTTATATATCCTTGCTTTACATAGTTACACTTATGCATAGATAATTATAATAAATTAGATTTGAGGGAGCATAATCTCGCATATTTTGTAAAAACTCCTTAAAAACTTTCAAACTTGGAAAAGCAAAAAAAAAAAAAAAAAACATAATGATTTTCAAATAGATTAAAACAATAACGGGAAAAAATAACTAAAAACAACATATAACATCAATAATTTTATAAATAAAAATTAAAAGTGTAAAAATAAACAAATATATAAATAAAAACATTAACTGGTTTTAACGGTATTCCCAACCATTTAAATAATGCATCTAACATTGAGGCTTACCAGCGTGAAGACTTTATTTTTAGCAAGTAGACACCACAAATAGGCTCGAGAAATCTCGGGAGGAGCGTACCATTTACTCTCGTAAGCCCACCACCAAAAATTTAAAAATTCTAAGTAGTCGAAGACTTTGAATGGCTCTTCTCAACCGCCAACTTGAACCACTTTCAGATACTTCATCTTCAATGGTCACATGTTTGAGATTTGCTTCCGATTGGCGGAGATCTGCTCTTGCTGGACAATGATTCCGGAAGGCGCTCCAACCCCTTGCAGTGAGACAAATTTAAAGACTTCAGAGCTTTGAGTTCCCTAAATGATTCGGGCAGCAGACGCTCCAAAGCCTTGCAGTGAGACAAATTTAAAGACTTCAGAGCTTTGAGTTCCCCAAATGATTCCGGCAGACGCTCCAAAGCCTCGCAAGATTCCAAATCTAAATCTTTTAGAGCTTTGAGTTCCCCAAATGATTCTGGAAGACACTGCAAAGCTGTGCAGTGGCTTAACCTTAATTTTTCTAAGGCTGCGAGTTGTCCAAATGATTCCGGCAATGCCTTCCAGTGAGACAAATCTAAAGACTTCAGAGCTTTGAGTTCCCCAAATGATTCGGGCAGACGCTCCAAAGCCTTGCAGTGAGACAAATTTAAAGACTCCAGAGCTTTGAGTTCCCCAAATGATTCCGGCAGACGCTCCAAAGCCTCGCAGGAATCCAAATCTAAATCCTTCAGAGCTTTGAGTTCCCCAAATGATTCTGGAAGACACTGCAAAGCTGTGCAGTGGCTTAACCTTAATTTTTCTACGGCTGCGAGTTGTCCAAATGATTCCGGCAGACGCTCCAAAGCCTTGCAGTAAGACAAATTTAAATACTTCAGAGCTTTGAGTTCCCCAAATGATTCTGGAAGACACTGCAAAGCTGTGCAGTGGCTTAACCTTAATTTTTCTACGGCTGCGAGTTGTCCAAATGATTCCGGCAGACGCTCCAAAGCCTTGCACTCAGACAAATCTAAATACTCCAGAGCTTTGAGTTCCCCAAATGATTCCGGCAGACGCTCCAAAGCCTCGCAGCGATACAAATTTAAATCCTTCAGAGCTTTGAGTTCCCCAAATGATTCTGGAAGACACTGCAAAGCTTTGCAATCATATAAATTTAAATCCTTCAGAGCTGTGAGTCGTCCAAATCCTGCCGGCAGACAAGTCAACGATGTCCAACCTGACAAAGTCAGTTGAGTCAACATAGTCAGTTGGCAGACTTCCTCCGGCAACTCTTCCATTCTGTCCCAATCTTTCCATCTCAATATCTCCAATGAAGTTAACAAATGAAGCCCCCGGGGAACCTTCTGCAGGTTTTCCAATTCTGATAAGTCCAATTCTTTTAAGGAAGAATTTTTAACTGCTTTTATGGAAGTTGACTCCTCTGAATATGTGGACTCGTTAAAATCAGATTGGCGCGCAGCAATTAGCACTCTCAATTCTTTTGGTAGCTGCATCAATATTGCAATTTGATTGTCAGGACCTCCTCCTACATGCCCACAAGACTTTGGTAATTATCAGGAGATTCATGCTTACAATGCAGATGACTTACCTTATACATACTGAAACCTTTTTTGAAAAGAGGCCCTTCGTAGAACGCCAATTTTGGAAGTCTCTCTAAATTCACAGGCAAGCAAGGAATGTCACCACCTACTTTAAGATATCTTAGTTCTTTAAATGTCACCTCACATCGGTGACTGACCCTCATGCGCTTTCCAAGAGCCAGAACTCGTAACTTTGTCATTGCTTTCAGGTGTTGCTCTTCAACTACACATTCAGGTTCATCCTTGAGCCAAACTCCTCGAATATCTTTGAGCCTCTGCAGAATTGTAACAAAGATTAGAAACTGTTAGAGGAGATAGGTTTGTCATTTTGAAGTATGAAATAATGACGATGGGTACCTGCTCATTTGCAGCATCAATCAAAGATTCCACATTCATGATTCTCGTGGATTCCGCTTTGTTTCGCCCTCTTTCTCGAATTATATCATGAACAATCAATGTTTCCTTGTCGTCCCACCTTTGTACAAAAGCCGCTTCTTCGAGGGATGTCAGTTCCTGTGCTCCCACAATATACTCCACATGAGAAGGATCCATATCATAAAAAAAACAGCATATGTCCAGAAATGCTTGCTGACTAGACTCTTCCAACTGGTCATATACGAAATCAGTAAGAGTGCTGCTCAGATCTTCTTGCTTGATCTGCTCTCCTCTTTCTAAGGCTTCAAGGATCTGGCTACACTTGTCTGCCCTGTATCCCTGCTTTCGAAAATGACCACGGACAATTTTCAGAACTAGCGGAACCCCTTTGCAAATATTTAGAATCCTTTCTACATCTTCTTCTTGGATATTGTCAAGCTGTCGATCGGCACGGCCTTTGAGCAAAAAATTCTTTGCCTCTTGGTCTGAAAGAGGCTGGACAACATACTGTTGGCGCTGAAGGCCAGCTTCATCTTCTATAAACATATCAGTGGCGCCTAAGTCCCGAGTTGTTACGAGGATTCGACTACCCTTGGGGAGGCCTTTCATGTCCCTAGGCAGGAGCTCATCTAGCTCTTGTTTCCTTAGGGCATTATCAATGAACAGAAATATAGGTTTATTCCCTTCTTTTTGAAATGCCTTTGTCAAAACAGTCCGACCTTGCGAGCAATTTGTGAACTTTGTTTCTGTCCCCTGTGTATAGTTGGGGAACAGACCATTTAATATTTGTTCCTGCATGCTTTTGATGTCATTCTTGGACGAGTCTATGTTGAAGTCGACTCTGGCGTAGTGGTAAGGCTTGAGATCTATTTTAGCAACAACGGCTTCCGCCAGAGTTGTTTTCCCTATTCCCCCGAAGCCATAGATAACCACAGCCATTCGCGGCGTGTCTGCGGATGTCAATTGGAGCAACTCTATCACTTTTTCTTGTCCTTCCGCTAATCCAACTGACAATGTAACAGAAAATACGTCATGACAAACGCTACAGCTCATGTTTAAAAATCAAACATACCATGGCCTTTGTATTGTGCAAAATTGATAATCCCTATCAAAGAATTTATTCAAGAATAGATGCTAGGCAACTGCCATTACACCAAATGGTATTATCATTTATGTGGTTGTGAGGTCGATTCCTCTTGTGTTTGCTCGAACCAGACGTTGATATTTGTAAATATTTGTAAACGATATTCAATATAAAAAAATATAACAATATAAATTATTTTTAAAATAATTTAATTGATATTTATTTAAATAATATGTTTTACAATATAATTAGATATTTATCTATAAAAAATATATTAAATTAAAAAATAATATTTTAATTTTTTAATAATAAAAAATAGTTATAATTAAGATTTAAAAGATATTTTGAATATAATTGTAAAAAGATATAAAATTAGATTTAAAGAAATATTAAGTTGAAAATAAGCAGTTAAGAATTAAAAATTATTATTTTTTGCTTGAGGTATAAAGAAAATATAATTTCTAAAGATAGAGTTGTTGGAATTTACATAGTTAAAAGGCTTAGGCAAGAGCAAATAAATAATAAAAAATATTTAAAAGTTGGTGTTAATAGATGTATTGATAGACACCATAAATGATGGATGAGACAAATATTGATCAAAAGAGAATGAAAACTCAATGTATTGATGAGTGCATGTATGTGTTTATACCCCAAGGCATAGAAACACTTAAAATATCAAAAAATGGTAATCTCTAAATCACAACCAACAACACAAATTGACAAGATACAAACCCTAAAGGGCCCCAAAGTTAGATTAGCAACAAACACAAGTGCTAATAACCCCTTTCAACTAAACTAGAGGGGACATGAAGAAGGTATTATCTTTCATGTCCCTTAATATACTCTTTTTTAGCTTGCTATGAGCTTAAGAAACTTAGCTCTCATAGTGGATTAGGAAAGAATTAGTATGCTCAGTATGATAATTTTGTATTCAAAGCAACTTTATGGAGACAATACCCTTTTGAATCAATTTGTGAATGTAATGGTAATGAACTTCAATATGCTTTTTTATGTTATGGGCTATTGGATTATATGTTAGATTATTAGTGTAACCTTATTATCATAGAGTATAATTGGTGGTTTCTACTATACATACTTAAATTCATGAAGAAAATTTTGAATCCACAATACCTTTAGAGAGGCATTGAGCATATGATGGTACTTATATTCTCTAGTGGATATGACTACTACATCTTATTTCTTGAAAACTATGTAATGGCCATAAAAAGGATGGATATATACTTTAATGTAGATTTTATATCATCTATATTACCAACATAATTTGTGTCAATGTAGCCCCCTAACTCTAAGGACCCCTCCAATAGGAAATGTGATACTAAGGTTGAAGGAACTTTTGGTATAACACTATTTAGATTGTATCTCACATGAACACCTTCCTAGATTCTAAATAAATTTGAATACCATATTTAGAACAAAGGAAATATTAGGGTGAATCTAACACATATATAAGACTGGGAATAAGTTGTCTATATAAAGTGAAATCAATTTTAGTGGAATCACAATCATTGATATGTTTGATGTTACACTAATATTGAGTTTTGAATGGATTATAGTTTTTTATATTGAACCTATATAGAAGATCAAACATATATTCAACTTGAGAGATGAATATGTTGTCCTTCATCTAAAGTACTTGAATTCTTAGAAAGAAGTGCAAAAATCCCATGCAATTCATCTAAAGTTCATTTCTCATCTTTGATTTGATATCCTAAATCAATGTGGTGTCACTCCCAATGATAATAAAGGTCATCCACATAGAAGACAATTATAAAGATTTGATTTTGCTTCTTTCTAAAATAAACTTTATGATCACATTCACTTCTTGTGAACCAATTATTATTGAACCTAGTTGTTTTTCATACTAAGGACTTAAGGATTTAATTATCCCACTTTGACACTTTTTCCATATGCAATGACTAGGTGATCACCTCCTTTGATAGATCTGAATATTTACTCTATGTAGATTTATTCATGTAAATCACCATAAAGGAAGGTATTTTTGACATCCTTATAGGAATTTTACATCCATGTATGGTAACTATGGAGATTAATTATTTGACAATATTAATCATATACAATTGAGTAAATATTTCAATGTAGCATACCCTTTCTTATTGAGAGAATACTTTGGAAACCAACATAGTTGTTGAATCTATCCATAATCCATTCTAAAGTATTTTGATCTTATAGGTATATCTATACATGATGATGTTATTACCCTTGGGATAAGGAACTAATTCACCAATCTCATTCTTTATCAAAAATATATTCTTCATGCATGGTATCCTTGCACATTATTAATTTTTGCTTGCTTCATAAGTCTAAGATTTAGGGATGTAAGTGTTCTTAGTCATGAGTGTATGATGTCCTTACTTTAAGAGTGTGTTAGCTTTATCCAAAATATTCCCTTATTCATTATCAATACTCTTCCTTCATGCATTAGTAGTAACCTTTATCTTCATCTTCTATTGTATGGTGGTCTCTTTGTTCATGCTTATCTTTTGCACTACAACAATACCCCTACACTAGTCTTCATCATTGATGCAAACTATAGGGATATTAAAGACCCATAACTAGCATAAACTACAATTTAAGTGGCAATATGGGACCATGATTAACCCATGCTCCTACCTCACTTTCATAATATTTATGCTATGAGAAATAATTTTGTAAATAAATGAAAAATAGATTAGATGTCTTAGGTTTATATATTTATATATGTATAGATATGTATGTGTGTATTAGCAAGACTAGATTTGAGTACAAGAGATGGGAAAATGGTAAGGTTTTTCAACTCTTTTTATCTTTATCAAAATATATTTTAGTTGCAATATATATTCCTTTTCAAGAATGGATGAAGATATCTAAAATTAGTGTGTTACTATTTTGGGGATATTTGGTATTTCTATGTATAGAATTTCATTGGATTTTTTCTTCTATTTTTTGGTGTAATACTTATATTGTTGGCTATCCTCTATAAATTTAATCTACCCTTCTTTCAATTGTATTTGAGTGATTCTAATGTAATGCAAGTTGCATTAGAGTTGCTACATTAGATTGATATTAGAGCATCTTGAGGGCTAAATCAAAGAATAGTATGAAGAGTGTTTAATATGAATTAGGGTCCCATAAGGAGGAGAAATATTAGGCATTGGAGAGCACGTAGTAAAAATTTAATAAGAATATTGAAAAACTAAAATCCAAATTATACTATCAAAAATTGAAGGATGAATTAAAAATGGAAAAGGCTTATATATAGGGCATATTATCCATTGGAGAAGTTGATTAAAGTTATGTCAAGGAAAGGGGTGAACAAAATTCAAAGGAGAATAAAACCTAAAATTATTTGTAAACTAGGTATGAGAAATAGAGATGTATTTTGAATTGGAAGGGATTGATGAAGATGATCAAAGAAGGGTGAAGTTTGTAATATCAAAATTAAAGTTACATTATTCTTTATGGTGAGACAATTTATAATAAATAAAAGGATCCAATAAAAAAAAAAATAAGGCTTTGGCCTATGGTCTTGAAAATTTTGAAGGAATGATTTGTGCCATTACATTATCAATAGAGAATTTAAGACATTCTATAACATATGATAAAGAGAGAAAACAATACAATCTTATACAATGTTATTCTAGAGGTTAGAAATTAGGATGGATATTTAGGAAGATGAGGAATAATTGACATCCTATAAGTGCATTTAAGGTATTTAATTTTGGATTCAAAATAAGTTAGGTTTAATTAAAGTACATACAATACATGAGGTATTAGTATGCATTGAAAGTAGAAGAAAATTTGAAATTAGAAAATTCAATACAATAAATAAAAGTATGACAATAGTCCAAATAAAGAAATATGGTATTCCTTGAGGTCCACAAAGATAATTGAGTTAGCTAAGATAAGAGAGAAAGAAGGAATTAAGAGGACTAACTATAGATGAAAAATAAGTTTTATATGTAGAGGGAGAGAACATCAATCTCTTAAATATTGAAGGCAATTAAGGTGTTATATCTATAATAAGGCTCATAAATTTCACAATTATCCTTAGAATGCAAGAGTTGATACCAATGCCATGATAGCTCAAGAAGATCCATAGGATGATAAATCAAGAGAAAACTTAATGTTGTAAAAGGCCTTGACAATGAGAAATAAGAAAATAACTTTGGAGAAGGATAAACAAATGCAAGGACAAGATATGCAAAGATATTATTAATAGTGATTCTTATGATAATTTAGTAAAAAAAAAATGGTTAAAAAGTTATAGCTGATTTAATTTTCTAAATCAAAACCCTTACAAAATTTTATGACTTAAAAAGAAATCATATAGTCAATGTGATGAATCCTACTTCATTTCTTTTAACATTGTGTCATATGAGGGTAAGGTGTTGTGTGACATGGTACCTATGGATGCATATCATTTATTTATTTACAAGCCTTGTTGATATGATAGGGATGGCATCCATAATGCTATGGAAAATACTTAAATGATGAGATAGCCAAGAAAGATGTATATTTTAAATTCTTTAAAGGAAGACAAACAATTTTGTATGAGTGATTTAGTTCTTTTGATAATGGGTTGGAAGAAGTTTTTGAAAGAAGACAAATGAAAGTGTGTTTTTTATTGTTTCCATTAGAGAAAAAGTACCTAATAATATGAGACCCTACTTGGAGGTTCAAGATATATTAGAAGACCATTTAGATTTGATATTAAGGGAGTCACCAACAAGTCTATTCCCTTTAAAGGGAGTCATTGACCAAATTCACTTTGTTGTGGGTGCAAAATTACATTGAAACATAATACTTATTAATTGTATCCCTTAGACAATAAGAAAATATGAACACACATCTTGTAATTACATAACTTCATAATTTCTAGAGAAATATTTTAGAAGAAAAACATGAGTTCATGTAATTTCACATCTCTTCTTTCACCTAAGAAAGATGGTAGATGGAGTTTGTATATGGATTATAAGGATTTTAGTAAAATTACTATAAAATATAGTTACTCATTACCAAGAATGAATGATACTTTACACTAATTAGTAGATGCTAATGTGTTCTCCAAGATTGATCTTAGAAGTGCTTACCATCAAATTAGAATATGAGAAGGGGGTGATTGAAATATTGTATTCAAAAATAAATTATTTACATGAATGGCTAGTGATCCCATGTGGATTATCCAATGCTATAACAAGTATTGTGTGTGGACTATGGACCACACATTTAGATATTATACAAACATTACATTAGAAAATTTATCATAGTCTACTCTAATGATATTATAATAAGTAGCAAAAATATAGATGGAAATCTATATCATCTAGTAGTTATGTTTAAGACACTTAGGAAAGAGAGATTTTTTATCAATATTGATAAGAGTGAGTGTTGCAAAGTCAAGTTTTTCCCTTGGTAATGTTATTTCATCTAACAAAGTTAGCATGGATCCCAAAAAATAAGGTTATACTATAATGGTCTATCCCTCAAATAATAACAAAAGTGATAAATTTTTATGTACTTGCAAACTTCTATAAGAGGTTTATTATAAATTTTAGTGGCATATGTACACCCTTGATAGGTTGCACAAAATGAAGAATCTTTACATAGGCTAAGCAACAAAAACAAGTTTCAAAGAGTGTAACAAGAAGGTTACTAAATCATAAATCTTGATCCACTAGATATTACAAAAAATCACCTTATAATCAGATGCTTCAACAACAACTCTTGGAGGAGTTTTAAGTTAACAAGAAAAACCAATTACCTATTTTACAAAAATATTGTATGCAACACTTATGACAAGGAGTTATATGATATAATTCAAGCATTGAAGCATGTAAGCTACTACATTTTGCATAGAGAGTTCATCTTATTGAATGATAATCAAGATTTGGAGAGTATAAATTATTAATCTAATTTGTCTCTAAAACACCCTAAACATTTTTTCTTTGGAAAAGCTAAATATTTTTGTACAACATCAAATGAATAAGAAAAATATGTATTCTAATAATTTGAGTAAAAACAATCATCTATTTTTCATAATAAGTAATCAATTTGTCAACTTTGAGGCTCAGTTGAAGGTGGAGTATGTAGATGATTCATGTTTTAGTCAAAATTATAATGTTCTTTACAAATCATATGACATAAATAAATGATACTATGATGAATATGTGTTTGTTGATGGTTTTATATTTAAGGGATTATATTTCTATATTCATTCTAGTTGTAAAACAATGGAATTGATTTAAGAGATACATGCTAGTAGGATAGGACATATTTTGGAAGAGATAAAACTTATAACTTAGCAAGTCAAATTAATTTTAGAGTCACATTAGAAAGGATGTTAAAATATTATTTTATATTATCAAATTAATTAGTGAGATACAAAAGGGTAGTAGACCACTAGGTTTTATAAACTCTTATAAGTGTTAAATGTGTGATAGACAAATACTTTATAAATTTTATTTTAGGGATGTTTGAACTCAAAGAGGTGACGAATTAGCATTTTTGGTGTTAAATAGATTCTCCAAATGGATCATTTTATCCTATGAAATATTTGTGATGCTTGTAATAGAATTGATTTATTTTACAAAGAAATGGAGAATTGTGGATTGTCCAATACCATCACAAGTGATTGAGATATGAGATTTCATATTTATTTTTAGAGGACATCATAGAAAAGCATGGATTGTAAGTTATAATTCAATATTGACTATTATCTACAAATAGATTAGAAAATAAAAGTAGTGAGCCAATGTTTGGAAAATTATTGTGATGTTTGATTGGAAAAAATCCAAATTAATGGGACCTAGGTTTCACATAATCTGAATTTGTATACAATTCTAGCAAAGATAGATCTATAGGCAGATTTTTCAAGTTGTGTATGAGGAAAATTCTAAATATATTATAAACCTAATTGACTTACCAAAATAAAAGCTAACACTATTGCTAAAGTATGTTTTCAAAATGTGTTCATAATATACAACAAAATGTTAGGGTTAAGATATATGAAATGAATAAGTATTACAAACAAAAAGTTGATTTACACTATAAGGACAATGGGAAATGGTGCCATAGTATTACCATCAATGTATCTATAGTAAATTCAATCTAAGGAACATCATTCTCTATCAAATTCTAAGAAGAAATAATAACAATGAATATTTAATTAAATTGCTATGCACTAGGACATTAGCCCCATTTTTAACACTATGGGCACTCATTTGTATTAATTTGGAGCAAACAAGATAGAATAGGTAAAAGATAGTAATGACTAAATTAAACACATCCCAAAGTGGATGCCAAATTCAATGTATGACACAAAAGTTGCTTCAATTAGATCCAAAAATAAGAAAATATACTTATTTAAGTTAAGAGGATTTTCAAATTCCAAGAAAACATAGACTATTAAACAAGAATTCATGAAGTTTACTTTTAAAAATGAATGTAAACCAAGAGGTTCAAAAGTTTTCTTATAGGAGAAGAAAATGATAAAAAATGAGGAAAGTTAAAGATAAATTACTAACATACTCTATAATCAAGCAATTAGTGTATAGCTATAATTGACCTATTACTACTACATCACTTCTAAAATATTGATGAGGGTAGGTAGGACAATTCTTTTAATGAAAATGAGAAATGGATGGAGTGTCTTAGAGTTTTCTTTTTTGTGAAAGTGTGAGTGTAAGTATGCATATGTGTGTGTGAGAGAGAGAGAGCATGTGTGTTTGTGTATTATAGTGAGATTGTTGAAAGTATAATCTGATTCATGGCCAAGGCCGACATTGTATGATGTAATCATGGATAGGCCTAAGGGAATTTCATTGTACAATGTATTTAATTTATTGTAATATTTTATTATGTAAGTCCTATGGGCCATAGTTAACCTTATTATGGTTAAACCCACCTTATAACTTGTAATTAACCTTAAGCCCTCTTGTTATGTTAGCTTAGGTTAAACTCATTTATGTAATTGAGGTTTTGATATTGGTATAAATACCCCCACCACTCCCATTTATCATCAGAGTGTTGTGATTCTTATCCATGGATAATACAGTGATTATTTATGGTGCCTATGGGGCACCCACTATATCTTTCTTTCTTTCATTCTATTTTACACTTTTTATATAAGATTTAAGTGGATGAATTGCTTTTGTTCATTTCTAGAAATTATTGTGAATTCCAACATGGTATCAAAGGCAAGTATGGAGTGGCAATACATGGTCATCTAGAGAGTACTTTTGGAGCCTTCAATTCTTCTTTTGATTTTTAGGACAAATTACTCTTCTAAGCTTCATAAGTGTTTTCAACATAAGAGGTAGAGAGGAGATATCTTTCCATGGTTTCTCATTTGTTTTTCAAAACTACTTGGAGAATTTGTGTCTACTTCATTATTATCAAGGTATTTTTGATCTTTTACATGCAAATTCAATTTTGGTTTTATTCAATGATGCTTCTCCAAATTGCCATGGTACATTCAATAGAAAGAAAGGAGAGAAAATAAATAAATAGAAATATAAATTTCTTACCTCAATCTTCACACGTGTTCTATTCTCTATGCATGATCCACTAGCAAGCATGCTTGTCATTAGCATCCAACTTCATAGAGTCTAGACACACTATCAATAGGATGGCAAGATGGCTAGAAAGAGAGAAAATAGTGCATTGTGTGTAGGAGATCATGGGTTTGAGATTGCATGCTCTTTTTTCACCATCTTTAAGCCAAGCATAGTTCATTCATATTATATGGAAGATAAGTCATATTTGACCTTTTGCTAAGGAATGGCCCATTGGCCAGCTGAGTAGAAACATGGGAACTTGTTGGAAGTCATTTCAAGTGCAAATAGATAACTCTATAGAGATATCTCTAGTTTTGAAGCCATGGCATGAACAATCCAGTTGGTTACATTGGGTGCTTGAAGTTGTTCATGGCTATGTTGATCCATGTTCAAATTACAATGAGAATTTTTTTGCTCGAGCACTCATGGGCTTCTTTGTTACAATCAAGGCATGATTAAGTGTCATCTATTTTTTTATGTGGATTCAACCTCTCAATGGTGAGAGTGGCACCTTAGCTAGCATAAGCCACTTAGCTCATAGGATATTTGGGTTCAAACCCTCCTTTTGATATCGATCTAAACAAAAGCATATTTGTAGTCATGGAGGCCAATTATATCTTGACCCATTTCTTGGCATACTTTTTATTTTGTTGGACATATGTTTTGAATAGTTATCTTATGGATGAGATACTTGACGATGTGCTTATTGCTATGAGAACATATGTATGTTGTGGAAGATGTGAATATATCCTTAATGAAATGATAGACTATTTCATGTTTAGTTTGTAACTATATAGATTTTATGAAAGGATAAGATACTGCTAATGGATTTCACTTTTACAGGATTAGGTTTCTTAAGGTGGTAGAAAGAAATAACCATAGAGAAAGGAATGCCCAAGGGAAATGATGTGATGGGTTATTTGTAGGAATATTAGAGAGGCAACATGGATGAATGCCCCTCTTTCATGAGGATGCATATCATTTTGCATAAGTAAAAATATATTAGGTTTTGGTTGAATTTATTCTTGCATCATAGTTCCTTATGAAAGTATTTATTTGAAAAAATGACATTATTGCAAGAAAGAATGCTAATCTCTTTAAGTATATTTATTTTAAAATAGTTAAAAAAAATTCATTATAGTGGATAAAGTTGCAATGAATGTCAAGGAAGGAGTTGTGATTTTATAAAGATAGAGAAATGGATTTCTTTTATTACTACCATTTCTTTTATGTAAAAAGAAAAATGACGAGTTACGTAAAATTTGAAAACTACATTGGAAAGGAATCCAAAGAACATAAGTAAGAGTTGCAAACTTTTTTTAACTAGAAGGAAACTTCAGTATTAATGACGAGATACGTTTGGAGTGATCCTTGCTTGATCATGCCCTACGGTTGGTCGGACGTACTCATTTATGGTAAGCAAGTGGTGAAGTAAATATTTTTTTGTTAAGCGAAAGCCGATGAAACCAAGGTGGGTGGTTTAGGGAGGATAGCCAAGAAAAAATGGGAGAGAATCAGAAGAAAGGAGGGAAGAAATAAAAACAGAACAACCTAAAAAGAGCTTGAATAGTTGCAAAAGAAACCAAGTTCTTTTGGGTTTATATTTTGCTTGTTTATTATTGGTTGTGTTGTTGGTTATGCTATATCAATTTTGGTAAAAGAAAAAAGAACGATTTCCTAGATTGTCACAGAATAGATAATTGTGTTTTGTTGTGTCCATTATTTAAAAAAATAGTGAAAGATTGGTTTGGGTAGAAGCAAACTAGTTGTATTGAAATGTTGTATGAAATGGAAGTTATTAGATAAAATAAAACCAAGGGGGAGGGATGATTAACGTGCTCCAGTGACACCCTGGTTCATAGATGACGTTTGATATGTTTTGGTTGTGCAATATTGTTTGGCTTTAAGGGAAGTTTTATGTTGTGAAACTTCCTACGAAACTATGGAATGTTCTTAGTGTCTTACGATTGTTGAGTGATCTTATTTTAGGGACATATGCTTAAGTAATGGAAAAACAATTGTCCATTATAAACTAGAAGAAACTGGTATCCGTCAGACGTTTGGAATTGTGCTATAGTAGGAAAAAAAGATCAATCTATACATGGTTGTTGTAAACATCTGTGTTGCCACCATATTTATGTGAACTGTGAATGCGAAAGAGATGTTTTTGTGTTTTGTAGAAGATATTAAATGAATGAATCTTGTATGGAGAATTTTTGGTAGCAAATTGAATATGTGTTGTTGTGACTGAACACCGAAGAAGAGATTGGTGTATTGTCAGTCTTTAGTGAGGACGTATTCAATAGTTGTGATGTTATTGAAATGTGAATGGTTGGTATACATTCATTTTGTTGAAAGAAAGATTTTTGTATGATTTAGAAAAAGGAAAACAAAAGATTATTTTTTATTTAAAGCATTATTTGTTACTCATGTATTAAACTAAAACAGTATGACTGAAATTGATGAGATTGAATGATTAGAAGTATCACATTTAAGAAAATCATTTTCTATGTTTTGGTTGATCTTGGAGTAAGAATGAATGGTTTTTGATAATGTATTTTGTTAAGATTTTATCTGGGATTGGATACTGTGATATGGTGGTTGAAACTATACCACCGGTAACATGAATTGCTTAATAAATGAAATGGAGCCGTCTCTGATCCCCATCGAAAGGTATTCCTCCTTGGTGGTTATTGAAGATGCACTAGATATGGAAAGGATGTCTTCGGGTCGATCGAGAACGATGGAGTGGTTATCGATAATGGAGCTCCTAATCACGCGATCAAGACGGATGTGGAGATCTACTCAGGCTCTTTTAAGAAGACTGAAGATTCTTTGAGCTGGGATATGAGTTCCATTGAGGAATGACATTACGGAAAGATAACTGTTGAAAGATCATTACCGAGTATGATCATCTAGAAAACTGAACAATGAACGGCTACCTTCTGGATACATGAGCTCAAGTGAAGAACTTGTTTAATGGATCATTGTGTTGTCTAGTTGTTTCGACTTAAAAGAAATGGAATTGTATATGTCACTCGTGGAGTGATATTTGCCAAGTCGGCTATTGATTTCCATATTGGAAGTTATGATTCTTCTTACGTTGGCTTACTCTCCTTGAACTTTAGGATTGAGTGATGGTTATGATTTTAATTATGTTTTAGGGTGTTGGTTCGCTTAATTAAACTTGGTTAATTGCTTGTTAGAAGAACTTAAAGGACTATAAAAAAAAGAATATAGTAAGGTAGATGGGAATCATTAGAGGGATTCTCTAGTAGGTATTAAGGAATAGATACCACCATGAGCTAAAAAGGAGCTCAAGATTTAAATTTTAACTCTCCAATGGATGTGAGTAGTAGTCAATATCCATCGCGTTAAGTACACTCACACAAAATGACTTGTGTGAGGAGCAAGGATTAGTGCGATTCTTTTGATTGATTGAAAGAGAAATTAAGCTAGCTCATCTGGTCAATAAGACTAGAAGTTTAACGGGGTGTGGCACCTAGTACTCTTACCTAAAAGAAATTGTGTAAGAAGTAGAGATAGGTGTTAAGAGTAAAGAATCCTTGTCTTTAAAGAATTATATGAGGGGATATATATATATATTCTAGGGGTTGAAATTGAGAAGTTTGGGTGATGATAAATTAGGTGACTAAATTGGTCGTCATTCACACCTTATGAAACCAATTTTTAACTATTTAAATGTCTTAAACTAATCAAAGTGAAACAATTGTCATAGTCACTAGGTTTAGGGGCATTGAAGTGGTAAGTGATAAGTGGAAGACACCAACAAATCATAGAATGCCAAGTGGTAGCAAGCAATTGGATTTATTTTTTCTAAGGTTTGGAGCTTTAATTTTTTATTTTTTGAGTTCCATTAGGGCAAAAAATTTTAAAGGTCATTACTTTTACATACAAAAGTATTTTGAGCCTATTTTCTTTTAAATTCACATGATTTTTCAAGCTCTACGACTAGTGGCATTAGTTCATGGACCTATTTTAGTGTTAGGATTTGAATTATGTAAGATGGATCATCAAGCCCTAGTTACTTATCTCAATGGGTAAAATTACTATATTTGGTCAACCCAAATGATTAGCCTATTATGCCTAAGAAACTATGGTGCATCTTTCAAGAAGATAAAGCAATATCCCTTGATGAAGAAAGTCACCACCAAAGAGAAGAAGAAGCTCTTGGCCTATTTTCCTTATTGATTGAACCAAAATTGCTTTTCCATATCAAATAGGAGAGTGAACCTATTAAGGTATGGTTAAAATTGCATGAGTTATTTGGAAAGGTTAAAACTACTAAAGTAATTTGCTTGGAATTAGAGCTTTCTTCTCTCAAATTGGCTGAGTTTGATAATGTAGAGGATAATATTGCAAGATTTAAGCCATTGAGAGTAGATATTGCATCTTCTAGAGGTAAAAAGAAAGATGATGTAGAATACATGAAGATTGTCCTTACTAATCTCTCCTCTTCTTTTCAAATTTTGAACCTCATTGTTCATATGATTCCTATCTCTTGATCAACTTTTCCTCTCCTAGTTTATTTTTAGGTGGCAATGAGGAATTGTGGTGGTACTTCACAAATACAAGCTCATGCAAAGGAATTTAAACCTAAGGAGGGTAAGACCCAAGGGACCTAAGGGCTAGGATAAGTCTTCCAAGAAGTCAAATTCCATTTATGAATACCGTAAGAGAGGAGGACATCCAACAAGAATTCCTAACTAAAATTGCAAAGGATTAAAGTGAGTTTCTAAAGATGGATGGATATCTTCCAAATGATGAGAGGCATTCAAATGGATCTACCTCAACTATAGAGGCCCCCTAGAGCATCCATCATGGGAGGGAAGATATTATTATCACTAATGTCTTCTCTTCTTAGCCCCCAAGTTTAGATTATGAGGGCTAATAACAAAATACAATGTATTTAATTTATTGTAATATTTTATTATGTAATCCCTATAAGCCATGGTATGGTTAAACCCATCTTATAACTTTTAATTAACCTTAATCCCTCTCATTATGTCAACTTATGTTAAACTCATTTGTATAATTGAGGTTTTGGTATTAGTATAAATAACCCCCACCACTCCATCATTTATCATCAAAGTGTTGTGATTCTTATCCATGGATAATATAGTGATTATTTATGGTGCCTCTGGGTGCCCACTATATCTTTCTTTCTTTCATCTTATTTTATGCTTTCTATATGATATTTGAGTGGATGAATTACTTCTATTCATTTCTAGAAAATATTGTGAATTCCAACAAAGATTTAGATTGAGAGATAGGAAATGGCAATGGTCTTTTTAAATTTTTTCTATCTTTATAATATCATAGTTTGCTTGTGATGTGTTCATTTTGCATAATATGAAGATATCCAAAATTAACATGTTATTTTTAGAAACCTTAGCATTTATATTATATAGAATTACAATATTTTTTCTTCTTCTTTATATTGTAATATTTTCATATAAACCATCAACAATGTATTTAATTTACTCTTATTATTAATATATTTATAAAAAAATGAGTTTGTGTAAGCTTCCTTGAATTTGTGGCATCAATATTTAATGCAACAATAGTCCTTGCATTTATCTTCATGTGCCATATGATGTTGATAACCCTTGTACTTGTCTTCATATTTGTATGATGATATTAACCCTTCTACTCATCTTTGTATTCCATGAGACAATAGCCCCTACACTCATCTTTTTCATCTACATGATGATGACAATCCCTATGGATGATATCTCACATGATGATATTGATTCTCACATACATATCCATGTGAAAATGATGATCTTAATATTTATCTTATTTGGAATAAAATCCTCATCCTTCATATGTTGAATTATCATATTTTCCTTCATTTTGGATGGATGATCAAACCTAGTCTTTGATGGAACTATATTAGATACTTGGGTATTGGATAAACATGAGTCAAATAGTTTGATCTTAGATCAATAGTGTAAGATAGTCATATGTTGGATGATTTGGTGCTAGATGACCCATTGCTAAATCATTGGTCCTAAATAGCACTCTTGATTCTTGTTTCAACTAGCCTTTGATCACCATATGTTATTCTATTATAGGAAAAAAATATAGGTCACTTGGATGGTATGAATTTAGAGATCATTAAATCAAAAATCCTAGTAACCAATGACATGAACTTGAATGACATAGGTCTAGATGGTATGAACTCAAACAACTTGATCTCATCTAACAACATGTTATTCAAATTGGTCCTAGATAGTCAATATCAGATAACCCTCCTATTTATCCTTTCAATAACTATTTAAATCTGGCAAGGAGTATTATTATGGATGACAAAATAATGTATCCCTCAAAAGATATGAATTTGGATGGCCTTGTGCTATATGGATAGATTCTAAAAGACTATATGCTATATGGGTTAATCCCAAATAAATTGATCATAAATGTTCTAGTATCAAATGACTTAGTCCTAGATAACTAATTTTTTATATAATTAGGTGACCTCTTCTTAGATGACTATATAAAAAACCATTTAAAGAGTCATGCTTTAGTAAAACCTATAATGACTTCATTAGATGATTCTATCCTAGATGATTTTGGAGAGGTTAAAATAAAAATGTATCCATATTTACTCTTATCAAATTGTTTTGTAGCTATCCAATGACATTGAAATCTGACTTGTGATAATGTTTGGCTCATAAATATCCCACTAGTGTTCAACTACAATGAATTCTAATCTAAGAAAAGTAGGGTTTTCTTAGAGTTCCAAGGAGCATGATGTCAATTCCATCACAACTTGCAAGCCTTGGTGCCTATGAGGACTCTTCACTAGACTAGTCAACACCAAGGAAAACTATGGCACCATGACTTCTTTGGCACTAACCCCATTGATAACAATGCACAAGAAGATGACAATTATAGGTGCTAATGCTATGTTCCATCATCTAGCCTCAAAATAATAGAGGATATTATAATGTTAGATGATTGACACCTCTCCACACTAGACCAATTCAGCCACTTGTACATTCTCAAATTAGCATCATTCATAAAGGAAGCTAAAGAGGCAATTCATGAAGTATTTTTAAAACTACTTGATAATTTAGAATCTAAAATAGTTCATCTTCCAATTGATTTTTCAACTCATTTATAAATCTTGTATAAAGCTTAGTGTTGGAACTCCTTTCTATCTCCTTAAGTCTTCTCTATTCTTCTTGGTCTCTCTTCCCTCTTCTCTTCTTGCACTGCTCTATAGGCTATTCTTTCCACACTAGCAAAATAGAGTGCCCTATACCCTATATTGTTGCACCCATATATTAAATACTATATAGTCACTTCATATATATCAAAAGAGTCTTATATTCTATTGTGCATTAACATCATCATCTATAAATATTTTTATTGTTTTGTTGACATATATTTCTTTAGTGGTATTGAAAAGGAGAATATTCTTGTGGGTTGTTTCTTGCTCATTGATTTCCTCCATTTCACCCATGTTCTTTGTAGTCATCCTTGTCTATAGAAGAACATTCCAATAAGATTTATCACTAGATTTCCATTCATATTTGCTTTTGGTACAAGAAGTAAGGCATCACACTAGGTTTTGAGTTTGAATACCATGAAACACATTCTCCCTATAAAGGAATGTCAAAAATGGATAAATTAACCATGCCATCAAAGACCAAGATACAAGACATCAAGAAGATGATTTAAGATGCCATGGACAAATAGAAGAACACACTTATTGGGTAGTTCCAAGATCTCATGATCAATATGGAATATTGTAGATCCACATCCCTCTAATAGTATAGACTAGCATTAGCATTCCAATCTTCTTAGGATGGATCAATGCCAAAGAGTTGTACACTTGGCTTCAATAGCTTGAGGCCTACTATATTGCCAATAAATTTGTAGACTCTAATAAGAATGTATTTGTGATCATAAGGATGTCAAAGTTTGATTGCCTATTGGTGGGAAACCACTAGCAATAGGTTCATAGAGGAGGGAACATAAGTTACCTCATGGAGAGCCTTCTTCAAGTTGGTGCATGAGAAGTTCTATCCCCTACACTACTATGAATATGAATACATGCATTGTTAGTAGTTATGCCAATGCAAAGACCAATATACACTAATGAGTTAAATGAGCTTCTTAGTTGCCTATGCATCAATAATGATGAGAAGCATCAAGTGCTCAAATATGTTAATGGGATGCAATACCATATTTGCTCAAAGATGGAGTTCTTTCTAGTGGAATCCTTGGTGCAAGCATTCCTATTCACATCAAAGTTGGAAGGGAGGTCATGAGATAAACAAAAGGGCTTGAAATTATCCCATATCAAAAAAAAACCAAAAATAAATCATCAAAATAATAATACATTAAATATTTATTGAAATATCTATTTAAGAATGATAAATCAATGTTATTTAATTGTAAATTATAAAAACTAATAAAAAAAAAAAAAAAAAAAAAAAAAAAAAAAAAAAAAAAAAAAAAAAAAAAAAAAAAAAAAAAAAAAAAAAAAAAAAAAAAAAAAACCAAAACCAAACACAACAAAAAAAAAAAAAAAAAAAAACAAAAAAAAAAAAAAAAAAAAAAAAAAAAAATATTCAACATATCAAACACTAACACCAAAGCATAAGTACCAATTGCATAACTTTTTATGAATCCAATGCCCAAGGGACCCATAATTCCATCTAATCCCAAAGCACTTATAGCATAGGAAAATGATAAATAGAAAGTGAGTGAATGGTGTAGCCATTATAAGACCCACATTCACTATTGTGTTGAGTGTTAGGTGTAGCAAAAAATGCTTGTGGTACATTCAAAGGAGCATGATTATTCATCCTCATCAAATAGAGAATAAGAGGTAGACATCACATGCTTGAATGCCAAAGCTCAATAGGCAAGAAACACTTCAACAATAGACCCCTTTAAAGAATAAAAGTGTCTATTTCACATCCATAACTAGGTAAGGGTATGTCTCTCCAGATCATCATTAATATCTAGAACCAAAAAACATCATTGCATAAGATGTAGTCAAGAACCTCAACTTCCAAATCATGATGCATCCTCACCCTTATTCTCTAGGTGGGATTCATCTAGGTAAAGGTAAAGAGGTTCAATGTCAATGTACCCTCAAGTATGGTATCAAACCAATGTGTGACATAGCCCTATGATGTGGCATCATTGGAAGTCTATGATTTCTTACTAGGAAGACCTTGTCTCTTTCATTGCCAAGTGACCTATCAAGCCTATCCATAGTAATGGTTTGGCATTAGAAGGATAACATACAAAATTTTGGAGTACCTCCTATCAAAATAAGCATCTATGGTTTCTACAATGCAATACAAAAATATTGTCTAACATTCTTAGAAGTTTTTTTTGCTTATGGGTTTCCCTAAGATCCATAGCCCCAAGAAGCACACCCTTACCATGCCAACTATAGACTACTCAACACAATCTCAAAAAATGGATACCCTACTTTATTCATACTCTAACGTCTTTTAGGATCCTAAGGAAATCCCACTGCATTGCTCAATTAAGCATTAGATTGATTTAATCCCTAGATTAATGCTCTCAAATAGCCTATTGTACCATCAATTAGTCTAGGATAATGATGGACTTAATGCCTATGTATTGACTAGAAGGATTGGACTTAATGCCTATGTATTGACTAGAGGGTGCTCAATAAGATAATTATGAATAACATGTATCTATTATTGCACATTAATAACCTATTGGACTAGCTCTAGAGGGATTAAAAATTCAATAAGATCAACCTCAAATCAAGTTATCATTAGGTACATATTAACCCCTTGACATATGGTAGATGACATTTAAGACTAGAGAAATATTGTATGAATGGTTGGTTATGCCTTTTGGATTGACAAATGCCTTGACAACATTCATGCACTTGATGAAAAATATTTTATGTTCATTCATAGGATCCTTTGTTATTGTTTACTTGGATGACATCTTGTTGTTCAACAAGACATGGGAAGAACACTTATAGCATGTGTGCTAAGTTTTGGACACTTTACACCAACATAAAATTCAAGCAAAACTAGGTAAGTGTACATTTGGCATTACATAGATCTTGTACCTATAATACATCATTAACAAGTAGGGGATACATGTTGATCTAGAGAAGATCATTTTCATTCAAGAATGAACAACACCTAAGAACCTAACAAAGGTTAAAATATTCCTTGGCCTTAACAATTTCTACCATAGGTTTCTCATAGATTTCTCACATGTATTATGGCCTTTGAACTAGGTCATGCATGGGAAGATGAAGTTTCATTAGGCTTCAAAATAGTAGTGTTCAAAGAAATAAAGTAGTGCCTCTATTTAGTTCCAATACTAGCCATGCCAAACATCACTCAAGTGTTTAAGATCAAGATAGATGCATCTAAGTACATACTTGGTACCATAATAATCTAGAATGGACATCTGGTGGCATACAATTTTGAGACACTATCTAATACAACTTCTTGTTATTCTATATATGAGGAGTTATACTCCATTGTTCAAGTTGTATGATAGTGACACTACTACATCATGGGTAAGGAAACCATTGTTCACTTAGACCATAGGCCTTCACAATTTCTTCATTCCTAGAGCAAAGTAGCAAATATCAAGCATATGACATGGATGACTTACCTACAATAGTTCCACCTTGTTATCAAACATTGTAAGAGAAAGGAGAATCGAACAATAGACTATCTAAGTTTTCCATTTGTATAAATACTACTATTCATTCTCAATAACAAAGTACATGGAGCCAATGACTAACAATTGCTATACCTCTTTGACATAGACTTTGCTAATATCCATCATCAACTAACAAAATTCAAGTCAATGCAAGACCATCATCTTTAAAATGGGTTGTTGCACCATCTTGGAAAGCTATGTATACCATCCAATACATGGTGCCATCTATTGATTTAAGAGGTACACCATTCAAAGGTAGTTGGACACTTTGGTTTTAATAAAATACTTGTGGTGCTATAATAGTTCTTTCATTGACCACACATGCACCAAGAGATAGAGCTCTATATTTGTTCATGTGCCCTATGCAGTATTGCCAAACCCATGAATAGAAAAACATGGCTCTATTGACCATTACAAGTTTCTTTCAGACTTTGGGAATCCACCAACATGGATTTTTTCTTAGGGTTGTCAACCACTAAGCACCAACATGGCTATGTTTTAATGGTCATGGATAGGTTCAACAAGATGGATATCATGACACCATGTAACAAGATCATTGACATTATGGATACCATTTGATTTTTCTTTTAGTAGATCTAGGTTTACTTTGTCCTACATGACTTAATTGTATCAGATAGGAACATCAAGTTTCTGAGCAACTTTTGGCATCATCTCTAGAACCTCTTGGACATCAAGATCCAATATTCTACTATATTTCATCCATAGACTAATGGGAAAATAGAGTTGGTCAATAGAATGCTCATGCATTTGCTTAGGATATACAACCACAACCACCCTTGCACATGGGATGAGAGTCTGCCTTACATCTAACATTCCTTTAATAGTGGTATTCACACCTCCATAGGTCATTTCCCATTTTAGGCATGTTTGAATTTCCATTCTAGTGCCCTAATGGATATGTCCTTTCATATATTTACTAATGCCTTAACATCAGCTTAGGTCAAAGAGGCATACAAGGCTAAGAAACTTCTATAATAGGTGTAAAACATTCAAACTCAGGTATAATAAATTTTATAGTTCTATGAATAAAAGTACAAAGAGTGCCATGATCATCATTGAAAGTCATCAATATTTTTAGGTTGGAAATAAGGTTTGGCTCCATCTAAAGAAGGAACACTTCTCCATCCCACACTAGAAGATCAAACCACTATAATATAGTCCTTCTACCATTAAATGCTAGGTAGGTGAGAACTCCTTTGTCCTTGACTTGCCACCTTACTTAGGAATACATCTAGTTTCCCATGTTGAACTCCTCAAGCCATACTTTCCTTCCTTCATAGAGCCTATGATAGTATAACATCTAATAGACTTAGATCTAGCTCAATTGGACAAGGCAAAGTGGTACATGCTTGAAAAAATATCTTTTTCCATAGTTAGAGGTTGATGCAATGGGAAGCATTATTTTCCAAGGGGAATGAATGCTTTGAGCAAAGCATGGGTTGATTAGAGTTCCATAGATTATGATGTCAATGCCATCACAACTTGAAGACCTTAGTGCCTCTCTAAACTCTTCACTAGAAAGGTCAATGCTCAGTCATACTATGGCACTATAAATTCTTTGGTGCCAACCCCATTAACACCAATGTATAGAAGATGACAAACCATTAACACTAACCCACATATCATCATCTAACCTTAGAGTGACAAAGGTTCTTGTAACTCCAAATGCTTGACACCTCTATGCACTAGACCAATTCAACCACCTATACATCCTTAAATTGGCACCATTCACATAGGAAGTTGAAGAAGCAGTTCACAAACTGTTTCTAAAACTACTTCTTGATTAGTTGATATCTATTGTAGTTCATCTTCTAATTGATTTGTAACTCATGTACAAATCTTGTATAGAGCTTAATATAAGAACTCCTTTCTATATCCTTCATTCTTCTTAGTCTCCCTTCCATCTTCTCCTCCTATACTTCTCTATAGGCTATTCTTGCCACATTAGTGGAATAGGGTTCCCTACACCCTATAGTGTCTCATCCTTGTATTAAACATTTGTATAATTACTTTATATTTAACACATATCCTTATATTTTATAATACATTTATATTATTATCTATAATTATGTTTATTATTATATGTAAGGTACATATTTATACAACATTAAACATACAAACATAAATCTTAAAACACTATAAACTATTTTTCAAAAGATCATAGATAACTATATAAACTAACATAATAACTTATAAAATAAATTTTAAAAATAAATATAAAAATATATTTTTTTTACAAACACAAATATTAACTAAAACAATTAAAATAAATTATACCATATTATGAAAAAATATATGAATTAATTCTCATCTTTCTTTAAAAATAAAAAACTCGTATTAAAATCCAACCTAGTAAATTTGTAGTATTTCAAAATAAAATCAATTAAGAATGCAAACACGGAACATATAAAACTAGAGCAAATAATCTGATTTTCTTTACCTGCTTGAGTTGGATAGATGGGCGGTATTGGAGGATGAATAACTGGTAGTTGCTCTACTCTAGTCAAGATAAAACCTTGACGAAGGACCTCTATTTCGTTGTCGAAATTGCTCAAAGTTTCGGCGTTCACTGAAGCTTGCAAAAATCTGTAACATTTAAAAAAAACCCACTATTTAAGTGAAAGCATGGTAGCGTCCAAAGGCAGGATTCGCACCTACTTTAAAGTTTTGTAAGTATATACCAGAAGAAAAAGTGACATGGGGTTTAAAAAAAAAAAAACATCAATTAACCTGGATAACTTATGGGAGGACATCTGGGAAGCGCACAATATGCATCCCTTGACAATCACCACGGTGGCTCTTTTCAGTTTTTCTTCTTGGTTTCGGAGACGATAGTCTAGTTTTTTAACATGATCTGAAAGATCAACCAATTTTTGCAACAGATCCAAGCATCTTTTATAGTTTTCAGACATTTCATCGGCTGTGTGCAACATATACCCAATCACCGACAGCCCTGCCACTAACCAGTGTACATTCCCGAGCTTTTCGAGTACATCTCCTATTATTCGTGGAGCAGAGTTCACAATGTCTCCCTGCACATTGAAAACTAAAATTAACAAATCTAAAAAAACAAACAAACAATTTACGAGTATAAAAGAAAATAGAATTTCTTTACCTTTTTCGTTGTTTTCTCAACATGGTCTGTGAGAAATTTTAAACATGTTAAATGTAAACAAACAATTTACACCCGATAAAAGAAAATAGAATTTCTTTACCTTGTTGCTTGATTTCTCAGCATGATCGTTGAGAAATTTAAAAAAGTTTCCCCGCTTCCAATGAAACGCGAAGCCACACTTTGAGAACTTTCTGCTTTATCTTCCACAGACTGGAATGCCAAATATCACAAAACTTTAAGTGAAAAAATAAAAATAAAAATCTTATTATTGCATTAAAAAAAAAAAAAACCCAAGTTCTATACTAACCCCTTTTGCAGTTCGCCTTTGCAATAAACCTTGAATGATTTCGATTAAATCATCGACCTGGCTTACATCATTTACGTCTTTCAATTGAGCTACGACTTCATTCCAAGGCGGTGGTGTTGGTGTCTCCTGTGAGGGCCTCCTCTGTTGTGAAATCGATGATGACACCCGCTGGGGTTCGGGACTGCTCGTCCTACCCTGCCTTCCACAGCAGAAACAATTGGCCATAGCGAATGCTCAAAAATTGCAATGCAAAGATCAACTAAGGATGATAGATCGCTGATATCACCCTCTCTTCTCTCTAAGAGACCCCTTCTTCGAAAGCACCAAACTTTTAGTCTGTATTGCCTCTTCTCGTTGAATTCTTCAAAAACGTTACTGCAACATACATGTCCAGTCACAAAAAGTAGAGTTTACAGAAAGTAATTTAATTACGCTGTCCGGCCATTCTTTCATCTCTATCAAGTGGGGAAAGGGAGAAGACAAAAGAAAACAGCATCTTCCTCACGTCAAGGAAAAGAAAAGCGTCTGTCGGCCACTCTACCAAGCAAAGATTCCCCACAATGACAAATGAAAACGAAAGAAAGCAGCTCCTATGCAACGCATCTAATAAAGTCACGTACCCCACACTGTCAATTGAAAAGAAAAGGAAGTAGTCCTAATGCAACGCATTTAATAAAGTTACGTAACCCACGTTGTCAATACCCCACACTTTCAATTGAAAAGAAAAGGAATTAGCTGTTATGTAACACATCTAATAAAGTCACGTACCCTACACTGTCAATTGAAAAGGAAAGGAAGTATCTACCATTCCACGCATCTAAGAAAGTCATGTACCCGGCACTGTCAATTGAAAAGAAAGGAATTAGCTGCAACGCATCTAATGAAGTCACGTACTATAAAAATCAATTAAGAGCTAACTTTTCGTATTGTCAATATACTATAACTTTATTCTCCTTTCACGAGTGTGAAGTTAAAAAAAAAAACATCTTTATTCTCGTTTCACATGAGTGAAGTTCAAAAAATACAAAATCAACAACGTTGGTATTATTTGTTATATGTTTTCTTTATTTTTTTATTAATAGGTTATTTTTAAAAAAATTTAAAATAAATTTAAAAGAATATGTAAAATTTATGATGTATGTTTTATAAATTAAAAAATGTATAGGATGAGGTATATAATCACAATAACGTTCGTATTATTTGTTATATTTTTTTCCTTTAATTTTTTTTAATTAATAGATTATTTTTTAAATTATTTTAAAATAACTTTGAAAAAACAAATTAAAAAATATATAGAATTTATGAAGTATATTTTATAAATTAAAAAATATATATAGAAATAGGTATATTATCCTATGTGAAGAAAATGGTTTTTTTTTTTTTAATTATTAAGATTTTTTTTGTAAGTTTTTTTGTTTTACGATGGTTAATGAAATATTTTGAAAAATTCAATAAATAGATACTTTTAATATAATTAAAGATAAATATGTTTTTGCAATAAATGAAAAAATATATATATATTTCAATTATGTGAAGAAAATGGTTTTTTTTTTGTTTTTTGTTTTACCTCTATATGATGGTTAATGAAATATTTTGAAAAAGTTCAATAAATCTCTCTATCTTTAATTTTAATTGAAAAACTTCAATTTATGGCTTTGAAAGTATCTTCTTTGTCTTCTTCCTTCCATTTTATGCTAAAATACTTTTAATATAATTAAAGATAAATATGTTTTTGCAATAAATGAAAAAAAAAAAAATATATATATATATATATATATATATATATATATATATTTCAATTATGTGAAGAAAATGGTTTTTTTTTTTTAATTATTATGATTTTTCGTAAGTTTTTTGTTTTACCTCTATATGATGGTTAATGAAATATTTTGAAAAAGTTCAATAAATCTCTCTATCCTTAATTTTAATTGAAAAACTTCAATTTATGGCTTTGAAAGTATCTTCTTTGTCTTCTTCCTTCCATTTTATGCTAAAATAATTTTAATATAATTAAAGATAAATATGTTTTTGCAATAAATGAAAAATATATATATTTCAATTAGTCAAGTTATTTCTCTCAAAAAAAAAAAAATGTATATTCTATGTGATTTTACTTTTTGTAATATATTACAATAATCAATGAGTAATTATTTTTCTTTAATAACCAAATTGTATGTTCTATGTGATTTTAGTTTTTTTAATATATTACAATAATCAATGAGTTATTATTTTTCTTTAATAACCAAATGGATTAGTTCAATTAATTAGATTTCTTGACTTTCAAGGAGGAGAGGGACGCTCATATCTTGTCAAGTAATACATGTATAATTGTCAAGTTGTTGTAATATCATTATGTGGTTGTGATGTAATATGGGTGGGGCCTGTGTCAATCCTATATAACCCAATGAAAATATCTATTTTAAATCTATTTTTTATTTAAAATAATTGCATTTCTATTATGTAAATCAATCTCCTTTAAAATAAAAAATAAATTGGTAGTAGTAATAATTTATGAGTTTTTGTCGAGGTTCTTATTTTAATATATATATATATATATATATATATATATATATATATATATATATATATATATATATATATGTAAAATTTTGTTTATGATGATTTTGTGATCAATTATTTTTGATACATATGATGTACAAACATCTTGTATATATATATATATATATATATATATATATATATATATATATATATATGTAAAATTTTGTTTATGATGATTTTGTGATCAATTATTTTTGATACATATGATGTACAAACATCTTGCAAGGAGTATAATTTTCATAATCTTCTATCAATATATTAATTTTTATTAATTTTCTATTTTAGATGTATAATTTTTTACAATTTGGTGGTTTAGATACCAATGCAATTTTTTTTTTAAGAATGCTCGTAGACACACATTTAAATGTAAGAAAGTTTTTGGATTTCTATGTAGTCATTTTCAATTTTTCATAATTATTTAATTTTAAGTATACATTTTTAAAAACAACCACCTTTTAGTTCTTTTTAATAGTAAACCATCTCTGAAATTTGAATCAAGAGAGTGGGTTCAAAAAGTAGATTATGAAGAGGGAGCTAGGGAAAAACTAGGGCATCAGTTGGGTAGCCGAAGAGATTTCTGGTTATTGTGGATTTGAAGACAAGATTGCTGCCCCAGGAGGGTCCAATGGGGACACCTCCGGATCCTCTTCTAGAGAGACATAGTTCTTTTGCAGATTTGTTAAAGGATAAATCTCCATCAAAGACTGAAGAAGCACAAAAACTGCATTAAAAATGCTCTTTACGACTGCTGGAAATAGATCAACATCTCAACGAGTTAATGGATGCTTGCCACAGTCTAATTCAAGGCCAAAGATTGTCATTGAGCCAAGGATGGTCAAAGAAATAGTCTTATATAGAGCCAATCACAATTTGATCTCAGAATTCATGGGTATTCGCCCTACCCTAAATTTTTTGCATTCCCTGGGTCCGACAAAACTGGGAGCCTCTTGGTGAGTATTCTTTATGGTTTATTAGCAATGGATATTTTATTGTTAGTTTTTCTTCACTTGCCGATAGAAATAGGGCTTTCAAATCAGAAAAGAGGAATCATGGTCCGACAGGATTATTTGTTCAACCCCGGAGAGTGGGATTTGATCCTCGAATTGAACCCACTGTTGTCCCGGTTTGGATCCGTTTGTATGCACTTCCAATGGAGTTTTGGAGTGAGCAGGTATTGGAAATTATCTGTAATTCCCTTGGAAGACATTTGGGTGTTTCCAAAGACACAATAGAAGGAAACACAACTGTTTATGCAAGATTATGTGTGGAAATGGATCTTAGCCAGCCTCTACCGACAGAGGTGGAACTTGAACTTGCAGGACTATCTTGGATTCAACAACTGGATTATGAGGCATTGCCCTTCAGATGCAGAGTTTGCCACAAATATGGGCATTTGGCCCGATCTTGCCCAAATAATATGAACATAAAAATGGAGGCTCCTCTAGGAATGTCAAATCTTCCTAAGGAGGGTAAGTCAACAATCAACAAAGAACCAACGAATATTTCTCAGGGTAAAGAAGCACAGGGAGATGGTTTTGAACAGCCCAAAAGAAGGAGAAGGCAAAAGAAAAATATGGTAAAGAGCAAACCCAACTCAAGCCCTCCAATAGGTATGAGATATTTAAGACACTAATGGACCAAGAAGAACAATTCATGGAAGGAGTGGATGGGAATAATGAAAATAATAACATCCATGTTCAAGCTCCTCTTTCATCTCCCCCATCATAGAGCAGGTAATTGAGTACAGTGAGTTACCGCAGTCAGAGTGCAGGGGCATTGATAGTGCATAACCAAGAGCAACCAATAATTAAGGATGTCAGCATGGGCATAGCAGAAAAGAATAGAGAAAGGCCAACTTTAGGGATAACTCAAGTGGAAAAGAGATAAAAAATAGCAACTCTCAAGGAGTGGGTAGAAAATCAAATAAGGAATTGATAGCAGTTCAAGGAGACAAACTGATCACTGGAGGATCGATGAGGCCAATAGATTTTTACTGCTCTCAAGGTAACCAATGATTATACAATCATGGAATGTTAGGGGTTTAAACAGTAGAACCCATCAATCTGTTGTTCGAAGACTCTTAGAAAAATGTAAAACAGATTTTTTGCTTATCCAGGAGACAAAAATGTCGTTAGATCTTATGTGTAAAACAGTTAACATAATTTGGAGGGGTGTTGGTCATATGGAAGTGGCTGCCCAAGGTGCCTCAATGGGGATAGTTACTCTTTGGAACTCTCTTGAATGGACTGCAATAGAACATATAGCTTGGAGGGGTGTTCTCACATCACATTTTAGAAATAATGTCACACTGAACATGTTTTAATCACAAATTTTTATGGGGCTCAAAACCTAGATGGTAGATGCATCAATGGAAAGTTGTGCATAACATGAGAGTCTCAAGGGAAGATTTAGACTGGATTATTGCTGGGGATTTTAATGCTAAATTATCCTCTAGAGATCAGGAAGGGGGAACCCCAATTTTGGACCCAGGGGATCGACTTATGATTGCCCAAGTCCAGGCATTACACTTGGTGGATATTAAATGCCCTGGAACCAACTATACTTGGACTAATAAGAGGAGGGAGCCACATAGCAGGAAGGTGAAGTTAGACCATTTTTTGGTTTCAGAGGAGGCATTTGTAAAATGGAATATAAAATTTCAGATTTTGGAGGGTCCAATTTCAGATCACTTTCCCATTTTGTTGGAAGGAGGGATCAAGACAAAGGCAAGATCACAAACCATTTAAATTTGAAAACTTTTGGTTACAAAAAGAGGAACTTCGAAAGAAAATTCCACAGTGGTGGGAAGAAGGTCGCCCAACATATGGGACAACAATGTTTAGATTCCACAAACAACTTCATTATGTCAAAGATCAACTGAAACAATGGAGGCGAGCTAACAAGACAGACTTCCAGGTCCAAAGAGCTCCATTGGTGGCCAGATGGGATGAGGTTCAAAAACACTTTAGGGAAGGAACAATTACAGAGCAGCTCAAAGAAGAGGATGATGCATTGCGTAAAGCGGTTGAGGACATTGACAACCAAGAGGAGACCCACTGGAAACAGAGAGCAAGAACCACTTGGTTATTAGAAGGTGATAAAAATACCAAATTTTTCCATCGGACTGCTTGTGCTAGGAGACAGATGAACAACATGGAAGCTCTTCAAGATGAGAACGGACACTCCTTTGATACAATTCCGGGTATGCATTTCCATTCAATGGATTATTTTTCTAAACTATTTAAGGAAAGTATGGTGCAAGATGAAGAGGCTCAAAAAGAAGTTCTTGTTGTCATACCCTCTGTTATCTCTGAAGAAGAAAATCAGACCCTACTTAAACCCATTGATAGAGAGGAACTGAAGAATGTAGTCTTTGGAATGAGCACCGAAAAACACCAGGTCCAGATGGCTTTCCAATTGAGTTTTTTCAGGCCTTTTGGGATAACTTGGAGGAGGATATAATGGCTGTTATAGAGGAGTCCAAAGGTAGTAAAAGAATGCTTAAAGCATTAAATCATACTTTCATTACCTTAATTCCAAAAGGGGAGGAGGGGGTACATATTTCAGATTATAGACCTATTGCCTTATGCAATGTCATATATAAAATAATCACAAAGGTAATGGCTGAGCGGCTAAAACCTCTTCTACATAACATTATCTCCTCGGAGCAAGGGGGTTTTGTAGAGGGTAGGCAGATCTTGGATGGTGTGGTTCTAGCTCAGAGGCAATCCATTCAATGCAAACATCTGGTAATAGAGGAATGTTCATAAAATTAGATATGTCAAAGGCTTATGATAGGGTGGAGTGGAGCTTCTTGTCAAAGATGATGGCAGCCTTTGGTTTCTCTCAAGATTGGATAGAATGGGTCATGAGTTGTGTTTCTACTCCGACATACTCAATGTTAATCAAGGGTCTTCCCTCGCAACCGTTTGGAGCTACTCGAGGCCTTCGTCAAGGAGATCCTTGCTCTCCCTATATTTTTCTCATATTGGCTGAAGGATTGGGTAGACTCATCTTGAGGAGAAGACAACAAGGTTTGCTAATAGGTATCAAGGTGGGTGAGGAAGTTTTGACTCACCTACAGTTTGTGGATGACACAGATTGGTGGGAGTGGCCACTTCAGGGAAGCAAGAATGATTAGAGATACACTTAATGTCTACCTTAGGGCTACAAACCAAGTCATCAATGATAAAAAATCCAAAGTGGTCTTTTTCAATCTTGATCAAAGGCTTCAGGACAAAATTTTAGAGATCTTGGGATTCACAAGGACTTATCTCCCAATGGTATACTTGGGGGTCCCTTTGCATTTTAAAAAACTAAAAATAGATATCTGGAGGAATATTTTGGATTGTATCAAGGACAAAATTAATCATTGGTCTCACAAATGGTTAAGCTATGGGGGTAGATTAACTTTTTTACATCAATATTCAAACCATGCTAATTTATAAATTTTCTATCCTTGTCGCCCCACATACCATATGGAAAGAGTTGGACAAGATGGCTAGAAAATTTTTATGGGAAGGAGTAAAAGGAGAGAGGAAATGGGCCTTAGTAGGTTGGGATAAAGTAAGCCAGCCCAAGGTAAAAGGAGGTTTGGGACCGAGAAGATCAAAGTTAAATAATAAAGCTTTGGCTGGAAAGCTTTAATGGAGGTGGATTTCCCAACCAACTTCTTTATTCAATAGAATCTTAACTAGTAAATATTTGGGACATGTAAACCCAAATGAGGTGGGTCGTTTCCCTTTGGATGGTAATGGATCCTTAGTGTGGCAGGCTCTCAAGTTAGGATCTCAAGTAGTAAAAGATAGATTATTTTGGAAAGTGGGGAGAGGGGAGAAGGCACGATTTTGGACAGATTCATGGGATCAATACCCACCTATCATTGTTGAATTTCCTGAATTGCAACCAATAAAAATAGCCATAGAAACCAAGGGATGGGTCCAAATTGAAAGTTATTTCAACACTAGTCACTTGGGGTATTATAAGTTTAAGCAGTTTAAGAAGTTGGATGAGTGGCCAATTTCAATCCCTCCGGATTTGACACCCATCATGACTAAAATCTTGGCAGAAATATTTCTCATAGGTAGAGACGAGGAGGATGAATTAGCTTGGGGCTATGGGAGCCTTGGTGTCTACACAGTGAAGGACGGATATGATAAGATCCTTCCAGAGCCTCCTCCTCATACATATCAAGTTGAGGATTGGAGAAAGATTTGGCAATCCAAGGGTTGGCCGAAAGTAAACTTTTTTGCCTGGAAGTTCATGCATAATGGAATTCTTACTTTTGATAATCTCAGATGTAGGGGAATCATTGGTCCATCTCAATGTGTTTTATGCTACAAGAGCGAGGAAACAACTGATCACTTGATGTTTGAGTGCCCATTCACGCGCCAGATTTGGGAGAGATGGTTTTTATATTATAAAATTCAAGTTAATGGTGATTTGAATCGGATTAATATTTGGGAAAGATGGAAGAGGGGTAGATTTAAATCTAAAGCTCTTTGTATTGGTTGGGAGCTTGGATTAAACTTTATTTGGTGGCAAGTGTGGTTGGAGAGAAATGCTAGAATTTTTAGAGAAACTTTTTCTTCTTTAGATGGAGTTTGGCAGTCATTTGGAGCAAAGTCACGTAAACCGTGGCAGTCTATGCTAAAGAGGAAACTCAAGTTGTTATTGGGGCAATGGAGAAGGAAGTTGAAGTGCAAGAGGGACAAGACAGAGCTAGTTGGAAACCACCCCCATAAGGTTGGATTAAAATTAATACTGATGGAGCCGCAAAAGGCAATCCGGTAGAGCTGGAATTGGAGTGGTTTGCCGAAATCATGTTGGAACAAAGGTGCTCTATTGGGAACCGCAAGGCTTGGGAAGAGCCACAAACAATGAAGCAGAAGCCTTAGCTATCAAATCTGCTTCTATTTGGGCAAGAAACAAGGTCATAGGAGGATAATCCTAGAATCAGATTCTCAAATAATGGTTGGAGCTCTAGATTGCATGAGGAACTTTGCTTTGAAAACATGGAGGTTGAGGATTCTTGTCACTCAAATTAAGGAATTATGGAGGGAATTAGATGATGTGATTCCAGTTTATGTGAGTAGAGATCTAAATAAAGTGGCAGACTTCCTGGCTAAGATGGGTACTGAGAAGGAGGTAGGGGTTCAGTGGCACAGTGACATGGCTATTGAGGATGAGATGATTAGGCAAGTTGGTGAGCAAATCCAGTGCTTAGCTAATTTGGATAACCATTCCAAAAATACTGTTTAGGAGATTTATGTTTCAATGTAGATCTTCTTTTATAGTTGTAAACAGGTGAACAATCATTGTAGAAATATGGTTTAAGAGATTTGGCTCCAATGCAAATCTTCTTTTACTGTTGTAAACATGTGTTCTCTCTCACTAAGGCCGGGAAAAGTCTCATCCCAACTTGTAAATGATCTTTGTTTTAATACAAGTTTTTTCAAATTATTTTTCAAAAAAATAGTAAACCATCTCAACCCCTCCTCCTCCCAAATAATAATAATAATAATAATAATAATTTTAAAATCTACATTAAATATTTTATTTAAATATATAATTTTTACCCAAAATTTATTTATTTGACCCCCTTTTCTAGCCCTCTAAATTTACCACTTTCCATTTTTAAAAATATAGGATGCTTCTAATACCCCTACCAAGCTTGCTACAAAAGACAAACCCTTGCTACTTATGTTGACATGTTAGACATGCTTAATTTAATTTTCTTGTAGGTTGTTTTTGTATGAAGATATCTTAATGCAAAAATACTTTCACCTGAAGATATTTTCATATGAAATTCTTACCACCACAATTCATGCTCCTCTTGGTTGACCACCTCTTCCCCTTCCCCTACCCAATCCCACCCAAATTACATTGGTTTTTTATTTTCTAAATATAAATCAAACCTTTCCCATTTATTTTCTTAATGTAAACCAACTTTCTAATCACTTATAATTTAATAATAAAATAATTCTCTCATCTCCTTTTAGAAAATAACCCCCTCCCCTTTATTTTAAAATTTAGAATTCTTCTTAATATAAACTTTCACCCAATAAAATTTTTATTATTTTTGAGATTTTTTAGTAAGTTTTTTTGTTTTACCTCCATATGATAACTAAGAAATATTTTTAAAAAGTTCAGTAAGTCTCTTTATCCTTAATTTTAATTGAAAAACTTGAAACAATTTATGGCTTTGATAGTATCTTCTTCATCCTCTTTCTTCCATTTTATGTTAAAATATTTTTAATATAAATAAAGATAAATATGTTTTTGCAATAAATGAAAAAAATAATATTTTAATTAGTTAAGTTATTCCTCTAAAACAAAATAATATATTACAATAATCAATGAGTAATTATTTTTCTTTAATAACCAAATTGTATGTTCTATGTGATTTTACTTTTTGCAATATATTACAATAATCAAATGAGTAATTATTTTTCTTTAATAACCAAATGGATTAGTTCAATTAATTAGATTTCTTGACTTTCAAGGAGGAGAGGGACGTTCATATAAGTAATACATGTATAATTGCCAAGTTGTTGTAATATCATTATGTGGTTGTGATGTAATATGGGTGGGGCCTGTCTCAATCCTATATAACCCAATGAAAAAATCTATATTTTAATAAGCATGTTGGACCATTCTATTGATTCTCACTATATATTATAGATCATAGATCATTGAGCATTAATTAAATTTTTCATCTCTTTTAAATATTTACAAAATAATTTGATTGTCTAGATTTCATTTACCCTTTTAAATATTTAATATTTTGAATAAACATGTTACATTTGATCCTTCTAACTTTGATTTTCTCATTTTAACATAGTTATTCACAAAAAATCATGGTCTTGGAGCAACATAGATAAAAAAATAGAATGGTTTTGGATGACCATTTCTAAGTAGGTCACATCTTAAAAAATTAAATTAAGTTTTCTAATCTTATCTTTCTCATAACACATTGTCTAAAGAGATTGTATGTACTCTTCTTATCAATATGATGGGTAAAAATAATTATATAATACTTGTTTTAATATGAGATCACTAAATACACTTATTATCATGTTTATATTAGAAACTTAAATAAATAGTATCCCAAAGGTCATTTACATTGACAAAGCATACCACCTTACTTTTTTGGAGTTGTAACTTTGTTGAAAATCCTAATGAATCCTAATCTTATTATTATTTTTTTGGTAATTATTATAGTAGATTAACAAAGGGTTTTTATAGAGGATCCCAAAACCTTATGAACAAAATTAGCCTTGCATCATGCCTCCTGGCTTTATGTATAAGCCTATTACAAAAATCGTAACCCCTAAACTAATTGCCCGAAGGCAACAGAAAAGGCATTTATGCCTAGTTAACCAAGAAACAAACTGAAATTAAAATAGGATAACAAAAAGTCACAGCCGAAGAAAATGAAACATAACCCCTAAAATAATTGCCTGGAGGCTACAGAAAAGGCATTTATGCCTGATTAACCAGGAAACAAAATGAAATTTAAACAGGATAACAAAAATTAACAATCGAAGAAAATGAACCATTGGAGAGTAGAAGCAAAACCAGCTAAACACCAGACGAGGAAAACAGTAATTCCGGATCCACCTAATCCTCCGAGTTCAGACATATCACAGCTAGTCCAAATCCTCCAGATCCTTCGAGTTCTGACGCTCCTGGGTCTGCTTCAGATTCATCTGGATAGTTTGAGGTTCTTCTTGCCTCCCTTTCCCTGTTGGAAGGGAGGTTTAGGCACATGCGCATCGCCCGTCTGAGTATCAGAGTCATCTGAAAACAATAGACATTGGGTGCCATTCGCGACGTCTACCATCGTCTCTTTTTCTCTTATGTCTTTGTTGGGAGGTCGGCCTTGCTTCCTCACACTTCCATAATCCACATTTTGCTTTTGGCTCCTAGTAATTTGAGGGCTCATATGTCCGATCTGGTTGACGACCCTCCTTCCCAGGAGGTAATCTTCTAGCAAGGTTTGGGACTGGCTAAAATCGAAAGGGCCCAGGTCCTGGAGCCTGGGTGGACCTAACTGAGAGGTGTTTTGGGGGGGGCCACCCCCCCTTCCTAGTAGGTAATATTCCAGCACAATTTGGGACTCGGAAGGGTTCTGGTATTGAAGTATGGGTAAATCTTCCTGTGAGGTGTGTTGGGGGGGGATTGAACCTTCACCACCTGAGGTCCTAGAAGGGTGCTAACAACACACAGTTGATATTCCTTCTTCTGGGTGGGAGGATTCGTGAAGGTCCCTGGATGGGCCTGGAGCCTTATGGTCTTTCGTAACAGGGGTCTTCACCTGACCAGCACCATGTTCCAAGGGGTTACAGGAATCTCGCTTCTTCTTCCCTGGATTTTGAAGAGGACAATTGTGTTGGAGGTGCCCTTGAGAACTGCACTGGGGGCAGAAAGCTGGTCTGTTCTCATATGCAATGGCTTGCTTGTGGAGAATGGAACCTCCGAACCGGAGAGTGATGGAGGAGGGAAGGACTGCCTCCAAGTCCGCCAAGACACATAAACAGGCTTGGACAAATCTTGTTCGAGCTCTGGTGCGAGGGTCAATGGTGACCAACTCCTCAATGGAGTGGGCAATTCCTCGAATTACATTTTCATGCCAATAGAAAAGAGGGAGACTCGGGAGCCTGACCCATATTGGAGCAATGTTGATGTTCTGGGTATCAGGGTTGAAGTCCATACCCCACTTCCTTAGAAAGAGACTCCTACGGCCCAGGAACCAAGGACCTCCAGCCAGGATTTTGCAGTAGTCCTCCTTGTTGTTCAGTCTAATCACGAAAAAACCTCGGGTTAAGGCCGCCAACTCCATGAGACCAAAGGTTCTCCATTTGCTTAATGCCCATTTATGAATGGTCTCCATATCTGGCCGACCACTAATAAACTTACCAATGAGGGTAAATTTTTTGAATTCCACGAAGCTTGAGAGAATTTTGCTGGGATGTCCAACTCGTCCCTAGTTGGAAATAGCTCCTCGATGAAGATGCCACTTAGGGTTTCTGAAGCCGCTGCCTGAGCATACGACTTTCGAGGTCCACCTCCCCATTTGTCTGGCGGATCCTTGCCATGGCCGACACCATCTTCGGATGGCAAGGACTCCTCAGTGCCCCCAGAATCTGGTTGCTCTCCTTCCGCCCTGTTGTGCCCGTGGTTCGATCTGCTGGCGCTCCCATGCTCTCCCGTAGAAGCCTTCCCGCCCACTGTCATCTCAAAACCCTAAATTCTTAAAGACTCAACTTGTTAATCGAATCCTAATATTATTATTATTAACCATTTGTCATGTGAATATACTTGGGTCCTTCAAGCATCTTTAATAGGTAGTAACATATGAATTCAATTTTTATATTTTCCTCTTTCTTGTAAAAAGAAATAGCAATCTAATTACTTCTAGTCTTGAAAATTTTTCCATTCCAATTGTTTTTTTTTGTTACATAGGAGAGTTGGTCACAACCACACTATTTTTAATAATTGACAAGTGTAGGGTTCAAACCACAGGGGTTGCTCCCGTTAAATCTATTCTACTTTATTATTTTTTACCTAGTATAAAGGGGACCACCAATCGCTGGGGATTCATATCGTCATCATCGATCTAGCACACACTCAAAGGATTCATATCAGACTATTACCTTTACAAATAGGGTGCCCCTGAGATTTGAACTTGGGTGTCTTATTGGTAAGTTTCTGGTCAGACAAGCATTTACCAATCCACCTAGCCCTCGAGGGCCATTCCAATTGTTATTGTTCCTTACCATTGGAGTAACTCTTAGAACTCCTATAGCAACAATGTTAGAATCCTCTAAATTTCAATCCTTTGAATGCATTTTTGTGTCCGTCATTGTTTGTTTTTCTATTACAATTAAGTATTTTAATTCTAATTATAAAAACTAATTAATTCCCTAACAAGTCTTTTAATTCTAATGTTTTTTCTTTATCATTAATTATATTGTTACATATGGGCTTAGTCCTTTTGATTAGTCATATTTATTATTTATTTCTAGCTTTCCAAATCAATCTCCTCTAGATTTATATTTCTCTTTGTTCATGCTTTTGCAATTTTCACCCCTCCTTTTCCATCCCCACCAAAACTTTCATCCCAATCAATCTCTTCAATTTTTTAGCAATGCTCATAATAAGACTTACCATATACAATTTTACAATTTCTAATGGAACCTATAGTGAATGGTGTAGATTCTACAATATTTTCTTCTTTATGCTTCCTTTGAAAACCTAAAGTGGAAGGACCATCCTACATAGCACTTTCTTATTTTTCCTAAAATTCATAAATTGCCATAAATATCCTCCATATTTTTTTTATTATGCCACTATGAAACCGTAAAGTGCAAGGGATAAATTGTGTTTCTCCATAATTATTAAAATAAGATGACCTTTTACTACTTGAAGAGAATGAAGAAAATTTACCTAGACATTAGTGCATGTTATTATGACTCACTTTCTACCCCTAAATAAGACCAACATATTTTCAAAACTACAATATGCTCAACTTCGACAAGGAATAGGTCATAGTTTCATTGATAATTTACATGTGTAAAGTAGTTAAATGTTGACAATGAAGTGCCACATAGGAATGCAATTATTTTAAGTAAAAAATAATTGGTAGTCATAATAATTTATAAGTTTTTATCAAGGTCCTTATTTTTCAAAAAATATATATGGAGAATAATGCAAAATTTTGTATGGCAAAGGATTTTGCGAATGATCGAGGAAACTGTATCTGCAAAATGTCATATTATTTCTCCCGTGGACCAAGTGGAACATTAGATCATGGAAATATTAGGTTTTTTGGTTAATGGTCATTGTCCTAATGTCTCTTGTAGACGGATGGGTCATAGTAATGGGTGCGGAGGGCTGGTAAATGGAATCTGCCTCCTCCAGGAGTGCTTAAGATTAATACAAATGGATCTTCCCAAGGTAACCTAGGTAATGCTGGTATTGGTGGTGTGGGGTGGGAGACTAGTGGTACTATTCGATTTTTTTCTTTTGCTTTAAGGAATATCATTCTAATTTACCTTGAGAAAGAATCGAATTGTTATCATCTCAATTCCCTAATAAAGTCATATGGTTGGAATGCTCCTAGGGATAAAGGTGTACAATTACCAATAATGGTCGAAATCACAATTTTAACAAAAATAAAAATATTCATTTCATTATAATCATTTTCACCTTTTTCATATGCTTCATCGCTTTCATCATTTTATCTCTTCTTTATAGACTCATTGTTTGATAGGGTAGACAATGTCTACACAATTCTAGTCTCAAATTAAGTCAATACTCAAAACACTCAATCATGCAAATTATGTTTATTCAAGAATCGTTACCAAATACTATCATACGCCCTTTTTGTTGGGATAGATCACAAACAAAAATTTCAATCAAACAAACACTTGGTATACCTAAAGCCTAAAGTGTAGACCTTTCCCTTTATGTCTACCTATAGATGAGATTTATCAAGTGCATGTAGACCTAAAGCCCAAAGTGTAAATCTCTCCCTGTATGTCTACCTAAGGCTAAAAAGTTTACCAAAATTAAATACCATCAATGTGTCAAAAGTAATGATTCGATAATATGTGACATTTTCATGATTGGGGTAACCCACGTTGACTTTTATTTATGACCATCTTACACAACTCCCCTTCAAATGCAAATGGCTTCAAAAACCCCTCAAATCAACACAAATGCATTCAAATCATCATCATCTCAAATGAGCCGTGTACCTAGTGATTTATTGTATACACCTAGTGGTTGCAATGATTGGTTTTCCATGCAATCCGATAGGATGGGTATATTACCATAAGGAAAATTATTCAAAATTATTTCATATCATCATGTTTTAAATTAAATCAATTTGGTCCCTCAATTTTTGAGTGAACTATGTTCAAGTAAATTTGCCCAAGGTTGTCATTGACGCCTACTCTGTGGGATTAAAAAACATGGAAAATTCTTACTTCGTTATTTTGTATTAAGTAATTTGATACATTCACTAGGACAACGGGCTCCTAGGGTGATTGGTTCCTTTACTTCATCAACTTCAAAAGTCATTCATTCTTTGTGTCGAGAAGTTCCAAGTCCATTTCTCCATCCAATAAGACCAGGTGTCTCTTATTTTTGTACCGCATTGTGTTTTATGCAACACAATACAAAAATGGGCATCTATAGATACCAAAATATAGGTATTTATATTTCACCACATAATTTTGCATAGTAAAATATATGTATCTAAGTCCAAACTTAGGCATATACCTGCACAATAATCGTATTTTACAGATTTTATAAATCTAGAAAATCTACCTAGGATATCCTGCATAATCACTAGACATGTGTCCTAGCCACCTCACCACCATCCCTTGCCACATCTCACACAATCATTTCACCATTTTCCCTTCACATGGGACTTCCCTCACACCTCACTCCACTTGCACTCACCCATTAGCCACATCACCCTAGTTAAATGAGATACCCTAGGTGACTCACTATAACTGCCCCTTCCATTTGGTAACCCTTGATTACAACTTGGTAATTCTGGATTTCCACCTTCCTTTTCCTCCAAAATCCTAAAACTACCTACAAAAGCAACACCACCCCATCGACCAAAAAGGGGCTAGAAAAGACACCACTGCGCTGCCAAAATCATTGCAAGGAATCACCAACGTTCGTGGAGTTCATGTCATTGAGGTCTCAGATCATTTGTCAAGGTTTCTACCATTCCTACACAACCACACATCCATGATTACACATTTCCAACTACCCTCCAATGGTTTCTCAACTGTCCACGGTTACACAATCACAACGGTGGGCCACATTTGCACTAAAAATGCCAAACTTGTTTTAGTCATATCTCACATATTAAAACTAATATTGAGCGAAAAGTTTGAGGGTAGATTATTGATATCCCCTATAACATCTCCATAAACTTTTAGGTCATTTGGAGTATCAGAGATCATTAATATTTTAATTTTTTATCAAGGCACTTAGGTTTAATTTCTATGTTTTTGGTAAGCATTCATTCAAGGGTTTTTACTGCATTGATTCTTGAGCATATATACAAGTGCTGCTAAACTCTTGCTTGTATTTTATGTGTGTAGGATACAGGTATATGAAGATCTATTAGAGTTGGAGTGGCTTATCGCTAGATACTCAAGCCCACTCACCAATTGGATTGGAGCAAAAGAAGACCAAAGACACCAACCATCATTTGTATTTGGCAAAAAGAGGAATTTCCTCCTTCTTTTGCCCATTGTATTCTGATATCAAGCATTTATAATCGTACCCTTGCACATTCAAGGAAAATTTATTGTAAACGAAGGCCAAGCCTCCATTGAAGTTCAATACAAAGATCATTCTCATTGCACATTGCTTGTTTCTTTATTTCATTATTTGGTGTTGTCTATATTTTACTTATAAAATAAGCTTTGGTTTCTTTGGAGCCTTTGGAATAAAATATGTGATTGAGTGAATGCATGGATACGATTATATTGGGTGAAGACAATGATGAACAGACCAAACCAATTGCATTCAGATATAGCTTAATGGTATCCATGTCCACATATGTGACATGACCATCTGATGGCATGGGTGGCTCACTCCTAGGAGTCTCAAGGATGGTGGCACGAGTAGCCCTATGCATTATATCTATGTCTAAGGTAAGGACACCACTAGAGGGCCCAAAATTTAGGTTAAAGAACACAGTCAGGGCTACACTAAATTGCTCGACCACTGAAGTGTTAGGATATTGATATGGAGGCTCCATGGAATAAGGTAATTGACTCTACACTTGGGCTAACTTTCTGGATTGATTGTAGTTGTTACCATATGCTAAGGGTGGGATGAGGTGTAAAATATGAATGTATATGTGTGAATATGTAATATAAGTACAAGAAAATAACACGCAAAGAAAACAAACAAACAAGTTTACTCCTAAGTTTTCGTAAAGTTTGATTTTTTTGATTTTTGATTTTTGATTTTTTTTTTGAATTTTTTTTAGTAAGCGATGTGCAATATTTAACCCTAAAATGAATCTATGGATTTCACCTAGATGCTCTCACACACTAACCAAGTGATGAAGTCCGAGTTGTGAAACCCACCAGGACTTGGTGATGAAACCCAAATCCGATGAGGGAACCTAGGTTCTACCAATCCTCACCCAGTTCACCGTGGGTACACCCTTCAAAGAGGAATGTGTGCTATTTTCCATTGCTACAACAGTTCTTGGATTGACCCTGGACAAATAATGGGATAATCTATTGAGGGTTGGTGGTGAAGTCCAACCTTTGCCAACGTTCACGTGTAAGTGTGTGAAGGCTTCGTTTAGTATTACGTGATGTAGGTTAACATGCAATTCCATTTATTGCCTAAATATATAAAGTAGAAACATACAATAGCAGACAAAAACAGATCAAGGATCAAATGGCTAATTCTAGGCAAGACCTACCATAGTTCTAAAATACAAATCCAACCACCAGTGGGTGGTTAGGACTGGTCAACCGTGATGCATGGTTAATGAACCGCACACACGCATTTGGGAATTCTTAATTGTGGACCTCTAGTTTCAACTGTATACCAAAAAATAAGGTAGAACAGGTCTGAAACTCTAAATGATCCTAGTCTATTCCTAATCAGGCTATGCAGATGCTCTAATGACTAAACTAGAATGCATATTTTTCTAATTTGCTTTTTTTGTTTTTTTAAGTATGCCTAGCCTAAGTTCTAGATGCGAACAAACATAAATAATGATAGAGACTTTTAGTTAACTTAATGAAATTCTAAAGTGAAATAAAAGGGGAGGAGGGTTTCAAATGTACGAAGCTGCTATCCTTTTTATGCTTCCTCAAATTCTTTCAATCATCAATATGCGGTTCTATAGTGCTCCAACCACCAGTGCGTGGTTCCACAGAAGTCCAAATGTTGGTTCATGGTTCATTTTATCTATAACTACATGCACGTAGTTGCTCAGGAATAGGATCAAATTGACACAAGCTCTAGATTTATTGACTTTTAATTTCTAATATTTGCACGATCGAGCTCCAGGGACCTGCAATCATAGACAAACACAGATCAATAACAAATTTCACCAAGGCAATGGAAAATAGGAACCTTTAGGGGGTCCCACCGTGATTGCCATTTTGTAACTAAAATATAGACAACACCAAACAATGAAAAAAGAAACAAGCACGAATGATCTTTGTATTGAACTTTAATGGAGGCTTGGCCTTCGTTTACAATGATTTTTCCTCGAATGTGCAAGGGTACGATTACAAATGCTTAATCTCATAATACAATGGACATAAAAGGGGGAAAGACCCCTTTTTGCCAAATACAAAGGATGGTTGGTGTCTTTGATCTTCTTTTTCTCCAATCCAATTGGTGAGTGGGCTTGAGAATCTAACGATGGGCCACTCCAACTCCAATATCTCTTTAGATACCTATCTCATACACACATGAAATTCAAACAAGGGTTTAGTAGCACCTGTATATATGCTTGAGAACCAATGCAGTAAAAACCCTTGAATGAATGCTTGTAGAAAATACAAAAATTAAACCTAAGTGCCTTGCTAAAAAATTAAAATCTTACTGATATATTTTGCTCAAAATAGACTAAAAATTTATGGAGATGTTCTAGGGGATGTCAGGAACCCACCCTCAAAATTTTAGCTCAATCCGAGTTTGGATGAGTGATATATGGCCAAAACAAGTTTGGTAGTTTCTACACAAATGCAAGCCCATGGTTGTGACTAAATAATCATGGGAGGGCAGTTGAGCAACTGCGATAGGGTGGTTGGGACTATGTAACTATGAATGCACAATTATATAATAATGGTAAAAACCCTAAAACTTTGATCCGATACCTCGATGACGTGAACTCCACGAACGTTGGTGATTCCTTGCATTGATTTTGGCATCGTAGCGGTATCTTTTCTAGACCCCTTTTGGTTGATGGGTGATGTTGCTTTTGTAGGTAATTTTAGGGTTTTGGAGGGAAAATAAGGTGGCAAGCTAAAATTTCCAAGTGGCAATCAAGGGTTGCCAAATGGAGGGGGTAATTATAGCGAGTCATCTAAAGTATCTCACTTAACTAGGGTGATGTGGCTAATGGGTGAGTGCAAGTGGAGTGAGGTGTGAGGGATGTCCCATGTGAAGGGAAAAGGGTGACATGAGTGTGTGAGAGGTAGAAAGGTATGGTTATGAGGTGGCTAGGACACATGTCTAGTGATTAGGCAGGGTATCCTAGGTAGATTTTCTAGATTTATAAAATCTAAAAAATACTTTTATTGTGCAGGATTTATATGCCTAAGTTTGGACTTAGGTATATATTTTATTATACAAAAATATGTGGTTAAATGTAAATGCCTATATTTTGGTGTCTACAACTCCAAATATTCAAATTCTTCTAGTTCACTACTTCAGATGGCATGTATATTTCTTTGGATAGCATATTCTTTGCACCAAATGACAACAATAATTTCATGATGGAGAATCTTTTGGCATGAACATAATTTATTATTGAACAACTTCAATCACCAATGTTGGTATATTGACTTTGACATCAAAAGAGAATGCTTGTAATACCTACAAATAAAAATAATAATAAACAAAAATAAAATTTCTTCTTCTCCACATATCAAGGTCTTCTCATTTAAAACTTGCATTTACACTCTTTTATATTGGTTAGGGTATCACGCTTTCATAAACTTCAATAGGTGTTAACTAATCTTTAACAATTGGGTCACCTTCACAAGTTTAAGCTCTTATGATATCAACCTACTTTAATCCCAAATGTTAGAAACACAAATAGGTTTCATCAACTATGATTGGTCTTTGCATTGATGTGATAAAAGAATAAATACAAGTATAAACAAGAATGGACAAGTTTGAGAGTTATAATCACCTTTCAACATCTATTTACCTCTGTAGTCATTACATGATATATCATTAATGATGTAATATTCACAATATTCTAATTCCTAAATCCATTTTTTTGTTGCAAACTTCTTTCCTTTTGTACCTTTTCTCTAGTATGCAAGAAGTCTTACTACTTAAAATTCCATCCTAGACTATTAATATTTAGAACTTGTATACCTTTGTCTAATTCCAATGTGCCTGTAAAATATGGGAAATTACATTCAAATTATTTAGAAAGTAAAATTTTATTATCAATGAATGAATCGCTCTTTTAGGGACTGAATCACCTTTTATACTTTGGGAAAACTACCTTCTTTCCAATTGATAAAAAATTCCTTTCACTAAGAAAGTGAATCATTCTCCCAAGTACTTAGGATAGAATTTATTTGTTTTAAAAACAGGCAAGCAAATTGCTAACATTTGGTATTTTATAAGTTAGTAAATTGCTAACATTTGAAAAGGATCCTTACCTTCTCAACTAGAGAGTGATTTGATCTTTTATAAGTTATTAAATTGTTGACATTTGAAAAGGATCCTCTTGTTTTTTCTTCAATTGGTTATATGGGATTGAAATGGGTCTCACCCATATTACATCATCACCATATTATGGTATTACAATGAAGCTTGGATATTATCCATGTATCATTGGATAATATTTGAACCTTGATCTCCTCTTTAAATATTGAGGAATCTAACCGATTGAGCTAATTCCACTTGATAAAAAGGATCCTCTTGTTGAACCACTTATACAAAATAAATTTTGGTTAATTTTGACTTAATTGCTCTTTTAAAGATTTCAACAAAAAATTCAAGCAAAAGGAATAATGAATTATCTTTAGACCTACAAACATAGATTAGTTAAAAATGTATGATAAACAAACAATCAAGAATTATTAAAAAAATTATTTCTAATTTTGATAAGAAATGCTAAAATGAAGATTGTTTAGTTTCTACAGTAGAGTCACCATTACATGAAATCCTTAAAAATCAAAACAAGAGAAAGTAAAATGAATAGATCTAAGGCCATAAAGAGCATATCTGACAAAATAATTCTAGGTTATAAGTGATTCAATATTGTGAACAAACTCTCTAATAGATCTAATGAAATTTTAAGCATATTTGTGTAGATCAAAAAGATAAGACATGAGTGGACTAGACTTGATACCTTGTAGATATCATGCGCTTGGTCCCATCAAGCATGCTAGATATTATTGATCCAAGTAATTATATGTGCTTATGGAGTTGTGTTTTAGTGGTTGGAAGGAAAGACATAACCTTTTTAGTATTTGTATTTAAGTCAACTCCTTGCTAATCTAGCTAAGACTAAACTAATTTAATATATGTAAATTAAACCTAATAGGAAAAAGGATGTGAGCAATAAAGTTAATAAAAACAATAAATTTTTCATGGTCATAGTGATTTTAGTGTAGAACAATCAATAGAATATTGAGGGAATCAAATAACTTCAATATGATCCAATCCACACATAATCCTACAATAATACAAGAAAGGACTAATATAAGGTAAGAGAGTGATTTCATAAACATTATTTATCCACAAATTAAAAGGTTAAAGGATAAAATTGATCCATAAATATCATGTAAAATATTTTTATTAATAGTAGTATGAGTTTAAGAGTACAATTTAATATCATGTATAGTTTTAATTACCAAAATGACCAAAATATTTTTATAATAGAGCTTTTAGCTTCTATTTATAGTAAAAGTTTCATCTAAGAGTAACTTAAAGTGAAACTTTTCTACTCCTAGTAATTATTCTAATTTAGTAGCACCTTTAGCAAAATTGATAATTTATTATAATTATGTGCCTTCAAATTGATTCCACATTGCTTTAGTAGCTTCTAACTCTTCTTCAGCACCACTTAAAGACAATATATCACTTTCTAAGTTGTTACCTTATATTTTATGCAACATTTTTTTGATCTAATGCCTTTAAGAGTCATTCACTATGTTAAAAGAGTGACTCTCTCTTTTGCTAAAATTATGATTTGTTCTTTGGGTATGTGACCAAATGAAACCTTTGGAATGGGTCGCACTATTAAATACTTAGATAAAATTTTGGAATCTTGCTAGATTTCCTTTTGTAGTATTGATCCTATGGTTTCAACATTTCCTTTTGTTCTCTTTTGTGACCTTTGCTAGAGTACAATGGTTGTCATTGAGCCACTACACATACCAACATTCTAACTTATAGAAGTATGACTTTTGTAAGTATACAAAACATTTATGTGTTTGCAAGTCTAAAGGATTTTTAATCTCTCAAAATATTAAGGTTTCAATACAATTGTTTATAAAAAATTACTTCCATGAGACATATTAGGTTACCAACTTTTCAAAATTTTGAACTTCAAAAACCCAAAAAATAGTGTGTGTAGATAGATAGATAGATACAAACAAATGAATAATTAATTAAATATGATATAAATCATGACAATTCAATGTAAAGTTCTTAAAACTCTAAACTTTAAGGATTAAATTTTCAACATATTCATATTCAAATAATTGAATTACAAATCTTCCTATGATTGAATACAATTATAAAAAGAAATTGTTGATCATATATTAATGTCTGAAACATAAGTTTATGAATTTTTCCTAAATATTTACATTTAATGATAGTCAAGATGAATAGTCTAAAAAATAAAAGGATCGTTTTTCACTATACCCATTTTAATTTTTAAAATGTTTGAAACATGTTGGAAGTGCTAGAATTTCAAAAACATTTTGAACATACCCAAATTAATTTCATTTTTCTAAGCAAATTTAAAAATCAATGAATGTATGGAGGAACTATAATGTCTATGTTGGAATTCATAATACTTTTATAAATATTCTAAAGCATGCATTTACCACAATCATATGCAAAGAAAAGAAAGAAAAGCAAAATAAAAGAGCATATAGATGAAATTAGAAAGAGAAAGAGAGATGAATAAGAAGAATAAGGTATGGGTGCATGTAGGCAGCCCATGATCTCATTTCATAAACTTATATGATGATTCAATCATTAGAGGTATTTATAGTGATGTCAAATCCCTAATTAAATGCTAACCTCAAGCTAACATAACCTAACTTGAAGGTAAAATTATAATATAATAATGTATTAAACTCTTTAATAAAATTTAACCATAGAGATAGTTTAACCAAATATTTCTAAGGGTGAATACATAAAAGTTATCCATATCCTTCATAGAAAAATTCCCATAGGCTTACACATAGAACTCATGCAGGCTTACATAGAAGGTACCCATAGGCTTACGTAGAAAATGCTTAAAAGCTTACATAGCACTTTTCTATAGGCTACATCAAGAGCACTTGAAGGCACTTTATCATTGTCATCATTAGTCTAATAAGGTCTTATTACAAATATTCAAACACCCCTCTATAATCTGAATTGAGAAGCCAAGAAGAGAAGACATTAGAGATGGAACATTTTCCTTCATCATGAATGCTTGAATGGACCAATGAATTCTATTATCTTCTTACCAAAGGCACATGAACTGTATCAATATCTTCACAAACATGGAGTCATGACTCCACCCTATGAATCCAAGATGTTGAGCTTCTCATGAGAAGATATTCAACATACAATATAGTAACCACAATTTTTCCTTCAAACTCAAAAGGAAGTAGTTAAATCATCAAGTAATATGCAAGTGTTCAAATAATCAACCCCAATGGCTAGAAAAGGACCCATAGGAACAAGATGTACTTTTTTGGCCATCCAAACCCTACTCCTCTTGTAGCCAAAATATTACCAACGGCTAAGCCAATAAGTTATTAGATCTAAAGAGTATATCATATCTTAGACATGGGAAAGAGGTACACTATCAGAGGAGTGTACAAAATGATAAACATAGGGAATTGAGCTCTTAATCTCTTAGATATAGTTAAATAACCAATTGCTATACCAACGAACTTAGTTGAAGTTAGATGTATGGTGCTTCTTGAATACATCAAACCTTGAGTGTTGTGTTAAAATAAATGAAAGGAAATGAGTTTTGAACTTGTGACTTTCTTGGTAAAGAAATATTTTAAAAGACTTGCGCTAATTGAGGTAGCAAGGGACAATGTTGAGTCTATTATGCACAATCAATTTGAAAATCTTGCAGCTAATCCATCTAAAAAAATATTGACCAAATTCAACCTTGTTACTTGTGTGTATATGAACCATAGATCTACTAGTTGCAAACAAGCCTACCAATTGCCAATGAATCTATTGAAGTTGATGTCATACCATAGAAAAGAGGAAAATTCCATTAAAAAAGCCTTAGAAAATAATAATAAGTTCTTAAACTGGTATCGTCAATCTATACATTTTTAATATAATTTGAAAAACTGGTCCAAAATAATTCTATATGCAAAAATTATGACCTCTAAAAAATTGGAAATATTAACACCTAGAAATAATAAAATAAATTAAATTAAACCTTAAGAAGAAAAAAAGGATGATCGAAGACTGTCATATATTGCATTGCCGAATGTTACACCCCTATTATTCTAACACCATTCCTCTCACTAGACTACCAAAACTTGGCCATGAAAAAAAAATGATGAATCTTTTTAATTATTTATATATGTAAATATAAAAAACAAATATAAGTAATAAAATAAAGTATACAAATCTAGAAGAAAATCCCCCAATATCTAATTGCATGTGTTTAATCTTGTTGAAGGTTCCATCTATGTTATTCTATCATAAAAAATGATGAATCTTTTTAATTATTTATATATGTATATATAAAAAACAAATATAAGTAATAAAATAAAGTACACAAATCTAGAAGAAAATCCCCCAATATCTAATTGCATGTGTTTAATCTTGTTGAAGGTTCCATCTATGTTATTCTAACATCCTTCCTCTCGCTAGACTTCCAAAGCAACAAGGTTCCATCTATGTTATTCTAACATCCTTCCTCTCGCTAGACTTCCAAAGCAACAAAGGCATAAAATATGTATTTTGAACCTGAGACCTCCAAATTGTAACCCAAAGCATAAACTACTACGCTATTGGGCGTTGGTTGACAAAAGACTGTAAAATAATACTAACATAGAGAGTGGGCTAAAAGATATTGCTCGTCATCCTATCTGCTATAGGTGAAAATTGGTTGCGCCCCATAGAACCACGATTGCTTCCCTCTGTGCAGTGAGTATAGACGACCTCCTCTAGTATTGACTGTCTGCAATGAAATCCATGTCTCCCTTGATGGCAATTTTTTTTTTTTTTAAATGTCATCGTCTTATTTTTTTAGTGACTGTCATGATTCAAAATCATAACCTCATCTCTGAAGAGCAAGCCGACTGCCATTACACCACTCCCATCCAAAATTAGTTTTCAAGAAAACCAACTTGACAGAGCAATTCGAGCTCAACGCCTTTCGATCACATGCAGATCATTAAATAAGTTAGGAGGACATCACTTTTGTTGCACAACTCATCTTCTGATCTTCTAAAAACACAAAATAAATCTCGGCATACCATGCTGAACTTCGCCTCCCAGTTTTGAGCTCTAAAACAACGCCTTAAATTGAATTGTCTTCTCATTGCAAAGTACCCCATCCATGGCTTCTCATGGTTCTAACTCATGAATTTATAATACTTTCCCAAAAACATATATTTAGCACAATCATACGAAAAAGAAAGAAGATATAAAAGAACATATAGATTAACCTTAAAGGTGGTTTAATTACTATAAATTAATACATCAAAATTATTCATAAACTTACATTAAAGAATGTCTATATATTTAGATATAAAACTCTCCAAGGCTTATATAAAAATTATCCAAAAATGCTCAAAAACTTAAATTTGGTTAAGTCAAAAACATAGAAAGGAGTTTTATCAATATCGACCTTCACTAAGTGAGGTCAAATTATAAATATTTTAAGAATTTATTATTAGGATTCTGATAATGTTAATTTTTTTTATTGAAATGGGTTTTAGTTATATTATATCATTATCATATAGTAATATTATAACAAAACTTGAATATTATGTATATTGATAAATCTAAAAAATTAAATTAATACCACTTGGTTTCAATTTATTTTTTCATAAATTTTAGTAGATTAATATGGACAATTAGAGATGGATCTCAACATAAAACTCATAATTAAAAATATATATATATTTAAAAACCTATTTGAAGAATTAGGAGATGGAGAAGAACAAGTTTATAGAGGGTAATGCAAGGATTGTACCACCATTATTTTATATTATTTTATTTTGGTTTTGCTTAAGGATGATTTTAATAATTAATTTTTTATTTAAAATTTTTAATTTTATGTAAAATATATATATTTTTATTTGAATAGTGTAATAAGAATATTTTTTTTGGATTTAGTAATGGGATCTGAAGAAGTTAGAGGAAGAAGTTGCATGCATTAGGGTTTTGAGTTCTTGGTGTTATACTGCCTCTCCACTTTGGGGTATGTGCGAGGTGCCTCTTAGGGCATTTTTTGCTACTTCACCAACTTTACTCCGTCGTTTGATGGATTGAACCTCTGTTTTTATGGATGGAGCTCAGTCAACAACTCCAAATTCTGTTGAAGCTATAGAAAGGAGCAATAGCGCTAAATGTGAACAAACAACCACGAAAGTTCATTCCCAAAGTTTATCACGAGATAATATTTCTCCTTCGGATGTTGTTATCCCATTGAGTGAGTTTAATACTACTTGTTCTTGGCTAGAAATTCATACGTTGGTAGGGTATTTTCTAGGTTTTATCCTTGGCGAGACCCTCCTTCGGAACTAGGTCCAACAAGCTTGACATGGCATCAAGGTTGATGGTATCCATAACCTCACCAAAGGGTGTTTTGTTTTGTTTTACTGACCCTACTCAAGTCAAAGTGGTCCTCAATTATGGGCCTTGGTCTGTTCGTAGCTCCCTGTTGGTTTTTTTGCCCTGGACCAAGGATTTTTCGGTCACTAATGATGTTTCCTTGCGGGTTTCAATTTGGGTTGAATTCTCTGGTCTTCCTCTATCGCTCTAATATTATTATTAAAACCTTGCGGTCTCTATTGGTGAATTTTTCTATTGTAAAACAAATAAATTTTATGCTTCATGTCCTCAAAAGCGTTTTTATGTCAAAGTCGATCTTTCTAAAGACCTCAGGGAGACTGTTGATGTCCAAGTTGGTGATTATAGGTTTAAGTAGCGTGTTGTCTACATAAACTTGCTTAACATATGTTATCATTGTCAATAAACTATCCATAAGATAAAATATTATCCTTTAATGGCAGACAAGATTAAAGTTAAGGAGATGATTGTGGCTCCTATTACTACTAGCTCTATCACTGCTTCCAAAGGGAGGCAATATGAATGGAAGGTAGTCCAAAAGAAGGGTAAGAATAGGAAAATTGTAAACCCTATGACTACTCCCAACAGCTCGCCTCAACCCCTTGTGTCTTCTGTGACAGCTAGGCATGGTGTGGTGACAGAGCAGAATACCATGCAACCGACAATACCCGGTGCTAGGGCTTCATAGTTGGTTGCTAATGTACCATCAACTAGTTCTTCCTTTGCCAAAATTGTTACTTCTTCTACTCCTACTTAGTCTTTAGATTCTTTAGTTATGCATATCAATGGGTAGTCTTCATCAAGCTTCATCGAACCTGAACGAGCTTTTGTTAATGGTCGAAGATCCCGTAGCCCACCACAAGGAGAATCCTTGGTTCACCAAGATAAAATGTATCAAACAAAGTTTTGGAAAGCAGGTCAAGAGCATTTTCTCAATAATATTTATGATTCTCTTTCAAACCTCGGAGACGCTAAAGATGTAGCCGGACATATGAGTCTTGATCGATCTTCATGATTTTTTTATCATGGAATGTTAGAGGGTTGATGGATCCAATCCGCAAATACTTGGTCCAAGATGAGATTGCTTCATGCTCCAGGTTTTATGGTAATCCGGAATTTCTTTGCCTTCAAGAGATTAAGATTTTTGAATTTATTATGTAATGTACTTACCCTTTTCTTTGGCCAAGTTGTTTTTTTAAGCCACTAATCATTCCCCTAGTAGAGGGGGAGCTATCATTCTTTTGGCAACTAAGTGAAAAGATAATTTTATCTCATGGGGTGTGGACCCTTCCAATCATGCAGTTTGGGTTTTACTTAAGGTTGGTGGGCTATCTTTTGGCATTATTAATGTTTATGCCTCCAATGATGCTCAGGAGCGTTGTAGCCTCTAGCGATGGTGTGTTTTTTCTTTACCACCTATTGTTTGGGTTATGTGCAAAGATTTTAATATGACTGAAAAGCCTACATACAAGATAGGACAACTTCCCATGTAGTGGGCTACTAGGGAAAGAGAGGCCTGGTACTTCATGAAAAATAAATTGGGTTTGTCAGACCCCAATTCTTGTTTTTCTCCTCAAGATTTTCCTAAAAATTTGTGGTATATGTGGTCCAATTTCTAAGTTGGTCATGCATAAAATGCTAGATAGAGCCATGCTTTCAGATCATGTGCAGTTCTTATTTTATAGGAGAAATACTTCGACTTCATTTGTAGAAACCATTCTTGGTACTACTACGTTCAACCATTCACCCATCATGTTTAATGTGTTGATGAAATTCCTGCCCCAGAGAAACTACAAGTCATAATTTTTTTTCAATACTTCCTTTCTTCAGCACCCTTCCATGGTTTGTTATATCCGTAGAGTCTGAAATCTAGTTCCTAGACCTACTGGAGAGTTGGGTTGGATAGAATTGTGGAATGATATCATTTTTTATACAACTATCTTGCTTCGTACTTTGGGGAAATAGGTGGCATAGTTCAAAAGATATTTCAATGCTTTCCTTCATGATGAGCTTGTCAAAGCTTTTCTTAGGCTTGAGGTTTGTTCGTTTAATCCTAAACTTCAGTCTCATGTTACCCAACTGAGGATTGAACTTAAACTTGCTGAACTTTATGAGGCTCAAGGAGCTCGAATTAAAGCCCATCTTCATTGGCTTAAAGTTGGTGATAGGGTCACCAAAGAATTTTTTCAAAGGCTCCACCCTCCCAAGCAAGCTACTCAATTCAAGGCCATTCAAGACAATGGAATAAGGCTTACCTTTCTTCCTGAGATGATTAATGCTTTTGTCAAGCACTATACTAATGTTTTTCTCGCTAAGCGTATTCCCCTAAGTAGGAGCAAGAACTAGCAGCTTCTTTGGTAGTTGTACCAGTTAAGGTTTCAGATTCTCAAAGAGCAGGGTGTGATAAACTACTCTCCCTTATAGATCTGGAGGATGCATTATCTCAAATGGCAAATGATAAAGTGCCAAGTCTGGATGGCTTTCCCTGTGAGTTCTACAAGGGTCTTTGGGACTTAGTTGATCATGATATACATAAATTTTATTTGTAGGCTCTTCAAGTAGGCTCTTTAGGAGCAATTATTAACAGGGGTAGTATAAAATTCATACCTAAGTAAGGGGACCCAAAGCTGATTACTAATTGGAGACTTATTACTTTTTTATATGTTAGTTACAATATCATTGCCAAAGCTTTGGCTCTTTGCCTTAGACCTCTTCATCCTTTAATAGTTATATCAGAGTAAACTGGCTTTATTCAAGGAGGGTACATCCTTGACAATGTTTTGGCTATCTAGGAGGGCATGGAATGGGTCCGAATGTCAAACCAGAACATATTTTTTATTAATATTGATTTTGAGAAAGCTTATGATCGCATTGAATGGAGATTCATTCTTGATATACTCAAATCTTTAAGATACAGGCCAGTTTTAATTCAGACTATTGCTATGCTATTCAGAGATGCTTAGGCTATTCTCAATCTAAACAATTCATAGTCTGAAGTAGTGGGTCTGTTTAGGTTTGTTCGGCAAGGGTGTCCTATTGCTCCTTTATATGTGATTGTTACTGAAGTCTTCGGCTATATTTTAATTGCTCAAGCTTCTACAGGTATTATTAAAGGAATTTCTCTTTCAAATGATCATGGACAAATTATTAATGGTCACTTTGTTGATGACTCCTTTCTTACTATAAGAGAAGAGGAGCATATAAGAAAGCTTAAGAAACTCCTTCGATATTTTCTTTGGAATAATTCTTCTGAAATAAAGGGATTTCATAGAGTTGCTTGGGATATTTGTTGTCTTCCCATAGAATCTGGTAGAATGGGTCTGCTGGACTGTAGATGACAAGGTATTTCTCTATGTGCTAAGTGGGTGATTAGGGCTCTAAGGAGAGCTGAAACTTGGAAAGTTCTTGTTCAACATTTCATTTTCTCTGGTATTCCCTTAAACCATAGAGCATGGAGAGGGTTGGATTTTCTCTCTCTCATTATTGCTCTAGTTTTTGTTAATATTTATGGCTCCTTTATTATTAAAAGTATATGGAAAGCCTAGTAGCAGCTCACTCCTTGGATATGTTGGAGAGGAGATGGCTTTCATAAAGGCTTATCCATCAATTCTATGAATATTTGGTGGTCCCCCGTGTTTCTTTATCAAATTTTTCCCTTAGATCAGGTGCAATGGATTCATGCTCAACGGTTTTTCAAAAAGGGTATTGTTACAATAGTTGATTTCTTTTCTTGCCAAACCAGGGATTGGATCCCATGGAATAAGCTCAAATGCACCTTCAAGCTAAATGGTGTGGATAAATATACATATGATGTTGTTAGTGCTCTCACCCCTTTTTCTATGTTGCATAATATTGGTGTGCACTCGCAGCATCCTTGGTGGTCAGACTGGAGATGGCATGTTGACACTCCTTTGCTTAATTATAAGGCTCATTTGGGGTATAAATGGTTATCTCCTCATCTTCCTTTGGTGCCTAAGCTCAATCAACATTGGGACTTATTTTCTACAAGGAAGATGGAATTCTAGATTTCAAAATATTTGGGCTACTTATGTTGAGCCCAAGCAATCATTTTTGTGTGGAGCTTGTTGTGTCAAGGCCTTCCCTTGGGGGAACGTTTTAAGCACCTTGGAATTCCCGATCCTAAATGTCCTTTTTGTGGTGTTCCCGAGTCTTGTATTCACCTATTTTGGAATTGTAGAAGATCTAGGTCAACTTGGGAATGGATTCTTTTTTTTTTCCTCATTTACAGTTGCAAGAGTTTCTTGGCCCCAAGCTCTTCTTGGGGACTCTTTTACTTTATCTCTCCCACTTTTTGAAGTGTGGCAGGTTTTTAGGATTAGCCTACTCTTTCATATTTGGAAGACCCATAACAAAATTGTTTTTAAATAGTGTACACCTTCTATTACATTTACTCATGCTAACAAATTAGAAGTTTTTAATGACATGTGGCTACGGATATGTATCTAAGCCAACAAAGATGCTATGGATTTGGATCATCTGCATGTTCTTATGGTACACTAGGCCAATGCTCCATGTAGAGTCAATCAAATACCCACAGAGCGCTCTTCTCAGGAGCATTTTCAATCTCGCCCTCACCATTGACCTCCATCATATGTAAGAAGTGCTCTCACAAATAGGCACTGGTCTCAACCCTCACTAGTCATGAAGTATCCTAATTTTGACATTGGTTGTTCATCCTGCCAGGATGGGGGGTGGGATGATGTTCAACTAGTTTCTCCTAGGCCAGTTGTTGGTTGGAGCGATGTGGGTACTAAAGGCCTTAATCATGATGTAGAGGGGTGGATTCTCATCCCATAATCACTAGTAGTTTATGCAAGACAACATGCCAGGGCACATTACTCCATATGATATGCTTTCTTTGATGTAATTATCATCAATGATCATGATTGGTAAACTTATGTTTTTTGGCGACTTTGTTTACTAACCCTTGCCAATGAGGGTTAGTTTGATTCCCCATGGGGTGTGTTAACCCAACCATTTTTTTTACAATTTTATTGTAAAAGCTATTATATTAAATTAATATAAAGTTGCTTTTTTCATCAATATATATATTCTACTTAATCAAAAAAATTTATTAAAAAACACATGGTAGATGAAATTGAATCTATATCTACTACTCCCCTAAATGACTTCCACATATAAACCAATTTTATATAATTTTTTTTAAAATAACAAATACCTATCTGTTTTTCTTGTTAAAATCAATTTTATATAAAAATAATAAATAACTACTAGTTTTTCTCGTTACAATATAAGTCGTAAGCTTTAAATTCAGTAACTAAAATTTGCAAACCTATTTGATGCTACTTAAAGGAATGAAGAGGTAAATCTAGAGTATAACGGGTTTCCAGTAAACATATTTTGGCATGTCTAATTTATATTCTTAGCTATATAACTGATTTCAAATAGATTTAACACATTTGTACTTTAGATTATGCTACAGCCTACAGTTCATACTTTCACACACAAATTTTAAGAATGCAACTAAGAATTTCAAAGAGTGAACTGAAATATGATCAAAACTATTATCATTTTCCTCTTCTAATTGATGAGCTCCCATATTAAAATTAAGTTGTCTTATTAAGATATTTTCATTATTGATTTCTTGCTTTTAGTTTTAATAAACATAATCCACTGTGAAAATTTTCATAATGATACTCCTTGCATTGCATGCATGCAGACTGTCTTTAACAAAGGATAAAGAATGTCAAGAGAGAATGTAACAATACTTTTCAATCCCCATGCCACAAGAATATGTTGGCAGTTTTGACATTATGCCACATTAAAGTTTTTATGAAATTTTGTTGACAATTTTTGTTGTAAAAAGTGGTAAAGTATAATGAATAATGTTCCTTCTTTCTCTCAATTTATATTGTGTTGATTAATTTTGGTTTTAATCCTCTTTCTTTAATTTTCATGGACTTTGTGCCCGTAAATGATGGGGTTTAAGGTAAAATTAATATTAATATTAATTTTAAAATGGAACAGCAGGAGTACAGTTAATAGTTTTCTAGCATTGGCAAAATTATTTCGAAATGGAAGCACCTGTAATTAAAAGTTAAAAATAATTTCGTCATGTTTTCAGGTAAAATGCAGTAATTTATTTTAACGGATACCCCAAAAATGGGTTTGAAGACACCGGAAGTCATGGTGCTAGAGGTTTCAAAGGTAAAAAGACATGAAAGTATTTTTATCCCAAGAGAAAGGCGAAAAATATTTGTCACCCTTCTTTGAGGTGAGAACATCTTTATTTTATTATGAGCATGAGCTAAGGTAATAGCTTGCAAGGTAGAGGGATGGTCAAAAGTGAGTTCACCCCAAGGGTGGGGCGACGAACTCCATTCGCCCCATCCCGGGGTGAACGTTGTCTTAAAAAATAATGGAATGGGCACCAAGTAAAAATCAACAGACTTTCACCCCAAGTGAGGGGCAAAAGTCCCTTTCACTCCTCCTTTGGGAGAAACCACATCTTAAGAATAATAATGTTCTGAGTGTGACATCAAGGAACGAAGACAAAAGAACAAAGTGCGTTTGCCCCAAAGGAGGGGTGAAAACATCGTTCGCCTCACTTTGAGGTGAACGTCTTCCTAAAAAATGGGCAAGTGCACGATTGACAAAGTCAAAAGGGCTTTCACCCCAAGTGAGGGGTGAAACTCTCGTTTGCCCCTCCCTGAGGCAAAAGCATAACGCCAAAAAAAATTAAACAAATTTGCACCACGAACCTCAAAAGAGAGTTTCACTTTGAAGTAGGACGACAATTCTTGAGGCGAAAGGAGATGTCAAAGAGCACAAGTCAAAGATAAAGTTAGTCAAATGACCTTTCATCCCAAGAGAGAGGTAAAACTCCCATTCACCTCTCCTTGAGGTGAAAGCATATTGTAAAGACATTCGCAGGCACAAGACGAGGGTCCCACATTAAAGGAATTTTTAGAAAATGGCTTTCACCCTAGAGGTGCGGTAAAAGCTTTGTGTGCCTCTCTTTGGAGCGAATGGTATTTTAGATGAAAGGCACACCATGGCAGTTAAAGGGAAGAATAGTCAATAGTATTTTTTCTCCAAGTGAGGGGTGAAACTCTCATTTGCCCCTCCTTGGGGTGAAACGATATGAAAACATTTCAAGGCACTAAGGTGCGGATTCAAAGATGGGCTAAGAATGATTTTTGAAGTCAAACGAAAGGAGGTAAAGCGTCAAGAATTTTGCAAGGATGAAGGTGAGTTCACCCCCAATGGGGGGTGAAACTCACTGTCACTCTCCTATGGGGTGAAATGATATTCTGGTTGTTCCTCATCTCCAAATAAAATATGGGTGCGTACCTTAGAGTTCCAGACAAAGGTGTAGTTGGGGAGGGGATCTTGGTAGAAGAATTTTTCAGCATGGAATTAATGACAGAATGAATATACATGGGGTAAATGATTAAAACATCAAAGAGAAAGTGTGTATAGGCATTTTTGCCCAGACTTGTTCTGAAAAGGATTATCACTATATTTTTTGGTAAAATTGATTTTAAAAATCCAAGAAGACTTTTTAAAGGTTCTCGGACCGAGGATCAATGAAAATTTAATTATTGAAGCAAATAAGGCTGTGTTTCCAAGCTTTATGCTGAAAGAGTGCAAGATTAAATGCCAAAAAGTGATTTCAACTGTTTCCAAGGCATCACCCACCTACTTCACCTCTTTCAAAACAATAATTATACCTGATGGACTTTCTTGGCAAGGGAGAATTCCAAAGGCAAAATGGTGACATAAATTCAATGACCAAGACCCCTATTTTCATCCAATTTTGATGTGTTCCAATTCACCAAAGTCTAAGTTCACTGATTTCCTAGGAATTTTCCCTCCAAAGCTGGATCATTGCTCCCAAAGGAATATTTTTGAGGAGGAAATTCCTCTTATTGGTTCCTGATCTATGGATATTTTGTCCTCATATGTATTAAAATAAAGAGGTGAAATCCTCTATAAATACTAGATATTTTTATGTAACAAAGGAGGATGGACACTTTATAGAAAAACACTTTAAGTTTTCTATATAAATAGAATAATGCTTGGTTTATGATTTCTTGAATGGTTTTGTGTGTGATTTCTTTCTGCTTAGCATTTCTGCTCATATTCATGTCTGTTATTGGCTAATTTTAAATTTTGCATCTGGATTTAACTACTGCTAATAAGGGAGTGGATACTAAAATATCCTTTCGAAGTTATCTTTGCAAACGGTAAGTGGTTATTCTACATTTCTTTCTGTTATATGATGCTTGATACTTAATTTAAATTTCCACTGCTAGTCTATTCCCATCCTACATCATTCGGCTTATAGTCATGTTTCTCTTTTCACTATTTCTCATTTCTTTCCTGTAACTTTAAGCTTAAAAATTGTGTAGGATTAGTAAGGGAGCTAGCCCTCTTTGGAGATTGGCTTGAAGGACATTTCTTTCCTTTGGTATTTCAATGTTGGCCATGTCTAGGGTGCACAAACGTATGTTTTGTAATTTAGATAGATATTTGACCAATAATTTTTGGCACATTTGGTGGGACTCACAAGTCTCATATTAAAAGCATTATACGCAGTAGTAAGGTCTTGATGTTCACCTTTTTTATTGTTGATCTACAATATCTTACAACTCAAAAATACCCAAAAGCCTCCAAACGTGAATTTGGTGAAAGCCGTACTTCATGATCACAAGATCGAAGGCCAAAAATCTTGAAAACCCTATTGAGTTCTTTGATATTGACACCCAAAAATTAGAACACCCTAGAGTAATCACCTCAAATCTTATATCAGTCGTGTCATATTCACAAATAGCTGGTGTATTTTTTATTCCTTCAAGTCCAACTAGTACTTCTCCCAGCGTTCCTCCACCTCAAGTAAATTATCCAGTCAATATGGCTTAGAATCCGTCATCACAGCCACCAAGGCAATTCCCATCATGGAATAGCTCAGGAGCTTTGAATCTACAAGCTCAAAATCTAGTTCCTCAAGCAACATTGAAGGCTTTGCCCACCTACAATGGTACAAGTAAGACTTCTTACGAGCATATTTAGGATGTGTCTTTTCTGGCGATAATCCTCGATATCACATATGAAGATATTATGGTAATATTACTCGTATTGTCCCTCAGAGGAAATTTGTTGTATTGGTACCGATATTTACCGCCTGCTACTATCACCACGTAGGACTAGTTGGAAAAACTGTTGATTAAGAATTTCCATGATCAAGCTGGTCCTTTTTCCTTATTGCACCAATTCACAAGCATCCAAAGACATTCATAGGAGAAAATAGTGGATTTCAATGTTAGGTTTGCTAAAACTTGACATAGAATTCCTGATGGTCTTCGGCCTACTCCTAAACAAGTCGTGTTCTACTATCTGTGAGCTTTCAACTCCAACATTGGTATGGCCATCCAACAGGCCAATGTCAATACATTCCCATATTTGTATATGCAGATGCAAAAGGCCAAAGTAGATATGATTGCCATAAATAAGCTACCTCCAAAGGCAACAATGCCTATTTTTCTTGATCTTCCATAACATTTGTACTCTAGTGTATTTTCATAGCCCATGCCTTCTATGTATCTTTTTCCTTCATGGAGCTTGAGTTCACCTTAAATTACATCAGTTCTAGCTCCATAATTACCTGCTCCAACTATTCCACAACTACCTGCTCTTCCTCCTATTCCAGCATTGCATTATTTGCAAATAACTCTATCATTGCCAACACCTCCAATGCCCTCAAATCCTGATCCTCAAATAAAATTATTGTAGGAGATGCAATAACTTAATTCGTCAGTGAGGACAATGTCAAAAAAAATCACAACCATTAAAAAAAAGTAATCTGAGAGTGATTTTTGATCAAGAATATTTCAAATGCTACCAATTACTAGAGAGCAACCAACTTCGCCTAGCAAAGGTCCTGAAAGAAATACAACCATATTGGTAAATGAAGAAGCTAGTACATCAGATCGAACATATTGGTGCTCCACTTGTAATGATCCTCATGGCGAAGATATGTGCATGGTTCATTTGAACGATGTTCAAACATTAACAAAAAGTTTTGTCGATGGACAGATCGATATGATCATGGAAGTCGATCATAATTTTATGGTCCCTACCTTGGAGCATGTCTCAGTTCTTATGAGGATTGGGAAGAAGCTGGTAACTATTGATCTGATAGACATGGAGCTGCTAAATATCCCTGTTGAACAAAAGGTACAAGGTGAAAAGGTACAACCACAAGCAAAAGCACCTCATGCAACATCTAAGTAGCAAGATTTTATCTTGTTGAAATATCTCTTGCCCGTATGAGCTCAAAAGAGGTTGTAGGTAAAAGCATCAATTCCACAACCTATGATCGCTCAAGTACAAGTTGAGGTGAAAGAAAAAGCTATATAATACCTCCAGTACCCATAATTGACCAAGCATCAAAGGGCAGAAACTACTCAGTAGTACCAAAACAAATATGAGCTAGCTAGTGAAGGGAAAGACTCTGATACCTCTAACTATAACATTTTTGAATATATGAAGAGAATCCCTGCTAAGGTGAGTTTGTATAATGCATTGCAACTCCCTGGATAGGTTGATCTATTGCAAGAGTCTCTCAAGTCTACGAAGGATAAAAAGAAAAACCCCACCCAAATAATATTATTATAGACACTGATAGCTTCTACCATTGGTAAAAATAGACCATCCCCATTCTACCTGTCTCTCAATATGGAGGGGTAGATTGTACATAATTGTATGATCGATTTTGATGTTACGACTACTATCATGCCAAAGGCAGTATGTGAGGTCATGGGGATGGAGTCCATGAGGAGCAGTGTAGGAATCATACAGTTTTATGGGACCCCAATCAAAATGGTAGGTATGATTAAATATATTCCCATTGTTCTACACAACATACCACATATTACTATCATTCAATAAGTGGTGGTAGTTGATTTAGAATCATATTTTAGCATGTACCTTTCGAGGGAATTTATGGCAAAGCTAGGAGGATATCTTTCCTTGGACTATTCACACTTGGAGATTCCTTTCAAGGGAAGGAGAATTTATATCTATAATGAAAATCCTTTCAATTTTCATATAGAGAAACTTGAAAAAGAAGAAAAGTTAGCAAGTTTGATCAACATGATGATAGAAGAGCTGCAAGAAATAGACTTGATGGAGGAAGCTCTTGTTGAGCTTCATTTGGAAGAAGAATTTTTATTTATGGATTTTAATGCAATGGTGGAGATCAAAATCGGTTGCTACACCATAACCAAACCTAAAAAAGTTGAAGCCAAAGCTTCTGACTTTCAAGACTCTATCTCCTACTAGTTATGGAATTTATATTTCAATGGTGCAAGATGTAAGAATGGTGCAGGAGTCAAGATTGTTCTTGTTTCTCCTTTGAGGGTACAAAAAACATACTCATACCAGTTAACCTAGAGTTGTACAAACAATATCATCGAATATGAAGCATTGTGCCTTACTCTGAAGAAAGTAAAGAAGCTTAGCATTAAAAAATTGCATATTTTTAGAGATTTCGAGCTCATTGTCAATCAGACTACAAACAAATATGTATCAAAGAAACATTATTTGAAAGCCTATCGCAATAAGATATGGGATTTGTTCAAGTCTTTTACAACACTGAATGTTCAAGTGATTTTGTTAGAACAGAATAAACACACAGACATATTGGCATACCTTGGTACTAACTTCTCTCTCATTGAGCAAGTGGTAAGAAAACCAAATATTGTAAGGGTAATTTTTAGACCTTCGATCCTCGACAAAAACCTCTGTTGGCAAGTGTTCTATAGCGATGAGCAAATAGTCAATTTCTTGATCAGGAAAACTAGTAGCACAGAAGAAAGAATACTGGCTAAGAAGGAAATTGAAGGGATGATCCAGTTGAAAAATAACCACATTCCCAGGGGATTAATTTTGGTCGAGAGCCTATTTGACCAGAATGATAGAGCTGAGAAGCATAGTACTAAGGTAGATGAGAAGGAGTATAAAGAAATACAACTGGAATCTAATAAGGTAATAAAAGTTAGAATATACTGTACTCTAGAAGAGCTCAAGGAAATTAAGGAGTTGTATGAATTCCTTGACATTATCACGTAGAGTTATCACAATTTGAAATGATATGACAAAAATGTGATTCAGCACACCATCGAATTGCAGGAAGGGGTAAAACCCTTTCGATAGAAAAGTGGCATGTTAAAAATTGAAGTATTGATGAAAGCATAATTGTTGAAGATGTTGGAGGTGAAAATCATTTACCCCATCAAACACTCGATTTTAGAGGTGAAAATCGAGTGTTTGAGGTATTGATGAAAGCATAATTGCTGAAGATGTTGGAGGTGAAAATCATTTACCCCATCAAACACTCGATTTGTGTGGTAAATTTGGTTCCAGTACGAAAGAAGAATGGATATATTCACCTATGCGTAGATTTTCATAATCTAAACCAGGTGTCTTTGAAATACCATTATCCCTTACTGCAAATTGACCAGATCCTCCACATTGTTGTTGGAGCACAAATATTTTTGTTACTTGATTGTTTCTTCGGTTATAATTAGATTTGGGTAAAGGATTAGGACCAACATAAAACAACATCTACTACCCAGTGGGGCACTTTTTCCTATCAAAGAATAACTTTTGATCTTTTGAATGCTAGTGCCACATTTCAAAGAGCAATGGATGTTACCTTTGGTGAGTTGTTGAACCGAATCATTGTGATATACCTTGATGATATGACTATTTTTTCACATCGTAGGGAAGAGCATGGATCTCATATAAGATAGGTGTTTGAAAAGTATCGATAGTTTGGTATCTCCATCAACCTGAAGAAATCTATCTTTACTGTCAAGGAGGGAAAGCTCTTGGGACATGCCATTTCAAATGAAGGATTGGCCATTGATCTTGCGAGAGCTGAAACTCTCTTAAAATTATCACTACCAGCCAATAAAAAGGACCTATAATAATTTTTCGGTTAGATCAATTTTATTTGGAAATTTATCATCGATTTTGCTTAGGTAGTGAATCCAATGACTAAACTCCTAAAGAAAAATGTAGATTTTAAATGGACAAAAAAAAGATATAGGCATTCCAAGATATTAAAGAGAGAATCGTCTAAGCACCAGTGTTGATCAACCCAAACTATTCTAAGGATTTTATCCTTTATGTAGTGGGTGAGCATGAAAGTTATGTCATTGTCCTTACATAGATTCAAGATGATGGTGATGAATATCCAATAACTTTTCTAAGTCAAGTCATTCAGTCGTACCAAGAAAAATACAATTTCATTGAAAAGCAGGTTTATGTGGTTATGAAGTCCCTAAAGAAATTTTGATATTTCATCTCACAAAGTAAGACAATTGTCTATGTTATTCATCCAGATTTTAGGAATTTTATCATTCAAGGAGATCTTGATGATAAAAGAGCAGTTTGGGTCTCCAATATCGAATAATATGATGTAGATATTTGGTCGAGCACTCTATCAAGAGTTGGCTAAGAGCACAACTTCTCAGTGGCCAGTACCATCACACAATGAGGTTATCAGTAAGAGCAATTTTCCTAACCAAGCAACAAAAAATCGTGATTGGATAGAGGACCTAGTTGAATTTTTCACATCTGGAAAGTGTCTGTCTCACCTCAATTCCTCATAGAGGTGAAGGTTTATACTACAGGCCCTCAAGTATATCTTTGTTGCTAAGTGGATTGTTCCACAAGAACATAGATGGAGTGCTCCTTAGGTGTGTTAAAGAATCTAAAGAACAAAATATTTTTGAGGAATTCCACTCTAGCTTGTCTGATGGACACTATGCAAGGAGGTCCATGGCCTTGGAAATCATTCAGGTTAGATATTTCTAGCCCACTCTTTTTGTAGATGCAAACAAAGTGAGTCAAAGTTGTTATAATTATCAATGATATGTCGGTATGAGTAAGAAGGCATCCTTGCCTCTACATCCAATTCAGGTAGAAGCTCCATTTCAATAGTGGGGCTTAGAATTTATTTGGGTTATTGATCCTCATTATTCTATTGAACATAAATATATTTTGACAGCAACTGATTACTTTACTCGATGGGAAGAGGACATTCCAACAAAGAAAGTAGATCATGTGATAATCATCTCTTTCCTTGAGGGGTTGATTACCCATTTTGGTGTACTAGATGCCATTGTGACAGATATTGGTACTCTCTTTATTGAAGCAAATATTACTGAGTTTGCAATAAGGTATGGAATTTATCTAAAAACTTTCTCTAACTATTACCCATAGGTAAATGGCTTAGCAAAGTCCACGAACAAGAACTTGCTTCAGATTTTGAAGAAAACACTCAAAAGCAACAAAAGGAGTTGGTATCTACTGCTGAATCAAGCTCTGTAGGTGGATCACATATCGATGAAGAAGTCCTTTAAAACTTATCCCTAATCCCTAGTGTATGGCAAGGAGGTGGTTTTTCCTACCCATATTGAACTCTCAGTTCTCCAAACCTTGTAGATGCTTAGTTATGAAGATGATGAATCAAACCCCATGAGTGCAAGGTTAGCCCAACTTCTACAGCTAGAGGAAGAGAGAGAGAAGGCATATGTTTCTTTCACTGAACATGCCAAGATGACGCAGAAGTGGTTCGACAAAAAGACGACTGAACAAAAATTTGAAGTTGGAGATTTGGTACTTGAGTGGAATGAGAACAAAGCCAAACCCGGGAAGCACCATAAATTTAAGGTAATTTGGGAAGGCCCATTCTAGATTTTAGGAGTAAATTCAACCAATGCATACCACCTTCAGGATATGGATGGTCGAGAGCTATCAATCCCAGTTAATGGTCTTCATCTGAAGGCCTATTTTTGGTGACAAAATCAAGGATACAAGTATGTAAATATGTACAAAGTTTATTTTTCATAAGTATTTTTATTACTTTAATTAAAATATTATATATATAGAAAAATATGACTTCGTCAGAGAAGTGTCATGCTAACCTCAAAAGAAAAAAATCATATTTGCCCCAAAGATGTTTCTTCTTCCTCAAAAAATTAATTTCGTCCCGAAAAGCCTTTTTATGGATAATATTATGAGTTTAGGGTGAAATTAGAATTAATTATTTTAATTTTTTTCAGCAAAGTGTTTGAAGGCTCCAAAGTTAAAAATTGATTTATTTTTAAATCAAAGGGGGAAAAAGGAGGAAGTACTCAAAATTATTTTACCCCAAAAAAATTTTAATGCAATAAAATATAAAAAAAATATATAAAACGCTAAAGTGATAAATTTTTAATTTCGCATGAAGCTTTAAAAGTGGAAGACGAAATTAAAATTGGAGCAAATGCAAAAAGTAAAGTTTTTAATTTTCAACTCCAAGTTAAAAGTCTTTTTTGAAAAAAGTGAGTTAATTTTAAATTTGTTTTTCTAAAATTGGGGCAAAAATCAAAACAAAGGATTGTTTTAAAAGGAGGGATCAGACATGGGAAAGCATTAAATAGGTTGGAGGCAATTTTCAAGAGCAAAGGATAAGAAAAGAAGTGCCTTCCCAAAATTATTTCGCTCCTAAAACCAGTTTTTCAGCAAAGGATTAATTTTCAAGTGCCAGTTGATGTCTCACTATATTTTCAGAGCACCTGGAGCAAATTGATTTCACCCAAATTCGCCTTGGACAATGTTTTGACATTCCCAAGAAATAAGATCTCTCCATTTTTCCAAAAAGTGTTCATTGGTTCAAACTTGGCGAATCTATTTTTTGAAGTGGTCGTTTGAAATCCAGTGTGAGCTTTTTGAGGGTTAATGCGATAGAGCACAATTTTCAAATAATATTTTAGATGAAAGAAGGATTAACAGTAATTTTACAATCATTGATAATCATGCCAATTGAGTGGAATGAGGCCGATATTTGTTTGACTTTACCAAGAATATACACCACATTTACTCTGGTGGTTGGAGGCACCATCTATAAATAAGACACAGGTAAAATTGTTTAAAGAAGAAATTTTTTAAGTTTTACTGGTGTATTTTTGAAGTTGGTAGTTGCAGGATTTTCAGAGCGCTCTTCAAGTTTCCAGAATATCCATGATGGATAGAAGAGTTGTAGAATCAAAAGGCACCACGAAACTGAAGCAATCAAAAAAGAAAGCAAAGGGTGGAAAGAAGTCCAAGAAGGCTTGAAAAACAAATATTGATTTGGACCTGTACTCAGACGCTATGGCAAAAACTAGGGATTGCATCATCACCAACAAATGCGTGGTCAAACTGTGCCAGGAGGTGGAGTTTACAATCAGGTAGAGATTGACATTGGAGAGTCTGATAACTGTGGTATATTATGTGCAGTTTTTTAGGTACCTATGCACACCCGTTCACTCTTACCCAAAGTTGGTGAGGGTAATTTCTAAGTTTTATAACCCGATTACTAGGGTTTTCTGCAAATCAAATGGGGAAGTGCTTTTCACCATCTCTTCTAATGCATTTCAGAAAGTATTTGCTTGTAGGTTGAAGCCTCCATATCATGTGGTCTTTAAAAAATTACATCTCAATGAATAGGAGGAAAAGTATATGTCTATGATGTTAATGCGATAATTCATGGAGATGAAGTTAATCAAGGAGCCGCAGCTAGGGCAGTTGTTGAATTTATCGAAATCACTCTCAAATTTTAAGAGCCCATATTTGTTTTTAATGCGGGTATAGATTTTTGGCCTCCTCGTAGATTCCATAGTTTACAAGTGGTAAGCAACATTGGTGTAGTGCATATCACAGGTTGAGTTCTATGCCCCAACAACAATGGCAACAGATAAAAATCTACTTTATTTTGATTGGATAGATTTTATAACATGAAAGATGCACATTCAGTTGGAGAAGATGAATACTGGAGATGCGATGTCATTCAGGCACACATCATTTTTAGTTTGGTATTTCTTTTTCTATTTTTAGTCTGGTATTTCCTGGTTTTGTGGAACTGCCTCAAAGGTGGAGATATGACCCATTGGATCATTTTACAACTTTTTCAAGGCCAAATAGTTTCATTGTTGCCCATGGCCTGATATTCAGCAACATCGCAACAATCTGGAGGGGCATGATTTGGAGTGGAATGTTGAAGCTATGATGTTACTTTCACTGTGGTATGATTTTTATGAGCAAGAGGCTGAGTACAACCTCACGATGCATAAGGAGTATATTCCTTCTTTGGGTCTATTCAGTCAGATGAAAATCCAACTGCTTACGTGGTCTAAGGAAAAGATCACAAACTAGTGGATTATGAAGGCCCACCAAGAAAAAATTACATCAGCTTATGGGTTGAAGATGGATGAAGTTCTCCAATGCATATGATGAATTTTATGACATTTATAAGCCCATAACTTTCTCAAAGATTGTACCTCAAAGTTTTCAAAATTTTGATAGTGAATAAAGTGTGGCCAAAGAAGATCGCCTAGCAGTCGAAGATGACACATGTAGAAGAAGAAAAATTGTTGGTATTTAGAAGAAGGACTCAACGAGTAAAGAGAAATGTAGAAGAGGCATTTCCTTTTTCCAAGGCTATGAAAAAGCCAAGAACTAGTGCAGTTTCATCATCTATAGTAAATCTCCCTCCGCAAGTATCAGTAGCTTAGGCTACCATTTTATAGGATATTCCATTATTTTAGGAGAAGCAGCTAGACCAGTAGATGGAGGTCATAGATCTCAAAGTATTTTTAGTCTGGTGTTTCTTGGTTTTGTGGAACTGCCTCAAAGGTGGAGATATGACCCATTGGGTCATTTTACAACTTTGATCAAGGCCAAATAGTTTCATTGTTGCCCATGGCCTAATATTCAACAACATCACAACAATTTGGAGGGGCATGATTTGGAGTGGCATATTGAAGCTATGATGTCACTTTTACTATGGTATGATTTTTATGAGCAAGAGGTTGATTACAACCTCATGATGCATAAGGATCATATTCCTCCTCTGGGTCTATTTAGTCAGATGAAAATCCAACTGCCTACGTGGTCTGAGGAAAAGATCACAAACTGGTGGATTATGAGGGTCCACCAAGGAAAAATTACATCAGCTTATGGGTTGAAAATGGATGAAGTTCTCCAATGCATATGATGAATTTTATGACATTTATTAGCCCATCACTTTCTCAAATATTGTACCTCAAAGTTTTCAAAATTTTAATAGTGAATAAAACATGGCCAAAGAAGATCACCTAGCAGTTGAAGATGACATATGTAGAAGAAGAAAAATCATTGGTGTTTAGAAGGACTCAATGAGTAAAGATAAATGTAGAAGAGGTATTTCCTTTTTTCAAGGCTATGAAAAAGCCAAGAACTGGTGCAGCTTCATCATCTGCAGTAAATCTCCCTCCGCAAATATCAGTAGCTTAGGCTATCATTTTTTAGGATATTCCATTATTTTAGGAGAAGCAACCAGACCAGTAGATGGATGTCATAGATCTCAAAGTAGATATGGAGAAACAATAAGCCTAATAAGAACCTATCTCATGACTACCCCCATCACCAGCTCACATGGTGCTCGAGATCAAAGGTATATTTCTTTTTTCTTCCTCCACTCCTGAGCAGTTAGTGATTGTTACTTCTCTTCCCTCGGTTTCTACATCTGTTGATCCTCCATTCGGTATACCTTATAATTTCATTTTTCTCCCTACTTATCAGCCACCAATCACTACTACTTCATATTCTATTACCTTCTCTTCTGTCTCCATTGATTTTAGTTCATTCGCATCTATACCAAATCTATTTTCACTTCCTTCATCTTCTATTCCTATCACTTCTATCATAATTGTAAGTACACAAGCTACTCCACGAGTGAGTGTAATTGTAGCTGATCCTATCACTTCCATCACCTCCACTATTTCCATTCCACCTCTTAAATTCCTTTTCCACTTCTTCCTTCAAGCCAAACCTCTTCTTCTTTCTATTTCTCTTCTCTCTATTTTTGGAGTTGCAGGTGTTACCCTGGTTTGAGATAGAGGTGGTGACCAAACATCCAGTTATAGTGAAGGTCAATCAAGCTCATTTGATTTCATCACAATGGTTGAAGAGCTACAAGAGGAAAGAATCACAGGCTCCAACGAAGCCACTCAAGAAGGTCTCCTTTGATATAGAAGCCATGGAGACCCACACCATCAAGATGATTCCCCAGGTATAGAAGCCACAAGCAAAAATAACTCTGAGTGATTACGCTTATGAAGTCTTAACAGAGGACCTAACAAAGATTGACACTACTGAGAATATGGGAAACATTTAGGTTGATATGATCTTAGTCTACTTGCATGGTGAGCACTACAAGCAGAGATTCTATGAGGCCGAGGCAAATATTACTGAGCTTGAAGAAGCTCTAGCTAAGAGTAGAGCACAATAGGAAAATATATCAAAGGAGATAGAATAGTGGCGATAACAAGCAGAAGCCCACCAGAAAGCAAAGGAATCAATGGAGCAGTAGGTACAAATAGTCATAGCCCAACTGGACTCCATAAAAAATCAACTAGCTGATAAGGCTACACAAGCTACAGGCTTCTCCATAGATAAAATCAAGGAAGCCCACCACCGTTTGGTCAAAATATATGTGAATATGGTAGCAAAAGTAAGCCTAGTTCTATAGTATCTCTACGAGGCTCGAATATAGATCCAATTGAGTGAAGAGTTTGTGGAGACTATGGAGGATTTTCTTGAGCCACATATGGAGTTAGCAATAAGGATTCAAGCTCTTTCCCAGTCCAATATGCATACTCGCCTAATGAGTGAGATGGATCGGGGTTGGTCTAGCTCTAAGGTCACTCTGCACAGTTATTTTTATAGACTAGACCTGGTGAGGGAGGTTAGGAAGCTACTTATCATAGTTGAATAGGAGCACTCCATTACACTTGTTCATTTTGAGGCCCTTGCTGACATGGGATTCCTAGGTTTCACAGATGATCATGATGAACCCCTATCGAAAGAACAGTTAGAGGAGGCCTAGAAGAATTTTGTACAAGATACATAAAAAATTGACAGTTGGGTACAGCCATCATAAAATTATAGGTTTTGTTGCTCATGAAAAGGCTCACCCTCATGGAGTCATCTTTGTTTTAATTGGCTCAGAGATCCAAGCACATCAGCTTGGAGCATATAGGAACTCTATGGTACATCTTTGATTCACTTAGTCTTCCTTCCATATTCACCACAAATGCTTGGGCCAAAATAGTTGCAGTTTATGAGGCCACTTGTACAAGTTTTGCAAAGCAAGAGGAGTAGGCAACAGTAGAGCAGGAAGCAGTAGAGTAGGTACAGGAAAAGACATCTGGATCAGAAGTGCCAACTGACACAGTACATGAGGAGGACCACTAAGAGCCCAATGGATAAAGGTGTGGGATCAATTGCATCCATGCAAGCTAGATACCCCGAGAGCCACTGGAAATGTTGGTAGTTTTGCAATTATGCCACATTAAAGTTTTTATGAAATTTTATTGATAGTTTTTGTTGTAAAAAGTGGTAAAGTATAATGAATAATGTTCCTTATTTCTCTCAATTTATATTGTGCTGATTAATTTTGGTTTTAATCCTCTTTCTTTAATTTTCATGGACTCTGTATTGGGAAATGATGGGGTTTAAGGTAAAATTAATATTAATATTATGTTTAAAATGGAACAATAGAAGAAGTACAGTTAATATTTTTCCAGCATTGGTAAAATTGGTTCGAAATGGGAGCGCCTATAATTAAAGAAAGTTAAAAATAATTTCATCATGTTTTCGGGAAAAATGCAGTAATGGATTTTAATGGATGCCCCCAAAATGGTTTTGAAGACATCAAAAGTCATGGCACTGGAGGTTCAAAGGTAAAAAAAACATGAAAGTATTTTTGTCCCAAGAGAAAGGTAAAAATATTTGTCGCCCTTCTTTGAGGCGAGAACATATTTATTTTATTATGAGCATAAGCTAAAGTAATAGCTTACAAGGCAGAGGGATGGTCAAAAATGAGTTCACCCCAAGGGTAGGATGACGAGCTCCATTCGTCCCATCTTGGGGTAAATGTTATCTTAAAAAATAATGGAATGGGCACCAAATAAAAATCAATATAATTTCATCCCAAGTGAGGGGCTAAAATATCTTTTGCCCCTCCTTGGGGTGAAACCACATATTAAGAAGAATAATGTTGTGAGCCCGACATCAAGGAATGAAGGTAAAATAACAAAGTGTGTTCGCCCCAAAGGAGTGACAAAAACATCGTTTGCCCCACTTTGAGGTGAACGTCTTTCTAAAAAATGGGTAAACGCACGGTTGACAAATTCAAAAGGGGTTTCGTCCCAAGTAACGGGTGAAACTCCCATTCGCCCCTCCCTGAGGCGAAAGAATAATTCCAAGAAATAATTAAACAAAGTTGCGCCATGGGCCTCAAAAGAGAGTTTCAATTTGAAGTAGAGTGGCAATTCTTGAGGCCAAAGGAGATGTCAAAGAGCACAAGTCAAAGATAAAGTTATTCAAGTGGGCTTTCACCCTAAGAGAGAGGTAAAACTCCCATTCACCTCTCCTTGAGGTGAAATCATATTATAAATACGTTCACAGGTGCAAGACGAGGGCCTCGCATTAAAGGAAGTTTTATAAAATGGGTTTCACCCCAGAAGTGGAGTGAAAGCTTTGTGCACCTCTTTTTAGAGCAAATCGTGTTTCAGATGAAAGATACACCATGGAAGTTAAAGGGAAGTATAGTCCACAACATTTTTGCCTCAAGTGAGGGGTAAAACTCTCATTCACCCCTCCTTGGGGTGAAATGATATGAAAGAGTTTCAAGGCGCTAAGGTGCAGATTCAAAGACGGGCTAAGGGTGATTTTCAAATCCGAACGAAAGGAGGTAAAGCATAAAGAATGTTGTAAGGATGAAGGTGAGTTCACCCCCAGTGGAGGGTGAAACTCATTTTCGCTCTCCTATGGGGTGAAATGATATTCTGGCTATTCCTCATCTCCAAATAAAATATGGGTGTGCACCCCAGAGTTCCAGAAAAAGGTGTAGTTAGGGAGGGGATATTATTAGAAGAATTTTTCAGCATGGAATTAATAAAAAATGAATATACATGGGGCAAATGATTAAAACATCAAAGAGAAAGTGTGTATAGGCATTTTCACCCAGACTTGTTCTGAAAAGGATTGTCGCTATGTTTTTGGGTGAAATTGATTTTGAAAATCCAAGAAGACTTTTCAAAGGCGCCCAAACCAAGGAACGATGAAAATTTAATTATTGAAGCAAATGAGGCTATGTTTCTAGGCTTTATGCTGAAAGAGTGCAAGATTAAATGCTAAAAACCAATTTTGACTGTTTTGAAAGTGTCACCCTATTGGAAAATTTGAGTATATTGTAGTCATTGATGTCAAAGGATTAATGGCATAAGTTAATGACATTGGTTGTCATTTATGTCAAGGAAAATAAAGGTTTAATGGTTTTACCATGGTGGCACTAGCAAAAGAAATAGGAATATATTTTATGGTGGCAAAGACTATATCCAAAGAAAAGGCCCAAAGGAGAAGAGGAAATTATAATATTTAAATCTATGCAGATTTAAATAATTATAATAATTAAAAATTAAAAGGACCCAAAGGTTAAAATTTAAATTATAATATTTAAATCTACTTTAGATTTAAATTATTATAATAATTTTAAAAGGTTTAATGTTGGACGTCAATGTTGAAATTTAAAATTCCTCCCCAAGTGCCGATGTGAAGGATCATAAGGGTGAATACATATTTATAACATAAAGTTTAGTGTAAAGAATCGGTGGTTATTGTTATGTGAAAATCCCATATATTGCATGTGCAAAATTTGTGAGAGAGTATTTGCGGGTAAAGAGGCAACACCTTTTCAAAGATCGAGTTTGGGATAAAGTAGAGGGACAACAAAAATAATTTCCATCTGGGCAGCTAGCCTAAATGGTAGCTACCTTGGCACCTAAGTCGTAGAAACAGGGAGATCTCGGGTTCGAGACGTGATGGAGACAAAAGGGTTGAGATTTTTGCACTAAAGAGAGGAATAAAGGAGAGTGCATGTGGTTTTGGTTTCATGTGGGTGCCTATCCCATGCAGTTGCTTAGTCGAGGCTAGGGCACAGGCCATCAAGTAGCTTCGGTTTGAAATGCGACGGCGACAGTGAGGGGGAAATATTTTTTGTTGAATAAATTAATTGCTAAGTCTAAGGTATGCTTGCTTAGGGAATCATAAGGTTTTTTTTTAATTTTTAATTTTTGAATTAAAAAGGGGAGTGCAGAATAGTTGAGTTTGGTTGAGTTAAAAAGGGATTTTTTCCTAGTGTCATGTGTGGTGTGTTAAGTAAATGATGTTATGGTCTTGTTGAAGAATTGAGGTGCATTGAAATATTTTATTTTAAGTAGGAGGTATAAGGTGTATAAGGAATTTATGTGTGTAATTTGTGTGTTGATTGGATTGAATTTTATTTTGCAAGATTAGGAGTAATAAGGTGTGATAAGTTGCTTGATATTTTATTAATTCTTCATCTTTGAGGATAAAATAAGAGTGATTAAATATCAAATTCAGATTTCATTAAGCATATTTTAAGGTGAAAATTCATGTGGATGTTTTGATAAAGTATCTTGCAATCTAACCCTTGAAGTGGCATTAGAAAAATCAGTTCTTTGTGAGATAGGTTTTTGAAGACATATCTCCAGAAGAGCGAATTAAGAGGTATGGGCACATCACTCCTTGGTTAAAGTATTTTGTTGAAGCGAATGTTTGGAACATAAGGTGGGGAGAAAATGATTGTTTGATAAGCATTGTTGGAAATATTTGAGTTAGGATTTGTGCTTCATTGTTGAAGTTTTTGGAAAAAATTGGGATATAATTTAATAATAATCAGTGCTTCTATTATTGAAATATATTGAGACATTTGTGCTAGAGATTGTGAGCTACTTGTGCTAGATTTAAAAGCAAGTTAGTGCATCTTTGTGAAACCTTTTGAACATTGGTTTGAGAGATACTTATTGTAATTTTGGAAGTGTTTGAGATCAATTTTGTCAGGGAAATTGTGCATTAGTGTGATTGATATTTGAGAGAAAACTTGCAAGAAAGATAGACCAGTTTTGTGAAATAAGTTATAGATTATTTTGATTTGATTTGAAAGGGATTTTGCAAGAGATAGAGATTGGTTAATTGAGTACAAGATTTGAGAGTGTGAAATATATTGATTTTTTGATAAAGAATATCATTCTCTATATGTTCCAGAGGTTAAACGAATTCTAAATAGAATTTGTCTATGTGAAGAAAGCTTTTCTGAAAGATATTTATGTTGTGTTTTGTATGCAAGATTTAGAAATTATTGAGTAGGTTTTGTGAGCAGCATTGAGGGCAGATTTGAGCAATTCTTTGAGAAGGCTTGAGGACATATTTGAGCAAGTCTTTGAGAAGGCTTGAGGACATATTTGAGCAAGTCTTTGATAAGGCTTAAGGATAGATTTGAGCAAGTCTTTGAGAAGGCTTGAGGATAGATTTGAGCAATTCTTTGAGAAGGCTTGAGGATAGATTTGATCAAGTATTTGATAAGGCTTGAGGATAGATTTGAGTAAGTCTTTGAGAAGGCTTGAAGGTAAATTTAAACAATTCTTGAGAGAATACTTGGGACAATTTGGTGCAAATTTGTGAGTAGAGTTAAAGGATAGAGTTTGGTGTAGATTTGAGATAGATTTGAAATCAGGATTTGGAGATGATATAGTAGAGAGGATAGAGGTATCCAGTCGATAGAGGTCCACCAACTAGTGCAGTGGAGACAAAGGTCTCTGTGGAGAGAGATTCACAAGCCAAAGTAATGGGATAGATGTCTTCTAGAAGTCTACCAGCTAGAGTAGAAGGGATAGAGTTATCCTGTGGATATAAATCCATTAATAAAAGTTGAGGGGATAGAGTTCTCCTATGGATAGAGATCCAAAAACTACAGAAAAGGAAAAAGAGTTCTCCTATGGAGATATCCATGAACCAGATGGGGAGATATAATTCTTCTATGGAGAGATATCCATGAACCAGTTGAGGAGATAGATTTATCTTAGATCAAGTTCCATGAACCAAAGCTAGGGGATAGAGTTCTACTATGGAGAGAGATCCATGAACCAGAGCAAAAGGATAAAGTTCTCCTATGAATAGAGATCCAAAAATTAGAGCATAAGGGATTTGTGTCTCCTTTGGACAAAGGTCCATAAGTATTGTAATAGGGAATTGATTCCCAAGATATTTGTTGAGAAAATTTAGAAGAAATATTTTCTCTGTGGATTTGCCCACATTGTGTGAACCACGTTAAATTTGTGTCTCTCATGTGTGTAATGATTTATGCATTACTTTGATTATTGCTATTGATATTTCCATTGATAATATTGGATAATATTGTTTGGGAAATAAAAGTAAAATTTGGTCTTATATTGTTCACCCCCTCCCGGTATAATCCTACGTTCTTAAATTGGTATCAGAGCGGGTTCCTTTAGAAGAGTCTAAAAACTTGAAGGAAGAGATTATAGGAACACAGATGATATCTCAAAATGGATCTTCATCAAATAAGGCACCATTATTTGATGGGAACAATTATGCTTTTTGGAGCATAAGAATGAAGAATTACTTGATGGCACAAGGATATGAGACATGGCAAGCATTTGAGGATGGGTTCACACATACAACTAATCATACCATAGATAAATATGGTAAGCTCTTGCATGTGAATAATGTCAAGGCTATGAATGGAATATTAAGTGGATAACGTGAAACAAAATTTGTGAAAGTTATGCATTTCCAATTAGCAAAATAGATATGGGATAAATTGAAGCAAACATATGAGGGAGATAAAAAGGTCAAGATGGTAGAATTGCAAAACCATAAGAAAATGTTTGAATATTTGAATATGGAAGATGATGAAGATATTACTACATACTTACTTCATGTGGACGAGGTTGTTAATACCATGCATGGAATTGGATTCAAAATTGAATACTCCAATGTTGCTCAAAAAGTTTTAAGGTCACTCCCTATGAGGTATGATGGAAAGGTTTCAGCTATAAAAGAGATGAGAGCTATTGAAAAATTTACTGTGGATGAGTTACATGGAATTCTCATAGCTTATGAGATGAGGATAGTAAAGGATACTAACTCCAAGAAATATGTAACTTTTAAAGTTTCAAATAAGATAAAAGATAAGAGATCATAATCAAGTGGTGAGTCAAGCAGTGATAAAGAAGCTAACTATGGGAGAAGAAACAAGAAGGACTCAAGAAAGCATAGAGGTATGAAAATAGTGAAATGTTTTAATTGTGGTAATTTTGATCACTATGCATCTAATTATTCAGAAGCTGGAAGCAATAGCAGTGAAGAGAAATAAGATCATAAGAAAAAGGAAGCAGAAAAATCCAGGCATGAAAAGAAAAATAGGTATGGACAAGGCAAGCATGAAAAGAAGTTTTTTCAAAGGCACAATAAGAGTTTCTATGTTAAAAAGGCAAGAAAGGTTTCAAGTGATAATGATGAAAGACTCTTAGATAGGAAAGAATAAGAGATTATATTTTTTGCAATAGAAGAGGAAGAAAATGCTCTTGCTAAAGATAAATCTAAAAAGTATGAAGATGCTCTTGAAAACCAAGAAGTAGAGAAAGATTCAAAAAATGAAGAGGAAGGCAGAGTAGATCTAGAATCAAAACTTATTGTTGCTCTCAAAGAATTGAAAAATGTTAGAAAGAAAAATTCAAGAATAAAGACTCAAGTTCAAGAATGTGAAGAAGAAACAGAAAAGCTTCTATAAGACCTGACAAACTCAAAAGCTAAGGCAAGGAGAATTAAAGCGGTCATGGGTGAAAATTTAGAGGTAAAAGAGTTAGAATATGAAAGATTAGAATATGAGGTAGTTTCACTAAGGATGGAAGTGAAAGATTCTAAGGACAAGCTACAAAAGTTTGGGAAAAGTTCAAAGAATTTGGATAAGATTATCAATGCACAAAGATCTTCATCTATCAAAACAGGACTTGGTTTTGAAGAAGGATAAGGGAAATACGAAGAAGGGTCAAGGTCAAGCTCAAAATAAGAGGAAGTTTCAGAGGAAGAGAGTGAAGAAGAAATTAATACTTATGAGGATAAGTTAAATAATAGAAGCTTCACTAAGAAAGGAAACAATGCACAAATAAAAAACAGGAAGGACAAAGAGACCAGCGGGTTCAAGACAAAATTTATTTAAAGGAAGTTGTTTTTCATATAATCAGTTTGGTCACAAGGCTACGCATTGCAGGACTCAAGGCTACGCATTGCAGGACTCATGGAAAGGAGTATGGCCTCACTAAAAGGAATGTCAACTCTTTCAAATATGAATATTTATTCCAAGGGTATTTGTACTCTTGTAATCACTTTGGTCATAAAGTGATCCACTGCATGGTTCATAAAAAAATGAGTATGGCTTCACCAGGAGGAACTATAAGATATTTGCACATTCTAATAACCACAAAATTAGTTGTTACAAGTGCAATAATCTAGGACATAAGGCCAAGTTGTGTAGAACAGAGTTTCTAGAACTTCTAGAGACAAGCAAGAACAGGGACACTCAAAATGATCAAAAGGGTATGCTAAAAAATAAGGTTGGCAAAGAAAAAGAGCATTGTATGGTGGGAGTATAGATTCTCCCACCCCAAAATTAATCACCTCAAGGAGATGATTTGGGGAGGGGGTTAAGATAAGAGTCTTATATTTAGCCCCAAAGGAGTCCCTTTGCCATTGATGTCAAAGGGGGAGAGATTTGAGTAAGGGGGAGAGCATTAATTTAGGGGGAGCAGTTTCTCAATGTTAAGATCTCACTATTAAAAATAAGCACACTCACACAAAATACTGAAAATAACTCAAATACATCAAATAACTCAATAACACTATGCAAAAATTAAATGCAAAAATAGAACAATCTCACAATAACATAGAATCACAGGCCTCTTCGAGGGGGCAACCTCCTTTAATATTTCATTAGCTTGCAAAAAGGATGAATTTGTACATGGCTTCATATATTTTAAAGAAAAACTTCATGCAACCCTACCTAAAGGCTCAAGATTTGGCTTACATGCAAAATGCCACTCGAGCTAGAATCTCCTACCTACCATCAGTTACAATCTTGATAAAAATGGTTACATGAGATGGTGCCACTTGGATAGGCACCTTACTTACAACATACATTACAAAGTATTAAAAAATAATATTAAAATGGGATTCCTTATGTTGGGAGTGGGTCATTACATAAGTAAATGATAATTACAAAATAACGTTAGGATAGGATCCTAACATGTCCTTCCCCTTTGAAAATCTTTATCCTCAAGGTTGAAAATGAGGAAACTGGTGTTGGAGCTGATGGAGAGACTTCCACGTAGCATATTCTGGCTGAAGCCTATGCCATTGAACAAGAACTTATGTGATGGTACAACTGCAGAGAGTGTGGGTTCGATGATCCAATAATTGTTCAGGTTTGAGTAATATGGACCCTTCTTCATCCAATTCTTGTAATGTTGACTAAACCTGTACCTGTGTGCCCACAAATGTTTTGAGAGAGGAAACATGGAAAATAGGATGGAGTTTGGAGGTGGACAAAAGAGCCAATTTGTAAGTAGTGGAACCAATCTGTTGAAGAAATTGGTAGGGTCCATAATATTTTGTAATAAATTTTTGGCACCGATGGATTTGTAGAGATGATTGCTTGTACGGCTAAAAGTGAAGGAAGATCATATCACCCACATCAAAGATACACTCAGAATGATGTCGGTCAGACTATTATCGCATTTAATTTTGGACCATATCCAAATTCTACTTTAGCTAGTGGAGAACATCGGTATGTTGGCTAAGAGTAGTGTCGACTACCTAGACCTTGGAGCTACCTGGGATGTATGAATAAGGCATGAGTGGAGGGCACCCATAAATGGCCTTAAAAGGGGTGATTTTGGTTGTTGTATGATAAGAAGTGTTGTACCACCATTCAGCCAAAGGAATCCACTTTTCCCATTGAGTAGGATGATCTGATGCAAAGAAATGAACATAGGTCTCCAAACATTTATTGACAATCTCAGTTTGACCATCCATTTATGAATGATAGGCTGAACTCATTTTAAGTTGAGTTCCCTGCAACTTAAACAATTCTTGCCAACAATGACTAGTGAAGATTGGGTCATGATCAGACACAATGGAGGTGGGCATACCATGAAGGCAAAAAATAGAATCGAGAAATATTTGGACAATGATGGAGGTTGTGTAAGGATGGCCAAGGGAAAAAAAATGAGCATACTTCAAAAGGTGATCCACTACCATGAGAATAATAGACTTACCACCATATTTAGGTAACCCTTCTATAAAATCTATGGAAATATTAGTCCAAACCTGATCTAGAATGGGCAAGGGTTGAAGAGTACCCAGAGAATGTACCATTTCACCTTTCATCCGTTGACAGGTATCACAAGTTGCTACAAAATCATAGATGTCCTATTTCATACCTTTCCAGAAGAATATGCATTTGAGGCATTCATATGTTTTAAGAAATCCTAAATGGCCTACAGAGGGAGCAATATGTAGTTCCTTCATAAAAATCTCACAGAGTGGGGACGTGCAAGGAAGAACAAGGTGTTGGTGATAATACAGGCTATGGTCATCCCAATTGTAGCTTGGGAATGAAGTACGATCATCATAAAGCGAGGCCACCAAAACTTGTAAGTCTGCATCATGAAGTACCTCCTATCGTAAGGAATCTATCCATTGAGGAACAGGTGAGGAAATGGCACATAACATACTGAGGACCTAAAATTGACAAGAGAGAGCATTAGCCATAAGATTCTCTTTACCCTTATTATAGGTGATATCATAATCATATCCCATGAGTTTAGAAAAATATTTTTATTGTTCTAGGGTAGCAACCCATTGTTCTAAGAAGCATTTGAGACTCTAATGGTCTGTTTTAATAGAGAAATGGTGCCTAATGAGATATGGTCTCCAATGGGTTACGACATGTAATATTACCAACATCTCCTTGGAATATGTAGATTTCCCAAGTTAAGATTAGAGAGTGCCTTACTAGTTAAATCCAAGGGTCTCCCTTCTTGCATCAACACTACCCCGATGCCACGATCGGAAGCATCACTTTCAATGATAAAAGTCTTAGAAAAAACTGCCATGGCTAAAACTGGTGTTGTGGTCATAGCATGCTTTAATACGAGGAAGTCTTGGTCAGCAGGCCCAATCCAAGTAAAAGAGTCCTTATTTAACATGGATGTGAGAGGGGCTACTGTTTTACCATAATTACGAACAAATTTACGGTAGTAACCTGTAATCCGTAAGAATCCTCGAAGTTCCTTGAGAGTGTGAGGTTTTGGCCAGTATTGAACTGCCTGAATCTTCTTGGGGTCAACCTTGATGTCATATTTGGAGATAATGTGTCCTAGATACTCCACTTCAATCAAACCAAAGGAAAACTTGGACCGCTTAGAAAAAAATTGATGTTGTGCCAACAATTGTAATGTCTTATCCACATGGATAAGGTGTTCTTTCCATGAGCGGCTATAAACCAAGATATTATCAAAGAAAACTAGGATGAACTTCCACAGGAGAGGGTAAAATATGTTGTTCATTAGGATCTGAAATATATATGGAGAATTTATCATACCAAATGGCATTACCAAGAACTCACAATTATCTTCATGAATACGAAATGCAATTTTGGGAATATTCTCATCCTTCAACTTGATTTGATGGTAGCCAAAATGAAGGTCTAACTTGGAGAAGTACATAGCTCCATGTAATTCATCCACTACTGGAATGGGGAATTTATCCTTGATGGTAATTTTTTTGAGCTCACGGTAGTCTATACACAATCACCACAAGCCATATTTATTGTGAACTAGTAAAACTAGAGAAGAGTAAGGGTTGGTACTGGGTTGAATGACATCAGCTTTGAGCAATTCTTGTACCATCTTCTCAATTTTAGACTTGATAGCATGAGGATACCGATACGGTCTGATGTTGGGTGGTGCATTACCTGGTAGTAGTGGAATAGCATGGTCATGTGAGCAACGAGGTGGTAGGGTAGTTGGTTCTAAAAAATGCCATCATGCTTGGTCAGAACAAGTTGCAAATCTGTTGGAATTTGATCCACTATGGAAGTACTTGGTTGAATTGAAAATATTTGTGCAATGACCCCATGGGATGACTTTTTCAACAATTTCCATATGATTGGAACTAATAATTTAGAAAGGGTCTGTTTTGGTAACATGGAGGGTGTGTGTTTGTCCATGTTGTGAAAACTGCATCCATAGTTCTAAAAATTTCTAGGAGATAGTTCCCAAGGTGCTCAACCATTGAGATCCCAACATAATTTTACATCCTCCTAATTGGAGGGCAAACATTTCTTGCTTGAGTTCATAATCCCCCATATTTATTTTAACATTGGGACATTTACCTTTACAAGGTAAAGTGCCTCTATTTTCCACCATGACTTCAAATGAATGGCATGTGTGTATATAGCAATTGGCCTTCTTAGAAACTTGAGGATCAATAGAGTTGTGTGTACTTCCTGAATCATTAAGGATAGTAAGGTGTTGGCCTTTAAAAAACCCTCAACTTTCATGGTTTCTAGAGTGGTAATCCCGGCAAGATCATGGATAGAAATTTATGCTTGATATTCTTGGGTGTCCTTTTCCTGTTGAGTTTGTGCTTCAGTTGTGTCACTCTCCTCATCACTATGGTCACTGTTATCGGGTTCCTCTACATCTATTAAGAACAATCTCTTATTTGCACATCTATGCCCCTTCACAAATTTTTCATCACAATTATAACATAGCCCTTGGGCACGATGCACATCCATTTCATCTATAGTCAATCACTTAGGAGTAGGAGGTTTATTATTAGTATTATTTTGGAACCAAGGAGGAAAGGGAGATCGAGCTTGAGAAAATTACGATGTCCATCATTGAGCTAAGAGTTTAGATTCATCCAATCGGGCTAAACTGATAGCCTCCATCATGGTGTGGGGTTTAAAAATCTTGACTTTAGTCTGGATATCATCTTTCAACCTACTCACAAAACAACTCATAAAAAATCCCTCATTCAAGCCCTTGGTTTTATTTTCCAACTTCTCAAATTGTGTCTGGTAATCGTGAATTGTGGCTATTTGTTTCAACTTTGTTAATGCTCCTGTAAAGTCTTCATAGTCACTAGGGCCAAATCAGGTGAGTAATTAGGACTCAAAGTCCTCCCAAGATAGATCAGGGGTAGTGGCTCGTAGCCATTGGAACTAGTGTAAGGCATAAGATTCTAAGTTGAAAGAAGCCATCTAAACTCGATGATATACAGGGACATTGTGGAGTCTAAAGAATTTATCAACCCAACATAACCACCCATCGACATCCTTTCCATTAAACTTAGGAAATTCCAATTTAGGTATTTTTAAGGTCGAATCGTGATCATAGTGAGTGGTTTTTATTTCCCTTCTTCGATCTTCTATTTTCCTTTGGCAACCTCGTTCAGAGTTTTCAACTTGGTGTTCAGATGTGAGAGTACCTTGCAATTTTGTTTCCACCTCTGTAATTTGTTCTACCAAGTAGATTCTACTGGCATCATGATTCGTTCGAAGCTCTTGAATCTCTTCTCTTATGGTGAGGTTTGTAGTGGTCAAGTAGTCAAGGTATTTTTGCATGTCGATCAATATTACGACAAGTTCTAACTCCTTGTGTTATCCATGAGTGCCCCCCACCATTGTGGGTCCTCTTTTACTAAATTACTAAAAATAGATGTAGGGTTTTAGGAGTTACTATTTTTAGTAAGGCATCCAAAAAAGTGCTTGGGTGTGGTATATCAAAAGAATCATCTTAAAAAACAACACTGATTTTAGGCACCCCAGGGTTTTTTTTATATTACTATTTTGACGAGTCTACTGGTGTTGTTAATTTTTGATTTGGGGTTACGGTTCAAAATTTGGGGTCTAGGATTAGTTATCTCTGACCTATAGTCTGCTCCTTGACCACCCTGTCACTATCATGTCTCTTCCTCTATCACCTGTACTATGGTTACTGACATGGTTCTTGTTACTAACCCTGGGGATTCTTTGACAGTGATAGTACTATTTCTAAAATTAGAGGTCTATAATTCTAGACTATTATAGAGGGCTATTACTGTCGACCTAACTATCATTGTTACTGACCAAATTGTTTCTATCAATGTCTTGACTATTCTATCTGACCACGGGCTATTGTAGACACTTGCAAAATCTGTCATGACTTTTGGTGCATGCAAGTTTATTTTCTGTGATAAGGGATGCCTTCTCTATATGCTCACTTTTGAGGTTGTGAATGCAGGATAACATAACAGATATGGTGTTTATTTGTAGGTGGAAGTTATGTTTTGTAGAACTAGGGCACACTAAGTAATGGAGTATGTAATACCCATAGGCCCTCTTTTATACCGCAGTGACAAACAATAGTTCTTGGACCAATATTTTAGGCCACTACCCAAGGAGGATTCCACACATACCCTTTAGCACACTGTCTATCTCTTTGACAGTACGAGAGGGTGATCATCTGGGAGTCTGTGTCCCATGGATTATGGATAATACAAGGCAAAAAATCTTCCTAATGGATAAAATTTTATTTAAACCTATGTTGTCTCTCGATGCACCCGAAGATGCATGGGAGCTCAAGTTAGTGTGCAAGTGTTGTCTCAGGATTGGGTATTGGATATGGATTACCCCTCACTTCACTAGACGCTTTATGGGCTATCTATCTTAACCAATAATGATAGCCCTAACCCTCGACACAGGGTTTCCAACCTACACAACTACTAAAAAAGATACTGTATTTTTTGTGTTTTCTAGTTTTTTAGCCAAAAAAATAGACTATAATTTTTTTGGATTTTTTAATAAAGAAAAAAATAGAAACAAAAAACACACTAAAAATTATACCTAACGTGCAGAATGGATGGCAAAAATCATCTCAGTTGCAACAGAACTCAGCCCTGGAAAGCGCTCTGATATCACTTGTTAGGATATCACTATTAAAAATAAGCACACTCACACAAAATACTAAAAAATAACTCAAATACATCAAATAACTCAATAACACTATGTAGAAATTAAATGCAAAAATAGAATAATCTCGCAATAACATAGAATCATAGGCCTCTTCGAGGGGGCAACTTCCTTCAATATTTCATTAAGCTTGCAAAAAAAATGAATTCGTACATGGCTTCATATCTTTTAAAGAAAAACTTCATGCAACCCTACCTAAAGGCTCAAGGGTTTGCTTACATGCAAAATGCCACTCGAGCTAGAATCTTCTACCTACCATCGGTTATAATCTTGATAAAAACGGTTACATGAGATGGCACCACTTGGCTAGGCACCTTACTTGCAACATACATTACAAAGTATTACAAAATAATATTATAATGGGATCCCCCACGTTGGGAGTGGTTCATCACATAAGTAAATGAGAATTACAAAATGGCATTACGATAGGATCCTAACACTCAAGGGGAGCAGATTTGGAATTTAGTGGTTTGAAAAAGAAATTTTTAGAAAAGGGTTGCCATCAATGACAACGGGGGAGATTTTTGGAAATTTTGAGTATATTATTGTCATTGATGTCAAAGGATTAATGATGACATTGGTTGTCATTTATGTCAAGGAAAATAAAGGTTTAATGGTTTTACCATGGTGGCACTCGCAAAAGAAATAGGAAGATATTTTATGGTGGCAAAGACTATATCCAAAGAAAAGGCCCAAAGGAGAAGAGGAAATTATAATATTTAAATCTATGCAGATTTAAATAATTATAATAATTAAAAATTAAAAGGGCCCAAAGGTTAAAATTTAAATTATAATATTTAAATCTACTTTAGATTTAAATTATTATAATAATTTTAAAAGGTTTAATGTTGGGCACCAATGTTGAAATTTAAAATTCCTCCCCAAGCGTCGACATGAAGGATCATAAGGGCGAATACATATTTATAACATAAATTTTAGTGCAAATAATCGATGGTTATTGTTATGCGAAAATCCCATAAACTGCATGTGCGAAACTCATGAGAGAGTATTTGTGGGCAAAGGGATAATGCCTTTTCGAAGATCGAGTTTGGAATAAAGCAGAGGGACAGTGAAAATAATTCTCATTTGAGCAGCTAGCCTAGATGGTAGCTACCTTGGCACCTAAGTCATAGCAGTAGGGAGATATCAGGTTCGAGATGTGGTGGAGGCAGAAGGGTTAAGATTTTTGTTTGAAAAGAGTTTTTGTGTTGAAAACAAGAATAAAGGAGAGTGTGTGGGGTTTTGTTTTTGTATGGGCACCTAGCCCACATGGTGGCCTAGTCGAGGCTAGGGTGCGGACCAGCAAGCAACATCGATTTGAAATGTGGCGACGACAGTGAGGGAGAAATATTTTTTGTTGAATAAATTAATTGCCAAGGCTAAGGTATGCTTGCTTAGGGAGTCATAAGGTGTTTGTTTTATTTTTAATTTTTGAATTAAAAAGAGGAGTGCAGAGTAGTTAAGGTTGGTTGAATTAAAAAGGGATTTTTGCCTAGTATCATGTGTGGTGTGTTGGGTAAATTATGTTATGGTCTTGTTGAATAATTGAGGTGCATTGAAATATTTTATTTTAAGTAAGTGGTATAAGGTGTATAAAGAATTTATTTGTGTAATTTGTGAGTTGATTGGATTGAATTTTATTTTGCAATATTAGGAGTAATAAGGTGTGATAAGTTGCTTGATATTTTATTATAACTCTTGCATTGTGAAAGGAAGTTATGAAAGGTTTTGTTGGATATTAATGCTTCATTTTTGAGGATAAAATAAGAGTGATTGAATATCAAATTCAGATTTCATTGAGCATTTTTGAAGGTGAAAATTCATGTGGATGTTTTGAGAAAGTATCTTGCAATCTAACCCTTGAAGTGGCATTAGAAAAATTAGTTGTGTGTGAGACAAGTGTTTGAAGACATCTCCATAAGATAAAATTAAGAGGTATGGGCACATCACTCCTTGGTTAACTGATTAAAATATTTGTGAGTGTGAAACATATTGATTTTTTGATAGAGCATATCATTCTCTATATGTTCCAGAGGTTAAATGAATTCTAAGTAGAATTTTTCTATGTGAAGAAAGCTTTTCTGAAAGAGATTTAAGTTGTGTTTTGTATGCAATATTTGGAAATAATTGAGCAGGTTTTGTGAGCAGCATTGAGGGTAAATTTGAGCAAGTCTTTGAGAAGGCTTGAGGGTAGATTTGAGCAAGTCTTTGAGAAGGCTTGAGGATAGATTTGAGCAAGTATTTGAGAAGGCTTAAGGACAGATTTGAGTAATTCTTTGAGAAGGCATGAGGGTAGATTCAAGAAAGTATTTTATAAGGCTTGAGGATAGATTTGAGCAAGTCTTTGAGAAGGATTGAAGCTAGATTTGAGCAAGTTTTGAGAGAATATTTGGGACAATTTGGTGTAGATTTGTGAGAAAAGTTAAAGCAAATTTATGCTAGACTTGGGATAGATATTTGTGTAGATTTGACATAGAGTTGAGAGCAGACTTGGAGGTGATAGAGTAGAGAGGGTAGAGGTATCTAGTAGAAAGAGATCCATAAGCTAGTGTAGGGGGGACAAAGGTCTCCTATGGAGAGAGATTCACAAGTTATAACAGTGGGGATAGAAGTCTTCTAGAACTCTACAAACCAAAGCAAAGGGGATAGAGTTCTCCTATGGATATATATCCATGAACCAAAGCTAAGGGGATAGATTTATCCTATGGATAGAGATACACAAACTAGAGAAAAGGATAAAGATATTTATCCTAGATTTGTGAGCAAAGTTAAAGCAGATTTGTGCTAGACTTAGGATAGATTTTGGTGTAGATTTGACATAGATTTGAGAGTAGGCTTTGGAGGTGACAGAGTAGAGAGGATAGAGGTCTCTAGTGGATATAGGTCCATAAGCTAGTGCAGTGGGGACAAAGGTATCCTATGGAGAGAGATTCACAAGCTAGAGCAGTGGGGATAGAAGTCTTCTAGAAGTCTACCAACCAAAGAAAAGGGGATAGAGTTCTCCTATGGATAGATATCCACAAACCAAAGCTAAGGGGATAGATTTATCCTATGGATAGAGATACACAAACTAGAGCAAAGGGAAAAGAGTTCTCTTGTGGAGAGAGATTCGTGAACCAACTAGGGAGATAGAGTTCTTCTATAGAGAGATCCACAAACCAGTTGAGGAGATAGAGTTCTCCTAGATCAAGTTCCACAAACCAGAGCTAGGGGATAGAGTTATCCTATGGAGATAGATCCATGAACCAAAGCAAGGGGATAGATTTCTCCTATAGAGAGAGATCCACAAATCATATCATAGGGTATTGGTGTCTCCTTTGTATAGAGGTCCATAAATATTGTAATAAGGAATTGATTCCAAAGAGATTTGTTGAGAAAATTTAGAAGAAATATTTTCTTCGTAGAGTAGCCCATATTGGATGAACCACATTAAATTTGTGTCTGTCATGTGTGTAATTATTTGTGCATTGCTTTTATTACTGTTATTGGTATTACCATTGATAATATTGGATAATATTATTTGAGAAAGAAAAGTAAAAGTTGCTCTTAAACTATTCACCCCCCCTCTCAATATAAGCCTGTGTTATTCACACCCACCTACTTTGCCTCTTTTAAAACAAAAATTATACCTGATGGACTTTCTTAACAAGGGAAAATTCCAAAGGCAAAATGGTCATATAAATTCAACGACCAAGACCCCTGTTTTCATCCAGTTTTACGTCTAAGCTCGCTGATTTCCCAAGAATTTTTTCTTATAAGCTAGATCACTGCTCCCAAAGGAAGATTTTTGAGGAAAATCCTTTTATTGGTTCCTGATCTATGGACATTTTTTTCTCATAGGTATTAAAAGAAAGAGGTGGAATCCTCTATAAATACTAGACATTTTTATGTAACAAAGGAGGATAGGCACTCTGTAGAAAACTCTTTAAGTTTTCTGCATAAATAGAAGGATGCTCGAGTTTTGATTTCTTGAATGGTTTTGTGTGTGATTTCTTTCTGCTTAGAATTTCTACTCATATTCATGTCTTTTATTGGCTAGTTTTAAATTCTGCATCTGGATTTAACTACTACTAGTAAGGGGGTGGATACTGGAATGTCCTTTGGAAGTTATCTCTGTAAATCGTAAGTGGTTATTCTACCTTTCTTTCTATTATATGTTGCTTGATACTTAATCTGAATTTCCACTGCTAGTTTGTCCCCATCCTACATCATTCGACTTATAGCCATATTTCCTGTCTCTTTCCACCATTTCCCATTTCTTTCCTGTAACTCTAATCTTAAAACCAGTGTAGGATTAGCAAGGGAGTCAGCCCTCTCTGGAGATTGGACCGAAGGACATTTATTTTCTTTGACCTTTAAATGTTGGTCGTGTCTATGGTGCACAAACATGTGTTTTGTAATTTAGGTAGATATTTGACCAACATAATCTTTAGCTCATCCCAAAACTATATTCAAGCCCTTGGAAAGAGAGCATGGTTACACAAAATGAAAATAGAATTTTGTTATTATCTATGTATCATTCGACCTCATATTATGGAGTTTATAACATATTTTATATATTTCTAGGAGTGCATTTATGCAGAGAAATACTAAAGGATAATTCATAGTAGAAGTGAAAAATCCAAAAATACTTCTAAAGAGAATAACTTAAATAGAGTGGCCACACTTGATAATTTTTTACTTCCATGCTATATAGAAATTATCTCTTATCTTATATATGTTAAAATTAGATTAATATAGAATTGGCCTAAATTATTTCGTCATTCATTAACTTCAATATTTTTAGATAAGAATATAATTATATTAACATAGGATTAACCTATATTACATTTTCATTCATTAACATTTAATATTCTCGATCAACAATGTAGACATTTTTTTTTTAATCCTTAAAAAAAATTAACACATTGATAAACTCAAAATAAGGAATATAACCTTCTTTCAACTAGTTCTTACATAAACAAAGGTTAAAAAATAAGATATTTTAATTTAAGATAAATATCTTCAAATTGACTTGGTTTTTTCTTCTATCATTTAAAAAAATATATATATTAAAAATTACATTAAAAAATAATAAAATATTAAAATTTTGTAAATGAAAAATAGAGAGAAAATAAATTTTCCATAGACGTTCTTGTAATATATGACCATCATAATTATGTATCAATCACTCTAAGCATAAGAGACACAACCTCTTTGAGGGTTCAACCTTACCCTCTCTCTTATATGCACAATTGAGGGTTCAACCTTACTGTCTCTCTTAAATGCACAATTGAGGGTTCAAAGAGAGAAAAGAATCATTTGTATGAGAGAGAAAGAGATAGAGAAACTTGACCCCATAAAGAATATTATAGGTCACATGAGATAGTTGGGTTCCCACCCCATCTATAGGGGCTTAATAATCCTCTGCTCTAGGTGCTTCAAGGAATGGTTTACATGTAAAGAGAGGTTAGAGATCACCTCTCTTTAAGACCATTGTCAATGGGGAGTCAACATTCCTTTCAATATGAAGAAGTATTCTAACATACTATTTCTAAGAATTTATTATGAGTGAGAACCCAATATCCATCCCATGATCATTGTTGCCAATTAATGGAGAATATTTTATGATTATATCCTCTATCAAATAGTTTTTTTTCATGTTTCATGAACATAAAACCCTCTAATTTCTCTAGAACTATAAATTGATTTATAACAAAGGTATGGTTGGTAAGTATCCAATGATATTTTAGTTGATAAGGCACAATGAGCTATCCATATTTTAGAGGGACCAACAACATTGTGGTGGGATCATGAGGAGTAGGATTTGGAGTTGTCTACATATTCAATGAAATGGGATATTTTTTAGTAGTTCCATGATCCTTACCTCTTGAAATACTTCTTGAGAATTAAAATCAATAAATTTCTTGATTTGTATGGACTATGTTTGTGGATGAGTACGACACTAATTTTTTTAACTGTTAGAGTATGTTAGTGACATTCATGACAATTAAATCAAGATGAACCTTTTCTTTGGATGACAAGTAAGAATATAGAGGGAGGTGATTCTTCATTAGCAATCAACTTTAAAAATTATTATAGATTTGACTAGGACTATTAAGCATTTCCATCCTAGAAGGTTTAATGCTAGAGACAAATTGAGAGGTTATATCAAATTCAAGGCTCTATGATAGTTATAAAGATATATTCCTTAATTTGATTCATGAGGATATTGATTGGCTGAGTAAGGAGGATGTTTTATTTATAAAGATGTTAATTTTACAAAATTCTACCCTTAGTATGACCAAAGCATACCTAGTCAAAGACCATAGGATTCATTCCTTACTATTGAGGACATGGGAGGAGTGCACCAAATTTATGCAATGTTTTATTACCACTAGGTAAAGCATCAAACCTAAGTAATTTGTACTAAATATAATTTGTGGTTAACTCTTTTAAATTTTATTAGATCCTAGTGCTACATATTTTTTTTTATACTTTCAATAATGGGTGAGATCAAGTTGGCATTTTTAAAACATGATGACTCCTACATAGTTAAATTTGTTATAGAGGTTAAGCAGTCGATACAAGGAGTTGTGCCTAAATGATCCTTTGATTTAGCATTTTTTTCATATAGACCTCTATAATTATCCCCTTAGGCTCTTATGATATGGTCATTAGAATAGATTGGATTTCTCCTCACAAAGCTAAGCTTGACTATTTTTCATAAATTAGTCAAGTGTGTGGATGATTCAAGTAATATAAAAAAGTTGCACGGACTAAAAAAGCTTGCATTATTTAAATCTATACCATCCATAAAAATGAATAAATACTTTCAGAAGAGATGGAAACTCTATACTATCACCATAGAAGAAAATTATGAAGATGACTCCATAAGTTTTTTACTATGGATACCTACACTATGTTGGAAAATTTTACAAATGTAGTTCTTAAATATTTGTCAAGGTTTCCTCCTCAACAAGAAATTGAATTCACTATTGAATTGGCACCTAGATCATACTCAACACTCAAGGATCCATATAGTATAACCACTCTTCAGTTGTGCAAACTCAAAATTCAGTCCTAGGAATAATTAAATAAGAGGTTTGTTAGGCCTAGTTTCTCATCTTAGGGACACTAGGTATTTTCACAAAGAAGAAAAATGGTTCCATAATGCTTTCTATCAACTACCATTCGTTGAGTAAGCTCGTTATCAAGAAACAATATCCCTTACCATGAACAAATGATATATCTAAATAGATGAGAAGAACAAAAGGTTTCTCTAAAATTGATCTCACATGGGGATATTATTAGCTCTAAATCAAGGAGTAAGATATTCCAAAAACAACCTTCCATACTTGTTATGGGTATTATGACTTTAGTATGGTCCATTTGGTTTAACTAATACCCTATAAATATTCTTGATATTGATCAAAAAAATCTCCCATGTTTGGATAAGTTGTGATGGTGCTTATGGATAACATCCTTATCTATTCACACACATCTAAAGAACATGAAGTGCATTTGCACCTAGTTTTTTAGTGTTTGTGAGAACTTTATGGGAAGCTTTCCAAATGTTTATTATTGTAGACAAAGATCTATTATTTGAGACATATGATCTCGAGATAAGATATCTTGGTAGATTCTAATAAGATAACATCAATAATGGAATGGTCCACACCATCCAATGTGTCCAAGATTCAGATCTTCATGGTATTTATTGATATTTTGACCATGGATTCTTCCAAATTTTCCATCTTATCTACTCCCTCCAAGTGCAAAGGAAGAAGTTTTAATGGATAGAGAGGTTTGAGTAATATTTTTAAATTCTTAAGGAACTACCCAACAAGGCACCCATTTTATTTGTACCTAATTTTGATAGGGATTTTGTAGTCTACACTAATGCTTCCTTAGAGGGGTTCGAAGGAGTGGTGATGTAGGATGGTATTCATTGCTTACAAAATAAGGAAACTTAATAATCATGAACTTAACTATCAATCACATCATGCAGAGTTAGCTACTATTACATATGCCCTCCAGATGTGGAGATACTATATTTTAGGGAGATAATTTGAGTGGAGATCTTACCACTACATTTTGAGGTATGTTTTCACTTAGGTAAACTTGAATACTATGCAAATAGAGTATATGATATTATTTTTTAATTTATTTTTCATATTATGTATATCAAAGGGAAGGAGAATGTAGTACCAAATGTCCTAAAATAAATAATGGTATGCTTATTCTATTACTCAACTATAATTTGATTTTTGTAATAATATAGTAGAAATTTTACCCCAATATGAGTGTTACTAGAGGTTACTCCATAATATTTTCAAGGAACTATTATGGGAATAGGACTATATGATGTATATTTGAAGCTAATGGGCTCCTTTGCTTTTATAATCAATTTATGTACCAAGTTCAAGGCTTGTATAAGAAATGATAGTAGAATAAGGGCATTGATATCCTTATGTAGCACATCAAGGAATCAAGAAGATATATACATATATAAAAAATTATACTTTTGGTTGGGCATGAGACAAGATAATATGGTACTAAGTGTTTTGAGTGTTAAAGAGTTAAAGTAATATATCAATATCCTATTGGGTCATTATATCATTATAATATTACTATATGGAAGTGGGACATGGCACATCTGTTGAATTCATATCTAGATTTTCCATGTTCTCCTATAGACATGATGTCATCATGATAGTAATCAAGGAACTATCCAAGGGAACTCATTTTTTTACTACATGGACTACATACAATATTTTTTCTATAGATTGGGAGTATGTAAATGAGATTGTAAGACTACATGGAATACGTAAGGCTATCATTTTTTATAGATATTCTCTTTTACTTTATAGTTTAAACTATATTTCATAGGTTGGAACCCTAAACTAAATTTTTTTAATGCTTATAATCCCTAGATAAAACAATAAAATAAGAGGGTTAACCAAGTAATAGAATACATGCTAAGAATGTATATCATGGATAGGAACTCATGATTGAAATATTACAAATATACCTCATGGTTTTTGTCTATAATAATAGTTATCTTATTTTCTATCAAGATGAAACCATATGGAGCCCTATATGAGCATCCATGTAGGACATATTTGAGTTAGGATTAGTTGGAGGATCACATACTATTCAAACCATATATGTTGAGAGATATGGAATAGAAAGTGTCTTTTATTAGGAAATGCCAATCAAAAGCTATAAATCAATAGAAGATCATAACTAATGTTAAGATATTTTATCATAGTTTCATTGTGGCAGACAAAGTTTTCTTATTTGTGTGACCTATAAAATTCCTATCCACTTTGGAAAGGTTCTAGAATATAGCACCATGATTATGGGACCTTTTGATAGATTGGACCTATTTTATAGTACCTTGCTTTATCACCTAGCTTGTCTTAAACCCTTAATATTTTCTATATTTCAATACTAATGAAGTATTTGCTAGATTTCTCTCATGTTCATAGAGTAGTTGGAATTACAAGTCATGCCCATATATTGATGTAGGTGAAGCATATTCATATCCTAGACCCTTGTGTAAAAGAGTTGTAAGGTAGAATAATTGGCTAGGAAAAGATCCTATAGGGCTAATATAGCAATGCTTACACTGTAGACACCCAAAAGTCATACATGTCTACCTCTACATACTTGTAGATCTATCTGGATAATTGTAGGTTTGCATATAATATCCTAGATCCCTATAGGATATTGTAGACCATCATAGATCATTGTAGACTATTCTAGATCAGCGTAGATCACTCTAGACTAGCGTAGACTGCTCTAGATGATCGTAGACCTTCATAGACCTATGTAGACCATTTCATTGGTCTATAGGTACGAAACCCTACTAAAATACACAATTTATATCTTAACCACCTTCCATTTATTATGAGGTCACCTATCATTTACCTAAGGCAACTTAAGTCCTTCCTAGACCTAATTAGGACCCCACGGGACTATTAGTTCCCAAAAAATTCCTAATTAAGTTAATTGAATTTCTAATTTAAAATTCACTTCACTTAAGTTCACTTTATGGATTAAAAAGGTTAATTAGGATTCTAAATCTTAATTAGTCCTAATTATTCCCTCACACATGTGTGCACCAAGTTAGTTAGAATATTTCCTAGGAAACCCTAACTCAACCCTCATCTAACCTAGGGATCAACCAACCCTAGTTAACCTAATTTTTCCTTACACATGTGTGAGGATAGGATATTTCTCTTAGGGCATATGATACAATGACTAGACATACCACCTCATAAACCCTAACCTAACCACAATGACTTTAGGGTTTAGTACACCTAACCACACCCTCTACACCTTAGTTTCTTCTATAAATAGGAGACCAAATTCTTCATTAAGACTCTCTCTCCCCTTTTAGTTAACCTACAAAAACTCTAGAAATTCAACAAAAAGTGCAATCTGACATATCTGAACCGTGCAGACAGCATAACACCATCTTAGGAGCCCATCCAGATAAGGATCTCCAATATAAAAGCACCTACAACTCAATTCACCCCCTGTCCCATGAATATAGCTTCCAATTTACCCCCTGACCTATGAATTGACCTTAAAAAAAGGTTTTTCTCACCAAATATTTTAGGTTTACTTTAGTTCATGTCTTTATGATGTTCTATGCAGTTTTTATCGCATTTTAGTATAATTTTCCTTCATGTTTTCACTATATTTTATCAATATGGGGCCTGACTAAGACAAGCCCACAAACACACTAATCCTCTTTTTAGGTCATAAAATAGGTGATAAAGTATCCACATCAACACTACCGGTGGCCCACATATTGAAGAGAATTTACAGAAACATATTCTAGATATAATGCAAAAATAATAACTAAGGAAATAATGACACCATTCAATGCACATATAACACACAAGATTTACCCTGGTTCACCCAATTTGGGCTACTCCAGCAAACAAGAGTCTATCCTCCTTGATATATTATTCTCTTCCCTCCACCTCAAATGGGGCATTACAATAATTATATAAGGAAACTCATACAACCCTAAACCACCAAGTGGTATTAGGGTACCGTGGATACACCACCGTGGGCTAAACCACCCACACCCACTAACCACCCACCAACCGTGGGAATCCCGAGGGCCGCTCCAAAAGTAGCGATAAAAGTAGGTGAAAAGTAGCGATAAAAGTAGTTAAAAAATTTATTGCCAGCCCCGTCGGCTATTCTATGCTGGTCTTCGCCAGCATCATTCACTTTCACCGTATCCGAGGGCATCCCCCTACGCACCCCAAGCCATCACCTATTACGTAATCAACTTTACCGTAGTCGGGGGTCCGACAAAGAATGAGTCATATCCAACATTCTCCCACTTGTTGAATACTTTGCCAGACCCATTTCAATTGAACAGAATCTAAACTTTTCAGTGCTTACAGCCTTGGTTAAAGCATCTGCAACATTTTCCTTGGTGTCTACCTTTTCCAAGCAACACTTTCCTCTGTTCAAGCATGTCCCTACAGAAATGGAACTTTGTATTAATGTGCTTCGTTCTTGAATGGTAAGCAGGGTTCTTTGCCAAAAATATGGCACTCTGACTGTCACAGTTTATTTTCACAGCTCCTTGAAAGAACCCAATTTCAGCGCATAGTCTTTGCAGCCATACAACTTCCTTACTTGCATTAGTGGCTGCCATATACTCAGCTTCAGTAGTTGAAAGAGCAACAACACATATGCATGAAGACCACCTACATTGAGGAATCTCAAAAGGAGCTATCATTTTATTTGATATTCATAAGAAGGATTTGGGACAATCCTCATTGTAACCCATGGACTCATTTTAATGAATAAAAAACAATATTCTAAGCATTTACATATTTTTTTATGCTTGATAAAATGGTAAATTTTATACATTTCATTCTGGCATGCCCGGTGGGACTGCCACAAAGAGTTATGCTAGATTAGTTTTTATTGCGAATCTAACATAATTTTTTGTTTCTATTTTATCGTAGGTACCATATCCTGACATCACAAAGATCCTTAAAACCCTGGCATCCCTCTCAGTTCATCACAACAGGAGTTTCAAGCTCCTAAATCTTATTCACCCCCCGCCCTGTGAATCCAAATCCAATTTGCCCTCGCCAGTGAATTGAACATAACTACTTCAAAAACCCTCAAATTGCAAAGGTCAATAGTAGAAAGATAGAACAATCCATCTAGAGCAAAAGGAATCAGATATTCCCCTTAATCATCCATGTTTTGTCATTTTTGGTTGCAAGGAAAAATTTCACTAGTAAATGCATCATGTCATTTGATGAATTTCTTGTTTTAATGTATTTATCAGATTGTGAACATTTATTTCAGTTGCTCTATATTTCTCTCGTTGTGTTTAAATCAGAGTTACATTCCTCTTTTCTTAAAATATTAAAATAGGCTTTTGTTCCTACTCATTCTTTTTGTGAATTGCAATTTTTAAAAACCATTTTCTTGCAATAGCTAGATCGTTCAAACTTCTTTCCAAAAACCTATGTTAAATCAAAAAGTTCAATTCATTTATCTTTTCAAAATCATGTCTATTTCCTTGCTCAAATCACATTTTAAAAATATCTTTCTTTTCCCTTTTGTAGCATTTCATCGATTCTATTCCAAAGCGCATTTCAAATTTCAGATTTCTTGTATGTCATTAGAATAGGAGTTTTTAAATATCTTTCACAAATCCCCTGGGTAATTTTCATATCTCTTTCATGTCATTAGATTAGGAGTTTTTAAAATATCTTTTGCAAATCCCCCGGGTAACTTTCAAGTTTCTTTCAAATCACTTAGATTAAAAATTTGCTATCTCTTTCACAAATCCTTTGGGTAACTTGCATGTTCTTTCCTCATGTCTTTAGATTAAAAATTTGCTCTCTTTCATAAATCCTCTGGATAATTTACATGTTCTTTCCTCTTGTATTTAGATTAGAAAATTTCATATCTCTTTCACAAATCCCCTGGGTAATTTGCATATTTCTTTATGTATCATTATATTAGGGTTTCAATTTCTTTTCCCATCATCTAACATAGAATTTCAATTTACTTTTGCACAATTTCTTTCAAACTTCTTTCATATTGCAATATTAGGGTTCCAAAATCCCTCTTATCACATGCTTCACATTGCTTGTTTACATACTTCATAGCATAGATCCTAGCTTCTTTTCAGAAAGGCACATAGGACTAGCTTTGCTTTCAAAATGCATTTTAAATCTAGCTTTTGCTTCCAAAAAATGCATCTAGGGCTAGATTTTCATTTTCAAAAATGTATTTAGTTATATTTCTTGCTTTTTACATCATCGTTGGACAAAAAAAACCATACAATCATGTGGTACATACAAGTGGTGAGATTGGATCTCATCCCCAATCCATCGCTCAAGACTGGTGAGGTAGGAGTTTCACCCTCCACCATCTCACCCCATAGACACCTAGTAGCCCCACAGGAGTGGTTTTTTGGACTTTACCATCAAAAAATCCTCAAATTTTGAGTTTGGTATTCCATAATTCATCACTGGAAGGAGCCTTCAAAGTGGGATAGGGTTAGATGCCTTTGTTCACAAGGATTATATAATTCGTGAACACAGTAACTATCGTTATTGACTAAGCCCACCTAAGGGTGAAGCGAAAGCATGGGTATACTGGCAGTAGGTCTTAGATAGTACCACCTCTTCTTATGAGAGGATACAGTGAGCTCATTTTAGCACTTTGAGTTCTCCCACCATAGGTTATCATTTTACTATGCCTTCCATATAGGTCACCATTCGCACGTCATGATATTGTTCTATTTTTTGCACCTTTGGGTGTTGCAGGAGGTTCTATAATGACAACACTCTTAATTTTTTATCTTATTTACCCCATTGCCTATGATATTATCTAGGAAGTATATTTTCAACATCAAAACACCCGTAAGGGGTCCAAGGTCTAAGGTTCAAATATCGAGCCTCGCTGGACTGAACGCTTGTCCCCTTCCTGGTGATTTTAGTGACGTAAAAGGTTTAAAATGATCATGGCATGGTGGTTATAGGAGCAGACTACATAAAGATCTATGTGGTGGCTTCTGAGATAGACATCGTAGAATACTATGGTGGCCATAAAAATCTGGATAGTCTGCCCAAATTCATGGTGGCTACTAATTACACCATGTAAAATAAAAAATATATATCAAAACACACTAAAATGAACAAAATACTTTATTTTCTACATTTAGAACTGACTCCAATTTCGTGTTGTTTGCATGATCACAAACTAGTTTCAGCACATTTCATCATTCAGCACTTAAGGAACATCTTATCTAAAGTTTGCCACTGCATTTCTTTGTCTTAGTCACAATTTGAGTCCAAAATTCATGGGGTTGCTTCAAAACCCCTGTACACATCACATCCTAAGCCTCAGATTGTAGTCTTTATGCAGTTCTGAAGCTTCATGATATGATATACATCATCATGCATGTTGTTACCCACAGTTGAGCGTATGAGCAAGTGCACCATATAGATGAGGCTTCTAGCACCACTTCTAGTCAGTCTAACCCTCCTGCTTCATTCATGAATGGGAAATCCACATGCACACCAGATCTGCTCATAGGATTTAATCCACGTTACACACATACGATGTCTCAAGGTGAGATATCCATTTTGAGTGAAGCCCCTGCCACTTCATTCAAATAATATAATCCACTTATTTCCCCTTCCTCATCATCTAATCCACCTTCCACATTTTGTGACCATGTGATCTATACTTCTCTAAGACATCTCCCTCATTTATTCACTATAGATGAGGAGACCCCACCTACATCTCCTACATTTACGCACCCTTTTTTTTAGAGTCTATCTCAATACCTGTTTGAGAATAACTCCTCTTTATTAAACTGTACTTGCCCTAAGGTTGCATCTTTTACCCCTACTATAGGGATGATTTTAGATCCATCCTCTTCTACACCAGGAACCTAGATGCCATCATTTCAAACAACCTCCCTTGCAATAGCAGCAAGAACCACCTCCACCATCACACCCACACTCTTCCCAATAGTCACAACCATCTTCTTACCAACAACCATTTTTCCCATCCTTTGAGGACATATCCCAACCACCTCCTCAAATGCAACCAATGCAATACCAACAACATCAACCAATCACATATATACAATTTGAAGTGAACACATTTGTCACCCCATATTTCCAAGCTCCTCCCTTGGAAGCTTATCATACTTTTTCCTCATCCTTCCCATCTACATATCAGGTGACTGGAGGGTATGCTACCCAATATTCCATTACACCTTCATCTACATCCACCTTTATATTACCCTCTCCTCCTTCTTTTTAGGTCCTAAACGCTAGTCCTCTTCCCACCTATGGACCAAGACCTATGACATATACCCCTACCCCTCTAGGATACTCCACACAGTTTAGTTTTCCCATATCTTATCCCTCAAGATAGGCGTAGGTACCATATTTTGACACCTTATCTCACCCACCTCTCGCACCGTCAGTCCTAGTACCTCCACCATTATCTACTGGGCCTACATTCTTTACGCCTCCCCCTTATTAGTCATTGCCTCCTATGAACCAACCATTATAGCAAGCTCATTTCTAGGAGACACACCACAACCGCATGCCCCACAACCACAATACTATTACTCTCAACAAATGTCTATCCCACATCCTATTGTTCCATTGGCCATGATACCGTATGTCATTCAGTAGCCACCTCACCAAGATCAATTGCAATACTTCCCCCTTAATACTGAGAAGAACAGTAACTCCAATATCTGCTACACTCTCGGGATCCACCTGCCTTAGCAACGTCCTCCACACCCCCAACACCTGAACTTCAACTTTTGCAAGATGAAGGATGCTAAACCTTTGCACAACTAGTTATGGACCACAGAAACCAACCTATGATGAACTCTGTAATGATTCAATCCATTCATCAGTCCTCATCTCATATTATCCTTATCGCTTTGAGATCCCAAAGTTTAATAAGTACAATGGTAAGGAATATCCTCAAGAACATGTGAGTAACTACCATTCAGCTTACTACTAGCTTTATAATAGCAATCCCCTCATGTTACGTACCTTCTCATTTTTTTGGGGGGGATAAGCCCTTTATTGGTACAACATGATCCTACACCATAGCATGTATACCTTTTAATAGTTTGCTAACTCCTTTCTAGAGAACTTTTCCATAAACATCAAAAATAAAACTAACTTTTCAAACATCTATGCCCTACAATAGGCTAACGATGAACCTATTATTGAGTTTGTCTTGCGATGGAGATCGATCATACATTCCTCACCCACTGTCTCCCCACTACTAAGTTATTGACACTCTTTTCTAAGAGTTGTCATAAATACATCTCTACCTCCTTACAACTTCATCAATGCCATACCTTTGAAGAAGCTATTACCCAAGCTAAAGTCATTGAAGACATCAAGGTCCAATCGGCTAAGATCAAGTTGAGATAGAAACCATCCTACAACTCCAATTTTTGTTTCAATATAAATACACCTAATCAACCTTTTTCTAGACCACCACAAGCCAACCAAGCGGTAGTTTCTACCTTAGAACCCTCACCGGTCTCATGACTCCCTCCTCCACCATAAAAAATATTTTATACCAATGCACCTCTCCCTCCTAGGCCTCAACAACATCGCATCCTGTGACCATAGGCTCCATAGTGTAACCTTACACTGCTATTTTAACCTTTGTCAACCCTCTTTCATAGGTTATATGATGCAAGTCACATCATCCTAATCAAAATTTGACCACTTGATATGAACCTACCTACACCTTAAGGATATATCAAGCAATATTTTTTTCCATATTACTGAAAACGTATCCATAACATCGATTCTTGTTGCTCTTTTTGTGGTTATGTACAAGATATTATCTATGGAGGTACCATCCAGGTCTCAAACCCCCTCACTTTGGAAAATTAAAATTTAGGGACCTTCCCAAACCATTACCTGATCACAAGGGGACTAACACCCAAAGAACTCCACCTAACCCCGTAGGGCCACCTAGATAGGTAAATAGTATCCAACATGACCCCCTTAACGTAGTGTAGTGGGCATGATTAACCTTACCACTCACAATCAATGGTATACCTCATACCAAACAACACCCATCATTTCTCCATTGGTACCATTTACATCTTCACAGTCTCCTATGAATTCTAATGCTACACCTCCTCTACCAAAAAATGTCATCACAATCCATGGTAGCTGTTGAGAAGCAACACACCCCCACTGAAAAATGAATTTCATCCTTTGAGAACATTGAGCTCTCCTTTTTGCAGTAGGGACCCTCTTGATATTTTCAGGTTTTAAATCCAAATTTGCTTGCCTCCTTTTTAAAGTTGTGCTTTTTCTTGCATTCTAGCTGTGTTATCTCAGACTTCACTTCTTACATGCTAGAATCATTCATGCTTAAAGAAAATCTTACACCGGTACGAAAAGAATGCAGAAAATAGATAGAAAAATGCATGAAAATCAAAACTTTCCTTTTTTGGTAATGTCGCGATATCGCGACACTTCCATTTATGGAAATGTCGCGAGATCGCGACAGGTTTTCAAAAAATCCGCCAAGTCCCAGAAGCGTAGCGAAATCGCGACACTTTCCATTTTTGGAAATGTCGCGATATCGCTACCGGTTAGGAGAGAGAAAGCAGAGTTGTACGGAACGTCGCGATTTCGTGACATGTTTGGGCCAGAAGCTTGAAGCACGAAAAATGTCGCGATATCGCGACGGGTTTGGAGAGAGAAATCCAGATCGTACGGAGAGGCGCGAAATCGTGACATGTCGCATTTTCGTGGCTGGAGAGAGAAGAAAGGCTACAAGAGTGAAAATCGCCAAGTGCAAAAGATGTCGCGAAATCGTGACAAAATTCGGATGAAAGTGCCAAGTGGGAAAGCTGTCGCGAAATCGTGACCAAACTGGCAGAGTGAGCCCGAGGTGTACGGACTGTCGCGATTTCGTGACATGTCACGAAATCGTGACAGGTCCGAGTCAAAGCCGAAGGAGCAGGAAGAAATTCAAAAGCCTGAAGGTGTCGCAAAATCACGACATGGTGAGGAGCAAAGGATGACGTCGCGAAATCGTGACACAAGGCATAGGAAGGTGTCGCGAAATTTCATGACACCAAGAAGGAAGTAAGGCGCGTGTCGCGAAATCGTGACACCACGAAAAAGGAAGCCAAGGGCGGCCGTGTCACGATTTCGTGACACGGCCAGAGCGAAGAAGTCAAGGAGCCCCGTGTCACGAAATTACGACATGGTGGAAGGGAGAAGCCAGGGTGTCGCGAAATCGCGACGTCGCGATTTCGTGACGTCCAGCGCAGCAAGGTTTGGCAAGTGAAGGTGTCACGAAATCGTGACACAATTGGGAAAGCGTTGCGCAGGGCAGGGCATGTCGCGATTTCGTGACATGTCGCGAAATCGTGACATGTCGCATTTTCGCGACCCTGCCAGCAAAGAGCCCGAGAGTGAAAGTGGCTTACAGAAGGCGTCCTGGGATGGTGACACGTGTCGAAACACAAAGCATGCCGCATATATTGAACCTTAGGACTTCTTTTTAATATTAAAGCTTTTGATTTAATAATTTTAAATGCTAATCCATCTTTTGTCTTTCATGCAGGAAGCCATCTGTCACTTGCGGGATAACGGAGAAGGAACCATAAAGACAAAGTCGAATGCAAATTAATCAAGGACAACCATGTTGAAAGTAAAGATGCCGGAAATTGCTGTGTCATCCAATTTTTCCAGATCTGGCTGCAAGGAGACTTTGTGGTGACTAAGCAGCTGCCCACAATGGAATATGTCGAGATTTGGCCAGGAAATGAAATATATGCACACAGTTGCCGGATTTTGCCGATGAATGCATTTAATGAAGATTTATGGCAGAATTAATGGAGTGCAGATATTTCAACTCAGGGATGGCTTTGCGGAGATGAACTGTCGGAGGAGTAGTGACTCATCCAGCTTACCCGAAGGAATTAATGAGGGCATTTATTTGCAGTTGCGGGTGAATGCAAGTGGCATTCGAATTCTATCTTCTCCATTTATGGCAGCTGACTGCACTGATTTGCAGAATGGTTAAGTTTTATCCAGACTTTGTTTTTAAATGGCTTTTTATTGTAAAACCCGGGTCCTAGGGTTTAATGTGATAAGATTTGCGGTTAGAGAAGAAGATATTTCTGAAAAGATCAGGGTCTGTCCTGAGTCTATAAATACTTCTTCTCAATGTAATCGCAGGAGGCGGAAACTTAGAAATAAAAGGCTATTGAAGCAATTTCTTGCAAAGATTGTTAAATATTTTTATTTCTGGACTTGGAGTTGATGTGCTGTTGTTTTTCTGTGATAGCATGGCCAGGAGCCTAATATTTTGCAGACTGTGATAAGTTCATCTTCTTTTGTTATCCGTTCCATTAAATTTTATTAGATATATGCTGTAAATCTGCCATATCAAGATTAAATATGTTGTTGGGCTTCATTTGTTCTATTGTATGCTAGGGGAAATTACAGATTTGAGGTTCAAGTTTGTTCTGATTGCTCTGTCCTCACTGTGCGAGCTAGGCTGCCGGTGAAAGATATCAATTTTAACCGACTTCCCTTCGGTTTATAATTTTCTGTTAGATCTGTTCCATCTTTGCCTTGTGCTCTTAGTTGAAAGTGATCTTAGAAAACTGGACACTTTCTTCTTTGATTTGTTCTGATATGAAGCTGATAGTATAAATGAAATTGATAGTTTAGGTTTTACAGTTAAAGTTTGGTAAACTTCTCTTTCTGCCTTACCCTACCTTCTCTTTGTTTTTCGAGAAATGATCCATTTTTATTTTCTTTATTTGTCTTTTATTTAAATCTATTGACCCATGAGAGCTAGATCAAAGAATCAATTTCAAATCTGATTGCCAACAAGTGACAACTTCTGAGCATTACAGAGCAAGTTCATTGAGCCCGTTGTAAGGTACAGATAGTCCATATTGAAAACTATTCCAGAAGCGAAAAAGAGTGAATTGACATTCGACCCGACTCTGTAACTCACACCTTGGATAACCAGCTAGATCCTAAAGTGAGTGGGATTTATCCCGTATAAGTGTTATCAGAGTTTCCTGCTCATTCTTCACAGGGTGTGTATGAAAGTCGGACCAACATTTAAAAATGGCGCTAGAAGGAGGGCCGAACTTATGTTCTTAGTGCACTTGAGTTGAGAAATCTGATTGTATGTGGTACTTGACAAATGCTGTTAAATTTTGTTGTTTGAGTTTTTGCTTGAACAGCGGGACTTAACACCAACATTTAAAAGTGGCCCAGTGAACTCCGATCAGTATTATAATTTGTCAGTACAGTTTTTAAAATTGTCAGAAGAGAAGACCTCAAGTTCAGTACTCTGTTAAGGATTGTCAGTTTGTAAGTGCTTGTGAAAAGCTGGATTCTACATACAGGGTAACAAGGTCCCACCCCAGAGCCGGAGAGCTCCTTGTCCCTGAATTAGAAACCCCGAAAAGAAGTAGCCTCAGAAGGGCCAAGTCTTTGTCAGAAATAGTTTTATCACCGTTGATAGTTACTCCAACCACAGTTCAGAATATCACTGTCAACCAGGTAGTAATGGCAAATTGGTTAGGCTCCACTCGCTTTGAATATTCCGGGTATAGCCCATGACCTACCCAGAAATCCGGAAAGATATCTCCCCAAATATAAACATGATGGGACAAGAACTGCAGAAGAACATTTGGTTGCATTCAAGAATGCATTGAAATTATTAAATGTGCAGCATGAAGATGTTGCCTGCAGACTCTTCCCGTTCACTCTCCAGGAGGGAGCTTATGACTGGTTTCTAAACCTCACCAATGATTCTATCACCAGCTGGAATGACTTAGAAAAAGTCTTTGTGTCACAGTTCGATGAAGTGATAGACCCTAGTATTTTATATCAGCAGTTTTTTGGCATCAAGAGAGAATTAAGTGAATCCATCAGATCCTATAATGTTAGATTCCAGAAAGCTTATGGTAGACTTACTGGGTATTATGTACCGAATGCTGACCTAGCATTAGAGATCTTTAGAAATTCCCTGGATCCCATGACCTCTGTCTTCTTGAAGAGAGATCCCGCTATTACTAATTTGACAGAAGCTTATAAAGAAGCTTTGGTTCTGGAAAGACAGTTGGGACCCCAGCCTCTAAATGTTCAGCAAATTCCTCTGATTGCACAAGCTGCCCCTGTATTCAATCCTATTCCACATCAGATGATGCTGCCAGTTTGTCAGACTCTACCATCAGCAGCACCATTGGCTGTGGCACCTGTTGAGAATGTACAGAACCCAGTCAAAGAGGCTGACAATGCAAGAGTTGAAGAAGTCTCAAAGATTGTTCAGAAACTGGCAAATGATTTCTTGAGTTTTAAAAGGCAAGTTTCTACTGGGGACAACCCCAACAGATATTCATATCAACCGAACAGATTCAACAAGCCCCCATATGAGCCTAATAAATATTACAAGGGTAAAGCTCATGATGTGAACATTTGTGATTTGGCTCTGCCCAACTGGTGCAGAATACATGCCACTTCTCAGCATGGAGAGTTGGACTGTCTGGAATTTTGTAATGCATTTGAAGCCTTGTCTGGAGATTTGATCTCCCCTAAAAATCAAAGAACTGCTGATGGCCCAAGTTCATCCAGCCACAGTGCAGCCATGGTCCTGGATTCTTTCACTTTCCCGGATGAATCTGAGAATGTAGCTGAAATGCCTATGGATGAGGTACAGGCTTTCCAGCAGTACAGAAGAGATAACTACAATCTGAGAAACAGGAATCCGGAGCCTAATACTACATCAACTCCTCCGGACAACTCTCACAATGTTCCTCCGGATCCCTCTCCAAGCAATAATCCATCCCCACCAAAGGGAGGAGGTCAAAGGGAACCAGATGCTTCTGTCCCTCCACTTAACAAAGGATATAACATAGTGGAGGATATGAAAAAGATTAAAGCCAACATTACTCTGCATGAGTTAGCACAGATTTCAGAGCAGAGGGACAATCTGATAAAGACATACTCCGGTCCTGCTACTAAACCTGTGGACAAAGGAAAGAAAATAGCAAATGCCAATCTAGCCATGTACAAAGAAAAAACTGAAGTTCCCCCATTTTACTGACTGTCCGTATTTTTGGGAAGAACTTGCACAATTGTTTGGTAGATTCGAGGTGCATCTGCTAATGTTATGCCTCTGGCCATTTGTCAATAGTTGGGACTGACCCCAATGAAGTCTGAAAGGAGAGTTGTCCAGTTGGACAAATCAGAGGTCAAAGTTGTTGGAGAGCTTCAAAATATTCATATCCAATTGGCATCTGAGCCAAGGGCTCAACATAAAATTGAAATCCAAGTTGTGGATATCCCAGTGGGGTACGGGATGTTGTTGAGTAGGGATTGGTCTAGGTCTTTGAACGGATATTTGGCAACAGATTTTTCACACATGTGGTTGCCGTGGAAAGGAGTGGCAAATCAATTGCGGGTTGATAGAGAACCCAGGTACAAGCATACAATTACAGAGTACAATGCAGCAAATGAAACTGTAAATATTGCAGAGGTAGATATTGGTGTCTACAATTTAACAACTGGGCAGGGTAACAAGTTTAATAAAGCTCATCCTGTACATACTAATGAAGTCTGGACACTTCATGTGGATGGGGCTAGATGTAAGCAGGGTTCTGGAACAGGGGCAGTCCTCAAAGGGCCTGAAAGTCAGACATTTTTTATGTCTTACCGCCTACAGTTCCCATGTACAAACAATTTAGCAGAGTATGAAGCTCTGATTTTAGGTTTAAAATTTGCTTTGGATAGAAGTGTGAGGAATATTCAAGTTTTCACTGACTCATAATTGGTGGCAAGTCAAGTCAAGGGTAAATTCCAGTGTAAAGCTTCTTATTTGAAAGGATACAAACACCGGGCTTGGGATCTTGTAGAAGGTTTTGATGCATTTAATCTGACACACATACCCAGAGAACAAAATTCACATGCAGATATCTTGGCTTCTTCAGCTGCAAGTTTAAAACCATTGGAAGAATTTAAATGGGATAAGTTTTCAATTGAGTTAGTCCCTTGTCCTTCGGTTCCAAACAATATAGATAGCTTTCAAGTTTTCTCTGATGATCAACAGATTGTAAACTTTTTACAGAGTACTAACACCTTTGAGAATGCTATAATTGATGAGGGCCAAAGAGACACCCTGCTGGAACAGTTAGATGATGACAGGGGAATAATGAGGTTGAAGGACAACAGAATTCCAAAAGGAATGGTGGAGCTGGAGCGGCTATTTGATGTTGACAAGATCAAACAAAAGGTGAATTCTGAGGATTATGTGGCTGCCACAGATAGTGGGACTAAAGACCTGAACATAGGGATTGAAGAAGATCCCAGGCACATCAAGTTGGCAAAGGACTATGATCCAGAAATAAAGAGAAGTATGATTGATTTTCTGCACAGGTCCAAGGATGTAATGGCCTGGTCATACAAAGACTTGAAGGTATTTGATCCTAAAGTTTACACTCACATAATACCTTTAAAAGAATTTTGCAAGCCTTTCAGACAAAAACAGAGGCATGTCAATGCTCTGTTAGAACCCCTCATCCAGAAAGAAGTGGAAAAGCTCTTGAGTGCAGCAATTATTTTTCCCATCAGGCATTCTACTTGGGTGGCCAATCTGGTGCCAGTCAGGAAGAAAAATGGAGAGATCCGCCTGTGTGTGGACTTTAGGAATTTAAACAAGGCATCTGAAAAGGATAACTATCCTCTGCCTTCTATGGATGAAGTCTTGCAGATTGTCAATGGTTCAGAGATGATGTCTTTCCTGGATGGCTTCTCAGGCTACAATCAGATATTGGTTGAGAAAGAAGACAGAATGAAGACTGCTTTCACAACTAAGTGGGGAACTTTTGCTTACAAGAGGATGCCATTTGGTTTAATAAACGCCGGAGCTACATTTCAAAGAGCAATGGATCATGCCTTCAAGGGGCTTATGGGCAAATGTATAGTTGTTTACATGGATGATTTAACAGTCTTCTCCAAATCTCGGTTTGACCATGTAAACCACTTGGAGTCAGTGTTTAACAAGTGCAGGGAGTTTGGCATTTCCTTGAATCCAAAGAAGTGCATTTTCGGTGTAACAGAAGGAAAGCTCCTTGGGCACTTGGTCACAAAAGATGGCATTTCAATGGATCCAGGCAGAGTTGAAGCCATATCTGGCATACCATTTCCCAACTCCAAGAAAGAGTTGAGGTCCTTCTTTGGAAAAATAAACTTTGTCAGGAAGTTCATCTCCGGATTTGCTGAGATAGTCAAGCCAATGAATGACATGCTAAAGCAAACTGCTCAGATTGTCTGGACCACAGAAGCTAAGGCAGCCTTCCAAGAAATTAAGACAACCATTAAACAAGCACCAGTTCTGGTAAGCCCAGACTTCAGTGCAGATTTTTATCTATACACTTTTTCTTCAGAACATACACTTGCTGCAGTTCTGACCCAACGGAGGGAAACCGAAGAACATCCAATTGCTTTCAAGAGTACCAATTTAAAAGGAGCTGAACTGAAATATTCTCATTTAGACAAACAAGCTTATGCCTTGGTAAGAGCAGTGAAGCAGTTCAGGCACTATATACTGAGAAGCAAAATTCATGCCATAGTTCCAGACCCAGCTGTGAAGTACCTTCTAAGTCAGAATGAATTGGGTGAATTGAGGGGTAATTGGGTTACCAGGCTGCAAGAGTATGACTTAGAGATTCGGCCTGCTAAATTGATTAGGGGACTTGGTTTGTCCCGACACATTGCCGAAGTGCCTCTACGGGAAGAAGTTAATCAGTTGAATTCTGAATCTGATGACTGGTATGGGGATATTACTCATCTGCTGCAATCTGGAGTTTGCCCATCCCATTTGAACAGAACCCAAAGGAGAGCATTAAAATTGAAAGCTGCTCATTATCTCCTCAAGGCAGGTACTCTGTACAGAGAGAATTATGCTGGCATTTTCTTGAGATGCATTTCTCCCAGTGAAGTCAGTGAAGTCATGTCCAGTTTTCATGAAAAGTTAGGGGCAGGGCATTCATCAGGATCTGCTACTGCGCATAAAATATTGAGAGCAGGCTATTATTGGCCTACACTATTTAAGGATGCACATCAGCATGTAAGAACCTGCCATCAGTGCCAAACTTTTGCAGCCAAAGAGGCCAACCGGGCTCTCCCATTGCAACCTGTTGTGATTACTAAACCTTTCATGCAGTGGGGACTTGATTTTGTGGGAGTGATTAATCCAAATTCTTCAGCAGGGCATAAATATGTTCTAACAGCTACTGACTATTGCACAAGATGGGTTGAAGCAGCAGCCACCACAAGAAGTACAGCTCATGAAGTCATTGAATTTCTAGAATCAAATATCATAACTAGGTTTGGGGTTCCTCTGAATTTGGTGTGTGACAATGGACCAGCCTTCCAATCATTGGAGTTTGCAGACTGGGCATACCAGATGGGGATAGTTATCAGATTCTCATCCAACTATTATCCCCAAGGCAATGGACTGGCTGAGTCCACAAACAAGAATTTAATGAATGCCATTAAGAAATCTGCAGCAGACAAACCCAGGCAGTGGCATACATTGTTGAAATATGCACTCTGGGCTGACCGGATAAAATATAAGGTTGCTCTTAAGACTTCTCCTTTTGCTTTGCTGTATGGTACCCAGCCAATTGTTCCCATCTCTCTAAAGTTACCTACTTACCAGTTTGCCTTAGATTATTTTGAGGATCAAGATGATGCAGAAGCCCGTGTTTTAGATCTAACTAACTTGCAGGATGAAAGACTCCAAGCCCTGGAACACTTCAGTAGGCACCAAGAAACGGTCAAGCGCTGGTTTGACAAGAGGGCCAAAGTGAAAGCTTTCAGACTGGCAGACCTGGTGCTTTTATGGGACAAGGCCCATGAGAAGAAGGGTAAGCACACGAAGTTGCAGCCATTATGGATAGGCCCCTACCAAATTGCTGAGATTCTGGGTAACAATGCCTTTCGTTTACAAGACCTGGATGGTAATTTTCTGGACCTCCCTGTTAATGGTCAATACTTGAAACATTATTTCTCGGCTGTTCCGTCCAATGTATCATTTGAATGAGTCATAAAGAAGTTGTAACATGTGTATACATTGTAAATAACTTTGCAGTTTTTCTGTTTTAGTTTTAGTTTTAATTGCCTGTACAGTTTTTAGTCTTTTCGAAGTGCAGTTGTATTTTATTTTCCATTGTAAATAGCTCTGCAGTTTTATTTTGTTTCAGTTTTATTTGTTGCCTGTACATTTTTTGTGTTCAAGTTTGTACAGTTTTATTTTTGTTTTGTTTTGAGGCCTGTGTCTGCCCTTGGAAGTCTATGCAAAGTTCTTCGACTTTTGAGATCCTCGTTCTTTAGCCTTGCCCGAACATCAATGAAAAGTTAGCCCTCTAAAAATTGCTTTATTCTCGAGCTGATCAATCCACAATTCAGTATTCATTATCATAATTATGAGATAGTCTGCTTAAACTGAACAGTGGAACTATTTTGTTATTCAGAACAATGGTAGAGAGATGACTGGATTTTGTGTCTTGCTTGCCACAATTGTTTTAATTATAGAAAAACTGCTATGCTGTTTGGTTGGAGAAACTCCCGGGGAATCCAAGAAAAGTTGGTTATAAGAGGGGACTATGATTCATGTAATTATTTGAGTATCCACGAAGGCTATCAGTGCCCAGGCTGAAGCAGTTTCAGATGTTGATGTATTTCAAAAGAAAGAGATGAAAGTTGGATTAGCACCCTGTTATTTCCAATATATATAAAAAAAAAAGAGATAAAAAAAGAAGGAAAAAGAAAGAGTTGTATAATGAAAGAGGCAGCCAAGTTTCAAAAGATGTTTTTCTTCTACCCAGTTGAAGATCCTTCCTTACAGTTGTAAATTTGGGTCGTGTAAATCTAAAGGGTAACTTTGTCGGGGCTGTAAAAAGCTAAACTAGTAAACAGAGCTCTACTCGGTTTCCCCTTTTTACAATCTAGAAAAGCTGATCAGTCCGGAGTTCAACATTCGATCCAGTCTTCCTTCAAGAAAGTTTTTATGCCCTTGTAATTGCTCATCAGAAATCTTCCTTAAGTAATTCAGCCTAGTATGTCCTTGGGAAATTTTGACAGCTATCAGTTAGTAGTTAATTTATTGTGAAGGATGTCTGTGGCAAGGCATGATGCATGGTCTTTTTGTTTTGAAACTAGAGTCCTGGGTTCTAAAATAATGCTACTATTTTACCCGCAGATATCGCCATTTGTTGAGAAGCAACACACCCCCACTGAAAAATGAATTTCATCCTTTGAGAACATTGAGCTCTCCTTTTTGCAGTAGGGACCCTCTTGATATTTTCAGGTTTTAAATCCAATTTTGCTTGCCTCCTTTTTAAAGTTGTGCTTTTTCTTGCATTCTAGCTTTGTTATCTCAGACTTCACTTTTTACATGCTAGAATCATTCATGCTTAAAGAAAATCTTACACCGGTACGAAAAGAATGCAGAAAACAGATAGAAAAATGCATGAAAATCAAAACTTTCCTTTTTTGGTAATGTCGCGATATCGCGACACTTCCATTTATGGAAATGTCGCGAGATCGCGACAGGTTTTCAGAAAATCCGCCAAGTCCCAGAAGCGTAGCGAAATCGCGACACTTTCCATTTTTGGAAATGTCGCGATATCGCTACCGGTTAGGAGAGAGAAAGCAGAGTTGTACGGAACGTCACGATTCTTGACATGTCACGTACATTTGAAGGCAAGTAGGAAAACGTCGCGATCACGCGAGATGTCACGAAATCGTGACCAAATTGATGAAAGTGCCAAGTGGAAGGCCGAAAATGGAGTCGGTCGAAATCCTGACAAACCGGCGAGTGAGCCCGAGGTGTACGGACTGTCGCGATTTCGTGACATGTCACGAAATCGTGACAGGTCCGAGTCAAAGCCAGAGGAGCAAGAGGAATCAGTTTTAAAAAGAATCTAAGGAAGCACCATGTCGTGAAATCGTGACACGTGAGGGAGAACTGCGCCTCAGAAATCCAAAGAATGTCGAATGGACAAAGCAAAGAAGAAGGCGGCGTGTCACGATTTCGCGACACGACAAAAAGGAAGCGAAGGAGAGCAGACGTGACACGGGAAAAGAGCACGAAACGACACAATTGCAAATGTCGCGGAAATCGCGACATGAAGATTGGCATGTCGCATTTTCGTGACCCTGTCAGCAAAGAGCCCGAGAGTGAAAGTGGCTTACAGAAGGCATCCTGGGATGGTGACACGTGTCGGAACACAAAGCATGCCGCATATATTGAACCTTAGGACTTCTTTTTAATATTAAAGCTTTTGATTTAATAATTTTAAATGCTAATCCATCTTTTGTCTTTCATGCAGGAAGCCATCTGTCACTTGCGGGATAACGGAGAAGGAACCATAAAGACAAAGTCGAATGCAAATTAATCAAGGACAACCATGTTGAAAGTAAAGATGCCGAAAATTGCTGTGTCATCCATTTTTTTTTCCAGATCCGGCTGCGAGGAGACTTTGTGGTGACTAAGCAGCTGCCCATAATGGAATATGTCGAGATTTGGCCGGGAAATGAAATATATGCACACAGTTGCCGGATTTTTCCGATGAATGCATTTAATGAAGATTTATGGCAGAATTAATGGAGTGCAGATATTTCAACTCAGGGATGGCTTTGCGGAGATGAACTGTCGGAGGAGTAGTGACTCATCCAGCTTACCCGAAGGAATTAATGAGGGCATTTATTTGTAGTTGCGGGTGAATGCAAGTGGCATTCGAATTCTATCTTCTCCATTTATGGCAGCTGACTGCACTGATTTGCAGAATGGTTAAGTTTTATCCAGACTTTGTTTTTAAATGGCTTTTTATTGTAAAACCCGGGTCCTAGGGTTTAATGTGATAAGATTTGCGGTTAGAGAAGAAGATATTTCTGAAAAGATCAGGGTCTGTCCTGAGTCTATAAATACTTCTTCTCAATGTAATCGCAGGAGGCGGAAACTTAGAAATAAAAGGCTATTGAAGCAATTTCTTGCAAAGATTGTTAAATATTTTTATTTCTGGACTTGGAGTGGATGTGTTGTTGTTTTTCTGTGATAGCATGGCCAGGAGCCTAATCTTTTGCAGACTGTGATAAGTTCATCTTCTTTTGTTATCCGTTCCATTAAAGTTTATTAGATATATGCTGTAAATCTGCCATATCAAGATTAAATATGTTGTTGGGCTTCATTTGTTCTATTGTATGTTAGGGGAAATTACAGATTTGAGGTTCAAGTTTGTTCTGATTGCTCTGTCCTCACTGTGCGAGCTAGGCTGCCGGTGAAAGATATCAATTTTAACCGACTTCCCTTCGGTTTATAATTTTTTGTTAGATCTGTTCCATCTTTGCCTTGTGCTCTTAGTTGAAAGTGATCTTAGAAAGCTGGACACTTTCTTCTTTGATTTGTTCTGATATGAAGCTGATGGTATAAATGAAATTGATAGTTTAGGTTTTACAGTTAAAGTTTGGTAAACTTCTCTTTCTGCCTTACCCTACCTTCTCTTTGTTTTTCGAGAAATGATCCATTTTTATTTTCTTTATTTGTCTTTTATTTAAATCTACTGACCCATGAGAGCTAGATCAAAGAATCAATTTCAAATCTGATTGCCAACAAGTGACAACTTTCGAGCATTATAGAGCAAGTTCATTGAGCCCGTTGTAAGGTACAGATAGTCCATATTGAAAACTATTCCAGAAGCGGAAAAGAGTGAATTGACATTCGACCCGACTCTGTAACTCACACCTTGGATAACCAGCTAGATCCTAAAGTGAGTGGGATTTATCCCGTATAAGTGTTATCGAAGTCTCCTGCTCATTCTTCATAGGGTGTGTATGAAAGTCGGACCAACAGTAGCCTTACCCACCAATTGCACAATGCTCCCACCCAGTTATCTATCTATGACCTTTTATAGCAATCCCAACCCCATCACAATGCATTGAATGACATCCTACGTTCTATCGATCTTGAGACTCATGACATGAATACCTTTGTGAACTTTGTAGGAAACATTTCACGTTGTCTTCAGTCCTCCATAATTTTTCATGATTATGATATCATAGAACTCATAGGAGGAGCATATCCCCCTCTGCACATCCAATAAACCATCAACAACATCACATACAAGCGTATCCTCATTGATATGGGTTCTTCTATCAGTATTATTTCCATAGTAGCTTTACATCATCGGCATATCTTACTAGCTCATTTACCACTCATCACTCGATCTACATGCATTCGATGGTTCTATGTGACCCATAGTAGGATCCATCATCCTCCCTATTCATGTGGGTATCTGCACCATCCTCATTCTCTTTCACATCATTCAGGATGAAATGCAGTATAATATCCTGCTTGGTCGTCCATGGATATAGGACATGTAGTGTGTCCCTTCTACATTACATCATTGTATCAAATATTTCCATGATGGACTTGTCCATTGTGTTCCTATAAACAAGACCCCTTTAAATTTTGCAACATCGTAGACCTTTAGCCAGTACCTTCATCATCTTCCACATAACTCTTTCTTGTCTCATCTCATAAATCTATTGGAGCATCGACATCTTCCCCTACATCCACTTCATTACTGTAATATTCATCAAGGACACATGCCTCAGTGTCCATGCTTCTAGCACCACCCATCGTGGTACCTAATCTTACTACCACACATTTTTCACCACCTTCTTTATGGCCACCACCATCGTCTTAGTCGTCATCTTCCACAAATCCATCCATGATGTCGAGACCATCTTCGTTACCTGCATCGTGACCTACCACTCCATCTCATCCATCTTCCTCTATGGATCTTTCTCTCCTTCCTACACCTCAAATACATCCCCTTTCTTCCACCCATGACCTAGGTAATTCACATCCCCCTGTAGTCTAGTACCGAAACCCACTCCTCCTCCTTCATAATTTCCAAATGTAGATCATCCTATCCTAGCTATAGAAACTGAAATCCATGAGTGGGATCGGTGATGAGGCCTGGAAATACCTCCATCATAGCATGTTTTGAACAACTAAAACTTGCCTAAAACTCTATGATTTACTTTATATACTAGTTAAGTTGATCTAATATGTTGTGTATTAATTGTTTGCATGATTGATGTGTTTGGAATATTATATGCTGATTTTTACAGTTTTTGTGTAGTTTTATGTCACTTTGCCATGACCTGTTACATAAGGGATATGCTTAGGCTGATAGAAACACTTTACTATTATTATTTTGATGTTTCTCAAGCATTAATTTCTTTGAATTTAGCAAATAGTGCAAAGAACTATTACTGTGCAGCAGAAACTAGTTTTCCTATGTAAATTCCAACCAACTACCAATGAATGGCAAGGCATGGAATTCACACATGAAGAGGAATGAAGGCTATTGCAATCTGATCCTGAGGACTAATCCACCTGAGAAATGCAGCTGAAATAAATTGAAGAGTACATAGTTGGTCATTTCGAAGATCTTCGGATTGAGAAATACAGTCTCTTCGGATTGAGCGAATATCTTCGGATTGAGCCACTTAGCTCCGGATTGAGAACAAAAAGCACTTTTTGACCTGTTGACTGATTTTTGATGGTGGAAAAAGGGAAATAAGGCTGAGGAGGTTAAAGGAAAATATCTCCCATCTAACTTTGTCGTCCTTTCCATCCAAAGCCACAATTTATGGAAAATATCCTCTTCTAGGATAAACCTAGGGAATACTGCAGAATAACATGAATTGATTTGTAGAGTATATTTTCTGTTGTAATTAGATTTTAGGCATCTATAAAAGATAGCTCCCATACAAGTTGAGCTAATAATAATAATAGTAGAAATAGTAGTAGAGAAAATATAGATAGAGAATAAGCGAGAAAACTGAGATTGTTACAGTTATGTAATAGGTTTTAGCAGCAGATTTGTAATCATGTTCTGAATCAATAAAGTACAAGTTTTTCTATTCATTCTGTTATGTTTGAGTGTGAGTAATATTTAGAGAGAGGAACTCATACCTTCTTCTAGAAAAGGAGGTTGGCCACTTCCAGACCTAGGAGGAGGACTAACAGACAGGTTTTGTTCTGATTTTGTTGTAGTAGAATAAGCTGTGAAACTTGTCAATTTCATTCTTTTGTAGTAGTTAACATCCATTTCAGTCCTAATAATTTATTTTCTATTCAAGATACTTTTGTGATGTGATTAGCAGTAGATCTGATTAGTCTTTTTGCTTTCCAACAACTTTCCAATTTACTGCAATTTCCATTTCCAGCAATTTACAATTTTTTGCAATTTTCCTGCATTATTGTTTTTGTTGTCAACCCCTGCACAAAAGATTGACAACCTTCTGTTACAGAGTATTGATAGGACTTAATTTTAGTTTTCATTATTGCAAGAGTAAATAGACTTTCATTTTGCAACTATAATTAGGTTTCCAATTCTGCAACTGTAACTAGGGTTTTAATTCTGCAATTTAATCAGATTTCATTCTTGCAATTGTAACTAAGGTTTCATTTCTGTAATCAGCAATTAGTTTTCATTCTTGCAATTATATTAAAGTTCAATTTATGCAATTTAGAGGTAGAAGAGACCTAAAAACCCCCACATAATCAGTTCCACCAATAAGACTTGCTGCTCCCAATTGACCTTAAATTATAGCCCTATTCACTCCTTTCGTAGATAGCCTTGTACACTACCCTGGATTGAAAAATTCATTGAGAATTAATGATGTGCTTAATGAAAGTGCATCATTTTGGCACCGTTGTTGGGGAGAGTGTTGTTAGAAGGTGTCAACAGTTCAATAGTTGTTAATTAGACTGAGTTGTGAAAATTTAGGGTAAAATCTGAATATAACAGCTGGTTAAGTAACAATTATTGACTTATAATTTATGTCATTAAGGAGTAGGTATGAATGAGTAGGCCTAGGGATGAAGAAGGAAAAATTATCCAAAGAGATCCTTGGATTATTCCATTAAGAAGATCTTCATGCCTAAGGGGTGAATCACCTGTGTTTGAACTACCAGAAAAACTAAAACAAAAACCACCAGCTTCATCATCATCAGAATCTCCTGAGCAAGAAAAATTACCAGACTCATTATCAACAGAAGGTTTTGGACCTCTTGAGAAAGAAATTTGGATAGGTTTAACTATTTCTGAAGAACAAGAAATTATGGCAGAAAGAGGTAATCCAGATGGGGATGACCAGCATGGTCGTGTCCATAATGAAAATGATCAAGATGATCAAGATGTGCTCCAACCTCCTAGAACATTTGAATATCCTATTCTTCTGAATCCCACATAGAACTCTCCCATGAAAACAATCTCACCTTCAGTGCTTCCAACCTTCTAGGGTGTTGCATCTGAAGATCCTGATCAGTTCCTGTTTGAGTTCAAAGTAGTGTGTCAAACCTATGACTATATAAATGATAATAAAAAACTCAAGGTTTTTCCTTCAACACTCAAGGACTCAACATTACGTTGGTTCATGAGCTTACAACCAGATTCCATCCAAACCTGGGATCAAATGGAGACTATGTTTTTAGACAAGTATCAAGAGTATTGTCGAGTAAGGAATAGGAAAGATGAGTTGTTCAGAATTAAACAAGAAGATGATGAAACATTAGAAGATTACCTTGATAGATTTGTGTTTGTTCAAAGAAGGTGTGGACTAGGAGAACCAAAATTGTGCAAAACCATTTTTCTAAGAGGATTACAAGATGAATCCAGAGAGGTATTAGATTTGATGGGAAATGGGGATGTAAGTACTCGTAATATGGATGAGATTGTGGATCTTTGTAGAAATTACTCTCACACTAGGCAGAAAAGAAAGAAAAAGAGTACAAATGGCACTGATGTGAAGGACCTAATAGAGGAACTTGCAAATTTTAAGACTGATATCCTGGTACAATTAAACACAACTCTGGGAGAAATGTCTGCTAAAGCAAAAACCATAGAACCTTTAGCAATTTATTGCCCAAGATGCAGGAATAAACATGCCTTACAGGAATGTCCTCTAAACAAAACATCCATTTCAGCCATTTGTAGTATTTTCTCAAAAGGACATTTGATTGACAAATGTCATCTACTACCACAACTAAAAACTGTCCTAGAAACTCAAATAGAAGAACTCAATTATGTGGGACCAAGACAAGGGGAAAACTTTCAACAGTATCAAAATACCCCTCGTTTTCCTACAAATTGGGGAAACAACCATGGAAACATGTCTTGGGGACAATCAGAACCACCCCAACATCCTTGGAATTATTCTCAATGGACAAATTCTCAAGAATGGCCATAGACAGGTTGGAATAATCCATCCTGGAATCAAAACCAGAATAACCCATCATGGAATCAAAATAACCCACCATGGACTCAGAATCAAAGTAATCCATCTTGGATGCAAAATCAATAGTAGTGGGGTCAACAATACCAGTCCTATCCAAGGCAACAAAGAAATCAAGGTCAAACTCAGAATTTGCTACCTGCACCAAATCAAAATTTTCAAGGAAAACCAAATCAACAAATGCAATAGGTGAAACAACCTCAATTACCAGCTCAACCTGTAATAAATCCAAATAACATAAGGCAGGCAACTCCTGCCTATATGGCTAATTCTGAAGGAAATTCAGATATGCAAATTTTGGATTGTAGCAACATACAACTACGTTCAGGGAAAGTTTTACCTGAACCTATTATAATTGAAGTGAAAGAAGATGAAATTCAAGAACCTATTGAACCAAGCAAAGTCAAACCAACAACGGAAGAAGAAGAAGAAAAAATAGAACCACAGGCAGAACAATTACCTTCATCAGGGATAATTCCATACCCTGAGAGACTTAACACTACAACAGAAAATTTTGAATCAGAGTTAGTGAAAGAACTCAGAAAATTAACCATATCACTACCCTTATTGCAAGCCATTAAGGATATACCTATGATTAAAAGAACTATCCGATATTTGTGCAACAGAAGAGTAGGAAGAAAAAAGAAAGCATTTCCTAAAACTGTTCATGTTGAAGGAAAGATAGTTGATCTCTTGTCAGGAAAACTAGTACCTCCAAAGTATAGTGACCCAAGAAGTCCAATTATCATAGTGATCATAAGCTCAGTACCAATATCAAACGTCTTAGTTGATCTAGGAGCTGCAATAAATATCATGACCAAGGATACAATGGAACAATTACAACTCAAACATCTCAGCCCCACATTCACAGTTTTAGAAATGGCTGATAGGTCAGTTGCAAAACCTGAAGGTATCATTGAAGATGTCCCTATAGAAGTTTCTTCTTGGGAATACCCTATAGATTTTTTGGTTTTATAGCCAAGAAACTCAGCACATGGCTATCCCATTATCCTAGGAAGACCTTGGCTTGCAACTACAATAGCCTTTATAGACTGCAGATCTAGAAAAATGACAATTTCAAATGGTATTGACCTAAAATAGATTTCTCTATATCCTCCTACAAGACCTTTAAGCAATTTCACAGGTCAGTTATGGTTTCCTGACTCATATGAAGAACCAGAAGAGGTTATTTCCACACTAGCCACCTTGGTAGTAAGGGAACACACAGAAGACCTCCATGACACAGAAAATTTCAGAAAATGAAATAGTCCTAATGAATGTTCTGCATGAACAAGGGTTAGAAGAGGAAGCAACCAATATCAATCAATTGCTAGTGAGAGAAGAAGGTCAAAGTTCTGAAGAAAGGCCATCTATACCATCATAGGAAACATCTATTTCACTACCACATGGGTGGCACCATCACTTGATCTTCCCTTCTCATTGTTCCATACAGGATATGCTTCCATCAAAAATCAATGAGACAAAAACTTCTTATGTCCTCCCATATCATCATTGTCCTCTTAATTCCCTAGTCAAAAATTGTGAAGAAGTAAATTCAGTCCTTCCAAATACAAAACAAATAGAAGTCCATCCAGGCAAATTTTTGAACATAAATAGCCAACTTACTAGGGAAGAGGAAGAAAAATTGACAATTATTTTGCAGAAGCATATCCATGCTTTTGCTTGGGATTACAAAGATATGTCAGGGATTCACCCTGATGTATGTACTCATAGAATTTATACTGAAGATGTCAAGCCTATAAGACAGCCTCAGAGAAGACTGAATCCTGCCTTGAGGGATATTGTGAAAGAAGAAATTGAAAAACTTCTAGAAGTAGGATTCATTTACCCAATTTTTGATAGCCGGTGGGTCTCTCCATTGGTTATAGTGCCTAAGAAAAATGGAAAAATGAGAGTATGTATAGACTATAGAGAACTGAACAAAGTGACATACAAAGATCATTTTCCATTGCCATTCATAGATCGGGTGTTAGATACTCTTGCTGGAAAGAAATATTTTTGTTTTCTTGATGGATTTAGTGGATATAATCAAATTCAGGTTGCACCTGAAGATCAAGAGAAAACAACCTTTACCTATCCATGGGGAACATTTGCCTATAGGGTCTTACCTTTTGGTTTGTGTAATGCCCCAACAACATTTTAGCGAGTAGTGTTAGCCATATTTTCTGATCTGACTACCAACAGTGTTGAAATATACATGGATGATTTCACAGTTTGTGGACAGACTTTTGACTTTACATTGGAACACCTTGATAAAGTTTTAACTCGTTGTGAAACCTACCAGTTATCCTTAAATCCAGACAAATGTTTTATGATGATGGAGGAAGGAATAGTTCTTGGTCATCACATCTCTCCTCAAGGGATCCAGGTTGATCCAAAGAAGGTGGAAATTATCAAGAACCTTCTCCCTCCTAAAACTCAGACTGATGTCAGAAGCTTCCTAGGACACATTGGTTTTTATCGTAGGTTTATTCCTAGCTTTAGCACAATAGGCCATCCCATGTTTGCCCTATTGACTAAAGATTCTGAATTCTCCTGGACTGCAAAGTGTCAAGAATCATTTGAAGCTCTGAAAGAAAAATTAGTAACTCCACCTATGTTAAGAGGACCTAACTGGACATTACCATTCCACATACATATTGATGCTTCCAATACTGCAATTGGAGCAGCATTGGGACAAATCGACAATGGTGAACACTATGCTATCTACTACATTAGCAAGAACTTGATAGGAGCTAAAAAAAATTATACCACAACTGAGAAAGAATTCTTAGCGAGTAATCTATGCCATCAATAAATTTAGGCATTACATCACAGGTTATCAAATATTCATTCACACATATCACACAACCATTAAATATTTGATGAATAAGCCTATGGTGAGTGCAAGGATTATCCATTGGTTACTATTGTTGTAGGAATTTGATATCACAATAATCAATAAACCAGGAAAAGCTAATGTTGTAGCAGATTTTTTGTCCAGGTTGCAGAACACAGAGGAAGGGGAATTAGTGGAGGACACTTTTCCTGATGAAAAATTATTTGCTATATCTGTCCAATCACCTTGGTTTGTAGATATAGCCAACTATTTGGTCACAGGGAAAGTTCCCCCACATTTTACTTCCAAACAAAGAAAACAATTGATCAAACAGAGCTCTTCTTTTGAATGGATTCAAGGTATGCTTTTCAAGAGTAGTCCTGACCATGTGTTACGTAGGTGCATCCGAAAGGATGAGGTATATGATATCCTTAGGGCTTGTCATGATGAACCCTCCGGTGGACACTATTCTATAAAAAGCACAATTAGGAAAATTTTAGGAACAAGATATTATTGGCCATCTCTTCACAAGGATGTGAAAAAGTACATCGGGCATTGTGATGCATGCCAAAGAATGGGGAAACCCACTCACACAAATGAAATGCCACTACAGCCTCAAGTGGTTTTAGAACCATTTGAGAGGTGGGGGCTTGATTTTGTGGGACCTATTGATCCACCTTCTCAAGGAAAGGTGCATATTCTGGTATGCATTGATTACCTAACAAAGTGGGTAGAGGTGCGTGCTTTCAAACATGCTCGTGAAGAGAAGGTCATTGATTTCTTGTATAACCAAATTTTTTAGAGATTTGGAGCTCCACGGTCTATCACCATAGACCAAGGACCCCAATTTGCATCTAAAGTTATTGAGGCTTTTACAGAGTTGTATGAAATCAAACATAGGAAATCATCACCTTACCACCCACAAGCAAATGGCCAAGTTGAGGTAACAAACAGAGAATTGGAACGGATCTTGATGAAAATAGTAGTTGTTCATAGGAGAAACTGGCTAGATAAATTACCTGAAGCAGTTTGGGCTTACAATACTACTTGGAAATCCACTACTGGATTCACACCTTATGAACTAGTTTTTGGTAAAAGTCCCCTCCTACCTATTGAATTTGAGCTACTAACATTGCGCACAACATTGGAAATTGGAATTGAATTGTCATAGGCACAGGTGGACAGGATTCTATAGCTGAATGCATTGGATGAACTTCGGTTGGATGCTCTACACCAAACTGAAGTAATTCAGGAGCAGAGGAAGTTGTGGCATGATGGCCACCTGCAACAAAGAAAATTTTAGCAAGGAGATTGGGCTTTGTTGTTTGATTCTCGCTATGTGGACTTCCTTGGAAAACTAAGGACTAGATGGCTTGGACCATACCAGATTGAAGAAGTATTTGACAACGGAGCAGCTCGCCTCTCTCCCATTGATGATTCATGGAGAAAGTTGGTAGTGAATGGACATCGCCTTCGAGTGTACCATACACCTCCGACTAAGGAGGAGTTCTTGCAACAACTTGATAGCTTGGATGCACAACAGGTAGAAGAGATTCCCTCTTCCACCACAATTGCCACAGATTGAGCATAATCATGGATTTCAAGAAAATAGAAAAATACAAAAAAAAAATCAGAAAAATCAGAAAACAAAAAGATGAATAAATTTTGGTTGTGAATTCCTTCATGGGCATAATCAGAATAAAAAAAAAAAAAAAGGAGAGAAAAAGAGGAAAAAAAAAGAGAGAAAAATGAATAACTCAGCAGTGAAAACCTTTTTCTAAGGCACTACTGAGTTGGTATGCATGAAAACCAGTTTTCTGGCATGCATAACCTTGAAAAATTTTGAGTCACCATTGTACAAATTCACCAACTACATTTGTTTTTGAAGTATTGCAGTAAGCCTCAATAGAGCATCAACAAAAGCAGTCATCTTTCAAAAACTTGCATTAACTTGTTTTAACCAGGTATATGTTTCTTGCACTTTTCTCATTGTAAATATTTGATATATAGTATATGACAATTAACCATTAGTATAAAAGTGTTCATAAGAGTTGGCATAAGCAAAACATGTTTTAAAAGAAGAATGTTGACTATTGCATTGTATCTATGGAATGACTGTTGCATTGTATCTTCAGAATGAAGCCTTGTCTTCGGATTGAAAACTGTCTTCGGAATGACAAGTCCTGCTTTGTCTTCGAAGTGAACCTTTGTCTTTGAAATAAAAATTATCAATAAGATGTCCAACCGAGGGAAGTAGCAAAAAAAGGGATACAAGTAGAATTGCTATCAGATGTCCAACTAGTAGAAGTGGCAAAAAAAGGGGTACAGGTGGAACTGTTGCCTAAGTTTCAACTTGTAATTAGACCACCCAATACTGTATCCCTAGAGCAGTATAATACAAACATTGCTAACTGGATGATCAAATATGAAAAGCTTGCCACATAGGTTGAGAAATTGAAACTGGTAGGAAAACAGCTGGAGACAAAGGACACAAAAATCAGTGCATTGAATGAAAAAGTAATTGACCTATGTCAAATTGCTAAATTTTTGGTTCAATTCAGAAGACCTACCAGGTTTTACAGTCTCATTCTAAAGGAGAGATATCTGAGATGGCAGGTTATGAGAATTAGCTCAAGTCTCCCCTATAAACTAGGAAAAAGCTGAAGAGTTTTTGGAAGCTTACTTCAACGAGTCCTACAGAAGCAGAAAAACTTGCTATGTGAGTTATTTCTGCACAGCTTTTTCATTCCAGAGGATGTAGATTTCCACCCCCAGATTTGCATAGGAGATGTGCAATTGAGAGCTTTTATGTCTACCTTACAAAATCAGTTTTACTGGGACCAAGAAAAAAGGTAAAATAAGGAAATTGAATTAAGAGCTGAATTGTTAGTCGAGCAATTCAGCCAAATCATCCGATTATCACCAGACAACATTTTCTCATGATGAACAGGGACGATATCAAAAGGATGTATTTGAGAAATTTGAGGGACTGTGTAACTAAATTCCAGAATTTTTGTAATGACAATTTTGTTCCAGCATTATCACATTGCAGAAACAGATGGGCAGAACTTTCCATGTCTTTATAGAAAAGGGAGCCTATCTCCCCCATTAATCTGGAATGGTCCAGAAGAAGAGCAGAAGGGGTGATACAACTTATTGAAATTATGCAGTATAACTGGGTAGGTCTCAGATTTAGGCCTCCAACCATCATTACTCCAGTTCCCTACTATTTTGAAGAGGATCCTCAACCAGATGAGCAGTTTGAAAATTGGCTCAAAAACCTTCAGGAGAACAGAGGATACTATATAGGCAAAAAGTTGTTCTATAGATCATGGAACTTGAATATGGATATTTGTGATTCTATAGCCCAACAGAATGCATGAGGACATGCATTAATATAAGTTGGGGGGAAAATGATGAGGCCTGGAAATGCCTCCATCATAGCATGTTTTGAACAACTAAAACTTGCCTAAAACTCTGTGATTTACTTTATATACTAGTTAAGTTGATCTAATATGTTGTGTATTAATTGTTTGCATGATTGATGTGTTTGGAATATTATATGCTGATTTTTACAGTTTTTGTGTAGTTTTATGTCACTTTGCCATGACTTGTTACATAAGGGATATGCTTAGGCTGATAGCAACACTTTACTATTCTTATTTTGATGTTTCTCAAGCATTAATTTCTTTGAATTTAGCAAATAGTGCAAAGAACTGTTACTGTGTAGCAGAAACTGGTTTTCTGTGTAAATTCCAACCAACTACCAATGAATGGCAAGGCATGGAATTCACACATGAAGAGGAATGAAGGCTATTGCAATCTGATCCTGAGGACTAATCCACCTGAGAAATGCAGCTGAAATAAATTGAAGAGTACATAGTTGGTCATTTCGAAGATCTTTGGATTGAGAAATACAGTCTCTTCGAATTGAGCGAATATCTTCGGATTGAGCCACTTAGCTCCGGATTGAGAATAGAAAGCACTTTTTGACCTGTTGACTGATTTTTGATGATGGAAAAAGGGAAAGAAGGCTGAGGAGGTTAAATAAAAATATCTCCCATCTAACTTTGTCGTCCTTGCCATCCAAAGCCACAATTTATGGAAAATATCCTCTTCTAGGATAAACCTAGGGAATACTGTAGAATAACAGGAATTGATTTGCAGAGTATATTTTCTGTTGTAATTAGATTTTAGGCATCTATAAAAGATAGCTCCCATCCAGGTTGAGCTAATAATAATAATAGTAGAAATAGTAGTAGAGAAAATATAGATAGAGAATAAGCGAGAAAACTGAGACTATTACAGTTTTGTAATAGGTTTTAGCAGCAGATTTGTAATCATGTTCTGAATCAATAAAGTACAAGTTTTTCTATTCATTATGTTATGTTTGAGTGTGAGTAATATTTAGAGAGAGAGGAACTCATACCTTCTTCTGGAAAAGGAGGCTGGCCACTTCCAGACCTAGGAGGAGGACTAACAGACAGGTTTTGTTCTGATTTTGTTGTAGCAGAATAAGTTGTGAAACTTGTCAATTTCATTCTTTTGTAGTAGTTAACATCCATTTCAGTCCTAATAATTTATTTTCTGTTCAAGATACTTTTGTGATGTGATTAGCAGTAGATCTGATTAGTCTTTTTGCTTTCCAACAACTTTCCAATTTATTGCAATTTCCATTTCCAACAATTTACAATTTTCTGCAATTTTCCTACATTATTGTTTTTGTTGTCAACCCCTGCATAGAAGATTGACAACCTTCTATTACAGAGTATTGATAGGACTTAATTTTAGTTTTCATTATTGCAAGAGTAAATAGACTTTCATTTTGCAACTGTAATTAGGTTTCCAATTCTGCAACTATAACTAGGGTTTTAATTCTATAATTTAATCAGATTTCATTCTTGCAACTGTAACTAAGGTTTCATTTCTATAATCAGCAATTAGTTTTCATTCTTGCAATTAGATTAAAGTTCAATTTATGCAATTTAGAGGTAGAAGAGACCTAAAAACCCCCACACAATCAGTTCCACCAATAAGACTTGTTGCTCCCAATTGACCTTAAATTATAGCCATGTTCACTCCTTTCGTAGATAGCCTTGTACACTGCCCTGGATTGACAAATTCATTGAGAATTAATGATGTGCTTAATGATAGCACATCAAGCAGTGAGCCTCTCACCTCGACAATCAGTTAATACACCCCTCTACTTCTACCATAAGGTATTCCTATATCGCATCCTCGTCTTTTGATTCAGATTTTCCACCCCATTTGCCACATCATACATCACCCCACATTTCTATTTTTATGATGAATTTAGGTCCAGGTGACTAAAATGTGCATGATGTCCATGTACGCCCACCTACAGTCCAGTCCACACGTGACTTTGGTTGCCCTTCAGCTTCAGTCTTGACTATCTATACTACATACAATTAGGACCTCTTGATAATCAAACTAACTTCATATATGCAAGAGTTGATTCCTCACTCCTACCTATAGTCCCTCCACCACCATAATATAATTTTTGTGGTACATTGGATCATATGGCAAACCCCCATTTCATGTTATGCTACCTTCGGTGGTTCCATTGACATGGATTTGGGTTAGGCCATTATGAACAAGGGTTATGCACACCCATAAATCCACATGTATAATTACCTACTAACAAATCTGGCCTTGGATACCGCCCTATAGCCATTCACACACTTAAATACAAGCTTCAAGATCTCTTACTACACCCTTCTCCACTTTCTACACACATTTTTTAAGAATATATCGATATGGATATCCTAGAAGATATCTAATCATATCATTCTACCATCACGGTTCCATGTGATTTATTTCAAGATATCTCCTTCTTTGACACTACATCTTCATGTTGCGTTGACGAGTTAACAAGCCAATTTTTTGCCCTATCTCTAAATGCTCATCATCCAAAGCATGACATGGTATCTCCTCCATCATCACCAATACATTTGGCCACATTCCCACCTATACATCAATAACTCCATTGCACCATTACTCGACCATGTTCTCCACTTGTCATCTTGCGCCCTCCATTGAGCCTCCTACGATATTTATAGGTTATTGAGTCTTCATCATCAGAATCTTCACCACCCACATCCCCTACGACATTGATTAACATGATCGATGTGGATCTATTCTCCCCACTTTGGTATACACACCATCATATTTGTGATGATACACCAAATCCAATTTTTTTGGATCTTATGCACATCTCACCAATACCTTAACCCCTGAATTTTCTACTTTCACCCCATATATTACGTATCGCTAATGCTCCTTAGCCATCTACATCGCCTCACATTCCTTGCATGCACCACACAAACATCTACATAGATTATGCATATATGATATTCTTGAGGCCATCGATGACCTCCACCTTATTCTAATACTAAAACAACTTCATGATGGTTCCCATATGCTTATCGAGGAAACCATTGATGTAGACATTGGTGACGATCCCAAAAAAGCTCACATTGTCAAACTAGCTACTAGCCTCTCACTGAAAGAGTGCATTTTGTTCATCACTTTCCTCAAAAAGTATATCAGAGTCTTCACGTGGTCTTACAAGGATATGTCAGGCCTCGATCCTGCTCTTATTGTCCACAATCTTACATTGGACAAAGATGCCAAGCCTATCAAATAAAAATTATGATGCATACACCCAACAATCATGTTAGTAGTAAAATCAAAACTCTAAAAGCTCCTGGACGTAGATTTTATTGTACCCATAGATTATCCTGAATGGATGTCCAACATGGTGCCAGTGCCAAAACCTTCTAGTGAGGTCCGTGTTTGCACCAACTTCCATGATTTAAATAAAACTTGTCCCAAGGATAAATTATAATTACCTAACATTAACTCGCTAGTCGATTTTATTGTAGGTCATGAGATGATCTCCCTTATGGATGGATTCTTTGGCTACAACCAAATCAAAATCAACCCTTCTAATCAACACAAGACTTAATTCACAACCCCCTAGGGGACTTTTTGCTACAAGGTCATATCCTTTGGCCTTAATAATGCTGGGGAAACCTACTAGCGTGCAATGACTTACATATTTCATTATTACATGCATAAAATTGTGGAAGATTATATGGATGACCTCACTGTGAATTCCAAGGAATGCTCACAACATTTAGACAATCTCCGTAAAATCTTTGGTCGTTTACTTGAACATAATGTATGCCTTAACCCAAATAAATTTGTCTTTGGTGTTACTTCAAGCAAGATCATAGGGTTTATTGTCTCTCAACATGGTATCGAAGTAGATCCTAACAAAGTAAAGGTCATCATTGAGATACCCCCACCTACCAACCTAAAGCAATTACACAGTCTTCAGGGCAAAATCACTTTTATTTGTTGCTTTGTCGCACAACTATTAGACAAATGCAAACCATTCAATCATCTCTTACAAAAAAGAGTCTTTTTCAAATGGGATGATAACTATCAGTAAGCCTTTGATTATATAAAAGTCTATCTCACTTCTCCACCAGTTATGTCTCCCCCACACTCATAGCTAACGCTTACCCTATACATCTCACCCATAGATTTTGCACTAGGCACATTATTAGTCCAAAAGAATGTGCTCAACAAAGAGCAAGCCATATATTATATAAGTCGGATGCTAGTTAGCTATAAAATTTGTTATGGGTACATGGAAAAACTATGTCTAGTTGTAGTATTTGTCACACAAAAACTTCATCATTGCATGCTAAACCATACTACTTTCATCATCGTTCGAGACAATCTACTTCAATACATGATGAATAAAAGTTACCACAACTCTCATACAACAAAATGGATTATACTTTTAACTAAATTTGATCTAGATTTCATTTCATAAAAATCCATAAAAGGAAAGATTATTGCAGATCAACTTGCAGAGGCTCCATTACCATATGATCGGCCTCTACTTATTCAGCTCCCTGATGATTCCATCTTTCACATTACAAAAGCTAAAGAGTACATCGAGCCAGAAACCTTGGCCGATATGACTCTATTATTTGATGGACGCTTGGGGTGCAGGCATTGTTTTCTTCACACCCGAAGGGGAACCACTCCCCTTTTCATTCAAATTAGACTTTACTTGCACAAACAATAATGCAGAATACGAAACCTTAATCTTCAGATTAAAACAAGCCCACTCCATGCACATCAGATACCTTCACATCATAGGTAACTCCCTCTTTGTAGTAAACCAAGTGCAAGATATTTGGTAATATCGTTGTCCAGTTCTCCAATAATACAAACGACTTGCACAACAACTTCTTTTCCAATTTGAGTGGTATGATATAGAAGCCGCTCTGTGATCATCAAACCATTTTGTTAATACAATTGCCTCCTTAGGATCATTAATCCTCCAAAAATTCCTATCAGACACCACATGTGTGTCCATTCACACCCTCACTCAATCTGCCATATCGCCTACACCTACCACAAATGATGGTGGCATTCATGTAGTCAATACCGAACCACACAATCCTTGGATTTCTTAAATTAAGAATTATATTAAGTTAGGATTCATACCATGTGATCTACCACATGCTCATCGTTGAGCATTCAAGCAAAGGGTGATTCGCTATACATTATTGAGGGACATCCTCTACCATTGCAATTTTGATGGCATCCTTTTGCATTATTTAGAACCATATGAATCTTAGTTAATTGTACAAGAAACCCATGATGGTATTTGTGGTGTCCACTTCAGTGGCATGGCGATCACAAAATGCATCCTTTGCATGGGCTACTACTGGCCCAAGATGGAACATGATTTTTGTGAGTATGTGAGGCACTGTATCAAGTGCCAACAACATGCAAATCTCACACATATACCCTCTCAAGTGCTCCAACGTATTCAATCCATATGGTCTTTCTCTCAATGGGACCTTGACCTTATCAAAAAAATCACACCCACTTCATCAAAAAATCACAAATTTATCATCACTACCACAAAATACTTTACAAAGTGGGTCAAAGCCATCCCACTTGTCCAGACCATGGGAGCCAAGATTGTGGTATTCATTATAGACCATATCATATGTCTCTTTGGAATTCCCTCCCAAATCATCTCTAATAACAAGAAATTTTTCAAAAACAAAATTGTCCATGCCCTCTGCACCAAATTCAACATTTATCATAGTTTTTCCACCCCATACTACCTACAGGTAATGGCCATACAAAAGCTACTAATAAAAAAATCTACTTCATACTTCATAAGGCAGTAGTAGAGTCTCACCGTGATTGGCATAACCAAATACCCTTAGCTTTGTGGGCCTATCATACGAGCATTCATACTCCCATTGGGGAAACACCCTTCTCATTAGTCTATGGTGCTGAAGCCATCATGCCCCTTAAACTTGAGATACCCTGCCTACGAGTATCTATGAAATAATTTATTAATGATGACACTACTCATAAAGCTCATCTTAATCATCTAACACTCCTCTATGAACATTGTATTCATGCTATCGAGCACACACGCATCTATCAAGACCGCCTTCATTGTACCTAAAACAATAAGGTACATCAACACAAATTTCAAATTGGTGACCTAGTTCTCAAATAACACCAACAAATCACAAGTCAACCCCACAAACAATGAGATAAGTTTACCCCTAATTGGTTGGGCCCATTCATAGTCATACATAATTTTGGTTCAGGTGCCTATCGATTGGCTAATCTCGAAGGACTCACTGAATATGAACCCATAAATATCCTCCACCTTTGTGCGTTCAATTCTTAGTACACATAGGTATTCACCACTACAAATTGTACATAGTGCTCTCTACACACACATCACTCACTATGCACATCATAATACACACGATCTTTACTTTATTTTATTTATTACACAATAGATGCACTTTTTCTTTTTATGTCATTTATATGTTGTTGGTATCTTTTTTTTTTGTAGGTTTCACATTGTCCACCACTACATATTCAACAGAGATACATGATCATACGTGCACACTATCAGCATGTCACTCTATCACTATGCAATATCCTCCCACATAGCCTCCCATCCTGATTACACCAGCTAACATCATCAAGCCACCTGACTATGTACATATCTGATAGTCCTCACCATCCTCCCATTCGAACCACTACACTCCACCCCGATGTCATTCACCCTACCATAAAGGCTCATCTTATTCACCTTGCTTAGGATATAGTCAGGTCTCTCTATCCTCCTTTGAAAAAAAGGAGGAAAAATCTCATGTCTAGACACAAGGGTCTCCTCCCCATTTGCTTGAGGATACAAGGAACCCTTATCTGCCACCTGATTCTACTCATCGCCCATCATGAGCTTATTGTCCCCCCAACAGAGGATACACACCTCATCGCATGCGTCCTTCATACTTACCTCCCCCACTTTTGAGCAAGATGTCCCCCTATACCCAAGCCCTTCATTTGCATGTCTCCCAAACTGCTTTTTTGCATGTATCTCCATATCATACATGTCGTTATCCATAGCCATCTCCTGCACCACACATCCTTTAGACACCACATTCTCCACTTTGAGACTTACCGTTTTAGCAAATCCCACAATCTACAAAGTCATTTCACTCTTCCCCTTCATTATCTCACACTAATCCATATTCACACCCATATCATAGTCCTCATGAATTGGACTCCCTCTCTCCACCTTCTCAAATATCATCACCCTCATATTTTGATATCTAGCATATCCTCTCTCATCTTGACGCTCTCAAGTTGCACCTAAGTTATTGTTGCAACCACACATCTACTCACCATTCCACCATGGCCTATATATCCTCACCTCCTTCTAGGTCTATTCCTCATCCTTATATTCAACCTGTATCAAAGTCTCAACCCATGCCTCCATCATTCAACCTCACTTCATCTGACTCTCGCTCACCTCCCTTAGAGCCCTATATTTATCCCATGCCTCTCCCATCCATACCATTATCTAAAATGTTTCATCATCTCCTTCACCAAGGCCTCCTTGTGTTACCCAAAATCTGCCCTATTGACCCATCACATCCTAAACCGTGAAATTATCACAAGAACCTATTTTATATATACCACCATCAACTAAGGTATGACATCGATATGTGTTGTACATTTGAAACCTTGGTACATAACATGTTGACTAGTGATCACATCCCATCACTTGAATGCTCAATTCCATCCAATCGACTCCAGAGTCCTCCCCGTCACATCGTCCCTCACACTTTTCCACCATGTGAATCTATGATAGCTCCATCATGCTATATCCATCACACATAAAACTATACAAACCACCAAAGCCCTAGCAGTATCATCACCTCACATCCTCGTTCATGACCTGAACCTCATCACTTCGCTCATCATTAGTTTCTTTTCATCATCCATATTTTTTTTCCCTCTTCTTCTTCTTGCTTCCTCACGTAGTTGTATGGTCACGCTTCGAGTGGCTACATACCTATGTTGACCTAGTTTCTTTCTTATCACTCCTTTTCTTTGGTAATCCCCTTATATTTTTGGTTACTAATTCTTATTTCTTTCATCAGTAGTTTCCACCTTCAACTTCTTCCTCTTTTTGTCATTATCACAAGCATTCCCACCAGTTAAATTTTATTCTCCTACTACACACACCACACATGCTAGGACAACCATCATCACAAATTCTTACCTTTATCATCATCACACCATATACTCATTTGTAAATAGGCTCTTCAATCTTCCTTTGCTATATGTCATGGTCTTCCTCTTGTATATATTTCATTCATCTAGTTGTCAGCTACATTACATCCATTTCACATAACCATTCACCTTTCATTACGAGTTCATTTCATGTTTGTATATTCTTCCCATAGAAATGCGCCTTCGATAGGAATAACATGTGCACTTGTTAGCATCACCACTTGGATGTCCATTCTCCCTTTTTAGGATTAAGAAGTATACATGTGCCTTGTTTAGCTCTGACCACTCACTAGTTTAGTCAATCAAATGTCACCTCTTGCTGATAAGTTTTATACACTCCTTATAGCTCTTTCAGTTTGATTCAACTTCTCTCATGGACCATTCACACAGGTTACATACTTAAGCAAATTTTGAGTCTAGGTAATATAACAGCTTGCATAGATATCACCATATAGCGAACGGTTTTCCCTACTCATCCTATCATTTGCACGATCAACATACAACCTAGTAATAAACAAAGGGATAAACATAAGCAAAAATCAAATAAATGGGTAGAAAACAAAAGCCAATGCCCATATAAAAGAAAAAGAAAAAAAAAGAGTACCACAAAAATACAAACAATAAACGAGGGGCAAAAAACAAAAGGAAAATCCCCCAGATATCACAATTGTTATGCTTCATCTCCTTTGGTCCTTAGGTTCAACATAACACCATGGGATTATTTCCATCACTAGCAATAGGCCCTAATCGCCTGCCTACCAGTGGAATAGTCTTACAAGTTGTGACATATCTGGCACATTAGCAACCTTCTTCTATACAAATCACTATGCCCTAATGGATGATCTAGCTATTTTGGTTATATTTACAATGGGTTAATCCTCCCTCCCTCAAAATGGATAAATGAACCTCACTCATTTACACACACTATTCTATGATAGACTTTGAACCATTCATATTAGTTATGAGTTGTCACCAACACTTACATAGTTCTTGTATGATATTTTACTACCATAACTATTATTTTCAAAGCTATTACATATACCTTATACTATCCTACATCCCTGATATTATAGAATGGATCACATTCACATCGGTCTATTCCACGATACAAGTGCTTCCTTCGTACATTTTATTCCTTTCATAAATGCATCAGTGCATCTATCTTATATAAAGTTCTCAAAAACTACATCATTGCATTCATCCTACATGCATTTATTGATATTACATCATCACATCTATGATTACATGCATCTACTAGAATTCTAATATAGATTTTCACACCTGCATTACATCACACAACATTTCCATCCACTCTACACTTTTTCATATCATGCTATAGTATGATCATTTTCCTACACCCTACCACATACACATATATTCATCCATCATACATTTACTCACAAGGTATACTATTCTATCTATGTAAAGTAAATTCAAACACATTCAAATCAAAATCATAATACATGTATATATAATAGTCGTAACAAAAATGTGTATATATAAAAATATAATCCATCAAAAATCCTCGTAGGCTACAACATGGGACCATACCCACTATCCATCATCCAAAATGCCCGTAGGCTACAACAATCACAAAGATCACACCCATCAGTGCTAACTACCACTAGGAGTCTCACCACTTCCCTCGTGGCTAGCCCTATCCTATGCTCTCATACGTGTTTTTGCTTCCCTACTAGAATCTGCCCCTGTCCCACCTATCTAAACTCCTGTAGGAGATACTACCCTCTCCAAATCAGTAGCACATACCCTCTACAGTACATCGTATGCCTTTATCCCCATACCCCTCTAAGCCATCGAAGTTGTACTTTGATGACTCTATTGTGAATGTGTCAGTACTCATGATTGTGATCTTGAATGCGATTGAGCCTGGCCATAATTTGAAAGTGGAATCCCACGCATCAATAAAATTAACTCACACTTTGCTCGCATCGCTACATCCTCAGCTAGCTGCCTTATCACATCCTCACTACCCTTTTATAATTATTCTACCTCTACCCTCAAGGAAGCTACATCTACAAGAAACTCTCCTATCACTCTAGATTGCTTAGTATCCTCTTGCACCTGTCGTTATCTCTCACCTCAATGTGCAACTCCATAATCTCTACATCTTGGACCTCTACCACAAGTTGTTTCCTATGTACATCCACCCACAACTGATCAATCTCCTCCACCATCTTGGCACACCTCGCATTTAAAACCTCAATCCTCCCGCATTGCTCAGCATCTCGTAACTCAAATATCATTTGCTCATTATTGCTAGCAGTCTCCAATGCCATCATCTTATCCTCAAAATCTATCAAATCTACTGCTCGAGCTATCTCACTCGCTCGAAGCTCTCTCTCAAACTGATGCACTTGCTCCCATAGCAAAAACACCTCCTCCTTTACACCTTTCATATCCTACTCCTCAATCAGAATATCTCCCATATCACTAAGACACCCTAGATCAAAGGTGTCATCAAAACATGTAGCTCTACTCACATCCTCACTTGTCTCCTCCATATTCACTGCATCCTCCATAGGTTGCGTCCCACTACTCATTGGTGCTTCCTCCACTTTCTTCGTAGATGCACCACTTAATCATCACCTAGATCGTCGAAGATGCACCTTTGTCTCACCTCTAGCTCTATCATGTAACTTATACCAAGTACCTCTCATTTCCTACCCCTCTACCATAGGTACCCCACCACCAGGTTGTACCCATCGATCCCTCACCCCAACACCTATCTCCCAACTTTGATTCGTCCATTAGGCATCATACTATAGTGTCATGCCTGCATCATCCACATATAAAATCACCATCGATGGATCCCTCTTACCAGTCCACAGTAATACCACAAGTTTCTCCCCTATATCCCCTCGTTGCCTATAATACACAATAGGCACCTCTGGAATATCCTATCACAGCTCAAACTACCTCATCACTCAACTAAATTGGAAGAACTTAGCCTACTGAGTATACCACCCCACCAACCATATCCCTCGATGGATAGTACCTAGTTGCTCATCATCCTTCTCCCATACCACCCCATCCTGCTAAGGCCTCCACCTAATGAGATTCAGCACCAACTCTTCAAACTTCACCCTCCAAAACAAAGAATCACCCTCATGTGGCCTCTTCATCCCCTTCTCCTCATTCGTCTTTCACTTCAACACATATGGTAAGTGTGTCTGTCCATCTACATGAGCATTGTAAGGCAACAATAATGGTTGCTTCAAGGCTATGTGCTCCCATGCCCACACCTATAGCAAAGAAGTCCAACTCAACCCCTTCCTCCCAACATGCACTACATCAGGAAACTCCCTATACACCTAGACCAATAATACAGGTGCCCAAGCAAATACAACACTACGCTTCACCATATCACTTACCATATTTAACATATTCTAGGTAACAACACCTTAGAAGTATTTGACAATGCATAAGTGGAAATCATCATCATTGCCATGCACTGAAGCTCGAACAACATCTTATTACACCAAATATACTTATAGTTCATCTTTTTTGTATCTACCTCCCTGCACTTATCCTCAAAGGTATACTCCATCACAACTTCATGCGTATCATTTGTCGTTGCCCTTAGTGGAACACCCTTAATGGGCAACTTGTAGATCCTCTACACATCCTCCAAGGTGATAGTCATACCACCAATTGGAAAGTGGAAGGTATTTTGATCCAGGTCCCACCTCTCACATAATACTAATATATATGCTCTATTAGTGTGAATGCTCTTACACTCCCATACTCCTCTAAACCACACTGCATCCAACCACTCCTGATCATCCTTGTTTTTCATAAGAACATCCAACTCAACTTTCATCGTCTGCACACGATGTCGCAGCTCGATATTCTTTACCTATTCACCCATAAAAAAATAGAACAAAATTCATATCAGTTCCATATATACAATTCTATTAAAATGCTCAACATAAACAAAAATTGATTTTTTCACACACATGCCACAATCACAAATTAATTCATTTAATTTGTCACGTATTTTGAGACATTAAAACATGCACAATGCACACAACACAACAAACTATAAACATGGTCACATATTTGGATGCCCATTTTACCATTTCATGGTAAAAGTTCAAACAAATGTGAAAAATAGTACATATTTGGCTTCCAACAGTTAATTTCACGGTTAGCCACATACTAAATATGGCATGAAATTCAAAAACACATCAATCAAAATGACATACAAAAACAAAATACATTTTTGAACACCCATTTCGCCCTTTTATGATGAAAGTGTCAACAAATTTCAAAAATAGTATATCAATATGCACAAAATTCAATGTCAAAGTCAACACCAGTTCATCAATATAGCACACATGCTAAATCAACACAAATCAAAAACATAGTCACATAGTTGGATACCCATTTTGCCATTTTATGGTGAAAGTTTCAATAGATGTCAAAAACAGTACATATCGGGCTCCCAAAAAAAAATTTTAAATACACCCACATCTACATCATGGCACGCAATTCAAACATACACCAAATGAAATAACACTCAAAAATAAATTACAATTTTGAATACCCATTTCATCCTTTTATAGTGAATGTGTCAACGATTCTTAAAAATAATACACCTACAATGGTTAAATTCACAGTCAAATTAATCAACTTACACCACATTCAGATAACATGCCAAACGAAGACAAAATAAAAACACAATCGCACATTTGGATACACATTTCCCACTTTTGCAGATAAAATTCAATCACACTTCAAAAATAGTACCTTGTGGCTCCTAAACAACCAAGTCAAACTATATGGCTACACTACCCATTAACCGATCAAATTAACGTAAATACAAGTCAAACCTAAAAATCGATCACACTTTTGGATACCTATTTGGCTTGTATAATACTTTATGTTTCAATTTCAATTAAAATTACCATGCATTTTAGAAAAACACGAAAACCTCCCCTCCCTCATTTCACACTTTTCCAAAAATAAAATTAAAAAATGACACAAGTAACGAACACTTACCAGTGGGTCTCCGCATCAGCTGCCAGCACCAGTCCATCCTTGCACCCAAATCTATCAATCGCAAGAGCTCTATATCGATAATAGTTTCTCACCACTCACTCTTCGAAGTCATCATCGTGAAAATGATCCCCCCACACTTCAAGAAAGGCTTAAAAATACCTAAACACCTAATTCACCCCCTGCCCCATGATTTAAATCAAATTCGCCCCCTACCCCACAAATTTAGGTTCAATTCACCCCTGACCTGCGAATTGCATCTATGAACCCCAAAATCATCCAATTTTCATCCCAAACCCTCGAAAATCTTCCCATCTTCCTGTCCATCTAAATTTTCACCATGTTTATCATCTATTTTCTTCTATCAGTCGATCCATCATCTTATCACCACATTTCATTCACCTCATTACCGATTCCTCGTTTGAAGGGGTATTCATATCCAAAATCCACTTTGCATACAACTAAACAAACATCCAAATCATGGATATTGCACCTGCCTACAAAATTTTTTGTTGAAGATTATCTTATGATAATAATCTCAATCCCAATCAGATATTTTTTCAATCATGAGAGTTATGCATTACTATGGAGATGTCACTCTAGCATTCATGTATGTCGAATACATAATGAATTGTATGTGTGATTAATCCTAGCACAATATTTGAAGATGTCATTTTGGCATTCAGGTAAAGCAGCCCTGCCCATATATTGAATGGTACGTATGAATAATCAATGTCAACTAGCTCAAATGGTTTAACACGTGTCACCATGCACTCATCAATCAATCAAAAGCAAAAATTTGAATAGATATTTGTTCTATTTATACTTTGGACCATCCTACATTGGTCACAAAAGCAAAGCAATCATAAGTTGCCCTCACAAACAACCAAGTATGATATCATGAATATTGTACTCAATTGGTAAAATCATCCATTACATCCGCAATCATCCATTTGCATTCATCATCATTTCCCTTTTTTTTCTTCTCTCTCTTCTTCCCCCTTTTCTTCTTCTTTCCCCCCATTCCTTTCTCTTCTCCTTTTTTCTTTCCCCTCTTCTTTCTCCTTTCTTCTCTTCTATCCCTGAATTCTCGATCAATATTGTATGATCACGTCAAGTAGCTACATACCTTTGGTTGGATTTCATTCTCCCTTTCTTTCCTTCATCTTCTACTCATCGTATTTTTGTATTAATTGTGTTCCACACAGTATAGTACAAAAAGGGACAAATGTAGACACCCAAAAGTCGCACATGTCTACCTCTATGTACTTGTAGATCTATCTATATACTTGTAGGTTTACATAGACCATCCTAGACCCCTTTAGGCTATTGTAGACTAGTGTATATCATTGTAGACCACTATAGACTATTCTAGATCAGCATATATCACTCTAGACCAGCATAGATCACTCTAGACTAGCGTAGATCACTCTAGATGATCGTAGACCTTCGTAGACCTATGTAGGCCATTTCATTGGTCTATAGGCACGAAACCCTACTAAACTACACAATTCATGTCCTAACCACCTTCCATTTATTAGGAGGTCACCTATCAGTTACCTAAGGCAACTTAAGCCCTTCCTAGACCTAATTAGGATCCCACAGGACTATTAGTTCCCAAAAATTCCTAATTAAGTTAATTGAATTTATAATTAAAGTCACTTCACTTAAGTGCACTTTATGGATTAAAAATATTAATTATGATTCTAAACCCAAATTAGTCCTAATTACTCCTTCACACATGTGTGCACCAAGTTAGTTAGGATATTTCCTAGGAAACCCTAACTCAACCCTTATCTAACCTAGGGATCAACCAACCCTAGTTAACCTAATCCTTCCTCACACATGTGTAAGGATAGGATATTTCTCTTAGGGTATATGAAAGGATGAATAGACATGCCACCTCACAAACCCTAACCTAATCACAATAGTACTTGACCTTAGGGTTTAGTACACCTAACCACACCCTCTACACCTTGGTTTCTTCTATAAATAGGAGACCAAATCCTTCATTAAGCCTCTCTCTCCGCTTTTAGTTAACCTATAGAAACTCTACAAAAAACTGGCCAGAAGTTCAATATGATATATCTGAACCGTACAGACAGCATAACACCATCTCAAGAGCCCATCCGGACAAGGATCTCCAACAAAAAGCACCTGTAACTCAATTTGTCCCCTGCCCTGTGAATCAGGCTTCCAATTCACCCCCTAACCTGCGAATTGACCCTACAAATGGTTTTTCTCACCAAATATTTCAAGTTTACTTTATTTCATGTTTTTATGATGTTCTATGCAGTTTTTATCGCATTTTAGTATAATTTTCCTTCATGTTTTCACTGTGTTTTTTTAATATGGGGTCTGACTAAGGCAAGCCCCCAAACACACTAATCTTCTTTTTTAGGTCATAAAACAGGTGACAAAGCATCCACATCAATACTGTAGGTGGCCCACATACGCATGAAGCCCACCTACATTGAGGAATATCAAAAGGAGCTATCAGTTTATTTGATATTCATAAGAAGAATTTGGGACAATCCTCATTGTAAGCCATTGACTCATTTTAATGAATAAAGAACAATATTCTGAGCATTTACATGTTTTATTTTATGCTTGATCAAATGGTAACTTTTGTATATTTCATGCACCATATGAGAGGATACAACTGTCATAAGCAAGAGATATCCATATCTTCTTGATTAAACTTCTAGAAGGGAGTTTTTTAAGGGAGTTAGGATATCTGGTTTAACTTTGGGCCTTATATTTCATTATACTAATGATACATTAGACCCATTTAGCATTGACATATATTAAATTTGACATGATATGATACGTTTAATCTCATAATAGATGAAGGATTGAATGGTTGTAGATGATTTCTTTAAATACCCAAGAAATTTTAGTATCTTATTTATGTATTAATGATCTTAAAGTGACATGGTGATGTTTATTAGAATTTCATTAAATCATTAACTAAATGATAAATTTGATACCATTACATTATGCTTAAATAAAATTATTATATTTATATGAATAGTGAATTTAGAATTAATATTAAAGGTAATAGAAAGAGATGAGATGCATAAGAAACCATAAAAAGAGGATGCAAGAAGGGATACGTGGAAATGCCTCATTAAAGGCCTACTTCTTTTGTTGCTCTTACATGTAAAATATAAAAACAAGAAGGAAAAATTCAATATCCCACATATTTCCATTTTAATAGATTGAGGTACAATCCATAGCTATAGATGGAGTTAATAATGTTAATTTTGTTATAAATTTGTTAGGATATTTGGTTTGTTATTGAAGAATATATGTGTGTGTGTGTGTGTGTGTGTGTGTGTGTGTGTAATTCTTGAATGGTTATTTTAGAAGATTATTTAAAAATTAAAATAGAAAATGGATATATTTGGAAGAATGACTATTTTATTCACATTCTATCACTAATGAGTAAGAGATTTTTTCTTAATAGTTTAACAAAGAAAATCAATTTAAATATCCTCCTAGATTTAGCCCATAATTTAGAAATTTGGTTGAACAAATTGTGGGTACTTGATATTTAAGCACTAAGTAGATAAACTATAGCTAATTTTTGCTAATTTTGACGAATTTGTGTAAAAATTTTAAAAAATATATATTTAATTGTTTATATGGGATTGAAATGGTTTTTAACCATATTACATCATGACCACATAGTGGTATTACAACAATTTGGCAATTATGCATATATCATTTGGCAATATTCAAACTTGGGTCTCCTTGAAAGTTGAGAAATATAACTAGTTGAGCCAATGCTATTTGATAAATTAAAAAAGAATATGTTATTTTCCTTATGATGCTAAATTTTCTTTTGGATATTTTTAGCTATGGATTGAAATTATGGAGAAAACCTAGATATGGATGTGGAATATTTGATGCTATAATTGACTATTTATTTCTAATTTATAATATCTTATCTGGGTATAGATATTATTTATTTCAATATAATATTACTTTTTAGTTTGGGCTAAATATCTTGATTTGTGATGGGATATAGGTTGTAGGACTACAAATATTTTCTTATAGAATCCTTTATAGGATGCATATAACTATCTCCCTTGCCTCCTTGTTATTCTACCTTGACTAGTAATGTTATCTAGAACAATACTTGTGCGCACCATGGCCATAAGTTCCTACTAGAATTCCATCTTCTTGAGGAATATTATATCATTATGTAGGTGATATGACAAGAAGGTGATTCCATATTAGTTAGGAGATGGTCCCACCTCAAATAGGAGGTGAAGATTTTATTATACCCAATGGATAACATAAGCCCATAGAATAAACAACTATGGAGAAAACCCAACTTGGAATGTTTTTGATATCAACCAAATAAATGATAACAGAAAAAGGGATGCCCAAACATTTTTTAAATCCAAAATGCCATAGATCCTAGCATATATATAAGTATGATTGGTTGCAAGATATTAAAGGAAGCATATGAAATAGTAGATATATTGTATAAATGCACAAATAAAATAAAATTTATTTATAATAATACATACACTTTCAATTTTGAAAATAAAATAAAAGAGAATGAAGTTGTGGTTGGTTATTGTATTAGAGTGAATACTATTGTAAATAAGATGAGATCTTGTGGATAAATCATCAATGAGAATATATTTATGAACATATTAACATCATTAACTCCAAATTGTATTCCCATTATTGTTATAGATGAACATAAAGATCTAAACACTTTCAAGTTAGAATAGCTTATTAGTTCAATTATGACTCACGAAGAAAATTTGAAAACTTTGATAAGCCTAGACCAAGCATTTACATCTAATGTAAAAATATCACTTTCTTGTGCATCACCTACAAGTTTATCTCATTTTAACAAAGAGGACAACACATAACAAGCAAATTCTTATGGAAGAGGGATAGGACATGGAGGTTCATTTACAAGAGAAAGAGGTAGATCTAGTGAAAGAAGACTTATACAATATAGATTTTTGTTGAAGCACGATATCATATTATACACAATAAGTCTCAAGGAGGCCAAGAAATACTAACTACAAGAGTGTAAATTAGCCAACACATAAAAAAGGAGATCCATAAAATAATATATTTTCATGCAATAAAGTTAAATATGCTAGTAGAGATGATTGGTTCCTAGACTTAGGTTCCAATCATATGAGTGGAACTAAAGAGTTACTTTTAGATTTGGATAGTGATTTAAAACATGAAGTGAAGTTGGGAGATATAAAGGATTTTAAAGTTATTGTCAAATGTAGTCTAAAATTTGAGACCAAGCAAAGAAAGGGATAAATAGTTGGTGCTTGGCATACCCTTGGTTTGAGACACAACATCATGAGTGTTGGAAAATATGTAGAAAGATTTTTTAATATTGTCTTTAATAATAATGAGTGTGTTATTTTTTATAATAATAGTGGATGCAAGTTGGTTGTATATACTCAAATGATTCCAAATCTTATGTTCCTTTGAAATTCAATGAAACTTTTTTAGGTTTGTATAATGCCACTATTAGATGCTAATGTTGGTTGTGGCATAAAGGTATGGCCACATCAATTTTAAAGTCTATGTATATATATAAAAAATAGTGTATGGGGCTATTAAAAAATATAAACTATGTGTACAAGTATTCTACACTTGGAAAGCTTCATAAAGACAAATTCCTTCAATCTTACGGGAAGCTAATCATACTTTAGAGTTCATCTATTTATTTCTGTGGAGTATATCAAAATCCAATAACCCATTGATGATTAAACAAGATACAATTGAATCTACTTTCTCAAGTCTAAGAGTAAAGCTTTTGTAGTCTTTAAGCAACTTAAAGTTGTTACAGAGAAAAAATTGGAAGGTACATCAAGTGCCTTAGAACATATAGAGGAGGTGAGTTTTCTTCAAATATTTTCAATGAGTACTTCACATCTTAACATCAAGAGACACTTAAAAATCCCATATTTTCCTTAACAATATGGATTGGATAAAAGAAAATATAAGACAATTGTTTAATAAACTAGAAGCATAATGGAAGCAAAAGAATTAGATAAATTTTATTGGACTAAAATAGGTAAAGCTTCCAGTCTATGTGACTCCAAGAATCTTATTTCTTCCATATGGTTATGTTATGTTGGGATAAAGCAAATATTGAAGGATCATGTATGTACAAGTTTGTTTGAAACATAAAATATCTGAAGGAGCAAATAAAGATTTGTAATGCCAAATCTTTTGGTAACATTTTCAAAGAAAAGAACGAAATTGAATCCAAGCTCAAACATTTACAAGAGATAGTGGAAATCAATAGAATAGATGAGGATTCTTATGTGAAAAAAAAAAAATTACTTTCTTATTATCATAATGCGTTGAAAAAGGGGAATTCATACTGGTTTCAAAAATCTAGCGCAAAATGGATTAAGGAGACCGAAATACCAATTTTTTTCATGCTACAACAAGAACAATTTTTTCTTTTCATTGCATCAATAATTTTTTAACTCAAGATGGAAGAAATATTATGGAAGAAGAAGATATTAGGAAGGAAGCACTTATTTATTTCAAAAATATTTTGTTTGATACTCAGTTAGATGAGGCAAAAGGTAAGTTTTTGCAAAATATTCCATTCATTATCACACATGGACAAAATGGAATTTTGATGAAGAAGATATCTATGGAGGAGCTACAAAAGATAAGTTTTTGCAAAATATTCCATTCATTATCACACATGGACAAAATGGAATATTAATGAAGAAGATATCTATGGAGGAGCTATAGGAAGTAGTTTTCTCTCTTTAACCTTACAAGGCACCTTGCCCTAATGGATTTCTTGTAAAAAAAATTCAAAATTTTTTAGATTTATTGAAGAGTGATATGTCAGTTATGATGGATTTATTACAATCTTCTTTTAAAAAAATTAGGATTTATTGAAGAGTGATATGTTGGTTTTGGTTGAAGAGGCCTAGAAAATGAAGGTTATAATAATTGAAATCAATGCCACTTTTATTATGTCAATTCCTAAGAAAGGGGAGACAAAATATTTTGATGATTCTCATCCAATAAGCCTTTGTAATATGATTTATAAGATCATTTTAAAAAGTTATGGAAAATAGGTTGAAAGCATTCTAGTTTGTGTTATCTCAGAGGAACAAGGTGGTCTAGTTCATGATAAAAAAAAAAAGTATTGATGGTGTAGTCATTTTACAAGAGGCCATACATTCTTTTCATTCCATGAAAAAATAGGTATGCTTATGAAATTAGAATTGAACAAAGCATATGATAGGGTTTGTTGGAGTTTTCTACATGACATTCTTAAAAAGCTTGGTTTTGATCAAAGGTTGGTGTGAATGGATTAAATGTTGTTATAGCACAATTATTTTTATCAATGATTATCCTTTTGGTTACTTTAAGTCGTCTTGTGGACTTCGCCAAGGTGATCCACTATCTAATTGTCTATTTGTTATTCTTGCAGAAGCATTAGGCAGAGCTTTATCAAAGGTAAAAAAGAAGGAATAATCAAAGGTATTCAAGTTGCAAAAAATGGTTCCTTCAAATTTCATCTCCAATTTGTTAATGATGTGTTTATTTTGGGTCATCCCTTAGTAAGCAAGGCCATAGAGTTTAAATCAATATTATCATGCTATGAGAATGCTATTGGACAATTGGTTAATATTTTGAAATCCAAGATTTTTCATTAACACTACCTTAAATTTACAATGAATTATTATGGATATTTTAGGGTTCAAAATTGAAAATCTCCATCAACTAACTTGGGTATTCCTTTGTCTCATAAAGGAAATAAAGAGGAGTTTTGGATCTTTTATGTGGATAGAAAGAAAGCTTGTTTCGCAGGTTGGAAAGTTAAGTTCTTAATCATGGTAAGAAGGCTACAACTCATAAGGACTATATTGTAATCCATCCCTATTTATATTATATCATTTTCAAGATTGTTAGTAGGTATAACATCATAAATTGATAAAATTGAAAGAGACTTTCTTTGGAAATGATGCAAGGAAAAATTTAGGTTTCCTCTTCGTAAGTGTGATACAATTTACAAAGGAAACAATATTGGAGGACAAGGATTGTAGAATTATAGACTTATTTAGTTTGGCCTTAGGGGAAAAACTTGGGCTCAAAGATCAAGAAAGAGTTGGGGAAAATATTACATCAAGAATATATAGGTTCTCTTGATGCAATGAAATTATTTAGAAAACGAAACCTACCCAAAGGATCGCCAACATAGAACTTCATATCAAGTAATTTATAATTGATCAAGAAACATATTAGGTGGTTAGTCAATGAGGGAAATTTTATGCTTGGTTGAAGACTTATCCTCTTATCTTTGATTCAAAATGGAAACATTTGGCTCGGGCATGCCTAGCTTGTAAAGGTCCAAAGGTCAAAGATTATATTAATGAGAGCAACAACTCTGGATCATGGATTTCTATTAGTAACCTCGTTTAAGAAGAGTAACTCAAACAAATTGTAGATGAACTTCAAAAGATGCTTCAAGAATTTTATTTGTTGATTTTTACATGAAAGGATGAGTTAGTTTGGAATCTATCAAAATATGGTGATACTTGGTCAAGATAGGATATGAGGATTTATAGCAATCAAAATTTCCTATTTACAAATAATTTTCTTGAAATAATGTTTGATCACTACAGGCTCTTCATAAGGCCTCAACATTCCTTTGTTTAGCAGTTCATAGTAATATTCTTACATAAGAGAGTCTACAAAGAAGAGGATATCATGGACCTTTCATATGTGCCTTGTCTAAGAAGGCTTTAGAAACATCAAACCATTTAATTCTTCATTATCCCTTTGCTCATATTGTTTGGCCGTTTTTTTAATATGAAAATATATTAGGTAGCTCCAATATTGAAGGAGTTGATGAAATTTTGGATTAATTATTTCAAAGCAAAATCATTATGTATTCTATGAAGGATTGGCCTTGCCATTGTTTTTTGAAATTTATGGCTTGAAATAAATAATTAAATTTTTTAAAATAAATCTCCAAATCTAGCGAAAGTTTGGAACTGTATTATTGCCTCTCTTGCATAATATTTACAAATATGGTGCTCATTATAGGAAGTCTCAAGTGCATAAAAAGCGGTGCTCACAACATGGTTACAAAATTTGAACATACATGGAAGAGTCATCTACGACAATGGCATTAAAACAAAGGATATGCTTCGATCTATGATAAAATGGAAATGTCTAGAGATTGGGTTTATCAAAATTAATCTTGATGATGCTTCCAAAGAAAGTTTGCATTAAAGTCAGTGGAGGTGTTATTTTTGGAAATAATGAAGGTAAAATTCTTCTCCCTTACAATCATATGGAACATCAACTAACAACTATGCAGAGGCTGGGGCACTTCTTACAAGGATAAAATATATTTAAATTGAGGGGTATCACAAACTACCATTAATGCTATCAACAAAAATAGATGTGGTGATTAGATAAAAATAATATTACTATTGATGTTCAACATCTATTGCTAGAGGTAATTTCTTATAAATGTGAACATATCTACAGAGAAGGAAATCAAGTAGTAGATAATTTAGCCAATCACGGTATTGATCTTCGTCTTAGTGAAATTCCAATTTTAAAAGACAACTTGCCAAGTGAGATTGTATCTCTTAATGAAAATGATGTCAAGGAGTTGATTGCAACAACATAACACTTTGAGGAAGATGATGAATATATTGTATAGAAAAGGAAATGAAAAACATAATTGATAAAATACAAGATGTGTATGGTTTAATTGACCTAACAAAAAATGTAGTATTTTGACATTTTGATGAGTGGCCCCCAATAGAAGCCAAATGTAGCTTATTAAAAAATAGTGAATGTCGTTGTTCATTTTATGAATATAAGTCCTACTATTGGTATAAAAATATGACTATATGAGGCTTGGTTTGACAAGAAAGATCATGTTATACATTTGAAGGTGTTTGGTTGCTTCCAAGAGTAAGCTTCATGTCTTTATGGGCTATTATAGTGAAATCAAGTCACAAATTTTGGAATCAACAAAAAAATACATCCTTATTTCTAGATATGCAGTGTTTGTAGAGGAACAAGTGTATGACCATCACTTCAAGAGAGAAGAAATGATTAATGAAGGTGTAAGCTATGAAGATGAAGAAAATTGAATCTCAAATAGCTCTTATCAAATCTACTCATGCAATTCACCACCAAGAGCATCCACATCATCCAAAGGTAAAATAATCTTACAATCTCATCCTTTATCCCAAGTATTGGATCAAAACTTTTATAAGAGGTAAACTTGAAGTCAAGTTAGGCAAGCAAATGAAGACGACAAAGCGCTTGTTTATTATGCTTTGTTTACCAAATGTTGAGGTTGAACCTGCAAGTCTTAAAGAATTATGCAAAAATAAAGAGTGGGTGAAAGATATGGATGAGGAGCTATGGAATGATATGGATGAGGAGCTAGTACATAAGACTTAGTCAAGCTTTGGAATGATAAATATTCATTTGTCTCAAATATGTATATAAAAACAAATATAATAATGATATATTAATTGAAATGCATGAAGCAAGAATAGTTGCTAAGTAGTTAAACTATGAAGAAATTTTGCTCTAGTTGCAAGATAAGAAACCATAATGTTGGATTTTATCTATTTCAACATCAAAAAGTTAAAAAGTACATCATCTAGATGTAAACTGTGCATTCTTGAATGGGTATGTTGAAGAGGAAATAAAAGTTGAACTAGAAGGACTTGAAATTGAATGCAAAGGATGTCGGGTATACAAGTTGAAAAAACACTTTATTGGCTAAAGCAAACACCTAGAGGCTAGCACTCAAGGATTGATTCTTGGTTCTTAGTTAATAGCTTTATTAGAAGCAAAGCATAAACTAACATTACACATTGAAACGAAGGTGATGATATTATCTATGGTTCCTTGTATGTTGATGCTTTGACTCATACTAGCAATTCTAATAAATTAAAGAAATGTTTCAAGGAAACTATGGGCACCTAGTTTGAAGCACATTATCAAGTCCCTAAAACTCACCAACATTTGCATGACCTTACTAAATTAAGCATTTAAAAACCAAACTTAGGGGCATTTATTAGCAATTTTGACAATAGTAGGAACCCATTTTTATGCCTTGGTGGCGCTTTTGACGTTTGGTGGAACTTTTGCCAAAATATCAAATTTTATCATTTCTTGTCTGCTTTGACTGGCAATGGTCATTTTGGCAAAAGTACTAGAAGCGATAGTGTTGGCACTTTTGACTATCAAAGACAAAAAAGGAAATGTAGGCAACTAGCAACAGCCAAACTGCGTCCCAAATCCAGATATATATTCCTCGGGTGTGGGTGCCACTATTATATGTGTGTGTATTTTTATTGAAAATTTAAAGAAATTTATAAAACAAAATAAATCATACACATTATGAAATAATTTAAGTCTCCTCTGCACCCTCCATGATGATGTGAATCTCCCCTTTGTGTGAAAAAAACAAAAAAAAAAGTTTTAAACCCGCCCTCTCAAGTCCTCTTCTCAAGCTCCTCTTCTCAAGTTCCTCTTCTGAACTTCCTGTATTTCACTCTTTCTTCAAGCTTCTTTGTTCTTCCTTTGTCTAGTTCAAATTCTACCTTTCACTCTTCACTTTCACTCTTTCTTCAAAATTTGCCTTTCACTCATGGTAAGAACAAAGTAGAACCCTATAAAAAAAGGTTTATATGATAAGAGTGGACTCCAATTATTGATTCACCATGAAGAGTCTCTTAAACGAGACAAAGTGAATGGTCAAGTTGTCAAGGAGAAGAATGTTGCCTTGAGTGCCACTAAAGCTTCCTTCAAGAAGAAATACAAGGGAAGAAAAAATCAAAATTTCCAACCCAACAAGCCTAGAGTTGATTTCACTTGCAATTCGTACCCTCATGAAGGAAATTGGCTTTGAGCAATTTGGTCCTTCACGTTTACTCTCCGATAATCAATCAACTATTGCCTTGGCTAAAAATCCTGTAATGCATCAAAGAACAAAGCATGTTGAAATCCAAGCCCATTTTATTAGAGAGAAGGTATTGGATGGGACTATTCAGTTGGAGTATTGCCCATCATCTTCTAATTTCGCTGATTTGTTTGCCAAACCTCTTCCCAAGGAGCAGCACTTTTGTAAGTTGAGGGACTCACTTGGTTTGGTGAAGTTGTCCTCAAGGGGGAATGAAGTGTAGTTACACTTGTGTGATGACAACTTCATCCTTATGAGGTGTTTTGTGCTATATATATGAGTTGATCTTTGGTGGTATAATTGCTTTTTACATCTCTTTTGAACATGGTACTTTCTTGTTTGCCTTGTGCAACTTTTGTACATGTTACTTTGTAGATGGCATTGTGCAATTATGGTATATGATGCAATTGTTTTATGCGACTCTTTTACATGGTACTTTCTTCTTGCCTTGTGCAACTTTGTACATGTTTTTATGTAGTTGGCATTATGCAATTGGTTTATCATGGTACTTTCTTGTTAGTGTTTATGCTACTTTTGTACATGATATTTTATGGTTGGCTTTATGCAACCAGTGTGCACACTTTATTATTTTCATATACCTTATGCAACTTTTGTACATGGTACTTTAGAGTTTGCATTATCATGGTACTCCTTGTTTGCTTTATGCAACTTTGTACATGATATTTTTTGATCAACTATATAGCATGTGACTATAAGTATGACTTGACATCTTTTTGTGATGACTTATAGTTCACTATTTGTTAGATCAGTTTTGTTATCATATTTGGATATTCATATATGTTGTGGTGAATATATTTATGATGATGTATCTAAGTGATATTATGTTGAGCTGCTTATAGCTTGCAGGTACTTCCGTTTGGGATTTTGCAGACTTACTGAAAACACACGTGATGTTTTCTTCTTGTCATTTGTAACCACTTGTGGTTGATGGATGGCTTTGTAAGCTGCTTGTATCTGAAGCTACTCCGTTGGGGGCTTGCAGTCTCATTTTGGCCCATTTTGTATTGGTGCCTTATTGTAGACCATTCTTGGTCATAGAGTTCATTGTAACTATATTACTCATTTGATTCTCATCCCCATTTGTATCTTTAGGGGGAGAATGTTTCTTTGTCTCATAATTCCTTTCCCCAATATTGCGTTAAGGGGGAGTGTTGGAATATGTAATGCAACATTGTGTAAATTATTCTTAGACTAAAATATAAAGTCTAAAGAACAATATTTGAATTAGAATATAATTCTATCTTATGTAAAATATTCCCACCCAATTAATAAATAAATTAAGGGTGCTAGGAATATTTAATTTCTTGGGAAAAAGTTATTTCCTTTCTCTAGCAAATATTAGAAAGTAACTAATCACTTTCTAATATTTGATAGATGCCACTTATCACATATCTCAAAGATTAGATTGTGATAAAATTAGAAAGTAACTAAAGCACTTTCTAATATTTGATAGATTGTGATAAGATTAGATTGTGATAAGATTTAGGGTTGTAGTAGAAAATATTCTCTTTAAATATGGGTGTTTTCTACTACATATTATCATATCTTATCATATATTGTCATATTGACTTGTGTTGTAATATCATGTTGATGCATATTGTTGCATAACATTGAAGCATTCTTGTATTGTTGAATTCATAGTGGATGTTTCCCTTTTTCATTTGAAGGAGGGTTTTACCACTCAATATTTGTGTTGTGGGTTTACCTCTTTTATGTGTGATTGATCTTTTGGAGCATTCTTCGTTCTTGGGGAGACTTTGTTTGTCTCACATTTGCATATTAATTTAAAAAATAAAAATAAAAAATATTTTTTTTGGGCCCTTTAGGGCAAGGTGCGACCGGTCGAACCCCACAGCAGGTCAAGGTTCGGCCCAGTCAAACCCTTCTTGACAAGGTTTAGTCAAGGTTTGGTCCAACCAAACCTTGCCTAACAAGGTTCAATCGAACCCACACCCACACCGACACACCCAGGGAAGATGCATGTCCGAGTTCACGCACCCAACAAGCTGGGTGCGTTAACCCGGTAATGTTGTTTATTCTATTTTTGTTTATTATATAGGTAAGCAAAAGTATCATTAGGACACATTAGCACCAACAACGCTTTCACAAGGTTGACAATATTTCTACCTCTTTGGCAAAATTGGATTATTTCTAACTCCCATTTCTTTCATTTCAGCATTTAGGTTTTAGATCTATTTGTTGTCTACAAAATCAATTTCTATTCTTTGTTTTTTATTATTTATTCAAGTAAAAGATAAAGAAAAAATAAATTAAAAACTAGTTGGCACTTTAATTATTTAGGAGATTAGCTCTAATCTTGCCATCATTAAAATCAAATTGCATATAGCTACACTTAGGCTTGTTTGTTGCATCTCTCTCTTGAATCCTTGCCGTCAAAAAGGAAAAATCACTTTTACTTTATCATTCAACCAAAATCATTTTAGTTTTAGGTCTTGTTGCATTTGTATGGTGCATTAGGGTTAGATTAAGGTTAGGCTTATTCATAGGATATCTTAGGAGAAACGTAGGTGTTCTTCAACATATCCTTCAAACTCTCTAAGCTCACAAACTGCCCCTATCTTTGAGATGAGGAAGGGGATGGAAGCATTGCAAAGAAGCCCTTTGTTATCCCCTTCTAATCTCCTTTACCACATTCTAGTGAACTTGATGTTAACACCACAAAGGGTTTTGAGATTTCTCTTAACCAAGCTAAACCTTAATCAAACTAAAATTTATTAAACTTTTATCAAGAGCATTAGTCTTGTTTAGTTAGATTAGATCACATTAAATCTAGACAACAAGAATACAACCAAGTGCTCTATCGTACTAAGGGTCTTTATGATCCTTTGAGTAGTTGTTGTACAACCTACCAAATTATAATGGGTATATAGCAAGCCCAAGCCATCTATCACCCACTTAGGGTCTCATCTCGTAAGAGGCATATTGCAATGGGCTAGTGGGAGTCAAAAGGAGGCATTATTATTACCCATCACAGACCGGCTTGGTCATGTATCCAGGAGGTCGCTTCCACATATCAATGCAATCTCACGTATTGACTCTCTCTCATGTTGCAATGGGTATATAGAGAAGGGTCAAGTATATCGAGACCTTTGGTATATAGGATGGCCCTAAGTTATATAGATCAGATTGGGTATATCAAGGGAAGGCGATATAAGGTCTCTAAAATATCTTATTTTTCTTCTTTAATCAACACTAAACAATTAAAATATAAGCAATCCTCTCTTTTCTCTTAACCAAAACCTATGATCGAGAAACACTACCTAACCCATAGTGTTGATCACCCATTAGTTGCTAATGCTAATCCCTTTGCGAGAGGTCATGATAAACACCTTGATTTTGAGAACCCAACTTTCAATCGAGAAGAATAGGTCTCATAACCTCAAGGTTATCTAAGCCCTACCCATGAAAAACATCGGTGATTGGTTTTCAAATCTGCAAACCTTATGGCCCATTACTTGAAGAAACACAAGGAAGTCATAGAAGCCTTCCTTAGAGAAGGTCGTGAAGCCCTAGGTGCCTCTAGGATGATTCAATGTAATACCACCCCCATCAACCTAACTCAAACCCCTTGTTAATAAATCAAGTAGGCTCATCCTTTGGGTCCATAAACATGAACCTTAATGCGTCAACATCTCACTCTATTGACTCAATTCCACCTTCAATCACCACATTAATGGATGCTAGGAAACAAACCCTTTGACCTCCATTGGTGCATCACTCATCTTTGCCTACCCATGAGGAAATATTGTAGGGCATTCCTTGCATCTCAACAGGCAGACGCCAAGTAACACTCAAAGTGTACCACAAAGTGCCCCAATCTCTCATCTTCATATCAATTTGTCTTATGGTCTTCATTCTAATCCCACAAGCATTGGGATAAGGTTTGAACAATAATCTAAAGCCACGATCTCTTGTCAACAATCTTCTAATCCTTTCATCTCTGGCATCTTGGGGACAAATCGTACAATACCAACTTCAACATCGTATTCCCAAGTATACCAACCTCCTCCTTACATCAATCATCAACAAACCCCCTTTATCTCTCAACATGTACCTTTTCTTTCATCGAATCCTAATTCTCCTGAACTCCAAGCCTTAACCACCCATTTCAAGCAATTGAAACAACAAATGGTCTAGTTACTTTGAACTTGAGTCATTTTCTTTATTAATGTAAAATTTGACTTTGCAATTAGAACCCAAAAGCAACCCTATAAAATCAAATACATCAATTCACATGCCTGTAAGTATAAAAAATAAATTTAAAAAAATGTTTGCACATGCATGTATAAATTAAGTATAAATGATTAAAAAACAAAATTCTACATACCTTAAAACTTAAAAAAAAAAAACATGAAAAAATGCAGATGAGGGAAAATAACATTCATTAAAATTATATGTTAATTATTGAAAAATAAAACTCAATACATGAACAAAGCACATAGGATTATAATATGATATATTAATTTGTATATCATCTTGGGCAAGCATCAATTTAATAATGAAGTCGAATTCTTAACACCCAATACAATAAAACCATTCATTTTCAATGCTAAGGACAAAACTGTAATAACAAATGTGTCCAAGAAAAGTAAAGGAATCCTTATATGAAAAAGCAGGCCGGAAACATCAAACAGTATTCTAGAAGTAACAAACTTTAATTTGTATTTTCTCTTCTTTCTTTTTTAAGGTCACAGGCCTAGCCCAACACTCCAGGTTTGGAGTATAAGATCCCCCAAAGGGGCACACACACCCTACCCCACTGGCTTCGAACAAGTGACCAGGCCTGATGTTCTAGAATTAACTGATCTGCATTCTTCTATGTTGTCATTGCAACTTCTAAAGATATCTAGGTGTTTGAGATAAAAAGGAACAGTTCTGCTCATCAGAGTCTGAAAAAGTCATCAAAATAGATATCTTTCTTTAAGTGACAATTATCTATGATATAGTTGGATGGGATGCAACAAAGTCATTGCCAGTGAGTTTTAAAATAAAGACGAAACTTTTGTTAGGATATCCAAAAGGCAGCTGAAGAGACTATGCACTGAATGATAGTGGTGGTAAGCTGCTGCCCAACTTAGTCTTTAACTGGGTACATGCTCCACTCCATCATGACTGCAGCATGATCTTAGTTTAATGTATTGTTTTCAATAACGATTTGGTTCTTCTGTGCATTAGGTTTTCCTTGATCTAAGGTATTTGGATAGATGTGTCCCAACAAGGCCTCATTTTCCTGTGAGCACCTGTTTTTCTTTATGAGAGGGTGATCTTTTTAGTATCGATAAAAATTGAAGCTTTATCAACACAATTAACTATAAATTTAATATACTTTCCTTTAACACGAGTGATGAAATTTAGCTCCAACTACTTTTCAGACAGTATACTCGACCTGTTAGAGACTCTTCCTTCCACATTTTTTTAATATATCATACCAAACATGAATGCACACAATGCATCTTAAATATAAATTATAACTGCATAGTTTGAACTCCAGTTGTCAATATTTACACATCCTCCTTCCATTGCCTCCATTGTGGACAATTGTCAACTCTCTCATATAAGGGAGAGCACAGCAAAACAAAAAAGATGGAAATTTTAAGCAATCGACACAGGCAACCTTATGGCTTGAACCACTGATACACATTTTATCAAGGTTACAATAATTTTCAGACAATCATAGAAGTTTGTATTTTCACAGGCACACCTGATAGTTGGATGGTACTCTGTTCTGTTTAAATTGTAATTCTTCAACCCTCAACAATTTTCTTTATTATTTTCAGAGCATTGAGGACTCATCCAAACTTAATAGTTCATTGGTACTCAATGTTACATTCTCAGAAATAGCACTTTGACTTTCATTATGTTCAGTCATTATTGAGACCAAAATTCATCCAAATTATACCTCATTTGGTACTCAATGTACCTGAAATTAATCAAAGCTGGAACAATAATACAACAGGGACCTCAAAAGTACATTACTATGACACCAAAGCAATTTACTTGAACAAGGCATGCACTTAGCATCCCTCCCAATCAAAAAATGTTACAGTTTCCGTTGCAGATTGAAATTTTATATTCACATCTGCATTATAGTACCTACCCTTTACGTCTTTCCAATACAAAGAAGCAAATTTGCATAAATCCAACAGTAATATTCTTCCATGTATGAGTGGGGCATGCACCACGTACTTTACATCTAGAAGAAAAGACCACGACTTTTGTCTAGAAAAAATGAATCATGTAGAACACAAGTTACAAGATTGTAGCTGTCCCTTGTACAATTGTGAGTTATCTGGATTAGCCTGCAATTCATCTCTTGTAACAGAAGATCCATAGCATAAATTTAATTACTTGGTGTGCAGGACAGCCTAGAATACAGCTTATTCAAAGAGGGACAAGGTATGTTGAAACATCAATTTTAATGAATAATAACGAACAATGATGAAAATAATGTCAGCTTTTCGATTTTGCCTGACCCTATACCACAGAAAGCAAAACAACAAATGATGAGTCACAGAAGCAATTGAATCAGACACACAAACAGCAGCAATATTTAAATGGTTCACCTGAACTTGTTGCAGAGACTAATCAGGCCTAAATAAACAACTCAGCAATTCTGCTCTACAGTTCCAGCTCTGCTTTAGACAAGGCAACAACAATCAATATCAGGTAAAAACCTTCTAATTTCACTTCACAAGAGGCGATGCATAGGCAATAACAAATACTGTGCTACATATGTGTGCATTCTGAACACGTACAATGTTCTTTGTGCTAGATTCAAGATTTTATCTTGCATAAGATGGAAAGGTTAAATCTAATATCAAAAGTCCATTAAATACTGAACAGATTGACCACTTAGACAATGTTGAGCATGTTTGAGCAAAATTTTGAACAGGTTGCTTACTGGGAACTCAGGAATGCTATAGGGTGGCTTTAAAGAATCACACTTTTGGAAACCTACTTTTAAAACTGAATAATACATAAAGAGTCAACTCAAAATATGCCAAAACTCTGAGATTCAGTTCACTCTAACCAAATAAATGGATAAAATAATAAAAAAAATATTTCAACCAAGATATGCATGCATTCCTCAATGCAGCTAGCTGAGCACTAAATTTTTTGCTAACATAGTCAATGAGTTGAACCAATCAATTTTCACAATTACATTAAAAAAAATCTCATATCCTTGTTAATCACTCTGCCATGCACCTAAGATAGACTCCCAAGAAGAAGAAAGAAGATTTTCCTGTAGATCACAGACTATTTTCATGCCTTCTGCCAGTGGAAAGCTTAAACACCACAGATGTCTTTGTCTATCATTTAGTTAGCACCAGAATTGCAGTGGAATGTACCAACAGTGTCGCAAAGTGATACATCACCAGGGGAAACAAATGCATAATCTAAATGAACAATCATCAAGGCGCTCAATAACAACAGAATAAGAACATGAATTCTATTCCATCATATTTATAATATGATGAGTCTATCTCTATATAGGCAAGAGAAGTGCTATTAACTAATCTAACTCTCAATCAGAACCCCTAATCTGTCCTAGAAGACTTATTCATCAAGGAATCTTCAACTAACTAACTAGACAAAAAAATAATACCATTACCAATTACATGACAGCTAAGACTATAATCTGCAAAATACATAAAACAATAGAAACTGCCAGTAGACATTACTTTTCCAACACTCCCCTTGACAATTGGAGGGATACACCACAAATATCTATGGGTTCAGAGAACTGGTCACGACCAAGGCTCCATAGAAATATCTACAGGCTGTTCATCAGCCCTGCAATGATGAAGTGCAATCTGACTTTCCTGTACAAGATCTTTGATGTAGCCGTGCCAAATCTAACGTGCTTCATGCTGCCACAAAGCAGCAAGACTTCACTCATAGCAAAAGTACAGCTATTATTGCAATATAAAATTGGTGGGTCCAATCTGCAGCTGCCTGAAGATATCTACAAGTTGTTCATCAGCCCTGCAATGCTGAAGTGCAATCTGACATGCCTGCAGAGGATCTTTGATGCAGTGGTGCCAAATCTCAACGTGCTTTGTCCTGACACCAAGCACCGAGATTCTAGTCATAGCAATAGCACAACTAGTATTGCAATACAAAATTGTGGGTCCAATCTGTATCTGCTGAAGATCCTAAAGAACCCTTCAAAGCCAAACTGCCTGACAACTACAGGACGTAGTTGCAATATTCTCAGCTTCTAGTATTGAACCAAAACGGAAATCAAAAAGCAAAATTTGACTTTCTCACAGCCACATAACTTGCCTGATTTGCATCTGTGGAACCAATAAATCAATGGTCATCTATCAGAATTTACAATATATCATATATTACAATGCCGCTAATTTATAGTAGAAACCTTTTGGTTGCCTGACAATGTCTTGTGAAGAACAGCAATTAATCTAAAAACAATATCCACTACAAGGGTGATGTCTGCTCTGACAACAAATCCCCAATCAACTGACAATTCATAGAAGAATCAACAGCTTTACCATAACCCCCCCTTCATCAAAAATGATATCATGAATGGTGATTCTCATCATCTTGGATTTAAATAATTTATATTCCTCGTCTCATTTGAGTGTCCAATGAAAAGTGCACAAGTGATTTTGCGTCCAACCACCTCCTCTCATGGAACATGGGCATAGTAACAATCCTAAAAACTTTAAATCATGCTCCACTTGGCTTGAATCCAATCCAAGCCTCTCTAGGAGCTTTATTTCTCACTGTTTTGGAAGGGTATCTATTCAAATTATGGACTGCTATAACCACCACCTCTACCAAGAAATCGCTGCTCACATTTCTGGATTTCTACATACTCTTGGCAATCTCGATTCTAAACTATGGTCATATTACAATCTTTCTTCCACTTCATCTTGTTGAGTATATGTGGTTGTGAAATATACAAAAAAAATTAAACTTGTTTGATTTAAATTGACCTCCATGAGGCAGGATGCCATGATTTCATATGCCCAAGAGCCATCTTGGCTCAGCTCTGACCTAAAATATCATCTTTAACTTTACGTTTATTATCAGTTCTTAAAATTTTCCATTCCAAATCACTTTGTTCTTCCTCTATGGCCTTGAACTTCTGAAAGCAAGAAAGGGCTTCTGATTTAAACTTTAGTAAGTATGCCCAAAACTTCCTAGTGAAGTCATCAATGAAAATGAAGGTGGTCAAGAAGTACACCCACCCAAGCCTTCTGACTTACTACATCTCATTCTATATGACCATAATGCATCCATCAGACGATTACTTGGATCGTTTGAGCAAACCATTAAACATGTCCTGCTTATGCAACAAGCACAAACCTCAGAAACTCAAGAGACCAAGTATTTTGTGCCAAAGCCAATGATAATGTGAGAAGCCTTGCAGGCAAGTGAATTAGTAAGCAGCATGCGCAGTAGGAATATCCAATTCATAGTCATTAGTATCCTAGAAAACATCTGATTTCCTATCATATTAATCAATTATACTGCACATATCATCATCAAATACACTTTTATAATGTTGACCACCATTTCCTCAACATTAAGAAATCAAGTTTTGAACCCAGCACATGAAAATTTTCTTGAATATAATCGATTTGACCAATCTTTGCTTGAGTAGTGAGGTCCATTTGCCCATTAGTTGGACCTCTTCACCATTCCAAACATTTACTTAGCTGCTAAAAGAGTCATTCATTTGCACAAACAATTATCTTGTCTAATGATTGGAGCATACCATATAAACACACCAAACATCTGGACTTGGATCCCTGGCCATGTTACAAGAATGACTGCTTCCCCTGCATTATTCTTCTCCCATACAGAAATTAGCCCTATTAATTCGAGATTTAAATCATAATGCCCATACTCTTTACAATACCTACATTGCACGATTCTTTTTTCTTCGCTACTACCATTTCCTCTTTGACCCCTAGCATGCCCTCTACGAGAGCAAAAGCAAAGTTCACTTCAAGCTGAGATTCAGTGGTCCCTCTGTCAAAGTTCTTATCAAGCATGAATTTGAAGGAGATAATTTTTTCTCTACAAAACTCTTTTTCTTTCTTGTTATTGGAAGTCTCGAAAGTTAAAGGATGGTCATGATCTTATAATGATCCTACTTTACTTATTTTTACTTTATCTCTGCGGAAACTTTCTTATTTTCCATTCTTAAAATGGCAATCACGATGTGATCTTACTTGCAAGGTAATGATCTTGACACCTCAAACAATTTTTTTCTTCTTTTATCATTTTCTGTCCGAGTATGTGACCAAAAAAAGGAGCATGCCTTTACCATTTTTTGAATAACATGGCTATACTCACTTACAAATGCACTATTTACAAGGAAAGTTTGAAATTACAATCAATCAACGTAAAAGATATATTACAGGAAGAACGACTACTATCTCTGAATAAAAATCCATCCAGCTAGGGTGAATCTAACTGAATTTGCAGAAAACTGCACGGCTTCTGCAAGCTGCTAATTTTGCTTCTATTGACTGTTGTAAAGGATACTTTTTGGAGCAAATTTGAGCTTAGGAAATCAACCTGAAAAACGGAAGAAAGGGAGTGCAAAGAAAATCGAAGAAAAATTTTAAGAAGATTTCCCCAATCCGTTGTAGCAAATAGGAAGAAATAACAGAACTTGCCTTCCAAATGGGACTTAAGACATATTTTTAAACCAAAAAAACCAAAATCTTCCAATATCGAATGAATGTTCCAATCATTAAGGGAACTGCTTGCAAATAACCAGTTGTCCTAGAAAGATTATCTTGCAATAACCTGGATACAATAGCAATTGAAGCTATCATATAAGACCCAAATAAAAGCATGAATTTTATCGTTTCAGATCTATAATAAGCAGGTGAGTACATCCATATGTAGGCATGATCTATAATAATCAGATGAGACATCTATATGTGAGCATGGTCTATCATAATCAGGTGAGTACATCCATATGTGGGCATGAGTAGCCTAATATTACTCTTTACAATAACTATTAATCAGATTTCTTAATCATAATAACAAACTATCAATTAAAATAGATATTTCTAGTCATTCCTAGTAGACTTATTCATCAAGGGATATTATTCTGACTATTTAGGTGAGGTGATAAATATAATAAATAATAATACCCTTGCCAATAATAGGACAACCTAGACTTATCTACAAAATATGTAAATTTGTAAAAAAATAAAAATCCTCGAGTGGCATTACATTTCCAACAATGTGTCTCTCATCCCAAAAATTAGGCCAAGAATGCATGGATGCATCTCCCTCCATACTCAATTCAGGGCAGACAACCACAACAAGATGCTGAAATCTCCCCATATGCAAGGGATGGAGCATTTTCTGCTATAAAGAAAAAGCAATGGCATAATGTAATAAGAACATTAAAATTCACAGTGAATTTTTTTCCTATTATAAGTGCAAGGTTCTATATTGGACAATTGTTCAAAATAGTTAAGGACATCAAGGACCCTTGATAACAAAATAGAGTATTCCTATATTATGATGAACACTCCCCCCATAAGGCAGGCAGTGGTAATACAGTTTGTTATAATATCACTATACCATGGTTTTTTAACATAAATGTAATATGGCTGGGGCTGTCTAAACCCTATACAACCGACAAAAAAAATTAATACAATTTATAATTTATAAATAAAAAATTTCTATAAATGAAATATATAATTATTATAATATATACTTAAAAATATACATATTTAATTTTTCAAATAGATATAGTCTAGTACATATTTAACTTACAAAAATTTTCATAAAAAATTTCATTTAGGTGCAGGCACATTATAGATTCATGAGTACACCTGTAGGTAGGGATAAAAAGTATAACAATGCATGGACCTAGGTTTGAGGCTAACAATATTACGGATCCAAGCCCATATTTAGTTCTCTACGAGCTCTACCCCAATCTTAACCTTACCAGCCCAAAGGATTTGGGGCAAGTAGTAAAAAGCGAGGGCTTTTGCAATGTAACCCAAAATTCCATTCTCATGACTTAGCAACTTGAAAAGAGATGGTTGAATATATTCAAAGCAAGCAATGGGATGTATAAAGTTTCACGCTCTAAGCCAAGGTTCCAATCCACTAGTGGACAACTTGTCGAGGCATAAGGACACCTCAGGCTAGGGGTTGAACTTATGCCAATGCATGGACCTATGGTAGACAGACCATAGACCCAAGGTCAAATGTGAACATATTACAGATCCAGGCATGCCTTTGTGTCCTCTAAGAATTCTGCATCAATCTTGACCTTTATATTGTGAAGATTAATTCAAGGTTTAAGGAATTGTGGAGCAAAATTGAATGGGATGCAATTATACGAGTACAACCCATGTGCAAATCCCTGTATTGTGATAAGCATTCCCATGATAAAGCAGTCCACGATAATACAATTTATTGCAATAATGTAACAATATGGTTTGTTGAAATCCCACTATGACACGACCATGATGTAATATAGATGAGGCCCTTTATAACCTCATTTAACCAATTTAAGGGAGAAAAAAAATTAAACCTATAAACATATTTTTTGGACTTCATATTGTCTCATGCATTGAAAACATTGAAAGGCGTAGGCAAATTGAATGGGTGAAACAATTGATGCATAGTACTAGATATGTACCGATATCTATCTGCAACCATAATACCTCTTTTGCACTTTTTAGGTCCTTTTCAAGGAAAGAATTCCTCTAACCTGTAGAGATTATGTATAGTAGCTACTTTAAGTTCTTGGATAGAAAAATTGAGATGTAAGGAGTCCTATGGTTATGGACATTGAGTGGACTAGATGGGGAGAAGTCCAAGACAATTGAGGTAAAGAAAGTAAAACAAATAATACTAGATGATGATTGGTGGAAAGCTGTCGAGTATATAGCATCAATTATGTCATCTTCTGTGGCTGTCATCGGATATGCAAAAAAAAACTTTCCTAATCCTAGATTGCTTTATGAGAAATTTGGCAGCATGTTTGCTAACATAAGGGCAGCTATTCCACGAAGGGATACCACACTAACATGTTAGGAGCAGCACTTCAGCCCATTATTCAAAAACAATGGGATACTCAATCCCGAATGAATGTGGCAAGCCTTGGGAGAGGACCTCCTATAGTTGACACTAAGGTTAAGGGTTTTATTAAGGCAATAAATGATGCACAAGTGGGTCGGATTTTCAAAACGTAGAGGTCAAGTCTTCAATGCACAAGAGGCTAGACAAGAGAGACTCGCCATTGCATAGCACACAACCCCAATGGATGGTGGCAAATACATGGAGATGCAGCTCCATGGCCATAGATGCTTGTCATTCTCATCCTCTCACAAGTTATTAGCTCCTTTGCTCTGAAGAGGAATTCGTCAACCTACCGTTTCATCCACTTTACCAAGAGAAATAGGACTTACATTAAAAGAGCAAAGAACACAGTTAAAATACACACTATGTTGCATTCTAGTGGACATTAGCACTACCATGTTTTACCTGTTATAATACCTTTATATTATATTGCATAGTTACATTATTCTACTAGATATACTAAACATTTTGAATTACTTATTAAGGCGTGGATAGAAAGTATCCATCAATGCATCATAAGAAACCTATTCATCCCTTAGAGGTGGATATTTTCAACTAGTGTCTTTTGCTATTCATCCCACCCACCTAACTCTCACCCAACCTTTAATAAAAACACTCCATACCTGAGATGTGAATGTGTGCGACATGAGACGTGAAAGGGTACAACTTGAGAGCCAAAGCTATGACCCGAGGCAAAAAAGGGTGCAACTCAAGAGTGAAAATATGTGACCTCAAAATACATGGGTGCAACCTAATATACAAAACATGCATTAATACACACCAAAAGGTACAACCCTAAAAACAAAAGGGTGTGACCCGAGGGTGGAAGAAGGCAACTCAAAAGTGAAAGGGTGCAACCCAGGAGTAAAGGGTGCAACTTGAAATAGAAAAGGAGTAATTCGAGAGTCATATTTGTGAGCCAAAACACGAAAATATATGAAGTTAGGGACAAAAGAATGCCACCAAAGCTATAAAAGGGATTTGGACATGAGCACCCAAAACATAATTACCTAAAATCAAAGAGTGCGAGATGCAAAAAGATGTGACTCAAATTCTTTTTTTAATGGATAAAATAGGAATTGAAACAAGGCCCCACTCATATTAGAACATATTTGCCTTATCATTGGTTGCCCTACTGCAAAAGTGTGTATGGGTATACATGCAATGAGTTCGTAAAAGTGGTTCTACTTCTTCCTATCTCCCTTAAGGTTTGGGTTGTGCCTTATCATAATGGTTACATTCAAACCAACATCTTATGCCTACAAATTCAACCATTTGCAATTGCTCCACAATGCCTCAGACAAGTCTGACCCAAGATTCAATGTGGATAAGGATGCCAAAAAAGAACATTATGACTTATATAGCTAATCTTTTTAGGAAATAAAGATGCAAATGCTTGGTGGAACACATATAAAGAATACACCATGCTTATGATTTGTTTCATATGATGTAATTTTGAGAGAGAGAGAGAGAGAGAGACATATCATCCTACTAAAGGGATTACACATGGTATGTTGGAGCTTGCAATGCTATAATTCTCAATGCACATTTGAGCATGTCCTGGCAATTAGAACTAAGGATGTTTGACTAAACAGTATAAGGCAGCAAGGGAGCCTATTACCCATTACAAATTCATCTACCAGCAACGTATGAAGTACAATAAAATGTCCTCAACATTTAATGGTCTTAGGATTCGTGGAATTCATATGATGAATAACAATTCAAATACTAAAGATATTGATATGAATAATAATAATAATAATACTTAATGAAAAGAAGCACCATTCCAAGAATAATGATGAAGCAAATCATTTTCAAATTAGGTAGACCACTTCAAGAGGTTCAAATCTTCAATGTCTAAGCCAATATGCCCACATGATATCAAAAAAGATTTACATTATACCAAATCCAATGATATGATGCTTCTCAACTCAACTAACAAAATATAAAAAGATAATCCATTGTCCAATCACATCAACCAGTTTCGCTCACATGTCATTATAAATTAAATATTGCCGCCATGCAAGCAAATACATGAGTGGCAGGTCTTAACATGTAACATTGTTCTCTCCCTTCAAAGCATCAACCCAAAACTTCACTAAACTCTTCATTTTTGCTTTGATGATATCATCATGAAAGATAGTAACCAATATGAAATTCCTATCTTGTATTTAAGTATCGCCCTATTCATTATCAATCCATTCAATGTGAATAAACACTGGAGTGAACCTCCAATGATATCTTGCCTTGTAAGTGAACTCCTCTTGGTTCCAATTAAAATTATTCCCTCATGAATTTGGGACTCTATATAACCTTGTTGACTGTTTGTTTGTCTCCAAAAATTCCAATCAGGTTGACATGAATCATATAGTCAGTTTTGTCTCTATACTTGATATTCCTTTGCATGTCAAGATTTTTAATGTAGGTGTCCATAAGCGTATGGTTGATCCATTTTCTTCTTTCCCAAATTTTTTATCATACCCAAAACCTGTATGCTTCAATATTATACTTGCTTCAATAATTATGATGCCCTACTCATGCCTCCAAGAACCTTGTGATTTGTAGCCCTTATTTTTTGGCCAAATACTTCAATTCTAATCTCCATCTTTAGTGTGCTTGGTTACTAAATGTAAATCTCTTCACAACTTTTATCTTCATCTTTCAATATTTTCACATTGTTGACCTCATGTATCAATATAGATACACTTTGATATTGATCTATTTTCTTGAGTATTTTCATCATACACAAAATATCTATTCTTCAATCTTGCCTTTGTCTCAATAGAAGTTGAGAGACTTCATAGACCCCTCCCAACACATTACCCTTTGCAACACTTTTACTCTAATGTTCTCAATCTTCTTTGTATTAATTGTTTGGTGTTGAGATTGGTTTTTGCATATATGCCCCTAACAAGTTTTATTTTCATCTTTTGGGCTTTCTACTTCTCAAATCATGTCAAATGATCATTCCTTGTCCTCACAATCTTCTCATTTATTGATGCCATGACTTTGAGATTTGTATTCAATTGACCTAATCTGCTTTGGATTGCAATATTTTCTTCATTGATTGGGATCTTTGTTCAACAATAGGCTAACTAATTCCTTACAATTTTGATATCTCTTTGATTTTATTTGCCAAACATTTCATAAGCTTGTTGTTCCTCCATGGATTTCAAATCTTTAATTTTTGTATAATTCGTGTAGGACTTGTCTAAATCATTTTACATTTTAGACACCTTCATTATAAACTCTTCTTTGATAAAAAGATGGCAAACATCTTTTATAAAAAGGCAAATGAAGAATATCTTTGATAAAAAGAAAAGTTGAATATGGTTTAATTAACTTGATAGCAATGTAATGAGAGCAATATAATATTTTGTTATTTTAATGGGAGTGGCCTCCAATAGAAGCCACACATAGCTTATTATATATATATATATATATATATATATATATATATATATAAGCCAAGAATATAAAACATATAGTTTTTATCATCAAACGGAATTAGCTTTTACTTGCCTAGGGATACATGCATATTAGCCAAGGTGTTGTAATACCACTATGTGTTCATTATGTAATACAGGCAGGGCCCATTTATAAGACAAGAATATAAAACATATATTTTTTATCATCAAATGGTATTAGCTTAATCAATTAAATTCCTTGACTTTCAAGGACAAGACTCAGGTTTAAATCTTGCCTAGGGATATATGCATATTAGCCAAGCTGATGTAATACCACTATGTGGTCATTATGTAGTAAAGGCAGGGCTAGTTTCAATCCGATATAACCAATCAAATATATGTGTGTGTGTGTGTGTGTGTGTTATAATGTTGTATCTAGTTGTATCCACGTTACAAGGTCTTAAAAATTTGTCATATCTATAGCCAATGTCGTATCCATATCAAATAAAATATCAGTTTCCATGCAACATATTTCCCAACCATTTAAAGAGTCCAAGTTTCAAAAACTCCAGGATGTTAATTTTAACACCTATCTCATGTTTTTTTATTTCTTTACCAATCTCTCAACTTTATGTATCGTATGTTTGTATATTTCATGCTTAAAGTTCCTTCCAATTGTTTTTGACAAAACCTTAAAGATCAATTTCTCTATTAGATGCTTTCATTACAACCAGCAATTCCTTCCATTTATTGTATCCAGCAAATAATGTAATCAAGCAACAAATTATACACAAACATTAGCTTGTAGGTATAAATTTCCTAGGTAACAAAGTCAATTTGCTAAGCATTAATAAGGCTATTGTGCCATTAAAACCATTTTGCTGGAGCCAAAAGGAAAGAAAGTGTTTTTGTCCACAAAAACACTTTGCATCAAAATATTCTTTTGGAATTAGGACAACACATTATGGAAGGTTTTATATGTTTTACAAATCCTCATGTATGAGCACTCTGACAACTACTGCTCATCTCACAACTCCAAAGGGATCATGACAAAATATATGAGAGACATTTTCAAGAAATAAAGTGGAACAGTTGTTTGCCATCATCATTATTCATATCAATACTAAGAAAAATCCATTAACTCGAAAACAGAAAAGCAAGAAAAACCCAAAAATATGTTGATTTGAATTGACTATAATCATGCCATATTAATTTGCACAATAAATATGTAATATTGTTTCTAATAGATAAGTTATAGAAAAGGAAATTGTTATCATCCTATTCTATCGAGTCCTTGCTTACTCTAATGATTAGCAAAATACAAGATAAAATCTTTAGAAGTACTAAAGCACAAAATGTTTAACAAGAAAACATTTTGATCGTAAATTAGAATACACTGAAACCACAAGGGCAAGCATGTTTGACTAACCACAATTTTCACACAAGAAGTCATCAAGAAAGGCATTTGGCATTTGTTCAATCTTTTCATGTTAGACGTTGTGGGATACAAGTTTGAAACATCAACCGAAATTCTCCCACATCACTCAACCATTTAAAAAAATTTGAAACAAAGAAGTTAAGCCCACCACAAAACTCCAAAAACCAAGGGAAAGCACATCCCATGTCCGAATATAGTTGGATTTTTGCTTCTGCAAAGCCAACCACTCTATATTAACAAATGAATGCAACTGAAATCATACCCTGCTTTGCGATAATATTCCAAACGCCAAAGGATAACAATGTATCCTCTATGCACATACATGTGGATTTCATATGCAGGATGACCAATTTTTGCCTTAGTCTTCTTTGACAACTCACTCATTCTGTGTCGGCCTATGAACATTAGGGTTGTCTCTAGCTGTCCAATCCATGCCCATATGCCTGAAATTAAATTCCCCCAGCCTACGTGCCTTGTTAATGATTGCCCAAAGTGGTTGATTTTTGCTTTTCTAGCCTTTAAAAGGAAACCAGGACCCTTTTTATGAAACGGCCAACTGAAAATTGGAAATTCCACAATGATTATGACTCTATGCAGTGATTTTAACTGTTCTGTGGCAATTCCAGCTATTGCAAGCAGTGGCTTGCCTCCAAAAAGCAACAGTTCTAACACATGACAGACTTCTCCACTTCCCTTCCCTTATCTCCCACTTGCATGTCACATGTCCTTGTTTGCTTAACATTATTTAGATTGCCTTCAAGGGTAAATTTGTCACTATTGAAAAAGAATGGCAATCGCGAAAAGATGCTCATAGAATTAAGACAATAGTGCCCATCGCTTGTGATAACTTTTCTCTAGCTATATTGTTTCTATATCTTCTCATTGCTCGTTTCTTCCTATCCTCTTGTTTACCCATTGTCCATTTAGATCTAGTCCTCCCTACACTAGATTTCACCTGCCTCAAGATGAAGATTTGCCTTCTAGCACAACCTTGCAGAAAATTTCCCACACCCTTCACCTGGTCCATCACATATCGAAAGCCTAAGGGAGGAAAAGCTTAGGGCACAACATAGCTAATCTAGAATCTGATTTGTTGAAGCATCCAAGAGGTGTCAATATTCAATAGAATCAGGTGAATCCTTCCAATTTGTAACAGCAGCTTTCAATCTCTAATAGGATTTCTATTGTTATGATTGGATGCCCTTTTAAATTCCGAGTCAATTAGGTCATTTCCAGACTTCTGGTAATCTATTTTATTCAGTCTCATTTCTAATTGTTTTCTTGTTGCTTGTAGAGTCTTGCATGTGTTGCACTTTGCCATGATCGTATTTGATCCACCTTCAACTTCTTGTTTACTTGTAGTACAGGCCTGTTGTTGATGGTGATTTTCAATCTCTTGCTTGCATGAGTCTGGTTTTGTTTTGGACAATCTGGCTTTGTTTGTGCTACACAAACAGGTCAAGAGATTGTGCAGAGCTCCTCATGGGACAATAGAAAATATCTGCCCCAAATGTAAGACCCCAAATATACTAAAATATAGAGAAAAAGATGGCCTAAGTTCATGCAACATAGTCTCATTTTCTGAATTCAAAAGGAAAAGGGTGAAAATAGTATAGGTTAGTTACTTGTTTGCAATTTTTGATTTAAAAACCTTCATTGCCAAACCAAAGTAAAGCTTACCCTTGCATCTTTCATCCTAGAAGCATGAAGGAAAAGTTAAAAAGATATGCAGATTCGCAGAACCACAGCTCACTAGCCATCACCTGCAACTTGCAAACAAGGCATAGCAACAATGTTTCCACATAAAATCTTGAATTTTATCGCCAAATGTCATTATCCCCTTCAATACCCTTCACAGCCTCTATCTCCTGTAACAAGTGCACAAAGCACGTGAATGACTTCTATTATATCACAGGATCTATTGTTGTATAGTGATAGAAACTTCAAAAAGTGCATAGCTGGGAAACAAATGGCTTCCTTTCAACTATGCGAGAGGGATCATATCATGGCTCACCAAAAAAACGACTCAATAACATAAAGCGCAATTCTGGATAGAAAAAGGTTTTATCACTAATAAAATACCAGTATGATAAATGAGGTCAATCAAATAGCAAAACCTCCAGTCAAACATGACCATGAGTTCCAGAAAGATAACAATGCATCTTCTAAGATAGCTGAAAACAAGAATTTCAAAAGATAGAACATATACATAACAGTTCGAGACAACAGACCAATACTCATATCAAAATAAGTAGAGAGACCCAAATTCGTCAACAAAACATGCGTGATAGTTGAATTTGCGGCAGGCACAATTCATTAAATATGATCCACACTTTCTGTTAGCTTTCAAATGATATACATGGAAGATAACAGTGTCGCTTCCACATATATTTAGACATTGCAGGAAAGCAATGCACTTCAATTTAAGTAGTTGCCTGAATCAAAGAGAGCTGATTCTAAAAGACTAGTTCATTAAAAAAGCTCGAAAGAATAGAAATATTACTATCTTCCAAATGATCCATGTAATCGAAAAATGAAGGCAATCAAATAAAGCTTCATAATACACAATAATATGAATGAGAATATGTTTCTAGATTTTTGTTTAAATTAATAAATCAAATTTCTGGAAGTAAATTGAACCTGGTACTGTCAGCAAATGAATCCGGTGATCCATTAGTAGCCAGGTCCTGTACATATTAGCAGTCATTAGTATTTATATATGCATATGCTCATGTACACATCATTTCCAGAGTACTCAAAGACGAACCAACTATAATCTGAAATCTATGAAAATATATAACATTTAAGAATACCTGTGATGTAGGAATGCTGAAGTCAAATTCCCATTTCTCACTTGACATAACAAGAGATTCTGTGTCACCATCATCATAATTGATCTGCAAAATGTCAACATAATCCAATAAACATATAGCTATATTGGACAACAAACACATGTCAAACAATAAGTATAAGTAACCATGTCAAACAATAACAAAGGAAAACTGTTTATAACTCACAGTGTGCTGACCAGTAGCTGGATCATAATCTACAATTCTTCCACAATAAAACCTGCTTAGATCCATATTATAACATAATTTTCAGCACTTGCTATATAAATGATTTCATTAATACCTACTGTCTGATACATTCCAGACTATGAGAAAAATTCCAAAATCACGAGAGGTGATTGCAGTTACAAGTTTTATGAGGACAAATATGTCTGTTCATATAGAATTTGCCACAACGACAATTTCTTCCACACAGTTCAAAATACGGAAGAAATCCACAAGTTTGTCATTTTAAAATTCAAAAAAGAAAACCATTATAACAAGTATATTTGCTTGCACCTTTGGTCAAGAGGCCACCATACACGCACACGTAGACCAATACAATTTGGTGTAGATTCCTTCTCTTTGTGATTAGAGAACAACAAACCATCTACATCACAAAAATTTAAACTTGATATACTGATGAATATACTCACACAAATTCATTGCAACACTTGAAGCGTCCTTTAAGAAAAGAAAATGACTGAACAAAATAGAGGGTTAGATGGATACCTCTCGCGGAAGCACCATGTGAGATCCCTTTCTGAGAGCAGAATTAACAAATATAACAAATTATTTTAGAAACTAACTTTAAGCACATAGAAGACGATGGATAAAAAAAAACAAGTAAATTAGATCTAAATCCACAAAGAAAAAGTAAGTAGATGGCTGTCACTCTATCCACTCTAATGCTTATTTTTTGCCCAACATGCAACTTAAATTTTCAATTTTGCCACTCCTTAATTTATATGCAACAATAATATTACTTGTTTTTATCAAGATGCTGTAAGAAGCAAACAACAATAACTCAGTGCAGCTTATGATAAAATGAGGTGTCATTTATGGAATAATAAAATAATGTCCATTTCGAAGATAAAATACGCCCATGCAAGACACAACAATAATGGGCAATTAGGAATATGATCCAAAAAACACAGTCATATGAACAAATATGTAGAAAATGGAGGCAAATATACGAGTTTATATGGGAAAATAACACTTGTCTTTATAAATTGATTCCACAAATGTCCACCATGAAAGATTTATTACTATAACTAAATACCCACACAAATCATTCTCCATGTGATGTTAAAATCTCTGCATAGCAAACTACCTCAACTTTACATCCGCACAAACTCAGACAAACTCACAAGTCTCAGCAATTCTACACTGAGTCTTGTAAGAATGCATGAGTTCATCTCAGAGGATGTCATTCTATTGGCAGATTTGCGTCCATGCAAGATGTCAGAATGTACCAATTCATGACGTCATTCAGGATGAAAAGGATTTTGAGGATTTTAGCCTAAACCAATGTTCTATAGATAATACAGATCCAATTAGTACTTATAGTATGCATCTGCTTGTAATGCAAGAGTTTGAAGGCCTGTTTAAGTAGTTAGAGCTTAAGTTTGCCTTAAATTTTTCACATTGACCATGGCTATCTGACCTCTGAATTTTTTGAATACTGTTCAGCTTCCTCCTATTCATCATTCTAGAACCTTAGCACCCTCGAACTACATCTCTCCCTGAGTTTGGCTATGGATATCCCTTTTCCATACCTATGGAAATTGGATTTCTCAGCCTCTTCATAAATACCATTCCCGTTATTTTGGTTAAAATTCTTAGTAAGGTTGATTTGGATTTCTTTCCACATACCATCTTCCAGTACCCTAATTATGCACATTTGATTGGTTCATGTCTGATAAAAATATGGCATGATGACAAATGCAAGGCAACACACATAGAAATCAAGCTTGCCTAAACTGATTGTTATAACTATGTGCTAATATAGTCAAGTAACCACTCTCGTTTAGATGGACAAACATGAGTATTTTGGGTCCAGGAGTAATTAACTTTTATCTGCACTTCACAACTTTCCTTCAAACAATAAGCCTAATACTTGAAATTTGCATGCATCAGCCATTTACATGAGTTTGTCAAGTCTAAGAATGCTAGCTAAACTCTCATCTGCTCTTCAAAGTTCTCGTAAGACACATGCATGAACCCTTCTACCAAGAAACACTCCTATATACCTCTAAGAGAGATCCTAATACATAGAATTTACCTGCATCAGATCTCTGTGAGGTCTCTGGTCAGCCTCTTGTGCATGCCTTTTTCCTACTCTCACCTGCTCATTTCCTCCATCCCAACATCATTATGTAACAAGCATACTATTAAAGTGGAAATTATTAATGTCACCAATTCCTTCACTTGAGTTATGGTTTTTAATAAGCCCAAAAAGGCTCTCTTCCAGGTTCATTTCTTCTCAAATTATAAATATCTGACATCAGTTGTTTTTCCCAACATAACATCACATGGACTGATCTCGCCTTGCAATTCCATTACAGAAAAGTCAAAACGGTTTGCCATCTATCAAGACAAAATGGCAATACAGTGAAGAAAAAATTTCCCATGTAAGCTTATCCAAATTTTGCCTAGGTTTCCTTCAGCCAAGAATCAATAACAACTTCACTGTCATTAAGAAAATCAACAAAACACGTTAATTTACTTTCATGCGTTTTAGTAGCTCTACATCATTTGATAAAGCTGCATCTATAACCTACAGTTCCAAATTCTTCGTAGCAAATGTTCCTCATAGTGTTGCTTTCACACTACCTTCAATGGTAATCTCACTAGTATGGTTACTGTGCTAACCATGAGCTGGTCAGTTAATTCCCAAGCTTCAGCCTATCTTGCCTATTTTCTAATTAATGTCAGTTGGCATTGTTACTGCTGCTGAATATTTATGGGTTTTCCTAGACCCACAATCTGTCAGTTCCTTCCTGTTGTTCATCATGTTGTAGTGCGTTGGTAGTTGTTATGCCTCTTTTGTCATCCCCTTACATGTTTACTTTTTCCTTTTTTTGTCATTCTCTTACATGTTTACTCTTTCCTTTTTTTTTTGTTATTCCCTTGCATGTTTACTGTTTCCTTTTTTTCAATAATCCTTTCCAACAATGCATAAAGGTTTTGATCATCATAGTAAAACTTACATTCATCTTCAAGCAATTTTTACAAGGTCTCCTGGTTTTAACCTTTCTTAGTGATAATGAAGTGCATCAATCTTTTGTTATTCCTTTTACTGTAATATGAAAGGAATAGACAAACGAAAACATAATCATCTATTCATCTATTACCTATATTAATCAATTGGGGGAAGGAAACAAGCAAATGCAAAAAGAGGAGGGCTAAAGACACCACCAAATCATAGAAAAATGGAACCGTCATATACAAGGAAACACTTTACAAGCAACTTTAGCTTTATTGTGTTTGACCTATTCTAATCTAATAATAACATCAAAAAAATCTAGAAGCTCAATATTGAAACCAACCTAAGAACTAGGCCCCACTTGCTTCAGTTTCTTCCTCATGGCAATTGTCATTTGAGTCCTCATGTAGTTATAATAATGTATTAATAGGTGTTAGAAATTTATGACTAGTCATCCACAACTAATGCCCTTTGTGTTGTTGAAAGCTTTGGTAAAATTTGTTTAGTTTGGGAAAATTTCTAACATACTGCAAATCTGATCCAAATAGCAGCCAAGTGATAAACGGTGTTAAACGGTCTATAAGATGTGCACAAATGATCTGATCAACGAAATACTCCAAACAAAAAGGTGTGAAAGAACAAATGAGTCTTGATTTCTTAGTCTACATGCTACACAATTCTTCAACTTGGAAAAAGAACCAACATAAGAATCAAGTGGGAATCTCTTACAGTTTGATTACATTTTGTATAGACGCTCTTTTTTAATAAATTTGTCAGGCCCAAATGGCCTCGGGGGGGCATCTACATGTCCCCCTAATGATTAGGGAGGGAAAGAATACTTGGTAGTAATATCCCTAGGCCGTCCCCCTTTCCAAGGGTACATCCCTGACATATGAAGAATTGGGACATTTACTCATGGAACCTAATCTAATAAACTTATTTTCAATATATAAGACTCGCATATTCTACCATGACATTATATTTCATCTAAAAACCCCTCAAATATTAGTCCTGCCTACCTTTTTAGATATGTACAAGGTCTTCAAATGATATTGTATGCCTTCATGTCGTAATACCTGTCATTATGATCATGTAGTTGCATCTGCATCAATTTTCTGTAGCTATAGTCTTGGCATGTCTTTGCATCCTAGGTCTATGTTGCTATATTGTTTTCAACTGATCATCATTTGTGTCATTGTAGTAACCTACCATTTTGTGCACAATCTTATCACCATTTATCTGAGTTTTTTGAGTTGTGCACTCGCAACCATCTTTAAAAGACATTGAAGTATTTTCATACGGTTGACCCCTAACCATCACAATATTTTTCATGTGGTTTCCCTCAACTACCTTTGAGGGTTTTATGGTTTACTCTCAACTATTAAGTGCACACAAAAAGGCTTTCTAACAATCAAACAATTTGCAAACATTATTTTATTTTTTAGTGGGAAAATTCCCCCAAATAAAATGCTCTCAACATGTTCATAACCATGTGCCAATTGAAAGCATCTATCCTCATGTGATTTACATACTGTATCTAGATTTTGCTTTTTGCCAACATATCCTGTCAATATGGTTTATTAAACGAAAAGAACCTCGTGCGTAAGCCCAAAAACATTGCATTTACTTGCCTTGATATGCCATAATGAGTGCAAAAATATGATTGGTGTTGAATATATCTTTGTATAGATATAATGATTCCAAAAATATGTCCACCTGCTATGAAAGTTTCGCCTTTCACAAACTTCTTGTGTATATTTCCTATGGACCAACATATCTGAGGCCTTCATTTCTTTGCCTCATAGTTCGTTTTATTGGACTCCCGATTTGATACACACCCAAGTTTTTTGTCATAATATCCTATCTTCTTTATATTCCAGAACCAATTCCTTTAGTATACTTTTCAAACATACTTATGGCATCACCATGTTTGTCATAATCAAAACTAACTCTGGCAGTAGCATGGCTTTCATCATGGCCATCAACAATGTAGCGGTCAGATCACCAATATGGATATCAATATGTAAATGTTCACCGGGAACAAAATCACTAACAGAATGAACATCACAATCTCCATAATGAATAACATGCATAACACAATTATCTTTATCCAAGCCATCATCATGGTTTTGAGAATCCTCATTTTGGAGACCGACACATTTATGGGCAACAACAACCAACATGTTGGTATCACAAGGTGCCCCAACCCAATAAAATTAAACCACTAGTGTCACAAGATATATTAACCTGTAAAATCAAGTCACTAATGTCACAACATATATTAATCTTATAGGATTTTTTCACTCCTGATGATGGGACACGTACATTCTCTCAAAATGTCGAGCAAGATATTCTATTGCACAATGGATCCCAAAGGCACAAACAATATGCATCAACCCCATTGAATCAGGTCACTAGTGTCACAAGCAATCACACATCATGGTCTTTGTTCCATCCAACTGTAATCAGGCGTGCAACAAGAGAACCTTATGACTAATTCCATCATCATGTTTAACATTATTTTGTTGTTGTTGAAACCTTCTATCAAGCTGACTACATTTCTGTTATGCAAGCACATTGTACCAATAATCTTTGGTATCATGAGACTAACTACAAAAGTGACATTTCACCTGCTACTTTGTGCTTTGGCCCTTTTCGAACAGCTTCTTTTCCTTATTTGGTGCTTTTGCATCTACTACAGTTGTATCTTGTTATCATGTTATGCAAAAGAGCGAGCTTCCTCTTCTTTGTCTTTGTCATCTGCTTGTTGGATTACTTCTTGCTATAGTAAGCCACCTAATTCAGCATAACTAATATCTCCATTTGACAAATTTTAAGATGTCATAAAAGTCTTGTATGATGGTTAGAAAGCTCAAAGTATAATCAACACTAATTGATATTATCAACTTCTTCGTCAACCTTCAAGACGGAAAGTTTTAATATTTGTGATTGAAGCTTCTCCCCATTCTTTCTTGTAGCCTTAACAGAGGCCACACACACTTCAATGAGGTTTAGGATTATGTCAGCAAGTCTTATCTTCTTGTCCTCAGTCGTGATTCTAGCGCGAAAAAGGAATTCTCATATTGGCAGTCCTAATATTGTAATTATTGTAGACACTGTGATTCTATTATGCTTTCTCGAAGTGATTCATATTACATTTCCAATTACTATACTGTTTTCATACTATAAAAATGGCATTTCTTTTACTTTTTTGATTTCTCATACTGTTCTCAAATCTTTGATTCTTGCCATCACCTGGTTTTTTTTCTGTTCAATTCTGATACAAAACAATTTCGGTATCAATGCATTCAAAACACTGTTATATGCAGCCATCTATACTTTTACAAGACTGCTTTATAATATATAGTTGTGTAAGGTGTCATTGTATGCACTCCGCTCCTCAAGGAAAGCACCATTTAAGCCAATAAGAGGACCAATGTCTCTTAATTATTGTACTCTTGCTTGACAATAGCAAAAGCAGCTTCCACTTTGCTATTTGAATCAGAAAGAAGATAATTGTTATCATCCGATATTCCACAACCTGGTTTTTTTTCTGTTCAATTCTGATACAAAACAATTTCGGTATCAATGCATTCAAAACACTGTTATATGCAGCCATCTATACTTTTACAAGACTGCTTTATAATATATAGTTGTATAAGGTGTCATTGTATGCACTCAGCTCCTCAAGGAAAGCACCATTTAAGCCAATAAGAGGACCAATGTCTCTTAATTATTGTACTCTTGCTTGACAATAGCAAAAGCAGCTTCCACTTTGCTATTTGAAACAGAAAGAAGATAATTGTTATCATCCGATATTCCACAACGACAAATTTCTCGGACTGCTGGGTTGTGGGTCATCTTTTAAGGATGACAGTGGAACTGCAACAGGATAGCATGCACAGGCAGGTGTGTGTGCACGCGCACACACACCCACACATATATATAATGTTTTTAATGCCCAAAAGGTTCGATGTTGTCTGCCCAGGCATCACCAAAACTTTTGGCAAGGCATCTGGACATCCCGAAATCTACAAAACGTCAAGTATGGTGAGACCAAGTTGTTAGGACATCGGGACAGTTACCTGTAGAAAATAGTTATCATTTGCCTCTCAAAATTATTATCATCAATTTACGGCTTCAGTATTTCCAAATTGATGCAGACTAGGAGCTTACTAACTCAATATGTTCAACAAGGACTTATCGGGGATCACTTAAGGAGCAATCACATCAGTGTTGGAAGACTCTCAAGTTGTAATCGACATTAGTACTAAAGCATTGACTAGTCTTCGTACATACAATGGATCGACATCTTGCTTTGATACCACTAATGGAATTGGCACACTTTGGCTTTCAGCAAGTAATTATACATCTCATATGCATGGTAAGATTTGTAAATGGTTACAATTACTCCAGCTAATCCTTCCCTAATCCTTCTCTCAAATTGGATATTTCAGTATGTTTTCTCACAAAAGGGTGATAAAAAGATGTAAGCATACCAGAAAAATAGTAACAAGGTGAAGATCAAGAATGTTAAGAGATTTGAATCACTGTAAGGGGGATGGTAAAAGTATATGGACAATAAAAATAACAGCACTGACTAACACAAATAATGCAAATCATTTTGTCGCGCTGTAGGGAAAAGGATGCATCAAACTGCCAACTTAAGTTTTCATGATATCTATGACAAGAAACATGAAGCAATAAAATGACAGCAGGAAACAATCAATAACCAAAAAATAAATAGAAAGCAATAATATGGCAGCAGGAAACAATCAATAAACAAAAGATTTTAGGTTTGAAATCATGAGTTGCCTATAATTGATGTTTTTCCCATTAAATTTGGAGCAATAGATCACAAATAATTCCTAGCATTTAGTAAAGCATGCATAGACTATTTATGGTTCTGTTAAAAGATAAGCAAAAAAAAAAATATAATAAAAAGAAAGAAAAACAATAAACAATTTTGGATTCTTGAAGACAATACAAAATAAGAAAACAAGATCAAATCTCTGGTAGCAGGCAATAATCAAACCCATATCGTTTTATATTTCAAAAGTACAAGTTCCTTGCTATCCTGCCTCTAAACCATACAGGAAACAAGTCAAATTTACCATGAAGTCGACTGACTAAAACGAATTAGTAGACATCTAAACAAGGTTACCAGGTGCAGCGGGAATCGCGGATGCGGGTGCGGCCCCCGCCAAAAATAGGGTTCGCCGGATGCGGGTGCGGGTGCGGGTGCGGGTGCGGGTAGTTTTTTATTTAAAATATATTATGCACATTATGCACATATATTATGCATAAACAAAAAATTAAAAAATAAAATAAATTATACACATTGCGAAATAATTAAATAAATGATAAATCATACACATTGTGAAATAAAATAAATCATTCATACACATTACAAAATATTTAAATATGACATCATAAAAGCATATTGATATATGATATTCATGTAAAAAAATGACAGGATGTCAAGTCATAAAGAGTCAAGAGATAACAATATACTATATATATGCTATATACTATATAGTATAAGTATATGAGATAACAACTCACTCATTATGAACTACACAATTGAATTCAGCCCTCTGAATCCAGCCCCAATGACATAAATTAACTTCAATTCTTATGGTCAATACGAACCAAAACGACTTAATCTCAAATGTGGGAGTTGTATCATACTACAAAGCATATTTTTCAAAAAGCTAAGATTGGATGAATATTACCAGAGAAACTTTTTATTCAAATCACATCCACCTAGGACGCTGAATATGAACCTTAACAAAATCATGAGACAGGTTACCTTTAGGAAGAAATTGTACATGCTATGTTGGACACATTATTTTCCTACATAGATAGCAGGCAAGTACAGTTCTAATAATAATCTTCTCATGCACTGCTACATCTTTACAACCAAAAACTAGAGAAATAATAGCATCAAAGCTTAGATTAAAAGGTAGGCCCAAATTACATAAAAATATTTTGAGGCTGAAATGCATTGACTGAGATTTACATAGCTTTTAAATGTTTTAAAGAGACACATTAGGTCAAGTACATTAACCATAAAATAAGTCCCCAAGGTAATATAACTAAAAAACAAAGATGCAAAAATACAAAAATGAAGTGTCAATCAACAATAGTAATTAACAGACAAATTAAACAGATTGACCAGCAAACATCATGGCAGTATAGTTGCATATACAGATCCAATATTTCTGTAGAGGGCACACAATTTATAAAGCATAATGATTAACATACAAAGCATAATAATTAACAGAAGGCATCAATAAAGCATAGTAATTAACAGACAAATTGAACAGTTAACCAGAAAATATCGTGGCAGTATAGTCGCATATAAAGATCCGATATTTCTGTAGAAGGCACACAATGTATAATCTATATAATTAAGGCATTCAACAACAGAATGCCTCCAAAACAATCATAGGATCTCTGAAAAACACAATGAATTTAGAGGAAGAAATGGGAACATCAGATTAGACTTAGTATGACACTTACTAGAGAAAAATTGCTGCATAGATACGAATTCTTTGAGGACCTTGGAACAATAACCTCCTGGGCCACAATTCTCATTGCTGCATCTGAGGACAACTTCTGTCTGCTAGGTTTTGCTCCCAGAAAGCGTCTACAATCTGGTGCACCACAATGACATTGTTGATCGGTGCCAAATTGGATAAACCTGAAGTAGGTAGTTTTAAGAAACATTTAGGGTAAATTAACACAGGAAGCATATTAATAAGCTGAAAGAGAAATTATGTCTACAACCAAAGACAAATGAAAATCAAGAAAAATTCTTAAAAAGAACAAATAGATACTGTGTGTTAAATATGTGATCCTTCCAACAAAAGATCAAGACTCTAAAGAACAAGAATGCACGTACTGATAATCATAGGTAACAAATTCGCCTTTATTTATATCCATCTTAGCAAACACTCCAATTCTGGTCTCTCCATCATTTTGCCTGAAAAGTAGTTGCGTTAAATGAATTGTAGGTTTCAAACAGGGAATGTCATGTAAATGTATGATCCCAACTGCAGATAAAACGGGAGGACTATGAACTAAATTCTAACCATTTTTGAAGCTCGGTATTGGGTTGGCAGCTATGATTGATAAATCTTGACTTATTTGCTTTGTATGTTGCATCAATGACCATTTCACGACTTATCTCCAATAAATAAAAATTGGTTTCACCCCGGTCCTTCATCTTCCATAGTCTTTCTTCACAAGTTTTATCATCAATAACTTGATTTGGAAAGAAAAGTACAACATGAAATTAGTCAAATTGATATTTAGCTATTAAAACAAAGACAAAGCTCATTCTAGAAAAAACTCATAACACCATTAAAAGAACTATGCAATTACCTTCTCCAACATACTCTATCAAGAATTCTCCTGCCTTGATATCTTCACCAGCCTTCACTCCCCAGCCACATTTCTCAGTCTGCAAGTAAAAACAGAATATAAGTTGCAGCATCAACCTGCTAAACCTACATCAATTCCATATCCTTTTTTTTTTCTCAATTTGATCTTTCAAATCAATCAGCTTATTTCCAAGATTCATTTGAACATAATACATTCTTTTTTAGTTAATATGTATCAAGTGACAAATACATCAAATAACAATGTTCTCAAAAATGTTAACAATATTCTTAGCAATGAGTGCTAATAGCACCGAACAGCAAGTGCTACTTATGTAAATCACACTTGCAAAGTTCTTAAGAATATATAGGAGACACAATAAAGAGGTAATGTAAGGACCAACAGATTTCTTAATGTGAAACCTATAAAAGGATTCAATATATAAAGGAGCCAATATATACAGTCAGATAGATAGATATACATACATATATGTATACATATATCATCAAAGATAGATTCAAAAAGATACTGCATGCGAGAATGATGCCTGCCATTAAATCAGTTAGGAAGCCAAGATGCAAAGCCTTGCATACTAAAGTGGTTCTCCACTCAGCTTAGGAGAGTTGGATATTTTTGAACCAATGTTTGGTTTTGCACATTAAAGTCAAACACTAATGCTATTGTAAAGGTGTAAGCTCTGCCTCTTCAGGAAGGGAAAGTGTGTTAGCCTTTCTAGCCTTCTTGGATAAGATTTCCTTATAACCCTATCGTCCCATTCATATAACCCTCATTTTGTTTGGTATTAATAAAATGCATTTCTTGAAAGAAACAATACCAAAACATAGTTTCGCAATTCCATGGATGCATACTAATTCATCTGCATAAAACAAGCATTTTATGATGACCTGATTGTCCTTTGTTGTGCTTGTGGTACTGGATGAATGGAAGTGTATATTTTGGACATTATTCTGCATTTAATTCTTGACTTGGCAAGAGGAGTTGTCAAGCAGCTTCAAACAAAGTTTGAAATACCGAGTTTGATTAAGATGTGAGAGTATAACTACTTATAACTACTTGAGTAAGATGTGAGAGTTTGATTAAGATTTCCTTATAGCCCTATCGTTCCATTCATATAACTCTCATTTTGTTTGGTATTAATAAAATGCATTTCTTAAAAGAAACAAAAAACAATACCAATACATAGTTTCGCAATTCCATGGATGCATACTAATTCATCTGCATAAAACATGCATGTTATGATGACCTGATTGTCCTTTGTTGTGCTTGTGGTACTAGATGAATGGAAGTGTATATTTTGGACATTCTGCATTTAATTCTTGACTTGGTAAGAGGAGTTGTCAAGCAGCTTCAAACAAAGTTTCAAATAGTGAGTTTGATTAATATGTGAGAGTATAAATACTTGAAACTAAGACAACAGCAGTGGTGATAGCATATTACATTCTCTAGTGCTCTAGCTTATGTTGTTGCCTCACTCAAATTATTCTTAATATGAAGAGTATATTGCAAGAACAAACATTTTGGCACAGCATTAGAGGCACCCTAACAGTAGAGAGGTCATTACAATCAGGCACAGATCAGCTTAAGGTTTAGGTGAAATTACAATCTTAATTATTTATTTTCTCCATCCCAGCTCACCAAACGGAAGCATGAAGCAACCCTAAACTGTCGGTATTAATCAAAATGATATCTTAAAGGAAGACACAAGAGAGAGAGAGGGGTATTAATGTGAATGAAATTCCATTATAGTTCCATTATAGGAATATGCCACTGGAAATAAACAACTTGTATAAGAAGAGCATCACAATGAACCAGTTAGAAAGCAAGGGGGCCAACTACACCACACACACATGGCACGACTTGATGTTAATAGGGGTGAGTAATCCAACATAAGCAGGACCAAGGGCTTGCACCCTTAAACCTGCAACCCTATTGGCAAAGAGTTTGGCAAGTGATGTGGTTCATAAACCACTTAAGTCCTAGAACCGGGTCAACAAGTCATTATTAACGTGTGCATACACTACACTAAGTAAGCAGAAGAGGTATTAATGTGGAACAAAATTCCATCATAGGAATATGTCACTGGAAATAAACAGCTTGTATAAGAAGAGCATCACAATGAACCGGTTAGAAAGCAAGAGGGCCAACTACCCCCCACACACGTGCCGCAACTCAATGTTAATAGAGGTAAGGAATCCCACATAAATGGGACCAAGGGCTTGCACCTTTAAGCCTGCTACCCCATTGAAAAAGATTTTGGCAAGTGATGGAGCTCATAAACCACTCAAGTCCCACAACCGGGTCAATGTGGGTTAATTAATGCATGTACACACTATACTAAGCAAGAGTACAACATTTATTTTATACATTATAGAGAGAGAGAAAGTTTATTTTATAGATTCTTATAAATAATTGTATGACAGCATTTGATATCCATAAGTATGCAAATTTGTTGCATTTGTACAGGACAGTGTACCCATATCAATTACGATCAAAATATCCAAGCAATCATCCTGCAGATGGGTACCGTCCATCTATAACAATCTCCTCATGACATTATCTAACAGGTTCTGCTACAATTCAATAGGATGTTTTGCATCTATTGCTTGTAAATTGGCAAGGATCTGAAGGTTCTCCTTTCTCCTAGTTCTTTTGTCCTCTGATAGCTTTTCAACTTGTATCATGATATTAATATCCATTGTTTTGCCATAGGAGACATTTGCCATTTTACAACTTACACTTTTGATAGTTTTTTTCTTTCGCTTGCATGCGTAGGAGTCACTTTAGTCACTCCTTTTGTTGCTTTTACTTTCTTTTATACTTCTTCTACCATTAACTTATGATGTTCATCACCAGATGCTAACATAATTCCCTTCATGCTTTTCAACATTTCTCGTGTGGTATTATATTCAAACATTTTTGCAAAAATAAATGCAATTTTGTAGTCAAAGATTTGTCATGCCAAATCATAATGGCTGAATCACAACAAGCCTCACTGTTCACCACTGAGAGGAGCGTCAGCTAAAATATCAGAGAAGCTTGCTCTAATCTATTTTTAGCATGAAAAAGACCCAAAAAAATCAATGTATATAAAGATAAAAATCAAAGGAAATTATATCATTGTCCTTCGAGGACCAAAGTAGATCAATGGGACTTGAAAATCAAATCAGAAGAATAGCAAGCATGAGAGCAAACAACTCAGAAAAGAAATAATCAGAAAGCAGGATAACAATTAAGGCTAAACTAAGAGTATATTTAATCATGACATTTAAGAAAGATGCAATAACTTGCATAAATTTATACAATGCTATCACATTCTTTTTCAAATGCATATAATGAAAGTTCCCATATCATGGCTTTCATTGCAAATATGATATCGTAATTGTGTACAAGGAACGCAGTTAGTTAACATTGAAATGCTAATATTTTATAAAACATTTAAGCTATCTGCATGCAATAAATCTCACCTTTGATAGCTTCAACCTTTTAACAGTTCGTTGATGAAATGGTTTATTGACACATAATTCTCCACAGCCACAACTTGAAGAACAACTAAAATTTAACATCCTGCAATATTTGAACATGGGAATCAAATATATGCTACATGTCAATGTTCAACATAATAACATGCTCACAGAATTTGCAACTGGACCTGAAATAGGAGATAATATGAAGCCATCTAGACTCAATATCCCAAGAGAAACAAAAAAGAAATTACATTTCACCGCAACATTTTCTTCAAACACTAGAATAGAACATTTTGTAGCATAAATGCCAAAGTGAGATGAAACTTACGCACAAAGACAATCTTTATCACAGGAAGATAGCCGACAAGAGCACTGCATACCATCATCCTCTCTAACTTTTCTCTTGGTCAAATAGACATCTATTTCTGGTCAAGGATGATCAAAGTTGCCACTAAGCAATTCATATGACACAAATACAACATTGCAAAGAATTTTAAGCATGAACTTTATTCAATAATTCATTTGAAGTTGTTGTTCATTCACATTTTCAAACAAACGTGAGGTTTACTAATTTTATGGATATACATGGAGAAATTTCTAGAAACTTGAAACCTGAGACATATGTTCTCTTTTACTAAGTTACCATAATCGACAATTCTCTTACTCAAATACCCATATTCGCGTATCAGATACGGATACCGATATGATACTTTGCAAATACCATATCCAAACACATCCGAATACATGCCTCTATTTCATCTATATCTAATACATCCGGATATGGCCTAGGCACATCTAGAGTTGTATCCACAACATGAGATTAAAAGAAGATTACACAATGTTTAAAAAATAAAAATTAGAATTTTAAAGACAATGACAATTGTCTTCTTAATTAATGAAAATATCCTATATAAATCTTAGATGTGGGTAAACATTTGTGTTATATGCTTTTCCGTTTAATATAAAAAATATATATGTTTTTTTTAATGTCATATCCAACTGTGTCCATATCAAGGGATGTTGAAAATTTGTCATATCCATATCAGATATGTCTACCATATCCATTTGCATGAAATTTAGGGAAAAAGTTGGATGAACCCAATGCATGATCTTATAGAACCAGTCAAGTTCTAGTGAGTTTTCTAAAAGTAAAAATACATGTAAACATGCAAAAGGTAATACAATAGATATTATAAGGAGGAATAATTAAATCTAGAGTGTATCATTGCTAAAGCTGAAAACACTTCCAAATTCAGCTTCACAATCCAAGGCAAAGTGATTCTTACAAATAGCACAAGGTACAAGCTCCAGTAGCTACAGTGGTTGGAGATAACCTTTCACTTATGTTTAATTAGAAAAAAATATTAAGTTCATCCTTAAGGCAATACAGTTCTCTCATGTACATGGCAACTTTTCTAAGCCACGAGAATAAAACACAAATAGTAAAACATGTTAATATCAATATGAATTTTTCGATATTTGAACTTAAAAGAATATGTTTTCAAAAGAGATAAATGAGTACCTTGGATGTAAATTCAAAGCAGTTTCACACGTCTACAGAGTTGTTTCTCAGAAGTCTCAAGAATAAAGATAAGTTTTCTAAGAGAAAGATAAGCAAATTAAATAGATTAGTCAAAAGGGGTGCAATCAGAGGAATTGATAAAGAATTGACCCATAAAATTAAAATCAGTGATTCAGTTCTATGAATTTCAAAGTGCACCTTGGCAGACTAAATTTTAGCTTCTTGAGACGAAAAAAATATCTACAAACAAAAGATTACTCTGTGCACAAAGAATTTGAAAATTAGCCAGTTTGATAATCTCAAGTTATTTTTAGCAAGAAAGAATCCAAAATAAAAAATCTTAGAAAGTCTACAGTATACAGGATACTGCGCTTAATATATGTATACGGATGTGGTTTCCACTTCTTCAATGAATCTGGAATTTGAAAATCAAGGGGGTTCTCAGGCACGGGCAACTGCATAAATATACGCTTTAGACTATTAATCTGTGCAGCATCCTGAAATGACAAAAAATTACAACAAGCACTTGAGTATCTGTAATTGACAAATTCTGCTTTTCCTTCCTTCTGAAAAATAATTATAACAAGAACACACAACATATTAATTAAGAAGTCCAAATTATATGGTAAGACTACCATACTAGTCAACAGATAATTAAAATTTTAAACCAATGTAGAAATACGTTAAGAACTTCACATAACAATAAATAAATAAAAACAATTTCCATAGCACAATGTAAGGCTAGAAAACTCTCCGATTTTTCACGAGTTCCCGATTTTATCGCAAGAAATTTGACGCGCCAAGAAATTACCAAGAATTTGATGAAAGTTGGCCATGCAGAAGAAAACATAGAAAATGTAGAACACAAAACTAGCTCAGATATTTTGTGTGTTGTATTTTGTTGGTTTTGATGATCAAGAATTGTAATTGAACTTCTTTTTATGAAAATCTAATAGAAGATCAGTTTTCTGGCTCTCCATTTTTTGTTTTAAATGTATTTTGTTTAATTAAAGTATTTCCTTTGATTTGTTTTTTGCCAACTTTTTCCAAGTTGCCGAGAAACTCTCCAAAAATGAAGTGTTAAATTTTTGCCAATTTGCAAATTTTCCAACTATGGAATGAACAACAAACAGAGGGCAACAAATTTAGTTTCCCAAACTGTAAATATTAATTAATCTTTACTGCAATTGCATCTTTCAAAAATGACTATACATTGCAGAAATCATCTTTGGAGAGGAAATAATGCATTTTTGGGATCTCTGTGCCCCCTGGTTAGACAAATATATATGTAATGTCTTCTGGGAGACCATAATTATTAGGTAATATATTCTGGAATTGTCCACCTGACAAGAGCTTTTTAGACCTGGCTGCAGGCATAAGTCCCCTATGTATTCAACACTCCCCTCTCATGGTGGGGTTCTCTTTTATGGGATACTTGGATGATCAGAAACGTGTCCAATAAGTTATGGTGACAGTAACACTGGCTACTCTGTATTTCCTTTAGAAAACAATATGCACTGCAACCTTTGATGAGAGAAGCCACAAATCAGTTTCCTGTGATAAGAACTTACATTGAGCTTAAGACAGATTTGCTCGATTATTAACAAGAGAGGCATTGTGCTGAGAGTTGCAAACACTCACCTTAAAAATAACGAAGTAACAGGACAAGTTACTTTCTGTTAAACATCATAGTCAGAAAACATGCTTCCCACCTCATTCGTCTCCACTACTTTATATTGTCTATATCTTCAGTTCTCAATGTATTTTGCAAATTCAGAAAAGCCAATTGGTTGATAATTTGAAAAACAGTGTAGATGGAAGTGAGAAACAATCGCTGGATATGTAACAAATCGGTCTCATCATTGTGAAAGACTTTACCCCTATAACACATACAGTTGTGCCTAGGGTAAAGAAGAAGACATAAGATTCCTCTTGTTGCTGTGAAGGGAGAAGAAGCAGAGATACTCCATGAATGAGGAACCAAAACATTCAGTAATACACAAAAAGAAAAAAGCAAAAATATATATATATATTGTATTGGTAATGGAAATATGTAAAGAGATCTTGAATTTGCTAGCAACATCCTAAGTTAAGCGTTCCCTCATCTACAATGGTCTTACATAACAGAGGAGAGCTACTCAGGTTGAATATAACAGAGCTAAAAGAGCAGAGTGAAAATAACACAACCATCATAAAATGATTCAGGTTTATATGGCATATATGGCCAATACAGTTTTCAAGAGTGGACAGAGCAAAGAACCAAAAGGTAAATTGGATGATATAAATGAGACCTTTGAAACTTTATGACCTTCATAAAGTCTGGAACCTTTACTTTTGTTGTTTAAATGTTTGCAATGTTAGAATATTAATGTGCACTTTGTGTGCATGTTATGACATGTGTCCTTGACACTTGTCATATTTTCATATAGGCCTCATGCCTATATATTGTAACATTCTTGTATCAATATATCTCATCTATATACCGCGGAGCAATAGCAATCGCCGCTTTTGTGCTGCGGATGAGGAGGAGCCAGTGACAGTGTGTGCACCAGTTTCGGGGAGTTTTTTCGCGCGCAATGGATGCGCCTCCTGCGGGGTGATTTGGCACCCATGCGTGCGAAGGTTGATGTTATGTTTTTGTTTGGCGGTCTTGTTGTTGCTAAGACAAGCGGCGATCATTTCAACGGAGGCGGAATGAACCATTTCCATTGTATCCGAGGAGACAAGACCAAGTTCGATCTAGGCGCAATTTTGGATCTGTTCTTTTGGACATGGCTTTGGAGGCGGGAGTCGCCTGTACAACCCATACGAAAGTCTGCACGCCTCCTTCAACTACAACCCGGTGCAGAACGTGTATCAAGTTCCCCACCGCCCCGGAGTTTCTGTTCCAGGAGGCGGCGGCAGTGCAGCGACGGTCGTGGGGCGAGAACATCACCTACTACACAGGCTCCGCCTACCTGGCTAGTGCCGTTGACGGTGGCGCTGTCGACCTCGTCGAAGGATTGAAGGCAAGGGAGCCTGGGGATTCCCTAAAGCTGAGGACAAATAGGGTTTTGAACGCCACGGGGCATGCCGAAAGGAAGCTCAGCAACAAGTTGGGTGTGATCGGGCTACTGTACGTAGGGTTGTTGAGGCAGGATCGTAGTCGGCCCAAAGCAATGGAAACGGCGCTGATTTTGGCGGAAGTACGGCCAACGGGAACCTGTGCACGTTTCAGCAGAAAATTCAGTGGCAGAGGCAAAAGATTAAGCGTTTGCGGGACGTGTTCGATGTAGCAAGAATACGCGTGGGATGGATTGTTGCGCGGTGATTGCTTTCGGAGGCGCGCTGAGTAGCGTGATATTTTTATTTTAGTGATCGTTTGCCAACTGTGGGTCGGACCCACATCGTGTTGAATGAGGCTCCATGAGTGACCACTTTATTTTTATTTTTTTGTGAAGACTTAGCATATCAATCAAAGCAGGGTTGTGTTCACATGATGGTAAACTAAATTGCTGACATATTGCCCCTAAAGCATTTTTTTGTAACCCACATTTATCATAGTAAGTGGGAGGGCATTTTAATAGTGGGGACGCCTTTTATTTTAGACACAAGAGATGGCTCCTTGATTGTGAAAAGGCTCCTAAAGCCTTTATTATTATTTTTCAAAGCACGAGGGGCAATGAAAACATTTTTTTTAATATTTTTCCGCAAAGGAGAGTGGAAGTAGAAAACCCAAGTAGGCCCATGTAATTTCCCTTGCGAGGAAAAATTTGAAATGCTGTTTTAATTTTGCCTTGTATTCCGCCTAAGAGCGATGCCAAGAATATTCTAGGGGAATATTCTCTGATGCCAGGAATATTCTAAATTCTTGATGATGTTTTTCTCACAGATGAAGGCCCCATTGAAGACCCAAACTAGGGGTATTTATAGTCGTCAAAAAGGTTTTTCCGAGACGAACACATTGGTGGTGTCCAATTGTAATTTTGAGGCTGTTCCATTTGCATTTTTTAGCCTCAAATATTGTTATCATGGAGTGCACTCTCAATTGAACCCGACACTCCCAAGGCAAATTGTATGTGATCCTAGTACCTAGTCACCTTCTCTATAGCACCTAGCGGATGCAGCGGTTGGTTACCCATGCATTCCAATAGGATGAGGAGGTCACCATAAGGACACCTACTCTAGGGACTACAGAATCTTGACACCCTAGACTCTATCCGAGGACTTTTCCGGATCAACTTCTAAAGACTACAGACATAGACACTTTAGAAGATTCTATTCTCTTCTTTCTTCTTCTCCTCCACATTTGGATTCTATGGCTCATTTTATTGTATTTTTTTAGTGCATTTTCAGCAGAGACCAACACTCTTATATGGCTCTAATTCTTTTGTATTAAGGTGCATTTTTGGTATGTCCGAAGTTCGGCGGAGCCCGACACCTTCTAGACGAGATTCACCATGAGGGGGGATATGATATCCATGGTGAACACAGTTAGTAGTGACCTACAGAGGCAACAGACCTAAGTAAGAGGCTGACCCTGAGGCACCAAAGACGAGGCTGACCTACAGAGGCAACAGACCCGAGGAAGTGGCTGACCCTGAGGCAACAAACCTAGATATACACCAATGATCTAGAGTTATTGTTCATAGTAGAGCCAAGCGCAAAGAGCACAAGCCTAGACAAAATCATGTAATAAAGGAGGATGTTAGGGTTATTTTTAGAAAAGTACACATTAAGGGGACATGTTAGAATATTAATGTGTACTTTGTGTGCATGTTATGACATGTGTCCTTGACACTTGTCATATTCTCATATAGGCCTCATGCCTATATATTGTAACATTCTTGTATCAATATATCTCATCTATTCCAGTCCCAACATGCAAACATTACAAACTCTAGATTTTACTCTATTCTAGGTACCGGTGATATAATCTGCATGGTTTATTGCAGTGATTTGCTTGATAGTAAGTTTCAGCAGTTTATCATGGTAGTAGTCAATCACAAATTAAGCAAGGACAATATGTCCTTAACATGGAAAAGGTCCTATAATTCTCCAACTATTGTTATTTGTTAGTATCCTACCTACATTAGGAGGTCAACGTCTGATACAATATAATATTAAAAACATTCTAACCAAATAAGTATATTCATAATAGCTTTGGTCTCTTTCTCAATTGGAAAACAATACTACTCAGGGACAAAACATTTCATTACCTTTGCTAAAAAACAGAAGTGTTTCTCTAAATGATAAAGCATTGTGAGTTTCAAAGGTAATGGCTTATATCAAATTGTGAATAATGTCTCCTTAAGAATATAATTTCCAAAATACTTACATGTATCACTGACAATTGCAATGACAGCAGATTTCCAAAACCATTTCTTAGAGTAAACATTAGCAGATAAGACCATCAGATTACGAATGAAATATATCAGCTATAACCAATCAACAAATATTCAAAAGCATATAATTCGCCAACTGTCCTGTATCATCTTTCTTACATGGATACCATACTTAAACCTAGCACAAAAATGCTCTCTTGAAATGTTGAAAATTAGAAAAAATGCTCTCTTGAAATGCAATCATTTTCTAACAAGCATTCTACCTTCAGACATACAAGAAAAAATGTTGAAAATTAGAATACTGTCTTTCTACAAGGGACATCTTACATAGTAACATCCTAATATTTTAGAGGGTTAACCAAGACATGGTAGCTTAGCATGTCTTCAAATCTTATCAGATTATTATTTTCCCCAGACAACACTGCATTCCTAACAACTCTTTTGTGCTTATTTTCTTGTATCCAACTAACCCTGATACTTGACTTTTACTGGTATTTCCAACCATGCTTTAAAACATTGTAAAGGTACCTGTATCCACATCCATGTATACTTAATGAAAAGACATATGTGAAATATTTAACTACATACAAGCACTTTTCCTAATCTTAATTTTTACTGCCTTAAATCATAATCAGCATAAAAGAACACTATGTTCTCTTTAAAATGACACACATGTTACCAGTCTGACAGTTTCTAATACCACATAGACCCTATATGTCAATGTTTTAGGTGTTCAAACTAGACACTACATCCCACATGGATTCTTGGATCTAATCAGGAAAATACTTTCCCCCACAGAGAACTGCATTCATAACCATCCCCTCGGCTATTTTTCCTATGTCTGTCTAGTGCTGATATTTTAGTTGTAATAGTACTCCAACTATGCCTATCAACATTGCAAAGCCACATGCATCCACATCAATGAACTTGATGAACAGACATACATGAAACTGCATGTCCTGAATCTCAACATTTGTGTTCCTTTAAACTACAAGGTGCATGATAGAACACAACGATCTATTTTAATTTTGCACAGTTGTTGCCAATGTTTGGCAGTTTCTAATATCTCAGAAGAAAAAATCTCAATTTACTGTTAGCTTGTTCAAACAGTCAAAACCCAAGAAGGTACACAATTTACCTATAAAGTGAAAATTTTCCCTTGCTATGACAAAGGTATCTCATATGCCTAAAAGGCATGCTGACTTGGCTGTGAACTAAAGAATCACGTTAACGTTATGTGTTAATGCTTGAGGGGTTCAAACAAAACGAGGCATCATAGCATGTGCCATCAGATTCATCAGGAAATGCTTACTCCATGGAGCACTGCATTCCTAACCCCCTTTCTGTGCTTAATGTATCCAACTAACCCTGATATTTCAGTTTTGCTAGTCTAAACAACTGTGTGTAAAAACTGTAAACATACCTGCATTGACTAACCCTTATCTTTCAGGTTTAATTATATATCCAACTATGTGTGTAGACATTGTAAATGTACCTGCATTGATGTACATAAAACGGAAGCCACAAAAGAAAACACATGAAATGTTTAACTACACAAGTTTTGTCTAAATCTCAAAAAAAAATGTTTCGTTAACTTACAAGTGCATGATAGCATGCTATGCACTCTTTTAACATGTCCTATATGTAAACAATTCAAGGGTTCAAACAAGACATGGCATCCTAGCTCTAGTTCTTCAGAAAGCAAACACTCAAAGAATTATTATTTATTAGATATTAGTCAGTTATGCAGTTTTAAGTAGTTATTGAATATTATTACACATAATGTTGCCTGCCTGTCTATCAATAGCGCCTTGCTATTTGCATAAAAGAAATCCATTGATACCTTGTTTCTGTGGTGATCTACTGCTATAAACCATCGATAATACAGGCTATCTATGTTACCATCTAACTACAGTCAGCAACATAGTTTACTTCATTTATGCAACTAGAAAGTGCAAGTGACTTTACATTTTATTTATTTGTTGCAATTAGTTGTACAAAAAACAAAAACAAGAAAAAAGATTATTTGATTTACTATTTGTACAGAAGTAAAAATCATAAACTATTCAAATTACCTTTTTGCAGTTGGAATTTGCTATATAGCAGAAAATGTCATAAGCCATTCAATTCTGACATGATAGAAATAGTGTATCTGTTTATAATGTGTTCCCTCATTCTTGTTTATGCTCAAAACAAAAAAATTTGGTGAGAGAGTACATGGTGATTAAATTGCAGTCTCCATTACTCCAGTATATTGTCTCCACAACAAGTCACCTTAGTTGGCTCCATAGGTTACTATTTCTATTGAATTGTGGCTTTAGATGTATTGCTACCTAACTTTTCATTGGTTGAACAGTCTTCCTTACATAATGACCTTTTGTCATTCAACCTATAATGCATTTTCAAATATTTCTGTCATAACTAATTAGTTCCTTTTTTTTTTTAGTTTAAAAAAGAATCATAGAAATAATCAAGTAGCAGGCTGATTTTCTCAAAAAGCAGATGACATTTGCCAGCCAGTAAGGAAAATATAATGCCAATCAGTTTCAGTGATTCGCAGAACACAAAGAAATTTTTGATCCTAAATATAATTTGAAAATGATAGTATTGTTTGCAGATATCAATAGCACATACTAACTCTAATCTAATAAACCAACACTAACGTAAAGATCAGTCAAGAGGAAAGAATGTAATTTAAAATGATGGAAATAGCAGCATACTTGGCATGTATCATGTTTCCTGCATAACACATAACCAGGAATATTCTGAAGCAGATTTGCAGACTCTGCAAGGCATTTTGAATGATAAGCTACAGGACAGCGCAGACAGCGGAGAAGCTTCCATGCACCCCAGTTGTGACTACGATGGCATGCATGGCAAAAATGGTGCGGACATGTATAGACTCTCCTAGTTATGTTTGAATATGCTCCTCTCAAAATTCCCCACTTCTTAGCACATCTTTTATGAAAGTAATTCTGACAATTCTTGTATGAGCATCTCACTGTTCCATCAGTTAGAGAACTATATTCCTTGCAGTCAAAGCAGCACACCTGTTTATAAAAAGCAGAGTTATGATCATAGAGAAAGATTATCACTCCTAAAACTTTTACAAAGCACATTGTATAATGTAGTGCAACATAATTACTACCAGTTACTGGGCTAAAATGAACTCATTGTTCCCTAGGAACCATAATTAAATTAAGGAAAAGAGAATGGGATCAAACAAGAAGCTTTTCTAGTAAAGAACTGCCCTCTCCCAAATACTTTGTGTAACTGTCTTTGATTTTCCACAAGAGTTATTTTATTATCAAGAAAATGAAGCCATATCTCAGGACTTAGCAAGGATTTGACAAGCCAAAGAGTAGGAATAACATAAGCAAATTAAAAAATACATTCAAATTTCATTGCACAAATGGCATTTCCCAACAATCTCACTGAGTCGTTAGATCCTTAAAATTCTATCTTTTTCACCTGTAGAAAAAAGCCTCCCTCTAAAAACTATGCTGAAAAAGTGACTTGGCATGACAGTTACTTAGTGCAACATCTCCTCTATGAATTTGCTGAGTATGTGAAAAAATGTGAATAGTCTCTAGACTTCCTCTCCTAATGCTTGCTATTTCCATGCTTTGCAAGTGAGTTGTGGCAAGTCCTCTTACTATGTAAAAGAGTATTAACAATTTTTTAATCGATAATTTACGCTACTTAAAATAAGATAAAAAATTTCCTGGTGCTTTCAGCGGCGTAAAAGGTTTAAAATGATTGTGGCATGGTGGTTATAGGGGCGAACTGCGCGAAGATCTGTGTGGCGGCCATAAAATACTGTGGCTGCCATAAAATACAGCGGCAGACAGCGCAGAATACTGTGGCTGCCATAAAATCCGGACAGCCTGCCCAGATTCGTGGCGGCTACAGATTCCACCATGTAAATTTAAAAAAATAAATAAATAAATATAGATAAAAATAAAAATAAAATAAAATAAAAAATTAATTAAGTTTGTTATTAGCTGAAACAAATGCAAAATGATGTTGTAACCCTTGTTTGAAGTACATGTCAGTTCTTTCACCCTACTTTATCGTTTGATGAAAATGAGATGTATATGCATTGTTGTTCAACTGATTCCATCTCAGTAAGAAGAAAATCAGTCAAATTAGTACACATCCTCTTCTAACTAAATCTGTGTCACATGTTTTTCTAGCTCGCCCTTATCTTTATAATAGAAATGATATTACAAAATACATTAAAAATCAGACACAATTGGGTTTTCTACTTAAAACCCTCTCCTGATGGCCATTTGATTGGCCTTTACACCAAGCTGTCACAAAATTTGTAAATGTTTACTTAAATGCTTTGGTGAACAAATCTACACCTTACAGCAGCAGATAAATTTATTTTCTTCCTTTTGCACTTCTTGCCTAGTGAAACCATAGTGGAATGCTATATGCTTAATTCTAGCATGGAAGGCAATGATCTGAGCACAGAAAAGGAATTTGTGCATATGACACCACACATAGTGCATCAAATTCTCAGCAAAACACCACCGCTCAGCCTACCCATTAGAGACTGCACATGCTTGTCTCAGCAAGCCCAACAACCCACCTGTCAGAAAACCAAATGACAAGCTACCACCACACAGAGCAACTCCATTTGCACAGCAGTGCATGACAAGAGCTGAACCATCAACCTGCACAGCTGTGCACAAGGAATGTCAACCATCACTCAATAGAATTACAAGGGCTAAACTGCTCATTTAAGTGCATAATACCTATGGTGTACTCTCTTATCACGCATTTTGGCTTACACACATTTCTCATAACTAATGCATACAAGTGTTCTCAGCCTATCTTCTGAACTCGTTTCATTGTTTATAGTCATATCTCTAACATTTCTAGTTCTATGTCAATGAAAATTAACCAGTTATGTTACTCCTCTATTTGCTTCTGAACACATGTGTGAAGTTCTATTATAGAAAGTATTTTCCACGTATTCTTCTTATACCATAATTATTAAATCCCTCAATTTTGGAGTTGTCCCCACGTAAAGACATCCTGAGCTCTGGGAATGACTATATAGATTGCATTGCTAGTTTTACAAGATTTTAATCATCAAAATAGATTGTTATTTCTAGGTAATGAATCCCCAACAATCCAAGAATCCTCCTTATCCAAATTGCTTCACATGTTTCATAACTGCTGCTTTGTGCTCGTCGTCTATGGATGATAAAGCAATGTTTACCTGTTTCATCTCGCCCCATGACATACCAACTCAACTCCTTCTGAACATGTTGTGATGTAACTTTTTGACTTTCTATCCCTTAGCAACCAGCTCAATATCAGCCCATGAAGCCAAACAAACCTTTATGTATCTAAGAACTCTTTGGCAGCTTTGCCATGTAGGCTTTTGTATCATTCACAAAATTAAACTAGATATTGATTGCAAAAAAAATATTTAGCCTAGTGGTAGTGAAAGATTAAACCGCCTACTAGCCCTCTATACAACGCATCACTTACAAACTCCAAACAATCAAATACTGCAGTTTTGATGTTGGGTCCCATAGATGTAGCCTTAAGACACTGATTCGCATGCCTTCAGTTTGAATCTTTGCACTATACACACATTCTTTTGCTTAAGACTAGATATGCAACCACTTTTCTTAACATATTTCCATCCCAAGGAAATGAGGAACTCTCAAATGTGTCATGTCAAAATACTATCCAAGTTCTATTCAACCTATGTTGCTACTTACTATAATTAGTCTATTAGATCATCAACATAGAGAATAATAATCATGATATCATTGTTTTTCAATTTTATAAATATATCTGCATCTGATTAGTTCCTTGGGAAACTACTGCACTTTCAGTGTCTATTAAGTACCAAGATCTTGCAGTCCACTTCATGCTAGACAATGTTTTCTTTAGCTTACATACACGATGTTATTTTCCTTAAGTACTATGAACCCTTAAAACTCCTCCATGAACCTTTCCTCCTCAATTTCACCGCTTAGGAAGACATTTTTCCATTTGATTTGAACAATATTCTATCCACATTGAGCTGTTAATGAAAGAATCAACATAGTAGTGAACAATTTTGAAAAAGTGACAAACATTTACATTCTATAACCTCCTTTTGATCAAAGTCTTTAACCGCAAGATTAGATTTGTGTTCATCAATCAATTCATCACATTTCACTTTGACATTCTAGATGCTTTGCAGCCAATGGGTTTCTTCCCGCTTAGTAACTCAGCAAGATCTAAAGTTTTTTTTCTTTCCTTTCTTCTATTTTTTTCTTTTTTTTTTTTTTTTTTTTTTTTTTTGAAAAACAGAGTCAAGTTCATTTTACATTGCATCCTCCCATTTTTGAATTCCATGGGCTTCCGCTATCGTTGACGTCCAGGTAGAATTTTTGCAACTTTGTGTATTGCATTGTTTTGTCCCAACATTTAGAAGTATTCTTTGAGGAAGATGTTTTTGTTAATGGTGTGCTGGTGGTGCTTTATGCTTGTCTCTTGCTTATGCTTGATGTGTTGTCTATGCTTTCTACTCTTCTTTCTTGCTAGAATTTGATTTTTTTCTATATTTGTTTGTCTACTGTAGTAGGCCAGGTGTCCTTCATATAATTCAGAAGTAAATCCCTCCTGATGATAAATCTTTTTGCTTTTTGGTTTAAAAGCTTCACCACTTCATTTGCTCTTTGGTTTAAGAGATTACTTTGTTTGTTTTTTGGTTTAAGAGCTTCTGTGACTCAGACTTATCAATGACTTAATAAGATGCTTAATGACATTTTGCATCTAGTATGTTGCCTTTTGATTACTGATGTGTAGAAATTCAATGCAAACAAATCTATGAAGATGATTGACTTGAGGCCTTCTAACACTCCAAACCTCTTCAGATGTCGTATTACTCATTGCCTTGTTAAGGCTCTTACTGGAAAAGCACACAAATCTATGTACAGCTTAAGCCCACATTTTATTTGGAAGATTAGCTGCCTTAGGCATGTTACATGCTATTTATACAATACTCCTTTTAATTCTTTATCGTTTGAGTATATTGGGTTGTTAATCACCTCCTTATGCCATTTTCTTCACTGGACTTGAGTGAAGTCTTGAAAATATCTGTCATTATCAGTCCTCAGTCTTGAAAATATGGTCAGAGAATCTTTTGAGTAGATCATACACATCAACATTTTTCTTTCAAAAACACACCCAAGTCTCTTGAGAAACACTATCTATACAAGCCCATCAGGTACAAGGCAAGTGGTTGGAAGAGAAGAGTTTCACAACATAGACCAAGGTTCCAATCCCAGGAGATGGACCTTAACGTTTTATCAAATAGCATGAGCTCAGGTGGCTAAGAACATCAACTTTCAAGAAAAAGATCCAGGTTCAAATCTTGCCAGCCAATATATACATAACTGCCAAATACCACTGTATGGTTTGTTTAAATACCATGGTAATATGGTCATGATGTAATAGGGGTGGATCCCACTTCAATCCCCATTATTTCTTATGTAAATTAAAAAAAATCTATAAAAACTGTCCTTACGTAGAGACAAAAAAGTCAGTATGTGCCAACTGAAGATGTTTTGTAGCTCTCCAAGTTGTCTCCTTTACAAAGCTCTCTCTAATCTCTTCATACTAACTCATCAACAAACCTGATCTGATCACTGGGTAATCTGATGGGAATGGTTCCAAAACCTTATCATCCAAAATGAATAATTTTACAGGTCTTTTTGAAGCTAAATGAAATATTGACCTAAACAGTTACAAGCAACATGCAGGCAAATTGACTGTTGAAGAGGCTATAGATGAGTCTGTGCCAACAAAAGATGACATAGTAGCCTAATTAACTACAATAAGACTAGTCCAGGCAGTGGTGCAGTAAGTAGATTCACGAGAAATTCGAGTAGCCAGGACATAAGACACACAAATAACCTCCAACAAACCCTTCCTGAGGTTGTCCAGAGGCACAACAGGGACTCCTGGGTCCACTGGATTCCTTGCAAAACATGCTTTCCAACTATATATAACTTGCTAGGGTTGGTGGCTGAAAGCAGGAGCATCCCAAAAAACATCAATACCAATAAAATCGCTTGAAAATTTTTGTTCATTCCAAGGGACAAATTTGACATGTTTCACAGTGTAGAGGACATGGTAATGACGTTCTGAGTGCTTGTCAAACAAAAATAGGATCCAGAAAGGCCCCTAAAGTGGCCCAAAAGTGCAATCAGCTAAAAGCAACCCAACTGCAGCAGAGAAAACATTCCCTAACCAATGGGAAAGTCCTAGGGACCAGCTGGAAAGCCCTCAAAAGCAACAGGGAACCTTTTCTTCTAGAAATCTGCAGGAACAAACACAAAACAGGTGGTACTAAGGATTTGACACACCTTGAGGGGGCCAAATCACCAAAAATGTGTCAAAACATCTTCAAAGAGTTAGAGACACAAGGAATCATCATCAATCTTCTTGCATAATCAATTTCATTCAGGAGACTAAGTAAAAGAGAAGATCAAACAAATGAAGCCCAAGAGAGAAAAGAGGGAACCAAAAAGGACACCTTGAGCTTATAAGCATGAACGGTGATCCAAGATGTAAGGAGACCTTGTACAAAGCATTGAAAGGAAGAAAAAGCAGAGAAGAATTTGTTTTCAGCAGACACCTGAATTCTCATGCTTGCCGCCCTATCAATTCAATTGTTCTAAAGAAATAATGTATTCATGATCTTGAGGATTTTTACTCCCCCAAAAGTGTTTCTCGTCATTAAATATTGTGTCATAACATTGCATAAATGTTTGAAATCTTTTCATGGAGTTTGTCCTTTAGATTTGAAGCCTAGGGTAGCTTATTTTCCTGGATTTTGCCTAGTTTATCCAAATACATAGCAATTAGTGCATATTAGAAATTGAAATCTTAATGTTTTAATCCCAAAGATTCTATTTGATGATCTATTTGTAAGTAATTTAGAATCACCATCATGTTGCATTGCAAGTTTCATGACATCTATAATGACAACATTTTTTCAATCGCATTCCTTTCTATAAGCAATGTGACTTGAGCTACCATAATCAACATAGCATTCGTTCAAGGGAAGGATTCATCATTATTGATGTAATGAACAAATATAAGTCATCATTTTATTATCAAAGTTTTTTCCAAAAACTCAGAAAAGAAAACTATAGAATAGAAAATCAACAGGTGAATTAAAACTTGCCACTCAGCTCAAAGAATTAACCAAAACAAGTAGAATGAAATCAACTTCTGAAGTCTTAAACCAACCAAAACATTTTTTAAGATAAAATTGCAAATAAATGAAAAAATTTATGAGTCCGAAGGTTTGACTTTCCACCATCCAAAAAAATGGCAATTAGAGATCAAAAAGAAGGGGGGGATTCCCTCTCTTCATTTCTCACATTTCACAATTGCAAGTGAGATCATTTTATTAATGTCCATGGAGGGCCAGAGTAGGCCAATGGGACTCGTCAAAAAGAGTTGTTACAATGCACTATAGTAACCACAAAGTACTACTGAAATAAGTTAAACTAGAGTAAAGAAACTAGGGTAAAGTACACTCAAATGGAACCACTGTATGGAATAAAATGACAGCCTCAAGGATTACCCAAAATGGATTAACCCTAACATGGTAGAAGTAATAATGAAGAGAGAGCCAGCAGTCAAGGTAAAATAGAGAGAAAGAGGCTCCAATGGATAAGTGCCAACACTAATTTGTGGTGGGATGTAAAATAGAAGCACACTCGTCGTCATCACCAGCTATCCCAAAAGGACCCAACACAAGATCTAATGATGCTCCCAAGAGAATGGCCAAAACTAGGGGTGCCTAGTTTGTTAATTTTGGGAAGACATGATGTTCGACCCCTCAAGTCACTTTTAACATCCATAGTCATGGAACCAATAGAAGATAAGAAATTGGTAAGGTGTTTTTGTCTGCAACTCCATGATATATGAAAGGTGGCCAAGACCCAATGCCAAAGAACTGCAGTGCTCTCCTACGGCATGTAAGAAAAAGAAAGTACCAAAGCCCTAGTAGCCACTCTTGTGTGCAGACAAGCACGCACAAATCTGTCATTAACATTTAAGAGACTTGTAGCTTCAAATGAATGCTTTTTACTCTCGACTGCAGAGATAGAGTGAAAAAATGAGGTGATTAGTTGAGTAGTTGCTCTCCCCTATGCCCAATGCAACGAATAAAACATCTAGAGCACATGCAAAGACCAATAATTTGCAGATTGATTTCCATCAGTTCTAAACCTCTTCACAACTAGATAAATGAATTTCCAAGCTAATTTGAAAGCATTTCTACTATTTTCCCTTCAAACCATGGTAGAACCCTGAAGGTTCTAGCACAATTTTAATAAACAAATAATTAAAATAGTACCTAAATTAAAAGAATCACTTTTATAAAGAATCACTGTTTCACTGGTAGGAAGGTCCCTCCAATGCATTCAATAAACAATTATATATTCTTCTTCATGGATGATTTGATATGGATTCCTCTCATATCATATATATAGACTTTTTCAATCATGACTTTTCAACCATGACTTTTCAATAATAATGAAATATATAATTAAAGTAATAAATAATAATTAATAAGTAATGTTAGGATGTGGGATCCTAACATGCCACCCTCCTTAAAAAGAGCTTTGTCCTCAAAGCTCAAAGTAAGGAGCTTCGTTGCTTGTTTTCCCAGTTGAATTTGTGCAAGTTCTTGTACTATCTTAATGTCACTTTTTCGAAGGCAGGGATATCTTGAAGGTCGAAGTGTTAGTGATGGGTTGCCAGGAAAAATAGTAGAATCTTCCTTAGGAGAATCGTGATGATGATGGGAGGGCAACCATTGGGGTTCCTCAAACACTTCAGAATGATGCATCAAAAGTGGTGGTAACACTTCCAAATCCTTTTGTGGTTCCTTGGTAGAGCCAACGGAGAAGGAGTGTGTAGTCACTTTGTGTTGGTTTTGAATAGATTTGGTCATGTGGTGAGAACTCACTATTGGTGAGGAAGGTGTGTGTAGGTCTTGTAAAGTGCATGTCTGATCGGCATTGATCACTTCGGGTATGTCTACCTCATCCTTGCTTGGTGCATCAATCACTTCCAACATATCAACCCTATTGTTGTCATTGGTGGGATCAGGTATTTCGGGTATTTCTTGCTCATTGTCCTTGTTTTCCATATCTTCCTCCTCTTTCTTATCTTTCGTGGCTTCCTCATCTTCCTTACCTTCCTCATCATTGCCATCTTTAGTGCTATCTTCAGGTGTATCCATCACTATGTCTACCTCAATCGCATTTTCATCATTGGGAGAACTACAAGGAATAGTTGCATCCGAAATATATAGTGTAGGTGTAATACATTGATGATTGCGAATAAATTTCTCATCGCAATGAAAACAAAGGCCCTTTTCTCGTCGTGCCTTCATTTTCGTGGGGTTAATACATTTAATGGGTAAGAGTTGGGTAAGTTTTTGGGTTGTGTAAGTATTTTGTGATTCCCATATAGGTGGTTTTGTAATTTGGTCCTTCGATCTTATTCCAAGTTGAGCATTTAATTTGCTTTCAGCTAATAGGGCCAATCCGATGGCTAGCCTCATGGTGTAGCGTTTGAATTTTATCACCTCCATTTTAATTTCCTCCTTTAATCCATTGATGAAGCAATATATGAAAAATATTTCATCCAACCCTGTGTATTGTTTGGTGATATCCTTAAACCGAATTTCATACTCACGCATGGAAGTGTTTGACAAAGGTCCCAAGTGTTTTGATGAAGTTCCTTGAGCAAATCCCACATGGTTGGGTCCCACATGGCTCTGATACCAAATGGTAGAACCCTGAAGGTTCTAGCACAATTTTAATAAACAAATAATTAAAATAGCATCTAAATTAAAAAAATCGCTTTTATGAAGAATCATTGTTTCACTAGTAGGAAAGTCCCTCCAATGCACTCAATAAACAATTATATATTCTTCTTCATGGATGATTTGATATGGATTCTTATCATATCATATATATAGACTTTTTAAATCATGACCTTTCAATCATGACTTTTCAATCATGACTCTTCAACCATGACTTTTCAACCATGACTTTTCAATCATGAAATATATAATTAAAGTAATAAATAATAATTAATAAGTAATGTTAGGATGTGGGATCCTAACAAACCAAGTATCAATGCCAAAAATATTTTTTTCTCCCTTTGTTTTTCTAAGCTTAACTTTTTTGTTCTAAGTTCTAAGCCTTGTTTCTTTTTCTTGTCATTATTAAAGTGTCATCTAAAAGAAGAGATTCAACATAAAAGAATTGCAAGGAGGGACCCAAAAGTCAGCCAGCTATTGGCAAATTCTGCAGCATATTTTATGATGGAAGCACAAATCTATTAAAATACAACCTCATAGGTACAAAAAAATACAAGCCAATTCTATGAGCAGGAGTCAGGCCAAAAGCGATTACGGATATGAATACCATTTTGGTGACATATCAAGAAAATAGGACATGAGAAAAGATAAGGCAGAGACAAGTCACATTCTTGATCCTTTGGGTCCTAGTATCGATTATGATATCATGGAATGTATTTTAAATTTTTAAACAGGTCTTTTTGGAGGGCAACATAGGAGATCATACAAGTAAATGAAGAGTCATTTTCATTAGGTTAAATATGTTGACTTCCAAGAAGGAGACCCCACTTGAAATCTTGTCAAGAGATATATACATACCAAAAAAAAATTGTTGTAATACTTCTAAAAATGGGACAAAAACAGAAACAAAAACAAAAAACATAACATTAAAGAAAAAGAAAAGTAAAGAACAAATCATGGTGTTTCATGTTAATATTTCACCAACAAACTCCTTTTTAAGGGAAACATAGTAAAAGCATTTTTGTGGCCTTCAAGGCAAACGAAAACTAATGACTTTTTCCCATAACAATACTTTGTAATTACTCCTGCAAGAATATTTCATCTGAGGTTAGAATATTTGATCTGAGGTCACTAGCAACATTTAACCACCCAGAATGACAGCATACGCCTCGCTAAAGAATTTGTTTTGGATTTCAAGCCTTAACTAATAGGTAAGTATTTGATCCCTAAGCCTCACCAACCCAAATATAAAGTAAAAACTATTATATATATATATATATATATATATATATATATATATATATATATATATATATATATATATTTGTCCTTTTATTTTGAATTTAAAGGAATCTAATGTTTTCCTATTATTCTTTATTTTTTTAAATTGGTTATATGGGATTCAAACAGGCCTCACATGTATTATATCATAACAAAATAGTGTTATTACAATAACTTAGCTATCATGCATGTATCGATTGGCAAGATTAAACCTAGGTCTCCTCCTTGAAAGTTAAGAAATTTTACTAGTTGAACTAATACGATTAAACCTAGGTCTCCTCCTTGAAAGTTAAGAAATTTAACTAGTTGAACTAATACAATTTGATATTATTATTTATAATTAGTATAATGTTCTTAATCTAATATCACATAATAATTTATTTATTTTTATTTTTTCTAAAATCCTTAACAATCAGATTCAAAATTAAAAGTATATTATAAAAGATTGAAAAATACCCTGATTCAATTGAAATGAAGTCTCACACAGGAAACTGAGAATCAAATGATAAGATAACCAATTAATTTAACCATAAACTAAATATGGGAGGCAAGAATAAATCATGGTATTATTTCAATTAAAAATTATCTGGGATAGAAAGATTAAAGATACTTTTTTTTTTTAAATTCAAAAAATATTTTCAGCAAATAATTTTTTTAAAAATTAAAAAAAAAAAAATATATATATATATATATATATATATATATATAAAACAATTTTGAAATATAAAATAACAAAATTAACAGAAAATAAATACATTTAATACTTAATTGGACAAAATGATCATAGAAATGTTTTTCAATTTTCAATTATTGATTTTCCTCAAATGTTATAAATTATTGATTTTCCTCAAATGTTTTTTAATGGTGTTATAAAATTTACACCATTAATCTTTTAAAAAATTAAATAAAATTGGATCTGAACAGACATATTAATAAAGTTATTTTCTAAGATTTGTGAAAATATTGAATTCAACAACTTTTAAAACATTAGGAGCAAAAAATACAAAGCCAAGCCAAAAAAACCAAATAAAGAAAAAAACAATTATAATAATAATAATGAAACAAATAAAAGGGTAACCTGATTTTGGAGACAATCATTGCAGAGCCAAGGATCGATCCCGGGGGCCTCCTGGACTCCCAAGCAACTCAAATGGAACCCCTTCCCGCATTGGTCACAGCACTTCAATTCTCCCGAGCCCTCACAAACCGAGCAGAATGCCGGTAAACCGTCGTTTCCTCCGGTTTTCCGGTCCCTCGAGGGCCTCAACCCCTGCGCCCTGCTTTTCCTGAACTCCGCTTTCAAGCTTTTCTTCGCATTTTCCGCCTTGACAGTCTTTTTCCCGTCCCGCTTTGCCATTGTAAAGGGCGGAACCATTGTCGCTATAACCCTAAAATTTCCCGCTTTAAAACTTTCCGAGTTGAATGCATTATCGAGTAAAAATAAATAAATAAAACTCACGGTAAAAAGACCAAGAAGTGAGCGAAACTCCTCCTAGATAAAAATTTAATGTCTATGCGCTCTCGAAGGTATTTAACGGTGCTCTTGAAGCGCTCGGGTCCCCATTGTTTCTCAACCCAAACCACGGTAGAAATTTGGTTTTTGTTTGCAGAGAATGACAAGATTTTGAGATCTCACAGCAGAATTATGACCTAACCAGGGTTTAAACTCTATTATGCTCTGTTACTCCTGTTGTTATCGCCTGCGAACTGGGAACTTGGAACCAGACGAACTGTAACCGGCCTTCTTCCCTCCTTGACTGGGAATTTCAATCTTGTAACATTATTATAATAATAGCTATTTATATCATATTATAATACTATGGTTGTATGTATGTATGAATGTGGGGCGGCTAAATTTGGGATATGTGCATGTCCATGCGAGTAGGGGTGATCCTATTGTCTCAACCGTTGGAGCCGAAATTTTAAAAATCTGTATCTGTAAAAGTACATTTGCATGACCCTATAGGGGTAGCCCTAGGTGGAGTCCCTTGGTTTTAATCCAATAAAGGTTTTTTAATGTGGGTACTTGAGTTGTATTTAATGCGATTTCAAGTTTTTCGTGCCCGAGGACTTCAGCTAACATTTTTTACCTCACGCACGTGCTTCGCTTTGAAACTGAGGTCAGTAAGTTTTTGGTTGTTTTGATTATACATTGTCCTCGTTTGAATTTGGATTTTTTAGAACACTTAAAGTATTTATTTCAAATTTGTGATGAAGTCATATTGGTTTATATTGTTTCCACTATAACTTTAACTTTTGTGTATGTCCGGTTAGTGCTTCAAGTTTTAGAATTTTTTTTTAAAGAAGTTGGGATGCAGGTGAACACGAGCAAAACAAAAATTATGATTTTTTCAGCAAAAAAGAAAAAGCAACAACTCAAATTTCAGTTTGCAGGAGAACCGCTTGATGTAGTAGTAGAATACAAATATCTGGGCATAAACTTTCATGACAAACTTAATTGGAATACATGTAGGATGAAAAGAACTCAAAGTGGTTGGAGAGCACTATATGCACTTCAAAACAGGTGTAGGAATGCCGAGTTGTGGGACTGGAAGACCACCAAGGTCTTATTTGGCCTACTTGTTACACCGGTTCTATTGTATGGTTGCGAGGTGTGGGCTAGTGACACAACAAATGAAAAATGGAGGAAAATAGAAAGGATTAAAAATATCTAATCACAAACTTTCTCAAAATTAAGGCCACAACCCCTTATGAAATTATTCTAGCTGAAACTGGAATGTTTCCTTTAGAAGCAATTGCTATGACCAAGTTGTTATGTTACTTGAAAAAAACAGAAAACATGACAAATGATAGATGGCCTAGGGCAGCTAGGGACAAAGAGTTGCATAGGCGAAAGAATACATGGATGAAACAAAATCAGAAATGGATGAAACGTCGGAAAATCAACATAAATGAATGCCCAAATGTCAACAAAGACATAAAAAATTATGTGAATGAAAAGTTCAGAAGTGGAATGTGGAAAAATTATGTGAATGAAAAGTTCAGAAGTGGAATGTGGAAAAATGCAAGCAAGAAAAGACAATATTATATTGCAAATTTTAACCCAACGTATGACCACAAGGAAAAAGCGTATATAGGCGTTGAAATCAAGTGGAAGGAAAAAATACTCATTGCTCAAATAAGGACTAGCTCTCATAGGCTTAGATGTGAAACAAGGAGATGGAAAATACCCAAAGAACAATGGAAAGAAAGGATATGTACTTTATGCAGCACAGGGACAGTAGAGACAAAGGAACACTTCATCTATAAATGCCCAAGTTTTTTAGATATCCGCGACAAATATAAAGAAACACTTGGAAACGAGTTTATAGCAGATTTATTTGAAGACAGTAAAATAAAAAAAGTTGGGGAATTGTTAACACAAATCAGCAGGAGAAGGAACAACCTTCTTCAAGATATTAAAGATCATATGATATGATTTGAGTAATTGTACTTCCATATTTGAGGTCCCATAGACCATATTTGGGTCTCGTAATTAAAATCTTTCATTTCATTTCTGTAAATGTTTACTAAAAGGTAAGATAGGTAGTTATAATGATAGCTTTCCGATAGAGACTTTGTCAATTCTCATGTATATAAAAAAACCTTTATCCAAACATTGAAGAGTGTTAAGGGGATACGCACCTTTGATTTCTTTACAAACCTTTATCCAAACATTGGAGAGTGTTCTAATTAAAATCTTTCCTTTCATTTCATTTCACTGGTGTAAATGTTTACTAAAAGGTAAGATAGGTAGTTATAATGATAGCTTTTCGATAGAGACTTTGCCAATTCTCCAATATATAAAAAAAACCTTTATCCAAACATTGAAGAGTGTTAAGGGGATACGCACCTTTGATTTCTTTACAAACCTTTATCCAAACATTGGAGAGTGTTAAGGGAATACCTTTATCCAAACATTGGAGGGTGTTAAGGGATACACACCTTTGATTTCTTTACAAACCTTTATCCAAACATTGGAGAGTGTTAAGGGAATACCTTTATCCAGACATTGGAGAGTGTTAAAGGGAATAAGCACCTTTGATTTCTTGGTAGTTTTGGGAATACGCACCTTTATCCAGACATTGGAGAGTGTTAAGGGAATACGCACCTTTGATTTCTTGGTAGTTTTGGTAGTTTTTTTGATGAAGACGTTGCCGATTCTCATGTGTATAAAAAAAAACTCTTGTCCAAACATTGGAGAGTTGTGAGAGAATATGCACCTTTAATTTTTCACAACAAATATCTTATATTCACCAATTTTTTATTGTTTTTTTATTAATTTATCATGCATTGTAATTTATATATATATATATATATAGAGGTTACATTAAGGAATTTGTGACTTTCCATATTTTCTATTACCACTTTTGGGTTCAAATTTTGGAGCTGCTACTATAATTCTTACCTGGGTTCAAATTTTGGAGCTGCTACTATAATTCCTAGCTCACCTCGTTGTTAGCAACCCAGTATGAGGGAGATCACTCGTGGCTTGGGATTGGTATCACAGTTGTCAGGCTGGCATGCACTCAATGGAGTTAGGTCAAACTACTACATTTGCTTACACAACCATATCTCCAAAATTTAAACCTATATTTTAGTGAGCACTAAAACTTGTCAATCCAACCCAACCCTTGGAAAGGTAATATATACTAAATATTAAAGTTTTTTTTTTATGGATAATAAGAAGGTCGTTTGATATTCAATGAGAGCTTAAGTACTCAACTTTTAAATTTTTTAAAATATGTATATAAAGCACCACACTCTATCATGGTTAGAATTTAGGTTTCTCAAAAGAGAGCCCAAAGCCTTATTGCTACAATGTCCCATAAGGACTTAATTTATATTTTATTTTAAATAAGAAATAAAATTTAAGTTTCATAGGTTTGGTTTAGAGTAATTGGATTGGAATGAAGAGTTTCATCCAAGCTTCAAATCTTTTATATATATATATATATATATATATATTATTTATCAAACATTATTTAAATATCTTGAATTTTAAGGAGGAGACTTAGGTTCAAACCTTGCCATTCATTTTAAAAAGAAAGAAGTCAAAGTTGAATTATCAATCAAAGAGGAGACCTCGAATAAGTTCAAGCTATTATATATCTCAACTGCTGAGGAGGAATAGGTTCAAACCTTATCCTTTGCATGAGAAGTCAAAGTTGAATCATCTAATAGCTTAACTTGTCAAATAAAAATTAACTTATTTAAGGGTAGACCTGGGTTCAGAATCTTGTCAACTAATACATGCATAATAACCAAAATATTGTATTAAATGGTATTAGCTTAATTGATTATATTCCTCAACTTTTTCTTGTTTATTAGATTAGAGTGAGAATACAAATGGTTTTAGCTTAATTGGTTATATTCCTCAACTTTTTCTTTTTTATTAGATTAGAGTGAGAAACCCTTACGACGGACGTTCAAGGATAGGCTTCCCCATCCCAACCATGACTTCTCATAAAGGTGAGAGCTAAGCTTATCAATAGGGACAAAACACACAAGGTTGGTCCCCATCCCAACCATGATCTCTCATAAGGGTGAGAGGTGAGCTTATTAATAGGGGTCAAACACACACCCACCGCTTCACACACTTGCTCACCCCGTATTTTGAACCTTGAACCTCTCGAAAAAGAGCCAAAGCTCGAACCATTGTGTTGTCCCTTTGGGATAAAACTTTTAGGTTAGAAAAAACCTCAAAAGCCACTCTTAGGTGGTTGACAATGTCATCCCATAAAACTTTTAGCTTAGAAAGAAACCTCAAGAGCCGCTCTTAGGTGATCGGCAATGTCGTTACATCCAAGTATACCACTATCTAGAGGAAAACCACAAGAGATTTTTTGTGTCTCCCTTTGCATCGTAGAGGTTCGAACTGTGGACCTCCCATTCAACGAGGCCAAGCTCACCTTCTTCACTTGCGTTACAAAGGTAAGCTTTTTTTAATAAGTTTACAAAGTTTTTTAGCAATAGCATCCCATAAAAATTTTAGGTTAGAAAGAAACCTTGAGAGTCATTTTTAGGTGGTTGGCAATGTCGTCCCATTCAAATATACCACTATTTAGAGGGAAGCTACAAGAATTTTTTTGTGTCCCCCTTCGCATCGTAGAGGTTTGAATCATGGACCTCTCATTCAACGGGGCCAAGCTCAACTTCTTCACTTGCATTACAAAAACAAACTTTTTTAATAAATTTATAAATTTTTATGAGAGGTTCTAACCCCCTCATACCGAGTGGGATTTGAACCTTGGACCTCTCAAAGAGAGGCCAAAACCTTTACCACAATATTCCTTAACTATTAAAAAGACATATGTACTATACATGTATAATTGTTAAAAATGTTGTAGTACCACTATACGATCATCACGTACTATATATAAAGCTTGTTTCAAACCTATATAACCATTTAAAAAATATATTGTAATACCACTATGGCCAATACGTTATATAAAAAATATTATTTATTTTACATGGTGGAATCGTAACCACCATGAGACTTATGTGCTATACATATATATCATTTTTAAAAATGTTGTAATACCACTATACATTCATCAAGCCTGTTTCAAACCTATATAAACAATGAAAAAATATCGTAATACCACTATGCCTGTTTCAAACCTATATAAACAATGAAAAAATATCGTAATACCACTATGCGGCCATTACGTTATATAAATAAAGATTTTTTTTATTTTACATGGTGGAATCGGTAACCACCGCGAATCCGAGCAATTTATATAAAAAAAGATTATTTTAAACCTATATAACCAATTAAAAATTATATATTGTAATACCATTATATTGTCACAATTTAATACAAGTGAAACAAGTTTTAATTGTTAAAATGTAGTAATACTAGCACCTGGGGGTGCACGGTTCAGGCTTTGGCTCTTCTTCGGGATCCAAGGTTCAAACCGTGGTGTGGCCAAGTGTGTGAGGGGCTATGCCATTACGTAATAAATCTTGTTTCAAACATATATAACCAATTAAAAAAAATATTGCAATACCCCTATGTGGTCATAATTTTATACAAGTGGGATAAGTTTTAATCCCATAAACTAATTTAAAAAAATATTTGTTAAAGTTGAATCATCACTTTCTTTATAAATAATTAAATTTGTTAAGTTTTAATTCCATAAACTAATTTAAAAATAATTGTTAAAGTTGAATCATCACTTTCTTTATAAAGAATTAAATTTGTTAATCATGTTGATAAATTTTCTTAGTTTTTTTATTATTGTTTTATCAAACAATTTAAACAGACTGTTAATGTATCAACATAATCATAGTTAATGTTTTATCTAATAATTTAAACATAAAATTCATTGTTAATATATCTATGTAATTGTCCTGGGGACAACGCAACAGTTCCGGGTTTGGCTCTTCTAGGAGGTCCAATGTGGGGTTGTGTGATAATCTCCTATTGATAAGTGTAGCTCTCAACCTTATGAAGGATCATGGCAGGGAGGGGACTGCTCAACCCTATGTGTGGGTCGTAGGGAGGTTTATCGCACTACTCAAATCCAAAAAAAAAAAAAATATATATATATATATATGTAAGTGTTTATTTATTGTGATTGCCCCTAAAATGCAATGGATGTTCTTGAAATCTCTTTCATTAATATATATGTTTCACTTTTGAGTCAATGTGAGCTAGTTCTCAATTGAGCTAAGCTAAGCATCTTTGCACTTTATTTAATATTTATATCTATATGTGTTTTTTTGACAATGCTCATATGTGGGATTGAATTCACCAAGGTACTGAATCTTCTTTCTTTTTAACTTATTTGTCTGCATTGTTGCCCTCAAGTTTTTCCCCCAAGCTTTTCCTTATCGAGAAAAATAAGGTAGTGAATCTTCTTTCTTCTTAACTTATTTATCTGCATTGTTGCCCTCAAGTTTTTCTTCTTTCTTCTGGATTGTTGCACTTTTAAATTTTTGTTGTTGTTTGTTGTTATTGTTTGGGTGTTCTATTAAATTAATACCCACTTATTTGTTTATTTGGCATTTTGTTTCATCTAGATGTTCTTTTTTATTTCCAACTTATCTCTTCTATAACCTTTAAGTCCTCTATTTATCTCTATTTATTAAACAAAAGACATGAGGGTGTAATATGGTGAAATATGATTTTTGGACTTTTTTATCAAACTTAAATCTCACTAAGTTATAATTACTTTTTTTTATGTTACTTGAATAATAAGTAAAGTGTTTAAAGGTAAGTTGTGGTTTTCCAAGTCCCTTTGTCAAACAAATTTTAACAAGAATGAGATAGTTGGTCCCCAGGGGCAAGGTGGATTGGCAAGTGCTAGTGTGGCTAGGCACTTACCAAGAAGAGACATATGTTCAAACCTTGGGGTACCATTTAGCAAAGGAAGTAGTCTGATCTGAATCCTCTATGTGCGTGTCAGACAGACAACGATGATATGAACCTTGAGCAATCAGTGGTCTCCATCTCACATCGAGTCAACAACAACGAGAGAACTAGGCTTGTTGGGAGCATTTCTTATGGTTTGAACCTTGCACTTACCAATTACTAAAAATAGTGGTTGTAACCAACTTCCCTTTGTAACAAAAAATAAACAAGGAGATATTTGATTTTTATATTACCAAAGCTATCAAAACAACATTTAATGTACTTAGGAAAATGAAGGTGTGGGATAAACCAAGAATGTATATAAGAAGACAATGAAAAAGATGGCAACACTATAATTGAATCACAATTGTCTCAATGAAAATGTTAGAGAGCTCTTATTTCTAGATTTCCTAGAGTCCAATTATTATTAAAGTTTGAGTATGACTGGACCAAGGTTCTAGCTAGTAGGATGTCGGTAGTTCTAAGGTTATATGAAGCTTCATCCTTACCTCAAGGCCTAATATCGTCTTTATTGAGGACCATTGGTTAAGAAAATATTTAAAAAGACTTACCTTGGCTTTTTTTGGTAGTGTTTAGATCATATCCAAGCAAAATCTCATGAAATATTTCTAACTTGACCAAAGATATCTCTAATCCACTCCAACCATTATTTTTCCTTTATCCTTGATATCATTTCATGAAGATATTAATTTTTTGTTGGGTAGTTACCTTCTAAAGTTAAATTTCACCAAAACAAAAATCAACACATAATTTGATAAATTATCTACTACCTAAATTTTCTCTATAAATATGCTAATTTTTCAAGATACTCCTCCATAAATAATTGATGGAAACTAAAAATAATATTAGTACATCAAAAGCATCTACAACTATAACTAGGAAGGGAGGTATGTTGTATTAGTCATGTCCTTTATAAAATTATAGTCGATATACCACTAATATTATTCTTTAATATTTTATTCATTAAGAATTTTCTACCAATGACCTTTCAATCCCTAACTGTAGCATTAATATTATTCGTATTAAAATCTCTACATACATTTTTTCCAATTCAATCTTTATAGAAATATAAATAGTATAGATAAGTTGGATATAAGATATAGGTATCTTGAGTTTGATGTTTCTTTCTTGATGTTTAATAGGCAACTATATTGTAGATATCTAAACTAGTAGTTTTTTGTTAATTCAAAGGGGTTTCTATTGGGGTCCTACTTATGGAAGATAGAATAATAGATGTATATCATTGATGCTTGTTGGCCAAAGTACAAAAGAAGGGGATAATACTTAGTTCCCATTATGTTAAATTGTCTAATTGTAACAAAAAAATAAGGCAAAGGTCCAATACTTTTATGGCAATCTAAAGACATCAAAACACAAAATGGGCAATGAGAGCATGCCCCAACCATGTCAATTTAAAGTTTTATTATCATAAGTTGGTGAAATCATGAAACAAAAATATCTCACTGTGTCCTGTAATTCTATTTCATTGCCTTGAATAGCTTTATATGACATATTCAACTTGATTGCCTATCAAAGGAAGTTTTTTTAATGGAGAACAAGCAGCTGTACTCAGGTCTCTCACCCTTGACAAATTATAAAACTCTCCTTTAGAGCTTGAGAGTTTACAAAAAAAATCAATTATCATTTCAATTGAGTTGCTATAGTTAGATACCTACATATTTTTCATAAAAAGTTTGAATTCTTGATTTCCATTTCAAGATCTTCTTCAATTTTATTTGTAAATATAAATATTCTAGAATTCTACATCCTTCTTTTTCACATTTTCTTGTAACAACCTTCAAAATACCAAAACTCCATCTCCATTATCTACACACTACATCTTGGCAAATTAATATTTCCAAAACTTTGCATTATCATAGTTTGCTTTACCAAATCTGGACTGTTAGTTTCTTTCCTGAAGCATAAGTGCAACCACAAGAACCGTAATACATAGTTTAGCAGTCTTAAAAAGTTGAAAGTTCCAATCCATACTCTATATTATAATCCAACCAATAACCAACAACTCAAAATAATCCATTCAACCATGAAGTCCATTTGATATCATCTTCTTTTGTTTTAGCATACAAAACTTTTTTTTGCTTCACAAAATCATAGTCCGCTTTACCAAATCTAGATTGTTAGTTTCCTCCAATACATTGATCTATAAATGGATCCCCTAAAACATTTTATAGTCCTTTAGAACATTAATTTGAATTTTCTCCTTTTAGATTTTTCTTGTCAACTTCAACTATACTTACTACTTCCTCTAACCATGGAGAAGAGAATTTAACTTCATTATCCTCTATTAAAACCCTTCTATTGGCTAGCCTATCTACATGTTTATTCTCTTCCCTTAATGTATGTACAAATTTGATTTCTTCAAACTCTATAGCAAGGTCTTGTATTTCCACAATGATCTATTGTATGTTCCATGGAGCCTTTTCTTTCCTCAAATTTGCATTTATTACTATTAATGAATTGCCTTCCATCCATACTTTGTTCCATTTCATTTGTCTACATATTTTTAATCCTTATAATGCCACCAAAACTTTAGCTTCATTATTTGTCTTAAATCCACTACTTAAAGTTTAATGTGACAAAATCCCACCCCTATTATTTCTAATTATTCTTCCTCCTCTTGTTGGTCCTAGATTTCCTTTAGATGCTCCATCAAAATTCAATTTGACAAACTTCGCATTTGATGGTTTCCATTTTATATTCTTTGTCTTCCTTTTATCTTGGTTGCACCCAACATCATAATCTCATTTAATGATTTGACTTCATTTATTAAGGCTCTTTGCTTCGAGATTAGGGATTGGGTGAGTTGATAAGGCTAGTTTAGACTCCTCTACGGCTAAACATATCTTCCTTTTCATTACCTCTAATTTTATTTCCTCATATTTAAATATTCTTCTATTCCTTTCCAACCATATTAACCGCAGTATTGTATCTTTTGATGTATCCTAGATTGATGATAACACCTCGCTTTTAAAAGTTCTCTACCATTACTCTAACCATTATTTAATTCTACCATTCATCACCATTGATTTATCAAACACATTAAGGATCCATTGCATTAGTTCCCAGACTATTGAGCAGTGTCCCAAGATATGGTCTATACTCTCCTCCTTTTTACATAAAACACAATGTGAGGGACCATGAAAACCCATTTTCGTTAGGTTATCAAAGATGAAATATTTCTATGACCTACTAGCCACATAAACATTTTAGCTTTTGGAATGCTCAGGATATTCCAAATATCTCTCCATATTCTTGTGGTATTCTTATTTTTTTTGTGCTTTGCATTATATTTGCTTCTTGTTGTGTATTCCCCTAAGTTATTCAAGTTCTAAATCAGCTTATCCTTGGCTCCCCTTAGAATAATAACTATTGTTATATTTTTATTCAACTACCTCCTAGCAATAATGTTTGGTATACTTATAAAAAAAATTATTTCCATTTGTATCTTCCTTCATTAGCATTGCATATTATATTTAAAACCCTATCACCATATTTGTATTGAAGTAACCTCATCCATGGTTTCAAAATCGGATCTAGATTGAGTGGGTTTTTATCACACCAAGTATCCATCCAAATAGTAATATTTTTCTCTAGTTTCCACCACCCATATTAAACCTTTAATCACTAGATCAATTGAATTTTTAAATCGTTCCATAGTGCAAAACCATTTGGTAGTGAGAATGTAGTAAAGATTAAGCTTGGGTCATTGGGCTCAACATACTTAGAATAATTATTGTCCATTGTCTTTGAATTTCTTTGTACAATCTCAAAATTACTTTTCTCCTTAGAGATAATTTTGCATATGTAGGAACTCTTAAACCAAGATCTTCCTATTTGTATCATCGCACACCTTGCTCCATTTCACCAAAGGAAATTTCCTTTTATTATGTACTCCTAACTTAAAAATAACCACATAATATCGATTAAACTTTTTTCTGTCAAATTTCACATAATATGTTGGAATGACATGTAAGACTAATTTAATTAGCTTTACTCATCCTACTAACAATTACCATTTACCTTTCCATGTCGATAGTTTATTCTGAACTTTACAACTGGGTTCCACAATTTTGTCCTTGTTCTCCTCTCAACTAAGGGCATCCCTAAATATGTTCCTAGCAATTTTGCCTCCTCCATTTGAAGTAATTTGCATATCCTTACTTTGATTTTAGCTAGAGTGTTAGGAAGTATGTTTCCAATTTTATCATGTTAACTTTCTACCTCAATGCTCTTTCATATTTCTTTAATAAGTTATTCAAAGCTTTGGCCTTATTTTTCTCTACCCTTCTAAAAATTATTATATTATCTACAAATTATTGATAGGTGATGTTGTCAATGTTATTACTAGCCTTAAGTTCGCTTATTAGCCCATATTTGTATGTCTTCTTCAGATTCCTTCCCAATACCTTTGCCATAAGATATCCCTATCTAAGACCCCTCTTGGCTTTAAATGATTCTATTACTAGCCAATTGACCAACTTTGAATATGATACTATAAAGACACAAGATTTAATCCATCTGATCCATTTCTTCCCAAATCCAAACTTTTCTAATACTACAAAAAGAAAATCTCATTTAACCCTATTATAGAATTTATTCATATAAAGTTTTAAGATCATTGCTCTCTCTTTTCTAAGAAGAAACTGAATGCATTACTTTATGAGCTACTATGATCCAGTCCAAAATCTGTCTCCCTTTCACAAATCCTCCTTACTCTTCTATTTTTTTTATTATCTAATATTGGTCTTAATCAATTTACCATCACCTTGGAGATTAACTTATATGCCATATTACATAGGCTTATGGGCTTGAATGAATCAAACAATTATGCATCATTCCTTTTTGGAATCAAGGTAAGATATGTTGCATTTATTTTATAAGGTATGTATTGTTTTAACCTAGATTGTTCCACTTCCACCAATGAAGAATCCTTCACTATTTCCAAGTTATGTTGATAAAATGTTATAAATAGTCCATTTGGACCTAGGGATTTATCCTTATCAAAAAAAAAAATAGTTGAATGAACTTCTAGAGTAATAGGTTCCGTCAATTTTCTATTGTCTTAATTTGTTATAACTAAAGGTACTTCTTGTAGTAGCTTATCATTAAGAACTTCAATCTCCTTAAATTCTAGAATATTCTAGTAAAAAATCCTTGCCTCCTTTTTTATTTCACTCTGGTCTTCAATCAAAATACCTTCAACTCATTTAATTCTACTTATTCTAGATGTTGATCTCTGTACTATTGCCATCCTATGAAAAAATATGTTTTTATCTCCTTTTAACCAAGTCTATCTAAATTTTAATCTCAAAAATTTCTCTTACTCAAAATATATGATATTCGCTAAGCAACTTCCTTTCCTTTGACCTTGGATTATTGTGGTCATCCTTTTTAAAATTTTGAAATTTTCTCTTTCTTTAATTAGTTTACACATTTTTGAGGGGTCATGGTCCCCTCATACTGAGTGGGCTTTGAACCTTGGACCTCTCAAAGAGAAGCCAAAGCCCTTACCACTACCCTTACCACTGTAGTAAGCTTACAACTAAAGTTTCTCTTTTAGTTCTTTTTTCTTCTCAAAAATATTTTTGAAAGTGTTCTTGTTCCATTCTTTTAATCTAGATGTCATTGATTTAATTTGTTTTGGAAGTGTATACAACCCACTATTTCTTAAATAATTCCATGTTTGCGCTATCATATCAACAAATTGAGGATGGTCTTCCCACATCTACTCATATTTATAATGTGATAATTTTTTAATTCACTTAACATCATTTTAACTCTTATTGGCCAGTGATTTTAACCAATCATTGTCTAGGTATTAATTTTAGCACAAGTTATTTCATTTAGTCAATGATTTGAGAGTAGGCATATATCTAATTTATTTATTATTAAGTTCTAGCTTGTCCTGTTGTTGGTCCATTCTTAATTGTCCTCTTCAAACTCAATGTCCCATAGATTTTTTTGAATAGAAGCTAAAAAATATCTCATACTTTGGGTTATTTTCCTAATTCCCCCTAATTTTTCATCCAATTTGGTTATAGCATTAAAATATCCTATGATCATGAATCAAATTTCTTAGTATTTGATTCTCATAAAGGCTTCAATACCCCTCCATACTTCTAATATACTTGATTGAGTTGTGGGTCCATAGACATTGATAAGGATGTAATAAATACCTACAAAGTAGCATGTGACTAACGAGGTTATACAATCCCTAGTTTTATGAATGGTTTCACAATAGGTTCTAACTAAATTCTAAGATGTTTGAATTCACAACATCCTATTCACATATTGCTCATATTGCTTTCATAGTTTTGGAAACTTCTTCCTTTGTCATTTTTGTTTTCTCAATACAAAGAATATCAAGCTTATTACTTAAACAAAGGTCCATGATACACCTTTGCTTTGAGGGGGCATTAGCATCCCTTATATTCTATGATATAGTAATCATGTATCATTAAGGGTTGTTGGCCCTTCCTATAACTTACGAATATCATCTTGTTGTTTGGTAAAGAAAAGTTCAGCCAACTTAGATTGTGTTCCTTTCTCTGTGTTTGCTCTTGCTTGATATTTTGAAGGTCGTCCTCTCATTTCCTTTCTAGTATTGGAGGTAGGTCTTATTATTCCATTTCTTAGTATTATTTCACAACTTTTATTTTCATTAGATTTATCCTCTCTTAGCTCTGTTAAGAAAATTTTTAACTTATCTTGCTCATTTTTTGGTATTTCCTTATTAATGGTAGAGGTTTAGTGTCTAACATTATGTTTTATCTACCACTTTCATTCTCCTAAATGTTACATGGTACTTCAAGAGAGTCTTAAAATTTTGATGAGCCACATTCCTTAGGTTTCATAGGAATGTTCATCCTTAAATTGGGTTCAGACTGAGTAGATTGTTCCTTGTTAAAATTATGATCTTATTGTACCATACCCTCTAAACTATGATTTGATTTTTCTTCATCGGCTAAAGCCTAAAAAAAATGGTGTTTGTTCCAATATCCTTACTTAATGGTCTCCACTGTTTAATTACTTTTATTTATTTGGATCTATTTTTTGGAATTTGAAAACCATAGTCATTATTATCCATTTGTAAGTTTCTCTTGCAATTTTCTACATATATTTTTGTTAGACTCTTCTTAGGGCATGATCTCTTAATATGTCCCACCTCATGACATCTTTGTAGGAAAAATAACACACTATATTATTGATTTAAACATACCATTAAATATATATAGTAACGTGAAGATCAACGATCGTTAAGATTGATGATCTTTACTAATAAGGAGATCGTTATAACCGATGCTCTAGATTTATTATCAAACTAATGTAATAATTTATCCTAACATCCCCCCTTATTACATTATTTGGTAATATCTGACATCACCCATTTATGAAATAGTTTAATTTCTAGCGGTTTAGCCGTGGCTTGAGCTTGTGGATATTGGATCTTGCTCTTGGATTTTCCTTTCCCTTTGTCTCATCCAACTCATAGAATTTTCAATGTAAACTATGCACTTGCTTTTGATTGAGGAGTGTCGGATACTATCGATCATGCACTCCCAATAAAACATATTTTTTAATGGTTAACTTAAAAATATTACCTGAGGGGAAAAAGTTGAATGAAATAGTAAAACAACAATAATAAAGTTTAATTTACCATAGTAAAATATCAACATTTACTATCAAACCATTAGTCTATAGAGGACTTTATTTTTTAATAAGATATTTATAAAACTTACAAACATATACTTTGGCTTAAACGAAGGAGCTTCCCCATGATAAGCTCCATCTTGATGGGTTTGGGCTCCTCCTTTATATATATATATATATATATATATATATATATATACATACACGTATTAAAATAAAAATACTTTGCACATCAATTGCAAGAATAGCTAAGAAGCCCAAGCACCACCATCTTGATGAACATGAGAATTTTGTAGAGCTCCTTAATATGATTTTCTAGGGGTCCCATGCCCATGAGAAACTCCTCTAAAACCCTCTACAATATTTCCATAGGCTCCCTCATCTCCACCATCTTGGAAACCCCCTTGTCCCCCAACATATTATGTAGGATCCTATGTAACCTTTTCACCTTGGAATGCACATAGTCCAACTCATGTAGCAACGTCGATTTTGAAACCAACATCTTGCACTTCTCTACCTCATCATTTATACTATTATACAACCATAACAATGCTAATGCCCAATAGGGCCCGATCACATGGAAGCTCAACAATAGTTGTAGCTTCACTAGTAGTGTCATTGCCAACACCTCGTAGACAAAAACCATCACTACCTTGGCCTTACATATGGTAGAAAGAAGCTCAAAATCATTGAACATGACTATGATGAAATTTTCCCCCATGTGGAACAATATCAAGCTACAAGTATCAAGGTGGGAGTGTTGTTGGTCTTATCAGTCTAGCTCCTCATCCTTAATCACCTTGTTGTAATTATTAAGGATGGCCTTGGTCCTAAGTAGCATCTTATCATGCATGGATTCTCCTATGTCAAGGCTATGGAGCACCAACTAGACCAACATCTAGTAGCACTCCACGTTCATGAATATCTTCTTGAGGGTGTTGCATATATCCAAGAACTTCATGCTATCATTGAGGTAGTCATTGATGGACTTGGTATCTTTGTCTAGGAGGGAGGTAAGAGCCTTGCGCATTACTAGGATGATGATGCCCACAACTGCATGAGAAGAGAGAATGGAAGCAAGTACCACCCATAATCTAGGTCTAGGTACATGGTGGCAAACTCCCCTGTGTATCAAAGGTTCTCCATGCATGTCAACATTTTCAACTCAAAGAGGATGCTCCAGGTGGGTCCAAACTTACGCTTACCAAATTGATCCACCCCAATAAAATTGGGTGTAAGAGCATGCAAAAAATTGATGACAACAGTGCCAATCCCAACTGCATCATCCTTAATGTTAAATGAGACTTGATGTTAGGCATAGTAGGTAAGGGAAAATTACTAAAACAAGAAAAGAGAGGGGAGGGGAGAATTGGCAAAGAGGCAATTCCCCCTTAGACTTCAATCAAGAAAGATATTGCTATGATACCAATGTAGGAAAAATAAGCACACTATATTATTGATTCAAACATGTCATTAAATACATATAATACTGTTATAATAAATGATTGTTAGGATCGATGATCATTACTAACAAGGAGATCATCATAATCGATGCTCCAAATTTATTATTAAACTAACATAATAATTTATCTTGACAATCTTCTACATTTGAAAGATATATTTTCATAATCCATGGTTTGGGTTAGCAACTTACTCTCATACTTAAGAGATATTGATTATGGTAAAATTTTACTGATATCAATCATGACCAATATATGGGCATAAATAGACAAAAATCTATCTTTTGTAGTTTCTAAAATCTCAAGGAATTCTTCTAGAGTATTGCCTATTGCCTTGAAGATATCCATTTCTTATAATTCAATGGACAACCCATACATCTTAACCCAAACTAGTACTAGGCATAGATTTATGTTTTTAGGTGCAAAGCCTTCATACTAGTGGGTAAGGAAGAGTCTTGCTCTTCCCATAAACCAAGGACCCCCTTTTAGGATTCTATCTATTTCCTCCTTGGAACAAAAAATGTCTAGGAAGAAACCTTTGGGAAGAAAGGATAAACTTACTCTTGGAGACTTCCACCTCCTATCAAATTCATTTTCTTAGAGTTGAAGCCCCTAGCCAAGACCCATTAAATTTACCAATGATAGCCTTATCTTTCAACAACGAGGATCATTGCTCAATGAGGTCCTCCCTAACCTCTGCTATTGGGAATGATTCTAAATATTTAGTTATAAATATATCCATGAAAATGACACTATAACTTGATATCTACAAATATTTACTAGCATATCCTATAGAGATTATATTATTTGAATTAGAGCTTACATCTCCCAAAACTCAATACATTTGATAATAATACCTCTATAATAAACCTACAATAATCCGCCTATAGAACTTCGAAGATAATGAAGGAATAAATGAAAAATTAGCTAAAAATTTCTACATCCAGATGGAATGCCTTGTCTCGTTGATGCCCTAGCCCTCCACTGCTCTTATTCTAGTTCTATCTAAGAAAGTTGTAATCCAACTTTCCCATTTATTTTTCTTGACAAAAATTAATAATAATCTATGATTCCTCTTTAAAATTAAATGTATACCCATTCTTTTTAATGGAAATATTGATCTCTATAAGAAGTATCATATGCTTTAGATAAAGTTTCTCATTCCATTAAGTCTAAATAGGTGAGGTTATTTTTCCCTTTAATATCACAAAAGACACCACCTCATCTAACTTTCATAGGGTTTCCTTTGAAAGCACCATCTAAATTATGTTTGATGAACCAAAATTTTTGGATATTTTTAATTTACGATGGATCAATGCAAATTCTTTATGCTAACTCCATTATTACATATAATCCTACATATATAGTCAAATATTATAACCAAGAGTGCAATGCAACCTTTTCCACATCCAAGACTACCTATATTGATCATCACGCATGTAAAAAATTTGCAAGAGAGGTAATATAAATTCAAATTTAGATATGATTATGAGATATATTTAAAATATATATATTCTTCCTTTCAAGCCACAAATTACTATACATAATGACAAAGAGAATCTTCAATATAACGCTTTTTACCTTAGCTTTGAAACAACTAATCAAATATTTCATCAATTCTTGCAATATCAATGGAACAACTCAAAAATTCTAATTTTCTTGAAAATAAAATGTCCAAGGAGATGATTTTCTAGTATTTTAAGGAAATGAATATGATTTACTAAAATAGATTAAGCCTCTTCTATGCCTTCTTTGCTTTAAAAAATGGATTTCATGTTTACTTTTATAACTTTAATTCCTAGGTCCGAGGTGTAGACCAATTGGTTCTTCCAAACCCCGTAAGGGGGCAGAGGTCCAAGGTTCAAATCTTGGGTCTCGTTGCACTGAACGCTTGTCCCTTTCCTAGTGCTTTAAGTGGTCTAAAAGGTTTAAAATGATTATGACATGGTGGTTATAGAGGGCAAACTGCATGAGTACTGTGTGGTGGATTTCGAGGCAGATAGTGTAGAATACAATGGTGGTCATAAAAGATAGACAACATGCTTAGATCATCGTGGTTGTTACCAATTCCACCATGTAAACTCAAACAAAAAAACAAAAAAAAAAACTTTAATTCCTTTTGAATTTGAACTTATACATTACAATTTCTCATACTATGCATCATTCCTGGTTTGTTATATTTTTTACTCTAAATGAACCATGATGACATTTGCTATCTAATAAGGCAATAAGGTTTTATTTGCCACTCTTTTGATAGTGGAAATCCTTGAACTAATTTATTTTCTACTCCTACTTGCTTCAACTTTGGGTTTGTATCATGACTAAAATTTTCATCTTATTCTTTATCATTATTATTTTGTAATCTCTTTGCTATGTGTCCAGTGTCGTGGCATATGCAACATTAAAAAATGCAATGTTTTCACAGTCCACTTACTGAATCCATTTTCTTGATTCAAATTTGATCAAATAAATTTTGATAAAGGTATCAAGATGTTCATGGTAACACATATTTGTATATGCAATGGTCTCTTTTGATCCCTAAAAGTTTTTGGTGCTTAGATGAAGTCCCGTAGAGTATTACCAATGTTTTTTAGAGACTCATTACTCATAAACACACATGGATGTCCAAAATCTTGATCCACACTAAGATGTTTTTCAAAATTTTGTATCCCTACATATAGAATCCGTTCTATGGTCTTAAAATTGTATACCATGGACATATGGATACCTTTGTCAAAATCCATTGTGATTAACTTTGAATCAAGAAAAATCCTAACTCACACTGAGATGGTTTAAAAAAAAATGTCCCTACATAAATAATCCACTCTATGGTCTTAAAATTGTATAAGCCAACCTCCCCATAAATGATGGGTCATCATCTATTATTTTTTTCCTGTTTATATACTATAAAATATGTTAGCAATTTTATTTTTTTTAAAGGAAAGTTATTGAATAAAGTGAATCTAATCCTCAATTCCTTTTAATTTGCATTTGAATCTTTATAGTATCTATTTTTTCAATGAGTTTACACAGGTTTTTATGAGGAGTCTTGGTCCCCTCATATTGAGCGGGATTTGAACCTTGGACATCTAAAAGAGAAGCCAAACCCCTTACCAGTGCAATAAGCTTGTAGCTAATCTTTGATAGTATCTATTAAACTTAATATTATGCTTCTATTTTTAAGAACAATTATAATATACCTCGTTATATTATTCTTGATAATAAATTTTACTTAATCATATATTGCTTAGACAAACATTGCCATAGATTTATTCTTTCATTTATTTTTGACTTGTAGAAAATTACTTCCTCAACTAGGGCATCCTTACTTCTAGATAGGTATTTATTAAATAAAATTTCTTTACACCATTCTTTCCTATAAGAGATAAAACTATTTTATCATTCTCCCAAGAATCTAGAGTTTGTAACTCTAATTGCATTTGACATGAATAAATTAATGCCTTTCTAACATATGTATAAAAATAGAAGGTATATTTGGAGCATATATGTTTATGACTTCATTTTCTATACTTTTCCCTCTATTGCAAAAAAACTAGCAACCAAATTACTTCTTTCTTCTAGCAATTATTCATACCATTTCTAATTGTCCTATACTATTACAATATAACCTAAATATCCCATAAAGAAAACATCCAGAAAGTCATCCATCTTCCAAATATTTTTTAGCATAACCTTACATTCCTTATTACCTATTTGTTTAGCATAAAAAAATAAATTAAATACTATAAGAATCTCTTAGTTATTCCATAACTCTATTTTGGGACCAAATTCATATCCCAAATATTCCAAGATACCAACTTCATCATAATTTTTGTTTTATTTATGGGATCAATCGCGTTTCTTATTAATATTTGTGACATTTATTATGGTTTGATAATTTAATATTCCTCTTTGTTTCCTTTTCTATTTTTTCCTACTTTGGGCATCTTCTTCTCTTTCTACACCTACTTCTCCATTCCCACCAATATTTTCATCAATATCTTATACTTTTCCTAGTTGACTTATCATACATATATATATGTATAGATGTATGTATTGCATAAAGAACCTAAAGTGTATGGATAACCTCTACATTACCTTTTCAAATCTACTTTAAAAACTCTTGGATGGACAACTCTTGTACTAATTAATTATTTCGTTGTCTTAAAATCATAAACTGTAAGGGACAACCTACATACTATTTTATTTTTTGTAAAAAGGAGAGTTTTTTTTATTATTTGAGGAAAATTGATATGATTTGACTAGAATATACTTAGCTAATTCTACCTTTTCCACTTTAAAACTTGTCTTTGTGTCTACCTTTATAACTTTACTTTCTTTGTGCACCCTTCTTGGTTTGTTTTAATGTTCTTTTTATTTTGTAGTCTCTTTTGATGTGTCTAGTCTCATGGCATATATGATATTGAAATGCAATGTTTTCATAGTCCACTTTTTAAATCATTCTCTTGATTTGGATTTAATCCCATTGGATTTTGGCAAAGGTTTTCGAATATCCATGGTAACACATATTTACGTATACAAAGCTTGCTTTTGTTTCCTGAAAGTTATCATTAGAATGAACTCCATAATAGTATTACCAATAATTTTTAAAGCCTCTTTATTGATAAGGCAATACATAAGTTAAAAATATTGGCCCATACTAGAAGTATTTTTAAAAATGTTGCCCCAAAAACAATATCACTCCATGGTCCTAAAATTATATAATCCAACTCCCCACATAATCAATGGATCATCATCTATAATTTTACCCTAAACTGATAAAATAGAACAAATGATTATTTAAAAAAAATCCTTTTAGAAGGAAAGTCATCAAATAATGCCAATATAATTCTCAATTCCTTTCAATCTATTTTCAGAGCTTCAAAAAATCTAGTTAGTATATGTTGAACTTACATATTAACCTTCTGTTTTTAAGAACCATTATGCCATACTTGATTATTTCATCCTTGATAATCTCTTCTAGTTATTCATATATAAGCAATATATATAGGGATTACCATAGATTCATTATTCCTTTTATTCTTGATTGGTAAATAATTACTTCCTTAACTATGGCATCCTTACATTTAGCTATGGATTCATTGAAAAAACTTTGTTGTTACCTAAATCTCCCTCATAAGAATCCATCATATCTAGAATTTCTTGAAATGCAAATCACAAACTCCAAAGGTAATATTTACTCTTTAGCTACACTTACCCCTACATTATAATGTGTATGTTTTAAAATTTTAATAAGCTACATGTGACCTCTATTAGGGGCACCTCCCATCAATATATCAACATTACATTTGCAATTAGGTGAGTTAAGCCATATCCAACTTGTCTTTATATCAAGTATATTTTTTGTTCCATAAGCTAATATGTTTCCTTTATCAACAATTTGATATCATTTTCATTAAGAGATAGAATCTCCTTGGACAAGGCACCTTCTCGATTTCAATTTTACCAAAATGGATATCAATAACATGATTGCCTAAATTATTCGCTATTAATTTTTTTTCCCTATAGATATTTGACATAACCAAGATGTTACCTCTAATAAGTTGATGAATATAAAAATAATTTTATTGTTGATATAATCCCCACATCCATTTTTTTTGACAACATTGATAATATTTATGAATCCTCCTTAATTAAAATAATATCTATCTTTTCTCAATGGAATTATTTATCTCTATAAGAAGTGCTCTAGAATTGTAATTTTTTTTGGGATTTTACATGGTGGAATCGATAGCCACCACAATAATCCAGATACACTGTTTGTCTTTTATGGTCGCCACACTATTTTGCGTTGTTTACCTCGAAATTTGCCACACAACACTCATGCAATCTGTCCCTATAACCACCATGCCATAATCATTTTAAACCTTTTACATCATTGAAAGCACCAGGAAAGGGATAAGCGTTCAGTCCGACGAGGCCCAAGATTTGAACTTTGGACCTACACCCCCCTTACGGGGTCTAGCATTGGATGGTTGTTTGTTGAAGTTTCAAATAATTTAGAGAAAGTGAGAAGAGATCTACCTTTATTATTTTAAGAAACAACACCTTTGCTATCTTTCCTTGGTTTCCTTTGAAATCACCATCAAAATTAATTTGAATATTGTTCTTAAGATTGGAATACTAAGGGACATAAATATGATCCTTCTTTTGGAGGCTCTCATCAATGTATGAGAACAAGTAAGTCGCCAAGTTACTAATCTCCACATCATGAATGACTTGAATACTCTTAGGTTTGAATACCATTTCTCATAAAGTTGAGAAACCATTGTGGAAGGACATTGAAGATAGAATTGGAAATGACTATGTCATTATATCTATGAGAAAGAGTGTCAACCACCACATTATCATTTTCTTTCTTATATTCAATGGCAAAGACATAACCCAACAATTGGATAACCCTTTGTTTTGTTTTGGACAAAAGAGATATTGTTTTAGAAAATGCTTGAGGCTATTATGGTTGATTTTGATAATAAAGTGATAATCCAATAAATAAAGATTCAATTTCTCTATTGCATGTAAAATTTCTAGAATATCTTTCTCATAAGTGGATTGGCCTAGATTCTTGCTAGAGATTTGCTTATTTTCAAATACTAGATGGTATTTATCCTACATCAAAACAACCTTAATACCTATTCCTAAAGCATCACACTCAATGAAAAATGACTTATTGAATTCAATCATAGAAAAAAAAAGAGTGGTGAACATAGCATCCTTTAAGGCATTGAAGGCTTGGGTAGACACATCCGATCAAACAAAAGCATCCTTCTTGGGGAGAGTAGTAAGAGGATCTACAATCTTCCCATAGTTGTGGATAATTTCTATAAAACCTTATACTATTTAAAAATTATCAAATTTGCTTGAGGGATTTAGGAAAAGGTCAATATTGCATGGATTTAATCTTGTTGGGATCTGCTTTCAATCCTTCCTAAGATAAAATATGGCCTAAGTATTCTACCTTGGATACCCTAGAAAAATATTCAGACCTCTTAACAAAAAACTATTTATTTTGTAATAGGTGGACTTTTTCAACATGAACTAAATGAACTTCCAAATATTTAGTATAAACTAAGATGTTATCAAAGAAAACCAACACAAACTTACAAATAAAAGAACAAAATATAGAATTCATGAGGCTCTAAAAAATGGAAGGTGCATTAATAAGACCAATAAGCATGATAAAAAATAATCATTCTTTGATGTGGGGGATCATATAGATATTATTATTTGTAATACGAACCACACATTAAGTTGTGCCTCTATTGGTAATCAACACTTTGAACTTGTCTTGGGTCATATTATTGATGTAGAATCCTAATATTTCGGTTGCTTGTTATTAATAAAATTATGCATACTAACTAAATCAATAAACACATTGGGGAAGAAAGTAGAGAGGGGAGGGCTCTGGTCCCTCCCCTGCTCCCCTCCCATGGCTCCTGGTTCCTGCCCAGTCCCTGGCTCAATCTAGGTCATCCCTCCCGGGGAGTGGTTGTTTGCAGACGATCTCCTGGGGGGAGATCCTTTTCCACTATCTGCGCCCCTCTCGGCCGGCTAGGGTTTCCTTGGTTGTTTTTTCGGACTGGTGCTTCCCAAGGATCCCTGTTTGGTTGGGGATCCCTTCTCTTTTTCCCTCAGGCTTCCCCCTGGGGTTTTTTGCAGGTTATTCACGTGGATCTGGTCCCCTACGTTTCTCGGTGCGGTGGAGGTGACGGTTTAGGGTTTGGACAGCTTCCATATTTTCTTGTGAATCCTCGGTGGGATCTGTGCTTGGACGAGATTCTTGGTCCCTACTGCTGGGATCCTCTTCTGTTTTCCCGGGGCGGGTTCCTTGTGGTGCAACTCTCTGGTCACTTCCTGATGGGCTGGATCCTCTCTGTGCTAGCTGTCGGCTTCCTGCAGGATGGCTCTCGCTGAACGAAATGTTTTTCCGGTAGGCGGGATGGTTTCTCCACAGGGCGAGATCCGCCAAATCTACCGGTTTTCTCGTGAGGCGGGATCCTTTCTTTTCTCATTGGTTTCCCGGATGGCGGGATTTCCCTGTTGCTTCCCACTAGGCGAGACTGTTTGTGGTGGTTTTGACTGCTTCCTACGAGGCGGGATTTTATTGTAACGGTTTTTATTTGCTTCCTGCTGGGCGGGATCTTCTCGATGGTGGTTTTTGGCTACTCCCCGCTGGGCGGGATCTCCAAAACTACTTTCTTATTTGTTTGTTTCCCGCTGAGAGGGATTGTTTCATGCTTACTGTTACCGCTGGGCGGAATTTCTATTTTGGTGTTCAGTTTCAAGGGATTGATGCCCTAGGCCCATTTCTTATGTAATCAGGTTTTGGGATCCTTGTTAAAACCCGCTATAAATACAAACACTATAATTAACAAAAAAAAAAAAAAATCAATAAACACATTGAGTCTCTAGCATTTGGTGAGGCTTTTTACCTTGATAGTGTGATGAGCCTACAACCCCATAAGAGAAAATACTAAAAATATCATAATATTTACACCTTGTTTGGAATCCTCTACTTTGATTCATGACTTTTGTTATAGACGGACCTGGCCTTCATATTATAAACTACCTCATCCTCTACTTTCATTTGGAAGTTGTGTCACTCCTCATAGGCTTAATCCCATAGATGACACGATCTACATCTATAACAAAAGAATCCTAGTAGATGCTCATCATTGTGGTTATTAAACTATGGTCATCTAGGATTGAAATCGTATCATGGTTAGGGAAGAGACACTAGAGATTATTTTTAGCTATATGCACCAAACACTCAACATCATGTAAGGTGTACATATCAAGCATATCTACCTTTCACCTGATGTCATACTTAATGCCATGGTAAAAGGAAAATACCACCATCTCTATTACCAACTGATAAGTATATGTGAGTAGTCCCATGAACTCAATGCAATAATCCTCTATGAAACTCACATATTCAGTCTACATCAAATGGACTGCATAAGAGGTAGAGGGGTCCTTATCAAACTTGAGTAGGAACATCTTATTAAATCATCAACCTTGAAATATGAGGACTAGGATGCTTGAGTTCCCTTAAACAAGCTATTGATAAGCATAGTTACCCAACTTAGAAGCAACCAAGGTGACACAATCATCCTTAGGTACATAATGCAAGTGCATGAGGCCATCCATATTAGATATCCAATTATACAAATTCATGTCCAAAGGCTAAACTATTGATTCTAGGGGTAAGAAAATCATGAGGTCATTTGAGTAAAGACAACACCTCCTATAAAAGGATCAATATTAGAAGCATATCCTAAGTTAAGCTGACCCATAATTGGAAAACTTCTCATGACAATATGGGAGATGCATGCATTCTTAATGGAATCCATTGAGATTATTTCCAAAAGGTAGATGCTAAATGAATCAAATATTTAGATGCTAGAAGGACCTTAGATCATGCCCATAAATTAGTTGTTGAAAGTTTTGGAAATTCTAAAACTAGATATTCTTTATAGAAGAATGGTTGTCCATCTGGGATTCAAAATCATGCTTATCTTCCTACTTTGGTCCAACAACATGTTGGAACTCACTATCCATTGAGTGCTCAATATGGAGATGAGCAAAATAGGGTAGTTGCACAAGTAGTTAATCAAAATTGTCTTGGATTATATATCCAATCTAACTTGTACTAGATTTAATCAAGTTACTCTCATATTATAGTTTGTTAATTATTAAGAATGGTTATCATTCTTTCCAAACTTGCATGTTCATGAGACAAATAATCATAAAGGTCATTTTTTTTTTTAGAGATGGGGATAAACACCATTATAGGAAGGAGTTGAAGGGGTACTCATGGTCTCTAAATTAATAAGAGTTTATGGGTCAAAGTTGATGTGATATGGGATATTATATTGCCACTTAGATTCCTTGGTTGTTACATATTTCTACTCATGCACACACCATTCAGTAGAGGTGTGCACTACAAACACTCATTGACTCGCAATGAGCTAGCCACCACTGAGGGTTTCAACATACACTAAGAACCAATTGTAAAACCTTGAATGACATGACATAGATTTGGATGAAGGAGGTTATTAAATAACTTGCATACCCTTCTACTATTTTTTGCACTGCCATAAGGATCCAAGATGAAGCTTTAAAACCAATTATAATAAATCAATTTATAAAAATATAAACAACACTAGGAAACTAAAAAATGTGAAATAAAAATCATTCAATAGAACAAAATTTATATTCCATAGTGCTAAATCAACTTTTGTAAGTAACATATCCATATCCCAAATCACCAACAAATCCTAGCCACTTAGAGAGGGCAAAGTTCCATATGCACACCAGAGGTAATTTAAGATTACAAGTATAAATAAATTTGATAGCTACAACATAACCTTCTCTAATTATAGACTAAAATAACTAACAACCCTAATCCCAATGATCAAGGGCCAACTAACCTAATTTTACAGCTTGAGGAGATAATAATAAATATAGCTTACATGACTATGTTGGAGTCATTACAATATGGTTGTAAATAAAGGATACAATCTCTTCTAAATTTTTATTGTGACTAGGATAACATCACAAACCCATTCTCTTGAGATATGATTTACTCAATAATAGTCATCCAAGCCATTTCAATTTCTATTTACATTGCACAAAAACCCCAATTTCTTTTAGATGATTACATTATGGTGTGATGAAGCAAATTTTTAAATATCATATATATAGGTTTATTCAAAAGATGAAATATTTGAAGGAGAAAATAAATATTTGGAATCCAAATCTTTTGGTAATATATTTAAAGAAAAAAATAAAATTGAATCCAAGCTCAAAATTTTACAAGATATTATAGAAGTCAATGAAATGGACTAGGGTACTTATGTACAAGAAAAATAATATGTTTTTATTATCATAATATATTGAAAAACGAGGAATCATATAGGTCCCAAAAATCTAGGGAAAGATGGCTTAAAAAAGATGGTAGAAATACAAGATTCTTTCATGCTATAGTCAAAACGATATTTTTATTTTTGTCACATCAATATATTTCAACTATGGATGGAAGAAATATAGAGAAAGAAAATATTAGGAAGGAAGTTATTAATTATTTCAAAGATGTTTTGTTAGATGTTGGGCAAAATAACAAGTCTGATGATAAGCTTTTAGAAAATATCCCATCAATTATCACATAGAGACAAAATTAAATCTTAATGAGGAAGATCTCTGTGGAGGAGCCATATGATGTAGTTTTCTCTTTTCATCATAACAAGGCACCTAGTCCCTTTCTTTATATTTTTTAGGATTTATTAAAGAGTGATATATTGGTTACAGTCGAAGAAGCCCCAATAAAGAAGGCTATAATAAGTGAGATCAATGCCACCTTTATGACATTGGTTTTCAAGAAAGGCAAGACAAAATATTTTGATAAATTTTATCTAATAAGCCTTTGTAATATGATTTATAAGATCATTTCAAAAATTATGGTAAAAAAATTGAAAAACATACTAGATTGTATTATCTTAGAGGAACAAGGTGGTTTAATTTATGGTAAACAAATTGTTGATGGTGTAAAATTACATAGGAGGTCATATATTCTTTTTAATTCCATATAAAAGACATGTATGCTTAAGAAATTATATATGAATAAAGCATATGATAGGTTTTAATGGATTTTTGTACATGATATTTTAAGAAAATTTTGGTTTGGACCAAAGTTGGCATGAATGGATTAAATGTTATTATAGCACTATAATATATTCTATTTTGATCAATGGATCCTATACTAGATATATTGAGTCATCCCATGGACTTTGCCGAGGTGACCTTTTATCTCCATATATATTTATTATTCTTGCAAAGGCATTAGGAAGAACTTTCTCAAAAGCAAAATAGAAGGAAAAACAAAGGTATTTGGGTTGCAACAAATGGTCCATTTAAATTTCATCCCCACTATGTTGATGATACTTTTCTTTTAGGTCATCCCTTGGTTAGTGAGGCCTCAAAACCAAAAATGAAAGAAAAAACAAAGGTATTTGGGTTGCAACAAATGGTCCATTTAAATATCATCCCCACTATGTTGATGATACTTTTATTTTAGGTCATTCCTTGGTTAGTGAGGCCATGGAATTTAAATTGATATTATTATGTTATAATAAGGTTGCTAGATAGTTGATTAGTACTACAAAATTTATAAACTTTTTCATTAACACTACCCTAGACTTAAATGGATTACTATGAACATTGTAGGTTTTAAAATTGAAAAATTTCCAACAATATATTTGGGTATTCCTGTGTTTCATAAAGGAAAGAAGAAGGACATTTGGAACTCAATTTTGGATAGAATAAAATATTGTTTGGTAGGTTGTAAAGGTAAGTTCTTAGCCATGTTTGGAAGACTACAACTCATAAGGACTAAATTGTAAGGGTAAAACTTGGTTGGAGATTATTCAAATATCAAAGAAAGAGTTGGGAAAAAAATGTTATTTTAAAAATATTTATGTTCTCTTGATACAATGAAATTACTTAGGAAACACACTCTACCTAAAGGATTGCCAACATGGAACTTTATATCAGATAGTTTGTAATTAACCAATAAACATATTAGATGGTTAATCACGAGGAGGATTCTATAAATTTTTGGTCTAATGTTAGGTTGAACCATTATCCTCTTATTTTTATTCAAAATGACAACTATTGGTTTGGGTATTTATAGCTTATAAAGGTCAAAAGGTCAAATATTATATTAATATTAGAAATAACTTCAAAGCATGGATTTCTATTAGTAACCTAGTTGAAGGAGAAGAACTCAAATAAATAACAAACATGCTTCAAAATATACTTCAAATATTCTATTTGTCTAGAGTAGGTTGGTTTAAAATATATCAAAATTTGGGATATAAGGACTTAAAGCGATAAAAAATTCCTACTCTAAATGGTTTCCCTTGGAAGAATGCTTGGTCATTGGAGGACCTCCCTAAAGTCTCAACATCCCTTTGGTTAGAAATATGAAGTAAGATTCTTATAGAAGAGAGTATAAAAAGAAAGGATATCATGGACCTTACAAGTGTGCCTTGTGTGATAAGGATATAGAAACATTAGATCATTTATTTTTTTATAGTCTCTTTGCTTGAACCATTTGGGGCTCCCATTTCAAAAACATGAGAATATATTGGGTAGCTTCATCAACTTTAAAATAGCTAATGAAATGTTAGATTAATTACTTCAAAGCTAATGCATTGTCTATTATATAAGAAATTTATCATGTTGTCATTTAAGAGTGTCTTGGTCACCTGCGATAGTGGCTCAATGAGCCTGAATGCATGTGCCTCACATTAAATGATATAGTGGGAAGCTTTGCGAGTGGTGTAAGCACTTATAGGGTAACCTTCAAGGATTTTATGAGTTTGGCTCCTCATTAGATGTAATATTCAATGCACCTTACTCTTCTTGCTATGCTACTTCTATTCATCAAGGAAAATTGATAGATATTTCTAGAAAAGTAAATATGCAAAAATTAAAACCTAAGCTAAGGAGGTGATGTGCCAATATCTAGAGCTATTTTGTATACAAAAAAACTAAATGAATACATTTATTGTCTACTAACAACTAGAAAGTGAACATGGTTTTGATCCACATCCAAGCATTCAAACATACACAAGAAGTAGGACAACACAAAATTAGTTACAACTTCTCATATATATCATAAGATTACAAATATGCAAAACCAAAAGAGGCTCAATGCTCTTTAGCAAAATGACTCAATTATTTAGTCTAGATTATACACAAAAGATAAATGAAGGGAAAAAACACACAAGGTTAGATATTAGGCATGAGTAAGCATTCTCTAATACCATTACAATGAAATGAATCCCCTATTTATACATAAAATTAGGGTATTTCTGCCTCATAGTTGCAAAATTTCCTCCTTACATAAAGCAAGAGATTGGTTTTCATTTAATGCTTGGGAGATCAAGATCTAGGGGATTGGATCCATTAATGCTAAGGGTTGAGGGACCTCTAGATTTTAAACCTCTCTTGCTACAATCAACTGTTAAAACATCGAACTTTATTGTATTATTCAGCAGTGCAGTTTAAATAATACAACAACAACAATATTGCCGAAGGTTGCCAAACCAACCAGCATACAATAGCATGTTGTTATAACAAAATAACAAATGCTCAAATAAAACAAATAATGAAATAACAGCAGTATAACTACGCTAACATCCCCCCCTATTACATTATTTGGGTAATAGGATGACTACTAGCTATACTAACATCCCCCCTGATTACATCATTTTGCAATACAAAGAGAGCTGCGAAACAACTCAAATTTGACACGTCCAAGTGCCTTAGTGAAAATGTCTACAACTTGAGCATCGGTGGGAATGTGCTGAAGCTGAATTCGGTGCTTTGGAACTTCATCTCAAATGAAATGACATTGTGTGTCAATGTGCTTTGTTCTTTCATGATGGACTGGATTCTTGACGAGGTTCAGAACACCCTGATTGTCGCAAAACAAGTGTATTGGAGATTTTGATGGATGGCCCATACTTGTCAGAATGCGACGCAACCATATCACTTCGCACATAGCTTCACGTGCGGCGCGATACTCTGCCTCTGTTGATGAAATAGCAACCACCTGTTGCTTCTTGTTGTGCCAAGAGACAAGACCGGATCCCAAATGAAAAATGTATCCAGAAGTTGACTTGCGATCATCAAATGATCCGGCATAGTCGGAGTCCATGTATCCTTGCAAGAAGAATTTGTTGTTCCTCTTGTATTCTAGGCCATATTCCATAGTACCACGGACATAGTGAAGAACACGTTTTGTTGCTTTCCAATGAGTGGTCTTAGGCTCCTGCATGAACCTCGAAAGATAGTTGACAACAAATACGAGATCTGGCCTAGTATTGGTCAGATATATGAGACTCCCAATCAACTGTCGATAGAGAGTACCATCTACCTGAGGTGAATCATCATATCGTGATAACTGAAGTCCATTCTCCATCGGAGTTGCCATTGGCTTGCAATCAGTCATGCGATATTTTTCCAAGCAATGTCTTGGCATATTTTTTCTGAGACACTTTGATGGAGTGCTCCTTCTGGATGAATTCCAGACCAAGACAGTAATGGAGAAGTCCGAGATCTATCATCTCAAAATATTTACACAAGTTTCTTTTGACAGTAGAGATCATAGTTTCTAAACTCCCTGTAATGAGCAGATCATCAACATAGAGTACAAGCAACACTATCTCAGAACCCTATTTCTTGAAATAGAGGTTTGCATCTGACGGACATCTCTTAAATCCATGCTGCATAAGGTGATTGTCCATTTTTATATACCAAGCTCGAGGAGCTTGTTTCAGACCATATAAGGATTTGACCAATTTGCAAACCTTCTGCTCTTGGCCTTCCACTTCAAATCCTTCTGGCTGAGTCATGTAGACTTCTTCTTGGAGATCACCATTTAGAAAGGCACTTTTGACATCCATCTGGTGAAATTTCCACCCATATTGTGCTGCCATAGCACACATAACTCGAATTGTGGTCATCCGAGCAGTAGGTGCAAAAGTTTCCTCGTAGTCAATGCCTTCCTTTTGAGCATAGCCCTTTGCAACAAGACGGGCCTTATGCTTATCAATTGTTCCATCTGCCTTGTACTTGAATTTATATACCCATTTGCAGCCAATGGGTTTCTTTCCATGCGATAGATCAACAAGCTTCCAAGTTTTATTTTTCATCAAAGACTCATACTTTGTATCCATAGCGGCCTTCCACTGAGGCTCACTAAGAGCATCTTGCACTGATGCAGGTTCAAGATCGTCTATGGTAGACATGAATGCCCTGTCATCATCAATATCCATATCCTCTACTTCTATACGTGGAGTTACAGAAAGTTCCTCAAAAGATTGACAAAGATCATCAACCTCACCCGTTTCTTTGGCTTCTTTTTCCTTTTGAGCCATACTCCGTGTACGAGGTCTATCCAAGTTCAAATTGGGAGGAGTGGATAAATTTGCGTCTCTCGATTGTATTTGTACACCATTTTGGGTTCTTCTTCGGTGGTGTTGAAGAAGATGTAGAAGGACCTCCTGTCTCGTGTTGACGAAGGAATCTTCTCTTCCTTAGATTCCACAAGATCTAGGTGTACTTTAGATGTGCTCTGTGATGTGAAAGCTTCATCAAAGACAACATCTCTATCGACATGAATTTTCTTGGTCAAAGGATCTATCAAACGATATCCTTTAGAGTGCTCATCATAACCAAGAAAAATACATCTCAGTGTTTTCTCATCTAGCTTCTTCCTTTTCTCTTTTGGTATGTGCATGAAAGTGTGACATCCAAAAATACGTAGATGAGATATGGAGGGTTTTCGACCACTCCATGCTTCCTGTGGAGTCATTCCTTTTAGGGCCTTTATGGGTGCCCTATTCAATAGATATACTGCAGTGGTGATAGCTTCTGCCCAATATTGTTGCCCAAGAGTAGCTCCTGTGAGCATACAACGAACCATTTCCATGATAGAACGGTTCCTTCTCTCAACAACTCCATTTTGCTGAGGAGTATAGGCAGTTGTTAACTGTCTCTTGATTCCATGCTTATCTAAGAATGCAAAAAATTCATTAGAGGTAAACTCCCCCCCTCGATCTGAGCGGAGGGTTTTAATAGAAGCTCCTGACTCCTTCTCAACGGATTTCTTGAACTGCTGGAAGAATGCGAAAGCTTCAAATTTTAGTTGGAGAAAGAAAACCCACATCTTTCGTGAGTAGTCATCTATGAATAACTGAAAGTACCTCTTCCCTCCACAACTGTTGGGTGTGAAAGGACCGCACAGATCGGTGTGAATTAACTCCAGAGGTTTTCGTGCTCTTGTTGAGCTCTTCTCAAATGGTACTCTATGCTGCTTTCCTCTGCGCACGTCGAGCACACCGGCAATGTGGCGTAAAGGGAAGGAAGAACCTTTACCATCTCATACTTACTGAGCTCAAGTAAGTAGCCAGAACTAAGATGCCCATATCTCTTGTGCCATAGGGAAGTTGCCTCCTTGGTAGAGATAGTCATGGCAACATGTGGAGTAGAGATAGCATCTAGGGCAAATAAGCCATGCTTATATGAAGTTGTTGCAATCTACTTACCCTTCTTGGTAATGGTACAACACTTCTTGCCATTCTCAACACGAAAGTTGACAACCATATTTCTATCCAGGATTTGTGTGACTGACAACAAATTGTTAGCCAATCCCGAAACATAGAGGACTTTGTCAATCTGACACTTGCCATCAGGAAGAGTGACTAAAACTGTACCCTCTCCCTGAACCCTGTAGGTTTTATCATCAGCAATGGTGATAGGTTTGCCCTCTTTGGCCACGAATGATTCAAACCACGATCTATCGCCAGTCATATGTTTGCTAGCTCCAGAATCGACATACCAAACATGATCCCTTTGTGTGGAATCTATGGTAGTCATGAGCACCTTGTGTGCCCATTCGAAATCTGAGTCGATTCTTCAACAACAACATTCACCTGGGGTTGCTTGTTTTTATTTTGTGGTTTGTTTTGGCCTTTTTGCTTGTTCTTATGCCAACACCTGTTGGTGTCATGGTTGTCTTTCTCACAGATCTTGCACCACCTCTTCTTATGTTGAGGTTGTTTTCCTTTTCCTTTCATGTCCTGTTGAGAATTTCCTCCTTTCTGAAAGTTGCCTCCTTTTTGCCCATTACCTTTCTTCCTAGAACCCTGCTTTTTGGTGTATAGGGCTGTATTGGAAGAATCATCCTTGTGAAGTTGGCGTGCCTCCTGTTGTTGAAGCAGATTGACCAACTCGATGTAGGTAATTTGTCGTTGAGACACCTGGATGGAGGTGATCAACATATCAAATGAAGAAGGTAAATCTCTCATCACAATTGAAATGAGAAGCTTTTCATCCATAGAATCTCCCAAAGAATTCAATCTCTCTTTCAATTTAGACACTCTGCACAGAAAGAGTTCAACTGTTTCACCCTGTCTCAAACTCAGGTTATGAAGTTGTTGTTGAAGATGAAGAATGGTGGAATCATTCTTTCCCTCATAGATGGTTTTAAGGGCATCCCATGCCTCTTTACCACTTGCTTTGTTAGCTATATGAGGTTGCACTTCATCTGAAATAGCAAACAAAATGAGCACCTTTGCTCGACTGTCTTTCTTGTCAAAAGCTATCTGATCTGCGGAAGGACCTGTGGATCCTGATGCTGGTGAAGGCCTAGGTGTTACTCCAGTAACAATATCCCATAAATATTCCATTTGGAGAATTGCCTTCATCTTATGTTTCCATGGTGTATAATTTGGACCTTTCAATAACTGATGAGGATCAGTCATCAATTTTGCAACAACGACCATAGTGAAGGTTCCTTATATCACCAATTGGTCCCCCTTTCGATATACCTTTTGCTAGGCCATTATACCGTACAAAATACCCGCCCTTACGTGAGGGAAACTATAGGTATTTAGAAAAGATCAACAAAAATCACCCGCCCTTACGTGAGGGAGACTATAGGTGAGTTTTAGAGATCATACGATACATGGAACATAAGCAAGATGCGAAAGGGAATCGCCTTGTTGATGGCACCTACCATAGAAGATTCTTCTCATGCGTGGGGCGTAACTTCCCCTAAACACTATGAAGAATACTTCGTCAGGATTTACGCCTAAACACAAGAGCGATTAAGGGTAGTGGATGGAGTAAAAAAATGCAAAAAATGGCAAACTTATCTCTCCCCGACGATTTATAGAGAACAAGCTCAGACGTCGTTGTAGCAGCTATATTAGGCGGCGGATACAGTAGCCCAATCACGACAGCTTTACCTGTAAGTGCTGGCCAGAGGTATCACAAATACTGATCACTGTAGTGCAATAAATTGCACGGATGGGTTTTAATTATTCCGGGGACTTAGGGAGTGTATTTGATTTTTTTTAACTTTTAATGAAGTAGTGCAAAAATGAAATATGCAACATACAACATAAAAAGTGCCCACAAGAATTAACCCACTAGGTGTCGGGCGCAGCCGAAAATGCACCTTTTACAATTCGCCAAATTGCTTTTTCAGAAAATTACTCACATTCCCCCTTTGATTTTTTGAAAAAAATATCCCCCCTTAAAAAAATCTCTTTAACAAAGCATTTTAATAATTATTATGTATTTAAAGTTAAAATAAATAATTTTAATTTATATAGTTTTAAAAACTTATGAAAAAATAAATTAAAATTAAATTTTAATTTATAAAGTTTTAAAACTATAAAAAAATAAATTAAAATTAAAAATTTTAACTAAAAAATAATAATTAAAAAAACCTTTGAAAAAAAAAATTATACCTTTGAAAGGGGGGAAGTCGGCGGGATTTGAACCCCCGACCTGCAGGCTCCCAGAGCCTTACCGCACGGCTCACGACCACGTGAGCCAGCGGGCTGATCCGAAAGGATCAGTGGAGCCCCCTCATATATCCCTCCTCAGTCTGCCCGAGCCCTCTGTGGCTGCCTCTGCCACCTCCGCTCGTGCTTTCCCGTCCTCCTCTCTCGCTTCCCGAGCCCACTGTGGCTACCTCCACAGCAAATCGTCGCCCTACTGCCTCTTCCTCAGTCACGACTTCCTCCTCTGCAGACGTTTGTTTGTTTTTTTTTTTACGTCGGCTTGGGGGGGCGCTGGCGCCGGACGTTTGGATGCACAGCGCGTTCAACGGGGGGGGGTTACCCTACGTAGCCTCTGCTTGGAACGCACGAAGCGTGTTCAACTGGGGGGGGTCCCCCGCGCAGCCTCCGCTTGGAACGCTGCACGCTGGACGCACGCGTTCCAGCGACGTTCGCTTGGAACGCTGCAGGCTGGACACATGCATTCTAGCGATGTCTACGCAGCCTCCGCTTGGACGCGGCTGTAGGCTGGGCGCGCGTTCAAGCGACGTCGCCTCCCCTCCTTCTTGTCGCGCGTCTACGCGCGATAAATTTTATTTTATTTTTTCTTTAGAAAAAAAATTGGCTGCGTTGTGGCGTAATCACGCCCAGCGAGGAAAAAAAATAATTTTCCTTCGCTTTTTCTCAGCATCAACTCCTTCCTCCGTCTGTGCACGCAAAAAAAAAATTTCTCTGCCCAAAAGAAAAATTACAGAAGTGGCTCTGATGCCATGTTAAAACAGCGAACTAAATTGTATTATTCAGCAGTGCAGTTTAAATAATACAACAACAACAATATTGCCGGAGGTTGCCAAACCAACCAGCGTACAATAGCATGTTGTTATAAAAAATAACAAATGCTCAAATAAAACAAATAATGAAATAACAACAGTATAACTACGCTAACAGTACTCTACTAAAGATCCTCTCCAAGGTTGATCACAAGATTCACCTATAATTAATGTCATTAGATTAAATATTCTTGATACTGGAGTCTTCATGGTCATCTTCTTTAATGTGTTAGTCAAATTTTCAGGGAACCACGCATGGTATTATTACTAAATTTTCAAAGTCATGGATAGTCTATTTCTTCTTGTTGGAGTTCCTCCAAATGTCTACATGTATCTTGAGTTGTTTATAGCTATGTTTGGATAGTTGATGAAGTTTCATGGTGAGCACCTCCAACCTTTTCATTCATTCTCTATGGATTGTCAGATCTCATTCTTGTTCAAAATTTATAGTGAATCTATTTTTGGATGCGGTCTTGGATAGGGCAACTTTTGATTCTCTCATGGAGCATCACTATGCTTGCCACACGTCCATATCTCAATTGATGATGAAATTATTCTATGATAATTTCTTTAACATCTTTATAAAATGGAATGGGCCATTAGATGAGATATCGATGAATTACAAAGTTTTGATATTTATTTTCTACTTGCATTTCTTAGGGTTAGTTCCCATCATAGATCTGGGATATCAATGGTGCATGTTTCTCTACTCCCTCTATGACTTATTTTTCTCTAAATATTGGCACCCATCATTAGATTAGCTTCATTGATGGTGTACATGGCTTGGGAGAATTATTATGACTTTTCTCCTATTCATTATGTGCTCATCACTAATCAAGAAATTAGATGGTTGTTGCATCCTCAAAACCTTGGTAAAGTTCAAATATTGCAAACCTAGTTCTTGTTTTTGATTCAATAATGCAATTTCACTCTTGCCTTCCTTTCGATAATTTACTTGTGTTGAGGCCAACCTAGAAAACTAACCAAGGTAAAACTCCTTCCTGGTGTAGTGGATTTTTACTGTAGTTCTAATGACTCATAGGGGATATTTTGCTCGCTGAAGATGAGGAACTCCAAAAAATTATTGCCTTATTCATTGGGTGTGGAGTCAAAAATGAAAAAATAAAAGAATGGAAGCATTGAAGAAATAATGTGGAGAATGGGGAAGGGTAAAATAATAAATGCAAGGCTATTAAAAAGGTAGTTTATCCATTAAGACCTTAATCCTTACCTATTCATCATATGAGGGTAGCTCTACTTTATGGTATTGGCAATAGTATATTTGGAGCTCTATCTAATCATCATGTGAGAAGCCCACCACCTTGTTTATGAACTCTTGAACCCATAACTCAAGCTTTGCTAGAGGCTGAATGACCTTTATTGCATCATCCAAAGTAGGATATTCTAGCAATTTATAAAAAATCATTTGTCTCTCCCTTTGTTTCTTGAGCAATTATGCATATTCCTAATTTAAAAGGAGCCTATTATTAGATATCCGAGGGGAGGGAATGCCTTATAAATTAAGGAATCAATGAGATCCCTAAGGTTGGCAATTGCAGTGGTTAGGATGCTTATTTAGGCTTTGCATTTCTACGTAACCTATTATTTTTCAAGCACGTCCAAGAATTTCTATAATATCGTTTTTCAATTTGGTATCCTTGTAGCCACTAGCTCTTGATTGGATAAGGTGGTGCGTCTTACTCTTTACCTTTTTGCTTCTGCAAACCTCTTAAAAGTTGCTACTAGAGTTTGCTCAACTTCTTGGCTTATTTGGGTGCTTTACTTGGAGATTGTGTTGATGAATTCAAACACTTGGTACAATGATGAAGAGGCTTTGGCTATATCATCCTAGTATGTCTATACAACCCCTATTATTATTTCAATCACCCCTTACTACCTTATTTTCATGTTTTTCTTTCTATCTTCTTTGATATGTTTTTTAAAGTCATCCCTTTCCATGACAAGCTCACCTTCTAGGACGATGAGCCAATTAACCAGACTTTGGTTCTCCTTTCTTTTGCTAAGTGAGGTGTTGGCACTTGTGCAATTGCCAACTGGTCCATCTATTTTTGGATCCCCTTGAACTCTAGCTAAGAGCTCTTGAGGGTAATATTATCCTCCTCAAGCTCTTTTTATTTCTTTGCCAACCTTTCCTAGAGGTTTCGGTAGTTATGTTTAACAACTTTACTAGCTTGCTCCATGGATTCTACCTTATCCTTGTCATGGGTGTCTTGAAAATTGATCCATGCTACTACCACTTGGTAATATTGTTCCTACTTTTGCCCTTTTGGCTTAGAGAGAGTCAAAGTTAGATGGGGGAGGTACACTGTGTTATCTAGCGGATGATAATGACTTCATTATAGCTTTTACAAGCAACACAACACTTTTAGCTTCTTTCTTTCGAGCTCCTTAAGTGTGTCAAAAATATAAAGCATAACCAAAAACACACACAATAAGATAAAAAAAACACAACATGAACCACACAGAAGAAACACAAGAATAACATAACACAACATAAACATAACAAAAAATAACAGAACGCTACAAATACACAACCAAAACCTAAAAAATAAAAAAATAAAATAAAATGAAAAACAACCAACAACAGACAACAAAGAAAAAAAACATAGAAAACACTCACAAACCAAAACACAAAAAATACCAATTAACACAAACATACAAAAACACAAGCACAATAACAACAAAAACACAAGAACAACAACAAAAAACACAAAACAACAAAAACACAAGAACAACAAAAAACAACACAAAAACAAAAAAAACACACACATAAAAAGAAAAGAAAAAGAAAAAAAATAGAACACAACAATAACCTTTCTAGACCAAAAGACTATTAATGCAAGAATTAATAGAGGAAACAAAAGAAATATTAGATTAAGCTAGGGAACTAAAATACCTTGACCTAACCAAAGAGAAGCAAAAATAAAACAAGAAGAAACTAGGTACCTCCAGAACTGGAGTCATCCAAAGAAATGATAGAAAGAAGAGATTTCCTTATTTTTGAAGCCCACCATCTAGGAGGGTGGCCATAGCAAGTAAGATCACCTTTGTCCAAAGCCTAATTAGCTAAAGCATCAATACTCTTGTTCTGATATTTGACCACATGATTGTAATCAACTTTCAAAAATCCCATATGGATTAACTGAATCTTCTCAATAATTTTTTTTATTCTCCAATCAACCTTATGATTCTTAGGAGTCTTCAAATGATTAATCATTAGTTGAGAGTCAGATTCAACTAACACCTTTTCCCATACAACCTTAGTAGCCTCTTGAAGGCCTCTAAGGATACCATACTCCTTAGCAAGGTTATTGGATAGAATACCCAAATTCTCAGCAAGAGTAAAAACCAGGGAGCCATCTGAAAGTCTACCAATTTCTCCCGCACTAGATTTTCTAGGGTTCCCTCTAGAGGCTCCATCGATATTGACTTTTCCAAAATCCTTAGGAGGAGGTTGCCAATTCCTTGTTCTATCCATATTGCAATTACTCACATTCCCTTTAAGTTGGTTGCTCTTAGAAGAGTTAATATTCAATCTTTGCATCACTTGATCCCATATTTGGTGGGATTTTTGGGGGTGATTAAGGAGCTGATGGAATGATTCAACTAAGTTGGCAATGGTCTTATTCCATATATAGTGAATATCCTTACTTTCTTGATTAAAAATTTGGTTGTTCCTTTCATTTTAGATATTCCAAAGAAGAGTGGTAGAACCCATCCAAACTAACTGCCTAATAAAATGATCAACACCCTCTTGATTAGGCCAATCCTTCCAAAGTTGTTCAAAAGTAAAAAAATTGGACCACTATAAGCCAAGTAAAGTGGTCATTATCCTCCATAACTCAGAGGCTAAAGTACACTCAATAAAAATATGGTTGAGAGTTTCCACATTCTCTCCACACATTTCACATATAAAAGGGCCATGAAAACCATGCTTCATAAGATGCTCCCCAATAAGCACCTTACGATGCAATAAAAGCTAAGTAAAGAACCTCCACTTAGGCCAGACCTTTTGAGCCCACAACTAAGAAAATATGTTAGATGATTGGTTGGGATTACTATGGCATAAGGCCAAATAACCTTGAGCAACTGAATACTCACCCTTAGTAGTGTTTGAAAGATGAAAAATGCAACACATAGACAATACTTTGAATAAAATAAAATGTAAGGTAATACAAATTTGCATAATAGAATAAATTCTTTACTGACGGGGGGAGCCTAGAAACTCCATTGTTTACAAGATTGGATCCTTGAATCCTTTTGATACAATATTACAAAAATTTAGGGTTCTTTGAAACCCTAAGAAGCAAGGTCATGGTGTCTTCAAGCACGTCTTGATCCCAATAAGGTTGAGTGGGTTTTTCAGCATCCAAGGCTGGGCCACTCCATATTCTGATGTAATGCTCTAGATCTGCACACAATGACACATAAAATAGTTAGTAGCATATGTGAGGGCTCCACAGCGTGAGGCCCTCTGTAAGCAAAAATAAACCCTAAGTGCTATAAATAAAATGAACAAAAATAGAAGCACATGCATGAAATACATAAATGGGTTGATCTATTTTACTTACTTTTTACGTTCTGATGTGAAGCGTCTGATGCAGGTGACTGGTGCGACGATGCCCTAACATCGCTCGAAGGCTAGGAGGTCTTCAAGGATGAAAGCGTAAAATGCCTACGAGTGCCTGGCTACTGCAAGAAACGCCCGTGGGTACCTAGGACTGAGGGGAATGATTTTGCAAAAGCATATCTAGTGAAGGAGAAAGGATAGCAACGACGATGGGGATTACGGTGAGCGAGAATGGTGGCAAAAGTTGTGCGAGGTGACCTAGGGTACTTAAGGGTTCTAAGAACTCAAGGAACTCATAAACTTAGGGTAATCAAGAAATCAGAGGATTCAAAAACTCAAGCACTCAAGGATTGAGCCATCAAAATGGCTCCTATTTATAATCTAACCTAGGGCATGCTAGGGTTTCAACGACACTAATCATGTGGCTGAGATTAAAGCACATCCAAGGGTTGATAATAAATCTAGGGTGTGGCATGGATTGATGTAAATGGGTGGTCGAGATTAAATAAAATTGGATGGTTGGGATTAATTCACTTAAATAAATACATATTTATTAAACATATATTAAAATATAATATAAAATATTATATTTAAAAATATATAATATATATATAAATAAATGTGAATAATGATTGAAATAACGGGAAAATAGGGATAGTGGGCAAATTGGCTATGCTTTGATGGTGGAAATGGTGGGAAAGCCTGGATGAAGGATGAATGGCTAGATTTTGGTATCTATAGTGTTGTTCCATCCAAAACAATCTTTATCATGGGACTAAAAGAGAGATATCATATGAAGGATGCATTGGATATCTTGTCTTTGCCTTTCTGGGATTTGAATAGGCCAGTACTCAATAGGGATCCAATATCTACCAACCTTTGAATTACTAGTATGGTACTGATAGTAATTGGCCACCTTTATCCAGTTAGCTCGGTGAAGCTCCTCCATCCAAGGCCTCCCATCCAAGGCCTCCAATCAGTAAACTAAGTTATCAAAGGCTTGTGACCATACCAAGAATCTATCCAAAAATTTACCTGTTGACCATTATGAATGATCCAAAATAATTTTTTCTTTATCAAATCCTCACCAGTCTTAAGAACTGCTAAAATGGGAGAACCTTTGGAAGGCAATTGATAGCAAATAAGGTCTTCAAGAATTTTGTTCTCAGCATATTTAGCACGAATATTTTTGGCCCAAAGAGCATTGGGGTTATGCAAAATCCTCCAATAACACATCTTGCATTTTGTCGATAATAGAATTTCTGAAATAAAAAATCATTCTTTCTCTGTTAGGTGTATATCTCATTTTGTGCAAGATACCAAGCTAGGTTTGGATTATGTTCTTGTTATTTTTATGCCTAAAAAATGCCAATATACTTGTGGTATCTCTGGCACTTTCCTTTAGGATTTTATGGCTAAAGGAGAACTTTGGAGGTATGGTGTCCTTGATATCACACTCCTCTAGTAGGAAATCTTGATTGTTAGGAATGGTGTCATAGTACTCCATGTCTCTCTCCAAGTTGGCAATAAGTTTTCTCATCTCTATCATAAGCATATTTTGAATGACATGGGTTGTGACAATGATCCTAAAACTTCCATTAGGTGACTAAATCTCTTGAGTTTGGTATTATAATATTCTATGCATGCAGTCATCATTTCATAATAATTGTGCACCTCGGGCACCATGTATTATGCCAAAGTGCTACTATATATTCATGCTTTAAAGGATTTAGGGTCTCTTTGGTTATATCTCTACCATGCCCCCTCTCTTAGGTTTCTAGTCCTTTTGGGTAACTCAGGGTCTAAAACCCCTTTTATTACATCTTTTACCCATTCAAGGGCTATGGCTTAGGAAGCATAGGTTGGTGTCTCTTAATTAGAGGTGGAGGAAGATTCTATAATTTCCTTTGTAGGTGCATTAGTGGATGAATGAAATCTGGTTGGAAAGGGTAAAGTGTTCTTCTTCTTCTGTATAGTGCTTTGGACACCTCTATGTGGGTCGATTTGAATTCTTGGACTTGTATCTACAATTTTTTGTGCTCTTTGAGCTCTTGTTCATTGGGACACTTGGAAATAAAATAGAGGAGGAATTGAAGGCAAGGAGACCCCCTTTTTATAGACCTTTTTTTTATTATTGGGACATATGCCTACATTAAACTCACACCACATGAGTTTACTCATCTTTCTAGAGCGATGGATAATGTTTGCTATTTTTTGGCATTTGATCTGGTTGATTTGAAATGATTTTTCCTCTTCCACAAATTGGTCTTGAAAAGACTGCCACCATGCCTTACACCAAATCCCTATCTCTGGAATCAAATTGCCATCTTGCTAGTTATGAATATGTAGTGTACACATTAACTTTCTTTCCAAGTCTAGATATTTGACACTCTTTTCAATGCACTAAATTTGCATTATAGAAGATGGCTTTTGCCTATGCAAAGTTAGTAGAGAGACATTACCACCATTTAGAATTTATTTTCTTACATATGAATTTGTTTGCTTTCTTATACAAGGTCGATGGAGGAAGGGACATCACCTAGACGGTCTATAGGCTATCCTTTTTGCCCATTTGGAAGAATTACACCATATTGAGGAACATTTTACCTTTTTTGTTCAAATAATAATTACTGTTATGTCTTTATTGGATGACCCACACTAATCTATCTTTATGCCTTCTTTCTATGAACCTTGATTGAGATGAGCTTTCTAAGTGTTAATTTTATTGGTCATTTGGGGAGTCACTTGTTCTTGTTCCTTTCACATATGATGTTACTCGTAGATATTTTCTAATCAGATGGTGCATGCTGAACTGATCCTGAGGTCTTTTCTTGATAACTCTAGTTTAGTGTATGATCACCATATGTCCTCTCCCTTTAGGATCAGATCATTGTTGCTATTTTATGGGGCCACTTCTATTCTCTTCATTTTGATAATGAATGTTGTCCTTAAGATTTTGATAAGGTAGTCCATGCTATTTTGGCCTTAGAATTTATCTCATCACCTCTTAAATGAGAATAAACCCATCATGTGTCCTCATTAATCCAATGATCATTGTCACTTTGAGGAGTTATCTATGGTGACTTCCCCAATAAGAAACACCATTTTTTTATGTGATTTGATTAGATAGTCCATGTTGCTTTAGCTTTGGATTTTTTTGTATTTATTCTTGAGTTAGCATGGGATTTGCACGTGCTCTTCATGGATTATCCACACTATTTTGGAAGAAAAAAATCATTCAACATCTTACGAATAATGCAAGTTGTTGATTTTGACCTTGGGCATCCATGGGTTTGGGCTTTTCTTGTTTCATAGATTCTTACTACCCTTGCAACTATGCAAAATTTTATGATCTTATGCATTTTTGACTGATGACATGGATCAAATGCTAGAAATATTGCTAGGATATTTCTCCAAATAGATCCCATTAGTTGGTATCAATAATGAGAAACCAAGTAGCTCAAATAAATCCTTGAATTTGTTGGTGTTGATGGAATTAGGGTTACTCAAAAAGGTCCCAAACTTGGTGTCCATAGATTCCCCATATAATTACTTATATCCAGTCAATGTTTTCCTCCCCTAGGAGTTGGAGGCCATGCATCAAGGTCTCATATTCAATGATGTTATTTGAGCATTCCCCTTTTAGAAAAAATAGGTAGGCACCAACATAAGCTCCCATTCCACTCTTGGCACCACCAAGGGGTATCTTCCATATGTTAACCGAGTCTTCTCCTTTTATGATCCCATATAAGTAGGGGTTCTTTCCTTGGATTATAAAAGTACCTAATTATCTCTACTCGAGAACCCCTCCCAAATTTTCGCTACCCATTGGTTTACTAATTTTTAAAGAATACAAGGATGTACTTTATTGACACCTAGATCCACCTTGATCTGCTTCTCATAACTTGTATTGATGGTTTTATTAATAAAAATATCCCTCTTAGTGGCCATCAGGGTGTTATACTTGAATGTGGTTGTAGGGGAAATACCTTTTCCCATATTAGCTAGCCTACATTGGGTTTTGGCACTCACTAAGTCAGCTTCTCCATGCTCCTCTATTGCCTTCCACATTATGTAGTCTGATTGGTATTGCAGCTCCTCAGGCACAAAAGTGTCTATCATTTTTGAAATGGTGTACACCTCTCCATCATCCCATGTTATCAGAGTTTGTTTGAAGGTTGCAAAGCTTGTATTTGAGCAAGGCTTGGTGGTAGGCTTGAGATGGTTGAATTTGTTCTTGCACATCCACCACTAGTTGAGAAGGCGATCTCTTCTAGCACTTGTTGGAAATATGTTGAATATTTTCCATGTTATTCTGGTGGGGCTAACACTAAAAGGTATTGGACACTCTGTACCTATACTCGTTGGGGTTCAGGGATGGTAGCCCTACGAAAAGTAGGTGTTCGAGGGTGGAAGCTCTCGGCTAAAGTTTTTAGGGGTTAAGTTATTTTTAGACCCATATGGGCTTTTAGGGTTACTATAATTGAACCCATGTTTTTTTGCCCATGATATTGTAAAAATTTGTGCATGTGCATTTGTTATATATATCACACTTGCATTAGGGTTTGGGAGACAAGGAGAATATTATTGTATTGGAGACAATGAATTTCATACAATAATAAGATAATATTGTGCTATTTTTTTCCCAGTTGAGGGTTTCCAGGATAAATATTGTGTAATGTGTGAATCTGCAATCTTCTTCTTTTGATTCTATTATTACTACTTTTTTGTTTTAGTTTATCGGGGCTATTTATTTCTCTTCAGCACTATCATGACTTGTTATATATAGTTCTCTAGGTAGGCATTAGGGGTATATGCCTTCGAGTAGGAGCAATACCATGCACCAAGGTCCTCCACATATTTACTCTATGTGGAGGCTATATCCTTAATGAGGCTGGAAGGAGCTTGTTGTAATGGGAATGAAACAAGCATTCTATGTTGATAAGAGTTTTGGTTTTGGCTCACATACTTATTTACATGGAAGTTAGAGCTTTGATACCCACATGAAGGGTTTCTATAATCTAGATTATTTTACAAAAATATGGGGCTTGGATAATCCCAAGATGGGATACTCTATTACCTCATAAGGGATATGACCTCATCAACGACTAACCTTAACAAATTCATTATTTGATTTATCTCATTAGAGGGGTAAGGACTTGTGGAGGGGTTCCCTAGAGTAGGGAGAGGATTCTTAGCCCTTGTGAGGTTCATAGTGGTAGGATGAACAATTGGAGGGGAATGATATGAAGGTGAAATACTAAAAAATAGGAGCATTGGGGGTATGGATCCAACCTTATTATATAAATTAAGTCATTATTAGTCTGGATGGCTATCCCATAAGCCACTGACAAGGAATTTCCTCCCCTAGATTTGATCATCATGGCTATATTTACATTAAAAGCTTTCAAATAGTAGATAAAACCCATACCTTGGGTGCAAATCTCATCTGGAATCTTATACCATATCTTATGAAATAGGGTATTGCAGTCATCCATGGTTTCCATAGGAGTTATTTTAATGGTCATGAGTTGCTTCAAGAGAGATACTCCATTTGTATTCTTCCCAAATCTATCAACCAATAGGTCATCAAGTTGGTTCAAACTCCCTATCAAATATGGAGTAAAGCTTATGTACCATTCTCAACCTTTTCTTTAAATAGAAATTGCTAGTAATCTCAGAGCTACATTGTTGCTCTTTGATATTGTGCATCACACATAGGTTGACCATGTGATATAGGTTCTTAGTGGGCATGGTAGCATATTTTCTAATGAATTATTATAGTTATTTGAGGGTTGAAGTAGGGATTGGATCCTCTATATAGGAGGAACTAGTGGAAGTAGGGGGCCCTTGTCATTCTAGGTTGGGTACCTTCTTGGAGGTTCATTCTAATGTGCAACCATGTTTTGACATCAGGCTCTCCTTATTGGAACTAGGTTGAGAGGTAGCACCAACACTTGTGGGTTTGTTTTCATGAAGGATCTAGTGATAGGCCATTTGCTCATATATGTTTGGGCCTTCTTGAGTTTGTGGAGTAATTGCTAGGTGAAAGTTCAATATGCTTCAACAAGCTAAGAGACTAATATTTTCACCAAAATCTTAGTCTAATATCTCTCTTGGTGGATGCTTCTAATTTTTTTTTAATGGAGTCTCTAGGTGAATATTTTTGTGCTTAAAGAAAAATTTCAAAATAATAAAGGAAAATTTATTCTTATTTAAAATTATATGGAACTTCAATTAAAAAATATGCAAATGCTAGGGCATTTCTTACAATGATTGAATTTGTAATTGAGAAAGGATGGAAATATATCTTAATTGAGAGGGATTCATGAATTATAATTAATGCTATCAACAAAAGTGAATGTGGGGATTGAATAAATATAATATTATTATTGATGTTCATCAACTATTATTGGAGGCACTCTTTTGGACATGTGAGCATATCTATAGAGAAGAAAATTGAGTAATAGATAATTTAACTAATTGTGGTGTTGATCTTTGTTTTTGCAAAATTTAAATTTTAGAATGCAACTACCTAAGTGAGATTTCATCTCTTAATAAAGATGATATGAAGGATATGATTACGAAAACATAAAAATTTGAGGAAGATGAAGATATTTTAAAGAAAAATAAATGAAGAATATCATTAATAAAATGACAAATTGGATATGGTTTAATTGTTAGAGAATATTTTATTATTTGGTACATGGTAATATACCTATAGGTCAAATCCATGACCTCATTTGAATTCTAAAGAACCAGACTTCTTTTTTAAAAGAGATAGGCTATGTATTTCAAAAGCTCCAAGGCTACACGAGATTGAGATGATGCTAGAAGTGACATCATCATGAATTTTGTTTTACACAAAACCATGCAGAGCTAAGTTCCCAAAGCCACAATGTTCCAAAACTAGGTGTCTTGAAGAAGTAACACTAGGACAGTTGGGTCAAAGCAAAGGATCGTGCAGGCTCAATGCCCAAAATTAGGATTGCACAAGAGTCAAAAGTTAAAGTGATCGCTACATAAAATTAGATCGTTCAATATGATGATGTTAGCTAAAATGTAAAGAAGCCCAGGATATTACAAGTCAAACTTTGAATATTGAGTCCAAAGCTACAATGCTCAAGATAGGGCTATCTTTGGCAATGACTTAAGCATGTTTGAAACTAAGTGCAAAACTACAAACTGCTTGAAATTGGGATTGCGATGACAGTAGAAGACAAATCCATAATTTATTCAACAAAGACAAGCACTAAGAAGAAGAGCTTGGGATCATGTAAATAAAGCTAAAATGCATGAAACCAGTATGCTTGAGCCAATGACATCACTACTTCTAAGATAGAGGTTGTGATCACATAAACAAAGAAAATAACATAGAATAAAAGGTGAACAAATCTAAAATGTGTCTAGTAATAACATCATCAAACCAAAGTCATAGTTTCATTCTAGAAGAATTTTGCAAGTAAAATGAAGGGCCTAGTTTTATTCAATGGCTCAAAATATGTTGCCCTCAGACCTGTAACCGCCCTGATGCTCGCCAACTAATTATAATAATGTGACTACTTGTAGAAGGCAGTTGTAGATCAATGAGCCAAATTAAAATTCACATACTGGAAGATATCTAAGCCAACCACCTCTACTTCTAGAACAATTTTGATAATCTATCTATAATAGTTTTTCTAACTAAATGTAAATCTTACGTTGCAAGATTCAATAGACAACCTATAAATATGTGGAGAGACCTCATTACAAGGGTTGAATCTATAGTCATTGCTTGGTATTGCCTTGTAATATTACTACTAATCAATGAAGTGATAGCTTTTTGGCCTCCATTACTATGCAATTGTAGTTTTTATATGTATGCTTTGTCTTAAGTCATTTCTATTACACTCAATTGTTAGTCTATCCTATTAAAAACAAATTCTAGAACCAAATTGGTTCAAGAGCAAATATTAAACAAATTCCACTACTTGCTCCCAAGTGTCCTCCCCAAATTGTAATGTGATATTTTTAGGTAGGGGTTTGTCAAAATCCATTAAAATACAAATTCGAGCATGAATAATATGTTCAAATTTTTGAGTACAATCAACAGTAATCATAAAAGTCCCCAAAGAGTTCCAATTAAAGAAAAAACAACCAAATTCCAGAATTCAATTAGGAGGCTAAAGAGTCTAACCCACATGGGACTTGTAGAAGACATCTCTTCTTCAATTTTGAATTTAGTATGCTAGGGCTTCATAAAAATCCCTACCCTTCCAAAGAACCACGAACCCCCTTGAAATATTTTCTTTTTATCTTCATTATTAGCAAATAAAACATGAAAGTAACCATGTTCAGGGGTATAGTCGGGGCTACATTAACTTGCCCTATCACTAAAGTGTTAGGGGCCTAGCAAGATTGAGATGGAGGCTCCATGGAAGAAGGCAACTAACTCTGAACTAAGGCTAACTTTTTGGCTTGACCATGGGTTTTTACCATACGCTAAAGACAATATGAAGTGTAAAATATGAATGTATGTGTGTGAATATGTAATATAAGTACAAGAAAACAACACACAAAGAAAATAAACAAACAAGTTTGCTCCTAAGTTTTCTCAAAGTTTAATTTTTTTTTAATTTTTGAATTTTTTTTTGGTAAAAAGAAGAAAAAAAAGATGTGCAAATGTTTAACCCTAAAATGAGTCTACAGATTTCACCTAGATGCTCTCACACACTAACCCGATGATGAAGTATGAGTTGTGAAACCCACCAGGACTTGGTGATGAAACCCAAATCTGATGTGGGAGCATAGGTTCTACCGACCCTCACCTAGTTCACCGTGGGTAGTGATACACCCGCTGAAGAGGAATGTATGCTATTTTCCATGGCTATAATAGTTCTTGGATAAGCATTGGCCAAATAATGGGATAATATTTTTGGGAGTTGGTGATGAAGTCCAACCTTTGCCAACGTTCACATGTAAGTGTGTGAAGGCTTCATTTGTTACTGTGTAATGCAAGTTAACATGCAATTCTATTTATTGCCTATGTGCAAAAAGTATAAATATACAATAGTATACAGAAATAGATCAGGATTCGAATGGCTAATTTTAGGCAAGATCTGTCAATTTTTTGAAAAAGCAGAGCCAACCGCCATTGGGTGGTTAGAACTGGTCAACCACGACTGCGCGATTAACCAACCATGCACGCATGTTTGGGAGTTCCCAATCGTAGACCTACAGTTTCAATTGTATGGTAAAAAATGAGGTAGAGCAGGTTTGAAACCCTGAATGAACCTAGTCTATCCTAATCAGGATATGCAAATGCTCAAATGACTAAACTAAAATGTAAATTTTTGATTTTTTTTTTTTTTTTTAAGTATGCTTAGCCTAAGATCTAGATGCAAATAAAGGAAAAAAAGGACATAGGCTCTTAGTTAACCTAATGTAATTCTAAAACTAAAGAAAGAGGAAGGAGGGTTTTAGATGTACGAACCTACTATCCTTTCATTGCTTCTTTAAATGCTTTCAATCGCTAGTTCATAGTTCCACAAGGTTCTAACCATTGATGCATAGTTTTGTAGAAGTCCAACCACTGGTTCATAGTTTATCTAGTTTGTAGCCATGTGCTCATGATTACCCAAGCACAAGATCAAACCGAAATGGGCCTTGGATCCATAGATTTAATTTCCAATCTTCGTGTGATCGAACTCTAGGAACCTCCAATCACAAAAAAACACAGATCAATAACATATTTAAAAAATACAATGACAAATAGAACCCTTAGGGCGTCCCATTGTGAGTGCCATTTCTGTAACCAAAAGAACTGAACACAATAATGTAGAGAATAGAAAATAGAATATTACAATGTGACAAAAATGATTTTTACTTTTTGTATTAATACAAGGGAGCCTGAATCTCCTGATTTTACAATGCTTTTGATTTACCCCAATGTCTTGGGGTAATTTTATAATGATCTCTCTCTCTCTCTCTCTCTCTCTCTCTCTCTCTCTCTTCTTTGAATACAATGACTTGATAGGGGGGATTCTTCCAACTCTTCGAAAAACTCTGTGTTATTCATTCCTCTGCTACATATTCAAAGATGAGTGGGCTTTTGATATCCAACAATGGGACCACTCCAACTTCAACAACTCTCCAAATACCTATCTATTACACACATGAGAATCAAAAAAGGGTTAGTAGCACCTGTATAAATTATTTAAAACCAATGCAGATAAAACCCTCAAACTAATATTGTAGAAAACACAAAAAATCCAACTAGATGCCTTTTTGAAATAAAAAAACTGAGAATACCTGTCATGTTTTTTTGGTTCTTAGCAACCAAAAATGCATGGTTCTAGTTGGTCAACTATGAATGGTAGGTTGAGGATGAATGGAAGAAGGATCTAGAATATGACTTTGGGGCTTCAAATCTCTTGTTTCCTTGGGATGCATGCGATCTCTTGGTGTAATTTTGGTAGCCTGATGATATATGTTCTCAACCTTCCTTGGTTGATAGGGTGAAGGTGCCTTCATAGTTCCCTTAAGATTTTGGAGGGAAAAGGGAGGTGGAAAGCCAGGATTTCCAAGTGGCAATCGAGGGCTACCAAATGGAAGGGGTAGTTACAGTGAGTCACCTAGAGTGTCTCACTTAACTGGGGTGATGTGGCTAATGGGTGAGTGCAAGTGGAGTGAGGTGTAAGGGATGTCCCATGTGAAGGGACAAGGGGGACATGAGTGTGTGATATGTGGTAAGTTATGGTGGTGAGGTGGATAGGACATATGTTTAGTTATTATGCAGGGTATCCTAGGCATATTTTCTAGATTTATAAAATCTAGAAAATACTTTTATTGTGCAGGATTTATATGCCTAAGTTTGGACTTAGGCATATATTTTATTATGTAGATTTGTGTGGTGGGATGCAAGATGTGGTTTTGTGAATGCCTAAGTTTTGGTGTCTACAATAATATAGGAATGATGAGAGGATTTTGGAAATAATGGTAAGGTGTATTTCTCCATGAGAATGGAAGACAAATTTGTCCCTTGAGTTTAGGTGTATGATCTACCTTCAATTTAAAACAACGTTTAGTTTCTTTTAAAAAGTCATCATAAGAAGAATGCATGATAAATGGTTATCTTGAGAGAAATTAAAGGAGACTCATAAGGATGTTGATGAAGTACAATGGGAGAAAAAAACTTAAGGAGCATGCAATAATGGTGTTTTATGAGCAAATAACTTTGCAAGTAAAGTGGCAGTTTGAAATAAGGTATGAAGGTTTGAGATGGTGCTTGTTGAGGCATGAAAGTTAATGAGGTATGAGAAAGTGTGGATTATTTGAAATATTTTCTCTTAGAATTTTGAAGGGTTATGGTGGGATTAAAAATAATCCATGCAACCTAGTCTTGGAGAAAGTAGCAACAATTTTTTTGGATGCAATAAATTATGCTTTTTATCAATAATGTATGATAAAGTATTGTGTATATAACACGATGGATTGTTTGCATAATGTATTCCATGATCCACCTTTAGTTTTGTATTTGAATTTTTGTATATGTAAAAAATATCCTAACCAGTGTTTTCTCTTTGAACTATGAACATGTGTCTTTTAAATATAGTTATATAATATTCATTATTTTTTTTGTAGTTAATGACTTAAAAATGCTTAGAAACTATCAATAAAAGTAAGGTTTTATTTTATTTTTAAAAAATCAACTAAATTTTGACTATTGGTTTAAATAGTTTCATGTGAAATAACCTACTAAATAAACTATTTTGATGTAATTTTTTCTCTTACTTATGGTTAGTTTAAGGGAAAAAACCTAAACAATATTTGAAATTTTTAGATCATCTCATATCTAAGTTTCATGATTGGATGCAATAGATTAATGTATACCTAAGGCATAATAGAGTTTTAAATCATTTGAAATATCCTTTCATACCTTGACACTACCTTGCAATTTATAAATTTTGGAGCATGAAATAAGAAAATCAAATAGTAGACAACTCATAAAATATTTCAAAATTTGTCTATCTAGCACAAGTGTTGATTTAATTGTAAAATTTATCGTTTGGTTCTAGGGAGTGATTACCTAGCAAATGGCTCGATTAGATCTAGGGAGTGATTCACTCAAGAATAATTAGTGATTCAGTTGGCACTAGAGAAAATTGCTTAACATGTCCAAAGAAGGTAAATTTGAAGATGCATATCCTAAGACAAATATTTTGAGAGCAATATTTTGGCATATTAAATCATTTTGAAAGCATATAAACCTCTTAAAGTCACAATTAAAGTCATGTAACATTTTATGGTGCATATTTTTCTAAAGATACTCCAAAATATTTACTTTTAATAGGTGCAATTGTTTATCATCCTAATTAACTCAAGAGTAAAATATTACTATTATGGAACATAGGGTTCCATTGTAATCATCTTTTTACGCCATGAGAATTCAAAGCTACACCCTATGAAGACCACATTATGCTTTGACCTCATGAGATAGTTAACAATTGATAAGTCATTATGCATCCCATCAGTGGCATACCCTTTTTATTTTCTAAGAGCACAATGATTGTGACATTGCCATTTTAGCCCATATTGTTATTCAAATATCAATTTTATATATAATAAATTGGTGAACGTTGATGTTATTTAAATTTCATGTGTTTCTTGATCATACACTATCCTTGCTATGGTTTAAACTAGTACTTGTTTTGAATAACTCACACTTCTAATCTTACATGCATTTTTACTTTTTGATTTTGAATCACTTAAACCCTTAATCTTGCATACACATTTACTTTCTACACTTTAATTTTCATGCAATTAGTGTAGGTTAGCATAGGAGCATTCCAAGAGGATAGTGAGGAGGTAGCCTAAATCCAAAGGTTAGGAGGATCCATTGGCACTCCCTTCCAGGATTTTTGAAACTAGAATTGATGCACAAGCATCAAATTAGGAGTCAAAATAATTCCCCAATTCAACTATCACAACCCGCCCTGTAGGACCCTTGATGAGGAAGATAAATTGATCAAATTTATTGTCTCAATACCTGACCTTGTTGGTGCTATAGCTATGCATGTATGGGATGTAATATTTGATTAGGATTTATGACTAATGTTGTTATGTGTTTATATTTTTGTAGAGATAACCATGCTTGTAGGTGGACGATGTCGAGAAATCATTCAGATAAAAGCATAGATGATGTCTTTAAATGAATAAAAAAAGAAGCTAAATAAAGACATTTCTTGCAATGATTTTTAATCAATTTGGCTAACTATTTATGATGGTAGGTTACAATTTAATGTCCACTTAGATGATGCTTTAAATTCTATAGCAAGGAAAATGTCTATTATTCCCTCTTGAATATAAAGGTTAAATTAAAATGATTAACCTTTGCATTGTATTTTAATTGGCAATTAAATACTTGTAATTTTGATTTTAATTTTAAATTAAGCAAAATAGATTGAATAATAACTATTTTACTTCATTATGAATTACTTAAATCTAATAGGCTCATGAATTATTTAATATATTTTATTTATGAGAGAGCCCTTTGACTGTCAATATTAAGTAAGTTTTCAAAATATTTTTGGAGGATAACTATTTTTGGTCATCCAGTTATTGGGATCAGGGTAGTGGGGGTTAAGCCAACAGGCTACCAATGAAGTCTTGCCTTGTCACTTTTGAAAAACATGCTCAGGTTAAGGGGGAAAAATGAGGATATGGCTTGGAGAAGACAGATCAAAAAAAAGGAGGGAGAAAAACCAGGGAGGAAAACAAATCAAGGGAAGGAGCAATATTACATAGGTTGGTTTGGAAATGACCCCCTTCATTGTAATGTTTTAAAAGGAATGCTTAATATTATTTATATATGGTTTATTCTTGCTAGGGTTGTCTCTTTTTTATATATATTTATATCAGAATGGTACTCGGGATGCAACAATCCTCCCTCTTTGTTAATACGTCTATGGTGTATTGTTGTGTTGGTCCCTTGTTGGGTGTGAAAATATTTGGGATTAACCCATTATGCATATATTATTTCAAGTTCTCCCTTGTCCTTTGTGGTGAGCAAGGAAATTTTTACCTCTTGGTTATGGAGGCATAGGTGCAGCCACCTATACATGCAAGCTATGTCGTTGTTTAGTAAAGAAACCCTAATTTCTTTGAGCTCTTCCTTGATGGTTGAGATGATGTTGAACCCTCTTTCTACACTAAAAATACCATATGCACCTTACTCCAATCCAAAAATTCCAAAGGCTATTTGTTTTTGTACCCTTGTTTTATGGTGAGCCTATTGATTTGGTTGCTTAGATTGGTTGGTGTACGATATTTTACAATATTGTTGTCAACACTTGACTATACATTTCTCCCCTGTTATTCTCCTAATATCCTAGTTGAGCTTGGTATTGAAGTGGTTCAAGTAGGGTGGTGGGTGTTAGAATGTGTGTAGTCCTCTTTATCCCCACCATGGTGAAGTCTTCTTGCTTGTAGTAGGCAGATATTTGTTGCAACTTATAGTTTTTGAAGCAACGCCAATCATTAATTTTATCTCCAAACTTTTCCAACATAATATAGCTTTGCAAGGTTGTTGGGATACTTTTTTTACTAACTTCCAATTGATAACTTCCATATTGAACCCTATTGACGGCTATGTTTTCACAATCGAGAGAGGTCCTCTTAATTCTATTACATCTATTTTGCCACCACCAGAGGGTTACAATGGGGGGGTAATCCGTTTATCACTTGAAGAAATCCATTGTTGGTTGTAGGTTATTCCTCCATAACCTCAATATGTTCTTCCTAAGATTTACAAGAGAGGGGATTTTAATTTTATCCCACCCTAGTGCTATCCTTGGAGGTGCACATGCTATTTTTCTTTGTTGTCTTGCATTGGTTGATCTTTGGCTTGAATATATTTCATCTCTAGCTTTAAGCCTGTGTCGCTACCATGCCTTAACCTTGCTCCATCTCCCATCAAAGTGTCTCTTAAGGTAGTACTTAGGGTTAAATTTTAATTATTTTCTACATCATCACTTGACCACCGCGTAGTCTCCTTCGTCGCATAATGCTCAAGCGGGGCCCATGCAACAAAAAGCTAGAGTGGCCTTCAAGCTATTTAATCCTACACATGGGGTGTGGTTTGTCCCTCATTATATAAAGGATTTTTCTCTCCCTTATTCCACTAACCATAGGTGGTGGTCATGGGTAGTAACCTGTTTAATCACCAAGCTTGGTTTGATCTACTTGTCTTACCTGTTGAGCCACATGATATGCATTGGATCATTATCTATCTATCATGGTTTTGTGGGTGCTTAGTTGAGCCACATGGTAGTTGTTCATTATATGACTTTACTTGTTTTTTCTATGATGGTTATAGTAGTTATTCGTTCTATGATGGTTTTGTGGGTACTTAGTTGAGCCACATTACGGTTCTTCATTCTATGATGGTTTTGTCGGTGCTTAGTTGAGCCACGTGGTAGTTTTTCATTCTATGATGGTTATGTGGGTGCTTAGTTGAGCCACATGGTAGTTGTTCATTCTATGATGGTTCTATGGGTGCTTAGTTGAGCCACATGGTAGTTTTTCATTCTATGACTTGTGTTGTTGTTCGTTCACCCAAGTTATCAGGGGTGCAATGTTGAAACAAACCTTAAAAATTATATTGATAGAACTAAAATAAAATTATAGTCATAGGCCTGCCACTTGTGGTTAACCCTAAAATCTAAATAAAACTTAGATTAGCATCTCCAAAAATAACAAAAAATTGAGTATCATCTATAGAGTAGAAACTTTGAACTTGTTTCCATTTTTGCTTTCCACTGAACTGAAGAAACCTAGCAAGCTTGACAGTCTTATGAACACAACCCATGATATCCCAAAAAGGGCTAAAGAGTGTTACAAGAGGTAGCAAAAAAACCTATCAAATAACTGCTCATCCTCCATTGATCCACAAGACTTAGTGGACTCTGGAACTATCCTCATATTGTAGCTAAGTCTTTGCTAGCCAATTTAAGAGCAATTTGGTTCACCTCCTACCATTCAGAAGTGTCCCTATCATGGTTATTCCTGGGAGTTACACATGATGTAGTTGGAAGGACCATACAAACCTCTCTTCATAAGATGATCATAGGTAAGCCAACTCTTGTGCCTCACTTCCAAAGCAAATAAATTAATTTTAGACCAGCCCTTAACCACCCAAACTCTATCCCATGGGGCATCCTGTAGGATCAATGGAGAAGGGAGCAAAGCATTATAAACATCACGAATAGTGAAAACACCTAGATTACCAAGGCCACAGGCAATCCAATCCTCTTCCTCTTTATAGGATCTTATCAATAAGAAGCCTTTGATGAATATGGATATGAGTAGGTCGTTCTTCTAACCTCTTCCACTAAAAGAAAGAGAAATCTCCAATTTGTCAAGAAGTAATGTATGAAGCCATATTTATCCATCCTCTACCCTCAAGGCTTTGTTGCAAGGGCTGCAAATCTAGAAAATTATAGATTAAGGGGGGATGTTTCTCCCAAGAATCACTCTAGAATTAATCTTTATCTCCTTTAACTACTTTCCAAAAAATTCCAGATTTTACTAATTGTTCACTAGCTTTCAGAACCTTCCAAATAATAGAGCCCCTTAAAGGAATGTGGCTAGATTCTTGATGAGAAATAGAACCCAAATACTTACTAGTGAAGAATATACTTAAGAAATCCTCCTTTTTGGATATCCATATCCAATAAAACAACCCAGCAAGAGCTTTATTATTAAAAGACACTTTACAAAAACCAAGGCCCCCTCGAGCTTTAGGTTGACATATTTTATCCCAACTAACTAGAGACCACTTATTACCCATCCTTGGGTCATCCCGCAAAATTTTTATTTTAAGTAAATCTAACTCTTTGAGGACTCTCATAGGGGTAGCTAGGATGGATAATTTATAAATAGACATGGCTTGGATCATTGATTGGATAAGAGTCATTCTTCCTCCAAATGTAAGTTAGCGGTGAGTCCAATGATTAACTTTAGTAGCAATTCTATCCATGAAATATTTCCAATAAGCAACCCTTAGACTCTTAAAATGATGGAGAATCCATAGGTAATCAAGTGGAAGGGTACCTTGGTCAAAGCTCAAAATGGATAGAATATGATCCTGGATTCTTCTGTTTGTATTGAAGAAAACAACCTTGGATTTGGCCTCATTAACCTGTTGACTAGTAGTATCCATGTAGGTTTTTAAAATGGCTTTCAACATTCTAGCCTCTCAAATGCTGACCTCCCCATATATACCCGTATCATCCACAAATTGAAGATGATTTAAGATCTCCTCACCTAATTGCACACCTTCCAAAATATCTTTTTTTTTATTTCTTTGAAGGAATCTACCCAATCGTTCTACTAAAATAATAAAAAGAAATGGGGAAATAGAATCTCCTTGATGAATACCCCTGGAGGCATGGAAAGGGTTTGAGCGAGAGCCATTTATGAGAATAGAGAAGAAAATTATTGAGATACAACTCATGATCCACTATCTCTACTCCCGAGAGAAGCCAAATTTCTCAAGCATTTGATCCAAAAACTGCTAGGGGACTCTATCATAAGCCTTAGACATATCTAATTTAATAAACATACATAGTAGGGAGGCTTAAATATTTATTCATCAACTTTCAATCAACAAGTAAGGGATTCCCCTGCATGGAGGGCCATCTATGGGGGCCGCGGAGGCCACATATGTATAAGGATATCCTCTCTATTATTAGTCTTAGATAATTTGGCCATGGAGGCCATGAAAATCTAAAGGAGACTTTGTTTTGTATTCTAAAATGATATATGATTTTATTATTATGTTTTTAGAGGACCATGGATCAATTTAAAAAGGGAAGGATTATTAAATGTTTTTAATGATATGAATATACCCATTATATGTTTTAACGAGATGAATAAAATGGTCATGATTAATGTTATAAATGTGCTTTAATTATATGTTTAGAATGATCATTGGATTAAGGTCTTAAATATACCTTTTAGCTGTTTTTTAAAAAGGGAAAATTATTAGACCTTTATATCTACCCTTTTGAAGAATTAAGAGGAGAGTCTATCTGGTTTAATGAAAGGATTTTCCTTCTTAAAGAAAAACGATGATTTTAGGTCAAGTTGTAGAATGATTGAATATCAAACTAGGACTTTTGTGGAAAATTGAGTTCTAGTTATGAGGGAAATTTTAGGGAGGAACCACTTGTAAACTATAGGTCAATTTGGGTAAATTGTATGTTAACCCTAGATCAATTTCATGGAGAAATTAAGAGCTTTTGGAATCAATTTTGTGGGTAAATTGAACGTGTTAAAGGGAAGATATGTTAGTGGATAATGTAATTTTTTTGATATTATGAAATGAATCATGTTAGCGGATAATATGTTTTATGAAATGGAAGATAGATTAGTAAATAACGTAATTTATTTGATCTAATGAGATGAATTATGATAGTGGATAATATGCTTCATGTGATAGAAAAATGCATTAATGGATAATGTATACCATTTTTTTAATGAATTGAAACACGCTAATAGACAATATACTTCATGAGTTAGAAAATAGATTAGTGGATAATGAAATTTAATTAAATTGGTGTGTGGAACATGTTAGCTGATAATATGTTGCATGGTGTGACAATATACATTAGAGACTAATGTGTTTCATTGCTTTTATGAGTTGATTTATGCTAGTGGATAGCATATTCTATAAGGTAGAAAGCTACATTAGTAGATAATGTCTATCTTTGGACTAGATTTGATAGAAATGTATTGGTGGATAATACAATTCATCATGGTTAAGTATTGTTTGATAGCATGATCCATGCTAAAGTAACAATGATTGAGTGGTGCCTTGAGCTAATAGGAGAAGGTTATTCACCTTCTTGGTAAGCTTGCATAGGAATTCATTGGGAGGATTATGGGGTCCTCTTCAATGAGTTTATGTGTGCAATGTTATAGTTGATGTTCCTTTGAGTTGGACCAAGGGAGGAGATATCCTTGGAGGATGAGCATAGAGTTCATTTGAGGGAATTATGGGATTCCCTCATAGATTTATAACATGAATTAAAGGATCTATTCATGTACTTGGGACATGGGGATCATGGAAATTCCTATGTATTTATCTTAATGTTGATGTATGGGATTTCTCCATTGAGATGTAATATGAATTAAAGAAACTATTCATGTATTTGAGAACCTACGAACTATGGGGTTCCTATATTCTTACATTGATGGATGTATCAAAAGGAATTATGGGATTCCTTTCATATAATTGTATTGGAGGTAATTGAATTAATGAAATTATAAAAAGACATTTGAGGTTGGGTTTTTCTCCTTCTATGTTTTCCCAGGATACATGACATTTCATATGTGTTTTGATTATTATTGTCTCATGATCTTGTTTCTTTTGATTTCTAAAGATAACTTATTATGGACATATTGCTCTAAGTTATGAAGGATGATCATGGTTAAGAATCCATTAAGTAACACATGTGAATTACATTTATAATCCATGTTAATCATTATAATCATACTTATGATCTAATAGTTAGAAGGAATTGTAGAGAGAGAGAAAGGGATAGAGATGGCCTATCCGTAATATGCTTAGTACACCTATGTAGATGGAATTACATATGGTGTAGAGATAAGTGTACCCTCTTGATAGACTAAGAGGGATAAGCTAGCTCATCATGGAGATGAGATATATGGCTTATTTATGTTATGCTTAGTGCACATATGTAGACAAACTTATGCAAGGTGGGGATATATTTTTGTCAAAAGATAAATATGCATACATTTCGCTAAATCTAGTGAGCAACTCACTCTAAAAAAAAGCAAAACTTTACCAAGTCAATTTTGTCAAGTGGTTTGCTCCAAATGAGAAGTTATTTGATAGGAAGCACAAGATTCCTCCTCTCTCCCTCTTGGGATGTCAATTTAATCTTGTGTTTGGAGCATTTCCCTTTGAGTGACTTGCTTGGACCTCTTTTCCTCAAATTTTTTAACTTTAAAAATTTGAGATAAAACCTTTCAAAATAGTAAGTGAATTGCTTGAATTTACACGTGAATTGCTCCATTTTATAGATAAATAACTTTGTAAACAAACTTTTACTAAGTTAATTTTTGTTTGTGAATCACCTAAAATAGCAAGTGAATTTCTTATTTTTCTAAGTAAATTGCTTTAATTTACAAGTGAATCACTTTGTAGGTAAATTTTGAAGTTTTACAAATTTTAACCCTAAAACTTTGTCCATATGTTCAAGCTTATGAATATGAACTTGAAGACCCAAAAAACAAGGACATTATATTTGATGGATATAGTTGTTTGCCATAAAAGGAAAAAAAAGGGGAGACAAAAGAGTATACCATTATGTGTATGCATCTAGATGATGAATTTGAGGAGATTTAAATATCTAATATTATTCCTTAAAAAAAACCTAACTCTATTAGTAAAAAAATTACACCCCTAGAAATTGGATTCTTAGACCAACAAATAAGTTATTCATTTTAATAAATCAAACTATGTCCAATATAGGTTTGAACTTAACATATTAAAACCTCCTTTATGGTGTACCCATTGATATAAATAACCTCACAAAAAACCCACTTTTTGGGAGCCAATACTACGTTGGTAGCATGAATTGACAACCTACATTTAATGGTCAAAATTTCTCCTATAAGAACTTCTTCAACATAGAGCCACCTAGATCTTGTTTTTTAAATACATCTAACATTCTTCTAGGTCTATCTATGACTCCCAATGTAAGGTCTTTAGGGTGAAACCAAAACCAAGGTCTTGCACAAAATGCTCAAGTGTTTATTTGACAAATGAGATCACAAGTATCCAAAGGAAACACATAGGTGCCAAAACCACCTCCAACTATCCAAGCATAAAAAAGTGTGTAAGACCCACCTCCTCTAAATCAATAAGTCCCATAATAAGATTTGCATTACCCTTATCCATATTAGAACATGTAGCTACCTCCAAATCAACAATGGGGTTATCAAAATATACCACCTTATTTTCCTCCATACACATATCCTCATATCTTGCATTCCCACCCCATTGTTATGTGATGTATAGTTATATACCTCAACATTACTAATATAATCAATATCTTCCACAATAAAATAATCCATCAGTACCTCCTAGGCCATAGAATCAACTTCCTAATTGGACCTACCAAGGACCATTAAATTTAGTGACCTTTTCACCCATTACCCTAGTAGCTATGAAAGCATTACCTACCTTTGATAGTAATAGAAATAAGACAATAATGGATCATATTAGTGAGTTGTCAATACTAAAATAAATCCATCACATTCAAGAGGAAGACATAATGATACATTTTCTAATTTACTCTCTTGTTGTTAAGGCTACTTTATGATATATAGAATTATTTGATAACTTAGTTACAAGTTGGGTGCCAACTTTGGAACCTTTTATGTGTAGATTCAATAATATTGGAAATGGTTACTCTATTGTTAAACAAATGAACACAATTCAAAGTCATCCTTCATAAAATATACATGATTTCAATGCTAGATTATTGACAACCTTGAATTTAATCCCACAAAAATGTTAAGCCAAATAAAGAACAAGCATTCCATAAAAGCTAGACAGCCTGCCCGGATTCATGGCGGCTACCGATTCCACCATGTAAAAAAAAAAAATAAAAAAATAAAAATAAAGAACAAGCATTATCATACTACATCAAGGGTTGATAGTCTAATCTAGCTTTAATGGTGTGCAGTGCTAACCATTGTATACTATTTGTAGCTTTTGAAGAAGTAGCCCAAGGAGAAGATGTTCTTATTCAAGTAGGAAAACTACTTCCTATGATGCCTGTTGTGGTTGATCCACAACACACCCCAAAATTGGGGACCCACCTTTTTGCAGGCTTGCAGAGAAGAATCTCGGTGACCCAGATGCTAAAATTGAAGAAAAGAAAAAAATGCCTAAGTGTTGAAAGGTGTCGCGAAATCGCGACATGTCGCGAAATCGCGACTGGTTGCGCCATCGCGACCGAAGCCGGAAAATTGTCGCGAAATCGCGACATGTCGGAAAATCGCGGTCAACGCGGTCAACGGCAACAAAACAGAAAATGGTCGCGATTTCGCGACGTGTTTCGAGGAGGCGTACGGAAAGAAAAAGCGGTAGCGATATCGCGACAGAAAGCTGCATGAAGGTCCGAGGGGGAAAAACGTCGCGATATCACGACAGGTTTTGCCAAGACGTACGGATGATAATGTCCATTTGAATTTTGGAAGGTGTAGGAAGATGTCGCGAAATCGCGACTGAAATGAAAATCAGGCTCGAAGCAGAGAAACGGTAGCGATTTCGCTTACGCCTTGGAAAGAAGACTCAAAGTTCAAAAAATTAAGTAGCATAGCCTAAAAGTTTAGTAGAGAGGCTTGAAAAAATGGTAGCGAATCGCTACCATGTCACAAGGAGAAGGCTTGAAACGAAAGTGGTAGCGAATCGCTACCACATTTCAAAGGGACGCGGCAAGGCCAAGGTGGTAGCGATATCGCTACCACATTTTGAAAAGGGCTCAAAGTTAGAAAGTGGTAGCGATATCGCTACCATTCGAAGAGGAGGGCTCAAAATGTTAAAAGGGTAGCGATATCGCTACGAGAAGTTGCCGGAGGTAGACAAATGAAAACGGTCGCGACATCGCTACGGGGAGCTGATGAAGGCGTACGACGGGAAAGCATGTAGCGATATCGCGACATGTCACGATTTCGCGACATGTCGCCATATCGCGGCTAAGAAGATGAACAGGCGGACTTGCGCTTTGTCATTTTTTTCGAGTAAGCGTTACACAGACGCAGAAAAGCAGGACACGTGGCGCACAGGTGTCAAACTTGCAGAGGCGTTACATGCAGAGATGAATTTCGAGCGTTTTCAAATTTGGGCGTGAATCAAAGCGGGAAAAGCAAGAATTTGAAGGGTCATGTGCAGAAGGGGAAATGAAGCGACAGAGAAGATCGAAGAGCCCGTCAAACATGTATAAGACCAGAATTGCAAATCGAAGAAGGGGTTGGAAATTGCCGAATACGGAGTTGCAGAGACGAGAGCTTTGTGCTATTCTCGGGCCCGTACTTGGGCAATTTCCTTCTTTTTGTTCTCGGGATTTTCTTTTACACTGGAACATTTTTGAATGTAATCGAGATATCATTTAAATACCAATACAGAGAGTTGGCATCTTATTGGATGAGAAAGAAGGAGTAACTTTTGCATGCATGATTTAACGTTTATATTTCCCTTCCAGATTTCTTAGGTTTTTAGGTGAAGTTAATGCAAGATCTCTTGGTTGCTTCATGCGAATGCCTATTTTCTGGAATTACCATAGAAACCCTCGAGACTCGCACCTGGCCTATTTGGATTGTGTGAAAGTGCAGGTTCATTAGGTTAGGTTGCATGTAGAAAGCCTCAGTATCTTCGGTTTCATCAGATTAATGACAACTTTTCTGATTGTAATTTATTTTACGTTTTTATTTATTTTGCTTTGCTTTTCAAACCCATATTTTATTTTCAGCAGTTTAATTACCGTGTTTGAATAAATCACCGAAAATCCATCGAATTAAAGGTTAAAACAGATTATATTCATTTTGAGTCCATTGAAAGTTCAAAATTAATAAACCACAAGTGCCCCTTGTTAACATCCACTTGCAAACCCTAAGGTGTTCTTAGCATTTCATTTTAAACAAAGATCCTTGATAATCAATAATTAGCATAATAAGAACCTTGGAGAAATCGTTTTTCTTTGCAAGCAGAGGATTTAGGACTCGGATCCTACAGGAGAGTGTGTTTTCACAATCGGGTTAAAACACCACTCAACAGATTGGCGCTAGAAGGAGGGCCGAATCGGTTTATCTATTTCAATTTTTATATCTGAATATTTTATTTTTGATTTAATTCTGAAATTATTTACGGCTAAACTGCAACACTGTTTTTGTGTTTGTTGCAGGTTTTCTTCGAACTAGCCGAGGGTTTCCTCAGGCAGGCTGGACCCACCACGCCGTATTGCGACCATGTCTCAAACAACCGGAGAAACCATTTTTCACGACCTTACTGGTACTCCCAAGGGTAAAGTCAAGCAAGTCGTAAGCACTCCAAGGAGCAAAAGGCCTCGTTTTCTCCAGGAACGTCGAGTGGACCTACGCCAGCAATATCCGTTGCCCCTAGTGTGCCTATAGTTTGTAATATTTCTTCTCGCTATTGTAGGTCCTGTCTACATCAATTCTGAGTCAAATGGCTCAAGCTCCAGCGAGCCTCCTTGGTATGGAGCTAACAATACTCCTTTGAATATTGTCGGGGATATCCATGAAATCCCCAAGAACATTGAAATATTTCTGCCCAAATACAACCAGATGGCCTGAGAACAGCAGAAGAACATATCCAAGCATATAGAGATGTTTTAATTAGGTCGCAAGTTCAGGATGAAGATGTAGCCTGCAGACTTTTCCCCATGAGCTTGGATCCAATAGCATATGAATGGTATATATGCTTGCCAACCGGTTCAATCACCTCTTGGACACAAATGGAAAATGCATTTGTCAATCAATTTAGGTCGCCCTTATATCCTGCAACTATTTACAATCAGCTTATTACATGCAAACGGGGCCAAGGGGAACCAATCCGAATGTTTAATCAGAGATTCCAAAAGAACTATAACAGAGCAATTAGACATTTTGTCATCGATCCCGCAAGTAGCTTTGCAGATATATTTTGGGTCATTGGACCCCATGACAGCCATGTTTGCAAGGCGTAATCCTCGGGTCACCACGCTGGCTTTGGCCTATAATGAAGCCATGACTATTGAGCAGCAATTGACACCGCAAGGCTACGGGTTTACCCAAATGCCTATGTTGGGACAGGGTGCTCCATATGGTCAAGTTCCCTAGGCAAATCAACTCATGGCACCACAAATGCCAAGTATGAACGCCTTCCCATATCAGCAGCCGTATCCACCAGCACCCGCATATGCACCCATTCCAATCCAACCAATCACAACCATTCCACCTGTTCCTGCATTTTTGCAGAACAGTCAATCAACTACGCAGAAACTAGTCAAGTCAATCCTCAAGCCATAGTTCCCTGCTCCGAATCCAATCCCAATTCAAGGTATCAATCCATATGGGAATCCAATTCCTCATAACCCCACCCAAATGTGGAATCAAGACCCCATCAATTATGCAAATCCAATGGGGGTTAACAACAATGTGGTTCCACCGAAGGATGTCTTTTCGGAAGTCGAAGAGCTCAAGAAACTAGTGCATAAACTAAGTAATGACAGGGTTCAACAACAGAAGCATGAGTCCCGTGCCCCTCACCCAAGTCAGAATTTTAACAATAGAGGGAGGCACTGGAACACTAAGCCAAACAATGGGGGAGTTCCCTCTCCCATTGCTAATCAATTAGATGCTTCGCAGGCCCTAGCCAATCCAATTCTCTTTTGAATCTTTCAGATTTGGCATGGGAAAGAGGGTGCAAAGGTTACATAACACAAAAGAACACAATGAGAGGAATTGTCCCGAGATCGCTAGATACACTCATTGTCTTCGAGCACAAGTTGATGATTTGGAACCGGTATCAAATGAGGATCCATCGTATCAAGAAGATGAAAATATTATGGTGATGGAAACAACATATCACCAAGAGGGTGAGAGCGAGGAGGAAGAAGACGAAGTTTTGGAACAGGAGGTGCAAGCTTTTCGAGATTTCGTAAAGGGGACTCATGGGTACCATTTGAGGAGTAAGTCTAAAGCCCCTAAAACCTCATCAACACCTCCAAACAGCTTCTATTCTTCCTCCGGATACAAAGGCAAGTAACAACCCTCCCCTCCACTCGAAAGAGAAATGTCTAATGACGTCCGTAAGACAACAAATTCGAAAACCAAATTATGACGTAGTGGAGGATATGAAGAAGTCCAAATCTAGCCTTTCATTCCCGGACGCAGCTAAATTGCCCGGTCAAAAGGAGGCGTTGATAAGAGCTTTGAACTCACCCGATCCGATGTGGAAGGAAAAAGAGCTGAATCCCATCCGATTTTGCGAAAGGAGAGAAGGGATGTCCCGCCATTCTTATTAACTCCGAGAATTGCGGGTAAGAACTTGCATAACTGTTTGGTAGACACAGGAGCCACGAGCAACCTCATGCCTACCGGAGATATGTCAAATGCCGGGTCTACAACTGGTTTCATCCAAATGCACGGTCTTGCAATTGGACCGTTCGAGGTAAATGTAGTAGGGACCTTATATGATGTCAAGATTCAATTAAATTCTCGAACCCTGTGGTCCAAGAGAAGTTGTAGACATTTTGGTGGTTAACATCCCAAGTAGGTATGGAATGTTACTTGCGAGAGATTGGATGAAAACGCTGAATGGCTATTTTGCAACAGATTGCTCGCATATGTGGCTGCCATGGAAGGGCATTGCTAACCAAATCAGAGTGGAAAACGAACCGAGGCTTAAGGAGATTATAACGGATTTTAACAAGCCGAATGAGGTTCAATTTTCTGAGCCAGACCTAGGGGTCTATGCTCTTGATGTTGAGAAAGCTACTGATGAACTTAAAGAAGAAGTGTGTCATGGTGGTTCTTCTGAGGAGAAGGATTACACGTGGTTGCTCAAGTTTGATGGATCAAAATCTAGACAGGGAGCAGGAGCTGGAGTCGAGCTCACTGGTCCAGGAGGTAAACCATTATTGGCCGCCTACAGACCGCAATTTCCTTGCACAAACAATGTGGCAGAATACGAAGCATTGATCTACGGTTTACGTCTAGCATTGAGCAAACATGTTAAATGCTTGAAGGTTTTGGGAGATTCTCGAGTTGGTTGTCAAGCAAATCAAAGGACAGGATACATGCCGCGACAAAATACTGAGCCTTTATAGGACTAGGGTTATGGACCTCATGGAGGAGTTTGATGCATTCAACATAGCCCTTATTTCTAGGAGAGGAAATCGAATAGCAGACTCTCTTGCAGTCGCCGCGGGCATGTTAAACCCGGTGGATATAAAAAGATGTAAAAATTTTTCCATTGAGCTGGTTCCTTGTCCATCAATACCTGATAATGTGAAGAATTTCTAGGTTTTTGAGTGTGACAGGCACATCTTCAAGTTTGTCACAAACTCGGGTATTTTTGAAAATCAGGTGATCGATGAGGAACAAAGGTGGCAGGATGAAACAGAAGAAAGTGAAACCGCGTATCAATCCAACAAAATTCCTAAAGACGTGGTTTCATTAGAAAAGATGTTCGACATGGAATGCAAGAACAAGAAAAGAAAAAGAGTCCCGCTCCCCAAAGATGCATGCGATTCAATTAACTGGGAGTGCAGATAATCCAAAGGAGGTGTACATAGCAAAGGCATGTACAGAGGAAGAAAGGAGCAATATAATACAGGCTTTGAAGCATTACATAGATTGTATTGCTTGGAACTACAATGAGTCAAGACTTACAAACTAGAACATTATCACGCATACCATCCCTTTGAAGCCGGACTCCAAGCCTTTTAGGCAAAGACAACGAGTTGTTAACCCGCTATTGGAGCCTTTGATCGAAAAGGAGGTTAAAATATTATTGGAAGCGAAAATCATTTTTCCCGTTAGGCACTCAACCTCGGGTGGCCAACCTCGCTCCAAGGAAGAAAAAAGAGTGGAGAGATTAGGCCGTGCATAGATTTTCGAAATCTTAATAAAGCCTCTCAAAAAGATAATTATCCATTACCATCAATCGATGAAATTCTGCAAATGGTAAATGGATCTGAAATGATGTCCTTTCTCGATGGATATTCTGGGTACAACCAAGTTCTTATACATCCAGATGACAGGATGAAAACAGCCTTCACTACCAAGTGGGGGACATTTGCATATAAGAGAATGTCGTTCGGACTGTTAAACGCTGGTGCAACTTTTCAACGCGCCATGGATTACGCATTCAAAGGACTAATAGGCAAATGCATCATCGTGTATGTGGATGATATCCCAGTTTTCTCGAAGAAGAGAGAGGATCATGTTAAAGATTTGAAGAAAGTGCTTCAAAGATGCAGGGAACATGGAATTTCATTAAATCCCAAGAAATGCATTTTTGGAGTGACAGAAGGGAAACTGCTAGGTCACATTATTTCAAAGGAGGGAATATCCATCGACCCAGAAAGGATACAAGCTATCCAAGACCTACCTCTCCCGAGCAATAAAAAAGAATTGAGGTCTTTCTTTGGGCAAGTCAATTTTGTGAGGAAGTTCATTTCTAGCTTTGCTGAGATAGCTAAACCTCTAAACCGGATGCTCAAGAAAGATGTGGACGTAAGGTGGAACGAGGAAAGTAGAGTGGCTTTCCGTAATATCAAAGACGCCATTTCCAAAGCCCCGGTCTTGATAAGCCCAGACTATTCCAAGCCTTTTTACATTTATGCTTTTGCATCGGAACACTCCTTTGCGAGTGTCTTAACCCAAAAAGGTGAGGATAGTGCCGAAAAGCCCATTGCATTTTTAAGTGCCCCTCTAAAAGATGCCCAATTAAGGTATTCAATCCTTGATAAGCAAATGTATGCACTTTTTAAAACCGTGAAAAAATTTAGGCACTACATCGTGCACAACAGAATTATCGCCATCGTGCCCGATTCTCGCTCGTCAAGACCATGTTTTTACGTAATGAACTAGGTGAGAAGAGAGGAAAATGGATTTCGACCATCCAAGAATTTGATCTCGAAATCCAACCAATGAAACTAGTTCGAGGACAAGGACCGGCAAAGGCGATCGCAGAAAATGATCCGCAAATAATGAGGTCAATGCTCAAATACGTAATACATGGCTAAGGAGGACCGGTATGTTGATATTGTGCAATTTTTATTGACCGGTAAGTGCCCTTCTAATTTGAATTCAACACAGAGGAGAGCTTTAAGGCTTAAATCGTTAACTATCTCGATAAAGTCTCGGTGTGCTTTACAGGAAAAATCATGAAGGTATCTACCTGAGATGCTTGAGCAAAGATGAAGCCGCCAGGGTGTTGCAAGAATTTCATGGCAAGCATGGAACTGGTCATGGTGCAGCCAATGCTACAAGACATCAAATCCTGAGAGCAGGATATTACTGGCCTCATATTTTCAAAGATGCACATACCCATGTACGATCTTGTCACATCTGTCAAGTGGCTGCAAATAGAGAAAGAAATGCAGCCATGCCGTTGCAGCCTGTAGTCGAAATGAGACCGTTTGCACAGTGGGGACTGGATTTTATCGGGGTTATTAACCCAAATTCTTCTGACTCTCACAAATTTATTTTGACAGCTACAGACTACTGTACAAGGTGGACAGAAGCGATTCCCACTAAACATGCCACCACAGACGTTGTGATTAAATTTCTTGAGGATCAAATTATAACAAGATTTGGGATGCCCGACTCTATTGTCAATGACAATGGTAAAGCTTTCATTTCCACACAATTTGCAGAGTGGGCATATGATAATAAAGTGAGCTTGAAATTTGCATCCAATTACTATCCTCAAGGAAATGGGTTGGCCGAGTCTTCAAATAAGAATTTGTTGAATACTATTAAGAAGTTGCTGGAAAAGAACCCTCGGGACTGGCACAGTCAACTAAAGTTTGCCCTTTGGGCAGATAGGACCAGAGTGAAAGAATCCATAGGGAATACTCCCTATCATTTGGTCTATGGGCAAGACCCGATATTTCCAGCAAATTTGAAGTTGCAGACCTTACATTTCATACAAGAGTACTTGGGGACAGATGATCAAGTTGAAGCCAGGTTGAGCCAGCTGTTGCACCTTGATGAAAAGAGAGAAGAGGCCGTGAATCACATGAATAAACACCAGGAAGTAATCAAGAGATGGTTTGACAGAAGGGCCAAAGTTAAATCATTCAGAATTTCAGATTTAGTATTACTATGGGACAAAAGACATGAGGAAAAAGGAAACCATCAAAAGTTTGATTGTCTTTGGTTAGGCCCATATCAGATTTCATAGATTCTTGGGAAGAATACCTTCAGGCTAAAAACCTTAGAAGGGAAAGATTTCACGCTGCCGGTTAATGGGCAGATTTTAAAACATTATTTTAGCCCTTAGGTTGTGGGACTTTCATATCATTCTTTGATTTTGGTGGAATTTTCAGATCTTGTTTCATTGTTTAGGATTTTCAGATTTTGTTTGATTTAGGATTGTTAGCTTAGCTAGGATTTTGGTTGTGGATTTGATTTCAATTGTCATGTTGTTAATTTTAAAAAAAAAAAAAATAAAAAAAAAATAAATAAATTGAGATGCCAACTTATGCTTAAGGTTAGGAGAATATGAAATATTGGAATTATCTTGTAAAAGCTCCACCAAGTAACACAAGCATATTAAGTTATATTGTTTGATTTTGTGATACATGAAAGAATCAGCTTTGCATGACATATCATTTCATTTGCAAAGATAAGGCATTCATATTCCATCTCACCTCACATACATTTCATTTTAGTTACATATGCATCTTATGTACAAGCCATGAAAGTACGTCAAATTCTCTTAGGGTTATGTTATAACATAAATGTAAGTAGCTCCTAAGGTTGGAAACTGAGTCTTGAGATATCTAGAACCAAGCACGTCTCATAAATTAAAAAGGATCTTGAGCAAAATGATCAAAACCTAGCTTGGAGGAAAAGGTTGAGCGAAAGAGTTTTCATGTCTATCCTATTATGCAACATGATCCTTAAAGCAATGGTTTTGACCACTTCCATTAAGCTTAAAGCCTAAAATCGTAGTAGTAAGGATAGGGTTAAATCCTCATCAAACTTAGGTTGAGGATCCAATTCCCCAAAGCTTTGATTTGACCCACATGGAGTAGTAAGGATAGGGCATAAATTCTCATCTCGGTTGGTTGAGAATCTGATTCCCCAAAGCTCTTATGTTTTCATTTCATAATCAGTCTTGGATTGTAAGGATCGTACTATTTGTCCTCTACAAAGGATGGGTAGTCATCCCCAAGGTCTAAGTAACAGAATTAATGATTTATATCTAAGGTTTGGATTGTAAGGATCGTACTACTTGTCCCTAACCAGGATGGGTAGTCATCCCCAAGGTCCAAGAAGTAAATAAATAAATAAATTTTTCCCATCTCATCTTTATTTTGGATTGTAAGGATCGTACTACTTGTCCTCTCGCAAGGGATGGGTAGTCATCCCCAAGGTCCAAAGAAATGGAGATAAGTTTTGGATTGTGGGGTTAGATATGCCCATGCATGGCATCATGTCTTGCCTAAAAACAAGACCACTGATTGTCTAGAGGGTTAGACTAGCATGACCATTTCTTCCATAATTCGGTTTAATTATTTTGCTTAAAGTGAGGTAATGAACTCTAAATCAGAATAGTAAGGATAAGGTTAAACTCTCATCTCGGTTGGTTGGGAGTCTGATTCCCCAAAGTTCTGATTTCACATTCACTTGCACATGGGTTCTAGATAGTAGGGACTCATAACCAACTTTGGGATACAATAAGGTAATGAATCAGTGGATCCTAAGAGGGTTTGGCAATCTTGAATGCTTGTACATAGTATTAGAAGAAGTACCATGCCTTTTATGGAAGCAAATCTCCTAGCACATTCATTAGGGTACACAAATCATTCACCATCCCACATATGCATTCATGCAAAACTGATGATGGAGTGTGGATCAAATTCAAATGATAGGGAAGGAAATTCATTGCACACATTGAGCTAATACTTGAGGATTCTAATGATTCATGTACTTCTGATCTTTGGGCATTTGTTATTTTGCTTATGTGCTAACATGTATTTGCGAGTTTGTGATATGTTTCAGGTTGGGTTCTTACTAAAATGCTCAAGAGCATTTGACAGCAGAGTCGCCATTTGTTGTGGTTGATCCACAACACACCCCAAAATTGGGGACCCACCTTTTTGCAAGCTTGCAGAGAAGAATCTCAGTGACCCAGATGCTAAAATTGAAGAAAAGAAAAAAATGCCCAAGTGTAGAAAGGTGTCGCGAAATCGCGACATGTCGCGAAATCGCGACTGGTTGCGCCATCGCGACCGAAGCCGAAAAATTGTCGCGAAATCGCGACATGTCGGAAAATCGCGGTCAACGCGGTCAACGGCAACAAAACAAAAATGTCATAGTGTTTAGTTAAAAAGCGTAGCGATATCGCGACGAAAGTCGCATGAAGGTCCGAGGGGAAAACGTCGCGATATCGGACGACAGTTTTGCCAAGACGTACGGATGATGAAAGGTGTCCGATTTCGCGACGCATTTTGGCATAGTTGTATGGAAAAAGGAAGATGTCGCGAAATCACGACGGAAATGAAAATCAGGCTCAGAAGAGAAACGGTAGCGATTTCGCTTCGCCTTGCGGAAAGAAGACTCAAAGTTCAAAAGAAAAAAGAGGGTAGCGATAGCGCACAAGTTTAGTGAGAGAGGGCTTGAAACAAAAATGGTAGCGAATCGCTACCATGTCACAAGGAGAAGGCTTGAAACGAAAGTGGTAGCGAATCGCTACCACATTTCAAAGGGACGCGGCAAGGCCAAGGTGGTAGCGATATCGCTACCACATTTTGAAAAGGGCTCAAAGTTAGAAAGTGGTAGCGATATCGCTACCATTCGAAGAGGAGGGCTCAAAATGTTAAAAGGGTAGCGATATCGCTACGAGAAGTTGCCGGAGGTAGACAAATGAAAAATGGTCGCGACATCGCTACGGGGAGCTGATGAAGGCGTACGGTCGGGAAGCATGTAGCGATATCGCGTGACATGTCGCTGATTTCGCGACATGTCGCCATATCGCGGCTAAGAAGATGAACGGGCAGACTTGCAGTTTTGTCATTTTTTTCGCAGTAAGCGTTACACAGGACGCAGGAAAAGCGGGACACGTGGCGCACAGTGTCAAACTTGCAGAGGCGTTACATGCAGAGATGAATTTCGAAGCGTTTCCAAATTTGAGCGTGAATCAAAGCGGGAAAAGCAGGAATTTGAGGGGTCATGTGCAGGAAGGGGAAATGAAGCGACGGAGAAGATCGAAGAGCCGCGTCAAACATCTATAAGACCAGAATTGCAAATCGAAGAAGGGGTTGGAAATTGCCGAATACGGAGTTGCAGAGACGAGAGCTTTGTGCTATTCTGGGCCCGTACTTGGGCAATTTCCTTCTTTTTGTTCTGGGATTTTCTTTTACACCTGGAACATTTTTGAATGTAATCGAGATATCATTTAAATACAAATACAGAGAGTTGGCATCTTATTGGATGAGAAAGAAGGAGTAACTTTTGCATGCATGATTTAACGTTTATATTTCCCTTCCATATTTCTTAGGTTTTTAGGTGAAGTTAATGCAAGATCTCTTGGTTGCTTCATGCGAATGCTTGTTTTCTGGAATTACCACAGAAACCCTCGAGACTCGCACCTGGCCTATTTGGATTGTGTGAAAGTGCAGGTTCATTAGGTTAGGTTGCATGTAGAAAGCCTCAGTATCTTCGGTTTCATCAGATTAATGACAGCTTTTCTGATCGTAATTTATTTTACGTTTTTATTTATTTTGCTTTGCTTTTCAAACCCATATTTTATTTTCAGCAGTTTAATTACTGTGTTTGAATAAATCACTGAAAATCCATCGAATTAAAGGTTAAAACAGATTATATTCATTTTGAGTCCATTGAAAGTTCAAAATTAATAAACCACAGTGCCCCTTGTTAACATCTACTTGCAAACCCTAAGGTGTTCTTAGCATTTCATTTTAAACAGTATCCTTGATAATCAATAATTAGCATAATAAGAACCTTGGAGAAATCGTTTTTCTTTGCAAGCAGAGGATTTAGGACTCGGATCCTACAGGAGAGTGTGTTTTCACAATCGGGTTAAAACACCACTCAACACTCGCCAATGGCCTATGCAATCCATATTATCCAAAACACATCTATACCTAGTTCTACACCCACCATTTTTATTGATTCTAATCCTCATACAAATGTTGATACTAATTTATCTTTATTACCATATATCATTACTCATCTTGGCTAGAGTATGTCATCCATCACTACTTTTTAGATACAACTTCTAGTCCTCCCTGCTCAACCCAAATCAATGAGTCAAAAAATACTTTTATAATGAAGGAGATGGTAGAAGTGATCAAAACTTGGAGAAACTAAAATAATGTTGAGAGGAAATAGTGACAATATTCATAAAATTAGCAACCTCAAAAGACTATATATTACAAAATATTAAGTTCCTAGTAAAGACACTAACCAAGGAGTGAATCAAAATCATAACCATATGGTAAATGCTAAATTAGAGGTAGATATGGCTTGATGCATTCCATGTAATGATAGGAATGACCCTACAAAATATGTTGGAGACATCATAAATTCTTAAAATATTCTATATAATCAATAAAGTTAGGTTTAACAAGCTACCATCTATAGTAAATCAACCTACACACCAACCCCAACTTCAATAGTTAGTCCCTACATTACCCAATTCCAACAATACCATCCTAGATAATTTCAATACTATAGACATAGATAAAGCATCAACATTTGAAGATGATGCCATATATCCTAGTCAACAAGGAGTTGAGACTAGGGGTAAGTATGAAATATTCTAAAGAGCAACCTACTAAAAACTAGATAGAAGCACTTAAGGGTATGCCAATGTTGATAAGTGGGAGGCCACCATTATATTTAAAGGATAAAGGTATTAGGAATTTCTACCATCATAGTCCACACGATAATAAAAGTGGTATAACCACCCATCATAGGCAGTATGCATCTATAGTGGTTAAGGATAGTTGCAGGATTAGTTATGGTTTATTATACCAAATTTGGGCATTGCATTGTATTTAATAATTATTCATTCCATAATGAAAATGATCAAAGTATCTAAGCATTAGCAGTATCAATGGTATTAGAGCAAGTTATAATGCCTCATTGAGAAAGAGAATTAAAATCTTCCTCAATATTTAAGACAGAGAAGCTTCAAAGAAATTTCTATTAAAAATTGTCTAAGGGTAAATAGCCCTTCCAAGGACCAACATTATATTAAAAAGTGGTCTCAAGATAAAATAATATTTCCAAATACCAACACCTATGAATCCTACCAAAGACCAAAGCAAGAGTAGCAATATTAGAATAAAATTCCTACCAAAGATGAGCTAAAATGAATCCCTAGAAGAAAAAGGTGAGTTTTAATGCCATCCAAAATACAATCAAGAAGTCATGTCTTAGAACACTCAATTGTAAATGATCAAGGCATCTAGGTCTAAACCTTGATAACAAGGGTTAGCTTGGTAGAAGCACCAAGGTGGAAAAGAAGGAAATATGAGAAAGGAGGCTTATCAAAATAATTTATTTATTGCCCTTGGTCATAAGATACTCAATCACGAAGTAAGCAAGGCCAACAAGACTATTGAAGGAGGTGACAACATCTCCAATACATTCTTCAATGAGAATAACATAAGCTAGCACATCCTCCACATCATTTTTAAATATTTAAAATTGATCATCACTCATAAGGTGCACACAGACACATACCATTGGAATTTTAGTAAAGAAGAGCTTATTCCTAATCAATTAAAATATCATTCATAATTGAAAAGACATTAATATTATTTTTTGGATAAAGTATACATATTTTAATGGAAATAACTACATACAGTTTAAATGTAGACTATAACTCACAAATTAGTGATAAAAATTTCAAAATCCTATAGATAAATCAAAGGAATATGGTGTTTATATTAGAAAGGAGCCGCACTACACTAGAGGCTGCAAAATATTATTTAAAAATTCAAATTGTTGAAGTATGTACACTTTGAAGGCACTTAAAAATCATTTTATAACATTACCTATGATTAGCACCATTATACCAAAAAAAACAACTCGATGTATCTAATACAAGCTATAAATTCAAGTATTACTTCAACATCCATATAACAACCATTATTTACAAACCTTAGATATTATATCATATCAATGTTTGTGGTAATTTTATCTTTTGATTTTCCATCCCAAAGAATAGTTTTTCGATAAATGTGGGAAAAACAAAACTCAAGTGCATCAATTTGCAAACATTCATCAAACCAATTCTTGCTTTGATATTTATTATTTCTATAATCAATTAATCACCATTCTCCAAGTTAGGATAGGTGGTGATGATGTGAAGAAAATAAAACTACTACATTGATAGATCCACCATCAAACAATAATTTTTTTTTAGAGTTAACATTTATGAAAAGAAAAATAAGTATATAATTTTTTAAAGAATTGGAAATCTAAAGAATATTATCTAGAGGAAGAATATTCCTCTATTTATTATTTTTCCTAATGAGACTTTGTTTTCTTGTAATTTGAGGCACAATCAAGTTACGAGTATAGGCTTATACATACTCGTTAGAAAGACTTTTTTGAGGTCGATCTAATAGAAGTAAAATTTTCTAGTTTTAAAATTTTTAACATGGGTAGTGGTGTACCAAAGTTCCTATTTACTAATTCCAAACTATTGCAAGGGAATAATTATGTTACTTGGAAGACCAAACTCAGAACTCAACTTAAGTTTTAATAAGTATGGGAAGTTATAGACAAGTCTATTACCTATCCTAACAAAGATGATGAAGAGCAGATAAAATTTTACCAAGGTAGATAGAAAGGAATAATTGATCATAATTTTTGGTGCAACTGATGAAGTACAACCATATGTTCATGATTCGATCATAGCTAAAGATGCATGGGATAAACTACAAATAGTGTTTTGAAACAAGGAACAAGAACCAAATCCTATTTCTCCAAAGTTGACTTCATTGCTTTAAAATAAAAAATGGAGAAAAACTTGAGTCCTTATTGAGAATAATTATAGAACTATGAGCATCACTACAAGTCTTGGGAGAAAAGGTATCTAATGAAACACTTGTTTAAATTATCTTGATATTTTTCCCTTCTCAATAGAATGTATTTGTGATAACTTTGAATGTCACTGAGCAAACACAAACACTTGAAAAGTTGTTGAACTTTCTTCAAAAATTATAGGTCTCTCATACAACACAAGAAGAATACTAAGTTATTCTTACAAATAAAAAAGGGAAGCATTCAGTTAAAAGAGGCACAATACCTCAATAGTACTTGTAGTAATAAAAAATCAATTCTCACATGCATGGATATTAGCAGAAGAGAAGTAATTTTCACACATAAAAGATATATGAACTTTATGGTAATAATGGCCACACAATGAAGGAATTATGGCACAATCCCTTCATAAATGGGTCTTCTTATCAAAAAATGTATCCGTAACAAAACAAGTCATCACCAGATAAGAAAAAACTAATTTGAAAAAAGGTACATCAACAACATAGTAATGTTGCTGAAAAAAATCAAATTGAAGAGGAATAAAAATGTCACTCAAAATAAGAAGAATAGGTATTTATTTCTCATGCTTAGCTAAATCATCCCAATAATTTTTGGTATAATTCTAAAGCAACCAAACATATGGATCATTAGAAAAATAGTTCTCATAGAGAAAGTTCTAGTTATACAAGAAAAACATCTTTGGTAAATATCACATCGTATGACAACAAAAGCATAAATGATAATCAGAAGCTACTAGAGACAAAATAGGAGAACAAAACCAATGATCCAAATTTACCTGCAAATGAAAACCTTCAAATAGAGCAACTGGAACTCAAAGAAGTCAATTCCGAATGTGATTCGTCTTCATCCACAAAAGAGTTGGAAGTAGAGACCAAAGAGAAGGATCAATAATCGACCCATAAGGCACTCAATATTTGAACATTTTTATCAATAATATACTATACCACCAACCAAATAAATCTTGAATATATTTCCTTTCAAAAGCAAGATCATATTCAGATGAACAAAACCAATACATAAATGAAGAAGTAGAAGGTAATTGGCCTCACCACGACAAATAATGTTCAAAATAAGAAATGGTGACATATAATTATAGACAATGACATATGATGCTTGGAAACACATGAAAAATACACTCCCCATGAACATAAAGATAATAAATATATTTATTAAATAATTCACGCCTGATCCTTATGAATGCGTGTTCCTATTCACAAGAGGATGTTTGAAGTGCATGATCGATGGTACCCAACACTCAATAATATAGTACAAAGTTCACATTATAGGGAGACAACTTCCCTCTACTCCAAGATTATAAAATTATCTTAATTTTTCCTCCAATTCAAAGGTCAAGAGACAAAGCAAGAGCCAAAAGCTATAGCCAAATCCAAGTGAAAATCGAAGAGCAAGAGCCAAAGCTATAGCTAAGACCATGATGTAATAAGGGAGGGAACTTAGAAATTATTACCATCACAATCTATGTGATAATGAGAGTGTTATAAGCACCCATGTCAAAGGCTATGTATCTATAGTGGTTAAGGATAGTTATAGGATTAGTTATGGTTTGTTATGCCAAATTTGGGTATTGCATTGTATTTAAATATTATTTAGTCTATAATGCAAATAATTGAAGCATCTAAGTATTAGTTTCAATGACCCTCCTCACATGACCTTTGATTAAAAATTAAATTAATGATATGAATTTGCGTTTTTCTTTGGAATGTGGTACTGTTAATGGCTTTGTTTACGCAGGACTAGAACCATTTCTTCAACAGATAGGAAAAGTAATCTGAAAAGGTAAGTGGGGAAGTGATGATTTGGCTTGTGAGTACATGGAAGCTCACGTGGGTGAGCCTCATATAGGTGCATTGGGGCTTTGAAAGTGCCAAAGGTATGAGAGCCTTCATTCATGAAGTAGTGATGATTTAGATTTGTTGGTGTGTATTTATCAATAAATTTAAAAAATAATATATATATATGTATGTATGTATGTATGTATGTATGTATACCTACATAAAAATATATAAATAAAAGATGCACATATGATTTTAAACAAATGTGTTGGATATATATTTATTGCACATGTTTACATGCTTTTTAAACTAAAAAAATAAAAGAGATACCTCCATTACCCATGATCCAACTGAAAGAGGGAAAATAATGGTGGAAAAATCTATGATTTAATTGTGGAGGAAGTGATGGCTTAAGTAAAAATGATTTCATGTTTCTCGAGAGTGAGAGGAAAGGTGTAAAAACATATTAAAAACAACTAGCAAAAAGCATACATGAAAAAGGAACTGGTGAGGGAAGTTTTTTAGGGGAAAATAATTTGGATTCTGTGGGCTTGACTAATTGTTTGGGGCGTGGCTAATTTACATGTGAATTGGAATAGCTAGAAATTTTGGGTGAAAGAATTGGTAGAAAAAAAATTACATATCAATATTTATCAATCGATTACCAGGTTGGAATGTTGCCTCTCATGTCTTGATTTTGTTTGAGCTAAATTGATGTTTCGTATAAGATAAATTGATGTGAAATTGAAAATATTCCTCTGCGAGAATTCTGTGTGTGTATATTGTGCAACTATGACATTTGTTATGAAAAAGAAAATAAGTTATCGAATGAATAATTTACATTTTTTATATTCTGGATTTGAATATGCTTTACTATGTGATTTCTTGAGCTATGGTGCAATCATGGAAGCTCATAATAAAATTGGAATAGTTTTGAAATGCCCAAATTCATTGTGTGGTTACTATTTTATGGAAACCATGAAATGGTATTGAAACTGTAAAGATTTATGGTTTGAATGGCAATAGGATAATGTAAGATTATTTTTGTGATTATTAGTTTGTATGATTGCATTTGATTTTAGCTGCATTAGTTAGTGAATTGCATTCATGAATGAGCTAAATTTGATCCCTTGTTCTCTATAAACTCCAATGGTGATCACTCCAGTAGCAATGGAGGACATTTCACAATGAGGACAAAGATTATTTCACCTTTATGTTATCCAGTATGTTCTGGAGAGAATGTATGAAGTAGAATTTGCAAGAGAAATACGGGAATCCTTAAACCTATTATGTAATGTTGTGGCAATCAAATGGATTATTTACCATTTGGGATTGGTTTATGATATTGTAGATGATGTCTAGCCACCAATTTCTTCCGAAAGAAAATATTGTAACACGTATGTCTTATATTTGTATGAGAGATTTTGGGAATCTAAAAATATTAAGGGATAGTTATATTTATTTTATAGAATTATGTTTCCCTAATTAGTGAAACTTAGTCTCTATTCCATATATTGACATTACTTTATAATTAACAAACCATGTAGAGTTCTGGGAGTAATTCAACATTATAGTTTTACTTCAACTATGTGTAATATAAATGGAACTCATGTTGCATGTTGCAATATTATATGTTTGGGTAAACAATTTAAAGGAATGAGAGGATTCACTTATATAAATACCATTGTTATATTGTAAATTATTTGTTAATTATATTTTTAATATTCAAATTATGATTGCAATGTAATCCAATCGCTGTCTTTGAAAATAAAACTATCCTATTATGCGCTTGTTTGGTTCGGTGTTAAGGTAAACCTTGTTAGACTTTAAATCTGAACATGATTTTTATTTGGGAAGGGTTTTTGAAGAAATCAAGAGCAAGGCATCAAGTAGATACGTCTTAAAACAAGCATGATAGGAAGATTATAAGATGCAATTTTATAGATATTATTCGATAGAGTTAAAGATGTTAGCTCAATATCGTTAAAACCTTAGAGTAGATCCTTAACTATCGATGCATTTTTTTGAGAAATGAAGAGTTAACCTGAGCTATAGTGGGGTTTAAGTGTAGAATTTCACTATTTTGGCTTCAGTAACTATTATTGGTAAAAATATTTATTTATATAAGTAACTCTTGGCTAGAGTGTAAAATTAAATTACTAAATCTTCTTTTAGCTACTTGTAATATATTTATTATGGCAATTGTGTTAAAATAAAAAGAGCTAGCTATAGTAAACTATTAGTTCTTAGAAGGGTTCAAAATGAATATTAAGGTCAATCATGGAATCACTTGGGATTAGGAAAGTAACTTCTTTATTTTATGGTAAAAGTGTTTTAATAAAGTTTTGCTTATTTGTACAGTTGTTATGTAGAGTTTAAACGATATACATATATGGAGTGGAATATAAATGGTAGTATACTTTCTAATTAAAATAAATCTGAGTAGACGTTTATTTTTATAAGGGTTACTTTTGATAGAAAAATAGGAATTTTAAGGAAGTTTATCTTTAAAAATGTGAGCTTTGTGTTTAATTTCTTTATTTTGGTGTATAGTAAAATTAAGTGACCAAGTCTATGTTATACTATAACCTTGGTCTTACCATAAGGGACTTATAGTACATGTTAGACAACAAAACCATTGGTTATCCAATATTATCTAGGGGATCAAATTTAGTAACCTTTGTATCCTTTAGGTAGATAGTTAGAAAATAGATCTTGTTGATAAAATATTTTTACTCCTTAGTGTAGATTTTATTAAACAATATTTAGAAACCTAATGATGTTGAGATGTGGGTATGCATACAATATGTCTCAAGAGTGATTGTAGTCTGGTGGAATAGGTCAGAACATGAGACCTAGATAGTAATTATAACGAGAGACATAATAGGATGTCTTCTCTAGATCACTACCTAGGAGTATTGTGATAGGTCGATGCATCACTATGGTTATAGAGACTAGGATGATATCATTAGCTAGATCTGCCACACCATATGGTATGAGATAAAAAATGTGAATCATAGTGTGCATTATGACTAAGACTAGTGTTAGGGTAATGACATAGCTCTTTTTGACTTTGAGTAGTAGGAAAATCATCAAGACACTTGGCATATGTACGCTAGACTCTTGCATATTTAATTAGAACAAGTTGATCAGTTGGATCAAGGTTTAATATGCTATGGGATGGTGAGTGTATGCATCCACCATTTAGGTGTTATGGGCCCTAAAGGACAACCTCTGTCATGGTTTGACCCTCATGCCAGATTAAGAGGATGATAAATAAGGTAAGTTGATTCCACAAAAATGTAATTTTCATAGGATTTTGCCGATCTCGTCCACTTGGGTAGCTGTATGCAGTAGATTTAGAACTCAACAGTGGGTTAGTATATCGATACTAATTTATCTGTATGATAATGATTCATTGGGTAAAACCAAATAATAGTAAAAAAGATAGTACTCTTAGGGTTAACCATTGATTTTAAAAAAAGTTCCTTATATTATTGCTTGGCTTATTTATTTGTGGCACAACTAGGTGAGTAGACTTGGGTTGTTACATTAGTAGTAGCAAAAGGGTGGATAATAGCACAATATGATAAATAAAAGGAAAAGGATATCATAAAGACACCTTAGAAGAAAATAGGAGAAGCATAGACTAACATGGAAAAATGAATAGATAAAGAAAAAGATCTTGAAATAGATAGGAAAAATGGAGGAACAAATAAGATTAAAGAAATAAAAGTAATAGGTAAATAGGTTAGTTTTAGGCAAATTTTGAGTAGTGACTAAAATACCCCTCTCATTAGTGAAGGTCATGTGACAACCACAAGGCAATATCAAAAACTTCAAAATGCAAAGTGAGAGTACCTCTATGGAATTCAAGTTTAACATCAACAAGAAAATAAAAAGGACATCCACAAAAGCAAGCATGCTAGAAGAATTGGATATACCTAGATAATGGGATGTACTCTAGGAGAATCTAAAAGAGTAAGATAGGAGTTATGTTAGAGGTAAACTATCAAAACCCACTTACACCAATATAGTTGATCAATAGAATTTGATGGTAGAGCATCCAATAGATGTTTTATTCAACATAGATGACATATTGAATGCTCCAAATTCCAAGACACTAAATCTACCTCCATTTTATGTGAACCTCAAAATTGAAAATTACATATTAAAAATTTGTGTAGTCAATTCTAGAGAAATAATAACAATAATGTCTAAAGTTATTTGTGAATAGATAAGTTTACCTTATACTAAAAATTCTAGGCACCCAATCCAAATGGATGACACTAGGGTAAATATGGTGAAGGTCCTTAAGGACCTGGTCATGACCATAACTAGACATTCCAAGTTTTTAATAGTACAAGAAGTGATAGTGGTTGACCTCCCTTCATACTTTGGTATGTTACTTTTTGGACATTTTGAGTCCATGAAGTTGTCATTGATGTCAAAAAATGAGCTACCGTTGATGTCAAAAGGTCAAAAGGAGCAATGCAAAAGGTTGATGGCAAAAGAGCTTCATAATATTTATTTTTAATATTATGTAAAGCATAAATAAAAGTTTTTTATTAAAAACATGGTTAGACAAAATAAAAGGTTTTTATTAAAACCATGGTTGGACAAAATAAAAGGTTTTTATTAAAAACCATAGTGGGCAAAATAAAAGGTTTTATTAAAAACCATAACGGGAAAAGTAAAAGGTTTTTATTAAAATCTAAGGAGGCTTTACCTTAATAAAGCTAAAATATTTACATATTAATTTATAATATTTAAATTCTAATGAATTTAAATAAATTATAAATTAAATATTTGAAGCCAAAACATTAGGACCGGCCCCCAACGAATTCATCTCCTCCGACTTGCATGAAATCAAGGGCAAAGGTATTTATACCTTAAGCCAAACCTTATGTTTGGCATTCGAAAAACTATTTGCGATATTCAGTGAGAAAGAGCTCGTACGAAATCGAACGAAAGGTGCCTCCAAAGTACGTGTGGAGTAGACGTCGTGTTGGAAGAAGATCCAAATGCTCTAGGGGAGAGTGAAGAGGATAAAGTGCACATTGCACTTTAGATCAACAAGGTGAGTGCATGGATCACACAACGTGGAAGCCACGGCCAAGGTGCTGCTGAAGCATTTGGTGCAAGTTCGAATCCCATCGATTGCAAAGTGGGTAATAAAGGTTTTATTTTTATTTTTATTATTGCACATGCTAAGGTTGTTGGAGGTATAAGGTGTAAGTAATTTTTGATTTTCACCTAAGTGCTGAAAGGTTAATTTGGCTAGGGTAATTATTGTTTTTACCTTAGGAAAATGGAAATTGATTTATTGCATTAAGTTATAAAGAGAGTTATTTAAATTAAATGCAATATTGAGTAGGGAGTTATAAGTAGAAGTTGAGTTATATTTTTATAGGGGATTTTGATGAAATTTATGCTGATGAAACTACTAGGCAGGAGGAACAGACAAAACTAGCAGAGTTTCATAACATTTTGGCCTGTGAGGAAATCTATTGGAGGCAAAAATCAAGGGCTCTTTGGTTGAAATATGGAGATTCAAATTCCAAGTTTTTTCATGTCACCATGCTTAGAAACAAAAGCAATAACAAGATAAATTAAAAAAAGCAGATGGTTCTATTACTCAGGACTTAACAGAAATCAGAAAGGAGGCAGTAACTTATTTCAATTCTATCCTTGCTTAGGAATTGTAGTTCAATGAGGAGGCCAAAGATATTCTCTTGCAATCCATTCCTAGGATAATAAATGAGGATATAAACCTTAAGCTTCTAGCTCCCTTTTATGTTGAGGAAATTAAGGAAGCCTTGTTTAGCATGGAGCCAGACAAATCCCTAGGACCCAATGGCTTTACCCCTCGTTTCTATCAATCTTTTTAGGACATCGTAAGTGATGATGTAATTTCTATTATCAGAGAATTCCAAGCAAGCAATCATATCCCAAAAGGTCTCAACTCTACTTTTATTTCTCTAATTCCTAAGAAGCAAAACCCTAAATCTATGGCTAAATTCAAGCCAATCAGTTTGTGCAATGTTTCTTACAAGATCCTAACTAAAGCCATTGCAAATAGAATGAGAGATTTTCTACCCCACATCATAGATTTGTGCCAGGAAAGCTCTGTCAAGGGCAGGTCAATATTGAATGGAGTTATCACACTTCATGAAGCTCTGCACTCTACTCATAAGACTAATAAGTCTATTTTTTCCCTCAAGCTTGATATGAACAAAGCATTTGACAGGCTAAATTGGGACTTTCTGATTCTTGTCCTCCTTAGGTTTGGTTTTCACCACCAATAGGTTATTTTGATCAAAGAATGCATTTATAAATCATGGTTCTCAATTTTGGTTAATGGAACAACTGCTGGTTACTTTCAAAGTCGCCCTATTAGCCCCATGTTATTCATCATTGTGGCAGAAGCTTTAGGCAGAACCATAAAAAATGCTTGCAGTTCAAGGCTAATATCGGGAATCAAGGCAACATATCTCACTAGGGATGTTTCTCACCAACAATTCATTGATGATACCCTTCTATTGACTAAGGCATCGATGGTTGAGGCTAAAATAATTAAATACATCCTGCAACTCTACGAGGATGCTCGTCGGTCGAAAAGTTAATTTCAAGTAAAAGCAAGTTATATTTCTTGAACACCCCCATTCAGAGGTAAGGAAGGATTGCAAAAATTTTAGGGTGTGATATAGCAAACCTCTCCACTTCATATCTTGGTCTCCCTCTTTTCATTGGTTCTCCGAGAGAGTCAATGTGGGATAGAGTTATTGAAAGAATTTAAAAAAAACTTGCTGGATGGAAAGGTCATCTTTTATATCAAGCAAGAAAGCTGACCCTCACTAAGGCCTCTCTTCAGAGCATTCCAGTCTATTTCCTCTCTATTTTCAAAGCCCTTGTGAAGGTTTTCCAAAAAAATGAGAAACTTCGAAAAGAATTTTTATGGACTAGATCAGAGGAGAAAAAAAGGATACACCTTGTAGAATGGACCAAAGTGTGCAGACCCAGGGAAAATGGGGGCTTAGGTGTAAGGGGAATTACTCATATGAATTTAGCTCTACTAGCTAAGCAGGCGTGGTGCCTTATTTTTGGTGAAAAAAATGAATGGATAACTATCATCAAACGAAAGTATCTTCAAAATATGGAATTTCTAAGTGACTCAGTTCCAATCAGAGGTTATGCTTTTTGGAAAGCAATTCTCAATTGTAAGGAAATCATCAAAAAAGGTTTAAGATGGGTTTTAGGAAATGCTGAGAGGATAAATTGCTGGAATGACAGGTGGGCTAAGGACGAACCAATGATGTAATATCTTAACTTAGCCCGAATCAGAGATATCATGGAAGAACTCATTGACATAAAAGTATTCGATTATATGGTTGAGGATAGAGGTAGAATGAAGTGGAAACAAATAAGGATTCAGGGATTTCAAGTGAAATCAAATGATCTTTGTAACATTATCGGGTAACAGTTTATCCCCATGATACCCAAGGAATATCAAGTGACCTGGGCTCCTACGAAAAACAGGCAGTTCACGATTAAATCAGCTTACAAGATTTTGCTTGATTATGAGGATTTTGTCCTCTAAAAGGACTTAGTTTGGATAAAAAAATTAATTCCAAAAATTGTAGTCTTTTCATGGCTGGTTATCCAAAGAAGAATTCTAACCATTGATAATATGATGTGTAAAAATATTTGTATCACTAACTGCTGTTATTTGTGCAGGGCTAATTGGGAGACCATTTATCACATTTTCCTTATGTGCCATTTTTCATTGACTATCCTAAGTAGGGTTTTTCAAGCCTTCAATATTTCCTGGGTTAAACCAGCCACTGTAATTGATTTTTCATCCAGTGGCCTTGCCCATTTTCAAGCCAAAGGCTTAGATACACGTGGAAAATTTGTCTTAATCACTATCTTTGGTAGGTGTGGTTAGAAAGGAACCATAGAGTCTTTAATGAGTCTATCCATGATCATAAAACTATAATTTCCAGGATCCTATCCTTTGCCAATGAGAATGTGAACCTTATCCATTTTGATAGTTGTAAACCTCATTTGCAGGAGACCATGATTGCTCAATATTTAAGCTTAACCTTGTTAGATGAGTCTATGCGTAGGGTAGTCAACCCCAGAGCCAATGTTAAGTGGTCCCCACCTCCTACGGGTTGGTTTAAGCTTAATTTGGATGGAGCGACTAAGAACAATCCTGGAAAAGTAGGCGTTGGTGGCATTATGTGAGATCATAATGGGAATATGATGCTTACATTTTTTGAATATTTGGAAACAAGGATGAACAACGAACCTGAATATAGAGCTATGTGGAGAGGCCTTCAAATGACTCAAGACTTAGAAGGTAATTTGATCATAGAAGGAGACTCTATGCATGTTATAAATATCCTTAATAATTAGAAAACACCTCCTTGGAGGATTAAAATAATTGTTGAAGAGGCTAGGATCCTTTTCCAGGGAAGACAGGACAGAAAAGCCCAACATGTCTTTTGGGAAGCTAACAAAGTTGTTGATAAGATGGCCAATTTGGGTGCCGATGGTGATAGAATTTTCAAATGGGAACAGGATGTCCCGAGTGAAGTAGAGGATATTATTCAACAAGAATGCCAAGAATGATAGTCGAATTTACCAATAGGGAAGACACTGTAAGTTCGAAGGCTATGAGTATTCCCTTATCTTTTTTGAAATGGACTCACAATAAAAATTATTCGAGCTGTCAGTCTTGGTGGATGCTACTTTGAAATACCACAAAGACTAATGGGGATAATCACATGTCAGATAACATGGTTCCTAGTCATCTTAGTAATTTGAGGTTGGTTGATAATCACAGGGCAGGAAAGAAACAACAATATAAGACTTTGAACCAGAGCCACTTGGCCCACTAGATAGCCATCGCCATAAATCTAGCCAGTAGGTTCACTTCTCCAAGGCTGATTGGCCAAGACAATATGTGGTCCCAAAGTATGTCATATACGAAAGAAATCAATTACCAAAGAATTATTAAGAGTAACTATCAATATAGAGCTTGTGGGAGTTTTTTTCAGTACTCTGCTATGTGTGTCTATAGCTTTTTGTTTCTCCACTATTTCAAGGAAAGGATTTGTGTTTGTTTCTATTTTTGTAATTATGATGCAGGTGTGTTTTATTGGGGTATACCCAAAATGTTGTATGAGAAGTTTCCTTTTGATAACAGGCTATGTGCCTTACCGGATGTAATGGCTTTGGCGGTATGTAGATTTTACATAGATAGGATCCTTAGTAAGGACATGTTCATCAACAACCTTGGGATGATTTTTGTAAAAGGTTTTGGATCAACCTGTAAAACCCGATATTAATGCTATAATATCTTATCTATCAAAAAAAAGAAATTTATGATGTTGAATGTTATTATTGAGATGGATCAATAAGGTGTATTTGAGATATAATTTTTTTATGATTAAGGTAAATTGTGAAAAGTGTTAGAGCGATAATTATTGTCATCTAACTCTTTGTACTTGGCAAAGAAGTGTTTATGATTGTGGCAGATTTGTGTGGTCTACTTCTACATCAAATAAAAGGTATGGGTACATTCTTCCTTGGTTGAGTTGATTGGTTGGTTTTTTGGAAAACAACTTTGGAGTGAAAAGGACTTGATTAGGTTTCCTTATTGAGTTGTTGAGCTATTGAGAAGTGAATGCTATGCACCTTGTTTTATAAGCATTGTTGTTGAAGTGAGTAATTGAGTGAAGAAATTGAACTAGGGTTTGCAAAGAACATGAGTATCATTGTTATGTGAAGATTATTTTATAAGCATTATTGTTGAAGTGAGTAATTGAGTGAAGAACTTGAACTAGGGTTTGGAAAGAACATGAGTATCATTGTTATGTGAGATTGGTTGATAAGAATTGTTGGAAACATTTTGAGTGAGTGTTAATATGCTTGGACTAGGGTTTCTAAGCAAGGATTATTTCATTGAGTGATTGGTTGAGTAGATTTTGTTAAGCCTAGTCAAGTGGATGTGTAAAGTGATAAGTCAAGTTATATAAAACAAAATTATTCTATATTCTAAATTGAGTTGAGAAGGTGATTGAAAGTGATTGAGTATTGAGGTGAATGTGAAGCATATTGAGTCTCTAACAATTCTCTGTATGTTTCTAAAAGAGTGATTGAAAATAATTGAGAATTGTGATGAGTGAGAAGCATATTGAGTCTCTAACAATTCTCCTTATGTTTCTATGATATTGGACAAGTTCTAGTGTGGACTTGTTGAGCATATTTGAGGCAAATCTTTGAGAAGACTTGTGGAAATATTTATGTGAAATTTAGTGGAAGCTTACAATACAGATTTGAGGACAAATATTGAGAATATATTTGAGGATAGATTTTGGTACAGAGTTGAGGATAAGTTTATGCCGGATCAAAAATAGAGATTGAGGACATAATTGAGGACAAAGTTTGGTATATATTTGAGGACAGATTTATGTCAGATCAGAGACAAAGATTGAGTAGATTTGTGCTAGATAGAAGGATTGTGTTTAGTGCAGATTTGAGACAAAAATTTGAAGGCGACAAAGTATAGAGGATGATAGTCTCTAGTGGATATAGATCCATTAGCCAAGGCAGTGAGGACAAGTGTCTTCAGTGGATAGAGATCCATTAGCCATAGTAGTGGGGGCAATAATTCTTCTAGAAGATCACTAGTCAGAGCTTAGGAGAAAGGTGTTCTCCTATGGATAGAGATACATGAACTTGATTAGGGGATTGGTGTCTCCTTTGGACAAAGGTCCATAAATATTATAGGAAAAGTATTCCCAAGAAAATTTATTTGAGAAAAAATTATAAGGAATATTTTCTCTATGGAGTAGCCCACATTGGGTGAACCACGTTAAATCATGTCTCTTATGTGTGTGATGCTTTGTGTGATATTTACTGCTTTAATATTGCTGATGGTATCATTTAGATTAAAAATAAAAAAGTTTTATCTTATACTGTTCAACCCCCTTCTCAGTATAAGCACATGTTCTACAACTGGTATCAGAGCGAATATCTCTATGAAAAGACTAACAGCTTGGAGGAGGATCCATCAGGAAACACATGAATTCAAAAAATGAAGAAGAGACCATGTTTGATATAAAATAAGAATTCTTTGCTGCTCTCAAAAATTGGAAATAATTAGAGAGAAGAACTCAAGCTTGAAGGAACAAATTTAAGAGGATGAAGAAGCAAGGATGGAACTTCTGCAAAATCTCATAGAACTCAAGATAAAGGTAGAAGAAGGAAATAAATTTGAGCAAAATATGATAGATCTGTTAAGAAAAAGAGAAAAACTATGTGAAATATTGGAAGTAGAAATTGTTTACATAAGGAATGAAGTTGAAAGGACCAAGGTACTACAAGATGTAGCTTATGAGGAACTGAAAAAGGATTCAAGCCTTCAAGAAGCAATATCTTCAAACAAAGATAGGCAAGCAAAGGATGTCAAAAGGGAAGAAAGCAAAGAAGAACCTTGGATGAAAGTTAATCACAAGAAGAGAAGCACTCCACTAAAATCTCAAAGGCATACAAATAGGTTACATAATTTCTTCCATGGTCATTGTTTTTCTTGTAACAAGTATGGTCATAAAGTTGTACACTGTATTAGTCATGCAAGAAACAATATCAATAGAAATTTCAATTATTTTGCACCTCTTATGGATAAAGATATTATATGTTACAAATGCAATACTTTTGAGCACAAGGCTAGATGGTGTAAGATGATACTTTCTGAGTCTAGTAAAGGAAAAACAATTTCAACAACTAGGAAATATGAAAGGGAAAATATAAAGGCTAGATCAATGTTAGTTAAAATAGCCTTTCATGCTCAGGATAAAGAAGAAAAATGGTATCTTGATAGTGGTTGCTCTAGTCACATGATAAGAGACAAAGACAAATTCATTGCACTAAAAGAAACTGATAGAGGATCAGTAAGTTTTGGTGATAATCGATCAACAAGGATTGGTGGAAGAGGAACTCTAAGTTTAGATAATGGGAAAACAAAAACATAAAATATACTTTATGTTAGGGGGTTAAAACATAATCCACTGAGCGTAAGTCAACTTTGTGATCAAGAGCATATTTACTTTCCACCCAGATAGATGTGAGATAAGAAAGTCAAAACCTAGAAAAGTCATTGCCAGTGCAAGAACCCCAAAAAATCTATACATGCTTAGTGAGATCAAAGGGGAAAAATGTTTTCTATCACAAGAAGATGAAATTTTGTTGTGGCATAGAAGATTGGGTCACTTGAATTTTGACAACATAGTCAACATAAGTAATAAGCAGGTTGTCAGAGATTTACCCAAAATAAAAAGACCACAAAACACAATCTGTGCACCTTGTCAACATGGAAATCAAACTAGAACAAGCTTTAAGTCAAAAGGATATATGTCATCTGAGCCATTGAGTCTAATACATACTAATCTATGTGGTCCTACCATAACACAAAGTATTCAGGGTGAGTTATTTTATATTGTTTATAGATTATTACTCCAGAATGGTCGGGGTAGCTTTCCTGAAAGAGAAGTTAGATGCTTTTGAATAATTCAAAGCATTTAAGGAACTGGTTGAAAATGAAACTAGTAAGAGAATTAAGTTTTTGAGGTCTGACAGAGGAGGATAATTTACCTCAAATTAATTTGTAGAGTTTTATGAACAACATGGGATCAAGAGAGAATACTCAGCAGCAAGAACTCCTCAACAAAATGGAGTAGTTGAAAGGAAAAATAGACTATTGAGAACATGGCTAGAGCTATGTGAAATGAGTCCAAGCTCTTAGATGGATTTTGGAGATAAGTAGTCAACACAATAGTTTACATAATTACTAGGGATCAAATGAGGGTAAACCATCACAAGACTCTATATGAGCTGTGGAAAGGAAGACCGACTACTGTAAAACACTTCAAGGTTTTTGGAAGCAAGTGCAGCATAAGACGAGAAGATAAAAAATTAGGCAAGTTTGACCCAAGATGTGATGAGGGAATTTTCCTTGGTTATTACTCTAAGAGTAAAGCCTATAGATGCTTCAACAAGATAACTCGGACAATTATAGAAAGTATAAATGTAACAATTGATGAGAAAGATTCAAGAGAACTAGTTCAACAAACTGTGCATCAAGAAGATGGAAGTTGTCAAGAAATTTTTTGAGAGGAATCAAATGAAGAAGAAGAAACACAAAAACTTCTTCCTAAAAACCCATCCAGATATGTATAGAAGCATCATCCAAAATATCTAATCATTGGGAATCCAGATGAAAGGAAGACAAGAAGAAGGATAATAACACCATCTCAACAAGAAAAATTTTCTTTGTTATCTAAGATTGAGCCAAAGGACTTCAATTAGGCAAGTGGAGATGAGTTCTGGATCAAGGAAATGGATGAGGAATTAGATCAAATAGAGAAAAGCAAGACTTGGGAGCTTGTTCCATGACCAAAGTACAAGAATGTGATCGATATGAAATGGGTATTCAGATACAAGCTCAAGGAATATGGACATGGAAAGGGATAAAAAATAGGAACAATCAAAAAAATTAGAAGGATCAAATGAGAAGGAAAGAGGATAAAGGTAAATACTAGTGCTTGTGGGGAGTAGAAATACTCCCACACCAGAATTAACCATCTCAAGAGGAGGTGGGGGAGGGGCTAAGCTAAGAGACTCATTCTTAGCCTCGAGCCCCAAAGGTGGCCCTTTCCCATTGATGTCAAATGGGGAGAGATTTGAGTATGAGGGAGATATTTGGTTTAAGGAGAGAACATTGAGACAGAGGGACCAATGTACCAGGGGAAGCAGAACAAGAAAAAGGTCAAGTTTTTGGTAAAAATAATTTGGGTTACCATCAATTACAAAGGGGGAGATTGTTGGATATTTTGAGTCCATGAAGTTGTCGTTGATGTCAAGGAATGAGCTACCATTGATGTCAAAAGGTCAAAAGGAGCAATGCAAAAGGTTGATGGCAAAAGAGCTTCATAATATTTATTTTTAATATTAATTTAAAACATAAATAAAAGGTATTTATTAAAACCATGGTTAGACAAAATAAAAGGTTTTTATTAAAACCATGGTTGGACAAAATAAAAGGTTTTTATTAAAAACCATAGTGGGCAAAATAAAAGGTTTTATTAAAAACCATAAAGGGCAAAGTAAAAGGTTTTTATTAAAACCTAAGGAGGCTTTACTCCTTAATAAAACCAAAAGATTTAAATATTAATTTATAATATTTAAATTCTAATGAATTTAAATAATTTATAAATTAAATATTTGAAGCCAAAACATTAGCGCCGACCCCCAACGAATTCATCTTTGTCGATGTGCATAAAATCAAGGGCAAAGGTATTTATACCTTAAGCCAAAACTTATGTTTGACATTTAAAAAAATATTCACCATATTCGATGAGAAAGAGCTTGTGTGAAATCGAATGAAAGGTGCCTCCGAAGTGCGTGTGGAGTAGTAACCGTGTTGGAAGAAGAGCCAAAGGCTCTAGGGGAGAGTGAAGAGGATAAAGCACACATTGTGCTTTAGAGCAACAAGGTGAGCACGTGGCTCACACGACATGGAAGCCGCAGCCAAGGCGCTACTGAAGCATTTGGTGCAAGTTCGAATCTCATCGATTGTGGAGCGGGTAATAAAGGTTTTATTTTGATTTTTATTATTGCATATGCTAAGGTTGTTGGAGGTATAAGGTGTAATTAATTTCTGATTTTCACCTAAGTGGTGAAAGGTTAATCTGGTTAGGGTAACTATTATTTTTACCTTAGGAAAATGGAAATTGATTTATTGCATTAAGTTATAAAGAGAGTTATTTAAATTAAATACAATATTGAGTAGGGAGTTATAAGTAGAAGTTGAGTTATATTTTTAAAGGGATTTTTGATGAAATTTATGATGTTGAATGTTATTATTGAGATGGAGCAATAAGGTGTATTTGAGATTTAATTTATCTTTGTGATTAAGGTAAATTGTGAAAACTGTTAGAGTGATAATTCTTGTCATCTAACTCTTTTTACTTGGTAAAGAAGTATTTATGATTGTGGAATATTTGTGTGATATACTTCTACATCAAATAAAAGGTATGGGTACATTCTTACTTGGTTGAGTTGATTGGTTGATTTTTTGGAAAACAATTTCGGAGTGAAAAGGACTTGATTAGGTTTCCTTATTGAGTTGTTGAGCTATTGATAAGTGAATGCTATACACCTTGTTTTATAAGCATTGTTGTTGAAGTGAATAATTGAGTGAAGAACTTGAACTAGGGTTTGCAAAGAACATGAGTATAATTGTTATGTGAAGATTATTTTATAAGCATTGTTGTTGAAGTGAGTAATTGAGTGAAGAAATTGAACTAGGGTTTGGAAAGAACATGAGTATCATTGTTATGTGAGATTGGTTGATAAGAATTGTTGGAAACATTTTGAGTGAGTGCTCATATGCTTGGACTAGGGTTTGTGAGCAAGGATTATTTCATTGAGTGATTTGTTGAGTCGAGTTTGTTAAGCCTAGTCAAGTGGATGTGTAAAGTGATAAGTCAAGTTCTATAAAACAAATTATTCTATATTCTAAATTGAGTTGAGAAGGTAATCGAAAGTGATTGAGTATTGAGGTGAATGTGAAGCATATTGAGTCTCTAACAATTCTCTGTATGTTTCTAAAAGAGTGATTGAAAATAATTGAGCATTGTGATGAGTGAGAAGCATATTGAGTCTCTAACAATTATCCTTATGTTTCTATGATATTGGACAAGTTATAGTGTGGACTTGTTGAGAAAATTTGAGGTAAGTCTTTGAGAAGACTTGTGGAAAGATTTGTGTGAGATTTTATGGAAGCTTACAATATAGATTTGAGGATAGATATTGAGGACAGAGTTTGGTATAGAGTTGGGGACAGGTTTGTGCCAGATCAAAAATAGAGATTGAGTATAGAGTTTGGTACAAATTTGAGGATATATTTGTGCCAGATCAAATATAAAGATTGAGAGAATTTGTGCTAGATCGAAGAATTGTTTTTAGTGCAGATTTGAGACAGATACTTGAAGGTGACAGAGTATAGAGGACTAAAGTATCCAATGGATAGAGATCCATTAGCCAGGGCAGTGAGGATAGGTGTCTTCAGTGGATAGAGATCCATTAGCCAGAGCAGTGGGGGCAACAATTCTTCTAGAATATCACCAGTTAGAGCTTAGGAGAAAGGTGTTCTCCTATGGATAGATATCCATGAACTTTATTAGGGTATTGATGTCTCCTTTGGACAGAGGTCCATAAACATTGTAGGGAAATGATTCCAAGGAGAATTTATTTGAGAAAAAATTATAAGGAATATTTTCTCTATGGAGTAGCCCACATTGGGTGAACCACGTTAAATCATATCTCTCATGTGTGTGATGCTTTGTGTGATGTTTACTACTTTAATATTGCTGATGGTATCATTTGGATTAAAAAGCAAAAAGTTTTATCTTATACTATTCACCCCACTCTCAGTATAAGCACATTTTCTACATTACTATCAAGAGATGGTTACCTAGTAATGGATTATACCCATATGAGTGTGCCTAAGGATGGGAAGGTGACCAAGAGTGAAATTTCATCATGTTACAACTGTTTACTACATAAGTTGGATGAAGAGGGCACTATAAACTATAATGAAATCCAATATTTAATGGAGGATGATGAGTATCTCAATGATGACCAAAGTTCAAAAGTCGACATGATAAGTGATGTACTACAATATGAATAAGATTTAGAGGTTGATTACAAGGATACTAAAATAGAAAACTATCTCATCACAAAAGCACCATATAATCTCTCTGCCTTGATAAATCAAGCAGATAAAACTTGGATAAAATTTAGTTCATTGACCCATAGTAAACTATCTCATCACAAAAGCACCATCTAATCTCTCATTACAAATGCATATTGCTTTTTAATTGTACCAATAGTATGGAAAATTATGAAGCACTTTTAATTGTATTGAGAAAGGCTAACAAGTTGGAAATTAAAGACCTGAGAATATATGGTGACTCCAAACTAATTATAAATTAGGAAAATTTTCAATGTGATACAAAGAACAAGTATTTGAAGTCATATAAGCATTGGGTCCGAGATGTATTAGAAATTCTTGACACATATGAGAGAAAACTAATTCTTAGAAAATTGAATGCCAAGGAAAATAAATTGGTAGGCATGAAATCCAAGTTTAAACCCACCAATGATAAGTGGAATAAACTTAAAAAATTAGAGGTTTTCTTCATAAAAGTCATACTTGATCATTTTGATCATTGAAAAGTAATTAATAATGATGAATAAACAATATAATTCCTTATCATAGAAGACCAATATGCTCAAGAGAAAAATGAGTATGGGGATGACATCAAGGATGGAGTCATACAACTAAAAATAAATTAGTTACCCAAGGGTTTGATCAATCTAAAGAACTTGTTTAAGTTGGATAAAAGCACATAGAAACAAGCCTCACAGTAAAATCCTCATCATATCATGTTATTGAAGTGGATTAAGGAAAGAACCTACTACTAAAAAAGGATTGTAGTTAGGAGGAAATAAGCCTTTAAAAATAGATCTATGATAAGTATGGGGATATCATTGCATGTTGAATCAAGATTTCAAGGTCTATAATAAAAAAATCATAGACCACACCATCAAGTTAGAACCTAGTGCTAGGCCATTCAAATAAAAATGATGACTAGTTAACTCTAAAATCAAGGTACTAATGTAAAAGAAATTGTTGAAGTTCCTATAAGCCTAGATAATATTCCCAATCAAAAACTCCACATGGGTTTCCAATTTATTTCCTATGTATAATAAAAATGGTGACATAAGGTTATACATTGATTTTAGGAACTTGAATCAAGATTTATTAAAGGACCACAATTATTTTCCTATCATAGATTAGATTCCACAAAATATAGTTGGTTCACAAATGTCTCTCCTTGATGATTTCTTAGGGTATAATTTTAATTGGGTCAAATAAAATGACCAACATAAGATAGCCTTCAACACCTAATGGGGTACCTTCACATATCAAAGAATGTTATTTGGTCTATCAAATGAGGAGGCAACCTTCCAAAGGGATATAGACATAACATTTGCTAGAATTATAGGTGAAATAATTCTCATATACCTTACTAACCTAACTGTGCATTCAAAATATAGAAGTAAGCACATTAAACATCTTGAGTCAATCTTCTAGAAGCATGGAGAGTTAGATATCTCATTTAATCCTTAAAAGTTCATTTATATGGTTCAAGAAGGCAAAATACTAGGCCATATAGTGTCTAAAGAAGGTTTTTCCATAGACCCTTGTTAGCAAATATCCATTATTCTCACAAGATATTAATATTAAATAATATCACAAATTCATACATTCATTTAACAACAATATTGCACAATAAATCACTAAAATCTTATCGATAAAATATACTAAATAAATACATAAATGCAATTATTATTTGAATGCATATTGCATGACTTTGTCTTCAATATATACATACATGAGACTCTTCATATACACATGGATCTTGACCTTTGCACTTACATAAACTCTTCATATCCTCATACTCATAGGAGATCTAACTCTTCACATTTCTCAAATACATAATAATAAATCTCACATATTTACATAAAGACAAAGTCTCTTATGATTTCTCATAACTCTTCACTTCTAAACATGACACTTCTTTACTTATAAACATGACACTTCACTCACATAAATCACACTTACTAACATGACACCTCTCACACATAACTCCACACTTATTTACATAACACATACTCACACTTTATCACACCTACTATAGACACAAATATTAAACACGCTCTAGAATATCTACATTACTAAATAATGTTCCAAGGTACCAAATAATGTAATACCTCCAACACCCCATGTATTATATTATTTCGGATGAAAGCATTTTTCCTTCAATCTTGAATCTTATTTAATCCTTATTTTGGTCTTTCTATACTAACTTTGGTACTCGTTCAAATTTGGGTACTAAATCTGTTTTTTGGACTCATATTTGTATCTATTATTCTTATGAGCAAGTGATTACAATAATATATTTTAATAGTGATATTATTATTTGAATCAAATATCTCATTATTATTAGATTTTTTTGTTGATGTTAACACATGTAGAATATGACAACTTATTGTCTTGTTTATCATTTGAAATTTTTAAATCAACATTGTTTGTATCAACACATATGCCTTTTGTACATTCTTTGTTTATACCCAAATTTATTTCTTGAAGAAGATCATTTGTTGTCATATGCCTTAAGTCATTTGTATCACAAATAACATATTTCATCATTGGTTTGATCTTCAAACTTTTAATCAACTCTTCTTGCCTTCTTGTCTTCAGAAACTTCAAGAGTAAGTAATACCAAATACAATATCTTACCTATATTAGTAGGCAATATAATAGCAACTTTAGAGTCTTCATTTTCTTCAATAAGTTTTGAACTCAGATAATTACCAAATGTTGTAAAAAAATTATTGTTGGCTTCTCTCAAGATTGATTGTATATCCTTCTTTGACTTTCTTGAAATATCTTTTTGTTCAACATTTTCTATCTTGTGTTGTGTGCAAAGTTTTAGATATTTTATTATTTCCTTGATTTCTTCTATTGATGCTATCTAAATATTTGTTTCTCTTTATTTTTTTTGTTTATTTTCTTCCATGGTAATTTACCTTTGATCATTCTGCAATCTTATCTTGTCTTATTTTTTTTTTTCAAAATTACATGCAATTACTTTCCTTTATTGTAGGATTCCTTATTGTTCCCAAATTAAAAAATTCTCTTCAATTCAATTTTCAAATTTCTTTTTCTTTCTTCAATATCAATTTTCAATCAGTCTAACACACTGGTTGTGACAACTTAATCTCACTTATAAGGTTTGAAAAACAAGGGAGGTGGTTCAACAAGGGTAATTTTTTTTTTTTCATTTTGCACCCATTAGTAATCAATACATAGCATTGAATACCACTTTTGGGATTATGACCATTGTAGATGGCCTCCCAAGTGGATGAGACTGGTTGGATCTCTTAGAAGATACCTTTTTCAGTTCTATCCTTCTCACCCTTGGGCTCATCACGAGAACTTAGAATCATGGCTTGGGGTTATCCTCTAAGGCCCATAACACTTAGAGGGTGGACGCATAACTCCCCTCCCTTAACATGTGGAATCTTGAGTTTAATTTTACTCATATATTCTTGAATATCATGTAAGGGTGTTTAGCATAGATGCTATAGTGCTTAATTGGTGACCATGCATCTAGATTAATATCTAGCACCATGGGCAATTAATGTCATGCCATTCACATGACACTAATCATGGTCTCACTTCACAAAATTTGCAAATAATACAGTGGTTTGTCCCATAACAACCCACCATGGAATCTACCATAGAGTTTTATATTACTCCCACCAAGATTCTCTTTTTTGACAACTTCATACAGGGGCCACTACTATACTGCTTGTACAAATGACCTAAATGGATGTCCCATACCACCCATACTTAATGGCCATTCTCGATACTTCGTTGATTGCATGCACACAAATCCAACGATATTGGTAACTTTATTTTCATAGTAATTCATCCTCCTTGATGATTTAGTCAAAGGATAAGTTTAGGGTTATGGTATCATCCTCCTTAATGATTCCACTGAATAAAGGTGTATTACTTTGGTAAATTTCTCTAATTTTTCTTAAGAAAAGATCTTAGGACACCCCTCTTTTTGAGATAAATAATTCACCCATTTCAATAAGTCTTTTAAATAAATAAACCTTCTATTTTAATACTCATTTATTCATATATTAAATAAAAAATTCTTCTATTTATATAAATAAATCATCTATCTAATTATTCAAAACAAATAATTCATCTAATAAATGAATCTTCTATTAAAATAATTAAATATTTATTTTAAATAATTCATCTACTATTTAAGCAAAGATGCTTCTACTTAATTAATTAATAAAATTTTAAAATAAAGGATATTATTTATTTAAAAAATTCATCTATTTAAATAAAATATCTAAGTAAATAAATCCTCTATGATAAATCTCTTTTTCATATCCGCACTCTTCTTGTAAACTCTATAAATTTCAAATAATTACTTTTTAAAAGTAAATTCATACATAAAGAAGACCCTCTTTTTTTTCAAGAAAGGACATGTTAAAAATATAAAAGATAAGAATTTCTTTCTTTTAAACATAAAGCAAGACTTTATTTTAAAAGGAACCATTAAAAAAAAGAGAAGTCACTTCCTTTATTCAGCACCCTTCCAAGGTTTGTCATATCCGTATAGTCTAGAATCTAGTTCCTAGACCTACTGGAGAGATGGGTTGGATAGAATGGTGGAATGATGCTATTTGTTGTACAACTATCTTGCTCTGTACTTTGGGGAAAAAGGTGGCATAGTTTAGAAGACATTCCAATATTGTCCTTCATGATGATCTTGCCAAAAGCTTCTCTTAGGCTTGAGGCTTATCCGTTTAATCCTGAACTTCATTCTCATGTTGCCCAGTTGAGGCATGAACTTAAACTTGTTGAAATTTATGAGGCTTGGGGAACTAGAATTAAATCCTGTATTAATTGGCTTAAAGTTGGTGATAGGGTCACCAAATAATTTTTTCAAAGGCTCCATCCTCCTAGGTAAGCTACTCAATTCAAGGCCATTCAAAACAATGGAATAAGGCTTACCTCTATTTTTGAGATGATTAATGCTTTTGTCAAGCACTATGCTAATGTTTTTGTCACTTAAGCTTATTCCTTAGAGTGGGAGAAAGCACTGGAAGCTTGTATGGCAGTTGTACCAATTATGGTTTCAGAGTCTCAAAGAGCAAGGTGTGATAAACTTCTCTCCCTTATAGATCTAGAGGATGCATTATCTCAAATGGCAAATGACAAAGTGCCAGGCCTGGATGGCTTTCCCTGTGAGTTCTATAAGGGTCTTTTGGACTTAGTTGGTTCTGATCTGCATAAAGTTTATCTAGAGGCTTTTCGAGTAGGCTCTTTGGGAGCAATTATTAATAGGGGCAATATCAAATTCAAACCCAAGCAAGGGGACCCAAAGTTGATTACTAATTGTAGGCCTATTACTTTGTTGAATGTTAGTTACAAGATCATTTCCAAAGCTTTGGATCTTCACCTTAGGCCTCTTCTTCCTTTGATAGTCAAATCAGAGCAAATTGGATTTATTCAAGGAAGGTACATCCTTGACAATATTTTGGCTATCTGGGAGGGCATGGAATGGGCCTGGATGTCAAACCAGAACATGCTTTTTATTAAGATTAATTTTTAGAAAGCTTATGACTGCATTGAATGGAGATTCATTCTTGCTATGCTCAAAGCTTTAGGATTTAGGTCAATTTTTGTTCATACAATTGGTATGCTATTAAGATATGCTTTGATTATTCTCAATCTTAACAATTCATAGTCTAAAGTAGTGGGCCTATTTAGGTCTGTTCAGCAAGGGTGTCCTGTTGCTCCTTCTTTATACGTGCTTGCTGCTAAAGCCTTTGCCTATATTTTAACTACTCAAGCTTCTGCAAGTCTTATTAAAGGAATTGCTCTTCCAAATGATCAGGAACAACTTATTAATGATCACTTTGCTGATGACTCCTTTATTACTATAAGGGAAGAGGAGCAATCTGTTTCTAATGCTCTATTTTGTCTAAACACCTTTTGCATAGCCTCTGGTTCTAGCATACAATGGAGGAAGACCTCCTACTTCAAACAATCTCCCTTGCCTAAGCCGCCTTGGCTTCAAGGGTATCATTGGAATTGGGTCCCTCCTAGAGAATTTATTAATTTTCTTGGTATTCCTTTTGCATTTCAAGGCTCCCATGCTCATATTTGGAATTATGTGCTTCAAAGAGTTGAAAAGAAACTTGATTTTTGTCTTACTAAGAAGCAGGTAAATTTCATATTTGCTCTAAAGTTTTAGATGTAACTCATGTTTATTATTTATCTTTTTGGTTTCTTCACAGGCTTGCTATAAGAAGCTTGAGAAACTCCTTCGATATTTTCTTTGGAATAATTATTCTGAAAAAAAGGATTTCATAGAGTTTCTTGGGATATTTGTTGTCTTCCCAGGGACTCTGGTAGAATGGGTCTGTTGGACTGTAGACGGTAAGGTATTGCTTTGTGTGCTAAGTGGGTGATCAAGGCTCTGAGGGGAGCAGAAGCTTGAAAAGTTTTAGTTTAATATTTCATTTCCTTTGGTATTCCTTTAAAATGTAGAGCATGGAGAGGGTTGAATTTTCTCTCTCATTGTTACTCCAGTTTTTGTTAAGATTTATGGCTCATTTGTTATTAAAATTATATGGAAATCCTGGCAGTAGCTCACTTCTTGGATCTATTGGAGAGGATATGGCTTACATAAATGCTTATCCATCAATTCTATGAATATTTGGTGGCCCCCCATGTTTCTTCATCAAGGTTCTCCATTAGCTCGGGTGCAATAGATTCATGCCCTACGATTTTTCAAAAAGGGTATTGTTATAATAGTTGATTTCTTTTCTTGCCAGACCAGGGATTGGATCCCATGGAATGAGATCAAATGCACCTTTGATCTAAATGGTGTGGATAAAGATACATATGATTTTGTTATTACTCTCACCCCTTTTTCTATGTTGTATAATATTGGTGTGCACTCGCAGTGTCCTTGGTGTTCAAACTGGAGATGGCATGTTGACACTCCTTTGCTTAATTATAAGGTTTGTTTGGGGTATAAATGGTTATATCCTTATATTACTTTGGTTCCTAAGCTCAATTAGTGTTGGGACTTATTTTCTACAAGGACTATATGGAATTCTAGATTTCAGAATGTTTGGGCTACTTATGTTGAGCCCAAGCATTTTTTTTTTGCGTGGAACTTGTTGTGTCAAGGCCTTCACTTAGGGGAACATTTTAAGCACCTTGGAATTCCTGATCCTAAATTTCCTTTTTGTGGTATTCCCGAGTCTTATATTTACCTATTTTAGAATTATAGAAGATATAGGCAAGCTTGGGAATGGGTTCTTTCTTCTTTTTCTCCATTTATAGCTGCAAGAGTTTCTTGGCACCAAGCTCTTCTTGGGGAATATTTTACTGTATCTCATAATTTTTGAAGTGTGGCAGGTTTTTAGGATTAGCCTACTCTTTCATATTTGGAAGGCCCATAACAAAATTATTTTTAAACAATGTACACCTTCTATCACATTTACTCATGTTGACAAATTAGAAGTTTTTAATGACATGTGGCTACATATATGTACTCAAGCCAACAAAGTTGCTATGGATTTGGATCATCTACATGTTCTTATGGTGCATTGGGTCAATGCTCCATGTACATTAAATTAGATCCTCATAGAGCACTCTTCTCAGGATCATTTTTAATCCCTCTCTCATCGTCACCTCCATCATATACAAGAAGTGCTCTCGTAGATAGGCACTGGTCCCAGTCCTCACTAGTCAGAAAGCATCCTAATGTTGAAATTGTTTGTTCATACCACTAAGATGGGGGGTGGGATGATGCTCAACTAGTTTCTCCTAGGCTAGTTTTTGGTTGGAGTGATGCAGGTATTGAAGGCATTAATCATGATGTTGAGAGGTGGATTCCCATCCCATATTCACTAGTAGTTTATGTAGGACAACACGCCAGGGCACATTACTCCATATTATATGCTTTCTTTGATGTAATGATCATCAATAATCATGATTGGTAAACTTGTGTTTTGTTGACAGTATTGTTTACTAACCCTTATCAATGAGGGTTAGTTTAATTCCCCATGGGGTGTGTTAATCCATCCATTTCTTGATTGTGAAGGTTGTTATCTTAAATTAATATAAATTTGCTTTTTTCATCAAAAAAAAGAGAAGTCACTTCTATTTAAGTAATTTACTTACATAAAAATTAAAGAGATATTTCATATCTAAAATATGTTCTTCTCCTGTAAATCAAGTTAGGGACTATAGGGGACATCCTACGGGATGTCCTGATTCGCTTCCCTACTTCCCCCTCCCCTAGTTTTGTCCCAGGTCCATGACACTTCCCAAGACCTTCTCTCTAGGCTGGTTGTGATTGCAAATGATCTCCTTGGGGTGGGAGGTTCCTTATCCATTTGTCTACCCATTTCCCAGCCTAATTGAGGGTTTCCTACCTATACCCCTATCCTAGGACATCCTTGGGACCTCCCTTGGGTTTCTTGTTGACCTTTCAGGATCCTTTTTCCTTGTTGCTCTTAGGTTTGTCCTAGGTTTGTTGCAGGTTTTCTACTTGGTACTAGATTCTAGTATTTCTTCAGTGGTGGTGCATCGTGGATTTGGGATAGGGGCTTGAATTCATTATTGTGCTTCTTGAGAGGTTTTTACTACATCCTTCTAGTTTGGGGAAGACCATGTGCTTTATTTTCAATGAATCTTCTCTCCGAGCTTCCTGGATTTGGTATACTTGGTGGTTTCTCAGTGTATCTTTCATGGCCTTGGGTGGGACCTTGTGCTTTTCTTGCTATTGGGATCTTGTTGGTTTTCTTGATATGATTCCTTGAAGCCATTCATTGGCAAAGTTGGAGGTTGCTTGGGGTCATTTGTTGCTTCTTTCTGTCTTGGAATGAGACTTGTGCTTATTACCTACAACTTGATATCCCTATGGCTCCTTCAAATTGGGTTCCTTGAAACCTTCCTACCCTCTTTCCATGGCTTGCTGTTATATTTTCATTGCATATGCTGGTTTTATCTGGCATTATCGTAGTTCAACATCATGTGCAAGGGGATCTTGTGGCCTATGGAGATCATCAAATTTGCTAATCCATTTTCTAAGATCTATACAGGATGTTATTTCTTGGACTACCTTCTCGGGCTATCCCTGAGATCCTGACTTCTTTCTTTAGCGTTTGGCTATTCCTGCTCTCCTATAGTGGTTTATGGTCTTCCTAGACGAGATTCCAGTTTTTCTATGTCCTCGTCTTTATCCCAAGGTGGATTTTATTTCTTGGTAGTTTTATCTTTCGGTTTCTCCTTGGTGGGATTTTGGTTTTAGTTTTTCCCCTTGGGCAGGATTTTCAAATTGTATTTTTCCTGCATGGGTGGGATTTTTAAAATTTCTTGCTTTGGGCAATATTTTTAAATTTCTTGCTTTGGGTGGGATTTTTTAAATTTCCTAGTTTATAATTCCTTCTTGGGTGAGATTTTTTATTATTCTTGCTTTGGACAAGATTTTTAATGTGTTTTCCCTTTGGCCTATCCTTTGACCTTTTGTTTTATCTGTTGACTTGTTGTAAAAAGGTTTTGGGACTCTTTCAAAACCCACTTTTAATGAAATTTTACCTATATAAAAAAAGAAGTTCTTCTCCTTATTACCAAGGATTAAAACATAATAATATTGCAAGAAGAGTCATTACTTCATAAAGTACACCTACTTTGAATATTTCAAACATTATTTCTTTATTTAAAATATTCATCTATTTTATTGAAAATCAAAAGAGAACTCAAGTTTAATTATGAATCTCTTTTTCTCTTGTAGAAATTAAGATAACTCAGAAAAATAAAACACCATTTTATTTTAAAAAGGATAGCTTTTAAATAATATAAATATAACATTACAAATATCTTCCGTCGTTTGATAAAAAAAATTAATTTTTGTTGGCAAGCAACCAGAGCGTCTCCAATACATCACATCATATTCATATTACATAACATATTTTATCTTTAATTAAAAGTGTAGTATTTTTCCAATTCCTTCTCTTCCACAAGCTTCTGCTCGAAGCCTCCACCAGGAGTTGAAAGTAGGTAAGCGATCAAAATGGCTCGAGGAGTGAGTGCAAGTTTAATTAAGGAATGAACTCATAAGCACACAAATGAATAGACGACACATAAAATGCATTCTCATCCAACAAACTCAGATTTCCAAGTTGAATAGCCTCATCCATTAACATAAGTACACAAATGAATAGGCAACATTTCAAATGCTTTCTCGACCAACAAACTCGAATTCCTAGGTCAAACACCCTCATTCGTTATCTAGATTAATTAAAAATCAAACAGTAAGATAGAAGGGTTTTTCTTTACCAGTTTTTAGGTTGATTCATTTTAATAATACTATATTTTAATTAAACAAAAGTTAACTTTTTGGAAGCAACGTTCTATATAAAATTATATATTTTAATTAAAGAACAACAAGCAAGTTTGCACACGAGATTCATCGGTAACACAAATATATTATAGTAGTTCTTAAAACTGATGGTATAAGTTTAAAACCCAATATAGGTGGTGACTAATCCAATTATTTATCCTATTAATGTTTTTATTAATTACTTTGTGTTCTTTCATTATCTCCTATGTCTGCGGGGATGCTAGACTAAATATTTATAAATAAAATTTTCAGCAAGCATGTTTACAACATTATTCCAAAAGAACAGTAGTTATTCGTTACCAAGTTTTTCCAGAATATCTTATTCTAAGAAAACAAAATATTGCAAATGAGTTTTCCTACATGGCCAACTACTCAAAGATAACACACTTAATAAACTTTTTTCTAGAATTCAAAGGTCACAAATATGGACGGACTACTGCAGAATGTTTTTCAAACAAAACATTTATTTTAAACTATAATTGTATCCTGTAGCCACCCCTTTATATAGAGAGCCATTCAAAATAATTCTAAGTTAAAACACAACAAAAGATATCAAGGATTTGACCTAAAATAATGAAATTAAATCTCCAATGTGTGCAATACTTCTTCTAGCCACCCTTCTGATCTTATCCTTCTTCCCCATTCCATCCTCACTTCTCCTTTTTAAAAATGAAAGAGGGAGAGAACCAATAAGCAAATGGAAACCATGCAATAGACCAACTCAATTACTCCTTAATCGTCCAAGTGTTTCCATTATATATATATATATATATATATATATATATATATGCAAGGAAACATTAAAAAATGAGCAAGATTCATTTTAATTAAAAGTCCACCGATTAATTTTAATTAAAAATTATTTTAATTCATTTTCTTAAATAAATAAATTATTAAACAAAATAACCATCTAATTTATCATATATACCTCTAATAATTCTTCTCATACTAGCAATTTGATGATAATATGAATGTTACATCTGCCAAATGAGAATATCTCCCATTCTTTGTGGTACTTTTCTTATCGTTGGAGGACTTTAAAAATAAGCACTCACTTATTTAATGATTTGAAACATTCAACATTGCATCTATATGAATGCATCCACAAGGGCTTTCATGTACCCATGAGCCATTGGTGAGTTTTTTGCTACCAAGGTTATTCCACCCTTGAAAGGTGAATACACCAATGTGGTATGAATTTGCATCGCTATTATTTCCCTTCTGTCTTTCTAGAACCTGTATTTGTAACACAAAATTCATCAACAATACCTTGTCAAGAAATATTAAAACATAATAATTCAAGAAATATTAATACTGTATACATACAAAAATAACAACATTATAAGTCATGTTTTGGGAGGGTCATAAAATTCTTCCCCCTACTTCTAAACACAATCCCATGTGTTTTAAATTACATTTGAATCAAATAGATATATACATATATATTTCCTTGAGTAAAAATTGAAATTGTTATCTACTCTTTTCAGTAGCACAGTCATTGGAAAAATAGTTCGACTAGACCCTACTTGATTCATTAGCACAAATATTGAATATTCATGAGTCAAGATACTTGTTATCTACATATTAAATATATTCCAAACAAAAAAAAAATATTTTTAAATGAAGAAGATGTCATGGAATTTTGATAAACTAGGTGGCGAGGCAAGTCTATAGGCCACAAGACTGGTTTGACCATGATCTTAAATCGACCAACAGTTTCACTTAAATTAATTTTATTCTTCAAATATTTTCTTTTATTCTTCCTTTAAATCTTCAATTTTCTTTTTTGCAATCACTATTCTTTTCCTTATTTCATTTTCAAATTCGATTCAAATAAATTTTCATTTCTTAATCTTCTTTTTCTTTTCTTCCTAATTCATTATTTTTCACTTTTTTCTCCATTTTATCTATCTTCAATTTATTTAATTTCAATTTTCAATTCTTCATTCAATTTCTTCTTTCTATTTTTCCTTCTTCAATTACTTCCTTTTTCAACTATCTTCTTATTTAATTCTAATTTCTTCTTATAATTCCCTTTATTTGATTCTTTTAAAATTTATTTTATTATTTACCTTTAATCCTTTATCTTCTTATATCTCCCAAAATAACTTGCTTCCTCTAAAATAAAAATTTCCCTCTTATTACTCCAATTAATCTCCTTTTTAAATAAATGCTTTTTAATCCTTTTTAATAAATCAACTTTTGTAACATTATAACATTATGAGGTAAATTTTGAAAATGGCTTTACTCGATGCCTACTAGTGGAATCTTTTGACTATGAGTTGACATCATGTATTTCATGTCATTGGTTAATGATTTATTCAATCCTTCTACTTCTCCTACATCATTGGTTAAATGTTACATCCTCGCACAATTCTTCCTTTCACTTGGCATCACCTAATATGTTGTTCACCTTCCTTATTTGCTATACATCTAGTTGGAGTTATATGTAAACATCTTCTCTCTTCTATCTACTCCTTTCACCTAATTTGCCCATGTTCTACTCATTAATGTTCAAAATTTCCTTCGAATGAATCCACTACTTGCTTATCTAAATATCTTCTTTGATTGTATCCTCTTCAAGCTACTCATCCTTAAACACATTGAATGTCTATCTAGTTGTTCTGCTTGTTTGGATTGTCTCCCATCCATCTATTCTACTTCTAGCCTTGGCTTCAAGAGTGTCTTCTATCATTGGCTCCTCAACATTCTTCCTTCAATATCCAATCTCTGCTTCTATCATGTTGTTCATATTCAAATGTGGACATTCCTTCTACAAGGCTTAGCTACTCAACATAGTATTATCATTGTCTATCCTTTTAAATGCTACAATATCTCTCATCAAATATTCATTGTGGATTTTAAAAAGTCCACCCAATGTGGATCTAATAATACTATTAGAAAATATATTCTAAATAGTAAATAATCTCACATATTCATATATTTATTCAACAAAAATATTGCACAATAACTCATTGAAATCTTATTTATAAAATATATTAAAGCAATGCATAAATGCAATGTTTATTCAAATACATATTATAGGGCTTTGTCTTCAATATACACATACATGAGTCTCTTCATATGCACATCACTCTTTAACTTTGCACTTACATTAATTCTTCATCTCCTCATACTCATGGGATATCTCATTATTCATATTTCTCAAATATATAATAATAAATTTCACATATTTACATAAAGATAAAGTCTCTCATGATTTCTCATAACTCCTCACTTCTAAACATGACACTTCACTAACATAACTCACACTTACTAACATGATACCTCTTATACATAACTCTATACTTATTTACATGACACATACTAACACATTGTTATGATATCTATTATAGACTCAAATATTAAACACACAAAATAGAATATTTACATGATAAAATAATGTTCCAATATAACAAACAATATAATACCTCCAACAATCTTAACCAAATAAAATCCATCTAAGACCCCCCACTTCCCTTTTTTTATCAAAATAAGTAGGTCATTCATAGGTTAAATCTAGTTTATCACTAAACTTACCATGAATTTTTTCCATATGGTTAGGCATATTACCAAAATATTAAAAGGATCCTACCCTAGAATGGACCGACAAAGGTAAGAAGTCTATAAAATGTTAAAGATGCCATCCCTAGAACCTTAGTCTTGATCAACCTAGATAATTCAAAATATTTTAGACTATATGTGTTTGGTGTAGATGAAAGCATCATCATTTTCAAGACCCACAAGAATGATAAATATGAGGAACATTCCGTATCTTTCAAAATCCAAACCCTCCATAACTATAAAGAAATATATAAACTTACTGAAAAATAGGTTTTTGCGATCATAAAAACTCTTAAGAATTTTATGTACTATCTATCACTGAGCAAAACCATCATCTTTCTAGTATTACCTAATGTCTAATTTGCATTGGTTCATGGAAAATTAGGAGAGAAAATAGATGGTTGGATTAATAAAAATTAATAATTTGACATTGAGATCAAACCCACCATGCTCATCAAGGGAATGACCTTATGTGAAAGCCTAGAAATAGCTTCTAAATATTAGATTACTCTAGTAGAAGTACATGTGGATGACAGAATGGGTTGGATGGGCAAAAAATACAAATATATGACCATACGACATGTACCAAAATGGATGAGAGTTAAAGAAAGTGCTCAATTCAAGCAAAAACCAACATACTATTACTGGATTGATGGCATCTTGTTTACGAAAAGGTATGATGGTGTCTTGTTTTTTTGTATTGAAGATGAAAGGATAAAATGACTAATCAAACAATACTATGATGAAGGATGTCATTACTCTATGCCTGATATGGCTCACAAAATCCTAAGAGTTGGATATTATTAGCTTACCATCTTCGCATATTGCTACCAATGGGTCAAGAATTGTAGATCCTTTGCATGTTAAAAGGAAAGAAGAGAATAGTGTCAATGCCCCTAAAACCCATCATCATAATTGAACCATTTTGACAATGGATCCTAGAATTAATAGAAAAATCAAACCATTCTCAAGTATAGGACATGGACATATCTTCATTACTATAAATTACTTCAATAAAGGGGTTGAAGCAATCCTATCCAAATCATCCAATCAAGAGACAATGGTTCAACTGCTATAAGATATCATCACTAAATTTGAGGCTCCACCTACCATACTCATAAATAATACTACCTACTTCAAGGGGACCAAGGTAATGAGGTTTGCATTGGAATATAAGTTCTTTTTTAAGAGGTTATCTAATTTTTACCCCAAGATAATGAGTTGGTTGAGTCAACTATCAATAATATTATAAGGATATTAAATAAAAATATTCTTGAATCACAAATGGACTAGTACATAAAGTTTCATAAAGCATTATGGATAGATCAAGTGACACTAAAAGCCTCCACTATATCATTTCCCTACAAGTTAGTCTATGGAAATAAGGTCATGCTATTGATCAATTTGAAATTTCCTCCCCTTAAAATGTCATAGCATCTTGAGTTGAAAGGCACTAACATAAAGCCCATAAAATCAAAGCTAAATAAACTATTATCCCTGGAGAAAGAAAGAGAAAAGAATTTCAAAAGAATAATGCATAACCAAAAGGCAATTAAAATGTGGTTGGATAAACGAGCCATAGACATGTTCAAAAAAGAAGGATATCTTATATTCAAATGGGATGAATATTGGGTAAAACTATGAGAACACCAAATATTTGACTCCTTATGGTGTGGGCTCTATCAAATTAAGAATATCATGGGCCCAAATGCCTATTAAATTGCCACCATGGATTAGAAGATGCTATCAATTTTCATGAACAAATAAAACCTTTGCCCAATCTAGCAAGAATAATTCCATCCAAAAGCATATGTAATTATATATACTTTTTTTGTTAGCTTTTTATGGTGTATATTAAAGTAAATGCAACCACAAGATGTAAAATAAGTAAGCTATGATAAGTATATGATAATGTCACTATAATATGAAGGAAATAATTAGATAAAATTCTGCAACAACTCAGTAATATGTCATTAATGAAAGCTCATAAAAATAGTACAATATAATATAATGGAGGACTTGAACACTCCAGAATTTTAAATGAAGAACTACACTGTACCTAATCACTACTATAATCTACATCTCTACTATAACATTATCTCTCACTCACTCTATACCTTAAAGGCCTATATATAGGAATATATGTGCCTTGGCCTTTAATCTACCCATGACTCATGTACATGTGGACTACATGCACATTTACATCATTGCACATTCTAACACTTGTGCATTTATTACATTGCATGAAGTAACTCAAACCTTACTCTAAAGTAAACTCCTACTCTAGTTATGTATCCAAGGTGGTACATTCACATGTACCAAATAATGTAATATAATCTAACACCCCTTCGTATTACATTATTTGGGTATTGAATACTTTAGTCTTCAATATGGTTCTTCATCTAATTTTAGAACTTGTACTCTTCTTCTCTGCTTTCTTTATCCTCCTCCTAGTTTGTGTCATATTCAAGCAAGTAGTTAGTGTCTTCATAAAATGCTATCTTTGTTGAGAGAGCTTTAACTTCATGTTCCTTTGTAGGTTCTTCTAGTTCTTGAATTTCAAGGATCTCTTGAACCAAGTTCTCTTTTTTATTCCCTTATCGATATTACAATTGAGGATATTTGTATTGATTCTAAGAAGGATATGGACACTAAAATTGTTGTTGTTGTGGACTATACTGATTCTGATATTATCTTGGTTGGAATGACCTATTAGGTTGGTTTTCTTGATAATTATTTCTAGGATTGAATCTACAGTAGTTGGTACTATGTCCTTTCTTCTTGCAAAATTGGCAATATTTGTTATTCCATGGTCTTCATCCTTTTGAGGATGAGGCAACATTTTCGTGTGGATTATATTTTGAAACTAATGCATTGTTAGTCATTTCATCCTTAATTATATTTTTATCTCATATTCTTGAAAAATATTGACTAACTCATCAAAAGATGTATCTTTACTTAGCATTTGTAAGGATGTAACTAAGTGTTTGTAGTTGTCTGGAAGTGCTCTCAAGGTTACCTAAATAAGGGACTTATCTTCAACCTTTTCTCCTAAGAAAAATAATTTTATTTTTATATTTGCAACTTTCCTTAGAAATAGTTCTATACTTTCACCACTATTCACTTTTAGAGAATGCAATTGAGTTTGAAGGTTTAAGATAGTGGCTTTATTATTTTGTTCAAATATTTTGGCTAAAGTTTCCCATGCATTTGAATATGTTCCTACTAAACTAATGTAGGGTTGTATTTTATCTGTAATGGCAATAGTTATTATCATTAATGCTTTTGCTTCATTTTCTTCAAACTTCTAAATCTCACTATCACCTGAATCTGGTTTGGTTTTAGTTCCTTTGACTATATCCCAAAGTTTCTCAACTATTAGAATTGCCCTCGCTTTTTTTTCATTAGTATTTTGGACCTTTAATAAGTTGTGATTCTGTGAGAATGATTTTTTTTATTGTCATTATGATATTTGTAGACTACCTTATACCTCCCTAGTTTAGAGAATATGCTCAACCTTGCTAGGAAATTTTCAATTTTACAAGTTTTGCAAAATGTCTTCTATCTTGCAAGTGTTTGAATGCACTATGAATCTTGAAAGTATGCTTAGATTTCTTATTTTGAGTTGAATAGATTTTTTCTCCCTAATGTTCAACTTTAATGTATTGCCTTATTTCTCCCTATCAAATAGTTAGGAGAAAGCTAAAGATAAATGATGATGCACCTTCAAGTTTTAATAGGTGCTTTTCCTTCAAGACCTTCTAGTAGGATTAATGTCTCAAAAATTAATGTAAGAGGTTAATGCAAAATGTTATTTCCAACTTCCAAGAAATTAATGGTTTTGCTCCTTTTTTTTAAATTTGTGGAAAAAATCCCAAAAGGGATGCCACTTTCGGGTAAGACCCAAGGAGGCAGGGGTATCCATTCCGCCAAAAATACCTAGGACTTGGACCTGACCTACCACCTTTGACATACTCAAGGAGCAAACAAACACACAAAACCAATTTAAAAATAAGTAAATAACAACAAAAATAATAAAATAAAATAAAAAACATGCTCCTTGAGTGTGTCAAAAACAAAAGCATAACCAAACACGCACAATAATATAAAAGAAACCACAACACAAACCAAATATAAAAACACAAGAACCACATAACAAAACACAAACAAGACAAAAACAACATAACACTACAAAAACATAACCCAAAAAAAACATGAAAAATAAACACAACCAAAACCTAAAAAATTATAAAAAATAAAATAAAAAACAACCAACAACAGACAATAAACAAAAACAAAAAACATAGAAAACACTCACACATAAAAACACGAAATAACACAAACAAAGAGAAACCCAAGAACAAGAATGAAAAAAACACAAGAACAAAAAAAAAAAAACAAAACAACAAAAACACAAGAACAACAAAAAACAACACAAAGAACACAAAAACAAAACAAAACAAAAGAACCCACCCACCTTAAACCTAAACAAAAAAAATAGAAAAATAAAAAAGAAAAAAAAATTGAACAAAAGAAAGATCTATCTAGACCAAAAGACTATTAAGGCAAGAATCAATGGAGGAAACAAAATAAATAATAGAATGAGCTAGGGAACTAAAAAAAACTGAATGAACCAAAGGGAAGCAAAAAAAAAAAAACAAGAAGAAGAAACTAGGTACCTTCAGAACTGGAGCCATCCAAAGAAATGATAGAAAGAAGATCTTCCCTAATTTGAGAAGCCCACCATATAGGAGGGTGGCCATAAAAAGTAAGATCATATTTGTCCAAAGCCCAATTAGCTAAAGCATCTACACTCTTGTTTTGATCTATGACCACATGATTGTAATCAACTTTCAAAAATCCCATCTGGATTAACTGAATCTTCTTAATAATTATTTTTATTCTCCAATCCACCTTATGATTCTTAGGAGTCTTCAAGAGATTAATCATAAGTTGAGAGTCAGACTCAACTAACACCTTTTCCCATCCAATCTTAGTAGCCTCCTGAAGGCCTCTGAGGATACCATACCGCTCAGCAAGGTTATTGGAAAGAATACCCAAATTCTTAGCAAAAGTAAAAACCAGGTAGCCATATGAAAGTCTACCAATTCCTCCCACACTGGCTTTTCCAGGGTTCCATCTAGAGGTTCCATCAGTATTGACTTTTCCAAAATACTTAGGAGGAGGTTGCCAATTTCTAGTCCTATCCATCTTACTAATACTCACATTCCCTTTAAGTTGGTTGCCCTTAGAAGATTTAATATTCAATCTTTGCATCACTTGATCCCATATTTGGTGGGAGTTTTGGGGATGATTAAGGATTTGATGGACTGATTCAACTAAGTTGGCTATGGTCTTTTGCAAAATATAGTGAGTATCCTTCCTATCTTGATTAAAAATTTGGTTGTTCCTTTCATTCCAAATATTCCAAAGAAGAATGGTAGAACCCATCCAAACTAACTATCTAATAAAATGATCAACACCCTCTTGATTAGGCCAATCCCTCCAAAGTTGTTCAAAAGTAAAAAAATTGGACCACTGTAAGCCAAGTAAAGTGGCCATTCTTCTCCATAGCTCAGAGGCTAAAGTACACTTAATAAAAATATGGTTGATATTTTCTACATTCTCTTCACACATTTCACATCTAAAAGGGCCATGAAAACCACGCTTCATAAGTTGCTCACCAGTAAGCACCCTACGATGCAATATAATCCAATTAAAGAACCTCACCTTAGGCCAGAGCTTTTGAGCCCAAAATCGAGAAAATATGTCAGAAGAATGGTTAGTATTATTATGGCATAAGGTCAAATAACCTTGAGCAACTGAAAACTCACCCTTAGTAGTGTTGTTCCACCCAAAACAATCTTTTTCATGGGACCAAGAGAGGGATCTCATATGAAGGATGCCTTGGATATCTTGTCTTTATCTTTCTGGGATTTGAATAGGCCAGTCCTCAATAGGGATCCAATATCTACCAACCTTTGAATTACCAGTATGGTACCGATAGTAATTAGACACCTTTATCCAATTAGCTCGGTGAAGCTCCTCCATCCAATGCCTCCAATCGGGAAACTGAGTTATCAAAGGCTTGTGACCATCCCAATAATCTATCCAAAAATTTGCATGTTGACCATTATGAATGATCCAAAATAATTTTTTCTTTATAAAATCCTCACCAGTCTTAAGAACTGCTAAAATGGGAGAACCTTTGGTAGGAAGTTGATAGCGAACAAGGTCTTCAAGACTTTTGTTCTTAGCATATTTAGCATGGAGATTATTGGCCCAAAGAGCATTGGGGTTATGCAACATCCTCCAATATAATTTAGTAGCTAAAGCTTTGTTGTTATTAATTGAAGACCGAAATCCTAACCCCCTTCACTCTTAGGAAGACATAAAGTATCCCATTTCACCAAGGCCCATTTACTTTTCTCCTTAGTACCACTCCAAAGGAAACAATGACTGATTTGATCCAATTCTCAAAGAACAGCCTTTGGGATATTCAAAATGGAAGAAAAATAAATAGGAATAGCTTGAAGGACTAATTTTACCAAGGTGATTCTACCCCAGAAGAAAGCCACTTGTTGGTCCACTTTCCAATTTTCTTCTTGACTTTGTCCAACAACCAATTCCAATCTTTATTTTTCTGCCTTTGAATATTTATGAGAATACCTAAATAAGTGATTGGAAGAGAGGTCTTCTTATATCTTAATTTATCCAAGACCATGGATTCCTGTCTAGTAGAGCAGTGAAAGAAAATACCTTTAGATTTGTCTTCATTGATCAACTGCCCAGTAGCCTTAGAAAAATAGCTAATGATCTGCTTAATATTAGAAGCTTCCTTAACTGTAGCTTTACCTAAAATAGTAGAGTCATACATAAATTGAATATGAGAGATAGGTCTAGCTCCATGAGCAATGGTAACTCCCTCAAGGGTTTTGTTTTCCCTCTTTTTGGTTATAGTCCTACCCAAGCATTCAACAAGAATGATGAATAAATAAGGGGATAGCGGGTCACCTTGCCTAATACCTCTAGAAGTTGGGAAAGACTGAGAAGGCCTGCCATTGATAAGAACTAAGTAGGAAACTAAAGAGATACATATCCTAATCCAATCCATCCAATCTGTAGAAAAACCAAATTACCTCAAAACTTTGATAAGGAAGTGCCAATCCACTCTGTCATAAGCTTTGGATAAGTCTAACCGAATGAACATGGAAGGAGAATTTTGTATATCCATGGAATGGATGGCTTCCTGAGCAAGAACTATCTCATCTACTATTTGACCTCCTTCCACATAACCCCCTTGCTCTAGGGAAATAATCTTATGCAAAAGAGGCTTCAACCTTTCTGCCATGATTTTAGCAATGATTTTGAGAAGAACATTACATAAAGAATAGGTCTAAAAGCTGAGATATGATCAACCTCTTGAGATTTTAGAACAAGAGTAATATAAGTTTTATTGATAACCTTCAAAATTTCTTTGGATTTCCTGGCTTCTTCCACCACCTTTAATAAATCAACATGAAGGATATCCCAGAACTCTTGGTAGAACTCAATGGAAAACCATAAGGACCTGGGGTTTTCCATTTTTGTATTTTAAAAACTACTTGTTGATGCTCATTGATAGTAACAGGAGAATTCAAAATAGAGTTCTCCTCAGAAGTGATAAGAGAAGAGATTTATTGAAGAACATTTTTTTGTGAAGCTGAGTCAAGAGGAGTAGCAGCAAAAATATTGGAAAAGTAACAAACAACAATAGAGTTCATGCCATCCCAAGTATAAACAACATCTCCAGAATCTGATTTTAAGGAAGAAATAAAGTTGTGAGATCTGCGAGCTAGAAGAGATTTGTGGAAGAAATTTGTGTTTCGATCTCCTTCTTTGAGCCATTGAATTCTATATTTTTGCTTCCATAAGATTTCTTCTCTTTTTTGCCATTCCTCTAACTGAGTTGTGAGTTTAGTTTCATCTGCACTTGTCTTCTCTGTGAGGCCATATAAATGGATTTTCTTATTCAAATTTTCAAGATGAGGCCATTCCTCTAACTGAGTTGTGAGTTTAGTTTCATCTGCACTTCTCTTCTCTGTGAGGCCATATAAATGGATTTTCTTATTCAAATTTTGGGGATGTTTTTTCTATGAACATCCCCAAACTCTTTCCAATTCCAAGTCTTGATTTTGGATTTAATGTATTGCAGTATTTTGGTAAAATAGAACATCTTAGTCCCATGCCTAGGTTTACCTTCCTTCCACCATTGTTGCACATGAGGTCTGAAGGAAATGTCTCTAAGCCACATTAATAGAAAACAAAAAGGAGAGAAACTCACATTGGTTTTCCACATTTCCACCATGACTGGCCAATGATCCGAACCAAAATTATTAAGAGTCTTCACTTTAGGAATGTGACCATGGATTAAGAAATTTTCAGAGAGCAAAAATCTATCCAATATCTCCACTATACAAGCTAAGCCTTGCCTTCTGTTAGACCAAGTCATAAGGCCATTATCTGGTTGGATATCCATAAGATGGAGGTTTGCAATATATTCGCTAATGAGGTCAGTGCTTTTGTCTAAATTTCTATTTCCCACCCTTTTCTCATCCAAAGAGGGGATGGTATTGAAATGTCCTCCGATCAAGATCCAAGCTTTAGAAAAATGAGAGATAATATGAGTAATATCCTTCCACTGTCTTCTTTTTTCCTCCAAAGAAGTTGGAGCATAAACAGTAATGCAGAGCATAATCTGGTTGAAATGTCTACTTTGAATAGCTATAGCCAACAAACCCCAACCGCCAACCATATGGTGAATAACTACCTCTTTTGGGTCCCAAATACAAGCAATGCCACCCAAAGTCCCTTGGGAACTGAGGGAAACCACTTTTCTATCTGGCCAAATTTTACTGGCAATTAAGTCCATATCCTCCATTGACATCTTTGTTTCTTGAAGGAAAACAGGATGTGGATGATTTATCTGAATCATTCTTCTAATTTCATTTTGTTTTCAAAGACTCCCTTTGAGTCCTCTAATATTCCAAGTGATGATCTTCATTAATACCAGGGCTAAAAAAGTTGGGAAGAGCATTAATCTTACCTTCCTCTACAAGATTTTCACATTGTTTTACCATATGATATTGATTGGTCGTGTGACCTACTTTTTGATTAGAATCCATATTCAATTTTTTTTCCCTGTTTCTTGACTTATTCCAATTGAATCTGAGATGGCTTCTAACCTTCAAAAATGGTCGTACACAGCTAAAATTTTACTAGATGGTTCAAAACTTCAAATAATTTTAACCTTCACTTTTTAATGGTCTAATTTTTCTAAATTCTAAGAAATTAAAGTTTGATGTAGTATGCCTTATAACTCCCTAATTTGGAATTTTAGAAATTAATAATATTTGCAAATTAATAATTCACTTTTTCAATGTTGAAAACCTTATATCTCCTAATTAATTATTTGCAAATATTTTAATGTTTGAATCTCAAGCAATTTATAATATCTTTCAAGATATACTCCCTTTGCTAAAATTGCCTTCTAACTTTCTAAGGTTGATATTTCAATGCATTAATAAATAAATTTCAACCTTATATTAAGCTCCTTATAACTCCCTAAACTTTAAGAAAAGCAAATATTAAATAATATAATTCTTTTACCTTCCTTGCAAAATGTAATGTGCATGTTGATTATTCTATGGAGTGACTCTTCAATCCAAGCGTTGTATTTCCTAATATATGTGTATAGTAGATATTATTTAATGCTCATGGATGCCTTCTCCTCCTCCTTAATTACACTTTGACTCCACTCTTGCTGCTTGACTATGTGCTTTCAATTTTATGTGTTCTCCTTCAATGTTGGGTGCTTAAAAATGCTTTTATGCTTCTTAAGACTCTAGGCATGTGGCGCTTTGGGGGTTACATTATTGATGGACGTTGGTTTAGATGCCTTCAATGCTCATGCCTCCTTTGAATTATGAGACATGATTATTATACCTTCTAACCTCCAAATGATGCTTTTTAATGCTAAAAAATTAGGTGTTACTTTCTCCTGAGTGCTTCTTTCCTACACAAGCATTAAAGAAATATATGGACACCATGTTTTGTTGTGCTAAGTGGTACTCATTTCCCTTACATGTAAGACCATATTCAATACCATGAAGGCACTATGTGTCTTTTCTTTAACACTTTCTCTTAGGCAAATGGTGATGCTACTCTCTACAATGAGCAATGGTGGTTCTATGGTACTGCAATTGTGATTCTATGGTGCTCTAATGGTGGCTTTAGGTGTTTCAAATATCTCTATTCTCAGATGGCAATTCTTCCAAGCTCTAGCTTGGGTAATGCACCTTTATTTTCATCGTAACTTGCTTCTTTATGCTTGCAATATATAATTCTTAGCGCTATCCTTTTTACATAGGTTTGATAGGCTCCTTATGTAGACCCGTTGTGTTATCCTTTTTATATAGATATGCAATGGATGATTGGATCCTTATGTAGGTTTTGATTTTATAAGTTAATGCTGCTTGTAGATGCTCAATTTGGTGTTGTATTTGGTGTCTTTAGACATGCTGAAACTCAGCTATTCTAAGCTCTTCATTGGCTCACTTCCTTCACTTGAAATTTGCACCTTTACTTTGATGAAATGGCTGCTTTGTAGACATATGTTGCTAGTTGTTATAATGTATTTGAGACACTCTAGTGTTGTCCTCTTTTGCTACGTAGGATAAGAGGAATATGGTGCAATAATCCAATGCAAATAGCTTTGCAATAGTTAGGTTAGAATATCTTAATTTGCGCTAAAGCTTTGTAGACTTTAAATCTCATTTTTTTCAAACTTTCTCTCTTCCTTAATAAGGCAGTTTCTTTGTACTACTCCTTGGTGGTAAATGGTGATTTGATTTTATCTTCCTTGCTAGAAAACTCTCTCCTTTGCTTTTTTTAACTTAGCAATAATGATACAAGCTCTTAACTAATATGCCCTTTTGAATGCACTAATTTTCATCTTAACTTAAATACTTAGTGCACCTTTAATAACTAGTATAGTGCAATAGTAATTTCTCCTTATTACTCCTCTAAATAAAATATTTAAAATAACTTGAAATATGCACTATGATCTATACAATTTTCACTTACAAATAATGTCTTCTTTGCTTTTACTAGAAGGTAGGATGTTGATATTTTCCTTTCTTTTAAAATATATATAACTCATTCTTTTTGTGTGTAGGTTATAACCCTTGTAAAAACAATCTTCTGCACTCCCTTTAAGACTTTAATATGCAACCTTATCCTTGCAAATTTTAATTTCTAATATGGTTCTTAATGAAACTTAATAAAGAACCAAATAACTAAAGTTCAAATAATGAACCTTTTGCACCAAAGTTGTTTACCTTAATGACCTCTGTAGATGATGGATAACTTGATGATTTGAATTCACCAAAATACTACCTTGTAATAGATGAAATTTTAGCTCTTCCTTGATGTCTAAGATAGCTCTTTAGCTCACCTATTTGCATCTTTGAAACCCTTTAACTTGCTATCCTAAAATTATAGTTTGGTGGATTTAATTTTCCTTTAGAATGCACTCTATAGATCTGAAGTTTTGTAGCTAGTAATGTTACCCTAATTGTTTCCATTACACAATCAATATCTCCTTCAAAATATTGTCAATGAATCTCCCAAATTTGGTAGGAAACTCCTCCAAATCACAACTGATATTTATCTCCTAGATACCTTCTATCTTCTATTGTAAATTCGATAACCTCCTTTCTCTGAAATGACCTTCAAGACTTTAATGGCAATCCCAAATATCTTAAATTTGGTGTCTTCTTTATCTTTCAACCTCCTTGTCAAATTTTGACTTCAATATTGTCCTAAGTAGTGGTCTTCTTCTCAAGATTTTGACTATATTGAGGTCTTTACTACTCTCCTTCAAAATTTGGTAAACTCCTTGCCAAAGTCTTCTTATTTTGGGCTTGTTTTTAGATAATGATAATTATCCCAAATTTTGTTCTATCAGGAACTCCTCCTTCCTAGTAAATTTCTCCAATGAGTTCTTATAGGAACTCCGTCAATGGACTTCTTTGAAATTTGCTTCAATGGCCTGCTCAAACTTTGTAATAAGGCTTTCCTAGCCTTCTCCTTCTTTCTCCTTGGGACCTCTTCTCTAGGATATTCAATCTCATAGCTTCTCTAGTCTTCTCAATGAGACATTTTATTCAATATTCTATTGTAGAAGTCTTACAATGATATCTCCCTCTTCGATCTCTAAAATCTACTGCTTCTAGAATCTAGAACATGACTTTTTCTAGTCCTTCTCTATATTCAATATTCCTAAAATGGAAGTTCTTCAACGGGACCTCCTATGTGCCTCTTCAGCTTCTTGAGTTATTCTCTCCTACTCATTCAATCTTCAATCTGTAGTCATAAATGTATATCACTAACCTCCAATCTTCTCCTAAACTCTTCTCTAGAGTCTCTTCTTCTTCAATCTACAATAAGACTCCTATGGTATTTTCCTCTTTTACACTCTATAGGCCTGTAATATTACAATGGGACCTTTTTCGTATGTCTCCAAATATCTGATCTTCTATTTGTTATTTTAGCTACTGGATTAATTCCAAAGAAGATATTATTTCTAGATGTTTGTAGAAAGCTTCTCAATTTTTTTGAATCTCCTTGTCTAGCAACAAAGTATTAGGACTATAATTAAAAAAATCTAAATAGAGAGATGATCAATATTCACTAGTTGATTTTTCAATCTGGTGGAATTAATATTGAGTCCTAGTCTTCACGAGTTTTTCTGCAACCCTGTGGAAAGATTAGTCAAATGCAATTTTCAAAAAATTTGAAAATGATATTTTTGAACTCCTCTTAATCTCTTTTGTAGCTCTCCCTATTTCCTATCTATCTACCATGTGCTCTGATACCATTGCTAGCTTTTGATGATGTATATTAAAGGAAATACAACCACAAGATGTAAAATAAGTAAGATATGATAATGGCACTATAACGTGTAGGAAAATAATGAGATAAAATTTTGCAACAACTTAGTAATATGCCATTAATGAAAGCTCACGAAAATAGTAAAATGTAATATAATGGAGGACTTGAACACTCCAAAATTTTAAATAAAGAACTACAATGTACCTACTCACTACTATAATCTACCACTCTATTGTAACATTATCTCTCACTCACTCTATACCTTAAATGTTTATATATAGGAAGATAGGTGCCTTGGACTTTACTCTACCCATGACTTATGTACATGTGGACTACATGCATATTTACATAATTGCACATTCTAACACTTGTGCATTTATTACATTACATGAGGTAACTCAAACCTTACTCTAAAGTAAACTCCTACTCTAGTTATGTACCCAAGGTGGTACATTAGCATGTACCAAATAATGTAATAAACTCTAGCATTTCTTTCAATGCATATTATTTTTTTAATTATTTTCACTATTTCTTCTCAAATACTACTTCAATCATCCATTTTATTCTAATTTATGGTCATTACATATTCTTCTTCTCTCAAAAACTTAGTTTGAAGTCATAGCATCTCCTCATATAACATGCCATTCCATTATTTCTCTAAAAATAAAAATAAAAAGACTCACAAAGGGTCTTGGAGAAAGTCATTTGCTTGTTATACCAAGTGAACCAGTCATGAAAATGAGCAAGCTGCTCAAACCTGAGCCTTCCCTATGCCAACTGAGAGCAAGGATAAATTGGTCCTTAGAGAGTTGACTGCCTTTCCTAGATAGGCCAGTGCTAAGGTTCAAAAAGTGCATGCTAAAAATGGTGGTGTATAACCCATCGAGGGTCCTAAGGGGTATTTAATTTAGTTTGTTACTTGTCATAGTGAACCACATTTATGCTTCAAAACTCCAAGGATAAAGTGATTTGATCAAGAAAATCACTCAACATAATGTATTTAATGCCTCAGTCAACTAGGTCAAGCTCGACATAGGCTCCCCTTCTAAGTATTGATCTCTCCTTCAAGGATAATAAGTGATTCACTTGAACTCAAGTTAATTGCTCCAAAGTGATAAATTTGACCGAAACCTCTAAAGAATAAGAAGACTTTTATAGCAAATATCAACCATTAAATTACCATTCCATAATTAAGAAGATCACATGATCTCATAAGGTAGATTACTAATTTTAACTATTTGGTTATTCTAAAGGAAAAATATTTCAACTCCATAAGTCAAGTGAATCTCTTGTAGGTTTGATCAAACTGTTGTGGAGAAAAAAACTTACCAAATATCCCAAAGTGAGCAAATTGCTTGCCTTAAGAACCAAATCACTTGCAATTGCAAGTTAATCATTCAATTTTCCAAATTATTCTAAGCACTTTAAAAGTGGGTGAATTGCTCCATTTTGTGATCAAATCACTCCAAATTGTGAGTGAATCACTCTATTTGGAAAGATAGTAAACTTTCATATTTCTCCTAAATTTTCATAGTTCCCTTTATGTTTTTTATACTTCATCCAAAATCATCATGGATACCACTTCTAGATCTACCAGCCCATACTTACCCAAAGCACACCTAATTTCACCCCCTTCCACTTGTCTCTTCACCCACATTTGTTCTATTTTCACCACTATATATACTTCCAAAGGAGGCAAAACCATCAATAGACAAGCCAAAAAAAAATAGGGATAAAAGAAAGAGATAGGGCTCCCCCTAAGATACCTGAGCTATTTTTGATGATCCATATTGAAGGGTTGAAGAGGGGAATTAGACACACCCCAAAAAATAAGTGAGGAAGCCCTAAGTATGTTTAATTTATGTTTTATACATATTCATAGAGTATAATTTGCATATGAATATTAATGCTTGTAATGAACTTAGTACCACAAATATGGAGTTGTATTAAATTGGTGGAGGCAGGAGTTGAGAGATATAACTCTTGAAAGAGAAGCTTCAAACTCCCTTAGTGTAGCAAAGTCCTATATGAGATAGGGATATCTAAGGCATATGCTTAAGATAATAAATGACCTATATACATATGTGTCCTCTAATACAAATATATAAAGGACTCTACCACTGACACACAAGCACCAACTAATAGGATTTCTCAATCCCATATCTAAAGAAGTCAAACCTGTCAAACAACTTAAGTATTCCATTTGGGTTGGAATTGTTCAAAGAATATGTGAAGATGGTTCTATCTAGTATTGCCATGGTTTTGGGGAGAGGAATAACTTACATCTCTATGAAGAGCATATTTTCCTACTTTATACTATGTATACCTAACTCAAGTATTCATAAATTATTGACTTAACCAATACACCTAATACATTATAAATAATAGAGGAAACAAAGTTTAACTACATGTTCTACTTGGTATGGCTCATTGTATATCAAAAGAAGCATTTATTTCCAACCCTCTAGTTAGACCAAGTAGGAGTAGATTATTTCTATGATAAAGTGTATGAAGTAATCATGGATAAGTTTAGGGATACAACACCAAGGATTTAAAATGAATAATGATAATTGATGAGATCAGGAGAATGACCAAGTAGAGATATCTACCTAGGGAGCACTCGATCCTTCATCTATCTCAATAGCTTTTCAATCATACTTTTTGAGTTGTTTTCTCATGTACCTGACTACATGTTCAATTTGATGTATGTATGAGACCTCAATTATGTAGACCTAAAATATATTTATGAGAAGAATAAAACTACCTTCTACCCATTCAAGTATTAAATTATGAAAATCACATAAAAGATATGTGGGTTCTTCTATGTGGTAGAGGTAAGGTTAGGAGAAATGGAAGTAGACCAATTGAGATCCAAAAGATATTTGATAAGATATTGAGGATTAATAAGTTGTATACCTTCTTTACATCCATGAAAACATAAAATATTTAGGAGGAAAAATCTAGCGAGGAATTGGCCCTTTCCATTCTAGGAAGTACTCATGGATATGAAGGTCAAATTCCAAAGTTGGTACAACCCACTAGAGTGGCATGCCTTCTACACCAAAGAGAAGGATGATTTTGATCTTGACATAAAAGTGAACCATTACAAGTTGGGGGCACTAAAAAAATTATGGTATATAGATAGCATAGTAGAGGATGAGATATGAAATCAGTACAATCACAAAGCCTGTAAAATACAACCTGTTTAATGATGAAATTTCTACCATTTAGGACAGAAGAAACCCTAAAAACACAAAAGGGCTAAAATCCTTAGTGAGGCAATGACCAACCTATCAATATCTAAAAGGAAAAATAAGAGAACAATATCTATGATTAACACCTTTGTCACACCTATGATACTACCAATTATCATTTCAATGATAAAACAAATTGTAATTTAGGGGTAAAAAGGATTTGAGAGGTATGGATCAATGTTTGCAAAGTAGCATAAGAACAAGTACAATAATAGCAGTTAAACCAACTTGAGGAGATGGAAATCCCTTAAGTAGGCTTCCCTTTTGAGTCTGAAATGACTGGTATTATTGCCACTATTACAACCACCTTCACTTACCTTCCACTATTCATTGCTCTCTTCTTTATCTAACCTTTCTTATTCTATTCCCACTCATATCTCTACTCATTCTTCTATTATGATTAAATCACCCTCCACAAGTGTAGATCAAGATTCTCCTAGAGGCACCTTGCTTCCAATATTATTTGTCATTGCTAGGACCACACCTATCACTTCATTTTCCTCATATACCATCCAATTTTCCACTATGCAGACCTTGGTCCCATACTCTACATCACACCATTGATAATATATTCACCAATTATGTTGTTTCTAGATGAAACACTAGTATGTATAGCATCACAACCTCCTCCCACTATTTCCACTCTATTTCCCTCCCTCAACATGCAATTTACTCCAACTATCACTTCCATATGTCCATCTCACCCATTGTCTTAGGCTAAACAACTCCTCATTCAAGAAAAAATACCCATCTCCCTATATCAATGGGTTGAGTCTATTGGATCACCATCTCAAACTAGCATAATTGTTAGGCCAAACATAGTCTTTGTATGGAAAATAGTGTGTCAGCCTAAGGAAACAAATGTCACAAAGGTATTATATGTTCATGTTGCCAAAAAAATAAAATAAAAGAAAGAATATAAGTAGCTCAAATAAAATACCTCCAAGGCATCAATCCTAATGCAATCATAACTAGAAATAAGGGAAAATAAAATCTATATAGCCAAGGCTATGGAAACTACCCTATCCAAAGTGGTGATACTTCCTATTGAATTGACTACCAAGGTATCTAAGCTAAACCTAAATAACATGGATCCATACCAAATGGTCAAACTTACAAATTATCTTACTCTTGATGTGGCCATAAAATGTATATGTCTATAAGTCAAGTATGAATCAATCCAAAGGAAAAACCAAGAGCTTAAAGTAGAAGTGGTATAGTTGAAAGAACAAAGAGGCTAACTCTAGTAAAAGAATGAGGCTTTGAGAGATGTTTTAAAGAAATAAAAATTGAAGAAGGAAATCAAGGACCTTAAATATTGGCTTGGTAACACTAAAAATAATCCATAGTAGATAGAAGATCTCATAGAACAACTCACAAAAGGGAAAAGTTAGATAGAAAAACTTCAAGAGGATCTAAAAGCAAAAGATCAAAATATTGTAGAGTTGGTAGTCTCAAATTTTGTAGAGACAACTTAGACCTCAAGACAACACACAACATCCAATGGGTCAAGTTCCTTTGGTATAAGAACAAGGAGGAAGTAATGAATAGTTTTGGTTGGTCTCCTTTGTAGAACAGAGCCTATAAAAGGTACCAAAAACAATTTTGCAAGTAGAAGAATGGCTATTTTCAAGGGGTGAATACCAAGAGGTCCTTAGTATTCTCTCCTATATAACAACATTATAGGTATTATGATTTAGGTTGGATCAAAAGGACCTAGTTAAGAAATTGAGAAATATTCCAAATGTTCACAAAAATCTCCAAGCTTGTAAAAACAACTTGGTGTCCCTGAAGACCCAAAAATAAGAGATGATCAAATAAATTCATAGGTTAGTTACTACTAGATCTATTGACATATTCTATCCACAAATGAAGATATTGGATTATGACATTATTAACACTATGTTTAAAGAAGGAAAGACCAAGTCAATCAAGGTAGTGTAGTTGAGATCTACAAAAAATTGGATCCCATGTATGAATCACTATAAGAGCTAACTATGAAATAAGAAGAATTATCAAAAATATCATTTAAATATCTAACATAAAAAGTGGAGGACCTTATCTCAATCTAATTGTTGAGAACAAAGAATGAAAAAAAATGTTGGGATTGTTACCTTAGAAGAATAGATAAAGAGAACCAGATTTTTGATAATTTTACCACAAAGATCCCAAATTTGTAAAATTTGTGCTCAAGGATAAAGGAAAGTCTTGGCATCTCATGTCAGTCAAGCTTGGGATCACATGTCACAAAAATATATGCCTTAGTACTACCTTAGTATTCAAGAATTTTGAAGGAGCATAAAACAAGAAAATCAGATAAAAAGACCTCATAAAATCCTCTAAAATTTGTATAAGTCTAGCACAGATGCATATTTCCTTGTAAAATATATTGATTGGATTTAGGGAGCAACTCATTAGCAAATTGGTCCAATCGGTTCTAAGAACCAATTCACTCAAGAACAACTAGTGATTTGCTTACAAAAGTGAGCAAATTCGGCATATCACTAGAAGGTAAATTTGAAGGCATAGATTTGAAGACAAATATTTTGAGAGTGACATTTTGGCATGTAACGATACACTAATTCATTTTGGAATCCTTATGTTAGAGGTATAATTAAAAACATGTAACATTTAGCCATTCATCATTTTGCTAAAGATATCTCAAAGTATTTACTTTTACTAGGAGTTATTATTTCTCGCCCTAGGTAACTCAAGGGTAAACTCTTACTATAAATAGAATCCTAAGGATCCATTGTAATCATTTTTTACCATGAGAATTTAAAGGTACATTGTTAAACCCACATTGTGCTTTGTCCTCATGATATTGTAAGAAATTGTCAAATCCTTATGCATCCCATCAGTGGCACAACCCTCTTAGTATTCTAAGTGTATGACAGTTGTAGCATTGGAATTTTAGCCCATATTTTCATTTGTTTATCAATTAATATCTATTGAATGGGTGGGAATTGATGTTATTTAAATTTTAATATGTTGATTGATCATACACTTTTCTTGCTACAATTCTCATATTATTATGTAATGACCTCTTTCCAATGTGGGGACCCAATTCTGGTGATGTTTTGCAATATTTTATAATGGTATGTGGAAATTTAGGCACCTAGACAAGCGATGCTATTTCATGTATTCGTTATAAAAAATGTAACTATTTTTTTGGTAGAAGATTCTAGCTCGTATGGTACTTTGCATGTAAGTCAACTCTTGAGTGTTATGTTAGGGTTACATTAGATGTATAATACAATGGGGTGTAAATGAATGTAGCTTTTTCATATTGAATGAAAGTATTGAGCTCTTCTTTTCCACTTTCTTCATTGTACTCTTTGTTTGTATCCTAATCAAGTAAATAATTAGTATCTTCATCTTGTTCCTTTAGTTCACTTTGATTTGTATTCAACTTGAAAGTATTTTCTTTTATCTTCATATTTTCTTTTCTATCATGCTTCCTCTTCTTTTTTTCTTCTTCTTCGTTTCTGCATTTTTACTAGTGATATATCTTCTTCATGATGAGTTAGTATATCATCACAATAGTATTGGCTAGGATTCAGTATTTCATTGCTAGTATATTCATTTTATTTCATGTTTTGAAAAAATTCAAAAAAAATTAATGATAGATATATCATCAAACATTATTTTGATGTAAATATAACTATATTTTGAGTATTCCACCAAGATTTGAAAAGTACTTCATGAAGATAACCAATTAAAATCATAAAATTTCCTTCTTTTGCTTCCTTGAGAAACAAAGAGAATATTTATTTTTTACTAGTAGATAAATATTTGTATCCATCAAAAGTATCTATTAAATTTTGTGAATAAAATTTCAATTCATGAAATAGTTCTTCATTATTGAATGCATTCCTTACTATTTCATCTATGCTTCTTCTAATTTAATCTTTAAAGTAAATTTTCTTATAGCTCCCTAGTATTATGTATTGAGAATAGTTTTGATAGAATATTTTATCTTTCAAATCCTTTGAAGTTTTCTACCTTATGACTCCCTAGTTTTTTATTATAAATACTATCTTTCAATTCTTTAGTTTTTGTAGTATGCTTTTTAATTTCTTATTTATAATATTTCAAATCTCTAGGTAGTATTCCTTTTGGCTCCCTAGTATAAGATTAAATTTGATAAGATCTTTTCAATTTTTGTAGAATCACTTTGTATCTACCAAATGTTTTTGAATATGGATTTGATAGTATGCTTAGCTTTCTAAGTTTTCCTTGAGTTGAATCCCTTTTATCTCCCTAATGTTCAAATTCTATTCTTTACCTTATTTCTCCCTATTAATGAATAGAAAGCTAAAGATAGTTTGATGCAATTTCAATTTTGATAAGGTTCTATTTTTCAAGACCTTTAAGTTGGATTCCTTATGTCTCATTAATTTGAGCAAGAGACTAATTCCAATGTGTTTTTCCAACTTTCTAGCAACTCTATGTTTTGCTTCTAGTACCTTTCAATTCTTGATAGTATAATTTCTAAATTTTAATGTTGGTGTTGAACTCCTTATAACTCCCTAGTTGGAAATTTAGAAACAAAGATATTTGTAAATAATATTTCTATTTCAATATGGAAATCCTTATTCCGCCAAGTTAAACTATTCGCAAAAATATCTCTATGCAATTTGAATGAGGTAATTTCAAAAACCTTTCTAAATACTTCTTTCTTAAAAAAATTCAAGGCATTCAATAATACTTCTAAGGTTGGAAATCTATACTTTATTTCTCCTTTTATTAAAACAACATTGAGTATAATAAATTAATTAACTTGACTTCAATATTATGCCTTGTAACTTTTGCAAATGTTTTAGATTATACTAAATATTTCTTACCTTATTTAATATAGTGCTCCAAAGATTTATCTCGCTTGCTTTATACTCAAACATGTGCTTTTAAGATGCTCTATTACAAATAGAGTTTATTCCATCATTTGAGTTAAGTAAATGTATCTTCCAAGGTATATACTTAGGACATTAGATTACTTTAGGGGGAAGTTATTTAGTTACTTCATGCAATGTAATAAATGCACAAGTGTCAATGTGCAAGTTGTATATGTGCATATTGTACGTTGCACAACTGGGTAGAGTGTTGGCTAAGGAACCTATATTTATATATAAGAAAGGCCTCATTGTTAGATAGATATGAGAAGGGGGACATAGATAGATAGAGTTACTTATAGCATAGTCATAGGTAGTAGTGCAGTGTTGTTTAGAGCACCATATATTGGTGATGGGTGCAATGTAGTTCAATAGCTTTATTAATGGAGTGTTCATTTCCTCCATAGCTACGTTGTGTTAATTTATGTTATTTCTATTCACAACATACTTCATTCATCTTGTAGATTAACTTTCTTTTATATTATTCTGCATCTTGTGATTGTTATCTTACATTTATTATTACATCAAAAGCTAATAGTGGTATCAAAGCCACAATGGATCTAGCCTATGTAGATCAATAGGAAAAACCACCATTGTCATTTTGTCTAAATTTGTTGATAACCTGATGCATTTTTGGACTAGTCACTATCAAAAAATCTCAGAAGAGTCTAGGTTGTATAATTAGGGAGAGTCACAAAGTTAGGATTGAAAGAAATCTTAGGTCCAAAAATACTGAGATTACATTTGACTAGAGTATTTTCTACAGATTTGCAAGAAAAAATCATGAAGACTAGGACTCAACATCAATCCACTAGATTGACAAATCATCTAGTGAATATCATCCAGGATATCTGGAATTTTCTAACTATTGCGTAAAGTTTTTTTTGTTGTAGAAAATTAATTCTCAAAGGATTGAAAATCCTCCTACAACAAAAATCTAGGAGACTCCAACTTCGTTTCCTGAAGGTTAATGTACCTTCAATATGCAGTGATTAGTTCCTTGTGCAAGAGAAGAATACTGCAAAAGAAGACTTCTAGTGAAGAATTGTGGTGAAATCAAGAGACTAAAGATCTCCATTACTAGATTGAAGAACTTGATAGCTAAAGAACAAACCATATAAGCCTTGATACAAAAAGTCCATAGAAGCCTTGAAGAAAAGGCCATATAAGCCTTGAAGAAGAAGCCACAAAAGTCTTGATATTGAAAAGACCATAGAAGCCTTGATGCTAAAAAAATCCATAGAAGCCTTGATACTAGAAAAACCACATAAGCCTTGGTACTGAAAAATACCATAGAATCCTTGATACTGAAAAAGACCACAAAAGTCTTGATACTGAAAAAAGGCCACAAATACCTTGATCCTGAAGAAGAATTCGAAGAGAATTTTGATTCAGAAGCAGACTAAAATTTTTAGTACTAATACTTTGTTGTAAGGAAATAATATTCAATGATTTGGGAAACTTCCTATAAAAATTTAGGGAGGGTATCTTCTTCAGAATCAATTCAACACCTGAAGCAAAATCGAAGAGATCAGGAGAAGATCTCATTGAAGAACTTCCAATCTTGGAATAAGAAGAAGGACTAGGCAAGTCCTGCTTGAATCCAGAAGTAGTAAAATCAAATATCCATAAGATGATCTCACCACCAATACTTCAAAGAGTAGAAGTTTGAAGAGAAGGTCTCAAGGAAGACCATCAGAAGTTGCAAGATCAAAGACCTTGGAAAGGTCTCATCGAGCATCCAAAAAAAGGCTAGGAGAGATTTACTGAAGAAATTCTCAAAGGAGAACTCATTGGAGAAATCCACTACCAAGGAGAAGCTCCTGATAGTGAAGGAATTGGTATAATTGTTACCATCTGACAAAAAGACCAAGAGAAGAAGAATTTGGCAAGGAGTGCAAAATTTGTGAAGAAGAATTTGACAAGGAGTGCCAAATTTATTAGGAAGAATTTGACAAGGAGTGCCAAATCTGTGAAGAAGAATTTGGCAAGGAGTGCCAAATTCGTGAAGAAGAATTTGGCAAGGAGTACCAAATTTGTGAAGGATAATTTGGCAAGGAGTGCTAAATACCAGAAGAAGATCTCGCTTGAAGTCCTAATTTGACAAGAAGACTTGAAGACATAAGAAGTTCACCAAATCTTAGAGATTTGAAGATTGCCTCTCATAGCAAGAAGGCACCACTTTAGAGACATAGACTTCTCCAAATCTACAGTAGAAGGAGAAGAACACAAGAGGAGAAAAATCCATTGGAGAAAATACCTCGAATATATCACCTCAAGTGTAGAAAATTTTGGTGCAAGTAGATTCATTAATTGGATTACTTATCAGATTTATTAAAGCACCTTAATTTGGATTAAAGTTGTAAGAAGAAAATTGAATTACAATCTTCAAAAGTGCAAAAGAGAAAAGTTCCTTTTAAGGTTCATTTGCACATTAGGATTTTGTTAGATTTTAGATTTCATCTATCTATCAACTACCTATCATCTACTTTGGAAAGTAAAAGAAGACTAAGTCCTACAATTGATTGTAGTGAATTTGCAGAATAATTACTAAAGGTTCATTTCATATTATTCTTGATTAGTTGCAGTAAATTTTTAAAGTGCATTATTTTGAGAGTTCATTGGAGTGATAAGGTGAAATTATTAGTGCATTAAAATGTGGAATATTATTAAGTTTATTTGCACTATTCTATTGCTCTCAAAATATTAGCTTGTGTGTTCTTGAAAAGGGCACAAAACCAGATTTTCTCAAAGTGTCTAAAGACACTATTTATGCACAAAAATATGCAACATATTGAGGCCAAGGGAAGCCATAAAATTAGGATAGATTCCTCCAAGGAAAGGAGAAGAAAACCACCATCAAAATCAACTTGGATTTAAGGTGCACTTAGGGTTTTATTAAAAGAATAAGTGCAGATTTTTTCTACTTCAAAAGAGTGCAAGTTATTAGCTTGGTTTTATTAATCTATCCAAGCAAGAGGAAAAGGAGACATTAAAATTTTCATATTGGTGAAAAAAATTATCTAATACAAGCACCATTATTGTCCATTCAATAAGGACAAAAGGTCTCTTAATACAAGATAGAAAATGGTCGTCATCCAAGCAGGTACAAGGGCAGGTTTCAAGCAAGAAAAGAAAGTTGTCATTGCTCCACATCAAAGCATCCAAAAGCAAGAACTCATCTGCAATATCAAAGCCCACATCAAGATACATTTACGTACAAAAAATGGAGCTCATCTACAAAGAGAAGGCATAAAAATATACCTCTACCAACATGGGATGAACAACATAACAAGAGGTTATCTACACTACAAAGAAGCATATAAATTAGCACATTGAAGGCATAGAACACAAGGAGAAAAGGTGCTACATTTGAGGTCTTAATATTGGAGGAGATCATCCACCAAAGGAAGCACCAATATCACTCTCAGAATCACCATTCAAAGATCTATAGCGCCTCATAAAGTCATCTGCAAAAGAAAAGGTTGCTTGTTGTCCAAGAAAAGAAGCAAGCTAAGAAAAATGTATATGAAAGGAGTTATAATATTCTCCTTGGAAGCATTATAGCAATGGTATTCATGCAAAGAGTTGGAATTCCATTTGGTGTAAACTTTCTAAAGAACCATTCCATATTTCAACATTCAAGAAACCTCACAGAGGAGTTACAGGAAATATTAAGGAGGTGGTGCCACTTGTTATCTTCCACAAGCCTCACACAAGTGCCCACACGAGTGCTCATATGTAAAAAGCGATCAAGAAGTGTTAGAAAATAAAGTTGGTACATTACAAAAGGAAGGAGTGCTCATACATAATAGGTGTGACACTTGTCACAAAATTCAAGATCTCTCTTCCATAAAAAGGTGCTCAAGTCCAAAGCGGTCAATGAAGGGAAAGTGTAGTCAAAGGAAGCATCTCATTAGAAATGGTAGCAAGCAAGTTTTAAGTGACTCGATAGTAAAATTGTATCATATTGGATATATCACAGTAGTAGCTCGGTAGCTACATGACAGCGGATCAGTAGCAACTTGAAAGAGCAATCCGAGAGCAATTTAAAGTATCCAAAAGTGGTGAAGAACATTACTCCTGGTCAAACGAGTCAAGGAAGCATTAAAGTGAGTGTTGAAGCTAATAGCAAGTGGAAGTATCTTCCATTACTCACAATTCCCAAGAAGTACAGTCTACCACTGGTTTCATAAAGGTAAAATTTCCTATCTAATTTGCTTTCCTTAAAAAGGGAGTTATAAGGTTATATTATAAGGTTGAATTATTGAAATGAATCAATCTTCATTTGAAAGAAAAGCTTAGGGAAATTAAATATCAAAATTGACTAATATATGCAAATAATAACACAGGAGAAATAAGGGATAATACTTGGAATTAATCCATTTATATTTTTCAAATATTATTGTGTTCTAGTTTTCCAAATTTAGGAGTCATAAGGGCTACAACTCCAAACTAGGTTATTAGAAATTAGAAACAATCCAAGGGATATAAAAAGAGGTTATCAAGATTTTTCTTAAGGTTGAAAAATTATAATATTCTTGTCTCAAAAACTTCTCAAAAAGGGACAAAATAAATCCAACATTAAAACCTCATAAAAATTGAAAAGTTCTTAGTCCAATAGGAGTAATAATGTGTTAAGAAGTTGATTTTTGATCTTTACAAAATTTGTACAAAATCAACCAAAATTGAACTATATTTTTACAAAAGCACTATATTATATTCCAAAAATATTTAGGGAGTCATAAGGCATTCTACAAAACTTGATAATAATAATATCCTTCAAATATTATCAAGTTGGGAAGATATAAGCTTTCTACAAAAACCTAAAATTAGGTATTCATACTCTCATTACTAGGGAGACATAAGGAAGTCTACAAACCTAAGGATTAATAAAGATTTTATCAAATCAAGCTTATATACTTCAATAAGGGATCATATATCCTAATATTGGGAGCCATAAGGTAGACTACAATTCTATATTTTTTCCTCAATTCTACTTCTTCAAATGGGAAAAGGAATATCATACAATGAATGTAAAACTTGCTCCAACAGGAACCAGTGTAAAAAATATGAAAACATGTGACTCAGAAACCAGTCATCATATGATAGGAAATATACGATGGTTTGACTATATTGAAGTTGCTAAAGGATACAGACTAAGAATTGCAGATATCCAAACCTATCCTATACATGGATATGGATGTGTAACACCTAGAAAATAATTTCCAGATCTTCTACTACAAAAAGTATTGTATGTTCCTGGATTAACATTCAATCTCATTTCAATAAGCAAGCTAGTAGAAAATAACTATATGATCAAATTTGGATATATGGATGAGATCAATACATGTCTCATTATGAATCAATATGGAATAAAAGCAACAAGATCAATCCATGAAAATACATATGTCCTAGACTCAATGGAAATCTCTCAAGATATTGTGATGTTTTAAAATTATGCTAACTAGATAGATTTTGGTAGCACAGTATCAATTACAAAGTCAATAATAGTCTAGACAGGGTCTGTCAATAATAGTTGGGTATAAGTCATAATAGTTCAAACAAAGTTGGTTGTGCAATTACTAATTACAAAGTTAGTTATAGTTGATAGACATTGTAGAGTCTGCTTAAGGGGATTCAGACAAAAGTCAATTTTCTGAGTGAACCACGACTCCAAGAGAAAAATAAATACTTCCCTAGAAAAAAATTGGGGTGCCAAAAAATGTTGTTGTGGGATATAACTCATTGTGATCATCTCGTCGAGCTGATCATCTTGGTTTATTGCATCCATGCACTTTTTTTAGGGTGCCAAAAAATATCATTGTGAGACCTAGCCCATTGAATTTATATTTTAAGCTGGTCATTTTGATATATATAACACTCAAACACATTTTTCGACCCATTACTAAAAATAGTAACTCTTGGAAAAATAATTCTATTTTTAGTAAGTTAGTGGAAGTGGTTCAAAACATACATAAATGGTTGGAGTAACTAGAGGAGCACAAAAGAAGTTAGAACAAAGCCACTATATGGAGCAATTGAATCTCATACTTAATAACCTACAAGGTCAAATGATTCATATTGAAAAAGAAGTTAAATAGATGAAGGATCAAATAGTGATTATAAGAAATGAATATATTAGATCCAAAACTAAACTTGAATAAAAATTTCTAGAGGTTGAAGACCAATTAAGGGAGGCCCCAAAGGTGTTTGAGCATCTTAGCAATGAAAAAGTGGGTGGTAGTTCATGCAATAAAGAGAAAGGAGTCAACAAAGAGAAATAAGTATATCATTTTATTTTCGACACAAATACCCCATTTAAGATGTCTAATTTAAAATTTCCTAATTTTAATGGAAAGGACATTGATGGTTGGTTGTGTCGAACAGATTAGTTCTTCAAACTTCATAATGTACCTCGATATTTGTGAATCACCATGGTATCTTTCAAATTTGAATTTAAAGCCTTACAATGGTATCAATGGTTACATAGCATGGCTCTAAACCCTTCTTGTGAATATTTTGAGTCATAATCACTCACTCATTTTGGCCCTAGTGAATATAAGGACTTTACAAGAGCCTTGACCAACTTGAAATAAACCTCCTCTATCTACAAAAATTAGACCCAGTTTGAGAAACTGACTAATAGAATAAAAGGCTTCAATGAAGGATTTTTTAGAGCTATTTTATTAGTGGATTGAAAGATGATATCAAGGCTGAGGTAAAAATATTTAAACCATAGTCTATGATGCAAGCCAAAGGAATGGCGAGATTAGCAGAAGAAAATTTTTGGCTCAAAGGAGAACCTCTAAATTCCCATAGGTCAAACCCATTTTTTCCTCCAATTTCACATCAAATACTAGCAATAAGTCTACCTCAATCAAGCAATTGAATATGGAGGAAATGGATGCCCGTTGAGCATAAGGTTTATGTTATAATTGTGATGAGAAGTATTATTCAAAGCATAAATGCATCCACAAGAAGTTATTTTTGTTTGATGTAGAGGAATTAGTAAAAAATGAAGAACTTGATGAAGTAGATCCACTAAAGGAACAACCTCGGGATGAGGGTGAAACACAATAAGAACCACAACTAGAAATCTCTATCTATGCACTTGCAGGATTATTTACCTCTAAAATGATGAAGGTGGTAGGATTTTTCAAAGGGAAATGTATTATAATTCTTGTTTATTCAGGGAGTACATTTTATTGATGCATGAGTAGCTAAGCAAGCAAATTGTTACATACATGCTTACAACTCTTTTGAAGTTATGGTGGCAAATGACAAGACACTACCTTGTAAGGGTAAATGTCATAATGTTAAGTTGAATATAGGGGACTATGAAATCAAAAATAATATATTTGCTCTTCAAATGGGAGGATGTGATGTGCTAGGAGCATAGTGGATAGGTACCATGGGAACAATAACCTAGAACTTTATGGAATTATGGATGCAATTCTCGCAAAATGGTAATTACTACAATATTTGTGGTTTATTAGTAGGATCTCCATATATTATCAGTTCAATTTCTATGGATAAGTTGTTAAAATATCCTGACATGGGGTAGTAGCTCAAATATTTGCAATTCAATCACAAACTTCAAAAGAAGACAAGCCCCAAGATGATTTGTAACTCATTTTGACTAAGTATGATGCAATCTTTGTAGAACCAATAGAATTACCTCCATGTCATTCCCATTATCATCCAATATCGTTGGTACCAGGTAGCTTACCACCTAACATCAGACCTTATCGATACCCATATACCTTTAAGTCATAAATTGAGAAGTTGGTACAAGAATTGCTAAAAGTAGGGGTAATTTGGCCTAGTAACAATCCTTATTCTTCTCCAATTTTATTGATTAGAAAGAAATATGGATCATGGCGGTTGTGTATAGATTTTTTATGAGCTTAATAAGCTCACCATTAGGGATAAATTTCATATCCCAATGGTTAATGAATTGTTGGATGAGCTACATGGTGCACATTTTTTCTCCAAATTGGATCTCCACTCAGTCTATCATCAGATGAAGCTCAAGGAGGAAGATATTCTCAAAATAATATTTCAAACTCATGAAAGCAATTATGAATTTTTGGTCATGTCATTTAGCCTAACTAATGCACCATCCATATTTTAGAGACTCATGAATAATGTCTTTCTCCTCTTTTCTTTGCAAATTTTATTCTAGTTTTCTTTGATGATATTTTGATTTATAGTCGCTCTTGGTAGGAGCATCTGACACATGTGGATTAGACTCTACAACTTTTATCTAAGTATAAAATTTATGCCAAGAGATCAAAGTGTTCTTTTGGGATGATAGAAGTGGAGTATTTGGGTCATATTATAATAAAATATGGATTTAAAGGTAGCCCTAAAAAGTTTCAGGTTTCTCAAGATTGGCTAAAGCCTTACACCCTCAAGGGACTTCCAATATTTTTAGTACTCATGGGGTATTATCATAAAATTATACAAAACTATGGAAATATATCAACTTATTTAACAACCATATTGAATAAAATTTATTTATTTGGTCAACATCAGTAGATAAGGTTTTCAATGATTTAAAGCAAGCCATGACAACCACCCTGATGTTAGCAAAGTTTGTTTTCTCTAAACTCTTTGTGATGCTTTGGGCAATGACATAGGGGTTATGATGATGCAAGAAGGAAAACCATTGCCCTTCACTAGTAAAGCACTTTTAGACCAAAATTTGGGTAAATTTACTTATGCCAAGGAGATGCTAGCTATTTTGAATGTTGTTAATCATTGGAGGTCTATCTCATTGAGCATCATTTTTCAATAAAAACTAATCATAAAAGTCTTAGGTATTTCCTGGAATAATGGGTAGCCACACCTGAACAACAAAAGTGGATTTACAAATTGATGGGCTATGATTATGAAATCACATATAAAAAAAGGAAAGGAGAATATCGTGGTTGATGCACTCTCTCGACAGTTTGAGTATCAGATTATGTTAAATGTTATTTCTTTTACAATACCTCAATGGATTAATTCTCTTAGAGAAGACATGGCCAAGGACTCTGGCTTACAAAATTTGATCACCAAACTTCAAACAGAGCCTAACTCATGCCCTGGATACACTCAGGATGGACAAGATTTGAGATATTGTAATTGACTTGTTATTTCCTAAAATTCATAAATGCAGGAATTCATCTTGACGAAAATGTATGCCTCACGAACAATGAGACATTCAATACTCCTAAAAAATTATGAAAGGACCAAGCATACTTTCTTTTAGAAGGGAATGAAGAAGGATATTCAGACTTTTATGGTTGAATGTGACATGTACCAAAGAATGAAAAGAGAAACTGTCTATTTCCCTAGAATCCTTCAACTCTTACCAATTCTAGAACAAGTATGGATAGATATTTCCATGGATTTTATTAAAGGGTTACCCAAATCAAGAGTAAAATCGATTATTCTGGTGGTAGTGGATCATATCATAAAGTATACTCATTTTTGCTCCCTCTCCCATACCTACACAACCTTAGTAGTAGCCCACATATTTTTAGATTCCATCTTCCACCTTCATGGCATGCTCACTCAAAATAAGTTTAACCTATCATCCGTAGACAAATGGCCAAATAAAAATTATTAATAAATGCTTGGAGACCTACCTTCGTTGCTTTACCTTCGAACATCCTACATAGTGGACGAAGTGGCTTCTCTTGGTTGAATGGTGGTATAATACTTCATAGCACACCGTAACCAAGGTTAACCTCTTTGAAACATTTTATGGTTGTCCTCCATCAACACCCTCCTCCTACATTCTATGAAGCTCTAAGATTCACGTTGTAGACACCACTCTTAACCAACATGTCGTAGTTTACAACTTAAGATGAATCTTGTATTGGCCTAGAATCGTATGAATCAACAAGCTAATCAACATCATTTGGAACATGGTTTTAAAGTAGGAGATATGGTTTTTCTTCACCTACAACCCTACAAACAATCTTCACTCCAGCTCCATAAATACCAAAAACTAGTTGCTAAATATTATGGACCCTACTAGGTGCTACAGTGGATCAGTTCAACAACCTACAAATTGGTACTTTCAACTACATCAAATCTCCATCTAGTCTTTCATGTCTTCTCTCTCAAGAAGATTGTGGGAAATAAGGTACAAGTTCAATCCATTTTACCAAAACTAGATGAAGAGGGTTCCATCCTGCTTAGTCCTGAATAAAAATTGGACCAAATATTGCACACCCTTCACAATTGTGTCATCATTGAGGTTCTTGTTCAGTGGCACAAATTACAACCTAAAGATGTCACCTAGGAGTCACTCTAGCTACAACATCCATTTTCTCATCTCTAAATTTGAGTACAAAGCATTTTGAAGGGGAAGGGCATGTTAGGATCCCATCCTAACATTATTATATAATGACCCATTTCTAACTTGAGGACTCCATTCTAGTGATATTTTATAATGGTGTGTGGCAATTGAGGCACCTAGACAAGTGGGGCCATTTCATGTAATGTTATAAAGAATGTAACTGTTTGGTAGAATATTCTAACTCAGTTGACACTTTTCATGTAAGCAAACTCTTGAGCATTAGGTTATGGTTGCATGAAGTGTATCTTTAAAAGACAATGGGACATAAATGAATGTATATTTTTGCATATTGAATGAAAGTAATGAAGGAGGTTGCCTCTTGAAAAGACCCATAATTCTATGTTGTGATTTGTGAGATTAATATATTTTTGCATTTACATTTCGTATTGTACTATTCAATTCTTTCATGAATTCTTTGCTTTTATTACAATATTTATGCGAATGTGCTTATTTTAATTAGAAAGTTCCTAACAAATTTAAACCCGTATTTGTTTTGTATCACTAGCACCCTTAATCTTTCATGCATGTTTACTTTCCACACTCTACTCTTCAAGCAATTATTGCAGGTTCCAAACTCTACTCTTCAAGCAATTAGTATAGTTGAAGAAAAGTATTTTACGATAACAACGAGGAGTCAACCTAAATACGAAGGATGAGAGAAGCCATTAGCACTCCCTTCCAACTTTGTTAAAACTAAAACTAAGATGCAAACATTAAATTAAAAGTTAGAACAACTCCTAATTTAACAAATAACGGATACCTTATATATATATATAAATATTTAACAAACATATATTTAAAATATCAAATAATATAAAATCAAATAAATAAAAACTTACAACAAATTCAAATCCCAATCTTCCTAAATAATCTAATCTTTTTAGATATAGATATAATTGTCAACTACACAAAATTGGCTACACCTGTAGACAAATGAACTTTTCCTTTAAAAGAAAGAAAATTTTCGTGACAAAATCGTCGCTTTCAATTAAAGCAAAACCACCTTACCTTTCCTTTTACACACACCCATGATGAATGGACGGCAGCTCAAATTCAGCACATAAACAATATAAAAAATTCAGCACATAAACAATATAAAAAACGTGTAGTTCACTTCCAAATTTATATGGCCACCACTGTGAAAAAACCCCGGCTTGAAGTCAAAACGTAACAGGCGGCTGGAGCCAGAAACTCAGCGGGAAACAATCAAGTGAAGACCGTACAAGGTGGCCAAAAGCACATGGAGTCGACGAACGGCCGATAGCACAACCTAAAAAAGTTAAAAACCTCAGGCAGCGGGTCAACAACAAATCAGATCTGTGTTTTCCGGCGGCGACTTACAAGTAGGAAGTATCGTTCCCCTTTCCCCTCGTATTCCTCCTTCCACACTATAAATAAAGGCTGCACGTCCGCCCTATAGCACTGATTTCTTTCAATATCTGGATTTTCATTCCATTTTGGAAAAGTTTTTTTTATATAAGGGAATTGGTTATAATTATTTTCTAGTATTAAATAGTTCAAATTTTGGAATTGATCAATCTTTATACGAGTTTGTTGATTTATAGCTAGTGTGAATTGGACCATCCGGCCGTCTGTCTGGTGCGCACTCAGAGGATTCAGATCAGACTACCACCTTTGCAAAGGGTTGGCTTCCTCCAAAATTTGAACCTAGATCTCTTCTTGATAAGTGTCTAACCACACCTACACTTGCCAATCCACGGAAATTTTATTTTTGAAAAGTTATTATGCCTCCCCGGAAGGAAGGGGCTCTGGGGAGTTTGGAAGTTCATTACAGGGGCGTGAGGAAGAGGCCGTGGGGTCGATACTCAGCGGAGATCAGAGACTCTGTCAGAAAGGCCAGAGTTTGGCTAGGAACCTTCGACACCGCCGAGGAAGCCGCCAAGGCTTACGACGCCGCTGCAATTTCTTTCAAAGGCTCAAAAGCCAAAACAAATTTCGCCTATTCGTCGTCCTCCTGCTCAACCACTGGAAATAGAGCCCTAGAATTGGAGGGTTGCCGTACAGTGAAAAGGGTTCAAAAGCGTAGCTCTTTCCTTTCTTCTCTACATCTGCATCCTTCCCCTACTCCTGGTGGTGGAAGTTTCGGTTTTTCCGACAGCAGGCAAATTTTTTGTGAGGAAAAAGACGGCGAAATCGAGAGGGGAAACTCGCGAAGCCATTGTGAATCTTTATTCGTTGTTGCAGACGGGGAAACGGAGGCCCAGGCTTCTACGACAAAATTGCCGCTGTTCGATCTCAATATCCCTCCGCCTCTTGAGGGGGAAGATGACTGAATCGCATTTCTCTGTGAACATATTTTCTTTTACCCGTTTTTGCAGTATTCATTATGTTTTATTATTGAAGTTTGGTTCCTCTTAACAAAATAAAAAATTATTTGGATCCATCTACAGTACCATACTCTTGTGTTCTATATAGAATTCATGATATTTTTTAGTAAGTAAAATACAAAAATAAAAAATTATTTGGATTTGTTTTTTAGTTTTTCATAATATAGGTAAAATATAAGGTGATACGCCTGGGACTATATTATCCGGAGGCATAACAAGGGTTTTTTTCTTCATAATTTGAACTTGAGAAGCTTAGTCCATAATTTGAATTTGAACAATTGTCACTCAACTACTAGTGACAACTACATACTAGTGAGGATATGATATATTTTTTATTGAAGTAATACTAAGTACAACCCAGAAGAAAGTTAGTGAGACTAGGTGGATTGGTATATTGGGGCACTTACGGAGAGGAGACTCAGGTTCCAATTTCACCGGCGTGCCCATGCATAGTCAGTAGTCTGATCCGAATCCTCTGCGTGTTGCGTCGTTTAATTGATGACGATAGTCCGTTCCCTACATGTTCAACGGTCCCATCTTCTACCGCGTGTTGAACCAGACGTGTTCCCTGCATGTTCGACGGTCTCATCGGTCTCATCTTCTACCGCATGTTGAACCGACGGTCCCATCTTCTACCGCATGTTGAACCAAACATCCGTTCCCTGCATGTTCGATGGTCCCAGCGTGTTGAACCAGACGTCCGTTCCCTGCATGTTCGACGGTCCCAGCGTGTTAAACCAAACGTCCGTATGTTCGACTGTTGAACCAGACGTCCGTTCCCTGCATGTTCGACGGTCCCATCTTCTACCGCGTGTTGAACCAGACTGACGACGTGGTCCGTTTCCTACATGTTCGAGGGTCCCATCTTCTACTGCGTGTTCCTTGCATGTCCAACAATCCCATCTTCTACGGTCCGTTCCTTGCCTAGACAGTCCCATCTTCTACGGTCCGTTCCCTGCACGGACTATCCAGCGATTCCATCTCCTAACGACGATGACACAAACCCTATGGGTGCGGCGGTCCTATTTCATCCCGATTACCAAATACAATAGGTAACATAATTGTAGGCCACATTCTCCAAGTCATAACAATAAAAGACCTCCGACCTCCCTCTCTTTATTTAAATACAAACTCAAATCACTGAAATAAAACACAGCTGATGACTACGCTGTTCTAAAGCGGGGGCTGCCTCCTTTCCAATGATAAAAACCATTAACATACCTTTGAAGTGTGCGCACATGACAATACTTTATATTTTTAATAATAAGTGACGATAATACAATCGGCGGCAATTTAGCGCATGTCTGTTGTGGGCGGCAGATTAATAGCTATCCGTAAACGTCTACCTAACATATTATAAATAAATTTAAAAATAATTTAAATTTTATTTTATTTGAAAATTTTAAAAAATAATTAAATTTTGGAATTAAAAAATAAAGAGGTTCAAGTTTCAAATTATATGGTGGATAAGGTTGTATACATACTAAAATAACTAGTTGAATGATCATTATAATCATCAGTAAATATCTTGTATGAGGGTCATTTTATATGGCCTATGGTTATGCATAGGTTAAAATTTACTTTATCTTTAATTTTAACTCTTTTAAAACTAATAAAATCTATTTACAATAATAATATATTTCAGAATATATAAGTTTGTTCTTATGGAACGTTATAGTGGTTTGGGTTTTGGGCTCTCTTTCGAAAGACCTAGGTTCAAACCATGGCGTGATGTTTGTGGGTGTGATGATTTTCTTAAAAAAATATATAAGCTTTATTTTGATTTAAATTTTGTTGTGTATGTTATAATGATTCAATATTAGAGGTATATTCGAGAGTTACAAATAGTTGGAAAAATCAATTGTGATTGAAGACCATTTTGTTCTTGTTTTTGTTTATATATGTGCATTTATCACACCAATACAAACTTTATTGTAGCCAATCTATGTTCATAATATTTAACATCAAAGTTTCAACTTTACAAAGGTGAGATCAGTATTTTAAAGCAAAGACACATTTAAAAGTTTGTGAGTCTTCCCTAGATAATCTAGGATTTACAATCTTCTTAGAAAATCCAAGAAGCAATTCAACAATCATGAAGTTCATGCAAGAAGAAAGTTTCTACCAAATCGATTGCAGAAGAAATTTTTGTTTTCTTGCTTGTTTATTTTTAGTTTTGAACTTGTTGATTAATGATGCATTTGAGTAGAACTCAATGCATAAATTGGTATAGTAGGCATTGATAAAACATCTTGTTTGAGCATTAAATAATTTGTTTATTAGTGTTTGCTTAAGAACATCTAATGTAATAATGCTAAGAGGAGTGTTATCGTCTTGAAGAGTTAAACCAACAAGGTAATCTAAAGTTGCTTAAAGTCAAGATTGTGTCATCAAAGCAACGAAAGTGTTGTCTAAGTTCACATAGACTCATCTAAGAGTTTAAAATGGGTTAACTTCTTTAGAGGATATACTGAAGTGAGTTGTCTTCAAGACACTACGTTGTCCCAAAGTTTGATTGTGCTACCAATCATCAAATGTATTATGATATGGGTTGAGAGACTGTCATTGATATGGGTCATCTAAGAATAGTGTAAGGTAAAAGAATAGGTACAATTTGTTGTCTATAAGAAGGATTGTCTAAATGTGTTATTTTTTCATCTATTGCCCATATAAGAGTCGTCTAAGATGGTGCAAGTGTCATCTTACATGAATGCACATCATGTTCAAAAACACAGTCAATGTGTAGTATATTTTTTGAAGAGTAAAATTTGTATGAATGGTCATTGAGAGCAAATAAACACCATCTTCAACATGTAAATCTAATCTATTTTTCATTTTTACACCGATAAGTATAATGTAATTCACGTAAGCTAAGGGATTATCAAAGCAGTCTATGCTAGGTCATCTAACATGGTATACAAATCGTCTTTATCATGCAAAGTTATTAGAGTGTATATGAAGGTTGTCTTGGTTATATAAACATGAAAATATTATCTCAAATTGAGTTGAAATCATAAGGCATTATCTTGCCAATGTTGGGTCATCTTAATGATAACAAGTCGTTTAAAGTGTGGTTTAAAAAGATCATTTAGAGAATTCAAAGGTCGTTCAAAAATAAACCCATTTATCATTTAATGCTAACATGGATCCCAAGAGAAAGATTCAGCTAGTTAAGCATGTCATTTATCATCTTTGTCGTCTCTACGGGTAGTCAAGGAGAGCATTGTCCACCTAAAGATATAAGGCACTAAAGGTGCTCAATATGTTGAAATTGTAATCTAATTCATAACCAAGAATGATAATGTATGATGTATTATTGGATAGGCTTAAGGGTACTCATTGTACAATGTATTGAATTTATTATAATATGTTAACATGTAAGCCCTATATGTCACTGTGAAGACAAACGACACCAAACAAATGTTGAATAAAAAGAATTCAAATGACCATATATTGCGCAACACATGAGATATATATTAAACAAGGGGAGAGCTTAAAAACTCCATTGTTACAATAATGGATGTAGGAATTCCTTTTGATACAATTATTACAAATATTTCTAGGGTTATCTAAAACCCTAGTTGCAATAAATGTGGTGTCTTAAGTTGTGTTCTCCCAACAAAGGTGAGTGGGCTTCTTGCTATTCGTAATCGGGCCTCTCCAGCTTCAATAATTGTCCAATATCGATGAATCTACAAATCTGCACACATATAAATAAACAAGGGATCAATAATAACTGTGAGGGCTCCACAACGTGAGACCCTCAGTTATAATAAGCCTTAGCTATTAAAAAATGAAGTAGCATGCAAAATCTAAAAATAATAAAATGAAATAATAACAAATGATGATTTATCTTGTTGTCTTTTGATGAATAGATCTATTGCTTTGTGGTAGATTGATGGTAGGGTGCCCTGACGACACTAGATGATCTTATGCTACAGGCTCTGGTGTGCAACTATCGGAACGACCGACGCTAGACTGTGCCTACAGGGTGTAGTAGGTGCTCAGTTGCACCTGCAGGATGAGGTAGGCGCTTGAATGCACCTGCAGGATGAGGTAGGTGCTCGACTACACCTATGTATTAGGGTTAAATTTGTAGAAGCAGATTAGGGGGTTGCGAAGGGCTTGGAAGATGGAAGATGATGGCGGCAATGAAAATGGGCTATGGCTAAGGCTGGAATGAAGAAATCCTAGGGTAAGCTAGAGTTTCGAATAAGGAATCAGGGAAAGACCTTGGGCATTCAATGCAAAGACTTAGGAAGAGGACTTAGGGGATTCAAGATTTTTCCAAGGGTTGAGCATTGAGAATTCTCCAATTTATTACCAAGCCTAGGGTTTTATTAGGGTTTTAGCATGACACTTTTGATCGTGTGGCTAATATTAAAGCAGATACAAAGGCTGATATTAAACTTTATGCGTGACACGGATTAAGGAAGATGGACGACTAAGATTAGATTAAATATAATGGCTGTGGTTTATTTATATATAAAAATATATTTATTAAATATATATATCAAATATAATATTAAAATATTATTATTTAAATATATAATATAAATATATATAAAAATATATAAATAAATAGGCAAAAATGGTGGAAAAAGCATGGAATGGCCAATTGAATGGTGGATAAGTGGCTAGGATTTTGTGTTTATAGATGCCCCTTTTTATACCATGTTGCATGAAACACAATATGGTGCAAAAACACGAGACACCTGGTTGGGCTTTGGGTGTAGAAGCAGCTTCTCTTTCCTATTGGAATGCGGAATGAACTTGAAGACAAAAAGCATAAAGAATTTTGGAGTTTGCGTAGCTTACCCCCTCAATTGGCGAATGAGATTATGGATGAATCACATGATCCAATTGAAAAATTTGTGCAAACGATGAATGACGCGGTACCGTTTTTGCCCCAACAGTACGAAGGGGATTGATGTAAAATGTAATATGATGTGGACGATATGAATGATGCAAAATGTGATACCATTTTTACCCCAACGGTGGCAAGGGGGTTGTGTCAAATGCGGATGTCATGATCATGTAAGATGTATCCCTTCGTGGGAAAATCATAATCAAATTTTGGTTACCCCAAGTTTGGGGTGATTCGATGCTGCTGAAGAAAATGCTTTCTGGCGTCATTGAAATGCAAGTATGCAAATGCAAAAAGGATATGATGATAAGTTATAATTTTGTTCATGTTTCTAGCCCCATGAAAAAGGACATCAATGATGATAAGTTATGATTTTGTCTATGTTTCTAGCCCCACAAACAAGATGTAGACACTAAAATTTGGTCAATCTGATTATGCTACCAAAAGCAATGACTAAAATGACACACCAAGGCCCCTAGGGCAGCTCTCAGGAGGTATACAGTGGTTCTAACCACTTTGTGCAAGGTTGTTGAAGGTTATAGGCCATTTTTGGGACCTTTTGGACACCCTGGTTCTATTCATCACACCATGGGATGAATATAGAACCTACTCATCCCACCTGGAGCGAATAGCAGAATTCATCCCAGGGTGGAGCGAATAGCAGGTTTGATCGAAAAAAAGTCAAATTTGGATAAATGACACTTAGCAACGGTTACATTTTTTGCTTGCCTATGCCTACAAGTTAGAGCACACATAATCTTAATGCCTTTCTCCATAAGGGAGGCCAATTTAGGAGATTCTCTTCCCCCTCCAATGCATGTCGCCCTGGTGGCCAAATGGTGCCTCTTGCCTTGCATGCCCTCTCATGCCTCTTGACCCATCAACCTCCTTGGGCTATAAAGTGGATGTATTTTCCACACAAAACATAGAGAGGAGTTTTAGACAAAGCAACTAAGTGCTACTAAGATTTCCTTTCACCTTTTGTGCCCATTTTTCTCTCGAAATCTCTACCTAGCGAAGAAGGTTTGTGAGTGAATTAGTAGGCGCAATTTGTCACATAACCAAACTATCTGAGTGAATTTCCTCACCTAATTTGATGAAAATACCCCTTAGAGTATTTTGGACCATTTTATAGTGGAATTGGTGGCAAAATTTAGTCCAAATCGATGGGCATCCCACCCCCGGGCATCCCCCAATTTGTGACAATCCTATTCGTCCCACCCTGTGATGAATAGAAATATGTGAATAATTTTATATTTTTAATTAGTTATCTTCTAAATGTTCATATTATGTTGTAGTTCAAATTTTATGTCATTATGAGCTATATTGGCCAAGATATCACAATTTTAGTGTTTTGTAGGGTCTCATGTAGGTCTACGGTGGTCATCTAGAGAAAAACCTAAAATGTTACTTATTTTACAAATATGATCATATGGGTTTTTGTAAAATATCATTTTATGTATTCTGTCCATTTTTTATGCATTTTTGATATGTGTAGGGGTAGAAATTGTTTGCTTTGGGTTTTGTAGGTTGCGAATGGTCACTGCAATTGCGAAGCCCCATCGGATGTAATTTTGGTGCAATTTTTTGTGATATCTTTCCAAAACCACTCATTTTATATACCTATATAATTTCAAGTTATTTGGAGTTGATTTGATGCATATTATCATTACTTATCATTTGGTGCCTATGGGGATTGCATGTTTTTCACCATACACACTTGCTATTTGATATTTATGGTTTCCTTGTGTGCAGGTTCAGGTTCTTACAACACATTAGGAAGGATCATAGAACTTCAACATCAAATATACAAGCAGTGAAAACATTGACCCACCCACCTCGATTGTGGGTACGAGGAAAGACATTGGATGTGCACCCGAGTTACTTGAAGGATTTTGATCCTTGGGTACCCTATTTGTAAATAATTGTATCAATAATTTGAGACCTCAAAGGGGAAATTTTGTAACTTGGATCTGATCTTCTTTATTAATAAGAAATCCATTTGCTTTGCTTCATTTCTATTTATTTGTTATCTTTCCATCTTACTTGCATGCTTCCATTTGATGCTCATAAGCGATAGGACATAAATACACATATTTTTTATCATTATTTGGTGCATATTTTTTCCATAATTTAGTGGTGATCATGGTGGTACCTAGTCCCTTTTGCTTTAGGTGAAGTTTGGATCTCGTTTTTCATATTTTTATGTTGCAGGTGCTATTCGTTCTGGATTGAAACGAACTCTGACCCGCTATTTGTGCCACCCTGGTACGAATGCATATTAATAACACCTTGGAAAAAATGCAGACCTGCTATTCATACCACCCTAGAGCAAATAGAAACCAAAGATTTTTCTTAGCAGAATTCCATAAATAACAAGTTTTGGTAGTGATGAGGTAGGCATATGAATCTTCCATCTCTGTTTTACGCTTTTATAAATTGTTTAATTTGGTTTTTCCCGCATCTTTTGCTTGTTTAGAAAGGTTAAAAGTTATTTTCCCTTTTTATTAAATGCAAAATAACAAAAAATATAAAGGAGAAAAATCAAAGAAAATTAGAGTAGGAATGCATCTCTATGGTCTGCTTGCTTGTAGCCTATCCAATGGGTAGGCTAACATTTAGGGTTTCACATTCCTAGACACATTTGTGGATTCTTTTTATACTAACTTTCTCAAAGTAAAATTCACCTTTTGCATGAATTTAGTGAATGATCATCGAATACTTCTTTTTTTACTTTATTTGGATTAAAAAGAACCACACACATCACGATTCACTTAAATGCTAGTGATGTGGATTTCATCACCATAAACTAGTAGAGTTCAACGAGGTGGATTCCATCTCCATCCGTCACCTCAAATCCCATGAACCTTGTTATTTTCCAAGGCTAGTTCCAATATCCATAATAGCCCGTGGGTTATAGCACGTATCTCTCTTCAAAGAGGTATATCACAAACTGCGGGTGAACTGGGTGAGGAACTGGTAGGACCTGTGCTCCTTGGCCATGTGTGGACTTCATTACCACACATTATAGGTGGGATAATGTGACCTGGAGTTCATAGCCAGGTTGTCGAGCTATGAGTATACAAGTGAAATCCAATTAAACACAATATTATCATTCAAAAAGATTTTAAACATGTGACACAAGGTCGTTCTTTACAAACAACACATCTAAAACACAAAACAATCTATGGATTCACATCTAAAACTTAAAATAGATAATCATCTAGGGTTTGGTAGAGAGTTATGATGGTGTGCACCCATAGCCAAACCCAATCACAGGAAGAAGCTACAAAGAGTGGTCTAGGAGACATGAGTCATCTCTACTATAGCCCCAGGGACTTGGTCATACCTCCTTGGAGAGCCTCTACTCACACCAACCCTAAGAAAATGGGGCATGAGCCACACCTATGAGGAAACCCTATGCGGGACACCCCTAGAGGTGATGGACCTTACCTAGGAGAGTTTTCCTAGTATGTAGATATGTCACATGCCTTATTTGATGAAAGATAAAAGTGCGCTGAGGTGGTAATAGACAGAGTGGTGCCATGCATCTGCATACCTATCAGGTCTGACACGCCTATTCGTAGGCCTGAGTGCAACTTCATACACTGGGCATAGCAGGTTGGTACGAACTCTTCCTTATAGCATCCTGATAGGATACAACAATTTAGGCAACCCAAAAAGTATGATACTTGTCACTCAGGGTGAGCTAACTCCGCCCTTCACTTCCTTGTTCATGAAGGAAGGTATGAGGATATCCCTGATTATCCTCAAGATCAATATTTTGTGCATGCTCGATGTACCTTTATGCTCGCTAAATACAATGAGCATATGCTTAGGCATGAATCCCAAGTCAATGCGATGATCCTCGATTGAGGGTAGCATGCAGTAGATATCACAGATTATCTTGAACAAGGTTGGCCTCAAGGCGAGGATCCTAGGCCACCTAGGCCTCACACAATAGAGAAAATTAACCAAGCATTTGCAAAGTATGTGAAATGCCAAGCTTAGTTCAAACAACTTCGATATGATAAAGAGAAACTAGACTGCTTGCATCAGCTTGAAAAAGAGAGAATCGAACGACAGACCAATGAGTTGTTCTAAAAGACTTTATGAGAGAGGGTTCCTACCCCTAAGACACATAGACAGGAAGTCCACCCGAGACAACCCACACTCATTTGAGATAAGTCTCCTAGGCCTTATCCAATGTTGCCTCCATGAGCTATTAGGCCAGATCGAGACTTGCCTCCTAGGCCAAACATAAGATGCCCACAACGGGCAAATAATCCTCTATATAGACTGGTTTGAGAGACACCCTATGAGGCCTACATTGAGCATGAGATAGAGGTAGAGTTTTTAGAGATGCCCTACCAGGGCAGGGGGAGCGATATGCCACCATCTCACAATAGGTTGGAGGATCCTAGACCCCCATCGTAGTATGTGAGCAAGGCCAAGGAGATTAAATCCTCTGGACCATATCGATCATTGCTAGAGTGCCTAGAGTCAGTAGAGAACAAGACCTCAGGCTTTGGATCTCAAAAGCCCACTCTGTGCCAGTTGTGTAGTCAACCCCTTCATCCTTCGGTTCTTGTCCCCCTTACCCAGAGTAATTTAAATTGTCTCAGTTGGCTATGTTTAAGGAAGAGAAAGATGCATAGGAAAATGTCACTAGATCCTGGATCAATGCTTCGACATCCATGATAATGATGCATTTCTTTTGAAGACATTCATGACTACTCTCTTTGGCCCTACCTTAGAGTGGTTTTACCAACTCCCTAAGCATATCATCCATAACTTGGACCAACTTGAAAATGCGTTCCTAGAATGTTTCACCTTCAATACCAAGAGGAAGGTGACACTAGTTGATCTCGCTGGGTTGAAAAAATATGATGATGAGTTAACAAATTTTAGAAATAGGTGGTGAGCCTTGCTTTCCAATCTGCCTTATCTACTCCCCATGTCGGAGTTGACTCAGATGTTTACCAAGAGCTGCCTAAAGCCAATCTCCTTGTTGCAACTGCAACAGTATAACACTTTTGAAGATGCCCTAGCATAAGCTAGGACCATCAAAGACATCAATATTCAAGAGGGGAATATTGTGAAGCCTCATAGTAAGGATTGGAACAAGAATGCTAAGAACACCCTAGTGCAACCTAAGCCAACAACAGTGAATCAGGTTGCCATTAGTGTCATGGGGCTGGTGCAAGTAGTGCCACCTCAAAAGCCTAATTATCAGGCCATGCCTGGGAACTATGCCAAGGAAAACCAAAACAATCAAGGGCAAAATCAATAGAATCACCCTAAGCGATAGTTCATGTCCATTGCAGAGTCTATGGACTCGTTTTTTGAGTGCCTCTTAGTGGCTAATTCAATCAATCTACCTGGGAATCGACCTATCGACCCAAATGTACCCAGACCCAAAGGGTATAGAGAATACATATATTGCAAGTTTCATAGGCAAAATGGGCATGATGTGCAAATGTGTTACAAGTTTAAACACTTGGTGCAAGACATGATTTATAGGAAGGTTCTTCAGGTAGACAACCCTATCACACCAAACAACCAACATATGGAGGTCTTAAAAGACCCCTTGCCTGCCCATGCGGAGTAGGCCAAGCCAGTGCCCCAGGTGAATGAGGTTCACCATGCCCACCCTAAGCAGGGATATGCCAACATGATCAACATTTTCATAAGAAATAGGTGGTACCCAAGCTCAACCGTGCCACCTGTGGCTCAAAGCAATGTTTCTTTGACATCATAGTCATTACTACCTCCTCTGTCGAACCTCCCACCTAGGACTATGACCACCATTAAGATTAAGTTCACTTAAAGCTTAAGAACAACATCTGCCTGGATCTCCATATATTATCTCATTTAACAATCACAACCTCATAGAGAAGCCTTGATGGAAATCCTTAAGGTCATAGAGATTCTGCCCCAGGAGTTTAACTCCTTCAAAAACTTTGTGGGGCATGTACAATAGTGCACAGAACCGATGATTACCTTTCGATAAGATGAACTTAAACTGGTTCCAAATGATATGGTGGACCCTCCCTTGTACATTGTTGCATGTGTAAATGTGACACCATACAAGAGAGTGTTGATAGACACTAGGTCTTCTAGCAAAATCATCACTACAAAAACTCTCAAGCACTTGAAGCTCCTAGCATCCCACATTTTTGTATCTACATACACCCTCCAAGCGTTCAATGATGCCATATGCTCAACGATTGGTATGATCGTCCTGCCAATCCAGGTAGGGGAAAATACCATCCCAATGTTGTGCCACATCTTGGACGGTGAGATGGCATACAATATCCTGCTAGGCAGACCATGAATCAGGGACATGAAGTGTGTCCCTTCCATCACTCACTAGTGCCTCAGGTACACTCATTAAGGGTAAGTTCATGTCATCCCTGCGGACCTAGAGCTCTTCAAATATTACAATATGGTGTAGTAGCTTCTCGAGTCAACCTTACCATTAACACACCTGGATTTCCAATCGAATAAATCCATTCAAGGCTTGACCCCATTGCCATCACATGCCATACCATACTCATAATTAGCACCCCCCAGATGCCTAGTGCACTTATGGATCCCTCGCTTAGGGACCCAAGGAACCGGCCTATTGATGAGGTCCAGCCGATCATATCCACCATCTCAATAGAGGAGATGCCTAGCCCAGATGATGAGGAGCTGCCACATGAGGTAAATTATGAATCAGATTAGGTCTCGCTCTCATCCCTCTTATATCCATAGCCTTAGGTCATAGTGCACTTGGATTCCATCATATTGGGAGAGTACATGGTTAGGAATGTTACAACTACCCCTGCTATAGAGTCAGTGCAAGACATGGGTCGACCCTGTCTTCCCATAGGTACTATCGTGCCTCTAGGAATACCCCCTAATCAAATGAATTTCATTTATCGAGGCCTTTACTATGACATATAAATCTATCAACAATAGGAGGAAGATGAAGAGCCCTTCTTGGAAGACATCAACTACTTGTCTAACCCTAACTTCGCCCTGAAGTACCTCAACCTTTGCAATTGGCATGATTATGGGTTAGGATTGTATGAGCAAGGCACACATGTTCCATTTCAACCCCAGTATCAGATACCATATGATAAATTGATATTGGGACACCACCAGCCCTTACCTTTGGATGTTCTCACATATGGCCTAGAGCACCTATGCCTCAATTATAGGGATGAGTTGGCACAAGATCCCTTCTCCAATCCCAATCACGTCTACTCACTAGAAGACTACTTCCTTATGCTCTTGGGGGATGAAGACCCACATCACGATGGTATCCAATCTTACGAGAGAGGTGAAGGTTCACGTACTCTTCCCCACAATAGTGAGGAAGAGGATCCAGGGTCCCCTTATGAGTGGATGTTAGATGATGAGTCGGACTATGGAGTTGCACCAATTGAATCTGATAGTCCTGATGGAGAGTACACACAAGTTGTCCCTTGGGATGATGAGGATGAGTACTATTTGCACATGTTCCCATTACAAGATCCCATTTAGTGGTAACTTCTACCTTGTGAAGAGCAAGTTTACCCTCAGCCACACTGACCACCGTTGGTCATTCCACTGTCTCCATAGCTACCTCCTCAAGTCTTGCAAGATCTAAAGATCCGTAGTCACCATCAGCCACCTAGGGGAATCATCCATATATAAATATGATTTCCATAGATCTATTTGAGCCCCTGTGAGATTCAAATAACCTGTTGGAGCCATTGCACCTTGAATTGAGGGTAATCAAATTTGAATGGGGAGATTCTACCCCATCGTCTTATGAGTACTAGCCTTGCAATGAGATGTTGCAACCATTTTATTTATCTCTAGGTCTGACTCATGATGTCTTCTATGCTAAGGAGGAACCTAAGGTTACCATTGATGATCTAAACCCAACTGATGACATCCATTTGATCCCTATCCCCCACCAGTTGGAGGAGGATTCACATATGTCAATTGAGCCTATGATTGATAAATATATCGAATTGAATCCTGAGAATCCGTAGTGTATCAAGCTAGGGGAGAGTCTATCCCATGAATAGTAGGTCGATTACATAGCCATTATCATAGAGAAGAAGAAGGCTTTTGCATGGTCCTACAAAGACATTCCAGGACTGGACCCAAATCTAGTCACCCACAATCTGACGCTTAACCCCAAGGCCAAGTATGTCAAGCAAAAGCTAAGAAATATGCATTCAACAATGGACTTAATGTTCAAATATGAGCTAAAGAAGATTTTGGATGTAAAGTTTATCATTTCTATAGACTATCCACCATGGTTGTACAAGATGGTTCTCATCAAGAATCCAGATGGGAGGATTCATATTTGCATTGATTTTTGAGACCTAAACAAAGTGAGTCCTAAGGATGATTTCCCTTTGTCAAGTATCAATGCCTTGGTAGATGCCATAGTAGGCCAAAAAATGTTATCCCTCATGTATGGTTTCTTTGGATACAATCAGATTCGTATCAATCTGGAGGACTAGCTCAAAATAGTGTTCACAACGTCTTGGGGAACATTTTGCTATAAGGTCATGCATTTTGGCCTTAAAATACCAATGCTACCTACTAGTGTGCCATGACATACCTATTCCATGACTACATGCATACTATTTTGGAAGATTACATGGATGAATTATTGGCTAAATATTTATTACGCCATGAGCATCTCTATGTCCTACGCAAAGTCCTCGATTGCCTTATCAAGCATAATGTAAGACTGAACCCCAAGAAATGCATCTTTGGCATCACATCTGGAAAATTATTAGGATTTTTCATATATAAATGAGGCATCGAAGTGGACCCCAAAAAGGTTAAGGCAATCCTCGAGATGTCTCCCCCAACCAAAATCAAGAAGCTCCAAAGTCTGTGGGGCAAGATCACGTCCATAAAATGCTTCATAGTGCAATTTTTTGACAAGTGTCAACCCGTGAACAAGTTGTTGCACAAAGGGGTTGCATTCCATTGGGATGACGAGTGTCAGGATGCCTTTGATGCAATAAAAAATACTTGGATTCATCATCAGTGTTGGCTCCACCTAGACCAGGAGTGTCATTCCTCTTACACATTTTAGCCACTGAGATTGCATTGGGTGCCATGTTATCCCAAAATAATGAACTGCATAAGGAATAGTCTAATTATTATCTTAGCCAGACCCTGGTTAGTTATGAGATCAAGTACACATATATTTAAAAGTTATGCCTAGTGATGTTTTTTGTCACCTAGAAGCTATGATATTACATGCTTAGCCATATCACATATGTTGTATCTAAAGATAATCCATTGCGATACATGATGAGTTGCACTTATCATAATAGTCGCACACAAAAATGGATCATGTTGTTGATAGAATTTGACCTTGAGTTTTTTCGAAAACAATTAATTAAGGGCCAGGTGATCGTCGATCAACTTGAATAGGCTCCTCTCTAGGATGATCAACTTCTTAGCATGAAGCTTCCTGATGATGGGGTCTTCCAAATATCAGAATCACTTGATTCTAACGAGCCTGAGTCATATGAAGATATGAATCTATTTTTTGATGGCTCCAAGTGCAAGCAAGGGGGTGGCATAGAGATTATGTTTTTCACATCACATGGGGCTCCCATACCCCTATCATTTAAACTTGATTTCTTGTGCACCAAAAATAATGCTGAGTACGAAGCCTTGCTCATAGGTCTTCAGATGGCTATCTCCATGAAAATCATCAAGCTTAACATTTTTAGTGATTCCTTACTCATTGTTAACCAGGTCAAAGGGGAATACCAATGCAAGTGCCTAGTTATACAAGCCTACAAAGCCCTTGTGGATAAATTCTTGGCAAAATTTGAATGGTATGACATCGAGGCACTCCCTCTATCATCCAACCATTTTGCGAATACAATGGCCTCCCTAGGGTTCTTTATCTTGTAGAACCCAGTTGATGATGTGACAACCATTCAAGTCAAAATTCTCTCGAAGTCTACAGTTGAGCATGAGAACATTCAAGTCAAGCCAAAAGTCCACTTGATTCAAATTGAACCTCCTCAAGAGAGATTCTCACACATTCATGAGAGCTTAAATCATGTTGATTGGGATACTCTGTTCCCTCAATCCCATTTTGATAATAGTACAATGCTATTCTTACAAGTTCTTTCCCAATCAATATTTTCTTAGGATGAACTTCAAGAGGGATAGGCAGTTCATGCGATCGAGGATTCCTCGCAATAGGACTAGTTCACACAAATCAAGGAGTATCTAAAGCTTGGTAACCTCCCCCTGGATTGTCACACATTGCTAAAAGAAAATTCAAATGGAAGGCAACAAAATATGTCTTGCTAGGAAATATTTTGTATTGTTGGAGCTACGAAGGGATCCTCCTTCATAGCTTAGAGTATCAAGAGTCAGCTTTGGCAATCGCCCAAGCACACGACAGTACATGTGGTGGCCATTTCAATGACATGGCCATCATAAAGTGCATTCTTCACATGGGCTATTATTAGCCAAATTTAGAGTGAGATTTTTGCACATATGTGAGAAAGTGCATGAAGTGTTAGCACCATGCTAACCTAACACACATACCTTCTCATGCATTACAACCAGTTCAATCGACATGGTTCTTCTCACAATGGGGGTTGGATTTAATTAGGAAAATCTCCCTCGCATCCTCGGGCCATCACACGTTTATCATAATGGCTACTGAGTATTTCATAAAAGTGGGTAGAAGAAATTCCCCTTACCACTACGACAAGACCCCGCATAGCGGAGTTCCTATTACACAATATCATTTATCATTTTGGTATTTCATCCAAGATAATTTTGGATAATGGGACATTGTTTAAAAATAAATATGTGCATGCTTTAATAGCAAAGTATAATATCCAACATAGTTTTTTGATGCCCTACTATCTATAAGCCAATGGGAAAGTAGAGGATTCCAACAAAATATTGATTGCCATTCTCAAGAAAACTATCAAGGAGAATCACACAAATTGGCACACACAAATACCCCTTGCTCTATGGGCCTATCACACTAGCATTCGGATGCCCACTAGGGCTACTCTATTTTCACTGGTGTATGGTGCCAAGGTAGTCATGCCTCTAGAGTTGGAAATCCCATCACTACGCATATCCATGCAAGAGTTCATCGATGATGACATCATACGATAGGCTCACCTAGATCAGCTTACATTGCTTGATGAAAATCATGTTAATGATCTTGAGCACTTATGCATTTATCAAGAGCGACTTAAGAGAACCTAAAATATTAAAGCCCATATTATATACTTTCAGGTTGGTGATCTTGTTCTGAAGGAAAACCAACAAAATTCTAATTTGTTGCCCCATCTACAGGACAAGTTTATGACATACTAGTTATATCCCTTTGTCGTCACTAGTTAGATAGGACCCAAAACTTATCACCTAGCCTCCCTTGAAGTTTTTGAGGATCCTAAACCCTTGATCATACTTAATTTGTAGCATTTATATACCTAGACCATGGTGGCACGTCCTAAAATGCTCCTAGGTGGTCTATGACCATCTAGGTCACCCCTAAATGCTCCAAGGGTGCCTATAACCTGCTTGGTCAACCTAAAAAACTTCTAGGCGGTCTATGACTATCTAGGTCACCCCAAAATGCTCCAAGGGTGTCTACAACCTGCTTGGTCAACCTAAAATACTCTTAGGCAGTCTATGACCATCTAGGTCACCCTAAAATGCTCCAAGGGTGTCTACAACCTTCTTGGTCAACCTAAAATGCTCCTAGGTGATCTATGACCATATAGGTCACCCCAAAATGCTCCAAGGGTATCTACAACCCATTTGGTCAACTTAAAATGCTCCTAGGCAGTCTATGATCATCTAGGTCACCCCAAAATGCTCTAAGGATGCCTACAACCCACTTGGTCAACCTAAAAATCTCCTAGGTGGTCTATGACTATTTAGGTCACTCTAAAATACTCTAAGGGTATCTACATATTGCTTGGTCAACACATAGCACCCCTAGGCAATCTATGACCATCTAGGTCACCCAAAAATGCTCCAAGTGTGCCTACAACCTTCTTGGTCAACCTAAAATGCTCTTAGATGGTCTATGACTGTCTAGGTCACCCCAAAATGCTCCAAGGGTGTCTTCAAACCACTTGGTCAACCTAAAGTACTCCTAGGTAGTCTATTGAAGAACATGTGCTTATACTAAGAGGGGGGGTGAATAGTATAACATAAATTTTTTTCCCAAATAGTAGCATCAACATTAATAAAAAAAGTAAAAATCACACAAAGAATCACACACATGAGAGACATCATTTTTAATGTGGTTCATCCAATGTGGGCTACCTCCACAGAGAAAATATTTCTTCTAAATATTTCTTAAATAATATTTTGGGAATCCTTCCCAATTACAATGTTTATGGACCTCTATCCAAAGGAGATGCCGATCCCCTAATATCAAATTTGTGGATCTCTTCCATAGGATAACTCTTTCCCCTTCTGCTCTAGCTAGTTATCTTCTAGAAGACTTTGTCCCTCTACTGCACTAAATGGTGGATCTCTCTCCACTTAAAGACTCCTCACTCAAAATATTTGTCTTCAATTGTACTGGCTGCTGGATTGCTATCCATTGAGACTCTATCCTCTATACTCTATCACCTCCAAAGCTCTGTCAATAGGTTCACTCATAACCTTCTCAAATATGCTCAATAGGTTCACTCAAAACCTCTTAAAACTTGCTCAATAGGTCCACATAGAACCTACTCAAATCTGCTCAAAAGGTTCACTCAGAACTTGTTCAAATATGCTCAATAGGTTCACTCAAAACCTGATCAAATCAGCTCAACAAGTCCACATAGAACCTTCTTAAATCTTCTCAATAGTTCACTTAGAACCTGATCAAATATGCTCAACAGGTCCACACAAAATTTGTTCAAATCTACTCAATAGGTTCACTCAGAACCTGCTCAAATCTGTTCAACAAGATCACTCAGAACTTGTCTAAATCTGCTCAACAAGCTCACTCAAAACTTGTCCAAATCTGCTCAATAAGTCCTCTCTAGGACTTTCTCAAATATGCATTGCAAGCTTCCAAAAAATCTTACACAAAATTAGTCCACAAGCCTTCTCAAAGGCTTGCCTCAAATCTGCTTAACAAGTCCACATAGAACTTGTTCAAACACATAGAATCATAAAGAGAATTGTTAGAGACTCAATATGTTCTATACTCAAATCCCAATCTCAACTCAATTCAATATCATAGAAGCATAAAGAGAATTGTTAGAGACTCAATATGTTCTATACTCAAATCCCAATCTCAACTCAAATCAAAATATAGAATAGTTTGTTTCATGAAACTTGAACAACCACTTCACACAATCACTTGACAAGGCTCAATCAAATCTACTCAACAAATCACCTCAAGGAACAACTCTTTCTCACAAACCCTAGTCCAAGTATGTATCAACCGACTCAAAATATTTCCAACAATGCTCAACAAAAAATCTCACATAACAATGATACTCATGTTCTTTTCTAACTCAAATTCAAGTTCTTTGCATGACCAATTGGTTTCACCAACAATACTTATAAAAAAAGGTTTAATCACAATTCTCAAACCATAAATTCTTGAAGCATTAAACAAAAAATCTTCCAAATGAAAACCACAATCAATCCTTTTCTCTCCAAAGATATTTTCAGAAATCAATCACCCAAATAAGTCAATGAAGAATATTGCCCATACCTTTTTGATGCCTTATGAGTTGTCCACTAAATCTGCCACACTCAAAATTTTTTATTTTTCCAATCTCAATAAGGGTTAGATTTCTTGAGTAATAACACAACAATAAAATAATATTCAAATAACACCTTATTACTCCTACTCAATAAAATGCACCATACCCTCTTATGCAAGTAATAAACCCTCAAAAGAATGAATCAAACTTACTTTAGAAACTCCTTGACAAAACCAGAAATATCTCCTTACACACACCTTATTTCTCCCTTTAAGAAATCTAAACAAGTATCTCTTGAAAAGATCTTTCCAATGATATATAATATGATATACTTCCAAAAAGAAAATCAACAAAAATCTCTATCTTTCCTAGGGCATACCATATCCTTATTTCTCCTTAGACAACCTTGGTAGAAATTAAAATATTAAACAAAAATTAAATTCACTTACCTTACCCTCGGCAGGATTCGATCCCCCGAATTATTTTTTTCCAACACCTTAGTCGCATCCAAGTTGCCGTTAGGCCACGTGCCCTCACGAGTCCAAAGCAACACGTCCACTGTAAAGTTCCCTCGAAAAAGTTGATCTTCTAAAAAACAATAAGTGCTTCATGCGCTTCTTCCTTGCATTCAAAAAGGCCTCACACGAATCGGATGTGGAACCTCCACCTTAGTACCAAGAAAACACACCACTAGGCCATGTTGGCCTATGCGCTTAGAGCTTTCAAATCTCCACACCTTAGCCTTTACGTAAATCGTAAGGGCTTCAAAAACAAGACTTTCGTTCGCATGTGATTCGAATTCAAAACAATTGCAAGGGATGCCTTAGTAAATAATTTCATTTGGAATTTATATAATGCCTTTTGCCCTCTTAGCATCACGTCGGTGCTTCAAATATTTTGACATCGACGTGATTTAATTTATAATTAATTTAAATTTAATTTTAAATTTAAATATTATAAATTAAAAACAACCTTAGGTTTAAATAATTAAACCTTAGAACTTTGTCTTAAAGAACCAACCTTAGGTTTAATTAAATATTATTTATAAAATTTAAATTCCTTGTGAATTTAAATAATTTATAAATAATTTAAACCTCTTTTTAAACTTTTGCAATCTTGGGTTTTTATAGACCAACTGCTTAACCTGTGTCCCCAATAATATTAAAATATTATGGAGACTTTTTACTTTTACTTTTGCACTGATGAAGCTTTTTCCTGGATGACTTGGGTGACTTTATTTCTTGTCGAATTCCTTGATAAGAGTGATAACTCTATCAGGTGACATCAATGACAACTTTGGCTCAGAGGACTCAAAATATCCAAAAATCTCCCCCTTTGTCATTGATGGCAACCCATATCCTTTTACTGAAACCTGACCTTGTTTTTTGCTCCCCCTGGCTGAATGCTCTCTCATATATCAAATCTCTCCCCAATACACAAATCTCTCCCCATTTGACATCAATGGCAAAGGGTCACATTTGGGGCTCGGCGCTAAGAATGAGCCTCTTATCTTAGCCCCTCCCCCACCTCCACATGAGGCGGTTAATTCTGGGTGGGAGTATTTCTACCCCTGAAAGCACTGTTATTTGCCTTTATCTTTTTCTCTTATTTTCTGAGTTTTTTGAATCCTCTCACTGTTTCTTTCCAAGTCATCATCCATGTTCCTGTCATCACTTCTATTCTTGTTCATATTCTTGTTCTCATCCATATTCTTGTTCCTATTCTCATCCTTGTTCTTGTTCTTATTCTTTTGTAAGTCTCTATTCTTTTCTGAGTCTCTATTTCTGTTCTTTTCAGAGTCTCTATTCCTGTTTATCTTCTTGTTTTTGTTCATGTTCCTATTCCTGTTCATGCCTGTTTTCGAAATATTTTCTCTACACCATATTGCTATGTGACCATCATTATTGCACTTATAACACTTAATGTTATTATTCCTTGGAAGTGAAATTGTCTTAGGATTTCTCCTGATGAAGCCATATCTTCTTCTATCATGAATATTGCAATTCATTTCCTTGTGACCAAACTCATTACATGAGTAGAAATATCTTTGGAAAAGCTATCCTTTTCCATATTCTTATATTTTATGTGTCTAGCACTATGAAGCCATGTGCCCAAACCTATGACATGAAAAACATCTTCCATTGAAGCTTCCTTTTATTGACCTTATTGGTTTCCTATTCTGATTGTTGGTCCATATGTATCCTCTTTGCCCATTGTCCCTGCTCCTGCTGAACTCGCTGTAATATGACTCATCCTTGGAAGTCTCATTTTCACTTTTACTTTCATCTGAGAATCTCTCTTATAAAATGTATTCTTTTGAAGTTCCTTCTTCTTCAAGACTTGAAGTAGAATTATCTTCCCATTTCTTTTGAACCTGTCTAGAACTAAGACCGGTCTTGTTTGTTGCTCCTCTTTGTATCTTGACTATTTTATCCACATTATTTGCACTAGTTACATACTTGTATAACTTATTCTTGGAATCCTCTAAATCTTCCTTTAGTAATGCCACTTCTTGTGTTAGCTTTTCACATTCTAGAATATTTGATTCTAACTTATCTTTGAACTTGCTTGCCTTAGCTTTTGACTTCTCTAAATCCTCTATGAGCAATATTATTTCTTCATCACATTCTTGAAACTGACTTTCAAGCTTAGAGTGTTGCTTTCTTCCCTTCTTTACTATGTCAAGGGCATAGATAAGTTCTCCCTTGAGATCATAACCATTATCTATTGAATGATCTTCTATTTGTTTACCTTTGTCCATATCATTTCTTTCTTTTGACTTGTATTCTACAGAACCATCTTCTTTATCTTCCAAAGCCATTAGAAGATTCTCATTTGGTCCCAATATTATATGTTGAAACGGGTCCTCATTTTCTTTGGATAAGTGACATTTTTCATTTTTGATCTCATTGATTACATAAATATTTCTCTCTTATAGAACTAGCTACTAGTTTTCTAGATTTGGATTTTCTCACTTCACATCTATCTTGATGAAAATTTACCATATGGCATTGATCACAGATTTGACTAATGCTCAAGATATTATGTTTTAGAATTTCCACATATAGAACATTTTCAGCTTTTGCTTTCCCATGCCTATACTTAGAGTTCCTTTTCCACAAATATTTGTTGAACCATTGTCCCCAATGTTTACTGACCCTCCATTTACTTCTTTCAAAGCTATAAACTTGTCCTTTTCTCCTGTCATGTGTCTAGAGCATCCGCTATCCAGAAACCATTTTTCTTCTCTATCTTGAGCATGCAAGGCTATTTGAACTAGCAAGGATTTAAAATTTCCTTTTCCCTTTTCTTCTTTTCTAGTAGTTTGAGTTGTGGTCTTTCTACTAGGCTTAGGAATTTCTAGTTTGCACCTTCTAGTTGTATGCCCAAAATTATTGCATTTGTAACACTTAACATCATCATTCATATGTGGTGTAAGAGAATTCATACTACTACTATCACTGTCTCTACTAGTACATTGCATATATTTATGACCATATTTATTGCAAGAAAAACAATGTCCATGGAAGGAATTTTGTAACCGATTGTGATGAGGACTCGATCTGGTATTCTTTCCTTTGTGGTATTATTTTATTGAGATACGATGAGATACCTTCTTTTTGCTTGATGTTCCTGCCTCTTGCTGACTTGCTCCATGTAATATCTTGTTTATTTTAGTTCTACATTTTAGCATAACAATTTTTGTTGCCACTTTCTCAAGTCCTGCCTCTTTGGTTTCCAACATATCTCTCAACTGATGTTCAATCTCTCTTCTTTGTTTCACTTCTATTTTGAGTTCTATTAGCCTTTGTAGAAGCTCATTTCTTGCCAATTCATCATTTTGAATTTGTTCTTTTAGTTGTGTACTCTCTTCTGGAATCCTTTTAATATATTTGAAATAGTCGAAGAGTGCTTCCTCAAAGTCTATACTTTCTTCACTCCTTGAGCACATGTGTGTTATTGATGGATCCTCCTCCAAGCTGTTAGATTCTTTCTGGAGAAACCGACTCTGATACCAATTGAAGAACATGTGCTTATACTAAGAGGGGGGTGAATAGTATAACATAATTTTTTTACCAAATAGCAGCATCAGCATTAATAAAATAGTAAACATCACACAAAGCATCACACACATGAGAGACATAATTTTTAATGTGGTTCACCCAATGTGGGCTACCTCCACAGAGAAAATATTTCTTATAAATATTTCTCAAATAATATCTTGGGAATCCTTCCCAATTACAATGTTTATGGACCTCTATCCAAAGGAGATGCTGATCCCCTAATCTCAAATTTATGGATCTCTTCCACAGGATAACTCTTTCCCCTTATGCTCTGGCTAGTGATCTTCTATAAGACTCTATATCTCTACTACACTAACAGGTGTATCTCTCTCCACTTAAAGACTCCTCACTCAGAAGATTTTTCTTCAATTATCTCGACTGCTGGATATCTATCCACTGAGACTCTATCCACTATACTCTGTCACCTCCAAAGCTCTATCAATAGGTTCACTCGGAACCTTCTCAAATATGCTCAATAGGTTCACTCAGAACCTGCTCAAATATGCTCAATAGGTTCACTCAAAGCTTGATCAAATTAGCTCATCAGGTCCACACAAAACCTTCTTAAATATTCTCAATAGGTTCACTCAGAACCTGATCAAATATGCTTAACAGGTCCACACAAAACCTGCTCAAATCTGCTCAATAGGTTCACTCAGAACCTGCTCAAATCTGCTCAACAAGCTCACTCAGAACTTCTCCAAAACTACTCAACAAGCTCACTCAGAAATTGACCAAATATTATCAATATGTCCTCTCTAGGACTTGCTCAAATATGCATTGCAAGCTTACACAAAATCTTACACAAAATCAATCGACAAGCCTTCTCAAAGACTTACCTCAAATTTGCTTAAAAAGTCCACATAGAACTTTTTTAAACACATAGGATCATAAATAGAATTGTTAGAGACTCAATATGTTCTATACTCAAATCCTAATCTCAACTCAAATCAAAATATAGAATAGTTTGTTTCATGGAACTTGAACAACCACTTCACACAATCACTTGACTAGGCTCAATCAACTCTACTCAACCAATCACCTCAAGGAAAAACTCTTTCTCACAAACCCTAGTCCAAGTATGTATCAACCAACTCAAAATGTTTCCAACAATGCTCAACAACAAATCTCACATAACAATGATACTCATGTTCTTTTCTAACTCAAATTCAAGTTCTTTGCATGACCAATTGGATTCAACAACAATACTTATAAAATAAGGTTTAATCACAACTCTCAAACCAGAAAATATTGAAGCATTAAACCAAAAACTCTTCAAAAAGAAAACCACAATCAATCCTTTTCTCTCCAAAGATATTTTTAGAAATCAATCACCCAAATAAGTCAATGAAGAATATTACCCATACCTTTTTGATGCCTTATGAGTTGTCCACTAAATCTGCCACACTCAACACATTTTATTTTTCCAATATCAATAAGGGTTATATATCTTGAGTAATAACACAACAATAAAATAATATTCAAATAACACCTTATTACTCCTACTCAATAAAAGGCACCATACCCTCTTATGCAAGTAATAAACCCTCAAAAGAATGAATCAAACTTACTTTAGAAACTCCTTGACAAAACCATAAATATCTCCTTACACACACCTTATTTCTCCCTTTAAGCAATCTCAACAAGTATCTCTTGAAAATATCTTTCCAATGATATATAATATGATATACTTCCAAAAAGAAAATCAGCAGAAATCTCTATCTTTCCTAGGGCATACCATATCCTTATTTCTCCTTAGGCAACCTTGGTAGAAATTAAAATATTAAACAAAAATTAAATTCACTTGCCTTACCCTCGGTAAGATTCGATCCCTCGAATTCATTTTTCTCAACACCTTAGCCGCATCCAAGCTACTGTTGGGCCACGTGCCCTCACGAGTCCAAAGTAGCACGTCCACCGTAAAGTTCCCTTGAAAAAGATATTCTTCTGAAAACGACAAGCGCTTCACGCACTTCTTCCTTACATCCAAAAAGGCCTCATGCAAATTGAACGTGGAACCTCCACCTTAGTACCAAGAAAACATACCACTAGGCTACACTAGCCTATGCACTTAGAGCTTTCGAACCTCCACACCTTAGCCTTTACGTAAATCGTAAGGGCTTCGAAAACAAGACTTTCATTCGCATGCGCTTCAAATTCAAAACAATTGCAAGGGATGCCTTGGTAAATAATTTCGTTTGCCATTTATATAATGCCTTTTACCCTCTTAAAATCACGTTGATGCTTCAAAATATTTCAACATCAACGTGATTTAATTTATAATTATTTTAAATTTAATTTTAAATTTAAATATTATAAATTGAAAACAACCTTAGGTTTAAATAATTAGACCTTAGAACTTTGTCTTAAAGAACCAACCTTAGGTTTAATTAAATATTATTTATAAAATTTAAATTCCTTGTGAATTTAAATAATTTATAAATAATTATTAAACCTCTTTTTAAACCTTTGCAATAACCCCTCTTGGGTTTTTATAGACCAACCGCTTAACCTGTGCTCCCAATAATATTAAAATATTATGGAGCCTTTTTCCTTTTACTTTTGCACTGATGAAGCTTTTTCTTGGATGACTTGGATGACTTTATTTCTTGCCGAATTCCTTGATAAGAGTGATAAATCTATTAGGTGACATCAATGACAACTTTGGCTCACAGGACTCAAAATGTCCAATATCTATGTTCGTCTAGGTCACCCCAAAATGCTCCAAGGGTGTCTACAACCCACTTGGTCAATTTAAAATGCTCCTAGGTAGTCTATGACCATTTAAGTCACCCCAAAATGCTCCTAGGTAGTCTATGACCATTTAAGTCACCCCAAAATGCTCCAAGGGTGCCTACAACATGCTTGGTAAACCTAAAATGCTCCTAGGCGGTCTACGACCGTCTAGGTCACCCAAAAATACTTCAAGGGTGTCTACAACCTCTTTGGTCAATCTAAAATGCTCTTAGGTGTTCTATGACCATATAGGTCACCCCAAAATGATCCAAGGGTGTCTACAACCCACTTGGTCAACCTAAAATGCTCCTAGGTGGTCTATGACTATCTAGGTCACCCTAAAATGCTCCAAGGGTGCCTACAACCTGCTTGGTCAACCTAAAATTCTCCTAGATGGTCTATGACAATCTAGTTCACCTCAAAATGCTTCGAGGGTGTCTACAACCTACTTGGTCAACCTAAAATTCTCCTAGGAGGTCTATGACCATCTAAGTCACCCCAAAATGCTTTAATAGTGTCTACAACCCGCTTTGTCAACCTAAAATAGTCATAGGTGATCTATGACCATCTAGGTCACCCCAAAATGCTCCAATGGCGTCTACAACTTGTTTGGTCAAACTAAAATGCCCCTAGGCAGTCTATCACCATATAGGTTACCCCAAAATGCTCCAAGGATGTCTACAACCCGCTTGGTCAACCTAAAACACTCATAGGAAGTCTATGACCGTTTAGGCCACCCCAAAAAAGCCTTAAATGCACCCATAAGACCTTTGGTCACCTAAAATGCCCCAATGACCCTCAATAATACCGTTGGTCACATGTACATACATATATTTATAAAAAAATAAAAAACATTATCAAAATATCAAAAATACAAAAATATTACATTGCACTACATTACACCACATCGCATCATATTTCATCCCATTGCATTTTATAATTGCTTGCATTAGGTATACTCATCATTTGCACTTTTCATTTTAGAGTTGCTCATACATGTCTAGCACTGAGATTGTACACTAGTCATCATTCAAAATCAATGTTGTGAAAGTAATCATTTGCATAGTTCAATGTTTCACTTATCATTTTCACCCACATTTTCCATATTCCACATTTGTGTCCACTCCCTTCACCTAGTCATTTATTCTAGAATGTCATTAGGATTTTTGGTCACTCAATCATCTCTAGTTTTCTTTTTAGATCTTGTAGAAAGCTATTCTTATTTTTAGGAGGTAGAATCCTTCTTAGATTATGCCTTGTGTACAACAGATCCCAAACATATTTACACATTAATAAATCCAAGTTTTGCGCAAGGAAAGATGAAAATTATGAAGTTTTCTAGGTTAATTTAAGCGAAAAGGTTATCCTGCTCATCCCCTTGTGTGAATGGTTCAATAATTCCAAGAATTGGCAAAAGGAAAATCTCTTCCCTACCCAATTACCCAAAATAAATATTGGTTTTCACCACTATCAAAAATCCTAATTCTCAAGAATCCCAATTTCCAAAATCCCAATTCCTCAAAAGTAAAAAATCAAAATCATCAAAAAGTAAAATCAAAAGGAAAATAAACAGTGGTTATCACCACTTACCAAATCCCTTGCTCAATAAAAAAAAAATACAAAATAAACAGTGATCTTCATCACTATATATGAGCAAGTATCCCAATAAAATTGAAGAAAAGAAGGGAGTTTTGAGCTTGAATCCCTGGAATTCTTAGCATTCAAAAAACCATAAGGTGATCCTCATTATAGGTTTGGTGGATAGCCTACCTAGCAATGGTGGTATCCTTATGCATGATGATATGTCTGTCACATTAGCTTTTGCGTGTGTGTAGACCAATGTTTGCATGTGGATGAGCTAGATTTTGGTAACCTAGATTTCCTAGTGGTCTAATCCAACTAAGTACAAAACCTTGGATCGTGACATTCATAAGGTGATCCTCATTACAGGTTTGGTGGATAGCCTATCTAAAAATGATGGTATCTTTATGCGTCTTACAGGAATGAACTCACTTGCTCAGACAGGGATATGAAGTATCTTGGTCATCTTAGCAAATTCATACCTTGTCAAAAAGTCTTGCATAATCAGTATACAAAATTTTATCAAGTTGTATAGAGTGTTTAAGTCTTACAAAAATGTCATCTACATTCTCCAATATCTCATTGCAATAATACCTTTCCATATTTATATCACACAAAAACAATAAAAAAAGAGAAAAAAAAGAGCGTTAATGTGTTTTGTACAGTCTCTAGTGCTAACATAGTGTGTCAAATCATTTCCCATAGTTCATTTTACCAATCAAGAAAATATCCCATATCATTGTGCATCCACACATATAGATAGCATCAAATCAAATTAAATACACATGCATACATGATATATATCTAGCACCATTCCATCATGTCACAAAAACATCCATATGCATACATAATAATCATATAACACATAGTCATATGCAAATGCATACATTGCATCCATCTCATAAAGAAATAATGGAGACACATTATGATCATAACAAAATCTCATATATATATGGGGAAAAAATATACATCATAGTTTCCAAAAAATGCCCGTAGGCTACAATAAAGTGGATCCTCAGACCTCACAATGCTAAACATCCAAAAATCCAAAAAGAGTCCCAAGAGTCTCCATCACCATGGTCATGCAGGATCGGTGCTACAACTCACACTACCACTTGTAGTCTGCATCCACTGTGATCCCCCATATGAAGAACACAAGCTTATACTGAGAGGGGGGATGAACAATATAAGACCAATTTTTACTTTTCTTTTCAAATCAGTATTATGCAGTGTATAGATAACAATATCAATAGCAGTAATCAAAGCAATGCACAAAAAACCATACACAATAGAGACACAAATTTTAATGTGGTTCACCTAATGTGGGCTACCTCCATAGAGAAAATATTTCTTCTAAATATTCCTCAAATAATCTCTTGGGAATTCTTCCCAATTACAATGTTTATGGACCTCTGTCCAAAGGAGATGCTGATACCCTAATCTTAAGTTTGTGGATATCTTCCATAGGAGAACTCTTTCCCCTTCTGCTCTGGCTAGTGATCTTCTAGAATACTTTGTCTTATTGTTGCATTGACTTGTGGATCTATCTCCACTTGAAGACTCCTCACTTAGATCTATCTTCAATTGTCCTGGATGCTGGATCTCTATCCATTGAGACTCTGTCCTCTGTACTCTATCACCTCCAAAGCTCTGTCTCAATACTATACTAAACACAGTCCAGTCGGTCTAGCATAGCTATGCTCAATCTCTTGCACTAAACACAGTACATTCGATATAGTACAATTTTTCTCAATAGGTCCACTCAAAACCTGCTCAAATCTGCTCACCAGGTCCACACAGAACCTATTCAAATCTGCTCAACAGGTCCACACAAAACCTGCTTAAATATTCTTAATAGGTCCACATATGTTCAACAAGCTCACACAAAACTTATCCAATTTTTCTCAATAAGTCCTCTCTAGAACTTGCTCAAATCTGCATAGCAAGCTTCCACAAAAGCTTACTCAAATCAGTCCACAAGCCTTCTCAAATACTTGTCTCAAATATTCTTAACAAGCTCACACATAAATTGTCCAAATCTTCTCAATAAGTCCTCTTTAGGACTTGCTCAAATCTGCATAGCAAGCTTCACTTGAACTCAAATTTCGATCTCAACTCAAATCAATCTCATAGAAGCATAAAGAGAATTGTTAGAGACTCTATATGTTCTATTCTCAAATCCCAATCTCAACTCAACCAGAATATAGAATAGTTTGTTTCTTGGAACTTGAATAACCACTTCACACATTCACTTGACTAGGCTCAGTCAACTCTACTCAACCAATCACCTCAAGGACCAATCCTTTCTCATAAACCCTAGTCCAAGCATGTATTAACCAACTCAAAATGTTTCCAATAATGCTCAACAAAAAATCTCACATAATAATGATACTCATGTACTTTTCTAGTTCAAGTTCAAGTTATTTGCAAGACAACTCTCTTCAACAACAATGCTTATAAAATAAGGTTTAATCACAACTCTCAAACAAGAAAACCTTGAAGAATTATACCAACAACTTTCAAAAAGGAAACCACAATCAATACTTTTCTCTCCAATGATGTTTTCAAAAAATAATCACCCAATCAAGTCAATGGATAATTTTGCCCATACCTTTTTGATGATGAAGAAGATCTCTAAAAGCTGTCAATATCATAACCACTTCTTTGCCAAGCTAGAGAGGGTTCAAAGAATATTGCACAAAATTTCTCAATAATATTCCCTTGAAATATCTCACCAATATTTTATTTTATTCTTCCACTCAACAATACAAAGCATGTTCCACATACACCTTATCAAATCCAATCTCAACAAAGAAGCTCATCAACACATGAAAGAAATAACCACCTCTCAATAAGAAATTACCGCCATAGCATTTAGAAACACTTTCAAATAGTATCAAGGTAACTTAGGTCACCCTTCAATAACATTTGCACAATATTGATTTAATGCAAAAATAACATATACTCCCTTATTACTCCATTACCAAATTTAATCAAAAACCCTTATTAAAATATTAAATCTTGCTCAACCTTATATCTCCTAAAAACTATAATCAAACCTTAGCAAGAAAAATATTTTAATTAAAATATTAACCCTTGAAAATATTGGAGTCAGAGCGCATACCTCAAAAGAAGCCCTCGAAGGACTTTGGCATTTTGAACCTCTGCCCACCGTGCTGCCAAGTGGTAGCTAAGCCGCGTGAGTGAAGACTTCCCATGTGAGTGCCTTGGGCACTTCTTGTCTTTAACTGCATGCGCTTTCCTCACAAGGCACTAAAATTTGACTGCACATGATTTGACTGTCCACTTCACACTCTTCGATAATTCGTTGTGCAACATTCGGATGAGAAATTACTTTGGGTTTCGAAAATCATTCTACTTAACACTTGCATTAATGAAAAACCTTTGGCTTATTTATATAAGCCATCCTTAGATGCAAATACGTCGGCCCTTATAAATTTGCCCTCATGACGTCGGTGATGCAAATAAGAAATGAGGGAAAACATTTTAAAAGGTTTTAAATTTAAATTTAAATTTTAATAAAATCAAAATTTTAAACCCAAATTTCAAACTTCAATAACTCCGAAGGTCCTTTTTTGATGAAACGAAAAGCCAACTTGGGTTTTAAGAAAAACCCATTTCAAATCTGCCATCCATGGTTTTAAATAAAATATTTCCTTGCTTTTCTCATGAAACTCTTTGTGGAATAAAATCATAGTGCTTACTCACATAGGTCCTTTTGACATCAATGACAAATTTTAGCTTAGGTACTCAAAATGTCCAACACCATACCTGCTACCACCAATCCTACTGTCCTTCACCTAGAAGAAGACTTCACTATCTCGCTCTTTCAATATCGGTGTGATATGCTAGTCTCCCCAAAATCAAGAAGATGCCCTCCATGGCGCACAACCTCCATATCCAATCGATCCATGTAAACCTATATCCATTATCCCCATGCCTAGTATGTATCCACCATTGACCATAGCCATAGTATCTTTGTCCATAGCCTCTCTACCTACCCACTACTGGATCCCTCTTACCTAGGATACCGTGCTCTCAATTGTACATGCAGGGAAGATATCTTGGAATGATCCTCCTATGCCTGTGCCTGAAGGAGATCTCTCTCCTGTCTGACCTTGCCCAGGTCAACCTGCAGATCTAGGTAGTGATCACCCTATATACCCTGGGATATATATACCCCATGATCCTTTACATCCACATCATCATCCTGATCTCTCAAGCCTATGAGATCTACCTACTCATATAACTCTACCTAGTCCTCCTCCAGGGCATCCTACATCACCTCATTTTCTGCCCTAGCCACCACTCCCTCTAGAGCCCCTACACCTCACCACTGACACATCATCCACCACGAGTCATACTCCTCCATAGTACTGACATTATCCATGTCAAGAAAAACTACTACAAGATCTAACTCCTCACTCAACTCCTCCATTATTGGCCACCTTAGTGTCCTCTCATCCCTGTGGTATTGATACACCACTGGATCCCTGGAGAGTCCCTACTGCAACCTAAAATATCACATAACTTGAGAAAAAAAGTACTCCTACTCGGTACCATGCCTCACAACTAGCCACCTGCCTCACCTCACCTGATGAAGCTACACATTAGCACCAGCCCAATATGGAAAATCCCTGTAAGGTCACTATATCACCTGACCTAGTGCCAGTTGTGAGAAGGCATCGATGTAGTGATCCACATCACCTGAAAACTATCAACTCTACCCTCTTTCTTGAGCCCTCTACCATAGGATACCATATCCTATCTCCTTATATGATAGTTGAACCTAGGTCATCCATGGTAGTCCATGTGGTCATCCCACAACTATGTGCTACCATCCTCAACACTACAACAAGAAGTTACACCCCAAGCCCTTCTACCGACGACAACGAATCTCATACAACTCGTCATAGAGCTATGCCAATAAGGTAGTCCCCCAGGCCATAACCAATGGCTCCTCCTTGGTGCACCCCACCAGGGTGTACACCAACTCTAGTAGGTTCTAAGGGAACCTGGATCCTAAATAATCAAGGAGAATCATATTGGAGATACCATCCCTATGAGTATCTATGAAATAATTCATTGATAATGAAACTACTCATCAAGCTTGTTTTGATCAGCTCACACTCCTATATGAATACCGTATTCATACCATTGAGCGCACACGAGTATATCAAGACTGCCTTCATTGTGCTTATGATAGTAAGGTGCACCAATGCAAATTTCAATTTGGTGACGTAGTTCTCAAAGAGAACCAACAAATCATAAGTTAACCCTACCAACAATGTGACAAGTTTACCCTGAACTAGTTGGGCCCATTCATAATCATACACAAATTTGGTTTAGGTGCCTATCGATTAGCTAATATCAAAGGTTTCATTGAACCTAAATAAATTAATATTAGTAGTGCATTCCTCACCCCAATACCTCATCCTCATGCTAGAACCCCACCCGTATCCCCCTATTTTGATAGTCTAACTCTACCACATCCACATCCTTGCCAAAGTACCTTGTCAGCACTACACCTCTTTGGTCGCGGTGCGTAGAGTGGATCGATCACCCCTCTATCAAAATTTGTAGAATACGATAAATGTCCTCTAGCGTTAACATCATCTCCCCTATCGATAGGTGGAAGGTGTTGGTGTGTGAGTCCCACAAGCTAATAAAAGTGGTCAAGTAGGCCCGATCACCTATCACAGGATCCAACCGGGTAACCTTCTTGAGCCCTATGGCATCAAGTCACTCCCAGTTAGCCTTAGTCAAGGCACCCCAAGTGGTCTCGAAGAGTCTCAATTTTTGATACCGACTCTTCACCACCTAATAAACATAAATAAAACCAATAAGCAGACATTCACCATGCTTCAAAATGACCTCCAAAAGGCCCAAAAACAATGCAAAAATAATATATAAAAGCAATCTAATTGCACAAAAACATATAAAAAATATAAAATATGGTGTAGTCCATTTAATTAGGTTTAATTACCTATTATGTAATGTGATATACCCAAAAACAAAAAATATAAATATACAAAAGAAAAAACAAAAACAAATGCAATAAATATTGCACTTTCAATAATGAGGTCATAGAGTCAGTACTTACCCACCTTGCATCGACTCCTTTTATGGATGCCTCTACCTACTGAATCATGATGATAGTGAGATTATTTCAATAGCGCTTTTGTATGGAAAATCACTCTCTTCCTCCTCACCTCTCAAATTGCAAAAGAAATAAAAGTGATCAAGTAGGCCCGATTGCCTATCATAGGATCCAACTAGGTAACCTGCTTGAGCCCTATGGCATCAAGCCGCTCCTAGTTAGCCTTTGTCAAGGCACCCCAAGTGGTCTCGAAGAGTCTCAATTTTTGATACTGACTCTTCACCACCTAATAAACATAAATAAAACCAATAAGGCATTCACCATACTTCAAAATGACCTCCAAATGGCCCAAAAACAAAGCAAAAATAATATATAAAAGCAATCTAATTGCACAAAAACATACAAAAAATATAAAATATGGTGTAGTCCATTTAATTATGTTTAATTACCTATTATGTAATGTAATATACCTAAAAACAAAAAATATAAATATACAAAAGAAAAAACAAAAACAAATGCAATAAATATTGCACTTTTCAATAATGAGGTCATAGAGTCAGTACTTACCCGCCTTGCATCAACTCCTTTTATGGATGCCTCTACCTACTGACTCATGATGATAGTGAGATTATTTCAATAGCACTTTTCTATGGAAAATCACTCTCCTCCTCCTCACCACTCAAATCGCAAAAGAAAACATGCAACAATGAGCCCAAAACTCACATTTGAGGTTTATATAGGGGTACAATGGTCCTATTCATCCTAGGGTGTTATGAACACACTTATAGCCATTTGTCCCACCCTAGGATGAATACAAAATTTGCATTCATCTCACCCTGGGACAAATACAACATTTTTAGGCCCAAACAACTTCAAATGCTCCAAAAAGGGTCCAAAAACCCACAAAAATAGCCAAATTTTGGTCTATATTTTTACATAATACAAGAAACACAATAAAATTCCTCCAGGGCCTGGAAATAACATCACTTCATTCCAAAATAAGGCTAGTTTAGCTAGACCACCCCACAGGAATGAGGTCTTTCCTTCCTTCCCTCTCCAACTAGCGCTAAAAACAAAAGGTTTCAAAACCCACAAAAAACAAGTCAAGTCTGATGGAATTCATTTAGGGTAAAGATGGAATGTAAACTTCTCATTGATGCATCAAAAAGTTACTACTTCAATCCCCAAGAAGGCCATTGTGGCTAGACCACCCCACGAGAAGGAGGTTTTCAACTTTTTTCTTCCATACAATCTCCATAGCATCATCCAAATCCTTCCAACATTGTGCCATTTTTCAATAAGTACAATTGAAGGCAACCTTAACAATAGTCATATGGGTCAAACAACTCATTGATTTTCTCATGATTCATTCCCTCATTGATTCGTCACTTGATGGGGTAGTCATACTCAGTCCAAATCAACAAGCACACACTACATCATGCAAATTGCGTTCGTTCAAAGAATCATTGACAAAGATAATCACGCCCATGCTTGGGGCAACAAACAAGCAAAACATCAAATCAAATTGCTTAGCATTTTGGAATAATTAAGGATGTGGAGGCCTCGCATATTAATGACTAAACAATTTCTAAGCTTAAGCAAGTTTCTTAGATCGTCAGAAGCAAGGATTTAAGAACACATGCTCTTTCCAGGATTGGGACATCTAAAGTTGATTAGGTTATTGAGTAACCCTAATAATTGAACACTTTAGTTATCTATTTTTTCTTAGTGCTATGCTACACACAACACATCTCAAAAAGGGGCATCTATAGACACTAAAATTTTGTCAATCCGATTATGCTACTGAAAGCAACGACTAAAATTACACACCAAGGCCCATAGGGCAGCCCTCAGGAGGTATACAGTGGGTATAACCACTTTATGCATGGTTTTAGAAGGTTATAGGAAATTTTTAGGACCTTTTGGACACCCTGGTTCTATATGTCACACCCTGGGATGAATACAGAACCTATTCATCCCACCCTAGAGCAAATAACAACATTCATCCAAGGGTGAAGCGAATAGCAGGTTTGAGCAACAAAAAATCAAATTTGGACAAATAGCACCTAAAAATGATTATATTTTTTGCCTACCTATGTCTACAAGTTAGATCATGCAATATATTAATGCCTTACTCCATAAGGGAGGCCAATTTTGGAAATTCTCTTCCCCCTCCAATGCATGCCGCCCTGGCGGCCAAGTGGTGCCTCTTGCCTTGCATGCCCTCGCATGCCTTTTGACCCATGAACCTCCTTGGGATATAAAGTGGATATATTTTCCATAAAAAATATATATAGGAGTTTTCGACAAAGCAACAAAGTGCTGCTAAGATTTCATTTCACCTTTTGTGCCCATTTTCCCTCGAAATCTCTACCTAGCGAAGTAGGTTTGCGAGTGAACTAGTAGGCACAATTTGTCACATAATAGAATCATATGAGTGAATTTACTTACCAAATTTGACAAAAATACCCATTAGAGTGTTTTGTACCAATTCCCAGTGGAATTAGTTGCAAAATTTAGGCAAAATCAGTGGGCGTCCCACCCCTGGGCAACCCCCCAATTTGTGACAGTCCTATTCGTACCACCCTATGATGAATAGAAATATATGAATAATTTTATGCATGTTTTTAATTATTTATTTTATACATATTCAGATTATGTTGCAGTTCAATTTTCATGTCATTCTGAGCTATATTGGCCGAGATATCCCAATTTTAGTGTTTTGTAGGGTCTCATGCAGGTCTACGGTAATCATCTAGAGAAACACCTAAAAAGTTAGTGATTTTGCAAATATGATCATATGGATTTTCTTAAAATATTATTTTATATATTTTATCCAATTTTCATACATTTTGGATATGTGTAGGGACATAAATTGTTTGCTTTGGATTTTGTAGGTTGCGAACGGTCACTGCAATTGTGAAGCCCCATAAGATGCTATTTTGGTGCAATTTCTAGTTATATCTTCCCAAAAACACTAATTTTATATACCTATATAATTTCAAGTCATTTGGAGTTGATTTGATTCATATTCTCATTACTAGTCATTTGGCGCCTGTGGGGATTGCATGTTTTTCACCATACGCACTTGCTATTTGATATTTTTGGTTTCCTTGTGTGCAGGTGCATGTTATTACAGCACATTAAGAAGGATAATAGGACATAAATATCAAAGATACAAGCAATGGAAGCATTGGCCCGCCCACCTTGATTGTGGGTACAAGGAAAGACATTGGATGTGCACCCGAGTCACTTGAAGGATTTTGGTCTTTGGGAACCCGATTTGTAAACAGTTGTATCAATAATTTGAGCCCTCAAAGGGAAACCTTTGTAACTTGGATTTTATCTAATTTTTTAATAATAAATCCATTTGCTTTGCTTCATTTCTTATTATTTGTTATCTTTCCATCTTACTTGCATGCTTTCGTTTGATGCTCATAAGCGATAGTACATAGATACACGCATTGTTTATCATCATTTGGTGCATCATTTTTCCATACTTCACAAGGAAATTAATTATGAGATTATTTTTTCTATGTTTCTAGCCCCACAAACAAGGATATTAATGACGATAAGTTATGATTTTGTCCGTGTTTTTAGCCCCATAAATTAAGGACATTAATAATGATAAGTTATGATTTTGTTTGTGTTTATAGCCCCACAAACAAGGACATTAATGATGATAGGTTATTATTTTTTTTGTGTTTCTAGCCCCAAAAAAAAGGACATTAATGATGATAGGTTATGATTTTTCCTGTGTTTCTATCCCCACAAACAAGGACATTAATGATGATAGGTTATGATTTTGTTCGTGTTTCTAGCCCCACGAACAAGGACATTAATAATGATAAGTTATGATTTTGTTTGTGTTTATAACCCCACAAAAAATGAAATTAATGATGATGAGTTATGATTTGTATCTATTCTTTACCATTAATAGATAAAGGGATTTTTGATGATGTAAAATGAAATGATTTGTGTCTGTTCTTTGCCCTTAACAGATAAAGGGATTTTTGATGATGAAATGATTTGTGTCTATTCTTTGCCCTTAACAGATAAAGGGATTTTTGATGATGTAAAATAAAATGATTTACGTTTGTTCTTTGCCCTTAATAGATAAATGGGTTTTTGATTATGAAATGATTTGTGTCTGTTCTTTGCCCTTAACAAATAAAGGGGTTTTTGATGATGTAAAATGAAATGATTTGTGTCTGTTCTTTGCCCTTAACAGATAAATGGGTTTTTGCAAATGTGGATGGCATGAATGCAAGGTAAAGGGTGCAACCTTTGACAAAAGAATGCCATATTTTGAACCTAACAATTGATGCGAATGATGTGAATGTAAGTCAAAGGGCACAACCTTTGAAAAAAGGATACAACCTTTTCAACCTAGCAATTGATGTGAATTATGATGTGATGTGATTGAATGATTGAACTATTTGTTGAATTGGTGGAGAAGGTGTGAAACCTTTAGCACCCCAAAAAATGTGATGTTTGCTTGGAATAAAGGTGTGAAACGTTGAACACCCCCAAGTTTTGATGTTATTTGCTTGGTTGGGGGAAAGGTGTGAAACCGTGGACACCCCCAAGTTGTGATGATGTTTGCTTGGTTGGGGGAAAATGTGTGAAAACTTGAACACTCCAAGTTGTTATGATGTTCACACTTTCTAGCGATATTTGCATATGTGAGTTGTATATATATACATACATGGATTTTGCTTTTGTTCTTTTAAGTGAATGTGTTTGTGGAATGCATGTTTATATTTATGACTAATGCATATGAGATGTTATGGATGATTAATGCAAGATGGAATGTGTGGATGATTTATGCAAGATGGCATGTATGGATGAATGCAAGGAAAAATGTATGGATGATCATTTATGGTTTAGCTCTTTGTCTGGCCATGTTTAGCATTGTTGTTTAATCAGGGGCACCATACTTGGTGGCATGTGGGATGAATGACAACTAAAATGACATGGACGTTGACATGGAAGAAGATATGGATGTTGATATGGAAGACTTTCTATTTTACAGAGACTCAAACATCCTAGTGTACTAAAAAAACTCACTAAAACTGCCTAATCTCTCTAGGATCAAATGTGTGTGTAGTGAGTTCATTTACCAAATCAAGAGCAAGGTAATGACCCGAGACAATCAAGAACCAGTGTATGTGCAAGTGAGTTCATTACCTCATCTTGAGTAAATTGGATAAACCTTTTATGGTTGAAACCAAGAGGCTATATTGTCTGTATGAGTGGCCAGAGGTCTATTTTAAAAGAGACATGTCGCCACGCATGAGCGTACTCCACTGCTAGTCAAGCGTCTATAACTCCGGTGGAGGCTAACTCCATAGTCCACAATTTTGTTTTTGATTTCTTGAATTTGGGGATGACTACCTAACCATCTGACTAGAAAGGAAGTATGATCCTTACAACCCAATTATCAATGGTGTGTGATGTAAAAAGGTTTAGAGCTTTGGGGAATCATATTATCAACCTAAGAGTGATGAGAATTGTACCCTATCCTTACTACTCTATCTTTTGAATTTGAAGCAACTGTGATAGTGGTGCAAACCACTATTCTTATGGACTATGTTGCATGATGGGACTAGCAAGAATGACCCTTTTCACTTCAAGGTTCCTACCAAGGATGGTGTTATCCCTATTTTACACAAGATGTTTTTAAGATGTGAGAATTATGCTTGGTTCAAGAATGTTTTTGGAATCAATTCCATAACTCAATATTTTCTTAGTGTAAGATGTGTAATGGTCCTAAGAAGAACTCGACATGTATTTTAAAGGTTTCTTAAAATACTAGGAGTGGTTGAGTGATAGAAAACACCTAGGAATTATGGAAATATGTCTTTGTAAATGACAATTTAACTTGGTGGTATTGTGTGGATGACATTGTGAAGGTGCCCCTAATTAAGGCAAGATGAATTTTGTTGGACCAATTAAGATCTTGAATAAATGATCCCTATATGAAATATGGAATGTGGATGTTAATGCAATGTATGAAATGCAATTGAAATGTGGAATACAACATGTGATGCGGGTGAATGCATTGTTTTGAAGAAAATGTAAATGCTAGTGAAATGCAATGTTATGAATGAAATGTATGAAAATATTTTTTTTTTGTATTAGCCATGTATACATATACATATATAGTAATCATAGTAAGAATGGAATGATTTCAAGTGTATTATATTCATTGGCTCGGGTTTTTCTACTCCCCCTGGCCTGGGAATCTTGTGACCAAAGGGCTTAGGTACCCATTGGGGATTTTTGAAATTGAATGTGACCAAAGGGATTTGGTGCCGTTGGTGCTTTTTGAAATTAAAATGATATATGACCAAAGGGCTTAAGTACCTTTGGGGATTTTTGAAATTGGAATGATATGTGACCAAAGGGCTTAAGTGCCTTTGGGGATTTTTGAAATTGAAATGATATGTGACCAAAGGGCTTAAGTGCCTTTGGGGCTTTTTAAAATTGGAATGATATGTGACCAAAAGGCTTAAGTGCCTTTGGGGCTTTTTGAAATTGGATTGATACGTGACCAAAGGGATTAAGTGCCTTTGGGGCTTTTTGAAATTGGAATGATACCTGACCAAAGGGCTTAAGTGCCTTTGGGGCTTTTTAAAATTGGAATGATACGTGACCAAAGGTCTTAAATGCCTTTGGGGCTTTTTGAAATTGGAATGATACATGACCAAAGATATTAAATGCCTTTAGGGCTTTTAAAAATTGGAATGATACATGACCAAAGGGCTTAAGTGCCTTTGGGGCTTTTTGAAATTGGAATGATATGTGACCAAAGGGCTTAAGTGCCTTTGGGGATTTTTGAAATTGGAATGATATGTGACCAAAGGGCTTAAGTGCCTTTGGGGATTTTTGAAATTGGAATGATATGTGATTATGAATGAAAATGAATGTGATTGTGATGAACTGATTGTGGAATTGTGATGGTGGATGCGAATATGTTATGGTAATGAATGATGGAGTAATTATGAAAAATGTAAATGATGAGTTCTGTTTTTGCCTCAACAGAAAGAGGGAATGGTATAAAACCATGTTAATGATGGACTTGCTAGTGTGAAGCCATGTTGATGATGAATGACTGTTGTGTAGCCATGTTAATAGTGAATGGCTAAGATGAAGCCATGTTAATATGGAAATGGCTGATGTGGGGCCATGTTAATTGAAATGGCTAAGATAAAGCCATGTAAATGATGAAATGGCTAAGGTTAAGCCATGTTGATGATGAAATGGCTAAGGTTAAGCCATGTTGATGATGAAATGGCTAAGGTTAAGCCATGTTGATGATGAAATGGCTAAGGTTAAGCCATGTTGATGATGAAATGGCTAAGGTTAAGCCATTTTGATGATGAAATGACTAAGGTTAAGCCATGTTGATCATGAAATGGCTAAGGTTAAGCCATATTGATGATGAAATGACTAAGGTTAAGCCATTTTGATTATGAAATGGCTAAGGTGAATTCATGTTGATGATGAAATAGCTAAGGTTAAGCCATGTTGATGATGATATGGCTAACATTAAGCCATGTTGATGATGAAATGACTAAGGTTAAGCTATGTTGATGATGAAATGACTAAGGTTAAGTCATGTTGATGATGAAATGGCTAAGGTTAAGCCATGTTGATGATGAAAGGACTAAGGTTAAGCCATGTTGATGATGAAAGGACTAAGGTTAAGCCTTGTTGATGATGAAAGGGCTAAGGTTAAGCCATGTTAATGATGAAATGGCTGAGGTTAAGCCATGTTAATGATGAAATGGTTGAGGTTAAGCCATGTTAATGATGAAATGGCTAAGGTTAAGCCATGTTAATGATAAAATGGTTGAGGTTAATCCATGTTAATGATGACTAAGGTTAAGCCATGTTAATGATGAAATGGATGAGGTTAAGCCATGTAAATGATAAAATGGTTGAGGTTAAGCCATGTAAATGATAAAATGGATGAGGTTAAGCCATGTAAATGATGAAATGGCTAAGGTTAAGCCATGTAAATGATGAAATGGCTAAGGTTAAGCCATGTAAATAATAAAATGGCTGATGTTAAGCCATGTTAATGATAAAATCGCTAAGGTTAAGCCATGTTAATGATAAAATGGCTAAGGTTAAGCCATGTTAATGATGAAATGGCTAAGGTTAAATCATTTTAATGTGGTAATGGCTTATGTGGAGCCATGTTAAAATGTTAATGGGTTTGAGAACATAGTTAGAAGACCTGTAGATGGCCTCTACCTTGTCCATGTCAATTTGGATGGAAGACTGTTCATTGTACTGAGGAATGGATCCCTCTTGTGAGAGATATGGGTTAATGGGCCTAGATGGAATAGGTTGGATGGAATTGGAAGGGTTGGCTATTGAAATAGTGGGTATTCTTGTTCTACTTTCCATTAAATTATTTTTATTTAATATCTTTGCTTGATTTCAAGTTAAAACCATCAACTAGTTAAATCAAAATGCAATTTTAGGATTATCAAATTAACTCTACAAAACTAAAAGTAAAGTTAAAGAATTTAGAAATAAATAAAACAATAAATCCTAAGTTTCACTTTGTGTGGCTTATGTTATTCATTTATTATATATTTTTAGTTTAAATTCATTTTTAGAAATGGTAGTTTTGTGTGTTTTGATGTACCCTAATCTTGCTTAATAAAAAATAAAGGTGAAAAACTATGGTTGGACAGGGCAACGAGATTCTTGTTGGTGATGAAATCCAAAAATTTTGCTCAGGAGTAGTCCTAAGGTGTCTAGGGGAAAAAATTTAGTGTATGGAGATGAATGCCATCGTCACCAAACCTCAAGCAGCAATCGGTGATGAAATCCAGTTATTACTGTTTAAAGTGCAACATTCTGTGTGTGATTAATTTTAAAGTTCTTTGTTATCTATTGTTGAAAAAAAATGTTAAAGATAATATATTTCACAAATATAAATTAGAATCCAACACATAAATGTAAATTTCTTCTAAAGAGTGTGAAGTACACCGCTTAAAACCCCCTACCTAGATAGCAACCGGAGGGTTCATCCACCTCTCTGCAAAAGGTGCCACCCAAGGGCAGGAATGCTTAGATAAGTAAAATAAGAAACCCTTAGCTCCTAAGATGCAAATTCTAATAAATGCTTTTCATTTTCAAATGTAAACAAAACGATGCATGAATTATTTGAATTTGCAATTCTTTTCAAAATAGAAAAATCAAAATATTGTAATGAATGAATGCATAGATGCCCTAGATGCAATATAAAATGATAAAATTTCTATATTTATTAATGTGTATTCATTTTAAGCTCAGAATATGAAAGACACAACATAAAACCCTAAAAAAATTAAAGCAAAAATGAGCCAAAAATGGATGGACTTACAAAAAAGCCTAAATTTTGATGAGTTTTTTTTGAGATATTTGCTGCTCTAATTGATTTGAAAATTTGTGGAGATGTGCTAGGGTATATGAGGAACCTACTCTCAAAATTTCAGCCCAATAAAAATTTGTATGAGTGATATATGTCCAAAATCGTATGGGTAGTTTGTGCAAGAAATGCAGTAGGATGCCTCTGATCAATGCCAGACATAGTAGGGTGCCTGTGCAGGTGCAAAAGGGCACCTTTGGTTATTGATAAATATATTTGTAAAGAATTCGACAAAGCAGTTGATTCATTTCCATTGATTTGAATATAAGGAATTACAAAGCAGTTGATTAATCGATAAGTTGGTTAATCAACAAAATTGGAGATTGCCTACGAGCAATATTTTTGACAATAATGAAATACAATATATGCCATGCCATATGCTAACATCCCCCCTTATTAAATTATTAGAAAATTCCAATTGTATCTCGAAATTTTTCATATTTGATACATCCAAGTGCTTTGGTAAAGATATCTGCAACTTGCGCATCAGTAGAAATGTATTGAAGTTGTATATGGTGCTTTGGAACTTCATCTCGAATAAAATGACATCTGGTATCAACATGTTTGGTTCGTTCATGAAAAATTGGATTTTTGACAAGATTCAAAACACCTTGATTATCACAAAACAAATGAAGTGGAAGATTCTTTGGAAGGCCCATGTTTGTAAGAATGCGACTTAACCAAATTATCTCGCAGACTGCTTCACTGGCTGCACGATATTCTACTTCTGTTGAAGATAGAGCAACCACATGCTATTTCTTACTATGCCATGAGATTGGTCTAGACCCGAGATGAAAAACATATCCAGAAGTGGATTTACGATCATCAAGAGATCTAGCATAATCTGAGTCTGTGTATCCAAGTAAGAAAAAATTATTATTCTTTCTATATTTTAGACCATAATTTGTACTACCACGAACATAATGAAGAACTCTTTTTGCTACTTTCCAGTGACTCATCTTAGGCTCTTGCATGAATCTTGAAAGATATCCCACAGCAAAACTGAGATCCGGTCTGGTATTTGTCAGATATAGGAGACTCCCAATCAACTGGCGATAGCGAGTTCCATCTACCTGAGGTGACTCATCATATCGAGATAACTTAAGTCCTTGCTCCATTGGAGTTGCTTTGGATTTACAATTAGTCATTCAATATTTTTCTACTAAATTCTTGGCATATTTCTTTTGTGTTACTCGAATATGAAACTGTTCTTGAGTAAATTCTAAACCAAGACAATAGTGCAGAAGTCCTAGATCTGTCATTTCAAATGATTGCTTCAAGTCATTTTTCACTAAGCCAATCATACTTTCTGAGCTTCTTGTGATGATCGGATCATCTACGTAAAGTACAAGGATCACTATATCGAAACCATTTCTCTTGATATAGAGATTTGCATCTGAAGGACTTCTTTCGAATCCATGCTGCACAAGGTGACTGTCTATCTTGATATACCAAGCTCAAGGAGCTTGTTTTAGCCCATACAAGGATTTAATCAATTTGCATACTTTTTGTTCTTTCCCCCTTTTCAAAAATCCTTCTGGCTGAGTCATATATACTTCTTCTTTTAAGTCACCATTCAAGAAGGCACTTTTAACATCCATCTGATGTAATTTCCACCCAAACTGAGCTCCCATGGCACAAAGTACACGAATGGTAGTCATTTTTGCAGTAGGGGCAAAAGTCTCTTCATAATCTATGCCTTCTTTATGAGCATATCCCTTTGCAACCAGCCGAGCTTTATGCTTATCAATAGACCCATATGCATTATACTTCACTTTGAACACCCATTTGCAGCCTATGGGTTTCTTCCCTTTTGGCAAATCGACTAACTTCCAAGTATTATTTTTAAGGAGAGATTGATGTTCTACATCCATGGCCTCTTTCCACTGTGGTTCATCAAGTGCAGATTGAACCGTTGTGGGTTCGTTTGTATTCAATGTAGACATATAAATTTTTTCTCCATCCTTATCTTCCTCTCTATCATTTTCTATACCCACTGACAAATCATCAAAGTGTTGACAAAGGTCATCAACCTCTAAAGTAGATTCTTTTGCTTTCATCTGTTGAGTCATACTGCGAGTACATGGCCTATCAAGTGATAGATCTGGAAGGGATTTCAGCTTAGCATCTCTCAAAGTGCTAGTATACCATTTTGGAACTTTCTATTTTTTCTATGGAAGTTGAACCTCCTTAGGTTCTTCTTCATCTAGGTATACAGTTGTGGATGTGTCTTTTGATGTGAGAGCTTCATCAAATATAACATCTCTACTTACATGTGTCTTCTTGGTCTCAGGATCAATCAATCGATAACCTTTTGAGTACTCATCATAGCCAAGAAAGATACACTGCAAGGTTTTCTCATCCAACTTTCTCCTTTTTTGTTTTGGAATGTGCATGAATGCTTTACATCCAAATACCTTTAGATGAGCAATGGAAGGTTTCCTACCACTCCATGCTCCTTGTGGAGTCTTCCCTTGTAGAGCTCTAGTGGGTGCTCTATTTAGGAGATATGATGCTGTATTCTTGCTTTTGCCCAATATTGATCCTCAAGATGTGCTCCTTTTAGCATACATTGAGCCATTTCCATAATGGAAAAATTTCTTCTTTCTGCAACTCCATTCTGCTGAGGTGTATAGGCTATAGTCAGTTGTCTTTTTATCCCATGTTTCTTAAGAAATTCTGAAAACTCTTCAGAGGTGTATTCCCCCCCTCGATCTGAGCGGAGGGTTTTGATCAAACATCCCGACTCTTTCTCAACAAGTTTCTTGAACTGTTGAAAGTAGAGAAACGCTTTTGATTTCAACTAAAGAAAGAAAACCCACATCCTTCATGAGTAATCATCAACGAATAGTTGAAAATATTTTTTCCCACCATAGCTGGTTGGCATAGGTCCACACAGATCGGTATGTACCAGCTCTAAAGATTTTGCAGCTCGAGAGGAGCTTGCTTCAAAAGGCACTTGATGTTGCTTCCCTGCTAAGCAATCCGAGCAAACTAGTAAGATAGATGAGAGGGGCGGAAGACCTGTCACCATCCCATATTTGTATAATTCAAGAAAATATCCAGAACTGAGATGCCCATAACGTCGATGCCAGAGAGATGTGGCATCTTTTGTAGTTGCAGCCAAAGCAACATGGGAAGAGGATATAGCATCGAGAATAAACAAGCCATGGTGGTAAGATCTAGTTGCTACATGTCTACCACTGTGTGTGATAAAACATCTCTTCTGGCCATTGACAACTTGAAACATGACTTCCATGTTTCTATCCAACATTTGTGTGACTGAAAGCAGATTATTGGCTAATCCTGGAACATAGAGAACCTTTTCAATTTGACAATTACCATTAGGAAGAGACAAAAATATCCCCTTCTCCTTTTACTTGATATACCTGATTGTCAGCAATTATGATTGGCTTACCCTCTTTTTCCACAAACGTATCAAACCAGGATTTATCCCCAGTCATGTGTTTGCTAGCTTCTAAATCAATATACCATACTGCATCTATCTGGGAAGACAAAATATGAGTCATGAGCACCTTGTGTGCTTGTTCAGAGTCAGAGTCTGAATCGAACTCAGGAGAATGTGAGTCTGAGTTGGATTCAGCATAAGCAACATGGCCTTTAGATTGCTTATGCTTATGGTATTTTTTCTTGTGCTTGCCCTTCTTTTGGGAACCTCTTTCATTTGGTTGCTTGTTTTTGAACCAACATCTGTTGGTGTCATGGTTATTCATGTCACAAATTTTGCAATATTTTGTATCTTTTTGCTGAGATTGCTTCCCTTTTCCTTTGGAAGAAGTACCTCCTTTTTTAAACTGGCCTTGTTGTTTACCACTTTGTTGTGTGGAAAGAGCATTATCTGGCATGTCATATTTCTGGACCTGAGTTGCCTCCTTAGTCTGAAGCAAGTTTACCAGTTCCACAAATGAGACTTGTCTACCAGAAAAATTGAGAGAGGTGATCAACATCTTGTAGGAACTTGGTAATGCTCTTAAGATAACAGAATTCAAGACATCATCATCCACAGGTTTTCCCATAGCATTCAATTTTGCTTTCAAATCTGCCACTCTGCATAGGAATATGTCAATTGTTTCTCCGAACTCATACTGAGATTATGTAGTTGAGTTTGAATATGAAGAATAGTGGATTGATTCTTCCCTTCATATACTGTGAGCAAAGCATCCCAGGCTATCTTACTAGTTTTTGCATCACAAATATGAGGCTGGACCTCATCTATGGTAGCAAGTAAGATAAATACAAGACTCTTCTGGTCTTTCTTATCCCAATCATCTTGATCTGTTCCTGTTGACGAAGGACGTTTTACAGTGCCAGTCACTACATCCCATAAATCTTCCAACTGAAGTATGGCTTTCATCTTTGTCTTCCATGGAACAAAGTTAGGACCTTTCAACAATTGAGAATCTGAGAGATACTTATGAATTATGGCCATTATGAAGGTTCCTTATATCACCAATTGGTCTCCCTTTATTTATACCTTCCAGATCATTATATTGTAACCATTCAATATACACCCGCCCTTACGTGAGGGAAACTATAGGTATATAGGAACAATATACTACTCAATATGTACTCGCCCTTACGAGAGGGAGACTATAAGTACATATGAGAAGCACAATATAGTGAACATAGGTGATACTGAAAGGGCATCATTTTGTTAATGACACCTACCATAGAAAGTTTTATTTCGCATGCATGGGGCGTAACTTCCCCTAAACACTTTGGAAAAAAGAGCTTTCGTCAGGATTTACACCTAACAACAATCACGATGTGGGTATGAAATGAGAAATAAAAAACTGGTTTGCCTTATTTCTCCCCGATGATTTATAGAGAACAAGCTCAGACATTGTTGTTGCAGCTATATTAGGTGGCAAATACAGTAGTCCAAAGCACGACAACATTACCTGTAAGTGTGGACCAGAGGTATCTCAAATACCGAACACTGCTATGCAATAAATTGCACAAATAGGGTATAAATTTGGGGTCTTATATTTTGTTTTTAATTTATGATTGTGAATGCAAGAAAACAAGATAGTTAAATGCAAGAAAAAACAATCATAAATGCCCACAAATTTATAGCTCCTATTACCAATCTAGCAATTATTCTGCCAAATTGCTTGATTTCCCCCCTTTATCTGACAATTTTGCAAATGAATAATGTGAAATCTGCCCCCCTTCAACTTGCAAAATTAGACAGAAAATGGGAAATGAATACCTAAAAAAAAAATTGAGCCCTCAAGGCATCAATTTGGCTGCTGTGGGGCGTCAATGCGGCCTTGTAGGCGTCAAATGTATAGTGCAGCCATCAACTGACAGCGTTCTACGTCAAAAAAACACGCTGCAGGTGTCAACAACGCCGGGCGGGTGTCAACAGTGTCGGGCTAGGTGTCAACAGTGCCATGCAGGCGTCAACAGTGCCGGGCGGTCACGTCTTACAGGGCCGTTCACGGGATTATTCCGTACTGGCCGTGATGGAGTTACCTCATTTCACTGCGTGCCGTTTGCCGCACAGGTCGACATTACGGTTTTCATGAACTTTGCCGATCTGCTCTCTGAGCGCGCATTTTTCATCCCTTTTGTGAATACGGAATGAATCGAAGAACGCGTAAGAAGAGCCTCCAAAAATGTTCGTCGTCCAAAATTTTGGTTTCTATCATTTTTGGATGGGTTGCCGCCAGCCCACGGGCACACCTCCGAGCTCCCACAGTTCCTTTTCTAGCCGTTGTGCATCGCTTTCTGCCTGCTATCTGGTTAATCGTCCGCCTACTGTCCACCTACTGGTCAATCATCTGCCTGTAGAGATCATCCTTCATCTGCCTGGTCCGCCGGTCATCCATAGCTCTGATGCCATAAAGAATTCGTCGAAGCAGTTGATTCATTTCCATTGATTTGAATATAAGGAATTACAAAGCAGTTGATTAACCGATAAGTTGGTTAATCAACGAAATTGGAGATTGCCTACGAGCAATATTTTTGACAATAATGAAATACAATATATGCCATGCCATATGCTAACAATTTGTGCACCTCTATAGATGTATTAGGGAACCTGTGGGGATCAATAGGTGCCACAAAGTGCCTGCGCACCTTCTACAACTGTTGCAAAGCTTATAGAAACCCTAATCGATGAAAACAACCTATTTTTTGCTCCTAAAATCCTATAAAATGAACAACAGAATTAAGTTAGAAAAAACAAAGTAAATCATAAAGTATAACCCTTATGGGGTCCCACCGTGATCGCCATTTGTGAAGACAAAACATGACACCAAACAAATGCTGAATAAACAGAATTCAAATGACCATATATTGCACAACACATGAGATTTATATTAAACAAGGGGGGAGCTTAAAAACTCCATTGTTACAATAGTGGATGTAGGAATCCCTTTTGATACAATTATTACAAATATTGCTAGGGTTCTCTAAAACCCTAGCTGCAATAAATGGTGGTGTCTTTAGTTGTGTTCTACTCCCAACATAGGTGAGTGGGCTTCTTGCTATCCGTAATTAGGCCACTCCAGCTTTAATAGCTATCAAATGCTAATGAATCTATAGATCTGCACATATACAAATAAACAAGGGATCAGTTATACCTGTGAGGTATCCACAACGTGAGATCCTCAGTTATCAATAAGCCCTAGTTATTAACAAATGAAGTAGTATGCAAAATCTATAAATAATAAAATGAAATAATAAAATGAAATAATAAAAAGTTTTGATTTATCTTGTTGTCTATTGATGAATAGATCTATTGCTCCATTGCAGATTGATGGTAGAGTGCCTCGATGATATCGAATGATCTTATGCTACAGGCTCTGGTGTGCATCTATGGGAACGATAGGTGCTAGGATACACCTACAGGGAGCAGTAGGTGCTCGGTTGTGCCTGGGAGATGAAGTAGGTGCTTAGATGCACCTGTGGGATGAGGTAAGTGCTCGATTGCACTTATGGATTAGGGCTAAATTTACAAAAGTAGATTAGGGGGATTGCGAAGGGCTTGGCAGATGGAAGGTGATGGCAACAGTGAAAATGGGCTACGAATAAGGCTGGAATGAAGAAATCCTAGGGTAAGCTAGAGTTTTGAATTAGGAATCAAGAAAATACCTCGAGCATTTAGTGCAAAGACTTAGAAAGAGGACTTAGGGGATTCAAGATTTTTCTAGGGATTGAGCATTGAGAATGCTCATATTTATTAACAAGCCTAGGAATTTCTTAGGGGTTTAGCTTGACACTTTTGATCGTGTGGCTAATATTAAAATTTAAGCATGACACGGATTAAGGAATATGGACGAATAAGATTAGATTAAATCTAATGTCTGTGGGTTATTTATATATAAAAATATATTTATTAAATACATATCAAATATAATATTAAATTATTATTATTTAAATATATATAATATAAATATATAAAAATATATAAATAAATAGGTGAAAATGGCGGGAAGAGCATGGAATGGCCATTGAATGGTGGAAAAGGGTGATGGTGGATAAGTGACTAGGATTTGGTGTCTACAGTCACAATTAACCTTGTTATGGTTAAACCCACCTTGTAAACTTGTAACTAATATTAAAGCCTTTCTTGTTATGTCAGCTTAAGGTTAAGTTCATTTATGTATTTGGGATTTTAAAATTGGTATAAGTACCCTCCACCATCCTCATTTGGATAATTGGAGTGTTGTAAATCTTATATTTGGATAATACATTAATTATTAATGGTGCCTATGGGTGCCCTCAGATCTCTGCCTCTTTTCCTTTCTTTTGTCCTTTTACATTTTTATATAAGATTTGAGTTGATGAATTACTTTTGTTCATTTCTAGAAAATATTGTAAATTTTGACATGGTAACAAAGCATGTATGGAGTGAAATTTTCTAGTCACACAAAAATATTTTTTAGAGCCCTTAATCCTTCTTTTGAATTTTAGAAAAAATTTCTCCATTTCATTTTTTTTTCAAATTTCCAAAAGTTCTAAATTTTTCTTTACTAGATATTCTTCTTATTTCATTGTTATCATAGTACTTTTGGCTCTCCATTCAAATATTTAGATAGGATTCTACATTATTATTTTTTTTCTCATTGGAAGGTGTAGTAAGGCATCAATTCAAATTTAAATTTGAATTATTGTGGCTCACTTTATAAATCACGTGCACTCATGGGCTCTTGCGCTTCATAACCGACACTACTTTCTTTGGATACTATTAACAAGTTCTTCATGGAGGATCATTCTCTTCTCGATAACATCAAATAAGTGGCACATTGTTTATACAAAGGACTATTTCAACATTGGAAAGTCAAGTTTTCAATTTCCTATGTGATGCATTTGTGTTCATGTTTGAGAGTGAAGTTGGTTTCAAATTTCTTTTTGACAAATTATGAAGTAGTGAAAGGGGGAGGTCCTAGGTTCAAGCCTCCATGATAGAATTTTTACATGGAGAAAATTTTTCATCAGGTGTTACCTACGAGGTCATCAATGGACTTCTCATCATAGACAATTATTATCTATTGGTAGTGCTCCCTCTTAATCACATTTGAAACTCTTTGGTCATATGATTGAGTCTTTTTTCAAGTTCCTTTATGCTAAAGTAGATAGTGAACAAGGGTATTTAGCAATATCTTGCTTCCTATGCTCCAAAAGAAGCCTTGTAACCTTAGTTAGACCAAGGGTTTTAGCAAAATATAGACTCTACTTTGAACCTCATGAAGATGATTTTGGCTTACTCATAATTTACCATGAATAAAGTCAGCTTTGCAGCTGATGTGGCACCTTTGCATGCCATCTAAGATTTTTTTAAAATTATTTATAAGCCCTCCTCCAACTGAAAATAGCACAACTATTGAGAGTAGCTAAAGTAACAAAAAATAAGTGGATTGTGTTAACAAATCAAATATCAATAGATGACAGTTAAAAATTTACCTCTTCTTTTAGAAGGTTTGGGCACCAAATTTTTATTTTTTATGAGGTCCATTAGGGAAAAACTTTCAAAGGCCTAATTTTTGCATATAGAAGCATTTTTAGTCTTTTTTTTTTCAAATCGGGTGATTTTTTGAGCTCTATGTACTATTGGAATCAGTTATTAGACTTGTAGTGTTAGGGATAGAATTTTGTAATATGGATCATAAAGCCCTAGTTACTCATCTCAATGGATAAAATTATAGTAATTGGTCAATCTAGATGATTAGCATATTATGCAATAAGAACCTATGGTGCATTTTTAAAGAAGATAAAATAACAACCCTTGATGAAAAACCAACCACCAAAGAGAAGAAGAAGCTCTTGGCTTATTTTCCTTGTTGATTTAACCAAAGTTTCTTTTCTACATTAAAGAGGAGAGTGAACGTATGAAGGTATGGTCAAAATTGCATGAATTATTTGAAAAAGTTAATACTATTGAAGTCACATGGAATTAGATCCCTCCTCTCTTATATTGGATAAGTTTGATAACATTAAGGACTATATTATAATATTCAATGCATTCAGAGTAGATATTGCATATTTTGGAGGCAAAAATAAAGATGATGTAGAATGCATGAAGATTGTTCTTACTAATATTTTCCCTTATTTTCAGATTTTGAACCTCATGCTTCATATGATTCCTATGTTTTTGAAATCTCAAAAAGACTCTTACTCTTGATTATTTTTTCCTCTCCTATTTTATTTCTAGGCGACAATGAGGAATTATGTGTTGGACATTTTGAGTTCCTAAGCTAAGAGTTGTCATTGATGTCAAAAGGATCTATGTAAGCTAACACTATGTTTGTGTTAGCTTACATAGTGGGATGAATGGAATTTGGTTCTAAAAGAAGCTTCAAGGGAAGCTTAGCAAAAGGTTTTTATTTAAAACCATGGATGGTAGATTTGAAATGGGTTTTTCTTAAAACCCAAGTTGGCTTTTCATTTCATCGAAAAAGGTGCCCCGGTGATGAAGATATTTAATTTCAAAGGTTTTATTTAAAACCATGGATGGCAGATTTGAAATGGGTTTTTTGTAAAACCCAAGTTGACTTTTCATTTCATCAAAAAAGGTGCCCCGGTGATGGAGATATTTAATTTTAAAGGTTTAGTTGAAATTTTAATTTATTTAAAATTAAAATTAAAATTTTAAAATTAAATTAAGAATATTCGTCGACGTCATAAAGGAAGGTTCAAAAGCACCGACGTTTCCAAGCTAAGGAAAGGCATATCTATATGCCATTATTTTTTTTGAAAAAAATCATCCTTGCTATTATGGTTAATGCGATTGTTGGAAATCGAATAGAGCTCGTGCGAAAAAGGTTTAAGTGGTAGAAGCAATGAATAAATCGGATGGCATGCAAAACCCAAGTCACCTTGGGCAGTGTGGCCTGTTGAAAACTCGGGTAGTGCAAAGGCATTTGGTAGCACAAGGTCGTGCGTTCAATTTTTGGCAAGGTTCGTTTGCTATGCTTTGTGGTGGAAGCACCAAGGGTGCACAGTTTATTTAAGGTATGTGGGCCTATAGCATATAAAGGGAAGTCTTGTTCCTTTTGCATTGCGAGTGAGTGGGTAGCTCATTGGGCTACCTTAGCCATGGCTAATGTGCCCGCGGTGAGGCAGGTCAAGGGGTCAAAACACCTTGAGGGAGGTATGCAATTTTTTAATTAAAATTTGTGTGAATGCTTCAAATTTTGGAGTGATAAGGGTTAGGAAATATTTTATTTTGTAAAACCTTTGTTGTGTTTAAAAGGTTAAATAATTATTTTGGTGGTGAAAACCATAGATGATTATTTGAGCTTTATGGTATTGATTTGAATTTTTGAGAGCATTATTTTATAAGAATAAGGGTTTTGAACAAAGTGGAAATTGAATAGTGGCTTATTGATTATTAATTTTAGAGGGTTTTTCTATAGATGGACTTTGGTGGATGTGATTATTGAGTTGGAGTAAAAAGGTGTAAATTGAGTTATACTTTATCTTGTGATTATTATTTGAAGTCCACCAACCCTTGTTGAGATTGAAAAAAGAAAGTGTGTTGAGTGTGGCAGATTTTGTGGGCAACTTCTTGGCATCAATAAGGTATGGGTAATATTCTCCATTGAATTTATTTGGGTGGTTGATTTCTGAAAATATCATTGGAGTGAAAAGGATTGATTGTAGTTTCCTTTTGAGAGTTGTTGAGTTAATGCTTCAAGGTTTTCTGGTTTGAGAGTTGTTATTAAAACCTTGTTTTATAAGCATTGTTGTTGAAGCCATTAGTTGTGTGAAAAACCTGAGTTAGGGTTTGAGAAGAACATGAGTATCATTGTTATGTGAAGAATGTTTTATAAGCATTGTTGTTGAAGCCCATTGATTGTGAAAAGAACTTGAACTTGAGTTAGATAAGAATATGAGTATCATTGTTATGTGAGATTTATTGTTGAACATTATTGGAAACATTTTGAGTTGGTTGATTCATGCTTGGACTAGGGTTTGTGAGAAAGAGTTGTTCCTTGTGGTGATTGGTTGAGTAGAGTTGTTTGAGCCTAGTCAAGTGATTGTGTGAAGTGGTTGTTCAAGTTCCATAAAACGAACTATTCTATATTCTGAGTTGAGATTGATTTGAGTTGAGATTGGGATTTGAGTATAGAGCATATTGAGTCTCTGACAATTCTCTTTATGCTTCTATGAGATTGCTGAGTTGAGATTGATTTGAGTTGAGATTGAGATTTGAGTATAGAACATATTGAGTCTCTAACAATTCTCTTTATGCTTCTATGAGATTGAGTTGAGATTTTGTTAAGCTGATTTGAGGCAAGTCTTTGAGAAGGCTTGTGGACTGATTTTGAGTAAGATTTTGTGAAAGATTGCTATGCAAATTTGGACAAGTTCTAAGTGAGCTTGTTGAGAAGATTTGAGCAGGTTCTGAGTGAGCTTATTGAGCAGATTTGGACAAGTTATGAGTGAGCTTGTTGAGCAGATTTGAGCAGGTTTTGAGTGAGCTTATTGAGTAGATTTGGACAAGTTATGAGTGAGCTTGTTGAGCAGATTTGAGCAGGTTCTAAGTGAGCTTGTTGAGCATATTTGAGCAGGTTCTAAGTGATCTTGTTGAGCATATTTGAGTAGGTTTTGAGTGACCTTATTAAGAAGATTTGAGCAGGTTTTGAGTGAGCCTATTGAGCAGATTTGAAGAGGTTCTGAGTGAAGTTATTGACAGAGCTTTGGAGGTGATAGAGTATAGAGGACAGAGCCTTACTGGATAGATATCCAGCAACCAAGACAATTGAATACAGATATGAGTGAGGAGTCTTCAAGGGGATAGATATCCACAAGTCAGTGCAACAGAGAGACAAAGTATTCTAGAAGATCACTAGCCAGAGCAGAAGGGGAAATAGTTCTCTTGTGGAAGAGATCCATGAACTTGAGATTTAGGGGATCAACATATCATTTGGACAGAGGTCCATAAACATTGTAATTGTGAAGGATTACCAAGATATTGATTGATAAATTTTTAGCAAAATATTTTCTCCGTGGAGTATCCCGCATTGGGTGAACCACGTAAATTGTTGTGTCACTTTTGTGGATGGTGTTTTGTGTATTGATTTGATTATTTCTTTTGATACTGCTATCTATACATCGCATAATATTTAATTGAAAAGAAAAGTAAAAAGTGGTCTTATAATGTTCACCCCCCTCTCAGTATAAGCTTATGTTCTTCATTATGTTGGCACTTCACAAATTCAAGCTCATGCCAAAGAATTCAAATCTAAGGAGACTAAGACCCAAGGGCCTAAGGGCTAGGCTAAGTATTCAAAAAAGATGAAGAGAATTTATGGATACTATAAGAGGGAAGGTCATACAATGAAGAATTTCTTACTAAAATTACAAAGGATTGAAGTTGAGTTCCTAAAGATAGGTGGATGCCTTCTAGATGATGAGGGATATTCTAAAGCATTTGCCTTAGCCACAAAGGCCCACTAGAGAATCCATGTTGAAGGGAATATATTATTGTTACTAATGTCTTCTCTCATTGGCCCCTTAGTCTAGATTATGGGAGGTGCTAAATTTATAATATGATTCATGGCTAAGGCTAACATTATATGATGTAATATTGGATAGGCCTAAGGTCACTCCTTGTACATTGTATTGAGTTTATTGTAATATTTTTATTATGTAAGTCTTGTGGGCTACAATTAACCTTGTTATGATTTAACCCACCTTATAAACTTGTAATTAACCTTAAATCCTTTATTGTTATGTTAGCTTAAGGTTAATCTTATTTATGTATTTAGAATTTTGGCATTGGTGCAAATACCTTCAATCACTCATTTGAAAATTGAAATGTTATGAATCTTGTATATGGATAATATAGTGATTATTTATAATGCCTACACGTGCCCCTAAATATATATGTATCTTTTCCTTTCTTTATTTGTTTGGTGCTTTATGTATAATATTTGAGTGGATGAATTGCATCTAATAATTTATGTAAAATATTGTGAATTGTGACACAATAAGCATTTAAAAAAATATTCATCCAACATACTTGAAGTAAAATTGGCATTGGTTTAGAGCTAAGACACCGAACAAGTTAATGGAAGGAGCACCATTTTGTTAGGATAATTTTAAGCATCTTTGAATAAAGGCATCATTTGTAACAAAAGAAATTGAATGTGTAGCAAGCTAAATGATATCCAAACTCTAAAATCAAACCTAAAATATTGTTTAATCTATAACCATTAGATTGGATATCAATGATCATGATTAATTATTTTTCATGTTATGATGTCAATAGTTGATGTTATTAAACTAAAATAGCAAATACTTGTTAATATTTAACCACAATGACATCATAAAATTAAAGTTGATGTCATATGCATGCATTTACATTTTAAGGGAATTCAATTTATTTCATCCCACATGCATGAGTGCGGGCCTCCATTTTAGTGATTTAAACACTCATTTACTTATATTAACAATAAAATAAAATAAAATACTAACAATAAAAAAAATAAAAGGGAGAGATTGTTGGAAGATATGGTAATCTAACATTATCCCTAAAGTTTGGTATATAATTATGTAAGCCTATGATTAACCTATGATGTAAGACTATAAGCATTCATGTGATAATGTAAACCTTCAATCAAATTTGTATGTAAGCCTATGGATAATATTGTTGTATTCATCCATTATAGAATTGGCTCATCCACTTGGATGGTTATGTATTCATACTTTATGGGATTGTTTAAACCACCATAATGGTTAATCTTGACTAACCTTTAATTTAAAGGTTTGGTGACTTGACTTAACCTTCAACCTTAGTTAATGTAATTGTAACTTGTGGATTAGATAATCACTATAAATACCCCTAACCACTAATCTATTAAATTAGTGTGAAGTATAATATTATTATGTGATCTATTATTGTGGGTGCCCAACTTGGGAACCCATCCATACTATTTTGTGTTCTTAATATTTTTATTTTGATTCTATATTCTATTTAATATGTTTGTGGTAAATGTTACGCTTAATGGGATTACTAGAAGGTATTATGAAATCCAACATGGGAGTGTCTTCACTTAGCTATGCAGAGAGAAATTTTTGAAGTAGTTTTTGAGGGAAATATTGGTTTGTAGTTTTAGGATTTTGTCTTTAAAATTCCTAGTGACAGCTTGGATTGTGAGGATCTCATGTGTTGTAGTGGTTGATTGGCTCAATAGAAATATTCACTAGTAGGTTTTCCATGTTTATCTCTTTTGATATTCAATTAGTTTTATTGGCTAAGTTTTTTTGGATGGATGATTCCTATGATGCCTTGAAGAATCAATTTCTACAAAAAAATGGTGGATTAAATTTTCAAGGTTTTTGAAAAACTCTAGTTGTCTTTTATAGGTTTCTTACTAAAAAATATTTCCTTCTCTATGTTGGATTTTGTTTTAGCAATAGTGCCACACATACAATAGGGTAGTCTACATAAATTTTGAGATATTGAGAAGAATAATTGAAACATTTAAAATATCACCCCCAATTGCTAGAAGTACCATATAAAGGCTCTAGTGCATGGCAAATACCTTTGAACCACTTAAAATTTTTCTTAATTGGTCCAACAACCTTTTATGCTACTTTGGTGAGAGAAGATTGCTTGATAGGTTGTGTTGTATAAGTAAAAATATGGAAGATATGGATAAGCTATCAATAGTACTTTTGTATTCTTTGCAAAATATGCAATACTAGATTTTGCATATGAGAGAATTTGATAGTTTCCATATAAAATTTGAAATTTAAAATTTTGAATTTAGAATATTCCATCAAATATTTCTTTGGTGTGGAAAAAAAACAAGATAACCAGTGAATTATCATTGTGCAGCAAATTTAGCACCTTAGGATGCCATTTAAGTTTGTTAAGGGGAAAATTGACATTCATTGGTGAAACTATAGAGCAAAGGTAACATGCACAAATGAATCTTAGTACGTTTATGGTTTGAGTCTCACAGTAAAAGTATTCTCTCATTTTTACCTCTTTTTAGAGGCTTTAGGTGAAAGCACTCATTAAAAGTTGATAGGCAATAGGATGAGAAGACATGAGACTTTAACACTTTTAGCAAATATGGATCTTTCAGGATCACTCGTTTTTACCACCAGATATGGTGGTATAAGGGAAAGGCAAATGCCTTGGCCGATGGTGGCCCCAAGCTTGAATCCCTATATCTATAGCTTTTTTATTTTGCATAAGCACTAATTGTTTTTATGGAGGATGATTAATTATTTTTTTTGTTACAAAGGCATCTATGTTTATGAGCTAGCATTGGAGAAGTGGTTAGGTGAATGCCTAATTCTTAATAGGTTGTAATTTTGAACCAAGGCACATTTATTGTATAATTTCTATACTTGAAACTAAGGAAGTATGTACTTAAATAGTTGGAGTAGACATCATAGTTAACCCAAAAATATAGTATAGTGGTAAGACAAATGGTTAATATTGGATAGGTCTTAAGTTCAAATAAGGGCACTACTTTTTGTTTTACTTTTCAAAGCACACAGATATAAGGGTATAAAATTACTAAGAACCCTTTGTCTTCATATGGAGCTATGGTGGAATGACACAAAACGTTTGTGAAGGTGTCCACTAGTGATGTATCGAGGGTTCAAACCCTAGGTATTCTATTTTAGATTTAATATCCTTTATTTTAAAGTTGAGGCTAGTGGTTTGATGTTGATTTCAAGCCTAAGGTTGGTTGACTACTATAGAAGTTGTAGTGGCAATATAAAATCATTTATTTATGAAGGTGAAGGACCTCATAACCACATGATCTATGGGCCATGTGGTTTTCTGAACATGGTGTATGAGTTTGGATATAGGAGGTTAGAAGTTCAAGCCTTGATCCATCTTTTGAATTTGATTAGGCATCTTTGAAGATGATGATATGGTACCCAACTAACAATATATAATTACTATTTTTTATATATTTATGAAGGATTTTGACATATATTAGACATAAATTTATACTTACTATTGTGTACATCCCATCAGTAGATGAATATAACTATTACTTGCCTAATCATTATCCTAATCAACAACAATAGTTATAGAGGTTATATGACAAATTTTTATATTGGCACTCTTTGATTGGTCATAGGTAAATTTAAAAATTTGGTAGTTTTTATAGTGCATGGAGGGAAATATTTTGGAGGCCATAAATTTTGCATAGAGAAGTGTTTTGAACCTTTTTTTATTAAATGTATGATTTTTTTAGTTCTTTACAATGATTGCAATTGCTTTATTATATTCTATTAGTAGAATTAAGTAGTTTTATAGGACTAATATGGACCACTTATTCCATATTTGAGAATTCATTTCACTTTTGTAGAGGTTTATTTGGATGTAAGAGGGGTAGATTTTGGATGGTTAGTATAGGGTATGCCTTGTTCATGCAGGTCCCTTTATACCCCTAGGGTTTGATTATTTAGAAACCTACCTTTTTTTTGATGATTCAACTATTTTTTAAAGAACAAAGGACAAATTATGGTCTCCATATTGCATGTTGACAATCCCATAGGAAGCTTAGCACCTTAGGTCAAAAGGTGGAGCTTAAAATTCATGTCCAAGGAGGGGTTGATCTACTTCATGTACCTTTTGAAATATGAGTAGAAGGAGGATATAGTAGGATTAATTTTCCCTCATTATTGGGTAAATTTGGCCTAGATAATGTCTAAAATTCCATGAGAGCAATCATAGGAGTATCTTGGACTTCGTAGTATATTCCTTAGGGGAATTGTATAGTCTTCCAACTTATAATGGAGGCTCTTTACTTGGAAACTTGACAATTTTCTAGATGATGTGAGAGACTTAGTAGTGTTAATACTCTTTGGCCTAACCAAGCATTCATTATTTGGCTGATGATATCATCTCTAATGTCTTTTCTTCTTGGTCCCAAGCTTAGATTATGGGGGTTTTGGAAGATATGGTAAGTTGACATTATTGACTAAGTTTGAAAAATGAAGGTATAAGCCTATGGGCAACATATGATGTAATCCTATATGCAATATTATTATATTCATCCTTTATTGGATTGATTAATTCACATCGATGGTTATGTATTCACCCTTATGATATTGGTTAAACCACCTTGATGGTTAGACTTGAACAAAAATTTAATTAAAGGTTTACTAACTTGAATTAAACTTGATCCTTATGCCAAGCTTGGTTAATGTAATCGTAATTATAATTTAAAAATTAGATATTCACTATAAATGCCCCCAACCACTAGCCCATTACATAAATATAAAGTGTAATATTTCTATGTGAGCTATTATTGTGGGTGTCCACATTGGGCACCCATCCATCCTATTTTATGTTATTGATATTTCTATTTCTATTCTCTATTCTCTTGCATATGCTTGTGGTGAATGTTATGGTTACGTGATTACTAGAATGCATTATAAAATTTAAATATATAAGGCATGAATGGTGCTTAATAGGTATAGAAGAATTGAGAGTTGTCCAACATACTTCAAGTAAGATGAGTTTTGGATAATATCTAAGGCATTGGACAAGTTGTTGGATGGAACACCATTCTACTAGGATGTTTTTAGGTGCCATTGAAGGAAGGTAACATCTGCAAAATAATTCAATTACATAGAAAGATAAACAATATCCAAACTCTAAAATCAAATCTATGATCTAGTTTAATTTGCAACCATTAGATTGGATATCAATGACCATGATTTATTATTTTTGCACGTTGTGATGTTAATAGTTAATTGTTCTATTGAAAGAGCATGAATTTGTTAATTTTGACTATTGTGACATCATAAAATTGAAGCTAACCTTAGATGCATGTATTTTTATTTGGAGGAAAATAATTTTTTTTGATTCTATATGCATGAGTAGGGGCCTAAATTTTGATAATTTAAACACTCATTTACTTTTATTAATAATCAAAGCAAAGTGAAAGATGGTGAGTGCATTAGACTTACCCAAATTTTGTCCAATGATTCAAATGTTGACTAGAATATTTGACTAGAATATTCCTTGGGACCATGATTTTACTATGAAATTAACTTGTACCCCATATATTTTTGCCTCGTGAAACACTATATTTTTTCATTATTTAAGGAATTTATTATTTTAAGAGTGTAGGTATATATAATTATTGAAAATCCCTTTCCAAGTTCAATATAGTGGAATACATATTTTCTAATATTTGAATATTGACCTTGGTAAATAATGTCCCAAATATTTTTCTAATTTGTGGTTTCTAAAAGGTGACAATTATTCCACTTGGAAGATGAAGTTGAAGATTCATATTAAATACAAATGGTTATGGGAAGTTGTGTCTAGGACCATACATAGACATGTCACTAGCCTCAATGTTCAAAGAAATTTTGACAAAGCAAAATAGAAAGACTTTGTTGGTTCATCTTTCATACACACCCCATGAAGAATGAGCATAAAATACCGATAACACTTATACGGGATAAATCCCACTCACTTTAGGATCTTGTTGGTTATCCAAGGTGTGAGTTACAGAGTTGGGTCGAATGTCTATTCACTCTTTTTCGCTTCTAGAATAGTTTCAAGTGGATTGTCTGTTACCTTACAATGGGCTCGACCTTCGTTCAATAATGTTTAGCGGTTGTTATCTTTGTTGACTATCGGATTTACAATGAGTTCTTTGATATAGCTCTTTATGTTTTAGCAGATTAAATAAAATACAAATTTGAAAGAAAATAAAAATGAATCATTTAACGGTGGAACAGAGAGAGTAGGGTAGGGCAGAAAAGAGAAGCTTATCTAACTTAGCTGCAAAATCAAAACTACCAATTTCAGTTATACTATTTAGCTTCACAATAAAACCAATCAAAGAGGAAGGTGTCCAACTTTCTAAGATCACCTTCTACTAAGAGCATAAGACGGAAATAACATAGATCTGAAAGAAAATCATAAATAGAAGGGAAGTCGGTGTCAACTGGTATCTCTCACCAGTAGCTTAGCTCGCACAGTGAGGATAGAGCAATTAGAACAGACCTGAACCTTAAATCTCTAACTTTCCTTAGCATATAACAAATAGAATGAAGCCTAGCAGCATATTCAATCTTGATAACACAGATTCACAACCAAAATAAATAGAACTTTAGTGAGACAAAAATAGAAGAAGATGCACTTATCGAAATCCGAAAGAGATTAGGCTCCTGGCCACGCTATCATAGAAGAACGATTTCACACCAACCCTAGGTCCAGAACAAAGCATTCAAACAAGATTTGCAGGAAATTGCTAAAATGTCTTTTATTCCAAGTTTTTGCATCCTCACTTTACATTCAAGAGAAGTATATATAGACTCAGGATAGGCCCTGATCTTTTCAAAATATCTTCTTCCAAATATCTAAATCTTATCATAAAAATCCCACCATCGAGGTTTTACAATATAAGGCATTTTTATATAGAGTTTTGATAAGCCCTAATTACTCTGAAAATCTTCGCGTGGATCTTGCCATGAATGGAGAAGATAAGACTTGGTTTGATCCTCATCAAATGGACACCGCGTGTAAATGTATGTTCTTCTTTCGATAAGCCGTCAGAGCATCTCATTAATTCTTCTACAAAATTCGGATGAGTCACTGACTTCTAGGCCTTCCATCCTCGCACAACTGCCTTTGTTTGGTTCGAGTTGAGATTCTCTGCTGTCATTACTTTTGCCATAAATTTTCTCGGCAATGTATCCATCGGTAAATTCCTTGAAACCTGTATTCACGGCCAGATCTACAAAATCTGGATGAGTCACTGACTTGCCATAAATTTTTTGAGCAAATGAATCTACCAGAAAATTCCTTGAAGTCTGTCTTTCTCGCCATCACTTCCGCCATTATGCAACTGTCGGATCTCGTTCTGCAAAAAGAAACACAGAGGTTAGATTTTTAATGTTTTTCATTTTACTTAATTAATTGATTTGGACTGTGTTGAAAAGCTTCCACTTCCTTTTGGATAGGTGATGAAAAATTTAAAGAACGACCAAATTTTGCAAAATGAATATAAGTCCAAACATGTCGCGATATCGTGACATTTTCCTCAAGTTACTTCTTCCTTGCTTGTGTCTTCCGAAAATGGAACATGTCGCGATATCGCGACATTTCCTTCACTTTATCTCTTCACTTCTTCCTCACGAAAATGGAACATGTCACGAAATCGTGACATTTCCTCACTTTCTCTTCCAAATTTCCTTCCTCTTCACTTCTTCCTCGTGAAAATGGAACATGTCACGAAATCGCGACATGTCATGAAATCGCGACATTTCCTTCACTTCGCTTCTGCCTTCACTTCTTCCTCACCAAAATGGAACATGTCACGAAATCGTGACATTTCCTTCACCTTGCCTCTTTTTAGCTTCCTCAAAATGGAACATGTCACAAATCGCGACATTTCCTTCACTTCTCCTCTTTTCAGATTCCGCTTTCTGAAAATGGAACATGTCACGAAATCGTGACATTTCCTTCACCTTGTCTCTTTTAAGCTTCTGCCTCGCAAAATGGAACATGTCACAAAATCTGACATTTCCTTCACTTCTTTCTCTTCAGCTTCCTCAGAAAATGGAACATGTCATGAAATCGTGACATTTCCTTCACCTTGTTTCTTCCAAGCTTCCTTCCTCGCGAAAATGGAACATGTCACAAAATCGTGACATTTCCTTCACTTTCTCTTTTCTCACTTCTCCCTCACGAAAATGGAACATGTCACGAAATCATGACATTTCCTTCACTTCGCCTCTTTTCAGCTTCTCCTTGAAAATGGAACATGTCACGAAATCGTGACATTTCCTTCACTTCTCACTTCTTCCTCATAAAAATGGAACATGTCGTGAAATCGTGACATTTCCTTCACCTTGTCTCTTCGAAGCCTTCTTCCTCGTGAAAATGGAACATGTCGCAAAATCATGACATTTCCTTCACTTCTCTCTTTTCAGCTTCTCTCGAAAAATGGAACATGTCATGAAATCATGACATTTCCTTCACCTTGTCTCTTTTCACTTCTTCCTCATGAAAATGGAACATGTCACGAAATCGTGACATTTCCTTCACTTCTCTCTTCAGCTTCTGCCTCGCGAAAATGGAACATGTCACGAAATCTGACATTTCCTTCCCCCTCAAAATGGAACATGTCACGAAATCATGACATTTCCTTCACCTAAAATGGAACATGTCAAAGAACCGAAAATGGAACATGTCACGAAATCGCGACATCGAACTTTAAAATATTTTAGGGTACAATTAAATTTGAGCGAAAGTCCGACAAGTCCAAAAATGGAACATGTCGCGATATCGTGACATTTCCTACAAGTCATTGCTTCCAAGGTTTTGCCTTCGCAAAAATGGAACATGTCACGATATCACGACATTTCCTACTAAGCATTTCTTCCTAAGCTTTACCCTCGCAAAATGAGACATGTCCAAAATTGAACATGTCGCGATATCGCGACATTTCCTACAAGCATTTCTTCCAATTTTGTCCTTAAAATGAGACATGTCCAAAAATGGAACATGTCACGATATCACGACATTTCCCTCAAGATTTTCTTCCTAGCTTGTATCCTCACGAAAATGAGACATGTCCAAAAATGGAACATGTCGCGATATCGCGACATTTCCCTCAAGCTTTTCTTTCACTTTGCAAATTCTCCAAAAATTGTAGGTTGATTCCAATGACTTTGTCCATCTGTATTTTGCATTTTTACATATTGGTGAAGGATCTTCCTTACTCAGAAATGATTTTAACATTTGAAAAATGAATTTTAAATTGCTCGAGAATGATCAGCTTCACATGGTGTAGAAAAATGATGAAAATTCAAAGTGCTCAGAATTTGATGAAACTTTACAAGTATCTAAAAAAGCCCAAAGGGTATCCCAATCTGCAAACGAAACTTAAAAATTCATCATGGATTAAGAGAAAATGCATTTAGAAGTTTGCTAGGCCAGAAATAGAAAGTGCTATTTCTAAATTGAAATCAATGCCATATGCAAGTCTACTTGGTCACTTTGATGTAGGCGAAGTTTGAAAAAGGATGCAAGCAAAATTTGGAATTAAAACCCGAAAAACATCAAGAGGGTCCTTGCAGAACAAATGAATATTAAACATTTTCAAAGGATGGAATTTCATTTTTTAGTGGGGGTGTGTTGCTTCTCAACAAATGGCGATATCTACGGGAAAATAGTAGCACTATTTAGAATCCAGAACTCTAGTTTCAAAACAATTTAGACTATGTACCATGCTTTGCCACAAATATTTTCTAAAATGATTTAACTACTATCTGTTAGCTGTTAAAGTTTCCCAAGGACATACTAGGTTGAATCACTTAAGGAAGATTCTGATGTGCGATTATAAGCGTATAAAACTTTCTTCAAGGATGACCAGGGCTTCGAATGCTCACTGTGGATTGATCAGCTATTTAGATTGTGCAGGGGAAACCGAGTAGAGCTCTGTTTACTAGTTTAGCCTTTTACAACCCCGACAGAGTTACTCTTTAGATTTTCACGACCCTGATTCACCACTATGAGGTGGCATTTATAGCCTGGTGAACATGTTTGAGATGTATCCTTCTGGAACCTTGGCTATGTGCAGAAAAGAATGCCGATTTTATGTTGGCTTGCCCAACTTTCACCTTCTGTCTCTTTTTTCTTTTGAAAGATACCGATAGCTGGAATGCCTTGCTCTTTTTTTTTTTTTATATTCATCGAGCAATTGATCGACTAACTATTTCAACCTGGGTACCAATAGCTTCCTTGGACGCTTTGATGTAATTCTATGAATCGGAGTCCCCTCTCCTGACCAACTTTTCTTGGATTCCCTGGGAGTTCTTCAGCCAAACAGTATAGTAGTTTCTTTATAATCAAAATAATTGTGGCAAGCAAGATACCAAATCCAATTATCTTTCTACTGTTGTTCTAAATAACAAGTAGTTCCACTTTTTAGCTCTAGCAGACTATCTCTTAAAAAATAAAACAAAATGAAAACACACTAGGCCAATTTTAAATGTTGATTTGTGTTTTCTTTGTTTAGGCAAAAGCTCAAACAAACAGGATTAAAAGAAACTAAAGAGGAGAGAAAAAGGCCACCAGTTAAAGACAAAATTGCACAAACCTTAAAAGATAACACACAGTACTTCAAACTTTAAAAATAAAACAAAATAAAAACACACTACTTCACACTTTATTTACAATATATACATATGCACAAAGTCCTCGTGATTATTCAAATGATGTAGTGGATGGAACAACTGAGAAATAATGCTTCAGATATTGACCATTGACAGGAAGGTTCAAAAAATTACCCTCCAGGTCCTGTAGACGAAATGCATTATTACCTAAGATTTTGGCAATCTGGTATGGCCCTATCCATAGAGGTTGCAACTTGGTGTGTTTACCTTTCTTTTCATGGGCTTTGTCCCATAGAAGCACCAGGTCTGCAAGTCTGAAGGCCTTTACTCTGGCTCTTTTATCAAACCAGCGCTTGACTGTCTCTTGGTGTCGACTAAAATGCTCCAGGGCTTGAAGTCGTTCATCCTGCAGATTAATTAAGTCCAATACACGAGCTTCTGCATCTGCATGATCATCAAAATAATCTAGAGCAAATTGATAAGTAGGCAATTTTAAAGAGATAGGAACGATGGGCTGGGTACCATATAACAAAGCAAATGGGGAAGTCTTAAGGGCTTCTTTATGTCTGATCTTGTCAGCCCAAAGTGCATACTTCAATAGTGTGTGCCATTGTCTGGGTTTGTCTACAACAGACTTCTTGATGGCATTCATCAAATTCTTATTTGTGGACTCAGCTAGTCCATTACCTTGGGGATAATAGTTGGATGAAAATTTGATGACTATCCCCCTCTGGTATGCCCACTCCGCAAATTCGAATGACTAAAAAGCTGGTCCATTGTCGCACACCAAATTCAAAGGAACTCCAAACCTGGTTATGATGTTTGACTCTAAAAATCCGATCACCTCATGGGTTGTACTCCTCATGGTGGCTGTTGCTTCAACCCATCTTGTACAATAGTCGGTGGTTGTTAAAACATACTTGTGCCCTACTGATGAATTTGGGTTTATCACACCCACGAAGTCAAGTCCCCATTGCATAAAAGGTTTTTCTATTATAACAGGTTGTAATGGTAGAGCTCGATTAACCTGCTTGGATGCAAAAATCTGACACTGTTGGCAAGTTCTCACATGTTGATGTGCATCTTTAAACAATGTAGGCCAGTAATAGCCTGCTCTCAATATCTTATGTGCAGTAGCAGAACCTGAGGAATGCCCTGCTCCTAAATTTTCATGAAAACTAGACATCACCTCGTTCACTTCATTCTGAGAAATGCATCTTAAGAATATGCCAACATAGTTTTCTCTGTACAAGTTGCCTCCTTTGAGTAGAAAATGAGCAGATTTCAGCTTCAGTGCTCTTCTTTGAGTTCTATTCAGGTGAGGTGGACAAATTCCAAACCTCAGTAGATGAATGACATCTCCATACCAATCATCCACCCTAGAATCCAGCTGATTAATCTCTGTCTCTAGAGGTATTTCAGCAATATGTCGGGACAAACCAAGTCCTCTGATTAATTTTGTAGGCCAGATTTCTAAGTCATATTCCTGTAGTCTCGTGGCCCAATTACCTCTTAGCTCACCCAATTCATCCTGGCTTAATAAATATTTGATAGTTGGATCAGGAACTATAGCATGGACTTTGCTCCTCAATATGTAATGCCTGAATTGCTTGACTTCTCTTACCAAGGCATAGGCTTGCTTATCCAAGCGAGAGTATTTTAGCTCAACACCCTTTAAGTTGGTACTTTTGAAAGCAATCGGGTGCTCCCCTGTTTCCCTTCGTTGGGTTAAAACCGCTGCAAGTGTGTGTTCAGAAGAAAAAGAGTACAGGTAAAAATCTGCACTGAAATCTGGGCTCACCAGCACTGGAGCTTGCTTGATTGCAGATTTGATCTCTTGGAATGCTGCTTTGGCTTCTGTTGTCCAGGAAATCTTAGCAGTTTCCTTCAGCATGTTATTTAGCGGCTTGACTATTTCTGCAAAACCAGAGATGAATTTTTTGACAAAATTAATTTTCCCAAAAAATGATCTTAACTCTTTCTTAGAGTTGGGAAAAGGTATCCCCGATATGGCTTCAACTCTCTCAGGATCCATGGAAATGCCATCTTTGGTGATTAAATGCCCAAGGAGTTTTCCTTCAGTTACACCAAAAACACATTTCTTTGGGTTTAGAGAAATACCAAACTCTCTGCATTTGTTGAAGACGGATTCCAAGTGCTTTACGTGGTCAAACCGGGATTTAGAGAAAACTGTCAAGTCATCCATGTAGACAACGATGCACTTACCCATGAGGCCTTTGAAGGCATGATCCATTGCACGTTGAAAGGTAGCTCCAGCGTTTATCAATCCAAATGGCATTCTCTTGTAAGCAAAGGTTCCCCACTTGGTCGTGAAGGCAGTTTTCATCCTGTCTTCCCTTTCAACCAGATATCTGGTTGTACCCCAAAAATCCATCTAAGAAAGACATCATTTCTGAACCATTCACAATTTGTAGCACATCATCCATGGAAGGCAAAGGATAATTATCCTTTTCAGAAGCCTTGTTCAAGTTTCTAAAATCCACGCACAAGCGGATTTCCCCATTCTTTTTTTGATCGGTACTAAATTGGCTACCCAAGTAGAATGTCTGATGGGAAAAATAATGGCAGCACTCAATAATTTCTCCACCTCCTTCTTGATGAGGGGTTCCAACAAAGCGTTGACATGCCTCTGTTTCTGTCGAAAGGGTTTGCAGAACTCCTTTAAAGGTATTATATGGGTGTAAACTTTTGGATCAAAAACCTTTAGGTCTTTATAAGACCAGGCCATAACATCCTTGGACCTGTGAAGGAATTCAATCATATTCTTTTTAATTTTAGGGTCACAAGCTTTGGCTAACTTAAGGTGTCTGGGATCTTCTTCAGTTCCAACATTTAGTTTCTCAGTCTCACTGCCTGCTACACCAATAGAATTTCCAAAGCTCCCTCTTTGTTTAATTTGGTCAACATCAAACAGTCGCTCAAGTTCTACCATTCCTTTGGGAATTCTATTATCTTTCAACCTCATTATCCCCTTTTCATCATCAAACTATTCCAGCATAGTATCCTTTTGACCATCATCAATTATAGCATTTTCAAATGCATTGGTATTCTGTAAAAAGTCTATAATTTGTTGGTCATCAAAAAAGACTTGAAAATTGTCTACGTTATCTAGAACCGAAGGACAAGGGATTAATTCGATTGAAATTTTTTTCCATTTGAACTCCTCCAATGGCTTCAGATTTGTGGCTGATGAAGCTAAGACATCTGCAAGTGAATTCTCTTCTCTCGGAATGTGAGTCAGATTAAAAGCATCAAAATCCTCCATGAGATCCCATGCTCGGTGTTTATATATTTTCAGGTAAGATGCCTTGCACTGAAATTTACCTCTAACCTGATTAGCCACCAACTCTGAGTCTGTGAAAACCTGGATATTTTTCACACCTTTATCTAAAGCAAATTTCAATCCCAGCACTAGTGCTTCATATTCTGCCAAATTATTTGTGCAAGGAAACTGCAAGCGATAAGACATAAAATAAGTCTGATCTTTAGGTCCTTTAAGAACTGCCCCTGTACCAAAACCTTGCTTAGACTTAGCTCCATCGACATGAAGCATCCAAACTTCATTATCATGATCAAGATGAGCTTTAACAGGTTTCCCTTTTTGTGCAGTTGTCAGATTATAAACCCCGATATCTACATCAGCAATATTAATAGTCTCATTCTTGGCATTATACTCAGTGATCACGTGTTTATACCTAGGTTCTCTTTCGATTCTTAACTGATTTGCAACACCTTTCCAAGGTAACCACATATGTGAGAAATCAGTCGCCAAGTACCCATTCAAAGACTTTGACCAGTCTCTGCTTAGAAGCATTCCGTATCCCACGAGAATATCTACCACCTGAATGTCAATTTTGTGTTGTGCTCTTGGTTCAGATGCTAGCTGGATGTGTATATTCTGAAGTTCACCTACCACCTTAACCTCAGTTTTATCCAGTTGGATGACTCTTCTCTCGGATTTCATAAGGGTTAAACCCAACTGTTGGCAGATGGCTAGAGGCATGACATTGGCTGAAGCACCAGAATCCACCAGACAATTGTGTAGATTCTTCCCAAATATACGGATAGTTAGCAGGAAAGGTGGAACTTCTATCCTTTCTTTATACATGGCCAAGTTTGCATTTGCTATTTTCTTCCCCCTTTCTAGAGGTTTGGCATTAGGCTCAGAGTATGTCTTGATCAAATTATCCCTTTGTTCAGTAATTTGAGCTAACTCATGAAGAGTGATGTTAGCCTTGATCTTCTTCATATCCTCCACTATATTGTACCCCTTATTGAGTGGAGCAAAAAATCCACTTGGTACTCTTGGATCTCCTCCCTTGGGTGGAGGTGGGTTATTATTTGGGGATGGATCTGGAGGAATATTATGGGAGTTGTCTGGAGGTGTGGATGTAGTATTAGGCTCCAGATTTTTGTTTCGGAGATTATAGTTGTCCCTTCTATATTGTTGAAAGGCTTGCACTTCATCCATAGGCATCTCCACAACATTCTCTGACTCATCTGGAAAAGTGAAAGAATCTAACACCATAGCTGCACTATGTTTGGATGAACCTGGACTATCAACATTTCTTTGGTTTTCAAGAAAAACCAACTCACCAGATAAAGCTTCAAAGGCATTGCAGAACTCCAAACAATCTAATTCCCCGTGCTGAGATGTTTCGTGTATCCTGCACCAGTTGGGCAAAGCTAAGTCACAAATATTCACTTCATGCCCCTTACCTTTATAATCCTTATTGGGCTCATATGGTGGTCTATTGAATCTATTCTATTGATAAGGAAATCTATTTGAGTTGTCTCCGGTGGACACTTGCCTTTTGAAACTCAAAAAGTCATTTGCCAACTTCTGGACCATCTTTGAGACTTCTTCAACTCTTGTTTTATCAGAGTCTTTCTCTGTATTCTGTACTTGTTCAGCATGTGTTACAGCCAATGGATTTCCTATCGGTGGAGTTTGGCATGATGGCAACATCATTTGATGTGGGATAGGATTCAAAATAGGGGTATTTTGTGTAACAAAGGGAATTAGAGGAGCGTTCAAAGGTTGAGGTCCTAATTGTCTTTCAAGAACCAAAGCTTCTCTATATGCCTCTGTTAGATTACTAATATTAGCATCCCTCTTCAGGAAAACAGAGGTCACTGGATCTAGGGAATTCCTAAAAATTTCCAATGCTAGATCTGCAGTTGGCACATAATGACCCGTCAATCTACCATAAGCTTTTTGAAACCTGACATTGAAAGATCTGACGGTCTCATTGATTCCTCTTTTAATGCTGGAGAACTATTGATATAACACACTGGGGTCAATCACTTCCCCAAATTGTGATACAAAAACTTTCTCTAGGTCATTCCAACTTGTAATAGAATCATTAGTAAGATTCAAAAACCAGTCATATGCTCCCTCCTGGAGAGTGAATGGGAATAACCTACAAGCCACATCTTCATGCTTGCACATTCAACAACTTTAGAGCATTTTTATATGCCACTAGATGTTCTTCTGCTGTTCTAATTCCATCATGCTTGTAGGTCGGAAGATACTTCTCAGGATTTCTGGGCAAATCATGCGTTGCACCAAGAATATTCAAAGCGGTGGAACCCAACCAGTTTGCCATTACTACCTGGTTAACTATGATATTTTGAGTTGCAGTTGGAGGAACTACAAGTGGTGACAAAACTATGTTAGACAAAGACTTGGCCTTTCTGAGGCTGCTTCTCCTTGGGGTCTCTAACTCAGGCACAAGGAGCTCTCCAGCTCTGGAGTGGGACCTGGTTACTCTGTAGGTAGAATCCAGCTTTTCACAAACAACTTACAATCCTTAACAAATACTGAACAGAGTTCAGTAGGCCCTCCTTCTAGCGCCAATTTTAAATGTTGGTTCGTCTTTCATACACACCCCATGAAGAATGAGCATAAAATACCGATAACACTTATACGGGATAAATCCCACTCACTTTAGGATCTTGCTGGTTATCCAAGGTGTGAGTTACAGAGTTGGGTCGAATGTCTATTCACTCTTTTCCGCTTCTGGAATAGTTTCAAGTGGACTGTCTGTTACCTTACAATGGGCTCGACCTTCATTCAATAATGTTTTAGCGGTTGTTATCTTTGTTGACTATCGGATTTACAATGAGTTCTTTGATATAGCTCTTTATGTTTTAGCAGATTAAATAAAATACAAATTTGAAAGAAAATAAAAATGAATCATTTAACGGTGGAACAGAGAGAGTAGGGTAGGGCAGAAAAGAGAAGCTTATCTAACTTAGTTGCAGAATCAAAACTACCAAATTTCAGTTATACTATTTAGCTTCACAATAAAACCAATCAAAGAGGAAGGTGTCCAACTTTCTAAGATCACCTTCTACTAAGAGCATAAGACGGAAATAACATAGATCTGAAAGAAAATCATAAATAGAAGGGAAGTCGGTGTCAACTGGTATCTCTCACCATAAGCTTAGCTCGCACAGTGAGGATAGAGCAATTAGAACAGACCCGAACCTTAAATCTCTAACTTTCCCTAGCATATAACAAATAGAATGAAGCCTAGCAACATATTCAATCTTGATAACACAGATTTACAACCAAAATAAATAGAACTTTAGTGAGACAAAAATAGAAGAAGATGCACTTATCGAAATCCGAAAGAGATTAGGCTCCCTGGCCACGCTATCACCGAAGAACGATTTCACACCAACCCCGGGTCCAGAACAAAGCATTCAAACAAGATTTGCAGGAAATTGCTAAAATGTCTTTTATTCCAAGTTTTCGCATCCTCACTTTACATTCAAGAGAAGTATATATAGACTCGGGACGGACCCTCGATCTTTTCAAAATATCTTCTTCCAAATATCTAAATCTTATCATAAAAATCCCACCATCGAGGTTTTACAATATAAGGCATTTTTATATAGAGTTTTGATAAGCCCTAATTACTCTGAAAATCTTCACGTGGATCTTGCCATGAATGGAGAAGATAAGACTTGGTTTGATCCTCATCAAATGGGCACCGCGTGTAAATGTATGTTCTTCTTTCGATAAGCTGTCAGAGCATCTCATTAATTCTTCTACAAAATTCGGATGAGTCACTGACTTCTAGGCCTTCCATCCTCGCACAACTGCCTTTGTTTGGTTCGAGTTGAGATTCTCTGCTTGTCATTACTTTTGCCATAAATTTTCCCAGCAATGTATCCACCGGTAAATTCCTTGAAACCTGTATTCATGGCCAGATCTACAAAATCTGGATGAGTCACTGACTTGCCATAAATTTTTCGAGCAAATGAATCTACCGACAAATTCCTTGAAGTCTGTCTTTCTCGCCATCACTTCTGCCATTATGCAACTGTCGGATCTGCTTCTGCAAAAAGAAACACAGAGGTTAGATTTTTAATGTTTTTCATTTTACTTAATTAATTGATTTGGACTGTGTTGAAATGCTTCCACTTCCTTTTGGATAGGTGATGAAAAATAAATAACAACCAAATTTTGCAAAATGAATATAAGTCCAAACATGTCGCGATATCGCGACATTTTCCTCAAGTTACTTCTTCCTTGCTTGTGCCTTCCGAAAATGGAACATGTCGCGATATCGCGACATTTCCTTCACCTTATCTCTTCAACTTCTTCCTCGCGAAAATGGAACATGTCACGAAATCATGACATTTCCTTCACTTCTCTCTTCACTTCTTCCTCATGAAAATGGAACATGTCACGAAATCGTGACATTTCCTTCACTTCTCTTCTGCCTTCACTTCTTCCTCACGAAAATGGAACATGTCGCGAAATCGTGACATGTCAAATCACGACATTTCCTTCACTTCTCTTCCTTCACTTCTTCCTCGCAAAAATGGAACATGTCACGAAATCATGACATTTCCTTCACCTTGTCTCTTTTCAGCTTTCTCCTCATGAAAATGGAACATGTCACGAAATCGTGACATTTCCTTCACCTTGTCTCTTTTCAGCTTCCTCACGAAAATGGAACATGTCACAAAATCATGACATTTCCTTCACCTTGTCTCTTTTCAGCTTCTTCCTCACAAAATGGAACATGTCATGAAATCGTGACATTTCCTTCACTTACGTCTCTTCACTTCCTCGAAAATGGAACATTTGAAATATTTCCTTCCCTAAAATGGAACATGTCACGAAATCATGACATTTCCTTCACTTAGTCTCTTTTCAGCTTTCGCCTCATGAAAATGGAACATGTCGCGAAATCATGACATTTCCTTCACTTTGTCTCTTTTCACTTTTCCCTCACGAAAATGGAACATGTCACGAAATCATGACATTTCCTTCACCTCCCTCTCTTCACTTCTTTGACATTTCCTTCACTTTGCCTCACTTCTTCCTCGAAATGGAACATGTCACGAAATCGTGACATTTCCTTCACTTGGCTTTTGCCTTCACTGTTTCCTCGCGAAAAAGGAACATGTCACGAAATCGTGACATTTCCTTCACCTCTCTTCTTCCTCAAAATGGAACATGTCGCGAAATCGTGACATTTCCTTCACCTTGTCTCTTCACCACCTCGAAAAATGGAACATGTCACGAAATCGTGACATTTCCTTCACTTCTTTTCAGCTTTCTTCCTCGCAAAATGGAACATGTCGTGAAATCGTGACATTTCCTTCACTTCATTTCTACCTTCACTTCCCTCGCGAAAATGGAACATGTCACAAAGTCATGAAATTTCCTCCACTTAGTATCTTTTCAGTTTCCACCCTCAAAAATGGAACATGTCACGAAATCGTGACATGTCGATATCGCGACATCGAACTTTAAAATATTTTAGGGTATAATTAAATTTGAGCGAAAGTCCGACAAGTCCAAAAATGGAACATGTCACGATATCGCGACATTTCCTACAAGTCATTGCTTCCAAGGTTTTGCCTTCACAAAAATGAGACATGTCTGAAAATGGAACATGTCACGATATCGCGACATTTCCCTCAAGCTTTTCTTCCTAGCTTTTCCTTGCGAAAATGAGACATGTCCGAAAATGGAACATGTCGCGATATCGCGACATTTCCTACAAGCTTTTCTTCCAAGCTTTTGCCTTCGTGAAAATGAGACATGTCCGAAAATGGAACATGTCGCGATATCGCGACATTTCCCTCAAGATTTTCTTCCTAGCTTGTGTCCTCACGAAAATGAGACATGTCCGAAAATGGAACATGTCGCGATATCGCGACATTTCCCTCAAGCTTTTCTTTCACTTTGCAAATTCTCCAAAAATTGTAGGTTGATTCCAATGACTTTGTCCATCTGTATTTTGCATTTTTACATATTGGTGAAGGATCTTCCTTACTCAGAAATTATTTTAACATTTGAAAAATGAATTTTAAATTGCTCGAGAATGATCAGCTTCACATGGTGTAGGAAAAATGATGAAAATTCAAAGTGCTTAGAATTTGATGAAACTTTACAAGTATCTAAAAAAGCCCAAAGGGTATCCCAATCTGCAAACGAAACTTAAAAATTCATCATGGATTAAGAGAATATGCATTTAGAAGTTTGCTAGGCCAGAAATGGAAACTGCTATTTCTAAATTGAAATCAATGCCATATGCAAGTCTACTTGGTCACTTTGATGTAGGCGAAGTTTGAAAAAGGATGCAAGCAAAATTTGGAATTAAAACCCGAAAAACATCAAGAGGGTCCCTACGGAACAAATGAAAATTAAACATTTTCAAAGGATGGAATTTCATTTTTTAGTGGGGGTGTGTTGCTTCTCAACAGACTTTAATCACAATGTTTGGCATAATTGATGATATATAACCATACATTTATCATGTTGTAACTGCCAATAATACATGGGACAAAATTTGTACAATGTTTGAATCCAAAAATTGAAACCATATTATAATGTATAGAGTCAATTGTATTGTTTTAAAATGAAGAGTAGTAAGAAAACAAAGGGTTTTCTATAATAAATTGATGAGTTATGAGCCTTGCTACAAGCATTAGGTGAAACCATCAACAAAATATGCTTATTATAGTAGCGTTATAAGCACTTCCATCTATGTTCAATAATTTATCATAATCATGAATGTTGAATGTCATTAACCAGACTCTCACTTTTGATACTCTTATAAATTTTCTTTAATAATTCAAGATATAAAGACTAAATATGAGGATGCTCTATTTATGCATCAAAAATATAAGAATCCAGTCTAGTCAAAGAAAGGTGGTAGACGTCCCAAACAAGCATGATCAACAAGAGAAAGGTAAAGGGTATATTTAGTAATAGTAGTAAGGACAAGGGAACTATTCACATTTCAATATAATATGTTTGATTTATGTGAAACCATGACATGTACTTTAGAAGTATAGGTACAACATGTTATCACAAGGTTCTTTGAATAAGCATAAGAGGAATACATTAGGAAGTAAGCAAAAGTGTTCTCACTAAAATAGGAGGAACGCACCTCAGTACCAATATGGAAATGCAGTAGAGGATGCAAATTATAACAAAGAATATGAAGTTTGTGTTTGTTCTATGTAAATTTCCAATGTTGTTTTAAAACCTAGCCTAATTTGGTATGTCAATTTAGGGGCTACTAGACCTATGATAGTTTAGAAGGAAAGGTCGTGTGTCTTGATAATTAATCTTATCATGGGCAGGTTATTCTTAGCAATAATTTGATATACACCATTGCTAGTATTGGTGATGTTTGTTTACATATTGGTTTGCATACCTATAGCTTGACTAAAATTTTTTATGCTAACATCACAAAGAATTTATTCTTTGAGAAGCAATTGTTTGATCATAATTTGAGAGATAAATTTATCAAAATAGGTGATAAGAATATTTTTTCTCATTTAAGAATATTCTAGTAGTTTGATACTTATTACTTGTGCTATAGTCATAGGTAAGATGTTTTATATTTCAGTTGTAATGCAAGGAAACCAAGCTTTGGTAGACAAGGTAGATGAAGCTACCATGGTTTGGCATAGGTAATTTGGATCTCTTAGTTTTGGCCACCTAAAAGAAATTATATTATGGTTAAATGAATTTATTAATTGACAAAGCCTAATGAAACTTGTAGGGGTTACTTGGATTATAGATCCCAATTTGATCTAGTCAACCTAGTGTAGATCGATTCCATGCTCTAAGTTTTTATGGTTTGTTAATATTTTTAATTATTTTTTGATGATCATACATGATAAATGTAAGTGTATTACCTTTTTTTTTTTTTTAAAGTGAAAAACCCCTTACGGGGCCTTGGTTTGAGAGACCATGAACAGGGGTTATACACCGTCAAAGTCACCCGAGAGTCGCACCCAACCCTGCCCGCACCAACATTATCAATTGGAATTTTGGTACCCAATTCAACTTTTTGGTAGGGTGGAGATTCGAACTTGGGACCTCCCTTAGAGGATTGCCCTCTCCTCTCCAACTCACCTACAACACCTGGATTGTAGGTGTATTACTTTAAGACAAAGTATAAAGCCTTCCATTTTTTTCCAAGAGCTCAAAATATCATGTGGAAAATATTGTTGGTTATTGTACTCTCATACTTTGCTCAAATAGAGGGGGAGTACACTAGTAATGAGTTTTTTGATTTCATAAAGTAGAATAGACTTAAATGATAATTGATAATTGCCTACATGCCTCACTAAAATGGAGTTGTAGAAAGGTGCTATTGTACTAATTAGGATATAATTCAAAGCATCTTTAATGATACCAAATTGGAGCTAACATTTTGGGAAGAAGTTATTCATAGTATAATTTATTTCTTAATTGTGTACCCATAATTGTATTAAATGATGTTACACTTTATGAGGCATATATGGGTATCAAGGCTATCATGTCTTATATCGACATGTTTGACCACATAGTATTCATTCACATTACAAAGCATAAGCAAATAAATTTAGATGAGAAATTTAAGATATGCATCTTTATTAGATACAATTATGAGTTGAAGGAATATCAACTCATAGATCTTGATACAAATAAATCATATATCAATCAAGATGTCATGTTTGATGAGAAGAATGAGTGTATTTGTTCTTATAAGATAGATGCTTTAGAAAAAACACTTATTTTATTTTTTGATGATGATTATGATGCCTCAAAGAGAGGACGTTGAATTGGATGATGATAATGGATATGATTCTAATGAAGTTGATGAAGCTAATGAACCAAGACCATCTACTTCAAGTGCCACATATAATACCAAGGGGTATCTTGGTATATTTTATGCTATAAACTAAGATATTATCCTAAATGCATCTAGTATAGAGAAACCCATTGTAGAGTTCCAAATGAGGTCAAATTCATCCTTATGAGTATGGTTGCACAAAAATTTGAACCCTCAATGGTTTAAAAATATCTTGCATCAAAATGGTACAAGAATACCATAGATGTTGAATAACAAACACCAATAAAGAACAAGACATAGGAACTTGTTGATATTACACTTGAAAAGAAACTCATTTTTTGTAAGTAGATATTCAATACTAGATAAAAAGTTGATCAAAATATTAACAAATGCAAGGCAAGGATTTTTACAAAGAGCTATACACAAAAAGAAGGAATTGATTATGATGAGACATTTATACCAACAACAAGGGCAAAGATAACTCAAATGTTTTTTTATCATGGAAACGCAATTGGTATGGAAGTTGCATCAAATGGATGTGAAGAGTGCATTCCTCAATGGTGATCTCAATGACATATGATGTATCTAAAGGGATTTGTAATACCTAGTAAAGAGAGAAAGGTATGTAATCTCATAAAATGTCTTTATGGGATAAAATAGGCTTTTAGATATTGCCATGTGAAGACCAATGAGTATTTTATATGACATGGAATTTGTCATAGTCCTTGTGATTTGAACCTATACTTCAAAAGTCAAGGAGGATAGGTCATGATCATAATTATGTTTTCCACTGACTTGGTCATCACTAGAAGTTTAATGAAGCTAATTGAAGAGACCAAGATAGAGTTGAAGAAATTATTTGCCATGACTGATCTTGGGTTTATGCATTATTGTCTTGGTTTGGAGGTGTGGAAAATAAAAAATCATGTGTTCATATCACAATTTAAGTATGTTAGGACATTCCTTGAGAAGTTTTAGATAACAAATTGTAATCCCATGGCTACCCCAATTGAGAGAGTGTTGTAATTAACCTAATATAATCCATATCTATAGGTGAATGTATGTATTTATTGCTAGTTGATTGAGAGTCTTATTTATTTGATCTATAATAGATGAGATATTAACTATGATGTTTATCTTTCACAATTTAGGCAAGAACCAAAGGTGTGTCACTAGAAAAAAATAAAGTGGATAGTGAGGTATATTCATGGTATGATTGAGTATGGTCTAGAGTACAATATGAATGATCAATTATTCTTGACAAGATTTATGGTTGTAAACTATATAGGATCCATTATTGATAGGAGATCCACATCTATATATTTTCTTTTTGGGATTTAATCTAGCCTCTTGGGGAAGTAAGAAGCAACATTTTGTTGCTTGATCTTCTATTGAATTAGAAAAATATGCTATAGAAGGAGTTGTCTACAAGGATATATGGTTACATTACATCTTATTAATAATAGGCATTCCAAAAAAGTAACTAACAATCTTGAGATGTGACAACTAAGGAGTTCTCAAACTTGTTCACAATGCATTTTATCATGAGTGCACAAGACATATTGAACTTTAGTTCTACTTCATTTGGGAACATATTGAAGAACACAACATAGAGCTTAAATTACGTCCAACTATAGAGCAATATGAATAGATTTTGATAAATTCTCTTGAATGTGTTAAGTTTAGAAAATTTATTGTATGTGATTCTATTAAGCATTGATGTAATAAGGGGAAAACGTTATGGATATCATGTTGTATTGATATAATGATGTAGTTAATCATAGGAGTTACATATATTTATAAAAATTAATTGTAATGAGATACCTATCTATTCTTGCTTATTATTATATACATACATTTATCATCAATGCAAAGTTTATGATAGCTAATATGCATTCATAATATTATTGTTGCCAAAACTAAAATTAGTTTATAATAAAGTAAGAATTACTGTCATATATGATTGTCCTTGGTGGGTCAATTGTACCTTGTAGAGAGTGACATGGTAGGGCTGCAATAAAAAACATGGGGTTTGGCTCAATCAAGGGTCTGTAATAGTTTTTACAAGGCTAAATCCTTGTTATGATATGATCATCAAGGCACATTTGATCTCAAAAAAGAGAAAATAGATGGAAGAGATGAAAATAAAACAACTCAACAAAATAAAAATGTGGTTATGTGCCAAGAGATTCACTAAGATCTTGCAAAAATAGTCATGAACGCTATGTGTTAGTGGTGAACACTTCCTCTCCTTGACATAGTAAAGCAAAAATGAGATCTACCAGTTGTATACAAGCATGAGCAAGCCATTTTCATAGGAGAGCCAAACAAATGCCTAGTCCAAATATAGATGTAGGTCCCTCATGCATACATATACTTAATAAAACTCAAAGAATAGGTAAAATATCACAAATAAATACATACACACATAAATAGGTCAGTAGGAGGCCAAAAATGGCTATACCAAAAATTTAACATAGGATCCCATGTATATATATATATATATATATATATATGCAAGCAAGATTTTACAAAGATTGTACAAGAAGCGGAGGTTGAAATTACCCACAAGCTTCTTAGGAACCAATTGTTTTAAAAAAAGAGAGGAAAGCCTACAAAAGAATACAATTGCAAACTTGTCTATCCTTTACAAAACTAATGCTATTTCTATTTATAAATTACAAGGGGAGAGTTTTCCATCCAAAACTCATGCAAAGATTTCTAGGTTGCTATTGTTTCTAATGCTAAATCATGTCTCATATAATTGTCTATCCCTATGAGATTATTTGGATTTGAAGTCATGAATTTCAAATGGTCTTGAGCCCTTGGATGAGCAAATACTCTCTTTATTGTCATTTACCCATTTCTTGGGAAGTCCTCTCATTTGGACATAGAAGATTACTTCATTTAATGCGCTCGATCTTTGAAATACTTTTGTTGTGGCTCCCATGTTGTTGTTGTACTTTCTTGGATATACACGATATTCCTTTGTAGGAAAGGATGATTTCCCTCAAATAATGTGCATCTTATTGTTTTGAATTTTGGGGCATTAGTGTTTTTTCTTCATCGAGAGTTTTATTCACCACTTTGGGCCACTTGACTTTATATCTTCAAGACTTTTGTCTCTTATACCTTTGTCAAAAATTTTGCTCCTTATCTTCTATTTTTGACTTAGGAACTTCCAACCTTAGGATATTTTTTGCTCCTAAGATCTGACCTCTAATCATCATATATTTTTTATTGGGATTTTCTTTTATGCTTGTCCGTGAATTAAATATTTGTTTTTTATTTCTAGGAATAATGTGTAATGATTCATAACTATAATAATATTGAGCACCATTATTGCATGTCATTCAATACATACATATAATCAATGAAATACCTATAAATAAATATAAATATTAAAAATAAACAAAAACACAAATTCCACTTTTCTAAGTTTAAATATAAATATACCAAAATATTAAAATGCCATATTAAGGATTTCTCAAGAGTCAATGTTAACATTATCATAATGAGAAGGAATGAACCATGTTCTTCCAAGGATACATTGGCAATTGAAAATATCATATGTAAGTGAAACTAAGAGTGAATTTTGGACGTACCTATAGTGTTTTTTAGTTAAATAACTTTAAGTCTTAGATATAGACAACCTTATTTTTTTAATCTACTTAAAAACCATCAAGACAAGTACTACCATGATACAAAAATACATATGTGGCTACATTGTGATAAATAAAAACATTTACTTTCTCTTCCAATATAACAAGTTATGACAAAAAATTCAACTAATTTTTCCTATCTATGTAACATTTTGAAAATATATAACATATATGACTATATAAATTCAGCATAGTGCTCCTCAATTGATTTCTAGGGAATATTGGATTGACAACCAACTTAATAGAAAGAACAATAAACTAGTCTTATAGTGCATACAATTATGTAATGCTTGTCCATTTTAGCTCTATTGAGCAATGTTGAGAAATTCTACTCATAATGTAATAGCTTTAAAGGACATAATATACAATGGTATTTAATATATTTATAGAAAATACCTCCTTGCATTACTTATTAGTACAATATGCACAAGTCATAGTGGACACCTGATTTTATGTGATCTGAAGTATCAAATAAATGTAAAATTCATATCACGAGGATTCCCTAGAACCTCTTAACTAATGTATGTAGAGTTGTACAAATCTCTATCTGCCAGCCACTACTCCTAGCCTAGGGGAGCACTCTACTAGCTCAGTTGTACCATGAGTTATACCAGATCACTGACCAGAGCCATCGGGGGATCAGCTATAGTTTACTTTTACAGATTTGGGGCTAGCAGCATATTAGGATAGAGCATCCTGGGGAGCTACCCATTCATATCATAGATATCGATGATGATCATCAGTGCTATGATACTTGCTACCATAGCAGGACCCATGCTAGTGATGTCCAACATTACATTACCCAGTTTATAGGACTCAGGCCAGATGATATCGAGTGGCAACCCTACATGGAGTGTCCTGACTGGCCTGAGGCTGGAAAGTGGCTTCGACGGGCTCACTAGGATAGATGGTTACTCGGATGAAAGGCTAAGATCTAGGAGTACCATTTTTTCTCTCGTGTCTTGCGATAGTTTGACATGGTGCAAGACATCCTAAAGATCTCATTTTCTTATAGGTGCCTGGCCTTGGAGAGGGATCTACCATGGATTCAACCTTTGGATCTAGAGGATGCTCATGATGAATTCTAGGATACCAGGGTTGATAGATCAGTAACCACACCAGAGTACGATGGATGGTGGTCTCTATTTTGCTAGTAAAATATAGGGCCTCTAGATCGAGTGAGAGATTAGGCCAAAGTAGAGGTGGATCCTGATAGGTGTAATGTGTGCCAACAGACAGAGGGCGGTTGGGGTGCATAGGCTACCACTGGGGAGGCTCCTTAGGTTGACCCTAATGAGGATGCTCCTGAGGAGGGTGAGGTTCCTCCTAATAGTGTAGAGGGACTGATCTTAGCATAGGTGGTTGACTTGTAGAGCCAGCTTGGGCAATTCCAGATGTAGCAGAGGGAGCGAGACACTACTATCGCTACTCTACAAGTACAACTAATAGATAAATATCACCAATTGAAATAGGTAGACTAGCAGATTGCTAGCCTAATAGCCTAGGATACCATAGTAGAGACCCAGGTTGGCAAGCTCACCCATGCTCATGACTTGGCACTAGCACAGAGGGATGTGGCAGTGGTAGAGTGGGATCTTCTCAGGGCATAGAGAGGAGATCCCTCATATTCACAGGCGATTATGGGGCCTCTAACGACACCAACAGTAGTACTACCAAGTGGTCAGGATCCTATGGTAGAGATTCAGCACCTGTAGGATTTGCTAATGAATGCCAATGATAAGCATGCATCCAGGGTTGCTCGGGTAGACCAACTAGTTGGCTATATTTAGATGCTAGATGTAGAGGTTCCTAAGGATCCATATGCTGTAGAGTCCCAATGAACTAGATCTCAGACTATAGGATAGTCCATTGCTATCTCTAGCCATCACACCTATCAGAGTGAGCGGATACACAAGTCATCTAGTACACATGGCAGTAGCAGTCATACCAGTACTAGGAAGGCAGGGCAGTCTACTACAACATCTAGCCATAGATCCTAATAGACAGAGGTGCACATCGCACAGGGGGTAGTTGGATGAGTACTAGGCCTCCTTGGGCTAGGCAGTACTTAGGGTGCTCAACAAGATCCACAACGATCAGTAGGGAAGCAGACAGACCATGCTCCTGAGCATAGTACTAAGGGAGGCAGTGAGAGCTCTGATACAGGGGGAGCAAATCAAAGCTAGATATCTACTATTACAGGATACATTTTGATATATATCATTTTTGGTGTAATGTCGAGGACCTACACATTTGTAACCTACGAGTATTTTTGTACTCCCGATGTACTCTGAGACACACATTTATATATAATATGATCATTATTATGGCTCATTATTGTGTACTCATTTATTTTTAATTTTATGTTTATGTGATGCACATGGATGCAATGCTTATGTTATGCTGATGCTATATGATGTGATGTATGGATGACATGCACTAGATAAATATTTAATTTATGATGATGATATGTAGTTATCTAGATGCTTAGATGTGTTTTTTTATGTGTGCATATGGATGTGATGTTATTATCTTAACGCATATTTGATATTGCTTTCTTTTCATGCATTAATGTATGTAATGCTTTATTTACACAATGTTGATCTAATGTAAATGAACCTGTATGCTTTAATCACTTAAAACATAAGGAATGAATGCAAATATGTTTATCAATATAATGGATAACACCACAGAATGTATAAAAAATATGAATGTAATTGAAAATCCTTAAGATAAGAATGTAATCAATTAATCACCCATATATGAAATGCAGTGGTATGCGATGTTTATGATGCGAATGATATAATGTGTCATTTGATTTTATTTTGCAAATTTGAAAAATGTACACGATATAGTCAGTGGCTGTCTAAATATTATTGCTAATATCCATCCGATATCTATTCTATATGTTGATTGTGCTTTATATAATAATGTATCATGGATTCGATACTTTGCAACTTGATGATTTATATTGTTGCAATTTTTGACACTTTGTTGCTATGGGAGAAAGTTTTGAGGTTTTCCATGAGACTCAAACACCCTACTAGACTTATCAAAAGTTGCATACTAACCACACTAGGCTTTTGATATGAAAGGCTTTTGCTAGGATAGACCCTAACTGTTCATTATCCCTATGTGTGCAAATGATTATTTTAAGATAAGACATGAGAATTCCCTAATGTCAGGCAGGATTATTTCAACCCATTGCTAAGATAGGGGTTCCAAAAATGTCTTATCCAATCTCAAATTTAGATTTTAGTTGGACTAAGCCACTAAGTAATGCAGGAAACATGAAGCTAGCTCTTCCCCATTCAAACATTGGTCTTTTTCATAAGCGATGTGCTAATGCATCAGACATATCGTCATGCATAAGGTACAATAGTGCTAACAACTCCAGGGATTCAGGCTCATTCCTTTATATCCTTCAATTTTTGGGATACTTGCTCATATGTAGTGAAGCAAGGGAGTCAATTTAATATTCTTTTTGAAATGTCTTTGGATCTTCATTTGATCTCTCTTCGAACTGGATTTTGGATCTTCATTTGATCTCTGCTCGAAATTTTGATTTATGATCTTCATTTTATCTCTGCTCGAAATTTTGATTTATGATCTTCATTTGATCTTAACTTTTGAACTTCACTTTGAACTTTGATTTAAGCCTGTTTTATGATATTCACTTGATCTTCAATTTTTGGCATTTACATTTGATAATCTTATTCAAAAAAATTTCTTTGGGAGATTTACTTGGAAAAACTATTTCTGGTATATCGATTGAGAATATCGATCTTATGATATCAATATTGGATATCACTCTGGGGAGTCGATCTATGATATCGATCTAGGGTATCAATCATGAGGATTTATGTGGGATATATCTTTGGGATATGGTCATTTTATCGTAAGTAAGGGATTTTGAATAGGGAAATAACCTGTCCTTTTGCCAACTGTCAACATTTCCCATACCATCTGCATAGAGGGATAAGCAAGAATAACTCTTTTCACTTTAGGATACCTGGTCCTCCTTCATGGATTTTATCTTCTCGACTAAGACCTTATAGGCCTCTGAATATAGAAATTCCTCCTCCCTAAGTTGACGTGTAGGTGGCTTAGGAGGTATTGTCTTCCTTATGTGAGATGCAGGTATTTGCTCTTCGTCCTCTTTAGCTCGAGAGCTCTCAGGATATTCTTGCTCGTATCCATCTCCCATTGCTACTTCATTTTGTCTTTGCCTTTGATTGTTGGCTGCTCCCTCTATTCAGTACTAACATGAGTACAAGCATCTCTATGCTCTTGATGCATGTCAGCTTATGAGAAAGCCTTCCTATGCATATGCTCTTGATGCTCATCTTGAGGATATAGGCCAGCCCTAGCTAGCCGATCCTCCTGCTCCACGTGTTTATTTTAAGCAAGGATACTTTCTTCATGCATGAATTGCTCATATAACCTCTATCTTATGAGCCTTTGCACTTAAATAGTTTCATCTTCGATACACTACCTCTCTAGGCAGGCATCCTCTAATTGGTTTTGGAGGATTTGGTGTTTCTGCTCTGATGCCATTCAATGTGATCTATCGATCTGGTCGACTGTGGGAGGCCTTTGATATACTTGCTTTGTATGAGCGACTTATGGGTTATGTACCCATTGGACTGATCTACTGTACCTTTGCCTCTGTCTATAAAATGGTATTGGCCTCCTGTTGTGTCGTATATTATGACCCACCATGCATAGATAGCGGGTGTGTGATATGAGGGTGCTTAGAAGCCTCCCCATGTTATCTAGTAGTGTGGACGATACTCATGCTACACTCACTTGAGGCTCGAGTGGGTGGAGCGAAAGGCTTGTAGCCTAGATGCTCTAGAACACTACCTAGACCCTCTAGCTACCTAGACCTCCATTGCTCATGTGATGGTGTGCTATTATCTCCCACATTTGATATGTCAATGGTCATATTGCATGGTGGACCACACATGGGAGTATGGTTAATTCTATGCTTGGTAATGAGCCTATTTGCCTATCCCTGAATAGGTGGGTCTCTAGTCCTTATATACTTAGACGGTGGAGCCATAGATCCTCTAGTGGACTTAGTACGTAGGGGCACCAATCTGGTCCCCTATATAATAAAATATTTGGCTGATCCTGTAGATGCGTATGCATTATGATATCGATAATGGCTCTCAAGTGGAACACCCTCATGCTGGAAGGTTTCCTGTTCTACTCTATGCCTAGAGGAGTATACTGAAGCTCCTCTATTTAGGGTTTGCTCTACTGGCTCCCCTCGTGTCGAGTTATCTCCTTGGATGCTAGTCAAACGATGTTCAGTTCACTCATGTGGTTGAGGATTCAACATGTATTGTTGTGAACTAGTTAGGGGTTGGTCATCGACGTTGGCTTTGGACCTTTTTCGACCACCCCGTGTGTCCACCATTGTGTACCTAGAGTCTAAATGTATTATTATTAAGCAAACAAGGTATACAATAATGATTATCTTGTTTTAAGTTTTAAAAGTGAGTCCTAAACTGTTTGATGTGTTGTATCAGTGTAGAAACTCTCATCGTGTTTTGCAACACTTGTTGGATTTTATTCTTGGTTTAATGGATTTCACCTGTACGCTCATAGCTCGACAATTTGGCTATGAACTCCAAGTTGCGTAAATCCCCCGTGTGTGGTAATGAAGCCCACACCCGGACAAGGAGCACATGTCCTCCCAGATCCTCATCCATTTTCCCCCAGTCAGCGTTATACCCTCCGAAGAGAATACATGTAAATTTTCCAAGGTACAAAATGTTCTTGGATCCGATATTGGTCTATATATCAAGGGTTCGTAGTATTTGGGCCAATGGATGGAAGTTACACCCACCATCGTTGAACCCTACTAGTGGTTGGATGTCAAGCCCAACTCACTAGCATTTAAGTGTTTTGTGGTGTGTGTGGTTCCTTTTAATGTACATAAAAGAAATGCATCATATAGCACACATGCTCATTTTCTAAATGCTATGCATATGAAAGACGTTTCAAATTAAAAAAATGCAAGCTACTCTAGATGCTTTTTACGACTATGCACATTATGATACTAAATGGCCACTAATCGGGCCTCACACATGCAAGCCATAAATACATATCTATCAAGCATGCTGTAGCCTAGGGCGGACTACAATCAGAGGTCCGTTGTTCCCAAAAACACATTTATAATGAAAGTAAAGTACAAAAGCAAACTAGGACAATTTATTTACCATTTTTTTAGTTCTTTCCCTAATTTGCGTTCGAAATAGACCTACTATAAAAAAATAGAGAATAGAAAAGTGATAGAGGTTTAAAAATAGGACCTACCTCATGTCATGCACTGTTTGAAATTCTGAAATTGGATGTTTGTGTTGTCAGCAGGAAATCACAGGTCTAACCTATAGTTCTGACTATAAACTGTACCTTATACATGCAGTTCAATTTTTGGGACGCAACTGATAGCTGCGGTCTATACCTACAAGTGAAAAAACCAACAAAGCATAGTTAGATCCTAAAAATACAGGGTGCTGCCATGATCACCTCTGTAACCACCAAAAAGGGTCACACCCGATGGTGGCTCCTATTGTGATAAATGGTAAAATATAGCATGCATACAAGAAAATGAAATTGATAACTATTGAAACAAGAAAGAAGACACTTTACTCCATTGTATTCAAAGCCAAAATATAATTACAAGTATGTCCCTCTTAGGGATATTCATTTTGATACAATATTACAGTAAGAGTGCACAATTTTTTTCCCTCTTAAGGGTAGGTGTGATTTCCAAATGCCTTTTAGAATGGCACGAACTGCTCTAGGGTGGAGATGCCCTCTTATTCATGATGGGGAAGGAACTTGATGGTTTGTTCTCCTTTGAAACTATTCCCTATAGTTAAGAAACAACACAAGAATGTCAAAAATATAGGCAACCTCTCATGATGAGGCTCTTTTAGGTAAATTGCATAATGACACCATTAACATGCATAATCAAGAAAATGTAAAGAGTTCTTCTAAGCTATGCAAAGTGAATCAAGATTCATGTAATAATGTAAAGAAAAATAACAACTATACTATGTATGGATCAGATATAGAAAATGGAACATAAACATGCATAAAGAAAGCATTTAAGTCCTAATCGAAGCATAAACATAAGAAGTAAATCTAATCTAATTCTATGGTCAAAAGTTTGCTAAAATTATATTAAACCTAATAAAACAACTAATCTAACCTAATTAGCCAGACATAAATAGAAATAGGAAGGCAGTTATACCTCTGCTACAAACCGTAACTATGGTGCATGGTCTACACTATAAACCATGGCTAACAGCCATAGTTAGCACTCTGATAGGCTTTCCCTCAATTCCAAGGGTAGTGGACTTAACCTCCTTGTCCAATTGATGTTTAAGGGTCACCTTTGGTGTCCTTATGATAGGTTTGGTGGTTGAATCACTGTGATGGGCCTTCATTTTCTTGGATTTGCATTTCTTGATCCTCCTAGGCTCCTAGAACTTCCATGGCAAACTGATTGTTGGATGAATAACAAAGTAGCCTTCAAATGCATAAATTTAGTATGCAATTCGACAGGGCTTCACTACTCGTTTGATCACTTCACACTCACTCAATAATTTGTCAATGCTTCATTATACAAATCATCTATATCTTCTCCCCATTTGGAGGGGGTATTTATAGGATGCCCTAGGACTTGGGTGGATTCCTAGAGAAGCCAAGATCAAGAAGGGGTGGTTATGACAGTTGGAATGGAAGATTCCACACTCTAACCACCTTATTCTATATCCAATGGTCATTTAAAATTATTTGGATCATATTGAAGGCCAACTAAACTTTAGTTAAGATGGTAGGTCACAACTACGATCTAGATTGCAAATCGAGGTCTCAGCCATGGTTCAGTTGTAAACCACAAGTTTGGGCTTCGATTCAGAATGATTAGACCAAGGATCCCAAATTGAGTGGTTAGAACCATTGATCTATCTTGGATTTATCCAGGATCTTTCATATGGTCTTGTAGCATGTCCATATGAGTAGTAGCCCTTGACATGATGCATTTTAGGTGTCTACACTTACTATTTCTATCTGAGTTATTAATGCACACTGCTATATTTGGTTATTGTAATTAAGGACATTAATTGATATTGGCTTGAAAAGAAAGTAAAAAGTGGTCTTATACTATTCACTCCCCCACTCTCAATATAAGCTTATGTTCTTCACACCCACATCCTTGGGCCATCACATGTTTATAATTATGGCCATCGAGTATTTTACAAAATGGGTGGAAGCAATTCCCCTTACCACTATGACAAGACCCCACATCACAGATTTCATATTGCATAATATCATTTGTCATTTTGGTATTCCATCCAAGATAATTTTTGATAATGGGACACCCTTCAAGAACAAATATGTGCATGCTTTAATAGCAAATTATAATATTCAACATAGATTTTTGATGCCCCATTATTCGCAAGCAAATGGGCAAGCTGAGGCATCCAAAAAAATAGTGATTACCATCCTAAAGAAAATAGTTAAAGAGAATCACAAATATTGGTACATGCAATTGCCCCTTGCTCTATGGGCCTACTACACCAGTATTTGGATGCCCACTGGGGCAACTCCATTTTCACTAGTGTATAGCACTGAGGTAGTCATACCTATAGAGCTAGAAATACCATCACTACACATATCCATGTGAGAGTTCATCGATGATGACACTTCATGACAGACTTACCTAGATCAACTTATGTTGCTTGATGAATGATGCATCAATGCTATGGAACACCTACACATTTATCAAGAGTGACTTAAGTGTAACCACCAAAATGACTCACACCTAATGTGGTCTATTGCAATTAAAGAAAGGTAACTAGTAAACATGCACAAATTGACAATAAAAAGGAAATAAAACACAAGAATCCTTTATTAATTCTCAATTGCATCAAGTTACATATTTGTCCCTCTTAGGGATACCCATTTGATACTTTAATTACAATAGATCTAGTCCCTTTTCAGGGTAGATGCAAATCAAATGCCTTCTAAGGTGACACGAACTGCTCTAGGGTGGAGTTGACCCTCTTCTTCGCGTTGAGGAAGGAATTGAATGGTTGAACCTCCTTCAAATCTGCTTTCTTGCAGTCAAGAAACAACATAAAAGAATTAAACGCATAGGCAACCTCTCATGATGAGGCCCTTTTAGGAAAATAAGCATAAATATGCCATAACACTAATGAAATCAAGAAAGTAGATAAAGTATGCTAAACTTATGCTAAATTCATAAATATTGTTAGAAGCATAGGAAAGGAAAAGTGCAACTATCTATCTAATGGATTAGTTTGCAAATGAAAAGAATGCATGGAAACAAGCGATAATTACACTAATTATGTCCAAATTGACAACATGAAAGTAAATCTACTTCAAATGCTTAATCTGGTCAGTCATATATCTCTAAAACCTAAAATAAACTGCTAAAATGATTAATCTAATCTAGAAAAACATGTTGTAAAAAGGAATAGTAAGGAGATCTGTCACCTGTTGCAAATCGTAATTCTATTGAACGGTCTGCATTGTACACTGTGGCTATCAGCAACGAGAAAAAAAGTGGCTTTGCCCTCCAAATTCTAGGGCTGTGGTCTTGATCCTCCTTGTCAAATTGATGATCAAGGGTCACCTTGTTGTCCTCCAATTGGATTGGTGGTTGAATTCCAAAATTGGGCCTTCGTTTGCCCGAATTCGTGTTTCTTGGCATTCTAGCTCCTTAGGGCATCCATGGCACAAGTTGACATGATGCTTGGTGAATTGAAAAGGGGATAGAAACAAATCTCTCTCTCAATACACTCAAGTGAGTCCACAATTCGATAGGGCTTCATTGCTTTGATCTTCTAATACCCTTCATCATTTTGCCCTATTTCTAAGGGGTACTTATAGGACTACCCAAGGGCTAGGGGTGGCTTCATGGAGAAGCCAAGATAAAGAAGGGGTGGTTAGGACAGTTGGATTGGAAGCCTCTAGAATATTTCATCCTTCAACCACATTCTTCTAGAACAAATGGTCATTCAAACCGATTTGGCTTGAATGAAGGCCAACTAAACTTTAGTTTAGACCGCAAGTGACAGCTATGACCTAGCCTATAAACCATGGGTGTCAACAGTGGTTTAGACTGTAGACCGTAGGTCTCAACCATGGTTCAAACTGATTAGGCCAAGGAGCCCAAATTGAGTGGTTAGAACCACTACTCTATCTTGGATTCTATCCAAGATCTTCCATATGGTCTTGTAGCATGTCCCATATGAGTAGTCGCCATCGACATGATGCATTTTAGGTGTCTACAGATGCCCCTTTTGAGATGCATTGTGAGATCGAACAACGCTGAGAAAAAATAGACCTCCTAAAATGATGTCGAAGGTTCCATGATGATCATTAGTCTAATCAACATTAGATGCCCCAGGTCCTGCAAAAGGATGCGCATCCTAGAATCATTGCTTCCAACTGGGTGAAAGGCTTAAATTTGATAGAGCTTGCACTCGTCATCAGACATTCGGGTAGCTTTGGTGCTACAATAGGAGTTAGGCCTATATAACCGAAAGGAGGAGAGCTACAAACTAACTATCATATTTGCTATTTTCCCCAAGAAAAGGGGTAAGCTTATGATAGTTGTTGGCAATGATTCACAAGGACGAACGCAATTTTGACAAGATCAAGGGATCTACGATTTTAGGGATCTTTTGTTGATTTTGATTATGATTTGAAAGCATGACTACCCCCTCAAGTGATGAGTTGATGAGGGTAATGATAATTAATGAAGCGACGAGGTCACTTGACCACAATGAATGATCTGCACAAACTTAGAATTGAGCATTTAATTACTTGGCTAAGCCTAGTTCAGCTTATGATTGCAACTATTAATAGTAATTGCACATTTCTATCCCATGGAGTGGTCGGGCTGCAATAGCCTTCTTAGGGAATCAAAATGATACAATGCCAATTAGATTTATGTTGAATCAATTTGTCGATGATCTGCTGAAAATATGTCATAGGAGAAATGACATGAAATGCCTCATTCCCGTGGAGCGGTCCAGCCTCGAAGGCCTTCTTCGGGATTGAAAAGAAGCATATCAAATCAACGATGACAATTTTTGCCCCAAATGTCCTTATGGTTATTTACTCATCTCGTCGGATTGCATGGAGCATCAGTCATTGCAACCACCAAGTGTCTAGGGTAAATAACTGAATACGAGGTGCATTTGGCTTTTGATTTATTTAATTAATTTTTTTTAAATTTTTGAATTTTTAATTGATCCTGGTGCTTGAACATCACCAAATTTGATAAATTGATTGCTCTTATTGAGATTCTGATCCATTAGGAATCATTAATTTGTCATTTAAAACCTTCCCATGATGGGATTTTAGTGCATTTAATGCCAGTTGCGAACCATGCGTACGGACTGCGATTGGAAATTTCAAATTCGGGAATCGCAGGTCAGAGCTACGAGAGGAAAACCCTAATTTTGGGACCACGATTGTCAGCTACGGTCCATCAAAATTAGGAGAGATATATAAATTTTTTCCCTTTGAAAATTTCATTATTATTTCTTGAAAGCAATTGCAACTGGAGAGCTCTGAGAGGTGAGGAAGAAAATTTGACATGAAGCACTGCTAAAACACACACTCGATACCTCACACACATCCCGATGGTAGACCCTGGATAGCCTTCTTCTAGAAGAGGCCTCGGTGTGGGCAAGGTAACTCAAAACCGAGTCCTCGCACTCCTTACCAACTTAAAAATGAACCACATTAAGAAATGGGTCCAATTAACCTCACTAAACTGTTGGTAATGAACCTCACCTTAGTCTAGGCTAGATTTAGGATTTAATTTTTTGGTTTGCCAGGCTAGGAAGTGACCCCAAAAGGGTCACATTCCTAGACCACAGCTAGTAGATGTGGTTCCCAATTGTCATATTGGGGACCGTAGCTGTCAGCCATGGTGGGATTCAAATCCCAACGGTCAATTTTTGATCGCATGCGGACCACAGATTTGACCCGCGATTCGCAACTTTAGAAAAAAATTAATTTTTTAATTTTTTGAATGATTTTTGGCAATTAATGCCATTTATTGCACATCTAAGATGCATTTTTTATTTTTTTGAATTTTATTGATCACTTTTTGCATGTTTTTGTATTTTTAGCAATTTTTAGATTTGTTTGACTTTTTTAGGTCATTTTTTAACTATTTTTAGTTGTTTTTAGTTATCTTTTTCCCTTATGCCTTGTTTCTTTTCAGAAATTGACCTCTAGATCCAGGGATTCGGATCTCCTGTGCACCCTCCACAAAGAGCTGACTCACCTAGAGTGGGAGTGGTTTGGTGTGATTGGTTTTGGATACGTGCTTGATCTACCCACTATCAGGGTAGATCAGGCATACATGACTACATTGGCCCAATGTTAGGATGCACGAACCAACACATTTCACCTACCCATAGGTGAAATGACTATTACCCTTGAGGATGTCTACCAGATATTTAGGATCCCGATCGATGGGGAGCCCATCACCTCCTCTCCTCCAATAGCAAGGAGGATATTTTTGATGCCATCTTCGATGACCGTAGCGAGGATGCGCAAGGTCGGATTGACCATGGAGGCATCCATGTCAGGTATTGGTAGGAGAAGGGCATCTTCTCAATGCGAGAGGTGATCTTCATGCACCTCATGATACAGATAGTACTTCTAGACTCCTCGAGCGCGAGGATCCCCTAGAATCTCCTGGCCATCGTCAGGAGAGTCACTCAGAGCTCCATAGAGTGACCACTACTCTTAGCCTAGGGGAGCACTCTACTATGTCAGCTTTACTGATGAGTTATACCAGGTTACCCATAGGAGTCAGGTTGGCATCAGCTACAGCCTACTACTTCAGATCTAGGGCTGGTAGCATATCAAGATCGAGTGGTCGAAAGACCTACCGCTCACTATTACTACTATTCCTATCACACGCCAGTGCTATGTGGCATGCTAGCCTCATGAGGAGGAGGGGTTCTAGAGTAGGTCCCATACTGGGGACCTGGACCATTATATTGCTAGATTTGCATAGCTTCAAGTGGATGACATAGAGTGGCATCCATACATGGATTGCCCTACATGGGAGGAGGTTGGCAAGTGGCTATGCCAAGATAGGAGGGATAGGTGGTTACTCGGCCACAAGGATGAGATCCATGAGTATTAGTACTACTCATAGGTCTTACGATAGTTTGGGATGGTACAAGATATTCTGACGTTACCCACTATCTATAGGCACCTGGTACTAGGAGAGGATCTACAATGGATCCAAACGACACTACTGGGAGATGAGGTCGATGACTTCCAAGAGTTGGGCATGGCTAGGGCTAGCACCACCCTAGCATATGATACTTGGTGGTCCCTACTACAGTGGTAGGGATCGAGGCCCCTCGATCAGATAGATGATGAGGCAGAGGTTGATCTAGAGGGGCACAATGTGCGCTAGTATACTGAGGGTGGATGGGGTGCAGAGGCCACCATAGAGGAGGCTCCATAGGTTGAGGTAGAGGAGGAGGCATCAGAGGAGGGTGAGGTACCTCCTGAAAGTGAGGTAGGGCAGCTACTAGCTCAGGTTGTTGATCTTCAGAGTCAAGTTGGAAGGTTGTAAACCTAGATTTTGTAGTGGGACACCACTATCACCATAGTAGAGGTAAATCTTAGACATGGTTAGAGCTAGTGGAGTAGCTATGAGGAGGAGAGGCCTATTCTCAAGGCCCAGATTACCATAACAAACATAGAAATTAGGAGGCTCACTACCAAGCATGATCTAGCATGGGCACAACTAGATACCATGAACACTGAGAGGGATTTACTAAGGGCAGCGAGGGGAGATCCCTCATCTACATAGGCTATCATGGCGCCTCCTACAACACCATATACTCTACTACCAGTAGGGTGGGACCCCATGGTAGAGATCAAGAGGCTTCATTCCCTCATAGAGGAGGGGAATGAGCGATTTGATGGGAGGGTAGCTCACATCTCCCAGCTGGAGGGGCACATCAGATTGATAGGTGGGGAGGTCCCAGAGGACACTCACACTACAGGGACCTCCCAGAGTAGATCCAGGTCCAAGACCAGGGAGACAGGGTAGTCTTCTACCAGCTCTAGCCATAGGTATCGTAATAAAGGGTTCTTCCTTATTGGGTCTTGTTGGTTTGGGTCATACATAGGATCCTTAGCAGGACACATAGTAGGCACCAGAGTAGACTGCAGAGAAGGCTCCTAGAGATGGGGCTGAGGGAGGTGAAGAGGGCTCCAGTGCAGGAGGAGTAGGCCAGAGCTAGGGCTCTACTTGATACAGGCTATATCATTGTATATGTATCATTTTTAGTGTAAGGTTGAGGACCTACATGATTGTAGCCTGTGGGTATTTTTGATATACTCCTAATGTACTCTTTTGGACACATATACATATATATATATATATATATATATATATGAGATTTGATCATTTTGGCTCATTATGTGTACTTGTGTATTTTTAATTTTATGTTTATGTGATGCACATGGATGCAGATGTTCATATTGATGCTATGCTTATATGATGTGATGTATGGATGACATGCACTAGATAGCTATTTAATTTATGATGATGATATGCAATGATCTAGATGCTTAGATGTGCTATTTATGATGGATGCATATGGATGCGATGTTTACTTTTAAATGCATATTTAATTTTGCTTTATTGTATGCATTTAATTTATGATGATATCATGATATGCTGATGCAATGTATGTAATGCATTATTTACATGATGGTAATCTAATGTAAATGAACCTGTATGCTTTAATCACTTAAAACATAAGGAATGAATGTGATATGTGTTTAACAATCTAATGGATGACACCACAGAATGTATAAAAATCATGAATGTAATTGAAAATCCTCATTACAAGAATTTAATCAATTAATCACCCATATATGAAATGCAATGATATGGAGCGGTATGAGGTGAATGATATAATATGTCACTCTATATTCCTTTTGCAATTTGAAAGATATGCATAATATAGTTAGTGGTCATCTAAATATCATTTTTGATATCCATCCGGTATCTATCCTATATCTTTGATTTGTGCTCAATGTAATGCAGTTTGATGATTGAATGACTTTTATTTTTGATGGCTTGTGATATTTTGGTATTTTGTTGCTATTAGAGAAATTTTTGAGGTTTTCCATGAGACTCAAACACCCTAGTAGACTTCTCAAAAGTCACATACTAACTGTACAAGGCTTTTTTTGGACAAATCTTTCACCATGAATGACCCAACTATTCATTACCCATGTGTGTGCACGTGAGTATTTTTAGATAGACCATAGGCATACCCCAGATGTCAGTCGGGACTCTTCCAACCCATATGTGAGATCGGGTTCCTCAAATGTTCATATCATCCATGTTTCAAACTTGATTGGACTATAATGCTAGACAACCCTAGGCACCTAGAGCTAGCTCATCTTGCAAATTGATCAGGACTACCCCTCCAAAAGTAGTCGGGACTCTTTCAACCCATTGCTACGATTGGGGATCACCCACTAGAACTACTCCTCCAGAAGTAGGCGAGACTCTTTCAACCCATTGCTGTGATCGGAGATCATTCTATGGCTTTGAATAGTGAACAATCCAAGGATTCAAGTTCTCACCCTATTTTTCTTTCTATTCATAGGGATACTTGATCATATGTAGTGATAAAAATCATTGTTTTTCACGTTTTACTCTGAGTGATAAAAATCACTATTTATTCACATTTTACTTGAGCAAGGGATTTATATAGTGCTTTTGATTCACTATATCACTTTAGATTTGAACTTTGAACTTTGGGTTTGAGATTTGAACTTTGTATCTTGGGATTTTGCTCATTTTTTTAAGCAAGGGATGTACGGGTAGGGGAAATTCTTGTCCTTTTGCTAAGGTTCACCACTCTAGACCGAACTATTTGCAAGATAAGCAGGTAATAAAACCCATCTCTCTAAATGCCCAAGACCACTTTCATAGCTTTCATCCTCCCTTATCTTAGCAAGATTTTAAATGTTTTGATTAGTGATGGGATCCTGATATGTCAAGTACTATCACAACTAATGACCTCATCTACAAAAGAAAAGCAAGCTTTCTATAACATCTGAGAGACCCACTAGGTATGGTTGAGTGACTGGAAAACTTTGGTATACATACATATTTCATAGCAATAGGTGTTGTGTATGAATGCAATGGATTATGATAAATGCAAAGGTGCATGATTGAAACACAAACGTGGCATCGTTTGTAAGACTGACAAACACAATCCATTCTAATGCGGAATGCAATGGATGAAGAATGCCTATATGCAATGTAATGAAGTGAATGCATGTGTGAATGCAAATGAAAATGCATGATGCAAATGTAAATGTTTTTGGATTTTATGCTTTACCAATTTTTTTTTTTTTTATGGATTTTGAGCCTTTATATTTGACCAAACGATGAGTACATGCCCTTGGAGCCTTTAGGAGTGACCAAACGGTGAGGAAATGCCTTTGGAGCCTTTAAATTGACCAAGTGATTCTTAGGAACCCTTGGAGCTTTTGGGTTGACCAAAGAACCTTGAGCTTTTTGGGATGACCAAGCAATTTTAAGCAAACCCTCAAGGCTTTTTGGATTGACCAAAGGGCTTACAAATGCCTTTGGAGCTTTTGATTGACCAAACTACTCACAAGAGATCTTGGAGCCTTTTAGGATGATCGAGCGATTTTAAGCAAACCCTCGAGACCTTTGGGTTGACCAAGCGATTTTTCAAAAATCCTTGGTGCCTTTTTGGGATGACCAAGTGGTTTTAAGCAAACCCTCAGGGCCTTTGACTGACATGACCAAGCGGTTTTTGGAACCCTTGGTGCCTTTTGGTATGCTCTCAAGCATAGAATACCTTAATATGGATGATGTTGAGAGGTTTAAGCTCTTCAACACCCCCTAGCGACGTTAGGCGATAGGTACCCGGACCAATATTTTTAGATATGATATAAGGTCCTAGCCAATTAGCCATGAATTTGTCTCGCATATTAGGTGGAAAATTAGAGTTATGTTGGTTCTCTTTCAGCACAAGATCCCCAACCTCAAAGTCTCTTTGATGGACTTTGATATTATAAGCTCATTTTAATCGCTCTTGATAAACATGGAGATGCTCAAGGGCATTCACGCGATGTTCATCAAGCAACATCAATTGATCTAGGTGAGCTTGTCATGCGGTGTCATCATCAATGAACTCTTTCAATGTGATGTGCAATATTGGAATTTCCAACTCTAAGGGCATAATGGCCTCAGTGCCATATACTAGTGAAAATGGTGTTGCCCTAGTGGGTGTCCGAATGCTAGTCCTGTAAGCCCATAATGCAAGGGGTAGCTGGATGTGCCAATATTTATGGTGTTCTTGTACCATATTTTTCAAGATGGAAACCACTATCTTTTTTGAGGCCTCAACTTGCCTGTTTGCCTATGGATAGTATGGAGTTGCAAAACTGTGCTTGATTCTATACTTAGACGTCAAAGCTCTCATAGTTTTATTCTTAAAAGAAGTTCCATTATCCGAAACTATCTTGGATGGTATCCCAAAATGACATATGATATGCTCGAGTATAAACTCTGCTATGCGAGCTCCAGTTGTCATTGTTAAGGGAATGGCTTCCACCCATTTTGTAAAATACTCAGTAGCCATGATAATAAATGTATGTCGACCCGATGATGGAGGAGAGATCTTGCCAATAAGATCAAATCCCCATTGAGAAAATGGCCAAGCCACTTGGATGGGTTGTAAGGCCTGTGATGGCAAGTGCATAAGATTAGCATGATGCTGACATTTGATGCATTTCTTGACATACACATTGCAATCCTTCTCCATAGTGGGCCAATAGTAACCCATTCGAAGGATGCGCTTGATGATAGCCATGCCACTAAAATGGCCACCACATGTACCATCATGAGCTTGTGAAATCACCCAAGATGACTCTTGGGGCTCTAGACAATGAAGGAGAACTCCATCGTAACCTCGTCGGTACAAAATATCTCCTAGCAAGACATATTTAGTCACTTTCTACTTGAATGTGCATCTTGCGGCATGCGACAATCCCTCTGGGATCAAACCAAGTTTTAAGAAGTCTTGGATTTGTGACATCCAGCTCTGATAAGCCTCAGCTTTGACTGCCAAGATGACTTGCTCCCCCTACGTATCTACATGTGCAAATGCATACTGGGAAACAACCTTGTGGTGAATGGTGGTGCCACTCCCCGTAGGACTCTAAGAGGTTAATGACCCCCAGGGTGCCTTCTTAAGAAAGTCTTCAACTCTGTAGAACCATTCAACTTTTGGTTCCACGCTAATCATGTTGACTGACTCTTTATTATCAAAGGCTTCACGCTCTGTTGCAGGATGCGAGAGCATTTTAACATGGATGGTAGTAAAATTGGTAGATGGATTTTGAGGGATTAAGGATCCCAAAGATGCCATGGTGTCTGCAAACCTATTTGATGAATGAGGGATTGCCTCGATGTCATACCATTCCAACTTAGCCAAATATGTAACAACAAGATCTTTATAAGCTTTCAGCATGGGACATCGACACTGAAAAAGTCCCTTCACTTGGTTGACTATGAGCAAGGAGTCACCAAAGATGTTTAATATTTTAATGTTCATGGCGATGGCTGTGTGGAGGCCCAGAAGTAGGGCTTCGTACTCAACATTGTTGTTGGTGCAAGGAAAGTCTAATTTGAATGACAAGGGCATTGGAGCTCCTTGCAATGTGAAAAACACTATTCCTGCACCACCCCCTTGCTCGCACTTCGAACCATCGAAGAACAAGGTCATATCAACATTATTCTTTGGTTCTTTGAGTTTGGGAGCTTCAGATACGACGAAGACCACATCATCCAAAAGCTCAATGGTAAGAGGCCTACTGTTTGACAGTGGTGCCTCAGCCAACTGATCAGCTATGACTTGTCCCTTAATGGACTTTTGGCTTATGAATTCCAAATCAAATTCTATCAATAGCATGATCCACTTTGTAGTACGTGTATTATGATATGTCTTGCTCATCATATACTGCAAAGGATTTTGTTTTGATATTACATATGTCGTATGACTTAGCATATAGTGCCACAATTTCTTGGTAGTGAACACTACTGCTAAACACAACTTCTCCACATATGCATATCCTAGCTCATAACTCACCAAGGTTCGGCTAATATAATATATTGCTTGCTCTTTGCCTTGCACGTTCTTTTGGGCTAACATGGTCCCTAATGCAAAGTCGGTTGCAGATATATATAGCAGAAAAGGCACATCTGGCCTTGGTGGAGCTAGCACTGGTGGCATTGCCAGGTATTGCTTGATTTCAGCAAAGGCTGCTTGGTAGTCCTCATCCTAGTTGAATGGGACCCCCTTGTGTAGCAATCGATTCATGGGTCGACATTTATCTGATAATTGAGTGATAAATCACTTTATGGATGCTACTTTTCCCTGAAGGCTTCTTAATTCTTTGATATTTGAGGGAGGATGTATCTCTAGAATAGCCTTGACCTTTGTTGGGTCAACTTTGATGCCTCACTTTGAAATGATGAATCCTAAGAGCTTTCCTAGAAGTTACGCCAAATACGCACTTCTTAGGATTCAACCTGACATTATGCTCTATCAGGTGATCGAAGACCTTCCTCAGGACCTTCGCATGCTCAAACAGCAATGACTTAGCCAACAAGTCATCGATATAATCCTCTAGGATCTTGTGCATATAGTCATGGAAAATATATGTCATGGCCCGCTGATATGTGGCACCAACATTTTTGAGGCCGAATGGCATAACTTTATAGCAAAATGTCCCCCATGGCATTATAAACATGGTTTTATGCTGGTCTTCGGGCTTAATCCAAATTTGATTGTAACCAAAAAAATCATCCATTAAGGAGAGCATCTCATGACCTACAGTGGCATCTACAAGAGCATCGATATTTGAAAATGGAAATGAATCCTTTGGTGTTGCCTTATTGAGATCTCTGAAATCCATACAAATATGGATCCTTCCATCAAGTTTTCCTATAGGCACCATATTGGATACCCATTCCGGATAGTCGATGGAAATGACAAACTCTACGTCCAACAACTTTTGCAATTCATATTTCACCATTAAGGCTACTGTTGGATGCATCTTTCTAAGCTTCTGCTTGACTGGCTTCTTCGATAGATCTAGCGAAAGGTTATGGGTAACCAATTTTGGATCTAGACCTAGCATATCCTTGTAAGTCCAAGCAAAAATATTAGGTCTCTCTTTCAATAGAGGGATGATGTTGTCACGCTCATCTGGAGTGAGACTTTCTCCAAATTTAACCTTCCTTGGATTGGTGGGATCATTACTGATATCCACTTTGAAGGTTTCCTCTACTGACATGTGTGATCCCTCCTCAAGCTGATGAGGCGTAGGGATCAAGTGGATGTCATCTACTAGGTTTATAGGTTCCACATTGGAAGCATCCTCAACATGATAAACATCATGTGCATAGCCTAGTGCAAAGTGAAATGGTTGCAGCATTTCTTCATTAGGGAAGAAATCTTTAGGCTCAATAGGTGAGTCAGCATGATCCCAATCGATAGCATCTACATTTAGATGCAACAGTTTGGAAGGATCGGCTGGATTATGGAGTGGAGTGGTCAAATCAATGGAGACCATATTGATGGAATGGAATTGATCTCCAGGACCACATGGACAAACATCTACATCATCGATGCAGCTCCCATACCCGAGATCTGGCTCTAGCGGTATGGGCACAAATGGGTCCTCTCTATGTGAGGCATGGATGACTGGATCCTCTCTATGCACTGATTGCAAAATGGGATCATTCAGCTCAAGGAGCTCCATGTAGGTAGGTGGGTCAAGGAATAACATGTGATAGATCACATTGAAATTCGATGGTCCTTCCCTAAGGTGAGGATGGAGATTAATCTCTCTATACATCTCCTCAACTGTATAAGGTGCATTACGATGACGTAGGTAAGGAGGTCCTAGAAAGGCCCTCTCTATTTCATCCTCTTCATCACTGTTGTAATATAATCCTTTACCACTACCTATCAGAATCATAAAATGCTCTAGATGAGGCCCCATGTAGGCTATCTCTTGATAGCCATCATCATTATTGAGGGGCTCTTCATTCATGTTCATTGATTTCAAAGGTAACAAGTGATGTAAATTGAGAGGACCTAGATAGGCCAACTCAGCTCCATCATCATGACTACTATTATACATGGATCTCTCTATCCTATCCATAGGAATTGGGAGATCAGCAAGATGAGGCCTTAAGTAGGCCTACTCTATCTCATCTTCATAATCACTCTTGACTATGAAGTGCTCATCTATCTCATCCAATTGCTCCATGGGTAGTAGATGATGTAAGAATGCCGGGCCTAAGAAGGCCAGCTCAGTTTCATCCTCAGATTGATCATCGTTTGAGGATTCACTATCAGCATCATAGCTAGGTCCACTTATTTTGGAGGTGGACTCCTCTCCATATTTGCTATAAAGATCTCCTGACTCGAGATCACCTAATATGATGGGGCTCTACCCTTGCACACCTATGTCATTGGTTGCATTATAGATTTGGTGACCCAGGTTGCCTCTAGGGTGCATCTCTACTTCAATATGCTCCAAGAGCCCTTCATGCTCTACTTTTGGTGGCTCAATGGTGATGAAGACACCATCGGGTTACTCCTCCAAAAGCTGGAAGGATTAGGATGATATGGGTTGAAATCCACATCATCCCCTAGACTAAGGTACAAGTGGTCTAAAGATGCTGTAAGCAAATCATCCTGTCCTTGTATTTGTAACCCTAGCCTAAACCTATCAGTTGCCAACTGATAATGTGGCTCAAGTGGAGTCCTACGTCCTTGCTCAAAAATACCAAGGTCATACCCATGCCAATGATATAATTCAAAAATATGCATGGAATACTTAGGGTTGGATAGGTAACGAACATTCACTATGAACTGTTCATCATCATCTTCATCCATGGGTGTTCGAGTAGGAAGTTGATCCAGCCTAGCATAGATGAAGTTAGTCTGATTGGGTGGCTCTCCCAATGGCACTATTGATCCAACTAAAAAATGATGGGCATGTGGTTGACCCATATCTTGTGCAGTCTCTAGGATTGGTCCAAAGGTGACATTCTGCACAAGGTACTCACCTAACCCTATGTTGGCTAGATGAACAGTCACCCATGGTGTGGATGACCCTACTGACGATGTAGGTGAGGCAGGCTAAGGTACCTCCTCGGCTTTCTCCTGGGCTTCTTCCACTTCCATGGGAGTGGGAGCCTCATTGGTGACTGGTTCGGGCACATGCTTCTTTTCTTTTTTCCCATTTTTACCTTTAGCTTCCTATCATCCCGAAGCATTGCTGATGCAGTCGATTTCAAAGAAGTTGTTGTAGTGTGCTCAGATCTGTGTGATACAGATATCGATGGTTGAGCATGCACTTTTTGTTTACCTCCTAGATTCTTAACCGGCGATGCTGGTCGGACGTCTAGGTGCATTGATGGGAGTATGAAACCCCTAGGCAAATCAGCTAGGTTCACAAACTTGAAGGGTTCTTCATCTGATGACACCACGTGAACCCATCCCTCATGAATGTATTTTACACATTGATGTAATATAGAGGGAACGCAATGCATTTCTTGAATCCAAGGCCTCTCGAGTAGGATGTTATATTGCATGGTACCTTCGATCACATGACACATCACGGAGATGGTCTTTAGGCCTACCTGAATAGGTAGGACGATTGTGCCAACTGTCGAGCATAGTGCATCATTAAACACTCTCAATGTGAATGTGGTGGGCACAATATGTGACTTGGGTAGCTTTAAATGACTCAATGCCTTGGTCATTATAATATTGATCGATGAACCAGTGTCGATCAAGACCCTCTTGAATGGCATGTGATTAACACACGTGATGATGTGTAATGGCGGGTCAGCCATATCTGTAGGAACCATCTTGGTTTCATGATCATAGAATTGGATCATAGGTTCCTGGAACTATTGTACATGTCCCACAAAATTGGTGAATGCTTGAGCATCCTGGGACTGCACCTCGATGGACCTCAAAATGTCCATGAGAGTCTCCCTATGCCTGGGGGACTACTGTATCAGCTCATAAATAGATAACTTCGTAGGAGTTATCTACAGGTTTTGAACCAACCTGCTTCGTATGGTCACCACCGATCTAGTTGGTGGGCCTAGAATATTCTGAACTAGTCGCTGATTCGGCGTAGCTTGTATCCTGATGGGAGCGTGAGGTTGATTTGGCTGCTCATACCTCCCATGTCTAGTAACAATATTAACCATACCTACGAACCCCTGGGTAGGTGGTTCGACATGCACTTGGTTGACCTAGCCAACGTTGTTGCATGGTGCCTCATGGTTTGGCAATGGATTTTTATAAATCCCCATGTTTCGATTGTTAGGTGCCTATGGATTATTCGGCACTATAAGCTCACCTTTATCGATCATGTTTTGCACTATATGTTTGAAGGACCAACATACTTCGATGTCGTGGCCCTTCGCATGATGGAAGATGCAAAATAGATCATCCTGATACCCCTTTGGCTTGGGTTGGTTAGGATCGATCAGCTTAACCTCGGGCAACCTGATTGCCTTAGCCTCACACAATTGATGGAATATCAATGTCAATGATTCCGTCAAAGGCATGAATTGGTGAGGTGGGCATTGTTCCTTATTTTTGCCCTTATAATTATTTTTGTGTTGCTCGTACTGCGCAGGAGGAGGTTGGGCCTGATAGTTCTGCTTTTTTTGCCCCTTATCCTCTCTTTGGAGATTTAGCACCACTTGATTGACATGGGCCTACTTGCCCTGATGTTTCGTGGAGCTCTTCTTGTACCCCTCTTTCCTATTCTTGAGCTTCAAGTTGCCCTCTTGCAACTTGATATCCTCAATTACTTTGGCTTGCACCAAAGCTTCCTCGAATGTTGGGTACTACTGCAGTTGCAACAATAATGAGATGTGCTTGGCACAACTCTTTGTGAACATCTGGGTCAGTTCTATAGCAGGAATGGGGAATGGCAACTTTACCATTAATCTCCTCCACCTCTTTTTGTATGCTTCAATTGGCTCATCATCATGCTGAGCTAGCATAGCCAGATCAGAAAGGTTAGCTTGCTTCTTGATGCCAAAAGAAAAGCGTTCAAGAAAGGCATCCACCAATTGCTCAAAACTGGTGATATTGTGCTTCTTCAACTGATTAAACCACTCTCAGGTTGGGCCTGAGAGGGTTGTGATGAATGTACGCAAAAGCAAGGCATCATTGCTTGCAATCTGGAAGCACACATCCAAAAATCTTGTGACATGCTCTTGCGCATCTTCATCACCTTTGAATTTATCTAGCCTGGGCATGTCAAAATGCTTAGGATATGTTGGAGTAGGCATCGAGGGATCCAAAGGCTCATTATGAATCTTTCTCAATGTCGGATTTTGGAAAGCCGCGCCTTGCCTCTCGATTGCTTTCACCTTCTCAGCTAAGGCCTTATAGGCCTACGAGGATAGAAAGTCCTCCTCCCTAAGCTGACATGGAGGCGGTCTTGGAGGTACATTCTTCCTCTATCGAGGTGGAGGACGTGCATCTTCCTCCTCCTCAACTTGGGAGTTTTTAGGATACTCTTGATTGGCTCCATCTCCCTCTTCTTCCTCATATTGTCTTTGCCTCTGATCTTCGAATGGTGGTGGTCGTTCTCTTTGTTGGGCACTAATATGAGTGTGAGCGTCTCTGCGCTCTTGATGCATGTCGGCTTGTGAAAAAGCCTTCCTATGAATGCGCTCTCTATGCTCATCGTGAGGGTATAAACCAGCCCTGGCTAGCCTATCCTCCTGCTCTACGCGCTCCTTTTGGGTAAGGATGCGTTCCTCATGCATACATTGCTCATATAATCTCTGTCTAATGAGCCTCTGCGCCTAAATATTCTCATCTTCAATGCGTTGCCTCTCTAGGCGAGCATCCTCCAATTGATCTTGGAGGAGTTGTCATCTCTGCTCGGATACCAGTCTATGTGATCTATCAATGTGATCGGTCGTAGGAGGCCTCTGGTATGTATGCTCCGTGTGAGCGACCTTATGGGTTATGTACCCATCAGACTGATGTGCTACGCTTTTGCCTTTGTCTATGAAGATGGCATCGGCATCATGTTGAGTCCTGTGTTGTGTGCCACCATGCGTGGATGGTGGATGCGTAACATGAGGGTGCTTGGAAGCCTCCCCATGTTCTCTAGTAGTCCTAATAGAGCTCCTGCTATGCTCACTCGAGGCATGAGTGGGTGGAGCCGAAGGCTTACAGCCTAACTACTCAAGGATGCTACCTAAACCATCCAACTATCTGGATCACCACTACTCATGCGGTGGTGTACCATTGGCTCCCACCTTAGCCATGTCGATAGTGATCTTGCGAGGCTCACTACGTGTGGGAGTGTGAATAGGCCTATGCTGAAAGTGGGCCTATCTACATGCCCCTGAATGGGTGGATCTCTATTCCTTCTATACTCTGAAGGTGGAGGTATGGAACCTCCTATAGACCTAGTACGTAGGGGTACCAACTTGGACCCCTGTATGACATACTCATCGACCGATCCCATGGATGCACGTGCACTATGATCTCGATAATGGCTTCCGAGTGGAGCACCCTCATGCTGAGAGGCTCCATGCTCTATCCTATATCTAGAAGAGTGTACAGAAGCTCCTCTATCGGGGGTACGCTCAATGGTGTCCCCTCATGTCGAATTGTCTCCTCTGATGCTCGTCGAACGATGTTCGAGGTGCTCATGTGGGCGAGGGTTCGACACATGCTGTTGTGAATCTATTGGGGCTTGGTCAATGGCATCAGGCTTAAGCCTTTGCCGACCACCCCGTGTCTCCACCATGGTGCACCTAGTGTCTAGATTTATCTTTTATTAAGCAAACAAGGTATACAATGGTGATTATCTTGATTTAAATTTTAAATGTGAGCCCTAAACTATTTGATGTTGTTTCAAGATTTGTTGTGTCAGTAAAGAAACTCTTATCATGTTTTGAAAGCTTGTTGGATGATAATCTCAGTTTAATTGGCTTTCACCTATATACTCACAGCTCGAAAATCTGGGTATGAACTCCAGATCATGTAATCCAACCTATAATGTGTGGTAATGAAGCCCACACATGGTCAGGGAGCACAGGTCCTCCCAGATCCTCACCCATTTTCACCTAGTCAACGTTATACCCTCCGAAGAGGAGTATATGCAAATTTTCTAGGCTACGAAAGGTTCTTGGATCCGGTATTGGTCTAGTATCCATAGGGTACGAGGGATTTGGGCCAATGGATGGAAATCACCTCCACCATCATTGAAACCCTACTAGTGGTTGGATGTGACTCCCAACTCACTAGCGTTTAATTGAAATGTGGTGTGTGTGGTTCATTTTAATCTTTGCATAGAAATAAAAATGCATAATACAACATAAATGATTATTTCCTATATGATATGCAAAAAGAAACGTTTCATTTTCAGAGAATGCATGCTATATCCTATATGAATTTTTGACAATGCAAATTATGATGATATAGCCTCTGATTGGGCCTCAAGCATGCAAACCAACACACAATTCTAATCTAGCACGCTTGGATTCTAGGGTGGACTACACTCAGAGGTCCATTGTTCCTAGAAGTGCCTAGCTAAAATTAAGAAAAAGAAACCCTAAGGACCTAATTCATTTTATGTTCATTTTATCCTTAATATATTTAGGTTTCAATTTTTTGTTTTTTGGAAAACACTAGGAAGAAAAATAGAGACAGAGAGTGTCAGAATGTCCTACCTCAGGTCCTCATATGATTAAGATTTTGACTCTTGTTATCTTCTATGTCTGCTATGAACCGTAGGTCTATGGCATGGTTTCTACTATAGACCGCGTCTGGTAGCCATGGGCCAACAATGAGACCACAACTATAACTTGTGGTTTGCACCTGATATCAAAAACAAAACATAGAACTATTAGAGATCAGATGCTTAAAATGTGGAGTTCCACCATGATCGCCATATGTAACCACCAAAAGGCCTCACACCTATATTGGTCTATTGCAATTAAATAAAGGTAAATAGTACACATACACAAATTGACAACAAAAAGGAATTAAAAGAAAAGCATCCTTTATTCAATTCTCAATTGAATCAAGTTACATATTAGTCCCTCTTAGGGATACCCTTTTGATACTCCAATTACAATAGATCTAGTCCATTTTCAGGGTAGATGTGAATCAAATGCCTTCTAGGATGACATGAACTGCTCTAGGGTGGAGTTGACCCTCTTCTTCGTATTGAGGAAGGAATTGAATGGTTGAATCTCCTTCAAATCTGCTTTCCTACGGTCAAGAAACAACACAAAAGCATTAAACAAATAGGCAGCCTCTCGTGATGAGGCCCTTTTAGGAAAATATGCATAAAGATGCCATAACAACTATGAAATCAAGAAAGTGAACAAAACATACTAGGATTATGCTAAATTCATAAATATTATCAACAAAATAGAAATAGAAAGTGTACTATCTATCTATTGGATCAATTGCATGAAATAAACAAGAATAGCATGAAAACAAGCAATTATCCTAATTACCAAATTGACATAATGAAGTAAATCTACTTAAATTCCTAATTAAGTCAGTCTGAGTCTCTAAAACCTAAACAAAACCACTAAAATGACTAATCTAACCTAATTAAATATACTGCAAAAGGAATAGTAAGGAGATCTATCACCTATTGCAAACCATAGCTCAGATGAGCGGTCTGCACTGTACACCATGGTTGTCAGCCATGATGAGCAACAAAATGGCTTTGCCCTCCAAATTCTAGGGCTATGGGCTTGATCCTCCTTGTCAAATTGATGATCAAGGGTCGCCTTGTTGTCCTTCGACTGGATTGGTGGTTGAATTCCACAATTGGGCCTCCATTTGCCCGAATTCATGTTTCTTGGCATTCTAGCTCCTTAGGGCATCCATGGCACAAGTTGACATGATGCTTGATGAATTGATAAAGGGGATAGCAACAAATCTCTCTCAATGCACTCAAATGAGTCCACAATTCGATAGGGCTTCACTGCTTTGATCTCCAATGCTCTCTCTCTATTTTGCCCTATTTTGAGGGGTACTTATAGGACTACCCAAGGGCTAGGGGTGGCTTCATGGAGAAGCCAAGATCAAGAAGAGGTGGTTAGGATAGTTGGATTGGAAGCCTCTAGAATATTCCATCCTTCAACCACCTTCTTCTAGAACAAATGGTCATTCAAACCGATTTGGCTCGGATGAAGGCCAACTAAACTTCAGTTTAGACCATAGGTGACAGCTGCGGTTCAGACTATAAACCATGGGTGTTAGTAGTGGTTCAGACTGTAGACCATAGGTCTCAATCGTGGTTTAGACTGATTAGGCCAAGGAGCCCAAATTGAGTGGTTAGAACCACTGCTCTATCTTGGAGTCTATCCAAGATCTTCCATATGGTCTTGTAGCATGTCCCATATGAGTAGTCACCCTCGACATGACGTGTTTTAGGTGTCTACATTAAGTGAGCCTATAATATGAAAGTCCATCTTGGATAATTTTAGGTTGGTGAGCTCATTCTAAAATAGAACCAACAAAATTCTAATTTATTGCCCCATCTACGAGATAAGTTTGTGGCAAATTGGTTAGGTCCTTTCATCATCACTAGTCATATAGGACTTGAAACTTACCGCATAGCCTCCCTTGAAGGAATCAAGGAATATGAACCCTTGAACATCCTTCATATGTAGCCTTTCTATGCTTAAAAGTGCTAGGGTCCCCTAAAATGCTCTAGGGGTATCTGCAAATCGCTTGGTCAACCCAAAATGCTCCTAAATGGTCTACAATCATCTAGGTCACACTAAAATGCTCCAAGGGTATCTACACACTGCTTGATCAACCCAAAATGCTCCTAGGTGGTCTAAGATCATCTAGGTCACCCTAAAATGCTCCAAGGGTATCTACAAACTGCTTTCTCAATCCAAAATGCTCCTAAGTGATCTACGACTATCTAGGTCACCCTAAAATGCTCCTAGGCAGTCTATGACCATCTAGATCACCCTAAAACACTCCTAGGTGGTCTACGACCATATAGGTCACTCTAAAATACTCTAAGGGTATCTACACACTACTTGAAAAACCTAAAATACTCCTAAGTAGTCTACGACCATCTAGGTCACCCTAAAATACTCCTACACAATCTACGACCATCTAGGTCACCCTAAAATGCTCCAAGGGTATCTACACACCGTTTAATCAACCAAAAATGCTCCTAGATTATCTACGACCATCTAGGTCTCCCTAAAATTCTCTAAGGGTATCTACAAACTTCTTGGTCAATCCCAAATGCTCCTAGGCAACCTATGACCATCTAGGTTATCCTAAAATGTTCGTAGGTAGTCTACGATCATCTAGGTCACCCTAAAATGCTCCAAGGGCATCTACACACTGCTTGGTCAACCCAAAATACTCCTAGGTCATCTACAACTATATAGGTCATCCTAAAATGCTCCAAGAGTATCTATAAACCACTTGTTCAACTCAAAATACTCCTAGGTGGTCTACTACCATCTAGGTCACCCTAAAACACTCCTAGGTAGTCTATGACCATCTAGGTCATCCTAAAATTCTCCTAGGTGGTCTATGACCATCTAGGTCCCCCAAAATGCCCCAAATGCATCTATAAGCACTTTTGTCACCCAAAAGGCCCTAATGGCATCTACTAAGCCCATTGGTCAAACTATATATACATATATATCAATAAAAATCCAAATACATCATCAAACATCAAAAATAAAAAACATTGCATTACATTGTATTGCATAACATTGCATTATACAATCACTTGCATTAGGAATTCTCATAATTGCACTTTGCATTTTAGAGTTGCTCATACATGTCTAGCACCAAGATTGTACACTAGTCATATTTCAAAATCAATTTTGTCAAAGTCATCATTCACACCATTTCATATTTCACATATCATTTCCACCTACATTTTCCACTTTTCATATGTGTGTTTGTTTCCATTCACCTAGTCATTTATTTTAGAATGTCTTTAGGGTTTTTGGTCACTCACCCATCTCTAGTTTTATTTTCAAATTTTGTAGAAAGCTAACCTAATTTTTAGAAGGTAGAGTCTTTCTTAGATTGTACCTTGTATACATCAAAATCCCAACACATTTCACACTAATAAATCCAAGTTTTGCACCAGGAAATATGAAACCTAAAAAGTGGTTTAGGTTACCTTAAGTGAAAATTTTATCTTTCTCATCCTCCTATGTGAATGGTTCAAAAATGCTAAGAATTGATAAAAGGAAAAGCTCCTCCTTACCCAATTCCTCAAAATAAATGGTGGTTCTCACCACTATCAATAAGCAAAATCCTAAAAAGCAAAAATCAAAAGCAAAATAAATAGTTATTTTCATCACTACAAAAATCCCTTGCTCAAAGAAAAATAAAATAAAATAAATAGTGGTTTTCATCACTAAGTATGAGAAAGTATCCCATATCAAATAAAATAAAAGAAGGGAGTATTGAACTTGAATCCCTGGAATTCTCAGCATTTAACAAACCATGAGGTGATCCTTATTACAGGTTATATGGCATCAAGCCTACCTAGTAATGGTGGTATCCTTATGTATGATGATATGTCTGTCACATTAGCATAATGCGTGTGTACAAACTAATTTTTGCATGCAAATGAGCTAGATTTTGGTAGCCTGTACTACCTAGTGGTCTAATCCAACTATATACAAAACCTAGGATCATGATACTCATAGGGTGATCTTTAGCACATATGGGTTGCATCAATCCTGTTTGGCACTGGGGTAACTTTATGTGCTATAATAACAATGAACTCACTTGCACACACAAGGATATTGAGTATCTTGGTCATCCTAGTAGATTCCTACCTCATCAAAAAGTCTTGCCTGGTTAGTATATAACTTTTGATCAATCGACTAGAGTGTTTTAGTCTCACAAAAACATCGTAAACATTCTATAACATTCAATTCATCCATTCCATTTTATCACATTCTCATTAGTTTACATTTCCATAAATCCATCGCATAACAACATTACAAATGAATCAATGAATTCTATATAGTATATGGTGCTAACATAATGTGTCAACTAGTATCAATATTTCATCATAGAAAATCAATAAATCATCCATCCCATTATGCATTCACACATATACATATCATAAAAAACATCATATTACAAAAACATAGGCATACATGATCAACATCAATCACAATATCATAAAGCAAATACAGACATTGCATACATCTCATAAAGCAAGAAGGAAACACATGATGATAAACCTAAAAGATCATATATATCTATATATGTATGGGGTAAAAATATACATCATAATCCCCAAATTTCCCATAGGCTACAATAAAGTTAGTCCTACCTCAAACTCCCAAAATACAAAAACAAAAAGCACCATGAGAGTATCCAAATCCATGGTCATGTAGGACCGACACCATGACTCTCACCCCCACCCTTAGTTGGAGTCTATTGAGAACTCTTAGATCTATTAACCCTTGTACTGTCTAACCTCCGTGTAGATCTAGGTGCCTCCATCCCACCTAAGACTACCCTATACCATTCATTCAACTCTGGTGTGACCCACTAGCAGACATATGGGCTGGTAAGCACCACCTAAGGTGCCCTATATCATCCTCCAACTCCTCAGTGTCAGTCCAATCCTATTGACATAGATCTTGGAAGACTTCTTCTAAGAACTGGAGCTATGAAACCTCCTCCCATAGCCTAGCCATTTTCCCACTACTAGATCCCTCTTAACTCAGGGTCTATGAACTAACCTGCACCTATAGAGCCACTATCTTTGTTGCCTACTTTTCAAGCTCACCTTATAAGCTTTGTACTAGTGTCTATACGAGATATATCTCCTACCTAAACCTAATTAGATAATCGCATAGCTCAATACTTGTACCACATCATATTTCCCATTGTGTCAACACCCCTAGATCCTCAGAGTCATCCTCACCAAAGTCATCACCTAGATCTCCTAAGTCAAGGAGGTCTACCCACTCATTTTCTACCCAATGATTCACATGTCATTCACCTGCATATGCATGACCCTCATACAGTGCATCCCTATGATACTATTATACTGCCATTTATATAGCTACATCACCCCCTAGTGGCCCCTCTCATCACTATTGGTGCATCACCCACCATGAGTCGTACTCCTCTATAGTCTTAACATAATCCAAGTCAAGAGTGTCCACTACTAGATCTGACTCCTCCCCCACTGCCTCCAACGTTGGTCACCTTAGTGTCCTCTCATCCCCACAATTCTGATAGACCACTATCTAACTAGAAAAACCTTGATGTAGCCAAAATTTCTGCATGACTTGAACATATAGAAAATACTCCTGATCAATCCCATGCCACCCAACCAACCATCTCCCTCATCTCACCCTACGGAGTTGTACCTTAGCATCAGACCATGTTGGACAATCCTTGTAAGGCATCCAAGTCACATATACTACCCTAAGTCATGAATAAGACTATGTATAATGGTCCACATCACTTGCAAATTTATGACTCTATCCTACCTCCTAATCTCTCTACCATAGGATCTCGTAGCCTATCTCCCTATACACCAACTATGTCTATGAAATCCAAGGCAATCCTTGTGGTTGATCCATAACTATGTGCTACCAACAAAAAAACTATAGTAGAAAGCTACATACTAAGCCCTTCTACCCATGGAAGTGGGGCTTGTACAATGCATCATACATCTATGCCAGTAATGTTGTCCCACATGCCACCACTAGTGGCTGTTCTATAGTGCACTCTACAAATGTAAACACCAACTCCAAGAGGTTCCAAGGAAACCTAGTTCTTAATGAGTTTGGTAATATCATATTAGAGATCAATGTCATCAATAGAACATGCCTAGTGGCCAATACACCAACCTCATACCACAACCCCATAAGTATCATTTCACTAAGAGAGTCACGTACTGCCTCCTGCCAGTCCCTGTCAAAGTACCTCTCCATCATCACATATCTCAGATCATGGTGAGTAGATACGATCGTCCACCACTCTGTAAAATTGTGCAAATTTTGATATATATCCTCAAGCATCATCATCATATCCCCTATTAGTATGTGGAAGATGTTGGTGCACGAATCCCATAGGTCAATAAGAGTGATCAAATAAGCATGGTTGCCCACTATAGGCTCTAACCGTGTCACATGCTTCAAGCCAATAGCATAAATCCATGCCCAATATTCCTCTATAAATAATCCTCTCATGGTCTTAAAGAGAGTCAAAACTCTACCGAATATTAACCACCTAGAAGAGGTAACTAGATTAATAGCAAGCACCAAACATGCTTCAAAATGACCCAAAAATACCCAAAAAAGACCAAAAAGGGCCTCTTTTTTAGGCCATTTTGTGATTGTCCTACCCAAGTAAATCACCCAAATATATGACCATACCACCTAGGGATGGTCCCCAAATAGCCTAGGCTAGCTGTCCCACCCAAGTATGACCCCCAAATTGGGCCAAAATTAGCCCTCCCAAACACAAAAAATAGTAAACAAATTGCAATAAAATGATAGAAAAAGCAACCTAATTGCACAAAAACATAAATAAAAGCACAAAACATTGTATGTAATCACTAATTAGGTTCAATTACTAAACATTTAGTGTGCTCTACTAAAAAAATAAAAAAAAACACCATAATACACTTATAATAACTAGCACTGTGCAGTAGGAAAGTCAAATCCTTACCAATATCGCACCATATTTATCACTGGATGAGTCTACACACTAGCTCATGGTTACTGTAGGATGATTTTTCTAGTGCTCTACTGCATATAATCACTCTCCTCTTTCTCACCTATAAAACTACCAAGTCAAAATGAACAAATGAGCCCAAATGCCCAAATTTTGGTTTAAATAGACCTCCAAGAGGGATGACCATCCCTAGGTGGGGTGGTCAGATAATTTTCCAACCATACCACCCTAGGAAATTCATAAAATGTGCAACTGTCCTACCTTGGGATGACCACCAAAAAATTACATAAAAACAACTCAAAAAAGCACCAAAAAGGATCCAAAACCACTAAAAATAGTTTAAATTTGGTAAAGATTCACTAGTGATCAATATGAACCTAAATTTCTCATGAATAAATAGAAAAGTATTTAATTCAAGCCCTAAGAAGGCCATTATGGTCAGACCTCACCACAGGAATGAAATTTTCAGCTCCTTTCTTCCATGAAGCATCGCCAAAATCACCAAAATCCTCTAAAAAATGCTCCATTTTTAAATGGGTAAAACTAAAGGAAACCCTCACCAAGGCATCTAGGTCAAGCAAATCATAAATTTTATCATTGGTCATTTCCTAATCGACTCATCGCTTGAGGGGGTAGTCATACTTAACGATTTCATAATCTAAATCAACAATCAAACACTCAATCATGCAAATTGTGTTTGTCCAACAAATCTTTGACAAAGAAAATCACGCTCTTGCTTGGGGTAGAAAAAAAGAAAAAATTTCAATTAAATAAATACTTGGTATTATATTATCATGAAGGAATTCAGGCTTTATTGCTTCATGAATGAAATGTCCAAGATCAAGTAAGCCTTACTGGAGAGGTTATAATTGAATCAAGTTCCTTAGCTCGTCAGAAGAAAGGATTCAAGAATGCATGCTCTTTTCATTATTGGGGCATATAAATTTGGTCAGGTTATTGAATAACCATAATTATTTAATATTTTAGTCATCTATTTTTGCTCAACGTTGTGCTGCACATAATGCATCTCAAAAAGAAGCATCTGTAGACACTAAAATCATGTCAATCCGATTAGACAACCAAAAGCAATGGCTAAGTTGATAACATATGGAACCCTTGGGCAACCCTTAGAGGTTACACATTGGTCCTAACCACTTTTGGAGTGCTTTATGCCACTTTTTGGGAGTTTTAGGCCATATAGGTGTGACCTTCCCACCCTAGGACGGTCATAGTTCATGATCATCCCACCTAAGGATGGTCACAAGCAACCATCCCTGGGTGGGACGGCCAGGGCCTTTAACCCCCAAAAATTAAAATTATGGCCAAATGGCTCCTATAAAATACCATTTATCTCGTCTATTCAAGCATGAAGACCTGAGGGCACATAATCCTTATGACATGTTGCAAAATGAAGGCCAAAAAGGGAGATTCTCTTCCCCTTCCAATGCATGCCAAATTTTGGATAAATGGTGCCTCTTGCCCTGCATGCCCATTTGGCCATAGGCCCCCTTGGGATATAAAGTGGATCTATTTTCCACCCAAAATATAGAGAGGAGTTTTATGATATTGCAACGAAGTGCTGCAAAGATTTCCCTTCAACATTTTGTGCCTTTTCCCTTGAAATCTCCACCTAGCGAAGGAGGTTCTCGAGTGATTCAAGAGGCACAATTTATTTACAAAAAAAAATAAATTTAGTGAATTTCACCACCAAATTCTATGACAACACTACTGAGAGAGTTTTTTACCAATTCATAGAGGAATTGATGGTAGAAATAAATAGAACTAGTGGTTGTCCCACCCCAGGACGGTCTCCAGTCTGTGACAGTCACCACCGTCCTTATAAGGTATGGACATATATTGAAGTATTATTTTTCTACTATTTTTAAATAGACATATTATAGGATAGATCAGGAACCTACTATTCAAATTTCATATAATTTGGAGTTATATTGAATGAGTTATGGCATTTTTAGTATTTTGTAGGTCTACTTGGCCCATCTAAAGGTGCACATGAATCTATGATTAATTTTACTAATATATTTACATGGGTCCTCTCTAAATATGATTTTATATATTCTTGCCAAGTTTGGTTTTATTTGGAGATATTTAGGACCAAAAATCACTTGTTTTAGGTTTTGTAGGCTTAGTAGACACACTGCAAATGTGACACGGATTCGGATGCAATTTCTATTCTATTTTCAATTATATCTTCCCAAAATAATATTTTATGCATTCCTCTAAAATTTTAAATCTTTTGGAGTTGTTTTAGATGGTTGCATTGCACATTTACACTTTCTAGTCTATTATTGCATGTATTGCTTTGCATATTTTATAATCCACACTTGCTATTGAAAAATCTAGTTTCCTTGTGTGCAGATGCAGGTTTTATAGTGCATGAGGAAGTAACATAGGATCATAAAATCATAGATCAAAGTGGTGACATCATAGGCCCACCCACTTCAATTGTGGGTATGGGGAAGAACATTGGAAGTGCACCCGAGTTATTGAAAGGATTCGATCCTTGAGCACCATTTTGTAATGAGTGTATCATATTAGAGCCCTCAAGGGGATATTTATGTATCCATGTTATGATTTATCAAAATAAATAAATAGAAATGTCTTTTATTGCACTTATTTGGCTTCCATTGTTGGTTGAATATGTCCTTTTGTATTGCTTAATCAATACTAGATATAGATGCATTTTATTTATGGTTGTTAGGTGCATCGTTTTTTCCATACTTCATTTCTATATGGAGGATGCGAACGTAGATCTGCCAGGTGTGGGATTGCCTACTCCTATTATACATATTTCTAGAAAAGAGCCACTAGGGTCACCGATTCTAATTTAATACAACTTGTTCAAGATATTTCTTATTTTTGATTGGATAATGTTCTTCATTTTGCTCTTTATTGTGCTAATATGGTCAGTAGGTACACCTCTTACTATGAGAGAAAATATGTCCTTCATGTGTAATACTTTGATGATGACTTACTTGGCATTTGCCTTTGTCACCGATGGTTTCTTGCATGTGGTGTATGCAGTACTAGCCCATAGAATTAATACCATGTTGGTGTGGTTCACACTGGGGAGCTCTATGCTCATATGCTTTGGGAGGTAATGTAGCATACCTCTACATAATCATGAAGTTTATAGTAAAGAGGGCCAAACTCCATCATATGTATGGTGTCTCTTGTTTGTGTGGTGTCACTTTGAGTGAGATATAGAATCACTTCACGATACGGGAAACATAGGAGATGGATCAAAGGAGGTAGCATACTGAAATGTTATAGAGAAACCACCAAGTCTTTGTAAACCCAAAGCATAGATCCATAAAATCAAGCAAGAAAAATTAAGAGTGGATGAACACCTTTTTCCAACCCAAGATTTGTATCGGATCAAGGCTAAAAACATTTGATTTTTAATATATATTGCCACAAAAATTGCATAGTTATGTTTATCTTATTTATGTATGATTTATCTTTCCAGTTTTTTGCAAGTGTTATTTTTGTGTGCATGAGGACATGCACTTCCTTTAGTTTGGGGGAATGATGAGTGTTGAAATTGACTATGAAATGTAATTTTATTTCTAAGTCTAAGTTATAAATATGATGATTATGAATGAATTTTACCAATTATTATTTGCAATTGTAGACACGAAGAATTGACCCACTAAGGTGAGTAATTTTCCCTAGATCCCTTGTTTTCTTCTTGGAAAATAAGGGTTATATTTGATATAAATTTTCCCTACCAAATATTCTCCATTCTTCCTAAATCCTATACCATTATGAGGCTCAGAAATAGCTTTCCAACGGTATATGATATGACCCATTTTGAATCTATTTTACCCTAAAAAATGCATCAAAACTACATAGAGGTCCAATAGTTGCAAAATCACGGTCCACTTTTGAGGGGTGCAATTTTGCATTGTGAAATCACGGTCAGCCTTGGTGGGGCGTGATTTTGTATTTTAGGGTTTTCTCCCAAAAAATCCTAATTTTCAAAGTTGATTTCTTTTGAGGTCAGCTTTTCTTAGTTTTTCCCACCCATTCTTCTTTCAAATCCACTATAAAAGGAGGGTTTGAAGTTTTCTTTTTTCCAATCAAGTTTTATCAAGCAAGTTCATTTTATAACACAATGATTTTTATTTCAAGTTCTATTTCTTGAGGTCTTCTTCTTCTTCCACGAGCAAGCTAACTCACAAGTATGAAGTGTTATCTGTTGAAGCTTTGTTTTTTGCTGCATTGAATTGTGTTGCCACTCTTGATGGACAAGTGTTGAAGTCCTAAGGAGGAATCTACTACTTGGAGGTCTCCATCCCTTTTTCTTGCTTCTTCACTACCACTAGGTTGTATATTCTCTTTGATATTTTACATATTATTTAGGTTTTTAGTACGCATCTATCAATTCACATTTTTTGAGTTCTCTCTTCGCTTATACTAACTCAAGCTCGGTCATAACAGGGTACGATTTTGTAGGTCTAAAAAATTGCAGTCGCTCCTTACGGGGCATGAGAACCCTTACCTTGATGTAGAAGAGCAATAACATGTTGAAACTAAAATAAACTATGATCCCCTTGAAGACCCTAAGGGTTGCTACATTTTTGAATCATTTGATCATGTTTTGGGTTTCATGGAATGCCATAAGGAGGCTTTACTTAAGGCTATGGAATAGAAAGCTCAACTCAAAAGAGGTGAGACTCTTCTTCCTCATCCAATCATCTATCCTAGGCATGTTCATGATAATCCTTTGTTTGAATATTTGCATCATGGTAATCCTACCCATCAACAAACCTATGCCAGTAATTTAACCACCAACATTGGAAGAAGTCCACAAGTTCCTCCAACCTATAGTGTCACTCAAAATTATTTTCAATTTCCTCCTCAATCTACTAATTGATGAGTGTCATTGAGTGTCATCATTTAATCTCAATGATTTATCAATCCGGGGTGGTGTCCAAGGCTGTCTACGATAGAAGGCTAGGGTAGAGTACAATTCAAGAATTTAGATTTCAAACATTTATTGGTGAAGTAGATTTTGGTTTAGTATTTGGGTGTCACACTAAACCTATTCTGAAGAATGGAAACTGAAATAAATTACAGGAATTGAAAACTAAATCTAAATTGCAAAATTTAACAATTAACTACAATTGCATGAATTGAAATTGCTAAATTGAAATCTAATCTACTTTTGCAGAATTGAAATGACAGAATTGAAATTGCTAAATTGAAATGTTGCTAAAATGAAATCCTAAATTACACTTACAAAATTGAAACCTATTTTACTCTTGCAGAATGGAAGTGATTCTTGGAAATGAAACACCTGTCAATGCCCTGCCACAAAAGGTCGTCAAGCTTCTGCTACAAGAATTGACAGCAAAATGAAATATGCAAAAAATGGAAAGTTGCTAAAATAGAAAGTAGGGAAAACATGGAAAGCAAAAGAAAAATGCTTAATATAATTTATCAGCTGACATACACACAAATGTTGTACACAAACATAATAGAAACACATAAATCACTTAATACAAAATAAAACAAGAAAATGAAATCTGGCAAATAGTCTATTAATTCTTCTGTAGAAAAATTACAGATTAAAACCTGCCATAAAATCCCTCTTTCTAGATCTAAAAGTGGGCCCATACTTCCTGATCTAGAAGGAGGTGAAAAGCACTCCTTAACTAATTAACACTCAGAATAGAAAATGATAAAATAGCTGCACTTTTATTGATGACAGAACATGCTAAAAACTGTTACAAAAAATTGCTGTACAGTCCTAATTGTTGTTATTGAAAACTCTAATCTATTCTAATTCCTAACTGGCTCAACCAAGGAGGGAGTTGTGTTATTTATATAGAAATTTACAACATATCTCATGCTCAAATCAGCCTATGTGTTGCTTTTCAGTGATTTGCCAATAATTCTAGATCTGAAATAAATACAAATCTGGATAGTTTGTGCTGCAGTAGTAGTCATTGGCCCTTTAGAAAGCATCTTCAGTGGTGGGAGTACATGGGAGAAGTCTAGAAATTTCTCACATATCTTTCTTCACTTCAGAATATGCCCTTTCTATCTTGCAAATAATTTCCTATTATGCTGCAGTTATTTTTGTGTTTATCCTAGAAGAGGATCAAAATTGATCTTTTCCATGAATGGTGGCTTTGGATGGCAAGGATGGCAAAGTCAGATGGGAGATATTTTCCTTTAATATTTTCAACCTTCTTTCCCTTTTTCCATCATCAAAAATCAATCAAAAAGTCAAAAAGCACTTTCTATTCTCATTTCAAAGATAAGTGGCTCATTCCGAAGAGACTGTATTTCTCATTCCGAAGATGTCTTGTTCATTTCGAAGATCTTCCGAAAGAAAAACTGTGTGCTCTTAAAATTATTTTAGCTGCATTTATCAAGTGGATTAGCCCTTAGGATCAGATTTCAATAGCTTCATTCCTCCCCATGTGTGAATTCCATGCCTTGCCATTCATTGGTAGCTTGCTAGAATTTACATGGTAAATTACTGCATTTTCCAACTCTGTTGCACAGTTGTAAAATATTGGCATTTCTTGCAAATTTAAACAAATTAAAACATGGAAAAATTATTCAAATATCAACATGAAGGAGTACATCAAGTTTCTACTGAATTTATACACTTCATTCACCAAGTAACCATGCTGAAATAGTGCAACAGTGCTGCACAATTGTCCCTGCTCTGTTATACCCTGTTGCTGCCTATTTAGACCATGTGGGAATGCTTCTAAATAGGTTAGATGTCTTCTGTAGTCCTTATAAACTCATTCCATCCATATCCTTATGCTTTGCTTGACAACTTCAAGGTGTTCCTATAAAGTGACAGCTTGCTGATTTTTATATGGCTGTTTTTTCAGATTTTCAGATTTATGACAGTCCTAAACTTTTGGCTTCAATGTGGATTTGAAACAAGTTGAAGGGCAGGAAAACATTCAAAAACCATTTAGAAGTTAATGGATATCAGCATACCACATTTGGTTAATTGAAATGCATGTTTTTACTTGCTACTTAATCAAGCAAAATCAGTCACAAAATGCTAAAAATAGTCAAAAACAGAGATATAGTATTCCTAACATAAAATCATGCAAACACTTAAAAAATAGTATATTTTAGTCAGCTATTTGGCAATTAAATTATCATATGGTAGTCAAACATTGTGCAATAATGAGGCACTTTTGGGCCTCATCACTAATCTCAACACTTTTGCCTCTATTCCACCAAATATTAGTTATCCTCTCTAGCAAGATACCACATATCATAACAATATCAATACCTCCAACATAACCCAAGTGTATTTTCAACAACCTACCTATATCCCTCCCTTTGGGAATTTAGGGGCATTGCATAATAGTAATCTAGAGGTGCAAAATTTGGAAAATATGGTAAAACAATTGGTTTCAAAAGTGGAGATGATTCAGCCTTCTAGTTTCACATACAACTATAAAAATATGTGCAATCAACCTTTAGATCCTATTTTTTCTGCTAGGCCTTATCCTAAGCATTTTCCCATGCCAGTTTTACCTATATACAAAGGAATAGAAGATCCAATTGAGAATCTAAGAATATTTAGAACAATGTGCCATGATCTCATCTATGGTGATATGTTATTACTAAAGATATTTCCTAAGATTCTTGGTGGTATGGCATTAGAATGGTACTATGATTTACCCAACCATTATTTAAGGAATTTTGAAGACAACTAAATTATTTGTTCAATAATTTGATGTTTATATTGAAAATAATGTAACTATAAAAGATGTCTATGATTTAAAGTAAGGTAATGAGGAATTTTTTTTAGAATTATTGTCTCGTTGGATGAGTCTAGTTAGACGCTTGAGATATACTTTACCTGTTCAATACATGCTTGAGATATTTATTAGAAATTTTCAAAAAAAATTATCTTATGCATTAGAAACTATAATTATCACATCTTTTGATCAAGCAATTGAGTTAGCAAGAAAAGTAGAACAAGATTTTATTAGAAGAGAACAACTCAAAGTGAAAGAAGATAAAACCATTAAGTCATAGCATAAGAATAATATGTAGTAAATGATAGTGTAATGGATAGTAGGCTTGTTAATAGTATTGTTAACAACCTACAAAATATGGTTCCTCAAAAACCTCCACAAATAAATTTTGCAATACTTGGTATACCTATGGAAGAAGAAAATAATTTCTTGAGGCTAATATGATTGAATTACCTCCTATAAGGTAACCAGATACTAAGGCTAATTGGTATAAGATAGAACACCATTGTGCATTTCTTAGAGTGGAAGGAAATTGGATAAGTTCTTATAATATGTTAAAATATGTGGTGCAAGATTTATTGATGTAGGACGTATTGATATAGGGAGATCTCAATCATTCAATAACCAACCTCCTATTCATTAATTTTCAACAAAAAATCAGGATATGGAAATATTCAAGAATCCATTACTAAATCATAATCATCAGGCAACTAATCAAGTATCTTATAAATTGTAACACATCATTATGATAACCATATGGTTGGTATGATAACAACTACTTTAGAACAACAGGTGCAAAATTTATAGATCCAATGATCTCAATAGGAGATGAGTTTTTCAGTAAATATTTCCCTCTTAGAAATTTTACAAATTCACATACTGATGGAGAAGCCTTGATAAATGTTTTAATATAACAATCTATCCCTCCAAATATTTACCCTAGATATATGACCAATGTTGTAAGTTCTCTTATAACACATCATCTCACATTCTTGGATGATGATATTTCTTCCTCAAACTTGCAAGAAGATTCTTCTCTTTACATCACCATATTTATTGGGGATACTTTTATCAAGAGGGTTATGATTGATAATTATTCTTCCCTTAATTTATGCACATATAAATTTATCTAAAATTTTGTATTAAAAGAGGAATATTTAACTAAATCCAATGCAATCATCAAAACATTCAACAACGAGTCCCAAGAAGCTTGCGATATTATATTCATTCCCCTTAAAGTTGGACCCAAGATCTTAGATAAAATTTTTCTATGAGGTACCTTGCCCTACATATATTAATATTTTTCTTGAACGTCCTTGGATCCATGCGATGAAGGTCATACCTTCTACTTTTCATAAGTGTTTGAAGTTTGAATTTAAATAACAAGTTATAACAATTATGGGTGACCCTCAACCATTCAAATATTATTCAATGGTTGAACAAGCTTAGTTTGGTCTCAATGTTTGTACTTCGGTTTCATCATATGTTTCTTCAAGTTCCTCATATCAAAAAACTAAGCATATGAAAAATCTATAAGAGAGTGAGGAACCTCTAATAAATTTTTTATCATGGGATCAAAACAATCAGTTTCTTCAATAACCTCTTCTAGATATATCTCATCAAGGTTGTGAGCAAAGTAATGACGATGAGGATCCCCCTTATCCCTCTAACATCTTGTTTTATATTATGATAATTCTTGTGTGTTCTAATGGTAATTTTTTTGCTTCTCAAAGGGACCCTACTTCACTATCTTAAAGGGATATTGCGAAGTTAGGAATAGATCCTTCTTATGCTAAGAATAATGGTTGTGTTTGATAATGTATAGATTATCATATTATGGCTTCCATAGAAAAATCCATGAAGGAGCCTCTTCATGATTATAATCATCGAGATGGCTTTCCTTCTAGATTTTTCTTTGATGAAACAGTCCCTTGCATTCTTGTTCTTTTTGCTAATATAGGAGGAACTATTAGAATATGTGTTGACTATCATTCTGATTGCTTGTTTAACATAAAATAAAATAAAATCAATCATTAATTAGGCATGCATTTACATTATTATTCCATCATTTTTATTTTTTTGCTCATACTGCATGATTGTTTGTCATACTTTACATATTTACCTAATATTATGTTCCTCTTGCACTTTTGCTTGCAATAATTGCATTACTGCTTGTTCTTGATTAGTTGATCATATAGCTTTTTGGAGATTCATGACAATGATATGTGATGACACCTAGTTAGATCGTAGCTCACATGTATTGCACTCTCACTAGGGCACCGATGCCTAGAAAAACCCCAACCTAGAGCCCATGCATTTTCACCCCTTATTATCTTCTCATATTCCTTTTCTCTTTTCTTATCTTCTCTCTTCTTCTTGTATTCCTTGAATTTGAAATTTTTTACAATGATCATCATTTATCTTCAAAGTCATGGAATGCAATCCTCTTTTGGTATATCCTTGTATTTTGAATGATTATTATTTATCCTCTATTTTATTTGTTTAGATAAGGATATAAATTTTTTCTTCCTTTGATTGCACATTTTCTCCCTCTTGGCGTTTCAATAGTTGAAACTTTAAGCAAGGGGTACACATGCACAATTCTTTGCTCTTCATTTTCTTTCTCTTATTTATTCTAGCACATGTGCACACTCACATTGTGTTATGCTCATATGACTTGGTCTATACATATTCTTACACATCCCTATTGGGTAGTACTTGCTAATACATCATTCACATCAGCAATAACATATCATCCCTATTGGATTACACTTATTTTGACTCAAAGGGCTCTACACACCATTACAAGATAAGCTCCTTGGCCATTTTAGGAGACCTCGATATACATCCGAGCAGGTAATCACCCCATAGTAGTTACTAGAAAGAAATCATCCATAGTGGGTTACACTCCATAATTTTATCATTTGAGTAATCACCCATAGTGGATTAAACTCCATATTTGTACCCATCTATCCATATTAGTGATTACTACATCCATAGTGGATTTTCACTCCACACTTGGACCTTATTTTGGACATAACACCCTTCATTAAAGGTTCTTAATTAGCTTCTCTTGATTTTTATTGTTGACCTTCTTGGGAGATACTTCTTATTCTTCTTGTTCTCATTTTTTTCCTTTTTTCTTTCTTTTCATTTCTTCTATTCATCCATGCACTTCATGATAGTTGCATTAGATTCATGTTACTTAGTGATATTTACTTTTTTGTTTGATTGTTTGTTGTTATTTTTATGTTTCTTTTGTTTCATTATCCTTTTTGAGTTTCTTAAGGAATTATCATTCCTTCCAAAACTTGAGGGGGCAACCCAGCCATAGAGGCATTAATGGTAGTAATATGTTACCTTGTGTGCAAAAGTCCAGAGTGTTCAACGTGATACCCCTTTTGCACCACCCCTTTGTCCAAACCTAGCCACCCCTTATCTATAATTTTTGCTTCTTTCTTATAAGAGTACATATTTATTTGATGCATTTACTTGGACTTAAATACATCAAAGAGGAGAAAAATATAGACACATAAAATTGACCCACTAAGGTGGGTAATTTTCCCTAGATCCCTTGTTTTCTCCTTGGAAAAGAAGGGTCGTATTTGATAAAATATTTCCCTTACCAAATATTATCAATTCCTCTTAAATCCTATACCATTAGATTGGGCTTAGAAATAAATTTCCAGTGGTATATGATATGAACCATTTTGACTCTGTTTGACCCTCCAAAATACATTAAAATTGCATAGGGGTCCAATAGTTGTAAAATTGTGGTCCACTTTTGAGGGGTGCGATTTTGCATTTTAGGGTTTTCTACCAAGAAAACCCTAATTTTCAAAGTTGATTTCTTTTGTGTTCAGCTTTTTTTAGTTTTTATAACCCATTCTTCTTTCAAATCCATTATAAAAGGAGGGTTTGAAGTTTTTTTTCCCAATCAATTTTTATCAAGCAAGTTCATTTTCTATACAACAATTTTTATTTCAAATTTTATTTCTTGAGGGCTTCTTATTCTTCCACAAGTAAGGTAACTCACAAGTGTGAAGTGTTATCTATTGAAGATTTGTTTTCTATTACATTGGATTATGTTTCTACTCTTGGTGGACAAGTGTTGAAGCCCTAAGGAGGAATCTACTACTTAGAGGTCTCCATCACTTTTGCTTGCTTCTTCACTACTGCTAGGTTGTTTTCACTCTTCTATATTTTGCATATTAGTTAGGTTTTTATTATGCTATCAATTTGTATTTTTTGATTTCTCTTTGCTTCAACAAAATTGTACTCAATCATACCAAGGCACAATTTCGTCGATTTGCAAAATCACGATCACTCCTTGCAGGGCACGATTTTGCACATACCACATTTGGGGGAAAATTGTTGCCCCTAAACCCTAGATATATATGTTAGATAGTATATAGGACATATTATTACATTTTGTGTTTTTTTATATTATTCTATTCCACTATATTTTGTTATGATTGTTCATCTTCCAAAGGTAAAATTTCGCTTCTATTTTCAAAGGTTAGCTAAAAGGACCTAGGGGGCTTGACTACTGCACCTCCAAGAATTTTCTATATAGTAGCCTAAGTAGCCCCCCTAATGCTAATCACATTTTTCAAGTGTTTTCCAAGCTATCTTGTAGGAACAAGAATTGTTGATATCATTGGACAAAGGATAAAAGCTAGGATCAACCACCGGATAAGATAAGTGCCCTAAGTTAGTCTTTAGGTTATTTTTTGGGTGTTTTTTATTTCTATTATAAACCCTAGATTTGATATAAAGAAAATATATTTAATTTATTTCTAGGTATTAAAAGGAAAATAACATATAGTGTGCACTTAGGGTTAATATTGTTTGTGCATCTTCTCTTGATCCCTTGCTTGAAGAATTTTTATCTTGAAAACCTAGGGTTAGAAAGCATTAAAACAAATAATTATTCTAGGTTTAGCTCTTGTATTCTTACATTTTGTATTTTTGAATTATCCTTTATCTTTCATAGCATAAATATAGAAAGGCCAAACATAGGTAATTGTCTTGAATCGAATACATCAAACATTCCTAAAAACTAGAGGACTTGAAGCGAGTCCTTAAACCATTCCTGGTGAACCCTTCCTCTCTCTTTTAAAATGAGTGTAGAGAACAATGCAACCCTCACAATTCACCTCAAGGCTTTCTCTTGTGGATCCAACCTTGAGAATTGCATGTGGTAGGGTAGTTTTCCCCCTTTACAAAAAATTATATGATTTTCGATAAATTTGATTTATAAAAATTTATGTGCTAAATTTTGCTAATTTTACATAAAGTACATGAGATTGTTGTGCTTTCAGTAGGTGGATGTTGCAAGTATCTCCTATTGGAATGATACAACCAAAAACCATTGGAGTGATCCATAGGAAATCATGAAAAAGGTGGATCTACATAAAGGTGCTATGAAAACATGAAAAGAGTCTACAAAAACCTGTAGATTTTATAAATCTATTTCATGCAATAAATACGCCACATTTGCTTCTAGCTTGGTTAAACATTCTATGAAGCAGTTGAAATGATCAACGTGGATGACTTGTCATCCTTTGTTAGTTGATCACATTAAAATTTGTTGTGTGGTTGTTATTAGCATGTAATTTGTTAATTTTTTAATAGTTAGAGATTTACGTAATCCAAATGTGATTTGAATTTGTCCTCCTTAGGAATAGGACAAATAGTTGTTTTGTCTTATTAGCAAGTTATTTAAGTTTAGGATTTTCGTTATGTCTATGCCACTTGGAAAATTTCAATTGTAATAAAGTCCAAGGTTGTTATTATATTGTCTTAATTTTGGACTATTATTGTTATGTAATAGTTGTACCCAAATATTCAAATGTTCAAAGATATAACAAAACATGTGGAAGACTTCCATTAAAAATGTCCAACGCGGCATTATAAATGGACATGTAAAGACCTTTGAAAAGGTCTATTGTATGCATTCTATAGTCTACAGGATGCTATTTTGGAGGTTTTTTGCTTGATGAAGGAGTCTGCCTACATAGTCTATTGTACATTGTATGAGTTATGAATATTGGACTAAAGTGATACTTTAGTAGCAATTATATTATGAATATGATAATTGTATCTTGTATTTTTTTAATGTTTCATTTTCTTCTGTAACTTCCATCTTATTTTCCTACAACCATGAAATAATTAGCATTAGATTAATTTAATGAAAATAGCTTACTAAAGTTAAAGTAGAGTAGAGAAATGGGAGGAGGTTAATACTAACCTTGAGGAGGTAGGGCCCACTCTAAAAGGTTAGTCCCTAAATATCTTCCCCCAAAAATACGATAGATAGAATTAGAACATAGAATAAAATTAGAACATAAACTTTATTAAAATTGCATATCATAAAACTATAGAATACATTAGATAAATAATGCATTATTAAATCATTACATGGATCCACATAAACTTAGAATAAGTCATAATTGCATTTATTTACATTAAGCACAATTTTATTTAATTTCATTTTTTGTAACTTTTATTTCCTGCAAATGAAACTAAGAAAATAGAATAAAGTCAATGATTAAGAATTATGGAATATCTATACGGGATTACTATTCTTTAAATCTAACTTAGATTGAAAAATTTAACATGATAACTATAACTTGACATATATAGGGGATGGACATATTGCATTTCCAAAAAAAAGGTTGAAAAGGGTAAGCACCTTATACATACTTTCGATGCTAGTGTGTGGGCACCCAGACCTAGCCATAATTTAAGATTTGGAAGTTATCGATGTCCCTCAATTGTTCAAAATGTGTTTATTCCAAAGTTCACTTAGACAATAAAAATGATGTGTGACTCAAGTACAAGATCAAGTATTCATCTCATTAACCAGAGATATCTTCATGATTCCTATCCAAGGTTTGCAACCTTTTTGTATTGAAAATTATGAAGGGTCATAGATGCACCCCATAAAGGAACCCAAATGTAAGAGGAACGATATTGAATTTGGTGACTTGTCCATAACATACATTAATTGGATTGAGTCAAGTGCTCTATTGGCTGGTCAAAATATTTATGGTGACTTCATAATAAATTCTTGAGATCAAAGAGATATAAAGATCTATAATTATCTTTTCCAAGGAGTAGCGATTAGTGACACAAAGAAATATACACAAACCATGGATAGTAAAAAATATTAGGAATGTGGAAGTTTGCATTTTTGAATAAAGAGTTGATATGTATTCCCATGAATGACAAAAAAACATAAAAATTTTAGCTCACCCTTTACACCAAATATAGGGCCATTTTAGAAGCAGAAGGAAATCCCATTGATAACAACTAGACATCATGGCATATGGAACGTCAATAATGGCTAAAATTTAGTACCATGTGGTTTGGGTATTGTATATTCATGGGTTAGCTTCGTAAGTGAGGCCCAAAATCTAGATGTGAGTATACACATCATATTTTGTGTACATATCCGACATATATATAAGGTGACTAGCTATAGTCATTATGAATAAGTATTACTATTTCAGATCGAAGTGTGTGTCTTGCAATATTTTATACACTCATCTCAAATAAATAGGGGATTAATCAAGCAAGTAATATTTCAAGAAATCAAATTACAAAAAGATCAGATGAATCATTTGATGTAGCCAGCAATGTATAATCCATATTTATTTTTTGCATTTATTTATGTGAATTTTTCCTATGACTCTGTAACCCAATGGACAAAAGTAGGAAATATTTGAAATAACATATATATTTCTTAATAATGCAATGCACTAGAGGCAAAACCACTAAAACATGTACAGGTGAAAGATAAAGTCATACACCATGTAATATGTGATAGATTAGGAGTGTACCATAGGCATTGTGAACATTAGAAAAATATATTAGATACAAAAGGGTTTAATTAGTACATTAGGTAGCTAGGAATAGAATTAGGAAATAATATAAAATATTATCCCCTAACCTAGCTAAATAATATGTGCTTCACAAAATAAGCGCTAATTACTAACCTACTAACGTAGTTGAATTGACTACCACTTACCACAAGATATTCCATAGTGAATATCTTCATGGTAGAAAGTAAAAGTAAATACTAGTGGTAAAAAGTAACAAACTACTTTTTACCATGCGATAAATAAAATCTACCTAATGTAGGAAAATGGTAAATATCCAAAATAATAGAATATTACTCTAATATCCCCCCTTATTACATTATTTGGGTAATGTATATAACTGTCCCAATACAATGAAAAAAATGTTGAGCTGCTGGTTCTTGCTCTTGCTCAGGCTCTGTCACAGTGCTCTTGCTACTTCTAAGAAAAAAGTGGGTCATTCCTCACTTTGTCTTCACATCAACGAATGTCCTTATTTTAATATTTTCATCCAACCTAATTGCATGGGTAACCAGTCGCTGCAACTATTAGGTGTAGTAGAGTATATCACTTCATATGAGGTTCATTTGGTTACAATATGATTTTGTAAAAAATTTGATAAGATATCTAAGGTGTCGGTCGCTGCCAAAAATGCACCCTTATAAATTTCCCCCCTTGTTGCAAAACATGTTGTAATGAAATTTATGAAAGAAGTGTGACTAAGGTGTCGGTCGCTGCTGAAAATGCACCCTTATAAGTCTTCCTCCCTTTATACAAAAATTTATGTGAAGTAAGAAAAGAAATTTTTATCCCCCTTAATTGCAAAAGATGTACAACTCAAGAAGCTTGTTTAATGCTTTTACAAAGATTTCCTCCTAGGCAAATTTTACACCATAAAATTATCCCTTTTGTTACGAGTACTTCAAACAAATATAGTTTGCTATTTATGAAGCCTAAAAAAAGTACAATCACCCCTTTATTGCAAGCATTTCAAACAAAAACTTATGCTATTTATGAAGCCTAAAAAGAGTTTTTGGAAAAGGTGCCTCCTAGGGTGACAAATTTGTTTCCCATTTACAATGATGTTTGAACCATGAGCACATTGTGTGCTCTTTATGAAACATAATTAGAATTAGAATCAGACACTTCACTAGAAACATGGCTTCTATGACGTGCCTTTGTAATTTTAGTTTTGCTTGTTTGGAAACCAACACTAAATGGTGTCATGGTTGTCCTTTTTACAATTTATACAAAATTTTTCTCCCTAGGAAATTTTATCATAAAAGTTCACCAAATAATCCTTCCTTATTGTAAGTACTTCAAGCATGGTTGCTATTATGAAGCCTAAAAGAAAAGGTATAATTTTGATGACTTCTACTTTTCTGATTGCCTTTACAAGTTTTATCTCCCTCTTGTCAAAATATGTGTTTGAAGGAAGAAAGGAATTATTCCCCCTTAGTGCAAAAGATTGCTACTTTCAAGGTTCCTTATTTTACAAAAACTTGTTCTTTCTTTTGATATACCCTAAAAGAGTACCAAAATATAATTCACTCAAAAATATATTTAATGGCACCTACCTAAAAATCCTCCTAAAGAGGGATAATCAGTTTGAGGAAATTAAGCCAAACAAATAAGAGTGAATTAGGGGTTTTTGGTTTAGGAGAGAATATCAAGTAAAATTGGCTTTAAACCTGTGCAATGATTTACACAAATTATTGTGAAATTTTGGGGTTTTGAGTGTTCTTGATTTTATGACTTATAATTATAAAAAATAATGCAATAATCAAACAAGAATGCCCATAAAATTCTTATCACATAGGTGTCGATCACTACCAAAAATGCACCTAATTTGCCAAATTTGTAATAAAGGTGTTGAGTAAAATAAAAAATGCACCTTATTACCAACTTTTGCAAAAAAATTTGGATTTGTGTTGTGCAAAAATTTGATATATTATGTCTCCTCTTGTTTTTCAATTTTACAAATAATTTGGCATAAAACAATTGCCTTTCCTTTTTGTTTTGTAAATTTAACAAAGTTTGATTTTGTTTTAAGTGCTCCTCACTTTTGTGTTACAATTTTGCAAAGAAGTGAAATTTCTTATCTTCCCCCCTTGATTTGCAAAATTAACAAAATTAGCACTCCTTCCAAGACAAGTCGACACACGACCCGCGTTTGAAAGGCTTCCAGAACCAGTCGACACAGAACTTGGTTTTAGTGGACCCAATGTCATCAATTTCTTCTCAATTTTGTTAAAAATAGAATGTGAAATTTTGTCTTATATCCCACCTTGGAGAAAACAAATGCACACTTTGCCTTTGAACTTTACAAAAAATTTGTGTCTCCTTGTGTTAAAATTTGGCAAAAAATAATTCAATTTTGAACCTTTATTGTATTCTAAATTAACAAGGTTTGAGAAGAATTTAGGTCTCCTAATTTTGCAAAAGAAGTGCTAAATTTTTGTGTTATATCCCTCCTTGAGAGAAAAAAAATGCACTATTGCCTTTTTAAAATGCAAAATTTATGTCACCTTGTGTTCTAATTTTGCATAAAAGAATCAAATTGTTTGATTTTGTCCCCCTTTGTTTATGCAAAATTAACAAGGTTGAGAAGATTTAAGTTCCTTAATTTTACAAAAAATGCTCTTCTATGTCTTGTATCGTTGTTTGTGAGAAAACAAAAGCACTTGTTCTTTTGATTTTGCAAAAAAAAAATGGACCTTTTAATTTTAAGTTTAGTGCATTTTTCTAATTATTTGAAGTAGAAGTTATTAATAATAAAAAACTATTTTATTTTGAAAAACCACTTTTTATTAAAAAAAGATTTTATATAAAATAATTATTAAATTATTAATAATTTAAAACTAAAAATAATTAAAAAAATAAACTTAAAATATAAAAATATTTACCTTGGTGTTTATATGCAAACACAATTTCTTTTTTTTACTCTCAACGAGAGTTGATCTCGTGACTCCTCACTGTAGGCCTTAGCTTTGCCCAATCAACCGATCGGGCTAGAGGGCCCGACGTGAAGGAACGCTAGCACATTATCTTTGAAGATTCACACTTTGTTAGAAGCCTTTTTAAAAATTCTTCGTGGGAATTAATCCCACATGCACCACATTTGGTGCATTTCACTTTTATAAAACCAAAAATTCATAGTTTATTGCATGATTGCCTTTCGAAAATCAAATGATGCCTTTTTGCCAACACCAATCACCAATATAATCCTACCATGTATGCATGCCCAAGACCCCACACATCCAATAAATACCCCATCAGATCCAATCAATGCATGCTACGTCAGATCAACAGATTCCAGTCAGCAGTGACACGTGTCCCTCAAAGTTCATGCCTATGCCATATTAGATGCCAGCTTAGTAGGGTTCTCTACTCCACGTGTCCACAAAAAAGTGTCCACATGTCCTTCTTCCATGTGTTCGATGAAAGCACACTTCACATCATATCTAGTCAACATCCTTAGAATTTGAGCCCATAGAAATGTGCATGTAGGGTTGTGTCACGCGATTATGTTCCTGTGAGGAGGTTGAATTATGTGCTATTAGCAGACCTGACTTTAGGGGACGATGTCAGATTTAGTTCATGCAATATATCCAAGGAGCGATTTTGGGATTAATTCTACACTGTAGGTAGCATCTAGATCTCCCGCATTGTATGTGGTAGTCATATCTTAGGTGGGGGGGATCCGCACCTTAGGTCCAAGAGCTTATAGCTAACATCAGTCCATATCAGGTAGTTTATGTCCACCTAGTAGGTAGGTTGTAGGAGTCATGTTATTATAGTCTCTTTGGCATCAATGACGTTAGGTATGTCCCCTCATTAATCGCATCGACCTGATAGGTCTGACAGATGATGTCAGGTCTACAGGGTTAGATTTTGTTGAGTCTACATATGCATCAGGATTTCGAGAGTTAGTATGATAGAGGATTCTATGTCATTCCAATAGGAAAGTACAACCAGATAACCTACCTTAGGAAGTAAGCCTTACTATTGAGGATCCACCTTAGGATCCGTTCTGAGCAACAGGTCCAGGGAGGTCTCATTTCAAGATTTTTACCCCATCGGTCTAGCTTCACCTTTGTCCTAGCTTTGCAGGTCCTGCTCCACCATGAGATCTGATACCAATGATGGATTAGGAGTGTACCATAGGCATTGCAAACATTAGAAAAATATATTAGATGCAAAAGGGTTAAAATAGTACATTAGGTAGCTAGGAATAGCATTAGGAAATAATATAAAATATTATCCCCTAACGTAGCTAACTAATATGCACTTCACAAAATAAGCGCTAACTACTAACCTACTAACATAATCAAATTGACTACCACTTACCATAAGATATTCCACAGTGAATATCTTCGTTGTAGAAAGTAAAAGTAAATACTAGTGGTAAAAAGTAACAAACTACTTTTTACCATGCGGTAAATAAAATCTACCTAATGTAGGAAAATGGTAAATATCCAAAATAATGGAATATTACTCTAACAATATGATGTCATTTCAGATGAGAAAAAACATGCAGGGAAGTCCTAGTTGATGCAAAAGCAAGAAAAGAGTTGTAAGTGAAGAGTTCAACTGAAGTATGAATACCTTTGTAAGTATGCAGAAGATCGCTCAGAATCTATGAGGTATATCTCCACAATCATTCACTAACAGAATTTCTACCTTAGCTCAATCCTATATAAAGGATAAGTGGTCTTAAGAAATCAAAGGATGAAGCTCTCGATGAAAATAATGTGTCTAATTGTGAATATGGGAAGTTGCTAGAAGAAGTGTAAGTAATGGGGGAATATTTTTGACTGTTTGTGTCAGATAGAGCAAGATATGCAAAAAATATGGATGATTGCCACAAAAAGGTGTTATTTCATGGCAATCTCTCTACTCTTAGAAGGGATCTACACACCAATGGAATATATTTATGAGGGCTTTTTTTTGGGAAAGAATCTGTACACCAACTAAATATATTTATGGAGATATGTTGTTATTGGAGGCTTTCCTATTTTGTGTACCTCCAATTCCTATATTTTTTGTTCTTCCTTTCTCTACCTCCAGTGCTATAGTGCTGCTTTTTGCTACTCACCTATACAAATTCCCCATCCTTTTTATTTTTTGATATCCTCATTTGTTTCTAGTGGAGCCCTACACTTTGTATTGAGTATATACATTATTGTCATCTACCATTTTGAGTAACATAATTAGGTTGTATTTATTTTTCCTCTCCCATGGTTCCTTTCTATGTATTTTCTTACATTATTTTGAGTTTCCTTTTCTTTCTGTATATTATTTATTTCTTCCTTGTTGATATTCTTGTGAAATAAGTAACATGCTTCTCCAAAAATATCTCCTCCTTAAATTAAATTACCTTTTTATCCTATTTTAGGATGATTTATCAATGACTTTAGAAAGTGTTAGCTTGGAAAAGGCAATATGGGTTCAATAGACTTTGCAAGCAAAAGTCCCCCTATGAGTCATCAAAATGTGGGTGTTTTTTGTGTCCCTCTCACCCACTTAGTTTAAAAAAAAAAACTAAGATCAAAAGGATCAATTACAAGAAAGTATCGTAGAATCATGACAAGATAGGATTTCATCAAAGGCAAAGATAGAAAAGGCTCAAGTGCAAGAAAGTGTCACAAAATCACAAGACAAGATTCCACCAAAGACAAAGACATAAAATTCTCAAGTGCAAACAAAGGTCATGAAATTGCGATAAGACAAGATTCTATAAAAGACAAAGGTAGAGAAGGCTCAAGCACAAGAAAGTATCACATAATCATGATGAGACAAGATTCTACCAAAGACAAAGATAGAGAAGACAAGATAGGATTCCATTGAAGACAAAGATAAAGAAGGATCAAGTGTAAGAAAGTTTTACAGAATCATGACAATATAGGATTCTATTGAAGATAAAGATAGAAAATGCTCAAGTGCAAACAAAGGTCGTGGAATTGAGACAAGATAGAATTCCACCAAAGACAAAGATATAAAAGGCTCAAGTTCAAGCAAATATCACAAAATCATGATAAGTCATTATGTTACGACCTCTAAAATCTGAGGTAAATCAAATATTTGGTCAGGATATAGTCTGCTATAACCATTATAGATTGAGGTATACCGAGTAGGCTCAATAATGATGTGTAGTCTTGATTTTGAGATTTTATCCATTACTTGGTAGCACACATGAAGAAATCAAATTAATGGCCAGATATTGAACATCCCATTCTATTTAATATTGATGCTTCTATACAATATTTTGCTTGAATAGTTTCGCCACCTAGAATTTTGTTGTAATGGTTTTGATATAATATATTTTAGATATTTTGAACCATAAAGGCTATAAATAAGAGCATCGACCTCTTATTAGGGGTCGAATCTTAGGTGTTTATGACTTGTATGGATTGAAATTTTTTGGAAGGAGCAATATAATAAAGATATCCATTTAACCTCTGGTTCAAATATATTGTAGAACAAGTATGTATGAATGGATAAATGTTTCCAATTTAGATAAGTAAATGTGCATGATATTAATTCTACTTTCTGGATTCTTATTCATGTTTATTTCTTAGTCCTAGAACTACTAATCCATAAAGCTAAATATCGATTAGACATTGTTCAGTGTATGGAAAATAACTAGTTGGTCTATTAGGAAGTTGCAAATTATTTCTTTGTTCCATGGTCTTATTCCATTTCTTGTTGTTGCTTAATCTACACCATATCAAGTTCTAGCCTTAACTACATTTAAATCTCTTTCAAGCACTCTTTTCTCTCCCCCCATTACTTTTAGCTAGTTAGAACTTATCAAATGAACCAACCTTATTTGGATATTGAATAGGTTAAGCCTTATAGTTTGATCATTCATTAAATGTTGGCCATGTCTTGGGTGCAATAACCAACCATATGCAAATTTTGGTCCAAAACTTCCCAAAAGTTAAGGCACTACATGCTTAGTCATAAGAAATTGGTAGTTGTAAAGTTTGACCCTTTACGCTATAATGTCTAAGCCTCACTTTTCAGGTTGAGTTGCTAAATGGGTGTTGGCCCTTAGTAATTTTGACCTAACCTTCATAGGTTAGAAGGCTATCAAGGTTTAGGTAATCATTAATCAGTTAGCCTTCACTCCCCTAGAAGCTACCCATCCTTTGGTTTTTGAGTTTCCTGATGAGTGCTTTAGCATCAAGGTTGAATAGCTAGAGTATTGGACTTTATTTTTTGATGGAGATTGATGCATGAAGGGCACTAGTGCTAGAGTCATTCTAGTTACCCCCTAAAAATAACTCATCCCTTTTTCCTTCAAGTTTCATTTATCTTGCACAAATAATATTGCAATGTACAAAGCTTTTATCCTTGGCCTTAGAGTAGCCTTAGCCTTACAGGTTAGAGACCTTTTGGTATTTGGTGATGCTCAATTTTGTTGGAAATTTTGAGCTCATTGAGTTGTCATTGATGTCAAGGTGAGAAGTTGTCATTGATGCCAAAGTGAATACATGAAGCTATCATTAATACCATGGAGTATACCATTACTAATACCAGGAGCAATGCAAAGAGATGGATAAAATTTGTCCAAATATGATTTTATAAGGGTTTTTGTTAAAGCCATGGTGGCACATTAAAAGGTTTTTATTAAAACCATAATGATATTTTTCTAATATTGTGATGGTATAATTATGGTTTTTATTAAAACCAAAGTGGTAGAATTATTTTTCATCAACCCAGTGAAGTGCAAATGACAGTTTTGATATTAACTCAAAGAGGGCTTTAATAAATTTTTAAAGTCTAAAGTTTATAAATTAAATTTATAATATTTAAATTATTTTGAATTTAAATTAATTATAAATTATAATTTATACAAGCAAACATCATCAAGTCGAATCATTTGTCGATGATGTATGCAAAGCAAATGAAGGGTACTTAAACCCTAAGACAAACCTTAGGGAAGTGTGCAATTATAATTCGTATACAACAAAAAATTTGGAACATCCAAAATTTGTGAATGGTGTATTGCCAAAGCAGGGCAGCGCATCGTGATCAAGGTAGTACATTGTGATTGATTAAGTGCATTGTTTTCGAGCAAGGAACAAGGTAGAGGGAGTAGCACTCGTAGTCTATCTTAGCGCTAGACATAGGAGAAGGTAAAAGGATTTGAAGCCTTTGTGAAAAGGCTTAAGAAACCTTAGGGCTTAAGCTAAGCACATGGAGCACTTATCTCACATGACTAGCTAACCATAGCTAAGGTGCCTATCGAGGGAGAAGGCACAAGGTTGAAACCTCAAAAAATGTGGAAGGGGTTAAACAAAGGTTTTTATGATTTAATTTTGATTTTTGCATAATACTAAGGTTTAGGAGGCATAAGGTAATGTTATGTGATATTTGATCATTGTTCTAAGGTTTTAGGGGTGTTTGTGGAATTTTAGTAATTGAAATAAGGTTAGGGAGTTATAATGTGATACTAATTTATTTACCTAAGTGGTAAATAGATGCTTTATTAAGGTTAGGGAGTTATTAGGGAGTTCATTGATTGGTTTTCTAAAAAAAAAGTTTGGAGTGAAAAGGACTTGATTAGGGTTTCCTATTGAGTGTGTTGAGTGAGTGCTTCAAGGTTTTCTAGAATAAAGAAGTATTGTTAAAACCTTATTTGATAAGCATTGTTGTTGAAGCCATTGGTTGTGAGGAGAACTTGAACTAAGGTTTGAGTATCATTGCTATGTGAATATTGTTTATATAAGCATTGTTGTTGAAGCCATTGGTTATGAAGAGAACATGAGTATCATTGCTATGTGAAGATTATTTTATAAGCATGGTTGTTGAAGCGAGTTGTTGAGTGAAGAACTTGAACTAGGGTTTGAAAATATCATGAGTATCATTATTATGTAAGATGTGTTGTTGATCATTGTTGGAAAAATTTTGAGTGAGTGTTCATATGCTTAGACTAGGGCTTGTGAGAAAGGATTGTTTCATTAAGTGATTAGTTGAGTAGAGTTGGTTAAACCTAGTCAAGTGGATGTGTGAAGAGATTGTTCAAGTTCCATAAAACAAACTATTCTATATTCTGAATTGAGTTGAGAAAGTAATTGAGCATTGAGTTGAATTTGAAGCATATTGAGTCTCTAATAATTCTCCTTATATTTCTAAGAGAGTGATTAGAACTAATTGAGCATTGTGATAAGTGTATAACATATTGAGTCTCTAACAGTTATCTTTATGTTTCTATGATATTTTAGGTAAGTCTTTGAGGAGACTTGTGGACTAATTTTGTGTGAGTATTTTGTGGAATATTACAATACAGATTGGACAAGTTTTGTGTGGACTTGTTGAGCAGATTTGAGCAAGTTCTGTGTGGACTTGTTGAGCATATTTGACCAAGTTCTATGTGGACTTGTTGAGCAGATTTGAGCAAGTTATATGTGGACTTGTTGAGAATATTTGAGCAAGTTTTGCGTAGACTTGTTGAGCATATTTGAGCAAGTTTTATGTGGATTTTTTGAGAATATTTGAGCAAGTTTCGTATGGACTTGTTGAGCATATTTGAGCAAGTTCTGTGTGGACTTGTTGAGCATATTTGAGCAAGTTCGATGTGGACTTGTTGAGACAATTTGAGCAAGTTTTGTGTGAACTTGTTGAGCAGATTTGAGCAAGTTCTATGTAGACTTGTGGAGCATATTTGAAAGAAAATTTTGGTGCAAATTTTAGGATAGGTTTGTGCTAAACCAAAAATAGAGATTGAGCAATTTTTTTCTAGAACGAAGGGTTGTGTTTAGTGCAAATTTGAGACAGAGCTTTGGAGGTGATAGAGCAGAGAGGATAGTAGTATCTAGTGGATAGAGATCCATCAACCAGGGCATTGAGGATAGGTCTTTTAAGTGGGGATAAGAGTCTTCAGTGGAGAGAGATCCACAAGTCAGTGTAGTGGAGGTAGTATTCTTCTAGAGGATCACCAACCAGAGCAGAGGAGAAGGAGTTCTCATATGGATAGAGATCCATGAACTTGATTTAGGGGATTGATATCTCCATTGGATAAAGGTCCATAAACATTTTAATAGGTAAAGGATTCCCAAGAGATTGATTGAAAAAAAATTAGTGAAATATTTTCTCTATTAATGTAACCCACATTGGGTGAACCACGTTAAATTGGTGTCTGTATTATGTGTGGTGATTTATGCATTGATTTGATTACTGCTATTGATACTGCTATCTATACATTACATAATATTTATTTGGAAAGAAAATTAAAAAGTGGTCTTATACTGTTCACCTCCCGTATTAGTATAAGCTTGTGTTCTTCAATTGTTATCAAAGCGGGTTTCTTTAGAAGAGTTTAAAATATTTAAGGAAAAGATAACAAGAGCATAATGGATTCTAATAATGGGTTCTTAAATAATGTAACACTAGTATTTTATGGAAGTGACTATATATATTGGAGCATGAGAATGAACATTTACCTAATGGCACTTGGCAATGAAATTTGGGAAGTAGTTGATATTGGATACAATCCTTTAATCAATCCTCCTATATATAAGGAAGGTAAGCTCCTACAACATTACAATTCAAAAGAAATGAATGCACTTTTGAGAGGTTTGCATTGAACAGAGTCTATGAAAGTTATGCATTGTCAAACTGCAAAAGAAATGTGGGATAAATTGCAAAATATATATGGAGATAAAAGTGTCAAGAAAGAAAATATTTGAAATCTCAAAGGAAAATTTGAAGCATTAAGAATGAAGGATGAGGAAAATATTAGTACTTATCTACTTCGAATTGATGAGGTTGTTAATGATATGCAAGGACTTGGAATGAAGAATGATGAATCCGATGTTTGTGATAAAGTATTAAGAATTCTTCCAAAAATATTCAATGAAAAGGTTTCTGCTATAAAAGTGTCTATGGATGGTGATTATTTGATAAAGAGATAAATTGCTTGGTATACTTAAAAATTTTGAGATAAGAACAAAAGACCATATTACTTATAAGGAAGTAGCCTTCAAAGCAATCAAGAAGACAAAGGGTAAGAATTCAGAATCAAGCAATGATTCATCTAGTGATGAAGAAGCTAACTATGGTAGAAGAGATAAGGAATCTAGAAGATCCAAAGATCTAAAATATGTTAAATGTTTCAATTGTGGAAAGTATGGACATTTTGCAACATATTTTCAAGAAGCTAAGAATAACAATGGTGAAGAAAAATAGGATCACGGGAACATGGAATCAAAAATATATAGGAACCATAAGAAAAGTAAGGATGGACAAAGCATACAAGGAAAGAAGTTCTTTCAAAAATAAAAGAGGAGCTACTATGCGGATAAGGCAAGTAAGTACTCAAGTGATAGTGATGGTAGTTTTTCAGATAATGATAGAGATGAAGTCCTATTTATGATTGAAAAAAAATAGCAAGTTAAGAAAAGGACTCCAGTAATTCTCAAGTGTTTTAGATGTGGTAACTTTGGATATCTTGAAGATAGTTGTACAAGGGATGGTTATAATTTTTGTGATGATGAATATGAGGATACACTTGAAGGACCAGATGAAAACCTTCTAATGGCATTAGAAGAAGGAGTAGGTTATCCTATAAAGGACAAGCCAATATAAAATAAAGATGTGGACAAAAGCAAAAAAATAGAGAAATATTTAGAGAAATATGGTTATGATCTCAAGGTAGAAATTATTTATGCTCTTGACACGGTAAATAAGGTAAGAAAGCAACACTCTAAACTTGAAATTCAGTTTCAAGAATGTGATGAAGAGAGAATATTTATTATAGAGGATTTAGAAAAATCAAAGGCTAAGGCAAAAAGGTTCAAGGATAAGTTAGAAGAAAAAATCTTAGAATGTGAAAAGTTAGCACAAGAAGTGGCACTACTAAGAGAAGATTTAGAAGACTCCAAGGTCAAGATAAAAGGGTTTAAAAATAGCTCAAATAACTTGGATAAGTTCATAAAGGTACAAATGTCTACATCAAGAAAAACAAGTCTTGGATTTGAACAGGTTCAAAAGAAATGGAAAGGAGAGTCAACCTCAAGTTTTGGAGGAGAAGAAACTTTAGATGAAGATACTTTAGAAGAATATAGTATAAAAGAAAGTGAGACATCTAAGGATGAGTTGGACAATAGAGATTTAAAAAAAAATAGGAACAATGCATAAAGAAGATATAGATGGAACAACAATCAGAATAGGTCAAGAGAGACTAAGAGACCAATGAGGTCAAGACAAGGAAAATTCAATGGAATATGTTTTTCATATCATAATTTTGGGCACATGGCTTCACAGTGCAAGACACATGAAAGACAGTAATATGGGAACATACAAATTTTACATGGGTATTGCTACTCATGTAATTAGTTTGGTCACAAGGCAATAGATTGTAGGGTTCATGACAGAAGAAGGTATGGCTTCACTAGGAGAAATCCTAAGACATTTGCAACTCTAAGAAATAATAAAATTAAGTGTTATAAGTGCAATAATGATGGTCACATGACAAAGTGGTGTAGAGCAAAAATTCCAAAAATGAGTAGGAACATGAACAAAAACATGGATATGAATAGGAAAAGGAACATGGATATGAACATGAATAGGAATAGGGATAGGAAAATGGACAAGATGTAGACATGGACATGAATATTGAAATAAATAGTCAGAGGAATTAGAAGGATTAGATAAAATTAAGAGAGGATAAAGGTAAATAACAGTGCTTTCTGGGAGTAGAAATACTCCCACCCTGGAATTAACCACCTCAAGAGGATGTGGGGGAGGGGCTAAGCTAAGAGGCTCATTCTTATCCCCGACACCAAAAGGTGACCCTTTTCCATTGATTTCAAAAGGGGAGAGATTTGAGTAAGGGAGAGATATTTGGTATTTGAGAAAATAGGAGAGAGCATTGAGCCAGGGGGAGAAAAAAAAAGGAAAGGTCAAGTTTTCAGTAAAAAGAAGCTGGGTTGCCATCAATGACAAAGGGGGAGATTGTTGGAAATTTTGAGCTCATTGAGTTGTCATTGATGTCAAGGTGAGAAGTTATAATTGATGCCAAAGTGAACACATGAAGCTATCATTAATACCATGGAGTACACAATTACTAATACTAGGAGCAATGCAAAGAGATGGAGAAAATTTGTTAAAATATGATTTTATAAGGGTTTTTGTTAAAACCATGGTGGCACATTACACTATTTTTTTTAAAAACCATAATGATAGTTTTATAATACTGTGATGGCAAAATTAAGGTTTTTATTAAAACCAAGGTGGCAGAATTATTTTTCATCAACCCAGTGAAGTTAAAATGATAGTTTTGATATTAACTCTATTAGGGCTTAATTTTTTTTTTTTAAGAAAAAAACCCCTTGTAGGGCCGCCTTGGTCTAAAAGACCACGAACAGGGGGTTCTACACCGTCAAAGTCACCTGGGAGTCACACCCAACCCTACCCATACCAAGATTATCAATTGGATTTTGGATACCCAATTCAGCTTTTTGGTAGGGTGGAGATTTGAACCTAGGACCTCCATTGGAGGATTGCCCTCTCCTCTCCAACTCACCTACAACACCTGAGTATCAGGGATTTAATTTTTAATTAAAGTCTAAATTTTATAAATTAAATTTATAAAATTTAAATTAATTATAAATTTACATTAATTATAAATTATAATTTATACAATCCGACGTCATCAAGTCGAATCATCCATCGGCGTTGTATGCAAAGCAAATGAAGGGTATTTAAACCCTAAGACAAACCTTAGGGAAGTGTGCAATTCAAATTTGTATACAAAAAAAATTTGGAGGCTCTGAAATTTGTGAGTGGTGTATTACCAAAGTAGGGAAACACATCGTGATCAGGGCAGTGCATCGTGATTGACGAAGTGCATTGTTTTCGAGCGAGGAACAAGGCAGAGGGAGTAGCACTCATAGTCTAGCTTGATGTTAGACATAGGAGAAGGTCAAAGTATTTGAAGCCTTTGTGAAAAGGCTTAAACAACCTTAGGTCTTAAGCTAAACACGTGGAGTGCTTAGCTCACACAACTATCTAGCCGTAGCTAAGGAACCAACTGAGGAAGAAGGTGCAAGGTCGAAACCACAAAAATTGCGGAAGGGGTTCAACAAAGGTTTTTATGATTTAATTTTGATTTTTGCATAATACTAAGGTTTAGGAGGCATAAGGGAATGTTATGTGATATTTGATCATTGTGCTAAGGATTTAGGGGTGTTTGTGGAATTTTATTAATTTAACTAAGGTTAGGGAGTTGTAAGGTGATACTAATTTATTTACCTAAGTGGTAAATATGTGCTTTATTAAGGTAAATATTATTTTACCTTAGGATATAGAAATTAAGTTGGAATATCAATTTTATGAAATTGAAGGTGTGTTTTGAAAAGGAAATTTCTATGAAGATATTATTGTCAAATATTGCTATTGATATGGAGTGATAAGGTGTAATAGAGTTTTTAGATTACATTGTGAGAATTATTTATCTTCTAACCTCTTTGAGCTTGGCATATAAGTGATTGTGGTTGTGGCAGATTTATGAGATGCCTTCATCATCAAGAAAAAATTATGAGCACATTATTCCATAGTTGAGTTCATTGATTGGTTTTATGAAAAATAAGTTTGGAGTGAAAAGGACTTGATTAGGGTTTCCTATTGAGTGTGTTGAGTGAATTCTTCAAGGTTTTTTGGAATAAATAAGTATTGTTAGCACCTTGTTTGATAAGCATTGTTGTTGAAGCCATTGGTTGTGAGAACTTGAAATAGGGTTTGAGTATCATTGCTATGTGAAGATTGTTTGTATAAGCATTGTTATTAAAGCCATTGGTTGTGAAGAGAACATGAGTATCATTTCTATGTGAATATTGTTTTATAAGCATGGTTGTTGAAGTGAGTTGTTGAGTGAAGAAATTTAACTAGGGTTTGAAAAGATCATGAGTATCATTGTTATGTGAGATGTGTTGTTGAGCATTGTTGGAAACATTTTGAGTGAGTGTTCATATGCTTGAACTAGGGCTTGTGAGAAAGGATTGTTTCATTGAGTGATTGGTTAAGTAGAGTTGGTTAAGCCTATTCAAGTGGATGTGTGAAGAGATTTTTCAAGTTCTATAAAACAAACTATTCTATATTCTAAATTGAGTTGAGAAAGTGATTGAGCATTGAGTTGAATTTGAAGCATATTGAGTCTCTCAAAATTCTCCTTATGTTTCTAAGAGATTGATTGAAAGTAATTTAGCATTGTGATAAGTGTAGAATATATTGAGTCTCTAACAATTCTCTTTATGTTTCTATGATATTTGAGGCAAGTCTTTAAGGAGACTTGTGGACTGATTTTGTGTGAGCTTTTTGTGGAAGCTTACAATACAGATTGGACAAATTCTGTGTGGACTTGTTGAGCAGATTTGAGCAAGTTCTATGTGTACTTGTTGAGTAGATTTGAGTAATTTTTGTGTTGACTTGTTGAGCAGATTTGAGTAAGTTCTATGTGGAATTGTTGAGAAGATTTGAGCAAGTTATGTATGGACTTGTTGAGCAGATTTGAGCAAGTACTGTGTGGACTTGTGGAGCAAATTTGAGAGCAAATTTTGGTGCATATTTGAGGATAGGTTTGTGCTAGACCAAAAATAGAGATTGAGTAGATTTGTGCTAGACCGAAGGACTATGTTTAATATAGATTTGAGATAAAGCTTTAGAGGTGACAAAGTAGAGAGGATAGTAGTATTCGATGGATAGAGATCCATCTGCCAGTGTAGTGAGGATAGGTATTTTGAGTGGGGACAAGAGTCTTCAATGGAGAGATATCCACAAGTTAGTGTAGTGGAGGTAGTAGTATTCTAGAGGATCACCAGCTAGAGCAGAGGAGAAGGAGTTCTCTTGTGGATAGATATCCATGAACTTGATTTAGGGGATTGATATCTCCATTGGATAGAGGTCCATAAACATTGTAATAGGGAAAGGATTCCCAAGAGATTGATTGAGAAAATTTTAGTGAAATATTTTCTCTATGGATGTAACCCACATTGGGTGAACCACGTTAAATTGGTGTCTCTATTGTGTGTGGTGATTTGTACATTGCTTTTATTACTGCTATTGATACTGCTATCTATACATTGCATAATATTAATTTGAAAATAAAATTAAGAAGTGGTCTTATACATTGCATAATATTGATAATCTTAGTATAAGCTTGTGTTCTTCAAATTTATGGTCAATTAGATTAATAATTTTTATTAAAGTTGATATGATAAGCTAAAGCCTTACAAGGGGATTGTCACGAATATTTTATCTTTGTTCGATCAAATAATGAGATATTTTATCCCTAGATCCTCAAATTACCATGCAGATTCCATGTCTACTACTGCATCCTTGTTTCCTTTGGATTTAGAAGATAATCAAGCATTGATTATCATTAGATAACATTAGGAAGCCTCATTTATTAGTTCTTGTATTGTCCTATTAGATATTTTGACCATAAAAGCTTCCCCATATAAGCCATAGTATACTAAAATATTTAATTTTCTTAAGGATGGTTCGATGCCTGATGATTTAGATCACAATAAATATAAGATTTTGTGCAAAATATCATGTTGATTCATCATAATTGACAATACTTTATACCAATTTTCCTTTGAAGGTATACTTTTACGATGTATTAACTCCTATGAATCTTGGTTTGCTCTTAGTGAGGCTCACGAATGTTCATGTGAAGGTCATTTTAGTGGCAATTCTATTACCAAGAAGCTCCTTTAGATGGGGTATCATTGGCATTCCATAGAGAAATATGCATGTGATCATGTTCAATGTTGTGATAAGTTTCAATACCATGACTATATTGTCCATTATCCTTCTCAAGAACTTCAAGTTATATTTTCTCCTTGGTCATTTTCCATGTGGGGATTGGAAATCATAGGGAATATTACCCCAAAATTATATGATGGTCATAAGTTTATCATTACAATGACTTATTAATTCACTAAATAGGTCAAAGCCATACCCATATCCATGAAGATTGGAACTTAGTTTTCCAAGTTCATCTTCAACTAGATATTTTGTAGGTTTTGGATTCCTTAGATGATTGTTTCTAACAATGACACTCCTTTCAATAACAAGGATGTCTATAAAATTTGTGCTACATACAAGATTTAGCAAAGGTGGTCAACTCCATATTACCATCGGGGTAATGGACAAGCTAAAGCATACAATAAGTATTTGATCAAGATATTAAAGAAGTTGGTTTGTAATATCGATCTTGACTAGCATATCCAGTTTTATCCTACCTTAAGGGCATATCATACTAGCATGTGTACTCCCATAGGTGCCTCACCCTATGTCTTGATAAATGGATTTGAGGTAGTGTTTCCTTTCGATCTTGAGGTTCCATAATTGCACATCTTGTTGTAATATGCCTTGGTTAGTGATGAGTATCACTCAGATCATTTGCATAAATTGGAGCTACTAGATGAAAAGCACATTCATGCCTTAGAGTATTTGTGAGACTATCAAAATAGACTCAAGCGATCTTACTCTAAGAAAGTTTGCAATCATTATTTTGAGGTTAGGGATATTTTCCTCAAGGAAAACTAGAAGAACACCAATTCTTGTTCTAACCTTAAAATCAAGTTTTAGCCCAATTGGTTAGGGCCCTTTGTTATAACAACCAAGTTTGTCTCAAGTGCCTATCGATTAGCTTCTCTAGATGGTAAATAAATTAAATAACAAATTAACATAATGCATCTTAAGATATATTATGCATGATCTAAAATTTTCATTGCACATTGTATTTAGTATAGTTTCATTTCGTATTTTTTTTGCTTGATCATTTTTCTTGGTTTCATGTCATATTTTGTACGGTTATCTGATATTCTGTTCCATTTGCATTTTTTCTTGTCATAATTGCACTCCTAATTGCTCATATTTGCATGGTTGCTTTATCATATAGATTTTTGAGGATCCATAATAATGGAAAGCGATGACACCTAGTTATATCATAGCTCACAGGAATTTCACTCTCACTAGGGATTTGATGCCTAGCGAATCCCTAATCTAGGACCCATCCATGCACATATTCATAATTGTATTTCACCCTTATTTTTCTCCTTCTTCTCTTTTATTTTTATTTTTATTTTTCATATCCCTTGATCTTGCAAGTCTTCATTGTTTCATCTCCCCAAGTCAAGGTATATGGTTATTTTCTTGTGTACATCCTTTGTCCTTTTGCAAATTTTCACATATTTTTATTCCCCATGGTAGAAGATATATGTTATTATTTTTTATTACACTTTTTCTTGTGATATTTTGACTATTAATAGGTCCTCATAAGATAGGATAGATACTGTATGCCATCAATAATGGTGTTCATATGGCCACTGACTATCTTATACACACCTCTTAATTTTTGAAATTTCATAAAGGACACACATCCAATTTTGCTTTTGACCATTCATATTTTGTACACATCACACTCCTATTAGGTAGTACTCACTAATGAATCACTCACACACAACAGAACCCATATGGTATAGCTTCATGGCCACATGCAAGGGGTAACCTCCATCTCAGCCATTTGCAAGCATACATCCTAGTGGGTATATATTTCTCTTTTATCCATCTTAGTGAGAACTATACCCTTAGTAGATACAACTCCATGTTTTTCCATATTTGCAATCCATACATGATAGCTTCATGGCCACATACAAGGAGAAATATCCATTTTGACCATTTGCAAGCATACATCCTTGTCATTTTTTTTTATCTTTTTCTTCTTTCTTTATTTGGCCTCTTTGGAGCTCTATTTTCTTTTCTTCTACTTTCTCTTTTATTTTTTTTACTTCATGTATTTGTGTCTTTTCATCTCACCCATCCATAGAATTTTATACTTGCATTCATTTTAGCTTACATTTTAGGTATTCTATTAGTTAGATTCATTCATTCATTCCATTTAGTTAAGTCCATCATGCATTGCATCCATTATGTTTGTGCTCATAATTCATCATTAATTAAACATAAAATTAATAAAAAAGCAACCAAACATCAACACACACACACATTTTACCCCTTATTTTCTACTTTTCTTTTCTCTATCCTCTCTCTTTTTTGTTCTTTTTGCTCTTCTTTCTTCTGTGTCTACCATTTCAAGTTTCATCAAGAATTTTTCATTCCTCCCAAAACTCAAGGGGATACCCCATATTGAGAGGCATCAATGTCCCTAATGCCTTGATTTACATGTAAAACAAGAAAGTGTTTGGAATGACATGATTTTTGTTCCATTATTTTCTTCCAAACTAGCCTCCCCATTTTCTTTTATTTTCTATCCTTCGCCCATAATGCATCTACATATTTTTTTGATGCATTTACTTGGCCATAAATACATCAAAGAGGGGGAAAATGTAGATAAGGAAATTTGATCCATCAAAAGAGGTCATTTCTTCCTTAGATACTTAGCAAGCCACCAAACTTGCCAAGTGCAAATTTGGGACCTTTTTCCCCTCTCCATTTGTATTTTTTCCCTAGATTTACCAAATTAATGCCCAGTCCATATGGGGCATGAATTTTGCATGCCATATTTGTGCTCTATAATTAATGGGCATGAATTTGGCATCTTAGGGATTTTTCTCACTAAAAACCCTCCCTACATTGGTCCATTTTGGGGTCAGCCTTGGCCCATGGTGAAATTTTACTTTCCTACCTATTTTACCTTCCAAAACTCTTATAAATAAGGGTTTGGATCTACTTAGTTTCTTCCAAAAAGTTATTTAAAGTTTATAACTATTTAATCACTCATTTATTCATGCTTTCAAGTGCTCTTCTACTACAAGTTGTTTTTATTATTTTGTGCTTTGATGACTATTACCATTGGGGATTGAAGGAGCAAGTATTGATAATTGGATAGATCGACCATATTGGAGTGCTTATTCCAAATTTTAATTTATCCTTACTTTCTCCATCATCTCATCAAGTTTTGTGTTTGTATTATTAGTCTTTTAACTTTATTTTTTGTTGTTTTATACTCTATTTTTTGCTATTGTGGGTCCCAAAAAGGGCATCTAAACCAAATTCATACCCCATCTATATAGGGTGTGAATTTGGTAAGAAAAAATCATGATCACTAGTTATAGGGTGTGAATTTGATAAAATTAGGGCTTGGGGGCAAGTTTTGCACACTAAAATCCTAATTTGCATCTTGCATTTTAGCATTATGTTATGTCCATCTTGTATGCATTTCATTTTACTCTTATATATTTATTTTACTCTACTTGTGCATGTTCCAAAGTTCAAATATAATTTTGATTTCAAAAGTTCAACTTAAAGGACCAAGGGAGCTTGATTGTTGCACCTCCAAGCTCTGTCATATAATAGCCTAAGAAGACCCTCAAATGTTAATAAATTTTCTAGGGTTTTGTGAAGCTATTTTGTAGATTTAGAGTTATTGGATATTTTGGATGCAAGACAAAGCTTGGATCAACCAATGAATCAGATAAGTTCCCTATTATATCTTTAGGTTGATTATTGTTTGCTTTCTATTTACTTTTGTTAAAAACTTAGATCATAAGGGAAAATATTTGATTAAAATTCTAGGCATATAAAAGAGCAAAGGCATGTAGTGTGCATCTAGGGTTCTAATATTATTTGTACATTATATTGGAATTTTACTCAAAAAATTCATTTTGCAACCTAGGTTTAGCCCTTATATTCTTGTATTTTGTGTATCCTACATTGTTCATTTATTTCTCTTAGCTTAGTTTAGAAAGGGCAAACATAGGTGCATGCTTAATTGACATACTTGAAATATTTCCACCCTATACTTTGAGTGAGTCCTAAAATCATTCTTGGTAAACCCTTCCTCCTATAAAATGAGTGTAGAGATTATAATGACCATCATGATCACCTCAGATCCTAGTGGATCTAGTCGAGAATAATACATGATGTATGTTTTTTCTCCTTTACACCTAGGTCCACCAAAAGATTCATTGATACTATATCCTTGCTTGGCTCCCTCATTCCTTAGAATCCACATGTTGATACAACCCACATTTCTATTCAAAATCTCCAAAAATATTCCATTTTCCCAAAATCCTCAACCAATAACATAGATGTCATCTTTGTTGAAACTGAGCCTACTAGTCTTTGGATGTCCCAAATCAAGGATTATCTTAATGATGAGGCCAAATAATACCTCATTTTTGCACCCCTTTTTGACATACAATTTTCATATTTCAATACATAATATAGATATATGCTAAATAGTTGATTAAAGTACATTTTTATTTTTACTTTTTCATGATTAAGTGTTAAGAGATAATATGCCACTGTTTTGATTATTTTTTATCCTATTTTTGCATGATTTTAGTACTAAAACAACATAGTGAAATTAGTAGAAAATAAAGGTTTTTATAAATTGTGATTGGTTGAGCTATTTTATATAATTTTCCCACCTAAAATGAGTTTTTGAGGTGATGTGGTGCCAAATCATCCACTCTACTATTGAAACAAGGTATGATAGTTGTACACAACATATTTTGGGCAGCCACTTGCAACATTAAAGGAAGACCAAGACAAAGTCAAGGTACTAAGTTGAAACCTATTGGAGAAAATTAAAGGAAACAAGGGAGGAATTACCATTCACTTAAAATAATCCCTACATGATAAAATTTGGTAGCAACAAAGAATTATAGGTATTCATATTGATATTTTAGAGCTACTTTGGAATGATAGGTAAAAATAATCAATAGTAGAAGAAAAATAGAGTCTCGATCTAATTTGAAAGGAGCGAATGAATTACCATGAGGATAGGTATGGTATTTGATTATTTACATATTATTGGATGATTCCTACCAGTTTTGAAACATGGATAAGCACACAACTAACTACTAAAGTGGATTTTATCTTAAATTAGACTAAGTTTGTTGTAATAGAATATATCAAGCATGAACAATGCATTGTTGATTTTGTATTTGAAAATAGAAATATAAGAATTAGTATAAATAATAATACTCACCTATTGGTAGGAGTTAGTCACAAGCTATAGAATTAGAAAAAAAGTTAGAAATTTGATAGGTAGGAGGACTATATTTTGCAAAAATTGTACGAGCAAAATTATAAATAAAGTGTAGTAATTTTTAGATGTTATGTTAAGCATTGAATGTTGGGAATGGAAGAATATGAGATATATTACACATGAAAAGAGTACAATATATAGGCATAAGCCTATATGAAAAATATGACAAGTGTCAAGGAACATGACAAGTGTCAAAAAGAAGGCATAGTGCACATTATAATATTATAACATTCCCCCTTAATGTGCACTATCCTAACTATAGAGAAAAATAAGTCAAAATTAGATAATATTCCCCCTTAATGTTGAATTTGATAAAAGAACCTAAACATCCTCCTTTATTAGATAATTTGTATTAGGCTCATGCTCTTGGTGCTTGGCTCTCCAACTATGAATAATTCTAGATCAAAAATGTATATACCGATCTATTACCTTAGGTTCAACCACTTCTATGGGTCTATTTCCTCTATCTCAGCCATCTAAGTATCCCAAGATCATCCTAGGTGCCTTAGGATCAGCCACTTCTAGGTTTTTTTGCCTGTGTAGGTCATCCTTTAGGTATGTTGCCTCTCATAGGTCACTGACTAGGTTTACAATGAATATCATCCCCCTTCATAGTGAAATACAATATAGAAGGTGTCGGTATCTACCAAAAAATGCACCTTAATACAAAGGAAATATGAACAATTAAATACAATAAAATGAGCCACATAATCCAAATGTGGAGGAGAAGAAGAAATAAGAGAATATAATATTCTAAAGTGTATTCATATATAGTCTTCAGAAGTTGATCAAAAAAATTCCTCATATAGAGTCTAGGGTGTCTATGTATATAGTCCCTAGAGTAGGTGTCCTTAATATAATCACCTCATCTTACCAGAATATATAGGTAACCAATCGCTGCATCCGCCAAGTGTGATAGAAGAGAATACTAGATACTAGGTTCACTTACATAGAGTGTCAGTTTCAACCAAAAATGCACTCTAGAAAACAATAATATTTGAGGCTATATGGGACTACCTCAAAATTACAATTAGACACCACCATTGTGTTAATCATGGAAAAACCTTTTCGACAACTATAAATACCCCTATGTTCCACTCTCAACGAGGTCTTCATTTGTGAGAAAAAACAACATCAGGAATCTAGAATATTCTTGGCATCTGAGAATATTTCCTTGGAATATTCTTGGTATCGCACTCAGGCTAAAAAAAAACACTTCAATTTTCCCTTATAGGGAAATTACATTACCATGTGGGTCATGTGGTCCTTCCACTTTCACTCTTCATGTGGAAAAAATGGTCTCAGGCCATATTGTTGGCCAATACTCACAGGCTCTCTTTTCCTCATACAATATAAAATCAAAGTGGTCCCCTCCACTTTATAGATGATGCCCATTAATAAAATATGGAATTAAAAACATTTGAAATTTAAATATAAAATCTTTATGAGTATGATAGTCATTCCACAACATGTGAGAATTAAGTCATAAAAATATTAAATCATGTGCATAGAAGAGAATGCTTGATGGAAAGATGGTTGATTGGTTCATAAAGCACCAAAAACTTTGATGCCAATAAGTGTACAACATCAAACAATATCACAGCTCTGGTTGAGGAGCGGCCTGATCTTAATGTCAGAATCAACGAATATCAAACAAGAGAAAAAAATTGGTCATACTATGGTGCACTTTATGAGGTCTATCATGCACCATATCTTCGGTTCATTAACAAAAATTATCACTCCCAATTGGTGCATGGATGTGTGATGAATAAATTTTCCTCTAAAAAAAAATGTAGGCACAACAGAAATTGATGGCACATGGGAACTTTTGCATCTTTTGGTTTGAGAAAAATGGAGGCAGCACATCGATTTCCTTCAGCTATTGTTGCAAAACATTGTAATACTGGGCCACAAAAAATATCCACTCCACATTGAAACAAAAGTATTTCTATTTGGGGTTGCAATAAAAGGGCAATGGCATATTTTTACTCGATCTTAGTCATGTTATCGACATGAAGGAGTACATATTTCTCACATGGGTCTTGTGAGTCCACTTAAAAAAATATTTAGATGAACCACCATCAACCACTGTTTCCTGAAACATCAGAAAAACCTCAATAGGTGATATCTCCACCGATAGGATCAACAACTATTGCAACTAGAGTGGGATGTGACACTCCTTCTGTTATAGCCAATTCTATCGAAAAATCCTTCTATTGATGCTTTAGAGGGAATTTTGGGCTGTAATTAGTTTCTACCATAGATAGGCCCTTCATTGAAAACATGGGTGCACGTATTGCAATCTATGAGACTACCTCCAAAAATCTCATCACACGTAGCAATTACTGTAAAATTTACATGTAGCCCAAGAAAATATCTCATGGTGGTTTACCATCGCTATCCATCGCTCATAATGCCTCATCCAACACATATCCTCCCTTCTCCTTATTGGTCATGAGGGCATTCATGAGATGCTCAAACTATTCAAACTTCATAGACCCATTATGGTCCAGGTCAAACACAAAGATCATGGACTCGATCTCCTCTCTACTAAAATTATGAGGATGTTAGCTTTTGAAGGAATCTGGGAGGTCAAAAAAAATATTTGCCATCCATGTCTTCAAGTGCTCATTATCTCCAAATGTTAGCTCACTCTGATGATGAGATCGGTATACTTTTAGGACAAAATAACACTATTATTTGGTTTGCTGCTCAACAAAATAATAATGCCGCTTAGCGTCTACAACTATGAGGGTCGCACATACTTGTTGGTTGCTCTCCACTTAAAATCTCAAAACATCTAACGTGAATCCTGATATGGTCTGCCACCTAATCAAAGTTATCAAGCCACTTGCCACCATCAACACATAAAACAATGAAATTTAAATATAAAATGACTTGTAGTTAAAATGTGTTTTCCTACTTGTAGATCCAACAACAAATTGCTAGTTAACTACACTGCTCCCATTTGTGCACCGTCAGATGGTATGCATTAGCCGTTCCTCCACTTCACTATGAAAGGTGTCGTCATCCTTCATCAAAAAACTTGGAAAGATCTACATATATATATTTTTAGAGCTACGTGCCACCATGAAAAAAACTGGCTGAAAATGGAGTCTTCCACAATCTTCTGTTGCACTAAGTCCTTTCACAGAATGTATTAGACCTCCACGATATTGTTTCATGCACTCACTGTGCAAATTTTTTTATGAGGCCCATCATGTGGGCAGGAGGAGCACTCACGACATCACATTAAAAATGGTCACCATAGATTTAAAAATATATGCTCATAAAATAAATATTCTAAAATAGCCATCCCATTGAGAAGCCTTTTGCACTTCCTACTGCACAATGGAAAAGTGATCTTCACAACATGCATTATTAGATGACTGTATCTCTAGTGATCTTCAACTTTATCACACTCGATGATCCACTCCTCTACAGTTCAAATTTCACCAAACTATAGAAAAAACATCATAGATATAACTTCTCCAAGAAAGTAAAGCATGCATGGAAGACTTATGGCCATGAAGGGAGATAGCCTAAGAAAATAGGTCATAGATTACTATTTGGTTTTTTTCAATATTGATGTGCACCTGGCCCACTGATTCTTGTATTTGGTAATGCCAAGAACCTCCATTGTACTTCCCACCATAGATTTTTTGAAGAATGTAAAATTAATGAATGTTGAGGAAAGATATCAGGGGGAACTTTTAGCTATCGCTCGTTAAGGTTCTAGAAGTGCATGTCGCAAAAAGGATATAAATGGAAGTGAAAGTGTTGTCGTTCAACTTGCAACTAAGAAAAATTGGGAGGATATTGTAATTTTGGTTTTTGTGGAGGTCTCCCTAGTTGGGAAAATGTATCATAATTACCCAAGAGAAATTAGATCACCAAAGTTTTTTAGTTTTTGACTCTCTAAGGGGAATGTTAGAGTTAATGTGTACTTTATCTGTTAGTTATGACATGTGTCTTTGAAACTTGTCATATTATAATATAGGCCTCTTTCCTATATATTGTAATCATTTTGTATCAATATTATATCTCATATCATTTCCATTCCCAATAGGAAAACTCGTGGAAACTGAAGTAAAACTAGAAGAAAGGTGATTGGGTGTGCTTGAAACAACTTGTGTTTTAGATGATGTGGGTGGTTGAGATGGAAAATATGGAATTATAGGAGATTATGAAGGAGGAATTTTAGATGACTTTGGAGTAGATGGATTGGATTGGCCTTCAGTATTCATTTCTGAAATAGGTGGTGAATTATGAGGGGGAGAAGGCACTTTTGTTACACTCTCTTACTTATAAGGAGAAGGAATTTTCTTTAGGGAATGAGGAGGAGAAGGAGAAGAGGGGGTAGAGACCATAACTTCACCTACATATATAGGGTGTTCTTAAGCTATATCTGTGCTTTTTTGTTGCACTGGTTGTACTTATTCTACAGTTAAAACATGAGTTTTCTCAACAATTTTTTTCTTATCCCTCTTTTGTTTCTTATAGACTTCCTTCTGAGCTTTTTTCAATGCCTTTTTGGATTTTTTTTTTTAAATTACAAAATTTTCAGCTTATAATTCTCTGTGTCTTTCCTAGAAAACCCTTCCTATAATGGCTCCTCCTACAATTTATCTTCAACAATAGGATTGAGCTTCACTGTAGCTGTAGTGGTGAAACTCACCAGTGTAAACACAAAGTTTTTATCCTTCTTATTCCAATATATCTATGTATTAGGGGGATCTCCACCCAAGGCTAGGCATTTTGGTATACTTTCTATGTAGATGACTTGTGTGCTAATGGCACTATCATCAGAATGGTGCATTCCACTCATTAACTATGCCCTTTTGGGAAAATCTCAAGTTGTTTTGTTGAGGGCTAAAATGTTTTCATAACTTCATCAATAGTTAATGGAGTACTAGCTCCTTCTTCTTGAGCTTCTTCTTGTGAAGGTAGGGATGGGTAATCTAACCCTGGTTGTGTGGTTGCACCTACGGGTCACTTTGGGGCAAAGAAACTGCTAAATAGAATATTGTTCCTTCATGATCAATGTGAGAAATTGCTTGAGTTGGCCTACTGAATTGATGTTCAAATATCACGTACTTAAAGCATTATTGAATTGTGAGAAATAGCATAAAATGAGGTCCTTGATAGCAAAATATGGTTGAATTTGATATTGAATATCCAAAGGACTCCATTGATGCAAATTCAAGCTCCATGGATGGATTTGGGTAAGACTCCATTGCTTATGAGAGTACGTTATCTCTGTTACACAAACCAATAGCACTTCATTGCATTTGAATTTGAATATTATTTTCATGAAGGTTTAGGCTCTTCTTATAAGATTTCCAAATGTAAATATTGGCTTACAAGATAATCCAAGAACCAAGAATCAGTTAGGCTCTAGGAAGACAAAACATCGCTTGCAAAACCTTCTCACGCTTAACCGCTGAAGCTCAAATACCCTGTAACTAATTTGACTTGGCTTGGGAAGCCTGAGTGTGTTACAGGAATGACCATCCTAGGGTGGAGCAATCATTATTACTGGTCATCATAGGGTCCAATGTCCATTGGAGGCCACTCCTAGGTATGAGGGTCTAGGCTGCAAAAGGATAAGTTGCCCCTTTTTGAGTGGTAAGAACCATTGTTAATTCTTGGGGATGTCTAAGACAAGTCATATGGCCTAAAACGGTGTCCATATAAGTAGCCTCCATAACATGACATATTTTAGGTGTTTACAAAAACTAATTGCAAATATAAAAAATGTCAATTTCCAATATTTCTAATATCTATAAATGTGGTAGAAGTCCTTATAACTCCCACCTAAGTGTTATTTATTAGGAAGTCAAATTCCTTTTAACTCCCTCTTAAATTTAAATTTAGAATTTCAAAATTTCTAATGCTTCAATTAAACTTTAACTTAGGACTTTAATATATCAAATAATTAATGTAATATCACTTACCTTATATTCCATTTGAAAAATTAGGTATGGATATCCACAAAGATATGTGAAATGATCACAATCAATCAATGTTCCACTATGGCTAAATTTCACAGCTAGTCAACATTCAACTCTAGCAAATGTTCATAGCTAATAAACATTCCACTCTAGCAATTGCTCACAACCAACCAAAGTTCCATTCTAGAAAATTCTCATAGCCAATAATCATTCTAATTTGAAAAACTATGATAGACATTACACTCTACGTGTAACATTCATACAAGAATATGTTTTATTCCCTTATGTTGTCAATGTCTTTTACAAGTTAATTACTTCTAAAGGTAGCAACAAAAACTTAAAATAATATAATAGAAGATACTTAATTGGTTCTTTTGTTATATTCCTCTAGGTAAAGAATACTTCTTAGTGATTTGGTTTGTGCTCTAGCTAAATTGAGCTTCATACAAGATATGGTATCTTTAGATTTGGTACTTTAGATAGCTAATCATCCTTAGATTATCTGGTTAGCTTTAGCGTGTTTATCTCACATGAATTGCCTATTTTTCTTAGGCACTCTAGTTGGATCACCTAAACTCTTTGGATCATATATCTAACCTTGGATCTCTAGATTACTTTGGCTTGCCTAACTCACTTAGGAACTTAATATTTTCTCTATTTTGCTACCATTCTATATCCTTTTAAAAACTAATCTTTTTTATATTTGAAAATAATATTTTCTTTCAAAAATATTTTATGCTTTCAAAATATTCTATGGAAAGCTTTGTTGCTTTCTATCTTTACTTTTCTTCTCTAATAAAGATTTTACCTAAGCTCTTCTATTTTATATTTTCCTTATATTAGGTTCTAGTTATAGTTCTTGTTTTTTTCTCTTTGTCTTTCTATTAGGTATAAGCCTAAAATAATCTATCTTCTTTCTTCATTTTACTTTATTCTTTCTTCTTTCTCGAGTTCTAGCCTAAGTTTCTATATCTTCTTCTCGTCTTTATCAAGTACTTGCCTGAGTTCTTCTATATTTTTCTCAAGTACTTGCATGAGTTCTTCTTGTGATCACTATCTTGATAGGGTCAAATATACCCAAAATTTAAAGTTCTAAAAAATATTCATGTGGATTTTGACCACTTAATATGTGGTTATCTATCTATATATAAAATGCAAAACATTTGGGTCTTTTTATTTGTCCCCTCAATCAATTATTCAAGTTGAATTATGTCCTTCACTTATTTTTTAGAGTGAAAAGACTCTAGCATGTAATAATTGGATCTTAATCAATATGTAAATTTGAAATTTATATTAATATAAGTCTATGTTTTCTTCACATGACTCTAAATATAAATTCACACCAAAGAGTTCCTCATATGCTAGAAATAGAGACTACTCAAAGTAGCTTTGTTAACGCTATTAGCTTTTTTACTAGATTATCTAAATCCCAATATTCTAGATCTTGAGTAGTCTCAAATATAAGAACAATAAAAATATAATTTGTATAATATAAATTATAATAAAATTTAAGAAGATATCAAATATGAATAAAATGATTATTTGTGCAATAACATGAAGAAAATTATAATAGAATTGCAAAATAAAATACGTAGATTAAATATTTTTAATGCTTGAATGTGATCTTCTCTGATACTATTCAATACAATACATGGAGATTTGTCTCCATAATATGGTCACATAAAGATAACTCTTAAATTACTTAACTATTTTTCTCCTCACATATCCATGAGATACATATTTTCCTATTCCATGCATAAGCTAAATAAGCTAACTTTCAATATCCTTTGGCTTCTCATCTTGCCACTTGTATACATGACTCTTGAATCTCTACTTACATGCACACTTAGCTCTATGAAACTTGCACTCTTTTACATGAAACTTGTGCATATCCTATACATAGACACTTACATAAAGGGAAAATATAAATCTCACTCTAAACTATTGATTCAAACCCTATTCTAATATTTACATTGTACCATACATACCATGATGATACATTAACATGTACCAAATAATATAATTTTCTCCAAGTGTTTCTCTCCACTTTATATTTTTTCTCATTTTACCACTCCATTTCATCTTTGTTACCATATTATCCTCCACTTTATTTTCTCCAAAATGTTTCTCTCCCTAAGTACAATTTATAAATATTTATTAAAAAAAGGTTTTAACTTTAGATATTTTGTCTATCAAATTTTTAATTTATCTCTTTAGCTTCTATTTTTTATTTTAAAATTTTAGGGTTCTAATCTATATAATAATGATAAATAAAGGACCAAATTAATATTAAATTTTATCAATGTAGTTCAAACCTATTAGAACAAAATCATATGTCATTCTTGGTAATATTGCAATTGCATTGTTTAAATTGACATCCTTCTCTACCTAGTGGCCCATAATACCTTCCTACATTCAAAAAAACTTGTATTCCTACTTTTTGTTAATTATTATTTTTTATTTATCAAGAAATACAAAATAATATAAGCAATCATTAATATAGGCAACAATAATTTCTAATTTATTAGTAATAAAAAATCAATAGTTATAGTTTCTATTCAAAAACAACTTTTATTATCTTAATCTTAGAAATTCTTCTATGTTGGTAACTCAACTAATAATTTATCATCCCATTGCTAATTTATATTGGTTTTCAAATCCTACATATATAATCCCTTATTCTATTATCACATTATAAACATAAAGCATAGTAAATTTATCATTTTCACAAACTTTATACTATATACATCAAATAACAAAGAGTAAAAACAAGTAATATACCACCTACTTAAGTTACATTGATTATATATTTGGTGATGTATTATCTTAGATATCTCTAAATAATACAAGCACCTAATCCACACTTGTTTTTGGACTAATAGAAATCTAATATACACAATCATTGTGTGTAAAATGTAAAAGGAGCATTGTCATTCAATATAATGTTAAGAGCTTTAGTTTTTAGATGTAGAACATCCTCAACCTTATTATAGAAAATTATTACATCATAGGTGTTTGAGGTCAAGTGATAATGTAATTAGAAATATTAAATCCAACCCATGCATGACATGGTCCTTTGGATGTAATACATCCAAATATCTATAACATATGTCTTGAACTATTGCACATCTTTGATTTCAAGGTGGCCTACCAGGATTATCCTAAAACATGGTTAATACACATTAAAGTCATGATGCACAACATATTATAGTGCCTAAACCATATGAATGTATTACTATTTCAACAAAGGTATGAAATCAATTTCTTCTACTTAATATTTTTTTAAAATTTAAATTCCACCTAAGGATACCTCATGCTAACAATATTTTCCTTAACATACAAAGTTTACTTATGCTTGATTAGTCTCACTAGATGGAAACATTGCTTCATCCTTATTTTAATGTTTTTGATGGAAAATAAGGTATCCCTATCCACTATGCTATGACAAACCATATTTACCTAGTCTTAGGTTTCACCTATACCTAATAGTCTTATTTAGTGTTAGATATATTGTTTGAGTAAATTAAGGAAATTTTTTTCTAGATAATCATCTTAGCACATAGTCACGCTATTATATCTCTAAAATAGTACTTGAAACCTATGAAACTATTACTATTTTATCAACAATACCTTTATGAAGAATATGTTATAGTACATTGAGTAGATAGTACACTAGACTACCTTTGGGAACCCAATCCTTTAATGACTAGTATTAACCTCAAGTTAGGTTATTATCATGTTCCTATCAATATTGAAGAAATATAGAAGGTATATTTTAAGATAAGGACATATTATTAAAATTATTGGTTGTAAATGACCTTTAGTTTATCCAATGTATCATCCATACTCATACACATAATGAATGATATTTTAGGATAATTACTTATTTTATTTTTTATTATCATTATAAAAATATTGTTATCGATAACAAGAATTTGAAATATGTTCAAAATGAACACCTCAAAACAATAAAATTTATAGGTCAACATGGAAATTGTAACTTTGATACATTAAACAATTCCAATGCTTAGGCTATATCATGACCATCCTAAGATCCATGCAGATCTAAAGAAGATCAAAGTTATATTAAAATGGTCCTATCTAACCAATGGTACTAAGATCATTATATTTTTAAGTCTTGTCAACTTACATTGTTATTTATCCTTAAATTTTAATATACTTGTACCTAACTAGATATTACAAGTTAGAGTATCCTTCAACTAGAAATATAGTTACCAATAGGTATTTTATGAACTAAAAAGTATCTTTGTACAACACCAATACTAGGAATTCCAAACATTACTCAAATGTTGTATACTTACTCTAATGCAATTGTAGATGCACTTGTTACTATCCCCATTCAACATGGATACCCTATAGGTTACCAATTAAATACTTTTACTAACATTGTAGGATGTTACTACACATATGAGAAATGGTTATATACCATGATACAAATTATTTTTCAAAGACACAACAACATCATGGATAATGAAAATTTTATTTTAATTGTACACTTCTATAGTTTCTACACACTCAAAGTAAGTTGGATAACTCATGTCACATAAAATAAATAAATTATATTAGTTCCACTTTATGACTAACTATCAATATAGACAAAGAAATAAAGTCACTACTTATCTCTTCTATCCACCAATCCTAATTCTAGTTAGAGTATTACACATTTACAACCATAACTTCACTAATTGGAGTTCATTTTATTCCACTATGTTTCTTCTCATATGAACCACCAACTACTATAAGGGGAAGATAATCACCAATCATTACTTAAGTTATGAACTTATTTATTATATCCATATTTTTTTCATCTATTTTTACAAGGTATATTAATACAAAGCAATTGAATACTTCTACATCAATAAGATCCTTTTATGATAACAATAATAATTTCATTAACATCATATGCACTAGGATGTAGAGTTTCACATTTTATATTTTGTTCTATGCAATTTTGCCTAGCCAACAAATGTGAAGTTTGGACTCTTCTCAACTTTATCAATCTACTTTAGATCATGTAATTATATCAACATAGGGCATAACTACATATTTATAATAATTCATAGATTCCAAAATATCCACAACTTCTTTGATAATGATAATACCATATTTGCATTCTTGAGATCCACCATACCTAATCAAAACTAGTAGGATTTACATGTCAAACTAGCAAGAATTCACAAGTCTAATGCTCACATAGCTAACACTAACCTCACATGGTTAAAATTTATCGAAATCATCAAGGATGAGTACTACCAAGTTAGTAACTATGATGACCAATACCTTAATGGTAGCAAACGTAACAAGGTAGATACCAATATATAAAGCAGTACATGAATATATTTCATGAGATATAACCAAAATTGGACATACATGATATACATTAATATATAATGCTCAAGTATGATAATGGCCTACATGAGTACATCAACACAAATATGGATTTCCTCCATATTACCATATTGGATGAAGCATATTGCTATGCAAAAAAATAGAGGTAATACTTAGGAGAAAAATCATCTCAAAATAAAGTGGAATCAACTAGAAGTGGTAATCTAAGAAGAATAAGAACTATCCCAAATGTGGAACCAAACTATAGAAAAAGAGATAACCTCAATAGAACATTATTAAGAAATATATAAAGAAAACTTTTAAGTTATATGCTAATCATAATAGTAGATATCATAACAAAAATGTATGCCTTGCCTACCAATCATAATTAATTGAAGCATCAACACCTATGCTACCATCCAAATGGATGCACACCTCCTCCTCCATAGGATGGTGTACGATCCTAAAAGGTGCATATATCCTTAATCTTAAAACAATTAAAACACATACATAAGTGTACCAGAATTGACAAATTTGAAATAACCAAAAGAAAAGTATCTTTATTAAAATTGAATCATTTCATGGCTACAAATTCGTCCCTCTTAGGGATACCCAATGTGATACAATGTTACTGTTGGTAATCAAATCCGCACAGGAAAGGACTTTCGGTGGGTTTGCGTGCCCTGGACCTGCGACCAACATTGAAAGGCCGAGGGGAAGAGATGCCCCTCGTGCCGATCTCCGGAGAAAGGCCGACTCCTATACTAATCTACTTTTGGGGTTTGAGACAAGAGTGCAGGAAAGAAATAAACAGAGTAAGGGTTAGGAAAAGAAATAAAAAAGGGTAAGGGTTAGAGAAAGAAATAAAAAGAGTAAGGGTTAGAAGATGATGATTTAAGGTGGGAGAGAACAAGAAGCATGATTACTCGCTAACAACTCGAATAGCAGCAGGAAATACCAAGAATAGCATGAAGGAAACGAAATGCCGAACTTCCTATGTATCCTCTGGACGGGTTCGCAGGGTTCTCCTTTCTCTCTCGCTGGAATTCAGGATTCAGAGTAACAACGATTGAGATAAGGGAATAACAGAAACCTCAATCCACCAGGCAGCATAAAAGAAAGCGACAAGGCATTTTTCCTCTCCTATGTATCCTTCAGGGCGAATTTTAGGGGTTCAGTCCCCGATCGCACATCGGATTCAGGATTCAGAGTCTCAGTATGCGAACGAGAAAAGACAAAAGAATTAAGCACAGAAGGCAGCATAAAAGAGAGAAATAGAGCACAAAAGATCTTTAGTATTAAACGCAGGACATCAAGTTACAACAACTTTCTAGCAGAAAGTTCCCCCCTTTTTACATTGCAAAGCCTGGGTTTTTATAGAGGACCCGACCCTCTGAATCATTATTACAAAAATGGTGGAGTACACCCTCGGGCCCTGAGAAGTCGGCTCCTCGTGGCTGCTGTGGCTGAGCTTTCAAATCGGTTGCCGAAACTGGCAACTGCGACTGGGTCAACCATGGAAATGTTCATTTAATGCACCGCCCGAGTGTCCCTGGCTTCTGGATGCTGTGCTTGAGTGATCGTTACGCCCGTCGTGTTTTACTTCGAGGACTATTACGTCCCTTTCGTTTGCCAAAAATGGTCAACGGGCTTATCGGGCAAGAAAGGAGGTATTTATAAGGGGCCTTCGATCACCTTGGGAAGCTGCCCGCCTTGGAACGTGGGCCCAAAAAGTGCTTCGCTACATCTCCGCCTCGCCGAAGCCTTGGGCCGAAGTAGATCTTCCTTGATTTGTTCTTCGCAAAATAATGCTTCGCAGAAACTACTTCGGGGATGTCGAGTGCCGAGCGGGCTCCATCTTTGAAATGGGGTTCTTTGTCCTTTGCTGGCGAAACTGCTTCGGATGAAAAATGTTTCGGCCCGATTCTCTCTCAAAACTGCGGTTCGGGGAATATCCTCCCGAAGCACTTTTCTATTTCCGACACATTGTCATTTTGCTTCGGGCACCACTGCTTCGGGTGAAAACTGGCCGAAGTAGGTGTCGGAAATACTTCGGGCCCAAAGTAGTTTCCTTACCTTAGCTGATTTTGGATTATGCTCTCCTCCTTCGGCGAAGTCGTTTGGATGCTGCTTCGCAAGACTTTCGCTCGAAGCGGCTGTCGAAAATGCTTCGGGTGCGAAGCGTTATCTTTGTATTTTCTTCGACGAAATTACTTCGCAAGGTTTTCACCCGAAGTGGTGATTTGAAGTGCTTCGGGCCCGAAGCTCTTTTCACATTCTCCTCCTTTTCTTTCGACGAAGCAATTTTCCTTGGCTTGTTTGGTAGCGAAGCTCTTTCTTCTTCATTTTATAAAAGGGGCGATAGGGAGGGTCAAAATTGCTGTAACTTAAAATAAAAGAAAAACTTTCAACAAAGAAATATTATACAAAAATTCTACTATTCTTCTACCCCTTGTATAATGTGACAAAAAGTGTCAACATTCTTGGCGGCTCGCGGGGTGACGAGCTCGTCTCGGCAAAAGAACCCTTTAGCCCTGATCCATTGGGCTGCAGAGTTACTGGTCTTCTCCAGACCCTGCTTCTACGGTCTGTCCCTCCTCTTGTTCCTCTTCTCCTTCTTCTTCTTCTTCTTCCTCTGGCGCGGCTTCTGGCTGAGGCGATGGTTCGAGGTGATCACGGATGCGCTTCATCGTTCTTCGGACATGAGTCCAGGCATTCTTTTGGAATGGTTCTTGATCTTGTAATGCCTTAACCAAAATGTGAAACCGATCAATTTGCCCGATGTCAGCATGTTTGGCCCTGATGAATAAATCGTTTAGGCATGCTACCATCTTGCAGTATCTCAAGATGAAGTCCGTTATCTGCCCTTCTGAGATCGGCTCCGCCCATCCGTCTATCTCTGAGACATCACCCTCGAATTGGAGCCAAACTGGCTTGAGGTCATCTTTAGTCAGAAGGTTCCCGTCATCGTCTGTGAAACTCGGGAAACCCAAGGAGGAGAGGTCCTAAAAATAATTCATCGAGGCGCGCTGCTCATTTTCAAAGATGTCTTGGAGCCTTCTCGCCTTCTGAGCTTTTCACACCTTGGAGAAAAAGGCGCGAACCGTGGCCTGGGCTGTGGACCAATCTCTAGCCGTCCGAGTCATTGCAGTGACCTGCAAGTCCTGATATTTCGCATTCTGGATGTCGAAGGCTAACTTGAGCCGGTGCCTGGATTTCTGCATGACTTCATCAATGATTGGCCCTCCTTCGGCAATAGCGAGTTGGGCTTCGATGACGAAGGTCAGTATCGTGAGGGCGCTGGAACATCGAGACCTAAAATTCTTGAGCAAATGGGCACGAATCTCCTTAATTCTGCTCCTGTCAAACATCGTCAGGTCTTCCTTCTCGTATAGTTGGGCTTGCATTTGTGCAACTCTGCCTTCCAGCTCTTTGGCCTTTAGGTCATTTTTGGCTTGTCTCTGCGCCTGATTTTCTTTAGTATTCTGGAGTTGTAGAACTTGCAGCTTCAGGGCACGTGTTTCCTTTTTCATGGCCTTGCACTGCTCCTCGGCCTCTGCCAACTTGGAGCGGACCCTCGCCAAATCTTCTTCTAGCTTAACATTGGTGGCCTCGGCCTCAATCCTGTGCTGGTTGGCGATAACTGCATGAGCCCTAAAGGTCTCAATTCGGACATGCATGGATGCCGATTCATTGTCTACATTTAGATGCACCAGGTCCTTGGGTGTTTCCTGGTAATCATAGTCTGCTGGAGTCATTTCATCCAGAGGTTTCTGCACCTTAGGGACCTTCTTGATCTTGTGCATCTTCCTAGCTTTCAAATCAAACACGGCGCATTTTTCAACTTGAGCCGTCGCTCGCCCTCTTTTCTTTCTCGCCTCCTTCAGGATTTTGTCGGTATTCTGCCGGGCTTGGAGCAGCTTCTCGACAAGGGGGCATTCCTTGATCAAGGACATCTCAGACTCAAACAAGGTTGGGTCACCAGCCGAAGGAGTGAACAAATACAGGGAGTGTATGGGGGATGCTTCACAAGGAGGTTCGATGGTGGGGCTCGGCGTCGAAGCGATACCTCCGCTTCTGCTAAGAATCAATGGAGCGGCTGTGTGAGTGGGCGAAGTGACTTCAATGGACTTATCCCGGTCGAGATCGTGGGATGGACCTGGACTAGCTACGGGCGATGTGTGAGGGGATGAGTGGCCCTGTAGGGGAGACTGATGGGATCCTTCGGCCGTGGCCGTAGTGGACGTGGGTGAGTCCTGAGCATGGGGTGAAGCATGCATACCTGAGTGCCCTCCTGGCAAAGTGGCTGTAGTGACTTTAGGTGCAGCTATCTCCTGTTCTTCTTCTGCTTCGGCATCTTCAACCTCCATGGTTTCTGCCTCGATGTCCCCTTCGGATTGGAGGAGTTCCTCCACATTGATGACATTGATATCCGGGACGGTCACGGCGCTTGGTGGCGTGGCACTCTCAATAATTGCTTCGGATGGACCCGATGTAGGTCGCCTAGTGGAAGGGCTCAGAAAACCTGTGCGAAGCCGCTTTGGATGGCTTGGAGGCACTTGGACTGATTCTGGCCTCTTTCTCTTTGTCCTCACCAGCGGTTGTTCTGACTCCTCGAAACTCGTGCCTTGGCCTCCCACAGGTACTGGAGGTGGCCTCTATGGCGTGGCTTTGGCCCTCTTCCCCTTCTTTGGCTCTAAAGTAGTTTCCTTTCTCTTTGGGCTTTCGCCCGAACCTGGGATAGCTGGAGGAATGAGGTCGGCGAAGGACAGGGGCTTCCATGTCCCGACATTGGCCTCATAGACCGTCGTGAAGTCCTTGTCAGTCACCAAAAGTCCATAAGAGTTCATATTTTGGTGGTGGACCCTCATTATCCACCATTCTCTTAGCTGGGCCACATCCCAATCTTTCGTCGCCTCCTTCAAGTCATCCTTTGCCTTCTTCCAGAAGGTGGAGTTGGGGCTCGGGAGAGGGTGCCGAACTGGGTCATATGCGACCTCCATCGGGTAGAACTCATGCCAGGGAGGTAGCATTTCCATTTTCTCCAAGTGCCACTCCAGATCCCTCCCATTGGGATTGTTCCTCTGCTCCACAATTTTTGGATAGGGGCAAGCGTGGAAGTTCTTAAATCGAAGATGGTCCCTCATTACCCCCAAGGGGTCATAGAGCCATTGCTGAGGAAGCTGGACTAGGCCAAAATTGGCGAGTTTCTCCTCCAAGAAAACATTTTGTTTGAGGGCAAACACCTCGATAACTCCCATTTTGAAAGGGAAATCGTAGGTGTGAGCCCATTTCCGTCCATGGCCATAAATGGCGTTTGTTGCATCGCTCTGTCGAGCGACCTCCAATGCGAACTGGTATTCGGAGGGATAGACTGGTAGTAGAAAAGGCTTCCCTATGAAGCCGAATATGTGAATTACAAGCCCCTGTGTCAGCTGAAAAATGTCTCCCCTCCTCTCTTGTACCACCTTGTCCCTTAGGAGGAGGGGAACCCGAGGGGAAGACCCCGTTAGCATGTGCATTGCGGGTCCCAAAAATTGTTGGTTAAAAGAATAATAGGACTCCGTCTTCAATAGGAGAGGGGTCCACTGGTATACGAGCAGAGGATTTCCATCCTCGCCGCTTGCCGTAATAGCAACATAAGGGAAACTTCTATGTACATGAAAGAAAAATAACCAAACAAGAAGAGAACAGGGCGAAAAGTACTTATTTGTCCCAGCATTCTTCATGCTGGTGAGCCGTGTATGTAGGGTCCTGGCCACCCATTCTGCCCAGTCAAAAAATACTGGGTTGGTGCTTGGCCTCGAAGCATCAGGGGCATAAAATTCCCCTCTGGAAATACACTCAGCCAAAGATACCTGCCACGGGTGCACCGAAGCGTCAGTAGATAGGCCTGCCACCCAAGCAATGATGGAGAAGATGTCGGCATTTTTGAAGGCCTCCAAGGGTAGGGGCATCTGGGGCAATTTGCCCGAAGGGAGCCCGCTTTTGAGGCTCTGCTACAAAAAATTGATTATGTAGTTGGAGGATGCGAACCTCTCCATTTGTTCGCTAAGAATAACGTTGCGAACCGTATACCCCTTAGGAGGGCCCCTGTTGTGGCGCAAAGGCTGCTTGGACATCTTCCTTCAGAATGGAGAATAGCTTGTGACCGGAGGCGTCTACCACTTGCCTGGAGGAGGGCTGATAGTTTCGTGCGATGGCATCAATCAGCTCAGGGCAGTGATGTGTGGGGGGCGTCAGATACCAGTATATCTGGGAGTAGTAAGCGGCAGCTCTTTTGTTGTCTGTCGAGAGCCTACTTTTCATGAACTCGATGGTGCTCCTGAGTTCAGCCATGCTCCTCGATAGCTTGGTGTCTCTGATCCTATCCCACCTGTCGACTGGTGGTTCTTCAGGCTGCTCATCCCCAGAATCCTCTCTTTCTCCCATGATTTGTTTCTCAGGGCGACGGCTAACATCGACCTTCTTCGGCCCTTTGTCATGGCCCTTTGCCTTTGGCTGCTCGGGGGCCGCCACTTCTGGTTCCTTCCCCTTTTCCTTAGAGTTCTTCTTCCCCATAGTGCTAGGGGTGATGGAGAAAACAATGCGGAGGGCTTCGGGATTGGAGGCTTCGAAGCGCAAGATAGGAGAGTTTGAAGACTAGTAGCGAAGTTTGCATGAATTATCGGGCAAATAGCTTCATTACTGCTGGAGCCTACGTTATATAGCCGTAGAAGGCAACCACCAGTATTTATGGCACTTGCCATAATTAACTTCGTGTCGCTTCATCCAATTCACCGCATGGTGGAGTTGTACACAGGGCTGTGTGTTGTGATGATTGCGGCTCGCTTTGGAAGCGTGACCCTCTGCCACTTTGTACCCGAGCATGAACTTTTCTCCTAACCGAATCCCTAAAGGACGTACCCACCACCTTTTCATTTAACTCGCCCGCTTTGGACGCTTTTGAAGGTGGTTGTCGGCACGTTCCCCTAGGCACATTTTAAATGCCCCCGCCTTTTCCGTCGTTGGGTTGGTGAAGCCGAAGTCAGAGTTGAAGTGCTTCGGGGCGAACCCTTGGTGCGAGTTGTTTCTTTATGCTTCGGGCCCGAAGTAGTTCTCTTCGCCGAAGGTGGTTCGCCGGTCCTCCTTCGAAAACTATTTCGCTTGGATTCCCCTTGGAGAAGTACCTCTCGGTCCTTGATCGAAATCTTGCTCGGTCACAAAATTTGCTGCGAGCTATTTTCTATCAGCTACTTCGTACGCCTAGTTCCCGAGCTTCTCTTCTTCTTTTTTTGAGTTGTTTTTTTTTTTTATTTAGAGCCGAACTATTTACAGTATTTACACAATATTTTTGTGGCATAATCGGCATGCCGCCACCACGGATTCAGCTTCGGGCAATTATCCGATAAACCTGCAGTGTCCGGACCAGATCTGATTGTACTTTAACATACCCTTGAGGTTTGGCTGGACCCTTCCTAAAGTTGTCCATGCTACGAACAGGAAGCAACGTAGCCGATTTCCATTCCTGCTAGTGCCCAGATTATTGGCGAAGAAGTTCGCCACTTGAAAACCTTCTTGGGGCATTGGTCTTAGGGATAGCCGAAACCAATACCAGACCCAATGCCAAAATTCTATAGATTCTTCGAAATAAAGGCCGGGTACAGGTTCTTCCATCCTACTGATATGGTAACAAGGTTCCTCCGACGAAGAGTAGTCCTCCAGGATCCCTTCGGGCTCATCCTCTGAATCGGACAGGCTTGATGAGCTTTGGCTGAACACTTGCATGCCATCTCTTGGGATACAAAAAGGGTGCAAAAATGTGCCCTCTTTGTTCTCGGGTTCTACCACTCGAGTCTGCTTCTCTCCTCGGTTCACCTCTTGATGAAGATCGCAAGCAGCCATGTTGTTCATTGGGTGGGCCACGCTTGCGTACTTCCATTGTTGAGCTAGTATGAGGTCTACCTCTTGAGCTCCAAATGACTGCATCTCAGGTCTCGGCTCAGTGTGAGGAATGCCCCATGATGAGTACTGCGTTGGCCGGACAAGAGCAGTAATTATCGGAGGAAGCGACGGAGTTTCTCCCCACTGCCACTTTCTCGATAGGAGCAGAAGCCGTTCCGCTCGTATTGCCTCCTCAAATATTTGAGGGAACCTTCGTTCCCTGGATTGCAGTAGAATGAGGCTTACGTCCGGGTGGAAGGCCCGAACATAGAAGAGATGGGCTTGGGCGGGCGTCGGTTGGATCTCCAACGGGATTCTCTTCCAACTTCTATAGAATCGGACATTGAAGTCCGTGATACCCTTCGAAGGTGCTCTCTTGATAGTGGAGAGGTATGCGAAGAGATGGAAGGGGTCCTGAGAGCCATCGAACGTCTCGATCAATGCCCCCGCTAAGTCATCCCATGAGCAGATGCTTTTGGGCCTGAGCAATCTGTACCACCATAGCGCCCTTCCTTCCAGAGATAGAACAAGAAGTCTGATCATGACATCTTCATGGATAATGTCATGGAGGGTCGCTAAATCGACAACATCTTCAAGGTGTTCTCGGGCCATTCCCGCGGTGCCGCTGTATTTTGTCAATGATTTCAAGGCACTTTTGGGAATCTCGTGGTAGCTTTGGATATTCAGGGGGCCTGGATCATTCCAGCTAGGAAAGCTTCTCCTAGCCATTACGACAGTAGCCTGTGGAAATCATGGTTGTCACCGTTGAGTCGGAGTCGTTAGGTGGACATTCTTTCTCCGCTTATGAGGTCAAGGCTGCTCATCGAACCTTGGTTCCTCCGGGATATCTTCTTTCAGATTTGAAAGGCGCCTACGACCAGGAAATCTGGATCTTCAGCTCAATCGAGTCGCCAGGTGATTTTATCAGATGAAGACAGGCCAGAGATTCACCGAACTCGGACCTTCTCAAAACATGGGGGCTCCTGGTTATGAAAACCAGGTTTAGGTACTGGTCTCCATGACTTTAGAGATTCTCAGTTAAAACAGAGTCGCCAGATGCTAAGAGTCTTTCGGTAATGAGGGCATCGATTCTCACTACTACTCAGAAGATGAGACTGACCGGATCTCACCGGGAACTTGTTAGAACTACTGGCTCCGGTGAAGACGGGCTAGAAATTTTCTCAAATATGGGACCTTGGGTCCCATCGGGCATGCCAAAAATTGTTGGTCATCAAATCCGCATAGGAAAGGACTTTCGGTGGGTTTGCGCGCCCTGGACCTGCGACCAACATTGAAAGGCCGAGGGGAAGAGATGCCCCTCGTGCCGATCTCCGGAGAAAGGCCGGCTCCTATACTAATCTACTTTTGGGGTTTGAGACAAGAGTGCAGGAAAGAAATAAATAGAGTAAGGGTTAGGAAAAGAAATAAAAAAGGGTAAGGGTTAGAGAAAGAAATAAAAAGAGTAAGGGTTAGAAGATGATGATTTAAGGTGGGAGAGAACAGGAAGCACGATTACTCGCTAACAACTCGAATAGCAGCAGGAAATACCAAGAATAGCATGAAGGAAATGAAATGCCGAACTTCCTATGTATCCTCTGGACGGGTTCGCAGGGTTCTCCTTTCTCTCTCGCTGGAATTCAGGATTCAGAGTAACAACGATTGAGATAAGGGAATAACAAAAACCTCAATCCACCAGGCAACATAAAAGAAAGCGACAAGGCATTTTTCCTCTCCTATGTATCCTTCAGGGCAAATTTTAGGGGTTCAGTCCCCGATCGCACACCGGATTCAGGATTCAGAGTCTCAGTATACGAACGAGAAAAGACAAAAGAATTAAGCACAGAAGGCAACATAAAAGAGAGAAATAGAGCACAAAAGATCTTTAGTATTAAACGCAGGACATCAAGTTACAACAACTTTCTAGCAGAAAGTTCCCCCCATTTTTACATTGCAAAGCCTGGGTTTTTATAGAGGACCCGACCCTCTGAATCATTATTACAAAAATGGTGGAGTACACCCTCGGGCCCTGAGAAGTCGGCTCCTCGCGGCTGCTGCGACTGAGCTTTCAAATCGGTTGCCGAAACTGGCAACTGTGACTGGGTCAACCATGGAAATGTTCATTTAATGCACCGCCCGAGTGTCCCTGGCTTCTAGATGCTGTGCTTGAGTGATCGTTATGCCCGTCGTGTTTTACTTCGAGGACTGTTACGTCCCTTTCGTTTGCCAAAAATGGTCAGCGGGCTTATCGGGCAAGAAAGGAGGTATTTATAAGGGGCCTTCGATCACCTTGGGAAGCTGCCCGCCTTGGAACGTGGGCCCAGAAAGTGCTTCGCTACATCTCCGCCTCGTCGAAGCCTTGGGCCGAAGTAGATCTTCCTTGATTTGTTCTTCGCAAAATAATGCTTCGTAGAAACTACTTCGGGGATGTCGAGTGCCGAGCGGGCTCCATATTTGAAATGGGGTTCTTTGTCCTTTGCTGGCGAAACTGCTTCGGATGAAAAATGTTTCGGCCCGATTCTCTCTCAAAACTGTGGTTCGGGGAATATCCTCCCGAAGCACTTTTCTATTTCTGACACATTGTCATTTTGCTTCGGGCACCACTGCTTCGGGTGAAAACTGGCCGAAGTAGGTGTCGGAAATACTTCGGGCCCGAAGTAGTTTCCTTACCTTAGCTGATTTTGGATTATGCTCTCCTCCTTCGGCGAAGTCGTTTGGATGCTGCTTCGCAAGACTTTCGCCCGAAGCGGCTGTCGAAAATGCTTCGGGTGCGAAGCGTTATCTTTGTATTTTCTTCGACGAAATTACTTCGCAAGGTTTTCACCCGAAGTGGTGATTTGAAGTGCTTCGGGCCCGAAGCTCTTTTCACATTCTCCTCCTTTTCTTTCGGCGAAGCAATTTTCCTTGGCTTGTTTGGTAGCGAAGCTCTTTCTTCTTCATTTTATAAAAGGGGCGATAGGGAGGGTCAAAATTGTTGTAACTTAAAATAAAAGAAAAACTTTCAACAAAGAAATATTATACAAAAATTCTACTATTCTTCTACCCCTTGTATAATGTGACAAAAAGTGTCAACAATTACAATCATAATAAAATATCTCACAAGGGTATGTATAATCCGTAGGCCTTTTAGAATGACACGAAATGCTCTAGGGTGTCGATGACCCTCTTCTCCATTATTAGAGGCATTTGTTGCCTTGCATCCCAAAACCCTGTTAGTCATGCGTGCAATAAATAAATAGAAACATTAAAAACCAAGTTGATGAGGATTTAAAAGGATATTTGCATAAAAGATGACATAATAATCAAGAAATCAAGAAAGTTATTTAATACGTGTAAATTGATCTAAAACATGATAATTTTCCAATAGAAACATGAAAGAAACTAAGTTTAATCTATCTAAGCTCCTTTTTAATCAATTGAAGGTGTGAAAGCAAGAAAAATATTCATTATGCCTACACTAGAATAATAAAGGAAACTTGCAATTAAAACCTAATCTACCGGTCAAATGTCTCTAAAATGTTGAATTAAACCTGCAAAAGGATTAATTTTATCTAATTAAACAAAATGCAAAATTGAGAACAAAGAGATCAGGGATCACCTTCTAACCATGACTCATTCATGCGAGGGACAATGTTCACCATGATTGATAGCTGCGACGAAGACTAAAATAAGTTTACCCTCCAAATCAAGGTCAATTCTCTTATTCTCCTTGTCAAATTAATGTCCAAGGTTCGCCTCTGTGTCCTATGATAGGTATGGTGGTTGAATTGATCTGATGGTACACAGGTTACATGAATTGACATTTCTTGGCTCTCCTAGGCTCCTAGGACCTCCATGGCAAGTTGATCTTAAATTGGGTAGCACATGTGTCCCTCTCAATGTATATGTGTGAGTATGCAATTCGACAGGGCTTCATTGCTCAATTAATGTAAGTTTCTCTAGACTTATATCCAATTTAGAGGGGGTACTTATAGCATGTGCCAAGGGCTAGGGGTGGCTTCCTCATGAATCCAAGATCAATATTAGGTGGTTGAGCTTGTTGGGCGGAAGAATATAGAAGCTTCTTCACTCAAACTACTCCAATCTAAAACCAATTGGTCATTGCAACCGATTTTGGGTTAGATGAAGGCCAACTGATTTAGAGGCTTGACCATGGGTGTCATCCGCAGGTAGCTCTGCTAACCACGAGTGTTAGAAGCAGCTAGCGCTGAATAGGCAAAGGTGCCCAATTAAATGGTAAAAACCATTGCTATACCTTGGATTTATCCAAAGGTCTTCCATATGGTCTTATAGCATGTACCATATGAGTAGTCACCTCGACATGATGCATTTTAGGTGTCTATAGATGCCCATTTTGAGATGCATTGTGGTATCGAACAACACTGAGAAAAATAGACCTACTAAATTGATGTTTTAGGTTAGATGATTATCATTAGTTTGATCAACATTAGATGCCCCAAGTCTAGCAAAATAATGCGAATCCTAGAATCATTGCTTCTAACTAGGTGGAAGGCTTATATTTGAAAGGTTTGCACTTGTCATCAGACATTCAAATAACATCAATTCCAAGTAGTATTTTGTGCCAATTAATCCAAATGCAAGAGAGTTAAAAAAAAACTTTCATATTTTCTATGTTCCCCAAGAAAAGGGGTAAGCTTATGATAGTTGTTGGCAATGATTCACAAGGATGAACGTAATTTTGACAAGATCTAGGGATCTACGATAAAGGGATATTTTATTTATTTTGATTATGATTATGATATTATGACTACCCCCTAAAGTGATGAGTTGATGAGGGTAATGAAAATTGAATTAAGCGACGAGGTCGCTTGACCACTATGAATGATCTTTGAATGATATTAAGATTTAGCATTTGAATACTAAGTAAGGCCTATTCAGCTATGATTACACCATTTAGATTAATTGCATAGTCCTATCCTGTGGAGAAGTCCAGCCATGAAGGCCTTCTTAGGAAATAAAAATTATAGAAATGTCAATTAGGTTTGAAGTGAATCATAATATCGATGATTTGCTGAAAGTGTCATAGAAGAATTGCAATGAATACCTCGTTCCCATGGAGCAGTTTGACTAGGTGGCATTCTTAGGGATTGAAATCAAGCATAACAATTCTATGATGATGAATTTTCCCCAAATGTTCTTATGGTAATTTACTCATATTTTTGGAGTGCATGGATCACAAGTCATTGCAACCGCAAAGTGTGTAGGGTAAATTACTGAATACAAGGTGCATTTGGATTTTGAGTTATTTGATTTTTTTGTTAATTTTTGAAATTTTTGAATTATCCTGGTCTGCTTAGCATTTTTTATTTGACCTTTGAAAGCTCTCCACGATGGGATTTTGTAGCATTTAATGTATTTTGCTAACCGTGTCTATCAGAACTAGGTAAATTCCTTGACCGTAGCTGCGACTCACGAGCAAAAAACCTTAATTCGGGGACCACAGTTGCTAGGAACAGGTCGCACCAAATTTGAAAATTAAAAAAAAGTTTTTTAAATTAGTAAATTTTTATTTTTACCTGAAAGAGATAGTAAAACTGAGAGCTCTATGAGGTAAAACCTGCATTCTGACCTAGAATGCTATCGAAAACTTGACCATATTTCCTATGTCCACATCGATGGTCGATCAGCCCGAGGCTTCGACCAGTGGAGGAGTCGGTGTCTCCAAGGTAACTCGAAAACTGAGACCACACAAACACATACCGGTTTAAAATTAACCACACTAAAAATATTGGTTAACGAATCTCACTAAATTATCGATAACAAATCTCACCCTAGCTAGGATTAGTATAGGTTAGCTTAGAGGGTGGGTTAGATTTTTATTAATTTTTTTAGGGTTTTTGGGGTTATATGGGGAGGTTATGACCCTTAAAAGGTCATACTACCTAGTCGCGGGTGGCAAACGTAAGCACCAATTGGTAAATTGGGGATCACGGCTTTCAGCCGCAGCGGGATTTAAATCCCAACAGTCGAATTTTTGATCATTGCACTAACCAATGGTTGGACCTATGGTGCACAAACTTGAGAATTTTTTTTTAAATTTTTCATTTTTTTATATTTTTCTAGGAACTTAATGTCATTTATTGCATTTTTAGAATGCATTTTTTATGTTTGTGAATTTTGTGATCATGTTTTTTACATGCTTTTATGTTTTTGTGAATTTTTTGATTTATTTTTTCTTTTTAGAATTATTTTTCATTTTTTTTATTGTTTATTATTTTTGTTATTCAAAATTTGACCAACAGAGTGAGGGAGACTGATCTCCTTCATGACCTCCATGGTGATCTCACTGATGGGGAGTGATATTGGTTCACCACTGTGGGGTTCGGTTACATCTTGGACCTCCCCACCATCCAAATTGATTAGGCCTATTTGACTACTTTGGCCCATCTTTGGGATGCATGGACCAACACATTTCACCTATCGATAGGTGAGATGACTATTACATTGGAGGATGTCTACCATATATTTTGTATGCTCATTGATGGTGAGCCTGTCACCTCCTCTCCTACCACAGCCAGGAAGGTCGTAGTTGATACCATATTCGGGAGATGAGGCATAGGACCGTAATACCCATGGGGGAATCCATGTAGGAGAGTGGTTTGAGGCCCTATTCTTCTCACAACTAGAGGTTGTATTCATGCATTTAATCATCCAAATATTTCTCCTAGATTATTCAGGCATGAGGTTCCCTTAGAACCTCTTGGATCGGAACAGATAGGTTATGGTTAGCTCTACTGCACGACCTCTCATTCTATCATGGGGGAACGTCCTAATAGCATAGCTATATCATGAGTTGTATCAGATTACACATCAAAGTAGAGTCAACATCATCTAGAACGTCCTCCTCCAGGTTTGGGGTTGGTAGCACATCCTGATTGAGCGTCTTGTTGATTTTGTTACCTAATGTTGACTTTCTTTGTTTTTTTTCTTTAGTTAGGATAGTGCACTTTAAGGGGGAATGTTAGAGTTAAAGTAAAGTGCACTATGCCTTCCTTGACACTTGTCAGTTTCTCTTGACAAGTGTCATGTGTTGAATATAGGCTTATGCCTATATATTGTAACATTTTTATCAATAATATTAAATCCCTTCAAGTTTACCCTCCTTACATTTTTTTTTTTTTTTTGAAACTAAAGGGAATTATTATTATTGATAAAAATGTTACAATATATAGACATAAGCCTATATTCAACACATGACACTTGTCAAGAGAAACTGACAAGTGTCAAGGAAGGCATAGTGCACTTTACTTTAAAAGGGATTTAATATTATTGATAAAAATGTTACAATATATAGGCATAAGCCTATATTCAACACATGACACTTGTCAAGAGAAACTGACAAGTGTCAAGGAAGGCATAGTGCACTTTACTTTAACTCTAACAGATTTGCCTATGTCGATTACTAACATCAACAATGATAGTTAGTGTTATGCCACCTTCTAGCCCTGGGAGCAAGAGGGCTTTAGGAGTAGGTCTCATGTAGGATACCTAGAGCACTACATTACTATATTCTCCCAAATTTACTCTGAGCACATACGGTGGTGACCATATATGTACTACCCTGCCTAGACAAAGGTAGGAAGGTACCTACGTTGGGTGCATACAGATAGATGGATCTTCGATCAGAAGGTCAAAATATGTGAGTACCACTTCTACTCACATGTCCTGAGATAGTTTGGGATCTGGCAGGATGTCCCATAGTTGCCACTCATTTATAGATACCTAGTCCTAAAGAGGGACCTGACCTAGCCCTAGGTGACTCCACTAGGGGAGGATGATGATGACTTTTAGGATTCAGGCCTGGAAGATGTAGACACTACTCCTGACTATGATGGATAGTGGGTAAACTTCTAGTGGTATGGAGAGAGTCCTCTTGTCTAAATAGCTAATGGTTTTGTAGTAGAGGGAGTAGAGGGCACATAGGTGGACCCTCATGGGTGTAGGACCTATAAGAGGATAGAGGGTGCATGGGATGCAAGGGCCACTATAGAGGAGGGCCCATAGGTAGAGGTAGAGTAGGCTTCAAATGAGGGCAAGGAACCTTTGGACAGTGATATTAGGTAGTTGAGAGCCCAAATTACTGACCTCTAGAGCCAAGTTGAGAGAATTTAGACTCAGATTTTGTTCAAAAACACTACCATCATCATTACATAGGTGAAGCTCACTCATGGTTAGTAATAGTGGCACGACTACAAGGAGGAGAGGACAACTCTCCAGGCATAGGTAGCTTCAATAGATATAGATATTAGGAAGATCACTGGCGAGCATGATCTTCTACAAGCACAACTATCTATCATGACCACTAAATGAGATCTACTAAGGGAAAAGATGGGGGCCCTTCATCTACATAAGATGTCATGGCACCTCCTACAACACCATATTTTGTATTTCCAATAGGTCACGACTCCATGGATGAGATCAGGAGGCTTTGTTCGCTCATGGAGGAGGGTAATGAGTGATATAATGTGAATGTAGCTTGCATCTCTCAGCTAGAGGGCTACATCAAACTGATAGTATGGGAGGTTATAGATGATACCCATACTACAGGGATCCATAGGAGCGATTCCAGGACTAGGACTAGTGAGACAGGGTAGTCTTCCACCAGATCAAGCCACATGACTCATCGGATAGAGGGGTTTGCTTCCCATGTATTGGACCTCTTCAGTTTGGGCTAGATACAAGATCCTTAGTAGGCCACATAGTAGGCACCAGAGCAGGCTCCTAGATATGGGGTTGAGGGAGGTAGAGAGGGCTCTAGTGCCAACTAATCAGAGATTGCAATGCAGAGCTACTACACTGATATGACACAAATTTTGCTTTTTGTACCATTATTTAGTGTAAGGTTGAGGACCTACATAGTTGTATCTTGCGGGCATTTTGATGTACCCTGATACTATGTACTCTTGACACACATACACACACACACACATATATATATACATATATATATATATATATATATATACTTTATTTTTGGTATTTTATGCTTATGTTATGCAAATGGATGCAATATGTGTATTTGATTTACTGCTATATGATGTGATGTATGGATGACATGCACTAGCTAGATTATGTATGCATGATTTAAATGTGTTGATGTACTACTTTATGATGTTATGTATACAAATGCAATATTTGATGATAAATGCATGTATAATTTCCTTTATTTTATATGCATTTAATTTATGCTACTTATGACATAGTTTATACCATGTATTTATTGCATATATTTGTGATGAATGCTATGCAAATGGACATGTATGCTTTAATCACTTAAAACATAATGTATGAATGTAAATGAATTTGACAATCTAATGGATGACACCATAGAATGTATAACCATCATGAATTGTAATTGCTATATACTTGTAAAATTTTGATGAATTGTACACCCTTATGTGAGATGTAATATTGTATTGTTTCAGTTTATAAGCTTTTGTAAACTAAAAGGAATATAAGTACCATAACCAGTGGCCATTTAAATATCATTTTTGATATCCATCCGACATCTAATGTATGTGACAACTCATTTTAATAAACATACTCTCATAAAATAATATTGATATTTGATGATTGCATGAAATTTTATTGTGGATTTTTGGGAATTTTTTAGGCTTTTCATGAGACTCAAACACCCTAGTTGACTTATCAAAAGCTGCATACTAACTAATTAGGATTTTGAAAAATAAAGTTTTCACTCCAAATGACCAAACTATTCATTACGCCTATGTGTTCAAGTGAATATATTAGATAAGGCATAAGCATACCCCAATGCCAACCAGGATTCATTCAGCCCATTGATGTATTGGGGATCCTCAAATGTCTATCCGATCCTAGGTTCAAAATCAGTCAAACTAGACCACTAATCAATCCAGGCCACCCCAAGCTAGCCCACTTGCAAATTGTGTAGAACTACCCCTTCAATGAAAGGAAGGATTCATTCAGCCCATTGCTATCATTGAGGATCACCCTATGGCTTTTAAGCATTGATAATTCCAGGGATTTGAGCTCCCCCTTATTTTATTTATTTTATTGGGATACTTGATCTCATATATAGTGATAAAAATCACTATTTATTTTCTCTTTTTAGTGACAATAATCACTGTTTATTTTGAGTTTTCTCTTGAGCAAGGGATTTGAATTTTGATTTGAATAATGATCTTCATTTGATCTTTGATTTGAACTTTGATTTGAATATTAGGGGTTTTTGAATTTTGAGATGTCAATTTGGGATATCGATTTATGATATTGATCTGGGGTATCAATCTTTGATATTTATCTGGGATGTTACTCTGGGATATTGCTCCTTCATTTGCAAGCAAGGGATTTGTTTGGGTAGGGGAGTATGCTTGTCCTTTTTCTAATGACCACTACCCTAGACCATTGCTCCTCACAAGATAAGCAAGTAATAAAACCTTTCAATCAAAGTGACCTGGATCACTTCGTGGCTTTCATCCTTTCATGCCCTAATTATGATTTCTTTAGTGTATTTAATTAGTGATAGGATCTTGATATGCCCAGGGATATCAAAACTAGACCTTACCTAACAAAAAAAAAGCAATATTTCCACTAAGCTATTGATAAGTCCACTAGATATGGTTGAGTGACCGAAAAATTCTAGCTTATTCCTCTTAGCAACAAGATGGATTGTGTTGAAAAAAATATTTACTCACAAGGGTGATTACTGATGAAAATTCAAAGATGCATGATTGAAACACAAACGTGGCATCATTTGTAAGATTGCAAACACAATCTATCCAATGCAATATGTGACAAATGGAAATGCCTAATGCAATGCAATGAAATGGAATGCAAATGAAATGCAAATGATGCAACTGAAATGCAATATGTAAATTAAAATGCAATGCAAAATGTTTTTGAGTTTTCTATTTTGCAATGTTTTGTGGATTTTTCTTATATTTTGACCAAGGTATTTTACAAATTGTTGGAGCCTTTATGCTTTGATCAAAGGGCTAAATATACCTTTGGAGGCTTTTTGACTTGACCAAAGTGCTTACAGATGCCTTTGGGGCCTTTTTGAGGTTGACCAAATGGCTTACAGATGCCTTTGGGGCCTTTTTGACTTTGACCAAAGGGCTTACAGATGCCTTTGGAGCCTTTTTGAGATTGACCAAAGGGATTACAGATGCCTTTGGGGCATTTTTGAACTTGAGCAAAGGGCTTACAGATGCCTTTGGAGACTTTTATTGGTTTTAGGAATATAATGCTTTCAGATAAAGAATATTGAGAGGTTTAGGATCTTCAACTCCTTCTAGCGATGTCAAGTGATATGTCCTAGGTACGATCTTCTTAGAGATCATATAAGGACCCAACTAGTTAGCTACGAATTTGTCTCGCATTTTTGGCAATAAATTTGAATTATGTTGGTTCTCTTTCAACGCAAGATCACCAACCTCAAAGTCTCTCAGATGGAATTTGTGATTGTAAGATTGTTTTAAACACTCCTTAAAAACATGGATATGCTCAAGTGCATTCATGCGATATTCATAAAGTAGGATCAATTGATCTAGGTGAGCTTGCCATGCGGTGTCGTTATTAATGAATTATTTTAATGCGACACGCAACGTTAGAATTTCCAACTCTAGGGGAATAATGGCCTCATAACCATTTACTAGTGAAAATGGAGTTTCCCCAATGGGTGTCCAAATGCTAGTCCTATAAGCCCATAATGCAAGGGGCAGCTAGATGTGTCAATCTTTGTGGTGTTCTTGTACTATATTTTTCAAGATGGAAACCGATGTCTTGTTTGAAGCTTTAGCTTATCCGTTTGCTTGCGTATAGTATGGAGTCATAAAAATATGTTTGATTCTATACTTAGACGTCAAAGCTCTCACATTTTATTCTTAAATGACGTTCCATTATCAGAAACTATCTTGGATGGTATCCCAAAATGACTAATGATATTGGTGAGTATAAACTCAGCAATACGCGCTCCAGTTGTTGTTGTCAAGGGAATGGCTTCCACCCACTTAGTAGAATACTCATTAGCCATAATAATAAAAGCATACCAGCCTGATTATGGAGGAGAGATCTTGCCAATAAGATCAAATCCCCACTGAGCAAATGGCCAAGCCGCTTGGATGGGCTGTAAGGCCTATGATGGCAAGTGTGTAAGATTAGCATGATGCTAACATTTAACACATTTATTGACATACACATTGCAATCCTTCTCCATTGTGGGCCAATAATAACCCATGTGAAGGATGCGCTTGATGATAGCCATGCTGCTGAAATGGCCACTACACGTACCATTGTGAGCTTTTGAAATTGCCGAAGATGACTCTTGGAGCTCAAGAAAATGAAGGAGCACTCCATCGTAGCTTCTATGGTACATGATGTCTTCTAAAAAGACATAATTTTTTAAAGGAGCACTCATTTTTTTGATGAGGAAATTAAGGAAGCCTTGTTTAGCATGGATCTAGACAAAGCCCCAAGACCCTATGGCTTTCCCCCTCGTTTCTTGCAAGATATTTGGGACATCATAAGTGAGGATGTAATTTTTGCTATCATAGAATTCCAAGAAAGCAATCATATCCCAAAAGGTCTCAACTCTAATTTTATTTCTCTAATTCCTAAGAAGCAAACCCCTGAATCTATGGTTGACTTCAGGCCAATCAGTCTGTGCAATATTTCTTACAAGATCCTAACTAAAGCCATTGCAAATAGAATAAGAGATGTTATGCCTAACATCATAGATCCGTTCTAGGGAAGCTCTATCCAGGGTAGGTCAATCTTGGATGGAGTTATCATAGTTCATGAAGCTCTGCACTCTGCTCATAAAACTAACAGGTCTATTTTTACCCTCAAGCTTGATATGAAAAAAGCATTTGACAGGCTAAATTGGGACTTTCTAATTTCTCTCCTCCTTAAGTTTGGTTTTCACCACCAATGGGTTAATTTTATCAAAGAATGCATTTCTAAATCATGGTTCTAGATTCTGGTTAATGGAACAACTATTGGTTACTTTCAAAGTCGTAGAGGAATTCGGTAGGGGGACCCTATCAGCCCCATGTTATTCATCATTATGGCAGAAGCTTTAGGAAGAACCATAAAAAATACTTGCAGTTCAAGGCTAATATTAGGCATCAATGTAACATCTCTCACTAGGGCTATTTCTCACCAACAATTCATAAATGATACCCTTATATTGACTAAGGTGTTATTGGTTGAGGCCAAAAGAATTAAATACATCCTGTAACTCTACGAGGATGCTACTGGTCATAAATTTAATTTCAATAAAAACAAGTTATATTTCTTGAAAACCCCCATTCAAAGGTAAGGAAGGATTGCAAAAATTTTAGGGTGTGATATATCAAACCTCCCCACTTCGTATCTTGGTCTCCCTCTTTTCATTGGTTCATCGAGAGAGTCAATGTGGGACAGGGTTATTGAAAGAATTCAAAAAAAACTTGCTGGATGGAAAGGTCATCTTCTATCTCAAGCAGGAAAGCTGACCCTCACTAAGGCCTCTCTTCAATCATTCTAGTCTATTTCATCTCTGTTTTCAAAGCCCCTGTGAAGGTTTTCCAAAAATTTGAGAAACTCCAAAAAGAATTTTTATGGACTGGATCAGAGGAGAAAAAAGGATACACCTTGTAGGATGGACCAAAGTGTGTAGACACAAGGAAAATGGGGGCTTAGTTCTGAGGAGAATTGCTCATATGAATTTAGATTTACTAGCTAAGTAGGTGTGGCACATCATTTCTGGTGAAGAAAATGAATGGACAACTATCATCAAATGAAAGTATCTTCAAAATATGGAATTTCTAAGTGACTCAGTTCCAATAAGAGGTTCTGCTTTTTGTAAAGAAATTATCAATTGTAAGGAAATCATCAAAAAATGTTTAATATGGGTTTTAGGCAATGGTGAGAGGATAACTTGTTGGAATGACAGGTGGGCTAAGGACGAACCACTGATGCAATATCCTAACTTAGCCCGAATCAAAGATATCATGGAAGAACTCATTGGTAGAAAAGTCTCCGATTATATTGTTGAGGATAGAGGCAGAATGAAGTGGAAATAAATCAGGATTCAAGGATTTCAAACAGAATCAAATGATCTTTGTAATATTCTCAAGCAACAGTTTATCCCCATGAGACCCAAGGAAGATCAAGTGACCTAAGCTCCTACTAAAAATGGGCAGTTCAATGTTAAATCAGCTTACAAGCTTCTGCTTTATGACAAGGATTTTATCCTCCAAAAGGACTTAGTTTGAATAAAAAATTTAATTCCAAAAATTGTAGTGTTTTCATGGCTGGTTATCCAAGGAAGAATTCTAACCATCGATAATATGATGCGTAAAGGTATTTGTATCACTAATCGCTATTATCTGTGCAAGGCTAATTGGGAGACCATTTATCACATTTTCCTTGAGTACCCTTTTTCCTTGACTATCCTAAGTGGGGTTTTTCAGGCCTTCAATATTTCCTAGGTTAAACCAACCACCGTACTTGATTTGTTCATCCAGTGGCCTTGCCCCTTTTCAAGCCAAAGACTTAGATACATGTAGAAAATTTGTCTTAATCACTATATTTGGTAGGTGTGGTTAGAAAGGAACCATAGAGTCTTTAATGAGTCTATCCATGATCATCAAAATATCATTGCCAGGATCCTATCCTTTGCCAATGAGAATATGAACCTTATCCCTTTTGATAGCCGTAAACCTCATCTGTAGGAGACCATGATTTCTTAATATTTAAGCTTAACCTTGTTAGATGAGTCTGTGCCTAGGGTAGTCAACCCCAAAGACAATGTTAAGTGGTCCCCACCTCCTACGGGTTGGTTTAAGCTTAATTTTGATGGAGCGGCTAAGGAAAATCTTGGTAGAGCAGGCACTAGTGACATTGTGTGAGATCATAATGGGAATATGATGCTTGGATTTTTTGAATATTTGAGAACAAGGATGAACAATGAAGCTGAAGATAGAGTTATGTGGAGAGTTCTTCAAATGACTCAAGACTTAGAAGGCAATTTGATCATAGAAGGAGACTCTATGCATGTTATAAATATCCTTAATAATTGGAAAAAACCTCCTTGGAGGATTAAAATAATTTTTAAAGAGGCTAGGATCCTTTACCAGGGAAGACAACATAGAAAATCCCAATATGTCTTTCGAGAAGCTAACAAAGTTGTTGATAAGCTGGCCAATTTTGGTGTCGATGGTGATAGACTTTTCAAATGGGAACATGATGCCTTGAGCAAAGTAGAGGAGCTTATTAAACAAGAATTCCAATAATGATAGTTGAATTTACCAATAGGGAAGGCACTGCAAGTTTGAAGGCTATAAGTATTCTCGTCTCTTTTTTGAAATAGACTCACAATAAAAATTATTCAAGCTACCAGTCTTGGTGGATACTACTTGGAAATACCACAAAGACTAATGGGGACAACCACATATCAGATAACATGGCTCCTAGTCATATTATTAATTTGAGGTTGGTTGATAATCATAGGGTAGGAAATAAATGATAATATAAGACTTCGAACCAGAGCCATGTGGACCACCAGATAGCCACCACCATAAATCTATCTAGCAGGTTCACTTCTCCAAGGCTGATTTGCCAAGATGGGATGTGGTCCCAAAGCATGTCATATATGGAAGAAATAAATTACCAAAGAATTATTAAGATTAACTATCAATACAGAGCTTGTGGGAGTTTTTTTCAGTACTCTACTATGTGTGTCTGCAGCTTTTTTTTTCTCCACTATTTCAAGGAAGGGATATGTGTCTATTTTTTTTTTGTAATTATGGTGCAGGTGTGTTTTCTCAGGGTATACCCAAAATGTTGTATGGGAAGTTTCTTTTTGATAACAGGCTATGTGCCTTATCGGATGTAATGGCTTTGGCAGCATGTAGATTTTACATATATACGATATTTAGTAAGGACATGTTCATCAACAAACCTGGGCTGATTTTTGTAAAAAGTTTTGGATCAACCTATAAAACCCAGTATTAATGCTATAGTATCTTATCTACCAAAAAAAACAAGATATAATTTGTCACTTTATTTTTAAATGTGCATCTTACAGTACGTGACAATACCTGAGGGATTAAACCAAGCCTAAGGAAATCATGTATCTATGACATTCAATTTTGATAAGCTTCAACCTCAACTTACGAGAAAACATGTTCCCCCTTTGGTTCTATATTTGCAAATGTAAACTGGGAAAAAACCTTATGGTGAATGGTAGTACCACTCCTCATCGGATCCTAAAATATCAAAGACCCCCAGGACACTCTCTTTAGAAAGTATCTGGCTCTATAGAACCACTCATGGTTTGGTTCCACATGAATTATGTTGATTGTCTCTTTGTTATCTAATGCTTCGTGCTGCACAACAATTTGTGACAACATCTTTACGTGGATGGTAGTAAAGTTGATAGATGGATTTTGAGGGATTAAGGATCTTAAATATGCCATAGTGTCTACAAATATATTGGATGAATAAGGGATTGCATCGATGTCGTACAACTCTAGTCGAGCTAGATATGTGTCAACAAGATTCTTGTAAGCTTTTAATATTAGGCATCAACATTGAAATAGTCCCTTAAATTGATTAACAACGAGAAGGGAATTGCAAAAGATATTTAGGCTTTTGATCTTCATGGTGACGGTTTTTCGAAGGTCCAAAATTAGGGCTTTGTATTCAGCATTATTTTTGGTGCAAGGAAAATCCAAATTGAATGACAAGGGCACATTCGAGCACCTTGCAGTGTGAAAAATACTATTCCTACATAACCCCCTTGCTCACACTTTAAATAATTGAAGAACAAGGTCATTTAGGATTTGTTATCTAGTTCTTCGGGTGTTAGGATTCTACTCCTAACCACCATACTAATCACATTATTAGTTAATTATTTAATCACTCTCTCTTTCACAAAGGTTGTGACCTTTGATCACACCTTCACACTCGTAGAAATAGGCATTTCATTTGGTATAGTTGAGGCATCAAAGAATATAATTATTAATTAATTGTTGGGTTCCCCATACAATACAACAAAAATTCCTTAATAAAAGTGATTCCTTTTTATTATTTTAGCATTATAATCAATCTTTCTCTATTGGGTTCGCTACATCTGGATCAGAGCTAGTTCAATCAATTTTTTTTTCCCCACACAACCATCGTCTCCACTTTACGTGCCACCTTGTCATAAGTGAGTACGGGTCTGCCTCACAACATCGTATTCCTCTGTGATAACATAAACCGACAACAGAATAAAAAAATAGAGCTCCACCATAATATAAATTGCCGACATCGACTGTGAGTTCTGACGCAGCGATAGTGCAATAAGCGGACATAAACTCTGGAATTTTTTTTTTACAGTGAACAAACAGGATGTCATAGTCTCTTCGACATCTACCTCACCAAAAAGATGAAATAGTAACCCAATATGACAGAAAAGAAAAGAGAGAAGTTATAAAAAATTTAGATGTATGGATGTTGAAGACTAGCAAAGTGATTCAACCAAGCGCAAATTTAAAAAAATACATCAAATCTAAAGAAATCACAAAAAAATTGGTCGCTTGTAGAGTTTTCTGGCAAAGACACAGGTTAACAGTGGAATCGTATAAAATTAGAGTATAAACTTAAGGTTTAAAATAAATTTTACCCATCGGTGGCTACGGTTCGCGTCACTAGAAAACTTTGGCATCGAAGAAAGGATGAAGGTCACAAGAAGTGGCAAAGGATATTGCGAAAGAGGTCTCGAAAGAGGTTTCAAAAGAAATGAAAGAAGTGATGCAAGAAATGGCCGATGGAAGAATATATCATGACCCCAACCTACTTTTGCTACTTAATCTTGCCCACCTACATCAAATCACATCAGTGAGGGTATATAAAATTTAGTTCCAGGATATCGCCAATCGCATCATAGGGTTGGACGAATCAGTCCTCATAAGTGGGTTCATCAATGGATTGAAAGAAGAAATTAGAGTGAATATCATGATGTACACTCCTCGCACCCTATAGGAAGCCATTGGATTAGCCTTGTTAGCCGATGATACATTCAATGTTCAACATCAACATGGGGAGCAACCTATTGATAAATCAACATTCATGCACACTATTCCAAAAAATAAACCCTTGCGAGTTAAGTACCTTAGCCTACAAGAAATGGAGGAGCGACAAGCGAACGATCTCTACTATACTTGTGATGAGCAATTTGGGCCCCTTCATTGTTGTGCTACATAAACATTATATTTATTGAATATAGTTGATCCCTGTCACTCCATAGAGGAGGAAGGTGAGGAAGATGTGCACGACATGACCAAAGCACCTGCTAATAACAATGAAGGAAATGAGGTCTATGTGCAAGAAGTGCTCGATGCACCACAAAAAGATGAGGTAGACATCCATGCAGTAAATAATGAAGGCAAGACATACACTCTCAAAGAACTACACAAAAGTTCATCGCCAATAGTGAGTTCTCATCGTATAGGTACCTGATTTAGAAAGGAGGCAAAAGAGTGAGTGCACCTTTATTTTCCCTTCATTCTACATAGGATGAATCGGCTAAAGCAGAAGCCTACCGTCATCACAATTCTCCTAAGGAAGATTCTACTATTCTTTCTAGCAACCCCCCACTAATGCTTCGACCTTTGATATATCCTTGCCTTCAAAAAAGTGACATTAAATAGTACAAGAACTTGCACAAATTCAACTGGGAAAACAAGCAACGAAGCTCCTTACTTTGAGCTTTGAGGGAAAAGCTCTTTTTAAGGAAGGTGGCATGTTAGGATTCTACTCCTAACCACCATACTAATCACATTATTAGTTAATTATTTAATCACTCTCTCTTTCACAAAGGTTGTGACCTTTGAGCACACCTTCACACTCGTAGAAATAGGCATTTCATTTGGTATAGTTGAGGCATCGAAGAATATAATTATTAATTAATTGTTGGGTTCCCCATACAATACAACAACGATTCCTTAATAAATGTGATTCCTTTTTATTATTCTAGCATTATAATAAATTTTTCTCTATTGGGTTCACTACATCAGGTCTGAGTGCATATGATAAAGAAAATACTACATCATCAAGAAGATCTATGGTGAGAGGCCTACTATTCTCTAGAGGCGCATCAGCCAGTTGATCAGCTATGAATTATTCCTTAATAGAATTTTGGCTTATAAATTCCAAATTGAATTTTGTCAGTAGTATGATCCACTTCATGGTATGTGTATTATGATATATCTTTCTCATCATATACTATAAGGGATTTTGTTTTGATGTGACATACGTCGTATGACTTATCATATAGTGTCACAATTTCTTAGTAGCAAACACTACTGCTAAACACAACTTTTCCATGTATGCATATCCTAACTTGGAATTCACCAAGGTTTAGCTAATATAATTTATGGCCTACTCTTTGTCTTGCATAATATTTTGGGCTAACATGGTCCCTAATGCAAAGTCGGTCACTGATATATATAGCAGAAATGGGACATCTGGCCTTGGTGGAGCTAGTACTGGTGGTGTTGCCAGGTATTACTTAATCTCAGCAAAGGCTACTCGACAGTCCTCATCCCAATTAAATGGGACCCCCTTATGTAGCAGTCGAGTCATGGGTAGATATTTATCTGATAATTATGTGATAAATAGCTTTATGGATGCTACTTTGCCTTGTAGGCTTCTTAATTCATTGATATTTATGGGAGGACGAATCTCTAAAATAGCCTTGATCTTCACTGGATCAACTTCAATGCCTCGTTTTGAAATGGTGAATCCTAAGAGTTTTCCTAAAGTTACGTCAAATATGCACTTCTTAGGATTCAACCTGACATTATGCTTTATTAGATGATCGAAGACCTTCCTCAGGACCTTAGCATGCTTTGAATGTAGCAATGACTTAGCCAACAAGTCATCAATATAATCCTCTAGGATCTTATGCATGTAGTCATGAAAAATATATTTCATAGCCCGTTGATGTGTGGCACCAACATTCTTAAGATTGAATGGCATAAATTTATAGCAAAATGTCTCCCATGGAATTTTAAACATGTTTTTATGTTGGTCTTCGAGTTTAATCCAAATTTTATTGTAACCAAAAAATTGTCCATAAAGGAGAGCATCTCATGACCCACAGTTGCATCTACAAGAGTATCGATATTCAACAATAGAAATGAATCCTTTGGTGTTGCCTTATTGATATCTCTAAAATTCATACAAATATGGATCCTTCCATAATATTTTTCTATAGGCACCATATTGGATACCTATTCAGGATAGTCGATGGAAATGACAAAATCTATGTCCAACAAGTTTTGTAACTCATATTTAACCATTAAGGCTACTATTGGATGCATCTTCCTAAGTTTTTACATGACTAGATTCTTAAATAGATCTAGCGAAAGGTTATGAGTAACCAATTTCATATCTAGACCCGGAATATCCTTGTAAGTCCAAGTAAATATATTAGTTCTCTCTCTTAGTAGAGGGATGAGGTTGGCACACTCATCAGGAGTAAGACTTTCTCCAAACTTAACCTTCCTTGGATTGATGGGATCATTACTGATATCCACTTCGAAGGTTTCCTCTACTAACATATGGGATGCCTCCTCAAGATGGTGAGGTGTAGGGATCAAGTGGATGTCATATGCTAGGTTTATAGGTTCTACATTGGATGCATCCTTAGCATGATAAACATCATGTGCACAACCTAGTGTAAAGTGAAATGGTTGTAGAATTTCTTCATTAGGGAAGAAATATTCAGGCTTGAGTGGTGAGTCAGCACGATCCCAATCAATAGCATCTATATTTAGATGCAATGGTTTGGACAGATCAACTAAATTGTGGAGTGGAGTGGTAAAATCAATGGATATCATATTGATGGAATGGATCTTGTCTCTAGGACCACGTGCAAGTGACTCAATGTTTGTGAAGCTTTCATCCTTGAGATGTGGTTCTGGGGGTATGGGGATCTTTGGATATGGTATGTGAATGGACTGTCACATGGTATAATTAGGCTCAAGGATATCCATGTATGTAGGCAGATTAGGAAACACCATGTGATAGATCAAATCAAAGTTTGGTGGTCTTCCCTTGAGGCAAGGATGGAGATTAATCTCTTTGTACATCTCCTCAACTGTATAAAGTGCATTACGTTGACGTAAGTAGGGATGTCCTATATAGGCTCTCTCCATTTTGTCCTCATCATCATTATCATAATATTGACCTTTTACCCTACCTAATGGAATTGGGCGATGTTCCAAATGATGCCCCATGTAGGCTTTCTCTTGATAGTTGATATCATCATTCAAGGGCTTTTTGCTTGTATTAATTGATTCCATAGGTAATAAATGATGAAAGTTAAGAGGACCTAGATAGGCCAACTCAGTTCCATCATCATGACTACTATCATACATGGATATCTCTACCCTACCCACAGGAATTGGGAGATCAAAAAGATGAGGCCCAAGGTAGGCCCGCTCAGTTTCATCTTCGTAGTCACTCTCGACTATGAAATGCTCTTTGATCTTGTGCATTTTTTCCATGGATAGCAGATGAAATAAAAGTGTAGGGCCTAAGTAGGCTAGATCAGTTTCATCCTCATATTGCTCATTGTTTAAGGATGACTCACTATCATCTATTCCAAGATCATAGTCTGGTCTATCACTTTTGGTGATGGATACTGCATGCACATCCTCAAAAGCAACTTATTATTTGGTGTCCATAGCTATATATATACTTTGGAAATGCATACCAATATCATCGATAGCTTCATGACTTTGATTGTCCAAGTGGGCTCTTGGGTTTTGTTCAGGACGAACCCCCATCGAGGTGTCTCCATGATAAGACTCAAGTGGTTCAATAGTGATGTAGGACACTAATCAGTTATCCCTAAAAAATTTGGAAGGATTAGGGTGATAAGGATTGAAGTCAAATTCACCCCCCAAACTAAGGTAAAAGCAATCTAGAGATGTTACCAAGAGTTTAGCCTATCCTCTGCTATAAAACCCTACACAAAACCTATCAGTAGGTAACTGATATTATGGTTTGATAGGTCTCCTATAACCCTACTTAAATAATCTGAGGCCATAACCATGCCAATGGTAACACTAAAAATATTGCATGGTGTACTCAAGGTTGGAAATATAATGAACATTTACAAAAAAGGGTTCATCATCGTCTTCATCCATGGGCATGGGAGATGCAATCTAGTCTAGCCCTCCATAGATGAAGTTTGTTTGGTTGGGTGGCACCCCTAATGGTTCCACCATCCCTATAGGGAGGCTATAGGCTCATGGTCGGCCCCTGTCCTGTGCATTCTCGATAATATGCATCAACGTCATGTTCTACACAATGTACTCCCCAATCCAAGATTAACGAAATGTATGGTAACCTACGATGCAGATGACCCTGTTGAAAATGTAGGTGAAGCAGGCTGAAGTACCTCTTCAACTTTTGCTTGATCTTCCTCTACTTCCATGGGAGTAGGGGTCTCAATAGTGACTCGATTGGGCATTGATTTGATCTTCTTTTTGCCAATCTTAGCTTTAATATTTCTATCATCCTGATGCATCATAGATGCAGACGGTCTAGTGGAAGCAGTAATTGTGTGCTATAATATCTAAGATATAGAAATTATAGGCTTAGAACACACTTTCTCGATCTTGCCTCCTAGTTATTTAATTAGCGATGATGGTCGCACATCCAGGTGTGTTGAGGGAAGCACAAATTCCCTTGATAAATAAGCTAAGTTCACGTATTTGAATGGCTCTTCATCCAATGACACGACATGAACCTGTCCCTCATGAATGTACTTAATACATTGATGTAAAATGGAAGGGACACAATACATTTCTCTAATCCAAGGCCTACCCAAAATTATGTTGTATTGCATAGCACCTTCGATGACATGATATCACATGGATGGTCTTAGGTCCTACCTAAATAGGTAGAACTATAGTACCTAAAGTCGAGCATAATGCATTATTGAATGCTCTCAATGTGAAGGTCGAAGGTATAATATGCATCTTAGGTAAATTTGAGGGAGTTAACACCTTGGTTGTAATAATATTGATTGATGACCTCGTGTCGATCAAAACCCACTTGAATAGTTTATGATTTACGCATGCAATGATATGCAGCGATGGGTCTTCTACAATAGTAGAAACTATCTTCACTTCATGATCATGAAATTTTATGATCAGTTCCTTATACTACTACACATGTCCCACAAAGTGTGTGAATGCTTCAAGATCCTGGGACTGAACTTCAATGGACTTAAATATATCCATAAGCATCTCCCTATTCTTAGGAGACTTTTGAATAAGCTTATATATCGACAAATTAGCTGGAGTCATCTATAGGTTTTGAACAAATCTACTTATGCTGGTCACCACTGGTCTAGTTGATGGGCCTAACATATTCTGGGTTGGCCTTGGAGGAGGCAGAGTATGCACTCTAATAGATACTGGAGATTGAGTGGGTTGTTCATGCCTTGCATTTCTTATGACAACATTAACCATGCCAATGAACCCCTAGGTGGGTGGTTCGATGCGCATGGTTGACCTGACCAACATTGTTCCTTGATGCCTCGTGATTAGGTAGATGATTCTTATAAATCCCCATATTTTGGTTATCAGGTGCTTGTATATTATCAATGAGAAGTGTACCACTCTCGATCATGTTTTGCATCAAATGTTTGAAATATCAACATACTTCGATGTCATGGCCTTTCGTTCTATAGAATATGCAATACTGATCATATTTATAGCCTTTTTGGCTTAGGCTGATTTGGGTCCACTAATGGAACCTTAGGTAAGCGTATGGCCTTTGCCTCACACAACTGATGAAAAAAAAAATCCAATGACTCTGATAATGGCATGAATATGAGAGGAGGGCACTGCTCCTTATCTTTACCTCTCTAATTTTTTTTGAGCTGCTCATATTGTGTAGCTGGAGGTTGGGCCTGATAATTTTTCTTTTGTTGCCCCTTATCCCATTTTTGGAGGTTTAACACTACCTGATTGACGTGGATTGGCTTGGCTTGTTTTCACTTAGTACCTTTCTTGTTCCACTCCTTTTTGTTCCTGAGCTTCAAGTTACCCTCCTGTAACTTGATGTCCTTGATTACCTTGGCCTACACCAAAGCCTCCTCGAATGTTTGATATTGTTGCAACTATAGTAATAACAAAATGTGCTTTGCACAACTCTTCATAAACATTCAAGTCAATTCTTAGGATGGGATGGAAAATTGTAGATTTGCCATTATCTTCCTCCATCGCTTTTTGTGATCCATCACTATCTCATTGTCATGCTGCGTTAGAGTGGCCAGGTATGATAGATTATCTTTCTTCTTGATGCCAAAGGAGAAGTGTTCAAGAAATGCATCCACTAGTTGATTAAAAATAGTGATGCTATGCCTATGCAATTGGTTGAACCACTCTTAGGTTAGGCTTGAGAGGGTCATGATGAAGGTTCACAAAATCAAGGTGTCGTTGCTTCCAATATGAAAGCACATATCTAGGAATCTAGTCACATGCTCTTGTGCATCTTCCTCTCCTTGAAATCTCTCCAACATAGGCTTTTTGAAATGCTCGGGATATTCTGGAGTAGGAACTGATGTGCATAGATTTTCATTGTGAATTTTATTCAAGGTCAGCTTTTGATAAGTCATCTCTTACTTCTCTATGGCTTGAAATTTGTCTGCTAAGGCTTTGAAAGCTTGTAAATAAATGATCTCCTCTTCTCGAGATCACCTCAGAGGTGGCTTCGGAGGTAGATTCTTCTTCTATTGAGGTAGCAGACTAGGCTCACACTCTTCACCAAGGAGATTTATGGATACTCTTGATCTACTCTCTCTCCCTCTTTTTCCTCATACTACCTATGCTCACAATACTCAGATGTTGGATATCGACTTCATTGTGGTGATGCATGGTGAGTAGGTGGAATAACATACTCAGGGTGTAGTTCAGGAAACGAGGTCTATCATCTCTCAACACACTCCCTGGTATCCTTGCAAGGATGCAAACTAGCACTAGTTGTCAATCCTATCTCTCAACGCATTCCTTTTGTTCAAGGATGCATTGTTCATGCATGCGTTGCTCATACAAGTATTGTCTCAAAAGCCTTTACCCTTGAGTGTTCTCATGCTTGAGAAATACTTGTTCTATGTGAACATCCTCCAATTTATCTTGGAGGATCTGACATCTCTACTCTGATGCCAATATCTATGCTATATCATCATGATTGGCCATGTGAGTCCTCTGATATGTGTACTATATGCAAGCAGATTTGTGTATGTGTCCTGTAATGGACTAGTGTACGATGCTTTTTCCCTTGTATGTGAAGATGGCATTTGCATTAGGTTTCCTAACATACTCAATGCCTGCATGGGATGCAGGATCATGCACATCATAAGAATTCTTGCAAAAATCTTTAGGTTCTCATACGGTCTTAAAAGTGCTTTCATTGCATACACTCGTAGGATGAGAGGATGTAGGCATAGGCTTGTATCCTAGTAGATCGATGACTCTTTCTAAACTGTCTAGTTGACTACTATGCTAAGGCTCATGAGGTGGCATACCTATAGCTACCACTTTCGATATATCTATAGTGAAATTTAAAGGTTCACTCTAATGGGGAGTCTGCTTGGGTACATGCTCAGAAGTGGCCCTATCTATCTGCCCCTGAATGAATGGATCTCAAACCTACCTAGGCTCAAATGGTGGAGGTCATGAACCTCCTCTAGTTGTAGGTTGAAGGGGTACCAATTTGGATCCTTCGATAATATCCTCTTCGGAAGACCCCATGGATGCATGTGTAATGTGGTCACGATATATGCTACCATGTTGGAAACCCCAATCTGGGAAGCCCTAATCTCTTATATGTTCTTAGAAGAGTGTATGATACTCTCTCTAATCAAGTTATTCTCGATAGAATTTCCTCATGTAGAGTTATCTCCTCTAATGCTCACCGAATGATGTTCAAGAGGATTTTGTGATTGAGGCCGCTCTACAGTGTGATGTGCACTAGGTGGAGCTTGGGCTTCAATCTCGGTTTTATGCCTGGATTGACCTATTCATGTTAGAACCATTGAATTATCTTTTAATTAAATTTTCTACCCTAGAGCAAGCAAAGTAAACAATAATGATTATTTGATTTAAAGTTTGCTTGTGAATCCTAAACTATTTGATGTGTTTTTGGTTTGTTGTATCAATAAAGGAACTCTAGACGTGTTTTGCAAAGCGTTGATGATATTCTCAATTGTTTAATGTCTTTCACCTGTATACTCATAGATCGACAACCTGGAAATAAACTCCAAGCCTCATAATCCAACCTATAATGTGTATTAATGAAGCCCACACATGGTCAGGGAGTGCAGGTCCTCCAAAATCCTCACCCATTTTCACCCAGTTAGTATCATACCATCTGAATAGAAGTATATTCAAATTTTCTAGGCTACAAAAGGTTCTTGCATCCGGTATTGGTATAGAACATAGGGTACGAGGGAGTTGGGCCAACGGGTGGAAATAACCTCCACCGTCGGTGAAACCCTACTAGTGGTTGGATGTGACTTCCAACTCACTAGCGTTTATTTTGGAACGTGGTGTGTGTGGTTCTTTTTAAATTGCATAAAAAGGAAGCTGCATAATATAACATTCACATGATCATTTCCTACATGATATGCATAAAAATAATGTTTTAGAAATTTAGAAAGTATGCACGCTATGTCCTACATGATCTTACGACAATGCAAGTTATGATGATATGGCCTCTAATTGGGCCTCAAGCATGCAAATCTACCACACCAATTATTCTAGCATGTTGGATTCTAGGGTGGACTGCACTCAAAGGTCCACTATTCCTTATAGTGCCTAGCTAAAGCATAAGCAAACAAAACCCTAAGACCTAATCCATTTTTTTCCTTAAGGTGTCCTAATTAGATTTCATTTTATGCTCTCTGGAAAAACACAAACAATAGAAATATAAATAGAGGTTAATAATATGACCTACCTCTGGTCCTCATTTGATATAGCTTTGGCTCCCTACTATATGCTATGTCTGCTGCTAACCACGGGTTTGATGCATGGTTGTCACTATAAACCATGACTATAAATCATGGGCTAACATTTTGACCATGGCTATCAACCATGGTGAGCACCTACCATAAAAAAAAAAAAAGACAGTCAGTCAATCATGGCATAAAATTTGGAGTTTTGCCATGATCACCTTCTGTACGATCCTAAAAGGTGTATATCCTTAATATTGTAACGATTAAAACACATAAAAAGGGATATAGAAGCGTACAAGAATTGAAAATTTTGAAATAACCAAAAGAAAGGTATATTTATTAAAATTGAATCATTTCATGGCTACAAATTTGTCCCTCTTAGGGATACCCAATGTGATACAATGTTACAATCATAAGAAAATACCTCGCAAGGGTATGTATAATCCGTAGGCCTTTTAGAATGACGAGAAATGCTCTAGGGTGTCGATGAACCTCTTCTCCATGATTAGAGGCATTTTTTGCCTTGCATTCCAAAAACTTGTTAGTCCTGCATGTAATAAATAAAAAGAAACATTAAAAACCAAGGAGGCCTCTCTTGATGAGGCTTTAAAAGGATATTTGTATAAAAGATGACATAATAATCAAGAAATCAAGAAAGTGATTTAATATGTGTAAATTGATCTAAAACATGATAATATACCAATAGAAACATGAAAGAAACTATGTTTAATCTATCTAAGCTCCTATTTAATCAATTGAAGGTGTGAAATCAAGAAAAATATTCATTATTCCTACACTACAATAATAAAGGAAACTTGCAATTAACACCTAATCTGTCGGTCAAATGTCTCTAAAATGCCAAATTAAACCTACAAAAGGATTAATATGATCTAATTAAATAGAATGCAAAACTAAGAACAAAGAGATCAGGTATCACTTGCTAACCATGGCTCATTCACGTAGGGGGCACTATTCACCGCATCTGACAACCATGACGAAGATTGAAATAAGTTTACCCTCCAAATCAAGGCTAATTCTTTGATTATCCTTATCAAATTTATGTCCAAGGGTCGCCTCTATGTCCTCTAATAGGTATGGTGGTTGAATTAACCTGATGGTGCACGGGTTGCACGAATTGATATTTCTTGGATCTCTTAGGCTCCTAGGACCTCCATGGCAATTTGATCTCCAATTGAGTAGCACAAGTGTCCCTCTCAATGCATATGTGTGAGTATGCAATTCATTAGGGCTTTGTTTCTCAATTGATGTAAGTTTCTCCAGACTTATCCCCAATTTAGAGGGGGTACTTATAGCATGTGCCAAGGTCTAGGGGTGGCTTCCTCATGAAGCCAAGATCAATATTGGGTGGTTGAGCTTATTGGGTAGAAGAATCTAGAAGCTTCCTCGCTCAAACCGCTCCAATTTGCAACCAATTGGTCGTTGCAATCAATTTTGGGTATGATGAAGGCCAAATGATTTAGAGGCTTGATCATGGGTGTCATCTATAGGTAGCTCTGTTAACTACGGGTGTCAGCAGTGGCTAGCTCTAACTAGAAAAAGGTGCCCAATTAAGTGGTAAAAACCACTGCTATACCTTGGATTTGTCCAAAGGCCTTCCATATGGTCTTCTATCATGTCCCATATGAGTAGTCTCCTCGACATGACACAATTTAGGTGTCTACAGATGGAATAAAGGAAATAAAATACGGGCGTTATTCCTAATGCTATCATTGGTACAATATAATTATTACGTGCCAAAAAATATTAGGAGTAGATGTTTTCTCAAATATGTGGATAAAAATAAATCCTTTACATATCTAGAAGATCCTAACCTCAGTGGATATAGTCAAAAGGACAAAACTAGATATGACACTATATCCCTAGCCATTTAATATTTGGTTTCTTCAATAGGATTAATCTATATGTATCATAGAGTAATGATATTCTCTCATATGTTAGCAAGCATTTTAGAAATGAGGTAATTTATAATGTTATTCCATATGACATATAGGATATCCCTATTACGAAGCCTTTCATGTGGAAGTTTCATGGTGTATATGAGTTTAGACCTAAAATCATCATCGTTAGATTCTATTATTTTTTATATAGGATTCTAGAGGTAAAACATCCATAAAAACCTCCTTGATAAAAAATAAGAAGTGTTAAATGACAATCAATTAGGTAATTTTTTTTTTCTAATGATCAATTCTCAATAAGGAAAGAAGCTTGCTACCACCACCTCTAAATTTTTTATAGATGTCTAATAGGTTAAATTGACTAAATGGTATCCTATTATAGTGATGTCTTCACATCATCTGTAGGGGTCCCTCTTTATTGTTAGGTCAAACATGTTATTAGTCTACTACTAGGGATACCTTTCCTCAATGAACTAGTCTAGTAATACTTCATTCTAGAGAATGATGAGATTAAGCACCAAATCAATATGCTAGTATATAAAGGTCACACCAAACATTGTGCTTCACTTTGTGAAATTATAGTTATATTAGTGTATAATAAACATGAATCTTGGTAATTATGTATTGAATATAGAGCACTAAGAATGATCATGGTCATGAATGACTATCACATTCCTAGGATTTATGATCTCATGGATCAATTCAAGGGTGTAAAATACTTCACCAAGATCAATATTAAATCTAGATATTTTTAGATTTGGATTACACTAGCCAATGTTTGTAATACATCATCCAAGTCCAAATAAAATCCCTTTGAATAGTTGGTTATGGCTTTTGTACTTATTAATGCAACTACAATATTTATGCAAATGATGAATTATATACTATGATCATTCATCTACATGAATAATCTTCTTGTATTTAGAAAGACATATGAATATTAATTAGAATATATCAACCAAGTTTTAAGTAATTAAAATACTTAAAACCAATATAATATTTCTTAGAACCAACTAAAATAAAGATTCTTTTTTAATTAGACATATTAATATCTAAACTTCATCATTTATAACCATTGACTTTATGTCAACTCAAAAAACATTCAGGTTATTTGAGATTGAACTAAATTGAAGACCTTGAATAAAACTAATAGAATATTAGAATTATAAGTTTCTATAATTGGCTTGTGTTGGGATTCTCAACCATTAATTGGCCATTAAATCATGTGAGTGAAGCACGTAAGCTAAGTTGATCTCTTGGACTCACGTGCAATAAGATTCATTCAAAGCATTGAAGTAGTATATTTATTTAGCTCTAGTTATCATTTTACAATACCTACAAAAACCTTTTAAGATTGGCATAAACACTTTAGAAAATGCACTTAGAACCATCCTTATTTAGTAAAAATGATGAAAAAAATTATATATACCTAAAACAAAATGCAAGATTGAAATGTAGCAAATCTAAGTGCAACCATACAAATAAAGAATAAAATAAATAAAATTATTGGATGGTGTCATTTTATTAATAATACTTTGTTCTTTCCAATAAGATTACAAGAAGATCCCTCTTAGGGATTGCTACCAATATTTATGCAATGAAATAAAATTGAAACTAATTTGGATATACAATGCATGATCTCTTAGCATCTACAAATTGATTAGGGATAGGTTTTCAAGAATATCAAAATATATGATGATGATGGATGAATTTTTATGTCACTGCTTCTTTCATAAAGACCTATAATCTGCACACAAGAATATTTAAAGAGCATCAAAAGAATATGAAGATCCTTTCAAGATAAGGCTTATATTTATGGTAAAAAAAATAATACATAAACTAAAATACGATAAATACATGCATGAAAATGAAATCCAACTATTCTAAATAGTAATTAAAATACTGCTAAACTTAACAAAAGAAAGAAAACAAGAAATAAATCTCTACCCAAGAGGTCATATTTATGCAGGATGGTCGTACCTGATGGTCATATCTTAGAGATATGATCATACTTGTAGGCCATATTTGAGAGAGATTGTTGCTAACCTACAAATGATTTTATTATAACTGATGTGAGGTGACACTAGATTTGATCTATGGATTGGTCGACAAATTGATGCATTCATGAGGAACGACTTGAGGGTCAAAATTAAATATTTGAAACAAGAATGATTGGATTATATGAGGAGCATGGGTGTGATCTTCAAACTTCAAAGTGATCCATTGGCATGCTTGGAATCTTCATGGTTGAAATTTGGTATCACTTCATTACTTGGAAGTAAAATATCTCTTTGATCCTCAATTTGATAGTAATTCACTGTATAAAAATTTCTATATTTTAGTGAAGGCTAGGTGCCATTATATAGAATTCCAATAAGGGATTCCAAGCTTGCAAGGGAAGCCAAGAAGAAATTAGAATCAGTAAATGTAATTACCCAATCTAGAAGCTTTCCACAATAGAATGTCTATGTCATTATGCTTAGTTGGTACATGTAACCATTTTAACCATGGCATGGGATTTGAATCTTGTTTTAGGCACGATCATCTCAGGGTGAGACGATCATGAATATTGACTATTTTAGGGTGATACAGTCTCTAGAGGCCATCTCTTGGTGGGATGGTCCCGGTTGTAAAGGAAAATTCCTCCATTATTGAGTGGTGATGACCATTGTTGAGCCATGGGGCTGCCCAAGGTGGGTCATATGGCCTTAAAGAAGTCCATATGGGCAGTCTCCTCAATATGATGTGTTTTAGGTGTCTATCGATACTCCTTTTTGGGATGCATTGTGTGAAAGCACAATGCAGAGCAAAATAGATGACCTATAGTCAAAATGAGGGTTGATGGTATTCATTGATTTGATAAATGTTAGATGTCCCAATAATGGGAAGAGCATGCATTTTTAAATTATTGCTTTCAACACATTGGTGGATTTAATTTTAGGTAAACTTCCCAGTTGAAGGTAGGAGTTTCTACATCAAACAACTTTAGGTGTACCTAATATTGGTAATATGAAAATATTTTGGGTAGGTGATTCTACAAGTTTGGTTTCAAACATACCAAGTGTTAGCATATTTAATTAGGTTTATTAAATTATTATAAAATAGCGCTATGCACTCTCCAAGTAGTTATTGGGTGGTTCATTAACCACCTTAGAAGTGTATTTAATATTTTCTAAAATTAATCAAATGTAGCTTGTTATATTCATCATTATGGTATCAAAGCATACATTTGGGCAAGGTAATTTGGGTGGTTAGGCAAGGTAGTTTATAACTACTCCTTCCAAGAATTTATTCCAATGTGCATAATGGGAATGAAACGAATACAAAGACCCTAACACGAACATAGGATGTACAATGGATACATGCAAGGGTTGCACGGTTTGAAAATTTTTTTGAATCTTGGTTTCAAAGCAAGAAGACAAGGTGGATAAGCCACCAACATGAGGAGACAAGACGAGGCATTTGACATGCATACTAATGACACAGGCTGATGATACAGAAGATAACAAGATCGGATGTGATGTGATTGACATAGACCAACAAGAATGGATGCGACACAACTAATAAAGACCAATAATATTAAATACACATAGACCGAGATAGTGGATGATGTGGCATACATAAACCAAGACCAAGCAACACTTGGTAGTTACTGAATGGAGATTTGACTTGGTAGCATTCAGTTGGTCGAGCAAAGAGGTGATGTGGTAACATTCAGTTGGTTGGGTCAATAGATGATGTGGTGGTTATCTATTGGTTATTGCGAGGGTAAAAGGTTGGGCTTGATTGCTCAAAGGCAATCAAAACCTTTCTTGCATTGAACATTTTTTTAACTGTCCTATTGTCTTCCCATAGTGCATGTGGGACAAAGCAAATTTTTATTTATTTATTCTTACCTAGTCGAGCACGTACAATAAAGGTGTATTTCTTACACCATATCCTCATTGGTTACAATAGCCAAACATGCAGGATTAGCCATGATAAGACTTGTCACCGGTAGGTTGTGGGGTCAAATCCTATAGAGTTCCAAGCACAAAGAATACTTTCTTTGGTGTTTGGTTCCTCTCAATGAATATAAAAGGCACATAGTGCCTTTGTATTTTCACCTGACCACATAGCATAGTTGGTCCAACGACAAGTGCTAGGTGCAAGGGCGATGAAGGTCAGGGGTACCAACCCCACTGAATTTCAAAAACAAAAGGTATTTTTTTATATACCTTAAGGTTTTTCATATTTGAAAAGTGGAATATTATTTTTTATAATTTTTTTTTTTGGAGGGATAAGGATTCTTTTAATTGTTTTTCCAAATCAAATTTTTTGCCACTAAAATAGGAGGAAAACCTAGTGCATTTTTTTTCTCTCATGGAGGGATAAGTAACTATTCATTTTGAAAGGTTATATGTCAATTTTTTTATCCTTGTTTATTTTACAACAAAAAGGGGGATCAAAGCATTTTATTCTGCAAAATTCTAAGATAGGGGTAGATCAAGATGCCTTTGTCTCATGTTTATTCTGTTTGCTACTAAAAATGAGGTCCAACATCATATCTATGATGCCAAATATGGTAAGGAAGTTTGGGATGCTTTGAATACCATTTATGAAGGGAATAATCAATCCACTATTCTAAATATTCAAACTCAACTACATGCACTCAATATGAAACATGGTAAGATAGTTGACCTATTCCTATGCGGAGAGGAAGAATTGAAAGCCAAATTGAATGCTATGGGAGATACAATGGTAGATACTCTTTTGACCTCAGTCATATTGAGAGCTTTACCAGAATCCTACAAGGTTTTGATCACCTCTCTCAATATTTCTAGAAGACAAGTTACCTTTGTGGAATTGGTAAATTTACTTCAAACTGAGGAGGCAAGTCAATTTTAGAAAGATGAAGTGCCAGATAATGTCCTCTACTCGAAACAAGGGGGTAAGAAACAAGGTAATTTTCATAAGGGAGGATTTTCATAAAAAGAAAAATGGAAACAAACTCAACAAAAAGATAAGCAATATTGCAAAATATGTGATATGAATAACCATAACACCAACAGGTGTTGGTTTACGAATAAACAAAAAAATGAAAAATATCACAAGAAAAATGTAAAATGGAAATAAAAACCATAGAAGAAGAAGAAAAAACCCAAGGGGAATGTTTCTTATGCCAAATCAGACTCGAAATCAGATTTTGAGTGAGCACATAAGGTGCTCATGACTCACATATTCTCAACAGAAACATGCAGTGTGGTATATTGATTCCGATGCTAGTAAACACATGACTGGAGATAAATCATGGTTTGAGATATTTTAGGCAAAGGAAGGCATGCCAATGAAAATAACTAATGATAATACCTATCAAGTCTACGGTGAATGAGATGTTTTTGTTACTCTTCTAGATGGCAAATGTCAAATTAAGAAGGTTCTCTATATTCTTGGATTGACCAACAATTTGGTGTCCATCCCTTAGATATTGGATAGAGATATGGATGTTGTTTTTAATGTTGAAGAGGGTATAAAGAGATGTTTTATCACTAGATAGGAAAATCATATAGCAATAGGATCATAAAATCATGGCTTGTTCATTTTAGATGTCGTTTAAATGCCTCATGTTGCTATGGAAACAACTACAAAGGAGGCTACTTATATTTGGTACAAGAGATAGGGGTATTTGTTTGCTCAAGTTAAGCAAATATGAGATGGTGAAACTCCTTCCCAACATTTCATCCATATTACCAGTATGCTCAAATTTCTTAGAAGGGAAGCAACATCAGGTACCGTTTGAGGTTAGCTCTTCGAGAGCTAAGAAACCTTTGGAGTTGGTACACACCAACCTATGTGGTCCTATACCAAACAACTATGGTGGAAAGAGGTATTTTCAATTGTTTGGTGATGAGTAATCACAAAAGATATGGGTTTTCTTTATCCAATTGAATTCAAAGGTATTTCTATACTTTCACTAGTTCAGTAATCTTGTTGAGGAGTCAAGATGTTCCATAAAAACCCTCTGCTTATATCAAGGGGGGAATATACCTCAAAGGAATTTTTATCATTTCTAAATACACATGGTATTAAGAGATAGTTGACAACCACCTATACTCCACAGAAAAATGGAGTTACTAAAAGGAGGAATCATTCCATTGTGGAAATAGTTTGATGTATGCTTAAGGGGGTACATCTTGAGCATGAGTATTGGGCATAAGTAGTAAGTTCAACATCGTACCTCTTGAATAGAGCACCCAAAAGATCTCTATAGGTAATGACTCCACAAGAATGAAGAACACAAGCTTATACTGAGAGGGGGGATGAACAGTATAAGACCACTTTTTAATTTTCTTTCCCAATCAATATTATGTAATGTATAGATAGAAATATCAATAGTAGTAATAAAAGAAATGCACAAATCACCACACACAATAGAGACACTAATTTAATGTAGTTCACCCAATGTGGGTTACATCCACAGAGAAAATATTTCACTAAATTTTCTCAATAAATCTCTTGGGAATCCTTTCCCGATTATAAATTTATGGACCTTTGTACAAAGGATATACCAATCCCCTAAATCAAGTTCATGGATATATATCCAGAGGAGAACTCCTCCTTTGCTCTGGCTGGTGATCCTCTAGAATACTACTACCTCCACTACACTGGCTTGTGTATCTCTCTCCACTAAATACTCCTATCCTCACTCAAAAGATATGTCCTCACTACCTTGGCTAATGGATCTATATCCAATGGAGACTACTGTCCTCTACTCTATCACCTCCAAAGATCTATCTCAAATATGCACTCACATAGTCCTTTAGCCTAGAAAAAATTTGCTCAATCTTTGTCTCTGGTCTAGCGCAAACCTGTCCTCAAATCTGCATGAAAATCTGTTATCAAATTTACACTAAAAACAGTCCTTCGGTCTAGCACAAATATTTCCTTGATATTTGTACTCAAGCTTTAACTCAAGGCTTGACTCAACTCTACTGGATCTTCCCTAAACCTTAGCTCAAGGTTTGAACAAATCAATCAACTTTGCTCTCTAGTCTTCTAAAAGACTTATCTCAAATATGCCTTGTAAGCTTCTACAAAAGCTCACACTTATATGTCCACAAGTCCTCTCTATAACTTGTACAAATCTGCTCCACAAGTCCTCTCTAGAACTTGCTCAAATATTCTCTACAAGTCCTCTCTAGAACTTTATCAAATCTGCTCTACAAGTCCTCTCTATAACTTGCTCAAATATGCTCTATAAGTCCTCTCTAGAACTTGCTCAAAATTTCTCAATAAGTCCTATCAAGAACTTATCCAAATATACTCTCAAACTGTATTGTAAGCTTCCATAGAAGCTCACAACAAATCTGTTCACAAGTCTTCACAAATACTTACCTCAAATCTTCTCAACAAGTCCACACAAGAACTTGTCCAATCTCATTGAAACATAAAGAGAATTGTTAGAGACTCAATATGTTCTACACTTATCACCATGCTCAATTAATTTCAATCACTCTATTAAAAACATAAGGAGAATTGTTATAGACTCAATATACTTCAAATTCAACTCAATGCTCAATCACTTTCTCAACTCAATTCAGAATATAGAATAGTTTATTTTATGGAAATTGAATAATCACTTCACACATCCACTTGAATAGGCTCAACAAATTCTACTCAACCAATAACTCAATGAAACAATCCTTCCTTACAAAACTTATTCCAATTATATAAACACCAACTCAAAATATTTCCAAAAATACTCAACAACCAATCTCACATAAAAATGATACTCATGATCTTTGCAAATCCTAGTTCAAGTTCTTCACACAAACAACTCACTTCAATAACCATGCTTATAAAATAAGTCTCACATAACAATGATACTCATGATATTTTCAAACCCTAGTTCAAGTTCTTCACTCAACAACTCACTTCAACAACCATGCTTATAAAAAAATCTTCACATAGCAATGATACTCATGTTCTTTTCAAACCCTAGTTCAAGTTCTTCACTCAAAAACTCACTTCAACAACCATGATTATAAAAAAATATGCACATATCAATGATACTCATGTTATTTTCAAACACTAGTTCAATTTATTCACACAATCAATGGTTTCAACAACAATGCTTATCAAACAAGGTTTTAACAACAATTCTTTATTTCAGAAAACCTTGAAGCATTAACTAAACACACTCTAGGAAACCCTAATCAAGTCCTTTTCACTCCAAATGTATTTTCCAAAAAACCAATCAATCAACTAAACTATGTAAGAATGTGATCATACTTTTTTATTGATGATGAAGGGATCTCATAAATCTACCACAATCACAAACACATCTATGCCAAAATCAAAGAGGTTCGAAGATAAATCTTTCTCACAATGTAATGCAAAAACTCAATTACACCTTATCACTCCACCTTTCAAAACAACCATCAACATACATAAAATATTTATCCAATAACACCTTATAATATCCCAATTAAAATAAATTTAACATCCACCAAAATTAACTCAAAACCTCTTTAATCATATTTAATGGCAAAAAGAACTTTGGCAAAAATCAAATCCACTTTCCTTATAACTCCAATAACATAAATCAATTATCAATAAAACAACCTTTCATATACCCTTATAACTCCAAATAACACCTTATAGAAAATATTAGGCAAATAAAATTTTAATTAAAAATACCTTTGCCACTAGTGAGATTCTAACCCACAATCATTGCCTCCTCATGCGCCCTAGCCATGAGCTTGATCATCGTGTGTACTAGATGCATGCTTGGAAGCCTAAGAGCATATTGTGCTCTTTCTTCTAAGCCTAGCGCTCAAAATGAGAACATGCCAAAAATATTTCCCCCTTGGTGCTCAAGACAAACATGCCAACAACCTCCACATGAATCAATCGTGGTCACTTCCACTCCCAATGCTCTCACGAAACTGCACTACCAATGGACCACACTATCCAATGGGAGTGAGGCCTTAAGCCCTCCCTTTTCATATTTTTCCTAGTGCTAAAAGACAACATAAAAATTTTCTTCTTCCTCAATGATTGCATGAATTACTCTTTCTCTTGGTCGCATGAATATTAATCGAAGAAGGGTAAGTTTTAATATTCTTTGGTGTGGTATTTATACACGAGTTCCACATTTTTCCATAGACGTTGATGCTCTACTAAGTTTGATGACGTCAACACTTTTTAAAAGATTTTATAATTTATAAATTATTTAAATTCTAAAATAATTTAAATTTTATAAATTATATTTATGAACCTTTGAATTTAATAAAAATTAAAGCCTTCCTTGAGATAAAATTTAAATCTTTATTTGTAATCCACTGATTTGATGAAAATTATTCTACCACCATGGTTTTAATATAAACCTTAATTTTGTCATCATGATGTTTAAACAAAAACCCTTATAGAATAATATTTTGATAACTTTTCTTCAACTCTTCGCATTGCTCCTGGTGTTAATGATGGTGTACTCCATGGTATTAATGACAACTTCATGTGTTCACTTTGGTATCAATGACAACTTCTCACCTTGACATCAATAACAACTAAATGAGCTCAAAATGTCAAAAAAATAAGCATGGAGTGGTAGGAAACCCTCCATTTCTCATATAAGGGTTTTTGGATGTAAGGCATTCATGCACATACCAAAATAGAAGAGGAATAAGTTAGATGAGAAAACCTTGCAATGTATTTTTCTTGGTTATGATGAGCATTCAAAGGGATATCGATTGATAGATCCTATGACCAAGAAAATACACACTAGTAGAGACATGGTATTTGATGAAGCTTTCACATCAGATAACATATCTATAGTTGTATACCTAGAGGAAGAGGAGTCTAAGAAAAAGGTTTCACCCCCACAGAACAAGGTTCCAAAATGGTATATTAGCACATTGAGAGATTCAAAGTTTACTTCACTTCTAGATCTAACTCTAGATCAACCTTGTACTCACAACATGAATCAACAAATGAGAGTAGAGGCATCAACTTTAGAGGTTGATGAGATTTATCAACAGTTTGATTAACTATCTATAGATGCAGAGGAAGATAGAGAAACATATATGGATGATGAATGGGTTTATATGTTAGTATTAGATGAGAATTAACCCACAATAGTTCAAGATGCACTTAGTGAGCCTCAATGGAAGGATGCTATGGAAGAAAAACATACATCTCTCATTAAAAATCATATATGGAAGCTAGTTAATATGCCTTCAGTAAATAAGCCCATTGGCTAAAAATGGGTGTTCAAAGTGAAGTATAAAGGAGATGGTACTATTGATAAGCATAAGGTACATCTTATTGCAAAGGGTTATGCTCAAAAAGGTAGAATTTTTCCTCTAGTACAAAAATAACTACCATTCAAGTACTTTGTGCCATGGTAGCTTAGTTTGGGTGGAAGTTACATCAGATGGATGTAAAAATTTATTTCTTGAATGGTGACCTACAAGAAGAAGTGTGCATGACCGAACTAGAAATATTTGTGATTGAAGGGCAAGAACATAAAGTTTACAAGTTTTTCAAATCCTTGTATGGTCTAAAACAAGGTCCACAAGCTTGGTACATCAAAATAGAGTCACCTGGTGCATCATAGATTCAAAAGAAGTTCTTTAGATGTAAATATCTATATCAAGAACAATGGTTCTGACATAGTGATTTTGGTACTATATGTGGATGATATGATCATAATAGGTAGTTCAGAGAATATGATTGATGCAATGAAATATGATTTGAAATAGTATTTTGAAATGACAGATCTGGGACTTCTTCACTATTGTCTTGGTTTGGAAGTGACTCAGAAAGAGAATCATATCAGAGTAACACAAAAGAAGTATGCTAAGACATTGGTAAAAAAATATCGCATGATTGACTGAAATTCTAAGATTAATCAAATGGATCTTGGACTTAAGTTATCACAATATGATAAATCACCATAGGTAGATGGTACTCTCTATCACCAACTCATTGGAAGTCTCATATATTTGATAAATATCAGGCCAAATATCAGTTTTGTTGTGGGTTATCTTTCAAGGTTCATGTAGGAACCTAAGGTGAGTCATTGGAAAGCAACAAAGAGAGTTATTCATTATGTTTGTGGTAGTACAGACTATGGCTTGGAGTATAAGAAGAATGACCAGTTCTTCTTACAAGGATACACAGACTCAAACAATGCTAGATCCATTGATGATTGCAAGTTGACTTTTGGATACATTTTTCATCTTGGATTTGGACTTGTCTCTTGGCACAATAAAAAGTAGCAAGTGGTTGCTTTATCTTCTATAGAGATAGAATATCACATAGCAAGTGGAGCGGTCTATGAGATAATGTGGTTAAGTCATATTCTTACAAACATGGGTCTTTTAAAGTATCTTCCACTTTATTTATTTTACAATAATCAAGGTGTTTTGAATCTAGTCAAGAATCCAGAATTTCATGAGCATACTAAAAACATCGACACTCGATGTCATTTTATTCAAGATGAAGTTCCAAAGCACCACATACAACTCTAATATATTCCCACTGATAAGCAGGTTGCAGACATTTTCACTAAGGCACTTGCATGTGTCAAATTTGAATTTTTTCATAATTCTCTTTGTATTTTCCAATAATGCAATAAGGGGGGATGTTAGCATATTCAATTAGGTTTATTACATTATTATAAAATAGCACTATGATCTCTCCAAGTAGTTATTGGATGGTTCATTAACCACCTTAGAAGTGTATTTAATCATTTATGAAATCAATTAAATGTAGCTCATTGCATTCATCATTAGGGAGGTGTGTGATAATTATTGGAAATGCTTCTTGAATGAATGCAATTTGTGTTTATTGAGTGTTTTATTATTGAATTTGATTATGAATTTTGTGATTATATGAATACCCCCTCAAGTGATGAGTAAATAGAGGATATGGAAAGTGATGAAAGTGAAGAGTCACTTGAATAAGATGACTTATTTTGGGTATTGTAGAACCTTTGTGAAAATGGAAGGGGGAAAGATCCTATTACATCTTTTATTTCACCCATTATATTACTATTTTTGGTGAGTGACCTTATGGTAATTTACTCATCCTACCAAATTTCATAGACAACAAATCACTGCAATCACCAGGTTCATAGAGAAAATTATTAGAGACAAGATTCACTCGATATTTATTAGATTTTATGTTACCAAAGGGGTTAGGTGCCTTTGGGGGTTTTTAAATTGATGTGGCCATTATTGGTGATCATTTTTATTCAAGTGACCTTATGGTAATATACATATCTAACTGTATTACATGGATAAGTAGTCGCTACAACCACCAAGTATGTAGGGCAAATCACTAAATACAAGGATCACTTGAGAATTTTGACCAAAATATAGATATATTTATCTTTTTTTTACATTTTTTGTAAATTTTGGGGCCTTTTGTGGTAATACGATCGGATTAAATGTGATAGTTTAACCTTGAAATGGTAATGAAATTTTGAAAATATAAAAGCAAATTTTTTTTATTTTTGACATCATTTTCATAGCTGGAAGTTGTAGAAAAGGAGAGGTAGAAAGGAGAAGAACAATTTGTGATGAGGAGCACTATTGAAGAGTTCACCTACTACCACTATGGACCAACCTAATACTTTGACGAGCGAAGGAGACAGAGAGAGAAAGGTAGGAACCATATTCTCTCCTTTGTTATTTTATCCATTAAAAAAAACCTCACTAATTAATGCAGGTAATGAACCTCACTTAGAAAATTAAGGTAAGGAATCACACCTATTAGGATGTAGTGTAGGTTGTTTTAATTCTTTATTGCTTGATTTAGTATTTTTTTTTTGGGTATGATTTTATATCATGTATTTTCCAATTGCAGGGTCATATTGAGGTGAGAAGGTCCCTCTTTTGTGGGTTGGGGACCATATTGGGGTGGGAAAACCAGGTTTGAATCCTCAACAATAAAAAAATCAACCGTTATGGGGGCCATCTCGACCTGGGACAGTTGCATGGAGAGACCATCTCGACCTAATATTGCCTCATGGAGAGACCCTATCAGGCTGATACTACCTTATTAGAGATGGATTATATCATTGTTTGTGTGTTTTTTTTGGACTTGATTATCAAATTATTTTCCTGTTTGTTTAGCTTATTAGGGCATGTCATAGATTTTTGATAGTATTTGGGACTACGCGAGGGTACCTTAATGATATTAATTAGAAATGGTTTGAGGCTATTAGCCTTAACTAGATGATGAGGTTATAGGTATTGATCATGGACCAGGATTATCTGGCTACCTTGGTCGATCGATGGGATAATCAAACCTATACCTTCCACCTCACAACTAGTGAGATGATAGTCACTTTGGAGGATGTTTATAGGATCATTCGTGTGCTGATTGAGGGACGTCCTATTAGCTCGACACATGTTATCTAGAAATATAAATTGCTACAAAGGATTTTTGGTTAGGATTGGGAGGTGGCTCAATAGGGCTTGGGTAGTGTTAGGGTGTTTGTGGAGGCCTAGTATGAGATAGAGTTCTTGACTAGGAGACATGTAGTACTGATGTCACTCATGTCCTATATTCTATTATTGGATTCATCAAGAGAAATATTCCCATAGAATCTACTTGAGATGTTCTAAGAGCTGGTTGATTGTACTATTTAGGAGTTGGTGACTATGGCTTGGATGAGTACCTTATTGGTGCATTTATATAGTAAGCTTTATGAGATTCAGTACCAGGGTAGATGCATATTAGGCTATAGCTTCCTACTTTAGGTCTATGATTGGGAGCATATCCAAGTGGATAAATTGGAGGGGTTTCCATGGGCAAGGTGGAATGAGATGCTAGATAGGGATATTGGCTATGTAGCCCAATGTATTGAGAGAAAGAGGTGGATCAGGGTTGACCTCATTCAAGTAGTATTTCACACTACACAGGATCACTAGAGGGACTAAGGCTAGGACTACCTAGCATGGACATAGGCAACAATAAAGGTAATGAAGTAGTTGAGGCATGTGAGGCATGGGTGATAGGTTGTTAGTCAGCATGGCAAAAAGTAGGAGTACATCCAATATTCTTGTGTCACTCGGTAATTAGGGTTCGACAAGATACACTTGGGGAACCTATTATCTATCATCACCAAGGAGCTAAGACTCATATAGAGTGGTCATGGGTGGAGATAGTAGTAAATTAGGTAGATCAACATCTAGAATATTAAGGTGTGGATGATAGGTACTGTAGCAGAGTATGATGCATGGTCGGTGACTCGACTATGGCAGGGTGGTGGCCTTATGGGGGTATTGGTTGGGGTGGTAGGAGAGGAGGGCTTTGAGGAGGTCAAGTATGGGTTATGAGTGCATCATCCAATGGAGGGGGAGTGTAGATAGACTATAGAGGGAGTGGAGGATCCACAAGATGAGGGTGGGGATGATGCTCATCTTAGAGGATAGGTGCAGTCTCTAGAAGCACAATTGGTAGAGTAATATATGATAATTATAGAGCAAGATATTACTATTGTAGTACTCTAGATCCAAGTAGCCAAGGAGATATAGTAGTGGAGATGATTTTATAATGATAGGGACTTGCTAAAGACCCAAGTGGATAGCTCCCAGGCAGATATTGATAGGATGGTGGCAAAGCGAGATGTTATGTGAGTACAGATGGTTGACAAGATAGTAGAGTAAGATGCTCTACAAGTCTAGCTGGTTGTTAGGATAAGAGAGTAGAATTATCTATAGGCTTAGGTGGTAGCTTTAACCATGGCTTAGGGGTAGATAGATATAGGTGGAAATGCCATAGGTGATGAGGCCAAGCTACAATCATGGGTGGTAGAGTTGCAGGGGATAGTGGCCTGTTATGTCACTTAGTGATGTTCAGATTGAGAGTATATCTCTAGTTTAGAGGATGAGGTAAAGCAATTGGGAGGTAGGTTACCTTCATGAGTCTCATAAAGGACATCTCAGTAGAGCTAATGTAGTAGGGTATGTGAGTCTTCAATGAGGTAATCAATGCCTAAGTTTTGAGATATCATACATGGATCATAGGCCAGTGGATCTGCTCATCCTCGTCGATACAAGACCAAGGGTGAAGGTGATTTTGGGGGTATGGGCCTTACATGATTTAGGTATTATGTATAGCTCTATTTTTGGATGTGATATTTGAGGACAACATTATTGTAGCCTACGAGTATTTTTATACCATGATGTACTATATTTTACCATATTTATATGATATATATTTTATTATGGCCCATCATGTGTTTATGTCATGTTTTTATTTTATGCATGGATGCACTTTATGGATGTAATTATGGATATGGATGTATGTCTAGACATTGTAGTATGTATGCATAGATGTATGCCTAGATATATGCATGTGTATGATGTACTAATGATATGATGATGCAAATTTTTTGATAATAATATTTATATATTAAAATATAATGAATGAATCTAAGATGCAAAACAACCTATATGTAAGAACCACAAAATGTATAAAAGTCACTAATAATAATGTGTTAAAACTTTTCTTAAAAGTCATACATTTTGAGTTGAATTGATGGATGTGGAACCATTAGGTGTTATGAGGGATGATAAGGTTTTTCATGAAGCTCAAATACCCTAGTTGACAAATAAAATATTGTTTATTGACTATACCTGACTCTATAAGATTAATTTCTTCTAGAAATACCTAGATATTCAATATCCTTGTGTGTGCATGTGATGTTTATTAATAACACATATGACTACCTCATTTAAATGCGGGTTTCATTCAACCCATTATCGTAATGAGGATCACCTCACGGTCATCCTTATCCTAATTTTGGATGTAGTTGGACTTGACTACTAGGCAATACAAGCCACCAAAATCTAGCTCATCCACAAGTCGACATAGGTCTGTACAAAAGAAGGTCGCTAATGTGATAGACATATCGCCATGTGTAAGATTACTTAATTGTCAAGAGGTTTTCATTCAACCCATTGTTGTAATGGATATCATCCCATGACTTTTTAATAAATGAGGATTCTAGGGATTAAAGCTCTTTACCCCATTATTTTATTTTAATTTCTTTAGGATAATTTCTTATTTTTAGTAGTGAAGACCACTTTTTCTTTTGGAGCAAGAGGATTTTGTTTTCTTTAGTGGTGAAAACCAATTTTTTTTTTAGATACTAGCTTGTTTTTGTAGAGAAAGGGATTTTTTGGGTAAGGGGAGCTTGTCATTTTTTCAATTCTCAACATTCTAAACCATGCACATAATAGGATGAGCAAAGGGAAACCTTTAAATTAAGGTGGCAAGGACTACATTGTAGTTGTTATCCTTCCTTTTTTAAACTTGGATTTTAATGTGTGAGTTTGTGTTTGGGATTTTGAGATATACAAGGTGTTATAAAATCAAGACCTTACCTCCTAGAAACCAATATAGCTTTCTACAAAATCTAAAAAAAAATATAGGAATGGCCAAAAGACCTGTTGGTCACGAATCTGCCACAGGAAAGGATTTTTACAATTGCGCCCTAGACCCGGCCAACATTGAAAGGCTGGAAGCAAGAAATGGCTCCCAGACCAATCTCCAGAGTGGGCTGGTTCCCTTCACTATTCTAAACTTGGTTAAGATAAGGGTTGCTGGAAAGAGATTTAAAAGGTTGCAGAAAGGAATGGGAAATATGGCCACAGGCCGAAGTGATGGGATCAGAAAAACAACAGCAGGAAACTACAAACGCAACAACGAGCAAGTAACATAAGAAATCAGCTTCATCCTCGCACAATCACATGCCGCAAATCCCTCCAAACCCACATTCCAGGAATTGTACCCTGACCGCAGTATTTAAATCCAGTATGCAGAATTTAAATGTAATAGCAATGCAAGAGTACGAATGCTATTAGAAATGCAGAAAACAGAAAGCAAATTCATCCATGCGACGCTTGAAAAATTAGAAGTCGATCCTTGTATTCCCGCAAATACAATTCCAGTTTCTAGCAGCAAGTTTTTCCAACCTTTGCAAATGAAAATTACATTGGTTTTTATAGAGGTCCGTCCTCTTTGTAGCATTAAAAACGTAAAACCAACTTCCTCGTGATCTACAATAATATCTTGAAAATCAGGAACACGACCCCTTAATAGCGGCCTCGAGGAAATAAAAATTAAATGCCATGAAACGTTCGCGGTCCTTTATTAAATACGATTCTTCGAACATGTGCATGAAAACCGTTGAATTAATCCACGAACCGCAGCTTTGAACCAATAAATCATTTAATTTTGGTGGCCTGGGCACTCTTCGACCTTAACCGCATCGGAAATCCGCAAATTATTTAATTCGGGTCAGCATTAAATCATCGGAAATCGGAAAAACCCTCTCGGCCGTTCATACTGCACTTGGCGGGAAAATTGCGCAGGTCGCGAAAATGCGACGGGTCGCGAAATCGCGACGTGTTTTTCCGCCGTACGCTTCGCTGCTAAAGACCCGCGAAAATGGAACATGTAGCAATTTCGCTACATGTTTCCGCCGTTGGCTCTTCCTTGCACTCTGCCCCATGAAATCGGAACATGTAGCGATTTCGCTACATGTTTCCGTCGTCGCATCAATCGCCATTTTCGGTCGCGATTCGCTGACATGTCAGCGACGCGCTGCAAATTTTGACTTAACGCCTTCGAAGCTGCCCGGGTCGCGATTCGCTGACATGTCAGCGAATCGCTGCATGTTTTCAACTTAATGCTTTTTTTGCCCGCCGACCCACGATTTTGGAACACGTCGCGATATCGCGACGGTTCCGCCAACCTGCCTGCGTTGACTGAGTTGACCGCGATTCTGCAACATGTCAGCGCGTCGCTGCAGTTTTTAGACTTAACCATTTTTTGCTCAATTTTTCTCCTTTTTTCGCCCAAGTTGCATCAATCAAAGGTCAGATCCCCAACAATACATCAATGCATTCATCAATGAGAATCAATGTGGCAAAAATGCCAACATTCTTGGCGGCTCGCGGGGTATACAACTCGCTGTATGCAAGAATCCGGGCCTTAGTCCATTGGGCATAGAGTCATATCCGAACAGAAGCTGGCTGCTGCAATACATGTGCTGCTGAAAAATTGAAACTGAAAAAACCTGCATATAACTGATTATGAAATGACTAATGGAACGCGATGATGGAGTGAGCTCTTGCGGTTGCGCAAGCGGTGACTGCAATGGAATGATGAAATGAAAATGAACGAAGTTATGGAGTGGGAATGGAACTAGGAAAGCTGTGAAATGAAATGAACTAGACTGTTAGAAAATGCGTAAAAGACTAAACTTAGAGGAAAGGGATAAGAAGGGACGGGAAAAAACAGAAAAGGAAAAAGAAACAACAGCTGTGGCTTATTTTGATTTAATGCAGAAGAAACAGAAGGAAGAAGATGAAGAAAGGAAAGAGAGGAAACGGGGAAGGGAAAAGAAGAAAGTGCTAGAAAGCCACCAAACTGTTGGGAGGAGAAAAACAAAGGAAAAAACAAGCATCTACGGCTCGCAGGCAACAAGAGCCGAGATGAACAAATAAAAACAATACCAGTTTTTTTTTTTTTTTCTTCTTCTTTTTTTATTTTTTTTTGTTTTTTTCAAAATACTATATACAATAATGCACGACATGATTGGCATGTCGCCACCAGACATCCAATCTCAGAATGTTATCCGGTAAATCTGCAATGTCCCGACCAGATCTGATCATACTTAAGTCGGTCCTTGAAATTAGGCTGGCTCTTTCCTGAAGTTCTCCATGGTGCTGATAGGATGCAATTCAGCAGATTATCCTTCTTACTAGTACCCACATGAAGGACTTCGTCAGGTACTGGATGTAGTGGCTGGAACCAAAACCACCACTTTGCAGACTTTACTGGCTGTGGGTTGAGTACATGCTCCTCTAACTCCTTGATGTGATCACAGGGCTCTTCAAGTGAGAAATCTGATTCTGGGATCTCCTCAGGTTCTGAAATTTGAACTTGTTCTTCTACTTGGCCCATCTCTTGATGAAAACTGCAAGCAACCATATTGTTCATTGCTGGAAAAGTGCTTGCATGTCCCAATCCTTGACTTTGGACGAGATCTGTCCCTTGAAATTCACATGACTGCGTCTCAGGGATCTGGCATGAATGTGCAGGGTAAACAGGAGCAGCAACCACCGGAGAAGGTAATGGAGTTTCCCCCCACGGTAATTTTCCTGATAAGAGCAACAACTGTTCTGCTCGCACTGCTTCCTCAAAGATTTGTGGGAAGCGTTGTTCACCTGACTGCAGCAAAAAGAGACCTATGTCAGAGTTCAAAGCTCGAACATAAAAGAGGTGGGCTTGGGTGGGTGATGGACGAATCTTCTCTGGAATTCTCTTCCAACTTATCAAGAATCGGACATTGAAGTCCGTGATGCTCTCTTGAGGTGCTCTCTTGATGTGCATGAAAAATTGGTAGAGATCCAAAGAACTGTAGAAAGGATCTTCGTCAAATCTTTTGATCAGTGCTCCCGCTAGATCATCCCATGAGCTGATGCTTTGACATTTGAGCAATCTGTACCATTGCAACGCTCTTCCTTCCAAAGACTGAACCAGAAGTCGGATCATAACATCTTCGTGTTCTATGACATGGATCATGGACAGAATAGCAATATCTTCAACATGTGTCAGAGCCATGCCTTCGGTACCATCATATTTTGCCAGATTTTTCAGGGCACCTTCGGGAATTTCATGCCGAACTTGCGGATTCAGAGGGCCAGGATCATCCCATATAGAAAAAACCCTCGCCTTTGCGGCAGTGGTCTGCGGAATCACGGCCATCGCCATTAAGTCAGAGTCGCCAGATGAACATTCTTTGAATTCTTTTTTTTTTTTTTTTAAACAAAAACAGGCGTCCACGAACAGATCTTCAACTCAGCAAAGTCGCCAGATGAACTTAAAAATCTCCGCTGTGAGGCCAAGACAGCTCATCAAATCTTGAGACCTCCGGGTGTTAAAACGTGCCAAAACTGTTGGCACCGGTGGGGTTATCACTTTGGAAAAACACCCTAGTGAAAACCCTATAGCAACTTATTGGTTGTGTTTAAAAAAATAGTTACTCACAAGAGGGAATGTGTATGATATGATAAGTAAAATGTGGGGGTTTTCCCTATGATATTTTGCAAATAAAAAAATGTGCATAAAATATTTAGTGGTCATATAAACATCATTGTTTATGGTCATCCAATATATAACCTATCTTACAAAGACCCCTTAATAAGTAAAAGGTCATAAGAAAAATTGCAAATGATGATGATGAGAAAGGTTGATTAATAAATATGGCAGTTATACAAGCGTGGTGCCAGGTCCTAGCATGTAAGAACTAAACTAGTTCTAATATAAAAGTAAATTAAAGGATATGCCTAATGCAAGTTAACAAATGCATCTAAATGAAATGCATGATGTATTGAAATGTAATTGAAAATTAATGTTTTGTGTTTTTGTTATTTTCATTTTTTTTTGTGATTTTATTTTTATGATTTTTTTGTGATTTTATTTTTATGATTTTTTTGTGATTATCCCTTATGCATGAAATAACCACAGATGAAGAATTTTAAAAGGTTCAAGTTCCTCAAAACCCTTAGGAGATGCTAAATGATAAGTTCTTGGCTCTATATTTTATGTGATGATGAAAGGGCCTAACAAGTTGGTCATAGATTTATCCCATAAGTGGGGTAGCAGGTTTGAATTTTGTTGGTTCTCTTTAAGCACAAGGTATCCAAATTTAAAGTCTCTAAGATGGAATTTTGTATCATAAGCTCATTTAAGGTGATCTTGATAAACACGAAGGTGCTCAAGAGCATTAACTCATCATTCATCAAGAAGAGCCAATTTATAAAGATGAGCTTGTCATGCAATGTAATCATTGATGAACTCTTGTAATGCTATGTGCAACAAAGGAATTTCCAATTCTAAGGGTATAATGGCCTCAGTGCCATAGACTAGAAAAAATGGGGTTGCCCTAGTGGGTGTTTGAATGCTAGTTTGATAAGCTCATAATGCGAGAGGCAGTTCAAGATGCCAATCTTTGTGATTGTCCTTTATAGTTTTCTTAAGGATGGTAACTATGGTCTTGTTGGATGCCTCTAATTTTCCATTAAATTGTGGATAATAGGGTATGGAGAAACTATGCTAGATGTTATACTTGGAAGTTAAAGAATGCACATATTTATTTTTTAATGGGGTCCCATTATCGAAGATAATCTTGGATGGAATACCAAAATGATATATGATATTATGAGTATGAACTCTGTAATGTGAGATCAAGTTATAGTGATAAGAGGGATGGCTTCCACCCACTTGGTGAAGTATTTTGTGGTCATTAAGATAAATGTGTGATGGCCCAAGTATGGGGATGAAAATTTCCCAATTAAATAAAAAAACCACTACAAAAAAGGCCATATCAAATGGATCGGTTGTAAGGCTTGAGAAGGTACGTGTGAAATATTAGCATGATGTTGATATTTCATGCACTTATTGATATAAGCATAATAGTATTTATCCATGATGGTCCAATAATAGCCCATGAAAAGGATGCACTTGGTGATGGCCATGCCATTGCAATAGCCACTCCAAGTACCATCATGAGTTTACAAAATTTTCTAAGCAAACTCTTGGGGTTCTAAAAAACAAAGGAGAAGCCCATCATAGCTTTGAAAATATAGTATGTCTATGATAAAGACATATTGATCACTTTTTACTTGAATGTTCATTTTACGGTATGCGACAATCCTAAAAGGATACTACCAAGTTTCAAGAAATATTTTAGTTGAATGAGCCAATCTTGATATGCTTGGGTCTCGACTGAATGAACTGCTTGTTCCCGTTGTGACTCATCATACATGAATGCATATTGGGAGACAACCTTAAGATGAATGGTTGTGCCATTATTAAAGGGAATCTATGGGACTAAGGACCCCTAGGATTCATGTTTCAAAAAGTCATGTATTTGAGGAAATCAATCCTAGTTTGGTTCAATTTGAATCATGTGGACAACTTCTTCATTATTCAAAACCTCACTTATCATTGATTGTAAAATTATTTTGATATGAATGGTTGTGATATCATCTAAAGGATTTTGTGGAATTAGGGATCCCAAGGAAGCCATTGTATCTATGAAATTATTAGATAAATGAGGAACTGCATCAATGTTATACCATTCCAATTTAGCTAATAGCTTGTCCACAAGGTTTTTTTATGATTTCATGATCAAACATCAACATTGGTATATTTCCTTGGCTTGGTTAACTATGAGTAAGGAGTCACCAAAGATGTTGAGATTTTTTCATGGTGATAGTTATTTGAAGATCCAAAAGGAGAGCCTCATATTTAGCATTATTGTTGGTGCATGGGAAGCCAATTTTAAATGAAAGGGGTATAGGAGCTTCTTGCAGTGTGAAAAGTAAGATACCTATGCCACCTCCTTGCTCACACTTAGAACCATTAAATAAAAAAGTCATGTCAGCTTTATTTTTAGGTTCTTTGGGTTCTAGAAAGCCTAATAATGGAAATGCTACATCATCAATCAACTTGATAGTAAGAGGCTTATCATCCTATAGAGGAGCCTCTACTAGCTATTTGATGATTACTTTATATTTAATAGATTTTTTACTTATAAATTCAATGTCAAAATCAATCAAAATCATGATCCATTTTATGGTTCGACTACTATGGTATGTGTGACTCATCATGCACCACAAAGAATTCTCTTTGGGAATGAAATACATTTTATTATTCAACATGTAATATCAAAGCTTATTGGTGGTGAATACCACTGCTAAGAAAATATTCTTGATGTATGTGCACTTGATCTCATAGTTAACTAGGGTGTGATTGATATAATAGATAACCTGATCCTTATTTACCTCATTATTTTAGGCCAACATGGTCCCTAAGACAAAATCAATAGTCTAAATGTATAGCAAAAATGGAAAACCTGGTCGAGGTGGAGCTAAAAATGGTGGTGATGCCAAGTATTTTTTTATCTTGTTAAAGGCATTTTGGCACTCATCATCCCAATGGAATGTTACCCCCTTTTGTAAAAATCAATTCATGGGTTGATATTTATCTAAAATTTATGCTATGAAGTGTCAGATAGATGCTACCTTCCCTTGTAAGCTACAAAGTTGCTTAAGGTTGATAGGAAGGAGTATTGCAAGTATCACTTTGTCCTTGGTAGGATCGAATTCAATCCCTCACTTAGAGACTATAAAACCCAAAATTTTTCTAGATGTGACTCCATAGACACACTTTTTGGTATTAATTCTAACATTATGCTCTATTAGGCGATCAAAGACATTCTATAGAACATCAACATGCTCTTGATGTAATAGAGATTTGGCTAACAAATCATCCATGTAATCTTCTAAGATTTTGTACATGTAGTCATGAAATATATATGTCATGGCCCATTGATATGTCACACTAGCATTTTTTAGGTCAAATTGCATGACCTTGTAGCAGAAAGTCCACCAAGGTGTGGTAAATGCTATATTTGGTTGATCTTCGAGATTGACCAAGGTTTGATTGTAGCTTGAAAAACCATTCATGAGGGGCACAATATCATGAACTGTGGTTGCATCGACTAAATCATCAATTTTTAGAAGGGGGAATTCATATTTAGGAGTCACTATGTTAATATCTCTAAAATCTGTGCATATACAAATCCTTCCATCAAGTTTTCCTATAGGTACCATTTTGGAAACCCATTTAGGATAGTCGATAGGTTGGATGAATCCTGCATCCAAAATTTTTTGTAATTCATATTTAACCATTAAGGCTATTGTTAGATGCATTTTATGAAGCTTATACTTGATTGATTTAATTTTTGGATCAAACATAAGGTTGTGTGTAACCAATTTTGGGTCAAGACCCGACATGTCTTTGTACAATCAAGCAAAAGCTTCTACATTTTTTCAAGAGGGTTGTGTAGATGCCTTGCTCTTAAAGGGATAGAATTTTTCCCAATTTAATGGTTTTAGAAGCCTCAGTATCATTGTCAATATCCACATCATTTGTTTCCCCTATTGACATATAGGACCCCTCCTCAAGATAGTGAGGTTTAGGGATCAAGTGGATGTTATCATCTAGATTTGAAGAATCAATCATATTTGGTTTGATCTTAGCCTAATTTTTTTTTTTAGATGGCCCTCAAGAGAAATGAAATGGTTGTAATATTTCTTCACATGGGAAGAATTATTTAGGTGACAGTGGCAATGCGGTGCAATCAAAATTGGACTCGTGGTTGAGGTGCAAAGGTTTTTAGGGGTCACTAGGATTATGGAGTGGTGAGGTTAAATCAATGGAAAACATATTGATGGAGGGTATATAGTTTCCATTCACAAGTAGATAAATCTCATCAAGGATTGGTGACCTTGAGTATACTGGAGGTGGCTGAGGTGGTAGTGGAATGAATGGATGAGGCCTAGGAGGATCCAGGATGTTCAAATATTTTAGGGGTAGAATTTTTGTCTAGATGGGTTGGTGCATAGGAAAATCCCTAAGATAGAGTTCATATAGGTATATGGGAGTGAAGTCTTCCCTTTCATTATTAATCATATAAAGGTAACAAGGACCTAGATATGCCAATTTCGTCTCATCGTCATATTCTTAATATGTCTCACTGACAAAGTTAGAAGGCTAAAAAAAAGCCATCGTAATGGAAATATGTTCTTCTAGCAGATGGAAATAGCCTATATCAGCATAGTCATTCTCATCAAAATCATCCTCAAAGTCTATGGTTAGTTGCTGGAGGAAGTCTACGAGGAGTTCATCTAGCATGCGTACAAAATACCCTAAGCTAGATTTTTATATAAGGAGATGGTATTATGGCTGGTAAGGTGTCCGAAGACCTACTTGTATCATCCAAGACCATGCCTATGCCAATGGTAGTGGTAAAATTATCTTAGGGAAAAATTTGGGTTTGATAAATAATTGACATTCCTTGAAAATGTCTCTTCATTGTTCGCCACCATATGCGACAATGTTGTAGAATCATCAAAACCTCCGTATATAAATTTTATTTGATTTGGATCACCCCCAAGAGCACAAATATACCAATGGGTAGTTAAGGCACATGGGGTCTACCCATATCTTGGAAAAACTTGATGAGCAGTGTGAATGTAAAATTATGCATGAGGTACTCAATGAGACTTGGGTTGGCCAAGTGAACCATGACCTACAGTGGGGTGGATAGTGAAGGTATGGCTTGATATAACTCATCCATAGAAATAGATGATTCTCCCTTATCCATAGAAGTGGGAATATCCCCTTCTAAAATGACATATATGGATGGAGGAATTTTCTCGATTGGTTCCTTCAATATTTCTTCGCTTAGAGGATATGATGATGAAGGGATATTGAGAGATACCAGTGGTAATGGTGAATGTGGAGATAGTTCCATGACTGGTCATGGTGCTGTACCTAGAATCTTGATAGGATTATTAGGTTTGATGTCTAGATGTGTGGATGGTAAGGTAGACTCCTATGGATGGTGCACCACATTGCAATACTTGAAGAGCTCTAGATCGATGTGAACCTCATGAACTTGAACTTCATGTATATATTTAAGACACTAATGCAAAATGGATGGGGCGTACTTCATGTCCCTCATACAATATCTTCCAAGAAATATATTGTATTACATTGCACCCTCTAAAACATGGCACAATGTAGGAATAGTATTTATTACAACCTGAATAGTAAGGACTATTGTGCTAATGATGGAGCATAAATTATCATTAAATGCTTAAAAAGTGAATGTGAATACCATGATGTGTAAGGTTGGGAGAATAATATGGTGTAGTGCATCAGTTGTGATAATGTGTATGGAAGAGAATGTGTCAATCAAAACCTACTTGTAGGGAATCTGATTTACACTAGAAATGATGTGTACTGGAGGTTTAGGTCTAGTAGTTAAAATTGGTTTGATTTTATGATAATGGAATGTAATTATAGGCTCTTTACACTATTGAATGTGACCCACAAAATTGACAAATGACTTGGGATCCTGGGATCGTAATTCAACTAATTTAAGAATATCCATAAGATATTATCTATGTCATGGTGATTGTTGTATTAGCTCATAGATGGAGATTTTGGCCGATGCCATTTGTAGAATTTGGTTAAGCCTACTTATGATTGTGACCATAAATTAGGATGGTGGACCTTGGACATTATTTGATTACAACAAGGGTTGTGATGTAGAAGGAACATTGGATGGATCTATAGGTGGTGTATTTTGGTTAGGATATCTCTTGTTCCTTTTCATAATATTGATCATACCAATGAACCCCTGATTAGGTGGGGTTGTATAATTTTTTTTTACCTACATTATTTGATATTCCTTAACCTCATGCATGGGTAAGGGATATTTTAATATGCCCATGTATTAGTTATTGGTGGCAAGAGGATTATTGATTTGTTATTGATTTTTATTGACCATATCGTATACTATGTATTTAAATGTATAGTATGTTTGGATATCATGACCATTTTGTCAATGATAGAGACAATACAGGTCTTCTCTATACCCATTTGATTTTGGATAGTTTGGATCTAAGAGGTGAATCTCAAGTAAGGTGATATTCTTTGCCTTGCACAATCGATTAAAGAGTGATGCTAAAGATTTAGGCAATGGTGTATAGTTGCAAGGCAGGTGGAATTGTCGATTCTATACCTAATTTCATTGGGGTTTATCATGGTTTTGTGTAGGAAGGAGTTGAAACTACTAGTTGGGTTATTGGGGCATTGTTTGTTTTTTAGGCTTAGGAACACTCAGAACAACTTGGTTGATAAAGGGTGATTTTTGCTATGAATAATTACCCTTAGGGTTTTTTTCTATTCCTTATTACAAAGTTTAATGTCCCCCTCTTAGACTTTGATGTCCTTGATGACTTGGCTCATGTCAAAACCTCCTTGAATGTTTGATACTATTGTAGTTATAATAAAATCAAGATTTTCTTTGACAACCTCTAGTGAACATTTGAGTGAAATTTATGATGGGTAGGGTGAAAGGAAATTTTGATATAACCTTTCTCCACCTATTGTGATATTCTATGATTGTCTCATAATCAAATTATCAAAAGCTAGACATGTTAGTCAATTTTACCTTCTTCTTCATGTCAAACTAGAAGCATTATAGAAAGGCATTTGCAAGTTGCTCAAAGCTATGGATTTTGTGCCTTGGTATATGATTGTACCACTCTAGGGTTGGGCCAAAGAGTTTTATCAGGAAGATCCTAAGCAATAAGACATCATCATACTAAAGCTAAAGGCAAAGGTTCATGAAACTAGTGACACGCTCCTATGCATCATCATATTCTTTGAATTTATCCAATTTTGGTATTTCAAAATGCTCAAGATATGGAGCATATGGGACCAAAGGATGGAGTGATTGATTACATAGTTGATGCAACATGGGTTTTGGTAACCCATTCCTTTTTTTTCCAATGATTTGATACACTTTGTAAGCACATTATAGACTTGAGATGATATTATCTCATCTTCATTTATTGATATTTGAGGAGGGAGAGGTGGAAGATTTCTATTAGAGAAATATAGTTGAACATAATCATCAACCACATCTTCAAAGAGTGATACAGGATATCCTTGGTCCTGATAATCTAACTCTAGGTCTTCATAGACCTTGAATTATGGTTGATGATTTTGTAGTTGTAACAATTAAGACCTATGATGGTGGATGAGCACGTGATGATGGTAAATTTGATTTTTTCTAGGAGGTGCATCATGGTGTTATGCAGTGTTCATTTGAGGGGTTTGTTGCCTATAGGTATTAGGTGTGCGAACCTCCTCCTACATTGCTCATTGCAATTATTCTTGGTGCAATTTTTGCTAATGTAACCTTTGTTGGTGCACCCTTTATTGCTCTAATTAACTTTTATCTAGGTATTCTTGATCCATTTGCAACTTCTCCAAGCATAGCTTGTTTATCTGCTCTCATATATTTATATCTTGCCTAGGTATTTGATTTACTTAATCAATTGTGTAAGGTAAACAAGCCCTTGTCTAGATATGAAGGGTTTTGGATTGGTCTACGGGTCCAACAGGGTTGGCCACCCATTTTCTATGATCGAGGGAAGTTGTGTTGACCTAGTTTTTAGGCCTGAAGGTGACATCTACATATTGGTATGGCACAAAGGAACAATGTGCTTGCATGGAGCACTCTCCACAATGAACAATAGGATGACCTAGTTCTTTCTTATTTCATATTTGAAATAGAGGTGAGTGTATGAGGCTATCCTATTAGGAAAATGAGGTTCGTACCTATCTAATTAAGAAATTTTTTGGCTCATCCATGGACAATCAAGTGGATTTTATTTCTCATCTAGACTAGGTGATGGTGCATACTCTTATTCCTACTCATATTTATGGATAGACCAGGTTTGGATGTGAATCCATGACACTCTCCTACTAGACCCCTCACTAGGCAAGTTATGTCTAATAGTAGCATGGAATTGTATTCGACCAAGAAGCTTGTCTTCTTGATCATACTGAGGACTCATAGGTGCATCTTGGATAGATATCCTAAAGGTCAAATTTCCTAGGAGTGGTGTTATCATTACAATGAATACCAAGATGCCATGGTGGAATGACCATATCCTTGGGACTAAATCAAAGATGTTCAGTGACCCCTTGTAAATTTTTAGCAACATTAGCTCGTGAATGAGCTTGGTTGCATGTTGTTACTATGATTTTTGATTAAGAAAATTAGTAAAGAAACAAACAAGTAAATAATATAATTATCTCATTTATGTTTTAATTGTGAGTCACTGTACTATTTTGTATATTTTGATGTTGAAAATATGTATCTCCTATGAAACTAAGGGTAAAAAAATAGAAAACTACTAAAATGTAGTTCAAGCACATCCCCCTATCAAGGGATGTGACTCAAATGATAAAAAGTGGCTTCCTATTGGATATTGGCTCAAGGTAACCTTATGGGAACAAATTACCCCTTTAAAGGGGCCACGTTATCTAATGTCTTGGTACTGGTGAAGCCTCACTTTTTATTAAACCTCATGTTTAAGGCATATATAGTAATGACAGTTGCATCTACTAATTATTTTAAAATCCCCATGGTAAAAGAGCTTTGGTAACATTCATACTCTAGGCGCACCCAAGAGTAGGGGATATTTTAGTGATGAAGTCTAAAAATCCACTCACTTTTGGCCACTAAGTTTCTAGGGTGTGAGCCAAAGGATGGAGATGAAGACCACTATAATTGGTCTCAATCAATAGTTGGTGATGAAATCCAACTCATTGATGTTAAAGTGAAATGTGGTGTGTGGGGTTCCTTTTATTTCATGTAAAAGAAAGTAAAAGCAAGAAGCATTCCATAATATTTCACTAATACATAAAAATAACATTTTATTTTAAAAATCCTAAGAATAATAAAAAATTCTAAGATGTAGAACCCTACAATGAATCTAGCCTTTGAACATGCAACAAGCAATAAAACCACAATAGTATTCAAACAAAGGCCATATCTGCAAGGTATGGTTGTAGGTAGAGGTTTTTTGATAGAGATAAGATCAGAAACAAAGGTCATCTAGGATATAAATAGTCATAGATAAAGGTCGTTTGACTCAGGAATGGTCACAGATAGAATACTTTGAAACTCAAAATATTCTAAAATTCCTTCACTTAAACATAAAAAACTACTTTTATTTACTCAAAGTAGATAAATAAAGATATAATTACTTACTATGATAGCCTACATCTGATGGAGATGTTTTTTGATATTTCTAGTTTCTACTCTGAGGTCGTCTCTATGAGGGATGGTTGCACCTACTGGTTGTCTCTACTAGGGATAGTTGTGTCTATTGGTCATATCTATAAAGGATGATCATACTTGTAATTCATAAAAACCAAGAAAAACAAGAATTATATATGTGAATGCAAAATGTGGATTAATTTTGATCGTGGTCACCACTAAAAATGCTAAAAAAGATTATATATCCCTAATAAAAAATGCAAGATTGAAATGTAGTATATCTAAATGTAACCATACAAATAAAGAAAAAATAAAGAAAATGATTGGACAATGCCATTTTATTAATAATGCTTTGTTATTTCCAAGACTATTACAAGAAGATCCCTCTTAGGGATTGCTACCAATATTTGTACTATGATTGGACAATGCCATTTTATTAATAATGCTTTGTTATTTCCAAGACTATTACAAGAAGATCCCTCTTTGTACTATGATATATTTTGATCATAATATACTGCAAAGGATTTTGTTTTGATATGACATATGTTGTATGATTTAAAATATAGTGCCACAATTTATTTGTAGTGAACACTACTACTAAATACAAATTCTCCACATATGCATATCCTAGCTCTTAAATCACCAAGTTTTGACTAATATAATATATGACTTGCTCTTTGTGTTGCATATTATTTTTGGCTAACATGGTCCCTAATGCAAAGTTGGTTTTTGATATATATAGCAAAAATGTCACACCTAACCTTGGTGGAGCTAGCACTTGTGGTGTTGCCAGGTATTTCTTAATCTCAGCAAAGGCTGCTCGATAGTCCTCGTCCTAGTTGAATGGGACCCTCTTATGTAGTAGTCGATTCATAGATTGACATTTATATGATAGTTGTATGATAAATCATCTTATGGATGCTACTTTGCCCTATAGGTTTCTCAATTAGTTGATGTTTGTGGGGGGATGCATATCTAAAATAGCCTTGACCTTCACTAGATCAACTTCAATGCCTCACTTTGAAATTATGAATCCTAAGATTTTTCCTAAAGTTATGCCAAATACACACTTCTTAGATTCAACCTAACATTATTCTCTATCAGAAAATCAAAGACTTTTCTTAGGACCTTAGCATGCTCTGAACGCAAAAATCACTTTTCCAACAAGTTATCGATATAATCCTCTAGAATCTTATGCATATAGTCACGAAAGATATATATCATACTCACTAATATGTTGCACCAAAATTCTTAAGACAGAATGGCATAACTTTATAGCAAGATTTCTCCCATAGCATTATGAATGTGGTTTTATAGTGGTCTTCAGGATTAATCTAAATTTGATTGTAACCAAAAAAAACCATACATTAAAGAGAGCATCTCGTGACCTGTAGTTGCATCTACAAGAGCATCAATTTTTGGCAACAAAAATGAATCATTGGGTGTTGCCTTATTGAGGTCTTTGAAATCCATACAGATACGAATTCTTCCATTAGGTTTTCCTACAGGTACCATATTGGATACCCATTCAGAATAGTCGATGGAAATGACAAACTCTACATCCAACAACTTTTGCAATTTGTCCTTAACCATTAAGGCTACTATTGGATGTATCTTCCTGAGTTTATGTGTGACTGTATTCTTTGAAAGATCTAGTGAAAGTTTATGGGTAACTAATTTTAGATCTAGACCTGACATATCCTTGTAAGTCCAAGCAAAGAGATCAGGTCTCTCTTTCAGTAGAGGGATGATGTTGGCATGCTCATCAGGGGTTAAAGTCACCCCAAATTTCACCTTCCTTGGATTGGTGGGATTATTACTGATATCCACTTTGAAGGTTTCCTATAATGATATATGGGATCCCTTCTCAATATGATGAGGTGTAGGGATCAAGTGGATGTCATATGTTGGGTTTATAGGTTCCTCAATGGAAGCATCCTCAACATGATAAACATCATGTAAAACTTGGTGTAAAATGAAAATGTTGCAACATTTATTCATTAGGGAAGAAATCTTCAGGCTCTAGTGGTGAGTTAGCATGATCCCAATCAATAGTATCTACATTTATATGCAATGGTTTGGATGGATTGGATGGATTGTGGAGTGGAGTGGTCAAATTGAAAGAGATAATATTGATGAAATGAATCATTTCTCCAAGACCATGTGCACACGACTCAATATTTATAGAACTTCCATCCCTGATATGTGGTTCTAGAGGTATGGGGATATTAGGATCCAGTCCATGAACAAACTATCAAATGGTATCATTGGTCTCAAGGAGCTCCATGTAGGTATGCAAGTCAGGAAATACCATGTGATAGATCATATTGAAATTTGGCGGTCTTCCTCTAAGACAGGGATGGAGATTAATATCTTTGTACATCTCCTTAAATGTACAAGGTGCATTACACTAACGTAGATAAGGAGGTCATAAATAGGCTCTCTTCATTTCATCTCCATCATCACTATCATAATACAGACCTTCACCCCTACCTACTAGAATTGGACAATGTTCCAAATGAGGCCCCATGTAGGCTATATCTTGATAACCATCATCGTTATTGAGGGGATATTTGCTCGTATTCATTGATTCCAAAGGTAATAAATGATGTAAGTTGAGAGGACCTAAATAGGCCAATGCAGTTCCATTATCATGATTACTATCGTACATGAATCTCTCTATCATACCCATAGGAATTTGGATATCAACAAGATGAGGCCCTAGGTAGGCCCACTTAGTTTCCTCCTCATAGTAACTCTCAATTATGAAGTGTTCTTTGATCTCATCCATTTGTTCCATGGATAGCAGATGATGTAAGAGTGTAGGGCCTAAGTATGCTAGCTCAGTTTCATCCTCATATTGCTCATTGTTTGAGGATATCTCACTGTCATCTATTCCATAATTGCAATCTGGTCCATCTCTTTCGATGATGGATACTGCATGCACATTCTCAGAAGCAACTTCTAATTTGATATCCCTAGCTGTATCTAGACTCTAAAAATGCATACCAATATCGTTGATAGCTTCATGGCTTTGATTGTCCAAGTGGGCTCTTGGAATATGCTCTAGGTCAGTCTCCACCAATATGTTTTCATGATATCTCTCAGGTGGCTCTATAGTGACACATGTCACTAGCCAGTTATCCGTCTGAAATGTGGAAATATTAGGGTGACAGGGATTGAAATCGACTTCACCCTCCATACTGAGGTACAGGTGGTCTAGAGATGCCACAAGGAGTTCATCATGTTCTCCATTGTAAAACCCTACATCGAACCTATCGATAGGTAACTAATATTGTGGTTCGATAGGTCTCTTATGCCCCTGCTCGAATAGTCTGAGTCCATAACCATGCCAATGGTAATGCTTGAAATACCTCATAGCGTACTTAAGGTTAGAAATATAATGAACATTTAGAGTAAAATATTCATCATCATCTTCATCCATGGGTGTGGGAGATGCAATATGGTCTAGCCCTCCATAGATGAAGTTTTTTTGGTTAGGCAGGACCCTTAATGGTTCCACCATCCCTACAGGGAGGCGATGGGCTCACGGTTGGCTCATGTACTATGTAGTCTTGATAATAGGTGTGAACATCATGTTCTACACAATGTATTATTCTAAGATAAGATTAACCAAATGTATGGTCAATTATGGTGTAGATGACCCTGCTGAAGACATAGGCGAAGTATGCTGAGGTACCTCTTCAAATTCTACCTGACCTTCCTCTACTTCCATGGGAGTAGGGGCCTCAATGACAACTGGCTTGGGCACTGACTTGATCTTATTTTTTCCCATTTTAACTTTAAGCTTCCTATAATCTAGATGCATTATAGATGTATATGGTCTAGCAAAAGTAGCTATCGTGTGCTCTAATCTCTGAGATATAGACAAGGTAGGATTAGCACACACTTCTTCGATCTTACCTCCTGGTTCTTTATTTAGCGATGTTGGCCATACATCCAAGTGCATTGAGGGGAGCAAAAATTCCCTTGGTAAATATACTAGGTTCATGTATTTTAAGGACTCTTAATTTGATGGCACCACGTGAATATGTACCTCATGAATGTATTTGATACACTAATGTAAAATGGAAGGGACATAATGCATTTTTCTAATCCAAGGCCTACCCAAAAGTATATTGTATTGCATAGTGACTTTGATGACATGACATATCACGGGGATGATCTTCAATCCTACATGGATAGGTAAAACTATAGTACCTATAGTCGAGCATAATGCATCATTGAATGCTCTCAATGTGAAGGTCAAAGGTATAATATGCGTCTTCGGTAACTTTAGGTAAGTCAATGCCTTAGTAGTGATGATGTTGATCGATGACCCTATGTCGATCAAAACCTGCTTGAATAGTTTATGATTTATGCATGCAATGATATGGAGTGGTGGGTCTGCTATAACAGTAGAAATTGTTTTAACTTCATGATCATGAAATTGTATGATCGGTTCCTTACACTGCTACACATGTCCCATGAAGTGTGTGAACACTTTGGATCTTGGGACTGAAATTTAATGGACCTTAGAATGTCCATAAGCATATTCTTGTGCATAGGAGTCTACTGAATAAGCTTATATATGTACAACTTCATTGGAATTATCTATAGGTTTTAAACCAACCTACTTCTGATGGTCACCACCAGTCTAGTTGGTGGGCCTAGCATATTCTAGGCTAGCCTTGGAGGAGGTGCAACATGCACTCTAATAGGTACCGAAGGTTGATTGGGTTGTTCATACCTTGCATTTATCCTAAAAATGTTGACCATACCAATGAACCCATGGGTAGGTGGTTCGATGTGTACTTAGTTGACCTAGCCAACATTATTCCTCGATGCTTCATTATTAGGTAGAGGATTCTTATAAATCCCCATATTTTTTTTATCTAGCGCTTACGGGTTATCAACGAGAAGCATACCTCTCTTAATCATGTTTTGCATCAAATGTTTGAAAGACCAACATACTTTGATGTCATGGTCTTTCATTCTATGGAATATGCAATACTGATCATATTTATAGCCTTTTGGCTTTGACTAATTAGGGTCTACTAATGGGACCTCAGGTAAGTGTATGGCCTTCACCTCATATAGTTGGTGAAAAATTAAAGCCAACGACTCTGATAATGGCATGAATATGTGAGGCAGATTTTTCTCCTTATATTTACCCCTCAATCTGTTGTTACGTTGCTCGTATTTCATAGGAGGATGTTGGGCTTGATAATTTTGCTTTTGCTGCCCCTTATCCCCTTTCTAGAGGTTTAACACTACCTGATTAACATGGGCCAAATTGGCCTATTTTTGTTCAGTACCTTTCTTGTTCCAATCCTTTTTGTTCTTGAGATTCAAGTTACCCTCCTATAACTTGATGTCCTTTATTACCTTGGACTATGCCAAAGCCTCCTCGAATGTCTAGTACTAATGTAGTTATAGCAATAATGAAATGTGCTTTGCACAAATCTTTATAAATATTCAGGTCAATTCTGAGGACGAGATGGGGAATGTCAGCTTTGCCATCATATTCCTTCATCTTTTTACGTAATCAATTTTTGGATCATCGTCATGCTACGTTAGAGTGGCCAGGTCTGATAGATTAGCATTTTTCTTGATGCAAAAGGAGAAGCATTCAAGAAATGCATCTGCTAGTTGATTGAAACTAGTGATGTTGTGCCTCTATAATTGGTTGAACCACTCTCAGGCTAGGCCTAAGAGGGTCATTATGAAGGTGAACAAAATCAAGGCATCGTTGCTTCCAATATGAAAGCACATAACCAAGAATCTAGTCACATGCTCTTGTGCATATTCCTCTACTTGAAATATATCCAACCTAGGCATCTTGAAATGCTTAGGGTATGTTGGAGTAGGCACTAACGTGCATAGAGGTTCATTGTGAATTTTTTTCAAGATCAGATTTTTATATGTCATCCCTTGCTTCCTTATGGCTTGAACCTTCTCTACTAAGGCCTTGAAAGCTTATGAATAAAGGATCTCCTCTTCTCGAGATCACCTTGAAAATTGCTTTGGAGGTAGATTCTTCTTCTATTGAGGTGGTAGACTAGGCTTGCCATATTCCTCAACCAGGGAGATCTCAGTATATTATTGATCTACTCTCTCTCCCACTTCCTCCTTATACTGCCTATGTTCAGGGTAATCAAATTTTGGGCACCGACTTCATTATGGTGACGCATGGTGAGTAGGCAAAATTACATACTCAGGGTGTAGTTTAGGCAATGAAGCCTACCATCTCTCAACACTCTCCCTGGTCTCCTTTCAAGGATGCAAATCGACGCTAGCCTATCGGTTCTCCCTCTTGATGCACTCCTTTTGGTCAAGGATGTGTTGTTCATGCATACACTACTCATATAAGCATTTTCTCAAGAGCATTTGCCCTTGAGTGTTCTTGTGCTTGAGGCATTCTCATTCTATGTAAACATCCTCCAAATGATCTTGGAGGATCTGATGTCTTTGATCCAATGCTAGTCTCTATGCTATGTCAATGTGATTGGCCATGTGAGGTCTATGATGTGTGTGCTCTGTATGAGCAACTTTGTGTGTGTGTTTCATGATGGAATGATGTGCAACACTTTTACCCTTGTCTATGAAGATGACATTCACATCAGGCTATTTAACATGCTAGGTGCCTACATGGAATGCAGGAGAACGCATGTCATGAGAATACTTGGAGCACTCTCTAGGTTCTCAAATGGTATTAATAGTGCTTCCAATGTACACACTCACAGGATGAGAGGGTGCAGGCATAGGCTTGTATCCTAGATGACCTAAGACTCTTTATAAATCATATAGTTGACTACTATACCAAGTCTCATGAGGTGGCATGCCTCTAGCTCCCACTTTTGATATATCTATAGTGAACTTGCAAGGTTCACTCCTATGGGGAGTCTTCTTGGGTACACACTCGAAAGCGGTCCCATATGCTTACCCCTGAATGGGTGGATCTTGAACCTTTATAGGCTTGTATGGTAGAGGTCGTAATCCTCCTCTAGATATAGGCCTAAGGGGTACCAATTTGGATCCTTTGATGACATAATATTTGACAAAAACTATGGACACATGAGTAATGTGGTCATGGTATATGCTACCATGTTGGGAACCCCCATGATGGGAAGCTCCAATATTTGATCTGTGCCTATAAGAGTGTATGGTACTCCCTCTAATTGGGGTATTCTTGACAGAATACCCTCATGTAGAGTTGTATCCTCTAATGCTCACTGAACAACGTTTAGAAGGATTCTATGATTGAGGATGCTCTACAATGTTTTGTGCACTAGGTGGAGCTTGGGCTTCAATCTCGGATCTATGCCTAGATCGGTCCCTCCATGTTAGCACCATTGAATTATCTTTTAGGTAAATTTTATATTCTAGAGAAAGCAAAGTAAATAGTAATGATTATATTTTTTAAAGTTTTTCTTATAAATCCTAAACTATTTTATGTGTTTTTTAATTTGTTGTATCAGTAAAGAACTCTCGATGTGTTTTGCAAAGCGTTTATGAATTTATCAATTGTTTAATGGCTTTCACCTGTATGCTCATAGCTTGACAACTTGGTGATGAAATCCAAGCTATGTAATCCCATCAAAATATGGTGATGAGGTCCACACTCAGGAAGGGAGCACAAGTCCTACCAGACTCTCACCCATTTTCACCCAGTCAGCATTATAACCTTTGAATATAAATACATGCAAATTTTTTGGGCTATGAAAGGATCTCAAGTTTGGCCTTGGTCTAGAACATAGGGTACAAGGGAGTTGGGCCAACAGATGGAAATCACCTCCATCGTCATTGAAACCCTACTAGTGGTTGGATGTGACTTCCAACTCACTAGCGTTTACTTTGGAACATGGTGTGTGTGGTTCTTTTTACCGTGCATAAAAGAAAAGATACATAATACAACACTCACATGATCATTTCCTACATGATATGCATAAAAAGAACATTTGATATTTAGGAAATATGCATTCTACATCCTACATGACCTTTCGACAATTAACTTTATGATGAAAATGGCCCTTGGTTTGGACTCAAGCATGCAAAACCAACACACAAATTATTCTAACATGTTGGAGTCTAGGGCAGACTGCAATCATAGGTCCACTGTTCCTAGTAGAACCTAGCAAAAATTAAGAAATGACAACCCTAAGGACCTAATTCATTTTATCCTTATTTCATGGTTATACTAGTTAATTTTCATTTTTCTATTTCTATAAAATACAAACAAATAAATAATGAACAGAGAGTGAAAATTGAGCCTACCTGAGGTCCTCATCCGATTTAGCTCTGACTCCCTATTTTTAGCTATGTCTGCTGCTATCTGTGGCTCTATCACACAGCTGCCATTATAGACTAGGACTATCAACTGCAGGATAATTTTTTGACCATGGCTATCAACCATAGTGAGCACCTACCATAAAAATGCAAGACAAAATCATTAAATTATGGTAAAAAAATACGAAGTCCCACCATGATCGCCTTCTGTAACCACCAAAAAGGCTTATTGATGAGAAAATACACAAATAGGAATGCTCAAATTAATAAAAATAAATGAAATGAATACAAGGAATTCTTTATTAATTTTAATGGATCCAAATTACAAATTCATCCCTCTTAGGGATACCCATTTGATACATTAATTACAATAGTGTTTAATCCCTCTCAAGGGTAGATGCAATTTCAAATGCCTTTCAGGATGACACGGGATGCTCTAGGGTGTCGATGACCCTCTTCTCCATGATTGGAGGGAATGGAAAGCTTTTTCTCCTTTAATACCTATTCCCTGTGATCAAGAAACAACAAAAACTTGTTAAAAGCAAAGGTAGCCTCTCTTGATGAGGCATTTTGAGGAAATTGTGCCAATAGATGCTATAGAATGCATGAAATCAAGAAAATGTGTAAAAAATGTTAGACCTATGCAAAGATTATAAATATTCCTTGAAGCATGTAAATAGAAGACATATCCAACTATCTAGTGGTATATTTATATGAAATAAAGCATGGAGACATGAGAGTTAGCCATCAATGTATTAATTGCTACAATGAACAACATTTATCAAACACTCCAAATATTTCGGTCAGAGTCTCTAAAATATAAATTAAATTTATGATAAGTCTAATATAACCTAACTAACTAATCTAAAAAAAGGAAAACAAAGGGATCTATCCTCATTTTCTCACTGCGGGTCTGATGAGCGGTTGGCACTATGCATCGTGGCTAATAGCCGTGACGAAGATTTGAGTAAACTTGCCCTTCAAATTAGGGCTTAATATTCGATCCACCTTTCCAAATTGATGTTCAAGGGTCACCTATATGTCCTCTAACAAGTTTTGTGGTTGAATTATTTATATTATGCATGGTTTACATGAATTTGTGTTTCTTGGCTCTCCTAGGCTCGTAGGACCTCAATGGCAATTCGATTTCCAATTGGGTAGCGAAAGTGTCCCTCTCAATGCATGTAGTTGGGTATGCAATTTTATAGGGCTTCACTACTCAATTGATAAATGCTTCTCTCTATATTTTCCCCAATTTTGAGGGGGTACTTATAGGATTTTCCAAGGGCTAGGGGTGGCTTCCTCATGAAGCCAAGATCAATATTAGGTGGTTGAGCTTGTTGGGCAGAAGAATCTACAACCTTCCTCGCTCAAAATGATCCAATATGCAACTAATTTGCTGTTGCAACTGATTTTGGGTTAGATGAAGGCTAACTGATACATATTCTTGACCTCATGTGACAGGCGCGGGAAGCTCTGCTAATCATGGGTGTCAGCAGCATCTAGCACTAACTAGGAAAAGGTGCCTAATTGAGTGGTAAAAACCACTACTATACCTTGGATTTATCCAAAGGTCTTCCATATGTTCTTATATCATGTCCCATATGAGTAGTCACCTTGGAATGATGTGTTTTAGGTGTCTACAGGTAGCACTTCATTGCTTAGCAGTAAAATCTCTCTTTGATCCTCAATTTGACAACACTTCATCACATGAAAACTAATATATTTTAATGAAGTCTAGGTACCATTATATAGACATCAAATAAGGGAGTCCAAGATTGCAAGGGAAGCCAAGAAGAAATTAGATTCAATAAAGGTAACTGCCCAATCTAGAATATTCCCATAACTGACTATCCATGATGTTATGCTTAGTTGGAACATGTAACCATTTTAACCATAGCACAATATTTGAATCTTATTTCAGGCACAACCATCTTAGGATGAGATGGTATTTGGAGGTCATATCTTGGTGGTATAATCTAGTTGTAAAGGGAAATTCCTCCTATTTGAGTGGTAAAAACCATTGTTGAGCCCTACCCAAGATGGGTCATATGGACTTAAATGAGTCCATATAGGTAGTATCCTCAACATGGCATGTTTTAGGTGTCTATATTTAGCATAGACATGTAATCAGTTACACTAGTGAAACTTTAATGATGTAGTTTGTAGATACATATAGTTGTGAGATCTATGCCATTGCCTAGGATTTTTAGGATTAGAAGAACTATAGTATAGGTAAGGAAGCCATCATATCCATAGAATACATGTGATTGTAGTTTAGGCAATACTAATCAGGTTATAAAATGACTACCATTAAAGTAGTTGACTTTATTTTAATTAATGCATTTGAACATCAAGTATAGGAAAAAAGCACCAATATTACTATATAATACCTCATCCAACCACCACTTATTACACTCATTCCTATCCTTAACACCATTTTTCATGAATAATCCAACTCATCTAACTTATACAATTAATATCTTGACTTCTATAGTATTTAATAGGAACTACTCCTAGGTAAAAATATTTATGTTTTTTATTATTAGGATCACTTAGGAATTTTAGAGGTATAAGGTGGTTCCTCATCCTCATCACTCCACTCAAAGCCTTGATAATCCAAATATACAGCATAAATAATAATGTGATCATCATAAAATGGCAAAGGTTGGTTTTTATCAGGTATGTAGCCTATGCCACATCTCCCAGGCCAAAGCTTAACTTCCAAAGGTTATTAAATACCTTTCTATTGTGGATCTAAACCTTTGCCTACATATCTCATACTATACATGATCTGCTTAAAAAGTGGGTAATCATGGGATAGGTAACAATGGTTAAAAGACTACTTTAGAGGAAGAGGGTTGCTACCACAAATATTTTTTCAAGTGATATACCTACGTAGATAAAGGTACACATGCCAATGTGTACTACTTCATCCTTATTATGAGGAAAACCCATAGTCAAAGGTGAAGGTAGTAGCTTGTATAGATCCAAAAGAGGCTCTTAGAGAAAAGGATTGACCTTATATTGTGATGAAATATTGATTAGTGGTTTCTTATTTATTTTCAAGTTTATAAGTTACTTAGTGATGTGATATAAATAAATTGATGGACATAAATTTATATTAGATTGAGCTTGCTCAACCATAAAATAATATTGGAATGGATAAGGGTCACCCTGAATGGTGATAAGATTATCTTTGAATTTAAATTTTAAACATTTATGAAGAGTAGAAGAGATAGCTCTCATCACATGAATCCAAGGACATCCAAGAAAGAGATTAAAAGATGCAGGGTAAGGTACCACATAAAACAAGGTATCTAAAATATTAGGTCCAAACCTAAGGGGAAGGGATATAATGTTGCAAGCCTCTTAGTACTCATTTTTGAAAGATTTAATTATTAAATTAGATTTAATTAAATATTACTCTTTTAATACAAAAAATTGGAAAAATTGATAAGTGCATAGATTGAGGGAGAAACCATTATCTATCAAAATTTGCTTGACAAATGTTTCTCCAATATATGTAGTGATGTAGAGGGAAGAATCCCCTCATAAATTTGAGGAAGGAATATCATCATCCAAAAATGTTATATGATGTATCCCAAAGGAACCTACAACATCAGCTATATTACTAGAGGAAATATCTTAAGGAAAAAATTATTGACTTAGAAGCTTCAACAAGGCTTCCCTATGAATAGGAGAAGTTTGCAAAAGTTATAAGAGAGAAATCTTGGTTGGGGTACTAGGTAACTATTGTTGAATTTCAAAGGATATTTTTGGCGGTGTCTTCAACTCTAAGAGCAAGTTTTCTACTCTTGTGCTCATTTTTTGGCTACTCTTCAAAATTAAGGGTGGTTTAGAAGGTTTATTAGATTTAGAAATCATCTCCTACCAAGATTTTTGAGTTGATTGTGCTTGAGCTTGTTTCCTTGTGGTTGCTGCTATCATACCAACCATATTATAATAGGAAGGTGGCACGTTACAATATGACACTTGATTAGCTACCTCCTAACCATGATTAGGGAGGGATTTTGGAAGATCCATATGTCTTGATTAGTTGTGGATGCTTTTTGTGTAGTAGGTTGATTGTTTATTGTAGGATTATAGTTAGGAGTAGGTTGAGAATCCTCTATAACAAGATGACCTACATTGATTAAGTCCTGAACCACATATTTCAACCTCTTACATGAATATTTCATGTGCTCCTCCATTCTATGTTACTCATAATGTTGACTAGGTTTATACCAATCAACCATAGTATCAAGTTGTGTTATGGGAGATAACACAATTATGTTAGCTTCCAAGAGTTGTTTTAGAACTGACAAAATAGGTTGGTTGAGTCTTGTGAAGTTTGTTGGTGGGGTTTTTTGTGGTTTGTTAAGTACCATATTTTGTAAGGTATTAGCAAAATTTTTGATAGGTATATTATCTATTACCCCATAACCAACTACATGTTTATTCTTATACTAGGTTTTCATGGTCTAATATTCTTATTTCTTTGGTTTAAGTTGACCTCTTCAAATAAGGTTGTTTCCAATTCATATGATATTTGCTCTTGTAAAATTCAAATAATTATCTCTATCATATCTCAGGTAGGTAAGGTATATCTTAAATATCCAAATAAACTTATCCAACAAGATAAGAATTATAAAAAAAAATTATCTTTTCCTTGTTTCAACTGATAGACATCTTTCATGGTCATGAATTTTTTAACATAAGCTCCAAACTGTTGAACAAAAAACTCTATCGTATCCTCAAAATTTCTCAAAGAATTAATTAGGTAGTTGATAATACCATTCCAATGCCATACCACCAAGTCTCTTAGGGAAAATATTTAATAATAACATGTCATCGTATATAATATCATGGCATGTTGTCCTAAACATCCTTAAATGTTCAATTGGATAATTTATTCCCTTACAAATAAGTAAAACCAACATTGAAAAATGCTTAGGGTAGGGCCTAGAGGTTACAATAGGATCTAAGGTTTGATTACATATTTTAGTATAGTTGTAGGTGAAACATGAAGGTTGAATCATATTTATTCTTGAAACCAATTGTTTCACCACACTTGTCAAGCTTTGAATATTGGGATTATTGTTGTGCAATACCTATAGGTTACTTAATGGAGGGTTATAGGTAGTTTTTTGAAAGGGAAATTGCTTAATTTTGGAGGTATTAAAATTTTTATGATATGTATTATGATATATGATATATTACTATGGATAATAAATGACATTTGGTGGAATAGAAGAATGAATGTTGAGATTAGCAACATGAAGAGAAAATTGATCATAATTTTAGGATGCACTACTAGTTAGAAGAACTTGTGGAATTCCTCAAACATTGGTGGTTATAGTAGTAGCATATGTCAGTTTATGAAATGTATTGACATGATTCAAATATTTTAACAAAGGATTGGTAAAAATATTTTGAGGAGAAATAATTTGATGCTGAGATGTCCCAACCTCTTTGAGTTGGGATTTTCATCCATAGCCTTATTCAAGACATCCTTGTGAATCTTAAAGAAATTCTAGATATTATCAAATGATTTAAAAGGTGAGGTGTTCATTAGACCCTTCAATAGGATCAAGGTCATTACTAGGTTCTATATTTTCTCCATCTTCTAGATTAGGATTCGACCTATCAATATAGTCATCCTCTTGAAGAATCTATCCAGATTCTAAAATCCTTTATTTACTCCTAAGGTTTGGAGCCATAGGATAAAGATAAAGTATAGAGGATAAAAGGAGGATCTAAAAACTAGAGAAAAACACACAAAATATTTTTAATTTTTTTTAATGTATTCTAATTCTAAGCAAAAAAATTTAATAATATTGATTGAATTTTTTAAAAGGAAAAACAAAAGGAAGGGACTTCTTAAGTTTACCACTAAATATGTGCTTTCACATTGGGTTCACCAAATATATAGAGGGGAAAATTGCCCTACCACATACGATTCTTGGTTGGATTTTATTGGAACCGAGGTCATCATGGGGGGCGTGTTATATTATCTACACTCAAGGGCTTGGGGATCAAGGGATTCACTAGGAATAGTTTAAGGAGTTGCTTCAAGTCCAAGGATGGAATGTTTGATGTGTATATTGAACAAGCACCTATGTTTGAATTTTCTAAGATCTAAGCTAAGAAGAAAATTAAGGAACAATGTAGGAAAAATAATGATGCAAACAAGCAAAAACTAACCCTAGAATAATTATTAATTTTTAATTAGTACTAAAACCCTAACTTGCAATAAAGTAATATTTTTTATTTTCAACAAGGGTTAAAGATAATGCACAAATAGATTTAAACTAATATGCACAATATATGATTTTTCTCTTTCAAATATCTAGAAATAAAATCATTTTTTTTTCTTTTTATTTATGATCTATACCTATAATAGGAATGGATAGAAAGCAAATAGAAAATAGCCTAAGAATTTTACTCAAGGTACTTACTTGATATGGTGGTTGACCTCAACCTTAAACTTGCATCTAGATATATCCAATAGCTTCACAACATGCAATATAATTTCATAAATCCTAGAAAAAATTATCAATATTTGGGGGTCTACTTAGGCCACTATGTGACTAAGTTTGAAGTCATAGCAGTGAAGCCCCAATTTTTCTTTTAGCTAACCATTTTAAAATAAAAGTGATTGTTGAACTTTTTAGAAGTGAACAAGACAAGATGTAATAAATTGAATCAGTGTAAAAAATAGAGTGCAAACAATGATATTATGATCTAAATGAAGCATACAAAAGTAAGTTAAGGTTTTGGGAGTGAAACTTTGCCCCTAAAATTAAAGGAGCCAAAATCATGCCTTGTAAGGGGTGACCATGAATTCAGCTCTTCCAAATTTACACCTTGTATATATGAGGTACGAATTCAAAATAGAAGTGTCAAAATGATCTATTAATGTAGAATGAAATGCAAAATGAGAAATTAGCAATATAGGAAAATAAAAAATATAAGAAGGAACCTAGTGGTAGTGAAAGAATAGTCAAAATGATGAAAACCCTCACAAATGGTAGACTCATCCTTAGGGCTCCAACACTTGTCCACCAAGAATAATAAATCACAAAAGTAGAGTAATAAAATAACACTAGAAGATATTTGATGAGATTTTGTCAAAAATGCTTAGAACCACTAGTTAGGAAAACTTGCTAGCTTGTTAGAAAAATTATTAGTTGAAAAGAGGATCCAAACCCTCTATTTATAATATTTTTGGAGGGGAAAAGGGTAGGAAAACAATGGGTATAACATAGGGTAGGGTAAAAATCCTAGAGTTCAGCCCAAAAATTTGGATTTTCTAAGATAAACCCCTAATTTACCAAATTTGTGCCCCATACTAGGCGATTGTGAATTTTCTAAAACTAGAGAAAAAAGCAGAGGGGGAGATAAATTGATGTGCAAGGTGTAACCAAAGTATTATCATTGTTGTCAACACATTCAGGTTGATCAGTTGATGCAATGGATAGGAATGGATAGGAGTTGATTGATGAGCAAGGTGATGGATAGGAGTTGATTGATGAGCAAGGTGCAGCCAAAGTTATTGTCATTATTGTCAACACAGACAGAGGATCGGTTGATGAAATGGACAGGAGCACATAAGTCATTAGATAGATCGGTTGATGAAGTGAACAAGAGTTTAGAGATCATACAGAGCATGTACAATGATTCTCCAAGAAGACAAAAGTGGCCTAGATTCAAAAAATCAAAGAAAAAGACAAGTAAGAAAACTGTCGCGATATCGCGACATGTTTTCTGTCGTGATTTTGTGACATGTTCGAAGAAAAAGCACCAAGGAGGAAAAGTGTCATGATATCGCGACATGTCGGGTTTTCGCGACCCGAAGGGAAGAAAAGCACCAAGGAGGAAAAGTGTCGTGATATCACGACACGTTGGGTTTTCGCGACCCGAAGAGGAGAGAGAAGGCACGAAGGCAAAAGTGTCACGATTTCATGACATGTTCTGTTTTCATGGGCAAAAAGTGGAGAAGTGCACAAGGCAGCGAAAGTGTCACGATTTCATGACATGTTCTGTTTTTGTGGGCAAAAAGTGGAGAAGTGCACAAGGCAGCGAAAGTGTCATGATTTCGTGACATGTTCCATTTTCGTTGGTTGAAGCCAAGAGGAGTGTACGAAAACGAAAGATGTCACAATTTCGTGACATGTCTGGTTTTCACGGGTGCAAGCGAAGAAGAGTAAAAGGAGGTGGAAACTGTCACAATTTTGTGACATGTTGTATTTTCACGAGTAAAAGGCAAGAAGGGCAGAAAGAGACAGAAGTGTCGCATTTTCACGACAGGTCACTACTACATGATAACAGTTAGTTAACTGGCATAGAATGACATTCAAAGAGGCAGTTGTAGAGGAAAAACATGAAGACGAAATAAGAAGAGTTAACTGGAGTAAATGCGACAATTACAGGTGGATTTACAGATAGAAATCATGTAGCTTTTTGATAACAGTCGTAGAAGGAGAAATCGAACAGTCGCATTATTAGAATCGTAAAATGCATGCATACACAGAATTAAACATGAACAGTCATAGGAGAGGTATTTGATGCATGCAACGTGTTCGACGAAAAGCCCCTCTTATATATACGAAAGGAGTTACAGGGTTAGTTGTAGTGACAGTAAAACAAAAGTCGTTACTGCAGTGACAAGGGCTGTTATAAAGAAATTTCATGTAGCGGTGGTTTCTAAAAGTTGTCAGAAGAAGACCAAGAGTTGGACAATGAAACATTTTAAAAACCATTATGTTAATAAGTTTGCATGCAATTATAAAGAAGCCGTTACTATTAATAGGTTGCATGCACGAATGTGGAAGCTAAAAATAAAAACAGAACTCGGTTATAAAAGCAGATTTGCGTGAAGAATAGGGTTGCCGTTGAATGTGAGAAAGTGCTGCCAAAAGAGGGTTAAAAGTGTGCTATAAGAGAGCATTGAGCTCAGTGCATGAAGAAAAAGAGCAGCTTGCTACTGATAGTGAAATGTGTCACAAAAATAGAGAGAAAATGTGCTGAGAAAAGTAGGTTGTAAAAGTGTGTTGTAAGAGAGCGTTGAGCTCTGTGCGGGTACAAAAAGAAGCGTGTTGCAGAATAGAGAAAAAGAGCTATGAAAAAGTAAATACAAAGCACGGTTGAAATGGAGCAGATTGAGTGCAGCATAAAGAATGCAGCATAGAGAGTGCAGCATAGAGAGTGTAGCATAAAGAATGCAGCATAGAGAGTGCAGCATAGAGAGTGCAGCATAAAGAGTGTTGTGATGGAGCTGTGAAGAGCTGGAAGAGTAAGCTATAAGAAAGGGCTGTAAGTGTGCAGTAAGTAGAGCTGTAAAAGAGTGTATGCTTCCATGAGATTGATTTGAGTTAAGATATACCAGTGAGGGTTTGGCATTTTTATGTCAATCAAGATTTAAAATAGAAATCCAAGTTGGTGCTTGGAATCAGGGGTTGGTGCTCCTTCCAGTTGGTGTTGGTAAATCAGGGGTTGGTGCTCCTTCCAGTGGGTACTGGTAAACTAATTGTAAAGTTGGTGCTTTGCAATGGCTGGATTTGGATGGGAGTCCAAGCAGTCTATTTTGAGGAGTAGCCAAAACTGGTGAACCTCGTTACATCTTGTGTTATGTGATGCTCTCTTATGGTACTTGCTGTTTCTGGTTTTAAGCTTTCATTGTTTTGGCTTTAAGAGTTAAAGTTTTAAGTCTTAAATAGCTGCACTGATTCACCCCCCCTCTCAGTGCAATTGTAAGACTAACAATTGGTATTAGATCCAAGTTCCCAATTTTGACTAAATCAGTCAGGGTTGATCTTGGATTAGTACACAATGGGTAATAAGAATAGATCCTCTTCCAAAAAGGGATCTTAGCCAGTTTCAGTTCTTGCAGAAGAGAAAATTGCACTAGAGAAGGTAGAAGAAGTGAACTCTGAAGTATGCAATGAAAACATAGAAGAAGAACAGGAATGTGATGAAAACCTTGAGGCTAAGGCTGAAGTATATCTAAGAGGTGAGTTGATCGCTGCACTTGAAGAGTTGGGTTTAGAAAGGAAAAAGAACAAAAGAATGTCCAAGAAGTTAGAAGAATATGGGGATGAGATTGAAGATCTCTTCCTACAAGTTCAAAAGGCCAAGAAATTAGAAGAAGCCTTGAAGACACACCTGGATGATGTATGCAGCACAAGTGAAGAGGAATCTAACAAAGTTATTGTTGATCTAAAGCTACAAGTAGAACAGTACAAAAGGATTGAAGATATTCTCAGGTCTCAAATTAATGAGAAAGAGACTATTTTCTGCCAACAAGAAGAAGAGATTGTTTCATTAAAGAAACAAATAGAAGAGGCCAATATAAATCTTAAATTTGAGAAGAGCACAGAGTTACTAGATACAATGATAAAGCAACAAAGAAGCTCCATGGCTAAGTTTGGTCTTGGATATGAAGCTGAACAACCTTCATCTTCCAAAAATGCAGAGAAGAATAAGCACACTGCTGAAGGATCAAAGAGAGAAAATTCTGAAGTTGAACAACCTTCATCTTCCAAATATGCAGAGAAGAAGAAGTTCAAGGTTGAAGCTAAATCTTCAAAAGGAAGAAAGAATCAAAGAAGATATACAGCAAAGCAACCACAGCAAAAGAGGTTCTCTCACTCTCACTCTTTTAATAATAATGCTTTTAATGGCTATTTTTCTAAATGCAACTGCTATGGTCACAAGGCATTTTATTGTGGACAGAATAATAGATCAAAGAGTTATGCTGATAAAAACACATCTGCTTTCCTGAGTGAACACCCTGTGCAATGTTTTAAATGTAATGGCCATGGGCACATAGCAAGGTTTTTTCCAAGCACTTTTGTATCCAATCTAAGGCAAGACCATAGATTTCATCAGACACACAGAATGCAATTCAGACAGGGAATAAAACATGTGCAATGTTTTAAATGTAATGGTCAAGGGCACATAGCAAGGTTCTGTCCAAGCAATTATGTATCTAATCTAAGGCAAAACCCTAGATTTCATCAGACGCAAAGAATGCAATACAGACATAAAATATATCATGTGCACAATAGAAAGGAAAATATTCATCCATCAAGAATGCACAAAAGACAACCCCGCAAGAGAAATGTTCAAGTTCACGAACAGGGGCAAAATAGGGATGTAGTTGAAAAACTTCAGCCCAAGTTTAGGAAAGTCTGGAGAAAGACAAAAGAAAGGAATTCGTGTCTCCTTGGACAGAAGGATATTACTCCTCTACTGCATTAAGCAGCTCCAGGTGGCACATCCTCAGGGGAAGCAATATTAAAGTTTTATTTAATGCTCCTATATATTTGTCTGGGTATCTGAGGATGAAAGACCAGCAGTTGGAAAATTATTGTATAGTTTTCAAAGCTTTTATCGATTTATGTAGTGGGATGTGGAAGTACCGTGAAGGGTTGTGATTAAATTGAGAGCTAGCACCCTTGGTAGTTTTGACATTTGTCATTGCTTTACTGTTGATGATTCTTCTGCCACTGTTCTAAATTATAGATCATAACAGATCAGATTTTTGGTTTAATGAAAGAATGCGTGCATGCCCTAGCTGCGTACTTGTGTTTCGTTGTAGCAGATGATAGGCATTATCTGAGATAGAACATGTAGCACAGGTCGACGTATCGTGGAAGCATAAGATGGCAGGTGCTATTTTTGAAGCCTGTAACATTCCCAATCTATAGATAAAACATAATACATGTTTTGAGTGGGAAGGTGTGCGGTTCTCAACCAAAAATACAACACATCATTTGGTATAAGAGAGCTTTAATTTTCTCTAAAAGAGTAGCCGTTATCAAAGAGATGCCAGAGTCAAAGCAATCAGTGGCACTAGCACCCAGTTCATAAAGAGTGCCAAGTGGCACATGTAAGGCAGAGACGTTGAGAGATTAGCGCCCAGGTGGTGAAGCGTCAAAGAGGACAAGATGCCTATGCACCTAAGAAAGTCTTGCATTATTTGAGGAATGCAAGATATTTCCTGAGGAAGTAGAATACCGAGAGTTGATGACTGTGCATTGATTGAGGTTCCAACGCTAGAGGTAACGACGGTCCAGAAGTATGAGCTTGAGTAAGGTGTAAAAGGATATATTGTTTGTATGCTTTATATGTCTTTTTATAGTTGACTTCTAAGGATTGGAGTCATAAGGTGTTTTAAGGAATAAATATTTTTGTGGCTACTTTTATGATCTAACCCTAAATTGGTGGCAAATTTGAGGGTAGTGTTGGTAATAGGTTGAATAACTATTCTCTTCTTCTTCAAACAAAGAGGAAGCATTTTGCACTAGGGTTTATGTTAGCAAGTCTTGCTACTTGCATTGAGATGGTGAAACCCTTAGTTGGCTGCTTTGAGATTGATGGTTGAATTGCTTTCATAGAGGTTGTTTTGATCAAGTTAATGCTTTACTTGATACATGATTTTGGCTTACTCCATTGAGATTGATTTGAGCAAGTTATTCTTTGCATTGGTGATATATGTTGGTGGCTATTTTTTTCAAATACCTTTGGAAGGAAAATAATATCTACTGGTTTTCTTTTCATATAGTGATTGGTTGAATGCTTCAAGGTTAATCTTGAGTTGAATGATGTTGGTTAAACCTTGTCTATAAGCGCATTGTTGTTAAAGCCCTAATTGGTTGAGAAAAGATATTGGTTGTGGAAAGAACATGAGTATCATTGTTAGATGAGTTATTGCATGGTTGGCAATTGTTGGGTTGTGTTTCATGTTCTTGAGAAAAGCATACTACATCTATATTACACTTTTGAGATTGAGATTGAGGTGAGATTGAGATTGGGAGTTAAGTATAGAACATATTGAGTCTCTAACAATTCTCTTTATGCTTCTATGAGGTTGATGAATCACATTGGGTCTCTAACAATTCTCATTGTGGAGTCATGCTAAGCAATTTTTTCTTGATGAACTTGTGAGCTGATTTGTACAGGGTCTAGTGATGAACTTGTGAGCTTATTTGGACAGGGTCGAGTGAGGACTTGTGAGCTTATTTGGACAAGTTCTATGTGAGCTTGTTAAGCAGGTTCTTAGTGAGCCTATGATAGAGTACAGAGGACAGAGTCTCAATGGATAGAGATCCAGTAGCCAACATAGTTGAAGATAGATCTGAGTTAGGATTCTTCAAGTGGACAAGTTTGAGATTGCAGAGCAACAGAGGGTTGAGGCTCAGAAGACAGCATGAACTGAAGTGGTCACATATTCCCAAGAATAGTCTAAGAATTGACTAGCTATCGGGATCAAATTCTCAAGGGGAGCATTTATGCATTTTTTTATCTTATTGCTCATATTTATGATTTTGGCTAACAGTAATAATTTTTACCTGAGAATGTTGTGCATGGACTCAGGGGGAGTTTTGTAGCCGCCCCTTGGTATTATTGTCAAAGGGCGAGAAGAATTACAAGTAATTGTAGACAATTACGTGTGTTGCCAACAATTCCAAAGGGGGAGATTGATGTGCAAGGTGCAACCAAAGTATTGTCATTGTTGTCAACACAGTCAGGTTGATCAGTTGATGCAATGGATAGGAATGGATAGGAGTTTATTGATGAGCAAGGTGATGGACATGAGTTGATTGATGAGCAAGGTGCAGCCAAAGTTATTGTCATTATTGTCAACACAGACAGAGGATCGGTTGATGAAATGGACAGGAGCACAGAAGTCATTAGATAGATTGGTTGATGAAGTGAACAAGAGTTCAGAGATCATACAGAGCATGTACAATGATTCTCCAAGAAGACAAAAGTGGCCCAGATTCAGAAAATCAAAGAAAAATACAAGTAAGAAAATTGTCGCGATATCGCGACATGTTTTCTGTCGTGATTTCGTGACATGTTTGGAGAAAAAGTGCCAAGGAGGAAAAGTGTCGTGATATCACGACATGTTGGGTTTTCATGACCCGAAGGGAAGAAAAGTGCCAAGGAGGAAAAGTGTCACGATATCGCGACACGTCGGGTTTTCGCGACCCGAAGAGGAGAGAGAAGGCATAGAGGCAAAAGTGTCACGATTTCGTGACATGTTTTTTTTTCATGGGCAAAAAGTGGAGAAGTGCACAAGGCAATGAAAGTGTCATGATTTTGTGACATGTTCTATTTTTGTGGGCAAAAAGCGGAGAAGTGCACAAGGCAGCGAAAGTGTCGCGATTTTGCGACATGTTCCGTTTTCGCTAGTTGAAACCAAGAGGAGTGTACGGAAGCGAAAGATGTCATGATTTTGTGACATTTCTGGTTTTCACAGGTGCAAGAAAAGAAGTGGACAAGGAGGCAGAAACTGTCATGATTTCGTGACATGTATTTTTGTGGGTAAAAGGCGAGAAGGGCAAAAAGAGATAGAAGTGTCACGTTTTCGTGACAGGTCACTACTGCACGATAACAGTCAGTTAACTGGCACAGAACGACAGTCAAAGAGGTAGTTGTAGAGGAAAAACATGCAAATAAAATAAGAAGAGTTAACTAGAGTAAATGCGACAGTTACAGGTGGATTTATAGATAGAAATCATGCAGCTTTTTGATAACAGTTGTAGAAGGAGAAATCAAACAGTCGCATTATTAGAATCATAAAATGCATGCATACACAAAATTAAACATGAACAATCATAGGAGAGGTATTTGATGCATGCAACGTGTTCGACGGAAAGCCCCTCTTATATATACGAAAGGAGTTACAGGGTCAGTTGCAGTGACAATAAAATAGAAGTCGTTACTGCAGTGATAGGGGCCGTTATAAAGAAATTTCATGCAGTGGTGGTTTTTGAAAGTCGTCAGAAGAAGACCAAGAGTTTGACAATGAAACGTTTTAAAAACCATTCTGTTAATAAGTTTGCATGCAAGTATAAAGAAGTCGTTACTATTAACAGGCTGCATGCGTGAATGTGGAAGCTAAAAATAGAAATAGAACTCGGTTATAAAAGCAAATTTGCGTGAAGAATAGGGTTTCCGCTGAATGTGAGAAAGTGCTGCCGAAAGAGGGTTAAAAGTGTGCTGTAAGAGAGCGTTGAGCTCAGTGCGTGAAGAAAAAGAGCAGCATGCTGCTGATAGTGAAATGTGCCACAAAAATAGAGAGAAAATGTGCTAAGAAAAGTAGGTTGTAAAAGTCTGCTGTAAGAGAGCGTTGAACTTTGTGTGGGTACAGAAAGAAGTGTGTTGCAGAATAGAGAAAAAGAGCTATGAAAAAGTAAATACAAAGCACGGTTGAAATGGAGCATATTGAGTGTAGCATAAAGAATGTAGCATAGAGAGTGCAGCATAGAGAGTGCAGCAGAGAGTGCAGCATAAAGAATGCAGCATAGAGAGTGCAACATAAAGAGTGATGTGATGGAGCTGTGAAGAGCTGCAAGAGTAAGCTATAAGAAAGGGTTGTAAGTGTGCAGTAAGTAAAGCTATAAAAGAGTGTATGCTTCCATGAGATTTATTTGAGTTAAGATAGACCAGTGAGGGTCCTGTAACACATAAGGAATTTTTATGTCAATCAAGATTTAAAATAGAAATCCAAGTTGGTGCTTGGAATCAGGGGTTAGTGCTCCTTCCAGTTGGTGCTGGTAAATTAGGGGTTGGTGCTCCTTCCAGTGGGTCTTTGGTAAACTAATTGTAAAGTTGGTGCTTTGCAATGGCTGGATTTGGATGGGAGTCCAAGCAGTCTATTTTGAGGAGTAGCTTCTCAATCTGTATTCGTGGCCAGATCTACAAAATCTGGATGAGTCACTGACTTGCCATAAATTTTTTGAGCAAATGAATCTACCAGAAAATTCCTTAAGGTCTATCTTTCTTGCCATCACTTTCGCCATTATGCGACTGTCGGATCTGCTTCTGCAAAAAGAAACACAGAGGTTAGATTTTTAATGTTTTTCATTTTACATAATTAATTGATTTGGACTGTGTTGAAATGCTTCCACTTCCTTTTGGATAGGTGATGCCATGAAACCAAAGCATGTTGCGAAATCGTGACCTTTTCTTCAAGTTACTTCTTCCTTGCTTGTGCCTTCCGAAAATGGAACATTTCGCGATATCGCGACATTTCATTCATCTCATATCTTTCATCTTTTGCCCTCATGAAAATGGAACATGTCGTGAAATCACGACATTTCCTTCACTTCGCCTCTTTCTTCACTTCTTTGTCGCAAAATCGTGACATGTCACAAAATCGCGACATGTCGCGAAATCGCGACGTTTCCTTCACTTCGCCTCTTCCTTCACTTCTTTGTCATGAAATCACAACATGTCACGAAATCACGACGTTTCCCTCACTTCTCTTCTTTCGTCACTTCTTCCTCACGAAAATGGAACATGTCACAAAATCGCGACATTTCCTTCACTTTGTCTCTTTTCAGCTTCTGCCTCGCAAAAATGGAACATGTCGTGAAATCGTGACATTTCCTTCACTTCGCCTCTTTCTCCACTTCTTCCTCACGAAAATGGAACATGTCATGAAATCATGACATTTCCTTCACTTTGCCTCTTTCTTCACTTCTTTGTCATGAAATCGCGACATATCGCGAAATCGCAACGTTTCCTTCACTTCGCCTCTTCCTTCACTTCTTTGTCGCGAAATCGTGACGTTTCACTCACTTCTCTTCTTTCTTCACTTCTTTGTCACGAAATCATGACATGTCACGAAATCGCGACGTTTCCCTCACTTCTCTTCTTTCGTCACTTCTTCCTCGTGAAAATGGAACATGTCACAAAATCGTGACATTTCCTTCACTTTGTCTCTTTCAGCTTCTGCCTCGCGAAAATGGAACATGTCGTGAAATCGCGTCATTTTATTCACTTCGCCTCTTTCTCCACTTATTCCTCACAAAAATGGAACATGTCACGAAATCGCGACATTTCCTTCACTTCGCCTCTTTTCAGCTTTTGCCTCGCAAAAATCGTGACATGTCACGAAATCGCGACATTGGACTTTAAAAGATTTTAGGGTATAATAAAATTTGAGCTAAAGTCCGACAAGTAAAAAATGGAACATGTCGCGATATCGCAACATTTCCTACAAGTCATTGCTTCTTTGGCTTTGCCCCTCCAAAAATGGAACATGTCGCGATATCACGACATTTCCCTCAAGCTTTTCTTCCTAGCTGCAAATTCTCCAAAAATTGTAGGTTGATTCCAATGACTTTATCCATATGTATTTTGCATTTTTACATATTGGTGAAGGATCTTCCTTACTCAGAAATTCATAAATGATTTTAACATTTTAAAAATGAATTTTAAATTGCTCGAGAATGATCAGCTTCACATGGTGCAAAAAAAATGATGAAAATTCAAAATGCTCAGAATTTGATGAAACTTTACAAGTATCTAAAAAAGCTCAAAGGGTATCCCAATTTGCAAATGGAGCTTAAAAATTCATCATGGATTAAGAGAAAATGCATTTAGAAGTTTGCTAGGCCAAAAATAGAAACTGCTATTTCTAAAATTGAAATCAATGCCATATGCAAGTCTACTTGGACACTTTGATGTAGGCGAGTTTGAAAAAGGATGCAATCAAAATTTGGAATTAAAACCCGAAAAACATCAAGAGGGTCCCTACGGAACAAATGAATATTAAACATTTTCAGAGGATGGAATTTCATTTTTTAGTGGGGGTGTGTTGCTTCTCAACAGGACCATACTATAAGAGGCCCTCCTCTAGGTGTAGGGCTACGAACACTAATTCTTCTCTCTATTACCTACTAGATACTTTTGCATAAATAGGCTCTATTAACTTGGGCTCTACTTCTATTTCTTTGATACTTAAAATTTTTTGGACTTATTTATTAAGGCAATAAAAATATTTTTTAAGGAAATGATTCTCATTCTTATATAATCATCTTTTGTACATTAGCATATGTGTTGGCTTTAAATTATCCATACATACAAAATCCTTCTCTATTGGATAGGTGATACAAATTATCCATTGTTCCTTTGCCTTAGATTGATTCTAAAATAATTCCAACTTACTCATATTTCCAATCCTTTAGCCTAAGAGGTAGTAATATTATTTTCAATGAATGCATAATATGGCTACTTACTTTTAATATATTTAGCACTCATATCAAGTCACCAATTCTACATGCTTTTATTCCAAGGTGATGAGGCCAAGAAATACCTCATTTTTTGCTACATTTTGGACATAAAAATACTGCCATATAACCAAATATAATATTATTTTATGCCAAATGTTTATTAGAGTACATTATTTATTAATGTTTGCATGATTTAATGTTTAAGAACACTATACCCTTGTTTTGATTGTTTTCAGTATTTTATACTCTGTTTTTGCATGATTTTTAGTAAATAAAGCATGATGTATTTGATAGCAAATAAGAGTACTATGATTTGTGATTGGATAAAATATTTTGAATGTTTTTACCATGTTAAAATCAAACTATTGAGATGATATGGTGCCAGATCAACCATTCTACTAAAAAACAGGACACTACAACTACAACTCCATACAAATTCTAGCCACCTGTCATATTAAAGGAAGGCATGGAAATGGTCAAAAAAACAAGTGGAATCAATTGGAGAGTGTTGAGGGAGACTAGTAAAGACTTTTGATACACCTAGTAGTCCTCCCACGTAGTTTTGTTGATAGCAACAATAAATCTCACCTATTCTACCTGATATTTTGGAGCTCTCCAAAATGATAGGAAGAAACAATTTGTTCCAACAACAACCGCATAGTTCACATCCAATTTTCAAGGGAGAAGATAGGAGAATATAGGAACAGGTTTAAAAACCATATTTCAACCATTCTAAACTATTTTCCATTGGATTGGAAGCATGGAAACATGCACAAATAACTATTGCAGTAGATTCTATTCTAAAATAGACTAAGTCTGCTACAATAGCACAAGCAAATCACGTAGGGACAATAAGACAATTGATTTTGTAATTACAAGTATAAATTTAATAAATATTATAAATAGGACTACTCTCTCATTGGTTGAGTTAGTCCAGGAGTCCATAAGGCAGAGTTAGAAAAATTCATTGTAATTGTTGCATTTTGAATAAGTAATATTTAAATAAAGTGTGGTTTTATTTACATGTGTAAATTTGTGAAGTATATTAGTGGTTAATATTTAGTTTTGGATTGAATGTTATTTCTTCTAGACCAAGGATCAAGGGCCCACTCTAAGGACTGGAAGGAAGGAGCAATTATTGTAGGTTTTTGATAAATTTTGTTTTGCAACAATTTTATCAATTTCTTGCTTATTTTTTGTAACAGAACTAACCCCTATTTTAGCATAAGGTTTTGTTATATTTTCAAGTGCAATGTGTTGTGAGTTTTTTTACAACTAGTTGTCCCATATTTGTGTGTATCTATTTTCCTTGCATTTCCCCTGTTTTCTATATTTTTGATTTCAACAATTTTTCTAACAAGTTTTTGTAGCAAAATTTTATGGGACAAGATTTTGCAACAGTTTTATTTTTAAATAGTTTAGAATTTTCAAATTTAGCATGTATTTATTTTAATTAGTTTCAATTTAGCATTTTACATTTCTATCATTTAAACTAGCAAGCGTAAATTAGTTTAGTCTTTCAGCAATTTCAATTATGTAATTATCAATTCCTGCAACTGTAGATTAAGTGTTAAATTTTGAAATTTAAATTTTGTAAGTTAAATTAGCTTCAATTTTGTGAATTAGAATTAGTTTGATCTAAAAAACCAAACAAACATCTATTTCACCAAATAAAGCTTGTGAACTAATTGCCTAAACTATGAAACTTGGACACCGCCTTGAATTTGACAAATATTGAAATTAAATGATGATAATAATGACACTCATAATTTTTGGCATAATTGTAAGAGAACATAGGTGTTGTTATAAATTAAAAATAGTTAAAAAATTATTGCTTATGCTAAGTTGTGACCTATAGAGAAAAATCCTAAAATAAACCAACTTGCATGAAATATAGTTGTACAACTGATAAAGTTGCAATTCATAACATTAGAAAAACAAGTAGAATGAATGAATAGGTTAAGGGATAAAAAAAGAAGATTTATTAAAACCCATTTAACAACCATAGGCAGGTGATACCCACACCAAGGTAGTGAATTTCCTGCATTTGAGCTTCCTAACGTACTTGAAAGAAAACCACCATATCCACCATCATGAATTTTTGAGTCTCCTAAGAGAGAAATTGTAGAGGAGCAACTTGCTAGTACATCCTCACATACTCTTGATAAATACTCATCATCATGACAATTTAAATGAATTTATAATAATTTTTGGGAGGATACCATGGCATATGGGTGAGGAAACCCAAATAGGGGCAACAATATCCATAATCAAGTAGACAATCCTACCCCTGCAAGGACTTTCGAATATCCTATTCGATTAAATCCTACATAAAATTCTTCCATGAAAATAATTTCACCTTCAATACTACCTATATTTTAGGGGGTTGCATCCAAAGATCTTGATCAATTCTTGTTTGAATTTAAGGTTGTGTGCCAAACATATAATTACATAAATGACAACCAAAAGTTGAAAGTTTTTCCCTCCACACTCAAAGACTCAACTTTGCACTAGTTTATGTTTCTAGATCCCAAACCAATACGAACCTAGGAATAAATAGAAAGAGTATTTTTGGATAAATACTAGGAATATTATAGGGTGAAAAATAGGAAGAATGAACTCTTTAGAATCAAACAAGAACAAGATGAAACTCTAGAGGATTACTTGGATAGGTTTACCTTTGTACAAAAGAGATGTGGTCCTCTTGAACCAGAAATGTGTAAAGCCATATTTTATGAGGATTACAAGATGATTCTAGGGAAGTTCTATATTTAATGGGCAAGGGAGATGTAATAAACCTTGACATTGATGAAATCCTAGAGTTATGCAAAAATTACTAACACATAAGGCAACAAATATGGAAGAGGAATAATAATGCTAGTGATGTAAAGGAGCTTATGGAATAATTTTCCAATCTAAAAACTAACATATTGGTAAATATTAATACCACATTAGGGGATATGAATACAAAATCCAAATCTACAACACCCCTATCTATTTACTGTCCAATATGCAGAAACAAACATGCTCTTCAAGACTGTCCTCTAAACAAAAATTTCATATCTGCTATCTGTAGCATTTTTCCAAGGGGCATATCACTGACCAATACCATCTACTTCCAGGACTCAAAAATATTTTGGAAACCCAAATGAAATAACTCAACTTTATTGGGAAAATATAAGGGAGAAAATTTTCACAATATCAAAATACCCTATGTTTTCCCACAAATTGGGGATAAAATAATTGGACTATGCCATGGGGTTATTCAGAACCACCACAATAGCCTTGGAATAAATCTCCATGGACAAATCCTCAATATTGGTCACAATTTGTATGGAAAAATCCATAATGGAATCAACCCCATCCATATTGGATGTAAACCCAATCTCATAAACAAAGTTGGGGATAGCAGTATCCATCATACTAGGGATAGTGAAGATACCAAGGTCAAAACCAAAATTTGCTACCTAGTCCTACTTAGAATTTCTCTCAAAGTAGAACCCAACAACAAAAAAAATAACAACAGGTAAATCAACCACCATTTTCAGTCCAACCTATGGCCAATCCTAATAATACAAGATAGGCAACCCCTATCTATGTAGTTGAATCTGATGAAAATATTGCATTCAATATAATTGATTGTATTAACATCCAAATGTGTTCAGGAAAGATATTTCCTAAGCCTATTATTGAAGAACTAAAAAATGATGAAGAGAAAATACAAACATTTAGTCCAAAACCACATGAATCAACTTTGGATAAGGGAAAATAAAAATAATAATACTATCCAAAATACAATTTACCTATTGTAGAAAAAATACCATTACCTGAAATGTTTGAAAAGTCTAAATTTTTTGCTGAATCAAAATTAGTAAAGGAACTAAAATTTTTGACCATTTCTCTTATTTTGTTGCAAGAAAGCAAAGATGTACCTTTAATTAACAAAACTGTTTAGGAAATTTACATAAATGATCAAGCAAGAAGATGAAGTCCTTTTCTAAAATTATATAAGTAGATGTTGGTTGAGTTGCTTTTTGGGAAGTTTGTCCCACTAAAGTATAGTGATCCAGGAAGTCTATTTGTCACCATAACCACTGGATCAATGCAAATTTCTAATGTATTGGTTGATTTAGGAGCTTCCATTAATGTTATGACCAAATACAATACACAAATTATAGTTAAATAATCTAAATTCTATATCTATTGTTCTAGAAATGGTTGATAGATTTGTTGCCAAACTAGAAGGGATTATTGAGGATATTCTTGTAACAATTTTCTCATGGGAATACCCTATTTATTTTATGGTATTGTAGCCTTGCAAATCTATGAATGGTTATCCAATTATATTGGGTAGGCCTTGGCTTGCTACTATAGTTGCTTTCATAGACTATAGATCAGGGGAGATGACTATTTCTAGTGGCATTGATTTGAAAAATATTTCTCTATATCCGCCTGTAAAACCTTTAATAATTTTTTTAGGTTAGTTATGGTTTCCTAATTCTGATGAGGAACAAGAAGAAATTGTCTCCACACTAGTCATTGTGGTAGTGAAAGAACACTTAGAAGAGATATATTCAAACGAGAGAGATATTTTGAAGATGAAATTATCCTAGTAAATACATTGCATGAACAAGGACTTGAGTATGAACAAATAATTGTTCATCACTTGTAGAATGAAGGTCAAACATCTAAAAATATATCACCCATTATATTGCAGTATAGTTCCTTCACATTGCCACATGGATGGCATCATCATCTTCTTTCATATTTTCATTGTCCTATGCAAGATCTGATTCCATCAGGGATTACTATTGATAGGGAGACAAGAATCTTTCATTCTCTTAAACCACATCACTATCCACTAAACTCCTTAGTAAGATAATATGAGGGAGTTAAGTCTTCCCCCCCAAGGATAAAATAAACTAAAGTACAACCAAGAAAATTATTGAACATTAACAACTAGCTAACTAATGAACAAGAAGTAAAAATATTTATTTTTTGAAACATGTTAAAGCCTTTGCATGGGAATATAAAGATATGTCAAGAATTCATCCTGATGTATGAACTCATGGGATATATACTAAATATTTTAAACCTATGAGACAGTTGCAAAGATGATTAAATCCTATTCTAAGAGATATTTTCAAGGAAGAAATAGTAAAACTCCTAGAGGTTGGATTCATATATCTAATTTTTGATAGTCGATGGGTCTCTCCATTGGTTATTATACCAAAGAATAATGGAAAATTGAGAGTGTGTAGATTATCGAGAACTAAAAAAAGTCACACATAAGGACCATTTTCAATTACCATTCATTGATCAAGTGTTAGACACACTAGCAGAAAATAAGTATTTCTACTTTCTTGATGGTTTCAATGGGTATAACCAAATATAGGTTACATTCAAAGACCAGGAAAAAACAACTTTTACTTACCCATGGGGAAATTTTTCTTATATGGTTTTACCCTTTGGTCTATGTAATGACCCAAAAACTATCCAACAAGATTTTTTGGCTATTTTTTATGATTTGACCACTGAAAATATAGAAATTTATATGGATGATTTTACAGTTTGTGGAGTGAAGAACACAAGCTTATACTGAGAGGGGGGGTGAACAATATAAGACCACTTTTTACTTTTCTTTCCAAATCAATATTATGTAATGTATAGATAGCAATATCAACAATAGTAATCAAATTAATGTACAAAACACCACACACAATAGAGACACCACAATTTACGTGGTTCACCCAATGTGGGCTACTCCATGGAGAAAATATTTCACTAATTTTTTCTCGATCAATCTCTTGGGAATCCTTTCCCTATTACAATGTTTATGGACCTTTGTCCAAAGGAGATGTTGATCCCCTAAATCAAGTTCATGGATCTCTATCCACAGGAGAACTCCTTCTCCTCTACTCTGGCTGGTGATCCTCTAGAAGACTACTACCTCCACTGCATTGGCTTGTGGATCTCTCTCCACTAAATACTCTTTTCCCCACTCAAAATACCTATCCTCACTACCCTGGCTGATGGATCTCTATCCACTGGAGACCACTGTCCTCTTTTCTCTATCACCTCCAAAGCTCTATCTCAAATTTACACTAAACATAGTCCTTAGCGTCCCTAGACTAAATATGCTCAACAGGTCTAGTCAGAACTTGCTAAAATATTCTCAACAGTTCACTCAGAACTTGCTTAAATCTACTCAACAAGTCCACTCATAAATTGCTCAAATATGCTCAACAAGTCCACTCAGAACTTGCTCAAATATGCTCAACAAGTCCACTCAGAACTTGCTCAAATCTGCTCAACAAGTCCACTTAGAACTTGCTCAAATATGCTCAACAAGCCCACTCAAAACTTGCTCAAATCTTCTCAACAAGTCCACTCAGAACTTGCTCAAATTTGCTCAACAAGTCCACTAAGAACTTGCTCAAATCTGCTCAACAAGTCCACTTAGAACTTGCCCTGTCACATCTTGTCAAATCTACTCAATAAGTCCACACAGAACTTATCCAAATATTCTCAATAAGTCCACATAGAACTAATCCATATATGCTCAATAAGTCCACAAAAAACTTATCCAAATTTGTATTGTAAGCTTCCACAAAAAGCTCACACAAAATAAGTCCACAAGTCTTCTCAAATACTTCCCTCAAATCTTCTCAACAAGTCCACACTAGAACTTGTCCAATCTCATAGAAACATAAAGAGAATTGTTAGAGACCCAATATGTTCTATACTCAATGCCCAATCACTTTCTCAACTCAAAATAGAATATATAATAGTTTGTTTTATGGAACTTGAACAATCACTTCACACATCCACTTGACTAGGCTCAACCAACTCTACTCAACCAATCACTTAATGAAACACCCCTTTCTCACAAACCCTAGTCCAAGCATATATCAACCAACTAAAAATGTTTCCAACAATGCTCAACAACAAATCTCACATAACAATGATACTCATATTCTTTTCAAACCCTAGTTCAAGTTCTTTGCTCAATAACTCACTTCAAAAACAATGCTTATAAAATAATCTTCACATAGAAATGATACTCAAACCCTAGTTCAAGTTCTTCACACAACCAATGGCTTCAACAACAATGCTTATAAAACAAGGTTTTAACCACACTTCTTTATTCCAGAAAACCTTGAAGCAATCACTCAAACACACTCAAAAGGAAACCCTAATCAAGTCCTTTTCACTCCAAACTTATTTTCTAGAAAACAACCAATCAACTTAAAAATTGGAAAAATATGCCCATACCTTTTTCTTGAAAATATGACCTTCAAGAATCTGCCACAATAACACAATATTCCTTTGCCAATCTCAAAAGGATTAGATGACAATATAATGCATATATTAATTCATGAGTATACCTTATTACTCCAATCTCAAAATAATATCCAACACCATACTATTTTGAATATTCACCTCTCAAGCATAAGTCACTTCACTATTTTGTTTTTCAAAGCCCAAAGCTATTTCTACTTATAACTCCCTAAACTTATTATTGCATTAAAGATAATTCTTTTGATAAGATAATGCAATAATTTATCTTTCCCTTTTCTAAGGTAAAAATATTTTACCCACAAGTAAATATTTTCACCTCAATACTTTATAATAAATACTCCCTTTTAATTTAGGCATTCATCAAATTAATTACAACCTTATTTCTCCTTTATTCAACCTTAGCCTAAATTAAAATTAAAGATCACAATAATAAAATGTTACTAGTTTTATTAATGCATGAAGCGCTTCTTCTTCCAAGTGCCTTCCTCTTGGCTGTCACCACCATGGAGTTGCATTCTCCCTTGGAGCCTCCACACCTTACGCCTTCGCTTGCTTTAGGCCACACCTCACCTTGGCTTCGTTCACTGCCTCAAACCGCATCTTGCTACGTTCACTACCTTGCACCACTCCTTGGCTATGTTTGCTGTCTCTAGCCACTCCTTGACTACGTTTGCTGTCTCTAGCAACTCCTTGGCTATGCTCGTTACCTTGCACCACTCCTTGGCTATGTTTGTTATTTCTAGCCACTCCTTGGCTATGTTTGCTATCTCTAGCCACACCTTGGCTACGTTCTCTGGTGCATAAACAAGATTTTCATTGCTCTTTCTTCCTTACAAACTTAAACACAATTGCACATTTTTTATCATCGAGCAAAAGGATAATTTGAAATACCTCCAAGGCATTAGCTTTTATACTAAATCTCTTCCTCCATGCATGACATCGACGCTCGATTTACTCTCAACATCTTTGGATGTCGATGCTCAAATTTCCTTTGAAACTTTATTAATTTATAAAATATTTAAATTCTTTTGAATTTAAATTTTATAAATTAATTCTTTAAACCCTATGGTTTTTATATAAACCATTTTTCACTTTGCCACCTTGGTATAAATAATATTTATTTATAAAATTTAAATTCATTTTGAATTTAAATAATTTATCAAATAAATATTAAACCTCCCTTTAGCTTTGCAAATAAAATTTCTTGGGTTTTTATGAAAACCTTTTAACTTATGCTTCCACATAATATTTAAAAATATTATGGAGCCCTTTGCCTTTAACCTTTGCATTGTTCCTCTTGATCTTGACTTTATTAGAAGCCTTTTTCTAGAATATCAATGACAACTTTGATAACTTGTTTCTTGACAAATTCCTTGATATTTAATGATGACTTCATTTCTTTACTTTTACTTTGACATCAATGACAACTTTAACTTTAAGGACTCAAAATGTCCAACAATCTCCCCCTTTGTCATTGATGGCAACCCAAAAAATTTTTACCAAAAACTTGACTTCTTCTTCTATGTTGCTCCCCTTGGGACATTGCTCCCCCTAGCTCAATGCTCTCTTCAAATACCAAGTCTCTCCCCCTTACTCAAAACTCTCCCCCTTACTCAAATCTCTCCCCCTTTGACATCAATGGCAAAGGGTCACCTTTGGGGCTCGGGGCTAAGAATGAGCCTCTTAGCTTAGCCCCTCCCCCACCTCCTCTTGAGGTGGTTAATTCTAGGGTGGGAGTATTTCTACTCCTAGAAAGCACTATTCTTTACCTTTATCCTCTTTCCTTCTTATCTAATCCTTCTTATTCCTCTGACTATTTCTTTCCATGTCCATGTTCCTGTCCATGTCTACATTCTTGTTCCTATTCCTATTTCTTCTCATATCCATGTTCTTGTTCCTGTTCCTGTTCCTCTTCATATCTCTATTCCTATTCCTATTCATATCCATATTCATATTCTTGTTCCTATTCCTGTTCATATTCATGTTCATGTTCCTGAATTGTTGTTCATACCCATTTTTGGTATGTTGCTCTCACCATCATTGTTGCAATTATAACACTTAATGTTATTATTCCTTGGAGGTGCAAATGTCTTAGTATTTCTCCTAGTGAAGCCATATCCTCTTCTGTCATGAATCTTGCAATTCATTGCCTTGTGACCAAACTGATTACATGAGTAGCAATACCCATGGAAAAGTTTTATGTTCCCATATTCCTGTCTTTCTCATGTCCTGCACTGTGAAGCCATGTGCCCAAACATGTGACATGAAAAACATCTTCCATTGAAGTTTCCTTGTCTTGACCTCATTGGTCTCTTAGTATCTCTTGACCTATTTTTATTGTTGTTCCATATGTATCTTCTTTGTGCATTGTTCCTATATTTTTTGAACTCTCTATTGTCCAACTCATCCTCAGATGTCTCACTTTCTTTTACAATGTCTTCTTCTAGAGTATCTTCATCTGAAGTTTCTTCTCCTCCAAAACTTGAGGTTGACTCTCCTTCCCATTTATTTTGAACTTGTTCAAATCCAAGACATTTTTTGCTTGATGTAGTATTTTGTGTCTTGATGAACTTATCCAAGTTATTTGAGCTATTTTTGAACCCTTTCATCTTGATCTTGGAGTCCTCTAAATCTTCTCTTAGTAGTGCCACTTCTTGTGCTAACTTCTCACATTCTAATATCTTTGCTTCTAACTTATCCTTGAACCTCTTTGCCTTAGCCTTTGATTTTTCTAAATCCTCTATGAGCAAACTTATCTCTTCATCACATTCTTGAAACTGAATTTCAAGTTTAGAGTGTTGCTTTCTTACCTTCTTTACTATTTCAAGGGCATAGATAAGTTCTCCCTTGAGATCATAACCATTCTCTTTTGAATAATCCTCTATTTGTTTGCCTTTGTCCGCATCTTTATTTTCTTTTGGCTTGTCTTCTATAGGATCACTTTCTTCTTCTTCTAATGCCATTAGAATATTTTCATCTGGTCCTTCAAGTGTATCTTCATATTCATCATCACTGAAACTATAACCATCCCTTGTACAATCATCTTCAAGATGTCCAAAGTTACCACATCTAAAATACTTGAGAATTATTGGAGTCCTTTTCTTAACTTGTTATTTTTCTTCAATCATAAATAGGACTTCATCTCTATCATTGTCTAAAAAACTAGCATCACTATCACTTGAGTACTTACTTGCCTTATCTACATAGTAGCTCCTATATTTTGCCTTTGAAAGAACTTCTTTCCTTGTCTACTTTGTCCATCCTTGCTTTTCTTTTGATGCCTATATCTTTCTGATTCCCTGTTCCTGTGATCCTATTTTTCTTCACCATTGTTGTTCTTGGGTTCTTGAAAATCTGTTGCAAAATGTCCATACTTTCCACAATTGAAACACTTAACAGATCTTAGATCTCTGGATATTCTATAGTCCTTATCTCTTCTACCATAATTAGCTTATTCATCACTAGATGACTCATTGTTTGATTCTGACTTCTTACCCTTTGTTTTATTGATTGCTTTGAATGTTGCTTCCTTATGAGGAATAGGATCTTTTGTTCTTATCTCAAATACTGTGAGCATACCAAGCAACTTATCTCTTGTCAAAGTATCACCATCCATTGACAATTCTATAGCAAAAACTTTTTCATTGAATCTTTTTGGAAGAGATCTTAATACTTTATCACAAACATCAGATTCATCAATCTTCATTCCAAGTCCTTGCATATCATTAACAACCTCATCAATTCGAAGTAGATAAGCACTAATATTTTCCTCATCATTCATTCTTAATGCTTCAAGTTGTCCTTTGAGATTTCGCATCTTTTCTTTCTTGACACTTTTATCTCCTTCATATATATTTTGCAATTTATCCCACATTTCTTTTGTAGTTTTACAATGCATAACTTTCATAGACTCTGTTCTATGCAAACCTCTCACAAGTGCATTCATTGCTTTTGAATTATAGTGTTGTAGAAGCTTACCTTCCTTATCTGTAGGAGGATTGACTAAGGGATCATATCCAAATTCCACTACTTCCCAAATTTCATTGCCAAGTACCATCAGGTAGATCCTCATCATCATACTCCAATACATATAGTCACTTCCATCAAATACTGGTGCTAAATTATTTGAGGACACCTCCTTAGGATCCATTGTGTTCTTGTTAGCTTTTCCTTCAAGTTGTTAAACTCTTTTGAAGGAACCCGCTCTGATACCAATTGAAGAACACAAGATTATACTAAGAGGGGGGTGAACAATATAAGACCACTTTTTACTTTTCTTTCCAAATCAATATTATGCAATGTATAGATAGTAATATCAACAACAGTAATCAAAGCAATGCACAAATCACCACACACAATAGAGACACCAATTTAACGTGGTTCACCCAATGTGGGCTACCTCCACGGAGAAAATATTTCACTAAAATTTTCTCAATCAATCTCTTGGGAATCCTTTCCCTATTACAATGTTTATGGACCTCTATCCAAAGGAGATGCTGATCCCCTAAATCAAGTTCGTGGATCTCTATCCATAGGAGAACTCCTTCTCCTCTGCTCTGGTTGGTGATCCTCTAGAAGACTACTACCTCCACTACACTAGCTTGTGGATCTCTCTCCACTGAAGACTCTTGTCCCCACTCAGAAGACCTATCCTCACTACCCTAGCTGATGGATCTCTATCCACTGGAGACTACTGTCCTCTCTACTCTATCACCTCCAAAGCTCTATCTCAAATTTTCACAAGTCCACTCAAAACCTACTCAAATCTGCTCAATAGGTCCACTTAGAACTGCTCAAATCTTCTCAACAAGTCCACTTAGAACTTGCTCAAATATGCTCAAAAAGTCCACTCAAAACTTGCTCAAATCTGCTCAACAAGTCCACTCAGAACTTGCTCAAATATTCTCAACAAGTCCACTCAGAACTTGCTCAAATATGCTCAACAAGTCCACTCAGAACTTGCTCAAATCTGCTCAACAAGTCCACTCAGAATTTTCTCAAATCTGCTCAACAAGCTCACACAGAACTTGCTAAAATATGCTCAACAAGTCCACTTAGAACTTGCTCAAATCTGCTCAACAAGTCCACTCAAAACTTGCTCAAATCTGCTCAACAAGTTCACTCATAACTTGCTCAAATCTGCTCAATAAGTCCACATAGAACTTATCCAAATCTGCTCAACAAGTCCACATAGAACTGATCCAAATCTGCTCAATAAGTCCACTTAGAACTTATCCAAATATGTATTGTAAGCTTCCACAAAAATCTCACACAAAATTATTCCACAAGTCTTCTCAAAGACTTGCCTCAAATCTTCTCAACAAGTCCACATAGAACTTGTCCAATCTCATAGAAGCATAAAGAGAATTGTTAGAGACCCAATATGTTCTATACTCAATGCCCAATCACTTTCTCAACTCAAAACAGAATATAGAATAGTTTGTTTTATGGAACTTGAACAATCACTTCACACATCCACTTGACTAGGCTCAACCAACTCTACTCAACCAATCACTTAATGAAACACCCCTTTCTCACAAACCCTAGTCCAAGCATATAAACACCAACTCAAAATATTTCCAATAATGCTCAACAACAAATCTCACATAACAATGATACTCATGTTCTTTTCAAACCCTAGTTCAAGTTCTTTGCTCAACAACTCACTTCAAAAACAATGCTTATAAAACAATCTTCACATAGCAATGATACTCAAACCCTAGTTCAAGTTCTTCACACAACCAATGGCTTCAACAACAATGCTTATAAAACAAGGTTTTAACCACACTTCTTTATTCCAGAAAACCTTGAAGCAATCACTCAAACACACTCAAAAGGAAACCCTAATCAAGTCCTTTTCACTCCAAACTTATTTTCCAGAAAACAACCAATCAACTTAAACTTTGGAAAAATATGCCCATACCTTTTTCTTGATAATGATGACCTTCAAGAATCTGCCACAATAACACAATATTCCTTTGCCAATCTCAAAAGGATTAGATGACAATATAATGCATATATTAATTCATGAGTATACCTTATTACTCCAATCTCAAAATAATATCCAACACCATACTATTTTGAATATTCACCTCTCAAGCATAAGTCACTTCACTATCTTGTTTTTCAAAGCCCAAAGCTATTTCTACTTATAACTCCCTAAACTTATTATTGCATTAAAAGATAAAATAATGCAATAATTTATCTTTCCCTTTTCTAAGGTAAAAATATTTTACCCACAAGTAAATCTTTTCACCTCAATACTTTATAATAAATACTCCCTTTTAATTTAGGCATTCATCAAATTAATTACAACCTTATTTCTCCTTTATTCAACCTTAGCCTAAATTAAAATTAAAGATCACAATAATAAAATGTTACCAGTTTTATTAATGCATGAAGCGCTTCTTCTTCCAAGTACCTTCCTCTTGGCTGTCACCACCGTGGAGTTGCATTCTCCCTTGGAGCCTCCACACCTTACGCCTTCGCCTGCTTCAGGCCATGCCTCGCCTTGGCTTCGTTCACTGCCTCAAGCCGCATCTTGCTACGTTCACTGCCTTGTGCCACTCCTTGGCTATGTTTGCTATCTCTAGCCACTCCTTGGCTACATTTGCTATCTCTAGCCACTCCTTGGCTATGATCACTACCTTGCACCACTCCTTGGCTACGTTTGCTATCTCTAGCCACTCCTTGGCTATGTTTGCTATCTCTAGCCACACCTTGGCTACGTTCGCTGGTGCATAAACAAGATTTTTGTTGCTCTTTCTTCCTTACAGACTTAAACACAATTGCACATTTTTATCATCGAGCAAAAGGGTAATTTGAAATGCCTCCAAGGCATTAGCTTTTATACTAAATCTCTTCCTCCATGCATGACGTCGGCGCTCGATTTACTCTCAACGTCTTTGGACGTCGATGCTCAAATTTCCTTTGAAACTTTATTAATTTATAAAATATTTAAATTCTTTTGAATTTAAATTTTATAAATTAATTATTTAAACCCTATGGTTTTATTTAAACCATATTTCACTTTGCACCTTGGTATAAATAATATTTATTTATAAAATTTAAATTCATTTTGAATTTAAATAATTTATCAAATAAATATTAAACCTCCCTTTAGCTTTGCAAATAAACTTTCTTGGGTTTTTATGAAAACCTTTTAACTTATGCTTCCACATAATATTTAAAAATATTATGGAGCCCTTTGCCTTTAACCTTTGCATTGTTCCTCTTGATCTTGACTTTATTAGAAGCTTCTTCCATAATATAAATGACAACTTTGATAACTTGTTTCTTGACAAATTCCTTGACATTTAATGATGACTTCATTTCTTGACATCAATGACAACTTTAACTTTAAGGACTCAAAATGTCCAACAATCTCCCCCTTTGTCATTGATGGCAACCCAAAAAATTTTTACCGAAAACTTGACTTCTTCTTCTGTGTTGCTCCCCCTGGGACATTGCTCCCCCTGGCTCAATGCTCTCTTCAAATACCAAGTCTCTCCCTCTTACTCAAAACCCTCCCTTACTCAAATATCTTCCCCTTTGACATCAATGGCAAAGGGTCACCTTTGGGGCTCGGGGCTAAGAATGAGCCTCTTAGCTTAGCCCCTCCCCCACCTCCTCTTGAGGTGGTTAATTCTGGGGTGGGAGTATTTCTACTCCTAGAAAGCACTATTCTTTACCTTTATCCTCTTTCCTTCTTATCTAAATTTTTTGATTCCTCTGATTGTTTCTTTCCATGTCCATGTTCCTATCCATGTCTATATTCCTATTCCTATTCTTGTTTCTATTCATATTCATGTTCCTATTCCTATCCATGTTCATATCTATGTTATCGTTCCTATTCATATCCATGTTCCTGTTCCTATTCCTGTTCCTATTCATATTCATGTTCTTGTTCCTGTTCTTGTTCATACCTATTTTTGGAATGTCTGCTCTACACCATTTTTTTGTGTGACCATCATTTTTGCACTTATAACACTTAATGTTATTATTCCTTGGAGGTGCAAATGTCTTAGGATTTCTCCTAGTGAAGCCATATCCTCTTCTGTCATGAATCCTACAATTCATTGCCTTGTGACCAAACTGATTACATGAGTAGCAATACCCATGGAAAAGTTGTTTGTTCCCATATTCCTATATTTCTCGTGTTCTGCACTGTGAAGCCATGTGCCCAAACCTATGACATGAAAAACATCTTCCATTGAATTTTCCTTGTCTTGACCTCATTGGTCTCTTAGTCTCTCTTGACCTATTCTGATTGTTGTTCCATCTGTATCTTCTTTGTGCATTGTTCTTGTCTTTGTTGAACTCTCTATTGTCCAACTCATCCTCGGATGTCTCACTTTCTTTTACACTATCTTCTTCTAAAGTATATTCATCTGAAGTTTCTTCTCCTCCAAAACTTGAAGTTGACTCTCCTTCCCATTTCTTTTGAACCTGTTCAAATCCAAGACCTTTTTTCCTTGATGTAGTCTTTTGTGTCTTGATGAACTTATCCAAGTTCTTTGAGCTATTTTTGAACCCTTTCATATTTATCTTGGAGTCCTCTAAATATTCTCTTAGTAGTGCCACTTCTTGTGCTAACTTCTCACATTCCAAGATCTTTGCTTCTAACTTATCCTTGAACCTCTTTTCCTTAGCCTTTGATTTTTCTAAATCCTCTATGAGCAATCTTCTCTCTTCATCACATTCTTGAAACTGAATTTCAAGTTTAGAGTGTTGCTTTCTTACCTTCTTTACCATGTCAAGGGCATAAATAAGTTCTCCCTTGAGATCATAACCATCCTCTTCTGAATATTCCTCTATTTGTTTACATTTGTCCACATCTTTATTTTCTTTTGGCTTGTCTTCTATAGGATCACTTACTTCTTCTTCTAATGCCATTAGAATATTTTCATCTGGTCCTTCAAGTGCATCCTCATATTCATCATCATTGAAACTATAACCATCCCTTGTACAATCATCTTCAAGATGTCCAAATTTACCACATCTAAAACACTTGAGAATTATTGGAGTCCTTTTCTTAACTTGCTCTTTTTCTTCAATCATAAATAGGACTTCATCTCTATCATTGTCTAAAAAACTAGCATCACTATCACTTGAGTACTTACTTGCCTTATCCGCATAGTAGCTCCTCTTTTGCCTTTGAAAGAACTTATTTCCTTGTCTACTTTTTCCATCCTTGCTTTTCTTTTGATGCCTATATATTTCTGATTCCCTGTTCCTATGATCCTATTTTTCTTCACCATTATTGTTCTTGGGTTCTTGAAAATCTATTGCAAAATATCCATACTTTCCACAATTGAAACACTTAACAGATCTTAGATCTTTGGATCTTCTAGAATCTTTATCTCTTCTACCATAATTAGCTTCTTCATCACTGGATGACTCATTGCTTGATTCTGACTTCTTACCCTTTGTCTTATTGATTGCTTTGAATGTTGCTTCCTTCTGGGGAATAGGATATTTTGTTCTTATCTCAAATGTTGTGAGCATACCAAGCAACTTATCTCTTGTCAAAGTATCACCATCCATTGACACTTCTATAGCAAAAACCTATTCACTAAATATTTTTGGAAGAGATCTTAATACTTTATCACAAACATCATATTCATCAATCTTCATTCCAAGTCCTTGCATATCATTAACAAACTCATCAATTCAAAGTAGATAAGCACTAATATTTTCCTCATCATTCATTCTTAATGCTTCAAGTTGTCCTTTGAGATTTCGCATCTTTGCTTTCTTGACACTTTTATCTCCTTCATATATATTTTGCAATTTATCCCACATTTCTTTTGTAGTTTTACAATGCATAACTTTCATAGACTCTGTTCTACGCAAACCTCTCACAAGTGCATTCATTGCTTTTGAATTATAGTGTTGTAGAAGCTTACCTTCCTTATCTGTAGGAGGATTGACTAAGGGATCATATCCAAATTCCACTTCTTCCCAAACTTCATTGCCAAGTGCCATCAGGTAGATCTTCATCATCATACTCCAATACATATAGTCACTTCCATCAAATACTTGGTGCTAAATTATTTGAGGACACCTCCTTAGGATCCATTGTGTTCTTGTTAGCTTTTCCTTCAAGTGTTAAACTCTTCTGAAGGAACCCGCTCTGATACCAATTGAAGAACACAAGCTTATACTGAGAGGGGGGTGAACAGTATAAGACCACTTTTTACTTTTCTTTCCCAATCAATATTATGCAATGTATAGATAGCAATATCAATAGCAGTAATCAAAGCAATGCATAAATCATCACACACAATAGAGACACCATAATTTACGTGGTTCACCCAAATGTGGGCTACTCCATGGAGAAAATATTTCACTAATTTTTCTCAATCAATCTCTTGGGAATCCTTTCCCTATTACAATGTTTATGGACCTCTATCCAAAGGAGATGTTGATCCCCTAAATATGGTTCATGGATCTCTATCCATAGGAGAACTCCTTCTCCTCTGCTCTAGCTGGTGATCCTCTAGAAGACTACTGCCTCCACTGCACTGGCTTGTGGATCTCTCTCCACTGAAGACTCTTGTCCCCACTCAGAAGACCTATCCTCACTACCTTGGATGATGGATCTCTATCCACTAGAGACTACTATCCTCTCTGCTCTGTCACATCCAAAGCTCTATCTCAAATCTATACTAAATATAGTCCACTCGGTATAACCTACTAAATCTGCTCAATAGTCCACACAAAACCTACTCAAATATTCTCAATAGGTCCACTCAAAACTTGCTCAAATTTGCTCAACAAGTCCACTCATAACTTGCTCAAATATTCTCAACAAGTCCACTCAAAACTTGCTCAAATATTCTCAACAAGTCCACTCAGAACCTGCTCAAATATTCTCAACAAGTCCACTCAATGCTCAATAAGCTCACTCAAAACTTGCTCAAATCTGCTCAACAAGTCCACTCAAAACTTGCTCAAATCTGCTCAACAAGTCCACTCAAAACTTGCTCAAATCTGCTCAATAAGTCCACTCAGAACTTGCTCAAATATTCTCAACAAGCTCACTCAAAACTTGCTCAAATCTGCTCAACAAGTCCACTTAGAACTTGCTCAAATCTGCTCAATAAGTCCACATAGAACTTATCCAAATCTGCTCATAAGTCCCACCAACTATCCATATGTATTGTAAGCTTCCACAAAAGCTTACTCAAATATAGTCCACAAGTCTTCTCAAAGACTTACCTCAAATCTTCTCAACAAGTCCACACTAGAACTTGTCCAATCTCATAGAAACATAAAGAGAATTGTTAGAGACCCAATATGTTCTATACTCAATGCCCAATCACTTTCTCAACTCAAATAATAATATAGAATAGTTTATTTTATGGAACTTGAACAATCACTTCACACATCCACTTGACTAGGCTCAATCAACTCTACTCAACCAATCACTTAATGAAACACCCCTTTCTCACAAACCCTAGTCCAAGCATATAAACACCAACTCAAAATATTTCCAACAATGCTCAACAACAAATCTCACATAACAATGATACTCATGTTCTTTTCAAACCCTAGTTCAAGTTCTTTTCTCAACAACTCACTTCAACAACAATGCTTATAAAACAATCTTCACATAGAAATGATACTCAAACCCTAGTTCAAGTTCTTCACACAACCAATGGCTTCAACAACAATGCTTATAAAACAAGGTTTTAACCACACTTCTTTATTCTAGAAAACCTTGAAGCAATCACTCAAACACACTCAAAAGGAAACCCTAATCAAGTCCTTTTCACTCCAAACTTATTTTCCTAGAAAACAACCAATCAACTTAAACTTTGGAAAAATATGCCCATACCTTTTTCTTGATAATGATGACCTTCAAGAATCTGCCACAATAACACAATATTCCTTTGCCAATCTCAAAAGGATTAGATGACAATATAATGCATATATTAATTCATGAGTATACCTTATTACTCCAATCTCAAAATAATATCCAACACCATACTATTTTGAATATTCACCTCTCAAGCATAAGTCACTTCACTATTTTGTTTTTCAAAGCCCAAAGCTATTTCTACTTATAACTCCCTAAACTTATTATTGCATTCAAAGATAAAATAATGCAATAATTTATCTTTCCCTTTTCTAAGGTAAAAATATTTTACCCACAAGTAAATATTTTCACCTCAATACTTTATAATAAATACTCCCTTTTAATTTAGGCATTCATAAAATTAATTACAACCTTATTTCTCCTTTATTCAACCTTAGCCTAAATTAAAATTAAAGATCACAATAATAAAATATTACTAGTTTTATTAACGCATGAAGCGCTTCTTCTTCCAAGCACCTTCCTCTTGGCTATCACCACCATGGAGCTGCATTCTCCCTTGGAGCCTCCACACCTTACGCCTTCACCTGCTTTAAGCCACACCTTGCCTTGGCTTCGTTCACTGCCTCAAGTCGTGTCTTGCTACGTTTGCTGCCTCAAGCCACACCTTGGCTATGTTGGTTGCCTTGCACCACTCCTTGGCTACGTTTGCTACCTTGAGCCACTCCTTGGCTATGTTTGTTGTCTCTAGCCACTCCTTGGCTACGCTTGTTGTCTCTAACCACTCCTTGGCTATGCTTACTGCCTTACACCACTCCTTGTCTATGTTTGCTATCTCTAGCCACTTATTGACTACATTTGCTATCTCTAGCCACACCTTGGCTACGTTCATTGGTGCATAAACAAGATTTTCGTTGCTCTTTCTTCCTTACAGACTTAAACACAATTGCACATTTTTTATCATCGAGCAAAAGGATAATTTGAAATACCTCCAAGGCATTAGATTTTATACTAAATCTCTTCCTCCATGCATGACGTCGGCACTCAATTTACTCTCAACGTCTTTGGACATCGGTGCTCGAATTTCCTTTGAAACTTTATTAATTTATAAAATATTTAAATTCTTTTGAATTTAAATTTTATAAATTAATTCTTTAAACCCTATGGTTTTTATATAAACCATATTTCACTTTGCACCTTGGTATAAATAATATTTATTTATAAAATTTAAATTCATTTTGAATTTAAATAATTTATCAAATAAATATTAAACCTCCCTTTAGCTTTGCAAATAAACTTTCTTGGGTTTTTATGAAAACCTTTTAACTTATGCTTCCACATAATATTTAAAAATATTATGGAGCCCTTTTCCTTTAACCTTTGCATTGTTCCTCTTGATCTTGACTTTATTAGAAGCTTCTTCCACAATATAAATGACAACTTTGATAACTTATTTCTTGACAAATTCCTTGATATTTAATGATGACTTCATTTCTTGACATCAATGACAACTTTAACTTTAAGAACTCAAAATGTCCAACATGGAGAAACCTTTAAATGGTTCATGATTATGGAGGAAGAGATTGTTACCTTAATAAATGGTTCATTATGATGGAGGAAGAGATTTTTCTTGGTCATCACATTTCTTCTAATGAAATCAAGGTTGATCATAAGAAGGTTGAAATCATTAAGAACCTTCATCCTCCAAAAATCTAAACTGATGTCAGGAGTTTCTTAGGACATACTGGCTTTTATCGAATATTTATTTTGAATTTCAATACAATAACAAACCCCATTTTTAAATTATTGACCAAAGATTCTGAATTTAATTGGACTAAAAAATGCCAAGAATATTTTGATGCTTTAAAGGAGAAACTAACCACTCCACCTGTGTTACAAGGTCCTAATTGAGAATTGCCATTCCATATCCAAATTGATACCTCCAATACTACAATTGGGGTAGCATTAGGGTAGATAGAAAATGGGGAGCATTATGCTATCTACTACATAAGCTAAAACCTTATTAGAGCAGAAAAGAATTATACTACTAATGAAAAAAACAATTAGCAGTAGTGTGTGCCATTAATAAATATTGTCAATATTGAACTGGTTTTAATAAATTTATTAATCTACTAAAAAAAAAAATTATTGTCAATATATCACAAATTATCAAGTATTCATCCATACCGATCATACAACCATTAAATACTTGATGAAAAAACCCATGGTTAGTGCAAGGGTCATATGTTGGTTATTACTATTACAAGAGTTTGATATCACAATAGTAAATAAACCAAGAAAAACTAATGTAGTAGCATATTTCCTATCAAGGCTGAATAACACATGGGAAGAAGAGTTAGTTTAGGGCATCTTTCAAATGCCCTGGTTTTAATAAATTTATTAATCTACCAAAAAAAAATATTGTCAATATATCACTAGTTATCAAGTATTCATCCATACCGATCATACAACAATTAAATACTTGATGAAAAAACCCATGGTTAGTGGAATAATTGTTTGCTGGTTATTACTATTACAAGAGTTTGATATCACAATAGTAAATAAACCAAGAAAAGCTAATGTAGTAGCAGATTTCCTATCAAGGCTGAATAACACATGTGAATAAGAGTTAGTTTAGGGCGCATTTCAAATGCCCTGGTTTTAATAAATTTATTAATCTACTAAAAAAAAATTATTGTCAATATATCATAGGTTATCAAGTATTCATCCATACCGATCATACAACCATTAAATACTTGATAAAAAATCCCATGGTTAGTGCAAGGGTCATATGTTGGTTATCACTATTACAAGAGTTTGATATCACAATAGTAAATAAACCAAGAAAAGCTAATGTAGTAGCAGATTTCCTATCAAGGATGAATAACACATGTGAAGAAGAGTTAGTTGAGGATACTTTTCTAGATGAAAAAATATTTGCTACATCAGTACAATAACCTTGGTTTGCAGATACAACTAACTATTTGGCAATAGGAAAAATCCCTCCCCATTTCACTTCTAAACAAAAGAAACAATTGGTAAGACAAAGCCCATCCTTCAAATGGATCAAAGATCTACTTTACAAGTGTGGTATTGAAAATGTTTTAAATAGATGTATTCAAAAATATGAGGTGTATGATATCCTCTATGCTTTTCATGATGAACCATCAAGAGAATATTATTCAGTTAAAAGCATAGTTTGGAAAATTTTAGGCATTGGTTATTATTGCCCATATCTTCACAACGACGTAAAAAGGTATATTAGAAATTGTGATGTATTTTAGAGAATGGGAAAACCCACACACACAAATGAAATACCTCTACATCCTCAAGTGTTTTTAGAACCATTTGAGAAATGAAGGTTAGATTTTGTGGGACCTATAGACCCACCATCTCAAGGAAAGGTGCATATCTTAGTATGCACTAACTATGTGACTAAATGGGTTGAGATGCATGATTTTAAGCATTGTCATAAAGAGAAAGTGTCTCATTTTATATGCACTCAAATATTTTAGATATTTGGATCTCCACGATCTATCACCACAAATAATGAGCCCCAATTTGCATTAAAATTTATTGAAGCTTTTATTGAACTCTAAGAAATAAAGCATTGAAAACCATCACCCTATCACCCCCAAGCAAATTGTTATGTTGACATAACCAATAGAGAGATATAAATAATTCTAACCAAAATAGTAGACTCACATAAGAGAAAATGGTTAAACAAATTACCAAAAGCAGTTTGGGAATACAACTCAACAGGAAATCCACCACAGGTTTTACACCGTACAAACTAGTTTATGGTAAGAAACCTCTTATTCCTATTGAATTTGAGTTGATGATACTTCGAACATATTTGGAAATCAATATTGAGTTGTTACAAGAACAAATGGATAATATTCTAAAACTTAATGCATTGGATGATCTTTGGTTGGATACATTGTATCAAAAAAAAGTGATCCAACAATAGTGAAAGTTGTGGCATGATAGTTAGATTTAGCAAAGGAAATTTGAGCAAGAATATTGTGCTTTGTTTTTTTTCACATGGTGGAATTAGTAGTTGCCACAAATTCGGGCAGGCTGTCCAGCTTTTATGGTCGCCACAGTATTTTGTGCTGTCCACCTCGAAATCCACCACACAGATATTTTGCACAGTCCACCCCTATAACCGCCATGCCATAATAATTTTAAACCTTTTACACCACTGAAAGCACCAGGAAAGGGACAAGCATTCAGTTCGACGAGGCCCGATATTTGAACCTTGGACCTCCACCCCCCTTATGGGGTTTGGATGAACCAATTGGTCTACACCTCGGACCTCGAGGATATTGTGCTTTGTTGTTTAATTATCATTATGAATATTTTCCTAGGAAGTTGCAGACAAGGTGGCTTGGGCCATACCTATTTGAATAAGTGTTTTACAATGGAATAGTTTGTCTTTCTCCTATCAATTATTCAAAGATAAAGTTAGTGGTAAATGAAAATCGCCTTTGGGTATACCATGAACCATTGAATAAAGAAGACTTTCTAAAGCAGATTACACAGTTGTAGTTACATATTTCAGAAGAGACACCCTCTTCTGACACAAATTTAGAATGATTTGAGAAAAAAGTGTGAAAAAGAAGAAGAAAAAACCAAGAAAACAAGAAAAAAAAAAGAAGGAACAGTATTGATTGTGAAATTATTTCATGGGTATAATTTCGGGGAAATTGTGAAATTCCTTCATGGGCACAAGTAAGAAAAAGAAATATAAAAAAGGAGAAAAAAAATACATGAAAAAATTGAAAACAAATGAAAAAATATATAATAATAATAATAATAATTCAATAGTGAAAACCTTTTCAAAGGTGCTATTGAATTAAGGCTTACATGAAAACCAGTTTTTGGTATGTTTGTCTTTTTGATCTATCCATCATTATTCTACCATTGTACAAATATCACCTACTGCACATGTGTTCTATTTTTTATTTTAGATACCTAGCTAATGATCAACGAAAATAATAATTTGTAAAGTGTATGATAATGTTCAGGATAGTAAGGTATGTATTTCTTGCATTTTGTCATAGTAGGCATTTAGCATGTGATGTATGATAATTCAGTGTTTGGTATAAATACTTTATAAACTTGGCAAGTTAAAAGGGACATTCTCTCCAAAATATCAAGAAGCACCCTTTTTTTCCCTTGGTTGAATGAGAAATTTAGGTCTAGTTACAAGAAAATAATAGAGAGAATATAAAACTTCAGAATGACATACAACTTCAAAATGAAATACTGTTCTGGTTGTATATATGCAAAAAAATCACAGAGCTTTGGAATGATACATAGATCTAGAATGAAATATTGTTCTGGTTATATATGCAGAGAAAAATCATAGAGCTCTAGAACATCAAAAAATTATGCTAGAATGTCTTGAAGAGGCTCCAGAATAGTAAAAGGAGCAAGGCACATCAAATATTGAAGAGCCTGAAGTTTAGAGCACTTCATTGCAAGTAAGTACAACACTCCACAAGGATAAAGAGCAAGTTTTTCCATAATATATTCATAAAGTACATACTATAGAAATAGGTATCTAGGTTGACTTGTTGATAGAACATAAGACACCACCAATAGTAGTGCATCCACTAAACATGATTCCATTGGAAACCCACAATGAAGCTATTGTAGGGTGGATTGCATGATATCAAGCCCTAGAATTGTGCTTTGCAACACTAAAGCCCATTGAAGAACAAAATAAAAAATGGGTTGGAGAAATTACTTATTCACAGGGTAAAATGAAATATTTGTGTCAAAGTACAGAGTGCTTGGTACAATGAAGGAAGTCTTCCAGGATATACAACCTACTCCTTAGAGAAAAATACCTTTGGTGTCAGGTAATGCATATTTGTTCTGGTCTTATACTTATCAAGATTTTCTAGAGGCTTAATTGCAAAGTCCTAAAGAATAGAAAAATCTATTATGTGAGTTTTTATTACACAAATTCATCATGACAAAAGATGCATAGTTTTTTTCCCATATCTATATAGGTGATGTACAACTCTGGTCCTTTTTTTCCACTTTGCAAAATCAGATATATTGGGATTAGGAGAAGAAACAAAACAAGGAGATGGAGATAGGATTTGGGCTACTGTTAAGGCATATCCAATCCAATCCCATAGCATTAACAAGCCAACACTTTGCCTTGATGGATAACAAAAATATTCAAATAACTTATTTGAATAATATTAAGGATAGTATGGCTTATTTTTAGCAATTTTGCACAAGCAATTTTACAAACTCCTTGACAACATGTAAGGTCAGGTGGGTAAAATTACCTATATCCTTGTAGAAGAGAGAGCCAATATCACCAACTAACTTGTTATGGTCACATAGGAGGGAAGAGGTAGTAATAAAAATAATCCTAGAAATAAAGCATCAATGGATAGGTTTAATATTTAGGCCACCCACCATTATCACACCTATACCATTCTACTTTGATTTTGATCTGCAACTGGATGAAAAATTTCATATTTGGCTAGCAAAGCTAAATGAAACATAGGATATCATTTTAAAACCTTAAAATATTGGGGGAATTGGTACAAGGAGTTATACCTTAGTGCATCTATAGCCCAAAAAAATGCATGAGGGCATGCATCAGGTCAAGTTGGGGGGATGATGAGGCCAAGAAATACCTAATTTTTTACTACCTTTTGGACATAAAAATGCTGCCATATAACCAAATATAATTTTATTTTATGCTAAATGTTTTATTAGAGTACATTATTTGTTAATGTTTGCATTATTTAATGTTTAAGAACAATGTACCCTTGTTTTAACTATTTTTAGCATTTTGTACTTTGTTTTGCATGATTTTTAGTAAATAAAGCATGATGTATTTGATAGTAAATAAGATTTTATTGATTTGCGATTAGGTAACATATTTTGAATGTTTTTTCCATATTAAAATCAAACTATTGATATTATATGGCACCAAATCAACCATTCTGCTAAAAATGGGATACTACAGCTACAACTCCATACAAATTCCAGCCGCTATCACATTAAAGGAAGGTATAGAAATGGTCAACAATAGTGAGTTGAATCAATTAGAGAGTGTTGAGGGGGACTAGGAAAGAATTTGGATCCACCTAGTAGTGCTCCCACATGGTTTGGTTGATAAAAACAATAAATATCACCTATTTCTGCATGATATTAGGAGCTCTCTAGAATGATAGGAAGAATCAGTCTATTCCAACAACAATTGCACAATTTGCATCCAATTCACAAGGGAGAAGATAGGAGAACATAGGGATAGATTTAAAAACCATATTTAAACCATTCTGATCCATTTCCTACTGGATTGGAAGCATGGAAACATGCACAGATAATTGCTACAACAAATTCTATCCTAAAATAGACTGAGTCTGCTACAATAGCACAAGAAAATCATGCAAGGATAACAATATAGTTGATTTTATAATTACAAGTATGAATGTAATAAAAATTATAAATAGGAATAATCCCTCATTGGTTGAGTTAGTCCAAGATTCCATAAGTCGAAGTCAGAAAAAGTCATTGTAACCATTGTAGTTTGAATTAGCAATATTTAAATAAAGTGCAATTTTATTTACATGTGTGAATTTGTGAAGTACATGAGTGATTAGTATTTAGTTTTGGAGTGAATATTATTTATTTTGGACCAAGGAGTAAGGGCACACTCTGAGGAATGGAAGGAAGGAGCAATTATTGCAAGTTTTTGATAAATTTTGTTTTGCAACAATTTTGTCAATTTCTTACTTATTTTTTGTAATAGAATTAACCCATGTTTTATTATAAGGTTTTGTTATGTTTTAAAGTGCAATGTGTTGTGAGTTTATTTACAACTAGTTGAACCCTGTTTTGTGTGTATATATTTTCCTTGTATTTCTCCTATTTTTTGTATTTTCTTATTTCAGTAATTGACAAGTTTCTGCAGCAACATTTTATGGATAATATTTTGCAATAGTTTTGTTTTTTAATAGTTTAGCATTTTCAAATTCAACATGGATTAATTTCAATTAGTTTTAGTTTAAAATTTTCCATTTTTTTCATTTCAATTAGCAATTGATAATTAGTTCTGTCTTTTAGCAATTTCAATTATGCAATTGTGTAAGTTAAATTAGCTTCAATTTTGTGAATTAGGATTTGTGTGACCTAAAAACAAGCAAACAAACATATGTTTTACCAAATAAATCTTGTGAACTAATTGCCTAATTAGTAACTTGCCAAAACCTTCTATTGCAGACAACCTTGGACACCACCTTAGATTTGATAAATATTGAAAATTAAACGATGACAATAATGACACTCATCATAAGGGAAACCAATGTAGCATTAATGCTCTTGAGATTAAAATTTATCCAATGGTATTTTGAGCCTATATTTATTTTGTGTCATGGGAATTCATGTCATCTTGTAATGGTTTGGGGGCTTTTCTTGCATCAAATTTGGAAGGTCACAAGATTCCTTGATTCTTGGAAATGAATCCCATTCCTCAGATCCATGTACCTACTACAAAGATTACCCTTTTGTGATTTTGGATTTAGCATGCACCTTCTAGTTTTCATCCTTCATAACCTTATGAGCAACTATTTTTCTATGATTTTCAAAGCATGCCTTCATAGGTAGGGATCATGTGTTTTTACTTTCTAACATCTTGAGATTAAATTGTATGCACTTATTAATATTGATTGTTGATACAATATTTTTTGGTTAGGGTGATCACAATATTGGATGTAGATGATATTTAATTATATGGTGGGAATTATTTTGTCCTTAACCCCTTTTTCTCCTATATTTAGGTTGGTGTGGATTTACCATGTGTTTATCATAAATATTAACATCATTCTAGAAGACTAAAAACACCCTAAACTCTTTTGATGTTCATCAATACTAATCAGATGGTATGTGCTCCTTTTGACCAAAATTATTTCATCCACCATGAATTTATTCCTGATATTGGGCCATGTATCCTACAAGGACATGCCTCCATTCACTTGGATGAATATAGAGGTTGCCTTGAGTTATCTTTCATAGACCTCATGAATTTTTTTACATTGGGAAGACCTTGCCAATTTGTGAGGAGAAATATTGCTTTTGTGATAAACTACACACATATATAATTTTTTATTTGACTATTTATAGTATATACAACATACTTGTAATGATGGATCATCCCATTCTAAATTGATCAAAATTTCCATTGAAACTAATCCCCATGTATTGAATACCCAATATTTTAGGAGATCATTAGGAATGTATGAATGCACTTAATCAACCAAGAAGTCCAATTTTGATAACCCTATTATATACTAATCAAATCACATCCACCACATTTTTAGGAATGACTAATGTGCTCAACACAGAGTCTATAAACAATTATGTATCAAATTATTATCATAAATCAGGTCATATAGAATGCCATAGGCTTGGTCTAATTTGCTTTTGAACTAGAGACTTGCAATGGTATAGTGATTTCCTATGTGCTCAACTCTTTTTTATTTTTTAGGGCCTTCTCTAAGTGTCTCATTTATTTTGGCATTGAAAACATGTCCTAGAGAGGCATTGCTACCATGGGTTTCCTAAAATTATCCACTATGTTGAAAGATCTAACGAAAGGAGGTTTTGAGATGGTGCTTAATGATGGAGGAGTCTTAAACATTTTTGCTATCAAATTCAGTATTGATGGTTCTATGGTAGGATAATTTGAAGGATTTTGGGCCTATCCTTGCAATTTTTAAAACTACTTAGGCTTGGATATCTTTTTATTCTTGTGTTGGGTATTTCCTATGATCTTTTATCATCTTACCCTAGGCTTGAGGGTCTATTAGACTATAACTTACTTGATATTCAATGGTCTTCCACTTAGCCTAGGAGATGTAGATTAACTGGGCTTGCAACCTCCCCTTCCTTGATATTCAATGGTATTCCTCTTGGCCTAGGTGATGTATTTTGACTAGGCTTGCAACCTCCCAAGAGTGGAGAGGATTTATTTGTTTAACATGACATATATTTTTGCTTCATACAAAGTGACAAAGGTCTTATCTAAAACTAAGGAATCAGTTGGTGGTAATGTAATTAAATACTATATAGTAGGTTCTTAGAAAGGATTATGATATTCTAACTATAAATACGGAATATATATTGTATTTAGAAATGGAATCCTGACTATTTGAGACTCATTCCAAATATGAGGGTCAAAGGGGTAAAACTCAAGAGTAGAACAATACCACACATTAGGGTCTTCAATATAAGTATTCTATGTAGGAACCAAAATCCAAAATGAGTTAGGATATTTTTATGCAAATGGATAGGTACAAGTACTAAGTTAGGGATTGGGATTGATCCAATTCTCTAATAGATGGAGTTGAAGGCCTTTTGTACCCATTTGAAGATGATAAAAAATCCTAATTTCCTTTTTTAAAGAGAGTCCTTGGATAGTTTTGGTAGGAGAATATTTTAGTATTTTATTACCTCTTAAGGGCTATGATTTCATTAGTGAATTTTCTCATCATATTTCTCATTTAATAAAATTTGATAGCATAAGGGTTTGCATAAGGGGAAGGTTGGATTGGATCAGGATTTTGGGCTTATCTTGAGCTTGTAATAAGAGTTAGTTAGATAGTAGCTTGGGTGGTTTGATTAGCGTGATACAAAGGCTAAAAAAATAAGAAAATGGCAAAGGTGGCATAGGATCTAGCATTCCTATTTATATTAGGTATTTCTTGTCCTTTATAACTATCCCATAAGATTTTGACAATAAGTTTCCTCCCTTATTTTTGACCATTATGACAATTTTGAAACTAGATTATTTCAAATAATTAATAAATAACATATCCATGGAAGGTCTAATATTTTTGGGGATCGTCTATTATACTTTGTGGAATCAGCCATTGAAATCATCCATAATCTCCATGTGTGACCTCTTAATTTTTGTGAGTTGCTTAAGAAGAGATTCCTTGTATACCTTTTCTCCAAATTTTCCTATCAAGAGGTTTGCTAGTTGATCCCATATTTTGATTGGTTGAGGATTAAGAATGATATACCATTCACAAGGTTTTCATCTAAAGGATACATTCAAAAACCTTAGGGCTATATATTGTTTCTCAATTAAACATACTATTCACAAGATCACCAAGTGATGCAAATATTATTTCAAGGTAACAACATATTCCCTCATGAAATAGGGTAAGAAATTGAGCATTGAGATGATAATCAGATCCCATATAATAGGTAAGGTAGGAAGGATTAAGGCACCTCTATCATTACATGCTAAAAATAATTAGGGAGGTTAGTTCAATAGAGTTGTCATGTTGCATCATTGGTTCCCTCTCCTTGATATTTTATTCAAGGTGTAGACACTTAAAAATTTCACGTTTATCCTTGTGCAGTATTAAATAGTTGATCAATATGCAAAACCCATAAAATTTATATAATTTTCCAAAAATTACTATTCATCACCATAAGCCCCCTTGGCCACTTAAGCCCTTTTCTATGCTTAGCCCCTGGTCATCATGTGACCACCCTTTTAGCCTAATCTAGGGACACCTCATCCTAGTCTACCCTTTGACTAGTCTACTTGCCACCTAAGCCTAACTCACCCTAGCCTAACCTTGGTCAAACTCCACTTCATAGTAAAACCCAAATTCAAGGTCAAACTAACCTTGATTAATCTGACTCATGGACACATCACTTAGTCTACCCTTTTGACTAGCCTAGACTCCACCTCACCTTATTAAACCCAACTAATCCTAGGGTTAATCTAACTAGGGTCAATTTTGATCCTTGCTTCACACATATCCCCATGTGTGTTTAATTTCATAAATGAAATTTAGAAATTTTTTGTATTCGAATCATTGAAGACATGGGTGAGTCATACTCCACTTCACCTTAGTCAATCCAACCCATGGTTAACCACACTCTAGTTTAGCTTCAACCAAATCCTAGCTTCCACCTCACCTTGGTCAACCTTAAACCCATGGCTAACCCAACTATGGTCAAATTTTAATCCTTGTTCCACTCCATATCCCCATGTGCATTTAATTCCATAAATGACAATTGAATACTTTGTGCATTAAGGCATTGAATTTATGGATGAGTCATCCTCCACCATGTCATAATAGGGAGAAGAATTTTATGGTTCACCCATGCCCATTAATTGCATATATATGGGTGAGGACTTCTCTAACCCAAATTAATTTATAAGACATACCACCCCATGCCATATTAGGGGATACATTGCAAGACACCTCATTCCCTAACCTTGCCAAATTCTATACATAGAGTGTCATTTCCTCTATCTTGATGATCCATTATTTGCATAACCAAACTCTACCAAAATGAACCTAGATTATACTATACCCAACCATAAATCACTACCAATTACTATGTATACCAACATAAGCTTGTCAACATACCATTTTGCTTGGTAAGTTGCTCTTTTTTGCAGGTACAAAAGATAATTTGACACAGACCATGAGCTACAACAATATTAGGAGAACCTCTATAAATTAATAAAATTTTTACATTGTATCATAGTCAGATTTGTACCTCAAGGTACGATTTTGAGATTCATGCTCATAAGTATGAATCTAGAAAAAGGTCAAACTGCAACACAAAACCCTACAATAGGTCATAAAACCAGGTAAACATCTATGTTTTATCAAATTTTAATCATTTTTAGCACTCAATCATGTTTTAGGCTTAATATTTGAGTCTCTTTATTTGTAATTATAAGGGGTCTTATTGAGATAAGCCCCAAAATATTTCTAATCATTTTTGTAGGGTTATGTAGGTTTTGAGGATTAGCATAGCTAATAGTGGCTCACAACATGTAAGCTCACTCATATTGAGGAATACAAAGAAGATATTACGAAAATTTACAAATATCCATTTAAATAAGGATTTCCTTGTGGAATATCCCAATTTGTAGCTTCCAAAGGGTATTTTTGTAAAATGACACACTTGTAACCCCTCCTTTTGATATCAATGCAAAATAGAGTTTTCTATGTACTTTATTTTGGTGATCATGGTGGGACCACCCAATTTTTAATGCTTTCATTAGCTTTCTAGATAACTAATATTTTATCATTCTTCTATGTTATAGGTACTACAAAACTATCATACGATCCTTAAAATACCTAAAACACACCTCAGGCCCAAGGTAGAAGTCCTTTTTTGTCTATGTGCATCTTCAATCTCTTTAAGCTATTATAAAACTTAATTTCCACCATATTGCAACTATTGTTTTGGTAGACGTAGGTTATTTATCACTAACTCATTATTTTGTACCAAATCTAACTTTTTGTCTCTTTATGTTACAAAAAAATTCACAAAAATAAGTCTAGTAGCACACATACAACAACTTATTCCCAAAGCTGGAAAAAAAATCAACCATATGTAGATTCATATGGACAAGTATGAATATGATATTCATACCTTGAGGTATGAATCTAGAAAAACCAATAAAATTTTAGACAACAAAGTTTGGAAGTAAGAAACCATAGGTAAGTTCTTCCAAATTGTCTTGACCCTTCTTGGTAGCACTAGCCACACACGTTGGACTATGTATTGTAAATGATGATTAATGCTTAGTTTGTGGTTGCAATGAATTTATGATTTTGATATTATGTCTAATTTTACATAAGGACATGATACTATTTATGCTCTACTTGGTTGCAAGATTAGTTAATCTCATGGGTGGAAAAGTGAATTGGCCATAAGGAATGAGAGACCATATTAAAGGGGAAATGATGACCAAACAACTCAGGGTAACATGAATGAATACCCTTTCATGTAGGTGCATTATGGTTTTCTTATACTCATGTTCATACCATTAGACCAGGAAAGTTGCTTGCATCGATACTATTAACATGAGTAGGTGATAGCTTATGTCTATCTTAAATAAGGAGCCACTCATTTATAGATAAAATGATGGTACAAAACATCAAGATAGTGCTTTTTGTTCTTGCATATGGCATGTTGGTTTTGTTTTCCTTCCTTGCATTTGTCATTGAATGGTTTCTTTGGATAGATGATATAGATTTAATATGAGGTTGCTTATTATGTTTGGAATGAAATATTATTTCTATTTACTTTGTTTGAATGAGAAATATTTAAGCCTAGACTAATGTTAGATTTACTATTAATTAAAAAAAATGATTAATGTTATAACTATTCCAATGTTATATTGCAAATTAATCAAATGAATGATTAATTTTATTTTTTAATCTAATATTAGCTTTGTATTAATCTAATGGATTATTTAAAATATATCTATTATAATTTTGGTTGTTTGATTAATGTTTCTTTGTTGAACGTTTGAGCCAACTTTTTCTTTGTAAAAATAACACTTAATGCACTGTTTGGGGTGGTGGTGGCTAAATGATAGGCCACCGTTAAACCTTAAGGGAAGAGAAATTAATCCTCCATAATGGTGTGATGGTGCCTAAGTGGAGTGGGCACATTAAGAGGTATTTTTCTTATTATTTGAGTGCACATTTTGGTGATAACATCTTGTTTTAAATAAGGCACCACAAACGTTACACAGAGGCACTCAATTATTTGGTGAAGCTCTCCCTCTTCCTTTAAAAGGGGATGGATTAAGCCAGGTGCAAGGATATAGAATATATTGAAAGGAAAATCTAAGAAAGGGAGATTCAAATGATCAAGGAGGAGGAAAGAATTGGATCTATCTTGGGGGTGAAGGAGGATATCCAAACCAGGTGGTTTAAAATGGTTTATGTTATACTTTTGAGGAAAAAAGAAGATAGTGGAAGGATATAAATGATATTACTTCTCATTTTCCTAAAGCTTGGATCCTAATCGAAGCATATTTTAATACCATCCTCTCTCTAGATGAGAAAATGAGAGGAAATAGAAATTTAGATAGGAGCATTGACCTCATGAGAAAATATATTACAAACCTCTATCTTGTGGACATCCAACCAGATAATGGCCTTATGAATTGGTATAATAGAAGACAATGCTTAGCTTGTATAATGGACAGATTGGATAGGTTTTTACTCTAACAATTTCATAATCCATGGTCACATTCCTAAAGTGAAGACTCTTAACAGTGATGGTTCGTATCATTGGCCAGTCATGGTGTAAATGTGGAAAACCAATGTGAGTTTCTCTCCTTTTTTATTTCAACTAAAGTGGCTTAGAGATATTTTCTTTAGACCTTGAGTGCAATAATGGTGGAAGGTAAAATTAGGTATGGGACTAAGATGTTCTATTTTACCAAAATATTGTAATACATTTAATCCAAAATAAAGACTTAGAACTAGAAGGAGTTTGGGGATGTTCATATAAAAATATGAAGTTATTTCTTAGATTGAAAATTTGAATAAGAAAAGCCATTTAGATGGCCTCATAGAGAGTAGAAGTGTAGATGAAATTAAACTCACAGCTTAGTCAGAGGAATGAAAAATAAATAAATCTTATGGAAGAAAAAATATAGAATTCAATGGCTCAAAGAAGGAGATCGAAACCCAAATTTATTCCAAAAATATCTTCTAGATTGAATATCTAACAACTTTATTTCTTTCCTAAAATCAGATTTTGGAGATGTTGTCTACACTTGGGATGGCATGAACTCTATTATTGTCAATTAATTTTCAATATTTTTGTTGCTACTCCTATTGAATTAGCTTCTCAATAGAATGTTATTCAAGCAATCCCTTCTCTTATCACTTCTAAGGATAACTCTATTCTGATTACTCTTATTACTATCAATGAGCTTCAATAGGTAGTTTTTAAAATACAAAAAGAAAAGACCCATGATGGTTTTCCCATTGAGTTCTACCAAGAGTTCTAGGATATCCTTCATTATGATTTATTAGAGGTGGTGGAAGAAGCTAGGAAAGCCAAATAAATTTTGAAGGTTATCAATAAAACTTATATTACTCTTGTTCCAAAATCTCAAGAGGTTGAACATATCTTAGATTTTAGACTTATTTCTTTATGTAATATTCTTATCAAAATCATTACTAAGATCATGATAGAAAGGTTGAAGCCTCTTATGCATAAGATTATTTCCCTTGAACAAGGGGTTATGTGGAAGGGTGTCAAATAGTGGATGAGATAGTTCTTAATAAAGAAGCTATCCTTTCCATGGAAATGAAAAATCTCATTCTATGTTCATTCGGTTAGACTTATCCAAAGCATATGACAGAGTGGATTGGTACTTTCTTATCAAAGTTTTAAGGCAATTTGATTTCTCTCAATATTGGATGGATTGGATTATGTGATGTATCTCTTTAGTTTTCTACTTAGTTCTTATCAATGGTAGGCCTTCTCAGTTTTTTCTAGCTTCCAGAGGTATTAAGGAAGGTGACCCCCTCTTCCCTTATTTATTCATCATTATTATCGAATGCTTGGGTAGGACTATAACCAAAAAGAGAGAAAACAAAACCTTTGAGGGATTTACCATTGCTCATGGAGCTAGACCTATCTCTCATATTCAAATATTTAATGACACTACTCTATTAGGTAAAGCTACAGTTAAGGAAGCTTCTAAAATTAAGAAAATCATTAGCTATTTTTCTAAGGCTATTGGGCAATTGATAAATGAAGACAAATCTAAAGTCATTTTATTTCAATGCTTTTCCAGACAGGAATCCATGGTCTTGGATAAATTAATATATAATAAGACCTCCCTTTGGATCACTTATTTAGGTATTCCTATCAATATTCAAAGACAAAAAAAAATATTGGAATTGGTTGTTGGATAAAGTCAAGAAGAAAATTAGAAAATGGACCAATAGGTGGATTTATTTTGGGGGTAGAACCACCTTGGTAAAATCAATCCTTCAATCTAATCTTATTTATGTTCCTACCATGTTGAATATCCCAAAGGTTTTTCTTTGAGAACTAGATCAAATCAATTATATGTTCCTCTGGAGGGGTAATAAGGAGAAAAGAAAATGGGCCTTGATGAAATGGGACACTTTATGTCTTCCTAAGAATTAAGGGGGGTTAGGATTCCGGTCTACAATTAATAACAACAAAGATTTATCTTCTAAATTGTATTAGATAGTTTTGCATAATCCCAATGATCTTTGGGCCAAAAATCTCCATGCTAAATATGCTAAGAACAAATGTCTAAAAGACCTTGTTTGCTATCAATTGCCTACCAAAGGTTCTCCCATTTTAGCAGTTCTTAATACTAGTGAGGATTTGATAAAGAAAAATTATTTTGGATCATTTATAATGGTCAACAAGTAAATTTTTGGATAGATTCTTGGGATGGTCACAAGCCTTTGGTAACTCAGTTTCCTGATTGGAGACCTTGGATGGAGGAGCTTCACTAAGCTAACTAGATAAAGGTGGCTTGTTATTGTAGGTACCATACTAATAATTTAGAGGTTGGTAGATATTGGATCCCTATTGAGGAATGACCTATTAAAATCCTATAAAGGCAAATATAAGACATCCAATGCATCCTTCATATGAGATCTCTCTCTTGGTCCCATGATAAATATTATTTTGGATGGAACAACACTACTAAGGGTGAGTTTTCAGTTGCTCAAGGTTATTTGGCCTTATGCCATAATAATCCCAACCAATCATATGACATATTTTCTTATTTGTAAGCTCAAAATATCTAACCTAAGGTGAGTTTATTTAGTTGACTTTTATTGCATCGTAGGGTGCTTACTGGTGAGTAGCTTATGAAGCATGGTTTTCATGGTCATTTTAGATGTGAAATGTATGGAGAGAATATGGAAAATCAGCCATATTTTTATTGAGTGTACTTTAGCCTCTAAGCTATGGAGGATAATGACCACTTTACTTGGCTTATAGTGGTCCAATTTTTTTACTTTTGAACAACTTTGGATGGATTGGCCTAAACAAGAGGGTGTTGATCATTTTATTAGGTAGTTATTTTGGATGGGTTCTACCATTATTCTTTGGATTATCTAGAATTAAAGGAACAACCAAATTTTCAATCAAGAAAGGAAGGATATTCACTATATATGGCAAAAGACCATTGTCAACTTAGTTGAATCAATCCAACAACTCCTTAAACACTCCCAAAACTCCCACCAAATATAGGATCAAATGATGTAAATATTGAAGACTAACTCTTTTAAGGTCAACCAACTTAAAGGGAATGTGAGTAATTGTAATATGGATAGAAAAAGAAATTAGAAACCTCATCCTAACGATTTTATAAAAGTCAATACTGATGGAGCCTCTAGGAGAAACCCTAGAAAAGCTAGTGTGGGAAGAATTGGTAAAATTTCAAATGACTCCTTGATTTTTACTTTTGCTAAGAATTTAGGTATTCTATCTAATAAAATTGCTGAGGGGTATGGTATCCTTAGAGGCCTTCAAGAGGTTTCTAAGGTTGGATGGGAAAAGGTGCTAGTTGAGTCCAACTCTCAACTCATGATTAATATATTTAAGACTTCTAAGAATCATAAGGTTGATTGGAGGATAAAAATAATTATTGATAAGATTTAGTTAATCTAGATGGGATTTTTAAAATTTGATTACAATCATGTGGTTAGATATCAAAATAGAAGTGTTGATGCTTTAGCTAATTAGGCATTGGGAAAAGGTGATCTTACTTGCTACGACCACCCTCCCAGATGGTGGGCTTTGCAAATAAGGGAAGCTCTTCTTTCTATAATTTATTTGGATGTCTCTAGTTCTGGAGGTACTTAGTTCCTTCTTACTTTGTTTTTACTTCTCTTTGGTTTGGTTAGGGTATTTTAGTTCCCTAGCTCAAACAAATCTTTCTTTTTTTTACTCTATTGATTCTTACCTTAAAAGTCTTTTTGGCCTAGAAAGGTCATTGTTGTGTTATTTTTCTATTTATTTTTTGTTTAGTTTTTTGAGGTGTGTGTGTGTGTTTTTGTTTTGTTTTATTTTTATTTTGTTTTTGTGTTGTTTTTTGTTGTTTTGTGTGTTTTTGTTTTTTATGTGTTTTTTTTTTTTGTGTTTTTGTTTTTTGTGTTTGTGTGTTGTTTTGTTGTTTTTATAGTTTTTTTGGGTGTTTTGTGTTTTGTTGTTGGTTTTTGTTTTTTAAGTTTTTTGTTGTTTTTATGCTTTTATGTTGTTTTGTTTGTTTTGTGTATTTTTGTTTGTTTGTTTGTCTTTGTTTTTTTTGTTGTTGTGTTTTTTGTATTTGTTTATGTTTTTGTGTTTGTTTTTTCTCTTTTTTGTTGTTTTAGACATGCTCATTGAGTGTGTTGAAGGGGGTAGGCTAGGTGTGAGTCCTAGGTGTTTTTGGCATAATAGATACCTCTGCCTCCTTGGGACTTACCCAAAAGTAGCATCCCATTTGGGATGTTTTCCACACAAAAAAAAATTGCAATCAAAGTTGTAATTTTTTATATTGGCTAGGGTTAGCCATATAAAAAATAAAAATAAAAAGAAATAGAAAGGAGTTGAAAATCAATTAATCTATTGAAGTCATTTTTTTGACCAACTTTATGAGAAATTGTAATAAGCAATTATGAAGGCATTTTAAACTATTTGAGACCACTATCGAGCCATAAATGAGAAATGATATAAATACAATCAATATTGAGAATCAAATATGGAAGCAATTACAGTTTTTATGGGAAATTACCTGGTTTAAATAAAAACAATTGCATTTATAAGCCATCATCGAAACAATTGTAATTTTTTCAATCATGGACGATCATCAAGCTTTGGATGAGAACTAACTTTATAGGCTATTTAAGAGAGTTCTTGTAGCAGTAAACATGATCAAGTTTTAGCCTAGTAAAATTTTACAAGAGGTATACCAAAGTGCCCATCCTTGTTAGTTGTATTTTTCTTTTGTGTGTCTTGTTTAGTCACCCCATTTTCTTACCCAATACTATGCAAATTTTTGTTGAGGTGTCTAGTTTACTAAGATTATTTACAATGATTAAGGCGTATGACTTTGTATGTAGCCTCTATTGATAAGATTAGCTCTTAGCCTTACTTACGAGGAGTCGTAAAATACAAGAGGATATTTGTTACATCATTTGAACGAAGAGTTGTAGTTCTTTATTGCATCATTTGAATAGAGAATTTATCTGTATTTTCTGAGTGAGATCTAGTTACACTAATCAAAATCCCATTGTAATGATCTTTTGATTAATACAATATTACTTCCTCCTTTCATTATTGTCATACATAGTTTTGTTTTTTGTTATGTTTACATGTTACTATTGCAAAAAATTATTATAATTAACATAAATCATTCACCAATATGCAAGAATATCAAATCATTCATCCACAATACATTATCCACAATAACAATCCACAAATGAGAGAGATCAATAATACCCTTAAGGTAGGGAAACACCAATAATACTCCTTAAGGAAGGAATCACTCCACAATTTCTCCCAATATGAGATGCCACTTAATGAGGGCAAAGTCCCATAAGCCACTTCGTGGACAATGACGATTACATAATATTATTATCCAATGATGATTACAATGACAAATATCTCTTCTTTATATATCCATATTATTATTCTACTTTGGGGAGCCTACTACTAATATAATATAATATTATAATAAATATATATTATAATACAATCAACCTTGGGTTATGTGTGACCCATGCCAACCCTTATACAATATAATAATATATCCCCAAATATCTATTCCTAGGTACCCTACCATGCCACCCTCACAAATGTTTCATCCTCGAAACATATGAAGAAACATGATAATATGATTTTCTAAGCAATGTTAGAAACTAGTACCAATCTCGATCATCCATCCATCCAAGTGAAACACGTTGATGTTGGTATGCCATTTTGTTACTTGAGTATCCAAATCTGCTTTATTGGCTCCACACTTCTGCTGATGTATTTTGATAACTTGAATTATGGGTCCACTTTTTCCTTGATGTTGATGATCCACTTTGAAAACTAGGATCACTATGCTTTCTCTGCCAAACACTGCCATAGTTGGTGCCCTTTTGATTCCATGTAGAACCATAATATTTTTGCCTTGAACCATACCTCCAAGAATGTTGTCACTCATGGTGGTGTGGATGGCGATATGGTGTAACCTTAACTTGATGTTCTACCTTCTTTGACTTCTCAAAATTTGGCTCCATTGTTTTAAATTCTTCTACATAGTGTTCTTTCATATTCTCTTTGTTTGGCGTGTCCTTGTGCTCTTCTATCAAAGCTTCCTTGGACTCTGTTACTATTATTTCCATTAAATCAGTTGTTGCTACTTCTTCCATGATATTTATTGCTACTAATGCCTTCTTAGATTTTGTTTTAGGTTCTTCAATTTGTTTCTCTACAACCACTTCTTGATTTTCCTTTGATCCTTGCTCCTTAAGCTGAGAAATATCCTACAATGTTATCTTCTTTTTCTTGTACCATAACTTCATAAACTTCTTTTGCACATTAATGTTAACAGTACCCAAAGAATCTAACCAAGGATAACCAAGAACAATATCCTCATCATCCATCTCAATAGCATAGAAATATGAATGTAAAAAATATTTATCCATGGTGATCTTCAAATATTCAAAAAATTGAACATGCTCATCCTCTAGCTGTATGTCCTTAAATTTTATTGCTTGAACTTGCAACTTCTTAGCCAAAGAAATATTAATAAAATTATATCTGCTAGTAGGGTCAATGGAAATAATAACCTGTTCCTTTTGAATGCTTTCATGAACATGCAAAATAGAATTTTTAGCTGAATTTAAACCTTTTTTATTCTACTCTTGCTTTTGTAAATCCAACGATGTGCCTTCTATATTCCTCTCATTATCTTCCCTAACCTTTTCCTCTTTCTCCTTGAGTAATTTTATTTCTTTTTCATAGTCTTCATTCTGTTTCTTGAAAACTTCCCAATCTCCTTTTATTTCATTTCACTCATTTTGAATTCCTTGTAGTTTCTTTTCAAGGTATTTTATGACATCCATTAGGCTATCTATATAATATGGATCCCATTTACTCAAGAATGTATGCTCTATTTCATCCCAAGTGTATTCATCATTCCTTTCTTTACAAAAATTTTGCCACCAAGAAAAAGTTTTCCCTTGAAGACATATACCAAGCATGGATTTCCCCCAAGAGATATTACAATATAGAGACCTAAAATTTTTCCACCATTCTCTAGCATCAATATAATCTTCTCCAAAAAAAATTGGTGTGCCATTGTTCATGCCCTAATGCAACTAGGGTTTTTTGGTAATATATATCATGCCCTAATGCAAACTAGGGTTTTATGGAAATAAATATCTTCCCACTGAGTTGAAGCTAAAAATCCACATAGAAAACTAGATCTATAATTTTTTCTTCCAAACAAAATATAGTGCAACTGATTTTCTTACCCGAACTAAACAAATTTCATCTTTCAAGAAATTTGTGATTTGAAAATTTGTCACTTCCCTTGTTCCATATGATTGACTTCAGAAGGTCATATCTCCCTCAATACTACTTGGATTCCTTCATATGACCACTCATTTTAAATCTCTTCAAATTTTGCACAAACTAATCCAAGAATCGCTTGAATCGGATAAAATTTCACAGAGATATGACTTCTAAAAGATGAGATGTTTTTCTAGAAAAAATTTGCAAAATTCGTCACTATCCTTGTTTCGGATGACTAACTTCAAAAGGTTGTATCTCCCTCAATACTACTCATATTTCTTCATATGACCACTCATTTTAAAGCTCTTCAAATTATGCACAATCTTATCCAAGAATCGCCTAAATCGGATAAAATTTCACAAAGATATGGCTCCTGAAAGATGAGATATTTTTCAAAAAAAAATTACCCTAATTTTGCAATTTCACACAAAAATCTCCACTTTGCCAAAATCTTTTCTCTAATACCACTTATTGTAGAAATTTATTATCATTAACATAAATCATTCACTAATATGCAGAAATATCAAATCATTCATCCACAATTATTATCCATAATAACAATCCACAAATGAGAGAGAGATAGATAATACCCTAAAGGTAGGGAAACACTAATAATACTCCTTAAGGAAGGAATAACTCCACAAGTTCTCCCAAGATGAGAGGCCACTTAAGGAGGGAAAATTCCCATAAGCCACTTCATGGGCAACAATGATTACATAAGATTATTCTCCAATGATGATTACAATGACAAATATCTCTTCTTTATATATCCATATTCTTATTCTAATTTGGGGAGCCTACTACTAATATAATATTATATTATAATATAATATAATATTATAATACAATCAACCTTGGATTATGTGTGGCCCATGCCAACCCTTATACAATATAATAATATATCCCCAAATATATATTCCTAGGTACCCTACTAGTTACATCATTTGAATGCGTAAATAGCATCTTCTTTCACTGGTATGCTTAATCATTTTTATTAAATTATTTGAATGGATGTGATTCAATCATTTTTATATTCTCCTCCTTATTTATTCATCATCTTTTAAGTCTGGATAAAATTACCTAATGGATAAGGCATCGGTCTACTGCTTGAAGCACAAGCTAGGAGTTACTTCAAAGCTTGGTCAATTTTTATATTATAATTTTATTTTATTTTTGTTAATTTGGATGAGCATAAGCATATGAGAAGTATTATAACTCACCTCTAGGATTTCCTTACCTTAATTGGTCTATCTAGAGTCTTTATGATAATATTTTTCCAAGTTAAAGAGGTGGATTGTTAGGACCCTAATCCTAACATTAATATTATTAATTCATTTATTATTATTATATTATAATATGAATAATCATGACCCTTCACTCATAACCCTAGAATAATATAAATAATAGGAGAGAGGCATAGAATTGGATCACGCATGAATAAATAAATTAACCAATAGAATATATATTCTATTTGAACCCATTGGTAGGATATTCCTCCAGTGTCAAAGGCGATTCCATTTAAAAGGCGATTACTTTTCATTGTAAGACTTTGGGGTCTTAACATCTGGTATCAGAGCATTATGGATCCAGCCATGTGGGACCAAAAATTTCAAGAGGAAGCTCAAAAATTGAAGGCATAACTGAAGGCAAAATTTTGAGAATTGGGGAAAGCTTTCCAAAATATTATAGAAAACATTATTAATAAATTTAGTGAGGATCTAATGGAAGTGGAAACAGAAGAAGTTGCAAATGAAAATGAAAACCCTAGAAAAAAATTTCCGGAAGAACTCGAAGCCATAAATTTTCAAAAAGTACATAATGTACTTCCAAAGAAAAAAGAAGAAATTTTTTATGAAAACCCTAAAAATGCAAAAAAAAATTGAATGATGAAGAGGACTTTTCGGACAACAATGCACAGATTTTGAGGTTTCCAAGAGTCATCAAGTTTATGAAAGAAGAACAACCTGAGAAAATTAAAAAATTCCAGTTAACATTAGAGGAGTCCTCAGCCATCAATGAAGCCCAAAAAAATGGAGTTTTTATATACTATTATTGCACAAATTTGGGCCTCAACCCACTTCATTTTGATCATTTACAATATAGCATGGATTGTTGCTCTTGTCATGATATAGAGTTTGAATTTCCTTTGAGCATCCGTCCTCCACCTTGGCCTCCTCCTAAAAAAAATGACACATTTGATCTAGCTTAAAAATAAAGGAAGCCACTGCCATTTCTAGCCACCAATAATATGGTGTCAATTAACCTCAAATTCATCATGTCACATACCATTGATACAAGTAAAATTGTAAGCAGGTTGTTTGGATGTATATTCTAATTAAAACATTGCAATAATACACATCAACTGGCATACAATTTTGTCCTACTCCTATTGCCTACTTGAGAGATGGAGGTTACGTTCACGTTCATTCAAATCTGGCCAAATGCAATCCTGGACAAAACCTGACTCCTCTTCCAAAAAAAAGAAAGGTAATGTTAGTCCCATGTTAATACCAGAGAGGGAGAGGGAGGATGTTAACACATCACCCATGGGAATCACATTCCAAATCTCATGAGTGATTAGGATCAGTCTAGCAGATATGGCAGATGAGTATACTCTGATGCCATATACACGTGTACATATTCAAGAATATGTGTATGCAGATACACAGAGAGACTGCATATTTTTGTTTTGTCTAAAATTGGTACCAAATTGCAGCAGAAAAAGGGGTCTACCCCAACCTTTCAGAAATCACCTATCACTCCGAGCTTCGAGCATGGCTATAACAACACAAGAAAATACATGATTCTTGTTGAATTTTATTTATCATTCTATCTCACTTTTTCTACAACAAGTTTCAAATATAAAATTTTCCATCCTCACAACTAGTCCCTTAAGTCAGCAAATTCTATACTTGGTAATTGTATTTACCATTCCACTCACTCTATCTACAAGATGTTTCACTATAAAAGTTACGAGTTACAAATATAAAACTTTTCATCCTCACATTGGCTTGATTGGAGGAGGATATATAACTAGCAGTTTATACAATTTACACGTATATACACAACCATCAACATGATTGAGAGATTAGTATCCTATCATACAAGAGAATAGAAATTGATGGGCTAAGTGGAATTCGATGAAAATCACTCGTATGCTTAAGATAACCCATGACACCAAACCAAATCACCTTGTAAAGAACCTCTGAATCTGGAAATTGTTCTGCTTCAATGCTTGTTCCATTTTGTCTGCAATGCTCACAGATTTTTGGACATGGGGAGCCATAAATTCTTCCCAAGGATGCAATTTGATAACAACCAGATGACTTTGTACACAAACTGTTTCTCTTAATATGTGGGTGACCTTGTATAAACAAAGAAATCAACTTGAAAACAAAGTAGAGATGATATCTAGCAGCACATAAGCCTTTTATGTTGTATTCTGAAGAACTTACAATCAATAAGAAGAGTTGCTCCATGTTTTATAGGTTGGATGTTTCAAATATAACTATTGAGTTATATCAAAATTTTCATTGATTCATTGCTCTTTCTGAAAGGCAGTTTGCAAGTTGAGAGACCCACCAAAGCACACAGATATCCACTTTTCCCTCATCCAAGTCCAAAGCACAATGTTATCCAAGTTGTTGCTCATGCTTGACAATCAAAGCAACTTGAATGGCTTTAAGCAAAGAATATTTCGGACCCAAATGCAAGCCAAGGCAGGCCTTCGTAGGAGAGAACATGGAATAATTCTTATCCTCTCTACCAAGGAACCTTCTGGTCCAAAACTTGTTCTGCAACCGTGGAGTCTCCGTATTTAAAAGAATGTTTAAAGAATAAAAAAAATTATTAAAAAATTAAAAAAATCTTGAAGCACAACCTCGGAGCTTTGAAACAATAATAATATGTATTCGTCCTCATCACTGCTTGGCCATGTAAAATATGAAGCTACAGAAGGCATGCCTGTGGATGAGCTAATCGAAAAAGCTGATGGATTTTCTGGTGTCTTTTCAAAACTATTGGTGACTATTATAAAAACTAGACTACAATCACAGGCTTCAAAGCAGTTGAAGTCTATGTCAAATCATGCACTCATCAAACAATGCCAAATCATCTGCTAGTGAGTTTGGAATGTTCCAAGAAATAAGAGGCATCAAATCCTATGGAGGTGTCAAACCAGGAAAGAATTGTCAACCAAGAAATATTGCGGTAACATCTTTACCAAGAAAATATGTCACACCTGTGCCGTTAGTGAGTAAATGAACCATGGCAGAGAATAACAAAGCCTTTAAAAAAAAAATTCAGCATGCAAGTTGAAAAATGTGGTAACAAAGGTTTCAAAAATATAAATATGACAAGTCTTTTAACGTCCTAGGTCATAAACCCTAAATATTTGAAGTGCCACGATGAAGGAGGGAATTAAATTGTGTGTTGCTAAGGAAATAAACATTTTTCAAATCTATGAAAAACTGTTGATAACACAAGAAAAACTGAATTTATTTTTAGTGAAGATGATCATTGCAGGTACCAAGAGTGGTTTTGAATCTAATAGTCGAGAAGTGTGCATGTTGTGAAAGAAAATTACTACTTCGGGCATACACATTGGTTCATGGTCGTTATTGCAACTTAGGTGATGCCTTATTTTGCTTCATCTTCGAAAGATAACCTTATCGTTGGCTAAGGATGAATGCTCAATCAAAATAGATGCATTTATTAATAAAGGAGGTTAAATCAATTCAATTGTTGCGATTTACGCTATTTAGGAGTGCATGTACTAAGTAAAGGGTAATCAATCTATGATAAATGATTCACTTTATACAAGAGTGAATTTTAGTAAACTATAAGGACACTTTACCTATATTTGACATTCACGTTTCAATACCAAGTAACATTAATTTACATAGTAAGATACCATGACGGTTTCTAAAAATCCATGGGGGTGTATTTTCACATTGGACTTTGATGTTTCGGCACACGCTAGGAATTAACTACCACTCATTTTATAAACAAATATTAGTAAGTAGACATGGCCTACAAACCAAAATTATTGATCGTCAAAATTCAAAATTATCTATGGATGGAATCCTTTGCCGGCGAAGCGTTACTATTGGTGAACCCATACAACCAATTTAATAGTCGGATCAAGAATTTGACTAGTTATTACAAGACCATCTAAAATCAATTCATTTGAGTGCTATCAATTGGAAAAGAGCCACACCCATCATCACTACAATACGACATAACCATTGCAATCAAAGCATGAAAATCAATGTGTAATTAACATACAATTTGATGAATATCATGATAATAAGTGTGTGCTTAGAGTATGGGGTTCAAATAGAAGGCCCTTTCAAGAAAATGAATGTGGGCTTAATGAAATTGAAGAATTTGATAGAGCCTTTGAATCACTTACGTGCATAGATGAGATAGGGAGAGTGATTCATAGTTTGGTAGCATATTGCTAATCGAAGAGATAGCCTTCACCGATAAGTGAAGACCGATTATGAGCACGATATATATAACCTTGTTATTGTAGTGCAGTGTTGTCAAATACCTTAACCGTTGGAGCGTGCATCTATGAACACTACAAAGATCACACACAAAAAATTATAAATTATTGTGACCTCAATACTGTTCCAAGTCCCCAAAATGGAGAGTTTCACAAGCAATGAATTATGCTAATTTTTGTGAGTCTTGTAAGAGATAACTTTGTGAAACCTGTGAATTTCCAAGAATGAACCCTAAGAAGACTTGCAAGAAAACCTATATCATTCACTCTCACTTTCAACAGCATCCAGCCTCGAGACGACTAGTGCAGAATTTATGAGAACTGCCTTCATTAAAGTCCAAATGTTGCCCTTTAACCTACAAACTCAGTATTCCAGATATAGATGTTTAAGGTGCTCCGAAAACTATTTTTCTAGTAGCTTTGAGGACAAAGCTTTTCCAGGAAGGGTGGCATGTTAGGACCCTAATCCTAACATTAATATTATTAATTCATTTATTATTATTATATTATAATATGAATAATCATGACCCTTCACTCATAACCCTAGAATAATATAAATAATAGGAGAGAGGCATAGAATTGGATCACGCATGAATAAATAAATTAACCAATCAGAGTCTTAACATGGATCCACCAGAGTCCATAATTTTTATTGTGAATTAGTGATTTTCTTGTGGTGTGACAACCCAAATTCTTAAGGACATGAAAAATTACCACAATTGGGCCTTTATAATAATTTGATGTATGCAATGTTATATTTGATTTACGATTACATTGAACTCTTAGGAGGAGATTTTTATTTAAGTTTGGACCAAGAGGAGGAAATTTTTTTGTGAGTTTGGACTAAGAGGAGGAGATACCTTTGGAGGATGAATACGAAGTTCATCTGAAGGAATTATGGGGTTCCATCATAACTTTATATCATGAATTAAAGGATCTATTCATGTATTTGGGGCATGGGAATCATGAAAATTCTTATGTATTCATTCAAGTGTGATGTTTGGAAAAAGGATGAATGAATGTGGAATTCAATTGAGAGAATTATGAGGTTCCCTAATTAAGATATAATTTGAATTAACATAATTATTCATGTATTGTAAACATAGGAAATTTAGGGTTCTTATGTACTTATATTGATGGATGTATCAAAAGAAATTATGAGATTCCTTTCACATGATTGTATTAGAGGAAAATAAATCAATGAAATGTAGAATGCTATTTTTTAGGTTAGTTTTTTCCCTTTAGGGTTTTTCTAGGATATATGATATGTCACATGTGTGTGAATTTTATTATCTTATGATCTTGTTCTTATCACTTTATATAGATAGATTGTTATGGATTTGTTGCTCTATTTAAAGAAGGATGATCATGGTTATGAATTTATAATGAAACACATGTGAATGGTTTATATGTATGTATAATCCTTGAAAATCATAATGGTTATGCTTATGGTATACTATATTAAAAGGATTGTAGAGAGAGAGAAATATAGAAGGCCTATCCACAATATGCTTAGTACACCTATGTAGAAAAACTACGTATGGTGTAGGGATAAGTATACCCTCTTGACATACTAAGAGGGTTAAGCTAGATCATTGGGGATATGAGATAGATAGTTTATTTATATTATGCTTAATGAATTTGCATATATGGACTTACATAAGGTGGAGATAAGTGAATCCATAATGAATGTATATATATTCTCTCTAGAATTATTGGATCTTAATAAAAGCCCTAGTTTATGATGGACTAGATGCTTCCATAAAAAAACTCTAGTTATGACGGACTACAAGCTTCCATGAATAAGCTTGAATATGCTTAAGAATTTATCCTAGTAATGATAGCTTAGTTTGACATGTCATGTTGTGTGGAGCAAGTATGACCATCATCATTATCAAGAGATTGATAATGTATAAGCTTACCTAGGAGTAGTATCTTGCATAGAGCAAGGATGACTGTAGTCATTATAAAATAGATGATAATGAGATAAGTTGGTTGGAAGGATAAATAAGGGCTAAGCTCAACCTCCATTTGTGGTTAAGGAGAATGGCACCTTATAGTGAGGCAAGTTTCATCCATATCATTATCAGAAAGGTAATGATGGTTGTAACCAAGATAATACTATGTGGGATAAATATGTGACGATTACCATTAATGATTTAAGTTAGACCTTAGAAAATATAGCTAACCTTTGGAAGCACTAAGAATATGAGATAGATATCTTAGGCTAGCTCATCATGGAGATGAGATAGATAGCATAAGCTAGGCCATCATTGAGATGATACAAATGAATTAAGTTAGCTCATCAGGGGATGAGACAAATAACTTAAGTTCATTATGGGGAAGATAGGTTCTTACATCTAACTACTAGCTCGAAGAATTAGGCTTAGTAAAGGAATTAGTGTCATTTTTCTCAATTAATTGAGATAGGGTTAATCCTTACATTGTGGTCAAGTGGTCCTACATTAATGAAGAGTGTTAAAAAATTGGAAGACCATGTGAAGGTATCCTTAAAGTTATATGGGTAGTGTCCAAGGTTAACCCTAGAAACATTACGAGGGAGTGATTACTCCTATACACTCAAGGGATATATACAACATCTAGAACTCAAAATATGATGGAACCTATGTGATCTTATCTGGTATATCTTCATGAATCTTAATTGTGTTAAAGAAATAACTTTTTACCCCCTCTCCTAGGATGGTTAGTTTTAGGTTTGTTTCATATTCATCCATCTCCTTTGAGTGTGTATGCCAAGGATAATTGGAACCTAAGGTAATAAATTCAAGTAGGGAATATTCACAAAAACTTGGGACTAGCTAAGTAGGATTGAGGTATTCTTGAGACCAAAGAATTGATCATATTCAAGTCCAAGGTGATTCAAGATTTATTTGCAAGTAGGTCAAATGTGAATGGAAAATGATATCTAAAAACATCACTAACTTGAATAGGGAGATAAAGGATCTAAGCTCAAGATTCAAAAAATTTAACATTGATCATGTGCCTTGAGACATCCAATTTTAGAGCATATTCTTTAGGCAATGAGGATATTTATCTTCCAGATGGTAAATGGGTGTTGAGCTAGACATTGAGGAATTTTTTAAAAAAATATACAGAGTTAGAGAAACTCATGGTTATAGTATGGTTAATACAAGAAAAAAATGTATGATAAAGGGAATAGATGAACCAAAATGGGTAGTTATTGGAAATTATTATTGATCAAGTTTCCTAAAATATAAATTTTGAACGTAGACAAGAGGAGTATCATATTATAGTAGATCAAAAAGGTAAGACTTGAATATTTGTAGAGCTAGTCAAGGACCTAAAGAATATTAAGGTATTCAATTTGTGATTTCAACTGAGGCATGGTTGTATGAATTGGAAACAAATATGTTGAGGAATTATTCATTTGTAACCCAAATAGTAAGGTTAATATTCTTATACTCAATATAACCCTAGAATGGAGGAATGAATTCAAAGCATGTAGGAATATTCAAGTAAAGAAGCTTGGGTAGATGGTTTTGTTCAAAACCATAACTGATTCAAATATGATCTTGTCTATTGTTATATAAGTCCTCCTTGTTATAGGTGGTATTCATTCTTGAGGTTTATAATGTGTGAAGAGATTTTTAATGTTTATTATAACCACAATAAAGGATTTTTTCTAAAATTAGATAGGCTTTGGGAGGGTCCTAAGTGGTGTAGCTAAGATAGTTATGGATACTTTGTGGTGATTTAAACATAAAAGTATGCTCTTTACTCATTATGAATGTCAACCATAGATTTTGGTGAACATATGCTATGTATTTAACATCGTAGATGGAATAAAGAAAATATTGAAAGAGAATAGGTGAGGAAACATATTCTCAAGAGGAGTATGGGATACTCTCAAAAAATATATTTTTAAGATCAAACTTAATGATAAAGAATGGAAATGTAATTTCATTTAAATGTTTGAACAATTCTCAATAGAAATAATAAATGAAGAAATCTATTATTGAGAGGAGTATGGGATCCTCTCTCTAATTTGATGAAGTATGTACCAAATTATGATATTTGTAGGCATTTGGAAGTATATAAATCCACCCTAGGAGTGGATACTAAGGTTAAAACAAGACAAACCTATTCAAGTCAAATACACTAACAAGGGCCTATAGTTGTTTGGACCCATAATCTCATGGACTTAATGGACTAAGTCAAGAAAATTGCAACCTCAAGAGCAATGTTGCAGTGAGAATCAGGCCAAAATATAGAAGAAATTTTGAAGAGAGTAAGAATTTTAGTGCTAGGAATGGGTTCTTGTGCTTTGAAAATGAGTAACTATACCCAATTTGGGAAAAAAGGAGTATGATTGTGTGAGAAGTGCATAGTTATCTAATTTTTTCTCATCTTGGAGGGGTTAATATGGGGGAAAATATGGAAAAATACCATCTTATAGATAAGAAAAAAGAAGGACATTATTAATTTTATTGCTCAATTATGGGAATGGCATGTCACATTGAGTGAGGATGGCCATTTCTATCATCAATGGATGATGGTACCTTGGAATGGTACCTTATGTGGAGTGATTGTGGCCATTTGTATTGTTAATGAATTATAATATGTTGGAATGACATCCTTACATGGAGTAAGCATGACCATTTATATTATCAACAGATGATGATGAGGCTTAGAATGATGCCTTGTATGGTAAGTGTGGTTATTGTTAGTGGATGATAATACTTTTGCATGGCTTATCACATGAAGTGAGTGAGCCATTGACATTATCATTGGATGGTAATGTTTTGTGTGATTAATAGGATGATATACATGATTCCTTATTTAATTGGAATATGTAATGATATATTTCTTATTATAGGTGAACACATAGGACTGTGTTTAGTTCTAAAGGGATGGAATGCCACAACCTACCTCGTAGGACCCTTAATGATAAAAAATATAGTTGGAATCATTGTCTTAAATGTCTAACATTGATGATATTATGGCTATGCATGGATATGATGCAATATTTGGTTGTGAATTATGCCTTTGAAACTACTATGTCTTTATGGTTTCACATGGATAACCATGCTTGTAGGTGGATGATGTCAAGAAATCAATTAGATAATAACATTGATGATACCTTTAAATTAACCAGCAAAGGAGCTGATAATGGCATTGCTTGCAATGGATTTTACTTAAATTGGCTAACCATTTAAATGGTAGGATAACAATGCAATATCCACCTTGATGATGTTTTCAAAATTTTTAGTGAAGGAATTGATTGATACTATTTTATGCATATAATTGTGTACGACCAAAAAGGCGTGCACCCGAAATGTTGTAATTGCATAAACAAAGTAAAATTGATATTCAAACACATAAATGGACAAAACACATGGAAATTACAAGAAATGCCTCTATTATTCCATTAAAATCAATAAGTGTCTGATTACAAGTAAGTCCCTCTTAGGGATACTCTATTTGATACGCAATTACAATTATTTCAATCCCCCTCAGGGGTGAAATGCACTATCAAGCCCTTAAGGTGACACGAACTGCTCTAGGGTGGAGTAGACCCTCTTCTTCACGTTGAGGAAGGAAATGAATGGTTGTAGCTCCTTAGAAACCTATTTCCTACGATCAAGAAACAACACAAGAATGTCAAAAGCATAGGAAGCCTCTCATGATGAGGCCCTTTAAAGACAAATAGCATGAAAATAGCATAATGACATAAAATCAAGAAAATGCGTAAACTATGCTAAACATATGCAAATAATATCAAGATTGATGGAAATATGTAAATGAAGAGCACAACTATCAATCTATGGAATCAATTACTTGAAATGAAGCATTATAACATGAAAAGAAATCATTAACATCTAAACTACTATGATGAAAACAAGTTAGCAAAAACACTAATCTATCAGTCAGAAGTCTCTAAAACTACAATTTAACCATGCAAATGACTAATCTAATCTAACTAGATGGGCAGAAATGAAAACAGTAAGGTGGTGATACCTCTGTTGCAAACCGCAACACTGGTGCACGGTCTGCACTGTAAACCATGGCTGAAAGCCATGGTTAGCACTCAAGTGAGTTTACCCTCAAAATCAAGGGCAGTGGGCTTGACCTCCTTGTCCAATTGATGTTCAAGGGTCACCTTCGGTGTCCTTCTGACAAGTTTGGTGGTTGATTCATTGAAGAGGGGCCTCCGTTTGCCCGAATTAGCGTTTCTTGGCTCTCCTAGGTCCTTAGGGCATCCATGGCCTAATTCATCATGATGCTTGACAAATTGACAATGGGGATGGCAACAAGGCTCTCTCTATGCACTCAAGTGAGTCCACAATTCGATAGGGCTTCGCTGCTTTGATCTCCAAAATGCACTCTCTCTATCTTTTGCCCTAATTTGAAGGGGTACTTATAGGATGTCCCAGGGCTAGGGGTGGCTTCATGGAGAAGCCAAGATCAAGAAGGGGTGGTTAGGACAGTTGGATTGGAAGCTTTCATCCTCTAACCACCGTCTTCTAGAACAAATGGTCGTTCAAACCGATTTGGCTCGGATGAAGGCCAACTGAACTTTAGTTAAGACCGTAGGTTACAGCTGTGGTCTAGACTGTAAACCATAGGCCTTAGCCATGGTTCAGACTGTAGACCGTAGGTCTGGGCTATGGTTCAGACTGATTAGGCCAAGGAGCCCAAATTGAGTGGTTAGAACCACTGCTCTATCTTGGAGTCTGTCCAAGATCCTCCATATGGTCTTGTAGCATGTCCATATGAGTAGTCACCCTCGACATGACGCATTTTAGGTGTCTACAGATGCCCCTTTTGAGATGCATTGTGAGATCGAACAACGCTGAGCAAAAATAGACCTCCTAAAATGATGTCGAAGGTTCTATGATGATCATTAGTCAGATCAACATTAGATGCCTCTTGTCCAGCAAAAGGATGCGCATCCTAGAATCATTGCTTCCAACTGGGTGAAAGGCTTATATTTGAAAAGCTTGTGCCCTTCTCATCTCATTCGGTGTAGTTGTGCATTCCATAGGTATCTTCTGACCCATAGATCTGAAAGGTGGAGAACAACAAGCAAAGTCATATTTTCTATTTACCCCAAGCAAAGGGGTAAGCTTATGATAGTTGTTGACAATGATTCACAAGGACGAACGTAATTTTGACAAGATCAAGGGATCTACGATCTTCGAGATCTTCTATTGATTTTGATTATGATTTGATATTATGACTACCCCCTCAAGCGACGAGTCGATGAGGGTAATGACAATGATTAAAGCGACGATGTCGCTTGACCACCATGGATGATCTGAACAAATTTAGATTTGAGCATATTAATGCCTTGGCTAGGCCTAGTTCAGCTTCTGATTCCAACTATTAATAGTAATTGCACATTCCTATCCCATGGAGCAGTCGGGCTACAATAGCCATCTTAGGGAATCAAAATGAGGCAACTCCAATTAGATTTGTGTTGAATCAAGTTATCGATGATTTGCTGAAAAGATGTCATAGGAGACATGACATGAAATGCCTCGTTCCCATGGAGAAGTCCAGCCATGAAGGCCTTCTTAGGGATTGAAAAGAAGCATATCAGATCAACGATGACAATTTTTACCCCAAATGTCCTTATGGTAATTTACTCATCTTGTCGGATTGCATGGATCGCAAGTCGCTGCAACCACCAAGTGTATAGGGTAAATTACTGAATACGAGGTGCATTTGGTGTTTTTAATTATTTGATTTTTTTGTTAATTTTGATTTATTGATCGATCCTGGTGCTTTGAAAATCACCAAATTTGCAACATTGATTGCTCTTTTTGAAATTTGATCCGTTAGGAGTCATTAATTTACCTTTTTAGACCTTCCCACGATGGGTTTTTAGTGCATTTAATGCTAGCTATGAACCATGGGTACGGTCTATAGTTGAATTTTTCAAATTTTGGGAACCGTGGCTAGGGCCTACGGTCGAAAAACCCTAATTTTGGGACCACAGGTGTTAGCTGCGGTCCACCAAAATTAGGCAAACCTTTAAATAGTCATTCCCATTTGAATTTGTCATTATTTTTTGGAAAGCAACTACATTATTGAGAGCTCTGAGAGATAGGAGATATTCCATGATCTGGAACACTACCTAAAACTCTTCCATATACAACACTTGATACCCCGATGGTGGATCCTGATCAGCCATCGACTAGCAGAGGCCGCAGAGTGGGCAAGGTAACTCAAAATCGATTCCTCACAGTTCAATACCAATTAAAATCAACCACATTAAGTAATGTGGTAAATGAACCTCACTAAACAGTTGGTAATGAACCCCACTAGATTAGGTTAATTAGGTTTTTAATTTTTTTAGTGAGACAGGCTAGGAAGGTACCCAAAATGGGTATTCTTCCTAGACCGTAGCTGGTAGCTATGGTTCCCAATTGTCAGATTGGGGACCACAGCTATCAATTATGGTTCGCATTCAAACTCCAACGGTCATATTTTGACCATAGGCGGACCGCAAGGTTGACCCGCGGTTCACCAACTTTAGAAAAATTTTATTAAATTTTTGCATTTTCTAAAGTTAATTAGGCAATTAATGTTATTTAATGCAATTTTGACTTGCCTAGTGAATTTTCTTGATTTTTATGAATGCCTTGCGACATGTTTTTATCTTTTTATCAGTTTTTAGATGTTTTTGATGTTTTTAAAGTCATTTTTAGCTATTTTTGCTTGTTTTTAGCTAGAATTTAGCTTATATACTACTTTTTATTTCAGAGATTGACCTCTAGGGCTCGTGAGCCTGATCTACTTAAGACTCTCCATAGACAGCTCACTGATGGTGAGCGTGCATGGTTTAGAGCCATAGGATTTGGCTATGTACTAGATCTACCCACTATTAGGGTAGATCAGACCTATTTGACTGTGTTGGCCCGACGCTGGAATGCGTGGACCAACACCTTTCACCTACCTACAGGTGAAATGACTATGACTTTAGAGGATGTCTATCGGATCTTTAGGATCCCTATCGATGGTGAGGCCATCACCTCTTCCTCTTCTCAGAGGAAGGAGCCTATCTTCGATGCTATCTTCGATGATCGAAGCAAGGAGGCTCAGGAGAAGATCGACCATGGAGGTGTCCACATTGGATACTAGTAGGGTGAGCACATTTTCTTAGTCCATGTGATGATCTTCATGATCCTTGTGGTACAGGTAGTGCTTCTAGACTCCTCGAGCATGAGGATTCCCTAGAACCTCCTAGCCAGTGTCTGGAGAGTGATTCAGAGTTCCACTACTCAGCCACTATGCCTAGCTTGGGGGAGCACACTATTATGTCAGCTCTACAAGGAGCTATACCAGATTATGAGCCAGAGCCATTGAGGTATTAGCTACAGCCTATTGCTATAGATCTAGGGTTGGCAGCATATCCGGATCGAGCATCCCATGGACCTACCTCTCCAGATCATGGCCATTGATGATGCTCATCAGTGCTACACCACATGTTGGCCATGAGAGGAGGAGGGGTTCTAGAGTAGGACCCATGCTGGAGACACAGACTATTACATTGCATGATTTGTAGTGCTCGGGCCAGATGACATTGAGTGGTGCTCCTATATGGATTGCCCTGATTGGACCGAGGTAGGTGAGTGGCTATGATAGGCTCATCGAGATAGGTGGCTACTCAACCGTAAGGTCGATATTAGAGAGTATCAGTTCTTCTCTCACATCCTATGGTAGTTTGGCTTGGTGTAGGACATTCCAGAGATTCCATTTATGTATCGACATCTCATGCTAGAGACACATCTACCATGGATTCAACCTACAACTCTGGGAGATGAGGTTGATGACTTCCAGGAGTCTAGGGATGACACACCTAGGACCACCCCAACATATGACACATGGTGGTCCCTCCTACAATGGTAGGGTTTAGGGCCTCTAGGTAGAGTAGATGACCAGGCAGAGGTAGGGGCCGATCCTGATGGGCGTAGGGTGCGCTAGAGGACCGAGGGTGGATGGGGCACAGAGGCCACCATAGAGGAGGCTCCATAGGTAGAGGAGAGGAGGAGGAGGGGTCAGAGGAGGGTGAGGTGCCTCTGGACAGTGATGTAGGGGAGCTCCTCACTCAGGTTGCCGACCTACAGAGTCAGGTTGGGAGGCTATAGACTCAATAGTTATAGTGGGACACATCTATCACCCTTCTAGAGGTGAAGCTAGGTCACAGGGATAGACAACTGGTAGAGGCTCAGGCATAGATTATAACCCTCATAGCTTAAGCTATAGTAGTAGAGTCATAGGTCGGTGAGCTCACTAGTGCATGAGATGTGGCACTAGCATAGCGGGGTGAGGCCATAGCAGAGAGAGAGCTACTCAGGGCATAGAGGGGGGATCCTTCATCCTCCCATGCTATTATGGGACCTCCTACTACACCATCAACTATACTACTAGGAGGTAGTGATCCCATGGTAGAGGTTAGGTAGCTCACTTCCCTCATAGAGGAGGGAAATGACCTTTGTGATGTGAGGGTAGCTCGCATCTCCCAGCTAGAGGGCTTCATCAGATTGTGGGGCTTAGAGGTGCCAGAGGATAGACATGCTACTGGGTCTCAGAGGACCAGGTCCAGGACTTCAGGATAGTCCATGGTGAGCTCCAGCCAATGGATGCACAAGATAGAGAGGACACATAGGTCCTCTAGCACACATGGAGGTAGCTCGCACAGGAGTCACAGGGAGATGGGTGTGACCTCGAGTCATAGGTCTAGCCACTTAGACATACTAGTATCCCATGTGCTAGGCCTCTTTGGGTTAGGTGGTACATAGGGCCCTCAGTAGGGCACATAGTAGGCACTAGAGCCAACTATAGAGTAGGCTCTAGAGCACAGGGCTGAGGGAGGTGATGAGAGCTCCAATTAGGGGAGCAGGCTAGAGCTAGGGCTCTATCAGATCTAGGCTACATTTTTGCATATGTACCATTTTTGGTGTAAGGTCTAGGACCTACATGATTGTAGCCTATGGGTATTTTTGTACTCCTGATGTACTCTTGAGACACATATATATATGAGATCTTATCATTTATGACTCATTATGTGTACTTGTATATTTTTAATTTTCTATTTATGTTATGCACATGGATGCAATGCTTATGTTAATTTGATGCTATATGATGTGATGTATGGATGACATGCACTAGATAGCTATTTAATTTATGATGATGATGATATGCAGTGATCTAGATGCTTAGATGTGCAATTTATGGTATGTAATGCATTATTTACATGATGGTGATCTAATGTAAATGAACCTGTATGCTTTAATCACTTAAAACATAAGGAATGAATGCAAATATGTTTATCAATCTAATGGATGACACCACAGAATGTATAAAAATCATGAATGTAATTGAAAATCCTTAAGATAAGAATTTAATCAATTAATCACCCATATATGAAATGCAATGAATACAGTTGTATGATGCGAATGATATAATGTGTCATTCTATTTTCCTTTGCAAATTTGAAAAATATGCACGATATAGTCAGTGGTCATCTAAATATTATTTCTAATATCCATCCGGTATCTATCCTATATCTTGATTGTGCTTTATATGATGATGTATCATGAACTCGATACTTTGCAATTTGATGATTTTATATGGTTTGCGATATTTGATATTTTGTTGCTATGAGAGAGATTTTTGAGGTTTTCCATGAGACTCAAACACCCTAATAGACTTATCAAAAGTTGCATACTAACCACACTAGACTTCTGAGATAAAAGGCTTTTGCTAGGATAGGCCCTAACTGTTCATTATCCCTGTGTGTGCACATGATTATTTTAAGATAAGACACGAGCATTCCTCGATGTCAAGTGGGATTCTTTCAGCCCATTGCTAAGATAGGGGTACCACAAATGTCTTATCCAATCCCAAGTTTAGATTTTAGTTGGACTAAGCCACTAGGCAATGCAGGACACCTGAAGCTAGCTCCTCCACATTCAAACATTGGTCTGCCCACAAGCGAGATGCAAGTGTATCAGACATATCATCATGCGTAAGGTATAGTAGTGTCGACAATTCTAGGGATTCAAGCTCATTCCTTTCTATCCTTCAATTTTTGGGATACTTGCTCATATGTAGTGAAGCAAGGGAGTCGATTCCATCTTCATTCTGAACTGTCTCTGGATCTTCATTTGATCTCTCTTCGAACTGGATTTTGGATCTTCATTTGATCTCCACTCGAACTTTGATTTATGATCTTCATTTGATCTTCACTTTGAACTTGATTTGAGCCTATTTTTTGATCTTCATTTGATCTTCACTTTTTGGCATTTACATTTGATAATTTTCTTCAAAAACTTTCCTTTGGGGGATTTACTTGGGAAAACTATTTTTGGTATATCGATTGAGGATATCGATCTTATGATATCAATATGGGATATCAATCTTGGGAAGTCGATCTATGATATCGATCTAGGGTATCAATCTTGAGGATTGATATGGGATATCACTCTAGGATATTGCTCATTTTATCATAAGCAAGGGATTCTGAATAGGGAACTAACCTATCCTTTTGCCAACTACCAACATTTCCCATACCGTATGCATAGAGGGATAAGCAAGAATAACTCTTTTCACTTCAGGATACCCGGTCCTGCTTCATGGCTTTCATCTTCCCCTAGTCCTTGTTAGGATTGTTTAATTTGTTGATTAGTGATAGGCTTCTGATATGCTAAGGGCTATACTAACTGAACCTTAGCTACAAAAGCAAAGCAAGCTTTCTACCAACTCTTGATAAGACCACTAGGTATGGTTGAATGACCGAAAAACCCTAGTATATCTCCATAGCAACATTATAGGTTGTGTTGAAAAACACAATTACTCACATGAATGATGGATCATGATAAATGCAGAGATGCATGATTTAGACACAAACATGGTGTCATTTGTAAGACTGACAAACATAATCCCTCCTACTATGGAATGCAATGGATGATGAATGCCTATATGCAATGTAATAATGCAGTGGATGCATGAGTAAATGCAAAAATGACAATGCAAAATTCAAATGCAAATGCAAATATTTTTGGATTTTTATGCTTTACCATTTTTTTTGGATTTTATTGATTTTATAATTTTTATGAGTTTTGAGCCTCATATCTGACCAAACGATGAGTACATGCCTCTAGAGCCTTTAGATTGACCAAGCAATTTTTCAGCAAAATCCTTGGAGCTTTTTAGGATGATCGAGCGGTTTTAAGCAAACCCTCGGAGCCTTTGGGGTTTGACCAAAGGGTTTATGAGCACCTTTGGGACTTTTTGGGATGACCAAGTGATCTTTTAAGAATCCTTGGAGCTTTTGGGTTGACCAAGCAATTTTTCAAAAACTCTTGGTGCCTTTTGATTGACCAAACTACTCATAGATGAGCTTGGAGCCTTTTAGGATGATCGAGCGATTATAAGAAAACCCTCAGAGCCTTTGACTAACATGACCAAGTGGTTTTAGGAACCCTTGGAGCCTTTTGGGATGACCGAGAGTTTTTAAAAAAACCCTCAAAGATTTTTGAGTTTGACCAAAGGTTAAAGATGCTTTACATATGCCTTTGGAGATTTTTGATTGACCAAACTACTTATGGGAGTGTTTGGAGCTTTTTAGGATGACCGAGCGGTTACAAGCAACCCTCGGAGCCTTTTACTATGCTCTTCAAGCATAAAACACCTTAATATGGATGATGTTGAGAGGTTCAGGCTCTTCAACACCTCCTAGCGATGTTAGGTGATAGGTACCTAGACCAATATTTTTAGATATGATGTAGGGTCCTAGCCAATTAGCCATAAATTTGTCTCGCATATCTAGTGGTAAATTAGAGTTCTATTGGTTCTATTTCAAGACAAGATCCCCAACTTCAAAGTCTCTCTGGTGGACTTTGATATTGTAAGCTCATTTTAGTCACTCCTGATAAACATGAAGATGCTCCAGGGCATTCACGTGATGTTCATCAAGTAGCGTCAGTTGATCCAGTCGAGCTTGATGTATGGTGTCATCATCGATGAACTCTTTCAATGTGACACGTAGCATTGGAATTTCCAATTCCAAGGGCATAATGGCCTCAATGCCATATACTAGTGAGAACGGCATTGCCCTAGTGGGCATCCGAATACTAGTCCTATAAGCCCATAATGCAAGGGGTAGTTGGATATGCCAGTCTTTATGGTTTTCTTGTACCATATTTTTCAAGATGGCCACCACTATCTTATTTGAAGCTTCAGCCTACCCGTTTTCTTGTGGATAGTATGGAGTCACAAAACTATGTTTGATTCTATATTTAGATGTCAAAGCTCTCATAGTTTTGTTCTTGAAAGATGTTCCATTATCCGATATTATTTTGGATGGAATCCCAAAATGACTTATGATATGCTCCAGTATAAACTCTGCTATACGAGCTCTAGTTGTCATTGTTAAGGGTATTGCTTCCACCCACTTTGTAAAATACTCAGTAGCCATGATTATAAATGTATGTCGGCCCGATGATGGAGGAGAGATCTTGCCTATAAGATCTAATCCCCACTGAGAAAATGGCCAAGCCGCTTGGATGGGCTGTAAGGCCTGTGATGGCAAGTGCGTAAGATTAGCATGATGCTGACATTTAACGCATTTCTTGACATACACATTGCACTCCTTCTCCATAGTGGGCCAATAGTAGCCCATTCGAAGGATGCGCTTGATGATGGCCATGCCGCTGAAATGGCCACCGCACGTACCATCATGAGCTTGCAAAATTGCCCATGATGCCTCTTGGGGCTCTAAGAAATGAAGGAGAACTCCATCATAGCCTCGTCGGTACAAGATGTCTCCTATTAAGACATATTTAGCCACTTTCTATTTAAATGTGTGCTTCATGGCATGCGGTAATCCCTCTGGGATTATACTAAGCTTTAGGAAGTCTTTAATTTGTGACATCCAATTTTGATAAGCCTCAACTTCGATTGCTAAGATGACTTGCTCCCCCTGCGTATCTACTTTTGCAAATGCAGACTCAAAAACAACCTTGTGGTGAATGGTAGTACCACTCCCCATAGGACTCTGAGAGGTTAATGACCCCTAGGGTGCCTTCTTAAGAAAGTCTTCAGCTTTGCAGAACCATTCAGCTTTTGGTTCTACACTGATCATGTTGACCGATTCTCTGTTATCATAGGTTGCACGCTCTACTGCTGGATGCGAGAGCATCTTGACATGGATGGTAGTGAAATCCATAGATGGATTCTGAGGGATTAAAGATCCCAAAGATGCCATGGTGTCTGCAAACCTATTTGATGACCGAGGGATTGCCTCGATGTCATACCATTCAAATTTAGCCAAATATGTGGCAACTAGATCTTTATAGGCTTTCAGTATGGGACATCGACACTGAAAGAGCCCCTTGACTTGATTTACTATGAGCAAGGAGTCACCAAAGATGTTCAATCTCTTAATATTCATGGCGATGGCTGTGTGGAGGCCCAATAGTAGGGCTTCGTACTCAGCGTTGTTGTTGGTGCACAAAAAATCCAACTTAAATGACAAGGGCATTGGAGCTCCTTGTGGCGTGAAGAACACTATTTTGGCACCACCTCCTTGCTCGCACTTTGAACCATCGAAGAACAGAGTCATATCAGCATTGTTCTCTGGTTCTTCGGGTTTGGGAGCTTCAGATATGACGAAGACTGCATCGTCTGGAAGCTCTATTGTTAGAGGCCTACTATTTGATAGTGGTGCCTCAGCTAATTGATCCGCTATGACCTATCCCTTAATGGACTTCTGGCTTATGAATTCTAGATCGAATTCCATCAATAGCATGATCCACTTCATAGTACGCGTATTGTGATACGTCTTACTCATCATGTACTGCAAAGGGTTTTGTTTGGATATAACATATGTCGTATGACTTAACATATAGTGTCACAATTTCTTTGTAGCGAACACTACTGCTAAACACAATTTTTCCACATATGCATACCCGAGCTCATAGCTCACCAAGGTTCGACTAATATAATATATGGCCTGTTCTTTGCCTTGCACGTTCTTTTGGGCTAACATGGTTCCTAGTGCAAAGTCAAGTTGCCGATATATATAGTAGAAAAGGCACCTCTGGCCTTGGTGGAGCTAGCACTGGCGGCGTCGCTAGGTATTGCTTTATTTCAGTGAAGGTTGCTTGATGAGTCCTCATCCCAGTTGAATGGGACCCCCTTATGTAGCAGTCGATTCATGGGTCGACATTTATCCGATAGTTGAGCGATAAATCACTTTATCGATGCTACCTTGCCCTGAAGGCTCCTTAATTCCTTAATATTGGTGGGAGGACGCATTTCCAAGATGGCCTTGACCTTCGTTGGGTCAACTTCGATGCCTCGCTTAGAGACGATGAATCCTAGTAGTTTTCCAGAAGTTACGCCAAATACGCACTTCTTAGGATTCAGCCTGACATTGTGCTCTATCAGGTGATCGAAGACCTTCCTTAAGACCTCTGCATGCTCTTCTCATAGCAATGACTTGGCCAACAAGTCATCGATATAATCTTCTAGAATTTTGTGCATATAGTCATGAAAAATGTATGTCATGGCCCGTTGATATGTGGCACCAACATTTTTGAGGCCAAATGGCATAACTTTGTAGCAAAACATTCCCCATGGCGTTATAAACGCGGTTTTATGCTGGTCTTTGGGTTTAATCCAAATTTGATTGTAACCAAAAAAACCATCCATTAAGGAGAGCATTTCGTGACCTGCAGTTGCATCTACGAGAGCATCAATATTGGGCAACAAAAATGAATCTTTGGGTGTTGCCTTATTTAGGTCTCTAAAATCCATGCAAATACGGATTCTTCCATCGGGTTTTCCCATGGGTACCATATTGGACACCCATTCTGGATAGTCGATGGAGATCACAAATTCCACATCCAACAACTTTTGTAGCTCATATTTCACCATTAAGGCTACTATTGGGTGCATATTTCTAAGCTTTTGCTTGATCGACTTCTTCGTCAGATCTAGCGAAAGGTTATGCGTAACCAATTTTGGGTCTAGACCTGGCATATCCTTGTACGTCCAAGAAAACAAATTTGGTCTCTCTTTCAGTAGAGGGATGAGGGTGGCCCGCTCATCTGGAGTGAGACTCTCTCCAAATTTAACCTTCTTTGCATTGGTGGGATCATTACTGATATCCACCTCAAAGGTTTCCTCTACTGACATATGTGATCCCTCCTCAAGCTGGTGAGGCGTAGGAATCAAATGGATGTCATCAGCCGGGTTGATAGGTTCCGCGTTGGAAGCATTTTTGGCATGATAGACATCATATGCACAGCCTGGCACAAAATGGAAAGGTTGCAACATTTCTTCGTTAGGGAAGAAATCTTCAGGCTCAACGGGTGAATCAGCACGATCCCAGTCGATAGCATCTTTGTTAAGATACAACGGTTTGGATGGATCTTCTGGATTGCGGAGTGGAGTGGTCAAATCAATGGAGACCATGTTTATGGAATGGAATTGATCTCCAGGACCACATGGACCAACTTCTACAAAATCTACGTAGTCCTCATACCCATGATCTGGCTCTAATGGCACAGGCACAAAGGGGTCTTCTCTATGAGGACTACGAACAACTGGATCCTCCCTATGCACTGACTACAAAATAGGATCATTTGGCTCATGGAGCTCCATGTAGGTCGGTGGAAGGGGATTAACCAACCGATAAATTTGATCCAGGTTTAACCGTCTTGCTCTCAGATGAGGACCAACACGTAACTATCGATAGACCTCATCTATGTCGATGGGTTGATGATGGTAATGCAAATAAGGAGGACCAAGGTAGGCCCTCTCTAACTCATCTTCTTCATCACTATCATAATAGAATCCTTCATTCACCCCTACTCCTAGGGGGCGCTCTGGCAAGTGCGGCCCCATGAATCTGACTGCTTGATCGTTGTCATCACTATCTAGATAAATCGGATAATTATATCGCAAGTGTGACATCACCAAGAAATCTAGCTCTGCTTCTTCCCCTGAATGATCAATGTTGGGAAGGATCTCTTCGATAACCTGTATCGATTCAATAGGCAATAAATGATGTGCATGCCAGGGCCTCACATAGGCACCTTTGACTTCATCCCCAGATTCATCATCGTTTGAGGATTCCTCATCTACGTCATAGCCTGGTCCACTCATATCGGAGGTGGACTCCACTCCATATTCATTACAAAGATCTCCTAGCTCGAGATCACCTACAGTAATGGGGTTACGCCCCTACATGTCTGTGTCATCGACTACATCATGGGTTTGGTGTCCCAGGTTATCTCTGGGGTTCAGTTCTATCTTAGTCTACTCAAGGAGCCCTTCATGATGATCTTCGAGTGGCTCAGTGGTGATGACAGATATCATAGGGTGATTCCTCCAAAAACTAGAAGGATCAGGATGATATGGATTAAAATCCACATCATCCACCATACTAAGGTACAGATGATCTAGGGATGCTATGAGAAAATCGTCCTGCCCACGTATCTGTAACCCTAAACTAAACCTATCAGTGACTAACTGATAACGTGGTTCCAACGGAGTCCTACGTCCTTGTTCAAAGAGACCAAGGCCATATCCATGCCAATGATATAACTCAAAGATACGCATGGCATACTCGGGGTTGGATAGATAATGAACGTTTACCATGAAAGGTTCATCGTCATCTTCATCCATGGGCTCTCATGTTGGAAGCTGATCTAGCCCTGCATAGATGAAATTAGTCTGATTAGGTGGCTCTCCCAATGGAACCACCGATCCAACCGGGTAACGATGAGCGGATGGTCGGCCCATCTCTTGCATAGTCTTTAGAATCGGTCCAAAGGTTACATTCTGCACAAGGTACTCACCTAATCTGGTGTTGGTGAGATGTACTGTCACCCATGGTGTGGATGACCCTACTGAAGATGCAGGTGAGGTAGGTTGAGGTGCCTCCTTGGCTTTGTCTTGGGGTTCCTCAACTTCCATAGGAGTGGGAACCTCCTCGGTGACTGGCTCGGGCTCATGCTCCTTCTCTTTCTCACCCATTTTTACCTTCAACTTCCTTTCATCCCGATGCATGACTGATGTCGATGGTTTTAGGGAAGTGGTAGTGGTGTGCTCCGATCTATGTGACACAGATGGCATTGGTTGAGCATGTACTGCTGGTTTGCCTCCTGGCTTCTTTATCGGTGATGATGATCGAACATCCAGGTGCATTGATGGGAGTATGAAACCCCTAGGAAAATCTGCTAGGTTCATGAACTTAAAAGGTTCTTCGTCCGATGACACTACGTGAACCTGTCCCTCATGAATATACTTCACACACTGATGCAATATCGAGGGAATGCAACGCATTTCATGAATCCAAGGCCTACCGAGTAGTATGTTGTACTGCATGGCCCCTTCTATCACATGACACATCACAGAGATGGTCTTCAGGCCTACCTACATGGGTAGGATAATTGTGCCAACAGTCGAACATAGTGCATCGTTAAACGCTCTCAATATAAATGTAGTGGGCACAATGTGTGATTTAGGTAGCTTCAAATGACTCAACGCCTTGGTCGTTATTATGTTGATCGATGAGCCGGTATCGATCAAGACCCTTTTAAATGGCATGTGATTAACACATGCGATTATATGCAATGATGGGTCAGCCATGGTTGTAGAAACCATCCTTATCTCATGATCATAAAATTGGATCATCGGTTCCTGACATTGCTGTACATGTCCCACGAAATTAGTAAATGCCTGTGCATCCTAGGACTGTACTTCAATGGACCTCAAAATATCCATAAGAGTCTCCCTGTGCCTAGGGGACTATTGTATTAGCTCATATATCGACAACTTCGTAGGAGTTGTCTACAGGTTTTGGACCAACCTGCTCCTTATGGTCACCACCGGTCTTGTTGGTGGGCCTGGAATATTCTGCATCGATCGCTGATTCGGCGTGGCTTGTATTTGAATGGGAGCATGAGGTTGATTCGATTGTTCATATCTCCCATGTCTAGTGACAATGTTCACCATGCCTACGAACCCCTGGGTAGGTGGTTCGACTCGCACCTGGTTGACCTGGCCAACGTTGTTGTGAGGTGCCTCATGATTTGGCAAGGGGTTTTTGTAAATCCCCATATTCTGATTATCGGGTGCCTACGGGTTGTGCGGCACTACAAGCTCACCTTTGTCAATCATATTTTGCACCATGTGTTTGAAAGTCCAGCACACCTCAATGTCATGGCCTTTCGTTCGATGAAAAATGCAAAATAGATCTTCTTGGTACCCCTTTGGTTTGGGTTGATTGGGGTCTATCATCTTAATTTTGGGTAATCTAATTGCCTTGGCCTCGCATAGTTGATGGAAAATCGATGTCAGTGATTCCATCAATGGTGTGAACTGGCGAGGTGGGCGTTGATCTTTGTTCTTGCCCTTATAATTGTTGTTGCACTTTTCATACTACGCAGGAGGAGGTTGGGCCTAATAATTCTATTTTTGTTGCCCCTTGTCCTCCCTTTGGAGATTCAGCACCACTTGATTCACATGGGCCTGCTTGCCCTATTGTTTTGTGGTACTCTTATTTTGTCCCTCTCTCCTATTCTTGAGCTTCAAGTTGCCTTCCTGCAACTTGATGTCCTCGATCACTTTGGCTTGCACCAAAGCCTCTTTGAATGTAGGATACTACTATAGTTGCAGCAATAATGAGATGTGCTTGGCACAACTCTTTGTAAACATTTGGGTATCCCGAGGGGGGGGGGGGGCCCCCGGCCCCCCAAACTCTATGGTAGGAATAGGGAATGGCAACTTTACCATTAGTCTCCTCCATCTCTTTTCGTATTGCTCAATTGGCTCGTCATCGTGTTGAGCTAGCACATCCAGATCAAAAATATTGGCCTGTTTCTTGATGCCAAAGGAATAGCATTCAAGAAAGGCATCAACTAATTGCTCAAAACCAGTTATGCTATGTTTCTTTAGTTTATTGAACCACTCCCGAGTTGGATCAAAAAGTGTCATGATGAAAGTACGCAACAAAAATGCATCGTTGCTTGCTATCTGAAAACAAGCATCTAAAAAGCTCGTGATATGTTCCTGTGCATCTTCATCACCCTTAAACTTGTCTAACCTGGGCATATCAAAATGCTCAGGGTAATCTAGAGTAGGCACCAAAGGATCCAAAGGCTCATTATGAATTTTCCTTAATGTCGGCTTTTGAATAGTCGCGCCTTGTCTCTCGATGGCTTTGATCTTCTCGGCTAAGGCCTTATAGGCCTCCGAAGATAGAAATTCCTCCTCCCTAAGTTGACGTGGAGGTGGCTTAGGAGGTATTGTCTTCCTCGTATGATATGGAGGGTATTTCTCTTCCTCCTCCTCATCTCGAGAGCTCTTAGGATATTCTTGCTCGTATCCATCTCCTTCTTCTTCTTCATGTTGCCTCTGCCTCTGATCATCAAGCGGTGGTGGCCACTCCCTCTATTTGGCACTAGCATGAGTACGAGAATCTCTTTGCTCTTGATGCATATCGGCTTGCGATAAAGCCTTCCTATATACACACTCTCTATGCTCATCATGAGGATATAGGCCAACCCTAGCTAGCCTATCCTCCTGCTCCATGTGCTCCTTCTGGGCAAGGATATGCTCTTCGCACATGTGTTGCTCATATAACCTATGTATAATGAGCCTCTACACTTGAAGGTTTTCATATTCAATGCGTTGCCTCTCTAGGCAAGAATCCTCCAATTGATCTTGGAGGAGTTGGAATTTTTGCTTCGATACCATTCGATGTGATCTATCGATCTGATCGGCCATGGGAGGCCTCTACTATCCTTGCTTTGTATGAGCGACCTTGTGGGTTGTAAACCCATAGGACTGATGTGCTGTGCTTTTGCCTCTATCTATAAAGATAACATTGGCATCCTATTGTATCCTATACTATGAACCACCATGCGTAGATAGTGGGTGTGTGACATAAGGGCACTTAGAAGCCTCTCCATGCTATATAGTAGTCCTGATGACACTCACGCTATACAAGTGGGTGGAGTGGAAGGCTTGTAGTCTAACTACTATAAGACCCTACCTAGACCCTCTAGCTGTCTAGACCACCATCTCTCATGTGGCGGTGTGGCATTAGCTCCCACCATGATCTCCTTCTGTATGACTAAAAAGGCATGCGCTTGAAATATTGTAATTGCATAAACAAAGAAAAATTGATATTCAAACACATAAATAGACAAAACACATCTAACTATATGGGAAAAAATGAAAATAGTAAGGTGGCGATACCTCTATTGCAAACTGCAACACTGATGCATGATCTACACTGTAAATCATGATTGAAAGCCATGGTTAGCACTCAAGTGAGTTTGCCCTCAAAATCAAGGGCAGCGGGCTTGACCTCCTTGTCCAATTGATGTTCAAGGGTCGCCTTCAATGTCCTTTTGACAAGTTTAGCGGTTGATTCACTGTGAGGGGCCTCCGTTTCCTTGGATTTGCATTTCTTGGCTCTCCTAGGACCTTAGGGCATCCATGGCCTAATTCATCATGATGCTTGACAAATTGACAATGGGGATGGCAAAAAGGCTCTCTATGCACTCAAGTGAGTCCACAATTTGATAGAGCTTTGCTACTTTGATCTCCAAAATGCACTCTCTCTATTTTGCCCTAATTCTTAGGGGTACTTATAGGATGTCCTAGGGCTAGGGGTGGCTTCATGGAGAAGCCAAGATCAAGAAGGGGTGGTTAGGATAGTTGGATTGGAAGCTTCCATTCTCTAACCACCGTATTCTAGAACAAATGGCCATTCAAACTGATTTGGCTTGGATAAAGGCCAACTAAAATTTAGTTAAGACCGCAGGTTATAGCCGCGATCTAGACTGTATACCATAGGTCTTAGCTATGGTTCATATTGTAGACCGTAGGTCTGGACTACGGTTCATACTGATTAGGCCAAGGAGCCAAAATTAAGTGGTTAGAACCACTGCTCTATCTTGGAATCTGTCCAAGATCCTCCATATGGTCTTGTAGCATGTCCATATGAGTAGTCACCCTCGACATGACATGTTTTAGGTTTCTACAAATGGTTTTAATTAAAAATGACTAACCATTGCACTATTGACCTGATAATTTATTATAAAGCTTGACATTGCTTTTAAACTATTTAGCTAAGTAATAGTTTGAATTTGTTTTAGTATTGCTCTTATTATGATTGATTAATAATTATTTTGTGCAATAATGGCTTATTTGAATGTGGTAGGCCATGAGAAATTTAATATAACTTTTATGTATGTATGAGCCTTTTTTGATTTTCCATAAGAGGCAAGTGTGTAGTCCTACTTTTAAAGGATGGTTATTTTGGTGAAATAAAGGGTTGACCCTTGGTCAGCTGGTCTAAATAAGGGGGCTATACTTAATGGAGTTATGTCCCCTTTGCCACCTAAGAAAAAGGGGTAGGTCTCCTTGGGAAAGGAGGAGGACTTGGGGAAGAAAACATCATACTTGGGAGGGGAGGAAAAGGGAGGATGCTTCTGGTGTTATGGAAGAAAAAAAAATTAGGGCAAGGAGAAGTCAAGGGACATAAGACAAAAAATCCTGAGGTGCCATACCTTGTTAGGGAATTAGGTTGGAGGGTTTCTCTCCTTTATTTTGCTTGATATTATTTGATCTTAGATAAAATTATTTTTTGTTTTTTCATGGTTTTTACTTGTGATAGATATATACATATGTATATTCATCTTGAGATCGAGCCCATTCTATATTATTGTGTTTAAGTGTTAGCTCAAGTTAACTATAGCCCGATGTGAGTTATATTAGTTCATATAAGCCTTGACCCTCTAAAATTACGATTTGAGGCCTTTGACTTACTATAATCGACCTAAAATAATTTATCCTCCATTATTCTTGTTTTTGCACTTTGCAAGCTTGGGTGAAGGAAGATTTGGTTCTTTTTCCATTGGTGACTTGGTGGTTAAAATTCCTCATCCCTCGTGAGTTGTTTGTGGCTTTGGAGATCACTGTTAGCGATCTCGGTGGAGGCCTTTTTCTACTCTGTCAGTGATCCTTAGTCCATGACCCTCTGGCCGCATTTCTACTACTTGTGTTTAAGCAGTGGAGGCCCCTATTTCAGTGACAAACCAATATATTAGTCCCTTGTTGTCCATTTTGTTACTTACAATATTAATAGATGCTCTACATTTTTTATTTTCACATGAATATCTTTATTATCTTAGAATGGCCTTGCTATCTATCGACCCCTGGTCGATGCTACGTTAGGATGGGAAAAAAAGGATAGAGATCATCATTGATACTTGGTGAATTTGACCTATAAATTGATATCTTATATCTAAATAGACCTCTCTACCTTCATGTGTCTTGGTATCGCTACCAAGTAATAGTTGCCCAAAAATGTTAGATATAGTCTTTTTTATTATTGTTAGGAGTTGTATTCGTAGGCTACAATGGAGATTTTTAATGTATTTGTTGAAATTTTTTATGCTTGCTAACATTTCAATACCACTTGTTATCACTCTGTGTTGTTCTCTATCAAAAACCAGTAATCCTTTGCATCTACCAATGATTCTCATTGAATGCTTTATTTGAAACTTTTATGTATGGCAAAGTTTGGTTTTTATTTTTATTATCATCACCACCTAGAGCTTAGTGGATCACTACCATGCTTGGGTGTGTCATCACCCTTAATTAAGCCATGTCCCTAAGGTTCAACTTAGGGATAGGGCTTAATTTTTTGCTTAGCCCACACCCAAGTGTTGCCACATGCAGTAGGACATGGGAAATGGGAGGGCCACTCAAGCCTTATTATACATAGCACCCCTCTTACTTACGACCACCACTTAGTGGTCTAAAAACCACTGAGTGTGAGGTGCACTTTGAGTTAGCACCATGTGAGGTGTAATGGTTGTGCACATGAAATGTTGATTCAAACAAATTTTGGTTGTTGACCTACATGTGGTGGCCACACAAATTGAGGTGGTGTGTGTAAACCCTACCAAATTGTATTCTAGAGTTGCTCGATCTATGGATTACGCACTAGCTAGCAGTTTTAAACAATTTTATATTATTTTCCTCATGCACCACAAGATGGGTTGAAGCCCATTCTATTTAATTAATACCAATTGTATTTTTGTTAATCTTATTTGTAATGTGGTTTACCATCTATCCATTGGATGTGGTTTGTTTGACCACCATGTGGACGATGGGGTGTGTTTAGGTGGTGCTATCCCAACATTGTTGCATAATTATAACTGTCTTTAATAGTGAAAGACCCTCTTTATTATGATTTGATGCATGCATGAAGGCCCCTTTTGATTATAATAAGATGCATGCTCAAGTGAAGAATAAATTAAAAAAAACTAAACAAAGTCCATTATAAAATTTTACCCGCATGAGTTCCCTCTAACACCAACCAGTGCTTATTCCTTTAAGGGAGTTGACCATGGTTCATCTCTTTAAACGTCCCATGGATTTTTTAAAAAGTGATTTTATGAGATGTTGATTCGTTAATGTTTTAGGTCCTTTGAAATAGAAGGGCATGAATGGTTTTTTTAATGAATTAGGTCTTTGAAATAAGAGGTTATTTTTTATTGATTTTAAAAAGTAATAGGGCACTATTCTTCTAGAATAATATTTTAATTATATGCTAATAATGGCCATGGGATTAATATTTTTTCTAAATATACATTTAAGCTTTGTTTTAAAAGGAGGGCTACTATTCATTTAATAAAACCCCTATTGAAGGATTAAGAGTAGGGTTAATTTGATTCAGAGAAAGGATATTTCTTATTTAAGATCAACCCTTGAATGTCGAACCTAAGCCATTTTGGGAAAAATATGAATGCTAGTCATAGGATAATTTTAGAAAAATTGTATGTCAATTTCGTGGAGAAATTAAGAGAATGGTGAATCAATTTCATGGAGAAATTGAGAGGTTTTGGGATCAATTTCATGGATAAATTGAGTACTTATTTGGGATTAATTTCATGGATAAATTGAAGGATTGTTAGATCAATTTTGTGGAGGAACTGAGTAGTAAAATAGGATCAATCTCATGGAGAGAGTGAGCATTGCTGGAATCAATTTGTGGAGAAAATTAATTAGATATTTTATTTCTAGTTTTGGCCTAATGGAATGATATTTATTGATGCTAGACCCTAGTTAAATGAAATGTTATGTTTAGTTTTTTGAGTTATAAAATACATTAGTAGATAATGTACTTTATTTGATTTAATGAAATGAATCATGTTAGCGGATAATATGTTTCATGAGATAGAAAATACATTAGTGGATAATATTTTTCATTTGATTTAATGAATTGAAAAATTTTAATAGAAAATGTGCTTCATGAGTTAGAGATATACATTAGTGGATAATGTGTTTCATTGATTTGATGATTTGAATTATGTTAGTGGATAGCATATTTTATGGGGTAAAATTATACATTAGTGGCTAATGTATTTTATCTAAATTGTTCGATTGAAATATGTTAGTGGATAATATATTTTATGGATGTAAAAAATACATTAGTGAATAATGTATTTCATTTAATTTGATAAGCTGAAATGTGTTGGTGGATAATACTTTATGAGATGTAGTAATGTTGAGTAGTTACCTTGAGTAAGTAAGAGAATATTCCTGTACTACTTGGTAAGCTAGTTTAGGAACTCATTTGAGAGTATTATGGGGTCCTCTCTAATGACATGATGTATGCAATGCTATAGTTGATTTACGGTTACATTAAACTCATATGAGGAGATGTTTCCTTGAGTTTAGACCAAGGGGAGGAGATACCTTTGGAGGATGAATGTGGAGTTCATATGAGGGAATTATGGGATTCCCTCATAGTTGTATCATGAATTAAAGGATCTATTCATGTATTTAGGGCACGATAATCATGGAAATTATTATGTATTCATTTTGGTTGATGTTTGGAAAATATACAAATGAATGTAGAATTCAATTGAGGTAATTATGGGGTTCCCTCATTGAGATGTAATATGAATTAACAATTTTTATTCATGTATTTTTTTTTAATTTACATGGTGGAATCAATAGTCACCATGAATCTGGGTAGGTTGTCTAGATTTTATGGCTACCACAGTATTCTATGCTATCTACCCCAAAATCCACCACACAGATCTTTGTGTAGTCCGCCCCTATAACCACCATGCCACAATTATTTTAAACATTTTACACCGTTGAAAGCACTAGGAAAGGAATAAGCATTTAGTTTGGTGAGGCTCGATATTTGAACCTCTAACCTCCACCCCCATTACGGGGTTTGGTGGAACCAATTGGTCTACACATCAGACCTATTATTCATGTATTGAAACCATAGAAACTATGGGATTCTTATGTACTTATATTGATGGATGTATTAAAAGAAATTATGAGATTCCTTTCACATGATTATATTGGAGGTAATAAAATTAATGAAATGTAAAAGGAAATTTTGAGGCTAGGTTTTTCCCTTAGGGGTTTTCCCAAGATATATGATGTGTCACATGTGTGTGAATTTTATTATCTTATGATCTTGTTCTTGTCACTTTCTATATATAGCTTGTTATAGCTTTGTTACTCTATTTAAAAGGATGATCATGGTTATGAATTTATAATTAAACACATGTGAATGGTTTATATGTATGTTTAATCCTTGAAAATTATAATGGTTATGCTTATGGTATATTATATTAAAGGGATTATAGAGAGTGAGAAAGACTAATGGCTTATCTGTAATACACTTAGTACACATACATAAACATAATTATGTATGGTGTAGGGATAAGCGTACCCTCTTGACGAATTAAGAGGGATAAGCTAACTCATCAAAAAGATGAGATATATAGCTTATTTGCATTATGCTCAATGCACCTGTGTAGATGGAATTACGCAAGGTGAGGATAAGTGAATCCCTAATGAATGTGTATATATATAATAATAATAATAATAATAAATAAAATATAATTCTCTCTAGAATTGTTGGATTTTAGTGGGTTGTTACAACCTTAGAGTCTATATGATGAAGGATTGATATGAAAAGATCCTTCTAGGACCTCCTCCTTCTGTATATTAGGTTGAGAATTGGAGAAATGTTTGGCAGTCTAAAAGAAGGCCAAAAGTAAACTTATTTGCTTAGTAATTAATTCCCAATAGAAGTCTTACCTTTGATACTCTGAGTTGTAGGGGAATCCTTGTACCATCCTAGTGTGTTTTATGGTACAAACATGAGGAAAAATCGAGCCACTAGATGTTTGAATTTCCATTCATGTGCCAAATATGGGAAAGGTTTTTCTAGCTTATAAAGTTGAGTGAATGATGATTTGAACTAGATTAATATTTGGTAAATATGGAAGGGGTACAAATCTAAATATGGAGCTCTTCATATCTATGAAATATTGAATTATACTTCATTTGGTGGCAATTACGTGTAGAAAGAAATGGCAAAAACTTTGACAAACCTTTTCATCCTTGGATGGAATTTGGTAGGTCACTTGGAATAAAGTCATGGAAATTATGGAAATGTATGCTAAAGAGGAAAATTAGGCTGATATAAGGATGATGGAGAAGGAGGTTGAAATGCAATAAGGACAAGATAGAGGTAGTTGGAAAATAGCCCTAGAAGGCTAGATTAAAATTAATACACATGAACTTCTAAAAGGTAATCCAAGTAGAGCTAGAATTGGAGTGGTCTACAAGAACCATATTCATATAATGCTCTATTTGGAACTACAAGGTCTAGGCAATACCATAAACAGTAAAGAAAAATCCTTAAATATTAAATATGCTTCTATTTGTGTGGTAGAACAAGGTTATAGGAGGATAATCAAATAATCAAATTCTCAAATCTTAGTAGGAGCTCTAGATTGCATGATGAACTTTACTTTGGAGATGTGGAGGTTGACAATTCTTGTTACCCAAATTAAGGAGTTGTAGAAGGAATTAGCTGATTTTATCTCAATTTATGTGGGTAGGGCTCCAAAAATAGTGGTGGACATCTTGGCTAAGTCAAGTACCAATAAGGATGTAGGGGTTTAGTGGCATGGCTATTGAGGATGAAAGGATTGGGTGAGTTGGTGAGAAAATCTAGTATTTGGCTAATTTGGACAACCATTATAGACATATGATTTAGGAAATTTGGCTCCAATGCAAATCTAATTTTAGTGTTGTAACCAAAAGTGGTTAGTTCTTAGGATCTTGGGCTTTAGAGTTATAAAAATTATTGAAAAGTTAAAAGGAAAAAATAAGTGCTCTTGCTAGCTAATACTAGGAGGTGTCTCATCTCAACTTGTAAATAATATTTGTTAAAATAAGTTTTTCAAATATTTTTTTAAAAAAGAAAGAAAGTATAATAGAAAAAATGTAAAAATTGCTCATTTTAACCTTTAAGCTCACTAGATTCCTTTTACAACATCAATAAATTAAATAACACAAGGAGGAAAAGTAACATTGGTGGTTAGTTTTTTTAATTGAAAAAGTATAAATTATAATAATGTCACTCTACATTTTATATTTATTACAATCACACATATTACATTTATATCACAAGCATGTTATCATCCTATTAAAACATTTTGAAAATTATACATATTGTACTTAATAAGATTTGAACCTTGGTCTCTATTTTGAAATGTCTACTTTAATAGATATTTAAAGAGTTGAACTTTAGACATTTGATTTTTATTACTATCACTTAAGTTGGCACTAAAAACATATTTTTGTATAATTATATAATGTAGATATTTAATTTATTTTTGTTGTTTTTGGCCTTGATAATGACATATATGTATTGTCCTTCATCCTTACATATTAATCAAATAAGGACAATGGTGAACATAGACCATGTAGTCATTTCTTTAAGACACCAATATCAATCAAATAAAAGGGAAAGTAGAAGCAATATTCTTCATGATGTCCACTTACATTAGACATAGCTAAGCAAGGTTGTAGATTGCATAGCATTGATATTTCTTAACTAAGTTGGAGAAGCTTGTGATTGTGGCTTTGACTCACCATAAAGTGTTGGAAGGTTGTTTTGATTCCTACCTCTCAATTGCTTAGACCTTCATTTTTGGGGTTTTAAATGTTGTCTTACAAGGTATGAAATAAGAAAAATCATGTTATATGTATAAATAAATTAAAGTTGTTGTAAGCAAAAATCATATCACAATTAGATATGAATCTCTTTCTTGATACCTTTTAAATGCATGAATGTAAAAGGGTCCCTCTTAAGGTATAAAACATGGGGGATGAAGAATCAACATCCTTGAGGAAATTTTCTAGCATAGTTTCATAGTTTTAAAACACCTAAATCCAATTGTAATTGTAATTCTTAACATTTTATTTACTAATACATTAATAATTTTATAATTATATGAGATCACTTAAGTTTAAAGACAATGGATTCTAATTCTTATATATTTTATTTTCTAATAAAAAAATTTAATATAAATTTTCTTTTTTAATTTGTTATATAGGTTTGTAATATCACTTGTATTATGACATGACAACACTATTATGGCTTCTCAATAAAATACAAACCACTTAAATAAACCATATAAGTGTGGGAATTAAACCTTGGTGGGTGTGTGTTAAACATTCTCACCAAATAAACTATAACCAAGATAAATGTTAAGATTCACCCATGGGATTGGAACCTTGATTTACTATATAAAACTTATTAATCCCTTATGTCTTGGTGATTAAATATATATTTGTTTTACAATTATTTTAAATATATTTTATAATTAATTAAATAATATTAAAATGGAACCCAACTCTATTACATCATGATTGTGTTACCATGGTATCTCTATAATCTACATAGTGAAACTAAGACTAGTTATGTGGGTATTACTTTACAAGATTTGAACTTAAATATCTACATTGAGAATTCAATATATAAATAAAATAAAAGGATTTGATGGCTCAGGCGGTTCAATTAGCTCGATCAGAAGGGAGGGATAATTTCTCCCTAGAGTCACGGTTTTCACCTACTAAGATTTCTCTTTGTTTTTGCTTGGGAACCTCCTCAAAGAGAATTTGTTGATTTATCTTTGGAGGCTTGTTTTTCTCTAGCTGAGCTAGAAGTCCTTTTTGCCTCTAGGGTTGTTGTGTTGCAGGAGTGCAAGAGGGTTGCGCTCATTAGTCTAGAGCTTACCTTTTGCATGACAGTGTTAACTCTATATTAGTTCCAAGAAAGTTCGAGAAGTCCTCAATTTCAGCTTTCAGTTGGCTGGGTAGTGGGCTTAGTGGTTGGTTATTAATCTATGAAATGTGTGGTGGTAGTTTTTGTTCACACTTCATTTGCTGGGTTCCTTCCTATTTGGGAATTTATTCTTATGTGTACTTATGGAGTTAGAACCAAGAGGGAGTTGGGGGTTTTGTTTTGCAAGGTTCCCATTGGGTTTGTTCCCACAAGCTAAGGTTCTATGTTCTTCTCAAAACCCTACTCCAAGGTCCTGGGAACCTTCAAAAACCAGTTGTTTTCTTAACCCCCTTGGCTATTTTGTTCAGTTATCTTCTAGGTGTGAGGGCTTTTCAGTTCGTTATTCTAGAGTTTGATGGGATGCAATATCCATGTAATATGGATCAAAGTATTTCTCCATTTGATGCTTGATCCCTTTTTTCTTTGTTCTTATTTGTAGGGGTGCTGATGTTTAGATCTGAAGAATTAGGCAAAAAAACCCTTCTCTTAGGATTGGGTTTGGTTTCCTCAAATCCCTATGGTCTCATGGGTAATATTTTTGGGATTCTAGGTTCTGTTGTAGTTCTACGCTGCTCCTTTGGCACCCAGGGTTGTTTGTGCTTCCTAATGGTTTTGTTGCAGATTTGTGTGGCGGTTCTTCGTTTGGACCCAGAAATAGGGTTTTTTTAGAGTGGTGGTTACCTGTCCTCTTGAGTAGTTTTTGCTTTTGTAAATCTTATGATTTTGCTCCTCTCCATGGATTTCTGTCATGTGAGTAAGTTCTTCATCCCCCAACTCCCAACTGCTAGTTGGGTGAGTGTTGTAGGATTGTTGGTGGTCAGTCCCTCGTTGGGCGAGATGTTTATTTTCTTGATTTTGTTTTCAAATTTGAGTGTCCTTGTTTGGGTGGAATTATAAGTTTGAATTTTTAATCATCCAGTAACATATTTATGTTGGGCCCACCTTTGTGTTGGGTTTTAGATCAGCAAGCTTGGTGGTTGGCTGGCTCCTCTTGGAGCTTTTTGTATAAGGTTGTGGGATCCTTTCAAAACCCTCACCTTTATATATATATATATATATATATATATATATATATATATATATATATATATATATATATATATATATATATATATATATTAGGGTTCACCATAAGATTAGAACAATAACATATGGTGTGAAATTGTTCATGTAATCTGTATCTGTATTCACTAGAATATTTATTTTATATATTATTTTTTATTGTGTTTTAACCAGAATCAATAAATTTAATTTAAAAATAATCATATCAACTATTTTCAAGTCTAAATCTCATTACTTTATATAAAATAACAATAATAATCCTATAAAACTAATGAATTAACTTTTTATATTATTTTATTCTCTAATTTTTTAATAAATTATTTTTAATAATCAAAATCAAATAACAAAAAATTGAAAATTTGATAATATAAACCTATAATTGTACTTGAAAATTTAAACTGTCACTTTTTAAAGTTTAGTAGGTAAATAAAAATAATATCTATTATTATAGTAATGGAGTGCAAAATTATCATACATATACCAAAATGTTTCAAATAGCTGACCCTTCTAGTTATGACCTCTCTTCTCTTATTGATTAATTACGTTGTTGACAATAGCAGGAAGCCAATAAAGCATTAAAAACCTTAATGAAAGTCTCCAATAAAGCATTAAAAACATTAATGAAAGTCTCAAATCAACCCAAGATGGGGTAAAATATCATTAAAATTGACATTGGAGTGAATGAGAATGTTTAAGAGTATTATCAACATAAAGCATTGCTAGAATATCTTAATCAGTGGAAAGATATACCATCAAGAAAGCCCAGTAATATTTTTGTTTGTCAAGGAAAATATATATATGCCTTCAAACGAGGTGAGTATTATCAACATAAAACATTGCTAGAATATCTTAATCAATGGAAAGATATACAATCAAGAAAGCCCAGTAATCCTTTCCTTTGTCAAGGAAAATATATATATGCCTTCAAACGAGGTTATGTGGGAAAGCCTTGTACATTTTCAATCAATTGTGCTGATCACATAAGTTTCACATTTTAAATCAAATGTATGGATTACATAAGTTTAGTAAATGATTTTTTAATAAGTTGTTGAATCCTTCTTAAGAGGAAACAAAATAACAACATGAATCTGAAAATTATTATTATAAATACTGTTCCACCTTCATAAATATTTACTCCAATGAATATACTTCAGAATTGGAGTACCATGTTACTAGAATACATGAAATACAGGATAAGAGACCTCATTGTTCCACCATATGCATGATGTCTTCGTACGTATATATCTTTAAAAAAACACATGCAATGAATATCTCCACCCAATATTTACCTTAGAATTTATTGTTTCTATTATTATTATTATTTATATGGTGGAATAGGTAGTCGCCACAGTATTCTGCGTTGTCCACCTGAAAATTAGCCCCACAGATTTTTGCAAAGTACGCCCCTATAACCACCATGCCACGAGCATTAAAACCTTTTACCCTACTGAAAACACAGGAAAGGGACACACGTTCAATCCAACAAAAACTAGTTTTGTTGATGAACTGTTTTAATAAAAAATTTGAATGTTAAATTCCATTTTATTTTTATAAATTTAAAAAAAAAAAATAATTATCAACACTTAAATTTATAGTCAGAGTCTTAGAATTTCCATCTAATCCTCGTAACTATTTAATTCACGAAATATATATTTTAAATGTTTCAATTAAAATTATTAAATATATTATATTAATAATTTTTTAAATTTTAAATATAATTAAATTTCAATTGTAAAAATATTTATTAAATTATTTAATTATTTTAAAAAATATTATAATATTATTAAATCATTAGTATTTAAAATGTTAAATATTTTTTTTGTATCTTGTATTTAAAGTAAATTTGTGGAAAAATTTGGTACCTCCCCACAATTAGCAATTAGTAGCACTAGAAAAAGGAGAAAAGAAAATGGAGAGAACAATTTTGTTTTGTTTTTTCACCCTTCTTTCTCGAGATTTGATATAATAATAGAATTTTGTGTATTTTGTGTTATATTAATTATTTTTTAAATATAGAATGATGGTTTATTTAATATAATAGTTAAATATAAATATTTTTATGTTTTTTTTCAATCATTTATATGGGATTAAAGGAGACTCATCAGTTGAACTATGCCACTTGATTATGTTTTTATGTTTTATTGTTGATATGTAATAATATTATAATAATTATATATGTATAGTCTCATAGGGACAATGCAACGGTTCGGGCTTTAGGGGACAACACAACAGTTCGGGCTTTGGCTCCTCTTCGGGAGGTCCAAGGTCCAAACCCAGGTGTGAGTGAGTGTTTGAAGGGGGAGGTGGTGTGTGGTGGTTGTGTGTTAAATTCTTTATTGATAAGCATAGCTCTCAGCTTTATGAGTGGTCATGGTTGAAAGGATATTAGTCAGCCCTGTGCATTGGTCATACGAGTTTCTCACATTAACCAAATATATATATATATTTAACCTGCCACTATGAACCTCAACAGCCATGCCAACTTGTCTAATCCTCTCATCCTCAACAGCCATGCCACTCTGCCACTATGAACCTCTACCTCCTTCTGAGTACCCATATTAAACAAGAAGTCTACCATTTTATTTAGATCTTTACCACATAAATTGGAATCACATCATGTAATTCCCTCTACAATTCATTAATTTGGGTGACAAGAACCCTCAACCTCCATGTCTTCAAAGCAAATTTCCTCATGCAATCCAATGCTACTACCAATATTTGAATTTGATTTTGGATTATCATCATGTAACCTTGTCCTACCACTTAGATAGAAGCGGATTTGATAGAAGTATTTTGTTTCATTGTTCATGGCACTGCCTAGGCCCTAAAATTCCCAATAGAGCATTGTCCCAACATGATTTTTGTAGACCACTCTAATCCTAGCTCTACACAAATTTTCTATTCTAGATCCACCGTTATTAAATTTAATTCAACCTTTCTAGGGTGGATTGCAACTAGCTTTGTCTTATCATTGTTGCACTTAGGCTTCCTTCTCCATCGTCCCTATATCAGCGTGAGTTTCCTCTTTAGCATAAATTACCCCAATTTCTTTGACTTTGCTCGAAATAACCTACCAAACGTCATCTAAGCATGAAAAAGTTTCTCTAAAAATTCTATCATTTTTTCAACCACACTTACCATCGAATGAAGTTTAATCCAAGCTTCCAACTAATATAAAGAACTTTAGTTTTAAATATTTACCCACCTTCTATACTAAATATGTTTTTGAAAATCTAAAAATTTAACTAATTGATTTTGTACTATTTGATTAGAAGAAAACATGTCTATTTATAATACACATTATTACAATATATAATATAATATTTAGGGCTAGGTGGATTGGTAAGTGTAGGTGTGGTTGAGCACTTACCAAGAAGAGACCTAGGTTCAAACCTTAGGGGGAAGCCAACCCTTTACAAAGGTAGTAGTCTCCTCTGAATCATCCTCTAAGTGTGTGCTAGATCAATGATGATAGTATGACATGTAATAAAAGAAATATGTTGAGTTTTTTGTTTGTTCATTGGTACTACAGATGCAAGTAGGTTTGCTGGGTGTAACGTTGGAATCAACTGATGGAACCGTATTTGGGGGGCTACTTGGAAGGTTGGACCAACTGAAGGAACCACATCAGTTGACGTTGATGATGGGTAGATGGCTAGACCAGTTCATGGTTGGGTGCTTAGAATGGTAGTTCTTCCACTTATGGGTTGTTGTTCCTATCGAGTTGTGCTATGTTTTCTTGGCTCTAGTGAGATGTGGTGTTTTCTACAAGGCTCAAGGCTTTTGGTTGTGGTGATAAAATCTTGTAAGTCATGGTTTTAATTTATCAGATCCAGTTGATGAATTTCTATTGGTGATCATTCCATTTGTAGTCAGTTGGGTGTTCATGTTGGGTATCCAATTATATATCCATATGTGGCAAGCTATTTAAGCGGGAAGGACTATGTGCTTCTCTATTGGGACTTTTCATGGCTTTTCACCCAACTTCAGGGTGTCCTTTATTCCCGATTGTTGCTCCTTTGTCTCAAAGCCTCGGGTGATTCATGAGATCTTCAAGAGGATTTGTGTGTTTGTGCTACTATGAAATATTTTTGGATCATGTGTTTGGATTCTTGTTAGGTGGTTTCATCCCCATATGTCGGATGTTTTTTGGATGTCTTGTTGGTCAAGTTTTTTGGTCCATGTTATTTAAACAAGAGTTGTATTTTTAAATTTCATTTTCAATCTTTAACACTCTTGTTTCTTTTGGTGTTGGAGTTGCTATCGTATGGGATTATAAAACAGTTTAGTCAGACGAATGGTTTGTAGGATCACATGCTAGGATTTCCTAGTTTGTCAGTCCATTTTGTGGGACTTGATTTGGAGCTGTACTTTTAATTGTTTTTATTGCTCATGTTTCATCTTGTTGTTGAAGCTATCGCTGCTTAGGGTTGTAAATTTTTTATGACAGGTGGCTGGTTTCAATTTTTTTGTCTGAGCGAGTGATTCAAAGTTAAAATTCTTTTTTTATGCTCAAGTTCAAATGGTGTTCTCAATGAAGATTTTTTTTTTTTGCTTCCACGAAGAGTTTTTGACCCCCTCTTTTGGTTGAGGGGTGGTGTCTTTGGGATCAATGGTTAGAATTATTTGATTGGAGCTTCATGTTAAGGTTGTGGGATCCTCTCAAACCCTTTAATGTTAAATTAATCAAAAAAATATATTTAAAAATTTCCTTAACCTAATAAAATATATAAATGAAACAATATTATAAAAAATAAAATTAAAAATTTATCAACATATTTTTAATATTTACATCTTAGTATTGCTATGCTGAAATTTCGTTCCACTTTAATACCTCTTCTAATAAGATAATGTCAACTCTAAATTAACCAGTTAAATTCATTTTAAAAAATAATTAATGACTCCATAAACCAATTTACAATAACTAGCACTTCCTTCTATCAATAAACATAATTTAATTTGTTTTACATAAATATTAAGGATTTACTTCATTTTTTTATTAAAAAATAAAATTGCAATTGTTCAATTAATGTAGCATTTTCCTTCTCATTAAGTAGTGCTTAGTGTCCAATTTTATATTCATAAGTTCTAAAATCTTATTATTATTATTTGATATACAGGTGTTTTTTTCACTTGACCCATCTATCAAATACTTTAAAATAATTTGTTTTAGATAAATATTAAGGATTTATTTGAGTCTATCAAATAGCTTAAAATAATTTATTTTATATAAATGTTGATGATTTAATTCATTTGTTTATTAAAAAAATTGCAATTGTTCGCATTTCGTAAATAGTGCTTATTGTCCATTTTTATATTCATAAGTTTCAAAATATTATTATTATTTGATATACAAGTATTTTTTCCAGCTGACCAAATAAGTATTTACTCTACTAAGGAGGACCTGGAGGGGCTCGAATTTAAAACCACTACCTAAACATCAAGCTGTCAAAAATATTATTATTTTATATACATTATAAATCCTCTGAAATCTATCTCAATATCAAGTCATTTCAAACTTAAACTAAGTGACATCATTATCTCATTAGATTTTTTTTTCAATGAGTTTACACAAGGTTTTTATGAGGGGTCTCCTCATATTGAGTGGGGTTTGAACCTCGGACCTCACAAAGAGAGACCAAAGTCCTTACCACTACAACAAGCTTGCGGTTATCTCATTAGAATTTTATATAATAATCATATTTCGTATAAAAAATTAAATACATCTAATTAATAATTTATTAAATAAATTAATTTATAAAAATAAAATAGTAAAAAATTTAACATTATTATAAAATATTAATATTTTGTGAGTGTATATACATATCTTATATAAACCTAAAATTATAATACATGAGGGCCAAGGTTCAAATCATGGATGTCGTGGGCAGGGGAGTGGGTGTGTTCATAAAATAATAATAATAAAAAAAATAATACACCCCTTCATAACATAAAATTTTCTAAGTTATAAAAAAAAAGTCTCCACATTAAAAAAATTCATATAACATAAAATTATAAAAAAATTGTCTCCACATTAAAAAATTTCATATTTCTCATAGAGATAAAACATTTACACAAATGATCTACTTCTATCTATGGTAAGATGGAAATTTCTAGAAATTAAGTTTATCAAAATTAATTATGATGGTGCTCCTAAAGAAAATTCAGGAAAATCTGGTGGTGGTGTTTTAGTTGTAGTTATTATCTCCTTCACCGGAGTTGGACCTTCCTCCTCGCTTGTTACCTCTTCCATTATTGTCTAGATTGCTCCGTTCTCTTCCTCCTTGGGAACATGAGGCACTTTGGTGGGATTCATATCTTTTGTTGTTGTCTCAGAATGAAACCTGCATCTTGAACTCTTGGTCCAAATAGGACTGAGATGACCTACTCAACCTCTGTTCATGTGTCTATAGAGAACCCATGAGATTATCTATAGAGAGGGTTGTCAAATCCCTCGATTTTTCAATTGCTATCACAATTGAGTAAAACTTGGCTGGCAGGCTTCTCATAATATTCTCCATAATTCTCTAGTTCTTCATAGTCTCTTCATTCAACCACAACTAGTTGATGACATCCATCGTTCGGGTGAAGAAGTCACTCATGGAATTTGACTCGCTCATCTACAAGTTCTCAAACTCCCTCCTTAACTTTTGTAGCTTCACCAGCTTTACCTTGTTGGTGCCCTGATAAGAACTGGCTAAAATTTCCCAAACTTGCTTTGCTTTGGTTGCTACTACAATCCGTGGGAAAATTATCTCCTCAATAACCTGCATTATATAAAATAATGCTTTTTGATCCTTCTTCCAATTCTCCTTCAACAAATTTGAATTCACTTGGGAGAGTGTGTCAAATGCTGCTGCATCCACTAGTTTTGGATAACCATTCTCGACCAAGTCCCATAGCTATCGAGACCCGAACATGATCTTCATCTAAATGCTCCAGTAATAGTAATTCTTGCCGCTGAACCATGGGATATGAAACTGCAACAAGTTATTTTCAGAAGCCATTGCTTCTATCTTCCATGGGAGGGCTTAAGCTCTTATACCAATTTGAAGTTATTAAAGCAATCTGAATGGAAATATTCTAATCCAGAGTAAATTCAGTTCAAATAGCAGTAGAATTGCGAAGTGCCAATCTGGACCTAAAATAATATATCTAACCTTGAAAATGTACACACATCAATCTGAAGCGAAATATTTAATTTTCAATCCGCAACAATTAACAAAGGAGCGGAAGTGAAATCGAATATGCGGATTCTAACAATAGCTAGCAGTCTGGCACAGGAGGCAAGATTCTGCAATCAATTACAAACTAACAAGAGTGGAATGGATTTTGCTAGGTTTAACAAAGAGAGAGGCTCGAATTCAGAATCTGCATAATATTTCAGCTGACGTCACTATGGCCAAGGAAATAGTGCGGAATGGAGTTTACACTATTGCACATGCGGATTTTGGAGACCAAGACTAAGGTTGCGGACTTCACCAAATATTAGGGCAAGATTAAATAAAGCAACTTTATAATATAATTAACCTAAGGTTTATCCCGCAAGAAAATACAAAGCAATGGAGTGAAATGCAAATAATTCTAATCCACAAGACTTAACAAAGGAAATAATAAGCAAGGAGAACAACCCCACAACAATTGCGAAATGGAGACAAAACCTTATACCACGATATTTACAAGGTTTTCAAGCAAGTTGGAGGAAATAATAATATTAACTTTTTTAAGATAACCAATAATACGTAGAAACTAGAATTTATGCAAATATTTATTTATTACTTAATGTTGGAAATACATCCACATACTCAGAGTTTTAAATACATCCACAATCATCTTCAACTATAAAAAGTTCGCAAGGTATGCTTTGTCCTTCTACTGCACTTCTGAGCTCTGCTGCTCCTTCTGTTCCACACGATGCTGCTGCATTTTTCTTCTAGTCTCCACTCAGCTCAACTCTGATTTTATCCAACCTATACAAAATATATAGCTAGGGATTCATTGGATGAGGCGAGAAAGCTACACCAACTGCTTTGACATGCAATTAACTCAAAATTAGGGCTTTCATCCAATCGTTGAACTACCTGACAGTCTCAACTACCAGTAATTAATTTGAATAAACAGGATCCAACGAGTTGGTCAATTTGCCAGAGGAGTCAAATCTGGTTTAATTTTCTCAAAGTTTTTAGAAATAGTGAAGGCAAAATTCTCCTTACTTATTCAGAATAATATGGAACTTTAACTAACAACTATGCAAAGGCTATGGCATTTCTTACCGGGATTAAAATTGCAGCAGAAAAAATATGAAAATATATTTCAATTGAGGGGACTCACAAATTATCATCAATACTATTAACAAAAGTGAATGTGGAGATTGAATAAAATATAATATTATTATTGATGTTCATCTAAACAATTTCTATATTTATAAAGAAAAATATATATTTAAGAGAAAAAAAAAAAATTATGATAAAAATGTTTGCTACAGCAAATATAATATTTTAGTATTTTGATGGAAGTAACCCCTTGCATATATCCTATTAAAAAAAAACTTTTACACAAAATAATATCAAATAGGATCTATCTTAATCCAGATTACTCTCCCATATCTTAAAAATTATTTTAATTTATTTAATGCCTTATTTAACATGCGTTTTACAATTTGAAAACAAAAACCATAAATACTATCAATTTGCAAGCCTGGATGAAATTAGCATTAAAAGCATATCAAAAGATATTTCTGCACCCATTAGCTTTGCCCCGAGGACCCCATAAAAAATGTAATTGCCCCACTTTGGATCTGTGGAATGTATAAACTTCATATCATAACAGTATGGATTTGTGACAAAAGCATTGAGTTTATTATCTAATATGGGACGAATGCCAGGTCCATAGAGCTGCATCTGACTGATGTAAGCAGCCTTCTTGAAACCCTCATAAGCGAAGTGCCCACCGCCCATCTCTGTTCCTGAATCTGGGGAATCTGAACCATTACTCATAACGGTCACTTCCCCTCCAAATTCCACCGATTTGGGGATCACTTCACCACCAATTTTAGATTCAGGGTAGTAACCCACTAGACTTTCTTGTGCGTACACAGACCATACTTTAATGTTATCTATAACTTCCTGCCATCAAAATTAACTCATTTCTTCTTATGAACGGTGTCACTGAATTTGTTTTAGAATTAAAAAGTATGTTATTTTGAAAAAGACAAAATGGTTTTTACTTTTAAACTTATTCATGCACATAATACATATCAATATAAAATAATTAATAACACATGCACTCAAGAGAACTCTGGCTTACATGATTTATAGTTACGTTGATGAACTGTATTTGTCCACCGTAAGTAGATGCAGGTTTAATTATGCCATTGAGACTGGTTGATGCACCTTTTGCCAACTTAAAGGCATTGCATTCTAGGTTGAAGCAACCTTGCCTGGAGTGATTGGTCTATAACAGGAAAGTGTTATGTAAGTGGTCTGAAACACACGGTATTCTTGCAAAATCTTTTGTTTAGAATATAAATACATGTAACTAAGATTTTCATGGATAGTATCTTTACCAAATAATACACATAAAATTTAGGTTTTTCACCATTGCCTTTCACCTGCAATGATTACATCATATAACGTTAGAAAATTCATAATTACTTCCACCTTTCACATAAAAATACAGAAAATAATTCAATGTGGGATAATTATTGCTTAATTTCACATTTATAATTAAAATATTGATACTCCAAATTTGAAGATTCTTATTTATTGTGTTAGATAAAAGATCTGTAATTAAAATTAAAAGAATATATTAATAAATGGATCTGAAGGATTTAAATTTTTAATTTCTTATAATTTAATCATTATTCAATTAAATATCTTATAATTACTTTAAAAAATATTTTACATTTATTATTAAACATTTAAATAATTAAAATTTAATATATTACATAAATTTTACATCAAATCGAAATATAAGTTTTACTCCTAAAAATATATTAAAATCATTAAATTATAAATAATTAATATTTATTTAAAATATTGTCAAATATTTATATTAATTTATATTTATTATTTAATATGAATTTAATTAAATAAATTATTTAATTTTTTTTAATATATTTAAATTTTATTTAATTATATATAATTGTTAAAATCAAATTTTAAATCTAATTAAATAATACATATATAATTATAAAAATTAAACAATTATAATATTATTAAAAATACACTTACTAAAAAAATATTAAAACTTAAAACTAAATAAAGCTTTCTTGTTGAATGCTTTCAATAGATATTGATGCAATTCTAAATGTGTAAAAACACTCGTAACAACAGAATGTAAAGTCAACAACATAAGGACTTGATTTGATCCTTTTTGGAATGTGGGTCTAGTGATATTGGGTAGCAAGAAAAATTAGACCTTGCATTGAATATTTTAAGCATTTCAAAATCAACGATATTAAGATAAAAAACATTTGCCTATAAAAGGAATGTGGCAGAATCAAATATTTGGGCTAGGTTAAACTTCTAATCTAAAATTTCAAACATAATTTGAAAGTGTAAAGTTAAAAATGGCCAGTAAAAATCAGAGGCATCCAATTCGGGATCATAGAGTCCTTACAATCCAACCAGCCTCCACTGATATATCTCCATTAGAGCCATTTGTGAAATCTACCTTACTGTCCATCAGATTTAGCCACATAAGGTTGCGACACACTGAGCAGCGCGTGGGCTTTGGAGAGTTTGCCGATGCTGCCGTTTATATATTTGGCGCAGGCAATCTTTAAAACATAACCAAAACATCAGAATGCTTCTAGTAGAAAAATATTTAAGACAAAATTCTATTAATAGGTCAATGGATTGAAAATTACAATCGTTTTTTTAAAGTATGCTATGAGTGTAGAGGGGATTTAAACCCACTCACCGTTCCCCAAAATGGCTTAATCTTGAACAATCAAGGAAAGCTATATAAACGTAAACTTTTTTCAAATCATTATAAATGAGTAAAACTGAAGAGAAAGCTATCACCCACAAGAATAAGAATGAATAAGAATGGAAGAGGCACCTCAGTTACAGAATGCTTTGAGTCTTCTGTAGATTCCAATGTCTTCCAATTCTCTGAAAAGAAGGCTCTTGTAGCCTTTTCATTGCAGAGGGGACTTTTCTCTACAGGGGCTTGGGATAACGGGTATCTGCTTTGGTGGCGGTTGTATCAGCTACAAATGTGAAGACCATAAATTGCACAAAGAAAAAAACATTAGATAGGAAAAAAGGCTTCACAGAAACCATGGCTATGTAAAAGGTTTGTAGACTTGAACAAATCTTTACAGGGCGAAGTCTACTGTGAGATGCACAATGCACTTGTCTAACAAGGTTACTACGCCCACGTTGGCCTTCTAATAGTAAGACTAATTAACACCATAATTGATGGGCGTGGGTTCAAAGTTTGAATTCTATTTTTGAATAGTAAGGAATAGGATATAATACTAAATAATTATATTTAAATTACAAATAATTATTTGTACAGCTAAATTTAAGGTTAGATTATTATAAATAATTATCTATATTATGTATAATTGGATTTAAGATTAGATTATTATAAATAGTTATTTTTATATTATATTATTGTATTATGTATAATTAAATTAAATTACTATAAATAGTTATCATTTGGATATAAATAATTATTTTTATATTATATATAACTGGTTCAAGACATATTACTATAAATAGTTATCATAGATATTATGTATAATCAAATTCAAGGTTTGAATGAATTGTATATTTGTTTTTTTTTTTTTTTGAATTTACATGGTGGAATTCCTACCCCATTAAATTGGGGTTGTCCAACTTTTATGGCCGTCACACCGCGCAGTCTGCCCCTATAACCGTCATGTCACAATCATTTTAAACCTTTTACACCGTGAAAACACCAGGAAAAGGGACAAGCGTTCAATCCAGCCCCAAGATTTGAACCTTTGACCTCTTGGACCTCTGCTTGGATGAACCAATTGGTCTATACTTCGAACCTAAATGAATTATATATTTAAACTATACTTTATTATAATAATTTTAATATATAATTTTAAAAATAATACCAATTTAACTAATTAAAATAAATTAAATACATATATACATAAAATGCAAACCATAGCGACATACAAAAACGTACACTTATTAAAGGGATCTTTTCATGTAAACTTCACAGCAGTGTTTCACAATTCGGGAAAAACTCTCGGCAACTCTGGAAAACCTCGGCGGCAAAAAAAAAAATTAAAAAATTTAGAAAAAAAAAAGAAGTTGGGTTAATTATGTGTATCACAATTCGGAAAAACTCTCGGCAAATCTGGAAAACCTCGGCGGCAAAAAAAAAATTAAAAGGGATGTTTTCTTGTAAACTTCACAGCAGTGTTTCACAATTCGGGAAAAACTCTCGGCAATTCTGGAAAACCTCGGCGGCAAAAAAAAATTAAAAAATTTAGAAAAAAAATTAAGTGTTTCACAATTCGGAAAAACTCTCGGCAAATCTGGAAAACCTCGGCGGCAAAAAAATTAAAAAAAAAAAAAAAAAGTTAGGTTAATTATGTATTAGATATTTAGTACATATATAAATAACATTTTAACTTAAATGATAAATACAACATTTTAAAATATTCTGCTTTGTTTTAAGAAGACAAAGTTATTGAGGTGGTTTTGATTCAATCCACTTTTTGATGTGTATGGTTCTCAAATAAACATAAATTACGTCTAATATAGATGAGGCAAGACAATATGCATTATAACTTCTTAAATTACATGTGGAAAAAGTTTTTATAACTATTAATTAATTACATTAAACTTACGGGTTTATGTCACAATAAAATTACAATATAAATAATTGTTAAATTTAAATATGATCAATTATAAAATATAATATATTTTAGTTGTAAATCGATAATATAATTTTTAATAAATTTTATTATATAATATATATAATTTTTAATACATAAAAGAATTCATAACATTATTGGGTGCTACCATTTTATAATATTTAAAAAATTCTATATAAAAATAAAATTACAATCCATTTTATTTTATTTTTATAAAGTTAAATCTAATAAGATTTATATGTTATGAGAAATCTTGTAGAAATAAAAAAAAGTTTACATTACTTCTACTACCTAAATATTTTATTCATTTTGCTCCTTAGGCTGACTACCCTTTTAGTAGTTGCAAACTTTGTCTTACTATTCAACCCTCTATCTTCAAGGATCTACTTGCGTACAAGTTCTTTGTCTTATCTTTATTTAGGGGTCATAACATTCTCTACAAACTCAAGCTTTCCCGCTTAAGGTAAAATTCACCTGCCACCCGCTAGCACTAGGTACATCATGTACCAACAAGCCTCTAGCATTCTGATTGAACCAACATGGCATCTTCTAGTGCCTTTGTACTCAAGATCTGCCTTAGCGCCACTACCCCCATACGACTCTTTACCACCGATCCTTCAAGCCATTGGAGCAACACCTCATCATGGATAGTGCAATGTTCATCCTTCCTTTATGCCATGATGCCATCCACAACCTCCTTTGCCATTCACCCATTGTTATCGCTTGGACTTACGCTTGGGGATCTTGTTACAATATAATCTGGAACATTCCCTTGCCATTTAAGAAACTCAAGACTTATAATATTCATGCCCAACAATCCCTATATAACTCAGGAGCTTAGCACCATCATGTTCATAGCCTTGGCCACACAACATGTCGTGGACAAGACCCAACATATCACCTAGAAAACCACTTCCATGGTGTCAACTATTCCATAGCCCTTTGCCATACTAGAGTAGCCCATGGCTACTTATTGAACCAATCAAACCAAGAAACCATCCAACTTGCATTCCCTTCACAATCTACAACCATTACCACAAGCATCTACACGCCACAATTCAAGTATATGGTTATAGCCTCCCCACAATACTATTTAGATTGGTACCTAGACAAGCCGAACTATTGCGCCACTTAAGGATTTGGTATTCCTATCGCATGGTCTCCTTTTATTGGCACATGGGATAGTACCTTTTGCTTGGCATATTTCTTCCTCCAAGGGCATCCAACCTCCCCAACAATTCCTTGCAAAATCTTGTGGCTTGATAGATTTTGTGGCTCGATAGCACACAGGGTGAGTTAGGGTTTGTAGCCACCGAGACTTCCTAGGAGGTCACCCATCCCAATTGCTCTATTAGGGTATGCTTAACCTTTGGTAATTCTTGGGAATGGAGCTCCAGGAAGCCCAACAATGGCCACCACTAGTTTTCCCACTTATAAACTTGCTCCTCACAAGATTGGGAAGCCTCCTATCTCATCTTGCCTTGTCATTCTTGACATGCACCTCTTGTGGCAATGGCCACGTAAGGCTTCTTATGGGTAAGGGAGAAGATTTAAGACTAACCAATCCTCCATAGTAGTTTTAGGTGAAAATCCTACCATACAAATGGATAAGGGGGTCCATTATTTTAGACCAATCATTTTGATTGACATGCAGCTTGGAAAAATTCCCTTGCCAAGCTACCAGCCTTGTCTTACTAGTAGAACTTTTCTAGCTATACAACTTCATTAGCAGTACAACTTGCTAGACTACCAGCTTCCTTGGCAACACACTATGCTAGGCTGCTAGCTTCCTTGGTAGCATAAATTTCCAATCTACTAGCTCCTTGGTCATACTTTGCCATGTTGTCAACTTCTTGATAGCACAAATTGCCAAGCTACCTGCTCCTTGGGAGTACACTTTGCCAAGTTGTTAGCTTCCTTGGCAAGACAACTTGCCAAGATACCAATACCTTGGTAGCATAGCATGCCAAGCTACCAAATTCCTTGACAGCATGACAACACTTAGCCCAACAACCACATCCTAGTTTCCTGGACAAAATAGGAGGTAGTGATACATATAATATCCTCTCCCACTAAATTCGATGATGTCCATGATGTCAAGAAAGTCTACATCATTGCAACATTGGATTGTACAATACTTCCTATTTAAACTACATAGAACAAATTTCATTTGGCCAGTCTATCTTGTCCATGCACAACTCTATACACTAGAACAAATAGAACTCAACACACTCTCTACATGCACTCCTATCACCAAAGAACAATCCCATGTTACCCACCCTCTCTAGGTGCCCATACACCCTAAGAATATGAGACATCTAAGTTTGGCCTACCACTCTCTCCCCATGCTCTCTCCATGCTCACTTTATCCAGCCACATACCATCTCATGTTGCCATCCTTCGCATCAAAACCTAGAAGGTTATGGTATTTTTAAGAGTGAAATCCAATGGTAACAAATTTGACATTCAATCATAACACACACGAAGAACCTCCCCCATTCTTAGTGAGATAGGATGAAAATGACCCACTGTTATCATAGGTTTAGGGAAAGCAAGTATATTCAATCAACTCAATCTACGGCATGGCAAACTGACCCTGGGATATTCAAACCATTCGATTTGCAACCAACCCTATGTTATTTTCTAGGATAATTGTCATTGCATTAGCATACCTCTTGAAACACAACCCATAAAAGGTCCCACCATTGGTTTTTTTACCTCTTCTTGGGTTTCATCACATAAGACATGGCTATAATGAAACTTTTCATAGGACTAAGGGACTCATTATTCATTCACCTAGTTCACTTTTGACCAGGTAGAAGCTTAAGCTTATCCATAAAATTCCTTGACATAATAGACTTATCCTTTCCACTATCTAATCTGAACTAGCTCGATTGTCTACACATAAAGAGGGTTAACTACTTTGAATATCTTAAAACCTTTGAAGACTAGGGGGCCCAACTCTCTTACGCTGTATTTCATTATGTTCAATGCATTTCATCATGGTCGTCACCAAAATATTCAACCAAAATAAAACCCTTAAAACCTGACTCAACCTATATTTGGCATAGATTCAATGTATGACCTTATTCTTTGATCACTTACATGTCCAACTCAACCAGTTGAACACCCTTATGATACCCATAGCCTCTAAAATTATGTCATATTGAGATGACTACCATGTTGCCTTCACATATTAGGTTCTACCTTCTTGATGTCTTAGAAGACTAGATCCACCCCTACCACTCATCACATCTTATCCTTAGAGCTAATCGGGTACTGGGTACCACTTTGATGACTTCACTTTTCAAAAGTCAACTTCTCATTTTCATAATAGCAAAGGCTCCATTGTCATTCTTTGACTTGTGACTTATGAACTTCACTTGAATCCATGGTTATGGCCAGTCACTTAGCATTCCAATTTGAAGTCTTATCACTTCACTTTCTTCTTAGTAACCACACCTTTTATGGTCCAAACATGTCATCAGTTGATCACTAAAGGTTTACCTAGCAAACTTGAGCCATACTTTTTAAGTATCATGCCACCACTAGCACACTTTGTGCACTTGATATTATTTCCAAATTACCAAGCATCCTTCCATTTCCATAATACTTCCTCCCTTTATCAACTTGTTTGTTGCACTCCCCTTCCAACTAACCAAGTACTCATTATGTTTCTTATTCATTTATCTAATTATTTTTGCATCCCATACTCGGTCTACCACCTATCCAATATTGTCCTGGATTTTTTTTGATGGTCAAGTGGACTGCAAATTCTCAAGTGCAGACTCGTTAGCACAAAGGATTTTTAACTAGCTTACATGGAAGATAGGGTGAACCCTAATATGTGCAAGTAATTTTAGTCTATAAGCAAATACATTGATGTGTTCAACCACTCCAAAAGGACTATCATTTCAATGGATCTATGCCTTCGAAGGATATCTCCCTCAACTCCTAGAAGAGGGTTTGATTATAGAAGATCTAAACTTTGAAGTCTTGACCCAAAACCACATCTTCTCCAAGATAACTATCATTGCAATGACATACCTCTTAGAGTACACCACATAGAGGACCACAATCTAGTCTATCCCTTTGAGGATACAACACGCCCATGTCGAGTAGGGCTCCACCAAAATCCCTCTATGTTAAACATGATGAATTTAATGGCATTCTACCCCAAGACTCAACTTTCCAACAAATAAATTACCTCCTTTTGCAACCAATCCCCTACCATTCTCTAGGATAATTTTTGTTGCATTAGCATACCTCTTGAAACCCAACACATAAAGGATCATATCTACTAAGGTATGCCATTCCTCAAGGCCAGTAAGGGCCTTTTCCATCAAGGATTGTTATTTGTTGAAAGCCTTCTTCATGGACATGATGGTCTCACAAAACTTAATGAATCATTGAATGACATGTTGCTCTAAGTTTTTGATAGTGCACATTCTACTAATATGCTGGTCACCTTTGCATTTTGTGCCAAAATTTTGGCCTTATTATTTAAAGGTATTTCTGAGCACATGGTAAAAGCTCTAAGCCAACATCTTTTATTATGATGTGTGCAACTTAGGCAACACATAATTTAAAATTTAAGAACAAACAAAATTAGCATTCACTCATTGTTTCATGAAGACATCGATGCACAAACTTAACAAATCATCAACACAAGCTCTGATAGCAACTAATATAGTGCTAAGCTCCCATAAATATCTTATCCTCTACAACACCGCATTTCACCATACTTCTACAACATCATGGGAACTACACCTTCCAGTCATGCATCCAAGAAAGGATGTGTTCCTTAGTCATTTTGTGACAATGCTTTAGTAATTTTCCCCTTAGGATGACTACCCTATAGGTAGTCCCAAACTTTCTCTTACTGGCCAACCCTTTAGCTTCAAGGATCTACTTGTTTATCTCTTGAATAGTCGAGGTTCCTTGATTTATCTTTATTTTGAGGTCATAGACTCTTTTGTAAACTCAAGCTCCTCCACATAAGGCAAAGCCCACCTGCCACTTGCTTGCACCTTAAGCAACATCTTTTATTATGATGTGTGCAATATATTTTATTATGATGTGTGCAACTTAGGCAACACATAATTTCAAATTTAAGCACAAACAAAATTAGCATTCACTCATTGTTTTTTAAAGTCCTCAATGCACAAACTTAATAAATCATCAACACAAGATCTGATACCAACTAACATAGGTCTAGGCTCCCATAAATATCTTATCCTCTACAACATCGCATTTCACCATTCTCCTACAACATCATGGGAACTACACCTTCCAGTCATGCATCCAAAAGAGGATGTGTTCCTTAGTCATTTTATGACAACACTTTAGTCATTTTGCCCCTTAGGATTACTACCCTCTAGGTATTCCCATACTTTCTCTTATTGGACAACCCTTTAGCTTCAAGGATATACTTGTTTATTGCTTTCCTAGTCTAGGTTCCTTGCCTTATCTTTATTTTGAGGTCATAGCCTCTTTTGTAAACTCAAGCTCCTCCACATAAGGCAAATCCCACCTACCACTTGCTTGCACCAGGCACATCATGTACCAAAAAGCCTCTAGTATTATGGTTGATCCAACATGACATATTTTGGTGCATTTATACTCATAAGCTACCATAATGCCACTACCCCCATTCATCTCTTCACCATCGGTACTCCAAGCCACCAAAGCAACACATCATCATGGAGAGTGTAATGTCCATCCTTCCTTTTTTCCATGATACCATACACAACCTCCTTTGCCATTCCCCCATTATCATCACTTAGATTTATGCTCAAGGCTCTTGTTACAATATAAATTGGAATATTTCCTTTACATATAAGAACCTCAGGACTTATAGTATTCATGTCCAACAATATCTATATAGCTCAAGAGCTTAGCACCATCATTATTATAGTGTTGGCCACACAACATATCATGGAGAAGACCTAGAACATTATCTAGAAAACCACTTCCATGGTGCCATCCATTCCATGGCCCTTTGCCATACCGTAGTAGCTCATGGCTACTTATTGAGCTAACCACACTAAGAAACCATCCTACTTGTATTCCCTTCACAATCCATAATCATACTCGAAAGAGTTTGTATACCACAATCCAAGGTACCTCACAAGGATATGGTTATAGCCTCCCCAAAATCTTGTTTAGCTTGGTATCTAGACAAGCCCAACTATTGCACCACTTAAAAAATTAGCATTCTTGCTATATGGTACCATTTTCTTGGCACATGGGGCAACACCTTTTCCTTGGCATATTTATTCCTCCAAGGGCATCCATCCTTCCCAAAAATTCCTTGCAACATCTTATGGCTTAGCAACACATAGGGTAAGTTGAGTTGTGTAGCCACTAGGACTTCCTAGGAGGTCACTCATCCCAACTACTCAACCAAGGTATACTTAACTTTTGGTAATTATTGGGAATGGAGCTTTAATAAGCCCACCAGTGGCCACCATTGGCTTTCCCACTTATAGACTTGCTCCTCACAATATTGGGAAGCCTCCTATCTCATATTGCCTTACCATTCTTTCCATGCACTCTCTAATGACAATGGCTCTCTAAGGCTTATTATCGATGAGGGAGGAGGGTTGATACTAACCACTACTCCATAGTAGTTGTCATGGAGGTAGTGACTTCAATTTTTTGCCCCTCAATGACCACTATGATTCAGTCTCATCCACATGTAGTACCACAACTCTTGGTATCCCACTACTTAGTGTGGGCTATGTCTTAATGTCACACACCTACAACAAGATGATAAAAAAAAAGGCCAACACAAGATAGCAATGAAAAATCAAATCAAAGGTCAGCATAATTAAAAAATCCTACAATGCATGCACCACAAGTTCAGCCAAAAATTAGCTTTTACATAATGTACAATCTTATATTATTATCACCAACATGATTACAATGTTTTGGTACAATGACCTTACATAATGGTGGCTCGATAGTACACCAACATAAATTTCTTTTGGACACAACAACCATGGGTCTAGGTATACCCCAATAGACTTACATCCTTGCAATCCAATGACCCTTCTCATGGGATTTCCTAGCCTTTTTAGCTTAGATAACTAAGTCACGATGGTAAGACACCCTTGATGACGCAATAGAAATAGATCATTTGACAAACCAAGAATGACCCCAATAGTAACCTTAAAACTTCTATCCACCAGATGCCTTTTCCCAGTGTTTTCACTCATAGATTACTTAAAATACTCTATAGACACACAACAACATGAACCTCCTTGGCAACAAGACTAACTATCAGCTCTTTAGAGATGAAACATTTTCAATACACTTCGCGACTTAGACTATGTGATGACACAACAAACCAAGGCAAGCCACGTAGCCTGATGTAACACCTAGGAAAAATGTAACCTATGATAAAGTAGGTCCATGCAACACACTTGGCAACAAAAATGATTGACTCGTTAACCACCCATTACCCACATACAATTATATCCTAACCAACACTACCTAGTAGGTCTCAATAGGTGCTCACTCCTATCAATTGCAACCTCATGTAGCCTCTTAACTTGCATAGCAACACAAACCACCCATGGTAGACTCACACATGGGGAAAAATCAACAAACTTAGCACTTGGCAAACATGACAACTTGGAAATAATAACCATCTTATATGGCAAGAGAGTAGATGAGCATTAGGTACAACTTTAGGAGAACAAGTTCACCCATATTCTCCCCCACTTAAGCTGTCAATGCCCTTGGCAAAAATGTTAAACCTTTTTTGACCTCCACTGAACACAAAACAACAAGTTCCTATGACTTCCTTAAGGTATTTGTCAAAAAATACAACACACTAACTCTACATTTTGGGATGCCTCGCTAAAAATGGACTAGTATAGGATCAGGATCATCAAATCCTCACTTGCACTTGCTTACACGGTGATAGATCATCAACTTAGGAACTTTATTTTGACCCCAAGAAAACTTCACCCCACCTTTTTTAATCTAACCTACCAGCCCACCTATTGTGGTAGTTCTTCATCTTCATACTCTTGAAACTCATCCTCCCCTGCAGCCTCCTCAACCAGCTTAAACTAATAATTTGTTAACGCTTGCTAAGGATAATATCTTTTTTTATGAGGGTATCCATACTCAAAATACTTCAACCATGAAAGAGTATTACCTACTTCACTCAAAGGCCCTTTTCCTTTGTACTAGCTAAAAAATATTAAACCCCACTGAAGGCCTCTCTCTTTAAGTTACCCTCTCACTTTGATCCTCACATTTTGTATTTCCTAAAGACCAACTCTTAGAATCACTACTAGTACCCTTCATGCTAACACTTATGATAGGATTATATTTCCCTTTGACCTTCTCATACCTAAAGTTGAAGATTTTATCAATTATAGTGATGGCCTCACTTAAATCCTTTGGTGATTGATGATGAAGCTCATTCTAAACTCAAGGCTACAAGTCTCTCTCAAACATTATAAGTCTATATTTTGATGATTTGGTCTTGATATCCACTGAGATATATTAAAATACCTTTATGTAGTTTAAAATACTCCCTATTTGTTTCAAGTCAAGAAACTTATTTTTGGCTTGTCACTCAACATTATTCAGTCGAAACTTCCCCTTAAGGGCCTTTTTCAAATTATTCCAAGATTCCACCTTAGTTATATACCTCCCTTCCTCAAGAACCATTGCAATATGATACCACCAGGATTTTTATACTCCTTTCAAATACCTGGTCACCATACTGACTTATTGTTCTCTAGAAAAACCTCCAATGGTCAACAAATACTCCCTTATATCCCAACAAAAATCATCCAACAAACGATATTTTATGGCACCATCATAACTTTTCAGCTCCTTTGAATTTGGGAGTCTCTTTGAAATGGTTGCACTAGCCTACCCATGATATCATCCCATCACACCAACCACTGTCACATGATAATAGGTAACTTCCATTTGCAACTTCTCATGTGATTTCAATAACTCGATGTGTGCAATTTGCATCATTTATTGGAATTCAAGCTTTCATACAACCACTTTCTCAACTTGGACATATCCTCATACATTGAGGTGCACCATAATCCTACTCCTACCATCGAGTGATTAATTTGACCTTTCCATTCACCAAGTGCTTCATTTAAGGTAACAATTTGTTCCTCCATCAAATAGAGCTTTGTTGACACTCACTCGTTGAGGGACTATATGGCAAGATTTCGGCTGGTGTGGTGATTTTTGTTATGACTAACCCTTTTCTCTACACCTCCTATGTGACCCCTTAGTGGTTCCAAGGATGGTGGGTTTTTTCCAAACTCAACTATACTACCAAAAAGCAGACTAGACCGACACAACTATCACTTGCTTAAGAAGAGCAAGTAGAATGGGGGTACTAAATGCATAGACCCCTTAAAAAACCTAGGCAACTAATAAAATTTAAACTTAAATCAACCTAAGGCTTTGGCAATCTAATTATGAAAATTCCCAACATACACAAAAATTGATGTGATAACTCTACTACTGATGCATGACACAACCACGAAAATACCTGAGCCAATGTGTCTTTGATACCAATTGTCATGTGGGTAGGGAGTTCCACTTCATAGCCCCTTGATGACCACTCTTTTTTAGTCTCACCCATGCATAACAATACAACTCTTGATCTCCTGTTAGTCAGTGTATACTACACCTTAATGTCACACACTAATAGCAATATGAAAAAAAACAAGCCAACACAAGATAGTAGTAAAAGCTCAAAGCAAAGGTTAACCTACTTAGCAAAACCACAATGCATGCACCCCAACGTTAGATATCACTTAGGTTTTACACAATGTACGATCATTTTTATAGTTACAATTATTTGGTATAACAACCTTACAAAATGGTGTCTCGATGACACACCAACACATAGCTCTTTTAGACACACCAACCATGGGTCGAGGTATGCCCCAAAATAATTACAACCTTGAAATCCAATGACCATTCTCATGATCTTTCCTAAACTTTTTAGCTTAGGTAACTAAGTCACAATGACAAGAGACACTCATTGACACGATAAAAATAGATCACTCGAATAAAAAAAGAACGACCCCAATAGTAACCTATAATATTTTGTCCATCAAATACCTTTCCATAGCACTTCACTCCTAGATTACTTACAACACTTTACAAGCATGCTCTAGCATGAACCTCCTTGGTAGTAAAAATAACTATCAACTCTTTGGTGGCACAAAATACTTTCAACACACTTGGAAGCTCAAACTATGTTATGACACAAAAAACCAAGGTGGGCCACATAGCCTAACATAATGCCCAGGAAAAAGTGAACTTATAATGAGGAGGTATAATGCAGCATGCTTGGCAACAAAATTTATGGACTCATTGAACATCCATTTCCTATATACAACCATAGACAATGAATGTCTCCTAACCAACATTACCTAGTAGGTCTTGATAGGCACTCACTCCAATAACTTGCAACCTTAGGTAGCATCTCAAATTGCACAACAACATAAACCACCAATGATAGACTCACACGTAGGTAAAACTCAATGGACTTGAAACTTGGTAAACACAACTTGACAAACATCACAACAACCATCTTAGATAGCAAGAGAGTGTGGATGAGCATTAGGTGGAACTTTGGGAGAACAAGTTTACCCATAGTAGTTTTAGGTAAAAATACCACCATACCAATGGATAAGGTGGTCCATTATTTTAGACCAATCATTTTTCTTTCCAAATAGCTTGGTAAAATCCCCTTGTCAAGCTACCAATATTGTCTTGCCAGCAACAATTTTTGAGCCAACCAACTTTCTTGGCGGTACAACTTGTTAGGTTGCCAGCTTCCTTGGCATCACAACTTACCAAGTTGTTAGCTTCATTGGTAGCACAACTTACTAGGATGCTAGATCTTTGAAAACACACTTTGCCACACTATCTTCCTTGGAAGCACAACTTGCTAGGCTATCAGCTCCTTAGCAGCACACTTTGTGATGCTATTAGCTTCTTGGTAGCACAAATTATTAGGCTACCAACTCCATGGAAACACAACTTTTCAAGATACTAGCTTCCTTGGAAGCATGATAAAACTTAGACCGACAACCATATCTTGGTAGTTTGGATAGCATAGGATGTAAAAATACCTACAATATCCTCCCCATTGAATCCAAAAATATCCTCAACATCAAGGAAGTCTACATCCTCACAATATTGGATTCTACAACACTTTCTATCTCAACTACACAACACATTTTATTTGGCTAGCCTATTCCATCCATGCACATCTCTGTATATAAGAACATACACAACTTAACACACTCTTTGTATGCACCCCTTGCATTAGAGAATAATCCCATGCTACCTACCCTCTCTAGGCACCCATACACCCCAATAGTAGGAGACATATAAGTTTAGTCTACCACTCCCTTTCCAAGCTCACATTATCTATCCATAATGCAAAAGCTCCACACTAAACAAAGCACATAACAAGCACAAGAGCAACTTACTCATGGAAAACCTTTTCCCACCTTCTGTTACCATCCTTGGTAACATAAACTAGAGGATTACAATATTTCTAAGAGTGATGTACAATGGTATAACCTCTAACATTCAATTGTAGGACACACAAATAACCTCCCCCATGCTTATTGAGATAGGAATGCAATGTCCTACTACTATCATAGATTTGGGAAAAACAAGTATATTAAATCAACTTAGTATATGACTAGGCACACCAGACCTTAACTCATCAAACCATTCTATTTTCAATGAAACCTATGCTCTTCTTCAAGATAACTATCGTTGCATTAGCATACCTCCTAAAGCACATCCCACAAAGGGACCCACCATTGGTTTGTTGACCTTTTCTCTAGTTTTATAACTTAAGACATATCCACATTGAAAATTTTCATAGGACCAAGGAAATCATTATTCATTTACCTGGTTCACTTTTGAATAGGTAGAAGCCTAAGCTTATCCATCAAATTCCTTGACAAAATAGGCTTATCCATTCCATTGTCTAATATACACTGGCTTAATTGTCTACATATCAAATGAGTTAACTACTTTGAATCTTTTAGCAACTCTAAAGACTAGGGATTCCAATTCTCTTAGGTTGTATTTTATTATGTTGAATGCATTTCATCATGATACTCACCATAATGTTCAACAAAAACAAGCCCCTTCACACCTAACTCAATCCATATTTGACATAGAGTCAATGTATGACCTTCTTTGATAACTTACATGTCCAACTCAAGTAGTTGACCACCCTTCCAATAACCATTGTCTTTTAAAGTATGTCATCTTGAGATGACTTCCAAGTAGCATTCACATCTTATGTTCTACATTTTTATGTTTTAGAAGACTAGCTCCACCCCTACCACTCATCACATCTTGTCCTTCAAGCTAATGGGGTACTTGATACCACTTTGATGACTTCATTTTTCAAAAGTCAACTTCTTTATCATCGCAACAACAAAGGCTCCATTATCATTCTTTGACTTGTGACTTATGAACTTTACTTGAGTCCATGGTTATGGCCAGTCACTTAGAATTACAAGTTGAAGTCTTATCACTTTAATTTCTTCTTAGTAACCACAACTTTGGTGGTCCAAATTGTTGAGTGATAATTTTTCCCAATTGCAAAACCATCATCATAGTCAAGGTATTGTTAGAAAACCATCTCTTGTGAAAAGATTTAAAATTTGTCCATGGTTATTTTTTGCTTTATGTGTGTTTGAATGCTTATAAAATATTCAAAACATACTGAAATACCTTAGAGGTGCAAGTGACTGTTAAAAATGGGCCTGTGGTTTGGTATTACTTTGATTTGCTATGCTCTTTATTGTTCATGAATTATGAAAAGAAAATAAAGTGTGATGTGATTGGACCTCTAACCTATCCAAAAATAATGCACATATCTAATAGATCAATTGGAATCAACATAAGAGCATGAAATGAGGAACAAGGTTGCATATGACAATAAAATGGATGCTTCTTTTATTAATATTGGAAATGAATCTCAGTTACAATCATGTCCCTCTTAGGATCACCCAAATGTTGATACAATCAATACAATTTCAAAGCCCCCAATGGGGTAGGCACAATATTAATGCTCTCTAAATAGTCACAAACTACTCTAGGTTGAGTTGACCCTCTTCTTCACATTGAGGAAGGTATTTGATAGTTGAACCTCCTTTAGACCTGATTCCCTGCAGTCAAGAAACAACAAAGAAGCATTAAAAGCATTGGGAACCTCTCATGATGACGTCCTTTAAGGAAATTGAACACAAAGATGCTATAAACATATGAAATCAAGAAATCATACAAAATATGTTAAACCTATGTTAAATTGACAAGATCGAGGGATCTACGATTTCAGGGATCTTCTACTAATTTTGATTATGATTATGATATTATGACTACCCCCTCAAGCGACGAGTCGATGAGGGTAATGACAATGTATGAAGCGACGAGGTCGCTTGACCATAATGAATGATCTGAACAAACTTAGAATTGAGCATTTAATTACTTGGCTAAGCCTAGTTCAACTTATGATTCCAACTATTAATAGTAATTGCACATTTCTATCCCATGGAGCAATCGGGCTACAATAGCCATCTTAGGGAATCGAAATGATACAAATCCAATTAGTTTTGTGTTGAATCAATTTTGTCGATGATTTGTTGAAAAGATGTCATAGGAGAAATGACATGAAACGCCTCGTTCCCGTGGAGCGGTTCAGCCTCGAAGGCCTTCTTCGGGATTGAAAAGAAGCATATCAAATCAATGATGACAATTTTACCCCAAATGTCCTTATGGTTATTTACTCATCTCGCCGGATTGCATGGAGCTTCAGTCGCTGCAACCACCAAGTGTATAGGGTAAATAACTGAATACGAGGTGCATTTGGCTTTTGATTATTTTAAATTTTTTTGTTAATTTTGAATTTTTTAATTGATCCTGGTGCTTGAACATCACCAAATTTGCAAAATTGATTGCTCTTATTGAGATTTGATCCATTAGGAGTCATTGATTTATCATTTAAGACCTTCCCACGATGGGATTTTAGTGCATTTAATGCTAGTTGCGAACCATGGGTACGGTCTACGATTGAAACTTTCAAAATTTGGGAACCGCAGGTCAGCGCTATGGGCGAAAACCCTAATTTTGGGACCGTGGGTGTCAGCTGCGGTCCACCAAAATTAGGAGAAACTATAAATAGTTTTCCCATTTTCAAAATTTCATTATTGTCTTGCAAGCAACTGCATTTCCAGAGAGCTCTGAGAGGTGAGAAGCATTTCCTGATCCGGAACGCTGCTAGACCTCTACCCGATATTGCACTCACACCCTGATGGCGGACCCTGGACAACCCTCCACTAGCAGAGGCCATGGTGTGGGCAAGGTAACTCGAAACCGAGTCCTCGCACTCATTTACCAATTAAAATGAACCACATTAATTAATGCGGTAAATTAACTTCACTAAACTATTGGCAATGAACCTCACCTTAGACTAGGCTAGTTTAGGTTTAATTTTTTGGCTAGCTAGGCTAGGAAGTGACCCAAAATGGGTCTCGTTCCTAGACCGTAGCTAGCAGCGGTGGTTCCCAATTGTCAGATTGGGGACCACAACTATCACTACGACCGCATGCGGACCGTAGGGTTGACCCGCGGTTCGACAACTTTAGAAAAAATTATCAATTTTTTTAAATTTTTCTAAGGTTTTCTGGCAATTAATGCCATTTATTGCACTTTTGAGGTACTTTTTTGATGTTTTTGATTTTTATTGATCACTTTTGACATGTTTTTGTCGTTTTTAGCAATTTTTAGATTTGTTTGACATTTTTAAGGTCATTTTTTTAGTTAGCTTTTTCCTTATGCCTTGTTTATTTTCAGAGGTTGACCTCTAGAGCCAAGGAGCCAGATATACTTTGCACCCTCCATAGATAGCTTACTAGCGGGGAGCGAGAGTGGTTTGGAGTCATCGACTTTGGCTACGTCTTGGATCTACCCACTATTAGGGTAGATCAAGCTTACCTGACTGCATTGGCCCGACGTTGGAATGCGTGGACCAATACATTTCACCTTTCGACAGGTGAAATGACCATTACTTTAGAGGATGTCTACAGGATCTTCAGGATCCCTATTGATGGTGAGGCCATCACCTCCTCCTCCTTCCATCGGAAGGAGGATGTTTTTGATGCTATCTTTGGTGATCGAAGCGAGGAGGCCCAATGTAAGATCGATCATGGCGGTGTTCACATTGGGTACTGGTAGAAGGAGAACATCTTCTCTATCAGAGAGGTAGTGTTTATGCACCTAGTGGTGCAGATTGTGCTTCTAGACTCCTCGAGTGTGAGGATTCCCTAGAACCTTCTAGCCAGTGTTCGGAGGGTTGTTTAGAGCTCCAGAGATCAGCCACTGCTCCTAGCCTAGGGGAGCACCTTATTATGCCAGTTATACCATGAGCTGTACCAGATCACCAATAGGAGCTGGGTTGGGATCAGCTATAGTCTGCTTCTCTAGATCTGGGGTTGGTAGCACATCAAGATCGAGCATCCTACGGAGCTACCCCTTCCTATCACTTCTATTGATGATGTGCATCAGTGCTACATAGCTTGTTGGCCTCGTGAGGAGGAGGGGTTTCGAAGTAGGTCCCATGCAGGGGACGTAGACCACTACATTTCTAGATTTGCAGTGCTTGGGCTGGATGATATTGAGTGGCACCCATATATGGATTGCCCTGCATGGATAGAGGCTGGTGAGCGGCTATGCTAGGCTCATCGAGATAGGTGGCTACTCAGCCACAAGGATGAGATCAAGGAGTATCAGTTTTACTCTCATGTCCTACGATAGTTTGGCTTAGTACAGGACATCCTAGAGCTACCTATCATCTACAAGTGGCTAGTACTGGAGACTCACTTGACATGGATTCAATCGACAACACTAGGGGATGCGATTGATGATTTCTAGGAGACTAGAGTTGATAGGGCTGGGACCACCCCAGCGTATGATACGTGGTGGTCCCTACTATAGTGGTAGGGATCGAGGCCCCTCGATAGGATAGATGACTAGGCAGAGGTCGAGGCTGACCTAGATGGGCGTAGAGTGCACCAGAAGACTGAGGGTAGATGGGGCATAGAGGTCCCAATAGAGGAGGCTTCATAGGTCGAGGTGGAGGAGGAGGCATCAGAGGAGGGTGAGGTACCTCCTGATAGTGATGTAGGATAGCTCCTAGCTCAGATTGCTACTTTGCAGAGTCAGGTGGGTACGCTTCAGACTCAACTACGATATAGGGATACTAGCCTCACCATAGTAGAGGTGAAGCTCGCTCATGGGTAGAGATAGTGGTAGGAGTATGAGGAGGAGAGGCCTATCCTCAAAGCCTATATTACCATAGCAGGTATAGAGATCCAATGGCTTACTATAGAGCATGATTTGGCATGGACTCAGCTGGACCTAATGACCAGAGAGAGGGATTCACTAAGGGACTCGAGGGCTATTCCCTCATCCTCATAGGTAGTTATGGCACCACCTGTAGCTCCATCTCACCTATTACCCTCAGGTCGGGACCCCATGGCAGAGGTTAGGTGGCTCACTTCCCTCTTGGAGGAGGGAAATGCATGATCGGCTATGAGGGCAGCTCACATCTCCATGCTAGAGGATCACATTCGACTGATAGGTGGAGAGGTGCCAGAGGACACCCATACCATAGGTACTCACAAGAGCAGCTCTCGGACCAGGACCAGAGAGATCGGATAGTCTTCTGCTAGTTCGAGCCACCGGACCCATAGGACCGAGAGGACACATAGGTCCTCTAGTACGCATGGAGCCAGCTCTCACAGGAGCCACAGGGATGGTGGGGGTGATGGCGATGACTCTCAGGCTGGGGGTGCAGGCCCTCCGTAGTACCTATCTATTGAGATATTTATTGTACCATTTTTGAGTGTAAGGTCGAGGACCTACATAGTTGTAGCCTATGGGCATTTTTGATGTACCCCCATGTACTCTTTTGACACACACACACACACCATATATATATATATATATGAGATTGATCATTTTGGCTCATTATGTGTACTTGTATATTTTTAATTTTATGTTTATGTAATGCACATGGATGCAATGCTTATATGTTATGTTTGTTTGATGCTATATGATGTGATGTATGGATGACATGCACTAGATAGCTTTTTAATTTATGATGATGATGGTATGCAGTGATCTAGATGCTTAGATATGCTTTTTATGATGGATGCATATGGATGCGATGTTTACTTAAATGCATATTTGATTTTGCTTTATTGCATGCATTTAATTTTATGACACTATCATGATATGTTGATGCAATGTATGTAATGCATTATTTACATGATGGTAATCTAATGTAAATGAACCTGTATGCTTTAATCACTTAAAACATAAGGAATGAATGTGATATGTGTTTAACAATCTAATGGACGACACCACAGAATGTATAAAAATCATGAATGTAATTGAAAGATCCTCATTACAAGAATTTAATCAATTAATCACCCATATATGAAATGCAATGGTATGAAGCGGTATGATGCGAATGATATAATGTGTCATTCTATTTTCTTTTGCAAGTTTGAAAAATATGCACAATATAGTCAGTGGCCATCTAGATATCATTTTTGATATCCATCCGGTATCTATCCTATATCTTGATTGTGCTTTATATAATGATGTATCATGGATTCGATACTTTTCAGTTTGATGATTTGCATGACTTGGTATTGTGTTGCTATTAGAGAAACTTTTGAGGTTTTCCATGAGACTCAAACACCCTAGTAGACTTCTCAAACATCACATACTAACTGTACAAGGCTTTTGTTGGACAAGGCTTTCATCACGAATGACCCAACTATTCATTACCCCTGTGTGTGCACGTGAGTATTTTTAGATAGACCATAGGCATACCCCAGATGTCAGTCGAGACTCTTCCAACCCATATGTGAGATCGGGTTCCTCCTATGTTCGTATCATCCTTGTTTCAGACTTGATTGGACTATAATGCTAGACAACCCCAGGCACCTAGAGCTAGCTCATCTCACAAATTGATCAGGACTACCCCTCCAAAAATAGTCGAGACTCTTTCAACCCATTGCTGCATTTGGGGATCACCCAATAAAACTACTACTCCGAAAGCAGGCGAGACTCTTTCAACCCATTGCTGCACTCGAGGTTCATTCTATGGCTTTGAAATGGTGAACAATCCAGGGATTCAAGTTCTCACCCCATTTTGATTTTTGCTCATATGTAGTGATAAAAATCACTGTTTTTCACGTTTTACTTCGAGTGATAAAAATCACTGTTTATTCCCATTTTTCTTGAGCAAGGGATTTGTATAGTGCTTTTAATTCACTATATCATTTTAGATTTGAACTTTGAACTTTGGGTTTGAAATTTAAACTATGTATCTATGTACGAGTAGGGGAAATTCTTGTCCTTTTGCCAAGGTTCACCACTCTAGACCGAACTATTTGCAAGATAAGTAGGTAATAAAACCCATCTCTCTAAATACCCAGGACCACTTTCGTAGCTTTCATCCTCCCTTATCTTAGCAGGATTTTAAATGTGTCAATTAGTGATGGGATCCTGATATGCCAAGCACTATCACAACTAATGACCTCATCTACAAAAGCAAAAACAACTTTCTATGACATCTGAGAAACCCACTAGGTATGGCTGAGTGACCGGAAAACTTTGGTATACACACATATCTCATAGAAATAGGTGTTGTGTATGAATGCAATGGATTATGATAAATGCAAAGGTGCATGATTAAAACACAAACGTGGCATCATTTGTAAGAGTGACAAACACAATCCCTCCTACTACGAAATGCAACGGATGACGAATGCCTATATGCAATGCAATAATGAAATGAATGCATGTGTAAATGAACATGCATAATGCAAATGCAAATATTTTTGGATTTTATGCTTTACCAATTTTTATGGATTTTGAGCCTTTATATTTGACCAAACGATGAGTACATGCCTTTGGAGCCTTTAGGAGTGACCAAACGATGAGGAAATGCCTTTGGAGCCTTTAAATTGACCAAGTGATTTTAAGAAAACCCTTGGAGCCTTTTGGGATGACCAACCGGTTATAAGCAACACCCTTTGGAGCTTTTGATTGACCAAGCAATTCTTAAGAACCCTTGAAATTTTTTAGGATGACCGAGTGGTTTTAAGCAAACCCTCAGGACCTTTGGGTTGACCAAGCGATTTCTAAAACCCTTGGAGCCTTTTGGGATTGACCGAGCGATTTTAAGCAAACCCTTGAGACCTTTTACTGACATGACCAAGCGGTTTTAGGAACCCTTGGAGCCTTTTGGGAGGGTATGCTACCCTATGTACCCCTAGTGTGCATGCTATTCACTAAAATGTAATCAGCTTGTTTAGGAAGAGTGATAGAAATCAACTCTCCCAAATGAGGAATGGACCTCAATGGAGTGCCTATGTTTTGGTAGGGTTGAACGAGTGAACCATCCTCATGGATCGCGTCTCATTCTACTAGGTCTTGGATGACCCTCTTAAATGATTGACAATCCTGAATATCATGTCCATGCGCTCGATGATACACACAAAAGGGACTCCCATCAGGTGACCTAGTCTTGGATGCCCTATGCTTGAATTCGGGTAATATGAATGCCTTTGCCTCGTGTAACTTTTGGAACAAAGTTAGAGTAGTCATCTGAAATGAAACTACTCGTTGCATTGGCTTATCGGGCTTACGAGGTGACTAACGACCTCGGGGTCACTCTTGAGGAGGTGTGACCTCCACTTCAGCATGTTGTGGCACTATAAGAGAACCATATACATTATAAACCCCCTTATCTATCAAGTTTTGCACCACACTCTTGAACTCACGATAATCTCGAATGCCATGACCCTCTATTCGATGATAGAGACAATAGTGATGCTCCCTGTAACCCATAGGTTTAGCTCTATTTGGGTCTAAAGAGGTGATATCAGGCAAGGTGATAACCTTAGCCTCTTGTAGCTTCTGAAATATGTTAGACATAGACTCTTTTAAAGGAGTCCAAATGTGCTGTGACTATTTTGGGTGCTCGACCCACCTTGGTTTGCCTTGAGGACCCACTGGTTGGGTTGGTCGCATGGGCTTTTGCTTTTGCTGAGGTTTTTCCTGCACTTGCACAGGAAGTGATTCGGCCTCAGACAAGGGTTGCTTTTGTGATCCCAGGTTTTCAAACTGGTTCATGATAAAATGCAATGCCTTATCTTGCTCATCCATTCGATGCTCCATTCATTCTAGATGACTTAGAATGGATTGCAAGACTAACAAAGAGTTCATATGTATTTCCAATGACTGATTTGAAATACCTTTGTCTATTGAAGGAAATAGAAAAGTGGATGCTATGGATCCATTAGGTAATTGCAAATCACCTATTTCCTTCATTTGGGTTGATGTGGAAGCTTCTTGATGACACACTTCATTTGTGCTATCCACATGCTCATGCCTATGACTCAGCTCAAGTTGTTGTTTCACTTCATTGTGTTGAACTATGTCAGTTTTAGTACCCCCAATCTGATGTGAGGAACCTACTTGTTTGTGCTCTTGAGATGGTGCCATGAGAAATGAGTCAGGAGTGACTAATTTCAAAGGTTCTGGCCCTGGCAATGTGGAAACACCATTGGATTACCCCATCTATGGCTCTATGTGATTAGGAATCACCTGATCTTCTAGCCTAATGTCAACCATTCCCACAAACTCATGAGAAGACTCCACACCTGTATGAGTCATAGGTGACTCGTCAACATACTGAGGCTATCTTATTTTAGTCATGATAACTGAACCTTCCTCATACTCATGCGATGCCTCCAGGATAGGATCCATAGGTAGAGACTCGACAAAAAGTTGACCTAAATCCTCAATGGACTCCATGGTGGGCAACATCATAATGTTGGCCTCTATAAGCTCTTCATATTCACCATCATCCTCATGAGGACTACCCTATGACATGATGGATGAAGATGGTGTGATACACTCGGATGCATCCATGACCATGCTAGGTTCTTCTGCTTTGGTAGGAGTAAGAGGCTCCTCTAAAGACACATCAGAGATAGTTGTGAGCATCTTCATAACTGCATTCATCAATCCTTCCCTGCTAAGAGGTGTCGAGGATGTAGGTGTGATGGGTGAAGCCACAAGGGACAATGGTGGTGAAGGTAAATCCACCACAGTCTGCGGGGTTGCATCCAAACTTTGGATAGACTCCTCAGGTTGAATGTTTAGATGCCTAGGTGACCCACAAGATTCTTGAGGGTGATCCTCAGGTTTATAATACTTGAAGGGATCTGGGTCCACCTCAACTATATGGACTTCACTTCCATGGGTGTACTTAATGCACTGATGCACTATGGATGGTACGCACTCCATGGCTCTTATCCATGGTCTTCCAAGCAGCAAGTTATACTATCTTGAACCCTCTAAAACGTAGCACAATGTAGGAATAATATTTTGTCCTACCTCGATGGGGAGGACTATTGTGCCTACTATAGGGGATTCCACATCATTAAAGGCTTGCAGCATTAAAGTTATTTCCTTGATGTGGGATGGTGGAATTTTGAGATGTTTGAATGTTGAGGTGGTGATGATATTAATTGATGATCCTGTATCCACCAACACTCGCTTATACACAATCTGATTGATCCTCGCTATGATATGCAATGGAGGATCAGATTCTTTGATAGGGATAGGTTTGAATTCCTATTTATGGAAAGTAATCACAGGTTCCTTATATGGTGGAATAGATTGTATATGCCCCAAGGATTGTGATGACTTTTGAGCATTGACATTGCTCACCTGTCTAACATGACTACTCTCAATCTCATGCTTACGCATGGGATCCTTAAACATCTCTTTCTATTGTTCTTCGATAACCCTAGGCATGTCTATCCATCTAGAGGAATGGCTATCTACTTGCTTAAGTGGTAACTCTTGACGATGCATTGGGTGCATCGCGTTGACTTGTTGCCTAGGCACTCTAGGTATGAGCTTCTTTTTAGGAGTTACCTCACATGATTGTTCTTCACATAATTTCTATTGGTAAATCCTCTCTTCACATCGTTGGAGCTCATCCAACCTTTGTTGATGCGATCTCTTCTTCTCTTCGCACTCACGCTCTAGACGCTCACGCTCAATGCACGCCTCCTCCAATTGGTCTTGGAGGAGTCACCTCTTATGGGCTGCATGAGACTCAGATTCCCTATATGACTGACTCATGGAGTAAGATCCACAACTCTCTATCCCACTAGGGGGAGACCTAATGACGTGGGTTCTCACTGTGTGTGAAGAAACCCTATGATCTATATGGGTGGATCCCTTGCATAACGAAGGGGGTTCACAACGACTATCAAAATGTCATGCTAGGAGGCTTATATCCTTAGGTGCATGATGTGTGTGATGCCTAGAAAGGAGGTGTGAGAGGTCTGCAAGATCCTCAGGTGAATATCAGAGGTGTTCAGAGCCTCTCCATGAACATTCTGACTCATTAGCTCATGATTGAGCTCTATCATGCCTAGTCGTCATGATGAACCGACTAAGCAAGACTTGAGAGGAAGCCTCTCTCACTAAGAATTTTGGCCTCAAGGAAGGCCTTATCTTGATGGATTAAGCAATAAAGAAGCATACAAAGTAAACAATGTGATTATCTTCTTTACATTTTAAAAGTGAGCCCTAAACTGTTTGATGTGTTTCAATGATTTGTTGTGTCAGTAAAGAAACTCTTATCATGTTTTGCAAAGCTTGTTGAATGATATTCTTAGTTTAATGGCTTTCACCTGTATACTCATAGCTCGACAATCTGGATGTGACTTCCAGACCATGTAATCCAACCTATAATGTGTGGTAATGAAGCCCACACATGGTCAGGGAGCACAGGTCCTCCCAGATCCTCACCCATTTTCCCCAGTCAACGTTATACCCTCCGAAGAGAATACATGCAAATTTTCTAGGGTACGAAAGGTTCTCGGATCCGGTATTGGTCTAGTATCCAAGGGTACGTAGGATTTGGGCCAACGGATGGAAATCACCTCCACCATCATTGAACCCTACTAGTGGTTGGATGTGACTCCCAACTCACTAGCATTTAAGTGCAAAGTGGTGTGTGTGGTTCATTTTAATTTGCATAAAATGAAAATGCATAATATAGCATAAATGATTGTTTCCTACATGTAATGTAAAAATAAATGTTTCATATTAAGAAATGCATGCTATATCCTACATGATTTTTGATAATGCAAGCTATGATGCAAATGGCCACTGCTTGGGCCTCAAACATGCAAACCAACACACAATAACTATCAAGCACGTTGGATTCTAGGGTGGACTGCACTCAGAGGTCCATTGTTCCTAGAAGTGCCTATCAAAAATTAGAAAAAGAAACTCTAGGACCTAGTTCATTTCCATTTCTTTTTTTCCTTAGTTGTATTTCAAATTTTGTTTTGGAAAATACAGAAGCAAAAAAGAGACAGAGAGGGTGAAAAGTGGGACCTACCTCAGGTCCACATCCGATCTATGCTTTGTCCTCCTACTGTCTGATCTGTCTACTATAAACCATAGGTCTGATGCATGGTTCAGACTATAGACCATGTCTTGAAGCCATGGGCCAACAATGAGACCATAGCTATAAGCTATGGTTTGCACTCGCAATTCCAAAAACATAAGAACAATCAGTTAGATCACTTGAAATGCGGAGTTCCACCGTGATCGCCTTTTGACCTATCCAAAAAGCATGCACCTATCTAATAGATCAATTGGAATCAACATAAAAGCATGAAATGAGAAACAAGATTGCATATGACAATAAAATGGATACTTCTTTTATTAATATTGGAAATGAATCTCAATTACAATCATGCCCCTCTTAGGGTCACCCAAATGTTGATACAATCAATACAATTTCAAAGCCCCCAATGGGGTAGGCACAATATTAATGCTCTCTAAATAGTCACAAACTGCTCTAGGGTGGAGTTGACCCTCTTCTTCACATTGAGGAAGGTATTTGATAGTTGAATCTCCTTTAGACCTGATTCCCTATGGTCAAGAAACAACAGAGAAGCATTAAAAGCATTGGGAACCTCTCATGATGAGGTCCTTTGAGGAAATTGAACACAAAGATGCTATAAACATATGAAATCAAGAAAGCATACAAAATGTGTTAAACCTATGTTAAATTGATAAATATTCCTAGATATGCATAAAGGAATAATACAACTAACTATCTAATGGCCTACTTATGTGAAATAAAGCATGAAAGCATGGAAAGAAGCCATTAATGTCCTAAATGCTATAATGAAGTAAATCTACTCAAATATTTAATCCGATCAGTCAAAGTCTCTAAAATACCAAATAAAGCATTAAAATGACTAATCTAACCTAGATAAGCACTCTACAAAAAGAATAGTAAGGGGATCTTACACCTGTTGCAAACCGTAGCTCAGATGAGCGGTCTACACTGTAAACCATGGCTGACAGCCACGATGAGCAACTCAATAGTTTTACCCTCCAATTCTAGGGCTATGGACTTGATCCTCCTTGTCAAATTGATGATCAAGGGTCGCCTCAGTGTCCTCTGACAGATTTGGTGGTTGAATTGCTCGATTGGGCCTCTGTTTGCCCGAATTAGCATTTCTTGGCATTCTAGCTCCTTAGGGCATCCATGGCATGAATTGGCATGATGCTCAATTAGGTGACAATTGAATAACAACACTCCCTCTCAATGCACTCAAGTGAGTCCACAATTCGATAGGGCTTCATTGCTTCAATATCCAATGCTTGCTCTCATACTATTTTGAAACACTTCACTATCAAAATGCACTATATCATTGCCCTAATTTGAAGGGGTACTTATAGGACTACCCAAGGGCTAGGGGTGGCTTCATGGAGAAGCCAAGAACAAGAAGGGGTGGTTAGGATAGTTGGATTGGAAGCTTCCATCCTTTAACCACCTTCTTCTAGAACAAATGGTCGTTCAAACCGATTTGGCTCGGATGAAGGCCAACTGAACTTTAGTTAAGACCATAGGTGATAGCTATGGTTCAGACTGTAGACCATAGGTCTCAGCCATGGTTCATATTGTAGACCACAGGTCTCAGATGCGGTTCAGACTGATTAGGCCAAGGAGCCCAAATTGAGTGGTTAGAACCACTGCTCTATCTTGGAGTCTGTCCAAGATCTTCCATATGGTCTTGTAGCATGTCCATATGAGTAGTCACCTTCGACATGACGCGTTTTAGGTGTCTACAACCTCATATGACCATCCTGGAATATGATTTAATTCATTTTATCATGAAGTATTTTAGGTAGATTTTATCTTCTTTTGTTAAGTAGATTTTAACAATTTTTTTCTTCCTTTGTTAAACTTTGCTTTGAGCATAAAATAAAATACTAAAATCTAATTTTGCAATGTAGTGGCTTTAGAATAACACCTTAATGATTCATTTTAATGAAATTTTGGAAGTTATTAAAATTTCCATCTTTCACATTAAATGAAATTAATTTTCTTATCTTTAATAGTGCAAAGTTTGAATTAGTATTCCCTTTTAAAAGTGAATTTGTGCAAAACTTAAATTGTAAATTTCCTCTTAGTAGTGTGAACTTGTGTGAAAACTTGAAAATTGCAAAATTCCTTTAAAAATGTGAACTTTGTTAAGCTTATTTGAAAATGATATAACTTGTGGAGTGCAATGTTTTGGAACCTTAAAATAAAATGCCTTAATTAAATGTGTCCAAATAATTTAACAAGTTAGCCTTAAAAAACAAAATTATTTGGATGTTCTAATTACTTCAAAACCCCCATTATTGATTTTAGTGCAAAATAATGTAACATTTTAGGGCTTTGAGTGCTTTATGGAACTTAAATAAAATAAATGACAAAAGCTAAAATCTAAAATGATATGAAACAAAGTGTAGAAAATGATCGAAGAGAGCTACTGTAAACTAATTCTCCTATTTTGTAGAAAATGGAAGATTATGAATATTAAACAAAACCAGGTTAGACCTGCATCCACACAATCTAAATCCATTTAAGTGCAATAATTTAAGGAATAAAGGTTTGCATTAAAAAATTAAATGATGCTACCATACTATGCGTAAAATACCATTAAATAACTTCAATACATGCATGAGAATAATGTACAATGAAAAATTATATGGAGATATTTACACGTTGTAATGGTCCAGGCACGTGGGTATATTTTTAACCATATTTTAACATGAACCAACCGGGATATTTATTCTACTATTTGTTGCAACTTGAGCCTTCTATAATACAACTAAGCTCTCAATATCCATCATTTATTCAAAAGTAAAATAAGATCCCATAAGATATAGTATCTAATTAATTTTGTTATGACTCCATAGCACTAGGTTGAATGCAGCAAAACCACTTTCTCATAGATGTCTTATGCTAATTTCTTTGGTGTTTATAAACATGATATTCCTTAGCAAGATATTATATAGGAACACCTGGAATCTGACTATTGCCACCTATATTTTTCTCATCTCTAACTTTGTTAAAGATTACTGTGAACCCTTCTGTTGAATTTGGGTCATTCACATCCCACTCACCAAACCTTGGTAGCAGATGACCCTTCTCTTATGACATGAATGTGGACACAAGGGTTTCATGAGAAAAAGAAATAATGGGATTGAGACTCGATCTCCACACCTCCTTACTGCAAAGCACAAAACTAAAGTGCAGGACTACTTGACTTCAAAAATGATTCTTTCCTGTAAACTATGGGCCATCATCCAATGTATCAATTTCCTTGAAACTTTGGTCTAGTATTCTAGATTTATGCAATTTGCATGCCTACTTCGACGCAATAGGTGTTGCAAGTCTTTTCGATAAACCAAACAAACATTCCAACCCTTCAAACTTACTTGAATAATCCTTAGATATTTCATCAAACATTAGGAAATTTGTTCTCATTCTAGATGCCCACACATAAATAGGTGTGGTATAATCGAAATGCATCTATCTAGCAATTACAACCACTTCTCTGAATTTAGTTGAAACATGGAACGGGAGATCCAATTCATCATAACTCTTACAATGTAGTCTCCACTTTAATTAGTATACTAAATTTTGTAAGTCCTGGTTTAAATTTATTAGATCTAGGTGATGATTTTCTATTGGTGATTATTCCGTTCGTAGTTAGTTGGGTGTTCATGTTGGGGATCCTATTATATCTCTAGGTGTGGCAAGATATTTAAGCTGGAAGGAATATGAGCTTCTCCACTAGGACTTTTCATGGCTTTTCACCCAGCTTTAGGGTTTCCTCAGTTCTTGATTATTGCTCCTTTATCTCGAAGCCCCAGGATATTCGTGAGATCTTCAGGAGGATTTGTGTGTTTGTGCTGCTATGAAATATTTTTGGATCATGTGCTTGGATTCTTGTTAGGTAGGTTCATCCCCATCTATTATTTTTTAGATGTCTTGTTGGGTCGGAGTTTCTTGGTCCATGTTATTTGAAAAGAAGTATTTTTAAATTTCATTTTCAATATTTAATGCTATTATTTCTTTTTTGTGTCGGAGTTGTCGTCGCATGGGATTGTAAATCAGTTAAGTCAAACGACTAGTTTGTAGTATCACATGCTAGGATTTCCTGGTTTGTCAATCCATTTTGTGGGACTTGAGTTGGAGTTGTACTTTTAATCCTTTTTACTGCTCATGTTTATCTTGTTATTGAAGTTGTCGCTACTTGGGGTTGTAAATTTGTTATGACAGGTGGTTGTTTCAATTTTGTTGTCTGAGTGGGTAATTCAAAGTTCAAATTATTTTTATGTGCTCAGGTTCAAGTGGTGCTCTCAAAGGAGAATATTTTTTCTGCCTCCATGACGAGTTGTTGACCCCCTCTTTCGGTTGAGGGGTGGTGACTTTGGGCTTAATGGTTATAATTCTTGAGATGGAGCTTCATCTTAAGGTTCTAGGATCCTCTAAAAACCCTTACCATAAAATTAATCAAAAAATATATTTAAAAAATCACTTAACCTAATAAAATATATGAATGAAACAATATTATAAAAAATAAAAAATAAACTTTTTCAACTTATTTTTAATACTTACATATTAAATTATTTGTAATATTGCTATGTTGGAATTTCGTTCCACTTTAATAGTTCTTATTCTAAGATATTATCAGCTCTAAATTAACCAATTAAATTAAATTAACCAATTAAATTCATTTTACAAAATAATTAATGACTCCATAAACCAATTTACAATAACTAGCACACTAGCATTTCCTTCTATCAATAAACATAATTTAATATGTTTTATTAAGGATTTACTTCATTTGTTTATTAAAAATTTGCAATTGTTCAATTAATGTAGCATTTTCCTTCTCATCAAGTAGTGCTTAGTGTCCAGTTTTATATTCATAAGTTCTAAAATCTTATTATTATTATTTGATATACAAGTGTTTTTCCACCTGTCCCATCTATCAAATACTTTAAAATAATTTGTTTTAGATAAATATTAAGGTTTTATTTCAGTCTATCGAATAGCTTAAAATAATTTGTTTTATATAAATGTTGATGATTTAATTCATTTGTTTCTTAAAAAAAAATGTAATTGTTCAATCAATGTAGCATTTCTTTAAGTAGTGTTTATTATCCATTTTTATATCCATAAGTTTTAAAATCTTATTATTATTTGATATACAGGTGTCTTTTCCACCTGTAAATATTTACTCCATTGAGAGGACCTAAAGGGGCTTGGGATTGGAACCTGTCAAAAATCTTATTATTTTATATACATTGTAAATCCTCTGAAATCTATCTTAATATTAAGTATTTCAAACTTAAATTGACACCATTATCTCATTAGACTTTTTTTTTCAATGAGTTTATACAAGGTTTTTACGAGGGGTCCCTCTCCTGTCTCGTCCCCTCATACTGAGTGGGGTTTGAACCTTGGACCTCTTTGAGGCCAAAGCCCTTACCACTATAGTAAGATTGTGGTTATCCCCTATTTCATTCGACTTTTATGTAATAATCATCTTTGGTATTTTTATATAAAATAATTATAATTATAAATTTATATTATAAAAAATAATACATTTATTAATTTATAAATAATTAATATTAAAATAATTTAACATTATTATAAGATATTAATATTTCGTGTCTGTATACACATATCTTATATCTTATACTATCTTAGATATATAAAATATATAGTTATCAATTTGGAGACGCATATCTCATTTCAATTCACATTTTTGGGCACCATTTTAGTTTAAATTGTTTAAATATTTTTTAAATATTTTAAATCCACCATAATGTCCGCGGATAATTTTCTTAATGTGGGCTTTTTTAATAAAATATTAATATTGTTTAGGATGTGGCTGACCTTCCTGGCTACCATTGTAGGACGCTTATAGACCTAAAATTATATAATATGAGGTCCAAGGTTCAAATCGTGAGTGTGTGAGAGGGTGGGCGTGTGTTCATTAAAAAAAAATTATAACACACCCTTTATAATATAAAATTATCTTTATAATATAAAATTATGTTTATAAATTAAAAAAAAAAAATTGTCTCCACATTAAAAAAAAATAGATACACTCCTTTATAACATAAAATTATGTTTATAAATTATAAAAAAAAAATGTCTCCACATTAAAAAATTTCGTATTTCTCATAGAGATCAAACATTTACATGTCTCCTACAAGATTTGAACATACATGGAAGAGTCATCTCGGAAAAGGAAATTAAAACAAAGGGTTTACTTCCATCTATGGTAAAATGAAAATGTCCAGAAATTAAGTTTATCAAAATTTATTTTGAAGGATGGTGCTTCAAAAGGAAATCCAAGAAAAGCTTATGGAGGTGGTGTTTTTAGAAACAGTGAAGGCAAAATTCTCCTCACTTATATAGAATCATATGGAACTTTAACTAACAACTATGTGAAGGAAAAAAGATGGAAGTATATTTTAATTGAAGTATATTTCAATTGAGAGAAACTTACAAATTTTCATCAATGCTATTAACAAAAATGAATATAAAGATTAGATAAAAAATAATATTGTTATTGATGTTATCATCTATTACATTGAGACAATCCCTAAAAAAAATATAAGTGCCCCACTTTGGATCTTTGAAAAGCATAATCCTCGTATCATAACAGTGTGGATTTGTGACAACCGGATTGATTTTACAATCTATTATGGGACGAATGCCAGGTCCATAGAGCTGCATCTGACTGATGTAAGCAGCCTTCTTGAAGCCCTCATAAGCGAAGTGCCCACTGCCCATCTCTGTTCCTGAATGTGGGGAATCTGAACCATTACTCATAACGGTCACTCCCCCTCCAAATTCCATCGATTTGGGGATCACTTCACCAATTATAGATTCAGGGTAATAACCCACTAGACTTTCTTGTGCGTACACAGACCATACTTAATGTTATCTCAAACTTCCTGCCATCAAAATTAACTCAGTTCTTCTTATGAATGGTGTCACTGAATTTATTTTAGAATTAAAAAGTATGTTATCTTGAAATAGACAAAATGGTTTTTGATTTTAAACTTATTCATGCACATAATACATATAAATATAAAATAATTAATAACCCATGCACTGAAGAGAACTCTGGCTTACATGATTTATAGTTACGTTGATGTCCGGTGGGTCTCCACCGTAATTAGATACAGGTTTAATTATTGAGAAAGGTTGATGGACCTGGTGCCAACTTAAAGGCATCGCATTCTACGTTGAAGCAACCTTGCCTGGACTGATTGGTCTATATCAGTCCATATCAGGAAAGTGTTACGTAAGTGGTCTGAAAGACGGTATTCTTGTAAAATCTTTTGTTTAGAATATAAATACATGTAACTAAGATTTTTATGGATAGTATCTTTACCAAATAATATACATATATTCTAGGTCTTTCACCTGCAATCATTACATCATATAACGTTAGAAAATTCTCATTTACTTTCACTTGTGTGAAAATAATTTGGTGCGGGGTAATTATTGTTTAATTTCACATTTATAATTAAAACATTGAATTTTGACAGTCTAAATTTGAAGGATTTTTTTTTTTTTTTTTTCCAATTTTTATTTATTTTGTTAAATAAAAGATCCTGTAATTAAAATTAAAATAGAAATATTTATAAGTGAATCTAAAGGATTTAAAGTTTTAATTTCTTTATAATTTAATCATTATTCAATCCTGTAATTAAAATTAAAAAAGAAATATTTATAAGTGAATCTAAAGGATGTAAAGTTTTAATTTCTTTATAATTTAATCATTATTCAATCAATCATCTTATTATTACGTAAATATTATTTTATATTTATTATTAAACATTTAAATAGTTAAAATTTAATATATTATATAAAATTTACATTCATTAAGATATCAAAATTAATTTAATAGTAAAAATGTTTATACCTAAAATTTTAAAAAGGTATATATCTATTTGACTTGAAAACATTAAATTATAAATAGTTAATATTTATTTAAAATATTGTCAAATATTTATATTAATTCATATTTATTACTTGTTTAATTAAATAAATTATTTAATATTTAAATTTTATTTAATTATATATAATTGTTAAAATCTAATTTTAAATCTAATTAAACAATAAATATATAATTATAATAACTAAATAATTATAATACTATTAAAAATAAATTTAATATCAAAAAAATCACAATAAAATTACAATATAAATAATTGTAAAAGTTAAATATGATCAATCATAAAATATGATATATTTTAGTTGTAAATTGATAATATAATTTTTAATAAATTTTATTATATAATATATATAATTTTTAATATATAAAAGAATTCATAACATCATTGGATGCTACCATTTTATAATATTTAAAGAATTCTATATAAAAATAAGACTACAATCCATTTTATTTTATTTTTATAATGTTAAATTTAATAAGATTTATATGTTATGAGAAATCTCGTAGAAATCAAAATTAGTTTACATTACTCCTACTACTACCTAAATGCTACTTATATCCAATGCCATATAAAGTAACCCCATGTGGTCCAACTTGGTTCCTACTACTGCCTAAATGCCACTTGTATCCAATGCCCTATAAAGTAACCTCATGTGGTCCAACTTGGTATGAAGTAACCTTGGGTGGAGCATGCAAATACGTAACATGCAAAGCTTCACTTTCACTAGTTAATATACTTTAACTGCTCCTTAAATTTTATATATGTAAAGCATCATCTTCTCTCTTGAGACATGGGTCTGAGTGTCCTACTGAATCCAAGCTCTTCCATTTCAATTTCATCATGGGCTCCCTATTGATAATGAATTTTTTGGGGTAATATGCAAAGCTTCATTTTCACTAGTTAATATACTTTAACTGTTCCTTAAATTTTATATATGTAAAGCATCATCTTGTCTCTTGAGACATATGGGTCTGAGTGTCCGACTGAATCCAAGCTCTTTCATGTCAAGTTCATCATGGGCTTCCTGTTGATAAAGATTTTTTTTTATATCATTACTTATGTTGTTAATACGCACAATGGCAATGACATACCCAAAGATCAAAAGTATAACATGTTGGATTTCAAAGCATGAGTTATTGATATCTTCCATATTTTGAGCTCATTGCTAGGCCACAACCATCTTCGTGATGTGTATGACCCTCAAATAAAGGTAAATTATGCCCATTATAGATGGGGCATGGAAATTTGCATTACATCACTTAAATTACATTGCTTATGTGAAATAATTCATTATAACTACTAATTACTTGCATTAAACTTACTGGTTTATTTCACAATAAAATCACAATATAAATAATTGTAAAAGTTAAATATGATCAACCATAAAATATAATATATTTTAGTTGTAAATCGATAATATAATTTTTAATAAATTTTATTATATAATATAATTTTTAATACATAAAATAATTCATAACATCAATGGGTGCTACTATTTTATAACATTTAACAGTCTTCATCTCATGTCGGGTTACCATTAACAAGACGGTGGGTGTGTTGGAAGCCTTCGCTGATAGTTTGAACCTTGCCAGTTGCTATGCTGGCATTACTAAAAATTGTGATTGTAACCAATTCATCTATGTAATCAAAAAATAATTACAATCCATTTTATTTTATTTTTATAAAGTTAAATCTAATAAGATTTATATGTTATGAGAAATCTTGTAGAAATCAAAATTAGTTTACATTGCTTCTACTACTACCTAAATGTTTTATTTATTTTGCCTCTTAGGCTGACTACCCTCTAAGTAGTCACAAAATTTCTCTTACTAGGAAACCCTTTGTCCTCAAGGATCTACTTACGTACAGGTTCCTTACCTTATCTTTATTTAGGGGTCATAGCATTCTCTACAAACTCAAGCTCCTATGCTTAAGGTAAAATCCATCTGCCACCTGCTTGCACTAGGCACATCATGTACCAACAAGCCTCTAGCATTCTGATTGAACCAACATGGCATCTTATGGTGCCTTTGCACTCAAAAGTTGCCTTAGCACCACTACTTCCATCCGAATATTTACCAACGATCCTTCAAGCCATTGGAGCAATACCTAATCATGGAAAGTGCAATGTCCATCCTTTCTTTATGCCATGATACCATCCACAACCTCCTTTACCATTCACCCATATTTATCTCTTGGACTTAGGCTTGGGGATCTTGTTACAATATAAACTAGAACATTTTTTTGTTTCTTAAGAAACTCAAGACTTACAATATTCATGCCCAAAAAACCCTATATAACTCAAGAGCTTACCACAATCATGATCATAGCCTTGACCACATAACATGTCATGGCCAAAATCCAACACATCACCTAGACAACTACTTCCATGGTGTCAACCATTCCATAGCCCTTTGCCATACTAGAGTAGCCCATGGTTACTTATTGAACCAATCAAACCAAGAAAACATCCAACTTGCATTCCCTTAACAATCTACAACCATTCCCACAAGAATCTACATGCCACAATCCAAGGATATGGTTATAGCCTCTCCACAATACTATTTAGCTTGGTACCTAGACAAGCCCAACTATTGCACCACTTAATAACTTGGTATTCCTATCACACCTTGGTAACATATCATGCCAAGCTACTAGATTCATTGGCAGCATCACAACACTTAGCCCAACAACCACATCCTAGTTGATTAGACAACATAGGAGGTAGTGATACCTACAATATCCTCTCCCACTAAATTTTATGATGCCCTTGATGTAAAGAAAGTCTACATTATTACAACATTGGATTCTATAATACTTCCTATCTCAACTACATAGAACAAATTTCATTTGGCCAGTCTATCTTTTCCATGCACAACTCTATAAACTAGAACAAATAGAACTCAACACACTCTCTACATGCACTCCTTGCACCAAAGAACAATCCCATGCCACCCACCCTCTCTAGGTGCCCATACACCCCAAGAGTAGGAGACATCTAATTTTGGCCTGTTTCTCTCTCTCTATGCTCACTTTATCCAGCCACATACCAAGAACAACAGTGATTTACTCATGGACAACTTTTTCCCACCTCACGTTGCCATACTTTACAACAAAATCTAGAAGGTTATGGTAATTTTAAGAGTGAATTTAAATGGTAACAACTTTGACATTCAATAATAGCACACACAAAGAACCTCCCCCATGCTTAGTGAGATAGGAATAAAATGTCCCACTGTTATCATAGATTTGGAGAAAGTAAGTATATTCAATCAACTCAATATATGACTTGGCAAACTGACCCTAGGATCTTCAAACCATTCTATTTGCAACCAACTCTTTCCTCTTCTCTAGGATAATTGTCAATGCATTAGCATACATCTTGAAACACAACCTATAAAGGGTCACACCATTAGTTTTTTTACCTCTTCTTGGGTTTCCTCACATAAGACATAGTTACAATGAAAATTTTCATAGGACTAAGGGACTCATTATTCATCCACAGTTCAATTTTGAGTAGGTAGAAGCTTAAGCTTATCCATCAAATTCCTTAATAGAATAGGCTTATCCTTTCCACTATCAAATTTGTACTAGCTTCATTGTCTACACATCAAGTGGGTTAACTACTTTGAATATCTTAGCACCTCCAAAGACTAGGGGGTCCAAATCTCATAGGTTGCATTTCATTATATTGAATGCATTTCATCATGATCATCACCATAATATTCAACCAAAACAAAACCCTTCAAACCTGACTCAATCTATATTTGGCATAGATTCCATGTATGAAATTATTTTTTTATCACTTACATGTTCAACTCAACTAGTTGAACACCCTTTCGATACCCATAGCCTCTAAAAGTATGTCATCTTGAGATGACTACCAAGTTGCCTTCACATCTTAGGTTCTACCTTCTTGATGTCTTAGAATACTAGCTTCACCCCTACCACTCATTACATATTGTCCTTAGAGCTAATGGGGTACTGGGTACCACTTTGATGACTTCATTTTTCAAAATTCTATTTCTCATTGTCACAATAGCAAAGGCTCCATTGAAATTCTTTGTATTGTGAATTATGAACTTTGCTATAATCTATGGTTATGGCCAGTAACTTAGCATTCCAATTCAAAGTTAGCCATTCCATAAAATTCATGTCCAACAATCCCTATATAGCTCAAGATATTAGAACCAACATGTTTATAGTGTTGGCCACACAACATATCATGGCCAATACCTAGCACAATACCTAGACAACCACTTCCATGGTCTTTTGCCATACTAGAGTAGCTCATGTTTACTTATTGAGCTAACCACGCTAAGAAACCATCCTTCCTACATTTCCTTCACAATCCACAACCATACCCACAATTATTTGCATACCACAATCCAAGGTACCTCACAAGGATATGGTTATAGCCTCCCCACAATCTTGTTTAGCTTGGTACCTAGACAAGCCCAACTATTGCACCACTTAACAAATTAGCATTCTTACTATATGGTCCTCTTTTCTTGGCACATGGGGCAACATATTTTTCTTGACATATTTATTCCTCCAAGGGTATCCAACCTTCCCAAAAATTCCTTACAACATCTTATGGCTTAGCAGTACATAGGGTAAGTTGAGTTGTGCAGCCACTAGGACTTCCCAGGAGGTCACTCATCCCAACTACTCAGCCAAGGTATGCTTAACCATTGGTAATTATTGGTAATGGAGCTACAAGAAGCCCACCAGTGGACACCATTGGTTTTCCCACTTATAGAATTGCTCCTCACAAGATTGAAAATCCTCATATCTCATATTCCCTTACCATTATTTCCATGCACCCTCTAATGGAAATGGATCTCTAAGGCTTGTTATGGGTGAGGAAGGAGGCTTGATACTAACCACTTATCCATAGTAGTTGTCATGGAGGTAGTGACTTCACTTTATTGTCTTTCAATGACCACTATGTTTCAGTATCACCCACACGTAGTACCACTCCCAATAGTTACTGTGGTCTATATCTTAATGTCACACACCTACAACAAGATGATAAAAAAATAAGCCAAAAAAAGATAGCAATGAAATATCAAAGCAAAGTTCAGCATACATAAAAATCTCATAATGCATGCACCACAAGGTCATCCAAAACTTACATTTTACATAATGTGCAATCTTGTATTATTATCATAAACATGATTACCATGTTTTGGTACAATGACCTTACACAATGGTGGCTCGATAGTACACCAACACAAATTTATTTTGGACACAAAAACCATGGGTATAGGTATACCCCAATAGACTTACACCCTTGCAATCCAATAATCCTTCTCATGGGATTTCCTAACCTTTTTAGCTTAGGTAACTAAGCCACGATGGTAAGATACCCTCGATGATGCAAACAAAATAGATTGTTTGACAAACCAATAATGACCCCAATAGTAACCTTCAACCCGCTATCCACCATATGTCTTTCCCTAGTGCTGTCACTCCTAGCTTACTCAAAAGACTCTATAGACACACAACAACATGAACCTCCTTGGAAACAAGACTAACTATCAGCTCTTTAGAGATACAAAATACTTTCAATACACTTGGCAACATAGACTATGTGATGATACAACAAACCAAGGTAAGCCACGTAGCCTGATGTAACATCTAGGAAAAATGGAACCTATGACAAAGTAGGTCCATGCAACACACTTAGCAACAAAATTGATTGACTCATTAACCACCCACTACCCACATACAACCATCTCCTAACCAACACTACCTAGTAGGTCTTGATAGGTGCTCACTCCTATCACTTGCAACCTCATGTAGCCTCTTAACTTGCATAGCAACACAAACCACCCATGGTAGACTCACATAGGGGAAACTCAATAGACTTGGAACTTGGAAAAAATGACAACTTGGCAACAATAACAACAACAACCATATTAGATAGCAAGAGATAATTAATGAGCATTAGGTACAAATTTGGGAGAACAAGTTCACCCATATTCTGCCCCACTTAAGTTGTCAATGCCCTTGGCACCAATGTTAAACCTTTTTTGACCTCCACTAAACATAAAACAATAGGTCCCTATGACTTACCTAAGGTATTTGTCAAAAAATACAACACACTAACTCTATGTTTGGGATGCCTCACTAAAAATGGACTAGTATAGGATTTGGGTGGTTAAACCCTCGCTTGCACTTGCTTACACAGTGATATCTCCTCCACTTAGGCACTTGAGTTAGACCCCAAGAAAACTTCACCCCACCTTTTTTAATCTAACCTACTAGCCCACCTATTGTGGTAGTTCTTCATCTTCATACTGTTGAAACTCATCCTTCTCTACAGCCTCCTCAACCAGCTTAAACTAACAAGTTGTTAACACTTGCTAAGGATAATCTATTTTTATATAAGGGCCTCCATACCTAAAATACTTCAACCATGAAAGAGTCTTACCTGCTTCACTCAAAGACCCTTTTCCTTTGTACTAGCTAAAAAACTATTAGATCCCATTGAAGACCTCTCTTTAAGTTACCCTTTGACTTTGATCCTCACTTTTTGTATTTCCTAAATACCAACTCTTAGAATCACTACTATTACCCTTCATGCTAACATTTACGATAGGATTGTGTTTCCCTCTAACCTTCTCATACCTAAAGTTGAAGAGTTTGTCAGTTATAGTGATGGCCTCACTTAAATCCTTTAGTGATTGATGATGAAGCTCGTTCTAAACCCAAGGTTGCAAGACTCTATCAAATATTAGGAGTCTATATTTTGATGATGTGGTCTTGATCCCCATAGAGATATCTTGAAATACATTTATGTAGTTTAAAATACTCCCTCTTCATTTCAATTCAAGCAACTTATTTTTGGCTTGTCACTCAATATTATTTGGTCGAAACTTCCTCTTTAGGGCCTTCTTCAAATTATTCCAGGAGTCTACCTTAATCGTAGATCTCCCTTACTCAATAACCATTGAAAGATGGTACCACTAGGATTTTGCTACTCCTTTAAAATACCTGGTCACCATACTAACTTCTTGTTCTCTATAAAAACCTCCAATGGTTAACAAATACTCCCCCATATCCTAACAAAAATCATCCAACAAATGATATTTCATGGCACCATCATAACTATTAAGATCCTTCGGCTTGGGGAGTCTCTTTGAAATGGTTGCACTAGCCTACCCATGATCTCGTTCCATCATACCAACCACTATCGCATGGTAATAGGCAACTTCCATTTGTAACTTCTCATGTGACTTCAATAACTTGGTGTGTACAATTTGCACCATTGCTTGGAATTCAATATTTCTTCCAACCACTTCCTCAACTTGGATATTTCATCCACTAAGGTGCACCATCATCCTACTCCTACCACCGAGTCATTATGTTGATCTTTCCATTCATTGTGTGCTTCATTTAAGGTAACAATTTGTTCCTCCATAAAATCAAGCTTTTTTGACACTCACTGGTTGAGGGACTCTATGGCGAGAGTTTAGTTGGTGTGTTAATTTTTTTCATGACTAAACCTTTCCTCTCCACCCCCTATGTGATCCTTTAGTGGGTCCAAGGATGGTGGGTTTTCACCAAACTCAACTATACTACCAAAAAGTAGACTAGACCGACCAACTGGTCACTTACTTAAGAAGAGCAAGTAGAATGGGGGTGATAAATGGATAGACCCCTTTGGTACTTAGGAATACTAATAAGAACCTTACCCTTAGAAATCCTAGGAAAATAACAAAATTCAAACGTAAATCAACCTAAGGCCTTGGCAATATAATTGTGAAAATGCCAAATATACACAAAAATTGATGTGATAACTCTACTACTGATGCATGACACAACCATGAGAAGACCTGATCCAATGTGGCTCTGATACCAATTGTTATGTGCATAGTAACTTCCACTTCATGGCCCCTTGATGACCATTATGTTTTAGTCTCACTCATGCACAACAACACAACTCTTGATCTCCCATTAGTCAGTGTGGACTACACCTTAATGTCACACACTTTTAGCAAGATGGAAAAATGACAAGCCAACACAAGATAGTAGTGAAAGCTCAAAATTAAAGGTTAACCTACTTAGCAAAACCCATAATGCATGCACCCCAACATTAGTTATCACTTAGGTTTTACACAATGTACAATATTGTATTATTATCATTTGTATAGTTACAATGCTTTGGCATAACAACCTTACAAAATGGTGTCTCGATGACACACCAACACAGAGCTCTTTTAGACACACCAACCATGGGTCGAGGTATGCCCCAAAAAACTTACACCCTTGAAATCCTATGATCCTTCTCATGATATTTTTTGACCTTTTTAGCTTAGGTAGCTAAGTCACAATGACAAGAGACCTCAACAACACGATAAAAATAGATCACTTGACAAAACAAGAACGACCCCAATAGTAACCTACAACCTATTGTCCATCAAATGCCTTTCCCTAGCACTTCACTCCTAGATTACTTACAATACTTTGTAAGCATGCTTTGGCATGAACCTCCTGGTGAGCAAAAATTATGTTTAGAAAATAATCATTTCTCTTCCATAAATTATCAATCTAGTAAGTCCGTAAACTTACAAGTGTCACACACAATATATGCCTACAGTGTTGGGGAATGAATCCATATGTACCTTATTTAGTTTTGTGGGGGATGTTTGTGCATTTGGATTCCGACCAAACCAAATAAACTAAGTGCAAAAAAATTAAATAAATAAATTACAATGCTAGAAATAAAGTGCGAGAAAATAAATGTACAAGAAAAATAAACACACACAACTAAAATTAAATAAAGTAGTAAATAAAGCAATAAACTAATCTATAGAAAATAAATACATAAATGAAACAGGGGAGGACTACTGCAAGGAGTGGTCCAAAGCTCCCACATATAGTCCGCCCGACTAGCTATGTAGAGCTTGCTCAAATAAGAGGAATTACACTCTTAATAATTTAGACAAAGAATGAAATGAAAATAATTTCTATGTAAATTAATAATTGATATCCCGTTCATTTGGCCTGCATCTTTATATAAGGTGCAACTAGATATTGTTACAATAACAAATCAATATAATTTAATCACATGATGTGATTAGTTACAATTGGTTCTACACAAATTTTATTTCCCTATTTTAAAGCATGTCTATTCACCAAAAGGATAAATATAAAAATACTTAGGTGTACGTAAAAAACAAATCCTAAACTAATGCATCCTAAAAATAATGCCTTAAGAGATTTACAAGGTCAACTAGCCAATCGATTGATAATAATAAAAATTACTTTATTCTATTTAATGAATGCATGATTAAAATAGTTCTCCTTTGTCTTCACATGCAACCTCCTCCTTAGCCCCTTCGTAAACCTGATCAATGTTGACTTAGTCTCCAATAAGTGCTTCCAATGTGTGGGAGTAAGGCGGCAGTAAGGCACCTTCCCATGCATGGGTGTAAGGTGCCAATGTAAGGTGCCTCCCCATGTATGGGAGTAAGGTGCCAAAGTATGCCGTCTCCCATGTATGGGAGTAAGGTGCCAAAGTAAGGCGCCTACTACATATACCTTAGAAACAATTAATCAAAAGCATTCCAGGTCCATTTGGGGTTTATACTGGGAAACACCATATTAGTAGCAAAACCTGCATTTATACACAGTTTCAACTAAAAACACTTGTTAAGCATAATACCAAATTTTCTATCAATTATATGCATAAGTTAAATAAAAATATATCTCACATGCTAATTAACCAGTAATAATCCCCCTTAAGAACTTATATAAAATAAGCATTTATTGTGCTGATCATCCCCCCATACCTAAATATTGTCACATCCTCATGACAAAAACCCCCGAAATAATAATAATATTTTTTTTTTCAATGGCCTTCAGCATCTCTATTTTTCCTCATGGGCACTGTTATTGAGCACTATTGTTTTTTTTCATTAAGCACATTTGCACCAGTAGAAGTTAGAAACATGTCATGACTGATCATTGTGGACAAATGGGTAAATCATGACCACACTGTTCAGACCAAATTACCACTACACTGTATTTTTCTTCATTAAGCACTATGGTACCAGTGAAAGCACATTACACTGATTTTGATAAGTGCCACCCTGTAATTTCTCATCCAAGCCTTCAGGTAGCTATCATAGGGCCACATTTTTTAGTTTTGTATATTGGTCAAATTTGGTGAGACCAAATTTAAAAATAAGTGTGGTCGCCTACCGCTATGTTTGCCCATGTCTAAAACATGTTTGACCCTCCTTTGTGGTACAAAGTAGCATTGTCTACATGTGTTGGCTGCCTTTGTCACAATGCGACAGTGATAAATTTATTCACCCAAATGCCACCATTTTTTTATTCTTTTTTTAATGGATTTATAGCCAGCTTCTGCCCCCACGTATATTCCAACAGATTGTTGTTCCGCTCAGTTTCAAACCAGAGGGTGATGTGAGATAATTGTAACTCCGGTCCACAAATGTCATTCTGCTCCCAAAGGTTTTCACATATTTCCATCCTGCTAAATAATTGTGGCATAAATAGAAGTGTTGCGAGATAAACTACAATTGCTCCAAATTGGAGATTATGCCATCCTGTCGTGGCTGGAATTATTTATATATATATATAATATTTATTTAATTATTTCGAGGAAGTTTTTCTCATATCCAGGGCATGTCATGTGCTTGAAATTTGATGGGAAAGTTTGACAGAGAGAATTTAAAGGGCATCTACTGAGTTTAGCATAGAAATTATTTTTAAAATAACTCTGCACATAATCAATGAAAAACACAGTACATACCTGGGTGAATTTCGTAGATTCTGATCTGTATGATGTTGATTGTGCAAAATGTCTTCATGCTACCTGTAACCATGGTGTACCAGCAAAATGAGATTGTTGTGACATTGGTGCTCTTGGAGAATTTATTTTTATTTTTTTGGTTGTCTTCTTTATCCACACTTTTAATCATCGATGTTCTTCCTCTGAATGTTTTAATTATGGTTAGATAACCAAATCATAGCCACCATAAAAAATCACGAGGTCTCTTTCTCCTCTGGGATTCAAACTTGTAATGCACACCCAAAACATAGCCAATAGTGTGTATGCTGAAAACTGCGATGGTAGGGGAATTTTTTCATGAAAGTAAGTGCCATATCCATGATGAGAATAGGCAAGGGAGATTTTTTTCTCATACGGCTGCATTACAGCCATAATTTACCACTATATTTTTTTATTTGCAGGAGATTCAAGTTCATCCAAATCCTCCCCCACTTAAATTGGTGATGCCCTCATCACTAGTAATAGGTTTACCCAAATCCTCTCCCACTTAAATTGGTGATACCCTCATCACTAGTAACAGGTCCCTCTGTGCAACAGGTCTGTAGCCCTCTAAACATCAGGTCCCACACTAAGCAATAGGAACCCCCAATCTAGGGAGAAGAAGTTGAGCACTACTGGGTATAAAGTGGATCTGTAACTCCTTTCTTAGGGAAGGGTTGCAACTCCTTTTAAGCACTCTTTTTCTTTCCCAGCCATCAGATTCTCTTTCTTTTTTTTAACTTTCCAATAGCTAGTGCACCAAAAAATACATGAGACAGAACGCATGAAATCAAGGTGCCCTCTTGGTTTTAAAAAGTGAGTAGTTTCTAATGCATCTACTATGGCAGAGTTGATCAGGCCCTCCAATTTGCTTTCATACTGTGTTAGCATCTGAGTTTCCCAAACGCAAAGGCGGGTATCTCTTCCATTTGTAGGAAATTAACACCCACGTCCATGCCCATATGGTGACTATCTCCTCTGGATGGAAACAGTCAAGTTTTCTATCTCCCTAAAAAATATGCAGGTTCATGGATGCTGATCTAGTTTAGGCCTTGTCTCCCAAGGTGCTTATTTTCCATACAATTAGGCTATTTCCCCTACAAAAGAAAAACTAAGAAAACTAAAATGCAGTTCAGTGCAATCCGTGCCTATTAGGCCCTAGCTCTCAGGATGCTTGCAACTTGCATACGGGAACTTTGCCTACAACACACCAAAGCAGCAAAAGAAATTTTTTGCTAAGAAAGATAGATGATGTGGGAATTTTTTTTTCCTTTTTTTTTTATAATAATCAAGGCACCCTTGACGCATAACATCAAGGTGTTTTTCTTTTTCTTTTTTTTTGTTTTTTTTTCAACTGTGATCAAGTGCCTCTGTTGATGGACATTGAGCAGTGCATCCCTCTATTGATGGACATTGAGTGATGCATACCTCTGTTGATGGAGCAAGGTGTTTGCTTGGCACCTACTTTGGGTGTAAGGTGCCTTACTCGGAAGTAAGTTGCCAACCTCAGTAAGGTGCCTACTTGAGTAAGGTGCCTACCTCAGTAATGTGCCTACCTCAATAAGGTGCCTACCTTAGTAAGGTGCCTACCTCAGTAAGGCACCTACCTCAGTAAGGCTCCATAGTAAGGTGCCTGCTTGGGTAAGGCGCTCCTAAAAACTATTGTATGACATATCTGCACTTCATGCTATCCTGCAAAACATAAAAAACTAAACTAAAGGTATTTATAAAATCCTAACTATTTTTTTCATCTGTTCTGCTATGACTAAAACATATCTTGGCTCTCTTTTTTTAATCATATGCATCCAAGAATAGATTGTCAACTACAACAATATGAGATGGGGATTTTAAAATTTGGTGGCCAAGCTGGAGAACTATCACCGATCCACCCTGGGAATTTGATTGAATGTGCTATGTATTGGAACATCTTCTCCACCAATCTGTTTGTGAGAAATAATGAACTTTATGCACTGTGATAGTATATTTCTCCATGATTTTAGATCCTCACCATCTCTTTGCAAAGTTGGCATTCTCCTCCACCATAGTGAGACTATATCTCCTCTCTGTATTTTTTTCCACATTTTTTTAATAGAATGCAATGCTACCATAAAAAACTATAGTATTGGCATTGTGCATTAGGAAGTGGAGGTTGTGCAATCCAGGTAGCTACACAGTCTGGTGTGTAGAAATTATGTTCCACGTACCACTATGAAGGATTTATGATAGCCAATAGCTCCAAACTTTTGCAATACCCAGCTCCTCATTAACAATACATAAAATTATTTTAATTTGGATTTTGGTTTTTCTAAGAGCACTAACTCTTTAGCTGCATCGCAAGGGTTAAATTTTGAGCCTTATTTTCTCATAGTGTGCTCCTGAATGCATCATTTATTTTTTTTAATTGAGTAGCCCTGACACATATGCATATGGATCAAACTAATTTTTCACTCTGAATTATTTCTTTTGCAGGTAAAATTAGAGTAGCACTGTGATCCTCTCATTTTGAGAGTGGGAATAAATCAATCCATTCACCATCATCTATGGTGTGTGTCGGGTGTTCAGCTGTGATGCTTCCATGAGACACCTCGTTGAGATTTATGTGCTATTTTTTGCTAGCCACTATGAACTCCATTCATATTTTTTTTTATCATGCCTAGGCACCATGTGGCATTCTTGCAAACATTTTACATCTAATTTATTCCAAGATCCTCCCCTATTTTTTTAGCTACCGATTGGAGATTTATCATTTCCCTTCTGGACTAAGCTGGTCCATGGGAAAGAGGATACTCTCTTCCAACAGGTAGCAAAAAAATATATTTTTTATTTGCTCTTAACTTTGGAGCCTTTTTAGTAGAAGATAATATTTTTTTTCCCATGAACACTGTGAACAATGTTCATTATGCTGTTGGTGGCAATGATGAAGGTGGGGTCCCCCCATGCCTATATCTGAGCTAGTCTTCTAAATATCATCTTCTTATTTATAAACTATTATGATATGTTGTAGCATGAGAGTATTTTCCTTCATGGCCTCACAACAAAACTCTTTCAACATTACGGAAAAATGTACAGGCTGGCAAATGACTACCTATGGCTAGCAACTTGAAGAAAATAGGGTGTAGCTATATTTTAAAAACATGTTCTAGTTTCTGATTCACCAGGTCACCTTAAGCGCAAGTGAACAACATACTCCATAACAAGATGTTCTATTTAAATTTAGCTCTGTCATTTTCCCTACATCATTAAAATATTTTGCCAATATGTTGCAAAGCATTAAGCCTGTGAAAAATTTTCAATCATTAAAAATAATCTTTTGGAGGCATAATTCCCCAATGGTTTTTGTATATAAAAACACATCCCTAAAAGTTTTCAATCAAACCTGGGTTGTGCTTTTTCTTTTATTTTTTTTAAACCATTCAAAACATGATGACATCCTTCATCACTTGATTTCCTAAATTTTTTCAACAACACATTTTATTCCTACTTCTACACTTAATATGGTACATCAGGTTCATTCCCACATTTACTTGAGAAGCTAGAAAATACAAATGGTTGCCTATGGGATTTGGCTCTGACTATGCCAAAAACTATTTTTGGCCTTTTAAAAAGGCCCTTGGTGGACTCACACTTCTCAGCTAAAAGATCTACAGGTATTTTTAAATGGTATTTTTATTTAACCTGTAAAACATAACACTACAATTTAGACACTCACCGAAAATGGTGCAAAAATGGTGAGCAAAAATTATATCTCAAAAAAAAATCATTTATTTTCCATAAATTATCAATCTGGTAAGTTCGTAAACTTATGAGTGTCATGCACAATATATTCTTGTAGTTTTAGGGAATGAATCTATCTGTACCTTATTTAGTTTTGTGGGGGATGTTTGTGCATTTGGATTTCGACCAAACCAAATAAACTAAGTGTGGAAAAATTAAATAAATAAATTACAATGCTGGAAATAAAGTGTGGGAAAATAAATGTACAAGAAAAATAAACACACACGACTGAAATTAAATAAAGTGGTATAAAGAAATAAAATAATCTATAGAAAATAAATACAAAAATGAAACATGGAAGGACTACTATAGGGAGTGGGCCCAAGCTCCCACAAATAGTCCGCCCGACTAGCTACGTAGAGCTTGCTCGAATAAGAGGAATTGCACTCTTAATAATTTAGAAAAAGAATGAAATACAAATAATTTTTGTGTAAATAAATCATTGATCTCCCATTCATTTGGCCTGCATATTTATATAAACCGTAGCCAAATATTGTTCCAATAACAAATCAATCTAATTTAATCACATGACATGATTAGTTACAATTGGTTCTACACATATTTTATTTCCCTATTTTAAAGCATGTCTGTTCACCAAAAGGATAAATATAAAAATACTTAGGTGTACATAACAAATAAATCCTAAACTAATGCATCCTAAAAATAATGCCTTAAGATATTTACAAGGTCAATCGGCCAATCGGTTGATAATAATAAAAAATACTTTATTCTATTTAATAAATGCATGATTAAAATAGTTCTCCTTTGTCTTCACGTGCAACCTCCTCCTTAGCCCCTTGGTCAACCTGGTCAATGTTGACTTAGTCTCCAATGCAAGTGCTTCCAATGTGTGGGAGTAAGGCACCAATAAGGTGCCTTCCCATGCATGGGAGTAAGGCGCCAGAGTAAGGCACCTCCCCATATATGGGAGTAAGATGCCAGAGTAAGGTGTCTACTCCATATACCTTAGATGCAATTAATAAGAAGCATAACAGGTCCATTTGGGGTGTAGACTAGGAAACACCATATTAGTAGAAAAAACTGTATTTATACACAGTTTCCACTAAAAACACTCGTTAAGCATAATACCGAATTTTCTATCAATTATATGCATATGTTAAATAAATATATATATCACATGCTAATTAACCAATAATAATTCCCATTAATAATGTATATAAAATGAGCATTTCTAGTGCTCATCACCTCCTTAGTAGTAAGACTAACTATCAACTCTTTGGTGGCACAAAATACTTTCAACACACTTGGAAACTCAAGCTATGTGATGACATAAAAAACTAAGGTGGGCCACATAGCCTAATGTAATGCCCAAGAAAAAGTGAACTTACAATGAAGTAGGTCTAATGCAGCACGCTTGGAAATAAACTTTATTGACTCATTGACCATCCATTGCCTATATACAACCATAGACAATGAATGCCTCCTAACCAAAATTTCCTGGTAGGTCTTGATAGACATTCACTCCTATCACTTGCAACCTTAGGTATCATCTCAACTTGCATGACAACATAAACCACCAATGATAGACTCACACATAGGTAAAACTCAATGGACTTGGCACTTAGCAAACATAACTTGGAAAACATCACAACAACCATATTAGAAATCAAGAGAGAGTGTATGAGCATTAGGTGGAACTTTGGGAGAACAAGTTTACCCATAGTAGTTTTAGGTAAAAATCCCACCATAACAATGGAAAAGGTGGTCCATTATTTTGGACTAATCATTTTTCTTTCCAAATAGCTGGGTAAAGTACCATTGTCAAGCTACCAACCTTGTCTTGCTAGAAAAAATTTCCTAGCCAACCAACTTTCTTGGCAACACAACTTGTTAGGTTTCCAGCTTCCTTGGCAGCACAACTTACCAAGTTGTCAGCTTCCTTGGCAACACAACTTACCAAGTTGTCAGCTTCCTTGGTATTACAACTTACTAGTATGCTAGCTCTTTGACAAAACACTTTGCCACACTATTAGCTTCCTTGGAAGCACAACTTGCTAGGCTACCAGCTCCTTAGCAACACACTTTTCAATGCTACCAACTTCTTGGTAGCACAACTTATTAGGCTACCAAATCCTTGGAAACACAAATTTTCAAGATACTAGCTTCCTTGGAAGCATGACAAAACTTAGCTCGACAACCATATCTTGGTAGTTTTTATAGCATAGGATGTAGCAATACCTGCAATATCCTCTCCCATTGAATCCAACAATGTCCTCAACATCAAGGAAGTCTACATCCTCACAACATTGGATTCTACAACACTTTCTATCTCAACTACACATAACACATTTCATTTGGCTAGCCTATTCCATCCATGCACATCTTTGTATAAAAGAACATACACAACTTAACACACTCTCTACATGGACCCCTTGCATTAGAGAACAATCACATGCCACCTACCCTCTCTAGGCACCCATACACCCCAAGAGTAGGAGACATCTAAGTTTATCCTACCGCTCCCTTTCTAGGCTCACATTATCTAGCCACAATGTAAAAGCTCCACACTATACAAAGCACATACCAAGCACAATAGAAACTTACTCATGGACAACCTTTTCCCACCTTCTGTTACCATCCTTGGCAACATGACCTAGAGGATTACAGTATTTCCAATAGTATCACCTCTAACATTCAATTGTAGGACACACAAAGAACCTCCCCCATGCTTAGTGAGAAAGGAACACAATGTCCCACTACTATCATAGATTTGAGAAAAGCAAGTATATTAAATCAACTCAGTCTATGACTAGGCACACTAGACCTCGACTCATCAAACCATTCTATTTGCAACCAACCCTATGCTCTTCTCCAAGATAACTATCATTGCATTAGCATACCTCTTAAAGCACAACCCACAAAGAGACCCATCATTGGTTTGTTGAACTCTTCTCTAGTTTTCTCACTTAAGAGATACCCACATTGAAACTTTTCATAGGACCAAGGAACTCATTATTCATTTACCTGGTTCACTTTTGGTATAAGCATACATACACCATAGTCAATAGTCATCTTTTAGCTTGGGAAAATATTTCCTCGTACACATTGTAATGGTCCAGGCACGTGGATATATTTTTTGCCATACTTTAACATGAACCAACCGGGATCTTCAGTCTACTATTTGCTGCAACTTAAGCTTTCTATAATACAACTAAGTTCCTAATATCCATCATTTATTTAGAAATGAAATAAGACCCCATAAGCTATAATATCTAATTAATTTTTTTATGAATCCATAGCACTAGGTTGCATGCAACAAAGCCACTTTATCGTATATATCTTATGCTAATTTCCTTGGTGTTTATAAACATCATATTCCTTAGTAGGAGATTATCTAGGAACACCTGGGATCTGACTATTGTCATCTGTATTTTTCTCATCTCTAACTTTGTTAAATATTATTGTGAATCCTTCTGCTAAAGTTGGGTCATTCACATCTCCCTCACAAAACCTTGGTAGTCGATGCCCCTTCTCTTGTGACATGAATGGGAACAAGGGTTTCATGAGTAGAATAAATAATGGTATTCAGACTCGATCTCCACACCTCCCGACTACAAAGCACAAAACTGAAACACACCACTACCTGATTTCAAAAAATGACTCTTGCTTGTAAATGATGGGCCATCATCCAATGTATCAATTTCCTTAAATTCTTGGGCCAGTATTATAGATTTAGGCAATTTGCATGCCTACTTTGATGCATTAGGTCTTTTTGATAAACCAAACAAACATTCCAACCCTTCAAACTTACTTCAATATTCCTTAGATATTTCATCAAATATTAGAATGTTTGTTCTCTTTCTAGATGCCCAAACACGGATAGGTGTGGTATAATCAAAAAGCATCTATCTAGCAATTACAACCACTTCTCTGAATTTGGTTGAAACATGGAATAGGAGATCCAATTCATCATATATCTTACAATGTAGTCTCCACTTTTATTAGCATACTAAATCTTGTAAGTCGTGGTTTTAATATATTAGATCCAACTGATGAGTTTCAATAGGTGATCATTTTTTTCGTAGTCAGTTGGGTGTTCATGTTGGGGATCCTGTTATATCTCTAGATGTGGCAATATATTTAAGCTGGAAGGACTATGAGCTTCTCTACTAAGACTTTTTATGGCTTTTCACCCAGCTTGAGGGTATCCTCTATTTCTGATTATTGCTCCTTTATCTCAAAGCCTCGGGTGATTCATGAGATCTTCAGGAGAATTTGTGTTTTTGTGCTGCTATGAAATATTTTTGGATAATGTTCTTGGATTTCTGTTAGGTGGGTTAATCCCCATCTATTGTTTTTTGGATGTCTTTTTGGGTCGGAGTTTCTTGGTCCAGTTATTTGAAGAGGAGTTGTATTTTTAAATTTTATTTTCAATATTTAATGCTCTTGTTTATTTTTTGTGTTGGAGTTGTCATCGCATGGGATTGTAAATCAGTTAAGTCAAACGGTCGGTTTATAGAATCACATGCGAGGATTTCCTAGTTTATCAATCTATTTTGTGGGACTTGAGCTGGAGTTGTACTTTTAATCCTTTTTACTACTCATTTTTCATCTTGTTGTTGAAGTGGGGTTGTAAATTTTTTATGAAAAGTGGTTGGTTTCAATTTTGTTGTCTGAGCAGGTAATTCAAAGTTCAAATTATTTTTTGTACTCAGGTTCAAGTGGTGTTCTCAAGGGAAAATATTTTTTCTGCCTCTGTGAGGAGTTGTTGACCCCCTCTTTTGGTTGAAGGGTGATGTCTTTGGGCTTAATGGTTAAATTCTTCAGTTGGAGCTTCAGTTGGGGTATCCTCTCAAAACCCTTATCGTAAAATTAATCAAAAAATATATTTAAAAAATTACTTAACCTAATAAAATATATGAATGAAACAATATTATAAAAAATAAAAATAAAAATAAAATTTTATCGAAGTATTTTTAATAGTTACATCTTAAATTATTTCTAATATTGCTATGTTGGATTTTCGTTCCACTTTAATAACATCAACTCTAAATTAACCAATTAAATTCATTTTAGAAAATAATTAATGACTCCATAAACTAATTTACAATAACTAGCACTTCCTTCTATGAATAAACATAATTTAATATGTTTTACATAAATATTAAGGATTTACTTCATTTTTTTATTAAAAATAGCAATTGTTCAATTAATGTAGCATTAAGTAGTGCTTATTGTCCAATTTTATATTTATTATTAGATAAATATTAAGGATTTATTTCAATTTATAAAATAGCTTAAAATAATTTGTTTTATATAAATGTTGATGGTTTAATTCATTTATTTATTAAAAAAAACCCCAATTGTTATTGTCTATTTTTACATTCATAAGTTTTAAAATATTATTATTATTTAATATACAGTTGTTTTTTCCACCTGACCCATTAAATATTTACTCCATGAGGAGGACCTAGAGGGGCTCAGGATTGGAACTTGTCAAAAATCTTATTATTTTATATACATTATAAATCCTGCGAAATCTATCTCAATATTAAGCCATTTCAAACATCAATTAAGTGACATCATTATCTCATTAGATTTTTTTTTCAATGAGTTTATACAAGGTTTTTATAAGGGGTCCCTGTCAGAATTGGAAGCTATCAAAAATCTTCTTATTTTATATACATCATAAATACTCTTAAATATATCTCAATATTAAATCATTTCAAACTTAAATTAAGATTTATTTTTCAATGAGTTTATACAAGGTTTTTATGAGGGGTACCCAATTGAAACCTATCAAAAATCTTCTTATTTTATATACATTATAAATCCTCTTAAATATATCTCAATATTAATTTATTTCAAACTTAAATTAAGATTTTTTTTTTCAGTGAGTTTATACAAGGTTTTTATGAGGGGTCCCCGTCCTATCCCCTCATACTAGTGGAGTTTGAACCTTGGACCTCTCAAAGAGAGGCAAAAAGTCCTTACCACTACAGTAAGCTTGCACCTATCCCCTATCTCATTAGACTTTTATATAATAATCATCTTTGGTATTTTTATATAAAATAATTATAATCATAAATTTATACTATAAAAAATTAAATACATCTATTAATTTATAAAAAAATAATATTAAAATACTTCAAAATTATTATAAGATATTAATATTTGATGTGTGTATACACATATCTTATATAAACCTAAAATTATAAAACATGAGGTCCAAGGTTCAAATCTTTGAGTGAGTGTGTGAGAGGTGGGTGTGTGTCCATAAAAAAATTAATACACCCTTTACAACATTAAATTATGTTTATAAATTAAAAAAAAATAAAAATTGTCTCCACATGAAAAAAAATTTCATATTTCTTATAGGTACACTCCTTTATAACATAAAATTATGTTTATAAATTATAAAAAAAAATTGTCTCCACATTAAAAAATTTCATATTTCTCATAGAGATCAAACATTTACATGTCTCCTACAAGATTTGAAAATACATGGAAGAGTCATCTGTAACAAGGAAATTAAAACAAAATATCTATTTCCATCTATGATAAAATGGAAATGTTCAGAAATTAAGTTTATCAAAATTAATTTTGATGGTGCTTCAAAAGAAAATCTAGGAAAAGTTGGTAGAAGTGGAATAAAATTGCTGCAAAAAAATATGGAAATATATTTCAATTGAGGGGGACTCACAAATGATCATCAATGCTATTAACAAAAATGGGTGTGGAGATTGGATAAAAAATAGTATTGTTATTGATGTTATCATCTATTACTAGAGGCAATATCTTGGCAATGGGAGCATATTTATAAAGAAGGAAATCTAGTAGCAGATAAATTAGATGGTATCCATCTACATCACAAATTCAAATTTTAGAAGACAACTGGTCAAGTAAGATGATGTCAAGAAGTTGACTGTGGAAACATAATACTTTGAGGAAGTTGAAAAATATATTTAAAAGAATAATATATTTAAGAGAAAAAAAAAATATGATAAAAATATTTGCTACAACAAATTGAAAGCACGAGATTCCGGGCATAGGGAGCACTAATTATGCAACATAAGACGAAATGTAACGCTTTAATCCTATGCACAAAAACGAAGAAAGGAGACAATTTGAAAATGAAAGAAAAGATGTAAAGAAATCACAGCCCTCTTTATTCAAATATCTTATCCTCGGTTACATAGACGTCTCCTCCCTTTTTGGGGGCTAGGAGCGTTAAATTCGTATTTGTTACAATATGTGACTTAGTCTTCCTCTTTCCGCGTGCCCACGTTTGAATGGACGGGCCAAGACGATGTCGTCGCTTACGCTGATGAGTCCTTACCTCTGCTGCTCCTCCTGCGAACAAAGAAACAACGAATATGTCAGTAGCACCTGCTGCAAGTGAAAAGTGTTCGTTCTTTAAAATTAACGAAATATGCATGCAAACATTTATCTAAAACAGTAAACAAAATGATTCTAAACAGCCTGAAAACTTGCCAGAAGACAGAAAATGTTACCAGAAGGCCATTGCCACTGAGACAGCTGGCCAATCTGCCTTCAACTGGAATTCGTCCCTGGGTGGGACGATTTTTTACTCAATTCGTCCCTGGGTGGGACGAATCGGAATTCGTCCCGGGTGGGACGATCTCTATCGCAATTCGTCCCTGGGTGGGACGAATTCTTCTGTGTTGAAGAAGCCGACCTGCTGCTGCTCCAATGTCGATTCCCGAGACCTGCAAAACGCCTGCAAACAAGGGGGTTATGTAATTGGGGCCATTTTGGGACGACCCAGATGGTCGGATTCTCCCAATTTGGCCTCTACCCTCGGGAATTTGATCTCGCCACCTGCAAGTCAGTGAAACAACAAAGCGACACAAAACATACTAGAATCTGACCAAAAGTTACGAAATTGCAGTTGTGAGTTAACCAAACATAATAACACAAAATGCAACCTGAAAAAGTAATCTAGAATGCTCTAAAACCTAGAAAGTGCGGGGGTGCCCAAGTGGGCCTCCCACCGTTGGCACTTGATTCCGGTGCCAATCCACTAGGGATGGGCCCAAAACCTCTTAGGATTGGGGGGTCGGCGAATTGGTTGGTTCAGGTGTCCATGTGTTGGATTTGGGTCAGGTTCAAGCTTCCAAAAGCCACCCAACAACCTCCCTTGCAAAAGAGATTGGTGGATGTGGGAAGGTGAACCAAAAGGGATGCAAGTGGGTCTTCAACTCGGCGACACTTCGTTGCTTGAAAACTCCTTCAACTTTGTATATCTTGGGTGAGAAAAGTCCCACCTTTTATAGACCCATGGGGTCTCTTTTGGGAGGGAAGCACAAATGCCATGTGTTGGTCATAGGCGCCATGTGGCGGTCTTGTCTTCCCATGAGGGAGGGGAGTCCTCCGTTGACTTGGGCTTTGATAAATGCCTTTTGTGACGGTCTTCTAACGGCCCCTCTGTCCACCTACACACGCGTGCAAGGCGGGAGTCATCAGCCGACCGTTCGGGCTGCCACTTGGCGCCATTTGTCTTTTTGCCCGTTAAGCTTAGAATTCGTCCCACCCGGGGACGGATTCAGAATTCGTCCCGGGGTGGGACGGATTCTATTTTGAATTCGTCCCTGGGTGAGACGAATACTGGGCAAAGTGTCCAAGTGTGCCAAATTGCTTCTTGACCTTACAAAATTGCTATGAAAGTGGTTAAGACCATTGTTTAACCTCTGAGGGCTGCCCTGGGGGCTGTGTTTGTCAAAGCGATCAGTGTTTGCAGTCACATAATCGGATTGGTGCTGTTTTGGTGTCTACAGATGCCCCTTTTTGGGAAGCGCTACGGGTGACGCAGTGCTGAGCAAAAATAGATAACCAAAGCACTAATGATTAGGGTTTCTTGGTAACCTAACCAACTTTTGATGCCCCAAGTATGGAAAGGGCATGCATTCTTGAATCCTTGCTTCTGATGAGCTAAGGAATTTGATTTCAAGTATTAACCTGTTTTGTTGAGGTGTGACTTGAACTTAGACATTGATCGATCATGAACAGGCAAAGGGCATTTTTATCCTCAGGGGGAACCTTGTGTTCATGATTCACGAAATGCCAAGTGTTTGATTGATTTGATTGTTGCTTGTTTATCGCCCCAAGCGGGAGCGTGATTGTCTTTGTCAATGATTCTTTGAATGCATGTCATTTTCCTTAATTGGGTGTGTGATTGTTGGTTGGTGACTAAGTGTGACTACCCCCTCAAGCGACGAATCGATGAGGGAATGACCTTCGTGAGAGAAGCGACGAGTCGCTTGACCCAAGATGACTTGTGCAAGGGTGCCTTTAAAGGGTTTACCGTTAAGCGTGTGCAATTTTTCCAACATTTGGACCTATTTTTGGTGGGTGTTAACCCTTTTGGTGATGCTCGTAATGAGGTGAAATCATCGAAAACCTAACTTCCCGTGGAGCGGTCCGGCTATGGTAGCCTTCTTGGGGAAGTAGGAGAGCGATAATTTGGACCTCGACATCGATTTTCTTTGCCAAGAGGTTAAGTGCAAGAGCACTTATGTCCGGCAATGTTATTTTTGTTTGTTTTTGTTGCATTTTTTCTTGTTTTTGTTGTTTTTGTGACACCATTTGGGTGATTAAATTTTTGAAATATCCGTCTCCCGTGGAGCGGTCCGGCTATGGTAGCCTTCTTAGGGAGTAGGATAGTGACAATTTGTAAACCCGAATCATTCATTTTCCTATGCCAAGAGTTTAAGTGCAAGAGCACTTGTGTCCGCAATGTTTATCTCTTTTTTGTTGTATTTGTTTTTTTTTTTGACACCATTTGGGGATTAAATTGTCAAAAATCCTCCCTGGAGCGGTCCGCTATGGTAGCCTTCTTAGGGAGTAGGATAGTGACAATTTGTGACCGAGGTCGATTTGCTATGCCAAGAGGTTAAGTGCAAGAGCACTTGTGTCTGGCAATGTTTATTGTTTGTTTTGTGTTGCATTTTCTTATTGTTTTTGAGTGGGCTTTGACCCATTTGTGACGTCATTTGGGGATGAAATTGTCGAAAATCCGTCTTCCCGTGGAGCGGTCCGGCTATGGTAGCCTTCTTAGGGAGTAGGATAGTGACAATGTAGACCCCGACATCAATTTTGCTATGCCAAGAGGTTAAGTGCAAGAGCACTTGTGTCTGGCAATGTTTATTGCTGTGTTTTTGTGTTACATTTTTGTGATGTTTTTGTTGTTTTTGTTTTTGTTTTTTTATTTTTTTATCTTAAGTATGATGGTTGATGAATATGGATGTATGCATGTTGATTTATTTTGATGGATGCATATGCTATGATGAATGCAAATGTTTTTAATTTATATGTGATATGCATATATGAAATGGATGAATGGGGTTTGTGATGTTTGGCTATGGCACCATAGGACTGTTTAGAAGCTCTTTATTTATGTTTTTAGGCGATTTTGTTATCTCTTCATATACTTTTCTTTTTTTTTGTATTTTTTTGATGGTATTGTAAGGATGAAAAGTAGCGTAGTTGGTTTAGAAATGTAGCTAAGGTTTTCTAAGACTCAAACGGTTTTAACTCACTAGCCATGACTGTACTTTATCTTACAAGACTTTTTGAACAAGGTATGAATCGGACTTGTTTTTGACCCAGTTATTTTCACATCCCTGTGTGTGCAATTGAGTTCATTTAGTGGTATTTATTAGGATACCGCCGAGTGCCGGATGGGCTTTCAACCGAACCTGTCATCGAGGATCACCTAATTAGCTCCACTAATTCCTTTGTTGTATGTACTAAGATTAATCTACGGTGTAATCCAGGATGCCATAAGCTAGCTCATCCACATGCAAACATTGATCTGTACGCAAGTTAATGTGATAGATATATCGTCATGCGGGAGGTTTACTGCAGTTACCGATAGGCTATCAACCAAATTGGTACTGAGGCTTGCCTTATGACCTATTAGAATGCTGAGAGTTCCAGGGATTCAAGGTCAACTCCCTTCTTTTCTTCAATTGTATTGGGATACTTGCTCGTTTGTAGTGATAAGATCACTGTTTATTTTGATTTGTTTTTCTTTTGAGCAAGGGATTGGGGATATGGAGTGATGAAAATCACTATTGCTTGTGCCTTTTGATGTGTGCACTGTAGGATGTCAAATTTTGGAGTTTTGACATTTTGCAAATTTTTTGATGTTTTGCAACTATTGAGAACTTTAGGGATTCTTAGGGAATTGGGTAGGGAGGATGCTTGTCCTTTTGCCAACTCTCAGCATTCTTGGGGTCATTCGCACAGGGGGATGAGCAAGATAACCGTTTCGCTTGTGGTGACCTAGATTACTACGCAGGTTTCATCTTTCGTTCACACAACTCAGGAATTGTTTTATGTGTTTTAATTTGTGTTGGGATGTTACGTAACAAGGTGTATTTCAAGTATGACTCTACCTTCGTAAAATCTGTTCGACTTGATACACTACATGGCTAAAGAGGAAAATGATGACTGAATCACTGAAACTCTTGGTACATTCCCAGACCACTGACTGTAGTGTGGTAAAAGTTATGCATGGTGTTTTTGTTGTTTTTGTAACATGAGACAATGTGGAACAAGATGGACTATCAGAGCTATTGCAGCCTATGGTGCCTTTGACCTATATGACTACAAATATGCAATGTATGGATGCAATGCTTAATGCAGCTATGTATTTTTGTAATTTTGATGGATTGTTTTTGGTGAAGGTGAAGATGAGGTGCGAGAATATGAATTTTATGATGAATTTGAGTATGCCTAGAATTGAGATGCAAATCTTTGTTGTTTTTGATGATTTTTGTTGTTTTGTTTTTTTTTTTTTTTACCAAGTGATTGCGATAATCCTTGGGGCTTTTTTTGGTGACCAAGAGATTACGATAATCCTTGGAGCTTTTTGTTTTTGACCAAGTGATTGCGATAATCCTTGGAGCTTTTTGGTGTGACCAAGAGATTGCGATAATCCTTGGAGCTTTTTTGGTGTGACCAAGAGATTGCGATAATCCTTGGAGCTTTTTGGTTTGACCAAGAGATTGCGATAATCCTTGGAGCTTTTGGTGACCAAGAGATTGCGATAATCCTTGGAGCTTTTGGTGACCAAGAGATTCGATAATCCTTGGAGCTTTTTGGTTTGACCAAGAGATTGCGATAATCCTTGGAGCTTTTTGGGTGACCAAGAGATTGCGATAATCCTTGGAGCTTTTGGAGTGACCAAGAGATTGCGATAATCCTTGGAGCTTTTTGGTTTTGACCAAGTGATTGCGATAATCCTTGGAGCTTTTTGGGTGACCAAGAGATTGCGATAATCCTTGGAGCTTTTTGGTTTTGACCAAGAGATTGCGATAATCCTTGGAGCTTTTTGGGTGACCAAGAGATTGCGATAATCCTTGGAGCTTTTGGAGTGACCAAGAGATTGCGATAATCCTTGGAGCTTTTTGGTTTTGACCAAGTGATTGCGATAATCCTTGGAGCTTTTTGGGTGACCAAGAGATTGCGATAATCCTTGGAGCTTTTTGGGTGACCAAGGGATTGCGATAATCCTTGGAGCTTTTTGGAGTGACCAAGAGATTGCGATAATCCTTGGAGCTTTTTGGTTTTGACCAAGTGATTGCGATAATCCTTGGAGCTTTTTTGGTGACCAGAACGAGATTGACGATAATCCTTGGATTTTATAATCCTTGGATTTTGACCAAGAGATTACGATAATCCTTGGAGCTTTTTTGGTTTTGACCAAGTGATTGCGATAATCCTTGGAGCTTTTTGGGTGACCAAGGGATTGCGATAATCCTTGGAGCTTTTTGGTTTGGATTATGGTTCTTCAGGGGATAGAGGTACCCCCAGCTTGATGGTCTTTGCACTTCGGATCCGGCTCTAGAGGTATGGGCATGAATGGATCATCCCTATGCACGGAGATGAGGACAGGGTCCGCCCGCGGCACTGATGTTGCTATGATGTCTCTTGGTGGAAGTTGCTCTTTGTGTGCCCAACGTGGCGGATGTAATGCTTGGTCCCACTGTGGTGGGTTAACGCGCCACTCATGCCCTAGTATTATGTTTATCTGTTGACATGCTTCTTCAATTTTTATGGGATGTCGATGCTGTCTTATGTGATTGTTGTGTGCTATGTCTGTTTCATCCTCACCTTCGGACAATGTGTATAGCTCATCAGAATCTATAGATTCTGAGACATGGAGGACTGCATCATCAGGTAGCCCTACGGTTAAAGGTTGATCTTCTTCGAAAGGAGCCTTATGTAAGTTGGGCCTTGGGAGCTCCAAAATCTTGGTCTCTACCAACTCTAAGTGCTCTAGTGCTTTGCATGTATCGGGAGATTTGAGTTCCTCCTCTTTGGTTGGTTCTTGTTGAGGAACTTGGGGCTTATGGAGGGGTAGCTGGATAGTACCCCCCATGCCTTGGTGGGGATTTTCATCTCGCTCTTCTTCTCGCTCTAATTCCTTAGAGGCTTCTTGATGAATTTCTAAGGGTGGCTCATAAACCTGGGTGGATGTCTGAGGAAGGCACCCATCATTGGTTATAGGAGCGGCCTCCCGCTCATGTCTAGGAGGCATCGGGGGTGGTGCTTCAGGAATCGAGAGAGTAGCCTCCCGCTCCTGTCTAGGAGGTGTTGGGGGTAGCGTTTGATGAGGTCGCGATGACCTGTCTTGCCCCCAGGGGTTGTGCCTCTCATAATGTTTTGTCTTATGTGTGTGAGGGGTTGGAGTCTCCTCAGGTAGTTTATAGCGCAACTTATCTGCTTTGCGCTGCATGTATAAGTCTTCTAACTCCTGATGACCTTGCTCTATGCGTAACTCATCCGCTTCGCGTTGCATGCGCTCTCTATCCAAGCGGTGTCGATACTCTATCTCTTGATGACTTTGTTCAAGCCGCGTGATTTGGGCTTGACGGGTGGTATGTCTGGCGACTATCGGGTCAGTTCGGTCTACCCTATTTTGCTCAGGAGGCTCGAATGTTTCTCTTATGTGTTGGCCTCGATCTTGATGATCTAAAATTTCAATGGGTCGCTTCCCTCTGTCGATGTAGGCGGCATGTACTTGAGGCCGCATTGTTTGTTGTCCTCGAGGAATGCGATGATTTTCCTCGTACTCCCTTTCATGTTGGCTCTCCTGCATAGTGTGTTGGAACAACTCATCCTCCTGGCGCTGAAGGTGCTCTTTGTTAATATAGTACAGTTCCTCTAAATGTAGTCGCTCTAGTCGCTCTAGCTCAAGTTGCGTGAATTGCATTTGGCGTGCGACGTGCTTGACAGATTCTAAGATGGTTGGTCCTGTCGCCTCATGTCTAGAAGGCCTAGATGCCTCTCCTAGATATTTTTGATCGTAGTGATCCAAGATCTCTATAGGTGACCTCCCTTTGTTGGGGGTAGCGGCATTCCCTCGGGGCTTTGGCCTCAGTGAGTGGTCCTGATAGATAGCAAGTGCAGAGGCATATTGCTCCCGCACTGTATATTGCTCTCGAGGAAGGTAGGGATCTTCCTCTTGCTCTCTTTCATAAGTGAAAAAGGGATGGACGGAGTTAGTTCGCCCCGCCTGAGGAGCCTTGTGCTCTGGATTTTTCTTTGTAGTCCTGACAACTAGAGGGGGTGAAGGAGGGATAATGTAATCATGTGGTTCCTCCCGTCGAACCCTATGTTGACCTAGCGCTTCATCGCGCTGATGACCGCTCATAGCGAGCTTCTAAGGGAGCTCTCCTATGATTGTACCCCTCATGGAAGGGTGTGTGCTTGAATGCTATGCTGAATAGGAGTGCCCCTCGAAGAGGTGTCCCTGTAGTCCCTTTCCTTTAAGGTGTGGAGGGGACTCGCCTTGTGTGTTAGGTCACCAAGGTGGTATGACCAAATCCTTGGGATTGTAACGGAGATGACTCGTGCCTCCTTGGACATTCCCCACAGCCTCCGCCCGTGATTGGGCTTGGCTACGGGTGAGCACCATGACGATGTCTCTCTAAAAAAACCCTAAAATTGAAAATGAGTCAGATGGGGCCCAAAATTGGTGTGCGCATCCCTCTTATAGTAGATAAGACAAAAATGAAGTTTCAAGTCCTAGCTCTAAATACATTAGGAGATATTGACATCCGAACAGCTCAAAAAGTGCAAAAAAATGGGCACGCAATTTTAAAACCTAATTTCGGGGCACTAGATGATGGAATTTGGCCCCGAAAACTGGATTTTTGGGGAAATACAACTCCCTGTAAAATTTCGTGTCAAACGGAGCTACGGTTGAGAAGTTATGGCCCCGACAAGATGCACTAAAATTTAGAGAAAAATACAAGATTTCCCATTTTTTGTTGGATGGTCTTGCATCACTTATGGGCACATTTGGGGTGATTTTGGGTTGACCAAAGGGTTCATGGACACCTTTGGGGCATTTTGGAGTGACCAAGCGATTACGGGAATCCTTGGAGCTTTTTGGAGAAAATGACAAAATGCGTAGATTTTTATCTTTTTGTTTATGATTTTTTTTTCTTTTTGTCTACACTAAGCAGAAATGAACACACGCATACGCAAACCGTGATTATCTCTTTTAAGGGTTTATTGGTGTGTCCTAAACTGGTTTAGTGCATTTTGATGTTTTGTTTTGTTTTTGTAGGTTTTGAAGATCGTTTAAATGCATTATGACGGCTCATATAACTCCCAAAACGGTCGCCCCTTCAATATACCAACCAGGCCGATATACCAACCTCTCTATATACCCGCCCTTACGAGAGGGAGACTATAGGTACGTGAGAGCGAGAAGGTACGTGGTACGTAGGCGGTACGGAAGGGGGATTGTCCTGTTAATGGCACCTACCATAGAAAACTTATCCTCGCGCGCATGGGAATCACCCCGGCGACACTCGGTCTGTCTTCATCGGGATTTACGCCTAACAACAGTTGACAATCGGGAAATGGATGCAAATCTAAGCCAAGGTGGTGATGAAACCCACCGTTGGTCTTGCTCAAGGGCTGGGGTCTTACGACCAGCTCCTTGGTTTAAAATTGTTGCGTGGAGTGTGTGAGATTCATTTTATTTAGCGAAAATGAAACAAGCATGAATGATTTTCCCTAAGCAATGCAGGATAAAAATGAAAACAGTCAAAGAAACAGAAACAGAAACAGAAATTTTAACAGAGATTATAAAAATCCCTACCTCTTCTCTGCCTGCTCCAGTTGCTTCTGAATTTCTGCTCTGAAAATCTGCAGACAGAAATTCGTCCCTCGGTGAGACGAATTACAGAACAGAATTCGTCCCTCCCAGAGACGAATTTGAATTCGTCCCAGGGTCAGACGAATTGCAGAATAGAATTCGTCCCTGCCAGAGACGAATAGCAGTCTGCAACAAAAAAATGTACCTGTCAAGCACAAAACACAAAAATTTAATCAGTTTCTGTGATTTTAAAAATAGGGGACAGGTCCCACCGTGATCGCCACTGAAAGCACGAGATTTCGGGCAGAGGGAGCACTAATTATGCAACATAAGACGAAATGTAACGCTTTAATCCTATGCACAAAAATGAAGAAAGGAGACAATTTGAAAATGAAAGAAAAGATGTAAAGAAATCACAGCCCTCTTTATTCAAATATCTTATCCTCGGTTACATAGACGTCTCCTCCCTTTTTGGGGGCTAGGAGCGTTAAATTCGTATTTGTTACAATATGTGACTTAGTCTTCCTCTTTCCGCGTGCCCACGTTTGAATGGACGGGCCAAGACGATGCCGCCGCTTACGCTGATGAGTCCTTACCTCTGCTGCTCCTCCTGCGAACAAAGAAACAACGAATATGTCAGTAGCACCTGCTGCAAGTGAAAAGTGTTCGTTCTTCTAAAATCATCGAAATATGCATGCAAACATTTATCTAAAACAGTAAACAAAATGATTCTAAACAGCCTGAAAACTTGACAGAAGACAGAAAATGTTACCAGAAGGCCATTGCCACTGAGACAGCTGGCCAATCTGCCTTCAACTGGAATTCGTCCCTGGGTGGGACGATTTTTGACTGCAATTCGTCCCTGGGTGGGACGAATTCTGGAATTCGTCCCTGGGTGGGACGATCTCTGACTGCAATTCGTCCCTGGGTGGGACGAATTCTTCTGTGTTGAAGAAGCCGACCTGCTGCTGCTCCAATGTCGATTCTCGAGACCTGCAAAATGCCTGCAAACAAGGGGGTTATGTAATTGGGGCCATTTTGGGACGACCCAGATGGTCGGATTCTCCCAATTTGGCCTCTACCCTCGGGAATTTGATCTCGCCACCTGCAAGTCAGTGAAACAACAAAGCGACACAAAACATACTAGAATCGACCAAAAGTTACGAAATTGCAGCTGTGAGTTAACCAAACATAATAACACAAAATGCAACCTGAAAAAGTAATCTAGAATGCTCTAAAACCTAGAAAGTGCGGGGGTGCCCAAGTGGGCCTCCCACCGTTGGCACTTGATTCCGGCGCCAATCCACTAGGGATGGGCCCAAAACCTCTTAGGATTGGGGGGTCGGCGAATTGGTTGGTTCGGGTGTCCATGTGTTGGATTTGGGTCAGGTTCAAGCTTCCAAAAGCCACCCAACAACCTCCCTTGCAAAAGAGATTGGTGGATGTGGGAAGGTGAACCAAAAGGGATGCAAGTGGGTCTTCAACTCGGCGACACTTCGTTGCTTGAAAACTCCTTCAACCTGTATATCTTGGGTGAGAAAAGTCCCACCTTTTATAGACCCATGGGGTCTCTTTTGGGAGGGAAGCACAAATGCCATGTGTTGGTCATAGGCGCCATGTGGCAGTCTTGTCTTCCCATGAGGGAGGGGAGTCCTCCGTTGACTTGGGCTTTGATAAATGCCTTTTGTGACAATCTTCTAACGGCCCCTCTGTCCACCTACACACGCGTGCAAGGCAGGAGTCATCAACTGACTGTTCTGGGCTGCCACTTGGCGCCATTTGTCTTTTTGCCCGTTAAGCTTAGAATTCGTCCCACCCAGGGACGGATTCAGAATTCGTCCTGGGGTGGGACGGATTCTATTTTGAATTCGTCCCTGGGTGAGACGAATATTGGGCAAAGTGTCCAAGTGTGCCAAATTGCTTCTTGACCTTACAAAATTGCTATGAAAGTGGTTAAGACCACTGTTTAACCTCTGAGGGCTGCCCTGGGGGCTGTGTTTGTCAAAGCGATCAGTGTTTGCGGTCACATAATCGGATTGGTGCTGTTTTGGTGTCTACACAAATATAATATTTTTTAATATTTTTATGGAATTGGCCCTCGCATACAACCTATTTTACACTGTCTAATATCAAATCAGTAAGAGGATCTTCTCCCATAAACTATGGATCTATCTTAATCCAGATTACTCTCGAGTATCTTAAAAACTATTTTAATGTATTTAATGTCTTATTGTTTTATATACTTTTTACAATCTGAATCCAAAAACCATAAATACGATCAATTTATTCATCGCAAGCCTGGATGAAATTAGCATTAAAAGCATATCGTGATATTGTTGCACCCATAAGCTTTGCCCCAGGACCCCATAAAAATGTAACTGCCCCACTTTGGATCTCTGGAATGTATAATCCTCGTATGATAACAGTGTGGATTTATGACATACGAATTGAGATTATAATCTAATATGGGAACAAGTATGGGAACAATTCCAGCTCTATAGAGCTGCATCTGACTGATGTAAGCAGTCTTCTTGAAGCCCTCATCAGGGAAGTGCCCACTGCTCTCTAGTCCTAAATTTGTTATGACAAGCGATTGGTTTCAATTTTGTTGTCTGAGCGAGGTCATTCAAAGTTCAAATTATTTTTTGTGTTCAAGTTTAAGTGGTGTTATCAAGGAAAAATATATTTTTCTTTACCTCTATGAGGAGTTGTTGACCCCCTCTTTTGGTTAAGGGGTGGTGTCTTTGAGCTTAATGGTTATAATTCTTTGGTTGGAGCTTCATGTTAAGGTTGTGGGATCCTCACAAAACCCTTACTGTAAAATTAATCCAAAAATATATTTAAAAAATTCCTTAACCTAATAAAATATATGAATGAAACAATATTATAAAAAAATAAAAATAAAAACTTTATCAACATATTACCATTAACTAGCAGTTTCCTCCCAACCATGATCCCTCATCAAGCTTAGAGCTATTCTTATCAATAGTGAATTTAACACAAATCCACCACACACCCACCCCCTCACACACACGCCATGGTTTGAACACCTTTGACCTCTCGAAGAAGAGCCAAAGCCCGAACCAACATCTTAAATTATTTTTAATATTGCTATGTTGGAATTTCGTTCCACTTTAATACTTTTTTTCTAAGATAAAATCAACTCTAAATTAACCAGTTAAATTCATTTTAGAAAATAATTAATGGCTCCATAAACCAATTTACAATAACTAGCACTTCCTTCTATCAATGAACATAATTTAATTTGTTTTACATAAATATTGTTTATTAAAAAATTGCAATTTTTCAATTAATATAGCATTTTCCTTCTCATTGTGCTTAGTGTCCAATTTTATATTCATAAGTTCTAAAATATTATTATTATTATTTGATATACAAGTATTTTTTCCACTTGACCCATCTATCAAATACTTTAAAATAATTTGTTTTACATAATTATTAAGGATTTATTTTAGTCTATCAAATAGCTTAAAATAATTTGTTTTATATAAAATAATTTGTTTTATATAAATGTTGATGATCTAATTCATTAGTATTTTTTCCACTTGACCCATCTATCAAATACTTTAAAATAATTTGTTTTACATAATTATTAAAGGATTTATTTCAGTCTATCAAATAGCTTAAAATATTATTATTATTATTTGATATGCAGGTATTTTTTCCACTTGACCCATCTATCAAATACTTTAAAATAATTTGTTTTACATAATTATTAAGGATTTATTTCAGTCTATCAAATACCTTAAAATAATTTGTTTTATATAAATGTTGATGATCTAATTTATTAGTTTATTAAAAATTTACAATTGTTCAATCAATGTAGCATTTCCTTTTATTGTCCATTTTTATATTCATAAATTTTAAAATCTTATTATTATTTGATATACCATTTACTCCAGTGAGAAGGAATGAGAGGGGCTCGGGATTGGAACCTATCGAAAATTTTATTATGTTATATACATTATAAATCCTCTGAAAATCTATCTCAATATTAAGTCATTTCAAACTTAAAATTAAGCGACATCATTTTTAAAAGGGGTAAATATTATTATATGGCCAAGATTTAACTTTTACATAGCATTAGAATTTTTTATAAATCCTCTAAAAATCTCAATATTAAGTCATTTCAAACTTAAATTAAGTGACATCATTTTTAAAAGGGGTAAATATTATTATATGGTCATGATCTAACTTTTACATAGCATTAGACTTTTTTTTTTTTCAATGAGTTTATACAAGGTTTTTACATGATGGGTCCCTGTCCCTTGACTCTTCATAGTGAGTGGGGTTTGAACCTTGGATGTCTCAAGAGAGGCTAAAGCCCTTACCACTACAGTAAGCTTACAGCTATCCCCTATCTCATTAGAATTTTATATAATAATCATCCTTAATATTTTAATATAAAATAATTATAATTATAAATTTATATTATAAAAAATTAAATACATATATTAATTTATAAAAATAAAATAATAAAATACTTAAAAATTATTATAAGATATAAATATTTTGATCATGTATACACATATCTTATATAAACCTAAAATTATAATACATGAGGTCCAATTTTCAAATTGTGTTGTGAGAGGTGGGTGTGTCTTCATTAAAAATATATATATAATAGACCCCTTTATAACATAAAATTATGTTTATAAATTGTATAAAAAAAAATTGTCTCCACGTTTAAAAAAAAAATCATATTTCTCATCGATACATCCCCTTTATAACATAAAATTATGTTTATAAATTATAAAAAAAAATTGTCTCCACATTAAAAAAAATTCATATTTTTCATAGAGATCAAACATTTACATGTTTGAACATACATGGAAAAGTCATCTCCTACAAAGAAATTAAAACAAAGGATCTACTTCTATCTATGGTAAAATGAAAATGTTCATAAATTAAGTTTATCAAAATTAATTTTGATGGTGCTTCAAAAAGAAATCCAGGAAAACTAGTGGAGGTGGTGTTTTTAGAAATAATGAAGGCAAAATTCTCCTCGCTTATATAGAATCATATAGAGCTTTAACTCACAACTATGCAGAGGCTAAGGCACTTCTTACTAGGATTAAAATTGCAACAAAAAAAAGGATGAAAATTTATTTCAATTGAGGGGAACTCATAAATTATCATCAATGCTATTAACAAAAATGGATGTGGAGACTGGATAAAAAATAATATTGTTATCGATGTTATCTCTTAGCATTGTGAGCATATTTATAGAGAAGGAATATATTAGATGGTGTTGATCTACATCATGGTAAAATTCAAATTTTAGAAGACAACTCCCCAAGTGAGATTTTATATGTTAATCAAAATGATATCAAGAAGTTGATTGTGGAAACATATAGTACTTTGAGGAAGTTGAAAAATATATTTAAAGGAAGAATATATTTAGGAGAAAACAAAAATATATTTAAGAGAAAAATGAAAGAAAAAATTGTAATAAAAATATTTGGTACAACAAATATAATATTTTTTAATCTTGATATTTTGATGAAAGTGGACCCAATAAAAATCACATATAACCTATTCAAAAAAAATGTTTACACCCTATAATATCAAATCAGTAAGAGTATCTCCTCCCATAAACTGTGGTTCTATCTTAATCCAGATTACTCTCCAATATCTTGAAAATTATTTTTATTGATTTAATGTCTTATTATTTTATATACTTTTACAATCTGAATCCAAAAACCATAAATACGATCAATTTATTCATCGCAAGCCTGGATGAAATTAGCATTAAAAGCATATCACATGATATTGCTGCACCCATTAGCTTTGCCCATACCTTTGCCCCCGGGACCCCATAAAAAATGGAACTGCCCCACTTTGGATCTCTGGAATGTGCAATCCTCGCATCATAACAGTGTGGATTTGTCACATACGGATTGAGATAATCATATATGGGACGAATGGCAGGTCCATAGACCTTCATCTGACTGATGTAAGCAGCCTTCTTGACGCCCTCATAAGCGAAGTGCCCACTGCCCATCTCTGTTTCTGAATGTGGGGTTAGTGAACCATTACTCATAACGGTCACTCCCCCTCCAAATTCCACCGATTTGGGGATCACTTCACCACCAATTTTAGATTCAGGGTAGTAACCCACTAGACTTTCTTGTGCGTACACAGACCATACTTTAATGTTATCTCTAACTTCCTGCCATCAAAATTAACACAGTTCTTATGAATGGTGTCACTCTATTTATTTTAGAATTAAAAAGTATGCTATCTTGAAATAGAGATAATACATATCAGAGAACTCTGGCTTACATGTTTTATAGTTACGTTGATGACCTGTGGGTCTCCACCGTAAGTAGATACAGGTTTAATTATGCCATTGAGAATGGTTGTTGGACCTGGTGCCAACTTAAAGGCATCGCATTCTATGTTGAAGCAACCTTGCCTGGACTGATTGTTCTATATCAGGAAAGTGTTATGTAAGTGGTCTGAAAGAAAGGGTATCCTTGCAAAATCTTTTGTTTAGAATATAAATACGTGTAACTAAGAATTTCATGGATAGTATCTTTACCAAATAATTTACATAAAATCTAGGTTTTTCACCATTGCCTTTCACCTGCAATCATTACATCATATACCGTTAGAAAATTCTCATTTACTTTCACTCTCCACACAAAAAAATACAGAAAATAATTCGGTGTGGGGTAATTATTGTTTAATTTCACATTTAAATACAGAAAATAATTCGGTGTGGGTAATTATTGTTTAATTTCACATTTATAATTAAAACATTGAATTTTGATAGTTTAAATTTGAAGATTTTTTTTTTTTTTTTTTTTTAGATAAAAGATATGACAGTCCAATTATTATTTATTTTTGTTAGATAAAAGATTTTGTAATTAAAATTAAAAGATGTTAATAAGTGAATCTAAAGGATTTAAAGTTATAATTTTTTTATAATTTAATCATTAGAATAAAGATCTTATATTTACTTACAAATTATTTTAGGTTTATTATTAAACATTTAAATAGTTAAAATTTAATATATTATGAGGGTTTCTTGGGAGGGTGGGGATGACGGTGGGCGGGAAGGCTGTTCTGGGAGAGCACGGGAGCATCGGCAGGTCGAACCAGGGGCTCGACAGGGTGGAGGGAGGGCAAACAGAGTCTGGGGACGCCGAGGAGTCCTTGCCAAGTCGCGGCAAGGATCCGCCAGAAAAACGGGGAGATGGACCTCGGAAGTCATATGCTTTGGCAGCGACCTCTGAAACCCTAAGCGGGCTCTTCTCCAAGGAGTTATTTCCATCCGGGGACGAGTTGGACATCTCGGCAGAAATTCTCTCAAGCTTTGTGGATTTCAAAAAATTTACCCTCATCGGTAAGTTTATTGGTGGTCGTCCCGACATGGAGACCATTCGCAAGTGGGCGTCTGGCAAATGGTGGACCTCTGGTCACTTAGAGTTGGCTGCCCTAACCCGAGGTTTTTTCGCGATTAGGCTGAGCAACAAGGAGGACTACTGTAAAATCCTGGCTGGAGGGCCTTGGTTCTTGGGCCGTAGGAGTCTCTTTCTAAGGAAGTGGGGTTTGGACTTTAACCCCGATACCCAGAATATCAACATTGCTCCAATATGGGTTAGGCTCCCGAGTCTTCCCCTTTTCTGTTGGCATGAAAATGTAATCAGAGGTATTGCTCGGTCCATCGGGGAGCTGATCACTTTAGACCCTCCCACCAGAGCTCGAACTAGATTTGTCCAAGCCCGGTTCTGTGTTTTGGCGGACTTGGAGACGGACCTCCCATCCTCCATTACTCTGCGGTGCAGGGGTACTTTTCTACACAAGCAAGCTATTGTTTATGAGAACAGAGCCAGCTTCTACGCCCTCAGTGTAGTTCTCAAGGGCATCTTCAGTCCAATTGTCCTCTCCAAAAGCCGAGGAAGAAGGAGCGGGATCCCTGCAACCCTCTGGAGCACGGTGAAGGTCAGACGAAGCACCCTTTTGCGAAAGGCCATGAATCTCCAGGTCCATCCAGGGACCATCTCGAATCCTCCTTACCAGAAGAGGAAATCACCACCCGTTCGGACTCCGAGCAGTGTGGTGGGCACCCCCAACTAGGACCACAGGAGGAAAAGGAACAAGCCCCCCCCTTATCACCACTCAGGCAGATTCACCCAAAATTTATGACCGAAACTCTCTCGAGGCACAAAAGCTATTGGAAGACTACCTACTGGGAAGAAGAGGTTACCAGCCTGGTAATATTAGCCCTCGAATTACGAGGAGTCAAAAGCGAGGGGTGGATTTTGGTAGTGAAAGGAAGCAGGGCCGTCCCCCCAACAAGGAAAAGAGAGACAAAGAAACTGTGGCTGATGTTGCAAATGGAACCCAACGGTTGCTGTTTCAGGATGACTCCGATTCTCTGATGGGTGACGCGCTTATCCCAAAACCTCCCTTCCAGCAGGGAAAGGGAAGTAAGAAGAACCTCAAACCGTACGGATGAAATCCTGGATGCGAGAAGACTAATCGGAGTGGCCATTTGGGCCAGGGAAAAATTTTCCAGCAAGATTTTCAATGGTTTGTTTCAGTCCAGTCATTTTTCTTGGATCCTATCCAACATGTATGCTTCGAATTCTGCCTCGGGGAAAGCAGAAATGTGGAAAGTTATTTCCAGGTATGGGAGAATTTTTTGTAGTTTTCTTGGTTGTCTTCTTATGCTTTCCGATGGTCCAGCTTCTCCGGCTAGTTTTTGTTTTCCCAGTTATAATGGCCATGGTTTCCAGGATAATCAGGCAAAAATGCCTTACTTGTAGCCCTCGGGCAATTAGCAACTTTTTGTTTTTTTTCTGCATACAGGTTTATTCTTCCAACCAAGAGGCATGAAGCACTATTTAGCAAGGCTGATTTTGTATATAAGGTTTTGGGATCCTCTATAAAAACCCACTGTTAATCTATTATAATAATTACCAAAAAAAAAAAATTAATATATTATATAAAATTTACATCAAATCACATTTTTCATTAAAATATTAAAATTAATTTTTTATACCTAAAAATTTTACTTCAAAATATATATATCTATATTGGACTTGAAAACATCGATTATAAATTATAAATAGTTAATATTTATCTAAAATATTGTCAAATATTTATATTAATTTTATTTATTACTTGCTTAATTAAATAAATTATGTAATTTTTAAAATATATTTAAATTTTATTTAATAATATATATAATTATTAAAATCTAATTTTAAATTTAATTAAACAATAAATATATAATTATGATAATTAAATAATTATAATACTATTAAAAATAGATTTAATATTAAAAAAAATAAAACTTGATAATGGTTTAAAGATAAAAATGTCACTTAAAATGATGTGATCCAAATTCAATCTCATAATGATAAATGTATATAAAAAATATTACTTATCAAAAAAAACTAGATAAAGCTTTATTGTGAAATGCTTCCAGGAGATATTGATGCAATTCTACAGAATGTGAAGTCAATGGAAGCATCAACATAAGTCCTGTGGTTTAACTTGTTTTGATCTTTTTGGCATCTGGGTGTAGTGATATTGGGTAGCCAATAAATTAGACCTTGCATTTAATATGTTAAGCATTTCAAAATCAACCATAGCTCCTATTAACATAAAAATATTTGCCTGATAACATAAAAATATTTGCCTGATAGAAGGAATGTGGCAGAATCAAATATTTGGGCTGTGTTAAACTTCTAATCTAAAATTTCAAACATAACATGAAAGTGTAAAAACAATTACTGTTAAAAAATGGTCTGTAAAATCACAGACATCCAATTCGGGATCATAGAGTCCTTACAATCCAACCAGCCTCCACTGATATATCTCCATTAGAGGCATTTGTAAAAGCTACCTTCACTCGACTGAAACTGGACTGCCCATCAGATTTAGCCACATACGGTTGCCACACACTGAGGGTCGCCTGGGCTTTGGAGGTGTTGCTGACGCTGCCGTCCTTATATTTGATGCAGGCATACTTTAAAACATAACCAAAACATCAGAATGCTTCTAGTAGAAAAATATTTAAGAGAAAAATTCTATCAATAGGTCAACGAATTGAAAATTACAATTTTTTTTTTTAAATATGCTATGAGTGTAGAGGGGATTTAAACCCACTCACCGTTCCCCAAAATGGCTTAATCTTGAACAATCAAGGAAAGCTATATAAACGTAAACTTTTTTCAAATCATTATAAATGAGTAAAACTGAAGAGAAAGCTATCAGCCAAAAGAATGAGAATGGAAGAGGCACCTCAGTTACAAGATGCTTTGAGTCTTCTGCAGCATCCAATGTCTTCCATTTCTCTGAAAAGAAGGCTCTTGTAGCCTTTTCATTCTTGATCTCTGTAATGGAGGCTGTTCTCTCCAGGGGCTTGGGATAATGGGTATTTGCTTTGGTGGTGGTTGTATCAGCTGCAAATGTGAAGACCATAAATTGCACAAAGAAAAAAACATTAGATAGGAAAAAAGGCTTCACAGAAACCATGGCTATGTAAAAGGTTTGTAGACTTGAAAAAATCTTTACAGGGCGAAGTCTACTCTGAGATGCACAATGTACTTGTCTAACAAAGAGTTTGTGTAACAAGGTTACTACGCCCACGTTGGCCTTCTAATAGTAAGACTCAGGAACACCATAATTATCATTGGCGTGGGTTCAAAGTTTGAATCCTAACATAAAGGATAGGGTTCAAAGTTTGAATCCTAAGGAATAGGATTCTATAATATAATTATAGAGAATAATTATATTTACATTCTTATAAATAATTATTTGTACAACTGAAACTGAATTTAAGGTTAGATTATTATAAATAGTTATTTTTATATTATGCACAACTGGATTTAAGATTAGATTACTATAAATAGTTATCATTTGAATATAAATAGTTATTTTTATATTATATATAACTGGTCCAAGATTTGATTGCTATAAATAGTTATCATTTGGATAATTGTATTATATATAATTAAATTTAAGGTTTAAATCTTAAAAATAAGATTAAATTAATATAAATAATTATTTTATTATTATATATAACTGGTTAAGATTTAATTACTATAAATAGTTATTATTTGTATAATTATATTATGTATAATTAAATTTAAGATTTGAATATTAAAAATAAAATTGTATATTTAAATTATACTTTATTATAATAATTTTAATATATAATTTTAAAAATAATACAAATTTAATTAATTAAAATAAATTAGATACCATAGTGACATACAAAAACGTACACTAATTAAAAAGATCCAAACTTCAAAGCAGTGTTTCACAATTCGGGAAAAACTCTCGGCAACTCTGGAAAACCTCAACGGCAAAAAAAAAAAAAATTGAAAAAATTTAAAGAAAAAAAAAATTTTAAAGAGTCAAGTTAATTAAGTATTAGAAATTTATTACAGTATTTTAACTTAGATGACAAATACAACATTTTAAAATATTTTGCTTTGAGGTGGTTTTGATTTAACCGATTTTTTTTTTATGTGTATGGTCCTCAAATAAAGGTCATTACGTCCAATATAGATGAGGCTTGAGGCTTGGCAATATGCATTATATCCCTTAAATTACATTGCCTATGTGGAAAAGGTTTTTATAATTACTAATTACTTTCACTAAATTTACTTGTTTATATCACGATAAAATCACAATATAAATAATTGTAAAAGTTAAATATGATCAATCATAAAATATAATATATTTTACTTGTAAATCAATAATGTAATTGTTAATAAATTTTATTATATAATATATATAATTTTTAATACATAAAAGGATTCATAACATTGTTACCATTTTATAATATTTAAAGAATTTTATATAAAAATAAAATTACGATCCTTTTTATTTTATTTGTATGAAGTTAAATCTAATAAAATTTATATGCTATGAGAAATCTTGTAGTTACATGACTCTACTACTACCTAAATGCCACTTATATCCAATGTCATATAAAGTAAACCCGTGTGGTCCAACTTGGTTCCTACTACTACCTAAATGCTACTTGTATCCAATGCCATATAAAGTAACCCCGTGTGGTCCAACTTGGTATGAAGTAACCGCCAGTGGAGCATGCAAATACGTAACATGCAAAGCTTCACTTTTACTAATTAATATACTTTAACTGCTCCTTAAATTTTATATATGTAAAGCATCATCCAGACATATGGGTCTGAGTGTCCAAATGAATCCAAGCTCTTCCATTTCAAGCTCATCATGGACTCCCTATAGATAAGGACTTTTTTCGATATCATTGCTTATGTTTTTAATACACACAATGGCAATGACATACCCAAAGACCAAAAGTACAACATGTTGGATTTCAAAGCATGAGTTATTGATCTCTTCCATAGTTTGAACTTGTTTCTAGGCAACAAATGTTAAGTTCCTTAAATGTAGTATCATCATGATGCATCTCCTCCAATTCTCTTAAATATTTTGTTTTTTCCTCGTTGTTTTAAAGGAAGACAAAGTCATTGAGGCGGTTTTGACTCAACCAACTTCTTGATGTGTATGGCCTTCAAATAAAGTTAAATTACACCCAATATAGATGAGGCATGGCAATATGGATTACATTGCTTAAATTACATTGATGTGTATGGCCCTCAAATAAAGTCAAATTATGTCCCTACAATGAGGCATGGCAATATGCATTACATCACTTAAATTACATTGTTTATGTGGAAAAGTCCTTATAACTACTAATTACTTGCACTAAACTTATTGGTTTATATCACAATAAAATCACAATATAAATAATTGTAAAATTCTTAAATATGATCAATCATAAAATATAATATATTTTAGTTTTAAATAGATAATATAATTTATATTAAATTTTATTATATAATATATATAATTTTTAATACATAAAAGAATTCATGACATCATTGGATGCTGTCATTTTATAATATTTAAATAATTGTATATAAAAATAAAATTACAATCCATTTTATTTTATTTTTATAAAGTTAAATCTAATACGATTTATATGTTATGAGAAATCTTGTAGAAATTACTCCTACTACTACCTAAATGCTACTTGTATCCAATGCCATATAAAGTAACCCCATGTGGTCCAACTTGGTTCCTACTACTACCTAAATGCCACTTGTATCCAATGCCATATAAAGTAACCCCATGTGGTCCAACTTGGTATGAAGTAACCCTAGGTGGAGCATGCAAATACGTAACATGCAAAACTTCACTTTCACTAGTTAATATACTTTAAATGCTCCTTCAATTTTATATAATTAATGCATCATCTTGTCTCTTGAGACATATAGGTCTGAGTGTCTGACTAAATCCAAGTTCTTCCATTTCAAGTTCATCATGGGCTCCTTGTTGATAAGGACATTTTTCAATATCATTAATTATGTTGTTAATACGCACAATGACAATGACATACACAAAGACCAAAATTATAACATGTTGGATTTCAAAGCATGTTTTATTGATCTCTTCCATAGTTTGAACTCGTTGCTAGGCCACGACTGTTAAGTTCCTTAAATGCAGTATCATCATGGTACATCTTCTCCAATCCTCTTAAATATTTTTCTTTGCCCTTATTGTTTTAAAGGAAAACAAAGTCATTGAGGCGGTTTTGACTCAACCGGCTTCTTTATGTGTATGGCCCTCAAATAAAGGTAAATTATACCCATTCTAAACAAGGCATGGAAATATGCATTACATCATTTAAATTACATTGCTTATGTGTAAAAAGTCATTATAACTACTAATTACTTGCACAAAACTTACTGGTTTATGTCACAATAAAATCACAATATAAATAATTATAAAAGTTAAATATGATCAATCATAAAAATATAATATATTTTAGTTGTAAATTGATAATATAATTTTTAATAAATTCTATTATATAATATATATACTTTTTAATATATAAAAGAATTCATAACATCATTGGGTCCTACTATTTTAAAATATTTAAATAATTCTATATAAAAATAAAATTATAATCCATTTTATTTTATTTTTATAAAGTTAAATCTATAATATTTATATGTTATGAGAAATCTTGTAGAAATCAAAATTAGTTTACGTTACTCCTACTACTACTAAATGCCACTTATATCCAACGCCATATAAAGTAACCCCATGTGGTCCAACTTGGTTCCTACTACTACTTAAATGCCACATGTATCCAATGCCATATAAAGCAACCCCATGTGGTCTAAATTGGTATGAAGTAACCCCGGGTGGAGCATGCAAATATATAACATGCAAAGCTTCACTTTTACTATTTAATATACTTTAACTGTTCCTTAAATTTTATATATGTAAAGCATCATCTTGTCTCTTGAGACATATGGGTCTGAGTGTCCGAGTGAATCCAAGCTCTTCCATTTCAAGCACATCATGGGCTCCCTATCGATAAGGACTTTTCCTCAATATCATTGCTTATGTTGTTAATACGCACAATGGCAATGACATACCCAGAGACCAAAAGTACAACCTATTGGATTTCAAAGCATGAGTTATTGATCTCTTCCATAGTTTGAGCTCGTTGCTAGGCCACAACTGTTATGACCCGAAATAGTGTTAATTGCTTTGAAGACACTACAATACTCCACGTTATTGAAGTTGATCTCATCTAGAGACTCAAGGGAGAAACCCATCTCAAAATTTTTCAATTAATATGCTTATAATTTAGTAATAATAACTTCTTTGGCATTCCCATCCCTTTGGATATGGGCAGATTGAAGAGACTCACCTATTTGAACCTCTCAAATGTTGTGTTTAGCAGTAAAATTCTTGGAGAGCTTGAAAATACCTTACTAACCTAATACTAGTATCCCATACACCTCTTAGCCTATGCAACACCCCATTTCACTATACTTCCATAATGTCATGGTGACTACATCTTTCAGTTGTGCGTCCAAGCAAGGATGTGTTCCTTAGTTATTTTACAATAATGTTTTATTCATTTTACCCCTTAGGCTAACTACCCTCTGGGTAGTCCCAAACTTTCTCTTACTAGCCAACCTTCTGTCTTCAAGGATCTACATGTGTATAGGTTCCTTGCCTTATCTTTATTTAGGGGTCATAGCATTCTCTACAAACTCAAGCTCCCTTTCTTAAGGCAAAGCCCACCTGCCACCCACTTGCACTAGGCACATCATGTACCAACAAGCCTCTAGAATTTTGATTGAACCAGCATGACATCTTTTGGTGCCTTTGCACTCAAAATTTGCCATAGCGCCACTACCCCCATCTGAATCTTTACCATCGATCCTTCAAGCCATCAGAGCAACACCTCATCATGGACAGTGCAATTTCCATCCTTCCTTTCTACCATGATGCCATCCACAACCTCCTTTGCCATTCACCCATTTTTATCGCTTGGACTTACTCTTGGGGCTCTTGTTACAATATAAACTGGAACATGCCCTTGTTATTTAAAAAACTCAAGACTTATAATATTCATGCCCAACAATCCCTATATAACTCAGGAGCTTAGCACCATCATGCTCATAGCCTTGGCCACACAACATGTCATGGCCAAGACCCAACACATCACCTAGAAAACCACTTCCATGGTGTCAACTATTCCATAGCCCTTTGCCATACTAGAGTAGCCCATGGCTACTTATTGAGCCAACCACACCAAGCAACCATCCAACTTGCATTCCCTTCACAATCTACAACCATTCCCACAAGCATCTACATGCCACAATCCAAGGTACCTCACAAGGATATGGTTATAGCCTCCCCACATTCCTATTTGCCTTGGTACCTAAACAAGCCCAACTATTGCACCACTTAAGGAGTTGGCATTCTTTTCACATGGTCTCCTTTTATTGGTACATGGGATAGTACCTTTTTCTTGGCACATTTCTTCCTCCAAAGGTATCCAACCTTCCCAAAAATTCCTTGCAAAATCTTGTGGCTCGATAGCACACAAGGTGAGTTAGATTTTGTAGCCACCAGGACTTCCCAAGAGGTCACCTTTCCCAACTACTCTGTTAGGGAATGCTTAACCTTTGGAAATTCTTGGGAATGCATCTCTAGGAATCCCAAAAATGGCCACAACTAGTTTTCCCACTTATAAACTTGCTCCTCACAATATTTGGAAGCCTCCTATCTCATATTGCCTTCTCACTCTTTCCATGCACTCTCTCATGGAAATGGCCACCTAAGGCCTCTTATGGGTGAGGGAGGAGGGTTGAGACTAACCACTCCTCCATAGTAGTTTTAGGTAAAAATCCCACCATACGAATGGATAAGGGGGTCCACTATTTTGGACCAATCATTTTTCTTGACATGCAGCTTGGCAAACTCCCCTTGCCAAGCTACCAGCCTTGTCTTGCTAGTAGAACTTTGCCAGCTAGCCAACTTCCTTGGAAGCACACTATGCTAGGATGCTAGCTTCCTTGGTAGCACAAATTTCTAAGCTCCTAGCTCCTTGGAAACATACTTTGCCATCCTACAACTTCTTGGTAGCACAACTTGTCAAGATACTAGCTCCTTGGGAGTTCACTTTGCCAAATTGTCAACTTACTTGGCAACACAACTTGCCAGGTGTAGACACTAAAATCATGTAAATAGGATACGACTACTATGCGCCACTCTTATCGACATCTTATAGCCCCATTTAGCAACCCTCAAGGGTTAATTAGGGCTCCCAACAACTTTGGGGAGGGTTTACCCCATTTTTGGGAGGTTTTGCACCACCTAGCCATGGTTGTACCACCCTGGGACAACCATAGTTCATGGTCATCCCACCCAGGGATGACCACATGCAACCATCCCTAGGTGGGATGACCATGAACCAAACCCACCAAAAATCAAAGGGTGGGACAAATGGTAATAAATTCCTACCATTTATCCCACCCAATCACCTAAAATTGATTGGGAGGCTATCATAAACATTAAGGCCTACAAATTGGAGGCTCAAAGTGGGCAAGCTTTCCCACCCTGTGCATGTCAAGGGCATTGCAAGTGGCAACACTTGCCCTACATGCCAAAAATTACCCATTTGCACATTTACCCTAGTTTGGCTATAAATTGATGTGCTCCGACCCAATTTCAAGAAGATACAAAAACAAGCATTGCTCACAAAGTGCTGCTCACATTTATCCTCAATATTTGCCCAAGTATTTTGCTTGAAAACCTCTTCATTCGAAGGCACTTTTAGGGTCATCCCAAAATACGCTAATAAATTCCAAAATCTATCAAATATATTATTTATTTGACAAAATCCAATGACAACACATTTAGGAGAGTTCTAAACCAGATGCCCTTGTAATTGGTGGTAAAAACCACCCAATTTGGGGACCATCCCTACTAGGGACGAATAATATTCCTAGTTGAACTTGCTAGGGATGGCCACAAAATGGCTAACAATTTTGATGCAATTTCACCATAGATCAATCATAAAGCATTAGATTAGCCTTCTATTCAATTTTGGTTAAGTTTTGAGTAGATTTGATGGGTCAATTTAGGTTTTTGTGATTGCAGTCTTAGTTGTTCCTGCCAGGGATGACCATAGGTTATTATCACAATTGCACTTTAATTTATGCTTAGATACTTCTAAAATCATATTAATAACATCATATTAGATTTCAAGTCATTTGGAGTTATTTTGATTTTTCACAAATAAGTTTTACTCTTTCTATTATATACTTTTCAAGGTTTTCAATATAAAATACATATGCTATTAACAATTTTCAATATCTTTTGTGTAGGTGCAAGTATTCTAGGCATGAGGTAGGAGATAAGAGGTATATTAAAATAATCCCAATATTAGCTCTCAAGTGTGGGTTGCAAGAAGAACATTGAAACATGCCATTAAGCTCATGAAGGGATTTTATCCCTTGTAACTTGTAATTCAAAATGTATCAAAATGATAAGCCCTCAAAGGGGATGTATTGTAACCTTTTGGAATTGATGAATTTATAAATACAAGGAGAAATCCCCCATTTTTATTTCAAATTATTTGTCATTTTAATAGTTTACATCTTTTGCATCTTTCCTTTGCATGTTTCCTCAAAAACAATAGATATCATTTCGGTTTCAATCATCTAGGAATGCTATTTTTTGTGCTTCTTCATTGGTGATCATGGTGGGACCCTTTTATCTTGTTCCCTTTCATTTTTATAGTTTTTGACATCCTTTTTATGTTTTATGTGTTGTAGGTTCTGGTCGTTCTAAGTAGGAAAAACTGCAGAATTCCTAGTTGGAACTGCCAGGGATGGCCACTATAAACATCCTGCTATGGACGAACCCAAAATTTCTAGTTGTTCCACCTAGGGATGGCCACCAAACCAGGGGGATTCTACAGAAATTTCTAGAAACAACAAGTTTCATAACAGAAAAGGTAATCTTCCAAACCTTCAATTTGCATCTAGGTTGTTTCAAAAAGCTTAAATTTCAGCTTTTCTTGTCTTTTATGTGCAATTGAAAGTTAGATTTCATATTTCTAATTTTTGCATTAACAAATCAAAGAAAAAAAAAAATAACAGCCTTTCAAAATTTATTTGTCTAGTTTTCTTATGTATGACCTACCTAAGAGTTAGGTTTTCATATAGTTTACAAATTTGGTAGTTTCCTTTTATATATATTCTTAAGATTCTGAAAGTGAAATGCAATTTCATACATTTAGTGAACAATCATTGATTGCTATCTTGTTTTCTTTCAATAATTTTAAAAGGAATCACACACACCATGCTTCTTTTTAATGTTAGTGAGCTGGATTGCATCCCTAACCACTGATAAAGTTCAACAACGGTGGGTTTCATCTCCATATGTTGGCTCAAATCCCATGTACCCTTATTTTTGTCCAAGTCCAGCTCCAAAAACCATCTTAGAAATGGAAAATTGCATGCACTCCTCTTCAAAGGGTGTATCTCTACCATGGTCAATATGGGTGAGGACTAGTAGGACCTATGCTCCCTGATCGGGTATAGATTTCATCTCCATACTTGTTAGGAGTTAAACAGCTGAGATATTTTATTGATACAAATGGGTTACAATATATAGGCATAAGCCTATATGAAACACATGACACTTGGCAAGAGAAACTGACAAGTGTCAAGGTGAAGGCATAGTGCACTTTCATTCTAACATTCCCCCTTAAAGTGCACTATCCTAACTAAAGAAAAAAACAAGTCAACATTAGGTAACATTCCCCCTTAATGTTGACTGTTGATACCAAATGTTAGGAGTAAAACAGCTGAGATATCTTATTGATACAAATGGGTTACAATATATAGGCATAAGCCTATATGAAACACATGACACTTGTCAAGAGAAACTGACAAGTTTCAAGGTGAAGGCATAGTGCACTTTAATTCTAACATTTCCCCTTAAAGTGCACTATCCTAAATAAAGAAAAAAAAACAAGTCAACATTAGGTAACATTCCCCCTTAATGTTGACTTCTCTAAAAGCAACCTATCATCCTCTTTTATTGCAGATTTGGTCCAGGCTCGTGCTCTTTGTGTTTGGATCTCCAATTGTGAATAATGCTAGATTCACAATGTATATATCTCGATCTATTACCTCAAGGTCAGCCACTTCCATGGGTCTATTGCCACTGGTTCAGCCGTCTAAGTGCCTTAGGGTCATCATGGGTGCCTCAGGATCAACCACTTTTGGTTCTGTTTCCTTCGCAATTCATCCTCAGAGGATGTTGCCTCTCGAAGGTCACTGACTAGCCCCACCATAAATATAAAATCCCTCCTTATGGTGAACTCAATCCAAAATGTGTTGGTCTCTGTCGAAAATGCACCTTAATACAAAGGAAAAATGAGCCATATAAGAGTGTCGGTATTTTTTGAAAATGCACTCAATACAATAAAATGAGCCATAGAAGACAAATATGGAGGAGAAGAAGAAAGAATAATAGAAGAGAATCTTCTGAAGTGTCTTCGTTTGTAGTCTTCAAAAGTAGATCCAGAAAAAAACTTGGATAGAGTCTAGGGTGTCTATGTATGTAGTCCCTAGAATAAGTGTCCTTATGGTAGTCACCTCATCTTACCATAATGCATGGGTAACCATCCACTACATCCGCCAAGTAGATAGAGGGTAATACTAGATACTAGGTTCACTTACAAGTGCCTTGGGAGTGTCAAGCTCAACCGAGAGTGCACTCCAAGGTAGAAAACTTTGAGGCTTAAAATCTCAAATGAAACAGCCTCAGAATTACAAATGAACACCACCAATGTGTCCGTTACAGAAAATGTTTCCAACAACTATAAATACCCCTATATTCCACGATCAAAGGGGACTTCATCATGTGGAAAAACCATCATGACTATCTAAGGGAGCAATGAATCATGGCACTAAGGCGGAATACAAAAAATATAGTTTTCAATTTTCCCACGCAAGGGAATTACATAGGATATCTAGGCCTTTCACTCTCCATGTGGAAAAAATAGGGCCATGTAGGCCTTCCACTTCCACTTCCTATGTGGAAAAAATCATTAAAAAATGGCCAAAGGTTACAATAAATAGGCCATGTAGGCCTTCTACTTTCCACTTTCATGTGGAAAACATTAAAATACTTTGAGTACCCTTAAAAAAATACCCCTTAGATAACAAATAGACATTCTCCATTGTAAAGTGGATCCTCCACTTTAATTAAATATAGGCTAAAAAGTAGCTTTTCAATAATATAAGGACCCCATTCAACATCAATTGAAACATCTATTACACGTGGCTGCAGCAATTTTGATCCGCTACTCCCATTGGAAATAACTCCACTCCACTATTGCACGTATACAGCTTCCATAAAATTATAGGGAGAGCGCCATGGTGGAATCTAGCAGTGATACGTAAGAAGCTCATCAAGTGCGCCCATGCCCGTGCCCATGCCCGTGGTTCTCCATCGACAGTGATGTTAGCAGGGCCTCTGTCATTTTTATAAATTCACCTTTCTCGATCTCATCTTCCTCCTTCACATTCCTTCTCTTCTTCTGAATCATTTTCTTTCGATGCTCGCATGCTATTCTCTCTACTTCATTTTGCCATTGGTACTTTGTATCTCTGTTGTTCTGAAAGTCAGCAATCATCCTAAAAAAAAGCATGATGATATGCATGCAGGAGGAAGACATGTGGGCAGTAGAGCAGCCCTCCAAGAGGCAGTGAACATAGGAGGCGGCGGGCATGGCGGATCTAGCTACTTGTGGAGGTACAGGGAGGTGGCCTTTGCTATCGAGTTTGCCTACTTAGGCTCATCGTAAAGGACCAGGGATCGAACCACGCCCAGTGAAATCACTCCTTAAAACTGGTATCAAATCTTAGCAAAAAATATCACTCCTTTCAACAAATTCTAGCGGTCAAAGATGGCAACTATGAAAATTTCATGGCCAACAGAATGCCAGACTCTTCACTGCTCTCTGCCATGTGTTATCGATGGTTTTGTTTGCGAGGGCTGTGTAGAATTTCTTAGGATATGTGATGATATGGCTCTCCATCATTGAAAAAATTCCCCATCTGGCTCTCTAGAAAATGTGCGCGTACATGTTCCTCTCTACGCACGCTCAAACCTTCTTCAATACGGTCGTGGTGGTCACCAGTGTCCAAAACTTTCCCACCTACAGAGGGACCGTCGTCGGCCTTATGAAGTATGTCGCTATATAATCAACCATTAATTTCTCAAGAAAGCCACTGAAAGGAAATCCTTACACACGCAAAAATTCAAGAGCAAAGAGTTCTAGAAAGAATAGCTGATATTACTGAAGCAGACAAATATAGAAAGCAGAGCAATCCCTTGGCACCAGGACGTATAATATATTCAAATAATCCAGGGTCCATGTTGTTACGCTGCTAGGGATAATCGTTGCCTCGATACCTGACTAGGAAACAGTGATCAAAAAAAAAATCAATGATCTCCTCTGAGCACTGGTGGAGGTCCCTGGCAGATGAGGTCTGCCACCATGCAACGATCACCGTGCCAGATATCCACTACAAAAATAATTTGAACCACATAATGTTGTAAACCCTGCCTCCACCATGCCAACTCATCCATAGCTCTGCATCCACAATTTGCGCACCATATCACGGATATTCTGGAAGAAATCACCACCATATCAGCTATAATCACCAGAGGTAGGCCAAGGTTATCAGAGAAATCCTCTAGATCATCTGCACCGCTTTGAAGGAGGGGGAGCCACTGCAACTGCCATCAAGGAAGCAAAGTAACAAGTGCTATTCATGCAATAAATTAGCAACATTAGCAGTAGCAACCATTGCAGCGATCAAGACACGACTTCCATCCCCATTGTTGTCACACAGGGAAATCATAGAATCAAAAGTTAAAAAACATTAATGGCCATCGACGACAATAATCAATATCAACAGATGCACTATGCTTGGAATCAACATGAACCGTTCCATCCCAGTAACGGCTGTAAGCCTGACCGTCAGATCCGAACCCATCACGTCCATAAAATTCTCAAAAAAATTGGGCGATCGTCTCAGGAAGGGCGGCCCACCGATGTGGAGATCGATGGCCTACCATTTTTCCAAACTTTAAAAATTCTTACCATCTGGTTTTTGATCCATCAAATGATGGAGAGCATACTCCCTCGGTAAAAAATTTTAAAAAAATAGGGAAAAAAATATCGGGGGGAGGGAGGATTTCCATGAGGGAAATCCCCCCTCAAGGGTTTCACAGGCAGGAGAGGGAACCTGCTCTGATACCAAATGTTAGGAGTAAAACATCTGAGATATATTATTGATACAAATGGGTTACAATATATAGGCATAAGCCTATATGAAACACATGACACTTGTCAAGAGAAACTGACAAGTGTCAAGGTGAAGGCATAGTGCACTTTAATTCTAACAATACTTTGGTTGGTTCAAGTGACCAGACTTTCATTGTCGGTTGTCGAGCTGTGAGTGTATAGGTGAAAACCATTTAAACAATTGAGAATTACATCAACATTCAAAACACGTGAAAGAGATTCTTTACAAAAGCAACAAATTTGAAACACATCAAACAGTTTAGGAACACATAAATTTTAAAAGAGATAATCATTTGTATTCTTGTGTGTTTCTATTGATTGTGTGTTTGAATCTATAAAAATTGTAAAGGAGATAATCACATAGAGGTTTAGAGTAAGTAGCTATGGTATATACCCATAGCCAAGCCCACTTAAGGGTGGACGTTATGGGGAGTAGGCAAGAGGACATAGAACATCTTCATTTTGACCCCAAGGACATGGTTATACCTCCTTGGTGGCCAACTACTCTCCCTAGTCCTAGAAGGTCAGAAAGGGGACCTAGCCTACAAGGGACTCCTACACGGGGTACCCCCATAGGTCACAGTCCCAATCTGGGAAATCATTTCCCTAATATGGATACTTCAAATGCCTTCTTTCAAGAAGAGCAACCATGCAATGAGGCACCTCCAAATAGAGCAATACCATGCATTCACGTGCCTGCTCGGTCTACTCTATGCACTGGTGTGTAGGATCAAGACTTATCACCTAGGGTAGGGTTAAATGATCATCTTATGCTTTCAAATCACCCTTCCCCAAGGTACCAAAACCTAGATGAGTATGATACTCATCGCAATGGGTGAGCCAATTCTACCCTACCTTTCCTCATTTATGAGGGAAGACCTGAGGAGGATCCTGATTATCCTCACTCACATCATTCCATGCAAGCACGATGTGCCTCTACACTAGCAGAATATCAAGAATATATGTTTAGGAGTGAACCTCAAGTAAATGTGACTTCTCTCAATCGAGGGAAACTCGTAGTAGATCTCACAGATCCTCCTGAACAAGATAGGTATCAAGGCAATAGTGCTAGGGCACATAGGCCTAATACAATTGATCAAATTAATCAGTTAGTCAAAAAGTATGTTGATCGTCAAGCTAAGTTTAATCAACTTAGGTATGATAAACAATGCTTGGATCTCTTAGAGCATCGACAACAATTAGAAAGACAAAGACTTGAACAACAGATTCAAGAAACATTGCGTAATGGGGTTCCTACTCCAAGCACGCATAGACAGGAGGCTCGCTAGAGGCAACCTACTTTCCATCAGAATAGGTCTCCTAGACCTAATCAAATGTTGCCTCCTAGACCTCCTAGGCCTGATCAGAACTTACCTACTAGGCCTAATATAGATCACCTACAATAGGCTTTCATTCCTCCTTGTAGGCCCATTCCTAAAACACCTTATGGGGCTTATGATGATTTGGAACAAAATGAGGATTACTTAGAAGCACATTTTGGAGGTATGGGTGATGAAAATCAACCACCTCAACATATGCTTAATATTCCTCATCCCCCTCCATGGGTCCAAAACAAAGAAGAGGAGATTAAATCCTCTGATGCGTATCAAGCATTGCTTGAATGCTTAGAAAATATAGAGAGTAAGATAGTTGGGAATGGGCTTCAAAATCCCACATTGCACCAGTTGCACAATCAACCACTGCATCCATATATACCTTCCCCTACATACCCTGAGCATTTTAAAATGCCCAAATTGGACAAGTTTAAAGGGGAAGAAGATGCTCAAGAGCACATCACAAGATTCATGAATCAATGCTTTAGCATACAGGAGAATGATGCATTACTCCTAAGAATATTTTTAATTACCCTCTTTGGCCCTACCATTGAGTGGTTTAACCAACTTCCAAGGCATAGCATCTATACATTTGAATAATTTGTAGATGCATTCTTGGAACGTTTCACCTTCAATACCAAGAGGAAGGTGACCCTAACCAACCTTACAGGGTTGAAACAATATGATGATGAGTCTATCACTGACTATGGAAATAGGTGGTGAATGCTCTTAGCTAAGCTACCCTATCTATTGCCAATGATCGAGTTGACTCAGATGTTTTCAAAGAGTTGTTTGAAACCAATATCTTTATTATTACAACTCTAGCAATATCCCACTCTTGAGGATGCTCTAGCGCAAGCTAGAACCATAGAAGAGATCAAAATCCAAGAGGGGGAGATAGCTAAACCTCGTAAGAAGGAGTGGACAAAGAATCCAAAGAGTAATCCGATACCATCAAAGCCGAAATGGTCAATCAAGTGGCCATTAATGTCCTAGGGCCTGCACAAATGATGCCTCCTCAAAAGGTAAATTATCAGGCCCAACCTCCTCCTACGAGTTATAATAATAATACTCAAGTGAATCAGGGTCAAAATCAGCAACGTCACCCTAGGCGATAGTTTACACCCTTTGTTGAGTCAATGGACTCCCTATTCGATCATTTATGGGCTGCTAAAATGATTAATTTACTATAAATCAAGCCTATAGACCCGAATACAGGTAAACCAAAGCCTATGGGATATCGAGAAGATCAATTTTATAGATATCATCGATAGAATGGCCATGACTTGCCTACATGCTATGGTTTCAAAAACATAGTGCAAGACATGATAGAGAGGAATGAGCTCCAAGTGGATAATCCTCTCACCCCAAATAATCAATAGATGGGGGTTTTCAAAGACCCCTTACCTACTCATGAGGTACAGGTAGCTCCTACTAAACCAATGAATGAGGTCAAGATGGCACCTCCTTTACAAGGGTACATCGGGATGATAAGTATTGTGACTAGGAATAGATGCTACCCAAGTCAAGTTGCACCACCTACAGCTTCAAGCGATGTTCCATCTACATCACAACCTTCCCCACCTCTAGTACAAAGCCTTCCACCTAGGCCAGTAGTAACAATAAAGAGTAAGCTTGCACAAAGCTTAAGGACAACATCAGCTAGATTGTCCATTTACGAGCTCATTCAACAATCTCCTCCTCATAGAGAAGCTCTAATGGATATTCTTAAGTCAATAGAGTTGCAGCCCTAGGAGTCTAACTCCATCAATTTTGTAGGGCATGTGCAACAATGTAAGGAACCAGTGATCACATTCCATGAGCATGAACTCAAACCCATAGCAAGTGATGTGGTTGACCCTCCTTTGCACATCATTGCATGTGTGAATGATATACCATATAAGAGAGTTCTAATAGACATTAGTTCATCAAGAAACATAATAACCACTAGTGCTCTTAAATACCTAGGACTTCCAACATCTCATGTTGTAGCATCCACATACACCCTTTGAGCATTCAATGATATGATATGCTCCATAGTCGGTACTATAGTCCTACCCATCCAGGTGGGATGCAAAACTATATCGACACTATGTCATGTTTTAGAGGGTGCAATGGCCTATAACATATTGCTAGGTAGACCTTGGATTTAAGACATGAAGTGTGTCCCATCCATTGCTCATCAATGTCTCAAATATACTTATGAAGGGTAGGTGCACGTAGTCTCTACAGATCTAGAGCCCTTTAAGTATTGTAACATGGTGCAACAATTCTCGAGTCGACATTACCATCGACTCATATGGACTTCCAACTAAACACATCCATTCAGAGTCCACTTCCTCCTCCATCACCTTCCATTACACCATTACCATCTTCATCCATACCATCATCATCATTGGCAACTTCAGAAAAGCCTTCATCATCATCAGATCCTCCATAGAGGAACATGTCGAAGAGGCCAATCGATGAGATCCCTCCCATCATTTCCACCATATCTACGAAAGATATTCCTTGTCTAGAAGATGAGGAACCATCTCAAGAGGTTCACATTGAGTCATCTCAAGCCTCACTTCCATCCCCTACACCTTCACCATCCCAGGTTACCATCCAGATGTCTAGTACAGGGATAGGAGAGTACTTAGTGAGAAATATCACAATAGTTCCATCCATAGAGATAGTGCAAGATATGGGATGACCTCATCTCCCCATAGGTAGCATTGTACCTCTAGGTATACCACCCAATCAAACAAATTTTATATATGGGGGTATCGAGTATGGAACATTGCTAGTTCCTCAACAAGAAGAAGATGATGAACCTTTCTCTGAGGATATAAATTACATGTCAAATCCTGACTATGCCATGTGATATCTACATCACTATCATTGGTATGGTTATGGTCTAGGGTTATATGAGCAAGGTACTCATGTTCCATGTCAGCCATAATATCAGTTACCATATGATAAATCTAGGTTGGGACACAATAAGCTAGTACCTTTAGATGTCCTCATAGAAGGTCTAGAATGCCTATGTCTAAATTATAAGGATGAGTTAGCATGTGATCCCTATGCCAATCCAAATCATGTCCATTCATTGGGAGATTATTTTCCCATAAACATGGTAGATCAAGGGTTATCCAATGATGTCACTCAATCTCATGAAGTGGGAGAGAGTTCGCATACCCTTCAATATGATAGTGAGGAAGAGGATCAAGGTCCTCCTCATGAATGGACCATAGATGATGAGGAGGACTATGGCATAGCACCCATAAATTATCCAAGTTTAGATGAGGAATATGAGAGAGTTATCCCTTTGGATGATGAAGAAGAGTTCTATATTCGCATGTTCCTAGTACAACATCCCATTTGGTGATAGATTTTACCACTTGAAGAGCAAGATCATCACCTTCCCCATCGACCACCATCGATCATTCCACCTCCACCACAACCACCCCCATGAGTTAAGAGACAACATCAGATCTCTAGACCCACTCACCCATGGAAGGGAGATCATGTATCCATCAACATGATTTCCATAGATCTAAGTGCACCATTGAGAGATCTGAATAACCCATCAAAGCCATTGCACCTCGACATTGAGGTAATTGACTTTGATCGAGGAGATTCTCCCCCATCTCCATCAGAGTATTGGCCTTGCGAGGAAATGTTACAACCATTTCATTTTTCTCCAAGGACTACTCAAAATGTCTATCAAGCTGAGGTTGAGCAAGAAATTCCAATTGAGGGTGTAAACCCAGCTGATGACATTCACTTAATCCCTATTCCACATCAGTTGGAAGATGGATCACATATGTCAATTGAGCCAATAGTTGATAGGGATATCGGTACAGATCCCGATAATCCCCATAACATCAAATTAGGGGAAGGTCTATCCCCTGATGAACAAGCTGATTATATAAAGTTGTTAACAGAGAAGATAGAAGCTTTTGCTTGGTCTTATAAAGATATGCTAGGACTAGATCCTAATTTGGTCATGCATAATCTTACATTGGACCCAAATGTCAAACCAGTTAAGCAAAAGTTGCGTAAGATGCATCCAACAGTCGCCTTGATGGTCAAATATGAATTGCAAAAACTATTGGATGCCGACTTTATTATATCAGTAGATTATCCACCATGGGTTTCAAACATGGTACCTATCAAGAAACCCGATGGGAGGATTCACATTTGCACTGATTTTAGAGATCTCAACAAAGTGAGTCCTAAGGATGAGTTTCCTTTACCAAACATTGATGCATTGGTAGATGCCATAACAGGACATGAAATGTTATCCCTTATGGATGGTTTCTCTAGATACAATCAAATTTGTATTAATCTAGAAGACCAGATAAAAATGGTGTTCACAATGCCTTGGGGGACATTTTGTTACAAGGTCATGCCTTTTGGCCTTAAAAATGTTGGTGCCACCTACCAACGAGCCATGACATATATCTTCCATGACTACATGCATAAAATTCTGGAAGATTACATGGATGACTTACTGGCCAAATCTCTATTACGCCATGAGCATATCAATGTATTGCGAAAGGTTTTAGATCACCTCATTGAGCATAATGTTAGGCTAAATCCCAAGAAGTGTGTATTCGGTGTCACATATAGTAAACTCTTGGGATTCATAGTCTCTAAGTGAGGCATAGAAGTAGACCCAAATAAATTCAAGGTAATTCTAGAAATGCCTCCCCCCACAACTATCAAGTAGCTACATAGCTTGCAAGGAAAGGTCGCATCCATAAAGTGCTTCATAGCACAATTATCGGATAAGTGTCGACCCATGAACAAGTTACTACACAAGGGGGTCTCATTTCATTGGGATGAAGAATGTCAAGATGCCTTTGATGAGATCAAACAATACCTAGCTTCACCACTAGTATTGGCTCCTCCATGACTAGGAGTGTCATTCTATCTTTACATCTCAGCTACTGAGCTTGCATTGGGCACCATGTTGGCCCAAAAGAATGAATTACATAAAGAACAGGCTACATATTATATTAGTGCACCCTAGTCAGCTATGAGATAAAATATGCATACATTGAGAAGCTATGCTTAGTAGTGGTCTTCACCACTAAAAATCTATGCCATTACATGCTCAATCATACCACGTATGTAGTATCAAAAGAGAATCCATTGTATTACATGATGAGTCAAACTTATCATAGTAGTCGCACGATGAAATGGATCATGTTGTTGATGGAATTTGACCTAGAGTTCATTGGATAGAAATCAATTAAAGGATAGGTCATAGCCGATCAACTAGTAGAGGCTCCTCTCCAGGATGACCAACCTCTCACTATAGAGCTTCCCGATGATGGAGTTTTTCATGTCTCAGAATCACTAGATCCTGAAGAGCCTGAGTCACAGGCTGACATAACTCTATTTTTTGATGGTTCTAAGTGCGAGCAAGGGGGTGGCATAGGAATCATGTTTTTCACACCACAAGGGGCTCCAATACCCCTTTCATTTAAACTTGATTTCCCATGCACCAATAACAATGCTGAGTATGAAGCCCTTCTCATAGGCCTTCAAATGATAATCACCATGAAAATAACAAAGCTCAACATTTTTGGTGATTCCTTGCTCATAGTTAATCAAGTCAAAGGAATATTCTAGTGTAGGTGCCTAGTCTTGCAAGCCTATAAAGCCCTAGTGGATAAAATTTTAGTAAAGTTTGAATGGTATGATATTGAGGCACTCCCTCATTCATCTAACCATTTTGTGGATACAATGGCCTCCTTAGGGTCATTAATCCCATAAAACCCATCTGATGATATCATGACTATTCAAGTGAAAATGCTATCACAATATACGATGAAGCGTGATGAGCTTAACTCCATGCCTAGAAGTCCACATGATTCAGATTGAACCTTCACATGAAAGGTTCTCTCAAATACACAATTATTTGAATAATGCCACTTGGGGGACTTTGTTCCCTAAAAATCCTTTTGATACTAGCACAATGCTATATCTACAAGTTCTCTCTCAATCAACATTTGCAAGAGAGGAATATCAAAAGGATTACACAATTCATACAATTGAGGCTTCTATAAAACAAGATTGGGCCATACAAATAAAATATTATTTAAAACTGGGAAGTATTCCTTCTAGATTATCGCATGTCATAAAATGAGCATTTAAGAAAAAGGTGAAAGTATGTCTTACTAGGAGACATAATGTATCATCGAAGCTATGAGGGTATCCTCCTTCATTTCTTAGACTCTCAAGAGTCAGCTTGGGCCATTGCCCAAGCACACGATGGTACATGTGGTGGCCATTTCAGTGACATGGCCATCACAAAGTGCATTCTTTACATGGGCTATTATTGGCCAACTTTAGAGCAATATTGTTGTACTTATGTCAAGAAGTGCATAAAGTGTCAACATCATGCAAATTTGACACATGTACCTTCATAGGCCTTACAACCGATTCAATCGGTTTGGCCATTTGCACAATGGGGGTTTGATTTAATTGGGAAAATCTCACCTACCTCCTCAAGCCATCACACATTTATCATAATGACTACTGAGTACTTCAAAAAATGGGTGGAAGCAATTCCCCTTACCACTATGACTGGACCTCGCATTATGGAGTTCATATTGCATAACATCATATGTCATTTTGGTATTCCATCCAAGATAATTTTAGATAATGGGACACCCTTTAAGAATAAGGATGTGCATGCTTTAACAACAAAATATAATATACAACACAACTTTTCTATGCCCTATTATCCACAAGCTAATGGGCAAGCAGAGGCATCTAATAAAATAGTAGTTGCAATCTTAAAGAAAATCATTAAGGAAAATCATAAAGATTGGCATAATCAATTACCTCTTGCCCTTTGGGCCTATCACACTAGTATTCAGACTCCCACTAGGGCAACTCCATTTTCACTAGTGTATGGTGTTGAGGCTATCATACCTTTAGAGTTAGAAATATCATCATTGTGCATATCTATGCAAGAGTTCATCGATGATGATACCACATGGCAAGCTCATCTAGATCAACTCACTTTGCTTGATGAATGATGCATCAATGCTCTTGAGCATCTACGTGTTTATCAAGAGTACCTTAAGAGAGCTTACAACATGAAAGTCCACCCTAGAGACTTTTAGGTTGGTGATTTAGTTCTAAAAGAGAACCAACAAAATTCAAATTTGCCACCCCATCTATGGGATAAATTTATGGTAAACTAGTTAGGTCCATACATCATTACTAGTCATATTGGACCTAGAACTTATCGCTTAGCATCTATTGAAGGAAGTGAAGAGCTTGAACCATTGAATATCAGTCACTTGTAGCCTTTTCATGCTTAGAGCACCATGCCCACCCTAAAATACCCCTAGGTAATCTACGACCATCTAGGTCAACCTAAAATACCCCTAGGTGGTCTACGACCATCTAGGTCAACCTAAAATACCCCTAGGTGGTCTACGACCATCTAGGTCAACCTAAAATACCCCTAGGTAGTCTATAACCATCTAGGTCAACCTAAAATACTCCTAGGTGATCTACAACCATCTAGGTCAACCTAAAATACTCCTAAGTAGTCTACAACCATCTAGGTCAACCTAAAATATCCCTAGGTAGTCTATGACCATCTAGGTCAACCTAAAATACCCCTAGGTAGTCTACAACCATCTAGGTCAACCTAAAATACCCCTAGGTGGTCTACAACCATCTAGGTCACCCTAAAATACTCCTAGGTGGTCTACAACCATCTAGGTCACCCCAAAATACCCCAAAGGCATCTATAAGCCCTTTGGTCACCCTAAAATACTCCTAGGTGGTCTACGACCATCTAGGTCACCCCAAAATACCCCAAAGGCATCTATAAGCCCTTTGGTCACCCAAAAAGCCCCAATGGCATTCATTAAGCCCATTGGTCAAACTATATATACATATATATATCAAAAATACAAAAACATAATTAAAACATCAAAAACACAAAAATATTGCATTGCATTGCATTTCATATCATTTGCATTACAACATCAATTGCATTAGGTATACTCATCATTGCATTATGCATTGTTAGAAGTTGATCATACATGTCTAGCACCAGGTATGTATACTAGGCATCTATCAAATTCAATATTATCATAAGTCAATTTTACCACATATTTACATTACATTTATCATTTACATTTACACTCCATATTGTATGTCTATTTCCCATCACTTAGCCATTATTCATAAGACATATTTAGGTTTTTCGGTCACTCATCCATATCTAGTTTTCTTTTCAGATTTTGTAGAAAGCTATCATGATTTTTAGAAGGTAGAATCCTGCTTAGATTATACCTTGTATACATCAAAATCCCAACACATTTTCACATTAATAAATCCAAGTTTAGCACAAGGAAAGATGAAACCTACAAAGTGGTCTAGGTTACCTTAAGAAAAAATTTTATCTCGCTCATCCCCCTATGTGAATGGTTCAAAGATGTTGAGAATTGACAAAAGGACAAGTTCCTCCTTACCCAAAAAATCAAAATCCCTTGCTTCACACCAAATTGGGGCAAGTATCCAAAATGAAAAATAAACAGTGATTATTATCACTTCACAATATGCAAAATAAATAGTGGTTTTTACCATTAGAAAAGTAAAATAAATAGTGGTTCTCACCACTACCAAAATCCATTGCTCACCATAACAAAAATGAGCAACTCCCTTGAAAAATTCAAAATTAAAAGAAAATAAGGGAGTATTGAACTTGAATCCCTAGAATTCTCAGCATTAGAGAACCATAAGGTGATCCTCATTACAGGTTGGGTGGCATCAAGCCCACTTAGCAATGGTGGTATCCTTACGCATGATGATATGTCTATCACATAAGCAACTTGCTTTTGTATAGACCAATGTTTGCATGTGGATGAGCTAGCTTTTGGTAGCCTATATTGCCTAGTGGTCTAATCCAACTAAGTACAAAACTCAGGATAATGATACTCATAAGGTGATATCTAGTACAGATGGGCTGAATCAATCATATTTGGAACTAGGGTAACTTTATGCATTATCATAGTAATGAACTCACATGCACACATAGGGATATTGAATATCTTGGTTATCTTAGCAGATTTATACTTTGTTAAAAAGTCTTGCATAGTTACTATACAACTTTTGATTAGGTAACTAGAGTGTTTGAGTCTCCTAAAAATCCCAAACATATCATAAAACATTATACTATTCATTCCAATTCATATCATGCCATCACATGTTTGTTAGTGTACATTTACACAAGCCATTACATAATGTCATAATAACATGAAAATGATGAGATAAATTTTGTATAATCTATGGTGCTAGCATATAATGTGTCAACTAGTCATCATAATACATCATACAAATTAAATCAAATCATCCATTTCATTATGCATTTACAAATATACATATCATCAAATCACATCATATGACAAATACATGCATACATGTTAGACATCCATCAAAACATCATAAAGCAAATATAAGCATTGCATACATCTCATAAAGTAGTACAAAAACACATGATGATAACAAAAAAACTCATATATATATATATATATATATTTTTTTGAAATCAAAAACTACATCATCATCCATAAACTACCCATAGGCTACAATAAAGTGGGTCCTCAGACCTCATAAATCCCAAAATATCAAAAAGAACCATCAGAGTCTCAAAACCATGGTCACGTAAGACCGATACTATGACTCTCACCCCTACCCTCAATCGGAGTCCACCATGAACTCCCAGATCTACTACCACCTACCCTATCTAACCTCCATGTAGAGCTAGGAGGCCCCATCCATGTAGAATACTATCCTGTACCACTCCTCCAACTCTAGTGTGACCCACTAGTAGATAAAGATCTAGTAAGCCCCTAAGGTGCACTATCTCATCCTCCAACTCATTAGTATAAGTCTACTCCTATCAGCAATGAGTCTAGTAGATTCCCACTAAGGACTAAAGTTGTGCCACCTCCTCCCATAGCCTAGCCATCTCACCACTACTAGATCCCTCATGGCTAGGGCTCCATGCTCCAACCTATGCCTAAAGAGTAGCTATCAATGTTACCTACCTATCCATATCAGCTTGAAATAGATCTCTCTCCCATTGACCTCTAATAAGATCATCTTGTAGCTCAATAATCATAGCATCTCAAGCTACCAATTATACCTGCATCCCCTGATCATCAAATTTAGCCTCACCAAAGTCACCCTATAGATCCCCTAAGTCAAGGAGCTCTATCCACTCATCCGCTACATGATGATGCACATGTCGCTCACCTCCCTCTACCTCCTCATCATCTAGAGACTCATCCTAACCCTCCTCCTCTAGAGCATCCCTAGGTGCCTCCTCTACCACCTAGCTACATCCCCTCCTAGTGGCCCCTCTCCTCACCACTATCATGTCACCCACCAAGAGTCATACTCCTCTATAGTCCCAACATCATCCAACTTAGATATGTCTACTATAGGATCTGACTCCTCTCCCAATGCCTCCACTATAGGCCAACTAAGAGTCCTCTCATCCCAATGATGATAGATCATCGACTCACTAGGCAACCCTAGTGTAGCCTAAACTATCGTAGGACTCAAGCATAAGGAAAGTACTCTCACTCAGTCCCATGTCACCCAACTAGCCATCTACCTCACCTCACCAGTGATATGTCTCAAGCCTCAAGCCCATACTAGACAATCTCTATAAGATCTCCAGGTAATCTCCTCTACCCTGAGTCATGCAAAGGACTCTACATAGTGCTCAACATCACCTACAAAGTGATGACTCTAACCTATCTCCTAGGTCCGCTACCATAGTATCCCATAGCCTATATCTCTATCAATAAGTTATGCTCAAGTCATCCAAGGTAGTCCCCATGGTCGATCCATGGCAATATGCTACCATCCCCAAACCTATAGTAGAAAGCTACACCCAATCCCTTCCACCCATAGGAGTGGATCTCATATAACTCATCATATAACTATGCCAATAATGTAGGACCCCAAGCCATCACTATAGGCTCCTCCTTAATGCACTCCACAAGTGTAAAAACCAACTCTATAAGGTTCCAGGGGAACCTAGCTCCTGATGAGTCTAGGAGCAACATGTTGGAGATCAAAGTCATCAGTAAGGAATGTCTAATACCCAATACATCAGCCCCAAACCATGACTCTACTAATATCCCTCCATTAAGTAGGTCACTCACTACCTCCTCCTAGTATCCCCTAAAGTATCTCTACATCACTACATCTCTCGATCTCGATGAGTGGATACGATAGGGCACCCCTCTATAAAAATGTATAATATCTGATAGATATCCTCTAAATTCACCATCATCTCTCCTATAGGTAGATGGAAAGTGTTGGTGTGAGGATCCCAAAGGTCTATCAAGGTAGTCAAGTAGGCATGGTCACCCACCATGAGCTCTAACCATGTCACATGCTTAAGGCCAATGGCATCGAGCCATTTCTAATAATCCTCTATCAAAATATCCCTAGTGACCTAAAAGAGAGTCAAAACTCGATACCGACTCTTCACCACCTGATAGAGCTAACTAAGTGTCAAAAATGCACTAAAAATGCATCAAAAAAGTCCAAAAATACAAAAAATGACCAAAAAGGGCCCTTTTTGCCCTAATTTTGTGACCATCCCACCTAAGGATAACCCCCAATTTTGTAGCCATACCACCCAAGGATGGCCACCAGTGACCATCCCACCAAGGGATGACCCCAAAAATGGCTAAAATAGGGTCATTTTGACCCCTAAAATAACCCTAAAAATGCAAAAAAATAGCAAAATAATGGTAAAATAATGCATATAAACTAGAAATAAAATCTTGCATTCCTAAATTTAACTACTATTATGGTTCCTTAACCATTATTTAGTGTATTTTATGGAAAAAGCACAAGAAATTAACATTTCACATTAAATAAAGAAAGAGAGAAAAATGCAATCCCACCGGATCTGCTTCTTGATGATTCCTATGTTGCTAGATCATGGTGATGATTGGATATTTTAGTAGTGCTCCACTTTAAAAAATCATACTCCTACTCCTCACCTCTCAAATTCCTAAGCCAAACATGCAAAAATGAGCTCATTTGCCTCATTTTGGGCTTATATAGCAATCAAAAGAGCATGGCTGCTCCTAGGTGGGATGGTCAGATAATTGGATGAACATCCCACCTAGGGATAGCCATAAAATATGCAGCCATCCCACCCAGGGATGGCCACCAAAAAACCCTACAAAAATAGCTTAAAAAGTTCAAAAACAGGGCCAAAAACCCACCAAAAATAAGTCCAAAATGGTTCAAATTAACAAGGGATCAAGATTAAATCCAAAGTATTCATGGATACTCTAAAAATTATTTATTTCACTCCCCAATAAGGCTATTATGGCTGGACCACTCCATGGGAATGAATTATTTAGGCTCTTGCTTCCATAAATCATCATTAAAATGATCAAAATCCTAGCAAAATTGATAGGGTTTGCAATGGGTAAAACTGATGGTTATCCCAATTAAGTCATATATGTCAAGTGACTCATTAATTTCATCATTATTCATGCCCTCATCGAATCATCACTTGAGGGGGTAGTCATAACAAATATTTCATAAATCAAATCAACACTTAAACACTCAAAAGTGCAATTTTCATACATTCAAAAGAATCATTGCCAAAGACAAATTTTCAAGCCCATGTTGGGGAAAACAATCAGAAAATGCAACAAAAAAAAGGCTTGGCCTCCTTGAAGCCTTAGTAATTCACCCATGTAAAGGCTTACAAGGAAACAAGGAACCAAGACCAAGTATACCCTAAGCCCCAAAAATGCTATGGCAAGCATGGTTGAAAGGTATACCAAAATCAATCCTTCAACTATGTCAAAAGCAAGGATTCCAAGAATGTATGCTCTTTCCACAAATGGAGGCATCTAAATTTGGTTAGGTTAATGAATAACCTCAATCATTTAATGATTTAGTCATCTATTTTTTCTCAATGCTCTGTTGCACATAATGCATCTCAAAAAGGGGCATCTATAGACACTAAAATCATGTAAATCAGATAAGACTACTATGCGCCACTCTTATCGACATCATATGGCCCCATTGGGAAACCCTCAAGGGTTAATTAGGGCTCCCAACCACTTTTGGGAAGGTTTACCCCACTTTTGGGAGGTTTTGGGCCATGTAGCCATGGTCGTCCCACCCTAGGATGATCATAGTTCATGGCCATCCCACCCAGGGATGGCCACAAGCAACCATCCCTGGGTGGGATGGCCATGAACCAGACCCCCCAAAAGTCAAAGGGTGGGATAAATGGCAATCAATTCCTACCATTTATCCTACCCAATCACCCAAAATTGATTTGGAGGTTGTCATAAACATCAGGACCTACAAATTGGAGGCCCCAAATGGGTAAGCTTTCCCACCCTATGCATGGCAAGGGAATTGACAAGTGGCAACACTTGCCTTGCATGCCAGAACTTGCCCCTTTGCACATTTTCCCTATTTGGGCTATAAATTGAGGTGCTCCCACCCAATTTCAAGAAGAGACAATAACAAGCATTGCTCATGAAGTGCTGCTCACATTTGTCCTCACATTTGCCCAAGTATTTTCCTTGAAAACCTCTTCATTCGAAGGTGCTTTTAGGGGCATCCCAAAATATGCTAATCGATTCCAAAACCTATCAAATCTGAGAGTTATTTGACCAAATTTAATGACAACACATTTAGGAGAGTTCTAAACCAGATCCCCTTGGAATTGGTGGTAAAAACCACCTAGTTTTGTGACCGTCCCTACCAGGGATGGATAACAGTCCTAGTTGCACTTGCTAGGGATGGCCATGAAATGGCTAACAATTTTGATGCAATTTCACCATAGATCAATTCTAAAGCATTATATTAGCCTTGTATTCAATTTTGGTTAAGTTTTGAGTAGATTTGATGGGTCAATTTAGGTTTTTGTGATTGTAGTCTTAGTTGTTCCTGCCAGGGATGACCATAGGTTCTGATCACAATTTCACTTTAATTTATGCTCAGATCCTTCCAAAATCATCTTAATAACATCATATTAAATTTTCAAGTCATTTGGAGTTGTTTTGATTTGTCGCAAATAAGTTTTACTTTCATTATTGCATACTTTTCAAGGTTTTCAATATAAAACGCATATGCTATTAACAATTTTCAATCTCTTGTGTGTAGGTGTAGGTATTCTAGGCATGAGGGAGGAGCTAAGAGGTAGATTAAAAGAAGCCCAATATTAGCTCTCAATTGTGGGTTGCGAGAAGAACATTGAAACACGCCATTAAGCTCATGGAGGGATTTGATTCCCTTGTAATTTGTAATTTGAAATGTATCAAAATGAGAAGCCCTCAAAGGGGATGTATTGTAACCTTTTGGAATTGATGAATTTATAAATACAAGGAGAAACCCCCCTTTTTACTTCAAATTATTCATCATTTCAATAGTTTACATCTTTTGCATCTTTCCTTTGCATGCTTTCTTAGAAACACTAGATTGCATTTTGGTTTCAATCATCTAGCCAAGTTGTCATCTTCCTTGTCAAAACAACTTGCCAGGCTCCTAGCACCTTGGCAACATAGCATTCCAAGTTACCAAATTCCTTGGCAGCATGACAACACTTATCCCAAAATCCACATCTTGATTGCTTGGACAACATAGGAGGTAGTGATACCTACAATATCCTCTCCCGCAAAATTCGATGATGCTCTTGATATCAAGAAAGTCTACATTATTGTAACATTAGATTCTATAATACTTCCTATATCAACTACACATAATAAATTTCATTTGGCCAGTCTATCTTGTCCATGCATAACTCAATACACTAGAATAGATAGAACTCAACACACTCTCTACATGCACTCCTTGCACCAAAGAACAATTCCATGTTACCACCCTCTCTAGGTGCTCATACACCCCAAGAGTAGGAGACATCTAAGTTTGGCCTACCTCTCTCTCTCTCCATGCTCACTTTATCTAGCCACATACCAAGTACAAGAGCAATTTAATCATGGACAACCTTTGACCACCTCACATTGCCATCCTTCACAACAAAACATAGAAGGTTATGGTATTTTTAAGAGTGAATTCCAATGGTAACAACTTTGACATTAAATCATAGCACACATGAAGAACCTCCCCCATGTTTAGTGAGATAGGAATAAAATGTCCCACTATTATCATAGATATGGGGAAAGCAATTACATTCAATCAACTTAATCTATGACTAGGCATACTGGCCTTGGGATCCTCAAACCATTCTATTTGCAACCAACCCTCTACTCTTCTCTAGGATAATTGTCATTGCATTAGCATACCTCTTGAAACACAACCCATAAAGGGTCCCACCATTAGATTTTTAACCTCTTATTGGGTTTCCTCACTTAAGACATAGCTACAATAAAACTTTTTATAGCACTAAGGGACTCATTATTCATCCACCTATTTAACTTTTGACCAGGTAGAAGCTTAATATTATCCATCAAATTCCTTGATAGAAAAGGATTATCCTTTCCACTATCCAATCTACACTAGCTTGATTGTCTACACATCAAGTGGGTTAGCTACTTTGAATCTCTTAGAACCTTTGAAGACTAGGGTATCCAACTCTCTTAGGTTACATTTAATTATGTTGAATGCATTTCATCATGATCATCACTACAATATTCAACCAAAACAAAACCCTTCAAACCTAACTCAACCTATCTTTGGCATAGATTCAATTTATGACCTTTTTCTTTTATCACTTGCATGTCGAACTCAACTATTTGAACACCCTTCCTATACCCATAGCCTCTAAAAGTATGTCATCTTGAGATGACTACCAAGTTACCTTCACATCTTAGGTTCTACCTTCTTGATGTCTTATAAGACTAGCTCCATCCCTACCACTCATCACATCTTGTCCTTATCGCTAATGGAGTACTGGGTGCCACTTTGATGATTTCATTTTTCAAAATTCAACTTCTCATTGTTACAATAACAAAGGATCCATTTTCATTCTTTGACTTGTGAATTATGAACTTCGCTTGAATATATGGTTATGGCCAATTACTTAGCATTCCAATTCAAATTCTTATCACTTCACTTTATTCTTAGTAACCATACCTTTGGTGGTCCAAAAATGTCATCAGATGATCACTAAAGGTTTACCTAGCAAATTTGAGCCATTCTTTTTAAGTTTCATGCCATCACTATCACACTTTGTGCACTTGATATTATTTTGAAATTTCTAAGCATCCTTCCATTTCCATAATACTTCCTTCCTTTATCAACTTTTTTGTTGCACTCCCCTTCCAACTAACCAAGTACTCCTTATGTTTCTTGTTTATTTATCTAACTTTTTTTGCATCCCATACTTGGCCTACCACCTATACAATATTATCTTGGATGTTTGTTAATGGTCGAGTGGACTGCAAATGCTCAAGTGTGGACTCGTGAGCATGGAGTTTTAACTAGCTTACATGTAATATAGGGTTAACCCTAATATGTGTGAATAGTTTTAGTCTACAAGTGGTCGCATTGATGTGTTTAACCACTCCAAAGATACTATCATTTCAATGTATATATGTCTTGGAAGGATCTCTCCCTCAACTCCCATAAGAGGATTTTATTATAGGAGAACTAAACTTTGATGTCTTGACCTAACACTACATATTCTCCAAGATAACTATTATTTCAATGACATACCTCTTGGAGCACAACACATAGAGGACCACAATATACTCTATATCTTTGAGGATACAACACACCCATGTTGAGTAGGGCTCCACCAAAATTCCTTTATGTTAAACATGGTGACTTTAATGGCATTATACCCCAAGACTAATATTTCCAACAAAAAAACTACCTCCTTTTGCAACCAATCCTCTACCCTTGTCCAAGATAATTATTGTTGCATTAGCATACATATCAAAACCCAACACATAGAGGATCATCTCTACTAAGTCATAAAATTCCTCAAGGCTAGTAAGGATCTTGTCCATCAAGGATTGTCATTTGTTGAAAGCCTTCTTCATGGACATGATGGCCTCACGAAATCTAACCAAGCATTGAATGACATGTTGCTCTGAGTTTTTTATATTGCACATTCTACTAATGTTATGGTCACCTCTGCATTTTGTGCTAAAATTTTGGCCTTATTATTTAGTGGCATTTTTGAGCACTTGGAAAAAGCTCCAAGCCAACATCTTTTATTATGATATGTGCAACTTAAGCAACACATAATTTCAAATTTAAGCACAAAAAAATTAGCACTCACTTATTGTTTCATGATGGCCTCAATGCACAAACTTAAAAAATAATAAATACAAGCTCTGATGATGAGTAGTTATTTATTACATATTTTTGTATCAGAATCACTTCATTTATCTTATTAGTTGATATGTTTATGAAATTTATTATTAATAAAATGTGATTTACTAGAAAAAATGATCAATTATGGTAATCTAAAATTTATGTGTGATTTATATCAAATTTTCCCGAGTTCTAAGTAAAATGCAGGGAAAAGCATGGATGATTGATAAAGAAATCACATAACCTTTGGAATTCATCTCGGACGAGAAGAAGAAACTTAGAAGTTCGATAAATGGCAGTAATTGATATTACTGAAGCATATTACTGAAGTATATTACTGACAATAGTTACTGAAGGTAACTACTAAAGGTAACTACTGGAAGTAATTACTGAAGGTAATTACTAAAGAACAATTATGAGAGGAAGTTACTAGCAATTACTATTGACCAGGGACAGCATAATCAAATGGACGACACATTACCATGGATGGCAATAGATATCTTCTTGCTTCTCCATAATGGCTGCGAGAATATCTCCAGTTGATAAAGTTTTATAAAATATTTGTAATGATTTGATTTACAAATTGTAAGACTGTTAAGACTTCCTAAAATAAAGGAAGTAAAAGTCTTAGACAGCCATATTGCGAGTTAGTTATACAGATAGTATCTTGATAAGATTTTATGTAGATGCCACTTGGACCAATAGGAATAATTATAAGTCCAAGTCAAAAAAAATATTATTAGGTTTTAGATTATATTTTGATTTACGTACAGTCACCAATATGTAGAAAAGAAGTTGTTTATATTGTATTAATTTAGTATAAAAGTACATAGAAGACCTAGAAGAAGTTTTGGGTTGTTCTGTGTTGTTCTACTCTATTCTAGATTATTTTATAGTAGCAGTTTATTCTGAGAAGCATGTACAGTTGAAACTCCAACAATAAAATAACATTTTCTTCAAATATGATATTTTGTATCAATTTTGTAGCTTGTTTAACTTTTGTTTTGTAAATTGTAGAATTGTAACCTACATTCACATCATATGTACAAATATTAGTATGAATTATAAAACTTAGCTACTAATAAGGTAAACTAGGGGAGAAAGACTTACACTCCCACTTAGGAGGTAGGGACCACTCCTAATAGACAGTCCTTGAGTTCTATCGCCCCTGCATTAGATTAGGATTAGTTAGATTTGTATTTTAAAATATATAAAATAAACATATTGCACGAGGATCCTCATATAATAAATTAGTTTCTCACACTTGGATTAAAATATTTTATAAATTAGTTTATAAATTAATTGGTTGCATCAGTAAAGTTACATCATTAATAAAATATAAATTGCATTTATTTATTCATTCTTGCATAATTTTTATATTTCTTTTTGTATACGTGTACGCATGAATTCTGGACTAGAAATTGAGCTAGACTTAGTATTAACTTCTGCGATATAATTTATATGGTATTGCTACTTTTTAAACCTAACCTTGATTTCCCTTGGATTGATAAAATTAAATGTAATATTCTATAGCCAATCATTTTTACAACGTTTCTAGGTAAATTAGCGTCGTAGTAGTTGGTCAAAAAAGTTGCTTGGCAATGCAAAGCGAGTGGACTTACTTGTACGCATGAGATCATGTGGACACATGGGACCTAGGTGTGCATATGAGTCAGAGTAGATATTTACGTATATGGTACACATGAGACCTCCCTACTGTAGATAGGCTGTAAATAGCCTTGCCTTACGACATTGCCAGGTTTATTTTTCATAAGGATTTCATGTTTTACTACTTTCATAGATTAAATTTCAATTTCTACAAATTTTAATTTATGCAAATTTCTTGCTTTGGGTAATTATTATTGTTAAACTATTTAGGACCTATAAATAAAATTAGGAAGTAGGTGAATGCCGAAAGTAACACCCTATTTTTATTATATAGGAAGTAGTTACAATGAGTGACACAATTGTAATGAAATCCTCCTATCCAAGAAACAATAAGAAGTTACCTTTTATTTCAGCAATTTTATTTTCACCTAATTATTACTAAAATTAGCTGTATGGATTCATAGACCGTGGATCGCACTTAATTTTAGTAGCATTAGGTCATACTTTTTCCCTAATTTTACTAAATTTGGTTGTATGGATTCATTGACCGTGGATCGCACCTGAATTCAGTAGCATTAGGTTTTCCCTAATTTTTCTAAAATAGGTTGTATAGATTCATAGACCGTGGATCGCATATTATTTTAGTAAGCATTAAGTCTGTTTAATTTTATACATATTTCTTTTCTTTTTCATTTTGTTAAAAGTAAAATTCTGAATTTTATATTTAAGCAAACAGTAGGATTGAAACAGAAAACAAAATCAAAACCCAAAATTAAATATATATATATATATATATATATATATATATATATATATATATATATATATATATATATATATATATATATATATATATATATTTCAAAAAAAAGAGAAATTAAACAAATGGTTGAAAGTAGTCAGATTGAATTCATAGACCCTAGAAAATTTTTGATATAGCAAGAGGTTAATCTTCTTGTTGATCAAAATTTCATAACAACCAAACCGGAATGGGAAGCACTGTGTGAACGTGTTGACTCTATCAACAAAATATCAGAAGAAATTAAGAAGATAAAAATGATTAATATAGCAAAAATTTTAAGGGTAAATCATCCTACACCTTATGATAACTTGGGAATAAGTTGTGAAAATTGGCTTTGGGATAGAAGAGCAATAGTAAATCCAGCAATTTATCCTTGGAATCAATACCTTGAGGATTCCCTCATTGTTCACAATTTTCTTGCAAAAATAGAAAAGAAAGAATTAGCCCTACAATACAACAAGAGATAATGTAAAATTCCTAGAGTTGTATGTTTTAGAGAATTGTGCCAAGAATTACGTTATGAACTACAGTTTGGAATACCTGATCCTATCGTAACTAAAGCTTATCTTATTTAGCTGATTCAATTGTTGGTATATTGTTTTAGCTTTGAAGAGGAACATTTTATGACACCAAACCAACTTGATCCAATCAACGATATACATAAATTATTAAAATAAAATTAGACATAGTGTTTAAAATATATATATATATATATAATAAAAATAATAATAGGTTTAGATTAACCCAGTTGTTGTAGGTGAGTTGGAGAGGAGAGGGCAATCCTCCGGGAGGTCCCAGGTTCAAATCTCCACCCTACCAAAAAGCTGAATTGGGTATCCAAAATCCAATTGATAATGTTGGTGCGGGCAAGGTCGGGTGCGACTCCCATGTTCGTGGTCTCTCAGACCAAGGCGGCCTCGCAAGGGGTTTTTCGCTTTAAAAAAATAATATAATTATTGGTTTAGATTATACATAAACAGACCTAGAGACTCTAAACGAAGATTTATAAAAACTAATAAAATAGCAAAATCCCCAAGAGACTTTAGAAAACCTGGGATTTTTAAAATAGTAAAAATTGAGGCTACACCATCAACCAATCAATATGAAATCCTAGATCAAAATTCCAATACATATTTATTGTCCAATCCATAATTTGACAACTACATAGACCCCTCTTCTATTTTTACTGAACCTATACATGAACCAATTCTTGAATTCCTATATTCAGGAATGGTTGATGCACAAAGTGAAATAGGAGAAGAAAACCATGGAAATGAGAGACAAAGGCAAGAGAGACAAAGAAAATATCAAGGGAAATTAGACAAAGAAAAATATTTCCTTTCCCAATATTACATACAGAAGATGGAACAAGGGAACCTAAATCAATTTATATTTCTTTATTGCCTACTTTTCATGGAAAACCCCATGAATATCTTGATGCTTTTCTTTTTGAATTTGAAGTAGTATGTCAAGATTATTTTTACACTACCAATGAGAAAAATTTAAGATTATTTCCTTCTACTCTTAAATATGCCACTTTGATATGGTTTATGGGTCTAGGAGAAGGATTTTGTAATCGTTGGGATGAAGAAAATGGATTAAAACAAATATTCCTTGAAAGATATCAATATTATTGTAGAGTTACGGATAAGAAAGCTAAGCTTTTTTGTATTAATCAAAAAGAAGATGAATATTTGGAAGATTATCTTGAGAGATTTCAATTTGTAGGATCTATAATAAATATAGATCTTGAAGAAGAAGTCCTAAAAGAACTTTTTCTGAAATGTTTAAAGGAAGATGTTCTTAAAATTTTAAATCTTATGGAAAAAGGAGATATTCATTCTATATCACTTGAGGAGATTGTAAATTGTTGTAGGAACTATTCAAGAAACAAACCTTTTGAGAGGTAATAAATACACATCTACAGGAGTAGGAGTGACAAGAGCTGAAATTGGAAATATGTTGGAAGGCTTAAAAATTGATTTGTTGAGTAATTTCACCTCATATTTGGACTTAATGGATAAAAATACAAATGATAGTGAAGAAATTTACTACCATAGATGTAGGAAAAAGCACAATTCAAGAGAATTTCCTCTCAACATAACAAATATCTCCAATATTTTTGCTTGTTGCCAAATTTGTGATAAAGCTCATAAAACTGAAAAATGTAAATATATCTCCGTTGTTAAAGTTGCCATAAAATAACCAGAAGTAGAAGAGGTAGAATATTTTTATTTTGTTTCTCAAAGATGAAATGGTCCATTTAATGGCCCATCAAATTTTTCAAATCCTAGTTATCCCTACCAACAAATACCTAACCAATGGTCCAATACACCAAACTGGACAAATTGGAATTCTTACAACCAAAATTGGAATATATCCCATGGGCTCAATTTATGGCTAACTCTTATGGAGGAAAATCCCCATGGAATCAAGAAACATAAAATCAAAACATTCCTGGTTGGAATAATCAAGGTGGCACCAATTGGTCTCCAAATACAATGTAACAATAAAATTCTCAAAATCAATTTGGGGGACAAAATACTCAAAACCCACATCAACCAGTTCCTAATAATAATCTGCCTAAGCAATTACCTCTTCCAACTCAACCATTTCCTAACCCTAATAACAATAAAAATGTCCAAAAAGTCTATGAAACACATGAAACATGTTCTATATATATAGAACCATGTCAAAAAATTCAATTAAGATCAGGAAAGGTGTTGGAAGATAATGTCACTCTCACAAAATCTGATGATCCTATTGAAAAATTGGTTGAAAATGAAAATGACAACAAGAAGGAAACAAAAATCAACAAGAAAATATTCCAACCAAACAACAAGAAATCCAAACAATTAAGGAAATAGAAGTACCATTTCCTCAAATACTAGCAATACCAAAGGAACCATCTAAGCCAACCTTTAATTTTCTTCCAGAAATAGGTGTTACTATAAAAAATTTTTTATTACAAGCTATCAACGATATACCCATCTATTCTAAACTTATCAAAAATATATGTTCAAAGAATAAAAAGAAGAATGAATTTCAAACTATTCAAGTCATCGGATAATTATCTGAGATGATGATAGGAGATAGGTCAATACCTAAATATACAAATCATGGAATACCTATACTCATTGTGCATATTGGAAATATAACCTTACATAATATTTTTTTTGATTTAGGAGCCACTATTAATGTTATGACCAAAGAAACAGCATAATCCTTAGGGATACAAAAACTACAATTAACTTCTATTATGCTTCAATTGGCTGATAGATCTACTATTAAGCCAAAAGGAAAATTAGAAGAAATTATGGTCTCAGTAAGTTCATGGGAATACCCGGTAGACTTCATATTCTTACAACCCAAAAAGAAATTAGGGGGACATCCCTTAATTTTAGGGCGACCATGGCTTGCAACAGCTGATGCCTACATTAGTTGTAGATCAAGAAACATGACTATTTCTAATGGCAAGAATACAAAAGATCTTAGTTTATTCCCTGAATCACTAATAGAAGAAGAAAAATAATTGTGGTATGATTTTCCTCATGAATATGATGATATCCAAACTCTATCAGTTAATGTTCTAATTGAAGAACTTGAACAAGAAGTTGAGGGGCCTTTACCATTATTGTTAGAAAATCAACAAGAAGAACAAGGTCAAGACAATAGTTATTTATTTGAATCTTCTATTTATGAAATAAGAACAAGTCAATCTCAAATGGAACCATATGGTTATGATTTGAATATTTTTTAACATGAAGTAAATGGAATAGATGCAAATACAAAAAAATGTAAACAAATAGATATTATACATGGAAGAACTCTTAACATCAATAATGAACTCTTGAGCATACAAGAGTCGCAATTGGTAGATATGCTTAAAAAGCATCAATCATCATTTGCATGGAACTACGAAGACATGAAGGGTATCCACCCAAACATATGTACTAATTGAATATTTATTCAAGAATGTTGTAATCCTATAAGACAACCCCAAATATGATTAAATCCAACTATGAAAGAAATAGTTAAAGAATAAATCATTAAACTCTTAAATGCAAGATTTATATACCCAATTTCAGACAGCCAATGGGTATCACATTTGGTGATAGTCCCTAAAAAGAATGGTAAATGGAGAATTTGTGTTGATTAGAAAGAATTGTATAAAGTAACCAAGAAATATTATTTTCCCTTACCATTTATTGATCAAGTCCTAGATACATTGGCTGGAAAGAAATATTTATATTTTATAGATAGTTTTAGTGGGTATAATCAAATCTCCATAGCTGAAGAATATCAAGAAAAAACAACTTTCACATGTCCTGTAGGAACTTGTGCTTATAATGTTCTACCTTTTGGATTATGTAATGCACCTACAACTTTTCAAAGAGTTGTGTTGGCTATCTTTGCTGATTTAACAAATGAATGCGTGGAAGTTTATATGGATGAATTTACAATATGGTACTACTTTTGAAGAAACTTTATTAGGATTACAAAAAAATTTAATAAGATGTCAAGAGCAAAATCTCTCTCTAAGTCATGAAAAGTGTTTTATGATGATGCAAGGTGGCATTGTTCTAGGACATTATATATCACAATATGGTGTTAAAGTAGACCCTGTAAAAATTCAAGTTCTTCAAACTCTTCAACCTCCAAAGACACAAACCGAGGTGAGAAGTTTCTTAGGACATGTAGGATGTTATCGTAGATTTATTAAATATTTTAGTAAATTTGCTACTCCTATGCTTAAGCTCTTAACTAAAGACAGTGAATTCAATTGGACAAATGCATGTCAAAAAGCCTTTGATGAAATAAAAGAAATATTGACTACTGCTCCAATTTTAAGAGGAACAAATTGGGAATTACCATTCCACATATATTGTGATGCTTCAGGTTATGCAATAGGATTAGTATTGCAACAAATAGAAAATAAAATACCTTATGCTATCTATTATGTAAGCAAAAATTTGCATGGAGCTAAACTTAATTACACTGTTATAGAAAAAAAAAATAGTTGTAGTTCATGCTCTCAATAAGTTTAAACATTACATAATAGGGTATGAAGTATTTGTTCACACTGATCATTCTGGTATTAGATACCTAATGAATAAAGCAACAGTAGGTAGTAGAGTGATTAGATGGCTTCTTTTATTACAAGAATTCAATGTCACAATTATAGATAAAGCAGGAAATGATAATGTTATTGTTGATCATTTATCTCGCATGCAAATATTTGATGATAATGAATTAATACTTGATAATTTTCCACATGAATATTTATTTTCTCTTTCTATTTTTACCCTTTGGTATGCTAATATTGTAAATTATTTAGTAACAGGAAAAACACCTCAACATTTTACACCTCATGATCGAAGGAAATTAATACATCAAAGTATTTATTTTCAATGGATTCATGGAAACTCATTTAAAAGATGTCCAGATCAAATAATTAGATGTATACAGGAAAATGATGTATATGATATTATTAGGGCAGCACATGAAGAACCTTGTGGAGGTCATTATGCCACCCAAATAATAGTTAGCAAAATACTTCAAACTGGGTATTTTTGGCCTACTATGAATAAGGATGCTCATCGATTTATTGATAGATGTGATGCTTGTCAAAGAGCTAGCAAACCCACACCCTCTATGGAAATGCCTTTGGTTCCACAAATAGCTCTTGAACCACTTAAAAAATGGGGAATTTATTTTTTTGGACCTATAGACCCTTCGAGTAATGGTAATAAACACATACTTGTATGTACGGATTATGTTACCAAGTGGGCTAAAGTTAAAGCTCTCCCATGAGCTCAAGTTGAACCAGTAGCTGATTTTCTTTATGAAAACATATTGCAATGCTTTGGAGCACCAAGAGAATTAGTTTCAGATCATGGACCTCAATTTACCTCCAATGTGATTGATTATTTTGCTAACATCTATCAAATAAAACACAAGAAAACCTCACCATATCACCCTCAAGCTAATGGACAAGTATAAGTTACAAACAAAGAACTTGAAAATATTATTACAAAAACCATAACTATTAATAGGGGTGATTGGAATGAGAGATTAAAAGAAGTTGTATGGGCATATAGTACAACTTGGAAAACTACCATAGATTTATCACCATATGAAATGGTTTATGGAAAACAAGACATCATGTCCATTGAATTTGAAATAGAAACATTACGCACATCAGTACAACTCGACATGAATTTGGATAATGCACAAAAAGAAAGGTTGGAAAGTTAAATATTTTGGATGAAATAAGATTAGAAGCCTTGCATAGAACAGAAATAACTCAACAACAACGTAAGAAATGGCATGATAAGTATATTTTACCACGTACATTTCAATCTGGAGATTAGGCCTTGTTATTTGATTCTCGATACCAATATTTTCAAGGTAAACTAAGAACAACATGGCTAGGACCCTATGAAATTAAGGAAATATTTGAAAACGGTACAGTTAAGCTTAAGCCTATAGATGATTCAACAAGAAAATTACTAGTAAATTTCCATAGGCTTAAACTTTATAAGAAACCATTATCTAAGGAAGAATTCCTACATCAATTTAAAAAACATATTGATTTGCAATATATTTCTGAACTACAATCAACTCCTATTCAATAGATTCTCTTTTTGAAAAAGAAAAATATATATATGTATGTATATATTTATACATATACATTTATACATATACATATATACATAATAATGTAAATATTATATCAAAATAAAAATGATTTTGCTTCCTTTATTTCATCATGAAGTATCTACATTTCTTTTTATTTTTCAGTCTTCAAAGTTTTTCAAGAAAAAATTTTATTTCAAACTCTGTAGAGAAATGATGACCACATGATATATAGTACCTTGTTGCTAGATGAAATCTAAGTATTTTTCAAATATTCAAATTCTATCTGGTATATTGAACAAAATTCTCATTGAAAATAGAACAAATCTTTTGAAATGTTATAAGTAACTTCTAGATGATTAAGTTTTCTCTTTTAACCACACACACAAACACATTTAAAAGACATTGTGATGTTTTGGAAAATTAACTCATGTATTATATTTGCCATAAGTGAAACGTTTCCCTTGCTCATCTATTTATATGCATGGTCTATATTACTAATGAATTGGCAAAAGGACAAGCTCGCCTTATCCCATAAAAAAAAAAAGAGAGAAGAAAAAAAGAGAGAAAAAAAAAAAAAGAGAAAAATTCCCTTGCTCCTCATCTAATCGAGCAAGTATCCCCTAAATTCTTGTTCTCTATAAAATAAACAAGAATCCTACAAAGAAAAATATATACTCTTGCTTCTCCTCTAAATAAGCAAGAAGCTCAAAAAATATTACAAAATCCCTTGCTAAGCAAGTATCCCAAATAAAGTCTAAAAAAAAAATGGGGGGCAAAAAGAGCTTGAATCCCTAGAATTTTTAGTATTTCAAATACCATGGGATATTCTTTATCAAGATATCCTTACGTATTAGCAATAATTTTGGACAAGACCTCTATATGCTTATAAGATCAGCTAGCTTTTGGTATTTATAATCCTTGTTGTTTTTTAACATTACTCATAATGGGGAATGAACCTTCACTGCACACACAAGTTGGTTTTGGAGGAAAACTTGAACATACTAGGATAACTTTAACACTAAACTAATTTGTGATAGAAGTGAATGGAGTTTATTTCAATATACCTATAATATTGTTTGATGACCTTGAAGACTCAACTTAGACACATCATATGCAAAGCCCAATAGTGAAACATTAAGACAGTACTATGCTTTCAAATTTTTCTACAAAACATGGCTTATACCTATTATAAGTTCCTTTCTAAAGCCTTCGTATTATCCATGTTTTCTAGATGACTGACAATAGAAACTTCTTAATGACATACATGAAGCATAATCTCAAAAACTTATACATCCACCCCATATCTAACAATAATCCTATACATAAATAAATAAGTACTTTCCCTTTGTTTTGGCTATATAGCCAAAATTAAAGTTTGGGGGAGGGAATAAGTAAAAATGTATGTAGCTTATAATATAGTTTGGGGGAAGAAAATAAAAAATATATATTTCTAATAATGGTTTTTGTAGATGCCTTTCGTAAATATCTTTCGTAAGTACCTTCCGTAAGTGTCTTTCGTAAGTATCTTCCATAAGTGCCTTTCGTAAGTGTCTTCCGTAAAAGTCTTCTATAAGTATGTTCCGTAAACATCTTATGTAAGTAGTTTCTGTAAATATGTTTCGTAAGCATCTTATGTAAGTAGTTTCTGTAAGTATTCTCCATAGACACCTTCTGTAAAATAATAATTGTTTCCGTAATACTTTGTAATTATCATTTGTAAGAAAAAAAAACTAATATATATATATAAATAGAATAATTAAAAATTTTATTAAATTATAATAACAAATAATTAATATAGTATAAACTATACATTATATTACAAATAATTAACATAGTATAAACTATACATTATATAACAAATAATTAATATATTATCAACTATACATTATAAACAAATATTAAAATATAACTTAATATATTTTATATAACCATTATATATATATATATATATATATATATATATATATATATATATAATATTATATTATAAATATAATTATATTTAATAATAACCACGATATATAATATACATATAATTATATTTAATATATACTATAATATCCGAAATAATATAATACATATCTTATATATCATATATTATAAAATATATATAATAAACTATATAACTTATATAGTATATATTATTATATATTATAATATAATTAATAAAAAAAAGCAAAAACCCTTTATAGTTGTCGCAAGCCTTCAACGCGCGGAGAAAAGGTGGTGGAATTCCTTTGCGCCACGTATAAAGAAGTGCAATGTGTGGGTAATCACGTGTATGCGCATGGAGCACAAGCTTTATCCGTCGATTTTGTAACCATGATCAACGAACAACAATTTCTTCGATGGATGTTTATTTTTCACCGACCAATGAAATGCAAGAACGTAGATACGATCTATCCACCATTGATTACATGGAATATCTACGATCACAAATTAACCCGAACAAACACAAGGTATATTTAATTATAAATTCATCATCGTCGATTGTAGGGTTAGGCGGGTTGACGAACAACCTGTGTCGTTGATCAAGTCGTGCATAAACCACATTTGTTTTCAATTTGTAATTAGGGTAAATTCTTCGTCGATGATTAAACCTAAGATAAAACCTCCACCGTCGATCATAGCTCAGGGTAAAATTCGATGAAGCTTTAGGATAAAATGTGGCCAGGGTTTTTAAATGCTAAATGTTTACTATGAGTTAAATGCAAGAAACACATACCTTATTGTCTTGAAAATTGGTCATGCACCTTACAAGCTGCTTTTGATGATTATTAGCAGGCTATATGAAAACATAAACATAACACATGTGCAGTGTGATATTTGTACAATGGTGGAACAATGATGGGTAGATCAACAAGGCAATGCATGCCAAAAAATTGGTTTTCATGCAAGCCAACTCAGTATCGCCTCAAGGAGGATTTCACTACTGAATAATTCATTTTTTTTTCTTTTTTTTTCATCTCTTTTTTCATCAGAAGAGGCTACCATTTCTGGTTTTCAACCAACTTCTATCATTTTTTTTTTCAAGTGCCTCAATAAAAGAGTATCTCTCATGAGGCTACAATGAGAGAGAATGTCTCTCACTCTTATTTGGATATGAATAAATCCTTATTCTGCAAAAACATGTCAATATTTGTATGAAAACACCATCTTTTCTGTTGAAATCTGTAACAATGATGCAACCTTCCTTTCTAGATAAGCAGTAAGAATCTGCTTATGTCATCATTTAACTCCTTATTACTGGAAATGAAGTATTGGCTCTATTGTTCCTCTTCCTTGCTGAAATTGATGATTGTCCTCATGTATCCCCATTTTGTGGGACATGCCTTTGCTACAATTTTTTTTCTCTCTCTCTCTCTTTTTTTCTTTTTTTTTCAATTTTTCTTGTCTTGCTTGTACCCAAGAAGGAAGTTCACAAACAAGACTATTCTTCTTTTTGCTTTTCTAGTATTTTTTTTCTTTTTTTTGTCAAACTTTTTATCATCACTTTGAATCTGATATTGAAGAGAAATTCTCTTCCATTATTTGTACATCCAATGGAATCTCCTTCAAGAAATCCTCCTTAGTTAATGGTGCATGGTATACCCGAAGGCAATTTCCATTCACCACTAACATCCTCCATGAATTACCAATGGGAGAAAGAAGCATTGCTCCATATCTGAAAACTTCTTCAATCAAGTGTTGTCAATGCCTCCTAGTCTGCAAAATCTTGTCAATATGTACTTGAAACAATTAAATACCAATTCTTAAAATATTTTAAGTGTTTACATCAAGATAAAATCTTGATATACCCTTATAATTCTATGTAAAGGGATTGAAATATTGTTTCAAAAAAGCAAGAATTTTGCTTTTTGTTTATAAGTCAGCCAGTTAATAATTTTCAAGAATTTTATTGGCTGCACTTCAATTTGTTTCATTCCTAGGAGGACAAAATTTACCCCTTTGTAATTTCTTACTAAGGAGTTCAATGGAAGTAAATTTTCTATGTGCAATTTTTTCTAGTTTTTCTCCTTTATCCAAGGCTAATTTCTGTGTGTTTGGACTAAAGGTTTTTTGTGTATCTCCATTGATTTTTATCTCTTCAAGCTCAGGTAAGTTCTTGTTTGAGCACATATAGATGTTACTGCAGTCAATAACATTTCCTGCAGTTTTTTTTCTTTTTCTTTTTTTTACCAGATTCAGCTACATAGATAGGGGATGCCTATCCTGTATTATTCAGACTGATCATAGGTTGGGCTAAAAAAGAAATATTTTTGGTTTGCACAATAATACAATAAGTGTACAAATTTAGCAGATCAACTACTTGTCAGGTAGGATCACCTCTAATGAGATCAACTATTGTCTATATAGGCTAAGAATTGCTAGGTTGCGGTTTAGCACGGTAAAATCCTAACAATCTTTAAGTAATAATGGAAAACTCTAGGATCATCGTTAAGTTGTAAACTCCTATTTTATTGTGCAAAAGTTTTTATGATTTTTTTTATTTTTTTAATAGATACAGCTTACATAGACATGGGTTGCCTGTCTTGTATTATTCATATTGGCCACAGGTTGGGCTAAAGGTGGTGGTCGATTTACTTGCCCTATTTTTTGTTTTTGGGATATTTTTTTGAGAAGAATTCAGACTAGGCAATATATTTTGCATCTCTAAGTTGTGGAAGTAAATGGCATTCATCAGTGATATGTCCTTGTGAACAAATACTACAAGTATTTGATATGGCTATTTTTTCAAGGGATATTCTTGTATATCTACCATGATATCTTTCCCAACACCTAGTACACATTTTTAATACTACCCTGATGATATGGATATAAAAATGGCAGTACAAGCAGATGGATCTTCTAAATATTTTAAGAGATCTTATGTTTTTTGATAATGAGGATGATGTATTCTTTCAATTCTTATCAAGAATTTCAAACATAGGCAATTTAACCCCCAAGTGTGAAGATCACCTCCCTATGGTTGCTTATTTTCTAAATGGACTGAAATGCAACTATCAATAATTATTATTTATACTAGCTATTACATTCAGATTTTACTATGAACTTCATAACTTAGCACAATAATAATTATTTGATTGCTTTTACCCTCTAACAACACCATGATCCCCAACAACGGCACCAAAATTATGCATTGTCATTAAGCACATCATTAAATCTCAAAGATCTTATCAATCCGGGGTGGTGTCCAAGGTTGTCTATGATAGAAGGCTAGGGCAGAGTACAATTTAGGCATTCAGATTTCAAGTATTTATTGGTAAAGCAGATTTTGGTTTAGCCTTTTGGTGTCACACTAAACCTATTCTGCAGAATGGAAACTGAAATAAATTATAGGAATTGAAAACTAAATCTAAATTGCAGAATTTAACAATTAACTACAATTGCATGAATTGAAATTGCTAAATTGAAATCTAATCTACTTTTGTAGAATTAAAATTGTTAAATTGAAATGTTGCTAAAATGAAATCCTAAATTACACTTGTAAAATTGAAACCTATTTTACTCTTGTAGAATGGAAGTGATGCTTGAAAATAAAACACCTGTCAATGCCCTGCCACAAAAGGTCATCAAGCTTCTGCTATAGGAATTGACAACAAAATGAAATCTGCTAGAAATTGAAAGCTACTGAAACATAAAAATAACATAACATGGAAAGCAAAGGAAACAAGAAATAAATGTTTAATCTAATTTTTCAGCTAACACACACATAAATATTGTACACAAACATAATAGAAAACATCAATCACATAATACAAAATAAAAACAATAAAATGAAATCTGGCAAGCAATCTATTAATTTTGCTACAGCAAAATTACAGATTAAAACCTGCCATAAAATCCCTCCTTTTAGATCTGAAAGTGGGCCCATACTTCCTGATCTAGAAGGAGGTGAAAATCACTCCTTAACTAATTAACACTCATAACAAAAAATGATAAAATAACTGCACTTTTATTGATGACAAAACATGCTGAAAACTGTTACAAAAAATTGTTGTACAATCCTAATTGCTGCTATTGAAAAATCTCCTCTATTCTAATTCCTAATTGCTCAACCAAGGAGGGAGCTATGTTATTTATATAAATATTTACAACATATCCCATGCTCAAATCAGCCTATGTGCTACTTTATAGTGATTTGCCAATTATTTTAAATCTGAAATAAATGCAAATCTGGACAGTTTGTGTTGCAGTAGTAGTCATTTGCCCTTAGAAAGCATCTTCAATGGTGGGAGTACGTGGGAGAAGTCTAAAAATATCTCACACATATTTCTTCACTTCAGAATATGTCATTTCTATCTTGCAAACAACTTTCTATTATGCTGGAGTTATTTCTGTTTTTATCCTAGAAGAGGATCAAAATTGATCTTTTCCATGAATGGTGGCTTTGGACGGCAAGGATGGCAAAATCAAATGGGAGATATTTTCCCTTAACCTTCTCAAACTTCTTTACCTTTTTCCATCGTCAAAAATAGTCAAAAATTCAAAAAGCACTTTTTGTTCTCATTTCGAAGATAAGTGGCTCATTTCGAAGAGACTGTATTTCTCTTTTTGAAGATGTCTGTTCATTTCGAAGAGACTGTATTTCTCATTCCGAAGATGTCTGCTCATTTCGAAGATCTTAAAAATGACAAACTGTGTGCTCTTCAAGTGATTTTAGCTGCATTTCTTAGGTGGATTAGCCCTCAGGATCATATTGCAATAGCCTTCATTCCTCTCCATGTGTGAATTCCATGTCTTGCCATTCATTGGTAGCTTGCTAGAATTGACATAGTAAATTACTACATTTTCCAACTCTACTACACAGTTGTAAAATATTGGAATTTTTTGCAAATTCAAACAAATTAGAACATAGAAAAATTATTCAAATATCAACATGAAGAAGTACATCAAGATGCTACTGAATTTATACACTTCATTCACCAAGTAACAATGTTGAAATGGTGCAACAATGCTGCACAATTGTCCCTGCTATGTTATACCCTGTTGCTGCCTATTTAGACCATATGGGAATGCTTCTAAATAGGTCATATGTCTTCTATAGTCCTTCTAAACTCATTCCATCCATATCCTCATGCTTTGCTTGACAACTTCAAGGTGTTCCTATAAAGTGACAACTTGCTAATTTTTATATGGCTATTTTTTTCAGATTTTCAGATTTATGACAGTCCTAATAATTTGGCTTCAATGTGGACTTCAAACAAGTTGAAGGGTAGAAAAAATTCATAAACCATTGTGAATTTAATGGATATCAGCATACCACATTTGGTTAATTTAAATGCATGTTTTTACTTGCTACTTAATCAAGCAAAATCAGTCACAAATTGCTGAAAATAGTCAAAAACAGAGATATAGTATTCCTAACATAAAATCATGCAAACACTTAACAAATATATATTCTAATCAACTATTTGGAATTTAACTTAATAATATGACAATTTTTATATGTCAAACATAGTGTAAAAATGAGGCATTTTTAGGCCTCATCAACAAGCATAATTTATTATCAATAAAAGAAAGCATCAATTACACATTCAAATCATGTAATATGTAAAAGAGACACACACAAAACTGAACACAAATAATTGCATGAGGGAAGAAGCTAGATATACACTTCTAATACAATCATAATTCTTATTCAAATTATGTAACAAGAACTCTTCAACCTCTCATTCCAATATGGTAATAGTAGGCCTCCAAACTTCTAATTTAGTAGCTAGAAATGATCATAGTTTCCTAAGTGCTTATTTATCAAGCGCTACACGGTAATAGGAGGAATGAAAAATGGGAAAGAGAAAATATACAAAGATAAGTACAACAACAAAAATAAGGGCACTCTTAGTATACCTCTAGAAATAGTATGGCTATGTAAAAATTTGATACTTTTGTTGGTTGTAGCAGCCCTTCTTATACCTCTAGGATGGCATATTTATGTTATAATTGGCTCCCTCTAAGCCCTCCATGTGTCATAATTCTCTACTTTTGATTGTTTGAATGGTTCATAATACAATTACAGTTGTCTTGAGTTGTTTTATAGACAATTGGTTTCTCCGAAACTTCCTTATTTTTTTTGTTAGGTGGAATACAACGATTTTGGTCTTTGAACCCCACTGTTGGCCTTGCTCTTGATTTTACCCCTAACTTATTTGAATTTTATATTGTGGGTCCCATACTACTTTTTAATACCTCTAGTTGACTTTTACTACCTTTCTTAGCTTTGTCTTTTTCATATTGACTCAACCCAAGAAGATGAGCTATCTATATCCACACTTCAATGCGAAAAGAGCCTGTGACTTTAATTTTATCAATCGTCTTTAGGGATTGATTCTTGTTGAACTTTATTATAGACTCATATTCTTTGAAAAATCTAATTGTAGTTTGGATAGATTTTCATAAACTAGTGAGTTACTCGACTAAATTCCCTTCATCCATGTTGTTACATTCAAAATCCTATATTTCTTTGGAAGTTAGCTTATCAATTTTTTTGTAGTAAGGGGTTCCTTGAATATGGTTTTAGCTCGGATTTTCTTCTTATTTGTTTGTTGCACCCAATTTTCTAATTCTTTGATTAAATTCCTCTAGCAGTTTATTTCATTGATGTAAGTGGTCACTTTGAAGAATTCCTCTCAGCATTCAAAAATATTACCATCTAAAGTAGTTGTCTATTTATCACTTATCTAATCATAATTTTCTTTGCACATATCAAAAATATCACCTATGGCTATCAACCCTTGATCTGCATTTTTTTCCAGTGTTTTAATATTTTTAATTCTATTTATTATGTCAACAAAGTCCATAAGGTTTCTAGTTATTGTAGGTGTCTCTTTTCTCAATTTGGAGATAATCCTCTCTTTTTACCTCTTAATGAAGAGAGATTCATCAAATTTTATGACTAACTATATTTGGAATGCTTGTTTTTTGATCCTGCTCACCTATGCTTGTAATTTATCATTTTTAGTCTGTGGCTAATTTACTTTAGCCATCAAGGCTTAGTTGCTTTTATATAGGCTCTCTACCATATCTACATAAGATTGAGCCTAAGACCTTGCAAGACCAAAGAATTTTCCTTATATTGAATCATTGCTTCCCCTATTGTCTTATTCATTTGAAGGGATGTGACTTGAGCCATTGGTATTGTTGCTTCTACTGTTATAAGAGGCTCATCTAAGATTTGATTTTACTAGTTATCTAGATATTCTAATATATATTTAGACTCTTTTGGATATTTTCATTCTTCTATGACCTATATCTACCTCTCTTATTTAGGATCAAAATTTATTATTTCTTCTGCTTGCATAAAGGTGAGGCTTTTATGAGTTGTTGAAGAAGGAAGGGCCTCTAGCCTTGGATTTTTTCTCCTTGGGAACTTTGAGGAGAATCAAACTTGATATTATGTCCCCTAAGTAAATTGGATAATCCCCCTACTTTTTGGATCCTCTTGAGCACTATTAATAAAATCTTTTGTTCCTCTTTGTCTATCACTATGTTGGTGGGGATCACTTGAGGGAGGTTTACTACTAGCTCAAGAATTTGCTTGGGAACTATCAATGCTTTAGTAAGGTCATGAGGGTGACATGTACTTGTGTTTAGGAAGTAGTAACTATTTTTTTGCCCTTCATTGTGACTAAGTTAGTGCTATGGTAGGATTGAGTGGATAAAGGGTCTTCTATTTTTACTTCTATCAGATTAGTCATTTCCATAAATATTTCTATTTTCTCAGGCTCTTTATTGATAATCTCCAATATAGGGTCTTGGTATTCCTTAGGGCATGTTTCTCGGATCAAGGGGAAACTAATTCAACTATAGTCTTCCTTAACATATTTAATTTAGTAGGGTATTTGGCCACCATCTCTATTTGAGTATGTGGTCTACTCTTTGAAAAGTCTAACCATATGAGTCCTAGAGATACTCATTTCCTTAAGGTAACCTGCATTGTATCTTCAAATAAGTCTCCTCGATGGGTTACCACCCAATTTGGTATTTTATTCATAAAAAAATTATTATAATAGCCATGAGGGTCATATGGTCTCTAGGTAATCTCAGCAAAGCCATACAATTCTAGTTTTTGCAATGATGCTAGTAGGATATGATACCCCTTATATGCATAGTATCTAATTCTGTAAAGGATGTTTACCAAAGGAATTTTATCTTCTTGTTTCACTTTCCTTGTCTTGGTCTCTCCTACAATATTCTTGATAATATCTAATGTTGTGATTGACATAGGACAAAATCTGGGTATTTTGGTGAATTTTTTACTTGTATATCCTTATGTATGTGACATCTTCAATAAAAAATTTATTTCCTACACTATTTTCATGTAAGAAACTATGCCACTCTTGAGCCAATTTTGTGATAATTCTTACCACAGAGCTTGAGATAGATAGTTGAGAGGAATTTATCAAAAACATTGGTATAACTAGACTCGCCCTCTTGTATCCATGGGAGTCTCTCTTGAATAATTTCTTCATACACTCCTCCCCATTCTACAATTGCCTTCTTATCCATATGCCCTATTAATAAATGTATAAGAAAATAATAGTGCAAGAAATGGGGCATCACTTCTCTCTATTCTATAATGGATTTTTGCAGTTCTTGGAGTTCTCTATCTATGGTGTCATTGATCATGTTTTTCCACTTGTACATGGTTGGATATCCTTTTCTATTACATTGAAATATTAAATACATGACCTCCTTTTCTACCCAATTCAAATATTGTTCCCCCATTAGTAAATTGATTATATCAATGTAATATTTCACCTAGGGATGGAGTGCATACTTATGTATAGGAAATTGTGATGACACTTGTTCATTATAATCAAACAACTTAGTATAAAAGGTAGTTCCAATCATATATTGGGCTTGAGAAGTTAGTACCTTTTTGTCCAAAATCCTTGTCGCTTCTTTTAGTTGAAATAGTTTATTGATATTTTTCTGGAGTAATTATGAACAAGGGTTGATTTGCATGACCCTTTATTGCTCTAAGTTTTGGTTCATATGCCACCACCAACCAAGATAACATATTAGAAGAGTAATAGATCTTGGGGTATATCAGTCCTCCTAGGTTGCACATCCATATGTTGTTGTATGTGTTGGGGATATTTTGAGCCTTGAATACTCTTCTAAGAAGCCCTATCAATAAGGCAGGATGGCATTGATAATCTTCTTCAGTTGGTTTGTAGCTAAAAACTACAATTTTCTCTACTACCCATTGTTGGTTAGTCTATATTCTTGGTTCAGTATTAATATCTTGGAGAACTGCTTTACTTCTCTATTAGAAGATTTACCCTCTAATTTTTGGCATGGTTATGCATCAATTAACTCTTCAACTTTCATAATGGTAGCAAGAACTCTATGAGCGACATTGGACAAGGCCATTACACTATGTTAAGCTTTCAAAATGAGAATTATCTATGCAACAAACAATAATTCTTACAACTCTCTATACTTGCATTGTGAGTATAAATGACAAGTTTAGGTGGGAATTTATAGCATTTTCAAGGCTATTCATTGCATGCTCGATAATTAAGCCTTCAAACACTATATTTGTTTTTTTTCCACCCAACAACTACCACATTGCTTTCTATAATAGAATTACCTACAATGAAATTATATTTTTATGATTGCTTTTAGTAATTTTTCATTGATCTGTACACTTGTTTGAATCTGATATTCCTACTAAGTCTTAGCTATTTTAAGTCACATGCCCAATAAGATCTAAGAAAAATATGTACTCATTATCATACTTTGGCTTGCGTATTTTCAATTCTTATTCGTCAGTCTTGTCTGAGTTATAATTACTTATTTTAAAGCATATTCCAGCCAATTGGCTCCTTTAATTTCATTGCTTGATTTGGAGGTCCTTTAAATATACCACTAGCCATGACTATCAGATTTAAAATTTTATAGAGCCATAAAATTTTCACCAAATTTTGTAAGTTTTGCTTGTCAAAGTCCTTCCTATGGTACAACTTATTTGTTTGTACTATAAGAACAAACTAGATAATATCAACTAAAATAATTTTAATAATGAACTTATAATGTTTCACTAGGGTATAATTATTTTTTCATTTTCTTTCCAACAATCAAAGGTCAATGCTTGAGCTTTGATGAGAAATTTAGGGTTTTTTGCTTCTTTTACAATGATGTGTTCCAGTTTATCCATCTTTGGACCAATCATGTTAAGGCACTAAGACTACAATGAGTGGATCTAGACCATCTTCCTTTATTTTGTCAAGTGAATTAGAGTCATCCATCTCTGGGCCAATGAGGTCTCGATGCCCGATCTTTATTGGGTGACATAGAGTCGTCCATTCTTCTTTGGAAACATGATCTAGGCCACTCATTTTTGACCAATCATGTTGAGGCACTAAGTATACGATGCTTGAATGTAGTCCATCTGCCCAATATTTGGTGACCAAATTTAATGGTGCCATGTGGCACATTTTTTCCTTTAAGACGTTGGGTGTGTATGGACAAGGTATATAATATTTAACAAAAGGGGGTTGATGAGGCCCAAAAATGCCTCATTATTGCACAATGTTTGACTACCATATGATAAGTTAATTTCCAAATAGTTGACTAAAATATACTATTTGTTAAGTGTTCACATGATTTTATGTTAGGCATACTATATCTTTGTTTTGACTATTTTCAGCATTTTATGATTGATTTTGTTTGATTAAGTAGCAAGTAAAAACATGCATTTCAATTAACAAAATGTGGTATGCTGATATCCATTAACTTCTTAATGGTTTTTGAATGTTTTCCTATCCGTCAACTTGTTTCAAATCCACATTGAAGCCAAAATTTTAGGACTGTCATAAATTTGAAAATCTAAAAAAAATAGCCATATAAAAATCAACAAGTTGTCACTTTATAGGAACACCTAAAGCATGACGATAAGGATGGAATGAGTTTATAAGGACTACAGAAGACATATGACCTATTTAGAAGCATTCCCACATGGTCTAAATAGGCAACAACAGGGTATAATAGAGTAGGGACAATTGTGCAACATTGTTGCACTATTTTAGCATGGTTACTTGGTGAATGAAGTGTATAAATTCAGTAGCAAATTGATGTACTCCTTCATGTTGATATTTGAATAATTTTTCCATGTTCTAATTTGTTTGAATTTGAAATAAATGCCAATATTTTACAACTGTGTAGTAGAGTTGAAAAATGCAGTAATTTACCATGTAAATTCTAGCAAGCTACCAATGAATGGCAAGGCATAGAATTCACACATGGAGAGGAATGAAGGCTATTGCAATATGATCCTGAGGGATAACCCACCTAAGAAATATAGATGAAATCACTTGAAGAGCACACATTTGTTCATTCTAAAGATCTTCAAAATGAGCAGACATCTTTGAAATGAGAAATACAATCTCTTCAAAATGAGCAGACATCTTCGGAATGAGAAATACAGTCTCTTCGGAATGAGCCACTTATCTTCGAAATGAGAACAGAAAGTGCTTTTTGACTTTTTGACTTATTTCTGACGATGAAAAAATGGAAAGAAGGTTGAAAAGGTTAAAGGCAAATATCTCCAATCTGACTTTGCCATCCTTACCATCCAAAGCCACCATTCATTAAAAAAATCAATTTTGATCCTCTTCTAGGATAAACCCAGAAATAACTACATAATATGAAGTTATTTGTAAGATAGAAATGGCATATTCTGAAGTGGATAAAGATGTGTGAGATATTTCTAGAATCCTCCCATATACTCCCACCATTGAAGATGCTTTCTAAGGGCCAATGACTACTACTGCAACACAAAATGTTCAGATTTGCATTTATTTCAAATCCAAAATTATTGGCAAATCACTATAAAGTAGCACATAGGCTGATTTGAGCATGGGATATGTTGTAAATATTTATATAAATAACACAGCTTCCTCCTTGGTTGATCCAGTGAGGAATTAGAATAGAGGAGATTTTTCAATAGTAGCAATTAGGATTGTACAGTAATTTTTTGTAATAGTTTTCAGCGTGTTTTATCATTAATAAAAGTGCAGTTATTTTATCATTTTTTGTTCTGAGTGTTAATTAGTTAAGGAGTGATTTTCACCTCCTTCTAGATCAAGAAGTATGGGCCCACTTTTAGATCTAGAAGGAAAATTTTTATGGCAGGTTTTAATCTATAATTTTGTTGTAGTAGAATTAACAGATTACTTGTCAAGTTTACTTTTCTTATTTTAAGTTTGTATAATGTTCTTTATGTTTTCTATTATGTTTGTGTATAGAATTTGTGTGTGTGTCAGCTGAAAAATTATATTAAGCATTTTTCCTTTTATTTCCATGTTTTCCCTTCTTTTTTGTTTTAGCAACTTTCCATTTTTAGCATATTTCATTTTGCTGTCAATTCCTGTAGCAGAAGCTTGACAACCTTTTGTGGCAGGATATTGATAGGTGTTTTAGCATAATTTTCATTTAAAAGCATCATTTAAATTATGCAAGAGTAACTAGGTTTCAATTCTGCAAATGTAACTTAGGATTTCATTTCAACAACATTTAAATTTAGCAATTTAAATTCTATTATTTTAATTCTACAAAAGTAGATTAGACTTTCAATTTAGCAATTCTAATTCCTGCAATTGTAGTTAGATTTCAATTCTTGCAACTTAGAATTAGTTTTTAGTTCCTACAAGTTTCCATTCTACAGATTAGGTTTAGTGTGACACCAAAAGGCTAAATCAAATCTATCTCACCTAATAAATGCTTGAAATCTAAATGCCTAAATTATACTCTGCCCTAGCCTTCTATCGTAGACAGCCTTGGACACCACCCTAGATTGATAAGATCTTTGATATTTAATGATGTGCTTAAAGACAACGCATCATTTTGGCACCATTATCAGTGATCATGGTGTTGTTAGAGGGTAAAAGCAGTCAAATAATTATTATTGTGCTAAGTTATAAAGTTCAAAGTAAAATTTGAATGTAATAGCTGGTGTACATAATAATTATTGATAGTTGCATTTTAGTCCATTTAGAAAATAAGCAACCACAGGGAGGTGATCTTCACACTTGGGGGTTAAATTGCCTATGTTTGAAATTCTTGATAAAAATTGAAAGAATTCATCATCCTCATTATCAAGAAACATAAGATCTCTTGAAATATTTAGAAGAGCCATCTGTTAGTACTACCCTTTTTATATTCATATCATCAGGGTAGTATTAAAAATTTTTACTTAGGTGCTCGAAAAGATATCATGGTAGATATACAAGACTATCCTTTGAACAAAATAGCCATATTAGCTACCTGTAGCATTTTTTCATAGGGACATATCACTTATGAATGTCATTTACTTCCACAACTTAGAGATGTAAAATATATTGCCTAGTCTGAATTCTTCTCAAAGAGAGATCCCAAAAATAACAAACAAGGCAAGTAAATCAACCACCACCTTCAGCCCAACCTGTGGCCAATATGAATAATACAAGACAGTAAACCCCTGTCTATATAAGCTAAATCTATTAAAAAATAATAATAACAAAAAATTTTGCACAATCAAAATAGGAGTTTACAACTTAACGGTGATCCTAGATTTTTCCATTATTACTTAAATATTGTTAGGATTTTACCGTGCTAAACCGCAACCTAGCAATTCTTAGCCTACACAGATAATAGTTGATCTCATTAGAGGTGATCCTACCTAACAAGTAGTTGATCTTCTAAAGTTGTACACTTCTTGTCTTATTGTGCAAACCAAAAATATTTCTTTTTTAGCCCAACCTATGATCAGTCTGAATAATACATGAAAGGCATCCCCTATCTATGTAGCCGAATTTGGTAAAAAAAAAAAACTGTAAGAAATATTATTGACTGCAACAACATCCAACTGTGCTCAAACAAGAACTTACCTAAGCTTGAAGAGACAAAAATCAATGGAGATTCACATAAAACCTTTAGTCCAAACACACAGAAATTAGCTTTGGATAAAGGAGAAAAACTAGAAAAACTGCACATAGAAAATTTACTTCCATTGAACCCCGTAGTAAGAAATTACAAAGGGGTAAATTCTATCCTCCTAGGAATGAAACAAATTGAAATGCAACCAAGAAAATTTTTGAACATTATTAGATGGCTAACTTATAAACAAAAAGCAAAATTCTTGCTATTTTGAAACAACATTTCAATCCCTTTACATGGAATTACAAAGGTATATCAAGATTTTATCTTGATGTAAGCACTTAACATCTTTTGGGAATTGGTATTTAATTGTTTCAAGTACATATTGATAAGATTTTGCAAACTAGGAGGCATTGACAACACTTGATTGAAAAAGTTTTCAAATATGGAGCAGTGCTTCTTTCTCCCATTGGTAAATCATGGAGGATGTTAGTGGTGAATGGACATTGCCTTCGGGTATACCATGCACCATTAACTACAGAGGAGTTCTTGAAGGAGATTCCATTTGATGTACACATAATGGAAGAGAATTTCTCTTCAATATCAGATTCAAAGTGATGATAAAAAGTTTGACAAGAAAAAATACAAGAAAAGCAAAAAGAAGAATAGTCTTGTTTGTGAACTTCCTTCTTGGGTACAAGCAAGACAAGAAAAGTTGAAAAAAAAAATTGCAACAAAGGCATGTCCCACAAAATGGGGATACATGAGGACAAGCATCAATTTCAAAAAAGAAGAGGAACAATGGAGCCAATACTTCATTTTCAGCGATAAGGAGGCAATTATGATGTAAGAAGATTCTTACTGCTCATCTAGAAAGGAAGGTTGCATCAATATTGCAGGTTTCAACAAAAAGAGATGGTGTTTTCATACAACAATTGACATGTTTTTGTAGAATAAGGATTGGTCTTATCCAAATAAGAGTGAGATGAAAAAAAAGAGAGAAGTTGGTTGAAAACCAGAAATGGCAGCCTCTTTTGATGAAAAAAATGAAAAAAAAGAGAGAAAAAAAAAAGAAAGAAAGAAAAATGATGAAAAAAAAATGAATAATTCAGTAGTGAAAACCTTCTTGGAGGCGCTAATGAGTTGGCTTGCATGACTGATTTTTCAGCATGCATTGTCTTGTTGATCTACCCACCATTGTTCCACCATTGTACAAATCTCACACTGCACATGTGTTATGTTTATGTTTTCAGATAGCCTACTAACAATCATCAAAAGCATCTTGTAAGATGCATGACCAATTTTCAGGACAGTAAGGTATGTGTTTCTTGCATTTAATTCATAGTAAATATTTAGCATTTAGTGTATGATAATCGGTATTTGGCATAAACTATTCATACAATATTGGCAATTTGAAAATGGAACATGTTCAAGATGTCAAGAAACACCCCTTATGCCCTTAATTGCATGGAAATTCCAAAATTGTGCAAAAACCTGATTTTGGGACAGACATGGCAACAATTCTATTTCAATTTTTAGGGCAAGTTTCAGAAGGAAAACTGCAATTTTATATCTCACAATTTTTTGATAAATTGAAGGAGGATAATCAGCAAAATGCACTTGAAGGTTCTATTTTAGTACTACTGGAATAAAATAGCAACATACAAAACAAAGAATAACATCTAAACAAAAGGATGAAGAAGGGATTTTTGATGTTATGGAAGGCTTATACACTCTAGATATGGGCCCATAATAGAATCTATAGCTAAATTTTGCATAGGAGGTCATTTCTGTATTTTTTGATGCATCTTCGGAATGAACAGTCATATCTTCGGAATGAACAGGCATATCTTCGAAATGAGTAGGATATCTTCGAAATGAGTAGGATATCTTCGAAATGAGCAAAAACTATACCAAAATTGCTGAAAATACTACAGAATAGAAAAAAGAGTAGGGTACATCAAATGTTGAGGTTCATAAGGCTCTACCACATGTAAGTACGTCCCTCAAGCAATTCAAATCCAAAAATTTTATCAATTTTGTTCAAAAGGTGCAAACAATAGAAATAAGCATTTATGCTGAAATGTTGTTAAGAAGAGAAAATTCCATCAGTAGTAGTGCATCTACCAAATACAATTCCACAATGAGACTATTGTAAGATGAATCACATGATATCAAGCCTTTAAGAGGTACCTTGCAGTTTTAAAACTTGTAGAAATACAGAAAAAGAGTCATACATGTGCTTAATTGCAAAATACTTGATATAGTGCAGCAAGGAGGAATTTCTCAGTTAGCAGGTAGCAAAGGATGTTTTTCACAAGAATAAAACCTGCATATTACTATGTCCTACTAAGATGCATGAGGGCATGCATCAGTTCAAGTTGGGGTGATGATGAGGCCCAAAAATACCTCATTATTGCACAATATTTGACTACCATATGATAAGTTAATTGCCAAATAGTTGACTAAAATATACTATTTGTTAAGTGTTTGCATGATTTTATGTTAGGAATACTATATCTCTGTTTTTGACTATTTTTAGCATTTTATGATTGATTTTGTTTGATTAAGTAGCAAGTAAAAACATGCATTTCAATTAACCAAATGTGGTATGCTGATATCCATTAACTTCTCAATGGTTTTTGAATGTTTTCCTACCCTTCAACTTGTTTCAAATCCACATTGAAGCCAAAATTTTAGGACTGTCATAAATCTGAAAATCTGAAAAAAAAAATAGCCATATAAAAATTAGCAAGCTATCACTTTATAGGAACACCTTGAAGTTGTCAAGAAAAGCATGAGGATATGGATGGAATGAGTTTATAAGGACTACAAAAGACATATGACCTATTTACAAGGATTCTCACATGGTCTAAATAGGCAGCAATAGGGTATAATAGAGCAGGGACAATTGTGCAACATTGTTGCACTATTTCAGCATGGTTACATGGTGAATGAAGTGTATAAATTTAGTAGCAACTTGATGTACTCCTTCATGTTTATATTTGAATAATTTTTCCATGTTCTTATCTGTTTGAATTTGCAATAAATGCCAATATTTTACAACTATGCAGCAGATTTGGAAAATGTAGTAATTTACCATATAAATTCTAGCAAGCTACCAATGAATGGCAAGGCATGGAATTCACACATGGAGAGAGATGAAGGCTATTGCAATCTGATCCTGAGAGCTAACCCACCTGATAAATACAGATGAAATCACTTGAAGAGCACATAGTTGTTCATTCTAAAGATCTTTGGAATAAGCAGACATCTTCGAAATGATAAATACAATCTCTTCAGAATGAGCGGACATCTTTGGAATTAGAAATACAGTCTCTTCGAAATGAGCCACTTATCTTTGAAATGAGAACAAAAAGTGCTTTTTGAATTTTTGACTGATTTTTGATGATGGAAAAAGGGAAAGAAGGTTGAAAAGGTTAAAGGAAAATATCTCCCATCTGACTTTGTCGTCCTTGCCGTCCAAAGCCACCATTCATGGAAAAGATCAATTTTGATCCTCTTCTAGGATAAACCCGGAAATAACTACAACATAATATGAAGTTGTTTGTAAGATAGAAATGGCATATTGTGAAGTGTAGAAAGATGTGTGAGATATTTCTAGACTCCTCCCATGTACTCCCACCACTGAAGATGCTTTCTAAGGGCCAATGACTACTACTGCAACACAAACTGTTCATATTTGCATTTATTTCAGATCCAAAATTATTGGCAAATCACTGTAAAGTAGCACATAGGCTTATTTGAGCATGGGATATGTTGTAAATATTTAAATAAATAACACAAAAGCTCCCTCCTTGGTTGATCCAGTGAGGAATTAGAATAGAGGAGAGTTTTCAATAACAGTAATTAGGACTGTACAGTAATTTTTTGTAACAGTTTTTAGCATGTTTTATCATCAATAAAAGTACAATTATTTTATCATTTTCTATTCTGAGTGTTAATTAGTTAAGGAGTGCTTTCACCTCCTTCTATATCAGGAATTACAATCCCACTTTCAGATCTAGAAGGAGGATTTTTATGGTAGGTTTTAATCTATAATTTTGCTACAGTAGAATTAACAGATTACTTGTCAAGTTTACTTTTCTTATTTTAAGTTTGTATAATATTCTTTATGTTTTCTATTATGTTTGTGTATAGAATTTATGTGTGTGTCAGCTGAAAAATTATATTAAGCATTTTTCCTTTGATTTCCATGTTTTCCTTGCTTTTCTGTTTTAGAAAATTTCCATTTTCAGCATATTTCATTTTCTTTGTCAATTCCTGTAGCAAAAGATTGACAACCTTTTGTGGTAGGATATTGATAGGTGTTTTAGCATAAGTTTCATTTATAAGCATCATTTAAATTATGCAAGAGTAACTAGGTTTCAATTCTGCAAATGTAACTTAGGATTTCATTTCAGCAACATTTAAATTCAGCAATTTAAATTTTGTTATTTTAATTCTACAAAAGTAGATTAGACTTTCAATTTAGCAATTCTAATTCTTGCAATTGTAGTTAGATTTCAATTCTTGCAACTTAGAATTAGTTTTTAGTTCCTTCAATTTTCCATTCTACATATTAGGTTTAGTGTGACACCAAAATGCTAAACCAAATCTATCTCACCTAATAAATGCTTGAAATCTAAATTCCTGAATTGTACTCTGCCCTAGCCTTCTATCGTAGATAGCCTTGGACACCACCCTAGATTGATAAGATCTTTGAGATTTAATTATGTTCTTAACAACAACGCATCAGGGGTGCATAGACATAAATAAATTTAGACCTTAGAAAATAATAATAATTCTTGTAGGGGGATATTTGAAACATTATAAACATTATTATTTCTCAAGGTATACTCAACGTTGCAATTGTGAAATTAAAATAGGCAAAGGGGGAATACAGTGTATGTGTCTTTGACCCTTAAATAAAAATGAATTTTGAGATGCATGATAATGTAACCATGGTGGGGGAACTTACACAAATGGTTGATGTAATATTATTATGAGGATAAATTTTGGAACATCAAAGGATATATTCATGAATACCTAGGTTTATGGGGGGCTTAAGACTTGGGACTTTGGGTATTGGAAAATGATTATTATATGCTTGGATGAATAAATTTTTAACCCAAATTAATACCTTAAGAGGTTAGTGGTACAACTCTTTTGAAATTTACCTCCTACCAATCAAACATCAATGGCCAAGATTCGATGGACCAATTAGGGTCATCCACCTTCTTGCAATGATGTGTTGTAAGCCATCCCTTTTTGGGCCAATAGGATGCTAGCACCTAACTTTAGGGTGGTAAATTAGGATAATTCACCTCCACTTTAGTGTGGCTCTCTAAGTTTTTCATATCTAGGTCAATTGAATCATAGTGCTCAACTTTGGGTAGGAAAATTATGAGTGTTCACCCTTCTTTGACGATGCATTGTGGGTTGTTCATTCTTGGACCAATAGGATCTTGGTGCTCATTTTTGGCATGTGAATTTGGGCCGCTCAAATTATTTTTATAAGACCTTACGAAGATTCATCAATTGGGATATGTGACCTTAAATCTTAATGAAAAAGGAATTGAAAATATTTCTAAGGTGCAGGCATATTATGTGAAAATTAAGAAAAAGGGGAAAATAAGGGTCTATGGTCTTGTGATGACATATGAACCTTAGAGGATAGGAATTATTATTTTTTGGAAGACTTTGTGGGCATGAATTTTTTATGGGAGCATGAAATGTGAAAAGGGAAAAAAATGCATGAGTGACCTAAGGTTTAGGACTTAGAAATAATATCCAATGAAACTTAGACCTAGAGGGCTTATGAAAGGAAAAATAAAATGGAGGCCAACAGTTAGGGATTTTCAAAGGTGACATTTGGGACCAAATTTTAAAATTGGGGTACCAAGATATGTGAACTTACAACTTCACAAAAATATAATTTTTAGGATATTTTTAGAACATACATGTTTTCAACCAAAAAAAAAAATTGGAAAGGACTACTAGATATGACTATATACAAAGGGAACACTTTGAACTATAAAAGAATTTAAATCCACTCAACTTGAATAAAAAAAAATAACCTAGGCTAGCACTCCATAAGACTCATCAAAAATTGAAATTAGGGGTAACCCTTAAGTTGGATTTTGAGGACCCAACACAAGCTCCAACTGGGACAAGTGATGAAAACTTGAAGCACTTGAGAACCTTAGAATCTTTGGTTACACTCCCCTAAAAAAATTACCTAAAACAAACTAAAATAAACATTGAAATATAAACATTTTTCTACCTAATCACGTAATGCTATAAAATGAAAAACTAAAAGAAAACTTGTTGTAATGGATGGTCTAAAGACCTAAGAAAAAAATTGAATTCACTTTCCGTAATCACCTAAAAACAAACCAAAGGACTTGAAACACATAATTTTTGTTGTTTTTGTTGAAAGAAATACAACTTCATTCTCTTCTGACCCCAAAAAAGGTTGATACAACTTCAACTGATGGCCATTTATTGTAATTTTCCTTTTGTTCTCCTTCCAAAGTATGTAGCTTGTAAGTGTGTTATCCAGTAGTCTAAATTATTTGATATGAACAAAGACATTTGGGATCTAATTTACCCTTTTCACCATGCTTATCATTTTTGAGGTCCTAGTATAGCACTATATCTCCTTCAAGAAATATTTTACCTCTTGCCTTCTTATTGAAAAGTTGTACTATTTTTTGTGTTTTCTCTATCATTCTATTTAGGGCTTCTCTTCTATCTTCTTGTAATTGTGCAATTTTATCTAATATCCTTTGTAGAGCATCTAGATTTTCTTGATCATGGAGAAGTAGAGATAAGACATTTCTCTCTATTTGAGGAGGCAACAAAGCATTCTCACCAAATACTAGCTCATATGAAAGTTTCCTAGTGTTTCTTTTGACAAGCAACCTATCTTCCCATCAAGCATCTTTTAACTCACTGTCCCAACTTTTTTCATTCTTTCCTAATGATCCCTTGATTATAGTAATAATATTCTTATTTGATGACTCAACCAAACCATTTCCTTGAGGATAATAATTTACAGCATAAGAATATTCTATGCTATACTTCGCATAGAATTCAATAATTTCAAAAGAGATGAAGTAGTTGCCATTGTCTATAACTATCTTCCTAGGGATCCCAAACCCAGTCAGTATGCTTTTTCAAGGAATTTTATTACAACCTTAGTGGTTGTCTTCTTAAGCAAAGTTGCTTCTACCCACTTAGTAAAGTAGTCAGTAGCTATTATGATCCACCTATGACCCCCGTAATATTTGGATTCATTTCACCAATAAGGTAAATTCTCCACAGTGTAAAAGGTGCTTCGGTGACCACCAACTTTAGAGGAATAGCTACCAAATTTTTATTTCCTAAAAAACCAAATAACTATGAAATTTTTTGACCAATTGGTGTACATCTCTAAATATGGTAGGCTAATATTAGATAGCTCTCATTATTATATTAGTAGTGGCATTTGGTGTAAAATGACCACCACATAATCCAAATTGGTATTCTTTCATTACTTTAGGGATTTCCTTTTCAAATAAATAGAGCAACAACACACCATTTGGGTGTCTCCAATCCAATTTACCTTCTTAAACATAGTATCTATGACCTTTTTGTTTGATAGATCTCATCTTATTTTGGGATATTCCTCTTGGAAAGGATAATGTATGAAGATACATCAATATATCATTATACCATTTTCACTCAACATTATCAGTTCTTATTTCTTGCATTTCATCTAATATAATAGTGTTGTTTATGGTTTCTCCTTCTTTTTTAGGCATGTATTTTGCTATACCTTACCCTCTAATAATCTAAAATACTTTGAACTCTCCATAATACTTTATTAGTTTAACCATTCATCTAGAAGTACTACTTGTTGGTTTAGACTGAGTAAGAATATATTTTATGGCTATGTAAGGGATGTAGGCTGACTTTAATAGACCCAAAAATATTTTTTAAATACTCCAATGCTCTTATTAAGGCATAAATATTTTTTCTATCATGGAGTATTTTAACTAAGATATTTTTAGTCATGTACTCATAAAAGCTATTGGTCTTTTATTATTATCATAATCCTTTGAGAAAAACTACAATGATAGTATGCTCTGATGCAAAGGAATATATATTGAAATCTTTAAAGTAGTTAGGACAATTCAATACAGGAGTTGTAGTAATGGCATCTTTAAAACTATGAAAAGCTCTGATATTGTCTTTTGTCCATCTTATATCCCCATATTTTTTTAACATGTCATTGATAGGCTTTGCAATTTTAGCAAAATTGAGGATAAACCTCCTTACAAAGTTAATATTACCAAAGAAAGATCTAACTCCTTTCATATTTTTAGGAGGAGGGATTTTAGCTATGGTTTTCTTCTTTTATGGATCAATGTTGATGCCTTCTTTAGAAACAACATGTCCTAACAAATTCTTTTGTGTTGCTCCAAAGATCCAATTTTTTTGGATTAAGAGATATCCCAAAATCCTTACACCTATTGAAAACAATGGCTAAGTGTTCAAAGTGATCTTCAAGATTCTTAGAAAATATTGTTATATCATCTAGGTATACAACAACTATCTAACATGAGACCTTTGAAAAAAAAAATTATAGCCCTCTAAAATGTGGCACCTGCATTCATTAATCCAAATGGTATTATAAGGTATTCAAAGGTTCCCCAAGGTGTAGTAAAAGTAGTCTTATATATGTCCTCAATATTGACTAATATCTAATTATACCTTGAAAAATGATCCAGTAAAGACAACATGGCTGATCCAACTACTAGCAATAATTGCTCCATATTAGAGAGTGGGTAGTTATACATGATTGAGCTCTTGTTCATATTCCTAAAGTCAACACATAACATAATATCTTAATATTTCTTTCTAACTGGGACTATATTTGCTATCCAGGAATAAAATCTCAATTTTTTTATTATTTTAGCATCCAATAATTTTTGCATAACTGGATGTAATGTGGGGTTGAATTTTCTCTATTTTTTCCTAAAGTGTTTTGGATCTTCTTTTAGAGGAATTATATGAGTCATGACATCAATGTTAAATGTATTCAAATATTCATAACTCCAAGCAAAAACATATTTGTTATTTTTCATAAAGTAATATACTATTGTCTTTCTTTTCTTACCAAAGATTTATTTATTTTTACAATCATAGGCTCTTCCTCTATTCATATATTAACATCATCATATTTAGACTCTTAAAAGAGTGGATTATAGGCTTTGTTAAAATAATCAAATAAGCTTTCTAAATAAACAAACCCCCTCAATCCTATTTGTTTTTAGTTGAATAACTTCAACTAGCTCTCCAATGACATATTTTAATTTATCTTCATCATTTTCTTCACATATTACATCAACGAATTGATTATGAAGAGTCATGAAGTATTTAATATCTATGTTATCCTAAAATACTTGAAGGTAAACAACATTATTTGGTACAAATAGCTTATAAATAGAAATAATAGGAAAATTTTCCATATACTTAGTATCAATTTGTGGACAATGTACACCAGATGCATTTATAGCCAATAAATCTGCAACATAATTCTTCTCTCTTGGAATATATAACAAATTAAATGCCAAAAACTTATCTATTTCATCTAGCACTACTTATTTATACTATTTCATACTTGGATTATTAGCTTGATATTTTCCTTTTATCTGCTAAATGATTAATTTTACATCTCCACTAACAGTCAAGTAATTGATGCCTAATTCTTTGGCTTTTCTGAGTCCCAATAACCATACTTCGTATTTAGCCACATTATTTGTGCACAAGAATTCAAGTCTATAAGGAATGCCTAAGTAATTACCTTCAATATTTATCCGCCCATGTAGAGGAGTTGGAGAGCAAGTGGGTATTTAAACCTCTCTAGTTGCTGAGAGGGCCAGGTTCAAATCTCTCGCCTCACATGTTGCGGATATGTTATGTAATGGTTCCCTCGTGGTCACAGTCTGTTTACCCCTTGTGGCCACCACCAAAAAAAAAAGTACCTTCAATATTTAGTAAATTTATTTCTATACCGACCCCAAACTATGACTTTATCCCATCAAAGGTCATGGACCACATTTCTATAGTTAGAATCCTAGTAGATTATGCATCCACCTTTGCTCTAGTTTCTAGATTCATGTCTTTAGAATCAGGAATTTCTTTTAGAAATGGGGTATTCCATACTGAATATACTCCTATTTCTTTCTCCTCAATAGAATTAACTAGATTAATAATAATATCATTATATTTTCTTATTTCCATAGAATACTTGTTAAAAGGTTATCTTTTGAGAGTAACATTTTCTTTTCTTGTCATGGGAATGGTAGCATAAGACCAATATAATTGAATAGAGCCACCTAGTTGTTCAGTCCAATGTCTGCTCAGAAGTAAATTAAATAAAGGGTCCACATCCATAACTGCTACATCCATTACAATGCATTTCTTTGGACATTGATCTAAAAATACTAGCAAGCCAGTGATTGTTCCTACACATGGCATCTATCTAATATCCATTACTAAAATAGGTGGAGATTCTCTTGTGCAAAATAGTTATAACTTATCTACTATTTGTTTAGGCATAATATTTATTATTCCTACACATGGCATCTATCTACTATCCATTAATAAAATAGGTGGAGAGTCTCTTGTGCAAATAAGTCATAATTGATCTACTATTTGTTTAAGCATAATATTGTGTGAAGCATCACTATCAAGCATGCAGTTATGAATAACATATTGGTCCCCTAATTCTGATTTATACCTAAGGGACACATAAAAAGGTTTGACTAAAGAAGGTGTTCTTGTCTCATGTTTTTTTTAATTGATGGTAGTACATATCTGACTTCCTATCTATTTTTTAGTAATATTAATACTCCTAGATTGAGTGGTTGTGGGTAATATGATGCTTTTGCTTTTCCACTACCATATTTATTGTCTACGGTATTAATTTTCCAAAATACTTATAAATAAAATACTCAATTAGGAACATGTTTAGGTAGGAGATAAACATGAAAATTGAAATCATACATTCTAAAAATAGTTCCTTCTTTAGAAAAGAACCAATCCCATGGATTTGTACCCTCTAGAATTTTTTTGTAGTCTTGTAAAATGCACTTAACTTGGGACCCTCTCATTGAAGGAATGTTTTAGTTGGAGAAATAATAAATGAAAATATAATAGGAAGAACCCTTAATCAATTTGGTTGCCCAGTTATAGACTAAAATGACATTCCCTTTCCAATCCTTTTATTTTATTCTTAACTTGGGCAACATACCTAAGTTTTGGAATAAAATTAGATATGTCCAAAATAAAGAGTACCTAAATGTTTGAGTTGAAAAAAATATCTCAAGAATTCTCCAATTCGTTTTGCTATTAGCTTAGCAAAATTTAGGGTTCCTACTATCTACTTCATTCTATATAATGTGCCAAGCTAGGGCATGCTAAAAATTTTTGCATGATCCCTTCCCAAAAGGAAAGCTATCATTCTTAGAGCATCTCTCATGCTTTCTTCAAACAAATCAAAGGAAATAAAACCCGATCTAGAATTATATCATTTCTTAATGCACATGATCACCAAATTTTTTGTTCCTGAGGGTTCTTATAGTAGGAGAGCTTCACTATATTTATTTTTTGGTTCAGTAGAAATTTAAATTTTAGCCATTGATCGGTTGGTCTACCTTGTTCATGTGTTTCCCCTTTTATCCTTAGTTTTTAGACATGAATTTTTACTAGTTTGTATCTCTAACCTTGTACATATTTGGGCCATGTCCCATATTATGGTTTTCCATTGGCACTTCTACCCATAAAAGGTGTAAGGTATTTTTATTATTTGATATCTTAACTTGGCTTCCGTTTTTCTAATGTGATTTAATATTTCCTCCTAACCTTCATTTTTATAGTGTACATGATTCAAGGTATCTTCCCTTAAAAAAAAAATCTCCCTTAATAGCATGCTCTCATTTATTAATGAGGATGAGGAGGGAAATATTTCTAATTGACCTTCCTCTAACATACTTATTTATTTTTTCTCTAGGTCTAATTTCCTTAATTTCCCAAACTCATTGAGGTTGGATTGTAACTTTTCCCTTAGTTGATTGTTCTAGAGAGTCTTCCTTATTTGTGAATTGTTAGATATTTTTAAATTAGGGAGGAATAGGTTGAATGTTGGACTGGTTACTTTGGTTTGCATAATATGTAGGTAGGACGAAATTATTTCTCTTAGGTCAACTTTTTCTGATTTCAATTTCCATTTTCTCAATTTTTGTTATGAAATCACCCATGAGAAATAAATTTAACCGATCCTATTCTATGACTGAATAAGGAGAAAGAGATTCATATTTTTGAAGAAAATTCCCCCTAAGTGATTCTCCTAATAGTATTAAAACCACATCTTCCTCTATAATATTATGTGTTTGGTATACAAATACCAACTCTTTTAAGTGCCTTAATAGAGTAATTGGATCCTTGCTTGTATATTCTAGTAAAATGGCAAGTACTGACATTGGGAGTTTTCTCCATATATTAGGTAGACATTAGGGGAGCAATGGATTTGGATTATCCAATTTTGGGGATATGTTAGCTTAGGTACTAACCACCATGTCTATTGATTAGGATCTCAAAATAGTTCCCTGGTGTAAATCAGGAGCTAAATGAGCAAGGAAAAAATATAAAATTTAAAAGTACCTAGAATTTTATAAAACTTTACACATTTCTAATTTGGCCAAATGGGTATCTAGAACAATTGAAACAACTAGAAAATTCATTGTGGATCAAAAGATATAGTCTTTTGAAATGTGTGGACTCTTACAAATAATTTGTGTTTTTGAGTTGTATTTTCACTTGAATCTTATGAAATATTATGTATGAAAATATAGTAATTTTGCAAATATTATCTTGAGATATTTCCATCAATATTTGAATCACATCAAATGAAGCTCTCTAGAAAACATTATGGCAATTTCAAGCTTATAGCTAGTCATAGGAGGAAAAGTTGCAGGATTCCAAAAAGTACTAATTACAACTTATAAATATAAAATTTCAAACCTAAATTATGACTACATATATATGATTTCTAAGGATTTTTATATCATTCAAATGTAAAGAGAAACTTTTGAATGAGAAGGAGGCATTCCAAAATCTTCAATAGAACGCTTTAGAACAAAAGAGTAGAAAAGACATCAAAGCAGGGGGAGCAGAGTTGGAGAAGGAAATATTGTAGTCTAATACAACAATTAAGGATTGTAATCAATGCATGTATTTTTCCAATAAAAATTTGTAAAAATATTTTGATCATGGTTTTACCCATTTTTGTGTTTCCACATAAATTTGGTGTCTCTCTTTGAACTGTGTGAATATTTGTCTGAGATTATTGTTGTTTATTTTCTTTTATTACTGCCATTATTGGATTAATACTAACATACATAAATCAAAAATTAATTAAGCATAGGTATTATGAAGGATCCATATATCTATATGTAGAGGTGAATCCATAGTGTGGTACTTTATGGATCAGGTTTGGTAGAAAAGTGGTTTCTTTGCATGAGGTCTATGTATGCAAGGTAGAATATCCCTAAAAGGAGAATTATTTTCTTATAACCCTAATATTAGGAGTAGAAGTATTAAATCTAGATAGATGGAATATCAAGTAAAAAATCCAACCCTGTCATGGGAGGATTTCCAATGGAGGTTCCTGGCAATGGAAGATACCCTCCAAAGCCTGATGGAGATAATGCTAAAGAAGAAGTCAAGGAAGGGAAGGAAAGGTTCATATTCTAATTCTTCTAGTGATTAAAAGGAAAAGAGGTCAAAGTATTTGCATCAAAACAACCTAAAAATTCCTCATCACAACCCTTGACCCCAAATCCATTCAAAATGGATGTTAGATTAGATATTCCAATCTATAGTGGTGAACTAGATCTTGATAAGTTGGATGGATGGCTCAAATAGCTAGAAGTTTACTTCAAAACCAAGGGTTATATAAATGTACAGTAGATTAGCTTTGCCAAGCTAAAGTTTGGTAGCCATGATCTCACATGGTGGGAGGTATATGTTACTATATTGGTAAGAAACCAACAACCACTAGTATAAACATGGGCATAATTTTCCAAATCCTTCAGAGCCCAATTTTATCCCATAGGGTATCAAGAAATGCTCAAGGAAAAATAATAATTTTAGTGATAGAAATAGTGGGAAAATTTTTAAGAATACACCATAAACTTTATGAAATAAGCCATGTTCTTGGAAATCGGTTTGCAAGATCTCAAAATCTTCAAGAAGTACAAGAGTGTTTTACACTTTTAGATCAAGATAAAATTAAAATTATTTGATGTCAATAGCATCAATGAAGCATGCATGAAAGTCACTTACTTGGAGATGAAGAGTCATAAACCCATGAAGGAAAATCAAACCCAAAACCCTTCAAAGTACTCAAAAGTTGCAAAAATATCCAAAGGTTCTAGCAGTAAGTGTAAGAAAAAATTTAAATCAATAATAACCAAATCATAGTAAAGTTAATAGAATTGTAAGGAGTGCAATTTCAACACCCATTCAAGTGAATATTACTGAAATTTTCACCCAAATAAGAGGCTCAAATGGTAGAACAAGGGTAATAAGAATACAACAAGTGCATGCAAGAACGAGGAAGACCAAGAGGACAATTATAATGAAAGGGATAAAGAGGGTAAAGTGGTGTGTGTCACAAAATACCAACCCTCAAGGTAGAAGAAGCCCTCTAAGAAGGAGGAGGAAACTATTGAAGCCAAGAAGGAGAAGTTGTTTTGGGTGTATATGAAAAATTAAAAGTTATAACATTGTTTGATATGGGATCATAAAGAAATCTAATTTTTAAAGATCTAGTGAAGAATATAGGGTTGAAAGCTATAGATAATCCACAACCATACCCATTATATCAGGTCTAAAATGATGTTAAGCTCCAAGAAACAAAGAATTGTACTTTTAGGTTTTTTATCAATGATAAATTCAAGGATATAATCACTTGTGATGTAATACCCTTAGATATTTATTAGGTCATATTTGGTAGCCCATACATATGGGAAAGGGATGGATTATTTATAATAAGGTCTAATCAATAGGAAATAATAAAATATGGTACCAAGTTCATGGTAAATTCTATTAATATGGAAAAATATTTTGTTGTGACAGTGCAACAAGCCAAACACCTAGTGAATATGAGAAAAATATATGTGCTTCTGATGATAAAAGGTACATAGGATAGTGCTCAAATCAACAAGGATTTTTAAGCAATTTATTATACTCTAAAATAGAATCTAGAAATAGAGTTATTTCTACAAAAAAATTAAGATTTGATGCAAGCACCAAAAGGCTTACCACCAAAGCATAAAGTGGAGCATGAGATCCAATTACTACCCAATTCACCTATTCCAAATATTGGGTCGTATAGGAAGTCCTTAATTAAAATAGATAAGGTGAAGAGGCAACTACAAGAGCTATTGGATCAAGTATTATTTCATCTAAGTGCAACACTAATTAGATCCCCAATTATACTAGTTCCAAATAAGGATTATAGTTGGAGGATGTGCAATGATTAATGGACATTGAACAAGATTATCATTAAGAATCGGTACCTACTACCATGGATTGATGACTTATTGGAACAGTTGAAGCATACAAAGTATTTAACAAAGGTATATTTAAAATCTTGAAACCATAAAATCTATATGAAGGAAGAAGATATCTAGAAGACAACCTTCAAGACCAAGCAAGGTCTATTCAAATGGTTGGTGATGTCATTTATATTAACCAATGCTCCTGCAACATTTATGAGGTTAATGAATGATGTGATGCAAATACAAAGCAAGTTACAATAGTCAAGCCCCTTTAAGTGGATGTATTTCCTATGACAATTCAATCTCCTAATTAAGTACAAGAAAGGGAAATCCAACAAGCTTGTTGATATGTTGTCCAGATTTCCTCTAAAGGTTGCATATATGGTGATGAAGTTATAGCCCTTTTCATTTGAGTAATATAAGGGACAATGTGATGAGAATGATGAATTGGAAGACAAATACAAGAAGCTAAAGCATGACATGCAAGGAAAATATAATGCAAACTATCATGTGGAGAATGACTTATTTCAAGAAGATAATATTTGTATTCCCAAGGGCAATAACTACTTGCAACTGACTACGTAATCTCATAATTCATTGATTGCTAGTCATTTTTGTATGCACAAGACTGTAGTGAATCTATAGAGGTATGCTTATTGGCCAAGCATGCAAAATGATGTTTCCATATTTATCCATGGATGTGCAACATGAAACACAAGAAAAACCAATAATCATAAATTAGGATTGCACACTCCCCTACTAGTTCCAAATCGACCATGGTAAAGCATTTCATTAGACTTCTTGTATGGCTTTCCAACCACTCAGAGAGGGAATTACTATCTATTTGTAATAGTTGATAGATTTAGTAAGATGGCAATTATTGTGCCATGAAAGAAGACTGTTATAGTAGAAAAGACAACCAAATTATTTTTTGAAAATATTTTCATACATTTTGGATTACCAAAGAGCATCATTAGTGATTGTGATACTCACTTAGTAAATTTTGGATTGCACTTTGGGGAATGTTGGACACCAAGTTGAAAAGATCAAAAATATTTCATCCATAAATAGATGGACAAATAGAAGTGGTCAATAGAATAGTGGTGCATTTTTTGTAGGGATATAATCAACATAATCCAAAAACTTGGGATGAAATTCTAGCATATGTCCAATACTGCTACAACCAGGCAATACACTCATCTACGGGTTATCACCATTTAAGATGTGTTATGGTTTTTAGACACATTCATATTTTTATGGAGTATTTGAAAGTGGGAAAGAACCAAGTAGATCTCATTTAGAAGGAGATAAAACACTAAAATTCATTCAACATATTTAGCTAATACAACAAAAAATAGAAGAGAAGCTAAAGAAAACTCAACAACAATGTAAGGAATGCAATTATAAGCACAAAGTGTCTCATGATTTTCAGGTTGGATATTTGGCATGGCTATACTTAAGTAAGAAAAGGCTACAAGGATTTAGGAAGAAAATCAAACCCATTAGGTATGGTCCTTTTAAAATTTTGGAAAAGTATGGGGAGAATGCTTTCCATCTTGAATTGCCCAACTACATGCAAATGTACTCTGTTGTGAACATGGAGAACCTAATATTATTTAAGCCTTATCTACTAGATGAATGGGAAGAATCTCTAGTTTTTCCTAAGTTGGATGATCTAGTCTTAGCTGAGTTTGAGATAGCCAAGGAAGATTTGGTTTTGGATAAGAAGAAGCAGACAACTCGCTAAGGAGAAGAGGAGCTATGGCTAATTTTTCCAAAGGGGAAATCACTGAGCAATGTAAAATGGATCTCAAGGAGACTGTGTAATAACCTCATCTAACTCAATAAGCTTTTGAGGCAACAAAATCCTCTAATGGGGGAGGGATGATCAAGAGCTTAGAACAGTTTTATAGTGTAAATCAGGAGATGAAATGAGCAAGGAAAACAAAATATAAAATTTAAATGTTCCCCAAATCCTCTAAAAATTTCCACAATCTAATTTGGCCAAATGGGTATCCATAATAGCTAAAAAACGAGAAATTTCATTGCAGATCAAAATATATAGCCTTTTGAAATTTGTGGACTCTTATAAAGAATTGATGTTGTTGAACTGTATTTTTACTTGAATATTTTTAAATATTGATGTTGTATATGAGAATTTGGTACTTTTTCAAATATTATCTTGATATATCTCCATAAATCTTTGAATAATGTCAAACATAGCTCTCTAACAAAAGTTATGGTAATTTCAAGCTTACAGCTAGTTGTAGAAGGAAAAGTGGCAGGATTCCAAAATGTACTAGCAACAACTTAGAAATATAATTTTCCAAACCTAAATTAGGACTATATATATTATTTCTAAGTATTTTTATATCATTTTAATGCAAAGAGAAACTTTTGGAGGAGAAGGAGGCATTCTAAAAAATTCAAGAGAACTCTTGAGAACAAAAGGGTAAGAAAGACATTAGAGCAGCGGGAGAAGAGTTGGATAAGGAAAGATTGCAGTCTAATACAATAATTAAGGATTGTAATCAATGCATATTTTTTTCTAATAAAAATTTGCAAAAAATATTTTGATCATGATTTTACCCATTTTAGGGTTTCCACGTAAATTTAGTATCTCTTTGAACTGTGTGAATGTTTGTCTGAGATTATTGTTGTTTAGTTTCCTTTATTGTTGCAATTATTGGATTAATACTAACATGCACAAATAAAAAATTAATAGAGAATAGGTATTAAGCAAGATCCATAGATTTTTATGTAGATTTAAATCCATAATGTGGCACTTTAAGGATCATCTATGAATTTTGTACAATAAATATATCAAGAAATTTTTGAAAATGGATTTGCTTACATACCTCTACTTTCTTTGGTTAATGTAGAGTCTCAAATTTAATAAGTCTTGTACTATGAAAGTAGATAGATCAGTGCCTTCACCACATCCTCATTCTAGTGTCTTTAAATAACAACTATTTTTTTAGAACAGAGTCACCAAGTGCGAGGTGCTTCAATAAGTAGTGATAGGCATAAGCCCTCACAAAGTCCAGCCTAACTCATTGTTGTGCTTATGGGACCAATTATATGTCACTAGGGTCTCACTAGGCATGCCATTGAATTATTATCATTTCAAATAACCCTAGTTAGGGCAATCATGTCTTATGAGGAGTGACATAGTCAGGCCATAATCGAGAGTGTAGGGTTTGGCTCAATAGGGGGATCTAGGAGTTTTTTACAAGATTGGCTCCTTGTTAAATGTGGTATTTTAGGTGCACTTAAACTAATGGGAAAAAAGGGATGCTAGAGGTAAAAATAAAGAAACTCAACAAAAAAGGATTGTGATGCACCATAAGCTCCACTAAGATCTCCCTACACAATAGGCATAAACACTATGTGCCAATGATGAACGCTTCATCTCCTTGATATAGTTAAGCATAAATAATTTTTATCAACATACATGAGCATAAGGAAATCGTTCCGTAGGAGAGCTAAATATGGCTAGTCTAAAAATTTATGAAGGTCTCCCACACATGTATATAATAAAAACCCAAGAAATAGATAAAAACTATAGACACATATATACACACAAAAATGGGTCAATGGAGAACCACATATGGCTAGTTTGAAAATTGATGCAAGACTCTATACATATGCAAGTAAATGTTTACAAATATTTTTCTAGGATTGAGGATTTGATTTGCCCATAATCCACTCAAGATTCATCTACTCTACAGAAATAAATCAAAGGAAATCTTACAAAAGAAAGCAAATGTGAACTTGTCAATCCTTTATGAGTATCACAAAGAATATTTATGATAAATTTTCTTGTACTTGGATTATACATGAAGAATATTTTTCTTACCCATATTGATTGGTTTTGTGGCAATTTCCATGATACCTTAGTTAATTCCATGTTTAAATATGTTATTGAAAAAAAATTGGAACTTCTTTACTCTTGGATGATATCTCGAAACTTATCTTGAAAGTTTTTAAATAATTGCACATAAAAAAACTTTCCTTCAATTTTCAATAATTTTTTTGTTTAATTACAAAACCTTTTATCTTCCAATGATCAAATTTTAATTTCAATTTTTAATCTCCACTTATATCTTTGAATTTTATTTTTTTTCACAATTTCCCAAAAATCAAATAATTGTAATTTTAATTCAATATTCAAATATTTTGTTTCCTTGCCTCCCAAGCATTAAGTCATCCCACCCAATTAATTCTTTAATAAAATGCTTTCAATTCAATCTTCAATTCCTTATACTTCCATTAATTCATGTTCTTTATTTTATCTCCAAAATAAATAATTCAATATCTCAAAAATAATCTTATTCCTTCAAATTATCACAAAGCCTTATAATCCCAAAATATATTATGAGCACTTAATTTTTAAAATATGCAGTTATACCTTATGCACTCTCCTTCTAATCACTTCATGAACATGATAGAGCTTTGCATGCAAAATTATAAGCATTATTTCCAAAATTCTTTCCTCCTCAAGTTCTATCCAAAAATATTTTATTTCTCTAATGCAAATGTAAACATTACTCTTCTTAATCTTAAATTATTATAATTCGCAGGCTCTTCACATAGACTTAGATGCCTTTGTTTCTTAGGAACTCTTTATGAATAACTCCTCTTTAGCTCCACACAGGCATTAATAGATCCTTTTATAATCACTCATGTAGCAGTTGTAATGACCACCAACCACATGGGTAATCTTACCTTTCTAGCTTGTGCCAATCAGGGAGGTCATACTAGCCAAGTCAACAAGTGGGAGATCTCATATAAGTGGATGAAGGCTTGGGAGAGTTCTAGTGTCTATATTTTTATACTTCATAAAAATTAATGGTGTAACCACCCCAAAATCTAGAGTGATATGTGATGGTAGCAACAATTTACTATTTGAGGGATAAAATATCTAAACATTAATTGCCTTAGATCAAAATACCTTAAGGCAACTAACTACAAGTAAAATTGTATTTCAGCTACAGAACAAAAAATAATTTGCAGACCTTCTACCCATAATTTTGGAGGGAAATACCCTCAATATCAACTTATAAATAGGCTTATGAAACTTTTTATGAGGAATTAAGAGTTTATTTCTCATGCCTCATATATAGCCTTCTAAGATCTTCCTTTCATTTTTTTCTAAACTATATTAGTAGGAATTGAACCTTGAGTCATTATCTAAGGAGCATTGATCCTCTTCTAGCCTCACACTGTAACAACCACCAAAAACCAACCCAAGAGAGAGATATAATTTTTTTTATCAAGTAAGGTTCACAAAATGGAATCCCAATATATTTTTTAGCATTATCAAGGCTTCACCATATTTAAGTTCTATGTCACTATAGATGACACTCAATGAAAAAGAGTGGCCAAAATATTGTATTTTTTTGTTCACCTTACTAAACCTCATTATTTAGAAGTACAACAAAGTGGTCCCCCAACCTTTATTATACCCTCAAGGATAGTTTTAATACAGTGTAAGGATTATCCTTTAAGGACCATAACACTTAAATGGGTATGCATATTCCCTAACCTTAATCTAAGTCCATATAGGTAGGTTAATCAGGCCTAAATCCTTGGTGCTTAGTTACCACACCTTTTTTGGTTAACTAAGGTCATTAACACTCGATTGGTAATATACATAATCACCCAAAATTTCATGTTCAAGGAACAACCATTTTTGTTTTGTGAATGATTTCCATAACTTCCTAAATTTGGAGCATCTGATTCTCAATATTCAAGGCATATCATTTCACAAGAAATATGGCTATTGCATCCATGCAATTCCTTCTAGATTTATTAGTTCCTAGATATTGCATTCTTGCAACTCCTTTTAGGAATCACATTCATCTAGTTATTGCATCAACACAACTTCTTCTAGTATTGGACTATTTCAAAGGCTTGATTCCTAAAAGAAGAATTCTAAATCCAACCCAAAAACTATTCCCTTGAAATCACATTCAAGCATTAAAGAAACCCTTTCTCTATAGATATAAATGCTTCAACATAATATTAAATTTTAACTTAATCTAGCATGAGCTTCAACATAATGCCATCACTATAAAGCAACATAACATCATAATTATATTGGTTCAATAATTAAAGTATAACTATGTAAAAGAAGCATTCCTTGTAGGCAACAAATTCATCTCCCAGAAAAAGAAGTAAAAATTAGATTTGCACAATTTTGTATTTTGTCAATTTTTTTAGATGTATGGTTTGTCAAAATGTACACGTGAGGTTTTTTCTAATTGTACAAATGAGAAGTTATAAAATGTACAATTGAGTGTAATTGTACAAAGTTATAAAAAGTGCAATTAGAAATTAAAGTCAAATTAGGTGAAATGTGCATTTAAGGTAAATTTGATAATAATCAAACTAGACTTAGGAAGACCTTAATGCATGTTGATTATTATTGTGATGGTAGTTTTAAATGGTGGTTGTCTCAATAATTGCTTTGGAATGGCCCGAAAAAGCATTATAAGGACCCCCCATTCAATTTTTATGGTTGTTCATTCATGTTCATCGATGGTTGAGGATAGTTGTTGTTCATTGTTGATAGTTCAATCATATTGTTGTTCATGGTGATTTTTCATGGTAATTATACATATTCAGCCATAATAATGGAAGCAACAATATAATTATGAGTTATTGTGAATTCTATTATGCAATTGAATGGTAATTTTGGATTGTGTATTTTATGCAAGTATGGCCAGAATGGTGTGGAATAGGGACTTTGTGGTAATGGAATTATACTAATTATAAACTCTTAACCCTAGAGAATGTTGAGGGATTGATCCTACACATTATTATTATTGTACAAAAATATTATTTTACTGTTGTATGATTTTTTAAAATGTTCTTGGTGATAGCAATTGATGGATAGTGAACTAGGGTTTGCATGTCATGGAATATGTTAGCAGTTGCATTAGAAAAGTAATCCAAACTTACCCTAAAAATAATCCATGAGAAAATGGTCACTCTAAAGTGATATTTGTAGCAAGGTTTTGTGCTAAATTGTACAACCAACTAATCAAATCGTACATTTGATCATTTTCCTAATTTGGAATGGAAATTGCATGGTGAAACTTGCCAATTATGGAAAACTAGGGTTTTGAAGAAAACAATTATAAAACTAATTGATTTGAGTTACAAATTGACTTCCAATGAATTGAATAAGTGGAAAATTGAACATGCCAACTTGTTATATGATTTGTATCCTACAAAAATATAATTTGTAGTTTGTACAAGCAGTTTTGTAAAGTTACAACTGTTCACTAGCAAATCATACAAGTTGTATAATTTGGGTCAAAGTGATCCTAAAGCATCAGAATTCATTCCATACTCTTCCTCTTCACATCCCTATTTAGGAATACTTTCCCCTATGGTACATTTGGTGCCTATTACCATAGTTGGAACGGTCCATTATCATTTAATAGGTTGCACCAAAGTGTGCTACATTTGGCTCCATTGTCATAGTTGGAAGGACCCATTGCCATTTGATAGGTTGAACCAAATTGTCCTACATTTGGTACCATTGACTAAGTGAACCTTGATAATTTTATCAAAATTGGGTCAGAATTATTATAGTAAAGAAGAACCTGTAAGTGACAAGTGATGAGTAAGAACGAATTGAAGATGAATGATAGACACAAGTTCATGAGGATGTAGGAGATGGAATCAAGGGGAAGAGAAAATACCAATTAGAAGTAGCACGAGAATTTATAAAAGGGAGACCATTAAAAAATCTAGGAATGAACTAGTAATTGAAAAAGTATGGGCTTCAAAATAAGGAGATATTGAAAGGTTTGAGATGTTGCTTGTAGAGGGTACAAGATCCACCAAGAGTTAAATAGAACATTGATGTAAGAGATGATGTTGATGGAAGAATTGTGCAAGAAGATAGAGAGTGGATGGTAACACCTAAAAAAGTGATAGGAAGGTTGCCAAGGGGTGTAGAGGATGAGATTCAAGCACCATAGAATTAGGATGCGAGGTCTCAAGAAGGAGAACCAAGTCCATAATTGATATTCCAGCAAAGGAAGTCACAAAGTGAGGATGCACAAGAGGTAGGGAGATGAAAATTTAGTGAAAATAAGGTACCATGGATAGAAACATATAATGAAGAGCAATGTAGTGGAACACCCACCCAAGGAAGGAATCAGTTAAGGATTTCAGAAGATACCTCCTCAAGTTATGAGGAAGGAAATCTAACAATGGGTAGTGTAGCTACAAAAGTAGGGAAGTAAAGATGCCCAACCTTCATGGGGGAAGGGAAGGAGGACCTGATAAGACACATCAAGATGTACATAACCATTTGGAAAGTGAATGGTGTAAATCAACCAAATAAATGGCTGCAATTTGTTCCTATTACACTAAGAGGACTCACAATAGATTGGTATATAAAGTGAGAGAATACAACACCATTCCAAGAATGGAATACAATTAAGAATACCTTCATCAAATAATTCAAGCTCTTGAGGGATAATGATGATATTTTCACTAATATATACACCACAAAGCAAGGAGTGGATGAATATGTAAAGACATATAACCATCGACTAAAGTAATTGACTAATAATATGCAAATACCACCAGTAGATGCATTGTTGAAGAGATAGTTTCTTGGTGGTCTACTATCAAGATACAAAAAGAATATGAAGGTAGTACCATCCTCAAATTATGAGGAAGTGCTTGAAAAAGTGAAATATTTTGAGAGAGGCAAAGCAGACAATCATGGGAATTGCAACACATACTAGGCATGAAGATTCAGATAGCGGTGAAGAAGACACAATACATCAAACCATTCAATTATTTTATAAGGAATTTGATAATATCATAAGATAAGCCAAGAAAGATACACGGTGAGATCAAAATGATATATGGTGTATAGAATGTAATATTGAAGGACATTCAAATATGAATTGTTCCCGAAATGAATATTTCCACATATGTATTTTGCTAGCACACAAAGTGGTAGAGTGTTCATTTAATGCAAAAGTCTACCAACAAACCCTCATGATTCAAGATCAAGAGGAGAAACCAAAACCTTAAGGGAGTGGACAACCTACAACTAGTGGAGGTTACAAGAATAGTCAAAAAGGAGGAAGGCCAAATCAATGTAATCGATAAGGAGGCCAAAGTTGATTATAGTATGATTCAAAAGGAAGATCGATCATACAATATTACAATTACCAAGATTGGGGTATTTTGCAAAGAACTATCCTTCTCCTTATATGATGCATTTAAAATAGAATAATGCTACACATATAAATTTATGGTGTGGTCCAGGGAACCACAAAGAAGCTAATTATCCTAATAAAGTGAGTTCAAGTGGCTCGCAAAATATAAATTTCTTGGATATTGATCTACCCTTAGTGAAGGAAGAAGTACTAGCCATAACATGGAGTCAGGCCAAGAAATATACTTACTCAGAACCTACCAAGGAGAAGCAAATATGGCAAGTGACAAAGAAGGTACTTGAAGAAGAAACCAAGAATTCTAAGCAAGTAAGGCTTCTAGAGAAAAAGGATTTAAATAAACCTTGTGCATCAAGAGATAAAGTAATTATACAAGATCTGGTAGCACAAGCTTTGAATACGACCATTGAAATAAATGTGGCTAGTCTATTGGAAACCATACCATCATTACATAAGGCAATGGAAGATGAGGTGCAACCATAGAAGGTGATGGAGGTTGAGAGCCAACATATATAGGAGAAAAAACAAAAATTATACTTCATGGATATAGCCATCATAATGATTTATGTTGGAAAGAAACTAGCATTAGTTCATATAGAGATATTGGAGCACAAATTAACATAAGTGATTATGGATGGAGGGTCTAGTGTGAACATGCTACCTAAAAATAACTAGAGAGAGATTGATGCTCCATCCCTATGGGCACCAATTTTTTTATTGTATGGTGCTGACTAGTATGGCAATGAAACAAAGGGAATATTAATAGAACAACAAGTGATAATCATTCACCAAGAATTTATCTTGGATTTCATTGTGATTACAATGTAGAAACTTGCATATGATGCACTTCTAAGAAGAGGTTGGCTATGAGTAGATACATTTAATTACAACTGGAGGAAATATCATATCACATTCAATAAGCGATAGCAAAAATATATGATTAACCTAAAAAATCAATGAATCAGTGAGGATTTAGCCATGACGGATGATTCAGACAGTTCTTCAAGTGAAGAAGAGTATTAACCTAATGAAGAGGGGATGTTATACCTAGAATACTATAATGAATATGAAGCATGATATAATAGCTAACTTCTTCTTTAGAATATGGAGGAGTATGATATGTTTCAATTCATGTTCATCATGACACAAGGAATCGAAAGAAGACGATAACAGATGGTTGAGTCTAGTGAACCTAGGGAAGTGTCATTATGCAATAAATATCCACCACAGGAGGATAGTGGTATGGGTATCACACACCTATTTGTAGAAAGTAAGGAGGTAATACCAATTAAATAAAGTTAATAATTTGTACCACACCTTGATGAAAGAATACAAGCAAGTACATGTAAGGTTTGAAGATAGGATGAACTGAATTGTAGAGAAGGAAGGAATTCCTCCAAGTAATCATGAACCAATACCATTAATAATTAATTGGAAATAGTAGGAAGAAGCCAATAAATTAGAGGAGGTAGTGTATCCATAGCTTGAACAAAGAGAATTACCCCGCATAGTGGAAGGTTGATGTAGGATATGATTAATAGTATAGTATGAGGATAGAATTGACACCTTTGATTTAGATATCCCTGACTCAAATGAAGGTGGAGTGATAGAAGAAAAATTTGTAGGACTCACTCCATTAGCATAGACATGTATGATGCAACAGAGAATGCATTATCAAGCACATCAATTGCAAGAGAATTATGAGGTATTGCAAGCATATAATGCAAGGTTTCGTGGATATATCATTCAAGATATGGATGATACTATGCAACGACTTGAGGAGCAATAGGTTGCACGATAGATGGAACTAATTATAAGTAGTGAGAGTAGTGAGGAAGTACCTCAAGAAATGGAAATTCCATAAGAAGGTACAAGCTCTTGGGGAAAGAAAATATTCCAAGCTAAAAAATGATACTTCACGTACAAGCCACTAGTCACAAAATAAGTAGCTAAGGTAGTGGTGAGACATCAAGAAAGACCTCACATCTCCTAAACTCCAAGGAAACTTTCATGAGGAATCAAGTGATTCTAGTACTCATAAAATTCCCTATATAGTAAGAGAAAGCAACCAAGAAAGTGGTAGTTATAACCTCATAACACAACCAGAAGCACTCCATGCTTGACCAGATCCAGATGCCTATGAGATAGCATACTAGCAATTGAGAAGGAAAATTAGGGAATTCAAAAGGCTTCAATGAATAATGGAATTGCCAACGGAGTGGTCAATGCAAAGAATGTATAGTATCAATGACTCGAGTATAAATTTTGATTTTTTAGATGGCTATAGGGAGACTTTGGTAAGTTGTTCCCCATAATGTCACTTTGAATAAATATGTTAGATGAAATTATTAATGTGTGCACATTGTTAGATAAGAGAATTACAATGATTGGTGCCACAAGATCCAATAATTAATGGCCACCCAGCCAATATAGAGTTCTTGGAGGTAACCTCGAGTACTTGGAAAAGAGGGGAACCTAGTCGATAATAGGATCGATCACCAAGAACCCAAAGTCCCATAGGGTAGTATATAGGTTAGCGAGGAGGATTAAAATCACCCAAAGGTAGGAGGAGAAGGATCTGATCTCCTAATCCAAGATGGCTTAGGAATACATCACTCACGTGTTTGAATTGGATGTGGAATGCACATGGTCTTTATATATGAGGGGGACAAGTAGTAAATATCACAAGAATATATCCATTAGGGAGACCACTCATGCATTGACAAGGAGTTGTAAGGATAGTAACATGAATAGGTTTACCTCAGGGAGAGGGTAACCCATTTAATGTACAAATAGGTATGATGGTGATATGATGATATCATGAAATACAAGTGCATGGTAGAGGACTTTCTGGTCGAGGAAGAGTACGCTTTTTGGATGAGGAAAGTCAAGGAAGGTAAAGGACTCACTCACCAAGTTTAGAGGTAAATTTTCTCCAAGGAGATAGGAGTAGACGTCATCCAAACGAAAGAAAAATGGAAAGGGTACCCTTACCTTGGGATACAGCAAGGGAGCAATAAAATATAGCTTTGCAAGATGGACATGGTACGGTTTCAAATTGTACAATTTGCAATTGCACAAACCAAAACCATACAAATGACACTAATGCTTATACGATTTCAAATTGTACAATGGGCCAACAAGTAGGGATCAATTATACAAATAATATTGGTATGATTTTAGAATAGAGAGGAAATCCACAAGGAGTAAATCGTACAAATGATTTATCATAACTCAATCATATGATTATGTGGAATGAGGTGGTGGAACTCCCCAATGATATGTCAATGGGAGGGATCATACAAGTGAATGTCACTGTACAATTTCCTAGAAGGTAAGTGGCAAATAAGGTAATTGAAAAAAATAGAAAAATATCTTAATTGTGAAAATCCCTCGGGACACAATTAAGATGGAAGGTGGTTGAAAACAATAAATGGTGGCCCCTTCTAAAATAAAATTAATAATAATAATAGTAATAAAATATTCAAAAAGGCAAGAAAAAGATAAACAACCAAAAAAAGATAAAAATGCATGCAAAAATGGGTGAGTTGGCAATATCAATGCAAAATTTTAAAAATCCATGCAAGAAGGACTAAGATGGTGAAATTTCATGCAAAAGGATATTAGGGTTTAAAAAGCAAGCATTATGCAGAATATTTTCACCAACTTAGCAAATCGTACATTTGTAGTAGTAAATTCCAAAGTAATTCAAGAGTAAGGAGGGTGAAGTTGTTAATTTTCTTCCACATGGGCATGCAAAAATCACTAGTTAACTAAAATTCATCGACCCATCATGAATTTGCACCAGAGAAATTGCTTGTTTTCAAAGAAGCTAGCCAAAATTGGAGAAATTTGATAAAATATTAGGGTTTTCACTCCATAAAATTGGAATTGATTCTAGAAAACATGTTGTAGTTGTAAAAACATGCTGTAAATATGAGGTTTTGAAGTAGAAGGGTGCCATAGTAAACCCTAAGTAGATAAAAACATTTCTAGGGTTTGAGTTTAAAAAAAAAAATAGAATGGAGAGAAAATTTGTAAACCCTAGTGCATGAAAATTTGGCTAGAGGAAAAATAAAATTATTTCAGTCCTTGCAGGTGGAAAAATATTAAAAAGAAGGTCGTACATCATATTTCTATACTACCATAGAAATTCGTACTATTGATAAATTGCATTGTTCAGAGACAAATTGGCATAATTCCATCAAAATTGCACCAAAAAGGAGGAATTGCACACTAACGGTAGAAGGGTATCAAACAAATCATGCACATCAAACAAAAACATGAATTTTTGGTCTAGGAAAGGTTTGAAGAGTAGCTTGTATGATTTAGAGATAAAATTGTAATATTTTGGAAGATATTATACGATTTCAAAATAGTTTGGACCTAATTTATGCATTTTGGAGGTAATTGTATATATTTTATGTGATCATATGTATTTTGATGCCATTGTATGGAATTCAAGCATCCTTGTATAATTTTAGAGTTTAAAATGGATGTTTTTGTGAAGTTCTACGGAATCGAGTGCAGTTATACAATTTCAAGCATCACTATATAATTTGGAGAGTGTTGTATGATTTCAAAAATGTACATGTATGATTTGGGAAAGTAGTGTACTATTTTTGGAGGTATTTATATGATGTGGGTGCATTCGTATGGATTTTAGAGTTGTTTGTGCTAAAATTGTCATGAATCACCAAGTAGAATACAAGTTGTGTGTAAATGGTTTTAAATTGACCGTGGAGAAGAATGAACTCCATGTGAGAATACCAAGATCATTTAGAATAAATTTTAGCCACTAGGGTAGAAGGTTCACTAGGTCCATTACACCAGAGAGATTCAAGACCTAGGAAAACAAATGAGATCTACCTAGTGCAAGGTCAAGGGTGCAAGTTTCAACCACAAGGGAGAAGAGACTACCATCCTTGCAGAGGGAGAGGGTACAATCCATGGAGAGGTCATCAAGGTTGGTGTGGTGGTAGGGGAAGAGCACCATTGCAATTTTGAAGAGAGATTATAGAACCACCAAGAGCACACCAATGCAATCTTCACAGTGAAGTTCATCAAGAGACTACCCCAGAGGAGCAAGAAAAACTACTCAGTGAGGTGGAAGAATAACAAGTTGATATCAAGAATATCCTTTTCAAATAGTCGATAGTGAATTTTTGTCAGAAGTGGTAGGAAAAATCTGATCCTAGGCATCCATTAAGAGCAACATTGGCTAAAGTCAGAGCCGGTATATTAGCCTAGATCCCACCTCAGGATAAAGTATTCTATAATGAATACTTGTTGCAAATTGTACAATCATACGAACCCCGTAAGAATTATACCTATGTGTGGGTGAACAACCAACATATTAGGGTGGAATTCTTGACAACAAAATTTTGAAGGATATTCAAATTTTGCAAGGAAGGACAACCTATTTTGAATATGGTAGATCAAATAAAGGTCCATAGTCTGATTAGTACACTCACATGATTGAAATATCTAGTAGTAGCTAATATTTTTGGTTTTGGAAGTCACAGAATCAAGTAGAGCCAATTGACGATAGATGAATTTTCTTGTGCAATGAATGTAGTAAAGACTTTCTCGTCAGGAGAAACATGATCTTCTAAGATGTCGATCCAGATAGCACAGTATGTGGAAGGCATCACCCACAAAATCAAGTATGATTGGGAAACCTATTTGTAGCAAATAATTTTAATGCTATTGGCTAGAATGACAAAGATATTTACCATGACCTTTCATGCTATTACTCTCATATTGGATGCAGTGTCCCTAGTAGGCATTCAGTTTTCAAGCTTAACACCACCTCATGATTTATTTCTAGGTCAACCTACTATATTGCAATGGGTGAATACCATGCCTCTTCATAAAGTGACTCCAGAGAAACCTTGATCGAAGAAGGCAACAAAGAAACTAGAATCTTCAATGATGGAAGAGACTTCATCGAATGAGGAAGTTCATCCTCGGAGGAAGAGACGAAGACAACTTGAACCTGGTTTGGAGTAGTAGTTACTATCTCAAAAAGAGAAGGTGGTAGTGTTGATTGGTCTCTTATGCACACCATGAGAAGAGTATATAAGAAACACCATTAACACATAAATGTGAATAAATCCATCTCACTTTAGGATATTTTTGGTTATCCAAGGTGTGAGTTACAGATTTGAGTTGAATACTCACTCTTTTCCACTTATTGAATAGTTTCAAGTGGACTTTCTGTATAACTCCAAGGGGGTTCAACCTCCGTTTGTTGTTGTATGAAGCTAATTTTTTAATTTTAGTTATTAGGTTTGCATTAGTGGATTGATCTAGCTCTTCAGATTTTAGCAGATTAAAAGAATAAAGAATTTTAAAGAACATAAAAAGTGGGACCTTTCAATAATAAAATAGAGAGAGTAGGGTAGAGCAAAAAAGAGAGGATATCTAATCTAATTGCAAATTACAACCATTAAATTCAATTAGATTGCTCGAATTCTCAACAAAATAAAATCAAATGAAGAAAGTGCCCAACTTTCTAAGATCGCCTTCTACCTTGAGCATGGGACAAAGCAACGGAGGATGAAATAAAATTACAAATAGAAGCAAGGAAAGGATCAATTGGTATTTTCCACCAAAATTCAAGCTTGTGTAGTGAGAATAGAGCAATTAAAATACAGACCCAAACCCTAAGCCTTTAATTTCCTTTATATGCACATAAAACATAATGAATCTTAACAACATAATATAATCTTAACAGTCATAGGTTTAGAATCAAACTAAATAAATCCTAAGAAAAATGAAAACAAAATATAGTGCACTTACGATAACCCAAAAAATATTAGGCACCTGGCCATGGTATTCCATAAGATATCCACACACCAACCTTAAGTACATAATAAAGGATTTGAAGCAAGTTTTACTATAAATTGCAAGAATTTTATTTCCAAGTTTTTGCATGCGGATTTTACATTCAAAAGAAGTATATAGACTCAGGACATACTCTAATCTTTTCAAAAATATATTCTTCCAAATATTTAAACCTTATTACAAAAATCCCATTGTTGGGGTATTACATGATAAAATCATATTTTAATAACTTCATTTAACTCCAAATACTTCTAAAAATTTGTTTGGGTACCCTGCCATAAATTGCAAAGAAATAATTCGATCTTATCCTCATAAAAGAATGATTGTACACATATTCTTTAAATTTTGAGGTAGTTGCAACCACACTTCAATAAATGGGCACTCCCTCGACCATGCCTCACCAAGTATTTATTTGCGGTGGGCTTTGCAAAATTTGGGTGGATTATTAACTTCCCGCATCTTCTACCTCTGCACAATCGTATTCGCCTATTTTTGCATTGAAGTTTCATGTCTGCCATCACATCTTCCATTACTCCTACCACTAGCAAATTTTTTGTGAAAATAGAAATAAAATGGCAAATATTAGACAATTAATAGAATAGTTAATTAATTAATTTCATTTTTCTAAGGTTTAAAGATTTTTATTTTAATTAATTAGTTAAATTTTTAATTATCCCTAAGGTTTAAGATTTTAATTTTTAGGGAAAAATACAATTAAAATGAATAAATTCTAATGCCTTCATCTTCAATTACGAAATAGGGTAATGTGAAATAGGGTAATGAGCGACATAGACCAATGAGCGGAATAGAGCAATGAGCGCGAGAGAGCAATGAGTGGAATAGCAGAATAGAGCAATGAGGGGAATAGAGCAATGAGCAGAATAGAGCAATGAGTGGGAAAGAGCAATGATAAGAATAGAGCAATGAGCGGGGGAGAGCAATGAGAGGAATAGAGCAATGGTTTTTATTTTCTTAATTAATTAAAAGACTTATCTCTTGTGGAATTTAGGAGATGATTAAATTGAATAAATTGGAAATTGAAATCCAACAAGCTTTTACTAGTGGTATAGAACATGAAATTAAATTAAATCTCTTTTGAAATCTATAACTTTACCAATGGAGATGTTGTAGCCCCCTAATTTGACTTAGGACTTCTAATTTTGACCATTTTGATGAGCGAGATAGAGCAGGAGCAGAATGGAGTAAGATTTTATTTCAAGGAATATGTTTCTAGTCTGATATGATTAAAGAGCAATTGGGAGCGGCATAGAACATAAAAAAAATTAAATCTCCTTTGGAATCCACAACTTTGCAAATTAAATTTCCTTTGAAATCCACAACTTTGCAAGGAATATGTTTCTAGCCCACTATGATTAAATAGCAATTGGGAGTGGGATATAACATGCCTTACCTAGGCCACGATTTTACTCTCAAACCTTAATAGTGTAAAATTAGGTGAAACATAAAAGTTCTTATATTTAGATGAAATTTTACACACGTAAGAAAACCAAATGGGTATCCAAATATGGAAATAAAATACAAAAATTCATTTTTTGTCAAGAGATATTGCATTAATAAGATAACAACTTGCAACAAAAAACTGCTATTTATGGAAATGAAATTACATCTAACTTCTAGAAAATTTGGTACCATTGGAAAGAGGATATCAATATCTTCCACCCAGAATTTGAATCACTTTAAACCAATTTACGAATCAAAATATATACTAATTTCAAATTTGATGTGAATTTAAGGTAAGATGAATAATTGTAGAAAACCCTAAAATTCGATTTTAATAATTTAGACCTTAGGAAAACTATTGAAGATTAATTTTTCTGAAATAAATAATCTGAAATAATATCATTGAAGTGCAAATATCCAGAGAAATTCAATTGATATTAATGCTTTTAGGGAAGCAATTGTGACACCTTGATGCGGATAAAATTTAAAACCTTGACGAAAGCAAAATCTGGAAATAAAATCAAAATACTTCAAGAGGGTCCCCTTGGAGAATAAAATTTAATTATCATAAGATCAAAATTTTATGATCAGTGGGGTGTGTTGCTTCTCAATAAATTACGATGTCTATGGGGAAATAGTAGCACTATTTGGAACCCAAAACTCTAGTTTTAAAACAACTTTAATCATGCACCATATCTTGCCACAAATATTTTCAAAATATTTTAATTGCTATCTACCAGTCTATAGAAATTTATCAAGAACATACTAGGTTGAATCACTCAAGGAAAACTTTGGTGTGTGATTGCAAGTGTATAAATTCTTCCTCTTAATATGACCATGGCATAGAATTCTTATTGAGGATTAACCACACTGGTTGGATTGCATGGGATTATTTGAGTAGAGCTTTGATTCTAGTTTAGCCTTTTATATCCCCGATGGAGTTACTCTTAACTTTCTTTTTAAGACCTTGGTTTATAGCCATGGTGCATCTATAGCCTTGGTGAACATGTTTAAGATTTATCTTTCAAAAATCTTGGCTATCTCTCTTTTATTGTGGATTTTTTCTTTTGTAGAACTTTCTTTGCTTTTATTTTCTTCTCTTTTCTTTTTTTTAATAAATACTAGATAACCGAGAAATCTTACTGAAGGTTCGAAAGTTGTATTTGCCTTGATATTTCATTAAAAAAATAGTTGATCAACTAACCATTTTAGTTTTTAGAAACCAATAGTCTTTTAAAAGTTATTAAAATGATTTTTTGTGAATCAGAGTCCTCTCATAACTAACTTTTCTTGGATTTCTTACGAGTTCTTTAGCTAGACAACATAATAGCTCCTTTATAATTAAAATAATTATGGCAAGAAAGGTACATAATCTAAACCACCTCTCTACTATCATCCTATTTAACAAGCATTACCACTTCCTTCCCACTTAGAATATCCTTTTGCAAAAATCACCCTACTTTCACTCATGAAATCGAGACCAAGACCCAAAAGAAGAAAGAAGATGAAATTTAGAAAACCAGAACCAAATTAATGTCGATAAAACAAACTAAACAAAAGCACTATGATATTTTCTCTTTTTTGTTCTTATATACATATATACAAAGGCTTCTATGATTACTCGAATGATGTAGCATATGGAAAAGTAGAGATGTAATGCTTCAAATATTGACCATTGACAAGTAAGTTTAGAAAATTACCTTCAAGGTCCTATAGACAAAATGCATTCTTACCTAGAATTTTTTTGATTTGGTATGGACCGATCCACAAAGGCTGGAACTTGGTGTGTTTACCTTTCTTTTCATGGGATTTGTCCCATAGAAACACTAGGTCTGCAATTCTAAATACCTTCATTTTTTCTCTTTTATCAAACCAAAACTTGGCTATCTCTTGATGTCGACTAAAATGCTCTAGGGTCTAAAGTCTTTCATCTTGCATATTAATCAAGTCTAATATGTAAGCTTCTGCATCTGCACTATCATTAAAATAATCCAAAGTAAACTGATACATGGGTAATTTTAAAGAGATAGGTACAATAGGTCGAGTACCATACAATAAAGTAAATGGAGATGTTTTAAGAGCCTCTTTGTGTCTTATCCTATCAGCCCAAAGTGTGTACTTCAGTAATGTATGCTAATGTCTAGGTTTGTCCATAGCAGACTTCTTAATGGAATTTATCAAATTCTTATTTTTGGATTCAACCAGTCCATTTCCTTTGGCATAATAGTTGGATGAAAATTTGAGGACTCTCCTTTTGGTACGTCCACTCTGCAAATTCCAATGATTTAAAAGTTGACCCATTATTGCAAACCAAATTTAAAGGAAATCCAAACCTGGTTATAATATTTGATTCCAAAAATTCAATTACCTCATGGGTTGTACTCCTCATCATGGTTGTTGCTTCATCCCATCATGTACACTAATCAGTGGTTGTTAATATATACTTGTGCCCTACTGATGAATTTAGGTTTATCACTCCCACAAAATTAAGTCCCCACTGCATGAAAGGTTTATCTATTATATCAGGTTGCAATGTTAGAGCTTGGTTAGCCTACTTGGCTGCAAATATTTTACACTTATGACAAGTTCTCACATGATGATGCACATATTTAAATAATGTAGGCCAATAATAGCCTACTCTTGATATGCTATGTGTAATAGTTGAACCCGAAAAATGTCCTGATCCTAACTTCTCATGAAAACTAGACTTTACTTCATCTACCTCATCCTGAGAAATACATCTTAAGAATATGCTGACATAATTTTATCTATATAATTTATTCCCTTTGAGTAGAAAATGAGTATATTTTAAATTTAGTGCTCTTATTTGAGTCTTATTCAAATAAGGTGGGCAATTCCTAGATCTCAATAAATAGATGATATCTCCATATCAACCATCCAACCTGGAGTCTATTTGGTTAATTTATATCCTTGTAGGTATCTCAGCAATATGCTGGGATAGACCAAGTCCTCTAATCAATTTGGTAGGTCAGATATCTAATTCAAACTCTTGCAACTTCATAACCCAATTACCTCTCAATTTCCCTAGTTCATTTTGACTTAACAAATACTTCAAAACTGGATCAAGAACTATGGCATGGACCTTACTACTCAAAATATAATCCATGAACTACTTAATTTCTTTCACTAAGGCATAGGCTTACTTATACAAATGATAGTACTTCAATTTAGCACCCTTCATATTGGTACTTTTGAAAGTAATAGGGTGCTTCCTTGTTTACCTTTGTTGAGTTAATACTGCAACAAGTGTATGCTCAGAAGCAAAAGAGTATAAGTAAAAATCTACACTAAAATATGGAATTACCATAACTAAGGCCTATTAGATAGTAGATTTAATCTCTTTAAATGCCACCATGGCTTTTGTCGACCAAGAAATCTGAGTAGTCTCCTTTAACATATCATTGAGTGGCTTGACTATTTTAGCAAAGTCAAAAATAAATTTCCTAACAAAGTTAATCTTCCCAAAAAATGATTTCAACTCTTTGTTATAATTGGGAAAGGGTATATTTGATATGGCTTTAGCTATATCAGGATCCACAAAAATACCATATTTGGTAATTAAGTGATCGAGGAGTTTACCCTTAGTTACACCAAATATGTATTTCTTTGGATTCAAGAAAATGTCAAATTCTCTACACTTGTCAAAAGCAGACTCCAAATATTGGACATGATAAAATCGAGATTTAGAAAATATTACTAAGACATCCATGTATACCAAACTATACTTATCCATTATACCTTTAAAGGTATGATCCATTGCACATTGGAATGTGGCTCCAACATTTATCAATCCAAATGGCATTCTTTTTTTAGACACCTAAAGTCGCACATTCTCAATCATAGGCCATCATAGGCTAGCTCAATTTTTTGTAGGCACAAAACCCTATAAAACTACACCAATTACATGCAAAACACATTTTATTCACAAAATGGCTACCTACTAGCTCCTAAGGCCACTTAAGACCTTTCCTATGCCTAATTAGGGCTCCCATGGGACCATTCCCTCCAAAAAACCTAATTATGCTAATTACAATTCTAATTTGAAAGTCACTTTTCACTTAAGTGCACTTTATCATCTAAATAGGTTTAATTAGGGTTCTAAGCCAAATTAGCCCTAATTACATCCTCACACATGTGTGCACCAAATTAGTTAGAATATTTCCTAACTCAACCCTAACCTAACCTAGGAATTAATCAATCCTAGTTAATCCTAATCCCTCCTCACACATGTGTGAGGATAGGATATTTACCTTAGGGAATGTGAAAGGGTGACTATGCATGACACCTCACAAACCCTAACCTAACCACCTTAGGACTTGACCTTAGGGTTTAGTACACCTAACCACACCCCTACACCTTGGTTTCTTCTATAAATAGAAGACCAAATCCTTCATTAAACCTCTCTCACTCTTTTGACTAACATACCCAGACTCTACTGAAATTGCTCTAGAATACCTTCTACCAATTTTGCATCCATCACACATCAACAAGTACTACTTGGATTAGCTTCAGCATAGAAATCTTGCTTCAATAGCCTACAACTAGTCTATAGATCCAGATCGGGTAAGTATACTTTGTTTATGGTTTTTATAGCATTTCCTTTAGTTTTTAATATATTTCAATTCATTCTACATGTCATTTTATTTGTATAAATATGGTTTTTTATCCATTATAGGACCCCAAATGCACTAACACATTTGTGCAAGTTTACACAGGTATATACAACACTCCCAAGAATCCAACCGGTGGCACACATACAAAGAAGCCCACCTTCATTGAAGAACGTAAGGAGACAATCGAACTCTATTTTTATGTGCTTCATTCTGGCACTCCTGGTGGTACCCCCACATAATTGAAGTGATCTTTATTCTCATAGTCCAGGTTCACATAGCAGTGTGCGAACATGCTTCTCCTACACATACACACACCAAAACTCATAGATTTCCATCAAATATTGCACAAAACACACCCACAGGCTCATATTTACATATCTAAACAATTTTGAGCACTTCATCACACTCTACATCACCATGCCTTTTGTTACTCGTAGTCGGGTGCACAAGCAAGCACCTCTCAAGCAGAAGGTCCCTCACACCACCTCCAGTGAGTTTATCACTCACCCTTCATTCATGAGAGAAATATCCACTATCACACCTAATTTCCTCACTAGTTTTGAGCCATCTTGCATACACACCATGTCCCATGGCAAGACCTCTATTATTGGTAATATGCTTGCCACATATTCTGGAAAAGCTCATCCTATGCTTCCTCATTCACCCCCACATAATCCACCATCCATATTTTGTGATCATGCTATCTATACCACTCTAGGCAATCCATCTCCATTCTTCACTATTGATGAGGAGATTCTACCTACCTCACCCACATCTTCTCACCCATTTCTTCAGGGTTCATCTCATTCCCTTATTGGGAATACTCCCTCTTCACTTTTTCATCCACATTCTAGTATTATGACATCTACCCCCATAGTTAGGATGATTTTAGATCCTCAATCATTCACTCCTAGCACTCATGCACCTTCATCACATTCAACCTTACAATAATCAATCTTGAAATAGCAGGACACATCAATTGTGCCAACTCCTTCACAAACATCACAACCCCCATCCCAACAACCATAATTCATTTTCTTACAACATCAACAAATCCCTTCCTCAAAATCCTTTGCAGATACATTGACTAATCCTTCACTTTAGTCTTTCACCTTTGACACCTCCATCCCTTCTTCATCTCTTCCTCCACCTACGTTCCCCTCTTCTAGGATGTACGGTATGCCATCTCCCACTCCACTTTTTGTTAGTGTAGCCTTGATTAGTTATTACATTATTAGTCTTTTGTTATTTTGTTACAACTACTAATATTTGGTGCCTATGTAGTTTCGTAACCTGTGGGCTATTCTCGGGCTACATTGTACTATTTATTAGTCTTTGATTAATGTAAACTTACTTGTTCACTACTCTCAGCTCAATATTAGCTTGAGAGCTTACCTGGACATGCTTCCCCAAGAGATCAACTAATGTGGTGTGGATGATCGAACCCTTGCGTTGATTAGCATTGATGATCGAACCCTTGCGTTGATTAGCACTTAAATCTATGTTTTTTGGGGGGGAGGCTCTGTCAATCAAAGTGTACCACTATACGGGCAGATTGTGATCAATCTAACAAATCTAGAAGGTGCCTGTCACAACCAGTGACATATAATAGATATGCCTAGACAACCTATTGATCATCACAGATCGATTGTTGGAGAACTGTTGTAAATGCTAACTTTCACAAATGTGTGGTGGTCACGGACTTCTTGACAGACCCATTGGAAAAAGATGCATATTGGACCTGGTTACTACACGACACCAATGCGATGTGGACTTGGATGCTACACGATGCGATGTGGACTGACTGTTAGCCATCGTAGCGGGGACCAACCTGGCCTGACCTGGTGATGAGGATCGAGGCTCAAGGTAACCTAACAAGACTGGTGACATGGACCTAAGCTCTTATTTGACAATAGACACGTGGAACCCACCCTATGGATTGTTTGACCTAACGACTACAGACGGATACAAGTTGTGGGGAACAAAATGCCATACGGAAGGAACGTTCACCATAAGGTGGACATTAAGGCTTCTGTGCCTTATTATTTTTAAATGCTTTTTCTCCCCCATCCTGCATATGTGGGATACTCCCCATTGAAAGCTGGTGTTTCAAAAACACTCCAACATTTAGTTACCCAACTGTGCCCTTGCAACATTGTCTATTTTTAGACTCTAGGTGACCGCCTGTTCGGAGTCGCCGTGGAATGCCTGAGTATATGTGAGTTTCCAGCCACCATCATGGTGTCAAGAATGTGAAATCTATAGCCATTTGCCTTGTGAAAAATCTCCCATAGTGCACTTGCTTTGATAGCATAGAATATTAAATCAAAATTTGCAGAAAAGATTGATGCAGCAGACCATTGCAAAATCATGTGACAAGAATCTCATTTTCTTTGGTTTCTGTAGGCGAAGTAAACAATCATGTTTAGCTAAGGTTGCACGTCCTATTCTATTTTGTAGGAAGATTCGATCCAAAGGCTACTGTCATTTCATGACCGTAGAGTAAGCCCATATTAGAACAATAGTAATGGTGATGCTAACGCTGCTGATAACACGTGCTACTTAACATGGTGATGGGTGGCGTCATTTCAGTCTAATAGATCTATTTTTGCTGCTATGCACTAACAACACACCATTAAACATGGCAGATCTAGATAAAATAGTATAGGCTTTGGATTTTTTTTGAAACCATCAGATGACAGGAAGTAGCCATTAATGCATCAAACGTGATAAAATAGACAAAAAAAATTGGGGTTGTTTGTTTCAAAAAACAAAAATAGAAGACGTCTCACCCAGACGATCGATTGCACCTCATAGGCCTTCGACAGTGGTATTTTATCTATGATTTGTATAGTCCATTACAGATGTCTACCTTATTTGCAAAGGATATAGTTGGAACAGAATAGTCAAAGAGAACACGCACAACGGACGTGTTCGTATGGTGGCTCGCAAAGGAGCACCTCCTCTAGTGGAGCAAAGATAGAGTTGTCGAGGTGTTGTTAGAGGTGAGTGGAGACATTATATGGGAGTATCATGGTGAGGAGATATGGCATAGACCAGCGTGTCAAGCTGAAGGTAGAAGAGCACCGTTGTGAGCACTTTGTAGAGTTCGCACAGTCGACCATCGAAAGAGCACCGCCGCAGCTCAACTAGGCAGAGGAGTCAGCATATAGAGCACCCGGTGCTCTACACTACAACTGACAGTGGTAGTTGGATTGGTATACTTCCAAACGTTAAGACATAGCCATAATCGAGGTCGGTAGTTCCATTCTCGTAGCCCTAAAAGTATACTTTTTTTTGCATTACAGTTTTTCAAATTTTTTTTAATAATTTAATTTTTGTTTGTTTTTTAAAAATATCAATTTTATTTTCTACTTTTTTTTTAAACAAAAATATTTTATTATTAATTAAATCAATTGATTATCTTTATCTTTTGCAAATTAAATTACTAACAAAAGGAGTTTCAGAAATTACCTAAAAAGGACCATTTTGTAAACCTTGGTAAACACCATAGGATACCTCTTTTTCAACTTCATCAATAGCAAAAAAAAATTATTTGAAGTACTAAAGAGGGGGATTTTTTGGTGACCTTTCTTGAACCTTGCCTAAGAGGCTAGCTTTGTACAAGATTTTTGAATATTAATAGTTATTTTTTTAGCACTAAAAAAAAGGGGGGGATAAATATTTACTCTTCACCATCTCTTATCTTGCACATAGGGGACATATAATTTTGCAAAAACAAGGGGGGAAGACTTATAAGGGTGCATTTTCAGCAATGACTGACACCTTAGTCAGATTATTTGTGAAAAAATCATTGTAAAATGGTGCATTTTCGATAGATACCGACACCTTAAAAATGGGTAAATCAAAGAAAAAGCAAGCTCCTAAACAAACTGATGCTGTTGAAAAATCAGTTAAAGGTCCTTACTTTCCACCAGATATGGAAGGAATAAATTTTTATGAGGATGAAAAATATTCTACACTACATAGTGGTGTAAAATCCATTCTCAAAGATTCTAAATATTTTGAAGACCTTCAGAAGAATGGTGTCCAAATCCCTATAGGCATCATAAGGACATTCTACATATCATTGATTTCTCTTGATATTTCCCAACATAAAGTATACAGGGACTCTAGTGAGGAAACAAATGTCAAACCCCTAATGGTCGATGCTTGTAGTGACACAAGTGACCTTCAGCCCATGGTGGCGAATGCTTGTTGTGACACATGTGACCTTGAGCCCATGATGGCCAATGCTTATTGTGATACAGGCAACCTCATACCTTCTATGGTAGATATCAGTTGTAGCATAGGTGATCTCATCACAATAGCAGATTTTTCTTGTGACACTAATGACTTAAAAACTAAACCTCCTAAAGAACTCCATAATCTCATAAATAATAACAAATACCATATTGTTAAAAGCATTGATGAAGATGGTGAAATTGGGTGTTTTGAAAAACACACCAAAGGATTTGGTTCCAAAATGATGAATAAAATGGGATTCAATGGTGAGATATTAGGTAAGCAGGAACAAGGAATTAAAACTCCAATAATGCTAAATGTCAGGGAAAATAATGAAGGCCTTGGCTATACTGGACATGCAAGTACCAGTAATTATATGTTTGTAAAACCTAAATCTCCTTCATATCCTAAAAAGCATTGTTGCAATAATTGTGGAAAGATATGACATATTGCAGCTAAGTGTTGGAGATTACATCCTTGTGATTCTTGTGGATGTACGAATCACTCTTCTTCAAATTGTTGGTACAAACTAAAAATGGCCAACAAGGTTCATATAGATTGTGGATGGCCATATCACACACAATGGACCATGATGGAAGAAATGTTGTATAGCTTCTACAGAAAAGATAAAACCTATGGTAGACCCCAAGGAAAATCTAGTGATAGACCGAGTGGCAGTCCCAGAGATAATGACCTAGAAACAAACCAAAAGATAGACCTAGATATGACGTTCCAGAGGCATATCTACAGGCAGATCCATAGGCATATTCATAGGCAGATCCAAATATAGACCCATAGGTACAAATCTAGACGTATGCTTAGAGCCAGAGCCAAAGCCATGAGCCAGATCCAAAGCTGAAGACAAAGCATGAGCCACCATTCTTTCATTTCTCTTCTTCTTTTTCACTGTATTGGGGTAGTTATATACTTTACCCAAATATTGTTGTATGGGGGTATGATAGTGTAGCTAGTAGTTATATTATTACCCAAATAATGTAATAAGGGGGGATGTTAGCATAGCCTTGATTAGTTATTACATTATTACTCTTTTGTTATTTTGTTACAACTACTCCTATTTGGTGCCTAGGTATTTTTGTAACCTACGGGCTATTCTCGGGCTGCATTGTACTATTTATTAGTCTTTGATTAATTCAAACTTACTTCTTCACTTGAAAATTTCACCTCCATTTGCTTCCACCTTTCCACTTCCTCCACCACAATATATTGCACCTACCTTCTTTGCAAAGGAGATAGTTGGGACAGAATCATCAAAGAGAACAAACGCATCGGACGTGTTCGTATGGTGGACCGCAAAGGAGCACCTCCTCTGGTGGAGCTAAGGTAGAGTTGTCGAGGTGTTTTTAGAGGTGAGTGGAGACATTATATGGGAGTATCATGGTGAGGATATCTTGCAGAGACCAGCGTTTCAACCTAAAGGTAGAAAAGCACCACTGTGAGCACTTTGTAGAGGCCGCACAGTCGATCATCAAAAGAGCACCGTCGCAGCTCAACCAGGCAGAGGAGTCAACATATAGTTCACACGGTGCTCTACACTACAACCTATAGTGGTAGACGGATTGGTAGACTACCAAACGTTAAGACGCAGCCATAATTGAGGTCGGGAGTTCCATTCTCGTAGCCCTAAAAATATAATCTTTTTTGCATTAGAGTTTTTCAATTTTTTCTTAATAATTTAATTTTTGTTTGTTTTTTAAAAAAATCAATTTTATTTTCTACTTTTTTTTTTAACAAACATATTTTATTATTAATTAAATCAATTGATTATCTTTATCTTTTGCAAATTAAATTACTAGCAAAAGGAGTTTCAAAAATTACCTTAAAAGGACAATTTTGTAAATCTTGGTAAACACCATAGGACACCTCTTTTTCAACTTCATCAATAGCAGAATTTTTTTATTTGAAGTACTAAAGGGGGGGATTTTTTGGTGACTTTTCTTGAACCTTGCCTAAGAGGCTAGCTTTGTACAAGGTTTTTGAAGCTTAATATTTGTTTTTTTTGCACTAAAAAAAAGGGGGATAATTTTTTTCTCTCCACCATCTCCTATCTTGCACATAGGGGACATATAATTTTACAAAACCAAGGGGGAAGACTTATAAGGGTACATTTTCGGCAATGACCGACACCTTATTCAGATTATTTGTGAAAAAATCATTGTAAAAAGGTGCATTTTCGATAGAGAACGACACCTTAAAATTGGTAAATCAAAGAAAAAGCAAGACCCTAAACAAACTAATGCTATTGAAAAATCAGTTAAAGGTCCTTACTTTCCACCAGATATGGAAGGAATGAATTTTTATGAGGATGAAAAATATTCTACACTACACAGTGGTGTAAAATCCATTCTCAAAGATTCTAAATATTTTGAAGACCTTCAGAAGAATGGTGTTCAAATACCTATAGGCATCATAAGGACAGTCTACATATCATTGATTTCTCTTGATATTTCCCAACATAAAGTGTACAAGGACTTTAGTGAGGAAACAAAGGTCAAACCCCTAATGGTCGATGCTTGTAGTGACACAAGTGACCTTCAGCCCATGGTGGTGAATGCTTGTTGTGACACATGTGACCTTGAGCCCATGATGGCCAATGCTTGTTGTGATACAGGTGACCTCCTACCTTCTATGGTAGATATCAGTTGTAGCATAGGTGATCTCATCACAATAGCAGATTTTGCTTGTGACACTAGTGACTTAAAAACTGAACCTCCTAAAGAACTCCATAATCTCATCAATAATAACAAATACCATATTGTTAAAAGCATTGATGAATATGATGAAATTGGGTGTTTTGAAAAATACACCAAAGGATTTGGTTCCAAAATGATGAAGAAAATGGGATTCAATGGTGAGATATTAGGTAAGCAGGAACAAGGAATTTGTTAGAAAAACGAACTAATTTGTTTATTGAAAATTATGCAGTTTAAATAAGACTGCAATAACAATATTGTCGGAGGTTGCCAAACCAACCAGCGTACAATAGCATATTGTTATAACAAAATAACAAATGCATAAATAGGACAAATAATGAAATAACTACGCTAACATCCCCCCTTATTACATTATTTGGGTAATAGGATGACTACTAGCTATACTAACATCCCCCCTGATTACATCATTTTGCAATACAAAGAGAGCTGCGAAACAATTCAAATTTGACACGTGCAAGTGCCTTAGTGAAAATGTCTGCAACTTGAGCATCGGTGGGAATGTGCTGAAGCTGAATTCGGTGCTTTGGAACTTCATCTCGAATGAAATGACATCGTGTGTCAATGTGCTTTGTTCTTTCATGATAGACTAGATTCTTGACGAGGTTCAGAACACCCTGATTTTCGCAAAACAAGTGTATTGGGGATTTTGATGTATGGCCCATACTTGTCAGAATGCGATGCAACCATATCACTTCGCACACAGCTTCACGTACGACGTGATACTCTGCCTATGTTGATGAAATAGCAACCACCTGTTGCTTCTTGTTGTGCCAAGAGACAGGACCGGATCCCAGATGAAAAATGTATCCAGAAGTTGACTTGCGATCATCAAATGATCCGGCATAGTCAGAGTCCGTGTATCCTTGCAAGAAGAATTTGTCGTTCTTCTTGTATTCTAGGCCATATTCCATAGTACCACGGACATAGTGAAGAACACGTTTTGTTGCTTTCCAATGAGTGGTCTTAGGCTCTTGCATGAACCTCGAAAGATAGTTGACAACAAATACGAGATTTGGCCTAGTATTGGTCAGATATATGAGACTCCCAATCAACTGTTGATAGAGAGTACCATCTACCTGAGGTGAATCATCATATCATGATAACTGAAGTCCATTCTCCATCGGAGTTGCCATTGGCTTGCAATCAGTCATGCGATATTTTTCCAGCAATGTCTTGGCATATTTTTTCTAAGACACTTTGATGGAGTGCTCCTTCTGGCTGAATTCTAGACCAAGACAGTAATGGAGAAGTCCGAGATCTGTCATCTCAAAAGATTTACACAAGTTTATTTTGATAGTAGAGATCATAGTTTCTGAACTCCCTATAATGAGCAGATCATCAACATAGAGTACAAGCAACACTATCTCAGAACCCTGTTTCTTAAAATAGAGGTTTGCATCTGACGGACATCTCTTAAATCCATGCTGCATAAGGTGATTGTCCATTTTTATATACCAAGCTCGAGGAGCTTGTTTCAGACCATATAAGGATTTGACCAATTTGCAAACCTTCTGCTCTTGGCCTTCCACTTCAAATCCTTTTGGCTGAGTCATGTAGACTTCTTCTTGGAGATCACCATTTAGAAAGGCACTTTTGACATCCATCTGGTGAACTTTCCACCCATATTGTGCTGCCATAGCACACATAACTCAAATTGTTGTCATCCGAGCAGTAGGTGCAAAAGTTTCCTCGTAGTCAATGCCTTCCTTTTGAGCATAGCCCTTTGCAACAAGACGGGCCTTATGCTTATCAATTGTTCCATCTGCCTTGTACTTGACTTTATATACCCATTTGCAACCAATGGGTTTCTTTCCATGCGGCGGATCAACAAGCTTCCAAGTTTTATTTTTCATCAAAGACTCATACTCTGTATCCATAGCGGCCTTCCACTGAGGCTCACTAAGAGCATCTTGTACTGATGTAGGTTCAAGATCATCTATGGTAGACATGAACGCCCTGTCATCATCAATATCCATATCCTCTACTTCTATACGTGGAGTTACAGAAAGTTTCTCAAAAGATTGACAAAGATCATCAACCTCACCAGTTTCTTTGGCTTCTTTTTTCTTTTGAGCCATATTGCGTGTACGAGGTCTATCCAAGTTCAAATTGGGAGGAGTGGATAAATTTGCGTCTCTGATTGTATTTGTACACCATTTTGGATTCTTCTTCGGTGGTGTTGAAGAAGATGTAGAAGGACCTCCTGTCTGTGTTGATGAATGAATCTTCTCTTAACCCTGTAGGTTTTATCATCAACAATGGTGACAGGTTTGCCCTCTTTGGCCACGAATGATTCAAACCATGATCTGTCGCCAGTCATATGTTTGCTAGCTCCAGAATCAACATACCAAACAGGATCCCTCTGTGTGGAATATGTGGTAGTCATGAGCACCTTGTGTGCCCATTCAGAATCCGAGTCAGATTCTTCAACGACAACATTCACCTAGGGTTGCTTGTTTTTATTTTGTGGTTTGTTTTGGCCTTTCGCTTGTTCTTATGCCAACACCTGTTGGTGTCATGGTTGTCTTTCTCACAGATCTTGCACCACCTCTTCTTCTGTTGAGGTTGTTTTCCTTTTTATTTCATGTCCTGTTGAGAATTTCCTCCTTTCTGAAAGTTGCCTCCTTTTTTCCCATTACCTTTCTTCCTAGAACCCTGCATGTTGGTGTATAGGGCTATATTGGAAGAATCATCCTTATCAAGTTGGCGTGCCTCCTGTTGTTGAAGCAGATTGACCAACTCAATGTAGGTAATTTGTCGTTGAGACACCTGGATGGAGGTGATCAACATATCAAATGAATAAGGTAAAGCTCTCATCACAATTGAAACGAGAAGCTTTTCGTCCACAGAATCTCCCAAAGAATTCAATTTCTCTTTCAATTCAGACACTCTGCACAGAAAGAGTTCAACTGTTTCACCCTGTCTCAAACTCATATTATGAAGTTGTTGTTGAAGATGAAGAATGGTGTAATCATTCTTTCCCTCATAGATGGTTTTAAGGGCATCCCATGCCTCTTTACCACTTGCTTTGTCAGCTATATGAGGTTGCACTTCATCTGAAATAGCAAACAAAATGAGCACCTTTGCTCGATTGTATTTCTTGTCAAAAGCTATCTGATCAGCAGTAGGAGCTGTGGATCCTGATGCTGGTGAAGGCCTAGGTGTTACTCCAGTAACAATATCCCATAAATCTTCCATTTGGATAATTGCCTTCATATTATGTTTCCATGGTGTATAATTTGGACCTTTCAATAACTGATGCGGATCAGTCATCAACTTTGCAACAGCGGCCATAGTGAAGGTTCCTTATAACACCAATTGGTCCCCCTTTCGATATACCTTTTGCTAGGCCATTATACCATACAAAATACCCGCCCTTACATGAGGGAAACTATAGGTATTTAGAAAGATCAACAAAAATCACCCGCCCTTACGTGAGGGAGACTATAGGTGAGTTTTAGAGATCATACGATACGTGGAACATAAGCGATACGAAAGGGAATCGCCTTGTTGATGGCACCTACCATAGAAGATTCTTCTCATGCGTGGGGCGTAACTTCCCATAAACACTATGAAGAATACTTCGTCAAGATTTACGCCTAAACACAAGAGCGATTAAGGGTACTGGATGGAGTAAAAAAATGCAAAAATGGCAAACTTATCTCTCCCCAATGATTTATAGAGAACAAGCTCAGACGTCGTTGTAGCAGCTATATTAGGCGGCGGATACAGTAGTGCAATCACGACAGCTTTACCTGTAAGTGTTGGCCAGAGGTATCACAAATACCGAACACTGCAGTGCAATAAATTGCACGGATGGGTTTTAATTATTCCGGGGACTTAGGGAGTGAATTTGCTTTTAATTTTTAATGTTATAGTGCAAAAATGAAATATGCAACATACAACATAAAAAACTGCCCACAAGAATTAACCCTCCAGGTGTCGGACACAGCCAAAAATGCACCTTTACAATAATGCCAAAAATTTGCTTTTTTCAGAAAATTACTCACATTCCCCCTTTGATTTTTTTGAAAAAAATATCCCCTCTTTCTTCAGAAATTGCCCCCCCTTTTTTTTTTTAATATTTTTACCGCTAAGGTTAATAAAAAATTAATTTTCACTATAGTAAAAAAAAAAAAAAAATTATTTTTACTATAGTAAAAATAATTAAAAAAATTTAATATTAACCTTAGGTAAAAAAAAAATTAAAAAAAAATAATAATTAAATTTTACCTTAGGGGAGTGGAAGGGATTTGAACTCCTGACTGCTGGGTTCCCGGAACCCACCACGCAGCTCACTTGCCAGTGAGCCCGTGGGCTGATCTGGGAGGAGAAAGTCGGATCAAGCTAAAAAACACCTCCGACAGCTGCACCCCGTCTGTCAACTTCCCGCTGCTGCTTGGTCGCGGCTCCACAGTCGCGCACACGTCCACAGTCGCGCGACGCGTGCCGGGGTTTTTTTTTTTTTTTTTTAATAAAAAAAAATTCCCCGAGGGGGGGGCGCGCGGCGCGTGCGTTTCGCGCTACGTCTGCGCGTTAGCGGGGGTGGGAGGAGGCGCGCGCGCGAGTCCGCAACGCGCTGCGCTCCTCCGGCGGGGGGAAGGGGGGCGCGGCATGTCCGCGTCGTTGCGCTGCGCAGCCTCCAGCGGGGGCGGGCGGGCTGGACATGCCTGCGCGCGTTCCAGCGACGTCCGCTGTCTGCGGGGGGGCCTCCCCTCCCTTCTGTCGCGCGTGGATGCGCGACGACTGTCGCGCGTCTGCGCGCGATAAATTTTTTTTTTTTTTTGTTTAAAAAAATTGGCTGCAAATACAAATCGCGCAGCAAAAAAAATTTGCCTCCCCAGCACAGCGGAAAAAAATGCATCCTCTCCCCAGCATAGCAGAAAAAAAATTGTGTCCTCTCCCCAGCACAGAGAAAAAAATTGTGTCCTCTCCCCAGCACAGCAGAAAAAAAATTGCGTCCTCTCCCCAGCACAGCTTCTCACGCTTCACTGCAAAAAATTGCCGTAGCAATCTGGCTCTGATGCCATGTAAAAAATCGAACTAGATTGAATTATTGCAGGGAGAGATTAAATAATACAGAAGCATAAACGGACTTCCTGGATTAGCCCGGAATGGGCGCATCTCAACAGGATGTCGTTGCAACTAAAATAACTAGTTGCTAAGTTAATTTAACAACTAACAAAGTACGCTAACAGAATTAAAACTCCAATAATGCTAAATTTCAAGGAAAATAATGAAGGCCTTGGCTATACTTGAACATGCAAGTACCAGTAATTATATATTTGTAAAACCTAAATATCCATATCCTAAAAAGCATTGTTGCAATCATTGTGGAAAGATAGGACATATTGCAGCTAAGTGTTGGAGATTACATACTTGTGATTCTTGTGGATGTACGAATCACTCTTCTTCAAATTGTTGGTACAAACTAAAAATGGCCAACAAGGTTCATATAGATTGTGGATGGCCAGATCACACACAATGGACCATGAATGAAGAAATGTTGTATAGCTTCTATAGAAAATATAAAACCTATGGTAGACCCCAAGGCATATCCAGTGATAGACCGAGTGGCAGTCCTAGAGATAATGACCCAGAGACAGACCTAAATATAGACCCAGATACAAAGTTCTAGAGGCATATCTACAAGCAAATCCAGAGGCATATTCATAGGCAGATCCAAATATAGACCCATAGGTACAAATCTAGAGGTATGCTTAGATCCAAAGCCAGAGCCATGAGCCAGATCCAAAGCTGAAGACAAAGCACGAGCCACCATTCTTTCATTTCTCTTCTTCTTTTTCACTGTATTGGGGTAGTTATATACTTTACCCAAATATTGTTGTATAGGGGGATGATAGTGTAGCTAGTAGTTATATTATTACCCAAATAATGTAATAAGGGGGGATGTTAGCGTAGCCTTGATTAGTTATTACATTATTAGTCTTTTTTTATTTTGTTACAACTACTACTATTTGGTGCCTAGGTAGTTTCGTAACCTACGGGCTATTCTCGGGCTGCATTGTACTATTTATTAGTCTTTGATTAATGCAAACTTACTTCTTCACTTGACACTTTCACCTCCATTTCCTTCCACCTTTCCACTACCTTCACCACAATATATTGCGCCTACCTTCTTTGCAAAGGAGATAGTTGGGATAGAATCATCAAAGAGAACACGCGCAGCGGACGTGTTCGTATGGTGGACCGCAAAGGAGCACCTCCTCTGGTGGAGCGAAGGTAGAGTTGTCAAGGTGTTGTTAGAGGTGAGTGGAGAAATTATATGGGATTATCATGGTGAGGAGAGCTGGCAGAGACTAGCGTGTCAAGCTGAAGGTAGAAGAGCACCACTGTGAGCACTTTGTAGAGGTCGCACAGTCGATCATCAAAAGAGCACCACCGCAGCTCAACCAGGCAGAGGAGTTAACATATAGACCACACGATGCTCTACACTACAACCTATAGTGGTAGACGTATTGGTAGACTACCAAATGTTAAGACACAACCATAATTGAGGTCGGGAGTTCCATTCTTGCAGCCCTAAAAGTATAATTTTTTTTGCATTAGAGTTTTTCAATTTTTTCTTAATAATTTAATTTTTGTTTGTTTTTTAAAAAAATCAATTTTATTTTCTACTTTTTTTTTTAAACAAACATATTTTATTATTAATTAAATTAATTGATTATCTTTATCTTTTGCAAATTAAATTACTAGCAAAAGGAGTTTCAGAAATTACCTAAAAAGGACAATTTTGTAAATCTTGGTAAACACCATAGGACACCTCTTTTTCAACTTCATCAATAGCAGATTTTTTTTATTTGAAGTACTAAAGGGTGGGATTTTTTGGTGACCTTTCTTGAAACTTGCCTAAGAGGCTAGCTTTGTACAAGGTTTTTGAAGCTTAATATTTTATTTTTTTGCACTAAAATAAAGGGGGATAATTTTTTTCTCTCCACCATCTCCTATCTTGCACATAGGGGACATATAATTTTACAAAACCAAGGGGGAAGACTTATAAGGGTGCATTTTCGGCAATGACCGACACCTTATTCAGATTATTTGTGAAAAAATCATTGTAAAAAGGTGCATTTTCGATAGAGAACGACACCTTAAAAATGGGTAAATCAAAGAAAAAGCAAGCCCCTAAACAAATTGATGCTATTGAAAAATCAGTTAAAGGTCCTTACTTTCCACCAGATATGGAAGGAATGAATTTTTATGAGGATGAAAAATATTCTACACTACACAGTGGTGTAAAATCCATTCTCAAATATTCTAAATATTTTGAAGACCTTCAAAAGAATGGTGTTCAAATCCCTATAGGCATCATAAGGACAGTCTACATATCATTGATTTCTCTTGATATTGCCCAACATAAAGTGTACAGGGACTCTAGTGAGGAAACAAATGTCAAACCCCTAATGGTCGATGCTTGTAGTGACACAAGTGACCTTCAGCCCATGGTGGCGAATGCTTGTTGTGACACATGTGACCTTGAGCCCATGATGGCCAATGCTTGTTGTGATACATGTGACCTCATACCTTCTATGGTAGATATCAGTTGTAGCATAGGTGATCTCATCACAATAGCAGATTTTGCTTGTGACACTAGTGACTTAAAAATTGAACCTCCTAAATAACTCCATAATCTCATCAATAATAACAAATACCATATTGTTAAAAGCATTGATGAAGATGATGAAATTGGGTGTTTTGAAAAACACACCAAAGGTTTTGGTTCCAAAATGATGAAGAAAATGGGATTCAATTGTGAGAGATTAGGTAAGCAGGAACAAGGAATTAAAACTCCAATAATGCTAAATGTCAGGGCAATGAATGAAGGCCTTGGCTATACTTGAACATGCAAGTACCAGTAATTCTATGTTTGTAAAACCTAAATCTCCTCCATATCCTAAAAATCATTTTTGCAATCATTGTGTAAAGATAGGACATGTTGTAGCTAAGTGTTGGAGATTACATCCTTCTGATTCTTGTGGATGTACGAATCACTCTTCTTCAAATTTTTGGTACAAACTAAAAATGGCCAACAAGGTTCATATAGATTGTGGATGGCCAGATCACACACAATGGACCATGATGGAAGAAATTTTGTATGTCTTCTACCAAAAATATAAAACCTATGGTAGACCCCAAGGAAAATCCAGTGATAGACTGAGTGGCAGTCCCAGAGATAATGACCCAGAGACAGACCTAAAGATAGACCTAGATACAAAGTTCTAGAGGCATATCTACAGGCAGATCCAGAGGCAATGATCTAGAGGCAGATTCATAGGTAGATCCAAAGATAGACACATAGGTACGAATCTAGAGGTATGCTTAGAGCCAGAACCAGAGCCATGAGCCAGAGCCAAAGCTGAAGACAAAGCACGAGCCACCATTCTTTCATTTTTCATCTTCTTTTTCACTATATTGGGGTAGTTATATATTTTACCCGAATATTGTTGTATGGGGGTATGATAGTGTAGCTAGTAGTTATATTATTACCCAAATAATGTAATAAGGGGGGATGTTAGCATAGCCTTGATTAGTTATTACATTATTAGTCTTTTTTTATTTTGTTACAACTACTACTATTTGGTGCCTAGGTATTTTTGTAACCTACGGGCTATTCTTGGGCTGCATTGTACTATTTATTAGTCTTTGATTAATGCAAAATTACTTCTTCACTTGACACTTTCACCTCCATTTTCTTCCACCTTTCCACTTCCTCCACCACAATCTATTGTGCCTACCTTCTTTGCAAAGGAGATAGTTGGGATAGAATCATCAAAGTGAACACGCGCAACGGACATATTCGTATGGTGGACCGCAAAGGAGCACCTCCTCTGGTGGAGTGAAGGTAGAGTTGTTGAGGTTTTGTTAGAGGTGAGTGGAGACATTATATGGGAGTATCATGGTGAGGAGAGCTGGCAGATACCAGTGTGTCAAGCTGAAGGTAGAAGAGCACCGTTGTGAGCACTTTGTAGAGGCCGCACAGTCGACCATTGGAAGAGCACCGTCGTAGCTCAACCAGGCAGAGGAGTAGACATATAGAGCACAAGGTTCTCTACACTACAACCGACAGTGATATCAGGATTGGTAGACTATCAAACGTTAAGACGCAGCTAGAATTGAGGTCGGGAGTTCCATTCTCGTAGCCCGAAAAGTATAATTTTTTTTGCATTAGAGTTTTTCAATTTTTTTTTAATAATTTAATTTTTGTTTGTTTTTTAAAAAAATCAATTTAATTTTCTACCTTTTTTTTTTAAATAAACATATTTTATTATTAATTAAATCAATTGATTATCTTTACCTTTTGCAAATTAAATTACTAGCAAAAGGAGTTTCAGAAATTACCTAAAAAGGACCATTTTGTAAACCTTGGTAAACACCATAGAATAGCTCTTTTTCAACTTCATCAATAGCAGATTTTTTTTATTTGAAGTACTAAAGGGGGGGATTTTTTGGTGACCTTTCTTGAACCTTGCCTAAGAGGCTAGCTTTGTACAAGCTTTTTGAAGCTTAATAGTTGTTTTTTTTGCACTAAAAATAAGGGGGGATAAATCTTTGCTCTCCACCATCTCCTATCTTTCACATAGGGGACATATAATTTTGCAAAAACAAGGGCGGAAGACTTATAAGGGTGCATTTTCGGTAATGACCGACACCTTAGTCAGATTATTTGTGAAAAAAATCATTGTAAAAAGGTGCATTTTTGATAGAGATCGACACCTTAAAAATGGGTAAATCAAAGAAAAAGCAAGCTCCTAAACAAACTGATGCTGTTGAAAAATCAGTTAAAGGTCCTTACTTTCCACCAGAGATGGAAGGAATGAATTTTTATGAGGATGAAAAATATTCTACACTACACAGTGGTGTAAAATCCATTCTCAAATATTCTAAATATTTTGAATACCTTCAGAAGAATGGTTTTCAAACCCCTATAGGCATCATAAGGACAGTCTACATATCATTGATTTCTCTTGATATTTCCCAACATAAAGTGTACAAGGACTCTAGTGAGGAAACAAAGGTCAAAACCCTAATGGTCGATGCTTGTAGTGACACAAGTGACCTTCAGCCCATGGTGGCGAATGCTTGTTGTGACACATGTGACCTTGAGCCCATGATGGCCAATGCTTGTGATACAGGTGACCTCCTACCTTCTATGGTAGATATCAGTTGTAGCATAGGTGATCTCATCACAATAGCAAATTTTGCTTGTGACACTAGTGACCTAAAAACTGAACCTCCTAAATAACTCCATAATCTCATCAATAATAACAAATACCATATTGTTAAAAGCATTGATGAAGATGATGAAATTGGGTGTTTTGAAAAACACACCAAAGGATTTGGTTCCAAAATGATGAATAAAATGGGATTCAATGGTGAGAGATTAGGTAAGCAGGAACAAGGAATTAAAACTCCAATAATGCTAAATGTCAGGGCAATGAATGAAGGCCTTGGCTATACTGGACATGCAAGTACCAGTAATTCTATGTTTGTACAACTTAATAATCCTCCATATCCTAAAAAGCATTGTTGCAATCATTGTGGAAAGATAGGACATGTTGCAGCTAAGTGTTGGAGATTGCATCCTTGTGATTCTTGTGGATGTACGAATCACTCTTCTTAAAATTGTTGGTACAAACTAAAAATGGCCAACAAGGTTCATATAGATTGTGGATGTCCAGATCACACACAATGGAACATGATGGAAGAAATGTTGTATGGCTTCTATCAAAAATATAAAACCTATGGTAGACTGAGTGGCAGTCCCAGAGATAATGACCCAGAGACAGACCTAAAGATAGACCTAGATACAAAGTTCCAGAGGCATATCTACAGGCAGATCTAGAGGCAATGATCTAGAGGCAGATTCATAGGCAGATCCAAAGATAGACACATAGGTACGAATCTAGAGGTATGCTTAGAGCCAGAGCCAGAGCCAAAGCTGAAGACAAAGCACAAGCCACCATTCTTTCATTTTTCTTCTTCTTTTTTACTATATTGGGGTAGTTATATATTTTACCCGAATATTGTTGTATGGGGGTATGATAGTGTAGCTAGTAGTTATATTATTACCCAAATAACGTAATAAGGGGGGATGTTAGCATAGCCTTGATTAGTTATTACATTATTAGTCTTTTTTTATTTTGTTACAACTACTACTATTTGGTGCCTAGGTATTTTTGTAACCTACGGGCTATTCTTGGGCTGCATTGTACTATTTATTAGTCTTTGATTAATGCAAAATTACTTCTTCACTTGACACTTTCACCTCCATTTTCTTCCACCTTTCCACTTCCTCCACCACAATCTATTGTGCCTACCTTCTTTGCAAAGGAGATAGTTGGGATAGAATCATCAAAGTGAACATGTGCAGCGGACATGTTCGTATGGTGGACCGCAAAGGAGCACCTCCTCTGGTGGAGTGAAGGTAGAGTTGTTGAGGTTTTGTTAGAGGTGAGTGGAGACATTATATGGGAGTATCATGGTGAGGAGAGTTGGCAGATACCAGTGTGTCAAGCTGAAGGTAGAAGAGCACCGTTGTGAGCACTTTGTAGAGGCCGCACAGTCGACCATTGGAAGAGCACCGTCGTAGCTCAACCAGGCAGAGGAGTAGACATATAGAGCACAAGGTTCTCTACACTACAATCGACAGTGATATCAGGATTGGTAGACTATCAAACGTTAAGATGCAGCCAAAATTGAGGTCGGGAGTTCCATTCTCGTAGCCCGAAAATTATAATTTTTTTTGCATTAGAGTTTTTCAATTTTTTTTTAATAATTTAATTTTTGTTTGTTTTTTAAAAAAATCAATTTAATTTTCTACCTTTTTTTTTTAAACAAACATATTTTATTATTAATTAAATCAATTGATTATCTTTACCTTTTGCAATTTAAATTACTAGCAAAAGGAGTTTCAAAAATTACCTAAAAAGGACCATTTTGTAAACCTTGGTAAACACCATAGGACAGCTCTTTTTCAACTTCATCAATAGCAGATTTTTTTTATTTGAAGTACTAAAGGGGGGGATTTTTTGGTGACCTTTCTTGAACCTAGCCTAACAGGCTAGCTTTGTACAAGCTTTTTGAAGCTTAATAGTCATTTTTTTTGCACTAAAAAAAAGGGGGGATAAATCTTTGCTCTCCACCATCTCCTATCTTGCACATAGGGGACATATAATTTTGCAAAAACAAGGGCGGAAGACTTATAAGGGTGCATTTTCGGTAATGACCAACACCTTAGTCATATTATTTGTGAAAAAAATCATTGTAAAAAGGTGCATTTTTGATAGAGATCGACACCTTAAAAATGGGTAAATCAAAGAAAAAGCAAGCTCCTAAACAAACTGATGCTGTTGAAAAATCAGTTAAAGGTCCTTACTTTCCACAAGAGATGGAAGGAATGAATTTTTATGAGGATGAAAAATATTCTACACTACACAGTGGTGTAAAATCCATTCTCAAAGATTCTAAAGATTTTGAATACCTTCAGAAGAATGGTATTCAAACACCTATAGGCATCATAAGGACAGTCTACATATCATTGATTTCTCTTGATATTTCCCAACATAAAGTGTACAAGGACTCTAGTGAGGAAACAAAGGTCAAAACCCTAATGGTCGATGCTTGTAGTGACACAAGTGACCTTCAGACCATGGTGGCGAATGCTTGTTGTGACACATGTGACCTTGAGCCCATGATGGCCAATGCTTGTGATACATGCGACCTCCTACCTTCTATGGTAGATATCAGTTGTACCATAGGTGATCTCATCACAATAGCAAATTTTGCTTGTGACACTAGTGACCTAAAATCTAAACCTCCTAAATAACTCCATAATCTCATCAATAATAACAAATACCATATTGTTAAAAGCATTGATGAAGATGATGAAATTGGGTGTTTTGAAAAACACACCAAAGGATTTGGTTCCAAAATGATGAATAAAATGGGATTCAATGGTGAGAGATTAGGTAAGCAGGAACAAGGAATTAAAACTCCAATAATGCTAAATGTCAGGGCAATGAATGAAGGCCTTGGCTATACTGGACATGCAAGAACCAGTAATTCTATGTTTGTACAACTTAAATCTCCACCATATCCTAAAAAGCATTGTTGCAATCATTGTGGAAAGATAGGACATGTTGCAGCTAAGTGTTGGAGATTACATCCTTGTGATTCTTGTGGATGTACGAATCACTCTTCTTCAAATTGTTGGTACAAACTAAAAATGGCCAACAAGGTTCATATAGATTGTGGATGTCCAGATCACACACAATGGAACATGATGGAAGAAATGTTGTATGGCTTCTATCGAAAATATAAAACCTATGGTAGACTGAGTGGCAGTCCCATAGATAATGACCCAGAGACAGACCTAAAGATAGACCTAGTTACAAAGTTCCAGAGGCAGATCTAGAGGCAATGATCTAGAGGCAGATTCATAGGCAGATCCAAATATAGACACATAGGTATGAATCTAGAGGTATGCTTAGAGCCAGAGCCAGAGCCATGAGCCAGAGCCAAAGCTGAAGACAAAGCACGAGCCACCATTCTTTCATTTTTCTTCTTCTTTTTTACTATATTGGTGTAGTTATATATTTTACCCGAATATTGTTGTATGGGGGTATGATAGTGTAGCTAGTAGTTATATTATTACCCAAATAATGTAATAAGGGGGGATGTTAGCATAGCCTTGATTAGTTATTACATTATTAGTCTTTTTTTATTTTGTTACAACTACTACTATTTGGTGCCTAGGTAGTTTCGTAACATATGAGCTATTCTCGGTCTGCATTGTACTATTTATTAGTCTTTGATTAATGCAAAATTACTTCTTCACTTGACACTTTCACCTCCATTTTCTTCCACCTTTCCACTTCCTCCACCACAATCTATTGTGCCTACCTTCTTTGCAAAGGAGATAGTTGGGATAGAATCATCAAAGTGAACACGTGCAGCGGACATGTTCGTATGGTGGACCGCAAAGGAGCACCTCCTCTGGTGGAGTGAAGGTAGAGTTGTTGAGGTTTTGTTAGAGGTGAGTGGAGACATTATATGGGAGTATCATGGTGAGGAGAGCTGGAAGATACCAGTGTGTCAAGCTGAAGGTAGAAGAGCACCGTTGTGAGCACTTTGTAGAGGCCGCACAGTCGACCATTGGAAGAGCACCGTCGTAGCTCAACCAGGCAAAGGAGTAGACATATAGAGCACAAGGTTCTCTACACTACAACCGATAGTGATATCAGGATTGGTAGACTGTCAAACGTTAAGACGTAGCCAGAATTGAGGTCGGGAGTTCCATTCTCATAGCCCGAAAAGTATAATATTTTTTGCATTAGAGTTTTTCAATTTTTTTTTAATAATTTAATTTTTGTTTGTTTTTTAAAAAAATCAATTTAATTTTCTACCTTTTTTTTTTAAACAAACATATTTTATTATTAATTAAATCAATTGATTATCTTTACCTTTTGCAAATTAAATTACTAGCAAAAGGAGTTTCAGAAATTACCTAAAAAGGACCATTTTGTAAACCTTGGTAAACACCATAGGACAGCTCTTTTTCAACTTCATCAATAGCAGATTTTTTTTATTTTAAGTACTAAAGGGGGGGATTTTTTGGTGACCTTTCTTGAACCTTGCCTAAGAGGCTAGCTTTGTACAAGCTTTTTGAAGCTTAATAGTTTTTTTTTTTGCACTAAAAATAAGGGGGGATAAATCTTTGCTCTCCAACATCTCCTATCTCGCACATAGGGGACATATAATTTTGCAAAAACAAGGGCGGAAGACTTATAAGTGTGCATTTTCGTTAATGACCAACACCTTAGTCAGATTATTTGTGAAAAAAATCATTGTAAAAAGGTGCATTTTTGATAGACATCGACACCTTAAAAATGGGTAAATCAAAGAAAAAGCAAGCTCCTAAACAAACTGATCCTTGTTGAAAAATCAGTTAAAGGTCCTTACTTTCCACCAGAGATGGAAGGAATGAATTTTTATGAGGATGAAAAATATTCTACACTACACAGTGGTGTAAAATCCATTCTCAAAGATTCTAAAGATTTTGAAGACCTTTCGAAGAATGGTGTTCAAACCCCTATAGGCATCATAAGCACAGTCTACATATCATTGATTTCTCTTGATATTTCCCAACATAAAGTGTACAAGGACTCTAGTGAGGAAACAAAGGTCAAAACCCTAATGGTCAATGCTTGTAGTGACATAAGTGACCTTCAGCCCATGGTGGCGAATGCTTGTTGTGACACATGTGACCTTGAGCCCATGATGGCCAATGCTTGTGATACAGGTGACCTCCTACCTTCTATGGTAGATATCAGTTGTACCATAGGTGATCTCATCACAATAGCAAATTTTGCTTGTGACACTAGTGACCTAAAAACTGAACCTCCTAAATAACTCCATAATCTCATAAATAATAACAAATACCATATTGTTAAAAGCATTGATGAAGATGATGAAATTGGGTGTTTTGAAAAACACACCAAAGGATTTGGTTCCAAAATGATGAATAAAATGGGATTCAATGGTGAGAGATTAGGTAAGCAGGAACAAGGAATTAAAACTCCAATAATGCTAATGTCAGGGCAATGAATGAAGGCCTTGGCTATACTGGACATGCAAGTACCAGTAATTCTATGTTTGTAAAACTTAAATCTCTTCCATATCCTAAAAAGCATTGTTGCAATCATTGTGGAAAGAGAGGACATGTTGTAGCTAAGTGTTGGAGATTACATCCTTGTGATTCTTGTGGATGTATGAATCACTCTTCTTAAAATTTTTGGTACAAACTAAAAATGGCCAACAAGGTTCATATAGATTGTGGATGTCCAGATCACACACAATGGAACATGATGGAAGAAATGTTGTATGGCTTCTATCGAAAAGATAAAACCTATGGTAGACAGAGTGGCAGTCCCAGAGATAATGACCCAGAGACAGACCTAAAGATAGACCTAGATACAAAGTTCCAGAGGCATATCTACAGGCAGATCTAGAGGCAATGATGTAGAGGCAGATTCATAGGCAGATCCAAAGATAGACACATAGGTATGAATCTAGAGGTATGCTTAGAGCCAGAGCCAGAGCCATGAGCCAGAGCCAAAGTTGAAGACAAAGCACGAGCCACCATTCTTTCATTTTTCTTCTTCTTTTTTACTATATTGGGGTAGTTATATATTTTACCCGAATATTGTTGTATGGGGGTATGATAGTGTAGCTAGTAGTCATATTATTACCCAAATAATGTAATAAGGGGGGATGTTAGCATAGCCTTGATTAGTTATTACATTATTAGTCTTTTTTTATTTTGTTACAACTACTACTATTTGGTGCCTAGGTATTTTTGTAACCTACCGGCTATTCTTGGGCTGCATTGTACTATTTATTAGTCTTTGATTAATGCAAAATTACTTCTTCACTTGACACTTTCACCTCCATTTTCTTCCACCATTCCACTTCCTCCACCACAATCTATTGTGCCTACCTTCTCTGCAAAGGAGATAGTTGGGATAGAATCATCAAAGTGAACATGCACAGCGGACATGTTCATATTGTGGACCGCAAAGGAGCACCTCCTCTGGTGGAGTGAAGGTAGAGTTGTTGAGGTTTTGTTAGAGGTGAGTGGAGACATTATATGGTAGTATCATGGTGAGGAGAGCTGGCAGATACTAGTGTGTCAAGCTAAAGGTAGAAGAGCACCGTTGTGAGCACTTTGTAGAGGCCGCACAGTCGACCATTGGAAGAGCACCGTCGTAGCTCAACCACGCAAAAGAGTAGACATATAGAGCACAAGGTTCTCTACACTACAACCGACAGTGATATCAGGATTGGTAGACTGTCAAACTTTAAGATGCAGCCAAAATTGAGGTCGGGAGTTCCATTCTCGCAGCCCTAAAAGTATAATTTTTTTTGCATTAGAATTTTTCAATTTTTTTTAATAATTTAATTTTTGTTTGTTTTTTAAAAATATCAATTTTATTTTCTACTTTTTTTTTAATCAAACATATTTTATTATTAATTAAATCAATTTATTATCTTTATCTTTTGCAAATTAAATTACTAGCAAAAGGAGTTTCAGAAATTACCTAAAAAGGACCATTTTGTAAACCTTGGTAAACACCATAGGACACCTCTTTTTCAACTTCATCAATAGCAGATTTTTTTTATTTAAAGTACTGAAGGGGGGATTTTTTGATGACCTTTCTTGAACCTTGCCTAAGAGGCTAGATTTGTACAAGATTTTTGAATCTTAATAGTTGTTTTTTTTGCACTAAAAAAATGGGGGGATAAATTTTTTCTCTCCACCATCTCCTATCTTGCACATAGGGGACATATAATTTTGCAAAACCAAGGGGGGAAGACTTATAAGGGTGCATTTTCAGCAGTGATCGACACCTTAGTCAGATTATTTTTGAAAAATTCATTGTAAAAAGGTGCATTTTTGATAGAGATCGACACCTTAAAAATGGGTAAATCAAAGAAAAAGCAAGCCCCTAAACAAACTGATGTTGTTGAAAAATCATTTAAAGGTCCTTACTTTCCACCAGAGATGGAAGGAATGAATTTTTATGAGGATGAAAAATATTCTACACTAAACTGTTGTGTAAAATCCATTCTCAAAGATTCTGAAGATTTTGAAGACCTTCAGAAGAATGGTGTTCAAACCCCTATAGGCATCATAAGGACAGTCTACATATCATTGATTTCTCTTGATATTGCCCAACATAAAGTGTATAGGTACTCTAGTGAGGAAACAGAGGTCAAACCCCTAATGGTCAATGCTTGTAGTGATACAAGTTACCTTCATCCCATGGTGGAGAATGCTTGTTGTGACACATGTGACCTTGAGCCCATGATGGCCAATGCTTGTTGTGATACAGGCAACCTCCTATATTCTATGGTAGATATAAGTTGTAACTTAGGTGATCTCATCACAATATCAAATTTTTCTTGTGACACTAGTGACTTAAAAATTGAACCTCCTAAAGAACTCCATAATCTCATCAATAATAACAAATACCATATTTTTAAAAGCATTGATGAAGATGATGAAATTGGGTGTTTTGAAAGATTTGGTTCCAAAATGATGAAGAAAATGGGATTCCATGGTGAGATATTAGGTAAGCAGGAACAAGGAATTAAAACTCCAATAATGCTAAATGTCAGGGCAAATAATGAAGGCCTTGGATATACTAGACATGCAAGTACCAGTAATTCTATGTTTGTAAAACCTAAATCTCCTCCATATCCTAAAAAGAATTGTTGCAATCATTTTGGAAATATAGGACATGTTGCAGCTAAGTGTTGGAGATTACATCCTTGTGATTCTTATGGATGTATGAATCACTCTTCTTAAAATTGTTGGTACAAACTAAAAATGGCCAGCAAGGTTCATATAGATTATGGATGTCCAGATCACACACAATGGACCATGATGGAAGAAATGTTGTATGGCTTCTACAAAAAAGATAAAACATATGGTATACCCCGAGGCAAATCCAATGATAAACCGAGTGGCAGTTCCAGAGATAATGACCCAGAGACAGACCTAAAGATAGACCTAGATACAAAGTTCCAGAGGCATATCTACAGGCATATCCAGAGGCAATGATCCAGAGGCAAATTCAAAGGTAGATCCAAAGATATACCCATAGGTACAAATATAGAGGTATTCTTAGAGCCAAATCCAGATCCATAAGCCAAAGCCAAAGCTAAAGACAAAGCATGAGCCATCATTCTTTCATTTATCTTCTTCTTTTTCACTGTATTGGGGTAGTTATATACTTTACCATAATATTGTTGTATGGGGGTATGATAGTGTAGCCATTAGTTATATTATTACCCAAATAATGTAATAAGGGGGGATATTAGCATAGCCTTGATTAGTTATTACATTATTAGTCTTTTGTTATTTTGTTACAACTACTACTATTTGGTTCCTAGGTATTTTTGTAACCTACGGGCTATTCTTGGGCTGCATTGTACTATTTATTAGTCTTTGATTAATGTAAACTTACTTCTTCACTTGACACTTTCACCATCATTTGCTTCCACCTTTCCACTTCCTCCACCACAATCTATTGTGCCTACATTCTTTACGATCCCTCCTACTTGGTCATAATCCCCCATGACATAACCATTACAGTAGATCCTTGTGAGGCAGTCACAGATCTTACAATCGTAATATTTTTATGCCCAAAATATGTCTACTTCATAGCATAGCATACCATCAGCCTTGACATATCACACTCTTCAACAACCATACCCCCCAAATAAATTATAGTACACTCCACATCGGGAAGAAAAATAGTTGCAATACCCTCCCTATTCTCAGGAAACAACTTCCTTGACACAATCCCTTACACCTCCATCACCCAAACTTCAACTGTTGCAAGAGGAAGTTAAGATGCTAAATCTTTGCACAACTAGTTATGGACCCCAAAAACCCACATACAATGAGCTATGTAATGAGCTAGTTCACCCTTTAGTTTCTATACCTCCTTACCCATATCGCTTCAAGATTTTGAAGTTTGACAAATACAATGGTAAAGAGGATCCTTGAGAATACATCAGCAACTATCGCTCTGCATGCTACCAACTTCATAGTAGTGATCCCCTCATGTTGCGTACCTTTGCTCTATCACTTGGGGTACAATATCTTGCTTGGTACAACATGCTCCCATGCCATAGCCTGTTCATATTTGAATAGCTGGCCAATTCATTTCTTGAACATTTCTCCATCAACATCAAGAAGAAGATGAAATTTTTTTATGTTGATGCCTTATGATAGGCTGACAATAAACCTATCATGTATTTCTTTTCTTGATGTAGATCAGTCATCCATGACCTAGCTCATAGCCTCCCATCTGTAGAACTTGTTACACTATTTTCTAAGAGTTGTAACAAACATATATCCACCTCTTTACAGCTTCATCAAAGTCGCACATTTGAGGAAGCCATCACCAAAGCCAAGTTCATTGAGGACATCAAGGTCCCGTTGACCTTAAAAAAGTAGTCCCCCTTTTTAGGGGTCTAAGTCCCTTTTCTTAATGGCACACAAGGTGGTACTCCCTTACTCGATCCCATGCACTCTATTGATTTGGAGCATACCAAAAGTCCCTAGGGTGCACAATATGTGCACCCCAAATAGAATTCTATGCACTTCATTAGAGGAGCATGCAGAAGCCCCGCTAAGCACACAAGCCATACGCTCTTCTCAAAGCCCATGCACCCCATTAGGAATGGGGTGTACAAGCTTGTGCACCCCACATATATTCCACATGCTCCACAGGGAGATGGAGCATGTAATAGTCCAAAGGGGCACCCAAGGTGCACGTCCCAAAAAGGAACCCTCGTACGTTTCATCCTTATGGAGTGCATGATGTTCTCTTGAGTGTAAACCTTTGTGCACCCATCATCACCTTGCATGCTCCATTCCAACGAAGTTTACCAAATTTCCTAAGGGGTGCACACCTTCATGCACACCTCGAAACCCACCATGCACTCCATTGTATTAGAGTATATACATGAAGCCTTGGATTGCATAATCTATGCACTCCCCTCCTGACTAATGCTCTCCACTCCCAAATCAGAGTGCATAAATTCCACTAGTGTGCATAGGCTTGTGCACCCCAAACCAAGTTTACACACTCCATTTTGTTGGAGCACACAAAGGTCTAGTCGGGCGCACCATTTTTGCACCTGCCTCTAGGTAGTGTGCTTTGCTATGGAGTGCACAAGATTTTTGAAGGTGCACCCCCTTTGTGCCCTATTGAGTCCCACATTCCCCACTCCCTTGGGGCACATGAAGAGTAAGCGAGCACATGAACCCATGTGCTCACCTTGGAAGCTACGCGATCCACCCCCCAATGGAGCATGAAATATTTTAATGATGTGTAGATCCTGCATGCATGCCCTATCATCACCAACCCTAAACCACCATGTAGCTAACGATTTGGCCCCCAACCACAATTTTAATCTATAGGTACCATTTGCTACCAAGAGCATGGTTGATGTGGTGCACTTGGACTATCAAATTACCTCATCAAATAAAAAAGTGCAGGTGCTCCACCTACTAAAACTAAAATTGTGTGCTTTAATACGAAGGTGGTGGATCCATTTTGCGTCACTCATGCATGCATAAATTGTTCTTGACAAGGTCAAGTGCAGAAGGGAGGAGAAAGAGCCTGTTATATAACCATAGATGCTTTCATAACATAATCCATAAAATAGATACTTTCATACCTTCATTTACACATCCTCTCCATTTTACAAATAACTAATCAATTCCAATAACTTAACATAAAGAATGACAATATTTAATCTTCCATTATTTGATCAAATATCAAAATAACTTAACAACAATATTATATACAAAATATTTATTCCTTATTTATAATCATGATAATATTCATTCCCAAAAATATTCCATTTCAATGTTTTAAATACATAAATGATATTTAGTCTAATATTTTCATCAAGATCTTTCGCTTGTTGGATCTTCTCCAATGAACATTGAAATTAAGTTTAGGGATCAACAAAACTCTTGTATGCATATGCAATCCTAACATGCACTATGCAATAAACATTCAACAATGCTAGAATATAATGCAAAGCAAGTACTATGCAAGAATAATTAGATAATCCCATACTTCTCTCAATTATGAATTCCTTAGCTACTCAAGACTCATCCATATTTGAATTTATTTACTATCAAAACATAATTCCTCATTTCCTAGAATTTATAAAATATTAAACCCCTTCATTCTTGTGGGATTTACTTTGATCCTTCTATTAAAAACTATGAATCTAATGTAACACCAAAAATGCACTTTTTAGGATTTAGCCTAACATTATGCTCTATCAAGGGAATGCGTCCTTGGGAGTTGCTTTATTTAGATATTTGAAATCCGTACAGATACAAATATTTCCATTAGGTTTCCTATAGGTACCATGTTAGATACCCATTTCGGATAATCAATTGGTTGGATGAATTTTACATCCATCAATTTTGGTAACTCATCTTTCACCATTAAGATAATTTTTTGATGCATTTTTTGAGATTTTGCTTGACCGACTTCATATTTGGGTCTAATTTAAGGTTATGTGTAACCAAATTTGTATCAATTCTCGGCATGTCCTTGTACGACCAAGCAAACATGTCATATTTTTCTATCAAAAGAGATGTGATGATGGTACGTTCTTCGAGAGGTAGACTCTCTCCTAGTTTTACTTTCTTAGGATTGTTAGGATCATTTTCAATATCCATGTCAAAAGTCTCCTTAATTGACATATGATACCCCTCCTCAAGTTGATGAGGTGTAGGGATTAGGTATATGTCATCTATTGTATTTGGATGATCTATCATATTAGATTCAACCTCAGCGTTATAGACATCCTGAGTAGGCCCTAGAGTGAAATAGAATGGTTGTAGCATCTCTTCACATGGGAAGAACTCCTCAGACGATGGTGGTGATGCAGTGAGATCAAATTTAATGGCCTCATGATTGAGGTACAATGGATTTGAAGGGTCCTTGGGGTTATGGAGAGGCACGATTAGGTCAATGGAAATCATGTTTATGGATGGTTGGTAATTTCCATTATCACATGGGTAGAACTTATCAATTATTGATGGTTTTGCATGTGTTAGATGTGGCTTAGGAGGAAATGGGATTTTGGATCCGCTCTAGGAGTAGATAAAATTATTGGGTCTTCTCGCGATAGTAGTTACCTCTAGTTAGGTGGGGGAGGGAACATCCTATGGTAGATATCATCTATGTTAACAGGGGGCCTAATAGGCTCGACATATTATATATTAATATTAAGGTGGTGAAGGTTGCAAGGACCTAAGTATTCTATTTCTATTTTATCCTCATATTCATCATCTTTGTCAATCCAATCATTTTCAAAATTATCGTCGAGCTTGGATTCCTCCTGTTTATTGGCCTCATTAGATGATCCAAATTTGTGACTCTCTATGAAAACTATTGTGATTGGGATATGATCTCCTAATAAATGAGAAGGGTCAAGATCAGCGTATTCATTATCATCGATGTCCTCCCTAAAACCTAGGATTATGTTTTGTAGTAAATCGACCAAAAGCTCATCTAGCATGCAAATGGAATACTCTAATTTGAATTTATCCATAGGCAATTGATATTGCAGTAAATAGGTGTTATGATACCTTGCTCATAAATACCTAAGCCATTTTCATGCCAATGGCAATGGTAGAAATATCGTAGAGAAAAATTAGGATTCGACATGTAATATATGTTTCATGTGAATGGTTCATTGTCATGGTTAATCATAGGAGACTAATCTATGGATTGGTTGAAACCCCCATATATGAAGTTCATCTAATTGGATGGTATACCTAGGGGTAAAACTGTTCCAATTGGCAAGGGGGAACACGAGGTCTTCCTATGTCTTGCGCGGACTCAATAATTGGTGTAAATGTAACATTTTGTACCAAATATTCTACAAGCCCAGGGTTAGATAAGTGAATGGTCACTTGGAGTGCAAGATGATGTCGTTGATGTTGTAGGGGATCCAGGTTGAGGTACATCATCCATTTTGGAAAACGATTATTCCTCTTCCATAGGAATAAAAATTTCTATCATAGAAACATTAGGGATGACTTCTAGAGCATCTTACATAGGTGCTTTCAAATTCTATTTGATTAGAGGATCCGATGATGACAAAGGAATATCAAAATTAGCCAATGGTTTAGGTGGAGGTGGTGGTAATGAGGTGGATGGATAAATAGGTACTAATTTTGGTGGGCACTCTGAATGCTTTATGGCGGAACTTGGTCTAATATCTAGATGCACCAAGGGTAGAACAAAATCCCTCATATTACTAAGTTTATTTACGTATTTAAATTGTTTTTCATCCAAAAGGATGACATGAAATTGTTCTTGATGAACGTATTTGATACACAAATGTAAAATTGAAGGAACACATTTCATGTCCTGGATCTAAGGACGATCGATCAATATATTGTATTGCATTGCTCCTTCCAACACATGGCATAATATAGAGATTATTTTAGTCCTACCTGAATAGGTAGGACTATTGTTCCTACTATTGAGCACAAAGCATCGATGAAAGCCCACAACGTGAAGTTAGACAATACTATGTGTGATGTTGGAAGGCTCAAATACTCTAAAGCAGTCATTGTTATTATGTTGATTGATGAGCCTGTATTAATCAATACTCACTTGTATGTGATCTAATTGATGCAAGAGATAATATGTAACAAGGTATCTGCTACGATTGCTAGTACCTATTTTATTTCATGGTCATAGAAGGTTACCATAGGATCTTTACACTTTTGGACATGCCCTAAAAAATTTGTGAATGCATTAGGATCTTAGTGTTGAAGCTCAATAGATTTTAAAATTTCCATAAGTGCTTCCCTATGTCTAGGTGATTTTTGAATAAGCTCATATATGGATATCTTAACCGATGTTTTTTGTAGGCTTTGCATAAGCCTATTTCTTATGGTTATCATTGGTGGAGGCGGTGGACCTAGAAGAGGGTTTTGAGTTGACCCGGTATGGGGTGTATAAGGGATTCACATAGGCACCATAGGAAACACGACTTGCTCATACCTTCTATTTATTGTTATAATTTTAATCATACCTACGAATCTGTGAATGGATGGATCCATACGTATCTCATTGAAATAGTTATTTTTGGTTATGCTTGACCTCATGAGTGGGAAAGAGATCTTTAAAAATCCTCCTTTTTTGATTATCAAGTACAAGAGGGTTGTCGATTTGAAATTGTTTTTTGTCTAACATATCTTGTATCAGGTTCTTAAATCCATAACAAGCTTGGATATCGTGATCTTTCTATCAATGATAGGAACAATACAAGTCCTCTTTAAATACCTTAGGTTTAGAGTAGCTAGTATATATTAGGAAGAATCTCATACAAGGTAATTTTCCTGGCCTCACATAATCTATTGAAGAGGTACTCTAGAGATTCAGGTAGTGGTGTATAAGTGCAAGGAGGGTGATATTGCTAATATTGCTCTTGGTTTCACTGGCACTGATTATTATAATGTGCTAGAGAGGTTTGAGCCTGATAGTTAGGCTATTGGGATGTTTTCTCTATTTTAGTCACATTTAAAACAATCTGATATATCAAAGCTAGTTTCATTTGATTATAGTTGTTTTGAGGATTTTTATTCCACTCCTTTTTACAGGGTTTTATATCTCCCTCCTAGACCTTTATGTCCTTGATAACTTTAGCTTGAGCCAAAGCCTCCTCAAATGTTTGGTATTGTTGCAAGTGAAGGAGTGAGATATGCTTTGAGTAACTTTTTGTAAACATTCGAGTCAATTCTAAAACTGGTACGATGAAAGGTAATTTTGATATTATATTTTTCCATATTTTTTCATAATCCACAAATGGATCATCATCGAATTGATGAAGGTTTGATAAGCTAGTTAAGTTAGCCTTATTTTTGACACCGAAGGAGAAGCATTCTAGAAAGGTGTTGGCTAGTTGTTCAAATCTAGAGATGTTATGCCTTGGTAGTTGATTATACCACTCTAAGGCTGCATCAAAGAGTGTTATCAAGAAGGTTCTCAACAACAAAGCATCATCATCTTGCAACTATAAGCACAAGTTCATGAAACTTGTTACATGATCCTGTACATCTTTGTCTATTTTGAATTTATCTAGTTTTGGCATTTAAAAGTGTTCTAAATAAGGAGGACAAGGAATTGATGGATGAAGGGGTTGATTGTATAGTTTACGCAACATCGACTTTTGGTAGCCCATTCCTTGCTTTATAGAAATTTAATTTGCTCTATAAGGACCTTGTATGCATGAGATGATATGATCTCATTATCCTAAATTAGTCTCCTAGGGGGTGGAGGTGGAAGATTTTTGTTACACTGAGGTGGCAAAATGTAATCGTTCATCACATCTTCATAAAGTGATTCAGGATACACTTGATCCTAGAACTCAGGTTCTATTTATTTGTATATTTCATATTTCAGTTGATATAACACTTGATGTTATTGTGGACGAGAATTATGAATAGACGTAGAAGGAGGATGATTGTTCGTCGACCTAGAAGGTATCTCCTAATGTTGCGCAGTGCACCTTAGGTTAGCTTGTTGCTTGTATGTTCTAGGTATCAATATTTCATTGTAGGCTAGCCTATGCGATTGATCCTCATGCAATCCCTATTCAATAATTATTTCTTCATGCAATCTATGTTCATACAACCTCTGACGATGTAATCTTTGTTGTTATGTGTGTTCTTAGTTTAGGCTCTCTCTTTATTTTTGCAAATCATCCAACTATGATTGGAGTAATTTCTCTCATTGACTGGTATTAGGCGTAGGTAATTGATCTATCCAATTAGTTGTATAGGTTCTATGGATTCTCATATTGACACGAGGGGATTTGGCTATTTTTATCCATGCAGTAGGAATAGTTACCCTTTTTCCTCGATCGAGAGAAGCTACGTTGACTCGATGTTTGATCCTAGGAGTGTTATCCTCATGTAAATATGGTGTAGGAGTATGACATGTCCATGTAGAACACTCTTCGCACATGAGGATAGGACACACTAGATCTTTGTCTCACTCATCCTCAAAGTGGGTATGAATAGAAGAAGTCACTCTACTAGTAGCACCCAGACCGTATCTATCTAGATGATTAAGCTTTTGACTCAACCAGGTACAATTGAGAGGAGTAACCCCCTCATCTAGACTAGGTAAAGGTATATATCTTACCCCATGCTTAGATGGGAGTGTAGATCAATTAGGGACAAGCAGGGGGGTAACACGAATTCGTGTTACCCCCCTGCTTGGCCCCTCAATGAGCGGATCTTGTATAGAAATGACACGATATGGGTGTGGTCTGATAAGATCATCCTCTTTATCATGTGGAGGTCCCATAGGTGCACTCTTAGTAGGGGTACATCTATGATCAGATCCCCTATGAGTGAAATTATTGTCATTATGGTTGCTAGGTCATCATTCAAGCATGAGTAAGTTAGTTGGATTGTAGTGAAGATGTTTTGGGCCTCCTTGTACATTTTATGCAGCTTCATTTTGTGACTGAGCATGGCTACGTGTGGTGACCATTATGTGTTGATTATGCATATAGTAAAGGAAATAGACAAAGTATAAAAATTTATTATCTCATTTAAATATTTCTTTGTGATTCCTAAGTTGTCTAGTGTATTTTAATTTGTTGATGTTATTGCTTTCTTGCTTGTGTTTTTTATTTTGTTGATGAAATTCTTAGTTTAAGGTATTTCACCTATATCCTCTCACACACAAACCTAGTGATGAAGTCCAGGTTGTAAAACCCACCAATATTTGGTAATGAAGGTGAAATTCAATGAGGGAGTCTAGTCCTACCAGTCCTCACCTAGTTCACCTTGATCAGCAATATACCTCTTCGAAAAGAGATACATGCTCTATTCCTTGACTATTATGGTTCTTGGATTGGCCTTGGCCAAAATAGGGTGAAAAATAATCACTAACAAGCCAATGAGGTGGTGATGAAGGCCACTTTCATTAGTCTTGATCAATGGTTGGGTGTGAATTCCAACTCGCTGATGTTTAATATGATTCATGGTGTGTGTGGATTTTTTTTATTTCATGCAAAAAGAAAAAATGCAAACATAGAGAAATAAATGAGTTTTTGCTAATGCATGAAATAAATTTTTAAATTTTTAAATTCCTAGGTAAGAACATTTCAATTTCAAAAAAATTAAAATTGCAAACCCTACTATGATGTCAGCCTTTGTACAGGCACCAAGCACACAATCCACACAATCAACAAACAGAGGTCATCTCTATGTAAGATGATCTATTCTAATATAAAAGCGGTCATAAATAGGGGTTGCTTAACCCAGCAGTGGCAAGCGACAGAGGTTGTTGGACCTAGGAGTGATCACAAGTAGAATACTTCAAATTTAAGAATTCTTCTATATTTTTCAATTAAAACATGAAATTCTAACTTTTTCTATGAAAAGCAAGAAAATTAAGTATAGAAAAACTCATAGGAGAATCCCACATCTAATTAATTTGTTGCTTCTCTAATTTGTTTTATTCTACTCTGAGGTTGTCAAGGGGCAAAGTAACGGGGTCTGTTGGCCATCACAGGGTATGATGGTGGCTCCTACGAGCCGTTCCAGCCTAAATTTGTGGTACTTGTAATTCAATAAAATAAATAAAATAGGTAATTAATGACATATTTATGAAAATTTAGATGAGGTTCAGCCATGATCGCCATTGTAGATATGCAAAAATTGTACACCTAAACAATTATACGAAATCAAATTGACAATATAATCATGTAACCATCAAATATCAAAACAAGAAATATATAAAATGGTGTCCTTCTCATTAATATTGAAATATTCCTTCATAATGTGGTTACAAAGATATCCCTCTTAGGGATTTATACCAATTTGATACAATTTACAATAAATAACCCAAAAGTAGGTGTATCCCACAAAGTCTTTGCACCTTCAAAATTGATTTGGGGAGGGTTTCTTGTGACCTCCACATGGTGAGATAAATATTGATGAATATTTATGTTCAAGAACTCCTGCTAAGATCTGAAACCTGCACACAATAACACTTACAAGACATTAATATAAAATTAAGAACCTCTCATGATGAGGTCCATATCCATGGTAAACAAATAAAAATAAATCTTGAAAATGATAAAAATATGGATGAAAACTGAATCAAAATATGCTAGAAAACCAAAGAAATGTTGCTAAAGCTACTATAACTAGGAAACACAAAAAAAAAGCAGATGTCACCAAGAGGTCGTCATGGGGTAAAACGGTCAAGTCTTCTGACCATCATAAGATATGATGATGACACCTACGGGTCACTTCAGGATGAAGTAGTCACTGAACAAAAAATTGTTTCTTCATGACCGATGTCAAAAATGCCTAGGTTGGTCTAATGAATTGATTTTTCAAGGGTTGCATAGTTGAAGCACGATTGAATTACAAAAATTAGCATGAAATAAGGTTTCTTGATGGTAAAATATTGTTGAATTTGGTCTTCAAACTCCAAGGGACTCCATTGTTGCATTTGATAGCTTCATAATGAGATTTGAGCAACACTTCGTTGCTTATGAGAGGATGTTATCTCTAGTAAAAAAACTAGCAGTACTTCATTATGGAGAATGTGAGATATCTTTTCATGAAGGTTTGGCGTCTTCTTATAGATTTTCAAAATGGTAATATTAGCTTGCAAGAAGATCTAAAAACCAAGAATTGGTTAGGACCTAGGAAGACCAAACATCACATCTAGAACCTTCTCGCGCTTGACAGTTAATGCTTAACTAACCTATAACTAATTTTAGCTCAACTCAGGAGCCTGATTTTGTTACAGGCATAACCATCCCAGGGTAGAGAAGCCATGACTGCTAGCCATCAGGGAGTACAATGGCCTCTAGAGGCCACTCTTGGGTATGACGATCCAGGCTACAAAAGATAGGTTGCCCCTATTTGAGTGGTAAAAACCACTTTTAAACCTTGAGGATGCCCAAGGTGGGTCATATGGCCTGAAAAGGTTTCCATATAGGTATCCTACTCAAAATTATATTTTTTAGGTGTCTACACTTACATTCCCCCTAATTCCAACATCTGGTATCAGAGCATTAAGTCATTTTTAGAAGAGAGGATATCATAGAATATGGAGAGTCTGTGTGAGTGTTTTAGTAGGGATAACCATCGTCATCTAACGACATTCCCTCTCATGATTAAGGAAGAGTTTTGGCTAGAAAAAATGATTCATGTGAAGCTATTTTTTTGGTTTTATAGTCTTTGAAAGTCTTGAATATAACACAAGAAAGTTTAAATATCATATGGAAGAATAATAAATGGTGGAGAGGTGCTAGACAAATTCTTGGAAGAGGTAATATTTTTTGTAGTATATGAAGACCGTATTTGTTGAGGCTTGTCAAAATATATTGGTTGCAGGTCGACAAAACTTATTTTGTGTTTGAGACATCACGCAAGGAGCAAGGGGAGCTTGTGCTTGAAGAATTATTGTGCTCGAGATATTACATAAAGTATTTATAAATTTAGTCAAATCCCTATGATTTACAAGGGATAATAAATATTTTTGCATTGTATCTTGTCAAAAATAAGTATAGAAGCTCACCAAATAGTAGCACCAATACTTGGAAACCATGTGCAGGTAAAAAATATCGTCTTAGAGATAATTTTATGCTCAAGAATTGTTTGGTGAATACAACTCAAGAAAATTTATAATGTAACCCTACCTATGTGAAATTGAAAAAAATGTTGTGTTAGGAACCAAATTATGTTTAGTTCACACTACAACATAGTGACCACCTATTACAGTTGTCAAGTGTTTGTGCCTCATGTGGAAAAAAAAATTTGGGAAGTCCAAGGAGCATGGGATGTAGCTCCGAGGATAATATTTAATATTTTTTTTACCAAGGTTAGCTCCTTGTTTTGTTGTGATATTGTCACACTTCTTCCTAATATAACCTAGTCTACCAGGTTCTTTCTAAGAAAAGGGAAGAGACAAAAGCAATAAAACTAACTAGCTTAGATTAAGGGTGGTAATGCACCAAGAATAACAAATGTTCTCTATGTTTTTATGGGATGAATGAACATATGAGTCACCCATACCAAGAAAGTGAACATGGTTCCATAACAACATACATATATGTTTTTTATAAAATTTGCACAAGATATAGATAATAGTGATGAAGTTTTCATACAAATTTACACATACATGAATAATGAGACAAATATAAGGGCTTGAAGGGGCCTATACATAGATTGATTCGAGGCTCAAGTCAAGATCAATATATAAGAGAAGTGAGAAGAACTCTATTTGGACCAGATACTAGGAATGAGGAAATATTATTCTTTTTCTCCCCAATTATGATAGAAAATTGGCAATTTTTAAAACCTTTATCAAGATTCAAAATTTTCTCCCAAAATATCCTGAGCAGGAAAGCTTGTTTTCTGTGGTTGTTGAGCTTGAGGTACCATGTTGCATTTATTTTTGATAAGTCCAACATTGATATAGGGTCTAATCACCTTAAATTCCTTATAAGAAAAATTATATCCCTCAGCTATTTCATTAGTGGCCTCTCCTCTTCATCGGAGTTCAATCTCAGGTGATGTTGGCTTATGCTTGTCAGGGAAGCCTTGCCACTAATATTTATATGGTGTGGGCTCCACCCTCATACTCTACTTATCCATCGAGCCATTGCTCGTCTTGACCTTCCATAGAATTTGGTTGTTTTTTATGTTAACTAATCTCTACCTAGGTTTTTGGTGGTCGAGTTTCCATGTGTGATGTGGCCTTTAGGATACTATTATTTTCTCAATTTTTCCTCATCTACCATTTTTACTTATTTAATGCTAGATCCTCATACTTCGAGAGTAACCCTTGGCCTAGGACTACCTTTGAGAACCTAATTGCTTTGGTAGCACTCTTTTGAATGTCAAAGTCATAGGACTACCTTCTAGATGATTTTCCTATCTGGTTGATACTACTTTTGTTACCATTATGCTCTTTGCTTGATTGTTGATGATTTGGAGTTTCTTCATAAGGGCTACCATAATTTTCATTTGGTGAGTGTTTTCCAAGATATTATCTTTATCTAGTTTAGCAAATTTGTTTCCCTATGCCTTTTACCATAAACTTTGGGAAGACCTTTACCTAGTAAGCTTTGACAAGTTTAGAAATTTTAGCCCTGTAAATATTGTCCCCTTTCTTTTCTTCCTATTTGATCACTGGGTTCCACTTTATGGACATGATGTTGGTATCATTTGGCAAAAACCCGATGATACATATTGCTTTGAAATCTAACTACCAAAAGAGGGTGGTTTAGTTTTTGGAACCACCCCTCTACTTGAGGGACGGATCTAGGGCTGCCAAGTAGATAGAAATCCTATCATCAACAAAGCCCTTTTAGTTATAATCAAAAATTCTCTAAGATCCTTGTTTGGGGTGGGTCTTAGCATAGTTACCACCAGAAAGGCTAAATCCTTTTACCTATCTAGTTTGGGTGGTTAACCTTACCTTGTGGCATGGGGATCTTTGAACTTGCTAACAACTTTTGGCATAGGCTCTCTATTATTGGCATCTTCAATATATTTCTAGCATTAACTACTTGATAGAAGGAACTTTCATTCCTCTCATTTTGCTTGGTTATAGACAATAATATTTCTCAAAATTCCTTCTTTAGGCTATATTTGCCTAATGTAGTGAAATTTCACTATAGTTTGGTGAATCACAAGGTGGATTCTACTTGCAAGAGGTAAAGAACCCAAAGTTGTAGCCTTATCTATTATACGTGGAGTCTATGGAGGAAAATCCAAATAATTTTAAGCTTAGGGGATGTTAAGTAGATTTCTTAAAGGATAGCCAAGGTTGGGAGCTTATGAGATGTACTGAAGAAAGCTCCCCCTTTTTATAGAATTCTCTTGCTTGGAAAAAGTCACTTGAATTCCTTTGCCTCATTGGTCTCATTTAGAAATTCAATAGGAAGTGATCACCTCAATATAACTAAATCACCAAAGACATGATTTTCTACCATTTTACCTCATGTTCAATCATGGCATCTATCTTTTCTTGGGTCATTCTACTTGGAAGCACCTTATTTAGGGCATGACTAGGGATCAGTAGAGCATCGCATATGTCAACTCCTAATAAAGTCTCATTTTGTTCTTCAAATATATTTAATCTAATAGGATTTGATACCCTCTCCTCCTTTTGCATCAATCCCTCTATCTCCCTTAATATTGTTGCTTGACTTCCTCTTCTAGCTTCCCAATCGGGATACTATATTGCGTTTGCATTCTACCACTCACCATAACACTAGTCCTTTTGAAACCAATGTAAAATTCATCTCTATCCCACATCATCAATGTTTGTTCTGGTAGTCATATATTGAGGCCTAGGGCAACATTTAAGGTAGGTCTTTAAGTAGTCAACTCTAGGATTTTTGGGGTAGGCTGGAAATAGGTGGGTTAGGCTATGGAATATGTAGTCAGTTAGGAGTCATTATATATATACCAATGAGGATATAGAAATAAGTATTTCTAAGCATACATATCCTTAATATAATTATTTTGAGATAGTATGATATCCCTGACAAGGTTGTGTGATGATTACTACAAGGGGACTAGGATGGGCATAATTTGTTGTTCTATTGCTTGGGGTTGATTAGACTCACAAGAAGGCTAAAGCAAGTACCTTTGGTAACCATTGGGCCAAGGCTAATGACTTTGGATACCCTATTGGAAGAGGGTATGGTGGGTACCTTGAGACAAGAACATCAATATTAGCCAACCTTCCAATTTTTATTAGGTCTCTTTTAGCTTAAGAGTCCATCTAACAGGCTTTTGATAGGGTTTTCCCTCCTATAGATTTTACCATCATAGCTATATCTTAATAAATAATCTTTAGATAATAAATTAAATCCATACCTAGAGATGGCCTAATTTCATTAGGGATCATATGCCAAGTTTTGTGGAACCTGGTGTTGAAGTCATCCATGGCTTCCATGGGAACTCTTTTAATGGTCATTAGTTTCTCTAATAGGGGTATCCCATTTGCATTTTCTCTAAATCTATCTGCCAATAAGTTAGAAAATTGATCCCAGTTGATGATGGATTGTGGGATGAGTGATATATACCACTCTATTGTATTTCCTCTAAAATATGTTATCAATAATCTGAGCACTACATTATGGTGATCAACATTGTATAATATGCATAGACTAACCATGTTTTGGAGGTGCTCGATTGGATTTGTGGCATCTTCCCTGGTGAAGAGTGGTAAAGATTTTAGCATTAGGATTAGAATCTCATTTTATGTAGCTTATGGGGTTGGTGATCATAATGGGTCTTTGTCATTGCATATTGGTAGTTGTCTCTACTAGTTTTACACTGTGGTCATTATCTCTTGTTGGATTCTCCTTCTAGGCCCATGATTTAAAGGTGAATGGGCTCATAAAACATTGAGTTTGCTTTCAAATAGAAAATTTGTCATGCAATGATTTTATTGAACATTGGAGTAACCAAGTGAGTTATACATATGCTTCAAAACCTGATATATTGAGGCTTTCAACAAAATTTCAATTTGATATCCTTCAAAGTGTCTTCCTTTGGATATTTATTTTGAGCAGAGTCACCAGGTGAATATTTCAATGCTTCGATAAGCGATAAACTAAGACCTTTATTAGAGTATCAAATTAAGATCCATTGGATGTGATCCATACCATTGGGAATGCCAATTTAATTTTTGGGAACCAAATTGTGGTAAGTTCATTCCCTATCATAGTGACCACCTAATTTTTGAGTGCATTTGATATCTGTATCTTTCATGGAGAATAAAGTTTGAGAATATTGGGAAGCATAGGATGCTACTCCAAGGATAACCTTTGGGATTTTTACCAAGGTTGGCTCCTTGTTTAGGTGTGATCTTGTAGCACTTCTTCCTAATCTAACCTAGTCTACCAAATTCTTTCTAGAAAAAAGGAAGAGAGAAAAGTAGTAAAGGAAAGCAAGAAAAATAACTAGCCTAGACTAAGGGTGGCAATGAGACAAGAATAATAAATGTTCTCTATACATTGATAGGATGAATGAACACACAAGTCACCCATGAGAGGAAATTAGAACGATTTCATAATGGTATACATATACACTTCTTATGAAATTTGCACACAAGACAAATACTTTTTTTGGTAAATTAAAAATTTGCATTACTGAAAGGGTTTTAAGGATCCCTTAACCTTGATACAAAACTAGAAATAAAAGTTGTAACACGATGAAGGACACACCTTTAACCCCCTAAAAACCTTAGACTATCAATAACTGCAACTGAGGACACAACCTCGGGCTTAAGGGCCCAGATACAATAGAAGAAAAAAAAATTGAGGTCGCAGCCTCAGACTTGAGGACACTTAGATACAGGAGAAAAACTAAAACGTGAAAACTACAGTTGAAGAAGTAAAGGCCTCCATGCAAGTAAAGCATGAAACTTAAAATTACTTATTATCCAAAAGATACCAGGCTCCACGTAGGGTAGCCTTAGAAACAAAAAATATGGATAAAAGGAAATTAGTCCTTAGCTAAGATCTTGTCTTCGTCCTTGGTGTCCTCCTTATTAGTGTTCTTGGGCTCATCATCTTTAGGCTCCTCTTTAATAGCAAACTTATCTGCTTTGGACCCTCCATAAACCTCCTGGCTAATCTAACCACCAAATAATATTTTTAGTAGATCTTCCTAGATGTCCATTATAGAGTTAACCATTGCATTCACCATAGCAGTGGTGGACAAAATGATGAACTCTTTTAGGTGTTTGGTTTCATCTTTATTGTCTACTTCCTCATTCTTTATCTCAATCACATTGCGCTTAGCTGCCAGGTTTTGAAGTTGAGTAGACTTCCTAACAGGTTCCTCTACGCTATCAAAGTTGATGCTCTTCCTGACCCTCAAAATTGTGACATCCTCAATAACTTTTCTCTTTTTCTCTGCTAAGGTGAGGTGAGCCAAGGACCCTGTAGGCTTAGCAAGGTTGGGAATGATAGGATTGTGTTTGGGACTATTATCCAGGATGTAAGTGTAGATGGCCTTATACAAACCCTGATGGCGAGGAAGATCATGGATCTTCTTATTCCTACAAGAAGTAATGGATTTTTTCATGGAATTGAATAGGAAGAGGGGGATGCTGAGAGGATTAATGTCCCAAAAATGGTTTACAAAAGCCAAATGGTAGGTTTTTAGGAGTTTATCAGGGTCATCTATAGTGATAAATTCCATGATGGGTTTCATTACTACGTCCTAAGGGGATTTTAGGTCACTCCTAAAGATCCCAAGGCTCTTGGAATTATTGAGGATTTTCTCATTTCCTTTAAACTCGGTGAGCTCAACTTCCCAATTATTTTCATGCCTATGGATGGAATGACCTTCAGGGTTTTAGCCAGTAATGGAAGACAATAGGTGAACGTCAACCCTGAAGCTCCTATGATGCACGATAACAGCATCGTTATCCTAGGTCTTAAGGAAGGCATGCATGATCTCAAGCTTGGCTCCAAAAAACATATGGAGTATGGAGAAGAAGTGTCTATCCTAGAGAATCTTATCCACCATCGAGTTGCAGGAAAAGTAAATGGGCTCAATAAAGTGGTTTTACATGGTGGATAGGGGAAGGGGGATGATGTGGGAATGGACAATAAAAAAGGGGGTGGGCGATAGGGACAACAGACTGCGTAGATAGAAATAAATAGGTTGGCAAGTGAAGGTGGAGCGAGGAGGACCAACAATGATAAAAAGGATAGGAGCTTGGGACAAATGCCAAAAAATGTGGGGGATGCTAAATAAAATTATTACCAAGAATTATGGGGATATAAAAGTGCAGGTGTGGGAGCAAGGAAAATATGGCTCATGGGGATTGGGAGGCTTGCACAAGAGAAGGGCCAGCCAGCTCAGAGGAGGACATGCATCATGGAAAAAGTGACATTTAGGAAACATGCCCTTGACAATACCATCGATGAAGATTAGCGTAGGAAATCTGGAAGGAAAAGACGCTCCCAAAAATTTCTTAGGATAATAAATTTCAAAGACCGAAGTGCCAGCTCCTGATGACTGTTGGCCTCGATGATCTCCCTCGCATTGTACCATGTCTTATGGATGTAAATAATGGTTGTGAACGTTCCTTGGGCATCCGCACTGAGATGGGAATTGAGGTTGTGAGGCCCAAAGAATGTGGGTTTCTAATGCCAAATTGGGCACATTGATTTATTCAAGTGAGAAACTTTAGGATACCTTCTAATTTTGAAATTAAACATCATGTTACGATACCTGCCTAAGCTTGACAAAGGAAGCCACAAAATAAAACAATTATTAGCGTACATTCCTAAAATGATGGTCCAAACAGCAATGACCTTTCAGTAGAGGGTGACATGGATGGGAGAATGGAATATTTGATGGCAGTGGAGGGTGATGTGGATGGACATATATAAATTTTGGTGGTGGTAATTATTGTTAAGTAAAAGGGACATCTAGATGATCTACTGGTGGTAAAAAGGAATTATGTGGAAAGACATGTGGATCTTTTCAATCGAAATGGTATTAAGAATATTCCACTTGTCATGTTGATTAGGAATGATCACGTGGCACATGAAAATTCCTAAGAATTTGATGGTGTTACACATGAGGGGAGGGTTGAATATCCTGGAGTATAGCCTTCTATTGAGAAATATTCCTTTGAGGTTTCTCTTTATCTGCAATAGCATGTATTTCCTCAAGAATTTCATCATACCAGGTCTGGAAGTTGATCGTGTTAATGCCAATGTTGACTAATCTGTTGGCAACCCTATTTGCTTCTTTGTAAGCATATTGAAATATGAATTATTGCATGTCAAGGACCAAGGTCCTAGCTCCTTCAATATAATATCTGACTCTCTAGGAAGGTCTACAATTGCTATTCCTGAGGTAATTTATAATTTTGAGGGAGTCTCCTTTGACTATCAAATTATTGGTAAAATTCTTTGTCAGGCAAATACCCCTCCACATAATTTTGGCTTCAGAAACATGATTTGTCTACTCACCTAATCCTTTAGCAAAGGCAAGGATGATAACTCCTTGGTGATTTCTGAGGACACCTCTTACCCCTTATTTCCCTAGATTACCTTTAGCAACTCCATCAAAATTAATTTTGAACCATCCTATCGGTGGAGGAACCCCAATAGAAACAAGTCTGATGTTGGCTGGAGGGCATAATTCCTCTAAGGACAGACCAATATCCTTGCCAATATTAGATTTAGTCTTGGAGCTGACTTGGAGGAAGGGGGAATGAGAGAGGTTTTCTCCAATTCATTGGCCAAGATTATGGAAAATAAGAGCTTGGGAACCTTAGGCATTTGTGAGAAAACTTTGTTGTTTCTTTCAAGCCAAACTTGCCAAAGAAAGTGGTGGAGGCAAATTTTCCAAAAATAATTGAGGTGGGGGTCGCAGAAGGGGGAGGGCCAATGGTTGAAAAGATCACCTATGGAGTTGGGTTTGGCCCATTGGATATGTAAGGAATGGAAGATGGAGTCAAGGATGGATGAGGAGAAATGGTAGTGGAGGAAAAGGTGAGAAGGGGATTCCCAAGAATTTTGGCAAAGGTAGCATCTGTTAGGGATGGAAATGCCTTTCTTGATGAGATTATCTATGGTTAGGATTTTCTCTTGGATGGTAATCCAAGAAAATAAAGAAACCTTAGGAACAAGGGACTTAACCCATACTAGGTTAAAAGGCAACAGGGTGGCCTCAATATCAAGGAGGAGGAGATAGGCTGATTTGACTAAAAATTCCCCACTTTTGGAAGGTTCCCAAATGACCTGATCAACAGAATTGTTAGAGTAAATGATGGTTAAGTGTAGGAGGGAGTTCAAGATAGCTGATTCATTCAATAAATTAGGGCTCCTAATGGGAATCCAACTGGTGGTGTTATTTTGGGAGTTAAGGAAATCAGAGACCTTATACCATATCCTAGAACCAGTAAAGGATTTGAGTCTAGATAGAATAGGGTCATTGATGAGGGGGTCTTGGGTGATCCATTTATCTTTCTAAAAATCAATTTTGCTTCCATATCCCAGCTTCCACCTTAATCCTTTCTTGAGGATAGTCCTCGTAATAATGATATAATTCCATAAAGCCAACCCTCAGTTGGGGGTGTCATCATTTAGGAAATCGCCATTTTGAAGATACTTTCTTTTGACAATGGAAATCCACTCATTTCTGTCTCCTGACACCAATATCCAAGCTTTCCTAGTAACCAAAGCTAAATTGAGTGAATGGACCCTTCTGAGCCCAACTCCTCCTTTATATTTGGGTTTACAAACCTTGTTCCAGACCACAAGATGGATCCTTTGTTTATTCTCACCTCCAATCCATAAAAAATAAATGGATTTGCTCTATCCTAAGGGAGACAGTAACTGGTGCCCAAAAAATAGATAGAAAGTAGACCAGATGCTTTGAAGGGTAGCTATAGTTAAAGTGCATTTGGTTGCTTGAGATAGAAGATTACCTTTCCATCCTGCAAGATTTTTTTGAATCCTCTCAATAACATTGTTCCACATTGAAGTTGCAGGTTGACCACATAATAGAGGGAGCCCAAGGTAAGTAACAAGGAGAACAGCTACAGAACATTCTAGAATTCTGGTAATCTTGATCTAGTCATGATGTTTCCATACAAATTTACACATACATAAAGAATGGGACAAAGAGTAAATAGCCACAACTCTTTATATATATGTTAAAACCAGTCAAATACATATGCCACAATGAAAGGGCTTGAAGGGGCTTGTACATAGATTAACTCAGGGTTGGAATCCATATCAACATAAGATAAATGAGAGAACTCTATTTGGACCAGTTGCTAGGCATGAGAAAAAATCATTCTTTCTCTCTCCAAATATGATACAAAATTGGCTATTTATACAACCTTTATCTAGATTTAAAATTCAAAATTCCCTCCTAAAATATCTTGAGCAAGAAAGCTTGTCTACTTCAGTTTTCGAGCTCAAGGTTCTATGTTGCTTTTATTTTTGATAGGTTTTGGATTGATCTAGGTTTTGATCACCTTAAATTTCTTATAGGTAGATTAGTGTCTTTTAGGTATATCATTAATGGCCTCTCCTCTTCATGGTAGTTTGGTCTTAGGTGATATTAACCTCTACTTTTTGGGGTAGTCGTGTTTCTAATCCTAAGATAGTGTGGGCACCACCCTTAAGCTCACCTTGTTCATCAATTCATTACTCCTCTTGACCTTCTGTCGAATCCAATTTTTGTTTATGTCAACTGATACCTATACAAGTTTCTTATGACTAGTCCTCCATATGTGATGTGGCCTTTAGGATATTGTTGTCTTCATGATTTTGCCCTATCTTGTCATATTTCCTTCTTTGGGGCTAGATCATCAAACTTTAGGAGCAGTCCCTAACCTAGGACTACCTCCAGGAACTTGGTTTCTTTGGTAGCACTCTTTTGCATGTCAAAGCCTCAGGACTAATCCCTTCAATCAAGGTTGTCACTATCTTCTAGATGATTTTCCTATTTGGTTGATGTTGCTTTTATTGTTGTTTTGCTCCTTGCTTGATTTTTGATGCTTTAGAGTTGCTTATTTATAGGAATTACCAAAATTTTCATTTGGATATTGTGCCATAAGCTATTCTCTTTGTCTAGTTTAGCTAATTTTTTCCCCTATGCCTTTTGCCATAAAATTTGGGGGGCCTTCATATTTCCTAGTAAGCTTTGACAAGCTTATCAACCTCAACCCTGTAAACATTGTACCCTTTATTTTCTTCCTCTCATCCTTGAATTTAATTTTGTGGATATGATTTTGGTGTCATTTGGAAACAACCCTAGGATACATGTCACTTTGAAATCCAATTACCAAAAATAAGGTGGTTTGATTTTTGGACCCACCCATCTAGTTGAGGGATGGATTTGGGGCTACTAAGTAGATAAAAACCCTGCCAATAGTAGAACCCTTTTAGTTACCATCAGAAAGGCTCTAGGGTCCTTGTTTGGGGTGAGGCTCAACTTAGTTACCATTGGAAATGCTAAAGCATTTTACCTATCTAGTCTAGGTGGTTAACCTTGCCTCGTGGGACAAGGAGTTTTGAACTTGCTAGCAACTTTCAACGTAGGCTCTCCCTCATTGGTGTCTGTAACATCTTTCCAATATTAGCTACTTGATAGATAGAAGGAGCTTATAGTTCTCTCATATTGCTTGGATTTGGATAGCAATATTACTCTAAATTCCTCCTTTATAATATATTAGCTTAATGTAGTGAAAATTCACTATAGGTTGGTAAATAAATGATTTTGTGTGATGTTTGGAGATTGTTTCTATTTTTAATAAATGTTAATATTCTACTGTTAGGGTACCTAGGAATAGATACTAGGGGATATATTATTATATTGTATAAGGGTTGGCATGGGCCACACATAACCCAAGGTTGATTGTATTATAATATTATATTATATTATAATATAATATTATACTAGTAGTAGGCTCCCCAAAGTAGAATCATGAAGATCAATCCTATGTAATTGTCTTTGCCCACAAAGTAACTTATGGGAATTTGCCCTCCTTAAGTGGCACTCTCATCTTGGGAGATCTTGTGGAGTTATTTATTTTTAAGGAGTATTATTTGTGTTTCCCTACCTAAAGGGTATTATCTATCTTTGTCTCTTGTGTGGATTATTATTATGGATATTATTTGTGGATGAATGATTTGATATTTTTGCATATTGGTGAATTATTTCTATTAATAAGAATAAATTTCTCTAACAAGTGGTATCAGAGAAACGATTCTGTAAAAGTGAGGATTTTTTTTGTGGAATTGTAAAATTAGGGCAGATTTTTTTGGAAAAACATCTCATCTTTTAGGAGCCATATCTCTGTGAAATTTTATCCGATTCAGGTAGTTCTTGGGTCAATTTGTGTAGAATATAAAGAGCTTTAAAATGAGTGTTCATATGAAGCAATATGAGTAGTATTAAGGGAGATATAACCTTTTGAATTCATCCATTTGGACCAAGAGCAATGATGAATTTTCAAAATCATGATTTTTTTGGAAGATGAAATTTGTTAGTTCGGGTAAGCAAATCAATTGCAATTTATTTTGTTTGGAATAAAAATTGCATATCTAGTTGTTTATGGAAATTTTAGCTTTAAATCAGTGGAGAGATATATATTTTTATAAAACCCTAGTTTGCATTGGGGCATGATATATATTGTCAAAAAACCCTAGTTTGCATTAGGGAATCAACTATGGCACTTCAAAAGTTTTTTGGAACAAATGATATGGATGTGAGAGAGTGGTTGACAATAGTAAAATATCAATATGGTGAAAGCATGCAGTTACACTTTTGCTTTCAAAAATATTTTTGGGGTGAAGCTTTACAATGGGTAGAAAGCTTTGTTAGGAACAATTCGAGGTGCACTTGGAAAGAAATGGAACCAACATTCTTGAGAAAATGGGTACCTTTTCAATTACAAATAAAGTTAGATATTTGTAAGAGAGATCTTGAGGAAAGGGATAAAAATATAGATAGCTTAATGGATGTCATCAAAGACCTTGAAAAGAAACTACAAAGGATTTGAAATGAGCAAAATGAAATGAAAGGAGAATGGGTAGTTTTCAAGAAACATAATGAATATTATGAAAAATAAATAAACTCACTCAAGAAGGAGAAAGAGGAAAATGTTAGGGAAGATAATGAGAAGAATGAAGCCACATATTTGGATTTTCAAAAGCAAGCAACTATTTTGCAGGTTCATGGAAGCATTCAAAAGGAACAAGTTATTATTTCCATTGAACCTAGTAGTAGATATAATTTTATTAATATTTATTTGGCTAAGAGGTTGCAGATTCAAGCAAAAAATATCAAGGAAATACAATTGGAGAGTGAGAATATTCATATTTTTGAATATTTTAATATCACCATGGATAAATATATTTTATATTCTGATTTTTATGCTATTAATATGATGGGTGATGAGGATATTGTTCTTGGTTATCCTTAATTATATTCTTTGGGTATTGTTAACATTAATGTGTAAAAGAAGTTTATGAAGTTATGGTACAAGAAAAAAAGATAACATTACAAGATATTTATTAGCTTAAGGAGCAAGAATCCAAGGAAAAATAAAAAGTGGTTGTAGAGAAACAAATTGAAGAACAAATAGAAGAACCTGAAATAGAATTCAAGAAGGCAGTAGCAACAACTTAGTCCATGAAAGAAGCAACAACAATTGAGTCCATGGAAATAACAATAGCAGAGTCTAAGAAAACTTTGTTAGAAGAGCACAAGGATATACCAAACAAAGGGAACATGAAAGAACAATGTGTAGAAGATTTTAAAATAATGGAGCCAAATGTTGAGGAGTCAAAGAAGGTAGTAGCTTATCGCCATCCACACCACCATGAGTGGCAACAATATTGGAGGTATGGCTCAAGGTAGCAATATTATGGTTCTACATGGAATCAGAAGGGCACTAAGTATGGTAGTGTTTGGAAGAGAAAGCATAGTGATTTTGGTTTTCATAGTGGTTCATCAACATCAAGGAACAAGTGGACCCATCATTCAAATTATCAAAATAAAGCAATAGAAGTGTGGAGCCAACAAAGCATATTTGGTTACTCAAGTGGCAAAATGGCATACCAGCATCAACGATAACCACCACCAATCAATTTTTCACTAGGATGGATGGATGATCGAGATTGGTACCAGTTGCTAACATTGCTTAGAAAATCATATTATCTTGTTTCTTCATATGTTTCGATTATGAAATATTTATAAGTAGGGTGGCATGTTAGGGTACTTAGGAATAGATAATTGGGGATATATTATTATATTGTATAAGGGTTGGCATGGGCCACACATAACCTAAGGTTGATTGTATTATAATATTATATTATATTATATTAGTAGTAGGCTCCCCAAAGTAGAATTAGAAGATGGGTATATAAAGAAGAGATATTTGTCATTGTAATCATCATGGAGATCAATCATATGTAATCATTTTTTTCCATGAAGTGGCTTATGGGACTTTGCCCTCCTTAAGTGACACTCTCATCTTGGGAGATCTTATGGAGTTATTCCTTCCTTAAGGAGTATTATTTGTGTTTCCCTACCTTAAGGGTATTATCTATCTCTGTCTCTTGTGTGGATTATTATTATGGATATTATTTGTGGATGAATGATTTGATATTTCTACATATTGGTGAATGATTTATGTTAATGATAATAAAGTTCTGTAACATCTACGCATTATCTTTTTCAATGCACTTTTGACTCACTAGAAAAGAGAATAATATTTTTGAATAAAATAGTAATGAGCACGTAATAAAAATATTTTGTTTCGATGATAGTTTTTGGATTTGATAGTAACCTGAAGATAGACAAAGTCAAACTATCATGTGAAAGAAGAAGAGACTCCTTGAAATGTAGCTAAACAAGGTATTCTTTAAATCTGGTGACTTTCTTTTCATGTCATATACAACATAGTGGGAATATTGGTCATTGCAAGCAAGTTTAAAATTTTGAAAATAGAGGGTTGCAAGTTCAACTCTCATTGGAGGCAATATTTGAAAGAAAAGAAAATTAATTTTTTAGGAGAATAAATTAAAAAGAGGGTTGAAATTTTATTTTAGGGAGAGATAAGTGAAAAATGCATAGATAGTTTAGATAATTTTTTTGGCAATTTATTTAGGAGAAGTTAAAATTTAAAAAAAAAAAAAAGGGAATAAATGTTTGAAAGAAAATTAAAAGTTTTTTAATTTTGAGATAGTAAATATTTTTGCAAGCAGAATTGTAATTTTTTTGTAAAAAATGTATTTTTAGCAATGAACAACACCTTATTTTTCTAAAACAAATTTTGCATCAAAAATTATTTTGTACACAAAAATCAAAACATATTATTTGCATAGTTGCAACATTTGATATAAACAATACCTCTGACTTGCATTTATAGGTAATGTTGTTGTGCTAAGTTACTACATCTAAAGCCTAATATAGCTACCATAACAATGTTTAGGCATCGACCCTATAAATCATCAGGGAAGAATAAGGACACGTTTTTTTATGATATATTATTTTACTCTATTTTTTATCCCATTCATTTATAGCATTAGACATGAATCTTGAAATTGATAAAATCCAAGTATATCGGAAAGTTACATCCACATATGAAGGTTTCTCTTTAAGTGGGTGTCATTGATAGGATGAATCCTTTTCAATATAAACTTTATACCATGTATAAATTTGTTTCACATACATTAAGATCTTTCTTATGTACAAACATATATATTTAGAGGACTACCTTCTTCCACATATTGACAGTTACATAGGAAGAGTAAGTATATCAAAAGGTTCAATATATAGGATTGGTGGTATATAGAAAAGGGGACTATTTTAGGAGATATAAGGAACCTTCACCATGGCTATATCAAAAATATTTCTCATAGAATCTTAGTTTCTAAAGGGTCCAAATTTTGCACCATGGAAGACAAAAATGAGAACAATACTAGTGGTCAAAAAACTCTAGGATATAGTTACTAGTGATGGAACTCATCCTTAGGAGGTTGCAGATAGGTAAAAGTATGATGAAGGAGATGAATGAGAACTTATACTCATCACATTTGAAGTGGATGATAAAATAAAACCACATATAAATGAATTAAAACATCAAAAGATACATGGGATAAAATTTACACTATATTTGAAAGAAAAATTAATCTACTCTCTATCTTTAGTCATAACTTCATACATTAAGGGTCCAAAATGGTGAGAGTATTGAACAATTCCTTCAAATAATTGTAGAATTAAAGTCAAGGTTGAACACCATGGGAGAAAATGTGGAAGACAAGCTCTTAGTCTTAGTTATACTTAGAGATCTCCTTGAATCATTCAAAATGTTAATTCCATCTTTGGAAGTATCAAATAGAAGTGAATTATTTGAAGAATGAGCAAACATCCTTCAACAATATGAAATAGAAAATAAATTGAGAGATGAGTTGTCCAATAATTATCTTATCTTCACAAAGAAATCACAAAAAGGATTCAAAGGGTCCTTCCATTTCTTTTTATCACAAAATCAACCTTAATGGAGGAGGTATTGCCATATTTGTGAAAAAGGATACAACTCCAAGTTTTGTAGATACAATTATTTGACTCATGCAAATCAATTTCGAAGACCTCTAAAGTAATAGTCTCAATATCAATAAGAACAAGGGAAATATCAACAAATGCCACAATAGCAATGGTATATTGCGTAGGATGAAGTAAAACCAAATTATGAAGAAGGATGTGAAATAACACACATGGCCAAGGAAGTATAAAACCAAAAAATAAAGGAGATACTAAACAAGCCAAGAATAAAGGTGGAATTAAAAAGTGTGTACCATCAAAATATAGTGAAGATGGAAAATTATCAAACCTTAGGTCTTGTTTATAGTCAATACTCAAAAAAGTTGGTGAAGGATACTTTGAAAATGGTGTGATAATCTCTATTAGTGTAGTGAGAAGAATGTGCATAGCACAATTCACCCTTGGCATCCTTGAGGTGCAATGTAGAAAGCAAATAAAAATAATTGAAAATTTGAATGATAAGCCCATGATGAAAGATGTTTGTTTTGACACAGGTGATCTTCTTCAAAGGATAAATTTCAGTTGTGATACTAGTGATTTGAGGCCCATTATGGTAGATTTTTGTTTTGACATAAGTGATCTTCAAAGGATAAATTTCAATTATGATACTAGTTTGAGGTCCATGATGATAGATGGTTATTATGATACATGTGACTTGTCTAAAGGAAAGCTATAGCTTGTGATACAAGTGATTTGAATATTGTTTGTGAGAGAAAAAATTATGTAGAAAATAGTTGTATTGGCCATGACAAAGGCCATATTGTCACAGTTGAAAGTGTTAGTGATTGTTCAGATTGTGTTAAAGGTCATTATAATGATGAATTGTGGTATTTGAGTGTTGTTAATGATAGTGGTAGAGACCATAGTGGAAATGAGGAAATTAGATATTTGAATATTGTTGATAGATATCAAAGTGGTGATGAAAAAAATGGGTGTTTTGAAAAGTATACCAAAGAAATTGGTTTAAAAATAATGAGGAAAATGGGATACAATGGTACATGATTGGAAAAATATGGGTAAGGTGTGAAAATACCTATAATAACAAATATAATTCCAAAGAATGAAGGTCTTGGTTTTGATGGTCAAATAGGAAGCAGTAAGACCAAATTTGTGAGAACAAAAATTTGTGAAGAGAATGAAGTTTCGAGGATGGGTTGTTGCAGTCATTATGGAAGATCCAAACATGTGATAGCTAGGTGTTATAAAATGCATCCTTGTGAGAATTGTGGAGGTAATAATCACTTCAAAAGAAAGTGTTGGCACAAAGAGAAAGTGACTAGAAAAATACATATGAATTGTGGATGGATGAATGTGTTAAAACGAGATAAAGCAAAAAAATGTTGAATGATTTTTGTAGAAGACCAAGTTTGGTGGTTGAGAAATATTATAATGTAAGTTTTCCCATGAAGCATTGTAATCTTGGAAAACTTGAGATACATGATTTATGCATCAAAATATTACCCAGGCTATGCTCAAAAAATTCTTATGGTGATAGAGCATGTTGGTAGAAATATGTTGAATATTTTTTGTGTTATTCTGGTGGGGTTAACACTAAAAGGTACTAGATACTATATCTATACTCTGTACCAAATTTTTTAGGGTTTTTTAAGTTATTTTTAGACCCATATGGGCTTTTAGGGTTACTATATTTGAACCCATGCTTTTTCACCCATGATATTGTAAAATCCATGCATGTGTCTTTGTTATATATATCGTCCTTGCATTAGGGTTTGAGGGAGATAGAAGAAGAATATTATTGTATTGGGGACGGTCAAGTTAATGTAATAATAAGATAATAATGTGTTGGTTTTTTCCCAATCGAGGGTTTTCAGGATAAATATTGTGTAATGTGTGAATCTACGATCTTCCTCTTTTGATTTTGTTATTACTGCTTTTCTGATTTAGTTTATCGAGGATATTTATTTCTCTTCATTGTGAATTGTGGATGGATAAATGTGTTAGAATGGGATAAAGCAAAAAAAAGTGTTGAATTTTTTTTGTAAAAGAAGACCAAGTTTGTGTTAGTCTCACTATGACACTGAGAGGGGGGTGAATCAGTGTAGCTCTTTATAACTTAAATCTTCAACTCTTAAAGCCAAAACAATGAAAACTTAAAACCAAATAAAGCAAGTATAACAAGAGAGCATCACACAACACAAGATGTAACGAGGTTCACCGATTTGGCTACTCCTCAAAAATGACTGTTTGGACTACCATCCAAATCCAGCCTTTGCAAAGCACAACTTTACAATCAATTTACCAGCACCCACTGGAAGGAGCACCAACCCCTGATTTATCTGCACCAATAGAAAGGAGCACCAACCCCTGATTTATCTGCACCAACAGAAAGGAGCACCAACCCCTGATTTACCAGCACCAACTGGAAGGAGCACCAACCCCTGATGCCAAGCACCAACTTGGACTTCAATTCTGAAACTAGAAGATTGACATATAAATGCCTTCACTTTTACAAGACCCTGACTGGTCTATTGCTTACTCAACATCGCCCACAATTCACACAACACACACCCTTCCTCGCTTGCCTCTCGCTCTCCTCTCGCTCTCTTCGCAAGATAAAATCCAACATCAAATTCTCCAAGCAACACTCCTTTTATAACCATCCTTTCTCTTTGTAACTCCAGTTGTAACTCCTTTTATTTTTTTTATTTTTATGTAACTCTTTTCATATTCTCATATGCCACTTGTCAATTGTAACTCCTTCTTTATGTAACTCCTTTTGTATATATTGAGATGGCATTTCGTCAAACACGTCACATGCAAAGAATTGACACCATATTCTCCTACCATGACTGTTCGTCTTCTCGGTCATGACTGTTCGTTTTCTCCTTTGTGCATGTCTGTACATTTTCTCTTTGCATTACTGTTCATTTTCTCTTTGCATGTCTGACTATTCATTTTCTTTTCCCTTGTGCATGCATTTGTTTTCTCCTTCGATGACTGTTCGTTTTCTCCTTCATTACTGTTCGTTTCTATTTTGAGGCTTTTCTTGAGTCACGAAAATGCGACATGTCACGATATCATGACACTTTTGTTACTCTGCTTGCCTGGCCTTTTCGAGTCATGAAAATGTGACATGTCGCGATATCGTGACACTTTTGTTACTCTGCCTGCTTGCCCTTTTCGAGTCACAAAAATGTGACATGTCACGATATCGTGACACTTTTGCTTCTCTGCCTGCTTGCCCTTTTCGAGTCACGAAAATGCGACATGTCACGATATCGTGACACTTTTGCTTCTCTGCCTTCCTGCCCTTTTTGAGTCACGAAAATGTGACATGTCACGATATCGTGACACCTTTTCCTTCTTGCTCTTTCTCTTCGCTTTGGAGTCGTGAAAATGCGACATGTCACGATATCGTGACACTTTTTCTTTCTCTGTCTTTCTCTTCGCTTTGGAGCCGTGAAAATGCGACATGTCGCGATATCGCGACACTTTTTCTTTCTCTGTCTTTCTCTTCGCTTTGGACCACGAAAATGCTACATGTCGCGATATCGTGACACTTTTTCCTCCTTGCATTTTCTCTTCGCTTTGGACCGTGAAAATGCAACATGTCGCGATATCGCGACACTTTTTCCTCCTTGCATTTTCTCTTCGCTTTGGACCGCGAAAATGCAACATGTCACGATATCGCGACACTTTTTCTCCTTGCTCTTTTTCTTTGCTTTGGCCCGTGAAAATACAACATGTCGCGATATCGTGACACTTTTTCTCCTTGCTCTTTTTCTTTGCTTTGGCCCGCAAAAATACATGTCGCGATATCGCGACACTTTTTCCTTCTTGTCCTTTCTCTTTGCTTTGGCCCGCGAAAATGCTACATGTCGCGATATCGTGACACTTTTTCCTCCTTGCATTTTCTCTTCTCTTTTGGCCGCGAAAATGCAACATGTCGCGATATCGCGACACTTTTTCTCCTTGCATTTTCTCTTCTCTTTTGGCCGCGAAAATGCAACATGTCGCGATATCGTGACACTTTTTCTCCTTGCATTTTCTCTTCTCTCTTGGCCGCGAAAATGCAACATGTCACGATATCGCGACACTTTTTTCTTTTGCTTTTTTTTCACTTCTCTTTTATCTTTTGCATATGGGCCACTTCGGTCTTCTTGGACAACCTGTAACAACTTCACCCAAACATCAAAAACATCCTCATAAGCATTTAACTTCACTGTACATACTCTGAGTAACCTCTGAACTCCTGTCCACTGCATCAACCGATCTATCTGACTGTGTTGACAACAATGACAATATTGTCGCTGCACCTTGCTCAACAATCTCCCCCTTTGGAATTGTTGGCAACACACGTGCAATTTCTTGTAACTCTTCTCCCCCTTTGACAACAATATCAAAGGGCTGCTGCAGAACTCCCCCTGAGTCCATGCACAACATTCTCAAGCAAAAATTATTACACTTAGCAAAAATCACAAATATGAGCAAAAAGATAAACAAATACACAAATGCTCCCCCTGAGAATGTGGTCCCGATAGCTAGTCAATTCTTGGGAAGCGTGACCACTCCCAATTTATTGTGAAGGTACTCAAAGACTTCCTTGGGCAATGGTTTTGTGAAGATATCCGCTACTTGCTCTGTTGTTGGAACAAAATCCAACTTAACCTCACCTTCCGCAACTTTCTCCTTCAAAAAGTGATACTGGATAGCAATATGTTTTGTGCGAGAATGCATAACCGGATTCTTTGAGATGTTAATGGCACTCGTGTTATCACACTTAACTAAAATTGGCTCACTGAAGTTAATACCAAGATCTTTCAGGGTTTGTTTCATCCATAATACCTGCGTACAACACGTTGTCGCTGCAATATATTCTGCCTCTACTGTGGATAAGGAGACTGACTCTTGTTTCTTATTGTGCCATGCGACCAACCTGTCTCCAAGATAGAATGCACCTCCACTGGTACTCTTTCTGTCATCTACACATCCTGCCCAATCTGCATCTAAATACGCAATAAGGGTGAAGTCCTTACCTTTCGGATACCATAACCCATACTCCATAGTACCCTTGAGATACCGAAGAATCCTCTTCACTGCTGTCACATGAGTCTCCTTGGGACTAGCCTGAAATCGTGCTACCATGCATACTGCCTACAAAATATCTCGGTCCGGTAGCTGTCAGGTACGATAAGCTCCCAATCATAGATCTGTACATGGTTTGATCAACATGTGGAGATTTTTCATCCTTGCTCAACTTGCAACCCTGTCGTCATGGGAGTGCTAACCGGCTTACAATCCTCCATTGTGAACTTTTTTAGCATCTCTTTCACATATTTAATTTGAGAAATAAATATGCCCTTCTCATTTTGATTAACTTGCAACCCGAGGAAATACGAAAGTTCACCAATCATTGACATTTCAAATTCTTTCTGCATCTTATTTGCTAAATCTTTACACCACTCATCTTTGTTGTTGCCAAATATGATATCATCAACATATACAACAAGAACAATAAGATGGCCATTTTCTGTTTTGACATACAAATTACTATCCACCATACCTTTCTTGAACCCTTGTTGAGTAAGATAGTTGTCTAGCCTTGCATACCATGCTCGGGGTGCCTGTTTTAAGCCATATAATGCTTTCTTCAACTTGCAAACCAAGTTGGGATCATCACCAAGTTGGAAACCATCTGGCTGCTCAATATAAACCTCTTCTTCGAGTTTCCCATTCAAAAATGCTGATTTCACATCCATTTGATAAACTTTGAAATTCTTGTAAACTCGCTAAAGCCAAAAACATTCTAATTGCCTCTAGTCTAGCCACAGGTGCAAAGGTTTCCTCAAAGTCAATACCTTCAACTTGTGCATAGCCTTTACATACCAATCTTGCTTTATTCCCGACTACCTGTCCGTCTTCATTCAACTTGTTTCGAAAGATCCATTTAGTACCGATTATATTTTTATTTGCAGGTCTTGGTACTAACTCCCAAGTTTTGTTTTTCTCGATCTGATCTAATTCTTCATTTATTGCCTTCATCCAACTTTTATCTTTGCTTGCGTCAGCAATATTTTTGGGCTCAATGTTGGATAATAGAGAGTAGTTGCTTACTACTCTTCTTCTTGTCTGAACACCAACTGTGGGGTCTCCAATTATTTGCTCTCTAGGATGATCTTTCTGCCAGCTGCCTGTTTTGAATTTCTTATTTTCTTCCACTTCTGAATCACTGTTTGAATCATCTGAGTCAATTTTTTGTTTCTTTTCCGTTTCCTTTTCCTCATCTCCTTCAATAACCTCTTCATAAATTGGGTAGTTCTCTTCATAGCTAATTACTCGTTCCCTACCTTCATCAACTTTAACATCGGCACTATCCACAATTTTCCTTAGCTTCTTGTTGTAGCATTTGTAAGCTTTGCTTTTTGACGAATAGCCAAGAAAAATACCTTCATCGACTCTATCTTCAAACTTACCAAGGTTTTCTTCAGTTCTTTTGATGTAACACTTGCTGCCAAAAACTTTAAAGTATCTTACTGTTGCCTTTTTACCAAACCACAACTCATAAGGAGTTTTGCTTTCATGCGTCCTCAACATGCACCTATTTTGGATGTATACCATAGTATGGACTGCCTCTTTCCAAAATCTGTCTGCTACTTTTCTCTTTGTCAACATAGTCCGTGCCATTTCCTGCACTGTCCTGTTCTTTCTTTCTACCACACCATTCTGCTGAGGTGTCCTGGCTGCTGAAAACTATCTTCTAATACCATATTTTTCACAATACTCTGTAAAATCCTCTAAAATGAACTCTCCTCCTCTATCTGATCTTAAACATTTAATCCTTTTTCCTGTTTGATTCTCAACTTGGTTTTTGAAAACCTTGAACATCTCAAAAGCTTCTGATTTGTGCTTCAAAAATAGTACCCATGTCATCCTGGAATAGTCATCTATATACAACATAAAATATTTGTCACCATTTATACTTTGCATTCTCATGGGTCCACATAAATCAGTATGTATTAGTTCCAAAGGTTTGCTTGTGTAGTACTCTTTTGTTTTAAATGAGACTCTAGTTTGCTTCCCCTTTTGGCATGAAGCACAAATGCTATTTGATGGTTTTCCAATGGTGGGAATATCTCTCACTGCCCTTTTTGAGCTAATTTTTACTAGATTGTCAAAACCGATATGACCAAGCCTCTTGTGCCACAACCAATTTTCTTCTTCCTGTCCAATCAAGCAAGCTCCTTCTGAAGTCTCTGAGAGAGTGTACAGGTTGCCAGATGTCCTTGATCCAATTGCTATCAACTTTCCACACTTTAATTTTCTGACTTCACAACCCCGCTTCTTAAAAATCACTTCATGACCTCTATCACAAATCTGACTTACACTCAACAAGTTATGCTTCAGACCAACCACAAACAAGACTTCTTTTGACTTGATTTTTCCATCACTAATCTTCACTGAACCTTTGCCAACTATCTTAGCTCCATCATTATTTCCAAATTTTACTGAACCACCTTCATATTGTTGTAACTTCTCAAATTTTTGTTTGTCACCTGTCATATGACTGGAGCATCCACTATCAAGTATCCATGGTGCAGATTTATTCTGTGCTTTAAATGTTGTTTGTATGATCAAGGATTCCTTTTCTTCCTTAGATCGATCTTTTTCTTTCCACTCTGGTTTGATTACGTTTTGGGCTCTTGTTTTGACTTTTCTTTTTCAGTAGCTTGTGCATGTTTTTCGAGAAATTTTCTATTTTGTCTCATTCCATTTGGTTGAGATTTTCTTCCCTGAGATTGATTTGATGCAAATGTACTTCGACAATTTCTTGCAATGTGCCCAAACTTATGACAGTTATAACATTCTACTGCATAATCCATCAAAGGTGAAAAAACATTTCTACTGGTAAAATTCCTTGGTCCTACGTTATACTTGCAATCTGAAATCTTATGTCCATAACCATTGCATTTAAAATAGTAACCAGAAAAGAGATGATTGAACCTGGGTGATGGTCTTTGCCATGTTGTCGTAGGAGTCATAAATCTTCTTCTTCTTTGATGTGTGACATTGGTGAATCCATCATTGTCAATTCTCCTTTCGTGCCTTGCATTATTGCTTTCTTTTGCATGAGTCAATTTTTCTTGATCAACCTGTTTCTTATCTTCATTCTTTGATCCATTTGATGATTCTCCTTCGACAAAGCCCAAACCAAATTTCATGCCTGTAGTCCTTTGGATATTTATGATCTTATCCAGACTTCATAGAACTTTCTTCACGTTTGTGATGACAACTAATTTTACGATTCATCTCTTCTATCTCGCATTCTTAAACCAACAGTCTCTTCTTCTAGTTTGCAGCAATAATCTATTTTCATGGTTATTTGTACTTCGAGATCTTCAGATATTTTCTTGGATTCTTCTATCTGTACTTTCAAACTGGTTATGATTTCATTTGCATCCTCAAGCTTTCTTGAAATTTTCTTATTCTTTTTTCTTTCTATCTTCAATACATCCAGAGCTGCAATTAGTTCCTCTTCCAAATTTACTTCTGCATTAATGTCTTCTTCATCACATTCCTGTTCTTTTTCTATTTTTTCTTCTTTGAGTGCCATGAAAAGAGCTTCACCTATTTCCTTTTCAGAATCCTCACTGCAGCTGTCTTCTGATGAGTTGACATTCTTGGAGATGAAACTTTTCTTCTTGAAGTTGCCTTTTCTGAAATTTGTTTTTTTCTTCCAATCACTTCTTTCTTGGTGCGATCCTTCATCACTTTTGTTCTTCTCATTAAGTGGACAATTAGCTGCAAAATGCCCAACGCCTCCACAATTGAAACATTTAAGCGGTAACTTTCCTCTGTATTTTCCTTTTCCCCTTTTTAGTTTTTGAACAAAGTTTGCTTCCATTTCATCTGATGTCTCTTCTTCCTCGGATTCTTGTTTTGCTTTCATATTTTTATGGGCTTTAAAAGCAGCTTCTCTGTCTGTGGGTTTAGATTTTCCTATTCTCATCTCATATGCAGTCAAAGAACCATGCATCTCATCCATACTAAAAGTATTTAGATTTTTAGCTTCTTCTATAGCTGAAACTTTAGAATCAAATCTTTGAGGAAGAGATCTTAATACCTTTTTCACGATGACAGAATCTTCGATTTCCTCGTCGAGTCCTCTAATCGCATTAATGACTTCATTAACTCTCAACATAAATGCCTCTATGTTCTCATTGTCATTCATCTTTAATACTTCGAACTGAGCTCGATGTGTTTGTAACTTGGCCTCCTTGATCTTAGCGTCTCCTTCATGAATGCTCCTCAGTTTGTCCCATATTTCTTTTGTCATTTTACAACTCATAATTTTTACCAGTTCACGGTCCACTAATCCGCACATGATAGCATTCTTTGCTTTTGAGTTATTCTCAAATAGTTTCTTATCGACAACATCGATTGGAGAAGTGGTGGGTATTGTGTATCCACTATCTACTGAATCCCAAATGTCGTATCCCAAAGCACAAAGATATGTCTGCATCCTGAGTCTCCAAAATGCGTAATTAGTTCCATCAAACAATGGTGCTTTGTTTGATGAGAAGCCTTCACCACCTGCCATTGTGTCACTTCCAAGATCACCCTAGCCGGTTAAGCTTGTTCAGGAACCTTGGCTCTGATACCAATTGTTAGTCTCACTATGACACTGAGAGGGGGGGTGAATCAATGTAGCTCTTTAAAACTTAAATCTTCAACTCTTAAAGCCAAAACAATGAAAACTTAAAACCAAATAAAGCAAGTATAACAAGAGAGCATCACACAACACAAGATGTAACGAGGTTCACCGATTTGGCTACTCCTCAAAAATGACTGTTTGGACTACCATCCAAATCCAGCCTTTGCAAAGCACAACTTTACAATCAATTTACCAGCACCCACTGGAAGGAGCACCAACCCCTGATTTATCTGCACCAATAGAAAGGAGCACCAACCCCTGATTTATCTGCACCAACAGAAAGGAGCACCAACCCCTGATTTACCTACACCAACTGGAAGGAGCACCAACCCCTGATGCCAAGCACCAACTTGGACTTCAATTTTGTAACTAGAAGATTGACATATAAATGCCTTCACTTTTACAAGACCCTGACTGGTCTATTGCTTACTCAACATCGCCCACAATTCACACAACACACACCCTTCTCTCTCGCCTCTCGCTCTCCTCTCGCACTCTTCGCAAGATTTTAATCAACATTGAATTCTCCAAGCAGCACTCCTTTTATAACCATCCTTTCTCTTTGTAACTCTAGTTGTAACTCCTTTCATATTCTCATACGCCACTTGTCAATCGTAAGAACCTTCTTTATGTAACTCCTTTTGTATATATAGATAGGCATTTCATCAAACACGTTACATGCAAAGAATTGACACCATATTCTCCTACCATGACTGTTCGTCTTCTCGGTCATGACTGTTCGTTTTCTCCTTTGTGCATGTATGTACGTTTTCTCTTTGCATGACTGTTCGTTTTCTCTTTGCATGTCTGACTGTTCATTTTCTTTTCCCTTGTGCATGCATTTGTTTTCTCCTTCGATGATTGTTCGTTTTCTCCTTCATTACTGTTCGTTTCTATTTTGAGGCTTTTCTTGAGTCATGAAAATGTGACATGTCACGATATCATGACACTTTTGTTACTCTACCTGCCTGGCCTTTTCGAGTCATGAAAATGTGACATGTCGCGATATCGTGACACTTTTGTTACTCTGCCTGCCTGGCCTTTTCGAGTCACGAAAATGTGACATGTCGCGATATCGTGACACTTTTGCTTCTCTACCTGCCTGCCCTTTTCGAGTCACGAAAATGCGACATGTCATGATATCGTGACACTTTTGCTTCTCTGCCTTCCTGCCCTTTTTGAGTCATGAAAATGCGACATGTCGCGATATCATGACACCTTTTCCTTCTTGCTCTTTCTCTTCGCTTTGGAGTCGCGAAAATGCGACATGTCGCGATATCGTGACACTTTTTCTTTCTCTGTCTTTCTCTTCGCTTTGGACCGCGAAAATGCTACATGTCGCGATATCGTGACACTTTTTCTTTCTCTATCTTTCTCTTCGCTTTGGACCGTGAAAATGCTACATGTCGTGATATCGCGACACTTTTTCCTCCTTGCATTTTCTCTTCGCTTTGGACCACGAAAATGCAACATGTCGCGATATCGCGACACTTTTTCCTCCTTGCATTTTCTCTTCGCTTTGGACCGCGAAAATGCAACATGTCGCGATATCGCGACACTTTTTCTCCTTGCTCTTTTTCTTTGCTTTGGCCTGCGAAAATACAACATGTCGCGATATCGCGACACTTTTTCTCCTTGCTCTTTTTCTTTGCTTTGGCCCGTGAAAATACAACATGTCGCGATATCGTGACACTTTTTCCTTCTTGTCCTTTCTCTTTGCTTTGGCCCGCGAAAATGCTACATGTCGCGATATCGCGATACTTTTTCCTCCTTGCATTTTCTCTTCTCTTTTGGCCGCGAAAATGCAACATGTCGCGATATCGTGACACTTTTTCTCCTTGCATTTTCTCTTCTCTTTTGGCCGCGAAAATGCAACATGTCGCGATATCGCGACACTTTTTCTCCTTGCATTTTCTCTTCTCTCTTGGCCGCGAAAATGCAACATGTCGCGATATCGCGACACTTTTTTCTTTTGCTTTTTTTTCGCTTCTCTTTTATCTTTTGCATATGGGCCACTTCGGTCTTCTTGGACAACCTGTAACAACTTCACCCAAACATCAAAAACATCCTCATAAGCATTTAACTTCACTGTACATACTCTGAGTAACCTCTGAACTCCTGTCCACTGCATCAACCGATCTATCTGACTGTGTTGACAACAATGACAATACTGTCGTTGCACCTTGCTCAACGAGTTTGGTGGTTGAGAAATATCATAATATAAGTTTTCCCATGAAGCATTGTAATCTTGGGAAACTTGATATGCATGATTTATGCATCAAAATATAACCCAATCTATGCTCAAAAAATCTTATGGTATATGACCCAAACTATGCTTAGAAATCCTGCAATGATAGGGCTTGTAGAAGAATATGACCCAAGCTATGCTTGGAAAGCTTGTAGTGATAGGACCTGCAGAAGAATATGATCCAAGCAATGCTCAAAAGACTTGTAGTGAAACATTTTGTGAAAATTTTTAAAGATATAATTAAATGGTAATTTTCCATAGGTGATGACCTAAAAGTAGATCCAAAGGTTGATCCAAAGGCGATGATGACTTAGAGATGACCTATAGGTAACCCAAAGGCAAAGACCCATAGATAATGACCTAGAGGTAAACCTAATGACTGATCCAAAGAGACACACCGAGTGGAGATTATTCAAAACTAACATAGCAAAAGCACAATTCCAGTGTATTACCCCTAAAATCATAGAAGATAATGATTGTTATATCAAATAACATAGTAAGGGGAATGTTAACCGTTAAACATTATTTGTTGTCATAAACATGTAATTATTACATTTTGGAAAGTGTCAATTATTTCATTCCATATGTGAGAGAGAATAAGAAGATGAAAAGCTTTGGTAAAAGTGAAACACCAAAAGGTGAAACATCAAGAAGTCTTTTGAAACTAAGAAACACTATGTTATATAAAAATAATGATGACACATGTATTTAAGTTAAAAATATATAAAATGAATAAAATATACAATATTATTGTTATTATTTTTTAGTAATATGAAGTACAACGAATGATTGACACGACTGAGAACCACACTCCTTAAAAATCAAGGGAAACCTCCCTCCCTATAACTCCAAATTGAATAACTTAAATCCCTCTCAATAATTTAAACTTAAATAACCTAAATAAAAACCTAACATTTTACTAAAATATTTCAACAAGAACTTTATTGTTGTTTACCTTCCTTGATTGCACTATAAGCTTCTACATGAAGTCTTCAACCAAAACAGCCCTAGTATTCAAAAAAAATTAGCGCGCACATATATTAGCCGCTAAACATTTTAATTATATTTATACCAAAACGAGCTAAATGGTACTAGAGGTGAATCTTTCGTCTTCCTCGCCATTGTAGGTATTATATATTTTTTATACATAGGAAGTTGGTTATAGTTCCATTATTTTTAGTAATTGATAAGGGTAGGGTTCAAATCATATGGGTTGCTTCCAATAAATTTATTTGTTTCGTTGTTGATAACCCAACATGAAATGGAAACTATCGATAAATTGAATTTCGTATCATTGATCGCTCGGAGTTCGTATCATCGTCGTCGATCTTAACCCAAACAACCCTAGTATTCAAAAATAAATAGCGCACACATGTATTAGTCACTAAACATTGTAATTATATTTATACCCTAAATAATATTAGAAGTGAATCTTTTGTCTTTCTCGTCGTAGGTATTATTTTTTTAATACATAAAGGAGTTGGTTACAGTCACATTATTTAAGTAAGTGACAAGCACAAGGTTCAAACCACATGTGAGCGCAGGGTTCAAACCACATGTGTTGCTTCCAACAAGTTTATTGGTCTCTTCAAACTACATGTGTTGCTTCCAACAAATCTATTCGTCTCGTTGTTGTTGACCTTGGCATGAGATGGAGAGCATCGATCGTTCGGTTCAAACCATATGTGAGTGCAGGATTCAAAGTTCGGTTCAAACCACATGTGAGTGCAGGATTCAAACCACATGTTTTGCTCCCAACAAGTCTATTTGTCTTGTTGTTGTTGACCTTGACATGAGATGAAGACCACCGATTGCTCGAAATTTAAACCATCGTTGTTGGTTTGACACTCAAAGGATTTAAATCAAACTTTTACCTTTGCAATTGGCACCCCCAAGGTTTGAACCCATGTCTCCTCTTGATAAGTGCTTGGCCAGACAAGCACTTACCAATCCACCTAACCCTTGGGAGTAGACATTATACTAAACTTGTATTTAACAAATGAATGCTACCGTGATAGCAGAGTGATTTCATCCCTTGGGAGGACATTTGAGTTTTTGAAACATTTTTTTATTACATAAAGGAATTGGAAACATCCCTTTATTTTTTATTATTAAATACAGGTTCAAATCTTTGGAGTTGTCATTATAAAACTCTTACCTCACTTTCCTCAACTTTCCTATTATTAGATAGGGGTTCAAATCTTTGGAGCCCTTCCGAGAACATTTGAGTTTTTGGAACATTTTTTTTATTACATAAAAAAAAATTGGAAACATCTCTTTATTTTTTATTATTAGATACAAGTTCAAATCTTTGGAGTTGTCACTATAAAACTCTTACCTCACTTACCTCAACTTTCCTGTTATTAGATAGGGGTTCAAATATTTGGAGCCCTTCCGAGAACATTTGAGTTTTTGGAAAAAAAAAATTATTACATAAAAGAATTGGAAACATCCCTTTGTTTTTTATTTAGCGCGTATTCAAAGGATTCAGATCAGACTACTACCTTTGCAAATAGGCTGCTCTCGAAATTTGAACTTGAATGTCTTCAAAGGATTCAGATCAGACTACTACCTTTGCAAATAGGCTGCCATCAAAGTTTGAATTTGAGTGTCTTTTTAGTAAGTGCCTAGCCAAACAAATACTTACCAATCCACTAACCCTTAAGGACAAAGTAAACCAACTATTTATATTAAAACATTTTTGGTTTTGGTTTTTTCTAATTTCGAAACTTTGGTTTAAAACCTAACCTTTGGATTGACTATCCACTTTGATGCTTTGGGTACATTTTGCCTTACATAAACTTTGTCTGGTTGTTGATTGCAATTTTTTTAATAACTAATATGCTAAGATAATACGTGGGACATTCTTGAGCTCCGTTCTGAAATCCGTTGACAAACCATCGCAGGAAGAGCAGACAAGACCAGTAAAAGTGGCCACCGGCTGGCCAACGTTCATTACGGCCGCTCTTCCAAAGATTCGCCACTGTCATGCGCCTGCATCTGCAAAGCCGCCCTCAACTTTATTTTCTCCTTTACAGAAAAGCTAGTCTTCCTATACAAAGAGAATCCAAAAAAAAAAGACTATAATGCTGTTGCTAGGAATGGCGAGTCCCTCATATTAGAGCACGTCAGGGTCTTTTCAACAAAGATATTGCCGCCGCCTGGTTTTAGGCGTCGGTGACTCCGAGTGTTCGTCAACCATTAAAATATATATATTTTAAGGCCAGATATCGATTCCTGGATAAGAGGAAATGGGTCCCGGGTAATAATTACGGCGGCAAACTCGGAAACGTAAACTGCGGCCTGAAAATGTTTTGGGTCAACAACAAATTGGTCGTGTTTCAGTTTGAAATAAATTCTGTCGGTGGAACGCGACTTCCTCGGCGACTAGTAAGCCGGAACCATCTTCGCCGGCCCTTTCCACTCCTCTTCCTCCCCCCTTCCTTTTTTTTTTTTCTGCTATAAACACCCGCTGAAATCCCCTTTTCCCTCTCACACTTTCCTTTCAATATCCGCGTTATACTTCCGTTTTCGAAAAGGACTTCAGCGTACAATGGTTATGGCACAGGGGGATATTGGGAGATCGGGGGCTCGTTACAGGGGCGTCAGGAAGAGGTTGTGGGGTCGATACGTAGCGGAGATCAGAGACCCTGTGAAAAAGGCCAGAGTTTGGCTTGGAACCTTCGACACCGCCGAAGATGCCGCCAGGGCTTACGACGCCGCTGCAATTTCTTTCAAAGGCTCAAAAGCTAAGACGAATTTCGCCTACCCGTCGTCCTCAATCAATGAAATTAGAGCCCTAGAATTGGAGGGTTGCCCTACAGTGAAGAGGGCTAAAAAGTGTAGCTCTGAGCAGCTATTCTTCCTCGGTGGTGGTGGAAAACAAGGGAGTTTAGGTTTTTCCGACAGCAGGCAAAGTATTTGTAATGAGAAGGAGATCGGCCACGGAATCGAAATGGGAAGCTCAAAAAGCGATTGTGATTGTGATTCTTCATCCATTGTTGTAGATGAGGCAATGGATGCCCCGACTTCCACCACGAAATTGCCGCTGTTTGATCTCAATCTTCCTCCGCCTGATGAGGTTGAAGATAACTGAATCGCATTTCTGCATAACCAGATTTTCGTTTCCCCTCTTTTGCCATTTGTATTATTTCTTTTGCCATTTTTATTTCTTTCTTTCCAGGAATCGTGGAACTGAGAAAAGAAAAATTCTATTCCGGTTCGTGTTCTTATTTTAATGGATTAAGCGATATTTTTAAGAAAACGTGATATGATATTTTAGTGTAGGCGGCAATTCGGCATGTCTGTTATCGGTGGCAGACTGGTAGTTGCATTTATAAACATAATAAAAGTGAGATAAATGGCCATTGTGGGGAGGGGATTCCGGCGGCTTCGAGGTTCCTTTTTCGAATTCCCGCAGATGGAGTGGATCATTATAAGAAGTACGTAAAAGTCTAGATTCTGATTATCGCATCTAAATCTGAAAGTCCTGTCGGGGAGTACGACGATTCTCTCCGTTCGGTGGGGTTAAAGACTCCTTTGATTTTTACCCTTTTCTTGCAGTGCAATAAAGTCTACGATTATTGGTTAGGATAAACTTTTTCGTTTTAATTCAAACCTTAATTTTTTTTAATTTTTTTCACAATTTAATAAAAAAATTTATCATTATTTAAATATATTTTTACTATTTAATTTAAAAACCTTGTTTTGAACTTTTGTCAGCACAAATTCAAACAGCTTTCATTCATCCTTTTACATAATGAATCATATGGTTCCAAATAAATCCTCCTATTTTTTTTGCTTGTTAGGGGAAGAAAAGTAAAAGTTAAGATTGTTTAATGTCATTAACGACATATTATAATAATATAGTGTTAGTATTGTTCATTGACACAAAAACAAAATGAAGTGGATAAGGAGTAAAGCATACATAACTAAGTACACATAAAAGTAGAAGTTAATGATTATTTAATTTAAATCTTAAACCTCCTTTTGAACTTTTGTCAGCACAAATTCAAACAGCTTTCATTCATCCTTTTACATAATGAGTCATTTGTGTTTATGGTTCCAAATAAATCCTCCGGTTTTTTGCTTGTTAGGGAAAGCTAGAAATTACACTTACCAATTGTAATTAAGAAAAAAACTTTAAAAAAAATAAAAGTAAAAGTTAAGATTGTTTAATGTCATCAACAACATATTATAATAATATAGTGTTAGTATTGTTCATTGACACAAAAACAAAATGAAGTGGATAAGGAGTAAAGCATACATAACTAAGTACACATAAAAGTAGAAATTAATGATTATTTATTTTAAATCTTAAACCTCCTTTTGAACTTTTGTCAGCACAAATTCAAACAACTTTCATTCATATTTTTACATAATGAATCATTTATGTTTAATCTTCCAGCTTTTTGCTTGTGAGGGAAAGCTAGAAATTACACTTACCAATTGTAATTAAGAAAAAAACTTAAAAAAAAATAAAAGTAAAAGCTAAGATTGTTTCATGTCATCAACGAAACGTTACAATAATATAGTACTAGTATTGTTCATTGACAACAAAAACAAAATGAAGTTGATAAGGAGTAAAGCATACATAACTAAGTACACATAAAAGTAGAAGTTAATGACAACAAAGAGACTATAGTTATATCCTATTGCAATATGTCAAATATAATCACTCATCCATGGAAAAGCTTGTCATGTGACGAAATATATCTTATTGCAATATACTGGATATCATCACTCATTTGTGGGAGAGTTTGCATATGATGAAGTTTTGGGCATGACTTCTATTATATCTTCTAAAGTCTTCAAGGAAAAAATAGAAATAATGAATTTTTAAACTAGTTCATCATTGTTTAATGTTTTCATTTTTGTTCTCTGTTGGACCTTTTGAAGATCATGAATTATATGGAAAATTTGATGAAGCCTATATGTAACATCTCCTAGTGTGTTGGAAGCTCTATGAACATGGGAATGAATATGTCCCAAATGTAACAAACGATCAAAGGTCAAGTCTACTAAAACTATACCCCATGGAGGAGCAAAATTGGTAAACACCTTTCTACATTTGAACTTCCAAATATGCTTGAGAAGAATGAGTCTACAAACATTCTAGAGATTGAGGCAATCATCCTGTTGGGAAAACCAAGCAGAGAAAGCTTCTAAGATTTAGAGGAGGGTAAAAAAAAATTGTTGAAGACATCTCAAAATTGTTTAGCCATGTAAAAAAACCAAAACAAATAAATAAGAGTTTCTAAAGCATCACCAAATTTGCAGTGAGGGGAAATATGTAGAATTTGAACCATAATTTCAAAAGTTGGAATTTTTTTATGCAAAACCCGTCATCCAAGAAGTTGAGTTTTTGGATTTAACGAAAACTTTCTAAATTTCCTAGCTTTCAAAAGTTGGAATTTTTTTTATGGTAAATTTGAATTGCCATTTGACATTGAGCTTAGAGTCCAATGATAAAGAACAAGTTTTGTGTAGATACAACTAGAATTAATGGACAAGATTCTATGGTCATTAAGTCATCTCTAGTTAGTCCATATATTGTAGGCAGTAGTTCTCAACTTTATAATGTCGTCATGTGGAATGGAATCCATAATGAATTCATAAGACTCTTTGAATGAAGAGGGAAAGGAGCAATAATTATGGATTTGGTTCCATTTGAGAAATGAGCAGTTGCCCAAATCCTAAATATCTCTTTTTCTAAATATACATTTCTTTAAAAATGCTAGTCCTTGAAGAGCACTGCACAAAGCTAATGGTTTATCATTATGGAGGATAAGTTTATTCCACCAAAGACTATTTAGATCGATGCTTAGACCATGTCTTAAGGAGTCAAACTTCCAAGCCAATAAATGAGAAACCGATTGCCATGTTTTCCAATTATGGTAAGAGGAATAGATATTTTAACCATAAAGTATGGTGCATTAAGGACCTTATCCTCCCATGGGGTTTATTTCTATTTACCTTTGTGAGTAGCTTGGGAGATTTTGTACTAGAATAGGTGTTTCCAATTTTTGTCTCTAATAATGGCTCTAGCAACCCATTTCATAGCCAAAAAAAACTCTAGGTAAGAGAATCAATAATACCCAAACCTCTTGAAGCCTTTAATTGAGTATAAAGTTTCCACAAGATGGTTGTCATTCCTACCTCTCGATCCTATTTGTTCCATAAACATTGAATGGCCTGAGTAAACTTGTTATAGGTTTCCTTTGAGGCCATCTAGATAGAGTGGTAATTAACATGAGAGACTACCATAACTTTATTCACAACTTGAATTCTTCCTACTAATGAGAAAAACCGAGCAAACCATACATTAGAAAGAGATTAATAATCTTAAAAATTGAAGTAATATATTAAGTAGCTTTAAGAAAAGAGAGAGCAATGATCTTAAAACTTGATATGAATAAAACCTCTGATAGGGTTAAATAGGATTTTTTTTGCAATTTTATAAAAGTTTAGATTTATGAAGAAAAGGGTTAGATGGATTAAAATTTGTATCTCCATAATATCATATTCAATGTTGGTTAATGGGTTAGTAACATAATCATTTAAATCCAAGAGGGGTCTTAAATAGGGAGATCCTCTATCACCCTATTTGTTAATTATTATGGTAGAGGTATTAGGAAGGAACTTGAAGAAGGTATACAAATATAGGCTAATAAGCAGACTTAAGGCTAGTAAGAACATCGACAACATCACCCATCAACAATTTGTAGATGATATAGCCCTTTTAAGAGGGCAAGTACAAACGAGGCTATAAATTTGAATAAAATATTAAAGGAATATGAAAGGCTACAACTTTGAATAACTTATTAGAGGAATATGAAAGAGCGTTAGGGCATACAGTTAATAAGATGAAATCCAAATTTTACTTCCTAAACACTCCAACTATAATCAAAGTAGGGATATGTAAGTTACTTCAAATGGAGGAAAATTTACCAGCAATATATTTAGGGATGCCCTTATTTGTGGGGAGAATGAGGATAGAATTGTAGAATCCAATTATAAATAAAGTTTAAAATAAACTATCTGCATGGAAAGGTATATGGTTATCATTAGCACGAAGAGCACAATTATTTAAATTAGTCTTACAAGCCATTCCAACATATTATATGTCCTTGTCTATTATGCCAAAATTATTTTTAAAAAATTAATCTCTATTATGTAGTCATTTTGTGGTCAAGATTACATGACAAAAGAAAAGTTCCTTTGGTGAAATAGAGCAAGGTGTGTGGTGATAAAACTAGGGGAGGTCTTGGTTTAAGAGTTCTTACGAATGCAAACTTAGCTCTAAGGGGAAAATTAATTTGGAGATTTTACAAAGAGAGTCAAAGACAATGGGAAAGAATTTTTCTAAGTACATTAAGCCTAATGAACCAAGGTTACTATTTACTACATTATCGCTACCATATGGTTCTACACTATGGAATGGTTTAAAAAAATCAACTGATCTAGTGTTTCTAAGATGGGTGGTGGGAGCTGGAGAAAATTTTTCTATTTGGATGGATACTTGGTGTGATAAAAAAATTGCTCAATCTAGATCCATTTTTGAAACTATGGATGAGATTACTTCAATATAAATGTGGTGATAGGGTTTGAAACATTATGTACAAGGATCAGGAAGGAAGATACAAAAAAAAAAAAAAAAATTGAAGTATATCAAACATTGTTGCTAGGAGGAAGTTGAGCATAAAGATTACAATAGTGATGATTTCGATGGAACTAAGGATAAGCTGATTTGGTATTTGAAAATATTAGGAGAGTACACAACAAGAAGCGAATATAATGTAAAACACCAACAAAGTAGGAATTCCAAAATAATATGGAGAGATATTTGGGATAGCCTGAGCATCTCAAAAGTCAAAATGTTTGTATGGCTAATAGGTCATAGGAAAATTTTATCTTGGGATAACCTAATGAAAAGAGGTTTTCATGGCCCCTCATAATATGTTTTATGTAAAAATAAGAATGAAAGCATAGACCATCTCTTGGGACACTATTCAAAAGTCTAAGAACCATGACAATGGATTCTTATTATGTTTGGTAAATGCAATATGATGAATGGAAGAATTGAAGAATGGTTAACGAAATGGTAGAGAAATTTTAAAAGTGAGGTGTTACAGAAAATCTGCGATATATCAAAAGATATAATACAATGGCCTATATGGTTGGAAAGGAACAAAATGATATTTAAAATAAATAAAATAAATTTAGAAGTAATGAAAAGGAATATATCTTTAGCCATAGAGGAGTCTAATCCAACCTTATCAACTCACTCAATCCTAATATTGAAGCAAAGAGCCTTGATAGATGGATTCAAGTCATCAAATGGAATTATGATGTTGGGTACAAGAGAAACAAAAGGAAAGAAAAGAATATAAAGTGGAAACCATCAAAAGTGGAGTTGGTCAAATTGAATTTTGATGGAGAACCTAAAGGAAATTCAAGAGCAACAAGAGGAATAATTAGAAATACTAGGGGTGAGATTTTGTCACATCACGCTTTCAATAGTGGATTTAAGGCTAATAATGAAGTTGAAGCTTGGGCGACTTTGGAAGGGTTAAAAAATTGCAGACAAATGAAATGAAACAAAGTTTAGATTGGATGTGATTCATTAATAGTGATAAATGCAATTTTAAGGAAAGCAAAGGCTCCATGAAACATACAAGACATCATTGTGGAAATACAAGACCTTTCCACAAAGTTTGAAGAAATCAGGTTTACATATATGTTAAGGAAAGGGAATAAATATGTAGATAGGATAGCCAATAGAGGGGTTTTAATAGAGGATCATGTATTTAAGTTCTCTTTTTCGTGGTTAGAGGAGGTAGTAAGTATAACTAAAACTAACAAGAAAATGTTGACCGCCTAAATCAAATAATGATTAAGATTTATTTTAGTGTTTTCCATTGGTAAAATTTGCTATATTTTATAACATTCATGTGTTTTCATATAAACTAATTAGTACAATTCTTGTGGTTTCACTTATGCTTCAAAAAGAAAACTAACAGTCTAGATCATATAAAGCGAATTACGATAGCACAAAGTTTTAAAAATATTACTCTACTAAGATGCAATGTATAGATAGTAGAGATGGAGTTTTGGTGTTGTGAAGGTTGTTGCAAGAAAATATCAAGAAGGATGTTGAATTTTAGAATATTTGTTTTTCCAAAGAAAATGGAAGAAGATATAGAAAATGAAAATCAAGAATTCAGATATTTCAATAAAAAAATATGTAGGTATCTAGCTATAGCAACTTAGTTGAGATAACAATTAAATATGTTTGTAAACTCTTGAGCTTTAAAGGAGAGAGTTACAATTTTTCAAGGGTGGGGGACCCAAGTCCAACCCCTTTTTTCTATAAAAATAAAACAACTTAACTTCGATATTGTGAAAATTAGACTCGTATTACTAAAAATATCATATTATTATTTGGATAAAAACATGCTTTAAATTTCAATCATTTTAATTTTTTTCATGTTTCCATGTTTAATTTACATTATTATTATATTTCTTTGTTGTTTATTTTATTTTTGTGATTTTTATGATTAGTATGCAATTACATAATGATTAATTGTTGACTCAATTCATGATGGTGGGAAGGTGATGATCTAGGGCATGAGTATTTCCTTTTTCAAGGCATAGGCATCATCGAGATAAGGGATAAGATGAGAACGAGTGAGAATCTTGTCTCCATTTCTATCGATAGGGAAAAGAAGGCAATGCTCGATTAGATAGAAAGCTTCGATATAAGGGTTGGGGTGGGTATGGTTTTAATGAATATAGATATTGCAAGGTGAGAAATATAGTTATATTTATTTTGTTATTATTATTATCAATTTGGTTTAAGTGGTTTCCTCTTTGTTTCATTATATTTTCAACTCTTTTGTTATATAACTACATCCTTAATATTTTTGTGTTTTGAACTCCATGTTATCCCTTGACTTTACATGCATATAATAATGGCTTATTGTGGTAGTTAGTCTAACTAGTTGTTGCTTTAGTGGTAAGTATTCCAAGGAACTTTATGCCTAGCTCCCATTTTAGTCTTCAATACACATGAAAGACCTTCTTTATTGATGATATGTGTAGGTTGAGTCATTCTTAGTAGTAAATTCTTCTAAATGAGGCCCATCCTCCTAGTTCAATTTTTTCCTGTGCCCCTATATTAGAACAAAAACACTCCCTTTTTGCAATCAGCTAGCATGGTTGTAATATCTTCTTAAGACCTAGATATTCTTACCATTTAATCACTAGTAGTGGTCTTACCTATGGAGTTAGTTTTCTTTGTGGATTCCTTAGGTCTAGCCATATTATCCTCATGATAGGTAAACCTGCTTTGCTTTTGACCAATTTTATTATAACCTCCATACCATTTTAGGCAATCTTACCTATGCTTGGAAATCCAAAACTTTAAATCCCATCCTTCCCTTTATCATTTTTCACTATGTCATTTATATTGCCATTGATATAATTGTGCCATCCTTACCTCATGATATTTTGAGCATTATTTAAGAATTATAATATATATATATATATATATAATTGTATTCTATCTATGGGGGGTCCCAATAGAGCAAATTTTTTAGGTGGTTAAAGCAAAACTGGAAGAACAAGGGTTGGTAATTGAAAATATATGAGGTTAAGTAGAGGATACAATGCTTACCATTGTCATGACTGAAAGTTTTAAGAAATATTTCAATGTAAATTTATTTTACTTATTTTCTAAAAATACATGGAAATGAGTATGACATGAAATTACGTTACACACTTTTGTATGGTGATATTGAATTGGTATATTGTATTTTAAATACTCACACTTTTATTTATGTAACTATAATTATAATTCAAGTCTAACTACAAATATATTTGGAGTGTTGACAAGGGCTACCCTTGGTTGAGAACAAGAGGGAGAGTATCATTGAGGAGAGATCTTTAGATGTCAATCAATGACATGATCAAGCTCAACATCCACCACCATCTAATAACACCTTGCATATTAGCCATTTTGGTTTTTGAATAGTGTACATTTCATTTACATAATGCCATATAGATGGATTTTATGATATATACAAGTGTATTTTCATTATAGTCTATCTTTGGGATAATCCATCATGGTATGAAATAGCTTTTAGAAATGAGTGCCTTGGGACAGGGAAGAAAACAATGTCAAAACTATCACTCTTCCAAAAATCATAAGCCTCCATGCTAATTTAATTAAAAAGGGGAGAAATAATGTCTTTAATCCATCTAATAAGCCTTTAAAATGAATAATATTCTTTAGACATTCCCTTGAGAGCTTCAATGGTCAACTTTCTTGGAACATTGTGTGATTTTGGAAAAGGAAAAAAATGCTAACATGGAAAGACCTCTTATGGAAAAGCAAAAATTCAATGGTATGATTTTGGCAAGAAAATTTGGTTGAAGCACCTTAAGCACTAGTTTTCTTTAGACCAAGCCCTTTTGCATACAATTGGATGAAGGAGGATATTTTTTCATGGTGTAATTAAGGTATAATTATATGGAATTCATGATAGCCATATATAATCACCATTAAAAATACTTCCTTTTTGCAATGATTTGCCAAATTTGGGAGAACACCATCTTTGAAATGGTTAAACCTTTTTGAAATCCTTGCCTTGATATTTTTGAGAACATACATTCACGTAGAGCAATCTTGCACAGTTTTGATTAGGAGGACAAGCAAGAGGATGGATCATGAAATGACAAAACTAAGAATCAAATTGGTGCATTGGTGTCATAAATTTTGTTTGGTCAAGAGGAAGATTACCAAGTACCTAAAAAATCATACCTTATTCTAAACCAAGAACTATGTATAACTATAAAATTTCTTTTAGAATTCATGATCTACTCTATTTGTCTTTAAACTATTCTTTTTTGTTAAGTGGATTATCATCTTATTGAATTTGGGTTAGTATTGAAATTTCAAGTGATGGGAATGGTTGATGCTTGCTTGGATCGATCACCAAACTTGAAGTATTCCTTCTTCTAGTGTAAACACCTTTGTATATTTTTGCTTGGAGTGATTGATTGTTTGAAATAAACTACAAATTAGGATGTTTTTGGTTTGAAGAAAATATTGAGTTATAATGCTTATCGTACTGCAAAAAAACACCATAGTATCATACAAAAAATATTTCCTAAACCTTTGAGACCTTTCTCTAAAAGCAAAAGTGGGGGATCTATGAAAACTGAAATATGGCATGTCTTATTATCCCTTTTGGATCAGATATAAAGAAGAAGAAAACTTTGCTCTAGTTAGTTGAAGTTTACTTTTGAACCTAATTTGTACTCCATGTTTGCAATGGAATTATTAAGGAAGAAATAGTCTTCTTTGAAAAATAACCACATAGGGAACAATCTGTAGACTATAATCTAATTTTATCCCCAGTTTATTTATAAAATAGTAAATTCTCTTAAAGAAGTTTTGGGAAAAAATTCTAGCTTTGAGCATGTGGTATAGTTAGCTTTTTTAATATTATTATGGTAAATGAAGGGGTTTTGAAAGGGCCCCAAACCTTTTACATTTTCCAAAGAGAAAAATCACTTCCAACACCTACATATTACAAAATTTGGTCTAAAAAGGAGCATGTTGCATACTTAGATACAACAATTTTGATTTAACTCTATCCCATGGGGATTTAGTATTTCTTAAATTCAATCCATCTGGTTTCCTTAGAATATTTAGGAGCTTTAATCAATTCTCTATTAGCTTCAGATCATATCTCCACTTTTGCCTTTATTGAGGACTTTGGAATCTTTTGCCTAGTATTCATTCAATATGTAGCCTTTTTTAATCAGCTCTTGAATCTTAGTTTAGTTTCCTTGAAAATTGGTCCCATGCTAATAGATCTTTTGCAATGATCAATTCCCCTAAGGCTTTGAAACTTCTAACTCAACAGCATCAGAAGTATTTTCCTCTTTCAGAGTTATAATCATCAAAGCCTTCAAGAAAACATCATTCCATACCTTGGATCCATCCATCTGAACTCCCATGTTTGCCATAACATCAACTATAACATTACCTTCCCTATAGATGTGCTGGATCATAAATGCCTCCATGCTTGATAGTATATTCATTGCATCCTGAATAATACTTTTAATGCTCCAACTAGTAGTTTGCTTGGCATTCAAACTATTAATGATATTCATAGAATTCCCTTCCACTATAAGCTTCTTAACATTCATCTTTTTTGCAAGTCTTACTCCTGTAATCATGGCTCTCACCTCTGCTACATGGTTTGATGTATGGCCAAAGTTCATTGCATAACAAGATATCACTACCCTAGAGCTAGATCTCAAAACCCCTCCCTCTCCATCCTTGTTTATTCCTCTCCCTCCATATCTACCAAATGAAATGAGGTAAGACAAAGATCCAATTTTCTTCAATCGAGGGCTATGATAAGGGTTAACCCAACTTTCCCATAAGGCCTCCAAAGACTTTGTTGTCACCCATTGAATTTTAAATGATTGAAGAAGTGCATGCCAGACCTCCAAAGAAAGGGGGCAATGGATAAAAATATGATCAATTATCTCCTCATCCCCACAACATAAATAACACCTATTAGGAATGATCATCCCTCTTCTTCTAAGATTATCCATTATCAATATCCGATTTTGCAATGCCAACCAAAGAAAGAAAGATACCTTCGATAGGAGATATTTAATCCAAACTCTATGTGAGGGAAAATTCTAATTCTCCTTATCCCTTTCAAAGGCAAAATTTGAGTTAACAATAAATATTCCTTTAGGATTAGGACCCCAAAAGAACCTATCCTCTCCTATATTGAGTTGCAGATAGTAATGTTATAAACTAATATTGAGAGAATTAAGCCTACTTTGCATAATTGCATCAACTCCTTCCAACTATAGCATGTGCCACACTCTACAATTATCTTCCTCCTTGATGTACTCTTAAACCATGTTTCCATATTTTTGCTTTAAAGGCCAAATGATGCACTTCCAATAATCATTAAAAATTAAAGGCCTCTCTATGACCCATGCATCCTCCCAAAAGCATATCTTATCACCTCTTCCCACTTGCCATCTTAAACCTTTCCATAAGAGATTTCTTGTTTTGATCAACTCATTCCACAAAGATGATCCTAAAGGTGGATTTAAGCTATAAGCAAAGGGGATTATATTCTCAAGATATTTTGTAGAGAGGATCTGAGCCCAACATTGATCATGTTCAATCATTTGTCACCACCCCACTTTGGCCATTAAAGCCCTATTCATCTACTTCACTTTTTTGATGCCCAGACCACCTTCTCGCTTAGGCCTACAAACTTTCTCCCATGCAACCAAACTAATCCTCTATTTCTCTTTTGCACCAATCCAAAGAAAGTTCCTCTACATTCGCTCCAATTTCTTAGCCATCGATGTTGGGATTTTAAATAAAGACATCATGAAAATGGGCAAGTTTTGGAGGGTTGCCCTCAATAGTTGTAATTTCCCTACTTGAGTAAGGGAAGAGCCTTTCCATCCTACAAGCTTTCTATTGAATCTCTCAAGCACTGAATTCTAGTATTCTCCTTTCATTCTACCTACAAAAAGGGGCATTCCCAAATATACAATGGGGAAGTTGTCCACTCTACAACCAAAAGTTCTTGCAATTTTATTTTGTCTAAGTTGGGGAGTGTTAACAAAGAACAACCTACTTTTCAAGAAATTAATTTTTTTGACCTGAAGTTATTTCATAGGTTTTGAGAATTTGCCTGATATTCTTAGCTTCCACAACTGATGACTCTGATAATATTATGGTATCATCAACGAACTATTGATGAGTAATTATATTTGAAGATGATGTTGGCCAAATTCCTTTAATCAAGGTTGCATATTTTGTTGTAGTTAAGCTTCTTCCTAGAGCCTCAACCACTATTATGAACAGATAAGGTGATATAGGATCACCTTGTCTCAACCCTCTTTTACCTAGAAAGAAACCTACTAGTTCTCCATTTACTATCATTGAATACCAAGGAGTGGAGATGCAAACCATGATCCAAAGCCTCCAATTTTCCCCAAAACCAAAAAACTACAACACTTTATCCAAAAACTCCCAAGAGACTCTATCATAGGCTTTATTCATATCCAACTTCAACAACATGCCTTCTAATCCTCTCATCCTCATAGAGTGTAGAGCCTCATGAACAATGATTATCCCATCCAAGATCTACCTTTGTTTAACAAAACCACTCTATTGGGGGAGATAATCTTAGGTAAAATACTCTTCAGTCTATTGGCTAGAACCTTTGTCAAAATTTTATAAATGGAATTGCATAGGTTGATTGGGAGAAAATATTTTAGCATGTCTACTCCTTGCTTTTTAGAATCAAAACTAGGAATGTAGAATTCCATTCCTTGAGAATTATTTTTTCTCATTGAAATTCTAGCAAAGCCTCTAACATATCATTCTTAATAATCTCCCAATAAGTCTGAAAGAAACCATTTGGGAAACCATCTAGACCTAGGGATTTATCCTTATGCATGCTAAAAACTACCCTACGCACCTCCTCCTTTGAGAAAGGACTATCCAAAAAATGATTTATTTCACTATTCACCACTTGGGGAATATTCTTCAACAATTTATTAACTGATTCAACATTTGTTACATCTTCCATGTTGAGGAGATTTTGAAAAAAAGAAACTACTTCCTTTTTAATATCCTCTTCCTCTTTTATTTCCTTGCCCTCTTCTATCTTCAATATTATTATTCTATTATACACCCTATGTCTAATAGTTGTGAGATGAAAAAATTAGGTGTTCTGATCTCCTTCTTTGAGCCATAAAGCCCTAGATTTTTATCTCCAATGGACTTCTTCCTAGGCTAATAAAGTGTGGAGATCAGACAAAAGCACCTTTTCTTTTCTATCTAATTCCTCTATGCACCCCCAATTTTGAATTTGCTCTTCCACCTCTTCCAAGCTAGCATTTAGATTACTTTTTCTCTCTTTTAAATGACCAAAAACCTCCTTGTTCCAAACCTTTACATTTTTCTTAACATTTTTCAGCTTCTGAGAGACTTGGAACATTTTGGATCCCCTAATATCAATGTTCCACCATTCTAAAATATTTTGAGCTAAAGAAGGATGTGACATCCACATTAACTCAAATATGAAGGGTCTACCTTTAACTCTTCTCCCCTCCAACACTTCCAAAAGTAGTGGTGAATGATCAGAGGTAATCTTTGAGAGGGCTTTGAGAGAATAGTTATCATAGTGAGTTAACCAAGACTGGGATGCTAATACTCTATCCAATATAATTTGAATGTAGTTGCTTCCTAACCTCCTATTAGACTAAGTGTATTTAGCCCCTTTCAGATCCAAATCCATCAATTCACATTTAGAGATAAAATCATTAAATTCCTCCATACTATTAGAATAACCCAAACTACCACCCTTCTTATCACTAGGATACAAGGGTGTGTTAAAATCCCCAAAAACTATCCATGGCCACTGAGACACCTCATGAAGATTACTAAGGAGCTCCCAAACCCTTTTTCTTCCTTCCCTAGTGTTTGGGGCATACACATTGGAAACAACCCAAGAAAAGTTTATAATTTTACAAGTCAAGAGGACAGACACACACCTTTCATTCCTTTGAATACATTGACCATCAAATCTTCTAGGGTCCCATAGAGTCCATACACCTCCAGAGGCTCCCACCGCTAAACTTCCCACCATATCCACTTCCTTCCAAATGGTATTTTTAACTGATTGAAAATTTTGCTCATCAATCTTAGTCTCTTGAATCAAGAAGATATCAGGTTTATATTCTTTTCTCATCTCCCAAAGTACCCAATGTTTTGTAGGGGCATTCATACCCCTGATGTTCCAAGATAAAAAATTCATTTCTTAGATTTTGGTGGGTTCTTCCCCCCACCCAAATCTAAAACCTTCTGAGTACCATCTGCAACTTGTTTTGTTGCCTCTCTGGATCTAACCACTCTAGTTTTTTGCCTTCCTCTAGACACAAAAGAGCCCACATCCACTCTTTTCTTGGCATGCTTTAAGAGAGTCAATAACTTCAAATCCTCTTCAAATTTTTCTATATATGTATCCTCTGAAGACTCTCATTCCTCTATATCCATTTCCTCTTCTGGTCTATTCTTAAATCTCTCTCCATTCTAATTTTTCCCCTTCTAGTGAGGCATTTCCCCTAGAGAACTCTCATCCTTGTTATCAGGTTTCTCCCTCTGATGCCTGACCATGTTTTCCTGATTAGTTTCCTTATTCTGGATGTCATAATCTACTTCAACCATTGGATTATGAAGACTTGCAAAGGAGTTTTGGTTCATGAATTCAACTTTGTCATAAGAGGGTTCCTAGGTTTGAAAATTTTCTTTCTCAATGATAGAGGGGTTTTGATCTATGAGGTTCACCTGAATCACTTCTTCTAGAATTTCCCCTTCCTCCATCATCTGGGTCTCTAAGTCTTCAATATGGGTTTCTTGGACCTCAACCTTATTTGATTTCTTCTCCATTGGAATGACTGGGTCTCCCACCTATTTGGATCTCGAATCTGAAGCCTCCTTCCTTTGCCATACTTTTTGAGGGTTGCTCTCCTTCTTCCTATTAGGGCATAAATTTCTTGAATGCCCTAGTTTCTTGCAAGAATCACATCTTGAGGGAATTTTCTCATATTTGATAGACTACACCCAACTTCCATGTTTAGAAATGAGTTCTATTGAGTTGGGGAGTTCATTTTTTAGGTCGATATTCACACATATCCTAGCATACACCAACCTTGACTTTGCTAACATTGTAGGATCGATCACAACTAGACTACCAACCTCTTTAGCAATACCTATCAACACTTCCTCATGCCAAAACTGGAAGGGTAAACCCGACAATCTAACCCAAATAGGAGCTTGATGAATGCTCTACTTATTTGGGTCAAAGTTGAGCCCCCATTTTTGCAGAAATAAACCTTGACGTCCAAAAAACCATGGGCTACCCCATAAGATGTGATCTGCATCCTCTTCGTAGTTTAGTTTGATCATGAAGAACCCTTTAGGCAACCCTTTAATTATATGAGAAATGAAAATAAATCATATAAATAAAACTTTAATTTTAAAAATATATATTGGAAAACAAGCATGGGCGACCAATTATAATTTCTATCAAATTATAAGTGTGATATCAAACAATCAACCCAGGTGTTGTAGGTGAGTTGGAGAGGAGAGGGCAATCCTCCAAGGGAGGTCCCAGGTTCGGATATCCACCCTACCAAAAATTTGAACTGGTACCCAAAATCCAATTGATAATGTTAGTGCGAGCAGGGTCGGGTGCAACTCCCGGGTGACTTTGACGGTGTAGAACCCCCTGTTCATGGTCTCTCAGACCAAGGCGGTCCCAAAAGGGGTTTTTGCTTTAAAAAAAAATATCAAACAATCAAAGTATTTATTTGAAAATCTCATTGGTGAAGCTTATCAGCCTAGTTGAATAGTTGAGTTATGTGATATTATTAGCTATTATTTTTAAATACAAGAATAAATAAATCTAGGATTATTGAAGTTGATCAAATAATAAATAAATAAAAAAACTTACCTAAATAAGATTTTAGGTTTATTTTTTAAAATTTGTTAACTTGTTATTCATCGTAGACAAACAATATAACTCATAAACTATTTAATTCTTGAAATATTGTTAACTATTATACACATGGTCCACTAAATAAAAGTGGGTATTAGAGTGAATGAAAATTCTACTAGCAAGAATATGTCATTAAAGTCAAATTCTAAAAGAACTAACATCAAAATAATTTATAAATAATAACATTATTTATATCAATCAATTATTAATGGAAAATATCAAAAATAACTTAGTCAATTTCGTCATTTATTTCATCATCAATATAAACATTTTTTGTAATGCTTTCAGTATCATATGCATTTACTATTATAGGCTTCAAATCACTTGTGTCACATATTACATCATTTCTTTAAATAAGGTCATTTGTATTATAACATGCATTCTTCATCGTTGGTTTGTTTTTTAAAATTTCAAAATTTTCTTGCCTTTTTGCCTTAAGAACTTTAAGAGTGACTACTACCTTTATATTATTTTCCATACACTAACAAACACTGCAATAAAATTTTCATAGGAGTCATTAGCTTCATTGAGAGTACAATTTATGCATTTTTAAAGTATTGAAAAATCTACATTTTTAATTTCTTTAAGAATAAATTGTAAATGCCACGTTAATTATGCTAACACATATTTTGAGTGTGCGCCAGCTTGCTGACTACGATATCCTCAAGGGTTAGGTGGATTGGTCAGATGTTGGACACTCACCAAGAGGAAACCTAGGTTCAAACCTAGAAGCATGCCCAATATGGACAAAACTAATAGTCTGACCTGAATCCGTTGAGTGTGCGCCAACTTGATGATGGTGGTATCAACCTCACGCCATCGGAGGTCTTCCTCGCTCTAGGTTGTGTTTACCAAGGCAAGACAAGGGTTATAGTGATGGTACCATGATTTGACGCTATGATAAGAGGGCAATGCGACTTGACCCTCCCGAAGGCAATACGATTTTAACCTTGTGACCAGTTATTAAAAAAGTAGTTACCTATTTTTTTTTTTTAAGTTATTGTGAGAAACCTTTGTGACTGACGCACAGGGCAGTCTCCACGTCAGGGCTGAGCAGTCTCCTCCCAACTGTGACCCCTCGTAAAGCCGAGAGCTATACTTATCAATAGAGAATTTAACACAAAGCCACCACATACCAACCCCCTCATACACTCGCCCACGGTTTGAACCTTAAGATAGTTACCTATTCCTTTATATTTATATTTATATATATATAATCTAAAAAACATATAAACGCAGTAGCCACGCAGTAGGTGTATTAGTATATTAAAAAATAATAATACATATGGATATTAGCCTATGACATTTAATTATATTTAAATAATTTCGGTAAACTAAAACTAACTCAAGTAGAGTAGACTTCCTGGTATATTATGCACATGTTTAACATATGACTGAATTGACGCCTTCACGAAGGGGCAAGGGTCGTACGAAGTCTTTGGACCACCTAACAAGTAGTTTTAAAAAGATGTTTCTGGGACCTGTGTGCTGCCACCGTGTCATCCATTATTAATCTTTTTCCAGAAGAAATGGCCGCCTCGTTTTAGCGTGTACGTCACTCTCACAGTGAGAGAAAGAGATAATCCCATATGACCTCTATTTTCAAACCACTCTCCTTTCCTTTTTCGTCACATGCCGGCTAATGTGTCATAAAATTAACACGTGGCAGTTGCAAGAAGCATAGAAAGGTTCATTCCTTACCACATTTAACAAGGGTCCCTCGCTCCTAGGTGCCTACTACCGTGGGTTACAGCACACCTGTTGTTTAGCAAATATTTTAATATACTTGTTCATGCTGGTTTAACAATATAATAAATATCGTTGATATAATCACAAGAATAGCCTCGTTGATCTATAGATGATGAAATGGAATGAAAAATTCTAATTACGTAGGCGAGACCTAAATATGGTCTATGGGACCTCAAATTCATTCATAAGACCTAAATATGGTCTATGGTCTATGGTTTGAGTTTTGGTTTTTCTTTGGAACATTGTGTGGGGTTATGTGTTAAATTTCCTGTTGATAAGTTTAGTTCTTCCTTTATGAAAAATCATGGTAAACAATTTCCTGTAATCTTACATATTTTAAAAACTGTTTTTACGGTCAAAATGTTCTTTTGGTATACACTTGTACCTAAGTTATGGTTTGAACTTGAATCTCCTCAACAAGAGGCCAAAGCCATACTACTAAGATGTCCCACAATGAAGAGGCTATGGTTTGAACTTGGATCTCCTCAACAAGAAGCCAAAGCCATACTACTAAAATGTCCCACAATGACATTCATTTTGGTGTTTTCATTGCATATGCCGATTGAAGTGACATGTGAATATTTCCTTAAGGTTGTTTGATGACTCAAACATAACATATCACCTTATCTAATTTTAGTTTTTGTTTCTTGAATAAGGAATCTCTTTAATCCCTAGTCCATTGAGTAAAAATGAAATCGATGAAATCTTGGCTATCCAAGAAATCAAACCTAAACTCACTGTTAAACACTCTATTACTACCAACCAACCTCCCCTTTTAAATTTACTATATCCTTAATTTGAAATGTATCCCTAACATACTCCATAGTTAAAACAACATAGATTTATTTTGTTTTCAACATCAATGTTTATCTGTCAGTCTATCTGTCTTATATGATTATGGTTTTGGGTGCCTTATATAATTATGGTTTTGGGTTTTCTTTTATAAAATTTTGTATGGGTGTATTATATAATTATGGTTTTGGGTTCTCTTTCATAAAATTCAGTAAGCCCTGTCGAACTTGATGTGTATTTGTATATGCTTATATGAATAAGCTTGTGTAAAAAAACTATTTCAAAAATAGATTTAGAACGGTTAGACTGACAACACGGTACGTTGCAGTTGCTGTGGTTTGAACCCTGCCCTGTCAGTTACAGCAAACTCTCCTATGAAACCTAAAAAAATTAGATTTAGAAAGAGACATCTGCTTTTCTTTTGGAGAATCGGGAAAGATATCTCTTGTTAAAGAGAAACAATAAAAAAGAACGTGCAGCTCACTTCCAAATTCATAATCATAGCTGACGCAGGGACGATAGACGGCAGGGAGTCGGCACCGGGCAATAATAACGGCGGTAAAGTCAAAAACGCAAAAGGCGGGTCGAACGGAACGGAAACGTCCGGTAAAGCCAAAACCGTAAAAGGCAGCCGGAAGCAGAAACCGGACGGCGTGCCGCGTCACGGTCGACAGCACCACCTGAAAAAGTCTTAAACCTCAACGCGGCGAACAAATCGGCCGGTTTTTTCTTTCTGAAATCAAATATGTTGATTGAACGTGACTTCTCCGGCGGGTCCCACTTTCCACTCGTCTTCCTCACGTCTTCCTCTTTCCTCACCGTAAATAAATACGCGCTCCTCATAAAACCATGACGCTCGTTTCTTTCAATATCTGTGTTGTAATTTCATTTTGGAAGAGGAGAGGAATTCAGCCTATCATGGTTATGGCTCCGAGGAAGGAAGGCGCTTTCGGGAGACTGGGAGTTCATTACAGAGGCGTGAGGCAGAGGCCGTGGGGTCGATACTCGGCAGAGATCAGAGACCCTGTGAAAAAGGCCAGAGTGTGGCTCGGAACTTTCGACGCCGCCGAGGAAGCCGCCAGGGCTTATGATGCCGCTTCAATTTCTTTCAGAGGCGCAAAGGCCAAAACCAATTTCAGATATTCGTCTTCCTCAACCAGTCAAAATAGCCCTCTTGAATTGGACGTTTGCCCTACGGTAAAGGGGTTTCAAAACAATAGCCCTTTCCTTTCTTCTCTACATGTAAATTCTTCCCATGCTCCTCCCGTCAATAAGCAGATTTTCTCGTTCGATGATGGTGCGAAACCTGGGGTTTCTTGTTTTTCCGGCGGATGGAGTTCTTGTAAGGAGGAGAACAACGATGAAGTCGAAAGACGAAATTCACAGAGCGATTGTGATTCTTCATCTGTAGTAGATAAGGCGACGGATCCCCCGGCTTCTACGACAAGATTGCCGTTCTTCGATCTCAATCTTCCCCCGCCTCTTGAGGTCGAAGATAACTGAATCGCTTTTCTCCGTGAACAGATCTTGTTTTTCCCCCTTTTGCCGTATTCATTTCATGTTTTTTTGTTATGAAATATTTGGTTCTTCTGCGGCCGACATGTATATGCAATCTCCCATTAATGTTGAAGAGGTTCCTTTGTTTTACTTTTCTTCCAACTAAAATCTCTTCCTAGTGTTTTTTTTAATTTTCTTTTCGTTTTCCTGTCGCTTTGTGTGGAATACGTGATATATTCAAGGCAGCATTAGCTAAGTTTAATGGCGTCTCTCTGTTATCGGCGGCAGAGACAGGAACATCCATCCGTAATGTCTGTCTACAGAATATATATACTTTATACGAATTAATGACAACTATAATAAAGAATTGAAATAACTGAGATGGAGCTCAAGAATATTAAAACTTCATCAATCCATAATATCTCTTTTCAAATTTCGAATTTCTGCACATGGTGCATGGATTTTGTATTAAAAATTATATTACAGTTTAGAAAAAAAATTCTTTGCGCCTTGACGACATTATGATTTTATTGTTAGTGATTATATCTCTGTAACCCCATTTAAAGTCCTGGCGGTGTTTATGACGCCTTTAGCCGCTCGGTGGGGCAAGGAGTTGGTTGAATTTTCCTAGAGCGACGAGAGTGTTTCGCATGGTAGATCAGAAGGATACGAAACGATTTGATATGAGATTGATTTGTACAGCGCAAGGCAAGGAAAAGAGAAAGCAGACGGACTTTCCCATGTGCGTCTCACCATTAAGTTGGTTGTTGGTCCCCTATTTCCCTGGCCATTTTATTTCCGTCTTTCCAAGCATGTCCTCTCAGTTGTCACGGAAAGCCAGAAATTACGCTTTCCGACTGTGTGTAACGGGCGTTGGTCTCGGAAAAGTCATGATAAAGTAATGGTCGGCAGCGAACTAAACAGATGATTTCGCACAAACCCTATAAAATAGGGTGTATACTATACTATTACTTACTATTACTTTTGGCTTTAAATTTTGGATTTCAGAGTTTCCAGACTGTTATTTGTTGGACTTTCGTTTTAAAAACTCAGTTTCACGGTGTTTTTTTTTTTTTCGGAAATTCAGCTTTATATTGGGGTTTGCGTGAGCGGTTTTAAAAATGTGTGCAGTTTTTAAAAAAATTAATAATAATTTAAAGTATTATAGAATGGGTTTTTGGTATTTTGGAAAAGAGTTCAATAAAGTCACATAAATGGTATAATTGTTTACAAAATTTATTTTAATTTTTTTACAAAGTTAAAAAGCATAACATTTTCTTATTATTTTTAGGAATATGTTTTTTCTTATTATCTGTAGGAGTATGTTTTTTCTACTGTTGATTTTGATGAATCCTTTTCAATTTTTTTTTATTCTCAGTATTTTAAGAAGTTTTAGTGGTGCACTTTTAAAGTGTCCTCACATACATTCTTTAGTGGGGTTTGATCACCACTTGTTTTGTTATGTAATTATTTTTTTTTATTATTATTTTTTCTTGATACATAAGAGAGTTGTTGGTTACATCCACGTTATTTTTAGTAACTGCCAAATGCAGGCCTCCCAACAAGCCTAAAAAAAACATTTATTTTGACCATGTCTTTTGAGGTATTATCCATCTTTCAATTTTGCAAGTATATGTCCTTTAAGGTAAATTATTCATCTTCCAATTTTGCAAGTACTGTTCATTTTTTTAATTTTGCATGTCATTGTGAACTGGATCTAGTTAATCTAGAAGCATGGTTAGTTTTCTTTCCATTTGATCTTTTGCATATATATATATATATATATATATATATAGAGTATTATTCATAGTTTGTGTTGTAATTTTTGATATAATATTGTTTTTCTCTCTAAATTTATAGTTAACACCATAAATGACTTTTCGTTGACATATCATTTAATTTCTTTGTTTTGACTTTTAGTTGAAAAGTTAGCAAGGAAAATCCCATATTTAAACTCAAATATCTAATGCTTTAATTTAAGATCTATGTATCATTATTCTTTTTTGAATTTTTTTATTTGTCTTCAAAATTTGATGTATTGATAATCCCTCCCTCACACCCATATAACATCATATCAATTGTTCCACACCCATATAACATCATATCAATTGTTCCTAATCTTTTTAACGTTTCATTTCTTTTAATAAAATTTAAAATTTTGACCTTTAAAATGACCTTCACTTATAGAAATGAAAATCTAAATCATATTTAATTTATCTATATTATTATTTTGTGAGTAGGAAACCTCTATAATCTTTAGTCCTTCGGATAAAAATAAGTCCTAAATCAATGTCTATTAACAAACACTCTATTAATTATAATTATAATTATAATTATAATATATATATATACACCTAAAAACCTCTTGTGGGGCCGCCTTGGTCTGAGAGACCTTTACACCGTCAAAATCACCTGGGAGTTCACCTGGGAGTCGCGCCCGGCCGTACCCACACCAACATTATCAATTGGATTTTGGGTACTTAATTCAACTTTTTAGTAGGGTGGAGATTCGAACCCGAGACCTCCCTTGAAGGATTGCCCTCTCCAATTCACCTACAACACCCGAGTAATTATCATAATTATATTTTAACTATCAAATTTTTTATCATACTAATTATAATCCCTTAATGTTAGTTTCAATGTTAGTTGTAATGTCTGTTTAGTCCCTCACTTCTCCTCATTTAATCATTGCACTATTACTATGGTTTTTTACTAGAATGGGTCTGTTGACAGCGGCAGAGTGCTTGCCAATAGACTAATAGCGGCAAAGTGCTTGCCAATAAACTAGCTTGAATCAATTCCTTGAAGATCAAAATTCCATTAACTTCATCTTTATTTAAAAAATCTCTATCATTAACTTTATCTTTATCTAAAAATTACTGTTACCAACACTACCTCTTTCACAAAAAAAAACACTTTATTTTTTATCCAATTTGCTTTACCACTTGATGCTTTAAACTCAATGCTCTCCCTCGTCGTTTTTCAACTATATTGCTTGTCCCCAACACAGGGCCAGTTGTTTTTACCTAATATTTACTGTTAAATTATTATAAAAGCCTTTAATTATGAATATGAGTAGCTCTCTAACCTAAGCCTCGTTGCAACAATTATTACTAAAGCTATTACACCAGATGAATATGGATCTCGAGTATGAGACAAGGGCAGCGGTAGACCAATAACAAATGCTTGTTGACAAAAATCCAAAGATATCTAGGGTCCCTGATGTCCTTATTCCTCGTGATATTCTAAGCATTATTAAAATAAAATCATTGTAAAATTATAAATTATTTCTAAGAGGTCCCAACTAAGCATGAGTTCTTGAGTTAGCAAAGCAAAACTAAAAGAAAGGTTGTAGAGATACATTGCTTGTCATTTTAGTCTATCTAAAGCGGATGTGGAGAATTTATGTTCATATATGTTGCTTGCAAGCTTGATTTTTTTTATTTTTATTTAAAAAATTAAGGTTGATTTTTTTTTTTAAGGGAGTTGGTTACATCCTGAGTCTTTTTTTACTATCAAACAAGTTCAAATCTTGGGGTTGTTTTTAATAATATCTATTACACCTCGTTGTTATTTTACTCAACGTGAGGAGGGCTCGGGATTGGTAACATCGTTGTTAGGCTGGCACACACTTAGTAGACACAGGTCAAACTACTACCTTTGCACAAATAAGCATTCCCCAAGGTTTGAACCTAGGTCTCTTCTTGGTAAGCACCAAAACTTACCAATCCACCTAGCCCCTAAAGACATTGTATGACCTAATAATATATAGGTTTAAATGTCAATCATTGTACAATTGCATTTGATTTTATTATAATATTTTATTATGTAAGCCCTATGGGCCACAATTATTGTTGTTATGGTTAAACCTACCTTATAACTTGTAATTAACCTAAAATATTTTTATTGTGTCAACTTTTGTTAAACTTATTAATGTAATTTAGGGTTTAGGTATTGGTATAAATACCCCCATCCACTCCACCATTTTCTCGGAGTGTTGTGATTTTTACTATGAAAAATATAGTGATCATTTACATTGCCTAGTGTTGCCCATTATAACGTTCTCTTTTTTGTCCTTTCACGCTTTTTATATAAGATTTGAGTGGATGGATTGCTTATGTTCATTTCTAAATATATATGTGAACTCCAACATGGTATCAAAGTAGATATGGAATAACAATGCTTGGTCATGCAAAAGGACTATTTTAAGCCTTTGATCCTTTGGATTTTAGGGTATATTATCTCTCTTAGCTTCATAAGTGTCTTTCGCATAAGAGACAAAGAGGATATTTACCTCTATAATTTTTTATCCATTCTTTTAAATATTGTAGAGACTCTATACCTTGTTTATTTCTTATTTCGTTTTCACCTATGTATGTTTGCATATTCAAATTTCATTAATTTTAATCAACCCTTCTTGGTATATTGTGAAATTTAGTTTGAAAAAGAAAATAATGTTAACTTTTTAAAATTGAATTCATGCACAAGAAATAGATTAGCATTGCCCTTTCATGTTAAGCCTAATTTCCTTCTTAAAAAGAGGAATCAAATGCCAATGCAACAAGATTGGGTGCCAAGATAGTCAACATAGGGTGATTCAAGGTGTTTTCTCATTTATGACATGGGGTCGAGTTTGACTTTTATATTTTTTACAAGTTGAAAATATTTTCTATCTTCTTTATGGTGTGAGTCAAACTCTTTTGTAAGAAAATAGTATGTCCATTTGCCATCCTAGAGATGATGCTAACATGGCTAGCTTGATGCCCTCTAAACTCCATCTTTTTTTTTACATTTTGAGTTTGATTTATAAAGAATAGTATTCTTCAAACATGTTTTCCACCTACCACTCAACATGGAAGCATGCTATTTTGGCCAACAAAGCACTGGTTTAAGAGATTGGACAAGGATGTCTACAATTTGATTCATGCACACTCCATATTTTATTGTTTGTTTTGTTGCAATGAAGTTGGATGATGTTTTCTATAAAAGCGTCAACAACTTCATCACTATAAGGTTGGTTTCCATGATGGTTATGATATGGGTGTAAAGGTTGTTGTGGAGAAAAGTTGCAAGCTCAAAAACGACATAGGAAGGCTTTTTGATGTAGCTTGGGTGAGGGGACTAAGTTCATAAGTGACAACGTGTCTCCCTTACTTTGCATAAAGTTGTTTGACACCTTGGCTAGTGTATTATTTTTATCCCATAGGAGACTTAATCTTAAGTCCTATTGAACACCTTGTCACACTTACATGAACGATTCCTAGTTGACATAGTAGCCGATGCGACATCCCAACATGCCATATAAACTCATTTTTTACCTACTTAGACAACCTCAATCAATCAAAAAGTGGCAAGTGACAAGATTCTAATTGATCAAAGGTAGTTAGGTAGTGTATTATTTGTGGTTGTCACCTACGAATGAGTAGAAGCCAAGTGGTAGATTGAAATTGGTCGTTGCTCTTCTAAGGTTTGAGGCTTTAATTTTTGTATTTTTAGGGGCTACTTGGGCAAACCTTTTGGAGGCTATAATTTTTACATACAAAAGTTTTTTGAGCCTATTTTTTTCAAATTGCATGTTTTTTTGAGCTCTATGCATTAGTGATATTAGTTTATGGATATGTTCTAGTGTTGGAGGTCAAAATGTATGGAATATTACTTAAGATTTGTTGCCCTTTTTTTAAAGGAAGAATTTTCCAAATTCGATGCAATTAGAATATTTAGTATACTTTTTTATGGATATGTAATTGGATTTATAATAGTTGTAGCAAATTTTTAAGTCTTTTGGAGGCATATAATAAAATAATTTAGGATGTGCTTTAGTCAATCACTCTTCCTATTTTGGGTTATTGATACAACTTATTCATGAAAATTCAATCATTCATGATCTCTTCCTTCTTCTGTCTCTTGTCTTGGTAATCTTGGAAGTTTCTAATATCTCTTTTTTAATGTAGATTCATGCAAATCCTTTTTTGGTGATGGAAATGAGGTGGTCCAAGGCAAATTGAGGTCTTCAAACAAGGTGATGTATGTTGTAAAAGAAAAGGCTATGTTTGTTATATCTCCAAGACATACCTTATGTGACTATGGAATGTTAAAGCAACTTTTCTTTATAGGTCATGGTGATCTTGACTTTTCTTCCTCATTTGGAGCCTTAGTGGAAGTGTTCATTGGATTTGTTTAGGAGTGTCTAGTAGTGGTAATGATGAATATTATCTAGCCTAAGGAGACTCTTGTGCAAGAGGCGCTTTGCAACAAAAAAATTTAGATGATGAGGGAGATTTAGATGAGTCTACCCAAGTGTGGAGGCCCATTGGAAAATCCATTATGCGGGGAGATATTATTATCACTAATATCTTCTCTCCTTGGCCTCTCAATTTAGATTATTAGGAGGTGTTGAAATTGTAATATGACTTATGACCAAGGTCAAGATTGTATGATATAACAATGTATAGGCTTAAGGGCAATCATTGTACAATATTTTTAATTTATTGTAATATTTTAATATGTAAGCCCTATGGGTCATGATTAACCTTGTTATGTTTAAAACCACTTTATAGTTTTTAATTAACCTAAATCCCTTTTGTTATCTCATCTTAAATTAAACTCATTGGTATAATTTGGGGATTAGGTATTGGTATAAATACCCCCATCCACTCCATCCATTGTATTAGAGTGTTATGATTCTTATCCATGGATAATATAGTGATTATTTATGGTGCCTATTGGTGCCTACTATATCTTTTTGTCTTTCATATTTTTTATGTTTTCTATATAATATTTGAGTGGATGGATTGCTTTGGTTATTTTTTACAAATAGGTAAAAATTCCAACACAAAAGAATCCTTTCAGTCTAATTACTTATTATGGGTTTAGCTCTCATTCATTGACCTAGCCTTTAGACCTTTTTTTTAGGGATATAATTGTCCAATTAGGTAATGTAATCTAGCACAAAAATGATTTGGACAAATTCTTCAATTTTAGGTTGTATCCTCATGCTTAGTGTAGATTTGTCCAATTCAACTAAGCATATGGGTCTAGAGTTTGAATATAATCATTTTTATACTGATAGGCTAAATTCTTAATCTTCATCTAAGAAGGAAAGGTGTGTGATCAAAGACTATCTAAAGAGGAAACAACATAACTTGAGAAACATGGATCCATGATTTAACAATTCTAATAGGTAAGGTAGTGCAAAATAATTTTTCACAAAACAACCAATCAGCCTACCTACTAGTCTTGCTAAGCAAGGAAAAAATAATTAGGGGCTATTTGGGCAAACCTTTTGGAGGCCATAACTTTTACATACAAAAGTTTTTTGAAACCCATTTTTTTCAAATTGCATGTTTTTTTGAGCTCTATGCATTAGTGATATTAGTTTATGGACATGTTCTAGTGTTGGAGTCCAAAATGTATAGAATATTCCTTAAGATTTGTTGACATTTTTTTAAAGGGTGAATTTGCCAAATTCGATGCAATTAGAATATTTAGTATACTTTTTTATGGATATGTAATTGGATTTATAATAGTTGTAGCAAATTTTGAGTCTTTTGGAGGCATATAGGAAAAAAATTTAGGATGTGCTTTAGTCAATCCCTCTTCCTCATTTGGGTTATTGATTCAACTTATTCATGAAAATTCAATCATTCATGATCTCTTCCTTCTTCTATCTCTTGTCCTGGTAATCTTGGAAGTTTCTAATAGCTCTTTTATAATGTAGATTCATGCAAATCCTTTTTTGGTGATGGAAATGAGGTGGTCCAAGGCAAATTGAGGTCTTCAAACAAGGTGATGTATGTTGTAAAATAAAAGGCTATGTTTGTTATATCTCCAAGACATACCTTATGTGACTATGGAATGTTAAAGCAACTTTTCTTTATAGGTCATGGTGATCTTGACTTTTCTTCCTCATTTGGAGCCTTAGTGGAAGTGTTCATTGGATTTGTTTAGGAGTGTCTAGTAGTGGTAATTATGACTATTATCTATCCTAAGGAGACTCTTGTGCAAGAGGTGCTTTGCAACAACAAATTTTAGATGATGAGGGATATTTAGATGAGTCTACCCAAGTGTGGAGGACCATTGGAAAATCCATTATGCGGGGAAAAATTATTATCACTAATATCTTCTCTTCTTGGCCTCTCAATTTAGATTATTAGGAGGTGTTGAAATTGTAATATGACTTATGACCAAGGCCAAGATTGTATGATATAACAATGTATAGGCTTAAGGGCAATCATTGTACAATGTTTTTAATTTATTGTAATATTTTAATATGTAAGCCCTATGGGTCATGATTAACCTTGTTATGTTTAAAACCACCTTATAGTTTTTAATTAACCTAAATCCCTTTTGTTATGTCATCTTAAATTAAACTCATTGGTATAATTTGGGGATTAGGTATTGGTATAAATACCCCCATCCACTACATCCATTGTATTAGAGTGTTATGATTCTTATCCATGGATAATATAGTGATTATTTATGGTGCCTATTGGTGCCTACTATATATTTTTGTCTTTCATATTTTTATGTTTTCTATATAAGATTTGAGTGGATGGATTGCTTCGGTTATTTTTTGCAAATAGGTAAAAATTCCAACACAAAAGAATCCTTTCAGTCTAATTACTTATTATGGGTTTAGCTCTCATTCCTTGACCTAGCCTTTAGACCTTTTTTTTAGGGATATAATTGTCCAATTAGGTAATGCAATCTAGCACAAAAATGATTTGGACAAATTCTTCAATTTTAGGTTGTATCCTCATGCTTAGTGTAGCTTTGTCCAATTCAACTAGGCATATGAGTCTAGAGTTTGAATATAATCATTTTTATATTGATAGGCTAAATTCTTAATGCTCATCTAAGAAGGAAAGGTGTGTGATCAAAGACTATCTAAAGAGGAAACAACATAACTTGAGAAACATGGATCCATGATTTAACAATTCTAATAGGTAAGGTAGTGCAAAATAATTTTTCACAAAACAACCAATCAGCCTACCTACTAGTCTTGCTAAGCAAGGAAAAAATAATTATTGGCTATTTGGGTAAAACCTTTTGGAGGCCATAACTTTTACGTACAAAAGTTTTTTGAAACCCATTTTTTCAAATTGCATGTTTTTTTGAGCTCTATGCATTAGTGATATTAGTTTATGGACATGTTCTAGTGTTGGAGTCCAAAATGTATGGAATATTCCTTAAGATTTGTTGACCTTTTTTTAAAGGGTGAATTTGCCAAATTCGATGCAATTAGAATATTTAGTATACTTTTTTATGGATATGTAGTTGGATTTATAATAGTTGTAGCAAATTTTAAGTCTTTTGGAGGCATATAGTAAAAGAATTCAGGACGTGCTTTAGTCAATCACTCTTCCTCCTTTGGCTTATTGATACAACTTATTCATGAAAATTCAATCATTCATGATCTCTTCCTTCTTCTATATATTGTCCTAGTAATCTTGGAAGTTTCTAATAGCTCCTTTTTAATGTAGATTCATGCAAATCCTTTTTTGGTGATGGAAATGAGGTGGGCCAAGGCAAATTAAGGTATTCAAACAAGGTGATGTATGTTGTAAAAGAAAAGGCTATATTTTTTATATCTCCAAGACATACCTTATGTGACTATGGAATGTTAAAGCAACTTTTCTTTACAGGTCATGGTGATCTTGAATTTTCTTCCTCATTTGGAGCCTTAGTGGAAGTGTTCATTAGATTTTTTTAGGAGTGTCTAATAGTGGTAATGATGACTATTATCTAGCCTAAGGAGACTCTTATGCAAGAGGTGCTTTGCAACAACAAATTTTAGATGATGAGGGATATTTAGATGAGTCTACCCAAGTGTGGAGGCCCATTGGAAAATCCATTATGTGGGGAGATATTATTATCACTAATATCTTCTCTCCTTGGCCTCTCAATTTAGATTATGAGGAGGTGTTGAAAGTGTAATATGACTTATGGCCAAGGCCAAGATTGTATGATATAAAAATGTATAGGCTTAAGGGCAATCATTGTACAATATTTTTAATTTATTGTAATATTTTAATATGTAAGCCCTATGGGTCACAATTAACCTTGTTATGTTTAAACCCACCTTATAGTTTGTAATTAACCTAAATTCCTTTTGTTATGTCATCTAAAATTAAACTCATTGATATAATTTGGGGATTAGGTATTGGTATAAATACCTCCATCTACTCCATCCATTATATTATATTGTTATGATTCTTATCCATGGATAATATAGTAATTATTTATGGTGCCTATGGGTGCCTACTATATCTTTTTGTCTTTCATATTTTTTATGTTTTCTATATAATATTTGAGTGGATGGATTTCTTCCGTTATTTTTTGGAAATACATAAAATTTCCAACACAAAATAATCCTTTCAGTCTAATTACTTATTATGGGTTTATATCTCATTCCTTGACCTAGCCTTTAGACCTTTTTTTAGGGATATAATTGTCCAATTAGGTAATGTAATCTAGCACAAAAATGTTTTGGACAAATTCTTCAATTTTAGGTTGTATCCTCATGCTTAGTGTAGCTTTTTCCAATTCAACTAGGCATATGGGTCTAGAGTTTGAATATAATTATTTTTATATTAATAAGCTAAATTCTTAATCCTCATCTACGAAAAAAATGTGTGTGATCAAAGACTATCTAAAGAGGAAACAACATAACTTGAGAAACATGGATCCATGATTTAACAATTCTAATAGGTAAGGTAGTGCAAAATAAATTTTCACAAAACAACCAATTTGCCTACCTACTAGTCTTGCTAAGCAAGGAAAAAATAATGGTTTCAGCTTTGCAAAGATATCTAGGCTTTGAGTGTCCATTAAGGGTACTAAACATCAAACTAAATCCAATGTTTTTTAATAGACATTAGGTTTTGTATATTGAAGGGCTAATCACCTCAAGGAGGAATGAAAAAGTCCCTCAAAACAATATGTTTGAAGTTGTGTAATTTGGCTTTATTGGCCAAGGCCAACATTGTATGACATGATCATGTGTAAGACTATGGGAAATAATTATGCAATAATTTATATTAATTAATGTAATCATCCAGTAGGTCCATGGTTTAACCTTGTTATAGTTAACCTTCACTAAATATTTATGCCTAATGTGTTATGAATGAGGCCTCAATAGGGACATCATAATGGTAAAGGCATTGGGATATCCTAGCAAAAACTCATGTTCAATTCATGGGGAGCGTGGCCCTTGATGTGGCCCCAACTTTTCAATCTATTAAAAAAAAGTGTTGCGAGTGAGGATTTAGTAACTTGTAATTATTATTAAGGATTTGGTCTAAATAACCCTAAATCACCTAATCTATTATATCAATGTGATATTATCTTGATCATTAGTGTGGGTTCAAGTTGCTCATCTCAAGCGCTCTTTCCTTTAGTTCTTTAAATATTAGATTACATTATGATTTGAGTTAATGTGTTGCTTTTGTTTATTCAAAAAAGGTATTGTAAAACCCAATCTTGTATCAGAGTATGTATGAAGCATTGTCACTTGGTCATTTAGATATTTTTTCCAGAACCTCATATTCTTCATCCAGTCACAAGGGTTGATTAATATCCAATGCTTTAGGGGTTTTATCAGCATAAGACGTAAAGGTTAATTCCTCCATTATTTTCATCAAAAATTACTGTAGAATATTTTAGAGAAATGTTTTAGCCTTCTTTATTTTTTTTGTATTTTATTGTTTAAGAATTAGGGTGATCTTGATCAAGGTCAAATCCCTTTATTCTCATTATATAATATAGATAATTTGGTAGCTTAATATTCATTGGTACAAATTCTCCTTATTATGTCTAGGTGCATAATATCAAAGGCAATGGTTTATTTTTGTTTCCTTTGTGGAAGGCACACCTCAACAACTCTAAGGAGAGTTTCATGACGCTAATTTGGGAAAACCTTCTATTTTTTATGGATTTATGTTTGTTATATTGCTTATGGATGGAATGATTGTTTAAATCAATTTTATATGCAAAATTACTTGTTTCTTATGAGAAAAATGTGATGTGGATCTGTTGTGGGATGTAGGATAATTCCATGTTTGGATTTGAGAAACATACATTTGATGTGAGAACATGATGTTGCTAATGAAAAGTACATTTTTGTAGGAATAAGTTTCTTTATAGTGGAAAAAAGAGCAACCACTGAGAAAAGAATTCTTTAGGGAAATTATGTGATGGGTAAATTGTCAAAATATATGGGAGGTAACACGAAAGAATACCCCTTTTCATGAAGATGCATATCGTGAATTTACTGTTGCATTTGTGTATTTCAGTAGTTATTATATTGCAATATGATAAAATGAAAGAACAATGGTTGATTGATAATTATCATAGTGAAAATATTAGGGAAATATCAACTTAGAGCAAAGAATAGTTTTATTTGAATGATCTTCTCTTTTAATGCTTTGGTGAGTGTTTTACTTTTGATTGTTTTAGAACCCATAGCATTTATGTTAGGAATGTGGTTTTGGTTATGTTATGTTCACTGGATTCCATGTGGGGGGAGTGCAACAGAGTGGGTTGTTAAGGTAACAAGGGAAGTTAATGCACTAGAGTCTGGGGAGAGTAGACATCGAACGAAAGGAGGAATAAATAAAAGAGGACGAACAAAAGAGAGATCACGATTTTTTTGAGAGCAACGAGAGTAGTTTTTGGATGGCATTCGAGATGTGAAGACAGTCTATGTGAGTGTAACTGTGTTTGGGAGGTTTTGCTGATAGTCTGGCACATGAAAGAATTGCTTATGCTTTATATTTGGTATGTTGATAAATAAAAAGTTTGTAATAGCTTTTATTTTTATAAGAGAATGGTTATGTTCTAAACTTCAACGCTGCTACATACATATCCAAGATTTCCTGTAGTAGGTTCATCTGGTCTAGTCACCAGTAATGGATGGTTTTGCCTTGGGCATTATTTTTCCTTGGTATGGTTGTTGGGAGGATAAATTGATGTGAGGATTGTTGAGTAATGTGTAGCGTGTGTTTCTTTAGAACAGTGGAGACCATTTACGTGTATCTTTTATTACTCTTCTACCATACCAAAAATGATTGGGTAAAACTTAGTAGTTAATACAAGATACTTGGTGAATGTGTAGTCATTGGAAATGAGAACGATGACCTACAATTACATTTAGATTATACTTAATTTTCTATGGTTGTAGAGAATGTGTATTTTTGAATACTTTAATCATTTTTGTTGTTGTTGATAGCTTTAAATGAGGACTAGTGAATTGATACCCATCCCTAGAATTGAACGATTATTTTGAAAATATTTGGTTTGTTTTTTAATGAGAAGATAGAATGAATTAAACCTCAAGACTATGTTGATGTGAATTCTTGAAAACAATGATAATTGATAGATGTATTAGAGGAAGAATGAATGCTTCTTACTGTAATTGTTATTTTGGAATTCTATTTCATTGAAAGAAATGTGCCAATGAATGCATTGTATTATCATTTCTTTTTATTTAGAGAGATCTGTTAATCCTCAAAGCAAGTGGTGGAAATTTGAGGCTTAGTATGAATGCTTGTGAGCATTCCTAAAAGAGCCAAGGAGTCATCTCTAATCCTCAAATTAAGGTAAATTTTTCTCGATTGGTATTGCTACACTACTACTGAAGTATTCTCTAGACATTTATGAGAATGCTATTGCAGGTACAAATGAAGTTGCACCAATGAATATCTACTTTTGGATGCGAGTGCAGGACTTTTCCAATTGTGAAGGAAGTAAAGCTTCTCAAGGAGTAGTTGGTGCTCAATGATCACCAGCTGGAATATGAAACTGGCTTTAGTCTAGTGATGAATAACAATAGACCTTCGACTACCTTAATACATTTCTTATGAATAGATGGAATTCTCATGTTTTGATTCTCTAGGGGTTGTCTAATGATGTACTACTATAAGTGAAATTTGAAATTTTTGTTTATAGTTTGGTTAGATACTGGGCAAATCTATAATGAATATCAAGACCATGCAGTTGAATTAATTTTGGCCTCATGTAAAGATATGTTGATGTTATTTTGATATTTTATGGAATTTAACCAGAATCATCTGAATCTAAGCTTAAATTGATTAATGTGTTAGATTATGTTCCAATGAAGATGAGTTTTTGGTGTATCTCTGAGAATATCTATGTCTTGAGGAAAGTAGATATTATAAATTTTACCCTGTATGTGAGTATAGACATTTGGGTAATTAGAGCCTTCGAGTGACATCTATAGTAGATGGTTACTCATTACTCAATGATTAGTAATGGAGTGTAAGTAAACTGACTATTCTTTTAAAAGGAAATTAAAAGAGAGATTCTCCCAACTCATACTCATGTAATTGATATCACCTTTGAGGTAGCTTGGGTAATGGAAACTAGAGGGTGTCCATTGTTATATTAGATACCAGGTAAGGAATCCTCTTAGGGAGAGATGTTGATTAATTAATATTGATGATGCTTAGTGTAGACACCAAATCCTATCCATTTGCCTTCCCGCCATTTCCACCACCAAATCCTAGCCAATTTACCCATTATTCCTATTTTCCCACCATTTTCGATCATTATTCACATTTATTTATTATATATTTATTTTATATATATTTATATATAATATTTTATGTTATATTTTAATATATATTTAATAAATAGGTATTTATTTAAGTGAATTATGTTAGAATAAATAATTATTCTCTTAAGTTCTACTAGGATAGACTTACTTGAGTTACCACTCTTCCATGAGTCAAGTGAACTCTCAGTTTAGACTAGTTCAGATTTGATGAGTTGTTGTAATCCAACGACTCTCAATGATCAACTTTGCTATTTATACAAAGTTGATCCATGGAATAAATCAATCAGTTCTTGATCTTTTAGTAATGCTTTGCATATCTAATCGATTGTCTTTCAATACTGCTTTTAGCAAATTTCTACATGGTACCAGAGCAAGGCTAGATTTTGCAAGCATTCACATCTTCATAGATCTGGTTCTTTTTTTTGGGTAGCTCTTTGACTAGCTCTACTTTCTTGGAAGAGTAGTCATTTGTTATTATCCATTAAGTTGTTTTTGCTCATTTTTTTTACAAAAATAAGCAATTTTTTTCAGCATATATGATTATTGGTTCTCTTTTTCTAGAGCCTCCTTATTTCTAATCATATTTTATGCTTTTAAAAAAAATAGGAATATTTTTTTCCTATTGTTAGTGTTTTTCCATTTCAGGGAAATATTTACCGCTGCTTGCTCAGTGATGCAACCAGAGCCTCTATACAACATTGGAAACTAATGTTTCTCCTTCGCCAAGCACATCTCCATTGACGTCTCAAGTGCCATCTCCTTTTTTTTAAGACATGCATTGAAGTGATAATCTTCGAGACATGTGTTGAATGCCATATTCAACTTATTCTAAAGTCAATTTTTTTTGTAATATGAGTTCCACCAATCGGTGTGTATAAACGTGGGTTTCTGCCCCATGAATGACACCATAGTAAAGACGTCAATGACTCCCTCTCATTAAAGACATCACCACCACTTGTAAAGAAAGTGCCAATGAAAATATGTCAACAACTCCCTCTATAACATTCAATGACTCCCTCTCATTAAAGACATCAACCGCCACTTAGAAGCTAGCAACGCTCCCTCCGTTCATCAAGAGGATATTGTTTGCACTCAAACTCACTGAGAAATTAAAGATATTGGTGCTCGACTGATAGCTTGGATTTCTCTTCGACATTGACTCATGGCACCATTTTTTCCTTTAAAATGAAGGCTGCCATTCAAACTCATATAGTTTTGAGTCTATTCTGAATGCATCCTAGCCCGTTCATTGTTCGTATCACTGTGCTCAAGTTCATGTTCGCTTTACCATTGGTGTCATTGTACTCAATAGCTTGGAGCTCATTGTACCAGTTGAAGTCACTGAGAGGCGCTTCCTTGCTCGATCTTTCTTGTTGAGCTTTAGAAGAAAAGGTTCTATCTTGGTGACTATGCTCCCTCTTCATGGTTGCCCTCCCTCTTTGTGGTCAAAATAAGGTGATTGCACTCCCTCTTCGTGGTTCTATCTTGGTGGCTATGCACCCTCTTCGTGGCTGCGCTCGAAGCCTGGCACCAACCTCTGCTCGACGTCCTCAATGACGTCATTCGAAGCTAAGAAAGTGATATTTTTTTATCTACTTTGGGTTTAAAAATATATATTTTTTCATTTATGTCATAACCTGCAGGTTTTCATATCACAATATTTCTAAATCCGCCAGCGACATTGGAGGCCAAAAATTTGATAAAAAATAATTGGAGGTTCGACAACATCAACATTTTTTTTCAAGAAATTTTATTTTCAAAGAAAAAAATCTCATTTTTTTGTAAAGAAACTCACTTCTCTAATTCTGAAAATCTTCAAATATTGTAAAAGAGTCATTTCTTCTGAGAAAAAAACTCTTCCTCTTAAGTTTTTTCAAAATGGTTTAAAGACCCCTCAAGGACTACTGTCATTTTTTTGTTGATCTATGCCTATTTTGGGCAATCAACAAAGTGACAAGTCCATTTGTAAACTTAATACAAATATTTTTTCTGGGGGTTTTTTTTGAGAGGTGCTACTTCTTGCACCAAATTTGAAGAGTGAAAGGGGGGGTTGTTAGTGCTGGTCCTTGCATCCTTTTTTCATTGGATTTCTTCATAAGTTCTTCTTTATGCTCCATTCCTTTAAGCACAAGAATAGTTTGGTGGAGGAATCTATTTGTGGCACACTTTTTTGCCACATGATATGCAACTTACATCCCAATTTCAGCATCTTCTAAATGTTCAAAATACATATATGTTTTTTTAAAAACACATGAACATTTGAAAACAAAGGCAAGAAAAACTTGAAATTATTCTAAAGAGTAAATCATATCATGCCCATATCCTTGTAATAGCCTATGTTCCACGTATCGTCCTTCTCATTAACTTATAGTTTCCCTCACGTAAGGGCGGGTAATTGAGAAGATTCGGTATAAAGGTCTGGCTGATTACTCTTGATTCATAAGCCTAAGTTCCATGTATTTGTTCTCCTCATTTACTTATAGTTTCCCTCTCGTAAGGGCGGGTAATTGAGAAGGTTCGGTATAAAGGTCTGGCTGATTACTCTTGCTTCATAAGCCTAAGTTCCATGTATCATTTCTCCTCATTTACTTATAGTTTCCCTCACGTAAGGGTGGGTAAATTGAGGAGATTGGTATAAAGGTTGGGCTTCTACTGCCTCCTTAAAAACAAGTGTTTCTGCTAGAGCAAAATTGTATTCTCTAAGAGGTTATTGAAGTTAAAGGGGGGGATTATTGGTTCACTTCAATTTTCTTTGGAAAAATGAATACAATTGATCCACTCACCCCTCATAACTATCACACATGGAAGCCAAAAATATTAAATCTCATTTCTCAAAAAGGGCTCACACACTTGCTAGAAGAGAAGCAACCTAAATTTGAAAAGGAATATGAAATATTTGTTCATAAAGGGAAGATGTATGAAACAATGGGTATTATAAGCACAAATGTAAATGAAAGCTTATGGTTTCACATTTTAGAATGTAAAAACCCATTTGAGAGTTGGGAGAAACTAAAGAACTTGTTTGGGAAAGTGGATAAAATAAGGTCAATGCAGCTAGAGGCAGAGTTAACAACATTATCTCCTGAAGACTTCAACAATATTATTGACTTTCTCACCAAATTTAAAGAAGTCCTCACTCAATTAAAAGGTAGTGGCAAGGATAAAATAGAAGAAGAATGCATCTATCTTATTCTTTCTAAATTAAATGGAGTATTTCAAATTTTTGCAACCACCTTTTTATCTACAAAAGATGCTCTTGGTGCAAGTTTTAAAATACCCTCTTTAGAGGAATTTTGTGAGAGACTAACTAGAGAGGAAACAAAACTTGCAAAATATGAGATCTCTCCCTCTTCCTCAAAAGCCTTAGTAGCATCCACCTCCACTAAAGAAAAATTCAAAAAGAAAGAAAGAAGTCCCATAACTTGTACTCACTACAAAAAGAATGGTCATTCTATGAACAAATGTTGGAAAAGACTACAACAACTAGAGGCAACAATGAAGGATCACAAGATAGACACTAAGAAATAGATAGGAAAAGCCTTAAATGTTCAGGGTAGAGCTATAAAAACTTCATCAAAATACTGGGTTCTAGATTCAGGAGCAACTCATCATATGACTTCCTCAGATGAGTCATTCACTTCAATCTCCTCAAGTTCAACATGTAGCATAGAAGTTGGAGACTCATCCTTCATCCCAGTCAAAGGAAAAGGTGACATATCCATTGATGGTGGTTATATCAAAAATGTTCTCTATGTCCCAAACATAGCTACAAATCTCCTCTCCATCTATCAGATTTGTACTTCTAAAAAAGGTAAAATAGTTCTCTTCTCACCAACTGGAGTTGAGATAAGAGACTTTCAAGAACCAAACACTCTCATAGAAAAAGGAGATATTGATCACAACACTCACCTATTTCACTTCAAAGGATTCAAAAATTCTAAAGGGGCCTCCTGTTTTGTTGCACATGGAGATCTTGAAAGCAAAATTTGGCATGAAAGGTTTGGACATCTCAGTTATAACTACCTAAAGGAATTAAACACCCATGAAATGGTAACAAGGTTGCCAAAAGTCTCTTCCATTGATGGAGTATGTCCTGGTTGTGCTCTTGGAAAGCAACATCAAGATCCTTTCCACCCAAGTGGTTCTCAAAAAGCCTCATCCCCTCTAGAGTTAATCCATAGTGACTTGATGGTCTTCCCAGAACCTTCTTTCAAAGGAGAAAAATATGCTTTAACCTTCATTGATGATTTTTCCAGAAGAACTTGGGTCTACTTTCTAAAATACAAAAGTGATGTTCTATCCCACTTCAAAATCTTCAAGGCCTTAGTTGAAAATCAAGCCACTTGCAAAATCAAACAAATTCGTATAGATAATGGGGGGAATACTTCAGTAATGAGTTCTCAAATTTTCTCTCTAGTCATGGCATAATTCATCAACACTCAGTCTCCCATAATCCATAGCAAAATGGCATTGTAGAAAGGAAAAATAGAACTTTAAAGGAAATGGCAAACTGTATGCTTCACTCAAGAGATCTTCCAATAGTTTTTTGGGTTGAGGCAATTAACTATGCAAACTATATTCAAAACCACACACCTCACAAAGCTCTTGACCATTTGACTCCCGAGGAAGCATGGACTAGATCAAAACCTGATGTCTCTTTCTTCAAAAAATTTGGGTGTACTACTTGGGCACATATTCCAAAGAAGAAAAGGAAGGCTCTAGATAAGAAAAGCAAACAACTCATCTTTGTTGGTTATTGTGAGGAAATGAAAGCATACAGGCTTCTTGATCCCACAACTCATGAGGTATTTTTTCATAGAAATGTTCAATTTGATGAAACATTCCCTAATAAATATCCTCAACCATCCTCTTCCAACATTATTTCTCTTGAGCCATCTCCAATATTAGAGCCTCAATATAATGAAGATCCCATTTTGGAGATAAATGATCAAAATGACCAAAATGAGGATCCTATACTCCAAACTCCAACTCAAAGCCCTGCCACTCCAATTACTCCTTCCACAATGCCAAAATGGGCTCACACCATAGTTGAAGAAGCCACTCCTTACATCCAAAATCTTCCATCATCCAGATTATGCAACACCATAGGTTCTGGTCTTGTGTGTCAGTCCATCTCCACATATCCTCAAACCTTCAAGGAAGCAACTGGAATAAAAGAATGGGATGATGCCATGGAAAATGAATTCTCTTCCTTAATAAAAAACAACACTTGGGATTTAGTTCCTCTACCTAAGGGAAGGAAGTTAGTTCATTGTAAATGGATTTATAGAACTAAGTATGGACCTGATGGAAAAATTGACAAACACAAAGCTCGCTTGGTAGCTAAAGGTTTCTCACAAATTGAAGGCATTGATTATTCTGAAACCTTTGCACCAGTTGCCAAAATGGATTCTGTTAGGTTGGTTCTTGCACTAGCTGCTTCCCAAAAATGGCCTATTTTTCAAATGGATGTTAAAAGTGCTTTCTTACATGGGGACTTAAAAGAGGAGATATTCATGGAACAACCTATTGGATTCACTCAAGACTCCTCCCTTGTTTGTAGACTAAGGAAATCTCTCTATGGCCTCAAACAAGCTCCTAGAGCTTGGTATGAAAAAATGGACTCCTTCCTTCTTTCCTCAGGTTTTTCTCATTGTGAGTCTGATGCCACAGTCTACATTTGGAGAGATGAAGAGAAAATCACCTTACTTGTTCTCTATGTTGATGATCTACTACTCACTAGTAGTGACATTTCTCACATTCAGACTATCAAAGACTCCCTTTCTAAAAAATTTGAAATGGTTGATCTGGGTTTAGCTCATTACTTCCTTGGGATTCAAATAAATCAAACAGATGCAAGAATTTCATTGTGTCAATAGAAATACACTCTAGACCTTCTTCAACGGTTTAAGATGACTGATTGTAAGCCCTCTTCTACACCTTTTCAGTCTGGGGTCACTCTAAGTACTTCCTGCACATCCCCTCTATGTGATGCTACTCTATACCGACAACTTGTAGGGAGTCTGTTATACCTCACTCATACTCACCCATATATTTCATATGTTGTTGGCTTGATATCTAGATTCTCACATCAACCTCATTTCAGCCATTGGCAAGCAACAAAAAGAATCCTATGCTACTTGCAAGGAACTACTCAATATGGGCTCTTATATGAAGGAAAATCCATGGATATCATTGGTTACACAGATTTTGATTGGGTAGGTTCAGTAGAAGACAGATGTTCAACTTCTGGCTATGTCTTTTGTCTTGGTTCTTCACCAATTGCTTGGTCATGCAAAAAACAACAAGCGATAGCATTATCATCTATAGAGGCAGAATACAGGGCAAAATTCTTAGCAAGTCAGGAAGCTCTTTGGCTTCATCAGATACTAAGAGAATTTGGTTTTTTCCATGACAAACCTATTACTCTTTGGTGTGATAATCAGAGCACAATTCATATTGCCCGCAATCCAGTTGAGCATCAACGTACCAAGCACATTGAAATTCACATGCACTTCATTCGACAACATATTCAGAGAGGGGAAATACACTTGGACTATATTCCCACAGAAAATCAAATTGTAGACATCTTCACCAAATCCTTTCCTTCTCCACGTTACATTCAGTTGCGAGAGAAACTTGGGGTAAGGCAGATGCATTAGAAGGTACAAAAGAGGTTTTCACCTCTCCTTTCTTCTTATTGTTTCTTTTCTTTGGAAGATGGTTTTTTCCCATGTGGTTTTTTTCACCATCTCTCCTATATGTAATAACATTGTACATGAGTACCTCATCAGGCCCAATTGTCGGGACTCATTTTTTTTGTTCAATGAGGACAATCTTCGCCATCCGAAGACATGCCTCTTCCTTTTTCTTTTGATAGATGGTTTTTTCCATGTGGTTTTTTACCATCTCTTCAATAAGAATCATTGTACATGAGTACCTCATCAGGCCCTATTTTCGGGACTCATTTGTTAAATACACCCCTAGTATCACTTAAGGGGGGTGTTAGAATAAATAATTATTCTCTTAAGTTCTACTAGGATAGACTTACTTGAGTTACCACTCTTCCATGAGTCAGGTGAACTCTCAGTTTAGACTAGTTCAGATTTGATGAGTTGTTGTAATCCAATGACTCTCAATGATCAACTTTGCTATTTATACAAAGTTGATCCATGGAATAAATCAATCAGTTCTTGATATTTTAGTAATGCTTTGCATATCTAATCGATTGTCTTTCAATACTACTTTTAGCAAATTTCTACAAATTAATCCTAGCCATCCAATTTCATTTAATCTCAACTATACATTTACATCAATCCATGCCACACCCTAGATTTACTATCAACCTTTATATATGCTTTAATTTCAACCACAAGATTAGTGTCATTGAAACCCTAGTATGTCTTAAGGTAGATTATAAATAAGAGCAATTTTAAATGCTCAATCCCTATATTTTCGAGGCCTTGAGTTCCTGATCCCTGATTCTAAGTTCCCTAAGTGCTTGAGTCTAATGTCAAGCCTTTGGTGCCCTAACCCCATTCGATTCATCACATTTCAACTCCCTCACTCGTCATATCCACTACCACAACCTGTGTCCTCACCCAATCTGCTTCTGTAGAATTCCCCATCAATCTCCAGGCACACACGGGTGCCTCCTCATCAACTCTAGGTGCCCATGGGTGTTTCCTGCAGTTTCCAGGTACCCACAGGTTTTTTACGCTCCTATTCCTAAAGTCTCCCTAGCCTCCAAGTAATGCTATGGAATCACCACACCAGTCACCTGTATCAAACATCACGCATCAGAAGATAGCGAGAAGGTAAAACAGATCAACCCTAAATTTATTTATTTCATTGTATATGTTTCTATTTTGTCCATTTTATTTATAGCACTTAGTATTTTATTATTGCACATAGAGGGCCTCACACTGTGGAGCCCTTGCATATACTATTAACTATATTTTGTTTCATTGTGTGAAGATCTGGAGTATTACATTAGCATCTGGAGTGGCCCAACCTTGGATATCTGAAAAGCCCACTCAACCTTGTTGGGATAAATATGTGATTGAAGATACCATAAACTTACTTCATAGGGTTTCAAAGAACCCTAAATTGTTGTATTATAGTATAAAAAAGGATTCAAGGATCCAATATTGTAACAATGGAGTTTCTAGGCTCCCCCATTAATAAAGAATTTATTGTGTTGTGCAAACTTGTGTTATCTTGCATTTTATTTTGTTCAAAGCATTGTCTGTGTGTGTTGCATTTTGAATCTTTCACTTAGTAATCCTACTCTAAAGGAATTGAGTAGTGGGTAGAGATTAGCATATTCATAGAACTCTTTCACTAAAAGGCTTGTGATTAAGAGTAGTGAACTATGTCTATAGATCTCTTACGCTAAAGGATTTGCATATAGAGAATGACTAGTGTCCTAGAACCTTTGAACTAAGGAACTTGTACAAGGGTAAGGACTAGGGACTTTCCTTTCAATGGAGTGAAAGGAGAACCAACTACAATGTTAGGAATTAAATGTAGTTGGAGTGAAAGAGAGCTGCACTAATGCTTCACCCAAATGGTAGTGTGGTGAAGTAGGGATGGTTGCACTTTAGGCTTGGTTTGTAACTCTTAGTTGAGGGTTATGATTCTCTAGGAAGGAACTCTAGAGACTAGGTCTATCTTTCATTAGAATGAGAACTTTATCAACCTCTATGATGTAATAAATATATTTTAAAGAAAAAAATAAGGTTTTGATTTAAAGTTCTATGTTTTAAGGGAATTTTGGTCACGACAGTTGGTATCAGAGCATGGTTCGTAGTGGAATTGGATCACTGAGCAAGAATTAGTTTTCAGTATGAAATAGAAACATATTAGATATTTATAATTTAAAAAATCTAATAGAAGCAAAATTACCAAAAACTGACTTGGATGTAGTGGGTAAACAATTATTAGCAGGGAGAGCAATTTGAAGGACCAAATTCTAATTAATTCCTACTATCTCTTTTGTGAATGTTTAGGGACAATGCCATCGAAAAGAAGAAGAGGAGGTGTTTCCCCAACAACAAGGTAGACATGAGGAACCAATGCAAAAAATAGAACACGTATTGAGGAATAAAAAAAACCCCAATGAGGGAGAGAATCTTACCGAGACTGTGGATCTACTTCAAGAGTAGGTAGAAGCCCAAAAATAGTTTTTATATGTTGTGCTAAGTCAAGAAACACAATCTGGTAACCCAAGAAGGGAACAAAAAATGAACCTCTTATAGAGGCACAATGGGCAAGAGTTCGACTGGAAGTTGAGTTGAGAAAGGAGATGAAATATCTAAAATATTCCAAGTTTAATGGAGACGAAGATGGGGATAAGGTCGAGGCTTTGTTGAAGGAGATAGAGACATATTGTCATATGAATAACTTCTCCTAAGGAACTCGAACATCGTATGCTACTTTACATTTGCAAGGAGATGGTTTAGCTTGGTAGGAAACCCTTAGTGAAGAACGAAAGCTAGAGGCTACAGTTGAATTAAAATGGAAAGAATTTGTAAAATATTTCAAAGAAATATTTCTCATGGAATATTTTTACTCCTAAAAATTTGACGAATTCACTAAACTTCATCAAGGAATTAGAATAGTGGAGAAATACTATCATAAATTTATTAATTTGGTGAAGTATGTGCCCACTTACACTGAGAAAATGAAGATCCACAAGTTCATACTTGGAGTAGATCCTAGAATAGGACAAGAAGTGGATATGAGATAACCTAAGACATTGCAAAAGGCTTATGAGTTAGCAAGAAAATCTAAAGCATATCTCAAACCTTACTTTGATTATGAGGGATTAGATGATCAAGGCAAAGAGACACTAAGAAAGATGAATAGTGTAGGTTTCATGAAGTGGGAGCATGAGAAATTAATTAGAAGCATTATAGGTCAATAAGAGAAAGAAGATAACAAACAAGGAAAATTTAGAAGAAAATTTCAAGGAAAGAACCGTAAACACTATAATCAGGGAAACATTGGCAATAGATCACCCCAAAGACAGACTAACTTGCCAAAAGAAGAAGGATCAAGAAGGGAGCTGATATGAAAAGAACATCCAAGACCAAAAGAGGGATGTTACATATGTAAAGGATCACATTATGCCAGCAATTGTCCTCAAAGACCAGGTATGGGTTCTAAAGAGAAGGAACTAATGTACAAGGAAACAACACCTAAGGTTCAACACATCGAATTTATGTTGCAATAGGAAACCCGAATCTGGATGGTCAAGTGACACCACTAGTGATAAGAGGTAAGATATTTGGTAAAAGTGTTAAAATATTATTTGATAGTGGAGCTACAAATAGCTTTATTTCCACTAGCTTAGTTAGAGATGTAACAGAAAGGCCGAGAATCTTAGAACACGGGTGGAAGGTTGAGTATGGTTCGGGAAAAACCTACTATGTAAACCAGTGTTATCCTATGGATAAAATTACCTTACCTAGTGGAATGACCTTAGGATGTTTATATGTTGCACCATTGCATACTTTTATGTAGTATTAGGAATGGATTGGCTACAAGAACATAAAACACTGATTAATTTTTAGTATCGATGGATTAAATATTCATAAGAGGATGGGCTTGTTTATAGAATGAATAGCCTACAAGGAATATTCCAAGCTTAAATCCTTTTAGGTATGCAACTTACGAAAACCATCAAGAAAAAAAGAATGATATATATTGTGAAGTTAAATGAGATAGAGGATGGGAAGAAAGAAGAAGTTTTTGGAAAACACCCTATTCTCCAACAATTTAGGGATGTATTTTCAGAATATTTACCTGGATTACCACCTAAAAGAGAGTTTGACTTCTCTATCGAGATTGAACCTAGAACAGAGCCTATTCATAGGGCTCCTTATAGAATGAACTCCATATACATGCAAGAACTAAAAGTACAACCTCAAGGATTGTTGAAAAAAGGACTAATTAGACCTAGTGTGTCACCATGGGGTGCACCAATGTTATTTGTAAAGAAAAATGATGGATATTTAAGATTATGTATTGACTATCGAATGTTAAATAAGAAAACTATTAAAAATAGATATCCTTTACGTAGAATCGAAGATCTCTTCGATCAACTTAAGGATACCTCAGTATTTTCAAAGATTGATTTAAAATCAGGATATCACCAATTGAGAATTTGAGAGGAAGATACTCATAAGACAACTTTTAAAACTCGATATGGATACTATGATTTTATTGTCTTACCTTTTGGGCTGACGAATGCTCCAACATCATTTATGAATCTGATGAATAGTATCTTCAAAAAATAATTGGATAGATTTGTTCTGGTATTTTTAGATGATATTTTGATATATTCCCGAAACAAGGAGAAGCATGATAAACACCTCAGACTAGTGTTGGAATTTCTAAGGGAAAATCAATTGTATGGGAATTTATCTAAGTGTGAGTTTTATGTGTCAGAGGTGCAATATCTAGGGCACATTGTTTCGATTGAGGAAATTACTGTAGACCCTATGAAATTAGAAGCCATATTAAATTGTCCACTACCAACAAATGTAACAGAGATCTGGAGTGTCATGGGCTTAACTGGGTACTATATGTGATTTGTGAAATACTACGCCAATATCACCTCATCGATAACTAATATTCAAAGAAAAGGGAAGGAATTCAAGTGAATAGATAAATGTGAATCCACATTTTATTTACTTAATGATAAGATTACTACACCTCCTATACTAAGAATAACTGATCTACAGGGAAATTTTTTCTGTTTGTACAGATGCATCGCTAGAGGGACTAGGAGGAGTGCTCTCACAAGAAGAAGTGGTGGTAGACTATGGATCAAGGAAGCTAAAAAAGCACAAAGTTAATTATGCAACTCACGATTTAGAGTTAGTAGTTGTAGTATTTGCTCTTAATATTTGGCGACATTATCTAGTTGGAAGACCCTTTGAGCTAAAGACAGATCATCAGAGTCTTCAATACATGCTCACCCAACCCTTGCTCAATGCTATATAAAGAAGATGAATGGAATTTCTCGTAGAATATGATTTTGGTATCGAATACGTTAAAGGAAAAGAGAATAAGATCGCAGATGTGCTGAGTAGAAGGAAACACATGGTAGTTTTTATCTCGTATTCATGTTGATTTGATAGAACAAGTCAAGGTAATGCAAAGTTAGGATGATTACTATAATCAAATCTGTAGAAAAATGGAAAGGAAACCAGATGAAAATAAAGAATTTAGCATCAAGGATGGTTTTCTATATTTTAAAGATAGAGTAGTAATTACTAGAAGTGGAGATCTGAGGAAGATGATCATGAATGATACTCATATATCCCCCTACTCTGCTCATCCAGTAGGAGCAAATATGAGAGAAAATATGAAAAATATATTCTTCTGACCAGGAATGAAGAGATATATAATTGAATTTGTTGCTCAATGCCTGGAGTGCCAAAATGTTAAAGCAAAACATCGACATCCTGCTAGTTTGTTATATACACATGATGTGTCGATACAAAAATGGCAAGTAATCTCAATGGATTTCATAGTAGGGCTACCTAATACCAAGTTCAAGCATGATGCAATCCTATTAGTGGTCGACAGACTGACGAAGGCTGTGCACTTTATACCCAAAAGCACCAAGGATGATGTCGTGGTTGTGGTTAATAGATTTGCCAAGGAGATATTTCGACTTCATGGTTTTCCAGAGGTAATTATTTCATATAAGGATTTGAGATTCACATCAAATTTTTGGTATCCTTGCATCGAGCCATTGGCACTAGGTTGAACATCAGTTCAAATTATCACCCTAAAACTGATGGATGGACTAAAAGGGTGAATCAAGTATTAGAGGATATGCTTCGCATGTACTATATGGATAAGAAAAACTCTTTGGGAAGAGTACTTGCATCTAGTAGAATTTACCTATAATAATGGTCATCATTCAATAATAGGTATGACACCATTCGAAGCTTTGTATGGTAGAAAATGAAGGACACCATTATCTTGGGATAATCCAAAAGATCAGATTATGCTTGGGCCAAACATGGTTAAAGAAATGAAGCAACATTTAAGAACAATCAGAGAAAAGTTAAAGGAAGTTGCAGATTGACATAATAGTTATGTTGATCACAAGAGATCACCTAAAGAGTTTGTTGTTGATGACAAGGTTTTCTTGAGGGTGAGATCGAAGAATAGTGCTATCAAGTCTACAAAGCTTGATCCTGGTTTTGTAGGATCCTTTGAAATCTTAGAAAAGATCAGTCATGTGGCATACCAACTTACCTTACCACCTAATCTGTCCAATATTCATAAAACCTTTTTATGTAGGAGCATCCAGTGGTGTAAGGGTAATCTTGCATAACCAAAAAATAAATTGTATTTTCTCTTTCAGTTGTAAGTTTCTTTAGTTGTTTTGGAGTCCATGATGACACTTGGGAGGTGTAAGTCAGTCAAAAGTCCAAAAAGGCGAAGAACGATCACCAACTATTTTTAGTAAGTTAGCCTAAATAGGCACAAATGGATTTGAAAATTTACCCCAATGAGCGAAATTGAAAAATGTTTTCGGTAGTGAAAGAATCGCCCAAATATCCTGAATGGTTTGAGAGATATTAAATTTTTCACCCCAAGAAATCTTTCCAATAAGGTTTAAAAATAAAATTTGAAGACCTTAGAGGCCCTGAAAAAGGATAGGAATTTGATTAAATGACATTTATATGATTTCACCACTGTATATCTCTTTGTAATATTTCCAATGATTTATTATAATAGTTAATCGGATCCCCGAGTCAAAAGTTATGGTTTCGGGAAGTTGTGCCACCAAAATTCAAATTTGAATATCTTTCTGGGTGAGAAAATGAAAATTCAAATTTCAAATGAATATCTTCCTAGGTGGGAAAAGGGGAGTTACTCTTTCCAAAATTTTCTATGGAAGTTATTAAAGGGGAATAGGGATCACCAAAAGGCAGTGCGGGAAGACAGATCGTGGTTCCAACTTGTAGATTTCCAATCGATTTTCTTTGTGATAAAATCGGCCTTGTGTTTGGAGCATTGTAACTCTGATTCTGTAATTCCATTTCATTGAAATAATACCAAATGTTGTGTTTCTTCTAAATTTTTCTGTGATTTGAGTATTGTGTGAGTGTTGGGTGGAGTAGCCCTTCACCACCTTTCATGTTTCTTTGCTTAAAAAATATGCTTCTAGCCCTAAACATGTGTGGAATCTGTCCAATTTGCAGATGACGAACCCCAAGGCTGTAGAGGTTTGACTTGTAAGGATCCTTGAATACCGATCCAAATCAATGAGAAAAGGAACCTTGGAGCAATGCAAGGTCCAATGGGATATTTATTTCGAAAGAAATGCTACTTGGGAGAAAGTAGTAGACATGCAAAAACATTTTCCTTTTTCTGTTTAAGGATGCTTGATAAATATTTGTTAATATTTATGTTTTGATAACACACAGAGGACTGTGTTAAGCCTAAGGGGGGAGGATGTCATGACCCTACTTTTGGCAGACCTTCTATTTTTGATGGATTTATGTTTTTTATATTGCTTATAAATGGAATGGTTGTTTAAATCAGTTTTATATGTAAAATTACTTGTTTCTTATGAGAAAAATATGATGTGGATCTGTTGTGGGATGTAGGATAATTCCATGTTTGGATCTGAGAAACATACATTTGATGTGATAACATGATGCTACTAATGAAAAGTGCATTTTTGTAGGAACAAGTTTCTGTACAGTGGTAGAAAGAGCAACCACTGAGAAAATAATACCTTGGGGAAATGATGTGATGGGTAAATTATAAAAAATTATGGGAGGCAACACGAAAGAATGTCCTTTTTCATAAATATGCATATCATGAATTTAATGTTGCATTTGTGTATTTCAGTAGTTCTTATATTGCAATATGATAAAATGAAATGCCAATGGTTGATTGATAATTACCATAGTGAAAATATTAGAAAAATATCAACTTAGAGAAAATAATAGTTTTATTTGAATGATCTTCTCTTTTAATGCTTCGGTGAGTGTTTTACTTTTGATTGTTTTAGAACCCATAGAATTTATGTTAGGAATATGGTTTTGGTTATGTTATGTTCATTGGATTCTGTGTGGGGGGAGTGCAATGGAGTGGGTTGTTAAGGGAACAAGGGAAATTAATGCACTAGCGTCTGGGGAGAATGGATGCTAGACGAAAGGAGGAAAAAGGAAAAGAGGACGAAGGAAGTAGAGATCACATTTTTTTGGAGAGCAACGAGAGGACTGGTTTTTGGATGCAGCCAAGACGTGAAGACAACGAGCAACTAGGTTTAGTAAGTAAAGAAAAATTGATGCTTCTTGTTGTGTTAAAACATCAAAAACTTGTGATTGAAAATGGGTCTGTGTGAGTGCAACTATGTATGAGATGTTTTGTTGATAGTCCATCACATGAAAGAATTGCTTATACTTTATATTTGGTATGTTGATAGAGAAAAATTCTGTAATATATTTTATTTTTATAAGAGAATGGTTGTGTTCTAAACTTTAGCGCTGCTACATACATATACAAGATTTCCAGTAGTAGGTTCATCTGGTCTAGTCACCAGTAATGAACAGTTTTGCCTTGGGCGTTAATTTTCCTTGGTATGGTTTTTGGAAGGAGAAATTTATGTGAGGATTATTGACTAATGTGTAGCGTGTGTTTCTTTAGAACAGTGGAGACCATTTACATGTATCTTTTATTACTCTTCTTTCATGTCGAAATTGATTGGGTAAAACTTAGCAGTTAAGATAAGATACTTGGTGAATGTGTAGTCATTGGAAATGAGAATGATGACCTACAAAGTGTATTTAGATTATACTTAATTTTCTATGGTTGTAGAGAATGCATATTTTTGAATGCTTTAATCATTTTTGTTGTTGTTGATAGCAAAAATGAGGACTAGTGAATTGATACTCGTTCCTGGAATTGAACGATTATTATGAAAATGCTTGGTTTATTTTTTTAATGAGAAGATAGAATGAATTAAACCTCAAGACTATGTTGATGTGAATTCCTGGAAACAATGATAATTGATAGACATATTAGAGGAAGAATGGATGCTTCTTACTGTAATTGTTATTTTGGAATTCTATTTCATTGAAAAAAATGTGCCAATGAATGCATTGTATTATCATTGCTTTTGATTTAGAGAGATATGTTATTGCTTTGAATGAATGTTGAGAATCCTTGAAGTGAGTGGTGGAAATTTGAGGCTTAGTATGAATGCTTGTGAGCATTCCTAAAAGAGCCAAGGAGTCGTCTCTAATCCTCGAATTAAGGTAAACTTTTCTCAGTTGGTATTGCTACACTATTGTCGAAGTATTCTCTAGACGTCGATGGGAATGCTATTGTAGGTACAATTTGAGTTGCACCAATGAAGATCTACTTTTGGATGAGAGTGCACAATGTTTTTAGTTGTAGAGGAAATAAAGCTTCTCAAGGAGTAGTTGGTGCTCAATGATCACCAGTTGGAATATAGAACTGACTTTAGTCTAGTGATGAACAACAGTAGAAATTTGACTGTCTTAACGCATTTATTATGAAGAGATGGACTTCTCATGTTTTGATTCGCTTGTATAAACATCTCTAGGGGTTGTCTAGTGATGTACTACCAGAAGTGCAATTCGGAATTTTTGTTTATAGTTCGGTTAGATGTCGGGAAAATCTATAATGAATATCAAGACCATGCAGTTGAATTAATTTTGGCCTCGTGTAAAGATATGTTGATGTTATTTTGGTGTTTTATGGAATTTAACCAGAATCATCTGAATCTAAGCTTAAATTGATTAATGTGTTAGATTATATTCCAACGAAGCTGAGTTTTCGATGTATATCCAAGAATATCGATGTGTCTTGAGTAAAGTAGATATTATAAATTTTACCCTGTATGTGAGTATAGATATTTGGGTAATTAGAGCCTTCGAGTGACGTCTATAGTAGATGATTACTCATTACTCAATGATTAGTAATGGAACGTAAGTAAACTGGCTATTATTTTAAAAGAAAATTAAAAGAGATATTCTCCCAACTCATACTCGTGTAATTGATATCACCTTTGAGGTAGCTTGGGTAATGGAAACTAGAGGGTGCCCAATTTTATATTAGATACCGGGTAAGGAATCCTCTTAGGGAGAGATGTTGGTCAATTAATATGGATGATGCTTAGTACTCCTACTCTAAAGGAATTGAGTAGTGGGTAGAGATTAGCATATTCATAGAACTCTTTCACTAAAAAACTTGTGATTAAGAGTAGTGAACTATGTCTATAGATCTCTTACGCTAAAGGATTTGCATATAGAGAATGACTAGTGTCCTAGAACCTTTGAACTAAGGGACTTGTACAAGGGTAAGGACTAGGGCCTTTCCTTTCAATGGAGCTAAAGGAGAACCAACTACAATGTTAGGAATTAAATGTAGTTGGAGTGAAAGAGAGCTGCACTAATGCTTCACCCAAATGGTAGTGTGGTGAAGTAGGTATAGTTACACTTTAGGCTTTGTTTGTAACTCTTAGTTGAGGGTTACAATTGTCTAGGAAGGAACTCTAGAGACTAGGTCTATCTTTCATTAGAATGAGAACTTTATCAACCTCTATGATGTAATAAATATATTTTAAAGAAAAAAATAAGGGATTGATTTAAAGTTCTATGTTTTAAGAGAATTTGGGTCACGACAGAGAGTCAGGATTCTAACTTCCATATGGGTTCATTGGCATTATGGACATAAATGTTAATAAAAGGCCTTTGTTATTTTATTTGTGTTGGTTTAAATATTTTGTCATGATTTATTGCATTGATGGTACCCCCTTTATGAGTCATAAGGTGTCATGTACTACTTTAAGAAGTAGGGATACTCCCTCATACCACAATATGCCAAAATCACTTGGCTAGATAGACACAATGTGAGTATTATTTACTTTTTGATCATGAGCCTAAATATCCCTATACTTTTTTCTCAGGCACACTATGCTAGAACGAATGATTCATATAGCATGTTGATACTTTTATTCCAAGCTCAACATCATGGCTGATTGGCTAGGGGAAGAGTGAATTGGTGCTTTTGGAGAGGAGGTTTTGAGTTTGGACCTCATGCCCTTATTTTTTATCATGTGTTGGTTTTTATAGTTGGAGGATGTTTGTTATGGCAATATTGACATCCCCAACTCCAAGACTCCTTTTGGTCTGTTGGCTATGCCATGTGTAGAATCTTTAGATAATAAGAGGTCTCAATTTTGATCCCCACATTCCCCCGTGACATAAAGGTTTTGAAAGGCATGTAGTTGGGTTCTTGGCATGTTCCCCTTGTTCATCTAGTAAGGGGTCACCTTTTGTTGTTGACAAGCATGTTGACCTTATGTCTAGCATAGCTAACTAAAGTGATTTATACAGAGAAGACTCGAGTTCAAGTCTCAATATGACAACTAATACTAGGAGTCCAACTAGAAATAGGAATCTATTTTTTTATTAAATGGGTTTTCATATAATCAAACCTATTTGAGTGACAAGCAATGTTTTATCAATTATACACAATGGCATATAAGTAGTTACATAGTGAAAAATCCCTTTATTACTATGCAATAAATGGTGCATTTTAGTTCATCCACATTTTGCTAAGGTTTCAAGGTTTTGATTTTTTAATCTATTTTGAGCACTAAGAAGCCAAAACTTTTGAAGGCTAGAACTTTTGCATACAAAAGCATTTCGAACCCATTTTTTGGATTGTATAATTTTTAGACTTCTTTACATTGGTGACATTAATTCAAGGACATGTTTAAGTGTTGAGGGAACATTCACATAAAATGAAACCTTTGAAATATGTTACTCACCTCAATGAGCAAAATTACATCATTTGTTATATTTAGATGATCATATCATTGAGAAGTAAGATTTTCTAGTGCATCATTAAGCTTGAAATAACAAAGGATCTTGATGATATAATTTTATCTCATAAGAAGGAGGTCCTAAATCTATTTATAATGCTACTTCAAGTTGACATAATTTTCTATATCATACAAGAGATTAATCTTGTTAAGGTGCCGATAAAATTTACAAGATGTTTTTGAAAAAGTGAATTCCATAGAATTCAATAGGTCAAAGATGGAACTATTCCCTCAACATATTAGAATTTGATAATGTTGATTGCCTATACATCATGCTTTAAGGCTTAATTGGTAGAAATTGCATTCTTGGGACACACAAGAAAGATTGGTAAAGAATGTGTTAAATTTGTCCTTGCCAATCTATCATTACTCTTTTAGATTATTGGACTAATTTTTCATGTGTTATTGAAAATAAGAAACCATGTTTTTATAACCCTTAATGATCTTTATTTTCTTCTTGTTCATTTTCAAGTTGTTATGAAGAATTATGGCATGTTTCCTTAGGTACAATATGAAGCTAACTATTTCAAACCAATGAAGGCTAAGAATCAACAACCCATGAGCAATTCTAATTTTTGAAGGAGTCAAATACCTCATATATATGTTTTAGAAAGGGAAGGACATCCTATGAATAATTTTTTAGTCAGGTTTTAAAAGATTGAACTAGGGTTTTAGAAGATAGGTTATAATCTTCTAAATAATAAGGGATACTCAAATGGTTCATCTAATTATTGAAGTGAATCGACCCATTAGAGAATACATTAAGGGGGGGAGATGTTTTATCATTAATGGCTTATCTCCTTGATCCTTTAGTTCAAATTATGGAGGTTTTATGGAATTTTTGTAATCTAACATTAATTGTCAAGGTTGGTGTAATTATGTGTAAACCTATAAACAATATTATATAATTTAGTTATTATTAATTATGTAATTAATGAATGGGCCCATGGTTTAACCTTTTCACACTTGACCTTCACTAACCCTTTATGCCTTAATGTGTTTTGGAAAATGGTTTAATATCTTATACTTATTATTGAGGATTTGGTATAAATAACCCTCACCAACCGATCAATTGTATGAATATGATCTTGTCTTGATCATTTGTATGGGTGTCTAATGGTATATTTCATATTTTGCATGTCAATTACTCTTTCATTTTGCTCTCTAAATTTGTTGCATTATTGTTTGAGTCGATGTATTATTTCTATTCATTTTGGCAAAGTATTGTAAAATCAAATACAACAACCCTACTTATGTATTTAAAATATACCCCTCCATGAGTTTTGTCAGGTCAAACCATTGTGTTTCTTTATATTCTCATCCCCATAATATTGGTTCATCCCTTTTATTTTATTAAGTCTCTGGTGCCAAACCATCCTCTTCAAAATTGAGTTCATCCTCATTCAAGATAGAGATATACTTCATTAGATCCTTCTTGAGTGGATACAAGTTTCTCATGGGGAATTAATTAAGTACCTTAGAATCCCCTTTGATTTCATAGTTATGTCTTTTGGTCTATAGAAGTGGTTTATGATCAAGCTTTAATAACCTTTAGATAATTAAGTTACAATATATTTATCACTTACCAATTGGCTTTAGATTGTTAAAAACTATTAATACCCATGCATATCTTTTATTTAAGAGGTGTGCATTACTTCATTGATTTATGGAATGCTCCACTTTCAAAAATGGAAGTCCTAACATTAACTTATACAATAATTTTCTCTCTCATATCATTTGAAAACCTTTGTTTTATCCATTCAATTTTTGATCAGTTAAGAGTTGTAGGTCAAGTTATCAACCATCTTGTTTTGCAACACTCTTAAGGATTAAGTGGTCGTACGATAGAAGGATTTGTAATTCAATTGTTGTAACCCTTTATAAGCATTTGATGTCCCATGTTTAGAGCCAATAGATTGAGCAATAAATGGAAGATGATATACTCTAAGGACTTATGGCCTAAACAAATGTGGAAATATAAAGTTACTATGTCAAATAAGATCTTAGCTTAGAGGGTAATACATCAAAAGCTTTCCTTTAGAGTGTTATTATCCAAACTTAGGATTTTATAATATGGTTATGTGATTTGTGATAGACCAAAGATGATCAAGCATATCTTCTGGTCTTGTCATGTTATCAAACAAGTATGACATAAGATAGAGGAGGATTATCCATCCATATTTGGCCATAATATTAGTTGACATGATGCATTCTAAGTAGTTATATCAAATTTGATAAGGTGTCAGAGTCATTCTTCCAACTTATATGAAGCCACTTGCATTTTGTCACATGTAATAACTATTTTAATAATGCTAAACTTACTTTAATAAATGAAATTCTTTTCCTTTATTCTAGCTACCATTTATAAGAAAATGCATTAGTTATAAAGTTCTAAGAAGGATGAAAAGAAGTCGATAATGTAAACATATTTAAGAACTTGTTGATATTAATATGCTATAAATTGAATCTCATCAATGGCAAGGTGAAAAGCTATAACATGGAAGTTATATAAAAGATGACCCTTCCAATATAAAAGAAAGCTATAACATGGAAGTTTATAAAAATGGAAGTCCTAACATTAACTTATACAATAATTTTCTCTCTCATGTTTAGAGCCAATAGATTGAGCAATAAATGGAAGATGATGTACTCTAAGGACTTATGGCCTAAACAAATGTGGAAATATAAAGCTACTATGTCAAATAAGATCTTAGCTTAGAGGGTAATACATCAAAAGCTTTCCTTTAGAGTGTTATTATCCAAACTTAGGATTTTATAATATGGTTATGTGATTTGTGATAGACCAAAGATGATCAAGCATATCTTCTGGTCTTGTCATGTTATCAAACAAGTATGACATAAGATAGAGGAGGATTATCCATCCATATTTGGCCATAATATTAGTTGACATGATGCATTCTAAGTAGTTATATCAAGAGTCATTCTTCCAACTTATATGAAGCCACTTGCATTTTGTCACATGTAATAACTATTTTAATAATGCTAAAATTACTTTAATAAATGAAATTCTTTTCCTTTATTCTAGCTACCATTTATAAGAAAATGCATTAGTTATAAAGTTCTAAGAAGGATGAAAAGAAATCGATAATATAAACATATTTAAGAACTTGTTGATATTAATATGCTATAAATTGAATCTCATCAATGGCAAGGTGAAAAGCTATAACATGGAAGTTATATAAAAGATGACCCTTCCAATATAAAAGAAAGCTATAACATGGAAGTTTATAAAAAATGGCTCTTCCAATATAAAAGAACGAATGGATCCTTCTCTATAATAAACAAAGGAAACAAAAACTTTCAAACACTTGCAAGTTATATGTAAGGTACATTGAAACTTTCAAACACATGCAAGTCATATGTAAGGTACATTGTATTGAGAGAGGGTGTAAGACGACTCATCAAAAGAAAAAACATTGTACGAATGATAAGCAAGACTCTCTAACAACACGTGATCTATAATAATATTTAAAAAAATTTAAAATTAAATAATACTCAAAGATGTTTGCCCACTTTAATACGGAAGGAGCGAGGATTTTAAATCTAAAATAAAATATTTCAGTCAATGTCATCTGGAAAGCCTTTCACTTTAATAATTTTTGAAGCAAGACTTATCGACGCCGTTTATTTGTCTCACATAAATAATAAAAAAAATAAAAAATCTTTACATCACCTTTTGATTTCAGGTCAACTTTAGTAGTTGGAAATTGAAGATTCGATGTATAGTCATCGATATAAAATTGAATTTCACATTTACCATAGAATGTCAAACATAAAATCCCAATAAAACGATGATTATCTCATTAATCGATAATTTAATTTGTTTCCTATATAAAAATAATAAAATATTTTGTATCTATGTTTTAATTAAAAGTCATTGTTGTCTTATAGGGCAGGCAAAGATTCAGGTTTTTTTAGGTTCAAACGACAGCATGGGTGAGTGTGTGTATGACTATATGTTTAGCCTTTATTGTCGACCTTACGAAGAATCATGGTTGAAATGAGAATACCTAACCCTAAATGGTCCTAAAGATTTCTACACTACCTTAACCCAAAAAAACTAAAATGTTTATTTATTTATTTATTAACACAACAAACATCATTATGAATGATTTCTCACAATAAAAAGTATATACTAAGTTTACAAATTTAACATAAATCAAATACTATATTTAAGCATATTATTGAAGTTTGTATGCAAAATTTAAGAAGAAATTATTAAACTATTTATTTATTTTGTGTAATTTTTAAAATATGGATAAAAGACCATTAAATTTGTGGCTCCTATTATTAGTCCTAGCTTGAAATCATTTGTTTTCTGGAGCAATGTACCTCATATATTGATGTTTGTAATGATAAAAAAACGTGTTTTTAGAAATCATTTATGTTAGCAATGAAAACAAAGTGTTATATGAAGCTAACCTTTCTTAGCTTAACATTGTTCTAGATTTCAACGAGTCTTTCTATCAATGATCATTTTCAAATTTATTTTTCTTCGTCTTTTTTTAAAGGTTCTGAATACGTAGAAAATGTCCAACAATTTACATCATAGGTTGAGTGTCTCTTATAGATTTAATTGTAGAAGACCTTAAGACTTTGTTTTTATGGGAGAGGTTTGCATTCAACTTAAAATAGATTTAATATATAAATTGAGATTTTTCCTCACCTTCAATTGTATGTATTGCACATTCACACTATCTTTTTTTAAATAAATATTTTTTTAGAGTTTAAGTATTATCTTAGTTTAATAGGTTATTTTTCATATCAAAAAACTTTTTGCTATTTTTAATAATTTGAAGCTCTATTTTAATTAGTATAAAATTTTTATTAATGCATATACATAAGTTATGATGATGATAGTATAAATTTGCTAAGTTCGAGTTCCATTCTTTAAGCTTTCACAACCATTTGGTGAAGTCCCTAAAGTATTTGGTGCAAAAGCACCTATTAAGCATTTTGGATGTTGTTCTATCCATGGCCCATTTGACTTACAAAACATGCTACTGCACCTCATCTTAACAACATGTGCATGATCATCTTTAAGGTGTACCTCAACTACCTCGTATTGGAGCTCCTTGAGGGGACCTACATGCATACCTTCAAGGAGGCCACAAAGGTCAAATGTATCACTTTGTTACACCTTCAATTCTTTGGCATGTCATGCTCCTCCACATGGACATGGAGAAGAAGTTGTAAAGTTCCTTTGTGTTCCAGATGATTTCTCCTTGGACATCATCAAAGCTCAAAATAAGGAGATGAAGAGCCTTGAAAATCCTAATCTCGATACTTCTGATAACAAGGACCTTTTGACTATTTTCATGTAAACTTTAACTTATATATAGAAGACTCGAGTTTCAAATCTCAACATGACAACTAATATTGGGAATCCATCTAGAAATAGAAACTATTATTTTATTATAAGGGTTTTCATATAATCAAACCTATTTGAGTGGCAAGCAATGTTTCGTTAATTGTGCACAATGACATATAAGTAGTTGCATAGTAAAAAAATCCCTCTATTACTATGCAACAAATGGTACATTTTAGTTCATCTGCATTTTGCTAAGGTTTGAAGGTTGTGACTTTTTTAATCTATTTTGAGCACTAAGAAGCCAAAAATTTTGAAGGCCAATAATTTTGCATACAAAAGTATTTTGAACCCATTTTTTAGATCGTACAATTTTTAGACTTATTTACATTGGTGACATTAGTTCAAGGACATGTTTACGTGTTGAGGGAACATTCATCTAAAATAAATCCTTTGAAATATGTTACTCATCTCAATGAGCAAAATTACATTGTTTGTTATATTTAGATGATCATTTAATTAAGAAGTAAGAATTTCTAGTGCATCATTAAGGTTGAAATAACAAAGGATCTTGATGAAATAATTTTGGCTCATAAGAAGGAGGTCCTAAATATTTTTATAATGCTAGTTCAAGTTGATATAATTTTCTATATCATATAGGAGATTAGCCCTGCTAAGGTATCGATAAAGTTACAAGATGTCTTTAGAAAGTGAATATCGTAGAAGTCAATAGGTCAAAGATGGAACTTTTCCCTCAATATATCAGAATTTGATAATGTAAGATGCATATACATCATGCTTTAAGGTTTTATGAGTATAAATTGCATTCTTGTGAGGCAGAAGGAAGACTGGTAAAGAATGTGTTAAAATTATCCTTGCCAATCTATCATTACCCTTTTAGATTATTGGACTAATGTTTCTTGTGGTTTCATTGAAAATAATAAACCATGTTTTTATAACTCTTAATGATATTTTTTCTTGTTCACTTTGAACTTGTTATGAAGAAGTATGGTGTGTTTCCTTAGGTACAAGATGAAGCTAACTATTTCAACCCAATGAAGTCTAAGAATCAACAACCCAAGGGTAAGTCTAAGTCTTTGAAGGAGTCAAGGGAAGGGCATCATATAAATAATTGTTTAGTGAGGTTGCAGAATATTGAACTAAGGCTTTAGAAGATAGGTTCTAATCTTCTAGATAATGACGGATATTAAAATGGTTCATCTAATTATTAAAGTGAATCGACCCATTAAAGAAAATATTAAAGAGAGAATATGTTTTAGCATTAATGTCTTCTCTCCTTGAACCTAGGTGTTGTAGGTGAGTTGGAGAGGAGAAGGCAATCCTCTAAGGGAGGTCCCAGGTTCAAATCTCCACCCTACCAAAAAGCTGAATTGGGTATCCAAAATCCAATTGATAATGTTGGTGCGGGCAGGGTTGGGTGCGACTCCCGGGTGACTTTGACGGTGTAGAACCCCCTGTTCGTGGTCTCTTAGACCAAGGCAGCCCCGCAAGGGGTTTTTTGCTTTAAAAAAAATATATGTCTTCTCTTCTTGACCCTTTAGTTCAAATTATGAAGGGTTAATGGAATTTGTGTAACCTAACTTTATTGGCCAGGGTTGGTGTAATCATGTGTAAACCAATAAATAATATTATATAATTTAGTTATTATTAATTAATGTAATTAATGAATGGGTCCATGGTTTAACCTTGTCACACTTGACATTCACTAGCCTTTTATGATTTAATGTGTTTTGAAAAATGGTTTAATATCTTATAATTATTATTAATTATTTGATATAAATAACCCTCACTAACCCGATCAATTGTATCAATGTGATATTGTCTTGATCATTTGTATGGGTGCCTAAGGATATCTTTCATATTTTGTATGTCAATCACTCTTTTATTTTGCTCTATAAATTTATTACATTGTGATTTGAGTCAATATATTATTTCTATTCATTTTGACAAAGTATTGTAAAACTAAATACAACATAACTACTTATGTATTTAAAACATACCCCTCCACAAGTTTTGTTAGGTCAATCCAATGCATTTATTTATATCCTCATCCCCATAGTATTGGTTCAAATCTTACATTTTACAAAGTCTCTGGTGCCAAAATATCCTCTTCAAAATTGAGTTCATCCCAATTTAGAATAGGGATATACCTCATTAGATCCTTCTTGAATGGATACAAGTTTCTTAGGGGGAATTAATTACCGTGAAATCCCCTTTGATTTTATAGTTATGTCTTTTGATCTATGGAAGTGGTTTATGATCAAGCTTTAAAAACCTTTAGATAATTAGGTCACAATATATCTATCACTTACCAATTGGCTTCATATTGTTAAAAACTATTAATACCCCTGCATATATATTATTCATCATGTTGGCTTCTCTATAATTTACATTAGAAACACCTCACTTGAGTTGTTCAAAACTTCTTATGAAAAATATGAGATGGTATGCATATGAGAGTTTCTATTTCATGCGCATAATGTACTCAACCAAAAAAAAGAGAGACTTATATTGCCTAAAGTCATGGTATCAAGGGTTTAATCTTATGTCCAAATGGGTTGTAGGAGTCTTAATAGGTAATGAATCATGGAAGCAATTAGTCAAGTTTAGAATTCATTCAATATGGTCTAGTGTTTCCTTAAAAAGTATAATCTTCTTTGATAAGGTACTCGATGTTGAGTACTTCTCCATTAGAGGTTCAAGACCAAATAAAGCTCTTTGGAAGATCTGACAAATTATGACAAATTGGTTAAATTGGGATAGGTCCATGCATAGACAAGATATCAAATTTATCTCCTCTTCTATGTGGTGGAATCATTTGGTATTGAGCAATGATTATTGTCTTACTTTATATATAACATTGAAGGGTTATCTTTTATTTAAGATGTGTGTATTGCTTCATTGATTTGTGGAATATTCCACTTTAAAATGGAAGTCCTAACATGAACTTTTACAATAATTTTCTCTCTCATCTCAAATGAAACCATTTGTTTTATCCATTCAAAGTTTAGTCAGTTAGGAGTTATAGGTTAAGTTATCAATGATCTTTTTTTACAATACTCTAAAGGATTGATACTAGTTGGACGATAGAAGGATTTGTAATCCAATTGCTATAACCCTTTATAAACCTTTTTTTTTAATTTATGGGAAAGGGTTTTAAAAGGGACCCTGAACCTTTTACATAACATAAAATTAAAACTGAGTAAATCAACAAGATTAACCCAAGAAGAAACAAAAATGAGGCAACTAAAAAAACATCTCAAACCGAAAGGAGAGAGGAAAGAAACCCAAATAAACCTAAGCGCAACTAGTTCCAAGAACTGCAAAAATATCAAAAGGAAATTTAGAGTAAACAAATGTCATCATCCTGATTGGCAGACCTGAGGTTCTAAGGGAAATCAACATGCCAAACCCAAAGGGTCTCTTCCTCAATGCCTCTATTAGCAAGTGAGTCAGCAACTTTATTTTCTTATCTTAACACGTGTTGGATAATGACATTAGAGTACCTGCTAACAAGCCTCCTACATTTGTAAATGATATTGGAAAGGCTCCACAAAGGGGATTGAGAAGCTTTGAGACAGTTGATGATCAACAAGGAATCTCCTTCAACGATTAAGTTGCTAGAGCCAAAGCCTTCTAGGACAAGTAGACCTTGATAAAGAGCTCTCGCCTCAGCCAATTTTTTGGTTTAAACTTTGATATTCTCCGTATAGGCTACAATGATTTTCCCTTTATCATCCTTGATTATGCCTCCACTCCCAACCCTTCCAGGATTTTCTTTAATCGCTCCATCGAAGTTGAGCTTTATCCACCTTGTAGGAGGAGGGGTCCAAGTAATACATAATCTATCATAAACAAGTCAAGGAGCTTTAATTTTTTAGATTAAAACTTGCAAACAAGTGAGATTTGAGACCAAGTTTTGGGGCCCCATTCGATGAGACAAGATAGGATTTTTTAGAGGTAAAGGTGATGATGCGAAGGAAGACGGATTGAGAGTCTTTGGAAACTCCTTTGAAAACTCTGTTGTTACATTCCATACAAATTTGCCAAAGGAAGTGGTGTAGGCATGTGGACCACATGAATTTTAACTAGGAATTAAAGAAAGAGTTAGGTCATTTCTCAAACAAAAGGATGATGGAAGACAGTTGAACCCAGGCAATATTGACCAAATCAAATAGGGAATTCAAAATGGAAAGAGAAAAAGGTTATTGTAGGAAAATATGGAAAATTGATTCCTAATTGGACTTGCAAAGAGGGAAAAAATTGGGGATAAAAAGGCCTCTGATGATTAAATTATCCATAGTTAAAATTTAATTTTGAGAAGAAAGCCAAGAGAAGAAGCTGATTTTTGGAATTATTTTTTTAACCCAGACATACTTAGCAGGGGTCCAACTAGGTGAGCGGGTATCTTGAATATAGTAAGCAGATTTAACCGTGAACTTACCATCCTCACTAAGCTTCCATATGAGGTTGTATTTTGACTGGGAGTTCGGAATAACAAAGACTCAATAAATTTTGAAGGATTTTGGTAGTAGAGGTGGAATTAACATCTAGATCATTGGTGGGAATGGATTTCTAGAGATGTCGGTTAGGATATTGAGAAATGAAGTTAATCACTCTGCTTTTGAAGGTTTGGTATGTGAAGGGCTTGAGAATTACCAGATTTGGCTTAGATATGAAGGCGTGATCCTTAAGCCAAACATCTTCCCAAAACTTGATAAAATTGTCGTAACCAAGTTTCCATCTCATTCCCTTGCTGATGATGTCCCTGCATTGAATGATAGAATTCCAAAAGCATGAACCTTGAGGAAGAGGTTCGTTATCCATGAAAGAGGGTTGTTGGAGGTATTTCTTTTTTACTATATCAATCCAAGTAGATTGAGCCTTGGTGACAATTCTCCAGGATTGCTTTGCCATGAGTGCTAGATTCATTTTGTGGATTTCCCTAAACCCTAACCCTCCTTGGACTTTTTTCTTGCAAATTTTGTCCCAAGCAACTAAAGGGAATTTATTTCGATTTTCATTTCCAATCCAAAGGAACCTTATTTGAATTTGTTCAATCTTATGGTAAACAAAAATAGAAACTTTAAAGATTAATATGAAAAAACTAAAATACTTTGGAGGCACGCTTGCATAAGAGTAGCCTTAGTCGCTGGCTTAACATTATTTTTTTCCACCCTGCCAGCTTCTTGTTGATTCGCTCAATGACATTGCTCCATAATAATTCTGAAGGATTGCCATGAAAAAGAGGGAGCCCAAGGTAAGTAGAAGGAAGTTGAGAAATAGTACAACCTAGAATCCTAGCAATCTTCAGCTTTCTGCAAATGGAAGTATTTAGAAAATAGATTATGATCTTCACAAAGTTCATTTTCTTTCCAACATCTTCTTAAAAAAAATTAGAATAGATTTGATTATTTTAGCTTCAAGAACTGAGGATAGATTTGCTAGAATAGTATCATCCACAAATTATTGATGCATAATGGGGCTAGAAATAGATGAGGGCTTGATTCATCCATGATAATAAAGAGGAAGGGTGATAAAGGGTCACCCTACTTGAGTCCTCTAAAACTTTAAAAGTATCCCACTGCTGAACCATTAACAATGACTGAGAACCATACAGATGTTAAGCATTCCTTTATTAAAATGATCCACTCCTCGTGAAAACCAAATTTCTTTAAAACTGCAAAGAGGAAGTCCCAAGAAACCCTATCAAAGGTTTTGTTGATATCAAGTTTAAGAAAGAGGCCAGGTTTCTTGCTCTTGGAAATAGAATGAATAAGTTAATGTATAGTAATTATACCATCTGTTATGACTATGCCTCTGACAGAGCTTCCTTGGCAGTGATCGATTATGTTTGGAAGGATAACCTTGAGTCTATTGTCCAAAACTTTGGACATGAGATTTTAAGTGACATTACAAAGGTTTATCAATATAAAGTTAGAGATGTATTTACTTACTTGGGACTTAGGGATAAGAGCCAAGAATGTTGAATTAACATCTTTAGGAATGGATTTTGATTGCTGAAAGTCTTGGACAACATTGGTTATATCATTCTCAACAATATCCCAAAAGTGCTGGAAAAACCTAGGAGTGAATCCATCAAGTAATCCCCCATGTTTAGAGCCAATAGATTGAGCAACAAATGTAATGTGATGTACTCTAAGGACTTGTGGCCTAGGCTTAGTACACAAATATGGAAATATAAAGCTACTATGTCAAATAAGATCTTAGCTTAGAGGGTAATGCATATCAAGATTCCCTTTAGAGTATTATTGTCCAAATTTAGGATTTTATAGCATGGTTATGTGATTTGTGATAGACCAAAGATGATCAAGCATATCTTCAGATCTTATCATGTTATCATACAAGTGTAACATAATATAGAGGAGGATTGTCCATCCATATTTGATCATAATCTTAGTTGACATGATTCATTACTAGACAATTATGTCAAGTTTGATAAGGTGTTAATCATTCTTCTAACTTATCTGAAGCCACTTGTGTTTTATCAAAGTTTATAACTATTTTAATAATGCTAAACTTACTTTGATAGGTGGAATTATTTCACTTTATTCTAGCTACCATTTATAAGGAAATGCATTAGTTATAAAGTTTTAAAAAAGGTGAAGAGAAGTAAATAGTGTAGATGTATATTAAAAAAAATTAGCATATATGAGAAAAACTAGCAAGGAAGAGATGGAAAAGAGGGACACTCGAAAGAGGAAATGTAGGTTTTCTACAAGTTAGCCTTTCAGCACTAGTGAAGGATGTCCTTACAGAATTTCCTACAGATTGTAAGTTAGTTTTTTCTTCGAGTTAGCAAAACACAGCCTAGAAGGAGATTGTCCTCAGAGTACTTGACTAACACACGGATTTGAAAAAAATAGTCCACTCACATACATGGTGCTTCTATCCTCGACACCAGAGGTATGCTCACAACATAAGGCAAAGGCAAATATCCATGACAAAAGAGGTATGGAGTCCTCATATTTATACAATATCTAAGGCAATATGGTGCCTTTGAGAGAATAGACAGTTGTTGAATGTACATTGTAGATGTGGACATTTGTAAAGGAGGAAGAAGAGAGTAGACACCTATTTTGGAAGTATTTTTTCGAGAAGACACTTGTAAAGTTCCTTGTAGGAGATAGAAAACTGTTCTACAAAGCATCTTTCTAGAAGATAACCTGTATATTTCTTTCTTTCTTTCTTTTTTTGTAATTCTGGAAAATATTTACATGTATTGGAATCCTTATCACAACCATGGGTTCTTAACACTTCCATGTGTCAGTGTCTACCATGGGAGGAGATTACATCAAGATGACATCAACATAAAATTAAATGCCATGTAAGAAATATTCATGTTGTTTACAAACACCATTTGGAGCCCATTGGCAATCTGTACAATGTTGAATCATATGGTCCACTATTGATTTAAAATAAAAAACATCCAGAATAGAAAAGAGGTAAAGCCCAAATGGTAATTAATTATATTCCATTGAATGCTATCACACAAAATATTAAATGGCCTTTACTAAAAAAGCAACAGTTAATACAAAGAGTTAGACAAGGAAAAATCTTCTCTAAGTTTGATTGTATCTCTGGTTATCATCAAATTAAGATAAATCCTAAGGATGTGCATAAAACAACCTTTTCAACTCCTTTAGGATTATATGAATGGTTAGTGATGCCTTTTGGGTTGAAGAATGCACCTGCTCAATTTCAAATGCGCATGGATAAAAATTTTCAAAAAATTTATGGATTTATTGCCAATTATATTGATGATTTTCTTGTATTTAGCCAAACAATCCAGGATCATGAACAACATCTACAACAATCTAGACAAATTGTGTTGAAACATGGAATTGGGCTATTAGCAGATAAAAAGAAATTTCAAATAGTTGTCTTAGAGGTTGAATTTTTAGGTGTTATTTTATGGAATTAAAAAAATGTCATGCAGCCACATGTTTTGGAAAAAATCAAGAACTTTCTAGATAAATTAGAAAATAAATAACAATGTCAAAGATTTTTAGGTTGTCTTAACTATTTACATGATTATATTCCACACCTGTCCAAGGTTACAAAACCTATCAAGATCTGTATGAAGAAATATCCCTACAAATGGGATAAAAATACCTTTGAAGCAGTTAAAGAATTGAAAATATATTGCCAAGATCTTCCTCCCCTTGAACCAACTTTTTTAGGCCCTTATGTACTCCAAACAGATGCTTCTAAGGAATTTTGGGGCTATATATTATTAGTAAAAAAAGGAAAGGAAGAAAAAATAGTAGGTTATAAAATATGGAAGTTTAAGAAACATGATTTAAATTATTGTCCTGCTAAAAAATGTTTTTAGCTATTGTCAAAGGCATAGAAAAATATATAACATTATTATTGCTTGAAGAATTTATAGTTTGCACTGATAGCCAAAATTTTAAATGGTTCATGTCCAAAAAATATCAGCTCAACTTTGCAGAGGAAGATATGCATGGTGGTAGAGTATTCTATCACAATACCAATTTTTTGTTGAATACATTCCAGGGAAAGAAAACTTATTGCTAGACGCATTAACTAGAGAATTGGCAGAAATGAAAATGTTTAGTGGACAATCCTATCCATGGAAAAAGTGGGGGCTCAACACATTAGAAGATTGTCACACATTTTATCAACAAATCAGACAATATTTTCCTCTTGCATCTCAAATCACTTTCAATTATATGCCACACATAGATTTTGTATCTAATTCTGCAAGGAGAATAAATGTATTGGTAAATTCTGCCCAATGGAGTCTTGCAACATCAACAATGGTCCAATATGTGCTCAACAATGGCAAGCTAGATGATATCATTATCCTTCGAAATGTAGCTCAACACATATCCATAGTTTTCTTGGATTTCTTTAATACTTTTGTTGCTAACATTACTTGGCAGGACAAGTTAAATTCTCATATTATTAGAATTAACTTCACGAAGGTCCTAGAAGTTTTTGTGTATGTAGATGAACAACCATTAGTTCCATCAAATCCACAACCAAGTTCATCCCAACAAGATTTCCAAGATGCACAAGGAGAAAATGATGATCTTAAATCAATAGTGGACCATATGATTCAACATTGTACAGATTGCCAATGGGCTCCAAATGGTGTTTGTAAACAACATGAATATTTCTTACATGGCATTTAATTTTATGTTGATGTCATCATGATGTAATCTCCTCCCATGGTAGACACTGACACATGGAAGTGTTAAGAACCCATGGTTGTGAGAAAGATTCCAATACATGTAAATATTTTCCAGACTTACAAAAAAAGAAAGAAAGAAAAGATGTTTTGTAGAACAGTTTTCTATCTCCTACAAGGAACTTTACAAGTGTCTTCTCGAAAAAATACTTCCAAAATAGGTGTTTACTCTATTCTTCCCCCTTTACAGATGTCCACATCCACAATGTACATTCAACAGTTGTCTATTCTCTCAAAGGCACCATATTGCCTTAGACATTGTATAAATATGAGGACTCCATGCCTCTTTTGTCATGGAGATTTGCCTTTGCCTTATGTTGTGAGCATACCTCTGGTGCCGAGGATAGAAGCACCTTATCCGCAAGTGGACTATTTCTGTCAAATTTGTGTGTTAGTCAAGTACTCTGAAGACAACCTCCTGCTAAGCTGCATTTTACTAACTGCATTTTACTAACTCGGAGAAAAAACTAGCTTACAATCTGTAAAAAATTCTGTAAGGACATCGCCCGTTGGTACCGAAAGACTAACTTGCAGAAAGCTTACAATCCCTCTTTCAAGTGTCGCTCTTTGCCATCTCCGCCTTGCTAATTTTTCCTTGCTAGTTTTTCTCATCTATGCTATAAATTAAACCTCATCAATAACACATTAAAAAAACTATAATATGTTATCGTTACTAAGTTAGTTTTAGACTATGCTAACAATTGACAATCACTAAGGTTCATAAAAATAGAAGTTATATAAAAGATGGATCTTCCAATATAAAAGAATTAATGAATCCTTTTCTATAATACAAAAAATAAAAAGCTTATGTAAGAAGGTACATTGTATTGAGACGGTCCAAGACGACTCATTAAAAAAATTACACACGTGGTGTGTATGTACGAACGAATGATAAGACAAGATTCTCTAACAACACGTGATTTATAAACATTTTTATTTTTGTTTTTAAAATAAATAATACTTAAAGATGTTTGCCCACTTTAATACGGAAGGAGCGAGGATGGACAATAAACTTTAGGATTTTAAATCTAAAATAAAATATTTCAGCCCATGACAGTTGCATCCACTAATTTGGAAAAGCCTTTCACTTTAATGATTTTTGAAGCAAGACTTATCAACGCTGTTTACGTGTCTTTGATATAAATATTAAAAAAATATAAGGAATCTTTAAATTACCTTTTGATTTCAGGTCAACTCAACTGGTCGGAAATTGAAGATTCGATGTACAGTTATCAATATAAAATTGAATTTCACATCTACCATAGAATGTCAAACCTAAATTCCCAATAAAACAATGTGAACCTTATGATTATCTCATTAGCATGGTAAAGGGTAATGTTTCGGAGTTTGGTTTTTTTTGAGAGGTTTAAGGTTTAAATCGTAGTATAGGCAAGTGTGTGAAGGGGTGGGTATGTGTTAAATTTCCTATTGATAAGCATAGCTCTCGGCTGTTAGGCAAGTGTGTGAAGGGGTGGGTATGTGTTAAATTTCCTATCGATAAGCATAGCTCTCAACTTTACGAGGGACGAGGGATCATGGTTGAGTGAAGACTGCTCAACCGTATGTGTTGGTCGTAGGGGTTTTTCACACTAACAAAATAAAAAAAAATTAATTTATTTTTATATAAAATAATAAAATCTTTTGCACCAACCTATATATATATATATTTGCACCTATATTTCAACTAAAAGTTGTTGTCTCATGAACAAGGCAACGATTTGGGCTTTGGCTCTTTTTTTGGGAGGTTCAAGGTTCAAACGACGTGGGTGAGTGTGCGAGGGTGTGTGTATGGCTATGTGTTTAGCCCTTATTAATAAGCTTAACTCTCGGCCGTACGAGGGGTCATGGTTGGATGAGAATGCCCAACCCTAAGCGTAGGGGTTTTTTACACTACCTTAAAAAAAATTAAATTCGTTATATATATATATATATATATATATATATATATATATATATATAAAATGAACACCATCATGTCAAAACGAGTGATTTTCCACGTTAAAAATTATATATTGAGTTTACAAATTTAAAATAAATCAAATGCATGGAATGGACTCGGATGTCAAACCAGAATATGTTTTTTATCAAGATTGATTTTGAGAAAGATTATGACCGCATTAAATGGAGATTCATTCTTGCTATGCTCAAAGCTTTAGGTTTCGGTCCAGTTTTCATTCAGACAATTGCTATGCTATTTAGAGATGCTTCAACTATTCTCAATCTGAACACTTCACAGTCTGAAGTAGTGGGTCTTTTTAGGTTTATTCGAAAAGGGTGTCCTATTGCTCCCTCTTTATATGTGCTTGTTGTTGAAGCCTTCAACTATCTTTTAGTTGCTCAAGCTTCTACAGGTCTTATTAAAAGAATTGCTCTTCCGAATGATCAAGGACAACTTATTAATGATCACTTTGCTAATGACTCCTTTCTTACTGTAAGGGAAGAGGAGCAATATGTTTCTAATGCTCTGTCTTGTTTGAACACCTTTGCAAAGCCTTTGGTTCTAGCATACAATGGAGGAAAACATTTTGGACAATCTCCCTTGCCTATGTTGCCTTGGCTTCAAGGGTTTCATTGGAATTGGATCTCTTCGGGAGAAGTTTTTAAGTTTCTTGGTAGTCCTTTTACCTTTCAAGGCTCCTCTACTCAAATTTGGAATTATGTGCTTCAGAGAGTTGAAAAGAAACTTGAATTCTGGTTTACTAAGAAGCTGTCATTAGCAGGTAAAGTTCATATTTGCTCTAAAGTTTTAGTTGCTACTCATGTATACTACTCTTGTTGGGTTCCTTCACAAGATTGCTATAAGAAGCTTGAAAAAGTCCTTCAAGATTTTCTTTGGAATAATCCTTCTGAAACAAAGGGATTTCATAGAGTTTCCTGGGATATTTGTTGTCTTCCCAACGAGTCTGGCAGAATGGGTCTACTAGACTGTAGATGGTAAGGCATTGCTCTGTGTGCTAAGTGGGTGGTCAAGCCTCTAAGGAGAGCTGAAGCTTGAAAAGTTCTGGTTTGACATTTCATTTCCTTCGGTCTTCCATTAAACCATAGAGCATGGAGAGGGTTGGATTTTCTCTCTCTTATTGTTGCTCCAGTTTTTGTCAAGATTCCTAGATCCTTTGTTATTAAAAATATCTAGAAATCTTGGTAACAACTCACTCCTTGGATCTGTTGGAAAGGATATGACTTTCGTAAAGGCTTATCCATCAATTCTGTGAATATTTGGTGGTTCCCCGTGTTTCTTCATCAAGGTTCTCCCTTAGCTCGAGTGCAATGGATTCATGCTTAGCGGTTTTTTAAAAAGTGTATTGTTACAATAGCCGATTTCTTTTCTTGCCAGACTAGGGATTGGATCCCATGTAATGATTTCAAATGTAACTTCAGACTGAATTATGCAAACAAAGATACTTATGATGTTTTTATTGCTCTCACCCCTTTTTTATGTTGCACAAGATTGGTGTGTGCTCATTGTGTTCTTGGTGGTCAGACTAGAGATGGCATGTTTGACACTCCTTAACTTAATTATAAGGCTCGTTTGGGGCATAAATGGTTATCTCATCATATTCCTATGGTACCTAATCTCAATCAGTATTGGGACTTATTTTATATAAGGACTCAATGGAATTCTAGATTTCAGAATGTTTGGCCTACTTATGTTGAGCCCAAGCAATCTTTTTTGCATGGAGCTTGATGTGTCAAGGTCTTCCCTTGGGGGAACGTTTGAAGTACCTTGGGATTCCTTATCCTAAATATCCTTTTTATGGTGTACCTTGGATCTTTATTGCAATATCCTTTTGAGGTGTGGTAGGTTTTCAGGATTAGCCTACTCTTTCATATTTGGAAGGCTCGTAACAAAATTATTTTTAAATAGTATACACCTTCTATCACATTTACTCATGCTAACAAATTAGAAGTTTTTAATGACATGTGGCTACAAATATGTACTCAAGCCAACAAATTTACTATGAATTTGGATCACTTGTAAGTTATTCTGGCACATTGGGCCAATGCTCCATGTACAGTCAACCAGATCCTCCCAGAGCGCTCTTCTCGGGAGCATTTTCGAGATCGCTCTCGTCGCCAACCTCCGTCATATATACAAGAAGTGTTCTCGTAAACAGACACTGGTCCCAGCCCTCACCAGTCAGGATGCGACTTAATTTTGACATTGCTTGTTCATCCCGCCAGGTTGGGGGGTGGGATGATGTTCAACTAGTTTCACCTGGGCCAATTGTTGGTTGGAGCGATGTGGGTACTAAAGGCCTTAATGAGAATTGCGATGTGGAGGGGTGGATTCCCATCCCATAATCACTAGCAGTTTATGCAGGACGACACAATATTCCATTTGATATGCTTTCTTTGATCAATGATGATTGGTAAACTTGTGTTTTGTTGATGACTTTGTTTCCTAACCCTTGTCAATGAGGGTTAGTTTGATTTCCCATGGGGTGTGTTAACCCATCCACTTTTTTTTTATTGTAAAGGTTGTTATCTTAATTTAATGTAAATAAATTTTTTCATTAGGAAAAAAAATTTAAAAATTTTAAGCATATTATTGAAGTTTGTATGCAAAGTTTTAAAAAAATCAATTAATTATTTTATGTGTGATATTTTAATAGATAGATAAAATACCATTAAATTTGTGACCCCTATTATTAGTCCTAGCTTGGAGTCATTTGTTTTTGTAGAGCGATGCACCTCATATATTGGTATTTGTAATGATAAAAAATGTGTTTGGAAATCATTTATGTTAGCAATGAAAAAAGTGTTGTATAAAGCTAATCTTTCCAATTACATCATGTTAGCTTAACATTATTCTAGTTTCAATAAGCCTTTGTATCAATGATCATTTTTAAATTTATTTTTCTTCATCCTTTCTTTTAAAGGTTTTGAATATGTAGAAAATGTTCAACAATTTACATCATAGGTTGAGTGTCTCTTAGATTTAGTTGCGGAAGACCTTAAGACTTTGATTCTATGGGAGAGGTTTGCACTCAACTCAAACTAGATTTAACAAACATATTAAGATTTTTTCTCACCTTTAATTTTATGTTATGTGTTGCACATTTACATTGTTCTTTTTTAAATATTTTTTTTTTAGAGTTCAAGTATCATCATAGCTCAATAGGTTATTTTCCATATCAGAAACCTTTGTGCTATTTTTAACAATTTGAAGCCCCACTCCAATTAGTATAAAAGTTTTATTAATACCTATACATAAGTTATGATGACGATAGTACACATTTTCTAAGATCGAGTTCCATTCTTTAAGTTTTCATGACCATTTGGTGAAGTCCCTGAAGTGCTCGATGCAAAAGCACCTATTGAGCATTTCAAATGTTGTTCTACCCAGGGCACAATCGACTTACAAAACATGCTACTTCACCTCACCTTAACAACATGTGTATTATCATATTTAAGGTGTACCTCAACTGCCTCGTGCTAGAGCTCTTTGAGAAAACCTACATGCATACCTTCAAGAAGGCCACAAAGGTCAAATGTATCACTTTGTTACACCTTCAATGCTTTGGCATGCCATGCTTTTCCACATGGATATGGAAAAGTTGTAAAGTTCCTTTGTGTTCTAGATGATTTTTCCTTGGACATCATCAAAGCTCAAAACAAGGAGATGAAGAGCCTTGATAATTCAAATCTCGATATCTCTGATAACAAGGACCTTTTGACTATTCTTATGCAAACTTTAACTTATGCATAGAAGACTTGAGTTCAAATCTCAACATGACAACTAATATTGGGAGTCCTAGAAATAGAAACCTATTATTTTATTATATGGGTTTTCATATAATCAAACCTATTTGAGTGACAAGCAATGTTTCATTAGTTGTGCACAATGGCATATAAGTAGTTGCATAGTAAAAATATTTCTCTATTACTATGCAACAAATGGTGCATATTAGTTCATCTGCATTTTTCTAAGGTTTGAAGGTTGTGATTTTTTTAATCTATTTTGAGCACTATGAAGCCAAAACTTTTGAAGGCCAAACATTTTGCATACAAAAGTATTTTAAGCCCATTTTTTAGATCGTATAATTTTTAGACTTATTTACATTGGTGAGATTAGTTCAAGGATATGTTTAAGTGTTGAGGGAACATTCATATAAAATTAATCCTTTGAAATATGTTACTCATATCAATAAAAAAAATTACATTATTTGTTATATTTAGATGACCATTTCATTGAGAAGTAAGAATTTCTAGTGCATTATTAAGGTTGAAATAACAAAGGATCTTGATGAAATAATTTTATCTCATAAGGAGAAGGTCCTAAATATTTTTATAATGCTAGTTCAAGTTGACATAATTTTCTATATCATATAGGATATTAGCCTAGTTAAGGTGTCAACAAAGTTGTAAGATATCTTTAGAAAAGTGAATGTCATATAAACCAATAGGTCAAAGATGGAACTTAATGCGTGTCGTTAATAACATCATTTAATCTTATGATTTATCAAATCCAAGGTGGTGTCCAAGGTTGTCTACGATAGAGGATTAGGGCAGATTATAGTTCAGATATTTAGACTACAAGCATTGCTTTGGTTGATTAAAACAGATGTTGGTTTAGCCTTTTTGGTGTCACACTAAACCTAATCTCCAAATTGAAACTAAATTAACTTGCAAGAATTGAAAACTAATTCTAATTTCAAAAATTGAAAGTTAACTACAAGTGAAGGAATTGAAATTGCAGGAATGTAAATGTTGCTAAAAATAAAACATACATGCCAAACTAGAGTCAATGTTCTTCTGCAAAAGGTTATCAGTCTTTTGCTACAATGGCTAACAATGGAATTTCTAAAAATAAAGTTGCTAAAATAAAAAATAACAAGGGATAACATAATTGTTGCAAATTATACTAATTACTCAAATCATAAAAATAGGAAAATAGGAGAAATACAAATATAAACTACTTTATCAGTTGAAACACACTTTCTGTATAAAAACATAACTTAAAACATGAAATCATCACATGAATTCAAAATAAAGGTTAGTATGCAACAAAGAATGGAAATGGACAAGTGTCTTGCTAAAATATGTTGCAACAAAGTTTAGAAGAAACCTATCACCAGTTAGTCCTCCTTCTAGGCCTGAAAGTGGGCCCAAGCTTCCTGATCTAGAAGAAGGTGGGAAACTCTACTAACTACCTAACACTCACACTTATTCATGAACAAAAATTGACAAAGGAATTGCACTTTTATTGACTGATAAAACATTACAATGTTGTAGGAAAAATCCTGCTACAAGTTTTACTATCTACTATTACTCACTACATCAACTATCAATTATCTACCACTACCTATCTAATAGCTCAACCAATGAGGGAGCTATGTTATTTATAATAAACTATTACAATTGCATCATGCTCAAATTAGCTTATGCTATTTCTCAGTGATTTGCCAACAACTTCTGAAATTGAATTAGTCCAAAATTTAAGAAAGTGTACACTGCAACAACGGTTATTGGTCCTTGGGATGCATCTCCAATGGTGGGAGTGAGTTGGAAAAGGTGAGAACTAGTCTTGTACACCTGTATCCACCTTAGAATACCCTTTCCCTACCAATTTGGGTGCTCAATCCTCCATTTGGTTAAAACTGGCCACTTTTCCCCCTCATTCTGGAGCTTCTTCGAAATATCAGGCTATGAAACAAACTTTATGCTCAACTATGCTAAAAATGTCCAACAAAGCAGGTTTAACTGGATAGGACATCTACCCTATCCCTCAAGAGATATTTCCAATCATTTTACATGCCTTGGTTGACTAATTCCAAGCCCTGCCATTCATTGGCAACTGGCTGGAATTTATATGGCAATTTCCTGCTTTTCTAATTTAGCTGCACAGTTATAAGAAATTGGCACTTCCTTGCAATTCAAACTAATTAGCAAGTGGGAAAATTATTCAATTATCACCATGAAGAGCTACAACTCAGCATACATCAATTTTCTACTGAAATTACATATTTTATGCACTAAATAACTAAACTAGAACAATGCAACAATGTTGCACAATTGTCCATGCTCTGTTATACCTTATTGTTATCCATTTACACCATGTGGAAATGCTTCTAAATAGGTCAGATGTCTTCTTTAGTCCCTCTGAACTTATTCCATCCATTTTCTCATGCTTTACTTAACAACTTCAAGGTGCTCCTATAAAGTGACAGCTTGTTGGTTTTTGTATGGTTATTTTCTGCAGATTTCCAGATTTTATGACAATCTTGGGAATTTGACTCCAATTTGGATTTCAAACAAGTTTAAGGGTGGGAAAACATTCAAACACCATTGTGAAGTTAATGGACATCAGCATACAACATTTGGACAATTGAAATGCACATTTTATTTGCTACTTAATCAAACTGAAATAGTGCAGAAATGTGCAGAAAATTGTAAAATAGAGTAATATGTTCCTAAACATTTTAACCATGCAAACAATAATATATAATGTATTAAAACCATCTAAATTAACATAAAAAACATAACATAAGGTTTATGTGGTAGTTTGAAGTAACCAAAAACATGTCATGGATGAGGTAATTCCTAGCCTCATCATTCTCCCCCAACCTAATCTAATGCATGCCCTCATGCATTATGTAGGGCTACAGAAGCACATAGGTCCATTTCTTGATTCCATATTTTCCAAAATAGCACATTCCTTGTATAGTATCCTTTGCTCTTCTACAGTTGCCTGAGCCAATCCTGGAACTGGTCATCCGATTGAGGATCACTATCAAGGTAATAAGGAACAAGGGTGATAATAGTAGGCAATCTATACCTTAGACCTATCCACTGATGTTCCAATGTGAGGATGGTCTGCATCACACCTTCTGCTCTTCTCATGGACCATAAAAAGTTGGTTGGTGAGATAGGTTCCCTCTTTTGCAGTGATATTGGCAATTTTGCCCACCTGGCCTTACAGGCTGATAAAGCACCTATAAAATTTTCTGCACAGAACATCTGAAAACTAGTCATGCAATCTTTAAGATTATTCAGATAAACAAGCCTAATTTTTGGTTTTCTCATCATAGTAAAATGTTGACTGGTGGGAATATTATGATTTGGTTGGATATGTCTTATCAGAAGCTCAACTTTCAATTTAGTCTCCTTGTTCTATTTCTCTTCTTGGTCCCAGTATATTTGATTTTGCAATGTTGACACAAAAGACCTTAATTGAACATCCCCTATGAAAATATGAGGTAGGAACTCCACATCCTTTGGCATGAAATACTTATGCAGGAATAGTTCACACATTAAATTTTTTTGCTCCTCTAGACTGTGCAGATAAGCATCCAAAAATTCTTCAGTAGTGTCCAAGTTGTAGGAGAGTTTAGAATGGATTCTCATTATCTACCAGTGAAAGTATTTCTCCTTCAAGATCAAACTATAAAACCTAGCTGGCCTCCTACATTGGACTAAGTACTCTACAACCTGGTAGAGATATTATACCTGCCCTTGTAACTTATTTATTTCTATATTTTTAGCTTCAACTTGTTGTTCTAATGGTTTGAGTGTTGCAACCTGGGCTTCTAATTTATGACACTTTAATGCCCAGTATGTAATATCCTCATTGTACTTAACCAAGGGAACTATTTGTGGGGGCTTAACTACCAGTTGGTTCTTTGGTAACAAATTAAATTGCACCCCTAATTTTGTTTTTTTTTGATGCAAATTTGATGGAAAAACTTGTTCAGGGAGTTGGTGTAAAATTGAACTTACTGGTAATGCAACCTCCTGAACATCTGCGACCTCCTCCATAGGTGATGGTTGTTCTTCCTATTATTGTGGGCTATCATATGCATGCTCCATTGTTTGACTTCACCTGCGTCTGTTATAACCTCACTTTTGCACCTCTCGTACTACAATTCCTTTTGTATTCACCTTTTTCATCTAATTCTGCTATAACTCTAGTTCTACAAAATTTTGTGTTTTGAAACCTGGTTTATAATTTATGGTTTGAAGCTATGGTGATTGCAAGGTTTGAATTTTAGAATCAATTGAATCAGCTGCAAAAGGTGGTGCAAAATACAAGAAATATTTGGTATGTGTTGATTGGATGCATGGCAGACTATCATTCGTTGCTTTTTCAAAATTTCAATTTTGAGAACATGCATCTTGGGTGATGAGATTGTTTAGGCGCTGATACTCTACTGTTGGTCACAGATTAGCCGAGTTGGAAGATTATAATTGGTGGTGATTCATCCTGCTCCATAGACACGAATACAAATTGCGTTGATTTCCATACTCTTTCTTATCGAGGCGTTGTGATTGAATGGCGTGAAGATGGTAAAAGAAAATGAGGCATCCATTTTCCATCAAACCCTGATTCAATAGCACTTGGGACAATGCAATCATGTGACCCTAGGTACTTGCGCTTTGGCCTTCATGCCTGCTCGGATGATGTGGCAAAACAAATGATTTTCATTCACTTTTTATGCATGTGCCACATGGAACTTTGAATTTCAAATTCTGCCATGAAGTTTTAAATTTCAAACCTACCCATTTCTCATTTCGAAGCTTAGAAACTCGTTCTGAAGCATTTTGTATTTTCCTATCATTTTGTCAAACAATTTCTCATTTCGAAGATGTTCTCATTTCGAAGATCTAAAATTTTCCACTATAAAACAAACAAAACTACATTTTTCTCCCGGAGCTTGGTATCATTATGAAGCTCTATGAAATATCTACATGGATATGTAATCAAATTTGTGCCTAATTTCATGGGGCTACCACTTTCACCCATTTTTCTTTTTTTGCCCATAAAAACCTGCAATTTGCAGAATAGCAGGAATTCCTCTTGTTTCCTCTGGATAGGTTGGATGTTTTTGGATTTGCCAAACCCTATGAATGTTTCTATGCTAACTAGTGATTTAGACACACTACATACTAAATGCCTACAATGATAAAAAATGCAAGAAACACATACCTGATTTGAACAATTATCATACACTCTATCGTTGGTTGCTTCTGCTGATTACTAGCTGATTTTTCTAAAATTACACAAAAACAAGTGCAGTCTGGTGAAATTTTTACAATGGTGGAACAGAAGTGGGTGGATCAAATCAAGGAAATGCATGCCAAAAAACTGGTTTTCATGCAAGCCAATTCAGAAGCGCCTCTAAGGAGGTTTTCACTACTGAATTATTCATTTTTTCATCATTTTTTTTAATCTCTTTTTGTTATTTATTTTTTTCAAATTTTTCACTAGAAGAGGTTGCCATTTCTGGTTTTCAACCAACTTCTATCTTTTTTAGGGGCTTCAATGAGATAGAATGTATCTCATGAGGCTGCAATGAGAGAGAATGTCTCTTATTCTTATTTGGATAAGAACAATCCTTATTCTACAAAAAGCACATCAATTTTTTGTATGAAAACATCTTTTCTACTAAAAAGCAACAATGATGCAACCTTTCTTTCCAGATGAGCAGTAAGGATCTTCTTGTGTCATCATTAACTCCTTATTGCTAGAAATGAAGCATTGAATTCATTGTTCCTCCTCCTTGCTGAAATTGATGCATGTCCTCATGTATCCTCATTTTGTGGGACATGCCTTGTGCTACAAATTTTTCTTCTTTTTCTTTTTTTCTTTTTCTTATATTTCTTATTTTTTTTATTTTTTTCAAGATTCAAAAAATATGATCATTTGGAATCTTTGTTAGAAGAGGAAGCCTCTTCTATCATATGCAAGTTTGACTATGGGAAATATCGAGCAAATTCCACCTTTGTTAGTGGTTTATGGTACAACTGTAAACAATGTCCATTCACCACTAATGTCCTCCTTAAATCATCAATTGAAGAAAGTTGAACAACTTCATTCTCAAACTCCTCTGGTTCATCCTTGCTACTCTTGATGTGATCATCATGCCACATTCTCCATTGTTGTTGAATGAACTCTGTTTGGTGAAGTGCCTCCAACCAAAGTTCATCCAATGCATTCAATTGCAAAAATTATTTGTTTTGTACCTGCAACAACTCAATGCCAACTTCTAAATATGTATGAAGTGTTAGTAAAGCATGAGGATGTTGTATCAATGTATCAAACAATTTTACTTCCTAGTGATTAGTCAACCAACTATTGATGTTCAATGGTTGTTTTGGCTGCATTTCAATTTGTGTCATACCAGGATGTATTGAACTGATTCTTGGAAAATGATGCATTAATAAATTAAGAGAGCAATGGTGTGGTGGAAAGGAATGAAAAATATGTGTATCTTTATCAAAAACAATTCTTGAAGGAATTAACTTTGATAAATGGAAATGAAAAGATGAGAAAAAATGATGCCATCCATGTGGTAAATGAAGAAAACTGTTTTGTATTGGAATGGGTGACAAATTTTCAGAATTCTATTTTTCATCATTCCATAATAATTGTTGAACAATATTTGGTTCATCTTTAAAATTTGAATTTTGAACATTTTCATCAAAAGCAAACTTTTTGGATGAATCCAACTCTTCTACATTATCCTTTACAACTATGGAGGCCAAAGTTGAAATATTCTTTTCATTTTCCTTATGTGATTCTAAGAAATTGTGGACTTCCTAGACAATCATACTTAGGTGGAGTAAGTTTTCCTGCAAGCAAGTCTACTAATTTTCCACCTACTTGCATGGTTTCAGGATATACTTTCTTCTTTTTTCTTGGTTTCTTAAAACACATTTCTTGAACAATCTTATTAATGATTGGTACATCTTTAATAGCTTGAAGTAAAGGGATTTTAACAGTTAAATGTTTTAATTCCTTTATCCAATCTGATTGTGAAGATGTTAGTTTTGATATTTCAAACTATTCAAGATATGACACTTCCTTTGATGAGTTATCTTGTGGGAGGTTTTCTTTTTCTTTTTGATGTTTCAATGTAGATTTATTTTCATGTTCATTTTTTCTAACTCCCATTTCTACACTGATAGGTGGAATAGGTTCAAGAAGTGGTTTTCTTGAACACAATTGAGTGTTATCATAGTTACTAGCATTTATTATGGTTGTATTTTCTGATTTAGCCATAGAGACAGGGGTTGCTTGTTTAACAATGTTGGGATTAGCCATAGGTTGAGCTGAAAATAGAGGTTGTTTTGCTTTTTGTTGTTGTTGTCCCTGAGAGAAATTATGGGTATGAGTAGGCAATAAGTTTTATTTTTGTTTTTGATAATGTTGTTGCCCTTTGTATAGTTTTTGTTGTTGTACCCATTGATATCCCTACAGTTTTGGTTGCAACCATGGTGGATGTTGTTGATTCCATTGTTGTTTCATCCAACCATGTTGAGACCACTCTTGGGAATATGCCCATGGTGGTTGACTCCAACATTGTTGAAGTGGACTTGAAGCAGACCATGGCATATACCAAGGATTATTTCCCCAATGTGCAAGAAATTGAGAAGTATTCTGATATGGAAACTTAAGAAAATTATCCTCTTATCTTTGTCCTACAAAATTGAACTCTTTCATAGGTTGAGACTGTTTTTCAAAGACACTTTTGAGTTCTGGTAACAATTGACATTGATCTGTGGGGTGTCCTTTTTCACAAATGCTACATGTAGCAGGTATAAATGTTTTGTTCAAAGGACAATCATGAAGAGAGTGTTGCTTCTTACATTTTGAACAATAGATGGCTAAAGGTTCAACAGATTCACTCTTTTCATCTACTATTTTATCAAGATGTATAAAAATATCAGCTTTCAGATTAACAAACCCTTTCATGCATTCTTTCAAATCATTTGTGTTACTACCAGTTTTGTGTTTTCTATGCCTTGAACGAGAATAATTTTTATAGAGTTCAATGATTTCCTGAAATTCAAGTGTATGTGCATCTCCTCTTCCCAAAATATCCAATACATCTCTAGATTTATCTTGCAGTCCTCTTAAGAATATGACTTTGCAAATTTTAGGTTCAACACTTCCACATCTCTTATGAACAAAAGAAAATTTGTCTAAATAGTCTTCTAAAATTTCATTTTCCTCTTGTTTCATTCCAAGCAATTCATCATTTTGATTCTTGACTTGACAATATTCTTGGTATCTCTCCAAAAATATATTTTCCATCTCATCCCAAGTTCTAATTGAATCAGGTGCTAAGGTGATAAACCATCATAGGGCTGACTCTTTAAGAGTGGAAGGAAATAATTTGAGCTTTTGATTGTCATTAGTGTAATCATGAGCTTGACATACAATCTTAAACTCAAACAAAAACATATCAGGGTCTTTAGATGTAACTCCCTTGAAAGTTGGTAACACTGAAGGTGAAATGGCCTTCATGGGAGCATTTTTATTAGGATCTAATTGAATGGGATTTTGAAAAGTTTTAGTAGGTGTACTAGTTGCACTAGGGTGGAGCACATTACTGGCTCTCCCTAGATTCTCTTGTGAGCCTACCATTATAGGTTCCCAACAATAATTATAAATCCTGTTAAAATGTCCTGATTGTATGGATTTGTCAAGAGAAAGTGGTGTTGAACTACTGATTTTACCTTCTTGTAATGATTTTCCAAGGGATCCTGCAGTTCTTGAAATAAATGATTGTGATTCTCTGAGAATTCCAACATTTTTGGAAATCACAAATTTAGACAAATTTGACATAGTTTCAACCTCTTGTGAAAATTTTCTTCCTATGGTTTCTTGCTATGCTTGTTTTCTAAATGGACTGAAATGCAACTATCAATAATTGTTACTTATACCAGCTATTATGTTCAGATTTTACTCTGAAATTCACAACTTAGCACACTTAACAACTATTTGACTACTTTTACCCTCTAACAACACCGTGTTCCCCGAAAATAGTGCCAAAAATGATGTGTGTCATTAATAGCATCATTTAATTCTTATGATTTGTCAAATCCAGGGTGGTGTCCAAGGTTATCTACGATAGAAGGTTAGGGTAGATTACAATTTAGACATTCAGACTACAAGCATTGCTTTGGTGAAATAGATATGGGTTTAGCCTTTTGGTGTCACACTAAACCTAATCTGTAGAATGGAAACTAAATTAACTTGCAGGAATTTGAAAACTAATTCTAATTTCAGAAATTGAAAGTTAACTACAAATGCAAGAATTGAAATTGTAAGAATGTAAACGTTGAAATTGCTCAAATTAAAACACACATGTTGAACACATATTAGTATCCTATGGTAGAAGGTTGTCAGGCTTCTGCTAGAGTGGCTAACAATAGAATTGCTAAAAATAATGTTGCTAAAGTAGAAAATAATAGGGAAAAACATAGTGCTACAAATGATGCTAAACTACAAATCATAAAAATAGGAAAACGAGGGAAACACAAATTTAAACTACTTCTGTCAGCTAACACACACTTGCTATATAAAAACATAACTTAAAAAAATGAAAGCATCACATGAATTCAAAACAAAGGTTAGTATGCAACAAAGAATGGAAATGGACAAGTGTCTTGCTAAAATCTATTGCAACAAAGTTTAGAAGAAACCTATCAGTTAGTCCTCCTTCTAGGCCTGAAAGTGGGCCCATTGCTTCCTGATCCAGAAGAAGGTGGAGAAACTCTATTTCTAACTACCTAACACTCACACTTGCTCATGAATAGAAATTGACAAAGGGACTACACTTTTATTGGCTGATAAAAAGCATTACAATGCTGCAAAAAAATCTTGCTTTTCAGATGTTACTATTAGCTATTACTCACTACTATCAGCTATCAATTATCTACCACTAACTATATAATAGCTCAACCAATGAGGGAGCTGTGTTATTTATAATAAAACTATTACAATTACATCATGCTCAAATTAGCTTATGTTGTTTTCTCAATGATTTGCCAATCAATTTTGAAACTGACTTAGTCTTATTTTGGACAGTGTACGCTGCAACAATAGTTAGTTGTCCTTGAGATACATCTTCGGTTGTGGCCATGAGTTGGAAATGGTAAGAACTAGTCTTGCACACCTATCTCCACCTTATAATATCCTTTCCCTACCAATTTGGGTGCTCAATCCTTCATTTGGTTAAAACTTGCCACTTTTTCCCCTCATTCTAGAGCTTCTTCAGAATATCAGGCTATGAAACAAACTTTATGCTCAGCTATGCTAAAAACTTTCGATAAAGTAGGTTTAACCAGATAGGAAATCTACCCTATCCCTGAGGAGATATTTCCAATCATTTTCACACACCTTGGTTGACTAATTCCAGGCCCTACCATTCATTGGCAATTGGCTGGAATTTATATGGCAATTTCCTACTTTTTCAGTTTAGCTGCATAGTTATAAGAAATTGGCACTCCCTTGCAATTCAAACTAATTAGCAAGCAGGAAAATTATTCAATTATCACCATGAACAACTACAACTCAACATACATCAATTTTCTACTAAAATTACATATTTTATGCGCTAAATAACTAAACTGGAATAGTGCAATAGTGCTGCATAATTGTCCTTGCTTTGTTATACCCTGTTGTTGTCCATTTACACCATGTGGAAATGCTTCTAAATAGGTCAGATGTCTTATTTAGTCCCTCTGAACTTATTCCATCCATTTTCTCATGCTTTACTTAACAACTTCAAGGTGCTCCTATAAAGTGACAACTTGTTGGTTTTTGTATGGTTGTTTTCTGTAGATTTCTAGATTTTATGACAGTCTTGGGAATTTGACTCCAATTTGGATTTCAAACAAGTTTAAGGGTGGGAAAACATTCAAACACCATTGTGAAGTTAATGGACATCAGCATACAATATTTGGCCAATTGAAATGCACATTTTATTTGCTACTTAATCAAACTGAAACAGTTCAAAAATGTGCAGAAAACTGTAAAACAGAGTAATATATTCCTAAACATTTTAACCATGCAAACAATAATATATAATGTATTAAAACCATATAAATTAACATAAAAAATATAACATAAGGTTTATGTGGCAGTTTAAAGTAACCAAAAACATGTCATGGATGAGGTAATTCCTAGCCTCATCAGAACTCTTCCCTCAACATATTAGAATTTGATAATGTTAAGTGCATATACATCATGCTTTAAGACTTTATGAGTAGAAATTGCATTCTTGGGAGGAAGAAGGAAGACTAATAAAGAATGTGTTAAATTTATCCTTGCTAATCTATCATTACCCTTTTAGATTATTGGACTAAAGTTTCTTGTGGTTTCATTGAAAATAACAAACCATGTTTTTATAACTCTTAATGATTTTTTTCTTCTTGTTCATTTTGAACTTGTTATGAAGACGTATGGTGTGTTTCCTTAGGTACAAGATGAAGCTAACTATTTCAAACCAATGAAGGCTAAGAATCAACAATCCAAGGGTAAGTCTAAGTATTTGAAATTTTTAAATCCCTCAATTATTGAAGAAAGAGATGGATATCCTATAAAGAATTGTTTAGTGAGGTTGCAAAAGATTGAACTAAGATTTTAGAAGATAGGTTCTAATCTTCTAGATAACGAGGGATATTAAAATGGTTCAACTAATTATTCAAGTGATTCAACCCATTAAAGAATGCATTAAAGGGGGAAGATGTTTTAGCATTAACGTCTTATCTTCTTGACCCTTTAGTTCAAATTATGGAGGGTTAATGGAATTTGTGTAGCCTAACTTTATTGGCCAGGGTTGGTGAAATCATGTGTAAACCAATAAATAATATTATATAATTAAATTATTGTTAATTAATGTAATTAATGAATGGGCCCATGGTTTAACCTTGTCATACTTGACCTTCCCTAACCCTTCATGCCTTAATGTGTTTTGGAAAATGGTTTAATATCTTATAATTATTATTAAGTATTTGATATAAATAACCCTCACTAACTAGATCAATTGTATGAGTGTGATATTGTCTTGATAATTTGTATGGATGCCTAAGGATATCTTTCATATTTTGTATGTCAATCACTCCTTCATTTTGCTCTATAATTTGTTACATTATGATTTGAGTCAATGTATTGTTTCGATTCATTTTGGTAAAGTATTGTAAAATCAAATACAACATAACTACTTATGTATTTGGAACATACCCCTCCATGAATTTTGTTAGGTCAAGCCGATGCATTTCTCTATATCCTCATCCCCATTGTATTTGGTTCAACTCTTCCATTTCACAAAGTCTTTGGTGCTAAACTATCCCCTTCAAAATTGAGTTCATTCCAATTTAGGATAGGGATATACCTCATTATATCCTTCTTGACTGGATACAAGTTGCTCATGGGAAATTAATTAAGTACCTTGAAATCCCCTTTGATTTTATAGTTATGCATTTTAATCTATGGAAGTGGTTTATGATCAAACTTTAAAAACCTTTAGATAATTAGGTCACATTATATCTATCACTTACCAATTGGCTTCATATCATTAAAAACTATTAATACCCATGCATATATATTATTCATCATGTTGGATTATCTATAATTTGCTTTCGAAACACCCCACTCAAGTTGTTCAAATATTCTTATGGAAAAGATGAGATGGTATGCATATGAGAGCTTCTATTTCATGGGATGATGCATTCAACCAATAAAAGAGAGACTTATATCCCTAACGTCATGGTATCAAGGGGTCAATATTATGTTCAAATGGGTTGTAGGGGCCTTAATAGGTAATGAATCATGGAAGCAATTAGTCAAGTTTAGAATTCACTGAGTATGGGCTAGTGTTGCCTTAAAAAGTATAAGCTTCTTTGATAAGGTACTCAATGTTGAGTACTTCTCCATTAGAGGTTCAAGACCAAATAAAGCTCTTTGGAAGATCTGACAAATTATGACAGAATGGTTAAATTGGTATAGGTCCATGCTTAGACAAGGTATCAAATTTGTCTCTTCTTCTATGTGGTGGAATCATTTGGTATTGAACAATGATTATTGTCTTACTTTATATATGGCATTGAAAGGTTATATTTTATTTAAGAGGTGTGCATTGCTTCATTGATTAGTGGAATATTCCACTTTAAAAATGGAAGTCCTAGCATGAAATTATACAATAATTTTCTCTCTTATCTCAAATGAAAACCTTTGTTTTATCCATTCAAAATTTGGTTAGTTAGGAGTTATAGTTCAAGTTATCAACCATCTTGTTTTGCAACACTCTGAAGGATTGATAGTGGTCATACGATAGAAGGATTTGTAATCCGATTGCTATAACCCTTAATAAGAATTTGATCCCCCATTTTTAGATCCAATAGACTGAGCAATAAATGGAAGGTGATGTACTCTAAGGAATTGTGGCCTAGGCTTAGTACACAAATGTGGAAATATAAAGCTACTATGTCAAATAAGATCTTAGCTTAGAGGGTAATGCATCTCAAGCTTTCCTTTAGAGTATTATTGTCCAAACTTAGGATTTTATAACATGGTTATGTGATTTATGATAGATAAAATATGATCAAGCATATCTTTAGATCTTGTCATGTTATCATACAAGTGTGACATAAGGTAGAGGAGATTGTCCATCCATATTTGATCATAATCTTAGTTGGCATGATTCATTACGAGACAATCATGTCAAGTTTAATAGAGTGTTAATCACTCTTCTAATTTATCTGAGGCCACTTACGTTTTGTCAAATGTTATAACTATTTTAATAATACTAAACTTTTTAATAGGTGGAATTCTTCACTTTATTCTAGCTACCATATATAAGGAAATAAAAAAGAGTAAAAAACTATAATATGTTATCGTTACTACGTTAATTTTAAACTATGCTAACAATTGACAATCACTCAGGTTCATAAAATAAAAGTTATATAAAATATGGATCTTCCAATATAAAAGAACTAATGGATTCTTTTCTTTAAAAAAAAAAACTTTCAAACATATATAAGTTATATGAAGGTACATTGTATTGAGACAGGGTGCAAGACCACTCATTAAAAAAATCGTACGAGTGATAAGACTCTCTAACAACACTTGATCTATAAAACATTTTAATTCTTTTAAAATTAAATAATACTTAAAGATGTTTGCTCACTTTAATACGGAAGGAGCGAGGATGGACAATAAAATTTAGGATTTTAAATCTAAAATAAAATATTTCAGCCCAGGTCAGTTGCATCCCCTAATTTGGAAAAAACTTTCACTTTAATGATTTTTGAAGCAATACTTGTCTACGCCGTTTATGTGTCTTTCACATAAATAATAAAAAAACATAAGGAATATTTAAATCATCTTTTGGTTTCAGGTCAACTTAAGTAGTCGAAAATTAAATATTTGATGTACAGTCATCAATATAAAATTGAATTTCATATCTACTATAGAATGTCAAACCTAAAATCCCAATAAAACAATGTGAACCTTATGATCATCTCAGTATTAGTCAAAGAGGGTTAAGGGATAGCTTAATTTAATTTTTTTATATATTGGTAAGTGTTAGTTTAGTAGGGCACTTACCAAGAAGAGATCTAGGTTCAAACCTGGGGAAGCCTATTGCAAAGGTAGTAGTTTGATTCGAATTCCATGACGACGATATGAATCTCGAGCACCTGGTGGTCCATTTCACGTTGGGATATAAAATAATAAGGTCGAATAGGTTTGGTGGATGCAGCCCTTGTGGTTTGAACCCTAAAATAGGTTTGGTGGATGCAACCCCTGTGGTTTGAACCCTATGCTTGCCAGCTACTAAAAATAGTGTGGTTGTAATCAACTCTCCTATCAAGCTATTTTTTTTATTTATATATAAAATAAAATAAATATTTTGCATCTATGTTTCAACTAAAAGCCGTTATATGCGATTGCGAGTTGGGAGTAAGGAGTACGAGCGCGAATTGGGAGTAAGTGTAGCGAGTGTGAGTTGGGAGTAAGTGCAACAACAAGTGAGAGAGCCAGAAGTAAGTGCAGCAAGTGTGAGAACGAACTAGGAGTAAGTGCAACAAGTGCAAGAGAGCCAAAAGTAAGTGCAACGAGTGCAAGCATGAGTCAGGAGTAAGTGCAACAACGAGTGTGAGCGTGAGTTGAGAGTAAGTGTAGTAGCAAGAGCGAGCATAAGTTAGGAGTAAGTGAAGCAAGTGCGAGCACAATCCAAGAGTGAGTGCAACCATAAGCAAATGTGAGTAAGTGCAGCTAGAAGCGAGTGCCAGTGAGTGCAGCCAAAAGTAAGTGCGAGCACGAGCCAGGAGTAAGTGCAAAAACAAGTGCGAGGGCAAGCTAAGAGCAAATGAGATCTGGGAGAAAGTATGATCCGAGAGGGAGTGCAAACTGAGATTCAGTCATGGAAGAAGAGCTACAGGTTCATCCGGAGTGCATCAATGCTTCAAACCTTTACCATGAATGCATGGAACATTGTTTCCAAAAGATTGTTGAAATCAATGAACGTTGAGAAAAAGAAGAGACAAAGGCAATTGTGAGCCAAGAGGGAGTGCAAGCTGGGAGAGAGTGCGACGTAGGAGAGAGTGCAAGATAAGAGGGTGCAAGCCAGGATTCGATCAAGGCAAAAGAGCGACAAGTTCATCCAAAGTGCATCAATGCTTCAAACCCTTGCCATGAATTTGTGGAACATTATTTCCAGGAAATTATTGAAGCAAAGGAATGCCGAGAAAAATAGGACACGGGTAGTTGTGAGCCAGGAGGTAGTGCAAGTCGGGAGCAAGTGTGAGGCAAGAGAGAGTGTAAACCGAAAGCGGGAGCAAGTGCAATCATAGAGGGAGTGTGAACCAAAGAGTGCAAGCCAAGAGCGAGTCCCATTAGCTATTGTGGAAGGAAATTCATATTTAAAATCCCTAATGGGAAATCAGGATTCCCTAGCTAGAAATCTGAATGTTTTAGTTGGAATTATGGAGGCCCAAGATGGAGATAAGCAAAAGAACAAATACATGGCAAGTTCGATCTATGTAGCAATGTTACACCAAAAGTAAGTATCAAGGATTAGATGATTGAGCATGATATAAAGGTTCCTAAAAGTAAAGGGTTAATATGTAAGTTCCATAGATCATGGCCAATGTTTTTGGAGATTCAAAATTGGATCAAGTGGAAGTGGGGATTGAATTCAAATTGTTCTATGACTTTTCTTCCTAAAGGTTTTTTCCTCGTCATCTTTTGTAGTTCAAAAATTAGGGATAAAATAATGGTTGGTGGTCCATGGTTTAGGGAAAGAGATGCACCTTATTTTAGACCATGGAATCGAAGTTTTTTGTTGAGACAGAAACTATTAAGCAACTTTCGGTTCGGGTTAGGTTTTTTGGACTTCCATATCAACTTATAAATAAGGATGTGTTGAAGAATATTGGAAATACCCTAGGGGAATTCATCAAGGAAGGACCACCCACTAAGGAGCGAATGCATGCTATATATACTTGAATATGTGTTGCTATGGATGTTTCAAAATCTTTGCCACAATCCATTAATATTAAATATGAATCAAGAGAATGGGATCAACAAATAGATTATAAAAATATTGCATTTCATTGCCACAATTATTTTGAGTTTGGACACATGGAAAAAATTTGCAAAGTGAAAACTATGAAGAGAGAGATAAAAAATTCTAGCCATGAGATAAACTTCAAGATGAAGCAAGGAAATCATACAATAATAGAATCTAGATCAGATCAAGGATATTCCACTCCAAAAGTAGAGGCAAATGAAGCATATCTACAATATCATTTGGCAAGTTTAGAAGGAATTAAAGGTGCAAAAGAAGATGTGGAGATAAATCTTAAAACAAAGACAACAAAAGAGGTCAAGTTTATTCTAGGTAAATCATCTTTATTTTCCTCAAGTAGTTTAGAATCCTCTTCAGGTAATAAAAGTGAAAGTAGTGAAGATGTTATCCCTTACACTTTCAGGTTTCAAGAGCAGAATAATAAAGAAATGAGGTTGGAGGAAAACCATAACAATTTAGGGTTTTTATGATAGAATAAGAAGGTAAGAGCTACAAAAGAACATCCTTGCACTTTAGGGTTTCTAGGGCAACATAAAGAAGATTGTGCTTTTGAGGTTATTCCTTACACTTCATATCCTTCAAAACAAGGTAAACCTAAAGATGATGAGTCTTACTATGAGCAATGTGAGAAGATTGAAGAAATTGATGAAGATGAAAGTATTGCTGGAAATGAAAAGAAAAAAGAAGAAGACCAAAGCAGCAAAAAAAAAAGATATTGATATGGTAAAACAAAAAGAAATATCATAAGTGTTAACAAGAAATGAGGCTAAACCCACAAATAAAATAAAAAAATAACAATGAAAATAATATCTTGGAATATTAAAGGAAATAAAAACCCTTAAAAAAGTAATTAAGAAATTGTGAGGTTGTTAGAGACAAAATATTTTTGGATATTAAAAGGTTTTAAAAAAATTGTGAAGTTGTCAAAGACAAGGTATTTTTGGATATAGAAGTTGGGCAACAAATATTCTAGCCATTTGCAGTGTTGAATTTTATCTTCACAAAATTTAAATTTTTGAAGGCATTTGATATAAAAAAAAAGTGAATTGTGGAAATTTAGCAATTTGAGGAAGATGAAAAATATCTTTGATAGACGGATAAATGAAAATTATCTTTGATAGAAAGATAAAGTTGGATATGCTTTAATTTAACTTGTTAGAAATGTAATGAAAGCAATGTAATGTTTTGTTTTTGTGATGGAAGTGGCCCCAATAGAAGTCACACAAAGCTTATTTAAAAAAAATGCTTGTTATATATATATTTGTTAACACGCAACTTACACCATCATGTCAGAACGAATGATTTTCGAACATAAAAAGTATATATTGAGTTTACAAATTTAACATAAAGCAGATACTATAGAAAAATGGAAGAATTTTAAGTATATTATTGGAGTTTGTATAAAAAGTTTAAAAGACATTAATTAATTATTTTATGTGTAATATTTTAAAAAATAGATAAAAGACCATTAAATTTGTAGCCCCTATTATTAGTCCTAGCTTGGAGTCATTTGTTTTTTTAGAGCGATGCACCTCATATATTGATATTTGTAACGATAAAAAACTTGTTTGGAAATCATTTATGTTAGCAATGAAAAAAGTGTTGTATGAAGCTAACCTTTCCAATTACATCTTAACATTGTTCTAGATTTCAACGAGTCTTTGTATCACTGATATTTTTTAATTTATTTTTCTTCATCCTTTCTTTTAAAGGTTTTGAATTTGTAGAAAATGTCCAACAATTTAAGTTATGGGTTGAGTGAATTTTAGATTCAATTGTGGAAGACCTTAAGACTTTGCTTCTATGGGAGGGGTTTGCACTCAAATAAAAATAGATTTAAAATACAAATTGAAAATTTTTCTTACCTTCAATCTTATGTATTGCTTTCTTTTTTAAATAAATATTTTTTTGATTTCAAGTATCATCATAGCTTAATGACTTATTTTCCATATCAAAAAGCTTTGTGTTCTTTTTGACAATTTTGAAACTCCACTCTAATTAGTATAAAATTTTTACTAATGCCTATACATAAGTTACGATGATGATAACACAAATTTGTTAAGAATGAGTTCCATTTTTTAAGTTTTCACAACCATTTGGTGAAGTCCTTGAAGTGTTTGGTGCAAAAACACCTATTGAGAATTTTGGATGTTGTTCTACCTAGGGTAAAATCAACTTGCAAAACATGCTACTATGCCTCACCTTGGCAACATGTGCATGATCATCTTTAGGGTGTACCCAAATCACCTCGTGGTGGAGCTCCTTGAGGGGACCGACATTCATACCTTCAAGGAGGCCACAAAGATCAAATGTATCACTTTGTTACACCTTCAATGCTTTGGCATGCTGTGCTCCTCCACATGGGCATGGAGAAGAAATAAATTTCCTTTGTGTTCTAGATGATTTTTCCTTGGACATCATCAAAGCTCAAAACAAGGAGATGAAGAGCCTTGATAATGCCAATCTTGATTCCTCTGATAACAAGGACCTTTTGATTATTTTCATGCAAATTCTAACTGTACAAATAAATTCCATGCTTGCACTTTAATAGGAATAAGTTGCTAGATGACCCTTGTGCATTATATATGCCCTTAAAGGCCTAGTTAATTGGTTACGATAAACTTTAATTCCTTTAATTCTTGAAATTACACCAAGTTTGAATGGTTAGAAAAGGAGTCTACCTTAAGGGTTAACCCTTAAGAAACTATTACTTATCCTTTGATTAACACAACTAGTCTTTGAATCACCATAATAAAAGTTCTAGATTTGATTCTTGTCACAATTTCATTAAGTTTCACACCAAACTCCACAATTATAAAATTTTCAAAGTTGAAGGCAAGGTTATGCACAGTGGCAAATTTTGCAAATTAGCGCGAATATTAGGATTTTCACAATTTTAATTTGATAAATTTGGAGACCCTAGCGGTTGGCCCATTCGCCTGAAAATTTAGGACTGTAGGATATGGTACTACTATTGTGCTCCGATGATGGAAAACTATAAAAAATTGCATCATTTCCATAATATCAATATAAAATGGTCACACTTAAATAATAAACTCACAAAAAATAATTTAGGACTATAGGATATGGTACTACTATTGTGGCTTGTGGGAATTAAAGGCTTGAGAAACTGATGTTTGTTAGGTTGCTTCTATCCTGGAACAAGATAGTATGTTGCATGTATTATTTTCTAAATTTTTGAAGAACTAATGTCTATGTTACATTTATAGAGACCCTTTTGGGTAAGATATTACCTACTTATGAGGGTCGAAAGAGTCTGTACATTGCTGGGGATCTACATTTTGCATTGAAGGAGTTTATGATAACACTAATTGATGTAGAGGAATCAAACAACGGTCCAAGGTACTTGGCCAAATATGAAAATGGAAGAAAATGTAAATTTTCATTGGATTTTTTTTCATGCATATCATAATTAACGTTAGACAAATCCAAAATTAATATTGTAAGTGATACAACTTTAAACTACAAATGAAAGTGATAAAACACACATCAATATAACTATTGGGTGGTGGTTAGATTCAGTCTTGGAGTATCTACAAGTCATTTTTTTATCATTTAACATGTTGTTTATTTGTTATTATTTCCTCATACATAATTAGAATAAAAATAGACATCGATAAGATTTAAAAATAAATTTATATTGGAAGCTCTTGTGATGAAAGTAATTCCTTTTGAAAAATATGGAAACAACTTGATCATGATTTATTTGGGCTTTATTATAGAATTATTACTGCTTCCTTGGGACTATAGTTACTGCATCTACAATGGTATCCCAACTCTGCTTTCATTTATTTTACACACTCAATATGTTGTTACCGAACTCCCTTTAAGGCTAATCCATTGGTTATATAGAGGTCACTTCTTTGAACAACAGGTCAAGGTGTGGCAAACAAAATGGCTAGGACATGATTTATTTTGGATCCCTAATTTTCAGCTTCTTGTTTGTCTCTACTTTGAAATTATTGTTCATTATGTTGCAAGTGACCATTATGACACAAATCATGATTTTATAAAGTGATGATATCAATTGCAAATGATAAGTGGCACTAATTGTGACCAGTTTCAAATACTTCCTGTAATTTATTCCTCCTTTCAATTGGCCAATTTGACTTGACTGTTATAGATCTGTGTTTCTGGTTGCTCAGTTGGGCATTAAGGAGATTATGGTCAAGTGGTAACATTTAGAAGGCATCACTATATTTGTCTTCTTTAATTGATCCTTTTTAGATCATCTCCCTAATTGGGAGGGGGTTTGGTCCCTGCAAGAATTGATTTTTGACCAGGTGAGGGGATTTTTTCCTTTACTGCTTAACTGATATCATCTTGCCATGCTCAATTGCTTCCACTTAAATTAAATATTCAATGTGTAAGATGTACAAAAGATATAACACCTATAGAATTATGAAATCAAACTGACAAGATAACATCATGTAACCAATATAAAGAAAAAGAGATAAAATAAATGGTGCCCTTCTTTATTCATATTTGAAAATTGTCTTTACAAGAGGTTACAAAATATCCCTCTTAGGGATTAACCAATTTGATACGAATTACATCAATTAACCAAATGATAGGTGTCTTCACAAGATCTTTGTAATCTCCCAAAACTGATTATGGAGGGTTTCTTAGCGACCTCCACTTGATGATGCCAAGATTGAGGAATCTTTATGATGATTTGCTCCTGTGGAAACCTGAGATCTGCACACATAAGCACTTACAAGACATTAGTAATAAATGTGGAACCTCTCAAGATGAGGCCCATTTCCATGATAATGCAAATGTAAAGAAAATGCTTAAAACAGTAAAGAAATGCATATAAATGGAATGAAAATGTGCTAAACTAGGTTAGAAATCAAATTGAAAGTTGCTAAAACTGATCTAACTAAGAAAAGATAGAGAAAATTGAATGTCACCACAAGGCCATCATTGGCTAAAATGGTTGGCTCTATTAGCCATCATCGGGTCCGATGGCTCCACCTACGGGACATTGTTGGGCACAGTGACCACTAAACAGAGAGCCTTTCCTTCATGCTCGATGTGGGGTGATGTTCAATTTGACTATCAAATTGATGTTCAAGGATTGTGTGCTTTGAAGCACAGTTGAATCGTGGGAATTAGACTCGAATTTGTGAGAATTGGGATGCACAATGGTGTGATTTGGCCTTCAGTTTCTCCAAAACTCTATTAATGGACATGTAAGCTTCATGATGCAATTTGGCAGCACCTCCATGCATATGATAGAAGGTTCTATCTATTATTTAAACCAGTAGCACTTCATTGCATTTGACTGATCTCAATTCTCTCTATTTTGTGAAGTTTTTGGGTGCCTTTTATAGATTATCTAATTGGCTATCTTAGCTTACTAGGGAAGCCAAGATCAATATTCGGTTAGGATTTGGCATCCGAAACATCACTTCTGGAAGCTTCCACATGGTTAATCGTTATGCACAACCATCCTATAATAGATTTGGCTCAGTTCGGTGAGCTCAAGTTTATTACAAGCGAGGTCGTCCTTGAGGGATGCGATCCTATCTGGGGTTCATAATTGAGTCTAGCGATCGCTAGGTAGCCGTTAAGGGGACAACAACCTAGGCTGTAAAGGGTCAAATTGCCCTATTTGAGTGGTTAGAACCATTGTTAGGTCTTAGGAAGGCCCAAGATGAGTCATATGGCCTAAAAAGGTGTCCATATGAGTAGCCTCCTCAACATGACATGTTTTAGGTGTCTACAGATACCCCTTTTTGAGATGCGTTGTGTGAAAGCACAACATTGAGCAAAAATAGACAACCTAACATCACATTGCAAGTTGATTGATGTTCATTGATCTGGTCAACTTTAGATGCCCCAATCATGGAAAGAGCATACATCTCTGAATCATTACCTCCAACAAAATGGTAGGCTTAATTTGAGTAAAACTTTGATGAATCTGAAGGCAATCGGGTAGTGTTGTCGAGCTACATGTTCCACTAGATCAGACTGACAAAAGGTTTAGATTATCATTTTTGCTTTTTGCCCCAACAAATAGGGAATCTTATGATAGTTGTTAGCAATGATTCGTGGATGAACGCAATTTGCATGATTAAGTGTTTAATTGTTGATTTTGATTATGAATTCTTTGATTATGACTACCCCCTCAAGCGATGAGTCGATGAGGAAATGGCAAGTGATGAAAGCGATGAGTCACTTGACCAAGATGACTTATTTGAGCATTGCAAGATGATAACAAATGTAAAAGGGAAATTCCTATTACAATTGTGATTTCAACCATTATAAGTAATTGTACATCTCTATCCCATGGAGCAGTCCAACCACATGGCTTTCTTAGGGAATCAAGATGATAGCAATTCAATTAAAGCTTGAGGTGAATCACTATGTTCGATGATTTGATGAAATTTCATAGAAGAATGAAATGTACGCCTCGTTCCCATGGAGCAGTCCAGTTGCATGGCCTTCTTGGGGATTGAAGTGAAGACATTTCAATTCATCGATGAATGATTTGGTTCAAATGGCCTTATGGTAATTTACTCATCTTACCGGATTGCATGGATAGCAAGTCACTACAACCACCAAGTGTATAGGGTAAATAACTAGGTATGAGGCACATTTGAGATTTTGTTTATTTGATTTTTTTTAATTTTGCAATTTTTGATGAAAGTGGACCATTAGATGTGCTTAAATGTCCAATTTAAAGCTCATGATGCTGACAAAAATGTGTGCATTTATTTCCAGTTGGAGGTCATCCTAGGGTACAACGATGGTACTTTACAAATTTTGGGGTTGTCATTGGGTACGATGAGTGCAAAAAAATGCAATCACCCTTCAGGAGAATGGTTGCAAATTTTAGAAAATATAAAAGCAATTTTGGCAATTTTTATTATCATTTTTATAGCTGGCAGTGAGAGAAAAGTGAGCTCTGAGGGGGAAGAGATAAAAATTGATACAGAACGCTATCAAACTCACAATACACCATGATGATGGATCAACCAGAGGCTTCCACGAGTGGAGGAGCCTAAGGTAGATCTCTCAATCCTTCACGTGAATTATGTAAATTAAAATGAACCTCACTAAGTAATGGTGTAAATGAACCTCATTAAACTATAGGTAATGAACCTCACCCTAGTTTAGGAATGTAGCTTAGGTTAGCTTAAGGGTAGGTTAGGTTAATTTTTAGCATTTTTAGGAGGGTAAATGTACCCTATTTAGGTGCCATTGTGGGGTCATCCTAGGTAGGAGTGGCTCCCCTTTGGCGGGAAGGGGGCCATCATGGGTAATGGTGATCATGGTTGAATTCCAATGGTAAAAAATTTGACCATTGGGGGTGGCCATCCTTGGGTCCAGCAGCAACGCCTGGAAACCATCGGGGCCTAGAGCGGCCTCCAAATTTAGGAGAATTTTTTTATTTTTATTTGATTTTTTATATTTATTTGGATTTTGATTGATTGTTTTGATGTTTTTGGATTTTGATTGAGTTTTTTGATGTTTTTGGATTATTGGGTGTCAAAATTTGATAGCTCAGGCTAGGGAGCCTAACCTATTCATAGAGCTACGAGGGGTGCTCGATGATGATGACTAGGATTAGTTTGAGGTGATTGGCCTCAGATAGGTTGTGTGCCTACTGACTATGATGTCGGATCAGTCCTATCTCATGGCCTTGGCTCATCGATGGGACAATAGGACCAATACTTTTCATCTCCTAACTAGAGAGATGACGGTGACATTAGAGGATGTCTATCGGATTTATAGGATCCCCATTGAGGGATTGGCCATTACCTCTACTCATATTTGAGAGCGATCGAGGGTTCTACAATGGGTTTTTGGTGCTAGGGCAGATGAGGCTTTGGTAGATATAGATCATGGTGGGGTCCTAGTCAATAGGTGGTATGATGCATACATATTCTCTCATTGCTAGGTAGTGGCGATGCATGTCATCTCCAATGTGCTAGACTCCTCAGGAGTGAGGTTCCCTTGGAACCTCCTGGACATGGTGTAAGACTTATTGGAGTGCGACCTAGAGCATCCTATCATTATGGCATGGGGGAGCACTCTCTTAGCACACCTATATGATGAGTTGTATGAGATACAACATCGATAACAGGTGGGATTGGGGTGTAGTCTACTACTCTAGATCTGGGGCTGGGAGCACATCTAGGTAGATCGACCCATTGGATTACTGGTGTCCCGAGTAGATCTAGGGGATGATGATATTGGCTATGCAACACGATAGCCATGAGATGAGGAGGTTGGTCAGAGTTGACCACATGGAGGAATTTTGACCTATTACATAGGGTCACTAGAGGGACTACAACATGATCAAATTATATGGAGATCTTACTTGGATTTCCCTAATTAGCCAGAGGCTACATAATACCTAGCTAGGGTGAGATATGATAGATGGCTCATTGGATACCATGGGACTGAGTGAGAGTACTTTCATTACTCTCAAGTGACTCAATAGTTTGGGATTACTCAAGATGTGCTAGAGGAGCCAGTCCTCTATCATCATTGCAATGACGAGATACAGTTTGAGTTACCTCTAGTGGAGGGACTATCAGAGGAGGTAGATCCTATAGTGGTAGAGACTAGCTTAGAGGACCCAAGGACCAATGTTGAGTATGACACCTGGTGGGTCACTCGACTATGGCATGGTGGTGGTCCTATGGGTAGACCTAGAGCAATGGCAATGAAGGAGGGTGGAGGTGATGATGAGTGATGAGTACATCATAGGATAGAGGGTGAGTAGGGTAGGTTGTAGGATAGATAGATGAGCCCTAGGAGGAGGAGGAGGGCAAGGAGGATGCCCCATCATATGAGGTGGCACAACTATGAGCATAGTTGTAGGCTATACAAGTATAGCTACAAACTTCTTAGGGGTAGTTAGAAGAGTGAGATACATCTCTCACTATTGCTCAGAGTCAACTAAGTTCTAGACAACAATTATGGTAGGGGTATGCTAAGGAGAGAGCTCTCCTCAAGGTCTAGATGACTACAGTGCAAGAAGCTATTGATAGGGTTACGATAAAGAGGGACACTCTCCAAACTTAGTTGACATCTACAATATTTGAGAGGAATACCAGGATAGTAGAGTAGGACACTCTATAGGTTCAACTAGAAACTGCGATAGTAGGTTAGGGTGCACCTTCAAATCTAGCTACATAGGAGCCACCAACATCATGTGGGAATGTAGATATTAGGATACTATGAAGCCTCATAGAGGAGAATACAACCCAGCGCATAGTATATACATCCTATATCATTGATCTGGAGACTCGAGTTAGGCTATGTGGGGGCAATATTCTAGAGAGATCTACAATAGGGGTCTCCCAACGGAGCAGGTAGAGTGAGTATGGGTAGTCATCAATGCGGCCTAGTCACATATTAGCTTCTCGATTAGAGAGATCAACAGCTAGTGGTTCTAGATAGCCTCGTAGATATGGGGTTGAGGGTGGAGGTGACTCTAGGGGTGTAGGCCTCGCTTGATGTTATGTCATGTATTTATCATTTTGAGTGTAAGTTCTGAGGACCTACATAGTTGTAGCCTACGAGTAATTTTGTACCATGATGTACTTTATTATTCACACACACATATATATATATGATATCCTTTTATGGCTCATTATGTGTTTATGGTTTTGATTTTTTTTTATGGATGTAATGTCTATATGATGATGTGTTATTCTATATATGTGATGTACTAATGACATGCAATAGTTATATGATTGATGTATGATTAGATTATGTGATCTAGATGTGTGGATGTACTACTATGTATGCTTATATGGATGTAATAGTGAATGTTAAATGCATGTTTTGATTTGTTTAATTGATTATGCATTTAATTTTTATTATATGATATGGTGGATATGGTGTGTATGTAATGCATTAATTTCATGTGGATGGTCTAATGCAAATGTACCTGTATGATTTAATCACTTAAAACATAATAAATGAATCTAATATGTGTTTAACAAACTAATGGTAGACACCATAGAATGTATAAAAATCATGAATGAAAATGTTAATCCTTATCATAAGAATTAATCATTTATACATCCATATGTGAGATGAAATGATGTGAGATGTAGGGGCTTTCCCTATAAGCTTTTACAAACTAAAAAGGTATGCATAAAATAGTTAGTGGTCATCTAAATATCATTGCTGATATCCATCTGGTATCTATCCTATTTTATGAACACCCCTTAATAAACAAAAGTTCATAAGGAAAATTGTGATTGTTTGATGAGATGATTTGTTGCTATGAGGGAATTTTTGAGGTTTTCCATGAGACTCAAACACCCTAGTTGATTGATCAAAAGTTGTATAATGACTACACAAGACTCCTAAAAGATACAAGCCTGTTAAGAAGACCCAGATATTCACTATCCCTATGTGTGCAAAGTGAATATATTAGATGAGGCATAAGACTACCTCATTGCCAGATGGGTTTCATTCAACCCATTGCTGTAATGAGGATCACCCTATGGTCATCATGATCCTGAGTTTGGATGTAGTTAGACTAGACTACTAGGCAATACAAGCCACCTAAAGCTAGCTCATCCATAAGCTGACATTGGTCTGTACAAAATAAGGTCGCTAATGTGACAGACATATCACCATGCGTAAGGCTACTCCATTTCTAGGCGGGTTTCATTCAACCCATTGTTGTAATGGAGATCACCCCATGGCTTTTGAAAACTAAAGATTCCAGGGATTCAAGCTCGTTACCCCCTTATTTTTTTTTGATTGCTTGGGATACTTGCTCATGCTTAGTGGTGAAAACCATTATTTATTTTGCATTTTTATTTTGTTTTTGAGCAAGGGATTTGCTTAGTGATGAAAATCACTGTTTATTTTGCATTGTTTTGGGAATTTGCTCATTTTGTGAGGAGCAAGGGATTGTTTGGGTAGGGGGGAGCTTGTCCTTTTGTCAATTCTCAACATTCTAGACCATGCACATAATAAGATGAGCAAGGAAAACCTTTTTCTTAAGGTGACAAGGACCACTTTGTAGTGTCATCTTTCCTTGTTCAAACTAGGATTGTTAATGTTTTTAATTGTGTTGGGATTTTGAGATATGCAAGGTACTATCAAAACTAGACCTTACCTTCTAAAAGCCAAGATAGCTTTCTACAAAATCTGAAAAGATAACTAGGGATGGCTGAATGACCGAAAAACCCTAGTATACACCCTATAGCAACTCATAAGTTGTGTTGAAAAACACAGTTACTCACAAGGAAAATATGAATGATAAGGATATGTGGATTCATGATTGGCATACAAACATGGTGTCATTCATAAGAATGTAAACACAACCTATCCTAATGCAAATGCAATGGATGAATATGCCTAATGCAATGCAACTAATGAGTGCATATAATGAAAATGCATGAAAGCATAATGCAAATATTTTTGTATTTTAATGTTTTGAATTGTTTTTGTATTTTTGTGTTTTCTGATTTATTTGGAATTTTTGATGATTTTTTGTTGTTTTTGTGATTTTTGATTATTTTATGAATTAAGTATAAAATGCCCATAGGTGAAGAATGTTGAGAGGTTCAGGCTCCTCAACACCTTCTAGCGAAGTTAGGTGATAAGTTCCTGGTCCTATCTTCTCTGTTACGATGAAGGGACCTAACCAATTGGCCACAAATTTATCTCTTAGATGAGGCGGTAGGTTTGAGTTTTGTTGGTTCTCTTTAAGCACAAGATCCCCAACCTTAAAGTCTCTTGGATGGACTTTAGTATTATAAGCTTGTTTAAGATGATCTTGATAAATGCAAGATGCTCAAGAGCATTCACTCATCATTCATCAAGAAGGGTCAATTGATCGAGGTGAGCTTGTCGTGAAGTGTCATCATCGATGAACTCTTTCAATGAGACTCGCAATGATGGAATTTCTAATTCCAAGGGCATAATGGCCTCAGCGCCATATACTAGTGAAAACGAGGTTGCCCTAGTGGGTTTCGAATGCTAGTTTGATAAGCCCATAAAGCTAGAGGTAATTGAAGGTGCCAATCCTTATGATTCTCCTTGACGATTTTCTTCAATATGGCAACTATGGTTTTATTAGAGGCCTCTACTTGCCCATTTGCTTGTGGATAATATGGTGTTGCAAAGCTATGCTGAATGTTATATTTGGATGTTAAAGCCCACACATATTTGTTCTTGAATGATGTTCCATTATTCGATATGATTTTGGATGGAATACCAAAATGACATATAATATTATGGAGTATGAACTCTGCAATACGAGCTCCAGTCATAGTGGTCAAAGGGATTGCTTCCACCCATTTGGTAAAGTACTAAATGGTCATTATAATGAACGTGTGGTGGCTCAAAGATGGAGGAGAGATCTTCCCAATTAGATTGAATCCCCACTAAGAAAAAGGCCAAGCCGATTGGATCGGTTGCAAGGCCTGAGATGGCAGGTGTGATAGATTAGCATGATGCTAACACTTTATACATTTCCTGACATATGAGCAACAATCCTTCTCCATCATGGGCCAATAATAGCCCATTCTAAGGATGCACTTAATGATAGCCATGCTACTAAAATGGCCACCGTAGGTACCATCGTGAGCTTGCAAGATTGCCCAAGCAGATTCTTGGGGCTCGAGACAATGAAGGAGGACTCCATCATAGCTCCATCGATACAGAATATCTCCTAGCAAGACATACCTAGTCACTTTCTATTTAAATGCTCATTTTGTGGCATGCGACAATCCCTGAGGGATACTACCAAGTTTTAGGTAATATTTTAATTGGATGAGCCAATCCTGATAAGCTTGAGCTTCAACTGTCTGAATAGCTTGTTCCCATTGTGATTCATTATGCACAAATGTATATTGGGAAACAACCTTATGATGAATGGTAGTACCATTCTCTGAAGGACCCTACGAGATCAAGGACCCCCAGGATGCCTATTTTAGAAAGTCTTGGGCTTTGTAGAACCACTCATGATTTGGTTCTATCTAAATCATGTGGACTGATTCTTTCTTGTTTGGAGCCTCATGCAACATCATTGATTGTGAGAGCATTTTGACATGGATGGTAGTAAAATCGATGGAAGGATTCTGAGGGATTAAGGATCCCAAAGATGCCATTGTATTCACAAATCGATTAGACGTACGAGGGACTACCTCGATGTCATACCAATCTAGTTGGGCTAAATATGTGTCCACAAGCTCTTTGTAAGATTTCAATATGGGACATCTACATTGATAAATTCCTTTCACTTGGTTTACAATGAGCAAGGAGTCACCAAAGATATTTAGCTTTTTAATCTTCATGGTGATAGTTGTTTGGAGACCCAATATTAGAGCCTCGTATTTCAATATTATTATTAGTGTAAGGGAAATCAAGTTTAAAATACAAGGGCATAGGAGCTCCTTATGATGTGAAAAACATAATCCCTGTACCACCCCCTTGCTCACACTTGGAACCATCGAAGAACAAAGTCATGTCTACTTTGTTATCTAGTTCTTTGAGTTTAGGTGACTTAGATAATGCAAACACTACATCATCAGGTAGTTCTATCACGAGAGGCTTATCATCTTGAAGAGGTGCCTCTGCTAGCTGATCAGCTATGACCTAACCTTTAATGGATTTTTGATTGATGAATTCAAGATCAAATTCTATCAATAGCATGATCCACTTTGTGGTTCGTGTATTATGATACGTGCGACTCATCATGTACCACAAAGGATTCTCTTTTGATATGACATACGTGGTATGACTTAGCATGTAGTGGTACAAATTTTTGGTAGAAAACACCACTGCTAAATAGAGCTTTTCAATGTATGCATACTTCAACTCATAATTGACCAAGGTGCGACTAATGTAATATATAGTATGTTCTCTATTTTCTTTGTTCTTCTAGGCTAACATGGTTCCCAGAGCAAAGTCTATGGCTGAAATGTATAGCAAGAAAGGCACACCTGGTCGAGGTGGAGCTAAAACTAGTAGTATTGCTAGGTACTATTTGATCTTAACAAAGGCCTTTTGATAGTCTTCATCCCAATTGAATGGGACCCCCTTGTGTAGCAATTGATTCATGGGTCGACATTTATTCGACAACTACGCTATGAAGCACTTGATGGATGCTACTTTGCCTTGTAAGCTATGAAGCTCTTTGATGTTCGTTGGGGGAAGCATTTCTAGAATAGCTTTGACCTTTGTAGGATCGACTTCGATCCCTCATTTAGAGACTATGAATCCTAAGAGTTTTCCTGATGTGACACCAAAAATACATTTCTTAGGATTCAGCCTGACATTATGCTCTATCAGGTGATCAAAGACTTTACGTAGAACTTCTACATGCTCTTCACGCAATAATGATTTGGTGAGCAAATCATCAATGTAATCCTCTAGAATCTTATGCATATAATCATGAAAAATATATGTCATGGCCCACTGATAGGTGGCACCAACATTTTTAAGGTCGAATGGCATAACTTTATAGCAAAATGTTCCCCATGGAGTGGTAAAGGTTATCTTATGTTGATCTTCGAGTTTGACCTAAATCTGATTATAGCCTAAAAAACCATCCATAAGGGATAACATCTCATGACCTACAGTTGCATCTACAAGAGCGTCTATGTTAAGCAATGGGAATGCATCCTTGGGTGTTGCCTTATTGAGGTCTCTAAAATCTATTCAGATACAAATTATTCCATCAGGTTTTCTTATAGGTACCATGTTTGATACCCACTCTAGATAGTCGATGGGCTGAATAAACTCTACATCCAATAACTTCTGTAATTCATCCTTCACCATTAAGGTGATGGTTGGATGCATATTTCTAAGCTTTTGCTTGATCGGTTTCATAGTGGGGTCTAATGAAAGGTTATGTGTAACCAACTTTGGATCGAGACCTGACATGTCTTTGTATGACCAAGAAAAAATCTTAGACTTCTCTATCAAAAGAGGTATGAGGATGGCTCGCTCCTCAGGAGATAGACTCTCTCTAAATTTGAATTTCTTAGGATTGTTAGGATCATTACCAATATCCACATCAAAAGTCTCCTCAATTGACATATGGGATCCCTCCTCAAGCTGATGAGGTGTAGGGATCAAGTGGATGTCATCCATTAGGTTTGAGTGATCTATCATATTAGATTTGACCTCAGCATTGTAGACATCATGAGCACAACCTAGAGAAAAATGAAATGGTTGCAATATTTCATCACATGGGAAGAACTCCTTAGGTGATGGGGGTGACACGGTGCAATCAAAGTCAATGGCCTCAAGGTTGAGGTGCAACGGCTTTGAGGGGTCACTTGGATTGCATAGGGGTGTAGTTAAATCAATGGAAATCATATTGATGGATGGATGGTGATCTCCATGACCACAAGGGTAGGACCTATTGATTATTGGTTGCTCTAGATGCTCTAGATGTGGACTAGGAGGCATTGGGATCTCTGGGTCTACTCTAGGAGTAGATAGGATAATTAGGTCCTCAGGTCGGAGCAGTTGTATCTTGTTAGGTGGAGGAGGAAATACCCTATGATAGATATCCTCTATGTCTACAAGGGGTCTAGTAGGCTCAATATCTCCTGTGAAGTTATTGATATGATGAAGGTGGTGAGGACCTAATTAGACAATCTCAATTTCATCCTCATACTCATCATCTTTGTCCACCCAATAATTTTTAGGAACATATTCTGGTTTAGATTCCTCTTTCATAATGGTTTCGTGATATACTTCAAGACATTTGATGGTAACCATTGTTACTAGGTGATGAACCCTCCATAAATATGAAGGGTTGGGTTTCACATATTCATTCCAATCAAAAATTTCCTCGAAGCCTAGGCTTAGGCATTGTAAATAATCAACTAAGAGATCATATGGCATACGTATAGAATACCCTAAACTTAACCATAGGTAACTGGTATTGTGGTTGAAAGGGTGTTCTATGACCCTGCTCGTATAAACCTAAACCATTACCATGCCAATGACAATAGTAAAAGTATCTTAAAACAAAGTCAGGGTTCACATGTAGTAGATATTTCTTGTAAAAGGTTCATCATCATGATTGATAATAGGAGATTGATTTGAGGCTTGGTTGAAACCCCCATATATGAAATTTGTTTGGTTGGGTGGTATGCCTAGGGGTACCACCATTCCAATGGGCAAAGAGGGAACATGAGGTCTCCCCATGTCTTGTGTAGACTCGATAATTGGCATAAAAGTTACATTTTGAACCAAGTATTCTGTAAGCTCAGGGTTGACTAAATGGATAGTCACTTGAGGTGCAGATGATCCCGTAGATGAAGTAGGTGATGCAGGTTGAGGCACATCATCCATCATGTCAGGCGATTCTTCCTCCTCCATGGGAGTCAAAATATCCATCATAGATACATTGGGGATGACTTCAAGATCATCTACCATAGGTGCTTTCAGCTTCTATTTTATCTTCGGATCAGATGATGATTAAGGTTTATTATAAGTAACTACTAGTTTAGGTGATGAGGGCAGTGCTAAGATGGATGGATAAACATGCACTACTTTAGGTCTGACTCTGGATGTTTAATGGGTGAACTAGGTATGATGTCCAGATGTGTTGATGGTAATATGAATTCCTTTGGATTACTAACTTGATTGATGTACTTAAAGGGTTCATCATTCGATGGTATAGCATGAACATTTCCTTCATGAACATATTTAATCCATTGATGGAAAATAAAATGAACACACTTCATGTCTCTTATCCAAGGATGATCAAGCAATATGTTATATTGCATTTCTCCCTCCAACACATGGCATAATATGGAAATAGTTTTTAGTCTCACATGAATAGGTAAGACTATAGTGCCAACTGTAGAGTATAACACATCATTGAATGCTTGCAACATAAAAGTGGATGCAACTATGTGTGATGTCAGGAGACTGAGTTTCTCTAAAAAATTCATCATTATAATTTTGATCGATGAGCTTGTATCAATCAACACTCTCACTTGTAAGGTTCCTGATTTATGCAAGTGATTATGTGCAATGGAGGATATGCTACATTGGCTAGTAATTGTTTGATTTCATGGTCATAGAAGGTGACCACAGGCTCTTTGCATTTATGAACATGTCCCACAAAATTAGTGAATGCATTAGGATCTTGGGGCTGAAGCTCAATGGATTTTAGAATCTCATTAATGAAAAATGAAACATGGCATAACAATACTAAAAAAAATGCAAACTAGTTTCTAATTCACTAGATAGCTTACATGCAAGTGAAAAGCATACTACTAGTGCTAGAGGCTTTCTGGTTCACCAGATTGCGTTACATGGTAAGTGAAGAGCATAATACCAAAAACAAAAGCGTGGCAGAAAACAAAAGGAAAATATTAAACTTTATAAAAAATATAAGTTAGGAAAGGAACAAAAGAAATGAGATTGAATTTTATTCAGATAAAAAGAAGTAATACAACATCAAAACTTCGAACTTCTTTCAACCTACGGGTCTCATTAGCGAAGTATGAGCTTTGAATAGGTACAATACCTCATTATAAATCCTAAATCTAGGGGGGAGCTGAAGAGTAATGCATGTGGGATAAAATAATATCCAAGCATTTAATACAAGCCACAAGTTTATAGACCAAGATGGTAAAATTTTTTTAAGCCCAAGATCAACCCCAATAAAAAGACCCATCCCAAGAAAAGTAAAAATGCATTAAAAAATGTGAAAGTACAAGGTAGAAAAGAGAGTCCCTTAAAAAAAATTATTTTTACATAGATAATATTTGAGAGGTTTCTTATTCCTCCAACAAATGATATCATGAGCAATATGTTTGAGTTCCCTATATTTTCTCCATTTTTTAAACATTAGAGAGATAATATCTATGCTAATGCAAAGGTCTCTGTCAAAGCCGCAATTGTCCAATTTCAAAATAAGTGGAACTATTTTTATTTTGGAACCATGTTTGTGTGTTGCTCACTCCAAAAATATATCCAACAATGAGGGTTTGCCATCAAATTTGACTTTCTCAAATAGAGGAAAGAGAGTTAATTTGATATCCCCTTACCCTGAGTCTGTTAAAAAAAAAATTAACAGATATAAATCGTTCCCTAAAAATTTATCTAACCAAGAACCTATTGAGTTCACTTAATATTAAGGCCTTCTATTGGTGAACAAGATGATGGGAGGAAGCGGGGATATATTGGTAAACATTCATCGATTTTTGAAATAATTTAGTGTAGAGAACTCCAGTCTGAGAAAAACTAGGCCCCTTGAAAAACACTGTGTCTGAGAAAGTCACCTCAGAGTTAGAAATAGAGGTAGTAATTTTGATGCTTGAATGGAAGGAACCATAAGTAGTAAGAAAAACATCAAGATGTTTTTTGGGGCCATGCCAAAATCCAATGACATCATTGATATATCTTCTATAAAATAAAATACAATCCACAACAGCTTTATCAAATGCCTATTTTTTCAAATGAAAAAGGAATAAGCAAGCGTACACTAGAACAATATTACTTCCCATGGTTTCCCCATTGTCTACTTGTATTTTTTATCCCTGAATTCCAAATAGTGTTGGGTTAGAACCATTTCTGCAAGTCTCACCACAAAATTGATTTTAGCTGAGTCAAATTCATATTCCCAAAAATTATGAAGAGCAACCAATCCTTGAGAAGTGGGGATACTAGGATAGAGGCTTTCCACATAAAAGAAAAAAGGATAATATCCTGAGGAAAAGAGTGGCCATGTAGATCTTTGATGAGGGAGATAGAATCCCGAAGATGGTTTTATTTCTTAATAAAATGGGAAGGAGTAAATTGTGGAGCCATTTGGAGGCTGGTTCAAGCATAAACCCACAATAAGAGTAGATGGCTTGACCAAAAATCTTAGGTTTATGGATTTTGGGAAGAAAGTAAAAAATGTAAACTTTGGCAAAAAAAGGAGTAATATGAAGCATGAAATTTTTGTGGTTTTCTAAAAGCAAACCCCACCTAACAACATGGCCAAGTAGGTTCTAGAGTTGAGAAAAAATATCCAGCCAAGGGACCTTGTCAACTTCCATGTAAACATTATGATCTGAAAGTTGGGAGAGGCCTTCAGACACATACCAATCCATAGGTAAAACATAGAAACCCTGATTTTTATCTACAGGTCTAATGATAATTGATTTGTCATTAGAAAGGGACCAAATGGCAGACCATATACGGGGTGAGAAAGCATTATGGTAGATAATTTTTTATTGAGAAATATTTCTCCCATACCAATAATATCTTCTAAAGACCTGTAAAACTGTGAAGGATTGTAACCAAGGTTGGGAAAATGAAAAGGGTCAATGGGATTTGGAGGGTTAGGAAGGCCACCTTTAGGTCAAAAAAACCACTTGATATGAATCATCTATAAAAGGAAAAAAAATCTTGTTTAATAGCTTCCTTGACCATGGAAGTGGAACAGGGAGTAACTTTAAACCCAGGCTAAGGGCCTCAATCTCATTATGGGTAAGTTCTCTAGAAGATAATTTGTGGATGAAAATATTTTTAATTTTACCATCAACAGCCCAAACAGGAATCCTGTATAAAAATCAGTGACTATAATCTTGAGGGCTGAAAATTATGGCCCAAGAGGTTATTTTTTATTTTTTCCATCATTTTGGCGATGGAAGTACCCCAATACTTGTTGCTTCTGCACAAATGGGACAAAATCATGTCTCTGATTCTCGAAACCAGATTTTTGGAAATTTTCTCCATTGCTCTGTCACGATTGCTGCTGCACAGAGAAAGTGCAGTTCTGAAAGTTTCTCCTTTTCTTTCATCTTTATGGAGAAGGGCCTTGGTAGTTTAAATTTTTATGTTGTTGCTATGGTTACTTTTGTTTATTTATTTGTTGCAGCTACCATGGTGGTTGTCTATTTGTGCATGGTATAGGCTAGTGCTGTGTACGCTGCTTTTGCATTGATGAATTCATGCAGTTAGACCCTCTGTTATGAATTCTAATCCTGTTGCATTGTGCAAGGGTATTTTATTTCATACCCATGAGGAGTTCCTCCAAACGTTCCATCTACTGCTTAATTTTTGAAGAACACAAGCTTATACTGAGAGGGGGGTGAACAGTATAAGACCACTTTTTACTTTTCTTTCCAAATCAATATTATGCAATGTATAGATAGCAATATCAATAGCAATAATCAAAGCAATGCACAAATCACCATACACAATAGAGACACCACAATTTACGTGGTTCACCCAATGTGGGCTACTCCACGGAGAAAATATTTCACTAAAATTTTCTCAATCAATCTCTTGGGAATCCTTCCCTATTACAATGTTTATGGACCTCTATCCAAAGGAGATGTTGATCCCCTAAATCAAGTTTCGTGGATCTCTATCCATAGGAGAACTCCTTCTCCTCTGCTCTGGCTGGTGATCCTCTAGAAGACTACTACCTCCACTGCACTGGCTTGTGGATCTCTCTCCACCGAAGACTCTTGTCCCCACTCAGAAGACCTATCCTCACTACCCTGGCTAATGGATCTCTATCCACTAGAGACTACTATCCTCTCTGCTCTATCACCTCCAAAGCTCTATCTCAAATCTACACTAAACACAGTCCTTCGGTCTAGCACAAATCTGCTCAATATCTATCTCTGGTCTGGCACAAACTTATCCTCAAATCTGCACCAAAATCTACTCCACAAGTCCACTCAGAACTTGCTCAATTATTCTCAACAAGTCCACTCATAACTTGCTCAAATATACTCAACAATTCCACTTAGAACTTGCTCAAATATTCTCAACAAGTCCACTCAGAACTTGCTCAAATCTGCTCAACAAGTCCACTCAGAACTTGCTCAAATATGCTCAACAAGTCCACTCAGAACTTGCTCAAATATGCTCAACAAGTCCACTCAGAACTTGCTCAAATATGCTCAACAAGTCCACTCAGAACTTGCTCAAATATGCTCAACAAGTCCACACAGAACTTGCTCAAATCTGCTCAACAAGTCCACATAGAACTTGCTCAAATATGCTCAACAAGTCCACTCAAGAACTTATCCAAATCTTTCTTCCACACTCACACAAAATTTCAACAAGTCTACACAAAACTTTCTCAAATCTGCTCAACAAGTCCACATAGAACTTGTCCAATCTCATAGAAACATAAAAAATTTTAACTCAATATGCTCAATAATCATCACAAACTTAATCAATCTCATAGAAACATAAAGAGAATTGTTAGAGACCCAATATGTTTCAACTCAATGCTCAAACACTTTCTCAACTCAAATCAGAATATAGAATAGTTTGTTTTATGGAACTTGAACAATCACTTCACACACCCACTTGACTAGGCTCAACCAACTCTACTCAACCAATCACTCAAGAAACAACCCTTGCTCACAAACCCTAGTCCAAGCATGTAAACATCAACTCAAAATATTTCCAACAATGCTCAACAACAAATCTCACATAACAATGATACTCATGTTCTTTTCAAACTCTAGTTCAAGTTCTTTGCACAACAACTCACTTCAACAACAATGCTTATAAAACAATCTTCACATAACAATGATACTCATGTTATTTTGCACAACCCTAACTCAGGTTCTTCACACAACCAATGGCTTCAACAACAATGCTTATAAAACAAGGTTTTAATAACAACTCTTTATTCCAGAAAACCTTGAAGCATTAACTCAAACACTCTCAAAAAGGAAACCCTAATCAAGTCCTTTTCACTCCAAACTTATTTTCTAGAAAACCAATCAATCAACTCAACTATGGAAGAATGTGCTCATACCTTTTTATTGAAGATGAAGGGATCTCATAAATCTGTTACAACCACAAACACTTCTATGCCAAGCTCAAAGAGGTTAGATGATAAATATTTCTCACAAAATAATATAAATACTCAATTACACCTTATCACTCCACCTTTCAAAAACAACCATCAACATACATAAAGTATTTATCCAATAACACCTTATAAACTCCCAACTAATAATAAATTCAACATCCACCAAAATAACTCAAAACCTCTTTAATCAATTTTAATGGCAAGAAGAACTTTAGCAAAAATCAAATCCTTTTTCTTTAACAACCTTAATAACATAAATCCCTTCTCAACAAAACAATCTTTCAAAAACCCTTTTAACTCCAAATAGCACAAATCAATTTCCAATAAAAATAATCCTTCACAAACCCTTATAACTCCAAATGCAATTTAATTAAAAATAAATCTTCACAAACCCTTATAACTCCAAATGACCCTTTAAGAAAACCTTAGGCAATATAAATTTTAATCAAAAAATTACCTTTGCCACTAGTGGGATTCGACCCCATGATCTCTGCCTCCATGAGCGCTCTAGCCGTGGGCTTGACCACCACGTGTGCTAGACGCACGTTTGAAACCAATGAGCACTTCATGCTCTTTCTTCTATACCTGGCGCTCGAATCGAATGCAAACAAAAATCCTTCCTTTGGCACGTCCACGAGAATCGAACGTGGGCTCTTCCTTTCCCAATGCCTTCGCAAAGCATGCGCTACCAATGGACCACCGTGTCCTATGTGGCTCAAACCATACGCTGTCCTCTTTTTATCTTCTTCCCTGGAACTAATAAGACAAAGCTCTTTTGTCTTCTTCCTCAACGTTCACGATGCATGAAATACCTTCAACCTTTTCGCATGGGAATTAATTCATCGAGGGGTAAGTTTTGAATGCCCCTTTGGGCATTAATTTATACACAAAACCACCATTCGAATTTAGACGTCGATGCTCCTTAATTTTTGATGACGTCGATGCTAGCTAAACCTTTATATAATTTATAAATTATTTAAATTCCAATAGAATTTAAATTTTATAAATTATATTTTAAAACCTTTGACTTTAATAAAATTAAAGTCTTCCATGGGGTAAATTTAAACCTGCAACTTGTACTCCACTGATTTGATTTAAAATATTCTACCACCATGGGTTTAATTAAACCCTCATAAAATATTATTTTGCCAATTTATTCTTCAACTCTTCGCATTGTTCCTGGTGTTAATAATGGTGTGCTCCATGGTGTTAATGATGGCTCCATTTGTTCACTTTGGCATCAATGATGACTTTTTCACCTTGACATCAATGACAACTAAATGAGCTCAAAATGTCCAACAATATCCCCCTTTGTCATTGATGGTAACCCAAATTCTTTTAACTAAAAACTTGACCTTTCCTTTGTTCTGCTCCCCCTGGGACATTGCTCCCCCTGGCTCAATGCTCTCTCAAATACCAAATCTCTCCCCCTTACTCAAATCTCTCCCCCTTTGACATCAATGGAAAAGGGTCACCTTTGGGGCTCGGGGCTAAGAATGAGCCTCTTAGCTTAGCCCCTTCCCCACCTTCTATTGAGGTGGTTAATTCTAGGGTGGGAGTATTTCTACTCCTAGAAAGCACTATTCTTTACCTTTATCCTCTTTTCTTCTTATCTAAATTTTTTGATTCCTCTAATTGTTTCTATCCATGTCCATGTTCCTGTCCATGTCAACATTCCTGTTCCTATTCCTGTTCTTGTTCATATCCATGTTCCTATTCCTGTTCCTATTCCTATTCATATCCATGTTCCTATTCTTATTCCTATTCTTGTTCATATTCATATTCCTATTCTTGTTCTTGTTCATACCTATTTTTGGAATGTCTGCTCTACACCACTTTGTTGTGTGACCATCATTATTGCACTTATAACACTTAATGTTATTATTCCTTGGAGGTGCAAATGTCTTAGGATTTCTCCTAGTGAAGCCATATCCTCTTCTATCATGAATCCTGCAATTCATTGCCTTGTGACCAAACTGATTACATGAGTAGCAATACCCATGGAAAAGTTGTCTGTTCCCATATTCCTATCTTACATGTGTCCTGCATTGTGAAGCCATGTGCCCAAACCTGTGACATGAAAAGCATCTTCCATTGAAGTTTCCTTGTCTTGACCTCATTGGTCTCCTATTATGATTGTTGTTCCATCTGTATCTTCTTTGTGCATTGTTCCTATTTTTGTTGAACTCTCTATTGTCCAACTCATCCTTAGATGTCTCACTTTCTTTTACATTGTCTTCTTCTGAAGTATCTTCATCTAAAGTTTCTTCTCCTCCAAAACTTGAAGTTGACTCTCCTTCCCATTTCTTTTGAACCTATTCAAATCCAAGACCTATCTTGCTTGATGTAGTCTTTTGTGTCTTGATGAACTTATCCAAGTTCTTTGAGCTATTTTTAAACCCTTTCATCTTGATCTTGGAGTCCTCTAAATCTTCTTTTAGTAGTGCCACTTCTTGTGCTAACTTCTCACATTCCAAGATCTTTGCTTCTAACTTATCTTTGAACCTCTTTGCCTTAGCCTTTGATTTTTCTAAATCCTCTATGAGCAATCTTCTCTCTTCATCACATTCTTGAAACTGAATTTCAAGTTTAGAGTGTTGCTTCCTTACCTTCTTTACCATGTCAAGAGCATAGATAAGTTCTCCCTTGAGATCATAACCATCCTTTTCTGAATATTCCTCTATTTGTTTACCTTTGTCCACATCTTTATTTTCTTTTGGCTTGTCTTCTATAGGATCACTTACTTCTTCTTCTAAAGCCATTAGAAGATTTTCATCTAGTCCTTCAAGTGCATTCTCATATTCATCATCACTGAAACTATAACCATCCCTTGTACAATCATCTTCAAGATGTCCAAAGTTACCACATCTAAAACACTTGAGAATAACTGGAGTCTTTTTCTTAACTTGCTCTTTTTCTTCAATCATAAATAGGACTTCATCTCTATCATTGTCTGAAAAACTAGCATCACTATCACTTGAGTACTTACTTGCATTATCCGCATAGTAGCTCCTCTTTTGTCTTTGAAAGAACTTCTTTCCTTGTCTGCTTTGTCCATCCTTGCTTTTCTTTTGGTGCCTGTATCTTTTTGATTCCTTGTTCCTGTGATCCTATTTTTCTTCACCATTGTTGTTCTTGGGTTCTTGACAATCTGTTGCAAAATGTCCATACTTTCCACAATTGAAACACTTAATAGATCTTAGATCTCTGGATCTTCTAGAATCTTTATCTCTTCTACCATAATTAGCTTCTTCATCACTGGATGACTCACTGCTTGACTCTGACTTCTTACCCTTTGTTTTCTTGATTGCTTTGAATGTTGCTTCCTTTTGGGGAATAGGATATTTTATTCTTATCTCAAAAGTTGTAAGCATACCAAGCAACTTATCTCTTGTCAAAGAATCACCATCCATTGACACTTCTATAGAAGAAACCTATTCACTGAATATTTTTGGAAGAGTTCTTAAGACTTTATCACAAACATCTGATTCATCAATCTTCATTCCAAGTCCTTGCATATCATTAACAACCTCATCAATTCGAATTAGATAAGCACTGATATTTTCCTCATCATTCATTCTTAATGTTTCAAATTGTCCTTTGAGATTTCGTATCTTTGCTTTCTTGACACTTTTATCTCCTTCATATATACCTTGCAATTTATCCCACATTTCTTTTGCAGTTTTACAATGCATAACCTTCATAGATTCTGTTCTACGCAAACCTCTCACAAGTGCATTCATTGCTTTTGAATTATAGTGTTGTAGAAGCTTACCTTCCTTATCTGTAGGAGGATTGACTAAGGGATCATATCCAAATTCCACTAATTCCCAAACTTCATTGCCAAGTGCCATTAGGTAGATCTTCATCATCATACTCCAATACATATAGTCACTTCCATCAAATACTGGTGCTGAATTATTTGAGGACACCTCCTTAGGATCCATTGTGTTCTTGTTAGCTTTTCCTTCAAGCTGTTAAACTCTTCTGAAGGAACCCGCTCTGATACCAATTGAAGAACACAAGCTTATACTAAGAGGGAGGGTGAACAGTATAAGACCACTTTTTACTTTTCTTTCCAAATCAATATTATGCAATGTATAGATAGCAATATCAATATCAGTAATCAAAGCAATGCATAAATCACCATACACAATAGAGACACCACAATTTACATGGTTCACCCAATGTGGGCTACTCCATGGAGAAAATATTTCACTAAAATTTTCTCAATCAATCTCTTGGGAATCCTTCCCTATTACAATATTTATGGACCTCTATCCAAAGGAGATGTTGATCCCCTAAATCAAGTTCATGGATCTCTATCCATAGGAGAACTCCTTCTCCTCTACTCTGGTTGGTGATCCTCTAGAAGACTACTGCCTCCACTACACTGGCTTGTGGATCTCTCTCCACTGAAGACTCTTATCCCCACTCAGAAGACCTATCCTCACTACCCTGGCTAATGGATCTCTATCCACTAGAGACTACTATCCTCTCTGCTCTATCACCTCCAAATATCTATCTCAAATCTGCACTAAACATAGTCCTTCGGTCTAGCACAAATATGCTCAATATCTATCTTTGGTCTAGCACAAACTTATCCTCAAATCTACACCAAACTCTGCTCCACAAGTCCACTCAAAACTTGCTCAATTCTGCTCAACAAGTCCACTCAGAACTTGCTCAAATCTACTCAACAAGTCCACTCAAAACTTGCTCAATATGCTCAACAAGTCCACTCAGAACTTGCTCAATCTACTCAACAAGTCCACTCAGAACTTGCTCAAATCTTCTCAACAAGTCCACTCAGAACTTGCTCAAATCTGCTCAACAAGTCCACTCAGAACTTGCTCAAATATGCTCAACAAGTCCACTCAAAACTTGCTCAAATATGCTCAACAAGTCCACATAGAACTTGCTCAAATCTACTCAACAAGTCCACTCAAAACTTGCTCAAATTACTCAACAAGTCCACACAAACTTCCCACACCAAACTCTCAAATATGCTCAACAAGTCCACACAAAACTTATCCAATCTCAACTAATAATACTCAAACAAACATAAAGTGAATTGTTAGAGACCCAATATGTTTCAACTCAATGCTCAAACACTTTCTCAACTCAAATCAGAATATAGGATAGTTTATTTTATGGAACTTGAACAATCACTTCACACACCCACTTGACTAGGCTCAACCAACTCTACTCAACCAATCACTCAAGAAACAACCCTTGCTCACAAACCCTAGTCCAAGCATGTAAACATCAACTCAAAATATTTCCAACAATGCTCAACAACAAATCTCACATAACAATGATACTCATGTTCTTTTCAAACTCTAGTTCAAGTTCTTTGCACAACAACTCACTTCAACAACAATGCTTATAAAACAATCTTCACATAACAATGATACTCATGTTCTTTTGCACAACCCTAACTCAGGTTCTTCACACAACCAATGGCTTCAACAACAATGCTTATAAAACAAGGTTTTAATAACAACTCTTTATTCCAGAAAACCTTGAAGCATTAACTCAAACACTCTCAAAAAGGAAACCCTAATCAAGTCCTTTTCACTCCAAACTTATTTTCCAGAAAACCAATCAATCAACTCAACTATGGAAGAATGTGCTCATACCTTTTTCTTGAAGATGAAGGGATCTCATAAATCTGTTACAACCACAAACACTTCTATGCCAAGCTCAAAGAGGTTAGATGATAAATATTTCTCACAAAATAATATAAATACTCAATTACACCTTATCACTCCACCTTTCAAAAACAACCATCAACATACATAAAGTATTTATCCAATAACACCTTATAAACTCCCAACTAATAATAAATTCAACATCCACCAAAATAACTCAAAACCTCTTTAATCAATTTTAATGGCAAGAAGAACTTTAGCAAAAATCAAATCCTTTTTCTTTAACAACCTTAATAACATAAATCCCTTCTCAACAAAACAATCTTTCAAAAACCCTTTTAACTCCAAATAGCACAAATCAATTTCCAATAAAAATAATCCTTCACAAACCCTTATAACTCCAAATGCAATTTAATTAAAAATAAATCTTCACAAACCCTTATAACTCCAAATGACCCTTTAAGAAAACCTTAGGCAATATAAATTTTAATCAAAAAATTACCTTTGCCACTAGTGGGATTCGACCCCATGATCTCTGCCTCCGCGAGTGCTCTAGCCGTGGGCTTGACCACCGCGTGTGCTAGACGCACGTTTGAAACCAATGAGCACTTCATGCTCTTTCTTCTATACCTGGTGCTCAAATCGAATGCAAACAAAAAGCCTTCCTTTGGCACGTCCATGAGAATCGAACGTGGGCTCTTCCTTTCCCAACGCCTTCGCAAAGCGTGCACTACCAATGGACCACCGTGTCCTATGTGGCTCAAACCATACATTGTCCTCTTTTTGTCTTCTTCCCTAGCACTAATAAGACAAAGCTCTTTTGTCTTCTTCCTCAATGTTCACGATGCATGAAATACCTTCAACATTTTTGCATGGGAATTAATTCATCGAGGGGTAAGTTTTGAATGCCCCTTTGGGCATTAATTTATACACAAAACCACCATTCGAATTTAGACGTCGATGCTCCTTAATTTTTGATGACGTCGGCGCTAGCTAAACCTTTATATAATTTATAAATTATTTAAATTCCAATAGAATTTAAATTTTATAAATTATATTTTAAAACCTTTGACTTTAATAAAATTAAAGTCTTCCATGGGGTAAATTTAAACCTGCAACTTGTACTCCACTGATTTGATTTAAAATATTCTACCACCATGGGTTTAATTAAACCCTCATAAAATATTATTTTTCCAATTTATTCTTCAACTCTTCGCTTTGTTCCTGGTGTTAATAATGGTGTGCTCCATGGTGTTGATGATGGCTCCATTTGTTCACTTTGGCATCAATGACAACTTTTTCACCTTGACATCAATGACAACTAACTGAGCTCAAAATGTCCAACAATTTCTTTTTTGACCAAGTCAGCCACACTTTTTGTAGCCTCTACCATGCTGACTTCTGGGACTTCTCGAGAAGCATTTTCATGAGCTACTTGAGATTTCAATTGCACATAATTTTGTATTTGTAATTCAAATATCCAAGCTTGGAGCTTTTCTTCAAAGAGCTCCTTGATCTAAGATTCATAAGCTATGGCAACTTCTTGAGAATTTTTTTTGTGCTTATTTACTGAATCAAAGAGAAGTTCTTGGATTGCAGGTAGTAATACATTGGGAATGTACTCATTAGCTTAAGCAGTCAATTTTTCTATGTATTTTTGAAAATTACAAAATAAATTTTGGCCATCTCCAAACAAAATATTTTAGTGAGTACCTCTAATTCGTCAAAAATTTCTTGTTAATTTCTTCATCTATAATTTGGAAGCGTGGTTTCTCCATTTGTAAACTATGAGGGACTATTCCTTTTCCAAGGTTCTCTTCAAACCTAGCTAGTCTAGATTGGCACTTATCCACTTTTTTACTCAATACCTTAAACTATTCAAACCTTGTATCCAATAATTTATCCAAAGAGTCAAGTTATGGAGGGATGTCGTGCATCGCACTGATTCCATCAATGAAAGTCCTTTGATATTGTGATGATAGAATTCTACTATTCTAAGAATAGACTTCTATTTTTGCTAGACCTCTGCTCATTTTATCTAAACCAAAAATTGTTTCTACAAGCTCCCAATCCTATTGTCGTGAATCCACTTATCGTTGATGCTTGCAAGAAAGTCAAACAGGAGAATTAGGGGGCTATATGGAACTATGGGAGACATTTAAAAATTTGAGAGGTCAATAAGAGGATGAGTGTGCACCATTAAAGGGTTTAAATCTTATTAATGAAAAATGAAACATGGCATATTTTTATTTTATTATTTCCTATTTCTTGCACTTTGTATTTACGTGAGGCACAATATACCCATGTTGGAAATAGGTTGTTAGGTTGTTGGATGTTTAGTTAGTTGTTAGAGTTGTCCTTTGTATCATAGTAGTTAGTTATCATCCTAGTTTAGCATATTGTTATCTATTAGTTAAGTGGTTGGCCATTTTTGGAAAATTGTTGCAACCACTTAACCTACGTGAGTTCTTTGTAAGTGTATATATTCTAATACCACTAATGAACAATGAGATTCATATTTGAGTTCCATATCATTGGCTAAGGCCATTTGCAAGCTTTGAGTAATCCTATTTCTAATTGTAATCACTGGTTGTGTCGGTGGACCTAGCAGTGGGTTTTGAGTTGGCCTTTTATGAGGTGCAATAGGTACTTAGATGGGAGCCATTGGTGGCTCAGGTTGGTTTTACCTTCTATTACGTGTTACAATATTGATCATACCTACGAACCCATGTGTTTGTGGATCTGTATGTATCTCATTTAATTGCTTGATTTGATTACCCTTGACCTTGTGGGTGGGAAAGGGATCTTTGAAGATTCCCATCTATTGATTATTTGGCATGAGAGGGTTATAAATTTGTAATTGAGTCTTATCAAGCATGTTCTATACTAAGTTTTTAAAACCATATCACCCATGGATATCATGTCCATTTTGCCTATGATAAGAGCAATATAAGTCCTCTCTATACCCCTTAATATTGGGGTGAGCAGGATATAGCAAGCATATTTTAGGCAAGTCTATTAAAAAGGGATGCCAAAGACTCAGGTAGTAGTGTGTACGAGGTGGATGACATTGTTTTTATTTCCCTTGATTACACTGGCACTGATTTTTATATTGCACCAGAGGGAGTTGAGCCTGATAATTAGGCTACTATTGTGATTTTTTCACTTTGGGAACATTTAGAACAATTTGATTCACAGGTGCTGGCTTTACTTGATGCTAAGTGTTATGGGAATTCTTGTTCCATTATTTCTTATGGAGCTTAATTTCTCCCTCCTAGAACTTGATGCCCTTGATAACTTTGGCTTGCACTAAAGCCTCTTCAAATTTTTGATATTGTTGTAGTTTTATTAAAAGCAATATATGTTTTGATTAGATCTTGGTAAAAATTCAAGTTAGTTTCAAAATAGGCATGGTGAAAGGTAGTTTTAACATTATATTATACCACATGTTTCCATAATCCATCACTAGATCATCATCGTATTGAAATAACAAGTCAGATAGGTTTACCTTCTTGAATTCGAAGGAGAAGCATTCAAGGAAGGCGTTTTCTAGTTGTTCAAAGCTAGAGATGTTATATTCAGGTAGTTGTTTATACCACTCTAAGGCTTAACCAAAGAGTGTTATAATGAATATTATTAATAATAAAACATCATTGTTCTATAGTTGAAAACATAAGTTCATGAAACTTGTGACAAATTCTTGCACATCATCGTCCTCTCCAAATTTGTCTAGCTTAGGAATTTCAAAATGCTCAGGGTAAGAAAGACCAGGCACTGATGGATCTAGAAGTTGATTGTCCAATTTGTGTAATGTAGGTTTTTTATAACCCGTCTCTTGCTTTTCAAGCGACTAAATTCACTCTGTGAGGACTTTGTAGGCCTACGATGAGATAATCTCATTCTCCTGAAGAGATCTCTTGGGAGCAGGAGTTGGAAGATTCCTATTCAATAAAGATGATGGCTTTTAATCACCTACCATGTCCTTGTAATATGGATTAGGATATTTTTGGTCCTAGTTATCTGCTTTCATATCATCATAGACCTCATATTCTTGTGGGTTTGGCTCTTGGCACTATCTTTGCCAAGAATTATGCATAAAGGTATGAAGGGATCAGTTTTTAGTTGGCCTAGGTGGCAATTCTTGTTAATACGCAATACACCTCATGTTGAGGTGTTTCCTATAAGTACTAGGCATGGGTATTTCTTCCTAAGCTATCCTACATGATTGCTCTTCATGCAATATTTGTTCTAGGATTATTTCCTCACGCAATCTATGTTCATACAACCATTGAAAGTGTAACATTTATTGTTCTGCATGCTCGTGATGTAAAAAATTTTGCTCATGGTGTAAATCATCCAATTGGGATTAGATCAATTGCTTTCTCTAACTAGTACTGGGCTCAGGTAACCGATCTGTTCGATCTGTTGTATGTGCCCTATGAATTTTCATATTGATACAAGGGGTTTTATATATTTTAGTTCATGCAGTGCGTGTGGAAACCCTCTTACCTTGATCAATTGAAGTTACATTTACTCTGTGCTTGATCCTAGGGGTAATGTCCTCATGTAAGGATGGTGTGGGTGTATGTCATTTTCAAGTGGAACACTCTCTACATGTATGGATAGGATGAACTATATCTTCATCATGCCCATACTCAGAATGAGAACGATTAAAAGAAAGGGCTCTACGAGCTGCATTAGGGCTATATATGTCTAGGTAATTTAGCTTATGGCTCTTCCAAGGTTGGTTAGGAAGACTAGCCCCATCATATTGACTAAGCAATGGCATGTAGTCCACTTTGAGTTCAGAGGGATTTATAGATCAGTTGGGTACACGAATGCATGTGACCCCTCTATGTGTGGATCTTGTCTTGAAGAAACATGTGATGGATGAGGTCTAAGAGGACCCTCTTTTTGATCATTTGGAGGTCCCATATAAGTCCTCCTAGTAGGGATCTCTCAATGAGTAGATCCCCTATGTGTGGAATTATCTCTGTGATGGCTATCTAAATGTTGTTCTAGTAAACTTAAATCATGTGGGTTGTATCAAAGGCATTCTAAGCCTTCTTGTGCATGGTCGGTAGCCTCAGTATAAAACTAGGCATGGCTTCATGTTGTGATAATTTTATCTTTATTAGGCATTCAATTAGAAAAAACAAAGTATACATGATGTTTATCTCTTTTAAGAATTCTTTGTGTTTCATAAAACTAGATTTTGTGTTATGATTCATTATTTTTCTTGTATTTATCTTGTTCGAATTTTTGATATTATTGATGTAATACTGAATTTAAAGGGTTTTCACCTGTATACTCTCACACAATATCCTGGTGATGAAGTTCAGACTATGAAACCCACCAAAATTTTGAGATGAATCCCAAATTCAATGAGGGAGCACAGGTCCTACTAGTCCTCACCTAGTTCACCGTGGTCAGTGATACACCTCTTCAAAAAGAGATGTGTGCTATTTTCCATGGCTATGATGGTTATTGGAGCTGGACTTGGCCAAAATGGGGTACGAAGATCCACAATACAAACCAACAAGGTGGTGATGAACTCCAATGTTGTTAGTCTTGATTAGTAGGTGGGTGTGAATTCCACCTTGTTGATGTTAAATTTGAGACGTGATGTGTGTGTGGGTTCCTTTTATTTCATGCAAAAGTAAAATGCAACATAGATCATACCATGATTTTTTTCTAATGCATGAAAGAACATTTCAAATTTCCAAATATGTAAATAAAAATGTTTTAATTTCAAAAATTTGACAATTCAAACCCTAAATGAAATCAACCTTTAGACAAGTAGCATGCAAGCAAACTTTAACAATCAATTAATCAAGGGTCATCACTGTGTAAAATGGTCTACAACAAAGACCATAAAACATAGGAATGATCAGACATAGGGGTCATTGTACATTGGGATGGCTAGCAGTAGAGGTCGTTGTTTCTAGAAACAGTCATAGGCAAAGTTTAAAATTTAAAATTTTCACTAAATTTCTCTACCAAAACTTGAAATTTAACTTTTTTTCTATAAAAAGTAGTAAATTCTAGCACAAAGATACTCACAGGTGTAGCCAACATTCTATGAAGATGTGAAGTTGATTTTTTGACTATGCTCTAAGGTTGTTAGAGGGCAAAGTGGCGGCTTTGCTAGCCATCAGAGGGTAAGACGGTTGTGCCTATGAGTCATTCTAGCTTAGAATGGTGGTACCTACAATTCAATAAAACAAGAAAACCATAAGTTAGTGACAAATAAGAAGATTGTGAGAAGAGTACCACACGTGATCACCACTGTAATATGTACAAAAGGTCTAACACCTAAAAAATTATAAAATCAAATTGACAAGATAACATCATGTAACCAATATAAAGCAAAATAGATAAAAGAAATGGTGCCCTTCTTTATTCATATTTGAGAATTGTATTTACAAGAGGTTATAAAATAGCCCTCTTAGGGATTAACCAATTTGATAAGAATTACATCAATTAACCAAGTGATAGGTGTCTTCATAAGATCTTTGTAATCTCCTAAAATTGATTATGGAGGGTTTCTTAGCAACCTCCGCTTCATGATGCCAATATTTAGGTATCTTTATGATGGTTTTCTCCTATGGAAATTTGAGATCTGCACACATAAGAACTTACAAGACATTAGTAATAAATGTGGAACCTATCAATATGATGTCCATTCCAAGATAATGCAAATGTAAAGAACATGCTTAAAACAATAAAGAAATGCAATAAAACAGAATGAAAATATGCTAAAATAGGCTAGAAATCGAATTGAAAGCTACTAAAACTAATCTAACTAAGAAAATATAGAAAATCAAATGTCACCAAAAGATCGTCATTGGATAAAATGACTTGCTCTATTAGTCATCATCAGGTACGACAATGTCGCCTACGAGCTGCTATTGGGCACAGTGGTTGTTGAACAAAGATCCTTTCCTTTGTGCTCGGTGTAGAACGATGTTCAATTTGACTATCAAATTGATGTTCAATGATTACATGCTTTGAAGCACAATTTAATTGTGAGAATTAGACTCATATTCATGAGAAATAGGATCCACAATGGTGTGATTTGACCTTCAATTTATCCAAAACTCCATTAATGGACTTGCAAGCTTCATGATACAATTTGGGAAGCACCTCCATGCATATGAGATAAGGTTCTCTATGTTATTCAAACCAACAACACTTCTTTGTATTCGATTGATCTCAATTCTCTCTATTTTGTGAAGTTTTTGGATGCCTTTTATAGATTATCCAATTGGCCATATTAGCTTGCTAGGGAAGCCAAGATCAAGATTCGGTTAGGATTGGGTCTCCCAAATGTCACTTCTAGAAGCTTCCACGTGGTTAATCATTACACATAACCACCATGTAACATATTTGGCTCGGCTTGGGGAGCTCAATTTTGTTATAGGTGAGGCCATACTCGAGGGACATATCCTGATCTAGGGTCTTCATTGGGTCCAACGACCGCCAAAAATTCATTAAGGGGACAATGACCTAGGATGTAAAGGGTCAAATTGTCCTGTTTGAGTGGTTAGAACAACTGTTAGGTCTTGGGAAGACCCAAAATGAGTTATATGGCATGAAAAGTTATCCATATGAGTAGCCTACTTAACATGATGTGTTTTAGGTGTCTACATTATGATATTCTCTTTGAGTTGTTATAGACACCAAAATATAGGACCCTTTAGTTCACATTCACCACCTCACCATAAAATACTACATAATAAAGATATATGCCTAAGTTCTAACTTAGGGATATAAAATCCCGCACATCATTATACTTTCCTAATTTATTTAATTAGGAAAATCACCCTAGGATACCCTGTCTACCCATTGGACATGTGTCCTGGACACTTCATCCAACATCCATGCCACATCTTACCCACTCCTATCCCCTTTGTCCTTGCACATGAGACATATTCCCAACACCCATGCCACAACTCCTTTGTTGTTGTACCCTTGTCCCTTCACATAAAACAACATCCCACATCCCACTCAACTTGGAGCCACATCACCCCTATTAAGTGAGCCACACTGAGTGAATCACTGTAACTGCCCCTTCCACCTGGCAGTCCAGATTTACCACTTGGCAAGTCAGGCTTGCCACCTCACATTTCCCTCCAAAGCCCCAGGCAGCATATAAAGGCACCATCAATCCACCAAAAAAAGGAAGCTGAATTCGCATATTGACAGGCTACCAAAATACATACAAACCTGATGAGAAATTGAGAGCACGAGCTCAAATTCGATCGTTGGCATGCATCCCAAGGCAACCTGTCATCTCAGCCAAAACTGCCCGCCCGTGGCTATATAGTAAAAAATGCACATCCATGGTTTCACAACCACAGGTCTGTGGTTTCCAGCCTACAACCGCGTTCCCATGGTTCCACAGTCTCGAATAGGTTTTATCAACAGAGATCAATAACTTATCGACTTGTTAGCAAGGCATTTTTAATTAGTATTTCCATGTTTTTTGCAAGCATTCCTTCAAGGATTTTTATCTGTACTTGTTTCTAATCATGTATACAGGTGCTACTAACTCTTATTTGACTTTCATGTGTGTAGGATACAGGTATTTGAAGAGCTATTGAAGCTAGGAGTGGCCCATCATTGGATACTCAAGTCCACTCACCAATTGGATTGGAGCGAAAGAAGACCAAAGACACCATCAATAATTTGATTAGCCAAAGGGATTTTTCCCCTCTTTGTGCTCATTATATCATGTGAAAGCAAGAATTCACTTATTGTAATCATACCTCTATGCACTTAGGGCAAATCACTTGTAAAAAGGAGACTAAGGCTCCAATAAAATTCAATACAAAATCCTTTAATTCTGTAATTGCTTGTTTTTATTATTTTAATTGCAAGGTGTTATCTTCTTTTGCTTACAAAATGGCGATACGGTGGGACCACCTATAGGTCCTATTTTTTTTTGCCTTTCTGTCTAACTTTTTTCACTAATATTTGTTTGCATTTACAAGTTTCGAGAATTCGAGGCACACATAAATCTAATTTTAGCTTGATAAATTTGGAAGATCCTATGCCCAAATTGTTTACTGTGGAAACGTGAAAATGCGGTTCCTATTCTGAGGAAACATAGACTCACAGTTTTTGTCTTGAGGAAATGCAGACGCATGGTTCCTATTTAGAAGAAATGCAAGAGCATGGTTACTATCTGTAGAAACACGGGCCGACGGTTGACAACTGGAGGGAGCGACGAAGGATCACAGGTCTGTACCTATCACTCATCGCTCTTTTCTCTACCTTTTTTTTTTTTGCTTGTTGTTATTAACTAGATGCATTTAGGGTAAGATAGATAGTTCATTCCTATTTGCCCTTGTCAACATATAGGTCTAAGGATAGAATCAATTAGCTTAATTCTTACACCCATTAATACATAAATGAAAAAAAAAGGAACTGCATTTGCACAGTAGGTAACAAAAAAAAACATGTTGCACATGTCGGGTTAGGAATAACCTAGACACTATATATTTTTAGGTTCAGGTTTGTCTTGGCTTTGTCCTACTGATAGAAATGACCCGTGCATCCGTGATTGGGGTTTCCCAAACACTGACATGCGGTTGGCAAACCGCACATCCATGGTTTACCAGAACCAACCGCCCACCCGCGGTTGGCCTTGTTAATAGGATTTAGCCTAAAAACTTACCTAAAAGTGGCATTTTGCCCCTGACCTGCTGTCTACTATGTTTTTGCTTTCTATTTTCCTGTATTTAGGCCATTGAAACAGAATTGCATAGTAATTTTGGATAACATCCTAGTTAAATGAAACGACCACACACTCACATAAACATTAGAAAAAAACTAGATTTCAACATTGTCGGGTTTGGATTTCATCACCGAACTGCCAAAATTATACCCTATTCTTAGCCAATGCCAATTCCAAGATCCGTCATAACCCGTGGGTGATAGCATGCATCTCTCTTTGGAGAGGTGTATCGTAGACTGCGGGTGAACTGGGTGAGGAATTGGTAGGACCTATGCTCCCTGGCCATGTGTGGAATTCATTACCACATATTATAGGCGGGATTATGCAACCTGGAGTTCATAGCCAGGTTGTCGAGCTATGAGTATACAGGTGAAATCCTAGACTCATTTAGGGCAAAACATTGAGCACACATCTTTTTCATTTTCCAAAAAAAATTCAAAAAATTCAAAAAAAAAAAAATATGTATACGAAAATCTAACATCAAAAATTTTGTGTGGTTATTTGCTTTGTGTATTGTATTGCATTGTATTGTCACTTTACTTGCATAGATAGTCTCACTCCACATTTTATCACATAGTAGCGTATGGTAGTGACTCGTAATCAAGCTAAGAAGTTAGTGTCAAGCCGAATTCAGTGGTCATCCCCTATGGCCTCTCAGTCTAGCAATGTCCCTAACACTTTGGTGGTAGGACAAGTAGATGTACCCCTTTCTATGTCCCCGAGTCTTGATGTAGGGCCTTCTAGTAATACCCCCAACACAAAAATAGACATTATACATAGAGCTACTCACACAACTATACCTGAGACACCTAGGAGTGAACCTCCTACAACGGTAGATAGTCAGATCACCATGATAGATATGGACACTATTAGAATGTACTTGAATGTAGCTGGAATGGTCTTTCCATCATTACCACCACTCTCTATCGCATCACGTGGTGTACCCTCATCACAACAAGAATACATATTCACCTATCCATAGTAGTCACAACAGATTTTCACCAATCCTCTCTTTGAGTTGGCTGCTGTAGCATTAGCCAATCAACCATTATCATCCAACCAAATTCCCCTCACATTATCACAACAAATGACCATTACCACTAATACCTTGTATGAAACAATTACTATTGTTTCACAAGACCCAACATCCATTCCTCCATCCACACTTGTAGGACATACATCTCATACCATTTCATAGTCAGTGACGATACCCTTTGCTACTTACCCCCAATCTACCTCCACTACCATGGTTGTTCCACAACCAATTCAGTCCACCACATCACAGGTAGCGATCCTTATGTAAAATATAATTGCTATGCAATAGGCTTTCTTACAGTTGCAACAAATAATTTTAGATAATGCTAACCACAGCATGAACCCTGATCCTAACCAATATTTGCAAGGGATTGAGCAAAATCTTGGGTAATGCGTCCTCCCTCTACCACCATGGTTCACAATCAACCACCACACCCATATGCTAATGCAGTAGGTCAACATAATATCATACCTTCATCACCCCATCCATATCATAACATCCCTCAAAATCCATACCATAACACATTTCTACCAAACATGTCTTATCATCCCCAACCTACATACAATCCACCCCATTACCAACAACATCAAGTACATTTGAGTGTTAGTCCTATAGATGATCCTAGATACTAGTTTTTACAGAGTCATATTGATAGTCTTTCCATGCAAACCCAGGCTTGAAATACCAAAAGCCAAATTTAAGGCAACTACTCAATCACCCTATTCATGCTTTGGTACCAGAGCTGCCATATCCACATGATTTCCAAATACTGAAGCTTGAATTTAAAGGAGAAGAGGATCCCCATGAACATGTAACAAGATTTGTGAATGCATTCTTTAGAATCAAAAGCAGCGATGCATTGCTATTACATATATTTCCTCAAACATTAGGGGGTAAGCCCAAGACTGGTACAACCATCTCCCGCATCAAAGTATTTTTACCTTTGAACAACTAGCGAACCAGTTCCTAGAAATATTCACCCTAAATGTTAGAAAACAAACAACATTGACTAATTTGATTTACCTAAAACAATATGACGATGAATCAGTCTATGAATTTGGCAACAGATGGAGATCAGTCATGATCAAGTTACCATTTTCACTCCCTATGCCAGAGATAATACGAATGTTCATGAAGAGTTTTGGAAGACCGATCTCTTCATTACTATAGCTACAATAGTATAGAAAATTCGATGAGGCACTCGCCCAAGCAAAACCGATATAAGAAATCAAAATTCAAGAAGGCGAGATTAAGCATAAGAAGAAAGAGTGGCACAATAAGAATCAAAAGGGGAATAACCATGGTTAGTCCAAGATCGCACAGGTTAATCATATAGTTTTGAGTCAACCACAGTCAAATCAACAGGCTCAAACACAAATCCAAAAACCCCAAGAACAACAACCACACCAACCAAATTATCAAGTGGTTCCACCCCCACATCAGGCACAAAATAAGACACAACCTACGAAAAGGCAACAACATCATTTCAAGCCAAAAATAAATTACACATCAGTACAAGAGCCATATTCATTAGTATTTCAAAAGTTGTATGCGACAAAACTTTTTAATTTACCGAAAAAGAAACCTGATGATCATAACAAACCAAAGACAAAAGGTTACAAAGAACACCTCTTTTGCATCTATCATAGACAAAGAGGACATGATATTGAAGGTTGTCATGGATTTAAAATAATTGTGCAAGATTTATTGGAAGCGGGTACAATCAAAATTGACAACCCACTAGCCAAAAATAACCAAAACCTAGGCATATATCAGACACCTTTGCCACATCGAGAGGCGAATCAACAACCGATGGGAGCATCAACTTCTACAATTCCTCCTAATCAGGTTAATTATGTGTCTCAACTACCACAAGGTTTTGTAGGGGCTATCAGTATAGTTACCCATGGACAAAGGCAAGCTAATCGCACAACCCAGGCTTCGACAACATCACCAACTAATGTGCCCATTGGATCTAGTGGGCCACCACCACCATTCCATAACCGCCTTGTTGTTACATTGAACAATTGGTTAACACAGAGTTTGAAGATGGCTTCTGCAAAATTGTCAATTTATGAACTAATACAACAATAAAAACCTCATAAGGAAGCATTGATGGAAATTTTAAAGTCTATTCAAGTACAATTAGAAGACCCCAATGCATTCAATTCCTTTGTGGGTAGTGTGCAAAAGTGCATGGAACCCTCGATAGTATTCTATGACTTCGAGGAAAAACAAATATCACCAAATTCACCTGATCCACCATTTCACATAGTAGCTCACATTGACAGGAAACCCTTTACGAGAGTGCTTATTGATACAGGTTCTTCAATCAACCTAATTACCACACCTGCCATGATGAAGCTCAACGTCCCATCATCTCACATCACAACATCCACATTCACTCTTAGGGCCTTTAATGATGCTTTATGCTCAACTGTAGGGAATGTTGTTCTTCCCGTCACCGTGGGGGTGAAAACAATACATGTTCTCTTTCACATATTGGAAGGGGAAATAAAATATAACATACTTCTTGGATGCCCTTGGATTAGAGAAATAAAATGTGTGCCTTCAACATTGCATCAATGCTTAAAATATGTGCATGAAGGCAAGGTACATTGCATACCAGCTGACACTGAACCTTTCAAATATTGTAACTTTATTTCAAATCCTTATGAACCTTTACTCCCATCAATACATCTAACCATCCAACCACTAGTCATTAGAACCATTACATAAAGCACCACATCATCAAAAGAACCCATTCCAGAAGAGTTACCTATAGTTGATCCAGCTTTCGCATCTAAAAGTGTTAGCTCAGTTTATCCTTCAAACATCACATTTAATTTTCAAATTACACCCACTCATCCTGCTAATCAATTTCTAGCTCCATCTAGTACACTTCCAAATTCAAATCCACCATTCACATTCAAAGCACAACCCACATCATCAACCACTACTTCATAGTCATTAGAACTCGTAGTCTCACAAATAGGGCCACTTGTTAGAGATAATCCAACGTTGCCAGCAGAGCCAAGAGCTAAGGCTCAAGAACCCTCTTCATCCACCAAGCCATTAGCCACACAACCATCTAGAGTTGTAGTACATCTCACCAATCCAAGTATTGGTGAGTACATTATTGAAAGTGTCACAGTTACACCACCTATCGAGTCAGTCAGAGATTATGGTCACCCTCATGACCCACCTTTAGCTATTGGTGATATATATAGAATGAGTTCTCAAAAAAATGCAATCAATTTCATATATGGAGGGATGGATTCTTCATCGGACCCACCTCCTCAAAATGACAACTCTTTACAAGAGTTTAATGAAAACATTGATTATCTATCGAACCCAAGTTTCCCAATCAGATATTTTCGAATGGTTTTTGAACTATAGCTAGACATGATGGGTGCTTAATTTTGATTTGTGGGACCAATTTATTCAATTGGGTCCCATCGTGTGTGTCATTAAATTATTGTTACATTAAGATGTTATGGTCTCCTATTGTGACTGTAAAACACACTTGACACTCGTGCTTCACATAGAGTGAAACAAAAAGTAGCTTTGAGATCTTATAAAGTGGGTCAATTAGATTACTTGTAGAATTTTTAACAAGGCTATATCCTTATAGCATGTGATATCCAATGCTCGCATATATATCTAGTTTTTGTAAATAAAGGAGAAGAGAAGAAAAAACCATAGGAAATAAAGATCTAAGCTAACCGTGATTCTTCTACATAATAGTGGAATTAATGAACACATGGATCATATAAAAATAATGCACAAAGAACATTTTCTATTCTTAGCATGCAATTAAGCACAAACACATACAAGAAATGGGATATAAAAGTAAGTAGTCACTACTTCTTATACATGCACATATAAACAAGAAATGAGACAAAAAATGCTAGTAGTCACAACTTTTTATGTATATGTATAACAAAAAATACAACTATGACAAAATAAAGGGATCAAAAGCATGCCCAAAAAATGATCCAGGGTTTGAGTCCAAACTGCTATACATAAGAAAACGGAAGGAGAGTTGCATACAAGGCTTGACAATAGGCTCAAATAAGTATCTAACCAATATCTTAAAATTATTACTAATCTAATATTTATGGATACACTTAGGGAAAATTTTACCTTCAAAACTTGTGTAGGAGATTAAATAATGTATTTTTATTGTTCCCTAAATACTTTTTTTCAAATAAGAATATGACGCATTATGTAAAGCGATTGAGGACATTGAAAACCAAGAGGAGATCTACTAGAAACAGAGATCAATAACAACTTGGTTATTGGTAGGTGATAGAAACACCAAATTTTTACATTGGGTTGCTTGTTCTAGGATATATACAAACAAGATGGAAGCTCTTCAGGATGAGAATAGGCACTTCTTCGATACAATCCTAGGTATGCATTTCCATTTAATGGATTATTTTTCTACATTTTTTAAGGTATGGTGCAAGATGAAGAGGTTTTAAAATGATTTAGTCCTATCACACCCTCTATTATATTTGAAGAAGAAAATTAGACCCTTCTTAAACCCATTTATAGAGAGGAGCTAAAAATATAGCCTTTGAAATGAGTATGGGAAAAACACCAAGTCTAGATGGTTTCCCAATCGATATTTTTAGACCTTCTAAGAAAACTTGGAGGAGGATGTAATGGTTGTTATAGAGGAGTCCAGAGGTAGTAAACGAGTTCAAGCATTAAATCATCAATGATAAGAAATCCAAAGTGGTCTTCTTAAATTTTTATCAAAGGATTTAGGATAGAATTTTAGAGATCTTTGATTCATGAGGAATCTCTCCCAATGGTATATTCAAGGGTCCCTTTGCATTTTAAAAAATTGAAGATAGCTATCTAGAGGAATATTTTAGATCATATCAAAGAAAAAATTAACCATTGGTATCACAAATGGTTAAACTTTGGAGGTAGATTAAATTATTTATAGTCAATCATTTAGACCATGCCAATTTATAAAATTTCTATCTTTGTTGCCCCACATACCATATGGAAAGAGTTGGACAAGATGGCTAGAAATATTTTATGGGGAGGAGTAAAAGGAGAGAGGAAATGAATGTTAGTAGGTTGGGAGAAAGTAAGACATCCCAAGGTAAAGGGAGGTTTAGGACTAAGGACATTAGATTTAAATATATTTGGATGGAAAGCTTTAGTAGAGGTGGATTGTCGTGCCAAATTCTTTATTCAATAATGTTTTAACTAGTAAATATTTGGGATAGGTGAACCCAAATGAGGTGAGTCACTTCCCTTTGGATGTTAATGTGTCCCTAGTATGGTAGGCTCTAAAGTTAGGATCTCAAGTAGTGAAAGATGGATTATTTTAGAAAGTGGGGAAAGGGGAGAAGGCATGATTTTTGATAGGTTCATAGGATCAATACCCACCTACCATTGCTAAAGTCATAGAATTATAACCAGTAAAAAAAGCCATGGAAAGCAAGAGTTGGATCTAGATTAAAAGTTATTTCAACACTAGTTAGCTTGGGATTATAGGTTTAAGCAGTTTAGGAAGTTGGATGAGTGGCCAATTTTAATCCCTTCGGAATTGATATCCATCATGACTAAAATATTGGTAGAAATATTTATCATAGGTAAATATGAGGAGGATGAATTAGCTTGGGGCTATCAGATCCTTAGAGTCTACATAGTGAAGGATGAATATTGATAAGATCCTTCCAGAACCTCCTCAAGCATATTAGGTTAAGGATTGGAGAAATATTTGGTAGTCTAAGGGTTGGCTAAAAGTAAACCTCTTTGCTTGGTAGTTCATGTATAATGGACTTCTTACTTTTGATAATCTAAGATGTAGGGGAATTTTTGATTCATTCCAATATTTGTTATGCTACAAAAGTGAGAAAACATCTAACCACTTGATATTTGAGTACATGTTCATGCACCAGATCTAGGAGTGATGGTTTTTAGCTTACGAAATATATACCAATGATTATTTGAATCATAATCATATTTGGGAAATATGGAAGAGGGATAGATTTAAATCTAAAGCTCTTTGTATCAAGTGGAAGCTTGGATTAAAATTTATTTTATGGCAAGTGTGGTTGGAGAGAAATGGTAAAATTTTTAAAGAAACCTTTTCATCCTTGTATGGCATAAGGCAGGTCGTTTGGAGCAAAGTCACGGAAACTATGGCAGTGCATGCTAAAGAAGAAACTCGAGCTGATAAAGGGATTATGGAGAAGGAAGCTGAGGTGCAAGAGGGGTAGGACAAGCCAGTAAAAAAATGCCTGTAGAAGGTTGGATTAAAATAAATATTGATGGAGCTGCAAAAGGAAATCTAGGTAGATTTGAAATTGGATTGGTCTACAAGAATTATGTTGGGACAATTTTTTATTTGGAGCTATAGGTCCTAGGTAGGGCCATAAACAATGAAGTAAAAGCATTAGCTATCAAATCTATTTTTGTTTGGGTAGTAAGACAAGGTTATAAGAGGATAATCATAGAATCACAATCTCAAATCTTGGTAGGACATCTAGATTGCATGAGAAACTTTGCTTTTGAGACCTAGATATTAAGGATTCTTGTAACTCAAATTAATTAAATATGAATGGAATTAGATGATATGATTATGATTTATGTACGTAGAGCTCTGAATAAAGTGGAAAACCTTCTAGATAAGATGGGCACCGAGAAGGAGGTAGGGATTTAGTGGCACAGTGGTATGGCTATTAAGGTTGAGAGGATTAGGTATGTTGGTGAGAAAACCTAGTGTTTAGATAATTTGGACAACCATTGCAGATATATGGTTTAGGATATTTGGCTCTAATGCAATTTTTCTTTTAGTGTTGTAATCAAAAGTGGTTAGTTATTAGAATATTGGGTTATAGATTTATGGAAGTTTTTTGGAAAGTTAAAATGGAGAAATAGGTGTTCTTGTTAGCTAAGGCTAAGAGGATTCTTATACCAACTTGTAAATAATCTTGTTTTACTATAATTTTTTCAAATTATTTCTAAAACAAATTACGTTATTTCAATGTATCGAAGTCTCTGGATTTGAAATATTTAATGCCAATGACTCTGAGCCCATGGATGTGTAATGGCTAGTAACATATTCAACTATGAACCTAGGGATCCTAGAATTGAGAAAAGGTACCTTATATAATTAAACCTATTAGATTTGAGGATGCTCTTGTTGCAATTGCCATGTTTCTACCTTGAATAGTCCAACCACTGTTTTGTATTATCAAGCGTAAGTGGTGTGGGTAGGTGGTTTTATATTATTTATTAGTTGATTATTTGATGAGTTCAATTTCTCTTCTAGGATTTCACACACCAAAAATAAAGTAATTTGAGGATCAGTTGTTGTGAGTTTTTAGTAGTCGCTTATCATTACCTTTTTCTCATGCAGGTTTGTTGCATCAAACTACATTTTTTCTTAATGGTCAATTTTATAATTTGCTATAATATTTGCCTTCCCTATCTCAGATGTTTTTATCTTCTCCATAAATTATTTTATTTTTTGAGGCAATGTAGGTTGATTTTTTAACGAGCAATTCACAAAATGTTTTCTCATTGCTTCATATGAGAATCATATAAAAAATTTGTGGCTCACTAAAATTTTGTCGAAAGGTCTATCAAAACTTCTCCCTTTTATCTTTCGTTGGTCCTTTTCTAAATGCTTTGATCCTTGAAGCTTTTCAACTTATCTATATTCAAGAATTTTTTGAAGCTCCATAGACTATTGTTCCCTTGATGAAAGATATGAGACAAGTTTTCTCTTTCTTCATTACACTTCTTGAAGATCTGCCATTCGATAATTTCTTCACCCTCAAACCTATAGGACTTTTAACATCCTCTAACCCTTGGGAATTTATTTAAATTCCATGGGTTATTATTCCTAAAAGAAATTATCTGCAAAACATTTCATCAACCCCCATTATAGGTTCTTAGAAATCTCATTCTTTAGGACTTCTTTCTCTCACCTCCTTCATCTTTTGGGACATCCAATCCCTAGAAAATTTTTTATCTCTTGTCCTTGAAAATTTATTGAAACACTATAAACCATAGATTTTGTATCTAACATTCCATAAAATTTTCCTTCACCATCTACCTTTGAAGTATTTTTTAGATTTACATAAGCTATTGATCATTATGATCAAACAGTTTAGGATGTAGGCCATTAATTATTACGATTAGATAATGTATAGAAATTTTAAATCATATACCCATTTTTAATCTTTTGAAATAATGCTAGTTGTTGATCTGATAAGATTACTCATCTTATGGGCTTTGTGACTTGAATTATCTTATGGGCTTTGTGACTTGACCTAAAGTGTTCCAATAATTATTTTACCTTTTATGAATTGCTAAGTGTTGATCTCCTCTTAATGTAAATATTTATGTAGAGGATCTTAAACTATTGTGTCTTATACTAAACACAAAAGAGCTACCTAGAGTAGTAGTTGTGCAAGTGACTAGACACTATGATGGGGCAATCTATAGAGTCTCTAGGCATTAAGTGCTCTTAGCTCAATCTCTATATTTTGCAACTATTTAATTCTTCCCATCCCAATATCCCATTATAATTATCTTATGATTTTAATGGAGATATAATGGATGCATTGGAAGGTACCACAAATCCAAATAGATGTGGATGATAAGTAGGTTTAAGGGTCCATTCATATGGACATACAAACCCATAGTCATTGTTTGGATGGAATCTCTACCATTGATAGAGTCATTTTAGTTATCACCAAAATGGCTCTTGAAATTCTACCAATGGTGGGTTCTAATTTGGTTATCATTGAAAAGGCTATGGGGAATTACTATAGACTAGTAATTGATAAAATTTGATGGTTAACATGGCCTTGCACCCCCAATGGTTTTGCATTCACTTTTAGCCTTTGGTGAAGATTCTTCAGTAAATTTTTAATATCAACTTTCTAACAAGACATAGGGGTCTAAGAATTCTCCATTCTATGTTCTTCTCTAAATCAACACTAGTCAAATTCATCCTTCTTGGTCATATTATCTAGTGTAGTTAATTTTTACTATAATTTACACCATTTAATCAAGGCTATCCATAAATGTGGATTAACCAATATCAATAAGGGTGAAATATGAAGGGTGTCCTTAAGGCTTATATGATCCTTCTCATGGGAATACATAATTTTAACATAACCGCGGAGCACGCGCCTAGCTAGTGTATTGATCTATACCATCGTAAAAACACAAAGATCCACACAAATGCACAAATTGAACAAAGAAGCCAACTAATGCAAAGTTTCTTATATTAATATTCGAAAGGATCTCGGGTTACAAAAATGCCCTCTCAGGGTCACTCCAAAGACGATACAGATGTTACAATTGCCAATGCCCTCAACAGGGTAGGCGCGCTTATTTGTTGCTCCGGTGATTACTCACAAACTGCCTTGGGGTAGAGCTAACCCCCTTCTCCACGATGTGGAAGGATTATGATATAGGCTCCCTTTTGCACCTGTCTCCCTGTGAACAAGAAACAACAACGCACGATTACAAAGTTTGATAGCCTCTCGTGATGAGGCCCTTTAAAGAAACATACATGTAAATACCATTAAACTAGTAAAACAAGAAAGCATAAAGAAAGGCTTTAAGCTATTCTAATCACATCAAGAATTATACTACAACATACAAGACATGAATAAGCAAATGATGCATTGAACAAATATCGAATTAGAAGCAATAAAACATCTAAAAGATCCAATATACTCCTACCCAATGCAACGCATAAAATGCCTAATTCCTATGATCAGAGTTTCTCTAAAATGCAATTAAACCTATGAAAAGACTAACATGACTAATCTATGCGGTAAAAAGCAAAATGAGTAAGGTGATCTTTAACCTATTGCAAACCATAGCTGTGAGGGGCGGTCTGCACTGTGAACCATGGTTGACAGCCATGGTTTGACCTCTGATGTGTTTGCCCTCAGAATTAGGGGCAGTGGGCTTGACCTCCTTGTCCGAATTGATGTTCAAGGGTCGCCTTTGTCGTCCTCTGATAGATTTGGTGGTCAAATCACTGTGAAGGGCCTTCGTTCACCCGGATTTGCATTTCTTGATCCTCCTAGGCACCTAGGGCATCCATGGCTAATTGGTCTTTGGATGGATAGCAAAGGGGGCTCTCAAATGCACAAGGTCATTATGCAATTTGATAGGGCTTCGCTGCTCTCTTGATCAATTAGCTCGCTCGATAATTTGCCAGCACTTCGCTATACAAATTATCTCTCCTCTTTCATCCCCGATTGGAGGGGGTATTTGTAGCATGCCCCTAGGGCTAGGGGTGGCTTCATGGAGAAGCCAAGACCAAGAAGGTTGGTTAGGATAGTTGGGATGGAAGCCTTTGGAATCTTCCATCCTCCAACTGCCTCCTTCTAGATCTCTTGGTCGTTCCAACCGATTTGGCTCGGATGGAAGGCCTAACTGAACTCCAGTTCAGACCGTAGGTCACAACTGTGGTCCAGACTATAGACCGTAGGTGTCAACCATGGTTCAGACTGGAGACCGTAGGTCTGGGCTGTGGTTCAGACTGCTTAGGCCAGAATGCCTAAATTGAGTGGTTAGAACCACTTGCTCTATCTTGGAGTCTATCCAAGATCCTTCATATGGTTTTGTAGCATGTCCATATGAGTAGTCACCCTCGGCATGACGCATTTTAGGTGTCTACAGATGCCCCTTTTGAGATGCATTGTGAGATCGAACAATGCTGAGCAAAATAGACCTCCTAAAACGATGTCGTAGGTTCTATGATGATCATTAGTCTGATCAACATTAGATGCCCTAGGTCCAGCAAAAGGACGCGCATCCTAGAATCATTGCTTCCAATGTGGGAAGGCTTACATTTGAAAAGTCTGCACTCATCATCAGACATTCGGGTAGCTTTGGTGCTACAATAGGAGTTAGGCCTATATAACCGAAGGATGAGAGCTACAAATGAAATTTCATATTTGCTATTTACCCCAAGCAGAGGGGGAAGCTTATGATAGTTGTTAGCAATGATTCGCAAGGACGAACACAATTTTGACAAGATCAAGGGATCTACGATCTCCAGGATCTTCTATTGATTTTGATTATGACATGAAATTATGACTACCCCCTCAAGCGACGAGTCGATGAGGGTAATGACAATGTCTGAAGCGACGAAATCGCTTGACCATAATGAATGATCCTGAACAACTTTTAGATTTGAGATGTTTAATGCCTTGGCTAGGCCTAGTTCAGCTTATGATTGCAATGCTTAGTAGTATTTGCACATCTTTCTCCCATGGAGCAGTCAGGCTATGATAGTCGTCTTAGAGAGTCAAGATAATACAAATTCAAGAAGACTTGTGTTGAATCATATTGTCGATGATTTGCTGAAAGATGTCATAAAAGAAATGATAATTTTACCCCAAATGTCCTTATTGTGATCTACTCATCTTGTCGGATTGCATGGATCGCAAGTCGCTGCAACCGCCAATTTTATAGGATAAATCATTGAATACGAGGCGCATTTGGTTTTTCATTGTTTGATTTTTTTTGTTTAATTTTGCATTTATTGGATTGATCCTGGTGCTTTTAATGTCACCAAATTTGCAATTTTGATCATTTATTTTGATTTTTATCCACTGGGAGTCATTAATTTATCTTTTTAGACCTTCCCACGATGGGTTTTTAGTGCATTTATTGCTAGTTGTGGACCATGGGTACGGTCTACGGTTTGCACTTCCAAATTTTGGGGACCGTAGGTCAGACCTACGGGAAAAACCCTAGTTTTGGAACCATGGGTGTCAGCTACGGTCCGCAGAGACTAGGAGGACCTATAAATTGAAATCCCATTTACAATTTTTCATTATTTTCTTGCAACCTTTAGCAAATTGAGAGCTCTGAGAGAGAAGTCATTCCCTGATACGGAACGCTATCAAACTCGACCATATTTACACTCGTCTTCCCTGATGGTGGATCCTGATCAGCCATCGACTAGCCGAGGGTAGGGTGCAGGCAAGGTAACTCAAAATCGAGACCTCGCACTCCATATTAGTAAAATGAACCACACTTAATAAATGCGGAAATTGAACCTCATTAAACTATCGGTAATGAACCCCACTAGTTTAGGTTAGACTAGGATTTAATGTTTATGCATTAGTGGTCTAGGAGGGTACCCACTATGGGTGCCACTCCTAAACCATAGTTGGTAGCTACGGTTCCAGGTGGCAAAATGGGAACCGAAGGTTTCAATTGTAGCCCCCAATTTTGCAAATTGGGGACCGCAAGTTGTAGCTGCGGTTCCCAATTTGCAAATTGGGGACCGCAATTTGCAGCTACGATTCCCAATTTGCAAATTGGGGACCCAAGTTCAAATTGCTTTTTTTTTTTAATTTTTAGTTTTCTTTAGCTCTGCTTAGCTAGATTTAGCTTACATGATGTTTTTTTTGTTTTTTTTAAAAGTTAACTTCTAGAGCGAGGAGCCGACTTGATGAAGACTCTCCATGAGGCCTTGTCGGATGATGACCGAGCATGGTTCTCAAGCCATCGAGTTCGGTTATGTCATGGATCTACCCACCATTAGGGTAGATCAGGCCTATATTACTACGTTGGCCCGACGCTGGAATGCGTGGACCAACACATTTCACCTACCTCCTGGTGAGATGACCATCACACTAGAGGATGTCTACAGGATCTTTAGGATCCCTATCGATGGTGAGGCTATCATTTCCTCTACCTACATGACAAAGGATGTCATTTTTGCTACCATATTCGGTGATCAGAGCATCGATGCATAGGATGATGCAGACCATGGAGGGGTGCACATCGGGGACTAGTATCGGGATGACGTCTTCTCTACTCGAGAGGCCCTTTTTATGCACCTCATCATTCAGATTGTCCTTCTAGACTCCTCGAGCATGAGGATTCCTTAGAACATGCTAGCCCCTACTTGGAGGGTGCTTTAGAGCTCGATGGAGGAGCCACTACTACTGGCCTAGGGGAGCACCTTACTATGCCAGCTCTATAGGGAGCTATACCAGATTATAGAGTAGAGCCATAAGGGCATCAACTATAGCCTATTGCTATAGATCTAGGGGTGGCAACACATCTAGATCGAGCATCCTACTGATCTACCTCTACACATCACTACCCTAGATGATGATCATCAGTGTTACACCACCTACTAGCCTCATGCTGAGGAGGGTATCCATAGTAGGGCTCATGCTAGGGATACACAGCATTACATTATCAGATTTGTAGCACTTGGGCTAGGGGACATCATCTAGCACCCCTACATGGATTGTCCTATATGGCCAAAGGTGGACGAGTGGCTACGATGGGCCCATCGAGATAGATGGCTTATCTAGCATAAGCTAGAGGTCCGAGAGTATCAATTTTTCTCTCATGTCCTATGATAGTTCGGCATGGTGTAGGACCTACCAGATATGCCCCTGAGGTACAGACGCTTGGCTCTAGAGAGGGATCTCCCACTGATAGTTCCTCCATCACTAGGAGATGCACCCGATGACTTCCAAGAGTCAAGGGTTGAGACAGTTGGGACCACGCCCGACTATGATGGGTGGTGGTCTCTATTTAGATGGCATGAGATCGGGCCTCTAGGCCGAGAGCCAATAGAGGTAGAGGTAGAGGTAGATCCTAATGGGCATAGGGTGTGCCAGTGTACTAAGGGTGGTTGGGGTGCAGAGGCCACCATTGAGGACCTACCAAAGATTGACCCTAAGGAGGATGCTCCAGAGGAGGGTGAGGTCCCTCCTGACAGCGTAGAGGGACAGCTATTGGTATAGGTTGCTGACTTGTAGAGTCAGATTGGGTGCTTTCACATGTAGCAACATGAGAGAGATACCACCATCGCCACTCTAGAGGTGAAGGTGGCTGATAGGGAGTGATGCCTGACTGAGGTGCAGGGCCAGGTACAGGAGCTCATGACTCGAGCTACCGATGTAGAGGCCTAGGTGTAGAGACTATAGACTACCCTAGAGTTAGCATAGGCACAGTGGACTACAGTAGAGGTAGAGTAGGATCTCGCACGAGCAATGAGGGGAGCTATTATGGGGCCTCCTCAAGCTATCATGGGGCCTCCTACGATACCAATAGTAGGTACAATAGCTATACAAGATCCGACTACTGAGGTGATGTGACTACATGGTATGGTCATGAGGACCAATGAGATGCACGCAGCCTGGCTTGCTCATATTGATCAGCTAGTCGACTACATAGAGATGCATGGGCTACCAATTCCTGAGGATCCTTTTGTAGTAGAGTCATAGCGTACCAGGTCTAGGACCTCAGGGTAGTCCACAATGAGCTCGAGTCATAGGACTCATAGGACTGAGAGGATGCATAGGTCCTCTAGCATGCACACAATGAGATCGTAGGCCAGGGCTAGAGATCCAAGGTAGACATCAGGGACCTCCAACTAGAGGACTAGCCTACTATAGTTACCAGTTTCCCATGTGTTGGGTGCGTTAGGCTTTAGAGGTAGGCAGGATCCACAACAAGATCCACCATAGGTGCCAGGTCAGCCAGGAGAGCAGGCTCCAGAGCACAGTGTAGAGGGAGGCGACGAGAGCTCCAGTACAAGGGGAGCAGCCTAGATCCGATTTATAGTAGCTATCGACTATAGTTTTGATGTATCATTTTGTGTGTAAGGTCGAGGACCTACACAGTTGTAGCCTACGGGCATTTTGTACTCCCTATGTACTCGTTTGGACACACATATATATGATATGATATTTCATGGCTCATTATGTGTACATGTGTATTTATTATTTTTGATTTTATGTTTATTTGATGCACATGGATGCAATGCGTATTTAAATGCTATGTTTATATGATGCGATGTATGGATGTCATGCATTAGATAGCTATTCTACTTTATGATGATGATGTGCAATGATCTAGATGATTAGATGTGTGACATATGATGTATGTAGATGGATGCGATGTTTATTTTTAATGCATATTTATTTTTGCTTTGTGGGCATGCATATATTTTATGCAGTTTATGATATGCTATGCAATGTATGGTAATGCATTATGTACGGAATCATAATCTAATGGAGATGAACCTGTATGCTTTAATCACTTAAAACATAAGGAATGAATGTAAACTGTGTATATCAATTTTTAAAATATGACACCACAGAATGTATAACAATCATGCAAAATAATTGATAATTCTTATTACAAGAACTTAATCAATTAATCACCCATTTATGAAATGCAGTGAAATGGATTGGTGAAATGCTAATGAATGATTATGTCATTTTGTACTATATAATCAGTGGTCGTCTAAACATCATTTTTGATCTTCATGCGGTATCTATCTTATATATTTGATTGTACTTTGTAAAATGCATTTTGATGAATGAATGACTCGTATTTCTATAGTCTAAAGATATGTGATATCTTGTTGCTATTGGAGCACTTTTTGGGGTTTTCCTTGAGACTCAAACACCCTAGTAAACCTCTCCAAAAATCACATACTAACTATACCAGGCTTATATTGGACAAGGCTTTTGTCATGATAGACCCAACTATTCATAATCCTTATGTGTGCATGTGAGTATTTTTAGATAGATCGTAAGCATACCCTGTATGTCAGTCGAGACTCTTTCAACCCATATGTGAGATAAGGTTCCTCATACGATCGTATCATCCTTGTTTTAGCTTTGATTAGACTTATACAACTAGACAATCCTAGGTACCTAGAGCTAGCTCATCTTGCAAATTGATCAGGCTACCCCTCCAAATGCAGGCGGGACTCTTTCAACCCATTGCTACGTTTGGGGATCACCCAATAGAACTACCCCTCCGATTGTAGGTGGGACTCTTCCAACCCATTGCTGTGATCGAGGATCACTCTATGGCTTTCAAAAGGTGTACAATCCAGGGATTCAAGTTCTCACCCTTCTTACTTGCTCAGATGTAGTGATAAAAATCACTGTTAGTCCATGCGTTACCATTTTATTTGAGCAAGGGATTTTTATAGTGCTTTTGATTCACTATGTCACTTTATATTTTGAACTTGAAATTTGTATATTTTTTGCACTTTGTAACTTGGGATTTAACTTTTGTGACTTTGGGATTTATAGGGGAAATTCTTGTCCTTTTGCCAAAGTACACCTTTATAAACCGACTATTTGCAAGATAAGCAGGTCATGAAACCCATCTCTCTAGATACCTAAGACTGCTTTCATGGCTTTCATCCTCTCTCGTCTTAGCAGGATTTTATATTGTTTTTCTTAGTGACGGGATTCTGATATGTTGAAGCACTATCCCAACTAATGACCTTGTCTATAATAGCAAAGCAAGCTTTCTACAATATCTGAATAACCCACTAGGTATGGTTGAGTGACAGGAAAACTTAATATACATACATAAGTCTCCACAACATGTATCGTGTACGAATGCAATGAATTATGATAAATGCAAGGGTGCATGATTGTCATACAAACGTGTGACTATTGGTAAAACTTTGATAAACGCACTACACTCTACTATGGAATGCAATGGATGAAAAATGCCTAAATGCAATATGATGATGTGAATGCATGTGTGAATGCAGATGAAAATGCAAAATGCAAATGCAAATGTTTTTGGATTTTAGGCTTTATCCATTTTTTTTGGACTTTTATATATTTTTCTTGATTTTTATAGGTTTTTGAGCTTTCATATTTGACCAAACGATGAGTACATGTCCTTGGAGATTTTTAGGGTTGACCAAGCAATTTTTAGAAATCCTTGGAGCCTTTTGAATTGACCAAAGGTTTTACAACCACCTTTGGAACCTTTTAGTTGACCAAACTCTCAACAAGAGGGCATGGAGCCTTTTGGGATGACCGAGAAGTTATAGGAACTCTCAGAGCCTTTGGGTTGACCAAGCAATTTTTGGAAATCCTTGGTGCCTTTTCTTGACCAAGCTTCTTAATCAGAGAGCTTGGGGCCTTTTGGGGTGACCGAGCGGTTTAGACAAAACCCTTGAGGCTTTTGGGTTGACCAAAGGCTTACAGATGCCTTTGGTGCCTTTACTACACTCTCAAGCATAGAACACCTTAATATGGATGATATTGAGAGGCTCAAGCTCTTCCACACCCTCTAGCGATGTTAGGCGATAGGTTCCTGAACCAATATTTTTAGATATGATGTAAGGCCCTAGCCAGTTAGCCATGAATTTGTCTCGCATGTCAGGCGACAAATTCGAGTTCTATTGGTTCTCTTTCAGCACAAGATCCCCAACTTCAAAGTCTCTCTAGTGGAATTTGATATTGTAAGCTCATTTTAATCGCTCCTAATAAACATGGAGATGCTCGAGGGCATTCACGCGATGTTCATCAAGCAACGTCAATTGATCGATGCGAGCTTGTCATGCGGTGTCATCATCGATGAACTCTTTCAATGTGACGCGTAGCATTGGAATTTCCAACTCTAAGGGCATAATGGCCTCAATGCCATATACTAGTGAAAATGGTATTGCCCCAATGGGCATCCGAATGCTAGTCCTGTAAGCCCATAGTGCAAGGGGCAGTTGTATATGCCAATCCTTGTGGTGTTCTTGCACTATCTTTTTCAAGATGGCTACCATAGTCTTGTTTGAGGCCTCAACTTGCCCGTTTGCTTGTGGATAATATGGAGTTGCAAAACTATGTTTAATGTGGTATTTAGACGTTAAAGCCCACATAATTTTGTTCTTAAAAGAAGTTCCATTATCCAAAATTATCTTGGATGGTATCCCAAAATGACATATGATATGCTCGAGAATAAATTCTATGATGCGAGCTCCAGTGGTCATTGTAAGGGGAATGGCTTCCACCCACTTTGTAAAATACTCAGTAGCCATGATAATGAATGTATGTCGACCTGATGATGGAGGGGAAATCTTGCCAATCAGATCTAATCCCCACTGAGCAAATGGCCAAGCCGCTTGAATGGGTTGTAAGGCCTGTGATGGCAAGTGCATAAGATTAGCATGATGCTGACATTTAACGCATTTCTTGACATACACATTGCAATCCTTCTCCATAGTGGGCCAATAATAACCCATGCGAAGGATGCATTTGATGATAGCCATGCCACTAAAATGGCCACCGCACGTACCATCATGAGCTTCTGAGATTGCCCAAGATGACTCTTGGGGCTCAAGACATCGAAGGAGGACTCCTTCATAGCTACGTCGATACAAAATATCTCCTATCAAGACATACTTAGTCACTTTCTATTTAAATGTGCATCTTGTGGCACGCGACAATCCCTCTAGGATCATACCAAGTTTTAGGAAGTCTTGGATTTGCAACATCCAACCTTGACAAGCCTCAGCTTCGACTGCTAAGATGACCTGCTCCCCCTACGTATTTAGCTTTGCAAATGCAGACTGGGAAACAACCTTGTGGTGAATGGTAGTACCACTCCCCGTAGGACTCTGAGAAGTCAATGACTCCTAGGGTGCCTGCTTAAGAAAGTCTTCCGCTCTACGGAACCAATCAGCTATTGGTTCCATGACAATCATGTTGACTGATTCTTTGTTATCAAAGGTTGCACGCTCCACTACTGGGTGTGAGAGCATTCTAACATGGATGGTAGTAAAATTGGTAGATGGATTCTGAGGGATCAAGGACCCCAAAGATGCCATGGTGTCTACGAACCTATTTGATGAACGAGGGATTGCCTCGATGTCATACCATTCAAGTTTAGCCAGATAAGTGGCAACAAGATCTTTGTAGGCTTTCAGTATGGGACATCGACACTGGAAGAGCCCCTTAACCTGGTTAACTATGAGCAGAGAATCACCAAAAATGTTCAATATTTTAATACCCATGGTGATGGCTGTGTGGAGGCCCAAAAGTAGGGCTTCGTACTCAACATTATTGTTGGTGCATGAAAAGTCTAACTTGAATGACAAGGGCATTGGAGCTCCTTGTGGCATGAAAAACACTATTCCTGCACCACCCCCTTGCTCACACTTCGAACCATCGAAGAACAATGTCATATCAACATTATTTTTTGGTTCCTCGGGTTCGGGAGCTTCAGATATTACGAAGACCGCATCATCTGGAAGCTCAATGGTTAGAGGCCTACTATTGGACAGTGGTGCCTCAGCCAGTTGATCAGCTATGACTTGTCCCTTGATGGAATTTTGGCTGATGAATTGCAAATCAAATTCTATCAATAGCATGATCCACTTTGCAGTACGTGTGTTATGATATGTCTTGCTCATCATGTACTGCAAAGGATTCTATTTTGATATAACATATGTGGTATGACTTAGCATGTAATGCCATAATTTCTTGGTAGCGAACACTACTGCTAAACAAAGTTTTTCAACATATGCATATCCTGACTCATAACTCACCAAGGTGCGACTGATGTAATATACGACTTGCTCTTTGCCTTGCACATTCTTTTGGGCTAACATGGTCCCTAATGCAAAGTCGATTGTTGATATATATAGCAGAAAAGGCTCATCTGGCCTTGGTGGAGCTAGTACTGGCGACGTTGCTAGGTATTGCTTAATCTCAGCAAAGGTTGCTTGGTAGTCCTTGTCCCAATCAAATGGGACCCCCTTGTGTAGCAGTCGATTCATGGGTCGACACTTATCCGATAATTGAGTGATGAATCACTTTATGGATGCTACTTTGCCCTGAAGGCTTCTTAGTTCTTTGATATTAGTGGGAGGATGCATCTCTAGAATAGTCATGACCTTTGTTGGGTCTACTTCGATGCCTCATTTAGAAATGATGAATCCCAAGAGTTTTCCTGAAGTTACGCCAAATACGCACTTCTTAGGATTCAACCTGACATTGTGCTCTATCAAGCGATCGAAGACCTTCCTTAAGACCTCCGCATGCTCTGCTCATAGCAACGACTTAGCTAGTAAGTCATCGATATAATCTTCTAAGATTTTATGCATGTAGTCATGAAAGATATATGTCATAGCCCGCTGATATGTGGCACCAACATTTTTAAGACCGAATGGCATAACTTTGTAGCAAAATGTCCCCCATGGCGTTATGAACGTGATTTTATGCTGATCTTCAGGTTTAATCCGAATCTGGTTATATCCAAAAAAACCATCCATAAGGGAGAGCATTTCATGACCTGTAGTGGCGTCTACCAGAGCATCGATATTTGGCAACGAAAATGAATCTTTGGGTGTTGCCTTGTTGAGATCTCTAAAATCCATACAAATACGGACCCTTCCATCTGGCTTTCCTATGGGCACCATATTGGAGACCCACTCTGGATAGTCGATGGAGATGATGAACTCTACGTCCAACAATTTTTGCAACTCATATTTTACCATTAAGGCTACTGTTGGATGCATCTTTCTAAGTTTTTTCTTGACTGGCTTCTTCGATAGATCTAGTGAAAGGTTATGAGTAACCAATTTTGGATCTAGACCCGACATGTCTTTGTAAGTCCAAGCAAAGAGATCAGGTCTCTCTTTCAGTAGAGGGATGATGCTATCACGCTCATCCGGAGTGAGACTCTCTCCAAATCTAACCTTCTTTGGATTGGTGGGATCTTTACCGATATCCACATCGAAGGTTTTCTCTACTGACATATGTGATCCCTCCTCAAGCTGGTGAGGCATAGGAATCAGATGGATGTCATCAACCGGGTTCACATGTTCCTCTTGGGAAGCATTCTCGACATGACAAACATCCTGAGCATAGCCTGGTGCGAAATGAAATGGTTGCAGCATTTCTTCATTTGGGAAGAAATCTTCAGAGACTGGCAAGTCAGCATGATCCCAATCGATAGCATCCATGTTCAGATGCAGCGGTTTGGATGGATCTACTGGATTGTAGAGTGGAGTGGTCAAATCAATGGAGACCATATTGATGGAATGGAATTGATCTCCGAAACCACATGGACAAAACTCTATCCCTGAAGCGTAGCTTTCATACTCAAGATCTGGTTCGGATGGTACGGGCACAAATGGATCCTCTCTATGGGATGTCCATATAACTGGATCCTCCTAGTGCACTGGCTACAAAATGGGATCTCTCAGCTCAAGGAGCTCCACGTACATAGGTGGATCGAGAAAGAGTTCCTGATACCTCTCTTCAAGCTCTCTTCTTTCCCTCAGGCTGTGATGGAGATTAATCTCCCGATGCAAACCTATAGCTGTAATAGGTGGGGGACCTCTAGGTGGAGGCCTATTACGTAAGTGGTGAGGTCCCAAATAGGCCATCTCCATCGAGTCCTCATCATCATTGTACAAATACAATCTATCACTTCCCCCTCTTCTAAGGAGTGATTAGGCAGATGTGGTCCCATGTATCTGATTCTATGATCGCTATCATCACTATCCAGATAAATCTGATAGAACGATCGTATATATGATACTACCATGTAAACTGGTGCTACTCCTTCCTTAGAGCACTCAGTGTTGGGAGGGAATTCCTCCATAACATGCTTTGATTCCCTAGGCAATAGATATTGTGGATACACGAGCCTAGAATCGATCCTCTCATCTACATCACTATGGTCACTACCATGGATGGGCCACTCTATTGTGTCTATGCATAGTGGGAGATCAGCTGGGTGAGGCTTTAAGTAAGCCTCCTCTGTTTCATATTTATAATCACTATCGACTATGAAGCGCTCGTTCGTCTCTTCCACTTGTTCCATAGGCAGTAGATGGCATATAAACGTCGGACCTAGAAAGGTCGGCTTGATTTCCTCCTCAGATTGATCATCATTTGAGGACTCATCATCCGCATCATAACTAGGTCCACTCATTTCGGAGGTGGACTCCTCCCCATCATCATCACAGAGATCTCCTAACTTGAGATCGCCTACAGCATGGGGGTCATGCCCCTGCATACCAGTGTCATTGGTAGCACCATGGATTTGGTTACCTAGGTTGTCTCTAGGGTTGTCCTCTAAGGGCCCATCATGGTATGAATCAGGTGGCCCTATGGTAACAAATGATACCATCTAGTGAGTCCTCCAACAACTGGAAGGATTAGGGTGATATGGAGTAAAATCCACATCATCCTCCAGACTCAAGTACATGCGATCTAAGGATGCAACAAGCAAATCGTCATGACCCTATACTTGTAACCCTAACCCGAACCTATCAGTAGCTAACTGATAATGAGGTTCGAGTGGAGTTCTACATCCTTGTTCGAAAATACCAAGGTCACGCCCATGCCAATGATACGACTCAAAAATGTGCATGGCATATTCTAGGTTGGACAGATAGCGCACATTCATAGTGAATGGCTCATCATCATCCTCATCTATGGACATTTTGGTGGGTGCTTGATCCAGCCCTACGTAGACGAAGTTTGTTTGGTTGGGTGGCTCACCCAATGACACTACAGATCCAATCAAAAATCGATGGGCGTGCGGTCGGCCCATCTCTTGTGCAGTTTTTAGGATAGGTCCGAAAGTAACATTTTGCACAAGATACTCACCCAACCCTGTGTTGGCTAGATGAATGGTCACCTATGGTGTAGATGACCCTATTGAAGATGCAGGTGAAGTAGGCTGAGGTGCCTCCTCGACTTTGTCTTGAGGTTCTTCCACATCCATGGGAGTGGGAGTCTCATTGGTGATTGATCTGGGCACATGATTTTCCACTTTCTCACCCAATTTTACCTTTAGCTTCTCGACTTGTCGGTGCATTGTCAATGCAGTCGACTTTAGAGAAGTTGTAGTCATATGCTCAGATCTGTGTGACACAGATGTCGATGGTTGAGCATGGGCTACTGGTTTGCCTATTGGAATCTTAACCGACGAGACAGGTCAGATATCCAAATGCATCGATGGGAGTACAAAACCCCTAGGCAAATCTGCTAGGTTCATGAACTTGAATGGTTCTTCATCCGAGGACACTACGTGAACTTGTCCCTCATGAATGTATTTCACACACTGATGCAAGATAGAGGGGATGCAATGCATTTCATGAATCCAAGGCCTCCCGAGTAGAATGTTGTATTGCATGGCACCCTCTATCATGTGACACATCACAGAGATGGTCTTGAGTCCCACCTGAATAGGTAGAACAATTGTGCCAACCATCGAGCATAGCGCATCGTTAAATGCTCTCAATGTAAAGGTGGTAGGCACAATGTGTGACTTGGGTAACTTGAGGTGGCTCAGTGCCTTGGTCATGATTATATTGATCGAGGACCCAGTGTCGATCAAGACCCTTTTGAAAGGCATGTGGTTAACACACGTGATAATATGCAATGGTGGGTCAGCCATAATAGTAGGAACCATCCTCACTTCATGATCATAAAATTGTATCGTGGGTTCTTGACACTATTGTACATGTCCCACAAAATTTGTAAATGCATGGGCATCTTGGGACTGTACCTCAATGGACCTCAAAATGTCCATAAGAGTCTCCCTGTGTCTAGGGGACTACTGAATAAGCTCATATATTGACAACTTCGTAGGAGCTGTCTGTAGGTTCTGAACTAACCTGCTCCTTATGGTCACCACCGGTCTAGCTGGTGGGCCTGGAATGTTCTGAGTTGGTCATTGATCCGGCGTAGCTTGTATTCTAATGGGAGCACGAGGTCGATTCGGTTGATCGTACCTCCCATGTCTCATAACAACATTGACCATGCCTACGAACCCTTGGGTAGGTGGTTCGATTCTCACTTGATTGACCTGGCCGACATTGTTACGAGGTGCCTCATGATTAGGTAGTGGATTTTTGAAAATCCCCATGTTTCTATTGTCGGCGCCTATGGGTTGCCTGGTATTACCAACTCTCCTTTTTCTATCATGTTCTGCATGATGTGTTTGAAGGACCAACATGTCTCGATGTCATGGCCTTTCGCTCTATGGAATATGTAGAATAGATCATCTTGATGCCACTTTGACTTTGGCACATTCGGATCTACTAATTTGACCTCAGGCAATCGTATGGCCTTGGCCTCGCACAGTTGATGAAAAATCAAAGTCATCGATTCCGTCAAGGGTGTGAACTGGCGAGGTGGGCGCTCTTCTTTGTTTTTGCCCTTATAGTTGTTTTTGCGTGTCTCATAACATGCAGGAGGAGGTTGAGCCTGATAATTAGGCTTTTGTTGTCCCTTGTCTTCTCCTCCGAGATTTAGTACTACTTGATTCACGTGGGCCTGCTTGCCCTATTGTTTTGTAGTACTCTTTTTAAACCCCTCTTTCCTGGTCTTGAGCTTCAAGCTGCCTTCTTGCAACTTGATGTCCTCGATCACCCTGGCTTGCGCCATAACTTCCTCGAATGTAGGGTACTACTGTAGCTGCAATAGTAGCGAGATGTGCTTGGCACAACTCTTTGTAAACATTTAGGTCAGTTCAGCTGTAGGAATAGGGAATGGTAGCTTTGCCATTATTCTATGCCACCTCTTTCTATATTGCTCGATGGGCTCATCATCGCGCTGAGCTAGCATAGCTAAATCGGAAAGGTTGGCCTATTTCTTGATGCCAAATGAATAGCATTCAAGAAATGCATCGACCAACTGCTCGAAACTAGTAATACTATGTTTCTTCAGTTGGTTGAACCACTCTCAGGTCGGGCCAAAAGTGTCGTAATGAAAGTGCGCAACAACAAAGCATCCTGACTCTCTATCTAGAAACAAGCATCCAAAAAACTCGTAACATGTTCTTGTGCATCCTCATCACCCTTGAATTTTTCCAACCGAGGCATATCAAAATGCTCGAGATATGGAGGCGTAGGCACCGAGGGGTCTAGAGGTTCATTGTGTATCTTCCTCAGTGTCGACTTTTGCATAGTCATGCCCTGCCTCTCTATTGCTTTGACCTTATCGGCCAAAACCTTGTACGCCTTAGAAGACAAAAAGTCCTCCTCCCTAAGCTACCATGGAGGTGGTCTAGGAGGTAATGTCTTCTTCGGGGGAGGTGGAGGACATGGCTCTTCCTCCTCCTCAACTCGACAACTCTCAGGGTAGCCCTGATCATATCTGTCTGCATCTACGTGCTCATGCTGCCTCTGTCTAAGATCATTGAGTGATGGTAGTCGCTCCCTCTATTGGGCACTGACATGAGTACGAGCGTCTCTTCGCTCCTCATGCATATCGGCTAGGGACACAACCCTTCTATGCACACGCTCTCTATGCTCCTCGGGAGGGTATAGGCCAGCCCTGGCTAGCCGATCCTCCTACTCTATACGCTCCTTCGAGCTAGAATATACTCCTCATGCATGCGCTGCTCATATAATCTCTATCGTAGGAGCCTTTGTGCTTGAATATTTTCATCTTCAATATGTTGCCTCTCTAGGCGAGCATCATCCAATTGATCTTGGAGGAGCTGACATCTTTGCTCGGACACCAGTCTATGTGATCTATCGATCTGGTCGACCGTAGGAGGCCTCCGATGTGTGTGCTCTATGTGAGCTACCTTATGGGTTCTGTACCCATCAGACAGATGTGTGGATGATGGACGTGTGACATGAGGGTGCTTAGAAGCCTCTCCATGCTCTCTAGTGATCTTGATACAACTACCGCTATGCTCACTCGGAGCACGAGTGGGTGGAGCTATAGGCTTGCAGCCTAGCTGCTCAAGAACACTACCTAGACCATCTAGCTATCTAGACCTCCACCGCTCATGCGATGGTGTTCCATTAGCTCCCACCTTTGATATATCAATGGTGATCTTGCATGGTGAGCCATGCATGGGAGTATGGGTGGACCTATGCTCGAAAGTGAGCCTATCCTCTTACCCCTGAATGGGTGGATCTCTGACTCATCTATACTCTGACGATGGAGGGTTAGAACCTCCTATGGACCTAGTACGTATGGGAACCAACTTGGTCCCCTGCACCACATATTCCTCGGTCGATCCCATGGATGCGCGTGTAGTGCGGTCTCGATAATGGCTTTGGGGTAGAGCATCCTCATGCTGAGAAGCTCCATGCTCAGTCCTATGCCTAGAGGAGTGTACTAAAGCTCCTCTATCAGGGGTCCACTCAATGGGATCTCCCCATGTCGAGTTGTCACCTCTAATGCTTGTCGAACGTCATTCGGTTCGCTCATGTGTATGAGGACTCGACACATGTTGTTGTGACCCAGTTGGGGGTTGATCATGGGCATCGGTCCTAGACCTTTGTCGATCACCCCGTGTGTTCACCATTTGTGTACCTGACGTCTAGATGTGTTTTATTATGCAAACAATGTAAACAAATGGTGATTATCTCTTTTAAATTTTTATTGTGAGCCCTAAACTGTTTGATGTTGTTTTCAGATGTGTTGTATCAGTGTTAGAAACTCTCACATGTTTTGAAATATTGTTGGATTTTAAACTCAGTTAAATTGGCTTTCACCTATATACTCGCACAAGCCGAATATGGTAATGACATCCATACTCAATGAAGTAGCATAGGTACTACCAACCCTCACCCAACACACCGTGCACAATGATACACCCTTTCGAAGAAGAGTGCATGCTATTTTGCATGGATAGGACAGTTCTTGGGTCGGCCTTGGCAATGAGTGGGTCCCGATAATACAATTTCAAATGAGCCAACCAAGTGGTAATGACATCCACTGTTGGTCTCAATCAAGCGGGTTGGATGTGAGAGCCCAACGCCACTGATGTTTAAATGATACGTGGTGTGTGTGGTTCCTTTTATTTTGCAAAAATGACAAATGCATCATAGAGCATAATGACCATTCCTACATGATGTACATGAAAAGAAAAGGAACGTTTTGAATTCAGACATAATGCATGCTAATGTCCTACATGATATTTTGATGATGCAATTACAATGACATGGCCACTGATTGGACCTCAAGCATGCAAACGACACACAATATTTATCAAGGTCATTGTATTTAGGGGCAGACTACACTCAGAGGTCCGCTATTCCCAACAACGCCTTTCCACTGAACGGAAATAAAAAATAAACTAGGACTTGTTCATTGACCCCTTATATTTTTGTTCCTAGTTTGCAATGGTTCGATGATTTTTGGAAAGATGCAGAGCAAAAAATTCAACACAGAAGGTGAAATTGGGACCTACCTCAGCTCCTGCTCTATTGCCCACTGATTTCCTTGTTGTCTGCTTCTTCCTCTGTGAACCGTAGGTCCGACCTGCGGGCTGCAGTGGAGACCGCAGGTTACAGCCATGGGCCAAAAAATAACCGTAGCTGAAAGCTGCGGTTAGCACCTGTGGAAAGAAAAAGCCAAGAATAGTCAAAATTCAAGGCTAAAATTGTGGGGTTCCACCATGATCGCCATCTGACGTAACCACGGAGCGTGCCTAGCTAGTGTATTGATCTATACCATCGTAAAAACACAAAGATCCACACAAATGCACAAATTGAACAAAGAAGCCAACTAATGCAAAGTTTCTTATATTAATATTCGAAAGGATCTCGGGTTACAAAAATGCCCTCTCAGGGTCACTCCAAAGATGATACAGATGTTACAATTGCCAATGCCCTCAACAGGGTAGGCGCGCTTATTTGTTGCTCCGGTGATTACTCACAAACCGCCTTGGGGTAGAGCTAACCCCCTTCTCCGCGATGTGGAAGGATTATGATATAGGCTCCCTTTTGCACCTGTCTCCCTACGAACAAGAAACAACAGCGCATGATTACAAAGTTTGATAGCCTCTCGTGATGAGGCCCTTTAAAGAAACATACATGTAAATACCATTAAACTAGTAAAACAAGAAAGCATAAAGAAAGGCTTTAAGCTATTCTAATCACATCAAGAATTATACTACAACATACAAGACATGAATAAGCAAATGATGCATTGAACAAATATCGAATTAGAAGCAATAAAACATCTAAAAGATCCAATATACTCCTACCCAATGCAACGCATAAAATGCCTAATTCCTACGGTCAGAGTTTCTCTAAAATGCAATTAAACCTATGAAAAGACTAACATGACTAATCTATGCGGTAAAAAGCAAAATGAGTAAGGTGATATTTAACCTATTGCAAACCATAGCTGTGAGGGGCGGTCTGCACTGTGAACCATGGTTGACAGCCATGGTTTGACCTCTGATGTGTTTGCCCTCAGAATTAGGGGCAGTGGGCTTGACCTCCTTGTCCGAATTGATGTTCAAGGGTCGCCTTTGTCGTCCTCTGATAGATTTGGTGGTCAAATCACTGTGAAGGGCCTTCGTTCACCCGGATTTGTGTTTCTTGATCCTCCTAGGCACCTAGGGCATCCATGGCTAATTGGTCTTTGGATGGATAGCAAAGGGGGCTCTCAAATGCACAAGGTCATTATGCAATTTGATAGGGCTTCGCTGCTCTCTTGATCAATTAGCTCGCTCGATAATTCGCCAACACTTCGCTATACAAATTATCTCTCTTCTTATCATCCCCGCTTGGAGGGGGTATTTGTAGCATGCCCCTAGGGCTAGGGGTGGCTTCATGGAGAAGCCAAGACCAAGAAGGTTGGTTAGGACAGTTGGGATGGAAGCCTTTGGAATATTCCATCCTCCAACTGCCTCCTTCTAGATCTCTTGGCCGTTCCAACCGATTTGGCTCGGATGGAAGGCCTAACTGAACTCCAGTTCAGACCGTAGGTCATAGCTATGGTCCAGACTATAGACCGTAGGTGTCAACCATGGTTCAGACTGGAGACCGTAGGTCTAGGTTGTGGTTCAGACTGCTTAGGCCAGAATGCCTAAATTGAGTGGTTAGAACCACTGCTCTATCTTGGAGTCTATCCAAGATCCTTCATATGGTTTTGTAGCATGTCCATATGAGTAGTCACCCTCGGCATGACGCATTTTAGGTGTCTACAATTTTTTTCCAAAGGCTTGACATGAATAATTCCAATAGGCTTATATTTGCTTACCCATAGGCTATATTAATAGTGCTCATAGGCACTTCATCACACTTTTAGCCTATGCCTAATAGGACCAGATTATACATATTTCAAAAATTCTATATAATGGATAACCCCTTAGTGATTTACTTACCTCCATTCTCATGAAATTATTGGTGGTCTAACCAAATATCTTGTCATAATACTTAGTGTTAGCTTAAGATGTTTTGAAACCAAATGGAGAAAAACAAATCTAAATTAACAAGTGCATTATCAATTTATTTTCCATTAAGGAAGAAAGCAAAATCATTTGCAAAGTGAGAATTTTTGCACTTCCTTGTTGAGACAAGCATCTACCCTATACAAGTCTATTTTGACAAGCATGTTCAAAAGGGTAACATAATACATTTTCTAATATTATGTAAAGAAATAGTGAAAAGGCATATCTCTAAAAATTAGATATCAAGAGAGGGAAAAAATCAGACAATCATCCATTCACTACACCTTGATAGAAGTATCCTCAATCAAAAGGGAAATCCTTCTAGTATACCTTATCCCAATTCCCAACCACTACAACATATTTAGGACAAATACCCATTTAACCTAGTCATATGCTTTGTCAAAATTAAACTTAAAAAAGTTGCATCTTATACAAATTGATTTACCCATTCCATGAATTTTCATGTTAGGACCAAGTTGCCAAAAATAAATACTCCTTTTGAAAGCTCCATTTAATTAGGCTTGATATTGTTTATAAGCTACTAGTCTTAAGATCTAGCCAAATATTTAATTATATTCTTGGAGGAGGTATTATATATATTTATAGGTCTCTACCCTAAGAACGAATTTTAATTCAAAACTTTAGGAATGAGATTGATAATCCCTTGATGGATAATGTTACCTAGAAAATATTGTTTTTGATATTTTTGGTTCATAATATATAAATCTTATCCAAGAACTGATTGCGTGACTTTATATAATATTGTAGGTAGGTCATAAAAACCTAGAAGCTTATTTACAAGAATTAAAATTAAATTGTCCTTCATCTCTTACGAAGAAAGAGAGCTATTACGCCAAATACCAAGGTCTCTATCAAATTTAGTGGTAATGCATGTGTTGAATGAATTTACAGTTCTTGTTCAATTACAAGTTGTCGTCTTTGAAAAGTGACTCAAAATTTTCAACAAAGATGTTAGAAATACTTCCTTTACATTCCTTTAAATGGATACTCTTATGTATAATATGATTCTTTCCTTCATATATTTATTTCTAGGTAAATTGGTAAAATTGCCCAAACCATTTGATACTTGAGTCTACAAAAAGTGCAAGTCTATATAATTGTACAATGCTTGGTAGGATACATTAAGCTTACTCCCAAGCATTTCTCTCCTCTTTGCCTTTCTTTTGCCAATATCTTCCCATAATATTGAAGAGAGTAAGTAAAAATTGGTTGTTCCACCATTCTATAAAACAAGTAACATTAGTCATCGGATATTTTTTCTCCATTGAGATTAGAGATAATATAAACTGATAAAAAAAGGTAAAACGAGTCCAAATGACTTAGATTACACTGACTTCCATGGTTGTAATTAGATCAAGTAAACTACACCTCTTTTTACCATATATAAGGATAACACAAGGCATCCAATGCTCTAAGGTTATTATGAGAACAAATCCAAGTTCAAAATTCCTTAATTGAAAGCAACTAATGAATGAAAGTCAAATTTTATCTAATTTATTTTGAATAATATTAAAATCTACCTAGATCCCAAACTACAACTCCATAGATTAATCATATTCTTTATTCATTGGTACTAGACATTTATACACTTTTCCTTATAAAAAAATAATGGTCTAAACACATTAATTATATAGATCATCCCTTCAATATGTAACTAATTGCCTTATGTAGTGAGATAATCCTATGATTACCCCACCACTTCTCTCCAAGTTTGTGGAGATAAAATAGACACCATAACTCCAAATAGACTACATCACCAAATCCGATCATACTTCTACATATTTTATTTCCTACAAAGTGCCTACAAAGTGCCTACAAAGTGATAATATCTAATCCAAGAAGACAATTATATCCCTTATACAATGCTTAAACCTGGATAACTTAAGTTTCATAATAAACCATGATAAAAGCATCAACACATTAACCTTAATGTTCAAGCTTGATGACATGAGACTTAAATTAATTTTCATGTTGATCAAATTTTTGTTGGCCAAACAAATTATAATGCAACCCCATAGGATATATATATATATATATTTATTCCTATTAGAATTTCACTTAAACAAACATTGAATGTTTGATATTTCTTTGAATTCTATTAGAAATGCAGAATGCATTTGAACATTATAATCCACCTTTGCATTGGTGTGATTGAACTATATATAGATGTTTAATCAAGAGTGTACAAGATTGGGAGTTACTAGTTTCCAAATTCCCATAACCTTCATAATCATGATATGAATATGTCAACATGACATAATGTTCATAAAATTCCCCTCTTATTACATCTATTCTCGATCAAAGAATAAACAAAAAAAAAATCTATTTTTTTCAAATTTTACATGTGCAAGAGACTATAGATGTGTTATTGGAAATTTAAAAAAAAGAAGATGTTATCTACAGTTGTCATATAGATTTGTTTTTTTGATAAGATCTACCATCTAGATCTATAGTCTATACCTGCCATTTAGAGAAGAGTTGTAATTTGTAGAAGAGCTACTATTGGGATCTTCCATAGCAAGAAGAGTTGTCATCACCATCTAGAAGAGTCATATAAAGTTACCATCATAGGATATTGTTGTCTAAGGTGAAGTTTAATAGTGTCATTTGAAAAAGGATTGTATGAAGTGAACTTTGACCTTATCATATGTTGACTAGGTTATCTAGCAACAAGGTTATATAAAGATGCATGAGGGTCATCTATTAAGAAGTTTCCATCTAATAAATACATGGACGATTATAAATTTAACTTCCAAATAGTTGAAGGCTTGTGCCGGTCTTTAAGAAAAAATTGAAAAATAAAAAACACTTATTACTTGTAGACACCAAAATCCAGCCACTTGCAAGTCATCTATACCTTCCTGTCAGCCACATGTCAATCATTCATCCTTCCCGCCATTATTTGGCCCAAATCCACACTTTCTCGCCATTATTTGGCCCAATTTCACCTTTCCCGCCATTTTTCATCCCCAAATTTATTTAAATTAATATTTATATATATATTTTAATATTTTAATATATTTTAATATATATATATAAATATAGTTTAAGTGATTTAATCTAAGCCGTCCATCTTTCATTTAATCTCATCCGTCCATCCTTCTTAATCCGTTTCACAACCTAGATTTATTCTCTACCCTTGGATCCACTCTAATCTTAGCCACACGTTCAAAGTGTCGTTAAAACCCTAAAGTGTGCCCTAAGAGTAGATTATAAATAGAGCCACATTGATGGCTCAAACCCTACTTCTAGGACTTCTATCTTGGCTATCTTTGCTATCTTTTTCTCCTATCTCCTATGTGTTATCTCTGATTCTAATTCTTCTACTGCTATCTCCTCTATCTCTCTTCTGCTACCCTTTCACCGCATCCATCGTCGCTTCCATCGTCGCTTTCATCGCCATCTCTTCTGCAGCACTCTGCAGAATCCCCCATTCTTGTTGCAAGTGCCCGCGGGCGTTTACCAAGTGCCCGCGGGCATTTACCAAGTGCCCACGGGCGTTTACCCATAGCCACAGACTCAGACCGGCATCTGTAACCCAGATCCAGAAGCACGCGGGTGTTCAGCGAGTGCACCAAGGTGCCTTTCGCAGTCGATTTGACAACCACATTACTTCCAGGTGTCGCCTGGTCTAGCTGCGTTAACAGAGAACAGGTATAAATTAGTTTAAAGCAAGTAACTTCTTTTCTTTTATTAATCTGTTGTTGAATGCATTCTATTTTTCTAGGGTTTTAGATTGTTTCTGAGGGCTCACATAGTGGATCCCTCTTAGTAATTTCTAACTCCTTGATAGTGTGCCCTAAGAGTAGATTATAAATAGAGCCACCTTGATGGCTCAAACCCTACTTCTAGGACTTCTATCTTGGCTATCTTTGCTATCTTTGCTATCTTTTTCTCCTTTCTCCTATGCGTTATCTCTGATTCTAATTATTCTACTGCTATCTCCTCTATCTCTCTTCTGCTACCCTTTCTTTGCATCCATCGTCGCTGTCATCGCTTTGTCGCCATCTCTTCGCAAAGACTCTCGGAATCCCCCATTCTTGTTGCAAGTGCCCGCGGGCGTTTACCAAGTGCCCGCGGGCATTTACCAAGTGCCCACGGGCGTTTACCCATAGCCACAGACTCAGACCGGCGTCTGAAACCTTAATCCAGAAGCACGCGGGCATTCAACGAGTGCACCAGGGCGCCTTCCGTAGCCGATTTGACAGCCACATTACTTCCAGGTGTCGCCTGGTCTAGCCGCGTTAACAGAGAACAGTATAAATCAGTTTAAAGCAAGTAACTTCTTTTCTTTTATTAATCTGTTGTTGAATTCGCATTCTATTTTTCTAGGGTTTTAGATTGTTTCCGAGGGCTCACATAGTGGAGCCCTCTTATTAATTTCTAACTCCTTGATAGTGTTAATGTGTGCAGTTTTTTGATAGCAGATCCGGTTTATTGATGGCAGCTGATTAAGCTGGAGTGGTCCAAGCAAGGGATACAACAAAGCCCACTCACTCTGTTGGGATTGAAGATACATTCTTCGAAGACGCCACCATTTGTGCCAGCTAGGGTTTCGGAGAACCCTAGCATGAATTGTAATCTTGTATCACAAATAAAGGGTTACAGGCCCAGTTGTATTCAAAAAGGAGTTTTTAAACTCCATCGATTAATAGAAATCGTTTGTTTTGTGCAACTTTCTTGTACTCCATTATTGTGGTTTTATCTTTTGTTTGGCGTTGTATTTTTAATCTACAAATGGCGATCACGGTGGGACCCCCTAGGGTTTCATATTTTTAATACTTGCTTTACTAATCTGTTCCTGTTTTCTGTTTTATTTTGCAGGTTCCAAAATCGCGAAATTCATTGTTCCAGCGAACTAGGGTTCTCGAGTTTGCGAAAACGCAGCGCATACGGAGGGGCGTCTGGAAGTCCAATACGAAACGCAGAGGTGCGTTTCAGCCTGTGCAGACTCCCGTGGGCATTTGAAGTCAGTTTTACAGAAAAGCGTAGGCTTCCAAGTAAGTGCTGTACTTTTTACGTTTTTGGTTTTTCTGCCATATTTTGTTTCTTTTTCAGATCATTACTTTAAAATGAACAAAAACTAAGTAATCTGGAAAGAACAGCTTATTTTTAATTACATTTTTCTTTGCATTGCATTATTGATTGTTGCTTGCATTAAAAAAAAAAAAATTTTGCATACCTAGCCGCATATTAGAATAGCTACGAATTATTTGTTTTAATTATCTAAGTAGGACTATTGATTGGATGTCAATAGTACTCCTGCCATTGGGTGATTCCGGGCAGAGAAGTGGACGAACCTTCCGGTTGCTCCTTTGATATCTGATATCATTGGTAGGCAGGGGGTTTTAAACGGTGTACTCCACTTCTTCAGAGGAAATGACATGTTTTCAGTAGCCTCTTGCTTAGATCATTAGAACTTTTGATTTATAGCCTTGTATGTACACATTAGATAACTAAAACATTTAAAAAAAAAAATTCATTGCATTTTCATATTGCATTTAAAACAGTGATATCTGGATTTCATCACCAGGTATTGCTTGAAGTTTAGTGATGGTGGAATTCATCTCCATCCATTAAACTTCTCGCCTTAGACACCATAGGTCACCCCCGAGCAAACTTGCTCGGATTTCATCACCAGGAAGAATCTCGTTGTCCTTTCCTAGCCATAGTTTTTACCTTTTTTTCGTGAATAATTCAAGATTAGATCACATGCAAAACTCATAAACCGGACACTTAAAATTTACTACAGATTAAGATCAGAAAATAATTAATTAACCGCAAGGTAAGACACATTGGTGGAAACCTAGGTTGTGACTGTTTTCTGATAATTTTTGTAGTGTAAATTTATCATTCTAGTTTTGCATTCTTCTTTTCTGAATTTGTTTAGATTTATTGCTCTATGGTCTTAACAAGGAATCAATCTAAAATGTTAAATCTAAATAATCAAATGGGAAATTCACATAACATCCCCACCACCAACATGGCCACTTATCCTAGTGAATTTCAGGCAGGTTCGCCTACAGGACTTTCACGTCCTTCTACCATCTACCACATGGCCATGCCCATGGAGGAAGACAATTCCTCTCATATTACCCACATTGATATGGCCCAAGTGCAAACTCACTTAAGAGATGGCACTGGTTATGTCCTTGAGCCAATCCAAGATTCCCCTATGCAAGATTCTATTTTTCAGCAGGATATTGCATCAACCATACCCGCTGGTTTCACTCAGGTCTACACTAACCCTTTTTTGAGGCTAATGTGGTATCTGCTCAGCCGGCTTCATCTCCAACATCTTCCCGGATGCTCAATTGTCCTCCTTTGGAGACAAATGTAGTGTCTTCCCGACCACCTTCTCCTCCATGTACCCGAGTGTACACCAATTCTCTTTATGAAGTTGGTGGAACCTCCTCTAGCCATGACCAATTTCAACCCTCTTCTTCCCAAACCATTTATGGTTTCACCCTACCCGGAGCACGATCCATCGTTCCTTCCTGGTATCGCCTACTTCAGCCACCTTCATCGCCCCTGCTATGCAGTCTTCTGTGACTACCATGGCAGCCTGCCCTCCACCTTCATCCAATCATCCCACCTCCCTTGGGTTAGAGATTAATAAGGTTAAGGAGTACCTCGACAAGTTGCTTCAGCAACAACAGCAACAAAATGCTCAACCACCTGTCGTAGTAAATCCTACACCCCAACCAATTTCTACCCAACCAGCTTTTATTAGCTCAGCCCCACCCGGGTACTCCCAATCTTCGGTGGTGTCCATTCCTACCCCACCTTTCTCCCAACCTAGTCCAGCTTCATCATCTACCCCAATCACCTTCTTTCCGGTATCATCCATACCAACAACCCGTCCATTCCACACCGCCTAATCCAGGCAATTTCATCCCATCTCATCAATTTTCCACTCTTCCATTACATCATCATAATCATCAAATGAGTCAAAATTTTAATGAAGATCCTTGACTCCATGCTATGCAACAACAGATTGACAACCTTATGCTTAACGTGCCTGGCTCATCTAGTCAGAAACCTACGCTGAGGTCATTGATCAATCAACCAATTCATCCTTCGGTACCTTCACCACCATATCCGACTGATTTCACATTACCGAAGTTTGACAAATTTCGAGGAACTGAGGATCCTCATGAACATGTGAGCTCATTCATGCATGCTTGCTTTAGAATCCAAAATAATGATGCTCTTATGCTCAGAACTTTTCCTCGAACATTAGGAGGAGATGTTGTACAGTGGTATAATCATTTAGCTCACCATAGCATTTATGCTTACGAGCAATTGATTAATCTGTTTTTAGAACGATTCTCCCTGAATGTACAAAAGAGAGTTTCATTGTCCGACTTATACAAGCTCAAGCAACATGACGATGAGACTGTTTATGACTTTGGAAACCGTTGGAGGGCTATCATTAATAAACCGCCATTCTCCCTACCAATGGAGGAGTTAACCAAAATGTTCACCCAGAGTTGTCTAAAACCTATCTCTTGGTTACTCCAATTACAACAATTGAAGAGGCTTTGGCCCAAGCAAGTATCATAGAAGACATTAAAGTCCAAGAGGGTGTTTTAAAACCCCGTAGAAAAGAATGGCAACAAAAGGGCCAACAACGAAATAATAATTATGGCCAAAACAAACAAGCACAAGCTAGTACAACCTCAAATGTTAACCAAGTTAATCAAGTGGTGGCGAGCCAGCCCGTAATGGCTCAACAACAACAAGTAATGCAAAGTCAACCGCAACCAATTGCTTATCATGCGGTACCCGCCCCTACTCAACCAGCATCCCAATACCGGGCCAACCATGGAAACTCGACCTTGGCAAAACAATCGTCCCAAGCGACAATTCACACCTTTAGATGAACCATATGCGGTCATATTCAACAAGTTATATAGCACAAATCAGATAACTTTACCTGAGTTTAAACCTTTAGACCCATCTAGAAGGGGGAAGTATTACAAGGAGTACCTATTTTGTCCTTATCATAGGCAAAATGGGCACGATATCAATAATTGTACAACTTTCAAACATGTGATCCAAGATCTTATTGAGATTGGAGCCATTAAATTGGATAGCCCCTTAGCCCAACAAAATCAAAATCTTGGTATATTTCAAACACCCCTTCCACATCGGGAGGAAGCTCCAACAACTTCGTGGGGAGTAACTCATGTAACTCCTCCTAATCAAGTCAACCATGTACAACAATACCAAGGTTTTGTGGGTACTATTAACGTAGTAACCCGGGGTCAAAGGGCGAACCAACCAAATCAGGCCGAACCACAGCCACCTGTACAAACCCCCAGTCCACCTCAGGTAACAATGACCCAACGACGTGCTAGTACTTCTCAACAACCGCTAAATCATTCTACTCAACGCCAACGACCCATCATGTCATTGAGTAGCCGGTTAACTACCACCTTAAAAATGGCTTCGCCAAGTTATCGATCTATGACCTCATTCAACAATCTCCTCCGCATAGAGAGGCATTAATGGAAATATTAAAGTCAATCGAGCTTCAAACTCAAGATACTAATGCCTTCAACAACTTTGTGGGGAGTATTCAAACATGCATGGAGCCCTCCATCACTTTCTATGATTTTGAAATCAAACCTATGTCAACAGAAAGTATAGATCCTCCACTACATATCATGGCCAAGATCGATAACAAGCCATTCAAGAGAGTCTTAATTGACACCGGTTCCTCAATCAATATCATTACAACATCGGCGTTGAGTCATCTAAAGCCATCGCCATCCCTTATCACAAAGTCGACTTTTACTCTTAAAGCATTCAATGATGCTTTATCTTCCACGGTTGGCACAGCTATCTTGCCCATTGAGGTAGGGGCCCGAACTTTGCATACCTTGTTTCACATCTTGGAAGGGACCATGGCATACAATGTATTGCTTGGACGGCCTTGGCTTAGGGAGATGAGATGTGTCCCTTCTATACCGCATCAATGTCTGAAGTATGTATATGAGGGACAAGTTCATTGTGTACCTGCCGACATTGAACCCTTCAAACATTGCAACTATGTCTCAAATCCTTATGAGATTGTGTTGCCATCCACTCATCTTTTCTTGACCCCATCTACTTCTTCTATACCATCTTCTTCTAGAGCTCTCATTCCCGAAGAGCTACCCATCATATCGCAACCATCTTCCTCTTCCGCTATTCCATCTCATTCACCACTTTCTTCATCAACTAATCTTCCTTCTTCTTCATCGGTGACCACATGCACATGTGGCCATGACCAATCATCTCTTTCCACGTCATTACCCCCTTCTTCTACACCTTCTTCAACATCACCTATTATTCCTCCATCTTCCCAACCATCACCAACTGATGTTTCACAAGTCAGTGAAGCATCAACCCAACCAAATCCTTCCAATTCTTCTATCCCACATTCTTCTATTCCATCATCTAGTCCATCTCCCTCCCAAGTCAAGGTCCATCTCACTGATGAGGTATTGGTGAGTATGCCATCCAAGATGTCCACATCACACCGTTCAATGTGCAAACAAGTTAAAGATTTTGGTCGTCCACATGACCAACATTTATCCATTGGATCGGTTTATAACATGGGTTCTATGCCAAATTCCATTAATTTTGTATATGGGGGAATAGAGTCATCTTCTAGTCCTACCACCATACTAGAACCCAAGCATCCAGCTCCCGCCAATATCGAAAGGATGGAGGGTTTTCCCTCTCGCTATTTCCACAGTCATAATTGGCAGCAATTTGGCCTAGGTCGATACGAGCAAGGGGTAACCGAACGCATCGATATGCCATATCGTAGACCCACCGAGCGTTTTGGTCTGGGCTACCAACCACTTCCATCCCTTTCTTCTTTTGAACGAGCTTTTCAAAGCATTAATCTTAATTCGAAAGAAGAAATCCTCCACCCCGACGAATCCGAAGATGAAGCCTATGAAGAATTTGACGTCATGTCAAATGGTGATGAATCAAGAAGAGTCGGCGCCCATTGTTCCCCTCACTAAACAAGACGAGTTTTATCTCCAATTGTTCCCTCTCCAAGAGGCCATCTTTCGCTTGCTTCTTCCACAAGAACGAGGTGAACCACCACCTCCGCCACATCCATAAGCCATAATCCAAACCTGTATTATATGTATATACTAAAATAGTGGTTTTCACCACTACCAAAAAAAAAAAAAATCAGAAAATTCCAAAAAAAAAAAAAAAAAATCAAAATATATAAAAAATACTTTATTGCTTTATGTATGTGTGTAATAGTGGTTTTCACCACTACAAAAAAAAAAAAAAAAAACTCAAACTAAAAAAAAAAAAAAAAAACTGAAAAACTATGTTGTTTTGCACTTCAGGTCTTCCGAGGTCTTCACCGGTTTTCCCTTCCATTCCGCCCATCCTTTCTTCCATAAGTCGACAATGAATTTTGAAGACTTATTCACCCCGCTCCATAATCCATATGATCCGGATAAGCCAATCCCGATCAACCCAAGCCTGATTGACATGGATCGGATTTCATCCCCTCCATCTATTTCATAGTTCATCCTTTCCGAGGAATTGTTAAGGGCTTCCGCCAACTACATTCCTCCTTCACCTCCACATTCACCTTCATCTTCTAAGCCGGAGGTCTTCCAGCAGACATAGACGAGAGCAAGGCACAGGAGCTTGATGACATTTTAGATGACATAAATCTGATCCCTACTCCCCATCGGCTTGAGGAAGGTTCCCACATGTCTATTGAAGAAACTATCGATGTAGACCTTAGTCCAGTCCAAGATGGCACCCAAATTGTGAAACCGGCTAAAAGTCTATCATCATAGGAACAAGAGCAAATGATTGCTCTACTCAAGCGGAAGAAGGAGATATTTGCATGGTCTTACAAAGACATGCCAGGCCTAGACCCTAATTTGGTTGTCCATAACCTCACCTTACAAAAAGATGCTAAACCCGTCAAACAGAAACTTAGGAAAATGCATCCTACCGTGGCCCTCATAGTTAAATCGGAGATTCAGAAACTTCTGGATGTTAAATTTGTCGTCCCGATTGATTATCCTGAGTGGCTTTCTAACATGGTACCCGTTCGCAAGCCTAACGGGGGATACGTGTTTGCACCGATTTTCGAGATCTAAATAAAGCGTGTCCTAAGGATGACTTTCCTCTTCCAAACATTGATACTCTTGTCGACACTCGCGCTGGTCATGAAATGCTTTCGTTCATGGATGGATTTTCAGGATACAACCAGCATTCGAATAAACCCTGAAGATCAACACAAAACAACATTTACCACACCTTGGGGAACTTTTTGTTACAGGGTGATGCCCTTTGGCCTTAAGAACGCAGGTGCAACCTATCAACGAGCCATGACTTATATTTTCCATGATTATATGCATAAGATTATCGAAGATTATGTGGATGATTTATTGGCAAAATCTAAAACTCGACAAGAGCATTTTGATGTATTGGAAAAAGTTTTTGATAGACTTCTAGAGCATAAAGTAAGGTTGAACCCTAAGAAATGTGTCTTTGGTGTTACCTCGTGCAAACTCCTAGGTTTTATTATCTCTAAACGAGGTATTGAGGTGGACCCAAACAAGGTCAAAGCCATTATGGAAATGTGTCCCCCAACTAATTTGAAGGAGTTGCGTAGTTTGCAAGGAAAGATTAATTCAATCCGTCGCTTTATTGCACAACTTTCTCATAAATGTAGGCCATTTTGCCACCTACTACAAAAGGGGGTACAATTTTCATGGACAGATGAATGTCGTAAAGCCTTTGATGACATCAAGCAAGTACTTAGCATCTCCGCCGCCTTAGCTCCGCCTCGTCCAGGGGTCCCTTTCAACCTTTATATCTCAAAGCAACGGACTTTGCCTTAGGGACAATGCTTGCACAAAAGAATGAACAAAATCGTGAGCAAGCTATCTATTATATTAGTCGAACATTGGTAAGCTATGAAACCCGATATGCTTATGTGGAAAAGTTGTGCTTAGCAATGGTTTTTGCCACTAAGAAACTTCGTCATTATATGCTTAGCCATACAACATATGTCATAGCTAGAGAAAACCCTCTAGCGTTATATGATGTCTCGCACTTATAATAACACTCGTATCGCTAAATGGATAATGTTGCTTACCGAATTCGATCTTGAATTCATTAGCCAAAAATCTGTTAAAGGTCAAGTTATAGCCGATCAACTTGCGGAAGCTCCGCTACCTAGTGATCATCCTTTGATTATTGAGCTCCCGGATGATTCGGTATTTGCTATCACCGAACAAGAAGAGGACATCATTCCGGAGGAAGATGTTGACATCACGCTATTCTTTGATGGCTCTAAGTGCGCGAAAGGTCAAGGTGCCGGAGTTGTGTTTCATACACCTCAAGGGATTCCCATCCCTTTATCATTCAAACTAGACTTCCAATGCACCAATAATACAACAGAGTATGAAGCCTTAATTTTAGGTCTTCAATCAGCCATAGCTATGAGCATTAAGCGTATTCGGATATTTGGGGATTCTCAACTCGTGGTTAAACAAATTACAGGAGAATACCAAGCCAAAGAACCTACCATTAAGCTTTATCATGATGTAGCAATGAAGTTGCTCTCTAAGTTTGATTGGTATGAGATCACTAGTTTGCCTCGCTCGACTAATAGATTTGCGGATGCCATGGCCTCTCTTGGATCATTGATTCCAAAGGACTCCCTTGGAGAGGTACAGCCCCTAATCATTTCCACAATCTCTAAGTCTCGCAATTGTCCGTGCCGAGTCTAAAGATGAAAAAGATGTTTGCTTTATCCATTCGGATCCATATGAGCCTTGGTCTAGTGAGATAGTAGCCTTCCTCAAGTTTGGAACACTTCCATCTGATTTGTCTCGAATTGCCCGTCGCTGTTTTAAGCAAAAGGCAGCTCGTTTTGTTCTTTTGGGGGATGTGTTGTATAAACGTGGATATGATGGAGTACTCCTCCGCTGCCTAGAAGCAGGTGAAACACATAGAGCTATTGCTGAAGCCCATGATGGTACTTGTGGTGGTCATTTTAGTGGAATGGCCATTGCGAAGCGTATTTTACGTATGGGGTATTATTGGCCCACTATGGAACAAGATTGTTGCAAATATGTTAAACAATGTAAAAAGTGTCAAGAACACGCTAATTTAATCCATATACCATCACAAGCTTTACAGACCATCCAAAGCCTTTGGCCCTTCTCACAATGGGGTCTCGATTTAATTGGCAAGATTTCACCCGCCTCTTCAGGACAGCATACTTTCATCATTACATCCACTGAATACTTCACAAAGTGGGTTGAAGCTATTCCTCTAACCAGTACGACAGGTCCTAGAATTGTGGAGTTTATACTTCACCATATCATTTGTCGTTTTGGTATTCCCTCTAAAATCATTTTTGATAACGGCAAGTCTTTTAAGAATAAGGATGTTCGAGCTCTTTGCGAAAAGTATAATATCCAACATAGTTTCTCAACTCCTTACTACCCACAAGCCAATGGACAAGTGGAAGCTTCCAATAAGACCATAATTGCTATTCTTAAGAAACTTGTTAAAGAAAATCATAAAGATTGGCATACACAAATCCCCTTGGCATTATGGGCTTACATAACAAGCATCATAACTCCCATTGGGGCAACGCCATTTTCTTTGGTCTATGGAGCTGAAGCAATCATGCCTCTTGAGCTCGAGATCCCTTCCTTGCGAATTTCTTTGCAGGAATTTATCGATGATGATACTGCTAGACAAGCACGTCTTGATCAACTCACACTCATAGATGAAAAACGAATCAATGCTTTAGAGCATTTGCGAGTTTATCAAGACCGATTGAAACGTGCTTACAATGCCAAAGTTCATCTAAGAGAATTTCAAGTAGGGGATCTTGTCCTTAAAGAGAATCAACAAAACACCAATGCATTGCCGCATCTTCGAGATAAATTCGCGGCTAATTGGTTAGGTCCATATATGGTCACTGAAAGAGTGGGTAATGGAACTTATAGACTTGCCAGTTTAGAGGGAGAGGAAGAACCCGAACCACTTAATGTTATACACTTGAGGGCATTCTACGCATAGTTTGAATTTTATATGTACATATATACATGGCTTGTAAAAAAAAAAAAAAAACAAATAAAATAAAAAGAATTTGCATTTCATTGTTAGTTGCATACATCTCATTCAAAAACATTGCATTTCATGTGCATACATCTCATTGAAAACCATAACATTTCATTTTCAGCCATAGTTGCATATCATGTTAGAGACCATTCTATCTTTTGGATATAAAATTTGGTCAAGCAAAAGTCATGTTGCCTTAATCGGGGGCACCTTCATAAAATCCATCAAACCGAATTGTCATTCGTACATCCATTTTCCATTTGCACATATTTACATTGCCAAAATGTTTTCAATCACTCACCCATTTCTAGTGTTTTAAGCAAACTTCGAAATGCATGTCAAAGTTCTCTAGGGCCATATCACAAATTACACTAAATAAAATCTTGAGTATTGGGAAATGATTTCAAAAGCGGTCTTGAACCTATCACATTTTCACATCTTAAAAACATCTTGTGTCAAAGAGAGATAACACCATCCTTGGGTTGTGCCTTGAAGTGAAAAGGGTAATCCTCGTTTGTCCTATCATGCAAACATAGTCCATAAAATAGTGGTTCTTACCACTATCACAAGCAATCACAAAATATAAATATAAACAGAGTAGTAAGGATAGGGTAAAATTCTCATCATACTTCGGCTGAGAATCCGATTCCCCAAAGCTCTAAGGAAATGAACATTTTTCACACACCACTGATCCCAAATAAGTTGTAAGGATCGTACTACTTGTCCAATCAGACGGATAGGTAGTCATCCCCAAGGCTTACAAAGGTCAAAAACAACATGGACTATGGAGTTAACCTTCACCGGGGCTATAGACGCTTGACTCGGCGAAGTGGAGTATACTCATTGCGTGGCGACATGTCTCTCCTCAAAAAGAGACCTCTGAATGCTCATACGGACAAACTAGCTTTGGGGTCTTCTCCATAACAGGGTTACCTAATTTATGCAAGATGAGGTTAATGAACACACTTGCACACACACAAGTTTTTGATTGCCTAGAGTCACTACCATGCTTCTGATTTGGTTAATGAACTCGCATGCACACACATTTGGTCCTAGTTGAATTAGGCAGTATTAGTAAGTTTGTTTGATACCACTAGCATGTTTGAGTCTTTGTAAAATAGTCTTCCTCCATATTTTCTTCCATATCAACCTCCATATCTTCTTCCATATTCATGTCATTCCATACGTCATCCATTCACAAGCCACCAAGTTCGGTGCCCCTGATTAAACAATTATGATAACAGTTGGCTAAATCTAACTATCTAAAAGTATGAGTGCTTCTTAGTGCATATTTCATTTACTTAGTCTCGCATTAATCATCTATAAGTTTGCATTCCATTCCATCACATATGCATCAAAAACATTAAAACATATAAAAACATGCATCACAAAAACATAGGCATTCACACAAAAGAGAGTAAAACACCAAATAAATAAAAGCCATGATATATATATATGTATAAAGGTCAAACCGTACAATGAATGCCAAAAGGCTACAATATACAATAGAGCACCAAGGCTCATAAAGAGTGCATCTAAGCACTAAGCTAACCATCAAAAGAGGACCCCTGAGACCTAGTAGGAGCCCTAGACCTAGTGGTGTGCCTAGACCCCCCCTCACTACCTCCAACCCGGCTCGCCCTCCGCTAGTCCCACCGCCTCCAATATCTCCCAGCTCGCTCGGGACAATGACCTCCTCATCCCCGGAATGATAGGGAGAATCGGTGTCGTGCCTCTAACACCCTAAGCTGCAAAACAACAAAACAAAAATTGGTTACAAATTTTTTCCAAAAAAAAAAAAAACAAAAAAAAAAAAAAAAACAAATAAAAGTACTTGCTTAAATAAACAAATACCTCAGCTGGCTGCACTGGCGCGTCCGCTCCCATCTCCGCCATAGCTCCCGCGTGCTTCACTCTCCCACACAACCTTTCACTTCACTTCACTTCATTCCACTCCCTCAGACGCACTTCTCTCAAGCTCGAACGCACAAATGAGCGAAATTCTCGCTGAAACTGTTTAAATAGCTGGTTTTGGCGCCCTGAAATGCAGTGGGGCGTTTCATGGCGCATTCGGACGCAGTGGGGCATTTCATGATGCATTCAAACACCGGCGGGCATTTTTGCCACCTCCAAATGCATACCGACGTTTGGTGTCAATATTGAATAAAAGAACAAAACTTACAAAATTGAAGCTTACCTCCTCCAAATTTCATCAAATTGCATCCATCCATTCTTCTTATCATAATAAAACATTTTGTGAAGGTTACAACAGTTTTGGAAACAAATTTTGTCATTTTGCTCAAAAAGCGCATCATTCATCATTGATTTACAAATTGGGTTAAAAACATTCAAAACCTTCACAAAATTAACAACATTCATCAATTCTTCTGATCTATCATCAATTTCATTCATTCTTCTTTCATCATGCATATTTTTGCCAAATTAAATTAAAGTAAACCTCGTATCTAGTGGTATATTCTATCACCTTGGCGATTGCAACGATTTGCATCCATGCAATTCGGTAAGAGGATTAAACCACCATAAGGACACTTACCATTTATCATCATCAATTATTTCACTGCTTGAAAATTGGAAATCAATTTTGGGTATCCTACTTTTCAAGTGACCTCATACCAAGATTAATTTGCTCAACAGTTGTCATTGATGGCCTAGTTCATGGGGCCTTAAACGTGGACAATCTTCAATATCATCATTATTTTGAGTCTTGCTAGAGATTAAGGCTACCTAGGTTGATTGGTTCCGACCCGAGGAATTATCCATACAGTCACTAGGAGCATCTCTGAAGTTCTGGACTCTTTCATATTGCATCTCTGCATATCAATGGCGCCAACAAGGCAATTTCATCAACAGTATGGATTCACCCATAGGAGTTGGGGCATCCGTTATCAATTTTTAACTTTCCTAATAGTAGAATTCATCTTACATGATCATGGAATTTAAAATTTGGCAAAAATCCCTTTCTAACCGTTGGGGCAAAAAACGGTTCATCTTTCACATCACTCATATCGTCTTCAATCATATTATTTTCTGGTTTGTACACCAACCCCTTTTCTGTTGGGACATAAACAGATGGTTCATACACCAACCCCTTTTTCACCGTTGGGGCAAAAACGGTTCATTTTCTTCCAATTTCTTCCAATTGGCTCGTGAGAACCATTCTCGCTCGCCAATTGAGGGGGTAAGCTGATAAATTTTAAATATTCTTTTATTCTTTGGTCTTCAAAGTTGTGCTTTAGTCTTGAGAGAGAGTTGCGTCCGATCCAACTTTTCAGGTGTCCTAAGTTTTTGTGCTGCATTGTGTCTTCACACAAAGCAGCTCAAAAAGGGGCATCTCAGTAGACACCAAAATCCAGCCACTTGCAAGTCATCTATACCTTCCTCTCAGCCACGTGTCGGTCATCCACCTTCCCGCCATTATTTGGCCCAAATCCACACTTTCCCGCCATTATTTGGCCCAATTTCACCTTTCCCGCCATTTTTCATCCCCAAATTTATTTAAATTAATATTTATATATATATTTTAATATTTTAATATTTTAATATATATATTTAAATAATAGTTTAAGTGATTTAATCGGAGCCGTCCATCCTTCATTTAATCTCATCCGTCCATCCATCTTAATCCATTTCACAACCTAGATTTATTCTCTACCCTTAGATCCACTTTAATCTTAGCCACACGTTCAAAGTGTCGTTAAAACCCTAAAGTGTGCCCTAAGAGTAGATTATAAATTGAGTCACCTTGATGGCTCAAACCCTATGTCTTTTTCTACTTCTATCTCCTATGCGCTATCTCTGATTCTAATTCTTCTACTGCTATCTCCTCTATCTCTCTTCTCGCTACCCTTTCGCCGCATCCATCGCCGCTTCCATCGCCGCTTTCGCCGCCATCTCTTCTGCAGCACTCTGCGTAATCCCCCATTCTTGTCGCAAGTGCCCGCGGGCGTTTACCAAGTGCCCACGGGCATTTACCAAGTGCCCACGGGCGTTTACCCATAGCCACAGACTCAGACCGGCGTCTGAAACCCTGATCCAGAAGCACGCGGGCGTTCAGCGAGTGCACCAGGGCGCCTTCCGTAGCCGATTTGATAGCCACATTACTTCCAGGTGTCGCCTGGTCTAGCTACGTTAACAGAGAACAGGTATAAATTAGTTTAAAGCAAGTAACTTCTTTTCTTTTATTAATCTGTTATTGAATTCCTGCATTCTATTTTTCTAGGGTTTTAGATTGTTTCGGAGGGCTCACACAGTGGAGCCCTCTTATTAATTTCTAACTCCTTGATAGTGTTAATGTGTGCAGGTTTTTGACAGCAGATCCGGTTTATTGATGGCAGCTGATTAAGCTGGAGTGGTCCAAGCAAGGGATACAACAAAGCCCACTCACTCGTTTGGGATTGAAGATACATTCTTCGGAAGCGCCACCATTTGTGCCAGCTAGGGTTTCGGAGAACCCTAGCATAACTTGTAATCTTGTATCACAAATAAAGGGTTACAGGCCCAGCTGTATTCAAAAAGGAGTTTTTAAACTCCATCGATTAATAGAAATCGTTTGTTTTGTGCAACTATTCTGTACTCTGTTATTGTGATTTTATTTATTTTTTGTTTGGCGTGTGTTTATCAGGAGGAAATTGATGTGCATAATCTATTGTATGCAAATAAAATACCATAAAATAATGGAAATGAGATTTGCATACAATAGATTATGCACATAAATTTCCTCCTGGTAAACTATAAGTAATAGGTGTCTTTTATTTTTCAATTTTTTTTAAAGAGCAGCACAAGCCTTCAACTATTTGGAAGTTAAATTTATAATCATCCATGTATTGATTAGATGGAAACTTCATAATAGATGACTCTCATGCATCTTCAGATAACCTTGTTGCTAGACAATCTAGTCAACAGATGACAAGGTCAAAGTTCACTTCATACAATCCTTTTTCAAATGACACTATTAAAATTTACTTTAGACAAAAATATCCTATTATGGTAACTTTATATGACTCTTCTAGATGGTGATGACAACTCTTCTCAATATGGAAGCTCTCAATAGTAGCTCTTCTCCAAATGACAACTCTAGATGACAAATCTTCTTTAAATGGTAGGTCTAGACTATATATCTAGATGGTAGCTCTTCTCCAAACAACAAATCTAGATGACAACTCTAGATAACATCTATTCTCTAAATGGACCAAATTTATGATGATATAATTAGACAGTGGCAATATCATTACATGCCAACTCTTTTTAAATGGCCCTATTTTGTGATGACACATTCTTCAGATGACAATAATCACATACAATTAATATTTATCCACTCATGTGCATCTATAGCATGAAGAAGGGCAACAAGATACAAATAAAATGATTGTAAAAAATCTCTTCAATGCAATTCTCTAGATGACTCGTTCTTTTTTCAAAAGATACATTCTTGCACCAAATGAAAAAAAAAATTCATGATGGTAACTATTTTGGCACAAATTTAATACTTCTTGAATGATTTTTTAACTCCTTCAAGATTAAATAAATGCTTGTAACCCCTACAAATATGATAGAAGTAAAAAAGAATAATCTTTCCCCTCCAAATGGGAAGGTCTTATTTCTCCCTCACAACTTGTGTCTTCTACTTTCTAGATTCACAAGAAGTAGCATGATATCATTAACTATGAGAGGTGTCTCTCAGTCCTTAGAAACTGGATATTCTTCACAAATTGAAGCTCCTATGATATCAACCTAATCTGATACCAAATGTTAAAAATAAACACTGCATTTGAATATTGTGATCTAACTTTGCATTGATGTGATAGAAGTATTTATACATGTGTAATCAAGAAGGTATGAGGTTAGGAGTTATAACTAATTTATAATTTCATGAAATATTCATAAATACAATATTAATACATAAAAATGATATATATTCACAACAAATTTTTTATTACTGTCATAATATTTTTTGTCATGGACTTTATATTTTTCTTACCTCTAAGAGTAAGGGGAAGTTTCTTTGCAATTGTTTGAAATATATCCCCATCATCATCTATGAATTCCTCCTTGTAACAATTGGGGATAAATATATCCTTATGTACTCATCCTATTAGATAATTACTTGGTTAATCTAGAAGGGTTATTCCTATTCTAATCCTTGCCTCTCCACTTGCATGTTTTCCAAATTTTAAAACGAGGTAAAAATGCCCCACCTTGGTAGGAGTTAGTCCTTCTTGATGCATCTGATATAGGAGAGGGTTATTCCTAAAGTGTATTACTTAGGTTGTTCATGAGTGGGATTAAATTTCATTGAAAATACACAAGTTATTCAAACCCTAATTATTTGACTCTACAATCTTTATTCATATCCTAGATTAGATAGGACTTCAAGACCTAGTTATATTTGAAATTTTTCTTAAGAATCTATAGAACTAACTACTTACTTGGATAGTATTTCTTGTCTTTACTTCATATTAGGAAAATACTAATAATATGACTAAGTTTATAATAATAAAATTAAACATTTAACTAGTTTAGATAAATAATATTTTCTAAATACTCGAAGCCAAGACCTAGAAAATTTATGATAGTAAAATCAACATGCTTTAGGATGAACTTAAAAACTAAAAAATTATATTTATCAGTTTTACACCAAATAAATCTCCCTAATATACCTATTATTTATTTTAAATATAGAAAGAACACAAGATTTAAGAATTAGAATTCCACCTACCTGAGTTGCCTAGTACTAAATATACTTTTTGGGTGAAGGTTAAATGACTAGGCCTATAAATAACATATCTAACCATAGATAAGAGATTTTCCATACTATAAGATAGTTTGAGCAATATAAATTAATAAGCTAAATAAGCTTTGCAGACATCTCATCTATTCAACATCTTGCACCATAAATCTAAATTGTTCATTTATTAAATTTATGCTCTACAAGAACCCCTCTAATCAAGAATAATATTATAGTTTTCTTTCAACAAAGTAATTATGATTAGAAATATAATTATAAAAATAACATTGATGGAATTTCTTGGTGCTATTAATGAAACATGAGAAAATCAATCAATGATCAATATTTATTCCTTGATTATTCTTTTAAGTCTATCATAACATTTTTCCTTTGTAGCTAAATGTTTTGATACATTCATAACTATTTTAACTCTCATATGATGTGGCCTCATATAGAGTCTTTTCCTCCTCTATTCTTCTAGGGAGAGGGATTAACATATTAGGATTTGAAGGTTTGATAATGGTGGCATGTGTATAGGGGTCAAAAGCATTAGACATGGTTGATAGAGAATTGAAATTACTCTAAAGAGCATGGGTTACAAAATAACATAGGTGAAGGGGGATCTAATAAACTATAACTATAACTGGTGAAAAAGTTACATGGGAGAAAGGTAAAAGGAAATGCTAGTAGGAGTAATAGTATTAAAGAATATTATAGAATAAATAGACAAGGTAGGAACCACATTTTAAGCATGAATAATTAGCTAAAAAATAATAATATTGTTGGGTGATCAAAGAATCTTATGCCAAAAATCTTGATAGATAGATATGCCAACAATGTTGAAATGGTCAAAGAAGAGGAGCAAGAGAAAATCCATGACCACTATCAAGCCACTAGGTGACCAAGAACATATCCATAAATACCATTGCATTTAAAGGTAAATTATGATAGTATCCATAAGTACTTAGCAAGATTCATTGGTCATGAGTATTTTTATATCTTGATTATCATAATTATATTTTCTCTTCAAAAAACATGTCTATATTAACCAAATGTGATTACCTCTTTAGGAAAGTTGTTATTTCTTATCCTACATGTATATATTATATGATAATACAACTATAATAAGTTCAATAATATTACACATATAATAGACTAATCATGTAACTACTAGATTATGGACAAGAACAATTTTTTGAATAACGTAACTACAAATAACATGTAAATAATAACTTTTGTTAATATCTTATAAAAATTAACATCATGTTCTCTCTAATATAACTTAAAATTACTATACAATGATTAATAAAATTATTTATATTACTATGCATAAGGAATTTATATTTTTTAATGTGTATATTCAAAAAAAAATGTTGAAAAATAAAAACATATTAACAACATTTACTACAACATTATGACCTTTGACTAGATTGAATTTAATTAAACTAGGTGAATTAGTATATTGAATATATATGATTTTGTAACTATACCATGTATTTTTTATATCTTCCACATCAAGAAAATAAGTGATGCCACCTTTTCTCTTCCTGGTATTATTATTTTGATTTAATTAAAGAAATATCTTGGAACATAATATAAATAAATAAAATATTCATAACATTAAGGCAATATCTACTTTGTGCATGTCCAGATCCTTTTGACATTATCCTAAAGGTAATATGATGTCTTGCATTAGGTATTCTAGCAAATTTAAAGAAAAATAATCTTGTAGGAAATATACATCCCATCCATATTATTATTCCATTATACTTCATGTCTAAAAGAAATGAAGTTGTGGTAGTAGATACTAATACTAATTATCATAACCCAATAATAAGGGTTTGAGCCTTTATTAAAATATCAGTAATATTTTGAAATGGATTTTAGTGACTTTCCATGTGTAGTCCATGGGCATTGAGACACTACCATTTTGTCCTCCCTCCAATGAGTTTCCATAAGATGTAATAATTGTCATATGGTTTCCACATATTAAAAAAGGACCATGTTTATTGGTTATTTCAATGAGGACATACCATTCTTCTCAAAATACCTCCCATATCACCCTAACATTTATGTTATTATTGTCTTATGGATCTATTGATATTTCCAAAAAAATGAATAAGATTGGACCTATCATAATAGTTTTATAATTGATTTTTTTTTTCTAATTTTATAAAATATAGGGTGATGAATATTATTGAAATGCAAAAAAGACATAATGTATCCTTGATCCTTCCTATCACCATGGTTTTTATGTCAATGTATATTTTCTATTTTGTGATGGTAATATAGTATGTAACTCTCATCCATAATGGAAAAAAAATAGTAAGCGAGGATAATAATTATAGTGCAATAGGGTGATATAGTAAAAATATAAAGAATTTTATTATATATATAAAATATAAGAGTACATGGGTGCTCACTATATTAACTTTAAGAGTAAATAAAACCCTCTTATTGAGCCTCCACCTCTTTTGGACTCACCCAAAATAACCTCTTGTGGACTCACCCAAAGTAACCTCTTATGGGTTAGGAATATTTCCTATAAGTTTCTAAATAAAAACTCTTTCCAAAACCAACTTAGAATAAGCTATACAACAAGCACACACACATGTTTTTCTTTCAATAATCAATCACCTTGGGATTTCCTTAGTTTAAAGATCCTATTCATGCTTTGGATCCCTATCCACATTGTGTATCTTTGTTTATGCTATAGATTCCCATCCACACTATGGATTATCATTTGCACTATGGATCCCTTGTCACACCATATAGATTGCCCATAATAATGGGATATTATGAATCCTCCATGTGTCATCCGTTTACTTGAAGGATGTACCTTGACATGCGCTCAACACACTCCCAAGTAGATGCATTATTCTAGACGCATTTGCATTGGTCATATTTGTAGGCTAATATAGTGGGCACATGTCCAAAAAATCCCCCACCATTTTACTCTAGGATTTATGTTGCAAGGAAGCCTAGATAACTATCCAACTATAACCATGGTAACTCAGTATTTTTAAAATTTGATCGACATTTATATAGTGTTGTGTATGCTAGTAAATGTGTTAATTACATGTTTCCCCGACATTGTCCAAGTTGAGCATATTTTGAATTCCTATTTGTTGAAACAATTAGGAAACATTCACTTTGTCACAACTCACTAAATATAGTGTCTAAACCTACCTTATAAATAGATTATGCCTCACCCAAACATATTTTCATCGATTGCCTAAAAATACGGACATGGTACTCATGCATTTGACAGCTCAATCCACCTATGGTTTCTACCTAATATGATGGATCTTGACTCAAAATTCTATCCCCTACAATAGTTGAAGCTTCCCCAAAGTTATTTTTAGATACTTACTTTATGATATCACAAGCAGTATGAGAAATCATACACACTAATGAAGTGCTACTAATTTATAGTTAGAAATCTCTCATATTGATAGATGTCTTGACACAATTGATCCACTACTATCACCTCTAGCTTTGAAAATTCTACCTCATGCACATACTCGTGAATATCATACTAATCAGTATCTACATGTTCCATTGGCTCTATCATTCAATGGACATGAATTGATAGGAGTGGCACCACATGTGCACAAATGTGATCTATTTGCATGGATTCAGATAATCCATTGTTTCTTCCCATCAATATCCTTTTCTTCTTTGATTCCTTTATACTCTATAGGTAGTTTAATCTAATTTCACTTAACTAGTTAGTCATTTGTTATCTTACAATCATCATATCCTTTACACTTTGATTCTTTTTATAAAGCCTCTATTATAAACAATTATATTTCCTTCATTTCAATATATGTTAATTTTTATGTAAAATAATGTTTTTGCATTTGTTCATATTTTGCTTTCAAAATTTCTATAAAGGGAATAGGGTCCTGACTATACGATCGAAAATATATCAATACTCTCTCTCTCTCTCTCTCTATATATATATATATATATATATATATATATCAATGTATTTATATCCTCTCTCCACCATAATGCATAGTTGTAGGCCACTTGTAGGCCACCTTCTAGAAAACTTCCACCATTTAATGTGTTCCTATCCTATCTCTTGCTCATACATGGTATTGGGCCAAAGGTTTTGCCATACCATGGTTTGTAAATAGGTATTACAAGCCTATAAATATGTAATATTTTATCAATAAAAATAGGCCAATATTTTTTTTTCCCATATCATAAATAGAGCTTTTGAGCACCATATACCATACTTGTACCATGCCTATGTTGAGTTAAGGAAGGGTATCATTTTTTCATCCTTATATTTTGGTGAACATGATGTGAACATATCCATGGGTCTCCTAGATTCTCTTTGACCTTGTATTCACCCTTAATAAAATATAAAACTCTAAACAAGACCATTTTATCTTGTTAGTATAATTAGGAAAGATTAAATCAAGAGTAACTAAGAATTTACTCTTTCTTAGATTTCTTAATCAATTCTTAAAGAGATAGGTTATATTTATCCTCTCCTAATCCTATCGTATGTTTGATCATCCCTATTATATTTGAAGTAGGGGATGCCAATGGTCCCTTCTTCAACTACCTTTTGGAAATGATTATGAGGAAGTAAATCCCTTTTGTAATCCCAAATTTGAAGAGGAGGTAAATAATTTAGAGGCCATGATTTTTTCATAAAAGGTGTTTTGACCCTATCTTGTTAAATTGGATGACTTTTTTAACTCTTCACATTAGCGAGATCATTTCAAGAACCTGTTATAGTGTTGGGGTCAAATTATAAATGATTGTCCTCAAGACCTATAATTATCATTCAAATGGGTGAATTTATAGTATATTATGGAATAAGAATTTTTTGTCCATATTCATAGGAGAGATAGTTTTTTTGAATTTACATGGTGGAATCGATATTCGCCATGAATCCAGGTAGGTTGTCCAATTTTTATGGCCATCATAGTATTTTGCATTGTCCGACCCGAAAGCTGCCACACAATTCTTCATGTAATTCACCCCTATAACCACCATGCCACAGTAATTTTAAACCTTTTACACCATTGAAAGCACCACGAAAGGGACAAGAATTTATTCCAACAAGGTCTGATATTTGAACCTTGGACCTTTGCCCCCCTATGGGGTTTGGTCAAACATGGTAGATATAGTTAGATTTGAGTTAGAAGCAATTATTGGCTCTTTTTGGTCCACATAGAAAAAAGGATTTAGAATGTGTTATTGTCAATCCTTCTTCTTCCTATTAGGTAATTAGGCTATTGGTTCATTTTTATGCATTGAGATCCAACACTTCATGATATTTTCTCTCTTCTATTATCTGTCCAAGTACTCTATGGTAGTTGTGATGTATCTTCTCATAAAGAGGTACATACAAAGCTTCTTTTGGTGATGATGATCAGGTGGTCCAAGAGTAAGTTGAAATATTTAAATACAAATATGTTTTGAAGGAAAGGTCATGTTTCCAAGACTTAATTTATATGACTATAGAGAATTGGAGTAGTCTCTAAGAGAGAATCATCTTCTCATATGAAGTTATAGAGGAGGTGTTCTTTGAATATGTGTAGAAGTTTTTGATACTTGCTAAGGTGACTATGGTCTAGCCTAAGGAAATATATACATAAGAAGACTTCTAAATTATGAGGGGAATTCAATTGAGCCTTCCTCAAGTACAAAGGCCTATTAGCACATCCATTATGGTGGGGGGAAATGTTAGTGTTACTAATACCTTCTTTCCTTGGCCCCTTATTTCTTATTATTAGGGGGTGTTGAATGTTATAAACTAACTCTATTAGATAAGATTGACATTATAAGATGTAATCATGTGTAATATTATGGGCAATCACTATGCAATGTAATTATTAATTATTTATATAAACATATGGTCCTATGGTTAACCTTGTCATGGTTAAACATTTAACTTATAACTTGTAATTATATTTGGGGTTTTAGGTATTGTATAAATACCCACATCCACTTCATCCATTGCATCAAAGTGTTATGATCCTTATATATGGATAATATAGTGATTATTTGGTGCTCAAGGATACCCATCATTTGTATGTCTACCACTTTCATGTTTTTATCCTTTTTCCTTTATGTATAATATTTGAGTAAATGGATTACTTTTGTTCTTACTAGAAATTAGTGTCAAATATAATAGTTTTATGGATCAACATATTTGGTACTTATTTATTTTAAATACATATACTGAATATTATTATTTATAATTCACTTATCAAATGAATTAATTTTGATATGAAATTATGTAGGTTGCTACATGATGCCTCAAGATTGTATAGTGTAGATTTTGTAACATTTTGACCAATTTCAACCGAGTTATACCCAAAATATTAAAATTTATATTTTTACTCTATGCTCAATTGATTAGATTTTCCCTTAAAATTTGATCTTAAAATATTCATCTAAGACCTCTTTCATCTCCAATTTGAATCATTCAAAAATTACCTGGTAATTGACTTATCGTCAAAATATTATGTGATTGTATTTTTCAATTGCATGTTTAGAGGGACAAATCATGATATTTTTGCTCAACATTAATATTGTAGCATATTATTGATGTAAAGAAAACACCTCATAAAATTTTAAATTAAATTAACCTTGAATTATGGAGTTAAGCCTTTTGTAAGCTTACCTTGTCAACATTTTCCTAGATAGATACATAGTTCCATTTCCTTAAGAAGCTTCTAATCTACTGAAAACATTTCAAAAAATTATTAATAAAATTATTTTCTAGCTATTATTGATAAAAATGACATCATATTCAATTGAATCAATAGTGTTTCACCATTTTTGGTGACTTGTTTCTTCAATTTATCTATTTGTTGATCTAATTGGATGGGATGATTTCACATGGACATCATCAAGTTAATAAATCAACATGATTGATTCAACACCATAATAACAAATTGGTATCAATAGATTGATGTTGAATAAAAATACCAAAAAAATTATTTATTAGTTTGGTGACATCATATTTTAATGGATTAGCAACTTTTCACCCTTCTTGGTCAATTTCTCTTCAAATTTTTGTATACATTGAATGGATTGGGTAAGATGATATATTGTTGATATAATTAAGTCAATAGATTCAGATCATCAATTTAGTGTCATAATAGTATATTTAACATTACTAACCCAACACTATAAAAATGCATCAATGTTAATAATTAGCACTTTTAAAGAATGGATTTTTACACATTGTCAATAGATCAACACCATAGTTAAAAATTTTGATGTCAAAGGAGACTCAACAAAATTTGCTTTTATGATAAAGTAACATTATGATGACATCATATTTCAATGATTCGTTATCATTTTAGCCTTATTTTCCATTTATTCTTCAAAATTTCTATTTGTTGATTTGATTGGATAATATGATATCATCAAGTCAATGGATCAACATCATCAATTTGTTACCAAAATAACAAATTGACATCATTGATTTTGCATAATGATAGTGGATCATGTGGGATGCCAAAAGGGGCATGGGAGCATTGGCCCTAAATTTATTCCCTCAAGGGTCGTCCACACTCAGGTGATAGAGTGTTGTTTCTAACCCATCATTGGAACTGTGCTTTGTGTAGTGTTTTATCTTTGGTGGGAGATTTTGGGTTCACCAAGGGCTTATAGATTTTCATAATCTAGTTTTGATGTGTTTTGTTTGGTAAACATCTAGGTTTTATTATATCATAGGAACTAATACAAGATTATGATAATACAATGCAATATGAATACAAAATGTGAAATACAAGATATTATCCTATATGTAATTTAGTTTTTGATGATTTCTAGTTGTGCTATGGAGATAAAACTTTTATTTTTCTTCTTTTAAAAAATGTGAGCATAAGGAAGATGCAAGAAGACATGATTAACTCTATATGTAGATTCTACATGCATCTTGAACAGAATACCTAAGAAAAAAAAGCAAAATACTATGATAATGTTCTTTAATTTTTTCTTTTATATGTGCTTCAAAAGATGAATTTGAAGAAATACAAATAGAAAATCAATAGAAAGCCTATTTTAAGGATTGGAAAATAGATAATATAGGGTACCTACATATTACATTGCTTAGTGTGAATACGCCATCTATGTGTGAATATGCCTCCTAACAAATATACCTCTTGGAAATCCTGCACCTGGAAAATTCGCTAAAACCTAAAAAAGAAATAGAAAAAAGATGAGTTAGAATTTGGAGGTCTTCCAAATAGAAATAAGCATGCAACTTCCTAATTGGCATAATCAAACTCCCTATGTATATGTAAAATTAAAATTAAGAAACCTTGGAAATCGATGTTGATATGCTTATTGCAAATTCATCACCTAGACCCTATGGTTGGTTAATTTATCACAATATTGAGATTAAATTATTTGAGGATAGGAATGGATTTATGGATTATGAAGATTGATAAAATAGTACACAGGGCAAGACTAATAGGTCTAGATTCTAGGTTGGTAAGGAGATCTGAGATATCAAAAATAGATAACGAATACGTCATCTATAATAGTCACAAGTGGTGATTCGACCCTAAAACTAAGAAAATAAACAAATTTTGAAACTATGAATTGAGATTTTGTCTATTTGTAGTTAATATACCACCTAGTGTAGATATAGGTGGTAAATTTATACACACCAATAGAAAAATTAAATCATAGGGAAACAAACATCACTGATTTCCTTCACTGGTATTGTAAGAATCCTGAAAGTTATTCTCTACCTTGCAAACCTCTTGGGATGCCTTCTAAAGAAATATAAAGAGGCCATTGACCAATATAATAGTTAGATCAAAAATAATAATCTTGGAGTGCATTTATAAATATTAAACTATAATTCTATTAATGAAAGTAGAAATAAAAGCTTAATAGATTTGAAAATCTATCATTGAATTACCAAGAGTGCAAGGTGCCCCTTTCCTCCTTCGAAGCCTAGATCACTTTGACAACTTTGTAGAAAAATTTTGACAATACTTTGATACATAAGTTTGATGTCAAATCTTGATAGAGTTTTGACATAGGTGTTTGTTGTTGTTTATGCCACCCTAAGGGGTAAATTTATAAAAATTGGCCCTCCTAGGAGTTTTCTAAAAAGGGAGGGGTAAGGTGGCCTATTAGATGGCTTATTAAGGACCAATTGGGCTATTGATAGGGATAACTAGATGATGATATTTTTTGCAATTAATTACCCCTTTTATTGGGGCTAATTTGGGTAGGTGGAGGAAAGTTAGCCACCTTCCTCCTTGTCTATTGATCACCTACATTGGTAGATAGGTAGGTAGGAGTTATTCTCACCCTAACTAGCTATTGCAAGTGATATTAAAATTTTCATGTGTTGAAAGTGTATACATCACCTATATAAATACACCGCTAGTGTTCACTAAATTGGTAAATTCATAAAGTTGACTGTTAGAGGTTATATCCGATAGGGAGATGGAAAATTTGAACTAATTGTGAATACACTAGTTGGAAAGTGTATATGTTTGTTGGTGAATTTCCTCTAATATGATGACTTTGTTATTGCTGAGTTTTGACAATAAATTTTGAGGTTGATTCAGTTACCATGCCTAAGTTGGCCTTTTTATGAATTTATGCCAAAATTTGGTGTAGTTAGATGGTCCAATTTTAGGCGTCTATATTTACCCCCTTTTTATGCATTCAAAATTAATTGTGTCAAAAATAGTTGTAGATACCTCTAATTTTCATGAAAATATTGTCACTAATATTCAATTAATCAATATGGGATACAATGTATCAAGAGAATATTTGCAATTGAAGTAGATTTTTTTGGGAGGGTTTTATTGGATAATTTTCTTGTTAGGATAAGAAAGCATTAGACTAGTTTTTTCCCCTAGCCTAGGTTCCCCCTGAGTTTTTAAGGGATGAAATGGGGTACCAGAGGAACTTGAATGGATTGTGAAAGAAGGTGGTGAAAGAAAATTTTTACCTAAACAAGGTAAAATAAGGAAAGGAGGTGTGGGGAGAATTAATTTTCATCATGTGTGAGGAGAGAAAAGGGCTCTAGAGAAAATCTAGGGCTTTGTAAAATGGTACATAAAAAAATTCCTACGCATAGACTGGACCTAGTATGCGATGGAATAGGCCCAAGTGGAGCCCAGGGATAGGAATAGGATATTTCCATCCATTAATTTTTTACTTTTTATGATTGTGATGTCATGATCAACATATTCGGTCCATGTGGCACAAATATGCTATCTTGAATTTTCCAAAAAGGTGGTGTATTTGTAATTTATGTTGGGTCAATGAATTTGCTTTTGGATGATGAATTTGTTACCTGATGATTTCATTCTAAGATAGAGAATTCATAAGGTGATAAGGAGAGAAAAATAAATAATTTTTATAGAGAGGATATGTTTTCAAGTGCTAGATATTTTAGAATGTCAAGATTGACGCTCATGTCCCTTACAGTTGATAGTAAAGACAATGACTTCGATGGACTAAGTAGTTTTGGATGTGATGGTTCTAGGGTATGAATATGCCCAGTATTGAGTTGGACCATGTACTATTGATAGCTTTTGTAGAGAAATAACACTCAGAGTATGCCACCTTCCTTTTTCTAATAGGGGAGATGTTAGTGAAATTGGAGGATTTTTGGAGGATCCTCTAGGTACCTATTCAATATGCACAAATTTAGATGAGCCAAGACCAAACACAAGATATTAAAATATAGAATCATGACCCATAGTTCTATCTAAGATGATATCACATTGGTATCAAGAAATACTATTGGATTGATTATTGATGCTACCATGTGTTGTAGTTTCATGCTTACTGGATGGAGACACCAACAAGAGATCACTACACTAGGGGTGGGGCAATATCATTGCCCACATAAGATATGAGTAGGTGTAATTTGCATGGGATCCATTCATCTTCTATAGATTGTATCACACTTTTCATCTGGTTGCCTACAAGAATGGGAAGAGTCTAGTTTGTTGCACTCTCCTACAGGTTTAAGAAGGGAGCATTTTACTATCATATGATCAGTTGGACTACCCATGGATCTAGCTAATGCATAGACTTCAACAATATTATATGGGATCACACCCAAAATATTGGTAGGAGAGAATTTAGAGTATTTATAATGGTGACACGATAGGTCATTGATGACCTACAACCTAACCAAGTGATATGGTACCCATGGAGAGGGAACCTAGGATGCGATGAGGGTGATTTTAGTCGACCCATATGTGGAGGATTAGGTGGATATGAGAAGCTCATAGATATTCTGATATCTATCACCTAGATTAGTTTTTGAGGTATTTTGACCTCATTCAAGGGATATTGACAATGGGAGAGTTTTGGTTTCAACGTGTGACTTAAGAGAGATGGAAAGGGTTTGGTGACCTTTCAAATCCTAAGAGTTTTTCCAAGGAGGATGTATATGATCCTCCTATTACTGACCTTAGAAGAGAATACATATGGGTCACTCATGGTTATCTTTAGTGATATCGATGGATTTGTCCAACACATGTCACCTTAATGATGAGGTAACCATGAATGGGGCTAATATTAAGAAATATGGATCACTATCATGTCCAAGCATCCTAGAATATATTGAGATGAAGAACTAGAGATGATTCCATGTCATCATGGGCATTGGCTATATCCTTATTCCTAGATTTCATGATACCAGGGTGGGTGTGAGTAGGATGGCAGAGGAAGCATCCCAGCAGGAGAGGATGTTATAAGGAGAAATATAGATCTAATTCAATCCAACTAGACCAAGAAAGTGTAACACTAGACATAACTCTCTTAGATAGAAACCAAGCCATCATATAGAGATATTAGGCCTTGGTTGAGAGAGATCAATTGATTATAAAGAGGGACTAGATGAGGATTGAGAGGGATGATGTTATAGCTAGGGTGGTTGTAGTAGGAACTAGGAGTAGTGACATGGTTTTCAAAGGTTTATTTTATTAGATAGCCTCTCTTCAGGCCTAGTACACCAAAAAGGTAGTGAGGAGCACTCATTATAGAACACTATACCATTTGATTATTTATACAAACCAGAAGCAACCTTCTTCCTCAAGGACTTGATCTCATTTTTGCTCTACGATGAGATGGGTAATGCAACCCTCCTAGTCAATTCAATTTCCTCCTCATCCAATTGATGGTGGGTTAGGGACCTAGGGCCAATTTTATAGTTAATATGGATTTTTAATCAGTTTTAGTGGCCTTATGGAATAGGTTTTTTATGATATTCCTAAGCCAGATGATATCATCTAAGTGTATTATTTTTATTGATTGTGGTACGCTAGGTCAAAATAATGATTGGATGATGTACAAATGTATATATAGATTATTTATGGATTCATAGTTATGTTATAATGTTTGGGTGGATGTGATGTTAAATTTTGTATTAATTGAATGGATTAATAGAAATATATTATGATGTGTTGATGATATTGTAGACATATGTGTGTAGAAATTTGATTTTGGAGTTTATTTAGAAGTTATGGCAAATTAATATGATATAAAAATTTCAAGTATAAAAATATTGATAGGAATTTTACATAATTTTAAAAATAAAATTCTTCAAAGTAATGATGTAAAATATAGGTATGATTTATTGAATGGAAGTCAATAAAAAAATCTAAATTTGATTTATAAAATCGTAACAATACTAAACATGATTTGAAGGAATAAATTTGTTAGTTGCATTAATGCTAAAGTTAAAATTCAAAATAAATTGACTAAAATTTGTTTTTTTATATAGATAGAAAAAGGGGGTTTTGAAAGGGACCCCAAACATTTTATATAATTATGCAAAAAGGAACAAAAAGGACTAAAAATAACCAGAGAAGACCAGAGAAGATCATAGAAGACCAAAAGGAAACCATATTAGTAGACCGATATACCAGATATGGCTTCAACAAACTGAAAAACCAGAGACAAAATGGGAAATACCTTCCTTGCACCACAAAATGAGGATAGAAAGGACCAGACTAGTAACAACCTATTGAACCCATAAATACCACTACCAGTAAGGCTCAGTCTACTCATCAGGATGATCATATGCTTAGTTTAGTTGGCACTAAGAACATCCTCTCCATACTAGGTGCTACCACCTTTCATGGTGTTAACCTTATTGGGTTTCACCAGGGTCATCTCTAGAGTAGATTCTAACTGATCAACAATAACCATTTTACGTTTACCCCTTGAGGCCCCACTTCTGTATGAGTGGTGGTAAGTCTCAAGTTTAGTGAGAGATGAGATGCAAATAGGGGATATCACTCTACCTTTGCTTGTGCCCATAGAGTCATCCTCTGAGTCATTGTTTCTAAGGATTGACATCAAAGGAATTCTAACCTGACTACCAACAACAACTAGGGTTGCCTTGTCATCTTCCTTCTGCACTGCATGATGGTATAGAATGAGGTGGAGGTCCTGATTCTTAGGGTGGGTAGAGGACCCATTCCTAACATTTGATATTGAGAGTTCCAATAACCGAAAGAGATATTCAATAATATTAATTTCCCTCATCACACATATATGGTTTATAAATACCATATGAAAGCTTCTTAACAATGATTTGATATCATATACGATGAAATACTCTATGATGCGGACCATCACCCTATCCCAAGGCTTAGGAAGACATTTTATTACAATGTCAATTTTATCTCTAGCCAAACCTTTTCTAAATTGACTAAAATTTGAGTATGAATTGATTTTCATGATTTGAGATATGTGTTATATTAAAATATGTTTAAGAATACTCTCAGTATGGTTTATTGTGGGTTAGGAAGAGAAGTTTTTTTCAAAAATTATTTTTTTTTGCAAAATATAAGGGTTAATGCCAGCATTTGGATATATTTTAAAGTTAAGCTCTCTTTTTAAAAAGCTATTTACATTATGTTTATCATTTTGAAAGACTAATGTAATAGTGCTTGACAAACTGATGTTTGATTTATGTGTGGCATCATTAGACCCTAAGCGGTGGTCTCTTATCCTAATTAATAGATAAGCACTTATGAGATTATGACTAATAGCATTTTTAGGTAGTCCATTCCATGGGACAATTTATGTCCTAAAATATTTTACCTACTTCTAAGTGATGGCTCTTCTAACCTGATTAATAGACAAGCGGTTAGGCAAGCTATTGTTTTTGTTGGTAGTTAATGCCTTTTATGTTTAGGATAGTTAATGTCCATATATAATACAATGCTAGGGACAGTTAATGTCCATATAATACAATGATTTTGGATAGTCTATGTCCATATAATACAATGATTTTGGATAGTCTATGTCCATATAATACAATGATTTTGGATAATCTATGTCCATATATTACAATGATTTTAGATAGTCTATGTCCATATAATACAGTAATTTTGGACAGTCTATGTGTATATAATGTAATGGTTTGGACAATCTATGTCTATATAATATAGTTATTTAGGATAGTGTATGCCCATTTTTGTTGGATTGGATAATTGATGTCTATTTTGCCAAGTTCAACAATTTATGTTGATTTTTATAAGTTGGACAGTTTATGTTCATTTTGCTAAGTTGGGCAATTTATTTTTATTTTGCTGAGTTGGATAGTTTACTTTCATTTTGTTGAGTTTGATAGCTTATGTCCATTTTGTTGAGTTTGATAGTTTATGTCCATTATGCTGATTTGGACAGTTTATGTCCATTTTGTTAATGCTTAATGCCCCCAATTTCAAGGATTATTTAGATAATACCTTTTAATGAAAATCTTCCCATTAGTGATATTGATGTCATAGGATATTTATCATTTAGAATTTTTGGAAGATTCAAGATGCTATGTCAATACTTAAATAAATGAAACTATATTGTCCATATGTTTATGAATTGATAGAGTATATTAGAGTAATTTGTCATAATATTCATTTTTTGAGGCCCTTATTAGGGCCTGTGATGAAATGGAGTATGTTTAATTTGTTACCTAGAAGGTGCTAATAAGAGGCCTCAAATAAAAATATGTTAGGATAACTTATGGTTTTATAAATTTTGATAACTATCCATCCTTGCAATGAAGTAGATTAACATCATTTGGAAAGTGGTGTTAATTATTAGGTTTTATTGTTGTATGTGGAAAAATAGAAGTATGCAAGTTTATTGCTTTTAATAACTATGGAATAATATTAACCAAAGATAGGCTTATGTCCATCACATACTAGTCAATGGTTAAAACCAATCCTAGCTCTCTTTGTCGTGAATACATATGTAAACTAATTCATGGAACAAGTAGCTAATACAAGTTGTGAAACATGAGATTCAATATGTATTTCATTGATTTTCCACTAGCATTTAAGACCTAAGGTCTATAATTGTATGTATAGTTTAGGTTTTTTATTTCCATCTCAACAACTGGCTAAGATAGGGTAAGGGAAAAGAGATTATGGTTTCCTTCCATGGTAGTATTTGTTTATGAATACATAAAATTCATTTCAATGACAACATATCTCTTGATAAATAAATACTACATGGGAAAACCATATAAAAAGGGGAGTCATGTACATTTTTCAATCATACAAGAGTATAAGACAAATAGATAATGCTTAAAGATAATATTGATGGAACATTTGAAATATGTATATGATCCTAAGGGTGGGTATTCTAATAGCATCATAGACCTAGTGTGAATGAAATACAAGTGTATGCTATCATAACTAGTGGTCATCATTGCCTCATCATAAAATACCTTGATTTCAAAATGCATAAATGTACAAGTGTATAGTCATGGTAGCAATGATTATGCAATCAATGGCTCAATGCTTCTAAGTGAATGGGTTAATGAATTCTTGCTTGTAAATATTTTTACATCTATGTTCTTCTATATGAAAATTATTTTAAGAAAAAATAATTCTCATTCCCCAACCCTCAAAAGCTATAAATTGAGGTCTTTACAAGGAAGGAAAACAATGATAAGGCTATTTTTTGTTAATTTTGTTTACTTATGAGTGAAATTCATCAAACAAGGAATAACCCTCATCATCCCCTCCTTGAAAAGCTATGCTATGCAACATGAAAAATCTAAAAGAAAGCAAAGTCGTCTAGCACATGATTCCCAATATAATGTAAAATGGTAATCATTGAATCCCATTAGAGTAAGATAAATAATGCATAAAAATCAATCCAAAATCATGAGATTAGTCATCTACCTAGAATAAGTGACCTATTTTAAGTGAGCTAATCTAATTAGTTATCATCTCTTCATTACATAGTTACCTAATTCTAAATGCTCAAATAGCCATGCAAAATACAATTGTGATATCAAGTGTATAATGATCCATGTAAATATCTCAAGGTTTTTTTAGGAGGGAACATGGGGATTATTCCTCATAATGTTTTTCAATGCAAACCATTTTATCAAGGAATAATTCTCATATTTTGACCCGAAAAGGCATGATACATGAATAGGAAAACTATTCATATGCACAACATAAAATTATGTAAAATAATGTAGATAATGCATCATATATTTTGATATTAATGATGATTAGAAATATTCATAGTTTGTTTATTTGATGCTTGTGATTCACAAATTGATGAGATATATGGTTTTCAATGATTTCTATTCATCATGTCACCCTTGATTTTGTAGAAGGAGTTCATGTAATAATGTTGATAAAGGCTTATACTAGGGTAGGATATCTGACCTAATTATTCAATATCATTAGGTGTTTTAAAAAATTTGATAAATTTGAAAATTGATAAAGTTGTGTTTGTTATTTTCAAATTTATGATAAACCCTTAAATTAAGGAAGAAGGTTTGATATAATCATTCCTCACTTGTTGGGTGTATAAGTATGCGAACACTTGCCAAGTGTTAAGTGATTCTACCCTACCTTCTATCTAGGTATAATACTTCATCATAAGTTGATATGATGTTTGGTTATGCCTAATGAAAATATTGAAATATTGATGAAATTGAGATTTTTGATAAATCCCTATATAGGGGAAATATATTTGATAGGATTATCCAATGTTGATAAATGCTTCAATATTCTCAAACACTCACTAGACATTGAATAATACTACCACCTGCTTTTCCTAGATATAGGGATGAATCAGAATATATTTTGCTAGAAGAGTTAAGAGAGATAACTTTGCTTAGGGAAAAAATTGTTATCTCAGACTTACCTTTTATATTCCACAATTAATTTGGCATTTTAGTATCAAATCCATCATGAAGTGCTAGCAAGTTAGAGGAAAAAATGATAAAAATGAAATTGCGAAGATGTTTAAGAAGTGATGAGATATTCATATAGAAAGAATCAACAGAGATATATGTAACCTCAAGTACCTAACTAATATGTAAATATATAATGTGATCTATCCTAACTAGGATCATCACTAGTCATGATGAATCATCTCGACTCCATATGTAAACAACAAGTATATGAACACAAACAATTAAGTTTGGACATTTGATTATGCAATAGGCAAGCACATGATCAAGTAAACAATGCATGCAATACTTTAGATATTTTGGAATCTAGAAGGATAAGCTTAGGCATTGAAATGTATTCATATTATCATTAGAAACTATTTTAAGAGCTTATGACATTAAGTCCTTTGCTTCCTTTCCAGATTCCAAAATATAAAGAGGATAAGAAAGCATTTTGAGAATTCATCGAGGTCCACTAGCCTAGTGATCTACTACAAATGTAATGCAAGTGATATACTATTTAATAACAATGATCATCATAGCTTCATTGTAGGATACCCCCTTATGACTTGATGGGATGAACAACTAGGCACAAGCAAACATGCAGTCAAACAGATGACAACAAGCAAAAATGTTTTATAGGTAGTCATGCATGCAATTAGGCACATGAGTAGGTAAATATGCAGATTCAAGCATAATATATTTTTAAGCACATTATGCTTATAGGTTCTTTATGTTATTTATTGTATAACATGGCCAAATTATATGCACCTAACCCGTGTTTAGTTGTTTCTATGAACAAACCTAACTAGTTGGGCTCAAATTTACCCTTAAGGCCTTCCTTTGCTTTCGTGCTTTTTTGGTTCTTCTTATGGACTAAGTCACCTACTTAAAAGGAATGAGGTCATACCCTCTTCCCATAGTATTTCTTAATTCTTTTATAATAAAATTATAAGTCCTCTAAGGAATGGACCCACATTTCATCAAGCAGTTCTAGTTGACTAAAGTGTGCATAGTGATATTCATCACCAATAAATGCATCCTTTAGAAGGATTTTAAGATATGGTACTTCTAACTCAAATGAAAATATATTCTTAATGTCATAGGCTAAAGAATAGGGTGTAGCACTAGTGGAAGTTTTAAAACTAGTGTGATATACCCATAAAGTAGGATATAGTTGTAAATTTCAATCCCTAACTATTTTGTTGACAAGTTTCTTTAATATTTTTATCAATGTTTTACAAGAAGCTTTAGCCTGACCATTACCTTGCAGGTAATATGGTGTCGACCACTTACGTTGTATTTTTAATTTAGCATAGAGCTTAGCAACATCCTTATTCTTAAAATGAGTGTCATTATCTGAGATAAGCATGTTAGGAATGCCATAATATGATGGGATTTGTCTCAAGATAAATTTAGAAACCTAAATACCAATACAATAGGATAAGGACATAGCCTCTACCCACTTTGTGAAAATTTTTGTTACGATACTTATGAATTTATATCTATATAACGATATCAGATTTATTTTCTTGATAATATCTAGCCCCAAGTAGAGAAGAAGTAAGGAGAAATTATGGATTGAAGCTCTTAGGAAGGTGCATGGATAACATTATCATGCTTTTGGTACTTGTCACACTTTTGTACATGATTACGAGTATCTCTTTCCATAGTCAGCCAATAATATCCCATGGGAATGTGCTTTTAAGAAATTGTATTTCCATTGAAGTGTCCACCACATGCCCCCTCATGGGCATATTGAACTATTATTTTGGCTTCATCCAAATTTAGGCATCTTAAAAGAATGCAATCAAACATTTACCTATCTAAAATATCTTCAATTATCGTGTATCAAAAAGTGCATTGCCCAAGGTTCTTTTGATAATTATTATTTAATCCTTCATGAAAATACCACTTTTAAGGAAATCGTATATTTTCTTATACCAAGAACAAAAAACTAGTGATTGTTCAATGGTAAATATAGTTAATTGTTCTTGAATGGATTGCAAGGTTATAGCTTATCTTATATGATGGATGAAAATTGTAGCTTTCTCATCCTCTAACTCTTGAGGCATGAGAGACATAGCTACAACCATTGCATCCACTTGACAATTGCTAGAACAAGTAATAGTATCAATAGTTATCTTCTCAACAGAAGCCATCAATTTATCCACATTGTTTTTATAGGGTTTGATTTTATCATATTTGGTTTGATGAACTCCATTTATTTGGTTAACAAATAGCTACAAATCTCCAAATATAGAGAGTGAGGTTACTTTTATATCTAGGGTTGCCCAAAGCCCAAGGATGAGCACTTCATATTTGGTCATGTTATTAGTACATGAAAATTGAAACTTGAAAGACAAGGGGTTTACGATCTATTGTGGCAATACCATGATGATTACTTCTCTTACTCCTTTAATGCATCTTGCATCATCAAAGAAGAGTCCAAGAGTCTTGTTATGATGCTTTAAGAGTGTACACTATCTCCTTAGGATATTTAATTTCTAGGAGATGATTTTTTGGTAAAGGAACCATTACTAGTTGGTCAACTATCGCTTGTCCCTTATTTGGTTAGTGACTAATGAATTCTAGGTTGAATTCATTTCTAGGTTGAATTCATTAAGGATCATAATCAATTTAGCAATCCTACCTGAAAGGTAAGGTTTAGGTATGAGGTATATCAACAAATAAACCTTAGCTATAACATATGTTTGATGGCTCATAGTGTAATATCTCAGCTTTTGAGAAGTAAATACCACTACTATGCATAGCTTTTTTGAAGGGGTATATATAGTTTCATAATTGATAAGGTTCCTACTAATGTAATAGACAAACCTTTCTCTATGATGTTCATCATATTGTGCTAACATAGCACCTAAGGCATGAATCGATGTTGCAATATATAACAACAATGGTTTGAGGGGATCGGGTGCTATGTCAGCACAATATAATGAACAACATATAGAAAGGGTTGTCTACTATATTAGTAGGACCCTTATCAATTACAAAACTAGATACACCCCTTTGGAACATATGTAACAATGGCTTGAGGGGATATGGTAGAATGAAAACTAGTTGATACATATAGGCATAGGATTTAATCTATTTATTGAGTTTCTAAAGTCTAAAGTCTGATTTATTTATTAGAAATAACTTAACAACTTATTGTTAGTTGTTAGGTTATTTGTTGGATTTTGTTACAATATTGCACCTGATGTGCAAATATTGTAATTTGGGCATCCATGATTCCTATAAAAATTTTATTTGATATATAAAATGATTTGATATTTTTATCCCTTATAATTGGTATCAAAGTGGTAGATCAACCCTATGAGAGGATTTTCCTCATGGAAATCCTCCTCTTCCCTCTTCTACATTTTCCATCCCTATTTTAGGAAATTTTAGTTTTCTTCCCCTAAATTCCTCCTCTTCTACAGGTAGTATTCTGACATGGATCAATAATATTTCAATTTTTTTCATGTATGTCCCTGTATTAGTTGATGCCCACAACCATTTGTTTGATCAATTTCATGGGCGAGGAGAAACTACTAAAAATTTGATGTGAAGCAATTTTTGGAGAAGCTTTCCTTTGGGTTATCACCCATTTATTCCTAGACTAGAACAATTCATGACTAATAGAAGAGAAATATAAGCTTATTGGGACTACCCTTTATGTTTTGATCTTGTTTTCAATCACAAAAATACTATTGCTTTCTTTGTTCAAATTGAGTTGATGGATAATAACAATTGCACTAATGCCAAATTTAAAATGGCTCTCCAAGTCATTGAGAGATTTAATAAGAGGTTCATTGAGATCCAAAATGATGTGTTGATGGATATTTTGAGGAGGAACGCAAAGCTTGAGTACTTGAGCAAGTTTCTACAGGGCCCATTTGATAAGGTTTCCTTCAAAAGAAATGTTCCCGTTGTCACGTATGAAGATGTGTGGCCATAATACAGAATCTAAGGAGGAATATAATAAGTAATGCAATTTTGGGGGTACTTATGATGTTGATACAAAAGCACCATTCCCTAGATTCCACCCCTTTCTCCCACAACTTATTTCTTCCTGGTCGATGCATTACGTATTGTCAAACACATTAGTCATGGGTAACATTTATCGAAGGCGTAATATGTTGTTGGACACATGGCCCCAAGCCACCTTCTTCTCCTCTAGGGCTACCTATGGATTATCCCATATTTAGTACACCATGGGGATCTATATTGTTTAAATTATTTTCTCTTGCACTTATTGACTATGGTGCTTCTGGCCACATGGTCCCAGTTTTTGTGGATCTCTATCTGTTAGCCCATATATTTATTTTTATTCATTAAAGTTTATGCCTAAGCAATTGTAATTATTTCAGAATATGGAAAAATACCTTAAGTGGAAATTATAATGAATTCTTGGCACCCATTACAAGTTCCACGTTAGATTCAAGGCCCTCACTCTATGTTCCTGCTATAGGTGGGACCTCCCATGTGTAGCTTTCAGGAAAAGTTGGTTACATCAACTTTACCTAGTGGAAGTCATTTATCGATGCTAATCCTGATGTTGAGACCTTGGAGGAATGCACTCTAATCTCCCATTCATGTTTCATCCCACATGCATTATGGGGAGGGGCTTTTGTCACTTTAAATATTTCATTTTTCAATATTTTGAGTGTAAGTGAAACCGAGGAAACACATAATAAATTTTAAAACCATAAATTATTATCAAGAATATTCTAAAGAATCTTCCCTGTGGAATATTCCTAAAATAAATGTACCTAAAGGAAACCCCATTCCTCTCTTATTTTTGTTGTTGATAAGCCTTGCTTTTCTCCCAAGCACTATTTTTTCTTGAGTATACCCTTAATTATACTTTTTGAAAATCTCTTTTTGAGCCAGTTCTAGTTGAACCAATATTTTTCAAATTTTTAAAGGTCTACCTTGACTTATAGTGCTTCAAATTTTAGGATATCCAAACCTTTATGGATTTGTAATAAGGAGTGCATTTTTAGTGGTACCCGACACTCTATTCTATGCATTGTATTTGCATTATTGTCTTTTCTTTCTATGATTACTTCAACCTTGACTTCGAGTATATCAGTCATGGTGGGTGCTTTGACAAGACATTCTTCTTGTGATATCCTTTGCAATGATTTATACCTTTTTCCACTTTTTTTTGCAACTCCTCCTCCACTGACTATAGTTTCAAGTTGGTATGACTGATAGTTTTGGGTGCATGCTTCAAGGTTATGCATGATTGTTGTAAGAGTATGCAACATTTCATGGATAAGATTGAAGAAAATTCCTACCATGGCCTTTTGAGCATTTTTTGCTTATTGGTACTCCACTCATAATAGTTGTAGTGATTCCATTGAGGCAATGGAATGTTGGAATTGCATACTCAACATTTTAGAGGATCTTCATATTCTTCATATAGTTTATGAAATGTATTTTAGGCACTTGATATTCTATCCCACCTTCTTGTAAAAGCATTGGAGACCAATGCTTCTATGGTTGGGAGGAATGATGTGGATAGGCATAGGATTTAATTTATTTATTGGGTTTCTAAAGTTTAAAGTTTGATTTATTTGTTAGAAACAACTTAACTTGTTGTTAGTTGTTAGGCTATTTTTGTATTTGGTTATGATATTGCACCTAACATGCAAATATTATAATTTGGGCATCCATGATGCCTATAAAATTTTTATTTTATGAACAAAAATGATCTAGTATTTTGATCCCTTATCACTAGTGGAGATAGAAGGTATGTTTTTAAATCATCAAATGCTTTTTGATATTCCTTGTCCCAATTAAACTTTATACCTTTTCTTGGAAGTATCAAAAAGGTTTGACACTTATCTGTCAATTGGGATATAAATATTTGTATGGCTTGTTATTTACCTTACAGAATCTGAATCTCAGTTAGGTTTTGAGGTGCTAGCATGTCACTTATTACCGATATTTTATCAGGATCTATCTAAATGTCGTGTCTAGAAACTAGGAAGCCCAATAACTTGTTGGGTGTTCCCAAAAATATACATTTGGAGGGCTTAAGGTGAACCTTATATTCTCTAAGTATTTCAAAATTTTACCAGAAGTCTTTGACATGATCTTCCTACTTCATAGAGCATCTAAGAATATTGTCAACATAGTCTTCCACGATGTTATGCATTATATAATGAAACATATATGTCATGGCACACTGATAAGTTGCGCCAACATTATTTAAGACAAAGGGTGTAACCTCATAATAAAAGATACCCCAAGGAGTAGTGAACATCATTTTGGCTTGGTCTTCTAATGCTATTAAAATTTGATTATAACCAGAACATTCATCCATCAAGGATAGTATTCTACAATCGATAGTGAAGTCAACTATCATGTCTATATTAGGAAAAGGAAAATTATTCTTAATATAGGATTTGTTAATGTCTCAAAATTATATGCATACTCACACAGTATCTTATTTTTTGACTACCAGAACTATGTTTGAGATCCAATCGCAATAGTCAATATCCTTGATAAATTTAACATCCAAAATATTTTGGAGTTCTTCGTTGACTACTAGAGTAACCTTAGGGTGTATCTTTCTCAACTTTGGTTTCATTGGCTTAGATTCAGGTTTGAATACTAAGTTATCAACTAGGGATGGATCTAGTCTAGACATATTTGTATAGGACCATGCAAAGATATCATAAAATTTGGTTAAGAGCTTTTTATACTCATGTCATTCTTCTAAAGTTAGAAATTTTCATAATTTTATTATTCTTGGTATGTCATCTGATCCTATATTAATATCTATGGTCTCTTCTATTAAAATATGAGCATATTATAGAGGGGCAGGTAAGACCCCCAAACTTTGAAGCTTATAAACATCTAAAGTCCATTGTTCAATGTTATATGACTATGAGGGATGTGTGATTAAAGAAAGAAACCCTTGCATAGGGATGTATTATTAATAATAAATGTGTTATGATTATCCCTAGGAGGTTTGTGGGGTTAAATTTTCACCTCACATACATTTATATGTAATGTTGACATGAGGTTTTCCATTGATTGACATGTCATATTGTCATATTTTTTAGGTAAAACTAATATATCCCTATTATCAAGGCTATAATTGGAGCTCTACCTAATCTCCTTAATGGATTCTATGCTTAGGGTATTTTTTTGTGTATATTATGAAAATAGATCCAAAAAAAATAAAGGAGAATGCCCATTGTCCTCTTCATCCTAGTCTTGACCTTCTGCCAAGGGTACTTCTTTTTTAGGTTTAGATGAGAAAAGGCATATCTCTTCATCATCACTGCTCTATGAAGAAGATAAAAATATCCTTTCATTGGTATTGGAGAAATATCATATTCCCTAATGCTCTATAAAAGCTTCAAATTCTAAAGGCTTATAAATACCTTGTTCTACATGTCCCAATCACTTTCCCTTGTAACCAAAGTTACAAAGGATTTGCTTGGAAAAAAGATAAATATTAAAGAGTTAACATGATGCATATATCTGCTCTATTGGTTGTAGATTACTTTTACATGTTCTCTCTTCATTGGTTATTCCTACAGAAATAAAGGTGCAAGTTCATATTTGTACAATAATTCCTCATCTAGAAGGTAATCCTAAGTACATGGTGATGGGGGTAATACAAGCAAATCTAAGGCTAATAGTTGGTGTTGTTAATTGTTGAGGTTTATATTGTTAATATCCTCAACTTTCTCTTTATATTTTTCATGGTTGACTACTGGCATTTTCTCCTTGATTTATGATTATTTCCTTAGGTGTGATAGACCTTAAGGTACAGTCTATGAAAGGATGAGAAGAATTCAACGAAGGGCATAGTCAAGTTTTCAGATTTTTAGATTGGATCTTCTAACAGTAAGCAAAATAATATCTATTTGCCACTATGCTATAATACTTACCTTGATATTCAAATATGACATATTGATGGCAATATGAGAGTATAGCCTACATGGCATGGATCCATAATCATCCCAAGAGCATATTATAGTTCAAGTCATAGGGAAACACATAAAATGATGTGTTTAAAATGTGGGGTCCTATGTTTATGGGAAGCACTATAGTACCATCATCTTCTCATATTTTTCTAGATCTTTCTTATTGAGTCCTATCTATGGATAAGCTTGAGGCTAAAAATATTGATTACGAAACCATTATCAATTAGAACCCTTTTAATGCAATGTTCACCGATATTACAAGTGATATACAAAGGGATATCTCCAAGCATAGAGGTGGGTGGGATGTCATCCTTAAAGAAGGATATGGTTGCATGATTGCTAAGTGCCCCTACCACATTAGCCAAATCATCAGGGCTAGAATTTTTAGAAACTATTTGTTCACTTAGAAGCTTGAATATATTCTCTCTATGACTTGGAGAAGTTTGAAATAAATCTAGAATAGATATTTTAGCTACCGTATCCTCTAATTATTGTTGGAGGTTAAAGACTCTTTTGCCTTTATATTTAGGTTTTAGGTTCTTTAGAAGTATTAGTATGTCTAGGTCATAATACCAAGGGAGGATCATATGGTGGTTTAGAGGTTTGACATTTTTCTCTGGCTTCTTGTCTAGTCATGGTGCTAACTTGAATCATTCCTACTAGATTCTAATATGTTAGGGGGACGTTTCAATATTGGACATGATTAGTAGAAATTTTCCAATATTTGGGTAAGGTATCCTCAAAGATCCCTAGATCTTGGATAGAGTATTTTTTTTGTTCAAGATCATAGACCACTAGCGACCTTCATCGATGAGGTCTTATACCACATTTGTTCATGTTATGACCATTTGTGTTATGAAAAGCACATTTTTGGTCAACATTGAACCAAGGAATATTTTCTCTACCAGGGTCATGTTGCCTTATAGAAGGTAGATCTATCATTTTAGCATCTAGTAGTTGTGTCAACACAAAGGATAAAGACTAGTTTAGCTTGGTAAATCTCCTAGGAGTCTTTTCTTGAGTTTTAACTAGAATTAAGATTACTATTGGGGAAAGAGTCAGTTACACCATCACCCACAACATATTTGTTTTCATATGATACTTTAGTGTTAGAATAATATGGATTCTCATCTTATTTATTAGTTTTTATTTGCCCTCTATGTTGAAATGTGGATTCCATTTGTTTAGCGATATCTATTGTATCATAAAAATATATGACATAGGTCATCTCTAGGGATATGAGATATGTTATTGTAAATTGCATACAAATATACATAATAGGTCTTTAGGTGGTAGAGCAAAAGGAAGCTTTCTGACCAATGCCTATCATTGTGATAAGAATTCTTTGAGGGATTCATTTTTTCCTTACTTCAGTTGATATAGCTAACAATACCTTACTAGATCATAGCCGTCATTTCAATCCAAATATCTTCTTGATTGACTGCTCATATGACCATTTGCATGCTCAATGCTAAAATCAATCTCCATCATCTATATTTTATCTATATTTATCCACTTAGACATATATATCCTTTTGTCAAAAATCTATCTTTAGATCCTCAATCTTAATTAAATTGATACACTTATCCATTCTTCCAAACTACAAAACTCTTTTTTCTATAAGAAGAGTATGTCCACATAATTACCACTATAATAATCTTAAATTTCCTCTTGTACACATAAGAACATAAATCAAAACATATTACAACTATACTTAACACTACAACTATTCAACAAATCATCCTTTAATGGCTACATCAAATACACATTATAAGTACCTTAGGACATCGCTAATATATTTATTCAAGGTTGACTCGATTGGCATCCTTAGAAACACTTTATTATGACTTGCGACACCCCTTATCTTAAAGGGACAATCTATAAAAATTTCCCTTCTTGAGGCACACATAATTTAACGTCCCCTTGGGGTAAACATTTTAAGTCCCCCTTGGGGCACATATATTTGAATTCCCCTTGGAGGAAACATCTAAAGTCCCTCCTTGGGCACAAACATTTAAATTCTATCTTGGGAATTGATATTTCAAGTCCCCCTAAAGCATAGAGATTTAAAAGTCCCCCTTGGTAATATTCACATGGAACTTCCCATATTTTTGGGTAGTCAAAAATAGGAACCCCATTTGGGTTATCATCACATGATGTATATACATATCTTGTATCATAGCAAAATATCATATTAGACACTCCTTATGCACTTGCATAAGGATTAATCATTATACATATTTCATCTCAAAAACATGGCCCAAGTGTTGTTGTACATTTTTTCCACCTGGACACATGATTTATACATATTTTATCATATCATAATGCACAATAAGTCCTTCGATAAAGCTAAACAAGTCCTCTAGGTATGCTAATTAAGTCCTCTGGGTAAGCCTAATAAGCCCTTTGGGAAATGATAACTAAGTCTTTCAAGAAAACTAACAAAGTCCTCTAGAAAATGCTAACTAAGTCCTTTGGGAAATGCTAACAAAGACCTTTGGATAAATCTCAACACTATCCAAGCGATATTTGTACATATTTTTCTCACTTGGATGCATCATCATTTGAAACACCCTTTAAGTGTATATCTAATAATCAGGCTCCAAGACCACCACTTAAGGGTGAATCAATATCAAACCTTGTATATACATCATGTACACCTACCCCCACTCATAGGGACATCAAACCTAAAACCATAAGCAGGCTCATCCAATCATACACTCTTTTACAATCAATCATCATCCTAAACAACTCACCTTGTTCAACCCATCCTAGCCAATTTTTTCTCGTAATTCCTATATATATCGAGTTTCTCGATTCAATTTTGGCCTCCCTTCTAAATTCTAAGGGGTACACATGGGGCATGATAACATTTAATGCTACCCATAGTACAATCCATAACATTACTTTAGATAAAATATCTTCATGCCAATGCTCCTTGGTAGTCTATAAATAAGCTAGGGATATCTACCAATCATATTTCATTTCTCATGATGATAATAATCTTTTATTCATCATCATCTTTTCTCAAAATCCTATCCAATAGTGGGACATGACTTCCAAGATATGTCATCAATACATCTTCAAATTTCCTTTACCCATACTTGAGGGCAACTTGTTCCCCCAAGTTTCTATCAAATAAACCTCATAATTCAAACATCGTAAATCCATATTTATCTTCTCCCCACTTGGGGACAAGTATTAAAGAAAAAATATTCTTTTATAATTATTTATAATCACATCATGAATCATACACAAACATTACATATACAAACATCTTTCATCCCCTATGGTATATTATATTTATTCAAACATGCTTAGCTCTCATATCACTTCTCAAAGCATAAGATATTATTGACATTAAAATCATTTGGATATGCCACTCAAAATATGTATTTGCTTGATAAAATCCTTTAGGTACACCACTCAAATCATGCATTTGCTTAGAAATATTTTTTGGGTATGCCACTCAAAGTGTGCATTACTAAAAATCACTAACAACTAACTCTACAAACAAAAATATATTACTTGTACATATTATGAGTACCTCATCATATATTAAGTTCTTGTATTTTATGTGGAATCTTAGACCATCATTTAAGCATGGTGAGATTTTTATTCCATCTCCCTCAATGCTTGTCCATTATCATGGCTCTTAGGCCACCACTTGGAAATGGAATCATCACATATTTTCAAGCACTAGTCCATAAGTATTTATGGGCTCAAAGGATAATATTGAAGAATTTTCTTAAAGATGTACATTTACCCCACAAGTGTTCTCTAGGATCAAAGGATGACACTTGAATTGGGATCATAATGAGCACTTGTCCTTTATCAGGTCCAAATACCACCGCTCATAAACACAATCAACATCAAAGCATACTCCTGAGTATTTATCCATTATCAAACTTTTAGGTCAACGTCAAAGCATACTCTTAAATAAAACTAGATTACCCTTAGCACTTGTTCATTATCTAGTTTCCTAGACCATCACTAGGGTAAATTTTTAATCCGAATGCATCCATCATATTAGGGTGTCTTCATTTTGCTTTTCATCTCTTTATCATACATAATTTATCTCATAAAAATAAATCTCACATCATAATTCATCATGTCATCAAAAGTAATGACTAATCAATCATTAAATCAACTTCTTCAACATTACATGTTGGTGTCAAAATTGGGGTCCCACAATATATTTTTGATGCATTCATTACTTCATAATAAATACATAAAAAAGGGATAAAATGTAGATACCCAATTTTGATACACCTAGCCCAATGACATCCTCAATCAAGACACCAAACAACACATCATTAGGACACCCTAATCATGGTAAATTGGACATCAAATTTGGCACATTTGATCAAGCAAATCAAATCAACCATCCTCATACCCAAATTTGGGGTGTTTGTGGCCCTAAAAGTAAGGTCATATTTGGGACACATTTTTCCCTATCAAATCATCTCAAAAATTCATAAAAATTCCACCATTAGATCAGACTCAAAAATAGCTTTTCAACGAGTATAGATATGCCTATATTTGGATATTGATTGATGCCTCAAATTGCACAAAAATTACACCTAGGCAAGACGGTTGCAAAAATACCACAAGCTATCAAAAATACTAGTGGTGATTTTGCACAGTTGTGGTAAATTTACAAATAGCTCATTTTAGGTCATTTGATCAATCAACAAACGTCTTGGAAAAAAAAATCCATCCATTATCAAATTCACCAATTTTAAAATTTTCACCTCGTGGCAAATTTGTAAAAATGGCTAGAATCATCTGGCATGGGCCAAAAGCACATAGATTCCTTCATCCCACTCCATTTCTTGATCACACATGCTCCAACTCATCCCATACCTGCAAATTTAAATTTTATTTTCCCCCTAATAGCATTTTGAATCCTTTTTGCCCCTCAATTCCTCCTCCAAAAATCTATAGATATAGCCCATGCGAGGGACATTCAACAAGCATTCTAAAGCTACCAAATATTTGCATTTTTTTGTTCTCAAGCCCTCTTTCTCTCTTTCTCATTTTCTTGCATTGTGAGCATCTTCAAGAGCATTTGGGGCAAGTGGAGCAAGGCATAAGGGTATTGGAGTAAGCCACATCTTCTTGTTGATGCCATCAAGGAGGAATTTTTGGTTGAGAAAGGGAGGCTTTGTTGGGATTTGGTTGTAATCCTCCATTCCTAGTTTGTTTTCTCTTCATTTTGCTTCTCATTTCATGCATTCTTCTTTATTTTCCCTGCTAACACTTAAGTTTTACTTTACAGCTGTCAATCTTCATTTCTTACACCTCTAATCACCATTTGTAGCTCTCTAACAAGTTTTTTGTGTCTATTTTGATTTCATTTACATCCATCTCCATTTATTTTGAGTTTCTAACCATTTTATGCAGGCTTGTTTCTCTTATTTGCTTACTATTTCATGTCATTTCTCTCCCTTTATATAATTTGCAACCATTAATCTCTATTTTCTATGATTTATCCCTTTATAACAGTCCATTCCTCATATTACTAACTCTTATTTGCAGGAAATTAACATTATTTTATGTTCCTTTACTTTATTTGCAGCATTTCCTTATTAATTTGCATCACTAATCAATTTGTACAAGGCTATTTAGTTTTTATTTTGGTCATTAACTCATTACTATCTCTCATTTTTATGTAATTTCCAGCCATCTGGCTTATTATCATTTTATTTACAGCTACATACACTCTTCTTTGTTTGACATAATATTTATTGCAATATTGTTTATGTTTTAATCATCTTCCATGCTCTTGAACATCTCATTTACCAATTTATACATCATTTTATAATCTAGTTTTGATCCTCTTATGATTGAGTTATTAAATCTCTGTCATATATTGGTCTTATTTGCAGGCCCATATACTCATTATAAATCCACATCAATCTTATCGGTAGCCACATACATCTTTCATACTCATATTCATAGTTATTACATGCTCTCTAATATTCTTATCTTAGGTTCATTTGCATTATTGGTTTACCAATCCACTCTTGAATCTATTTATTGCTGCATTTATTTCTTATTTGCACCCATACACATATCTTCTATGTCTTTTATCATTACACTGTAAAATCATTTACATTCTATACTTACTAATCCTTGCTTGAACCTCTTACATTCACTGCATTTTATTTTAGTTTGCAGCCATATACATCTTCTATGCTTACATGTGTTGCATTTTACTTAAAATTGCAGTCATATCCATCTTTCATATTCACTTTTGTTGTATTTTACTTAAAATTGCAGCCATATACATCTTTTATAATCACATTTGTTGTATTTTATTTTAAATTGCAGCCATACATACCTTTCATAATCATGTTTGCTATATTTTCTTTAAAATTGCAACCATACATACCTTTCATGATCACGTTTGTTGCATTTTTTAAAATTGCAGCCATACATACCTTCCATAACCACATTTGCTGCATTTTCTTTAAAATTGCAGTCATACATACCTTTCATAATTACATTTGCTGTGTTTTCTTAAAATTGTAGTCATACATACCTTTCATAATCATATTTTTTGTGTTTTCTTTACAATCACAGCCATATATACATCTTCCATTTCTTTATCGCTGCATTTTACTTTAAACTTCAGCCATATAGCTCTATCATGCTCATATTCTAATTTTTTCCATGTCTCTAATCATTTATTGTAGGTTTATTTGTCCTCCTTGCTCACCAATATTTGCTTCCATTTCTTTATCACTGTCTATTACTTTAAATTGCAATCATATATATCTTTCATGCTCAATTTTTGCTGCGTTTTATTTTAAATTGCAGCGTTCACATTCTTATTTGATTGTTTCTAATCATTTTATTGCAGGTTTGTTTGGCTTGTCATCTTACTAACTTTTATCATTTCCCTTGTCCATGCTTTTTAAGACCATTTAAGCTCACCTTTCTTTGGATTTAAAAGGCACTCATATCTATTTTATGTTCACTCTCTTTTATCATAGGCATAATAGCTTTTTGGCTAATTTAATCCTCTTATTGTTCATGCTTTTATAATCAACAATATTTGTTGTGCATTTAATCTCTTTAAATTTACAAGCATCTTGATTACATGATCATTCATACTTTGTTGCAAGTTCTTCCAAATCATCTTGGTTTTTAGCATTGTCTTATTTCCATTCTAATCTCTTCTTTACATGCTCTCACATTATAAATCTCTACTTGGGATTACTTCATTTGAATACACATGCACATATGCATATTTTATGTTCACATTGGCTTTGATTGTAATCCAAAGAGCATTTTCATTTAACACTTGTTTTTTGTATTTTCTCACTCATAGTTTGTTTACTAGTCACAAGATCTATCTCAACTCCTTGCATAGAAACCATATTGGATACTTATCCTACTTTATACTAAACCATTGTTGTGTTTCCTTTTTCTCATCAAAGTCATAACTCTAATCAATAGCAATTTGGAAGTATTTTAGATCCTTTTCTTGCTTTTGAGACATCCCTAAGACATTTAGACATCAACAAATAGGAAGCTTCTCCCTTTTGATAACTCAATCTCAATAATTAGAACAAATTTACTTTCAATTTCACCTTGAAACACTTCAATCCTATATCATAAAATAAATTCATTTATCAAATTATGGGAATTTGTCATCTTAGCTTCCATTTCCAAGGTTCAGGTTCATACTCGATTTTATTTTAACAAGGATTCTGATCAACTAGGAATATAGCTTATCACCTCACTGCACTTAGAAAAACCCCCAAAATCAAACACACCTAATTATTTCTTCAAGTTTTACAGGTTGTCAAATCCTCCACAAAATTTTAGTGGCACTTCAACTTCTACTCAGCCTTTGAAATAGGTAATTTGACCACTTAGCACTCCTTGCTCATTGTCTTTTTATTTTTTCCACTGCATAGTCTTTGTTTTTACAATTGTTTTCCTAAAAACACATTTACTTTGGGAAATTAAGGAACCCTTAGAATAGTTCAAGTTATTTTAATCACATTTATTTTGGATAAAATCAAATAATATTAGCATAGACTTAACTTCTTTCTTTCAAAAGTAAATAGGCAAGGAATAAAAAGTCATATAGTTGCATTTTAGGCTAGCTTGTTTGATGCATTATCTCTTGTTTACCTTGGAAAATAAAACTCTCTTTAGCTTAGAAAATCATTCAAATTCAAAAGGCATACTAGGCTAGACAACTTGTTTTCTTACATTGTTGTTTGATTGCACTTAGCATACAACTTTAGGTGATATTTCCTTTAAGTTTGAACAAAATTTATCTTACAAGGGCTTGATCAAGAGCCAAATTAGTCATCCAAAAACCTTAGGTGTTTGTTGAATTAACTCATTAAACATAGTATAAATATAACATCAATATAATATACAGTCACCTTGTTTTATGCATAAGGTAGAGCCTACTCATGTTGAATATTCCCATATCTTCGGGGTCTCCTTTGGAAAGAGGCCATCAAGCTGAGAAGCAAGGATTCATAGTGGACCCCGCCATGCATGTGTGAGTTTATGGATATACATTGTAGAAGACTCGTGGGCTAAGATATAGGGGTATTTAACCTAAATGGATTTGTGTTAGAAGGAATAGATCACAATTTTCTTAAGGAAGATGGGATGTTTGATGGCTTCCCTCCTATGGTTGTAGTGATAATTAAGTCTCATTGTTGATCACTCGTGATTTTAGATCTATATTTTTAGAAAATTTCTTCCACAAAATAAGTGGGCATTTTTTCTACCCTTAAGACAAATTCCATGGATTCTTTATTTTCTCTAGTAAAGCAACTAGATGATCCATGGATTTAAACACTACTCCTTGTTCATTATGAACAATAGAAAGGGTTGCAAAAGGAAGATTTTCTTCATATTCTTAAAGAATTGGTTTTCTATCATAGGTTATTTCTCTTGTAGTTTAGATGAAACACTCATATTTTATGCTAATTCTTGTAAAACATTATGAGTAAGATAAGGGAGTTCTAACATGGTCAAAAAGGAAAGGTGTTCAATTTATGAAAGTTTTTGTTTTCAGATAATTTAGAGCAAAGAAAAGAAGATATTTGATATCCTTATGTCACCTTGAAAAATCATCCCTCATTATGACTCTCATTAGCCCCTAGTAATATAGAAGCCAAGGGAGATAACCCCCAAGGCTCGTATGTTAGGTTACTCAAGGGGTTGTTAGACTTCCCCGAGTAGGACTAAAAATTTAGTTTTGTTCTTATTATCTTAGCTTAAAGTAATTTAACTAAACAAATAAGTTAAATGATCTTGATTATGTGTAGTAAATTTTATCTTGATTAATTATAGAGTCCTAAGTAAAAGAGTTTTTGGACAGGGACCCATATGATGTTTTCACATCTAGTTCATCAAAGATATGGTATGCCAAAAGATGCACGGGGGCACTGGTCCCAATTGAATTCCCTTAAGGGTAATCCACACTTAGGCACGAGAGCATTGTTACTAACCCATCATTGGGACTGTGCTTTATGCAATGTTTAATATTTGGTAGTAGATTTTGGGTTCACCAAGGACTTATATATTTTCCTAATCTATTTTGGATGTGTTTTGTGTGACAAACACCTAGATTTTATTCTATCCTAGGAACTTATACACAATTATGATAATTAAATGCAATATGGATACAAAATGCAAAATACAAGATATTATCCTATATGCAATTTATTTTTTTATGATTTCTAGTTGTGCTATGGAGATAAAACTTTTCTTTTTCTTCTTTTAAAAAAAATAAAAGTGCAAGGTAGACACAAGAAGATATGATTAAATCTAAATGTAGTTTCTACATGCAGTTCAAACAAAATGTGTAAGAAAGAGAAGCAAAATACTTTGCTAAGGTTCTTAGATTTTTTCTTTTATATGTGCTTCAAAATATGAATTTGAATATATGTAAATAGATAATCAATAGATAGCCTATACTGAGGATTGAAAACTGGAGGATCTAGGATACCGACCTATTTTATTTCTTGCTAAAAATACATTTCATGTATGCGAATATGCCTCTTGATGAAAAAATCACCTAGAAATATTGCACCTAGAAAATTCCCTAAAACCTACAAAAGAAATAGAAAAATATGTGAGTTAGAGTTTGGGGGTCTTCCAAGTAGCAAGAAGCATACAACTTCTTGATAGGCATAGTTAGATCCTCTACTTATATGTAAAATTGAAATTAATGTTGATATACTTATGGAAAATTCTTTGCCTAGAGACCTTGAGGATGGAAAATTTATTATAATTTTGAGATCAAATTAATTGATGGCAGGAACAGAGTTATGTACTATGAATATTGATAAAATAGTACACGAGGAAATAATAACCGGTCTAGATGTTGGACATGCAAGGATATCTAAGATCACAAAAATAGATAGTGAATATGCCACCTATAACAATTCTAGGTGGTGTATTCAAATTTGAGACTGAGAAAGCAAACAAATTCTAAAACTATGAATTGAGGTTTTGGCTACTTGTAGCAAATATGCCACCTAGTATAGATATAGGTGGTAAATTTACACACATCGAAAGAAAATTAAAATCACAGGGAAAAATGTCATTGATCCCTTTCACTAGTATCCTAAGAATCTTGAAAGTGGTTTTCTACCTTGTAAACCTCCTGGGATACATTCTAAATAAAGTTAAAGAGGCCACTAACCTAGACAATGATTAGATCAAGAACAAGAAGAGTTTGAAGTGCATGCATAAAGATTAAATCCTAATTTTATTAATGAAAATAGAAATAAAAGCATAGATTCAGAAATCTATCACTGTATTTGTAAGAGTGCAAGGTGCCCCCTTTTCTCCTTCAAAGCCTAGATCACTTTGATAATATTGTAGCAGAATTTTGGCAGCACTTTTATGAATAAATTTGATGTCAAATCTTGAAAAAAAAAATTATGCAGGAATTCATTATTGTTTATGCCACCCCAAGGGGTCCATTTATAGAAATTGACCCTCGTATGAGTTTCCCAAAAAGGGAGGGGCAAGGTGGTTTGTTAGGTGGTTTTTTAGATGGTTGGTTGAGGGCTTTCTAGGTTGTTGATAGGGTTGACTAGTTTATGGGATTGCCTACAACTAGTTGCCCCCTTGATTGGGTTTGATTTGGGTAGGTGGAGGAAGATGGAGGAAAGTTAACCACCTTCCTCCCTACTTGTTGATCATCTACGATGGCATAGGGGTAGGCAAGAGTGATTCTCATCTTAATAAGATATTGTAGGTAATACTAAATATTTTGCATATCAAAAGTGAATATACCACCTATATAAATATGCTACCAGCGTATTCGCTAGATTGGTGAATTTGTAAATTTGATAGTTAGAGGTCAAATTTGGCAAGGAGCTAGAAAATTTGAACTGGTTGTGAATATGCTAACTATAAAGCATATTCATTTACTGGTGAATTTTCTTTGAGATAGTAAATTTTCTATTTTTGAGTTTTAACTACAAATTCTAAGGTTGAGTCAGTTGCCATGGCTAAATTGACCTCTTTGTGCATTTATGTCAAAAATTGGTCTGAGTTAGATGGTCCAATTTTAGGTGTCTATAGATTGATGTAAATAGATTGGTACCCTTAAAGATAATAAATTTTGATACCTTGTTAGGAGATTGGCACCTTACTTAATAAATCAATGTTAAAGGTTACTTAAAAAATGAATCAATACTTTTTACCCTTCTTGATCACTTATTCTTCAAATTTTCCTATCCATTGATTTGATTGGCTAGGATGATATTAAATTGATGTCATCAAGTCAATAGATTAACATCATCAATTGTCCATGATAAAAATGGATCAATGTCAATGGATCGACACATTTAATTAATTTTGCACCTTGGCAGTTGATCAACACCTTAGTCATTGAATCAGTCCCAACCAATACTTACCAAAATTCGATCTTATGGTTAAGAGAGATTGTGATGGCACCAAATTTTAGTGAATTTACCCCTTTACACCCTTCTTGCCTACTTATTCTTCAAATTTATTAATCCTTTGATTTGATTGGTTGGGATGATGTCACAATGATATCATCAAATTAGTATATTAGCATGTTCAATACCCAGGTCAATAGATTAACATCAGCAAATTAGTTGGGTCCTAGACTTAGTGAATATTTTTATTTAGTCCTCATATTGGCATCTATGATGATGAATTGGCATTCGGATCAGCATGGATTAACTAGATCTATATCAAAAAAAATAGTTAGAATCCAAACTAAGGAATTGAGTTTTTCATTTCCCTTCTCTAAAACTTGTCATCCTAAGGCATACTTTTGCTTTTCTTGACTTTTTTAACTAAGATGTATAATGATTTTAAATATTTATTATGTTTATTCATACTCTAATTTGATATATGATTGGTCTATGATTAATTACCTAATGGGAGTGATGAAAACCACTATTGTCTTGGTAACTTCTAGGGACACTATATTTTGAATTTGTAATAGTTTTTAGAAACCTTCCAAAACATGCATTCACCATAATCATATGCTAAAAAAAATCCAATAAAAAATATTGCAATCATAAATATCGTAAATAAATGAAGGGATATGACAAGAAGTATAAGGTGGATGCTTGTTAAGAACCAATTAATAAAATAAAAGCACATCCACATGATATAAAAAAAATAACATAAAATAAGCTTGAAATTAACAATATTGCAAGATGAAATGGAAATGAAGCAAATTATATTGCCGAAAACCAAAACACATTATAGAATTGCAAGCCTCTTTGAGGGGGAACATCCTTAGAAGTAGATATTTGATACAACAAAGTATGATATGATCCTTTTCTTGCCCCCTTGGATCTTTTATAGACTTTGGCTACCCTAACCCTAATGCTTAAGGGTTCCCATCCATGTGCAAGTGGGGATCCGAGCTAGTAACTCCTAAAGAATAATTGCTACATCTTTAAATAACATAGTTTTGTGCTTATTAAAAAATAACATATTTTTGTAATAAATAGCAATTACATTATATGGGCCCATCATCCTAGACATCCAAAGTACCACATGACTAAACAATCATTAATAATATTAGAATGGGGTCTTAACATGTCCATCCCTTTCAAAAAAATCTTTATCCTCAAATTTGGAGATGAGGAAATTGCTAATGAAGTTGTTGAAGAGACTCCCATGTGGCATATTCTTGTTGTAAACCCCTCCATTGGACCAAAAATTTGGGGATGGTGCATTATAGAGAGTGCAGTTCTTATGGTTTGGAATGTTGTTAGGCTCTAAGAGTGCAGTTCTTATGGTTTGGAATGTTGTTAGGCTCTAAGATGATTGTGCCTTTATCATCCAACTTAGGAAATGTCGATTAGACCTGAATGCGATTCTTGAGTACCTTCTTGAGATAAGAGAAACAAAAAATAGATGTATATTTTAAAAAGGTGGCAACACAATATTATAGGCCACTTATCCAATCAATTGTAAGACTTGGTAGAGTCCATAAAACTATGCTGCCAATTTTTTATGAGCATGTAGTTGCACTGAATAATACTTGTAAGGATGGAGTTGAAGGAAGACCATAGCACCTACATTGAGGCTACTCTTAAAACAATGTTGATTAGTCTATTATCACATCTAGTTATTATTCATAACCAAGTTCTCCTTCAAATATTGTAAGATTTGGGTACGTTCCTGAAGAGTTGCATCCACCATATAAACTTTAGAGTTTTTGGAAACATATGAAGAGGTCGATGGAGGTGGATACCCATAAACATCCTCAAAAGGAGTCATTTTGGAGGTTGTGTGGAATGAAGTTTTGTACCAACATTCAACCAATGGAATCCACTTAGCCTACTATGTTAGGTGCTCATAGGTAAAATAGTGAAGGTAGGTTTCCAAGCACTTAAATAATTTTGTTTGCCCATTAGTCTATGGATGGTAGGTTAAGTTCATCCATAGTTGTGTTCCCTATAGTCTAAATAGTTCTTTTCAAAAATGACTAGAGGATATCGGATCATAGTTAGATACAATGTATTTGGGTATACCATGGAGTTTAATGGAGCCCATGAATATTTGAGCAATAGTGGAGGCATGGTAAGGATGGGCGAGGGAACAAAAATGAGCATACTTTGAGAGATGGTCCACCACCACAAGAATGACTAATTTTCCCTTATATTTATAAAGCCCTTTAATAAAATCCATGGAGATATCAATCCATACATTTTTTTGGGATTGGTAATGTTTGTAGAGCTCCTAGAGAACTTGTTTCTCCCTTCATCCAATGGCAGACTTCAAATTTTACCAAAAGAGTTTGAATATTTGTTTTCATTCCCTCCCAATAGAAATACCATTTTGCTTACTTATATGTCTTCAAAAATAATAAATGACCTATGGTGGTTGAAGCATACATTTCCCTCATGATGTGTTTGCCAAGCATTGAAGATTTAGGAACCATAATGCAAGTTTGGTATCTTAATAGTTGTTCATCCAATGAATACCTGGTGTGTGAATTGGGATCCCATTGGATCTATTCCTACAAACTTTGTAAGGGTAGGTCCGTGGTTATGTCTTCTTAAGTTGGGACACCCATTGAGTAAGTGGGGATGAGAGAGAATACACTGTCATTTGATCCTCAAACTAATAAAAGAGGTCATTTGTCACAATATTCTCCTTCTCTTTCTTATACACAATGTCATAATCATACCCTAACAATTTTGAAACTCATTTCTACTATGTTGGAGAAGATAGCCTTTGTCCCAAAATATATTTCAAACCCTAATCATTTGTTTTAATAGAGAAATGCCTCCTAATGAGATAAGATCACCAATGATTAATAGCATGGAGGATGGCCAACATTTATTTTTTATAAGTAGATTTTCCCAATTTTTTCTTGAAAATGTCTTACTAGTGAAAGCTATGTATTGTCAATCTTGAAATAAGACAAGACCGATGCCATGACCAAAATCATCACTTTCATTTATAAATATTTTGGAAAAACCAGGGATTGCTAACACTGGTGTCAAAATTATGGCTTCCTTAAGTTCTATAAAAAAACAAATTTTGTTGGTGCTAACCACATAAATGAGTTTTTTTTACATGGTTATAAGAGGATTTGCTACTTTTACACAACTTTGTACAAATCATCGATAGTAGCCTATGAGACCCAAAAATCCTTGAAGTGCCTTGAGATTTTGTGGCCTAGGTCAATTTTGTATAGCTTCAATTTTCTTAGGGTCAACCCTAACTCTCTCTTGTGAAATAATATACCCCAAGTATTCAACCTCCTGCATGCCAAAGGAACAGTTAGATCATTTCATAAATAATCAATGGTCCTACAATAGTTGCAATGTTTTATCTTGATATTGTAGATTCTTGGCCTAAGGGTGATTGTAGATGAGAAATTCATCAAAGAAGACCAAAATAAACTTGTGAAGAAATGGGTGAAAGACATTTTTCATGAGGATCTAGAATGTTAAATGTGTATTAGTTAGGCCAAATGGCATGACCAAATATTTATAATGGCACTCATGAGTTTTGAATGTTGTTTTTGGAGATCTAACTTGGAGAAAATTTTGTCACCATGTAACTCTTCCAACAACTCATAAATAATAGGAATATAAAATTTGTCCTAATGGTGAGTTTGTTGAGTTCACAAAATTTTATACACAATCACCGTGAACCATATTTCTTTCTTACCAATAGTACCAATGAAAAATATGGATTGTTACTAGGTTTACTTACCCTTGTTTTCATTTAACTTTTGCACCAACTTCTCAATTTTTATTTTAGCGCATATGGGTATATTTAGGCTAGATGTTAGGTGGAAAGCTTCTTCGTACTAGCTATATTGCATGGCTATAGGAATGACATGGAAGTAATCCTATAGGTTCCACAAAAATAATATTATGTTTAGTCAAAATGAGTTACAAATCCCCTTGTGGTTTGGTTGGTTCAATATTTTTGGATTGGATTGCAAACAACCGGGCTACTACCCAATATGAGTACTTTTAAAATAAATTTTCTATTTGACTTGAACTGATAACCTATAGGTATCCCACATGTAAACCATGAAGAGTATATGACCTCTAATTTTGAGTGAATTGCATCTATAATTTGGTAAAGTGCCAGGCTACTATCCCCAAGGTACAAAGGCATTGTGCCCCCAACACAACATCACATTCTCCTAATGAAAGTGTGAACATATCAATTTTGAGTTTATACTCTCCTATATTCAACTTAACATTTTGATATTTTCCTTTACAAGGTAATGTTCCTCCACTGGCCACCATGACATCAAAGAATTGCAAGAATGCATGTAGCAGTTTACTTGCTTAGCTATTCAAGGATCAATAAAATTGTGTGTATTATCTATATCAATAAGAATTACAATTCTTTACCCCTTGAAATGTCCTACTAACTTGATAGTTTGAGGGGTCAAGATTATTACAAGTGCATAGAATAAAATATCTAGTTGTGGTTTCTCATGTGCTTTAGCCTCATGCTGGTGCTCTTCTTCCCATTGATTTACTTATTCCTTATGTACTTCATTTACCATAGAATAATCCACATCTAGAAAATACAATTTTTGTTGTACATATTTATGCCTCAGGGAATATTTTTCATCACAATTATAACATAACCCTTGTGCTCTAGGGGTATCCATTCCCTTCCTATTTAATCACTTAATTGTTGGATGTGCATTTCCTATGTTCAATGTGACTGTAGGGAACTTTTCCTTACAACCCTACTTCACCCCAAAGAACACGTAATCGAAAGGTGCTTCCCATATTCAATCAGAATAAAGGAGTTCCAAATAAAATATGGACACACTTAGAAGATGCATTGACCTTTAGATATTCCATTTATGGTTGATGCTCCACTTTTACCCAAAATTAGCTAATTCAAAGGTGTTAAGTCCTGCAGGCAATTGATTTTCAATCTAATAGCCTACATGGTCCTTTCAATGGAGGAGGGTGGAAAATAAAATAAAAAAACACCAATAAATTCTAGAGCTAGACACATGGCAACTAGTTGAGAGCCCAAGGATAAAATCATTAGTGCTTGAATGACAAGGACCCACCATTTGCTAAAGGGAGTTCCACCTCACTCGAGGATGCATGACAACCGCAGGTGCAAGGCAGAGGTAGGAAAGGGGTATTTAAGAACATCCACCATTGGCTATAAATATTGACTTTCATGACCAAGCCTCTCAGAGCCAACCGTATGTCAACCATGACAATTGCCCACCATACACATGAGCCTACCCTACTAACCTCCACTAGTCAGGGAGGCCTAGCCTACTACATCAACAAGGTTATGCATTCTAGGAGAAACACAATGAAAGAGTAATGGTGCAACCACCCCAATGCAGTAGTAGAGAGACAAGTAAACAATAGTGAATTATATAAAGACCCAAAAGTATTCAAAATTTATGGCCTTCGATCTAGAGACCTCAAAGATGTTATTTCACAGATGTAGAATGATTTTAGTTGCAGGAGCAAAAAATAATTTGCAAGTATTTTGCATAGAACTTCGAAAGGAAGGAACCTTCCTCTCAGTTATAAATAGGCCTAAATTATATTGTAAAAGGCATTAGGAGTTGTTTTCTTGTGTCTGGTACCTAGCCTTATGGGCTCTTTATTTCATCCTTCTTTCTTATTATAACAAGGGGAGCTTAAACTTTGGCTCATTGCCTAAGGAGCATCGAACCCTCTAGGCCTCATTGTCTTATAATTATATTTTGGCATGTTAACAGAAGCCATGACAAATTTTTCTCTATCCTCCTTTAGTTAACTTGTTTTTTATTCTTGACAATATGTTTTGCTTGGTTGTGTTCACTATTCGTAGGATGACATGTTTTGTGTTCAATTTTCATTTTCTATAGTCAAAATTTGGGATTTAATTCTTTGGTGCATTGCCTCATAGCTTAGATTTTATTTTTAGCAAAGCATTTACTTTCCTATTTTTTACTTTCATTGCAATTTCTTTCCTTGACCTCAACTCACAGAGGTCCTTGAGCATCAAGGATTGAATTCAACAAGGAGCTAGCCTTGATTAAAAACACCAAAGGTTGCTCCATACATGGTCTTTCATCTATGGTGCTTCCTATTATTTTTCTCTACATGAGGCATAGGTGCATTTGTCTTTTCGGGCACATTGGCCTAGGTTGGTGGGTGCATTTAGAGATAATATTTTTTTTTGGTATACCCAATGGGATGAGCTTCTATGTTCATTACATGAATATTTAAGAAGTTTTACTGTGATTCCATTGAATATCATAATCCACTTGCTTGAAGTGAAGCACTCAAATTTCACCTACGACTCTACTTGATGACTCAAAGTTAAAAGGAAATAGACTTTGAAGAAGTTATATGATAGAATATAAATTGAGATTCTGATGGGGGTATCCATATTATAAACTTTTTGAAGTAAAATATCCCCACCTACTGACTCTATTCTCAAAGTGAGGGCCTATAATTATATGAGTGTAAGGCCTATAACCAAAGCCTTCACCCAATCCAATCAACAAGAACTAGTGCCACCAATGACCTGAATAAAAAGAAGAAGAAATTGATGGTGCTACATGGAGGCTATAATAAATCATACTTCTAGAAGATTCCCAACATGGAATGATAGAGGTCCCCTAATTCCACAAATTCCACCTAAAATATGGGACCTGATTCTTATTGGAGTATATTACATTATTGGGTACATGCTAATGTACCCCTATGGTACCTTCATGGTACACCTTGTAAATCTTAGACTAGGGTCAAATATTAGATTAGAGTGTGAGTAAATATTTTATGTAATATAATAATATGCAAGAAATTCACAAGTGTTATGTAAGTGTGTATGTGCAAGAAATGCACAAGTGTCATGTGAGTAAGTGTACAAGTGTAATGTGAGTATATGTGCATAAGTGTCTTATATGTAAGTGTGCATAAGTGTCCTTATATTAGAGTGTGCTAAGTGAAGAGTCATGTATAGGTGTGCATACAAGATAGAGTTATGTGTATGCAAGTGTCAAGTAGAGAAGCCAAGAGTCATGAGACTTAGCATAAGGAAAGGAAGATTCAAGTATCCAAAGATTCATCCTACTATGGCTATATATTACTCCATGGAGGAGCATAGTGAGATAGCGAGCATAGCAATCAGAGTATACATAGTGAACAAGGAGCATTGTTATCATTATTGCAATAGTGTTTTATGATACATTTTTAAGAGAGAGATGATCAATAAAGTTTACATACATTTGAGAAACTAATATCGTAAGTTGTACTACATGCTTTGTATATGTATGATTCAGGCTATTACATTCATATTTCAACATATTAATGAATATTATTTGATATATTATAAGCCTTGATTTACATATTAGTTGGCTCATATTATTCTATTTACATCATTATATTGATCTTACTATATTGTGGCTATCTCATTATTAATCCTATGGAATTTATCCTGTGAGTTTATTATTTATATTAAGGCTTCAAAAGCCATAAATTCTTTGCATTAATGCTAAAATCCTTGCCCTACTTCTTAGGAGAATATGTTTTCACTTTGACCAAACACTTGCAACACCTGGTGAGCTTGTGTGTTGTACATTTCATTGAAAAGCAAGACATAGCCTTGAAGATATTGGTAGCTTATTTTTTAGGGAGAGCTCATGAATGGTACCTCAATATTAACCCATAATTAGTTATAATTTAGGACAAGTTGGTGAAACTCTTGATAAATATATTTAGAGAGAAGGCAAATGGAGAATTCCTCCTATAGAAAATCACAACCATCAAAATGGTTACCTCTAGAGATAATGGATGATTTTAATGTCTAATTCCACAAGACTTGATAAAGGATCCCCGATGAGATCTGACCACTTTTGGGTACGACATTCATTTACTATAGAAAAGCTTTTAATTTTGAGATTTCCATGATGATCAATTCTAAGGGTGGTAATTCACTACCAGAGGCCTATGATATAGTAATTCAAGCTGAGAAGGATCTAATCCATAGGAAGGCCATATCCTAGACCACCTCTACCATTTTTTCCCTCTATTTAGTCCTTTTATCATTCCTCTCTAACCATACAGTCTACCATGAGTCCAACTTATTTTATCACATACCCATAGCAAAATTAAGTTTTATCTCCTCTAGATGCTAAAATGGATGAATTATTCAAAATTATAAGGACCATTTCTAATGATTTCATGGTGCTAAAGAGATAGTATAATATCCAAAGGTTTCCTACTGTAGTTATACAAAACCCTCCTTCCAATAGGGAAACCCAAATTGCCAATCGCCCTCACCTATATATCATAAGCCTTTATTTTTTGCAAATAAGAATCTCACTCATCCCTAGGCCCTAACTTAGTATATATTACTCGTGTTAGTCTTAGCCTATCAAATTCCAATAAGCTTAGCTAGAGACTTGGTCACCACCCAAAAAAACTGCACTGAACATCCTAGTGCTTGGTACTATCCCACTCCCAACTATTATCCTTTTGACTATTACATAAAAACAAAACCTCAAGATTTTGGGACATCCCATTTTGACCACAATATTTTCCATCCTCCTCATTCAAAATTTCCAATGTCTATTTTGAACCTACCACTCAATATACAACCACACCATCAATTTCCAACCTATCGACTTGAAAGTAGACCTTTGTTACATGAGATGAAGCGAAAGCATGCATTGTGTCAAATAGATTAGGCACCTCAAGCAAGAAGTTGTAATTCTAATAAAAGTATAACATATTATCCAAAATTAGGGTTATTGAAGAGCAAGGAACACCTAGCTCTATAGAGGCTAGACCTTGAAGGAGAGAAATGAATAATCTAAGAACCCCTCCAACACTAATGCAAGCTAAATCAAGTCTAAGTGGTATCGATAGTGATAAAATTTGACCCATCATTAGAGGTACTTGGATTATAATTAGAGCACACCAACAGGAGGGTGGTGCAATTATATGAGACTCCAATGCTAGTCTTCAATCTCATTCAAGACCTTCCTCTAGCATTCCAAGCATGCCCTAACTTGATGGTTCATCAAGACATAGTTGTGATTGATCTCCTACCCTTATTTAGAATATGCCCCTCAAGATACTTCACCACTAATATCAGAGGATACATGTCATTGGGCTAGACTCACATGCTACTCTAAACTAGATACAAGACCAAGTTTACTATCCCATCAAAGCCCCTTCACATGTACCACATAGAGAAAATCCCTTTCAAAAGAAGTGGAGAGAAGCAAAAATACTTGGCAAAATAAGAGTTGGTGTACCCTAACTACTTCATATATGAGATACATCCATACATCCATGAATATTATCAAGAGAAATAGGTATATAATACATGGATATTAGATCCTAACAAAGCATTCGAGCGAGATAGAATGGGATGATCTATCACTAGGTGTTCCTCTGTACATGGTGTAAGTAATATACATAGAAAAAAAAATGCAACTTTTGATCAAGAAAATGTTTTGATGCAAAGTGATTAAAAGGCTTTCAAGAGACAAAAGCCTATGAAAATCTTGATCGAAAATCTGATTAAAGATAATATCTATGTTCAAAAATAATCATCTAATTTAAAGATCATCGATCGATATGAAGCTAGAACTCAATAAAATATCAAATGATAAAATATTAAAGCTTTACTTTTGCCTAGATGAGTGCACCTAGACATCCATTGTGAAAATATTAATAAAACGTAATGACTGGAACTTGGAAAAGCATAAGATAAAATTAATGTAACATGTGCATTAGTCTAATGGATAAAAATTTTCATAGAGACCATTGCAAAGTGGTATGATTTTCCATTTTATAAATCATGCATGACCTTAAATATCCATTGGTTAAATTTTAATCACATGATGGTAGCTCCATGTTGTCCATTCATTATTGAAATAATGGTTGTAGATTCAATGCTTTGGGGTGAGTGCCATATCTATCAAGAGTTGGAAGCCATATTTCACATTCATGGTAGGTAAAAAGGCAAATATTATAGAATTAGGAGTTATATGGATCAAAGGGAAGATAATAATTTCAAAAAATTAAAAATAGACCCAAGACAAGAAGATAACAAACACCTCCCATCAGCTCCTTAAAAAAAGAGAATATTTCACATGCATAAAACAATTTAAAGTTGATCTGCATGCTAACACCCTAAAGGGAGATATATAAGAAGGAAAATAGTAGCCTTCAAATCCTTTCTTGCAAGCACGATATTTGGAAAATCACTAAGGTACTAAATAGTAAAGGGAAGATAGAGCTTAGGTTGATAAGAGCTTGACTATGCAAAAGTATCTAAGAAGCAATGGAGAAGAGAAGAAACACCACTAGGGGCCCTAAGCCCAAGGTGGGACATATGCCTAAACAATTATATCCCTCCTTTATTACTTATGGTCGAGATGTTATGATGACCTTCCCTCGGTCCACAAGCCTAAAATTTAGAAAAGATGCATCAAAAGGGGTGGAGGATCCCATGTTATCTATAATGGTCAAGAGCCTGAGAGATAGGGTGCTAGAGTACTTCAAGCAAAGCTCTAAAAAAATGTATGTCTAAATTTTGAATAGCACTTTATCATAGTACATAATGCTCGAAGTGCATATCTATTTTGAAGTAATTACCCCATATGTTGAGTTAAACAACCCTAACACCCATGAGATTCACACTTCTAATGGGAGCTTCAAAGTGGTCATTAATGGCCACATGATTTGAAGAATATTAAAGGGTGGAGATGAAGCCAACTATGATCAATTTCATGAGTGCCATAGAGCTTTATAAACCTATCCTTGAGAAGCTCAACTATATCTAAGACAAATGCAATATGAGAGGAAAGGAGATGCCAAAATTTCTCCTAGATATTAAGTATCTAAAAGATAGCACCAAGGATGTGGTAAGAATGTTGTCATTTTTATTTACCCAAAAATAGGAAACAAAATTGTTTCAGGATCATATTAGATTCCTATACCAAATGAGGTACACATCTAGCAAGGAAAGGGTGGTTTTTGACTTTGTCGGTTGCACTACAAAGAATGTTCATGAAGGACTAGTTGCATATTTTATTGCTCAACATACATAGCTCATTTAATCCTACTCCAAAATCTAAGATTATACCTTGAACTGCATATAAGAGATAATGATGATTCAATCCATCCACAACCTATCTTCTCTTGGATAAAAGGTTTGAGGAAGTCTTCTTCCTCTTCTTATAATTTCATTAAGAATTTCTTAGTTCCCATGTTGACAAATTTCAATGGGTAGAGGCTTGAATACCTCACTACAAGTTGTAAGTTATTAGGGGGATAAATCCCTAGAAAATATTTTTTTCCAAAGACCAAACACTTATCAAAATGCATAATTTTGGAAAACATGCATATTGGCTGCCAAAATATGTGATTGAATGGGTATTTGCTTTGGAGGCCCTTTTCCAATTTGATATTATCAATACCCTTTGCATGAGTAGAACAAGACCAATTTTTTCAAGTTTCCCTTCACATTTGGAGGAATTAGCCTAATAAAGTCAAAGGATCACAAGCTTCTAGAAAATAAGCTCAAGGAATTTAAGTTTCAATTTGCTTCAAGGGAATGGAAATATGATCCCAATAGAAAGTTCACAGAGTGGCTAATCAAATTCAAGAACTCGATAGATTTCATACATGACTCTAGTCTAAACCTAAATGTTCTTCAAACCCCTATAGATGAGGAAGGCACACCTCTATTAAAGTAGTTGTTGGAGCAAGCACCACCACAACCATTAGGGAGGAAGCCGTACCATACCTTTTATAATATGACTAGGAAGGTGGACCCAAACTATCATATTCATGCATATAAACTAAAACTCCTACTAAAGGAGAAATGGAAAATAGATAATATCAATGTCTGGTGGGCAATGTGATAAGAAATCAAGAATATGACACTGGAATTTGGTCATATTTATGAAGACACATAATTCGAAGAATGGTGGGACAAGGAGCACGTTGAAGAAAAAAGCTCTAACACAAGTAGAGGAAATGGAGAAAGCATAGTGAAAGCCATCACCTAGGTAATGATATATGTGGAAGTCAGGTTGAAGGAGGTTATCCAATTGGAGGTGATGAGGACATCATATAGCCTATGTTATTTCATGCTAATAATGTGTGAGCCTCCATTGCTCATGTTAGCTTCTTATTTGGTAGGTTTTTTTATAAAACCTCTTAAGTTAGCTTGTTAGCAATATTTATCTTTAGCTAACTAGGTGTTACCTTTGTTAACTTCTTGTTAGCCACATATGCTTAGTTAGTTACAACTAGCATCTAATCTTGTCTATCTGTTAAGATTAGATCCTTCATGTGTTTGTAAATGTTCTTATTTAAGCACAAGGTCATAATGCAAGTTTAGATTTTGGATTTTATTTTCAAGCTTTTTTTTTTCACTCATCATTATTTATATATGGCTTGTAAAAGCCACATCATTGGTATTAAAGCCCAAGTTTTGATCACTTGGTTTTCATTTGGATTGGACCTTTTTTTAATTTCAAGGGTGCAAAAGGTATTCCAAGTGACACTGCATAAATTACCCCTAAGAAACACCTTAGAGGGTAGTTGATGTTCATTGGCATCACCTTGATTTTGGTGCATCAATTAAAGAAACCTGATATTAGCCTTAGGAAATCAAAAAGGATTTTAGAGAAAATATTTCAATATTACGTGAGCTCTTGGATTGTTATATCATAGTTGATTGAAGATAAAGGAAGGTGAACACAAATTTTTTTTGCCAACATGTGGCCCCAAGAACCTTCAGTCATCTTTAACGATGACGAGAGCTCTCACCAACTGAAGCCATATGGCACCCTAGGCCGTGAGGAGGATTCGACCAACTAGACATTGCATGGCATCCTTGGGTAGCTTATGGCCATGAGGTGGATTCTCCCTAGTCAATGAATATTTCATGTCACCCCTTTCCAAGATGAAAACCCCTAGTGACAACCCCTTACTAGACTTCATCAAGCATAAATTAGGGCTGTCCCCCCCAAGTTCAATATAGGTGAATCTAAAGTGGATTGATCGAATGCAAACATAGATCGATTGAATGAAAAACTAATCAATATTTCCCTATTTAGACCAATTATATATAGTGATTCAATAGGTCCCAATAAGGATCCCATGAAATCAAGATTATAGCTCATCATTTTGATGGGAAATTCTCTCCTCATCATAGTCATTTCACACTAGAAGTGTTCACGAACGTCCTTATTCCTTATTCGATGCTCACTATGGATTTTTAGGTAGACAACACCATAGAAAACAATGTAATTTGAGGTCTTAGGTAGACAAAGGCTCATGAAGAACATAGATAGGGCATTGGTTCATCACTAAAGCCTTCCTTTGTCCAAGGCATTGGTATACATTTTTCATAGAAGGGCTTTGACACAGTAGTGCAGTCCACGTTTATTCATGGGCATCATAGAAACCTTCAAGAAATCTATGAAAAAATGGATGAGAAGCCAAATAGTCATAGAATACCTAAAAATATATTCACTATTCACACACCACATGACAACAAGAGCCTCATATATGTCCAATCTGCATCAGACACGTTGCAGCAATGGGTTATGTGTTTGTAGATGCAACCAATTTTGAGCTAGCAACATCATTATTGTAAAGCAAGGGGAATTTTACCATATTTCTTGTGGAGAGACATCCATGCACATTAAGAGGGGTAAGGATTTATCCTGTGAGTTTCTTATTTATCTTATGGAATTTATCCTGTGAGTTTCTTATTTATATTAAGGCTTCAAAATCCATCAATTCGTGCTTAATGCTAAAATCCTTGCCCTACTTCTTAGGAGAAGATTTTTTCACTCTAACCAAACACTTGCAACACCTGGTGAGCTTGTGTGTTGTGCATTTCATTTAAAAGTAATACATAGCCTTGAAGCTATTGGCAGCTTATTTTTTATGGAGAGCTCATGAATGGTACCTCAATCTTAACCCATAATTAGTTAGAATTTAGGACAAGTTGGTGAAACTCTTAACAAATAGATTTAGAGAGAAGGCAAATGGAGCATCCCTCCTAGAGAAAATCACAACCATAAATATAGTTACCTCTAGATATAATGGATGGTATTAATGCTTGATTCCAAAAGACTTGATAAAGGATCCCTGATGAGATATGGCTACTTTTGGGTACGACATTCATTTACTATAGAAAAGCTTTTAATTTTGAGATTGTCAAGATGATCAATTCTGAGGGTGGTAATTCACTATGAAATGCCTATGAGATAGTCATTCAAGATGATAAGGATCTAATCCATAGGAAGGCCATACCCTATACCACCTCTACCATTTTTTCCCTCTATTTAGTCCTCTTATAATTCCTCTCTAACCATACAGTCTGCCACGAGTTCAACTTATTTTATCACATACCCAGAGCAAAATTATGTTTTCTCTCCTCTAGATGCTAAAATGGATGAATTATTCAAAATTATGAGGACCCTTTCTAATGATTTCATAACCCTAAATATATAGTATAATATCCAAAGGTTTCCTACCATAGTTATCCAAAACCCTCCTCCAATAGGGGAACCCAAATTGCCAATCGCCCTCACCTAGATATCATAAGCCTCTATTTTTGGCCAATAAGAATCTCGCTCATCCCTAGGCCCTAACTTAGTAGATAGCACTCATGTTAGTCTTAGCCTATCAAATTCCAATAAGCTTAGCTAGAGACTTGGTCACCACCCAGAACAACTACATTGAACATCCTAGTGCTTGGTACTATCCCACTCCCAACTATTCTCCTTTTGATTATTACATCAACAAAAACCTCAAGATGTTGGGACATCCCATTTTGATCACAATATTTTCCATCCTCCTCATTCAAAATTCCCAATGTCTATTTTTGAACCTACCACTCAATATCCAACCACACCATCAATTTCCAACCTATCGACTTGAAAATAGACCTTTGTTACATGAGATGAAGCGAAAGCATACATTGTGTCAAATAGATTAGGCACCTCAGGCGAAAAGTTGTAATTTTAATCAAAGTATAACATATTATCCAAAAGTAGGGTTATTGAAGAGCAAGGAAAACCTAGCTCTATAGAGGCTAGACCTCAGAGGAGAGAAGCGAATAATCAAAGGACCCCTCCAGCACTAATGCAAGCTAAATCAAGTCTAAGTGGTATCTATAGTGATAAAATTTGGCCCATCATTAGAGGCATTTGGATTATAATTAGAGCACACCAACAGGAGGGTGGTGCAATTAGATGACACTCCATTTCTAGTCTTCAATCTCATTCAAGACCTTCCTCTAGCATTCCAAGCATGCCCTAACTTGATGGTTCATCAAGACATAGTGGTGATTGATCTCCTACCCTTATTTAGAATATGCCTCTCAAGATACTTCACCACTAAGATTAGAGGATACTTTTCATTGGACTAGACTCACATGCTACTCTAAACTAGATATAGGACCAAGTTTACTATCCCATCAAAGTCCCTTCACATGTACCACATAGAGCAAATCCCTTTTAAAAGAAGTGGAGAGGAGCAAACCTACTTAGTAGAAGAAGAGTTGGTGTACTCTAACTACTTTATATATGAGATGCATCCATACATCCATGAATATTATCAAGATCAATGGGTATATAAGACATAGAGGTTAGATCCTAACAAAGCATTCGAGCCAGATAGCATGGGGTGATCTATCACTAGGTATTCCTCTATACATGGTGTAAGTAATATACATAGCAAAAATAAATGCAACTTTTGATCAAGAAAATTTTTTGATGCAAAGTGATTAAAAGGCTTTCAAGAGGCAAAAGCCTATGAAAATCTTGATCAATAATTTGATTAAATGTAATCTCTATGTTCAAAAATAATCATCTAATTTGAAGATCATCGATCGATATGAAGCTAGAACTCAATCCAAGATCAAATGACAAAATATTAAATATTTAGTTTTGCCTAGGTCAGTGCACCTATACATCCATCGTGAAAATATTAATCAAACGTGATGATTGACACTTGGAAAAGCATAAGATAAAATCAATGTAACATGTGCATTAATCTAATGGATAGAATTTTTTATAGAGACCATTGCAAAGTGGTATGCTTTTCCATTTTATAAATCATGCATGACCTCAAATCTCCATTCATTAAATTTTAATCACATGATGGTAGCTCCATGTTGTCCATTCCTTATTGAAATAATAGATTCAATGCTTTGGGTGAGTACCATATATATTAGGATTTGGAAGCCATATTGCACATTCATGGTAGGTAAAAAGGAAAATATTATAGAATGAGGAGTTCTATGGATAAAAGGGAAGATAATAATTTCAAAAAATTAAAAAGAGACCCAAGCCAAGAAGATAACAAACACCTCCCATAAGCTCCTTGAAAAAAGAGAATATTTCACATGCATAAAACAATTAAAGTTGATATGCATGCTAACACCCTAAAGGGAGATATATAAGAAGTAAAATATTAACCTTCAAATCCTTTCTTGCAAGCACGATCTTTGGAAAAGCACTAAGGTACTAAATAGTAAAGGGAAGATAGAGCTTAGGTTGATAAGAGCTTGACTATGCAAAAGTGTACAAGAAGTAATGGAGAAGAGAAGAAGCACCACTAGAGGCCTTGTGCCCAAGGTAGGACATATGCCTAAACCATTAGATACCTCTTTGATTACTTATTATCGAGAGGTTACAGTGCCTTTCCCTTAGTCCACAAGTCTCAAATTTAGAAAAGATGCATCAAAAGGGGTGGAGGATCCCAAGCTATATAGAAGGGTCAAGAGGCTGAGATATAGGGTGCTAGAGTAATTCAAACAAAGCTCTAAAAAATGTATGTTTAAATTTTGAGTAGCACTTTATCATAGTACATAATGCTCGAAGTGCATATCTATTTTGAAGTAATTACCCCATATATTGATTTAAACAACCCTAACACCCAGGATATTCACACTCGTAATGGGAGATTAAAAGTGGTCATCAATGGCCACATTATTTGAAGAATATTAATGGTGGAGATGAAGCTAATTGTGATCAATTTCATTAGTGCCATAGAGCTTTATAAACCTATCCTTGAGAAGCTCAACTATATCTAAGACAAATGCAATATGAGAGGAAAGGAGATGCCAAAATTTCCCTTATATATTAAGTATCTAAAAGATAGCACCAAGGATGCGGTAAGAATTTTGTCATTTTTATTTACCCAAAAAGAGGAAACAAAATTGTTTTAGGATCATATTAGATTCCTATACCAAATGAGGTACACATCTAGCAAGGAAAGGGTGGTTTTTGACTTTGTCAGTTGCATTACAAAGAATGTTCATGAAGGACTAGTTGCATATTTTATTTCTCAACATACATAGCTCATTTAATCCTATTCCAAAATCTAATATTATACCTTTAACTGCATATAAGAGATAATGATGATTCAATCTATCCACAACCTATCTTCTCTTGGATAAAATGTTTGAGGAAGTCTTCTTCATTTCATTAAGAATTTCTTAGTTCCCATGTTGAGAACTCTTAAGAGGTAGAGTCTTGAATGCCTCACTACATGTTGTAAGTTCTTACTGGGATAACTCCCCAACAAATCATTTTTTCCAAAGACCAAAAACTTATCAAAATGCATAATTTTGGAAAATATGCATATTGGCTGTCAAAATATGTGATTGAATGGGTATTTTCTTTGGAGACCCTTTGCCAATTTTATATTATCAATACCCTTTGCACGAGTTTGTTCAAGTTTCCCTTCACCTTCGGAGGAATTAGCCTAATAAAGTGAAAGGATCACAAGCTTCAAGAAAATAAGCTCAAGGAATTTAAGTTTCAGTTTGCTTTAAGAGAATGGAAATATGACCCCAATAGAAAGTTCACAGAGTATATAATCAAAGTCAAGAACTCAATAGATTTCATAAATGAGTCTAGTCTAAACCTAAATGTTCTTCAAAACCCTATAGACGAGGAAGGTGTGCACACCTCTATTAAAGTAGTTATTAGAGAAAGCACCACTACAACCATTAGGAAGGAAGCCTTACCATATATTTTATAATATGACTAGGAAGGTGGACCCAAACTATCATATTCCTGCATATAAACTAAAACTCCTACTAAATAAGAAATGGAAAATAGAAAATATCAATGTCTGATGGGTAATGTGATAATAAATCAAAAATATGACATTGGCATTTGGTCATTTTTATGAAGACACATAATTCGAAGAATGGTGGGACAAGGAGCACATTGAAGAAGAAATCTCTAACAAAAGTAGAGGCAATGGATAAAGCATCCTGAAAGCCATCACCCAAGCAATGATAGATTTGGAAGTCATGTTGAAGGAGTTTATCCAATTGGAGGTGATGAGGACATAAACTAGCCTCGGTTATTTTATGCTAATAATGTGTGAGCCTCCATTGCTCATGTTAGTTTCTTAGTTGGTAGGTTGTTCTATAAATCCTCCTAAGTTAGCTTGTTAGCAATATTTGTCTTTAGCTAACTAGGTGTTACCTTTGTTAACTTCTTGTTAGCCACATATGCTTAGTTGGTTACAACTAGCATCTAATCTTGTCTATCTGTTAAGATTAGATGCTTCATGTGTTTGTAAAGGTACTTATTTAAGCACAATGTCATAATGTAAGTTTAGCTTTTGGTTTTCATTTTCAATATTTTTTTCACTCATCATTCTTCGTGTGTGGCTCGTAAAAGCCACATCATTGGTATCAAAGCCCAAGTTTTGATCACTTAGTTTTAATTTGGATTGAAACTTTGTTTAATTTCAAGGGTGCAAAAGGTATTCCAAGTGACACTACACAAATTACCCCTAAGAAACACCTCTGAGGGTAGCTGAGGTTCTTTGGCATCACCTTGATTTGGGTACATCCATTAAAGAAACCTAATATTAGCCTTAGGAAATCAAAAAGAATTTTAGAGAAAAGGTTTCAAGATTATGTGAGCTCTTGGATTGTGAGATCATAGTTGATTGAATATAAAATAAGGTGAACACAGATTTATTTTGCCAACATGTGGCTCCAAGAACCTTCAATCATCTCTGGCGATGAAGAGAGTCCTAACCAACTGAGGCCACATGGCACCCGAGGTCGTGAGGAGGATTCGACCAACTGGACATTTCATGGCATCCTTGGGTAGCTTATGGCCATGAGGTGGATTCTCCTTAGCCAATGAATATTTCATATCTCTCGTTTCCAAGATGAAAACCCCTAGTGACAACCCTTACTAGGCTTCACCAATCATAAATTAGGGTGGACCCTCCCAAGTTCAAGATAGGTGAATCCAAAGTGGACTGATCGGATACCAACGTAGATCGATTGAACGCCAAACTAATCAATCTATCCCTATTTATACCAATTATATATAGTGATTAAATAGGTCCCAATAAGGAGCCCCTGACATCAATATTATAGCTCATCATTTTGATGGGAACTTCTCTCCTCACCATAGTCATTTCACACTAGAAGTGCTCATGAACATCCTTATTCCTTGTTTTTTTCTCACTAAGGAAGTTTAGGTAGAAAACACCATAGAAAAAAATGTAATTTGAGGGCTTAGGTTGACAAAGACTCCTGAAGAATATATATAGAGCATTGGTTCATCACTAAAGTCTTCCTTTGTCCAAGGCATTGGTAGACGTTGTTCATAGAACTGCTTTGACACAGTAGTGGAGTCCACGTCCGTTCATAGACATCATAGAAACCTTCAAGAAATCTATGCAAAAATGGATGAAAATCCAATAAATCATAGAATACCTAAAAATATACTCACTATTCACACACCACATGACAACAAGAGCCTCAATTTAGATGTCCAATCTACATCCAACACGTTGCAGCAATGGGTTATACGTTTGTAGATGCAACCAGTTTTGAGCTAGTAACATCATTATTGTAAAGCAAGGGGAATTTTACCACATTTCTTGTGGAAAGACATCCATGCACATTAAGAGGGGTAAGGATTTACCTTTGAAGTTACCATCAACGGTGGTCAATAAATCCTCCTATGTGGGGTTGTCTAGAAGCGCCAATTGTGGATGTGGGAACTACCACCACATTGCAGATGATTAGTGTTGTTGTCTTATTGAATTTTTGAGTGGTTTTTTACTTTTGTGGACCTACCAAGTATCCTTGACTTCTAGGAACCATTGAATCCAGTATATTCCTAGTACAATTGACCTATTGAGCATCGTTGACTTCAAACCATTTTTTTTGCAAGTTGAAATTAAATTTTTGCATTTCAAATTCAAGTTTTTTACCTCCAAAAGATCAATTTTTTACAATTTTAAGGGTCATATTTCAATTTTGGTGCTAATTTTTTTTACCACTTCACAATTTAAGGGTAAAACCTTTTGTAATTTGCACAAATTGTTGTAACATTGCATGTGAAAGCACTAAAATTTACCCTTATTGTAACTTTGAAGGTAAAATTTTATATCTTCTAGTCTAGGTAATTGTTGCATTTAGGAACTCTTCAAATTGTTCCTAATAGGTGCCTAGACATAAATTTGCAACCACTTTTAATACCATTTTAGTTTTACTTACACCAGATTCCAAATGGCTTCTGATCTCACGAAACAAATGATAAATCTCACTCATGTAGTTGGAGATTTGATGAATAGAGTACAAGATATTACAATGCAAATTGCTCCTAGTGATGTAAAAATATATAACAATAAATTTTGAAATAAGGTAAAGTGTGAAGTAAAGCCTTATGACGAATCTATGAATCTTGGTTTCCTATTTAATTGGATCTTAGATATGGATACTTCGTTCTCTTATTCAAAAACACCTACCGATGAGCAAGTTTCATTCACTAAACTTAAGCTCATAGGTTTGGCAAAATTCTCTATCATGAAGAGACAACAAAGAAAAAATCTAATCAAGAATTGGAATGACCTTGTTGAATCCTTTAAGAATACCTTCTATCCACCTAATTACTAAAATGATCTCAAAATAAAATGGTATAGACTGAGATAAACTCACAACATGTTGGTCCAATATTACATCGTTGAGTTCAACAAGTTAAGGATTCTTCTCAGGGTAAAAAATGTAGTAGAAGCATTAATAATTAAATTTTCTAGTAGGTTGTAAGAATAAGTAATTAGGAAGTTTAAGTTCACTCCCTTGGCTACTTTGGATGCTACATTTTATCATGCACTTCTAGCAGAGGATAAAGTGCCTACTCAATATGTACACACTTCCAAGGCACCAAGTCAACAACAGTCATTAGGTAAAGACACCTTCTTCTTATTTCTCCCCTTATTTCTCCCCTTCTTCTTCCTCTTCTCCTTCTTCTTTCAAGAAAATTTGTAATCTTTATAAAAGAAGAGATCATGTAGGAATTAATTGTTTTAGAAAGCAAAAAAATATAATTGTACAACTATAAAATGAGGAACCATAAGATGGTCCCATTGTGGTTTTAGGAGAGGAAATAGAAAATTATGAGCTTAGGGGAAAGCTCAATAATGTAACCTTAATATCTCATCCTTTTATTGAGGGTACCTATGATAATTTGTTCGTCACAAGGGCCCACTTGATTCATGATTTTTTTGTGCATTGTATCCTTGATAATGGATCGCAAAAGAATTTAATTACAAAGTCCATTGTTGATAGGTTGCAACTATCGATGGAACCTCATCCTCATCCCTACTCACTAGGATGGAAGGATAAGAGTTCCACCTCCTATATCAAAGAAATGTGCATGGTGTCCTTTGCTTTTGGTTTACATTTTATGGATAGAGTCATATGTGATGTGACTCCAATGGATTGTTGTGGTATGCTTTTGGGCAAGCCCTATCAGTATGACAAGAGGGTTGTATATAATACCTTTAAAAATACATACACATTGTATCATGAGAATAAGACTTTTCTTATTCAAAGTATTAAGTATAACACACTTTTGATGCACCCCATTCAACCATAAAATATTATATTAATCTTTAGCAAATCATTTTATACATTGATACCAGATCCACCATCTCCTCCTCTTGAGGAGTTGAATACATCACTGGCTCCTCCTCCTATTGCTCCTCCTACTCCTATTTTGCAAAATATCCAAAAACTTCAAAAGTATGTTATTGGTCCTTGTCAAATTCATCTTCCTTCTAGGGGTGTTGATAAAGTTGTGACCAAGCATAGCATTCTAGTGCAGGCACCAATAGGCTTAATCGATACTTTTTAGGCCAATGATGATGCAACACCTCAACATCCAATCCATCCAGCCAACTAGATATGTTTTCAGTGTTTGGTGTCTCAAACTCCCACTTTTGTTGTAAAAGAATTGGAGTCCAATAATTCTATCATGGGGAGGTATTATGAGGACATCAAATAGCCTAGGTATTATCTTAGGAATTTTTTATTTCATGCTAATAATATGTGAGCCTCCATTTCTCACATTAGCTTATTGATTGGTAGGTTGTTTTAGACAACCTCCTAAGTTGTTAGCTTGTTAGCAATATTTGTTGTGGTTAACTAGGTGTTACTTTTTTTAGCTTCTTATTAGCCACATATTCTTAGTTGGTTACAACTAGCATCTAATATTGTATATCTATTAATATTAGATGCTTCATGTGTTTGTAACTATGCTTATTTAAGCACAATATCATAATACAAGTTTAGATTTTGGATTTCATCTTCAAGATTTTGTTTTTTCTCATCATTCTTTGTGTGTGACTTGTAAAAGTCACATTACGAGGACTCTCCTTCATGGGTCATAGAGGTTGTGATGCTTGTACAACACTTCCCAACTTAAGAACTATTAGCTTAGGCATCTACTCCAACACAACAAAAGTGGAAGGAGTCACCCCATAACACCATCATACCAATGGCCAAGAAGAAGAAGAAATATCCTTCAAAGGTAAATCCCCAAACCGTTATGGCCCAATTAGTCAAAGAATCACCCAGTGTCCCTACTCCTATGTTAGATGCAAGTACCCCACCATATTTGACACTAGATACACTGGCACTAACCCATACCCAAGTTACCTCAACTTCCACCTTTCCTTTATAAAATCCTATCACACCAACCCTCCACATAATACTTTCACTCTAGAATCTTAAAGCCCTCATGTCATTAGCCTTTGTTATTGCTACTCAGGAAAGCATCTAATCCTCCTTATCTAGAGGATTCCTACCTTTCCATGTCATTTCTCAACCACTTCCCTCTTGCCCTTTCTTCTAGCTCATATTGTCATCCTCTACATCAAGATAATTAGTAGTTATCTCTGCCACTCCTCCAAGCATACCACCATACTTCAAAGAAATCCAAAAGAAAATATTTGAATACAAACAAAAGGAGGCTAAAAGAGCAACCAAGCCTATGGTAAGGAAACTTTGGAGCCAAATTTATTTATAGGAAATAGTTTTCCACTTTGCCTATATGGACTTCAAGATGTCAATGATGCCCTTAGGGACTCCTATATTGAGGTTAAGGGGCTCTAGAACCAAATGGAACAAAACTTGAGTGCTCAAAAAATGATCATCCTATTGGAAGAATAATAAAGGAAGAGTCGGGAGTTGTTGGATCAGTTGTTTTTTTTAGATAGTCATATCAACTCATATAAGGTTGACTTTGAGAGAGAACTAGAGGAAGAACAAAAGAGATGCTTTGAAACCATGCAACAGAGCACCATTGCATTGATTTAGGATGTTTTTTACACATATTGGGACTACATAGCCAAATTTATGGCATCAATGTCTTGACTCGTTGATTTCATCAACTTAGCCTCTCGATTGAACATAAAAATCACTCAAGAAACAAAGCAAACCCTCATGGCTAAACCAAAGAGGATGTACAAGGCAAGGAATTTCTAGATTTTTCTTGTTTCACCCTAAATAACATAGTCAAAAGCAGGTCAAGTGAATAATATAGTAAAAAGGAACTTCTCACCTTCAATCAGGAGAAAGGAGTTCCCAAGAAGATGTAGACAAGTTGATAAGTTGTTCTAACCATTGGATCTTCCATATATGGCTTACACTCCACTTTTTTCCTAAATAAACCACATCAAGGGCATTAAGGCCCATGGGCTATTTATTTTTAATCTAATGGCGCATGGTCCTTTCGATAGAGGAGGGTGCAAAATAAAAGCAAATGCTCCAACATATCCTAGATCTAGAAATATGGTGGCTAGTCAAGATCCCAAGGAGGAAAGCATAAGTGCTTGAACAATAAGGGTATGTCATTGGCCGAAGGTAGTTTCATCTCATATAGGGATACATGGCAACCGCGTGTGCAAGGTAAAGGTAGTAAAAGGAGCATTTAAGAAGAGCACCCACCATTGGTTGCAAATATTAACTTTCAAAACTAAGCCTATCAAATCCAACTGTATGTTAGCCATGACAACCACCCACCATATGCTTGAGCCTACCCTACCAACCTACATTAGTCAAAGAGATAATTCTTGCTACATCAACAAGGTGACACATTTTAGGAGAAAGCAATAGAATTTTAATGGTGCATCCACCCCAACATAGTAGCAAAGAGATAAGTTAGCAACAATCGATCATCAAAAGAACAAAAAGTATTCAACATTTATGGCCTTAGATCCAGAGACCTCAAAGATTTTTCATAGTTATAGAAGGATTTTGGCTCTAGGTGCAGAAGATAATTTGCAATCCTTATACACAAAACTTTAGAGGGAAGGAACCTTCCTCTCAGTTATAAATAAATCTTGACTTATATTGTAAAAGGCATTGGAAGTTGTCTGCTCATGCCTGGTACCCAAATTTATAGGATCTTCCTTTCATCCTTCTTTTCTATTATAACAAAAGGATCCCAAACCTTGGCTCACTACCTAAGGCCCATCGAACACTATGGGTCTCGTTATCTTGTAATCATATTTTGGAATGCTAATGGAAGTTGTGACTAATTATGCTCTGTCCTCCTTTCTTTAACTTATATTTTATTCCTACTAGTGTGTTTTGCTTGGTTGTTTTCACTAGTCGTAGGATGATATGTTTCATGTTTAATTGACACTTGTTGCAATCAAAATTTGGGATTTAATTATTTAGTGCATTGCCCTATAACTTAGGTTTTATTTTATATAAAGCATTTACTTTACTATTTTTTAATTTTATTGTAATTCCTTTCCCTAGACTCATCTCACTGAGGTCCTTGTGTGTCAAGGATTGAATTTTATGAGGAGCCAACATCGATTAAAATCCTAAATATTTCCCCATAGGTGGTCTTCCATCCATGGTGCTTCTTGTTATTTCACTCTAAGCAAGATGTGGGTGCATTTATCTTGTCGGGGCCCTCATCCTGGGTTGACAAGTGCATTTGGAGACAATGACAATGATCTTGGATGGAGATGAGGGTTTGGCCTATGGAAATTTAGATGATCACCTCTGAGAAAAAAAATCCTTTGCTAACTTGGAAAATCCTATTGCTTGCATCATAGACTATGGTTTGAATAATTTTACCTCTTTCTTGATATCATCCTTCAACCTACTAATAAAAAACAAATATAAAAATATCCTTCACTTAAATCCATTGTTCTGTTAGACAATTTCTCATACTAAATCTAATACTCACAAACAATAGAGGTTTGTTTCAATTTTATTAAAGCTCCTATGAAATCCTCATATTCATTGGGGCAAAAATGAATGAGTAATTGGGATTCAAATTCTTCCCAAGAAAGGCCATGAGTCATATGTTGCACCCCTTGATACCATTAAAGGGTTTTAGATTCAAAGTTAAAGGATGCCATTGTAATCCATAAATATCAAGTTACATTATGGAGTTTGAAAAATCAATCCGCTCAACATAACCAACCATCGGTTCCTTTCCATTAAACTTGGGCAAGTCCAATTTGGGTTTTTTAAATAGGGTATTAGTATCAAAAATAGCATGATGCATTTCTTCTTTTCTATTCCCTAAATTGCCAATCATTCCTTCATTGTTAATTTATTGGTTTAAATGGGTGTCTCCCTTTAATCACCCTTCAACCTCATGGAAATTTTCCTCAGTCCCCATTTTCACTTTAACCTATTTAGATTTTATGAGCTATATATGATAATTTAAATTTTTTTCTTGTCCTAATTGGTTTTGTAGGTTAGAAAGTTGCTAATATCCTTATTTGATCACTCAATTGGTTTTTCTCCATCTCCCTCATTGTGCCTATAGTCCTTATAGCCATGGACTTGTGATTTGGACCACTCTAATTGTCTTATTAAAAATAGAAGTGATATTTTAGGAGTTACTATTTTTAGTAATGGTCAAAAAAGTGTTTGGGTGCTATATATCAAAATGATCAATTTGAAAATATGATCACAATTATCTAGGTCTAAAAATGATATTATTTGACACCCTAGAATGTTTTTTAATCAATTGTTTTCTTTTCTCCTAAATATTTTCAACCCTATATAAAATAACTTTCTTTGTTCCCCGATAACTGCGATATTTGTTACTATTCAATTTACTATCAACAACTACCTTATCATACTCCATATTGTATGTTAATGACACTACCCTATCTGGCATTGTTACTAATTATTATTGATAAATATCTCGACAAACTCTATTTTGATTGTTACTAACAATTGCCTTGTATGACACTATTTTTTACTATTATTGATAACTGCCCTTCTAGACTTATTTTGACTATTATTGACAACTTCCCCATTTGACACTATGCTTGTTTTTTGTTAACCCCAATAATTGTCTTCTTTAGCCAATAACTACTACAATATGGTCAATTTCATGATAGGTTTAGTCTCCTCATTATGCTCAAATATGTGGTTAGGATTTTGGATGTTTGACAATCAATTTTAGGATTTGAAATATGACTAAAACAAGGTAACTTTAGGCCAAGGTGGGTGCAGTATCCATATCCCTCTCTTATACCACAATGTGAGTAATATTACTCAATCCAATATTTTAGTCCACTACTCAAGGATGATTCCACAAATACCCTTGAGTGCACTACCTACCTCTCTAACAGTATAGGAGGGTAATCCCATTGTGCTCGATGCACTATGGATAGATACACGATAAAAAATCTTCCTATGGCTAAAGATATCTCCTAAACCTAGGGGGGGTATCCCTATATACTCAAAAGTACATGGGAGCTAAAGTTTGTATACGAGTATTATTTGAGGCCTGGGTATTGGATTTTGATCACCCTCACTTTACTAGATGCTTTATGGACAATCTAGCTTAGCCAATAACGACAACTCCATGATATTTTAAAACCCCTAGCACAAGGTTTCTAACCTATTATCTAAAATTTTAAAAAACGGGTTTGATTTTTCCTCTAAATGATAATAAGAAATAAAAAATATACCTAATAGATCAAAATGGTAGGACATGAATTGTTTGCACTCTAGTAGGATGTGGGCATGGAAAGTGCTTTGATACCACTTGTTAAGGATGTTTTGGTAAAATAAAAGCACATCCACATGATATTGCAATAATAACATAAAATAAACTTGAAATTAACAATATTCTAAGATGAAATGGAAATGCAACAAATTATATTATAGAAAACAAGAACATACTATACAATCACAAGTCTCTTCAAGGGAGCAACCTCCTTAGAAGCATAGCTTTGATATAAAAAAATATGAGATGATCATTCTCTTGTCCCCTTAGATCTTTTATAGACTTTTATAGACTTTGTCTATCCTAAACCTAATGCTCAAGGGCTCCCATCCACATTAAAGTTAGGGCTTGAGCTAGAAACTCCTAAAGAATAATTGTTACATATTTAAATAACGTCTTTTTATAATAAATAATGGTTACATCACATGGGCCCATAATACTGGGCACCCAAATTACCACATGACTAAACAATTATTAATAATATAAGAATGTGGTCTTAATAGTGCTCATGGTCACCCTAATATATCACTTTTTTTTTTGTAAGTTAACAAAATTTTCATTGATGAGGGCATTTGAAAGGCGCCCTAATATATCACTTTTTGTTCATACTTATGATACAAGTGGATCCTCATTGAGGGGCATTTATAGGATACCAAATCCTCAATGAGAAGTTAACCTTAGGATGATATAAACTTAACCTTAAGTTTAACCTTATAATATAAAAATAATAAATTAACCTTTTAAGGTTATCTAATAAATATGGATTAACCAATACTACTAAGGGTAAAATTTTAAAGGGGCCCATAGGTTTACATGAACATGCGTGTAGGCTTACATAAATGATGAATGCTCATAGGTTCACATAATAAAATGTATGTAGGCTACATAAATGATGCTCATAAGCACCTCTTCACACTTTTGGCCTTGGCCTAAATATGATTAGATTATATAAATTTTAGCAATGTCCATAATCTAAGCTGAGAGGGCCAAGGAGAGAAGGCGTTAATGGTAACACATCCCCTCATAATGGATGCTTTAGTGGGCCTTCAATGTTCATCCTTCATCCTCATATTCATAATTAGAAAGCTTGTGTCTAGACCATAATAATTTTGTCTCAATCTTCTTCATCCTTGTAATGAAATTGTTGATGGAGTGTCCTTACCTTTTAAAGTACTCACAAATGTTTGACTTCTTTAAAACCTTATACTTACCCTTAGGTACTTGTGACCTAATTTCATTGACTTGAAGTATTTTGGAAGAGCGTATGTATGAGAAAGGGCTCCACAATTCTTTATTTCCACTTCATAATGGATTAGAAGCTTGAAAAGTTCTTCAAGAGAGTGAAGAACACAAGCTTATACTGAGAGGGGGGTGAACAGTATAAGACCACTTTTTACTTTTCTTTTCAATTCAATATTATGCAGTGTATAGACAACAGTATCAATAGCAGTAATCAAGCAATGCACAAAACACCATACACAATAGAGACACCATAGTTTACGTGGTTCACCCAATGTGGGCTACTCCACGGAGAAAATATTTTACTAAAACTTTCTCAATCAATTTCTTTGGGAATCCTTCCCAATTACAATGTTTATGGATCTCTGTCCAAAGGAGATGTTGATCCCCTAATCTCAAGTTCGTGGATCTCTTCCACAGGAGAACTCTTTCCCCTTCTGCTCTGGCTAGTGATCTTCTAGAAGACTTTGTCTCTCTACTGCACTGACTGGTGGATCTCTCTCCACTTGAAGACTCCTCACTCAGATCTATCTTCAATTATCTTGGCTACTGGATCTCTATCCACTGAGACTCTGTCCTCTGTACTCTGTCACCTCCAAAGCTCTATCAATAGGCTCACTCAGAACCTGCTCAATAGGCTCACACAAAACTTGTCCAAATATGCTCAACAAGCTCACATAGAACTTGTCCAAATATGCTCAACAAGCTCACACAGAACTTGTCCAAATCTACTCAACAAGCTCACAAAGAACTTGTCCAAATCTGCTCAAGCAAGCTCACCAAGAACTTGCCCAAATCTGCACTAGCAAGCTCACCAAGAACTTGCTCAAATATTCAATCTCATAGCAAGCTCACCAAGAACTTGCTCAATAATTCAATCTCATAGAAGCATAAAGAGAATTGTTAGAGACTCAATATGTTCTATACTCAAATCTCAATCTCAACTCAAATCAATCTTATAGAAGCATAAAGAGAATTGTTAGAGACTCAATATGTTCTATCCTCAAATCTCAATCTCAACTCAAATCAATCTTATAGAAGCATAAAGAGAATTGTTAGAGACTCAATATGTTCTATCCTCAAATCTCAATCTCAACTCAAATCCAGAATATAGAATAGTTTGTTTCATGGAACTTGAACAACCACTTCACACAATCACTTGACTAGGCTCAAACAACTCTTCTCAACCAACTACCACAAGGAACAACTCTTTCTTACAAACCCTAGTCCAAGCATGTATCAACCAACTCAAATATTTCCAACAATGCTCAACCACAAATATCACATAACAATGATACTCATGTTCTTTTCAAGTTCAAGTTCTTTGCATAACCAATGGGCTTCAACAACAATGCTAATAAAACATTCTTCACATAACAATGATACTCATGTTCTTCTCAAACCCTATCTCAGGTTTTTCACACAACTAATGGCTTCAACAACAATGCTTATAAAACAAGGTTTAATAGCAACTCTCAACCCAGAAAACCTTGAAGCATTCAACCAACTACTTTCGAAAAGGAAACCACAATTAATCCTTTTCTCTCCAATGATATTTCAGAAATCAACCACCATAAACAATCAATAGGAGAATGTGCCCATACCTTTTATGAAGATGAAGAAGCCTTTTGGTTGTCCACAAAATCTGTCTCACTCAACACACTTTCTTTTTCAACTTTCAACAAGGGTTAGAGATCTTGATTAATAACACAACAATAACATCCAAATAACACCTTATTACTCCTACTCAATAACATACACCATGTCACTTCATAAATGAATTAATCTCTTTTGAAAAAGAACAAAGCAACCTTCACTTTTGAACCTCTTTACAAAATCAGAAATATCTCTTTACACACACCTTATTTCTCCCTCTAAGCAAGTTAATCAAATAGCCCTCGGAATAAGCTTTCCAACGATATATAATATGATATACTTTCAAAAATTAAATCATCAAAAATATCTCCTTTTCTAAACATGCATCACAACCCTTATTCCTCCTAGGGCAACTTTAGAAAAATAAAATATATTAAAAATTATTAACTTGCCTCTGTCACTGATGGGATTCGATCTCGTGACCTTCTTGCTCAGTGCCTTAACCACAGCCAACCTTCCATTGGGCCACATGCCCTCACGTGCTCAAAAGGAGCACACAACAAAACCTTATGCCGCGAATATCTGCGCCCTTCGAAAACAAAACGCGCTTCACGCGTTTCAACACAACAAAACACCTCCGACAAGAATCGAACGCAGGACCTCCTGCTTCACACACAACGCACGAACCACTAGGCCAAGGAGGCCTATACGTTTGGCTTTACTCCACAATAGTCTCTTCAACGAACGTGAAAATCGTAAGCCTTTTAAAACCCTTTTCACACACACTTCGACACACGATGCGCAGGCTCTTTTACCATTCGAATCCAAATATCAAATCGAGTGCTTAGAGAAATAAATCAAAACTTTGGGCATATATATATGTCCTCCTCCTTTCCTTTGACATCGATGCTATAATTTAAATATTAGTTTTATGCCTTTTCCTTTCTTTGACGTCGGCGCTATAAATTAAATTTTAATTTTAATTTTAAATAATTTAAAATTTAAACTTAAATATTTAAAATTAAATATCTCCATCACCGGGGCACATTTTTCGATGAAACGAAAAGCCAACCTAGGTTTTAAGAAAAACCCATTTCAAATCTGCCATCCATGGTTTTAAATAAAACCTTTTATTTTGCCTACCTTGGTTTTCACAAAAACCCTGTATATATCCATGCTCTCCAAAATATCATAAATGCTCATTTATGAAATGCTTTGGCCACCAAAACTCAATGTGATCCATGTGACATCATGATCCATGTGACATCAATGACAACATAAAATCACTCAAATTTCCAACAATCTCCCCCTTTGTCATTGATGGCAACACCTCTATTGTAAATCACCACAATCACTGCAAAAACCATCTCTGAGAATCAAAGTTGCTCCCCCTGACTCAATACTCTCTATGGAGGCTCCCCCCCTAACTCAATGCTCTCTTTGGAGGCTGCTCCCCCTAACTCAATGCTCTCCCCCTTACTCAAATCTCTCCCCCTTTGACATCAATGGCAAAAGGGACACCTATGGGGCTAAAAGATATGACTCTTAAGCTTAGCCCCCTCACCACCTTCTCTATTGAGGTGATTAATTTTGGGGTGGGAGTACATTTACTCCCATATTACATTATTTCTTTCCTCTATCAACTTCCTTCCATATTTTTCTGATATCCTTCTCTTGATGAATTACTTGATCTTCTTGTCTTGAACCTGTTTGACCTTCTTGTCTTGAACTTGTTTGGAATTGAGTCCTACACCATTTTGCAATATGTCCAAAGTTATTGCAATTAAAACACTTGATATTGTAGCCTTTGGATGGTGCCCATATCCTGAATTCTTTCTTGAAATAATTTCCATATCCATTCCTTTCTTGAACCCTGTATTGTGAAGTTCTATTTTCATGACCATTATGACCATGACTTCTGATTTGTGTAGCTCTAAAACCAAAACCATGTTGCTCATTTTCTTTGCATTGAGAAGCTCTATGACCAATCCTATTGCATAAGAAGCAATGTCCCTAAAAACCATACCTTCTTCCTTTGAAGTTTCTTCTAGAAAAATCAAACTTCTTTGATCCATGGATCCTGCAGTGTATAGCCCTGTGTCCAAATCCATTACAAGAAAAACAATGTCCTTGAAAAGCCCTTTGTTCATGCCTTGGTTCCTCATACCTTTCTTGATCATTATCCTTGTAATCATCTTTGACTTGTGCATTGTATCCTTGAATGTTCTTTGTAGCATCTAAATCCTCTTCCTTAATTTCTTCCTTGCTTTCCTCTTCAAGAATTTCTTTTCCTTTTGAACTTGATTCACCTATCTCAAAACAAGATCCAAACTGGATGTTTGGAGCCATAGGAACTTTGGAACTTTCTTCATAAATCTTAGGTGCTTCCTTGCTTTCATCTTTTAGAACTTCCTTTCCCTTTGAGTGTGATTCCCCAAACCTGAAATATGAGACCTTTGGTGCTTTGGAACCTTCCTCTTCTTTCTCTTCATTTGTGTCAAATAGTAAATTGGCACACATCTCTATAGCCTCTGAAATGCAAGTATCCATTTATGTTGCTTCCTTTTCTTTGGGGACCGGTTCTTCCTTATAGATTTCTGAAACAAAGCCTCCTGATATAAATAGAGGTCCCTATGTGTTTGTTTTTTATTTCCCTTCTTCATAACCAAGCCCTGTCTTTATAAATGGATCTCGTTGTAAACTCAAAAAATTATCCAGAGTTTTTGAATTCCTTTGAAATCGTGCTAACTCATTTATGTAGGTCCCCAAACATTTATGATCTTCTTCTTCTAACTGATTACATATTTCTTTCTTCTTCTTCAATTGCTCAGAAATAGTGATGCCAAGCTCTTTTGTTTCTTGAAGCTCTTTTTCCAAATCTTGAATGTGTTGGTTAAGCATTATGTTGACCTTTTCATTTTCATGAACCTTATTTTCAAACCTTTTGATTTTCCTTTTCAATCTCCTGATTTTATTTTCTTGTTTTGTGGATTCCTCTTCTTCATCATCACTGTTGCTGGAATTGTCACTAGAACTACTGCTAGAACTATTACTGGAACTACTGCTTCCTTTTTCAATAAATAAACTTTCCTTGTTGCAATTGTTGTAGTACGTGCAATCATCATCTAAATGCCCAAAATCTTTGCATATGAAGCATTTTAGTATTCTTAGACCCTTCTTGTACCTATTTTCTTGCTCAATGGCTATAGCAAGCTCTTCATGTCTTTCTTCGATAGATGTATCCTCTTCTTTAACTTCAATACCTAGGAATAGGTGTTCTTGCCTTTCTTCACTTATTCCAAAGAATGTACATTCTTCTTCATCTGACTGGTCTTCATTGTTGTGAACTGAACCATCACTTGCTTCTTCAATGTAGAAAGTTTTCTTTGTCTTACGAAAACTTTTCTTCTTCTCATACCTGTTTTGCTTGTATCTGTCATCTTTGTCATGTTTATGCTTTCCATCTTCTTTTCTTCTGTGACCCTATTTTTCATCATCACTATTTTCTTCATGTGGACACTTGTATGCATAGTGACCAAAATCACCACACTTGTAGCATCTGACTTTCTTCATATCCCTGTAATTTCTTAAGTCCTTTTTCCTTTTGATGAAGTTAGCTTCCTCATCATTATCTGAATCTCTATGTGTCTCTGGAACTTTCCCTTTATTTTTCTCTGAAGCCTTGAATGCAATTTCTTTTATTGGAACCTGATGCTTACTTCTCCTCATCTCATAAGTTGTGAGTGTTCCTTGTAGTTCTTCCATTGTTAGCTTGTTGATATCCATTGTTTCTTCTATTGCTGAAACCTTTGCATCATACTTCATGGGAAGTGATCTCAAAACCTTTTGAGTAACATCTGATTCTTTCATCTCAAATCCTAGACCTCTCATGGTGTTAGCAATCTCATCAACTCGAAGTAAAAACTATGCAATATCTTCAGAATCTTCCATTTTCAATTCCTCAAATATTTTTCTATGAGTTTGTAGTTTTGCCAACTTTACCTTGGAATCTCCTTCATAGGTATTCCGCAACTTGGTCCACATTTCATTTGCTGAATTACATACCATGACCTTTGCAAAATATGTCTCACGTAGCCCACTCAGAATACAATTCATTGCCCTTGCATTGATCTCAACCAATTTCCTGATAGTCTTATCTGCCTCGGGATCACCTTCAACCTTATACTCTTTTGCAACCATCTGCCATACCTCATATCCTTGTGATATCAAGTAGTTCTTCATTCTCATGCTCCAGAAAGCATAATTGTTACCATCAAACAGTGGAGCCTTATTTGTAGATGATCCATTCTATGAAGCCATCTATGTTCTTGTAGAATCTGCCCTCAAGCTGTTAGCCTTTTCGAAGGAACCCGCTCTGATACCAATTGAAGAACACAAGCTTATACTGAGAGGGGGGTGAACAATATAAGACCACTTTTTACTTTTCTTTTCAATTCAATATTATGCAGTGTATAGACAACAATATCAATAGCAATAATCAAGCAATGCACAAAACACCATACACAATAGAGACACCATAGTTTACGTGGTTCACCCAATGTGGGCTACTCCATGGAGAAAATATTTTACTAAAACTTTCTCAATCAATCTCTTTGGGAATCCTTCCCAATTACAATGTTTATGGATCTCTATCCAAAGGAGATGTTGATCCCCTAATCTCAAGTTCATGGATCTCTTCCACAGGAGAACTCTTTCCCCTTCTACTCTGGCTAGTGATCTTCTAGAAGACTTTGTCTCTCTACTACACTGATTGGTGGATCTCTCTCCACTTGAAGACTCCTCACTCAGATCTATCTTCAATTATGTTAGTTGTTGGATCTCTATCCACTGAGACTCTATCCTCTATACTCTATCACCTCCAAAGCTCTATCAATAGGCTCACTCAAAACCTACTCAATAGGCTCACTCAGAACCTGCTCAACAAGCTCACATAGAACTTGTCCAAATATGCTCAACAATCTCACATAGAACTTGTCCAAATCTGCTCAACAAGCTCACACATAACTTGTCCAAATATGCTCTAACAAGCTCACCAAGAACTTGTCCAAATATGCACTAGCAAGCTCACCAAGAACTTGCCCAAATATACACTAGCAAGCTCACCAAGAACTTGCTCAAATCCTCACTAGCAAGCTCACCAAGAACTTCTCAAATCCCAATCTCAATCAAATCAATCTCATAGAAGCATAAAGAGAATTGTTAGAGACTCAATATGTTCTATACTCAAATCCCAATCTCAACTCAAATCAATCTTATAGAAGCATAAAGAGAATTGTTAGAGACTCAATATGTTCTATCCTCAAATCTCAATCTCAACTCAAATCAATCTTATAGAAGCATAAAGAGAATTGTTAGAGACTCAATATGTTCTATCCTCAAATCTCAATCTCAACTCAAATCTAGAATATAGAATAGTTTGTTTCATGGAACTTGAACAACCACTTCACACAATCACTTGACTAGGCTCAAACAACTCTTCTCAACCAACTACCACAAGGAACAACTCTTTCTTACAAACCCTAGTCCAAGCATGTATCAACCAACTCAAATATTTCCAACAATGCTCAACCACAAATCTCACATAACAATGATACTCATGTTCTTCTCAAGTTCAAGTTCTTTGCATAACCAATGGGCTTCAACAACAATGCTAATAAAACATTCTTCACATAACAATGATACTCATGTTCTTCTCAAACCCTATCTCAGGTTTTTCACACAACTAATGGCTTCAACAACAATGCTTATAAAACAAGGTTTAATAGCAACTCTCAACCCAGAAAACCTTGAAGCATTCAACCAACTACTTTCAAAAAGGAAACCACAATTAATCCTTTTCTCTCCAATGATATTTCAGAAATCAACCACCATAAACAATCAATAGGAGAATGTGCCCATACCTTTTATGAAGATGAAGAAGCCTTTTGGTTGTCCACAAAATCTGTCTCACTCAACACACTTTCTTTTTCAACTTTCAACAAGGGTTAGAGATCTTGATTAATAACACAACAATAACATCCAAATAACACCTTATTACTCCTACTCAATAACATACACCATGTCACTTCATAAATGAATTAATCTCTTTTGAAAAAGAACAAAGCAACCTTCACTTTTGAACCTCTTTACAAAATCAGAAATATCTCTTTACACACACCTTATTTCTCCCTCTAAGCAAGTTAATCAAATAGCCCTCGGAATAAGCTTTCCAACGATATATAATATGATATACTTCCAAAAATTAAATCATCAAAAATCTCTCCTTTTCTAAACATGCATCATAACCCTTATTCCTCCTAGGGCAACTTTAGAAAAATAAAATATATCTAAAAATTATTAACTTGCCTCTGTCCCTGACGGGATTCGATCTCGTGACCTTCCTTGCTCAGTGCCTTAACCACAACCAACCTGTCATTGGGCCACACGCCCTCACGTGCTCAAAAGGAGCACACAACAAAACCTTATGCCGTGAATATCTACGCCCTTCGAAAACAAAACGTGCTTCACGCGTTTCAACACAACAAAACACCTCCGACAAGAATCGAACGTAGGACCTCCTGCTTCACACACAATGCATGAACCACTAGGCCAAGGAGGCCTATACGTTTGGCTTTACTCCACAATAGTCTCTTCAATGAACATGAAAATCGTAAGCCTTTTAAAACCCTTTTCACACACACTTCGACACACGATGCGCAGGCTCTTTTACCATTCGAATCCAAATATCAAATCGAGCGCTTAGAGAAATAAATCAAAACTTTGGGTATATATATATATGTCCTCCTCCTTTCCTTTGACGTCGGTGCTATAATTTAAATATTAGTTTTATGCCTTTTCCTTTCTTTGACGTCGGCGCTATAAATTAAATTTTAATTTTAATTTTAAATAATTTAAAATTTAAACTTAAATATTTAAAATTAAATATCTCCATCACCGGGGCACCTTTTTCGATGAAACGAAAATCCAACCTGGGTTTTAAGAAAAACCCATTTCAAATCTGCCATCCATGGTTTTAAATAAAACCTTTTATTTTTCTTGCCTTGGTTTTCACAAAAATCCTATATATATCCATGCTCTCCAAAATATCATAAATGCTTATTTATGAAATGCTTTGGCCACCAAAACTCAATGTGATCCATGTGACATCAATGACAACATAAAATCACTCAAATTTCCAACAGAGAGATGGGTTGTGGCTCTTTGATAGTCATAGCATTCATGTAAAGAACCAAGTCAACTATATAAAAAAGAGGAGAAATATTAGAAGTAGTATATTTAACATATATTTTATCTCTCTTTACCTTACCTCTTTCTAGAGCTAGATCAGCTTGTAGAGATTTTAAGTGAGATATATAGTCTTCAACATTACTAAAATATAAAATTTTGAGATTGGAGAGCTCTATCTCTATTTTGTTAACTTCACTAGCACTTACTTTTCCATAGATATCTTTTAAAGTAGTCCATATGTCAATAAAATTTATTTTCTCTTTGAAATATTCCAAGAGCTTTTTCCTTTCTCTTATTGAGTTCATGATCATTTAGTTCTTATTCTAACTCATTATTGAATATGAACCAGATATTTTTACTTTTGAGTAATCCTACCATTTGAACTAACCAAATGCTATAATTTTTCCCATTAATATGAGTAACATATATATATATATATATATATATATATATATATATATATATATATATATATATATATATAAAGTCCATAAAGTGATGTCACCATTGTATAGAGCTCAAAAAATCATGCAATCTAGAAAAAAAATGGGCTCCAAATGCTTCCATATGCAAAAGTTATGGCCTCTAGAATATTTTCTTAAATTAGCAAAAAAATCAAATGCCAAATGTTTAAAAAGTTTTTCTAAATCAAGACTTACCACTTGGCACCACTAGACTTGCTCTTCCATCAATGAATCATATTTTGACACCTGAATTTATGTGACTGGAGAATTAATCAACCTCGTATATATATAGATCTGATGTGGGTTTGGAGATAACAAGGCTTGAACCCAAGACCCCTTGTGAATAGGCAAGGATACTAACCAGTGCACCATGCATATGCATTGAAGCCAAAGAGGACAAGGTGCAATAAAATATACTATAAAAAAATCCTTGTCTAGAGGAACAAAAAAAGATGCCAACACTAGGATATAAACTCAATACCTCCATCCCATAAGCTAAATTCATAACCACTATGCCATTCAATATATTGAGGCTTCTGAAGGATGGCATTTGATTTAATGTGTATGTCATCCAATTAGTTGGAAAAGGATGACAAAAAAGGAATACTCATGATATTTGACTTGTTGACCTCCCTATTGCAAACAAGGTGTCTAATCTCTACACAAAGACGATTGGATGTGATGAAATAAGAGGAGCTTCCAAAAATCATGATCTTTGTCTCTACATAAAATATGTGGCCAAGTTTTGAATCTATGACCTCATGTATATAGTGGATAATCCTAGCCATTGCACCACTTCCTTTATCACTATCAAGGGTGGGAGACTCATATTTGACCAAGGAGACTGCAAGAGAGTACAAAGTCAAATGTGCACCCTGCTTATTTTAGATATGTAATTTTGCTTCCATGTCATCCATACTGATGTGCACTTCTTACATAAGAATTCATAGATAAGTGATGGCATCCCTCATGAATAACACACGAATATTACATAAAAATGTCCATGCCAATACTTTTGGTGCCAGAACAAAATTTAAATTTGAATTAAAAAAAAAACAAAACAAAAGTAGAACTTGAAATGTGATGTCAAAATGTTGCTAGAAAAAATATATTATGTGGAATGAGTGATGCAACTCCTGAATCTACTCTAATACCATGTTTAAATTTGCAATATTTTCTAGAAACCTTCCAAAACATGCATTCACCACAATCATATGCTAAAAAGAAGAAAATTAAATTTATAGAAATTGTAAATGATGTAAATAAACAAAGGGATATGAAATAAAGTGTAAGGTAGGTGCTTGTGAACACCCCAATATATCACATTTATTCACTTCTGATACAAAAGGATGCTCATTGAGGGGTATTTATAGGATACCAAATCCTCAATGAGAAGTTAACCTAAGGACGATGTAAACTTAGCCTTGAGGTTAACCTTATAATAAATAATAATGATTTTTCCTCTTTAGTAAGGTTTTCCAATAAAGGTGGATTAACCAACACCCCTAAGGATAAAATATAAAACAGGCATATAGGCTTACATGAACATGCCCATAGGCTTACATAAATGATGAATGCTAATAGGCTTATGTAATTACATGCTCATAAACTACATAAATGGTGTTCATAAGCATTTGTTCACACTTTTGACCTTGGCCTAAACAAGATAAAAGTACATGAATTTCAATAACTATGCTTGTTTGGTAAATGAACTAAGATACTTGTGCCTTGTCCAAAAAACTACAGTCATACCACAAAAAAGAACAAGAAACCTTCCATCGACCAAAATGATGCTTGAATTTGATCTTAAATTAAATATAAAGTAAAATACTCTAGGATATATTCGTTGGTACCTATTTCTTCGAATATAAAACAATTCTATTTGTAGTCTCAGGAAAATAGCTACCCTTCCTTTTTATACCAATATTCCATGTAAAAATCTTCTAGTGCCTATAAGCATAGGAAGTCAAAGAGCATTAGTGGTGCATAATGAGGTTCATTGGTAAGAGGTATTTCCCAATTAAGAACTCTATAGATACACCTTAGAAAATGATATGCTTCATCATCAAAAAGTGGGTTGGAGCTTATGCAAGTGTCAAAGTTTGAACAACTAAAATAACTTCTTCCTTTCTTATTTCATTCATTTTGAAGCTTGTGCCAACCACCCTAAAAATTATATTATTATATGAAAAAATAATGGGCAAGAGCATTGGTAGGTACAAGAATCTTCATAATTTTAATAGCTTCTTTCACCCTTATTTCATTCCATAATGAATTATAAGGCTAATGACTATTTTGGATCCCTATCTTTACATGGCTAAGTAATCGGTAATTAACCAAAAATAGTGATTCCTTTTTATAATTTTCTCTGAGGTTCATTATCATCATTGAAAGCACAAAACTATCAAAATTTAATATTTACCTTTGTTTTGCTTCCCAAGATGGTAGAAAAGTACATTACCATAAAAACCATGACTTCTTTGTTGCTTAATGTGTATATCATACCTAAAACCATCTGGACACTTTTAGAAGGTACAAGTGAATTCTTATCCATTTATTAGATGGTGTCCATTTTCATCTTCAAATAAGTAAAATAGCTCCATAAAAGGGGCTTATATGTGGATCCTTAAAACCACATAGATTATTTTTATCCAATAGAAATATTAATGTTTTATATTCTATTTCAAAGCTTTCCTCCATTGTCTCTATAAGCTCTAACTCCTCACCTATAAATTATTTGCTTTCTATCTCAAGCTTTTCTATCAAGATGGAAAAAATATGATTCTTCATGGGAAACTTGAGTTTTTTCCATAGGAATTGTTAGTTTAGAAAAATAAAAATTACACATGATGGCATTCTAGATAGAAATGGAAAACATGTAAAATATAGGTACTTTAGATATTGGATCGACCTACACACTGCAAGGTATTCTAGGATTTGAAAGCTCTCCTATATCTACTCATAACCTTATATATCATCCATATATAGCTTGTAAAATATCTCCTCAAGAACTAAGGTTAGATTTTCAACTTTCCTCTCTATCTAATCCATGGTATATCCTTTTAGAGGGATTTTAACAATTTCCTAGATGGAGTGAAAGCTAATGAATTTTGTTTTTGAGTTGAAATCCGTTTAGGCTTTTGATGTAAATTAATTGGGAGAGAGAGTGGTAATCCATATGGTGATGCAGGAGCATCCAATGAAAAGCAAAATACCGCAAAGAGGAAAAAGTGTCGCGATATCGCGACATGTCGGCAAAGAAGAAAAAGTGTCACGATATCGCGACATGTCGCATTTTCATGACCAAAATACGAGAGAAGGCGCAAGAGAGAAAAAAGTGTCGTGATATCGTGACATGTCGCATTTTTGCGACCAAAAGACGAGAGAAGGCGCAAGAAGAAAAAGTGTTGTGATATCACGACATGTCGTATTTTCGTGACCAAAAGACGAGAGAAGGCGCAAGGGAGAGAAAGTGTCACGATATCGCGACATGTCGCATTATCGTGACCAAAAGACGAGAGAAGGCGCAAGAGAGAAAAGTGTCACGATATCACGACATGTCGCATTTTCGTGACCAAAAGACAAGAGAAGGCGCAAGGGAGAGAAAGTGTCGCGATATCACGACATGTCGCATTTTCGCAACCAAAAGATGAGAGAAGGCGCAAGGGAGAAAAAAGTGTCACGATATTACAACATGTCGCATTTTCATGACCAAAAGATGAGAGGAGGTGCAAGAGAGAAAAGTGTCGTGATATCGTGACATGTCGCATTCTCGCGACCAAAAGATGAGAGAAGGCACAGGAGAGAAAAAGTGTCGTGATATCACGACATGTCTCATTTTTGTGACCAAAAGAGACGAGAAAGAGCAAGAGGGAAAAGGTGTCGTGATATCACAACATGTCGCATTATCGTGACTAAAAGAGAAGAGAAAGAGTAAGAAGGAAAAAGTGTCGCGATATCGCGACATGTTGGCAAAGAAGAAAAAGTGTCGTGATATCACGACATGTCGCATTTTCATGACCAAAAAAAAAAAAGGGCAGGCGGTTACAGGGGCCGTTATAGAGGAAATTATCAAGCGGTGGGTATACCGAACGTCATCGCTGGTTGACAGGCAGACAGATTCTATAGTGGCAGCACTGAACAACACGTGGCACCAAGGTGCAATGAAAGCAGACAAAGACCAAGAGTCGAAAAGAAAAATGTTTCGAAATCCAAGACAACGAAGAGACATGGGAAATGAAATGAAGGGCAAAAAAAGGGAAATGAAGATTCACGCCAGGGATTTTAAAAGGGGAAGCAAAGGTATACACAAGGGGTCGTAAAATGCTGAGACAGAGTAGCAGATTTGAAGGCAGGAGGGTCATTCTGGACCTGTTTGGGTTGTTTTTCTTCCAGGGGGAAATGTTGTAAAAATAAAAAATAAAAAAATAAACTATCTTTCAGAATAAAGGAGTTTATTTGGCAGACTGCTGCCATTTCTATAAATTTTTCCAAGTTTTTTTAATGAGAATTAGGATGAGCAATTTTGGCTCTCCATCAAGTGGTATCAAAGCTTAGGGTTCCTGAGTGTGTGAGCAGATTGTCGAAAGTGAGGCAGTTTGCACCAGGATCTATGGAAGAGCTTGGGGTTCCTGAGTGTGTGAGCAGATCGCCGAAAGTGAGGCAGTTTGCACCAGGATCTGTGGAAGAGCTTAGGGTTCCTAAGTGTGTGAGTAGATCACTGAGTGAGATAGTTTGCACTAGGATCTGTGGAAGGGTTGTGATAAGAGAGCGAGGAAGAATGCCTCCATGAAGAAATCATGGTGGTGGGAGAAATGTGGTACCGAAAGTAGATTTTAGAGCTTTACAAAGGCAAGTGCAAGCCCTGCAAGAGGAGTTGTGAAGAGGGGTTGAGCCAAGGAGAGAAGACCATAGTGAAGATGAAGCTTGGGAGGTTGATGATCCATCAGATGAAGAAGAAGCAATGGATACTATAGAAGCTAGATTATTTAGAGCCATGTCTCGGATCAAGAAGAAGCCAAAGTTTGATGTCTCCACGTATTTTGGGAATCTCAATCCAGAGGAGTTGATTGATTAGATCAATGATATGGAGGAATATTTTGAGTATGAGGAGGTTGTAGATCCAGATCGGATCAAGTTTGCAAAAATGAAGTTGAAAGGCCATGCTAGCATATGGTGGAAAGAAGTGCAGCTAGAAAGAAATAGAAGCGGAAAGGAAAAGATAACCAGATGGAATCAAATCGTAGAGAAGTTGAAGATGCAGTTTATTCCTGCATATTATGAATTGGATCTGTTGAGGAAAATGCAGAGTTTGAGACAGTCAAGGAAATCTGTCAAGGAATATACAGAGGATTTTTATAAGATATCAATAAGAACTGGCCATTCAGAGGCTAACAAGGAGAAGGTAGCCTGTTAAATCAATGGATTGAGAACAAGTATTCAAGAAGAGTTTAGTCTGGTTATGATGAGCACCATTGAGGATGCTTACCAGTTTGCTCTAAAAGTTGAAGAGAAGTTGAACAGAAGGTTTGAGGGTAAGTAGAAAGGAAGAGGTCATGGAGAAAGAACTGGTGGAAGAATAGATGGAGGACGAGATGAGAAGAAAGAAGAAGCTAGTAGTAGTCAGGATCAGAAGGGAGATAATGATTACAGATCCCGTGGTTAGAACAATGGTTACCAAAGAGGAAGAGGTAGATCTAGACGTGGGTATGGAAGAGGAGGATTTCGTGGAACCTATTTTCATTATGGGTAAGAGGGACATCGGGCATATGAGTGTCCCCAACACCAAGAGAGGATGAATAAGAGACCTGAGGGTCATGACAGAGCTACTGTAGCAAATGAAAGAGCTAAATCAGAGTACTCTGAGGAGGTAGAGAGAGGAGAAGTTATGGTCACAAGGAGAACCTTGTTGAATGAGGAGAAAGAACCAGACCAGAGGAGGAGCCTATTTCGCACAAGGTGCAAATGTTCAGGTAAGGTCTGTAATGTTATTATAGATAATGGTAGTACTGATAACTTGGTCTCTAAATAAATGGTTACTAAGTTATAGCTAGAGAGGAGGAGACACCCGCATCCATACCAGATTGCATGGTTGTGGAAGGACCATAGGGCATTGGTCAGTGAACAGTCCTTAGTCAAGTTTAATATTGGGAGATACCAGGATGAGGTCCTGTGTGATATCCTATCTATGGATGCTTGCCATATGCTATTAGGAAGACCATGGCATTTTGATCGTCATGTAGTCCATGATGGACATGCCAACACTTACTCCCTAACAAACGAAGGAGTGCGCCATAAACTAAATCCACTGAAGGATATGGATGAAAAGAGGTTGCTGACAACAATGAGAGTGGAAGTTGTGGGGTTTGAAGAACTTAAGGGTTTGTACCCTGAAGATCCAGATTTTGTTGAAGCTTGGAGAGCTTGTACAGCCCGATTACTCCGGATAGGACCTGTCAACAGAGTACTTGGTAAATCACCATTCCAGATTGTATGTGGGAATAGTCCAAGGAATGCTTCTGAGTTGAGAACGATGGATAAAGGAGAAAAGAGCAGTGCTGAGGCTGAATATTTTGCAATTTTTGAGATGTTGAAAAAGAAGGTGACAGAACAGTACAGAAGTGAATGTCACTTCTCAATCCAACCCGATTTTCTGATGCAGGAGCATCCAACGAAAAGAAAATACCGCAAAGAGGAAAAAGTGTCACGATATCGCGATATGTCGACAAAGAAGAAAAAGTGTCGTGATATGGCGACATGTCGCATTTTCGTGACCAAAAAACGAGAGAATGCACAAGGGAGAAAAAAGTGTCACGATATCTTGACATGTCGCATTTTCGTGACCAAAAGATGAGAGAAGGCGCAAGAAGAAAAAGTGTCACGATATCGCGACATGTCGCATTTTTGTGACCAAAAGACGAGATAAGGCGCAAGGGAGAGAAAGTGTCATGATATCACGACATGTTGCAGTATCGTGACCAAAAGACGAGAGAAGGCACAAGAGATAAAAGTGTCGTGATATCACGACATGTCGCATTTTCACGACCAAAAGACGAGAGAAGGCGCAAGGGAGAGAAAGTGTCGCGATATCGCGACATGTCACATTTTTGCGACCAAAAGACGAGAGAAGGCACAAGGGAGAAAAAAGTGTCACGATATCGCAACATGTCGCATTTTCATGATCAAAATACGAGAGGAGGCGCAAGAGAGAAAAGTGTTGCGATATCGCGACATGTCGCATTCTCGCGACCAAAAGACGAGAGAAGGCGTAGGAGAGAAAAAGTGTCGCGATATCGCGACATGTCACATTTTTGTGACTAAAAGAGAAGAGAAAGAGCAAGAGGGAAAAGGTGTCGTGATATCGCGACTAAAAGAGAAGAGAAAGAGTAAGAAGGAAAAAGTGTCGCGATATCGCGACATGTTGGCAAAGAAGAAAAAGTGTCGCGATATCGCGACATGTCGCATTTTCGCGACCAAAAAAAAAAATGGCAGGTGGTTATAGGGGTTTTTACAGAGGAAATTATCGAGTGGTGGGTATACCAAACGTCATCACTGGTTGACAGGCAGACAAAGTCTACAGTGGCAGCACTGAATAGCATGTGGCACCAAGGTGCAATGAAAGCAGACGAAGACCAAGAGTCGGAAAGAAAAAAGTTTTGAAAGACAAGACAATGAAGAGGCACGAGAAATGAAACGAAGCGCCAAAAAAGGGAAACGAAGAGTCACGCCAAGGATTTTAAAAAGGGAAGCAAAGGTATGCACAAGGGGTCGGAAACTGCTGAGACAGAGTAGCAAATTTGAAGGCAGGAGGGCCATTCTGGACCTGTTTGGGTTGTTTTTCTTCCAGGGGGAAATGCTGTAAAAAAAATAATAATAAATAAACTATCTTTCGAAATAAAGGATTTTATTTGGCAGACTGCTGCAATTTCTGTAAATTTTTCCAAGTTTTTTTAATGAGAATTGGGATGAGCAATTTTGGCTCTCCATCAGATGGAAATAATCCAACTTCTATAAGTATTTTTGAACTTGAATCCCCTCTTCATACGTGGAAATAAATTTGCTTTGCTCTTATTTATCAATATTTATTCCTATTTATAATTGGATATTTTCTCCTCTTGGGACCCTAATGTTGCACTTGTAGCTAATAGAACCTCCACATTGATTAAGTTATATACTTCTATGAAATAAATAATGATTTTGTGCTCTAATCAAACTTGTGAGGTCATGGCTATTGTAGTATGAAACTCTACTTTGATCAAACTCGTAACCTTCCAAATTGAGTTAACATCCACTAACCTCCTCTTTCATATTGGATATTGTTATCATATCAGTTCTCCACCTTACCAAGATGCTTACTTGGATCAATGTTAGAAAAATATTACTACAAGTATTGCTAACAATTATATTTATTATTGAGTAATAGGTTTAGATTTGTAATTCTACTCTTATATGTGGATGATATATTACACATTGATGAAAACATAGAGTTAGTGAAATATTCTTTATTATTATACAAAGTCTTTTAAATGAAGGATTTTAGCATAGTGCATTACTAAATTGAGATAATGTTAAAAAGGTAAAGGAAATTTTAAGAATATGACTTATATAGAAATAATTATATTGATAATATTCTTACCAAGTATATGATAAATGTTTGCAAAGCAAGAAAAACTCCTTTATATATGGGGGTTAATTATACTAATCATAAATTTTATATTCTACATAAATTAAATATTAAAAAATAGTGATCAAGTGGAATTAGCTCAAGTGGTTTGAAATATGGGATCTCAATGGGAAAACATGGATTCAAATAATTTGAGGTGATATAATACCAATATTTATTTCACGTAAATACCCTAATATCATGGTGATGATGTAATATGGGTGGCATTCATTTCAATCCCATATGACCAGTTATAAATATTATCTATTCAAATTAGTCATAGAACACATGAGGATAAGGCATACATGACTAGAGTGGCATATGTGAGAGTTGTAGAATCTATTATGTATATCATGGTATGTATATAAGACTAGAGATTACACATATAATGGAAATAGTAATAAAGTTTATATAAATCCATGAAAAGAATTTTATATACTTCTTAAGATAATATTAAAGTATTTATAGGGTACTAAGAATTATACCTTATGTTACCAATGTCATAATCATATTTTTGATCTACATGGGTTTATAGATATAAATTGACTTGGATATGTATACAACAAAAAGTCTATAAGAGCTAGACGTGCAACTATCTCATTGAGTATCTATTGATTATTTATCTAGATCATACTAAGAAGCAATTTAGTTATTTAAGATTGTGCAACAATATTGGCATCAAACCAAATGGTTTCAAGTTAAAATGAGATAGCTAGAGTCTTGTTCCATTGATCAAGAATCCAACTTAGAATTCAAAAACATTTTGAAATATCAATATGAAATTTTATTTTGTAAGAAATATCATGGAACTAGGTGTAGTCAAGTTAAGAAAATTCAAATCAAAATTTAATGCAACACTCATAAAGTCACTCATGATAAGTTTGTCCATGTGTAGAGTATATACAATTATTTAAATTGATTTCCAAGGACAAGAATGTAAAAAATATTGAAAAAGTGGTAATTATATTATGTAGCATGCTAAATTTATTGTGTTTGCATGCAATTGAATGAAATTCATAAATTTAAAAGTGCATGTTTCATGTGTTTTAAGGAAATGCTTTTTCAAAGTAAAGATTGTATAAAGGCACATATTTTTGCATTATAAATATATTTTAAAATGATTAAAAAAATTTAAACTAGATTATAAAAATAAAAATGAAAGTTAGACATGTTTATGAACCTATTTTTTAGAGTTACCTATTTTATCCAAAACATGTGTCAAGCATTATGTGGAATTATTATGTTGAAAAATGATTGATTAATTATAATAATTTTTGGTGGGCTAAAACAACCCTTGCACCGTAGGTGTCATGATCCACCATAATTATAGTTGATCTTTGTCTTCTCCAAGTAGGTGCATCTAGTGTCTTGCACCTCATGTGAGGTGTTAGTCTTGGGATGTTCAAGAAGTGTGGGATGCAAATCCTTCAAATGACCTCTAGGATTTTTTACCAAGGTTAGGTCCTTATTCAGGTGTGATCTTTGACACTTATCTCTCCTTCCTATGCTAGCCTACTCTATCGGATTCCTTTGCTAGATAAAATGGAAAATAGAGAAAAAGTAGTAAAACCTAACTAGCATATCTAGCCTACCTACAAGTGGTGATGCACCAAAGATATAAATAGACACTCTATATCACAACAAGTTGAAGTGAATACATGTGAAGCAATCAACAACACATGAGGAACATAGATTCCTCGAAGAACATGTGTAAAAATAGAACTCCCACACCAAAAACAAGACAATTAATTCATAAGTAGTTAGTTTCTATTAGTATGAACTCTAAGTTACATACATGTAGAGAGAAGAGGTCCAAAGACTAATCAGTTGATAGTGCAAGGCTCGAGCTAAGCTAAGACATAGAATATAATAAAGGAAAGAACCCTTATGAGGATGGATGGATTTTAATAATTACAATTAGAAGAATATGCATATTTATATACAATATTTGGGGTTTTTTCCCTTAAAATTCTAAATTCTTGCTTCAAAATTCTTTCCTAGGGTACTTTTGTATTAATGGTGCACGATCTCAAGGTCTCTAGACTCTATAGGACCATTTGATGTGAGATTTTTTTTGCTCATGCTAAAGATTTTTCATAGAATTTTCCTACATTTAATGCTCCCATGTTTGTGATAGCTCCCTTGGATGTCTCATGATTATGCTTTTAATATTGTACCTTCCTTTTAGAGATAGGATCATACATCTAAGGGAACTATACACCTCTAAATAATATGTGGGGTCTGGGGCTATGGCCCTAGCTAGGGGGTATGGTGGGCTAGTCACCCTTCATGTGGGCATTCAGGGGCAAGAGCCCCCAAAATAGAATTGAACTCCTAATGTGTCAAGTAATGGTTGGAGGTGGTCTCACTAAAATCTAATAGGTGTCCAGTTGTTCCTTCTTGGTCCGGTTGGAGTTCTTCAAGGTAGTTTCTTCCTACCCATCACTCATATTATTATCACTTTCTAGAGGTAAACAGGCTCTTTATTTGGTTGGGTGTCCTAGGACAAATTTTATATTTCATTTTTAGTTGCTTGACATGCACATGTGTCTTAGGATTACCATAATTTCAATCTTGTCTTTGGTTATCGGCTTAACCCTGAGGATTTGATAACTACATATTTTGCACTTGCCTTCACCTGCGCTCTTCTCTAGGGATCTATTTCATCCAATTTCTCTTGGGCTTTCACCTAGACTTTGGTTGGCTTGGTTATTTGTTGAAATTACCCTTCATAATTGTCCAAATGGCCTTACTTCACCCAAGTGTAGCAAAAATTTACTATAGTTTGAATGACTCATAGGAGATCCTCAACTCGACGAGGAAAAGGAACCTAGTGAGGTTTTTTTCTTATCTATTGTACATAGAGTCAAAATATGGGGAAGATGTCACTTCTAGATATTCCTAGCCTTTTACAAAATTAGGAATTTCTTTAAGTTCTACTTCTTGATCATTTCTTAAGGGTATCAATAACTATGCCTACACCCTTATTGTCGATCCTTCTTCCTAGAACAATACTACCCTTCTTGTTGTCCTACCTTTTACCTAATTTTTTATGCTATGTTGTTGCTCTTCATGCAGGATCTCTGGGACTTTACCTTGGATAATTATGCATAGAGTGCAAAAGTCTAGAGATTTCACCTTTTTTTGCACTATGATTAGGGTGACCTATTTTTGGGGTCGAGGGGACCATTAATTTGTGGAAGCTTGGTCATTGCTCTTATAGATCACATGATCCTTTCAACAATGATAGTCCTTCATGTGATCACCCCAATTTCCTTCTTCCTCCTCCATTTTTCCTAAGCTTTACAAAAATTTGTGAAGTCGATTACTTATGGAGGAGAGATTGGTTTTTGCACCCTCTTGGGTGATGAGTGAGTTCTAGACCATTTTTGTAGAAGGGACCAATCCTCTTTAGTTTCAGCTAAGAGATCTCTTTCTTTGAAAATATTGGTCTTAGCTGGCACTAAAAGGGCTATGAATATCTTTCTTACCTAGTTTGGTGGGTTGGCTTGATTTCATGGCACAGGGAGCTTCAAAATATTTCTTTGGAAGCTTTACCTTATTGGCATCTTGAGCATCTTCATAGCATCTACTACTTGGAATATAGAAGCAGCTTTGGTCCTCTCATTCTGTTCTACCCCAAAACTCTTCCTCATTAAGCTATATGGAGAAGCAACAAATAGGAAAGTAGAATTTTTCTAGAAATGCCACTTATTAGGAACTGATGGGATGCTAAGAGAAGGTCATCCTTATATATAGACTTCCTTTATTGGGTAAGTATTTATGTTTTTTTGATCTAGCCCCATTTGATAAATTTGTAAGATGATATTTCACTACGAGTGAATCAATGAAGACATGATTTTTTAAACATTCTTTGTTGTCTTTCTAATGCCCTAGCTCCTATAATCCATGTAACTTTACCTCGTATGAACTCCTTGTAACACATCCCAAAAACAATTCCATGTATTGGCCTTGACCAATTTCCATTACTACATGTCATTGCTTGGCTTGGCCAATGCATAAATATCCTTTGGCATCACTAGCTTTATTTATAATTGCCAACTATTTACATTATAGTATAAAAATTTGACTCTTTTTCTTGTGCCATATTTATCACATGTTGTTCCTTCATTAGAATCTATAGTGTTCAGACTAGAGTGATCCAAAATTTTACTTCTCCCTCATATTCACCCTCTTGAACACATGACTTGCTACTTCCCAAGACCTCTTGCTAGATTACCTTGATAGAGGATGATTCCCTAGGCTTGTGTCAAATATTGCATTGGAACTTGGCATGGGTAACTCATATGTTTGGTGACTCAGTTCCCCCATGTCATTATCACATACATGCAAGATCTAATCCTAGACCCCCCAACTTCTAGTGTTCATCGCTCCTTTTGAATTGGTTGGTTGTCTCATTTTTTCTTGAGTGACGAAGGTGTCTGATTCAAATTAAACTACCTTCCTAGAGTTGGTGTGAGCAATGGGTTCTTCCAAGGAAGGGCTAGACTAGATATTTTGTTGGACATTTTGAGTGGAAAAGTTGTCATTAATTTCAAGAGTGAGTGGTCATTGATGTCAATATTTCCACACCAGTCAGTGGTAGTTTCAGTGGGCAGCATCAGTTTCAGGTTCTCCAGTTTCATTTGATCAAGACCCGATTTCAAGACATCAAATATGGTCTAAAGTGCAAAAATCCCAAGTGAATAATATTATAATATTTTTTATAATATTATGAAGGGAATTTTTAAATTAATTAATATAATTTTTATTATAAATTAAATCTTACTTAAAGTTGTTTGAATTAATTATTAATTAATTTTGATATTAATTATAAGATTAATTTATATTAATTTTTAACTAACCCTAAGGAGGGTTATTAAAATTAATTTGAAATTGGAAATCAAATTTCTAAAGCACCGACGTGGGAATAACATTTATCATGTGTATAAAAGGGGGATTACCCACCTTACCATAACCCCCAATGCTTTTCAAATGATATCCCATGCTATGTGAACTATATGTGAACCGAGTGTGCAGCAAAGGTTTTTAATTTTTAAAGTGCTAAGGGAAGGTGAGAACATATCATCAACCAAGAAGGGAGCATTGGTCACCAACTTTTGGTAGCACAGTTGGCAATTGTGGTAGTGGCAAATCATTAGAGCAGCAATAGGCATAGGTTCGAATCTCCGTACAGGATCATTTTGGTTTTGCTAGAAAACACGATGGATAAGGTAGAAAGGGAAGGAAGGTTGAATTCCTTCACATGGGTGCCTCTAGCCCACGTGGTGGGATCCAAAGCGCTAAGGTGCTTGGCACTTGGGGAGATGGCGGATCGAATCACGCCGAGATCCTTTTGAGGGATAATAAGGTATGCATTAAATTTTGAGTGCTAGATTTGTCGGAGAAGGTTTTTGAGGTATTAAAATATTATTTTTGCATATTTCATGTGGTATATGAGGTTTTAGGGAGTTATAAGGGTATTGCAAAATAAACTTTTGATATTATTTGTTTTAGGGTTTGAAAAATAAATAAAGGTGTTTTAGAAAGATTGGTTGTCATTTTTGTGGTGTTGGATATTATTTTAAGTTGGAGTTGATAAGGTGTATCCAAGTAATTTTTTTTATGTATGGTTTGAGGAGTGTTAATTTTAAAAGGGGTAAATAAGGTATATTTGAGCATTGATTATTTTTTTTTCCAAGGAATATTTTTGAGAGAGTATTGGAGTAATATTTTGACATCTAAGCTCCTTGAGTTTGGCAAAGAAGTGTTTATGATTGTGGCAGATTTGTGTGGTCTACTTCTCATCAAGCAAAAAGGTATGGGCACATTCTTCCTTGATTGATTTGATTGGTTGGTTTTATGAAAAACAACTTTGGAGTGAAAAGGACTTGACTAGGTTTCCTTATTGATTTGTTGAGTTATTGTGAAGATTGTTTTATAAGTATTGTTATTGAGGTGATTAAGTTATGAAGAACTTGAACTAGGGTTTGGAAAGAACATAAGTATCATTGTTATGTGAGATTGGTTGATAAGCATTGTTGGAAATATTTTGAGTGAGGGTTCATATACTTGGACTAGGGTTTGTGAGCAAGGATTATTTCATTGAGTGATTGGTTGAGTAGAGTTGGTTGAATCTAGTCAAGTGGATGTGTGTAGTGAGAGCTCAAGTCCTATGAAACAAATTGTTCTATATTTTGAATTGATTTTAGAAAGAGGTTGAATGTTGATGAGTGTGAAACATATTGAGTCTCTAGCAATTCTCTATATGTTTCTATGATAAAAGAGAGATTGAAAGTGATTGATATTTTGTGAGTGTGAAGCATATTGAGTCTCTAACAATTCTTTGTATGTTTCTAAAAGAGTGATTAAAATTTCTTTAGAATTGTGATGAATGTGAAGCATATTGAGTCTTTAAAAATTCTCTTTATGTTTCTATGAGATTGGATAAGTTCTAGTGTGGACTTATTGAGCAGATTTGAGGCAAGTCTTTGAGAAGACTTGTGGACAAATTTGTGTGAGCTTTTGTGGAAGCTTACAATACAAATTGAGAGCATATTTGGATAAGTTCTAGTGAGGACTTGTTGAGCAGATTTGGACAATTTCTAGAGAGGAATTGTGGACAGATTAGTGTGAGATTTTGTGGAAGATTACAAGGCATATTTGAGAGAATTTTTTGAGAAGACTTATGAGCAGAGTTGATTGATTTGTTCAAACCTTGAGTTAAGGTTTGGGGTAGATCTAGCAGAGTTGATTTGTGAATGAGTCAAGCTTTTTGTAAGGCTTGAGGACAGAGATTGAGGATAGATTTATGCTAGATCGAAGGACTTTGTTTAGTACAGATCAGAGGACAGGTATTGAGGACGTATTTGTGCTAGACTGAAGTACTATGTTTAATACAAATTCGAGCATAGATTTTGGTGCAAATTTGTACTAAACCAGAGATAGATATTGAGCATATTTGTGCTAGACCGAAGGACTATGTTTAGTGTATATTTGAGAGCAATATTTGGAAGATGATAGAGTATAGAGGATGATAGTCTCCAGTGGATAGATATCCATTAGCCAAGGCAGTGAGTATAAGTGTCTTCAGTGGATAGAGATCCATTAGCTAGAGTAGTGAGAGCAACAGTTGTTATAGAATATCACCAGTTAGAGCTTAGGAGAAATGAGTTCTCCTATGGATAGAGATCAACTAACTTGATTAGGGGATTGGTGTCTCCTTTGGATAGAGGTCCATAAATATTGTAATAGGGAAAGGATTCCCAATATATTAATTGAGAAAATTTTAGTGAAATATTTTCTCCGTGGAGTAGCCCACATTGGGTGAACCACGTAAAATTGGTTTCTCTATTGTGTGTGGTGATTTGTGCATTGCTTTGATTACTACTGTTGATATTTCTATCTTTACATTGCATAATATTTATTTGGAAAGTAAAGTAAAAAGTGGTCTTATACTGTTCACCCCCCTCTCAGTATAAGCTTGTGTTCTTCATATTTAGTATTTTTAGATTTATGTCTTGTATCAAAAAGGTCTCCTTACCAAAAATCATGAACCCTTTTTGGGGTGATGTTGATGTTGGTATTTTTATTTGGCCCTAGTTATGTTTGATGGTTGTCTCTTTCTCAAACTCATCCATAAGGAGAGTAGTGAATTAATCCCAATTGGCGATATAATGGGGGAAGGGATTCAAAGTCTTTTTGGGTCTTTCCTCAGAGTGAAGCTACTAACAATCTAAGATTCACATCTTAATTTATGACATTGTGGATCTAGTACATGAAGACCATCTCCTATAGGTGCTCTAACGAGGTTATTGGATCTTCATTGATGTATTTTGGTAGTTCCAATGCTAATGTTGGTAGCTTTTTCCATTTGGTTGAGGTCTTAAGGGGTTTCAACGAGCTTATATTATCCTAGACAAGGGGCATTTTGGGTGACAAAGTAACCATGTTAGGTCCTTGTGTTCTCCTTTTCCTTAGGGTCCTTTTGGATGCAATAGAGTAGCTAAGTGAATGCGATAGGTGCTCTAAAAATAGATAGATTGAGATCTTCATTGGGATCTGTATTTGGTGTTCTTTCTAAGCAACTTCTTTAGGTTCTTCTCTTTGTGCAAAGTTGATAGGTGGGGGTATTTTTTTTGGCTAGACAAAGGTTCCCATCGTAACCTCAGTTTAATATAGAAATTTCTTTTGGGTTCTTCTTTTATAGTGGAGTTGCTAGGCGAATCTTTAGGGTGCTTCAACAAGTTGATGACTATAACCTTCACTAGAACCATGATATGACTTCTTGATCAGAGGATGGATTTTGTAATTTGGGTCCCATTGAATGTGCCAAATAGAATTTTTGGGGGCCTAAAACAACCCTTGCACCCTAGGCATCATGACCCCTCGTAGTTATGATTGCTCTTTGTCTCCTTCGAGCAGATGCATTTGATGCCCTATGCCTTGTGCAAGGTACCAATCCTAGAAATTCCAAGGAGCATGGAGCATGGCTCCTTTGGATGACCTCCAAATTTTTTACCAAGTATGGCTCCTTATTCAAATGCAATCTTTGGTGCTCATCTCTCCTTCTTATGCTAGCCTACTTTATCGAGTGCCTTTTTTCATGAAAATAGAAAAGAGAGAAATGGTAGTAAAGAAAAGCAATAAAAACTAACTAGCCTATTTGGTCTACTTATGGGTGGAGATGTACCATCTAAATAGACTCTCCATATCACAATAGGTTGAAGTGAACACATGTGAAGATGTCGATAGCACACGAGGAATACAGATCCATCCAAGAACATGCATTAAAATAAAATAACCACACCAGAACTAGGATAGGTATTTCATAAGTAGCCATAGTTTCTATTAGTGTGAACTCCCAGTTACATACATGCAGATTGAAGAGGTTCAAAAACTATTCAGTTGGCAGTGCAAGGCTTGAGCTAATTTGAGAAATAGGAGAGAATGAAGGAAATCACCCTTAGAAGGATGGATGGTTTTCAAAAATTACAATGAGAATAATATACATATTTATATATATTTATATATACTAATTGGAGGTTTTTCCCCCTTAAAATTTAAAATTTTTGCTTCAAAATTATCACCAAGTGTACTTTTGTATTAATGGTGCACAATCCTAAGGGATCTAGGTTCTTGGGCCATTTGAGGTGAGATATGTTTTGTCCATGTTGGAGATTTTGCGTAGATATTTTTTGTATTCAGTGCTCCCAGGTCTATGGTTGCTCCCATGGAGGTCTCATGATGATGTTTTTAATGTTGTACCTTCCTTGTAGAGACAAAATCATACATCCTAGGGAACTATACATATTTTCACAATATGTGGGGTCTGATGCTATGGCCCCAACTAGGGGGTATGGGGGGCTATAAATCCTGCATGTAGGGTTTTGGGGGTAGGATCCCCCAAAACAAAATTGAACTCCTAATATGTCAAGGAATTACTAGAGGTGGTCTAACTAAAATTTGGTAAATACCCCTTTGTGCCTTCCTTGGTCGAGTTGGAGTTATTTGGGGCAGTTTCTCCTTACTTATCGCTTAGATTATTATTGTTGGCTAGAGGCTATTGGTCTCTTGATTTGGTTGGGCATCCTTGGCCAAAATTTATTTTCAATTTTTAGCTACTCAACATATTGGTGCCTTAGGATTACCAAAATTTTTTTCTTGTCTTTGGCTATTAGCTTAATCCTAAGGGTCCAATAATCAAGTCTTTTGCACTTGCCTCCACTTGCACTCTTATTTAGGGATCTAGTTCATTAATTTTTTCCTGAGATTTCACTCAAACTTTGTTTGGCTTGGTTCTCCACCGAAATTACCCTTCAAAATTGACCAAATGGTCTTACTCCACCCAAGTGTAGTGAGACTTCACTACAACAACAAATTATAACATTAATAAATAATTTCAAATAAAATTTAGGAATTTGAAAATAATTTAAATGATAATAAGAATAATTTTTTATCAAATGTCATTAGCTCAAAATATTAGATTCCTTAACTTTTAAGAAGGAGACCAAGGTTTGAATCTTACCAAGAGATACATGCAAATTGCCAAGCTTGTTCTAAAACCACCATGTGGTCATGATGTAATAAAATAAGAGCTATATTTTTAAATTTCAATATACATGTTTGCTATCCATTACTATTTAAAAATTTAATTATAAAATTCATATTTTAAATAAACATTATTATATCTTATATTTAACTTTAATGAATTAGTAATTACTATCTTCCCTATATACCAAGGTGTTTTATAATATAGAATTTGAAAAAAATTGCATATTTATTTGAAGTTATCTTAGTATCCAAATGGAATAAAATAAGCAACACATTTTTTTACCTTATTATAGTGTGATGTTCTTATTACCTTGTTGTATTGTATAGTGTTGTGTGCTACTATGTCAAATTATTCTCTTAGTAGGAGAAATGGTTGTCTCATAATTATGAATTATCAAATTTAAATAAAAGCATCGGGTTAGAGATTTGTCAATAGAATTGGTTAATTGAGTATTACTATGAAAAATTAAAAGAAAAACTTCATCGAGTAGAAATCTAGCAGTATTAATGACAAGCTTCTCTTGATGGTGATGGAAAATGAAATATTGATTTTTATGATAGTATGCAGACTTTGCATGAGGAGGTGGAAAAGTCTAAACATTCAAACATCAAAGTAATTATGATTCTTAATATTCACCTGATCATTTTTTATAATAAATATGCAAACGAAAAAGAGAGTGGTCATGCAATAATGGATAGAAGCTAGGGTTTAGGAATCCTGATTTTGGATGGAAAAATACATAAAGAGAAATGGTTTGTTGTTTGGATGCCTTGGATTCCTCACTTACTATGCTAGTGACTTCATTTGAATACCCATATATCCCCTCCTTGTAGCATGTGAAAAATTAGGAGGGCTTACCTCTACAAGCTTCCTTCTTCTTTTCTATAGAATGGAAGATATAGTGTGTCCAATACCTCCTCCTAAATTGTCCTCCTAATGAATGCTTAATCCATTAATAATCCCTTCTAATTCATAGAATCAATCTTAAAAACTTAATACCCTTATACTGCACCATGAATCTCTACAAAATCCATTAAGTACTAACACAGTGACTAAGCATACACCTTGCATTATCCCCCTACCATATAACATATTTAAACCTTTGCTATAAATAAGCCAATGAAAACCTTACCCTTTGTTATAACCTAATATAAATACCCCTCATATGATGAAATCATGATCTAATATTGTGAAGAATAAAGTACTAGGACACTCTTACCCTTCACTAACTTCTTTGATGCCTTTGTCTTCAAATATTGAACAGATAAACCTTGGCCAATACTTAACACAAGAACCCACCACTACCATTGCTTCTTTTGTACTCTTGCATCCTCTTCTGATAATATGATTACCTATAATAATGTCAACACATATCACTTTCAGCAGTTCATAGGTATCAATGACTCATTAATAGAGCTTGATAGAGGAGGTAAGGTACTTAGTTTTACTATTCCATCATATTTTTATCCTTTGTTGATTTTTCTAAAATAACTATCATTGTTTTTCCTTTGAGAAGTCCTTATAAATATTGATATATTTAAGTGGCTTAATAATGTCTAGGAAGAAGGGAAGAACTGGTCCATTGAAGTTGTTTAAGGGATTTGTAGGCAATATGTGTTGGTGATATTCTTTAATATTAACCATGCCCAATTGACTTTACATCTTAGAACTTGGTTTATTTGTGGCTAATGGCCTACCTTTAAAGCTGGTTCATAGGTCTTCATCCTCAAGGTTCTTTGTGTGTTTAGTACCCACTGTGGGTAGAACTTCCTTTATTAAATATATTATTTCACCATCTTCTATCAACACTAGCTACCCAAATGGAGCATGTCCTTTAGTGTCCTAATAATAATGATAAATTTACAAGCTTAAAAGTGCATCCTAGGGTTTGTGTAGAAATAGATATCTCAAATCTCCTTCCTCCTACCAAACATTTAGTTAACCTAGTTTTATAATTTCATAGTCATTGCACTACTTGGATTTACCTAATGCCTACTTCTATTGTCATTAGATGGGTCATATGGTCTATAAATGACTAAATAAATTGGCTAGAAATAAATAGCTAGAGAAGATTGTATCTAAAATAGAGATTGTGGTCTCAAATTTAATTATTCCTCTACCCCTAAAGACTAATGTCACTCCTATATTTGAAGCCTCATAGGTAGGCAATCCTAATTATGATAAGTAAAATGCACTCCTAAACCTTATAGAAGAAAAATAATCAATGATACTAAAATAATTGGTAATAGGAGTTGTTTGTTGCATAATAATCATGTATAGTATCTTGTCTCTCATGCAAAAAGGAAATCTATGGAACAACTAGCCCTAGCTTTTTGATCTTGATCTCATAGACATCCATTCACCTTCTAAATCCTTAATTACCTACCATCCACACTCCTTCCTCCTATTTTTTATTTCTCCTCCACCCTCTTCCACCTTTCTTACAATACAATCGATTTCAAATCCTAGAAAATGATGGGACCAAGTAGCTACTCATGTTGGTTCCCTCATGAACACCATCTTTACATGTTGGTATGTGCAAGGTTTCACCATTCCTAAAAAAATGTGGTGTTCTTCAATAATTTAAGAGTAGTATTCCCTTCACAAATGATACTATGTTAAATATATTTGACTTGCTTAGGTTGTTGGTCTATAAATATCCTTCATCTCTCCTTGGAGTCACTTCTTCATAAGGATAAGATCATTTTAATCTTCGAAAAATTTTCACTTCTCTCTCAGCTAATTTGATTTTGATATACTATAAGACCAATTAATTTAAAATACTCTCTACTTACTCTCATATCTCTCCCATTTCTTTCCCTAGTAGGTTGTATTACAAATGCCAAACTAGTTTTTTTAAATATGTTTGGTGATATTTGATAGGTTGGGAGTTTTTTTTTTGCTATAGAACAAGGGGTTGTACTTGAGTCCTCCACCCTTGATAAATCACAACTCTCTTCTTTAGAGCTAGACATTTTACAAATAGATTCAATTATCATCTCAATTGAGTTGATATAGCTAGAAACCTACATCATCTTACATAAAAATGTTTGAATTCTTGATTTTCATTTTTTTTTATCTTTTTTAGTTTTTTGTGTGAATATAAATATTCTAGAATTCAGCATCCTTCTTGAAATTTTTCTACAATAGCCTTCACAATACCAAAACTTCACCTCTACTATCTATGCATTACATCTTAGTAGAGTAATATTTCTAAAACATCACACTATCATAGTCCACTTTACCAAATCTAAATTGCTAGTTTCCTTCCTGAAGCACAAGTGCAACCAAAATAATTATAATAAATAATTTATATGAAAGTAAATTAATGTTATAAAATAAAGAAGATATTACCAATAGAAAATATTGAAGTAAATTTTAATCATTATTTGAATTAGATAGTCAACATTTTCTTGTTAGCTTCAACTAAACTTACTACTTCCTCTAACCATGGAAAAGAGAATTTAACTTCATGATACTTGATTAGAACCCCTCTATTGGCTAGCCTATCTGTACATTTGTTTCCTTCCCTTAACATATGCATAAACCTAATTTCTTTAAACTCTATAGCAATATTTTAAATTTCCACAATTATCTCTTATATGTTCCATGGAGCCTTTGTTTTCCTCAAAATTGCATTTATTACTATGAGTGAATCACCTTTCATCCATACTTTGTTCCATTTCATTTTTTTATATATTTTTAACCCTTCTAAAGTTGCCCAAGCTTCAACTTTATTATTTGTCTTAAATCCACTATTGAAAGTGTAATGAGATAAAATATCTCCTCTATTATTTCTAATTATTCCTCCTCCTATTGGTCCTATATTTCCTTTAGATGCTCCATAAAAATTCAATTTAACCAACTCCACATCTAGTGGTTTCCACTTTATATTCTTTACCTTCTTTTTGTTTCTCTTGTACCCAACATCATAATTCCATTTGATGAATTAACTCCATCTATCAAGGCTCTCTACTTCTATATTAGGTATTGGGTGAGTTGATAGAGTTGGTTTAGACTCCTCTATGTCTAAACAAATATTCATTTTCATTAACTCTAAACTACTTTCCTTTCCTTTAAATATTCTTCTATTCCTTTCTAGCCATATAGTCCAAAGTATTGTATTTTTTTATATATCCTAGATTTTCTGTAAAGCCTCACTTTTAAAAGTGCTTTTTCATTACTTTAACCATTCTTCAATTCTGTCATTCATCACCATGCATTTACAAAATATATTAATAATCCATTACCATTGTTTCCAGACTATTGAGCAGTGTCCCAAGAGATGGTCTATACTCTCCTCCTTTTTATAAAGAACACATTGTGAGGGGCCATGAAAACCACTTTTCATAAGGTTATCCCAGGATAAAATTCTTCTATGACCTACTAGCCAAACAAACATTTTAATTTTAAGAATGCTTGGGCTATCCCAAATATCTCTCCATATTCTTGTGATATTCCTATTTTGTTGGTGCTTTACATTATATCCACTTCTTATTGTCTATTCTCTTGAGCTATTCAACTCCTAAATCAACTTATCCTTGGATCCCCTTGGAATAATCATTATTGTCATCTTTCTACTCAACTACCTCCTAGCATCAATGTCTTGTATACTTGTAAAAAATATTTTTTCATTTGTATCTTCCTTCCTAATCCTTATACAAAATTTTTAAAACCCTATCACCTTATTTGTCTTGAAGTAATTTCATCCATGGTTTCAAAATTGGATCTATATTGAGTGGTATTTTATCACACCAAGTATCCATCCAAATAGAAATATTTTCTCTAGTTCTCACCACCCATATTAAACTATTTTTTCACTAGATAATATGATTTTTTTTTAAACCATTCCATAATGCAGAACCATTTGGTAGAGAGAATACAATAAATATTAAGCTTGGGTCATTGGACTCAACATACTTGGAAGAATTCTTGCCCATTATATTTGACTCTCTTTGTACAATCTCCAAATTACTTTTCCCCTAAGAGCTAAGTTTGCATCTATAAGAACTATTTAGCTGAGACCTCCCCTAGTTTTATCATCATACACCTTGCTCCATTTCATTAAATGAAATTACCTTTTATCATGTAATTCTAACCACATAATATGGGTTAAACTTTTTCTATCGATTTTGGCATAGTATACAAGGACATATAATATGTTGGAATGGCCTATAAGATTAATTTAATTGGTTACACTCTTCCTGGTAACAATAACCATCTACCTTCCAGGAGGAAGAGCTCTGGAAGAGAAAACTAGGGCATAAGTTGGGTAGCCGAAGAGATTTTTGATTACTATGGACTTGAATACAAGATTGATGTCCCAGGAGGGACCAATAGAGACACCTCTGGATTCTCTTTTAGAGAGACATAGTTCTTTTACAAATTTGTTAAAGGATAAATCTCCATCAGATACTGAAGAAGCATAAAAGACTGCATTAAAAATGCTCAGTACAACTACTAGAAATAGATCAACATATCACCGAGTTAATGGATGCTTACCACAGTCAAAATCAAGGCCAAATATTGTCATTGAGAAAAGGATGGTCAAAGAAATAATTTTATAAAGAGCCAATCATGATTTGATATGTAAATTCATGGGTATTCGCCCTACCCTAAATTTTTTGCATTCTTAGGTCCAAAAAAATTGGGAGCCTCTTGGTGAGTATTCTTTGTGGTTTATTAGCAATGGATATTTTATTGTTAGTTTTTCTTCACTTGCCGATAGAAATAGGGCTTTCAAATTAGAAAAGAGGAATCATGGTATGGTAGGATTATTTGTTCAACCCTGGAGAGTGGGATTTGATCCTCGAATTGAACCCACTACTGTCCCAGTTTGGATCCATTTGTATGCACTTCAAATGGATTTTTGGAGTGAGCAGGTATTGGAAATTATAGGCAATTACCTTGGTAGACATTTGGGTGTTTCCAAAGATACAATGGAAGGAAACATAGTTTTTTATGCAATATTATGTGTGGAAATGGATCTTAGCCAGCCTATACTGACAAAGGTGTAACTCGAACTTGCAAGACTATCTTGGATTCAACAACTGGATTATGAGGCATTGCCCTTCAGATGCATATTTTACCACAAATATGGGCATTTGGCCCGATCTTCCCAAATAATATGAACATAAAAATGGAGGCTCCTATAGGAATGTCAAATCTTACTAAGGAGGGTAAGTTAACAATCAATAAAGAAACAACCAATATGTCTCAGGGCAAAGAAGCACAGGGAGATGGTTTTGAACAACCCAAAAGAAGGAGAAGGCAAAAGAAAAAATATGGTAAAGAGAAAACCCAAATCAAGTCCTCCAATAGGTATGAGATCTTTAAGACATTAATGGACCAAGAAGAATAAAAATTCATGGAAGGAGTAGATGGGAATAATAAAAATAATAACAACCATGTTCAAGCCCCTCTTTCACCTCCTCCCATCATAGAGCAGGTAATTGAGTGCAGTGAGTTACCGCAATTAGAGAGTGCAGGGGTATTGATAGTGCATAACCAAGAGTAACCAATAATTAAGGATGTCATCATGGGCATAGCAAAAAATAATAGAGAAAGGCCAACTCTAGGGATAACTCGGGTGGAAAAGAGATCAAAAAATAGCAGCTCTTAAGGAGTGGGTAGAAAATCAAACAAGGAATTGATAGCAGTTCAAGGAGATAAACTGATCACTGGAGGATCGGTGAGACTAATAGATTTTTACTACTCTCAAGGTAACCAATGATTATACAATCATGTAATGTTAGGGGTTTAAACAATAGAACCCATCAATCTATTTTTCAAAAACTCTTATAAAAATGTAAAACATATTTTTTGCTTATCCAAGAGACAAAAATATCATTGGATCTTATGTGTAAAATAGTAAATAGACTTTGGGGTACTAGTCATATGGAAGTGGCTACCCAAGGGATCTCAGGGGGATAGTTACTTTTTGGAACTCTCTTGAATGGACTGCAATAGAACATATAGCTTGGAGGGGTGTCCTCACATCACATTTTAAGAACAATGTCACAATTAAACATGTTTTAATCATAAATTTTTATGGGGCTCAAAACCTAGATGGTCAGATGCATCAATGGAAATTTGTGCATAATATGAGAGTCTCAAGGGAAGAGTTAGATTGGATTATTGTTGGGGATTTTAATGCTAAATTATCCTCTAGATATCAGGAAGGAGGAACCCCAATTTTGGATCTAGGGGATCGACTTATGATTGTCCAAGTCCAGGCATTACACTTGGTGGATATTAAATGCCCTGGAACCAACTATACTTGGACTAATAAGAGGAGGGAGACACATAGCAGGAAGGTGAAGTTAGATCATTTTTTGGTTTCAGAGAAGGCATTTGTAAAATGGAATATAAAATTTTTTGGAGGGTCCAGTTTCATATCACTTTCCCATTTTTTTGGAAAGGGGGATCAAGACAGTGCAACATCACAAACCATTACTTTTGGTTACAAAAATATGAACTTCGAAAGAAAACTCTACAGTGGTGGGAAGCATGTCGCCCAACATATGGGACAGTAATGATTAGATTCCACAAACAGCTTAATTATGTCAAAGATCAACTGAAACAATGGAGGCGAGCTAACAAGACAGACTTCCAAGTCCAAAGAGCTCCATTGGTAGCCAGATGGTATGAGGTTCAAAAACACTTTAGGAAAGGAACAATTACAGATCATATCAAATAAGAGGATGATGCATTGCTTAAATTGATTAAGGATATTGATAACCAAGAGGAGGCCTACTAAAAACAAAGAGCAAGAACCACTTGGTTATTAGAAGGTGATAAAAATACCAATTCTTTCAATCGGGTTGTCTGTGCTAGGAGATAGATGAACAACATGGAAGCTCTTCAAGATGAGAACGAACACTCCTTTGATACAATTCCAGGTATGTATTTCCATTCAATGGATTATTTTTCTAAACTATTTAAGTATGGTGTAAGATGTAGAGGCTCAAAAATAAGTTATTGTTGGCATACCCTCTGTTATATCTTAAGAATAAAATCAGGCCCTACTTAAACCCATTTATAGAGAGGAAATGAAGAATGTAGTCTTTGGAATGAGCACCGAAAAAACACCAGGTCCATATGGCTTTCCAATTGAGTTTTTTCATGCCTTCTAGGACAACTTGGAGGAGGATGTAATGGTTGTTATAGAGGAGTCCAAAGGTAGTAAAATAATGCTTAAAGCATTAAATCATACTTTCATTTCCTTAATTACAAAAGGGGAGGAGGGGATGCATATTTCATATTATAGACCTATTGCCTTATGCAATGTCATATATAAAATAATCACAAAGGTAATGGCTGAGTGGCTAAAATCTCTTCTACATAGCATTATATCCTTGAAGCAAGGGGGTTTTTTAGAGGGTAGGTATATCTTGGATGGTGTGGTTCTAGCTCAGGAAGCAATCCATTCAATGCAAACATCTGGTAATAGAGGAATGTTCATAAAATTGGATATGTCAAAGGCTTATGATAGGGTGGAGTGGAGCTTCTTGTCAAAGATGATGGCAGCCTTTGGTTTCTCTCAGGATTGGATAGAATGGGTCATGAGCTATGTTTCTACTTTGATATACTCAATGTTAATCAAGGATCTTCCCTCGTAACCGTTTTCAGCCACTCGAGGCCTTCGTCAAGGAGATCCTTGTTCCCCCTATATTTTTATCATATTGGCTAAAGGCTTGGGTAGACCCATATTGAGGAGAAGACAACAAGATTTGCTAACATGTATCAAGGTGGGTGAGGAATTTTTGACTCACCTACTGTTTGTGGATGACACAAGATTGGTGGGAGTGGCCAACTTCAAGGAAGCAATAATTATTAGAGATACACTTAATATCTACCTTAGGGCTACAAACCAAGTCATCAATGATAAAAAATCCAAAGTGATCATTTTCAATATTGATCAAAGGCTTGAGGATAGAATTTTAGAGATCTTGGGATTCACAAGGACTTCTCTCCCAGTGGTATACTTGGGGGTCCCTTTGTATTTTAAAAAACTAAAAATAGATATCTGGAGGAATATTTTGGACTGTATCAAGGAAATAATTAATTATTGGTCTCACAAATGGTTAAGCTATGGGGGTAGATTAACTTTTTTATATTCAATCAATCAGGCCATGTCGATTTATAAATTTTCTATCCTTGTTGCCTCACATACCATATAGAAAGAGTTGGACAAGATGGCTAGAAATTTTTTATGGGAAGGAGTAAAAGGAGAGAGGAAATTGGCCTTAGTAGGTTGGGATAAATTAAGCCAACCCAAGGTAAAATGAGGTTTGGGATTGAGAAGATCAAAGCTAAATAATAAAGCTTTGTCTAAAAAGCTTTACTAGAGGTGGATTTCCCAACCAAATTCTTTATTCAGTAGAATTTTAACTAGTAAATATTTGGGACACATAAACCCAAATGAGGTGGGTCGTTTATCATTGGATGGTAATGGATCCTTAGTGTGGCAGGTTCTTAAGTTAGGGTCTCAGGTAGTGAAAGATGAATTATTTTAGAAAGTGGGGAGAGGGGAGAAAACACGATTTTGGACAGATTCATGGGATCAATACCCACCTATCATTGTTGAATTTCCTAAACTACAACCAATAAAAACAACCATGGAAACAAGTGTTTGGGTCCAAATTGAAATTTATTTCAACACTAGTCAATTGGGAAATTATAAGTTTAAGCAGTTTAAGAAGTTGGTTGAGTGGCCAATTTCAATCCCTCCGGATTTGACACCCATCATGACTAAAATCTTGGTAGAAATATTTCTCACAAGTAGATATGAGGAGGATGAATTAGCTTGGGGCTATGGGAGCCTTGGTGTCTACATAGTGAAGTATGGATATGATAAGATCCTTCCAGAGCCTCCTCCTCATGCATATCAGGTTGAGGATTGGAGAAAGATTTGGAAGTCCAAGGGTTGACCAAAAGTAAAAAAAAAAATCCTGGCAATTCATGCATAATGGATTCTTACTTTTGATACTCTCATATGTAGTGGAATCATTGGTCCATATCAATGTGTTTTATGCTACAAGAGTGAGGAAATAATTGATCACTTGATGTTTGAGTGCCCATTCACACGCCAGATCTGGGAGAGATGGTTTTTATATTATAAAATTTGAGTTAATGGTGATTTGAATCGGATTAATATTTGGGAAATATGGAAGAGGGGTAGATTTAAATATAAATCTCTTTGTATTGGTTGGGAGCTTGGATTAAACTTCATTTGGTGGCAAGTGTGGTTGGAGAGAAATGGCAAAATTTTTAGAGAAACCTTTTCATCTTTAGATGGAGTTTGGTAGGTCATTTGGAGCAAAGTCACAAAAATTGTGGTAATGTATGCTAAAGAGGAAACTCAGGTTGTTATAGGGACAATGCAAAATGAAGTTGAAGTGCAAGAGGTGCAGGACAGAGCTAGTTGGAAACCACCCTCTGTAGGTTGGATTAAAACTAATATAGATGGAGCTGCAAAAGGCAATATAGGTAGAGCTAGAATTGGAGTGGTTTGTCAGAATTATATTGGAACAATACTCTATGGGGAACTACAAATCTTGGGAAGGGCCACAAACAATGAAGCAAAAGCCTTAGATATCAAATATGCTTCTATTTGGGCAATAAAACAAAGGTTACAAGAGGATAATCCTAGAATCAAATTCTCAAGTAATGGTTGAAGCTCTAGATTGCATGAGGAACTTTACTTTCAATACATGGATGTTGAGGATTCTTGTCACTCAAATTAAGGAATTATGGAGGGAATTAGATTATGTGATTCCAGTTTATGTGAGTAGAGATATAAATAAAGTGGTAGACTTCCTGGCTAAGATGGGCACTGAGAAGGAGTTAGGGGTTCAGTGGCACAGTGACATGGCTATTGAGGATGAGATGATTAGGTAGGTTGGTGAGAAAATCCAGTGTTTAGCTAATTTGAATAACCATTCCAGAAATATGGTTTAGGAGATTTGTGCTCCAATGTAGATCTTCTTTTATAGTTGTAAACAGGTGAACAACCATTGTAGAAATATGGTTTAAGATATTTGGCTCCAATGCAAATCTTCTTTTATTGTTGTAAACATGTGTTCTCTTTGGCTAAGGCTAGGAGAAGTCTCATCCCAACTTGTAAATGATATTTGTTTTAATACAAGTTTTTTCAAATTATTTTTCAAAGAAAAAATAACCATCTACCTTTCCATGTCGATAGTTTATTCAAAATTTTACTTATAACTATATTACATAATTCTATCCTCATTCGCCCCTCAAATAAGGGCATCCCTAGAAAATTTTCTAGAAAATTTGCCTCCTCCATTTGAAGTAACCTGCATATCCCTGCTTTGATTTTAGTTGGGGTGTTTAGGAAGTAAATTTTGGATTTTGTCCTATTAACTTTTTGCCCTGATTCTCTCACATTCCTTTAATAAGTTATTCAAATCTCTAGCCTTATTTATCCTTGACCTCCCAAAAAGGATTGTATCATCTACAAACTATTTATGGGTGATGTTATTGATGTTATTACTAGACTTAAGTCCACTTATAAGCCAATATTTGTTAGCCTTCTTCAAGTTCCTATCCAAAACATCTGCCATAATAATGAACAAATATGGAGATAAAGGATCTCCCTATCTAAGATCTCTCTTAGCTTTAAATGATTCTATTACTAACCCATTGACTTACACTAAGTATGAAATTGTAGAGACACAAGCTTTAATCCAACTAACCCATTTCTTCCCAAGTCCAAACTTTTCTAATACTAGAAAAAAAAAATCTCATTTAACTATATTATAGACTTTACTCATATCAAGTTTTAAGATCGTTGCTTTATATTTTCTTGAAGTTGTTGAATGGATAACTTCATGAGCTACTATGATCCCATCCAGAATTTGTCTCCCTTTCTCAAATACTCCTTGCTCTTCTGAAATAATTTTGTCTAATAATGATCTTTAACCGATTCACCATTTCTTTGGATATAATATTATATGCCATATTACATAGGCTTTTGGGTCTAAAAGAATCAAATAATTTTGCATCCTTATTTTTTGGAATCAGTGTAAGATATGTTGCATTTATTTTATAAGGTATGTATTGTTTTACACTTAGACTGTTCCACTACCACCAATCAAGAATCCTTCACTATATCCCAATTATGTTAATAGAATTTTGTAGAGAGCCCATCTAGACCTAGGGATTTTTCCTTATTAAAAGAAAAAAAATCTAAATGAAATTCTTCTAGAGTAATAGGCTCTATTAGTTTCCTATTGTCTTCATATATTATAACTAAAGGTACTTCTTGAAGAAGTTTATCATTAAAAACTTCAAACTCCTCTAATCCTAGAATATTATGATAAAAAGACCTTACCTCCTTTATGATTTCACTCTAGTCTTCAATCCAAACCCCTTCTACTGATTTAATTCTACTAATTCTAGATGTTGATCTTTGTACTATAGTCATCCTATGAAAAAACTTTATTTTTTAATCTCCTTTTAACCAAGTCTATAATGCTTTTAATCTCCAAAATTTCTCTTTCATACTCAAAATATTATGATATTCACTAAGCAACTTCCTTTCCTCCAAGCTTGGAATATTATGATCACCTTTTTGGAATTTTGAAATTTTATATTTAGTTTTTATTTCTTCTCAAAAATATTTTTAATAGTGTTCTTGCTTTAATATTTTAATCTAGATATCATTGATTTAATTTTTTTTGAAAGTTTATACAACCCATTGTTTCCTAAATAATTCTATGTTTGTGCTCTCATATCAACAAATTGAGGATGGTCTTCCCACATCTGTTCATATTTAAAATATGATCTTTTTTGAATTCACTTACCACCATTTTAACTCTTATTGGCTAGTGATATGAACCAATCCTTGTCAAGGTATTAATTTTAGCACAAGTCCCTTCATCTAGCCAATGATTTGAGAGTATGCATTTGTCTAATTATTTTACTATTAGGTTCTAACCTCTCCTATTGTTGGTCCATGTATAGTTGTCTTCTTCAAACTCAACCTCTCATAGATTATTATTTTGAATAAAAGTTGAAAAAAATCTCATACTTTGGGTTAATTTCCTAATTCCCCCAAAAATTTTCATCTAGCTTGGTTATGGAATTAAAATCTCCTATGATCATGAATCTGGTTTCTTGGTCTTTACTTCTCATAAAGGCTTCAATCCCACTTCAAACTTCTAATATGTCTAACTGAGTTGTAGGTCCATAGACATTGATAAGGATGAAACAAATATTTACAAAGTAGCATATGACTAAAGAGGCTATCCAATACCTAGTTTTATGAATGGTTATAGAGTAGGTTCTAATAGGATTCTAGAATTTTAGAATTCCCCCTACTGCTCATCTCACCCATATTGCTTTCATAGTTTTAAAAACTTCTTCTTTTGTCATTTTAGTTTCTTGGATACAAAGAATATCGGGCTTATTACTTAAACAGAGGTCCCTTATACACGTCTGCTTTGAGGAGGTACTAGCCCCCTTTATATTACATGAGATAATAATCATGTATTATTAGGGGCTATTGGCCCTACTTGCAAATTACCAATATCATTTTGTTATTTGGTAAAGAGAAATTCAACCAACTTAGTTTGTGTTCCTTTCTCTATGTTTGCTCTTGCTTCCTTGGATTTCGCTTGATAATTTGAGGTTTTTTGTCTTTTTGCCTTCCCTGTATTAGGAGTAGGTCTTATTATTCTATTCCTCAATATTCTTTCATAACTTTCTCTCATAAAATTTATCTTCTCTTGGATCTACTACAAAAGCTTTTGACTTGTCCTACTCATTTTATGGTATTTTCTTATTAATGATAAAGGTATTAACATCTAAAACTACATTTTCTTTACTATTTTTTCCTCATTAATGGTGCATGGTACTTCAAGAGAGTCTTCAAAATTTTATGAGACACATTCTTTAGGTTCATCGAGAATGTTTATCCCTAAATCAATATCATTCTGAATAGACAATTCCTTGTTAATATGTTGAACATTTTGTACTATGTCCTCTAAGCTTTGATGTACTTTTTCTTCATAAGCTAAAGCCTCAAAAGAGTTGGTATTTCTTCCAATATATTTCCTTATTGTTCTCCATTATTTAATTGATTTTATTTGTCTAGATCTATTTTTTGGAAGTTGAAAACCATCCTCATCCATATCCATTTGTAATTTTCTCTTGTAGTTTTCTACATATGATTCTGCTAAACTCTTCTTAGGGCATGATCTCTTCATATGCCCCACCTCATGACATCTAAAAGATATGTTTTTATAATCTAAGGTTTGGGTGCACATCTTATCCACATACTTAAGAATGATTTATTATGGTAAAGCTTTATTTATATCAACCATGACCAATATCCAAGCATAAATAGCCAAGAATTCATCTTTTCTAGTTTTTGAAATCTCAAGAAATTCTCCCAAAGTGTTGCCTATTGCCTTAAAGGTATCCATATCACAAAATTCAATGGACAACCCATATATCCTAACCCAAACTGGTACTAGGGATAGATTTACATTTTTAGGTGAAAAGCCTTCATACCAAAACAAGTAAGGAAAATTCTTGCTCTTCCCATAAACCAAGGACTCCCTTTTAGGATTCCATCTCTTTCTTCCCTAGAACAAAAAATGGCTAGAAAGAAACCTTTGGAAAAAAAGGATAGAATCACTCTAGAGACTTCCAACTCCTATCAATCCATTTTCTCAAGGTTGAAGCCCCTAGCCAATACCCATTAAATTTACCAAAATTTACCCTATCTTTAAGCAACACAAATCAATCCTCTGTGGTTTTCTCACTAACCTCTACTACTAGATATGATTATAAGGATATAGCTATAAATCAATCCATGGGAAGGAAACTATAACTCAAAATCTACTAAAATTTACCAAAATATCCTATAGCGAATATAATATTTGATAAAAAATTATAATAATTTGCATGCAAAAATTCTAAAATAGAAAAGGGAAAAATAAACTTAGCTGAAAAGTCTATACCAGACAGAATGCCTCGGCTCATTGAAATCCTAGCCCTCCCTTGCTCCTCCCATCATCCGAAACATGGTTAGCTGACAAATATTTGCAATTTCGTTTTTTGTGACTTGAAAAATCATCATTACCCTTGTTATGGATGGTTGACTTCACAAAGTCGTATCTTCCTCAATATTACTATTTTTCCTTTATATAACTACTCATTTTAAAGCTCTTCAACTTCTACAAAAATAAATCCAAAAATCAATTAAATTAAACTAACCTTCATATAATATAACTCTAAAATTTAAAATATTTTTCAAAAAAAATCCTAATCCTTAAAAGAAGAGTTTAATCGTCACACGAAATACATATTCTTGATCATTTAGAAAAGCATGCATGCCTTCATTGCTTATTGTAACTATGACTTTATCCACTCATTCACTCCTCATCCGTATTGGAAGTATGACCTTATCCAAAGTGCTTGTCTCAGAGTTGAGTTGTTCCGTCCTACTCTAGTTGATAATTAAAAGTAACCCTACTTCATACTAACAAGTCTTTTGTGGAATGAGTAAAGCAAGGAAATTTAACCATGCTTATTGGTTCGACCCCTCCCTAGGGTGGGTGCAGGTTAAACTTACTTACAAATCCTTGGTTGCACGTTTCTCTATTTTATTTATAACATAAAAGGGGTTGGTGATTGTAATTAAATTTTTTATTTGAGATTTGAGATAAAATACTCTTTGAGAAAGTTTTTCACCAATAGAAAAAACATTAAACAAACAGGCAATAACTTCTCATCAACTTGATAAGTTGCCTTAGCTTTAAATTCCAAATAGGAAATGAAAAAAATATGCAAGCCTACCGTCGTTGGCAACTCACAGTAAGTTTCGTTTTGAGATTGGTTTCATTTAAGTCTAGAGAACAACTTTTGGAAAGCCAAATGCAGTGGATGAAATTCATAATCAACGAACTAGCAGCAACAAGTCAGATACAAAAACATTTAAAAATTAAATAAATGAGATTCTAGCCTTGTTATTAGGATGGACAGTTGCAGTAGACATCTTCTCCAAGCACGCTGATGCCTTGACTTTACAATGGAGAGCGAAAGGATCTGCAACGTTTTCTTAATATGATGCTGAAGCTTTCAGATTTCCAGATCTCAAATCTATAATACAGTCAAAAATTCATTGGGATTTCCAGATCTCAAATCTATAATACAGTTAAAAATTTCCCAAGACTTATCTGCAGCTACAGTATCTTTGCATGTGTTTGGCCTAATATTAAATAATAAAAAAATGAATCTAGCTTTTGATGTCAAAACAAGCTTAGAAGAGTTTTCACATTCTTCTAATATATATATAAAAAAAAAAATCAACCTCCAATTATAAATGTAAAAATTTGAAATTCGTCCACGGAGTATCAAATTTAAAAACCAAAAGGCGGCAGAGAATTTGGAAACATGTGAACCATATGATTTGAGGAAGGGGAGGGGACCGCCTTTATTGAGATGTAAAGCGCCACGTGATACGTGAGAGCGCCCTTATTTTTTTTTCGACTTTACAACTTTAATAAATTTAAAAAATATATAAATATATTTTTCGATAAAAACAATTAAAATAGGAAATCTTTTAACATCTCGATTACAAAGTTACTGTTATAACCATCTATTCCACCTCGATAAACATTTATTTTCTTATGAGGAGGCGGGATGGATAGGCACGTAACGCCTTTTTCAAAGACTTAAATTGTGTTCACTTTAGCATTTACGTTAGCATATTACGCGACATAGGAAATTAGGAATTATTTATTTGTGGCATGCACGCAGACGCCCCTCACTCATTTAAATAAAAATCAACTGGTAGGACTTTATTAAGGTATTAATAAATAACGTACGGTGTACGCCACGTATACTTGGTGTGGATCTATGTGTCGTACGCGTTTTGTGTGTCCTACAGGTAGTCTAACACAATATAATGTGGTTACGATTCCTCCTTCCAAGCCGCCATGTCTATGTCTTTGGTGTGTATGAATGATGATTATCGTCGTTTTTTTTGACTTGTCTTGTATTGAATAGTGTGAACTATATGTAGATTTTTTTTTTTTAAATCATTAATGTCAATGAATTTAAAAGAAAAAAAAAATTCCTGAATAATTTAAAGATCGCCTTTTGTGGTAGTCATCTATTGATGATATCTTTCTAAAGATGTTATTATTTTGTGGCACAAAATAAAGGATGTTAACATTTCATATAAATAATTTTATATTTATGTAGTTTTTTTTTAATAAATTTTAAAATTATGATTGCATCTAGAGTAGAGCGTAACGTTTCAGGTTTTGGCCCCTCTTCGAAGGTTCAAGGTTCAAACCGGGGGTGATTGCATCTAGAGTAGAGCGTAACGCGTAACGTTGTAGGTTTTGGCTCCTCTTTGAAGGTTCAAGGTTCAAACCGGGGGTGGGTGTGTGGTGACTTTGTGTTAAATTTTTTGTTGATAAGTATAGCTCTCAACTTTAGGAGGGGTTATGATTGGGAGGAGGTGGGTGTGTGGTGGCTTTGTGTTAAATTCCTTATTGATAAGTATAGCTCTCAACTTTAGGAGAGGTCATGGTTGGGAGGAGACTTCTCACAATAACCAAATAAAAAAAATAAAAAAAAATTATGATATAATGTGTTATCTACCCTCATGGAATACATTTAAACATATTTTGTTTTTTTAATAAAAAATAAATTATAGTATGTTTATAATTATATATTTTTAATGACTGATAATTTTATGAAGAATTTTATAGCTTTCAATTGTTTCTTGTAGGTGATAATTGTAAAAAAAAATAAAAAATGACTTCCACTTGTTACTTATATAATTAGTAGTTTCAAATTTTAAATTATTTTGTATTGGTTTTTATGGAATCTAATTATAAAAAAAATTGAGTAAAAGAATTAATAAAAAAAAATTGATGAGATTTGATTTTGTATAATTTTGTAAGGATTTATATGTCACATAGTGAAAGACATCATGTTGATCTCCTTGTCTTTGTTTAAGATACAACTTCATAGATGATTGAGATTAATATAGGATGATATAATTGAACACATAATGACAAAGATCTAAGAGATAGTGGTTATTGCTACAATGAGTGTTAAAACCCTCCATTGACTAGTTGATATTTGTATTGAGTTTACATACAAGGATCTAGAAACACATGATTCAAGGGACCCCTAACACCACCATTGTGGAGATTGCTTAGTCTCAACATGGTTCTATAGGATATGACAAAGGTGAGGTAACCTTTTATAGTGAGAGGAGTCCTACCAGAGGTAGCCTACATGTAGATGGATTTTATTTTGTATTCATGTGACATTATGACTTTGGACATAGACAAATATTTTTGTTTTTGGCTTTGGCCCTACTTCTTGTTAACATTTGTAATATTTGTTTTTGAATTTGTAAATAAATCTTTCTCTAGGTTTCCTTTTTGTTGTCTTTGATTTAAATATCTTCCTTTCTGTTTTTTATTCTCGTCAATGTTTTTATTCTCATGAATCTTCTATTTTTCCAAACTATTCACACTTTGAATTAACATATATAGGTTTATATTAACTTGTATAATATAAAGTTCAAGAGATAACCTCCAACTTCTTTTTTATGTTACTATGAAAATCTTAAAGTATAAAGAAAAACATTCATATTTTTTTCTTTTTAAGCTTGCTTAAAACCCTAAAGTGCATTTAATAACCTCAATCTTATTTTCATTATTATGTATCCTTAGAAACTTGAAATGAAAGGGACATCCTTTATGATTCTTTTACTTTATTGTAATAGACAATTTTCTACTATTTGGAAAAAAAAGATGATTTACCTTTAGATCAAAATTAACTTTTCCACATTTTTTGCTTTGAAATTTGACTCTACATCATTCCTTTATTATTTTAATTCTTTTTTTATATGAACTCACACATTGCAATTCCTCATCCTATGCATACTTCTTGATTTCTTTAATTTATGTCTATTTTGAATGAATGATGGTGGCTTTTTCATCTCTTGAGGCATATGGGGATTTCTTTACCACTTTTTTGGGAGTGAAAAGTCCTTAATTTTGTTCATCATTTACTATGGTATGATCTCTTTCCTATTAGTCCATTGGAACACGAACATTGTGCTTGAAATCACATTGCTAATTTTATACCCATGGGGTGCTTATACTTATCGTTCAAATGTGGATGTTTGGTCTTGCTTGGACTTTCCTTCCTGATGTAGTGTCTTCTTCTTATCATTTGATGCAAACAAATTTGCTAAACTTAGACGCTTTTGAGCGTTCTCCTTTCCATGTAAAGTTTGATATTCATATTCAACCAATCAGCTGTTCCAAATGGAACATTCACAATAATGCCTTGAAAATATTTGCTTCCAATTGCTCATGCTCTATTGCCTTTGCAAGTCTTTTGTTCAAGACTTTTTATCCTATTCCAAGTTTTTATTAGGATTGAATGTCTTTTGTTGAAGCACCTGTTTGAATTGCACTTTATTTTTATTTATCTTTTGAGAGAAAATTCTTTCTACGAAGTTGCTTTTTTTTTAGTTTTTTTATTCTCTTTTTTTATGAGCCTCTTTAGACTATGCTTTAACCCTTTGAAGGGTAGTTATTTCTTTTGCAATCTTATTACAATGCTTTAAGAATCTTTAATGGCTTCTTTATCTTCTTTTTAAGTTTTAGAAGCTTTTTATGGCTTCCTTTCTTACCTTTTGAAATGAAAAATCTTCAAGGGAAACTTATGACCCTTTTGTTTTCTTGCTAAAATTGGTCTGGTTGTTGCTTGCAGGCTTATGACCTTATTGATCATAGAGGTATTGAAACTCTTTTTTATGCTTGAAGGCTTTTACCTTTGGTAGGGTTTTTTCATTATGAAACTTTTAAATCTACCATGGAATTTTGCTTCATGGTGATGTTCTTCCTCTCTTTTGAGGTTTATTTTGAACAATTTTATACAGGGCAATAAATAAATAAATAAATATATATATATATATATTACCCTAGAACTCTTTTTCTCAAACTTGATTTTTTTTTCTCAAATAGTGTACTCTTTTGACTTCTTTGTGTCAAAGCTAGAGGAGGATCAAAAGGATAATTATTTATTCCTTCTACTTAATCTGATACCACATGTTAGAACTCAATGCTTCGATGATTGTATTATGGAAGTGATAGGTATTTAAATACATAAGATGCCTATTTTAGGCATAACAAACCTTCAACAAAACTTGCGTCTTTATCCTATACTACATGCATATACCTTGTGTGGGGTGGTTATACCTCTTGACTTCTCACATGAGTTATGATGTAATAACTCCCAATAGCTCCACTTCCCACATTAAAGTAACTCCTTTTAAAGCTCCTTTATAGTAAAATCAGGAAGAATATCCAGTTCCTTCCTCCCTCCCAACCATTCAATTAAAAAAATTATCACCCTCGTCACCCATTTCTAATTTCATTGTTGTTTCATGATGATCATCTTCTTGTTCTAATATTTTTGATGATCATATTTGACCTTATATTGAAGGTTAAAGAACCAACTTAAAGGTTTATTATTCAATATTATAAAAAACCCACCTATACAAGGTGTACAATGGCCCAAAGGGTTGGACAAAGGTCAATCATGGCCACAAGTGAAGCTTAACACCACATATTCCAACATGAATGGATAGAGTACTAGCATGATTTTATTACTAGATTTGTTATCCAAATAGAAGCTTGGATTTATCTTTAGTGACTTAATTCTTCCTACTAGGGTATAAAGTTTGGTCTTTTACAATATTGTTGATATTTGCTTTCAGCAAGAAAAACCACGCACATTATCATCTTTTTTTGCTTGGAAAGAAGGAAAAATCAAAGCCAATATTTTATCTAATATTTCTTTAGGTACCAACCATAAACATCTTAGGATTTTAAGATTCCACCTCCCACATTAAAGTAACTCCTTTTGAAGCATATTTATAGTAAACTCAAGACTAATATCCCATTCCTTCCTCCCTCCCAGCCATTCACTTAAAAAAATTATCACCCTCACCACCCATTTCTAATTTCATTGTTGTTTCATGATGATTATCTTCTTGTTCTTTGAAAGTGATTTTCTCCTTATTTGCTTTTCCTTGACTAAAATTGTCCAAGGAAGTGACCACACTAGGGTCGTAGTTTGCTAAATATTCATCCACCATAGATGTATTTGATGCTTATACATACTTAAATCACGATAATCAAACATTTGCATAATATATAAAACATAAACAATATGTACATTTCAATTGTCTTAGGAAGTTTTAGGGAGGAACATGATCATGATGGGCTATAAACAGAATGGATGGGATAATGAAATCATGAAGAAAAAGGAAGTCAAGAATGATAAGCATATTGTGCAAAAACCATAACAATATCCTAGTAATAGGATATGCAAGGTGGAGACATATTAATTGTGTCAATCATAACATTACCATTTGTAAAACTTCATGTATTCAGATCCATTTGTAAAATTTTTCATTGTTTGTATCAAACATACTATTTTTTGGTCTTTGTATATTTATATTATTATTATTGAATAATTCAATGACCTTTGAGATTAGGCTAGAAATAATTTACTTCTAAGAAACTCAATGGAAAGTTTGATATACTATTGATTAACATAGAAGAAGCAACTTAGCATATGGTGCATTATTAAACATTGAAAAAAAATACAAAATTTATAATATTTAGAATTGTATCTAAATCTCTATACAATTCAAAGATTTATAACAATCAAAGATATAAGTTGTGTATGAATTAGAAATCTATCATCAAAAGATAATTAATAATTTAATTTTAAGAAAAGATAAATAGGTGTTGGACCAACAATGTATAAACATCTTAGAAGATTTAAATCCTTATCCTTATTTCAAAGGTAGAAAGACAACCTCTTTTCAATAGATCATGAGATTGCTCGACATTTATTCATACAACATATGCAATTAAAGTACTAGTTGAAGACAAATCAACAAGGATAAACAAATTATATGTACTATAATTTTAAGACCTAGATGATAGTTTAACTTTCATAAATGTAAAATAGTAAAACAAAGAAAAAATAAAACAATAACATGCATCTACAACTAACCCTTACAAAAACAACTTGGAAACAAGGAAAAGTATAAAATTGATATAAATGAAATATAAAGGTTCACCCATAAAATTGAAACCTAAGAAAAAATAAAACAATAACATGCATCTAGAATTAACCTTTAGGAAAACAACTTGGAGACAAAGAAGAGTATAAAATTGATATAAATGAAATTTAAAGGTTCACCCATGAAATTGAAACCTTGTCGTGTGGTGTGAAACTTTTTACATGCTAAGATTCACCCTTATAATTTAAACCTTAACTTATAACGTAACACTTTCCATTCTCCACCATTTACGTAACCCATAAGGCTTGAATCAGACTTATAATGTGAAACTCATCGTCCTCCACCATTTACTCTATATCCATAAACTTAAATGTAAAATTTCATCTATAACATTAATACCTTAACCTACTACAAAACTATAATCTTTATTTCTTTATTTTTTTTATTTTTCATTGGTTATTCCAAATCTCATAAACTAACCATATTTTATATTATACAACAATATTATATATTTATATTGATATTTTATATATTATAATTATTTATTTATTTATATCCATAAACTTAAATGTAAAATTTCATTTATAACATTAATAGCTTAACCTACTACAAAACTATAATCTTTATTTCTTTATTTTTCATTGGTTATTCCAAATCTCATAAACTAATCATATTTTATATTATACAACAATATTATATATTATATATTTATATTGATATTTTATATATTATAATTATTTATTTATTTTTTGATTATTGTGAGGAACCCCTATGACTCTTCTCTCCACCATGACCCCTCAAAACCGAGAGCTATACTTATCAATAGAGAATTTAACACAAAGCCACCGCACACCCACCCCCTCATACACTAGCCCACGCCACTCTGTAAACCTTGAACCTCCCAAAAAACAGCTAAAACCCGAACTATTGCGCTGCACCCCATATACAATATTTTATATTATATTAATACAATAAAATTATATATTATATATATAATTTTTTTAAATACATAAAAAAAAGGTTGGATACAAACCCACTATGTTATTCTTTAATATATAATTATACCGTACTTAACCGTATATGAATTATTCAAGTTTTTGTAAAAGGGCACACGGATCGTTGCGGGCGCCAATCCTCGCGGATATTGGGGGGCGGGGGTTGCAAAAGGGCAAACGGATCGTTGCATGTGAAAGTAAAACGCGTATTTTACTCTCGTGTGAAAAAGTAAAGCATGTATTTTACTCCTTACCTTCATATTCGAATGCATGCACAATAACATGATGATAACAGCCTTCCCAACGGCTGGATATAAAGTTTAGCGGCGATGCCGTGGAAAAGAGGTAACGTAGCATATAGGGCGGCCAAACTGAACCTTGAAAAAAAAACCCCAGGGGACCGGGGTTCGAACCCCAAACACACCCGTCGCTTTAGCGGTCGGCGCACCGCAACTGCTCCCGCTACTCTCACCTCATCTCCAACTTGGAACTATCTGTCCGCCTTCCCTCTCCGCTTCCTCCCTTCTTCCCCTCATTCTCCCTATAAATAAGCGCCAACATACCATAAACTATCATAGCCACTCCAAATTTTTGTGCTGTAGTTTTTGAAGGTATCCTCTGCTGCTGCTCTGCTACAATGGTTATGGCATCAAGGAAGGAAGGGCCTGCCGTGCGTTCGGAAATTCACTACAGAGGCGTGAGAAAGAGGCCGTGGGGTCGATACGCGGCAGAGATCAGAGACCCCGCCAAAAAGGCCAGAGTTTGGCTCGGCACTTTCGACACCGCCGAGGAAGCCGCCAGGGCCTACGACGCCGCCGCAATTATCTTCAAGGGTTCCAAGGCCAAAACAAATTTCGCCTATTCCTCTTCGGCGGCGGCTAAGTCGAGTACCAGCCAACATAGCGCTGTAGAGTTCGATTTCTGCTCTACGAAGCCCAAAGCCTCCATTATCGCTCCAAATTTTCGCCGCGCCTCTTCCAATACCAAGTTTTCTTTGTCCGGCTGTGCGAAAAAAGATAGCCTCGGGGTTTCGAACACGGAGCCGGAGAAGCGGAATGTTCAGAGCGACTGCGATTCTTCATCGGTGGTTGTAGATGGAGAAACGGAAACCCTTTCCAAGAAGAGGTTGTCGCTCTTCGATCTCAATTTGCCCCCTCCTCTTGACGAAGATGATCAGCAATTTTCTGAAAAAGAAAATTTCTCTCTGTAAATCATTTTTTTTTAATTTATTTATTGAGCTTTAGCGGCCATTGACGAGACTGGCAGAAGTAATGCAATCCATGTACAGACGTTACACCAACAATATTGGCGGTGTGACTTCATTTGCTTTTTTAATCCTTGGAAATAAAAGAAAATCCTGTGCTGTTTCGCATCTTTTTTCGCATCATATGGAATATGTCACGGGCATTCTTAAAACCAGTGATGTATGTAATACGTAAATGTTATAATCGTCATCAAACATTAATAACATGTGATCAGGGTCAGATGCGCTGTAAACACCAAACAGATAACGTGTTTTCTGACCTCGACTTTAGTTCAAGCATGGAAGAGTATATCCAAAAATTTGCTAAATAACAGGTGTAACCCACAGAAGTAGGTACCGAGCGTGGAAGCGGTGGCCCGGTTAATACTCCTTGGGAGTGCCACGTGTTAGGTACGTGATACGGGAGCCACCATGGGAAGACTGTGGGGGAGAATAGCGATGAGGTACCGGCCCACCGGGTCACCGACGGCCGAAAAAGAGGCGGCCCTATCTTTCCGAAAAGGGGTGTTGTGACGACACGGTGGCAGATGGAATGACGTGGCGGTACGTAATCGTCGTTCGTAGCTGCAGCATATATTCTGTATCGGATTCTCTTGCTATAAAGTAGACTAGCTTTTTCGTAAACGAAAAAATAAATCAAGGGGAGGGCGGCTTTGCGGATACCGCCGCCTGAGAGTGCCGCGTCGTTGAAGGGCGGCCGCAATGACCGTTGGACCGTCGGTGGCCACCTTGCCGGTCTCGTCGGCATCTTCGTCGAATGGTTTGGCGACGGATTGAGAAAAATAATAGTTTTTTTCTCCGTTAGGATCTCGTCTCCAACCAGGGCTGAGATTTGACGTTGGCGATGCCCTTTTATAGCAAGGTGCCAAATAAAATTAGGGTTTTTGATGGTGGAGAGTAGCTAGATTGATTGTAGGGAATCGGTAATGTTATTGAATATTGTTCTAATAAACTTTTGTTTATTCGGTTAGATGAAGTTAATGGACCTTAACTCTTCAGGGCATTGGTGAAATTATTGAATATTGTCATTATAAACTTTTGTCTGGAAGGTTAGATGAAGTTAATGGGACCTCAACTCTCTAAAGCATCCAAACTAAAATAGTTAACTGGCAAACACTAAATTATTACTATCCAACCTATCCCCTTTTGAATACCCTATGATTTGAATTTTATCCTTTCCAAAAAAAAACCAAATTCTTACCATCTTTATTAATGTATAAATATTTTTAATAAAAATTAAAGTATATAAATAATTTTACCGAAAGATTGGCCGGGTGCATAGAAAGTTTTTAGGTTTTATTCACTTTCACAAGGTTGAAGAAGCCTTTGTGGTGTTTGAGTCAACTAAACGTTCTTGTCCCAACTAAACGTTCTTGTCCCATCCTCCCAAAACTTAAAAAAATACTTTTAAGTATCTTTTAAAACAATGAAGCCAACAATGAAGGAATCACCAACTTTGCACACACATCAAAGTTCAACCATTTCACATAAAAAAAATATTCATTAAAATTTGAATATATGTAGATACAAAATAAGTTTGTTAAACTGTTTCTTAATTCATCACTAAATAATAATTTAGATGTTTCAATAGAAAAGTCCAACAAGCATTTATAGTTCTTAAAAACCACCAAGCAATTATGTATTTCAAATTGAAATTTTGTGTGTGGATTTCTTTAATACTCTTTATATATTTTAGATTTGGTAATTTTTTTTAATGTCACCTTCTGTTTTTCAGGTTTTTGAAGTGTAACTTGTCAATACTTGCTAAAAATATTTGAAAGTTAGATTGTTTACATCAATTTAAACAATAATATTGAAAATTTAACATTTATACCTTAAAAAATTATTTTTAACATGCTACATTATTAATTTCATGTAAATAGTTATTTTGTAAATCTATAATTTTGGGTTGTCGCATACTTTCCCTCTAGAAAGAGTCATCTAATATCTAATTGTAAGTAGAAAAATTACAAGTTTTGTATTATTTCATTACTAAAATAAATTAACTAATGAGAATAAAGTTTTTGAATTTTCTTGGTGTACTTCTAGGTAGCATTGTCTTTAGAGTATTGGTCCCATTGGATCTTACAGTGAAATATTTGTCCAATTCTCAGCTATTGTTTGAGTGTATTTAGGACTTATTCAACCAAAAACATGCTTGGATCTTGAATCTATAGTGGTTGCTAGTTTAATGTGTGAAACATTATCACAACAAAGTTTTAATAGTGAAATATGAAAAACATTATGAATTCAAGAAAGAATAGGAGGTAGAGCAAGGGTGATGCCTACATGACATCATATATTATGCTTGGACTTGGTATGCCTGCATAAAAAACATAAGGATATGACATTCCTACTAGATGTATGCACTCTATCTTGATCCACTCACAGTTGAGACATTTTATAATAAAGGTCACTATATCCCTTTTTAATTTAGTCTAAAAATAGTGTCTTTATTCATTTCAACATATTCTTATGTTGGTACTTGCTTTTGTAATGCTTTCCTTTTACCCCTAGTTTTGACCCCTTCTTGAGTTGCACATACAACATTATCCTCAAACATAAAATCTTTGTCCCATTCAACTACACTAAAGATAGCAAAGGTTATATTTTTAGGATTTGCTAAGGTAGGGACTATCTATTATGCTTGGACTTGGTATGATAGTTGATTTAGGATAGGTTTTTTTTTAAATCAAGTTGATTCATTGTTGGTGCATTTTGACTTGTCACCTATTGAGGTTGACACAATTGATCATATACTTATTTGTTTTCAAATATCTAATGGCTACCGTACAATACATAAGATCATGTCCTACACTACGCGAGAAACATCATAACATGCTGATTTATGAATTGGCATTCACCATGTTGTTTTGAACTTGGTTTGCACGCTAATTAACACCTTGTTGCAATACTTAGTCTTTGGTAAGATAGAGATTTTACTTGGGTTCCCAATTTTGCTATTGTTGTTAGCTTTCATTTTGTTGTTATTACCTCTTTTTGGTATTATTCTAATCTATTATAGTGTCTAACACATATCGATATTGCATTGGTAAATACTTTATCATCATTGTTGGTTTGTGAAGGAATCGATACATATGATTGTTATGGTTTAAAGGTAATGGTTGATGATGATTTTTGGCCTAGATGCATTATAATGTATGGAGAGAGGGTTGAGTTTGCAGACTATCAAGCATTTAGAATGGATGAGATGGAGGGTGTAGATCCAAGGATTTGCAACTTTTGAGTGACATGGGCAACATAGGTCATATGTAGGGTAGGGGTAGCTTCCTTGCTCAAGTTAGAACATCTTTTGCATGGGATGCTTCTTCAAAGGCTACAACTAAAGTAAATATGGTTAGTGTTACAAACCATTAAGCTAAGTTAGACTGAAAGATTTTGATATAATATGGAAATGCCTACTCTTCATTTGGCCTAATATTTGGTCGAGTTAAAATCAAGGTCCTCAAAAATTTATTATTGTGATCATGAATGTTTTCTTGAGGATGCCTTCACATAGCATTTTATTGAAACAAGCTATAATACCCATTATCCATATTGCCAAATCCACACATGAAAGGTTTGATAATAAATACCTAATTTGTAATAAAATTATCACAAAAACTCTATACCCCAAAACAACTTTATCACATAGTGAATAGATAAGCAAGTTTACCTTGATGTCTTCCTCTTGGATACGATGAATTGAATTGAGTGTAAACAATTTATTGAGATGATCCAACATTATCTTATTCTCTCTCTTTTCAAAGGTAGGTAATAATTTCATAAAAATAGGTGGGGTAGGGGAACAGACCCTTAGATTTAATGGTCCTTGATAGTTCTAATCAAGAAGCTAAATTTGAGGTCTATGTGGTTGAGGTGTTGGATCATTTTATGGAGCCTAATTGTATTGCATAAAATAGGGGTATACCACATATGTTTGAGGTGGAGTTGTGTATGAAGATATTTGAGGGTATTGATATGGAACATATTAATATGGCAAGAAAGGAGGGTTTTGCATTTGAAAATGAGAATGTGGTAGATTAGAAAAATCCCATTGCTAATCCAAGGGAGCTTGCATATTTTGGAATGAAGGAGGATACTACAAGCCTTGTGTAGGGATTTGTTGATTTTGAAAAGGTAGACATCACTATAGGTTTTATAGTTTCTAGTTGGTTAGAGGTGATGTTTGACATAAGGGTTTTCCTGCATACTTTGTGCCTCCATTTGATTGATCGATACTTCCAAATTTTGAGCAAAACCTTGTCTTTGGTAAGGAAAAAAATATTTTCTTAAGGATATTGTATTTGGTGGCACAAATCATCTAGATGAAATATTTTTTGTAGTGGACAAGCTAGATCCAAGTGGGCTTTGATATGAAGCTATACTAGTAGGAGGGATGAGTTGAGTGTTAGACACTCAATATTGATTCATATTATTTGAATTATGAAAGGACACAAATGATGGATTATTCACATTAAATGTCATTCCATATAGGAGATTAGTGTGATTCAAACTAGGACTTGTACTTTCCCAAGTTTGATTTCTGGGAGTGGACAAATAACTATACTAGAGGTCAAGGAGGGTAATTTATTAGGATTTAGGATTTTGACTTGATTGACCATCAAGATTTTTTTCTTTGATAAAGTGGGGTTAGACGTAGAAATATCCTTAATCTTATCATCTTGGTGCCCCCATGCAATGATTTATTCCTTCATTTTTACTTTTGTATTCCTCCATTAATACATAATTAATTCTGGCAATTGAAGTTCTTTACTCTATTGCTATATTTTTGAGCATGTATTTATAAGCTTGATCTCACACACATATGTAATTACATGGATAAATTTTAGTATCAAAATATGAAATTTTATAAAAATTTGGTCTACGGAGCAAATTACTAGCTAATTAGAGCAAAACAACAACAAATTGGAGCAAATCGTTAGCAAATTTGAGTGAGTCACCTGCAAAACTAAACTTGGAAAATTTTAACAAGTAGAGGGCATAAAAAATTACTCAAAGCAAATCATTTCAATTTTGTGGTGAAACGCTCTCCTTGGAGGAGTTAAGAATATTTCTTAACCTTCCAAGTGAATCACTTCTTAGAACCTAGGCAAATTGCTCCTTAAATTATACTTGGAGAAATTTTACCATTAGGGAGCAAATTGCCAGTTGTGTTGAGTGAATTGCTATCTAGATTAAAATTTGAAAAAAAATTCCCTAAATTTGTCTTGGATGTCTTTTGTTTGTGTCAGATGCAAAATTAGAGCCAAAGGTGAGATATTTTGTTGACTTGATGTCCCCTTGGTTGCTCGCCTTACAAAAAAAACACAAAGTACCTAAAACAATTGGACATAAATAATGAAAAATATGTGAAATTCAAGGTCAATTTAGAAGTGAGCTTGATAAATAAACTCCTTGGTTCTAAAAAATTGATTTGGATTCAAGTTGTGAAAACTTTGTAGATTTAGAGTGAATTGCTCCCAAACTTTGACTTAGGATCTTTCTCATGCCTTGTAGGTGATTGACCCGAATTGAACAAATTAGTCCAATTTTGGAGTGAATTGCTACCTAAATGAGGACTTGGAAAAACTTCCTTAATAATAGACCAAATGCTTTCCACCTATGGTGAAATGTAAATTTAATGTCAAAATTGAGAAATTTTATCAAGTAATAAACTAGAAGATTTGAGTCCCATTGGGCATGCTAAAAACCATGTTGAATTCATGTATGGTGGGTGTTTATTATGGGGGTAAATGATCAAATTTGTCCCATTGGGCATGCCAAAAACAAATTTTGAATTATGGAAATGTTTGGCATCTTACACACCCAAAATTATCATTTCAATAAAGTTGGATGGAAGGGTTGAGGGCCTCTTCCAACCTCCAAATTAAGGTCGGATTCCCACTACCCATTGTAAATTCTTAACCTAATCTAATTGCATGAAATGAAATATAGAAAGTAAATGCAAAAATTAAAACACATGAAAGTAGATCATGAAATTTTAAAGTGTAAGAGATTAAAAGTAGTTGTAGCCAAAACTATAGCAAGAAGAGTGGGTGATCAATCAATGTAAGAGAATATTGAATAACAACAATGCATTCCCATTTTAATGAGTTGAATTTGTGAGAGGAATGACAATATGGAAATAGGGTTATACCACAATCACCGCATATTCCATAATCTAGGAAGACAATGCCATTGATGAAGTGCAAAAGACATCAATTTCATGAATTACAAGAGCACAATGTATCACAAAGTATGGCTTTATATTCCTCAAGGCCAAAAGATATTTACAATGGAGCCTATGGCTTCTATTTATACCAAATATTTACCCTTGAGTTATCTATAGTGAGAAACTCTTACTCTTAGTAAAATTAAAGATTTGTGTGCATCTCTAATAAAATGATGCACCTCCAAATGTTACATGCCTCTAATTATACCTTTAATGATCTTAGAAGAATTACAAAACGAGTTAAGGTGCCACTACATGCCAAAATGTTGCTTTTAAAAAATATTCCTTGGGATCTATGCTTCTCTTTTTTTCCTTATGCTAGTTTATAAGTGATTTTCTCCATGAGACAAGTGAATTGCTCTATTATACCAATGCTTCACTAGTATTTACGTAGCGCTTTGCTCCTATAAGACAATCACTTTATTTTGCCAACAGATTACTCCTAGAGAAAATCGACCCTTATCCTTGAATTAGTAAAATTTGAAGGTTTTAATTGTCTAATTCCATTGATTCGTAACCTTCCAAAATTGTGAATTCCCCAAGTTAGTGACTTATTACTACAAACTCATGATGGTATTTTTTGATAGATCTTGTAGACCATGACAAACACTTTTGTTGGATACCCTATATGATTTTCTTCACTTCTTGTATATCATGTGCACTCATAGTGCATATGGTCATTCATAATACAATTTGGTATAATGATAATCATAGAATTCTACATAATCTAATAAAATATATCATAATATATTGACCTTATCAAATGACATAGTTGAAATAGTTAAAAGTATGGGATCCTAAGGTGGAGGGACAATTTTAAATAGCAATTGATATCTAATTTTGGCTATTTAGTCTTTAATCTAAATTATTAGTGAAGGAAATAGCTCAAGTTAGTAATCCAAATCTATAATTATTTTATAATATTTAGATAAACCACATCCACTTTTGAATTTTCTATTAATATGTTCTACTTTACTATTAAATATATATATAAATATAAACATTCAAAAACAAATTTATAAAACGTAATTAAAAAAATCATAATATACCTTTAACATCTAATCTCTTTCGTTAATTTTAAGTTTTAAATATTCATCTAAAATAATCAAATCTAAATTTATAAATATCTATTAAAAAAAACTTCTAATTTAAAGACACCTTTTGTTCTCATATACTTCAAATAGAAAGAGACTACCTTATTTTCCATATAAGGAGCATGTCTATGAATTCATGTTGGAATATAATTTTGTTTTTAATGTTACGTGGACTACAATAAAGAGACTACCTTATTTGCCATAAAAGTTCCCTACTTTGAATTCATGTTGGAATATAATTTTGTTTTTAATGTTACGTGGACTACAATAAAGAGACTACCTTATTTGCCATAAAAGTTCCCTACTTTGAATTCATGTTGGAATATAATTTTGTTTCTAATGTTACATGGACTACAAGATCCATGGATGATAATATCAATTAATTAGGGTTTTCATGAGTATCTCCCATACACGTTTAAAGAATGCTTTTGATTTAAGGAATATGAGAATCAATGATGTACCTGAGATATACACGAGAATCAAGTATGATAGACCGAGTGCTTCTCCATGATATACATGAGTCATAATTGCGCAAAACTGTAATTTGAACCTTAGACCTTTCAAAAAAAAAGTCAAAACCCCACCAAACAAATACATCCGTACTTGTTTTGAACCAGATCTCATCATCACCCACAAGGCTAGGTTGAACCAGGTTTCATCACCTATGAACCTTAGACCTTTCAGGAAAAAGTCAAAACCCCACTAGACAAATACATCCGTACTTGTTTTGAACCAGGTCTCATCACCGACAAGGCTAGGTTGAACTAGGTCTCATCACCTATAAGGCTATTGACGTCTTTTTGGGTTTAACCAAGTCTCATCACCGATAAGACTAGTGACATCTTTCCCGGTTAAGTCTCACCACCGATAAGGCTAGTGATGTCCAGGTCTCATCACTGATAAAGCTAGTGACGTCTTTCGTGGTAGACCACACTCTTGGATACCCTGCTAGGTTTACCTAAAGACTTAGAAATAAATTAAGTTTTGCATTAATTGCCACGTTTTGGTAATGGTGGTGAGGAATCCAAACCTCTTTTTTAGCCGGATTCGGAAAAAGATTGAGTTTAAATACAGCTATCACTGGAACAGCTTCTCCGTGATTAGCAAAATCCTGCATATCGCCAAATATATCAAAACAATAATAGGTCACAATTTGTGGGGAAATTAAATATAATACAGGGGCGTACGGCAAAACCCGTTAGACCGAACTCCTGGTTGGGCCCAATCACCAGTGGCTCCTGGGCTTTGAAAGAGTACTCCACACAGTAAAACTCGTAAATGTGTGACTTCCAAGTCAAACCAAAAAAGTCTGGCGGTCCCTGAAAATGAGAGATACTCTCCGAGTCCACGCGCTGAGGAGGTTGTGATCTGTGAAAATCAGTGTAGAATAAATAGTATTTAAAAACGTGTAATCCCACTTCATGACGGCAGGAATGGCGATCATAACTCACGGGACACGGCCGGCAAAGACCATTTTGAAAACCGGAGGCGGCGGGTCAAAACCACGGACAAATCGGTCCATTTTGCCCTGAAATAAAAGCTATCGTCGGCGGATAGCAACTCCGGCGGCGACGCCGTCCTGGAACCGGAAATATCTGAGCGGCTTCCCTCTCGTCTTCCTGCCGTCTTCCCTGCCTGGCGGTAGCTACTATAAATAAAAAATGAGCAGCCGCCTTTCATCAAAGGATCGCAAGCCAAAGCCTTCGATTTTGTGTTTGTGAATCGGCTGAAGACGATCGCAAGCCAAAGCCTTCGATTTTGTGTTTGTGATTCGGCTGAAGAGTAGTCTTTTGTTGTTTTCAATGGTGATGGTTCACAGGAAGGAAGGGGCTTCGGCGAGATTTGAAGTGCATTTCAGAGGAGTGAGGAGGAGGCCGTGGGGTCGATACGCGGCAGAAATCAGAGATCCGTGCAAAAAAGTTAGGGTTTGGCTTGGCACCTTCGACACCGCCGAGCAAGCCGCCAAAGCTTATGATGCTGCCGCTATTTCCTTCAAGGGTTTGAAGGCCAAAACAAATTTCGCCTATTCCTCCTCCTGTGCCAACGAACTTAACCCTGCCGGATTCGATTCCTGCTCTACAACCAAGGGCGTCAAGAAGTCTAGGGCCTTTTTTTCTGCGGGACATCGTTCCGGCGCACCTGTAAATATATTCGGTGGTGGAAAGCAGGGGAACTTCCTTTTTTTGGACCCTGCGCGGGCTTTGTTTAAAGAAGTGGAGGAAGTCGACAAGGGAAACGTTCAGAGTGACTGCGATTCTTCCTCGGTCACTGTTGAGGAAGAAACGGAGGCTTCTTCTACGAGAAGGCCGCCGCTCTTCGATCTTAATCTTCCACCGCCTCTTGACGATGAAGAAGATGATGCCTGGCGATTTTTCGTCTGCGCTAAAAAAAATTCATTTTAGTTTTTAGGCGTAATCATTGATAATTGATAGGGAAATTTTGGTTCTTCATAGGCCCGCCGAATTTTTTGGCTGATGGATGTATGTAAAATACCTCGATCATGTCGACTTCACACTGGAATTTTTCCAGAGTTCGTAAGTTTCTTGATATGATATGATATGATTTGCAGAAGTATTAATAAAACACAAATGTATTATTTTCTTCGTTCTTGGAAAATTTAAATAATGCAATTCAGATCTGGTTCCTCTTCAATTTTCCGTGCAGGACAACCCTGATATTTCTGCTACTCTCTGGGGTTAGATGTTTTAAAAAGATTTATTTCCCTTTCTCTTTTTCGTAGAGTGCAAACGACAGATACACTTGGCAACTGCGTTTTGGTAGTTAAAACTGTCTAAGGTAGTGGATGTGTCGACTTAATTTGGTGAACGGGCATCATATATGTAGATTGAATGGATGGATTAATGCCATCGGCAGAAGCAGCATGCCAGTTTCAGGAATTTAATTTAAGCACCACGTGATAGGGGCTGCGTGGACTTGTGAGGCGGTGCCGCCCGTTTTACCAGCACCTCAAGCGAAAAGGAAAACGGCAGCGAATCGGCGATGGTTTCTAAAAAGTTTGACGGTCTTTAGGAGCACTCATCTTGTGGTAGATAGATCCATCTATTAGGTCCCATGTTCAAGAGCTTCAAACATCAAAAACAAGTTTGGACACTTTTTATATTATTTTATTTTAAGGTAGATAGATTCATTGATTAAGTCTCATTTTTAAGAGTTTTAAACATTATAGCAAGTTTGGAATATACTGAAAGGATAAGCAAAATAAAAATATTGGATCTAAAGAGAATTAAAATATCTCAAGTTGATAGAAGGAGAGATCATGAATGACTGTCTCATGAAATTAAAAAAATAAGAAATCAGCTATCTACTATGTAGGTAACATATAAAATAAAGATATTTTGATTTTTTAAATTGATAACATGCTATCCACCCTTGAGCTAAGAAAAAATTGTGTGGGGTCTTATTAAACGAAGAAAAGAAACTTAAGAAATTCAATGGTGAATTTAGTAAGAATGGACAACTATTGATGACTAAAGGAAAATGAAGATCTACTAATCAAGAGAAACAAAATAAATACAAGTCAACACAACAATTGGAAGAAGCATATTACATTACACTATAATATAGACAAGGAAGGTAACAAAATTGACAACAACAAATTACTCGAAGGAATAATCACAATTAAATAAGGAATAACTTTAAGCTAACTTGTTATGAGTTAGGAAAAGATGAGCATAAAACAAATCAATGTTATAAAATTAAAACAAGTGGTATTCAAAGATTCCAACCAAAGAATCAATCAATTGTTTTCCAAGAGGATAAATTTTCTAAAAACATTTTGCTCACTTCTCTTGCTACTTGTGGAAGGCATTTAGATGCTTGGTAAATTGACTCAGGTGCAAGTTAGCATATGACTCATCACAAGGAGTATTTTGACTCTCTAGAGAAGAAAAATGACTCTCATAAAGTTATTTTAGGTGATGACTCTTCACGTGGCGTTGAAGGTGTTGGCAATATTTCCATGAAGGATAATAATGACAAGAAATGAGAAATTAGGAATGTGCTTGATATACCAAATTTGAAGAAGAATCTTCTCTCATTGATTTAGATAAAAAAACATGGATACAAGATGGAATTTTATTAAGACTAATGTCTGATAAACAATATGAGGGATGGATACAAAGTCATAATGGAAGGAACATTAGAAAATAAAATATATAAACTTGATTTTGAGCTTGAAAACAAGGTTGCTTATGTGACAATGCATGATTATGTTAGTGAATTGTGGCACCAAAGGTTTGGGCACTTAAATTATCAAAGTTTATCTACATTATCAAAGAAAGATATGGTTCTTGGCTTCCCATGGATTAAAGTAAAAATAGGTGTTTGTAAAGGTTGTATGATTGTAAGACAACATAAAGACCCATTTGACAAGAGTATATCAAGAGCAAAAGAATTGTTTGAATTAGTGCATAGTGATTTATGTGGACCCATTACTCCTAAATCACTAGGAGGAGTAAAATATGTATTAATATTTATAGACAATTTCTCCAAAAAGACATGGATATGCTTTTTTAAGACCAAGGATGAAGTGTTTAAAAAGTTTGAAATTTGGAAGGCCCTTGTGGAAAATAAATAACAAAAGAATAAAAATGTTAAGAATTAACAATGGAGGATAATATGTCAATCACAACTTTGAGAAATTTTGTGAAAGACATGGCATTTGAAGAGAGACAACAAATAGATACACTCCACAATAAAATAGAGTGTTTGAAAAGAAAAATAGAATTTTGGTTGAAATATCTCGATGCATAATTTAATCTAAGAACTTGCCTATGGAAATTTGGACACAAGCAGTGAATACAACAACTTATATTAAAAATAGGTCCTCTACATCATGCCTTAACAATATCACACCAAAACAAGCATGGAGTGGAAAGAAGCCCAATGTGGACTATTTTAGAGTGTTTGGTTGTGAAGCATATGCTCATGTGCCAGATGAGATTATAACTGAGAAGTTTGATAGTAAGAGCATTAAGTGTACTTTGTTGGCTATGATGATCACAAGAAGGGATACATGCTATATGATCCTATAACTAAAGATGTTTTTATCATTCGATATGTGGAGTTTGTTGAAGGTATTAGAAGCAATGTCTCAACTCTTCCATGTCAACCTCAAGCTAAAATTTATGATTGTAAAACTAGTAATAATTCAACGAAAGAACATGCTCATGGTGAATAAAGTCCTCCTAAGAAGACCAAAAACCTTGAAGAAATCTATGACAACTCTAAGGAGGTCCAAATGAAAATTGAATGTGTCAATAATGCTTTGATAAAAAAAATTAAGGAAACAAGTGATCCTCATACTTTTGAGAAAGCATGAGGAAAAATAGAATGGGAGCTAGCCATGCAAGACGAATACAACTCCTTAATCAACAGTCATACTTGGGAGTAAGTGGAACTATCAAAGGGAAAAATGTTGTTAGAAATGGATTGAAGTACAAATCCAATATGAGTATTGAAAAATATAAAGCGAGACTTGTCACCAAGGGTTACTCTCAAAAGAAAGGAATTAATTATGGAGAAATATTTGCTTTTGTTGTCAAAATCAGCACTACTAGAATAGTCATTGCACTTGCAACTTATTCTAGGTGGGAAATTCATCAAATGGATGTCAAGAATGCTTTTCTTAATGGTGAGATAGAGGAAGAAATTTACATGTCTCAACCTTAAGGATTTGTGAAAGAGGGAGAAGAACACTTAGTATGTAGATTAGAGAAGTCACTCTATAGATTGAAATAAGCTCCAAAGGCCTGGTATGCAAAAATTGATGAATCCTTTAAACTTGAAATATTTAATAGAAGTACATATGATCCAAACCTACATGTGAAAACCTTAAATAGTGGAACATCATCATTGTACTTTGTGGATGATATCATCATCATAGGTGATAATCTATAGAACATCAATGAAGTGAAGTCATGACTAAAAAATGGGTTTGAAATGACTAACTCAAAACTTCTTCATTACTTTCATGACTAACTCAAAATCAATGGACGACATTGCATACAAAAAGATAAGCATAACTAATTTCTTAGATCAATGACATCTATCAGATCATTATGATAAGGACACTTGGTGGGTTTGTGTTCAATCAAGGTTTATAGAAGGAAGGCATGGATCCAAATTAGCATAAATTATTTAACAAGATCATCAATGGTCAAAGTCACCTAATAAAGAAAACAAGGATGGCAAATAGTAATGGGAGAATATTTGAGAACTGTTCAATCAAGATCATCAACAAACATGGATTATTGTCAGAGTAAAAAAATCTCCTCAAAATGGTGTAAATATTTTGATTGGGTGAAGACGACAACCCACAAACTGTCTAATTAGAAAAAAGGTTGCACTTCCTTCCTTCACCAACCTTGCATAAAAAATCAAAGTGAATTCATACATGCAAATTAAATGAAGCAACATATTTTTACCAACCTTCCATGGGAGAAAATAATTTTGCATGACATGGATTCATGCATTGAGGAGAGTGTCAAATATTTGCACATTAGCTCTATTGAATAAATAAAGTAAATGCACATGATGTGGATTCTTTACTAACAAGACAGAAAATTAGCCCCAATGATAGAAATTTGATGCTAGCAAGCAATGGTAGTCTTTTTCAGATAAATTTACGTAGAGAAGGAAATATTTTCAAACTGGATGGATCAGATGCTGAAAAGGTAATGGACACTTCCTATCACTTTGCAAATAAATGGATTAGACTTATGTAACGTGAGTTTAATGCAGGAAAGTGCCCTGATACTTAAAAATAAAGTCTCTAAAAGAGGGGCTCCTTGCTTTCAAGTTCTCCATTTGATTCTTAAGCATCTAAGAAAACAAGGATGCCAAACAATGCAAAAGAGTGTAGTTGCAGAGACAAGCCCGAGAAGTCAAATTCTATCCATGTAAAAGCATTGAAAGGGAACAACAATGGAGAAAATAATGATCACTTCCCACTCATAAGCATCTACAACAGGATCTCCTATTGATTCCCTCATGAAATTAGCCATGACTACATCCTCCACCTTGAGATGAGAAGCATCAACCCATACCTCCCAAGTTGCATTTCTTGAATTATTAAAGGATCCTCCTCAAAAGGTTAAGAGCCCTAAAATCTCAAAGAGAAAAAAAAAATTGAGAGGGAGCTCTCTATAGATTCAAAGCTAACTTTTTGGGATCCTTATGGGAAAAAATATGGAGTAGCTTCCTGGCACAATATATGGTGCCAAAAGTCCACAAATATTATAAGGTGATGGTTGCATGTGCCAAAATATATAACACCTAAGCCTAAGAGGTTAAATAATATTAGAGCATCCATCACCATTAAGACATGAAAATTTTGTTGGTGGAGGCAGGGAAACTTAAGATAAATCTAGAGAATATCACCAAATACTTTAACAACATTCCAGATAAATTATGTTTCTTGAGTACAAAATACAACATCATAGACACCACACTACCAAAGTTTTTTCTCAACCTCAAATATTTTGATAATAGCACCAGAGATACTTTTAGCATGTTGGTATTCATTTTTGGTTTAGAAAATTATGATTACAATCCATGCCTAAATGGCTTTCATTTAAATGATGAAATGGATACCCCAGAGTGAAAGGGTAATTTTTTATTTCAGTGAGTTCATTGTTGACCAAATTCATGGAGGATTGTCCAAATTTCAAGATTCCCCTTTTAGGTACTCTTCATTCTTGGCTCACTTGATCCTATATCAAAACCTTAGATGATACCTAAGGTTGAATTTTAGGAGAGTTGACAAGGTCGACCTAGAGTAGCCCATTTTCTTTTGGATAGAGACCTTGAACAAGGCCTCTTCATACTATAATTTTGTGGAAGATTTCTCAATGTCGATATTAGTTGTTCTAAGTGAATTTAAGCCAAAGCACTTTTTTGTGGCTGACCTCCACACCTTGCAAGCTAGGTTTTGAGAAGATTGGTATTTTAGGGAGACTTTAACTTTCTATCAATATGGCTTTAATAAGTTCATATTTCAGCTATCATAGTATATGTTCAAGAGGATTTTTTCCTTGGAACTACTTAGATAGTTAGACATAATCAACATAACATTTAGGAGTAGAAAAGACAAAAAGAAATTTTACAAGCTTCTACTCTACATTAACAATGTAATAATGATAAAAAGAAAAGCCAACAACATTTTTGAAGATAAGCTAAAAGAATTGGGACTACAAGTTCTCAATTCCAATTGGAACTAGGACCCGAAGGACATATTTGTTGATTGGTTAGCAAGTATCAAGACCTTTAAAAGAACTTGATAGAAGAAGTAGAAGCACAATGAATGAATATAGAATTGAAACCTCCAAAAAATGAAGGTCTTATGACACCTTTTACTAGAAGAAGCATATGGCGAACATTTAGGTTTGCATAAGCACCAAAGAAGAAATGCCTTGAGAGTGGAACACTGGAGTGACACCAAAATTGATGTTTTATGAAAATGCCAACAAGAAATAATGGACACCACAACACCCTACGATGATCTAGATGGTGATGATATATCTAGTGAGGTATACAATCAAGATAATTCATATGTCGAGAGTACATAAGATGGGGACAAGAAGTAAGAAGCAGTCACTGGGTAGGGCTAGATGAAACAAATGATGGACATAGTGACTAAAGAGAAAATAATAGTAGAAGGGTACCCATAAATAATCCAAGAATATTTGACCACCATTTCCTTCCATGAACCTCCACCCTCAGCCACACCACCATCGCAAGCAACCACAATAGTGCTACAAAAAGAAAACTAAAAGGAAGGCCATGGAGGTATACCTCCACTATCAAAGTGAAGATGAGGGGATACCTCAAAGGTATTTCTATAAGCCTCTTCATTATCTATCACCTTGCCTCTTATATTTACAATTCCCACCCTATATACCCACCAATGAACTTTTATTTCTTTGATCCTATCAACCCCATTGACCTTCATTCCTAGTGTTATAGCCACATTGGCTGCCATCTACCCAAACATTTTAGTGGCCACCTCTATTTATGTGGCACCCTTAAAAATTCCCCCCACTACCATCACACTAAGTTCCACAACTCTTGCAATTCCATCCATATTATTCTTTAGGCCATTGCCTACAAATTTACTAATTAAAGGGAAATTTATGAGCTCATAAGTTCTCTCATTTTTGAACCTCTGCAATGATTCCAAAAAAATTAAGAGTGAATGTTGCAATACATTATATGAAAGGAATCCAAAATATCCATGTAGGCCATGGAGGAGAATGAGAATGAGAAGTCATTTCAACCCTCAAGGAAACATTATGTACCTTACCTAGTTGACCCCAATTGTAATTAAGTTGAAAGGGTAAATATAAAACTAGGATTATCGAGTCATGACCATAGGCTTCAATATTAGAAGCATCTAGGCCAAGGATAGGGTAGAGTTATAGAGCAAGACAATAAGGTAGTAAGCTATGACTGCCTATCCCTCAAAAGAAAACTGACAAAGAAGAAGAATCTTGAGAACGTAAGAGACTCTAAAAAATTCCTAATTGGAGGCAAGATCACTCCAGGAATAAGTGGACCAACTCACTAGTTGACTAGATTTATAGCCACCAACCTCTCTTGGACAAGAAAAAAAGTAAGGTCCAAAGCCTCGAAGATTAGCTTGCCACCTAGGAAGCCTAGTTCAATAAAGAAATGACCAACTTATGAGGGGATATCAAGGAGGATAAGAAGAAAAATGTAGAGATTGCACAACAACTAAGGGGTATATAATTAATAAAAGAGGTTTGTAAAATATAGTGGGAGGATATTTCTACAATAACATCAAAATTGTCCCAAATTCTAAGATCCATTGATGTAGCCGCCTTTCTAAGCTCACAAATAATCCAAGAGGTTGAGCAAGCCCTATCTAAAAATTTCATGAGGTTGGCAAAATCAAGAGTATACAGATCCAAGTTAGCCACCTCTCCTAATCACCAATTAGTGACTACAAGAATTTAGGCTAAAGGAGTAGTAGCACAAAAGGTAATTGACCTCCTAAAGAAAGAGCGGGTTGCGTAGCAATACAAGGCCCAAATGAGGGCTCTAACCACTACCAATACAAACTTGAAAGGTCAAATTGACTCATTGGTTAAAAGGATCTTCCCTCTTCTTGGACTATAAATAACGAAATATTTTTTAAACAAGAATATATTTAGTTATTTGAGCAATGGAAGGAGGATCAAATTATTTTTGAAGCATGGTCTAGTCCTCCCACTTTAGATGAAGTAGCTTGAGTATCATACCATCGATGGAGCTTGAGGCACAACTACATGAGGTCATGGGAAAGATAGAGAATTTCTAACATGATGACCAATTAAAGTGTCAAAAATATTACTATTCAAATAGATCGAGGTACTATCAAATTAAGAGTGGGAAAAGGTTAAGATGTTGATGGATCAATTATTATTTTAAAAGAATCCCCCCATTCTTGCTATCAATTCTTCAACTCTTCCATTCTTCTTTCTTGTCATTTGACTTCACACCCAATGGACATGGCTATTTTTTTGGAATCCCCCATCTTTAACAAACATAAGATCCCCTCTGATTTGAACTATAGTGAAAATTCACTACATGAAGGAATAATTTTTTCCCTAGCTAAATTTTGTAAGACGACTTTGTTGGAAAGTAGATCAATAGAAGGAGGGTGGGAGTGAAGTGAATTGTCAGTTTTGTGATCAATAATTGGTTCTAATTTTTGTAAATAAAGAAGGCAATGAAGCTTTGGAGTCATGCACACCATCAATTTTGAGATCTATGACAAACATTAGTTTTGTTTATTAGAGGGGATTTGATAGTTTTGATTTCATATGGACCATTTGATTGTCCATAAACAATAGATATTTATTTAAGAAGACAAAAATATACAATAATTACTAAGTCCATATGCCCCTAAATTAAAGTTAATCCAACAAAGTGCACCAACTCCTAGGAGAAAGCGATTTGTGACAAAGCAATCTTGTGCACACCATTGATATGTCAAGATCTACAATGAGCACTGATATTATAGAAAGAAAGTCCATCAATATCCTTAAAGCCATGTGAGTCATTGATCACTCATTCGACAACCCACATAATTTCATAAAACCACCTAGAAAGTTCCAGAGGATATTCTTGCCACTGGTTAGGACCAGGACATGTAGTAAATGCATTCATAACTTGAAAAAGAAGAAAATTGTTGTCCCATAAAAGTACATATCTATAGAGGATATATCATTGATCTTGGGAAAAAATAAGATTCAATGGTCTATGGGGTTTCAAAAGAATGAGAAGGCATGCAAGCTATAAAATTAGTCAAATCATCTGATTATAATAATTAACAACTCACCTCATCTCCTTTAAACCTTTGGTGATAACCAAAAGCATCCATGATGTGAAACAACAATCGCAAGCTCAAGAAGATGTATGAAAAAACCAAAAACTGAGTTTTCATTGCTAACAAAAGCCTATAAATAGGCAATACAACATCAATACAACATATGTTACAAATAAGGTTGCATTGAATGATTACGGTGCATCTTATCTGTTGCAACAACAAACAAATGACCATTAAAAGATAACAGTTTATTACATAAAATATATCACACCTAACATACCTAACACACCTAATCCCTATCATTCCTTCCCACCATAGAAGCATTGGCCTCCAATGCGTACAAAAGGGAAGGAAGGTGGTGTGAATCTCGGAGGCTGTGGGGATGCTCCATAGTGAGGCTCCATGTAGATGCAATGTGGACTACCAATATGAATAGGATGAATGTGTATGAATGGTAGTTTTTGATATACCATAGAATGCTAAAAGTCCTGTAATGTGAATGAGGTAGGATGCGGAATGATGGGAACCAAATTAAGAACTAGAGAAGAAGCTACAATTGGAGTAGGATCATCATGAAGAGATGTTGGTGCAACAACAGTAGGAGGTGTTGGTGCCATAGGAACAACTACAGGAACTGCTGGAACAATAAGAACAATTATAGGCACAACAGGAGCAACTACAAGTACCACAGGAGCAACTATAGGTACAACAGGAGCAATAGCCCAATGTATGTGCTATGAAGTGGATAAAATTACTCATGGCTAAATGTACTTCTACTGTGGTGTGTTGAAAATCAAAGTAATGGGTCACACTTTATGCAAATTGGTGTGAGCCTGATGTGTAGTGGGTGGAACACTACAAATAAAAAAATATTTCTTCTCTTGCTGCAAAGTGTATGTATTGTGATATGCATCATAAGTGGCATGCTTATCATACTGATATGGCTTACCCAACAATAACCCACAACAATCCATGGGTGTCACATCATAAGTGACCCTATCTGTGAACTTAGGGCCAAAAGCAAATGCAGTTGAGCACGTGTGTGTGATTTGGGAAGTGTTGTTATCATCCTTCCACCCAAGAGTGTATGGATGAGGATGATATTTTGTGGGAAGGTTAAGCCTATCAATAATAGACTGCAAAATAATATTTTTCTATGAGCCATTATCAATGATACAATCTACAACAAAATTATGCAGTAAATGTGCACATGTTACAAATAAATTATCATGATCACAGACTATGGAATGGTGATGCATCAAAGTTACATCATTCAATTTTCCTTGTAATTTCTCATAAATCTCTCCCTCGCTAGTAGAATTTATGGGGTTATCATGTGTTACCTCATTAGAATTTACAATTAGATTCTTCTTGTGAGAATTTTGTAACTTGAGACATGCAGATTTGTCATTCCTAGGTCTTTTACAATAGCGACATAATTGTTGAGAAGTAGAAGAAGAATACAATGTTTTATTAGAAGAATGGGAGTTATGAGAAGTGGGTATAGAAGAAGGAGAGAAAGAAGAAGAGTTCCTTGGTGCTTGTTTTTGAGACTCATTTGTGGATCCACTAGACGCGTAGTGAGGACCTCGACACTGTGCAATAAACTTCTCCTCCGTGATGTGAGCATAGTTGAATGCCTCATCAAGAGTGGTACATGAAGTATTTTTCAACTCATGGTACAAGTGTATGTGAAGCCCAATTTTAAACTTAAGAATTAGAGAATCTGTAGGATCAATAACACGTAGCAAAACACACAAAAGGTTAAAGTGAAACACATAATCCTGAACATATTGATTTTATCCCTGTTGGATGCGAAGCCAATGAACCTGCAAGTCAACATCATAATGAGAGGGATAAAATATTATCTTCAAAGCTATGACCAAGTCATCCCATGTGTGAATTGGGCTCTGTGTTCCATAGCATTCGATTATCAAAACCTTAGCCATACCAAAAATCTTTAGCCTAGCAAATGGAACTTTGTCTTCCTCCACGGTTTGACTATAGTCAAACCAGGTCTCCATGTCGAGGATCCAAGTATTTAGAACATTAGGATATTTAGAACCTTCATAGATATGAACCTCACATTTGGCATGGGAAGAAGAAGATGCTAAGGACTTGAGTGTGATATCCATAAGTTTATCGACCAAAGAATTAACTTGGGATTGGACTACGACCAATGTGGCAGACTGATTGGCAGTAATTTTGGCCAAGGTAGTGGTATTTTGGACAAAAACTTGTGAAATTTTAGCTAATGCCATGTTGTTGGCCATATTTCTGGTGCGAGCTAGGAAGAAAATAAAAAATTGACGAAATGGTAGTCAAAATACAAATATGTAGGCCCGAGAAGAAGAAATTCTTTGGGACACAATTTAGGAGATAAAATAAGGTTAAAGAGAAAAATTACCATGGTATATGGGTAGGGCTTGAAACAAGCTTTACAATGAGTATATGAAAGGGTATACTCGAACAAATAGTGGCCCTATAAAAGTTGAAATTGCAAAAGGTCTCCCAAAAGGTAAAAATACCAAAAATGTATTTGGTTGCAATAGGTGACGCCTAATGACAAGTTTTCAATAGTCAAAAAAGATACGAAGCATAGGGATGGAGGTGGGGGGTGGTGACATGGAGGTGGTGACATGGAGAATATTCTTGGAGAGGACAACAACATAGTCAACGCTGACGACGGACGCGAATGAGACATACCCCAACAGATGTGGATGACATTGACTCAAGAGAGGAAAAAAATGCAGTCAATATTGATGATGAGCGTGAACGAGATAGACCTCAATAGATGTAGATGATGTTGATTCAAGGGGTAAAAAACATGTGGGAATGCAGACACGTCACTACAATGATGAGAAGGTGACGATGAGACCAGACGAGAGAACGAACATCGAGGGATGGACAAGATGGAGAAGGTGGGCCACACAAAAGGTGGATGGTGATATAGCAAAGACCACAATATGAGATGGTAGTATGCAGTAAACTGGGTGGGAAGTGCATAAATAACTAGCACAAGTTGGCTATTTGTATATGGGCATCACCAATAATATAAAGTGGAAAAAACCCACAACATACGCGATGTGGGATTATATCCACGATACCGGTCGAAAACAAAAAGCTGTGCGTCTGATAAAAATACATCAACGATTACCATAAAAGAGGGGGGAGGTTGAAATAAACAATAACCTTAGGATTTCAATTAATTATTCACACCAAAAAAATATTTGATGTCAAAAAATTGAGAAATGGCCACCAAGAATTCACTACAAAATAAGAGAACTTGAGGAAACATCGAAAAACATAGATAGTTGTTGAAAATGAGGCCGATTTGGATGAAGCCATCGGGAAAGGAGCCAGGCTAGCCAAAACATTTTGATGCACCCATAAGGGATTCCATCACTGGAGAGAAGTGTACGTCAAGCCAGAAGGAAGGCATTGGAGATTGGCACACTGCTATGAATCATCAAAATTGTCAAAGTGGATGGGTAAACTATAGTCGTTGTCTAAAAAAAATTGGAAGAAATGGATCATACTTGTGTAAGTGGGAAGTGGTTGGAAAAATGATCGAGGCTGAGTTGCATCAGGAGGTTGGGCATGCAAGGCTGATGCGAATTCTTGAAGAGGTTGCTACGCTAAATCTAGAGCTATCGAAAAGGCGATGATCATCGACAAACTAAAAATATCTGATCGAGTCAAACAAAGAATGGTGCATGCAATGATTTTAAAACAAGGGTAGATCAGTATGGAAAAAATCCAATTTATGCCATGAATGTGCCAGATTAGAAGCAATGTTTGAATATGCAAGCAATGTGGCTAATGGAATCACGCACCTTGTTTTTTATATTTCCTATGCTCAAGGAAAACTTGAGCTTCCACTTTAATGACTGCATCATTGTGGGAGAGATTTGCAGTTAGAAAATCAACCATGGACTACCAAAAGGATATACATAGAATTTCCTATGAGATTGAACACTGGGCAATGCTATCGCCGATAAGTATATTGCACAGAACATTGGAACGTGTTTGCGTCAGGGCTTACAAAGCTGCACTCATCCAAAAAATACACTGGATCATGATGTCACCATAAGATAGTCACCATAAACAAGTGCTAGAAGGTGTGATCTGTGATGCACATATCGCTAGAAGTGCACCAAAGTTGGGTGCAAACAATAGATTGATGCGGGTGTGAGCCATTAGAAAAATGAGTGTGCTAAGGACCTTCGATTGGTGTAATGGTATTTTATTTTCTAGTAATGAAGATATAGAGCCACCATAAAAACCAGCAGGGCAAGTCGACAACACCGGATGATGTGAAAGCCATAGATCGTAAGTGGAAGACAACAAAAATGGTTGGTAGTTACCAAAATACTACAAAGACACCAAAACACTGGCAGTAGAGAAAACATGTAGATCTGACCATAAAAAAGAGAAGCGAACAGGTAATATGCAAAATTTGCATTCAAAACACCAAGAAAGGCCAACAAAATGGTATATTTGTTCAAATACCAAGATGATACAACATCAGAGGGCATATGTATGCCCTAAAAACCTAAAATATGCTATAAATGGGTAGCTCCAAAGCATGAATTTGTGCAAAAAAAAAATGGATACGATTGAAGGTTTTTGGATTTATCAATAGTGTACGACCAAGGTGGGATGGAACCACATACAGATTTGAGACAATTTGTATAGCCAAAAAAATAGGGTGCCCAAAACAGAGATGACTACTCCATAGATCTGACTACAAAGGTATTCTCATTCCCCGTCTGAGCCGATCTCAGCCTAGGGGAAGAGGATACTAACCTTGTTTTCACAACTGAATCAGATACCAAATAATGTGGAATAACAATCGCAAGCACAAGAAAATGTATGACAAACCCAAAAACTCAGTTTTCATTGCTAACAAAAGCCTCTAAATAGGCAATACAACATATGCTATGAATAAGGTTGCATTGAATGATTACGATGCACCTTATCCGTTGTAACAACTATAATTAAAAACAAATGACCATTAAAAGATAACAATTTATTACATAAAATATATCACACCTAACATACCTAACACACCTAATCCCTAAAATCCACCATTGGTTAAAATGTAGCAAAGTAAACATTTGTACGGTCCCTCTACTTCGTGCTCAAGCCTAATCTAATGGCTTGTGCATACTAAGGAAATAAGTGATATAATATCAAAGAGAAACGCTAGTAATCCAATATCCATAATCAATGGAAAGGTTCTAGAGGATCTCTACAAGTTGTTAACCAAGAAAAAAACCACCCGACCTAACAAGTCTCAATTTTAAAAGGTGGCAATAGTGTCCAATCAAGTTCATCATCATCCTCCTGCCTTTCACTACAAGGAACCTCTAGGACCAATGGGCACCTTTATTACAATCATAAAATTCTAGAGAAGCAGTTAGTATTTTAAGAGAAACAATGGTGGATGCTCTAGTTTTAAAGACCTCAAATCCAGTAACATTGATTGCCAATGGATCCCATGCCCACTCTTTGGAGAAACTCCTAGTAAAGTTAGTTGGCAATAGGTTTGAAAGATAAAAATTTAGAAACCTGATGTTCCTTGGTATTAATAGCTCTAGTTATAGAGACCTCAAGCCCATAAACATTGAATGCAGATACATCCCTCAGTCTAGGAGGAAAAGTTTTAAATTATTGTATAGCATTTTCAAGCATGTAAGCCTTATTTATTGGTATAAGTAGTAGTTTTAGCAGCATTGTAAGGATTGAAAGATTACTTTCTCATACCTAATATATGGTCTTGTGAGTATTTTTATTTCACCTCTCTTATTAGTATAGTTTGACTCAAACCTTGAGTCATTTTGGTAATAGCATCGAGCCCTTTTTGATCTGCCATCTCTATAAAGAAATTTTTGTGATATACATATGAGATCATGGCTAATTTTGCTCTATACTTTTCCCATATGTATATAGCTTTATGTGCATACATGCTCATGTTAGATTGAAACTGTGTTCACTTTATAGCTATTAGCAGATGATAAATGTGTTCATTCCATTTTAGCTATGCATAGGAGGGACCTTTGATTCTTTTGGTGCATTGTCCCTATTAGCTTAGGATTTTTTTGCCTCTTCTTTTTCCTTTGATAAATTAGGTAATTTAGGAAGGTACATTGAAGATCACATCTAATAAAGAGCCAAACTATAACACAATATTTGAGGTTTCCTTGTGAGTGAGTTGCTCACCCACAAAGCTTCTTGGCTATGTCACTCAATGCAAGGCATGAGTTTCAAGTGCACCCAATTACCATCTACGGGTGCCCTAGACATTTTGAGCAAACAAAAATACTCATTGATTTGGGAAATACATACAACTTCATTCATCCTCGAGTAGCCAAATGAGCAAATTTCTATATAAATTAATACAATTATTTTGAAGTTATGATAGCCAATGGGGATACATTACCATGTAAAGGCAAATGCAAAAAAGTCAATGTGCAGATGGAAGAATATGATCTCAAAGCTAACATGTTTGTTCTTTCTTTAGGAGGACGTGATGTGTTGGAAACATAGTGGTTTCAAATGTTGGGCCCAATAAATTAGAATTTTTCTAAACTTTGAATGCAATTCAAGTAGTAGGGAATACTATGTACTCTCCAATGAATGATTGCAGGATCTACTTAGTTGATATCTTCTCATGCGATGCAAAAAATCTTGAAGAAATTGTCTCATGGAGTGGTATCACAATTTTTGCAATACAAGCCCAACCTATTGAGGATACAATCCAACCATTTGGTTTATAGCTCATTCTAGATAAACATGCATATGATTTAGATGAAGCAAAGGGACTTCCACTAAGACACATAAATGATCATGCAATCTTACTTATATTAGGAAGTGTACCACCTAATATTTTCCTTTACATGTGCTCATATATACAAAAGCATGAGATTAAAAAAATAGTGTAGGAGTTATTAGTAATAGGGGCTATAATACCAAGTGTTAGTCCTTATTATTCTATAGTGTTGTTGGTTTGTAATATGGGTTTTGGTGGTTATGCATGGATTTTTGGGAGCTTAATAAGGTTACAATTAAAGAAAAAATTCTATTCATGTTATTGATGAACTATTAGATGAACTCCATGGTGCTAAATTTTCTCCAAGTTAAATTTGCACTTGGGGTAGCATCAAATTAGAAGAAGAGAAGAAAACATTCCAAAAGCAACATTCTAAACTCATGAAAGTTATTATGAGTTTCTAGTCATACCCTTTGGTATTACTAATGCACCTTCTACTTTTTAAAGTCTTATGAATAATACTTTTCATCCCTTTCTATACAAATTTATAATGTTCTTCTTTGATGACATCCTTATTTATAGTTGCACTTGGGAAGAACATTTGCAACATTTGGACCAAAACTTGTAGCTCCTGATAAAACAACAATTGTATGTTAGTGCTCCAAATATTCCTTTTATATGTAGGAAGTGGACTTGGACCACATAGTTTTAAGGGAAGGGGTTAAGGTGGACCCAAAAACAATTGTGGCTATACAAGAGTGGCCAAAACCCCACACTCTCAAAGGTCTTTAGTCTTTCTTGGGTCTCACAAGCTATTATCAAGGGTTTGTCTAGAATTAGGGAAGATCATAAATCCTTTGATAGCTATGTTGGAAAATAACTTATTTTTATGGATAAATCTAGTAGATCAAGCATTATTGAACCTAAAGAAAGTCTTGTTAACTATGTTTGTGCTTGCAATGTCTAATTTTTCCAAACCCTTTGTGATAGAGAGTGATGCTTCAAGTAACAAAATTTGTGTAGTGTTGATACATGACCACTGGCCTTTATAAGCAATACACTATTATAGAGAAACTTGTGAAAATAAACCTACGAGAAGGAAATGATGGCAATTCTACATCTCGATAATCATTGGTAAACCTCCCTTATCCGAAAACATTTTCCAATTAAAACAATTCATCAAAATCTATTTTTTTTAGAGCAATGAATATCTACATTGAAACAGAAGAGGTGGGTCTCCAAATTACTAGGGTATAATTATGAAATAATCTATAAAAGGGTAAGGAAAATGTAGTGCCTAATGCCCTTTTGCATCAATATGAGGACCAAAGTATGTTGTGTACGATTTCAAATCTAATTCCTCAGATCCATTAGCTCCAATATGAAGTAGCTATTGACTCCACCTTGAAAGCTTTGATTCAACAACTTCAAAATGATCCCAACTCTTAGACAGGATATTCATGGAATGAGCAGTAATTTTGATACCATGGTTTCCTTGTTATTCCAAAAAATTGTCATTTTGTGAATACATATTGCAAGAAATGCATGCATCTCCAACTATAGGCCATTCTAGGTTTCTTGAAACCTATGAAAGTACAAAACACACCTCCTTTTGGGAAAAATTAAAAAGGATATTTAGACCTTTATGGCCTAATGTGACACTTCTCAATGAATAGAAGGAAACAATATGTGCACTCTAGGTACCCTCCAACCTCTTTTAACTCCAACAATTGTTTAGATATATATCTTCGTGGTTTTAATTGAAGGGCTTTTGAAGTTGGGTGATATAACAATCATTATTGTGGTGGTGAACCATATATCAAATTATGTTCAATTTTATTCCCTAGCCCATCCCTATAAGGCCTCCATAGTTGCCCAAATCATTTTAGATTCCATTTTTATCTACATGGTATACCCCAATCCATTGATATCGACCAAGACTCTACCTTTACATGTCATTTTTGGCATGAATTAATTAAGCTATAGGGCACAAAATTAAAAATTATTTTGTCCTACCATCCTCAAATAGATGACCAAATTAAGATTGTAAATAAGTACCTAGAGATACACCTTCATTGCTTTGCATATGAGCATCCTACTCAATGGGATAAATGGCTTCCATTGGCAAACTAGTGGTACACCATTTCTTATCATATCTCTACCAAGATGACACCATTTGAAGTGGTTTATGGACATCCTCTTGCATCACTTTCCTCATATATCCCACGTAGCTCCATGGTCTAAGTAATAGATTCCACTCTTTGTGAGAGTGCATTACTACTTCAACAACTCAAGAGGAATTTTGGGGTGGCTCAAAACCATATCCATCATTAGGTTGACCAACATCATATAGAGTGTAGTTTTAATGTTTGGGATATGGTATTTCTCCACTTACAACCATACAAGCAAGTGATACTTATAGATTTATGGTCATAAAAATCTTACCACAATATTCTATGGACCATGTCAGGTATTACGATAGATTGCCTTTGTTGTCTATAAGCTCAATGTGCTATCCTCTTCCAAAATACATTTTATTTTTCTTACTTATTGTTGAAAAAGGTTCTTGGAAATTGGATATAGGTTCAATAAACACTTGCAAAATTGGATGAGGAAGGATCAATCATATTAGAGCCTGAGCATATTATTTATTGACAACAACATGCACTTTATAACCACACTATCATTGAAGTTCTAGTACAATGACATATTATAGGCATAAAATACCACATGAAAATTGTTACATTAGGTCCAACAACAATTTCATCATCTTAAGCTTTAAGGAAATTTTTTTTTGAAGGGGAAGGCATGTTAGGACCCTATCCTAACATTATTATGTAATTGTATTGTAACATGTGGTACCTTAGGTGCCTAGACATATGGGCCTATATGTTGTAACCATTATAAAAGGTTATGAGTATCTCAAAATCCTCATTTGGTACAATATTTAAGCCTCTTCTTGTGTCATTTAACTATGAATTAGACTATATATTACATATATATTACAATTAAGCATAGTAAAAAGAAGAAATATTGTACTAAGTTGAATATAATCCATTTATGTGTTTTTAGAGATAAAAATACAAGATATCATGGCATGGGAAAAATATTGGCATTTTGTAGTCTAAAACCAACATTTTAGAACATAAAAAGTAGCCCTAAAATGGCACCAAAGTGACTCCAAAGCACCGAAGAACAACATAAAAGCAATTAAACACAAAAATAGCATCAAAGCCCCTACAAAACACCAAATATGATGATGTTAACACCAAAGAATAGCACAAGAGCACCAAAGAACAACATTGGATATGATGATGACAAAACCAAACATGGTGACACTACTATTTCCACATGGAAAATAAATATAGAAATAAATTTTGGTTTCCAACTACCTTGATTGGATCTAAATTAGTTGGATTTGTTGAGATTAGTTTCTAACTAATTTGGATAGATCTAAATTAGTTAGAATCCTTTACAACAAAATTGGTTGGATTTATTTCCAACTAATTTTGGTTGTTATTTTCTCTAATTTGGTTGTTATGTTCTATAAATAGAATTGGTTGGGTTTGTTTCCAACTAATTTGGTTCCTATGTTCTGTAGATAGAATTGGTTGGGTTTATTTCCAACTATTGTTATGTTCTCTAAATAGAATTGGTTGGATTTGTTTCCAACTAATTTAAATTGGAAATGTTTTATATGAATGGGTTGTTATTGGATTATTATAGAGGATTTTTATATAAAAGAGAGAAGAATGCATTACAGGGGTTAAAATAGGATGGGAAATGAAAATGAAGAAAAGGAAGAGAATGGATGTGTATGAATTGAAGGTTCTTGTAAAAGGGTGATTTAATCCTTTTTATTAATAAAATATGTTTGTGTCATTTTCTCACTTATGCATATTTTTAATCTTATTTTAAATTAAAAGGCACTTTCCATTGAGTTGAGTAAGGGCCCACTCCATCAACACAATGGAAAGTATTATCTTTGTAAATATGTTCATAGAATAATTAATGAATTATTATTTTATTTCAATGTCTTTTGTATATTATTTTAATTTGTAACTAAACCTTTGTATATATATATATATTTTTTTTGAATTTACATGGTGGAATTGGTAGTTGCCACGAATTCGGGTAGGTTGTCCAGCTTTTATGACCACCATAGGATTCTGTGCTGTCCGCCCCAAAAGCCACCAAACAGATCTTCACGTAGTCTACCCCTATAACCACCATGTCACAATCATTTTAAACCTTTTACACCGCTGAAAGCACCAGGAAAGGGACAAGTGTTTAGTCCGACGAGGCTCGAGATTTGAACCTTCGACCTCCGCTTACAAAAATGATGCGGCTCGAGGGGACCTCTGCTTTGACCCCCATGCCCCTTCGAATGCCTTTGTATATTTTTTTTTGATAATTATGTGTTTGTATTTAAAGCGGGTTTTAACAAGGATCCCAAAACCTGATTACATAAGCAATGGGCCTAGGGCATCAATCCCTTGAAACTGAACACCAAAACAGAAATCCCGCCCAGCGGTAACAGTAAGCATGAAACAATCCCTCTCGGCGGGAAACAAACAAATAAGAAAAAAAGTAGTTTTGGAGATCCCGCTCAGCGGGGAGTAGCCAAAAACCACCATCGAGAAGATCCCGCCCAGCAGGAAGCAAAGAAAAACCGTTACAATAAAATCCTGCCTCACGGGAAGCAGTCAAAACCACCACAAATAGTCCCGCCTAGCGGGAAGCAACAGGGAAATCCCGCCATCCGGGAAACCAGCAGAAAAGAAAGGATCCCGCCTCACGGGAAAACCGACGGATTTGGCGGATCCCGCCCTATGGAGAAACCATCCCGCCCACCGGGAAAACATTCAGTTCAACGAGAGCCATCCTGTAGGAAGCCGACAGCCAGCACAGAGAGGATCTAGTCCATCAGGAAGTGACCGAGAGAGTTGCACCACAAGGAACCCGCCCCGGGAAAACAGAAGAGGATCCCAGCAGCAGGGACCAAGAATCCCGTCCAAGCACAGAGCCTGTCGAGGATTCACAAGAAAAAGGGGGAAGCTATCCAAAACCTAAACCGTCACCTCCACCGCACTAAGAAACGCAGGGGACCAGATCCACGCGAATCACCTGCAAAAAACCCCAGGGGGAAGCCTGAGGGAAAAAGGGAAGGGATCCCCAACCAAACAGGGATCCCTGGGAAGCACCAGTCCGAAAAAACAACCAAGGAAACCCTAGCCGGCCGGGAGGGGGGCAGATAGTGGAGAAGGATCTCCCCCAGGAGATCATCTGCAAACAACCACTCCCCGGGAGGGATGACCTGGGTTGAGCCAGGGACTGGGCAGAAACCAGGATCCATGGGAGGGGGAGCAGGGGAGGGACCAGAGCCCTCCCCTCTCAACCCTCTATCAGAAATCTACCCTTTTCTTTTGATCAAATGCCTTTGTATATTATTTTAATTTCTCGAGATAGTTTTATGCAACTGTTAGATTAGATTTTATTTTTGCAAGTGTGTTAATTTACTCTTCACCAAGTGAGATTTCATTTTCTATAAGCATGGTTCTATTTTTTTTAAGCTTTATTTTCTACAAAGTATGATCAATTTTCTACAAGGGTGTGATTTAATTTTTATTTGGTGTGATTTATTTTTTTTGCAATAATGTTTTAGGAACTCCTTACTGAAACCTGTATATAAAGCTTTCCTAGCACATACAACCTGTAGATGCCATACCAAGTTTGACAAAATTAAAGTGACATTATTAAAACTTGTAAAAATACACAATTATTTCTTTATTAGGAGTTACTAGCTTGGGTTCTCACTTGCATGTGAAGCCAACCCTTGAGAAAAAGGACTAGGGTTGATAGGAGTCTTTATAAAGGTAAGTGCATAAATAGAATGTATCAAGTAATTTTCTAACATTGTAATGGAGCTCTGCTTCCAAGTAGGTTTTCCCCTTGAAGAGGCTTGTGATTCTATAATGTAATTTTTATTTTTTTATTAATAAAGTCGTTGCACTTCCATTATGTATTGTAATATTGTTATTTTGGTTCTTATTTTATGTTAATTGTTATGATATTACTTATTTTTATTAGAAGGTTCTTAACAATAACACAACAATTAGTGACACAAAATGCAACGTAAGCTAGTTACCAAGTCTAGATCTAGTATAGTTGACTTATCACCTATGAGGTTAGTCCCTATTGTAGCAACTCCTACATCAAGGACTCCATGTTCCATGATAAGCATTTATCCCTTGTCCTACTTTGTCTGCCATGGATTTCTCATTAGTGTTTGAAACCTAGTTGTGTTAGCCTTGACCGTATCCTAAACATTGGCCTCTACCTCATCTGATGTCCCCTTGTTAGCCATTTCTAAAGGGAGCTTAGTCTAAAAAATTACATGACCATCATTACCAATTTTTGCTAGGAGCATCAATTAGGGCCATAATTGTCCCTATTTTGGTAGGACTATGATTGTCTCTTTTTGCATATGATCAATATTGTCACTTTTTTTATGATCATCACTTTTAGTTAGGATCATAAATTTTGTTTGTATATTGGTTGTGATCACCATTTTTTACCATGATTGCCATTTTTCAAAAAATGGTTATCTTGGTCAACCTTAATTTATAGGTCTTCTAGGGTACTTCTAGGTTATTTTAAACTATCCTAGTTAGACTCTACCTTATATGTCATGTGATAGTCCTAATGGTGCTTTCCACATTATCCTATCTCCTTGTCATACCAAGTGTTTTTTCCTTTTTCTTATTTTCTTAGTTTTTGTTCATTTCAGTTAATTTTTTTTGATAAAACTACAAGAGCAAGTTGGGGGACCTACCTCTCCAACACTGTCTCCTTGTCCACTCATCGTAGGCTATTTTTATGATAAAATTGGATAGAATACAAATGTGTTGTGATTGTTAAAGGAATTAGAGTATGCAAGAAAATGAAATTGAAAGTTCAAAGTTTTACCCCTATGTATATATTTAAATATTTTATTGTAAAAATGGTTTTGTGCATAATATTTTGTTGAGTTTTGCAAGAATGTCAAAGGGGTAATGCTTATAATAATTTTATCTCATTTAAAACTCATTTATGCACTCTATTTTTCTCATCTCACATCCAACTAGCATATGCCAATGTTTTGGGTATTTTTGTAGGTAAATTTCTTTCAAGCCGCATGGGGATGCAAAAATCATTTTGATCTGGCCAAAATTTCCAAGGGTATGTGCATGTAAGTATTAGGTATGTTTTCCTCTATGTTTTTTTATTTTAGGTTATGATTTTATATTTTTCTACCATTTATTTACAAAATATTACCTTTAACATAGGCAATAGAAGCAAAAAGAAGGCAAAAAATATAAAGTGAAAACCACCAGATGTGGAGTGTTAAATTGAATTTTGATCGAGCATCTAAAGGAAATCCAAGACCAACAGGAGGAGGAGGAGGAATAATTAGAAATAATAGAGGAGATATTTTTCTCATTATGCTTTCAATGGTGGATTTAAGACAAATAATGAAGCTGAAGCTTGGGCAGCTTTAGAAGGGTTAAAAATATGTAAAAAAATGAAATGAAATAGAGTATGGACAAAAGGTGATTCTCTCATAGTAATAAATACAATTTTGAGGGAAGCAAAGGCTCCATGGAACATACATGAGATCATTATGGAAATTCAAGATCTTGCTAAAGAGTTTGAAGAAATAAGGTTTACACATATATTAAGGGAAGAAAACAAATGTGTAGATAAGCTAGCCAATAGAGGGGTTTTGATTGAGGATCGTGAAGTTAAATTCTCCTTTCCATGGTTATAGGAAGTAGAAAGTTTAGTTGAAGCTAAAAAAAAATATTGATTGCTTGAATCAATTAATGATTAAGATTTACTTTAATGTTTTCCATTGGTAATATTTGCTTTATTTTATAACAATAATGTGTTTTCATTTAGACTATTTATTATAATTTTTGTGGTTGCACTTGTGTTTTAGGAAGGAAACTGGCAATCCAGATTTGGTAAAGTGGACTATGATAGTGCGATGTTTTAGAAATATTACCCTACTAAGATGCAAGGCATAGATAGTAGAGGTGAAGTTTTGGAGTTGTGAAGGTTGGTATAGAAAAATGTCAAGAAAGATGCTAAATTCTATATTAATTGTATTCATACAAAATTTTGAAAAGATCCAAAAAATGAAAATCAAGAATTTAGAATGATGTAGGTTTCTAGCTATAGCATCTCAATTGAGATAAGAAGTGTATCTATTTGTAAACTCTCAAGCTCTAAAGAAGAGAGATGCAATTTTTCAAGGGTGGGGGACCCAAGTACAACCCCTTATTATCCAACAAAAATAAAAATATAGACAATAGAATCAAAACCAACATTTTTTAATTTTTTCACATAACATAGAATTTTCATTTATATTGCTTTAGCTATCACATATTGCACTTTTTATTTTTGCCTAAGGAATCCCAATTAGCCATACCTTATGGTGTCATTTGTAGTCCTTATAGAGGGGCAATATGTATCTACAAAAATAGCACTAATAATTGACTTTGTCGGTGGTGGAGAGTCCAATCCTCCTACATATGGGATAGGGGTAGACTAAATTTGTTAGTTCTTGGGTAGGAAAATAGAAATCCATGTTGGATATTGGTTTTGCTTCCCTTTTTTTGCCCAATTTTCACCTTTCTACCATATTTTCTTATTATTTCTATTTACTAACTTTTCTAAAATTTTAAAATAAGGATGAAGGCATGCTTAAGGGACATGTTTACATGTGTTCCCTAAAGTGCATGTCCTAAAATAAAAGGTTCTAATATTGCCACATTAAGTGGTGATCATGATCATTAATTATTTTTTAGGGTTTTCAATGTACGATCATGATCTTAGTGTGTTTTTATATCTAGAGTTAAGACAACGTATCATATTGACAAATGATTATAATTTTATAGTTATGACAACAGTGTAGTCCAGGTTTTGGTCTTAAAAGGGAAATTTATCCTTCTTATTTGCTATAAATACCCTTTACATCTCCTCATTTATTCACCATACATACAATTACCATAACACCATACATCGACATATCAATCATTGCTACTATTAATATTGCTTTCATATTATATTTTATTACCTCAATTGCTATCATAGCATGTGATATTATCACTCTCTTTATCTCTCTTATCGTTGTAGGTATGACCAAAGCTATTGATAGTTCGTTTGCTACCTTCCATGGAGGAGTTGGGATGAACCACCAAGATTTATAGTTAAACATCAAAGCTACTACTCGTGAACCAATTTCTAAGGCACTTTGAATGTTCTATATCGATCCCAATTATTATCTCTCCTTTTTATAGGGGTGATATTACAAGAAGGATAAAATAGGAATGGACTCTTATTTTGCATCTTTGTTGCAATATTTGTGAATGTTATGGTCCCTGATGCTATAGGTTATTAAGTAATTATTTTTTGCACTAGGATTTAGTTTTTCTTATGCATTTATGGATGATATTGGTGTAGTAAGGTTTTGATTATTATCCATTAATTTCTTCCTCGATCAATATGGTTTCAGCTTAATTATCACGTGATTATTTCTTTGCTATCTTGATCTATCTTATAGTAATTTGTGTAATTATATGAAATAGCCCCTTTTGCCTATTAAAATTACTAAAATGGGTACCAACAAATTAGACTCTGTATTCTTCATTCTTCACTACATCATGAAATTCCTTAGGAAAAGAGGAAATGCACAATAGGAAATTAGATTAAATATAAAATATCTTGACTCCATGCAACATTAATCAAACCAAAATAGTTATTTTCCTTAACAATGTGATGAAATACAAATTGTATAAAAGTTCTAATAATATAATTCAAAGATGCTAACCATCCTAAAATGATAAAATTCTAAGTTAGCTACTCTAAAACATAGCCAAAAATAAAATAGATACCTCCTTCTATACATTTTTGACCATATTACAAGACCAAAAGGTGTTTTGTAATTTAGCTTGATTTTAGTGTTGATAGTTGATAGGGCTTATTTCTAATTGGGCTAGAGAGACATTTCAAGGTAATTTATGATGTAAAATCCTCAAAAGTAAGAAAATTTTTCATTTTTGAAGCCTCTTCCTTCCATAAATTAATAATGAGATTACACAATTTAAGATATTGAAATCTCCAATTTCATTTATCATTCAATATTTGGACTATGGGGTATAAAGTTATAACATGTCTATAAAACATTTTGAAAAATAAGTGAAAATTTTATGACCATCAGGCCAACAAAAGTCCTTAAAGAGATAACAAGGGTATAAGGTTGAAAAATTGGTTTGAAGTTATTCAAGAACTGTATTTTGCAATGTAAGAATATGTTATTTAAAACTCAAGGACAAAAATAATTACAAATTGAGCTCCTTCTAGCATGTCTATTTTAATATTACTACTAATTCTAGATATAAATGGATTATTGTAAATTGTAAATGATTCACAGAAGGGGATCTGAGCAGAGGAGCAGGATATGAGTAGAGGAGCGAGATCTAAGTAGAGGAGAAGGATCTGAGTAGAGGAGTACGATATAAGTAGGATATGAGTGGGATATATTGTGAGATGAATATTTAAAGGAGATGATGAATAAAGAAGCAATGGAGGTGTCTTGTTTAAAAATTTAACAAATGGAGGCAGGAGAAAATTTTCAATTTTTTTGCGAAGACTATTGATGGAGGGAGAGGGGGTGGCCCCCAGGGCCACCTGAGTTTGAACTTTAAGGGGGTGGTTGTGGGTTCTTCAAGGTTTAGCCCTGATAGAGTTTGTAAAGCGTATGATTCCTTGAAGAAGGCTTGGGCTGGTGCGGTAGGTTCAACGTCGATGGGTGGTGATGGAAAGGTGAACGACTGCCTTCGTCGCAAGGAGGAGTGACCACGGATTAAGGTGCAGCCTGAAGTGGTGGTGAATGAGGTAATTTTCTTACAATCCAAGGCCCTCATTTGTAGATTCATTGGAATTAGGGTAGACCTAAGAAGGATTGAGGGATGGACAACATGATACTAGAAAACTGAAGGCAAGTATGACATTGTTCTTTCTGCAAATGGGTATTTTTTAGCTATTTTTGATAAGGAGGAGGATCGAAATAAAATTTTTGAGGGTGGCCCTTATTTCATGGGGCAAGCGGGGCTATACATGAAACTGTGGCACACAAGGTTCAATCCGATGGAGGAACTACCTTCAGTTGTCCCGGTGTGGACCAGACTTCATTGTTTGCCTTTGGAGCTTTGGAAGGAGGAGATTTTTAGAGATATTGGTGAGGCCATAGGGACCTTTGTTTTGATCTCTGATCTTACGAAGAGAAGGAAGTTTACTACTTATGCTAGGATTTGTGTGGAGTTGGATATATCCAGTCCTCTCCCAGATTCTATTGACATCCAGATTGGGGAGGTGGTAAGGGTTCAGGCTCTTGACTATGAGGTGATCCCCTTCAGGTGTAGACATTGTCATCTTTATGGTCACCTAGCAAGGGATTGCCCCAAGAATACTGAGATGAAGTAGAAGGAGGAGGAGCCCCATCAAGGGAAAGGTGTGGAAGTGGGGGAGGAGGATGGTTTTCATGTAGTTATAAACAGGAAAATATCGAAGGTTGGTGGTCGAAAGGGTAAGGAACATTTGGAAGTTCCTTTCAAAAATTAGTTTGATGTCTTGGGATCTAGGTCCAGTGAGGTGGATGTGGATGTTATGGGGGGGATTACCCCTCTCATGAGTAGGTTATTCAGGATGATTTGGTGTCATTCCCTTGTAGCGAGGGTGAGGCCCTAATAGAGATGTGCACTCAAGAAGACTTTGGAACTCAAAAGGAGGAGGTTGGGCCCTTGGAGGAGTCAATTCTAGTGAAGGCCAGGGATGTAGTTGAGGATGATACGAAGAGGGAGGAAAGAGTTATCGAGATTGAGGGGGATGGGAGGAGAGGAATGAGAAGTAATCCCTTAGGGATTACATCAAGCACCCTAAGGAAGCATCAAGGAGGAAAACAACATGTGGCTAGAAGAAAATCAAAAAAGGACAAGTGAGATAAGGAAGGGGAGCATTTGGTGGAAGCGAGGATTATGTAAACTATTGATTCACATTTCAATTCTTTCTCCAAATGAAGATTATTTCTTGGAATATGAGGGGCTTGGGGGTGAAACCCAAGCAGAATTTTGTGAAGTATTTGATTAGACAATATCATCCTTATTTGATGTTGATTCAAGAATCCAAATTGAGTTTAGAAGGAAGCTCAATAATTTGCAAGAGAATTTGGAAGGAAGCTTTGAGTTTAGTAGTTGCTTCCAAGGGTAATTCTGGAGGATTGCTTTGTATGTGGGATCCTAGGAAGATAGAGGTTGTGGATGCAATGGAAGCTACAAGAATTTTGGAGATAAAAGGGTATCTACTTTCAAATGTGGCTCCCTTTTAGGTAGTTAACTTTTATGCTCTGACTAATATAAAAGAAAAGGTGGAGCAATGGAGGGCAATGGAGGTAATTTTAGAAAAAGGGAAGGAGATGTTTCAAATAGTTGGAGGGGATTTTAATGCTATTGCTTCATTGGAGGAAAAGCAGGGAGGCTCCAGAGTCTTGGATGTGGGGAGTCATTTTTTCATTGACCAAATGGATAGGTTAGGTCTTAGAGATGTGGTTCCGAAAGGCTGCTTGTTCACCTAGAGTAATAGGAGACTAAACTTGGACCATATCCAAGAAATATTGGATCATTTTCTAGTTGATGACTCTTGGGTGGCTAGAGGAATAGTGTTGCACTCAGATATTCTCTCTTTTATGGGGTCTGATCATTGGCCAATCTCTCTTGACATCTTGAGTTGGATTAAACCAGGGAACAACCCTTTTTGGTTTCAACTTGCCTGGCTCGACCATGAGGGTTTCAAGGATTTGATCCTTAGATGGTGGATGGAGGGATGCCCAAGATTTGGAACTATGATGTTTATATTTTTTAAAATACTATAGTATGTGAAAGAGAGGCTAAAAGAATGGAACCATCTAGTTTTTGGAAATATTGAGCGAGAGTCCCAAGAGGTGGTGTGGGCTCTTGAGCAGGTGACTAAGAGGATTCATTTGGAAGGTCTTTCTTGAGAGCTCTTGACCTAGGAGATGGAGGTGGTGATGAAGGTGGAGGAATGGGAGTGAAAGGAGGAGGTGTTCTAGAAATAAAAGTCTAGAATCACCTGGTTGAGGGAGGGGGATAGAAATACAAAAATTTTCCATCGATCAACAATGGCTAGAAGGGAGTTTAATTTTATTAAGTCTCTAACCTGTGGAAGGGGGCAGGTCATAAGGACATGGTGTGAGATGTAAGGGGAAGCAAGGAGGTACTTCTCTAATATTTTTTGAAGGTTCCTCTAGATGATGAGGCACAATGGGAGATCTTGGAGTTGATTCCTCCTTGTATTTTGGTCGAGCAAAATTTGTTCCTAGCTAGAGAGGTGTCTTTGGAGGAAGTGCAAAGGGTAGTATTTGAGATGAAAAAAGGTAAAACTCTAGGACCGGACGGTTTTCCAATTGAATTCTTTCAATTTATGTGGGAGGAGTTGGGGGAGGAAATCCTACAAGTAGTTGAAGAGGCCAGAAGGTCTAAATTTGTCTTAAGAGCTATGAACTATACTTTTATTGCTCTTATTCCAAAAAAGGATGGGGCCTCCTCATTGGATGAGTTTTGGCCTATTTCCCTCTATAATTGTATATATAAGATTATTTCTAAGGTGTTGGTGGAGCATTTGAAGGTGGTTTTATTAACCATTATATCTGAGGAATAGGGTGGATTTGTGCAAGGGAGACAAATCATGGACCAGATTATATTGGCATAGGAAGTTACTCACTCCATGAGACTCAGTAAGGAAGGTAATATGTTTATTAAATTAGATATGTCCAAAGCCTATGACCGAGTTGATTGGAGTTTTCTTATTAAGGTTCTACAAAATTTTGGGTTTGAGGATAGGTGGATCGATTGGGTGGCAACTTGCTTTTCCAATCCTGCTTTCTCGGTCTTGATAAATGGTGTCCCATCAGAGCAGTTTGGGGTAAGTAGAGGCCTGAGATAGGGAGACCCTCTATCTCCTTACTTGTTCATTATTCAGGTAGAAGCCCTGGGTAGGACTATCCACAAAGCTAGGGAATCCCAAGAAATAAAAGGTTTTGTAGTGTCTAGGGGGTCATGCCTCTAACGCATTTGTAGTTTGTGGATGATTCTGCTTGTATGGGGATAGCAAAGATCAAGGAGGCCAAGGGGTTCAGAAGATGTTTGGATCTATATGGGAGAGCTTTAGGTCAAGTTATCAATGAAGATAAGTCTAAGGTTTTCTTTTTCAATGTTGATAATAGGGTGCAAACCCGTATCCTTAATATTTTAAATTTCAAGAAAGGCTTGGTCCCCTTTAAATATCTCGAGCTTCCAATGGTAGGAAGACATCTTGGAAAGGAATCCTAGAGGACTCTTATAGATAAAATTTGATGTAAGTTAAATCATTGGACCCATCGTTGGCTCTCACTAGGGGGAAGATTGACTCTGATAAAATCAGTGTTGCAGGCTATTCCGATCTTTCAATTTATAACTATGATTGGTCCCAAGAACTATGTTAAGGAGATTGATAGAATTTTGAGGGAATTTATTTGGGGAGGCTCAAAATTGAAAAATAAATAGAGTTTGGTAAAGTGGGATTCAATCTACCTCTCACTAAATAAAGGGGGTTGGGTATCCATAGATTGGTTGATCAAAACTTGGCTTTATCGACTAAATTATTGTGGAATTGGATTCTGGACCAGTCCAACCTTAAGTCGAAGGTTCTATCTACGAAGTATGGGGATGAGGTGGAACCAGTTTATAGCCTCCCCTTTAATGGGAGGGTCCATCATTTGGACTACAATTAAAAAGGCTAGTAATATTATTACTGTAGGGCTATTCTAGAAAGTTAAAAATGGGAGAAAGGTAAAATTTTGGGATGATGCATGGGATCAATACCAACCAATTACTTCCTAGTTCCTAAACTTAGGTAATGTTACAGAGATTTTTAAGAATGCAAATTGGGTCTATGTTAAGGAATTCTAGGAGGAAGATGAAGGGGGAGTGGGTTTGAGGAGGTGGAAAGACCTCTCGATTTGGAGATAGATAGCTGAAGAAGATAGGGATAGTCTAAGGGCTATTTTGGATCAAAGGTAGTGCTCATGGTCAAAAGAGGAGGACTCTTTGGGATGGGGAGACAAAGGAAATGGATGGTATTCCATCAAGAAGGGATATGACTAGCTCACAGAGGGATTGGGTAGGGAGAGGGTAATTTGGAAGAAGGTGTGGAATTCAAGTATCTAGTCGAAAGTCAACATTTTCATTTGGTTAGCCATTCAGAATAGGATTTTGACTCAGGATAATCTTTGTAAGAGGGGCTTGGTGGGCCTAGAATGGTGTGTGCTCTATTATGGGGTAGGAGAATCTATTGACCACCTTCTAGTTTGATGTCCCTTTGTTGGTTGGATCTGGGAGCAAGGTGAAAGGATGTTTAATTTGCCCTAGCTTGGTGATGTCTCATTGGAGTAGTTCTTTGATCTATGGGGCTCTAGGGGGTGGGTGGATAGTCTACCCTTCTAGTCCATTATTTCAAGGCCTTCACTTTGTGGTAGGTGTGGCTGGAGTGCAACAGGCATATTTTTCATGATGAGTGCTCATCCAAGGAGTCAATTCTCTTGAGAATTTTGCTCAATATTAGAGAGGTTGTAAGAGGAATCAAAGGTTCTCAGCTTATGCCCAGAGATGAGGAGTTATTGGATCTTCTTGGGATTGTGATCCCTAGGTGGGTTCAGTCCCAATATTTATGGAATTGGAGCTCAAGAATAAGGAAGGTTCCTCCTAAAAAGTTGGATAGGGGAGGGAAGTGGAAGCCACCGTCGATGGATTGGGTTAAGGTTAACATCGATGGTGTTGCTCGTAGCAATTCAGGGGAGGCGGGTATTGGAGGGGTGGGTCGTACGCATGAAGGGATGATGGTTTTTGGCTTCCATCAGGGCATTGGGAGGAACAACAACATGGTGGTAGAGGCCATGGCCATCTATGAAGGCTTAGCCATGGCTCTTAAGCAAGGATACTCAAGAATTGAGGTGGAGTCTGACTCTCAGGTCTTAATCAATAGGTTGAACAAGCAGGAGGAGGGGGGAAATGGAATGGAGGGTCCAGCGGGTCTTGGACAATATTATGGGTTTAAAAAATAGAGCGCAGATAAAATTTCTCCACGTGGTGAGGGAAAAGAACAGAGTTGCAGATAGATTGGCTAATTGGGGAATAGAGAGAGGTCATCATTGGTGGGATTATGGTAGGGGGCAAAACCTAGGGGAAGATTATATGGACTTGCAGGTTTTGCTTCGATAGGATTACCCCAATGATGGGGAAGGAATAAGTAACAACATGGCAACTCCTGTGTTTCATGATTAGGAATTGTTCGAATTACTGTGTACGTGGGAAGGTGGAGATAGGACAGACAGATAACAGTGGAGATTAGCAGGATGAGTTGGTGGAGCTACAGGAATTTGCAATCACCACTAGAAATGAAGACCTCTCGAATGTGGTTTCGAGAGGATATGTGGTATACAAGGAAAATAAATCGATGGTTTTGTCTTATTGCAGTTCTGAGGAGTCCTACTCTGATATGTCGTTCAATGATTTGGTGTAGCAATGCTTTTTTGTGCAATTTTTGTCTATTCTCTAATTGGGCATTTAGCCTTCATGGGATTATAGGCATGTATATCTGGAGGCACTTCCAAGCTGTGGCCCATGTATGGAAGGCCTCACGACTATGTAATCTGGTTTCTGTTTAATAAAATTTAGTCTTTTTTTGATCAAAAAAAATTCCACATATAAATGAACCTCTTGATGCTCTTGTTGAAAAAAAACTTAGGCTCAAGTTTTGAATCCAATAACAATTGTTGTTCATTATGCTAAATATGTATGTTCCACCATATAAAATAGGTGGTAAAACTTATCCCTTGCCCCAAAGGAGAACCAATCATTAGGGTTAGGATTGTAGATATCTAGGGGTTAATTAGTTTAGTTAGTAATAGATATCTAGGGTCTTTTATTATAATAGTTTAGTTAGTAATGAGTAGGAACCCCCTTTTTAATATAAGGGTGACCCTAAATAATTAGGGTTAGGATTGTAGATATCTAGGGGTTAATTAGTCTAATTAGGAGTATTCAACAAGTCTTATAAATTTGATCTAATTTTTTTAATGGTTGATCTTTGTGTGTAAAGAAAATTGAAACAGATAAATAGAATAACAACAATTAAAAATCAGAAGAAGATGAGACAATATATACCTTGGAAAACCCTAGCATGGTAAAAGGAGAAATAATTGTATTGATTTTTTGATAAACTCCACATACAATCATACACCCCAATATCATCCATAGAATAGTCTCATTCCTCTCAATCAACCAAGTGAATGTTGGTCAAATGTTCCTCTAAAGCTTATGTTTATACAACATAAGCACTAGCCCATGCCTTTAATAGAGTTTTTATAACATTAAAATATTTATGGTCCCATAAAAACCATGGGACACATTCAAACATGGGCATCACAATTAGAATGTAACTCCAAAAAATAACTACCCCCTCAAAAAAATAATTATGTTTTTTTTCTTAATGGTTTTACAACCTTTGCCAAGTGTCTATAAGGGGATTATGGACCCATACAACATTATAATTTTTTAATATTTTCCTAGAAAATTACATATTACAATAATGTCCAAACATTGTACCTAGGACTTGCAAGTGTACAACATACTTAGTCCTAACATTCTCCCACTTGTATACATTGCAAGGGCATAGAGAGAGGAAGGAAAAGAATATTAAATTCTAAGGGGAGACATCCCCATAGCTTCCCTACACCAAAGAAACTTATCAGTGCTCATCGACTTCATGAGAGAGTCTATAGTATTCACTAAAGTATCAAATTTTTGTATCATGACCTTCCTATTTTCCACCATTTCCCATATGAAGTGATATTGAACATCAATATATTTCATCTATGCATGAAAGGTAGGATTCTTGGCCAAACTGATGGCACTTTGACTATCAGAACTGATTCCCACCTCTTGTGCTTGAAACCTATATCCAAGCATAACCTCTATAACCATATTGCTTCTTTGCAAGCATGTGTTGTGGCCATATACTCTGCTTTAGTAGTAGAAAGAGCAACTATGGATTGCCTCTTACTCATACAACTAACTGCTCCTCCAAATAGAGTGAACACATAACCACTTGTAGACCTCCTATTGTCTAGGTCACTAGCCCAATTTGCATCAACAAAGCCCTATATGTCCAATAACCTACCCTCATTATTAGTACCATGATAAAAAATAGAAAAATTAGAAGTTCCTTGTAGATATCTGAATACCCTTTTTACAAAGGTCCAATGTTCCTTTCCAGGGTTAGCCATAAACCTACTCAAAATTCCCGTTGCATGGGCAATATCTAGCCTAGTACAAACCATTGCATACATAAGACTTCCAACAACACTAGCATAAGGAACTTTAGACATGTCTTCAAAATCCTTATCTAACTTAGGATATTGTTCCAAAGAAAGTTTTATGCCAACTAGTAGGGGTACATTAATTGGTTTATTGTCCTACATATTAAACCTATGCAAAATTGTTTCAACATATTTCCTTTGATTCAACCACAATTTCTTGTTAGGTCGATCCTTTTTATTTCCATGCCTAGGATATATTTAGCATTCCCTAAATTTTTCATATCAAACTTCTTAGATAATTGAGCCTTTAGTTCCCTAATCATATCTTTATTATTTCCAATGAGAAGCATATCATCAACATACAAGACTATGATTAGAAGATGATCATCAACATGCTTAACATAAACACAATGATCAACTTGACTTTGAACATACCCAAGATCTAAGACATAAGCATCAAAATTTTGGTACCACATCCTAGGAGATTGATTTAAACCATACAAGGATATTTTTAGTTTACAAACCATGTTTTCCTTCCCCTTAACCACAAAGTTATCAGGTTGTTTCATGTAAATTTCCTCTTCTAGATCCCCATGCAAAAATGTAGTTTTAACATCCATTTGTTCTACTTCAAAATCAAATGTTGAAGCAATGGAAAGTAGGAATCTAATAGAATTTAACTTAGCAATAGGAGAGAAAATTTCACCAAAGTCTATCCCCTCAACTTGGGAATAGCCTTTTGCCACCAATCTTGCCTTGTACTTTTCCAACTTACCCTCTACATTAAACTTTTTCTTAAACACCCATTTACAACTGATGGGATTTCTACCTACAAGTAAAGCAACTAGATCCCAAGTCTTGCATTTGTCCAAGGCCTCCATATCCTCATTCATGGCCTTCTTCCAAGACTTGATCTCTTTTGAAGAGAGAGCTTCCTTCATAGATCTAGGTTCATCATCAGTACAAGATAAAGCAAATACACAACAAAAATCTAGTGGGCTATACCTTTCAATTGGTTTTCATTGTCTTGTGGACCTTCTCAAGGGCACTAGAGCAAGAGACTCTTCCTATTCCTCCCCAACTCCTTCCTGTCCATCATGTTCATGTTCAGGTGCATCTTCTTTAATTTCAAAGTGCACCTTATCCTTCTTTTGCTCTAGTTATTCATTTCTAGGAAAAACACTCAATTCCTTGAAAATCACATTCCTAGAATAAACAACTTTAGAAGTTAGTGGATTCCAAAGCTTATAACCCTTAACATTTTCACCATAACCAATGAAGATACATTTTTTAGCCTTGAAATCTAATTTTGATCATTTTTCCTTAGGCACATGAACATATGCCTCACAACCAAAGACTTTCAGATGTGCAATAGAAGGTTTCTTTCTAGACCAAACTTCCTGTGGTGTTTTATTAACAAGAGTAGAAGTAGGAGACATGTTTATCAAATAATAAAAAATATTAACAGCCTCGGCCCAAAACTTTTGTTCCAAGTTAGCACTACTTAACATACTTCTAGCTCTTTCTATTAATGTTCTGTTCATTCTCTCTGCTACCCCATTTTGTTGTGGTGTATAAGGAGTAGTTTTCTGCTTAATAATCCCATTGTGTTTACAAAATTCTTCAAATTCATTAGAGCAATATTCCCCCATTATTTGATCTCAAAGCTTTTACTTTCTTTTCAATCTAAGTTTCTACAAGCACCTTAAATTCCTTAAATTTGCTAAAAACTTTAGATTTATGCTTAAGAAAGTAAACCCAAGCCTTTCTTGAGAAATCATCAATAAAGGTGAAAAAATAAAGATATTTACCAAGAGATGAAACATCCATAGGTCCAAAGACATCACTGTGAATCAGATCTAAAATCCCTTTTGCTCTAGTACTTGAAGTTGAGAATTTTACCCTATTTTGTTTGCCAAACACATAATGTTCATAGAAATTAAAATCAAGAGAAACACCAGATAAACCCACAACCATTTCTTTATTCTTTAAGGTCTTCAAACCTTTCTCACCAATGTGGCCCAATCTATGATGCCACAACATAGACATATTAACAGGTTTTTTTACATTTTCAGAAGCAACAACAAAATTACAAAAGGTAGAAGCATCTAGTCTAAACAATGTACCATGCCTAACACCCTTTGCCAAAATCATTGCTCCCCTAACAAATTTACAACCTTGCTTGTCAAACACTACATGCACACCATTATCATTCATTTTGGAGATAAAAATAAGATTACGAGCTAAACCAGGAATATGCAACACATATATCAATATCTTAACTATCTTATCATTGAAAATCAATTTTACCTTACCCTAGCCAACAATCTTGTGTGAAGTGTTGTCACCAAGGTAGACTTTCCCACCATCATATTTACTGTACTTTGAGTACCAATCCCTATGCAGAGTCATGTGGAAGGAAGCACCTAAATCAATCAACCATGAATCATCACTAGCATTGTTAGCAAAAGTAAAAAATGAATCACCACTAACATTATCATCATCGAAGGATTTTTCATAAGAGGAATCAACATCTTTTTTCCTTTTATTTTGTTTACATTCCTTCTTAACATGGCCCTTTTTACCATAGTTCCAACATTTCACTTTACTTTTTCTTGGATATTTAGATCTACCCTTAGACTTGGATTTCTTTTTATCTCCCTTGTTCTTACCCCCTCTCTCCTTAGACCAACCCCTTACAAAAAGAGCATCATTAGAGGTACTATCCATGGAATTTCTTCTTAATTCCTCACTAAGTAGAGATGACACAACATCTTCAAGTTTCAACTTAGTTGTTGTACTACTTATAGCCATGATTAGATTATCCCATGAATCAGGTAAAGAACATAGTAAAGTAATGCATTTATCCTCTTCATCCATTTTAACATCTATGGATGCTAGTTGACTCAATATAATGTTAAAGGCATTCAAATGATCAACAATAGAATCCCCATCTTGCATCTTCAAAGAATACAATTTTCTTTTCAAGAAAAGTTTATTAACCAAGCTCTTAGTTTGATATAAACTACCTAACTTATCCCACAATTTTTTAGCAATATTTTCATATAAAAACATTCATTAGAATGGAATAAAAAATACATAACCTTATGGTAATCCTTGACTTTCTATCCAATATATCCCATTCATCTTGATCCATATCCATAGGAAGAAATATGGGTGTAGTAGTTACCGTAATCCATTGATCTCTCTCTACCAAGAGATCCTCCATTTTTAGTTTCCACAACTCAAATTTTTACCCATTGAACTTCTCGATCTCCACTTTTGAAGTGTTTTCCATTTAAAATTATTTTCAAATCAGACCTACAATAAGACAACAAATCTCCCACTATGACCAAGAAATCCACTACAAAGAAGATATCCTTCTCAAACTAGATCAGTTCCAACACTAGCTTTGATACCAAATGTAGAGATCTAGGGGTTAATTAGTTTAATTAGGTGCATTCAACAAGTCTTATAAATATGATCTAAATCCTTTAATGGATGATCTTAGTGTGTAAAGAAAACTAAAATAGAGAAATCGAAAACAACAATAAAAAAGCAGATGTGATAGTATATAACTTAGGAAAATCCTTCTAGGAAAAACCTAACACAAAAAATAAATAGAACTTGCATTAATTTTTTAATAAAATCCAAATACAATCATGCAACCCAATATAATCCATAACAACAATATCTTTTCTCTCAATCTACCAACTGAATGCTAATCAAAGGATCCTCCAAAGCTTGTATTTATACAACCACTAGCCCAATCCTTTAATAGAGTTTTGCTAACATGAAACCATTTCTGCTCTCATCAAAACCATGGGTTGTACTTAAATATGGGTATCCCAATTAGAATGTAATTTCAAAATATAACCGTCCATACAAAAAAAAAAGGTTTTTATTTTTATTTTTTATTTTTGCTTTTTCTTAATGCTCTTACAACCTTTGTCAAGTGTCCAACGAATCTTTCCAAGGGTCCATTAGGGGATCATGTACTCATACAACATTAAATTATTTAATATTTTTCTAGGAAATTACATATTATGATAATGTCCAAATGTTATATCTAAGACTTGCAAGTGTACGTTACACTTAGTCCTAACAAGGATTAGAGAGCTCAAATAATTATTTTGGTTTTAATCTATTTTTGCATTGTAAGTTATTTTGGGAAAATTATCTTTATATATTGCATTGTAAGAAAGTGAAGGTATCATGAAGAATTATATTATAAAGAAGCATTACTCATTATGAAGGTTAACCCCTCAAAGTGGCTTGCAATAAAGGATGTTGCCTTCTCAAATTAGCCTATGATACTCATAACTCTTACTCATAACTCTTTAGTGCAATCAATAAAAAATTGCTTTTCTATGTTCAAGTTACAACATTATGTTTATGTATAAATTTATTTATTGTTCCAGTTAATTATGCAAGCATAATCATTACATTTTATGCCAAAGCTTGATCAAGAGATAATTTTATTATGGCAATGACTCTTCTATTCCCAAAAATAATAATTTGTTGCAACCAATCGAATCACTTCAATTTTTTTCTTCCCTAGATTATTTATGTTAAAAACCGTATGCTAGAGGTTTTAAAATTTAATGGAGTTGTTATTGGCTAAGCTATATTTCCCATAAAGCATCTAGTAGAGAGAGGGATGCTCAAACTCCAATACCTAGGCCTTAGACATCACTCATATGATATTGCAATATCCCATGTACCCTTGGTTATATAGGGAGAAAAAAGCTTTTACCTATAGAAATATATCAATAATTTGAGTTTTGTGGCACACTAGTAAGCAATTAGCTTTGGAAAGGTACTCACATCATACCTCAAAGATGAGTAGTGTAATTGTGGAAGTGATGGAATTCTATGTTGTTATTGCCTTGAAATATTAGGTCACGCACCATTTATGAATGAGATAAGTATATTTATTATCCCACAAAAAAAAAAAAACCCATCCTAGAACACCCAAGAAAAAAATCCCACAAGGACTTTTTGGGAATATTTAGATAATGATTTAGCAGATGCTAGAATCTAGATCTAAGTAGAGCTCATTTAAAAAGAATATTTAGGAATTTACAAAAAATAAAAAAATCCACAAGGACTCTTTGGCATACAAAGAGTGTATTTTTAGAGAATACTTAAAATTTTATAAACTTGAACAATAAAGGAATTATAAGAATTTTTAGAGAGTAATTACAAGAGTTTTATAGCTAAAGATTATAGGCAAAAATTATAGGGGTTTTTATACGTAGGTATTAAAGGGGTTTTTATGGATAAGTATTGTAAGGATTTTCAATAGGGAATTGAGTTGTAGGTAGAAACTTCCAAAAGGAATATTTGACAATTAAAAAAATTAAAATAATAATAAATAGAGGAAGTATCAAGCACTAGAAAATAAAAGTACCAAAGTGACAAAAAAAGTACCAAGAAAATAATTAAAATAAGGGAGTACCAAGTGCCAAAAAAATAGAAAGGGATAGATTACCAAGTGTTGGAAATCATCATTGAAAGGTTCCATAATTAAGGGTTAGAGGCATGTATAAAATAAATAAAAAATTGTTGGAGGTTGGTGATTATGGGATAGTTCTTTAGAAAAAGTGAGTGAAGAGGTAAAGTAACTACAAGAAGTTAGGGATAAATTTCAAACTTTTGACTAGGACTCCTTAATTACTAGGATAAAAAAGCTAAACACTCTAGAATAGAATATACAAAGCATCCAAAAATTTACCATTGATCTGTACAACACTGTCCAAGAAGTACAAGACACATTGCAACATGGTGAACAAACTCCCGTAGTCACTAAATCCATAAAATACTATGGGTGGAAAATATACCTTATCCACTACATCTCATACCATAAGATTAAATTTCCCAAAGTTTGATGGTGAAGATCCTACTAATTGGAGATATTGTGCAAATCAATATTTTGATCAAAATCAAACTCAGGACATTCTAAAAATCCCTTTAGCCTCTTTCAAAATTGAGAAGGAAGAATACAATGGTATCCATGGTTAGATAAATCTAAGGGAGAAACACTTTTGTGGGATGCATTTTATGAAAACTTAATTTCCTAATTTGGTTCCATTGCCTATGAGGATTTTATAGGAGATTTGATAAAAGCTCAAGCAAACTCATATAGTTTGAGATTGCAAAAAAGAATTTAAAAATTTGGCCAATAGGAGATAAGGGCTAACTGAGACATTTTTTACAAGCTACTTTATCAATGGGTTGAAGGAAGACATCCAAATAGAGGTAAGAATGTTCAAACCCAAGAACATGATGGAAGCCATTGGTCAAGCAAGACTAGATAAATATAAGTTGGTAGCACAATGTTGTATATATAAGTTATCCTAGTTTCAAAAATTATCAAAACCATCAGTATCTCTTAATGCAAGAAACACAATGATCCCTATAAAATTATTGAGTGATGCAGAGATAAAAACTCACTAAGATAATGATTTATGCTATAATTGTGATGAGAAATACAATGCAAGTCATAAGTGTGTTTGATAGAAGTTATACCTACTAGACACTAAGTCAACCACTGCCTTCCCTAGGCCCAAGACACTCAATTATAGCTTAGGTAATGAATAAAAAAAAGATATTGAGACTTCAGAAGAGCCCACAACCAAGATCTCTTTGGAAGCCTTAACAAGTATAACTACACCACACACTTAGAGTGAATGCATAATTCAAGAAATATTCTTTAATTATTCTCATTGACTCAAGTAGCACTCATAACTTCATTGATCCCAATGTGGAAAAACAAGTAGAATACTACTTGTACCCATGCAACAAATTTGAAATCATGATATCCAATAGAGGTACTCTTTCTTTCAAACACAAATGTTATAATCTCAAGCTTATTCTAGAAGACTGTAATGTATAAATCAATATGTTTGTGCTTCCATTAGGAGAGCGTGACATACTCCTAGGAATTCAATGGCTGCACACATCAGGTCCTATATTATGGGACTTTTTAAAAATATAAATGCAACTCACAATAGAGGATAAAAACTACACTCTCAAGGGGTTGATAAATGAACCAACAAGAGTCATCAATTCTTATCGCATGGAAAAATTACACAAAAATAACACTCAGGAAATCATGGATTAAATTTTCATAGTGTAATATATAGAATTTGATCAAACTTATCCATCCATAATATTGTAAATAATCCTCAATAATTATACGTAGTTGTTTGAGGACTCTTAGAGAATTTATTAAACCATAGTAATCATTCAATGGAATCTACCATTAAACATCTATCCTTACCGATTTTATTCTACACAAAATTAGAAATTACAAAGTTCTTGAAGCCATACAATGATTTACATTGGAGCATCAAATGTAGTGGACCAAATGGAAGCCACCACCAACTCACACCTTGTATCTTCTAGGAAAATTCTAGTGGATCAAATGGCAATTAGAGTTCTATGAAGGATCTATCATTCTCCAACCAAAATCTATTTTGTATTGACAATTATGACAAATACACAACCAAACAATTATAGATATTTTGAAGTAATATTACAAATTACATCTTGAGGCTACCACATGGGAATTGCTTGACCAACTCTCACAATAGTTTTTTTTTTAAGATTTGAGGAAAAAACTTGTTTTGAAAGGGGAGGTAGTGTTAAGACCTCGCATCCTAACCCTTTTTTTATTTTATTATAGTAGTTTAGTTTGTAATTAGTGGACATACCTTTGTGAATGTAAGGGTGACCCTTAATCATTAGGATTAGGGTTAGTTATCTCAAATAACTATTTTGGGTTTAGTTTATTTTTGTATTGTAAGCTATTTTGGCCAAATTTATTTTTATATATTGCATTGTAAGAAATGGAAGACATCCTAAAAATATATATTGTAAAGGAGTATTGCTCATAAATAAGGTTTCTCTATTGAATCAATCTATAGGAGGTTGCCCCCTTGAAGTGGCCTATGATACTTGTAACTCTTTAGCACAATAAACAAAGTAATTGTTATTTTTTGTTCAAGTTGCAACATGGTGTTTTTGTGTGAATTTATTTCTCATTCTAGTTAATTTATGAAAGTAGAATAATTACAATCTAGGCATGGTGTGCTACCAATACTTCCAAATAACCATGATGAGAGTAGAAGTATTTAGCAAAAAGTGCTTGGTACAAAAAAACTTATCATAAATGGAAATACCTACATAGAAACTATTTATAAAGAAAAACTCAATTCTAAAACTAATAGCTTCCATGGTTAATCGCCTTTGAAATCCATCACTATCCATTTGGAAATCATGTATAGTATTTAATTCATGGTTCTATAAGACCTAATCCACATTGATTACTTGGTTGTATGTATTTATCCCAAAAAACTATTTACCATAGCCATGGACCTATCCCATTTTGAACCTTTAATTTACCTCTTCGCCATTTTAACTAGTTATGTGTAATGCACCTTGTTCGAAATCCAAAAAGAAGAGTAGAATACATAAGTGGAAAGAAATACCTTTTGAACCACTTGAAACTTATCCTATAATAAAAGGTAGTTGGTTACTCAATTACCTAATTTGCACTGAAAATTCAACATTAACCAATCCCAAAGTGCCTTTTGAGATGATTTATACTCGAAGGGCATACTAAGATAACACATCACCTACTCAAGAAAATTATATTTCTATTGTTGATAAATCTAGCCAAGCTCACTTAGGTACCTAATTAATATAAACATAATTTTGGTTTTGAATACTCTGGATGCATAGGATCAACAAAAAACCATCAAGGATCATTAGTGTTTGCCATATATTCTTTGTCATTTCCAAGAAACTGAATTGTATCATCAATAAAATAAGAGCTTGTAATATATCTAGAGTGCAAGAGAGTGAATCCTATAAGGATTTTGGTGTTATATTTCCTTTCAAGCAAGAATCCTAATGTTAAAAGAATTAAGACATTGTAAGATTACCAAGGGACAACCTTGTCTAATAAATATTTGAGGAGAGAACAAATAAATAAGAACACCATTTGTAACAATTATGGTTAAATCATATTTGATTAAAAGGTAAACATTATTTATAAATTTGGGTCCAAATCCAATCCATTTAAGCATCAGGATAAAATTTTACCTAAACTTGTCATAAACTTTGTCAAAACCTAGTTTAAGAAAATTTTAACCTTGAGTAGTGTAGTGAGTTTTCACTACACTCAAATATTTTTTCCTTAGGTAGAAATTTTGATAGAAGAATGAAATAGAGGCAAATATAGTGGGCGACAAATAAAGAAGCATTAGAATAATGTTGAAAAACGTTTTGTTCAAAGGATGACACCATTTTACAAAAGTTTTGACCAAGGAAGAAAGGAAATTTTTTTGAGAGCCAACACATCCAAAAGGTTTGAAAAGGTAAGAAGTGGGAAAGAAGTCTGATAGGCACAAGAAGAGAAAATATTTTAAAGTTTATAAGTTAGAAAACTTTTGAAAAGAAAATTTTCAAGAATTAGACCATGATTCAGAAGAAACTTCTAAAATTTAGAACATTCAAAAGGTATGATAGAAGGATGAAAGAAAGGACTTCTACAAAAACATCTCCAACAAGAATCCATCCCAACCTTAGAAGTTTATAAAAGACCAATGCAAGATGATGAGAAAAAATTCTAACAACCATGTGACAACTCGCATCACCTTAGAAAAAAAGGGAAGTTGAAAGGGAAACAAAATCACTCTAGGAAGGAGAGCATAATGTAGAAAGCGACCAACGAGGATGGAGGGTCAAATACTATTGCAAGGCCTTAACACTGGATCACAAGCTTCCAAAATAATAGATGAGCTAAATAGATAAGCTATTACTAAGAAAATTTAAGAATAACCTATCGGTATCAATTGGGCTCAATAATCTAAGGAAAGTGGGTGGTCTATTAAAGGTAAAAACATGGAATCTACAATAGCAAAAATCCCTAAATTGACAATATTGATTATAGATGGTGATTCTAATCATTTTTTAGGATCCCTAGGGTGGCAGATGAATAATTTTTAACTCATAATTGATGACTTTAGATCTAGAGATATCAAAGGGCTAAAAGTGATATAAGGTAGATCAAATTAAGGGAGTAGTAGAGAGGCTTTGCCAAAGGTTCCTGTAAAATTTTTGGAGAGAAATTTTCCTCATTTTATCTATAAATAGTAGAATTTTAGGCATTGTAAAGGATCAATTAGTTGCTTATTCAAGCCTCAAGATTTGTATGTAACTTGCCTTTCATTTTCTTCTGTAATAATTTCGATTGGAACCATAAATGGTCTTGCGGGTGAGCTTGTGAGCCCTCACTTATGGTATTATATATAACATAAACATTCATATATATATATATATATATATATATATATATATATATATATATATATATATATATATATATATCAAAATCCATGACTACTGGTCTTTTTATGTTCCATTTCTTATGTGTATGTATGTTTATGCATGTATACTAGAGGTCATGACTATCTAGATTATATTCCATTTATTTTATATAAAATTTGCATGTTGAGAAGAAAAAGTGTTCACTTTGAGCTATTGGTGCATTAGACTCATGAATTCATGCATCCCACTATTATATAGGAGAATATTATTATGATATTGGTTCATCACCCCATATTAGCTTGGGATATTTTATCCTTTACACGATCTATATTTTCTATTATTTCTTTCTTTTCGTATGTGCACCTAATTCTAGGTTAGATTGGAAAAGAGAGAATTGAATATCACATCTTAAAAGTAGATGGAATTGTAAAAAATCGTAGAGGTAGTTTGATCAAGCCACTTTCCATGCTCTCAGAGATACCCTACCATGTCTATCCATGTGAGGCATGATAGTCCAGTCATTTGGTTCTTTACATCTAGTGACCATGAAAATTAGAGAGGACAAAAATTTAATGGTATGCTTGGTGGGACCCAATTGATTAATTATTATTGGTCCCATAATCAAGAGAGATATCATATACCGAGACCTTGGTGAAGGTCCCTACTTATCTACTTGCTTGAAACATCTAAAAATATCACCTAGCAACTCTACTAAAAAATGAATAACCAGCAGTAGCCACTTAGAAAGATACCAGATTGAGGTTCCAATGAATATTTCAATTATCTGTTACATAGGCTAGATCATGCCTACTCAACCATCCAAACAATTCCTTGATTGGAATGATAGAGGTCCATTGTGACCTCCTTATCCACCTATAATATAGGATGATATTCCAACGTCTACACTAAAATATCTTCTATACTTCATCAAGGAAGACAACAACTCCGATCGAGCATCTGTAGAACATGGTGATCCTATGTACATTTCATAATATAAAGAGAGCTCATAAATTGTGGTGGTTTCATTAAAAGATAAGGCTCATAAATGGTACATATCACTTCAACCACACTCTATTATTGACTAGGACTCACCACTTTGGTTGTGGAAATATTAAAGAAAAATGTAGATGGAGTGTCCCTTCCAAAGTAATTATTAACTATAAAGAGAGAATTGATGGAGGATATAAATGAATTTAACCTTATATTTCATAAGGATTGGCATAGAACACCTATTGACATTCATACCTTCCCACATATGACATTTATTTATTATTTGAAAGCCTTATATTCTGAAATATCTTTGATGATTAAGGCTAGAGGAGGAAATTATCTGCCATATGCCTATGGTATAACTATATAGGCTAAAAATTATTTGATCTAGATTGGAAGGCTAGAGCCTATGCCCCCATGCCTTTTTTTCCAGTGTACAATCTCCATACCAACCTCCTCAAGTTATTGAACCAATAACCTTTTAGTAAACACCAATCATCTCTATAGTATCTAGTCCCCTTCCTATTCTAGTTTCCTTCGCTTCAAAAAAATCTAAGTTTGAAGCAATCAAGATCCTGCTTAAGATAGTCACTAACAAGATGTCTATGAGGAGGCAACAAAACAACCATAGGTTTTAGTATCAGAACAAACAAAAACCTCCCTTATAGAAAGGAAACTAGGGCATTAAACATCCTTATAATAGCTATCTAAGACCTCGATTTCAAGCCAATAAGGATATTGATTGAGTGCAAATCCAAAATCAAAAAGTAGTACTAGTCTCGATCCTTCTATAAGAAGTGCCTCCCAACACTGCCAAGGAGATATCTTCCATTCAAAACAATTATGTCAAGGATCCTGCTTCTTTGTACTACCCATCTACAAATGCCTACTTAGTCTAGCTCTATCCTAGAGAAATCTCATAGCCATCCATTTAACATTTAGTGAAATGATGCCTATCCAAGCTTCCACCTCTTATTTAGGAGTTCAAGCACAAGTAGCAAGGTAACCTTCCCTTGTCTCATCTCTCCCTAAAATAGGTGGTGTGCCTTCAGAGCAGATCTTGGTAACCTAGGATGTACATCATGTCTAATGGCATGGGTATCCAAACAACTAATAGACCATAATTCTGATTGGATTATGTGATAAAGTTTAAAAATTGGTGGTGGAAGAATAGGAAAAAAGCAACCAGGTCACCCTAAGCATCTAGAGAAGTCTAGCTAAGCCTAGAAAGGAAATTTTTGTCATAATACCACCAAAGGAGAATGCATCAAAACCTTTAATGGTTAGTAAGCCAAGAGCTTCTAATGCTTTGGAACATCAAATTCCCTAATTGGAATAATTAAAAATTCCCCAATCAACTATAGATAAGCCCAAAGATCAAAAGATGCCATGTGCACCTCAAAATACCAGCTCCCTTGGGTCATTCAATTTGGCTGAACATCTAAAGAAATCCACTATGGTTATGCCCATCTGGGATATCTTGTCCATTTTGGAGTAGAAAGAAAATCTAAAGAAGGTGCTAGAGGAGAAAATACAACAAAAGGAATCTGCAGCCTTGCAAGTATCTACCATTGGGATTAGTAGGCCTAAACCTACCCCCTTTTATCTATCCCTACTCCATAAAGATAAACCAATCAATAATTGCATGATAGACTCTAGGGAATCACTTCAATCATGCCAAAAGGGGTGTCAAATGAATTAGGTCTAGTTTACCATCTAGTAAGAAAGAGAGTAGTGTAGCTAGATGGTAGTACAATCTAGATCTTGAGATTTGTGGAAATCCTTCTCCTTACCTTGCATGCATATCCAGATTTCATATTGTCTTAATATGTAGTGGTAATTGATCTCCCTATATTTTTTGTCATTTTTCTATCAAGGGACTTCACTGCTAAAATCAAAGGCTATCTCCAAATGGACTAGTCATTGATGATTTTAATATCTTGATATGGGACCAAGGTAACAATCCATCGAATCCACTTCACATGCATGATATTGAACATTTCCATACAATAAGTACAAGCACTAATCATGCCTTTATAGTAGAGGAAGAATGGTTCATAATGAGAATGTTCAAAGAAAGGGTAAATATCTTCGAGCTTAACAATAAAAATGAATAATGGGATGTCAAAGCCTAGGATCCTAATATCCATGAAATTATTGATCCAATGGGTATGGTTTGAGTTGAGATATTTTATATATGTATGTATATATAGATATATAAAATTTAATATCGAGTACAAGGGAAGAAAAAATGATCTTGTGAGTTTCATTATCTAATTATTTGCTATAAACCAAAGAATTTTTAGGACTTGGTGCCTATCCTGTTGTGCCAAAAGAGATAAAATCATAGTTACCACATTAGGTAAATAGAAAAAAGGAAAAGACTTAGAAAAATGTCAATAGGTAGGCAACACTTGAGTGGTAAATTTAAAATCAACCAATCCCAAGAAATGACACACAAACCAAGTCATCCTACTATCCAAAAAATGATCATGACCATATATTACAACTAAAAAGATACCAAGCCTCAACATGTGCATTTATGACAAGAAATATAGTATCAAACCTTATTAATGTGCCTTCTTAGAATCATTTTCTCTTGCATTAAAGAAATATAAAAATTCTCAAGAGCAAAGGCACACATAACTCCAAAATATAAAAGGCTACGTCAACCATGGAAGCTATGAGTAAGAATAAAGTTATCACCACATTGTCAAAGTCTACTACAAAAAGGGAAACTCATGCTCAATCCACAATAATAGATCCCTTGATACACATTAAAGTTGTAGCTAAAGGCATAACAAATCCTAATCTGTTAAAAGATGCAAAAATATTGAGGGAAGAAGCTCACTAAAGGTACCTAAAAAATAAATAATCCTTCACAACAAGAGTTTAGACCAACTGTTTGGATTGATATCTAACTCCTTAGGTCCATCCCTATTATGAACTAGTAGAGGCATGTACATTGTGCTATGACTCCCATGCAAAGATGATTATTGCAACACATGATAATGCCTTCTAGGTAATCATGATTGGAGAATATATACAACAAATATTGTTACTACCAAGGGGGTTCAAGATAAATCCAAAGATTGTAAACTTATATTACACCAATACTAAAGATAAGCTAAAGTGCACAAGACGATCAATGAAGAGGCCAAAGATACCTTGAGCATGGAAGTGTTCATCCTTGACATTAATGATGACAAAGAAGTAGCACAAGAGGAATTGGTTATATAAATATGGTAAGGAGTAATTGAAAGAGCAATCCTCTAATCCTCAATTTTAGTGACTTCATAGCCTAAAATTTTTATGAAGAATTGACATACTTTAGAGAGAATTAGACCTTTAGGTATTGCTCATTCTTAGTTAATTAAGTTTTATATCAAAACATCTGGTTGTTTGAGGTCTTAAATATGAAAATGGAAGATGAATAAGGACAAGCAAGGCCTATCTCTTTATATGGAAGTCCTATGCTAGATCTTCTTGAATTCCATTTTTTAAATGAGTTCTTAATAAGCAATAACTGCAATCAAAGGATAAAATATCCAATGTATATAAGAAGGTACAATCAAAATCCTATGATTCTATATAAAAGGGGTTGGTATTTTTTGGAGGATGCAACCGTTTTATTCATTTTGACTTCAATAAGCTTGTATAATTGTTGCCAAAATATATGATAAAGAGAGTGGTATGTATTGAAATATTGATATAGGTGGACCTAATTGATGTTGCCTACACTAGTGAGCAAAGTAAAATGATATTTTATAAGGTTTCGATTTAGCTAGGGAGTATAACCCAAGATAAAATAAAGGTAGTTGATGAGTTAGAAGCCAATTTGAAGGAGTTAGAGAATTTGGATTATGCCTAGAATTATAAACTAGATGGTAAGTTTATCGCTTGGTTGAAAAATTCTAGAATCTTCAAAAAAATTATCCATAAGCCTAGTATTGATCTTGAAATATTTTAGAGTACAAAGGAGGAAGCTTTACCGCCCCTTTGAAAAGAGAAATTTGTGTTCCATGAGCCCTAGGAGAAACTATATATTATATTCTATACAAAATTAGAGGTTGACCACACCCTTTCAATCAACATAACCATTATTAAATTCATATGAAAGCAAAAATAGAGAAAAAATAAAATCAGAGCATGGTGTAATTCTATTAGGAAATAAATAAAATTGAGGCTCCTTTTGGAATCTTGGACCCAAATGAATATGAAAAATTCAACCAATTTTATGATATGGAGAACACAGAAGAGGTGCCTCTCAAGGCACAAAATAAAACTAAAAAGGCTATGAAGGAAGAGGTTCTAGTCATAGATATTGTTCCAGTACTTCTAGATGAAATTGTAGCAGTATGATCAAAATTTAAAAGGTAAAAAATAAATAGAACTTTTATACGAAAGTGGGGTTTAATACTTCATTCAAAATATCCATAGGTTAGAGAACGTAATGAGGTTCCACCTCAAAATACTTCTCAAAAAGTGGTTGAATTGATTATCTAGATACAAAAGTGGTGCTAGTTGATAAAGATGTAGATGCAATATTAATTACAATTTTAACCAGGTAGCCACTCTATAAATAATGAGAGAAGGAAGATATGATGACCCTAAAGTTGAACCTCTCATTAGAAAAACCTCTCTATCGGTCTCTACTTCCTCTTCAGCTAAAGAGCCTCTGATTTCTCAAATTATCCCAACCTCACAAGCATATATACCCAGTGTTGTAGCCATAATGGTTGATGCCCCCTCTAATTCCCCAAAAACCTCTTACATTCAATAATTGATAGTGCAATCATCCTATATTCCCCTAATATCATAAACCTTGGCTACTCAAATTCCTCTACCTTTAATAATCCTATTTTTCAATCCTTTAGCCATATTTTTGCCACCTCTAGAGTAGCAAGAAGGCTCACAAGGTCAATTTTAAATTTGTTACATGATTTTTAGAGGTTTAGTAGTAGAAAGAATAATACAATTAGAATAAGCAGACCTTATTGACATAGTTACCAACTATGACTCAAATAATTAGCCACTTTTCCCTACAAAATAGGGTATTATTGTTTACATGAAATAAGTTGTTGGTATTAAAACCTAAAGAGAAGATGACAAATAAAAATTTATGAGTGGTGATATAAGGGCTTGACCTAAAAAATTATTGGGTTATACATAAGTTATAAATCATGTAGGAGGCACAAAAATTAGTTTCATATGTTCACAAATCATTAAATCGAAGATTGATGAAGAGGGAGAAAGAATTGGAATATGTGAATAAAACCTTGAGTGACTCTCAGACAAAATCAAAAGCCCTACAAAACCAAGTAAATATGCTAAAAAAGCATCTAAAGGAGTATCCTTCCAAATATCTCCTCAAAGGAAAAGAAGAGAAAGTCAAATCCTTGTAGACAAACTTGTTGGATAAGAAGCTGAATTTAACTAGGAGATAGAAAATATCAAAAAATAATTGGAAGAGCTAATGTTAAAAAGTAAAATTGAGCAGTACCAAATAATCAAAATCCTGGTGAAAGAGCTTATTGATTACTATTAGAGTGACATTGTTAGCATATCAGTAGCTCTCTTTTATATATTTATATTTATTGATACAAACACAATTCAAAGTGCTTGGGTGAATAAAGAAATTGAGTTAAGCCTAGCTAAAACCTCTAAAAAACTAGCTGAAGCTAGAACTTGTTATGTGAAATTGACTACTATACCAGATTATAAGCTAATGTTTGTTATGATTCATGATAGCAAAGTAATAACATGAGAAGTGATGAATTTCCTTGTGCAATAGTGCAAATCCCATGTAGTTGCCTTAGATATCACTATCAAGAAGCTCAAAAGTCAAATTGGCTCAATGCTACAAAAGGGACTCTCCTCTCCTTGGTATATAGATGGTAGGCTTGCTTTAGAACAAGAATACATGCAACTACTAAGGAAATATACAAAAAATACCTCTCATTTTGAAGCATGGTTGGATCCTCCTAAGGCAATGGACATTTCTTGGACAATTAAACCTTTAGCTGCACTAAGGATCCAAGCACATGAGATCATCGATAGCACAATAAATTTCTCTTGCAATGACTAGTTGGATCTTGAAGTAATCTATGATCACTTTGAACTAATGTAGTACCATTCATATTAGGAGTAGGGAGAAATCAAGCAAGCACCTGATAAGCTACCAAATTTGTAATATTATGTATTCTTTTCTTTGCATTCTTTTTAATTTCCTTGTTTTTTATTCTTTCAATTTTGACTCCACACCCAAGTATGAAGGTAACAATTTTGAATCCTCATCTAGCAAGCAATAAGACCCCTATAAGTCATTAGAAGAGTAATGAGTTTTCACTACACTCAAATATTTTTGATTTAGATAAAAATTTTGGTACAAGAATGAAACATAGACAAAGTTGGTGGGATACAAAGAAAGAAACATTAGACCAATGCAAGAAAAACTTTTGGTTGAAGGCTAGCACCATTTTATAAAATTTTTGACCAATAAAGCAAGGAAAATGTTCCAAGAGTGAATGCCATTGTAAAGTAAAAATGAAAACACTAAAATAACAATAAAAGAACCAACACACAAAAGATAGTGCACAATGAAGAGATATTATTGTATTAATGTGGTGGGAGCCTTGATATCCAATGTTACAATACAATATGTGTTGATACAATAATTATAATCAAAGGGTTTGAAAACCCTTGTTCATAATGAATATTTGGTGTCTTCTATGTCGTCTTCACTTCAGACAAGTTTGTGGGTGGGCTTGAGTATCTCTATGGGACCACCCGAGCTGCAACAACCATTAATGTAAGTGCTTTTTGTAACCTACACATAGATCACAACACAAAGAAGTTAGTAGCATATGCGAGGGATCCACTGTGTGAGACCCTCTGAATGATAAATCTACAAACCCTAGGTGTTGTAAACATGAAATACAAGTAAAACATAGAAAATATAAATTTTAAAGTAATGATTAAAATTTACCTTATCAAAATAATGTTTGTGATTCTGATATGTGCTTTCTTTAGTTGAGGAGTTCGAACCATGAGTGTGTTAACACTCGACAGTGTTCACGGGCTGGTTCACAAGTGCTATAGCAAATCAATGATGAAAACAACAATGATAGATACTCTCTTCGATAAAAATAAGATGCTCAAATTTTGGTAGAAATAAAATGTTCCCCCTTTTGGTTCACAAAAATGAATCATCTTTTATAATTTACCCTTGATCATTTTAGGGTCTCAACGACACCAACGGGCGATCAAGATTAAAACACAATGAAGGGTTGAGATTGATATTGTCCAAATGACACGAATCATGTGAAATGAATGGTTGAGATTAAAATGTGATGGGTGGTTGAGATTTATTCATATATATATATATATATATAAATAATGGATGACTATGATTTGACAATGATGAGTGGTTGAGATTTATCCATATATATTATATAAATATATAAAATATTCATATTTATACATAAATATAAATAAATATATATATAAATAAATAATGGAAGGCTAGGATTTGAGGATGCATAGATGACAAGTGGCTAGATTTTGGTGTCTAAAAATACCCCTTTTTGTATCACGTTGTGTGAAACACAATGCGGTGCAAAAATAAGGGACACTTATTTTGGTGAAGCAACTTATTTTCCTTGGAGCACAAGAAGATCTTGGAGATATAAATTTGTTGTTGTAACTTACCCCCTCAATTGGTGAATGAGTGAAGAATGAATCTCATGAGCCAATTGACATAATTGTGGGTGATAATGTGGATGATATGAATGATGTAAATGTAGGTGGATGATGTATTCTATTTTTACCCCAACAAAAGAAAGGGTTTTTGATGTTGTGGATGATATAAATGATGTAAGTGAAAGTGACATAGATTATGATGCAATTATTGATTCTAATTTTTCCCTAACAGAAAAGGGGTTTTTGCCAATTATGGGTGATATGAATGATGTAAATGTGGGTGGAAAATGTATTCTATTTTTTCCCCAACATATTAAAGGATTTTTTGATGATGTGGATGATATGAATGATGTAATTGATATGTTCTCTTTTTACCCCAATAGAAGAAGGAAGTTTTGGTAGTGTGGATGATAAGAATGATGTAGTGCATAGTGTATTTGTGAATAGTGCAATGATTGATTATGTTTTTGCCCCAACAGAGAAAAGGGGTTTTTGAAAATGTGGATGATATGAATGATGTAAATGATTTATCCCAATGTAGGAAATCAATATCAAATTTGGTTGCCCCAAGTCTGGGGAGATCCAATGATTTTGAATAATATACCTTTTGGCATCATTAAAATTATAGCAATGCAATATGATAAAAGATTCAACCTTGGAGGGCCGATTAGTGATTGTAGTCAATTCCTTAAATCAGAACCAATCATCCTAGTAGTCCTGTATCCATGATGACTATCAATGTATAAGAGATAATGTAATGAAAGTTATGTGTTTCTAGTCCCACGGATGAGGACTTCAATGACATATTTTGAGAAAATTAATCTAAGCACAGTCTCACTCAAAAAATGAGAGACCAACAAGATTTTATTTTCAAACAAGAGGATGTTGGATGATGATATGAGCAAGTGTCCTTATGGTGATTTATCCATCCTATCGGATTGCATGGATAGCCAATCGTTGCAACCTCCAAGGGTAATAGAGTAAGCCACTAGATATGAGGTTCACTTGGATGATGTGAATGACGTAAAGAAATGTAAATTATTGATTCTATTTTTACTCCAACAGAAAAAGGGGGTTTTGGAAAGATGCAAAGACTATGAATAGTGCAATGATTGATTCTATTTTTGTCCCAACAAAAAAAGGGTTTTTAAAAATGTGGAAGATACAAATGATGTAAAGGAATGTGAATGATTGATTCTATTTTTTCCAATTTGGAAAGATGTGAATGATGTAAATGATTGATTCTATTTTTACCTCAATAGAATAAGGGGCTTTTAAAAAAGATGCATTGACTGTGAATAGTGCAATTATTGATTCTATTTTTTCCCCAAAGGAAAAAGGGGTTTTTGAAAATGTGGATGATATGAATGATGTAAAGGAATGTGAATGATTGATTCTATTTTTGCCCCAACATAAAAAGGGGATTTTTTATTTGGAAATATGTGAATGATGTAAATGATTGATTATGTTTTTACCCCAATAGAAAAAGGGTTTTTGGAAATGTAAATGATTGATTATGTTTTTGCCCTAACAAAAAAAGGATTTTTGATTTGGAAAGATGTGAATGATGTAAATGATTGATTTTGTTTTTGTCCCAATAGAAAAGGGGTTTTTGGAAATGAGAATTATTGATTCTATTTTTGTCCCAACATATAAGGGGTTTGTGTATGATGTAAATGATTGATTCTATTTTTGCCCCAATAGAAAAGGGGTTTTTGGAAATGTAAATGATTGATTCTGTTTTTGCCCCACCTAAAAAGGGGGTTTGTGTATGATGTAAATGATTGATTCTATTTTTGCCCCAACAGAAAAGAGATTTTTGAAAATGTAAATGATTGATTCTATTTTTGCCCCAATAGAAAAAGGAGGTTTTTATTTGGAAAGATGTGAATGATGTAAATTATTGATTCTATTTTTGCCCCAATAGAAAAGGGGTTTTTGGAAATGTAAATGATTGATTCTATTTTTGCCCCAACATAAAAGAGGTTTTTGAAAATGTGAATGATGGAATGTGAATGATTGATTTTATTTTTGCCCCAACAGAAAATGGGTTTTTGGAAATGTGGATGATATGAATGATGTAAATAATCGATGTAATGAATGTGAATTATGCAATGATTGATTCTATTTTTTCCCCAACAAAAAAGGGGTTTTTGAAAATGTAAATGATTGATTCTATTTTTACCCAATAGAAAAGGGGGTTTGTGTATGATGTAAATGATTGATTCTATTTTTGCCCCAATAGAAAAGGGGTTTTGGAAAATATGGATGATATGAATGATGTAAATGATCAATGTAATGAATGTGAATTGTGCAATGACTGATTCTATTTTCACCCCAATAGAAAAGAGGTTGTTGAAAATGCAAATGATTGATTCTGTTTTTGCCCCAACAGAAAAGGAGGCTTGTGTATGATGTAGATGAATGATTCTATTTTTACCCCAACAAAAAAATGGGTTTTTGGAAATGTGTATTGATGCTGCCTTTGCCTTGGGAAGATAGGGTTGATTATAGATTGATTTATTGTGAATGCAAGGGAAAGGGCGTAACCTTTAAAAAAAGGATGTAACCTTTTGAACCTAGCAACTAATTTGATGAAGCAGTTTGTTGGATTGGTGGGGAAGGTATGATACCTTAAGCACCCCTAGTTAATTGATTGTTTTTATTAGGGAAGGTGTGATACCTTGAACATCCCCAACTAGATTTTTTTGTGACTAATGGGGGAAGGTGTGATACCTTAAACACCCCCAAGTTGCTTGATTGTTTTTATTGGGGAAGGTGTGATACCTTGAACATCCCCAAGTGGATTTTTTTTATGTGACTAATGGGGGAAGGTGTGATACCTTAAACACCCCCAAGTTGCTTGATGATTATTTTATGGATGCAAATAAATGAATGGTCATCATGTAATTATCATTTGTAAAAGGTTTTAGACTCTTTATTGACCAACTTTGTCTTTGTTGCTTAATCAAGGACACCAACATCTAATGGTGGTATGTGAAGTGGAAGACTCATGTAATGATATGGCAATGATATGGATGGTGTTGTGGCTAATGGATGGTTGTCTATTTTATAGAGACTTAAAATTACTAGTGATTTCAAACAAACTCACTAAGGTCTATCTAATTTCTCTAAGACCAAATGTGTGTGCAGTGAAATGTTTATTTACCAAATCATGAGCTTGGTAATGACCTAAGGCAATCAAGAACCAATGTGTGTGCAAGTGAGTTCATTAAACTATCTTGAATAAATTGAGATGAAAATTGTCACGGAGGAGACCAAGAAGCTAGCTTGTTCTTATGTATGGTCAGAGGTCTCTTCAAGAGAGACATGTTGCCATGCATTAGCGTACTCCATTGCCAATCAAGCATCTATACCCCTAGTGGATATTATATCCATAGTCCAATGATATGATCTCTAAGTTTTGGGGATTTAGGCTACCTAACCATCTATATGGAAATGTAGTTCTATTCTTACGACTTGAGGATATGTGGTGTGTGAAGTGTAAAATAATTAGAGTTTTGGAAAATCAAATTCTCAACTGATGTGTGATGAGAATTGTACCCTATCCTTGCTACTCGTTCTTGTATTTGAAGGTGTGAGTAGTGGTGAAGATCACTATTTTTATTTTGGACTATGTGCATAATGGGATAGGCAAAGATAACTTTTTGACTTTGAGGTTTAACCCAATCATGGTGTTATCCCTCTTTGACACAAGATATTTTTAATATGTGTGAAATGTGTTTGGTTCAAGAGTGTTAGAGTCAATTATAGAACACAATATTTTCTTTAGTGAAAATGTGCTTTTGTCCTAGAGGAAATTCTACATGCAATGAAGTTTGCTTGAAATACTAGGAGTGGTTGAGTGACCAAAAACACTTAGGGATGATGGAAATTTGTATTGCAACTTGTGACATGACTTATGAAATGACAAAATGAGATGGATATTAAATCGAGGGTGCCCATAATTAAGGCAAAAAGACTTATTGGATTAACAATTATCCAAACTAATCAAATGACCACTAGTATGGTGAATGGAATGTATGTATGCAGATGATATGAATGCATGAATGCAGTGTGATTGGAATAAAAATGCAATATTTTATTTGTTTTTTTTTTGTGGGGAAGGTGCGATACCTTAAGCATCCTCGATTTGTTTGATGGTTGATGATGTGGGTGATTGGGAAGGTGTGATACCTTGAGAATCCCTAATTTGTTTGATGGTTGATGATGTGGATGATTGGGAAGGTGTGATACCTTGAGAATCCCTAATTTTTTTGATGGTTGATGATGTGGATGATTGGGAAGGTGTGATACCTTAAGAATCCCAAATACAGTTTGAGTTGATACCAAGGTACTGATCAGATGAGGTGAGTAGACTGTCTATGGAAATGGTCTTCCTATCAATAAGATCTTGGACAATATCCTTAAATTTAAAAAACTTATTAATATCGTGACCCATTTGCCTATGATAGAGGTAATAATGATCTTCCCGATATGACTTGGATTTAAGTATGTTTGAATCGAGAGGGCGCATGTTAGGTAAAATAATTATTTTTACTTCTTGCAACTTTTGAAATATGGTCGACATGGGCTTGGATAGAGGGGTATAGGTATGAAACTAGTGTTTTGAATAAGATAAATGAGGTGAACTAGAAATGGTGAAGCCCCCCTGTCGATATGATTTTAGACCACATATTTAAATGTGTAGCAATTATTGATGTTATGGCCCGCTTATTGATGATAGGGATAGAATAAGTGCTCTTTTAATCATTTGCCTTGTTTGGTTGGGTTCTTAGGTTTTATTGGTGGAAAGGTAATTTCATTAGCCTCATGCAACCTTCGAAATATGAATGAGTAAGACTCCAAAAGTAACTTGTAGTCATGAGGGGAGTTCACCGAACATTTGGTGCATTTGAATGATTGTGGTTGATTTTGAGTTTGTGGCACAAGTAGTGTAACCTGGGATACGGATTGCAAAAATAGATGTTGCAACTACTAAAGTTGTTGAGATGGATGTTGATGAGATTGATGATGACTCAACTGTAACTCAATATTTGTAAGTCAAGTTAAAATTTATTGAATAATTGGAGTGTGTTGGCAACTTGATTGTAACTCAATGTTAGCTAACCACTCCAAGATTTACTGTAAATCCAGTGGTAGTGGTTGTTGATGTTTTTGAGGGGGTTGTTGGATGGATTGTGATGAAATTTATTGGAAATTGATGAGTGGTGGAGGTGGACTGGGTGCAGGTGACGAGAAATAATCCAATGGATGTTGATCAAAAGTTCTCAATATATGAGTCAATGTAGATGATTCATGATGATTTTATCTAGTGGATATATCCATATGCTCATGTTCCTAATTTAGCTTGGAATGTTTAGCTGTGGTTGGGTTATCCTCACCCTGGTGTAGTGTGTACACTTATTCTTGATTATATGGATATGTTAGGTGATATGGGATGGAGGTTATTTGGCTACATTATGGTGGAGGAATTTGGTGTGAAGGTGCAGATGATGCCTCAAAAAGAGGGTTAGTTTAGTCATGATGCAAAATAGGTAATCAATGAGAAGGTGAAGCATCCGAAAGGACCATAACACAAGGTAATCAAGCTTGAGTCAAGCCAAGCATTTTTGGAGAGGAGCAACAATGAGATACTTGGAGTTGTGCATTGTTGTTTAAGGTTTGAAAATTGAATACACAATGGCAGAAGTGTTTTAGTGTCTAGAGGTATGAGAAATGAGTTTGCAATCCAAGCATCATCTAGTGGAGAAAATATTGAAGAGAAGATCACCATCATTGAATATTCACGGTATAGCTAAGGAGCGACGGTGGAAAAAAGGTTTTATTTGATAGTATTCAATATAAAAGCTATGAACGTCTCTAAAATAGAGAGTCAAAGTGGTTCGATGAAGTGCAGTGAGCCAGCACTAGTGCATGAAGTAAGGAAAGGGTATTGGATTCTACATATAGGGAGTCATCGACTGGGAGAAAGAAAGAGTTTTAGATTTGAGCACCATTGAATGAAGCCAAAGAGACTATTGAATGCTAAGGGATGGAGTAAAGCTGAAACATTCAAGTGATTCATCACAAGCATGAAGATTGTGAGACTACCTACCCAATGGACATCACAATAAAAGTGAGTAGGAAATTACCTTCAAGCGCAAGGAGAAAAATAGGCAAGTAACATATTTAAAATTTTCTAAGATTAATAGAAAAACAAGGACAATATAATCGTTGGCAGATGTTTTTACTTTTGGTTGACATATTTCATGGGAATTGTAAATCCCACATTTACCCTACCAAGGGCATGAGACATAATAAAAGAGCTCATGCACAAATTTTTTATTGTGAGCACCTCATGATGCCCATGACGTTCGACTATACATGGGTACGCCTAGTTGAAGGGCATAGGCACTTTTCGTGTTACATGCCCTTTTCATGTTACATGGAAGAAATCTAAAGGATCTTGTAGTGATAGTTTGAATTTCAAATTTGATTAGGGTTAGATTTGCACAGTCTGTTGTTGACCCATCGTGAGTTGACCGTGCTTGCAAGGAAGTGAAAATCATTTTGTTAAGGCAGATTTGGAAGGCACATACAAAAGGAAAATTATTTTGTTAAGGCATATTTGGAAAGCACAAACAAAAGGAATATCATCATTATTGAGTCAGATTTGAGAGTAAAATTTGATGCCATTATTGATCAAATTTTGGAGTATATTAGGGAGCAGATTTGAGTAGTTTTTGTGAGAAGATTTAGGAATATATTTGAGCAGTGTTTGTGAGCATATTTTGGAACATATTTGAGCAGTGGTTGTGATCAATTTTTGGAGAAGAACTGAGTGAGGTTGGTACCTCAAGGGGATTGGTGTCTCCTGTGGGTTGGTGCCCATGAAATTGTACTAGGGGATTGGTGTCTCCTATGGATTGGTGTCTATGAACTTGTATACGGGATTAGTGTCTCCTGTGGGTTGGTTCCCATGAATTTGTATAGGGGATTGGTGTCTCCTATGGGTTTGTGCCCACAAACTTGTATAGGGGATTGGTGTCTCCTTTGGGTTGGTGCGCATACATTTGTATAGGGGATTGGTGTCTCCTTTGGGTTGGTGTGCATACATTTGTATAGGGGATTAGTGTCTCATGTAGGTTTGTGCCCACAAAATTGTATAGGGGATTGGTGTCTCCCGTGGGTTTGTGCCCATGAACTTGTATAGGGGATTGGTGTCTCATGTGGGTTGGTGCCCACAAAATTTATTGAAGAAAAATATAAGCAATATTTTGTTGTGGTTTTCTCCCGAGAGGGTGTTTCCACATAAAATATTTGTCTCTTATATGTGTGGTGATTTGTGCATTGTTTCATTACTGCATTGATATTATTTCAAGTTATTACTTTGGGAAGAAAAGAGAATTTTTTTATATTATACTGTTCACCCCCCCTTCTCAGTATAAGCGTGTGTTTCTTCACTCACACATTGGAGCCCTCGCATATGCTACTAAATGTTTTATGTTGTGATCTATGTGTAGGTTATAGGAAGTGCTTACATTAACGGTTGTTGCAGCTTGAGTGGTCTCATAGGGATACTCAAGCCCACCAACAAACTTATTTGAAGTGAAGATGATGCAGAAGAAACCATATATTCATTATGAATGAAGGTTTTCAAACCCTTCAATTGTAAATATAGTATCAACACATATTGTATTGTAAGATTGGAGATCAATGCTCCCACCATATTAACACAATAATATCTCTTCACTGTGCACTATCCTTTATGTGTTGGTTATGTTATTATTTTGGTGTTGTCATTTTTACTTTACAAAATGGCGATCACGGTGGGACCCCCAAAGGGTTTCTTATGTTAATTTACCTTGTCATTATTTCTAATCTACATTTTTTTGTTTTTACTAAAGGTTTTCACAATTAAGTTTTTTAAATCTACAAGGGTTTGATCTATACTCGCATGGATATTGGATTGCATCTGGGAAAAATATGACACCACATATGTGAAGCTGGGGGAAAAAACATAAACTTCCAAGTAAGTTATTTTTTTAAACCCTAGATTTATTTATTTAGTTTTTAAATAAAAATGAATAAATAAATATTCACCTTTCTGCTTTTTTTAAAGTCAAATATCATGCACTATTAGGCATCCTAGGCATTTATAAGCATTTTTTCAATAAAAAAAGAAAGTGTATTTTTTAGAATCATATAGAATTGCACATAGGGATAAATCTGCATCTATGCATTCATTTTAGTTGTAGTAGGCATTCATTACACTAGATTCAAGTTTTTGTTGTTTTGTGGTGTTTTTACTTTCTACTCTGAGTGTTGTTTGCAATAAATCAAAGAAAGCATAATAGATGCACTTTAGGCTAAAGTATCCCACTTTTTACTTTTCTAAGCTAGAACAAGTCATTGGTATTCAAGTATCTTCCACTATTGAAAATGCATTGCTTATTCAGAGTGGAAGAACTAGGCGAACCCTCCACTGTTGGAATCACTTGATGATTCAAGGTGGATCTTAAGAGGTGTACCCTAGATTATTTTGAGTGACTTGGTATTAGTGTTCTTGACCACCAACTTGGCTAAGTGAAAGAGGGTATCCTAACATTGTTTGAACACCATATACAATAGAAACATAAAAAGAATCACACACAATTGCACGTTTTACATTCAACATCAGTGAGTTGGACTTCATAACCAACCACTGATTGAGATAAGCGAGGGTGGGTTTCATCTCCATCCACAATCTCATCCCATAAACACCATAGCAACCTATGAGTCATTTTTTGGATTTCATCAATAGTAAAATCCTCACTTGTCATCCACCTTAGGAACCCATCCTGCATAGTAGTCTAGGCATAGGGTCTGCACATAAAAACACATAAATCACACAAAAAAAAGTATTGCTACAAGACATAGGATACAATTGTTTCTTGATCTATGTGCTTTTCATTGCCATTTCACTTTCCACAGACATCCCTCATATTAATCACCCTTTTTTATTCATAGCTTATGATATTGACCAAAAATCAAGCCAGAGCTATGAATCAAGCTCCAACCTCATCCATGGAGTGCTCCACTCCTTTCCTAGTCGCTTATGTGGCTAACCCAGCCAACATGACACAATCGAGTTATTTTTATTTATTTGCAAGAGCCTCACACACAATATTCACTTTGAATGTGGATGTGATGCATAGAGCCATTCACACCTCCATTCCAAAAATTGAGCCGCCCACACCCACTAATACCTGCATCACCTACATAGACATGGATAAGGTTAGAGCTTATTTAAGACCAATAAATCATGTTCTAGAACCATTTCACACTCCACCCAGACATATTCCTTCTTCTCAAGATAAATATTTTTCATAAATTCAATGGCACCTTTGGTGTTGTTGTACTACGACGAGATGCATGATTTCCACCAAATTTTCTCCTACAAATATGTGAGACTTTCATCAGTGTTGTATTCTACATTTTCTTCCATAACTTTCGTGCTCTTATTTTATTGCAAACACAAAAAATCCTTGACGTCTTTGCCAGTTGCACTCTCTAATGTCTCTCTAGAAATTATCAATGTTTGATCCTTCAATGTTTGATATTCTCTGGCATTGTCTAAGACTTTTTATGCTTCACTGTTGCTACACTTGAAATGATCTCTCTTTCACAAATTCCTCACTATCGCACCATCACTCCCATATTCTTATTTTTCTGATCACATAGTCTCCATGGTGCTATGTATATCAAAGATATCCGATCAATCATTACCTCAAAAATGAATTCCAACCTTATATTAATATGCAAACGTTTTCACTTGCTTTTGGTGCCCAAGGTCAGCCCACTTTATTTTTCAATAATATTTATATTTAAATATTTTGATCAAACCTTTATTTTTATTTTAAAATATTACTTTAATATTTAAATATTTAATTTAAATATTAAGGTATACATCACCACTTTAATATTGAAGCATACACCGCCACTTTATATTGAAGCATATAATGGTGCCTTTGACATCATTGACAACTCAATATTTCTAACAATCTTCCCCTTTGTCATTGATGGAAATCCTGCAAAGAAAAATGTCTTTTATTGCAACAGGATCACAAAATACTCCCCTTGACAAGCTTCTCCCCCTTATTGAAATTATCCCCCTTTGACATCAATGGCAAAGGTTCCTCGAGGCTAAAGGATAAGACACTTGATAATGCCCCCTTACTTTCTTCTCTTCTTGAGATGTTTAGTGATGAGATAGGAATGAAACTACTCCCAACTTACATGCTCCTTTTCTTGTTCTATATATATTTTTCAAAATTTAGAGGACATATCCTTTTGAAAAATTTGTCCATCCTCCTTACTTGATTTCGGTAGTTCAGGGAACATTGTTCTACACCATCTAGATGTATACCCAAAATTATTACATTTATAAAAAATGATGTTGTAATCCATGAGAGGTGCAAATGAATTGAAAGTCCTCTTGGTGAAGACAAAATCATTTTTAGCATGAACCCTGTAATGCACAACTTTATGACCAAAATTGTTACATAAAAATAATAACCTCAGAAGAAATATTAAAATATGCCTGATTGCCTTGGAAGTTATGACCGCATTGTTCTCTCATTGTTGTTTCTATGATGGACCATATTTCTTGATGATGCTTTGTTTTCTTCCTTCTTGGTGCTTCCACTTCTCAACACATAAGCATAGGCCTTAGGCTCTTGTTTAATTGTTTTCTTTGATGCCTCTAATCCTTTTGAGCTTGACTCCCCCTTTTGTTTCTTTTGACCTTCTCAAAAACCAATTCCAGTATTTATAACCTAAGATATTTGTGCTTTGATAATATCATCCAAAATTTATGTGCTTTTCTTAAGAATAATATTTTGTTGTAGCTTATCATTAGGTTATTCCACTTTCTTCCTTAAGAAACAACTTCATGTTTCAGTTTTTCATATTCCAACTCTTTTGACTTTAATTGCTCAGCCATACCTTCTTCAATTTGCTTTACCTCTGTAGAGGGGGAAAACTACCCTACCACGTATAATTCCCAAACAAAAGGTTGGATCCACAAGGAGAGAACCTTTTGTGGGGTGAACCATGGGGGCTATGTTGTACTCTACACTCGGTGCTAGGGGGAAGGGTTCACCAAGAATGGTTTAAGGACTCATTCCAAGTCCTTAGGATATTCAGGAATGTTTGATGTATTTAGTTTTAAGAAAACACCTAAGTTTGGTCTTTCTAGATCTAAACTAGGAGAGATAAAGGACAATGCAAAAAATATAATAGAACAACTGAAAACAGAATGCAAGCATACAAGAGCTAACCTAATATGATTCTTTATTTTGAATGCTCACTAACCTAGGGTTTATTCTAGAAAACCTTTAAAGTAGACAACACACAAAATAAATGCACAGAAGTTATCCCTAGATGCAAACTAAATGCCTTTCACTTTCAGATGCCTAAGAATCAATAATTAGATTAGATATTCAACCAATAAAATGATTAGAGCACTTATCTAGATCGGTGGTTGACTTAGCTCTTTCTACCTCTTGTCCAATGATATCAAAAATACCTATTTCTGCAAGATAACTCATAAAACACTTGAAAATGGGATTAGCATTAGGGGACCTACTTAGGCCTCTATGTAACAGTACCTAGGTCCTTTTAGATGACCTTTTAACACAAAATCAAAAATTGACCTTTGGAGAATTAATCATGAAATAAAAATGCAGTAACTAAAAAAAATAAAATGCAATAGTGAAAATAGAATCTTGAAATTGCCCCTAGTGTACTCTAGGGAAAATCGTGCCTCACCTAGAGTGGGCATGATAACGCAACAGCAAAGTCATGCCCTACCTGGACGGGGTGTGATCTCGCTTCTACGGACTGGTTTGCCCTAATCTGGGCAAGCAAAGTCACGCTTCGCTAATGCTAAGCGCGATATCACTGCAAATTAATGAAAATAAAAAATCGAGTGCAGAAGATGAAATAAATGTCAAAAACAAAGTAAGCAAACCCTAATGGACATCGTAGAAACAGGTAAAGAAATTGAAGTATCCAAGTGGGCACTCTATCTCTCTGAACCACACCATGGATCCACCAAGTCACATAGCAAATCAATCCAATCCATGCAATAGAAGATTAAATCTAAAATTTGCACTTCAGGGTTAGCTTGTAGCAGAAGAAAGCAAAGGAAGAAGAGCGAGCTATAAAAATTTGAGCTTAATCAATAATCAAAATTTTGCATTAAGATCGCACATCAAAAACTTTCATATGATTAAGCAAGAACATCCTTCCTTTTATAGATGAAATCGGAGGGAAAAGGGTGGGCAAAATAAACCCAAAGCCGATGCCAAAACATGTTGGAGGGTTTAAACCTGGGTCTAAGTGGGCCAAAAAGAATAAAAATAAAAATAAATTAAAACTAGCGAAGTCACGCTCCAAGATGATGGAGCGCGATATCGCTTAGACGAAGTCGCGCCCACTCATGACGGAGCATGATTTCACCAAAGGCACTAAAACAAGAAAGGTTGGGGGAGGAGAGGCCTATCCTTGTCTTAGGCAAGGGTTAGGGACCTCTTAGGGGTTCTAAGGAAGATTGCCCATTGAAAGTGGGTCAATTTTCCGTGTCTACATTTTGCCCCCTCTTTGATGCATTTATGGCCTAATAAATGTGTCAAAGAAAGGATGTAGGCACACACATTGGGAAACAAAAACAAGAGAAATGGGGTGGTTGGGTTAGAAGAAAGGAGTGGTGCAAAAATGGTGTCATTTCGGACACTTTTAATTTTACATGTAAATCGAGGCATTAGGGACATTAATGCCTCTATAGGCTAGGGTGCCCCCTCGAGTTTTTATGAAAAAGCAATGTTTCATAAAAACTCGAAAGAACTGACGTAGAAGAAAAGAGAGAGAGAAAGAGCGACAACCGAGCAAAGCAAAAGGGGTAAAAAGAAAACAAAAATAGGGTTAAAAAGGTAAAAAGGGGTAAAACCCTAATTCATTTTTACCATGAAGAGGAGAGAAAATAGAGCTCTGGGAGAGAAAAGATGATGGTGCTTCTAGTTCACCGAGTGGCGACCATGAGGGGTGAGGTTGAGGCACGAGAACGGGTAAGGATCGCTTCTAACTCTCCTCAAGCATAATTTTTTTCTTATTTTTTGTAATTTAATTAGGGTTTTGAGGAATTTTTGGGGAAATCATTGTAGAAGTCATGCAAAGGATTTTGTGCCACAATGACTCGGAGTGTAACTTTGTGGCCTCGACGTGACGTTGCACTAGGTGGGGTACGACAAAATCACGCCCAGAAGAAATTGGGCATGATTTCATGAAGTCACACCCTAAAAATAGTGAGTGTGATTTACATGGGACGCGACTTTACGAAAACTAGGGAAAAAAGGAAGAAAAACAAAAAGAAAGAAAGAAAGAGAGAAAAATAAGAAAAGAAAGAAAACAAGTAAACCCAAAGTGCAATTTTCAAATTGGAATCTTCGTATGCTTAATGATGTTGAATTAATTTTAATTTTTTAATTTTATTATGAAACTGATTAAATTTTATTTTGTGAGTGTAGCTAGGTATTCTCGAGAGTCGAGAGTGGTGGGCAGGGGCTTTGGTAGAGCTAGATGCTCTGGGATAGGTAGAGAGGGCTAGACTAGAGGTGGTGGGGCTAGACCATGTGGTGAGGATGCCATGGATAGAGATAGATAGGGTGATGTTGACTACCCTAGCAGAGAGGTGGTATCCAGAGACTTCCACTTTTCGGTTACCAATAGGGGAGATGACCATCACATTGGAGGATGTGTGGTGGATCTTGAGGATCCCCATCAGGGGGAGAGGTCTATGGAGCATGAGGGAAGGTGGCCACTCTTCAATGGTTTTTTGTAGGTTTCACCCACCAAGTGCGAGAGGGCACCATAGCAGTTGATGACCTGGTCGACCGCTACGGAGCGGACCCTCTGATCGTAGTGCTCTTAGGGGTTGTGGCTAGTCTCTTGACATGCCACACTAGAAGATGATACTTGCCATGGGCACTAGTGGGAGTAGTAGAAGACATGCGACATCAAGGAGTTTTATTCACATGGGGCCCTTATGTGTTGGCCCATTTATACAGGATGTTGTACAACATCATGTATAAGCGGCGTACAGGACTGGTGTGTATGACTTTGCTCCAGGTGTGGTGCTGGGAGCACATCATGGTGTAGAGACCATTAGCACTACTAGGACCATTGCCTAACCTAGAGTAGCTAACAACATACAGATGGCCAAGATCCCTAGAGAGGACCATGAGGGCCTACGTAGGGAACCTACCACTAGCTAGGTGGGTGATCGATGAGCTTTAAGATACGTAGCTCATATGGTGACCATGGAGGCTTCACCCTGGATGGGTAGATGATAGGATAGAGCTAGCTAGGGTGAGGAGGATCAGATGGCTGAGGTCAGAGAGGGAAGAGCTAGAGGTATTCAGGTTCGATCGAGTCCTACGGTAGTTCGAGATCTTACAAGGAATCCCAGACCTAGGGGACTACTAGTATCAGAGGGTGACCCAAGACCTAGTAGGGGTTGGAGGTGAGCCAGACCTCACCAGATGGGCCGAGGAGGACATAGATGATCCTCCTTACGTTGACCTAGGGGTAGGCGATGTAGGGGTGGCCATCGGGTATAGGTGGTGGTACAGAGGAGTCATGCCCTAGAGGATCTCCCTACCCATACTAGTATAGAGGCACCAGGTGATGGACCTAGGCATGCAACGAGTATTTCGAGAGGTAGCTCACAGGGCCATAGAGAGGGTACAATAGGCTCCTACTATGTTGAGATAGAGGCTGACACGGGTCTAGATCTGGGTGGTAGAGGAGACCATCCCAGCAGTAGGGACCAGAGAGGGAGGAGTGAGAGATGCCCCTACACAGATAGAGGGGCCACAAGTCAGATTCCTTAGGGAGGCATCCACATCAGTAGTGGTGGGAGGCTAGAGCCAAGGGATAGAGGAGCTATGGGTACAGCTAGCTTCTCTATAGACATAGATGGCCCAACTATAGGTTGAGAGGGACACAACATTGGTGGAGGTTACCCAACTTCAGGGAGAGGCGGCCTAGTTGGATGGAGAGTGCCAATGGGCTAGGGATGAGGGGATGGCTATCATTGGGAGCATCCAGGTAGGGGATGCAGTGCAACTCCTTCAGGCGGAGCTACAGTGGATAGGTGATAGGTTGGAGGTAGCTATTTAGAGGGCCACATTTTTTGAGGTGGCTTACTATGCAGCTATCCCTCTAGAGTGGAGGATGGAGCCTCCTCCATCCCTTCGATCAGTGAGTAGATCATGATCCCGATCATGGGAATCGATGACATCTCAATAGTTAGTGATTTAGCTGAGGTTGCCTCCACCTTAGGGAGGGCCAGAGGGAGCTGGCTCTTAGAGCTAGGAGAGGATAGGCTAGGGATCGGGATGACACACCAATTTTTTATTGTGGTGTGCATCCCTAGGTTGAGTGTACCAAGTCTAGATTGTGGTACACCAACCTCACATGATGTACTCTTTTTCCTACGAGTAATACATAGCTACGGATATTATTGTGATTTTATGTGTTCTATGTGTAATGATTTAATGCATGTTTTATATGTTTTGCTTGTTTATTTTAAGTATTTTTATGTATGCAAGATACATGAAGATGAATGAATGCAAAAAAGGGAAGAACAAGGAGGAAGAAGGAACGAAATCAGACAAGGGAAAACAAGAGAAATAAAGAAGGGAAGAAAGAAGAGAGAAGAAAGAAGAAAGAAGAAAGAAGAAGAAGAGAAAATAAGGGGTCCAAAGGTCAACCATCAAAAAAGGAGAAGAACGAATGATCCATAGTATAAGACTAGCGTAGGTTGCAACGAACCAGTGTAGCCAGACACTATAGATCGTATTAACGAGATAGCTAGACCCGTTATGGGTATAGCACTTGCATTAATGTGAAAAAGTGTGTGTGGAGTGTTGACCCACTATGGGTGGTTGCTCCCTTATTGACTATTGTGAGGTGATTACCCGCTAGGATGTATGTCGAGGTCTACTAAAAATGACCAAGGAGCTTATCCTGTAATGGGGTGTTGAGCCTATTGAGTCAAAAGAGAGTATGACCCGATAGAAGATCATAAATAGTGCAATACCCACTAGGATGTATAAATATCCCATGTGGGGTGTAATATATATAAAATAGTATGCAAGTGCTATCCTAGATAGGGATCTTAAGAAGACTTTGTGCAACAAGATTTTTTAGCATAATGAAGGAATCGAGAAAAGGAGAAGAAGCGATCATAAGCAGAAAATAAGAAGAAGGAAAGAATCCCTAGGGGGATCTTGCTAGGCATCAGAGTCCTAGTGAGAAGTGCAATGCATGTGAGCTATGACCTAACTAGGTATCATCACATGCCATTGTCGCAAGATCCCCAAAATCTATATGAACAAGCAATCATGAACAATCAATCATGCATTTATGATAGGAAAACATGCAAGGTGTTAGGTTAGATGTCAAGCAATCATGCAAGGATGACAAGCAATAATGCAATATGAGCAAGTAGGTGAATGCAATGGAAAATGAAGATGCAACTATATGAAGATTTTTGTTTTATATATATATATATTATATATATATTCTTTTGTACTTATGGAGAGTTAAAATCAATGCAAAATCTAAATGCACCATTCATATTATCAAAATAAATAGGTGTGCCATGAGGTGTTGGATCGAAGACATCCTCAAAATCATGGAGAAGCTCTTTTAAAGCTCTTCGTTCAACATCTATGGCACGATAATCACAACATTTTCTAATAGCACCATTCTTTTTAGCATAAAAGACTTTATACAAAGATTCATCATTTTCTTGCATAGAAACAATGTTATTTTCAGAACAAACAGAACCAACCATATTACAAGACACTATCTTTGGAGGAAAAGGAAAATTAACACTTTTATTATCATCTATTGACAACATTTGATATTCCATATATTCTGCATAAGTCATAAGATGGTCATCATCCTCAAAAGGTAGAGGTTGATTCTTATTAGGTATAAAACCTATACCACATCTCCCAGGACAAATCTCAACATCCAAGGGTTCTTGAATACCCTTATATTGTGGTCCCAATCCTTTACCTGCATATCCCATACCGGACAGGATCTGCTTAGGAAGGGGATAATCATTAGTGAGATAGCATTGAGCAAAAGAGTGCTCATTGAGAGATGGGTTGCTACCATGGAGCTTCTCTTTGGAAGCCATACCTTCAAAGATGAAAGCACACGTGCCAATGTGTATAACATCACCCTTATTATGAGGCAAGCCCATAGTTTGGGGTGAAGGTGGTAGCTTGGCTAGATCTAGAAGAGGCTCTTGAAGAAACTGATTATCATGATCCAAGGAGAAAGAATGGGTTTTATGTTCCTCACTCACTTTTAAACTTTGAAGATGCTCAAAAATTTGAGATGAGGAACATGGAGAAATTGTTGAAGAAATAGAAGGACAAGAATAAGAATCTATTTGAGCTAACTCTATATTTGAACAAAATTCAAATGGTCGAGGGTCACCCAGAATGGTGATAACTTGATTCTTGAATTCAAACTTGAGACACTGATGAAAAATAGAAGGGACAACCTTCATAGCATGGATCCAAGGTCACCCAAGAAGAAGATTAAAATATGCAAGACAATGTACCACATAAAACAAAGTATCCAATATTCTCGGCCCTACTTTTAAGGGAAGAGATATGACACCACAAGCCTCTTGGGACTCATTGTTGAAATCTTTAATGATGATATCAATTTTTGTTAAATCTTCCTCTTTTAATCCAAATTTTTGAAAGAATTGATATGTACACAAATTGAGGGATGACCCATTATCAATCAAAACTCGCTTGATAAGGGTATCCCCAATAAGTGTGGTGATGTAAAGTGAAGAATCTCCATGTAAGTTTGAGGAAGGTTTATCATCATCTGAGAATGAGACATGATGTATCCCAAAAGAACCTATGGTGTCAACTATGGCATCAGGAGGGATATATGGGGAAATAGATTATTGTTGTAAAAATTTCATTAAAGCATTTTTGTGGTCGGGAGAAGTCTGCAAAAGTTCTAACACTAATATCTTTTTTGGAGTACTAGCTAACTACTTTTGAAGATCAAATGAAACCTGTGACTATGGTCTCAACACTATAGGTGGAATCCTTGTAGCTGAATATTTTCTCTGATTCTCCTTTAAAACTGAACTGGGCTGAGATACTAAACTCTGTCCTTGTTGATGTTGCTGATTTTGAGCCTGTTTCCTTGTAGTTACCCCAACCATACCAACCACATTACTATGACGTAGGGAATCATCTTGATGAGCCACCTGATTGGTTGTTTGTTGCTCATGCTTTGGTAGGGGATCCTTAAATATCCCCATGTCTTGATTCGTTGTTGGAACTTGTTGAGTAGGAGTTTGATTATTTGTTTATTGGATATTTCCTAAATCAATGCATCCTGCATCAATCAAGTCTTGAACCACATGCTTCAATTTCTTACAAGTGTTCATCCAATGTCCTTCTACTCTATGATAAGTGCAATATTGATTTACCTTATACCAATGAGCTGTAGTATCTGGCTATCTTATTGGAGGTAATTCTATTGCCTTAGCATCCAATAATTGTTTCAAAATTGCTTCCATAGGGATATTAAGTCTTGTGAAATTCCTTTGAGGAGGCTTCTAAAGTACAATCTTTTGTAGGTTGTTATTGACATTATTAACAGGCCTACTATCACTATTGCCTCCTATATGCTTACTCTTAGGTTGAGACTTAATTGGCTTATCTTATTTAACCTTAAGTTGACCTCTTCTAATGAGAGCTTATTCCACTTTTCTTTCTAACTCAATTTCTTTATCTAAAGATGTGATAATAGTAGTTTCTAATGCATAAGATAATTGTTCTTGTAAATTACCAATAAATATATCAAGCATATATTTCTGAGACACAGGTTGTCTTAATCGACCAACTAAACTTCTCCAACGGGCTAAAATTTTTGAAAATCTTTCTTCTTTACTTTATTTTAAATCATATAAATCTCTCATAGTCACTTCCTTTTCAATGTAAGCACTAAATTGGTGAACAAACATCTCTGCAGTCTTCTCAAAACTCTTTAAAGAATAGTTGGGCAACCGATAATACCACTCTAATGATACTCTAGCAAGACTCTTTGAAAATATTTTCAATAAGAGCATATCATCATAAATAAGATCATGATAAGCTATTCTGAATCCTCTTAGATTCTCTATTGGATATTTAGTCCCTTTATATATCAATAACACTGGAATAGGGAAATACCTAGGATAAGGTCTAGCAACAATAATAGGATCCAATAGCTAACTACACATTTCTTTATACCTATATGTAAACCCTGAAGGTTGAATCATACCATCCTTGAAACAAACTGATTCACTATACTTGCCAAATTTTGCATCTCTAAATTACTATGTATGTTTTCTAGACTTTTCAAAGGAGGAATGTATGTATGTTTAAATCTTGATGTTTGATTCAAGTTTTGGATACCTTGGTTGTATGTAACACTTTGTGGATAACTAACATTTGGTGGAACAAAAGCAATGGGTTTTGATATTAGAGGATGAAGGAGGAAATTGAGAAAATATTTTTGGGCCACTATTAGTTAGAGAGACTTGCAAATTCCCTCCAACATTGGTGGTATTAGTAGTGGCACAAGTCACTTGGTTCTTAAAATTGTTTTGATGCAAGGATTGAGATGTAGGAATTCCATGATGAAGCAAAGGAGACCTATTGGGATGGGAAGGAGTAGCAAACTCTTTTTCAAGATGGGCTTCTCATTCTACATATTCAAATAGTTTTTCCTTATGAGCTTTCATGAATTTCCAAATGTGATCAAATGATGAAAAGACATAACTTCCATTAGGTCCAGTAAAAGGATCAAGATTATTTTAATTTCTATGAATACCTCTTCTATTGGAAATTTGAGTTATTTTATGTTTTCATTGATGTCACATGGATCAATAATGTCACATGGATCACATTTGGTTTTGGTGGCAAAAATATTTTATAAATAAGCATTTATGATATTTTGGAAAGCATGGCTATTTACAGGGTTTTTATGAAAACCAAGGCAGACAAAATAAAAGGTTTTATTTAAAACCATGGTGGGCTTATGTGGAAAGGGATTTTATTAAAAGCCAAGGTGGAATTTTATTTCATCGAAAAAGGACCTCCGATGATGAAGATATTAAAGTTTAAAGTTTAAGTTTAAATTAATGGAGGGCCGACCTATGTGCAATTAATGGAGGTTGGCTTATATATATATATATATATATATATATATATATATATATATATATATATATGTATGTATGTATATATATGTGTAAAGGTTTCAATTTATTTTGGAAAGTGGGCATATTATATATCGTCAGAAAGCTTATTTCGAGGGATATTTGACTAACTTATTTAGAAGGAGAAATAAGGTGTGTGTAAAGAGATATTTATGATTTTGCAAAAGGGTTCCAAAATTGAAGTTTACCTTGTTCTTTTTCAAGAGGATTAATTCTTTCATGAGGTGACAAGGTATGCAATATTGTGATTTATTTTATTTTATGGTATAAGTGGTTTTGGGAGTGAAAAGGTTATGCAATGTTTTGATGTATTTAATTTTATGGTACAAGTGGTTTTAGGAGAGATAAGGAAGTTGTGAAATTAAAGTCCTTGGTGATGATTATTGAAAAGTGGAGTAATGTTGATTATTTTGTGATTTACTAACCCTTGTGAAGATTGGCAAAATAATTTTGTGATTGTGGAATATTTACAAAGATATTTTTTTCATCTTCATAAAAGGTATGGGTATATTCTCCTATTGATTGTTTATGGTGGTTGATTTCTGAAATATCATTGGAGAGAAAAGGATTTTTTGTGGTTTCCTTTTCGAAAGTGGTTGGTTGAATGCTTCAAGTTTTTTTGAATTGAGAGTTGTGTCTAAACCTTGTTTGATAAGTATAGTTGTTTAAGACCATTGGTTGTGAAAGAACTTGAGTTATAAAAGAACATGAGTATCATTGTTATGTGATATTTATGGTTGAGCATTGTTGGAAACATTTGATTTGGTTGATACATACTTGGACTAGGGTTGTGTGAGAGAGAGTTGTCCCTTGTGGTGATTGACTTGAGTTGAGTTGAGATTGATTTGATTTGAGTTGAGATTGAGATTAGAACATATTGAGTCTCTAACAATTCTATTTATGCTTCTATGAGTTGATTTGATTTGATTTGATTTGAGTTGAGATTGAGATTAGAACATATTTAGTCTCTAACAATTCTCTTTATTCTTCTATGAGTTGAGTTGATTTGAGATCATTGTGGATCATTGTTGTCATCCATTGAAGAGTACATTGCCATTCATTGTTGAGTTCATATTTGAGCTTTACCTTGATAGATTTGTGGATGAGATTTGAGTGCTACTTGAGCATGATTGATTGAGCCTTTGAGAAGGCCTTTGGGACATATTTGAGGATAGTGTTGGGAAATATTTATGGACAATTTTAGAGTAGATTTGGGCAAGTTCTTGGTGAGCTTGCTAGAGTAGTTTTGGGCAAGTTCTTGGTGAGCTTTCTAGAGCAGATTTGGGTAAGTTCTTGGTGAGCTTACTAGATCATATTTGGGAAAGTTCTTGGTGAGCTTTCTAGAGCATATTTGGGTAAGTTCTTGGTGAGCTTGCTAGCATAGATTTGACAAGTTCTGTGTGAGCTTGTTAAGCAGGTTCTGTGTGAGCCTATTGAGCAGGTTCTTAGTGAGCATATTGATAGAGCTTTGGAGGTGATAGAGTATAGAGGACAGAGTCTCAGTGGATAGAGATCCAATAGCCAGTACAGTTGAAGAGAGATCTAAGTGAGAATTCTTCAAGTGGAGAGAGGTCCACCAGTTAGTACAGTTGAGAGATAGAGTCTTCTAAAAGATCACATAGCCAGAGCAAAAGGGAAAAGAGTTATCCTATGGAAGAGATCCACAAATTTGAGATTAGGGGATCAACATCTCCTTTGGACATAGATCCATAAACATTGTAATTGGGAGTGATTACCAAATATATTGATTGAGAAAGTTTTAGTAAAATATTTTCTCCGTGGAGTAGCCCACATTGGGTGAACCACATAAACTATGGTGTCTCTATTGTGTATGGTTTTTGTGCATTGCTTTGATTACTGCTATTGATACTGCTATCTTTACACAAAATAATATTGAATTGGAAGAAAAATTAAAAAGTTGTCTTATACTGTTCACCCCCCCTCTCGGTATAAGCTTGTGTTCTTCAATTGGTATCAGAGTGGGTTCCTTCGGAAAGGCTAACAACTTGAGGGTCGATTCTACAAAGAACATAGAGGCTATAGATATGGATGCCAAGTTGCTACTTGACACAAATGAAGAGAAAGAAGAGGAATATTTCAAAGCACCAAAGGTCCCATATTTTAGATCTGGGGAATCGCACTCAAAAGGAAAGGAAGTTATAAAAGATGAAAGCAAAGAAGCACCTAAGATTTGTGAGGAAAGTTCCAAAGTTTCTATGGCTCCAAATATTCAGTTTGGTTCTTGTTTTGAGATAGGTGAATCAAGTTCAAAGGGAAAAGAAATTATTGAAGAGAAAGGCAAGGAAGAAACTAAGGAAGAGGTTTTAAATGCTACAAAGAAGATTCAAGGATGCAATGCACAAGTTGAAGATGATCATAAGGATAATGATCAAGAAAGGTATGATGAACAAAAGGCTTTTCAAGGACATTGTTTTTCTTGTAATGGATTTGGACACAGGGCTATACATTGCAGGATCCATAGATCAAAGAAGTTTGATTTTGCTAGAAGAAACTTCAAGGGAAGAAGGTATGGTTTTTAGGGACATTGCTTCTCATGCAATAGGATTGGTCATAGAGCTTTTTAGTGCAAATGAAATGAGCAATATGGTTTTGGTTTTAGAGCTACACAATTCAAAAATCATGGTTATAATGGTCATGAAAATAGAGCTTCACAATATAGTGTTCAAGAAAGGAATGGATATGGAAATTATTTTAAGAATGAATTCAAGATATGGGAATCATCCAAAGGCTACAATATCAAGTGTTTTAATTGCAATAACTTTGGGAATATTGCAAAATGGTGTAGGACTCAATTCCAAACAGGTTCAATGCAAGAAGGTCAAACAGGTTCAAGCAAGAAGGTCAAACAGGTTCTAGATAAGAAGATCAAGTAATTCATCAAGAGAAGGATATCAAAAAAATATGGAAGGAAGTTGATAGAGGAAAGAAACAAAGTAATATGGAAGTAAAGATACTCCCACCCCAAAATTAATCACCTCTAGAGAGAAGGGGGTGAGGGGGATAAGCTTAAGAGTTATATCTTTTAGCCCCATAGGTGTCTCTTTTGCCATTGATGTCAAAGGGGACAAATTTGAGTAAGGGGGAGAGCATTGAGTTAGGGGGAGAAACCTCATTGAGTTAGGGGGAGTAGCCTCCATAGAGAGTATTGAGTCAGGGGGAGCAACTTTGATTCTTATAGATGGATTTTGCAGTAATTTGTTGCATAACTTTATTATTATTAAACATGAACCATTCACTAATATGCAAAAATATCAAATCATTCATCCACAATACATTATCCACAATAACAATCCACAAATGAGAGAGATATAGATAATACCCTTAAGGTAGGGCAACACCAATAATAATACTTAAGGAAGGAATAACTCCACAAGATCTCCCAAGATGAGAGGCCACTTCGTGGGCACGACGACTACATAAGATTCTTCTTAAATGATATGAATATATCCTTACAACGACAAATATCTCTTCTTTATATATCCATATTCTTATTCTACTTTGGAGAGCCTACTATTAATATTATATTATATTAAAATATAATATAATATTATAATACAATCAACCTTGGGTTATGTGTGGCCCATGCCAATCCTTATACAATATAATAATATATCCCCAAATATCTATTCCTAGGTACCCTACCATGCCACCCTCCTTACAAATGTTTCGTCCTCGAAACATATGAAGAAACTTGATAGTATGATTTGCTAAGCAATGTTAGCAATTGGTACCAATATCGCTCATCCATCCATCCAAGTGATACCAGATGATGCTGGTACGCCATTTTGTTACTTGAGTATCAAAATCTACTTTGTTGGCTCCATGCTTCTGCTGCTGTATTTTGATAACTTGAATGATGGGTCCACTTGTTTCTTGATGCTGATGAACCATGCTGAAAACCATGATCATTATGCTTTCTTTGCCAAACACTGCCATAGTCGGTGCCTTGCTGATTACATGTAGAACCATAATGTTGTTGCCTTGAACCATGCCTCCAATATTGTTTCGCTCATGGTGGTGTGGATGGCAATATGGTGCAACCTTTACTTGATGTTCTACCTTCTTTGACTTTTCAACCTTTGGCTTCATTGTTATAAATTCTTCTACACCTTGTTCTTTCATGTTATCTTTGTTTGGTGTGTCCTTGTGCTCTTCTATCAAATATTCCTTGGACTCTGTTGCTTGCTATCACCTTCGTGGATTCTGTTTCTGTTCTTCAATTTGTTCTTCTACAACCACTTCTTGATTTTCCTTGTATCCTTGCTCCTCAAGCTGAGAAATATCCTGCAATGTTATTTCCACTAAATTAGTTATTGCTACTTCTTTCATGGAATCTGTTGCTACTATCGCCTTCTTGGATTCTATTTCATGTTCTTCAATTTGTTCTTCTACAACCACTTCTTGATTTTCCTTGTATCCTTGCTCCTCAAGTTGAGACATATCCTGCAATGTTATCTTCTTTTTTCTATACCATAACTTCATAAACTTCTTTTGCACATTAATGTTAACAGTACCCAAAGAATCTAACCAAGGATAACCAAGAACAATATCCTCATCATCCATCTCAATAGCATAGAAATCTGAATGTAAAACATATTTATCCATGGTGATCTTCAAATCTTCAAAAATCTGAACATTCTCACCCTCTAGTTGTATGTCCTTAATTTTTGTTGCTTGAACTTGCAACTTCTTAGCAAAAGCAATATTAATAAAATTACATCTACTACCAGGGTCAATGGAAATAATAACCTGTTCCTTTTGAATGCTTCCATGAACCTGCAAAATAGAATTTTTATATTTAAACAAATTTCTTTGTCCATTTTCTAATTTATCTTCCACCACAGGTATGGTTTCCTCTGTCTGCATACTAACATATTTTTTATCTTCCCTAACCTTTTCCTCTTTCTTCTTGAGTAATTTTATTTCTTTTTCATAGTCGTCGATCAAATCCCTTAGGAAATCTACATAATATGGGTCCCATTTACTCAAGAATGCATGCTTCACTTCCTCCAAAGTGTATTCATTATTTGTTTCTTGACAAAAATTTACCAACCACAACAAAGCTTTCCCTTGAAGAGAGAAATTAAGGGAGTATTTCCAATAAGGATTACTATGATGTCGATAGACAAACTTTTTCCACCATTCCATAGCATCAATATCATCTTCTCCAGAAAAACTTTGGAGTGCCATTGTGCATGCCCTAATGCAACTAGGGTTTTTTGATAATAAATATCATATCATGCCCTAATGCAAACTAGGGTTTTATGGAAAAAAATATATCTTCCCACCAAGTTGAAGCTAAAAATCCCAAAGACAACTACATCTGCAATTTTTTCTTCCAACAAAATAAAGTGCAACTAATTTGCTTATCCGAACTAAACAAATTGTCTTTTGAAAAATTTGCAACTTGAAAATTCGTCACTTTCCTTGTTCCAAATGGCTGACTTCAAAAGGTCGTATCTCCCTCAATACTGCTCGGATTCCTTCATATGACCACTCATTTTAAAGCTCTTCAAATTCTACACAATCTGATCCAAGAATCGCCTCAATCGGATTAGCTGTCGCAAAGATATGGCTTCTAAAAGATGAGACGTTTTTCCAAAAAAAAGCTGTGAAATTCGTCACTATCTTGTTTCGAATGACTAACTTCAAAAGGTCTTATCTCCCTCAATACTACTCAGATTACTTCATATGACCACTCATTTTAAAGCTCTTCAAATTTTGCACAATCTAATTCAATAATCGCTTGAATCGGATAGACTTGCGCAGAGATATGGCTCCTGAAAGATGAGATGTTTTTCCAAAAAAAATTGCCCTAATTCTAGGGTTTCACACAAAAATCCCCACTTTGCCAAAATCATTGCTCTGATACCACTTGTTGCATAACTTTATTATTATTAAACATGAACCATTCACCAATATGCAGAAATATCAAATCATTCATCCATAATACATTATCCACAATAACAATCCACAAATGAGAGAGATAGATAATACCCTTAAGGTAGGGCAACACCAATAATAATCCTTAAGGAATGAATGACTCCACAAGATCTCCCAAGATGAGAGGCCACTTCGTGGGCACGACGATTACATAAGATTCTTCTTCAATGATATGAATATATCCTTACAATGACAAATATCTCTTCTTTATATATCCATATTCTTATTCTACTTTGGAGAGCCTACAATATTATATTATATTAAAATATAATATAATATTATAATACAATCAACCTTGGGTTATGTGTGGCCCATGCCAACCCTTATACAATATAATAATATATCCCCAAATATCTATTCCTAGGTACCCTACCATAATTGTAGTGATTTGCATTAGAGGTGTTGCCATCAATGACAAAGGGGGACATTGTTAGAAATTTGAGTTATTTTATGTTGTCCTTGATGTCACATGGATCGCATTTGGTTTTGGTGGCCAAAATATTTCATAAATAAGAATTTATGATATTTTGGAAAGCATGGCTATTTACAGGTTTTTTATGAAAACCAAGGTAGGCAAAATAAAATATTTTATTTAAAACCATGGTGGGATTATATGGAAAGGGCTTTTATTAAAATCCAAGGTGGAATTTTGTTTCATCAAAAAATGACCTCCGGTGATGAAGATATTAAAGTTTAAAGTTTAAGTTTAAATTAATGGAGGGCCAACCTATGTGCAATTAATGGAGGTCGGCATATATATATATATATATATATATATATATATATATATATATATATATAAAGGTTTCAATTTATTTTGGAAAGTGGGTATATTATATATCGTCAAAAATATTATTTCGAGGGCTATTTGACTAACTTATTTAAAAGGAGAAATAAGGTGTGTGTAAAGAGATATTTCTTATTTTACAAAAGGGTTCCAAAAGTGAAGTTTACCTTGTTCTTTTTCAAGAGGATTAATTCTTTGATTAGGTGACAAGGTATGCAATATTGTGATTTATTTTATTTTATGGTATAAGTGGTTTTGGGAGTGAAAAGGTTATGCAATGTTTTGATTTATTTAATTTTATGGTACAAGTGGTTTTAGGAGAGATAAGGAAGTTGTGAAATTAAAGGCCTTGGTGATGATTATTGAAAAGTGGAGTAATGTTGATTATTTTGTGATCTACTAACCCTTGTGAAGATTGGCAAAAGAATTTTGCGATTGTGGTAGATTTACAAAGAGATTTTTTTCATCTTCATAAAATGTATGGGTATATTCTCCTATTGATTATTTATGGTGGTTGATTTCTGAAATATCATTGTAGGGAAAATGATTGTTTGTGGTTGCCTTCTTGAAAGTGGTTGGTTGAATGCTTCAAGGTTTTCTGGATTGAGAGTTGTGTCTAAACCTTGTTTGATAAGCATAGTTGTTTAAGCCCATTGGTTGTAAAAGAACTTGAGTTATAAAAGAGCATGAGTATAATTGTTATGTGAGATTTATGGTTGAGCATTGTTGAAAACATTTGAGTTGGTTGATACATACTTGGACTAGGGTTGTGTGAGAGAGAGTTGTCCCTTGTGGTGATTGACTTGAGTTGAGTTGAGATTGATATTAGAACATATTGAGTCTCTAACAATTCTCTTTATGCTTCTATGAGTTGATTTGAGTTGAGTTGAGTTGAGATTTATATTAGAACATATTGAGTCTCTAAAAATTCTCTTTATGCTTCTATGAGTTGAGTTGAGTTGAGATCATTGTGGATCATTGTTGTCATCCATTGAAGAGTACATTGCCATTTATTGTTGAGTTCATCTTTGAGCTTTACCTTGATATATTTGTGGATGATATTTGAGTGCTACTTGAGCATGATTGATTGAGCCTTTGAGAAGGCATTTGGGATATATTTAAGGACAATGTTGGGACAAATTTGAGGACAATGTTGGGAAATATTTGTGGATAATTTTAGAGCAGATTTGGGCAAGTTATTGGTGAGCTTGCTAGAGCAGATTTGGGCAAGTTCTTGGTGAGCTTGCTAGAGTAGATTTGGAAAAGTTCTTGGTCGCTAGAGCATATTTGGGCAAGTTCTTGGTGGGCTTGCTAGAGCAGATTTGGGCAAGTTCTTTGTGAGCTTGCTAGCATAGATTTGACAAGTTCTATGTGAGCTTGTTAAGCAGGTTCTATGTGAGCCTATTGAGCAGGTTCTTAGTGAGCCTATTGACAGAGCTTTGGAGGTGATAGAGTATAGAGGAAAAAGTCTTAATGGATAGAGATCTAGAAGCCAGCATATTTGAAGAGATATATAAGTGAGGAGTCTTCAAGTGGAGATAGGTCCACTAGTTAGTTTAGTAGAGAGACCGAGTCTTCTAGAAGATCACATAGCCAGAGCAGAAGGGGAAAGAGTTCTCCTATGGAAGAGATCCATGAACTTGAGATTAGGGAATCAACATCTCCTTTGGATAGAGATCCATAAACATTGTAATTGGGAGTGATTCCTAAAGATATTGATTGAGAAAGTTTTAGTAAAAGATTTTCTCCGTGGAGTAGCTCACATTGGGTGAACCATGTAAATTGTGGTGTCTCTATTATGTATGGTTTATGTGCATTGCTTTGATTACTGCTATTGATACTGCTATATTTACACAACATAATATTGAATTGGAAGAAAAAGTAAAAAGTGGTCTTATACTGTTCACCCCCCTCTCAATATAAGCTTGTGTTCTTCATCTTCTTGCTCTTCTAGATCTACATTAGGGTCTTCCCTATCAATTTGATCATCTTCCAAAGGAACCTAGTCAAACTCTAATTTTTTCCTCTGAATTCTAGGGAATGAAGCCATTAAAAGTAGTGAAAAACAAATAAGGGAAAACACTACCAAGAAAATTTTAATTTCTTACAAAATTTTCAAACAAAATTAATGATCTTGTTTAGTGTTTGAAAGAAAATGAGGTGTTCATGTCGAGTTTAGCAAATATGTAGAGGGGTAAAACTTCCCTAGCGCATACAATTCATAAATAAAAAGGTTGGATCTTCAAGGAGATAACATTTCATGGGGTGAACTGTGGGAGATATTATATACTCTACACTCAGTTCTAGGGGGAAGGCTTCACCAAGAACAGTTTAAGGACTCATTCCAAGTCCTCAGGATATTCAAGAATATTTGATGTATTCAGTTTTAAGAAAACACTTAAGTTTTGCCTTTATAGATATAAACTAGGAGAGATAAATGACAATGCAGAAAACAAAATAGAACAAATAAAAATAGAATGCAAGTATACAAGAGCTAACCTAATATGATTCTTTATTTTGAATGCTCACTAATCTAGGGTTTATTCTAGAAAACCTTTAAAGCAGACAACACACAAAATAAATGCATAGAAGTTAACCCTAGATGCAAACTAAATATCTTTCACTTTAAAATGCCTAAGAATCAATAATTAGATCGGATATTCAACCAATAAAATGATTGGAGAACTTATCTAGACCAGCGGTTGACTTAGCTATTTCTACCTCTTATCCAATGATATTCAGAAATACCTATTTCTACAAGATAACTCATAAAAAAATTGAAAATGGTATTAGCATTAGGGGTCTAATTAGGCCATTGTGTAACAGTCCTTGGAGGCATAACAGTCAATCCCCCTAGGTTCTTTTAGATGACCTTTTTACACAAAATAAAAAATTGACCTTTGGAGAATTAATCATGAAACAAAAATGCAGTAACAAAAAATAGAAAACAAAAAGCAGCAATATGGTCTAGATACCAAATGGAATGCAATAGTGAAAATAAAATCTTGAAATTACCCTCGATGTACTCTAGGGTAAAATTACACCTCACCTAGAGCAAGTGCAATAATGTAGTAGAAAAGTCGCACCTTTCCTAGACAGGGTACAATCTCGCCTCCACGGACTAGTTTACCATAATCTGGGTTAGCGAAGTTAAATTTTGCTAATGTCAGGTGCGATATCACTGTAAATTAATAAAAAATAAAAAAATGAGTATAGAATATGAAATAAATGTTATAAAAAAGGTAAGTAAACCCTAATGGACTTCGCAGAAGTAGGTATAGAAATTGAAGTATCCAAGTGGGTACTCTATCTCTCCAAACCACACCATGGATCCACCAAGTCACACAACAAATCAATCCAATCTATACAATAGAATATTAAATCTAAAATTCACACTTTGGGGTTAGCTTGCAATAGAAGAAAGCAAAGGAAGAAGATCAAGCTATAAAAAATTCAAGCTTAATCAATAATCAATATTTTGCATTAAGATCGCACATAAAAAACTTGCATATGATTAAGCAAGAACATCCTTCCTTTTAATGATAAAATAAAAGGGAAAAGGGCAGGCAAAATAAACCCAAATCCAATGCCAAAACACGTTGGAGGGTTTAAACCTAGATCTAAGTGGACCAAAAGAATAAAAATAAAAATCAAATTAAAACTAGCGAAGTTGCACCTCGGGATGACAGAGCACGATATCGCTCCAATGAAGTCGCGCCTAGTCATGACGGAGCGCGATTTCAACAAAGGTACTAAAACAAGCAATACTAGGAGAGGAGAGGCCTATCCATGCCTTAGGCAAGGGTTAGGTACCTCTTAAGGGTTCTAAGGAAGATTACCCACTGAAAGCGTGTCAATTTTTTGTGTCTACAGCCTCTTCAACTTTAAATTTCAAGTCAATGAGTTCTTGTGATAACTTTGCATTTGTCATCTCATCCTCTTGTACTTGAGTCTTCAATATTGAGTTCTTCTTTCTAAGCCTTTTCAACTCTTCAAGAGCAACAACAAGTTCCTCTTCTATGTCAACTATGGCTTCCTCTTCATTTTTTGGATATCTCTCTTTTTCTTTATTTTTGTCAACAAGAGCATCTTATTTCTCCTCTATAGCCAAAAATAGGATTTCTTCTCTTTCAATATCAGAGAGTATTTCATCATTGCTAGAAGAACTACTTGCTTTATCAATATAAAGACTCTTCTTATGCCTTTGAAAGATATTTTTTTCATGCTTGCTTTGATCGTGCCTGTTTTTCTTTTCATGATAAAATTTTCTTTCTTTTTCTTGTATTCCTTTTCTTCTTCTTTGCTACTACTTCTATCTTGTGGGAAATTAGATGCATAGTGATAAATGCTTCCATAATTAAAACATTTCACAATATGTATACCTTTATGTTTTCTTGGAACCTTATTATTTTATCGCACAAAATTAGCTTCTTCTCTGCTGCTTGATTCTTCACTTGACTCTGGTTATTTATTCTTTATCTTCTTTGAAGCTTTAAATATGGCCTCCTATTTGGATGTTTGATATTTTTTTTAGTCCTCATATCATAGGTTATAAGAATTCCATGTAGCCCATCCATGTTTAAGGTTTTAAGATCCTTCATTTCTTCAATTGTCGAGACCTTTGCATCAAACCTCATGGGAAGCGACCTTAATATTTTTTGAATAATATTGGAGTCTTGAAGACTTTCTTTAAGTCCAAAAATGGTGTTGAAAACTTCATCAACACGGAGTAGATATCTAGAAATATCTTCCTCATATTCCATATTCTAGTCTTCAAACTTCCTCCTGTGGTTTTGAAGTTATTCCATTTTAACCTTATCGTCTCCTTCATATGTTCTTTGTAGCTTGTCCCATATTTATTTTATTGAGGTGCATTGCATAATTTTCACAAAATCTGATTCACATAACCCACTTAATATTGCATTCATTGCCTTGGAATTGTTTTCAAATGGTTTCTTGTCATTTTGATCCATGGAAGGGATTACAGGTGGTTTGAACCCATCCACAACAAATTACCATATATCGTAGCCATGTTCCATCAAATAGGTTTGCATCCTCACACTCTAGAAATCATAGTTAGTCCCATTGAACAATGAAGTCCTATTTGATGAAAAAACTTCTTGGTAAGCCATGTGTGTTCTTGTAATATCTTCCTTCAAGAAGTTAGGCCTTTATGAAGGAACCTTCTTTGATACCAATTGAAGAAACACATGCTTATACTAAGATGGGGGGTGAACAGTATAAGATAAAACTTTTATCCTTTCTTCCCAAAGCAATAACTTGAAATAATATCAATGCAATAATGAAACAATGCACAAATCATCACACATATAAGAGTAAAATATTTTACTTGGAAACACCCTCTCGGGAGAAAACCATGGCAAAATATTGCTTATATTTTTCTTCAATAATTTTTGTGGGCACCAACCCATAGAAGACACCAATTTCATATACAAATTCATTGGCACCAACCCACAAGAGACACCAATAATCTATCCAAGTTTGTGGGCACCAACCCACAAGAGACACAAATCCCCTATACAAGTTCATGGGCACCAATCCATAGGAGACACCAATCCCCTATACAATTTCATGAGCACCAACCCACAGGAGACACCAATCCCCTATTCAAGTTCATGGGCACCAACCCATAGGAGATACCAACCCACAGGAGACACCGATCCCCTATACAAGTTTATGGGCACCAATCCACAAGAGACACCAATCCCCTATACAATTTCATGGGCACCAACCCACAATAGATACCAATCCCCTATACAAGTTCACGGACACCAATCCATAGGAGACACCAATCCTCTAGTACAAGTTCATGGGAACCAACCCATAGGAGACATCAATCCCCTCGAGGCACCAACCTCACTCAGTTCTACTCCAAAAAATGATCACAACCACTACTCAAATTTGGTCCCAAATATGCTCACAAATACTGCTCAAATTTATTTCCACATCTGCTCACAAACACTGCTCAAATATGCTCCTAAATTTGATCAATAATGGCATCAAATTCTGCTCTCAAATATGATACAATAATGATGATATTCCTTTTGTTTGTGATTTCTAAATTTACCTTAAAAATAATTTTCCTTTTGTATGTGCCTTCTAAATCTGCCTTAAAAAAATAATTTTTACTTCCTTGCAAGCACGATCAACTCACGACAGGTCAATAGTAGACTGCGCAAATATAACCCCAATCAAATTTGAAATTTAAACTATCACTGCAGGATCCTTCATATTCTACCATATGACATGCAAAGTGCCTATGCCCTCCAACTGGGCATACCCATGTATAGCTAGACGTCATGGGCACCATGAGGTCCTCACAATAAACAATTTGTGTGTGAGCTCTTTTATTATGTCTCACACCCTTGGTAGGGTAGATGTGGGATTTACAATTCCCACAAAATATGTCAACCAAAAGTAAAACCATCTGCCAAAGATTATATTGTCCTTGTTGTTCTATCAACCTTAGCAAATTTGAAATATGTTACTTGTCTATTTTTCTCCTTATGCTTGAAGGTAATTTCATACTCACTTTTGTTGTGACATCCATTGGGTAGGTAGTCTTGCAATATTCATGCTTGTGATGAATCACTTGAATGTTTCAGCTTTACTCCATCCCTTAGCATTCAATAGTCTCTTTGGCTTCGTTCAATGGTGCTCAAATCTAAAACTCTTTATTTCTCCCAGTCAATGACTCCTTGTACACAAAATCCAATACTATTTCTTTGCTTCACATGTTGGTGCTGGCTCACCACACTTCACTGCACCTCTTTGATTCTCTATTTTAGCGATGTTTGTAACTTTTATATCGAAGACTATCAAATGAAACCTTTTTACTGTCATCGCTCCTCAACTATACCATAGATATTTGATGATGGTGATCTTCTCTTCAATATTTGCTCCACTAGACGATGCTTGGATTGCAAGCTCCTTTCTTGTGCCTCTAGACACTAAAACACTTCTACCATTATGTATTCAATTTTCAAATCTTAAACGGTGATGCACAACTCCAAGTATCTCACTGTTGCTCCTCTCCAATAATGCTTGGCTCGACTCAAGCTTGATTGCCTTGTGTTGTGGTCCTTCTGGATGCTTCACCTTCTCATTGATTACCCATTCTACATCATGAAAAATATCTTCTCAAGATAAATATTTTCCATCAATTCAATGGTGCCTTTTGTGTTGTTATACTGTGACAAGGTGCATGAATTCCATCACTTTCCTCCTGCAAATTTGTGAGACTTTCATCAATGTTGTCTTCTACCTTTTCTTCCACAAGTTCAGCGCTCTTATTTCATTGTAAACACAAAATCTTCATGACATATTTGCTAGCTGCATGTTCTGTTGTCTCTCTAGATATTATCAATGTTCGCTCCTTCAATGTTTGATATTTAGTTGCATTGTCTAGGACTTGTCATGCTTCATCACTACTACACTTGAAATAACATTTTCTTCTGTAAATTCCTCACTGTCGTGTTGTCGCTCCCATATTCTTATTTCATTGATCACACAGTCTCCATGGCATTATATATATCAAACATATTCGATCAATCATTCCCTCAAAAATGAATTCCAACCTTATATTAATATGCAAAAATTTTCACTTGCTTTTGGCACCCAAGGTCGACCCACTTTATTTTTTAATAATATTTATATTTAAATCTTTTTATCAAACCTTTATTTTTATTTTAAAACATTACTTTAATATTTAAATATTTAATTTAAATATTAATGCATACATCACCACTTTAATATTGAAGTATACACCGCCACTTTATATTTAAGCATATAATGGTGCCTTTGACATCAATGACAACTCAATATTTCTAACAGTGAGATCCTCTGACTGATAAATTCACAAACCCTAGGTGCTGTAAATATGAAATGCAAGTAAAACATAGAAAAAGTAAATTGTAAAGCAATGATAAAATTATACCTTGTCAAAATAATATATGTGTTTCTGATTTACACTTTTTGTTGTTGAGGAATTTGAATCATGAGTGCATGAACACTCAACAACATCTGGGGGCTGGTTCAAAAGTGTTGTAGCAAACCAACGACAGTGACAACAATGAAAACTACTCTCTCGAGTAAAAAAAAATGTTCAACCTAGTAAAAATAAAATGTTCCCCCTTCCAGTACACAAAATGAATCATCTTTTATAATTTACCCTCAATCATGTTAGGGTCTTGATGACACCAACGAGCGGCCGAGATTAAAACATAATGAAGGGTTGAGATTGAGATTGGCCAAGTGACATGGATCATGTGAAATGAATGGTTGATATTAAAACGTGATGGGTGGTTGAGATTTATTCATATACATATATATAAATATATATAAATATAAATATAAATATAAAATATATATATATATATATATATATATATATATATATATATATATATATATATATATATATATATATATATAACGGATGGTTGTGATTTGACAATGATGAGTGGTTGAGATTTATTCATATATATAATATAAATATATAATTATAAACATATAAAATATTTATATTTGTACACAAATATAAATAAATAAACAAATAAAAATAATGGAAGGCTAGGATTTGAGGATGCGTAGATGATAAGTTGCTAGCTTTTGGTATCTATAGCCACCAAAAGGTTCAAATAGATATGAAGTGGCAAAGAAGTTTGATGGACACAAGAAAAGAAAATATTACGAAGGTCAATAGTTAAAAAAGTGTTAAAAGAAAAAAAATCCAGAATTGGTCCATGAGTTGCAAGAAATTTTGGAAAGTTAGAACATTCAAAAGTACTTATAGAAGGAGGAAAGAAAGGATTTTTGCAAAACACATCTGATAAGAATCTAGCCTGACATCAAAATTTTATAAAATATTGATGCAAGAAGATGAGAAAAGGTTCTGATAACCATTTGATAGCTCACATCACCTCGAAATAAAAAAAAAAGTTAAAAGAGGAACATAAGCACTCTAGGAAGTAGAGCATAATATAAAAAATGACCAACATTGAATAAGGGTCAAATCATATTATAAGGACTTAGTGTTGGAGCACAAGCCCCTAAAAGCTCAGATGAGCTAAAGGGCTAAGTTATTACTGAGAAAATTTAAGGATCATATATCAATATTAATTGGTCTCAATAATCCAAGGAAAGTAGGTGGTCTATTAAATGCAAGAGCATGGAAATCATAATAGCAACAATCCATAAACTAACTATTAGGGACTAGAAATAACCCTTGTCCCTAGGCACTATGACCCCTCATGGTTGTGGTTTGCTCTTCATATCTTTGATTGGGTGCGTATTTTGCCTTGTACCTCATGCAGAGCATAAGTCCTAGGAATTTTGAGGAAGCATGGAATGTGACTCTTCTAGATGACCTCTGGGATTTTTTACCAATGATGACTTCTTGTTGCGATGCAGTATTTTGGTGCTTGTTCTTCTTTTACTAACCTATTATACCAAGTTTCACTAGGTAAAAGGGGAAGGAAGAAATTAGGAAATAACATGAAATGTAAATTATAAAAATTAAAGCCTATCTAACATATATAAGGATGGCGATATGCCAAGATAATGAAATTTCCATCTTACAACAATGGGATGAATGAACACATGAACCAAGCAAGACAATGAAATTGAACATATATTTTACCATATAACATGTAACTCTAATGACTCTCTACATAGGTCAAGATAGAAACACTAGAGTAGTCATAGTCCCTACAAAAATTATATGAATGTCTAGAACAAAAATAAAAATAATGAAAAAATTGCAATCCCTTGTATTCATTCTAAAAATCATGTAGCACATATATGTATAACCAAGAGGCTCAATGACCTATATATGCAATTGACCCAATGTTTGAGTCTAGATAGAGAAGTAAAATGAAAAGGGAGAGAGAAAATGCCATAGGTCAAATACTTGATACAGTAACAAATACAAACTCTATTTCTTTGCTATAGGGACTACTATTTATAATATTTATAGGTAAAATTTCAAATTCAAAATCCCCCCAAAATGGGTATGGGTGAGAGCACCGACATCATTTTTATTGTTGAACCACAAACCCTGCATCACATTAATTTTTGGAAGGTTAGGAGCTAGTTGGGAAGTTAAATCACCATAAATGCATCCATGGGTACTATAGTCCTCTTTTAGAGGTATCATTAATGCTTTCAACTCCCACCATAGAGATATGAGTTTGGGTGGTGTTAACCAATGTTGATGCTCACCACAAGTGGTTGTGGGCTCATGCCTCTTTAACCTATGAACCTTGGTTATTCTCCCTCCTTTAGACTAGATCATTGGATTTTGAAGTGGATTTGGCTTGGGATGTTCCCTTCGATGATCTAGTTGCTTCAATGGACTTCATCCCTATACTTCTAGTTACCCTTTAGTCTTGTTGATGTTGCTGCCTTTTTTATCCTCATAGATGATTTTTTGAAGATGTCCATGTGTAGGATTCTAGCATACCTCATTTGATGGGCATTATTCTAGGTCCTAGTCTCTTTTCCATGCTCTTTTTACCCCTCTCACCTTTGAGCCTCTCGGGGATAGAATGAGAACTAACAAGGTCAAATAGACTCATTGATTTCTTACCTAGCTTGTGCAATCCTCCTTATTATTTCCCTCCAAGGCCCTTTGATTTCCCTTGATAGGTATGTTGCTCATGCCATTTAATAACTATCCCTAGGTATATGGAGTGGTACAACCCAATTATTAAAGGAGTGTTTGCTATTTAAGTAGATGAGTTCCAATGAACTGAGCTCTTGGAGGCCTCATCATCAAGGGAACCCTTTTAGTCACTATTGGGAAGGCTCAAGGGTTCCTCTTGATGATGGGATTGAGTTTTGTCACCACTAAAAAGGCTAAAGTCCTTTATTGGCTTGATTAAGATGAATGACTTTGCCCCATGTTAAGGGAAGTTTAGAGCATGCTTTAAACCTTTTATGAAGACTATCCTTGGATGGTGTCTTCTTTAAATCAAATTTTTGATGTGTGGGTATGGATTTAGGGTCCTTCATCTGATCCCTTTTGGCAACTACTTTTCTTAACTTCCCTTTGGAACAAGGGTTTACCCCATTGTAGTGAAATATTCACTAAACAATATTAATTAAAGAAGGTGCTTCTAATAAGTTTTTAGGATCCTTAGGGTGGAAGATGAATATCCACTATCTCATAATTGATGAATCTAGATATAGAGACCTCGAAACATTAAAAGTGATGTAAAGTAAATCAAATCAAGGGAGAAACAAAGAGGCTTTGTTAGGTGTTCCTATTGTGAGACAAGCAAAGTCTCCCCAAGATCGAATAATGCTCCACAAGATCAATCACACACAAAAGAGGAAAACCCACAACACCAATATTAAGTGGTAAAACCCTACTTCAAATGAAGAAGGGAAACATCCACTATGAAGCTCACTATATTACTCAATGATTCAACAGTACAAGAATACTTCAATGTTATGCAACAATATGCATCAACATGATATGACAAGATGTAATAGGCAACATCCCTATTTAAAGAGAAGCTTTTCTACTACAACCCTAAAATTACCCTAATATTATCACAATATTATCTTGAGATGTGTGACAAATATTATCACAATATTATCTTGAGATGTGTGACAAGTGGCATCTATCAAATATTAAAAAGTGATTGGTTACTTTTTAATATTTTCTAGAAAAGGGGAAATAAATTTTTCCCACAAATTAAATATTCCTAGCACCCTTATTTTATTTATTAATTGGGTGGGAATATTTTTACATAAAATAGAATTATTTTCTAATTCAAATATTATTCTTTAGACTTTATATTTTAGTCTAAGAATAATTTACACAATGTTGCATTACATATTCCAACACCTATACAAGTTTTGGAAGGAGAGTTTCTCCATTTTGTCTATAAATAGTAGAAGTTTTGGCATTGTTAAGGATTAGTTAGTTGCTTATTCAAGACTTAAGCTTTGTAACTTGCCTTTAATTTTCTTTTGTATAACAGTTTGGACTCAAACCCTAAATTATGTTGTGGGAAAGCTTTCAAGCCCTCACTTTTAGAATTATTAGTAATATTTATATTCATATATATACTAGAATTTGTGACTACTAAGATTTTTTTCTCATTTCTTGTGTGTATGTATTTTTATGTGCATATAATAGAGGTGGTGACTATATAATTTCTATCTCTTTTCTTTTACATGCAATATATGATAGACATGCTAAGAAGATAAAGTGATCACTTTGATATATCGATGCATTAGACTTATGCGTTCATACATTCCACTATTATATAGTATAATCTTATCATGATCTTGGTGCATCACCCCTCATTAGCTTAAGTTAGCTTAGAATATTTTTTCCTTTTCATTATATTTGTTTTCTATGTTTTTTCTATACATTTTCATCTATGCATATGATACCTAGGTTAGATTAGGAAATAAAGCATCAAATATAACATATTAAAAGGAGCTATCCTTATAAAAAATCTTGAAGGCAATCCAATTGAGCCACTTCCTATGCTCTTAGAGTTGCCCTGTTGTGTCACTCCATGTGACGCATAATAGTTAGATCATATCACACTTTTGATCACAATTATTAGAGACCCTAAGAGGACAACAAGTAGTTTTATTAGCTACTCCAACATCTCCATAAGCTAAATATAGTTTGTGTAAAATATATCTAATTATAAGAAACTCAATTTTCTCTATTTTAATGGTTTGTTGTGTAGTATGACCATTATATTTATCTAAAGACTTGGTAATAATCTTACATGACACTTATAAAAGAGTTATAGCTCACCATAATCAAAATTAATATAGGTTAAATCCATTTAGTATAAGCCTTATTGGATTCTAATTAATAACACATCCTTAAAATCCTTTTCTTGTTGTCCCTATCATATAATTTTTTTGACCAATTATCAATCACATTGCCATGTAGAATTTCACATGAAGATCATCTAAATTGAGAGCCTTATTTATTGACATTAAAAAGAGTGCATCTTATAATTCCTTGAATAATAGATGGTTTTCTAGCCACTAAGAAACATCCCTATCAAGTATTGTAAAAGTATAATTGGTAATATCAATGAGCAAAACATCATCTAGAGGAATACCATATCATTTAAAATGATTATTGAAAATGTTAACAAAGACATTGGCAATGTCTTGTTCATCCTCTACTAAGACTCAATAATTATCAACACCAATGACATATTATTTTTAATGTTTTTACTTAATAAAACTGAAGAAAAAATTGGTCCCTCTATTTCCTTGCTTAATCCAACAAAATCTAGATTTGATTTTAGCTCATGTACCTCTAATAAATTTATAATCCCTCAATTACAATTCACAAATAGTGACTTGGTATTAGAGATAAGGATAATGATGGTCATAATTAAGAGCATGATTATCAAATTAATATTGGACTTGAGAAAATTATCTTTCTTGGTTCTATCTCTGGCAAAGTTCGTACCAAATGTGTAAAGAAAGAAAACACATTTAAAAACAATTGTAAATTCCACCAACCTATTCTCCCATTTAACCCTGACGACCTAGAAGATTTATTCCATATTACTTGTAGGCATGAAGGCATTTAGGTCTCTCTAAAATGGAGACAATTAACTTGTAATGTAGGCGTATGAACCTTTGCATATCTTGGTTGTCTAACAATAGAGCATAAATTGGCACATGATCAAAGAGGATAATTTCATAGTCATAGTAGATGGACTCCTTTAAATGGGCAATAACAATAAAAGTTATAGTAATATATATCTAGTCTAGTATACCAAGTTTGAGTATATTACCCTTTTTATTATTGGATCAAATGAAACATATAGCACATTGGTTGGTAAGTGGAATACTCAAGGCAATAAAATTAAATTATTTGCTCTTATAGACAACCCAAGTTTTTAAATCCTCATAGGAAAGTGAGGGTAGAGGAGCAGACTAACTTCTGTCATGTTTAAACTCTACCATATTAAAATCCCCTCCAAGAATCCACTTAGTCATTAGTAAATGGTAACCTAATCAATTTGAGAAATATGTCTAGCCATGAGCATAATTCAAACCATAGATTGAGCAAAATCCCCAAACTTTACCATTGATAAAAGTTGTGACCCAAAGATAGTAGTGACATGAGTCCTTATTGCATATTGTTATCAAATTATGCATGTTGATGAGGCTAGTCTAATAATGAGAAATAAAAATTTGCTAATTTTAAATTACATCCAAGATCATGTATCAAAATGGACTTGGTGCTAGAGCAACATGATAGTGTTAAGCTAGTTGGTCTAGGTTTTAAGTATTTCTAGAAACTTGTCTACCCTGTAGGGAACTTGGGATTGCTTTAAAAGAAGAATGTGGTAGAGCAAAGTGGTTGAATAATTTGTTAATTTTATTCATGCTAAGAATTCTAGTTTAGAAGTAGGGGACGTAATAAATTAAATATGGTTCAAGGTCTTACTAGTAAATGCTAATCTAATTACTCTTTTAGCTAATTGTAAGTTGACTTAATAAAGGAAAGTAAAGAGATCCTTACAAGTTGATGCGTATATGAGGAGGAGCCAACCAATATTTGATTTAAGGTTTGGTAAGGGTTTAAAATCTATGTTGGACAAGGACTGGCTCCCAAAAAATATGCATTAGTGAGAATACATAAGGTCATTTAATTTTTTTATCATTATAATAGTATTACAGTTGATAAATATGCTTGTAACAATGGTGGATAGAAATATCCTTATGAAGATGAAGAACACCTAAAAAGACAAGGGAGGAGTTGGGTTAGGCATACAATATAAAATAAGAGTGATTAGCAGTTCAAAACGTTTTCTAAGATTATATATTCTATGTAATCATATGTTGCTTGATGGCATTTGAAATCTTGAGGAGGGTTTTGAGGCACCTGAGTATGAACAACCATTATGAAGCTCTAGCCAATAAGCCTTTCAAATTTTATGAATAAGGTTTGGAATCCTTACCCTGGCATGTCAAAGGCTTGGCCCTAATTGAAAAAAAGACTCAAGTTTGAAAGGTTCTTGATTGTCATAAATAAGACTTGAATATGTACCAGAATACATGAGATATGTTGATAATATAAGAAAAATTCAATCATAAAACTCTGGTTTTATGCATTATGAGTTTAACCAAGCTATTGACAACTTCTAAGAAACCTTATAAACATGTGAATATTTACTTTTCCTCACCTAACAACACTTTAAGAACCTCACATTACAATGAATATTTCACTTTCCCAATAAATAAATACAACCTTTTCAAAACCATTCATACTATTTTAAAACTATAAGGGACCTCCCATTCACTATTAACAAAATATTGTATGGAGATTTCGTGCAAAAAATCTTGTTGCCACTTGTTTTGTAAAAACCTAAAAGGATATGCTGGTTGAATTAATTTTTTTTTTTTTTTTGTTATAATGAGCTTGACAAAAGGATTTTTTAAGTTTTTATTTTCTTTCAAAAATTATCTCTATTAGAATATCAAAATTGATGTCTTTATATTCTCATAAAAATTCAAATTCAAAACACAAATTAGATGTAAATGACCCTATTATATTTCTATTTAGATCATTTTTATTTATTGTAGTAGTCTCATGATCAGAATCAACCCCGTGGTTGTCACTAAAACCTTTGATTAATGTAAGATCACCGCTCTTGTAAAGAAAATTTATGTGAACTGTAAAATTTAGGGTGAGCATCAACTTCTCCCAAAACTATTGGTGTAAGATAAACCTTTTAAAATTGGAATCCTAATTACATACTGATAAAACATGAACTGTTTGTACTGAATATAACCTTAAAACAAATTTTGAGTTGTGGAAGCACATTCATGTAGAATAATAATGGTGATGAATAAAGCTTAAGTAAAATCTAGGGTACCTATGAAAATAACAACAGAGAAATCATACAACTGTAACATCAATAATCTTATGGAAGGGCAAGTAAAATCCTTTTATTATAGAAGGTGCTTCTAATCAAATATTTAGGATCCCTGGGGTGGAATATGAATATCCACCAACTTAGAATTGATGACTCTATATCCAAAGACCTCAAAAGGATAAAAGTGATGTAAGGTGGATCAAATGAAGGGAGCATTAGAGAGGCTTTGTTAGAGGTTCCTATACAAGTTATGGAGGGAATTTTTTCCCATTTTATCTATAAATAGTAGAACTTTAGGCATTTTGAAGGATCGATTAGTTGTTTATTCAAACCTAAAGCTAAAAATTTATATGTAAGGACCTGAACCCTAAGTGGTCTTGCAAGAAAGCTTTCAAGCCCTCACTTCTGGCATTACTTGTAACTTTCATACTCATATATATACTTGAATCTATGACTACTTGAATATATGTTTATGCACATATAATAGAGGCCATGACTATATGATTTCTATCCCATTTATTTTATATGTAATCTATGCTTAGCATGTTGAGAATAAGAAGTGTTGGCTTTGAGTTATTGGTGCATTATACTCATGCATTCATACATCCCACTATTATACAAGAGAATCTTATCATGATCTTGGCACATCACCCCTAGTTAGCTTAGGTTAGCTTATGATCTTTTGTACTTTCCTCTATCATTATTTTCTATGGTTTTTTTTTCCTGTTTTCTCTATGCACTTGATAGCTAGGTTAGATTAGGGAAGAAAGCATTAAATATCACATATTAAAAGGAGGTGAGCTTGTAAAAAACCTTGGAGGTATCATGATCAAGTTTCTTCTAATACTCTCAGAGCTTCCTTACTATGTCTCTCTATGTGAGGTATGATAGTCCAATCATTTGGTTCTTTGTATCTAGTGACCATGACAATTGAAGAGGATAATAGTTTAATGGTACACCTAGTGGGGCTTGATTGATTCATTCTTATTGGTCCTATAATTAAGAAAACTATCATATGTTGAGATTTGGTGAAGTTCCTACCTATTTGCTTGATTGAAACATCTAAAAATATCACCTAATGACTCTCCTCAAAGATAAATAACTAGAAGTAGCTGCTTAGTAAGATACTAGATTGAGGTTCTAGTGAAGATCTCAATCTACCTGCTTAAAGAGAATATATAGTATTCATTTGGCAACTCTGTTCAAAATAATATATCTAAAATTTTATTAATGAAATACCCATCCTTTGTTGTTGCTAATATTCAAGCATTGCTTCTACTACTTAACACCATTTTGATAAGAAGAGGTAGAGGCCAAATCATAGCTTCTCAACCACCCAAAATATTCCTTGCTTGGAATGACATAGATCCATTGCAACCTCCTACTTTAACTATAATATGGGATGATATTATAATGTCTGCACTAAAATATTTCCCATACTTCATCGGGGAAGAAATGACAATTATGATTGAGCACTTGCAAAACGTGATGAGAATGTGTGCACTTTATTATGTAATAGAGAAAAATGTGGCTCTAAGATTAATGGTGGTGTCATTAAAAGGCAAGGCTCATGAATGGTATGTCTCACTTCAACCACACTCTATTGCTGGCTAGGACTAACTCACCACTTTGTTTGTGGAAAGATTAAGAAAAAAGGTAGATGGAGTGTCTCTCCTAGATAAATTATCAACTATAAAGAGAGCACCAATGGAGGATATGAATGGTTTTAATCTTATATTTAATAAATATTGATATAGAATACCTATTGAGATTCATCCCCTTCCAGGTATGACATTTATTTATTATTTTAAAGCCTCATATTTAAAAATCTCCTTGATGATTAAGGCTATAGGAGGAAATTCTCTGTCATATGCCTATGGGATAGCTATCTAGGCTGAACATGATATGATCTATATTGGAAGGTTATCCCCTAGGCCCCTATGCCTTTGTTTCCTAGTGTACAATATCCATAACAACCTCCTCAATTCATTCAACCAACAACCTTTCAACAAACAGTAGTCATCCTTATAGTCTTTGCTCTCCTTCTTGTTCTTGTTCCCTCTACTTTAGATATCTCTAAGTTTGAAGTAATGAAGAGCTTGCTTAAGATAGTCACCAACAACATGTTGTTTATGAGGAGAAAATAAACTACCTAGAGGTTTTGGTATCAGAACAACCCAAAAACTCCCTTCAATTAAGGCAACTAGGGGTAATCGATATTCTTATAATGACTATCCAAGACCCCAATTTCAAGCCAATAGGGATATTGACTAAGTGTAGACCCAAATCAACAAGTAGTTCCAATATTGACCCCTCTACAACAAGTGCCTCCCAACCCTACTAGGGAGATAGCTCCTATCCAAAAAAATTATGTGGAGGATCATGCTTCTTGGTATTTTCTACCTATAGATGCCTACTCAGTCCAACTTTATCCTAGATAAATATTCCAACCATCTATATCAACATTTACTGAAATGATGCCTATCCAAGCTTCCACCTCTTATTTAGGAATTCAAGCACAAGAAACAAGTCAATATTCCTCTATATCATCTCTTCTTGAACAAGGTGGTGTGCCTTTAGATATCTTGGTAACCTTGGATCAGAAAGAAGTCTACATGCTTTTTATGAAATGGATATCTTAACAATCAATAGACAACAAGTTCAATTGGACTATATGATAAGGGCTAAAAAATGAGTGATGAAGAATAGGAGAAAAACAACTAGATCACCCTAACCATTTAGAGAAAACTAATTGATCCTAGAAGGGAACCCTTTGTCGTAATTCCACTAAAGTAGAATGCACCAAAACATCTAGTGGTTAGTGATCCAAGGGCTTCGGAGGATTTGAAACAACACACTCCCTAATTGGAATAATTAAAAATTCCTCAACTAGTTGCAAACATTCCCAAAGCTTAGTAGATTCTAGGTGCTCCTAAAAAGACTAGCTCCCTTGGCTCATTCAACATGGTTGACCATTTGAAGAAGTCCATTATGGCTATCCATATAGGATATCTTATCCATTTTGAAGTAGAAAGAAAATTTGAAGGTGGCAAAAGAGAAAAAGGAGCAAATACAACAAAAGGTGCTTGTGGCCTTGCACATATCTGCCCTTGGGATAAGTAGGCCTAAACCTACACCATTTTATTTATCCCTAGTCTATAAAGATAAACTAATATATAATTTCATGATAGAATATAGGGATAGCACTTTAGTCATGCCAAAAGGGGTGTCAAATGTATTAGTTCTGGCTTATTGATTGGTAAGTAAGAGAGTAGTGCAATTGGATGGTAGTACAATATAGATATTGGGAGTTGTGGAAAGCTTTCCACTTACCTTACATGCATATCTATATTTCATAGTGTCTCAAGATGTAATTATTATTGATCTACATCATTTGGAATTTTTCTATCAAGGGACTTCACTGCTAAAATCAAAGGCTATCTCTAGATGAACTAATCATTGAATGATTTTAAGAGCTTGAGATGGGACCAAGATAACAATTCAATCAGAGCCACTTTGCACACATCATATTGAAAATTTTCTTGCAATAGGTACAAGCACTAAGTAGGCCTTTATGGTAGAGGAAGAATGGTTCACATTAAGAATATCGAAAGAAAGGGTAAATATCTTTGAGCTTAATGATAAAAATCAACAATGGGTTGTTGAAGGCTAGAATCCCAATCTCAATGAAATTTTTTAATAAAAAAAGAAACATGGTGAAGCAGTACTTTAAAAACATAAACTAGTTTTTGATTCACCAAATCGTAAATGCGCAAGTGAAGAGCATACTCCTAGTGCTGCAAGCTTTATGGTTCACCAGATTACATTACGTGCATGTGAAGAGCATAATACTGACAACAAAAACATATTAGAAAATAAAAGGAAGAAAAATTAAGGATTATAAACTTCAAGAAAGAGACGAATTAGGAGAGGAAAAAAAACATTTGATTGGATTTTTATTTTGAAACCAAAAAATAACCCCTTGGTCTGCGATTTTCAGCCCATATGATTTTGGATGTAGGTACTCCTACAAGAGTCCTATTTGGGTCGTGGATGGCAAAATCACAAATCTTGCTATCCATAATTTTTCTCCATAAAAATTAACCCAAAATGAAATTGAGAACCTCATCCTGGGTTTAAATTTCCTCCCTGTTCCTCCTCCCATGGCCAAAGAGGTTCTAAAATAGAAATTTTCAGCCTTTTGTAGACATCTTCATCTTGAATAGTTCTTTGGATCGAGAGGTGGCCTTCCAAAATTGTGTAAGCCCATTGATCATTTTTGTGTCTCCAACCTAAGATTTAATGCCTCACAATTTTATAGGTATTTGGAAGAAATTATTTGCATGGGTGGAATATTTCTCAATAACAAATTATCTACTGCCAATCCCACCTACCAACATGCCTTTCCACCCCATATCTAGTTTGCTATGTGTTCCCTTGCCAATGACAAATCCATTATCATTAGATATACAAATAAAAACTTGGGTGTTTATGTTTTATCCATGGACTGGCATATTTCAAAATGTTTTTCCCAACTTTTAAATTAGAATGTGTAATTTGAAGTGAATAGAGTCCCTTGGCAAGATATTTTTTATCAACTCCAAGACTTGCTTGGCTAGGCTTTTAGGAGGAATCTACTTTCAGAAAACCACATGAATTTTATGCTCAAAGTAACACTAGCCTCTGCTAGAGTGTGTGTCTTTTATATTATCCTTAAAATAAAAAAGCCTTGGATTTTTGGTTGACCCATCTATTCCCATTATGGCTTCATGCTCGAACCTACCTCCAAATGGCTTCACCATCTCCTCCTACAATTTTTTTTGAAAAATAAAAATTATCTCTTGGATTCTATATCTCTAATTAAAGATCTACATGGCCATAATTTTCCTAAAGACATCATTATTTTCTCTTATGATGTTAAGAGTCTCTATTCCAGCATCCCCACCTCTCAAGGACTAGCAACCCTCCATTTTTTGAGGAATAAATTTGATTTGGCCAAGAAAAAATTTGTGGTAAGGCTTGTAGAGATAGTATTAACACAATACTGCTTGGATTTCAAAGGGAAAACATATAGGTAGATAAGAGGAACAACCATGGGAAGAAATTTTTTTGTGGTCTATGCTTGTTTATTTCTCTGTCATCTAGAGGAACACGTATTTAATAATGTTGTGGAAAATTTTTTATTTTATAAAAGATACATTGATGATTCCATTGGTGTTTGGCATGGCACTAAGGAGGATCTTAATGGTTTTCTTGCTACCTGGGGTTCCTTCTATGACAGTATTAAAATTACTTCATTTGTTTTTTATTTTGAAGTAACACTTCTAGATATTGTATTTTTTAATGGGCTTGATTTTGCTCAGACTGAAATTCTCTGCACCAAATTGTTTCAAACGTCGATAAATGTCTATCAATACATCTATGCTTCCTCCCATCATCTGTTTCATCAACAAAATACCTTTATCATGAGTGAAATAAAAATATTTATGGTTAGAGAAGGCTCTAGGGATGGATTTATTTCTATTAAAATTAATTATTTTAAAAGACTTAGAGCTAGGGGATATCAAATTAATTTTCTCATCTCTTTGTTTGAGAAAATTAAATTTGATGGTAGACCTTTAATTTTGGTTAGATTTTTGGAGTGATAAAAATGTAAACATGGAACCAAAATAAAAATAGTTTCTCTTATTTTGAATTTGGACAACTGCAGTTTTGGTAGAGATATTTGAATTGACACATATATTATTTCTCTAATATTCAAAAAATGGAGAAAATATAAAGAGCTCAAGGAAATTTCTTGAGGCATAATTTGTTGAAGGAACAAAAAATATCTTTGATATTATCTTTTTGTAAAAATAAAATTACTTGAAGGACTCTATTTCCCACCTTTTATTTTTGCATTTTTAATGTGTTTCTCTCTTTTTTGGGTGGGTGTGTTTTTTTGGGGGGGTTGATGTTGGGAATTCTCTTATTTTCACTGTCTTGGTCTATAAACCTGTGGTTTGTAATAATTCTTGGGTGTTTGTATTCCATATGCATTTCTCTTCAGTTCCCTCCTAAAGTTAGATCTTTATAAAGAGATGTAACTTTTGAAGCTCACTCCACTATTGAGACCTATAGGTCAAAACACGTTCGAAGTTTTGTAGATGTATCACTTATTTTTTTGGAATAAAATTTCAATCAAATGAAATTTTTCCTTTCCTAACTTGTCTCTTTTTGTAAGTTATAATCCCTCATTTTTCTTAATTTTATTTTCTAATACATTTTTTTAGCCAGTATTATGCTCTTCACTTGCATGTAATGTGATCTAGTGAACCAGAAAGCTTGTGGCACTAGGAGTATGCTCTTCACTTACCATATGCAATCTGGAAAATTAGAAACTAGTTTACATTTTTAGAGTACTACTTCACCATGTTTCTTTTTTATTAATGAGTTTATCTAGTAATGGTGCACATTTCTCTACCAGTTATTGACCTTTCAAATTTTGAATCCTCTCCCATAGTTCTCGATAGTCCCTCTAGTTTCCCTATTCATATTCCTTGCAAGCATCTATGATAAGAGGGTTCACGATAAAAAAATTGGGAGCTTGAAGAATGAGTCTTTTGCATAGATAAAATGGGAGAGTTTTGTAGAGTTCTAATAGAAACAAAATATTTTTCTCAAAATGAAAAATTTCCTTTCACATAGGATAAAAGGATATCATAGATGGAATAGATGCAATGCATGACGTTCCTCCACGACTAGAGTATTTGGAAAAGCTACTGGAAACAAGGTTTGAAGAATTCAATATTCTGAGTAGAAAGGAAAAAATGCCATTCCAGGCTAGCCTAGCTTGAAGAGAATCTAGGCAAAGGTATTGTTCCCCATAGCCTACCAATGGAAAAACCATGCCTCCAACTTCCAGATGAAGATATTAATAAAAAGTTTTATGATGAGTCAAAGGCACTCAGAAAATTTTTGCTTGGGAATGGCCAAATTGTTGACCCAGTTACATTATTAAATCAATTTGTTTCTATTCGTAAAGAACCTAATGAATCCATGAGTCTATTCAATGATATATTCCATGATTTGTATACTGAAGTTGTGTCACATTAAATAATTTAAGAAGAAAGAGCTACTCAAATATACATGGGAGCCTTAGACCATGTTACTTCTATGTTTTTGGTGAAACTTTTTAAAATTACCTCCTTACCTAGAGCTTACGATGAGGCAATAACATTTGAAAACAATTGATTTCTCAAGGTGTTAATATGGATCAATTATACCGACTTAGACCTAAGGCCCATTCAGAGTCAATATTTGTCAATGAGAATTGTGGTAATCACGTTAATCAGAATATAGAAATTGATTCAATTTTAGAAATACATGAATCATCAAAAGTGAATAAACCTGAAGTTGTAAATGAACCTGAAGATTACATGGAAGAAATGATAGATTTTCATCATTTGTTCCAAGATGATAATAAGTATGATTTTCAAATAGGTAAAGCTTTAAAATTGAATAATCCTGAATATGATTTCATTGAATATTGTAATGACTTGCATGAAAATAATTCCTCGGTGATGATAGCACAAATGACTGATCATAAAATTTTATTGCTCGAGGAAGATGAATTTATTGAAAATGAGAAGGAGAATTTGAAGATAACATGAACAAAGGAATGGAATATCATCACATGTTGAAAAAATATAATGATTCTACTATTCTAGACCAAGAATGGGAATCATTCACTTATTTCACAATTCCTAAAGAAATTCCTATTTCACTTGATGTTAATATACAAGAAACTGAAAGTTTTATCTCATCTATGGATATTATATTGCCTATGCAACAAGATGATTCAATTTCAAAAACACTAGAGACATCAAGAATGGTTGAAAGCAAGTCTGAGGAAGAGTTTCTTGAAGAACTTGAAAATTACGAGGAATATGCAATAGAGATTCATCCCATGGGCTTAGATGATCAGTATTATAATTGTTTAAAAATACATGAGGAATCATTGTTTTCTCACATCCCTACTGATGAAATTCCTATTTCACTTGATATGCAAGATGCTAAAAATTCTACCTCAAATAAATATTTTGCAACTACCATGCAATCAGAAGATGGCAAACCACTTGCAAAAATAGAGAAGGTTCCAAAATTCAATCACTTTGAAGATAAATTTATTAAGCACCTTGCTAAAATTGAAAAGGAAGAAATGGTAAATGTTTCTTATAACTCATTTGTTATGGATGATGAAGAGGTAAAGTCTTCTCTTTTATCCTTAACTACTAAAAATTTGGGCACAAATTCACATGATTGTCTTGAATATTCAAATAAAGAAATACCATTGGTGGTTAACAAGGAATTAGAATATTCTATTCATCCAAATGGTAAAAATGTTTATCAGGTAGTTAATGAAAAAATTTGTTATTTGACACATCCCTAGATAAACAAGACTTATGGTTTGAAAATGATGGACATAATTTTAAGTGGGTGCCTCATTTTGGTGTTTTTGAAAAGTAAGTGTTACATGAAGATGAAGGACTACAAGATGGTGATGATGACAAAGATCATGAGGAAACATAAGAAATTGCAATGGCTCATCGAGTTTTGGTAAATGCTACTCATGATGTGTTGATTATGGATGACAAGGTAGAATCTTCACCTTTGTTATTGGTTATGGAAATTATAGATAATAAGTTGTATGATGTTCCTTTGGATGCTCATGCTATTGATAACAAAATATCAAGTGCCGAAAATAATTCCTAAATATATTTCCATAAATAAAATAAAAGAAAACATGATTGAAATTTTGAATCAAGTCCATAGACAATTAAATATTAAATCTAAGACTCAATCTTGTAATGATCCTTGTTTAGGAGACATCCTAGATGATTGTAGATTGTTGCCTGAGTTTGATTGACCTAAAAACATGGAAAATGATGTGGCTTCAAAAATTTTAGAAATAGGCTCCTACTTGAAAGATCTCATATTTGAAAAGGAAATCCTAATTTTAAATCATAAGTTAAATTGTGAAATCTGCATTTTAAGGAACAACCAAGAAAGAATTGAAAATCAATTATTGTCTTATAATTTCGATGATTTAAAACTCCACTATGGGTTTGCTAATAGAACTAGATTAAAATTGTGGGGTGAAAGAGGTAAAAAGAATTTTTTTGTATTGTGTGGTCTAATCTTGTTTTGGTTGGATATATGTAAATTTTGACATGAATATTATGATATATATCTTTTAAAGTGTGCTAATCAGGTTTGGTATCTTGGAAAATGAAAGCTTAAATATTTCATCATCTTTTACATATTTTGTATATAATTTTTCATTGTCATTGTTTGTATATAGTATTTTGGTTTTGTAGGTTCTATTTGTTATTTTGTGTCCTTGTTAGTTATCACTTTTTGTCTATGTTCTTGATTGTTTTTGTGAAATTTTGGATGTGTTTCCATTTTTGGTTTGCAATAAAACTGGCTTATGCCAAATTTTGGATTTTAGTTCATGTTAAAATTTTGTTGCTTAACTTTTGTAAATTTTTTGGTTTTGTTTATTTGATTGAGGTAGTTTTTATAGTTGTAATAAACTCTTGGGTGAGTTTATTGGTATTTTTTCCTGTATCACTCAAGTAAATTACATGTTTTGAAATCATAAAAAGCTTGAATAAAAGGAAAATGAGTTTTTTTAATATGTATCCTTATGAATTTGAATCAAGACAATAAAAATTGGAACAATGAAGCCATCTTGCAAAATCTCCCACAGGTATTACATCACATTAAAAGGAATATTATTTTAAATATTGAAGGATGAAGTTATTCAGCTTTGCAAATTAAGGTAAAAATCCAATGTACCCAATTTTAGCCTTACTTGATCTCCAACCTAGGTGGTAGGTAAATTTTGCAAAGCAATATAAAGCTTGGTACAAAAAGCAAAGCAAATATGATGCAAAGTAAAAACAAATTAGTCAAAATAGTCTAGATAATCTTCATCGAGGTTATAGATACTTGACTTGCAGTGGAGCTATGTCTAGACTGAAATAAAGAAAAGATACAAAATGCAAAATTTACCTAATACTTGGGAGATTTAGATAGCCTCTATTGGGGCCATAAATGCTTGGTTGTAAGTAGAGAAATTTATTGAAGAGAGAAAGGTTACCTCCATTGGAGCTATGGACGCTCGATTGGTAGTGGAGCAATGTAGAGGTGCACTTAAAAGAGAACTTTAAAACCTAAATTGTAAAATTGATAATGGAAATCTGAATAGTTTTAGGAAGACAAATGAATCACAGAGCACACACCGAGCAGTGGCAAATGATACAACTATTTCATTTTGAAATTGTCTATTAACATTCTATGGCTTTTATTGATGCTTATTTTTCTGATTTTTGGGTTTTATTGGTTTCATATCAGGTTCTTAGTCTGAAATATTCAGGAACATTTCTCAGCACAGTCACCATTTGTTGTGACCACTTCAAAACATCCCAAATTGGGATCCACCTGATATTTTTTGAAATTTTGGAGTTTGTGCTTGTATGTTTAATGTTTAAAAAAAGGGTTAATGTTTATATTGTTTTGTTTGTTTATGTTTTGTCCATTAAAAATGGTAAGGTTTGGTTAGTTTTTATATATGTTTGTAATGTATTGTTTATTTGTTTGTTGTTCTTTAAAATAGTTTGTTGTAAAGTTGTTATAATAATTTGAACGGATTAAAATTAAAATGATTAATTTTTTTAATTTGTTAAAAATTTTAGTTAATGCAAATAATTTTAAAATAAAAATGATTTAAAAGTATTTCAATTCTTTCTTTTAACAACAAACATATAAAATAATTTAAAATAAAAATATTAATAAAAAGTTTTTGTTTTATGATTTTATGGTTTCCGAGGCAGACCAACGAACTCGATGCAAGATGGTCTAGTGGTCAACTCCATTTATTCAAGCACAGTTTGTGAGGTCAAAGAGAGGTGCAAATCAAAGAGCCACCTAGTGGTTTAGCTAAATCAAGTACATATGGGATTGTTTGTGTTAATAAAATGCTTACCACACATAGCACTACACATGTGGGATAAGTTTAAGCAAGTTTATTTTTCATGTAGTCCACACTAAATTTTGTTATGGATATGATTTTGAATGTTTTAAATACATACAAGGTGAAACATCATTCCCAAAGAATGAATGCTGAAATATGTAATTTATGAGATGCATTTGCAAATCATATTCCCTAGTTTCCAAATCAAGCATGGTAAACACTTGATGGCATCAAATAGTACAGATAATATGGGGAGGATAACATCAATTGTTATTTTTATGTTATTTTGCAGTTACAAGAAAGTGTACCCATAGTATGTGTAGTGGAGGTTGTTGTATGTTTTCAACTCTTTGAGGCTTCAATGTAAGTAGACGAAAATTGAAATGGCACCTAAACATGGAGGAGATAGCTTCAGTGGTGACATGAGTTATTTTAATGTAGCAAAAATATTGGTGATAGTAATGTTGGATTTAATGAATAGAGATGGCTTTCGTGGTTCTTCGTAAAATGTACGATGTTGTACAACACTTAATGTTGATTTACCTAAAATGATGGGGCAATTTGAAACTTGTATAGGCTTATGAGTTCTCAATAGGTAATAAAATTTGGTATCATATATTGTAGTAAAAAGTTTAAGGAAGGTGGCATGACAACATTCGGGGTGCATTTCACCACAGTCATGGGATTTTATCCACGCTAGATACAGTGTGGCTGGCGAGTAGAGGGCTCACCACAGGTTTATGGTAGCAACATCTCCAAAATACAATTTCATGATGGACATGGACTGATGCAGAACAGGAAAATTACACACTACCAAATCCAAATTTTCATTCATTAATTCAAAAATAAAATTTTACAATGCTAGCCCGCAGGCGTAGTTCCTCTATTCACTATTGCAATCTCCGGTTCTACATTCCTCTCTCATTACAATCCCTGGGTTTTTTTATAGAGGCCCCGACCCTCTGATTCTAGAAAATCATAGAATAACAAAACAACATAATAGCCGCTGCCTTCACTTCCTATCTGGAAGAAATTCACTGCCTCCGCAGTCCTCTGGCTCTCTTTCCTTCGGCTCTGCAACTCCTCTGCACTCTACCAAAACACCACCACTCTGAACAATCGTCGTAGCCTTACTATTCAAAGTTCTGTCTATAGATCAAGAGTGCCATAGCCTTCTATCTCAAATCTACAGATTGAGTTTTCCATCTCCACGGACCCTATGTAAACTGCCTCACATTCGGCGCATCTGTCTACACCCTCTGGAATCCAAAGCTCTTCTTGGAAGAAACCCTCACAGCCAAGCAGGTCCAGAACTCATCTACAACTCTGCCTGGGGCCGGACTCCAACCCCTTGTGCATGCCTCGGCTTGCCCTTTTATAATTTTACTAACGCGGCTCTTCGTCTTCCACCTGGTGGTCCCCTCGTTTCATCTCCTATGTCTCTTGGCCTTCGCTTGCCCTTCAGAATCATCATCACACAAAATGGCGGAGTGCTCTGTAACCGCCTGTAACTTGATGCCATGTGCCCCTGTAACGGCCCTACAACCGCCGCCTGACCTCTGTCACATTCTTCTTCCAGCTACACTGTATCGGCTCCTGCATCCGCCGCCTGACTTCCATGAGCTGTCACTGTCGCTCTATCGTGGTCCCCTTGAAAATGTAGCATGTCACGATATCGTGACATCTTCTCCCTCTTGCTTGTCCTTTTCTCTTTCGATCGCGATATCGCGACATGTCACGATATCATGACATTTTTCTCCTTCGCCTCCTTTCTCTTTTTTGGGTCATGAAATCATGATATTTCAACTCCCTTGCCTTCTCTTCTTCTTCGGGTCGTGAAAATGCAACATGTCGCGATATCGTGACATTTATACTCCATCACCTTCTCTCCTTCTTTGGGTCACAAAAACGCGACATGTCATGAAATCACGACATTTCTTCTCGCTGCCTCCTTCCCTCGCCTTTTCATCATGAAAATGCGACGTGTCATGAAATTGTGACACTTCTTCTTTCTGGCTCCCTCTCTGGCCTTCTTGTCGTGAAAATGCGACATGTTGCACTATCGTGACATTTTTCTTCCTCGGCTCCTCTTTTCTCTTTGGGTCACGAAAACGTGACATGTCATGAAATCGCGACATTCTTTCATCCTTGCCTTTGCTTTCCTCTTCGAGTCGTGAAAATGTGACATGTCATGAAATTGCGACATTTCAGCTTCCTGGCTCCTCTCTCGCCTTCTGGTCGTGAAAATGCGACATGTCACGAAATCGTGACATTTTCCTCCTCGGGCTCCTTTGCTTGCCTTCTGGTCGCAAAAATGCGACATGTCACGAAATCGCGACATTTTCCTCCTCTGGCTTCTTCTTCGCCTTCTGGTCGCAAAAATGCGACATGTTGCGAAATCATGACATTTTTCTCCTCTAGCTTCTTCTTCGCCTTCTGGTCGCGAAAATGCGACATGTCACAAAATTGTGACATTTTCCTCCTCTGGCTTCTTCTTCGCCTTCTGGTCACGAAAATGCGACATGTCGTGAAATTGTGACATTCTCCTCCTCTAGCTTATTCGCTCGCCTTTTGGTCGTAAAAATGTGACATGTCGTGAAATCGCGACATTCTTCTCCCTTGCGCTTCTTCTTGTCTACAGGTCGCAAAAATGCGACATGTCACGAAATCGCGACATTCTTCCCCCTTGCGATTCTTCTTGTCTACAGGTCGCAAAAATGTGACATGTCACGAAATTACGACATTCTTCTCTTCTGCTCTTCATCCTGCCTTCTGGTCACGAAAATGCGACATGTCACGAAATCGTGACATCTTTTCCTCTGCGCCTTCTCTCTCCTTTGTGGGTCGTGAAACTGTGACATGTCACGAAATCGTGACATCTTTTCCTCTGTGCCTTCTCTCTCCTTTGCGGGTCGCAAAACTATGACATGTCACGAAATCGTGACATCTTTTCCTCCGTGCCTTCTCTCTCCTCTACGGGTCGCGAAACTGTGACATGTCACGAAATCGTGACATCTTTTCCTCCTTGTGCCTTTTCTCGTCTGTCGATCGCGATAACGCGACATGTCGCGATATCGTGACATATTTCTTACTGGCACCTCTTCTCATCCCTTGGTCGCGATAACGCGACATGTCGCGATATCGTGACATTTTTTGTCCATTCTTTCTCTCTCCTTCCTGAGTCGTGAAAACGCGACATGTCGCGATGTCGCGACATTTTTCTCCTTGGCCAACCTGTCACGATATCATGACAGTTTCTCTTCTTTGGCTTTCTGCTGGATGCTCCTGCATCATGGACTGACCCAAGATATGGATTGTTGATACAAAAATCCATCTATAACCCGATAATAACGATGACACATAGAGTGGATACATGCAAATATGAAATGCAACATGAATTATGTATATGTATATTGCATGGAATACAAGATCAGTAGCATTGAGTAGTTTTCACTGGATAAATGAGAGAGTGAATCAAATTTAGAAAGATTGATTCAGGGCTAGATACACCGATATACTAGATAGCATAGACGATTGCTATACGAATAATACAACTGGAGATGAAGGTAAAATGTTTCATGTATTAAAAAATTATGTTACAAGGCATTCAGAACAGAAGAGATGCAACAAAAAATGGTCATGAGAAAGCTTCAAGGTTATAAATCATAACATAAATTATGATCATAGTTTATTTATTATATTAAGAGAATAAAGATTAATTTGTGCATCTACCTATAAAAGAACATACGGCATTTTATATGAATTTTAAATAATATGTCACGAAGGAAAATAAAGGTTTGTTAAAGGAAATACAATGAAAACGGAATTCGATGATGGATAAGTTATAAAGTTGGTACACTAACTATGATGAAACAAATTGAAGCAATGAATTGTTTCCAACTTATAAATATGGGAATGAAAGCCAAGAAAGAGGGTTGGAGACAAAGATCCAAAATTGCATGTAGAAAAGAACGTTGGTATTGGATTCGTTTTGGAACTCTCCTTCCACATTGGATTGGATTATTTCACATAGGATGCCATTTCGGATCAGGGTATTCTATAGTTTTGAGAATTTATTGAAAATATTATTTTTGCAATATATTAAAAATACGAGTTTATGCTTTTTTATGGTTAACTCATATGTGATTTTTTTATATATTTTACTTTTCCTTAGAAGATGGCATCGTATTAAATGTCAGATTGCATAAATATGGATCTCATTAATACTGGTTTTACAGGATACTAATGTTGTAGGGTCTATGAATTAAAGGATTTTAGCATTTTATTTCATTTTATTGTTATTTCTTTAACCTCATATTTTTCATTTTTTAAAGTTTTACAAATAAAATAAAAAATGAAAAAATAAAAAATCCAAAAAGAGAAAGGCATGGGTTCAAAGAATAAGCTTTAAATTGTTATTTAAAGCAATTTTGATTTTAATTTGAAATAAGTTTGAAATTATAAAATTATTTATAAAGTTCACATTTTCAAGGAGTTTTATAATTTCACAAGCTTTATTTCACATTTCAAGCTTTGTATTTCATTTTCAAGCAATAAATTAACTTACCTTTATGAAAATTAATTTCATTAAAGGGGGTAATTTATATGGCATTCAAAAGGCCATTGTATTCAAATCTATAGATTAACTTCCCTTTATGAAAATTGCAATTTCATCAAAGGGGAGATTAATTTATAAGGTATTTCAAAGGTTATTACATTGTAAGGTTAATCATTTGGATCATTTTTCTTTCATGTTTAAAGTAACATAAAAATCAATTCACTCATCATTTCATGTTCACATTTAGAAATAGATTTTAATCTTTTGTTTCATGCTCAAAATCAAGGTTTAATAAAAGATAAAATCCATTTAAAACTTGCTTAACAAAAAAGATAAAATCTACTTAAAATATGTCAAGATAAACGAATTGAATCACTTTCATCATGGTCATATAAGGGCCAATAACATTTTCTTTTCTTTTAAGTCCATAATAAAATATTGCCAACATAGGCCCATTGTTAATAGTTATTTGTAAATCACTAAGGTGTTCTAAGCACTTATTTGACACATTTTCACAACATGCAAGCACATATTAAGTCAAATGAACCTTGAGAAGTTTCTATTTCTTTGCAAGAGAGGGTTTTAATTTTAAAATCCTGACTGTGATGATGATTTTGCAAGTGGGAAAAATTTCCACTCAACAAGTAGCAACAACAAGGGCATAATTTAAAATTTCAAGGCCCTTCTCCAAGAATATGAAAGAAGGGGAGAAACTTCCAGAACCACACTTCCTCTATGCAGCAAAAATTACGATAGGACAATGGAAGAAAATTCTGTAGCTCTGGTTTTGAGAATCCAAGAAATATTTTTGCCCCATTTGTTTAGAAGAAGCAAGGGCAGGGGTTCTTTCGATGCCAAACTGGTGGTAAAAATAAAAAATTACCTCTTTTTCTACAATTTTCAGCCCACAAGATTTTGGATGTAGGTACTTCTATAGGATTCTTATCTGGATTGTGGATGGCAAAATTACAAATATTTCTGTCCATAATTTTTCCTCTAGAAAAACTACCTAGAATGTATTTGAGGCTCTTAACCTGGGTTTAAAGTTCTCCCTATTCCTCCTTCTATTTTCAAACAGGTTCTAAAATAGGATTTTCTAACTTTTTGTAGACATCTTCATCTTGAATGGTTGTTTGGATCAAGAGGTGGCCCTCCAAAATCACGTAAGTCGATTGATCCTCTCCATGTCTCCAACCCAAGATTTAATCCCTCAAAATTTTATAGGCCTTGGGGAAAAATTATTGGCATGGGTGAAATATTCCTCAATAACAAATTATCTTCTGCCAATTCCACCCACCAACGTGCCTTTCCAACCCATATCTAGTCTACCATTTTTTTCCTTGCCAATGAAAATCCATTGTTATTAGGCCTACAAATAAAAACTTGGGTGTTTGTATTTTGTCCATGAACTAGTAAATTTTAGAAGGCTTTTTCCAGTTTTCAAATCTAAATGTATACTCTAAAGTGAACAGATTCCATTGGAAGGATATTTTTTATCAACTCTAGGACTTGCTTGGCTAGGCTTTTAGGAGGAATTTGCTTTCAGAAAACCACATGAATTTTATGCTCCAAGTAACACCATACTCTGCCAAAGTGTGTGTCTTTTACCTTCTTATCAAAATCTACAAGCCCAAGCTTTCTATCCGATCCATCTATTCCTATTGTGGCTCCATGCTTGAACCTTCCTCCAAATGGCTTCATCATCTACTCCTGCTAATTTTGTTGAGACAAAAAAAATCATCTCTTGGATTTCATTTCTCTAATTAAATATCAACATGGTCCTCAAGATATTATTATTTTCTCTTTTGACGTTGAGAGTATCTATCCTAGCATTCCCACCTCTTAAGGACTAGCAACCCTCCATCATTTTTTGAGGAACGAATTTGATCCAACCAAGATAAACTTTGTGGTAAGACTTGCAGAGATTGTGTTAACACAACATTGCTTGGAGTTCAAAGGGAAAATATACAAGAAAATAAGAGGAACAATCATGGGAAGTAATTTTATTGTGGTTTCTACTTGTTTATTTCTCTATCATCTAGAGGAATAGGTATTTAATAATATTGTGGAAAATATTCTATTTTATAAAAGATACATTGATGATGTCATTGGAGTTTGACATAGCCCTAAGGAGGATCTTAATGGTTTTCCTGCTACCTATGGTTCCTTATATGAAAGTATTAAAATTACTTCCTTTGTTTTTGATTTTGAAGTAACATTTCTAGATACTATATTTTTTAAAAGGACCTGATTTTGCTAAGGTTGGATTTATTTGCACCAAATTGCTTCAGAAGCCGATGAATGCCTATCAATACATCCTTGCTTCCTCCCATAATCTAGTTTATCAACAAAATACATTTATCATGAGTGAAATCAATAGATTTTTTATTAGAGAAAGCTATAGGTATGGATTTATTTATGTTAAAAATGCATTTTTTAACAAACTTAGAGATAGGGGATATCAAATTAATTTTCTCCCACATTTGTTTGAGAAAATTAAATTTGATGGTAGACCTTCAATTTTGGCTAGAAATTTGGAGCAAGAATCATGAAGACATGGAACCAAAATAAAAACAATTCCTCTTATATTAAAGCTATACAACTACAATTTTGTTATAAATATTTGAATCGACACAAATATTATTTCTCCAATGTTTGAAAAATGGAGAAAAAGATAAAGAGGTCAAGCACATTGTTTGAGGCATCATTTGCTGGAGAAACCAAAAACATCTTTGATCTTATTTTTGTAAAAATAAAATTGTTTGAGGGACTCTATTTTCCACCTTATATTTTGACAAATTTTAATGCGTTTCTTCTCTTTTCTAGGTGGGTGTGTTTTTTTGGGGATATTGAGCTTGGGACGTCTCTTCTTTTCACCATCTTGGTTTGTAACAATGCTTGTTTTTTTTATCCACATGCATTACTCTTCATATCCATCCTAGAGTTAGGTCTCTATAAAGAGAGGTTGTACCTCTTCGAAGCTCACTCCATTGATGAGACCTGTAGGTCGAAACATGTTTGGAGTTTTGTATATGTATCACTTCTTTTTTTTGGAATAAAAATTCAATTAAATGTTTTTGTTCCTTTCCTAACTCGTCTCTTCTTTAAGTTTATAATCCCTAATTTTTCTTCCTTTTGTTTTCTAATATTTTGTTGCTGGTATTATGCTCTTCACTTGCACATAATGTGATTTGGTGGAATAGAAAGCTTGCAGCACTAGGATTATGCTCTTCACTTGCGCATCTACGATCTAGTGAATTAGAAACTAGTTTACATTTTTAGAGTACTACTTTGCCATGTTTATTTTTTTATTATGAGTTTATCCATTAATGGTGCATGCTTCTCTACCAATTAATGACCTTTCAGATTTTGAATCCTATCCCATAAATCTTGATAGTCCCCCTATTTGTCTTCCTCAAGAATCTATGATAAGAGGGTTCATGGTAACAAATTTAAAAGCGTGGAGAGCAAGTCTTTGACATAAATAAAATGGAAGAGTTTTGTAGAGGTATAATAGAAATAATTTTTTTTCTTAGAATGGAAGAGTTCCTTCCACATAGGATAGAAGGACCTTCATAGATAGAATTGGTGTAATGCAAAACATTCCTCCATGACCAGAGTCTTTGGACAACTTGTTGGAAATAGGGTTTGAAGAATTTAAGATTTTGAGTAGAAAGCTAAAAATATGCCATTCTAGGCTAGCTCGGCTTGAAGAGAATCTAGGTAAAGGTATTGTTCCCATAACCTACGAATGGAAAAACCATGCCTTCAACTTCTAGATGAAGATATTAATAAAAAAAAATTGATGAGTCGGAGGCACTCACAAAATATTTTTTGCTTGGAAATGGCCAAATTGTACATTTGTAATTTCAAAAAATACATAGATAAATTAGCTACTCAGGCCAATGATTATATTCCTAGCATTTTATTTCCTATAGTTAAGTAAATTCTTACAGATTTCATAAATAAACATAAGATGATTTCTCAATAAATTGCTTCAAAATGGGAATCCTAGATTAAAGAGATTTTTGAGGGAAAGCTCCAAGCATGGAGAATTGAAATGCAAATCCAAAAATACATACAAGAGAAATACAAAGTTTCTTAAGAGAATGATGCTTCAGAATTCCTAGAATTTAATATGTTAGAAGCTATATAAAGCATAGCTGACTTGGTTAAAAGAAAAATCAAGTAATAAATCAATATTCTAGAAAAAACAATCACATGTGCATAAAAGAACTTTCCTGCACATCACAATAAGAATAAAGTCATAGTAGAGGGCCAAACCAGAGAGCCTCTACTATATACAAAAAGGCAATCATAACAACAACATTCATGACAAAGAAACAAACAACAACAATGACAGCCACAACAAAAAATAAGGAACCAAAACAACAACAACAAAGGTAGCAACAAAAATGAGGGCATAATTTAAACTTTTAGGGACCTTCTCCAAGAAGACAAAATAAGGGGAGAACCTTCTAGAACCACACTTTCTTTGTGTAGTAGCAATTGCGATAGGACAATGGAAGAAATTTTGTAGCTCTAGTTTTGAGAATCCAAGAAAGGCTTTTGCCCCATTTGTTTAGAAGAAGCAAGGGTAGGGGTTCTTTCAATGCTAAAATGGTGGTGGAAACAAAAAAAGAACCCCTTGATCCACAATTTTTAGCCCAAATTATTTTGGTTGTAGGTACTTCTACAAGAGTCCTATATGGGCTATGGATGGCAAAATCACAAATCTTGTTGTCCATAATTTTTTCTCTATAAAACTTACCTATAATAAAATTAAAAGATTCCTTAATAACAAATTATTTTCTACAAATACCACCCACAAATGTGTCTTTCCACCCCATATCTGGTCTACCATTCATTACCTTGCCAATGACAAATCCATTGTCATTAGACCCGTAGATAAAAACTTGGATGTTTGTATTTTGTCCATGGACAGGTGTTGCAGGCTAAACACAAGTTAAATTTGATCCTATTTTGTCACTGCCCATTCATTTAAATTGTCAGACCAGGGAGCTTCATAAACTTTAGAAGTGTCTCAGACAAGATCATTTACAATACCCACTTCTGAGATGAGTTCGGCTAATTCTATCATTGGGGGGTTTAAAAGAACATCATTCATTCATCCACACCACAATAATTTACGTATGAATAATCAGATCTTTGGAAATTAAATATTCATACGTGCATAATTAAATAGACATAAAAATAATTCTACTACAACAATGAAAATAATAGTACAAAAAGCAAACCTATTAAAGCAGGAAACTGATCTAGGAAAGCACAAGTAAAAGGGAAGGAATACTAGCTTGGAGTGGGCCCAAGCTCCAACAGCTCCCTTCCAGTTGAACACACGATTAGGAACTCTTGAACTTTATTATAATTGCAAGATAATTACAATACTTCTATCTCCTTAGAATAATCAATAAATTCTGGATATCTATCAGAGAGGTCTGTGTGTGTTTATATAGCACACACACAAATATTCTATTACAATGAGGTTACAACAGTAGTTCAGTCCAGACTAAACTGGGACAGTCTGGTAACTGCATTCGACATCTGCTAAAAACAATCATCGTTCCTAACGGTGGCGCGTTCGCTGATTGGTTCGAGTTGCTTGAGTTGGATCATGCTTCGCCCGATGTAGGTAAGACATCCTCATCCATTGGTGTAGCTCCCCAGGATTGTCTCATGTGACATGGAACTAGAACTGCACCGGTCAACACTACCCACACCACTCATTTGGTCAACTGGTGAAATATGGAGGCACCTTCTCTATGAGGAAGGTGCCTTCCTCAAATGCTTTGGTAGGTGCCTTCTTTATGCGGAAGGTGCATACTGATGTTGAGCGCCTTCTTCATGCGAAAGGTGCCTTGCCTTATGGGGGTGCCTTCCTTATGAGGAAGGCACCTAGGTATGTCGGGCGCCTTCTTTATATGGAAGGCGCCTACCTTCTCTTGGTGCCTTCCTTGAAGAGGAAGGCGCCTAACCACCATGCCTTGATCCTGGGAGAAATAGAGTGCCAGGTCCATGAAGGACCTCGACTGATCCAAATCTATCAAAACCAACTAAATTCCACACAAACACACTAAAACACACAAATTAGATAACACACACAATTCTATTAAATAATTACATAATAATTCATGAAAGTACATAGTTCCTATTATATTGTCGCATAATAATCAATAAAACCCATACAAAATATGAGCATTTTCGGGGCTCATCATCCCCCCATGCCTAACATATGCCACGCCCTCATGGCATCAAAACTGCAAGTAGCCCTTCATACTCCTCATCATCATCATTTTCTAGTAGTCCTGGCTATACTTGCGGCCTGTAATCACTTTTGTTGTGGACCGACATCAAGAGGTGTGGTCTTTCTTTTCTGGCGTGGAACTATGGTGTTGAGGCGGTTAGCTTCTATTGTCTACCTCTGCTCAATCCGCTGACTTCACCTATTTGGGTTTCCCATCCTGGCTGTCACTGGAGGTGGCACAACTAATGTGGCTCCTGCTACCTAGAATGCAACCTCCGCAGCCTGCCATAGGTTAGCATCCGAGGGTCTGACAACTGCAAGAGGGATGTCAGAATTGTCCCTCCTATGATGAACCACCTAGGCCTTATGTAGTCGGGCTATCTCAGGGGTGAGCCCTACATTTTATTTTGTGATGGCAGCGGCCTCTAATTCAGGCCCGAACACCCCCCACCTCTCCAAGTATTTTTGCATTTTAGAGGGGCGTCCTCATGATGATCCATAAATTTCCCATAATTGATCATCATCCATTGGATTGACGTAGATACCAGGTTCTCCCTTGACCTTCATAGCTAATTTCCTAGCCTCCTTTGCTACTGCCATTTCTTCACTCAGTTGTTTGAACCTCTTTTGCCTTTCCACGAATGGTTGCATATCCTCATCCCATTCATCCTCGATCGGCTCGACGAAGGTCACCTTAGCCTTCTTTCGAGCCGTCTTGGGCCCTTTTCCTTGGTCCCAATAGAAAGTGTGGTGGCTTGAATAGGGGGTTTCTCCTCCTTACCGGTGGGTGTCTTTTCATCATGAGGGGCTTGCTCTACTGACCCCAGAGTTGTCCCTCCTTTCTCTGGTTGCTCTGGTGTTGACCCAGTAGGTCCCTTGGCCCCTCCTTCCTCAGGTCTGGGGGATTCTTCCTTAATCCCTGATTTTGGTTATGGCTGCTGGTCCATACTTGGTTTTGTGTCACTTAGCTCAATAATAGGGGGCTCCATTGGGCTCCCTCTCCCATCAATTTCAAAAATAGAGGAGTTCTCCCCTGCCTCTGGGCTACCTTGCCGAGCATCCAACCGAAATTCCCTAGAAGAGAATACTCACTCTAATGAAGTGGGGGAATTCATTGGGACCTCCATCGCCTAGTCCATTTGGGTGGATGCATCCCTCTTCTCTACTTCCTTGGCCCAAAATCACTGATTTTCATCTTGCAACTGCTGGACCAGCTGCTTCAGTTGAGCGATCATTTTTGCTTGCTGCTCCAATTCTTCCCTATGCATCACCTAGCAATCCTCAAAAAATTTTTGGGCCATCCAACAATTAGTTTGCCATTCTAGGGCTTCTTCTAGGGCTGCGTCAACATGTTGGTTAATGCCCTCAGAGGTCCCTACACCTTGCGGGCTTTGGCATGTTAATTCCTGGAGGGTCTGGGCTATGAGACCAACCTCCAGGTCTTCCTCTTCCTCCTCTGATGATAGGAGCAGATGTCACAGGTGCCTCCTCCCAGGAACCGGTTCAGTCTACCATAATTCGGTTTCACCACTGGCAAACTGTGCCCCTTCCTCCACAAAATTGGGCAATGGTGATTGCCCTCTCTCTTCAACCTCCTCCGTGGGGTCTTCACCACATTGCCCTGACTCGATGGTAGAATCTACTCTTTCTCCCTGGCTGCCATCTCCCTCTACACTCGAGCCTCCCTCTTGTGCTTCTACATGGCGAACCAGTGTTGTTATCAGCCCATGGTGGGCCAAAGCAGAAGGTGCACCCTTTGATATCGAGTTGCTTTGTCCTTCAGGGAACTCACTAGGTAGAAGGGCACATTAATTTTCCTCCCATGCACCAGGTGGTCTAAAAACTACACATGATTGGTGTGCAGGTGGGAATATTTCCCTGTGCATGTGAAGAATCGAGCAATCTGCTCGAACATCTTCCACAAATTCATTGGAAGTCCACTTTTTGGTAGCCCTTCCTTCTCTATCTGCACATTGTTCCCCTCTAGCAGCAGTTTGGCACACTATTTCAACATGTTGCCCTTGTATGTGCTCTTGCCCATGAGAGGCAGGTCAGTCACCTGGGAGATGTATTCTGGTGTGACCGAAATCTCTCTTCCATGCACTTGGGTTGTGTCACCTCTCAAGGAGGTAGTAAATTCCTTGGCTGCCTCCATATCCTAGTTTTGGCTGACCAGGGTGTAGTACTCAAGCCACCCTTCAGCTTCGAACTAGGTTTTGACTACCCCCTTGATCCCTTCTGTGTCACCTGGCTCGTTCTTCTTGACGGTATGGTTCTTCGAGCATCCTCCCATGGTGCCTACCACAACTGCGTCCACTATTTTTTTGCCCTAGTTTTCTCAGGAAGGCGCCTTCTTATACAGAAGGTGCCTACCCCTAGCATTTAATCTTGGGGGTTGATAGGGTATGCCTCTCGAGTCATAACATTGGCATGATGTTTCGATCATGGAGGGTCATGATTTTATGGTGGCATTATTTTTTAGAACTGCATAGTTTATGAAAAATTATATAAAAATTTAATTTGAATTATGCACGTACCTGATTGGATGCTTCGCGCATCATAGAAAATGGTGATTCATCGGTCTATGACATGGAGGATGCATGTTTTGCATGTGTTGATTACATTGGACTCGTTGCTATGTTGTTCGAGGTTTGATGCCAAAGATAGAGTTGTGGATTGGTGCAAAGAACGTCGACCCATCATCCTTGGGGTGTGTGAGAAGATCCTACCCCATAACTCCACAAGATTTTTGGTTGGGGTGGATTTCCATCACGTGGGATGATGGTGGTAATCTGGTGTTGCCCACTCGTGTGTTGATCTCACTTGAATCGAGGTGCACGTTATACCAAAGTGTCGACTGTACATGGAAGGCGCTTTCAATGGATGGTGCCTTCCTGATGCGGAAGGCGCTTTGAATGAATGGCGCCTTCCTGATGCGGAAGGCGCTTTGAATGGATGGTGCCTTCCTGATGCGAAAGGCACTTTGAATGAATGGTGCCTTCCTCATTCATTTTTTTTTATATGGCACCTTCTTGATGCGGAAGGCACATTTTTTTTTTTTAGAAAGAACAACGAGCGCCTTATTTATGAGGAAGGCGCTTACTTTCGTTGGGAACCTTATCCATAAGGAAGGCATCTCTTTTTATTTGGGTGCCTTATTTATAAGGAAGGTGCCTTATTTTTGTTGGGTGCCTTCTTTATAAGGAAGGCACCTTATTTCATCTAGGTGCCTTCTTCATGTGGAAGGCACCTTGCCTTTGCTTGGTACCTTTTTCATGATGGAAAACATCCACCTTAGTTAGGCACCTTCTTCGAGGAGGGAGGCATCGTTCCTTAAGTGGAGAGTCTTCTTTGAAGATGAAGGCATTTTGCAAGGTATTTCTTTTAGCAGCCACGTCGTGATCGTCCGTGCAAGGGTGATCAACCTAAAACAAAAAAAAAAAAAAAAAAAAAAAAAAAAAAAAAAAAAAAAAAAAAAAAAAAAAAAAAAAAAAAAAAAAAAAAAAAAAAAAAAAAAAAAAAAAAAAAAAAAAAAAAAAAAAAAAAAAAAAAAAAAAAAAAAAAAAAAAAAAAAAAAAAAAAAAAAAAAAAAAAAAAAAAAAAAAAAAAAAAAAAAAAAAAAAAAAAAAAAAAAAAAAAAAAAAAAAAAAAAAAAAAAAAAAAAAAAAAAAAAAAAAAAAAAAAAAAAAAAAAAAAAAAAAAAAAAAAAAAAAAAAAAAAAAAAAAAAAAAAAAAAAAAAAAAAAAAAAAAAAAAAAAAAAAAAAAAAAAAAAAAAAAAAAAAAAAAAAAAAAAAAAAAAAAAAAAAAAAAAAAAAAAAAAAAAAAAAAAAAAAAAAAAAAAAAAAAAAAAAAAAAAAAAAAAAAAAAAAAAAAAAAAAAAAAAAAAAAAAAAAAAAAAAAAAAAAAAAAAAAAAAAAAAAAAAAAAAAAAAAAAAAAAAAAAAAAAAAAAAAAAAAAAAAAAAAAAAAAAAAAAAAGAGGAAAAGCAGAGAAAAAAGGCACAAAGGAGAGGAGGCGGAAAAAGTAGAAACAAGGAGCAAAGCAAGAAGGTGAAGGGTGGAGAGGAGACAACAGGAAGGACAGGAGAGGGGAAGGGAAGAGGAAAGCGAAGGAGGAGCCAAAAGTGCACGGAGTGAAGAGAGGGAGGGCAAGGAGGAAGGCAAAGGTGGAGGGAAAGGAACGGAGGGGAAGGAGGGAAAGGACATCAGATGCGAGGGAAATGCGAGTTGAAGGTGAGGGAAGGGGAAGACGGAAGGGGGAAGGACAAACAAAAGCAAGGGATTGGAGAAGGGAACGAGAGGGAATGGGAAAAGGAAAAGAGGTGGGAGGCGCAGAACACGCAGCACGAACACGCGGGAGAGAAAAGGCGTAGGAGGAGAAAGAGATGGCGAGAACGAAATTTAGGGGACGAAAGATGCAGGGCAAGCTAAGTTAAAGTGAGGGATAAAAGCAGGAGGAAAAAGGAGGGCGGGAGAAGAGAGAATGACAAGGAGGGAGAGGGTCTAACGGGGATGTCTGGCACTGTAATAACGGGGGGAACCATTTGGGAAGTGGATCAAAGGGGGCCAAAAACCTAGTTTGATATATGGATGGGGATGGCGGATGGGAGAATAGATGCAGAGGTGCAGAAGTGGAAAGCTAAGCCGAGAGCTAGCATTTGTAAAGCCTGCGGGCTACATCTATATAATTTTTAGATTTAATAGAAGAATTTTTTTTTTGGATTTGCGTGAGTGAGACCATGTGATTTTCCCGTCCCCCGTCAAGCCTCCTCAAACTTACTTCACGCTGCCCCAGCATCTTCCTGTCAGGCCTGGCACATGATTTTTTTCCTGGAGGAGAGTTTGTTGCCTTCATTCGAGCTTGGATAGATGTTGCTTCTAAACTATGTGCGCAGGTGTCAGGATGTTGAGCCGGTTCAGGCTTGGTTTCCCAGATACCTATTTTTCATGCTATCAGGCCCTTCACCTACAAAAAGCAAACAAAAAGAAAATAAAATATAGGTAGTTAGATGCAATCCGTGCCTGTTAGGCCCTAGCCTCAGGATGCCTACAGCTTGCATGCGGGCGTCATCCCTACAAAACACACCGTAAGAAATAAACAAACCTAAACTAACTGATTTTGGTGGACACCTCCGTGTCCACCATATTATTGCTGAGAGTTTTATCCAGACTTACAGGGATGGGGTCTCCCCCATGCCTACTCTAGATTCCACCAGTAAATTCTTGGATGTGTTGTAGGGCCACAGTCGGTGGCCATTAACTGTCAACATAATGTTGCTATCGTCAATGGTCCTGACGTGCACAACACCATTTCTGATAAGTTCTACCACCTCATACGGTCCCATCCATCTCTGCATTAATTTTCCCTTCCATTCCTGGAACCTAGAATCATACAACAACACCCATTCTCCCTCCTAGAACTGCTTCAACTTAATGTGATGATCATGCCACTACTTTATTTGCTTTTGTATGATCTTCGTTCTTTGTAAAGCATCCATTCGGATTTCATCCAGCTGATTCAGCTATCGAACTCTTTCTTTTTGGGCTTCTTCCAAGCTCAGATTTAATTCTAAAGTAGTTCTCAATGTCTTGATTTCAAACTCGATGGGCATCATTGCATTCTTCCCATAGACCAGCTGGAAGGGTGTGAAGCCTGTGGTCGATTTCCACATGGTGTTATACGCCCATACTACCTCCGGTAATCATGCAGCCCAATATTTTCTATGTTGCTGCATGGTTTTTGTCAAGATGTTCTCAATCTCTCTGTTCGTCACTTCCACTTGCCCATTTTCCTGCGGATGGTAGGGTGTAGTCTTATTGTGCCAAATTCTATATTGCTTCATCAGTTCTTCGATCAACTTGGAGGTGAATTGAGGCCCCTGGTCTATTGTAATCTCTTTGGGGACCCCGAATCATGTAAAAATATGAGCAAATAAGAATTCAATGACTATTCCCTCCTTCGAATCTCTCAATGCTTGAACTTCAACCCACTTGGTGACGTAGTCTATATAGACTAAAATGAATCTTCTCCCTACTGAAGGTGGATTTATTGGCCCCACAAAATCCATGCCCCACTTATCGAAGGGCTCTAGGTGCACTTGAGGTTGAAGGGGCATTTCATCCTGATGAGTCGGTCTACCCATTCTCTGGCATTCGTCACACTTGTTGGTGTAGGTGGCTGCATATTTAAATAGAGTGGGCCAAAAGTACCCAACCTATAGGATTTTATAGGCAGTCCTTTTCCTTGCAAAGTGTCCTCCACATGGTTCATCATGACAAGCTTTGAGTATCTCTAAAAACTCCTATTCTGCAATGCACCTCCTCATAATCTGATCACATCCCATTTTAAATAGGAGGTCATCAACCCATAGAAAGGAGGTGCTCTTCTCTATCACTGCCTACTTTTCTCGTGAAGAAAGAGCAGGCAAAGTTCTTTCGATGGCTAAATAGTTGGCTATGTCTGCATACCACGACATTTGTTCACTGATGGTGAACAAATGTTCATCCAAAAATTGGTCTTCCACTACTGCATGATCTACTGGTATTAATCTGGATAGGAAATCTACTACTACGTTGTCTTTGCCAGGTTTGTCAACTATTGTTATATCGAATTCCTATAGCAGTAGAAGCCATCTGATAACTCTTCCACCAATAGCTGGTTTTCTCATTAAATACCTGATGGTTGCGTGGTCCGTATGGATGAACACCTAGTATCCGGTGATATAATGGTAGAATTTATTGATGGCATGCACAACCGCAAGGAATTATTTCTTCATCACTGTATAGTTGACCTTGGCCCCTGCTAAGTTTTTGTTGACGTAGTAGATGGCATAAAATTCCTCGCCATCCTTCTACCTGAGGACTGCTCCAATCGCATTGTTGGATGCATCACAATAGATATGGAATGGTATGGCCCAATTTGGTCCCCTTAAAATAGGTGCAGATATCAGCTTTTCTTTGAGCGACTGAAATGCTCTTTCATAGTCTTCCATCCAGTTAAACTCCACATCTTTAGACAATAGAGTGTGCAGTGGTTTTGCAATCTTACTGAAGTCGATGATAAATCATCGGTAATACCCGATAGATCCAAGAAAACTTCTCACCTCTCATTGCATTCTAGGGCTGGGTAGGTCCTTGATGACCTCGATCTTTCTTTTGTCAACTTTTATTCCTTCTGCGGAGAGATGGTGTCCCAATACGATGCCTTCTCGCATCATCATAAAGCACTTTTTGTTACTGAGGGACAAATTATTTTCCTCACTTCTTTCGAGCACTCTTTCCAAGTTCGTCATTGCTTCATCAAAGGTTTCTCCATAAATGGTGAAGTCATCCATGTACACTTCGACCGCTTCCCCTATCATGTCTGAAAATATGCTAAGCACCGCCCTTTGAAAGGTGGTTGGTGCGTTGCATAACCCGAAAGGCAACACCCGATAAGCAAACATCCCCCATGGGCAGGTGAACATTGTTTTATCCTGATCTTCTTCTCCGATCTGGATCTGGTTGTATCCACTGAATCCATCCAGGAAGGAGAAGTACTTTCACCCAAAAAGTGTATCCAAGACCTGATCGATGAATGGGAGTGGGAAGTGATCCTTTTTGGTCGCTTTGTTCAACGCCCTATAGTCCACACAAATCCGCCACTTCCCATTCTTCTTGGGGACCACCACAAGCGGTGACACCCATTCACTATCAAAAATTGGATAGATGAATCCGGCAGACAAGAGTTTTTGTAGCTCCGCCTTGACAATGTCTTTCATTGTCGGATTCATTCTTCTCTGTGGCTGCCTGCTTGGAGTCACCTATTCTTTGAGGTATATTCGATGGGTACAAATTTTTGGGCTGATACCTTTCATATCCGAGTAGTCCCATGCAAATGCCCATTGGTGTTTTACCAGGAGCTCTTTTACTTTTGTTAGCTGTGTGGGGGTCAACCCACTGCTGACGTTTAACGTCCTTCTAGGCCCAATGTTTATCTGTTGAACATGGTGGTCTTGGGCGCCGACCAATGGTGACTCAAGCATTGTGATGGAAGATTCTCCTTGGAGGAATCCTATGATAGCACCATCTTCATCCTCATCCTCTGCCAATTCATCTAATGCCATCATCGGTTGGATTATGGATAGCTCATTGTCTCCGTGCTTGGTCAACGTGGGCTCTCCCAATGAATCCACGGACTACGTGGGGGTGAAATCATCAATATTTTGATGTTTTGTCCATTGGAGATAGTCATTAGCCCATCATGACAGCTGATGTAAGCATCGGCTATCACCAGCCATGGCCTCCCCAAGATAAGCGGGTAGCCACCCAACCTTGTTTTGGACTGTAAAACTAGGAAGTCGGTCGGATATTCCCACGCATCAACCATCACTATTATATCTTCGAGCATTCCTTTCGGTGCTATGGTTGATCGATTGGCCAGTTGCAGCATCGTTGTGGTGGGTCTTAGGTTTGTGAGCTGCAGCTTTTGCATGGTCTCCTGCGGCATCACATTGATGGCTGCACCGAGATCGACTAACGTGTTGGCCAAGGAATGTCCCTCAATTTTTATAGTCAACACTAGGCTACCTGGGTCTACGTATTTAGGATGACATGCCTTCCCCATCATTAAATCTGCCAACTTACCCATGACATTGATAGTCTGGGTTACTTTCCATCCTAGCTTTCTTAAGCACATCTCCTTTATCACCTTGGTATATATTGGGACATCTCGGATAGCTTGAAAGAGTGGAATTGTTACTGTAATATTTTTCAAGCTGGAAAGAATATCAAACTCTGGCTGTGTTAGTTTCTTCTATTCTTGCAATCGGTTAGGAAATGGAGCCTTTGTTCTCTCAGCCACTTCTTCTTCCACCTCTTCTATAAGAGGTGTTTCTCCTACATCTGCCTCCTCTTCTATCAGTGGAGGTGTCCCTACTCCTAGCTGTCTACCTGATCTAAGCTGAATAGGATTGCAACTAATATGGTACATCGGATACATCTCACCTTCTACATTGTATGTCGGTTGGTTTACTTTATTGTTTGGATTTGTCGTCGGTTGTGCAGGTAACTGTGCAGGTCTCACAGTAGGCAAGGCTGGTAGGTTTTGTTGGGGGTGAGCTGGCGCTACATTCTATGGAGCTGGATTCCATGGAGTATGGCTCCTCCACTACTACCTAGAATATTGATATGGCATCCAGGGTTGCTGGTTCGGGAATGTTGCTCCTGAGGGGTGTTGGACCAAGGTGATGGCCCCCACCACCCCATGTTAGGTGGTTGAGGCTGGCCTTGTGGCATGTATGGTCCTCCCTCATATGATGGCATTCCTATTGGCATATTCCCCATAGGGGGTTGTGGCCAATTCCTCTGATTGCCTACAAAATAGGCTTCAGTGACATCAACATCCTCTTTGATACTGGGCAATTGTGGGCACAATCGAGTCTTATGATTTAGTTTGCAGACCATGCATACTCTAACTTTGTTCTCTAGGCATGCATTCTTTGCATGCTTCCCTCTACATTTTAGGCAGAAATAGGCCAATGCTACTTCGTTTTCTTGCTTTTTTTCTCCAACAGTAGCGTGTCCATTTGCAATGCCAGAGACGAAAGCATCTCACTTTTCAAATCTTCTAGCATGTTGCCTATCTCTATTTTTGTGACCGAAGTAGTTGCTTTCATGGTTCTAGAAGTGGTCTTGCCTCTCCTTCTTGAGTAGTTTCAGTATAATTATCGGATATCTTCCATAGCATGCTGGTAGACGTCACCTCTAGAAATCATATTGAGAGCCTCTAATGATTCATTGTTAAGTCCTCTCAAAAATATGCTTTTAAGAGACTTGTCAGCTAGCTTCGCATGAGGAGATCATTGAAGATTGAAATTGAATCTCTCCTAGTATTCCTCCAGAGATTCATCTTCCTTCTACATCATGTTTAGGACCTCTTCTCTGGAGTCTCTTGCTCTCCCAAAGTCTTGATATTGCTCTAAAAATAGCCTCTTCATTTGATCCCATGTAGCAATGTGTTTATCTCCTAGACCGATGAACCATCATAGAGCTGCATCATCTAATGTGGAAGGAAAGAGCTTCAGCTTCTATGTATCAGATTTGTAATCCACAGACCTGCACAGAACATCAAACTTGAATAGAAATAGGTCAGGGTCTTCGGTTGGGTATCCTCTAAAGGTAGGAAGGTGAGCAGGGGATATGTTCTTCATTTTGGTTTCTCCTACTCCTTCCTCTATCAGGAAACTAAATCCAGATGAAGTCTCTTCTTCAGCCATTCTTTCATGATATGTGGTCTCTAATGCAGTTTCTATGGCCTCACGATCATTCAAAACTTTTTGGGTCAGGGCTTTGAAGTCGGTTGGTGTTATCATCCGATCCTCTACAGCTTTCCATAGTAGGGCTTCCTCTGAGGGTGTCCTCTTAAACAATGGGTTTACAATGGTTTGTTCTTCCCCAGGTTGGTGGGATGAGGAGGCACTTTGCACAAGGTGAGGATTCTCACTCCAGTGGACTGCTGGCGATGAGTCGGGTGAATCTAATTCAAATTCGGAGTGTTCGACTGACTCAGATTTCTGTGGACTTTGTTTTATGAAATGACCGTCAGGTCCTCTCTTCCTCAAGGGACTCATACAAAGTCAGATGGAAGTTTTTTGGGTATTGCAATTAATCTAGTAGAGGCGCTTCCCGAAAATGGTGCCAAAATGTTGCGGGCCAAACACAGGTTAAATTTGATCCTATTTTGTCACTGCCTGTTCATTTAAATTGTCAGACCAAGGAGCACGTAAACTTTAGAAGTGTCTCAAACAAGATCATTTACAATACCCACTTTTGAGATGAGTCCAGCTAATTCTATCATTGGGGGTTTAAAAGAACATCATTCATTCATCCACACCACAATAATTTACGTATGAATAATTAGATCTTTGGAAATTAATTATTCATACGTGCATAATTAAATAGACATAAAAATAATTCTACTACAATAATGAAAATAATAGTACAAAAAGCAAACCTATTAAAGTAGGAAACTGATCTAGGAAAGCACAAGTAAAAGGGAAGGAATACTAGCTTGGAGTGGGCCCAAGCTCCAACAGCTCCCTTCCAACTGAACACACGATTAGGAACTCTCGAACTTTATTATAATTGCAAGATAATTACAATACTTCTATCTCCTCAGAATAATCAATAAATTTTGGATATCTATCAGAGAGGTCTATGTGTGTTTATATAGCACACACATAGATCTTCTATTACAATGAGGTTACAATAGTAGTTCAGTCTAGACTAAACTGGGACAGTCTAGTAACCGCAATCGACATCTGCTAAAAATAGTCATCATTCCTAACGGTGGCACGTTCACTGATTGGTTCGAGTTGCTTGAGCTGGATCATGCTTCACCTGACATAGGTAAGACATCCTCGTCCATTGGTGTAGCTCCCCAGAATTGTCTCATGTGACGTGGAACTAGAACTACACCGATCAACACTGCCCACACCGCTCATTTGGTCAACTAGTGAAATATGGAGGTACCTTCTCTATGAGGAAGGTGCCTTCCTCAAATGCTTTGGTAGGCACCTTCTTTATGCGGAAGGTGCATACTAATGTTGAGTGCCTTCTTCATATGGAAGGCGCCTATTGGTGTTGAGCACCTTCTTTATGCGGAAGGCGCCTTGCCTTGTATGGGGGTGCCTTCCTTATGAGGAAGGCGCCTAGGTATGTTGGGCGCCTTCTTTATACGAAAGGCGCCTACCTTCTCTTGGCGCCTTCCTTGAAGAGGAAGGCGCCTAACCACCATGCCTTGATCCTAGGAGAAACAGAGTGCCAGGTCCATGAAGGACCTCGACTGATCCAAATCTGTCAAAACCAACTAAATTTCCACACAAACACACTAAAACACACAAATTAGATAACACACACAATTCTATTAAATAATTACATAATAATTCATGAAAGTACATAGTTCCTATTATATTGCCGCATAATAATCAATAAAACCCATACAAAATATGAGCATTTTTGGGGCTCATCAACTGGTACATTTCAAAAGGTTTTTTTCAAATTTTAGATTAGAATGTGTACTCTAAAGTTAACAAAGTTCCTTGGTATGATACTTTTTATCAACTCTAGGACTTGCTTGGTTGGGCTTTTAGGAGGAATCTGATTTCAAAAAAACCACATGAATTTTATGTTCTAGGTAACACCATCCTCTACTAAAGTGTGTCTTTTACCTACTCCCAAAAATCCACAAGCTCAAGCTTTCTGGATGACCCATATGTTCATAGCATGGCTTCATTCTTGAACCTGCCTCCAAATGGCTTCATCATATATTCTTGCCGATTTTGTTGAAACAGAAAAATCATCTCTTGGATTTCATATCTCTAATTAAAAATTTACATGGTCGTACTTTTCCTTAAGACATCATTATTTTCTCTTTTGATGTTGAGAGTCCCTATCCTAGCATTCCCACCTCTCAAAGACTAGCAGCCCTCCATCATTTTTTTAGGAATGAATTTGATCCGACCAAGAAAAACTTTGTGGTAAGGCTTGCAGAGATAGTGTTAACACAATGCTTCTTCGAGTTCAAAGGGAAAACATATAGGCAGATAAGAGGAATAGCCATGGGAAGTAATTTTTCTATGGTATGTGCTTGTTTATTTCTCTATCATCTATAGGAACATGTATTTAATAATGTTGTTGTGGAAAATATTTTATTTTATAAAAGATACATTCATGATGTCATTGGAGTTTGGCATGGCCCTAAGGAGGATCTTAATGGTTTTCTTGTTGCCTAGGGTTCCTTCTATGATAGTTTTAAAATTACTTCATTTTTTTTTTATTTTGAAGTAACACTTCTAGATACTGTATTTTTATGGGGCCTAATTTTTCTTAGATTGGAATTCTCTACACCAAATTATTTTAGAAGCTAATGAATTCCTATCAATACATATTTGCTTCCTCCTATCATCCATTTCATCAACAAAAGGCATTTATCATGAGTGAACTCAACAGATTTTTTATTAGAGAAAGCTCGAGGGATGGATTTATTTTTGTTAAAAATAAAACTTTTAATAGACTCAGAGCTAGAGGATATCAAATTAATTCTCCTACCTTTGTTTGAGAAAGTTAAATTTGATGGTAGGCCTTCAATTTTGGCTAGAATCTAGAGCGAGCAACAAACTGACATGGCAAAAAAATAAGAATAGTTCCTCTTATTTTGAAGCTAAAGAATTACAATTTTGTTGGAGATCATCGAATTGATACAGATATTATCTCTCCAATGTTTGAAAAATGGAGAAAAGATAAGGAGCTCAAGCACATTTCTCAAGGCATCATTTTTTGGAGGAACCAAAAACCTCTTCTATATTATCTTTGTAAAAATGAAATTGTTTGAGGGACTCTATTTCGCACCTTGTATTTTTGCATTTTTTTAATGTGTTTCTTCTCTTTTCTAGGTGGGTGTGTTTTTTTTGGGGGGTTAAGCTTGGGACTTCTCTTATTTTCACCATCTTGGTCTATAAACTTGTAGTTTCTAACAATGTTTGGATGTTTTTATCCCATATGCATTACTCTTCAACTTCACCCCTAGAGTTAGGTCTTTATAAAGAGAGATTGTACCTCTTCGAAGCTCACTCCACTAATGAGACATGTAGGTCGAAATGCATTCAGAGCTTTGTATATGTATCACTTATTTTTTTTGAAATAAAAATTCAATCAAACATTTTTTGTTCTTCTCATAAATTATCTCTTTCTTTAAGTTTATAATCTCTCATTTTTCTTCCTTCTATTTTCTATTACATTTTTGCTACTGGTATTATGATCTTCACTTACACATAATTTGATATGGTGCACCAGAAATCTTACAGCATGAGGAGTATGCTCTTCACTTGTGCATCTACAATTTGGTGAATCATAAACTAGTTTACATTTTTAGAGTACTGCTTCACCATGTTCTTTTATTATTAATAAAGCAAAAAACATGATCTTATAGGCTTCATTATTTAGTTCTTTGCTAAAAAATCCAAAGAAGTTTCAACATTTGGTGCCTAGATCATTGCACCAAAAGAGATAGTCTGATTTTTCAGATTAGGAAAATGGACAAAAGGGAAATCTTTAGAAATGTTTCAATAGGTGGGAAAAACTTGAGTGACAAAACTTAAAATTAGTCAATCCCAAGCAATGACACACAAACCAATTGGTCCTACTATCCAAAAAAATCATGACCATCTCTTGTAGCTAAATAGAGACCAAGCCTCAATAGGTGCATTGATGATAAGAAAGGTAGTGTCGAGTCTTATAGATGTGCCTTCTTCCCTATATCAAAGAAGCCATATAGAAGTTCTCAAGAGCAAAGGTAAGCATAACTCCAAAATATGAAAGATTGTGTCAACCATGGAAGCTACGAGAAAGAACAAAGCTACCTCTACACCATCAAAGCCTATTTAAAAAAGGGTAAATGATGCTCAAGACACAATAATGAATCCCCTAAGACACATTGAAGTTGTAGATAAAGTCATAAAAAGTATGAAGTTGTCAATATATGCAAAAAATCTAAGGGAAGAAGCTCAACTAGAGGTACCTAAAAAAAAAAAGAATCCTTCATAGCAAGAGTCTAGACCAACTATGTAGCTCAATATCTCATTCCTCAGGTCCATCCCTATTATAAACTAGTAGAATTAAGTGCATTGTGGTATGACTCCCATGTAAATATGGTTATTGCAACCCATGATAATGACTTCCAAGTAATTATGCCTAGAGAAGCTATATGACAAATGTTGTTACTACCAATGGGGTTCAATATAAATCTAGACATTACAAACTGGTATTACACCAACATCAAAGATAAGCTAAAGTGCTTGAATCAAGAGCTCAAAAAGTCTAAAGATGCTATGCTAGAGTTTCTCTTAGGATGAGAAATATTTAATGAAGAGTCCAAAGAGACCTTGAGCATGGCAACATTCATCTTTGAGATTTATGATGACAAAGAAGTAACACAAGAGGAACTAACTATCATTCATATGCTAAGAAGTAATTCAAAGAGCAAGCCTATGAAAATGACCATCTCACCTCGAGATGGTCCGCAGATAGAAACCATCTCGATCTTAGATGGTCTCAATCAAGTGGCTGCTTTTTCTATTTTTTGTGAACTTTATTTTAGATATGTGCATTTTATCTTTCCTACATTAGTTTAGATCTCAAATAGCACATGCATGCATATGTTTTCTATTTAGTTTTGCATTTCTAGATTAAGTATGGGTCCAACCTCGGTGGACCCCGCATATGCTACTTATCCTCATCCACTTTTTGTTTTCTTTGTGTGCAGGTAATAGGACTCAAGGACTATAAAGGACACCGAATCTGACTTTTGCACGGTGGTACCAGAAAACCTGCTCCCCTGATAATATTCTAGCATGAAGATATTGCACTCAAAGACAATTTATGATATTGCACTCGAATACTATTTGTTATATTGTATCTATTGTATCATTGGTAAAATCCCCTTAAAGGATATTCTATTACAACACTTTGAAAGACTAATATAAATATAAAATATCCATTTTATTTGTTCAATCATTGTGTTTCATTTGTATTTTATATGGTGCAAATTTCTTTCCTACAAATGACGATCACAATGGGACATAGTCCCTATGTTTCTAATGCATGCTTAATTTGACTAGTTGTTGACTATATTCTGTGATTATAAGTTCTTGGTCTTAACCATATTGACCCAAGACAAGCCCTATCTAGAAATCATCTAATCTTGATATGGTCCCTAACTTTAGTTAGAAGAGCTACAGATTTACACCTCGACATCAAATAGAGGCCTTCATGGTTAGTATCTACATTGTTGTATTTTTTCTATTTTTGAAAATTAAAAATAAAAATATATGTTGTAGCATAACTGCATTTTGATTAGCTTTTTTATCTATCATATTATGACCATATTAGGTTGAGACAATCTTTTTCTGTGATTGTCTCAAGTCAGGATGATCCCCAATCTTTGACCATATTAGCAAGAGATGGTTTTTGTATTTTATGTTGGTTTCTTGCATTGCTACCTGTTAAAAGGTAGATCATCATTTAGGGAATATTGCATTTTCAAATTATATTTTGCATTACTAAAATTTATTGTGTGCTCTTTGCTTTTACTTTTGGTAATAATAAACATAAATCACACACTCACAAGGCACTTAAATATCAATCAATTGGATTTCATCACCAACTATTTATAGAAATCATACGACATGGAATTTCAACTCCCATTGTGGATCAGCCCCCTACATGCCATAGTAGCCCTGTATCGTTCCAAATTTTCCGCACCCTTACCTTCAAGCTAAAGGATCCACGCCCGGAAGGGGGATGCGGGAAGGATGGGACAATACCTCGGACTGAGAGGCCCTTTGAAGGTCCCGCCTCTCGGGGGAGGTGTATTAAGGTGATTTTTTGACGGATGGTGGGGTTCACCAAGAAACGTTTAGTGGCAGTCTCCATGCCTAGGTTGGGAATGTGTTTAATGTGTTCAATTTTATCTTTAAACATTCAAATCCTAGGTTTGGCCAAATGAATCTAAGTTGTTCTATTATGAAAATGCAAATTAAATGAATACAGAAAATAGAATTAAACATAAAACACAGAGAATATGCTAGATGAGAAAAGCCATACCCGATTCCGGATGTCTGATGGAGATTCTGATTTTTGAAGCAGTCAAGATCGCCTCTGAATTTGATAGGATCGTCTCAAATCAGACAAGATCGTTTGAGATCTGACGAATTCATCAAACGAATTCGTCAGAGACACTGCAATCAGAGAAATAGATACAAAATACAGAAAATGTAGCTATGATGATAAAGGAAAATGATGTGAAATAATAATAAGGATGTTAATAAGATAATCCCGAATAGAAATGCAAGTAAATTACGATGCTTTAATAGCTAATCATGATTTTATTATGCAATTAAACTACATGGGTGAACTCCAAGATGCAGAATAACAAGAAATAATAATAAAACTGACTAAATGCAGAATAAAATAGCAGCAAAGTATAGGAAAAGTGCAAACTCGGGCACTGATTGCCCCCAATGCAGAATGTAGTCGAAATCATCTCGAATTTTGATGGGATCATCCAAGATTGTACAGGATCGTCTGCGACGATCTGAGCTTGCTCCGGCTGAAAATCAATGAGGTCCCTGCAAGAAAACTTGGAAAGCACAAATGCAGATGGTAATCCAGGGTATTCTAATGCACGCAAAGGTCAAGTTACAGGAAAATTCAGCCAGGGGGATGTCAAGGGGGGTCCTAAGGTTTAAGTAGGCTTAGGAGGGAGGTTAGGAGGTTGGAGATCATCCTAATCTGGAAGATCTCCAACGGGGGAGGTCTCTAACGGTGTAGACACGCTTCTGCCCAGATTAGAGACGTCGTTGAAACAGAAGCTAATTATGCACAAATCAGTTTGGGACGAGATCGTCTGGACGTTTTGCTCCAGACGAAATCGTCCGATCTGAGGCGATATCGTCTGATCGGAGACGATATCATCCAACGGTCACAACAAATCCTAAAAATGGTGCAAAAAATGGGGAAAGTTGTTTAACAGGCGGTTAACGGGCGGTTCGGGGTTAAAATTGAATTTTGAATTATTACTAAAGTAATTTTAATTATTTGCTAAGGTTTACTGCGCCAATTTTGGGGTGCTACATTTTGCCCCCTCTTTAGCAAATTTTTTGAGGAAAATGCGTTAAAGACGAGTTCTTCTCGATTTACGAGAAAGCAAAAATTTACTCCCATTTTTAGGCGACGATTCTAGGTCGAATCGTACGACAGCTTACTATGGTGCCCCCTCCGTGTTTTTACCCAAATCGAACGTTTGAGGTAAAAACGTGAAAAAGCAAAATTTAAAATGTTTTTAATTGTTTTTGAATAAAATTAAGAAAAATAGGGTAAAACCCTAATTCATTGTTACTGTTCATTTTCATTTTCTGGTTTCTAGAGCTCTGCAAACAAAATGGTCGAGACAGCGCACAGATCGACAGAGGTCCAGCACGGGCTACGGGTAAGAGTCTAAACTTAGTTTAGAATGCTTTAATTTTGATTTTCTATGCTTTTTAGATTAATTTTGAATGATTTTTGAGCATCGCGGCCATTTTTTGGGCCGTCGACGTCGTCGGGACGAAATCGTCTCCATTTCGTCGAAATCGTCTCGATATCGCCGATTTCGTCCATAGGCAAAATCGGAGAAATGGGGACGATTTCATCAAATAAGGGACGATTTCGGCTTGCAAAATCGGAGATGAATTTGCTCAAATTGAACTTGTGTTACTTGCATTTTTAATCACTATTTTATTAATGATTTTTATTGTTTTGTTGTTTATGTTGCAGAGAGGATTACTAAAGAGCAGAGAATGGAAATACGATGGGCTGAGGGATGACTTGGCCGCTCTATCTCAGGCAGAGCGAGATCAGTTGGCTCAAGTCGGCTTGCAGCATGTGGGAGATATGCCACAGGTTTCTACAGATATGGGGCTATTGACAGCCCTAGCAGAGAGGTGGTATCCGGGTTCTTCCTATTTTTGGTTATCGATAGGGGAGATGACTCCCACATTGGAGGATGTATGGAGGATTTTGAGGATCCCCATACAAGGACGGCTAATAACTCCCATGGCCAATCAGGGCCACGCGATGATGCGACTGTGCGAAGATCCGAGCTTCACCCTGGAGAAGGGCGGAGTGAACATCGAGTCGCTACGCCAGATGCCTGGGGCATCTAGACTGACACAAGTTTTGGCTGGGGTGGTAGGTGGTCTGTTGCTATGCCATCAGAGTGGATGCAGAGTACCATGGCTACTGACAGATGTGGTCTATGACATGAGAGACCATGGGTACAGGTTTTCTTGGGGGAGCTTTGTACTATGCCGATTGTATAGGATCCTGCATGGGGTCGTATACAAGGGCGGCCGATGTCTGGTTATGACATCACTACTGTAGGTTTGGTGTTGGGAGCACATCATGGTGCGGAGGCCGATAGGGCTCCCACTGATAGGGATTGATGGGGAGAGGCCCCGAGCTTTCTACTGGTGGCTCCAGAGAGGGTCACAGTGGCGGATAGATCTGCCAATGTCCCGGAGACTACTTGATGACCTTGTCTCCGACCAGATCACCTGGAGGCCTTGGAGAGATCATCCAGGGTGGGCCGAGGATGGACAGGAGCTGGCTCATGTTAGGCGAACCTGTTGGCTGAGGATGGAGAGGGGAGAGGTGGAGCTCCACCGCTATGACCGAGTTTTGAGGTAGTTCGGTCTATAGCAGGGGATCCCATCTCTCAGAGACTACGAGTTTTCTCGGACCGTCCGGGATAACACTACAGTTAGCGGGGCTCCAGATATGTAGCGCTTCTAGAGTCAGGACGTAGATGATGCCCCGATCCAGCCAGTGGATGGGGATGACGCAGGGGTAGCCGACGGCTATGATGCCTGGTACACAGGCATCCGCCCTCCTCGGATGACGAGGGCTCAGGGTCCGATTCATGTAGTTGTGCGTCGGATGGGGAGGTGGCACTAGGCGGCCATTGAGGTGGCACAGGGTCACGATGGGAGAGAGCAGAGGAGGCCACAGGCTCAGCAGAGGCCGCGACAACGAGAGAGGAGGGAGGATAGACCCCCTTCTCCATGGAGAGAGAGGCCACCATCGCCCGATAAGGGCAAGGGTGTGGACACAGGAGAGAGTAGTGAGATGGCTACTCTCTGGGTGGAGACTGTCCGTCTCCAGGCATAGGTGTAGACTTTACAGGATGAGGCTACATGCCACCGAGCTGAGGCTACATAGCTCAGAGATGAGGTCGCATGCCTCAGAGCACGGAGCAGAGGAGCGAGCACTCGGGAGCTGGCACGGTCGATTGCTCAGACCACGTTCTATCAGGGTATCTACTTCCAGCTGGTGCCAGAGGGCCAGAGGGTACAGCTGCTAGCTAGCATTGCGGATCCGATCAGGGTTGGGTCATCGAGGACTTCATCCCGATCGACGACTAGGACTCGTAGTACCACACATACTACGATGGGGCCACCTCGTCCACCTCAGGGCGGGGGAGGAGATGAGGCTGAGAGCTCGAGGGGTTCTCGAGGCTAGGCTACTGCACTGCATAGACTGAATATATGATTGAGAGGATTGAGTATGCCAAGATGTAGATTGTGGCATACCAATCTAGTTTTGATATGATGTACATATATTGTTGAGATATATATATATATATATATATATATATATATATAAAAATATATATTTGATCATATGACTTGTCTTATGTGTTTGTATGATGCTTTAATGTTTTGGTGTGATTGATTTGATGATTCATGTAATTATGCCATTTGGAAATATTATGGTTTGGATGTCATGCTTTTTTTAAATTTAAATGAAATAATCTGATGTAAACAAATTGGTTGTTTGTGGGATAATAATAATAAAAAAAGGGACTTTTAACAATAATTTCAAAGGACATTGTCGCTATTATAGACCATTTCATGGAGTCGCCGCTCACTCGGTCGTCAAGCTAATCCCAGTATAGAAATATTGTTAAAAGTAAAAGAGTGCTTAAGAGACTGTCTTAAGACTTTGTTGTGATGATGCAAATGATGATGATGATGGTGATTTGTTTTCAGATTTCCATGAAAATATTATGCATGAAATATATTAAAGATGATTTTTGCTAGGCATAAATTCCTAAGTGTGATAAATTTTTTGAATAATTCCCTAGGAATTATACCATCATTGCAAAATTGAAGTTGACATAATGACATGAAATAGAAACAATGTGCGTTGTTGTTAAAGCATAATTGTGTAACATAATGATTTAAGTCACATGTTTTGATGAATTTAAATAAATGGGAAATAAAATTAGTACAATGGTTTGCGCTAGGCATAGAATATTTAGGTATAGACTTATACCATCATCGCGAAATCCAAAGAAGAAATTGATAGTTTTATTGCATGGTTGATTTTTTAATTTTTGAAAATAAATAGATAATATGAAGATGAGGACTTGCGCTAGGCATAAAATTCCAATTTAAGTTTTGGAACTATACCATCGTCACGAAAGTCGATAATATATATATGATTTGAGTGTATATTTTGAAAGAAATTTTGATTTTTTTGAAAATGTATGTAGTTGTCTTTATACTAAACAACTGTTCTCAAATAAGAAAATGAAATTATTCCAAACAATTTGCAAAAATATTTCAAAGTATCTTAAAGACAAAAGTTAGATTTATAAGGAATCCCATGTGCGTATGTGAGTTCATTACCAATCTTGATTTATCATAATGATACACAAAATCTCTCAAATACAAATGTGTGTGCAATTGCATTGTTCATTTACCAGTTTTGAGCAAGATAATTTGATACAAGTGATTTGAATTAACCAAATAAGTGTTCATTAACCATGATTTAGATGCATATAACCATACCAAACTACTATGTAAGTCGGGTTATCAAGAGCTAGCTAATCCATAAGCGAGACATAGGTCTGTACAAAAGAAGGTCGCTAATGTGACGGACATATCACCACGCTAGGAGTTACCCAAGGCCAAGCGGGTTGGGCACAAACCACCTGTTATGGGGCTTACCTCACAGTTTTGAATAATTGAGAATTCCAGGGATTCAAGCTCATCAACCCTTCTTTTCTTTTCAATGGGTAGGGAAAGGAGTTTATTGCATTTTGATTTTGCTTTTCTCTTTTGCTCTATTTTTTTTTTTTTTTGCTTTGATATTTGAGATAATGCTGAAATAACTTTTTTCTTTTTCTCTTTTTCTTGAACTTTTCTTTTCTTCCTATGCTAGGGATACTTGCTCGGATTAGCTGTAGAGCAAGGGATTTTTATTCTGGGTAGGGGTGAGCTTGTCCTTTTGTCAATTCTCAAAGATTCTAGACCATGTGCATGATAGGATAGCAGGGGAAACTTTTCGCTCAAGAAACCACTTCTACTATGTAGCATAGCATGGACATTACAAATATAATCATTTTATTGTGAAAAGATATGCTTGGTTTAAGTAAATAACAAGATCAATTCTCTATGCTCAAACTTTATTTAATTGAATTTTGTGGACTTTGATATAAGAGAGATTAGTAATCATGCCAGATAAAATCAAGATATTTATTTTGTGTTTGTGAAAGTGAGGGATTCCAAATAAATGCTAATTTATCCAAAATAATTTGAAAATATAACTGCAATACTTTAAGAAGAAATATATACAACAAATATTTTTGAGGAGTTTGATGATTTTGACTCTCTCTTTCTTCTTTATTTTTTTGGTTTCGAAAGAGTCAATAATATTGTTGTTTTTACTTTTATGTTTGTTTGTTTTTGTTTAAATGGTTTTATATATATTTTTAAAATGAGACAACATGCAAAATATATACAAATGATGAAATGACCAAATTTTATGCGTAATATCGCTTAAGATGCATAATATTCATAGGTTCTTTTAAATCTTTACCATCTAAGGTAGCTAATTTGTATGCTCCCGATTCAAATTTAGCAGTGATAATATATGGTCCAAGCCAGTTGGGCTCAAATTTACCTTTAAGGTCTTTAGTTGCATTAGTATTTTTTTGATTTTCTTTTAAAACAAGGTCGCCGACCTCAAAGGATCGATGACGAACTTTCTTAGCATATGATCTTTTAAGCTTGTTTTGGTAGGCACGAAGATGCTCCAAAGCATTGATGCGCTTTTCATCTAGGAGTTCCAGCTGACTGAGTCTACCAGCTCGATATTCATCTCCTACTTCGGTATCTTGAAGTAGTAGAGCCAAAGAAGGAACTTCTAATTCAAAGGGAAAAATAGCTTCAGCACCATAAACCAAGACAAAAGGTGAAGTACCTGTGGGAGTACGAACGCTAGTGCGATATGCCCACAAAGCAGGATATAATTGAATGTGCCAGTCGCGACCAGATTTATTGACCAATATTTTAAGAATTTTGATTAAGGTTTTGTTAGATGCTTCTGCTTGACCATTACCCTGAGGATAATAGGGAGTGGACCAGCGATGTTGAATCTTATATTTTTGGCATAATTTCTTAACATCTTTATTTTTGAAACAAGTTCCATTGTCTGAGATGAGATTTGCAAGAATTTCGAACCTACAAATAATTTGATTAAAAATAAATTTAGAGACTTGTGTTCCAGTGCAGGAAGCTAAAGGCATAGCTTCAACCCACTTCATGAAATACTCGATGGCGGTTATGATGAATTTGTGTCCATCAGATGACACAGGATTAATTTTGCCAATAATGTCTAAGCCCCATTTTGAAAAGGGCCAAGGAGATGAAATAGCCTGCAGCTCTTGTGCAGGCGCATGGACAAGGTCAGCATGTTTCTGGCACTTGTCGCAATGGTGCACATAATCATGTGCATCATTCTCCATGGTAGGCCAAAAGTATCCTATCCTAAGGAGCTTTTTAGCAATGACACTACCACTGAAGTGTCCTCCACAAGATCCATCGTGGGCTTCACTTAAAGCTGATTTGGATTCTTCTAGATTCAAACATCTCAATAGGATACCTTCAAAAGATCTCCTATATAAAGTATTGCCAATTATTACAAATCGACTTGCTCGTCTACGTAATAACCGACGTTGGTTTCTATTAGAATTGGCAGGGAAAGTCCCATTTTGAAGAAAATCAAATATATCCATATACCAAGGTTCAGGAGTAGTTTCATTGATTAGAAACACATCCAAAGGTTCTAAGCATGACTTATTTGAAGCGGGTTCCTGGAGTCGATGAATAATGATGGTGGCATATTCGTCATCTAACTCCAAGGGCAGAAGAGATGCAGATGCGGCCATAGCATCAACCGCACGGTTGCTAGTTCGAGGAATAGCTTCCAAAGTAACTTGATCAAATAGAGATAATAATTGTAAAACATATGCTTTATATGGGCGCAATTTATCATCTCTGGTCTGATAAACTTCATTAATTTGGTTTATAACAAGTTGAGAATCACCAAAAACTAGCAGATGTTTAATTTTTAGCGCCAAGGCAGCTCGTAATCCAAGGATTAGAGCTTCATATTCAGCAATATTATTGGTGCAAGCAAATGTTAATTTAAAGGACAAAGGTATAAGATGTTTTTGTGGGGATATTAAAATAATACCCGCACCAGCCCCACTCATGCATCGGGCTCCATCAAAGTATAAGGACCATTGTTCAACATGGTCTGCCTCTAATTGAAGGCATTCATCAGGAAACTCAATGATGAGGGGATGGGTAGACTCTAAGGGTGCAGCAGCTAATTGATCTGCTATGATTTGACCCTTAATAGACTTTTGTCCTATGAACGTGAGTTCAAACTCGCTTAGAGCAAGAACCCACTTCGCTGTACGACCCGATAAATAAGGTCGACTCATAAGATACCGCAAGGGATCATATTTAGCAATGACATATGTTTTTTGACTGAGCATATAATGGCATAATTTTTGCGTAGAAAATACGACTGCTAGACATAGTTTTTCTAATGCTGTGTAGCGGGTTTCATAACTGATGAGGGTTTTGCTAATGTAATAATTAGCACGTTCTTTCTTCTCATCATCAAGTTGAGCTAACATAGCTCCTAAGGCAGAATCAGAAGCTAAAATATACAAGATAAAAGGACGATCAGGTCTAGGCGGTGAAAGCATAGGTGGGTTAAGGAGGTATTGTTTGAGAAGTTCAAAAGCTTCCTTACATTCGTCGTCCCAATTAAAAGGGACATCCTTCTTAAGAAGCTTAAGAAAGGGACCGGTTTTGTCCGCTAGCTTATCGATGAAGCGACGGATGGCTTGAAGCTTACCTTGTAAACTTCATAACTCAGATATATTGGTAGGTGCGGGCATATCAGTGATAGCCGCAATCTTGAGAGGGTCGATTTTGATACCACGTAAAGAAACTAAAACCCCTAATAGTTTATCGGACTTAACTCCGAATATGCATTTGGCTGGATTTAATCGAATAAGGTATTCTCTTAACCGATTAAATACTTTTCTCAAATCATCTAAATGATCATCTTCATTTAATAGAGCGAGCTATAATATCATCTACGTAATCATGTAGGATATCATGCATCATATCATGAAAGATATAAGTCATGGCTCGTTGATATGTTGCGCCTGCATTCTTTAAACCAAATGGCATCACTTTCCAACAAAAGGTACCCCAAGGGGTAATAAAGGTTGTTTTAGCCTGATCTTCAGGAGCTATCCTGATCTGATTATAGCCAAAAAATCCATCCATTAGGGACATCATTCCACTCCCCTGGTAGTAAAGTCAATGATTTGATCCATGTTTGGAAGAGGAAAATCATCTTTAGGGCATGCAGCGTTAATATCTCTAAAGTCTGTGCAAACCCTAACTTTGGTAGCTTCTTTCTTGGTGACTGGAACTACATTTGAGATCCATTCAGACATAATCAATAGCTTGTATAAAAACAACATTCAAGAGTTTTTCTAACTCCCCTTTGACTAGCAAGGCCACTTTGGGATGCATTTTTCTAAGTTTCTGTTTAACAGGTTTAGCATCCGGATGGACTACTAGATGATGCATGACTACAGAAGGGTCCAGACCTGGCATGTCTTCATATGTCCAAGCAAAGACATCTTCATATTCTTTAAGGAATGCAATGTATTGCTCTTGTTTTTCTTGACTTAATTCTGATCCAATATTGATTATGTGGGGATTATCCTCAGTTCCAATGTTAATTTTAATGACGTTTTCTACTTCCATGTGTAGATCTCTTTCAAAATTAGGTGGGGCGGGTGAGACGCCCAATTCTTGTAATTATTTTAAGGTTAACTTGGAGAATTCATCTTGAGGAGTCGTGGCCTCAAGTTGGGCTATAGTAGGTATAGAACCATCAAAATAAAAACCATTGTGTAACAACTCTTCAACGGAGACATCATGGAAAATATCTCCTTCCAACTCATCATCGGATTCAGCAATCAATTCAGGGTAAGCTATGGATAGCATATTGCATGTAAAGGGATTATTCTTTGGACACAAAGAATCTTGTTTATCTAGATAATCTTGATAACATATGAGTTGATCATCACCTTCAAAAGGGAAGGGTTGACCCTTACTAGGAAATAGGCCCACACCACATCGGGCGGGCCATGGTTCTACCTCAATAGGTTCTTTCATACCATTTTGGAAAGGTCCCAAGCCTTTCCCTTTATATCCCATTTTAAGCATTATGGGTTTAGCTTTAATATATTCATTAGCAAAATAGCATCGAGCATATCCATCACAATGCGTCTTGATGTTTCGGGGTATTCTTCCCCAATCATATCCTTTATAAATAAAAGCACAACTCCCGACTTGGTAAGTACTTCCCATAGGTTGTGGGAGGCCCAAAGTACGAGGAGATGGCAGCAAATTATTTAAAAGAAGTGAATCTTGCATAGAAGCATTTGTTTTTTCTGATATTAAAATTTTAGATAAATCCGGTAAAAGCTCATCAGAAAGAGCATAAGATGTAGAAGGATCATTCCCTATATCTTTAGATGTGGAAGGTATGATAGATGTAGATAATGTGGAGGTGTTAATAAATGGGTCTATAGGTTTTGAAATTATAGGGATGGAACATGAAGGATTGGTTGTAGATCTAAGATCTTTTTGAGGTTCTAGTGTGGTTTGTTCAGAAGATTGTTGAGCTATACATGGGGGTGAAATTAATGGAGGAGAAATAGATGAATTTGTAGGTGTGTGTTTCACACTTTTAGATGAAAAATAAGAATTAGGATGTGTGGATGACAGAGCAGGGCAAAACTGAACTCCAACAGGTTCTGCCAAGGCACACATATCAAAGGGTCTAGGATCACCATGAATAGTGACCAACTGATTTTTAAATTCGAATTTAACACATTGGTGTAAAGTTGATGGGACAGCCCGCATCGCATTGATCCAAGGGTGACCCAAGAGTATATTGTACGATGCGGGGCAATGTACAATAAACACGGTTGTATCTAGGGTTCTAGGACCAACTTGCAAGGGTATAGTAATGACTCCACACGTTTCTTGTGTCTCGTCATTGAAGGCTTTGATAATCATATCCGTTCTTTTCATTTCATCACTTCTAAAGCCAAATATTTGGTAAAAGTCAAAAGTGCATATGTTTAGAGATGAACCATTATCAATCAAGACTCGTTTAACAGATACATCTCCAATTAGGGCAGTAATATATAAGGGGTTATCCTTATGTAGACTATGTTGTGGTATATCTTTATCTCGAAAGTCAATACAATCGACTTCTCGAGTGATGATAGTATTGGACATGGCTTCAGGTTGAATATTTTGAGGTACCATCATTTGGCTTAATGTGAGCATTAATTCATCCCTATGGGTAGGAGAAGATCTTAACAAGTCCAAAAGGGAAATTCTGGCTGTAGTATTGGATAATTGTTCGTTAATATTGTAAGGAGGTTTTGGTTGAACATTAGACATATGATTCCCTTTATTGGGATTTTTCAAAATAAATGGAGCTGATCCATCATTCTGAGTTTGATCCTGTTGAGAATTTTGAGCCTGTTGTCTGGTAACGGCTTCGATGGTACCTACAATGTTATATTGAGGACGTTGAACTGGTCTCGGTTGAGCGTTTATGGCTTGTTCATTAGGAAGGAACTGATTAGAAGAGGGTCGAGTAGTAACTCTTCTAGGAAATGGTTCTTCTGGAACCATAAAATCTGTGATAGGTTGAATAGGGTCTGATTCATTTTTAGAACTATTCGATTGATTTGAGGTGATGTCTATTTCACTTTCAGTATCCGATTCTACATCACTGAGATCCGGAGTTTGAGTATTATATAGGGGCCTGGTCGTGACCATGGATAAAGTTGTGTCAAATTTTTGTAAATCATGATTAGGTAAATGTCCGCTAATAGTTCCTACATATCGGGTAGGAGGAGGGACATTATGATGCTCAATTTGATTGGCCACTTCTTTACCATGTTTTGGTAAAGGATGTTGAAATATATCCAATGATTGATTAGCATTTTGATTCTGATTTTGGGGAATGGTCTTTTGAGCATTATTAGGAGCATTTTGTTTAGGTTGGAAGGCTTGCACCTCCATTTCATTATTATCAATCAGATCTTGTATTTTATGTTTCAATATTTTACAAGAGTTTGTAGAGTGTCCAGGTCCTCTATGAAAATCACAATGTAAATCAGCTCTGTATCCGGGTATAGTTGGATCAGGTTCCCGGATAGTTGGTAATTGAATCAAACCTCTTTCGAGTAATTGGGGTAGAATAGTTGATAATGGTTGATTGAGTCTAGTAAATTCTCGAGGAGGTTTATCAGGAGGTTTCAATATAAATTTTTTTGTTGTCTTCGTTGTATTGATATTAGCAACATTTCTACTGTCAGTGACTCCGTCACCTACAACTTGTTTATTTTTATACTGATTTCTGGATGTTTTCTCATCATCTTTCTTCCTAAGCTGGCCTCTCCTAATGAGAGCATCTTCCACTCTTCGAGCTAAGTCTATAGCTTGATCGAAGGTGGTCAAGGTAGCAATTGATAACTCATAGGATATTTGTTCTTGTAAATTATTGATAAAAATATCCAACATTTCCCTATAAGGTAGCACAAAGTGCAGTTTTCCTATCAACTGCCTCCATCTAGCTAAGAAATCAGCAAAACATTCATCTTTGTCTTGTTTTAAGTTGTATAAATCTTTAATGGTGACATGCCTCTCGATGTAGGCACTAAATTGATGGACAAAAGATTCAGTTGTTTCTTCAAAATTTCTCAAAGAATGAGTGGGCAATTGATAGTACCACTCTAATGCCATTCCTCCTAAACTTTTCGGGAACATTTTTAGTAATAGCAAGTCATCATGTGATATATCATGACATGCTATCCTAAACATGCGAAGATGCTCTATGGGATCTTCGGTTCCTTTATATATAGGCAGGACGGGCATGGGAAAGTGTTTAGGGTATGGTTGTGCTACAACTATGGGATCCAAAGGCTGACTACACATCTCTCGATAATTGTACGAGGGACGGTAGGGATCTATCTGGTCCATACGCGAAGCTAACTGTTTCACCATGGCTTCCAGATTATTGGTTTGCCCACCATATTGGTTCGGTAGGGTATTAATATGGGATTTGTGAGCATATGATGGAGGGACATGAAGATTAGATGCTATATTGCTATTGTGTAAATTGTTGGTAGGAAGGGTGTTATGAAGAAGTTTTGAAGTTGTATTATGTTGTATCCCAGATTGTTGAAAATTGGTGTTTGGCTTCATTTTAGGTTTTTGTCGATTTGAAGCATATTGATCAATAGTTTGGCGAAATAAAGCAGTGAATGAAGGTTTCTTTTGTGTGGGAATGATTTTAGGCTCAATAACAAGGTTCCTTAGGGGGTTGGGTAACCTGTTGTTTTTGCATGTTCTGAATCATAGTGACCATATCTCTATTGGATGGTCCAGCCTTATCACTTTCTTGATCAACAAAGGACAAGGGATTAGTGTGTATGTTAAACATATCTTCCATGGCTGCTTGAGTGTCACTAATTTGTCCTCTATCAATACGAACTGCCATATTAAGAGCACCAATGTTATTATTGAAAAATTTCCAGAAATGATCTAAGTTATCAAAAGCAATAGTTCCATCTGGAGCCATTCTAGGGGATGAGGATCCTTCCTCTTTAAGATTTTCTTCTTGTTCATCTACAACAAGCTCATCTTCTGGCTGTTCTAGAGTTCCTCCTTCCGGAATTGAATCCTCGGGAAGGACATTTGGGTTTTTTGTTTTGTCTCCTAACCAATCTTCTTCTTCTTCTTCAGTTTGTTTACCATTCCTAAGTCTAGGCATTGTGCTTAAATTTAGATTTCAGCAAATATATATATATATATATATATATATATATATATATATGTGCAACAAGCTTAAGAGGTATATATTTTAATTATATACCTACTATAGTATTTAAAATAAAATGTTTTAGTTTTGTTATATTTTGGTTTTTCTTGTTTTTTTCTATTTTTTTGTTTTTGTAACAATATTATAAAGATAACAAACAACACACTAAATGCAAGAAATAATAATAATGAAAGCAATGATCTAGTTTTCTATAAACAATTTATAAATATCATTAATGGGCTCGAGTTCTTCAGGAGTCATGAAGTGTTCTTCTTCAAATTGAAAATTTTCTTTCAAGAATTTGACAAAAAGTGCTATAGTGATATTATCTGTCTCAGATTCTGGTTGGTAGAAATAAAGTTCGTGGCAATACTCTCGATATAACACAGCCCGAGGAACTCTCCTCCACCTTTCCCTATCTGTAAGAATGACCTCTTGATCTTCTACATGACCTAGGAATTGGTGTATAACAGCTGCGTTCTCGAGGTATTCCTCGAAGGTGAACAATTCTGAAGACACAAGAGCTCTCCTATAAGCTAACCACCTATGGCAAGCTCTCTGAAGTTCATGATAAAAAATGAGTTGATGAGGATCCAGGATCCTATCTAGGGCAAACCTCTTGATTTGTCTAAGTTCGGTTGATCTAGATGAAATGATACCTAGCCTCCTATCAAGTTCTTTCCACAAAAGTTGGTTTCTATCTGTTTCAGGCACACTAAGCACATAATTAACTTCTATGGCTGCTAATTGGTTTTCAACATTTATAGTGACAGCTAGTCTTTTCTTAGGAGCTACCATCTAGACATGATATGCAACTTAGTAGTTTTCTAATGATTTTAAATGCATCTATGTTTTTGTTTTTTTTTTTTTGTTTTCAAAAGGTTTTAGTTTCACGTCGGGTTCACCAAAATGTATCGTTCCAAATTTTCCGCACCCTTACCTTCAAGCTAAAGGATCCGCGCCCGGAAGGGGGATGCGGGAAGGATGGGACAATACCTCGGACTAAGAGGCCCTTTGAAGGTCCCGCCTCTCGGGGGAGGTGTATTAAGGTGATTTTTTCGACGGATGGTGGGGTTCACCGGGAAACGTTTAGTGGCAGTCTCCACGCCTAGGTTGGGAATGTGTTTAATGTGTTCAATTTTATCTTTAAACATTCAAATCCTAGGTTTGGCCAAATGAATCTAAGTTGTTCTATTATGAAAATGCAAATTAAATGAATACAGAAAATAGAATTAAACATAAAACACAGAGAATATGCTAGATGAGAAAAGCCATACCTGATTCCGGATGTCTGATGGAGATTCTAATTTTTGAAGCAGTCAAGATCGCCTCGAATTTGACAGGATCGTCTGAAATCAGACAAGATCGTCTGAGATCTGACGAATTCATCAGACGAATTCGTCAAAGACCTGCAAATAGAGAAATAGATACAAAATACAGAAAATGCAGCTATACTGATAAAGGAAAATGATGTGAAATAATAATAAGGATGTTAATAAGATAATCCCAAATAGAAATGCAAGTAAATTATCATGCTTTAATAGCTAATCATGATTTTATTATGCAATTAAACTACATGGGTGAACTCCAAGATGCAGAATAACAAGAAATAATAATAAAACTGACTAAATGCAGAATAAAATAGCAGCAAAGTATAGGAAAAGTGCAAACTCTGGGCACTGATTGCCCCCAATGTAGACTGTAGTCGAAATCATCTCGAATTTTGATGGGATCGTCCAAGATTGTACAGGATCGTCTGCGATGATCTGAGCTTGCTCCGGCTGAAAATCAATGAGGTCCCTGCAAGAAAACTTGGAAAGCACAAATGCAGATGGTAATCCAGGGTATTCTAATGCGCGCAAAGGTCAAGTTACAGGAAAATTCAGCCAGGGGGATGTCAAGGGGGGTCCTAAGGTTTAAGTAGGCTTAGGAGGGAGGTTAGGAGGTTGGAGATCATCCTAATCTGGAAGATCTCCAATGGGGGAGGTCTCTAACGGTGCAGACATGCTTCTACCCAGATTAGAGACGTCGTTGAAACAGAAGCTAATTATGCACAAATCAGTTTGGGACGAGATCGTCTGGACGTTCTGCTCCAGACGAAATCATTCGATCTGAGGCGATATCGTCTGATCGGAGACGATATCGTCCAACGGTCACAACAAATCCTAAAAATGGCATGAAAAATGGGGAAAGCTGTTTAACAGGCGGTTAACGGGCGGTTCGGGGTTAAAATTGAATTTTGAATTATTACTAAAGTAATTTTAATTATTTGCTAAGGTTTACTGCGCCAATTTTGGGGTGCTACAAGCCCCTACAAGAAGTTTTTGGATTTCATCACCAAAAATCCCCCTACTTTTGGATGCATCCTGAATTAGGTTAGGTTTAGATGCCCTTTAACCACAAGGCTTAATAATCAGTGGAACACAACTATTGTCTTTGTCAAAGCCTACCAAGGTGTGAAGCGAGAGTCTGACTCAAAAAGTAGTAGGATCTAGACAGTGTGACCTCTTCTTTGAGAGGGTATTTTATTTCCATAAGGACACCTATTATCCATCTACCATCATAGGAAGCCATATGGACCATTTGTATCACATTCCTCAATAGGGATTGTGTAGATATTACATTTTAGTTTTGTTCATTTTGTCTGCCCTTGTCATTTTAAGAATAAGATTTTGAAAAAAAAACATAGTAAAAATTAAAATAAAACAATCAAAATAAAAAACAAAACAAAAAACAGAAAAAAAAAATTGCACAAACAAAAAACAACATTAATGACAAAAACAAATTGCTTGTTTTCTTTGCTTACATTATTTGTGTAAGTTAGAAAGGGTACACCATTTACCTAGCTTATGGTCATGACACAATTAGGCTCAAGCATGATTTGAAAACCTTAATACATCATAAAGAGTCATGGATCAATTCCAATCATATCAACAAGACAATTTTCCCAATGTGCCCTCTGGCCAAGAGCTTGGTCCACCTGAGTAGCAATGGGTCCAACATGACTCTAAAATAATTTATCATCCCTTTGATCCCAAAATTCTAGGAATAACCATTCCAAATCTTCCTTCATTCCTAGTAGATCAATATATCGACTATCCAGACATTACCACCTTATGTGCCTTTTATAAGAACACATATTTTCACACTAAACCACATAGAATATCATTACCTTGCATTCACATTCCATCTTGCATTCATATTTATTGAATCAATAATAATTGTACACACTACACCAAAAAAAGGATACTCAAGCTACCATAGTTGAGCACCCCAAGTTGAATCATGAATATGAGCATGTGGACACATACACTAGATAAAATCATAACAAACCATCCATGTCTACTCATGTGTTGAGGGTATTTGATTCTAATCACACTTCTACTCCTTGTGATAAAAAACCCACTCAAGTTCATGGACTTCTACACCACCTACCTATGTGGAACCTATTAGTCACCCCCAACAACAGGATAATGAGGCCATGAATGGTCTTGGAAAAAAAAATTTCAACCACTCTAGGGTTGATGCACAACATCATCATAGGCATATAATACATCACCATCCACTACCTCATATACATAAAAATTTTCCACCTCAACCTATCCAAAATACAATATGGATGACCAACATGATATTGCTGGAAGCTTACCAATTGCTAACTGATCGTATCAACTCCCTTGAAAGGTAAGTCTTTGGCATGGGTTATCAAAAACTCACCTTAGTGAAATTCAACCATTAACCCATTCATCCATATATTCTCTCACCCCCATGTCCATCCCATTTTGATATGCCTAAGTTTAACAAGTTCAAACACAAAGATGAGCTACAATGGAGTCACCAACACACTCCTCTAATTCTACAACAAATCTTGAATAGACTCACAAATATTGAGCTACAGTTGATACATCATCAACCTCATAAACCTCATCAACTTCACCCACCTCATAAAACTCATCCACCTTATCCACCTCAATCAAATTATCAGTCGTGTACCTAGACCCCCCTATTCGAGCCCTTGTTGATAATCTTTCACAAGTTGTAGGATGCAAAAAATTGCTTTACCTAACATACGCCCCATAGACCCCAATAGACCTAAACCTAGGTCGTATATCACCTCTATAGAGGTCCACTCACCTATATTGCATTTAAAAATGTGGTCAAAGATCTTATCAATAGGAAGGTCATTCCCATAGATGGTCCACTCACCTCATCATACCAAAATATTGGTGTCTACTAGAACCAAGATGGGGACACTCATAGTATCACATCTTCCCTATTAGCTACATCACAAACACAGAATAATTTGGGGATACTCAAGGTATCACACCTTTCCCACACTCACCAATCACGAAACAATTTGGGGATGCTCAAGGTATCGCACCTTCCCCACACAAAAAAAAATCAAAATCATTCACAAATTCAAAAACATCACATAATTATCGAAATCACAAAAAAAAACAATCACACACTCCTACAAAGCACACTATATTCACACATCCAAGCATTCTACCTCACATCACTTTCAACACCAATAACACTTTGGTTATTGTTCGACTCACGCTTTCATTCGTTCTGCTAGAATTTATTTTTGTCACATTAATAAATGATGTATTCCTTTTGTTATTTCCCCTACATTATTTCCCATTGCACACATTTCCATTACATCCACAAAACACCACTTCGATAAACCAAAAAAAGCCTATGATAACTTGTCTTTTACAAGTCTCTAATTTGGACAATCCTTAAAATTTTTGGTTGCTCAGCCATACCTAGTGTCTCCTTCAGCCTACATTAAATGCCAGTAGTTCTTGAGTGTTATAGGTCTTCCTGGTGATCTTAAGTTTTCTCTAATATCCCACACATTTATCACACACTAAATAAAATTTTGGTGCTTCGAAAATATAAATTCATGAGTCACTATCACCATAAAGTAAACAATTTACCCTGCTCATCCTATAATGCACATGATGTAACCCTAAGGATTGGAAAAAGGACAAGCATAAAGCAAAGAAAAAACAAAATTCTTCAAAAATAAAAAGAACAAAGCAAATAAAATTTTGAATCCCTAGAATTATTAGGTCCTTAGATCATGGGGTTAACCTCCATTGGGGCTATAGACGCTTGACTAGTAGTGGAGTACACCTTGCATGGTGACACATCGATCACATTAGTGACCTTTTATATATATTTATGTATGCTCACAGATGAGTTACCTAATAAGCGTAAGTCACAAATGATGAGTCTAACCTTTTCCACAATAAGAAATGAATAATCACTACACACACATTGGTCTTTGAGAAACTTGAATAACCTGGTTGGTCTTAATATATTCAAGTACCTATTTGATTAGTACATAAGTTTGATCGACATCACAAGGGTGTCTAAACTTCCTCAATTTTTTTTTAGATTTTTCTTCTCTAAGACATGCACAAGAACAAGTCATGTCATCTTTACCTCCATAATAGCACACTTTTTTGCAAAATATTACATAGCATCCACTTACATCCATTCCTCATATATATCAATACCATTGGATTGATGTCCTTGATTAAATGATTAAAGTCATGAGTAATGATATATGTCTAAGAATTTTTTTGAATGATAATCAAACGTATATGCATACATCTCTCTTATCCATCAACATCTGATCATTTCATCGCAACTCAAACACAACTTAAATTGGACAGTTTAACGTCTCATACCTTCCCCAAAAATCACATAAAGTAATCAACCAACTTGGGGGGTTCAAGGTCTCACACCTTCCCCATAAATTTCATCAAACAATTGTCAACACCTTAGGAATGCTCAAAAAATCTCACATTCCCTAATAAAACCATGAATCACTCAATCAAGTGCTTTTGCTTTACCATCAAGACTTTGGCATGGTTTTATCCATACAAAAATTCAATCAATAAATCAAATGCCAGGTTCAAAATGTTGCTTCCTTTTGTTAAAGGTTACACCTTTTCCCTTGCATTTACATTCAATCAATAAATCAATTGCCAGGTTCGAAAGGTTGTGTTCTGTTGTTAAATTTTATACCCTTTGCCTTGCATTCATAGACACAACACATTTGATTCATCCACTAGATTCACTAGTCTAGATTCTCAAGTGAGCCCCTTTGGTCAAATCAATTCAAAATTCTCCAAATGAGACACCCCTTTGGTCAAATAAGTTCAAAATGCTCCAAAGGATACATCCCTTTGGTCATTCCAGTTCAAAATTCTCCAAAAGAGACACCCCTTTAGTCAATTCAGTTCAAAATGCTCCAAAGGAGACACCCTTTTGGTTATTTTAGTTCAAAATGCTCCAAAGGAGACACCTCTTTGGTCAATTCAGTTCAAAATGCTCCAAAGGAGACAATCATTTGGTCAAATCAATTCAAAATTCTCTAAAGGAGACATCTCTTTGGTCAAATCAGTTCAAAATTATCCACACCCGTTTGGTCAAAATGGTTTAAAATGCTCCAAAGGAGACACCCCTTTGGTCAAATTAGTTCCCTTTGGTCACATTTCAGTTAAAATACTCCAAAGGCACCTAACCCATTTGGTCAAATTTTAGTTCAAAAGCTCTAAAGGCACCAAACCCCTTTGGTCAAAATATTCTCAAGTGAACCCCATATCTAGTGATCTACTCTAGTCACATAACAGTTGCAACGATTGGTTATCCATGCAATTGGGTAGGATGGGTATATTACCATAAGGACACTTGATTGGTCACTTTCAATCTAAAATATTCCAAAGGAGACAGCCCATTGGTCAATTTAGTTCAAAATGCTCCAAAGGAGACATCCCTTTGGTCAATCCAATTTAAAAGTCTCCAAAGGAACCAAACCCCTTTGGTCACTTTCAGTTCAAAAGGCTCCATAGGCACCAAACCCCTTTGGTCAACATCTAGAATAACTTTTTCTTTCCTAAAATAGCTTAGGATTTGCTTTTCAATCATAGATTAGCTAGCCTAGATCCTCGAGTGAACTTTGTATCTAGTGATCTACTCTAGTCACTTGGCGATCACAGTGACTGGTTATCCATGCAATCGGTAAGATGGATAGATTACCATAAGGCCACTCATTAAAAAAAAACATTTGAGGTCAAGATGGCCTAAAAAAATCACTTTTATCATGGGCACCCATGCTAACAATCCCACTTTTTTCAAGCATTGATATGAAATTAGCTACAATAGACACAAGAAAATGATAAGATAATTCAAAAATGATTTTCAATTGACAACATAAGCCTATAAATAGGCATTACAAACACATATAATGGATAAGGTTACATTAAATGATTACGGTGCACCTTTTTTCTTTGAAAAAATTAAAAAAACATGTATTAAAACTAAGATCAATTACAATATGGGAAGAGACTCTTCCTAGCCAAATTCAGAGAGAACACATGCTTACAATAGTAGAAGAAGATTTGCAATGGAGCCAAATCTCCTAAACCATTAACTAGCTAGCAGGGGGGTCGGCATGGACAGTTGATGCAACTTGTCATGAAATTGTGACACTATTCTTCTCCTTAGGCCACGAACATGCAACATGATTATGGTGCACCTTATCCCACTAAAAACTAACAATTAAAAAACATCCATAAATGGTTAATGTCTTAATACATCTATTAAAGCACACCTAATCCCTATCAACAACACACCTAATCCCTATCAAGCGCTTTGTTGTTTTCATCATTTTACATCTCCTCCACTAATTAATCGCTTGAGGGGGTAGACAATACCTACAAATTCTCATCTCAAATCAAGTCAATACTCAAACACTCAATATTGGAAATTATGCTTGTCCAAGAATCATTACCAAAGACTATCATACACCCTTTTTGTTGGGTTAAACAACAAGTAAAATTTAGACCAAAAAAATACTTGGTATACCTAAAGTCTAAAGCTTATAGTCTGATAACGTCTGCCCATGGTTGAAAGGTTATCAAAATCAAGTTCATCAATTTATCAAAATTAATGATTCGATGATGTGCATCTTTTCTAGGAATGGGGCATCCCACATTGACTTCTATTTTTGACCATCTTCCACCAATTCCTTTCAAGGTCATTTTTCATCAATTAACATCACCCATCATCAATTGCAACCATTTTAGATCATCTATTTTTGCTCTGCATTATGCTTTCACATAAAATATCCCAAAAAGGGGTATCTATAGACACCTAAAATACGTCATCTCAAGGAGGCTCCCTAAAATCCTCCTTTCTAACTCACACAATACATCTTGGGTGGTCTTAAGGTTAATTCAATGATTTTCTCCACCAATAGGCAACATTCCTCTTAGTAAGCCTAAGCATCTCAACCTAAGATAGTCTCAAGGTTGGGACCATATCTACCCAAGATGGTCGTGCAAAACCAAAAATAAAAAATAATTGGCAACAAAACTGTGTGTCAGCACAATACCTTATTTTGCATCGATGTCAAACACCATGCAGATGAAAGTTTCACTTACCATTTACAATCATCTTTGAGCATGGCAATCAGGCTGCTCCTGATTGACACTTGACACTTTTATTGCTTGCCTCAAAGCCTATAAAATGGTGTCCTCCCTCCTTTGTTTTGATCCTTGATTTTTGAATTTGAAAGCTATGAAGTGCTGCCAAAATAATCTGCCAGGTTCTTCCACTGCCAAATTGATATCACTAGATTACCACTTTGAATTTGAAGCCACCTTCCTCTCCCTTGAATTATTTCTTGTATTGTTTCGATGATCACTCGCACCCTTTGAATCGCTTTCACGCTCATGAAAATCCATTAGAAACACTTTGTGTCACCCAAAATATTATTCAAACCTGGTTACACTGAGGTGTAGGCCCGCAACAGTGACTGTATTGCCCTAAGATGGTTCATAGATAGAAACCATCTCGACTTGATATGGTCTCGATTAGGTGATTTCTTTTTCTATTTTTTGTGCACTTTAGTTTAGATCTATGCATTTTATCTTTCCTGCATTAGTTTAGATATCGAATACCACATGCATGCATTTGTTTTCCATTTAGTTTTGCATTTATAGATTGAATATGATTCCAACCTCGGTAGGTTCCTCATGTGCTATTGATCTGCTTTTTGTTTTATTTGTGTGAAGGTAACAATTGTCAAGGACAACTAAGGACACAGGATCTGAATCTCATGCAATGGTACCCGAAAACTCACTCCCCCAATAATGTGTTGACATAGAGATCTTTATATTGCACCCGAAGACTTTATTTGTGATATTGTATCTATTTTATCATTGGTAAAATTTTCTCAAAGGGGATTATGTTATAACACTTTGAAAGACTAATATAAATATAAAATATCTATTTTATTTATTCAATCATTGTGTTTCATTGGTATTTTGTATGGTGCAAATTATTGTCCTTCAGGAGTAGCAATAAAATTAAAGCATGGTGGAAGTCTTATCAAGAAATAAATAACAGCGAGGCACCTTTTGGAAGCTTGGATCCAAATGAAGATGAAACCTTTAGCCAATTTTATGATGTGGATCACCGAAAAAAGGTGCCTCTCAAGGCATAGAATAAAAGTAAAAAGGCTATGGAGGAAGGGGTTCTAGTCACAAATACTATTCTAGTACTTCCAAATGAAATCGTAGCGATGTGATCAAAATTTCCAAGTAAGAAAGTGACATAGAATGTAGGACTCATTGGAAAGCTTATTTTGAGGGCTATTTTATTAACTTTCTTAGAGGGAGAAATAAGGTGTTTGTAAAGAGATTTATAATTTTGTAAAGGGTTCAAAATTGAAGGTTGCTTTGTTCTTTTTCAAAGGTGATTAATTATTTCATGAGGGGACATGATGCATTTTATTGAGTAGGAGTAATAAGGTGTTATTTGGATATTATTGTTGTGTTACTAATAAAGATCTCTAACCCTTATTGAAAGTTGAAAAAGAAAGTTTTTTGAGTGTGGTAGATTTAGTGGACAACTAATAAGGCATCAAAAAGGTATGAGCAATATTCTCCATTGACTTTGTTTATGGTGGTTGATTTCTGAAATATCATTGGAGAGAAAATGATTGATTGTGGTTTCCTTTTCGAAAGTGGTTGGTTGAATGCTTCAAGGTTTTCTGGTTTGAGAGTTGTGTTTAAACCTTGTTTTATAAGCATTGTTGTTGAAGCCATTAGTTGTGTGAAAAACCTGAGATAGGGTTTGAGAAGAACATGAGTATCATTGTTATGTGAAGAATATTTTATAAGCATTGTTGTTGAAGCCCATTGGTTATGCAAAGAACTTGAACTTGAGTTAGATGAGAACATGAGTATCATTGTTATGTGAGATTTGTGGTTGAGCATTGTTGGAAACATTTGAGTTGGTTGATACATGCTTGGACTAGGGTTTGTGAGAAAGAGTTGTCCCTTGTGGTGATTGGTTGAGTAGAGTTGTTTGAGCCTATTCAAGTGATTGTGTGAAGTGGTTGTTCAAGTTCCATGAAATAAACTATTCTATATTCTGATTTGAGTTGAGATCATTGTGGATCATTGTTGTCATCCATTGTAGAGTGCATTGCCATTCATTGTTGAGTTCATCATTGAGCCTTGCCTTCATAGATTTGTGGATGAGATTTGAGTGCTACTTGTGCATGATTGATTGAGCCTTTGAGAAGGCCTTTGGGACAGATTTTGGACAGATTTGTGGAAGATTTTGTGCATGATTGATTGAGCCTTTGAGAAGGCCTTTGGGATAGATTTTTGGACAGATTTGTGGCAGATTTTGTGCATGATTGATTGAGCCTTTGAGAAGGCCTTTGGGATAGATTTTTGGACATATTTGTGGTAGTTTTTGTGTATGATTGATTGAGCCTTTGAGAAGACTTTTAGGATATATTTGTGGATAGATTTGGGACATAGATTTGAGCAAGTTCTTGGTGAGCTTGTTAGAGCAGATTTGAGCAAGTTCTTGGTGAGCTTGCTAGAGCATATTTTGAGCAAGTTCTTGGTGAGCTTGCTAAAGTAGATCAGAGGATAGCCTACCTGAGCAGATCAGGATTGCCTATCTGAGCATATCAGTGGATTGCCTACTTGAGAAGATTAGGATTGCCTTGCTGAGCAGATTAGTGGATTGCCTACCTAAGGAGATCAGGATTGCCTAGATGAGAAGATCATGGATTGCCTTGCTGAGTAGATCAATGGATTGCCTTGCTGAGCAGATCAATGGATTGCCTACCTAAGTAGATCAGGATTGCCTACCTGAGTAGATCAGTGGATTGCCTAGCTTTGAGCAGATCAAAGTAATCATTTGTATTGGGATAAGGATCCTTATTTCTGTGTGAAATATTATAAGGAGATTATCTTGTGGAGTACCCCACATTGGGGGAACCACGTTAAATCTTGTGTCTCAATTGTGTGTGGTGATTTGTGCTCTTGCTTACTATTGCTATCTATGTCATTAATGCACACTGCTATATTTGGTTATTGCAATTAAGGACACTAATTGATATTGGTTTGGAAAGAAAGTAAAAAGTGGGCGCTATATTGTTCACCCCCTCTCAGTATAAGCTTGTGTTCTTCAATTGGTATCAGAGCGGGTTCCTTCAAAAAGGCTAACAACTTGAGGGCAGATTCTACAAGAACATAGATGGCTTCACAGAATGGATCATCTACAAATAAGGCTCCACTGTTTGATGGTAACAATTATGCTTTCTGGAGCATGAGAATGAAGAACTACTTGATATCACAAGGATATGAGGTATGGCAGATGGTTGAAAAAGAGTATAAGGTTGAAGGTGATCTCGAGGCAGATAAGACTATCAAGAAATTGGTTGAGATCAATGCAAGGGCAATGAATTGTATTTTGAGTGGGCTACGTGAGACAAATTTTGCAAAGGTCATGGTATGTAATTCAGCTAATGAAATGTGGACCAAGTTGCGGAATACCTATGAAGGAGATTCCAAGGTAAAGTTGGCAAAACTACAAACTCATAGAAAAATATTTGAGGAATTGAAAATGGAAGATTATGAAGATATTGCAAAGTTTTTACTTTGAGTTTATGAGATTACTAACACCATGAGAGGCCTAGGATTTGAGATGAAAGAATCAGAAGTTACTCAAAAAGTTTTGAGATCACTTCCCATGAAGTATGATGCAAAGGTTTCAGCAATTGAAGAAACAATGGATATCAACAAGCTAACAATGGAAGAACTACAAGGAACTCTCACAACTTATGAGATGAGGATAAGTAAGCATCAGGTTCCAATAAAATAAATTGCATTCAAGGCTTCAGAGAAAAATAAAGGGAAAGTTCCAGAGACAGATAGAGATTCAGATAATGATGAGGAAGCTAACTTCATCAAAAGGAAAAAGGACTTAAGAAATTATAGGGATATGAAGAAAGTCAAATGCTACAAGTGTGGTGATTTTGGTCACTATGCACACAAGTTTCCACATGAATAAAATAGTGATGATGAAAAATAGGGTCACAGAAGAAAAGAAGATGGAAAGCATAAGCATGACAAAGATGACAGATTCAAGCAAAACAGGTATGAGAAGAAGAAAAGTTTTCATAAGACAAAGAAAACTTTCTACATTGAAGAAGCAAGTGATAGTTCAGTTCACATCAATGAAGACCAATCAGATGAAGAAGAATGTACATTCTTTGGAATAAGTGAAGAAAGGCAAGAACACCTATTCCTAGGTATTGAAGTTAAAGAAGAGGATATATCTATCGAAGAAAGACATGAAGAGCTTGCCATAGCCATTGAGCAAGAAAATAGGTACAAGAAGGGTCTAAGAATACTAAAATGCTTCATATGCAGAGATTTTGGGCATATAGATGATGATTGCACGTACTACAACAATTGCAACAAGGAAAGTTTATTTGTTGAAAAAGAAAGCAACAATTCCAATAATAGTTCTAGCAGCAGTTCTAGTGACAATTCCAACAACAGTGATGATGAAGAAGAGGAATCCACAAAACAAGAAAATAAAATCAAGAGATTGGAAAGGAAAATCAAAAGGCTTGAAAATAAGGTTCATGAAAATGAAAAGGTCAAAATGATGCTTAATCAACACATTCAAGATTTGGAAAAAGAGCTTCAAGAAACAAAAGAGCTTGGCATCACTATTTCTGAGCAATTGAAGGAGAAGAAAGAAATATGTAATCAGTTAGAAGAAGAAGATCAGAAATGTTTGGGGACCTACATAAATGAGTTAGCTCGATTTCAAAGGAATTCAAAAACTCTAGATAATTTTTTGGATTTACAACGAGATCCATTTATAAAGACAGGGCTTGGTTATGAAGAAGGGAAATAAAAAATAAGCACACAAGGACCTATATTTGTATCAGGAGGCTTTGTTTCAGAAATCTATAAGGAAGAACCAGTTCCCAAAGAAAAAGAAGCAGCAGAAATGGATACTTGCATTTCAGAGGCTATAGAGATGTGTGCCAATTTGCTACTTGACACAAATGAAGAGAAAGAAGAGGAAGGTTCCAAAGCACCAAAGGTCTCATATTTCAGGTTTGGGGAATCACACTCAAAAGGAAAGGAAGTTCTAAAATATGAAAGCAAGGAAGCACCTAAGATTTATGAAGAAAGTTCCAAAGTTCCTATGGCTCCAAACATTCAGTTTGGATCTTGTTTTGAGATAGGTGAATCAAGTTCAAAAGGAAAAGAAATTCTTGAAAAGGAAAGCAAGGAAGAAATTAAGGAAGAGGATTTAGATACTACAAAGAAGGTTCAAGGATACAATGCACAAGTCAAAAATGATCACAAGGATAATGGTCAAGAAAGGTATGAGGAACCAAGGCATGAACAAAGGGCTTTTCAAGGACATTGTTTTTCTTGTAATGGATTTGGACACAGGGCTATACACTCGTAGGGTCTATGGATCAAAGAAGTTTGATTTTGCTAGAAGGAACTTCAAAGGAAGAAGGTATGGTTTTCAGGGACATTGCTTCTCATGCAACAGGATTGGTCATAGAGCTTCTCAGTGCAAAGGAAATGAGCAACATGGTTTTGGTTTTAGAGCTACACAATTTAGAAGTCATGGTCATAATGGTCATGAAAATAGAACTTCACAATACAGGGTTCAGGAAAGGAATGGATATGGAAATTATTTCAAGAAAGAATTCAGGATATGGGCACCATCCAAAGGCTACAATATCAAGTGTTTTAATTGCAATAACTTTGGACATATTGCAAAATGGTGTAGGACTCAATTCCAAACAAGTTCAAGACAAGAAGATCAAGTAATTCATCAAGAGAAGGATATCAAAAAAATATGGAAGGAAGTTGACAGAGGAAAGAAACAATGTAAGATGGGAGTAAAAGTACTCCCACCCCAAAATTAATCACCTCAAGAGAGAAGGTGGTGAGGGGGCTAAGCTTAAGAGTCATATATTTTAGCCCCATAGGTGTCCCTTTTGCCATTGATGTCAAAGGGGGAGAGATTTGAGTAAGGGGAAGAGCATTGAGTTAGGGGGAGCAGCCTCCAAAGAGAGTATTGAGTTAGGGGGAGCAGCCTCCATAGAGAGTATTGAGTCGGGGGAGCAGCTTTGATTCTCAGAGATGGTTTTTGCAGTGATTGTGGTGATTTGCATTAGAGGTGTTGCCATCAATGTACAAAGGGGGAGATTGTTGGAAATTTGAGTTATTTTATGTTGTCATTGATGTCACATGGATCATTGATGTCACATGGATCACATTGAGTTTTGATGGCAAAAGCACTTTTGGAGAGCATGGATGTATACAGGGTTTTTGTGAAAACCAAGGTAGGCAAAATAAAAGGTTTTATTTAAAACCATGGATGGCATATTTGAAATGGGTTTTTCTTAAAACCCAAGTTGGCTTTTTGTTTCATCGAAAAAGGTGCCTCGGTGATGGAGATATTTAATTTTAAATATTTAGTTTAAATTTTAAATTATTTAAAATTAAAATTTAAAATTAAAAATAAAGTTATAGCGTCGACGTCTAAAGAAAGGAGGAAAGGCATATATTAAAAATAATTATAGCGTCGACGTCTAAAGAAAGGAGGAAAGGCATATATATATATATATATGCCACCAAAAGTTTTGATAATGTCCCCTTGTCCTCGATTTCGATTGCATTCGAATGGTAACGTATTGCGAAAAAGAGCCTATGTGTTGTGTGGTGAAGCCTATGTGAAAAAGGGTGTGAAGGGTTTTACAATTTTTGGGTCCATTGAAGAAACGTTCGCAGAGTAAAACCAAATGCATAGGCATCTTTGGCCTAGCGGTTCGTGCACTATGTGTGAAGTAGGAGGTCCTGCGTTCGAGTCTCGCTGGGGATGCTTGTTGTGTTGAAACGCATGAAGCACTTTTGTGTTTTCGAAGGGCGCAAAATATTGAGGCATATGTTTTGATTTGTGCTCCTTTTGAGCACGTGAGGGCATGTGGCCCAATGGTAGCTTGGCCATGGTTAAGGCATTGAGCAAGGAGGCATCAAGAGATCGAATCCCATCAAGGACAAAGGCAAGTTAATATTTTTATTATTATTTTATTTTTCTAAAGTTGCACTAGGAGAAATAAGGGTTGTGATGCACTTTAAGAAAAAGAGAGATTTCTGGTGATTTAATTTTTAGAAGTATATCATATTATATATCGTTGGAAAGCTTATTTCGAGGGCTATTTGATTAACTTTCTTAGAGGGAGAAATAAGGTGTGTGTAAAGAGATATTTCTGATTTTGTAAAGGGGTTCAAAATTGAAGGTTGCTTTGTTCTTTTTCAAAGGTGATTAATTCTTTCATGAGGGGACATGATGCATTTTATTGAGTAGGAGTAATAAGGTGTTATTTGGATATTATTGTTGTGTTATTAATCAAGATCTCTAACCCTTATTGAAAGTTGAAAAATAAAGTTTGTTGAGTGTGGCAGATTTAGTGGACAACTAATAAGGCATCAAAAAGGTATGAGCAATATTCTCCATTGACTTTGTTTGTGGTGGTTGATTTCTGAAATATCATTGGAGAGAAAAGGATTGATTGTGGTTTCCTTTTCGAAAGTGGTTGGTTGAATGCTTCAAGGTTTTCTGGTTTGAGAGTTGTGTTTAAACCTTGTTTTATAAGCATTGTTGTTGAAGCCATTAGTTGTGTGAAAAACCTGAGATAGGGTTTGAGAAGAACATGAGTATCATTGTTATGTGAAGAATGTTTTATAAGCATTGTTGTTGAAGCCCATTGGTTGTGCAAAGAACTTGAACTTGAGTTAGAGAAGAACATGAGTATCATTGTTATGTGAGATTTGTGGTTGAGCATTGTTGGAAACATTTTGAGTTGGTTGATACATGCTTGGACTAGGGTTTGTGAGAAAGAGTTGTCCCTTGTGGTGATTGGTTGAGTAGAGTTGTTTGAGCCTAGTCAAGTGATTGTGTGAAGTGGTTGTTCAAGTTCCATGAAACAAACTATTCTATATTCTGATTTGAGTTGAGATCATTGTGGATCATTGTTGTCATCCATTGTAGAGTGCATTGCCATTCATTGTTGAGTTCATCATTGAGCCTTGCCTTCATAGATTTGTGGATGAGATTTGAGTGCTACTTGTGCATGATTGATTGAGCCTTTGAGAAGGCCTTTGGGACAGATTTTTGGATAGATTTGTGGCAGCTTTTGTGCATGATTTATTGAGCCTTTGAGAAGGCCTTTGGGATAGATTTATGGACAGATTTGTGGTAACTTTTGTGCATGATTGATTGAGCCTTTGAGAAGGCCTTTGGGATAGATTTGTGGACAGATTTGTGGCAATTTTTGTGCATGATTGATTGAGCCTTTGAGAAGGCTTTTGAGATAGATTTGTGGACAAATTTGGGACAACATTTGAGCAAGTTCTTGGTGAGCTTTCTAGAGTAGATTTGAGCAAGTTCTTGGTGAGCTTGCTAGAGCAAATTTTGAGCAAGTTCTTGGTGAGCTTGTTGAAGAAGATCAGAGGATAGCCTACCTAAGCATATCAAGATTACCTACCTAAGCAGATCAGTGGATTGCCTACCTGAGCAGATCAAAATTGCCTTGCTAAGCAGATCAGTGGATTGCCTACCTGAGAAGATCAGGATTACCTAGCTGAGCAAATTAGTGGATTGCCTTACTGAGCAGATCAGTGGATTACCTTGCTGATCAGATTAGTGGATTGCCTACCTGAGCATATCAGGATTGCCTACCTGAGCATATCAGTGGATTGCCTAGCTTTGAGTAGATCAAAGTAATCATTTGTATTGGGATAAGGATCCTTATTTTTGTGTGAAATATTATAAGGATATTATCTTGTGGAGTACCCCACATTTGGGGAACCACGTTAAATCTTGTGTCTCAATTATGTGTGGTGATTTGTGCTCTTGCTTACTATTGCTATCTATGTCATTAATGCACATTGCTATATTTGGTTATTGCAATTAAGGACACTAATTGATATTGGTTTGGAAAGAAATTAAAAAGTGGGCGCTATATTGTTCATCCCTCCTATCAGTATAAGCTTGTGTTCTTCACTATTGACATTAATTGGGCTTAGTAATATAAGGAAAGTTGATGGCCTATTATAGGCAAGAGCATGGCAACCACAATAGCAGGAATATCTAAACTAAAAACATTGATTATAGAAGGTACTTTTAATCATTTTTTAAGATCCTTGAGGTGGTATATGAATATCCACTAGCTAATAATTGATGACTCCAGATCTAGAGACCTCAAAGTGCTAAAATATGTAAGGTCAATCGAATCAAAGGAGCAACAAAGAGGCTTTATTAGAGGTTCCTATACAAGTTTTGGAGGGAAAGTTTCTCTATTTTGTCTATAAATAGTATAGAATTAGGCATTGTAAAGGATCGATTAGTTTCTTATTCAAGCCTAAAGTTGTGTAACTTACCTTTCATTTTCTTCTATATAACATTTTGGAACCAAACCATGAGTGGTCTTGCAGGTAAGCTTTCGAGCCCTTACTTCTAGCATTACCTATAACTTTAATATTCATATATATAATGGAATCTATGATTACTAAACCTTTTTTGTCTCGTTTCTTATGTGTATGCATGTTTATGCACATATACTAGAGGTCATGACTATTTAATTTCTATCCCATTTATTTTGTATGCAATCTATGCTTAGCATGTTGAGAAGAGAAAGTGTTCACTTTGAGATGTCAACACATTAGACTCACATGGTCATACATGCCACTATTATACAAGAGAATCTTATCATGATCTTGGTGCATCGATCCCTATTAGCTTAGGATATTTTTTCCTTTCCACAATATTTATTTTCTATGGTTTTTCTTTCTCTTTTTCTGTATGCATATGATATCTAAGTTATATTAGGAAAGAGAACACTAAATATCACATCTTAAAAGGAGTTGGGCTTGTAAAAACTTTAGAGGTAGTCCAATTGAGCCACTTCTCATGCTCTCAAATTTTTCCTAGTAGTTTGGTCATATAGTTCTTGGCATTTGGTGACCACACCAATAAGAGAGAATAACAAGTAGTTTTATTAGCTACTCCAACATCTCCATAATCTAAAACTAGGTTGTGTAAAAGATATATACTTCTAAGAAACCTAGTTTGCTCCATTTTAATGGTTTGTTGTGCAATATAACCATTATATATAGCTAAGGGCTTGTTAATGATCTTACATGACACTTTTAAAGGAGTAATAGCTCACCATCCCAAAAAATAACATGGGTTAAACACCTTTAGAATGAGCTTGATTGGATTATAATTAATAACACATCCTTAAAGTCCTTTTCTTTTTTTCCTATCATGTAAAAATATTGACCAATTATCAATCACATTGCTATGAAGAATTCTAAATGAATACCATCCAAATTGAGAGCCTTATTAATTGATATTAAAAAGAGGACATATTTTAATTCCTTTATTAATATATGGATTTCTAGACATTAAAAAACATCCCTATCAAGTATTATAAGAGTATAGTTGGTAATATTGATGAGCAAAACATCATCTAGAGGAACACCATTTCATTTAAAATGATTCTTGAATAGGTTGATAAAGACATTGAAAAATTCTTGTTCATCCTCCACTAAGACTCCTTAATCATTCTTAATACCAATGACATTATCTTTAATGTTTGTACTTAAGGAAGATGAAGAAAAACTTTGTCCCTCTATTTCCATGCTTAATCCAGCAAAATCTAGATTTGATTTTAGCTCATGTACCTCTAAAACCTTTATAATCCCTCAATTGTAACTCACAACTAGTGACTTGACATTGGATATAAGGAGAATCATGGTCATTAATAATATCATGATGATTAAATTAATCTTGGACTTGAGGAATTTGTATTTTTTGCTTCTATCTCTGGAAAAATTCCCATAAAATGAGAAAAGAAAGAATACACATTTAGGAACAATTGGAAATTCCACCAACCTATCCTCCCATTTAACCCTGACAACCTAGAAGATTAATCCCATATTACTTGTAGGCATGAGATAATTTAGGTCTCTCTAAAAGGTAGACAATTAAATTGTAAGGTAGACCTATGAACCTTTGCATATCCTGGTTGTCTCACACATAGAGCAAAAATTGGCACATGATCAAAGAGGATTATTTCATAGTCATAGTATACTGACTTCTTTTAGGTGGGGATAGCAAATTTTTTTTTAGTAATATATATCTAGTCGAATATACCAAGTTTGATTTCATTACCCTTCTTATGATTGGACCAAATGAACCATGTAGCATATTGATTTGGAAGTGGAATACTCAAGGGAATGAAATTACATAATCTATTCTTGTAGTCGATCCAAGTTTTTAATTTCTCATAGAAAAGTGAGGGTGGAGGAGTAGAAAAAATTCTATCATGTTTAGCCTCTACCATGTTAAAATCCCCTTCAAGAATCCATTTAGTCATTTATAAATGGTAACTCGACCAATTTGAGAGATCTATCTAGCCATGAACATCATTTAAACCATAGATCGAACAAATTTCCTAAACTTTACCATTGAAAAAAGTTGTGACCAAAATAGGTCAGAGGGTCTAGCCCATTGCTCAAAGTGCTTCCTTGGGAGGATGGAGACCATGGTTCAAATCCCTTAGGCCTCGTAGATAAAAATTTCACCCAAAAACAAATGGTGTAAGATAAACCTTTCAAAATTGGAAACCTAATTACATACTGACAAAACATGAATTGCTTCCACTTGATCTAACTGAATTTTGAGTTGTGGGAATGTGTTTACATAGAATAATAATGGTGACGAATAAAACTTAAGAAAAACCCAAGGTACCTATGAAAATAACAATAGAAAAATTATATAGTTGCATCGTCGATAATCTTATGGAAGGATCAGTCAAACCTATTCATTATAGAATGCGCTTCTAATCAAATTTTATGGTCCATAGGGTGGAATATGAATATCCACCAGCTTATAATTAATGACTCCATATATAGATACCTTGAAAGGATAAAAGTGACATAAGGTGGATCAAATCAAGGGAGCATTAGAGAGGCTTTGTCAGAGGTTTCTATACAAGTTTTGGAGGGAAATTTTTCCCATTTTATCTATAAATAGTAGAATTTTAGGCATTGTAAAGGATTATTTAGTTATTTATTCAAGCCTCAAGCTTTGTATGTAACTTGCCTTTCATTTTCTTTTGTATAATAGTTTGGACTTGAACCCTAAGTGGTCTTGCAGGAAAGCTTTTAAGCCCTCACTTCTAGAATTATCTATAACTTTCATAGTCATATATATATACTAGAATCCATGACTACTAGGATTTTTTATCCCATTTCTTGTATGTATATATATTTATACACATATACTAGAGCCCATGACTATATAATTTCTATCTGATTTCTTTTATATTTAATTTATGCTTAGCATGTTGAGAAGAAATAGTGTTCACTTTGAGTTATTGGTGCATTAGACTCATGCATTCATACATCCCACTATTATACAAGAGAATATTATCATGATCTTGGCACAACACCCACCGTTAGCTTAGGATATTTTGTTCTTTCCTCTATCTTTATTTTTTATGTTTTTTCCCTTTTTCTTTGTGCACTTGATAGCTAGTTAAGATTAAGAAATAAAGCATTTAAGATCACATATTAAAATGAGGTGCTCTTGTAAAAACCTTGGAGGTAGTATGATCAAGATACTTTTGATACTCTATGAGCTACCTTACTATGTCTCTCCATGTGAGGCATGACAGTCCAATCATCTATTTCGTTACATCAATCATCTAGTTCTTCGCATCTAGTGGCCATGATAATTGAAGAGAATAATATTTTAATGGTACATTTGGTGGGACCCGATTGATTTATTCTTATTAGTCCCACAATAAAGACAACTATCATATGCTAATATTTGGTGAAGTTCCTACCTATTTTCTTGATTGAAACATCTCAAAATCTTACCTGACAACTCTGCTCAAAGATAAATAACTAGAAGTAGCTACTTAGCAAGATACTAGGTTGAGGTTCTAGTGAAGATCTCAGTCTACTTGCTTAAATATAAAATATAGTATTCACCTTGCAACTCTACTCAAAATAATGAATCTAGAAGTTTATGAATGAAATAACCATCCTTTGTTATTGCTAATCTTCAAGCATTGCTTCTACAGATTAACACCATTTCAAGAAGAAGAGTTAGAGGTCAGATCATAGCTTATCAACCACCCAAAATATTCCCTTCTTGGAATGATATAGGTCCATTACAACATCCTACTCTACCTATAATATGGAATGAGATTTCAATGTATGCACTAAAATCTCTCCCATACTTCATCAGGGAAGACATGACAATTTTGATTGAGCACCTACAAAACATGATGATCTTGTGTGCACTTCATAATATAGTAGAGAAAATATGGCTCTAATATTAATGGTGGCATCATTCAAAGGCAAGGCTCATGAATGGTATGTCTCACTTCAACCACACTCTATTGTTGACTAGGACTAACTCACCCCTTTATTTGTGGAAAGATTAATGAAAAATGTAGAAGAAGTGTCTCTCCTAGAGCAATTATAAACTATAAAGAGAGCACCGATGAGGGCTATGGATGAATTTAACCTTAGATTTTATAAATATTGACATAGAATACCTATTGAAATCCATATTCATCCCCTACCAGGTATGCCATTTATTTATTATTTGAAAGACTTAGATTCTAAAATCTCCTTGATGATTAAGGTAAGAGGAGTAAGTTATCTATCATATGCCTATGATATAGCTATCTAGGATGAACATGATCTGATATAGATTGGAAGGCTATCCCCTAGGCCCATATTCCTTTATTTCCTAATGTACAATCTCCATACCAGCCTCCTCAAGCCATTCAACCAATATTTCAAAAAACACTAGTCATATGTATAGTCTCTACTCCCCTTCTTGTTCCAATTACCTCTACTTTATACAACTCTAAGTTCAAAGTAATAAAGATTTTTCTTAAGATAGTCACTAGAAATTTGTTGTCTATGATGAGGAAACAAAATACCTAGAGATTTTAGTATCAAAACAACCCAAAACCTCCCTTCCAACAAGGCAACTAAGGCAATAAACATTCTTATAATGACTATCCAAGACCCTAATTTCAATCCAATAGGAATATTTACTAAGTGTAGACCTGTTGGTCCGAAATTTGCCACAGGAAAGGATTTTTACAAGTGCACCCTAGACCCGGCCAACATTGAAAGGCTGGAAGCAAGAAATGGCTCCCAGACCAATCTCCAGAGTGGGCTGGTTCCCTTTACTAATCTAACTTTCTGTTTGAAGATAAGGGTTGCTGGAAAGAAATGAAAAGTTGCAGAAAGAAATGGAAATATGGCCGCAGGCCGGAGTTATGGGATCGGAAGAACAACAGCAGAAAACTTAAAGTGCAGCAACAACAAGCAACAAAAGATAATGACTCAACTCTCACACAACTGTATGCAGAAAATCTCTCCAAGATTACACTCCAGGAATCATATCCTTACAAGCAAGATTCAAATCCAATATGCAGAATTTGAATGTAACAGCACTTAAGGAATATAAATTCTATTAGAAATGCAAAAGGAACAGAAAAGACACTCACTCAAAATAGCTGCTTGAACAATTTGAAGCCAATACTTTATTCTCGCAAATGTACTTCCAGTTTTTAGCAAAAACTTCCAACCCTTTCAATGAAGTTTACATTGGTTTTTATAGAGGGCCGTCCTCTTTGCAGCATTTAATCTTTGTAACCGACCTTCTTGAGATCTACAATTATGCGAAGGAAACGAGGAACATGATCCCCTTAATCGCAGTCTAGAGAACCACAAAATTAAATGCAATCAGCGGTCATCTTCATTAAATGTCTTGACATATACATGAAACCGTTAGGATGATCCACGAACAGCGGATTCGAACAAATAAAATCTTCTATTTTGGTGGCCTGGGCGCTTCTTCAACCTTGACTTCTCGTGATCTACAATTATGCTTTGGAAATTATGCACACGATCCCCTTAATTGCAGCGTTAAGGGAGCAAAAATTAAATGCAATTAGACCACGCATCTCTTTCATTAAATTTGTTTTTCGAACATGTGCATGAAATCATTAACTCAATCCACGAACAACAGCCTCGAACAAATATAATCTTCTATTTTGGTGGCCTGGGCACTTCTTCTACCTTGACTGCATCGAAAATCCACAAAGCATTTAATTCGGGCGAGCATTTAACCATCGAAAAGTAAAAAAACCTTATCGGCCGTTCATACTGTGCCTTGGCGGGAAACTGACGCAAGTCGCGAAAACGCGACGGGTCACGAAATCGTGACATATTTTGATGCCGTACACTTTTGCTACCTTGGACCCGCGAAAATCCTCCCTGTCGCGATATCGCTGCATAATCGGCTTCATCTTTTCTATCGCTAGCTCATTCCGCGAAAATGGCACATCGGGCGATCTCTCAACACCTTTTGTCTCTTTTGGTCCTCCCTTCGCTATGTCCCACGAAAACGGAACATGTAGCGATATCGCTACATGTTTCAAGCACTTTGTACGGTCTTGCCGATGGGTCGCGAAAATGCGACACTTTTTGCTTCTTAAATGCCTTTGACTTTCCTTGTCGCCACTTCGCTGCATACTTGAATACTTAGTCATTTTTTGATCAATGCATCATGAAATCAATGTTACCACCATGTCTCTAGCTCTTCTCATTCCCTGTCGCAGAATCGCTGCAAATTTATCTCGCTTGGCCCTCTTGTCAAAAGTGCAGCGAGTCGCTGCAACTTTTATGTCTTTGCTCTTCAGACCAAAATGGCCGCGATTCTGAGACAAGTAGCGATTTCGCTACATATGTCTCCTTCCGTACCAACTGCCACCCTTTTGTCACGAAAATGCGAAGTCTTTTGCTTTACGGGACCTTCTTCCAAAAGATGCAGCGAATCGCTGCAACTTCTACTTAAGACTCCCGTAGCGACCAACCCCGCGAGTTTGGAATGTTGCAGCGCATCGCTGCAACTTTTTGCCTTGTGTACTTTTCCCAAAACGTGCAGCGCATCGCTGCAGTTTTAGCACTTAAGCCTTCTGCGTCTTTGAAACGTGCAGCGCATCGCTGCAACCTCCACCTCGAACTCCCTTTGCAACCAACATGCAGCGAATCGCTGCAACTTCTGGACTTAGTCTTTTTTGCTCCTTTATTCTTCAAAACCGCATCAAAGCCAAAATCAAAGTGAGATTTGCAACAATTAACACATTAGTACTTCAATCAAAATCAATGTGGCAAAAATGCCAACATTCTTGGTGGCTCGCGGGGTATACAGCTCGCTGTATGCAAGAATCCAGGTCTGAATACATTGGGCACAGAGTCATATTGAAACAGAATCAGAGGACTGCTGCAATCATCTTCTACTGAAAAGCTGGAACTGGAAGAACCTGCATATAACCGGTTATGAAACGACAAATGGAAGGCGAAAATGGAGTGAGCTCCTGCGATTGCGCAAGCGGTGAATGCAATGGATGATGATAACAATGGGTTGATGTAATGACAAAGCGATGTGGAAGATATAACAACAGAATGCTGTCATATTACCAACTGTAATGAAGATGGAAGGAAAGTATGGAATGGAAATGGAACTAGGAAAGCTGTGAAATGAAATGAACTAAACTGTAACATAAATGCGCAAAAGACAGAATTGAGAGGAAAAGGATAGGAAGGAACGGGAACAATAAGAATGGGGAGAAGAAACAACAGCCGTGGCTCTCTTTTTTTTTAATTTCTGTAGAAGAGAAAGAAGGAAGAAGAAGATGAAGAAAGAAGAAAGGAAAGAGGAAACAGGGAAGGGAAAAGAAGAATTTTCTGAAAGCCACCAACTGCTGGGAAAGGGAAAAAAAACACAGAAAAACAAAAGGCACCTATGGCTCGCAAGTAACAAGAACCAAGGTGACAAAAATGAAAAGTAACACATGTATATATATATATATTTTTTTTTTTTTTTTTATATTCTTCTATATACAAACTCATACTGAACTGATAATTCAAGAAGTGTAGGCTTTCAGATGAAAGCCATTGACTGAAATTGGAAGTGGACTGCCATCCAGGTCTTCTAAATAGAATGAATTTGTTGTACCTGTGCTGGTGATACGGAAGGGACCCTCCCATAAAGCATCAAATTTCTTGTGATTCCCAGGTTTAGCTTTATTCTCATTCCATTTCAACACCAAATCTCCTGTTTTGAGTGGACGATCTGCAGAATGTTTACAAAACCACTTCGAAATACCTTGTGTGTGTTTAAAAAATTGATCATATGCTTCAGAATGCTGCTCCTCCAAATGCAATAACTGAGCTATCCGCAAATCCAAGGAACTCAGGTCTGTCTCATTGTCCTGAAAATTCTGTAATTGCTGCAAAACAGGCAACTCAAGATGAACAGGCAACTTTGCTTCTTTCCCATAAACTAGGGCATAGGGTGAGGTCTTGATAGACTTCTTAACTGAAATTCTATCGGCCCATAAAGCTTGATTTAATAAAAGATGCCATGATCTCTTGTTCTCTCCCAAAGACCTCTTTAAAATCCGGAGCAAATTTTTATTTGTTGACTCCGCCAAGCCATTTCCCTGTGGATAATAATTGGAAGATGTTTTTAGGAAAATGCCATACTTATTAGCAAACTCAGCTAGTTCAGCTCCAATGAATGGGGTCCCATTATCAGTAATGATGGCATCAGGAATACCAAAGCGAGTAATCAAACCTTCAATAAAAGATATCACCACAGTTTGGTTGGCCACCTTTGTAGGAATAGCTTCTGACCACCTGGTGAAATAGTCTGTAGCTGTCAAAATATATCTATGACCAGCTGAGGAATTAGGATCAATGATTCCAATGAAATCCAACCCCCACTGCTGAAAGGGTGCTTCAACCTGAACTGGATGCAAAGGCAGTGCTGCATTTCTTACCCTTCCTGTGTATCTCTGACATTTGTCACAGGCTTGTGCAATCTTGAAAGCGTCTGAGAACAGGGTTGGCCAGTAATAACCAGCTCGGATTATCTTCAAAGCCATCGGCCTTCCTGCAAAATGTCCTCCTGATAGACCAGAATGAAATTCTTCCAGGAGCCTAGCCTTGTCTGCTTCTTTAACACATCTCAGAAGAACACCATCAAGATTCTTAAAAAACAATCCTTCTGGCAACAAAACATACCGCAGAGCTTGCAGCCGAAATCTCCTCCTCTGAGAAGCATTCAACTGTGAAGGACATCTACCAGTTGTGAAATAATCAATGAGGTCTTCTGTCCAGTCCTTTTCCAGAATTAAGAAATTCATTAAATTGTCATTACTAACAAGATTTTCTTCATGATCTTCACCTACACCAGATGCTGCCATCTTTGCCAAATGCTGGCAGAGAGCCTTACCACGCACTAGCTTAGTAGGGTGAATTTCTACATCAAATTCTTGGATCTTAGTGACCCAACCAGCACGTTTTTCACCCAACTCTCCTTGAAGAATGAAATTTCTTACATCTGGATGTATCACATAAACAATGGTTCTGCTCTCGAGATATAAAATGTTTAAACTTCTTAAGGGATTTCATAACAAGATATACCTATTTTTCAATAAAATTGTACTTTGCTTCATGAGGTAGAATGACCTGACTGAGAAAGGCAATGGGCCTTTCATTCCCATCATCTCCCTTCTGTGTAAGCACCGCGGCATAACTGTCATCTTCCCCAACTGCATATAAAATGAAATCCTTGGAGTAATCAGGATTAATCAGAACAGGAGCCTGTGCTATTCTTTCCTTGATTTCTCGGAATGCTTCTTTTCTTCGAGCTGTCCATTGAAAATCTGCATCCTTTTTTAACAACTCAGTCATAGGTTTTACAACCTGGGCAAAATCAGAAATAAACTTTCTGATGAAATTGATCTGTCCAAAGAAAGACTGAAGTTCCTTCTTGTTTGCAGGGAGTAACAAGTTCTTCAATGCTTCAACTCGGGCTGGATCAATTGCTAATCCATCTTCTGAAATCACATGGCCCAGAAGCTTACCTTCTTTCACTGCAAACACAGACTTTTTCGGATTAATGGAAATTCCAAACTCTCTGCACTTTTCAAAAATCTGCCTCAGATGAGAGCAGTGATCTTCCCGTCTGTGTGAAAATACTGTCATGTCATCAAGATATATGACAATGATCTTGTTCAACAAATCCTTGAATGCAACGTCCATGGCTCTTTGGAAGGTAGCTCCAGCATTTGACAGTCCAAAAGGCATTCGCTGATAAGCAAAAGTGCCCCACTTTGTTGTGAATGTTGTCTTATATTGATCTTCATCTTTCACCCAAATCTGGTTGTATCCAGAAAATCCATCCAACAGAGAAAAACGCTGAGCTCCAGCCACAACATGCAGTATTTGATCTATACGCGGCAAAGGATAATGATCTTTTAATGATGCACGGTTTAAATTTCTGAAATCAACGCACAATCGAATATCTCCATTCTTCTTCCGAACTGGGACAAGATTGGCAACCCAGGTTGAGTGCTTAACTGGATAAATGATTTTAGCTTGCAACATCTTTACAAGCTCAGCCCTCATCAACATCTCAATCTTTGGATTAACAGGTCTCTGTTTTTGCCGAAAAGGTCTGACTCCTTCCTCCAATTCAATTGTATGCTGAACAATCTGTTTGTTGTAACCTTTCAAATCTTCATAGCTCCAAGCTACAATATCAGAAAACTCCTCACACAGCTGCCTAATTTTTTGCAGTTCTTCTGAGGTAGAGTCAGTTCCAACCTTGATAGCTTTGTTAGGCTCTAACTCTAATTCCATGTACTCTTTTTTGTCAATCTCGATCCGATGTTTTGTGGACCGATCATGCTGGTCGAACAAACTCTCCAGAGTTATGAGACCCTTCGGAATGTGGTTGTTCCTTAATTGAATGAGCCCTTCAGCTCCTTCATCCTCCAAAGTTCTTCCTTCGACAGTAGCAGCTTCATGGATCAAGAAATTAACAATCTGCTCATCATTTTCAAAGACCTGCTAGAAAGTTTCTTTGTCTGGCACACTGGGCCTGTATACCATTCTAACTGTCTTGGGTTTGTTCACAACTTGTTCAACAGGGGAAAAATTAGCTCCTAGAGATGCTAACAGGTCTGCATGTTTATTCATCTCTCGGGAAACAGCTTGAATATTAAGAGCAGTAAAAAACTCAAACAAATCCCAAACCTGATTTCGATATGCTTTAAGGTAATGCTGCTTTGAAATGCATCTATTTGTAATCTGATTTACAACAAGCTCGGAATCACCAAAAATCGTGAGCTGTTCAATTCCTAACTTCCTTGCTTTCTTCAAACCCAAACACAATGCTTCATATTCAGCAACATTATTAGTACAACTCCATGTAAGACGATATGAATAAGTTCTCTGTATACCAGAAGGTGAAATTAACACAATACCTGCCCCTGCTCCGTTCTTGCATCGAGCTCCATCGAAATATAGCTGCCATAATTGATCTGTTACATCATTCTGATCAGCTTGATTTGACAATTCCTGATTTGTGTCACTCTCAGGTTTCTGAATGGCATAACAGCCGATTTCTGTCTCCAACATGGCATTGAAGTTAAGCATAGAAAACTGGTCATCCAACTGAAGATTATTTAAAACTTCACTCATTAAAACAGAATCTTCGGATTCTTCAGTAAGCATGTGTACAGACTGCATGTCTTTTTATGCATCTTCCAACTTCTCGATGTGAAAAGGGGAAGGCTTTTCATTTTGAATCCTGAGACGTCTACTCTTGAAAGGAATTTCTAGGTGTGAATAATCTAATGCCAGATAACCCCCTAGCTTTGCAGTAAATTCCCTGGATAAACACATACTAAAGTAGGGCTCTAAATCTACCACAACAATTTCTTGAATAACAATAATTTGTGGCATTGTATGCAGGACAATGGGTACATCTTTGATTACACCTACTATTTTTATAGGCGTACCATCCAATTGCAGAACTCCAGGACTACTCCGTGTATATTCCATTCCCATTGCCTCACAAACTCCCTTGGGCATTACAGTCGTGGCAGCTCCAGAATCGATCATGCAATTATGCACAATCCAACCCTCTATTTGCAATGACAAATAAAATGGAGGTGGTCTATTTTTCCCAGTAGCAGAGGTGGGTAAGGTTTGAGCATACACTGTCTGGGTAGGACCTTTTTCATTATCTTTGACAGATTTTAATGATTCCTGTAATAAGTCTACCTGACCGGGTAACTGCAAAGCATCATAGAGGCTTACCTTAGCTGGGGTCTTCTTAAGCTCTTCAACAATATTGTATGAAACTGCAGTAAGGTCTTTCTTCTCAGCAGGTTGTTCAAATCTGGTATGATACTGCTGTGTAGCTTCCACCCTTAGCCTCTTTGTCAGTGATGGATACTTCAACCTTTCACGAGCTTGCTCCTCTGCTTCTGATCTTACTGGTGCAGCTGCAGCCTTTTCTTGAACTCTGTAGGGAGCAGGATCTTTTGGTAAAAAAGGTGCATCAGACTTTGGAACTGGCACAGGAGCCTTCACTGGCTTCTTCACCTCAGCAGGTACTTTCAAAGGCTCTAAATCAGCAGGATCAACAGTTACAGGCTTCTTTCCAGTTCTTGTCAGAACTGAAACTTGATCTCCCACTGCAGTCATCAAACTATGACCAGCTTCTGAGATCATGTTAACTTGTCTGCCTGAAGAGCTAGCAGCCAATGTCTGCACATAATTTAGATGGACCATACAAGTATCTTCTCCATGAGGGTCATTGCAGGTTGAGCACCAATACATTCTGTCTGCAAGAGCTGGATCTTCATTTACTAAAACAGTTAAGCCCTTTTCAGGTGCTTTACTTGTGGAGGCAGCTTGATCTCTAGTGATTGCAGGAGGTTGAAATCTCCTTGGCTGGAAATCTCTCTCAGCCTGCTTCCTCTCAATGAGTGTGATCTTGTTTCCCATGGCTCTAATTGCCGAATTTGCAGACTTCACCTCCTGCAATAATGCAGTATATGGATCAGGGTTCACAGGTGTAGGAGGTGCTGGCAAGGGCAAAGGAGCTGGTGGTGCTGGCAAAGCTGGAAATGAAGTGGAAATGGGAGATGGCTGAGTGCTGGGTGCAGGAAGCGGTAAAGGAGCTAAAGTAGGCAACTGAGGAGCTGGGACAGGTGCAATCTGAGGTGCTTTGGAGCTCCATGATGGTGTAGGATACATTGATGGCATGGGCTGTGGTTGTGAACCAGCATATAAATACTGAGGCAAATCAGGAATTATAGGCATAGTTACCTTTGGTGGAAGTCTCCCTACAGCAACCAAATCAGCTTCTGCTTTGATGGCTTGCTCAAACAACTCTGGAAATGTTGTCACATTGGACTGCCGAACAGTCCAGCCGATATCTGAGTTGAATGCTCTAAGATAGTACAGTGCAGCCAATTCATCAGCAGGCCGAATACCTTCAGGAATTCTGTGCCAGGTTCTGGTAAATCGGACGTTGAAATCAGCTATTTCCTCCTGTGGATGCCTTTGTATTACAGTAAACTGATTCAACAATGAGAAGGGGTCAGCCTGTTCATGAAAATTTTTGACCAGCAGATCACCGAATTGATCCCACGATGTTATAGTGCCTGGTGGCAGCGTTCGGTACCAAAACAACAATTTGCCTCTCAAAGAGCATACCAACAACTTCACCATTACATCTTCATCAGTAATATCATGGATGGCTGCTAGAGAAGCCACATCATTTATGTGTTCATAAGCTGTCTTACCCGTACCGTCATAAGTGGGCAAAGCTTTCAGTGCAGCCTGAGGGACTGGATTCTGAGCCTGCAAGTTCAAGGCTCCCGAACTGTTCCATGCCAAGAACTTCCTGGGTGGAGGTGGAGGATATTGTGCCATTGGAACTAGTGGATATGGTTGGGAAAATGAAACACTAGCAACAACACCAGGGTTCTGTGTAGCAGAAGATGGAAGGGATGAGGAAACTAACCTAGAATGCTCACCACTTCTTGAACTGTCAAGTTCGAAAAATTCGACAAGATCGCCAAATTTCTTGGACTGTGATCTCGTGATCATGAATAATTTTTGAATTCAGCAGAGTCACCAAATGCTCTAATTTTACAGTATAAAGGCGAACATTAGACCTTCGATACTATGGGATCTTTTAGAGACAGAAGAAATCTGTCCCACCGGGCGTGCCAAAAACTGTTGGTCCGAAATCTGCCACAGGAAAGGATTTTTACAAGTGCACCCTAGACCCGGCCAACATTGAAAGGCTGGAAGCAAGAAATGGCTCCCAGACCAATCTCCAGAGTGGGCTGGTTCCCTTTACTAATCTAACTTTCTGTTTGAAGATAAGGGTTGCTGGAAAGAAATGAAAGTTGCAGAAAGAAATGGAAATATGGCCACAGGCCGAAGTTATGGGATCGGAAGAACAACAACAGAAAACTTAAAGTGCAGCAACAACAAGCAACAAAAGATAATGACTCAACTCTCACACAACTGTATGCAGAAAATCTCTCCAAGATTACACTCCAGGAATCATATCCTTACAAGCAAGATTCAAATCCAATATGCAGAATTTGAATGTAACAGCACTTAAGGAATATAAATTCTATTTAGAAATGCAAAAGGAACAGAAAAGACACTCACTCAAAATAGCTGCTTGAACAATTTGAAGCCAATACTTTATTCTCGCAAATGTACTTCCAGTTTTTAGCAAAAACTTCCAACCCTTTCAATGAAGTTTACATTGGTTTTTATAGAGGGTCGTCCTCTTTGCAAGCATTTAATCTTTGTAACCGACCTTCTTGAGATCTACAATTATGCGAAGGAAACGAGGAACATGATCCCCTTAATCGCAGTTTAGAGAACCACAAAATTAAATGCAATCAGCGGTCATCTTCATTAAATGTCTTGACATATACATGAAACCGTTAGGATGATCCACGAACAGCGGATTCGAACAAATAAAATCTTCTATTTTGGTGGCCTGGGCGCTTCTTCAACCTTGACTTCTCGTGATCTACAATTATGCTTTGGAAATTATGCACACGATCCCCTTAATTGCAGCGTTAAGGGAGCAAAAATTAAATGCAATTAGACCACGCATCTCTTTCATTAAATTTGTTTTTCGAACATGTGCATGAAATCATTAACTCAATCCACGAACAGCAGCCTCGAACAAATATAATCTTCTATTTTGGTGGCCTGGGCACTTCTTCTACCTTGACTGCATCGAAAATCCACAAAGCATTTAATTCGGGCGAGCATTTAACCATCGAAAAGTAAAAAAACCTTATCGGCCGTTCATACTGTGCCTTGGCGGGAAACTGACGCAGGTCGCGAAAACGCGACGGGTCACGAAATCGTGACATATTTTGATGCCGTACACTTTTGCTACCTTGGACCCGCGAAAATCCTCCCTGTCGCGATATCGCTGCATAATCGGCTTCATCTTTTCTATCGCTAGCTCATTCCGCGAAAATGGCACATCGGGCGATCTCTCAACACCTTTTGTCTCTTTTGGTCCTCCCTTCGCTATGTCCCACGAAAACGGAACATGTAGCGATATCGCTACATGTTTCAAGCACTTTGTACGGTCTTGCCGATGGGTCGCGAAAATGCGACACTTTTTGCTTCTTAAATGCCTTTGACTTTCCTTGTCGCCACTTCGTTGCATACTTGAATACTTAGTCATTTTTCGATCAATGCGTCATGAAATCAATGTTACCACCATGTCTCTAGCTCTTCTCATTCCCTGTCGTAGAATCGCTGCAAATTTATCTCGCTTGGCCCTCTTGTCAAAAGTGCAGCGAGTCGCTGCAACTTTTATGTCTTTGCTCTTCAGACCAAAATGGCCGCGATTCTGAGACAAGTAGCGATTTCGCTACATATGTCTCCTTCCGTACCAACTGCCACCCTTTTGTCGCGAAAATGCGAAGTCTTTTGCTTTACGGGACCTTCTTCCAAAAGATGCAGCGAATCGCTGCAACTTCTACTTAAGACTCCCGTAGCGACCAACCCCCGCGATTTTGGAACGTTGCAGCGAATCGCTGCAACTTTTTGCCTTGTGTACTTTTCCCAAAACGTGCAGCGCATCGCTGCAGTTTTAGCACTTAAGCCTTCCGTGCCTTCGAAACGTGCAGCGCATCGCTGCAACCTCCACCTCGAACTCCCTTTGCAACCAACATGCAGCGAATCGCTGCAACTTTTGGACTTAGTCTTTTTTGCTCCTTTATTCTTCAAAACCGCATCAAAGCCAAAATCAAAGTGAGATTTGCAACAATTAACACATTAGTACTTCAATCAAAATCAATGTGGCAAAAATGCCAACAAGACCCAAAATTAGCAAGTAGTTATAATCCTGACCCATCTACAACAACTGCCTCCCAACCCTACCAAGGAGATGTCTCCTATTCAAAACAATTATGTGGAGGATCATGCTTCTTGGTATTTCCCACCTATAGATGCCTACTTAGCCTAGATCTATCCTAGAGAAAGCTCTTAACCATCCATAGCAACATTTAGTGAAATGATGCATATCCAAGCTTCCAGAACTTATTTAGGAGTTCAAACATAAGAAACAAGTCAACCTTCCCCTATCTCATCTCTCATTGAACTAGGTGGTGTGCCTTCAAAGTAAATATTGGTAACTTGGGTGAGAAAGAAATCTACACAATTTTTTATGGAATGGGTATCCTAACAACCAATAGACTGCAAATTTGATTGGACTATACTATAAGGGCTAAAAAGTAGGTGATGGAAGAATAATAAATAAGAAACCAGGTCACCCCAAGCATTAAGAGAAAATAAACTAAGACTAGAAAGAAACCCGTTATTGCAATACCACTAAATTAGAATGCACCAAAACCTCTAGTGTTTAGTAATCCAAGGGCTTTGGAGGACTTGAAACAACACTCCCTAATTGGAACAATTTAAAATTCCTCAATCAGTCGTAAATAATCCCAAATTTTAGTAGATTCCAGGTGCTCCTCAGAAGACTAGCTTCTTTGGCTCACTCAACATGGTTAACCATTTGAAGAATTCCATTGTGGCTATGCCCATCTAGGATATCTTATCCATTCTAAAGTAGAAATAAAATATGAAGGTGCTAGAAGAGCAAAAGGAGCAAATACAAAAAGGCACGTGCGGTCTTGCACTTACCTACCCTTGGGATAAGTAGGCCTAAACTTACCTCCTTTTATCCATCCCTAGTCTATAAAGATAAACTAATCCATAATTTCATTATAAATTCTAGGTCTATAATTTTAGTCATGCTTAAAGGGGTGTCAAATGCATTCATTCTACCTTACTGACTGGTAAGCAAGAGAGTAGTTTAGTTGTATGGTAGTACAGTCCAAATCTTGGAAGTTATGGAAAGCCTTCCACTTACCTTACATGCATATCTAAATTTCATAGTGTCTTAAGATGTAGCTATTATTGATATTCTTGCAATATTTAGAATTTTTCTATCAAGGGACTTCATTGCTAAAATCAAAGGCTATCTCCAGATGAACTAGTCATTGATGATTTTAAGAGCTTGAGGTGGGACCAAGATAACAATTCAATCAAAGATATTTTTTTACACATTATACTAAAAATTTTCTTGCAATAGGTACAAGAACTAAGCAGGCCTTTATAGTAGAGGAAGAATGGTTCACATCGAGAATATCCAAATAAAGGGTAAATATTTTCAATATTAATGATAAAAAGAAACAATGTGTTGTTGAAGGTTGGGATCCCAGTCTCAATGGGATTTTTGAGCCAATAGATATGGGTTGAGTTGAGACCTTATATATATAATTTTGAGTACAAGGGAAGCAAAACAAATGATCTTATAGGTTTCATTCTTTGATTCTTTGCTACAAAATCCAAAGAAGTTTCAACATTTGGTGCCAAGCTCATTGTGCCAAAGAGATAAAGTCTGAGTTGTTAGATTAGGTAAATAGACAAAATGGGAAGCCTTAGAAATGTGTCAATAGGTGGGAAACACTTGAGTGACAAAACTTGAAAATAGCCAATTCCAAGCAATGACACACAAACCAAGTGGTCCCACTATAAAAAAAACCACAACCATCTCTTGTTTCCAAATAGAGACCAGCCTCAATAGGTGCATTGATGATGAGAAAGGTAGTATCAAGCTTTATTAATATGCCTTATTACCTACATCAAATAATCCATATAGAAGTTCTCAAGAGCAAAGGCAAGCATAAATCCAAAGTATGAAAGGTTGCACCAACCATGAAAGCTAAGAGAAAGAACAAAGCTACCACCACACCATCAAAGCCTATTTCAAAAATGGTAAATCATGCTCAATACATAAGAATGAAGCCCCTAAGACACATTGAAGTTGCAGCTAAAGGTTTAACAAATACTAAGTTGTCAAATTATGCAAAAATACTAAGGGAAGAAGCTCAATCTGAGGTGCCTAAAAAATGAAGAAGAATCCTTCATAGCAAGAGTCTAGACTAACTCTTTAGCTTGATATATCATTCCTCAGGTCCATCCCTATTATGAACTAGTAGAGGTATGTGTATTTTACTATGAATCCCATGTAAATATGGTTATTGTGACCCACAATAATGCCTTCCAAGTAATTATAACTGGAAAATCTATATGACAAATTTTGTTACTACCAAGGAGGTTCAAGATAAATCTAGACATTACAAATTGGTATTATGGCAATATCAAATATAAGATAAAGTTCTTGAATCAAGAGCTCAAAAATTCTAAATAAGATATGCCAGAGTTTCACTTAGGGTGAGAAATATTCAATGAAGAAGCCAAAGAGGCCTTGAGTATGGCAGCATTAATATTTGACACTGATTATGACAAAGAAGTAACACAAGAATAATTGACTATCATTCATATGCTAAGGAGTAATTCAAAGAGAAAGCCTTTAATCCTTGACTTTAGTGACTTCATAGCCCAATAAATTCATGAAGAGTTGACCAACTTCAAGGAGAATCAAACCTTCAGGTATTGCCCATTCATAGCTCATTTAGTGTTATATCAAAATATCTGGTTGTTTGAGCACCTGAATATGATAATGGAAGATGAAGAAGAGCAAGAAATACCTATCTCTCTTTGGATGGAAGTCATATGCCAAAGCTCCTTTGATTGTCATTTTTTGAATGAGTTCTTAATACAAGGAGTAAGTGCAAACAAAGGAGATAAGGTCTGATGTATATAAGAAGATACTTCAAAATCCTATGATTCGAGATAAAAGGAGATTGTATTTTTGGGAGGATTCCTCCATTTTATGCATTTTTGGGTTTAGTAAACCTATATATTTGTTGTTGAAATATGTGATAGAGAGTGGTATGTATTGAAATATTGAGGTAGGTAGACCTAATTGATGTTGCATTCACTAGTGGACAAAGCAAAACAATGTTTTATAAGGCTCTAATTCAGTTGGGTAATATAACCCAAGATAAAAGAAAGGCAATTGATGAGTTAGAATACAAGTTGAAGGAGTTGGGGTTAAATATTTTGAATCATGTCTAGAATTATGACCCAGATGGAAAGTCTATTGCTTGGTTTAAAAGTTTCAAAATCTCTATAAAATTCTTCCATGAGCGTAGGACTGATCTTGAAGGATTTTAGATTACAAAGGAGGAAGCTTTCTCACCTCATCAAAAAGATAAATTTATGTTGCATGAGCCCCAACATAAACTATATGAAATATTCTATATAAAATTAAAGGAGGTTGATCCCACCCTTTCAATAAGCACAACCATTAAGAAATTCCTATAAAAGCAAAATCAAAAGAAATTGGAAGTTTTATCAAGAAATAATAACATCGAGGCACCTTTTGGAAGATTGAACCCAAATGAAGATGAAACCTTTAGCCAATGTTATGATCTGGAGAACCCATAAGAGGTACCTATCAAGGCATAGAATAAAAGTAAAAAGGCTATGGAGGAAGGGGTTCTAGTCATAAATATTGTTCTAATACTTCCAAATGAAACCGTAGTGGTGTGATAAAATTTTCCAAGCAAGAAAGTGACATAGAAAAAGTAAAAAATAAATAGGACTCCTCCAAGGAAGTGGGGGTTGATAATTCATCTAAAATAACCATAGGAAATTGAAAGGAATGAGATTCCACATTAAAATATTCCTCCTCAATCTCTAGAGGAAGTGGCCAAGCCTATTTTCAAGATACAATAGGAAGTGGTACTAGTCGACAAAGATGTAGCTGCAACATTAGTTACCATTGTCAACTAGGCAACCACTCTAGAAAGAATAATAGAAGGAAGGGATGATGATATTGAAGTTGAACACTCACTGGTGAAGCCTCTCCATCGATCTCTACTTCCTCTCCTGCTAAAGAGCCTTCGATTTCTAAAAATATCCCAACCTCACTAGCTTAGATGCCCAATGTTGTGGTCACAATGGCCAATGCTCCCTCTAATTCCCCAAAAACCTCTACCATTAAATAAGTTATAGTGTAATCATCCTTGATTCCCCTAATCTCATCAATATTAGGTACCCAAATTCCTCTACCTTTAGTAGTCCCAATTTTTAAGCCTTTTATTGCATTTCTACCACCTCTAGGGTAGCAAGAATACTCACAAATAGTTGGGCTAGTTTTTAATCCATTATAGGATTTTGAGGGTTCAACAATAGAAAGAATAATATGATTAGAAGAAGTGTGCCTTATTGGCACATTTACTAACTAAGATTAAAATAACTAGCCAATTTACCCTACAAAAGAGAGCATTAATATTTGCATGAAAAGAATCACTGATATCAAAACTTAAAGGGAAGATGATAGAGAAATATTTGTGAGTGCTGACAAAAGGGCTTGACCTAAAAAATATTTGGGTTAGAGATAAGGTCCAAATCATCTAGGAAGCCAAAAAATAGTTTCATATGATTATGAATCATTAAATCAAATATTGATGAAGAGAGAGAAAGAAATAGAACATGTGAAGAACACCTTGAACAACTCTCAGGCAAAATCCAAAGCCCTAAAAAACTAGGTAAATATGCTCACCAAGAACCTAAAGGAGCAACCTTCTAAATATCTCCTCAAAACAAAAGAAGAGTAAGTTACACGCCTACATAAGAATATAAATTTAACTAGGAGATAGAAAATATTCAAAAATAATTAGAAGAGCCAAGGTATAAAAGTAAAATTGAGTAGTGCTAGATAATAAAAAAGCCTGGTGAAAGAGCTTATTGATGCCTATTGGAGTGATATTTCTAGCATTGTAGTAACTCTCTTCTAGATATTTATATTTATTGATATAACCACAATTCAAAGTGCTTGGATGTATCACGAAATTGAGTTAAGCCTAGTTGAAACCTTTGTAAAACTAGATAAAGCTAGAACTTGTTAGGTAAAACTGACCATTGTATTAGATTATGAGGTAATGTCCTGTTGGGATTCATGATAAAGAAGTAACAACACAAAAAGTGATGACTTTCCTCCAAAAGGAATGGTTTGTGTAGTAGTGTAAATTCTAGGTAGTTGGATTAGATACCACTAACAAGAAGCTTAGAAGTCAAATTATCTCATTGTTGCAAAAGAGAATCACCTCTCCTTAGGATACAGATGGTAGTCTTGACTTAAAACAAAGAAGACATGCAACTACTAGGGCAATATACAGAAGATACCTCTCTTTTTGAAGCATGGTCGGATCCTTCTAAGGCAAAGGACATTAATTGGGTAATCGAACCTTTAGCTGCACTAAGGATCCAAGCACACAAGATCACTAATAGCATAAGGAATTTCTTGTTGAGCAAGGTGCAGCAAAAGTATTATCATTGTTGTCAACATAGACAGATAGATCAGTTGATGCAGTTGATGCAGTGGATAGGAGTTCAGAGGTCAATCAGAACATGTACAGTGAATTTCCAAGAAGACAAAAGTGGCCCAGATTCAAAAAATCAAAGAAAAAGACAAGTAAGAAAACTGTCGCGATATCGCGACATGTTTTCTATCGTGATATCGTGACAGGTTGAGAAGAAAGAAGGCAGAAAGAAAAACATCACGATTTCGTGACATATCGGAGGAGAGAGAAGGCACAAGCAAAATTGTCACGATTTCACGACATGAACAAGGAGAGAGAAGGCGCAAGAAAAATTGTCATGATTTTGTGACATATCGGAGGAGAGAGAAGGCGCAAGCAAAATTGTCACGATTTCATGACATGAACGAGGAGAGAGAAGGCGCAAGCAAAATTGTCACGATTTCGTGACATGAACGAGGAGAGAGAAGGCGCAAGCAAAATTGTCACGATTTCGTGACATGAACAAGGAGAGAGAAGGTGCAAGCAAAATTGTCGTGATTTTGTGACATGACCGAGGAGAGAGAAGGTGCAAGGAAAACTGTCACGATTTCGCGACAAGTTGGCAGAGGAGGCAAGTAGAAAAACTATCACGATTTTACGACATGTTTGAAGAAGAGGCGCAGGCAAAGAAAACTGTCATGATTTCGTGACATGTTTAGAAAGTGCAAGGAAGACTGTCACGATTTCACGACATGTTTAGAAAGTGCAAGGAAGACTATCGCAATTTCGTGACATGTTTAGTTAGCACAAGGAAAGTTGTCATGATTTCATGACAGGATCGAAGAGAAAGTGCCAAGGAGAGAAAGTGTCACGATTTCGCGACAGGATCGAAGAGAAAGTGCCAAGGAGAGAAAGTGTCATGATTTCATGACAGGATCGAAGAGAGAGTGCCAAGGAGAGAAAGTGTCACGATTTCGTGATAGGATCGAAGAGAAAGTGCCAAGGAGAGAAAGTGTTGCGATTTTGCGATAGGGTCGAAGAGAAGTGCAAGGAAGAGAAAGATGTCACGATTTCATGACATGTTCCGTTTTCGCTGGCCAAAGACAGAAAAGGCACAAGGCAGAGAAAGATGTCATGATTTCGTGACATGTTTCGTTTTCGTGGGCAAAAGGTAGAAAAGGCACAAGGCAGAGAAAGATGTCGTGATTTCATGACATGTTCCATTTTTGTGGGCAAAAGGTAGAAAAGGCACAAGGCAGAGAAAGATGTCGCGATTTCGTGACATGTTTCATTTTCATGGGCGAAAGGCAAAAAAGGCACAAGGCAGAGAAAGATGTTGCGATTTCATGACATGTTTCATTTTCGTGGTTGGAAGGCAGAAAAGGCATAAGGTAGAGAAAGATGTCACGATTTCGTGACATGTTTCGTTTTCGCTGGTTGAAGCCAAGAAGAGTAGCAATAAGGTGAAAGTGTGACGATTTCGTGACATGTCTGGTTTTCATGGGTGCAAGCAAAGAAGTGGACAAGGAGGTAGAAAGTGTCATGATTTCATGACATGTTGTGTTTTCACGGATGCAAGCTGAACTATGAAACAAGAAGGCAAAAGTGTCACGATATCGTGACATGTTATGTTTTCGTGGTCAACTGCCAAGAAAAAGTCAAAGGGGCAAAAATGTCGCGATATCGCGACATGTCATAGTTTCGTGGGTAAAAGCTGAAGTAAAGTTAACTGGAGGTAAACGACAGTTACAGATGCAGTTGCACAAGAAAATCACGCAGCCAATATTAGAAGAGTTAACTGAAGTCAGTGCAATAGTTAAAGGTGTAGTTACTGATAGAAATCATGCAGCTAAAATAAGAACAGTGATTTGAAGTAATTACAACAGTTACAGGGGCAGTTACAGTGATAGTAAACAAAAGTCTTTACTACAGTTACAGGAGCCGTTATAAAGAAATTTCATGCAACGGTGGTTACTGAAAGTCATTAGAAGAAGACCAAGAGTCGGACAGAGAAACGTTTCAAAGAACCGTTCTATTAATAAGATTGCATGGGAGAATAAATAAGTCGTTACTATGAATGAGCTACATGCGAAAATATAGAAGTTAAAAATAGAAAGAGAACACGGTTATAAAAGCAGGTCTACATGAAGTATATTACTGCAGCTGTAAGTGAGAATTTGCTACGTAAAGAGGGTTAGAAGAGGGCCAAGAGAGAGATAAGCAGAGCCGTGAGAGTGTGCAGATTTTAATAAAGTTTAATTAATTGTAGACTAGTCAGGGTCATGTAAACAGCGAAGGCATTTTTATGTCATTGAATTAAATCAGAATTGCAGTCCAAGTTGGTGCTTGGCATTAGGGGTTGGTGCTCCTATCTGCATGCGTAGAAAAACAAGGGTTTGGTGCTCCTTCTAGTGGGTGCTGGTAAAGTGTTTGTAAAATTGGTGTTTTGCAAAGGCTGGATTTGAATTGAAGTCTAAGCAGTCATTTTTGAGGAGTAGCCAAATTGGTGAACCTCGTTACATTGTGTGTTGTGGTGTGCTCTCTTATGATTATTGATTTATCTGTTTTCTAGTTCTCTTTGCTTTAGTTTTAAGAATTACATATTAGATTTTTTAGCTACACTGATTCAGCCCCCCTCTCAGTGTCATTGTGAGAATATCAATTGGTATCAGAGCAAGGTTCCTGAACAAGCTTAATCAGCTAAGGTGATCTTGGAAGGAACACAATGGTAGGTAGTGAAGGACTCTCATCAAACAAAGCTTCTTTGTTCAATGGAACTAATTACTAATTTTGGAGACTTAGGATGTAGACATATCTGAGTGCGTTAGGATATGACATTTGGGAGTCAGTAGAAAGTGGATACACAGCACCCGCTACTCTTCCAACAGATATTGCTGAGAAGAAAAAGGCTGAGAATAACTCTAAAGCAAAGAATGCCATAATGTGTGGGCTAGTAGACAGTGAACTGATAAGGGTCATGAGCTGTAAATCGGCAAAAGACATGTGGGACAAATTGAAGAGCATCCATGAAGGAGACAACAAGATCAAGGAAGCCAAGCTGCAAATGCATTGAGCTTAGTTCGAGGCATTACAAATGAATGACGATGAGAACATAGAGGCCTATATGCTAAGAGTCAATGGAGTCATTAATGCAATTAGAGGACTCGACGAAGAGATCAAAGATGCGATTGTCATGAAAAAGGTACTTAGAACTCTTCACAAAAGATTTAATTCTAAAGTTTTTGCAATAGAAGAGGCTAAAGATCTAAATAATTTTAGCATGGACGAGATGCATGGCTCTTTGACTGCATATGAAATGAGAATAGGACAAACTAAGCCTATAGACAAAGAAGTTGCTTTTAAAGCACACAAGAATACAAAATCTAAACAAGAATTTGAGGATGAAGAGACATCGGATGAAACTAAAGCCAACTTTGTTCAAAAACTTACAAAGGGAAAAGAAAAGTATAGAGGAAAGTTACCATTTAAGTGTTTCAAGCTGTGGAGGGGTCGATCACTTTGCGACTAAGTGTCCAATGAATGAGAAAACCAAAAGTGATGAAGGGTCACACCAAGAAAGAAGTGACTCGAAGAAGAAACCAAATTTTAGGAAAAGCAACTTCAAAAAGAAAAGTTTCATATCAAAGAATGTCAGCTCTTCTGAAGATAGCTTAGGTGAAGATTCTGAAGAAGAAACAGGTGAAGCTTTGTTCATGGCATTTGAAGAAGTAAAAACAAAAGAAAAACAGGAAGGTGATACAAAAAGTAAGGATGAGGTTGAAGTTTATCTAGAAGGAGAGTTGGTTGCTGCACTTAAAGAGTTGAAGACAGAAAGGAAAAAGAATAATAAGGTCTCAAGAAAGCTTGAGGATGCGAATGACATAATAAACAGTCTGAAAGTACAAACAGAAGAATTTAAAAAAATGTCTGAAGAACTTGAAGTACAGTTAACCATGAGAATAGATGAGTGTAGCAAACTAGAAGAAGAGATTATTGTTTTAAGAATGCGGCTAGAAGAAAAGAATCAAAAATTGAGTTGCTATCACAAACTTGAAGGAAGTTCTACAAATATTGAAAAGATTATAAATAGTCAAAGGACTACAGGCATCAAGTTTGGCTTGGGGTTTGTCAAAGGAGAATCATCAAGTGGATCAAAGACCATAACTGTAGAACCAGTAAAGAAAGAGGATAAGATCAAGGTTGACCAAAGGAAAATGAAACTTGTAATAGAAAGCAACAATGCCAAGCAGAGAAGACTGTTGACAATGAGGGATTCACAAAAGTCACACATCAAAGGAGAAGAAAATTTGTGACTCCTACTACAAATTGGCAAAGACCAACTCCCAGTTTCAATCATTCATTTTCTAGTTATTTAAGAATTGATTCAGAAGAAGAAGAGAACAAGAAATTCAAAATATGCAGCTGGCAGAAAAATCATCCTAGAGAACAGATTATTGGGGACCCAACAATTGGTATTCAGACAAGAAGAGCAATAATACGAAACTACTCTCTATTATCCAGCATTGAACCCAAAAATATTGTTGAAGCCAGCTCAGATGAAAGTTGGATGAAGGCAATTAATGAAGAACTAGATCAGATTGAGAAAAACAAAACTTGGGAATTAGTACCACGGCCAGCAAATAAAAACATAATCGGTACTAAATGGATTTTTCGAAATAAATTAAATGAAGACGGACAAGTTGTCAAAAATAAGGCAAGATTGGTCTGTAAAGGCTATGCTCAGGTTGAAGGCATTGATTTTGAGGAAACCTTTGCACCAGTAGCAGGACTAGAGGCAATCAAAATGTTTCTGGCTTTAGCAGTCCATAAAAATTTCAAAGTATATCAAATGGACGTAAAATCAGCATTTTTGAATGGAAAACTGGAAGAAGAGGTTTACATTGAACAGCCAGATGGCTTCCAAATCGGTGATCATCCTGATTTTGTTTGTAGATTAAAAAAAGCATTGTATGGTTTGAAACAGGCACCCAGAGCATGGTATGCAATGCTGGATAACTATCTTATTAAACAGAGGTTCAAGAAAGGTATGGTGGATAGCAATTTATATATCAAAACAGAGAATGGCCATCTTATTGTACTTGTTGTTTATGTAGCTGATATAATATTTGGCAGCAGCATGGATGAATATTGTAGAGACAGCAAATAAAATGAAGACAAAATTTGAGATGTCCATGATTGGTGAACTTTCTTATTTCCTCGGACTGTAAGTCAATCAAAGTGAAAAGGGCATTTTTATCTCTCAGGTAAAATATGTGAAAGAAATGCTAAAAAAGTTCACAATGGAGGATAGTAAACCTGTCAGCACTCCCATGACAACAAGGTTGCAAGTTGAGCAAGGATGACAAATCTCCAGGATGTAGATCAAACCATGTACATGTCTATGATTGGAAGCCTGCTGTATTTGACAGCCACTAGACCAGATATATTACAGGCAGTATGCATGGTAGCAAGATTTAGGCTAGTCCCAAAGAGACTCATGTGACAGTTGTAAAGATAATTTTTAGGTACCTCAAGGGTATTATGGAGTACGGGTTGTGGTACCCAAAAGGTAAGGACTTCACTCTTATTGCGTATTCTAATACAGATTGGGCAGGATGTATTGATAACATAAAGAGTACTAGTGGAGGAGCATTTTATCTTGGAGAAAGGCTGGTAGCATGGCACAACAAGAAACAAGAATCAGTCTCTCTATCCACAGCAGAGGCAGAATACATTGCAGCAACAACATGATGTACATAGATATTATGGATGAGACAAACACTGAAAGATCTTGGTATTCACTTTAAAGAGCCGATTTTAGTTAAATGTGATAACACCAGTGCTATAAACATATCAAAGAATCCGGTTATGCATTCTCGAACCAAACATATTGCAATCTGGTATCACTTCTTGAAGGATAAAGTTGAAGAAGGTGAGGTCAAATTGGATTTTGTTTCGACTACAGAGCAAATAGCAGATATATTCACAAAACCTTTGCCAAAGGAAGTTTTTGAGTACCTTCGTAGTAAGTTGGGAGTAGTCACATTTCCCAAGAACTGACTATCAATTGGGATCACATTCTCAGGGGGAGTATTTATGCCTATGTTTATAGTTTTGCTCATATTCATGATTTTTGCTAACTATAACAATGTGTATCCGAGAATGTTGTGCATAGACTCAGGGGGAGTCTGCAGCAACCCTTTGGTATTATTGTCGAAGGGAGAGAAGAATTACAGGAGAGTGCATGAGTGTTGCCAACAATTCCAAAGGGGGAGATTGTTGAGCAAGGTGCAACAAAAGTATTGTCATTGTTTTCAACACAGACAGATAGATCAGTTGATGCAGTTGATGTAGTGTACAGGAGTTTAGAGGTCAGTCAGAACATGTATAGTGAATTTCCAAGAAGACATAAGTGGCCCAGATTCAGAAAATCAAAGAAATATCGCGACATGTTTTCTGTCGCGATATCGTGACAGGTTGAGAAGAAATAAGGCAGAAAGAAAAACATCACGATTTCATGACATATCGGAGGAGAGAGAAGGCACAAGCAAAATTGTCATGATTTCGCGACATGAATGAGGAGAGAGAAGGCGCAAGCAAAATTGTCACGATTTCACGACATATCGAAGGAGAGAGAAGGTGCAAGCAAAATTGTCACAATTTCATGACATGAACGAGGAGAGAGAAGGTGCAAGCAAAATTATCATGATTTCACGACATGAACGAGGAGAGAGAAGGTGCAAGCAAAATTATCATGATTTCACGACATGAACGAGGAGAGAGAAGGCACAAGCAAAATTGTCACGATTTCGTGACATGAACGAGGAGAGAGAAGGCACAAGGAAAAATGTCATGATTTCATGACAAGTTGGTAGAGAAGGAGGCAAGTAGAAAAACTGTCGCGATTTCACGACATGTTTGAAGAAGAGGCGCAGGCAAAGAAAACTGTCGTGATTTCGCAACATGTTTAGAAAGTGCAAGGAAGACTGTCACGATTTCGTGACATGTTTAGAAAGTGCAAGGAAGACTGTCACGATTTCGTGACATGTTTAGTTAGCACAAGGAAAGCTGTCACGATTTCACGACAGGATTGAAGAGAAAGTGCCAAAGAGAGAAAGTGTCACGATTTCGCGATAGGATTGAAGAGAAAGTGCCAAGGAGAGAAAGTGTCACGATTTCATGATAGGATCGAAGAGAAAGTGCCAAGGAGAGAAAGTGTCACGATTTCACGACAGGATCGAAGAGAAAGTTCCAAGGAGAGAAAGTGTCACGATTTTGCGACAGGGTCGAAGAGAAGTGCAAGGAAGAGAAAGATGTTGCGATTTCATGACATGTTTCGTTTTCGCTGGCCAAAGACAGAAAAGGCACAAGGCAGAGAAAGATGTCACGATTTCATGACATGTTTCGTTTTTGTGGGCGGAAGGCAGAAAAGGCACAAGGCAGAGAAAGATGTCACGATTTCGTGAAATGTTCCATTTTTGCAGGCGAAAGGCAGAAAAGGCACAAGGCAGAGAAAGATGTCGCGATTTCGTGGCATGTTCCGTTTTCGCAAGCTAAAGGCAGAAAAGGCACAAGGTAGAGAAAGATGTCACGATTTTGTGACATGTTTCGTTTTTACGGGTGAAAGGTAGAAAAGGCATAAGGCAGAGAAAGATGTCACGATTTCGTGACATGTTCCATTTTCATTGGTTGAAGCCAAGAAGAGTAGCGAGAAGGTGAAAGTGTCATGATTTCGTGACATGTCTGGTTTTCACGGGTGCAAGCAAAGAAGTGGACAAGGAGGCGAAAAGTGTCACGATTTTGCGACATGTTGTGTTTTCGTGGATGCAAGTTGAACTATGAAACAAGAAGGCGAAAGTGTTGCGATATCATGACATATTATGTTTTCATGGTCAACTTCCAAGAAAAAGTCAAAGGGGAAGAAATGTCATGATATTGCGACATGTCATAGTTTCGTGAGTAAAAGCCGAAGTAAAGTTAACCAGAGGTAAACGACAGTTACAGATGCAGTTGCACAGGAAAATCACGTAGCCAATATTAGAAGAGTTAACTGAAGTCAGTGCAAAAGTTAAAGGTGCAGTAACTGATAGAAATCATGTAGCTAAAAGAAGAACAGTGATCTAAAGTAATTACAGCAGTTACAGGGGCAGTTACAGTGATAGTAAACAAAAGTCTTTACTACAGTTACAAGAGCTATTATAAAGAAATTTCATGCAGTGGTGGTTACTGAAAGTCATCAGAAGAAGACCAAGAGTTGGACAGAGAAACGTTTCAAAGAACCGTTCTATTAATAATATTGCATGGGAGAATAAAGAAGCCATTACTATGAATGAGCTGCATGCAAAAATAAAGAAGTTAAAAATAGAAAGAGAACACGGTTATAAAAGCAAGTCTGCGTGAAGTATATTGTTGCTGCTGTAAGTGAGAATTTACTGTGTAAAGAGGGTTAGAAGAGGGCCGAGAGAGAGATAAGCAGAGCCATGAGAGCGTGCAGAGTTTAATCAAGTTTAATTAATTGCAGACCAGTCAGGGTTGTGTAAACAGCAAAGGCATTTTTATGTCATCGAATTAAATTAGAATTGCAGTCCAAGTTGGTGCTTGGCATTAGGGGTTGGTGCTCCTATCTCATAGTGCGAGAAAAACAAGGGGTTCGTGCTCCTTCTAGTGGGTGCTGGTAAAGTGTTTGTAAAATTGGTGTTTTGCAAAGGCTGGATTTGGATTGAAGTCCAAGCAATCATTTTTTAGGAGTAGCCAAATTGGTGAACCTCGTTACATTGTGTGTTGTGGTGTGCTCTCTTGTGATTATTGCTTTATTTATTTTCTAGTTCTCTTTGCTTCAGTTTTAAGAATTGCAGATCAAATTTTTTAGCTACACTGATTCACCCCCCCCTCTCAGTGTCATTGTGAGAATATCATTTCTCCCACAATGACTAGTGTTGAGATCGAAGTAATCTATGAGCACTTTGAACTAATACAATACCTTTTAGATGAGGAGTGGGGAGAAATCAAGTAAGTGCTAGACAAGCTGCCAACTTTTTAATATTTTGTATTATTTTCTTTGCATTTTTTTTATTTCCTTATTTTTTATTCTTTTAATTTTGACTCCATGCCCAAGGATGAAGGCAACAATTCTAAATCCTCCTTTGGCAACCAAGAAGGTCCATATGAGTCACCAGAACTATAGAGACTTTTTATCACTCAATTTTTTTCTTTGGTAGAAAATTTTATAGAAGAATGAAATAGAGGTAAATTTGGCATGAGATGATGAAAGAAACATTAGATCAATGTGGGCAAAAATTTTTAGTCAAATGTTGGATCCATTTTACAAAAGTGTTAACCAAGGAAGCAAGGAAAAAGTTCTAATAGATGACACAATGAAAGGGTTTGAAAAGGTGGGAAGTGAGAAAGAAGTCTGATGGGTGTAATAAGATAAGAGTTTTGAAGGTTAGAAGTTAGAAATTTTTGAGAATCAGACCATGAGTCACAAGAAACTTCTAAAAGTTAAACATTCAAAAGGTTTGATAGAAGGATGAAAGAAGGGACTTTCACAAAACACCTTTGATAAGAATCCATCTGACCTTGGAAGTTTAGAAAAGATCTATGCAAGAAGATGAGAAAATATTTTGACAACCATCTAATAGCTTGCATCACCTCAAAAAAAAAGGAAGTTGAAAGGGGAACATAAGCAATCTAGGAAGCAGATCATATTGCAAAAAGTGACCAAAAAGGAAGAAGGGTCAAGTCTAAATTTGAGGCATCAATGATAGAGTAAAAGATCCCAAAATGGTAGATGAGCCAAATGGATGAGCTATTATTGAGAAAAGTTAAGGATCACCTATTGGAATTAATTGGGCTCAGTAATTCAAGGAAAGTGGATGGCCTATTATAGGTAATATCATGGCAGCCACAATAGCAAGAATTCCTAAACTGACAACATTGATTATAGAAGACACTTTTAATTATTTTTTAAGATCCTTATGGTGGTAGATGAATATCCACTAGCTCAAAATTGATGACTCTATATCTAGATACCTTGAAGTACTAAAAGTGATGTAAGGTGGATCAAATAAAAGGAGCAACAAAGAGGCTTTGTTAGAGGCTCCTATATAAGTTTTGAAGGGAAATTTTATCTATAAATAGTAGAAGTTTAGGCACTATAAAGGATCAATTAGTTGCTTATTCAAGTATCAACATCTATAATTTGTCTTTTATTTTCTTCTATATAATAGTTTGGACCCAAACCCTGAGTGGTCTTGTGGGTAATCTGTTGAACCCTCACTTCTATCATTATCTATAACTTTCATATTCATATATATAGATATATAATGGAATTTATGATTACTAAGATTTTTTTGTCTCGTTTCTTGTGTGTATGCATGTTTATGCACATATACTAGAGGTCGTGACTATTTTATTTCTATCCCATTTCTTTTATATGCAATTTGTGCTTAGCATACTGAGAAGAGAAAGTGTTCACTTTGATATGTCAATGTATTAGACTCACATGTTCACACATCCCATTATTATATAGGAGAATCTTATCATGATCTTGGTGCATCACCCCCGTTAACTTAGGTTAGCTTAGGATCTTTTTTCCTTTCCACTATCTTTTTTTTCCATGGTTTTTCTTTCCCTTTTTTTCTATGCATATGATAGCTAGGTTAGATTAGGAAAGACAACACTAAAGATCACATCTTAAAATGAGTTGGGTTTGTAAAAAAATTTAGAGGTAGTCCAATTGAGTCGCTTCCAATGCTTTTAAAGTTGCCATGCTGTGTCATTCCATGCAAGGTGCAATAGTTTGGTCATCTAGTTCTTTGCATCTAGTGACCACGACAATCGGAGAGAACAACAAATAGTTTGATTAGCTACTCCAACATCTCCATAAGCTAAAACTAGGTTGTGTAAAATATATTTTCTTCTAAAAAACTTGGTTTGATCTATTTTAATGGTTTGTTATGCAATAGGACCATTATATTTTGCTAAAGACTTGGTAATGATATTACATGACACTTTTAAAGGAGTAATAGCTCACCATCCCAAAAAATAATATGGGTTAAACCCCTTGAGAATGAGCTTGATTGGATTCTAATTAATAGCACATCCTTAAAATCCTTTCCCTTTTTTCCTATCATGTAAAAATCTTGATCAATTATCAATCACATTGCCATGAAGAATTCTACATGAAGATCATCCAAATTGAGAGTCTTATTGATTGGTATTAAAAAGAGGGCATCTTCTAATTCCTTGATTAATATATGGCTTTCTAGCCATTAAGCAACATCCCTATCAAGTATTGTAAGCGTACAATTCATAATATTGATGAGCAAAACATCATCTAGAGGAACACCATGTCATTTAATATGATTCTTGAACAGGTTGACAAAGACATTGACAATTTCTTGTTCATCCTCTACTAAGACTCCTTAATCATTCTCAACACCAATGACATATTCTCTTTAATGTTTGTACTTAAATAAGTTGAAGAAAAACTTGGTCCCTCTATTTCCATGCTTAATCCAACAAAATCTAGATTTGATTTTAGCTCATGTACCTCTATAAAATTTATAATCCCTCAATTGTAATTCATAAATAATGACTTGATATTGGAGATAAGGAGAATCATGGTCATCATTAAGATCATGATTATTAAATTAATCTTGGACTTGAGGAATTTGTATTTCTTGCTTCTATCTCTGGCAAAATTCCCACCAAATAGGCAAAGAAAGAATACACATTTAGAAACAATTGGAAATTCCAAAAATTTATCCTCCCATTTAACCCTGACAACCTAGAAGATTGATTCCATATTACTTGTAGGAAAGATGGCATTTAGGTCTCTGACTCTCTAAAAGGAAGACAATTAACTTGTAAGGTAGGCCTATGAACCTTTGCATATCTTGGTTGTCTAACAATAGAGCAAAAATTGGCATATGGTCAAGGGATAATTTCATAGTCATAGCAGACTAACTCCTTTTAGGTGGGGAATAACAACAAAATTTTTAGTAATATATATCTAGTCCAATCTACCAAGTTTTGGTTCACTACCCTTCTTATGATTGGACCAAATTAACCATGTAGCATAATTATTTGGAAGTGGAATACTCAAGGGAATGAAATAACATAATATATTCTTGTAGTCGATTCAAATTTTTAATTCCTCATAGGAAAGTGAGGGTAGAGGAATAGACCAACTTCTATCATGTTTAAACTCTACCATATTGAAATCCCCTCCAAGAATCCACTTAGTCATTGGTAAATGGTAACTCGACCAATTTGAGAGATCTATCTAGCCATGAGCATCGTTCAAACCATAGACCGAGCAAAACCCCCAAACTTTACCATTGAAAAAAGTTGTGACCCAAAGAGGTTGTAGGGTTTGGCTCGTTGGTCAAAGCGTTCTCTTAGGAGGACGAAGACCACGGTTTGAATCCCTTAGGCCTCGTAGAACTAGAAAGGTGTTGTGCCAACTTCATTGACTACATTAAAAAGTTTACCCGACGCAATCAGAGGTTATAATGATAGCAAGGAGTAGGATTCGAATCCACAAAGAGGCAATGAAAAATGTAACAAATTATTGATTCCTCTAAAATACGCAAAAAAAAAAGTTGTGACCTAAAGATAGTAATGATATGAGTCCTTATTGTAGCTCGTTATCAAATTCTCCATGTTGAGAAGGGTGGTCTAAGAATAAGAAATAAATGTTTTCTAATTTTAAAGTACATCTATGTGTCAAAATAAACTTGGAGCTAGACCTACATTATAGTGTTAAGCTGGTATATCTAGGTTTTGAGTATGCCTAGATAGTTATCTACTTTTACTATAAAATAAGAATGTGATAGAGCAAAGGTGTTGAATGATCTGCTAATAATGTGAATACTAAGAATTCTAAACTGAATGATCTGCTAATAATGTGAATACTAAGAATTCTAGTTTAGAAGTAGAGGATAAAATCAATTAAAGATGGTTCAAAGGTTTGCTAGAAAGTCCAATCAAAGACCTGAGCAGAACCTTAAATCTCCAATTCACATGGTAAATGTTAGCCTAATTTTTCTTTTAGCTAAAGGCAAGTTGACTTAATAAAGGGTCGCAAAGAGCACTTGTAGATGACGAGGAGCCAATATTTGACTTGAGGCTTGGTAAGGGTTAATCCTTCAGGCTGGACAAGGACTAGCTCCCACACCAAATTTGCTTTCCTTAAGAATAAATAAGGCCATTTTCAATTTTCAATCTTATAACGATGTTATTATACTCGATAAAGATGCTTATAACAATGATGGACAAAAATGTGTCCTGAAGAGGAAGGAGAACACCTCCTGGTAGAAAAGAATAGGGAGGAGTTGAGTTAGGGATACAATATAAAATAAGAATGATTAGGAGTCCATGACAATTTCTAAGATTGTGTATTCCATGGACCCGGATGTTGCTTGATGGCGTTTGAAATCTCAAGGGTGGTTTCGAGGCACCCGAGTACGAATAACATTATAAAGCTCTAGCCAATAAGCCCCGCAAATTTTATGAATGACCCCTGATTGAACAAAAGCGTCAAGTCTGAAAGGTTCTTGACTGTCATAAATAAGACTTGATTATCCTGCAGAAGACACGAGACCCGTTGATAACCTGAAAATGTGAATCACCAAACTCTCGTTTTACGCGTAGCGGGATTCACTAAGCCATTGGCAACTTCTAGGAAACCTTATAAACATGGGAATATTTGCGTTCCCTCACTTAACAACACTTCACAACCTCGCACTACTTTCAATGGAGATTTCTCTTTTCCAAGAAATGAATACAACCTTGTCAAAACCTTTCACACCGTTTTCAAACTATCCGCTGTTAACAAATTATTGTATGGAGATTTCATGCAGAAAATCTGGCCGCTTGTTGGAAAAACTTGCATCTCTAAAAACTTTGAAAGAGATAGTTCAATAGTTGTCAGAGTGTTTACCAGTAAGTTTTTGGGATGACAGGTCAAGTGTTTATCATTAAATTTTTGGAATGACCGGTAAGTTATTGAGTGTTTACCAATAAATTTTTTTTTGAAATAATAGACCAGTTGTTGAGTGTTTATTAGTAACTTTTTGGGATGACTTTATGTAGACTCTAATCTTATCACTTTCAAAAACACAAATCCTTTTGTTTCCTACTACTAATTTTTTTTATAAGAAAACTAAATTCAACACACATGTGAATGAATGGCCTTGTAGTAAATATATTTTTGAGTTTGGTTAGTGTGAAAAACCTTGACGATCATAGGGTTGAGCATCCCCATCCCACCATAATCTCTCGTAAGAAAAGAGTTAAACTTTTTTTTTTATAAGCCAAAAACCCCTTGTTGGGCCCCCTTGGTCCGAGAGACCATGACCAAGGGGTTTTACACCGTCAAAGTCACCTGCGAGTCGATCCCGGCTGCCTGCACCAATATTATCAATTGGATTTTGGGTACCCAATTCAACTTTTTGGTAGGGTAGAGATTGATCTCCCTTGGAGGATTGCTCTCTCCTTTCCAACTCGCCTACAACACCTGGATAAGAAAGTTTTATCAATAAACAAATTGACACAATTTTACACCCTTCAATTTAAACAGAAGCCTCATATGTACGGTGACAATCAGCTTCTCAAAAAAAATTGGTGTAAAATAAACCTCTCAAATTTGGAACCCTAATTACATCCTGAAAAAACTTGAACTGTTTCTACTCAATCTACCCTTAAAACGACTTCCAAGTTGCGGTTACGCGTTTACGTAGAATAATAACGGCGACAAGGAAAAAAATTAAGCAAAACCCAGGGTACACATGAAAGTAACGGTAGCGAATTTATAGCGCCGCACCGCCGCTAATCTCGTGGAAGGGCGAGTCAAACCCATCAAGAAACGGGGTGCTTTTCTTACTAAAAATTGTCGGCGTAACTCGTATAACTCGTATTTAGACCGCGGAAGTATGCACCGGCCTCCTCTCACTCGTTTTCTCTCCTCACTCGGCGTAATTTGACCCCGGAAGTATCCACCAGCCTCCTCTCACTCGTTTTCCCTCCTCACTATAGGTACCCACATGCCTTCCCAGATATCGTAAACTGCGGTAAGCATTTTTTTTTTTCAATATCTTTTTGTTCAGTTTTGAATTCGTGTTTTCCGCCATTGTTATGGCTCCCAGAAAGGAAAGGGCTTTCGGGAGTTTAGAAATTCATTACAGAGGTGTAAGGAAGAGGCCGTGGGGTCGATACGCAGCAGAGATCAGAGACCCTGTAAAAAGGGCCAGAGTTTGGCTCGGCACTTTCGATACCGCCGAGGAAGCTGCCAGGGCTTACGATGCCGCTGCAATTTCTTTCAGAGGTTTAAAGGCCAAAACCAATTTTTCTAATTCGTTTTCGTCTGCCGAAAAGAGTGCCGTAACGTTGGCTTTCGGCTCAAAAATGAAGAGACTCAGGAAGCCTAATCCTTCCTCCGCTCCTGCCAATATGCAGCTTCTACTGTTGAGCTCGTTTGGAATGAAAAACAACAATCTATTCCATTTCATTTTGTGAAAAACATGCTTGTTGTCCCTGTTTTTTAAAATCTGTAGTCAACTTTCAGAGCTCATAACATTTTTTTATAGCTCCATTCTTTCTTTGCATGTGATACACCTTTGGAAAGCTATTTTTGTGTAGAATTTACTCCCATAAAAATTTTGAGCAGATTTGGTCCCTCAAATTTAGACTATCCTACTGTTGCAATTTTTGCTACGTTTTTACTACTGCAATTTGTTTCTTGTTGCACTTTGGTGCTCTTTTTTTTTTTGAGTCATTTACTTCATGTCCTAGCCTCACCATCTTAGATACTCAATGTTGTAGCCATAATGGTTTATGCTCCCTCTAATTCCGCAACAACCTCTACCATTCAAGAAGCAATATTGTAGTCATCCTCAATTCCCCAATCTCATCAACTTTGGGCATCTAAATTCCTTTGCCTTTAGTAGTCCTATTTTTCAAGCCTTTAGCCACATTTCTACCACCCTTAGGGTAGCAATAAGACTTGCAAATAGTTGTACCAATTTTGAATCCATTGTAGGAGTTTTAGAGGGTTCAACAAGACTTGCAAATAGTTGTACTAATTTTGAATCCATTGTAGGAGTTTTAGAGGGTTCAACGGTAGAAAGAATAATACAATTAGAAGAAGCGGGCCTTATTGGCACATTTACCAGCTAAGAATAAAATAATTAGCCACTTTTCCCCATAAAAGAGGGCATTATTGTTTACATGAAAAGAGTCATTGATATCAAATCTTGAAGGGGATATGACAAAGCAAGATTGGTGAGTGATGACAAAAGACCTTGACCTCCAAAACAATTGGGTTAGATATAAGGTCCAAATCATGCAGGAAGTCGAAAAAAAATAGTTTTATATGATTATGAATCATTAAATCAAAGACTGATGAAGAGAGAGAAAGAATTAGAATATGTGAATAACACCTTGGACAACTCTTAGATGAAAGCCAAAGCCCTACACAACTAGGTAAATATGTTCACCAAGAACCTAAAGGAGCAACCTTCTGAATCTATTCTTAAAGCAAAAGAAGAGCAAGTCAAAAGCCTTATAGATAGACTTGTTGGATAAGAAGCTAAATTTAACCAAAAATAATTGGAAGAGCTAAGGTAGAAAAGTAAAATTGAGCAGCGCCAGATAATCAAAAGCCTGGTGAAAGAGTTTATTGATGCCTATTGGAGTGAGATTGCTAGCATTGTAGTAACTCTTTTCTAGATATTTAGATTTATCGATACATCCACAATTCAAAGTGCCTGAGTGTATCAAGAAATTGAGTTAAGTCTGTCTAAAACCTCTACAAAGCTAGATAAAGCTAGAACTTATTAGGTAAAACTAGCCATTGTATTAGATTATGAGATAATGTTTAGAGAAGTAATAACATGAAAAGTGATGACTCCAAAAGAAATTGGTTGTGTAGCAGTATAAATCCTAGGTAGTTGCATTAGATACCAGTAACGAGAAGCTCAAAAGTCAAATTGGCTCATTTTTGCAAAAGGGACTCCTCTCTTCTTGGGATACAAATAGTAGGCTTATTCAAGAACAAAGAATGCATACAACTGCTAAAGCAATAGATAAAATATACATCCTTAAAATACATCCAATTATCAATCACATTGCCATGAAAAATTCTACATGAAGACCATCCAAATTGAGAGCCTTATTGATTGAGATTAAAAATTGGCCATCTTTTAATTCCTTGATTAATAGATGGTTTTCTAGCCACTAGGCAACGTCCCTATCAAGTATTGTAAGAGTATAGTTGGTAATATTGATGAGCAAAACATCATCTAGAGGAACACCATGTCATTTAAAATAATTCTTGAAAATATTGACAAAGACATTAACAATGTCAATGTCTTGTCCATCCTCTACTAAGACTCATTAATCGTTCTCAACACCAATGACATATTCTTTTAAATGTTTATACTTAAGAAAGTTGAAGAAAAACTTGATCCCTTTATTGCCTTGCTTAATCCAACAAAATCTAGATTTGATTTTAGCTCATTTACCTCTAAAAAATTTATAATCCCTCAATTGTAATTCACAAACAGTGACTTGATATTGGAGATAAGGAAAATCATGGTCATCATTAAGAGCATGATGATAAAATTAAGCTTGGACTTGAGGATTTTTCTTTCTTGCTTCTATCTTTGGCAAAGTTCCCACTAAATGAGCAAAGAAAGAATACACATTTAGAAACAATTGCAAATTCCACCAACTTATCCTCCCACTTAACCTTGACGACCTAGAAGATTGATTCCATATTACTTGTAGGGCATGAAGGCATTTAGGTCTCTCTAAAAGGGAGACAATTAACTTGTAAGGTAGGCCTGTGAACTTTTGCATATCTTGGTTGTCTAACAATAGAGCAAAAATTGGTGCATGATCAAAGAGGATAATTTCATAGTCATAGTAGACTGACTCCTTTTAGGTGGGGAATAACAACAAAAGTTTTAGTAATATATATCTAGTCAAATATACCAAGTTTGAGTTCATTACCCTTCTTATGATTGGACCAAATGAACCATGTAGCACATTGATTTGGAAGTGGAATACTCAAGGGAATGAAATTACATAATCTATTCTTGTAGTCAACCCAAGTTTTTAATTCCTCATAGAAAAATGAGGGTAGAGGAGTAGACCAACTTCTATCATGTTTAAACTCTACCATATTAAAATCCTCTCCAAGAATTCACTTAGTCATTGGTGAATGGTAACTCGACCAATTTGAGAGATCTATCTAGCCATGAGTGTCATTCAAACCATTGACCAAGCAAAATCCCTAAATTTTACCATTGCCAGTGATGTGAGTCCTTATCGCAGCTCGTTATCAGATTCTCCATGTTGAGAAAGATGATCTAAAAGTGAGAAATAAAAGTTTTCTAATTTCAAAGTGCATCCAAGATCATTTATCAAAATGGACTTAGAGCTAGATATACATTACAATGTTAAGCTAGTTAGTCTAGATTTTGAGCATGTCTAGATAGTTATGTACCTTAATAAACTTAATTCTTGCTTTTACTATAAAAGAAGAATGTGGTAGAGCAAAGAGGTTGAATAATCTGCTAATTTTGTGAATAGTAAGAATTATAGTTTAAAGGTAGTGGATGGAATCAATTAAAGATGGTTCGAGGGTTTGCTAGTAAATCCAATCAAAGATCTGAGCATCAACCATAAATCTCCAATTCACATGGTAAATGCTAGTCTAATTCCTCTTTTCGCTAAAGGCAAGTTGACTTAATAAAGGATCACAAAGAGTAGACGAGGAGGAGATAATATTTGTTTTGAGGCTTGGTAAGGGTTAATCCTTTACGCTGGACAAAGCTCCCACAAAAAAATTACCATTTTCAATTTTTAATCTTTTTTTAGTTGCATAGGGGACTTGGTAACAACCACTATTTTTTAGTAACTGATAAGCGTAGGGTTCAAACCACAAGGACTGCTCCCAACAACCTATTTGTTTCATTGTTGTTGACCTGGTGTGAGACGGAGACCACCAGTTGCTTGAGGTTTGTACCATCGTCATCGGTTTAACGCACACTTAAAGGATTCAACACAGACTACTACCTTTGCTAAGACTGGCAACGTACCCCCGAGGTTTGAACCTAAATCTCTTCTTAACAAATACTTGACTAATCAAATTTTTACCAATCCATTACTCTTGAAAATAATCTTATTTTCAATCTTATAACGATGTTATAGTTGATAAAGATGCTTATAACAATGATGGACAGAAAGATGTCCTTATGAAGAGGAAGGAGAACACCTCCTCGTAGAAAAGAGGAGTTGGGTTAGGGATACAATATAAAATAAAATCGTAGAAAAGACAAGGAGGAGTTGGGGAGTTGGGTTAGCGATACAATATAAAATAAGAATGATTAGGAGTCCATGACAATTTCTAGGACCCGTATGTTGCTTGATGGCGTTGGTTTCGAGCCACCCGAGTATGAATAACCCATTGTGAAGCTCTAGCCAATAAGCCTCCCAAATTTGATGAATGAGGTTTGGAGTCGTTACCATGGCATATCAAAAGCCTGACCCCTGATTGAACAAAAGCATCAAGTCTGAAAGGTTCTTGACTGTCATAAATAAGACTTATTATGCTTGCAGGAAGACACGAGACCCGTTGATAACCTGACAAAGTCAATCAACAAACTCTCGTTTTACGCGTAGCGGGATTCACCAAGCCATTGGCAACTTCTAGGAAACCTTATAAACTTGGGAATATTTTCGTTCCCTCGCTTAACAACACTTCAGAACCTCGCACTACTTTCAACGGAGATTTCTCTTTTCCAAGAAATGAATACAACCTTGTCAAAACCTTTCACACCGTTTTCAAACTATCCGCTGTTAACAAATTATTGTATGAAGATTTCATGCAGAAAATCTCGCCGCTTGTTGGAAAAACTTGCATCTTTAAAAATTGAAAGAGATAGGTCAATTGTGGAGTGTTTATCAATAAGTTTTTGGATAACAGGTCAGTTGTGGAGTGTTTACCATTAAGTTTTTGAGATGACAGGCTAGTTGTTGAGTGTTTACCAGTAAATTTTTGAAATGACAGGCCAGTTGTCAAGTGTTTATCAGTAAGTTTTTGGCAGTAAATTTTTGAAATGACAGGCCAATTGTCGAGTGTTTATCAATAAGTTTTTGGGATGACTTTGTATAGATACTAATCTTAACACTTAAAAAAAACAAATCCTTTTGTCTCCTACTACTAATTTTTTTTAAAGAAGAATTAGTCACTATCAAAAAGTCTGATGGATATGTCTTTTGATTTTTATAAGAAAACTAAATTTAACATATGTGAATGCCTTGTAGTATATATATTTTTGAGTTTGGTTAGTGTTAGAAACCCTGACAATCATACGGTTATGCATCTTTATCCTACCATAATATTTCGTAAAAAGAGAGTTAAACTTATCAATAAAGAATTTAACACACAACTACACACCCTATAATTTAAACTTTAAACTTAAAAAAAAAACTAAAACCTAAATATTTTAAATAACTCGTTAAACAAGATCAACACCGTGGCTGTCACTAAAGCCTTCATTCATTTCGGTTAATATACAACCACCGCTATTTTAAAGGAAATTTATGTGAAGCCTCGAATGTACGGTGACAATCAGCTTCTCTTTTTGGTGTAAAATAAACCTTCAAAATATAAGTTCTAAATTTTGGTGATGTCAATAGTCGGATTGGGCTAGACCAACGATGACGGTGAGCAACCGGCGGTCCCATCTCACGCCAAGTCAACAATTAACGTGACGGATAGATTTGGTGGTTACAGTCCATATGGTTTAAACCCTGCCAGTTACTAAAATAATAGCCGTAACCAACTCTCCAACAAACTGTTTCTACTCGTCTCTACTCGATCTACCCTTTAAACGACTTCCAAGTTGCGGTTACGCGTTTACGTAGAATAATAACGGCGACGAGGAAAACTTAAGCAAAACCCAGGGTACACGTGAAAGTAACGGTAGAGAATTTATAGCGCTGCACCGCCGCTAATCTCGTGGAAGGGCGAGTCAAACCCATCGAGAAACGGGGTGCTTTTCTTACTAAAAATTGTCGGCGTAACTCGTATTTAGACTTGAGAAATATCCATCGGCCTCCTCTCACTCGTTTTCTCTCCTCACTCAGCGTAATTTGACCCCGGAAGTATCCACCAGCCTCCTCTCACTCGTTTTCCCTCCTCACTATAAGTACCCACATGCCTTCCCAAATATCGTAAACTGCGGTAAGCATTTTTTTTTTTTTTTCAATATCTCTTTGTTCAGTTCTGAATTCGTGTTTTCCGCCATCGTTTATGGCTTCCAGAAAGGAAAGGGCTTTTGGGAGTTTAGAGATTCATTACAGAGGTGTAAGGAAGAGGCCGTGGGGTCGATACGCAGCAGAGATCAGAGACCCTGTAAAAAGGGCCAGAGTTTGGCTCGGCACTTTCGATACCGCCGAGGAAGCCGCCAGGGCTTACGATGCCGCTGCAATTTCTTTCAGAGGTTCAAAGGCCAAAACCAATTTTTCTAATTCGTTTTCGTCTGCCGAAAAGAGTGCCGTAACGTTGGCTTTCGGCTCGAAAATGAAGAGACTCAGAAAGCCTAATGCTTCCTCCGGTCCTGCCAATCTGCAGCTTCTCCTGTTCGGCGGTGGGAAAGGGGATCTCGTTTTCCCTGACGGCATGCAGACTCTTGGTAAAAATGGCGTGGAAATAGTAGAGACGCGAAACGATCAGAGCGGTTGGGATTTGTCAAAGATGGTTGTAGACGCGGAGACGGGGATGGAAACAAAGGCCCCCCCTTCTCCGGTGAGATTTCCGCTCTTTGATCTAAATCTTCCCGCCCCTCTTGATGGGGAAGGTGTCCATAAATTTGTCAAAGCAGAGCCCTACTGTAATTAGCAATAAGCTAACCATTGTACATATAAATATATAAGTGTAAGGTTTACTGCTTCTGAGTTTTTGTTTTCTTTTATAAACCAAAGTGTTACTAAATCTTTGTTTTAATGAATAATATTGAATTTCAAACCAACCCAAGCCTTTATTTTTTTATAGAGATCTTCATTAATCTTTAATTTATTGGGTGATATAAGTTAAAAAGTTAATGGGATATAGATTCAGGGAAGGGACACTTTACTAAGTTAATGGGATACTGATCCTCTAAGGAAGGGATATTCTACTGGCAAGCATTAGGTCACACCTTCTAGGGAATCAAATTAGGGCAGTCTATGGCAAACACTTGGCCACTACTAAAGACAGCCCATCCCAAACACTTGGCCACTACTAAACACGAAGACAACAAGGTACTGACCTTCAAGGAATCAGGTAGCCTACTGGTAAGCACTCAACTACTAGGAGTTTTTTTTTTTTTAAATCCGAAATCCTTTTATGGTTTAAATTTAGATCTACGAATTTAAATCTTTGAGTGAAACCCAAAAACATACTAAGGAAACACATTTCTGTACTACTAAAGATGGTCCATCCCAAGCACTTGATTACAACTAAAGTCCATCCCAAGCACTTGATTACTACTAAACAAGAAGTCAACAAGGTCTTGACCTTCAAGGAATCAGTAGCCTACTGGCAGGACTCAACTACTAGAAGTTTTTATAAAAGATCCGAAATTCTTTATGATTAAATTTAAATCTTTGAATGAAAACCCAAAAATATACTAAGGAAACACATTTGTGTAATAACGTTCGTTAGTTGACGGTGGTGGCCGTTGGATGGGTATGCAACGGAATAAACATAGATGGATTCCAGTTCCTGCTACGTGGACGTCTTGACTTTATTTCCTACGTGGGGTGTAAACATTTGGCAGGAGGAGACAAGGAAGTAACGTAGGAGGCCACGTGTCTGGCCCACCTTTTGTGGCTTACGCCCGCCACGCAAGGTCCTCGACATTAGTGATACGTACCAGGGAACACGCACATGGCAGCATTATCTATCCACCATGGATACCACTTGTCAACGCTAAGTGGAGAGTGTATAAGGGCACAATAAATTATAATTAACTTGAAAAGAATTTTTAATTATAGAATATATTATTAGAAGACAATTTTATAAAGTGTTATTTTTTACAAGGTCAAATGGAAAATGTATACAATGTATAAGGAAGACATAGAAAGAAATTTCAATCATAGAAGACAACTTTATGTCGTTAGAAATCAACTTTATAAAATGTTAATTTTTTTAACACCAAAATTTAATATCTTAATATTAAAGTTTTGATTTTGTTTAAAAAATTAATGGGCTTTAATGCTTTAAAAAACATGGAGATGGTTGTATGTTTTGGTGTGGAAGCAAAGATTTTCAAATTATAAGTTAAGGTTTTAAATGTTAATATTTTGGGTTAAAATTTTGAGAGTGAGTGTAAACAAATAATGAGTGGGAGTAGGAAGCAAGTATTATCTTCAAACTTTTTGTTTTAGGTTTTTGGAGGAATTTAAAGAATGAAGGATTCTCATGGAAAATGTTGAGTGACAAAGAAGAAATGTTATTTAAGGAATCTCTTGTTAGAAGTAAGGATACCTTAGTTGATGAAATTAATTTTTTAAGTAAAAGGAAAAAATCTATAACAATCCTTATTCATATAATAGATGATATAATAGAAGTGATTATTAAGAATTAGATGATGAATCATCATATAATGTTTCTTACAAGTAGAGGGTTAAAATACAAGTTCATCTGTAAAGAGGATTTAGATAGGAATGAAGAGTCGTTTGTTGGCATAGCAAAGGAATTTGAACAATTAATAGCCCTAGACCCTGCTACTAAGGCTCGATCAAGGCTTATTTTTGTGAGGATATGTGTTAATGTGGACTTAGAGAAGGATTTTCCTGAGTCAATTTGGTTGGTTTCGAAGTTGGGTGTTTGGAACCAAAGAATTGAATATGAGAACACACCATCTAAAGGTAGTTCCTATAAAAAAACTAGGGCATGGGCTAGTGTATGTCTGTTTAGATAACAAGTGACCTAAAATAATCGTTTGGCCTAGAAAGCAAAGTAGAGGAGAAAGTTCTAAACAACACAAAAATGAATGAACTAAGGATGATAAGAGGGAAGAACAACAAAAGGAAGTTCCAATCCAACATGACATTTTGGAAGAAGGTCAAATCGTGGAAGAGAATCCAACCAATCCCCAAAAAAGCCAAAAGGAGATCAATCAACAAGAGGAAGGAGATCAATCAATAGAAGGAATAGAATTGATCAAAAAAATTCATTTGAATGTCTAAGGGAGAACATAGAAGACTTGGTAGAAACAAATGATGAATCCCAAGAAGTGGAGGCAGTGCTAGAAACTCAATGGGATGCTAATGAAGGAACCGATAAGGAGCAAATTGTTTCAAAATAAAATAAAGAATCAATTTTCTTTGATAATGAGGAAAAAAGGAAAGGTTTTAGCTACCCCAATAAGAATCACTAGAAAACAAAAAAGGAGGGGTAGATGTAGGAATTGACCCAAAAACTAGTAGACCCACTAATCAGGAAATCAAAGAAAGAGAAACAGTTGTTGAGATTGCAAATGGTACCTAGTCTATCTTGGATTGGAGTGGAGGGAAAAAACAGTAGACCAAACCCAAAAAATGAAGATAGTTTCTTGGAATGTGAGGGGTCTCAATGCCCCCTCTAAGCATAGAGTAGTCCAAGCGTTGAGAAGAGAAACTGACCCTAATATCATGTTGTTACAAGAAACAAAACTTGATGAACCTCAAGTTAAACTTATCAAACAAATACTATGGAGAGGGGTTTGTGGTAGGCCCAAATGTAGGGGCCTGAGGGGGTATTTTAAGTATATGAAGTCTGAATAGATTTGAAGGAAGATTGATAGTTTTGAATTGAAGCTTCATGGCAATCCATTTTTTGATGAGGAAAACCAACAATAGATAGTTACTAATGTTTATGCTCCAAATTCAATTATAGGAAGGAACTAATCCAATTAAGGAATGCCTTTATGGACCTTTCATGGGTTTTTCTAGGGGGCTTTAACTCTCCCTTTTACCCTTCATACAAGGAGTTAGTCCATTACTAAAGGTATGATAGATTTTAGAAATTTTGTAAATGAGAATGAAGATATAGAGTTTTGAGGAGCAAAATACTTGGAGTAATAGGTGCCTAGGAGACCAAATAATTAAAATTCATTTGGATCATTTTTTGCTATCACAAGAGAGTCTTCTCCTTTTTGGGGATTCAACCCTAACAACCCATTCAAATATAGGATCTGATCACAATCCTCTAGTTTTGGAGTCAGAGTTTCAAAAAATAACCTTTAAGAGCTCTTTTCATTTTGAGAAGATGTGGCTCCAACATGAGGATTTGGAAAACAAGATTGAGGATTGGTGGCGACAAGATTTTTTTGGAAGTAAGTTAACCCAAGTGGCAAAAAAGCTAAGGTTTATAAAGAAAAATCTTAAGGTGTGGAATAGGGAGGTTTTTGGTGATCTTTAGAAGAAAAAGGTAGATTTGAAAAAATAACTAAATGATATAGAGTCAACCCTTCAATCCAACAATATATCTTGTGATTTGAAAGCAAAAGAAATGGATATTTTGTTCGAATTTCATAATGTTTTAGCTTGTGAGGAAACCTTTTGGAGGTAAAAATCCAGAGTAACTTGGTTAAAATTAGGTGACAAGAATACAATTTTTTTTCATGTCTCTACTTTAAGACACATGAGTTATAATAAAATTAAAGAAGTGGTTAAACTTGATGGATCAATAACTTCTAACCCCATACAAATCAGAGAGGAGGTTGTTAATTTCTTCTTCAACCTCATAGGTGTGGAAGATCCACTACATGGGGTTGCTTTAGATTCACTACTTCAGAACATTCCTTTCTTGGTTACAGACCAATTAAATAATTATTTGCTTAGCCCCTTCAAAGAAGAGGGAATTCAAAAAGCTATCTTTGGGATGCAAGGAGACAAGGCTCTAGGACCTGATGGTTTTATAACTATTTTTTCAATCATTTTGGCATATAGTTGGAGGGGATGTCACTCAAGAAGTAATGGATTTCCAAAAAACTTAGTTTATGCCAAGAGATGTCAACTCAACATTTCTAGTTTTAATACCAAAAGTAGTTGGTGCCAAGTTCATTTCTGAATTTTGACTGATAAGTCTTTGCTCCACTCTGTAGAAGATTATTTCAAAAGTTCTAGCCAATAGGATAAAAAATGTATTACTATTTATAATTGATTCTCAATAAGGAGGTTTGATAAAGGGGCATCAAATTTTAGATGGAATCATTACCATTCATGAGATAATTCATTTAATTAATAAGAGTGAAAATGCAAGAATGTTACTAAAGTTGGACATGAACAAGGCGTATGATAGTCTCCAGGACTTCATAATTAAGGTTTTGAGTAGGTTTGGTTTTCACCAAGAATGGGTGAGTCTTATCAAGGCGTGCTTCTCTTTTGCTATATTTTCCATCCTGGTGAATAGATCTCCAGTAGGGTATATTCAAAGTAAGAGGGAGCTAAGATAGGGAGATCCCTTATCTCCCTATCTCTTTATTATCCTTGTTGAGCCTTTGGGGAGGACAATCTAAGTGGAAACAATAATTGGTAGGGTTGATGGGATCATCCTAGCTACTAATTTGCAACCAATGTCCCACCAACAATTTATGGATGATACACTTATCTCTTTAAAATTCTCTATTCCATAGGCAAAAGATCTAAAATTGATCTTGGATCAGTATGAGTAGGCTACGGGTCAAAAAGTTAACTATGATAAGATTATTTTTTGAACACTCTAACCTTATATAGGTTAAATTAGCTTGACTCTTTGGCTGTACCATTGGAGACCTTCCAACCACCTATCTAGGAAAACCACTATTTAAAGGGAGGATGAAGGCAACTCTCTATAACCCAGTGGTGGAGTGTTTAATGATAAAAATTTCAAGTTGGAGGGGTTCCTTACTTAGCTAGGTTAGTAAAGATCAACTGGTCAAGTAGTCGCTTCAAAACATACCCCTTTACTTCATGTCTCTCTTCAAAATGCTAGCCAAAATTTGTGATAGAATAGAGCAAATTCAGAGAAACTTCCCATGGTCTGGAGTAGAGGAGAAGAAAATATTAGCCTTAGTGTCCTGGGATAAGGTATGTTCCAAAAAGGAAGTGGGTGGACTAGGTTTTAGAAAATTGAGGAAAATGAATTTAGTCCTAATGGGTAATTTAGGATGGAAACTGGAAACTAATGTAAACCTTAATTGGGTTCACATCCTCAAGGTAAAATATTTGAGACCCATCCTAAATTTCTTAGAGGTAAATAATATGCAAAAAGGGTCATACCTTTGGAATAGTTTTCAAACAACCAAGTCACTTTTACAAGGAAAATATTGGTAGATTACGGATGGATCCCAAGTACACTTTGGGAATGATAAATGGATTAAAAGTATCCCTCTCAATGAGGATCTAAATTTTGCAGGGTTAAAACCTTCTATTGAGGCTGTCTATGGGAACGTAGCCAAATATCATATAGTCATTGAGGAAAATAGTAAGAAATGGAAATATTTATAGGTGGATAATATTGATGACAAAAATCAACAGAAGTTAAGGAAGCTAAATATACTTCTATAGGTCCATTTATTGAACAATGCTAGATCTTTAGACTCTCTTATTTGGATGAGTTAAAAGGAAGGAACATTTTAGACTCTCTTATTTAGATGAACCAAAAGGAAGGAACATACTCAATAAAATTGGATTATTATCTCCTTGAAGAGAATGGTTTTGGATGGTTTCCAGTAGCTAAGATTTGGAACAAAGACCTCATTCCCAATATAGAACACTTATATTGGTTAGTAGTCCAAAATAATATCTTGACCATGGATACTTTGTGTAAAAGAGGCTTCACATTCCCAAATAGGCGTGTTCTTTGTGAAATGAGTGAGGAAGATACTAACAATCTCTTCTCTACCTACCCTTTCACGTTTGAGGTACTTAATAATATTTTAAAGAACTTCTAGGTAGATTAGGTCTTTCCCAAGTCTCTTCTTGATCTCTGTATTCAAATGGGGTTCCCCTTAAAAAGTAAAAGACTTCAAATATTATGGAGATTAAGTCTTCCACATATTTTGTGAGGCGTATGGAAAGAAAGGAACCATCGGATCTTGAAAGACATGAAGAGAAACTGCACATCAGTGGAAAATATAATTTTAAGTGCAACGTCAAAAAATTTACGTATCATGATCAAAAATAATTTTGAACTAGACCTAGAGAAAGAAATCTCTAGAGTTTGAGGGCTAGCTTCCATTTATCATAATTTCTTCTCACCCGCAGTTCATCCATGAACCAATTCAAAATGGAAAATGTTACCAAGTGGATGGATAAAATTGAACAATAATGGAGTGGCAAAAGGAAATCCTGGGAGTGCTGGAGTAGGAGGTATATTTTGAGATCATTGGGGTAGACTACTCTTGGCCTATGCAGAGCCTCTAGGAGATCAAACAATTCATGTTGTTGAAGCTAGAGCAACTTTTATGGGTGTGTCACTTCTTGGTAGGCTAAATATAAGGAAATTAATAATAGGAGATTCGCAAAACAACATTAGCATTTTGAATGGAAAACATCCACCAAGCTAGAGTATAGATGATATGATAAATGAGATTAACACTAAACTAGATCTCCTTGAAGAAGTGCATATTGTCCATGTCTATAGAGAGGCTAATGGGGCAGTTGACTCTTTGGCGAACATGGGTGTACCTGTGGATGAATTGCAGTGTTGGGAGTTAAACTTCCCTCATAGTGTTCAAGAAATTATAAAAAGCAAAGCCAAGGATGATGATCAAAATGAGATCAAATATTCAATTTGCTAGGGGGATCTTAAATTTTTTATAAATAATTGATAAAGCTTTATTGTTCATCTAGAGGGAGGAGTTTGAACAAACCTGGTTGCTACAAGTATAATCTCAGGGATGAAGGAAATAAAAGAGGACTTGATAGTGAGTATCCAATAGTGGTGAATCCTTTATTTGGAGCTAGAATGAGTGTTATTGGATAGAAATAATTTTACCTCTGATGAACTCCACTCTCTGGTTTGGTCTGCTCTACCCTTGGTTTTTTACTAATTATTATTTTATGAGCTATACATTGTATCTAGTATTCTCAATGGGATTGGAGCTGGTATGAGGGGATTCACTAAGTCCCAATACTCATGATTTTGAGTCCACCTAGAGAACATCGGTCATTATTTGTACCAACAATTGGAGCATTAGAAGGAAATATGACATGCTTGATCTTGTTGAGTAATAAGTTTCCACGAGAGTCTTGTACCTACTAGCAATCGTCCTTCTATTTTTATGGAAGGAATAGAGCTAACCCAACAGTATAGAAGTTTGATTTTGAGTTTGGAAGCATTATAGAAGGTGACAATATATAACTAGAACATTGAATAAGGGACTAGAACTGCATACTTGAAATACTTGCATACTAAATTGCATTATGAAAGACCTTATTGACTCATCAAAATGTTTGCTTCAATTGTTCTTGGAAAAATGAAAGAAGCAAAAAATCACTTGGAGGACATGAAAAGGAGGATCTTGATGCTCAAGGTTCAATAGAAAACATTGGACAAGAAAGGGATGGTTTGTCCCAAAGATAGTTTTTGGTATTTTTTGGATTAAGCTTTGTCTTGGTCTGTTGATTGTTTATTGTCTGTTACATTATTTTGTAATCTTAAATGATCTTGAAGTCAAAAATTTAGATAGTATAGATATTGTTTGATATTCTTATTTAAGGTCTAGAACCATTTTGGAGTGTAAATGTTATTCTTTGATGTTTATTGTAAAAGGTTTGGGGTCCCTTTCAAAACCCCTTCTTCTACCTTAATAATAAAAATACAAGTTCAATCAATATTGACCATGTTTTTAAAGAGTCAGAGGAAATTAAATGGAAGCTGAGATTGATTCCAAATTATTGATTGACTTTCCTTATGAAAGGATTTTTTTCTTCACACATTCTCTAGTTCAAATTTATGGATAAAATTGGACCATGGTTTATGGAGAGACTTGGCATGTATTTAAGGTCATAGAGCATAATTTTTTATGAGAAAAATTATTGAAATTATTTTATTATGGGTTAGGTTTTTTGGATTTTTGTATCAACTTATTTTTTCAATAAGTTTACATAGGATTTTCTGAGGGGTCTCGATCAATTTTTGTATCAAATTATTAATAAGGATATATTAAAGAATATTGTAATGTTTAAGGGGGATTCAATCTAGGAAACAAAAACAACTAATAAGTAAAAGCATGATGTATGTACTTGGATATGTGTTGCCATGGGTATTTAAAAACTCTTATCGAGACACATTAAGATTAAATATAAATTAATAGAATGATATCAACAAGTGAATGATGAAAATATTGTATTTTGTTTCTATAATTGTCATAAGATAAAACACGTGGTAGAATATTGAAAGTGAAAACAATGGAGGAAGAGATGAAAATTTTTGTACATGAGATAAATTAAAATATGAATGAAGGGGATTGTATAATTTGGCTTAGATCAAGGACTTTCCACTTCCAAAAAAGTGGAAAAAAAAATCCCATCTACCTCATAAAGGCTATTATAATTGATTTAGAGCAAACATATGAAGAAACTTAGAATAATGTATAGGATGAGGAAGTGCAATGTACGAGTTCAAATTTAGAAGGAATTAGAGTTGAAATGGAAAACATAGATTTGATTTTTAAAGAAAATAAGGTGGAAGAGGTTAAGTTTGATCAAAATAAATCATATCCAATTTTATCAATAGTATAAAATAATCTCCTTGTGATAAAAATGTAAGTACTCTATAGGTTGTCCCTTGCATTTTAGAGTTGTAGGGGAGAATAATAAATAAATTACTATGGAAAATGTTTATTCGACTTTAGAATTTTTAAGGCAACATAAGAAAGTAAGTACCATGGAGATTTTGTTATACACTTTAAGGTTTCTAGGGTTGTATTAAAAATAAATTATTTTTGAGGTTATGCCTTCTACTTCAAGTTCTCTAGAACAATGTAAATTTATAAATGATAAGATAAATTGTGAACAATATGGGAAAATGAAAGATATTGATGAGGATGAATTCTTTGGTGGGAATGCAAAAGGATAAAAAGACCCTCAATGTGGGACCAAAGAGAAAAGAAAACCTAAAAGGATATTGATTTGGAAAACCACAAATAAATGTAACAAGTTTTAACAATAAGTGTGCCTAAGCTTAGAAATAAGAAAATAAATTGATGATGAAGATGGTATCTTAGAATATTCGAGCATGAATATATCCCCAAAAAAGTTATTAAGGAAGTACTATATTGTTATAGTCCTAAGTTTATTTTTAATATAGGAAACAAAAATAGGTAGTGAAGATCAATTGGCATGAGCTCAACTATTTAAATTCCTCAACTTTTAAGGAGGAGATCCAAGTTTGAATCTTGCAAAATGATATATGAACAATTGCCAAGTTATTTTAATATGACTATGTGGTCATGATATAATATGGAGGGGGCCCATTTGAATCCCATATAACCAATTACAAAAAGGGTAGAGGGGACTATAAGGAAGAATTTAAAAATATTAAAAAGGTGGGAAATTATTTAGTAGTTTCTACCCTCAAATATTCATTAGGTATTGCAATGGTATGTGACAATTGCAAATGGGATGGATAATTGCTGGAAGCAAAAAGTAATTGGGTTGTTGGTATTTTTTCAAGAATGAAGAAAATTTGATATTTGAAGTCATAAATCTATATGCTCTAAGTATAGTCAATCTTTAAGATAGATGTTGGAAGGATATTTGTTTACTCATATCAAATTCAAAAATATTTTATGAATAAAATATTTGGATTCTTGGGGGTTATTTCAACATAGTTCTATTGTAAGCAAAAAAAAAGAGACACCATGCACTAAAATAAAAATGTTTATTATATTGAAAATAGATCCTCGATTACAATAAACCCCTTTGAAAAGGGTGTTTTATAATATGAAAGCTCAAAGGGGATGATCCTCTTTACAATAAAAAGATGGTGTCATGATCTTCTTCCTGCTATACTCAATGTTGGAGGTGGATTCGTCATGACCACCGTAATGAATTTGGATATTTGAATCTGAAACCGTGAATGAATTCGATCTTGTTGAACCTAGAACATTCAAACCTAAAACCTGCACACATGCAAATAGACAATGGAGTTTAGTAGCACCTGTAAAGATGAATCAAACGAGAATAACTAATGCAAATGGAAAATAACTTATGTAAATAGAAAATGGATAATGAGTATTGCATACATGAATTAATATTTAAGCACGACAATAACATTCCTTTCCTCTAGATCTCTCAATCTCCTCTTCTCTTCTATTTTTTTTCTTCTCATTATATTCCTCTTCAAATGAGAGGGGATATTTATAGCCTTTAAGGCAAGGTGAGGGGGGGTGATGAGGTGTCCCTAGGTTAGGCTAAACCAAGGTTAGGTCATGCATGCACCTAAGGTCAAATTACGGAGGGGTAGTCACATGGTGACCAAGGGCTAAGTGTAGGAGAGGGCTTGAGTGGCCAAGGGGGATGCAAAGGGAAATATCCCTATTTAAGTGGTAAAAAATACTATTTTAGCCTTGAGGTTGCCTAAGGTGAGTCGCATGGTCCATAAGGAGTCCATTTAGGTAGTATTCTCAATATGACGTGTTTTAGGTGTCTACAAATGTCCCTTTTTGGGATGCATTGTGTGAAAACACAACGTGGAGAAAAAATAGATGATCCTAAGTCAAATTGAGGATTGATGATGTTCATTGATTTGATCAATGTTATATACCTCAATCATGAAAGGAAAATTGCATTTTTGAATCATTGCTTTTGACAAGTTGAGGAACTTGATTTTAATAAACCTTTCAACCAAGGGTGGACCTTTGTCTAGTCCACAAGGCCATGACCTTAGGCATACCAAACAGGTAGAGGTTCATCTATCCTGTGATGTATTTTAATTTAAGTTTTGCTTGTTATTTGCCCCAAGCAAGAAGGGAATGATTATTTTTGGCAATGATTCTTGAATGAATGCAACTTGCATGATTTAGTGTTTGATTATTGATTTGATTATGGATTTTGTAATGTAATTACTACCCCCTCAAGCGACGAGTCGATGAGGAAATGATAAAATGATGAAAGTGATGAGTCACTTGACCAAGATGACTTGATGTAGGTTTTCTAGGACCGTTACAAAATTTTAGAGGTGCATGCCCCATTATAACCTTGATTTGACCCATTTATTACTATTTTTGGTGAGTGATATTATGGTAATTCACTCATCCTACCGAATTGCATGGACAACTAATCACTGCAACCGTCAGGTTTATAGAGTAAATCACTAGGTACAAGATTCATTCAAATTTTTTGGATTTTATGTGACTAAAGGGGTTAGGTGCCTTTGGAACCTTTTGATTGTGACCAAGAGAATGTGAGTACCTTTGGAGATTTTTGATGTTGACCAAAGGGCTTAAATGCCTTTGGGGATTTTGGATGGTGATTTGACCAAAGGGCTTAAGTGCCTTTGGAGCTTTTGGATATGATGACTGATATGTATGCAAGGCAAAAGACATAAACTTTGACAAAAAGGACGTAACCTTTTGAACCTAGCAATTGATGTGTTGATTGATATGAATGCAAGGTAAAGGACACAACCTTTGACAAAAGGACGCAACCTTTTAAACCGAGAAATTGATGTGTTGATTGATATGTATGCAAGGCAAAGGGTGCAACCTTTGACAAAAAGGATGCAACCTTTTGAACCTAGAAATTGATTTGATGTTTATGTGATTGATTGGGGGAAGGTGTGATACCTTGAACATCCCCAAGGAGATTGATTGTTTTATTGATTATTGGGGAAAGGTTCGATACCTTGATTTCCCCAAGTTTTTGAAGATGATGATGCATGTATGTGAGATGAAAAATGCAAAACAACCTAAATGTAAGCACCATAGATGTACAAAAGTCATCAATGAAAATGTTAACCTTTTCACCAAAGTCAAACTTTTGAAAATCAACCATATGTAAGATGAAAATGTAGATGAATTATGGATTACCAGTAAGATGCTATAGGGGAACAACATGATTTTCATGATTCTCAAACACCCTAGTGAACTGATCAAAAGATGCATATTGACTATACAAAAATTTGAAAGATAAAATTTTGCTAGGAATACCAAGATATTCCATATCCCTGTGTGTGCATGTGATGTTCATTAATGACGCATAAGACTACCCCATTTCTAGGCGGGTTTCATTCAACCCATTACTATAATTAGGATCACCCTATGGTCATTATTATCCTAATTTTGGATGCAGTTGGATTTGACTACTAGGCAATTCAAGCCACCAAAAGCTAGCTCATCCGTAAACTGACATTGGTTTATACAAAAGAAGGTCGCTAATGTGACAGACATATCATCATGCATAAGACTACCCCATTGCCAGGCGGGTTTCATTCAACCCATTGCTGTAATGGAGACCATCCCATAATTTTTGAATAATAGAGGATTCTAGGGATTCAAGCTCATTATCCCCTTCTTTTCTTTTGATTCCTTTGATTGGGGATTCTTGCTCATTTTTGGTGAGGAGAAAGGGGATTTATTTGCTTTAGTGGTGAAAACCACTTTTTGCTTCTTTTTTTTTAATTAAAATGAATCAGGAAATAAACTAGGTTTGTTTTTGTTATTATTATTTTTATTTATTTATTTTTATTTTTTAAATGAAGCTAAAAAAGAAAGAAAAAAAAGAGTTTGTTTAATTTGTTTGTTTTTTATTTTTATTTTTGAAATGAACAAAGCGAATAAAAATAAAAGACAACAAACTTAGTTTTTTTTTTTTAGAAAAGTAGGAGATTATGAACACCTACCTCATCGGCAAAGCGGATTTGAGTTGTGAATGGTAACACCTGAAATCATAAAAAAAGGACAAAAATTAGTGGGAAAGAAACATGATCGCCACTTTGTAAGCCAAAAAAAGAGACACCATGCACTAAAATAAAATTGTTTATTATATTGAAAATATTTCCTCGATTACAATAAACCCCTTTGAAAAGTGTGTTCTATAATGTGAATGCTCAAAGGGGATGAACCCCTTTTACAATAAAAATATGGCGTCGTGATCTTCTTCTTGCTACACTTAATGTTGAAGGTGGATTCATTGTGACCACCATAATGAATTTGGATCTTTGAATCTGAAACCATGAATGAATTTGATCTTGTTGAACCTAGAACCTTCGAACCTGAAACCTGCACACATGCAAATAGACAACGAAGTTTAGTAGCACCTGTCAAGATGGATCAAACAAAAATAACTAATGCAAATGGAAAATAACTGATGCAAATAGAAAATGGATAATGAGTATTGCATACATGAATCAATATTTAAGCACAACAATAACATTCCTTTCCTCTAGATCTCTCAATCTCCTCTTTTTTTCTTCTCGTTATATCCCTCTTCAAATGAGATGGGGTATTTATAGCCTTTGAGGCAAGGTGAGGGGGGTGATGAGGTGTCCCTAGGTTAGGCTAAACCAAGGTTAGGTCATGCATGCACCTAAGGTCAACTTGCGGAGGGGTGGTCATATGGTGACCAAGGGCTAAGTGTAGGAAAGGGCTTGAGTGGCCAAGGGGGCTACAAAGGGAAATATCCCTATTTAAGTGGTAAAAACCACTATTTTAGCCCTAAGGTTGCCTAAGGTGAGTCACATGGTCCAGAAGGAGTCCATTTAGGTAGTCTTCTCAATATGACATGTTTTAGGTGTCTATCTATCTCTTGCAAAAAAAGTGTCATACTGCTATTTGGTCTAGATAAATGGAGGATTTTACTTGCTTTATCAATTTAAATAGCCTTTAGGATGCTATCCCTTCTATAAAATATATATTGAGAAATATCATGTGGAAATAAATGAGAAAAAATTTTGATATCTAAAATTGGCTACAAATAAAGTATACAGTCTCTTTAAATATTTTATTTTGAGTTGGAGTAGATAACAACCTAATTTGATTGAGATGTAATATACTCAATAGTATTCATCCAAATATATTTTATTTTGATTCTATGTGGCTCCAAGTATTTGATTTATTTCAAATGGTTATGTTGTGATGGGATGAAGTAAAACTTGAAGGATCATGTATGTACACATTTGTTTAAATGATGAAATATCTAGAGGGGAAGATGAATATTTATAATATATAATCTTTTGTTAACATATTTAAAATAAAGAATCAAATTAAATACAAGTTCAAAGGTTTACAAGATATTGGAAATAAATAGAATGGAAAAACATGATTATGTGCAAGAAAAATTATATTAGGCCCCAAAATCCAATGAGACATGGATTAAAGAAAGGTGATAGAAATACCAAATATTTTTATGCTATCACCAAAACAGAGTTGTCCTTTATTTAGAAATAATAAGAGATTAGATGGCCTACATATTGGGGGGAAGGTAGGTGACTTCCCACTCTACGTGGGATGTCCCGCTTTGATTCCCTGCATCCCTCTCTCTTGGTTTTACCCTAGTTTCATGGTACTTCCCAGGCCCTTCTCTCTAGGCTTATTGGTGTTGCAGATGATCTCCTTTGGATGGGAGGTCCCTGATCCACTTGTATGCTCCTTTCACAACCTGATTAAGGGTTCCATGCCTGTACCCTTGACTTGGTGTGCCTTTGAGATTTCCCTTGGGTTTCCTACTAAGCTTTTAAGATCTCTTTCTTGGTTGTTCTTAGGTATTTCACAGGTTTTTTGCAGGTTTTCTACTTGGTTTTAGATTCCAGCTTTTCCTCGGTTGTAGAGTATCATGGATTTAGGATGGGGGTTCAACTTCATCCTTCTGATTCTCAAGAGGTTTCACTACATCCTTCTGGTCTAGGGGGACCACATGCTTCATCTTCAATGAAAATTTTCCATGGGTTTCTTGGATATGTTCTACTTGGTGGATTCTTAGTGCATATTTCTTGGCCTTGGAGGGGGGCATTGTGCTTTTTGCTTACTGTTGATATGATCCCATTGGTTTTCGAGATCTGATTCCCTAAAACCATCCGTGAGTGGTGTTGGAGGTTTTTGTGTTCCCTATTTGTTTGGTTGCTTGGGGTCATTAACTGCATCTTTTAGTCTTGGATAGAGACTTGTGCTTATTTCTTGTAGCTTTTATCACCCCATGGCTCCTTTAGATTGGGTTACTTGTGATATTCCTACCCCTTTGCTTTTGGTTGGTGGTTCTATTTCCATTGCATCCTTGGTTTATCCTAGCATTCTCATAGTTCAACCTCTCGTGCAAGGGATATTATGGCCTATGGAGATCCTCTAACTTGTTGATCCACTTTTCAAGCTATGTGCAGGATGCTGCTTCCTGGACGACCTTCCTAGGCCGTCCCTGGGTGGGATCCTAGTGGTTTCTAGTTTTTTTTAGTGGGATTCTAGTTTTTCCTATTTTATCATATTTTTCTTGGCCCTGTCTGTGTGGAATAGCCCATTCAAATTTGAATAATGGTTTTCTATGGTCTAGCTACCTCCCCTAGGATGATTTTTCTTTTTAGGTGGCTTTGTAGTTTGGTTTCTCCTTGCAAGGATTCTGGTTTCTAGTTTTTTCCTTGGGTAGGATTTTCAATTTCATATTTTTCCTTCCTGGGTGGGATTTTTTAAATTTCTTGCCTTGGATGAGATTTTTAAATTTTCCGCTTCTCTTGCCTTGGACAGGATTTTTAATGTTTATTTTTAATTTTCCTACCTTGGGCAGGATTTTCAAAAAGGCCTACCCTGTGGCCTTCTGGATGGTCTGTTGACCTTTTGTAACAAGGTTTTGGGGTCCCTTTCAAAACCCACTTTTAATGAAATATTTTACCAATCAAAAAAATAATAAGAGATTAGGAAGGAAGCAATCAATTATTTCAAAGATATTATATCAGAAGTTGGGTGAAATAGGGATGTAGAGGGTGAGCTTTTCCAAAATATTATATCTATTGGAAATATTAGGTATACAAGTTGTCATTGATGTCAAAAGTGAAATGGTTGAGATTTATCTTCAAGGCATAAATATTGATGTCAAAAGGTACGATAGTCATCAAAGAAAAAACATTCTCCATGGTTGAGTTTGCAAGAAAAAGAACAAGGTTTAAAGTTGATTTTATTTATATTACTTGAAAAATATTTATAAAATCACCAAGGGCCAAAGGTTTAAAGTTTATAATATTTAAATCTTAATTTTTTTTAAATATTCTACAAAGAAATAGAGGTTTGAGCACCAAATCATGGAAGCTATTTGAAAAGGAATAAAAACAATATCAAAAGTTTGAGTGCCAAAGTCATGGCAAGAGGAGGACAAAATTCATATAAATAAAGTTTCAAAAGATTTACAAAGTGTATGTTGTTGGGATGAATTTTTGAAATTTGCTCGTGCTTAGAAATGATGAATCGTAGAAGAAGAGGAGCACAATTTTTGGTGAAAGGAACAACAAGGATAAATATGAAAGGTTGCATGATTTATTTCCAGCTAGAAGGCTAGTGCAGTTGGTCGTTGGGGCAGCGCTAAGGCGTTGTGAGAGAGGTGATCACTAGTTTGAATCACGTGGAAGACAATTTTGATGGGAGAGACAACATTTTGATTGGTAGTGTGAGAAGAGGTTTAAAATTGCATTTGTGTATCACTGTTGCTACCATTGGGAGCAGCCCAGCTGGACTCCTAGCAAGTGCTAGGGCACCATGGAGAAGGAGGTCGTAGGATCAATTCTTGCAAGCATTTTTTGCAAGGTAACGAAGGGGTAAATCATGGGCTCATGAAAGGTATTGATTTTTGATTAAAAATTAAATGTTTAAGGTGTTTCGTTCACTGTGCATGATTGAATATTTTTGAAGGAAAAATATTTTAATTTGATATTTTAGTTAGAGGGAGCCATAAGGTGTAACGAAGTATTGATATTGTAAAGTTAGAAATAAATTTTAAGGTTGTGATATTGTATTTTTAGGAGTAATAAGGTGTTAAAAGAGTATTTGATATTGTAAAGTTAGCATGAAATAAATTTGAAGGTTGTGATATTGTATTTTCAGATAGGAGGAATAAGGTGTATTTGTGAGTATTAATTTTTGTATTATTGAAAAGAAATTTGAAGGCTTTTACAAGTATTATTTTTAGGCATTTTTTGGGCACATATTTTTGAGAGAATTTCTAATGAGGATGACTTGAAAAAAGAGTTTTTGACTAACCTATTTTGAAAGAGGCACTAGAAAGGGAATTTCTTTTTGAGACAATATTTGAGGGCACATCTTCATCAAATCAAGTTAAGAGGTATGGTGATATTATTCCTTATTTAGGATGTTTGGTTGAGCAAATATTTTTGAATCATAAGGTGGAGAAATAAGGATTATGTATGTGCATTGTTGGAAATACATGAGCTAGAGTTTGAGAACAATTGTGCTTCATTATTGAAGAAATTGGAAACATGTGCTAAAGTTTGAAAGCAAGTTTGTACATGAGCTTTGATTTGTATTGGGATAAATTTGCAAAGGTTATAGGTAAGATTTGTGAAGTAAATTATGTATTGGCTTTGAATGATTTTTGCAAAGAGCATATTGTGAAATTATCTTGCATATCATTCTTTATATGTTCTTGAAGAAATGAAATTATGGGTAGAATATGTCTAAAATACTTTGATTAAAGAAAGCAATTTAAACATGTGATATGAGCAGTTTTTGAGCATGAATTAGAGAATATTTGAGCATGTTTGTTGAGAAAATTTGAGCAAGTTTTTTGAGTAGATTTGAGCAAGTTTGATGAGCATATTTGAGCAAGTTTGAGCAGGTTTGGTGAGCATATTTGAGTAGAGTTGAGAACAGGTTTTGGAGCAAATTTGAGCAAGCCTTGAGTGAAGGCTTGAAGAAAATTTGAGCAGAGTTAAGAGCAGGTTTTGGTGGAGCATATTTGTGCAAGCCTTATGTATAGTATTGGAGTAGATTTAAGCAGAGCTGAGAGCAGGCCTTGCGATAAGGATTAGAGCAAATTTAAGTAGATTTGAGAGTAGGGCTTGTGAGGAGGCTTGGAGTAGATTTGAGCAAAGTAGAAAGTAGGCCTTGTGAGAAGGCTTGGAGCAGATTTGAGCAGAGTTGAGAGCAAGCCTTGTGAGAAGGCTTGAGGTAGATTTGAGCAAGTCTTGTGAGGAGGCTTGGAGCATATTTTTATAGAGTTGAGAGCATGCCTTGTGAGAAGGCTTGAGGTAGATTTGAGCAAGTCTTGTGAGGAGGCTTGGAGTAGATTTGTGTAGAGTTGAAAGAAGACCTTGTGAGAAGGCTTGAGGTATATTTGAGCAAGTCTTGTGAGGAGGCTTGGAGTAGATTTGTGTAGAGTTGAGAGCAGGCCTTGTGAGAAGGCTTGAGGTAGATTTGAGCAAGTATTATGAGGAGGCTTGGAACATATTTTTATAGAGTTATGAGAATTCTTTGGAACTGACCAGAGCAAAGGGGATTGGTGTCTCCTATAGATAGAGGTCCACAAACTAAATCATAGGAAATTGGTGTCTCCTGTGGATAGATGTCTACAAACTTTAGCATAGGGGATTGGTGTATCCTTTGGGTTGGTACCCATAAACATTATAATAGGGAATTGGTTCCCAAGAGATTAGTTGAGGAAATTTATAAGAAATATTTTCTTCGTGGATGTATCCCACATTGAGTGAACCATATTAAATCTGTGTCTCTCATGTGTGTGATGATTTGTGCATTGTTTCATTTATTGCATTGATATTATTGTTGTTATCATTTGGAAAGAAAAGTAAAAGTTTTGATCTTATACTATTCACCCCCCTCTTAGTATAAGCTTGTGTTCTTCACTATCAATATCACATAATGGATTTTTCATGAGAAAGATATCAATGGAGGAGGTATAAGAGATAATTTTAACTTTCTACCTTAACAAAGCACCTATCCTCAATGGATTTCTTGTAATTTTCTTACATTTTTTTGGGATATATTAAAAAAATGAGTTGTTGGCCATAGTTCTTCTTCTTGCTAGAGTGACATCTATTTTTTGCTTCTTGAAATAAAAAAAGTTTTTATAATTTTTCATGATAGTAAAATGTTATCCTATCATAAAGAATCCAAAGCTATTAATGCTTCTAATTACTGCCAAGATTTCTTTTTATTTGTTGTGATACCTAGGTTCTATTACAAAAAAAATTCTTGAAGCATATCTACATAATTCTTCTTTATAACCTTTTACTACCAACAATATTCCACCCCAATATCTATCAAACACATTTGTACATATTATCTTTGGTAATCCTAGCTTTAGTAGGTATATTGTTGGCAAATTCCTTACCTTTCCCTTTAAAATGCAGATAGCTTTGGTATGTTTTGTTGTCCATGGCTTTTTTTCTTGACCCTTCCTAGGCTTCTTCAATATTCATTGCAAAATGAGCCTCCATGGATATACTTATAGCAAGAAGAAATTAACATAATTTACATACCCCAAAAATATTTGCGATTGATTTTAATTTGGAATTTGATCTAGAAACTTGTCTAGGCTCTTCAAAATATGCTCTGATGGGGTGAATTTGCCCTCATGGATTAGTAGGCTAAGGAGTTATATCTTTTGGAAGCCTATCTAGAATTTATGTTCTATACTTGAGAGAACTATTCCACATTCATATACCTTTTGGTGATATTCTCAAGGCTAGGAAAAAATGATATAATAAGTGAAATCAATAATACCTTTATTGCACTAGTTTTTAAGATAGATGAGATAAGACATTTTGAAAATTTTAATACATTAATATTTTGTAATATTTTTTGCAAGATAATTTAAAAGATTATGGCAAATGGATTGAAAAATATTCTAAGATTCTTCTATCTCCAAGGAACAAGGTGGTTTATTTTTTGGCAAGCAAATACTATATGATATATATATATATATATATATATATATATATATATATATATATATATATATATATATAAAGGACCCAAAACCTTTTATAGAGAGAAACAGGTGTGAACCCAACTGGGATCAACACCGAAAGCCGAACAAAACAAAAAAGCATCTGGGAAAACCCAACCAAACCATCCAAAAAGACAAAAAGGGAAACCTAGTAGTTCCCAACAAACCCAGAAAACCCAGAAAATGAATAGGAGAAACCATCAAAACAAGCAAACCATGAACAGGAACCACGCAAACCAGAATAGGAAACCATAACTATCACTTGAGCTGACATTGACCTGCATCTCAAAATTCTCATGAGGAATCAAAATACCATGTGGGAAGTGATTACTCCTAGGCTAGAGGCAAGGGAGTCTCATTTGGGGTCCAATAGGATTACTTGGACCACCATACTTGCTAAAGTAAACAAATTCCATCACCATGGTTTACCTCCATGAGTCCCACTAGGAAGTCAGACCGCCAAATGCGAAGGGATTCTTCTAGAACTCCTTTGTTTGCAAGTAAATCTATTGCTTTATTTCCTTCTCTATACACGTGTTGGATAATGATGTTTGCATACCTACCTAGTAAGATTTTGCATTCATTAATCATATTGTGAACACTCCATGGTGGGACTTGATTTCCTTTGAGCCAATTGATAGCAAGCATGGAATCACCTTCAACAATGATGTGGTCACAATCAAACTCCTGCATAATTATCAGACCTTGGTACATGGCTCTCACTTATGCAAGGTTGTTGGACTGAATCCCAATATTATCCACATAAGCAAATATTATTTGACCCCTATCATTTTTGATAATGCCCCCAACATCGGCCATCCCAGGATTCCCTTTTGTCGTGCCATCAAAATTTAGTTTTAACCAACCAACCGGAGGAGGAGTCCACTTAATAATAGATCTATCAATGCAGGTTTGGGAGGCCACAGAAGGATTGCACTTAAACTTGAACATATTAAACAAGCGAGTTTCAAGGCCAGGTTTAGGGACTTCAGATGTAGAAACAAGTTGGGCATTCTCCAAGGCAAGAGTGATGACACGGTGGAAGACAGACCAAGGATTTTTGCTCAAACTATTAAACACTCTATTATTACGCTCCAACCATACTTGCCATAGGTAATGATGTAGACAAGTGGACCAAAGGAACTTTAGTTGGGGATTGGAAAAGGGATTTGGCCATTGTTCTAACAATTGACAAAGGGATGATGGTTGAACCCACACAATGCTAAAGAGATCAAAGAGGGAGTTCAATATGCCAATGGAGAATGGATATTCCAAGAACAAATGAAAGGTTGACTCCCAATTAGACTTACAAAGAACACAACAATTGGTGATGTACATACCTCTTTTAATGAGATTATCAATAGTTAAAATTTTATTCTGAGAGGTAAGCCAAGAAAAGAAACTCACCTTTGGAATTAAGTGTTTAATCCAGACAAGCTTTGCATAGGCCCATGACTCTGTTGGAGGATCTTGAATGTGATATGCAGTTTTGACTGTGAATTGACCATCCTCGCAAAGTTTCCAGACATGAGTGTCTCTGGACTGGATGCTTGGAATGACACAGACCCTTAGCAGTTTTGATATTTCTATTGCAGCATTTTTAAGTTCATTGCTAAGGTTATTGGTAGGAATAATTTTCCATTGCCTGCAGTTGGATGTTTGAGAAATAAAATTAGCCACTCTATCTCCAAATAGTTGGTCTATGATAGGTTTCAGAATGGCAAGACTTGGCTCATTGATTAGCGGATGGTCCTTCAGCCAGGAGTCTTCCCAAAATTTAATATTCCTACCAGATCCAAGTCGCCACCTTTGGCCTTTTTTGATAATTTCTCTAGTATGGATGATCGAGTTCCAGAAGTGAGATCCATTGGGAATGGGGAATTCTTCCAAGAAGGAATTATGTTGGAGATATTTACCTCTGATTATATCCATCCATGAGGCTTGAGCTTCTTTGGCAATTCTCCATCCTTATTTGGCCAAGAGGGCCAGGTTCATTTGGTGAACTTTCTTGAAGCCTAGTCCACCTTTATCTTTCTTAGAGAAAACTTTATCCCAAGCTACCAATGGTAGTCTATTATGGTTTTCATTCCTAGACCAAAGGAATTTTCTTTGTATTTGCTCAATATTCTAACATATTGAGGTCGAGACTTTGAAGATGGACATGAAGAAGACCGGAATGCTCTAGAGGCTTGCTTGGACAAGAGTTGCCTTGGTAGCTTGACTCAACAGGGATTTTTCTAGCTAGCTAATTTCTTGAGAATTCTATCAATAACATTGTTCCACATCACATCTATCATATTACCATGAAACAGGGGCATGCCAAGATATATAGAAGGAAGACTTGAAATGTTGCATCCCAATATTATTGCTATGTTTTGTTGCCTATGAACAGGGGTGTTTAGGAAAAATATTCTACTCTTGTCAAAATTGACCTTCTAGACAACTTCTTCATAAAATTTTAAGATGGTTTTGATTATTTTTGCTTCAGGAATAGAAGAAATGGTGGCCAAAATCGTATCATCTACAAATTGTTGGTGAGTAACAACCCTGGACCTTGAATATGGCTTGATGCCAGAGAGGAGACCAAGAGAGCTCGCTTGTTTGAGGGATCTCCCAAGGGCTTCGACCATAATGATGAAGAGGAAGGGAGAGAGTGGGTCCCCTTGCCTTAAACCTCTGGAGCTCTTGAAAAAACCTACAGCAAAACCATTAACAAGGACAAAAAACTAGGCAAAAGTTAAACATTCTTTAATTAGGGCAATCCACTCATCATGGAATCCAAATTTGGCAAGGATAGCAAAGAGAAATTCCCAGGATACCCGATCAAAAGCTTTGTTCATATCAAGTTTCAAGAAAAGACCAGGTTTCTTGCTCTTGGCAACTGAGTGGATGAGTTCATGGATTGTTATTATGCCATCAGTGATATATCTCCCTCGGATAGAGCTCCCTTGGCAATGATCTATAATGGTTGGGAGTGCTTCTTTGAGCCTATTAGCAATGACCTTTGAGATGAGCTTATAAAAGATATTGCAGAGACTTATTGGTCTAAAATCAGACATGGATTTGTTGTTATGGGATTTGGGAATGAGCGCCAAGAAAGTTGAGTTAACATCCTTGGGTAACGATTTGTTCCATTGGAAATCTAGAACAACTGCAAAAATATCTTGGCCCACTATATCCCAGAAGTGCTGGAAGAACCTAGGAGGAAAGCCATCAGGTCCAGGAGCTTTATCGGGTTGCATAGAAAACATTGCATCTCTGATTTCATCATTGGTGAAAGCTTTTAGGAGGCTGTCATTGAACTCTTGGGATATGAGAGTTGGAATGTTTTGTAGAAGAGCAATTCGAGCTTGAGGTTGACAAGGAGGGCAAGGCCCTAAAATATTTTCAAAGTGTGACACAACCTCTTCCCTGATCTCATGAATGTTGGAGGTTATTGTCCCATCACTTCTAGATAATTGTCTGATTTTATTATTGCTTCTGTGTCTGAGTGTGGATGCGTGAAAGAATTTGGTGTTGGAATCACCTTCCTTTAGCCATAGGGCACGAGATTTTTACCTCCAGAAAACCTCTTCCCTGGCAAGGATGTTGTGATACTCTGATAGAAGTTCTTTTTCTCTTTGCCTCAGATCAGGTTCCAAACTCCCATTTTGAATATTGCTTTCTATGACATTCAACTGATCAACAATATCTTGTTTGGCTTGGAAAATATTCCCAAAGACTTCAGTGTTCCATACCTTCAGGTTATTTTTGATAAAGCATAGTTTTTTGCCAATTTGAGCTATGGGTGATCCTGAAAAAGACTTACTCCACCATTCAAAAATGCAGTTCCTAAGCCCCTCATGTTGTAACCACATTGATTCGAATTTGAAGGGTGTTTTGAAGGTTGAGCCTTGCCTATTTTTTCCAGGACTAAAGGACTATGATCTGATCCAATTTTTGGAAGAGAGTGGAGGGTGGCATCACCAAAAATTTGGATTGCTTCCTTGGACACCAAGAATCTATCAAGCCTCATTTGGATGAGTTGGTTTCCTATTCTTCGGTTGCTCCAAGTATATTTTACCCCTTTTAACTGAATGTCCATGAGTTCATTCTGTTCCACAAACTCTGCAAATTCTTCAAAGCACCTGGATGTGATGGGGTTCCCTCCTTTCTTATCTGAAGGATAGAGTGGGCTATTGAAATCACCTACGAGCATCCAAGGATGGTTCTAGAAATTGCTTCTCATTTGGCTTAAAGTGTTCCATAAGGCCCTACGACCTCTCGGATCATTGGGAGCATAGATGTTTGACATGATCCATTGAGCTTGGGTATCTTTGTTATAAAATAGAATATTGATTATTCTTTCTGAATTGGAGATGAGTCTACCTTCTACAATATCTGGGTTCCACAAACACATGAGGCCACCGGATGACCCACGGGTTGGACTATAAATGAAAGCACTATCTTTCCACATAGACTTAGCAATTTTATCACTATTATCCATATCAGTTTTAATTTCCTATAGTAAAATGATACTGGGTTTATTTTCTTTCCTCATGGACCTGACCAATATTTGTTTGGACTGCCCATTGAGGCCTCTCACATTCCATGAGAGGATCTTCATCTATGGTTCCTTGAAGAATATTTTTTTCCCCCCTGCCAGAGGTTGGAGGAGGTTTGGATCATTTTCCATCATCTACCAGGACTTCAGTATTTGACTATTTTGTAAGAGATGATATGATAGTAGGTTGGACACCATTAGCGATATCATTCTTAGTTTCCTTGCACCTTATTTCTTGACTAGTTGGCCTTCCTTTATTTTTGTCACTGCCTACATCAACAACTAGTTTCTTTTGGCTCCTTGTCACCTTTTTGGGGAACAGAGCAATTCTTGAAGAACAGGGGAATGGGGGGAATCATTGATGAGTTTCAGAGACTCGCTGGACAATGGAAGACCCGATGGTCCCGACCTAGTAGGGGACTGATTTCTATTAGGGGTGGCATCCATTTTTTGGATAGGATTAGTAGGGGCTTCATCCTCTACTCTTGGAGTGACTCTAGAAGTATTTTCTTCACAACCATTTGCCTCAACTTCATGGATAGCTTCAGCATCTGTGTTGGTATCAAGGTTATTTAGAGGTAAGAAGGGATTGGGATTTGCAAATAGTGAACGTACCTGAGTGGGAGCTACCTGAGTCATTGCTTGAGAGGAGATTGGTTGCTTGCCCTTGTCACCTTGGTTCTTCTTCTGGACATAGTGCATCGGTTGTCTATTCCCCTACCCATTCCTGCCTTGGAACCCATCCTTCTTCAACTCTTTCTTGAGCATAAGATATTGATTTTTGAGATGCCCTTGCTTTTTGCACTCAATACAAAAAGCTGGTTTATTTTCATATTCGATAGCTTGATGTTTGTGGTATTCTCCTATGATTAGGTCTACATACATGGGAAGCTCAAAATCAAGGTTAGTTGTTACACAAATGTAGGCGTATGTAAGGCGAGATCTGGCTTTCATCACCGAGTCAATGGCAACCAATTCTCCAATTGTCTGGGCTATACCCTTAAGGATTCCTGCATGCCAAAACTGAGCTGGTAATCCTGGTAATCTAACCCATATTGGTGCCATGTTGATGCTCTGGGTCTCAGGATCGAAGTCTTCCCCCCAACGATGCAGGAAGAGGCTTCTTCGATCAAAAAACTAGGGCCCTCTAGTGAGAATCTGACTAGTATCTTGGGGATTATTTAGTTTGATCATAAAAAACCCCCTGGGATAGGCAACCAGTTCCATGTTGCCTATAGGCCACCATTTCATGAAGGCCCATTTCTAAACAGACTCGATATCAGGTCATGCTCCCACAAATTTCCCTACAAGCGATAGGGATTCCTAAAAAATCAAGGGAGCCATGACTTCAGGTGGAATAATGACTTCCCTACTAGACACCATAAGAGGAATCAAGTCTTGTGAGGTGGGAATGGTGAACCCGGTTTCATTGTGGAGTTTATCCATGAAGGAAACAAAAGGGGTTTTCCAAGGTTGAGCTGGCGGAGGCCCCCCTACACCCAGGATGTCCGCACCTTCGATCGAGGCATCAGCATGCTCCGCACTATCAGCATTCTCTGACCCATCCTCGTTGGCATCCTCTTCTCCAGTTCCAAAATTCTCAGCATCCCCTACAATGCCACCAAGCATCCCGCAAGTTTTCCTACCTCCATGGAATTCAAACTTCTACATGCTATTGCTCTCCATTCAAACTCCTGTGCCCTAGCTCCTATGCCCTAGCTTCTCATGTGCTACTGCTCTCCATTCAAACTCCTGTGCCCTAGATCCTATGCATACAATGGAAAACACAATTACCAAAAATTAATTTAATAGATTCAAACTCCTATGCTTTTGTGCGTTGTTGCTCTCCATTCAAACTTATGTGCCCTAGCTCCTATGCATACGATGGAAAAATCCTATGCCCTAGATTTTGCATGCTACACAAACCTTTGTTAAGGAAAACCATTCTCCATATCCCCTGGGGGCCAAGACTTTCCATTCCATGGGGCTTGTCCCATCCAGGTGAACCCCTTAGGCTAACTGAGTTTTTTTTGTATCTGATGCAAGCTGTCAGGCTTGAACCTTGGACCTCTTTTAGAGGATTAGGGAAACTTTCTAGTGAGGTACCTGGTGCGGATATAAATCATTACATATATTACCATAAATTCTATTCAATCCATGAAAAACTAAATATGTTTATAAAATTGAATATAAAAAAAGCATATAATAGTATCTTCTAAAGTTTTCTATGTGATATTCTTAGAAAATTTAGTTTTGATCAAGGTTGGCATAAATGGGTTGAATATTATTATATATTATCTTTTGAATAATTGATCCCTTCCTAAATACTTTTAATAATATAATGGTATCCACCAAGATGAACCACTATCTCCTTAACACTTCTTTATTATTGGGGAGACATTAGGAAGAGCTATCTAAAGGGTAAAACTACAAAGAAAATTCAAAGGTATATAGTTTGCAATAAATGGTCCACTCAAATTACATCATCAATTTGTTGATGATATTTAATTTAGGCCATCCTCCAATTAGTGAAACCATAACATTTAAATCGTTACTATCATGCTATGAGAAGGATGCTATAAATTTAGTTAGATAAAAAAATCTAGGATATGTTTAGTCAACACTACCCTTTCTTTACAATAAATTATTACAAATATTTTAGGGTTTAAAGTTAGAAAATTGATATCGACATATCTAGTTATTTCCTTTTTTGATGGACCCAATTTTAGATAAAATATAATATTGTTTGGATGGTTGAAAAGGTAAGATCCTAATTGGAATACTTCAACTCAAAAATGCTACATTGCAATATATCCCTATAAATGATGTCACTTTCAAGATTGTCAAGAATTATAACATTTGAGTTTGACAAAATTTAAAGATATTTTTGTTGGAAAGGATGTGAGAAAAAAATTATGTTTACTTTGTTTATATAAGAAATAATATTGGAGGTGTAGGATTGCAAAACCATAGATTTATGACTTTGGAATTAGGGGCAAAAATTGGCTAGATACTACTTTAAAAACATAGAGGTTTTGTGTATGCAATAAAATGTTATAGAAGGGAAACCCTACCTAGGGATTCAACAATATAGAAATTTATATAAGATGTTATTCAATTAATAAAAATATATCATATGCTTTTTCAATAGAGGGTATTTTATAAAATTTTATTTGGATTCTTGGTATGCGAATGAATTTGCATTTGATGCATGATTATCAATGACATAATAATGCATACATCTACCTAAGATCTTTTAGAGAGTTCCCAACTTTATACTTATGTATTTGTATTAAAATTGTAATCCTATACTAATAGGCATATGAAATAAGATTCCATTCCTATGTGTTGTAACCATAGACTATTGTCAAAAATTGTTTGAGAAAGCTTGAAGGTCCTTGAACATGGGTAAACAAGAGGAACATCATTTATAAAGTTGCTACTTAAGAGACTTTATAATAGTTTTTATGCTATTAGCATACAATTCTATCAAAATGCTCACAAGTATTATTATACAAGAGATCTAAGTATCATATCACTATGGAGGATGTTGTATGAGCTTTATGTATCTAGCATTGTAATAATTTGAGAGTGATCAAATGATTTTTTTCTAGGATTTCAAAAATTGTTATTTGAACTTTATTTTTGGTTATCGAAATACATGTCATATCCTATATTGTATGTATATAGTGTCATGATTGAATATCCTCCTTGTGAATAAATTTTGCTTACAAGGGAAGTATTCCATTCCAAGTTGAAAGAGAAAGCAATAAGTAGAGGATATCTATATGAGGGAAATACCTAATTAAAAACATGAGACTTGGGAGTTATCACATGAGTCCATATTTATATACAATGGGCCATATGAAGGACATTATCAAAATAGGCAATCATGTGATCATTGTTAGAAATATATTATATTACATTATTTGGGTCATGTAAATGTACCTTCCTAGGTACATACTTAGGACATTAGATTACTTTAGGGGGAAGTTACCTAGTTACTTCATGTAATGTAATAAATGCACAAGTGTGAATGTGCAAGTTGTATATGTACAAGGTATCCCTTGCACAGCTAGGTAGAGTGTTGTCCAAGGAACTTATCTTCCTATATAAAAAGGGCCTCATTGTAACAAGTAGAATATAAAATCTCAGAGTATATTCGTAGATAGTAGCATAATGTTGTGTAGATCACCATATATTGGTGATGGGTGCAATGTAGTCCAGTAGCTTTGTTCATGGAGTATACATTTCCTCCATAGCTACATTGTATTCATTTCTATAATTTCTATTTATAGCATATTTCAATCATCTTATAGATTTAATTTATTTCATATTATATTGCATCTTGTGATTGTTATATCCCATTGTACACTACATCAAAAGCTAATAGTGGTATTAGAGCCATGGTAGATCTAGCTATAATATACCAATAGGAAAACCACCATATCATTGAGCCTATGTTTTTTGTCAACCTGATGCACTGCTGGACCAACCAAAATAAAAAATTATCAGAAGAATCTAGGTGGTAGAATTAGAGAGAGCCATAAGTGAGGACTAAAATAAATCTCAGTTCCAAAGATACTGAGATTACATTTGGATAGAGTCTTTCCACAGAGTTGTAGAAAAAACTCGTGAAGACTAGGAATCAACATTCAATCCACTAGATTCACAAATAAACTAGTAAAGGTCATTCCGGATATCTAGAATTTGTTAAATATTGACCAAAGTTTCTTTTGTTGCGGAAAATTAATACTCGGATGATTGGGAGACCTCCTACAATAGAAATCTAGGAGACTTGAACTTCGTTACCCGAAGGTCAGCGTGCCTTCATAGTGTAAATATTAGTTCCTTGTGCAAGAAAATAATACTGTGGTAGAAGACTTCTAGAGAAGAGTCGTGGTGAAGTTAGGAGACTGGAGATCTCCATTTCTAGATTGAGAACATCACAGAAGAAGAAAATTCCATAGAAGCCTTGATCCATAAGAAAAGGCCACAAAAGCCTTGTTCTATAAGAAAATACCATAGAAGCCTTGATACAAAAGAAAAGGCCACAAAAGCCTTGATATTGAAGAAAAGGCCATAGAAGCCTTGATATTGAAGAAAAGGCCACAAAAGCCTTGTCCTAGAAGAAAATTCCATAGAAGCCTTGATATTGAAGAAAAGGCCATAGAAGCCTTGATACTGAAAAAATGCCATAGAAGTCTTGATTCTGAAGAAGAATCTAGAAGAGAGTATTTGATTTAGAAGCATATTAAGACATATTAAGATTTCAATACTAATACTTTGTTGTAGGGAAATGAGATTCAGTGAGTTGGAAAAATTCCTACAAGAAATTTAGGAAGAGCATCTTCTTTAGAATCAATTTAACACCTGAAGAAAAATTGAAGGTAAAGAGATCAGGATAAGATCTCATTGAATAACTTCTAGTATTGCAAGAAGAAGAAGGACTAGGCGAGTCTTGATTGAATCCAAAAGTAGTAGAATTAGAGATTCAAAAGAAGATCTCACCACCAACACTTCCAGGAATAGAAGGTTTAAGAAAATATCTCAAGGAATACCAGAAGAAGTTGCAAGATGAAAGACCTTGGGGATGTCTCAACGAGCATCCAGTAAAATGCTTGGAGATCCTTACTAAAGAAATCATCAAAGGAGAACTCATTGGAGAAATTCACTACAAAATATAGTGAAATATTTGGGACAATTGTTGCCATCCGACAAGCCCAAAATAAGAAGAAGAATTTGGTAAGGAGTGCCAAATATCAGAAGACCTCAAGACATTTAGAATATTAAGAAGAAGATCCTGTTTGAAGTCAAAATTTGACAAGAAGAATTGAAGACATGAGAAGCCTACCAAATCCAAGAGATTTGAAGATTACCTCTCACAACAAGAAGGTATTATTTGCTAAGATAAAGACTTCTAAAAATCTATAGCAAAAAGGAGGAGACTACAAGAGGAGAACAAGCCACCAAATCCTAGGCTCATGAAAGAAAGTTCAAGACCATCATTTGGTGAAGAAGGAGCTGTTTAGGACAACCTACAAAGAGTTGCAAGATTAAGTGCATTATTTTGAGAGTTTATTGGAGTGATAAGGTGAAATTGTTAGTGCATTAAAAGTGAAATATTAGTGGGTTCATTTGCACTACTATATTAATCTCAAAAATCTTAGTGTTTGTTCTCTTGAGAAAGGAACAAAATTAGACTAGCATAAAGTGTCTAAAGCCACTACTAGTGTACAAAAATCTGCAACACATAGTGGCCAAGTGAAGCCACCAAAATAGGTTAGAATCCTCTAAAACTTGGAGAAGAAGATAACTAACCAAAATCAGAAATAGAATCTTCAAATATTGAGACTTGGTGAGTCTCAAATCCAAAGCATTACAGGGTTAGTTGCAAGGAGAAAAGCATAGAAAATTGCATCAAATAAGGATCTTCTATCTACTTCTATCTAATCTTATATTTCTCATCAAAGTATCCAAACAAAAAGGAGAAAGTGTCTAATAAAAGAGACAACATAAAAATCCCTACATTGCATTCAAAAAATCTGCCACAAAACCAGAAATTCAGACCTAAAAAAAGGAGTGCAGAAGAGGGTACAATAAATGTTATTTTATACAAAAATTTATTACATTGCATTACACTATCCTAATCTAGTTATATAGGAAAGAGGGCAGATTTGAAGGTGTATCAAAGGTACAATATCTGTAGGGTAAACCAACCAACAAAAACTGAATACTTGCACACTCCAAGCAAGGCAAAAGAGCACCATAGAAGGGTTATATTATCTACTTCCTGGATAGCCTAACCTACAAGCAATCAAGGCATAAAAGCAAATAAGGGAGAAGCATTTATTCAGGTATACAAAAGGAGTATAAAAGGTTGAAGAAAAGCAAGTTGTACCTATCTAAAAAGCATACACCTAGCTAATGCATTAATTGAAATCAATCATTAAAGCAAGAAATGAAATACAATATTGCATATGCCAAGAAAGTGAAAGCTTATTTTATTAATTTTGAATCAAATATTGGTTACAATCATGCCCCTCTTAGGGTCACCTAAATGTTGATACAATTAACACAATTTCAAAGCCCCAACAGGGTAGGTGCAATATGCAAACTTTCTAAATGTACACGAACTGCTCTAATGTGTCGATGAACTTCTTCTCCATGATTAGAGGCATTTACTGTCTTGCATCTCAAAACCCTATTAGTCCTGCGTGCATTAAACAACAAGAAACAATTAGAAACAAAGGAGACCTCTCTTGATGAGGCTTTTATGAGGTATTTGCACCAAAAGTAATATAACTAGCATGAAATCAATAAAGCGCAAGAAACATACTAAAATTATATTAAACCAAAGAAAAATTGCAACAAACATATAATCAAAAGCAGATCTAACTATCTATTGACTTAATTACGAAATTGAAAGCATGGAAGCATGAAAAGAACCATTAGTGCCATAATTGCAAAAGTGAAGGAAAATGACTAAAAGCTCTAACTGCACTGGTTAAAGTCTCTAATAAAGAAAATTAACATGATATATATCTAATATAATGCAATTAAACAAATCCTACAACTAGCAAACAAGGAAACTGAAGATGACAACCTGACCATAGGTCTGATGCATGGTGAGCACTGTCCACCATGACTGATAGCTGTGATTGAGATTGAAATGTTTTTGCCCTCCCAATTTGGTGTCCAATATTCAATTCTCCTTGAGGAATTAATGATCAAGGGTCACCACTATGTCCTCTAACAGATTTGGTAGTTGAATTGCTCAGTTGGTGCACAGATTGCATGAATTAACATTTCTCGAATCTCCTATCCTCCTAGGACCTCCATGGCATGTGATCTCCAATTGGGCAGTAAAAGTGTTCCCCTCAATGCATGTAAGTGATGTAATACTATAGAATAGGCAATATTGATTATTGAATAAGCGAATGTATTTATACAACATGATATGCCTAGATTAGTCCATGAAATGTGGAGCTAATCAACTAGATGCTTACTAACAATAACCTAGGAGATATACTCACTAACAATAGAATAAAGCTAACAACTAACAATATTACTAACTAATGTAATAATAATAGACATATGCTAACATCCCCCCTTATTACATTATTTAGGTAATTGAATAACTACTAGCTATGCTAATATCCCCCCATACAACAATATTTGGGTAAAGTATATAACTGCCCCAATACAGTGAAAAAGAATAAGAGAAATGAAAAAAATGGTGGCTTATGCTTTGTCTTTGGCTTTGGCTCTGGCTCTAAGCTCTGGCTCTGGCTCTAAGCATACATTTGGAAGTGTACCACTGGGTCTATCTCGACTTCTGCCTATGAAACTACCTCTAGATCATTGCCTCTGGATCTGCCTGTAGATCTGCATTTGGAACTTTGTATTTGGGTATGTCTCTAGGTCATTATCTCTGGGACTGCCACTCGGTCTGTCACTGGATTTGCCTCGGGGTCTACCATAGGTTTTACCTTTTCGGTAGAAGCCATACAACATTTCTTTCATCATGGTCCATTGTGTGAGATCTATCCATCCACAATAAATATGAACCTTGTTGGCCATTTTTAGTTTGTACCAACAACTTGAAGAAGAGTGATTCGTACATCCACAAGAATCACAAGGATGTAATCTCCAACACTTAGTTGCAACATGTCCTGTCTTTCCACAGTGATTGCAACAATGCTTTTTAGGAGTTGTAGGAGATTTAGGTTTTACAAACATAGAATTACTGGTACTTGCATGTCCAGTATAGCCAAGGCCTTCATTCTTTGCCCTGATATTTAGCATTATAGGAGTTTTAATGCCTTGTTCTTGTTTACCTAATCTCTCACCATTGAATCCCATTTTCTTCATCATTTTGGAACCAAATCCTTTGGTGTGTTTTTCAAAACACCCAATTTCAACATCTTCATCAATGCTTTTAACAATATTGCATTTGTCGCTATTGATGAGATTATGGAGCTCTTTTTGAGGAGGTTCAGTTGTTAAGTCACTAGTGTCACAAGAAAAATATGCTACTGAAATGAGATCACCTATGCTACAACTGATATCTACCATAGAAGGTATGAGGTTGCTCGTATCACAACAAGCATTCGCCACAATGGGCTGAAGGTCACTTGTGTCACAACAAGCATTCGCCACAATGGGCTGAAGGTCACTTGTGTCACAACAAGCATTTGCCTTTAGGACCTCGCTTTCCTTATTTATTTCCAATTTACGTTGGGCACGGTCAAGTGCAACAAATACCAGGTATATGCCCCTTAGAACGCCAATAGGAACTTGAGCACCATTTGTCTGAAGGTCTATACAAGACTCAGAATCATTGAGGAGAGCTACTAAACCATTTTTTAGTGTGAGGAATGTGCCCTCCTCATAAAAATCCAACCCATCCATCTCTAGTGGAAAGTATGGGTCTTTAACTGATTTAGCAACATCAGTTTTTAGGGCTATCTTTTTATTTGATCTACCCATTATTAAGGTGTCTATCTCTGCCAAAAATGCACCTTTTACAATAAAATTTTGCAAAATAATTTGACTAAGGTGTCGGTCACTGCCGAAAATGCACCCTTATAAGTCTTCCCCCCTTGATTTTGCAACAAATTATATCTCCCCTGTACGGGGTTCCAAGGGGTAGCGCCCCTGGCGTGCCTCCCCCATCACGAGACGGGGAGTCCAAAATTTTCTGGAAGCGCAAAATGGGCGCTCCAGAAGGCTTTTTTTACTGGTTTGTAAAAAATTACAATATTTTGCCTCTTAGGCAGATTAGCACAAAAATGTCATCAAAAAAATCCCCCCTATGTGAAGTACTTCAAACAAAAAAATGTTTGTTATTTAAGAAGCCTAAAAAAATAGGTTTTGAGGTTTGATGATTGTATGCGAATTTGCTCAATGAGGGAAAAAAAATCCCCCCTTCACGTATGTAGCAAAAAAAATGATGCCCCCTTTTTAAGTTTGAAATTTTTTATTTTTTTTCTTCCAATGTCTAAAACAAATATTCTAAAGTTTAATTAAATGATTTTTCTAAAAAAAAAGAAATGTTTCATTTAAAATAATTTATTTTTTTAAGAAAAATTAAAAAAATTAATTAAACTAAATAATATTAAAAAAAACATTAGAAAAAAAAAAAAACAAACAAAAAAAAATATACCTGAGGTCGACGGGGTTTGAACCCCCGATCTCGAGCTTCCAAAGATTGAACGCTAACCAACCGAGCTAGCTCCTCGGATGGGATATAAAGGGCGGGGTCCTTTATTTAGCTTCTCCACGGTGATGAAGGTTCCTCTGTTTGTGTTGGTAGCCAAAATATTAATCGGCCTCAAGCGGGGATTGAACCCCTGACCCCTCTATGGCCTGTACTTTATGGTCGAGTAGGCTACCAGTCAGGCTACTTGGCATAGCCTTAATTCCCACCACGAGTATCCAATCAGTAATTGCCACTTGGTACCGAAGGGTTGGAGAAAGAGACGCCTGTTCTGATTGGTAGAAAAAAAACTTTAAAACAAAATTTAATTTTTCATTTTTGTTTTTGTTTTCCTTCTGCAAAAATGTGTTGGGGTGGACATCTTCAAATGGTCGAGGCGGTCTTTAAAATTGACTGTCTTCTACAACTGGTCTATGTGTGCCAAGATTTTGACTACAAGCAGTGGCAAATATTCCTCTCAATTCACATGGGTGGTCGTATCATCGAATGGGTCCGGGATCATCTTCTGTGCAGGATCAGATCGATGTCTAGACGTTGCAGTGCAATCACACTTGCATGGGATAAGCACGATGATAATTCTTTAGCATCCAAGATGGATCCTACTCGGCCACTAGGCAGATCTTACTCCTCTCCACTGGCAGAGTACTGGGGTCTCCTTTTTGGTGGGCCCATCTTGCATTCGTCCTCGTAAATCTACAGGGATCTGGACGTCGTTGGGAGCAGTGAGGGCTCACTAAGTGGGAGCCAATTGTCTGAGGAAGTAAATCGTCTTCAACAAATCGACAAATCAAACCTGAAACTAGTCATCTTCTATGAAAGGTGTTCGCCACAGTCCGAAAACCATTTGTCTCGGCTCTAAGCGTCACTGCAAGGTCACTGCAAGTGCCAATCACCCGGTAACATCGCCAACCAGGGTTAGGAGAGACGGTAGGTTGTTGCGTCATGCACAGGATTCAAAGATCCATGGGTGCCTGTGTATGTCACAGCAAATTTTTTGTAGCGTTCTCGAGCTATCAGGGTAGGAGAGCAAAAAAAATATATTTTATTTTATAGGACAATAATCCCACATCTACCGTGTTGTAGTACTAGGGAGGCAATATAAACAAATTGCCTCACCTTAGTGGTGTCTACCTTCGGGTAGCCAAGCCTACCCAAAAATTTACCTTATACAAGTTATTCTCGAGTCCAAATTTTATTTCCCTGTGGCAGTCTGCCTTCTCATGCCCACTGAGTCAGTCTTGTCCACATGTGAACTTAGTTAACCGTCTGCTTAGGATATCCATGAGTCAATAGCAATTTTCCACGTCCTCGATCTCTATGTAGTCAGGGGGATGAGTAATCCCAGCTAGTTGGAGTCGCTAGATCTATCTCGGCTGCCTGAGATTCTAGTCAGGCTTAGTAGGCTTCACAAATTAGTTCCCGTCTATCCCAGCCAATCAGATATCGGTTCCATTGCATGGAATTCTGTGCACAGACAACATTATCCTCATGAATTTCCTATGCCTTTGCTAGAATCGAAGCGAGGTCCTTTTGCACCTGCTCTAATACCATGTAAGACTATAGAATAGGCAATATTGATTATTGAATAAGCGAATGTATTTATACAACATGATATGCCTAGATTAGTCCATGAAATGTGGAGCTAATCAACTAGATGCTTACTAACAATAACCTAGGAGATATACTCGCTAACAATAGAATAAAGCTAACAACTAACAATATTACTAACTAATGTAATAATAATAGACATACGCTAACAAGTGAGTATGAAATTTGACAAGGCTTCACAACTTTTCAATTCAAGATTCGTCTATATATTTTCTCCCAATTGGAGGAGGGTTTTATAGCATTCACCAAGGGCTAGGGGTGGCTTCAAGAGGAAGCCAAGAACAATATTGGGTGGTTGAGCTTGTTGGATGGAAGGATCCAAAACCTTCCTTACTCAAAACAATGCATTGTGAGATCGAACAACGCTGAGCAAAAATAGACCTCCTAAAATGATGTCATAGGTTGGATGATGATCATTGGTCTGATCAACATTAGATGCCCGAGTCCTGCAAAGAGGACGCGCATCCTAGAATCATTGCTTCCAACTGGATGGAAGGCTTAAATTTGAAAGAGCTTTGGCACTCATCATCAGACATTCGGGTAGCTTTGGTGCTACAATAGGATTTAGGCCTATATAGATCCGAAAGGAGGAGAGCTACTAACTTAACTATCATATTTGCTTTTTTCCCCAAGAAGAGGGTAAGCTTATGATAGTCTTTGGCAATGATTCGTAAGATGAACATAATTTTGACAAGATCTAGGGATCTACGATCAAGGGATCTTCTATTGACTTTGATTATGATTTGATATTATGACTACCCCCTCAAGCGATGAGTCGATGAGGGTAATGACAATTAAATGAAGCGACGAGGTCGCTTGACCACTATGAATGATCTTGAACAAATTTAAATATTTAGCATTTGAATTATTGGCAAGGCCTAATCAGCTATGATTGCAACTATTAATAGTAATTGTCTATTTCTATCCCATGGAGCGGTCCAGCCATGAAGGCCTTCTTAGGGAATCAAAATGAGGACAATTCTAATTAGGCTTGTGTTGAATCATATTGTCGATGATCTGCTAAAAATATCATAGGAGAATTGTGATGAATATCTCGTTCCCTTGGAGCAGTCCGACCGCCTGGGCCTTCTTAGGGATTGAAATGAAGCATACAATTCAGCGATGATTAATTTACCCCAAATTTCCTTATGGTAATTTACTCATATTTCTGGATTGCATGGAGCGCAAGTCGTTGCAACCGCCAAGTGTATAGGGTAAATAACTAAATACGAGGTGCATTTGGATTTTAATGTTATCTAATTTTTTTGTTAATTTTGTATTATTTTGAATTATCTGGTCTGGTGGGTATTTTTAATTTATTATTTTATAGCTCTCCATGATGGGAATTGAGAGCATTTATTGTAGTTTGTTGATCGCATCTATCAGAAGTGGTTAAAAAGTTCAATTTCCTTGATCATGGCTTAGATCCATAGGTGGAAAACCCTAATTTGGGGACCGTGGTTGTCAGACATGGTCCGAACCGAATTCAAAAAATATATAAGGCTTTTCCCATTTGAAAATTTTCATTATTTACCTAAAACTGCTAGTAAAACTGAGAGCTCTGAGAGGTAAAAAGTGAATTCTGACATGGAACGCTATCGCAAACCTCACTGATTCCCTTCTATCCACATCGATGGTCGACCAGCTGGAAGCTTCGACCAGTGAGAGAGTCGGTGCTTCCAAGGTAACACACAAACCGAGACCATGCTTGCAAATTACTAGATTAAAATTAACCACACTAAGCAATGGGTTAAACGAACCACATTAAACTATCAGTAATGAACCTCACCCTAGTTAGGTTTAGCATAGGTTAGGTTAGAGGGGAGGGTTTTAATTTTAGGGTTTATTTTGGGAGGGAAATGACCCTAAAAAGGTCATGTTCCCTAGCCACGGGTGGTAGACGCGGTTCCCAATTGGTAGATTGGGGACCATGGCTATCAGCCATGGTGGGATTTAAATCCCAACGGTCACATTTTTGACCGCCTCGTCGATCGTGGTTTCGACCCACGATGTGACGCCTTTAGGAAAATTTTTCAAAATTTTCAATTTTTTTCATTTTTCTTTGAATTTTTGGGAATTAATGCATTTTATTACAATTTTGAAGTGCTTTTATTTGATTTTTTGAAATTTTTGATCATGTTTTTGCATTTTCATGAGATTTTTTGATTTGTTTGCCATTTTTTAGTCATTTTTAATTGTTTTTCTTATTTATTTGATTGCTTTCACTCAGACCTTGATGAACAGAGTGAGGGAGACTGATCTCCTTTGTAACTTACATTGCACTCTCACTAACATGGAGCGGGATTGGTTTGCTACCATGGGGTTTTGGTACGTCCTGGACCTCCCCACCATTCGATTTGATCAGGCATACATGACTGCATTGGCCCATCGTTGGGATGCATGGACCAATACATTTCACCTTTCGATGGGTGAAATGACTGTGACTCTAGAGGATGTCTACCACATCTTCCACCTACCTATTGATGGTGAGGCCATCACCTCCTCTCCTACCATGGTGAAGAAGGTCATGTTTGATGTGATATTTGGTAGACGGAGCATCGAGGCTCAGGGTCGCATTGATCATGGGGGCATCCACATCGAGGAGTGGTACCAAGCTAGATTCTTCTCATAGTGGGAGGTTATATTTATGCATTTGATTATCCAGATAGTCCTCCTAGATTCATCAGGTATGAGGTTCCCCTAGAACCTCCTGGCTAGGACCAGGGAGGTTATGATTAGCTCGATCGAGTGACCTCTTATTATGGCATGGGGGAGTACCCTTCTAGCATAGCTCTATCATGAGTTGTACCAGATTACATGCCATAGTAGAGTGGGCATCGACTGTAGCCTACTTCTTCAGATTTGGGGTTGGTAGCATATTTTGATAGAGCACCCCATAGATTTACCTCTAGAGATCACTGATATCAATGAGGATCATCAGTGTTATGCAGCCTATTAGCCTTGAGAGTAGGAGGGGTTCAGGAGTAGGTCTCATGCAAGAGACCTAGACCATTACATTACTAGATTTTCATAGCTTCACCCTAAGCAGATAGAGTGGTGACCATACATGGGCTGCCCTACCTAGCTAGAGGTAGATAGATACTGCCAGGTATGCAGAGATAGGTGGGTTATCGATCGTAAGGCCGATATACATGAGTATCAACACTTCTCTCATGTCCTAAGGTAGTTTGGGATTCAATAGGATGTCCTAGAGGTGCCCACTATTTACAGATGCTTGGTCCTAGAGAGGGACCTGACCTAGCCCTAGGTGGCTCCACTAGGGGATGATGATGATGACTTTTAAGAGTTAGGCCTAGTGAACGTAGGCACTACTACTGATTATTATGCATGGTGGACTAGCCTATAGTGGCACAGAGAGGGACCTCTAGGCCGACCAATGGATGAATTTGTAGTAGAGGGTGTAGAGGGCTCAGAGGTGGACCCTCATGGATGTAGGGTCCATCAGAGGACCGAGGGTGCATGGGGCATAGGGGCCACTATAGAGGAGGGCCCATAGGTAGAGGTAGAGGAGGAGGCATCCGAGGAGGGTGAGGCACCTCCTAACAGTGAGGTTGGATAGTTGAGGGCACAGGTTTCCAACCTCCAGACTCATATTGGGACACTTCACACCCGACTCCTACATAGGGACACCACTATCACCACTCTAGAGGTGAAGCTATCTCATGGCTAGAGCTAGTGGAGTAGTTACGAGGAGGAGAGGGTAGCTCTCTAGGCATAGGTGGCTACAATAGACATCGAGATTGAGAAGATCACTAGCCAGCATGATCTTCTACAAGTGACACTAGATGTAGTGACTATTGAGTGAGACCTACTCAGGGTGATGAGGGTAGCTCCCTCACCTACATAGGCTATCATGGCACCTCTTATAGTACCATATACTCTAGGGCTTATAGGTTTTGACCCGATGGTAGAGATTAGGAGGCTACATACCCTCATGGAGGAGGGTAATGACCAACATACAATAGATGTAGCTCACAATGCCCAATTAGAGGGTATTATCAGGCTACTAGGTGGGTAGGTTCTAAGAGGACCACTACTATAGGGTCACATCGAAGTAGGACCAAGACCAGGGAGATAGGGTAGTCTAGTGCATGATCTAGCCAGAGGACTACCTCATGTGCACTGAGTATAGTTGGTCTAGGTCGAGCATAGGATCCATAATAGGACCCACAATAGGCTCTAGAGTAGGCCCCTAGGGATGTGACTGAGGGAGGCAGAGAGAGCTCCAATGTAGGGGGATCAGGGGGTGTAGGCTAGAGCTAGCACATTGGCATGGCATAAATTTTACTACTTTTTGTACCATTTTGGTGTAAGGTCTGAGGACCTACATAGTTGTAGCCTACGGGTATTTTGATGTACCCCCATTATGATGTACATTTGACACATATATATATATGATATGATAGTTCATCTCATTACATGTGTACTTTATTTTTGGTATTTTATGTTTATGTTATGCACATGGATGCAATGCTTATATTGATTTAATGCTATATGATGTGATGTATGGATGACATGCACTAGATAGCTATGTGATAGATGATTAGATGCTATGAGTTATGTATGTAGATGGACTACTTATGATGGATGCATATGAATGCCATATTTTGATGTTAAATGCATGTATACTTTGCTTCACTTGTATGCATTTAATTTATGTTGTTATGACATAGTTTATGCCATGTATGTATTGCATAATTTTTCTATGATGATATATGGAAATGAACATGTATGCTTTAATCATTAAAACATAATGTATGAATGTAATATGGATTTAACAATCTAATGGATGACACCATAGAATGTATAACAATCATGGATTGTAATTGCTATATCTTATTATAAGAATTAATCAATTGGACACCCATATGTGAGATGCAATGATGTATTGTTTCTATTCATAAGCTTTTGTAAGTTAAAATAATATGGATAACATAGTCAGTGGCCATTTAAATATCATTTCTGACATCCATCCGATATCTAACCTATATTATGAATAATATTTAATAAACAAAATCTTATAAAGAGAAATTTGATATTTGATGATTGCATTGAAAATTGGTTGTTGCTATTTGGGAATTTTTGAGGTTTTCCATGAAACTCAAACACCCTAGTTGACTTATCAAAAGTTGTATACTAACCATACTAGACTTCTGAAACATAAGGCTTTCACTAGGATAGGCCCTAACTATTCATTATCCCTATGTGTGCAAATGAGTATATTAGATAAGGCATAAGCATACCCCGATGTCAGGGAGATTATTTCAACCCATTGCTAATATTGGGGATCCTCAAATGTCTATCCAATCCTAGGTTTAGATTTCAGTTGGACTAGACTACTAGGCGATACAGGACACCTAAAGCTAGCTCTTCCACATTCAAACATTGGTCTACACACAAGCAAAATGCTAATGTATCAGACATATCATCATGCATAAGGTACAATAGTACTGATAATTCTAGGGATTCAAGCTCACCCCTTATTTTCTTCAATTTATTGGGATACTTGCTCATGTAAAGTGATAAAAATCACTATTTATTTTTATATATTTATCACTATTTATTTTATTTTTTTTGAGCAAGGGATTTGATACTGATTTGATTTCTTTGATAAAACTTGATCTTGATTTGATTTGACTTTGAGAATTTAACTTTGGGAGTTTCACTTTGGGATATCTTTAGGGATATCATTCTAGGATATTGCTCCTTCATTTGTAAGCAAGGGATTTATTTGGGTAAGGGGTAAGCTTGTCCTTTTTCCAACTGTCAACATTTCTCGAACCGTCCGTACAAGGGGATAAGCAAGAATAAAATTTTCACCTTAGGATACCTGGTCCTACTTTGTAGCTTTCATATTCCCCTAGTCCTTATTAGGATTGTTTAATTTGTTGATTAGTGATAGAATTATGATATGCTAAGGGCTATACAAACTAGACCTCATCTACAAAAGCAAAGCAAGCTTTCTACCAAACTCTTGAGAAGACCACTAGGTATGGTTGAATGACCGAAAAACCCTAGTATATTCTTCATAGCAACAAGAAGGGTTGTGTTGAAAAACATAATTACTCACAAGGGTGATAAATGATGAAAATGCAATGATGCATGATTGAAACACAAACGTGGTGTCATTTGTAAGATTGTAAACACAATGTATTCTAATGCAATGTGCGATGGATGGAAATGCCTAATGCAATGCAAAAATGAAATGCATGTGAAAAATGAAATGCATGATGCAAATGAAATGCAATGATTCAAATATTTTTTTAATTTTTTTGATTTTACATTTTGACCAAGGTATTTTAAAAACCATTGGAGCTTTTTGATTTGACCAAAGGGCTTACAGATGCCTTTGGAGCCTTTTTAAAATTGACCAAAGGGCTTACAGATGCCTTTGGAGCCTTTTGATGGTTTTAGGCATAAAACACTTTAAGATGAAGGATATTGAGAGGTTCAGGCTCTTCAACTCCTTCGAGCGATGTCAAGCGATATGTCCTAGGTCCAATATTCTTAGAGATCATATAAGGACCTAACCAATTAGCCATAAATTTATCTCACAGTTCTGGTAGTAAATTTGAGTTCTATTGGTTCTCTTTCAGCACAAGATCACCAACCTCAAAGTCTCTCAGATGGACTTTGTTATTGTAAGCTCATTTTAAGCGCTCTTGATAAACATGAAGGTGCTCAAGGGTATTCATGCAATGTTCATCAAGTAGCATCAATTGATCTAGGTGAGCTTGTCATGTAGTGTCATCATCAATGAACTCTTTCAATGCGATGCGCAGCATTGGAATCTCCAACTCTAAGGGCATAATGGCCTCAACGCCATATACTAGTGAAAATGGAGTTGCCCTAATGGGTGTCCGAATACTAGTCCTATAAGCCCATAATGCAAGGGGCAGCTGGATGTGCCAATATTTGTGGTGCTCTTGTACCATATTTTTCAATATGGAAACCACTATCTTATTTGAAGCTTCAGCTTACCCATTTGCCTATGGATAATATGGAGTCACAAAACTATGTTTGATTCTATACTTAGACGTCAAAGCTCTCATAATTTTATTTTTGAATGATGTTCCATTATCCAAAATTATCTTGGATGGTATCCCAAAATGACTTATGATATTAGTGAGTATGAACTCAACAATACATGCTCTAGTTGTCATTGTTAAGGGAATGGCTTCCACCCATTTAGTAAAATACTCAGTAGCCATAATAATGAATGTATGTCGGCCCGATGATGGAGGAGAGATCTTACCGATGAGATCAAATCCCCACTGAGCAAATGGCCAAGCCGCTTGAATGGGTTGTAAGGCCTGTGATGGCAGGTGCGTAAGATTAGCATGATGTTGGCATTTAACGCATTTCTTGACATACACATTGCAATCCTTCTCCATAGTGGGCCAATAATAACCCATGCGAAGGATGCGCTTGATGATAGCCATGCCACTAAAATGGCCACCGCATGTACCATCATGAGCTTGAGAAATTGCCCAAGATGACTCTTGGGGCTCAAGACAATGAAGGAGAACTCCATCGTAGCTTCTACGGTATAGGATGTCTGCTAACAAGACATACTTTGTCACTTTCTATTTAAATGTGTACTTCATGGCACATGATAATCCCTGAGGGATTACACCAAGTCTAAGGAAGTCATGTATCTATGATGTCCAGTTATGATAAGCTTCGGCTTCGACTGACAAGACAACATGTTCCCCTATGGTTCCACATTTGCAAATGCAGACTGGGAAACAACCTTGTGGTGAATGGTAGTACCACTCCCCATCGGATCCTATGAGATCAAAGACCCCCAGGATGCTCTCTTGAGAAAGTCTCTAGCTCTATAAAACCATTCATGGTTTGGTTCTACATGAATCATGTTGATTGACTCTTTGTTATCCAATGCTTCATACTACATAATAGAATGTGACAATATTTTTACATGGATGGTAGTGAAATCGGTAGATGGATTCTGAGGGATTAAAGATCCCAAAGATGCCATTGTGTCTACAAATCTATTGGATGAATGAGGGATTGCCTTGATGTCATACCATTCTAGTTGAGCTAGATAAATGTCAACAAGATCCTTGTAAGCTTTCAATACCGGACATCGACATTGAAATAATCCCTTAACTTGGTTAACAATGAGAAGGGAATCACCAAAGATATTTAGCCTTTTGATCTTCATGGTGATAGCTATTTGGAGACCCAAAATTAGGGCTTCATATTCAACATTATTGTTAGTGCAAGGAAAGTCCAACTTGAATGACAAGGGCATTGGAGCTCCTTGTGGCATGAACAACACTATTCCTGCACCACCCCTTGCTCACACTTTGAACCATCGAAGAACAAGGTCATATCGGCTTTGTTATCCAGTTCCTCGAGTTTGGGTGCTTTTGATAAGGCAAATACTACATCATCAGGAAGCTCTATGGTGAGGGGCCTACTATTCTTGAGAGGTGCCTCAGCCAGTTGATCAGCTATGACTTATCCCTTAATGGACTTTTGGCTTATGAATTCCAAATCAAATTCTATCAATAGCATGATCCACTTTATAGTACATGTATTATGATATGTCTTGCTCATCATATACTACAAAGGATTTTGTTTTGATATGACATACATCGTATGACTTAACATATAGTGCCACAATTTCTTTGTAGCGAACACTACCGCTAAACACAACTTTTCCACATATGCATATCCTAGCTCATAACTCACCAAGGTTCAACTAATGTAATATATGGCTTGTTCTTTATCTTGCACATTATTTTGGGCTAACATAGTTCCTAATGCAAAGTCCATCATCGATATATACAACAAGAATGGTACATCTAGCCTTGGTGGAGCTAGCACTAGCGGCATCACCAGGTATTGCTTAATCTCAACAAAGGCTACTTGATAGTCCTCATCCCAATTGAATGGGACCCCCTTGTGTAGCAATCGATTCATGGGTCGACATTTATCCGATAATTGTGTGATAAATCACTTTATGGATGCTACTTTGCCCTATAGGCTTCTTAATTCCTTGATATTTATGGGGGGATGCATTTCTAAAATAGCCTTGACCTTTGTTGGGTCAACTTCGATGCCTCATTTTGAAATGATGAATCCTAAGAGCTTTCCTAAAGTTACACCAAATACGCACTTCTTAGGATTCAACCTAACATTATGCTCTATCAAGTGATCGAAGACTTTTCTCAAGACCTCAACATGCTCTTCACATAGCAATGACTTTGCCAACAAGTCATCGATATAATCTTCTAAGATCTTATGCATGTAGTCATGAAAGATATATGTCATAGCCCATTGATATGTAGCACCAACATTCTTAAGGCCGAATGGCATAACCTTGTAACAGAATGTCCCCCATGGCATTATGAACGTGGTTTTATGTTGGTCTTCGAGCTTAATCCGAATTTGGTTGTAACCAGAAAAACTATCCATTAAGGAGAGCATCTCATGACCCGTAGTTGCATCTACGAGAGCATCTATGTTTGGCAATGAAAATGAATCCTTTGGTGTTGCCCTATTTAGGTCTCTGAAATCCATACAGATATGGATCCTTCCATCAGGTTTTCCTATAGGCACCATGTTTGATACCCATTCTGGATAGTCGATGGAAATGACAAACTCTACATCCAATAGCTTTTGCAATTCATCCTTAACCATTAAGGCTACTATTGGATGCATCTTCCTGAGTTTCTGCTTGATTGGCTTCTTTGATAGATCTAGCGAAAGGTTATGAGTAACCAATTTTGGATCTAGACCCGACATGTCCTTATAAGTCCAAGCAAAGAGATCAGGTCTCTCTCTCAGTAGAGGGATGAGGTTGGCATGCTCATCAGGAGTCAAAATTTCTCCAAATTTAACCTTCTTAGGATTAGTGGGATCATTACTGATATCCACTTCAAAGGTTTCCTCTACTAACATATGGGATCCCTCCTCAAGCTGATGAGGTGTAGGGATCAAGTGGATGTCATCTACTGGGTTTATAGGTTCCTCATTGGAAGCATCCTCAACATGATAGACATCATGTGCACAGCCTAGCACAAAATGGAAAGGTTGCAGCATTTCCTCATTAGGGAAGAAATATTCAGGCTCTAAAGGTGAATCAACATGATCCCAATCAATAGCATCTACATTAAGACACAATGGCTTGGAAGGATCAGCTGGATTATAGAGTGGAGTGGTCAAATCAATGGAGATCATATTGATGGAATGGATCATATCTCCAGGACCATGTGCACGTGACTCAATATTAGAAAAACTTCCATCCCCGAGATGTGGTTCTGGGGGTATGGGGATCTCTGGATCCGGTCCATGAATAGACTATCGGATGGGATCATTGGGCTCAAGGAGCTCCATGTACATTGGTAGATCAAGAAACACCATGTGATAAATCACATTGAGATTCGATGGTCTTCCCCTAAGGTGAGGATGGAGATTGATCTCTTTGTACATCTCCTCAGTAGTATATGGTGCATTACGATGATGCAAGTAGGGAGGTCCTAAATAGGCTCTCTCTATTTCATCTTCATCATCACTATCATAATAAATCCTTCACCCCTACCTAATGAATATGACTCTCTTTATAGCCATCTCATTATCGAAGGGCTCTTCACTCGTAGTTATTGATTCCAAAGGTAAAATATGATGCAAGAGTGTAGGGCCCAAGTAGGCCAACTCAATTTCATCCTCAGATTGCTCATTGTTTGAGGATAACTCAGTGTCATCTATTCCAGAATCGTAGTCTAGTCCATCACTTTCGATGATGGATACTGCATGCACGTCCTTAGAAGCAACTTTTGATTCGATGTCTATAGCTATGTCTAGACTCTGGATGTGCATACCAATATCATCGATAGCTCCATAACTTTGATTGTCCAAGTTGGCTCTTGGAATGTGTTCTAGGTCGGTCTCCACCAAGATGTTTGCATGATATCTCTCGGGTGGCTCTACAGTGACATAGGTCACTAGCCAGTTATCCCTCTGAAACATGAAAGGATTAGGGTGATAAGGATTGAAGTCAACTTCACCCCCTAGACTGAGGTACAGGTGGTCTAAAGATGTCATGAGAAGTTCATCCTATCCTTGAATATAGTATCCTAACCCAAACCTATCAGTTGGCAACTGATACTATGGTTCATATGGCCTCCTACGCCCTTGCTCGAATAGTTCGAGACCGTAACCATGCCAATGGTAATGCTCAAAGTATCACATGGCATATTCTAGGTTAGAGAGATAATGAACATTCATAGTGAATGGTTCATTATCATCCTCATCCATGGGTGTGGGAGATGCAAGCTGGTCTAGCCCTCCATAGATGAAGTTGGTTTGGTTAGGTGGCACCCCTAATGGTGCCACCATCCCTACGGGAAGGTGATGGGCTCACGGTCGGCCCATGTCCTATGCAGTCTCGATAATTGGTGTGAACATCACATTCTGCATGATATATTCCCCTAATCTAGGATTAACCAAATGGATGGTCACCTACGGTGCAGATGACCCTACTGAAGATGCAAGTGAAGTAGGCTGAGGTGCCTCTTCGACTTCTCCTTGAATTTCCTCTACTTCCATGGGAGTAGGGGCTTCAATGATAACTAGCTTGGGCATTTGCTTTATCTCTTTTTCACCCATATTTGCTTTCAACTTCCTATCATCCCGATGCATCATAGATGCAGATGGTCTAGTAGAAGCAACTATTGTGTGCTCCGATCATTGAGATGCGGATATTGTAGGTTTAGCACACACTTATTTGATTTTACCTCCTAGATCTTTGATTCGATGATACTAGCCACACATCTAGGTGCATTGAGGGGAGCATGAATTCCCTCAAAAATCTACTAGATTCACATATTTAAAGGGTTCTTCATCTAAAGGCACCACGTGAACCTATCCCTCATGAACATATTTGATACATTGATGTAGAATAGAAGGGATGCAATACATTTATCTAATCCAAGGCCTCCCTAGAAGTATGTTATATTGCATAGCACCTTTGATTACATGACACATCATCGGGATGGTCTTCAGTCCTACCTGGATAGGTAAAACTATAGTACCGACCATTGAGCATAATGCATCATTGAAAGCTCTCAACGTGAAGGTAGAAGGGATGATATGCATCTTGGGAAACTTCAAGTGAGTTAATGCCTTGGTAGTTATGATATTGATTGATGACCCCATGTCAATCAAAACTCACTTGAATGGTTTGTGATTCACACATGCAATAATATGCAATGATGGGTCTGCTATAATAGTGGAAACCATCTTGACTTCATGATCATGAAATTGTATGACCGATTCTTGACACTATTGCACGTGCCCCATGAAGTGTGTAAATGCTTTAAGATCCTGAGGCTACACTTCTATGGACCTTAAGATGTCCATAAGCATCTCCCTATGCTTGGGAGACTACTGAATCAGCTCATAAATTGACAACTTTATTGGAGTCATCTATAGGTTTTGGACCAACCTACTCCTGATTGTCACCACCGGTCTAGTTGGTGGGCCTAGCACATGTTGGGCTAGCCTTGGAGGAGGCACAACTTGGACTCTAATGGGTGCTAGAGGTTGATTTGGTCATTCATACCTCACATGTCTTGTGACAATGTTGACCATTCCGATGAACCCATGGGTTGGTGGTTCGATGCATACTTGGTTGACTTGGCCAACATTATTCTTTGGTACCTCATGATTTGGTAGAGGATTTTTGTAAATCCCCATATTTTGATTGTCAGGCGCTTGTGGGTTGTCGACAAGAAGCGTACCTCTTTCGATCATATTTTGCACAAGATGTTTGAAAGACCAACATACCTCAATGTCATGGCCTTTCGATCGATGAAAGATGCAATATTGATCATCCTTGTAGCCCTTAGGCTTAGGCTGATTAGGGTCCATTAACTTGACCTCGGGTAAGTGTATAGCCTTCACCTCACATAACTGATGAAAAATTGAAGCCAATGACTCCGATAACTGAGTGAATACATGAGGTGGGTGTTGTTCCTTATTTTTACCCCTTTGATTATTGTTGCACTACTCATATTGCGCAGGAGGAGGTTGGGCTTGATAGTTTCATTGTTGTTACCCCTTATCCCCTTTTTGAAGGTTCAACACCACCTGATTAACATGGGTCAGCTTGGCCTATTGTCTCTCAATGCTTTTCTTGTTCCACTCCTTAGTTCTGAGCTTCAAGTTACCCTCCTATAACTTGATGTCCTCTATCACCTTGGCTTGCACCAAAGCCTCTTCGAATATCTAGTACTACTACAACTGTAGCAATAATGAAATGTGCTTGGCGCAACTCTTCATGAACATTCAAGTTAATTCAGAGGATGGGATGGAGAATGGTAGCTTTGCCATCATTTTCCTCCATAATTTTCCATAATCCATCACTAGCTCATCATCATGTTGCATTAAAGCAGCCAAGTTAGATAAGTTTACCTTTTTCTTGATGTCGAAGGAGAAGCGTTCAAGAAATGCATCGGCTAGTTGTTTGAAACTAGTGATGTTGTGCCTCTTTAATTGGTTGAACCACTCTCGAGCTGGGCCTGAGAGGGTCATAATGAAGGTGCATAGGAGCAAAGCATCATTGCTCTCAATATGAAAGCACATATCTAGAAAACTCATTACATGCTCCTGTGCGTCTTCCTCTCCTTGAAACTTTTCTAGTCTAGGCATCTTGAAATGCTCAGGATAGGCTAGAATAGGCACTGATGTGCATAGAGGTTCATTATGGATTTTGTTCAAGGTAGGATTTTGATAAGTCATTCCTTGCTTCTCTATGGCTTGGACCTTCTCTACTAAGGCCTTATAGGCCTACGAGGAAAGGAACTCCTCTTCTCGAGATTGCCTTGGAGGCACCTTCGGAGGTAGATTCTTCCTCTATCGAGGTGGTGGACTAGGCTCATCCTCCTCCTCGAATTGGGAGATTTCTGGATATTCTTGTTCTAATTCCTCTCCCACTTCTTCCTCATACTACCTATGCTCATGTTGTTCGGATGTTGGATGTCGATCTCTATGTTGAGTCGTATGATGAGTATGTGTGTCTATGTACTCAGGGTATAACTCAGGCTGTGAAGCCACTCATCTATCGACACGCTCCCTGGTCTCACTACGAGGAGGTAAACCGGTGCTAGCCAATCGATCCTCTCTCTCAACATGCTCCTTCTGATCAAGGATGCATTGTTCATGCATGCATTATTCATATAATTTTTGTCTTATGAACCTCTACCTCTGAGAGTTCTCATTTTTGAGGTGCTCTTTCTCTACGTGAACATCCTCCAATTGGTCTTGGAGAATCTACCATCTCTATTCTGACACCAGTCTATGAGATCTATCAACATGATCAATCATCTGAGGCCTCTAGTGTGTGCGCTCTATTCGAGCGACTTTATGGGTATGTCCTCCAATGGACTGATTTGCCACACTCTTGCCTTTGTCTGTAAAGATGACATTCATGTCAGGCTATCTCCTATACTCTATGCCTGCATGAGATGCAGGAGCACGTATGTCATGAGAATGCTTGGAGCACTCTCCAGGTTCTCGAGTAGTCCTAATGGTGCTTCCACTACACTCACTCATAGGTCGAGAGGGTGCAGGCATAGGCTTATATCCTAGCTACCCTAGGACTCTATCTAGACCATCTAACTATCTACTATGCCAAGGCTCATGAGGTGGCATACCATTAGCTCCCACTTTTGACATATCTATGGTGAACTTACAAGGTTCACCCCTATAGGGAGTCTACATGGGCCTATGCTCAGAAGTGGTCCCATATACTTACCCTTGAATGGGTGGATCTCGAGCCTGTCTATACTCGGATGGTGGAGGTCATGAGCCTCCCTTAGCTATAGGTCGAAGGGGTACCAATCTGGATCCCTCAATGACATATTCTTTAGTAGAACCCATGGATGCATGAGGAATGTGGTCATGATAAATGCTACCATGTGTAAAACCCCCATGCTAGGAAGTCCCATGCTCTAATCTATGTCTAGAGGAGTGTCTAGTACTTCCTCTAATCGGGGTATTCTCAATGGAATCCCCTCATGTAGAATTATCCCCTCTAATACTCATTGAATGACATCCAAGAGGATTCTATGATTGAGGGTATTCTACATCATGTTGTGCATTAGGTGGAGCTTGGGCTTCGATCTCAGGTCTATGCCCGGATCGACCCCTCTATGTTTGCACCATTGTGTATCCTATGTCTAGATTTAAATTTTATTAACACGCAAAGAATACAATGATGATTATCTCTTTTTAAGTTTTAAAATGAGCCCTAAACTATTTGATGTGTTTTGCAAATGTGTTGTATCAGTAAAGTAACTCTTATCATGTTTGCAATATGTTGATGATTTTCTCAATTGTTAAAGGGCTTTCACCTATATACTCATAGCTCGACAACCTGGCTATGAACTCCAAGGTCACGTAATCCCCCAAAATGTGGTGATGAGGTCCACACTTAGTTAGGGAGCACAGGTCCTCCTAGACCCTCACCCAATCTCACCCAGTATCATTATACCCTTCGAAGAGAAGTACATGCAAATTTTCTAGGCTACGAAAGGTTCTTGGATCCGGTATTGGTCTAGAACATAAGGTACATGGGAGTTGGGCCAATGGATGGAAATCACTACCACCATCATTGAAACCCTACTAGTGGTTGGATGTGACTTCCAACTCACTAGCATTTACAATGTGAATCATGGTGTGTGTGGTTCCTTTTAATTTGCATGAAAGAAAGATGCATAATACAACATTCAAATGATTCTCTTCTATATGCAATGAAAAAGGAACATTTCAAATTAAGAAAGTATGCATGATTAGTTTTACATGATATTTTGACAATGCATACTAATGATGGTATGGCCACTGATCGGGCCTCAAGCAAGCAAACAGAATACAAAATATGTTCTAGAATACTAGAGACTAGGGCAGACTACACTCAGAGGTCCATTGTTCCTAGAAGCACCTAGTAAAGACCTAAAAAGAGAAAGACCTAAGGACTCATATGCATATTGCTAATTTTATTGTCTTCCCTAATTAGTCTAACATTTTTGCATTCTAGAAATTTACAGAGAGTAAAAATAGAAATAGAAGGTGACAGTGGCACCTACCTCAGGTCCACATCTGATTGAGCTTTACTCCTCTACTTTCGTTTATTAGATACTGACTTCATCTCTGTAACACGATGACCACTATTTCCCATGGGTGTCAACCACGATGACAAATTTTGACCATGACTATCAACCATGGTGAGCACCTATCATAAAAAAACAATAGAAATTATTTATAGCATGAAATGCGGAGGTTCCATCATGATCACCTTCTATACCAATCTAAAAAGCATACACCTAACTAATACATTAATTGAAATCAATCATTAAAGCAAGAAATGAAAGACAAGATTGCATATGACAAGAAAATGAATGTTTCTTTTATTAATCTTGAATCAAATCTCAGTTACAATCATGCCCCTCTTAGGGTCACCCAAATGTTGATACAATTAACACAATTTGAAAGCCCCAATGGGGTAGGTGCAATACAGACTTTCTAAATGGACATGAACTGCTCCAAGGTGTCGATGACCTTCTTCTCCATGATTAGAGGTATTTTCTGCCTTGCATCTCAAAACCCTATTAGTCCTACATGCAATAAACAACAAGAAGCAATTAGCAACAAAGGAGGCCTCTCTTGATGAGGCTTTTAGGAGGTATTTGCATAAAAGGTAGTATAACTAGCATGAAATCAAGAAAGTGCAAGAAACATACTAAACTTATATTAAACCTAAAAATATTGCTACAAACATATAAGCAAAAGTAGATCTAGCTATCTATTGAATTAATTACGAAATTGAAAGCATGGAAGCATGAAAAGAACCATTAGTGCCATAATTGCAAAAGTGAAGGAAAATGACTAAAAACTCTAATTGCATCGGTCAAAGTCTCTACTAAAGCAAATTAACATGATATATATCTAATATAATGCAATTAAACAAATCCTACAGCTAGAAAACAAGGAAATTGAAGATGACAACCTGACCGTAGGTCTGATGCATGGTGAGCACTATCCGCCATGGTTGATAGCCATGGATGAGCTTGAAATGTTCTTGCCCTCCTAATTTGGTGTCCAATATTCAATTCTCCTTGAGGAATTGATGATCAAGGGTCGCCACTGTGTCCTCTGATATATTTGGTGGTTGAATTGCTCAGTTGGTGCATGGATTGCATGAATTCACGTTTCTTGAATCTCCTAGCCTCCTAGGACCTCCATGGCATGTGATCTCCAATTGGGCAGCAAAAGTGTTCCTCTCAATGCATGTAAGTGAGTATGCAATTCGATAGGGCTTCACTGCATTTCAACTCGAGATTCATCTATATCTTTTCTCCCATTTGGAGGGGGGTTTTATAGCATTTTCCAAGGGCTAGGGGTGGCTTCATGAGGAAGCCAAGAACAATATTGGGTAGTTGAGCTTGTTGGATGGAAGGATCCAGAACCTTCCTCACTCAAACCACTCCAATCCGCAACCAATTGGCCATTTGAACCAACTTTGAATCGGTCAAAGGCCAACTGACTTTGAGGCCTGACCGTGGCTGACAAGCGTGGTCAGCTCTGCTAACCGTGGGTGTCAGCAATGGCTAGCACTGACTAGGCAAAGGTGCCCAAATGAGTGGTAAAAACCACTGCTATACCTTGGTATCTATCCAAGGTCTTCCATATGGTCTTCTAGCATGTCCCATATGAGTAGTCACCTCGACATGACGTATTTTAGGTGTCTACACAAGCAAAGCAATATGTATGTAGGAGCACTCTATACCATTATTTGAGCTTCATCAAGGCTCCACTAAAGCTCCACCATAGTATTGCTTCTCACTCAAGGCACCATCAAAAACATCTACAATAAAGAAAATAAAAAGACCAAGCTTTGCTAATAAGGATAGTGAAGGGTTACGTTGAAGGAGCAAAGGGCATGCACAAGGAGGAAGTGACACTTATCATTTGGAATAAAACCCTAATATTCCATCCATGAGCGCTTATCTTGGTCAAATAAATGTTACTAATAGTAGGTTGGTACGTACATTGAGAACGTATGAGACACTTGTCTACAAAGAGAACAAGTGCTCACCTAAATAATGTAACTCCTAGGCATTAATTTTAGGAGGCTACAAGTGTCATCTAGCATATTTAATTCCTCAAATGTTCAAGAAGAAAATGGATGTGCCACTTGGAACTTAAATCAAGATTCCATTCCATTGGCACCAAAGATCAAGGAATTTCAAGAATTCACTCATCCTCATTTAACACTCTGTAGTTTTCACGCATAGGGCTGAATTTGTAGCGTGGAAGCAAGGAGAAGAGCCTTTAATACTCTAGTCAAGGAAGGTCAAAGGTAGAGATTAAAGGCACCATATTTGGAGCATTAAATCCAAGGAGTATTCCAAGCATTTTATTGGAGAGAACGACCAAAGCAGAGATATTAATATTGCAGCCCTTGCACACCCAAAATTAGCATCAATTATTGTGGTCTTTGTAAGGTAATATTTATTCCTATTTTAAATGTGCTTTAATTTTTGGGAGTTATAAGGTTGATAAATCAAGGTTAAACTTAGAAGAATTTAACCATATTGAAATCCATACCTCAAAGGGAATAATTTATCAAATTAATATAATATTTGCAATATTAAACTTAGGAGTAATAAGGGTTTCTACTAGAAATTGATTTTAAAATATTTGCAAATATTATTGTGGTCTAATATTCCAAAATTTAGGAGTTATAAGGGTTACTAAATTAAATTAATTGATTGGAAATTAGATACACTAAAATTAAATCCTAAAGGGATATTAAAAGGGGTTTATAAAAGCATTTTAAATGTTGGAAATTTATAATATTCTTGTCTCAATATTTCTCAAAACGGACAAAAGAAATCCAACATTAAAACCTCTTCAAAATTGAAAAAGTGCTTAGTTCAATAGGAGTAATAAGGGATAATAGAAGTTGATTTTGGGATTTACAAAAACTTTACAAAATCAATCAAAAATTGAACTCCAATTTACAAAAGTACTATATTCATATTATATCTTATCCAAAGCATACTAGGGAGTCATAAGGCATTCTACAAAACTTGGTAATATCAACATTTATCAAATATTATCAAGTTGGAAATCCATTGGAAAAATATAAGCTTTTTACAAAACCTAAGGATTGATAAAGGTTTCATCAAAACAAGCTTATATATTAGGAAGTTATATCCTACCATATATAAAACTAGGGAGCTATAAGGATGTCTACTTTTCAAAACACAAAAAAATCCTTCAGAAAAGATAAGGCTAGTGCCATAAAACTTGGGATCATAAATCTACTCATGCAATATGAAGGAATTTTAGACCTAAATTAAAAGCTAATTCATAGTAAATCCTAAGAAGATAACTTTAATACTATGGAATGTTATCTTCAAGCTCATCTCAATGAAGCTATTATGTCATGAACCTCCCTTGGCCAATTTTTGGTTTTATGGTTTGCTAATATTTTCATGATGTGCTAGTGCTACTTTTGAAAAGATGATCGAATTTGCTAATGTTTTCATGATGGCTAGCACTACTTTTAAAAATATGATGGACTATCTATCTATTTATTTATCATGAAAAAATTATGTATTGTTGATGGAATTATGTGGTGATTTGATTGATCATCTTCTCATGCTAACATCCTTGTAAACTTGGTTTTATGAAATAATAAGATGCTGCTAATGGAAAATCACTTTTTGCAGGAAAAATGTTGCTATGGGTGGAAGAAATAATTGGTCACCGAGAAATGGAATGTCCATGGGAAATGATGTGATGGGTTATTCGATGAAGTATTTGGAAGCAACACGAATGAGTGCTTATTTCAATGAGAATGCATAACATGACTTGCATAAAAGGAACTAACCATGTTGAACTTTAGGTAAACAAATGCTTATAATAAAAATGGGTGTTCTGATTAAAATGCATAAGTGGCTATGGAATTGATTGCTTGCTGTTGAGATTTATAGGGAAAATAATCATGTGTTTTTTTTTTAAATATACTTCTAGTAGAGAACCTAGAAAAAAAATATTTTGTTTATAAGTATGGATTCTAGTGTTGTGTGTGATTTCCTTTTTTTCAATAGAAGAGGATCTTGTTCATCATAAAATTCTTATTCAAAATATTTTTGTTTCATGGCTGCTATGACATCTTAATGTTGGTGGAAACTTAGCCCCACTCAAATATAAACATAGTTTGGATGGTTGTTATAGAGCAATCACGAGAGCTTGAGTTGTAATGTTACCACCATTGTTCTTAATGTATTTTTGGTTGGAATCCCTAGCGATGGAAGAGGGAGATAAATGTGTCGAGAAGGAGTATGATATCCTTAGGAGTGGGAGGATCAAAAAAGGGGAGCAATTCAGTAAGTAAGAAAAAAATAAAGGAGTGTTTGTTGTTTTTTTATTGGAAAAAAAGGAGCATAGGAGGGAAGGATCTATTATGCAGCAAATAAAGGTTAAGTTGTAGGTAGGAAGCATTTAAGATCGTTGACGATCAATAGGTAGATCCATTTTTTAAGAAGGCAAATTGGTTTATTGTATGATGCTTGAATTATTTGCTTTGTGGTAAGTTTATTTACGGGTTAGCTAGTGGTCTTTGGTGGATAGAAATTTCTGTTGCACATGCTACTAAACGATTATGGAAAAGTTATTTTAAAATTTGTTGTTGTGGAAAGGAAAATAACTTGTGCTTGATCTCATTTATGAATAGCATTGTGATTGGAGTTATTGCTTGCTTTATTTTACCATGGATGTTTTAATGTTGTGTCCTTTTTGAAGCCATGTTTCTTGGGTTTCTTTGGGAAAGTTATTTTTGAGTAAATCTTCCTTAAGGGTAGAGTTAGTTGGGAGTTTATGGTATTTATCTCTTGTGCATGTTGCTCTAGCATAAAAGCTGAATTATTGAATTGAATGGAACTTTAGGAAATATTCATTTTTGATTTTTGAAGAATACCTTATGAATGAGTTTGGCATACCTAAGTTCTTGTAATATTGTGTTAATATAAAATAGATTTGGGTTTTGTCCAACTTTGGTAGCATAGACTAGTTATTGAAATAACTCGAGGTGTTTCCCATCAAAATAAAGCTAGACCTCTAGAAATAAATGAAGGTTGGACTTGAGATATTAATGAATGTTGTTGTTTACATAAACCTTATTTTTTTGAGGCCTTGCTGGTAATTTGTGTATGAGGAATGTCTAGCTTGGAGGGCTAATCATTTAATTATCAATCTAGGTCAAAATCGATTTAAAGAACAGACAATCCCGTATAGATTATTCCATGACATTAACCAGTTCACTTGATTCAATTCCTTAAGATCAGGTTACAAAAAAGATAGAATATTTTAAATGCGATTCTTTTTAATATGAAATTGACTTGATAAATGTGAAATTAACTAAATGAATGAATGTGTGTGGATCCACGTGCAACTAATGATGTTTTAACTATTTTACTTTTGAAATAAATGATGCAGATTAATTTATACTAATTCTATTTTATACTAATCTAATCCTATTCTAATGCAGGAGTGGGAGAACAGGGACTGGTCTTCTAGAAGTGGGCCCTGCCTTCGAAAAGGTCAGTATATTTCTCTTCTCCTCTATGCTATTTTACTTTAGAAACTACTTATTTCATTTAACCTATTCTAACTATTAACTATTCATTGATTGCAGGAAAAATAAAGACTTTACAGAAGGAAATAAATCATTGCAAAATACAGAATAACATTGCGAAAGATATGGAAAAATAATACTATTTTATTGTTGAGCTTCAATCATGTACATTGCTGGAAATGAAAACTACAGGAGTGACTTCTTCAACTTCTCTTTTAGAATGCAATCATCGGAGGACAAGAGCGAGGACCTTTTCAAAAGCCTCCTCATTGTAATTTATACAATAATGTTTAATGAAGTCTTCCATAACATTCTCTGTCTCTTTCCAACTAACAAATCTAAATCCTAACCTTCATACTAACAATTTTCCTAAACAAATATAATTTCATAACAAGACGGATCTTGGACTAATCAATGTGAGCCCAAGTGCTAAACGACTTATTCTAAACAAATACAACTTTATAACAAATAAAACTTGGACTAATCAACGTAAGCCCAAGTGGCAACCACTTTAACAACTTCTAAATTTAAGGAATAACAAGAATAATATTTTGCCCTATTCTCAAGGAAAGAGAATATGAGTTGGTGGAATAAATCAACAACTTTGATCCTTCCAACTTTAATAAAGACTTTACAACTTTTATTAATAATAATCAAAGATGCCAAATATTATTTTGCCCATGTTGTCAATCAAATGGCTGACTGTGTATAATATGCTCATGTTGGATGTAACGTGGCAACAAGGTTTGGTCAACTTTGACTCAGCTCTTCCGTAGCACTCCTTTCGGTAGATGCTTTTAGTAGCGCCTTTTTGTAGCACTTCATCCATAGCACCTATAAGTGTGCCATACGTCCAACCAGTCTATGTATGCCTACCTTCTAGTTCAATAGCCATGGACTTTATCCAACTTCATACACATTTTCCTAACAACACAATAACTTACACAAAATTCATGTAAAATATATGCATAAATAACTTTTATAACCATTAATCATATTGATGCATAAATGACAATATTAAAGTGAAACAGTAATAAAAATCATTCATATTCATTCATTTGCAAAGGAATATATAGGTAAATCAGATACATATACTGTAACACTTTGACACTCATCATTCCCCCAAACTAAAGGTGATGCATGTCCTCATGCATATAAGTTCATGGATTCACAAAAAATCTTATATGTCATTTCCTGATTTACTCAATGTTTACAAACATCAATCATTCTAAAACTGTAACAGTTCAGCTGAATGGATAATACATAAAATAATTTTTAGACATAATTTTTAGACATAACTGAATACACAAAATAATTTTATCTTTCTGAATGTTGTGACTGATAACAAAGATAGTTCTGTAGATAATAATATCTGCAACTATAAACAATTGTGGACACAATTACCTATTCCTAAAAATATTGCAGTGTTTTCATTCAGAACAATTACTATGAGAAAGAAATAATAACAATACTACAGTCTCTTTTAGAAATGATTAACATTTCATACGAAATAATGATGTCTACAAAACTCATATGATGAAATAATCTTTGAAAAACCAGTCATACTAATAATGAACTACAACATTTGTGCAAATATTTTCCATCATATGCATCCTAAAAATGCATTGCAATGATCAATATCTAATTTTAAAATAAAACAATTTCTACAAAATTAGAATACTGTAGAACTGCATTATCTATTTCACCATTCTCATCTCAAAAAAATGAAAATTCATGCAATAATCAGGATATATATATAAAATAAATCATGCCTGCAACTGAAATATCTGAAATAACTCACACATACATACATGCATATACATATGTTCAAATATTATGAAAGTCATTAAAATAATAATAATAGTAATGTTTGTAACCAGATAAAAGAATAAACTTGTTTTTCTATCCCTATCATCTTCCTATAATCCTGCTGATGTCCAGACCAGTTTTAGCCCTAAGACGAGATGAAACCCATATAGGCGGTGGCCTGGCTGGGAGATTTCTCTCTTCCTTTACCTTCTATACCTGTGCCCTTCCTACTGTTGGATCTATTGGGATATCTACAGTTATGGTTTTGATATGCTCTACATCCCTAGATCCACTACTATGAGACTCACTCTATGTTTCTTATGTATTTGGAGGTGGACCTACTATCTCTATAGCACGATTGATAATTTCATCAATATTGATGGGTATACCTACCTTAAGTGCTAAGTTATCCTAAGATGATTTAGCTATAGGAGATGATTCTCTGATAGTATGACTTGGAATAAATTTTTCATATTTTGATTTTCTGGTAGATTTAGAGGTTGTGGCTGATTTGGAGGTGGTGGGTCATTTTTGAATAGGAAGATCTTCTGAACTTACTTCATCAAACTCAAACTCTTAAACTGGTTTGGACTCACTAGGTTCAGACATTGGAGAAACATTAGCCCCATCGACCAAGGTACTCCATGCAATTTTTGCCTTAGCAGCTTGGTGTAAGACCAATAACTTAATTAAACCATGATAAGAGATAAGATGTAGTTTAGGGGCTTCATAATCATTTAATGACTGCACATGGAGGATGGTAGCTTTCAAAGAATGGAATAAAAAGTAAGGCAAGTTAATTATGCAGTCTTCCCTCTCAAGAAATTTTAGATTTAAGAGCATATTTAAATGGTATCCACCATAGCTAGACAACCTACCCTCAAGGGTAAATAATTTCATCACAATTGTAACTACCTCCTACCATTTTATTGGTAGAGAGGAGGTGGCTACTCCCTTTATCCACCCATTCCTATCCTTGGTAACTGAACATCTCTCCCCAAATTTTTTGACCATCTTATTCACCCCCTTGTAGGTAGATTTAAAGTATCTCTGGCCAGTTTCTGATAGGCTCAGGACTTCTACAATTAAACTAGAGGAAATTTCTATTTTGACTCTCCCAACATGAGTTTTCATGGAAGCGCGATTACAGTTCAGAATGAACTATTTTGTGACACCCAGATCATGGCCTTGGTATTTCGTCAAGGCATCCCACCATCGGGCTCCCTGAAACAATTTCTTTACTGCATCACTCGGGTTTTGGGTTTCAATTGATGAGGGTTCACTTTTCTTATGGAACGTAGCCCTAGGCATGATGGCAGTTTTAAGGAAAGTAGGGTTTAGCAGTAGGACACAATAGAAGGAACCCTGCATCATGAAAAATAGAATGAATGCATTGCATGAAAATGTAAAAAATTCAATAATTTTTCTTTTTTTTTTTCAAAAGGAAATCATGAAATTATCTTAAATTTTGTAGTTTTATTTTCCTAAAAAAAATATAGAGATTTCTTCGATTTTATAGATATATTTTTTTGAAAAATATCATGACATTCAAAATTTTCACAGAATGATATACGTAAATTCCTTTTTAATATTTGCAGGAGAAAAATAGGAGAACTTTGAAATGTTTTAGGAATTTTTATAGAACTTTGAAAACCCTTCAAGAATATTTGTAGGAGAAAAATGGAGAACTTCGAAATTCATCAGAAATTTTAAGGAGAGCTCGAACAAAAACAAATTCTTCTTTCAATTTCTTTTCGAAACATAATATTCCACATTTTTAGAAAATTTAGGAAAAAATTCACAAATTTCTGAGTGAAAATAGAGAAGCCTTCGAAATTCCATCCTTCTACTTAATTCAATAAATTATCTACAGGATTTTTTTCGAAAAAACAAGAGATTTGCTTTTAATTTCATTTTTCACAACATAGTTTCATAGAATTTCTAGAGGGTTTCTGAAATTCTCTCAAAAACAAGGTTGCCTGTAGAATTTAAGAGGAAGGGTTTTAAATTCCCTCCTTCCATAATGGCTTCTAAACACAATTTTCAGACAATTAAAGAAATTTCCCTAAATTTCTTCATGCAATTCCTACAAGGACAATTTCGTAAACCCAAAATGTTTTCTGAGCAAAATCCCTAAAAAAAATTTGTAGTGGAATTTTTACCTTACAATCAATGTTCGCTTCCTGTTTTACCTCGGCCTCTACTTCTGACGTCGCCTACAACTCAAACTTCTTTGTCCTTCTATAGCTGCGTAGCTTCCTCAACTATTTACATCATTTGTGGGCGGAGACTGAGTGCAAGGTGGTAGATTAGGTTTTTTTACCCTAAATTACCTTCTAATTTCCCATTAAACCCTTGTCATTGGATTATTTCCAATCTGATGGAGGAGATCTTATGTTGGGTTGACCTTTTTACATATGCAACATTGTCGACACTTGTCGAGTTTCTAGCCCTAGATTTATTTGCTAATCAATGGTTGAAGTTGTTGATCCGTGACTCTGCTTCATATAGGGTGCATGGGTACGATGACGTTGATCGAGGTGCCTCCCCTTTTCACCATACCTTGGTACATTCCATGCAGGTTTATTTACCATCACTTTGATGAATGGGGGTCCACATGTCATCGCCAAAGATTAATTTTCTCATCGCATCATCATGTTTCACCATGCTATGTTGCTAACTTAACCTTGATGTGGCATCATTTTCCCTCACTATTGCTTTTTGACCTTGACATGGCATCCTAGGGTTTTTACCCTTTTTAGGTTTTTAATTCATGATTAAACCTCCATCATTGATTTCCTTTAATCGATGGTGGAAAGCGACGATTGAAATTTTTATGTGGCTTGTCATTCCCACACGTGGTGGTTGCGATGTCCAATAGCGATGGTTTAATCGTATCTTTGGCCAACTCATCGATGATTGGATTTTATGGCCATGAGACGCTGAGTTGTCTTTCACATTTCCCATGCCATCGTGCCTTTGCTAGATGTGCTAACCAATAGAACGTCTCCAAATCATTTCCTAGGTTTGACTTTTCACCATGTCGTTCATCGTTTTCCACCTTTGCGTCACTTGCCCATGAACTTTATTAATTTCCATGGTCAAGGTTTTAATTAATCCATGGCTACTTTAACCTTTATGACATGGCTTCCAATGCTCGTGTGGCTATGAAATGGTAGTGAGGTGCACCTTGCATTCTTCACTTGGTGCTTTCATGGTGGTATAAAAACTATCCTTATTGCATTGGCCAATCAAAACAAACCTATGCTCAATCACGTCAATTCCACGGTCAGCTTCAAATTTCAAGGTGGATTCTTGCTAGATCTTAACGTCATCCTTGCACCGATAGACAAGACTTCATGGTAAAAATTAAATAGTGTTACTCATGCCACGAAAAATGTCGTCTCACCCCTTTTTGCCTTTTTGATTAAAATAGTTATTTTTTTATTCTTTAAACTTCTACCAACAAAGTGAATTTAAACCATCCTTTGAAGTCCGACGAATGGGTTTTATAAATACGATGGATTTAAGAGTTATTTGAAGTCCAATGTATAGCTCACGTCATTAAAGCAAGTTTAAAAATTATTTGAAGTCCGATGCTTAGCTCTTAGATTTTCCCGCCAAATTGATGCTTCCTTCAAATTTAATTTTCCCACCAAAACACTTAGGTTTTTTTTTTCAAATGCAAGTCTACGGAAAGCTTGCTACTGAAACTTTGCTATGGAAAACATTATTAAGAGAGTTTCATTTTATTGCAAAATTTTTCTCCCCCCAAACTGTATTATGGACTTAATATATTAGCCTTATACCTCCCCCAAACTGTAATTTTGGCTATATAGCCAAAACAAAAATAGAGGGAAAAATATGTTGATATTTATTTATTTTATTTTATTTATTTAATGGTATGGGGGTATATATATAGATATAGATATATTTTATTTTATTTTAATTAATTTATTTATTTTATTATTATTATATATAATTTATTTTATTTTATTTTATTTATTATTATTTTTATGGAAGATTTTCTTCTTTTAATTTCATAAGGAGTTCCATGTGGATGCAAATCGAATATCAGTCATCAATATATAAAGTGGATCTTTTACCATAGACTTGGATAATAGCAACAGGAAAATAGGATAGTTGTCTTGATGTCATTTTGATGGCTTTTCTTTCTTTTGGGAGTATACCTATTTTTGCTGCTCTTATAGGGTGCAAAGCTTTGGGGAATTGGATTCCCAACCACTCTATCAGAGTCTTGATGGGAATTGTAACCCTATCCTTACTGCTTTGTCCCTATAAGTAAATATCGAGGTTCTTGGGAAATACAAACCATATTTTTGTAGGATGAGATAAACTATAGTACCTACATATGGAATAGAAATTTGCTCATGACTTTTGCTTGCTTACAACATTCTAGAGTTGTTTTACAAAGACTCAAACATCCTAGTGACTTTGAACAAGTTCATCTATTCATCTCACAGATCAATATGATGCTAAGGGTGTCCTAATGTTTTCAAGCCTCTCAAGGACCAACTGTGTGTGTAGTGAATGTTCATTTCTCATCATGAGTAAGGATTGAGTAAACCAATGGTCACTTATGCCAACAAGCTAGCTTATCTATGAGCATCCATAGGTCTTGTCCAGACTTAGCGCTACTACGTAAGGATACCTTATTGCCAGGTAGGTTTCATTCAACCCATTGTTGTAATGAGGATCACCCCATGGTTTTTGAAATACTAAGAATTCCAGGGATTCAAGCTCTTCACCCTTATTTTATTTGAATTTTATTTGGGATACTTGCTCATTTTGAGAGGGAGCAAGGAATTTTTATTGCTTTTTGGGATTCTTGCTCATTTTAAGGTGGAGCAAGGAGATAATTTTTGGGATACTTGCTCGTTTAGAGAGAGAGCAAGGGATTTTTTTTCAAGGATGAAGGGGGAGCTTGTCCTTTTGCCAATTCATTAGCTTTCTAGACCACGTGCATAATTGGATAAGTAGGGGAAACCATTCACTCTATGGCAATAGTAACTCATGGGTTAGTCTTTCCAAACTTCACAATTTTTTTATTTGTTATAATGTGCATAGTCCAAGAGGAAACTTGATTGACTAGGAGCAACTTATAACATCCAAATATTGTTTGATTTTCAATGAAGATTTGCTCAAAACACTAGTGGTGGCTGAATAATTGAAAACACCTAGATTTTGATTTAGCAAACAAAGGTATTATGCAAGATGTGGCAGTAATTTTCCTACAAACTCACAAGCTGATAAAAATAAAGAAATATCTTTTCAGGATCTTTTTGAAACAATATTGAGACTGAAGAATTGATGAAGAATGAGGTGAAAGTATTGCAAATATTGGAACTCCACTATGAAACAAAAAGAAGCATAATCCTTTTTTTATGTATTATTTATATGTATATATTTTATATATGTATATTTTAGATATAAAGCAACAACTTATTTAATAGGTAGTATATTTTTTGCTTGTTAAAGAGAAGTATTTATTCAATAGTAGTGATTTGTATTTTAGATATATAATACAAATCAGTTCGTTGCTTAATATGGTGCATGAATTCTTCTTTAGATTGTGGATTTTTATATAATTTAAGCCTATGTCCATTAACTAGCAATTTTTTGGTTGAGTCATCAATAGGCTTGAGTTTTACTATACCATTTTTGAATATCTCTTCAATTTCATAGGGCCCAAGCCATATTGTCCTTAACTTCCCTTGAAAATCATTGAAGCAAGAGTCAAATAGCAAAGCCCAGTCTCCTGGTTGAAACATTCTAGGTACAATGTGTTTATCATGCCATTTCTTTCTTTGTTGTTGTGTTAATTCAGTTCTATGAAGTGCTTCAAGTCTCCTTTCATCAAGAATATTTAATTTCTCTAACCTAGCCCTTTGTGCTTGGTCTAAGTTCATATCGAGTTGTACTGTTGTGCAAAGAGTCTCAATTTCAAACTCGATGGGCATGATGGCTTACTTACCATAAGTCATATCATAAGGTGTTAAACCAATGGTAGTCTTCCAAGTTGTGTTATAAGCCCATACAACTTATTTCAATATTTCTGCCCAATCTACTCTACTAGTGGCCACAATTTTAGTTATTATCTTTTCAAGCTCTCGATTGGTTACTTCCACTTGTCCATTGGCTTGAGGATGATATGGTGAAGTTTTTCTGTGTTTTATTTGATAGATTGTGGTGAAATTTTCTATTACTTTAGAGAGAAATTGAGTTCCTTGATCCGAAACTAGTTCTCTAGGTGCTCCAAAGTGCAACATAATGTGTGAATAAAGAAAATCAATGATAGGTTCAACTTGTGCTCGTGGCATAGCTTCTACCTCTACCCATTTTGTAACATAATTTGTGCACACAAGTATATGTTTATTATTTGCACTCGAAGGATCTATAGGTCCAACAAAATCAATTCCCCACTTCTCAAATGGTTCAAACATAATTTGGGGTACCAAGGGCATCTCCATTATAGGGGTTGGTTTACTAGCCCTTTGGCATGCATCACATCTATCAACAAATTGGTGAACATCCTTATTTATAGTAGGCCAAAAGTATCTAGTTTGGAATATTTTACTAACTATTCTTTGGGCTGCATAGTGACCTCCACAAGGTTCTTCATGTGTTGCTCTAATGATATCATACACATCTTCTTCATGCACACATCTCCTAACTACATGGTCTGGGCAAGACTTGAATAAAATCCCATTAATCCACATGTAAGGGCCGCTCTGATGTATTAACTTTCTTCACTCATAAGGTGTGAAATTTTGAGGCATCTTTCTTGTTACCAGATAATTTACTATATCAGCATACCATGGAGAAAAAATAGAAAGAGCAAACAAATGTTCATCTGGAAAGCTAAGGAATTAATTCATCATCATCAAGTATTTGCATACGAGATAAATGATCTGCAATGGCATTGATGAGGCTTAGGCTTATATGTAGACTTTAGGATTTCATTTTGTTTTTCCTAAAGTTATTGCCGATATATTTTTTTTGACATTTTGATATTTCTCCAAGTCATGTCGGTAGATCTTAATCCCATAGTCCTCGGATTGTTGTTTGTATGGCTTATTTAATCCCTATAAAATAATATACATAACAACTTCGTTATTGCCGTATCATAACTAGTATCAGAGCAGGATTTTTATGGTGGTTTTAGGTTTCTTTTTTCGACCCCATTGTTATCCTGATTGAAGCTTGTTATTTCTACATGAATAGTTGGTTAGATCAACCAATTTATAGCATTCAAATTCCTCTAAATATTCGTAACACTACTTATTCTCACAACGTGTTACTATATTTATGCAGATTGTTCCTGTAATGGCTAAGAATATCATCGTCATATAACCACAAATTTGTGGTTGAAACAACTGTTTCAGATCAGCTTTGTCATAGTCCACGATGGAGAACAACCCGCATTATCCTACATTGCCTACAGAACGCATATAAAAAATAACCGTTGTCCATCTACATTGATCTTGCATCAACTCTCACTGCATTTGGAAGACGTGTTCCTCCCCGTCTCTACAACCAGCCACCATTCCTGCAGTCCCGTCGCTATTGGTGTTTCAAATGCTTGCGAATATTCTAGTCTGCAAAACTCCTGCCGTGATCTCCATATTGTAGATTGTTGTTTTCTTTCAGTAGATGAAACCCATACTTGCTGTTAGGAGCTATTATTGCTGAACAACCATTTTTTGCTCTATGTCCGGTGAAAGGATATCGACAGAAGACTAGCCGTAGTGGAGGAAGCCTTCACGTTTCCATTATAGGTATTTTATAATATTTGAAACATGATGGAATTATCGATTTCACGTGTTCGATGCCTGAGGGCGATCTTTTATATAGTCATGAGAAATTTTATTGGTGGTACAACATCACCAAGTTGATGCGTGTGTTAGATTTATCTTCATCAAGCCGCATGAAATCTTCTGTATGTGCATTCTTGTTCCCTACAGTGATTAAATCTACAATAAGACAGAATGCCAAAGCTACAACACTATTCCTTTTATGATCAATTCACCCAATCAGAAGTACGAACCCCGCATGTTGGCATAATTGAGGCACATATCACAGGAGGTCGTTTGAGGTTAAACATAGTGGGTGCCACATCTACATATTTGCAGTGGGCACCACATCTACAAATATGTTCAAAAGAGTATGCAACTTTATGCGTTATATCCCACATTTTATGGGAAAAAGCTATTTTAGGGTTTAAAGAGATATCGACATAATTAATAAATATCCAACACATGTTGTAAGCGTCATTCAAATTCTCATACACGTTCCAACTATGATATTAGTGGATTCCTCTGAGTTGCACATGCGGGTTTCCCATTTTTTGTAAGTGTGAATTCCTTACCTTTTTGTCTTACCCAAATCGACTCATTTGTTTTTAGTGAGTCACAAGGCCAGTTTTTATATATAAAAAAAAGGCAGCAATTGAAACTTGTTAAGTTTAAGTGGTGTTTTAAGAGGTTTCTCAACATTAGTTTTGGCAAAGAGGTCATTTTTATTGGCAAAAAAAAAAAAACAAAACAAAAAAGAAAATTGCTTTTAGACAAAACTATGTACCAATAGTGCTATTTTTTCATTAACTTTGTAAAATTGCATTTCAATTTGCAATTATTTGAGCATTTTAGACCCTTTTGTAACATCAATTTGTAAGACCTTCTGGCGCGTACTAGAGGTCAAATGGCTGCCGAATTGGTCGACAAAATGGCTCAACTCACACAACTTGTGAGTGCTTTAGCCGATAAGGTCACCACTCAAGATATTCAACCCCATTGTGATGTTCCCATCTACGATGGTTCACAGGATCCTGAAGTTCTCAACAATTGGATTTTGGACATGGATAGTTGGTTTGAGTACACCAAATTGGAGAAGGCCCAAAAAGTTGCTTTTGCTAAGCTTAAATTGTCGGGCCTTGCTAAGATCCTTGTCACTGATCGTCAGAGGACGCAAAATCCCATTGATACATGGGATGAATTGCAACGTGTTTTGAAGAGTAGTTTTTACCCTTCAAATTATGTCGAAGACCTTGAAATCAAATGGCTACGTCTTCGACAAACTGCTCATATGAGTGTTCATGATTATGTGTTGCAATTTAACAAATTGAGAATTTTGAATTCAGTGCAGGATTCTGCTACTCAACTTGTGACCAAATTCAAAAGTGGATTGCAGGAACCACTTTATCGCAAGTTGAAATACAAGGTCATTGTAAGCATTGATATGGCTTTCAATCAAGCCATTCTTGCGGAGGAGGAATTGCGAGAGTCATCGCGCGAGACTCGCTCTTCATCATCGGGAGGAAATCCGAAGGCTTCACAACAACAATCCAAGGCGGCTAAGTCTTCTTCTTATTCCCCCTCTTCTCCTTCTCCCACTTCTTCTTCTTCCTCTTCTTCTTCTCAAAAATCTTCCAAAACTCCTGTGGAATGTACTTATTGTAAGAATAAGGGTCATCAAAAACATCAATGTTTTAAGTTGAAGAATTTGAAAAAGAAGTCCCTAGTTGTAAAGCCTTCAAATGAGGAACCTCAAGAAGGTCCCATTGAGGCTACAGGGGAAAGAAAGATATATAAGGAATTGGCTGGGTTGAACAAATTAACCCTCATGAACACTTCAAAAGGGGATCGTGAGAACTTGTTTGTGACCACGGTTCACCTCAATGATTCCTTTGTAGTTGATTGTATCATCGATAGCGGCTCGCAGAAGAATCTAATTGTGAGGTCCGTTGTTGACAAACTAAAGTTGCCAATGAATCCCCATCCTCATCCGTATCCTTTAGGGTGGAAGGATAATGGGACTTCATCAGACATCACACACACATGCACTATGAATTTTGCTTTCAGTCCCTCTTTTGTGGACACAGTTGTGTGTGATGTCACTCCAATGGACTGTTGTGGTTTATTGCTTGGGAGACCCTATCAATATGATAGGAGGTCTATTCATGATGGGTTTAAAAACACATATACCTTGCACAAATATGATAAGGCCTACATAATCAGAAGCACTCAACAAACTCCACAAAATTTGATGCTCAGTTGTAGACAAGCACGCAAGGCTGTAAATCAAGCAAGGGAACTAGCACTCATCTTTATCAGACCACATAATGAACACAATCAAGCACCTAAGCAAAAACAACATATGCATGCTTCAGTTAATTCTTTGCTACAATCATATTCAGGTGTGTTTCAAGAACCTACAAGTCTTCCACCTCAAAGAACAATTAATCATAGCATTGAAATTGTTCCTGTTGCTTCACTTCCTAATGCTCCAATGTATAGACAATCAATAGTGCAAATGGAAGAAATTAAAAAACAAATTCATGATTTGTTAGCAAAAGGTTTCATCAAACCTAGCACTTCTCCTTGTGCTTCACCTATTTTGCTTGTATTGAAGAAATATGGCACTTGGAGACTATGCATTGATTTTAGAGCACTGAATAAGATCACCATCAAAAATCGATATCCACTTCCATGAATTGATGATCTCTTGGATCAGCTCCAAGGAGCTAAATTCTTTTCCAAGATCGATCTCAAAAGTGGGTATCATCAAGTCAGAATTGAGGCAGAGGATACCTGGAAGACTGCATTCAAGACTAATATGGGGCTCTTTGAATGGCTTGTCATGCCCTTTGGTCTTACGAATGCTCCAACCACATTCATGCGGCTAATGAATGAAGTGTTTCGTGATTGTTTGGATAAATTTGTAATCATTTATTTAGATGACATCCTTGTGTTTTCTCCAACTTGGAAAAGTCATCTTGAGCACTTGGAATATGTTCTTCAAACTCTTCAGAAGAACCAATTGTATGCCAATCTTCCCAAGTGTTCTTTTGGGTAAACTTCCATTGCCTATTTGGGATTTGTAATCAGTGAAAAAGGAGTTCAAGTGGATCCTGCTAAGATCGAAGTCATTCTCCAATGGCCAACTCCTACTTCTGTCATGGAGTTGAGGAGTTTTCTTGGACTTGCTAATTTCTATCGCAAGTTCATTGCAGGATATTCCACCATTGTTGCTCCTCTGCACCATTTAACAAAGATCAAAATTTAGTTTCAGTGGACAAAGGAACAACAGGAGGCCTTTGACACTTTGAAACAAAAATTGTGTAGTGCACCTGTCCTTGTGTTGCCAGATCTTGCACAACCTTTTGAGATTGAGACAGATGCTTCACAATATGCACTTGGAGTCGTGCTTAAATAGAATGGCCATCCAGTGGCCTATCATTCTGAAACTTTTTTTGAGGCCAAGAAAAATTATTCCACTTATGATAAGGAGTTGTATGCATTGGTGCAGGCCATCAAATATTGGAGACATTATCTTTTGGGCAAAGAGACAGTAGTTCACACCGATCACATGCCCCTTAAGTTTCTTCAATCTCAGTCCAAAATTGAAGAAGCTCGACACATGAAGTGGGCATCCTATTTGCAGCAGTTCCATTTGGTGATCAAGTACAAGAAAGGGTAAAATAATGTAGTGGTAGATTGTCTCAGTCGACCTCCATCAGCCCATGCCTTGACTGTTGTAACTATGTCTCATATTGGCTTCCAGTCGTGGCCTTCACAATATCCATTGGATCCTGATTTTGCCAAAGTATTTCAACAACTTTCTCATCCTTCATCTACCAATTTGAGAGCCCTTCATGACTTTCATATTCAGGATGGAATGTTGTATAAGTTGGATAAGCTTTGTGTTCCTCGTGAGCATAGGGAGTCTCTCTTGAAGGAGGCTCATTCTACACTTTATGGAGGACACTTTGGCAAGCAGAAAACTCTACATCATCTTCAACGATTTTTCTTTTGGCCCCACATGCAGAGAGATGTCCTTCACTTCTTGCGATAATGTGCCATCTGCAACCGTTCTAAATCCACAAACAAGAAATTGGGCATGAGTATGCCTTTGCCCATTCCTTCTCATCCTTGGGAGAGCATTTCCATGGACCTATTGAGCGGTTTCCCAATGACAGTGAGGCAACATGATTGTGTCTTCGTCATTGTGGATAGATTCAACAAGATGGCCAAATTCATTCCATGTCGTAAGACGAGTACTGCTCAGGACTTGGCCCAAATTTTCTTTGAGATAGTGTGGCGCTCTTTTGGTCTTCCCACCAACATTGTATCCGATCGAGACTCATGATTTGTGGGTCACTTTTGGAGATCCCTTTGGAAGATCTTAGGAGTTTCACTTAACTTCTCTACTGCCTATCATCCACAATCCGATGGGCAGACAGAGGTGGTTAACCGTACGCTTGTGCAGAGTTTGAGGATTTACCATCATTCCACTCCAGCCAGGTGGGATTTAAGCCTCACTCACATTGAGCACGCGTATAATAGGGTCATTCATAGTTCTACTAGGCACTCTCCTTTTGAGGTTTATTTTGGATTTCAGCCATTGGCTCCTTATGAGTTGCCTTTGTCCTTGCCCTCACCAGCTACCATGCATATTCAGAAGGAGCAGGAAAAGGCAAACTCTTTTGTACAACACCTGTAGAGCCTTCAGTCCAAAGTGGTTCAGATTCTTCAGAAGACTCAGTAGAAGCAATGACAACAAATGGATCGACATCGTACTCCTCATCATTTTTAGGTTGGTGACAAAGTATGGTTTTATCTCGATAGGCGACGTTTTGTGGATAAGGTACATAGCAAAATCAAGCCTCTCCGCTATGGACCTTATACCATTATTCAAAAGATTTCAGAGAATACCTTTCGCCTGGATCTTCCAGCTCATCTTGGCATTCATGATGTCGTCAATGTTGATCTCCTCAAACCATACTATGATTCCACCTTGGAATCCACTCCAGCTATCAATCATCCTATTGATGTGGTTCCTGATGCACAACTTCCGCTTGCCGCCGATACACTCTTTGATACGAAGACTCGACAGACTCGCTAGGGTACTTCTACTTCATATCTTGTGGCCCGTCGTGGCCAATTTCCACACCAGGCTCGCTGGATTTCTGCTCACCATATGTCCCAGGATTTTCCCTCTTTGTTAAAAGCATTGGAGTCCAATGCTTCTTTTGTTGGGACGAGTGATGAGGTTTAGTTTAGCTTAGACTTTAGGATTTCATTTTATTTTTAATTTTATTTTTCCTAAAGTTATTATTGACATATTTTTACCAACATTTTGATATTTGTCCAAGTCATGTCGGAAGATCTTAATCCCATAGTCCTCGAATTGTTGTTTGTATGGCTTATTTAAGCCCTATAAAATAATGTACATAACAGATTCGTTATTACCATATCAGGCATTGTATTTGCCTACTTAATCTATGATTGTAACATTAAATTATTGAAGCAAAAGAAGCCATATAACCACCCTACCTCGTATTGTGGCTTTGTTCATTAAGTATTTAAAGACAGAGTGATAAATGTGAACAAATACTTTATACCCTGTTATGTAATGTTTAAATTTATTAATGGCATGAACTAAGACCAAGAATTCCTTCTCAGTAACTGTATAATTTACTTCAGCCCCATGTAAATTCTTACTTACATAATAGATAGCATAAGGCATTTTATTTTCTATTTATTGAAGTATTGCTCCTATTGCATATGCTGATGCATCACAATGGATATGAAAGGATAAATCCTATTTTAGCCCTCTTATTATTGGATCAGTAATTGATTTTTCTTTTATTATTTCATAAGCTTCTTGACATGCTTCAATCCATTCAAATTCATTATCTTTAGTTAAGTTTTTAAGCATAGGAGAAGCAGTTTTGCTGAAATCCTTAATGAATCTTCGATAGTATCTTGCATGCCCTAAAAAGATTCTTACCTCTATTTGCATTTTGGGAGGTTGAAGAGACTGAATAACTTGTATTTTTATAGGATCTACCTTAACACCTTCTTCTGATATATAATATCTTAAAACAATACCCCTCCTCATCATCATAAAACACTTTTCATGACTTAGAGAAAGGTTTTACTCTGTGCATCTAGCTAGGACTTTTTGTAAACTTGCTAGAGTTTCTTCAAATGTGTCATCATATACTGTAAAGTCATCCATATAAACTTCTACGCATTCATTAATCATACACCAAAAATAGTGAGAACAACTCTTTGAAATATAGAAGGTGCATTGCATAGACCAAAAGGTAGTACTCTATAAGCATAGGTTCCTATGGGATATGTAAAAGTGGTCTTCTCTTGATCTTCCTCAACTATTGAGACCTGATTATATCCACTAAATCCATCCAATAAATATAAGTATTTCTAACTATCTAGAGTGTGAAGGACTTGAGCAATAAAAGGCAAGGGAAAATAGTCCTTCTTTGTTACTTTATTTAATTATCTGTAGTCTACACAAATTCTCCATTTACTTTTATTTTTAGGAACTATTACCAATGGTGAAACCCATTTACTATCAAAGATAGGGTATATAAATCTCACATTTAAGAGCTTAACAATTTCTTCCTAAACTATTTATTTCATATCTAAATTTAATCATATTTGAGGTTGTCTTACTCGATGACAACCTTCTTGAATGAAAATACGGTGGGTAAAAATACTCAGATGTATCCCTTTCATATCCTCATAATTCCATGCAAATGCTGTCCAATATTTCTTGAACACTTCTATCAATTGTGATTCCTGAATGTTTGTAATCTCATTTCTTATATTTAAAGTTATTCTAGATGTAATATCTATTTTTTTATAATTATTATCTATACTCATTGTTTCATGTTTAAGAGTGTTTAGTTGATGATTGTAAGGGACCATTTGGTGAGGGTAACTTGTGCTTGCTTTACTATTAATCATGGTAACCTCATTAGCACCTTGTTCCTCATTAATAAGTGAAATTAAAGGCCCTTCAATTTCTTGTTGAACACACTCTTCTAACATATTGATTGATAAATTTTGAATATCATCCAATTCTTCAGGAGAATCATACCAAAACTGATTTGAAAAATCATTATCTTTTACTGATTCAGGAAACAAGCTAAGATTTTTAGTATACTTGCCATTTAAAATAGTCATATTTCCAGATCTGCAACTAATATAAGCATCAGCTGTTGCAAGCCATGGTATTCCCAATATCAAGGAGTGCCCCCCTAACTTTTTCTTTGGTTGTAAGATTATAAAGTCTACAGGGTATTCCCATGAACTTCCAAAAACTATAATATCTTCTAGTTTCCCTTCTGGTTTAATGGTAGATCTATCTGCAAGTTGGAGCACTATAGAGGTTAGTTGAATCATGTGTACCCCTAAATATTTTGTTGTTCCCTTTGTCATGATGTTTATGGCATCCCCTAAGTCTACTAAGACATTATGCAAATCTATTCTACCAATGTGAACTGTGATTATAGGTACTCCATGATTTGTATACTTTGGTAACAATTTCTCACCAGTCATTATTTCAAATAATTACCCAATAACTTTAATAGTTATAAGTTCATTCTTCTTTCTCCTTTGTGAATTTGTTATACTTTTTACCAATTTTAAGTATATGGGAATGTCTTTAATATCTTGTAAAAGAGGAATTCTAATAGAGATATTTTCCAATTCTTGAAGAAAATCAAAAGCTGGTTTAGATGGTTATTTAGGTATAGCCAATATTTCAAAATGGAGCTCTTATTTATTTTTGAGAAATTTGAACCTCTTTCTGTTGATCCAACACTTCTTCTAGGGAAATTTCTATTCCTTCATCATATTTATCATCTTGTCCTTTTTCATTACTTGATTTTTTGATAGGTTCTTCACGTTTTGTGAAGGTTGCTCTATGATCTTCCAATACTTTTCCAGATCTTAATTGAATTTGTTGACAAGGCATTATAGATATTGAACATGCCTCGTTTGTTTCATAGACCTGTTGAGTATTTTTATTATTATTAGGGTTAGGCACAAGTTGAGTTGGTAGAGGTGCCTGTTTAGGAGGATTGTTGTTTGGAGGTGGACAGAGTCTGTTTTGAGGTAGTTACCCCCTAAATTGATTTTAAATTTTTTGTTATTGGGGCTACCCTTGAGACTAGCTAGGTCCTGTCTGATTGTATTGGCAATTCCAACTAGATGCATTTTGACTTTGGCTTACCATCCATGGAGGTGAATTTCCATATGAATTGGAATTTAATTGTGACCAAGGAGGCATGTTCCAATATTGATTATATTGATTCCAATTTGACCAATTTGGAGTATTTGACCAATAATTAGGTCTCTATTGGTTGGAATAATTAAAGTTTGACAAATTGGGTGGACCATTAAATGGACCATTCCTTATTTGAGCTATAAAGTAGACATATTATGCATCTTCGAACTCAAGCTATTTTATAGCGGTTTTGATAGCTAAGATATATTTACAGTTTTTAGTATTATGGTTTTTGTCATAGATTTTGCAACATGCAAAATGTTGGAAATATTTGTAACACTCAAAGGGCATTCCCTTAGATTATGTTTCTTTTCACATCTATGAAAATATATCTCTTCAATATTTTGATCCTTTGGTTTCTTATCCATGAGGTCGAGGGATGATGTTAATGTGCTTAATAAATTGATTTTGAGATTTTCTAGCATATTACCAATTTCACCTCGTGTTACTCCTCCTAATGATGGGTATTTAGTACTTTTTAATGGTTTGTTTCTTGAATAATTTTTACAAAGATTTATGATCTCTCCTAATATATCCCCCTTTACCATAAGATTTAGTATGTCTAAGACATCTTCCTTGAGCCATATTAGAAAAAGTTCTTTCTGAACTTCCTCATCCAACTCAATGTTTACTCTTGATCCTACAAACTGAAATATCTCGAGGTAGTCCTCAAGGGATTCATCATATTTTTGATTCATACAAAACAACTCTACTTTCTTATCCTAAATCCTACAATAGTCCTGGTATCTTTCAAGGAATATGTCTTATAATCCTCGTTCTCCATCCCATCGATTGCAAATATTTTCCCCTAGACCCATGAACCATCTTAAGGCTGCATCCTTAAGTGTAGAAGGAAATAGTCTTAGTTTTTGCTCATTCATGGTGTAAAAGTAATATTGGAGCACCACTTCAAATTCAAAAAGGAAAGCATCAAGATCCTCATGTGGTTTCCCATGGAAAGTAGGTAAAAAATTAATAGAGACTAGTTTTGGTTCTCTTGTTAGCCTATCCTCGGGAGAAGGAATTGGAAAGGCAAAAGTATTTCTTTGTCCACCCCCCACTTTGGTTTTCTACTTCTCCTTGATCTTTTGTTCTTTGCCTTTGGTTTCTATTTACTTCCCCTTATTCACTACCTTGATTAACCATGACTGGATATAGAATTTCAAGAATTGGACCAAGTATGTGATCGATGAAGATAGACGAGGGATCGATATGATCATCAAAATATGGTTCAGGTAGCAAATATATTTTGGGATCTTGTTGTTGGATATTGATAATGTTTTCCCTACGTAACTATATTTTAGGGTTATTTTAGCATTGTTAGAGAGAATGTTGGATGAATATTAGTATCTTCTAAGTTTAGATGTTGTTATGTAATTTATGCATTGTGTCTATGTTGAGCTATGGTCTGTTATGATCGAGCTCTATAAAATGTAATTTTTTTTTTTAGAAAAAAAAATTGTATGCGAGTATAATTCACATTTGGTATCAGAGCATCAAGGGAAGTTGTTAGCAATAAGATCTACCCATCATAATTTGTGAGTTCAGATCTGTAAGTTGTTAGTTGATTTGTTGTAAGATCGAGTGTGAGGAGGCGTCTTGCTACTGAAGATCATTGGTGAGACATTCAAAGGAAGACTTTGTTGGAAAACAGAGTTACTATGAGGAGACATGAGGAAATTTTGTGATCATGACAAAGACAACGAACGCTCTGTGAGAACTGAGAAAGCTTCATGACGTCTTTGTAGCTACGTGTGAGAAGTACATATGCATGGAAATGATACGTATGAATGATATGTCTATGAGAAGAATGTAATAAATGTTAAAAACGATGTACCATGGAGTTCTATGGAAGAAACAAAGATAAGATAATGAGGAGCTCCTACGAAGACGTGTTGCCAATACTGTACTAGGTGAAAGCCGTATTTTTGTGTTATGTGAAGGCAAAAATACAAGGAGCTATTTTTTGAATGGACATATTTTTGAGAGGAGATAGCTCGTGTGATCACCATTATTTGAGAAGATATAAGCTCGTAAGACATAACTATACCTATCATATCTCAGAGGATGTCAAAAATAATTTTATATTTTATATTTCTTTAGAAATGCTAAATAATTATGTTGACAGTCAACGTGGAGTCATTTAGCCATTGCAATTAAAGTTTAAGTTTTGTTTTAATCATCCATCAGTGGATTTTTTACTCACATGACGTTAAAATATATAATTATAGATCCACATGTTAGTCGCTTACAATGATCACAAGTGATATTTTGTGAGTTTAATTATGTTTGAAGTGAGACAAATATTTTGCTAGATGTGGATCACTGTTGTGTCATGACAGTGATGGCAAGTGATAATAGCATTTGAGGTGAGCTCTAATCCTTCGCATGATTTTCACTATAACATTAGCACAACTCCTGTGAGCGGATGAATGTTGAAAGGATGGACGTTAGCATAATTGTCTATTTCAATTGAAAGGATATACACAAAAAAATTCACTTTGCTGAACGTCTTGGATTAGTACGCCCACTTGAAAACAAAGGTTTTCCTCCTCCATTGATAGCAACGATCGAAAGGTGAGAGAAGCAGTTACAATATGCTATGAACAATTTTTTTTATACATTAAAAAATAGTTTACTATTTTTTCACTTGAAGGAAAACTGTCTGTTGAGACAACATTGCGCTAAAACTCATAGTGAGTTAAGAAATATAGGAGAAAACTATTATTTGTTGCAAGTAAAGAAAAAAAATAAATAGTAGAGTGTTTGACACCAAAAGGGAAGTGTTGTTTGCTTCAAATAAGTGTTAATTTTTGCATTATAACAACAAAGAGTTATTTTTTACATTTAATCTAATGGCTAATAATAATAATCTTCCCATTCTTGAGTTCAATGGGCTAGATTATGAGTATTGGTCTATCAATATGAAGATATTACTCATTGGAAAATGTTTGTGGGACATAGTCAAAGATGGCTATGCAGAACCCATAGATTGGACAACATTGAGTGCATCTGATAAGACTGCCAAGAAGGATTCCCAAAAGAAGAACTCATTTACTCTCTATCATCTCCAAGAAACCTTGGAGAAGAGCATCTTTCCAAGGATTGCTTCTTGTTCAACAGCACTCGAAGCATGGAAAGCCTTGAAAGATAGCTATCAAGGGAGTGATCAGGTGAAGCAAGTAAGGCTTCAAACCTTGAAGTGATATTTTGAGAATCTCAAAATGTAGGAAGATGAAAAAGTTGGTGACTATTGTGTGAGAGTGAAAGCATTTGTCAACAAGATGGAGACACTTGGAGAAGACATAAAATCTGAAGTGGTTGTGAAGAAAATGTTGATAAAACTTCTTCATAAATGGAACCATATTGCAATCATTATTGAGGAATCTAAAGATCTTTCTAACCTCACTTTTGATGCACTAATAGGTTCTTTGATGTCTCATGAAGAAAGACTACAGGGTGCTACATCTTCAAGCTTTGGAGGTGATGAGAAAGCATTCTCATCCAAGGAAGGTGATAATGCACAAGGAAGAGGACAAGGAAAATTCCAAGCAAGAGGACAAAGGAGAGGCAAAGGAAGAGTTAGATAAAGAGGTGGAAATCAAGGAAGAGGAAGAGGAGGTGACAAAACAAATAAATCTTGTTACAATTGTGGTAAGGTTGGTCACTTTTCTAGAGATTGTTGGTCCAAGACTTCTCAATAAGGGAGAGGTCAATATGTAAACTATGGAGAAGAGGAAGGAACTTCTTCAATTTTTTTTCTCACCTATGGGAAATCAGATCAAAATCTCAAATAAACTTGGATTTTGGATATTGGTTGCTCATATCATATGAGTGGTAAAGAAGAGCTATTTGCTACAATCGATTTCACCTACATGTCAAAGATCAAATTGGGAGATGACAAAGCCCTACAAATTGAAGGTATGGGAGCCATGGAGGTTCCAAAAAAAGAAGGCACAAAGAAGGTAAAAAACATCTATTACACCCCCAAACTCCAACATAATTTGCTTAGTGTTGGAAAAATAATGGAAAAGAACTATAAGCTTATTTTTGAAGATGGAAAATGTGTAATTTTTGACAAAAACAATTGTAATAGAGTTGTTACACAAGTACCTATGACAAAGAATAGGTTATTTACTCTTAAGTTTTAGGAACAAGGAGGTGCCCAACTTGCTAATGTGGCCATAGAAAATCCAAGTGTTCTTTGGCACTTGAGATATGGTCATATTAACTTTGCAAGCTTGAAGTTGTTGACTTCACAAGCTATGGTATGTGGATTACCAAAAGTTGAAGAGCACAAGGAGGTGTGTGAAGGATGTGTTTTGGGAAAACACTCAAGAACCAAGTTTCCAAGAGGATAATCATGGAGAGAAAGCCATCCACTACAATTGGTACATTCGAATATTTATGGTCCAATGAATACCAAAAGCTTGGGTAACAATTCTTACTTTCTCACTTTCATTGATGATTTCTCTAGAATGTGTTGGATTTATTTTTTGAAAACTAAAGATGAAGCTTTTGAATGTTTCAAATATTTCAAAAATAATGTAGAGAATCAAAGTGAGTATGTTGTAAAGAGATTAAGGACTGATAGAGGAGGGGAGTTTTGTTCAAATGCATTTCTCAAATTTTATAAAGATTATGGGATCAAAAGGCAATTAACTACTGCCTAAACCCCACAACAAAAATGTGTGGCTGAAAGAAAGAATCACACTATTGTAGAAATGGCTAGATCAATGCTTCAAACAAAGCAACTCAGTAACATGTATTGGATTGATGCTGTTAGAACAAGTGTTTACATTTTAAATATGAGTCCTACTTCTAGTTTAGATGGGATGACTACTTATGAGGGATGGTATGAAAAAAAGTCAAATGTAAAACACTTCAAAGTTTTTGGTTGTCTTGCATATGCATACATTCCTAATGAAACAAGAAATAAACTTGACCCCAAAAGTAAAGCATGTATTTTCATTGGGTATTGCGAGTATTCAAAGGCATATAGACTCTACAATAAAAAAACACATAAAATTGTAATTTCCAGAGATGTGATTTTTGATGAAGGGGGACTCTGGGGTCATTAAAATTTTTTTGTTGATGATGAATCTCATGATGCAAGTCCCTCTCAAGTTCAGCAAGTGCAGCCCAAAAATAGCAAGGAATTCCAAGCCCAAGTTTGAGTACTACTTCAAGTACAACATATGCTACTCCAAGTCCTTCTACAAAAAGATCAGCAAGTTCTTCTCCAATGCCAATGGAAATAGATTAGCCATAAAGAGGTAAGAGAATACTTCAGTATCATCCCTCCTACAAAATTTTGGATAAGAATTTTTAAAAAATATACACTATAATTCAAGCTAGTGAGATGAATGCAGTTTTGAAAAGACTTGAAAATTTGCACATGTATGGTGATGATGACTCCCAAGAGCCTAAGGGAGATGTTGTAAACTATGCTTTAATGACTAGTGTAGAGCTAGAGCCATATAGTTATGAAAAATAATGTATTCATGATGTATGGCAACAAGCCATGAAAGAGGAAATGCCATCTATAAAAAAGAATGACACTTGGAAGCTAGTGGAGCTTCCTAAAGGCAAGAAATATATTGGATGTAAATGGCTCTACAAGACCAAATTCAATGTTGATGGGAGTATTGAAAGACACAAGGCAAGGCTAGTAGCAAAAGGGTTTACTCAGAAGTATGAAATTGACTATGAGGAGACCTTTGCTCCTGTTGCTAGACATGAGACCATCAAATTAGTACTTTCTTTGGCTGCCCACAAAGGGTGGAAAATTCAACACATGGATATTAATTGTACCTTTCTCAATGGGTACTTGAATGAAGAGGTTTTTGTGCAACAACCTCAAGGTTTTGAAGAATAAGGTAAGGATAACCTTGTCTACAAAGTGAAGAAAGCATTATATGCCCTCAATCAAGCACCAAGGGCATGGTACTCATGCATTGATGGCTACTTTAAAAATTATGGATTCACTAGGAGCAAAAGTGAACAAAGTAAATATATTCTCATTGTATGTTTATATGTGGATGATCTAATATTCATAGGTAGTAGTGTTAATATGAATAAGGAGTTCAAACACTCCATGATGAAAGAATTTGAAATGAAATATCTAGGCTTGATGCATTACTTCCTAGGCAGGAAAGTACATCAAACAGGTAAAGGTATCTTCATATATCAACACAAATATGCTCAAGATATGATAAATAAATTTTCTATGGAGCAATGCAAGTCTTTTGCAACTCCAACAGGTCATGGAATCCAATTAAGCAAAGAATATGGAGCACCAAAAGTTGACATGACCACTTATAGGAGCATGGTTGGGAGTCTAATGTTCCTCACCAACACAAGGCTGAATATTCAATATGCAGTTTCTCTTGTTTCAAGGTATATGACTGATCCATATGAACTTCATCTACAAGAAACTAAAATAATTTTGAGATATGTAAAGGATACATTAGATTTTGGGATCCATTACCACAAATGTAATTCTATAAAATTAGTTGGCTTTAGTGATAGTGATTGGGGCAGCAATATAGATGATAGAAAATCTACTGCAAGGAATTGTTTTAGTCTTGGATCAGGACTAATTACTTGGAGTTCCAAAAAGTAAACTGTTGTAGCATTATCATCTACTGAAGCTGAGTACATAGCAATCACAAATTCTAGTACCCAAGATTTATGGTTGAGAAAAGTACTTGAAGAAATAGGAGAAAGACAAAGTGGTCCTACTAGATTATATTATGACAATATAACTGACAATGAATTAGCACATAATCCTATCCACCACAACAGGTCAAAACACTTCGATATGAAGTATCACTTCATTCGAGACATGGTGGAGAAATAGGTGGTTGAGCTACAACATTGTAGCACTTTGGACAACATGGCAAACATCTTCACCAAAGGAGTTGCTAAAGCTCAATATATAAAGTTGAGAGATTGTCTTGTCAGTCCTCTCAACTTTAAGGGGGAGAATGTTGGATATTGATAATGTTTTCCCTATGTAACTATGTTTTAGGGTTATGTTAGCATTGTTAGAGAGAATTTTGGATGAAGATTAGTATCTTCTAAGTTTGGATGTTGTTACGTAATTTATGCATTGTGTCTATGTTGAGATATGGTCTATTATGATCAAGTTCTATAAAATGTAATCATTTTTTGAGGAAAAATAAGTTGTATGTGAGTATAATTCACACTTGTTCTAGAATTTCAATTTGCTTGGTTGATGTAGAATCTAAAGATACAATTTTAGTTTCTTTTGACTCAAAAGTTTTAGATTTCTTACTATGTTTTTTTTGGCAATCTGCTTATGGTTTACTGATTTTAATAAATCTATCTTTTGAGTCTCTAGGTATGAACATGAAAATTTGAAATAAATTTTAGTCTTCCTAGAATAATCTATGAATATCATTGATAGGTTTGAGTTGTTCGGGAGTCATATAATTATATTCATTAAATCTAAAGTCTTTTGTTACCAGAGTAATTAATTGGATAATAAAAGCTTGTTTTACAATTCGATTAGGGTTCTTGAACTGCAGTTCATAATGAAAGTCTTGACACAGTCCTCTAAGGAGTACTACTCTTGGTGCCCTATGATATATTTGACTATATTCTAGTTTTACTTCCCTATCCTCTATTTTTTCTAGGAAAATATGGATGGTAAGGGAATCTTTCAAATACTAATCCTATGGGTAGGTTACTGAGTTTACTATTGCTCTCCTATTTCCTAACCACCATTCATAACTCTTAATAAGTTCAAGGTAGGGTGAGTGATATTCTGGACCTAGAATTTGAGCTATGTTTATCCTCTAGATTTGAGTCAATTTGTTTGATCTATCTTTTATGGTATCAATATGTTTGCACAGGTGTTCCCACTCTTCCCTAGATATTTGGTGTTATTTTTCAAAAAGAAGGTTAACTTCTTGCTCTATCAGTAATTTTATAAGGTTAATGGATGCAGATTGTTTACTATTTTCCACTATATAGCAATTTCTACTTCTCTATATATTATTTTTGGTTTTATTTTGTTTTTTTCTCTTTTTTTTGTTTGTTTTATAAAATAGTTCCTGCTATACTAAAACTAAATGGATTGGCCAGATAATTTTAGCATAATAAGAAAAAGTAAAACTATCTTAAAGTAGGTCTTACTGACTAAAATCAAATGGATTTGCTAGGTGATCTTAGGTCAATAGGGGAAAATAAAGCAAATATTATTATAATGAAATCAAATGGATTGGCCAGGTGATCTCAATATAATAGGAAAAAATAAAATTATTCTAAAGCAGATCTTACTGACTGAAATCAAAAGGATTTGCCAGGTGATCCCAGGTCAATAAGAGAAATCATAACAAATATTATTGTAATGAACTCAAATGTATTAGCCAGGTGATCTCAATATAATAAGGAAAAATGTTATTGTTACCATTTTTCTTCTAAGGGATGTTTTCACTATGGTTGTGTCACTCAGTCACACCTAATTCTTGTACTACATTGGGTTTCTATAGGCCAAAGAGTCTTAGATTTAAACTAGCAACAACCACACTTGTGCATGAAAATAAATTGCTTGGAAATTAAATTACTGAAATAGGAATTGTTGAAAAGTAAATGCTTGAAAAATAAATGCTCAAAAATAAATGTTGGAAAATAAATGACTAAATTCTAGGAAAGAAATAAAAGTTAATTTTAGGTTTTTTTTCCGGCTCTGGCGATTTGGCGGGAAAATTTTTGAGAAGGCGTCTGGTGTTGCTCGAGGGATTCTGGCCCGAAGATCTTGCCAGGGGCTTTGGGGGGTTGATTTTGAATTCATCTGAAGGTACATTCGTGATCCCGGGAGGGCCCGATGGGGTCTCCTCCAGTTTCTCCTGCTGGGAGAAAGACTTCATATGCTGAGAAGTTGAAAGATAACCCCTCGCCTTCCACTGATGGAGCTCAGCGGAATGCTTTTCAAACGATACTCAAGAATGTTGGCAATGGCCCAAATGCTCACCGTGTTAATGGATGCCTCCCGCAATCCACTTCCAGGCCTAAGATTGTTATAGAACCAATGCTGGTCGAAGATACAATCGTCTACCGAGCTAATCACGACTTGATCTGTAAATTCATGGGCATCCGACCCACACTAAATTTTCTGCACACCTGGGTTCGCCAGAACTGGGAGCCACACGGTGAGTACTCTTTATGGCCTATAAGCAATGGGTATTTCATCATTAGTTTCTCTTCTTTAGCAGATAGAAACAGAGCATTTGAATCGTAAAAGAGAAACCACGGACCAACAGGGTTATTTGTTCAACCCTGGAGAGTGGGTTTCGACCCCCGCATCGAACCCACGGCTGTCCCGGTCTGGATTCGGCTGTACGCTCTCCCGATGGAGTTTTGGGGTGAGCAGGTGTTGGAACTAATAGGTAATTCCCTAGGCAGATTTTTGGGAGTCTCCAAAGATACCATAGAGGGAAATACAACTGTCTTTGCCAGAATCTGTGTAGAGATGGACATTAGTCAGCCTCTACCAGCTGAGGCGGAACTTGAGCTAGCAGGAGTACCCTGGATCCAGCAGCTAGACTATGAGGCCCTACCTTTCAGGTGCCGAGTATGCCATAAGCATGGACATTTGGCAAGGTTTTGCCCAAACATCTTGAGCACAAAAACGGAGGTTCCGAGCGGAATGTCAAACCGCCCTAGAGAGGGTAAGTCCAGTCCTGTCAATGAACCTTCTAGCAATTCTCCAGTCCCGATGCTCAGCAGATGGCTTTGAACAGGTGAAACGAAAGAGAAACAAAAAGAGAAATGGCAAGGAGCAAAGTGCACTCAAGCCAAACAATCGGTATGAAATTTTTAAGTCATTAGTGGATCAGGAGGACCAAACTATGGAGGGAGTGGATGGGAATGGTGTGAATGACAACACTCCACCTCTTGTTTCTCCTTCTTTTACTCCTGTAGTAGAACAGGTGACTGTGCCAGCTGAGAATCTGCAGTCAGAGAATCCAGGGGCATTGGTTATACACTCCCCAGCACAGCCGGCTATCAAAGATGTCACCATGGGAAATGCAGATAAAAATAGAGAAAGGCCTGCTTTAGGGATTACCTAGGTGGAGAAGAGATCTAGAAACAATAACTCTCAAGGAGCGGGAAGAAAATCCAATAAGGAACTACTAACAGTGCAAGGAGATAAGCTAATCAATGGAGGATTGGTGAGGACCATTGATTCTTACTGCTCTCAAGGTTTTCAATGATTATTCAATCTTGGAACGTTAGGGGTTTAAACAGTAGAACCCATCAATCTGTTGTTCAAAGACTCTTAGAAAATCGTAAAACAGACTTTTTGCTTCTTCAGGAGACCAAAATGTCTGTAGATATCATGAGTAAAACTGCTACTAAAATCTGGCGGGGAGCTGGTCATATGGATGTGGCTGCCCAAGGAGCTTCAGGTGGAATTGTTACCCTTTGGAACCCTCTGATTTGGACTGCTTTAGAACATATAGCTTGGAGGGGTGTTCTTACTTCTCTCTTCAGAAATAACTTCACTTCTGAGCATGTCCTAATCACCAACTTTTACGGGGCCCAAGACCTAGATGGCCGTAGGCTCCAATGGGAAGCTGTTCACAACATGAGGGCATACAGGGTGTGTTATGACTGGATTATTGCAGGGGATTTTAATGCAAAATTATCTCGTTCGTGACTGTGAAGGTGGCACCCCTGTTTTGGATCCAGGGGACCGGCTTCTGATTGCCCAAGTTCAGGCCTTTCATTTAGTGGACGTTCAAGGCCCTGGTGTTTTTTTCACTTGGACAAACAAGAGAAAGGAGCCACATAGCAGGAAGGTCAAGTTAGATCGCTTTTTGGTCTCGGAGGAGGCTTTTGTTAAATGGACTTTTAAGTTCCAGATTTTGGAGGGCCCTATTTCGGATCATTTTCCCATTTTGCTAGAGGGAGGGACTTCGAGAGGGCAGCACCATAGGCCTTTTAAATTCGAGAATTTTTGGTTACAAAAGGAGGACCTTCGACATAAAATCACTCAATGGTGGACAGAAGGCCGTCCACCTTTTGGGACAACAATGTTCAAATTTCATAAACAGCTTCAATTTGTCAAAATTCAATTGAAACAGTGGAGGAAAGAAAACAAGTCGGATTTCCAGTCCCAAAGGGCCCCCTTGGTGGCTAGATGGGAGGAGGTTCAGAAACTTTTTAGGGAAGGATCAATTACTGAGCAACTCAAATTTGAAGATGATGAACTGCGTAAAGCGGTTGAGGACATTGACAACCAAGAGGAGATATACTGGAAACAGAGGGCTAGAAATACTTGGTTATTAGAGGGGGACAGAAATACCAAATTTTTTCATCGGTCAGCTTGTGCCAGGAGACAGATGAACAATATGGAAGCTCTTAAAGATGAACATGGAAATGTCTTCGATACTCTTCCTGGTATGCATTCCCATGCAATTGATTACTTTTCTAAACTTTTTAAGGAAAGTATGGAGCAAGATGTTGAGGCTCAGAACGAAGTTCTTAATGTTATTCCTTCTATTATCTCTGAAGAAGACAATCAGGCCCTGCTTAGACCCATTGAAAGGGATGAATTGAGAAATGTGGTCTTTGGTATGAGTACTGGAAAATCTCCTGGTCCAGATGGCTTTCCTATTGAATTTTTTCAGGCTTTCTGGGACACCTTGGGGGAGGATGTTTTGGCTGTTACTGAGGAATCCAGATCCAATCGAAGAATGCTCAGTGCGATCAATCACACCTTCATAGCTTTAATTCCAAAAGGGGAAGTGGGGACTCATATCTCTGATTTCAGGCCTATTGCTTTATGCAATGTGATTTACAAAATCATCACTAAGATAATGGTCGAGAGGCTTAAACCCCTACTTCATAACATCATTTCTCCTGAACAAGGGGGCTTTGTTGAGGGAAGACAAATCTTGGATGGGGTGGTTTTGGCCCAGGAGGCCATCCATTCAATGCAAACTTCGGGCAACAAAGGAATGTTCATTAAACTGGATATGTCCAAGGCTTATGACCGGGTGGAGTGGTGCTTCTTGTCGAAAATGATGGCTGCCTTTGGCTTTTCTCAGGAATGGATTGATTGGGTGATGAGTTGTGTTTCTACTCCCTCTTATTCTGTTCTCATCAAGGGCCTTCCCTCGCATCCTTTCGGTGCCACTCGTGGTCTTCGCCAGGGAGACCCTTGTTCTCCCTATCTCTTCCTTCTCTTGGCTGAAGGTTTGGGCAGACTGTTTCTGAGGAGAAGGCAACAAGGTCTGCTATCTGGTATCAAGGTTGGGGAGGAAACTCTGACTCACTTGCAATTTGTGGACGATATTGGCCTGGTTGGTGTGGCCACTCTTCGGGAAGCTAGAGGAATCAGAGATACTCTGAATATCTACCTGAGGGCTTCAAATCAGGTTCTAAATGACAGGAAGTCCAAAGTGGTCTTTTTCAATCTTGACCAACGGCTACAAGAGCGTGTTATTGAGATCCTGGGCTTCACAAGGACTTCTCTTCCAATTGTTTACCTGGGCGTTCCCCTTCATTTCAAAAAGTTAAAAATTGACATCTGGAAGAATCTCTAAGGTGCATCAAAGACAAAATGAATCATTGGGCTCATAAATGGTTAAGCTACGGGGGTAGATTAACCTTCCTACAGTCAGTTATACAGGCTTTGCCGATCTATAAATTCTCAATACTGGCTGCCCCTCATACCATCTGGAAAGAGCTGGACAAAATGGCTAGAAGATTTTTATGGGAAGGCGCAAAAGGGAAGAAAAGATGGGCTTTGGTTGGGTGGGACAAAGTTACCCAGCCTAAGGACAAAGGAGGGCTGGGCCTGAGAAGTTCTAAGCTTAATAACAGAGCCTTGGCTGGAAAACTGTATTGGAGGTGGATTTCTCAGCCAACCTCCCTCTTCAGCAGAATTCTTTCCAGTAAATATTTGGGGCATGTTCATCCCAATGAGGTGGGTCGCTTTCCCTTGGAAGGTACTGGATCCTTAGTGTGGCAGACTCTCAAGCTTGGGTCCCAGATTATCAAAGATCAATTATTCTGGAAAGTGGGGAGAGGAGACAAGGCTCGCTTCTGGACTGACTCTTGGGACCAACATCCGCCCATTATTGTCATGTTCCCTGAGCTACAACCAATCATGACCGCCTTAGAAGCCCAGGGCTGGATCCATATTGATAATTATCTACACACCAGTCAATTGGGGGGGTATAAATTCAAAAAGTTTAAGCGGTGGGAGGAGTGGCCAATTACTGTCTCTCCGGAGTTGGCGCCCATCCTGCACAAAATCTTGTCAGAAAGGTTCCTCACGGGGAGAGATGAGGAAGATGAATTAGCCTGGGGCTATGGAAGCCTTGGGGTCTACTCAGTTAAGGCTGGATATGAAGAGATCCTCCCTGAGCCTCCCCCACACTCTTTTTCGGTTCAGCATTGGAGAAGGATTTGGCATTCAAAGGGCTGGCCGAAAGTGAATTTCTTTGCTTGGCAACTTATGCATAATGGACTTCTCACCTTTGACAATCTCAGACGTAGGGGTTTCAATGGCCCCTCTCAATGTGCTTTATGCCTCCAACATGAGGAAACTGCAGATCACTTGTTTTTTGAGTGCCCTTTTACTCATCAGATTTGGGAACGCTGGTTCTCTCAATTTAAACTCCAGGCTAATGGTGTTTTCAATCGTACCAATATTTGGGAAAAATGGAAAAGGGGCAGGTTCAAATCCATAGCTCTCCGAACTGGCTGGCGTTAGGCTTTCTCTTCATTTGGTGGCAAGTTTGGTTGGAGAGAAACGCCCGGATCTTTAGAGACACTTTCTCCTCGATTGACGGCGTTTGGCAGGTCATCTGGAGCAAAGTCACAGAAACTGTTGCTATTTATGTTGATGAAGAGAAGCAGGCAGCTCTTGGGCATCTTGAAGAGGGGGTTGAGGGACATGAGGGGCAAGGCAGAGCATGCTGGAAACCTCCCCCAGCTGGCTGGATAAAGATCAATACTGATGGGGCTGCAAAAGGCAACCCGGGTAGCGCAGGAATTGGTGTTGTCTGTCGGGATCACTCGAGTGCGGTTCTTTACTGGGAATTGCAGGGATTGGGCAGAGCCACGAACAATGAAGCCGAAGCCTTTGCCATTAAGTCAGCGTCTATCTGGGCTGTTAAGCAGGGTTACCGGAGGATAATTCTTGAATCAGATTCTCAAGTCCTGATCGGCGCTCTTGATTGCTTGCAGAATTTCTCATTAAAAGCCTGGAGACCGCGGATTTTGATATCCCAAATCAAGGAGTTATGGAGGGAGTTAGATGATGTTATCCCCGTGTATGTGAGTAGAAATTTGAACACGGTAGCCGACTTCCTTGCGAAGATGGGTGCCGAGAAAGAGGTAGGTGTTCACCGCACGGTGATATGCCTATGATAGATGAAGAGATTCGGAGTGGTCTGGAACGATCCTTGCATCCATGAGCTCAAAAATGGCTAAGGTTAGTTTTTGTCGCGATATCGCGACATATTGCGCCGTCGCGACCTTGTTTGGAAAGCTGTCGCGATTTCGCGACATGCTGCTCTGTCGCGACCTTTCCTGGACAATTGTCGCGATTTCGCTACCTATTTTGTTGCCGCGGCCTTGGGAGGAAAATTGTCGCGATTTCGTGACTTGTTGCGTCGTCGCGGTCTTTGATGGGAAGGTGTCGCGATGTCGCGACCTTTTTTGTTGGTTCTGCTGCTGGAGGAAAGTCGTCGCGATTTCGCGACGCTTTGAGAAAAATTGCGTGAAGGGGAAAAACCGTCGCGATATCGCGACATTTTTTGTGAAAAGCTACTCAAAGGAAAATTTGTCGCGATTTCGTGCCATTTTTGAGGAAAGGACGCAAAGGGGCAAACCCGTAGCGATTTCGCGAAAATTCTGGAGAACAAACTTCATGAAGGACAAACGTCGCGATTTCGCGACTAGTTTGAGAAAAGGCCACCACGGGGAGAACATGTCGCGATTTCGCGACCTTTTTTGTCGGTTCCGCTGCTGGAGGAAAGTCGTCGCGATTTCGCGACGCTTTGAGCAAAATTGCGTTAAGGGGAAAAACCGTCGCGATATCGCGACATTTTTCGTGAAAAGCTTCTCAAAGGATAATTTGTCGCGATTTCGCGTCATTTTTGAGGAAAGGAAGCAAAGGGGCAAACTTGTAGCGATTTCGCGATAGTTTTGGAGAACAAACTGCATGAAGGATAAACGTCGCGATTTCGCGACTAGTTTAAGAAAAGGGCACCATGGGGGAGAACATGTCGCGATTTCGCGACACTTTTGTGGAAGGGGCGCCCAATGGAATTCTTGTCGCGATTTCGCGACACTTTCGGCCAACTGGGGCTTTAAGGAAAAGTCGTCGCGATATCGCGACACTTTCTCAAGGTTGCTGTCTAAGGGTGAACACGTCGCGATTTCGCGACAATTTTGGGGAGCAGGTGCCTTCTGGCTTTCTCGTCGCGATTTCGCGACGTTTTTGGCGTTTGGGTGCTTTGGAGCTGTGCTGTAGCGATTTCGTGACATTTTTTGAGTTGGGTGGCCTCGGCGCAGTTTTGTCGCGATGTCGCGACATGTCGCGATTTCGTGACATGTCGCGTTTTCGCGACCGGTTGTCGTGGCGCGGCGGTTGTTAGGTTTGGTGTCGCGATTTCGCGACTTGTCGCGTTTTCGTGACTTGTCGCGTTTTCGCGCCCTTTGTTCTTCTGGTCTCTTTGCTCTTGGTTGGGATGCCCATTCTCCCTCTTGTAACTGTAATTTGTTTTAATGCAAGCTTTTTTCAAATTTTTCAAAAAAAAAAAAAGTTAATTTTAAGAAAATTGGAACCTAGTCCACCTAAGGTGGAGGATGCTTGGTGTGCATGTGCATTGATCACTGCTTTTTCCACCCTCCACACGTAGCTCTATACATGCGTTGATCACTACTTGCACCACCCTCCACGTATAGGTAAGGTTCCTTCCTTACGTGGTCCAACAACTTGCAGATTGATGTAATGGCACTGCCCTCCCTGACAACGATGCCAAAAATGTCTATCTTGGAGGGCTAATCATTTAATTTTCAATACAAATCGAAATAATTTAAAGAACAGATAATCCTGTATAGATTATTCCATGACATTAACTAGTTCACTTGATTCAATTTCTTAAGATCAGGTTACAAAAAATATAGAATATTTTAAATGCGATTCTCTTTAATATGAAAATGATTTAATAAATGTGAAACTAACTAAATGAATGAATGTGCATGGATCCACGTATAGCTAATGATGTTTTAACTATTTTACTTTTGAAATAAATTATGCAGATTAATTTATACTAATATAATCCTATTCTAATGCAGGAGCAGGAGAATAGGGACTAGTATTCTAGAAGCGGGCCTTACCTTCAAAAACATTAGTATATTTCTCTTCTTCTCTATGCTATTTTACTTCAAAAACTACTTATTTTATTTAACCCATTCTAACTATTAAGTATTCATTGATTGCAGGAAAAATAAAGATGTACAGAAGGAAATAAATCATTGAAAACTACAAAATAATATTGCTAAATAGATGGAAAAAATAATACTATTTTACTACTGAGCTTCAACCATGTACATTGCTAGAACTGATAACTACAAGAATGACTTCTTCAACTTCTCTTTCAAAATGCAATCATCAGAGGACAAGAGTGAGGACATTTTTAAAAGCCTCATCATTGTAATTTATACAATAATGTTTAATGAAGTCTTCCGTAATATTTTCTATCTCTTTCCAACTAACAAATCTAGATCCTAACCTTCATACTAACTATTTTCCTAAAAAAATATAATTTCATAACAAGATGGATCTTGGACTAATCAACGGGAGCCCAAGTGCTAAATGCCTTATTCTAAACAAATGCACATTTATAACAAATAAAACATGGACTAATCAATGTAAGCCCAAGTGGCAAGCACTTTAACAACTTCTAAATTTAAGGAATAATAAGAATAATATTTTGCCTTATTCTCAAGGAAAGAGAATAGGAGTTGGAGGAATAAATCAATAACTTTGATCCTTCCAACTTTTAATAAAGACTTTACAACTTTTATTAATAATAATCAAAGATGCCAAATATTCTTTTGCTCATGTTGTCAATCAAATGACTGACTGTGTATAATATGCTCGTACTGGATGTAATGTGGCAACAAGGTTTGGTCAACTTTGACTCAGCTCTTCCATAACACTCCTTTTGGTAGATGCTTTAGTAGCATCTTTCTATAGCACTTCATCCATAGTGCTTATAAGTGTGCCATACATTTAGCCAATCTATGTACATCTGCCTTTTAGTTCAGCAGTCACAGGATTTATCTAGCTTCATACACATTTTCCTAACAACATAATAACTTACATAAAATTTGTGTAAAATATATGCATAAATAACTTTTATAACCGTTAATCATATTGATGCATAAATGATAATATTAAAGTGAAACAATAATAAAAACCATTCATATTCATTCATTTACAAAGGAATATATAGGTAAATCAGATACATATATTGTAACACTTTGACACTCATCAAGGAATGAATGGGAAATTTTATGTGTGGTTTTTGTGTTGTTTGTTTAGAAGAAAATAGTGAACGTAGGCTTTATTATGAACAAGATTGTTTAAGAAATTACCCTGCTCTATATTGCATGATATTTGAGATAGAATTCTCTTTATGTGATGCTATTTTGAAACACTTTGGCAGAACAAATTTTAGTATGGTTGTCATGTGCAAGTTTCACTTTCAAATGTGATTATGTGTTAGACTTTGCGTTCTTTCTTTTGGGAACCATCTCTGATCCCAGATCTTGGAAAATCCCTTTTTGGTGACCAATGTTAAATATGTTCTAGCATGTTGAATCCATTATTGCTGCAATGTCAAGCGGTAATGGACAGTGTTTTATCAAAAAATAATCTTGGTAGAGATGTAGTAAAGAACCTCTTACTGGTGAAACAAGGAAGCTTTGATTTTCCATGCATTGGTAGAACCAGATAAATCCTTTGCAATTTGGTAGGTTCAATGGAAGACTATGTTAAATAGCCTTGAGTATGAAGAATATTGTAAATAGATATTATGTGGAAACTTTCTATATAATCTCTATGTTTGAGGATGACTTTGAGCCTCACTATTTGTAATGTGAACCTTTCAATTTGAATATGAAATATCTAGTTTTTTTTGAAAGAATTTATTTACATTCTATTTTAGCTTATCAATAGGTTAAATGGGAATGGTGAATATATTGATGATGCTATAAACTCTGTGTTTTACTTTCGTATGATTGATAATATGATGTGTTTAAGGGATGACTTAGAGAATGCTTTATCTCCATTCATATTAGGATGTCATAATGAATCCTTTCTGTTATCGCACGAATGTATGTATGGGGATGAGCATTAAACATATTATGAGTATTTATCTTGGTTGTCTCTAAGGTAGGTGTTAAGATTTTAATATAAGCAAGTTCACTGGGAGTGCAACTTGATTTGGTATAGAGTTTGAGAAATTGAGAAGACTCTCGAAGCTTTCGAGAGATCATAAGTATACCTTGTGAGCTAAGAGCTTGCATGGACTAGGAAGGGCTTAATTGAATAAGCCAAGTCATTTGGATGGCATATATGAACTAGTGTGCAGATCCATCCTTGAAATATTCACTCTCTAGAGCTATGTGGACGTTACACTAGAGAAATAAAGCTTATGAAATTAGTAAATCAAGACCCCTAGATTAAACAAGGTGATAATGGTTACGATTCTATTTATGTTGTGTTAAGTAAGGACAGTTGTTGCCAGGTAGGCCAACCCCTTAAATGAAGAAGGGCTATACCAACCATTTCTAGAATAACACAACTCTTTGAATGACAAAGAGGTTTACAGAGGTATGCAAAACCTTTTTCTATGGATAGGAAAGGGAAAAATCTACACTAAGTGACTTGTGTAGTGCGATGTGCCAGGAAATTTCTTCTAAAATATGGAGAAGGTATGTTCCTACATGAAATAACATTTGTAGATGTTTGGACCTACTGGAATTACCCCTTTAGAGGAAAGAAAGGGAAAAGAAATGATGAACTCACTAAATATCTAAACACTTATTTGTGGGATAATGTGGCTAGAGGATGGTATGGGTTAAAAGCAGGTTAATGTCCTTAAGCTACTTGGAAAAAAAATGTGTGTGGAATTTTGGGTTGTTACATTTGGTATCAGAGCATGGTTCAAAAAAGGGAATCGTCTCATTATGAAATTTTTTGGAGAATTATTAGTAGTAGGTTTACCTTGTTGGATAATATTATAAGAAAGGGCAAAACCAATTGTTAATCTAGAAGCTAGTCGATAGGAGAAAATACCAAAGAACTTGAAAAATTAACTCCTACTACCTATTTTGTGTGTGGTCAGGGGACAATGCCACCAAAAAAAGAATAGGATATGCTGCCTCATCAATGAGGGTAACTCGAGGAACCAACGTAGAAAATAAGCACCTGAGGTTGGAATGGAGAATCTCGATGGAAGTGAGAATATTACTGCAATAGTGGCTCTACTTTGTGAGCCGGTGGATACCCAAAAACAATTTTTAGAGGTTGTGCTGAGTCTAGAAACACAATCTAGTAATCCGAGAAAGGGAAAAATAGATGAACCACTCATTGAGGCATATATGGCTAGAGTTCGATTGGAGGCTGAGATGGGCAAGAAAATGAAATATCTAAAGTCTTCCATGTTTAATGGAGAGAAATATGGGGATAAGTTTGAGGCTTGGTTGAAGGAGATAGAGACATACTACATCATGAAGAATTTTTCTTTGGGCACTCGAACATCCTATGCTACACTACATCTGCAAGAAGATGGTTTAGCTTGGTGGGAAACCCTTAGTGAGGAATGGAATCTAGTAGCTATAGTTGAATTGAAATAGGAAGAGTTTTTTAAAGCCTTCAAAGAAAGGTTTCTTATAGAATATTTCTATTGCTAGAAGTATGATGAATACACTAAACTTCATCAGGGAATTAGAATCATGGAAAAATATTATCAAAAATTTGTTAAGCTGGTGAAATATGTACCCGTTTATACTAAGAAAATGAAGATAACAAATTTTATACTTGGAATAGATCCTTGGATAGTATAGGAAGTGGACATGCGAGAAACCAAAACATTGTAAAATTCCTATGAGTTGGCAAGAAAATCTGAGACATAATTCAAACCCTACTTTGACTATGAGGGGTTAGATGAGCAGGTTAAAGAAGCATTAAGGAAGATAAATATTTTAGGGTTCATGAAGTGGGAATGTGAGCAAGATATCAAGAGCATTCCTAAGCAGGATGGTAAAGAAGACAATAATGAAGGGAAGTTTAGAAGAATATTTCGAGGAAGGAAGTGCAGACAAGATAATCATGGCAATAGTGGCAATATATCACAATTGAGATAGACTAACCTACCCAAAGAAGAGGGAATAACAGGAGAGCTAAAACAAAAGGAACATCCAGGACCCTAAGAAGGATGTTTTCTTTGTAAGGGATCTCATTATGCCACTAATTTTCCACAAAGAGCAGGGATGATTTTGAAAGTAAAGGAACTAATAAACAAGGTAACTACACCTACGAAACCAATGCACATAATATATGCAACTATAGGAAACTGGAATTTGGATGGACATACCAGTCCTTTGGTAATAAAAGGTAAAAATTTTGGTAGAAGTGTTAGAATCTTATTTGATAGTGGTGCTACTGACAACTTTGTTTCCACTAGTTTAATTAATCATATATCTATAAGGCCAAAATTTTTGACACATGGGTGGAAGGTTGTGTATAGTTCAGGAAAAACCTACTCTATAAATTAGTGTTATCCTAGGGCGATCATCACTTTGCCTAGTAAAATGACCATAGGATGCTTATATGTTGCACCATTGCATACCTTTGACATAGTGACAGGAATGGATTGACTGCAAGAACATAAAACAATGAATAATTTTTAAGACCATTGGATTGATTATACATATGCTGACAAAATGGTGCAAATAGTGAATAACCTGCAAGGGGCTTTTCAACCATAAATTCTCTCGGCTTTGCAACTTAATAAAGCCATAAAAAAATGAGGGATGGTATATACATTTAATATCAATGAGTTGAAGGAAGAAAATAAAGAATAAGTATTTGGAAGACACCCTTTTCTTCAAGAGTTAAAAAATGGTTTTTTGGAAGATCTACCCGGATTACCTCCCAAAAGAGAATTTAAATTTTCTATTGAAATTCAACCAGGAATTGAGCCTATTCATAGGGCTCCCTATAGAATGAATCCCATTGAAATGCAATAATTTAGGGTTCAACTTCAAGGTTTGTTGGAGAAAGGACTAATAAGACCAAGTGTGTCACCTTGGCATGCACTAGTTCTATTTGTGAAAAATAAGGATGGTTCTTTAAGATTATACATTGACTATCGGATGTTGAATAAAGAAACTATCAAAAACATATATCCTTTACCCAAAATTGAAGATCTCTTTGATCAACTCAAGGATGCCATAATATTTTCAAAGATTGATTTGAAATCTGAATACCATTAAATGAGGTTCAATATGTGGATACTCACAAGATAGCTTTAAGACCTGTTGAGTGGTATTTTCACCCAGTTGTGAAAGTACACTCTCCTTTAGGATTTGGGTTCCAAATACCCTCTTGCAAAGAAGTTAAACAAACAACTTCTCCAAGGTCTCTGTTGTATTAGCATTTGCATATGTATATTAGTAATCTCAAATAAAGATATTCAATTTAAATGCCTGGAACATCTTAGTGATTGCAAGTAACTGTAAACAAGGGGCAATGTTGGTTTATTTCACCATGAGACTTTAGTGATTGTTCATCATTTTTTTGGATTTTGAAATTTTTGAAATGTTTATTTTAATGCCTGAAAATAAGTTAAAATTTTTGGAAAAAATAAAATGCAGAAAATGAAAATGAAATGCAGAAAACTGAAAATAAAATGCACTCAGTATGATGCTATCCTATTTCGACAAAACCGAAGATGTGAGGTCTCCATGCATGCAACTTAACCTATTGGACTTGCAAAACAAGCACAATCCCCATAGACTAAGTGCTGGTTCCTAGGGTACGAAATAAAATTCAGATTTCAAATATTCGCCTAATGTAACCCAAAAAAAATGGCATTAACATTATCTATAAATTCGAAATCTGAAAAAATGAAAGAATAAACATTAAATCCATAGAATGCAAAGAAAATCTCCTTCTTTCTTGCCCACAAGATGCAAATTTCTGAAAAATTCTGCATTAAAAATATGTCATTTTACAATAGCAGAATTTTTGGTTTTTCCAAACCAGTCTATGGAAGAAAAACAACTCAAACAGGTCCAGAATGGCCTTCTCGCCTTTAAATCTGCAACTCTGCTTGCAGTGGTTTCCCACCCCTTCTAGCCTCTTTGAATGGCGTATTTAAACTTCTAAAAAAATTGTTTCTCCTTCCATGAAAGTTCGTTTCGTTTTCTGATGGTTGTTCGTTTCACCTTCCCTGACTGTTCGTTTCACCTTCCCTTGTATGTGTGTGCTTTGGTTTCCATTTTTTGGCCCTTCACTGCATTTTCTCCACATGGGCTTGTGTCCTTTTCCCTCCATGTGTAACGACCATCTTAAATGATTTCAAATCATTAAAGATTCCTCATGTAACGCTTTGTCTTATTCATTAGATTTTGTCCTTATGTCCACGTCACTATGCAGGTCCGTTACCTTGGCGAAAATGGAACATGTCGTGACACTTTTGCCTCCTTGATCTCTTTTGTTGCTTTTAGCCATGAAAACGTAACATGTCACGATATCGCGACACTTTTCTTTCTAGTTCTTTCTCTTCTCATTTGGCCGCGAAACTGCAACATGTTGCGATATCGCGACACTTTTTCCCTTTTGGCCGCGACAGTGCAACATGTGATATCGCGACACTTTTTACTTTTGCCTCTCTCTATGCTTTGAATCGTGTAAAATGCAACATGTCACGATATCGCGACATATTTGTTAAACAACGAACTAATCTTATTATTCAGCAAGGAGAGATTAAATAGAGTTTACAATGAACGAATTGCCGGAGGTTGCCAAACCAACTAGCTACAATAGCAAATTGTTATAACAAGATAACAAATGCGTAATAAGACAAATAATGAAATAGTAAATAGTATAACTACGCTAACATCCCCCCTTATTACATTATTTGGGTAATAGGATGACTACTAGCTATACTGACATCCCCCCTGATTACATCATTTTGCAATACAAAGAGAGCTACGAAACAACTCAAATTTGACACGTCCAAGTGCCTTAGTGAAAATGTTTGCAACTTGAGCATCGGTGGGAATGTGCTGAAGCTGAATTCGGTGCTTTGGAACTTCATCTCGAATGAAATGACATTATGTGTCAATGTGCTTTGTTCTTTCATTATGAACTGGATTCTTGACGAGGTTTAGAACACCCTGATTGTCGCAAAACAAGTGTATTGGAGATTTTGATGGATGGCCCATACTTGTCAGAATGCGACGTAACCATATCACTTCGCACACAGCTTCATGTGCGACGCGATATTCTGCCTCTATTGATGAAATAGCAACCACCTGTTGCTTCTTGCTGTGCCAAGAGACAGGACCGGATCCCAGATGAAAAATGTATCCGAAGTTGACTTGCTATCATCAAATGATTCGGCATAGTCAGAGTCCGTGTATCCTTGCAAGAAGAATTTGTTGTTCCTCTTGTATTCTAGGCCATATTCCATAGTACCACGGACATTGTGAAGAACATGTTTTGCTGCTTTCCAATGAGTGGTCTTAGGCTTCTGCATGAACCTCGAAAGATAGTTGACAGCAAATACAAGATCTGGCCTAGTATTGGTCAGATATATGAGACTCCCAATCAACTGTCGATAGAGAGTACCATCTACCTGAGGTGAATCATCATATCATGATAACTAAAGTCCATTCTCCATTGGATTTGCCATTGGCTTGTAATCAGTCATGCAATATATTTCCAGCAATGTCTTGGCATATTTTTTCTGAGACACTTTGATGGAGTGCTCCTTCTGGCTGAATTCCAGACCAAGACAGTAATGGAGAAGTCTGAGATCTGTCATCTCAAAAGATTTACACAAGTTTATTTTGACAGTAGAGATCATAGTTCCTGAGCTCCCTGTAATGAGCAGATCATCCACATAGAGTACAAGCAACACTATCTCAGAACCCTATTTCTTGAAATAGAGGTTTGCATCTGACTGGACATCTCTTAAATCCATGCCGCATAAGGTGATTGTCCATTTTTATATACCAAGCTCGAGGAGCTTGTTTCGGACCATATAAGGATTTGACCAATTTGCAAACCTTCTCGCTCTTGGCCTTCCACTTCAAATCCTTCAGCTGAGTCATGTAGACTTCTTCTTGGAGATCACCATTTAGAAAGGCACTTTTGACATCCATCTGGTGAAATTTCCACCCATATTGTGCTGCCATAGCACACATAACCCGAATTGTGGTCATCCGAGTAGTAGGTGAAAAAGTTTCCTCGTAGTCAATGCCTTCCTTTTGAGCATAGCCCTTTGCAACAAGAAGGGCATTATGCTTATCAATTGTTCCATCTGCCTTGTACTTGAATTTATATACCCATTTGTAGCCAATGGGTTTCTTTCCATGCGGCAGATCAACAAGCTTCCAAGTTTTATTTTTCATCAAAGACTCATACTCGGTATCCATAGCGGCCTTCCACTGAGGCTCACTAAGAGCATCTTGCACTGATGCAGGTTCAAGATCATCTATGGTAGACATGAATGCCCTGTCATCATCAATATCCATATCCTCTACTTCTGTACGTGGAGTTACAGAAAGTTCCTCAAAAGATTGACAAAGATCATCAACCTCACCAGTTTCTTTGGCTTCTTTTTCCTTTTGAGCCATACTGCGTGTACGAGGTCTATCCAAGTTCAAATTGGGAGGAGTGGATAAATTTGCGTCTCTAATTGTATTTGTACACCATTTTGTATTCTTCTTCGGTGGTGTTGAAGAAGATGTAGAAGGACCTCCTGTCTGTGTTGACGAAGGAATCTTCTCTTCCTTAGATTCCATAAGATCTAGGTGTACTTTAGATGTGCTATGTGATGTGAAAGCTTCATCAAAGACATCTCTGCTAACATGAATTTTATTGGTCAAAGGATCTATCAAATGATATCCTTTAGAGTGCTCATCATAACAAAGAAAAATACATCTCAGTGTTTTCTCGTCTAGCTTCTTCCTTTTCTCTTTTGGTATGTGCATGAAAGCGTGACATCCAAAAATACGAAGATGAGATATGGAGGGTTTTCGACCAATCCATGCTTCCTGTGGAGTCATTCCTTTTAGGGCCTTTGTGGGTGCCCTATTCAACATATATACTGCAGTGGTGACAACTTCTGCCCAATATTGTTGCCCAAGAGTAGCTCTCGTGAGCATACAACGAACCATTTCCATGATAGAATGGTTCTTTCTCTCAGCAACTCCATTTTGTCGAGGAGTATAGGCAGTTGTTAACTGTCTCTTGATTCCATGCTTATCTAAGAATGTAGAAAATTCATTAGAGGTAAACTCCCCCCCTCGATCTGAGTGGAGGGTTTTAATAGAAGCTCCTGAATCCTTCTCAACGAATGGTTCTAAGGGCATCCCATGCCTCTTTACCACTTGCTTTGTCAGCTATACGAGGTTGCACTTCATCTAAAAAAACAAACAAAATGAGCACCTTTGCTCGACTGTATTTCTTGTCAAAAGCTATCTGATCTGTGGAAGGACCTGTGGATCCTGCTATTGGTGAAGGCCTAGTTGTTGCTCAAGTAACAATATCCCACAAATCTTCCATTTGGATAATTGCATTCATCTTATGTTTCCATGGTGTATAATTTGGACCTTTCAATAACTGATGAGGATCAGTAATCAACTTTGCAACAACGGCCATAGTGAAGGTTCCTTATATCACCAATTGGTCCCCCTTTCGATATACCTTTTGCTAGGCCGTTATACCGTACAAAATACCCGCCCTTACGTGAGGGAAACTATAGGTATTTAGAAAGATCAACAAAAATCACCCGCCATTACATGAAGGAGACTATAGGTGAGTTTTAGAGATAATACGATACGTGGAACATAAGCGGTACTGAAAGGGAATCGCCTTGTTGATGGCACCTACCATAGAAGATTCTTCTCATGCGTGGGGCGTAACTTCCCCTAAACACTATGAAGAATACTTCGTCAGGATTTACGCCTAAACACAAGTGCGATAAAGGGTAGTGGATGGAGTAAAAAAATGCAAAAATGGCTAACTTATCTCTCCCCGACGATTTATAGAGAACAAGCTCAGACGTCGTTGTAGCAACTATATTAGGCGACGGATACAGTAGCCCAATCACGAAAGCTTTACCTGTAAGTGCTGGCCAGAGGTATCACAAATACCGAACGCTGCAGTGCAATAAATTGCACGGATGAGTTTTAATTATTTCGAGGACTTAGGGAGTGTAATTTTTTTTTTTTAACTTTTAATGAAGTAGTGCAAAAAATGAAATATGCAACATACAACATAAAAAGTGCCCACAAGAATTAAACCACAAGGTGTCGGGAGCAGCCGAAAATGCACCTTTTACAATTTGCCAAAATGTTTTTTTCGAAAATTACTCACATTCCCCCTTTGATTTTTTGAAAAAAAATATCCCCCCTTAAAAAAAATCTCTTTAACAAAGCATTTTAATAATTATTATATATTTAAAATTAAAATAAATAATTTTAATTTATATAGTTTTAAAACTTATGAAAAAATAAATTAAAATTAAATTTTAATTTATAAAGTTTAAAAACTATAAAAAATAAATTAAAATTAAAAATTTTAATTAAAAAAATAATAATTAAAAAAACCTTTGAAATTTTTTTTTTATACCTTTGCAAGGGGGGAGTCGGCGGGATTTGAACCCCCGACCTGCAGGCTCCCAGAGCCTTACCGCACGGCTCACGACCACGTGAGCCAGCGGGCTGATCCGAAAGGATCAGTGGAGACCCCTCCTTTATCCTTCCTCAGACTGCCCGTCCTCCTCTCGAGCTCTCCTCCTCTCTGCTTCCCGGGCCCGCTGTGGCTGCCTCCTGCACGTCGCGGCTCGCTGCACTTGCAGGTGTGTTTTTTTTTTTTTTTTTTAAGAAATTTTCCGATGGGGGGGGGGGACTGAGTGCGCGGACAGACGTTCGCGCTTTCCAGTCGCGGGGGACGCGCACAGAGCACGTCCTCCAATGGGGGGGGTACTGAGCACGCGGACAGACGTCCACATGTTCCAACCGTGGGGGAAACGTGCTCTGTGTGCTACGTCCTCCAACCGGGGGGGTGGCGGCATGCTCTATGAGCTACGTCCTCCAACCCGAGGGGGGGCGCACTGGGACGTGCGCTGCGTCCTCCTCCAACCAGGGGGGGCACTGGGACATGCGCTGCGTCCTCCTCCAACTGGGACGCGCGCTGCGTTCCAAAAACCTGTGCCCCTCTGCAACAAAAAAAAAAAAACAGCAACCTGCGCCCCTCTGCAACAAAAAAAATCGCTAAAGAAATTTTTTTTTTTTTTTATAACATCGCTCAGCTGCACAGGAGATAGCGCACGGGCAGGGAAAAAAAATCACACCCAAAAAAATTAAATCACGCTGTGCTCCTCTTCCCCAGCAATTCAGAATGGCTTTGATGCCATGTTAAACAGCGAACTGATCTTATTATTCAGCAGGGAGAGATTAAATAGAGTTTACAATGAACGAATTGCCGGAGGTTGCCAAACCAACTAGCTACAATAGCAAATTGTTATAACAAGATAACAAATGCGTAATAAGACAAATAATGAAATAGTAAATAGTATAACTACGCTAACAACATTTTCTCTTTTGACCGTGACCATGCAACATGTCGCGATATCGCGACACTTTTTCTCTTTTGATCGCGACCATGCAACATGTCACGATATCGCGACACTTTTTCTCTTTTGACAGTGACCATGCAACATGTCGCGATATCGCGACACCTTTTCTTGTTTGGCCGTGAAAATGCAACATGTCGAGATATCGTGACACCTTTTCTTGTTTGGCATCGAAAACGCAACATGTCGCGATATCGCGACACTTTTTCTTGTTTGGCCATGAAAATGCAACATGTCGCGATATCGCGACACCTTTTCTTGTTTGGAAGCAAAAACGCAACATGTCGCGATATCGTGACACTTTTTCTTGTTTGGCAGTGAAAATGCAACATGTCGCGATATCGTGACACTTTTTCTTGTTTGGTCGCAAAAATGCAACATGTCGCGATATCACGACACTTTTTCTCCACGCTCTTTCTCTTTGCTTTGTTCCGCGAAAATGCAACATGTTGCGATATTGTGACACTTTTTCTTCCTCGTTCTTTCTCTTCTCTTTTGGTTGTAAAAATGCAACATGTCGCGATATCACGACACTTTTTCTCTTTTGGCCGCGAAACTGCAACATGTCGCGATATGATGACACTTTTTCTCTTTTGGCCGCGATAGTGCAACATGTCGCGATATCGCAACACTTTTTCTCTTTTGGCCGTGATAGTGCAACATGTCGCGATATCGCGACACTTTTTCTCCTTGTGGTGTTTTGCTTTTTCCTTAATCTTTAGCCTATGGGCCACTTCGGTCTTCTTGGAACACATGCAAAAATGTGGGTCCCCAATTTTGGGGTACGTTGTGGAGCAACCACAACAAATGGTGACTCTGCTAGGAAATGCTCCTGAGCATTTCGATGAGAACTCAACCTGAAAACACATAGACTAAAATACAAGCGTCAGCAAATATCCCAAGAATGAAACTAGATGAGAAATACATGAAGAATTAGAATTATTAAGCATCATCTCGGTGTGTGCAATGTGCTTCATTCCCTATCATTTGAAATTGATCAAAATTCCATTGTCAGTTTCACTTATGATTCGTCTACAAGGCTATGAATGATTTGTGCAGGATTTGATGTATAACAACTATGTTAGAGATATAACAACCTGCTTTGCAAAGGCTTAAACTTTCTAATATCATGAACAAACATATTAAAACTGTCAAATCCTCTTAGGATCAAATATGTGCATACTGAATTAATTTATTAGATCCCAAAGTTGGTTATGTGTCACTACCATATTGAACCCATGTGCAAATGTATGTGAAATCAGAGCTTTGGGAAATAGGATTTCCAACCTAAGCGAGATGGGGATTTAACCCTATCCTTACTACTCTGATCTGGAGTTCATTACCTCATCTTGAACAAAATGATTTAACCTGTTATGAATGAAACTGTCAGGCTAGCCTATCTGTTTGAGCAGTCAGTGGTCTTGCTTTTAGACAAGACATGTTGCCATGCATGAGCATACTCCACTGCCAGCCAGGCGTCTATAGCCCCGGTGGAGATCAACCCCATAATCTAGGATTTGGCTCTACTTTTGATTTCTTGGACCTTGGGGATGACTACCCATCCTTGCAAGGGACATGTAGTATGATCCTTCCAATCCAATATTAATAAAGAAATGAAAAATATTTGCTTTAGAATTTCAAGTTCTTGAATGGGTAAAATAGAAGCTTTGGGGAATCGAATTCTCAACCTAAGCGAGATGAGAATTATACCCTATCCTTACTACTCCATGAAGGTCAAATAAGAGCTTTGGGGAGTTGGATCCTCAACCTAAGTTTGATGGGGATTTAACCCTATCCTTACTACTCTGATTTTAGGCTTTAAGCTCTATGGGAGTGGTATAAACCACTGTTTAAGGATTATGTTGCATGATGGGACAAACACGAAATATTCCTTTTTCTTCACCATTTCTTCCAAGTATGGTTTTGACCATTTTACTCAAGATCCTCTTTAATATGTGTAGAACATGCTTGGTTCAAGATAGTTTGGGCATCAGTTCCCAACCTTAGGATCCTTTTAATATATGTTATGTAATAACCCTAAGAGGATTCAACACCTTTTCAATGATTGTACATGAAATGAAGATGCAACTGATATGAAATGTATATGCAATGCGGAATGTAACATGAGATATGAATGCATTGCTCCTTTTGAAATGCGGATGGAGTATATCACCTACTTTATCATAATGTGTAAAACTGACAACCTCATGCATCACAAGTTCTAAACGATATTCCTTAATGTGTTTGCGATATTCGTGGAGCTTTCTGCAATACAATTCTGATGTTTCATATTCTCCTAGTCTTAGTCAACATTCATAAGGACATAATTTGAAATCTTGCTTCCTTTTTTTTTTTTTTTGAAACCAAAAGTGTCCAAAGGACCAACACACAACTTGAAACCAAAAAATCAATGAAAAACCAACATCAAAACCAAAAATCATATACCAATGTACAATATGGTACAAGGTGATGCAAATCTTGGACTATCACTTTCCCGGATCCCAAACATGATTAGAACATTCCAAAAGACATATAATGTGATACACATGCCAAATGTGGAAGGAATCAAACAAAAACAAGATTAGACCAAACAATGCAACCAACTTTAACTTTCCTCTCTCACCCCACCAATTAGATTTAGTTCCATTAGTATTCCTATAGGTGAGATTCAAATTACCAAATTGATTAGACAATGGTTGATTTTCAATTCTTTCTTGTCTATTCTTTAAGGTGCAAATTTCATAATTCCATTCATGATTTAGAACTAGGCTTTCTTTATTCAAAATGAAATTTTGTAAGCAAGAGCCTATTTCTAAAAATTTCAAAGCTAATTCATTTTCCATGTTCTTAGGCCAATCAAAATTGTGCAACAATTTACAAGCATCTAGGATATTTACTAAATGGGGATCATTAAGAATTTTTATCCTAGATTCAAGAATTAATTGTTGATGAATTTGATTTAGCAATTTAAGTGCATCAAGCTCCTTTTCATTCATTAAAGTAATGTTATCAAAGGTGTGGTTAGAAACTAATCCTTGTTCTTCATTCACCTTCAATGGCATTTCATCATAAATATCATTTGAATTATACAAATCTTCACCAAAATCTTGGATGTTTGGACACAAAGGTTTAGATTTTACCTTTTTCACATTTTCATTTACCAATATTTGGTGAGGATTTGCAATTCCCTCTTTTACCTCATGGTCTTCATATTCTTCATTGATTACTTTTTCATCAAACATACCAAAATTGGGCACCCAATTAAAAACATGCCCATCCTTTTCAACCCTCAAATATTCTTGGTCGAAGTGTATGTCAAGTAACTCATCTTCATGATCAATCACTTTCGTTGCTTCCAATAGATCAACCACTTTGTCATTTAATTCTAATTCTTTGTTCACTATCCATGGTATCTCTTCCAAAACATCCTCAAATTGTACAGGAGTTGTACTATCTTCCTTTGAGTAGGCGATTATGTTGTCTTGTATATCAATTGGCACACAAGTTTCATTAGCAGTTTTGGAGTGAGTGTAGTCTTCCCACTTCTTCCATGAATCATTGTAGTCATCCTCCAAGTTCAAGTTGTGACGTTCAACTACTTCTTCAACATATTTCAATTCATCAATGTGCTTCTCATCAAATTCACCTTCACCTTCCTTAGATGGTTCAATTTTTTCCAAAAGTGGGTCATTTTTTGAATTCCAATTTATAAGGCTATCATAGTCCAACTTGGTGACCCCTGATTCGATTTTATCACAATTTGGAGGGTGAATAAATTTTTGATCATTAATTCCAAGCTTCCTATTGAGATTGTCTTCCAAGAACAAGTGGTGAAATTCTATCATATCTTCAAATTCATTTATTTGTTTTATTACATTTTCACTTTCAACCACTTCCTGTTCCAAGATTTCATCCTCTTCTTCCTCATTCGTACTCTCTTGATGATATAGAGTTTCCACCACCAAAATGTTGTCCTCTCCTTGTTGATGTTGGGGTGGACCCTCATTTGGCACAAGTTTCAAATCATCCACTTGAGCTTGGAGAAAATGGGTATACCTAGCAATTTTGGGACAACTCCTTTCATTATGCTCCTTTGTATTATGCAATCTACACCCCTTTTCCCATGCAAAATAAAAAATATTAAGAATGGAACTAGAGTGACTTGGTCCTGCAGAAGTATCTATCCGATTAGCAATAGGGGAAGGCACACCCCCATTGTTTGGCTTCGTATTCCACTGTCTCCCTCTATTGTTGAATTTTTGATTTGGGTGTGGGGCATGGGATTCATACTTCTGTTTTTGAACCAAATAATTACTCAATTTGTGAATCATATTTTTGAGTTCTTCAACCTCTGAATAAATCTCTTTTGATTTATCTATGTTATTGCTAGTTCCAATAGGATTTGCATAATTGGCGATATTTTGACTTAACATTTGAGTTGGATTTTGAGCCACTTGATTTGCGTAGGGATTCACACTTTGAATCGAAATTGGATTGGGTGCGTAAGCGGGTGTTGATGAATATGGTTATTGATAAGGCAAAGCATTTATACGTGATATTTGTGGTGCCATGATATGATTCATCACAGGAGCTTGACCATATGGACCATATTGTCCTACCATAGGCATATGGGAAAACCCATAACCTTGTGGTGTCATTTGTTGTTCGATGATCATAGCTTCATTGTAGGCTAGAGCAAGCGTGGTAACTTGAGGATTTTTCCTTGCAAACATTGCCATCATAGGATCCAATGCCCCAAAATATATTTGCAAAGCTACTACGGGATCAATGGCAAAATGCTGAATTGCTCTATTATAGCACTTCTAAAATCTCTGATTAAAATTTTGGATTGGATCACCCTGGCCTCTTTTGCATGTAATGAACTGATTATAGATGATTGTGGGATCTAATGGTGACCCGAATTGGTTGACAAAAGCATCCTCTATTTGCGTCCATGACGTAATTAAACCAGTAGGTAAGCAAATATACCATTTGTAAGCCACTTGGTCTAGGCTCATGGGGAAGAGTCTACAAGCCACATCTTCATGTTGAACTTGCAATCTTATAAAAACATCCCTATAGGCCTGAATATGTTCTTCTGCGGTCCTTGGACCATCCGATTTGTATTTGGGTAAAAATATCTCTATATTCTTAGGGATCTCATGAATATCCCCCACAATATTCAAAGGAATGGTATTGGCTCCGTACCAAGGAGGTGGTGGAGGTTGGGCCATTTGATTCAAAATCGATGATGATAACCCTAAAAGAACCTGACAAAACTCTCAATACCTCAAAGAAAACCTGCGACACACAAAAAATCCTACAATTAATGAAATTCAAAGAAAAATCAATTTGTTAGTTGTGAATGAAAGAAGGAATTATGACAAAGCAGTATTCTAAAAATGTAAGTTTCTGATTCACCAGATCGTATATGCACAAGTGAAGAGCATACTCCTAGTGTTATAGGCTTTCTGATTCACAAGATCACATTACACACAAGTGAAGAGCATAATACCGACAACAAATACATTTTAGACAAAAATAATAATTCCTTACAAATAAGCATGAAATTGACTAGAAAAATATCAAACATGTAACATGTTAATAACCCTGTTAGCATCAACCAAGAGATGTATCCATTAAAATCAAATGAAAGTAATCGCATGGAGACAACCTCGTTAGTCAAGACCAAAATTTTTAAGAATCAAAACACATTATTCTTGTATGAACAATCAAAAAAAGCATTAGAACAATGCATAGCAATTCATGTCCTCCTTTTAACACTACAAGGTTGTATTGTTAAAAGAGGGCTAAATATAATAATCAATAGGGCATGAAATATTCAAAATTTAAATCCCTATAGCATTTAAATCACACTAAAATAAACCAATTCAGGCCCTCCTTCTAGCGCCAATCTGTTGAGTGGTATTTTCACCCGATTGTGAAAGTACACTCTCCTTTAGGATTTGGGTTCCAAATCCCCTCTTGCAAAGAAGTTAAACAAACAACTTCTCCAAGGTCTTCGCTGTATTAGCATTTGCATATGTGTATTAGTAATCTCAAATAAAGATATTCAATTTAAATGCCTGGAACACCTTAGTGATTGCAAGTAACTGTAAACAAGGGGCAATGTTGGTTTATTTCACCATGAGACTTTAGTGATTGTTCATCGTTTTTTTGAATTTTGAAATTTTTGAAATGTTTATTTTAATGCTTGAAAATAAGTTAAAATTTTTGGAAAAAATAAAATGCAGAAAATGAAAATGAAATGCAGAAAACTGAAAATAAAATGCACTCAGTATGATGCTATCTCGTTTCGACAAAACCGAAGATGTGAGGTCTCCATGCATGCAACTTAACCTATTGGACTTGCAAAACAAGCACAATCCCCATAGACTAAGTGTTGGTTCCTAGGGTACGAAATAAAATTCAGATTTCAAATATTCGCCTAATGTAACCCAAAAAAAATGGCATTAACATTATCTATAAATTCAAAATCTGAAAAAATGAAAGAATAAACATTAAATCCATAGCATGCAAAGAAAATATCCTTCTTTCTTGCCCACAAGATGCAAATTTCTGAAAACTTTTGCATTAAAAATATGTCATTTTACAATAGCAGAATTTCTAGTTTTCCCAAACCAGTCTGTGGAAGAAAAACAACTCAAACAGGTCCAGAATGGCCGTCTCACCTTTAAATCTGCAACTCTGCTTGCAACGGTTTCCCACCCCTTCTGGCCTCTTTGAATGGCATATTTAAACTTTTGAAAAAATTGTTTCTTCTTCCATGACGATTCGTTTCGTTTTTTGATGGCTGTTCGTTTCACTTTCCCTGTCTGTTCATTTCACCTTCCCTTGTATGCGTGTGCTTTGGTTTCCATTTTGTGGCCCTTCATTGCGTTTTCTCCACATGGGCTTGCGTCTGTTTCCCTCCGTGTGTAACGACCATCTTAAATGATTTCAAATAATTAAATATTCCTCATGTAACGCTTTTGTCCTTATGTCCATGTCACTATGCAGGTCCGTTACCTTGGTGAAAATGGAACATGTCACGATATCGTGACACTTTTGCCTCCTTGATCTCTTTTGTTGCTTTTAGCCGTGAAAATGTAACATGTTGCGATATCGCGACACTTTTCTTTCTAGTTCTTTCTCTTCTCATTTGGCCACGAAACTGCAACATGTCGCGATATCGCGACACTTTTTCCATTTTGGCCGCGACAGTGCAACATGTCATGATATTGCGACACTTTTTCTCTTTTGCCTCTCTCTATGCTTTGAATCACAAAAATGCAACATGTCGTGATATCGTGACACTTTTTCTCTTTTGACCGTGACCATGCAACATGTCGCGATATCGCGACACTTTTTCTATTTTGACCGCGACCATGCAACATGTCACGATATCATGACACTTTTTCTCTTTTGACCATGACCATGCAACATGTCGCGATATCGCAACACCTTTTCTTGTTTTGCAGTGAAAATGCAACATGTCGCGATATCGCGACACATTTTCTTGTTTGGCCACGAAAATGCAACATGTTGCGATATCGTGACACCTTTTCTTGTTTGGCCGCGAAATGCAACATGTCGCAATATCGCGACACTTTTTCTTTTTTGGCAGTGAAAATGCAACATGTCACGATATCGCGACACCTTTTATTGTTTGGCAGCGAAAAATGCAACATGTCGCGATATCGTGACACTTTTTCTTGTTTGGCCGCGGAAATGCAACATGTCACGATATCGCGACACTTTTTCTCCGCGCTCTTTCTCTTTGCTTTGTGCCACAAAAATGCAACATGTCGTGATATCACGACACTTTTTCTTCCTCATTCTTTCTCTTCTCTTTTGGTCACGAAAATGCAACATGTCTCGATATCGCGACACTTTTTTTCTTTTGGCCGCGAAACTGCAACATGTCGCGATATCGTGACACTTTTTCTCTTTTGGTCGTGACAGTGCAACATGTCGCGATATCGCGACACGTTTTCTCTTTTGGCCACGACAGTGCAACATGTCACGATATCGCGACACTTTTTCTCTTTTGGCCGCGATAGTGCAACATGTCGCGATATCGCGACACTTTTTCTCCTTGTGGTGTTTTGCTTTTTTCCTTTATCTTTAGCCTATGGGCCACTTCGGTCTTCTTGGAACACATGCAAAAATGTGGGTCTCCAATTTTGGGGTACGTTGTAGAGCAGCCACAACAATACCTAGTATGGGCATTATGAATTTATCGTCTTGCCATTTGGTTTAACGAATGCACTAGACGCATTCATGAATTTGATGAACAACATATTTAGGAAGTAATTGGACAAGTTTATTTTGGCATTCTTGGATGACATACTGATATATTCTCATAATAAAGCAGAGCATGATAGGCATCTCAAAATTGTACTGGAACTATTAAGGGAAAATTAGTTGTTTGGAAATTTGTCTAAGTGTGAGTTTTATGTGACAAGAGTGCAATATTTGGATCATATTATGTCAGAAGATGGGATTGCAGTAGATCCTAAGAAAATTGAGGCTATCTTGAATTTGCCACTGCCAACCAATGTTATAGAAGTCAGAAGTTTCATGGGTTTAACTGGATACTATAGGTGGTATGTTAATTATTATATCAAAATTACTACATCTATAACTAACCTGCAAAGGAAGGGAAAGGAGTTCATATGGTTTGATAAGTGTAAAAAATATTTTGAACTTCTTAAACAAAATCTCACTATGCCTCATATATTAAAGATACTTGAACCTTAGGGAATTTTCTCGATATGCACAGATGCATCTATGGAGGGTTTGGGAGGAGTAATCTCATAGGATGGAGCAGTGGTTGCCTATAGATCCAAAATGTTGAAAAGAGATGGGAATAATTATAAAACTCATGATTTAGAGCTGGCAACTGTAGTGTTTGCTCTCAAGAGTTTGTGGTACTATCTAGTAGGAACACCTTTTGAACTAAGGACTAACCATCAAAGTCTATAATATATATTTACTCAACCCCTACTCAATGCTAAGCAGAGAATATGGATGGAATTTATTGCAGAATATAATTTTGGTATTGAGTACATAAAATGGAAAGAGAATAAGGTAGTGAACGCCTTAAGTAGAAGGAAACCCATTGTTGTTTTATACCGTTTCCATTTTTAATTGATGGAACAAGTCAAAGAGAATCATAAACAAAACATTTATTGCAAGAAAATTAGGAAGATAATGGAAGAGAAATTGGATATATGTGGGGATTTCAGGTTCAAATATAGATTCCTTTATTTTAAGAACAGAGTGGTAATACACGAAGTTGGAAATTTAAGGAAAAATATTATGAGTGAAGCTCATAGATCCCCATATTCTGCTCACCTTTGCAGAGAAAATATGGGGGAGAACATGAAGAAAACTTTCTACTGATTTGGGATGGAGAAGGACATAAATGAATATGTCACTCAATATCATGAATATAAAAAAGTTAAGGCTGAGCACAGGCATCCAGAAGGACTATTAAATCCTCATGTCATACCTGAGAAAAAGTGGTAAGTAATTTCCTTGGACTTTGTAGTAGGGCTGCCTAAAAATAGGTTCTAACATGAAGCAATCCTAGTAGTGGTTGATAGACTGACCAAGGTTGCACATTTTATACCTAGAAATACAAAGGATGATGCTATGGTAGTGGCTAATAGATTTTCCAAAGAGATATTTTGTCTTCATGGATTTCCAAAAGTGATTATATCAGAGAGAGACTCAAGATTTACCTCTAAGTTCTGGCAAGATTGGCATCGTTCCATTGGAATTAGACTAAATATTAGTTTTGCATACCATCTAGAAATGGCTAGGAAAAAAAAGAGAGTAAAACTAGCTCCTAGAAGACATGCTTTGAATGTACTGTATGGATCAGAAAACCTGTTGGGAGGATTATATGCACTTGGTAGAATTTGCCTACAATAATAGGCACCATTCAACCCTAGGAATGGCACCTTTTGAGGTATTGTATGGAAGAAAATGTAGGACACCATTATCGAGGGATAATATCAAGGATCAAATTGTGTTGGGACTCGATATGGTTAGAGAAATGGAACAACAATTAAGAATGATCAAAGAACGACTAAAAAAAGCTGCAGATCAACAGAAGAGTTATGCCAATCTTAAGATATCTCCAAGAGAGTATGTAGTGGGTGACAAGGTATTTTTAAGGGTAAAGCCAAGAAAGAGTGCAATCAAGTCCACAAAACTTTATCCTTGCTATGTTGGACCCTTTGAAATTATAGAGAAGATTAGTCTTGAGGCTTATCGAGTTGCCTTACCACATAATCTATCTAAGATTCACAAAATATTTTACATTTATTTACTTAGAAAATACATTGCTAATCTTGAGCATATGTGGGATTTCTCTAATTTGCAGATGGTGAACCCCACAACTATAGAGGTTCAACCAGTAAGGATCCTTGAGTACCGAACCAATTCAATGAGGAAAGGAATGTTGGAGCAGTGTAAAGTATAGCGAGATCAATATTTTGAAAGGAATGCTACTTGGGAGAAGGTGGTAGACATGAAAAGTCATTTTCCATTTATGTTTGAAAAATATTTGTAAATAACTTTCTTGTTTAAAATTTCCTTGGGAGACACAGAGGATTGTGTCAAAGCCTAAGGGGGAAGTATGTCATGACCCTCCCTTGGCCAATTTTTGGTTTTATGGTTTGCTAATGTTTTCATGATGTGCTAGTGCTACTTTTGAAAAGATGATAGAATTTACTAATGTTTTCATGATGTGCTAGTACTACTTTTGAAAATATGATGGACTATCTATCTATTTATTTATCATGAAAAAATTATGTGTTGTTGATGGAATTATGCAGTAATTTTATTGATCATGTTCTCATGCTAACATCCTTGTAAACTTGGTTTTATGAAAGAATAAGATGCTGCTAATGGAACATCACTTTTTATAGGAAAAATGTTGCTATGGGTGGCATAAATAATTGGTCACCGAGAAAGGGAATGTCCATGGGAAATGATGTGATGGGTTATTCAACAAAGTACTTGGAAGCAACATGAATGAGTGCTTATTTCAAGGAGAATGCATAACATGACTTGCATAAAATGAACTAACCATGTTGACCTTTAGCTAAAGAAACACTTATCATGAAAATGGGTGTTTTGATTAGAATGGATAAGTGGTTGTGGAATTGATTGCTTGTTTTTGATATTTCTAGGGAAAGGAATTATGTGTTTTGTTTAAAAACATACTTCTAGTATAGAACCTAGAAAAATAAATAAAAATATTTTGTTTATAATTATGGATTCTAGTGTTGTGTGTGATTTCCTTGTTTTCAATAAAAGAGGAGCTTGTTCATCGTAGAATTGTTATTCAAAATATTTTTGTTTCATGGCTGCTATGATGTCTTAATATTGGTGGAAAATTAGTTCCACTCAAAGATAACATGTTCAGATGGTTGTTAGAGAGCAATCATGAGAGTTTGAGTTGTAATGTTACCACCATTACTCTTAATATATTTTTAGTTAGAATCCCTAGCGGTGGATGAAGGAGAGAAACATGTCGAGAAAGGAGTATGATATCCTTGGCAGTGAGAGGTTTGAAAAAAGGGGAGCGATTCGATAAGAAAAAAGAAAGGAGTGATCGTTGTTTTTTGGTTGGAAAAAAAGGATCACAGGAGGGAAGGATCTATTCGACGATGAAGGAAGGTTAAGTTGTAGTTAGGAAGCATTTATGACCGATGACGATCAACAGGTATACCCCTTTTTAAAGAAGGCAAATTGGTTTATTGTAGGATGCTTGAATTATTTGTCTTGTGGTAATATTATTTATGGGTCAACCAATGGTCTTTAGTGGATATAAATTCTTGTTGCACCTGCTGCTAAACGATTATGGAAAAGTTGTTTCATTTTTGCTGTTGTGGAAAGGAAAAGAACTTGTGCTTGATCTCATTTATAAATAACATTGTGATTGGAGCTATTGTTTGTTTTATTTTACCATGGATATTTTACTATTTCATCCTTTCCAAAGCCATGTTTATTGGGTTTATTTGGGAAAGTTATTTTTGAGTAAATATTTCTTAAGGGTGGAGTTAGCTGGAAGTTGATGGTATTTATCTCTTGTGCATGTTTCTCTAACGTAAAAGTTAAATTATTGAATTGAATGGAAGTTTAGGAAATCTTCGATGTTGATTTTTGTAGAATACCTTATGAATGAGATTGGCATACTTGAGTTCTTATAACCTTGTGTTAATGTCAAGTAGAGTGGGGTTTTGGCCAACTTTGGTAGCATAGACTAGTTATTGAAAGAACTTGAGGTGTTTCCCATAAGAATGAAGCCATACCTCTGGAAAGAAACGAAGGTTGGACATGAGATCTTAATGAATTTTGTTGTTTATGTAAACCTTATTTTTGTTGAGGGCTTGTTGGTAATGTGTGTATGAGAAAAAAATGGGAACTTTTATATGCATTTTTTATGTTGTCTGTTTAGAAGAAAACAATGAACGTAGGCTTTATTATGAATAGGATTGTTTAAAAAATTGCATTGCTCTATATTGCATGATGTTTGAGATAGAATTATCTTTGTGTGATGCTATTTTGGAATGCTTTAGTAGAACAAAGTTTGGTATGGTTTTCGTGTGCAAGTTTCACTTTAAAATGTGATTATGTGTTAGTGTTTGTGTTCTTTCTTTTGGGAGTTGTCTCTGATCTTGGAGCTTGGAAATCCCTTTTTGGTGACCAATGTTAAATTTGTTATGGCGTGTCGAATCTAGTATTACTGCAGTGTCAAGTAGTAATGGATAGTATTTTATTGGAAAAGAGTCTTGGCAGAGATGCAGTAAAAAACCTCTCACTGGTGAAATAGGGAAGCTTCGATTTTCCATGCATTGGTAGAACCAGATAACTCCTTTGTAATTTGGTAGGTTCAATGGAAGACTATGTTAAGGAACCTTGAGTATGAAGAATATTTTAAGTAGATATTATGTGGAAACTTAGTATGTAATCTCCACATCTGAGGATGACTTTGATCCACACTATTTGTAATGTGAACCTTTCAATTTGAATATGGAATATTTGGATTTTTTTAAAAGAATTTCTTTACGTTCTATTTTAGCTTGTGAATATGTTAAATGAGAATGGTGAATAGGTTAATGATGCTATAAACTATATTTTACTTCTGTATGATTGATAACGCGATGTTTTTAAGAGATACCTTAGAGAATGCTTTAACTCCATTCACATTAGGATGGCGTAATGAATCCTTGCTATTATCACATGAATGTATGTATGGGAACAAGAGTTAAACATCTTCTGAGTATTTATATTTGGTTTTATCAAAAGTGAGAGTTAAGGTTTTAACATAAGCAAGTGCATTGGGAGTGCAACTTGATTCGGGATAGAGTTTGTTCAAATGAGAAGAATCTCGAATATTTCAAGAGCATAAGTATAATGATGCAGGAGCATCCAACGAAAGGAAAAATACCGCAAAGTAGAAAAAGTGTCACGATATCGTGACATGTCGACAAAGAAGAAAAAGTGTCGTGATATCGTGACATGTCGTATTTTTGTGACGTAAAGACGAGAAGGCGAGGGAGAGAAAAGTGTCGCGATATTACGACATGTCACATTTTCACGACCAGAAGATGAGAGAAGACGCAAGAGAGAAAAATGTCGCAATATCGTGACATGTCGCATTTTCGCGACAAGAAGACAAGAGAAGGCGCAAGAGAGAGAAGTGTAGTGATATCGCGACATGTCGCATTTTTGTGACCAGAAGACGAGAGAAGGCGTAAGAGAGAAACGTGTCACGATATTGTGACATGTTGCATTTTTGTGACCAAAGGATGAGAGAACGCGCAAAGGAGAAAAAGTGTCGCGATATCGTGACATGTCGCATTTTCGTGACCAAAGGACGAGAGAAGGTGCAAAGGAGAAAAAGTGTCGCGATATCATGACATGTCGCATTTTCGTGACCAAAAGACAAGAGAAGGCGCAAGAGAGAAAAGTGTCGCGATATCGCGACATGTCGCATTTTTGTGACCAAAGGACGAGAGAAGGCGCAAAGGAGAAAAAGTTTCACGATATCGCGACATGTCGCATTTTCACGACCAAAGGACGAGAGGATGCGCAAGAGAGAAAAGTTTCACGGTATCACAACATGTCACATTTTCGCTACCAGAAGACGAGGGGAGGTGCAAGAGAGAAAAGTGTTGCGATATCGAGACATGTCGCATTTTCGTGACCAAAAGGCGAGAGAAGGCTTAAGAGAGAAAAAGTGTCACGATATCGTGACATGTCGCATTTTCGCAACCAAAGGACGAGAGAAGGCGCAAGGGAGAAAAAGTGTCGCGATATCGTGACATGTCGCATTTTCATGACCAAAGGACGAGAGAAGGCGCAAGGGAGGAAAAGTGTCGCGATATCGCGACATGTCGCATTATCACGACTAAATGAGAAGAGGAAGAGCAAGAGAGAAAAGGTGTCGCGATATCACGACATGTCGCATTATCGTGACTACAAGAGAAGAGAAAGAGGAAGAAGGAAAAAGTGTCGCGATATCGCGACATGTTGGAAAAGAAGAAAAAGTGTTGCGATATCGCGACATGTCGTATTTTTGTGACTCGAAAAGGGCAGGCGGTTATAAGGGCTGTTATAGAGGAAATTATTGAGCGGTGGGTGTACCGAATGTGATCATTGCTTGACAGGTGGACAGACTTGACAGTGGCAACACTGAACGAGCACGTGGCACCAAGGTGTAATGAAAGCAGACGAAGACCAAGAGTTGGAAAGAAAAACATTTCGAAAACCAAGACAACGAAGAGGCATGGGAAATGAAACGAAGGGCCAAAAAAGGGAAACGGAGAGTCATGCCAAAGATTTTAAAATGGGAAGCAAAGGTATGCACAAGGGGTCGGGAAACTGCTGAGACAGAGTTGTAGAGCTGAAGGCAAGAGGGCCATTCTGGACCTGTTTGGGCTGTTTTTCTTCCAGGGGGAGAAATTCTATAAAATAAAAATAAAAAATAAACTATCTTTTGAAATAAAGGAGTTTATTTGGCAGACTGCTGCCATTTCTGTAAAAATTTTCCAAAATTTTGAATGAGAAACTTTGTGGTATTGGGATGAGCAAGTTTGGCTCCCCATAAAGTGGTATCAGAGCGAGAGTTCCTGAGTGTGTGAGTAGATCGCCGAAAGTGAGGCAGTTTACACCAGGATCTGTGAAAGAGCAGAAGTTCCTGAGTGTGTGAGCAAATCACTGAAAGTGAGGTAGTTTGCACTAGGATCTATGGAAGAGCTTAAGGTTCCTGAGTGTGTGAGCAGATCATCGAAAGTGAGGCAGTTTACACCAGGATCTGTGAAAGGGTTGTGAGAAGAGAGTGAAGAAGAATGCCTCCACGAAGAAACCATGGTGGTGGGATAAATGTGGTACCTAAAGAAGATTTCAGAGCTTTGCAGAGGCAAGTGCAAGCCCTGCAAGAGGAGTTGCGAAGAGGGGTTGAGCCAAGGAGAGAAGATCGTAGTGAAGATGAAGCTTGGGAGGTTGATGCTCCATTGGTTGAAGAAGAAGCAACGGATCCTGTAGAAGCTAGATTAGTTAAGGCCATATCTCGGATCGGGAAGAAGGCAAAGTTTGATGTCTCCACATATTCTGGGAATCTCAATCCAGAGGAGTTGATTGATTGGATCAATGATATGGAGGAGTATTTTGAGTATGAGGAGGTTGTAGATCTAGATCGGATCAAGTTTGCAAAAATGAAGTTGAAAGGCCATGCTTGCATATGGTGGAAAGAAGTGTAGCTAGAAAGAAATAAAGGAGGAAAGGAAAAGATAACCATATGGGATCGAATGGTAGAGAAGTTGAAGAGATAGTTTATTCCTGTAGATTACGAATTGGATCTGTTGAGGAAAATACAGAGTTTGAGACAGTCAAAAAAATCTGTCAAAGAGTATACAAAGGAGTTTTACCAGATCTCAATTAGAACTGGCCATTTTGAGGCTAACAAGGAGAAGGTAGCCCGTTACATCAATGGATTGAGAACCAGTATTCAAGAAGAGTTGAATCTGGTTAGGATGAGCACCATTGAGGATGTTTACCAGTTTGCTCTAAAAGTTGAAGAGAAGCTGAATAGAAGGTTTGAGGGTAAGAAGAAAGTAAGAAGTCATGGAGAAAGAACTGGTGGAAGAATAGATGGAGGACGAGATGAGAAGAAAGAAGAAGCTAGCAGTAGTTAGGATCAGAAGGGCGATAATGATTACAGATCCCGTGTTCAAAACAACTACCAAAGAGGAAGAGGTAGATCTGGACGTGGGTACGAAAGAGGAGGATTTTGAGGAACTTGTTTCCATTGTGGGGAAGAGGGACATCGGGCATATGAGTGTCCCCAACACCAAGAGAGGACGAATAAGAGACCTGAGGGTCATGCCAGAGCTGCTATAGCAGATGAAGGTGCTGAATCAAAACATTCTAAGGAGGCAGAGAGAGAAGTTATGGTCACAAGGAGAACCTTGTTGAATGAGGATAAATGACCAGACCATAGGAGGAGTTTGTTTCGCACAAGGTGCAAATGTTCAGGTAAGGTATTTAATGTTATTATAGATAATGGTAGTACTGATAACTTGGTCTCTGAAGAAATGGTTACTAAGTTACAACTAGAGAGGAGGATACACCCGCATCCATACCGGATTGCATGGTAGCAGAAGGACCATAGGGCATTGGTCAGTGAAAAGTCCTTAGTCAATTTCAATATTGGGAGATACCAGGATGAGGTCCTGTGTGATGTTTTGCCTATGGATGCTTGCCATGTGTTGTTGGGAAGGCCATGGCAATTTGACAGACATGCGGTGTATGATGGGCACGTGAATACTTACTCTCTCATGAAAGGTGGAGTGCGCCACAAGTTGAAGCCACTGAAGGAGATGGATGAAAAGAGTTTGTTGACAACAATGAGAGTGGAAGTTATGGGGTTTGAAGAACTTAAGGGTTTGTACCCTGCAGACCCAAATTTTGCTGAAGCTTGGAGAGCTTGTACAGCCCCAGTTAAAAATAAGGTGACATAACAGTACAAAAGTGAAGGTCACTTCTCAATCCACCCCGATTGTCTGATGCAGGAGCATCCAATGAAAGACAAAATACCGCAAAGTAGAAAAAGTGTCGTGATATCGCGACATGTTGGCAAAGAAGAAAAAGTGTCGCGATATCGCGACATGTCGTATTTTCGTGACATAAAGATGAGAGAAGGTGAGGGAGAGAAAAGTGTCACGATATCGCAACATGTCACATTTTCGTGACTAGAAGACAAGAGAAGGCAAAAGAGAGAAAAATGTCGCGATATCGCGACATGTCACATTTTCACGACCAGAAGACGAGAGAAGGCACAAGAGAGAGAAGTGTCGCGATATCGCGACATGTCGCATTTTCGCAACCAGAAGACAAGAGAAGGTGCAAGAGAGAAAAGTGTCACGATATTGTGACATGTCGCATTTTCATGACCAAAGGACGAGAGAAGGCGCAAAGGAGAAAAAGTGTCATGATATCGTGACATGTCGCATTTTCACGACCAAAGGATGAGAGAAGGCACAAAGGAGAAAAAGTGTCACGATATCGCGACATGTCGCATTTTCACGACTAGAAGACGAGAGAAGGCGCAAGAGAGAAAAGTGTCACGATATCGCGACATGTCACATTTTCACGACCAAAGGACGAGAGAAGGCGCAAAGGAGAAAAAGTGTCGCGATATCGCGACATGTCGCATTTTCGTGACCAAAGGACGAGAGGAGGCACAAGAGAGAAAAGTGTCATGATATCACGACATGTCGCATTTTCGTGACCAAAAGACGAGGGGAGGCGCAAGAGAGAAAAGTGTCACGATATCATGACATGTCGCATTTTCGCGACCAAGAGGTGAGAGAAGGCTCAAGAGAGAAAAAGTGTCGTGATATCGTGACATGTCATATTTTCATGACCAAAGGACGAGAGAAGACGCAAGGGAGAAAAAGTGATGTGATATCGTGACATGTCGCATTTTCACGACCAAAGGACGAGAGAAGGCGCAAGGGAGGAAAAGTGTCACGATATCGTGACATGTCGCATTATCACGACTAAATGAGAAGAGGAAGAGCAAGAGAGAAAAGGTGTCACGATATCGCGACATGTCGCATTATCGCGACTACAAGAGAAGAGAAAGAGGAAGAAGGAAAAAGTGTCGTGATATCGCGACATGTTGGCAAAGAAGAAAAAGTGTCGCGATATCGCGACATGTCGCATTTTCGCGCTTCGAAAAGGGCAGGCGGTTATAGGGGCCGTTACAGAGGAAATTATCGAGTGATGGGTATACCGAACGCCATCATTGGTTGACAGGTGGACAGAGTCGACAGTGGCAGCACTGGACGAGCACATGGCACCAAGGTGCAATGAAAGCAGATGAAGACCAAGAGTCGAAAAGAAAAACATTTCGAAAGCCAAGACAACAAAGAGGCACGGGAAATGAAACGAAGGGCCAAAAAAGGGAAACGGAGAGTCATGCCAGAGATTTTAAAAGGGGAAGCAAAGGTATGCACAAGGGGTCGGAAACTGCTGAGACAGAGTTGCAGAGTTGAAGGCAAGAGGGCCATTCTGGACCTGTTTGGGCTGTTTTTCTTCCAGGGGGAGAAATTCTATAAAATAATAAAAAAAAAACTATCTTTGAAAATAAAGGAGTTTATTTTGCAGACTGCTGCCATTTCTGTAAATTTTTCCAAAGTTTTGAATGAGAAAATTTGTGGTATTGGGATGAGCAAGTTTGGCTCCCCATCATATACCCTGTGAGCTAAGAGCTTGCATGGACTAGGAAGGGTTTAATTGAATAAGCCACAATATTCGGATGGCATATATTCACTCTCTAGAGCTATTTGGACGTCACACTAAAGAAACAAATCTTATGATATTAGTAAATAAAAACCCCCAGATTAAACCAAGTGACAATGGTTAAGATTCCATTTCTACTATGTTAAGTAAGGACGGTTGCTACCAGGTAGGCCAACCCCTTAAATTAACAAGGGGTATACCAGCCATTTCTAGCATAACGTAACCCTTTGAATGACCAAAGAGGTTTGTGGAGGTATGCACAACCCTTTTCTATGGATAGGAAAGAGAAAAATCTACACTGACTTGTGTAGTGCGATGTGTTAGGTAATTCCTTCCAAAATATGGAGAAGGTATATTCCTATATCAAATGACATTTGTAGAGGTTTGGGTCTACTGGAATTACCCCTTCAGAGGAAAGAAAGGGAAAGGTGGTAAACCAATATTAACTAAGATAAATGATGAACTCGCTAAAGAACTAAACACTTATCTATGGGATAACATGGTTATAGGATGGTATGGGTTAAAAGCGGGTTAATGTCCTTAAGATACTTGGAAAAATAAAACTGTGTCTGGAATTTTGGGTTGTTACATATTGATAATGGAAAAGTGAAATTTCACTTTCCTTAGACTTTGTGAGCATAATATACATGGCATTTCTCACATACAAACATTACAAGGATGAAAATGTAGAAAAAAATGATTGATAGAACTACTCAAAAAGAAGATAGAATTAAATGAATCATATCTAGAAAAAAAAATTCAATCCTCATGCAACATTGGTACCTCAAGTTCTACTAATTCAAGATATTATTATGATAGCTTAAGTGGTTGTTCAGAATATTCTGTACATATTGAAGATAGGAAAGGTGAATCTTCCTTACAAGAACGAAGTAGCAACACAACCACCTATGAAAGCATAAAGACCAGATTCAAAGGAAAATCTAGATAAGAAGAAGAAGAAGAAGACAAAACAAATAAAGGAGGAATACAATGCAGAGTCAATTGAAATAAGGAACTTCAATTACAACTTATTTTGCATCATATGAAGACACAAATTACCCAACTGAACCTGATCATAGTAAGAAATGAAGGAGAATAAAAATTACACTATCCAATGGAAGAAGATCCACATTTAAGACTAAGGTCTTCAATACCCAAATAATGTAATACAGAGGGGTGTTAGAAATAGATTATATTACATAATTTGGGTCATGTAAATGTACCTTCCTAGGTACATACTTAGGACATTAAATTACTTTAGGGGGAAGTTATCTAGTTACTTCATGCAATATAATAAATGCACAATTATCAATGTGCAAGATGTATATATGTACAAGGTGTCCCTTGCACAACTAGGTAGAGTGTTGGCCAAGGAACTTATCTTCCTATATAAAAAGGACCTCATTGTAACAATTTGAATATAGAAGCTCAGAGCATATTTGTAGGTAATAGCATAGTGTTGTGTAGATCACTATATATTGGTGATGGGTGTAATGTAGTCTAGTTGCTTTGTTCATGGAGTGTCCATTTCCTCCATAGCTACATTATATTCATTTTTTTCATTTTTATTTATAGCATATTTCATTCATCTTGCAAATTTACTTTATTTCATATTATTTTGCATCTTGTGATTGTTATTTCCCATTGCACACTGCATCAAAAGCTAACAATCATTCTCACTAAATCAAGACAACAATATTCATGAGTTGTACTTTAATCTTGTGTTCTAGTTGTGTTATTATATTTGAGGTGGATGTAGTACTCGAGAAGGTGATTATTATGCTTGCTAAATTTTTTATGTATCTCAAGGAAATGTAACTCAAAATAAGACCCAATGTGTGATGGAGGAGTGCATAGAGGGGAGTTTGATGTGGTTTTTGATGTGAAATAAACTCATTTCATAACTAATCCACTATCTTAAGTTGGATGTTTTTTCCCTAAAACACAAGGAGGTGTTGAATGGGTGCAGGATTGAGACTCAAACATGTGTTAAGGACTCTACCAATTAATTGTAATTGGTTGGATATTATAGTTGTCATTTTTAGGGTTTATGAATATTGAGGGTAAATATGATGCTATGCCATAATCAACATCAAATAGGTCATCAATATCAACATATATATTTGAGGATACTTGGAATATGGAAATGTACACTAGCATTACAATTAAAAGGGTGTGTCAATAGATTTAAGGATTTAAAGTACTAATATATAAAAATATATTTTATAAAGTATATAAAAAAACTCCATATTCATGACTATGTGGAGCATAGTTACCTCTATATCATGTCATATAAGGTCTAGGAGGAGAGTGATGTTCACGAAAATGTATTTACTATGAGGGTAAGTCAACTAACATTGCATAAGGTGGTTTAAAAATTGTATAACGCCCTTGTGACTTTCATTTGTTGGATAATATTACATTATTTGGTACTATGTGAAATTACCCCATGGTACATTTGTAATATTATAAATATTAGACTAGTGAGTTATTAGATTAGGTGTATGATTTATATTTCCCCTAAAGTATGTGTCAATGTGTAGGATGAGTCCAAGTGTCATGTAGTAAAGTGTGCAAGTGTGAGAGTGTGAGAGTGTGCAAGTGTGTAATATGTAAGAGTGTGCAATGTATCATATAAGTTAGTCAAGAGTCATATGTGTAGGTGTCAAGTATACAAGTGAAGAGTCACATGTATGTGGAAAGATGGTAGGAACCTAGGGTTCCTAGCACATAAAATGATAAATAAATAATAAATAGACCTAAAACTAAAAGAATCGCCTTTTGTATTGTCGGGAAGTCCCTTCAATAAATTGTATTATATTTCATATTCATCGATATTGGAATGATAAGTTCTTACAATATTTTATACCCACTCTAGGGTTATAGGTGAAAGGTTGCAATGCTTCCTAACCCTAATCTTATAATAATAATATAATAATTAATTATATTAATTATTATATTATTTATTATTATATTATTTTATTATTATAACTATAGGATATGAAATACATTATTACTATTATTATTATTAATTAATTTTAGGATAGGACCCTAACATTCCACCCTCCTTAAAACAAGATTTGTCCTCAAAGCTTGGAATTGTAGTGTGTAAGTATATGCTCTTCAAATATTCCACCTCCTTGGGAAGCTTATTAATCTTGCGATGTTTGAACTCCACATATGTTTTGGCATTGAAGCGAAAAGGATTCTCTTCATTCACCATTCCTTTCATGAGACCGATGACTTTATCTGCAGGGGAAGTGCAGAATACCGGCCATGACATTCTCACTTTGTCCTTGCTCACCAAACTTAGTGTAGAACGCTCTTATACTTGCTGTTACTCAATATCTCAAGCTGGTCTCTGGATGATGATGGCGTTTGCAACGTAATCGACAGAAACCTAGCAACCATCCTTGAAAACTTGGAGTCTTGGCACTTCGTTGGGTACCAGAAGAGTCAAAGCGCTCATGTCGATGTGGGCTTCCACCCTGAGAGCGAGCTCCGGCTGTGGATAAGGCGGGTAGTAATTTATTTTCATTTCCATTTCCATATCTTCGTTGTCGAGTGCTTCCTTCATCGCCGACTCTGCCACCCCAGATTTATGGAAAGAGCCGATAAAAGCATATTCACTACCCCCACAAGTGCTCGTGCATATTCATCGTTCACTTCTATGTAAGAGGCAAGGTGTTTGAGCCAGCTGTTCAAATATCTAGAGAAAGGAGGCCATAGTATATAGAAATAGTAATCAATCCACTCTAGCTTTCCATCAATCTGGTGAGCCAACTTGGTGTCGTAACCCTCCATAACTCTCATTGCTGCGTTGCTGGCATAGGCCTCGTTTTCCTCTTGTGGAAGTTTGAAAAACTCTCTACCCATGACCTGCAGGCGTTGGATGAGATCAATGGAGATTTCGTGATTAATAATTTGGAAAATCCATCTGGTAAGCCAACCACTTGCATTATCGATTATGTGACCCGAGTTCAATCCCCACTGATGGGTATGTATATGTATAAGAATTATTTGAATTTGGAAAAAACCCCATTGCTGGGCTACCATTGCCAATTTTGCTCAGCATCAAAACGAACTAGTCCTTTCATTTTGTCTCACATGAATTAACAGTTTTCATTTATTTATTTTCTTATTTGAAGGAATATCATTAGGGTCTAAAGAGTCTCTGTCTCCAAATTTTCTCATGTTAAATATTTTCTTTAAGTACTGAAGAAACTTGGTTCAAAACACACACTTGAAGGCCAGTAACCTGCTGATAGACGCATCAAATCCTTATGCTTTGGAAGACTGCCAATACAATCCATCAACAATATCAACAATGTTCTGTTCAATATGATCTAATTCGTGCTTGATGTCTCTCTTCAATTCATGCTTTAATAAAGGGTAATTTCATTAAACCATTGCAGTATGATCTAATTTGTGCTTGATGTCTCTGTTCAATTCATGCTCTAACTCTAATAAAGGGTAAGTACATTACACCATTGCAGTAAAATGTACTCAGTATCAAAGAGTAATCACCATTGAGAGAATTTAGCTTTACCAAACGGGAAAATTCTCTATGTTATGATATCTTCTGAAGCTTAAAGTAAAGAGTTCAAATGACGAGGAGACCATGCCCATGAACTATAATTTGTGCACCGACAACACTGTGATGTTGAAAGTTTTCTGGTAAGGGATACGTCTTGCCCTTTAACAGACCACAATTTTATTTTTTATTGTTTTGTACGGAGAAAGCAAAAATAGTTTCAAAAACTATATTTGACAATGCAGATTCTGGATAGGTGCAACCCTTTCCTTTCCAGGCATCCTAGTATCTCAAATAAGTATGTTGGAGACAAGTCTCACATTGTTGGAGTGCACAATTTTTTATGTGCCTTGTATTAAAAGAATAATAATATCTGGTTGATCCACTGTAAACTATGTTACGAACTCATGCTATTTGCCATTCTCTTGTTGTGCTTATGAATGGAAAAATAATAAAATTATCTTCCAGCTGGGAAGTATTTAAAATTCTTTAGAAATTCGTTTAAAATAGCTTGTTTCATCAAGCATGAATACGCTAAGGTTTTTGTTCAGAAATAGTGCCATATGATATCGAGTCCGGTGAAGTTGGGAAAAAAAACTGCCATTAGGATCATAAATATTGTCACATAGCCTGATGTTCATAAGTCCGCACTTCAGGATTGCCTTTGACAAAACCAATTTCTGTCGTCATTCTTCGAGTTGCTACTTATTGGTGGAGGCTTTTGATTTTTGGGAATCTATGATTACTTCTACATCGGTTCATATGTAACCAGGTACATCCATTCAACAAGAGACATGACAGTACATGGTAGGAACCTAAATTCAGCCAAAAATTGCAGGTAGGAACCTAGATTCAATATCTCAGTATCTTGTGGAGATTAAATAATAAAAATTGCAAGTGTACTAGCTATTGGGAAGGGCATATCTTGATAGCTTCTTTGAACAATGGTGGTGGCCAAGGTGGGGGTATTGTAGATGAAAGACTCATACTGTTCAATACATTCAGTAGATAATCAAAATTTTGGATTTCTTTTATGATGGTTTTATTTTCATGGTTCTTAGCATCGTCTATATTAATATCAAATGCACCAAGGTCAGCACAAATTATATCTCCAATTTTGGCAATATAAACATCCAGTGCAAGTTTATGAATCTTACTTTTCGTCTCTATAAAAAAAATTGCATGTTTAGGGTTTTGATTTTTTTTGAAAATTCAATAAGTACTTTTTGAAGTTCTATGGTTTTGGTTTCTTTCGAGAAAAAAAATTTAGGGTTTGAATTATCTTCTTCCTTTGAAAGTGCAATGGGTATTTCTGAAATTTCTTTGGTTATGGGTTCTTCCTCCTCTACCTGAGATTCCATGGCTAGGGTCTCCTCTTGCATTTCCCTTAAATATTGTATAATACGATCAAAACGTTCCATTTGTTTATTTTGTTTTCGTTCAATCATTCTTCTAATTTTTGCAATGTCATTTTTTATTCCTTTGATATTTATGTCCCATATGGTTGGATCCATACGGCTCTGATACCAGATGGTAGGAACCTAGGGTTCCTAGCACATAAAATGATAAATAAATAATAAATAGACCTAAAACTAAAATAATCGCCTTTTGTATTGTCGGGAAGTCCCTTCAATAAATTGTATTATATTTCATATTCATCGATATTGGAATGATAAGTTCTTACAATATTTTATACCCACTCTAGGGTTATAGGTGAAAGGTTGCAATGCTTCCTAACCCTAATCTTATAATAATAATATAATAATTAATTATATTAATTATTATATTATTTATTATTATATTATTTTATTATTATAACTATAGGATATGAAATACATTATTACTATTATTATTATTAATTAATGTTAGGATAGGACCCTAACAAAAGATGTAAAGTCAAGAGACATGAGAGATTTGTCTTATGTGTGGAATATGAAATGATGTGTCTTTAGATATGTGAGGAGAACAATATTCAAGAATTGAAGTCATCTTCAAAGATTATATTATGGAGGTAAAGCTCCATGTATTGTAATTTCAAGAAATATTGAACATTTGTAATACAAGAGATATTGTATATTTGATTCATCAATAATATAGTGAGTTTTTTCATTGTGTTATAATATTATTTATTGTTATTTCATGAATGTTATGTTCATTGATATTGATTAGAATAGTGAATGCTCTAATATTGAGTTTGATTAGATCTTGGATATTAGGACCTATGATTAAATTTGGCTAAAAAGCCAACATCAACTGTAAGAGAAATTATCAAAAAGTAGCTGATTTTTGGTTTATGATTTCATATTTGAAAGGTTCTTGTAGTAAGAAAAATTATTTATACATGAAGATGAGTCTTATTAAAAGCCATGTGTGAAAATTCTTAAAATTAAAAAAGTCACGCTTGAAATCATGTAACGAGTATTTAAGTTTTGGTGTGAGCCTTATTGGTGAGTATATTATTTCTTCAAGTATGAACATTTACACTCTTAAGTTGTTGAAAGGGTTGTAGTTTTGTTGGAAATTGTTGTGAGATTTTTTTGAGTCAATTTATAGTCAATCAAAAAGATATTATATTTGAGATGCATGATTGATGTACCTGACACCCCACTATTGTGTTGAAAAGAATAAGTTACAAAGATTACAAGGCACATTCACATCACTTAATAAAATGGGAAATGCAAATATGAGACAAATATAGAAGCAACCCCAAGCTTAAAATATGTTACATCAAATTAGGTTCTTTATTTCCAAGGAGTAAGTGAAGGTGGAAAACTATCAAAATTAAAGCACAACTTATAGATCATTTGGAAAATGGTATTGTGATTGATGTTGAGGTTGTGAATATGGTATACAATACGCTAAGCACTATTAGACATGCTTAAGGAGGAGTGTAAAAAATTAAAGGAGACAAATAAAAAATTGAAGATCAAGACTACAATGGAAAATATTTCTTGCGACATAAGTGATCTGATCTAAAGGAACAATTTTGATTGTGATATTGGTGAGTTGAACATTGTTAGTAATAGTGGTTTTCATGTTGAAGGTCAAGAAGAAGATCATGATGATGTTAATGTAATGAATGGTCATTGTAATACTGTTGATGATGACCACTGTGTTGTTACTAGATATGACAAAGGCCATATTTTTGATAACCATAGTAATGATGATGAAATTGGGTGGTTAAAAAAGCACATGGAAGGTGTTGGCTCTAAATTAAAAAAAAAAAAAAAGAATATGATGTAAAAGGATTGGGACATAATGACAAGGAATAAGAAAGATGATAGAGCCAAACAAATGATTAAGAACAAGGCCTTGGTTAAATTGACCAGATAGGAAATAGGGACACCAAGTATATAAAACGACAAAATTATGTGGTAGAACTTTTTATATAATTTATTATAGTTGTAGTCAATCATGACATGTGACAACTAAGTGTTGAGACCTACATCCATGTGAGATTTATAATGGAAACAATCATTGTAAGAATAATTTTTGGCACACAAATAAAATGACCAACAAAATACATGTTGATTGTGGATGGATGGATGTGACAGAATGAGACAAAGTGAAATACATGTTCATTGGATTCTACAGAAAAATGTTTTCGTTTCAAAGGAGTTGAATGAAATGTAAAAGATGGCATTGTATTAATGGTGATTAATTATAAGCCTTTATATGTGCAAAAGATTAGATAGTTGAGATAGTTGAGAGAGAGCACAATGATGGTTACGAGTTATCCACATGAAAACCTTTGTATGAATTGGTTGGGGATCAACTATATTTATTGAGATGGTCTTAGGTTAGCTACTTGAAAACCCTTAGTAATGTTTGTGTATACAACTTGGTTCCAAATACAAACATTACAAATATAAGATAAAGTAACATTTAAATCATGACTATACAATAATAAATTTGATAAAAATCTTTATATAAATAAACACCTATAAAAGACCCATATTCTTATCTTATGTTTGTAAGAAAGATATCTAACAAAATTAATTTATAAGGAATATTAAAAAATAAATTAATTTTGAATTGATCCTCTTGTTTCGGTGATTGCATCCATCTACCAAGCACTTATGGAGAACCTTCGAGAAAGATCCATTCTTATTGTAACATTCCATATTTATCGCTGTTTAGTAATAACGAAAACAAGGTATATAACACCCTCCACGGTCTTGATGGTCATTATTCACTAAGTATGCCGTTATTTACAACGATATCTTAGAAAATTGGTTCTTTCAATAATTATATAAATCTTGAGTGATCGGTGGTCCCTTTCATGTAAGGTGTAAAGTTACCATAATCTTGAGTGACTGGTGGTCCCTTCACGTCAGAAGTAAAGTTACTATAATAAATTACTTGTGATTTTATAAGGTAGTAGTCTGATCTTGAGTGCTACGAATCTTGAGTGACCGGTAGTCTCTTTCACCTCAGGTGTAAAGTTATTATAATCTTGAGTGATTGGTGGTCCCCTTCACGTTATCATAATCTTGAGTGATTGGTGGTCCCATTCACGTCAGATATAAAGTAACCATAATAAAGTACTTGTGATTGTTACTATAATAAAGGACTTGTGATTTTATAAGGTAGTAATCTGATCTAAATTTTCTGGGTGCTTATTAGACCGATAATAACATACGAATCCTCAGCGCGGTACCCTTATCAACAATAACAAAGCAAAATAGGTTTGGTAAAATTAAATTGTGACCAACAAAGTATGTGTGATTTTTTCATATCAAATTGTGCGAACCGACGCACCGTGTAAAGTTCGACTCTTCCTTTCTTGCTCTAGAACATTTCCGCTTCCCTGCCAGTGAGCCGCTTTTCATGTTTGGTAGTCGAAAACAAGATGTCGTTTTCGCCGACAACAGACATACTTTTTGCAAGAGTAACAAAGAAACAGAGTCCAGACAATAGACGTAGACGCGGCGACGGAGGCCGGGGCATAGGCCCCTCATGAGATGAGGTTGCGCCTTTTTGACCTTAATCTTCCACCTCAACTCGAAGATGACGATGACTGGCGGTTGTCACAGAATGTTTTGTATCACTAAATATCTGTCAGAAGATTTCTATAATTTCGAAGACCTAATGTGATGTATTAGCCAACAAATGAATGTATATAAAATATATAGTCCCAACAATGTTAAAGAGGTTCCAACAATGTTAAAAGAGGTTTTGTTTCTATTTTTAAATGTGATATAGGTTTTGGGAAAAATATTCTTCGGTTCTATTTTGAGTTGTGATTTTTCCCTACATGCCTGAAATTTTTGGTGTATTTTGGGATGTCTACTTAAAATGTTGTTCTGTTAACCATAATGTTCTTCCCGCTCTGATGCCTTGGCTTAATGATTAGGCTGTTTGTACAAAGTATTTAAATGTTTCGATAAAGAAATAAAGTTCTAGAGTGATGAGGGCATCTGCACATGAAGGGTAAGGTAGTTGCCACCTGTTTGTAATTGCCTTTCATTTGTATAAAGGGAACCTTTTGTAGCATGAGAAGAGAGGATGAGAAGAAAAAGAAGAGGCAGGAGAGAAGTTGGGAGGCATAAGAGGCATGTATAAGAGACCTATGTTTAGTAACAAAACATTGTAATGTATAGAGCCAATAGACATATTTAGAATAATATTAACATTCTACCTCAAATTTTTGTGTATGTGTTTTCATGGTGATTGTATTGTATGTTGTAGATTGCATAGATTAGTATTTGTAAAAGATTGTAGGTTTGGAGGTGAAGGTAGGACAAAGAATGGTTGTAGTCTAGGAAAATATATCAAGTGAGCAGTATGACATGTATCTGTTGTTTCAAGGGTTATTGTTCGAGTAGTTGTAGTATAGGGTTTGGTAATTCGAGAAGTCATTTGAGTAAATGGACGTTCAAGTATAAGCATGTGTGTCATCCCAAGGGGAAGCATCATTCTTGTTTGAATAGCAAATGAGGCATCATTTGAGTGAATGTCATTCCAAGTGATATGCTATTCGAGTAGCAAGAAGGTGTTGTTCAAGTGGAAGTGAGGCATCGTTCAAATGCAAGTTTTATTTGCATGGAAGCAAGGTACCGTTAAATTAGAAGTTCCATTCAAGCAAAAACAAGATGTCGTTCAACTAGGAACTTGTCATTCAAGTTGAACCTAAATTATCGTTCAAGCAATAATATGAGTATTGTTTGAGAAACATTGTCATTCAAAAGCGCACCCTTTAGGTGGTGATCAAAGTGTCGTACGAGGAAAAAATAAATAGAGAATCACATTCTATTCATGTGAAGAATAATTGTTCAAGTGAAGAAATGTAACGACCCACTAGTTACTCAACCATCTTGAGAGATATTTTTTTTATATACTCATAAGTATAGTCTATCATCCATTCCTTTGAACATCTCTCTCTCAAATACATATATAGGGTGTTTATTTAAGTCCATCTACTTAAATAATTTAACATCTATCTCTTCATCAAAAATTCAATAAGATGTAATCCCTATTTCCATTATTAATCCATAAAATATGATGATTTATACATCATAAATCAGAGTACAAAGCTACATCATACATATTTTGAGCATAACTGGAATTTCCATTACTTACATACTTCATAAAGAGTAAAGCAATACATCCATTCCAGATTAGAAAATAATACTCATGCTAGAAGTAACTTTTACAATAAGCTTTCCATCATGAAAGCCTTAATACAACATATGTCAAAAGGATCAATATCTAAATTGTATAAGTCTTCATTGGTCCATATTGCCTCTCCATCGCTCAATTGATGGTGGTAAGGGATCAAGACAACTCATGATATTCATGTAGTTTTCCCTTAAATGCACTATGCTATATAGTCTATCATAAAGCAATCCATGCAATTTATCATTTGAATGCAACCATGCACAAAAATTAACCATAATGTAACCATGCATTATACATTCATTTCAACAAAGGAAGGAAACCCCATAATTTTCCAAGAAAGAATTCCACATTCGTTCTTTTATCACATACCCTTTTTCCATAAAAATATATTCCTTTGTTAGATCAATTACATTTACACATTCATTATAACAAAGGAAGGAAACCCCATAATTTCACATATCATTTTTCCACAAAAAATATTCCTAGGTTAGATCAATTACAATTACAAACACTTCTAGTACAAGTAAGAGAGAACCCCATAAATTCTCCCAAAGAATAGGTTCCCCACCCATTCTTTCTTGTTCATAACATAGAAGATGCAATTGTAATTAATTTTCCAAGATTCCTTAATTCAAGCAATCACTTCTAGTCCAAGTAAGAGAGAACCCCATAAATTCCCCCAAAGAATAGATTTCCCACCCATTCTTTCTTGTTCATAAATAGAAGGTACTTTTATAAAGCAAATTCCTTTAATTTCCATTCACACATAAATAGCATTTAAACAAATGAATCAAACATTTGATCTTTCCCTAAAATTATGATCTATAAGCCATCCAATTTTTCCATAAAATTGTTTGTAAATATAACATTCAATTTTTCCATAAAACATTCCATTAACTAGCATTCAATTTTTCCACAAAACATTCCTTCAACTAGCATTCAATTTTTCCACAAAATTGTCCTATCTAACACACAATTTCTCCATAAAATTGTACTATAGTTCCCTACAATTTCTCCACAAAATTGTACTATAGTTCCCTGCAATTTCTCCAAATTTTTTTACTATAGTTCATCTATAATTTCTCCACAATTTTGTACTATAGTTCTCTACAATTTCTTCACAAAATTGTACTATAGTTCCTCTACAATTTTTCCATAAAATTATACTATAGTTTCCTACAATTTCTTCATAAAATTGTACTATAGTTCCCTATAATTTCTCCACAAAATTATACTATAGTTCATCTACAATTTTTCCACAAAATTGTACTATAGTTCCCTACAATTTCTCCACAAAATTGTACTATAGTTCATCTACAATTTCTCCATAAAATTGTACTATAGTTCCCTACAATTTCTCCACAAAATTGTACTATAGTTCATCTACAAATTTTCCACAAAATTACTCAAACATTAGCCTACAATTTCTCCACAAAATTGTTCCATAATTAACCTACAATTTCTCCACAAAATTATTTCATAATGCTATCAAATTTTCCCCCAAAATTTGACTTAAGGATGCATTCAATTATACCACTTATTTGGGATGTCTTAGAGAGCTCAAATATCCTTTATGGTAAAATATAATTTGACAAAATAAAAATATGTTTTAATGTTTGTTTCACCAAAATAAGGTTTTATTTGGAAGGTCAAACTATTCAATTGGTTTCCAACCAATTAACCTCCTCAAGCCTCCGTTAGCCAGCAAGTCAAACCTTCGCCTACAAGTCAAACCTTCTCCAATGCCTAGAAATCGATGCCCTAGCCTCCTCAGCTAGGTGGACCACCACCTCATGGTCATCTTAGTAGGGGAGGTTTTCCCTGCTTAAAGTCCTTAAAAGCTCACACTGGGAGCATGTGGGATAAATCCCATAAATTAATTTAAAATATTTTGATCAATTTACCCCAAGGCCACCTGATGCACAATCAGACATAGCCAAATATAGAAGACCAGCAAATCCAACCTAGAAAATCATGCCATGTGGTAGATACAAATGGGTCAACTATGGGTCAACAACCATATGAGGTAACATGTTTCCAAAGCACCTCCAACTGGTGCATAGTACCATCGCTCGGTGGCCACCTTGACCATCGAGTGGTGGTCACTTTCTAAGGGGAGAGATTTCCCCTTTAAACCACCCAATTTCCCCTACAAGAGTAATGTGGGATAAATTATTCCCAAAAAATAAAATATGTTTTAATCACACTTATAAAGTGTAGGAGACATCGAATAGCAATCAAACACATGGCAACAATGGGGCGAGGGCATCAAGCAACTCAATGGCAATATCAAAGCGAGGTCAAACCGATAAGTGGCAACCATAGATAACACCATGTGTACCTACAACTGGAACTGATCTAACCACTGAGTGGCTTGGTCTCATGACCACTACTGATGATTGAAAGGTATAGGGAGCCAAGTTCCCTTTATACGTTTCAGGTACCTGAGTATGTCCCATGAGGGATAATGCTTATGGAAGGCTTCTAAGAAGCCTTCCGCCTGAGCGAAGTCGAGATCCAACCAAGTGCTTTGGCCACTTAGGGGCCAACTCCCTGAGTCCTGTAACCTCTCTAGATGGTGTTAAGTAATAAATCCACACCCTAAAACTTCTTGTATAGAGTATTCAAGCGAGCAAACACCGGTATAAGACTTAATAAGCCTTATGTAGTCCTTTATTGAACTTAAGTGATAGAGGCTACCTATGCTTGGCCAACGAAGTCATATGGATTCAACTTGCATTAGATATCTACCAAAAAGGGCATTACAATACCATTTAAAGCATAATATATTCTACCATGGATGTAACTACAACCCAAGGAAGCTAAAAAAATTATCGTAGCACAGGGAATATGGTTTAAGTGACTGAAAAAAGGTAGCTTTGGATGATTAACAGGTGCTTCTATGCCATAGCCAACAAAGCATGGTCTTTGGAGCTAAATGTAACGTGTACTTTGGAGCTATAAATATTCTAACAAAGTTGGTTCCAATAGTAGACCATGGGATTACTAATATAGAGGCTAAAAAAATATCATCTAATTAAGACCTTAGCACCATTGTATTTGTAAATAATTAGAGCCTCTAATAAAACATAACAATTTAGGATTTGCAAAAAAATAATAAAGCATAACCATTTAGGATTTGCAAGAAATTAGAGTCTATAAATAAATTAAGACAAGAACTTGATATTCCCTAACCTAGATCTCCTGAAAGGTTGATATTCTTAAGCTCTTCCTTCAGCCTCCTAGTCTCATCCATGCTTGTCTAGTTGAACTAAGACCCTCTAGGCTCCTTTTAAAGGCCTCCTTCCCTGATAATGCAAGATGCATTCTAATAGATAATTCATTTCTCCCATGCTTGAAAGGAATAAATTTAATAATATTAAATCAAAAGTAGAGATAAGGGGACTCATCTCATTTATTCCTTATCCCCTCCTTAAGAACATTATCTAATTTAAAATTATTAAAGGAGAAAAAGGAGAATCTCCTTTAAAATTAACCACCATGAAGCAACCACCGGAGGAGGATGAATAATCCTCTAATTCAATAAAATAATCATCATATTATTAAATTATCTTAGTGCTCTTTTGGTCCAATCAAAATTAGACACCTTTTGTGAAGACAAATTCCACCTAATTGCATTCCAAAACCTACAAATTTAATGAGGTAGCATGCAACTAGATTAATTAAACCATATTTACTTTTCTTTTCACAAAACATATTTTCCAATTTATATCTTTCACAAAAGCATCAATTAACTTCACAAAATATTACAAAACTAAGAATTAGGTCCTAATTCATCATGAAAAAGGGTCTTGCCAAGGTGGGTCATGACATACTACCCCCTTGGACTAAACACAATCCTTTGTGTTTCTCATAATAGAAAGCATAAAGAAATTATATATTTCCATAAGCATTACAAATCAAAAAATAAGCAATATAATTTCATAAATCAGCAATCACAGGCATCAAATGCATTCTCAATATTTTACACCATTGTTTTATCCTTAAGCGGACAACCATTTTTAATATAGACTCAACTACCACCGACCAACTCTAAGGAGACTAGTGCTAGACATCATGGCCCAATGGTGCAAACATGAGCATAAGTAAAATGCAATGCAACTACATGAGGGTAATATTCCATGTTACCCTAAGCTGTCATCATCATCATTTACCTTTTTCCAATATCCCATTCCTGATGGTCGATCATCTTCTTCCACCCACAAGAGTACCTAGACCTATAATTCAACAAAATATCAACAATACCATATCCTCAATGCAATAAAACATCCATATTGCATAAACATAAAGTATTGAAACATCCATCAATACATAAATATCATCATAGAGTCAAAGCATTGAAACATCTATCAATGCATAGTCAAACTATAGTAGAGTCCTACAATGATAATATAATTACAAATTATTTTCATAGAGATGATATGAAATCATATTTCCATAATAATTTAGACACAATAAGTCTAAATACAACTAGGTTTATCAAAATATCACTTTAGGATACCCATATATCCTAAAATTCTCTTTGGAAAACATATTTTCCACCACTAGTGCATCATCCTTGATGTCCCCTAGTATACATCCTTAGTCAACCTATTGACTATTGCACAGATGCCAAGAGAAGCCCTCAAAAGAGTCTAAGGTACACTACTTAAGACCCACTAAATATGGAGGGTTTGTCTAGTTATTCCACTTGATTCACCAATGGTTCCAATAGTGGGAGGAATATTAATAGTACCACATGCATTTTGTTATGATATAAACCATTATTTAAATAGCGCTCCACATGCTATTAAAATTGACCCCTAATGGTCAGGTGGCATATCACTCTATTTTATAGATGGTGTTGTTTTATGGAATCTCAATCATGGTAAATATTTTTTTACCTCTATCATCATATGTGATGGGGCATGTTTAAGATTCATGTTGGATCTGTCTCAGCATTCTTTCACCATGACTGAGATGTTCAACTTCTTTCCCTAGCCAAAGGCCAGGTTTGTATTGTAACATGACCCAATAAAAGAAAATATAATTTTATTATTATGCCTACCCACAGAATCAAGGGTCACTCTTACTCCACATAAGGTAGCATTCCAAGAATATTATCAACCACTAATAATATACACTTCACGTAAGGTGTCATTCCAAAAGTATTATCATCCGTTGAGTGCCATTTCAAACATTGAGCAACAAAATCAACAATATTCTTCTTCATAATTTCCTAAAAGAAGGTCCTTTCATGCTTTTAATTGTCTTAGCCCCTATAATATGGGTAAAATAAGGATAATTATGCACTTCACACACAACCAATCTCCTCTAATTTCCAATTTTAGATATAAATACCCGATTTTTAAGACATAAGAGTTCTTTCTAGGATTTATTCCCAATAAGTTTATTAAATTCACATAGATGCATCCCATATTTCTTCTTCTTCCATACCAAGGCATACCACAACTGAGAACTAGTCGTTGTAGATGACACTCAAGTGGTCAGGATGTGGCCTCATCCTATAATACTAGAGTTTTTCCTTTATATACCTCCACGGTATAAGGATACCTTTATATACCTCCATGGTACAAAGGATGCCTTAATGGTCTCCCCACATTGTCTTACCAATTTTTGTGAATGTAAGACCATTTGACCATAGCATAGGGTTCTCCCTTTTAGTCCACCTAAAGGGAACAAATTTTCCCTATTCACACATAAATATGTCTATGTAGGATCTTTGGCATATTTGCCTTGGGCCTATGCTCCTTCATGGTGAGTCATATAGGACTTAGTGCTTAATTACTATGTGGCTAATTAAGGCTATCATGACTATATAGCTTGGATTCCTTGATCCTAAGGTTCCAACAAAAAATTGTGATGATATTCCATACCTCCATGGTAGGATAATTAGTCCAAGACTTCCTGATTTTTGGAATCCTCTAGGCTACACCACCCAAAATATCACAAGAAAACTTGAGTGTTACCTACCACAACTCCCCTCAAGAAGGTTTGAGTGTTACCTACCACAACTCCCCTCAAAATAAGAAGACTTGAGTGTTTCCTTCCACAAATCCCCTCAAGTATTAGGATCATCCAATCTAATTCTTAATGAAGTTTAAGTTAAGAAAGTTCCCATCCCATGGGCTCATGAGTCCACAAGGAACCTTAATATTTCTATTAAGCTTACTTTTTTATTTGAAAAATTAATATAGTCTCATAATATGGTACATTCTTAAATATCTTAGAGAGAGGATCCCATACTCCTCTCAAGAATAGATTCCCCATATATTCTTTCCCATTAAGAATGTTCAATAGATTCATCATCTATTCCTTCTCATTAAGTATAATCAACTTAACTAAGAATAGATTTTCTCTTCTACTCCTTCTCATTAAGTATGATCAATGCTTAACCAAGAATAGATTTTTCCATCTATTCCTTCTCATTAAGTATGATCAAACTTAACTAAGAATAGTTGGCTTTTGAGAGGATCCCATACTCCTCTCAAGAATAGATTCCACACCTATTCTTTCCAAATTAGGTATGTTCAAGCTTAGATAGACTACATATACCCCAATCATCTATATCAAGCATTGGATAAACATACCTTTATATATAAAAATATATGTTTATATATTACATTTGCAAAGTCCATTGGGACACACATTACACATTAATATAGCACACAAATAGTGGCTTTTCAGCCACACCATAAAATAAACCTCACTATTGTTGCCTCTCGATCCACTCACTACTTTATGCTAGACCTAATTCTCTTAGATAAGATGTTCGAGATCTTACTCGTTTTGTTGTCGTACACCCACATTGTGCTCTGGTAGTAGGTTGTGATGGAGTGAGTAGATCATGACTCACTAGTGCATCAAAACATGAAGTCAAGTATGTAGTTTTAAACTCTTCCCTAGATTATCGTAGTTATGCATTTTTAGCCTGTATGGTTGTTTATGCTTCCAAACCACTTCTTTGTGCTACCTCCTATTGGAGTATATCCCACTCTACAGTGGGTGGCATCCCTTTTAAACTCCCATATCATATTTTATTGTGCCTAGAAGCTTTCTCACTCAAATTGTTGTGATTCTAGCTATAAAACTTGTCTAAAAAATTTCACTTCACACAGTCCTTCCATCATAAAATACCAACTACCATATTCTAGATAGTTTTATAGACCTACTTCTATATCTACTCGATGACGTACATGTCATCTAGGAATTTCCTCCTCAATTTCCTTTTCTATACCCTCAAGTATATACTATTCTTGATCGATGGTTTCAACTCTCTCTCTTGCTGTTCCATCATTATCTTCCTTTGTACTTTTATATTTTTACCATGGTTGTGTGGCCCACCATCTATTGTACTCTAGAGTTATACTAGCATCATCCTCATATGGTACCCATATGACCTCGTTTACCTCTAAGGTCAATGGTTCCATTTGTGGAGGTACTACTTTATTCCTTCCTTTTCTCGTGTAGATCATAGGTGGATCCAATATTCTTTGTCTAATACTAAATTTTTGCAATACTCGAGTATATTGAAAATACTCATAATGCATATTCACTTGCCCAATCATCCACCTTGCGCATTGAACATGAGTTAGTTGTAGTTCATCCTCTATCTATACTAGGCCTTTCCTCCATGGTCTCCAGATCACATCTTGGGGTTGTAAATTTTCCCAAATAGAGAAATATCACTATTTATTGTATTTAGGTGGTCTGTTAATATTCAATTCTTTCCCCTTTTATCACCTTAATACATAAGACACATCTAACCCTATCAAACTATGTGCATCATAAGGTAAACCTCAAGGTATCTCTACAACCACATGTTCCCAGGCCTATACTTTCAATAAGAGGAAACAACTCATTCCTGTTTGCTTTGTTATTCACACCTTGAATAACTCTTTATAAGTCTAAGCCAACAAGGTTGGCACCCATGCAAACATGATTGAAATCTCCACTAGGTCTTTCACTACTCCTAGAATATTACAAGGAAATCACATACCTAGTAAATCAAGCAAAATGATGCTTGATATAAGCACCATCATCATAGCTTTTCTATATGTCAGTCTTTCAAACATATATTATAGCTCATATATTATTCTACCTTTTCAATATTCACATATATCCAATCTATCCCAAACACTCTTTTCAGAATCCACTCCTTCATTGCTTCATCTACAGTGATCACTGTACATCCCTCTACTGGTAATCGATATATTTGGTATACATCTTCTAGAGTGATGGTCATCTCTCTAGTGGGTAACTGGAATGTTCCCTTATTAGGATCCCATATTTTGATCAAGGCTGATAGATAACATCTATATGCATACATTGACTCTTGATGCGTTTCACCTTCTAATATTATTTCTCTCAACCACTACTAGTCATCAACATCCAACATATTTTACACATCTTGAAATATGGCTCTAAATGTGTTGCATGGTATGATAATAATTAGTGGCTTTATTTCTTATGGCTCTACACTACCTCCTCGACTTGTTCCAATATCTCCAGAAGTCATCTTCTCTTCTCAAAGTGTATGCACTAGTAGATCGACAATCATAAGTAGAAGAATCATGAAGTATACTATGGGATTTAATTTGATTATTATCAATATCAATAACAAAAACCCTAATACAAGTATAATCACATTAAACGACATGAGTACTTGGTAGGTTAATTATTTCCTTGGTGTTGAATAAAAATCCTCTAAGATTTTTTTGTATATTCAACCTGTTTTCTTGATGCTATGGAGTTAGCATCACTCCTGTGATCAATGCCAAGTGTCTAATCAATCATCGATTTATGACACATCGATCTTGCTTAGCCATCTAGCTAATTTTATCAAGACTCCACATTCATCCTCCATGGATCACATCTCAATAAACTTGGGCTACCTTATTTATTTTTGGCCACCCATCACCATTCTTGTATAAAAAATAAAATGAATAGGGACATATCATTTCTCTAAGCCGCCTAGGGCTACAACATTTCCCAACATGATTGAAATCCTATTATTTCTTCACATATGTCCCTACTTTATGGCATTTTAACCCATTTGATGTCTCATCATATAATTCCATCAATTCATCCCATATAAATCTATTTATACACCTTATCCTTGGGTGCCATTTTAATTTTGACCATTATCACTCTATTGACAATGATCTAGGTCACGCTTGCCTATCTGCAAGGTGCCATCTCAAAATTTTTGCACTTTATCATTCATTCTATGTGATTATGATTATTATTGCCCCATGCAAGATACTACTCCTAGGTAAGCTTATACATTATCACTCACTTGATAATGATGGTTATACTTGCTCCATGCAAGACGTCATATGAGAGTAAAGCTACCTTTCCTAGGATAACGTTTTAAGCAATATTTAGCTTGTTCATCTAAGCTTCCAGTCCTACTACCTAGATATTTAACAACAAACATGTTTTTGTCAATGATCCAAAAAACCTTAAACTCTAATTGAGAAACCTTTAGTCTTGAACCAACCTTTGGTTCTTTTACCAACATCTTTTTACTAGCCTGGACCCTATACTAGCATCCATTTGCTAGCCCCACTCTGACACCAATTGTAACAACCCACTCATTACTCAACCAACTATGAATTTATTTTTATATATACTCATAATTATGTAGTCTATCATCCAATCCTTTGAATATCTCTCTCTCCAATACATATATAGGGTGTTTATTTAAGTCCATCTACTTAAATAATTTAACATCTATCTATTTATCAAAAATTCAGAATATGTAATCCCCATTCCAATATTAATCCATAAAATATGATGATTCATACATTATCATAAATCAGAGTAGAAAGTTACATCATACATGTTCTGAGCTTTCCATTACTTACATACTTTATATAGAGTAAATCAAGACATCCATTCCAAATTAGAATATTATACTCAAGCTAGAAGTAGCTTTTACAGTAATATTTCTATGTGAATTGTATAAGTCTTATCTAGTCCATATCACCTCTCCATTGCTCCATTGATGGTGGTAAGGGATGAGGACAACTCATAATATTCATGTAGTTTCCCTTAAATGCACTATTCTCTATAGTCTATCATAAAGCAATCCATACACAAATTTTAACCATAATGTAACCATGCATTATACATTCATTTCAACAAAGGAAGGAAATCCCATAATTTCCTAAGAAAGAATTCCAATTCATTCTTTTATCACATACTCTTTTTCCACAAAACAATATTCCTTTGTTAGATCAATTACATTTACACATTCATTATAACAAAGGAAGGAAACCCCATAATTTCACATATCCTTTTTCCACAAAAAATACTCCTTTGTTAGATCAATTACAATTACAAACACTTCTAGTCCAAGTAAGAGAGAACCCCATAAATTCCCCCAAAGAATAGGTTCCCCACCCATTCTTTCTTGTTCATAACTTAGAAGATGCAATTGTAATAAATTTTTCCAAGATTCCTTAATTCAAGCAATCACTTCTAGTCTAGTTTAACCAAGTAAGAGAGAACCCCATAAATTCCCCCAAAGAATAGATTCCCCACCCATTCTTTCTTGTTCATAAATAGAAGGTACTTTTATAAAGAAAATTCCTTTAATTTCCATTCACATAGAAATAATATTTAAACAATTGAATCAAATATTTTATTTTTCCCTAAAATTATGATCTATAAGCCATCCAATTTTTCCACAAAATTATTTGTAAATATAACATTCAATTTTTCCACAAAATATTCCTTTAACTAGCATTCAATTTTTCCACAAAACATTCCTTCAACTAGCATTCAATTTTTCCACAAAATTGTCCTATTTATCACACAATTTCTCCACAAAATTGTACTATAGTTTCCTATAATTTCTTGACAAAATTGTACTATAGTTTCCTACAATTTATCCACAAATTTGTACTATAGTTCACCTATAATTTCTCCAAAAAAAATTACTATAGTTCTCTATAATTTTTCCACAAAATTGTACTATAGTTCATGTACAATTTTCTCACAAAATTGTACTGTAGTTCATATACAAATTTTCCACAAAATTGTACTATATTTTGCTATAATTTCTCCATAAAATTGTACTAAAGTTCCCTAAACTTTCTCCACAAATGTGTTCCATAGTTCATCTACAATTTTTCCATAAAATTGTACTATAGTTCCCTACAAATTCTCCACAAAATTTTACTATAGTTCAACAAATTTTCCACAAAATTATTCCATAATTAGTCTACAATTTATCCAAAAAATTGTTCCATAATGCTATCAAAATTTCCCCAAATTTTTTTCTTAAGGATGCATTCAATTATACCACTTATTTGGGATGTCTTAGAGAGCTCAAATATCCTCTATGGTAAAATATAATTTGGAAAAATAAAAATATGAAATAATTGTTTTCCAAAAGAAGGATTTATTGAGAAGGTTAAACTATTCAATTGGTTTCCAACCAATCAACCTCCTCAAGACTCCACTAGCAAGCAAGTCAAACCTTCGCTAGAAACTCAAACCTTTGCCAATGCCTAACAACCAATGCCCTAACCTCCTTGGCTAGGCTGACCACCTCATGGTAATATTAGTAGGGGAGGTTTTCCCTACTTAAAGTCCTTGAAAGCTCCATCGATATCATGTGGGATAAATCCCATAGATTTATTTAAAATATTTTGATCAATTTAACCTAGATCACCTGGTACACAACCAAGCATAATCAAACACAAAATACCAACAAACCCAACCTAGAAAATCATGCCACATGTCAGATACAAATGGGTAAACAATGGTTTAACAACCATAGGTAACACATGTCCAAAGAACCCCTAATTGATTTTTAGTGGCCACCTTGACCATTGAGTGGTGGTCACTTTCTAAGGGGAGAGCTTTCCCCCTTTAACCACTCAATTTTCTCCATAGGAGCAATGTGGGATAAATCATTCCCACAGAAGTAAAAAATATTTTAATCACCCCTAAAAACCGTAGGAGACATCGAATAACAAGAAAACAAGTGGCAACAGTAGGGCGAGGGCATCAAGCAACTTAGTGGCAAAATTGAAGCGAGGTCAATGCTGGCTTTTGGTAATGTATATTTGTGGAGATGCAACCACAAGATGTAAAATATGTAGGCTATGGTAAGTATATGATAATGGTACTTAAATATGTAGTAAAATAAGAAAATAGACTTCTACAATAACTCAATAAAATACCGTTAATGAAAGCTCATGAAAAGGATGTTAGCGTATTTTTGATTCTATTACATTATTTAGATATGTTGTTGTTTTGTTACAACCAGTTCGTAACAGTTTAGTTACGCCGGTGCTATTCCCGGCTATGTAACTCATTATTTAAACTGTGCAATACAATAATAAACTTGTTGCACAATCTTACATGGCATCAGAGCCAGTGGCGTGAAGGGAGCAGCGCAGCGGCAGCAGAGAAGCTTGGACAACAGACGGATTTTTTTTAATTTGCCAGACGGGAATTTTTTTTCTCTGGGTTTGTTGTAGCAGAGGATTCCTCCGGCGAGAAAAAAAAAAAAAAAACGCGCAGAGTTGTGCGCGTCGTGACACGGGCCCCGTGCGCAGACGCTCGGGAGTCCGGTCGGCGGCCAGGACGTCACGCAGACGTCCATTGGCGTTGCGTCCGAGGAGGCGCGTCCCCGAGAAGAGGACGCGACCGGCTCGCGAGTCCCCCGAGGCGGGGACGCGTCGGCGGGGAGGAGGGAGCGCCCGCGCGGGAATTTTTAAATTCCCGCCGCGCGGGAGGTGGCCCCCCCCTCCCCACTCCCCACTCCCCGTGCGACGTGCGCCGGTTGGCGGAGCGGGAATTCAAATTCCCGCCGACGCGGGAAATCGGAGGGGGTATAAACCCCCCGGCGTTTGCGCACAGACGCGCGAGCCCTCCCCCCGGCGCCGGGCGCGCCCTCCCCCCCCGGCGTTTGCGCACAGTCGCGCAGGCCCTCGACGGAATTTTTTTTCAAACGAAAAAAAAAAAAAAAAATTGCCGGATTTTTTTTTTTTTAAATCGCCGGATTTTTTTTAAACGTGAAAAAAAAAAAAAAATCGAACGCCCTCCCTGGAACGAAAAAAAAAAAAAACAAAGTTCGGCTCTCTTTTCTTCGGCGAAAGTCGCTGCGGGAGACTGCGACGTTTTTTTTTTTCGAGTGCCGATCCGGTCTGGAAAAGAAGGCAGCGGTGATTTTTTTTTCGAAAACGCCGGGAGCAGTGGGAGCAGGGCTGTGGTCGCAAGCCGAGGCCGAATTTTTTTCCCGAGCAGTGCTGCGGTCGCAAGCCGAGGCCGTTGCAGAGGAGGAGACAGAAGGAGGGGTTGAAAGAGGAGCAGGTCCACTTGTTCCTTTCGGATCGACCGGCCAGCTCACGTGGTCGTGAGCCGTGCGGTAAGGCTCGGGGAGCTCGCGAGGTTGGGGGTTCAAATCCCGCCAGACCCCCCAAGGTATATTTTTTTTTCAAAGTTTTTTTTATAATTATTAATTTTTAATTAAAATTTTTAATTTTAATTTATTTTTAATAGTTTTAAACTTTATAAATTAAAATTTAATTTTAATTTATTTTTCCTAAAGTTTTAAAACTATATAAATTAAAATTATTTATTTTAATTTTAAATATATAATAGTTATTAAAAATGCTTTGTTAAAAGAATTTTTTTAAGGGGGGATATTTTTTTCAAAAAATCAAAGGGGGATGTTGAGTAATTTTTTGAAATAGCAATTTGGCATTGTAAAAGGTGCATTTTCGATTCTGTGACCGACACCTTATGGGTTATTCTAGTGGGCATTTTTTTTGTTGTATGTTGCATATTTCAATTTTGCACTATAACATTAAAAATTAAAATCAAACACTCCCTAAGTCCCCGGAATATAAAACCCATCTGTGCAATTTATTTGCACTGCAGCGTTCGGTATTTGCGATACCTCTGGCCAGCACTTACAGGTAAAGCTGTCGTGATTTGGCTACTGTATCCGCCGCCTAACATAGTTGCTATAACGACGTCTGAGCTTGTTCTCTATAAATCGTCGGGGAGGAATAAGTACGCCATTTTTGCATTTTTTTACTCCATCCACTACCCTTTATCGCACTTGTGTTTAGGCGTAAATCCTGACGAAGTATTCTTCATAGTGTTTAGGGGAAGTTACGCCCCACGCATGAGAAGAATCTTCTATGGTAGGTGCCATCAACAAGGCGATTCCCTTTCAGTACCGCTTATGTTCCACGTATCGTATGATCTCTAAATTTCACCTATAGTCTCCCTCACGTAAGGGCGGGTGATTTTTGTTGATCTTTCTAAATACCTATAGTTTCCCTCACGTAAGGGCGGGTATTTTGTACGGTATATTGGCCTAGCAAAAGGTATATCGAAAGGGGGACCAATTTGGTGATATAAGGAACCTTCACTATGGCACTGTTGCAAAATTGATGGTCGATCCGCATCGGTTATTGAAAGGTCCAAATTATACACCATGGAAACATAAGATGAAGGCTATTCTCCAAATGGAAGATTTGTGGGATATTATTCTTGGAGTAGCAACAAGGCCTTCACCAACAGCGAGATCCACGGGTCCTTCGACGAGATCGATTGCTTTTGACAAGAAAGACGAGTAGAGCAAAGGTGCTCATTTTGTTTCTTTGTTTCGGATGAAGTGCAACCTCATATAGGTGACAAAGCAAGTGGTAAAGAGGCATGGGATGCCCTTAGAACCATCTATGAGGGGAAGAATGAATCCACCATTCTTCATCTTCAACAACAACTTCATAACTCGAGTTTGAGACAGGGTGAAACAGGTTGAACTCTTTACGTGCGAGTGTACCGAGTTGAAAGAGAAATTGAGTTCTCTAGGAGATACTGTGGATGAAAAGCTTCTCATTTCACTTGTGATGAGAGCTTTACCTTCTTCATTTGACATGTTGATAACCTCCATCCGGGTGTCCCAACGACAAATTACCTACATCGAGTTGGTCAATCTGCTTCAACAACGGGAAGCACGCCAACTTCACAAGGATGATTCTTCCAATACAGCCCTATACACCAACGAGGCGGGGGTTCTAGGAAGAAAGGTAATGGGCAAAAAGGAGGCAACTTTTAGAAAGGAGGAAATTCTCAACGGGATACGAAAGGAAAAGGCAAGCAACCTCAACGAGAAGAAGAGGTGGTGCAAGATGCAGTGAGAAAGACAACCATGACACCAACGAGTGTTGGCATAAGAACAAGCAAAAAGGCCAAAACAAACCACAAAATAAGAACAAGCAACCCCGGGTGAATGTTGTTGTTGAAGAATCGACTCAGATTACGAATGGGCACACAAGGTGCTCATGACTACCACAGATTCCACTCGGAGGGATCCTATTTGGTATGTCGATTACGGAGCTAGTAAACATATGAGCTGGCGACGGATCGTGGTTTGAATCATTTGTGGCCAAGGAGGGCAAACCTGTCACCATTGCCGATGATAAAACCTACGGGGTTCGGGGAGAGGGTACGGTTTCGAGTCACTCTTCCCGATGGCAAGTGTCGGATTGACAAGGTCCTCTATGTTCGGGGATTGGCCAACAATTTGTTGTCGGTGACACAAATCCTGGACAGAAATATGGTTGTCAACTTTCGTGTTGAGAATGGAAAGAAGTGTTGTACAATTACCGGGAAGGGTAAGCAGATTGCCAACGACTTCATATAAGCATGGCTTATTTGCACTAGATGCTATCTCTACTCCACATGTTGCCATGGTTTGTCTCTACCAAAGAGGCAACTTCCCTATGGCACAAGAGATATGGGCATCTTAGTTACGGCTACTTACTTGAGCTCGGCAAGTATGAGATGGTAAAGGGTCTTCCTTCCCTTTACGCCACATTGCCGGTGTGCTCGATCGCTTGGCGGGAAAGCGACATAGAGTACCATTTGAGAAGAGCTCTACAAGAGCACGAAAACCTCCGGAGCTAATTCACACCGATCTATGCGGTCCTTTCACACCCAACGGTGTTGGAGGGAAGAGGTACTTTCGGTTATTCGTAGATGACTACTCACGAAAGATGTGGGTTTTCTTTCTCAAACTGAAATCTGAAGCTTTCGCATTCTTCCAACAGTTCAAGAAATCCGTTGAGAAGGAGTCAGGGGCTTCTATTAAAACCCTCCGCTCAGATCGAGGGGGAGAGTTTACCTCTAATGAATTTTTTGCATTCCTAGATAAACATGGGATCAAGAGACAGTTAACAACTGCCTATACTCCTCGACGAGAATGGAGTTGCTGAGAGAAGGAACCGTTCTATCATGGAAATGGTTCGTTGTATGCTCACGGGTGCAACTCTTGGGCAACAATATTGGGCGAAGAAGTTGTCACCACTGCAGGTGTATCTTTTGAATAGGGCACCCACAAAGGCCCTAAAAGGAATGACTCCACCGGAAGCATGGAGTGGTCGAAAACCCTCCATATCTCATCTACGTATTTTCGGGTGTCAAGCTTTCATGCACATACCGAAAGAGAAAAGGAAGAAGCTAGATGAGAAAACACTGAGATGTATTTTTCTTGGATATTCAGAGCACTCTAAAGGATATCGGTTGATAGATCCTTTGACCAAGAAAATTCATATCAGCGGAGATGTTGTCTTTGATGAAGCTTTCACATCACGGAGCACATCTACGAGTACACCGGGATATTGTGGAACCAAAGGAAGAGGAGATTCCTTCGTCAACACAGACGGGAGGTCCTTCTACATCTTCTTCACCACCACCGAACGAGAATCCTAAATGGTGTACAAATACAATCGAGAGATGCAAATTTATCCACTCCTCCCAATTTGAATTTGGATAGACCTCGTACACGCGGTATGGCTCAAAAGGAAAGAGAAGCCGGAGAACCGGTGAGGTTGATGATCTTTGTCAATCTTTTGAGGAACTTTCCGTGACTCCAAGTAGAGAAGTTGAGGATATGGATATTGATGATGACGGGGCATTCATGTCTACCATAGATAGTCTTGAACCTGCATCGGTGCAAGATGCTCTTAGTGAGCCTCGGTGGAAGGCCGCTATGGATACAGAGTATGAGTCTCTGATGAAGAATAAAACTTGGAAGCTTGTTGATCTGCCGAATGGAAAGAAACCTATTGGCTGCAAATGGGTATACAAAGTCAAGTACAAGGCAGATGGAACAATTGATAAGCATAAGGCCCGTCTTGTTGCAAAGGGCTATGCTCAAAAGGAAGGCATCGACTATGAGGAAACTTTTGCACCTACTGCTCGGATGACCACAATTCGGGTTATGTGTGCTATGGCAGCACAATATGGGTGGAAAGTTCACCAAATGGATGTCAAAAGTGCCTTTCTTAATGGTGATCTCCAAGAAGAAGTCTATATGACTCGGCCTGAAGGATTTGAAGTGGAAGGCCAACAGCAGAAAGTTTGCAAATTGGTTAAATCCTTGTATGGTCTGAAACAAGCTCCTCGAGCTTGGTATATAAAAATGGACAATCACCTAATGCAGCATGGATTTAAGAGATGTCCAGTCGGATGCAAACCTCTATTTCAAGAAACAGGGGTTTCGAGATAGTGTTGCTTGTACTCTATGTGGATGATCTGCTCATTACGGGGAGTTCGGAAGATATGATCTCTCTTGTCAAAAGAAACTTGTGCAAATCTTTTGAGATGACAGGATCTCGGACTTCTCCATTACTGTCTTGGTCTGGAATTCAGCCAGAAGGAGCACACCATCAAAGTGTCTCAAAAAAAAGTATGCCAAGACATTGCTCGATAAATATCGCATGACTGACTGCAAGCCAATGGCAACTCCTATGGAGAATGGACTTCAGTTATCGCGATATGATGACTCACCTCAGGTAGATGGCACTCTCTATCGACAGTTGATTGGGAGTCTCATATATCCGACCAATACTAGGCCGGATCTCGTATTTCCTTGTAAACTATCTTTCGAGGTTCATGCGAGGAGCCTAAGATTACTCATTGGAAAGCAGCAAAACGTGTTCTTCACTATGTCCGTGGTACTATAGAATATGGCCTAGAATACAAGAGGAACAACAAATTCTTCTTGCAAGGATACACGGACTCCGACTATGCCGGATCATTTGATGATCGCAAGTCAACTTATGGATACATTTTTCATCCGGGATCCGGTCCTGTCTCTTGGCACAACAAGAAGCAACAGGTGGTTGCTATTTCTTCAACAGAGGCAGAATATCGCACCGCACGTGAAGCTGTGTGCGAAGTGATATGGTTACGTCGCATTCTGACAAGTATGGGCCATCCATCAAAATCTCCAATACACTTGTTTTGCGACAATCAGGGTGTTACGAACCTCGTCAAGAATCCGGTCCATCATGAAAAAACAAAGCACATTGACACACAATGTCATTTCATTCGAGAGGAAGTTCCAAAGCACCGAATTCAGCTTCGCACATTCCCACCGATGCTCAAGTTGCGAGACATTTTCACTAAGGCACTTGGACGTGTCAAATTTGAATTGTTTCGCAGCTCACTTTGTATTGCAAAATAATGTAAGGGGATGTTAGTATAGCTATTAGTTATTACATTACCCAAATAATGTAATAAAGGGGGATGTTAGCGTATTTTTGATTCTATTACATTATTTAGATATGTTGTTGTTCTGTTACAACCAGTTCGTAACAGTTTAGTTACGCCGGTGCTATTCCCGGCTATGTAACTCATTATTTAAACTGTGCAATACAATAATAAACTTGTTGCACAATCTTACAAATAGTACAATGCAATATAATGGAGGACTATGAATAGTCCAAAATTTTAAAATGAAGATCTACATTGTACCTACTCACTACTCTATAGTAACTTTGTCTCTCACTCACAGTCCTTTATAGCTCAAGGTCCATATATATAGGAAGATAAGTTACTTGGGATTTACTCTATCTATTCCTATGACTCGTGTACATGTGGACTACATGCACATTTACATCATTGCACATTCTAACACTTGTGCATTTATTACTTCTTCCCCAAGTAACTACTTAACATAAGATAATCTTCTAATATAATATTATCCAATGAATTATCTGAATCATCAATCATGCTTTTAAGCCATATTGGTATTTTCCTTGCTTCTTTTCTAATTACATTATTTAATATGTTCTTTGGAGTAGACATCCTTATAGCTCCCTAGTTTTAGAGTATGTGAACCAATTTGATAAAACCTATCCAAGACTTTGGTTTTGTAGGATTCCTTATGTCTCCCAAGTGATTTAATTAATCTAAGGTTTTGATAAAGTGCTTGATAGTAGACTTAGATCTTAGGTTTACTTTGAGTTGAATCCCTTTTGACTCCCTAATGGTTTGATGTTCAACTCCTAATTTCCTTTCTCCCTATGCACTTTTCAATTTGATGAAGTTCTCTATGGTTGGATTTCTTTTATCCCTTTAATGTGACTATGGGACAAGTATAAGTAAATAATTCCAACTCTTATAAGCAATTAATGAACTTCCTTCTTTAACCTTTAATAACCAATAGTTTAAATTCCAATAAACTATGTTTGATGTAGTATTCCTTATAACTCCCTAATTTGGAATATTAGAAATTAATAATATTTGCAATATAATAAAGTTTTGATTTTCCAAGTAGAAACCCTTATATCTCCTATGGTATTTAATTGCAAATATTAAAATACTTGTATTTCAACTAAAGTGATTTGAAATACTATGTACTCCTTTGATATGCTTTCAAATGTATTAAGGTTGATTTTGCTAAAATCCCCAACGTAAATGATGAATGAACTTCAACCTTATGTTATACACCTTATTACTCTTGAATGAAAGCAATTTTAATTAAGGTAAAACTTTACCTCTATAATGTTGTAACCTCCTAAATAGTGGGCACTATATTAGTTGTATTCCTTCGATGGTGGATGTATGACAGTGATGGCAATGAGTTTGCTATCAATATTTAATGCTCCTTTGAATCCACTTCTACTCCTTGGATACTCACTCTTAATCATGCCTTGAATATGCTCTTAATCCCACTTAAATTTGCCTTAACTTCTCTGCATTCAATGCTTGCACAAGATGCACTTCCTCCTCTATGAGTGTTCTTACTTCTGATGGCTATAAATGTGCTTCCCTTGTCTTTAAATGAGTGCCAAGTGGCATGAGGTATTACCAAGATCCTTCTATCTCCTCTTTCAATGGTGCTAGTATTTGAAGAGCGTTAGACCATGTGGCGTATGTTGAATACCTTCTTGGGTGTTAAGACTATGATGGAAGGCATTACTTAGATGAGCACCTTTATCTTGAGTGTTAGAGATAAGAGGGTGAAGATTCCCTTTGTGCCAAGTGGCACAAGATGTCTGGGCTCCGCATTGCAAGTGGTGCTCAGGTTTCATGCATGTAGACCTCCTTCCAATATCTCTTTCTTTGTATACTTCTTACCTACAAATGCCTTTAGTAACTTGTCTTCTATGCCTTCTTTCCAAGCGAACAATGATGCTACGAGGGTGGCTCCAGCTAAGATGTATCAAGGGCACTACAATGGAGGTTCTATGGCTCTTCAATGATGGCTTTAGGTGCTTTATTTTAGCTGGTGGTTCGTCTAAGTCGAACCTTGGGTAATGCACCTTGTAACTACTTCTTTAGCACTATTCCTTCTTTATTGATATACAATAGATGATAGCCACTTTATGTAGACCTTGATATGCTATCCCTCTTATGTGGATATGTGTTGGATAACAAGCTTCTTACGTAGACTCTGGTATGCTATCCCTCTTACATGGATTGGATAACAAGCTCCTTATGTTGGCTTAATGCTTGTAGGTAACTATTATTGTGGGCACTCGATTCGATGGTAAATATGGTGCCTTTTAGACACCTTGAGACTTGATTGATGTGAGCCCTCCATTGGCTCTCTTATCTTACTCAGAATCTACCCCTTTACTAGTTGGAATGGCCACTTGAAAACTATGTATTGATGGCCATTGTAATACCTTTTAGAGGCTATATCATTTGTCCTTCTCTTGTTGTTCTAAAGGACAATAATGGTGCCTTTTTGCAATGTAAATATTTAAGATAGTGTACCTTAACTTGCACCAAGGTTTTAGACCAAATGTCTCCTTTTTAAGCTCTCTAACTTCTCTGATAAGGTGGCTTCTTGAGAGCAAATTATGTTACCTTCCTTACTAGACAACACTGACCTTCTAACTCACTTTACTTGGATAACCTAGTAACAATGAATCCAAGCTCTTAACCATGCAACTAATATGCTATTTGAGAGGTTTAACTTTGCACTAATATTCACTTTAACTAAAATCCTTAGTGAACTTTGAATAACTAATATAGTGCAATAATGAACTCTCAAAGTAACTCGAAGTATGCACTAATTTTCACTACAACTAAAAATACTTAGTGCATCTTAAAAACTCTTTAAGAACAACTAGTATAGTGCAATATTGATCTCACCTTATTACTCCTACAAATGAACCTTAAATCATGCACTAGTAATTGCTCCTAAATGCACTATAATCTCTGCAACTTAATGAAGTCTTCTTTGCTGTAACTAGATAATAGGAAGATGATATTTTTCTTTCTGTCAAAATATATCTAACTCCTATTTTAATGTGCAGGTATATAAACCTTAAAAGAAAATTTCTTTTGCACTCCCTTGAAGACTTTAAAATGCAACCTTCTCCTTGCAACTTTAACTCTGATATGGTGCTTAATGAAACTTAATAATGAACTTAATGTTCAGTGATGAACCTATTGCACCAAAGTTGCTTACCTTAACAAACTTTGTAGATGAAGGATTGCAAGGTGATTAGATTCACCTTATTGCTACCTTTTACTGGATGGACTTGCAGCTCTTCTTGGTTGTTTGAAAAAACTCTTTAGCTCACCTATTTGTAGCTATGAAACCCTCTAATTTTATGCCCTAAAACTATAATAGGTGACTTCAACTCTCCTTCACGATGCTTCTTTGAACTCTAAAATTCAACAACTATTGATGCTGCCCAAGTTGTTACTTTCTTTTTATCCTCAAATTTAAAATATTTTAGATTGTAAAGTAGTCAATATCTCCATTGAAATGCTATCCTTGAATCTCAAAAATTTGGTAGGGAACTCCTCCAAATCGTAGTTGAGATTTTCCTTCAAGAACCCTTCAGTATTCTGTTGTAGATTCAGCAAACCCCTATCTCCTTTCTCTGAATGAGCCTTCTAGCCTTCAAAGGCACTCTTCAAACCTTTCAGGTTTGGTAGTAATATTTGGCTCCTTTCTCCTTCAGTCTCCTTGTCAAATTCTGACTTCAATCTAGGCCTTCTTCTCAAGAATCTGAAAGTCTTGAGGTCTTCACCAATCTCCTCCAAAATTTGGCAAGCTTCTTGCCAAATCTATCTCTATTTGGGCTTGTTATCGGATGGTGACAATTGTCCCAAAATATTCCTTTATCAAGAACTTCTCCTTGGTGGTAAATTTCTCCAATGAGTTCTCCTAGGAACTCCTTTAATGGCCTTCTATGAATCTCCTTCAATGTGGCTCACCAAGCCTTCTCCTTGTTTCTCCTTGAGACCTCTTCTCTAGGGTCTTCACTCTCACAACTTATCTAGTCTTCCCAATGAGACCTTTCCTTCAACATTCTACTGTGGAAGTGTTGGCAATGAGATATCCTTCCTGGATCTTTGAAATCTACTGCTACTAGAATCTAGAATGGGACTTGTTGCTTGTCCTTCTTCAGTCTTCTATCTTCCTAAACTAGAAGTTCTTCAATGGGACCTCTTGTAGGTATTTTTTAGCTTCTTGAGTTGTTTTCTCCTTCTACAATCTATAGGCTTCAATCTTCAATGGAGATCACCAATCTCCAATATTCTCCTAGACTCATCTCTAGAGTCTCTTCTTCCTTGAGTCTGTAGTAAGGTTGCTATGGCCTTTTCCTCTCTTCTATAGTCTGCAGGTCTACAACTCTTGTAATGGGATATTTTCTCAGGTCTCTGAAATATTCAGTCTTCTACTTGTTGTTGCAAGTGCTGGAATGATTCTAATGAAGATATTCTTCCTAGCACTATGTAGGAAGCTTCCCAAATTTCTTTGAATCTCCTTTTCCTGCAACAAGATGTTAGAAACTGGAATGGAAGAATCTATAATTATGGAGATAATGAACTTCACTAGTTGATTTTTCAATCTAGTGGAATTAACATTGAGTCCTAGTCTTCACAAGTTTTTTTGCAACTCTGTGGAAAGACTCTAGCCACCTGCAATCTCAAAAATTCTGGAACTAAGATTTTTGAACTCCTCTCAATCTCTCTTTGTGGCTCTCCCTATTTCCTATCGATCTACCATGTGCTTTGATACCACTATTAGATTTTGGTGATGTATATTAATGGAGATGCAACCACAAGATGTAAAATATGTAAGCTATGGTAAGTATATGATAATGGTACTTAAATATGTAGGAAAATAAGAGAATAGACTTCTACAATAACTCAATAAAATACCATTAATGAAAGCTCATGAAAATAGTACAATGCAATATAATGGAGGACTATGAACACTCCAAAATTTTACAATGAAGATCTACATTGTACCTACTCACTACTCTATAGTAACTTTGTCTCTCACTCACACTCTCTATCTATAGCTCAAGGTCCATATATATAGGAAGATAAGTTCCTTGGGCTTTACTCTACCTATTCCTATGACTCATGTACATGTGGACTACATGCACATTTACATCATTGCACATTCTAACACTTGTGCATTTATTACTTCTTCCCCAAGTAACTACTTAACATAAGATAAAATCCTAATCTAATAATGTACCCAAGGTGGTACATTGACATGTACCAAATAATGTAATATACTCTAATAGTCAAATCAATAAGTGGTAACCATAAACAACACCATGAATAAATCCAACTGGTACTGAGCCAACCACCAAGTAGCTTGATATTATGACCACCACTTGGTGGTAAAAAGGTATAGGGAACCAAGCTTCATTTATACCTTTCATCCACCCAAGCACATCCCATGTGGGACAATGCTCATGGAAGGCTTTTGAAAAGCCTTTCGCTTGAGCTAAGTTGAGCGCCAACCAGGTGCTTTGATCACTCAGGGGCTGGCTCCCTAAGACCTGTAACCTCTCTAGTCAGTGTCAAGCAATAAATCCACATCCTAAAACTTCTTGCATGGAGGATTCAAGTAGGAAACCACATGTATAAGGCTTAATAAGCCTTGTGTAACCATTTGTTGGACTGTAGTGATAGAGGTTACATCTGCTAGGCCAAAGGAGTCAGAAAACTTCATATTGCATTAAATATCTACCAAAAAGGATATTACAACACCCTTTAGAGCATAACAGATTCTACTATGGACATAACTACAACCCAAGAAAGCTAAAAAAATTATTGTAGCATAGGGAGGATGGTTTAAGTGACTAAAATAGGGTAACTTTGGATGATTAACAAGTGCTTCTACACCATAGCCAAAAAAGCATGGTCTTTGAAGCTGAAAGTAACATGCACTTTGGAGCTATCAACATGCTAACAAATTTGGTTCCAATAGCAGACCAAGGGATTACTAATATAGAGGCTAAAAAAATAGCATCTAATTAAGATCTTAGCACCATTGTATTTGCAAATAATTTGAGCCTCTAATCAAACATAACCATTTAGGATTTACAAGTAATTAATCATGCATAACCATTTAGGATTTGCAAGAAATTAGAGTCTCTAAATAAAGTAATACAAGATCTAGATATTCCCCAACCTAGATATCCTGAAATGTTGGTCTTCTTAAGCTCTTCCTTCCGCCTCCTATTCTCCTCCATGATTGTCTAGTTGAACTAAGGCCCTCTAGGCTATTTTTAAAGGCCTCCTTCCCGATAAAGCAATATATCTTCTAATAAATAATTTATTTCTTCCATGCTATGAAGGGATAAATTTAATAATATTAACTCAAAATTGGAGATAATGTGACTCATCCCCTTTATTCCTTGCCCCCTCTAGAACATTAGCTAATTTAAAATTATTAAAGGAGAAAAAGAAGAATGTCCTTTAAAATTAACCACCATGAAGCAACCATAGAGGGAGGATGAATAATCCTCTAATTCAATAAAATAATCATCATATTATTAAATTATCTTAGTGCTCTTTTGGTCCAATAAAAATTAGACACCTTTTGTGAAGATAAATTCCACCTAATTGCATTCCAAAACCTACCAATTTAATGAGGTAACATGCAATTAGATTAATTAAACCATATTTGCTTTTATTTTCTCAAAACATATTTTCCAAAATATATCTTTTACAAAAGCATCAATTAACTTCACAAAACATTACAAAACTAAGAATTAGGTCCTAATTCATCATGAAAAAGGGTCCTACCAAGGTGGGTCATGACAAGAAAGGAGTGTCATTCAAATGAATGGTATTATGTTGTTTGAGTTGGAAAGATAAGTCATTTGAGGGAAAGACCTTACTGTCATTCAAGAAAGACCAAGTGGAATTCAAGTGAGAACTAAAGTGTCATTCCTATGAAGAATATTGTGCCATGTGGGTCAAGTGTTATGTCTGGATAAAGTATATTGATACATTGAGTTTTGATTTGTCAAAGCAACTACGTAAGGAGACAATTTTTTACTGAACCCCATATTTGTGACTACATTATTTAATATTAGAGTATAATTTTATTTTTAGATATCTACAATATGTGCGAGAGGAGATATGGCACAACGAGGAAGAGGAAGACTGTGTAGTCTTATACCCTGACTAGAATACATAGCTAAAATATTAAGGGGAATCACTACCAAATTAGATGCAATTGAGATTTACCAAATAAGAGGCATTCATCTTGAGGAATTTAGTGATAGTGAAGAGGATGAGACTAGAGAAAGGAGAAGAACTAGAGCAACAATTGATTTGGGTGATCTCTAGCATGAGAAATAATCTATTGATGGATACTCCCAATTTTAATGGAAGTTTAAAACCATAAGAATTGATAGACTAGGCAAAAGGGCTTGATCTATTGGTCAAAGCACTCCCTTGGGAGGGTGGAGACCATGGTTTAAATCCCGTAGGACTCATAGAACTAGAGGGCATGTCATGCCAAATCTGTTGACTATGTTAAAAACTTTACCCAATGCAACTAGAGGTTATAGTGGTAGCAAGGAGTAGGATTTGAACCCATGATGAGGCAATAAAAAAATATAACGAGTTACTGATTCCTCTAGTATACACACAAAAAGAAGAAAAAAAATGATATACTAGACAATGAACATGGAGAGATTCTTTTATTATGAATCTATGGAGGATTCAAAATGGGATAAATTTGCTTGTACAAGGTTGAATGGACATGCCTCAATTTGGTGGGATAATGTCTAAAAACGAAATGGTGAAAGGAAATCTAAACTTGGGACAAGTTTGTGTCCAAATTAAAGTCTAAACTTTTGCTTATTGATTACCACATTTGATTGTTTAAGAGACTCTAAAATCTCAAGCAAAGGACTTTTGAGTGAAAGTATATAGAAGAATTCCATATGTTGACCATTAGAGAAATTCATATTAAAAATGAAGAGGAGAAGGTGGAAAGATACATAAATGGACTAAGGTTAACTATACAAGATTAAATTAGTATGGTTCAAACTAGAAAAATTGAAGAGACTTATCAATATGCACTTAAGGCAAAAGAAAAGCTGACCCACAAGCAAAAAAATAATTCAAGGAGATGATGGTTCTCTAAAGTGGGAGAACATTCTAATAGTGGTAAAGAGCTACCTAAGCAAGAGGAAAAAGCTAATACTTCACAAAATGATTTTAGTCAAAACATTAGAGAAAGTGAATATTTTTCAAAGAAGAGGTGGTTATGGTAGAGGAAGGGGTATATGATTCCTTGAAAACCACTTTCAATGTGGAGAAAATAATCATTGAACATTTGAATATCCAATAGTATAAAAATAAAGTGTAAAGAAAAGTAAATTAGGAACCACATTTCATAGGTAGATGAAAAGGAGAATAACTAAAATAAGGAGAATCTCTTATAATGAAAAGGATTTTGTTAAAGCCAACCGAGGAGGTATATGAACCGATTCAAAGTAGTCCTTTTAGAACCATATGCAAATCATAAGGTAAGTGTTTCAAAGTCATTTTGGATAGTGGAATAACAAATAATTTAGAGTCTATCGAGATGGTAGAAAAAATGGGTTGAAGAGGATTGAATGCCCAAATCCATATAAAGTCTCATGGTTGCAAAAGGACATCAGTTTTTGGTAAGTGAAGAATGTATGGTAATTTTTCAAATTGATTCTTACAAAGATGAGATACTCTATAATATCATGTCTATAGATGATTTTTATGTTTGTTGGGAGTACTGATGAGTGTTGTTATTGTCATAATTTAATTTTTAATATTTGTTAATCTAGAGCGGTGTCCAAGGCTATTTGTGATAGAAGGTTTTGGCAAGTTACAGTTCAGGCATTAGTTCACAATATTTATTCAGTGAAACAAATGTTTTTTGGTTTCACACTGATCCTAATTTGTAAAATTGAAGCTAATTTAACTTACAAAATTGAAATTACAAAATTTAACACTTTAGTCTATAGTTGTAGGAATTGATAATTCGTAGAATTGAAATTGCTGAAACAAGAACTATTTTATGCTTTCTAAATTGAAACAACATAAATAGAAAGTGCTAAACTAAAACCATTTGGACTCAATCATGCTAAATTGAAAATACTGAAACCAAATTGTTGAAATAGGAAAAATTGCTAAAAACTATCAAAAAGTTGCTAAAACTGAAATTATGAAAAATGTAAATAATAAATACACACAAATACATAGGTCAGCTAGTTGCACATTCACTATCACACATACCACATAAAGCACATGAAAAAATATGCTAAAAATAGGGGAATTTCTGTTTACAATAAATAAGCAAGAAATTAGCAAAGACTGCAGTAATAAAAAAATTGTAAAAACCTGCTAAAATGTCTCCTTCCACAAGACTTGAGAGTGGGCTCTTGCTTCTTGGTCCAACAAAAGGTAAAATCACTCAAAAAATCTAAGCTCTAAAAGGTCACTCACTCATAAATCAATGCATTTAATAAAACTGCACTTTATTTGAAAATTGCTGCAACTTTTACAATTCTGTCATGTACTGCTTTTTGACAAGTTCTTACTTTTTTGCTAACTACTAACTCAACCAATAAGGGAGTCCTTTTATTTATACTAATTTCTAAATATAAATTTACAACTATAAAATCAAGGTGTTGTTTTCCATGTGTAATTATATGTTTTGTTGCAGTAGACTGGGTCTATTTTAGAATAGAATTTGTTGTAGTAGACATCCATGCACTTTTTATACCCCAAATCTGGTGGAAATCAACCAAGAAGATATTTTTAGGGTTGTCACATATTTTTATGTGCTGCTGCTACCAATTGTATTGCATGGGGCCACTTTCAATTGCGTGGTAAGATATTTATCATTGCATTTGACACTTTTCAATAGGTTTTAACTTCTGCTTTTGAATTTATCCTTACCTTCTTTTAATGTTGCAAATTGTTGCATTTTGTATGTTGTGTACAAATGTCCCTACATTTTTTGCTTTGTGCCTTATTTCTGTCAGTTAGACCGTCTGGGAATGCATCCAAATAGATTAGAGGTCTTCTTTGGTTTTCGTGAATACATTCCAACCATTTTTGCTTACCCTTTTTTACTACTTCAAGGTGCTCCTTTAATATGATAGTTTGTTGGTTTTTGTATGCTGTGCATAATTGCAATGCCCTATTTCACAATAGAATGGTTGACTTGACACAATGCCACCTCAATAGCTTATTTTAGGGTAGGAAAAACATTCAAAATACCTCAACCAATCATGAGTTACAAACATCTTTATTTGCCATTAATTTCAACATGCTATTTATCACTAAAATCGTGCAAAAATAATCATAAAATGCAAAAAAATAGCCAAAAAATGGGATAGTATTTCTAAGCATTAAATAATGTAAACACTAACAAAATAATATTTTTTAATCAAATATTTGGCAACAAACTATATTATGCATGAATTTATGGCAAGTTTATATGTCAAAAATGTGGTAAAAATGAAGCATTATTTGGCCTCATCATTCCCCCCAACTTAACCTGATGCATGCCCTCATGCATCCTAGTGGGCCATAGTAATATTCAAGTTTTAGCCTTTTGAACAACATCCTTTGCCACCTAAGAAATTGTTGCAATTTTTGAGAAATGATGAAGATGTTGCAATTTCTGGAATTGTTGCAATTTTTGAAAAAATTTCAAAATGTTGAAATTGCTAAAAATATGAAATTATTGCAATTTTCAAAAAATGTTGAAATTTTGATTTTGCTGTCATTTCTGAAAAATGCTGAATTTTTTGAAATTGTTGTCATTTCTAAAAATTGCTGAAAATTATGAATTTGCTATCATTTCTGAAAAATGCTAAATTTTTTGAAATTGTTGTCATTTATAAAAAATGCTGAAAATTATGAATTTGCTATCATTTCTAAAAAATGTTAAAATTTTTGAAATTGTCGTCATTTATGAAAAATGCTAAAAATTTTATAAAATTTCTGAAAACTACTGGACTGAAAAATCTAAAATTGATACACTAAGCATTCTGTAATCAAGCACACGTATTTCATTTTTTTTGCAACTCTGCAATTTTTTTTTTCAGTTTATGTAATTCTTGTAATTTCTATTATTTCTATAATTTCTACAATCTGCAATTTCTGCTTTATTGCTATAAAACACAATTTCAATGCATGGTAACGAGATACCCAACCTACTATGGCCTCATTATGCTCTACTAATGACACCATATTCGGTAGATGTGCTACCATTGGTGAAGGTTCATGAATTGGAAGCAATTTCAACTTAAATTTCAATATCTGCAATTTGAACTGTAATAACAGATTTTGTTAAAATCTATTTTTCCTCTTTTTCAGGTGATGTACTTACATGTATTAAGTTGGCTTGTACTCCCAAAACTTCTTTTGGATGTTTTTGAGCTTTTTATGATAGTTTGGGAGCTTTTTTTGGCAGTTCGGGTACCTTTTCTAGTCATTTCGGAGCTACTACGAAATAATACTACTCATATTCAAAATGTTTCAAAGCTAAGTCGAAATGTTTTGGAGCTGCATCCGAAAATATTGAAATGGTTTCTTTTTCAAAAATCTACTGTACGTGGAGGGACATTTTTCACAGGACTTCCCAAACTGTTGAACTTGTTTCGGTCATATCTCACTCATTCGGACTCGAATTGAGCTAAAATTTTGAGGGTAGATGCCTGAAAAACCCTAGAACGTCTCCACAAATTTTCATATCATTTGGAGCAACATATATCCTAGCACATCCCTATGTGTGAACGAGATATTTGGCAAGCGACTATGCGAGGGTTTCATCTGGGTTGAGTGCAAGCAGCTCCAGAGGTTGGTTTTTAGGGCCTTCGGGCCCTAGCGGCCAATATTTTTATGGTTTATGCTCAATATTTTAGCAGGAAATGTTGCAGGGGATCCAATATGGGTTAGAAATTTATCTTTCAATAGATCATACTGTGAACTTGAGTGACAACGACTTCCAATTTGTTGCACAAAATAAAAGTCAAAACCATACCTTTCCATGACGTCTAGGGCAAGGATTAAAGAGATCACGAAATAAGTTTCAAGCAGTTGATCAAAAAATGGCTCATATCTCAAGTGAATCTGGTGCTAAGGTGCACCCACAAAATAATTCTATTATGAAAACCCCTGTCAAGGGTAAGAATTTCGAAGACTCAGCCCCAAAAATGAATTTTAGGGATGCCCTTCGTGGTGGACAACCTCAGCCCAATGCTAATATCAATCTTAGGGCTTCCCATAAACCTCTAAGAATGCCTAAGATTGATCCCAGGAAAATGGAGTCAGGATGTCTTAAAGCAGATGATGGAACTCCTATTGTTAAGCTTGATATGGGTAACATTCAGACTGACATTGAAGATTTGGAAAAAAGAGGACTAATTTATCGGTTCATGGGTTTTCATCCGAGTCTATCTGCTTTCAAAGTCTAGGCTACAAAAAGCTAGAAAACTAAAGGTGAGTTACAAATCTCTATTTATCCAAATGGTTATTTTCTTGTTTTATTTGCTAATAATGAAGATAGAGAGAAAACTTTTCAAGGGGGTCCTTGGTTTTTTGGAAGGGCAAGGATTTTCATGAAGCCTTGGCATACTAAATTTAAAGCCGAAGAAGAGATGCCTTCTATAGCTCCCGTGTGGGTTAGACTCTTTGGCCTCCCTATTGAATTTTGGAATCCTACTATTTTTTCTTCAATTGGAAACTCTTTAGGAACTTTTATGATGACTGATGATTGTACTCAAAATTTTGAACTTATTATTTATGCTCGGATTTGTGTTTTAATGGATTTTGACAAACCCCTACCTAAAAATATCACATTAAAATTTGGGGAAGACACTTGGGAGCAAGTAGTGGACTATGAGAACATTCCTTTTCGTTGTAGAATTTACCATGAATATGGTCATTTGGCCAGTGCTTGCCCAAATAAAATTCCTGATCAAAAGAAAGAAGATATAAACTCAGTAGGTTTCCAAATACCTAAGAAGAAGAACACTAAAAAAAAACCAGTTATGAAGGATCAATCAAAGTCATCTCGCTAATATGTTTGAAACCCTTTCCACAAATGATGTCCCAAGTGAGGAAGAGGAAATAATGGAAACTAAAATCTTAGAAACACAATTTAAATATGAAGGGAAGAACTTAGAGACAAACCAACAAATCAAAGGTTTTCAACAAAAAAAAAGGGAGAAAATTTACACAAGAAAAACAATATTTCAAATGTCAAAACTTTAAATAATGCAGGTCCCAATATAGACTTTGTTGAGCCATCTAGTAAAATTTTGGCTGTGTACGAGCATTCTTCAAGGTTAGAAGCCATCTCAGATTCAATTGGAATAAGTCAAGAAATAGGGAAAAAAATTTGAAGATGGATTCTAATCAAAAAGCAAGTCGCAAGACCAATCAATATCATATGGTAAAAGAAGGTGAAAAGCTTGTAGAGGAAGGTAAGATTAATGCCCTTCCCAAATTTTTTAGCCATGGTATTAATGAAGATCATCACTTGGAATATTAGAGGACTCAAAGGGAGTCTTTCAAAACAAAATGAAATTAGAAGAATGATTCAGATAAATCATCCACATCTTGTTTTCCTTCAAGAAACAAAGATGTCAATGGAGGATATGGACTCAATTGCCAGTAAAATTTGGCCAGTTGGAAAAGTGGTTTCCCTCAGTTCCCAAGGGACTTATGGTGGAATTGCTTGTCTTTGGGACCCAAAAGAGGTAGTTATTCACCATATGGTTGGCAGTTGGGGTTTGTTGGCTATAGCTATTCAAAGTAGACATTCCAACCAAATTATGCTCTGCATTACTTGTTTATGCTTCGACTTCTTTGGAGGAAAAAAGAAGGCAGTGGAAGGATATTACTCATATTATCTCTCATTTTCCTAAATCTTGGATCTTGATCGAAGGAGATTTCAATACCATCCTCTCTCTGGATGAGAAAATGGGGGGAAATAGAAATTTGGACAAAAGCACCGACCTCATGAGCGAATATATTGCAAACCTCCATCTTGTGGATATCCAACCAGATAATGGCCTTATGACTTGGTCTAATAGAAGGAAAGGCTTAGCTTGTATAATGGAGAGATTGGATAGGTTTTTGCTCTCTAAAAATTTCTTAATCCATGGTCACATTCCTAAAGTGAAGACTCTTAATAATGTTGGTTCGGATCATTGGCCAATCATGGTGGAAATGTGGAAAACCAATGTGAGTTTCTCTCCTTTTTGTTTTCAATTAATGTGGCTTAGAGACATTTCCTTCAGACCTCATGTGCAACAATGGTGGAAGGAAGGTAAACCTAGGCATGGGACTAAGATGTTCTGTTTTGCCAAAATATTGCAATACATTAAATCCAAAATCAAGACTTGGAACTAGAAAGAGTTTGGGGATGTTCATAAAAAAAACATGAAGTTATTGCTCATCTTGAAAATTTGAATAAGAAAATCCGTTTAGATGGCCTCACAGAGAAGAGAAGTGCATATGAAATTAAACTCACAACTCAGTTAGAGGAATGGGAAAAAAAGAAGAAATCTTATGGAAGCAAAAATATAGAATTCAATGGCTCAAAGAAGGAGATCGAAACACAAATTTCTTCCACAAATATCTTCTAGCTCAAAGATCTCACAACTTTATTTCTTCCTTAAAATCAGATTTTGGAGATGTTTTTATACTTGGGATGGCATGAACTCTATTGTTGTTGATTACTTTTCCAATATTTTTGTTGCTACTCCTCTTGACTCAACTTCTCAACAAAATGTTCTTCAAGCAATCCCTTCTCTTATCACTTCCAATGAGAACTCTATTTTGATTGCTCATGTTACTATCAATGAGCTTCAACAAGTAGTTTTTAAAATGAAAAAAGGGAAAACCCCAGGTCCTGATGGTTTTCCCATTGAGTTCTACCAAGAGTTCTGGGATATCCTTCATGTTGATTTATTAGAGGTGGTGGAAGAATCCAGGAAAGCCAAAGAAATTTTGAAGGTTATAAATAAAACTTATATTACTCTTGTTCCAAAAGATCAAGAGGTTGATCATATCTCAGCTTTTAGACCTATTGCTTTATGTAATGTTCTTCTCAAAATAATTACTAAAATCATGGTAGAAAGGTTGAAGCCTCTTTTGCATAAGATTATTTCCAGAGCAAGGGGGTTATGTGGAAGGACGTCAAATAGTAGATGAGATAGTTCTTTCTCAGGAAGCCATCCATTCCATGGATATGCAAAAATATCCTTCCATGTTCATTCGATTAGACTTATCCAAAGCTTATGACAGAGTGGATTGGCACTTCCTTATCAAAGTTTTGAGGCAATTTGGTTTCTCTAAGGATTGGATGGATTGGATTATGGGATGTATCTCTTCAGTTTCCTACTTAGTTCTTATCAATGGCAGGCCTTCTCAGTCATTCCCAGCTTCCAAAGGTATTAGGCAAGGTGACCCGCTATCCCCTTATTTATTCATCATTCTTGTTGAATGCTTGGGTAGGACTATAACCAAAAAGAGGGAAAACAAAACCCTTGAGGGAGTTACCATTGCTCATGGAGCTAGACCTATCTCTCATATTCAATTTGTGGATGACTCTACTCTTTTAGGTAAAGCTACGAAGGAAGCTTCTAATATTAAGCAAATCATTAGCTATTTTTCTAAGGCTACTAGGTAGTTGATCAATGAAGACAAATCTAAAGTTATTTTCTTTCACTGCTCTACTAGACAGGAATCCATGGTATTGGATAAATTAAGATATAAGAAGACCTTCCTTCCAATCACTTATTTAGGTATTCCCATAAATACTCAAAGGCAGAAAAATAAAGTTTGGAATTGGTTGTTGGAAAAAGTCAAGAAGAAAATTGGAAAATGGACCAACAGGTGGCTTTCTTCTGGGGGTAGAATCACCTTGGTAAAATCAGTCCTTCAAGATATTCCTATTTATGTTTCTTCTATTTTGAATATCCCAAAGGTTGTTCTTCGAGAATTGGATCAAATAAGTCATCGTTTCCTTTGGAGTGGTAATAAGGAGAAAATAAAATGGGCCTAGGTGAAATGTGATACTTTATGTCTTCCTAAGAATGAAGGGGGGTTAGGATTCCGGTATTCTATTAATAACAACAAATCTTTAGCTACTAAATTATATTGGAGGATGTTGCATAACCCCAATGCTCTTTGGGCCAATAATATCCGTGCTAAATATGTTGAGAACAAAAGTCCTGAAGACCTTGTTCGCTATTAACTTCTGTTGAGAAGCAACACACCCCCACTGAAAAATGAATTTCCACCCTTTGAAAATTTTGAGCTTTCATTTTTGCAGTAAGGACCCTCTTGATGTTTTCCAGGTTTTAATTCCAAATTTGCTTGCCTCCTTTTTTTTAAGTTGTGCTTTTATTTGCATCTGGCTTTGTTTTATTTTGGAATTCATTTTGCAAATGTTAGAATCATTGCTGATTAAAGAAAATCTTTCACCGGTATGAAAAAAATGCAGATTCCAGATAGATGAATTCATTGAAGACCAAAACTTTCCATTTTTGGCAAGGTAGCGAAATCGCGACACTTCCATTTTTGGAAATGTCGCGAAATCGCGACGGGTTTCGAAAAAATCGGCTAAGTCGCAAAAACGTAGCGAAATCGCGACACTTCCATTTTTGGAAATGTCGCGATATCGCGACACTTTCCATTTTTGGAAATGTAGCGAAATCGCGACGGGTTTGGAGAGAGAAAGTAAATGCGTACGAAACGTAGCGAAATCGTGACACTTCCATTTTTGGAAGGGTCGCGAAATCGTGACACTTTCCATTTTTGGAAATGTCGCGAAATCGCGACAGGTTTGAGTCAGAAGCCAAATTGGATGAAAACGTCGCGATATCGCGACACATTTTGGATGAATGAAAGACTTGGAGAAACTGTCGCGAAATCGCGACATGTCGCATTTTCGCGGCAGCAGGAGCGAGAAAGTGGCTAAGGCAAGAAAGTGTAGCGAAATCGCGACGTTTTTCAAAAAAATCCCCAAGGCGTACGGACCGTCGCGATTTCGCGACATGTCACGAAATCGTGACATGTTGCATTTTCACGACAGGTCCAGGAAAAAGCAAGCAAGGTAGAATTGCGTCGCGAAATCGCGACACGCCAGAAGAAGCAAAAGGAATCAAAGGCAAATACAAAGTCATGAAAACGTCGCGAAATCGTGACACAATTGAGAGAAAGGACAAAGGGCCAGAAGGTGTCACGAAATCGCGACAGGAAGTGCGCAAAGTGCCCAAGTCCCGAAAGTGTAGCGAAATCACGACGTCTTTCGGACGTCACGAAATCACGACAGTTTGGAGGGCCAGTGCCTAAGGAAGATAAGTGTCGCGAAATCGTGACGTCGCGATTTCGCGACGTCGCGAAATCGCGACAAAGACATTTCCAAAGCGGAGCGTGAGAAGACAACATCACGAAATCGTGACACATTGGAGCACAGAAGGAACAAGTCAGGGAAGTGTCACGAAATCGCGACATGTTCCAAGGGAAGACAAAAGAAAGAAGTGCCCAAGGCAAAGTGAAAAAGATGTCGCGAAATCGCGACAGGTGAAGAAGAGCCAGGGACAGGGCAGAAAGGAGGCACGATTTCGTGACATGTCGCGAAATCGTGACATGTCGCGTTTTCGCTGCATGGAAGCAAGAAAGTTGCCGAGGGCAGAAAAGGGGCGCGATTTCGCGACATGTCGCGAAATCGTGACATGTTGCGGTTTTGCTGCCAAGCAAGCGGAGAAGAGCCAAGTGAGAGAAGGGGTCGCGATTTCGCGACATGTCACGTTTTCGCGACAAGGGAAATAGGTCACGATTTCGCGACATGTCGCGAAATCGCGACATGTCGCATTTTCGCGGCCATGGCAGGAAAAGAGCCCAAACATGAAAAGACAGCTAGAAATGGACACGTGTCACGATTTTTGTGACACGTGTCAAAGAAAGCAAGCCGACATGCAAATAAACTTTAGGGTTTCATTTTAATAATAAAAGTTTTGATTTAATTTTTAAAATACTAATCCTTGTTTGTCTTTTATGCAGGAAGCCATCTGGCACTTGCATGATAACGGGAGAAATGGCCAGGAAGACAAAGTTAAGTGCAAATTAATCGAAGACCGCCATATTGAAATGAGAGATGCCGAGAATTGCTGTTTCATCCAAATTTTACAGATCTGGCCGCAAAGAGACTTTACGGTGACTAAGCAGCTGCCCATTTAATGGAGTATGTCGAGAATTGGCCGAAAAATGAAAATATCTACACACAGTTATCGAAATTTGCCGATGGATGCATTTAATGAAAATTTATGGCAGAATTAATGGCGTGCAGACATTTTCAACTCAGGGATGGCTCTACGGAGATGAAATGTCAGAGAAGTGGTGACTCATCCAAATTACCCGAGGGCATTAATGAAGACATTTACTCACAGTTGCGGGTGAATGCAAGTGGCATTCAATTTCTGCCTTCTCCATTTATGGCAAGTGACTGCACTGATTTGCAGAATGGTTAAGTTTTATCAAAACTTTATTTTAAAAGGCCTTATATTGTAAAACCCGGGTACTAGGGTTTAAGATGATAAGATTTAGGGTTTGAGAAGAAGATATTTCTGAAAAGATCAGGGTCTGTCCTGAGTCTATAAATACTTCTTCTAAATGTAATCGCAGGAGGCGGAGACTTAGAAATAAAAGGCTATTGAAGCAATTTCTTGCAAATCTTGTTAAATACTTTATTTCTGGACTTGGAGTTGATGTGCTTTTGTTTTCTGTGATAGCATGGCCAGGAGCCTAATCTTTTTCAGATTGTGATAAGTTCATCTTCTTTTGTTATCCGTTTCTTTAAAGTTTATTAAATATATGCTGTAAATCTGTGTTATCAAGATTAAATATGTTGTTGGGCTTCATTTGTTCTATTGTATGCTAGGGAAAATCACAGATTTAAGGTTCAAGTTTGTTCTAATTGCTCTGTCCTCACTGTGTGAGCTATGCTGCTGGTGAGAAATACCAATTTTAACGGACTTCCCTTCTGTTTATGATTTTCTTTCAGATCTGTTCCATCTCTGTCTTATGCTCTTAGTAGAAGGTGATCTTAGAAAGCTGGACACCTTCTTCTTTGATTTGTTCTATTGTGAAGCTGATAGTATAAATAAAATTGGTAGTTTTGGTTTTACAGCTAAGTTTGATAGACTTCTCTTTCTGCCCTACCCTACCCTCTTTGTTTTACCGTGAAATGATCCATTTTTATTTTCTTTTAAATTTGTCTTTTATTTAAATCTGCTGACCCATAAGAGCTAGATCAAAGAACTAATTTTAAATCTGATTGTCAACAAGTGACAACTTCTAAACATTACTGAACAAGTTCAAGAACCCGTTGTAAGGTAACAGACAGTCCATATTGAAAACTATTCCAGAAGTGGAAAAGAGTGAATAGACATTCGACCCAACTCTGTAACTCACACCTTGGATAACCAACAAGATCCTAAAGTGAGTGGGATTTATCCCGTATAAGTGTTATCAGAGTTTCATGCTCATTCTTCACAGGGTGTGTATAAAAGTCGGACCAACATTTAAAAATGGCGCTAGAAGGAGGGCCGAACTTACGTTCTTAGTGCGCTTGAGTTGAGAAATCTGATTGTATGTGGTATTTGACAAATACTTATTTTATCCAAAGTCTGGTAGCCAATTTTCCCTCCTCCTCAGCATTTAAAATTTTGTTGTTTGAATTTTTTCCTGAACAGCGAAACTTAACACCAACATTTAAAAATGGCGCTAGAAGGAGGGGCCACTGAACTCCAGTCAGTATTGTAAATTGTCAGTACAATATTTAAAATTGCCAGAAAAGAAGACCCAAAGTTCAATAGTCTGTTAAGAATAGTTTTATCACCACTGGTAGTTACTCCAACTACAACTCAGAATATCACCGTCAATCAAGTAGTAATGGCAAACTGGTTGGGTTCCACTGCTTTAAATATTTCGGGTATAGCCCATGACCTGCCCAGAAATCCGGAGAGATATCTTCCTAGATATAAGCATGATGGGACTAGGACAACAGAAGAACATCTGGTAGCATTCAAGAATGCTCTGAAATTGTTAAATATACAGCATGAAGATGTTGCTTGCAGATTGTTCCCGTTCACTCTCCAGGAGGGAGCTTATGACTGGTTTCTAAATCTCACTAGCAATTCTATTACCAGTTGGAATGACCTAGAGAAAGTTTTTATATCACAATTTGGGGAAGTGATAGACCCTAGTGTGTTATACCAACAATTTTTCAGCATCAAGAGAGAGTCGGGAGAAGCTGTCAGGTCTTTCAATATGAGGTTCCAAAGAGCTTATGGTAGAATGACTGGTCATTACATCCCAAATGCAAATCTGGCCTTAGAAATCTATAAGAATGCATTGGATTCGGTGACCTCTATTTTCCTCAAGAGAGACATCAATATCACAACCCTGGCAGGAGCTTATAAAGAAGCTTTAATTCTTGAAAGACAGCTTAGGACCTCAAATTTTGAGCAATCCTTTGATATCCTATGTTACACAGAACATGCCTATTTTGAATCCTATTCCACATCATGAGTTAGTGCCAACATGTCATGCTCTACCCAAGGAAACTCCGTTAACTGTGACATCCACTCAAAGCATGTGCAAAATATAGAGAAAGGTTCTGACAAGTTCAAAGTGGAAGTGCTTGAAGTAAACATTTGTGATCTAGCATTACCCAAATTTGAAGTTTTTCCTGGTGAGTTAAATTTTCCTAGAAATCAAAGAAATATTGATATTTCTGGTTCATCCAAAAATAGTACGACCAGGGTTTCAGATTCTTTTCCCGAAGAGTCAGAAAATCTTGTAGAGATTCCTATGGATGAAATACAAGATTTTCAACAGTTCAAAAGGGACAGTTATAATTTGAGATGTGAAAATCCAGAACCTACTAATGATCCTTCCTCACCAAAGGATGATGAAAATGAGATTCAATATCACTATGCAGAAGTAACTAGGAAGGAGGATAACATCATTGAGGATATGAAGGAAATTAAAGCTGACATCACCCTCCATGAGCTGGCCCGGATTGTTGAACAAAAAGATAACTTGATTGAAGCTTACTCTGGACCACCTATTGAATTTCAAGAAAAGGAGGAAAAGATAGTAAATGTGAATGTGGTCAACCAACTCGGAATAGATAAAGAGTCTCAATATAAGCCTTTGATTACTGAACATAATATCAAAGAAAAGGTTGTAAATCATGTTGATGTGGATATTGGAGATTATAATTTGGCAACCAAGAAGGTAAGACCAATTACAACTCTGACCAATTACAACAATGATATTTGGACATTACACATTGATGGGGTTAAATCTAAGCAAGGCTCAAGTGAAAAAGCAAATTATGAAAATTCTGCTAGAGGGATAAAAATTGAAGTCTTGGATATTGAAGCAATAGAGCAACCACAAAATGTTCAAGCTATTAAGAACCAGGACATACGAATAAAATATGATCTCTTTGAGTTGTTACATAAATCTGAAGATGTGATGATCTGGGTCTATAAAGGCTTTAAGGTATTTGATCCTGGGGGTTTTTACATTCCGTCCCTTTGAAAGAATTCTGCAAACCCTTCAAGTAGAAGCATAAACATGTTATTATATGATTTGTTATTATATGATTTGTTTAATTTGAAAGAGTTGCAGATTTGTTTTTCAGTGGGACAAGATCCATAAAAAAAATAAAATAAAAAAAAAGGAGAGAGGGAAGACGGTAAACACAAGTCTTTCCTAGGTAGCAAAAATTTTTTGGAAGCATAGTCTGGAGTGCATTTCATCAACAGGACTTGAAAGGTAATTTTTCTAAATTTACTTGCAAATGGTCAAAAATTTTTAAGGCACTATTTCTCTGCTTTTCCATCTGCTACATTTTTTGAGTGATCAAAGAAGTTGTAACATGTGTATACATTGTAAATAAGCTTTAATGCAGTTTTATTTTATTTTATTTTATTTTCAAAGTCTCGTACTTGTGTTTTCATTTATTTGTATTTATTTTAGTTTTATTTTATTTTATTTTAAAGTCTGTACATTTTTATTTTAAGTCTGAGCAGTATTATTTTATTTTGTTTTATTTGATTTTGTTTTGTTTTTAAAGGTCTGTACAATGTTTTATTTGATTTTAAAGTTCTGTGTTTTCCCCTTTTGATTCTGTACAGTTTATTTTATTTTAAAATTTCTATTTTTAAGTTTTGCCTGAGCATCAATGAAAAAGTCAGCCTTCCAAAATTGTTTTTATTCTGAGTTCTAAATCCAGTGTCCATTCTGTTCATTATTCTAATTGAGATAGTCTGCTTAAACTGAGCAGTGGAACTATTTTGTTATTCAGAACAACGATGGAAGGATGATTGGATTTTGTGTCTTGCTTGCCACAGTTATTTTAATTATAAAGAAACTGCTATGCTGTTTGGCTGGAGAAACTCCCAGGGAATCCAAGAAAAGTTGGTCATAAGAGGGGACTATGATTCATGTAATTATTTGAGTATCCACAGAGGCTATCAGTGCCCAGGCTGAAGCAGTTCCAGATTGATGAAATATTAAAAGAAAATTGTTGTTCTTTCTAAGGCTTTTCAGATGTTGATATATTTCAAAAGAGAGAGAGAGAGAAGATGAAAGTTGAGCAAGACAACATAGAATTGGCACTCTGTTATTTCCAATATATATAAAAAAAAAAAGAGTAATGTAATCAAAGAGACAGCCAAGACTTCAAAAGATGTTTTTCTTCTACCAAGTTGTAGATTCTACCTTACAGTTGTAAATCTGGGTCGTGTAAATCTAAAGGGTAACTCTGTCGGGGCTGTAAAAGGCTAAACTAGTAAACAGAGCTCTACTCGGTTTCCCCTTTTACAATCTAGAAAAGCTGATCAATCCAGAGTTCAACATTCGAAGGCCCAGTCATTCTTGAAGAAAGTTTTATACGCTTGTAATTGCACATCAGAAATCTTCCTTAAATGATTCAGCCTAGTATGTCCTTGGGAAATTTTGACAACTATCAGCTAGTAGTTAAATTGTTTTGAAGAATATCTGTGGCAAGGCATGATACATGGTCTATGTTGTTTTGAAACTAGAGTCCTGGGTTCTAAAATAATGCTACTATTTTACCCGTAGATATCGCCATTTGTTGAGAAGCAACACACCCCCACTGAAAAATGAATTTCCATCCTTTGAAAATTTTGAGCTTTCATTTTTGCAGTAAGGACCCTCTTGATGTTTTCCAGGTTTTAAATTCCAAATTTGCTTGCCTCTTTTTTCAAGTTGTGCTTTTATTTGCATCTGGCTTTGTTTTATTTTAGAATTCATTTTTCAAATGTTAGAATCATTGCTGAGTAAAGAAAATCTTTCACTGATATGAAAAAATGCAGATTCCAGATAGATGAATTCATTAGAAGCCAAAACTTTCCATTTTTGGCAAGGTAGCGAAATCGTGACACTTCCATTTTTGGAAATGTCGCGATATCGCGACGGGTTTCAAAAAAATCGGCCAAGTCGCAAAAACGTAGCGAAATCGCGACACTTCCATTTTTGGAAATGTCACGATATCGCGACACTTTCCATTTTTGGAAATGTCGCGAAATCGCGACGGGTTTGGAGAGAGAAAGCAAATGCGTACGAAACGTAGCAAAATCGTGACACTTCCATTTTTGGAAGGGTCACAAAATCGTGACACTTTCCATTTTTGGAAATGTCACGAAATCGTGACAGTTTGAGTCAGAAGCCAAATTGGATGAAAACGTCGTGATATCGCGACACATTTTGGATGAATGAAAGACTTGGAGAAATGTCGCGAAATCGTGACATGTCGCATTTTCACGACAGCAAGAGCGATAAAGTGGCTAAGGCAAGAAAATGTAGCGAAATCGCGACATTTTTAAAAAAACCAGTCACGATTTCGCGACATGTCACGAAATCGCGACATGTCGGACAGAGAAAAGCAAGCAAGGTAGAATCCAAATCAAATGAAGAAGCAAGAATCAAAGGCAAAAAGTCATGAAACGTCACGAAATCGCGACACAATTGAGAGAAAGGACAAAGGGCCAGAAGGTGTCACGAAATCGCGACAAGAAGTGCGCAAAGTGCCCAAGTCTCGAAAGTGTAGCGAAATTGCGACGTCTTTCGGACGTCACAAAATCGCGACAGTTTGGAGGGCCAGTGCCTAAGGAAGATAAGTGTCACAAAATCGCGACGTTGCGATTTTGCGACGTCGCGAAATCACGACACAGCAGCAAAGCGGAGCCCAGGACAGAGACGACGTCGCGAAATCGTGACACATTGGGGCGCAGAAGGAACAAGTCAGGGAAGTGTCACGAAATCGCGACGTGTTCCAAGGGAAGACAAAAGAAAGAAGTGCCCAAGGAAAATCGAAAAAGATGTCGCAAAATCACGACAGGTGAAGAAGAGCCGAAGGAAAAAGTGCGATTTCGTGACATGTCGTGAAATCGTGACATGTCACGTTTTCGCGGCGCATGAAGAAGAAAGTTGCCAAAGGCAGAAAGAGGCGCGATTTCGTGACATGTCACGAAATCGTGACATGTCGCGTTTTCGCGGCCATACAAGCGGAGAAGAGCCAAGGCACAGAAGGGGTCGCGATTTCGTGACATGTCGCGAAATCGTGACATGTCACGTTTTCGTGGACAGGGAAACAGGTCACGATTTCGTGACATGTCGCGAAATCGTGACATGTCGCATTTTCGCGGCCATGGCAGGAAAACAGCACAGCATGAAAAGACAGCTGGAAATGGACACGTGTCACGATTTTTGCGACACGTGTCAAAGCGAAGCAAGCCGACATGCAAATGAACTTTAGGGTTTCATTTTAATATTTAAAGTTTTGATTTAATATTTAAAATACTAATCCTTGTTTGTCTTTTATGCAGGAAGCCATCTGGCACTTGCATGATAACGGGAGAAATGGCCAAGAAGACAAAGTTAAGTGCAAATTAATCGAAGACCGCCATATTGAAATGAGAGATGCCGAGAATTGTTGTTTCATCCAAATTTTATAGATCTGGCCGCAAAGAGACTTTACGGTGACTAAGCAGCTGCCCATTTAATGGAGTATGTCGAGAATTGGCCGAAAAATGAAAATATCTACACACACTTCAGAAATTTGCCGATGGATGCATTTAATGAAAATTTATGGCAGAATTAATGGCGTGCAGACATTTTCAACTCAGGGATGGCTCTGCGGAGATGAAATGTCAGAGAAGTGGTGACTCATCCAAATTACCCGAGGGCATTAATGAAGACATTTACTCACAGTTGCGGGTGAATGCAAGTGGCATTCGATTTCTGCCTTCTCCATTTATGGCAAGTGACTGCACTGATTTGCAGAATGGTTAAGTTTTATCAAAACTTTATTTTAAAAGGCTTTATATTGTAAAACCCGGGTACTAGGGTTTAAGATGATAAGATTTAGGGTTTGAGAAGAAGATATTTTTGAAAAGATCAGGGTCTGTCCTGAGTCTATAAATACTTCTTCTAAATGTAATCGCAGGAGGCGGAGACTTAGAAATAAAAGGCTATTGAAGCAATTTCTTGCAAATCTTGTTAAATACTTTATTTCTGGACTTGGAGTTGATGTGCTTTTGTTTTCTGTGATAGCATGGCCAGGAGCCTAATCTTTTTCAGATTGTGATAAGTTCATCTTCTTTTGTTATCCGTTTCTTTAAAGTTTATTAAATATATGTTGTAAATCCGTGTTATCAAGATTAAATATGTTGTTGGGCTTCATTTGTTCTATTGTATGCTAGGGAAAATCATAGATTTAAGGTTCAAGTTTGTTCTAATTGCTCTGTCCTCACTGTGTGAGCTATGCTGCTAGTGAGAAATACCAATTTTAACCGACTTCCCTTCTGTTTATGATTTTCTTTCAGATCTGTTCCATCTCTGTCTTATGCTCTTAGTAGAAGGTGATCTTAGAAAGTCGGACACCTTCTTCTTTGATTTGTTCTATTGTGAAGTTGATAGTATAAATAAAATTGGTAGTTTTGGTTTTACAACTAAGTTTGATAGACTTCTCTTTTTGCCCTACCCTACCCTCTTTGTTTTACCGTGAAATGATCCATTTTTATTTTCTTTTAAATTTGTCTTTTATTTAAATCTGCTGACCCATAAGAGCTAGATCAAAGAACTAATTTTAAATCCGATTGTCAACAAGTGACAACTTCTAAACATTACCGAACAAGTTCAAGAACCCGTTGTAAGGTAACGAACAGTCCATATTGAAAACTATTCCGAAAGCGGAAAAGAGTGAATAGACATTCGACCCAACTCTGTAACTCACACCTTGGATAACCAGCAAGATCCTAAAGTGAGTGGGATTTATCCCGTATAAGTGTTATCAGAGTTTCATGCTCATTCTTCACAGGGTGTGTATAAAAGTCGGACCAACACTTCCTACCAAAGGTTCTCCCATTTTAGCAGTTCTTAAGACTGGTGAGGATTTAATAAAGAAAAATTTGTTTTGGATCATTCATAATGGTCAACAGGAAAATTTTTGGACAAATTCTTGGGATGGTCACAAGCCTTTGATAACCCAGTTTCCCGATTGGAGGCCTTGGACGGAGGAGCTTCATCGAGCTAATTGGATAAAGGTGGCTAATTACTGTCGGTACCATACTGGTAATTCAAAGGTTGGTAGATATTGGATCCCTATTGAGGACTGGCCTATTCAAATTCCAGAAAGACAAAGACAAGATAAACAAGGCATCCTTCATATGAGATCTCTCTCTTAGTCCCATGAAAAATATTATTTTGGATGGAACAACACTACTAAGGGTGAGTATTCAGTTGCTCAAGGTTATTTGACCTTATGCCATAATAATCCCAACCATTCTTCTGACATATTTTCTCGATTGTGGGCTCAAAAGCTCTAGCCTAAGGTGAGGTTCTTTAATTAGATTTTATTGCATCATAGGATGCTTACTGGTGAGCAACTTATGAAGCATGGTTTTCATGGCCCTTTTAGATGTGAAATGTGTGAAGAGAATGTAGAAACTCTCAACCATATTTTTATTGAGTGTACTTTAGCCTCTGAGCTATGGAGGAGAAGGGCCACTTTACTTGGCTTACAATGGTCCAATTTTTTTACTTTTGAACAACTTTGGAGGGATTGGCCTAATCAAGAGTGTGTTGATCATTTTATTAGGCAGTTAGTTTGGATGGGTTCTACCATTCTTCTTTGGAATATTTGGAATGAAAGGAACATCCAAATTTTTAATCAATATGGGAAGGATATTCACTATATTTGGTAAAATACCATAGCCAACTTAGTTGAATAAGTCCATCAACTCCTTAATCACCCCCAAAACTCCCACCAAAGATGGGATCAAGTGATGCAAATATTGAAGATTAAATCTTCTAAGGGAAACCAACTTAAAGGGAATGTGAGTATTAGTAAGATGGATAGAACAAGAAATTGGCAACCTCCTCCTAAGGATTTTGGAAAAGTCAATACTGATGGAGCCTCTAGAGGGAACCCTGGAAAATCCAGTGTGGGAGGAATTGGTAGACTTTTAGATGGCTCCTTGGTTTTTACTTTTTCTAAGAATCTGGGTATTCTTTCCAATAACCTTGCTGAGGGGTATGGTATCATCAGAGGCCTTTAGGAGGCTACTAAGGTTGGATGGGAAAAGGTGTTAGTTGAGTCTGAATCTCAACTTATGATTAATCTCTTGAAGACTCCTTCTAAGAATCATAATGTGGATTGGAGAATAAAAAGAATTATTGAGAAGATTCGATTAATCCAGATGGGATTTTTGAAAGTTGATTACAATCATGTGGTCAGAGATCAAAACAAGAGTGTTGATGCTTTAGCTAATTGGTCTTTGGATAAAGGTGATATTACTTGTTATGGCCACCCTCCTATATGGTGGGCTTCTCAAATTAGGGAAGCTCTTCTTTCTATCATTTCTTTGGATGGCTCCAGTTTTGAAGGTACCTAGTTTCTTCTTGCTTTTTTTTTTTGCTTCTCTTTGGTTCATTTAGTTTTTTTTAGCTCCCTAGCTCATTCTATTCTTTCTTTTGTTTCCTCTGTTGATTCTTGTCTTAATAGTCTTCTATTCTAGATAAGTCTTTGTTCATTTTTTTTTTGTTTTTTTTTTGTTTAGTTTTCTAAGGTGGGTGGGTTCTTTAGTTTTGTTTTGTTTTTGTGTTGTTTGTGTTGTTTTTTGTTGTTCTTGTGTTTTTGTTGTTTTGTGTTTTTTTTTTAATGTTTTTTGTTATCGTTCTTGTGTTTTTTTCGTTCTTGTTCTTGGGTTTCTCTTTGTTTGTGTTAATTCATGTTTTTATGTGTGAGTGTTTTCTATGTTTTTTGTTTTTGTTTATTGTCTGTTGTTGGTTGTTTTTTATTTTTATTTTTATTTTATTTTTTTTAATTTTTTAGGTTTTGGTTGTGTTTATTTTTCATATTTTTTTTGGGTTATGTTTTTGTAGTGTTATGTTGTTTTTGTCTTGTTTGTGTTTTGTTATGTGGTTCTTGTGTTTTTCTATGTGGTTCGTGTTGTGGTTTCTTTTATCTTTTTGTGCATGTTTGGTTCTGCTTTTGTTTTTGACACACTCAAGGAGCATGTTTTTTATTTTATTTTATTATTTTTGTTGTTATTTACTTATTTATTTACTTATTTTTAAATTGGTTTTGTGTGTTTTTTTACTCATTGAGTATGTCAAAGGTGGTAGGCCAGGTCCGAGTCCTAGGTGTTTTTGGTGGAATGGATTCCCCTGCCTCCTTAGGTCTTACTCGAAAGTGGCATTCCTTTTGGGATGTTTTCCACAAAAAAAAAAAAAAATTCTACTGCAAATTCTATTTCTAGCCCATCTCCAAGGTATGTGAGCCTTCTATAATATCTACACTCCCCTTAAGGTGTTATTTCTTTTTCTATTTGTTGTTGTTTTTCTGCAACAACATCCATGGTAGGAATAGAAATTATAGTCCCTTGCTTTAAGGTGGATTTTTAGTTCTATGGGAAAATTGCAGGATATCTTCTTGTACTACCCTTTCTAGAACTTGCTCTACCAAATTAGTTCTAGTAGTTGGGTGAAAATAGTGCACCAACGTTTGTTGTTCTCCTGCTACAATTTTTCAACTTTTTGGTTTTTTTGGTAAGGACATTGCACTCATGAACATAATGTACTTTAATTGTGCACCCACCGGGACTTCCCAGGATGGTCACCCTTCCTAGTTCTAATCTATATGGTATTGTTTAACTATTTTTTCCCACAAAACTTTGAAACTATGAGCACAATGGAAAAGCAACAAATGTAAGTTCAACTGCGCACCAACCGGGACTTCCCAAGATGGTCACCCTTCCTAGTTCTACTCCATCAGGTTTTTCTTAGCTTTCCACAAAACTCGAGCACAATAATAAAATGACAAATGTAAGGTACACAATTTGTATAGCATTTTCAGACCTTTGTGCCCTACACATTTTCAAATTTGAATGCACGTAATTTTTTTTTAAAATTGTCCACGCATGTGCACGTGGAATTTTTCCTCTTTCTCTTTAAAATTTGTAATGCACGCTTTTCACATTCAAATTTTTGCACGCCCTACATTTTTCAATTTTATGTGTGCCCTGCATTTTTCAATTTTATAGGCATTACATATGTTCAAACTATTTCAACATATTTTGGATGATACCAACTCCATGGTTGCCACGTGTTTCTAAGAACTTGTGCTTTGATTCCATAGTGGCCATGTGAGGTGCGTCACGTGGGTATTTATTTATTTTTCCAATTGAAATCCACAACATGCACGCGCTTGCTCAAATTCAAATTTTCATGCGTAGCGCATTTTTGAATTTTCAGCCCTCATTCTGAAGCTCTGTGATTTTTTTGCATATATACAACCAGGATTGTATTTCATTTCGAAGCTCCAGGTCATTATTGAAAATGAAATATTAACTTTTTTTTCCTCCTTCCCACTAAAATTGATGCATATCCTCATACATCCTCATTTTTATGGGACATGCCTTATGCTACAACTTTTTTCTCTCTTTTTCTTTTCTTTTTATCTCTTCTTTTTTTTCTTTTTTTTCATGATTCAAAGATATGATCATTTGAAAACTCTATCAGAAGAGGAAGCCTATTTTATCATATGCAAGTTTGACTATGAAAAATATCGAGCAAATTTCACCTTTTTTAGTGGCTTATGATACCATCTTAAATGATGTTCATTCACCACTAATGTCCTCCTTGAATTATCATCCGAATAAAGTTTAACTCCATTCTCAAACACTTTTGGTTCATCCTTGTTGCTCCTAATGTGATCATCATGCCACATTTTCCATTGTTGTTAAGTGATTTTTTTTTGGTGAAGTGCCTCCAATCAAAGTTCATCCAATGCATTCAACTACAAAATTCTTTTGTTTTGAACCTGCAACAACTCATTGCCAATTTCTAAAGATGTATGAAGTGTTAGTAAAGTATTAAGATGTTGGATCAATGCATCAAATAATTTTACTTCCTGGTCATTAGTCAACCAACTACCGATTTTCAAAGGTATTTTTGGTTGTGTTTCAATTTGTTTTGGAACATGGTGTATTGAATTGATTCTTTTAAAATTATGCATTAATAAATTAAGAGAGCAATAGTGTGGTAGAAGAGAATGAAAGATTTTTGTATCTTTATCAAAAAGAATTTTTGAAAGAATTAAATTTGATAGATGGAAATGAAAGTATGAGAAAAGATAATGATGCCATCCATGTGGTAAATGAAAGGAATTGTCTTATATTTAAATGTGTGACAAATTTTTAAGTTCATATTCTTCATTCCATAGTAATTGCTGAACATTAATTGGTTCATATTTAAGCTCTAAACATACAATTTGTTGATTAGAACATTTTCATCAAACATAAACCTTTTGGATGAATCCAACTGTTCTACATTATCCTTTACAATTATGGTGGTCAAAGTTACAATGTTTTTTCCATTTTCCTTATGTGATTCAAGAAACCATGGGCTTCCTAGATAATCATACTTAGGTGGAGTAAGTTTTCCTGCAAGCAAGTCTACTAATTTTCCACCTACTTGTATGATTTTAGGATATATTTTCTTTTTTTTTCTTGGTTTGTTAAAACACATTTCTTGAATAGTCTGGTTGATTGTAGGTACATCTTTAATAACTTGTACTAAAGAGATTCATGAGCACCACAAATGCTCATATTTTTGTAGGGATTCATAAACATTTTGTGCAACATTATTTTTACAGAATGTAATTTTTATGAAATTTTTATATATTTAATAGAAAATTGTGTATATTCTCTAATATATGTTTTGAGTGTGATTTGTGTGTAGATTCAATAATTTTGCTATTTTTTGCATATCTACATCAAGGTCCCATTTGGACCTGGCACTTCATGTTTTATGGTGGAGAACTAAGGATAAAGGTTGACTGCAACAAAGAAGTTATGTAAGCTAGAAAGTACCTAACTCCTATATTTTGAAAGAGTGGTGCTTGACTCTCGAATTTAGGGTCAAAGGCACCTAACTCCCAGCTTCGGGGTCGACGATGCCTGACTCCCAACTTTAGGGTCAAAGGTATCTGACTCCTGACTTCAAGGTCAAAGGCACTAGACTCCCGACTCTGAGGTTGATGACACATAACTCCCAAATTCGGAGTCAACAGTGCCTAATTTCTAACAACAAGTTGGACGGTGCCCAAATCTCGTTGAAACAGAGTGCAATAAGAACCCCATTTTTAGAAGAAACAAAATAACGATTTTTAGCGATATATGCGGATGAAGGACAACAAAATGAACCAAAAAAATTATTCATTTCTCATTAATGATTAAGCAAATATGCAAATTGATTGTATGAAACTATGGATATTGATTGAGATATATTCTATTCAATAAATAAAACACGCCTAATTTATCTTGCGAAGGATAAACTTAGCGCGCGTTCGTTGTCTAAGATTGTTTTTTACGTGTTTATTATAACGACAAGTCTAAAATATAATTACCTAAGTTTGTAATAAGGGATGGTTGTACACTATAAAAATGCACAGACCACCCTTGAAAAATTATCCCGAATAATTTTCTATAAAATCACTTCTAAAGTTGCAATACAATTCATTTGAGTGTTCATCTGTACATTTCAAAGTGACCGATGTGTGTGAACTAATTTGGGTCAAATATGTTGGAAGCTTGGTCCTACTCTCAACAATATTCCTCCCCTTTCCTTTATTTTTGTAATTTATTTATGCACTGTTTATTCTCTATTTTATGTCTTTTTTGCAATTTACTTGATTACTATTATTTTCCTAATTTTTTTTTTTATTTCTAGCAACTGTAGGCTAATTTACTTGATTAATGTTTTTACTTTCTATAGTTTTTTTTCTAGTCATGTGTTTGATAATGTAGGCTAGATTAATGATTTGGACAAGGAGTATAACAACACCACAAACCCACCCTCCAAACCTTAAGACATAGTGGATTCATCTTGTTGGTTTTACAAGCATAAATTGTGCATGGTACTTCACAAAGTTTATGAACTTTCCTAGGTTTGATAATTTAAATGGAGGTAATAAATCAACTATAGATGTAACCAATATTTTACCCAACATTTTGGTGCCATTTTCGGGGAAGTACCAACTATAAAAACATGTTTGGTAGAAAGTGAATCTAAAAATTTCAGGTTAACTTATCTGCAGAACTTTCCACATAATCTTGTATGAGTCCACCACAAACTAGAGGACCGAACGGTAATTTTATCAATAGTAAAAACATTGTTTCATAGGAAGCCCCTAAATAAGTTGTACCAAATTTTGAAATTAAAATTTCTTCACCTCCATCACCTCCACCAATGCATTGGAGTCAACATCCAATTTTTGCACAAAGTTCTTTTCCAAAATAGCCAAATCTTGATGAAAAATTAATGGTATATGATAGCAAATTTAGAAGAATCCAATTTGAGGAGGATTTACTATACAACCAACATTGAAAAGCTATAGAGTATGGAACTATATCAATGATTGACTTAGAGATTCTTGTGCAGAATACTCTAAATGAAAAAAGAGCCTTAGAGACTACTTTGGGAGAAGCAGGTGTAGATACCCCATATTTTGAAAATATGGCTGAAACTGAAGAGACATCCACTAGTTTTAACTTTCTAATAGAATAGGAAACAAGAGACACAAAATGAAACACATCTCTCCTACCTGCATTCCTATTTTTATAGGATTTCAGACTAAAGATCCTGATTTTTTCCTATTTAAGTATGATATTTTATGCAAGTCAATAGATTACAAGACCAATGCTCAAAAGTTGAAATTGTTTCCTTCAACCCTAGATGATGCAATATTGCACTGGTTCATTAGTTTAGTACTGCCTAGGAAGATATGAAAAGACTCCTCTTGGACCAATACCAAAACTTTGGTAGGGCACAAGATTATAGAGAGGAAATATTATTACTTTTTCTTTGATTCTACACTTATTGCTTTTCTAGATTTCATTTATTGGGATATTATTTCTCTTAATTTGGAATCAAAGATAGGTTTTAGATTTTTTCAAGGAGTAAGGTTTTCAACCTTAGGATAAATTAATTTTTGAGTGGGAGAAGTGCACAAAAAAATATGGGCAAAGGAAAAATGATGGGAAGCACATTGGTAGAGATCAAAAAATTTAATGGATAGGACTTTGAGCTATGGAAACTCAAGATGGAGGATCTGTTGGTGGATAGAGATCAATGGGTTGTAGTATTGGGAGTAAAACCAATGAGAACAATAGATGAAGAGTGGCTAAAGATCGATAGGAAGACAAGGAGATTTATCACATTGCGATTATCTAATTTAGTATTCCTAAATGTATCAACAAATACCATAGTAAATTTGTTATGGGAGAAGCTAGGAGCACTGTATCAAACAAAGTCATTGATAAATACTCTTTCCATGAAAGAAGTTATATTCTCTTTAGATGAATGATGGTGACTCTATGGCTGAACATCTAAATGCTTTTAACACTGTGATAAGTCAATTAAAAAATTATAGATATAAAAATGGATGAAGATGAAAAGTGTAATACTTTACTTTGTTCATTACCCGATTTTTGATATAACCTAGTTATGGCTATCACTAATACTACCTCTACATTGAAAGTAGAGGATATAGTAGAAAAATTTATTTCTAAGGAAATGAGATGGAAATGTTCTTAGGATTATCATTAGAAGGATGCCTTGGTTGTGAGAGGTTGTTCTCAAGAAAGAAGAAAAAAGAAAATAGGAGAAAGAAAATCAAAATCTAGGGGAAAATATATTACTCCAAACAAATAAAATGCTAGAAATATGGGAAAATAGAGTGTTATAAAAGAGACTGCAGATCTAAAAAGGATGATAATAGTCATTCATATGATGAAGGAATATCTATAAAAATGAAGAACAAAAATGAAGATTTGGGGGACCTATTTATAGTTGTAGCATGCTTAAGTAAACACCATGACTCATGGTTGATTGACTCAGACACTTATTTTCATATGAATCGTCATATGGAGGGGTTTTGTGAATATGAAAAGATAAATGGAGCTGAAGTCTTCTTGGGAGACAATTTGACACATAAAATAATAGGTTGAGGAAGAGTCAGGTTGAGGTTAAAATATGAAAGAATTAAAACCCTTCCTGGGGTGCTACATATTTTGGATTTGGCAAGGAATTTGATATTCATTAGTACGATGAATGATGTGGGTGTGACTGTGATACTCAATAAGGATAGCTACAATATGATTCATGGATGCTTAGTGTTAAGTAAGGGGAGTTCATATAGGAACTCTATTCAAAATTGCCTAGGAACTTTGTGAAATGTTTGAAGAAATTTTTGATTGCCCATTAAATTTAGATTTTTGTGAGCGTTGTGTTTTTAAAATAAAACCCAAGCCAAGTTTTCCAGTAGTGCTACAAGATCTGAAGGAATTTTACATCTAGTTCACAATGATATGTTTGGAACTACAAAAGTACCATCATTAGGTAAATCTATCTGTTTTGTTACATTTATAGATGACTTCTCAAGAAAGACCTGTGTATATTTTTTATGGTATAAATATGATGTTTTCAAAAAATTTAAAGAGTTTAAGGCTCTTGTCAAAAATTAGACAAAGAAAAAGATAAAGGTTTTTAAAAGTGACAATGGTGGTGAGTATTTATCTAATGAGTTTGAGCATTTTTACAAGGACTGTGGAATAGAAAGGCAAATAACAACTCCATATACTCTACAAAAAAATAGAGTTTAGAATGGATAAATAAAACATTGATGGGTAAGGATAGAAGTATGCTAAGCGGTACAACGTTAGAAAAGAAATTATGGGTAAAAGTCATATTAACTACTTGTTACCTCATCAATATATATCCTACCTCAAATTTGGTGGAAAAAATTCCACAAGAAGTGTGGACTCATAAGAAAACCTCTCTCAGTCATATAAGGGTGTTTTGTTGCGAATCTTATATGTATGTCCCAAAAAAGAATAGGACTAAGCTAGACTACAAATCTAAAAATAGTATATATTTTTGTTACAGTATTGGTGTTAAAGGATATAAGTTGTGGAACCTAGAAACATAGAAGTTTAATTACAATCGTAATGTGATCACTACACCAAAAAAGGGCTTTAATGATGGTTTTTAACCGCAATCATAAAGACCTTTAAGGGTGGTTAAAAATCCACCATCTATGAGGGCATCATAAAAAAATTTCACCCATATGATGGTGGCTAAAAATCACCTCAAAGGACCATCATATTAGGTCCTAAGATGATGGTTTAAAACTATCGTCTTAACCATAGTATTAGGTCCTAAGACGATGGTTTAAAATTGCCCTCTTAGGATCTAAGATGATGGTTTAAAATCGCTGTCTTATTATTTACTTTAAAAAATAATAAAAACTTAAGATGGTGGTTTAAAACCGTCGTATTAGGGTGATTTAAAAAAAAAAAAAAAATATAATATATATAATATATATATATATATAATATATATATATATATATATATATATATATAAAAACCATGACAACGTGGATTTGAATTTTGAATTTTGCATTTATCAAATGTACTATACTATTCCTGAATCAGGACTTCTTTTGTTACAATGGTTGTCACATGGCAAAAGCATGGATGAAGATAGGGAGTATGAACCTTCACGAGAATCTACCTTTTTACCTACAGCTGGAATCTTGTCTCACCTATGTTTTCCAAGTTTTAAATACAGACCAAAAAAATTATGTACACAAATGTCTATGCACGCTTTCTTAGGTAAAATCCCAAAGCATGAGTGGTACTTCAGTCCTCTATAATATTTGTTAAATCATTGTTTGATGTACTAACTATTCTGATTTGGTAGAAGGTTTTTATTGTTTGGGGAAAGAATGACAAAATTTTCAAGTTGGAAGAGGCCTATGCTCTCCAAAGGTAGCAAAATTTAGTAGTTTAGAAAATTTGAATACAACTTTTTTAGATCAGTCAATCTTTGATATTTGCACTCGAGTCTATGACTTGAAGCCCATGTTTTCTTGTGCACATATTTGTGATACAACCATATTGGAGAGAAAGCTACTCTAGTAGTGATAGAGGAGTGCAGGCATGTTCCTTCTTTGGAGAAATCAAGAGAGTTGAATGGATTACTGCTAAAATTTTTGCTAAATAAAGAGGTGTCTTCCAGCAAATAATTGAAATGGAATAAGTAACTGGCAAAAAGAGATGAAGGAAAAATGGACATCCATCAAAAGAGAACAATTTTAAAAAATCAAAAGTTACGCAGAAAATTTATCAAACGTGAAAATTAGGTGGCTTTGTTAATATTTTGAATTCCATACACGTATGTATCTGTGTCTCTATGTTAAAAAACAAAATGCTTACAATACAAGAATGAAAATTTTAAGTGCTTAACAATATACCGGGACATCTCACGGATAAAGATGAACTGAAATCAACATTAAGACACATATATTGTTCCTTATAGATAGATATCAACCTCTCTTAACAGTCATGGACCCTGCTATTCTTTTTGGATCCCTCTTGGTCAAGTCCGAAGCATAGTCTATACCTTAGATTGCAATACATATACATCCATAATTGATTAGAAATATGGTTCCACTTGATTTACCAAGTTTTTGAAAGAGTTTTAAAAAGGACATGTACAATATGTGCCATAAATAGTAAAAAGGATTCCAAAAACTAAAATAGCCATATCAGTAAAAAGGATTCAAAAACTAAAATAGCCATATCAATGGTTTTTTTGGGGAAAATTTAGAGAAATTTTAAAAGCTTTAAGGTGGTTCAGTGCTGGAAAACAAATGTAAGCAATGTATAGAGTGAGATTTCCACCCAAGAAACAAATATGTTGAGTCCAGGAACAAATGATGCAAGTATTGCATGCCTAACAACAAAGCCCACATGAAGAATCTTAAACAAGGTCATTGGCATATATAAGAATGATGTTTTCTAAAACCAACTATTTTTCATCAATTTCATTTTAAATTTTTCTTCATGACTTGAAATATGAATAAAATAGCCCACATTTTGAGCAATTGTAGACTAGTCACTTGAAAGTTTTGAATTGCAAGATATCCTCTTCAATCCAAAACCAACATAAAAATTAGTATCAATGTAAAATTCAAAACCTAATACTTCCAAATTTCCATCTCTTTGTCATTGTAGCTTCAGGTGATGATGTCAAACTGAATTCCTCAAGCAAAACACTGCAACCCCAATAGCAGAATGTGAGGCCTACAAGCATATAAAAGCATTTACCTCCTGGTCGACATTAAAATGATATAAAATCATTCCTCATGATAATTTCCATAGCCATAATTGTGCAGACATCTGATAAAAACAAAGAAGAAAAGTAAGTGATGTCAATGTTAGACCAAGGCTAACACAATCTCCCCATTAACTAAAATATAAATGAAAAATAAGTTTTTCTAAGTTGACCCAATGAATATTAACATGTGACTTATAGCGTGTATTTTCATGAGTTTTTCTAAGTTGACCCAATGAATATTAACATGTGACTTATAGCATGTATTTGTACAAAACTGAACTACTTGGGAATACAGATCGATTAATAAAGACTTCAGGACATGTTCAAAATATGTCATAAATAGTAAAAAGGATTCCAAAAACTGAATGCACAAAGGGTAGTTTAGGATCAATCAGGAAGGCTTCATTGTCATCAAGCAGAGAAAAGGCAAGGTCTAATGTTCATCTACTCTGGACATTTTTTTCCAATCTACAAGACTAAGGCATTGATGACAGGAATCTTCCAAAGAAATAAGATTATGAAGATTGAGAAAAATGAAAAGGGTAAAGAAGAATCCCTTGTAAAAATGGAAAGGCAACTTTTAGCATATATAAATCCACTCAAGAGTGAAGCCTACTTTCCAGAACTACCTGATTAGAAATAAAATTTAAATAAACAAATTACAAGTTCAATAAAGCTAAAAAAATGCACATGACATTCGATTGACATTTCAAGTTGAGATGATTGTTAGAATGTAAGACCACCATTAATAGAAGAGTATAACAACTTCTCTGAATAGGTTTCTCATGGAAGATGTTTTTGATAAGCCAGCCCTTGTGAGTCATTCCCACATGGAGAATTCCAAAGAACTTCATTAACCATAAAAATTGTAGATGGTTCTGAATACAACCTAAGTTCAAAATTAAACCTGTAAGTCAAGCTTTGTTGTCTTAGAATAATTCATTAAATAAGAGGAAATTTGAGCTACAAAGACAACAAAGAACTAGAAGCTAAGTTTTTTGATACAATTATGGAGTGCCAACCGATGAAAAAGAGAGCTTGTCAAAAGACCCATTTGAAGGACACGAATAATATAGTCATGGAGATAATCAACAAATGCTTTGACAACTTCTCAGGAAAATGCTTTCTGAAGGTGCAAATGGCAAAACTTGTGGCAAAAAATAAATTAATTATAGGGAGGATCTTAATGAACTGTGATCTCTTTCATTAGCATCTATGGTTTCGATATCTTTCAAATGGTTGGCATTGCAGAAGTTGATGGAAGGGATTTGGATATTACTTGGGCTCCTGACTCATTGTAGTATGGCATATAAGGCCCATACAAAGTTCAAGAGTTCACATAGAGGTTTATCATGTTTTGAAAGTCAATTAGTATGTCAATGCCATTCCTCTTAAACTTTTGTGATTGCCCTCTCAGTGACCTGCTTTCTTAGAGATGCATGTCACTTACACTGAAATACTACAGCGACATGATACAAGTGTCAAGAAGGAAAATAAAGAGAAAATGCAAAGCCATGAGATAAACACACTAATGTCACACCTTGCGCTCTTTAACATTCTCATTCAATATTACAAATATGCAAACATTCAAGCTTTAAGCACAAATACAATTGTGTTAGTTAACTAGGTTTCAGAGCTTAAACTACCTTTCCTTCTATGATAAAGAAATCTATGCTTCTATATGGCAATGTATCAAAGATTTATGATCCCAATATTTCACATCTATATCAATATAGTATTTACCATTAACTTACCAAAAATGCATGACTGCTAATTTCACCCATTTCATAATTCAATGTTTTCAAGAATTGTAATGTAATGATTAAAAAAATATCAAAGAATTTCTCAAACCACATATAATCTTAATGATATATCTAAAATATCAAAATAACAGCACAATCCAACTCATATTTCACATAGAGCTTACCTGATGCTTGGAAAATCCTACAAAGTAAGCGACATGCTTCCACAAGATGAAAAATATCACTATCATAATTTGCTTGAAAGAAGAACAACAACTAGCAAAGATATTTTGAACTTGGCTTGAAAGCATTCCTAAATAAATGTAAAATTGTCACACAAGAAGTTTCTAAACAAAAGCCTTCTACTCCTACACTAAAGAACTATATAATCAACTTTCAAAATAGCATCAAAGACATAATGTAGAAAAAACAATATTAGTAAAAGCAACAAGAAAGGACACTGATAAATGTCAATTCACCTGTCAGCTCATTCACCATACTCTCCAAACTGAGTGCAGAATTGTCTCCCTCTAAAATATTTATGGCATAAACACAACAAGCATGATGAATACAATATCTTAAATAAATCAAAAGTACAAATTACCATAACACATAACCAGCCATTGGAAGTGAAAGCAAAGTATCAAATTACCAATGAAGTAATACCAAATAAAAAAGGTGCATTCTTAGTCAAAAGTAAGTTAAAGATATACATGTGTGCAAATTTTGATGTTATGCTAGCACAATTTTGTAGTCAAATCAGTCCTCAAACAAAACTTTGGTTAAGATAATCAAAGTCTTCCAAAAGACTTGTCAAGAGGGTAATCACTTCCTTTTGTGGCTCATCAGTATTGCCCCTCTAGGATTTTCTCATTCTTTCCTTACAATTTTTATGCATTATCACATGGGAGTAAATATATTTGATGAGCTACAATATATATTGTAACATCTTGAAACTCAAAAGAAATTAAAAAAATAGCAGGTTTATCAAATTGTTATCCTAGCCATCAAGTGGCATTAGCTCAATCGGTTAGATTTCTCAACATTTAAGGAGGAGACCAAGGTTCAAATCTTGCATGATGATAACAAGATTCTTTACCCATGGCATTACCCGTGGTATTGGACTTAATGTTGAGAATGATAGGTGGCCCTCTATGGTCCACACCCTCACCAAAGACCAACCTACTTATCAAAGAAAGACATGGCTAGGAACTAAAAGATGATAACCAGATAAGACTCATGTTTCAATGCTATTAAGTAATTTGAAATGCTAAAGTCTGGGTTTCCAAATAGAATGTTTATTCATTATTCCAATTTTCACTTCACAAATATTCTCATATATTTCTATAGTTGAAACATCTAAATCTTAGCATGGATGGTAGACCTCTACTATTGTATTGCAATTAGTAAACTTCACAAGCAAAACAATTGTTATCAAATAATAGCAACATCAGAAGTAGGACTGTAAGAAAGACATTCCAGAATGATTACCTGCAACCAACACACGTTAGGATAAAATTGATATATATGCACAAGTTACAGATTTGCACTTTACACAAAAAAATTATATTTTTGGATATTTGTTGTCTTTATTGTGTATGATAATTATAAAGAGGAGTTCATATCTTGAGCTGCACAAAAAATATAAACTAAATTAGATCAAAATCAAGTGCATAAGCTAGAGGTCTTCGAAGGACCAAACCTGAGAAGATGTCAGATTCACTCAGTTTCCAACTTATGTCTTCTATTTTCCTACATCAAAGTAGTTTACCAACAATCAAGCCTTCTGATATTTGTTGTCTTTATTGTGCATGATAATTATAAAGAGGAGTTCATATCTTGAGCTGCATAGGAAAGAAAAACCAAATTAGATCAGAATCAAGTGCATAAGCTAGAGGTCTTTGAAGGACCAAACCTGAGTAGATGTCAGATTCACTCAGTTTTCAACTTATATCTTATGTTTTCCTACATCAAAGTAGTTTACCAGCAATCAAGCCTTCTCACATTTACACATTTCATATGGCATACACATAAATCCACACACACTTCACCATTGATATAGAGCACCTTGATAGATGATAGAAACAAAACCTTAAAATATTTTAGTTTCAAGTAGTTTAGAATGAAGATGTCAAAATGATAAAGCAAGGTTCAAATTCCATAGGTAAAAGGTTCAAATTCCATAGGTAAACCTTAGTGTTCTAATATAAACTTTACTATCTTAATCTAAACCTTGGTGTTTTAATCAAATGGCATTAGCTTAACTGACCTTCCAAGAAGACCAAGATTAAAATCTTGCCAGGCCATACAAGCATAATTTCTAGCAGAACTATTGTAATATTACTAATTTTTCAAAGTCATACTTACATGGTACTTACATATGATGTAAATTAGGTTGGGCAGTTTCATTCCATATAAATATACTATACAAAATGGATACTTAGGATAAATACATAAAAGTTCATACACTCCATGAAACAGAAACTACATATACATAAATCTATCCAAACAAGGCTTCACTTTTTTATCTTAAGAGTCAACTTGCCAATATAAGCCTCTCAAAAGTATTTTCCTAAAATAAATATGTCCCAGTATATTGCACTTCTCAAGCTCACATATACTTCAATAAATAAATAAATAGATAAATAAAAGAAGAATGTTCATCATCAAGTTCAACTTTCTCTCATCCACAAACCCAACTCTGAGTGTGTAAGAAGGTGTCCTAAGATAATGTTTGTCTTCCTCATTTGATGAACCATCCTATTGTACAACAATACATGCATATTCATAATACTAATCTATAATCCACAACTCGGACTATGTAATCATCATAATATAAATACCTCACAAGTAATTTTGTTTCAAGGAAAATTCAAATAAGGTTACACAAGGTAATCAATATCAGACGAAGACAAAGGATAGCAAGAGGAGGTTACAATCACCACTTTTATTCTTCAACTAAACGGTGACAAAATAAAAATAACAAGACAATTTGTAACCCCCCTTTCAATTTTTAGTGACAAGATGTAATCTCCTCAATATTTAAATTAAAATAATAGTTGGGTTCTTCCATTTATCAATATCCAGACTCCAATATAGTAATGATATTTTGTAAAGTGCAGATTTTGAGGTCAAGCACAAAGTATATTAAGTTAATATTTAGTGAGAATAGTCAGAGTTCTATATGCATGGTACTGATAATAATGAACAAACATGGTCACTAGATACTCTGTCTCTGACATTATGGACCATATGGATCTTAAGCCTATGGCCACCCTTGTGATCATAAAAGAGCCCCATTGCATGTTTTTATTTGCACAACTCTTACTATTTTTCATGTTCAATTATGACTTGATGACCATGTTTTCCTTGTAGGGGCTCCTACTAGTCTTTTGACAATACTTGTTTATGTTAGTGTTGTGTATTGTAGTTGTTTTGCTCTTATTGGATAGGCTTCTATGCTGATTTTTGTACTCTTTTATTTAACATTCCTCCTATATTAAAAAATACTACAAAAAATAAAAGTAAAACTTATGCTCAATTAGTACATAATGTTTTCAATGCAACATCAACATCATTCTAGGTCATAGTTGAATAAATTGCACCTATCTCCCAAAAAAGTTACAAGTTTGGCTGCCCTGTTAAGACATAAGACAAATATACATAAAGCTGAAATTTCTTGAATATGTGGTTCTTTTCATTTTGTAGTTAAATTAAAGTGGGCATTCCTCCAACAAAATCTAGAGGCCTAATTTGTTGAAAGGAGGCTTATTGCAGTGGAGACATGGATGTAATGCCCTATTGATAACAAGCTAATGTTTGGATGACTTGCAATATTGGCATTTGCATAAATGTAATAACATACGAAGATTGCAAGGTAATATAAGGAGCATATCCAATACAGCTTTGTTAGCCAAACAAGCGTGGTGGTTATTGGCTAAGTTCGATAATGAATGGGTTGCCATAGTTAGGAGTACATACCTCCAAGGTGTGAACTTCCTTAATGAAAACTTAGCAAGAAGGGTGTCTGGTTTTTGGAAGGCAATCCTCATGAGCAGGGATCTTGTCAAGAAAGGTCTTAGATGTATTCTAGGAAATGGGCAAACAATAGACTTTTGGAAGGATCGGTGGGTGAGAGCTGAGGAGTTATCCTAGAATCCTCGTTTGGCTAGGATTCAAGAGCATATGGAGCAGCATATTGGGAAGAAGGTTGCAAATTATATGTGGCAGGGATATAAATATCAATAGGTGGAAACACATCAGAGCACAGGGTTTTGAAGCGGAGTCTGAAGAGCTTTATAACATTTTAACTCAGCAAATCATTCCCTTTGGAGAGGATGAATATCACATTGTTTGGGTTGAGACTGAAGGTGGTGACTTCATAGTTAAGTCTGCCTATAATTTGCTTCTCAATGTGGAAGGTCAACAATTTCAACCGAGTTTGGTTTGGATCAAAGGCTTAATTCCTAAAATATCCTTTTTTTCATGGTTGGTGATTCAAGGAAAAATCCTCACTATGGACAATATGTTATCCAAAGGTATGGTTATTGCTAACCGTTGCTACATGTGCAGGGCAGGGTGGGAGACAACCCAACACTTGTTTCTGGAGTTTTCGATAGCGGAGTCCATCCTAGATGAAATTTTACAAGCCTTTAGGATCTTGTGGGTTAAGCCTGCTCTTATATTCGAAGTGTTCCATCAATGGCATCAACCCTTTGTTAGCCTAAAACTTAAGTACCTATGGAAAATCTGTTGGCATCATTTTCTCTAGCAGATTTGGCTAGAAAGGAACCATAGAGCCTTTAAGGATACCATTCACAACCCAAAAACCATCCTCAATAGGATTATTGTCTTTGTGAAAGAAAACCTTAGCACCTTAGTGGATGAGAACCACTCAATTCATCCCCAAGAAAAACAATTAGCTCGGGCCGTAGGTATTGAAGATAAACCTTCCATTCCTTTGCCCAATCCCAAAAATGGGATTTCTTAGGAGCCACCCCCCCAGGGTTGGTTTAAACTAAATTTTGATGGTGCAGCCAAGGAGAACCCGGGAAGAGCTAGAGTTGGAGGAATAATCAGGGATCATCAAGGAAATCTGGTCAAGGCCTTCGCTGAACCATTGGGAATTAAAACTAATAACGAAGCAGAAGCTAGAGCCCTTTGGAGAGGGTTGCAAGTAGCCCAAGAAACTCAAGGTAACTTGATGATTGAAGGTGATTCTATGAACATCATCAACTTGTTAACCAATGGCAAAAAACCTCCATGGAGAATCGAGGGAGTCATCCATGAAGTGAGGATCCTTTTTGCGGCAAGATAGAACAAGAGGGCTTGTCATGTGTACCGTGAGGCCAATAGGTCAGCTGACAAATTAGCCAACATAGGTGTTGATGTTGGTAGTTTGGTGACATGGACACAAGGTGTGCCACGTGAAGTGGAAAACATTATTAGTCATGAAAAGAAACCTACCCATTAAGGAGAAAGATGAATGGGTGTTCTTTCCCCATGGAGTTGGTAATAACTATGGGGTTTCCCTCTAAATCATACCAAATTGGAAATGAAGGTAACAGGGTGTAAGCCTTGGAAGATTCCGATAGAGAATAGGAAATGGGCAAGCAACAGGTTTCACAAATGCAAAGTTCTAAACTTCAATTTCCTATCAATGTAAGTAATGTTTACAGTTATGTTTAGGTATGGGTGTGCCTTGTTAGTAGGGCGTTGTAGGGGATTCAACAAAAGTTCTGGTAAGAAAGTTTCAAGGATGAATAGGATCTACAATATTAGCAGAAGGCTGGATATTGTAATAGGTTTTGGGTTAACCTGCAAAACCCGGTAATTAATGAAGACTTATTTACCAAAAAAAAAATATCCAATACCCACAAAAATAAATAAAATTATACTTTGTTAGCTCCTAACATAAACACTTTGATACAAACTAATGTAAGGATAGGGGATTAGATTAGGCATAATGAAATTCTAGTTTGGTACACAAACCTTCATAGAAATAATGCACAAGTTAAGGCCTATCTAAAAAGGGTAGTCACAACTCAAATTCATTTATTTCAATGTTTAGTACGGTTTACTCTTCTTGAAGGTAATTCCTATCAAACCAAATGTTTAAAAAAATTTGAATGGCTTTTTTAACCTCCAGTTTTCTAGGGTCATATGAAAGTAACCCAGTGGTATTTGAAGAATTTTGAACCTTGAATTAATTTCATTGTATTTCTATCGCAACACCTAGAACTTGCTTCATTTTTTTTTTTTTTTTATAAATACAAATGTTACCACTATGAAGGTACTATAGACTCTAATTTTTAACTTTTTTATAACAAGTTTGTATTTAGACCCATTTACTCTCGAATGTTAAGGAGGCTAAAACATTTAACCTACAGATGTTTAATGAAGAAGGCAAGGAGAAGGTTATTAACCTCCTCAAAAAAATGCTCTTGGATAAAATGGCTTCCTTCTAGAAAAAATATGATGTTGAGATTGGACACATTAGCCTTGAGCTTCTCGCTACCAACATATGCTTTCAGACCTAGAAACTTGAAGACATAATATTTGGTACCCATAACTAGTAGAGTGGGAGATTTTACAATAAAATCTATCAGACGAGACATACACTCCCAAGTCCTGCAAAGGAGCATCCAAAATCAAAAGAAAAATCATTCAACTCTATGGTATAAATAATATTTTTGGACAGTTTAGATATTAAACTATAACTGGGTTTTGTAGCCTTGCCTCTTTTTACTTCGATATGGAATTTGTAGAGCTAATATAAACCTAAATTTTTCATGCAATCTTGCATAAATATTGAGGTCATCTTCAGTGAACCACGGTGGTAGAGGAGTGGAAGGGTTACAAAGATCCATAATATCCTTACCCTCTTCTACCACAGATAGCTCAATCCTAGAAAAAAGTACGTAGATATTCCTCACCATTGTCTTCACATCAAAATACCCAAAATTTACCTCTGCTCTCCTAGGATCCTGTAAAAGTAACCATACAATGAAAAGATTTATGTTAAAATACAAAGGTATTCCTATTCTACTATATAAAAGTGTGTATAGAATATTTTTCCACTTTCCCTCGAATTTACCTCCTAGCGATTCAAATAAAATCCTTCTAGTAATAGATGTGACTGAATTAATGAGCCAATAGGTTTGTTGTATGGGTGTCCAAAGTCTGCATACCAACATACACAATACATGCCTAAATGCATACATCTATAGAAATTAACAATATAAAATCTCTTTAGCTCAAAATGGGATCGCTTGGCCATCCCTACAAGAATAAAATTCGCATAACCATTCTCATGTTCCCATGGTAGAAGAAAATCATTAAAACCATACAATAAAATATTGTAATTGATGAACACTTTGGCTTCATTCCTCCAGGTCCCATCCCACGCGTCCTTTCGAGAGCCAAGAGAAGAGGGAAATATAAAATATTTCCCATGAAGAGTAACACTATAATTAAGTTTTCTCGCACCTTCATTAATTTATTTTAAGTGAGATGGGCTAAGATGGTGGTTTTAAACCACCCTCTTAGGTGTGACCTAAGATGCTGGTTTTAAATCACCATATTTTATTTCTTAATTTTTTAAGATGATGATTCATGACCATCATCTTTTATTTCTTTTAATTTTTATTTTTTTAACGATGGTTTATCCCTACAACGACGGTTATAAACCGCCCTCTTAGGTCAACCTAATATGGTGGTTTATAACCATATTCTTAGTCGTAAGAGGGCGGTTACCCTAAAATGGTCATTTATAACCACCCTCTTAGGGTCTATTAGGGCGGTTTTTTACCATCGTAAAAATTGCCTTAATTTAGCCGACATTAAAGCCCTTTTTTGGTGTAGTGGATCTTTAGAGAAACAAAAGAGGTTCCAAAAAAGGAAATGCAACCAAGAAAAGAACCTAAAATAGTTCATGTAAAATTAGAATAGGAGGAAGAACCTATGGTAGAACCTAATGCTATAGAAGAATATGAATTACAAAGAGATATTGAAGAGGAATATTTAGAGGAAGAAGGTGAGGAGGAGTTGAATATGAAAAACCTAGAACTCCAATTTTGAGGAGATCATGTCGAGTAAGAAGAATCCTAGAAAGGTATAGCCCTTCAATTTTTTTTTCAGCATTTAATTTATCAGTTACTTATGAAGAACCCAAGACTATTAAAAAGTCACTTCATTCAAGTGAGAATAAGTCTTGCACAAGGACTAGGAGAAATAAATGGAGTCCTTGGATAAAAATAAGACATGGGACTTGGTGAAACTACCCCTTGGAAGAAAACTTGTTGATTGTAAGTGGTTATTCAAGAAAAAGTACAATGTAAAAGAAAATTTGGAGAAGTATAAAGATCACTTGGTAGCAAAATAATTTTCTCAAGCTGAGAGAATTGACTTTGGTGAGATTTTTTCTCTTGTGACTAAACTAACGTCATTTAGAGTATTTGTTGGTTATTTTTACTACTTTTTATTTTGCAATAGAACAAATGGATGTAAATATATCTTTTCTACATGGTGAACTTGATGAAGACATATATATTACAACCAGAATGCTTCAATATGAAAGGTAAGGAAGACTTGGTATGCAAGTTGAATAAGTCTCTTTACAGATTAAAACAATCTCCAAGAATGTGGAACCAAAAATTTGACAAGTTTATTTTGGCACTTGGGCCTGGAAAAAGTAAAGCAAATCTATGTGTCTATTTTAGAAAGGAAGGTGAAATTTTTATTATCATTGTTTTGTATGTGGTTGACATGTTTATTGGTAAGAATAAGGAGATGATAAAGTCACTAAAATCTCAGTTATCTTTTGAATTTGACATGAAGGATTTGGGTGTTGCAAATTTTATTTTGGATATGGAAATAATAAGGGATCGTGAAAATAGAAAGTTGTGGTTAAATCAATGGAAATATATTGATTTGATACTACAAAGGTTTATGATGCATGATTGTAAACTAATACTCTATATCCTATTGGTCAAAAGTTATCTATTAAATAGTGTTCTAAAATAGATGAGAAAATTGAAAAAATGCATCGTGTTCCTTATGCTAGTGCTATTGGTAGTCTAATGTATACAATGGTATATACCTAATATTGCACATGCAATGGGAGTAGTTAGTAGATATATGTACAATATAGGAAAGGAACATTGGATTGCTCTTGAGGAGGATCTTCAGAGACCTATGTGGAACTACAAACTATGCTATCTATTACCAAGAAAAATTTGGAGACAATAATATTGTAAATCTATAAGGCTTTATGGATTCTTACTAGGTTGAAGATATTTATAAGAGAAGATCCATGAGTTCTTATGTGTTAAGGCTATTTGGAGGGATAGTTTGTTGGATGAGTAAAAATAATAAGTAGTTACAAAGGCTATGTTCAATAGTTGGTCTTAAGCAAAAACCAATGAGAATTGATAGCAATGGTTAGAGTGTAATATTTTTGGCAAACAATCCTGGTTTTCATAATTGGCCAAAACATATTGATATCAAGTACCATTTTGTGAGAGAGGTGGTTGAAGAGAACTAGGTGATGTTGGAGAAAGTCGATACAAATAATAATATTTCTAGTTCATTAACAAAGGTTGTACTTGCTCAAAATATTCTTTCGTGTATAAAATCTATGGGCATGGTTGCCCTTGATAATTGATAATGAACGTTTTAGCCTCTATGGAAAGTATTCAACAATTGGGAGAATGTTGGAATTATGTTAAATATTTTTCATGTTATTCAAGTGGGGTTAACTTTGAGAGGAATGGACACTTTACCCCTATACTCATTGGGGTTCAAGGTCAGGCTAGGCCCCAAGCGAGGGTATAGGGTTGTAGCCCTTAAATTTTCTTGGGAGGGTTTAAGCTATTTTTTAAACCTATATGGGCAGTTTTGGGTTAATGTATAGTCAGCCCATGGATTTGTACCCATGGTTTTGTAATTCCCCTTCTCGTGTTGGTATATAAAACAACACTTGAATGAGGGTTTCGGTGGTGAAATGCACAAGCAATGTAATTGCAAGCGAAACATGGATAAGGATATTATTGTATTGGATATGATCAAGTTTATACAATAAGAAAACATTCTTGCTGGGCTTTTTTTCTAAAAGGGTTTTTTAGGATAAATTCTTGTGTAATGTATTTTTTCTTCTTTGTTTTTCCTTTGATTCTACACTTATTGATTTTCTAGATTTTGTTTATCGGGGTATTATTTCTCTTTAATTACACTTAGATAATTTAGCCATGCAAATAGAAGGCAGTCCTCTCTTTCTCCTAGACATAATTCATTGCTAAAAACAAGCATGCCTCATTACACAAAGTCATTTATAATATCCATTGTAGAGTTCATTTATGAGTGGAAAGCCATGGCTTCATACCTTAAGAATGAAATAGTCATGTCATCATAGAATTAAAAAAAAAAAAGAATATGGTAGACATACCTTACAAGATTGCATTAAAGGCAAGCACAACAACAAAGACACATGGCACCTTTTTCATCATTATCCTTTTGCTTGCATAAATGACCAACCATCCATAAAAAATGTATTTACCTCAAGGTTATGCATAGCGTCTAATAATTATTAATTAAAAAATATTTAGATTTTTGAAATTTGAAATTGGCTAATATGGGGACCCTTGACAAAGGCCCATTAGCCCAAAATTTTTGGGTGTAAAAAAATTCTAGGTTGACTCACCCTGATTTATAATAATTTGATCATTTTAAGTTTAATCACCAACATTACACCTGATAATAGTGGACATTTTTCACTTTGAAATTATAAAAAAAAATATTTACACCGACAAAATTACCTATTATACCCCTAATATATATACTTAATGTGATCATGATACTCCTACATCTTAAACATTGTATTAGGTACCTAAGTATATGCATGTGGGGATATAATATAATATTGTATTATGACATGGGTCACACAAAATTATTATAATATTAACATAATGTCATATTATAATATTATGCACTTTGTAGCTCATGAAAGGTGAACCACCACATGGGTGACCTTGTAACTCATGGAAGGTGAACCATCACATTCTTGTATAAAGAGAGATGTGCCCCCATTGTAAAAAGTAAGTCATATATGAAGTATTCTTGTAGAAGTCTTGTCTCATGGAGTTAGATATCTTATGGAGTGGATTTATTTCAATAAGGAGCATTGTATGGTGTTGCCTTACCTCAAGGGTATTATCAATCTCTATTTTATTGTGTGGATTATTATTGTGCAATTTATTTATGAATGCATGTTGAATATTTTTGCATATAGATGAATGATTTATGGCAATGAGAAAAAAGTTTTATTACATTTGGATTACTATTAGAAGTATTGGCTTGTGGAGCTGGAGATCTTATGGAGTGTCTTCCTTCCAATAAGGAGCATTGTATGGTGTTGCCTTACCTCAAGGGTATTATCAAATTTTGTTTTATTGTATGGATTATTATTGTGCAATTTATTTGTGGATGTGTGTTGAATATTTTTGCATATTGGTGAATGATTTATTATTGATCAGAAGATAGATTCTTAACATTTGGTATCAGAGCAATGATTATGGTAAAGTGGAATTATTTTTGTAAAGCTAGGGCATGCTTTTCAAAAAAATATCACATTTTGTGGGAGCAATATTGTTTTTTGGGCAATCATTTTTAGAAGGTTTTTTGCACCATTGTGTAGATATTTTTGAGTACTACAAAAATAACTGCTCATTTGTTAAATTCTAATAAGTTTTGAGAAATATATGGTTGTTTGAAGTTGGATTATTTGTGTTGTTTTTTGGCCACATGATTTAAAAAAAAAAAATTGTATTATTCTTTTAGAAAACATTTTCATAATATTTTGGCACCAACATGTAGATTATTTTGAGTACTACAAAAATGATTTCTTTTGATAAGTATTGAGAGAGTTATAGTTGTCTGAAGTTGAGATGTTTGTGCTATTTTTTGACTGCATGAATTTTTCAAAAGAGAAAAATTGTATTAAATTTTTTAGTAGTCATTTTCAAAATCTTTTTTCATCATCATATAGGTTATTTTGAGTACTACAAAAATGACTGCTCACTTGTTAAATTATTATAAGTATTGCAAGTTGGATGTTTAGTGTTGTTTTTTGGGTTGCACGAAAAATTCGTGCAAAAAGAAAAAAATCATATCTCCCAATCTGGGTAAGAAAATAAATTATCGTTTGACTTGTTTTGAAGAAAACTTGTAGATTTCATTATCTAAAGCAAGGAATAGATAAGATTTTAGAAATTTTATTTTTTGATATTTTTTTGTTATTTAAAACCCTAGCTACTTTTAAAAGAAAAGGGAGTCATTATGTGGCCAAAATTCTTTAAAAAATTTGATATTAATGCAATAGAGTGGTTGAAAATCTATAAATGTTTTAAATTATGTGATTTAGAATGGAAAATTGAGCTTTGCAATGCTTTGAAAGGGGAAGGTTTTTCTTGGTTTTCAAACTTTGGTCAAGCCCATAATTATACATTCACATGGGAAGAATTTGAAGTTGCATTTTTAAGAAAATGGGGATTGAAGAAAAATGATAAGGATATGCAAGCCAAGGAAAATACACCTTTGGTGAGAGACAAAATTAAAAAAAAAATTGTTGGAATATCAAAATATTATTTTACAAGTTCATGGTTGCATCAAAAAGAAAAATGTTATTATCTCCAGAAAACCTAGGAGTGAGCATAACATCAGGAGGGACTTGGTTAAAAATTCGTAAGTTCCAACAATAAAAATTTAAAACATAAAATTTAAGCGTGAGGATGTTTAGATTTTTGAAGATTTGAAGATCACCATGGGTAAGTATGTTATACACTCATATTTTTATGCTATTGAGATGGGTGATATAAATATTATTCTTGGCTATCCTTGGTTGCATTATTTAGGAACTATTAACATAAATGTTAAATTTTTTTTTATGAAAGTATGGTAGAATAAAGAAGATAACTTTGCATGATATTTCTCAGCTTAGAGAGCAAGGATCAAGGGAAAACCAAGAAACCATTGTAAGAGAAAAAATTAAACACATGAAAGAAATTGTAATAGAATCTAAGGAAGTAGTGGTAGAGATAAAGATGAAGTTCAACTAGAGTAAAAAATATCCAAAAGAGAGGATTATTAGAGAAGAGCATAAATAGAGGCACAAACTATTGGAGCATATCAACATCCACATCACCATGAGATGCAACAATCATGGAAACATAAATATAATTAGAACCAAAAGAATAAAAATTATGGATATTCAAATGGTATAAGAGTATCATGGCATCACCAAAGAACAAAACCAATCAAAGTTTCATTAGGATGAATATATGATCAAGATCGGTACCAATTCTTATCTTCACTTAAGAGATCATATTATTTAGTTTCTTTCTATATTTTGAGGATGAAATTTTTTTGTAAGGGATATGGAATGTTAGGTACCTAAGTGTATCCACATGGGGATATAATATAATATTGTATTATGGCATGGGTCACACATAAAATTATTATAATATTTAACATAATGCCATATTATAATATTATGCATTCTTGTAGAAGTCTTGGCTCATGGAGTTGGAGATCTTGTGGAGTGACTTCCTTCTAATAAGAAGTATTGTACGGTGTTATATTACCTCAAGAGTATTATAAATATCTATTTTATTGTGTGGATTATTATTGTGCAATTTATTTGTGGATGCATGTTGAAATTTTTGGCATATTGGTTAATAATTTATGGTAATAAGAAGAGAGGTTCTTAACACATTGATTCTTCTTGAGACAACTGGTAGCAAGAATAGATGCCCATGTTGGACATTTTGAGTCAAATTTTCATTGATTTCAAGAAACGAAGTTGTCATTGATGTCAAGGAATAAGCTATCGTTGATGTAAAAAGGTCAAAAGGAACAATGCAAAAGTTAATGGTAAAAGAGCTTCATAATATTTTTAATATTATGTGGAAGCATAAGTTTAAAGGATTTTATTAAAACCATGTTTTGGAAAAATAAAATGTTTCCCTTAAAACCAATGATGGCAAAAGTAAAAGGTTTTTTCATTAAAACCATGTGGGCAAGTTGCAAGTTTTTTTCTAAAAACCAAGGAGGCCTTAAATTTTGGTTTAAAAGGCCAAAGTCCATTTAATGATTAAATTATAATAATTAATTTCTTAAAATAATTTAATTTATTATATTTAATAAATAATGGCCAAAGTCTAATGTTGGGTGCCAGTTCTTTCACGTATATTTTCAATGTCTCCCTCTGTCGACTTCATCGCGTGTATTGTCGATGTCTTCCTCCACCGACGTGGGAGCACATTGGAAGGCATATGACATATATATACCATAGTATTTCCAAAGGTAAAATTATCCACCTGATTCACTAAATACTATCACATGTTATTTTGTACGCATTCCTCGTGGTAGTAACTTCGTGCAACGCATTTTGCAGAGCATGGGTGAAGGAGCCATATTTTAGCTCGTGTCTTTTAGAAGGTCAAAGCATTGAAGGCACTTGGAGGCTCCAAGAGGAGCACGTGGCTCCACAGTGTGGAAGTCACGGTAAAGGTTCTAGGGGGAGAGATGTGATCATTTTGACTCACGTGCATGGCAAAGTGGTAAAGCTTTTTAATTATTAAATTTAATTTTTGCTTAGGCTAAATTTTGTCTTAGGATAAATAAGGGGAATATTTTTTTGGAGTTTGGCCTAAGTTAAAGAGAATTTTTATGAGTTTTATGAAAGGTGTTTGCTGAGATTAATTTGTGGGTAAAAATATTTTTACCTTAGAGGAAAGGAAAATTATTCAGTGCATTATTTTTCAAAAGAATTATTTTTAAATGCAATATTAAAGTAGGGAGTTATAAGTAGAAATTGGGTTAATTTTTGAGGATATTTTTATGAAGTTGCTTATGTCAAGTTTGAATGGTTGAGATAAAATTGTGATGAGTTAGGGTTTTGAGAAGTGAATATTTAAACTATTGTGGTGTTGGATATTATTTTAAGAATGGAGTAATAAGGTGTATTTGTGAGTTATTATATGCTTTGTATTGTTATATAACTTCTTTGAGCTTGGAAAAGAAGTGTTTGTAGCTGTGGCAGATGTTTGAGGTTCCTTCATCATTAAGAAAAAGGTATGAGCACATTCTTCCACAGTTGAGTCGATTGGTTGGTTTTTTGGAAAACAAGTTTGGAGTGAAAAGGATTTAATTTGATTTCCTTATTAAGTGTGTTGAGTTAATGCTTCAATGTTTTATGGAATAAATAGTTGTTAAAACCTTGGTTGATAAGCATTGTTGTTGAAGCCATTGATTAAGTGAAGAATCTGAACTAGGTTTTGAAAAGAACATGAGTATCTTTGTTATGCGAGATTGTTTTATAAGAATTGTTGTTGAAGCTATTGGTTGAGTGAAGAACTTGAACTAGGGTTTGAAAAGAACATGAATATCATTGTTATGTGAGATTGGTTGATAAGCATTGTTAAAAAAATTGAGTGAAGGTTTATATGCTTGGATTAGGGTTTGCAAGCAAAGATTGTTTCATTGAGTGATTGGTTGAGTAGAGTTGGTTGAGCCTAGTCAAGTGGATGTGTGAAGTAATTGTTCAAGTTCCATAAAACAAACTATTCTATATTTTGAATTGATTTGAGAAAGTGATTGAAGATTGAGTTGAATTTTGATGAGTTTCATTAATCACACCATTTAATCATATTAATTTTTAATCCAGGGCGGTGTCCATTGGATGTATATGAAAGCAGAAGTAGGCAGCCTAAAGATCAACTCATTCAGGAAATAGGATTTATTGATGAGACAAGTTAGTTTTGGGGGTTTTCTAGTGTCACTTCTAATCCTATGGACTAAATTAGAATCCTAATTACATTTGCTGAAGTAAATTTGTAGAAATGGAAAGATTGCAGCAAAATGAAACTAATTACTCTTGTTGAATCTAAAATAACAGGAATGAAACCTATTTATGCTTGCAGAATGAAAATGACAGAAATAACAACTTTTCAGGAAGTAAATCCTAATTATATTAGCAGGATTAAAAATATAGGAATCAAAATGTTGCAAAAATGAAACAACTGGAAATCAATTAACACAAATGGAAATGCCAAGAACTGGAAACAACTGCTGAAAATAGGGGAATCAACTGTTGTAGGAAATGCCAAGAACACAATAATGCTGTAAGATTTAAAAGCCTATGCTAGGTGATCAGCTACCATGCACATATATCTATAACACAAATACTACATGCATCTACAAAAACAACACGGTTAGCAAATGAAATGGAAATTGTTAGGTTTCTACTAATCTGATGTAGTAAGAAATGAACATAAAACCTATCAAAAGTTGATTCTTCTCCTGAGCTTGGAAGTGACCCTTGATCCTTGATCCATAAGAAGGCAAGAAAACTGCTTTAAACTACCTTAATTCTCACACATTCACTCAAGATACTACTTAAATGGGGAAACTGCGCCTTTATTGATTATGAAATGACATTACAATAATGCAAGAAAAATCCTATAGAATTACTGCTCTATTACAACTGAAACAACTATGAAAGAATCTATCTATATTGATATATCTTTATATATATATTCTCAACTAATATGGGAGATTGGTTATTTATACTACTCTATTACATATGTTGATTTTTTCTATTGCTGCTTTTCAGGGGTTCAACACTATTCTAGAACTGTCTTCTTGAAATGCAAGAAACTGTTCCTCTACAACATATTTATTTTACTTGCTGGGTGTAATACATTGGTAGAAACATGTTGGAAGGGATGAGAAAACCCATCATATAGCTGTGTCCATACTCATTTCACCATTTTCCATATTTTTGACCATTATGTTGATAGTTTTGACCAAAATTGGTCTTGCTCCACTCATTCCGGAGTTGCTCCAGAATATCAGGTAGTTTAACCAATTTGACTCTTATCTGTACACCAGATGCACAGGAAAGTAGGTTTGACCAGATAAGTAGTCTCTCTAAGTCCTCATAAGACTAATTCCATAGGTTTTACATGATGGAGCTGACCAATTCCAAGCCATGCTATTTATGCATAGTTGGTCGGAATTTGTATGGTCAAATTCTATTTTTTGCAACAGGTTTTGGTGCATTTTTGCAACTTGAACCTATTAGGAGGAAAGGAAAACAAATGAAATATTCTTAGAATGGAATACACATAAACATACATTAGTACATATTTTAAATAAATATTTATTTGCTAGGTAAATCAGCTAAAATAGTGCAAAAAATGCAGAAAATGGTCAAAACAGAGTATTATGCTCTTGAACATTCAAAACATATAAATATCAATATATAATGCATTCAATCATCAAAATTAGCATGCAAAAAATAGCATAATGTTTATGAAATAGTTCATGTGTTATCCAAAATCAGTCCATGAATGAGGCAATTTCTAGCCTCATCATTTCCCCCCAACCTATTCTAATGCATGTCCTCATGCATTCTATAAGGCCACAGAGGTACAAAGATCTATGTTTAGAATTCTTTCTTGATACTTCCACAACTTCCCTTTATAGTATCCTCTAGTTTCCTGTAGTTTCTTGAGCCATTCTTGAAACTGCTCATCTAGTTGAGGGTCACTGTCAAAGAAATATGGGATAGGGGTTATAACAGTGGGTAGTCTATACCTCAGACCTATCCAATGATATTTTATTTCTAGGATAGTCTACATTATGCCTTTTGCTCTTCATATAGACCATAATAGATTATTGGGTGAGATGGGTTCTCTTTTCTGCAGTGATATTGATAAATCTCCCCATATATCCTGCAAGCTGATAAAGCATTTCCAAAATATGTGGTACAAGAAGTTTGAAAATTGTACATACAATCATTAAGATTGTTTAGATAAACCAACCTGATCTTGTGTTCCCTCATCATGGTAAAATGTTGATTGGTGGTAGTTTTGTGATTGGGATGGATTGGTATGAGTAGCAGCTTAGCTGTTAGTTCAATTTCTTTACTTGCTCTTTTCTCTTGATCCCAATATAGTTGGTTTTGTATGGTGGACATAAAAGCTCTCAACTAAAGATCCCCTATGAAGATGTGTGGCAAAAATATCATGTTTTATAGCATGAGAAACTGGTGTAGAAATAGTTCACACAACAAATTCTTCTGTTCTTTTGGACTATGTAAATAAGATTCCAAAAACTCTTCTACAATATTTATTTCATAGGGAAGATCAAAACAAATTCTCATCACTTGCCAGTGGAGGTACTTCTCTTTCAAGATTAGACTATAACATCTAGCTGGCCTTCAGAACTGAACTAGGTATTCGGAAACCTGACAAAGATATTGAACCTGTCCTTGTACCTTATTTGTTTTTGCACTTTGATCATCAAGATTCTTATCCAAATATTTCAAAGATGCAATTTGTTCCTCCATTCCTTGAAATTTAAGCACCTAGTGTGCTATATCATCATTATATTTGATTAATGTAACTATCTGTGGGTGTCTTATTATCTGCTGGACCTTTAGAGGTAGATTTACCTATATTCCAATTTCTAATGTGTCCACAATGGGTAAATCCACTTGCACCCCAATTTCTGTTGTGATATCTGGGGGTAAAGTTATTTGCACCTTAGTTTCTACTATTGTAATTTGTTTTGCAGAAGCCCCTGAATATTCATGTTCTATCATACTTACATCCTACTAGAATATTTGTGTTGTTGCATCTTCTATTTCTACTCCTCTAATGGATGATTCCCCTTCATTTAGGGCTACCTCCCTATGTTTTGCTAATTCCAATAGAATTCTAGCCAACTCATCTCAAGGTTCAGAATCTATAGACTATTGCTCCAAATTTGACAATCTAACCTTCACTTTATTTACCTCCTACTGCAAATCAACAATAAATTTATCCTTATTTTTGATAGAGGCTTCATTTTGTTCAATCCAATCCATTTGTGTCCTAATGACACTTCTAGAAGCATGTAATTGTTCTTGTACATCTTCTTCTTCCTCTGCTATAGGTTCTACTTCAGAATCAAAAGAATAATAAAGTGGGATATACATTGTTGTATCTATCTATGTATTCGTTGTGCCTATATATGCTTCCTTTGTAAAAACTTCTTCTTGCAACATTACTTCAATATATGCATCAATGTGCTTTCCTTATTATGCAATTATTTGTTGAGGCGGTGATACTGCCTCTAAATCTATTATCCCCTCCATTGCTTTATGCTTATGAAGTCTAGAGGATCTTCGTAACCCAACAGTAGACTATTTTTGTTTGGGCTTTTAAATGAGTTCTAGAATATATTTTGACAATTCTAGAGCAGAGTATGCTCCAGATGTTTCTTTCTTAGTCCTCTCTTCCCCAAGCTGCTCAGTGGACTGTGCTGGAAAAATAGTTACATTTTCAAAAAATGTTACCTTCCTCTTTTCACTAAAGGATCAACTTTGGATTTTCTCTCTTTGTTTCCTGGTCCTAGAAGATGGAGGTCCTTCTGGAGAAGGGGGAATTTCACTCCCAGAGGCCTCATCATCTTTACCATATTTAGGTATTTTGTCTTCTGTATCATTTTTAGGGTTTTCACCCCCTGCTTCTTCCTCATTTTTCCTATCAATTAGTTCATTCCATGCAAAGAAAAACCTGTAAAAACTTCTAGGGTTTCCCCTAAAATGGTGTTTACAAATTAATTTAATAAGCCCATGATGTTTGGGAGTTCCTTTCCCCTCTTGGTATCACTTGGCCATATTATGTAAATCCTGGTATAAATATAGAGGGAGATTTACCATAAATTCTGGGTTTGAGCCACCATGCCTTAAATGTTTTAAAATTTTAATATGGTGACAAAAAAAAATGGCAAATTCCCCATCATGATTCATAAATCTAATTACTCAGACTACTACATTCTCTCAAGGATGTTGTAAACTAGTTCCTTTTACCCCTTTCCAGACATTATTATTTATTAAAAACATAATTGGTTTATCCCCTTCTTCCTTAAATTGGTTAACTATTTCAATTATGGCATTTTTACCAGTTTTTAAAATTTGTAACCCTTGTAGACATAATTCAGTAATGTGGCTTAGGATTTCTGATGTTACTTGGATTGTCATGCCATTGATGTGAGCCTAGTTGTACCTGAGAGTGCACACAAATTCTATCACCAATCCTTCAGAGTATCAATCTAATTTACACATAAATGGCATCAACCCTCCTTCTGTAAAGATACGTAGTGAACCAGGATCTCCCTATAGACAATCTACGTTTTTTGGCTCAATTTTATTTTTCTTCCCCTATATTTTCAATTTTGTGTGCTCTGTTTTCCCTAAACTTTGGAATAGATTGTTTCCTGGTTTGGATTGAACAATTTGTGTCCAAAGGAGGCGATAATATTTTAGCTATGGAAATTAATTTCTCTTAGCGTAGGAACCAGCTTCAGAATGTGTCGGAGCATTTGAAAATTTAAATCCCCATTTTTCTAGTCATGTGGTAGATTCTCACTCTACACAGGAACATGAATTATCTGATCTGTTGCTTTTTATTAAATAATTACTGTTTGCTGAGGTGGCAGTTGGTCATTGGCCAGATTTTGTACAACGTGCAAAGTTTTCTTTTGTTGGAGTGCCTTGTTGCATGTGCCGTAGATTTTGCATATCTCAAAGCGACAATTCCTAAAGATCTCCTTCTCATCAAAATATTGAAACTTGCAATGTGGAATTTGTGCCTTGATTTCCATTGTCAAAATCAAATGGTGAAATTGAAAATAATTTTATGCCACGTAGCATTTTTTTTTTCCAAACAATTTGTCTTCGATTCATTTCAAAGTTTATTTGTCGTTCTAGAGCTGACATTGTTTTCACAAATCCTTCCTTATTCTGAAGCACAAAAGTTTTTTCATTCTAAAGTTGCTTTCTTTTGGAAACAAAATTCTTGTTTCTAAGCTTTACACCATTATGAAGCTATTGTAAGCAGCATCTCATTCTAAAGCTTCTCATCATTCTGAAGCTCTGCATTTTTTCAATTTTTTGACTTGACCAAGTAGATAGATTTTTGGATTCAAACCTTATGAATGCTTTATATACTAATTAGTAATTTTACACACTACATACTAAATATATACAATGATTTAAAATGCTAAGGGCACATACCTGACTTAACCATTTACCTACATTTGTACAAACAACTATTTTCTACGAACTACCATTTGAATCTACTGAATAAGATAGACACGGTATGAAAACAGGTGAAAAAATGATTGTGAGGCCAACAAGGAAACATGCCTAAAAACTGATTTTCATGCAAGCCAATTCAAAAGTGCCTCCTAGGAGGTTTTCATTTTTTGAATTATTTTTTTTTGCATCATTCTTTCAAATTTTTTTTTTTTTTCATTTTTTCATTTTTTTTTCATCCTGTCGAATCTATTGTGGAAGAATTGGTTTCTTCCAACATGAGTACATCCAATTGCTCCACTTGCTTTAGAAATTCATCCTTAGTTAGTGGTGTATGGTAGATCTAGAGACGATGCCCATTAACCACTAACTTTCTTCATGAATCATCAATGGGTGAAATATGAACAACTCCATTTCCAAACACTTCTTCAATCAGATAAGGTCGAAGCCATCTGGTTTGTAACTTACCAAGAAAATATTCATAGCATGAGTCGAATAACAAAGCCCAATTTCCTTGCTAAAATTCTTGTTTCTGAATATGCCTATCATGCCACAAATTTCGTTGTGCTTGAATCATCTAAGTCTAGTGCAATGCATCCATTTGTAGTTCATCCAATGCATTGAGATACAAAATCCTGTCATTTTGTACCTATGACAAATCAATACCAACTTCCAAAGAAGTTCGTAGTGTTAGTAATTCAAATTAAATAGGCAAAAGAGGTTGTTTACCATAAACCAATTCATAAGGTGTAAATCCTGTAGTGGATTTCCATGTAGTGTTATAAGCCCAAACTGCTTCAGATGGCTTATCTAGCCAATTTATCCTATGGGAAGCTACTATTTTGGTTAAGATTCATTCCAATTCCTGATTTGTCACTTCAATTTGACCATTCAACTGAGGGTGATAAGGTGAGAATTTCCTATGCTTGATTTCATACGGTTTGGTGAAGGCTTCAACAACCTTTGATGTAAATTGAGGTCCCTGATCTGTGGTAATAGTGTGTGGGGATCCAAAATGTAAAAAAAAAAATTGAATATAGAAAATCAACAACCTTTTCCTCTCGTGCATGCTTAAAAGCACACGGTTCTGCCCATTTAGTCACATAATGAGTACATACCAAAATATGCACCTTACCTTGAGAAGGTGGATCAATAGGTCCTATTAAATCTAACCCACACCTTTCAAATGGTTCTATACCTACTTGAGGTTGCAATGGAATTTCACTGGTATAGGTAGGCTTTCCCATTATTTTGCATGCGTCACAATTTCTGACATATTTCTTCACATCCTTATTCAGGGATGGCCAGTAGTAATCAGTACCCAAGATTTTTCAAATTGTACTCTTTACTGAATAGTGCTCTCCAGATGGTTCATCATGACATGCACATAGGATATCATATACCTCATATTTGCGGATGCATCTGTGTAATATATGGTTAGGATTGCATTTAAAGAGTAGACCTCCTATCCATTTGAAAGAAGAGCTTTGCTTGATTAACTGTTTATTTTGTTTAGAAGTGAAGTTAGGATGAACTTTTCTTGTTGCCAAGTAATTAGCTATATCTGCAAACCATGGAGATTGCACAGAAATAGCAAACAGTTTTTCATTAGGAAAAACATCTTCCACCAATTCCCCTATGTCTATATTTGGTAATCTTGAAAGAAAATCTGCTACCACATTGGATTTACCTAGTTATTTACTATAGTGATATCAAATTACTACAATAATATTAACCAACGAATAATCCTTAAACTAAGCATAGGTTTATTTATCAAGTATTTAATAGTAGCATGATCTGTATGGATGAATACCTAATATCCTATGATATAGTGTCAAAACTTATTGATAGCATATACCACATCTAAGAATTCCTTCTCAGTAGTAGTGTAGTTCTTTTAAGCTCTTGTCAAGTTTTTACTAATGTAGTAAATAGCATAATGTTCTCCATTTTCAATCTGACCTAATGCTGCTCCAATGGCAGTATTGGGAGCATCAGTCTAAATGTGGAATGGCAGTTCCCAATTAGGTCCTCTTAAAACCAGGGGAGTGGTTAACTTCTATTTTAATGCATCAAAAGACTTTTGACATTTAGTAGACCAGGTAAATTTAGAATCCTTAGCTAATAATGCAAACATTGGATTGGCTATGGTACCAAAGTTTGCAATAAATTGGTGGTAGAAACCAATATCTCCCAAGAAACTCCTTACATTAGTTTGAGTTTTTGGAGGAGGAAGGTTTTTGATGACTTCCACCTTCTTGGGGTCAACCTTAATCCCATGAGAGGAAATATGATGACCAAGGACAATCCCTTCCTCCATAATTAGAAAATATTTTTCAGGATTTAAAGACAAATGGTATGTTTCACAACATATTAAAATTTTTTCAAGTTGTTCTAAAGTATAATCAAAATTTTCTCCACATACTGTGAAATCATCCATATATATTTCCAGACTTTCATTTGTAAAATCAGATAATATTGCCAAAACAACTCTTTGAAAAGTTTTTGGAGCATTACATAAGACAAAAGGCAAGACCCTATAAACAAATGTTCCCCAAGGGAATGTAAAAGTAGTTTTCTCCTGGTCTTCAAGTGCAAGTTGTATCTGATTATATCCACTGAAACCATCAAGAAAATAGAAGAGTTTTTTCCAGCAAGGGTTTCTAATACTTGGTCTATAAAAGGTAATGGGAAATGGTCCTTATGTGTGACCTTGTTTAATTCTTTGCAGTCTACACACACTCTCATTTTCCCATTTTTCTTTGGAACAATAACCAATGGAGAAACCCATTGACTGTTTGAAATTGGATAAATGAATCCTACATCTAAAAGTTCTTTAATTTCTTCCTTGACAATATCTTTTAGAGCAGGATTCAAACACCTTTGAGGTTGTCTCACAGGTTTAACATCTTTAGTGTATATCCTGTGTGTACACACATTAGGGTGAATTCTAGTCATATCCTTATAACTCCAAGCAAAACCCCGAACATGTTTTTGTAGAACAATAAATAATTTTACTTCCTGCTCATTAGTCAGCCAGCTATTAATATTCAAAAATTTACTTGGTTGTACTTCAATTTTTTTTATCCCTGGATGAACAGAATTGAGTACTTCATACTTACTGATTAAATAATTTAATGGACAGTGGTGTGGTTCAAGTGTATGAAATACTCTAGATTTTGTTTCAAAAGTGATGCCTTATGGAATCATTCATTTCATAGGACATGTGAAAGAGGTAAGAATATGATGGTGCCATCCATGTGGTTGTGTGAAAGAGCTTTCTTGTATTTGAATGAATGACAAATATTCTAAAGTATGCTTTTCATCCTTCCACATCAAGCGATGAACAATGATTTGATCATATTTAAGTCCTTCTTCTTGTAATGTCTCAACTAGGACAATTTCATCCTCAAATATTTCTCTTTCTTGTGAGTTAATTTCCTCAATATGTTCATTTACTATTATTGTGGCGAGAGTGGAAACAATTTATTTTCTATTCTTCATCAGATTTAGGAAACCATATTTTTCTAGAAAATTTGGTTGAAGGTTGGGCAGGTGGATAAAGGGAAATAATTTTGAGATCAATACCATTTGAGATAGTCATTTCCCCAGATCTGCAGTCTATAAAAGCAACTATAGTAGTAAGCCAAGGCCATCCTATAATTATGGGATAACCATTAGCTGAGTTTCTAGGCTGCAATACCTGGAAATCTACAGGATATTCCCAAGAAGAGACTTCTATGGAAATATCTTCTAGTATTCCTTCTAGTTTTGCAACTGACCTATCAACCATTTCTAAGACTGTAGTTGTAGGAATGAGATTATTGAGATACAATATTTGCATTGTGTCTTTAGTCATTACATTAATGGTAGCTCCAAGGTTAATCAATACATTTGGAATGTGTACTAGCCCAATAGTGATTGTAATAAATGGACTTCCAGGATCACTATATTTTGGAGGAACAAATTTTACAAATAGTAGGTCAGCCGATTTACCTTCTACTTGCACAGTTTTAGGAAAGGCCTTATTTCTGCCAGGTTTCTTGATACACAACTCCTGAATAGTTTTCTTGATTAATGACACATCCTTTATTGCTTGCAACAAAGGAAGGGATATAGTTATTTTGTTAAGTTCTGTGACTAACTATGATTCAGGGATAGTTACAATATTATCAAACATTTCAGGATATGGTATCATTCCTGCAGGAGGTGCATCTTTCACCTGTATATTTTTAGATTTTTATTTCTCCTTTTCCAAAGTTGTTGGCAATTGTTCAGGGCTAGAATATTATTGTTTGCTATCAATTTCTTAAATGGTAGGTGGAACAGGATCAGGTAATACCTTTTCTGAGTGTAATTAGATATTACTACAGTCAAGGGCATGAACTACATCAGTTTCTTTAGATTCATCTCCATAGACAGGAGCTGCCTGTCTAGTATTATTTGGGTTAGCCATAGGTTGAGCTGGAAGTGGAGGTTGTTTTACCGGTTGTACTTATTGTGGTTGAATTCTTCCCTAAATTTTTTGATTAGGATCAGGGAGCAAGTATTGAGTTTGTACTTTATACCTTTGCTGCCCTTGATATGATGGGTATTGTTGCCCCTATATTTACCCATATTGTTGATTTTGTGTCCAAGGTGGATTAATTGGTGGATTTGTCCATCTAGAGTGTGACCAATCTTGAGAAGTTATCCATGATTGATTCCAAGGTTGTGAGGGTGGTTATGAATACCCCCATGGCATATTCAAAGGATTTTATCCCCATCCTGTAGGAAAACGAGGGGTATTTTTATAGTGTGAAAAATTGCCTCCTTGCCTTTGTCCAATAACATTAAGCTCTTCAGTCTGGGTTCACAAAATATTTTTGAGTTGAGACAGTAGATGGCATTTATTAGTGATATGTCCCCTTGAAAAAATGCCACAAATAATTTAGATAGAAGTTCTATTTAAGAGATAATCTTGTAAAGCATGCTTGTTTCTACATCTTGGGCAATAGATAGCCAAGGGCAGTGTAGAGTTAGATTTTGTATTTCTTTCCCCTAATGCAAAATTCAACTAGACAAGAATATCAGTTTTCATGTTAGTCATTTCTTCCATTAAGTCTTTGATATCATTACTATTATAATTCCACTTCTTTCTTATTTGCCTAGTGTGAGAATAATTTCTACATAACCCCACGATTTTATTAATGTCAAGTTGGTTCACATCTCCTTTTCCCATTAAATCTAATACTTCCTTAGAATTATCTTGCAAACCTCTTAAGAATATGGTTTTTAACAAATCAGATTCTACATGACCACATATCTTTTGGATAAAGGTAAATCTATCAAGATAGTCCTCCAAATTCTCATCCTCCTCTTGTTTAATCTGAAACAATTCATCCTTTCTATTCCACACTCTACAATACTCCTGATATTTATCCAAGAATACAATTTCCATTTGTTCCCAAGTGCGAATTGAATCAGGTTCAAGACTCATAAACCAACATAAAGCTGCATCTTTAAGTGTCAATGGAAACAACTTTAGTTTTTGATTATCATTTACATAGTCATAATTCTGACACAGAACCTTAAATTCAAACAAGAATTGGTCAGGATCCTCAGAGACAATTCCCCTAAAGGTTGGCAATATAGAAGGTGAAATTATTTTCATAGGAGCATTTTGAGTAGGATTCAACCGAATATGGTATTCAAAAGTCCTAGTAGGGTTTTCACCTTGAACTATAACATCCCTATCATGTTCTTCTACCATAGTGTCTCCCTCACTTTTGAATTTTGCAATTTGTTCAGATGGACCAGGTCTAGAGGTATGTCTAGAGGTAAGTGCTTCTAAGAGTTCCTCTTCCAAAGGTCCTAAAATTTTAGTTGATGAAGAAGATGATCCTCGTTTAATTCTTTCAAGGATTTCATACACAAGCAAGTCTTCTCTTGATTATGAAGAACGTATTTATGGGAAAGATCCGATTCTGATAAACCTTCCTCTTTCGTCTCTTGGCCTATGCATTCATGCTCATTTGTCAAATGAACTGAAGTACAAGTTTTCAAGAACTGTTACTTATATCAAAATAATAGTTCTTGCACTGCTTTACTTCTCCTAATAACACCTATGTTCCCTGAAAACAACATGAAAAATAATGAGTGTCATTAATCATACCATTTAATCATTATAATTGTCAATCTAGGGCGGTGTCCAATGGTTGTATATGAAAGTAGAAGTAGGCAACCTAAAGATCAACTCATTCAAGAAATAGGCTTTATTGATGAGACAAGTCAATTTTGGGGGTTTTCTGGTGTCACTTCTAATCCTATGGACTGAATTAGAATCCTAATTACATTTTTTGAAGTAAATTTGCAGAAATGGAAATATTGCAGCAAAATGAAACTAATTACTCTTGTAGAATCTAAAATAATAGGAATGAAACCTATTTATGCTTACAGAATGAAAATGATAGAAATAATAGCTTTGTAGGAAGTAAATCCTAATTATATTAGTAGGATTAAAAATACAGGAATCAAAATGTTGCAAAAATGAAATAGCTAGAAATCAATTAACACAAATGGAAATGCCAAGAACTGGAAACAACTGCTGAAAATAGGGGAATCAACTACTATAGGAAATGCCAAGAACACAATAATGTTGTAAGATTTAAAAGCCTATGGTAGGTGATCAGCTACCATGCACATATATCTATAACACAAATACTACATGCATCTACAAAAACAACACGGTTAGCAAATGAAATGGAAATTGTCAAGTTTTTGCTAATCTGCTGCAGCAAGAAATGAACAGAAAACCTGTCAAAATTTGATCCTTCTCCTGAGCCTAGAAGTGGCCCTTGCTCCCTGATCCATAATAAGGTAAGAAGAATTCTCTAAACTACCTAATTCTCACACATTCACTCAATATACTAATTAAATGGGAAAACTGCACCTTTATTGATTATGAAATGACATTACAATAATGTAGGAGAAATCCTACAGAATTACTGCTCTGTTATAGTTGAAACAACTATGAAAGCATCTATCTATCTTGATATCTCCTTATATCTATATGCTCAACCAATATGGGATCTTGGTTATTTATACTACTCTATTACATATGTTGATTCGTTCTATTATTGCTTTTCAGGGATTCAGCAACTGTTCTAGAGTTGTCTTCCTAAAATGCAGGAAAATGTTCCTCTGTAGCATATCCAATTTTACTTGTTGGGTGTAATCCATTGGGAGAAATGCATTGTAAGGGGTGAGAAAACCCCTCATACAATTGTATCCATACTCATTTCACCATTTTCCACCTTTTTGACCATTTTGTTGATAGTTTTGACCAAAACTGGTCCTGCTCCACTCATTTCAGAGCTGCTTCGAAATATCAGGAAGTTTAACCAATTTGACTCTTATCCATACACCATATGTGTAGGAAAGTAGGTTTGACCAGATAAGTAGTCTCTCTAAGTCCTCAGAAGACTAATTCCATAAATTTTATGTGCTGGAGCTGACCAATTCCAACCCATGCTATTTATGCACAGTTGGCTGGAATTTGTATGGTCAAATTCTATTTTCTACATAGTCAGACTAGTTTGAATAGGTTTTGGCACCTTTTTGCAACTTGAACCAGTTAGGAGGCAAGGAAAACAAATGAAATGTTCCCAAAATGGAATACACATCAACATACATTAGTACATATTTCAAATAAATATTTATTTGCTAGGTAAATTAGCTAAAACAGTGTAGAAAATGCAGAAAATGGTCAAAACAGAGTATTATGCTCCTGAACATTCAAAACATGTAAATATCAATACATAATACATTCAATAATAAAAAATAGCATGCAAAATATATCATAAGGTTTATGAAATAGTTCATGTGTTATCCAAAATCAGTCCATGAATGAGGTAATTTTTGGCCTCATCAAATTTGAAGCATATTGAGTCTCTAACAATTCTCTATATGTTTCTAAAATTATGAGTGAAAGTGATTGAGCATTGAGGTGAATGTGAAGCATATTGAGTCTAACAATTCTCTGTATGTTTCTGAAAGAGTGATTAAAAGTAATTAAGTATTGTGATGATTATAGGGCATATTGAGTCTCTAACAATTCTCTTTATGTTTCTATGAGATTAGACAAGTTCTAGTGTGGAATTATTGATAAAATTAAAGGTAAGTCTTTGAGAAGACTTGTGGACATATTTGGGTAAGCTTTTATAGAATCTTACAATACAAATTGAGAGCATATTTGGATAAGTTCTTGTGATAACTTATTGAGCATATTGAACAAGTTCTAGATAGGACTTAAGGACATATTGGTGTGAGCTTTTGTGGAAGCTTACAAGGCATATTTGAGATAAATATTTGAGAAGACTTGACAGTAGAGTTTATTGATTTATTTGTTAAAACCTTGAGTTAAGGTTTGGGGCAGATCCAGTAGAGTTGATTTTATATTTAGTCAATATTTGAGTTAAGGCTTGAGGAAAAATATTGATAATATATTTGTGCTAGACCAAAGGACTATGTTTAGTACAGATTCGAGGACAGATTTTGGTGTATATTTGAGGATAGGTTTTTGCCAGACCAGAAACAAATATTGAGGATATATTTGTGCTAGAATGAAGGACAATGTTTAGTATAGATTTGAGACAAATTTTTGAAGGTGACAGATTTGAGGAAAAATATCTCCAACTAGAGTATGGAGGATATGTGTCTTCTATAGATAGAGTTCCATTTTCTAAGGATAGTGGAGGAAGAGGTCTTCTAGAGGATCACGAGCCAGAGCAGAGTTAGGATATTGGTATCTCCTGTGGATAGAGATCCACAAAATTGATTTAGGGGATTAGTGTCTCCTTTGGACAGAGGTCCATAAACATTGTAATAGGGAAAGGATTCTCAAGAGATTGATTGAGAAAGTTTTAGTAAAATATTTTCTCCGTGGAGTAGCCCACATTGGGTAACTTTGGGCATCTTGAAGATAGTTGTACAAGAAATGGTTATAGTTTTAGTGATGATGAATATGAAGATACACTTGAAGGACTAGAAGAGAATATTCTAATGGCACTAGAGGAAGGAGAAAGTGATCCTATAGAAGATAAGTCAAAATAAAATGAAGATATAGACAAAGGTAAACAAATAGAGGAAGAATCAGATAAATAAGGATACGATATTAAGGGAGAAGTCATTTATGCTCTTGAAATAGTAAAGAAGGTAAGAAAGCAAAACTCTAACTTGAGTTTTAGTTTCAATAATGTGATTAAGAGATAAGAATGCTTATAGAGGATCTAGACAAATCAAAGGCTAAGACAAATAAGTTCAAAGATAAGTTAGAAGCAAAGGTCTTAGAATGTGAAAAGTTAGAACAAGAAGTGGTTCTACTAAAGGAAGATTTAGAAAACTCCAAGAGTAAGCTACACAAGTTTGGAAAGAGTTCAAATATATTGTATAATATGATCAAGGTACAAAGAAGGTCAACAAACAAAATAGGTCTTGGTTCTGAACAAGCTCAAAAGAAACAATAAGAGAGGTCAACCTCAAGTTCTGAAGGAGAAGAAAATTTAGAAGAAGATAGTGTAAGAGAAAGTGAGACATCTGAGGATGAGTTAGAAAATAGAAAGTTCAACAAGGACATGAACAATACACAAAGAAGAAATAAATGGAACAACAATCAGAATAGGTCAAGAGAGACTAAGAGACCAATGAGGTCAAGACAAGAAAATTTCAATGGAAGGTGTTTTCATGTCACAGGTTTGGGCACATGGCTTCATAGTGTAGGACACATGAAAGATAGGAATATGGGAACAAATAACTTTTCAATGGGTATTGCTACTCATGTAATCAGTTTGGTCACAAGGTAATAAATTGCAGGGTTCATGACAAAAAAGGATATGGCTTCACTAGGAGAAATCCTAAGATATTTGCACCTCCAAGTAATAATAACATTAAGTGTTATAAGTGCAATAATGATGAACACAAAAAAATGGTGTAGAGCAGACATTTTAGAATCAAGTATGAACAGGAACAAGAACAAGAACAAGAACATGGATATGGACATGAACAAGAAAAGGAACAGGAACAGGAACAAGAACAAGAATATGGATATGGACAGGAGCATGGACATGGAAAGTAATAGTCAGAGGAATCAGAATGATCAGATAAGAAGAAAAGAAGATAAAGGTAAAGACCAATGCTTTCTGGGAATAGAAATACTCCCACCCAAGAATTAACCACCTCAAGAAGATGTGGGGGAGGGGCTAAGCTAAGAGAATAGTTCTTAGCCTTGAGCCCCAAATGTGACCCTTTGCCAATCATTTCAAATGGGGAGATATTTGAGTAAGGGGGAGATATTTGGTATTTGAGTAAAGAGGAGATATTTGAAAAGAGCATTGAGCCAGGGGGAGCAATGTCCCAGGGAGAGCAAAACAAAGAAAAGGTTAAGTTTTTGGTAAAAAAATTTGGGTTGCCATCAATGACAAAGGGGGAGATTGTTGGACATTTTGAGTCAAAGTTGTCATTGATTTCAAGAAACGAAGTTGTCATTGATGTCAAGGAATAAGCTACCATTGATGTAAAAATGTCAAAAGGAACAATGCAAAGGTTAATGGCAAAATAGCTTCATAATATTTTTAATATTATGTGGAAGCATAAGTTTAAAGGTTTTTATTAAAACCATGTTTTGGAAAAATAAAAGATTTTCCTTAAAACCAATGATGGAAAAAATAAAAGTTTTTTTCATTAAAACCATGTGGACAAGTTGTAAGGTTTTTCTAAAAACCAAGGAGGCCCTAAAGTTTGGTTTAAAAGGCCAAAGTCCATTTAATTATTAAATTATAATAATTAATTTCTTAAAATAATTTAATTTATTATATTTAATAAATAATGGTCAAAATCTAATGTTGGGCGCCGGTTCTTTCGCGTACATTTTCAATGTCTCCCTCCGTCGACTTCATCGCATGAATTGTCAACATCTTCCTCCATCGACATGGGAGCACATTGGAAGGCATATGACATATATATACCATAGCCTTTCCAAAGGTAAAATTATCCACCCAATTCGCTAAAGACTATCACATGCTATTTTGTGTGCATTCCTTGCGGTAATAACTTTGTGCAACGAGTTTCGCAGAGCGTGGGTGAAGGAGCCATCTTTTGGCTCATGTATTTTAGAAGGTCAAATCGCTAAAGGCACTTGGAGGCTCCAAGTCCAAGAGGAGCACGTGGCTCCATGATGTGGAAGCCGTGGTCAAGGTGCTAGTGGGAGAGATGCGCTCGGTTCGACTCACGCGCATGCCAAAGTGGTAAAGCTTTTTAATTGTTAAATTTAATTTTTGCTTAGGCTAAAGTTTGTCTTAGGAGAAATAAGGGGAATATTTTTTTGGAGTTTAGCCTAAGTTAAAGAGAATTTTTATAAGTTTTATGAAAGGTTTTTGGTGAGATTAATTTGTGGGTAAAAATATTTTTACCTTAGAGGAAAGGAAAATTATTTATTGCATTATTTTTCAAAAGAATTATTTTTAAATGCAATATTAAAGTAGGGAGTTATAAGTAGAAATTGAGTTAATTTTTGAGGATATTGTTATGAAGTAGCTTTTGTCAAATTTGAATGGTTGAGATGAAATTGTGATGAGTTAGGGTTTTGAGAAGTGAATATTTAAACTATTGTGGTGTTGGATATTATTTTAAGAATGGAGTAATAAGGTGTATTTATGAGTTATTATATGCTTTGTATTGTTATCTAACTTATTTAAGCTTGGAAAATAATTGTTTGTGGTTGTGGCAGATGTTTGAGGTTCCTTCATCATAAAGAAAAAGGTATGAGCACATTCTTCCATAGTTGAGTTGATTGGTTGGTTTTTTGGAAAACAAGTTTGGAGTGAAAATGATTTAATTTTATTTTCTTATTGAGTGTGTTGAGTTAATGCTTCAAGGTTTTCTGGAATAAAGAGTTTTTGATAAAACCTTGGTTGATAAGCATTGTTGTTGAAGCCATTTATTAAGTGAAGAATATGAACTAGTTTTCAAACATGAGTATCATTGTGATGTGAGATTGTTTTATAAACATTGTTGTTGAAGCTATTGGTTGAGTGAAGAACTTGAACTAGGGTTTGAAAAGAACATGAGTATCATTGTGATGTGAGATTGTTTTATAAACATTGTTGTTGAAGCTATTGGTTGAGTGAAGAACTTGAACTAGGGTTTGAAAAGAACATGAGTATCATTGTTATGTGAGATTGGTTGATAAGTATTGTTGAAACATTTTGAGTGAAGGTTTATATGCTTGGACTAGGGTTTGCAAGCAAGGCTTGTTTTATTGAGTGATTGGTTGAGTAGAGTTGGTTGAGCCTAGTCAACTGGATGTGTGAAGTAATTATTCAAGTTCCATAAAACAAACTATTCTATATTCTGAATTGATTTGAGAAAGTGATTAAGTATTGAGTTGAATTTGAAGCATATTGAGTCTCTAACAATTATCTATATGTTTCTAAAATAATGAGTGAAAGTGATTGAGCATTGAGGTGAATGTGAAGCATATTGAGTCTCTAACAATTCTCTATATGTTTTTGAAAGAGTGATTGAAATTAATTAAGCATTGTGATGAGTATAGAGCATATTTAGTCTCTAACAATTCTCTTTATGTTTCTATGATATTGGACAAGTTCTAGTGTGGACTTGTTGAGTAGATTTGAGGTAAGTCTTTGAGAATACTTGTGGACAAATTTTGGTAAGATTTTGTGGAATCTTACAATACAGATTGAGAGAATATTTGGATAAGTTCTTATGAGAACTTATTGAGCAGATTGGACAAATTCTAGAGAGGACTTAAGGACAAAATGGTGTGATCTTTTGTGGAATTTTACAAGGTAGATTTGAGATAAGTCTTTGAGAATACTTGAGAGGAGAGTTGATTGATTGATTTGTTTAAACCTTAAGTTAAGGTTTGGGGCAGATCCAACAGAGTTGATTTGAGATTTAGTCAAGCTTTGAGTTAAGGCTTGAGGACAAAGATTGAGGACAAATTTGTGCTAGACCAAAGGACTATGTTTAGTATAGATTCGAGGATCAAGTTTGGTGCAAATTTGAGGATAGGTTTATGCCAGACTAGAGACAGATATTGAGGACAGATTTATGCTATACCGAAGGACTATGTTTATTATAGATTTGAGATAGATCTTTGGAGGTGACAGAGTTGAGGATAGAGATCTCTAGCTAGAGCAGGGAGGACAGGTGTCTTCTATGGATAGAGTTCCATTTGCTAAGGGTAGTGGAGGAAGAGGTCTTCTAGAGGATCACCAACCAGAGTAGAGTTAGGATATTGGTGTCTCCTGTGGATAGAGATCCACGAAATTGATTTAGGGGATTGGTGTCTCCTTTGGACAGAGGTCCATAAACATTATAATAGGGAAAGGATTCCCAAGAGATTGATTGAGAAATTTTTAGTAAAATATTTTCTCCGTGGAGTAGCCCACATTGGGTGAACCACATAAATTTGGTTTCTCTATTGTGTGTGGTGATTTGTGCATTGCTTTGATTATTGCTATTGATATTGCTATCTATACATTGCATAATATTGGTTGGGAAAGAAAAGTAAAAAGTGGTCTTATACTGTTCACCCCCTCTTAGTATAAGCTTGTGTTCTTTAGCCCAATAGCAAGAATAGACAATAGGTGAGCGGTAGTAGGAATAGACAACTAACTATCGGTAGTAGGAATATATAAATTTTTTAATTTTTACTAGTTTTTTAAAATAATATTATAAATTTACCATATTTTATATTTTTTTGGTGAAAAAAAGGTAATTCACCATGTCTTCTACATGAGGTTGGACACTATTTGCATGAATTTCAAAACTGATTCACCCCATGAACTCATAAGCTTTGCCTTTGTTAAGAAGACCTAAATGGAACTAACCTAGAAATATTTTTTATAGTGAGGTATAAAGCACCTAATAAATAATACCATGCATTAACCCTACAATATTATTAATAATATTATTTGATTTATAAAAAATTATATAGTTTATAATTTATTTCTAATTCTTATCTTCTAATCAATATTGTTGGTAGTATATCCAAATTCACTAAATATACATTATAGGATTCAACTTAAAATAAAATGAAATATAAGATGGTCATATCATCACTTGTAGAATCATGTGAATAAATTTATGATTATCTAAACATCATGGTTAAGCATAAATTTATCTACGTTTTAATCTTAATCAACATCATAAGTTTCTATTTGAATGCAACATGTTATAATGGGGTAAGAGGAATTGGGAACTTTTAAACCTTTCAACTCATGCAAATATGGTTGTGTGGATCCCAATAAAGTAATTTTAATGGTATTGTCATGAGATAACCCTTGCTTATAGTATTATATAAAAAGTTACTTTGTTGAAAAAACTCCTAAGACCTAGATTGTTGATCTTCAATAATAAAATTCTTATTAGGAAATCCATTATATAATTAAGAATCCTTTTTAATGTTAATAGGAGTGAGCAATAATCAAATTCAAACATGTAATTTCCCTTACATGTAACTAAATTATTATTGGATATTTGTACTCAACTCTATTTTTACTAAAGGTGAAATATAAATACAGTCATATCATGCAAAATACATTTTGTTTCACATAACATGCATTAACAAATAAATTTTACATAACATATTTTAAAATACACATCTACTAGTTAAAGGTTCCAACGACAAAACTCACTCCTACATGATTTCCTAAATATAAGTGTTGCCTCTCCTCTTCCATGCACACCTGACATCAATGTAAATTCAAATAATCTATCATGCAACGATAACTTTTCCATATTGATGACAACTCACCAAATTGTATAATATAATTACCTTCAACCACATGTAGTATTCTTCGGTTTAATCTATAACATGAAAGGTGTATTTCAAAATATGCGATTCATGTAATTTTCATTGATTACATTGAAATCCTACAACCAAAATCCATCCATGTCATACCAAAAACTAGGATATTGGGGAACATAATTCATTTATAGCTTGTGAAGTTATCACTGTTTAAAATTGATTTCTATTATTTGTGAATAAAATAATATTTAAATACTAAGGAAAGTGACATATATACACATACTATTTTTACAAATTCCTCTTGTAGATTACACTAGAAATTCTTCAACAATATTATAACCCTACACCATAATGTTGATCTAGGAATTCTAGTCTAATCTTGTGATGGATTGAAACTAATTGGATAAAATGAGGATTTGGACACCTAGATTTATTTATGGGATGTCCTTGCCTTTACAATTTTTATTTCAACTCCTTCAAGATCTTATTGATTTTAATTTCCCTTTCATTGTCAAATGTCTATGCCTATATACTCAAAACATACTCATGGCTAGGGCATCAAGAATTTTTTTATAATAACTAATCAACTATAATTTACCTCATCATAGTTTTTTTAACCTAACTATTTTGTAAATTATTGTTTCTTTAAGTTTTTTATTGATTGAAAATGCAATGATTATTTATTTTTCCATTATTTTCTATACAACTCTACTATTTATATGAGATTCAAATAATAAATATTTAATTTTAAAATAAAAGTTATTTGAGGTTAGTATTTAGTTGACCCAAATTATAGTTGTTGGTGTGCTTTACATTTCCATAACACATATCATGTTTTAGATTGTGTAAGCAAAAAAAGTGGATGAAAGTATAAAGTTCATTCTTTTCATGTTTTAGTATGAGATTATTACCTTGAAAATTCTAGGAAATGTAGGATTTTGATGACATTATTCTATAATATTTGAAATTCTTTTAGAATTTAATTCTTTAGATTATGAGGTGCTAAAGATGTCATGTAACAATATTTAAGATGTATTCAATAAAAACAAAGTGTTGTGTGAAGAAACAACTATGGATTTTTCATAACTATATTAAAATCGATCATACTTCAAAATATGAAGATGAAGTGACTATGATGGAAGCAAAAGAAATATGTCAAATGGATTCTAAATCTTTTTATCTACTTTGGTTATTGATAAAATCAATGACTCAACAAATTAAACATTAAAATTTATATATTTGCTCTCTTTTTGTTACTATTATTCTTTAAGCAATTCATGAGAAATAGAAAATTAAAGCTTGATAATATATACATCTAAAATATGGTACAAGTTAAGTAAAAGTAACAATAAATACTTTGTAACTCCAAATAAAAAATTTAAGTGAAACTAACAACAAAGAATTTGTAACTCTAAATAGAAGATTCAAGGTTTGAATCCGATGAGGTGTAGTTGTACATCATACTTTTCTAAAGAAAATCTAATTAAATAATAATTGTGTATATGTATGAAACTCCAAATAGAAAGTTCAAGGTTTGAATCCTATAACGTATGGTTATACATCATACTTTTGGTGCTCTAAAGAAAATCCAATTGTATATTTATGGCATCATTGAATATATCTTATGAAAGTTGACATACCACTTTTAAGTATAATAGATATTGTAAGAGAACCTCTTAATAATATTCTAGGTGGATTGGTAAGTGCTTGTCTGGTCGTGCACTTACCAAGAAGACACCCATATTCAAACCTCGAGGGCAACTTATTTGCAAAGATAGTAGTTTGATTTGAATCCTTTGAATACGCACCAGATCGATGATAATAGTATGAATTTCGAGCAACAGTATGAATCTCGAGTGACTGGTGGTCCCCTTCATGCCCGATCAACAATAACGAGGTAGAATAGGTTTGGTGGAAGTAGCCCCTGTGATTTGAACCCTACGCTTGTCAGTTACTAAAAATAGTGTGGTATGAATTTCGAGCAACAATACGAATCCCAAGTGACCGATGGTCCCCTTCATTCTTGATCAACAATAACGAGGCATAATAGGTTTGGTGTTGGTGGAAGTAGCCCCTGTGATTTGAACCCTACGCTTGTTAGTTACTAAAAATAATGTGATTGTGAACAACTCTCCTATAGGTTTGGTGGGAGTAGCCTGTGTGATTTAAACCCTACGCTTGTCAGTTACTAAAAATAATGTGGTTGTGAATAACTTTCCTATAGGTTTTGGTGGGATTAGCCTGTGTGATTTAAACCCTACACTCGTCAGTTACTAAAAATAGTGTGGTTATGAATAACTCTCCTATGTAACCAAAATATATATATTTTATATGCTGAAAATAATAACAAATATAAGATAGGTATTAATGTGGATCGTCAGTTACTAAAAATAGTGTGGTTATGAATAACTCTTCTATGTAACCAAAATATATATTTTTTATATGCTAAAAATAATAACAAATATAAAACAGGTATTAATGTGGAAGGAAATGAAAACAACTCCAAATAAAAGATTCAAGGTTTGAATCCTACATGGAGTGTAATTATACACCATACTTTTCTAAAAAAAATCTAATCAAATAATATATTAATATATATATATATATATATATATATATAAAATTCTAAATAAAAAATTCAAAGTTTAATTAACCATACTTTAATGTACTTTAAAGAAAATTCAATTGTACCCAGGTGTTGTAGGTGAGTTGGAGAGAAGAGGGCAATCCTCCAAGGGAGGTCTCAGGTTCAAATATCCACCCTACCAAAAAGCTGAATTGGGTATCTAAAATCCAATTGATAATGTTGGTGCGGACAGGATCGGGTGCAACCCCGAGTAACTTTGACGGTGTAGAACCCCCTATTCGTGGTCTCTCAGACCAAAGCGGCTCCGCAAGGATTTTTTCGCTTGAAAAAAGAAAAAGAAAAAAAAAATCAATTGTACATATGACATCATTGAATATGTAATATGAAAGGTGAAATTCCACTTTAAAGAAAATTCAATTGTACATATGACATCATTGAATATGTAATATGAAAGTTAGAAATTCCACTTTAATGTGCTCTAAAGAAAAAATCAAATTGTACATAAAAGACATCATTGAATATGTATTATAAAAGTTGAAATACCACTTTTAAGTATAAGAGATATTTTAAGAAAACCTCTTAATAATATTTATTATGCTGAAAATAAAATAACGACAAATATAAGAGAAAAATAAGCTTCCTTTTATAATTCTACGCACTAACGTGATCTGGTTGAACTCTCCCACAAACACTACGGACCCTTCGAGATAAGATAGATTTCCACTCTGCTTGAATAGTACGTACCGCGTGCTTGACACAGGAAAAGAACATAAAAAATAACTTAATTAGGAGATAGATAGATTTCCACTCGGGTTGAATATTACTTACCACGTGTTTGACATAGTAAAGAACATAAAAATTAATTTTATTAAGAGTATCAGCTTTAAAGGGTTAGGACAAAAAGAGATTTGCTTGAGTAGTAATAGCTTTTAGGACAAGAAGAGAATTGGTTCAAATCTTGTAGTCTAAATTGAATCTTGAGTGAGCGTCCCATGTTGATTTGATAGTACAAATCAAATCTTAGTACAAATCAAATTGAATCATTAGACAAATTGATGAAAATGGTACACATCTTGATCTCTAAATCAACAACTTGCCAAATATTAGTGATAGCAAAAAACTATAGATGTACGGATTCCTAAGGGAAAAAAAAACGATTTTAGGATATGGAGTCGTTTGGCATTAAATTAGCGACAACGGCCACGGCTACGCGTATATGGCCGCAAATTGCGACACATGTTCTTCTGTTTGTAGAAAAAAACAGCTTTACCATCCACGAGCTTCCCGAGTCAACAGAGAAAATCACACAATCGTATAATGGCCGCCAGGAGAAAGCTGTAAACCTTAGTGACGCGGTGTTTAAAAGTCAAGTACGAATGCAAACGATAATAACATGAACGAAAGCGCGAGAAGTATATTTTCGGCGGCAATATAGTCAATCCAACGACACGCAGTCGAAGTATCTATCGACCTTCCACCACTCGTTTTCCCCTATCTATATAAATAAACTAATCCCCGCACGTTCTAACATATAAAAAATTCGTCTCTGTGTTATAGCCCGCCCATAACTGAGGTTGTGAAGATTGTCTTGACCTGAGAATTTCCATGGGTGTGGTTCGGAGGAAGGAGGGGAATTCCAATAGATTAGAAGTTCATTACAGGGGAGTGAGAAAGAGGCCGTGGGGTCGATACGCAGCAGAGATCAGAGACCCTGTCAAAAAGGTCAGAGTTTGGCTGGGTACTTTTGACACCGCCGAAGAAGCCGCCAAGGCTTACGATGCTGCCGCCATTTCCTTCAAAGGTCCAAGGGCCAAGACCAATTTCGCCGGTTCCTCCACTTTGAATCATCTGCCCAGCAATGAAAATAATGCTGTGAAGTTCGACTCCTGCTGTATAATGGAAGGCGTAAAGAAACCTAACGCTTTCTTTCCTGGTCTACAGTATTCCTTCGTCCCAGCCAGTCGGCCGCCTGTAATGTTTGGTGGAGGAAATGAGGATATTGTTTTTGTCGACAAGAGACGTACGGTTTGTAAGAAGAAGGAAGAAACAGAATCTAAACATGTTCATACTGATTGTAATTCCTCGTCGACAGAGATAGAGGCGGAGGTCCCTCCTGGGATGAGGTTGCGGCTCTTTGACCTCAATCTTCCACCACCTATTGAGGATGGCTATGACTGGCGATTGTCCCAGATCTAATATAATTCGTATCACTATAGATCTGGCGATTGTCCCAGATCTAATATAATCAGTGCAGCACTTGTTATTGCTGCCCACCCTCCACCGTATCATTATAGGTCTGCTAGAAATTCCTGTAAGTTTGAAATTATCTTTAGCCCCAACAATGCTAAAGGGGTTTATTTCCTGTTCTTCAATGTTGGCGATGCAATTGTTAAAAATAATGTTTAAAAAATAGGAAAAGCATTGGTAAAAATAGTGTTTTTATTTTTAAAATAATTAATATATAGAAGGACAATTGAAAATAGGAAAAAGAAAAAATAATAATAATAAATTAGGATCCAAATATAGAAAAGTTTGTTTATTATTAGTACAAAGAATGTTTATTTATTAGGTGCAAGGTATGTGTTGTAATTTAATTTAGTTCAGGTATGTGTTGTAATTTAATTTAGTTCAATTCAGTTGGATGTAATCAATCAATTGAATAAATAAAATATTGAATATTGCAGCAATAATTATTTATTTATTTTTTCTGTTTTGTGTTTGTTTTTTTTTCATATTTTTTCTTTTTTCTGCAAATCAATATTTGGTATTAGAGTTAGGTTTTTTTATAAGGAGAATGCAGAGAAGGATGTTGTAAGAAGAGTCATAATAGAAGCAAAATAAATAGGAACAATAATAGAAAAAGTTACTACATAATATATCAACAATAGTAGAATATAACAACAACAATAGTTTAGATCTTATAGCAACAACAACTGTTTAGATCTTATTGCACTACGAGCAACAACAACAATTTAATATGGCCACTAGCACCAACAATTTAAATATTACTCAACATTATTCCTATTTAAGGGGGAGAACTATGATTTTTGGAGCATTGAGATGAAGACATTGTTTATTTCTCAAGATTTATGGGATTTGGTTGAGAACGGTTACATAGAACCTACAGATGCACAAGCTCTTACCAATTGGTCTTAAGTGCAACAAGATCAATTTAAGGAGAACAAAAAGGACTCAAAAGCCCTTTTATTTAATCAACAAGTAGGACATGAGTCATTTTTTCTAGGAATTGTTGCAAAGACAAAATTAAAAGAGGCATGGGATCTACTGCAAAATGCATATGAAGGAACAAAAAAGGTAAAAATCATTAAGCTTTAGACATTTAGAAGAGGTTTTGAAAATATTTTCATGAGAGACTTTGAATCTATGCAAGATGTTTTTACTCGAGTGATGGGCTTAATAAAGCAAATTAGATCTTATGAAGAGAAATTGTTAGATAGAAAAATTATAGAATTTTTTTAGAGAAGCCTCCCTCTATGTTTTGATCTTGTTGTGATTGCTATTGAAGAATCAAATGATCTGACTCTATTATTAGTTAATATGCTTATGGGATCTCTTCAAACTCATGAAAAGAGAGTGAATAGATCCGTTGAAAAATCTATTCAACAATATTTTCAAACAAAGCTTAATATTTCAATGAATAAGGGAAGAACATCATCTTATAAAGGAAAAAAAATTAGAGGAAGAGGACATGCAAGCAAAGGAAGTAGCAATGGATAGGGAAGAGGCAATTGTAGCAACAACATAGGAAGAGGTAGTAACCACTATGAAAGAGGTAATCAAAACTTTGACAAAGCACAAGTTCAATGTTATATTATGAATGTGATTATTAGAAAAAACATAAGCAATATGCTTATTTTTTTGAAGAAAAAGAAGAACAAAACAATTTATTTTTTGGTTGTGATATTACAAAAGATATCTCATATGAAGTATGGCTTTTGGATAACAATTGCAATAATCACATGATAGGGAACAAAAACATCTTTGTAAAGATGGATGAATCTATCAAATCTCAAGTATGGCTTGGAGATGACAAGGAAGTTTAGGTCAAAGGCAAAGGCACCATTGCAGTTAAGACAAAAAAAGGTGAGATAAGGTTTATTCATGATTTTTTATATGCACCTGGAATAGCTCATAATTTGTTGAGTATAGGATAACTTATTGAAAAGGGATATTCTGCTATTTTTAAAAATAATGAATGTGTTATCTAAGAAAAACATGATAGCAATCACATTGTGGCAAAGGTCAGTATGCTACAAAATAGAATTTTCCCTCTTAGACTTGCATATGGAGAAGCTCAAGCTCTAAAAGCAGTCTTAAATGATGAATCTTGGTTATGGCACACAAGGTATGAGCATTTGAATTTTTGTTGAACTTGGGTATATTTCATCAAAGAAAAGTTAGAAGCTTTTTCTATCTTTCTATAATATAAAAATAATGTAAAAAAGCAAAGTGGTTGTTTTTTGAAGACTACGTATAGATAAATGGGGAGACTTTACATCTAATGGATTTTGAGATTTTTTCAAGAAGTATGGTATTCAAATACAATTGACTATAAGATATATTCCTCATCAATATGGGGAAGTTGAACATAAGAACTCTACAATTATGGAGATGGAAAGAAGTATGCTCAAGGCCAAGGGTCTTCCAAATATTTTTTGGACTAAAGTAGTAGCCACATATGTTTCCTTGCTTAATAGATGTCCATAAAAAGTATAAAAAATAGAACTCCTTATGAGGCATGGAGTGGAATAAAGTCTAGTGTGGCTCATCTCAAGGTGTTTGGTTGCATTACTTATGCTCATATAACCAAATAGAAAAGATAAAAACTTGACAATAAAAGTAAAAATGCATTTCTTATGAGCTACAATGAGGAGACAAAGGGTTATAGGTTGTATAATCCAATGATAAGAAACTTGATAGTCAGTAATGATGTATTTTTTATTGAAAATTAAGCATGGCAATGGAACGAAAGCATACAACAAGAAAAATAGTAATTATAGATATAGAACAAGTTGTTTCATCTTATTCTACTAGACCAAGTAGTCGCTCAAGTTCTACTCCCACTCCTCCATCAAGTTACACATCTCCTTCATCTAATCCTCCTTCAAGTCCTCCTCCTCCTTTAAGGAAGGTAAAAACTCTCAAAGAAATCTATGAAGGAACTACTAGTTCAATTATGAATTTTGCTTTATTGTCTCATATTCAAGTAGAACCAAGATATTTTGAAGATGTAGTGAAGCATGAATTTTGGTGTAAAGCAATGAATGAGGATATTGCAACCATATAAAGGAATGAAACATGGGAGTTAGTAGATCCTCCACTAGAAAAGGATGTGATTGGACTAAAGTGGGTCTACAAAAAAAATATAAAGTAGATGGATCCATTGAAAGACACAAAGCAAGATTGGTAGTTGAAGGCTTCTCACAACAACCAGGTATAGATTATAATGAGACCTATGCTCCTATTGCAAGGTTGGATACTATAAGAACTATATCTCATTGACAACACAATTTAAGTGGCCAATATATCAATTTGATGTTAAATCAACTTTTTTGAATGGTTTCTTGGATGAAGAAGTATTTGTTGAACAACCACTAGGTTATAAAGTTGTAGGACAAGAACAAAATGTTTATAGGTTGAAAAAAGATCTTTACAAACTCAAGCAAGCACCAAGATCCTGGTACAACATAATAGATGGGTATCTTAAGAAAAATAACTTTAGCATTATTGAAAGTGAACCTACACTATATATCAAATGTAGAGGTATGGACAATTTATTTATTGCCTAATTGTATGTTGATGAGTTGATTTACACTAGCAGTGACAAACTATTAATAGAGGAATTTAGAAGTGTCATTATGAATGAATATGAAATGATAGCTTGGGTTTGATGCATTACTTCCTTGGCTTAGAAGTAAGATAGTTGAATGATGGTATTTTTATCTCACAAGAAAAGTATGTAGTTGATTTACTTGATAAGTTTAGAATGAAAAGTTGCAAACCAATGAACACACCCTTGAATGTGAGCAAAAAGTTAGTCAAGAATGATGGTAGTAAAAAGATAGATGCTACACTATACAAAATTTTAGTTGGTAGTCTTATGTATCTTATTGCCACTAGACTTGACATCATGTATGTTGTGAGTTTGATTCAAGATTTATGCAAGATCCAAGTGAGATTCATTTTTGTGCAACAAAAAGAATACTCAGGTATGTTCATGGTACAAGCAATTTTGGTATTTTGTATACATCAATTGATAACTTTGGATTGGTTGGATATACAAATAGTGATTGGGTAGGATCCATTGATGATCAAAAAAACACTTCAAGAAATGTATTTAGCTTGGGATCAGGTGTAATTTTTTGATCCTCAAAGATGCAAACAACAGTTGGACTATCAACAACAAAAACAAAATATATTACAACAACATTAGCTTCATGTTAAGCAATTTGGTTGAAGATGTTTTTAACAAATTTGAGGCATGAATAAATTGAGACAACAATTATTCATTGTGACTATAATTCAATAATTTTCATAGCAAAAAATCTAGTCTCACATAGTCTTACTAAGCATATTTATATAAAATACCACTTTATTAAAAAATTTGTAATAGAAAGTCAAATTAGATTACAGTTTTACAACACTGATAACCAATAACCAACTTGCTGTTGTGTTTACTAAAGTATTAACAAAAGAAAATTTCATAAGGATGAGACAAATGCTAGGTGTTACTACATTAAGCAATAAAAGGAGCATTAAAAATAATATTTAATCAAAAATAGAAAAAACATATTAATAAAGAAGAAAAATTATTTATAAGTAGAAAGACACCTGAAAAAATAAATAATAAAAAATCAAAGAATCAGTATAGCAAAGTTTGTTTATTATAAATGTGAAAGATGATGCAAGGTACTGATTGTAATTTAATGGAAAAGTTTATTTATTATAAATACAAAGATATCTATTTATTAGATGCAAGTCACTAGTTGTAATTCAATTGAATTCAGTTGAATGTAATCATTATTTGTTCAATGTTTTTTTTTTCCTTCTTCTGTATTTGTTTTGTTTTTTCTACTTCTGTATTTGTTTTGCATTGGAAAAGCAATATTTCGGTTCTATTCAGAGTTATACTTTTTCCCTATTGATCTCAAACACCTGATCTTTTTTGAGGTCTATAAGTAAAATGTTGGTCTGTTAAGAGTTGCTGTAGCTTCAGCCAACAAATGGATAATATTCTTCCTACCAAAACGCCTTGGCTTAAGGAATACGTTGAACAAGTGACAAATTAACAGGTAGAGCCGAGGACTTTGTTTCCAGGGCATATTTGTATTATATTCCAAGAAATTATCATATGTGAAGCTACTGCCGACATGGAAATGATTTACCCTTCAGGTTTGTGACCGGTTATTGAGGCAGTTGTGATGCTTATCTAATTCTTTGTGGATTTACCTTTTCATTTAAAAAATGCCGTGGGCCAGACATAATAGATGCGGACTCCGTAGTGTTTCACGTGCCGCCCCTTTGGAATTCGAGGCCTTGTTGGAATTTGGAAGCATCCCTTGTCGGCACGACATCATCAGTGGGTGAGCCGGTGTCCAATTTGATAACGATCCCCACGTTTTCTCTCCTTTTCACGCGTTAATTTTTTACAGGATTCGAAACAAGTCAATCCTCGCTGTGCAGATTCGATCATTTATTTTCTCTCCAACTTTCTTATGGTCTGACAGAATATGATGTCCACAACGTACCTAAACCGTCCTCAAAAGTGACAATGCGAAAGTGAAAAAGAATAATCAAACGAAATGAAAAAATGATATATATATTTTAATATAGAGGATAGAGTAATACTGATTGGTATTATTATTATAAATCTTTGTTAGTTGGGTAAAAAAATTTAATTTGATTTGGATTTGATTTTGGGAGCATCCAACTGAACAATTTAGAACTAATTCAATCCAACTTATCTTTATTTATTTATGTTTGTAATGATTTAAACCTTAAACCTTTAAAAAAATCAAAACTTTAACAACTACCTAATTTTTATAAACTAAATTAAACTCCTCTAGTGATAACATTAAAAAGAATAATCAAACTCTTACACAAGTGGTAACATGAAAAAGAATAATCAAACTCTTACAAAAGTGGAAAAGAAAAGGGAAGTTGCTCTTCGAGGAAAGTAAGCAACTATTAGTTTGAGATTATGAGAGCAAAGTAAATTAAGGGGTTTATTCTTTTGTTTAATTAATTGAAAGTTTTAGACAAAATTTGAATGTGTTTGATGTTAAATATTTTAATATTTATAATTAAAATTTAAGTTTAAAAGTTTTAGGGGAAAGTTTAATGATTTAGGTTTTGTTTTTAAAGAGGTCTATGGTTCAAACCGTGGCCTAATTGAATGTGTGAGCGGGTGGATGAGTGGTGGTTGGTCTAAGTGAGTGTGTGAGCAGGTGGATGATTGGTAGTTGTGTGTTAAATTTCTTATTGATAAGAATAGCTCTCGGCTTTACGAGAGGTCATTGTTGGGAGAAGACTGCTCAACCGTATTGGGATGAGACTATTCAACCCTATGTATGTTTTGCCTTGGTCATAAGGGTTTATCATACTAACCAAATAAAAAAAAAAATTAAAAAATTTAAAAAATTTAAAATTAAAATTTAGTATTAAAGGCACCTCATAGTGCAACTCAACAGTTCTTCTTCAGAGGTCCAAGGTTTAAACCGTGTTGTGGTCGAGGGTGGGTGTGTGGTGGCTTTATGTTAAATTCCCTATCAATAAGTATAGCTCTCAACTTTAGGAGGGGTCATGGTTGGATCATGGTTTCATGGTACGTCGATCATATGAGTTTCTCACAATAACCAAATAAAAATAATAATTATTAAACACATTAAACAAATTAAATGTTTTTATTTATTATTTAAATATATTTATTTTAAATTATTTAAAATTATTACTATTTATTAAAATTATTATATTAAATAATATATAATCATTTTATAAATAATAAAAATATAATCATTAATTATTTATAAGAAATAGAAAAATTAATGTTAGCTTAAAATTCATATAAAGACCAATACAAACATTTTAAATAATTTTGTGTCTAATCATAAATAAGTTTTTTCAAATCTAAGCAATTATTTGTTTTTCTATAATCGTTTTAGTGAAGCTTTATGCTTATCTTTATTGGGTTTTATTTTGTTAAGTTATATTTTTTAAAAAATCTTATTAGTTTTTTTTCTTTAGTATTATATATTTTAATAATTTTAATTAAAAACTTATTGTTTCTTATATTTTTTTTGTTTGGTTTTTAAAATTTCAATCACTAATTTTACTTGTAATTGCGTTCAATCATTATTGTTTCTTATATTTTATATTATCCTTGCTTTTTCTAATAGATGGATACATGTGCCATTTCCCTTCGTATTTGTAAATAAAGTTTGAAAAATAATTGCTAAAAAAACATTTTATTTTGTATTTGAATATTTAATTTTTAAAATTTTTAGATTAAAAAAGGACAAGAATTTTTATATTATACATACAAGTTTAAATTTGAAATCATAATAACATGGTTATAATTTATAACATGAGCAAATATTAAACACTTAGGTTAAATTTGAAATTATAAGTCAATGTGGTTATAATTTATAACACTATAAAAAACTAGAGACTTGACATCAAATTTGAAATCATAGGTTCACATGGTTAAAGTTTAAGGATGAAAATATTGTATTCAATATTGAAGTTTTGAAATGAAATGATTTTAATTATGTTTTTGAAGCCAAAACATTTATGGGGTTAAGAGATTTAATACAAGATGAGGTATAAGAGCTTTAATACAAGAAGAGGTATTGTGTATAACCCTATTCTCTTTGGATTCAAACCTTGGACCTTTTATTTAAAGTTTCAAAATTCTTATAAAATTCAAGAAAATAATTATTTAACAAAGTAAAAAATCTCAATATCTTCTTATCATTTTTTAGACTATGTTTTTTCTATTGTTGATTTTGATGATAAGTTTTTCTATTTTTTCTATTCTCAATTCTTCAAAAAGTTCCATTAGTGAGTTTACTTTTAGATTGTCCTCATATGCAATTAGGATGTCTTTGTAGGCTTCATATTCCATGAAAAAATATTTTTCAGTCTCCACTATTTCTTTTGTGTAAAAGATAAATAGTTATTTTGACCTTCCCTCTTAAGGTATTTTCCACCTCACAATTTCACATTTGAGAGGGTGTGAATTGGATCTTCATTGGGCTATAATCATTTTTTCCTTCAATTTGATGTTTGCATCTATGTACTTTTGGTTGCATTCATAGTTTGGGTTGAACTCATTGATTTATAACAAATTGTTCTTCCTAAATTTTTAGTCTACATGACAAGTCTAAATTTTCCCCTCACATACTATTTACTTTCTTTGTTTTTTTTTTTTTTTTGAGTAAATACTTCTTATACATATACATATCCGTCGTGGGGGTTGAACCCGGGTCACATCACCGATAATGCAAGTGGCGTCCCCTCATATACTATTTATTTTCTTTGTTGGAGTTTAGGACCTCATGAAATTTAATGCTTCATTTTTCATCCATTTATTGTTTTGTTTCATCCATGTGTCATTTCTTCTATTCATTTTTTGATTACCTATTTTGGAAACTTGCTATCTTCTATTCTTTCTATTTTCTTTAGGTACCCCAATAACCTTAACATAACTTCTATTTCTAATGAAAAAGTCCCTTTATTTGCAAGTGAAATCGCATATGGTATTGATCCTTTAATTTGAAATTATTTATCATCAATCACTTTTGAATTCTTTTTATTTATCTCTATTTAAAATTTGATATATTTTTAGCCCACACCTCACACCCATATAATACCACTGGAATAAATAATAACCCAAAAAGGGCCCTAATGGTTTTCCAATCCCATAACTTTATTTTTCTTCCCCTCTTTAGCAATCAATAGAGTGTCCTCCATCCTACTTGTATTTGTTTCATATTGCATATTCTCCAATTGAGTTTTCTTTGGAAATCTAACCCAAGGTATTTGTATTCTGTTACTACCTCTAAAGGATTTCCTTCAAATAAAATATATGGCTATTTTTTCTCTCTCCAAGTAGAGAATACCATCATTTTAGCCTTGCTAGAGTTTACCTGTATATAAATTTATTTCTAAAAATGATCTAAATATTTTAGATGTTCTTTTAAATTTTCAAGTGTCTTGCCAATCAAGATGAGGTATTTGGCATAAAAAAGACTTTTCACTATATAATTATCGAATTACATTCCTTGTCTCTTATATCATTCTTCCAATTTGTCAATGTAAATATTAAATAAAGTAGGTGACAATGGACAACCTTGTTTCACTCTAATTGTTAGTCTTACAATGGCACTGAGAGGGGGGGGTGAATCAGTGCAGCTATTTAAAACTTAAAACTTTAACTCTTAAAGCCAAAAAAATGAAAGCTTAAAACCAAAAACAACAAGTACCACAAGAGAGCATCACATAACACAAGATGTAACGAGGTTCACCAGTTTTGGCTACTCCTCAAAATAGACTGCTTGGACTCCCATCCAAATCCAGCCATTGCAAAGCACCAACTTTATAATTAGTTTACCAGCACCCACTGGAAGGAGCACCAACCCCTGATTTATCTGCATCAACAGAAAAGAGCACCAACCCCTGATTCCAAGCACCAACTTGGACTTCTATTTTTAAATCTTGATTGACATAAAAATGCCTTCTATGTTACAAGACCCTCACTGGTCTATCTTAACTCAAATCAATCTCATGGAAGCATACACTCTTTTATAGCTCTACTTACTACACACTTACAACCCTTTCTTATAGCTTACTCTTGTAGCTCTCATAGCTCTGTACTACTTACAACATTCTTCCAGCTTTTTAACAGCCCACAACACTATCCCTCTATACAGCAACACACTGCTCTATCACCTTGTTTAGAGCACAACACTCTCTTACCGCACAAAGCTCAACTATTTTACGGCTCACTCTTGCTGCTTTATTTCAGCCCCTGTGTTCGGCTCTCTCTTCTCACTTACAGCTTTCTTACACAGACATGTTGTCTCAGCCGTGCTCTCTATTCTCCTTTTTGTAGCACTTTCCCTCTATTCTGCAACACACTGCTCTTTCTTCTCACACGGAGCTCAACCTGACTACTTCATGCAAATATGCTTTTATAACAGTGTTTTGTTTCTATTCTTAACTTCCATATTCATGCATGCAACCTATTAATAGTAACGACTTCTTTATTCTCACATGCAGACTTATTAATTGAATGGTTCTTTGTTTGGGCTTCGAGACGTTTCTCTGTCCAACTCGTGGTCTTTGTCTGATGACTTTCAGTAACCACTGCTGCATGATATTTCTTTGTAACAGTTCCTGTAACTGCAGTAATGACTTCTGTTTACTGTCACTGTAACTACCCCTGTAACTGTCGTAATTACTTTAGTTCACTATTCTTATTTAACTCGCATGATTGTCTTCGCAACACCCCCTGCAACTGTAGTTCTGACTTCAGTTAACTGTTCGTGTTCTAGCTGCATGATTTTCTTCTACAACTGCATCTGTAACTGTCATTTTCCTTCAGTTAACTTTACTTTGACTTGCACTCGTGAAATCACTACATGTCACGATATCGCGACACTTTCGCTGCCTTGAGCTCTTCTCTGCTTGCACTAGAAAAAACATGACATGTCGTGAAATCGTGACACCTTTCACTTTCATACACTCTTCTCAGAAAGCACTAGCAAAACCATGACATGTCACGAAATCGTGACACCTTTCGCTTTCGTACATTCTTCTTTGCATGCACTAGCGAAACCATGACATGTCATGAAATCGTGACACCTTTCGCTTCCGTACATTCTTCTTTGCATGCACCAGCGAAAACGGAACATGTCACGAAATCGTGACACTTTCGCTGCCTTGTACTTTTCTCTGCCTTATGCCCGCGAAAATAGAACATGTCACGAAATCATGACACTTTCGCCTTTGAGCTCTTCCTCCTTGAATTTGTCATGAAATTGCGACGCTTCTGCTTCTGCTTCTGCTTCCATGCTTTTGTCGCGAAATCGTGACACTTCATCCTTCGGAGTCTTCCTCACTGCTGTTGTCATGAAATTGTGACATCTTTTCTCCTTAGCTCTTCTCTTCTCTTCAGGTCACAAAAACGTGACATGTCGCGATATCGCGACACTTTTTCTCTCGAGCTCTTCCTCTTGCAATATGTCACGAAATTGTGACACTTTTTATCTTGCCTTCTCTCTCATGCAATATGTCATGATATCGCGACACTTTTTCTCTCGAGCTCTTCCTATTGCAATATGTCACGAAATTGTGACACTTTTTATCTTGCCTTCTCTCTCGTGCAATATGTCATGATATCACGACACTTTTTCTCCTTAACGCTTTTCTTCTCATCGGATCGTGAAAACCTGACATGTTGCGAAATCGTGACACTTTTTCTCCTTAGCGCTACCTCTTGCAAATTGTCATGAAATCGTGACACTTTTTCTTGCAAGCTCTTTCTCTCGAACCTGTCACGAAATTGTGACACTTTTTCATCTGTACCATCCTTCTTGCAAATTGTCACGAAATCGTGACACTTTTCCTTGCAAGCTCTTTCTCTCAAACATGTCACGAAATCGTGACACATTTTTGTCCGTACTGCCTCTCTTGCAGATTGTTGCGAAATCATGACAGTTTTCTTTGCTTGCGCCTTCTCTCCAAACATGTCGCGAAATCACGACAGTTTTCTTTGCTTGCGCCTTCTCTCCAAACATGTCGTGAAATCATGACAGTTTTCCCTGGATGCGCTTCTTCTTCGAACATGTCATGAAATCGCGACAGTTTTTCCACTTGGCTTTTTCTCTACCAACATGTCGCGAAATCGTGATAGTTTTTCTACTTGCCTTCTTTGCTTTCAACATGTCACAAAATCGTGACAGTTTTTCTACTTGCCTTCTTTGCTTTCAACATGTCATGAAATCGCGACAGTTTTTCTACTTGCCTTCTTTGCTTTCAACAAATTACGAAATCGTGACAATTTATCTTATGCTTTCTCTCTCTTCCATCATGTCATGAAATCGTGACAGTTTTCCTTGCGCTTTCTCTCTCTTCTAACATGTCGCGATATCACGACAGTTTCTTTTCCAGCTTCTCAACATGTCGCGATATCGTGATAGTTTCTCTTCCAGCTTCTCAACATGTCACGATATCGCGACAGTTTCTCATGCTTGCTCAACATGTCACGATATCGCGACACTTTTCTTACTTGGTATTTTTCTTTGAGCTTTTGCATATGGGCCACCTCTGTCTCCTTGGAGAATCATTGTACATGCTCTGTATGATCTCTGAACTCTTGTTCACTTCATCAACTGATCTATCTAATGACTTCTGTGCTCCTATCCATTGCATCAACCGATCCTCTTTCTGTGTTAACAATAATGACTATGCTTTGGCTGCACCTTGCTCATCAATCAACTCCTGTCCATCACCTTGCTCATCAATCAACTCCTATCCATTCCTATCCATTGCATCAACTGATCAACCTGACTATGTTGACAACAATGACAATACTTTGGTTGCACCTTGCACATCACTAATATCACTCCCATAACACTTTGATAGTCCTTTTGGAGTTATAATTTTTGCTACCACTTGCTCAAAAATTCTTTGTACAATTACTTTGTACTTGGTTGGTATGCCACTTTCTTCCATTCTTTTCCATAATTTACCTCTAGGTACTATGTCAAAAGCCTTTTTAAAGTCCACAAAACAACAATAAACTTCTCATTTTTCATTCCATATTCTCTTTATTAGGTGCCTTAAAGTAATGCAATGATCTATTACTGAGTAATTTGGTCTAAACGTTGCTTGACCTATTGATCTCTCTTCTTTATTTTTTACCCTCTAATTGATTTTTCTTTCTACTAAGTTTCCAAAAAATTAAAAAAAGAGAATTTATCTTGATTATGCGGTAATTTGAAGGATTGTTGGTGTCCCCATTTTTATGCAATGATATGACTAGGATGGTTATCCATTCTAATGAAAGGCCTCTCTTAATGATGTCATTAAAACTATTTTGGATGTGTGGTGCTAATATGTCAATGCCATACTTAAGATGTTCAACTTACAAACCATCTATATCTTGAGCTTTACTTCTTGTTATTTTCTTAATGTCCTTTGTTAGAATTTTAGAGAAAAAAGTTCCCCTAATTTCAAAATTTTGATACTTGCTATAGAGTCTTAGATTTTACGTCACATTTGGTTAGGTTAAGTAAAATTTATTTTATCCTTTTTTAAATTTTGTAATAATCCATGAAATAATTTTCATATTTTTGTGAAGAATTTATTTTAGGTTGTCATTCCATATAGTCTATTGTTGATTATTGTAAGTCTTTGTTTCAATAAGCTCATGAGCTCAAAATTCTTGGTTCCTTAAATTTCTATATTTCCTAAGGTCCACTATTAAAAAATTTCCTGACCATTAGTCATTTCCAATTGTTTTCTACCTACATAAATCCCTAAGCCTAAGCTACATTGGTCAATAATTCAATATTCCCAAGGTAATTCACATGTTTCATTTTTATCCTCCCTGTATTCCAAATTCACTTTTCAAAACTATGCTATACCTTCTAAGTCATTCATACCATTCAATTAAATAAATTTTATTCCCCACCATAGTCATTTCCTAAAGTTGGTGAATTTAATATTTCATGAAACGTTCCCTAAGCCAAATTCCTTATCTCCCCATATATCCTATGGTAACTATTCATCACCATCCCTCTAAATTAATCCATTCAATACTAATATAATAAGGTCACCATACTTGTTAAGAAATACCCCTAAAAGTGATACTTCCTAAAATATCACCTAAAATATAGCCGAACAACACTAAATTCACCTAAAATATAGTTAGTGGCCCATATTAATTCAATTGAAATACATTGGGTGGCTTATATTACGTTGCCTGAAAGGGAATGAGGGGATCAGATTAATTCAGCTAAAAGGGACTCATGTCGCTCAAAATCCAACAGAGGGATTAAATCACATTAGCCAAATACCAACATGTAACCTTTTCAATATAGATTGTTCATTATTATCAGGTATGCTATACTACTTTTGCTAAGGGCTGAGGGTCAAGCATACGTAAAATAAATTTTCTCTTTTTTCTTTGACTAGTATTCTTCTTTCAAAATGTTATCACCTAGGTCAACCATAAATTTTATCATTTTATTACCTAAGGTCTTAAACTAAGCCAAAGTAATTTTTCCTCTTAATAGTCATGACTTATTCCCCTAATCACATGAGTCACCACAACCTATTTCTTTTCCCAAAGGTCTAAATTCATTTTTCCTAAAACCTTATGTTCTGATGATAAAACTCTAGGTCCATATTCAAATATGTGTGTTCATGGCCTATAGTTTAGATTTAAGTCAAATTATTCCATAAGGGTGTAGTCACGTTCTTTCCTTTTGAATTTCATATTATACGATGATTAAATCATTTCATCTTCCTAAGGTTAAGGCAAGTGGATAAAGATTTAAAGTTGTGTCTAGGTATTAAGTTCATTCATGTCTATCCACCCCCTCATTAAAAATCTTACACCTTGTCTACATCCTATGGTTACATTTGCCCCTAACTTCTACAATCAAACTAGACCATACAATTTTTATCTATTTTTGGTCTAGCAAATCCAAGCAATGACTATTGATTGGTTAGAAAACTGATGATCAAAATTTCATCGAAAATGCCTAAAAAGTAACAAACGACTCATATTTTTGTCAATCAAAATGCAGTGAAGGGCCTAAGATCGCATCGATTGAAATGTGTCGAATGGACCAAATTCATTTTTGAATATAGAAAAATAAGTCATACATGAAGTGATGCATTTTGAATAGCCCATAATTAATGAGAAAATAATTGAGCTTCCGAGCTAGGTAATTGAATCTAAAAAGGGAGTTGGTGGCACATGTTTTAAAATTAAGTACTGATGACTCAAACAAGAACTAAAAAATGAGATTAAGGGCACACAACCCAAAATACACCCAAACATAAATATCCTTCCAGATTTTATCAGGCACACACCTTAAGACAACGTGGTGAGATAAATGACTCAAATTTGAATAAGTGCCCTAATCAACAATCGATTAATAAAGGTGAATCAAGAAAATATAGTCACACTAGATACATACTGAGCTATTGAGTTGAGAAATTGCTATAATAATTTAAAAAGTTTTAGAACTACATAAAGTAATGGCTTCCTCAAGTGCTGATCCTAGGACTTTTGTTGTCATGTCTAAAATTGAAAAGTTGAATGAAGCTTTGCCTTATCAAAAATTACAAAGGAAAATTATTTCTTAGGATGCAAAGGATTTTTTTAATTTATCAGATCCAAACCAAGATATCATTACTTATTAGGAGTGGGAGATAGAAAATACTATAATTTTTAGTTTTAGGCCAATAATTGAGGATCATCAGTGCCACATGATATTGCGGAAAGGTATTTTCAAGAGGGCATACAAGGCTTGATACAACCCTAGTCCATATTGCAACATATGGGCATGTAACCTGGGTAGATTGATATACCCCAAGGTTTACTATTCCTTTGATATTTTATCCTGGTTAGTAGTGGCATATGATTCCTAGATTGGAGTAATGAGGGATAATACAAATCAAGTCATATTCAAAATAATTCTAGAGAATATTAGTAAAGTATTTCAATTGGAGAAAGCCACAATGAGTCTAGACAATTAGGTAAAAGCTTTCCAAGTCGAGTATATGATTGAAACCACTTTTTATACTAATCTATTTAATTATAATAAACCAATATCATATCATTTTTCTATTTATAAGTCTACACTTCATCCCTAGATAAACAATTATGCCAATATAACCAATATATTAATGGAAACTAAAGATTTGCATTGGATAGAAAAAGAAATTATGTTCTTAATAGTCTAGTGTAATAGAAAGAGACAATCTACCATGTACAAATGAGATAAATTGATTAGTGACACCATAGATAAGGAATTTAGGTAATTACAGAAGGCCATTGCTGAACAAAGTGAGCTAATGACCAATTTTTCACATTATTTATTTCTTATACACCTAATAGTATAAAAAATGGACAAGGCAATTGTTGGATTACGATGAGTATATGAGGAACTTATTCAGGAAAGGTTCCCCTAGATACAAGAAGGAGGGTCTATCTATTCCTAATTTTTTGGTAACTTCCTCTCATCTATTTATCACACACTTTGCAACAAAAATCCCTACAGAATGAGTCTAGGAGTAGCCAAACTTTTGTATGAAAATAGTGTAGGAGATTACTTTTTCACTGAGGATCTCACTTACATAAGAATATATGGGTCTAAAATCCCTCCAAAGGCCCTACCTGGATTTTATTTTATGTCAATTGTCACATTAGAAATTATCAGGAAAATCATAAAAGAGACCAAAATGAGGGCAATAAGAAAACAAAAAGGGATTTAATGGATACATTTTTCTTGTAAGATGAGGCATTATGTGTACAAAGGATATCTGATTTTATTAGGGTCCTTGTAGAAGATGGATTATATGGCTTCACAAAAATCACTTGGTGACCATATGATCCTCACAATTACTATAAAAGCACTACCCCTGAAAAAAGGTCAATTCCCCACTAAGGATATTTGTTCGAAGAAGCCATTCAATTAGCCATAAGAAAAGGACAATCTCTAGAACCTATATGGAGGGATTACAAAGGGAAGATATCATACACTCAAATAGTGATGGTGGAAAATTATCCTATAGAATTAAGAGTGTTGAGAAATATTATAGTGGACTCAGTCACCCCATTGGTCCCTACAATACCTCCTAACGAATATCGAGACCTTGTATTGGAAATTATCAATCAAGAGATCAAACAAGTAGAAGTGTTAATGGAAGTGGTTAACGCTACTACGATAAAAATAGAATATCCCTCAGTTTCTCAAGATACTCATAACATTGTTGAAGATTGTTAGGTAATGGAGCCAGATTGATAAGAAAGGAATTAATTACCATTAAATATTGTTGGTGGGGTTCCAAGGCCATTAAATATTATTGGCGGGGTTCCAAGGCCATTAAATATTGTTGATGGGCAACGATCAACAATAGGAACGTGAACGGGGTTCTAAGAGGAGGATAATCGTATGGATGATTTCAACCCATGGTTTTGACCCATTGTATTCCAACACCACTATGTGGTTTCGGGTAGTGGAAAATTCACGAATCTCTATATATTTTGTACTGTAAAGGTCATCTTAGATGTGAATGCTATTTTCTAGTTTGTAGGAAGAGATGGGAGGAGACATTGTACAAGTGGAGAAGGTTGTTGTATTGTTGCTAAAAGTCATGAATCTCTATATATTTTTTCTCTGTGGAACCATGTATATCTTGTGTCTCTTAAATTTGTGTGATTGCTTGTTGTTTATTACACTATTTCATATTTTGCTTATGGAGGCTTAACTAGGGTTTGAACTATTTCTCCATTTCCATTGTTATTATTTGTTTTTTCATAGGTTGTGTATTGTTTGTACATGGTAAATTCCCAACAACTAGTATCAAAGTGATATTGTTGGGAAAGGGCACTCATAGGAGAGTTTTATGTTAGAGTGGGAGAAATGGAAGTTCAAATTTTAAACTAGAGAAGTTTACTAGACAAAATTTTGGTATGTGGAAAACCAAAGTGGAGGATTATCTGTATTAGAAGGATGATCTGTACTTGGCTCTAAAAAGAAATATTGATGGTAAACCTAGGATGATGGATGATTAGGAATAGGATCTGATAGACAGGAGGGCACTAGGGGTGATCTTGTTGAGCTTGGTTGATTCTATTTCATACAACATCGGGAAGGAAAATACCACTAAAGGAGCCATGGATACACTAGCTAAGTTGTATGAAAAACCCTCAACTTCAAATAAAATTTTCTTGATTAGAAATATTTTTACTATGAAGTTGCAAGAGGGTGGATCTATCCAAGAACACCTTAATGAGTTTTATGTTGTTATGGGTTCTTTAAAATCTTTCGGGATTTATTTTTATGATGAGGTTATGAATTTAAGGTTTATTTGTTCACTACTAGACTCGTGGGGTAGTGTTGTAATGGTAGTGAGTAATTTTGTGCTTGGATCTAGAAAATTGGTGTTTGATGATGTGGTTAGCACAATACTTAGTGAGGATATTAGGAGAAAAACCTCAGGGGAGGCTTCATCATCTGGAGTAGGACTATCTACAGAAAGCAAAGGCAAAAAAAAATAAAGACGAAAATGCCAAGCTAGATGGAAAAGCCAAAACAGAGGAAAATCGAAGGGTAGATCTAAAAGTAGAGACAAAAGCAAGATTGATTGCTGGAATTGTGGGAAGAGTGTAAAATTCAAGAGGGAGTACAAATACAGAAAGAAAATTGAGGATAATAATGGGAATGATGCTCAAGAGGTAAAAATTGTAGGTGCAATTTATCAGGATGTCTTGATTCTTGCAACAAATTGCACGAGTGAGTTTTAGGTTATGGGATCTGGAGCTTCTTATCATGTCACTTATCATAGGGAGTACTTTGATGATTATACTCCAGGCCATTATGGAGAGGTTTTGTTGGGTAATAACTTTCCATGTGAGATTGTGGGTATTGGCACAATGAATGTAAAATTACCAAACAAAAATATCTGGATGCTTAAAAATGTTAGGAACATTCCTGATCTTAAGAGGAACCTAATTTAAGCCAGTGCATTTTATTTGGAGGGATGGAACACTAATTTTAAAAATTAGAAATGGAGAGTGACAAAGGGTTCAATGGTGATTACAAAAGGTGAGTTGACTGGAACTTTGTATTTATTGTGGGTATTGACACAATGAATGTAAAATTACCAAATGGAAATATCTGGATGCTTAAAAATGTTAGGAACATTCCTGATCTTAAGAGGAACCTAATTTAAGCCAGTGCATTTTATTTGGAGGGATGGAACACTAATTTTAAAAATCAGAAATGGAGAGTGACAAAGGGTTCAATGGTGATTGCAAAAGGTGAGTTGACTGGAACTTTGTATTTACTGTAGAACTCATCTTATTGTACATTGAACTATGCTTATCAAGATGATGAGAAAGCATGTAATTTGCGGTTGGGTCATATGAGTGAGAAAGGGATGAAAACCCTTCACTCCATAAATATGTTGCCAAAACTCAAGGATATTGATTTGGGTTTCTGTGAAGGTTGTGTATACGAAAAATAGAAAAGGGTAAGATTTTTGAAAGTTGATCCAAAAAGTAAGAAAGAGAAATTAGAGTTAGTACACTCATATGTGTGGGGTCCCTCACCGGTACTTTCTCTTGAGGGCTACTCTTATTATGTTACCTTCATTGATTATTTCAACAGGAAGACATGGATCTACACAATTAGGCATAAATCTGATTTTTTTTACACTTTTTGGAAGTGGAGAGAATTAGTGGAGATTGAGGCAGGTAAGAAAGTAAAGTGCCTTAAATCTAACAATGGTGGTGAATATTGCAGCAAGGCATTTGAGGACTATTGCATAAAGTAAGAAATTAGGAGAATCAAGACTACTCCTAGGACACAACAGGAGAATGGAGTCTCATATATGATTAACATAACTACAATGGAGCGTGCTAGAGAAATGAGATTGCATGCAGGGTTGCCATTATTTTGTTGGGCTAGTGCAATTGATACAATAATTTATTTGATTAATAGAGGACCTTGTACTGCATTGGACGGAGGTATTCCAAAGGAGACTTGGAAAAATAAGCCTATAAACTACCATTTTCTTAGAGTATTTTGTTGTGAGGCTTTTGCCCATATAGATAAAGAAAATAGGAGTAAGCTTGATGCAAAGTCTAGAAAGTGCTATTTTATTGGTTATGGTGTGGATGCGATGGGATATAGGCTATGGTATAATGTTTTCCAGAAAGTTATCAGGAGTAGAGATGTGATTTTCAATGAGGATATGTCGTACAAGGATAGGCACATACAGGTTGAAGAGGATGCACCTGAGTTTATTTACTTGGATGTAATCCCAAAGCATGGTGTAAAAAGATAGCCTCTTGTTCATATTGATAAACATGGTGCTCATAAGTAAGAGCAAGGTGAACAAGAAATTTTTGTTACTCCACCATCATTCCCACAGGAAGTAAGGAGATCTACAAGGGTAAGACATGCACCTGATAGGTATTCTCCTGCTTTACATTATGTACTGTACACTATGTCGGTGAACCAGAATGCTTTCATGAGGCTTTGAAAGTGGATGCTACGATTAAGTGGGAGCATGCTATGAAGGATGAGATAGAATCATTGACTCAAAACCAAACATAATATTTGGTTGATCTTACCAAGGGTGAAATGGCATTGCATTGAAAATGGGTGTACAGGGTGAAGGACGAAGTTGATGGCAACAAGAGACACAAAGTAAGACTTTTTGTGAAAGCATCTGCATAGAGAAAATGTATTGACTATGATGACATTCTATCACCTGTAGTAAAAATGACTTCAATTAAGACTATTTTGAGTATAGTTTTAGTAGAAGATCTTCATATTGAACAGTTAGATGTGAAGACAACATTCCTTCATGGGGATTTGGAGGAGGGGATCTACATGAACCAATCAGAGGGGTTTAAGTTCAAAGGCAAGAAGAGCCTTGTGTGTAAACTAAAAAAGACCTTGTACGGTTTGAAGCAAGCTCCAAGGCAATGGTATCTCAAGTTTGATAGTTTCATGAGTGAGCATGATTTTACTAGGACAAATTGTGTTTATTTTTGGGCTATAGGAAATGGTATCTTCCTTATTCTCTTATTGTATGTTGATGATATGCTTGTGGCAGGATCCAATATGTAGGATATTAAGAAATTGAAAAGGGAGTTGACAAGTCGATTTTCCATGAAGGATTTGAGGGAAGCCAAACAAATCCTTGGCATGAGAATCACTAGAGACAGGAAGGAGAAAATACTAAAGTTTTCTGAATAGGATTATGTGGAAAATATGCTTAAGAGGTTCAGTATGCATGATGCAAAATCGATAGCCCAACCTCTTGCAAAGCACTTTAAGCTCTCAAAGAAGCTATGTCCCAAGATAAAGGAGGAGGAAGAGTACATGAGGAAGGTACCCTATTCTTCAATAGTTGGGAGTTTGATGTATGTTATGGTGTGTACAAGACTAGATATTACCCAAGCAATGGGAGCTGTGAGCCTATATATGAGTAATCCAGGTAAATATCACTGGCAAGTAGTAAAATGGATACTCAGGTATTTGAAAGGGACTTCAAAATTTTGTTTGAATTTTGGAGGTTCCAAAATTGAGTTACAGGGCTATGTGGATTCAAATATGGTAGGTTATTTGGATGGTGGGAGGAGTACTACTGGGTATGTATTCACAGTTGGAGGTACAACAGTGATTTGGATATCCAAGCTACATCGTGTTGTATCTCTTTCTACTATGGAGGTTGAGTATGTAGCCATCACGAAAGGTGCCAAAGAGTTCATATGGCTTTAGAGGTTGATTTAGGAGTTGGGTCAGGAGCAAGGATATGGGAAACTTTGGAGTGACATCCAAAGTGCCATTCATTTAGCTAAGAACTCTACTTTTCACTCACAGAAAAAGCACATTCAGTGAGGTATCACTTCATTCGATCAACAATGGAGGATGGTTTGGTAAAGTTGGGTAAGATTCACACTTCCCAATTTTTTTTTGATATGCTTACTAAAGTAGTAACCAGGGAGAAGTTGATATTTTTCTCTACTTTGGTTGGTATTAAGGAGTAAGGTCATGATTATGAGAAAATTTTAGTCCTAGGATGTAAGGATGTTGCATCAATCTTGTCTCCAAGTGGGAGATTGTTAGGTAATGGAGCCAAATTGATAATAAAAGAATTAATTACCATTAAATATTGTTGGTGGGGTTCCAAGGCCATTAAATATTGTTGGCGAGGTTCCAAGGCCATTAAATATTGTTGGTAGGGTTCCAAGGCCATTAAATATTACTGATGGGCAATAATAAAAAATAGGAACGTGAATGGGATTCCAAGGGGCAGCGCCCCTGGATAATTTTTTTGAAAATTTAACTGTATTTCTTGGTGAAAAACACTTGTCAAAAGAACGTGATAACCGTATGGGTGGTTTCAACCCATGGTTTTGGCCCATTGTATTCCGACACCACTATGTGGTTTCGGGTAGTGGAAAATTCATGAATATCTATATATTTTGTACTGTAAAGGTCGTCTTAGATGTGAATGCTCTTTTCTAGTTTGGAGGAAGAGAGGGGAGGAGACATTGTACACGTGGAGATGATTATTGTATTGTTGCTAATACAAAGTACTGATTATTTCTCCATGAACCATGTATATCTTGTGTCTCTTATATTTGTGTGATTGCTTCTTGTTTATTGCACTGTTTCCTATTTTTCTTATGGAGGCTTAACTAGGGTTTGAACTATTTCTCCATTTTCTTTGTTATTATTTGTTTTTTCATAGGTTGTGTATTTTTTGTACATGGTAAATTCCCAAAAAATATATTGGAAAGGGTAAGGAAATTATTTCTATTTCATATGTACAAGATCAACCTATAGTAATAGATTTGGCCAAAGTACTAATGTTTCCACAACATAAGCTATAAATAACTATAGATTTACCCAAAGTGGTGCCCACTGCCATAGTGGTAAATAAAGAAGAAATTAAAATATCTTCAATAGTGCTAACAAAAATATAATATGTCGGGGGATTATCTAACCTTCTTAGAGAACATTTGGTGAGGTTCATAAGTCCTCCCAATTCTATAAAGCATAAGAAGACTAGATATGAAATTATACCTAATACTCTTTAAATTATCACTCTAAATAGGGTCAAAGAAGCCATTCAATTTGATCCTTTTGAAGAAGATAAAATTCAAGCAATAGTAGAAGGAAAAACAACTAAATTTCATCACACTATCGAGTAATAAAGTGCATACCTTGCATAAAAAACAATAATTAAAATCCCTACAAAATGTATGAAATAATTTCAAATTAATCTAGCAACAAGGTATGTAGAAGTCATAGGAGACCCAGTCATTCTGATGAAATATAAAATTTGTGCATAAGCACATACTGCACTTGCTATAGAGAAATAAATTATTGAATTGAGATTTAGGGTAGCCAAAGTCGATCAGTTGCAAGATAAAAATAAAAACTTACATGCAAAAATTGGCAGGCTCAAAGGACAACCTTTATGTAGAAGCAACTCAAAAAATTGATGTAAAAGTCTTCATCTAGTATAGAGAGAAAGTTACTTTAGAATTGTAGAATGAAAAATGAGCATTGGCCCTTCTCCTCAATGATATTATGGATGTTATACTCTTGTCCCAGATAATTAGAGTTCTACTGGGAACAAATGAAAAAGTAGACACCATATGAGAAGTATTTCAGATTTGTGAAGAACAATATGAAATACTATGAGATCGAGTAGTAGCAATTTTAGACGGAAATGTGGTAAAATTTAAAGATCAATTTACTAAGGTGACCACTTATTTGCATGAAAGAGCTCATTAGGAATATGTGGTTGCTGACTTGGAGAAATGGGTTAGAGAAATGAATAAAAAAAGAGAACAAGCTTGGATCAAATTTGAAGAATTTTTTACTATTGAAGATGTCAATAATATAATATGTAAAAGGAGATTTGAATTTTATTTTGGTATAAACAATGAAGAAAATCTAGCTCAACAATTTGCTGATTTGGCTAAAACAATAGGGTCAACAATTACCTTTTTGCAAGAGAATAAAAATACCACTAAACACTATAAAAATAAGTCTCAAAGGATAATGGATGCCATCATAGCCACAACAGATGTATGTGTGGACATTTGGGCCAAAATATCCAATATGGTTGGTGGGCTCAAATTTAAAGGAAAGAAGAAGGAACCAACAAAGGTGATAATGAGATAGAAAAAGAAGATCCACGGTCCAGTTCAAAAAAAGATAAAATATTAGCATAACCAGATACAAGGTTAGAAATAATATAGTTGTATGGTCCAAAATTAATATAGTTGTACCCCCTTTTTTAAGATTCAAGATCTCAGCAATAGCCAAGTGGCAGGTTTTTGAATAATCAACTTGGGATAGTTGCATTTTTATTGTAATGCATTCATAAGAGCAAGGGATGGAATTTTTCTAGATGGAAAAATCTACTACACGTAGCTATAACAGAATAATAATCCCTAAAATTATATAAATAGTTATATCAATTACAATTAGGATCAAGTTTTACATCGCTATTTTTTCCTGGAGGTATTTTGAGTGTCCTTGTTTTACCATTTTATTCATCCTTTTGTGTCTTTTTTCTTTTGTAATTTCTTATTTCTCCCCATTATTGTGTAGGTTTTGTTAAGGAAGCATTTAGGAAGCTAAGATTATTTCCAGATACTAAATCAGAAGCTTGGAGGCCAACTGTTACCATCTTGAAATAACATTAATATGTTTACAATATTACTACAATTGGTAATGGACAAGACACTGGTCTACTGTTAGACGAATAATCTTAGGGTTTAAGTGAATCTTGGTCACCAACCACTTAATTGGTAATTTGGACGAGCATGGACATATGAAGAAACATTATAATCTCACCTCAAGGGTATCCTTACCCTACTCAGTCTATCTAGAGTCACTTTGGATAATATTTTCTTGAGTTAAAGTAGCAGATCGACCAAAGTCTACAATACGATTTGTGATCAAAAAAATATTGTGGTGCAACGTAATAAATAAGATACACAATAATTTTCGACAACATATTTTAGCACCATTTCTAGGGATCAACTACTTGTTTTTATTGTTTGAATTTTTCATTGTTTTCTCTGTATTATTTTCAAAAATTCAAAATACAATGGTCATGGGTCTTGTCATTTTAAAAAAAATTATCTTTATTTTTCTGCATTACCCATATCCCTTAAGTGCATTACTATTTTGTGAGGCTGAGAGTATGAAGCTCAAGCAATCTATACCATAACATCCTTGTTATTTTTGCACATATTATGCTGGCGAATCCGACTGGTTAATACCCATAATTCAAGAATTAAAGAAAGAAGCAACTTGTCTTGGTGTCTACAAGGAGTGATCAAGGTATCTATCTAGAGATATCAAATCCATGTGTGCTCTAGAATCATAATAAAACACATGTATCTAAAAGTATTGTTTCTAGAAATAATTCTAATTCTACTATTGATAACACTAGATCTAGTATTATTCCTTCTATGAGTGTTACCTTGAACCCTATTAATACCACTCCTATAGTTAACATGGCCAATCCACAACCTAATATTCATCAATGGAGAACCAATAGGTACCTCCCTTTTGTCTTACCTCCAAATTTGAATCCCTTGCTTGGAAAAGCTCATAAGTATTTACCCAAGTTTCAAGGGAACAATGATATATTTAGTGAAGATCGCATTAGAGATTTTCTATATGTTATGGATAGTCTTGAAGTGAATGAGGAAGATGTAGTCGTTAGGCTATTCTTGAAAATAAAAAAAAAATATTCCAGAGAATGGTTTAACAGTCTAGTTGGTATTGTTCACAATTTCCATGAAATGGAGGAAATTTTTCTCAAGAAACATGGTGAAAGTAAAAATGAATAGTCTCATTTAACCGAATTGGCTACAATGAAAAAGAAAGAGAATGATTCAATAGAATATTCTAATAGGATATTTAACAAGATCAAAAATAAAATCTTTGTTGGGTTAAGACCTAGTGACATATAACCAATTTGTTTTTACAAGAATGCATTTCTAGGAGAATTCAACTATGAGTTAAGATAAGAACAAGTAACTACTATTGATACATGCATGGACAAAGCCATTTATATTGTAAGAAATATGATCAAAAGTGATAAAATGAAACCTTACTCTTTAGAGCTAAATCAACCTGATAAGAAACCAAAGAAAGTAGGGTTTACTATATTGAAGAAAATAGAACAAGATCCTATGGAAAGGCTAGCTAATCAGATGACACAATTGTTAAAGCTATGAATAATAGATCAGAAGGATTGAAAGAGGAAAAGAGAATAATGCTAAAAATTCACACTCTCAAGGTGATAAACAACAAGGGGATAACAAACCTTCTTTCAGAAGAAACTTTAACAAAAATTGGAATAACAATAACTTTGATGAAGGGAAAAAAAATAGAAATGATGATAATAACTAGAAAAGGAAAAAAAAAAAAAAAAACTTAGATGTTGTTCCAAACCCCATTTATTTTGTTAATGTAACTGCAAAATTTTCTTTCTGTTGTTCTACTTGTGATGTTCCTCACAATTTAGTTGATTGTGGAATTTATCTAAGTATGCATAATAATATAGATCTTAAGTATGAGTCTCAGGAAGATATAAGGATTAATGCTTGTTGGACTCAAGAAGATGAATCTAGAGAAAAACTATTCAAAGAAAACATGGATTCATATGCTTCTAACCATCATCCCAAGATCCTAGTCATCAATAATGTGGAAATCATGTAGATATCACACGATTCTAGATATGATAGAATGAAACAAGAAAATTTGACACCAATAGTAGGAGAGATAGAGGTACTAGAAATAATACACACAATGAACCTAAGGAATAGAATAGTGTGAGGTAAGGTAGATAAAGTATCTACTAGTGAAAACAAAGGATAAATGAGTCTGAAAACATTTGTCTATAAATATAAGCAACAAAAAGATAAAAAGATCATCCCTGAAGTAGTTGAAGTAGATGAATATTTACATAAGAAACAAAGAGAAGAATTTTTAAGAAACTTGGATGCTAAGAAAATTGAATTTGATGCTAGTTTAGAGATAACTAGAAAAAAGGTTAACATTACCTTTGGTGAGATGATGACTATCCCAAAATATAGAGATCGGGTTTGCAAAGCCTTTGGATTAATATATTATACATAGGGTTAGACATGTAATGCTCTAAGACCAAAAATTCATGAAACCAGAACACCCTCTGTAGTCAGACCATTTTATGTGTTCCTTAGGTATACATCAAAATTAAGAGACCAATATGTCATCCATAATAGCATGTTAGACAATAGTTGCTCACATAATATAATTCCTAAACAAGTAGTAGATCAGTTTGGACTTATTTGCACAAGAGATTCTCCTCTTGTTTTAATAATGGATAATATATAGATACCATGTGTGGGAGTAATAACTAGTTTGCTAGTATATCTAGATCAATATCCAAAGAAAGGCATTGTCATGGATGTAGCAGTAGTGGATGTAGATCCTTTCTTCTCCTTATTGTTGAGTAGACACTAGGTTGAACAACTAGGTGGCTCTATTTAGTTAGATTGGTCTTATGCTACTATTCCACTATCAAGAAAAGAAAATGCTACTCTTAAGAGAGAACCTTTTAACAAATATTCTATAGAACTGAGAAAATATGATGATACTATGATAAATCTAGTTAATTTTGTTGAGGAAAAAGGGATGGGAGTATGGCATACACCATTCATAAAAGAAGTTTCTGATGCTAAAGACATGGACCCAAAAAATAGAGCAAAAGTTGATGCAGAATATGATAGAATTCTAACTTCAGAAATGTGGACTATGATATTTGATGGAGTTAAGTCACAAACTAGGGTTGGTGCAAGGATAAATTTGACTGACATTAAGGGTAACTATTTAGCTATCCCCTATATACTTGAGTTCCCTTGTACTAATAATGTGGCTAAATATGAAGCTTTACTGCTTGGGCTTATAAAATCCAACAAATTAGGCATCGATTACTTGACTGTCAGTGGAGATGCATAACTAATCATTCAATAAGTAAAGGGAATATATCACGCTAAGCATTTGAGATCAAGACAATATAAACAAGTAGTGTTGATTGAGATACATAGGTTTTTAGCATTCAATTTGTTGTATATTCTAAGACTACAACATAATTATATTGTAGACCTATTAGATATAAATTCATTTGGTGTAGATTATCTAGAAATTGATACAAAATTTATGGATAAAGTTTCTACTATTTCTATTTATAAACCATTTGTACCAAAAACAATTGTCTATCTCCTAGTATTTTACGATGATAATGACATTAAATACTCTGTGACTCTTCAAAATCAATTTGTTGATGTAATATGTGAGGAAGAATATGAAGAGAAATTAAAGGATGCCATTGGAGAACCAGTTGAATTTATCCAACTAAAAAAAAAAGAATCCCTAGGGGTTTTTTTCTTTGGAAAGTTTATTTGATGATTTTGACAAAGCTTATAAGCCACTCTTTTAAGAATTTGAATTTGATGATGTTAATATCATAATCGAGGAAGAGCCAATGATGGTTAAAATAATTAAATATTTGTCAAGGAAACAAAGATAATAGTACATTAGTATTTTGAAAAAAAATAAAGATGCTTTTTACTAGAGCTATGAAGATTTGAGGATATTTAACACAAATGTTATGACTCATTTAATACCTCTACAAGAAGATGTAAATCCTTTCAGGCAAAATCAAAGAAATTTCAACCTCACATTACATCCAGTTATGCATAAGGAAGTACAAAAGTTATTGGATGCCAAAATAATAAAAAAGGTAAGATTTTCTTCTTGAATAGAAAATTTGGTACCAACCAGGAAGAAGAATGGAGATATTAGAATATGCATTGACTTCAGGAATTTGAATAAAAGTTCACTTAAATACAATTAATCACTCCTCAACATGAAGCAATTATTGTAGGCAGTAGTTGGATAAGCTAGGATGTCTTTGCTGGATGGTTTTTTAGGGTATAAAAGATATTGGATAATCCAAAGGATAGATATAAGATTGCTTTTATCATACCTTGGAGAACTTTTGAGTATATAATAATGTCATTTAGACAAATGAATGCAGGTGTAACCTTTCAGAGAGTTATGGATTTTGCTTTTAAAGGTTTGATATTCAAAATTGTTGTATATCTTGATGACATCACAGTTTTTTCTAAAAATATAGAAGACCACTTTGAACATTTAGCTACTATGTTTAACAGGTGTAAATAATTTGGCATCTCTTAATCCTAAGAAATGTATCTTTGGAGCAACACAAGGAAAATTGTTAGGGCATGTTGTTTCTAAAGAGGGCATCAACATTGATCCACAAAGGACATAAGCTATTGCTAAAATTCCTCCCTCCTAAAAATCTGAAAGGAGTTAGATATTTCTTTGGAAATATTAACTTTGTAAGGAGGTTTGTCCCCAATTTTATTGAAATTTCAAAGCCTATCAATGATATGATTAAGAAATATGGGGATATAAGGTGGACAAAAGAGAATATCAGAGCTTTTTATAGTATTAAATATGCCATCACTACAACCCCTGTGTTGAATTGCCCTAATTATTCTAAATATTTCAATATATTCCTTTGCATTAGAGCATACTATTGTTGTAGTTCTATCTTAGAAAGATGATGAGAATAATGAAAGACCCATAGCTTTTATGAGTACAAGACTAAAAGGAGCTCAATTAAAATATTCCATGATAGAGAAACATGCTTATGATTTAATAAGAGCATTGGATTATTTTAAGAGTATATTTGGATCAAACAAAGTAACATATTACATTCCTTTCATACCCATAAAAGATGTCCTTACTCAATCAGAATCCACAAACAATATTACAAGGTGTATGGTTAAAATATTGTAGTATTATATAGAATTAAAAGTAGTTCAAATTATCAAGAGACAGGGTTTAGCAAAATATATGGCTAATATATAAGGGGAAGATGTGAATAATACTATCATGGTAGATGAGATGCATGAAATTAGAAGAATTGACAATGTTGAGTGCAAATGGTATGATGATATATTAATGTATCTTTAGTCCTTATCCTTTCCAAGAGGTATATCTTAAAACAAAATGAGATTTGTTAAACAACAAGCCCATAAATATTATGTTCAAGGAGGTAAACTTTATTGGAAGTATATGGATGGCATACTATTACTTTATTTATTTTAGAAAGAGGTCCTTCATGTGCTTAAAGAATATCATACTGGATTCTATGGTGGTCATTTTGCACCTAAATATGCTACCAAAAAATCATGAGAGTTGGTTAGTACTGGCCTTCCCTGTTCAAATATGTTCATCAATATGTAAGAAAATGCCATAGTTGCTAGATTGTTGTAAAAAAGAAGACTTTGGTAGCAATGCCTCTCAAGCTAGTAATTATTGAAGCTCCATTTACACAATGGGGGATTAACCTAATTGGTGAAATCAATCCTAATTATTTAGGAGGTTAGAAATGGATTATAACATCAACCGAATATTTTACTAAGTGGGTAGAAGTAGCTCCCCTAAAGAAATAAACAATTAAAGTATTAATAATATTTTTAGAAGAAAATATTTTGACCATATAGGAGTCCCTAATAAATTGGTAACAAATAATGGTAATTATTTCACTTCATTTGAAATACTAGAATTGTGTGCTAAATATGCAATTGAACTCTCTCATTCTGCTAACTATTGCCCTTAGGGAAATGGCTTAAAAAAATATTCAAATAAAAATATAATTACCAAAGTCGGGAGATCACTAGGCAAAAATAAGAGAAGTGAAAATAGCAAACTAAATATTGCTCTTTGGGAAGACATGCTCTCAATCAAAATAAGCATAGGAAAGTCCTCTTATGAACTAGTGTATGGTGAGAATTCTCTATTACCCCTTCAAGTAGAAATAAATACCTTATCTCTAATTTTACAAGACCATGAAAGTATTGATGCCTTACAAAGGAAGTTAGATAAGATTGTGCAGTTACAGGAGAAAAAAATAGAAGCTTTGATAAATATGACATATAGTTTAGCTCTTTAACACAAAGATAAAAGGTAAACCATTCTTTAAAGGAGATATAGTGATATATTAGAACCCCAAAAATGAAAGACATGGAAAAAAAGTTAAGCTAGAGACCAAATGGCTTGGACTATATCAAATCATTTAGATTTTTGGGTAATACACTTACAAGTTGCAAACTCTAGAAGGAGAACAAATTCAAATCCCAATCAATGGTCAACATCTAAAGTTGTATCAACCCTATTTTGGGGTCACAAGAGGATGCCATAATTGTATTTCAAAAAAAAAGAAGGGTTGTTATAATTTTTAGGTCTTTTGGTCATTATTTCAATGAGCCAGTCTCTTTCAGATTTCATATTTTAACATTAGGTGATTAGGTAGAGGAGTGTTATTTTTCTATTTATTTTTAGGTGATTTTAGGAAAACGTGATAAAGACAACCAAAGATTTTGAGATTCTCAAGTGTTTCAAGTTTTCACCACTCATCCCAATCGAAACCTTTGTTGGATCCAAACAAATCCAACCTAAGAAGTATCCCTAATTTCAAAAATTTAATACTTCCTATAGAATATTAGGTTTTAGGTCACATTTGTTTAAGTTAAGTTCAATTTTTTTGTCATTTTTCAAAATTTGTAATAATCCATGAAATAATTTTCTTACTCTTGTCAAGAATTTATTTTAGGTTGTCAGTCTATATAGTTTATTTTTTATTATTATAAGTATTTATTTCAATAAGCTCATGAGCTCAAAGGTCTTGGTTCCTAAAATTTCCATATTCTCTAAGATCCAATATTGAAAAATTTCCTGACCATTAGTCTTTCCCAAAATTTTCCTACCCCTAAATAAATCCCTAAGCCTAATATACTTTGGTCAATAATTCAATATTCCCAAGGCCATTTGCATGTATCATATTTATCCTCCTTGTATTCCAAATTTACTTCATAAAATTATGCCATACCTTCTAATTCATTCCTACCATTCGATTAAATAAATTTTCTTCCAATAGTCATTTCCTAAAGTTAACGAATTAATATTTCATGAGACATTCCCTAAGCCAATTCCTTATCTTTGCATATATCCTATGGTAACTATTCATAACCATGCCTCCATATTAATCCATTTCATACTAATATAATAAGCTCATCGTCCTTATCAAGAAATACCCCAAAAAGTGATACTTCCCTCTACCTAAAGTTTATGGATCAGTGACACATAAAATCAAATCCCCCTTCTTGCATTAGCTTCTAAACATGAAATACTAAGTCAATGAAGCATGATATTTTCCACCATTTACTAAGGTCTAAATTCTATTCAAAAAAGTCCCTCGAAATATTAAAATATCACTTAAGGTTTTCCTTCGAATAAACTAGAAGGCATGGAATTGTTTGGGAAAATACCAACATTGGAAGCTGATTGGCTAGAGAATTTTGTGGCCCAAAATACGTCAAGAAAATTCAAGCGAAGCCTCTTGATTGGATGTATAAATGAGTGTTACAGAGTGAATTATTCGAACACCAACACTCAAATCCTATTGTCTGAGAAAATGAGTGGCCCAGAGTAAGTGACTTGAAAGCCATTGGATGGTTCATATCTCTTCGGGTGAATAGCACCAAATTTTCTTGAAAGGTAGTGAATGACATAGATTAATTTTTCCAAAAGGTACTCAAGTCACTAAAAATCCAATGGGAGTTTTAGATTGCATTGATCGAACACCAATGTGCAACCTTTTCAATTTGGGCCATTTATTATTATTAGGTACACATATCCTGCTTTTTCTAAGGGCTGAGGGTCAAGCATACATAAAATAAATTTTCCCTTTCTACCTTGACTAATTTTTTTCTTTTAAAATATTATCACTTAGGTCAGCCATAAAATTTAACATTTTATTACCTAAGGTGTTAAACTAAGACAAAGTCATTTTTCCTCTTAATAGTCATGACTTATTCCCCTAAGCACATGAGTCACCACTGACCTATTCCTTTTCCCAAAGGTTTAAATTTATTTTTCCTAAAACCTTATGTTCTCTTGATAAAACTCTAGGTCCATATTCCAATATATGTGTTCATGGCCTATAGTTTAGATTTAAGTCAGATTATTCCATAAGGGTATAGTCCTATCCTTCCTTTTTTACTTTAATATTATACGATGATCAAATCATTCCATATTTATAAGGTTAAGGCAAGTGGATAAATATTTAAAGTTGTGCCTAGTTCTTAAGTTCATTCATGTCTATCCACCCCCTCATTAAAATTCTTGCACCTTTTTAACATCCTATGGTCACATTTACCCCAAAATTCCATAATTAAACTAGACTGCACAATTTTATCTGCTTTTGCTTGGGCTAATCCAAGTGATGACTGTTGATTGGTTATAAAGTGGATGGTCATAATTTGATCAAAAATATAAAAAATATAATAGACAACTCATCACATCAGTCGAAATGCAGTGAAAGATCCAAATCATGTCAATCAAAATGTAGTGAAGGGTCCATATTGCATCAGTCGAAAGGCACCGAGTGACCCAGATTCATTTTGGAATATAGATAAATAAATCATGCATGAAGTGACACATTTTTACTGTCCCATAATTAATGAGAAAATAAGTGGGATTTTTAGCTAAGTAATTGAATTTAAAAAGGGAGCTAGTGGTACATGTTTTAAAATTAAGTACTGATGACTTAGACAAGATCCAAAAAATGGGATTAAGGGCATATAGGCCAAAGTACATCCAAACATAAATATCCTTCTCGATTTTATCATTCACATTCCTTAAGACAACACGATGAGATGAATATATTGGATTTGAACTAGTGCCCTAATCAATGATTTATTAATAAATGTAAATTAAGAAAAGATAGTTCTATGATAGGTTAGATCGTTATGGAAGGTAATGTGTTGATCCTTGGGTGGTAGAAACATAGAAGCAATTGTTATGGATTTATTACACAACATGCAAATAAATTATTTAAAAATACCAATAAAGCATCATTGATATTGCCATCTATAGTCAAACTAGATACATACTGAGTTATTGAGTTAAGAAATTGATGTAAGAATTTATAAAGTTTTATAAATATATAAATAAATGGCCTCCTCAAGTGTTGCTCCCAAGACTTCTGTTGTCATGTCTAGAATAAAAAAATTGAATGAAGTTTCATCTTATCAGAAGTTACAAAGGAAAATTATTGCTTAGGATGTGAAGGATTTTTCCAATTCATGAGGCCCAAACTGAGAGATCATTGCTCATTAGAAGTGAGAGATATAAAATACTATGATTTTTAGTTTTGTTCTAGTAATGGAGGATTATCAACGCCACCCAACATTGCTAAAAGGAATTTTAAAGAGGGCATACAATGCTCGATACAACCTAGTATGTACTACAATAGATGGGTGTGTAACCTGGATAGATTGATATACCTCAAGGTTTACTATTCTCTAATATTTTATCCTACATAGTAGTGGCATATGATTCCCAGACTAGAATAATAAAGGATTATGCAAATCGAGCCATATTTTGAATATCTCCAAAGAATATCAATAAAGTATTTCAATTGGAGAAAGCCACAACGAGTCTAAACAACTAGGTAATAGCTTCGCAAGCCCAACATATGATTGGAACCACTTTTTATTCTAAGTTATTTAATTATAATGAATAATGTCATCTCAGTTTCTTGTTCATAAGTTTGCACTTCATCCCTAGGAAAAATATTATGTCGATATAATCAATATATTAATGGGAACTAAAGATTTGCATTGGGTAGAAAAAAAGTTATGTTCTTAATAGTTCAGTGTAATAGAAAGAGACAACCTACCATGTACAAATGGTAAAACCTGATTAGTGACACCATAGATAAGGAACTCAAGGAAGTACAGAAGGCCATTGCTAAACAAAGGGAGTTGATGCCCATTTTTTCACATTTTTCCTTTCTTGTACACCTAATACTAGGACACATGGACAAAAAGGCAATTGTTGGATTAGGAGTAAACAAGGATATTTTTTAGGAAAGTCTCCCTTGGATAGAAGGATGGTCTAGCTATTCCTAATTTGTTTGGTAAGTTCTCCTCATTTTTAGATCACACACTTTGCAACAAAAATCCCTATAAAATGAGTCTAGGAGTAGCCAAATGTTTGTATGAAACTAATGTAGGAGATTAATCTTTTATTGGGAACATCACTTACATAAGAATATATGGGTCTAAAATCCTTCCAAAGGTCCTACCTAGATTCTATCCCATGTCAATTATTGCATTAAAAAATATCAAAAAATTGCATAAGGGACCAAAGTGAGGGTGGTAAAAAAATAAAAAGGGTTCCAATGGATAAGTATTCTCTATAATATGGGGCATTACTGTACAAAGAATATCCAAGTTTATTAGGATCCTTGTGGAAGATGGATTCATATGGTTGTTGGACTTGTATTGAATATTTTCCATGTTATTCAAGTGGGGCTAACTATAAAAGAACTTTACACTCTACCCCTATCCTCATCGGGGTTCAAGGCTAGGTTGGGCCCCGAGAGAGGGTACGTGGTTTTAGCCCCTATTTGGGGGTCCAGGGGAATTAGCCCTAGGGAAATGTTTTTGGGTGTTTAAGCTATTTTTAGACCCATATGGGTATTTTTGGGTTAATATAATGTCGGACCATGGTTTTGTTCCAATGGTATTGTAAAACCCTTCTTGTGTTGTTGGTATATAAAACAACACTTGCATGAGGGTTTGGTAATAAATTTACAAGAAATGCAATCGTAAGAAAAAAGCAAGTGAAATGATATTATTGTATTGGAGATGGTCAAGTTTATACAATAAGGAGATATTCTTGCTAGGTTTTTCCTGAAAGGGTTTCCCAGGATAAATTATTTGTAATGTGTTCTTTGTTTTTTCTTTTTGATTATGCACTTACTGCTTTTCTAGATTCTATTTATTGGGGTGTTACTTCTCTTCATTTGGCATAAGAGATAGGTTTTAGATTTGTTTGAGGAGTAAGGTTTTCAACCCTGGGATAAATTGATTCTTGAGTGAGAGCAATGCATGGAATAATATGGATGAAGAAAAAATGATGAGAAGCACACGGGTAGAGATCAAAACATTTAATGAATGAAATGTTGAGTTATGGAAACTCAAGATGGAGGATCTATTGGTGGATAAATATCAGTGGGTCATGATATTGAGAGTAAAACCAACAGGAATGATATATGAGGAGTGGATAAATATTGATAGGAAGGCAAGGAGCTCTATCAAATTATGCTTATATAATTTGGTATTATTGAATGTATCGACAGAGGCCATGATAAAGTTGTTATAGGAAAAGCTAGGAACACTGTATTTGACAAAATCATTGGTAAATAAAATCTTTCTCTGAAATAAGTTGTATTCTATTTGGATGAATGATGGTGACACTATGGCTAAAAATTTGAATGTTTTTAACTCTGTAGATATAAAAATGGATGAAGAGGAAAAGTGTATTACTTTACTTTGTTCATTACCTGACTCTTGTGATAACCTAGTTATAGCTATCACCAATACTACTTCTATATTGAAAGTAGAGGATATAGTAGGAAAATTTTTATCTAAGGAAATGAGATGAAAATATTCTAAGGATTATCATCATAAGGATGTCTTGGTTGTGAGAGGTCATTATCAAGAAAGAAGAAAAAAAATTAGGAGAAAGAAAATCAAAATCTAGGGGAAAATTTGTTGTTCTTGACAAAAGGAAATGCTATAATTGTGTTAAAATAAGGCATTATAAAATATACTATAGATATAAAAAGGTTTATGAAGGAATATCTATAGAAATAAAGACTATAAATGAATATTTAGGGGACCTGTTCATAGCTACAATATGCTCAAGTGAACACCATGACTCATGGTTGATTGACTCAGGTGCATATTTTTAAATGACTCCTCATAGAAAGGGGTTTTTTTAATATGAAAATATAATAAATGGAGGTGAAGTATTATTGGGAGAATATTCAACACAGAAAACAATAGGTCAAGGTTAAAACATGGAAGAGCTAAAACCCTTCCTAGTGTGTTGCATATTCTAGGTTTGGCAAGCAATCTGATATTTGTTAGTAAGATGAATGATGTAGGTGTGATTGTGGAATTAAATAAGTATAGCTATTAGATGGTTCAAGTATGTTTAGTTTTTGCAAAAGTATTTTGTACAGGAACTTTGTTCAAACATGAGGCTAGCACTATAAGTATTGATTGCAATAACTCTTCAATTGTAGAGGAAATTAATACGGTAGAAAGAAGCTCCAAGTATTCCTATAGAAAATACAATATTTTGGCATCAACACATGGGGCACATTGGTGAGAAAGAGCTTTGAACATTGAAAATGAAAGGTATGGTTGATGAATTTCTGATTGCCCATTAAATTTTAATTTTTGTAAGCACCGTGTTTTTGGAAAGCAAACCTGTATCGCTCCAAATTTTTTGCATCCCTACCTTTAGGCTAAAGGATCCGAGCCCGGAAGGAGGATGGGAAAATGATGGTGCGGTACCTCGGACTGAGAGGACTTTGCGAAGGTCCCGCCTCTCAAGGGAGGTGTATTTTGGTGATTTTTCGACGGATGGTGGGTTCACCAGGAAACATTTAGCGGTAGTTTCCATGCCTAGGTTTTGGAATGTGTTTTGATGTGTTCATTTTAATCTTAAGCATTCATGTCCTAGGTTTGGCCGAATGAATCTAAATTAAACTACATGAAAATGCAACTTTCATGAATACAACAAACAGATTAAAAAAGCAGAAAATAGAGAATTTACAGGAGGAAAATGGGGAATACCTAATCCGGATGTCTGAAGAAGATTCTGACGTTTGAAGCAGTATGGATCGTCTGGAATTCTACAGAATCGCCTGCAATCTGACAGGATCGTCTGAGACTGACAGAATCGTCTGAGATTGACAGAATCGTCTGAGATCTGACGAATTCGTCAGACGAATTCGTCAGAGACCTGCAAGACAGAAAATAGATGCAAAATACAAGAAGTCCTACTGTGCTAACAGAGGCAAATTACACCAAATAATAAAATGAATACTGAGCAATAGTTTAAAACAACAATCCTAGCAAATTTTTGTATTTTAACAACAAATCATGAACTTAATGTGCAATCTAAGCTAAATGGGTGAACTCCAAATGAAAAATAATATAAACTCTGAGTAAATGATCTAATTTGCAGCATAAAATGACAAAGAAAAGGTTGAGAAAAGCAAACTCCAGGCACTGATTGCCTCGATGTGGACTGTAGTCGAAATCATCTCGCATCAGTACGAAATCGTCTTGCATTTGACGGGATCACCTCCGATCTAAACAGGTTCTTCGGCGACGATGGATATTGGCTCCGACTGAAAATCAGTGATGTACCTATAACAAAATTGCTATGGGACTAGTGCAAAAGCAAGATTAGGATGTTTTGACGCAGAGGGAATCACTTTGCAGAAAATTTCAGCCAGGTGTTGGGGAGGGAAAATTCTAGAGATTAAATAGGCTTAGGGGGAGTAGTTAGGAGGTTGGAGATCATCCCAATGTGGGAGATCTCCAACGAGGGAGGGTCCCAATGACGCAGACACACTTCTGCCCAGATTGGAGACCCATTGGAACATATTCCAACTATGCACATTCAGTTTTGCGACAAGATCGTCTGGACGTCCTAGTCCAGATGAAATCGTCAAATACGGGGCGATATCATCTGATCGACGACGATATCGTCAAACGGTCAAAACAACCTCTAAAAATGGCGCAGAAAAGGGGAAACGGATTTCTCGACGGTTAACGGGCGGTTTGGGAGGTTAAATTTGAATTTTAATTATTTACTAAGGTGAATGTAAATTTTATAATTTTACTGTGCCAATTTTAGGGTGCTACATTTTGCCCCCTCTTTAGCGAATTTTCCGAAGAAAATGCGTTAAAGATGAGTTCTTCTCGATCTACGAGAAAGCAAAAAATTATACCCATTTTTAGGCGACGATTCTTGGTCGAATCGTACGACAACTTACTATGGTGCCCCCTCCGTGTTTTTACCCAAATTGAATGTTTGAGGTAAAAATGCGGAAAAGCAAAAAATTATTGTTGAATAAAATTAAGAAAAAATAGGGTAAAACCCTAATTCATTTTTACTGTTCATTTTTATTGTTTTTAGAGCTCTGAAGAAAAATGGTGGAGACAACGCACAGATCGACAGAGGTCCGGCGCGGTCTACGGGTAAGAGTCTAAACTTAGTTTAGAACTGATTTAATTTGATTTTACATGCTTTTTAGGTAGATTTTAGATGAATTTGGAGCATCGCGGCCGTTTTTGGGCCATCGACGTCGTCGGGACGAAATCGTCCCGATTTCGACGAAATCGTCTCAATTTCGGCAATTTCGCCCGAGGGCGAAATCGTTGAAAGGGGGACGATTTCGTCAAATTAGAGACGATTTCGAACTACAAAATCGGAGACGATTATGCTCAAATTTGGGACGATATCGTCCAATAGTGGGCGATATCATCAATTGCACAAAATTGAATTTTTAATTTGCATTATTGATTACTTGAATTATTGATTAATGATTGTTTGTTGTTTATGTTGTTTATGTTGCAGAGAGGATTGCTAAAAAGTAGAGAATGGAAATATGGAGGATTGAGAGATGACTTGGCCGCTCTGACACAGGCAGAGTGAGATCTGCTGGCACAGGCCGACTTACTGCATGTGGTAGAGATGCCACAAGTATCCACAGACATGGGGCTTCTAACAGCCCTAGCAGAGAGATGGTATCCGGGGTCTTCCTATTTTTGATTATCAACAGGGGAGATGGCTTCCACACTAGAGGATGTATGGAGGATTCTGAGAATCCCCATACAAGGACGGATGATCACTCCTACGGAAAATCAGGGCCACACTATGGGACGACTGTGTGGTGACCCGAGCTTCACCCTAGAGAAGGGCGAAGTGAATATCGAGGCACTACGCCAGATGCCTGGGGCATCCAGACTCACACGAGTACTAGCTGGAGTGGTTGGTGGACTTCTGCTGTGCCACCAGAGCGGATGCAGGGTACCATGGATGCTCGCAGATGTGATCTATGATATGTGGGACCATGGGTACAAGTTTTGCTGGGGCAGCTTTGTTCTATGCCGGTTGTATAGGATCCTGTATGGGGTCATGTACAAGGGCGGGCGATGTCTGGTGATGACATCGCTCCTACAGGTTTGGTGCTGGGAGCACATTGCAGTGCGAATGCCGATAGGGCTTCCACTAACAGGGATTGACGTGGAGAGGCCCCGAGTCTTCTACTGGTGGCTTCGAAGAGGGTCATAGCGGTGGATCGACCTACCAATGTCCCGGAGACTACTGGATGATTTGGTCCCAGACCAGATCACTTGGAGACCATGGAGAGGGCACCCAGGGTGGGCCGAGGACGGACAGGAGCTGGCTCGCATCAGGCGAGTCTGCTGGCTATGGATGGAGAGAGGAGAGGTGGAGCTCCATCGCTATGACCGAGTTTTGAGGTAGTTCGGTCTACAGCAGGGGATCCCATATCTCAGGGATTACGAGTTTTCTCGAACAGTCCAGGATAACACTACAGTTAGCGGGGCTCCAAACATGCAGCGCTTTTGGAGCCAGGACGTAGATGATGCCCCCATCCAGCCAGTGGATGGGGACGATGCAGGAGTAGCCGATGGCTACGATTCTTGGTACGTAGGCATCCGCCCTCCTCGAATGACAAGGGCATAGGGTCCGATCCATGCAGTTGTGCGTCAGATAGGGAGGCGGCGCCAGGCGATGATAAAGGCAGCCCAGGGTCATGACAGGAGGGAGCAAAGGAGGCCACAGGCACAGCAGAGGCCACGGCAGCAGGAGAGGAGGGAGGAGAGACCCCCATCTCCATAAAGGGATAGGCCACCATCGCCCGATAAGGGCAAGGGTGTAGACACTGGGGAGAGCAGCGAGATAGCGACTCTTCGAGCTGAGGTTACCTGCTTGCGGGCTCAGGTGCAAACACTGCAGGATGAGGCTACACGGCTCAGAGCTCAGGGCAGAGGAGCAAGCACTCGAGATTTAGCACGTGCTATCGCCTAGATCACTTTCTATCAGGATCTATACTACTAGGCAGTGCCAACGAAGCAGAGGGTGCCATTACCAGCACACATTGTAGAGCCTGTAGTGATGGGGTCATCTAGGACATCATCATGATCGGCATCCAGGACTCACGACACCACACGGACTGCGATGGGGCCACCTCCTCCACCTCAGGGGGGGAGGAGATGAGGCTAAGAGCTCGAGGGGCTCTCGAGACACTACACAGAGGGTATTTGATTGAGTATGCCAAGATATGGATTGTGGCATACTAATCTAGCTGATATGATGTACATATATATTTGTGACATATATAGATGAGATATTTTTGATCATATGACTTATATTGTGTTATGTATATTTATGATGCTTTTAGATGTTTTAATTGATTGATTTAATAATTCATTGAGGATTCAAGTAATTATGTCATTGGAAATATTATAATTTGAATGTCATGCTATAACATTATAAATGAAATAATCTGATGTAACAAAGTGGTTGTTTGTGATGCAATGTGATAAAAATAAAAAGACTTCTAACAATAATTTCAAAGGACATTGTCGCTATTATAGACCATTTCATGGAGTCACTGCTCACTCGATCGTCAAGCTAATCCCATTTATAGAAATATTGTTAAAAAGGAAAAGAGTGCTTAAGAGACTGTCTTAATACTTTAGTGCAATAGTGCAAATGATGATGATGATGATGATGGTTTTGTTTTCAGATTTTCATGAAAAATATTATGCATGAAATATTGTTTAAAATGATTTTTGCTAGGCATAAATCCCTAAGTGTGATAAAATTTGTGAATAATTCCTTAGGAATTATACCATCATTGCAAAGTTAAAGGTTGACATAATGACATGAAATTACGTGTTTGCTTTTGAAAAGCAAAATTTGTGTAAAATGAAGTCATATGGTTTTCATGATTTTTGATAAATGGGGGAATAAAAATTGTTACAATGGTTTGCGCTAGGCATAGAATATGTAGGTATAGACTTATACCATCATCGCGAAAATCCAAAAAGATAGTTTTATTGCATGGTTGATTTTTGATGAACAGAAAATATGAAAATGAGGACTTGCGCTAGGCATAAAATTCCAATTTTGGTTTTGAAACTATACCATCGTCGCGAAAGTCAATCAGATATATATGTATATGTTTTGATTGTATAGTTTGAAAGAAATTTTTGATTTTTCTATTTGTATAGTTGTCTTTGTAGTAAACAATTGTACTTGATTTATTTCAACAAATTGCAAAAAATAATATTTCAAAGTGTTTTGAAGACAAAAGTAAGATTTATAAGGAATCCCATGTGCATATGTGAATTCATTTCCAATCTTGATTTATCATAATGATAGACAAAATCTCTCAAATACAAATGTGTGTGCAATTGCATTTTTCATTTACCAGTTGTGAGCAAGATACTATGATACAAGTGATTTGAAGAAACCAAATAAGTGTTCATTAACCATGATGTAGATGCATATAACCATATTAGACTACTATGTAGGTCGGATTATCAAGAGCTAGCTAATCCATAAGCAGACATAGGTCTGTAAAAAAGAAGGTCGCTAATGTGACAGACATATCGCCACGCTAGGAGTTACCCAAGGCCAAGAAGGTTGGGCACAAACCACCTGTTATGGGGCTTACCTCACAGTTTTTGAATAATTGAGAATTCCAAGGATTCAAGCTCATCAACCCTTCTTTTCTTTTCAAAGGGTAGGGAAAGGGATTTTATTGCTTTCTTGCTTTCTTTTGAACTTTGCTTATTTTTTTTTTGTATTTCTTTTGCTTGATAATGCTTGGAACATTGCTGAAATAACATTTTTCTTTTCTCTTCTTTCTTGAATTTTTCTTCTCTTTTTCTTTGCTAGGGATACTTGCTCGGATTAGTCTGTAGAGCAAGGGATTTTTATTCCGGGTATGGGTGAGCTTGTCCTTTTGCCAATTCTCAAAGATTCTAGACCATGTGCATGATAGGATAGCAGGGAAACTTTTCACTCAAGAAATCAGTCCTACTATGTAGCAAAACATGGAAATTACAAATATAATCATTTTATTGTGGAAAGATGTGTGTGGTTTAAGTAAATAACAAGATCAATTCTCTATGCTCAAACTTTATTTAATTGAATTTTGTGAACTTTGATATAAGAGAGATTAGTAATCATGCCAAACAAAATCAAGATATTTATTGTTGTGAGTGTGCAAGTGAGGGATTCAAAATAAATGCTAATTTATCCAAAATAAGTTGAAACATATAACTGCAATAATTGTAAGAAAATATATATAAATGATTTGTGAGAAATTTTTTGAGAATGTTGACTCTCTCTTTCTTCTGTATATTGTTTTTGTTTCGAAAGAGTCAAGCATATTGTTGTTTTTATATTTTTGAGCAAAAAATTTAACAACTGCCTTAAACAAATGCAATAGATAGTTTTTGAAGATTTTTGGAGATTTATGAATGTTTTTGGTGTTTTTGAATAAATTGAAAGAAATACAAGATAGTAATTTTGAACAAATATATACATGGATGAAATGACCAAGTTTATGCATAGTAACATTTAAGATGCAAAATATTCATGGGTTCTTTAAGTTCTTTACCATCTAAGGTAGATAATTTATATGCTCCTGATTCAAATTTTGCAGTAATAATGTATGGTCCAAGCCAGTTGGGCTCAAATTTACCTTTAAGTTCTTTGGTTGCATTTGTATTTTTTTTATTTTCTTTTAAAACAAGGTCGCCAATCTCAAAGGATCGATGACGAACTTTCTTAGCATATGATCTTTTAAGCCTTGTTTTGGTAAGCACGGAGATGCTCCAAAGCATTGATGCATTTTTCATCTAGGAGTTCCAGTTGGTCGAGTTTGCCGACACGATATTCATCTCCTACTTCGGTATCTTGAAGTAGCAGAGCCAAAGAAGGAACTTCCAATTCAAATGGAAAAACTGCTTCAGCACCATATACCAAAACAAATGGTGAAGTGCTCATTGGGGTTCGAACACTAGTTCGATAAGCCCACAAGGTTGGATATAATTGAATATGCCGATCCACGGCCGGTTTATTGACTAATATTTTGAGAATTTTGATTAAAGTTTTGTTAGAAGCTTCGCTTGACCATTACCCTGAGGATAATAGGGAGTGGACCAGCGATGTTGAATATTATATTTTTGACATAATTTTTTAACATCTTTATTTTTGAAAGGAGTTCCATTGTCAGAGATGAGGTTGGCAGGGATTCCAAACCTGCAAATGATTTGATTAAAAATAAATTTAGAAACTTGTGTGCTAGTGCAAGAAGCTAAAGGCATAGCTTCGACCCACTTCGTGAAATACTCAGTGGCGATTATGATGAACTTGTGTCCATCAGAAGACACAAGATTGATTTTGCCAATAATATCCAAGCCCCATTTAGAAAAGGGCCAAGGAGATGAAATAGCTTGCAACTCTTGTGCAGGCGCATGGACAAGGTCAGCATGTTTTTGACACTTGTCGCAATGGCGCACATACTCATGTGCATCTATTTCCATGGTAGGCCAAAAGTATCCTATCCGAAGGAGCTTTTTAGCAATGGCACTACCACTAAAGTGTCCTCCATAAGATCCATCGTGGGCTTCACTCAAGGCTGATTTAGACTCTTCTAAATTTAAACATCTTAATAGGATACCTTCAAAAGATCTCCTATATAAAGTATTGCCAATTATTACAAATCGACTTGCTCGTCGACGTAATAATCGACGTTGGTTTCTATTAGAATTGGCAGGGAAAGTCCCATTTTGGAGAAAATCAAATATGTATGTATACCAAGGTTCAGGAGTAGTTTCATTGATTAGAAACACATCCAAAGGCTCTAAGCATGACTTATTTGAAGCGGGTTCTTGGAGTCGACGAATAATGATAGTGGCATATTCGTCGTCTAACTCCAAGGGCAGGAGAGATGCAGTTGCGGCCATGGCATCAGCTGCACGGTTGCTAGTTCGAGGAATAGCTTCCAAGGTGACTTGATCAAATAAAGACATTAGTTGTAAAAAATAGGCCTTATATGGGCACAATTTATCATCTCGGGTTTGATAAAATTCATTAATTTGATTTATAACCAATTGGGAATCACCAAAAACTAAGATATTTTTAATTTTGAGCGCTAGAGCAGCTCGTAATCCAAGGATTAGAGCCTCATACTCAACAGTATTGTTGGTGCAAGCAAAGGTCAATTTGAAGGACAGAGGAATAAGATGTTTTTGCGGAGATATTAAAATAATACCCGCACCAGCCCCACTCATGCATCGGGTGCCATCAAAGTATAAGGACCATTGTTTAGGATGGTCTGCCTCTAATTGGAGGCATTCATCTGGAAACTTGATGATGAGGGGATGAGTAGACTCTAAGGGTGCAACATCTAATTGATCTGCTATGATTTGACCCTTAACAGACTTCTGTTCTATGAAGGTGAGATCAAACTCACTTAGAGCAAGAACCCACTTGGCTGTGCGACCCGATAAATAAGGTCGACTCATGAGATATCTTAAGGGATCATATTTAGCAATGACATAAGTTTCTTGGCTAAGCATATAATGTCGTAATTTTTGCTTAGCAAAAATGACTGCTAGACATAGTTTTTCCAATGCAGTATAGCGGGTTTCATAACTGATGAAGGTTCGGATAATGTAATAATTAGCACATTCTCGCTTTTCATCATCAAGTTGAGCTAACATAGCTCCTAAGGCAAAATATGAAGCTGAAATATATAGGAGAAATGGGCGATCAGATTTAGGTGGTGAAAGCACCGATGGATTAAGGAGATATTGTTTGAGAAGTTCAAAAGCTTCTCTACATTCTGTGTCCCAATTGAAAGGGAGATCCTTCTTAAGAAGTTTAAGAAAGGGACTAGTTTTATCCACCAGCCTATCGATGAAGCGACGGATGGCTTGAAGCTTACCTTGTAAACTTCGTAATTTAGATATATTAGTAGGTGCGGGCATATCGGTGATGGCCGCAATTTTGAGAGGGTCAATTTTGATACCACGTAAAGAAACTAAAACCCCTAATAATTTGCCGGAATTAATTTCGAGTATGCATTTTTTTGGATTTAATCGAATGAGATATTCTCGTAATCGATTAAAAACTTTTCTTAAATCGTCTAAATGATGATCTTCAATAAGAGAGCGAGCTATAATATCATCCACATAATCATGTAGGATATCATGCATCATATCATGAAAAATGTAGGTCATAGCTCGTTGATAAGTTGCACCAGCGTTCTTTAAGCCAAATGGCATCACTTTCTAGCAAAAGGTACCCTAGGGGGTAATAAAGGCTATTTTAGCTTGGTCTTCAGGAGCTATCTTGATCTGATTATAACCGGAGAATCCGTCAATTAAGGACATCATCCCACTTCCGACAGTGAAGTCAATAATTTGATCCATGTTTGGAAGAGGAAATTCATCTTTAGGGCATGCAGCGTTGATATCTCTAAAATCGGTGCAAACTCTAACTTTGGTAGCTTCTTTCTTGGTGACTGGAACTACATTTGAGATCCATTCAGCATAATCAATAGCTTGTATGAAGATAACATTCAGGAGTTTTTCTAACTCTCCTTTGACTAGCAGAGCCACTTTGGGATGCATTTTTCTAAGTTTTTGTTTAACCGGTTTAGCATTCGGATGGACCACTAGATGATGCATGACTATGGAAGGGTCTAGACCTAGCATATCTTCGTATGTCCAAGCGAAGACATCTTCATACTCTTTAAGAAATGCGGTGTATTGTTCTTATTTTTCTTGACTTAGTTCTGCTCCAATATTGATTATGTGAGGATTGTCCTTAGTTCCAATGTTAATTTAAATGACATTTTCTACCTCCATGTGTAGATCTCTTTCAAAGTTAGGTGGGGCGGGTGGCACGCCCAATTCTTGTAATTCTTGTAAGGTTAATTTAGATAATTCATTATGAGGGTCAGTGGCCTCAATTTGGGCTATAGTTGGTATAGAACCATCAAAATAAAATCCGTTGTGTAGCATCTCTTCAACAGAGACATCATGGAATATATCTCCTTCCAATTCTTCATCGGGGTCAGCAATCATTTCAGGGTATGCTATGGATAGCATGTTGCATGAAAATGACTAATTTTTAAGAGGCAAATCAACATGCCTATCCAAATAATCTTGATAGCATATGAGATGATCATCATCCTCAAAAGGAAAGGGTTGACCCTTACTAGGAAATAGGCCCACACCACAGCGGGCAGGCCACGGTTCTACCTTGAAAGGTTCTTTCATGCCATTTTGGAAAGGTCCCAAGCCTTTCCCTTTATATCCCATTTTAAGCATCATGGGTTTAGCTTTAATATAATCATTGGTAAAATAGCACCGAGTGTATCCCTCATGATGAGTTTTGATATTTCGAGGGATTCTTCCCAGATCATATCCTTTATAAATGAAGGCACAACTCCCAACTTGGTAAGTACTTCCCAGAGGTTGTGGGAGGCCCAAAGTACAAGGAGATGGCGGTAATTTATTTAAAAGGTTTGAATCTTGCATGAAAGCATTCATTTTTTCTGATATTAAGGTTGTAGATAAATCTGGTAAAAGTTCATCAGAAAGGGCATAAGATGTAGAAGGCTTATTACCTATGTCTTGAGATGTGGAAGGGATGATAGATGTGTCTAGAGGTTTTGAATTTGTAGGGGTAGTAGTTGAAGAATTGGTTGTAGATTTGAAATATTTTTGAGGTTCTAAAGTAATTTGTTTAGAGGGTTGTTGATCTATATAGGAGGATGAAGTTAATGGAGGGGAACTAGGTGAAGTTATGGGTTTATGTTTCACAGTTTTAGATGAAAAAGAAGAACTAGAATGTGTGGATGACATAGCAGGGCAAAATTGCACTCCAACTGGTTCTACCAAAGCACACATATCAAAAGGTCTAGGGTCACCATGAATAGTGACCAACTGATTTTTGAACTCAAATTTAACACATTGGTGTAAAGTTGATGGGACCGCTCGCATGGCGTTGATCCAAGGGTGACCCAAAAGTATATTGTACGATGCTGGGCAATGTACAATGAACACGGTTGTTTCTAGGGTTCTAGGACCAACTTGCAATGGGATGGTGATAACTCCACACGTTTCTTGTGTTTCGTCATTAAAAGCTTTGATGATCATATCAGTTTTCTTCATTTCATCACTTCTAAAGCCAAATTGTTGGTAAAAGTCAAAGGTTCAAATGTTTAGAGATGAGCCATTATCAATCAAAACTCGTTTGACAGCTACATCTCCAATTAAAGCGATAATGTATAAGGGATTGTCCTTATGTAAAGCGTGTTGTGGGATATCTTTATCCTGGAAATCAATACAATCAATCTCTCGAGTGATGATAGTATTGGCCATAGCTTCAGGTTGAATGTTTTGAGGCACCATCATTTGACTCAATGTAAGCATCAACTCATCCCTATGGGTGGGAGAGGATCTTAATAAATCTAAGAGGGAAATTCTAGCCGTAGTATTAGACAATTGCTCCTTAATGCTGTAAGGGGGTTTAGATTGGATATTAGGAGCATGATTCCCTTTATTAGGGTTCTGCAGAACGAATGAAGCTGATCCGTCGTTCTGGTTTGATTCTTGTTGAGATTTTTTAGCTTGTTGTCGAGTAACGACTCCAAAGGTACCTACAATGTTATAGTGAAGACGTTGAACTGGTCTCGGTTGAGCATTAATGGCTTGTTCATTTGAAAGGAATATATTAGAAGAAGGTCGAGTAGTGACTCTTCTAGGAAATGGTTCTTCTGGAACCATATCATCTATGACAGGTTGAATAGGATCTGATTCGTTTTCAGAACTATTCGATTGGTTTGAAGTAATATCGACTTCACTTTCACTATCTGACTCTATATCACTAGAATCAGAAGTTTGAAAATTATGTAAGGTCCTGGTCGTAACCAAGGATAAGGTCGTGTCAAATATTTGAGGATCCTGAACAGGTAATTGTCCGCTAATGGTTCCTACATATCGGGTAGGAGGGGGAAAATTATGATGTTCGATTTGATTGGCTACCTCTTTACCATGTCTTGGTAAAGGGTGTTGAAATATGTCTAGAGTTTGATTGGCATTTTGATTTTGATTTTGGGGAATGGTCTTTTGAGTATTATTAGGAGGGTTTTGTTTAGGTTGGAAGGCTTGCACTTCCATTTCATTATTGTCAATCAAATCTTGTATTTTATGTTTCAACCATTTACAAGAATTGGTAGAATGTCCAGGTCCTCTATGGAAATCACAGTGCAAATCAGCTCTATATCCGGGTATACTTGGGTCAGGTTCTCGGATAGCGGGTAATTGGATCAAACCTCTTTCGAGTAATTGAGGTAAAATAGTTGACAAAGGTTGGTTTAATCTAGTGAATTCTCGAGGAGGCTTGTCAGGAGGTTTCAATATGAATTTTTCCGTTGTCTTCATTGCATTGATATTAGCAACATTTCTGCTGTCAATGACTCCATCACCGACAACCTGTTTGTTTTTATATTGATTTCTGGATGTTTTCTCATCATCCTTCTTCCTAAGTTGGCCTCTCCTAATGAGGGCATATTCTACTCTTTGAGCTAAATATATAGCTTGATCAAAGGTAGTTAGGGTAGCAGTTGATAGTTCATAAGATAGTTATTCTTGTAAATTGTTGATGAAAATGTCTAACATTTCCCTATAGGGTAGCACAAAGTGCAGTTTTCCTGTCAATTGCCTCCATATAGATAAGAAATCGGCAAAGCATTCATCCTTATCTTGTTTTAAATTGTATAGGTCTTTAATAGTTACATGCCTCTCGATGTAGGCACTAAATTGATGGACAAATGATTCAGTTTGTTTCTTCGAAGTTTCTCAAAGAATGAGTGGGCAATTGATAGTACCACTCTAATGCCATTCCACCTAAACTTTTGGGGAACATTTTTAGTAATAGCAAGTCGTCATGCGATATGTCGTGACATGCTATCCTAAACATGCGAAGATGCTCTATGGGATCTTCGGTTCCTTTATATATAGGCAGAACAGGCATGGGAAAATGTTTAGGGTATGGTTGAGCTACAACTATGGGATCCAAAGGTTGACTACAAATCTCTCGATAATTATACGAGGGACGGTAGGGATCTATCTGGTCCATATGTGAAGCTAATTGTTTCACCATGGCTTCCAGATTACTAGTTTGCCCCCCATATTGGTTTGGTAGGGCATTGACATAAGTGTTATGGGCATATGATGGAGGAACATGCAGGTTAGATGCCATGTTACTGTTGTGTAAAGTATTGGTAGGAAAAGTATTATGGAGGGATTTTGAAGTTGGATGATGTTGTATTTCGGATTGTTGAAAATTTGTATTTGGCTTTGTTTTAGGTTTCTGTTTATTTAAAGCATTTTGCTCAATAGTTTGGCGGAACAAAGTAGTGAAGGGAATTTTATTTTGTGCGGGAGTGATTTTAGGTTGAGTAACAGGTTCCTTAGGAGGTTGGGTAACCTGTTGTTTTGAAATGCTTTGGGCTATAGTGACCATATCCGTATTGGATGGTCCACCCTTGTCACTTTCTTGATCAATGAAAGACAAGGGATTAGTCTGCATATTGCACATATATTCCATGGCTGCTTGAGTTTTACTAATTTTCCCTTTATCAAGGCGAATGGCCACATTAAGGTCATCAATGTTTTCCATGATAAATATCTTGAAATGCTCTACATTGTCAAAGGCAATAGCTCCATTTGGAGCTACTCTAGGGGATGAGGATCCATATTCTTTAACATTTTCTTCTTGTTCCTTATCTTCACCTAAGTCTTCATCTGATTGACCTAGAGTTTCTCCTTCCGGATTTGTTTCTCCAAGAAGGACATTTGGGTTTTCAGTTGTATCTTGTAACCAATCTTCTCCTTCCCCTAAAGTTTCTTTACCATTCCTAAGTTTAGGCATGGTGCTAAGTTTTGATTTCAGCAAATATATATATATATATGCAACAAATTAAGAGGTATATATTTACTATATACCTACTACAATATTTGAAAAATGAAATGTTTAAGTTTTTGCTAAGTTTTTATTTTTATTTTTAATTTTTTCTTTAATTTTTTTTTTTTTTGAAGCAATATAATAAAGACAGCAAATAACACAATAAATGCACGAAATAATAAGACTGAAAGTAAATGAGCTATTTTTCTATGAATAACTTATGAATATCATTAATAGGTTCAAGTTGTTCAAGAGTCATGAAATGTTCTTCTTCAAATTGAAAGTTTTCTTTTAAGAATTTGATGAAAAGGGCTATGGTAATATTATCTGTCTCAGATGTTGGTTGATAGAAGTAAAGCTCATGGCAATACTCTCGATATAACACAGCACGAGGAACTCTATTCCATCTTTACCTATCTGTAAGAACAACCTCTTGGTCTTCTACAAGGCCTAGGAATTGGTGCACAATAGCTACGTTCTCGGGGTATTCCTCGAAGGTGAACAACTCTGAAGATACTAAAGCTCTCCTATAGGCTAACCATCTATGGCAGGCTCTCTGAAGTTCATGATAAAAAAATAATTGATGAGGATCCAGGATTCTATCCAAGACTAGCCTCTTAATTTGCTTAAGTTGTGTGGACCTAGATGAAATGAGACTAAGTATCCTATCAAGTTCGTTCCACAGGAATTGATTTCTACTTGTTTCAGGGATATTAAGGACAGAATTAACTTCTATAGTTGCCAATTGATTTTCTACGTTTATAGTAACTGCTAACCTCTTTTTAGGAGCTACCATCTAAACATGACTTTAAACCTTAAATGTTTTAAAATGCATCTAAGTTTTAGTTGTTCTATTTTTTTTTGTTTTTGTTTTTGTTTTTGTTTTCAAAAGGTTATGATGCATTCACGTCGGGTTCACCAAAATGTATCGCTCCAAATTTTTTGCATCCCTACCTTCAGGCTAAAGGATCCGCGCCCGGAAGGAGGATGGTAAAAGGATGGTGCGGTACCTCGGACTGAGAGGACTTTGTGAAGGTCCCGCCTCTCAAGGGAGGTGTATTTTGGTGATTTTTCGATGGATGGTGGGTTCACCAGGAAACATTTAGTGGCAGTTTCCATGCCTAGGTTTTGGAATGTGTTTTGATGTGTTCGTTTTAATCTTAAGCATTCATGTCCTAGGTTTGGCCGAATGAATCTAAATTAAACTACATGAAAATGCAACTTTCATGAATACAACAAACAGATTAAAAAAGCAGAAAACAAAGAATTTACAGGAGGAAAATGGGGAATACCTGATCCGGATGTCTGAAGAAGATTCTGACGTTTGAAGCAGTCTGGATCATCTGGAATTCTACAGAATCGCCTGTAATCTGACAGGATCGTCTAAGACTGATAGAATCATCTGAGATTGACAGAATCGTCTGAGATCTGACGAATTTGTTATACGAATTCGTCAGAGACCTGTAAGACAGAAAATAGATGCAAAATACAAGAAGTCCTACTGTGCTAACAAAGGCAAATTACACCAAATAATAAAATGAATACTGAGCAATAGTTTAAAACAACAATCCTAGCAATTTTTTATATTTTAACAACAAATCATGAACTTAATGTGCAATCTAAGCTAAATGGGTGAACTCCAAATGCAAAATAATATAAACTCTAAGTAAATGATCTAATTTGCAGCATAAAATGACAAAGAAAAGGTTGAGAAAAGCAAACTCCAGGCACTGATTGCCTCGATGTGGACTGCAGTCGAAATCATCTCACACCAGTACAAAATCATATTGCATTTGACGGGATCGCCTCCGATCTGAACAGGTTCGTCGGCGACGATGGATGCTGGCTTCGACTAAAAATCAGTGATGTACCTGCAACAAAATTGCTATGGGACTAGTGCAAAAGCAAGATTAGGATGTTTTGACGCAGAGGGAATCACTTTGCAGAAAATTTCAGCTAGGGGTTGGGGAGGGAAAATTCTAGAGATTAAATAGGCTTAGGGGGAGTAGTTAGGAGGTTGGAGATCATCCCAATGTGGGAGATCTCCAACGGGGGAGGGTCCCAACGGTGCAGACATGCTTCTGCCCAGATTGGAGACCTGTTGGAACAGATCCCAACTATGCACATTCAGTTTTGCGACAAGATCGTCTGGACGTCCTAGTCCAGACGAAATCGTCAAATCTGGGGCGATATCGTCTGATCGGCGACGATATCGTCAAACGGTAAAAACAAACTCTAAAAATGGCATGGAAAATGGGGAAACAGATTTCTCGATGGTTAACGGGCGGTTTGGGAGGTTAAATTTGAATTTAAATTATTTACTAAGGTGAATGTAAATTTTATAATTTTACTGCACCAATTTTAGGGTGCTACAAAACCCAAGTTAAGTTTCCTAATAGTGCTACAAGATCTGAAGAAATTTTACATCTAGTTAACAATGATGTGGTTGGACCTGTAAAAGTACCATCATTAGGTAAATCCATATATTTTGTTACATTTATAAATGACATCTCAAGAAAGACATGGATATACCTTTTACGATATAAATTTGATGTTTTCAATAAAAAAAAAGAGTTCAAGGCTCTTGTAGAAAATCATACAAAGAAAAAGATAAATATTTTGAGAAGTGATAATAGTGGTGAGTATTACTCTAATGAATTTGAGTAGTATGAAAAACTCTGTATACACCAAAACAGAATGGAGTTGCAGAACGGATGAACAAAACATTGATGGATAAGTCTAGAAGCATGTTAAGCAGTGTGAGTTTAGAAAATAAATTTTGGGTAGAAGTCATTTTAACTGCTTGCTACCTCATAAAAAGATCTCCTACCTCAACATTGGTGGATAAAAATCCATAGGAAGTGTGGACTAGTAAGAAACCGTCTCTCAACCATATAAGGGTTTTTGATTGCGAAGATTATATGTATTTCCCAAAAGAGAAAAGGACTAGGCTAGACTATAAATCTAAGAAATGCATATTTCTGGGTTATAGTACTAGTATGAAAGGGTATAAGTTGCAGAATCCAATAATACAAATGATTACTTATAGTTGTAATGTGATATTTAGAGAAACAAAAGGGGTTGGAAATGCAACCAAGAAAAAAACTAGAAATAGTTTAGGTAAAAAATAAATAGGAGGAAGAACATGTGGTAGAACTTGATGCTATAGAAGAATATGAATTACAAAGAGAGTCTGAAGAGGAATATTTAGAGGAATAAGGTGAGGAGGAAGCTAAATATGTAAAACCTAGAACTCTAATTTTGAGGAGATCATATCGGGTGAGAGGACTCCCAAAAAGGTATAGCCCTTAAAAATTTTGTTTTGCATTTAATATATCAATTATTGATGAAGAACCCAAGATTGTAAAGGATGCACTTTAGTTAAGTGAGAATAAGTCTTGGAAAAAATCTATGGAAGAAGAAATAGAGTCTGTAGATAAAACTAAGATATGGGACTTGGTGAAATTTACCCTTGGCAAAAAACTTGTTGGTTGTAAGTGGTTATTCAAGAAAAAGAACAATGTAGAAGGAAAGTTGGAGAAGTACAAAGCTTTCCTGGTAGCAAAATAATTTCCTCAAGTTGAGGGAATTGAAATTTGTGATACTTTTTCTCCTATGGCTAAACTAACATCAATTAGAGTTTTTTCTGATTTTGATTTTGAAATTGAACAGATGACTGTAAAGATAGATTTTCTACATGGTGAACTTGATGAAGACATATATATGTCACAACCAGAATGCTTCAGGGTAAAAGGTAAGAAGTACTTGGTATGCAAGCTGAAGAAGTCTCTTTACGGGCTACAACAGTCTCCAAGGATGTGGAACAAAAAAATTGATAGGTTTGTTTTGACACTTGGGTTTAGAAAAAGTAAAGCAGATCCATGTATGTATTTCAAAAAGGAAGGTGAAATTTTTGTTATCATTGTATTGTATAAGGATGAAATGTTATTAATTTGTAACAATGAGGAGATGATAAAGTTACTAAAATCTCAGTTATCTTCTGAATTTGACATGAATTATTTTGGTGATGCAAAATTTATTTTGGGTATTGAAATAATAATGGATCATGCAAATAGAAATTTATGGTTAAATTAAAGGAAATATGTTGATTTGATACTACAAAGGTTTGGGTTGCATGATTGTAAACCAGTATGTACTCCATATCTGATTGATCAAAATTTAATGTAGTTGGACAATGTCCTAATACAGATGAGGAAATTGAAGAATTGCATCATTTTCCTTATGCTAGTGTTGTGGGTAGTTTGATGTATGTAATTGTCTGTACTAGACTTAATATTACACATGCAGTGGGAGTAGCTGATGCCACCAAAAAAGGTTCACACTTGTATTTTTCCTACTACATAGTATGAAACAAAAGAGATATGCATACAATATTTGACAACAAATGAAAGAAGATAAAAAGCTTTTATTCCATTAACAACGAAGTCAATTCCAGTTACAAATACGTCCCTCTTAGGGATACCAATTTGATACTCTTTTACAGTAGGAAAGGAATACAATATTTCCTCTCAAGGGTGAATGTGAGTTTTAGGCCATTTGGGGTGACACAAACTACTCTAGGGTGGAGTAGACCCTCTTCTTCATGTTGAGGAAGGATTTGAATGTAGGCTCCTTTGAATATAGATCCCTATGATCAAGAAACAACAGAAGATAAAAACATAGGCAGACTCTCGTGATGAGGCCCTTAAAAGGAAATATGCATAAAGATGCCATGAAAGGTATATAATCAAGAAAATGCATAAAACATAGAAAACTTGTGCTAAATGCATAAAGATTGTTAGGAACAAGATAGCCATAAATGCATCTATCTATCTAATGGACCCATTTCATGAAATGAAGCATGTTAATAACCATTAATATCCTATTTGCTAAAATGAGAACAAGATTATTTAAACTCTAAATCTATCGATTATATAGTCTTTAAACATGAACTAGTCTACTAAACTGATTAATCTAACCTAATTAAATATACTGAAAATAAAAATTAAGGAAAAGTCACCTCTACTGCAAACCGCAACTCTAATGAGCAGTCTACACTATAAATCATGGCTGAAAGCCACGGTGAGCAACCAAGTGATTTGCCCTTTAAATTCAAGGGTTTTGGGCTTGACCTCCTTGTCTAATTGATGTTCAAGTGTCGCCTCAGTGTCCTCTAAGAAGTTTGGTGGTTGAATTGTTGAATAGGGCCTCCATTTGCCCAAATTTGCGTTTCTTGGCGTTCTAGCTCCTTAGTGCATCCATGGCATGATTGTCATGATGCTTGACAAATTGACAATGGTGATGAAAACAAGGCTCTCTCTCTATGCACTCAAGTGAGTCCACAATTCTATAGGGCTTCATTGCTTTGATCTCTAAATGCACTCTCTTGATACAATATTTTGATAGCGCTTCGCTACCAAAATAATCTATATGATCTATCCCTTTTGCCCTATTTTGGAAGGGGTACTTATAAGATGTCCCAAGGCTAGGGGTGGCTTCATGGAGAAGCCAAGATCAAGAAGGAGTGGTTAGGACAGTTGGATTGGAAGCTTCCATCCTTTAACCACTTTCTTCTAGAATAAATGGTCGTTCAAACTGATTTGGCTTGGATGAAGGCCAATTGAACTTCAGTTAAGACTGTAGGTGACAGCTGTGGTCCAGACTATAAACCACAAGTCTCAGCCACAGTTCCATATGTAGACCATAGGTATCTGCTGTGGTTCAGACTGAATAGGCCAAGGAGCCTAAATTGAGTGGTTATAACCATTTATCTATCTTGGAGTCTATCCAAGATATTCCATATGGTCTTGTAGCATGTCCATATGAGTAGTCACCATTGATATGACGCGTTTTAGGTATCTACAAATTCCCATTTTGAAATGAGTTGTGAGATCGAACAACGCTGAGAAAAAATATACTTCCTAAAACGATGTCAAAGGTTCTATGATGATCATTAGTCGGATAAACATTAGATTCCCTAGGTCCTACAAAAGGACACACATCTTGGAATCATTGCTTCCAACTCTTTGGAGGCTTAAACTTGAAATAGTTTACACTCGTCATTAGAAATTCGAGTAGCTTTTGCGCTACAATAGGATTTATACCTATATAACTGAAAGGATGAGAGTTACAAACTAATTATCATATTTGCTATTTTCCCCAACCAAAGGGGTAAGCTTATGATAGCTATTGACAATGATTCGCAAGGACGAACGTAGTTTTGACAAGATCAAGGTATCTTCTACTGATTTTGATTATGATTTGATATTATGACTACCCCCTCAAGTGACTAGTCGATGAGGGTAATGACAATGATTGAAGCAATGAAGTCGCTTGACCACAATGAATGATCTAAAAAAAATTAGATTTGACCATTTTAATGCCTTGGCTAGGCCTAGTTCAGCTTCTGATTGTAACTATTAATAGTATTTGCACATTTCTATCCCATGGAGTAGTCAAGCTGTAATAGCCATCTTAGAGAATCAAAATGATACAAATCTAATTAGATTTGTGTTGAATCAAGTTATCGATGATTTTTGGAAAGATGTCAGAGGAGAAATGACATGAAACGCCTCATTCCCATGGAGCAGTCTGGCATCGAAGGCCCTCTTAGGGATTGAAAAGAAGCATATCAGATCAATGATGAAAATTTTTGCCCCAAATGTCCTTATGGTAATTTACTCATCTTGTCGGATTGCATGGATCACAAGTCACTGAAACCACCAAGTGTATAGTGTAAATTACTGAATATGAGGCACATTTGGTTTTTATTTTTTATTTTTTATTAATTTTTATTTATTGATCGATCCTGGTGCTTTGAACATCACCAAATTTGCAATATTGATTGATATTTTTGAAATTTTATCCATTATGAGTCATTAATTTGACATTTTAGACCTTCCCAAGGTGGGGTTTTAGTGCATTTAATGCTAGTTGCAAACAATGATTATGGTCTGCGATTGAAGTTTTCAAATTTTGGGAAATGCAGGTCAGAACTGTAGGCTAAAAACCCTAATTCTAAGACAACAGGTGTCAAATGCAGGCCATCAAAATTAGGAGGACCTATAAGTAGCCTTTCCCATTTGAATTGTATATTATTTTCTTGAAAGCAATTGCATTTGTGAGAGTTCTGAGAGGTAGAAGACATCCTTGATCCGGTACGTTGCCTAAAACTCGACCATACCTCACACCTATACCCCGATGGTGGATCCTGGACAACCATCGACTAGCGAAGGCCACGGAGCGGGTAAGGTAACTCAAAACTGAGTCCTCGCAATCAATATCAATTTAAAATGAACCACATTAAGTAATATGGTAATCAATTTCATTAAATAGTTGGTAATGAACCCCACACTAGATTAGGTTAGATTAGTTTTTTTAATTTTTTTTTTTGGTCAGTGAGGCTAGGAAGTGACCCAAAATGGGTATCCTTCCTAGACCGCAACTAGCAGCTGCAGTTCCCAATTGTCAGATTGGGGACCACATCTATCAGATGCGGTTCGCATTCAAACTACAATTGTCAAATTTTAACTGCATGCGAACCGTAGGGTTGACCCATGGTTTGCGGACTTTAGAAAAAAATTATCAAATTTTTCATTTTTATAAGGTTTAATAGGTAATTAATATCATTTAATGCAATTCTAACTTTCGTAATTGATTTTTTTGATTTTTTTGAATGTTTTATGACATGTTTTTGTCTTTTTATTAGTTTTTAAATATTTTTGATGTTTTTAAGGTCATTTTTATCTATTTTTATTTATTTTTTAGTTAGATTTTCTCTTATACAATGCTTTTATTTCAGAGGTTGACCTCTAGATCTTATGATCCAGACCTTCTAAAGAATCTTCATAGACAACTCACTCCTGAAGAGCAGATGTGGTTTGGAGTCATCAGCTTCAGCTATGTTCTAGATATACCCACTATTAGGGTAGATCAGACCTATTTGACTGCATTGGCCCAACATTGGAATGCACAGACCAACACCTTTCACCTACCCATGAGTGAGATGACCATCACTCTTGAGGATATCTATAGTATCTTTAGGATCCTTATTGATGGCTAGGACATCACCTCTTCCTCCTCCCAAAGTAAGTGGCCCGTATTTGATGTGATCTTCGATGACTGAAGTTAGGAGGCTTAGCGCATGATTGATCATGGAGGAGTCCACATTGGATATTGGCAGGGTTAGCACATCTTCTCTATGAGAGAGGCGATCTTCATGCACTTGGTAGTGCAAATTGTTCTTCCAGACTCCTCGAGTATGAGGATTCCATGGAACTTCCTGGCCAGTGCTAGGAGAGTTATTCAGAGCTCCACTGCTTAGCCATTGCTCCTAGCCTGGGGGAGCACTTTACTATGAAAGCTCTATCGAGAGCTATACCAAATCACCAGCTAGAGCTTTTACGATATTAGTTACAACCTACTGCTATAAATTTGGGGCTAGCAGCATATTAGGATAGGGTTTCCCATAGAGCTTCCCCTTCACATTTCTACCATAGATAATGAGCATCAGTGCTATGCCACGTGCTGGCCTCGGGAGAAGGGATTCCAAAGTAGGACCCATGCTGGTGATGTTGATCATTAAATTACATAATTTGTAGCACTTAGGCCGAATGACATTGACCGACATACCTACATGAATTTCTAAAACTGGACAGAGGCAGGTGAGCGACTATGATAGGCTCATCGGGACAGGTGGATACTCATCCATAAGGTCGAGGTTAGGGAGTACAATTTCTATTCTCACATCATGCGATAGTTTAGCTTGGTGCAGGACATTATAGATATTCATTTTGTCTACAAGCATCTAGTCTTGGAGATGTACCTATCATGGATTCAACCTACGACACTTAGAGATGAAGTTGATGATTTATAGGAGTCTGAGGATGACAGGGTTAGGACCACCCTAGCATATGACACATGGTGGTCCCTACTACAATGATAGGTATCAGGACCTCTAGGCAAGGTAGATGACCAGGCAGAGATAGAGGTTGATCCATATGGGCATAGGGTGCACCAATGGACTGAGGGAAAATGGGGTGTAGATGCCACTGCAAAGGAGGCTCTATAGGTAGAAGTTGAGGAGGGTGATGGGCCTCTTGATAGCAAGGTAGGGTAGCTTCTCGCTCATGTTGTAGATCTATAGAATTAGTTTGGGAGGCTACAGACTCAGTAGTTGCAATGGGATACTTCTATTGCCCTTCTATAGGTAAAGCTGGCTCACAGGGATAGGTAGTTAGCTGAGGCTCAAGAGAATATCATGGGTCTTACAACGTGAGCTACAATGGTAGAGACTTAGGTCCATGATCTCATTGGTGCATGTGATGTGGCACTAGCATAGTGGGGTAAGGCTATCGTAGAGCAAGATTTTCTTAGAGCACAAATGAGGGATCCTTCATCCTCCTAGGCTATTATGGGACCTCCAACTGCACCACCATCATTATTACTAGGTGATCGTGACCCAATGTTAGAGATTCAATACTTACAAGACCTATTTGCAGATGCCAATGCTAGGCATACAGCTAGGATAGCTCACATAGACCAACTAGAGTTTCACATCATGTTGATAGGTGGGGAGGTCCCAGAGGATTCACATGATGTGGGGTCTCAGCGGACCAGGTCCTGGACTACGAGGAAGTCCAGAGCAAGATCTAGTCAATGGACTCATAGGACCGAGAAGATACATAGGTCCTCTAGCACATATGGAAGCAACTCCTATACTAGGACCAAAGAGATTGATCAATCTTCTATGACCTCTAGTCATAGATCTCACTGCAGAGAAATACCAGTATCCCATGTACTAGGCCTCTTTGGATTAGGTGGCACACAAGGCCCTTAGTAGGGCACACAATAGGCACCAAATATGACTATAGAGTAGGCTCTAGAGCACAAGGTTGAGGGAGGCGATGAGAGCTCCAGCTTAGGAGGAGTAGGCCAGAGCTAGGGCTCTATCAGATCCAGGCTATATTTTTGTATATGTATCATTTTTGGTGTAAGGTCTAGGACCTACAAAATTATAGCCTACAAGAATTTTGTACTCCTGATGTACTCTTTTGGACACACACACACACACACACACATATATATATATATATATGATTTGATCATTTATGGCTCATTATGTGTCCCTGTATATGTTTTTAATTTTTTGTTTATGTTATGCATATGGATGTAATGCTTATGTTAATTTGATGCTATATGATGTGATGTATGGATGACATGCACTAGATAAATATTTAATTTATGATGATGATATGCAGTGATCTAAATGCTTAGATATGCAATGTATGATGGATGCATATGATGCGATGTTTACTTAAATGTATATTTGATTTTTCTTTATTGCATGCATTAATTTATGACGATGTCATGATATACTAATGCAATATATGTAATGCATTATTTACATGATGGTAATCTAGTGTAAATGAACCTGTATGCTTTAATCACTTAATACATAAGGAATAAATGCAATGTGTTTGACAATCTAATGGACGACACCACAAAATATGTAAAAATAATTAATGTAATTGAAAATCCTCAAGATAAGAATTTAATAAATTCATCACCCATATATGAAATGCAATGATATGCAGTTGTATGATGCAAATGATATAATGTGTCATTCTGTTTTATTTTACAAGTTTGAAAAATATGCACAATATAGTCAGTGGTCGTCTAAATATTATTTCTAATATCCATCCGGTATCTATCCTATATCTTGATTATGCTTTATATAATGATGTATCATGGATTTGATACTTTGCAGTTTGATGATTTTATTCTATATGGTTTGCAATATTTGGTATTTTGTTGCTATTAGAGATTTTTTTGAGTTTTTCCATGAGACTCAAACACCCTAGTAGACTTATCAAAAGTTGCATACTGACTATACTAAACTTCTAAAGTGCAAGTTTTTTCTAGGATAGGCCCTAACTATTCATTATCCATATGTATGTACATGATTATATTAATATGAGAAATGAGCATTCCCTGATGTCAGGCGGGATTATTTTAGCCCATTGCTAAGATAAGGGTTCCACAAATGTCTTACCCAATCCTAAGTTTAGATTTTAGTTGGACTAAGCCACTAGGAAATGCAAGACACCTGAAGCTAGCTCTTCCATATTCAAACATTGGTTTGCACACAAACAAAATACAAGTGTATCAGACATATCATCATGCGTAAGGTACAATAGTGCCGACAATTCCAATGATTAAGGCTCCTTCCTTTCTATCCTTTAATTTTTGGGATACTTGCTCATATGTCGTGAATCAAGGGAGTCGATTCTATTTTGAATTTGAACTATCTTTGGATATTCATTTGATCTCTCTTTGAACTGGATTTCTGATCTTCAATTGATCTTCACTCGAAATTTGATTTATGATATTCACTTGATATTCACTTTGAACTTAATTTGAGTCTATTTTTTGATATTCATTTGATCTTCACTTTTCAGCATTTATATGTGATTATTTTCTTCAGAAACCTCCCTTTAGGGATTTAATTTGGGAGCTCTTTCGGGTATATCGATTGAGGATATCGATCTTATGATATCAATATGGGATATAAATCTAGGAAGTTGATCTATGATATCGATCTAGGGTATCAATCTTGAGGATTGATATGGGATGTCACTCTGGTATATTGCTCATTTTATTGTAAGCAAGGGATTCTGAATAGGGAACTAACCTATCCTTTTGCCAACTACCAAAATTTTCCATATTGTATGCATAGAGGGATAAGTAAGAATAACTCTTTTCACCTCAGGATACCCAGTCCTGCTTCACGACTTTCATCTTCCCCTAGTCCTTATTAAGATTGTTAATTTATTGATTAGTGATAGAATTCTGATATGCTAAGGGCTATACTAACTGAACCTCAGCTACAAAAGCAAAGTAAAATTTCTATCAACTCTTGAGAAGACCTCTAGGTATGGTTGAATGACCAAAAAACCCTAGTATATTCTCCATAGCAACAAAATTGGTTGTGTTGAAAAACATAATTACTCACATGAATGATGGATTTATAACAAATGCAGAGATGCATGATTTAGACACAAACATGGTGTCTTTTTTAAAACTGACAAACATAATCCCTCCTAATATAGAATGCAATGGATGACGATTGCCTATATGCAATGCAATAATGTAGCGGATGCATGTGTGAATGCAAAATTCAAATGCAAATGTTTTTGGATTTTATGCTTTACCAATTTTTTTTGGATTTTATTGATTTTATAATTTTTATGAGTTTTGAGCCTCATATCTGACCAAACTGTGAGTACATGCCTCTGGAGCCTTTAGGAGTGACCAAACGGCGAGGAAAAGTCGTTGGAGCCTTTATATTAACCAAGTAATTTTTTAGCAAAATCCTTAGAGCTTTTTAAGATGACCGAACGGTTTTCAACAAACCCTTAGAGCCTTTTAGGTATGACCAAAGGGATTATGAGCACCTTTGGGAATTTTTGGGATAACCAAGCGATATTTAAGAATCCTTGGATATTTCGGGTTGACCAAGTAATTTTTCAGAAACTCTTGGTACCTTTTGATTGACCAAACTACTCATAGACGAGATTGGAGCCTTTTTGGATGACCGAGCGATTTTGAAAAAACCCTCAAGGCCTTTTACTGACATGATCGAGCAATTTTAGGAACCCTTAGAGCCTTTTGGGATGACTAAACATTTATAAGAAAACCCTTGGAGCCTTTTGCTAACATGACCAAGCAGTTTTTGCAACCCTTGGAGCCTTTTGGGGAGGGCATGCTACCCTATGTACCCCTAGTGTGTGTGCCATTCGACAATGGTGAGGAAGGTGCAATACCTCTAAATTCCTCATTTTACTTTATCAAATTTTTCCTAGCTAGTGGGAAATTTTTGCTACCTTGAATACCCCAGTGTGCATGCTATTCACTAAAAATTAATTAGCTTGTTTAGGAAGAGTGACATAAATCAACTCTCCCAGGTGAATAACAGACCTCACCAGAGTGCCTATGCTTCGGCACGGGTGAATGAGAGAACCATCCTCATGGATTAAATCCTCTTCTATTAGGTCTTAGATGACCCTCTCAAATGATTGGCAAGCTCGAATATCATGTCCATGACCTCGATGGTACACACAAAAGGGACTCTCATCAGGTGACCTAGTCTTGGACACCCTATGCTTGACTTTGGGCAATATGAATGCCTTTGCATCATGTAACTTTTAGAAAAAAGTTAGAGTAGTCATCTAAAATAAAACTACTCGATGCACTGGCCTAATTGGCTTATGATGCGATGATGACCTAGGGGTCGCTCTTGAGGAGGTGTGACCTCCACTTTAGCATGTTGGGGCACTATGAGAGAACCATCTACCTTATAAACCCCACTATCTATTAGATATTGCACCACACTCTTAAACTCACGATAATTTTGAATGCCATGACCCTCTATTCGGTGATAGAGACAATAGTGATGCTCCCTATAACCTATAGGTTTAGTTCTATTTGGGTTTAAAGGGATGATATCAGGTAATGTGATGACCTTAACCTCTTGTAGCTTCTGAAAGATGTCATACAAACTCTTTTAATAGAGTCCCACTATGTTGTGATTATTTTGGGCTCTTGATCCGCATTGGTTTACTTTGAGAATCTAATTATTGGATTGGTCGTATGGGTTTTTGCTTTTGCTAAGGTTTCTCTTGTACTTGCACAGGAAGTGATTCGGCCTCAAGCAAGGGTTGCTTTTGTGATCCCAAGTTTCAAGCCGGTTCTTGATAAAATGCAATGCCTTATCTTACACATCCATTTGATGCTCCATCCATTATAGACGGCTTAAAATGTGGATCACAAGACTAACAAAGAGTTCATATGTATTTCCAATGACTGATTTGAAATACCCTTGTCATTTGAAAGAAATAGAAAAGTGGATTCTATGGATCCATTAGGTAATTGCAAATCACCTATGTCCTTCATTTGAGTTGAAATGGACACTTCTTGATGACACAGTTCGTTAGTGATATCCACATGCTCATGCCTATGACTCATCTCAAGTTGTTATTTCACTTTTTTGTGTTGAACTGTGTTAGTTTTAGTACCCCCAATATGATGTGAGGAACCTACCTATTTGTGTTCTTGAGATGGTGTCATGAGAAATGAGTCAGGAGTGACTAATTTCAAAGGCTCTGGCCTCAACAATTTGGAAACACCACTGGATTACCCCATCTTCAGCTCTATGTGATTAGGAATCACTTGATATTCTAGCCTAATGTCAACCATTCCCACAAACTCATGAGAAGACTCCACAACTACATGTGTCATAGGTAATTTGTCAACATACTAAGGCTATCTTATTTCAGTCATGATAAATGAACCTTCCTCATACTCATACAATGTCTCCAGGATAGGATCCATAGGTAGAGACTCGATGAAAAGTTGACCTAGATCCTTAGTGGACTCTATGGTGGGCAACATCATAATGCTAGCCTCTATAAGCTATTCATATTCACCATCATCCTCATGAGGACTATCTGGTGACATGATGGATGAAGATGGTGTGTGTAGCACCCTAAAATTGGCACAGTAAAACCTTAATAATTACATTTACTCTAGTAATAATTCAAATTCAAATTTTAACCTCCCAAACTTCCCGTTAATCGTCGTGTAATCCGTTTCCTCCTTTCCCACGCCATTTTTAGATGTTGTTTTGACCATTTGACGATATCGTCATCGATCAGACGATATCGCCTCAAATCGGAAGATTTCATCTGGGCTAGGACGTCCAGACGATCTTGTCCCAAAACTGATTTTGCACAATTAGCTTATATTCCAACGACGTCTCTAATCTGGGCAGAAGCGTGTCTGCGCCGTTAGAGACCCTTCCCCATTGGAGATCTCCCAAATAGGGATGATATCCAACCTCCTAACCTCCCTCCTAAGCTTATTTAATCCTAAGCCCTCCCCTTAGCACCCCCCTGGCTGAAATTCTCTGTAAACTGACTTCACATGCATTAAAGCATCCTAAATTATTATTTGCATTAGTTCTATTCAAATTTTGTTGCAGGTACCTTAGTGTTTTTCAGTCGGAGCAAGCTTACATCGTCGCGGACGATCCTGTTCAGATCGGAGGCGATCCTGTCGAATCAGAGACGATTTCATACCAATGCGAGATGATTTCGACTACAGTCGACATTGAGGCAATCAGTGCCCAAAGTTTGCATTTTTCTCTCTTCAATCTGCTATTTTGTTCTGCAATTAGCTAGTTTATTTGTTATTTTATGTTATCTTGCATCTTGGAGTTCACCCATCTAGATCAAATGCATAATTAAGTCATAATTATTATTTAATCAGTATGATGCATTCATGTTTCTGTTTATAGTTTTTAGTTTGATGTTCTTATTGTCATTTTACATTATTTCCCTCTGTTAGCATTGCTGTATTTTCTATGTTTTGCACCTATTTCTCTGTTTGTAGGTCTCTGATGAATTTGTCTGACGAATTCGTCAGATCTCAGATGATCTTGTCTGATAGCAGACGATCCTGTCAAATCAGAGGTGATCCTGACTGCTTCAAGAATCAGAATCTTCATCAGACATCCGGATCAGGTATGATTTTTAATCTTGCTTAATTTCTCTGTTTTTCTGTCCTAATCTGCTTTTTTGTATTCATTTAATCTGCATCTTCATATAGAATAACTTAGATGCATTTTGGCCAAACCTAGGATATGGATGTTTAAGGATAAAATTGAACACACAAAACACATTCCCAACCTAGGCATGGAAACTGCCATTAAATGTTTCCTGGTGAACCCACCATCCGTCGAAAAATCACCATAATACACCTCCCTTAAGAGGCGGGACCTTCGCAAGGCCTCTCAGTCCGAGGTACCACGCCATCCTTTTCCCATCCTCATTTCGGGCACGGATCCTATAGCCTGAAGGTAGGGATGTGAAAAATTTGGAGCGATACAGTGTGATACACTCGGATGCATCCATGACCATGCTAGGATCTTCCTACTTGATAGGAGTATGAAGATCCTCTACTGACACCTTCAAAGTAGTCGTGAGCATATTTGTGATGGTATTCATCAATACTTCCCTGCTAAGCAGTGTTAAGAATGCAGGGGTCATAGGTGACTCCCTCGGTGATAGCAATGGTGACTGTAACTCCACCATAGTCTGCAAGGCTACGTCTGAACTTTGGATAGACTCATACAATTTAACTTGTAGATGCATAGGTTCCTTGATAGGTTCCTATAGATGATCCTCATGTTTATAATACTTGAAGGTATCTAGATCTACCTCAACTATATGAACTTCACCTCCATGGATGTACTTAATGCACTAATACACTATTGACGACACATACTCCATGGCTCTTATCCACGGTCTTCCAAAAAGTAGATTATACTATATTGATTCCTCTAAAACATAGCACAATGTAGGAATAATATTTTATCCCACATTAATTGGGAGGACTATTGTGCCTACTGTAGGGGATTCCACATCATTAAAGGCTTATAGCAATAACGTTGTTTCCTTGATGTGGGACGGTGGAATTTTGAGATGTTTGAATGCTGAGGTGGTGATGATATTAATCGATGATCCTGTATCCACCAACACTCGCTTATAATAAATCTGATTTATCATCGCTATGATATGCAATGGAGGATCAAATTCCTTGATAGAGATAGGTTTAAATTTATTTTTATGAAAATTAATCATAGGTTCCTTATATGGTGGAATAGACTTTATATACCCCAAGGATTATGATGACTTTCGAGAATTGACACTGATCACCTATCTAACGTGACTAATCTCAATCTCATGCTTACGCATGGGATCCTTAAACATGTCTTTCTATTGTTCTTCAATAACCCTAGGCATGTGTATCCATCTAGAGGAATGGATATCTACTTTCTTAAGTGGTAACTCTTGACAATGCACTGGGTGCATCACATTGACTTGTTGCCTAAGCACCCTAGGTATGCGCTTCTTTTCAGGAGTTACCTCACATGATTGTTCCTCATGTGCTATGTTGGTAAATCCTCTCTTCACATTTTTTGAGCTCATCCAACCTTTGTTTATGCAATCTCTTCTTCTCTGCGCACTCATGCTCTAGACGCTTACGCTCACTACACGCTTCCTCCAATTGGTTTTGGAGTAGTCACCTCTTATGGGCTGCATGAGACTCAGATTCCCTATATGATCAAATATTGGATTAAGATCCACAACTATCTATATCACTAGGCAGAGACCTAATGACATGGGTTCTCATTGGGTGTGAGGAAACCCCATGATCTGTATGGGTGAACCCCTTGCATGTCAAAGGGAGTTTGCAATGACTATCAAAATGTCACACTAGGAGGATTGGATCCTCAGGTGCATGATGAGTGTGACACCTAGAAAGGAGACGTGCAAGGTCTAAAAGATCCTTAGGAGAACATCAGAAGCATTTATAGCCTCTCCATGAACTCTCAAACTCATTAGATCGTGATTGAGCTCTATCATGCCTAGTCGTCATGATGAACCAACTAAGCAAGACTCGAGAGGTTTCCTCTCTTACTAAAAATTTTGGCCTTAAGAAAGGCCTTATCTTGATGAATTAAGAAATAAATAAGCATACAAAGTAAACAATGTAATTATCTCCTTCACATTTTTAAAAGTGATCCCTAGACTATTTGATGTGTTTTAGTGATTTGTTGTATCAGTATAGAACTCCTTATCATGTTTTGAAAAGCGTTGAATAATATTCTCAATTTAAATTGGCTTTCACCTGTATGCTCGTAGCTTGACAACCTAGATGTGACTTCCAAGATGCGTAAATCCTTCGTGTGTGGTGATGAAAGTCCACACCCAAAAAAGGAGCATAGGTCCTCCCAGATCCTCACCCATTTTCCCCCAGTTATTGTTATACCCTCTGAAGAGAATACATGTAAATTTTCAAAGGTACGAAAGGTTCTTGGATCCGGTATTGGTCTAGTATCCAAGGATACATAGGATTTGGACCAACGGATGGAAATCACCTCCATCGTTGTTGAACCCTACTAGTGGTTGGATGTCAAGCCCAACTCACTAGAGTTTAAGTGAAATGTGGTGTGTGGTTCATTTGAATTTGCATAAAATGACAAATGCATAATACAACACAATGATTATTTCCTACATATAATGTAAAAGAAACATTTTATATTGAGAGATGCATGCTATACTCTACATGATTTTTTGATAATGCAAACTAGTATGTAAATGGCCACTATTTGGGCCTCAAACATGAAACCAAACACACAAGTTATAATATAGAACGTTGTATTCTAGGGAAGACTACAATTAGAGATATGATGTTCCTAGTAGTGCCTATAAAAAACTTAGAAAAAGAAGCCTAAGGACCTAATCCATTTTCAGTTCATTTTAGCCTTAGTAAATTTACGTTTCAATTTTTGTTCTCTAGAAAACACAGACATAAATAAAAAAACACAGAGGGTGAAAATGGGGCCTACCTCAGGTCCTCATATGATATGCACCATTTTTTCTACTGTCTGCTTTGTCAAATGTAAATCGTAGGTCTGGTCTGCGGTCTGCACTATAAACCGCGTGTTGAACCGGCGGTTCAATTGTTGGCCCATAACTGATAGTTGCGGTCTGTACCTACAATTCCAAAAATCAAGAAACATCAGTTATATCACTTATTTTGTAGAGTCCCACTATGATCACCTTCTTATCCCACAAAAATGGGCTCACACTTGTATTTTTCCTACTACATAGTATGAAACAAAAGAGATATGCATACAAGATTTGACAACAAATGAAAGAAGATAAAAATATTTTATTCCATTAATAATGAAGTCAATTTTGGTTACAAATATGTCCCTCTTAGGGATACCAATTTGATACTCTTTTACAGTAGGAAAGGAATACAATATTCCCTCTCAAGGGTGAATGTGAGTTTTAGGCCATTTGGGGTGACACAAACTGCTCTAGGGTGGAGTAGACCCTCTTCTTCGTGTTGAGGAAGGATTTGAATGTAGGCTCCTTTGAATATAGATCCCTACGGTCAAGAAACAACATAAGATAGTTAAAAACATAGGCAGCCTCTCGTGATGAGGCCCTTAAAAGGAAATATGCATAAAGATGCCATGAAAGGTATATAATCAAGAAAATGCATAAAACATAGAAAACTTGTGCTAAACACATAAATATTGTTAGGAATAAGATAACCAAAAATGAAACTATCTATCTAATGGATCCATTTCATGAAATGAAGCATGTTAATGAGAAAAAGAACCATTAATATCCTATTTTCTAAAATGAGAACAAGATTATTTAAACTCTAAATATATTAGTTAGATAGTATTTAAACATGAACTAATCCACTAAACTGATTAATCTAGCCTAATTAAATCTACTAGAAAAGAAACAATAAGGAAAAGTCACCTCTACTGCAAACCACAACTCTAATGAGCGATCTACACTGTAAATCGTGGCTGAAATCCATGATGATCAACCAAGTGATTTGACCTCCAAATTCAAGGGTTGTGGGCTTGAACTCCTTGTCCAATTGATGTTCAAGTGTTGCCTCAATGCCATTTGATAGTTACGGTGGTTGAATTGTTGAATAGGGCCTCTGTTTACCCAAATTGACATTTCTTGGCATTCTATATCCTTAGGGCATCCATGGAATGATTGTCATGATCCTTGAAAAATTGACAATAGTGATGAAAACAAGGCTCTCTCTCTATGCACTCAAGTGAGTCTACAATTCGACAGGGCTTTGCTACTTTGATCTCCAAATGCACTCTCTTGATACAGTATTTCGAAAATGTTTTGCTATCAAAATGCTCTATATTCTCTATCTCTTTTGCCCTATTTTGGAAGGGGTACTTATAAGATGTCCTAGGGCTAGGGGTGGCTTCATGGAGAATCCAAGATCAATAAGGGGTGGTTAGGATAATTGGATTGGAAGCTTCCATCCTTTAACTACATTCTTCTCGAACAAATGGCCATTCAAACCAATTTGGCTCAGGTGAAGGCCAACTGAACTTCAGTTAAGACCACAAGTGACAGCTGCAGTCCAGAATGTAAACTGTAGGTCTCAAATGTGGTTCCATATGTAGACCGTAGGTCTCATATGTGGTTCAGACTGAATAGTCCAAGGAACCCAAATTGAGTGGTTAGAACCATTGCTCTATCTTGGAGTCTGTCCAAGATATTCCATATGGTCTTATAGCATGTCCATATGAGTAGTCACCATCAACATGATGCGTTTTAGGTGTCTACAGTAGCTAACATATATATGTCCAATATAAGAAAGGAATATTGGATTATTATGAAGAGGATCTTCAAATACTTGGGTGGAACTACATATAATGCTATTTTTTATGAAGTAAAATTTAGATATAATGATATTGTAAATATACAAGTATTTGTGGATGCTGACTCGACTGGAGATCTTGACAAGAGAAGATCCATGAGTGCTTACGTGTTCAAGCTGTTTGGAGGGGCAATAAGTTGGATGAGTAAAAAAAAATTAGTTTTTGCTTTTTCTACTACAGAAGTAGAGTACATTGCATCAACTCATACCTATAAAGAAGCAGTGTGGCTACATAGACTATGTTCAATAGTTGGAATTAAGCAGAAGGCTATGAGAATTGATAGTGATAGTTAGAGTGCAATATTTTTGGCAAACCATCCTGGTTTTTGTAATAGGTCAAAAAATATTGATATCAAGTACCATTTTGTGAGAGATATGGTTGAAGAGAACTAGGTGATGTTGGATAAAGTTGACACAGAGAAGAATATTGTTGATTCATTAACAAATATTATTCCTAGTCAAAAATTTTCTTTGTGTAGATGATATATGGGTATGGTTTCCCTTGACAGTTGAATTTCTGATTGTTGTCCTCCTTAAGTTTGGTTTTCACCATCAATGGGTTAATTTTATCAAAGAATGCATTTCTAAATCATGGTTATCGATTCTGGTTAATGGAACAACTGTTAGTTACTTCTAAAGTCATAGAGGAATTTGGTAGGGGGACCCTATCAGCCCCATGTTATTCATCATTGTGGCAGAATATTTAGGCAAAACCATAAAAAATACTTGCAATTCAAGGCTAATATCATGAATCAAGGCAAAATATCTCACTAGGGTTGTTTCTAACCAACAATTCTTCGATGATACCCTTCTATTGACTAAGGCATCGATGGTTGAGGCCAAAAGAATTAAATACATCTTGCAACTCTACGAGGACATTGCTGGTCAGAAAGTTAATTTCAATAAAAGAAATTTATATTTCTTGAACACCCCCATTCAAAGGCAATGAAGGATTGTAAAAATTTTAGGGTATGATATAGCAAACTTCCCCACTTTGTATCTTGGTCTCCCTCTTTTCATTGGTTCTCCGAGAGAGTCAATGTGGTACAAGGTTATTGAAATAAATAAATAAAACTTGCTAGATGGAAAGGTCATCTTCTATCTCAAGAAGGAAATCTTACCCTCACTAAGGCCTCTCTTAAGAGCATTCGAGTCTATTTCCTCTTCGTTTTCAAAGCCCCTGTGAAGGTTTTCCAGAAATTGAGAAACTCTAAAAAGAATTTTTATGGACTAGATTAGAGGAGAAAAAAAGGATACACCTTGTAGGATGGACCAAAGTGTGCAGACCCAGGGAAAATGGGGGATTAGGTCTGAGGAGAATTGATTATATGAATCTAGCTTTACTCGCTAAGCTATCGTGGCACCTCATTTCTAGTGAAGAAAATGAATGGACAACTATCATCAAAAGAAAGTATCTTCAAAATATGGAATTTCTAAGTGACTCAGTTTCAATCAAAGGTTCTGATTTATGGAAAGCAATTATCAATTGTAAGGAAATCATCAAGAAAGGTTTAATATAGGTTTTAGGAAATGGTGAGAGGACAAATTATTGGAATGACAGGTGGGCTAAGGATGAACCACTGATACAATATCCTAACTTAGACCGAATCAGATACATCATGGAAGAACTCATTGGCAGAAAAGTCTCTAATTATATGGTTGAGGACAGAGGCACAATGAAGTGGAAACAAATACAAATTCAAGGATTTCAAGCGGAATCAAATTATATTTGTAACATTCTTGGGAAACATTTTATCCCCATGAGACCCAAGGAAGATCAAGTGACATGGGCTCCTATGGAAAACGAGCAGTTCATTGTTAAATTAGCTTACAAGTTTTTGCTTGATGACGAGGATTTTGTCCTCCAAAAGGACTTAGTTTGGATAAAAAATTTAATTCCAAAAATTGTAGTCTTTTCATGTATTTTTATCCAAGGAAGAATTATAACCATTGATAATATGATGCGTAAAGGTATTTGTATCACTAATCACTGTTATCTATGCAGGGCTAATTGGGAGACCATTTATCACATTTTCCTTAAGTGCCCTTTTTCCTTGACTGTCCTAAGTGGGGTTTTTCAGGCCTTCAATATTTCCTGGGTTAAACCAGCCATCATACTTGATTTTTTTGTCCAGTGGCCTTGCCCCTTTTCAATCCAAAGACTTAGATACATGTGGAAAATTTGTCTCAATCACTATCTTTTGTAGGTGTGGTTAGAAAGGAACCATAGAGTATTTAATGAGTCTATCCATGATCATCAAACTATCATTTCCAGGATACTATCCTTTTCCAATGATAATTTGAACCTTATCCCTTTTGATAGTCATAAACCTCATCTAAAAAATACCACGATTGCTCAATATTTAAGCTTAACCTTGTTAGATGAGTCTGTTCCTAGGGTAGAAAACCCAAGAGCCAATGTTAAGTGGTCCCCACCTCCTACGTGTTGGTTTAAGATTAATTTTTATGGAGTGGCTAAGGACAATTCTGGCAAAGCAGGTGCTGGTAGCATTGTGTGAGATCATAATGGGAATATGATGCTTGCATTTTCCAAATATTTGGAAACAAGGACTAACAACGAAGTTGAAGCTAGAGCTATGTGGATAGGCCTTCAAATGACTCAAGACTTAGAAGGCAATTTGATCGTATAAGGAGACTCTATGCATGTTATAAATCTCCTCAATAATTGGAAAACACCTCCTTGGAGGATTAAAACAATTTTTGAAGAGGCTAGGATCCTTTTCTAGGGAAGACAGGACAAAAAAGCCCAACATGTCTTTTGGGAAGCTAACAAAGTTGCTGATAAGCTGGCCAATTTGGGTGTTGATGGTGACGGACTTTTCAAATTGGAACACGATGTCCCGAGTGAATTAAAGGAGCTTATTCAACAAGAATGCCAAGAATGATAGTCAAATTTACAAACAGGGAAAGCACTGTAAGTTCGAAGGCTATGAGTATTCCTGTCTCTTTTTTGAAATGGAATCACAATAAAAATTATCTGAGCTGTCAGTCTTTGTGGATACTACTTGGAAATACCACAAAGACTAATTGGGATAGTCACATATCAGATAACATGGCTCCTAGTCATATTAGTAATTTTAGGTTGGTTGATAATCATAGGGCAGGAAAGAAACGACAATATAAGAATTCAAACCAGAGCCATGTGGACCACCAGATAGCCAGTGCCATAAATCTAGCCAGCAAGTTCACTTCTCCAAGGTTGATTGGCCAAGACGAGATGTGGTCCCAAAGAATGTCATATACGGAAGAAAGAAATTACCAAAAAAATATTAAGAGTAACTGTCAATACAGAGCTTATGGGAGTTGTTTTCAGTACTATGCTATGTGTGTCTACAGCTTTTTGTTTCTCCACTATTTCAAGGAAGGGATCCGTGTTTGTTTCTTTTTTTGTAATTATGATGCAGGTGTATTTTCTTGGGGTATACCCAAAATATTGTATGGGAAGTTTCTTTTTGATAATAGGCTATGTGATTTACTATATGTAATGGCTTTGATGGCATGTATATTTTACATATATAGGATCCTTAGTAAGGACATGTTCATCAACAACCCTGGGCTGATTTTTGTAAAAGGTTTTGGTTCAACCTATAAAACCCGATATTAATGCTATAGTATCTTATCTACCAAAACATTTTTAGCCCCTATAGAAAGTATTCAATAAGTGGGAGAGTTTTGGAATTGTGTTGAATATTATCCATGTTAATTAAGTGGGGTTAACTCTAAAAGGACTTTACACTCTTCTTGGTAATTTGAGTTATTTTGTGTTGTCATTGATGTCATATGGATCACATTAAGTTTTGGTGGCAAAATCACTTCATAAATAATCATTTATGATATTTTGGAGAGCATGGATGTATACAGGTTTTTGTGGCACAAGAGGCATATAATATTCGATTTTTAAATATTACATTAATGGTTTTTATTAAAACCAATGGTAAAGGTTTTTATTAAAACCAATGGCAAGGGTTTTTATTAAAACCAATGGTAAAGATTTTTATTTAAACCAATGGAAAGGGTTTTTATTAAAACCATTGGAAATGGATTTTCATTAAAACCACTATGCTAAGACTTCTCCAAATAATGATGGATGAAAAGTTTTTTCAAATAAAACCTAGGTGCAAAAATTTTCATTGCAAAATTCAAAAGAATGAAGGAGATATCCCAATTCAAAGTTAAGAGGTGAATTATTAAATTCTTATTTAATAATTCTAAGGTCTAAAGTTGAATTTTATTATTCACCGACGTGTAATGGTTGAGGAGATTAATAAAATCCATTGATGTCATTTGAAGGCATGGAGGTGCATATAAATAAAAGGTAAAACCTTTATTTATAAGATATTGGGAATAATTGTGCATGAGTGAGTATCGTCGGAAGGGGAGCGTAAAAGAAATAAAGAAAAATAATTTTTGTTTGAAAGAAAGGTAAAGGAGAAAGCATGGGAAAGTGACATCACACAGGATCCTATAGTGCAGTTGGTAGCATACGAACTTTGCACAAGGCAGGTTCACTGTTCGAATCCCGCCAGGGGTAGATTGTTTTTCTAAGGAAGGAAATTTGAGTTTTCAGATTTGAGCATAGGCAAAGTTGGGTGTTTGGGATTAAATCCCAATGTAGGCTGATGCCCACGTGGTAAGCGCTTCACATCACTAAGTGAGAGGAACAAAGTTTGACTCCCGCAAAGGTGTGAAGGTGCATTGTTTTGGCAAGGCATTAACGATTTTGAAGATGGTGAAGGCACATTAATTTTGCCAAAGTTATTTCGTAAAAAGTTATTTATCTCTAGCGCATGGTAATATTTGATATTGCAAAAATTTTGGTGCATTGAAAATCATTTCTATTATAACTATGGAGTTATAAGGTATTTAGTAAAAATAAATGATTGATGTATGTGCTTAGGGAGTTATAAGGTTTAAAGTTAAATATTTGTGATTAGTGTATGTGGATTTATAAGGTGTGGAATTAAAAATAAAAAACATAGGTGTTTGTTGTATGTATTAATAAAATTAGGGAGTCATAAGTTTGGAAAGTGTTGAACTTGTTATATGTTCTAGTGCATGATTTAATTATGAAATTAAACTAGGAACTTAAGACCTAGTTAATTGCCACCTTGATTTGGAAGACATGCACATGAGTTAGGGTTTGAAGTTGAAGACAAATTGCTTGATTATGTGCCTTGGCTATTAAGAAGAAGTGGATGGATTAGAAAATCAATTTTATGGATAAAATTGATGCTTGAGTTCATTATTGCTTTAGTGGAGTTCATTGAGAGTATTTCCATTATTGAGGAGGTTTTTGCCATTGCTTGAGGATATTATTGTTGGTTACTTGTTGAGTACATTGCCACTATTTGAGACCATTGAGGAGATCATTTTATAGTAACTTATGGATACATTTATCTTTAATTTGAGGAGATCATTGTTGGCTATTTGAGATTTTTTTGCTTGAGGGAGTTGTGCTTGTTTCTTGAAGATCTTATTGATATTGCATGAGGGAGATATTATTGAGAACCTATTGCTATCACTTGTGGATATTGTCCTTGGTTGGTTAAAGTCCTCATTGTTATTGCTTGGAGAGGTTTCTATTAGGAGATCTCATTTTCCATATATTTGAGAGTTCATTGTTGATCATTGTTATTATCCATTTGAGAGAGTATTTTTCATACATCGTTGAGTTCATTTTTGAGCATTGTTATCATCCATTTGAGAGAGTATTTGTCATACATGGTTGAGTTCATTGTTGAGAATTATTATAATCCATTTGAGAGAGTATTTTTCATACATGGTTAAGTTCATTGTTGAGCATTGTTATCATCCATTTTAGAGAGTATTTATCATACATGGTTGAGTTCATTGTTGATCATTGTTATCATCCATTTGAGAGAGTAGTTGTCATACATTGTTGAGATCATTGTAGATCATTGTTGTCATCCTTTGAAGAGTACTTTGTCATTCATTGTTGAGTTAATCATTGAGCCTTGACTTCATTGATTTGTAGATGATATTTAAGTGCTACTTTAGTATGATTGATTGAGCCTTTAAGAAGGCTTTTGGGACATAATTTTTAGACATATTTGAGGCAGATTTTGTGCATGATTGAGTGTGCATTTGAGAAGACTTTTGGGATAGAATATCTGGATAGATTTGAGGTAGCTTTTGTGCATGATTGAGTGAGACTTTGATAAGGCTTCTGGGATAGATTTGTGGATAGATTTGGGACAGCATTTGAGTAGGATTGTTTGAGACTTTTTGTGAAGGCCTTGAGTACAGATTTGGGACAAAATTTGAGAAGGATTGTTTGAGCCTTTTGTAAATGCTTTGAGTATGGATTTGGGACAACATTTGAGCAATATTATTTGAGTCTTATAAGAAGTCATTGAGGCAGATTTATGAGCAGTAAAATAGATAGAACAAAAATAGAAAAACATACCAACACTAGTAGCCTAGCTAAGTAGATCAATGGAGAGCCCACCTGAGCATATCATGATTGCCTAGCTGAGCAGATTAGTAGATTGCCCAGCTAAGAAGATCAGTGGATTTCCTAACTGAGCAGATCAGTGAAGATCCCACCTAAGCATAGCAGTATTGCCTAGATAAGCAGATCAGTGGATAGCCTAGCTGAGTAGATCAATGGATAACCTAGCTAAGTAGATCAGTGGAGCCCACCTGAGCAGATCAGGATAGCTTAGCTTTGACCAGACCAAAGTAATAATTTGTATTGGGATAAGGATCCATATTTCTTTGTGAAATATTATAAGGAGATTATCTTGTGGACTACCCCACATTGGTGGAACCATGTTAAATCTTGTGTCTCAATTGTGTGTGGTGATTTGTGCACTTGATTACTATTGCTATCTATGTCATTAATACACACTGCTATATTTTTTTATTGCAATTAAGGACACTAATTGATATTGGTTTGGAAAGAAATTAAAAAGTGGGTGCTATACAGCTCACCCCCGCTCTCAGTATAATCTTGTGTTCTTCAATTGGTATCAAAGTGGGTTCCTTTGGAAAATCTAACAACTTGAGGGTATATTATACAAGAACACAGATGGCTTCACAGAATAGATCATCTACAAGTAAGGCTCCACTGTTTGACAGTAATAATTATATTTTTTGGAGAATGATAATGAATAACTATTGATATCATAAGGATATGAGGTATGGAATATGGTTTCAAAAGAGTATAATGTTGAAGGTGATCCCGAGGCAAGAACGACTTTTGAAAGAAGACTTCAATGATATCCATGAGCAACTACAAGTGGTTAGGGAGAATCTAAAAGAATTGAGATATTCTATACTTGAGAATTCTCATCCATCACATGACTCAAAATGTCAAGACATTTTAATCAAGAAGGAAACATGTATTTCAGAGACAGAAGAGATGGATGCCAATTTGCTATAAATGAAGAGAAAGAAGAGGAAGGTTTCAAAGCACCAAAGGTCTCATATTTCAGGTTTGGGTAATTACACTCAAAAGGAAAGGAAGTTCTAAAAGATGAAAGCAAGGAAGCACCTACGATTCATGAAGAAAGTTCCAAAGTTCCTATGGCTCCAAACATCTAGTTTGGATCTTTTTTTGAGATAGGTGGATCAAGTTCAAGAGGCATAGAAATTCTTGAAGAAGAAAGTAAGGAAGAAATTAATAAAGAGGATTTAGATACTAAAAATAATGATCAAGGATACAATACACATTTCAAATATTATTGCAAGGATAATGGTCAAGAAAGGTATGAGGAACCAAGGCATAAACAAAGGGATTTTCAAGGACATTGTTTTTCTTATAATGGATTTGGACACAGAGCTATACACTATAGGGTCTATGGATCAAAGAATTTTGATTTTACTAGAAGGAACTTCAAAGGAAGAAGGTATGGTTTTCAAGGACATTGCTTCTTATGCAACAAGATTGGTCATAGAGCTTCTCAGTGCAAACAAAATGAGCAACATGATTTTGGTTTTAGAGCTACACAATTTAGAAGTCATGGTCATAATGATTATGAAAACAAAACTTCACAATACAGGGTTAAGGAAAGGAATGGATATGGAAATTATTTCAAGAAAGAATTCAGAATATGGGCACCATCCAAAGGCTACAATATCAAGTGTTTTAATTGCAATAATTTTGAACATATTACAAAAATGGTGTAGGACTCAATTCCAAACAGGTTCAAGACAAGAAGATCAAGTAACTCATCAAGAAAAGGATATCAGAAAGATGTGGAAGGAAGTTGACAAAGGAAAGGAATAATGTAATATGGGAGTAAATGTACTCTCACCCCAAAATTAATCACCTCAACAGAGAATGTGGTAGGGGGCTAAGCTTAAGATTCATATATTTTAGCCCCATAGGTTTCCCTTTTTCCATTGATGTCAAAGGGAGAGAGAATTGAGTAAGGGGGAGAGCATTGAGTTAGGTGGAGCAACCTCCAAAGAGAGCATTGCGATAGGGGGAGCGACCTCCATAGAGAGTATTGAGTCAGGGGGAGCACAATTTATTCTCAAATATAGTTTTTGCAATGATTGCGGTCATTTGCATTAGAGATATTACCATCAATGACAAAGGGGGAGATTGTTGGTAATTTGAGTTATTTTGTGTTGTCATTGATGTCACATGGATCATTGATGTCACATTGATCACATTGAGTTTTTGTGGCAAAATCACTTCATAAATAATCATTTATGATATTTTGGAGAGCATGGATGTATACAAGGTTTTGTGGCACAAGATGCATATAATATTTAATTTTTAAATATTATATTAATGGTTTTTATTAAAACCAATGGTAAAGGTTTTTATTAAAATCAATGGCAAGGGTTTTTATTAAAACCAATGGTAAAGGTTTTTATTTAAACCAATGGAAAGGATTTTTATTAAAACCATTGGAAAGAGTTTTTCATTAAAACCACTATGCTAAGACTTCTCCAAATAATTATGGATGAAAATGTTTTTCAAATAAAACCTAGGTGCAAAACATTTCATGGCAAAATTCAAAAGAATGACGGAGATATCCCAATTCAAAGTTGAGATGTGAATTATTAAATTCTTATTTAATAATTCTAAGGTATAAAGTTGAATTTTATTATATGCTAATGTGCAATGGTTTGGGAGATTATTAAAATCCATCAACGTCATTCGAAGGCATGGAGGTGCATATAAATAAAAGGTAAAACCTTTGTTTATAAGAGATTGGGAATAATTGCACATGAGTGAAAATCATCAAAAGGGGAGCAACGAAGAAATAAAGAAAAATAATTTTTGTTTGAGAGCAAGTTCAATAAGAAAGCATGGAAAGTGACATCACACAGGAGCCTATAGCGCAGTTGGTAGCACACGAACTTTGCACAAGGCAGGTTCACTGTTCGAACCCTGCCAGGGGCAGAATGTTTTGCTAAGAAAGGCAATTTGAGTTTTCATATTTGAGCACAGGAAAAGTTGGGTGTTTGGGATTAAATCCCAATGTGGGTTGATGCCCACATGGTAATCGCTTCACAATGCTAAGTGAGAGGAACATAGTTTGACTCCCGCAAAGGTGTGAAGGCGCATTGTTTTGGGAAAGGCATTAACGATTTTGAAGATGGTGAAGGCACATTAATTTTGGCAAAGGCATTTCATAAAAATGTATTTATCTACAGCGCATGGTAATATTTGATATTTCCAAAGTTTTGGAGCATTTAAAATCATTTCTATTATAACTAGGGAGTTATAAGGTATTTAGTAAAAATAAATGATTGATGTATGTGCTTAGAGAGTTATAAGGTTTAAATTTAAATATTTATGATTGGTGTATATGGATTTATAAGGTGTGGAATTAAAAATAAAAAAGCATAGGTGTTTGCTTTATGTATTAATAAAATTAGGGAGTCATAAGGTTGTAAAGTGTTGAACTTGTTATATGTTCTAGTGCATGATTTAATTATGAAATTAAACTAGGAACTTGAGACCTAGTTAATTGCCACCTTGAGTTAGAAGACATGCACATGAGTTAGGGTTTGAAGTTGAAGACAAATTGCTTTATTATGTGCCTTGGCTATTAAGAAAAAGTGGATGGATTAGAAAATCAATTTTGTGGATAAAATTGATGCTTGAGTTCATTATTGCTTTAGTGGAGTTCATTGAGAGTATTACCATTATTGAGGAGGTTTTTGCCATTGCTTGAGGATATTATTGTTGGTTACTCATTGAGTACATTGCCACTATTTGATACCATTGAGGAGATCATTTGCTAGTCACTTATGGATACATTTATCTTTCATTTGAGGAGATCATTTTTGGCTATTTGAAAGTTCTTTGTTGAGGGAGTTGTGCTTGTTTCTTGAAGAGCTTATTGAAATTGCATGAGGGAGATATTATTGAGAACCTATTGCTATCACTTGTGGATATTGTCCTTGGTTGGTTAAAGTCCTCATTTTTATTTCTTGGAGAGGTTTCTATTACGATAGTTGAGAGTTCATTGTTGAGCATTGTTATCATCCATTTGAGAGAGTATTTGTCATACATGGTTGAGTTCATTGTTGAGCATTTTTATCATCCATTTGAGAGAGTATTTTTCATACATGGTTGAGTTCATTATTGAGCATTGTTATCATCCATTTGAGAGAGTATTTTAATACATGGTTAATTTCATTGTTGAGCATTGTTATCATCCATTTGAGAGAGTATTTGTCATACATGGTTCAGTTCATTGTTGAGCATTGTTATCATCCATTTGAGAGAGTAGTTGTCATACATTGTTGAGATTATTGTGGATCATTGTTATCATCCTTTGAAGAGTACTTTTCCATTCATTATTGAGTTCATCATTGAGCCTTGCCTTCATTGATTTGTGGATGATATTTGAGTGCTACTTGAGCATGATTGATTGAGCCTTTGAGAATTCTTTTGGGATAGAATTTATGGACAGATTTGAGGTAGATTTTTTGCATGATTGAGTGTGCCTTTGAGAAGGATTTTGGGATAGAATATCTAGACAGATTTGAGGTAGCTTTTGTGCATGAATGAGTGAGCCTTTTAGAAGGCTTTTGTGTCAGATTTGTGGACAGATTTGGGACAACATTTGAGCAGGATTGTTTGAGCCTTTTTGTGAATGCCTTGAGTATAGATTTGGGACAACATTTGAGAAGGATTGTTTGAGACTTTTGTGAAGACCTTGAGTACATATTTGGGACAACATTTGAGTAGGATTGTTTGAGTCTTGTGAGAAGGCATTGAGGCAGATTTGTGAGTAGTGAAAGAGATAGAACAAAAATAGAAAAACATACCAACACCAGTAGCCTAGCTAAGTAGATCAATGGAGAGCCCACTTGAGCAGATCAGGATTGCCTAGCTGAGCATATTAGTGGATTGCCTAGCTGAGTAGATCAATGTATTGCCTAAATAAGTAGATTAGTGAAGAACCCATCTGAGCATATCAAGATTACCTAGCTAAGTAGATCAGTGGATAGCCTAGCTGAGAAGATCAATGGATAGCCTAGCTGAGCAGATCAATGGATAGCCTAGCTGAGCAGATCAGTGGATAGTCTAGCTGAGCAGATCAGTAGAGCCCACCTGAGCAAATCATGATAGCCTATATTTGAGTAGATCAAAGTAATCATTTGTATTGGGATAAGGATCCCTATTTCTTTATGAAATATTATAAGGATATTATCTTGTGGACTACCCCACATTGGGGGAACCATGTTAAATATTGTGTCTCAATTGTGTGTGGTGATTTGTGCACTTGATTACTATTGCTATATATGCCATTAATGCACACTGCTATATTTTGTTATTGCAATTAAGGACACTAATTGATATTGGTTTGGAAAAAAAGTAAAAAATGGGCTATACTGTTCACCCCCTGCTCTCAGTATAAGCTTGTGTTCTTCAAATCTACCCCTATCCTAATTGGGGTTCATAGGCATTATCCCTAGGGAGTTTTTTTTGGGGGGTTTAAGCTATTTTTAAAACCATATGGATTTAAGATATTATTAGACCCATATGGATGTTTTTGGGTTAATGTAATGTCAGCCCATGGTTTTGCACCCATGGTATTGTAAAACCCCTTCTTTTGTTTTGGTTATAAAACAATACTTGCATGAGGGTTTGGTAATGAATTTACAAGAAATGTAATCGCAAGAGAAAAGCAAGTGAAAGGATATTATTGTATTGGATATGGTCAAGTTTATACAATAAGGAGATATTCTTGTTGGGTTTTTCTCGAAAGGGTTTCCTAGGATAAATTCTTGTGTAATGTGTTCTTATTCTCTATTTTTTCTTTTTGATTCTACACTTACTACTTTTCTAGATTCTATTTATTAGGGTGTTATTTCTCTTCAATGACTTTGCCAAAATCACTTGGTGACCATATGACCCTCATAATTACTATAAAAATATTGCTCCTAAAAAAAGGCCAATGTTCCACCAAGGATATTTGTTTGAATAAGCCATTCAATTAGCCATAAGAAAAGGTGTCTATAGAACCCATATGGAGGTATTACAAACGGAAGATACCACACACTTAAATATATATGGTGGCCAATTATCCTATAGAATTAAGGGTTTTGAGAAATACTACAGTGGAATCAGTTGCTCCATTGGTCCCTACAATACCTCCTAAAGAATATCAAGATCCTATATTGGAAATCATCAATCAAGAGTTCAAACAAGTTGAAGGGTTAATGGAAGTGGTTAACATTGTTGCAGTAAAGACAAAATATCCCTCAGTTGCTCAAGCTTCTCACAATGTTGTTGAAGACATTTTAAAGGGTAAGGAAATTATTTCTATTTCATCTACACATGATCAACCTATAGTAATAGATTTATCCAAAGTACTAATATTGCCACAATATAATCTACAGCTAGCTACAAATTTGTCCGAAATGGTGCCCACTGCCATAGTGATAAATAAAGAAGATATTAAAATATCTTTAATAGTGTTCAAGAAAATACAAGAGGTTAGGGTATTATCTAGCCTTCAACAAGTAAAGGTTAGAAGTCCTCTCAGTTACCCAAAGCATAAGAATTCTAGATCTAAAATTGTCCCTAATGCTCTTGAATGTATCGATCTAACCAGGGTTGAAGAAGCCATTCAATTTGATCCTTTGGAAGAAGAGTGAAAGATGCAAAATGCAACACATAGACAATGCATTGAACAAAATAAAATTTAAGGTAACACAATATTGCATAATAGAATAAATTATTTATTGATGGGGGGAGCCTAGGAACTCCATTGTTTATAAATTGGATCCTTGAATCCTTTTGATACAATATTACAACAATTTAGGGTTCTCCAAAACCCTAATAAGCAATTTAGAGTGAATAAAAACATAAAAACATGCATGAAATAAATAAAATAATGGACCTAGCTTAATTACTTACTATATTTTGATGCGTGATGTATGATGTAGGTGATTAGTGAGGAGATGCCCTAGCATTGCCCGAAGGCTAGGGGATATTCAGGGATGATAGCGTAAAATGCTCGTGGGTTCCTGGATGCTGTAGGAAATGCCCATGGGCACTTGGGGGTGAGGGAAAATATTTTATAGAAGTAGATCAGGTGAGGGTTGAAGGATAGTGATGATGATGGGGGGTTACTACGAGTGAGAATGATGGCAAAAGTGGTGCGATGTGACCTAGGGTACTTAAGGGTTTTAAGCACTTAAGAAACTCATAAGATTAGGGAAATTGGGAAATCAGGCACTTAGGAAAACACCAAGAATTTATAATCAGGGATTGAGACATAAAAAGGCTCCTATTTATAATATAACCTAAGGCATGCTAGGGTTTCAATGACACTAATTGTGTGGATGATATTAAAGCATATCTAAGGGTAGATAATAAATCTAGGGTGTGACATGGATTGATGTAAATGGGTGGTTGGGATTAAATGGAATTGGATGGCTAGGATTAATTTACTTAAATAAATACATATTTATTAAATATATTAAAATATATTATAAAATATTATATTTAAATATATATAAAATAAATATACATAAATAAATGTGAATATTATTCAAAAATGGTGGGAAAATAGGAATGTGGACAAATTGGCCATGCATTGGTGGTCGAAATGGTGGGAAATCCTAGATGGAGGACGAATGGCTAGATTTTGGTGTCTACAGATGCCCCTTTTTGTACTACATTACATGTAACACAATACAGTGTAAAAATACGAGACACCTATTTTGGTCGGATATAGAAGAAACTTCTCTTGGTATGTGAAGCACGAGCTTGAAGACAAAATAATAAAATAATTTGGAGTTTTTGTGTAGCTTACCCCCTCAATTGGTGAATGAGGTTACCGATGAATCTCACAAGCCAATTGAAATATCTGTGCAAATGAATTATGGATGATGTTATACCGTTTTGCCCCAATGGTGGGAAGGGGGTTGGTGAGAAGTGTGATATGATGTGTTTGTTTTTGCCCCAATAGATGAGGTTTTTTGTGCAAATGTGAGGTGATGAGGATGATATGAATGATGTAAAATTTGATATCATTTTTGCCCCAACGGTGGGAAGGGGAGTTTTGTAATCTGGTGATATGATTGTGTCTATTTTTGCCCCAACAAAAGAAGGTATTTTTTCCAAGTGTAGATGCCATGATCATGTAAGATGTATCCCATTGCAGGAAAGTTAAAACAAAAAGTGGTTATCAAAAAATTGGGGTGATTCAATGTTTTTGAAATGCTTTGCCTTTTTCTATGATTGATATGCAAAAATGATGATGCAAAGAAAAAAGAATCAACCTTGGATGGCCTACTAGTGACTGTGGAAAACTCTTCACCTAATTCCATAATGGAACCAATAATCCTAGCTAGTGCCTATATCTAAGGTGTTAAGGGGATTTTGAATGATGAAATTTGAGTTTTGTCCATGTTTTAAGCCCCATGAACTAGGCCATCAATGACAACAGTTGTGCAAATTTTTATTGGTAATGTTTCACTCTAAATATGAGGAAATACCAAATATTATTGTGATTTTGAACAAGGAGATAAGTGATGATGATCATGATCAAGTGTCCTTATGGTAAGCTATTCATCTTACCGAATTGCATGGATACAAATCATTGTAATCACCAAGTGTGTAGAATAACCCACTAGGTACAAGGTTCACTTGAATGTTATGGAAAATATGTAAATGGTGATGTGAAATGAGGTGAAGATGATGTGTGAGTGATTATATGAGTGATTATGGTTGGTTTTTAAATATTTGGGTTGTTTTAGGCACTTTTGGAATTTGTTTGTTGAATTTTGGTCAATGTGGTTGCAAATGAGATTTATGCATCCAAATTAATTATAATATTCACAAAACCTGATAACATGATGGAATGCATTGGTGAGTAAAATTTGGAGTGATTTGGTTGGAGGTAGCTATAGTTTTGTGCTGATTTAAATTTTGTCAATGCAATCCACAGGCACTTCAACGCGCCAAGAAACACCCATGGGCACTCCCAAGCACCTAAAATAGCTATAAATATCTTGTTAGGTGAGATTAAAGCTCATTTATGTGTCTATAGAGTTTGAGAAGATACATCGTAGGAGTGAAGGGTGAGTGAGGAGGAAATTGAGGTGAGGTATTTGGAGTGCAGAAGCTATGGCAGTGGAGGGAGTTGGTTTGGGGGTCAGGGTTGCGGTTGGGGCACAAGTGGCTGAGGTAACCCATTTATAATGTACTGTGTAATTTTTTTTGATGAATTATTAACAAATGTTTTGTGTTGTGCTGAAGCTTATATTTTTGAAGGCTCAGCATTGATTTTCACCTTATATCCTCGAGATGAGGAAGGTGATTATAGGGGATGAGTGGGAGTTGCTTAGGGAGGTGGGGATAGTGGAGGTAGCACAATTGGATGTTGTGAGGGTGAATGGGATTGGGGTGCAACTTACTACTACAATGCTAGGGATAAGAGCACTTTAGAGTTGCTCAACTAGAGGGTTTACCTATGGGAGATTTTGGTAGGCAGAAACCCTATGTTAGGCAATGGGCATTGGTGAAGGAGGTGCAATCCAGTCATTCGATGAGGATGAGTCAGTGGTACAGGGATATATGGGCTGTATTTTCATCTGCCCAAGTGGTGTGGAGGCCATGGCTAGGTATCTAGTGGACCAGGGATGGAGAACATATATGGTGAGTGTGGTAGGGTAGGTGGGTTATTTGGAGGCATAGGAGTGAGGTAGAGTACCTCCAGTTCTCATGAGTGCTCCGCTAGTTTGGACTGAGGTAGGATGTTCTTGATGAGCCAGTGTAGTTTAGGAGGCATCTAGAGGAGACGAGGCTACCATGTACAAAGCCATGGAGGGTAGCCTTGGAAGATGATGAGGATATAGACATCCTATATGTGGAGTATGCAGGGATGACCATTGAGTATGATGTATGGTTTGTGGCTCAACCACCATGGGTACCACCTCGAGGAGTAGTTGATGGGGATGGTGGTCGAGAGGCTATGGGTGAGGATACCCAGGAGATCTAGGATGAGGGTGCTACAAAGACTTAGGGTTATGGAACCTAGGATACCCGTAAGTAGTAGTTGTGCCTTCAATCTGACAGTTAGAGGTGGAAGGCGAAGGATTCACCGTAGTAGACACCCAAGGCTAGGAGATATGGTGGAGGTATGAAAGAGATAGATAAGGTTACAGATGTACCCTTAGGTTAGAGCGATGATGAGTGGTAGATGTGAGGATTGCGGTTATCCAAGAAAAACTAGTAGAGAGGGAGTGTCGACATGAGGTTGATATACAATGCCTTCACTCTCAGCATAGATATATCAAGACATTGGAGGATAGGTTGATGGAACATCATATTCCTCTTCCTAATCCTTCAACCTCTTCTAAATTTGAGGGTGCTAGGCATAGTCAGTCTAGGCATAGCTCTAGGTCTAGGGCTCCCTCTAGGTCTAAGGCTCCTGCTAGGTCATAGGGGTCTTCATGGAGGATGTAGCTAGTTCTTAGTTACACTTTTTGTATATGAGCCTTGGTGCTCCATTATATGTATCCTTTTGGAATTCATTGATATATATATATATATATATACATGTGGATTTTACCTTTTTGTTTTATACTTTTGTGTTCATGCTTTATGGAATACATGTTTATGTTTATGATTAATGCATATGAGATGTTATGGATGATTAATGCAAGATGGAATATATAGATGATTAATACGATATGGCATATATGGATGATCATTTATGGTTTAGATATTTGCTTGACCCTTTTGTAACATTGTTGTTTAATTAGGGGTACCAAACTTGGTGGTATATGGTATGAATGACTTATCAACTAACATGGATGTTGACATGGAAGAAGATATGGATGTTGATATGGAAGAAGATATGGATGTTGATATGGAAGAAGATATGTATGTTGATATGGAAGAAGATATGGATGTTGATATGGAAGGCTTCCTGCTTTGCAAAGACTCAAACATTCTAGTCGAATCAAACAAACTCACTAAAACTACCTAATACTTTTAGGACCAAATGTGTGTGCAGTGAATTCATTTACCAAATAAAGAGTAAGGTAATTACCCTAGATAATAAAAAACCATTGTGTGTAAAAAATGAGTTCATTAACTCATCTTGAGCCAATTGGAAAAACCTACTATGGTTGAATCCAAGAGGCTAGCTTGTTCGTATGAGTGATCAAAGGTATATTTTTAAAAGAGACATATCGCCATGCATGAGCGTACTCTACTGCCAGTCAAGCATCTATAGCTCCGGTGGAGGCTAACTCCATAGTCCACGATTTTGTTTTTGATCTCTTGAATTTTGGGGATGACTACCTAACTATTTGACTGGAAATGTAGTACGATCGTTACAATCCAATGATCAGTGGTGTGTGATGTAAAATATTTAGATCTTTGAGGAATAATATTCTCAACCTAAGTGTGATGATAATTGTACCCTTATAATTACTACTCTATATTTTTAATTTATAACAACTGTGATAGTGGTGCAAACCACTTTTATTATGGACTATGTTGCATGATGGGACTAGCAAGGAGAATATGTGGCTAGGATATAAGTTACACTATGTATGGCAACTTGTGAGGCTGGGAGTTGTGAAGCAGCATTAACTTGTGCTTCATACAATGGGTTGGTGTAGGTGGAGGTATATGAGGTTCTAGAAGCACCTAAAGGTTGAGGGATGGATTTATGGGATGAAGGTGCAACTGATGCCTCAAAAATATGGTTAGTATACACCTGGGTAAATATGTATGGGGGTTCAGAATAGGCAATATTTTTCTATAAAGCATAATCCTATCTAGAAGAGTAAGGGATAGACTCTAAGACATAATTAGAAGACTTAATGAAAGCTTCTACTCTTGCCATGTTTATATGGGTGATGTGGTTGTGAATTGTAGGAGAGGCTGACTCCTCTTGGGTCATGGCCATGTGGAAGGTTGTGGAAGGCAAATAATGTCAAGGACCTATAGATAAATTTGCCTGTGTCACATTCAGGGTATCTACCACTGAAGTTTTTGGGAATGTGGATGAAGATTCCATTAATTTTTCTTGACTTATTATTTCTTTTGATTTCGAGTTAATACCATAAGCAAAATAAATCAATATGTAAATTAAAATACCAAATGTAACACAAAAAATGGAATGCTTAAGGAAATAAATAAACAATGCTAAGTCTCAACCAATGTGGATTACCCCATTTATTAATTATCTCCTATTAATGTGTGTTCATTTTAAGTGCGAGTTTTGTGTGTTTTGATTTTGTAATATTTCTTAATGAAACAAAGGTGAAAAACTATGGCTAAGGTAGGGCAACGAGATTCTTTTTGGTGATGAAATCTAACAAGTTTGCTCAAGGGTATTCCTAGGATGTCTAAGGGTAGATATCGATGGATGGAGATGAATGCCATTGTCACCAAATCTCAAGAAATGGTTGGTGATAAAATCCAACCACTACTATTTTGCATGAATTATGATGTGTGTGAATTATTTATTAAGTTTTATGTTTTCTATTGTATACAAACAATGTTAAAAAAAAATTAATTTCATAAACCTAAATTTGAATCCAATAAAACACTACCAAGTTCTCCAAAGGGTGTGAAGTATACTGCTTAAGACCCCCTATCTAAATAGAAACCAAAGGGTTTGTCCAACCCTCTACCTAGAATCACCCAGTTGGTAGGGATACTTTTGGTAATCTAATATTGTTCCAAATTAGATATACAAAAGAAAATGTCTTTGACCCTAAGATGCAACACTAGATTATGCAAGTTCCAGTTCAAATGTAGACAAAATGCAGTAATTTACACCCAGAAAACAAAAACCCTAATCCAAAAATGTGAATGAATTCATATCTAAGAATGCAAAATAATATGCGTTCATTTCTATATTTCTTAATGATGATTCATTTTATTGTTTAAAATCTGAAAAATACAGAAGATATCCAGAATACATAAAATAGGAAACTAGGGTTTTTAAATAGTTGACTTGCTAGAAAGCCTACATTTTTTCTCCTAACTCTTTGTAAATGACCCTAGGAACTTCTGGATTGCCTTTGAACATCGTTGAGCATTTCACACACCTTATGTAAGCTTCTGTAGACTTCAGAAATCCTAGATCCAACAAAATTTATGAAATCTATGATTCTAAAAAACCTGCAAGATGACAAAAAATATAAAGCAAATTAGTAAAAAAAATCATAAATAGAAACCCTTAGGGGGTCCCACCATGATCACTATTTGAAAGATGCAATATGCAACACATAGAAAATGCTTTGAACAAAATAAAATGGAAGGTAACACAAGATTGCACAACAGAATAAATTCTTTATTAACGAGGGGAGCCTAGAAACTCCATTGTTTACAAGATTGGATCCTTGAATCCTTTTGATACAATATTACAACAATTTAGGATTCTTCAAAAGCCTAAGAAACAAAGTCATGGTGTCTTCAAGTGCATCCTGATCACAACAATATTGAGTGGTATTTTTGGTATCCAAGGCTGGGCCACTCTAGATGCTGATATAGTGCTCTAGATCTACACACAAGGACACAACAAAATAGTTAGTAATACTTGTGAAGGCTCCGTAGTGTGAGGCCCTCTATGAGCAATAGTAAACCCTAAGTGTTGTGAATAGAGTAAAAATAAACAAAAACACATGCATGAAATAAATAAAATAATGGATCTATCTTACTTATTATCTTCTGATGCGTGATGTCTAATGCAGGTGACTAGTGCAGCTATGCCCTAGCATCACCTAGAGGCTAGGGGGTCTTCAGGGATGATAGCATAAAATACCTGTGGGTGCCTGGCTGCTATAGAAAATGTCCATGGGTGCCTGGGGCTAAGGGGAATGATTATGTAGAAGCAGATCCGATGAGGTTTGAAGTATAGTGACAGTGATGAGGGGTTACGATGAGTGAGAATGATAGTAGAAGAGGAGTGAGGTGAGTGAGAATGATAGTAGGGAACTTAAGGGTTTTAAGCACTCAAGTAACTCACAAGATTAGGGCAATCGAGAACTCAGGCACTTAGGAAAACTCTAGGAAATCAAAATTAGGGTTTGAGCCATAAAAAGGCTCCTATTTATAATCTAATATAAGGCATGCTAGGGTTTCAATGACACTAATCGTGTGGCTAATATTAAAGCACATCTAAGGGTAGATAATAAATCTAGGGTGTGGCATGGATTGATGTAAATGTGTGGTCGATATTAAATGAAATTGGATGGCTAGGATTAATTCACTTAAATAAATACATATTTATTAAATATATATTAAAATATAATATAAAATATTATATTTAAATATATATAATAAATATACATAAATAAATGTGAATATTATTCCAAAATGGTGGGAAATAGGAATGGTGGACAAATTGGCTATGCTTTGGTGGTGGAAATGGTGGGAAAGCCTAGATGGAGGATGAATGGCTAGATTTTGGTGTCTACAAAGAGTAAATTCAATCAATAGTAGAAGGAAAAACAACTAAAATTGAGCACAATGCTAGGGAATAGAGTTCATTCCCTACTTAAATAGCAACAATTAAAATCCCTACAAAAGGAATGAAAGAATTTCAAATTAATATAGCAATAGGGGATGCAAAAATTCTAGGAGACCTAGTCATTTTGATGAAATTCAAAATTCATGCACAAGTGCAGACTGCACTTGCTATAGATAAATAAATTATAGAATTGAGAGTCAAGGTAGCTAGATTTGATCAATTACAAGTTGAAAATGAAAAATTATAGGCAAAAATTAACAAGCTCAAAGGATAACCTTTACAGGTACATGGAACTCAACAATATATGTAAAAGTCTTCATCTAAAATTTAGAATTGAAGAATGAAATAGGAGCATTGACGCTTCTCCTCAATAACATTATGGATTTTATACTCTTGCCCCAAACAATTAGATTTTTACTTAAGGGAATAGATAAAAAAGTAGACACCATATGGGAAGTATTTTCACTTTGTGAAGAATAGAATGAAAGAATAAGGGATCAGGTAATAATGACTTTAAAAGAGGTGGTAGAATTCAAAGATCAATTCACTAAGGTGACCACTTATTGCATGAAAGAGCTCATTGGGAAGATGCAGTTACTAACTTAGAGAAATAGATTAGATAAATGAATGAAAAAAGAGAACAAGCTTGGATCAACTTTGAAGAATTTTTTATTGTTGAAGAAATTAATTATATAATATGTAAAAGGATATTTGAATTTGAGTTTGATATAAACAATGAAGAAAAGCTAGCTCAACAACTTGCTGACTTGGCCAAAAAAATAGGGCCAATAGTTAATTTTTTGCAAGAGAATAAAACTACCACTAAACACTATAAAAATAAGTCTCAAAGAATAATGGATGCCATCATAGCCACAAAAGATCTATGTGTGGATACTTGGGCCAAAATATCCATTATGGTTGATGGGCTCAAATTAAAAGGGAAATAAGAACGAACCAACAAAGGTAATAATGAGATAGAAAAAGGAGATCTAAGGCCCAGTTCATAAATATATAAAATATCAGTAGAACTAGATATAGGTTAAAAAATAAGATAGTTGTAGGGTCCAAAATGAATGCACTTGTACCCCATTTTTAAAGATCCACGATCACAAAAATAGCCAAGTGGAAGGTTTTTTAATAAAAAAACTTGGTATAAGCTTCATTTTTTCTATAATGCCTTCATAAGAGCAAGGGCTAGGATGTTACCAAATGGACATATCTACTACATGTAGCTATGACAGAACAAGAATACCTAATACTATATAAGGAGTTACACCAACTACAATCGAGATCAACATTTGCATCACCATTTTTGCCCAAAGGTATTTTGAGTATCCTTGTTTTGCCATTGTATTCCCCTTTTGTATGTTTTCTGTTATGTCATTTTTTATTCCTCCTCATTACTGTATAGTTTTTGTTAAGGAAGCATTTACGAAGCTGAGATTATTTCCAGCTATTGAATCAAAATCTTGAAGGCCTACTATTACCATATTGGAATGGAGGTTGAAGATTTATTGTTACATCATTTGAACAAGAATTCTAATTGTATTCATTTAAAGAGTTTTGTGCTAATTTAGTTAGACTCTCATTGTAAAATATTTGATATTAATACAATTCCAACTTCTTCCTTTGGGTAATTCACTGTGTTCAATTTTGTATGTGTGTCTCTTTTACATATTACATAATTTGAATGTGTAATTAACACTTTCTTTCTTTTATAATCAATTATGATTGTTACATTATTTGAATGAACATAATAAACTCAAAATTTCAATATTTCCTTTCTTCTTATTTTTGTTATATTAATGTGTTTACAATCTTGCTACAATTGGTAATGGATAAGGCACCAATCTACTATTAGAGGTATAATATTAGGGTTTATGTGAATCTTGGTCACCAAATTTAAATAATTTAATTTAACTTGTAATTTGGATGAGCATGGGCATATAAAAAAATATTATAAGCTCACCTCAATGGTATTATTACCCTACTCATTCTGTCTAGATCCATTTTAGATAATATTCTCTTGAGTTTAAGTGGCAGATAAAGTCCGCATTACTGTTTGTGATCCAAAAAATCTTGTGGCATGATGTAATAAATAAGGTACACAAGAATTTTCCACAAAATTATTTTTTTTAGAATTTTAAATAAAAACGTTCCTCAGCTATATTGATATAAGAAGGATATCTTTTTCTTGGTTTCTCTCATATAATTGCTTAGCATACTACAACCATTGTTTGCTTGTAATATTATTTTTTATGTGCCTTTTGCTTTGTTTTAGATATATTAAAAAATTTCTTAGGCTATTATTTTCAAGATATATCAAATCTCTTTGCCTTTATCTTATGTATTCTTCCTTTTATATTTTCATTAGTTTTTTATATATCTTGCTACTTGTTTTCTCTTTGTCTAGTTTTTTCAAAGTTCTCCTTATTGTTTGCATTATTTATCATACCATAAAGGTTTTAACATTTTGCATGATTCCAAGGATTCTCTAATTATATCCATTATTGCTATTAAAATTATAGGTTTGGAAAATATATTCCCTCATTCCTTCCTCTCCTTGCATAATTTTCTTGATTAATGTTATAGTTTTTTATTTGTCATAGAGATTTTTCGTATTGTCTTTCCTTTAGTTACTTGAAGATATTATTCTTGACCACTTTATTTCATTTGGATATTTATGTATATTGGATTGTTATTAGATTTTAGTTCAATGGAAGTGCTTCAATTTCTAGATATTTTATCCTTGAAATGAAGTTTGTTGAACAAATAGCATAGTCAATTATATTGTGTCCATTATGTGTTTGAAAAGTATATTTTTCAAGATTTTACCACATTTTTATGACATTGCAGATGATCAATCCTTATATGCTACATATTTTAATAAGTTTTTCTCCATAATATCCTTCTATACTACATAAATTTTGAAGTTCTTATCCATAATGTTTGATGGGTCCCTAACTAACTGTCATCTAAGGACCATATTAAATTGTCATGTAGGTATTTTTTGTTATTATGGTTATTGTTGTTTTTGCTATGTATGTGTAATAATTTCTACTAACCCATTTCTATAAGAGATTGCTTTCCCAACCAAAAAAAATGTAATCTACTATGATGGTATTCCAATAGAAATAAATTGAAATTGTATATTTATTTTAAAAATATATCAATCTTAATTGTAAGATAATCACTTTATATAATATTCAAGAGGCTTATGCATCTAGTCATCCCTTATCCACTGAAAAATACCATTAACATTAACATTAACATTATTTTGAACTAATAATGGTCCATAAAATTTAGTTCATATAGAGAAATGGCTTATTCTGAAGGAGCTCATTCATAAAATGTAAGATGTATACTTCACCATAGCAATTGTTTATATAAATGGTTTTGTATAGATGTGGCCATTGCATAATATATTTATTTATATTATCTTGGTATCTAGATTAAAACCTAATAGTTTCCCTACATATATTTTGTAGGACTATCTTATTTTTGTAGAAATATTTTAAATATCTATAAATGTTAACTTTACATATTTTCAAGTTTTGACAAAATATTTGAGGTATTTATAGAATATAATCAAAGTTTTCTTTTCAAATAATTTTTCATATTGATTCTAAATAAGGTTATGCATAAGGGGTTGGACTCAAAATGTACTTGTAAAAAATGGTGAATCCTAATCAAAATCAAGGTGAATCATGGAGAATCCTAAGAAAATCAAATCGAGCATCTTCATACCAAAATTTGGGGTATTTGAAGCCCTAAAATGTAAGGTCATATTTGGGGCCACTTTTGACCTATTAAGTCACCCTATAACTTCATAACAAAACCACCAATAGATCAGGCTTTAAAAGAGCTTTCCAACGACTACAAATATACCTATGTTTGGATATATATTGTGGTGAATTGACCCTAAGAAAAAATTGGTCCTAAAAATTTTAGGCGAATGGGCCGACGTCGAGGGTCCTCATATTCGCCAATTTCCAATTTTGAAAATCCTAATATTCACCCAATTTGTGAATATTCTTCACTATGCATAACCCCGATCCTAAATTTTTAATTAGAAGATTATAAATATTTAAAAAATCTAAAGATTATAAGTAATGGAATCATTACTAGTTTTTGTGAACTTCCCATTGTTTTGAACATGCATTTCAAGTCCATCCTTAGGGGTTTTCATGTTGAATATTTCTAGAGGGATTAGATGTTACTAGCCTTTTCTAAATAATAATTTTGAATTTGCAGATGCAACATATGTGTAGAATATTATAGCATAATAGATAATATATATGGTGCACACAAATATATACAAAGAATGGGTTCCATTAAGATCCATAGTCAACACAAAAATATTCCCAACATATTCCTTAGTAAAATAGTTTGCTAAGAAACTAAAAGTGTTGTAGGATGTTACACTTTCTTGTTTGTCAAAGATTCATCTTTATTGGTAAAAGAGCTAAAAAAGATAAGGGTTAGTGTGAAAAAAATCCTAATAAGCTTTGATATGGTTTTTAAACTCAGTAATATCCATACTAATTTAGCTATTAAGGTGTTTAAAAAAATAATTCAAAAACAAGAAAATAAGTCATTTTATACCTTAGATCTATATACTTTAGCTTCAGATGTGATATATATGAAAAAATACAAGGGGTTACATTCTAAAAAAATAGAAATTAAAAATTATCTGTTGAACCCAAAATGGTGGAATATATTTATAGATGATATCTTCTTAAGTTAGCCACATTTAATGGAAGCTCTAAGTAAATTTGTAATGCATTCAAATAGCTTGCGTAATTAAATTCATTCACATAGAGTTAGAAGGCAATGCCAACCTGTCATTTTTAGATATCTGAATATATAAAAAAAGTGATGGGACATTTGTTGGATTTTAGAGTAATTTCTAAAAATCCTCGACCTATTTATTTATGGATCCTTAAGATAAGGGCTCGATGGGGATTTAAATTAAACTAAATGCTCTCTATATTAAAATATGATTCTAGAGAACTTTGAATGGGATCAAATATTATGCAATATTGCTTGAAAAGAAATACAAAAAATAAATACTGAAGAACACAATATATAGGGCTATCCACGAACACCAAATAATCTCACTAAATAAAATGAAATAACACTCTAACCTATGAGAAAAACAATTGGTAGGTCCTACTTGTGGTGTTTCTCATGGAGTCAAATAAATAGGCAATAGAACTCCAATCATACATGAATATGGATAAGATAAAGAATATGATCTAATGAGAATAGAGACAACCAAAATATTTGAGTAAATAATTAAATATTAAATGCTCAAAGAATCAAAAATGTTATTTTCCAAAATCTTAGGTGGTTGGGTAGAAGGAGCACCTAAAATAACCTCATCGAAAATGAAATCTATAAAAATAAAAACTTCATGCCTTTGAGGCATCTAAATACCTCATAAAAATGCACTTATGAATCTTCAATACCTCCTTTCAAAGATACTTGAATATGAGTCCATGCTAAAGACCCAAAGATGTAGAATTGGTACACATTAGTGTTATATTTTGTTAATATCTCAAGAGGTTTCATGTTGTGGTCTACCTTGGTAGGAATTTTGTTGATGATGTATGTTGCACAAGTGAAAATCTCACCCTAAAATTTATGATCCATCCCCTTGGCATAAATCATATATTATTCCAACTCCATGACCACCCTATGTTTTTTAGATACACCATTATAGTCAAGAATATAGTGATTAGTTTGCTAATATGCAATCCCATGAGAAGATAAAAAACCATGAAAGCAATGAATGACATGCTCAATTCCTACATATATCCTTAGATATTTGATTTTCCTATCTAGCTAATTCTCAACAAGTTTTGTTGAGGTCTCGAATATCTCAAAGACCTCATTTTTACTATGATCAATAGTGTACAACCACACATATCTAGAAAACACATCAACAAAGATGTGGAAAAAGGGAAGTACCTATTTTCAAAAAGAGATGGTGTACCCTAGATAAAAAATATCACTATATATGATCTCCAAGGATTGAGAGGCTTGCCTTGTAATTCCTTTTGGGAAGGTATCCCTATGATACTTTCCTAGAATGCATCCCTCATATGCACTACTAGGAGGGGAAATTCATGGAAGCCCAATGGTCATATGATTATATATTGTGTATCTCATTGATCCATAGTTGAGGTGCCTAAGCCTCTAATGCCACATGAATTTTATTATCTATATGAGAAACCATAGCAACAAATATTTTCTTCCTAGAAGAGGGGATAAAAGAGGTTAGACTTTCTTGTAATTTATACATTTATCCAAAATAATAATAATATCCAAAAGCAATAGTTTCAAACTCATTAGCTATATCCTGAATTAGCCATTGAATGAGCCAAAAATCTACCTTCTTATTTGTATGAGTAATGCAATTAATAAAAAAAAAATTAGAGCCAACATTAGCAACATAAAGTACATCATTAAAAGATAAATATCCAATGCTTATATCTCCATATCCTATAACATACAATGAAGAAACATCTTCAATAAAACACTCTTCCCTAAATTTACTTTATTGTAACCGTGATGGAGATGTTTGTGCTTCATCATGTGCCTAGTTGCCCTTAAATTTGTAATCCACTCATTTGAAGAAGTAGATATCCAATATTTTGAATGAACCACTACATGTGCTTGAGAGGTTTATTCATAAAAATTATCACCACCTTATGCATAGAAGATAACAACATCAACACCTCCTTTCTATTGGACATTTTGAGTAGATGAGTTGTCGTTGATGTCAAGAGTGAGTGGTCATTTATGTCAAGCCTTCAACACATCCAGTGGCAATTTTAGTGGGCATCATCAGTTTCAGGTTCTCCAATAAGTGCAAAAGGATAGTCCATTTTCATTTAATCAAAGACCTAGTTCTAGGCAGTCAGATGTGGTCCAAAGTGCAAAGAAGTCCAGATGAATAATATTATAAAAATTCTTTATAATATTATATACAAGGAAGTTTAAATTAATTATAAATTAATTAATAAACATTTTATTATTAAATTTATTTATTAATTAATTTACATAATTTATAAGTTATTTAAATTAATTATTAATTAATTTTAAATAACCCTAAGGTGGGTTATTGAATTAAAATTTGAATTTCGAAATTTGAATTCTTAGTACCGACGTGGGAGCAAAATCAACCAAAAATGTATAAAAGGACTACCCCACATTAGCCAAACTTACCTTATGCCTTCAAATTAAAATTGATTAATGCAAGCTTATGCAAATCGTGCTACATCAAAGAGGATTGCTTTGTGGTTTTTGTGTGAAGTCAATGGTGCACAAAGGGTTAATAGGAAGGAAGCCTTCCTCCCTTCATGTGGGTGCCTATAGCCCATGTGGTGGGATCCAAAGCACTAAGGCGCTTAGTGCTTGGGGAGACGGTGGTTCAAATCACGTCGAAACCCTTTTGGGGAGAAAAATGAAGGTATGCATTAGTTGAGTGCCAAAATTTTTGGAGGAGTTAGTTGAGGTATTAAAATTTAATTTTTGCATATTTTATTTGGTTTGTAAAGTTGTAAGGGGAGTTATAAGGTTGATGCAAAATAAATTTTTGGGTGTTATTTGCTTTAGTGTTTGAAAATGGTAGTAAGGTGTTTTAGGAAGATTTTTTGAGGTTTTGTGGTGTTGGATATTATTTTAAGTTGGAGTTTATAAGGTGTATCAAAATGATTATTTTTCATGTATGATTTTATGGATGTTATTTTCAAAAGGAAGCAATAAGGCATAATTGAGCCTTGATTATTTTTGTGTCTAAGGAATATTTTGAGCAAGTGTTGAAGTGATATTTTGTCATTTAACCATTGAAATTGGAAAGAAGAAAATTGTGATTGTTACAGGTTTTCTAAGGGCACTTTTACATCAAAAAAAAGGTATGGAAACATATTCCTAGTGAGTGATTGTTGAATTTTGTGAATGCAAATTTGGAGTGAATAGGATTTTTTGGTAATCATTGTTGAGTGTATGTTGAATCAATGATTCAAGGGTTTTTAAAATAAAGAGTTGTTGATAAAACCTTGTTTTATAAGCATTGTTGTTAAAGTGATTAAGTTGAGTGAATTTGAACTAGGGTTTGCAAAGATCATGAGTATCATTGTTATGTGAGATTAGCATTGTTGTTGAAGCACTTAGTTGAGTGAAGAACTTGAACTAGGGTTTGCAAAGATCATGAGTATCATTATTATGTGATATTTATTGATAAGAATTGTTGGAAACATTTGAGTGAGTGTTCATATGCTTGGACTAGGGTTTGTAAGCAAAGGTTAATTCATTGAGTGATTTGTTGAGTAGATTTGGTTGATCCTAGTCAAGTGAATGTGTTGAAGTGATAGTTCGAGTTCTATGAAAAAAATTATTCCATATTCTGAATTGATTTGAGAAAGAGGTTGAGAGTTGGTGAGTGTGAAACATATTGAGTCTCTAACAATTATCTATATGTTTTTGTGGTAAAAAGAGTGATTGAAAGTAATTGAGCATTGTGGTAAATGTGAAGCATATTGAGTCTCTAACAATTCTCTATATGTTTCTATGGTAAAAAGAGTGATTGAAAGTAATTGAACATTGTGGTGAATGTGAAGCATATTGAATCTCTAACAATTATCTATATTTTTGTGTGGTAAAAATAGTGATTGGAAGTGATTGAGCATTGTGATGAATATGAAGAATATTGAGTCTCTAAAAATTCTCTCTATGTTTCTATGATATTGGACAAGTTTTAGTGTGGACTTGTTGAGTAGATTTGAGGTAAGTCTTAGAGAAGACTTGTGGATAGATTTGTGTGAGATTTTGAGGAAGCTTACAATATATTTTGAAAAAAGAGATTGAGAGTAGAGTTGGACAATTTCCAGTGAGAACTGTGTTTAGTGCAGATCAGAGGACAGAGATTGAGGATAAATTTATGCTAGACCGAAGGACTGTGTTTAGTGCAAATTAGAGGATAGATATTGAGGATAGATTTGTGCTAGACCGAAGGACTATGTTTAGTACAAATTTGAGGATAGAGTTTGGTGCATATTTGAGGATAGTTTTGTGCCAGACCAGAGACAGATATTGAGTAGATTTGTGCTAGACTGAAGGACTATGTTTAGTGCAGATTTGAGATAGATATTTTAAGGTGATAGAGTATAGAGGATGAAATTATCTAGTGGATAGAGATCCATTAGCTAGGGTAATGAGGATAGGTGTATTCAGTGGATAGATATCCATTAGCCAGAGTAGTGGGGGTTATAGTTATTTTAGAATATCACCAATTAGAGATAAGAAGAAAGAGTTATCCTATGGATAGAGATCCACAAACTTGATTAGGTGATTTGTATCTCCTTTTTTTAGAGGTACATAAACATTGTAATAGGGAAAGGATTCCCAAGAGATTGATTGAGAAAATTTTAGTGAAATATTTTCTCCGTGGAGTAGCCCACATTGGGTGAACCACGTTAAATTGGTGTCTCTATTGTGTGTGGTGATTTGTGCATTGCTTTGATTATTGTTGTTGATATTGCTATCTATACATTGCATAATATTGATTTGAAAAGAAAAGTAAAAAGTGATCTTATACTATTCACCTCCCTCTTAGTATAAGCTTGTGTTCTTCACTTTCTCACTAATTTCTCAAGTTTCTTGATGTGAATCCTACAAAATTCTATATTGTGGTATTTTTTTTTACAAAACTCCCATGTAGTCTTCTTGGGCTTATTCTCATTCTATTTTGGCTTGTCATTTTGAGCTTTGGAAATAAATTCCTTTGGATGAGCCTGATTAAAAATATAATTTTCATATGCCTATTTCTTCTATCCTAATGGTGTAAAAAGTACTTAAATACCTCATCAATCGATGGTGCAAGGGAGTCTAAAAATTACACATGATGCATTTCAAAATTCACAACTATATCACATATCTTTAACACATTGTTGAATATAATATTGATAGTTCAATACTCTTTTCCTTCTCCAGTGCTTCTTTTCCTTCTCTTCTCTCCTTAATTAGTCCTCCTACAATTTTGATGTCTTCTTTTAGTTTATTTAAGTGATTGATGTACTCATTAGCAATATTAAATGAGTTGATGAATAAATTTACAAGCTCAATCTCTAGTCTACTGATTTATATGGAATCAACTTGATCATATGACCCCTAGAATTTCTTAAGTAGCACTCTAGGATTCATGGTACTTCTAACATGGGTGTCATATATATTTTCAATATGAAGAGCTATGACACCATGAGACTCACATATTTTATCCATGTAGAGCTACTTCACATCTTCATTATTAGTATCATGACACTTCTCATTCATATCTTGAGTAACCCCTTGCTTTAGAGAAAAGCTTCAATCTTGATTTTCTAGGTATAAACGTTTAGACCACTCAAAAATGGCACATTATGATCCATGACTATTCTACAAAAATGTAAAATATTACATATGTTTTTGAACCAAAAACAACACCAATAAATTAGAAATCTCCAAAATACATGCAATTTAAAAAATGATGCTTAAAATGCTTTCATATGCAAAAGATATGGACCCCAAAATGTTTGCCCTAAAATCACAAAAGATAACTCCAAAAAATTGAATTTTTTTGAAATTTCTTTTAGTACCTACAAAAAATGAGAGGCTTCCATGTGTCACTACATGAGTGGATCAGGGGATTCGAAGCATACCTCGACTGTGTAGCATACTAATGAATCATGTGATACCACGTGTAATGATCGTATTTAGTCTTTAATCTATGAAATATAATATGCCATTTGTCACATCTTGATTTACCTAAAAATTCATGTGTTGCCAAGTTTGTTACTAACTATGTAAGCTACATGTCAAGTTTAATGAGATGGTAGAATATGATTATTTTATGGCATATTTATGAGTCTAGTGGTGTATGAATTGCCATGTGATCCTAATTAGAACATACCACATCAATGCTTGCATCATGATTTGGATGAGCTAAAACTACTATTTGCATTACCAATTGGTACTTAAATAAGCACAAAATTTACAATAATAGAATACCATAACAAAAGAAAATTGCAATGGAAGATCATTTAGAGATTTTTAATTTACAGTTACTAGCTAACTAGGGAAGTTCATATAACTAACTACTAACAACTTAACAAGCTAACAAACAATATCTAATGTGAGCTTTTATAAGCTTCACATAGTACATAGGAAATAGTACAAGCTCAAGATAAATCATTAATACCTAAGCCTAAAATAATCCTAAGCAGAGATGTACTCATCATACCTCAAAATAATATAAGCATTGGAATCCAATGTTTGTGGTAGTAGAAGAATAATTTATTGGATGTGGGAGAATCCTAATGAGCGAAGGAGGTGGTGTATAAAATAATTTATCAAGATCTAATGGAATTTTCATATCAAGTACCAAGTGAAAAAGAGAATTGATTATGTCAAGGATACCAAGAGGTTCCTTGTATATAATATAATGCTAGGTCATAACTCTATTGCCAACCTATAAAGGAGGAAGTTGATGAGGACCAATGGTCTTCAAATGAGTTGTTTGCACAACTAGAACCTATCTAGATGAAGGAGGCTACAAGGAAGATGGCCACTTAATTCTATAAGGAAGCACAACTATAGGATCAAGAGTAGTTGTTGGGAGTGAATGAGTGATAGGATTTGTGTGAGAATGAGGTGCAAATAAGCTATCATGTCTTGATAGTAAGTCCTACTAAATATGAGAGAAATATTTTGTGGTTGAGTGGAATGAAGAAAAATTATGGTGATTTTGATGTAGCAGATGAGAAAGGTATTGTTATCATGATGCAAAGTGTAGGTATTATGAAAAGTATCATATTGAGTCTTTCTATCATATTTATAGGGTTTACCATGAAGTAATCCATAATAGTCTATTGGAGTCACATCATAGGTGACTCTATCCATAAAATGTGGGCCAAGCGCAAAGGACACTATGCAAGTATGGGTGATGTGTGAGGTGGAACCATAATCCTTCCATCAAAATGAGTATGTATGATGATGTGGTTCTAGTGGCAACTAAAAATTATCAACAACAGATCACATAATCAAATTATTTTGAGTTGTTGATTATACAATCCTTTGAGAAATTGTGAGTGAGGTGAGCTCACATGATGAACAAATTGTCATGGCCACCTTTAGAAAAATGATGAGATATCAAAGTGACATTCATGAGTTTTTACTTGAGCTCATAATATTCTTTATATTCTCCTATAACTGTAATGGGAGCATACTGTGGTTCCTCACCTTGAACTTTTACAATGATATTTTTTTCTTCCTATAACATTTAGATTCCTCATGACCTCTCCTATTATAGTAAGTATAAACTTTTTTGCTATTGAGAGAAGGAGAAGGTTTTTAAGAAGGATAAAAATAAGAATAGGAAGAAGAATAAGGAGAAGAAGAAGATAAATAAGATATAGTTTTCATCTTAATGACTACTACTATGAATTGGAAGTCCCTAAAGATTGTGAACCCCTCGATTAAGCACCAAACTTCTCTTTTGTAAGTTGTGCATGATTTTTTGCAACATCTAGTGTGAAAAGTGAATATATTTCAAATCCATATATAGATAATTCTAAAAAATACTCTTGAACTTGATGATGAGTGTGGGAGCTGCATTGGCCACACCAAGAAGAATTCACAACCTATTGAAATGGAAAAGTAATCCTGCATAGACATGTTATTACATTGCTACAAACAAAACCATTTGAAAATGAGGTGTGGCTCATAATTGGAATGATAGAAATTTTAATTCAAGGCCTTGATGAGGTATTTAAAAGTGTGAAGTGGGTCTTGGACCTCTTGAAATTCCATCACCAAGATTTTTGCTAACCCAAAAATCTTGATTTTACCAAAATAAACTCTCTCATTGAGAGTTTGAGTATAGGACAACCATTTATCTATATAAAAAATCTAGCTACTTAAGACATCTAGATATCTAGATCCATCATATAATTTGACCTCGCACTTGGATTTGGAATGAAAATAATGATTGTAAATTTTTACGTCACTTGGGCCACTTTTTGATAACTATATTGTTGGCCTCTTCAACCAAGGCACTTATAATATTGGCTAATATAGCCATAAATCTGGCCAAACTGGTGGCCATGGATGAACAAGAATATGCCACATATGGAAGCAAATGTGCCCAAATTTTTTTTTTAAGACATACAAAATGTTTACAAAGCTTGGCCTTTTCTAGGCAAGTAAAAACAAGTGGTTTTTTAGTTCAACTAAATGACTTGGAAAAACAAGAAGGGCATACATTTGTTCTTTATATGCACCTCCTAGAAAATTAATTAATTAATTAATTTTTTTAACTAACTAATTAATTTAATTAATTTTTTATTAATTTGATTAATTAATTTAATCAAGCTATAGTAAACCTTTATAGAAATTAAGTAATGCCACTTAAAATATTTTTCCTAAAAAATTATCACTTCCAAAGGTTCTAAAATTTTAGCTTTCACCTTGATTTTGTGTTTGAGGGTCAAAGGAAGTTGTAATTCTTCCAACGGTCGTGGCAAGTCTTGCTTATAGTTGAGACATAGGTTACCAACTATCCCTAATCCATGTGGCAGCTAGCATGTGCTAACTTGCATGTGAACATATCAACTAGTTTATGCCTCCTAAAATCATGCCATGTGTTTGCCTTTATGCTTTTGGGCTTGAATTGTTTTTGATTTGATAAACAAAAGATTGTTTAAAATGTAAAATATCACATGGACAAGCAAGACAACAATGTCAAAAGTATTGTTAAGAACCACTAGGGGCTTGTCACAATAGAAGTAGAGCTAGCACTAGAGACATTCATAATATTTTTATGGGAATGACAATGTTCAAATGGTTAATTACTACAAAATAGTCACTTGTCATTGACCAAAAGTAGCAATCAAAACCCCTAATGTGATGGCAAGCCGAGATTCACACAACAGAACTTCAAATTAATTTTCTGTAAATTGCTTAACACAGTCTTACAATACCGTTTCCAGGCATAGTTCTTTTCCCTCTCAATCCCGAACTCACCATCCCCATTCCCTTACAATTCTCGAGTTTTTATCGAGGCCTCGACCCTCTAGGTAATTAATGCCCCCGCCTAACAAAATCTCAAGTTCGTTTTCCCCCGGCCGAGTTTTCAAATTTTTTGCCATAAATGGGCAACTGCCCGATCCACCATGAAGCTCGCATTAAAGACCTCCCTTGACCTACAACCGCCGTTTTGGTCAGACTGTTCTTCTGCACCGCTGTCTCATCCATAATGTCCATCGCCTGTAACTGCTGTTTTGCTGGAATTTAAAAATATGCATGGCCGACATCTCTATTTTTAATTTACGTGGCCCTCATCTTTGTTTTAATACACGTATGCTTCCGCGTGTCCAATTCGACTTTACCTCCAACCGGTTGCATCGCTTTTAACACACGTGGCAGCCACGTGTCTATTTCGGCCTTGCCTGGCCGTCCGCGTGTTTACTTTGGCCTGTCTTTTTCTTGGCCGCGATATCGTGACATGTCGCGATATCGCGACCCAAACTACCCCTTGCGCCTTAGTCCGCAAAAACGTCGCGATACCGCGACATGTCGCGATATCGCGACCCAAACTGCCCCCTGCGCCTTAGTCCGCAAAAACGTCGCGATATCACGACCAAACTGCACCCGTGCTTTAGCTTTTTATTTTTGTCACGATTTCGCGTCGTGAAATCGTGACAAACTGCCTTGCCTTCTGCCTTTGCCTTGTTTTCCGCCTTGCCTTAGCTTTTGAAGCTGTCTCCGTCTTGCCTTAGTTTTGAGGTCGCGATAACATAACCACGTGGCAGCCTTCAACTAGTCGCGATATCGCGACGGGACTCCCCCCTCGCCTTAGTTTTGAAATATCGTCGCGATATCGCGACGAAACTTGCCTATGTCTTGTCGAAGCTTTTGAGGTCGCGATTTCGCGACCCCTCCCCTTGCTTTACGAAACTTCCCCCTTGCTTTATAAAACTTCCCCCTTGGGAAATAACTGAAATAAATCAAAATGCAAAGTACTTAGAAAAATTTAGAAAATTTTTGGAAGATGCAAGATTGCTCTACTGTCGCCGGATGCTCCTGCATCAGACACCCGGGGTAAATTAAAAGTGATCCTCACTTCTATTTTGTTAGGGGAAGACCCAGGCGGTCAACCTCCATCTTCGACAACCAAGTTGCATCTTCAACAGGTCTGCCCTTCCACTTTATCAAATATTCAGAATACTGTTTGTTTCTGGTGCTTCTGCCTTCACGAGTGTCTAATATTTCCTCGACCTCGTCGGTGGTTGGAGTAGATGCTGGAATTTGCCATAATTCTGTACTTGGTACCTCTGTACTCTCTCCCTCATGATATTCCACTAAATCTGAAATATTAAAAATAGGTGAAATGTCAAGCCAACTTGGCAATTCCACTTCATATGCATTTCCTGACTCCCGTTTTTCTAGTATTCTCGCATGGCCCAAACTTCTTCATCTTCAATTTGTTATAAGTTTTGGCAGAAATATTTCCTTCCCGAGATGGACCATGACTTCATCTCCTACTTCGAATTCTTTGAACCGCCGCTTCCGGTCTCGCTTCTTGTCTTATATTGAGTATTCATTTTTATAATTTGTTTCCTTACTTCTTCATGCAGACTTTTCATATGTTCCGCAAATTCTTCTACCTCGGCACTGCACTTTTCTCTCTTATCCAACTTCCTCAGTTCAGACACATTTCTTGGGCTGTTTCCATATATTATCTGGAACGGAGATTTATTTGTGCTCTTATTGACTGAATTGTTATATGCAAATTCCGCCTGCGGTAAAACTAAATCCCATCCCGTGGGTTGATCTACTATCAAGCATCTCAGTAAATTACCCAGGCTTCTATTTACCACCTCTGTCTGTCCATCGATCTGTGGGTGGTATGCAGAACTGAATTTCAGATCTGTCTTCAACTTCTTCCACAAAGTTCTCCAAAAATACCCAACAAACTTTGTATCTCTCTCAGAAACTATGCTTCTTGGTAGACCGTGAAGTCGTACCACTTCCTTGAAAAATAACCCTGCAATGTGAACCGCATCACTTGTCTTCTGGCAGGGAATAAAATGTGCCATTTTGGAGAATCGGTCAACCACCACAAATACAGAGTCATTTCCCCTCTGTGTTCTCGGCAATCCAAGAATAAAATCCATGCTTATGTCCTCCCATGGCCTCTCGTGTACAGGTAACGGCTGGTATAATCCCGTGTTTTGCCTTACGCCTTTTGCCATCTGGCATATTCTGCAACTTTGCACAAACTTCCTCACATCTTGCTGAAGTTGCGGCCAGTAGTAATTTTCATCCACCAGGGCAATGGTCTTATCCCTACCAAAATGCCCAACCAGTCCTCCGTTGTGCTTTTCCTTGATCAAGTTCTCCCGCATGGAACTCCTTGGAATGCATAATTTACTTCCCTTGAACAACATTCCATCTTGGATTAGGAAATCTAACCATTTTGTCCTGTCCATAGTAACAAGTGCCAAGCAAGCCGTCCAAGCTGCTGCAAAATCAGGATCTTCAGGATAAAGACCCTTTAGTTCTTCGAATCCAACTACTTCCACTGTCATTTCAATTAGCAGATTCTGCCTTCTGCTTAAAGCATCTGCAACCCTGTTTGATTTCCCGCTCCTGTGCTTTAATACAAAGGTATAGCTTTGGAGAAACTCGACCCACTTCATGTGCCGCTGATTCAGTTTTGTCTGGTCGTTGATGTATTCGCAATGCCTGATGATCAGTAAATAGAACAAACTATTTTGGCAACAAATAATGCCTCCACTTATTCAAAGCCTGAACTATAGCATAAAATTCCTGGTCATACACTGAATACTTTTTTTGAGCATCATTGAGCTTTTCACTAAAATAAGCAACAGGTCCGCCTTCTTGACTCAAGATAACCCCTATTGCACCGCCACCGGCATCACAACCACCCGAAATACCTTGTTAAAGTCTCGGGAGTGCCAAAACAGGCTGTTCTGTGACCTTTTTCTTTAATGCATCAAAGCTCCTTTCAGCCCCTAATGTCCACTTGAACTCTTTTTTATCCCCTCTCATTGTTTCGTGAGAGGTGCACAAATGCTGCTGAAGTTCCTTATGAACTTCCTGTAAAAGCCGGCTAGACCATGAAATGATCTTACCTCTCTTGTGCTTCTTGGGGTAGGCCATTCGATGATGGCTCTCACCTTCTCTCGGGTCCATTTTTAGACCTTCTGCCGAGATTACAAATCCCGTGTATACTAACTCTTTCTTGACAAAATTACACTTTTTTAGATTTATTAATAATTGCTCCTCCCGCAGCTTTTCAAAAACCCTCCTGATATGCATCAGTTGTTCCTCCAGGGTTCTGCTGAATATTAATATATCATCTAAATAAACAATGACAAACTTTCCTAGAAACTCCTTCAGTACCTCATTCATCAGCCGCATGAAGGTACTTGGTGCATTGGACAGCCCAAATGGCATGACCAACCACTCATACAAGCCCTCTCTTGTCTTGAAGGCTGTCTTCCACTCATCTCCTTCTCGGATACGGATCTGATGATAACCACTTTTCAGGTCAATCTTCGTGAAGTACTCAGCTCCACTCAAACAATCCATGATATCATCCATCCTTGGCAATGGGAATCTGTATTTGATAGTGATCTTGTTGATGGCCCGTGAATCTGTACACATTCTCCATTCTCCATCCTTCTTTGGCACCAACACTGCAGGTACTGCGCATGGGCTCAAACTTTCCCGAATCAATCCCTTCTCCAACAACTCCCGGACCTCGCCCGTTTAACTCCTTCGCCTCTACAGCGTCATTCTCGTGTGCAGCTTTATTTGGCAAGCTCGATCCCGGCACCAAATCTATATGGTGGCTGATTTTCCTTACCGGGGTAAACCCTCAGGCACATTATCAGACACAATATCTGGAAATTCCTCCAACAGATCTAGGACTTCTGTTGGGGTATCTTGGCATTCCTTCTCCCTAACTCTAGGAATTATTGCATAACATAAATGTTCATGCTTCAAACCGTCCAAAAACTTTCTCCCTTCAACTAAACAGATTCTGGAGCTGTTACACACCTTTTCATCCGCTTCCTTTAAGGGCTTCAGCTTATGGCGCACGCCATTCTTCGTCAATGAGTAGGTGTTGGCACGGCCGTCATGCACTACACTCCGATCGAACTGCCAGGGCCTTCCCAGTAACATATGGCAAGCATCCATAGGCAGGATGTCGCACAGGACCTCATCACAATAATTCCCAATATTAAATTTAACGGAGCACTGCTCACTGACCAAAGCCCTATGGTCCTTCTGTAGCCATGCGACCCGATATGGATGCGGGTGCTTCTTCCTCTCTAACTGTAGCTTGGTAACCATTTCTTCTGAAACCAGGTTATCCGTGCTACCATTATCAATAATAATATTGCAAATCTTGCCCGCGCATTTACACCTTGTGTGGAATAAACTTCTTCTCTCGATTTGTGTCCTTCTCCTCATTCAACAGGACTCTCCCTACGATCATTGCTTCCCCTCTCTTTGATTCTTTAGAATGTTCAGATCTAGCATCTTCCTCTACCACAACAGCTCTGGCTGGACCCTCAAGCCTCTTGTTCATCCTTTCTCGATGTTGTGGACACTCAAATGCCCGATGTCCTTCTTCAACACAAGTGGAAACATGTCCCACGAAATACTCCTCTTCCAAACCCTCGTCCGGATCCACCCCGTCCTCTTGGGTAGTCGTTCCGATCACGGGGCCGATAAACATCCTCTTCCCCTTGATCCTGGTTACTACTGGCTTCACCAGTCTTCTTCAGATCTTTATATTTTTCTCCACTGGTTCTCCCACCAGTTCTTCCACCACGGCCCCTTCCTCTTTGCTTGCCTTCAAACCGCCTATTCAGTTTTTCTTCCACCTTTAAGGCAAACCGGTAAGCATCCTCAATGGTGCTTACCCGAACTAGGCTCAGCCTCTTCCTGGATACCGAGTCTCAACCCATTGATATAACGGGCTACCTTTTCTTTGTTTGCCTCTAAATGTCCAGTTCTAATAGAGATCTTGTAAAACTCCTCGATGTATTCTTGGACAATTTTGTTTGTCTGTCTCAAACTCTGCATTTTCCTTAGCAGATCCAACTCGTAATCTGCCGAAATAAACTATCTTTTCAGCTTTTCCACCATTCTATCCCATCTTGTTATTCTTTCCTTCCCTCTTCTCGTTCCTCTCCAACCGTATTCCCCTCCACCAAATGCTGGCATGACCCTTCAACTTGGTCTTAGCAAATCTGACCCGATTAGGGTCTTCAACCTCCTCATATTCGAAATATTCTTCTAAGTCATTTATCCAGTCAATCACCTCTTCTGGATTTAGGTTTCCCGAGTATGTAGAAACCTCCATTTTTGGTTGCTTTCCAATCTGAGAGATGGCTTTGTACAACCTGGCTTGTGCAGGATCCACAACCTCTTCTTCTTCCTCAGACTGGTCTTCTTCTTCATCAACTTCGTCTTCACTTCCCTCATCCCTTTCGGGCTCGTGCCTTCTGCGTAGCTCTTCTTGCAGGGCTTGAACTTGCCTCTGCAAGGCTCGAAAGTCTTCGGCCGGCACCACATTTCTTACTCCACCACGGTTTCTTCGTGGAGGCATTTTTCTTTCTTCCCTTACAAATCCTTCCATAGATCCTGGTGTAACTGCCTCTCTTTCGGCGATCTGTTACATGCTCAGGAGCTCCCGCTCTGATACCACTTGATGGCAAGCCGAGATTCACACAACAGAACTTCAAATTAATTTTCTGCAAATTGCTTAACACAGTCTTACAATACCGTTTCCAGGCATAGTTCTTTTCCCTCTCAATCCCGAACTCACCATCCCCATTCCCTTACAATTCTCGAGTTTTTATCGAGGCCTCGACCCTCTAGGTAATTAATGCCCCCGCCTAACAAAATCTCAAGTTCGTTTTCCCCCCGGCCGAGTTTTTCAAATTTTTTGCCATAAATGGGCAACTGCCCGATCCACCATGAAGCTTGCATTAAAGACCTCCCTTGACCTGCAACCGCCGTTTTGGTCAGACTGTTCTTCTGCACCGCTGTCTCGTCCATAATGTCCATCGCCTGTAACTGCTGTTTTGCCAAAATTTAAAAATATGCATGGCCGACATCTCTATTTTTAATTTACGTGGCCCTCATCTTTGTTTTAATACACGTATGCTTCCGCGTGTCCAATTCGACTTTACCTCCAACTGGTTGCGTCGCTTTTAACACACGTGGCAGCCACGTGTCTATTTCGGCCTTGCCTGGCCGTCCGCGTGTTTACTTTGGCCTGTCTTTTTCTTGGCCGTGATACCGTGACATGTCGCGATATCGCGACCCAAACTGCCCCCTGCGCCTTAGTCCGCAAAACACGTCGCGATATCGCGACCCAAACTGCCCCCTGCGCCTTAGTCCGCAAAAACGTCGCGATATCGTGACCAAACTGCGCCCGTGCCTTAGCTTTTTATTTCTGTCATGATTTCGCGTCGCGAAATCGTGACAAACCGCCTTGCCTTCTGCCTTTGCCTTGTTTTCCGCCTTGCCTTAGCTTTTGAAGTTGTCTTCGTCTTGCCTTAGTTTTGAGGTCGCGATAACATAACCACGTGGCAGCCTTCAACTGGTCACGATATCGCGATAGGTCATGATATCGCGACGGGACTCCCCCCTCGCCTTAGTTTTGAAATATCGTCGCGATATCGCGACGTCGCGATATCGCGACGAAACTTGCCTATGTCTTGTCGAAGCTTTTGAGGTCGCGATTTCGTGACCCCTCCCCCTTGCTTTACGAAACTTCCCCCTTGCTTTATAAAACTTCCCCCTTGGGAAATAACTGAAATAAATCAAAATGCAAAGTACTTAGAAAAATTTAGAAAAATTTTGGAAGATGCAAGATTGCTCTACTGTCGCCGGATGCTCCTGCATCATAATGTGTCATAAAAAGTTGGTTCTGTTAGTTGGGCCTCGTGTCGTACATCCTTCGATCAACATCAAAAATACAAGGCGTAAGCACTTCTGATTCAACAAAAATTGAGCCATCAAAATCTCTAAATTAGCAATTAATAGAAAAAAATCTGAAATGCACCAACATGCGGGTTTTTTGACTACTGGTAAATTCTGTAGTCGCAAGTTAATCCCATGCAACATCTTCTTACATAGTGGGCTATACAAAAGTGCTTCGATTGTCCTCTACCTCCAAGAAATGATAACCAGTAGTAGAAAAATTAAAATCATGCCATCTTCATCAAGTCTGAAAGCCTCCAAAGCCACTAGAACGATGAGCTAGCAGTTTCAAACATGTGGTGCGATAATATTTTGAATTTTTCAATGATGGTTTGCTCTATCTTCTGGTCTTTGTTGTAGTTAGAAAAATAGTGCACGACCACACAATATTATCCGTGAAAAACAACCGATAATCAAAGTGGACCTGAGCTTAACATTTACCACTTGATATTGTTGAAGCTATGACATACCCCTTTCAAAGCGCTATTCGTCGATTGATGCAGAAACAAAATCTGTCCTCCCCCGAACACTTCACATCACGACATCAACTAAAACTCATTCCTTGACCCCAACATCATTTCTTTCCTTTTTGTTGGACATTTTGAGGAATATTAGTTGTCATTGATGTCAAAAGGTTCTAAGAAGGATTGCATCTTGATTGGTTCCAAAAGAGCTTTATGTAAAGCATGATTTAAATGGTTTTTCTCAAAACCATTGATGGCAAAATAAAAGTTTTTTCTTAAAACCTATGGAGAGGCCTAAGGAATTAAATTAATTATAATAATTTAATTATATATTAATTTGTAATTTAATTTAATAATCCTTTTGGTTATTAAATTAATTATAACTTAATTATATTAATTAATATTATTATTAATTAATTTATAATTTAATTAAATTACCTTATGGTAAGGTTGGCAAAGTTTAAATTTAAATTGCAATTGTCTTTTCCCCATCGACGTCATCAAATTTAGTGGAGCACCGACGTCTAAGTCAAATGGTGGATTTCGTGTATAAATGCCATGCCAAAGGGGAATTCAAACCTTACCTTCATCGATTAATATTCAAGCGACCGAGAAAAGTTTATTTCGTGCAAATCATTGAGGAAGAAGACAAGAATTATTTTTATCTTTTAGCACCAGGAAGAAGACTAGTGGGGAGGGCCTAAGGCCTCACTCCCATTGGATAGTGTGGTCCATTGGTAGTGCACATTTTGTGAGAGCATTTGGAGTGGAAGTGACCACGATCGATTCGCATGGAGGTTGTTGGCGTGTTTGTCTTGAGCACCGAGGTGGAAATATTTTTGCACGTGCTTTTTAAAGTGTCAGGCTTGGGAAGAAAGAGCACGTGGTGCTCTTAGCCTTCCAAGCGTGTGCCTAGCACACACGGTGGTCAAGCCCACGGCTAGGGTGCACGAGGAGGTGGTGGTTGTGGGTTCGAATCCCACAAGTGGCAAAGGTACTTTTAATTAAATATTTTATTTACCTAATATTTTCTTAAGGTGTTATTTGGAGTTATAAGGGTATATGAAAGGTTGCTTGCTTGGTAATTAATTTATGTTATTGGAGTTATAAGGAAAGTGGATTTGATTTTTGCCAAAGTTCTTTTTGCCATTAAATCTAATTAAAGAGGTTTTTGAGTTAATTTTTGGTGGATGTTAAATTTATTTTAATTGGGAGATTATAAGGTGTTATTGGATAAATATTTTATGTATGTTGATGGTTGTTTTTAAAGATTGAGTGATAAGGTGTAATTGAGTTTTTGCATTACATTGTGAGAGAGATTTATCTTCTAACCTCTTTGAGTTTGGCATAGAAGTGTTTGTGGTTGTGGCAGATATTTGAGGTTCCTTCATCATCAAGAAAAGGTATGAGCACATTCTTCCATAGTTGAGTTGATTGATTGGTTTTCTGGAAAATAAGTTTGGAGTGAAAAGGAATTGATTAGGGCTTCCTTATTGAGTGTGTTTGAGTTAATGCTTCAAGGTTTTCTGGAATAAAGAGTTGTTATTAAAACCTTGTTTTATAAGCATTGTTGTTGAAGCCATTGGTTGAGCAAAGAACTAGGGTTTGAAAAGAACATGAGTATCATTGTTATGTGAGAGTTGTTTTATGAGCATTGTTGTTGAAGTGAGTTGTTGAGAAAAGAACTTGAACTAGGGTTATCATTGTTATGTGAGATTTATTGTTGAGCATTGTTGGAAACATTTTGAGTGAAGGATCATATGCTTGGACTAGGGTTTGTGAGCAAGAATTATTTCATTGAGAGATTGGTTGAGTAGAGTTGGTTGAGCCTAGTCAAGTGGATGTGTGAAGTGATTGTTCAAGTTCCATAAAACAAACTATTCTATATTTTGAATTGAATTGAGAAAGTGATTGAGTTGAAGCATATTGAGTCTCTAACAATTCTCTATATGTTTCTGAAAGAGTGATTGAAAGTGTTTGAGCATTGTGATGAGTATAGAGCATATTGAGTCTCTAACAATTCTCTTTATGTTTCTATGAGATTGGACAAGTTCTAGTGTGGACTTGTTGAGCAGATTTGAGGTAAGTCTTTGAGAAGACTTGTGGATAGATTTGAGTAAGATTTTGTGGAAGCTTACAATACAGATTGAGAGCAGATTTGGTTAAGTTCTTGAGAGGACTTATTGAGCATATTTGGTTAAGTTCTTGAGAGGACTTATTGAGAATATTTGGTTAAGTTCTTGAGAGGACTTATTGAGCAGATTTGGTTAAGTTCTTGAGAGGACTTATTGAGCAGATTTGGACAAGTTCTAGAGAGGACTTGTGGATAGATTAGTGTGAGATTTTGTGGAAGCTTACAAGGTAGATTTGAGATAAGTCTTTGAGAAGGATTGAGAGTAGAGTTGATTGATTTTTTCAAACCTTGAGTTAAGGTTTGGGGCAGATCCAATAGAGTTGATTTGAGATTGAGTCAAGCTTTGAGTTAAGGCTTGAGGATAGAGATCGAGGATAGATTTGATGTAGATTTGAGGATAAAAGATAGAGATTGAGGATAATTTGTGCTAGACTGAAGGACTATGTTTAGTGTAGATTTGAGAATAGAGTTTGGTGTATATTTGAGGACAAGTTTGTGCTAGACTAGAGATAGAGATTGAGCAAATTTGTGCTAGATCAAAGGACTATGTTTAGTATAGATTTGAGATAGATCTTTGGAGGTGATAGAGTATAGAGGATGATAGTCTCTAGTGGATAGAGATCCATCAGCTAGGGTAGTGAGGATAGGTCTTCTGAGTGAGGACAAGAGTCTTCAATGGATAGAGATCCATTAGCCAATGGAGTGGAGGCAACAGTTCTTCTAGAAGATCACCAGTCAGAGCTAGAGGAGAAAGGAGTTCTCCTATGGATAGAGATCCATGAACTTGATTTAGGGGATTGGTATCTCCTTTGGATAGAGGTCCATAAAAATTGTAATAGGGAAAGGATTCCCAAGAGATTGATTGAGAAAATTTTAGTGAAATATTTTCTCCGTGGAGTAGCCCACATTGGGTGAACCACGTTAAATTGGTGTCTCTATGTGTGTGTGATGATTTGTGCATTGCTTTGGTTTCTATTGTTGATATTGTCATTGATTATATTGCATAATATTAATTGGGAAAGAAAAGTAAAAAGTGGTCTTATACTATTCACCCCCCTCTCAGTATAAGCTTGTGTTCTTCAATTGGTATCAAAGTTGGTTCCTTCAAAAAAGGTTTAACAGCTTGAAGGAAGATCTTACAAGAACACAAATGGCAAAGAAAGGTAAAGGTAGAACCATGAGATACAAGAAGAAAAGAACACACATGGTCATGAAAGAAAAGGAAGATGAATTTGATATTGTTGTTTTGGGAGGAAAAGTGGAAATAGATTCAAGAGATGAATCAAGCAATGGAGAAAAGATCAGATGGATAAAGTTTTGTACCAGATGTAGGAATACAGGTCACCATGCAGCTTATTGTCCACAAGAAGGTGAAGAATATTTTGTTTGTGGTCAACTCGATCATGATGCAGGTTATTGCAATGGGTTTAGTAGTGGTGAAGATGAAGATGATATTCTCAGAAATGAAATCCTAGAGGTTGGTTCAAGAAAGGATAACAAGGACAATCAAAATAAGTATGAAGAAAAAACTCTACTTTCAATATTAGAAGAAAATACTCCTATTGAAGACCAAATAAAAGAGAGAAATTTAGAAAAAGAAAAGGAGGAAGCTACTCTTAAGGAACTTGTTAAGTTGAAAAAGGAGAACTTAGAATTAAAGGCTCAAATACAAGAGGATGAGAAATGTAAGACAAAGCTTCTACAAGATCTCTCTGACTTGAAAGATAAGGTTGAAGAGGCAAGGAAAGTTGAAAAAGGTATGGTTGAACAATCAAAGGTAAAAGAGATAGAATGTGAAATACTTATGGTTACTCTTGAAGAATTAAAAAGGGAGAACTCAGGATTAAGGGTTCAAGCTCAAGAAGATGAGAAAGCAAAAGCAAAGTTTCTACAGGAACTCACCAACTTCAAAATCAAGGTTGAAGAGGCAAGAAAAATTGAAGAAGGTATGGCAAAAAAATTAAAGACAAAAGATCTAGAGTGTGAAATATTAGAGCATGAGATAGTTTCACTAAGGATGGAAGTAAAAGGTTCTAAGGACAAGCTACACAAGTTTGAGGAAAATCCAAAGACTTTGGACAGGATTATCAATGCACAAAAGTCATCAGTCACCAAAATAGGACTTAGTTCTAAAGAAGAACAAAGGAAACATGAAGCAGAAAAAGGAGAGTCAAGCTCAAACACCAAAAAAGAAGAAGCATCAAAAGAAGTAAGTAAAAGAGAGAGTGAGACTTCTAAGGATGAGTTGGACAATAGAAAGTTCAACAAGAATAGGAACAATGCACCAGGAAGAAACAGATGGAACAACAATCAGAATAGGTTAAGAGAGACTAAGAGACCAATGAGGTCAAGACAAGGAAGCTTCAATGGAAGATGTTTTTCATGTCACAGGTTTGGGCACATGGCTTCATAGTGTAGGACACATGAAAGATAGGAATATGGGAATGGACAATTTTTCCATGGGTATTGCTACTCATGTAATCAGTTTGGTCACAAGGCAATGAATTGCAGGGTTCATGACAGAAGAGGATATGGCTTCACTAGGATAAATCCTAAGACATTTGTACCTCCAAGGAATAATAACATTAAGTGTTATAAGTGCAATAATGATGGTCACACAACAAAGTGGTGTAGAGCAGACATTCCATAATCAAGTAGGAATAGGAACATGGATATGAACAAGAATAAGAACATGGATATGAAAAAGAACAAGAACATGGATATGAACAAGAATAGGAACATGGATATGAAAAAGAACAAGAACAAGAAAAATAATATGGACATGGATAGGAACATGGACATGGAAAGGAATAGTCAAAGGAATCAGAAGGATCAGATAAGAAGAAAAGAAGATAAAGGTAAAGACCAGTGCTTTCTAGGAGTAGAAATACTCCCACCCCAGAATTAACCATCTCATGAGGAGGTGGGGGAGGGGCTAAGCTAAGAGGCTCATTCTTAGCCCTGAGCCCCAAAGGTGACCCTTTGCCATTGATGTCAAAGGGGGAGAGATTTGGTATTTGAGCAACAAGGAGAGATTTGAGCCAGGGGGAGCAAAGTCCTAGGGGGAGCAGAACCCAAAAAAGGTTAAGTTTTTGGTATAAAGAGTTTGGGTTGCCATCAATGACAAAGGGGGAGATTGTTGGACATTTTGAGGAATATTAGTTGTCATTGATGTCAAAAGGTTCTAAGAAGGATTGCATCTTGATTGGTTCCAAAAGAGCTTTATGTAAAGCATGATTTAAATGGTTTTTCTCAAAACCATTGATGGCAAAATAAAAGGTTTTTCTTAAAACCTATGGAGAGGCCTAAGGAATTAAATTAATTATAATAATTATAATAATTTAATTATATATTAATTTGTAATTTAATTTAATAATACTTTTGGTTATTAAATTAATTAATACTTAATTATATTAATTAATTTATAATTTAATTAAATTACCTTATGGTAAGGTTGGCAAAGTTTAAATTCAAATTGCAATTGTCTTTTCCCCATCGATGTCATCAAATTTAGTGGAGCGCTAATGTCTAAGTCAAATGGTGGATTTCGTGTATAAATGCCATGCCAAAGGGGAATTCAAACCTTACCTTCATCGATTAATATTCAAGCGACCGAGCAAAGTTTATTTCATGCAAATCATTGAGGAAGAAGACAAGAATAGTTTTGTCTTTTAGCGCCAGGAAGAAGACTAGTGGGGAGGGCCTAAGGCCTCACTCCCATTGGACAGTGTGGTCCATTGGCAGTGCGTATTTTGTGAGAGCATTTGGAGTGGAAGTGACCACGATCGATTCGCGTGGAGGTTGTTGGCATGTTTGTCTTGAGCACCGAGGTGGAAATCTTTTTGCACACACTTTTTAAAGAGCTAGGCTTGGGAAGAAAGAGCACGTGGTGCTCTTAGCCTTCCAAGCATGTGCCTAGCACACGCGGTGGTCAAGCCCATGTCTAGGGCACATGAGGAGGCGGTGGTTGTGGGTTTGAATCCCACAAGTGGCAAAGGTACTTTTAATTAAATATTTTTATTTGCCTAATGTTTTTCTTAAGGTGTTATTTGGAGTTATAAGGGTATATGAAAGGTTGCTTGCTTGGTAATTAATTTATGTTATTGGAGTTATAAGGAAAGTGGATTTGATTTTTGCCAAAGTTCTTTTTGCCATTAAATCTAATTAAAGAGGTTTTTGAGTTAATTTTGGTGGATGTTAAATTTATTTTAATTGGGAGATTATAAGGTGTTATTGGATAAATATTTTATGTATGTTGATGGTTGTTTTTAAATATGGAGTGATAAGGTGTAATTGAGTTTTTGTATTACATTGTGAGAGAGATTTATCTTCTAACCTCTTTGAGTTTGGCATAGAAGTGTTTGTGGTTGTGGTAGATATTTGAGGTTCCTTCATCATCAAGAAAAGGTATGAGCACATTCTTCCATAGTTGAGTTGATTGATTGGTTTTATGAAAATAAGTTTGGAGTGAAAAGGAATTGATTAGGGCTTCCTTATTGAGTGTGTTTGAGTTAATGCTTCAAGGTTTTCAGGAATAAAGAGTTGTTATTGAAACCTTGTTTTATAAGCATTGTTGTTGAAGCCATTGGTTGAGGAAAGAACTAGGGTTTGAAAAGAACATGAGTATCATTGTTATGTGAGAGTTGTTTTATAAGCATTGTTGTTGAAGTCATTGGTTGAGCAAAAGAACTAGGGTTTGAAAAGAACATGAGTATCATTGTTATGTGAGAGTTGTTTTATGAGTGGATTGAAGTGAGTTGTTGAGCAAAGAACTTGAACTAGGGTTATCATTGTTATGTGAGATTTGTTGTTGAGCATTGTTGGAAATATTTTGAGTGAAGGATCATATGCTTGGACTAGGGTTTGTGAGCAAGAATTATTTCATTGAGAGATTGGTTGAGTAGAGTTGGTTGAGCCTAGTCAAGTGGATGTGTGAAGTGATTGTTCAAGTTCCATAAAACAAACTATTCTATATTCTGAATTGAATTGAGGAAGTGATTGAGTTGAAGCATATTGAGTCTCTAACAATTCTCTGTATGTTTCTAAAAGAGTGATTGAAATTGATTGAGCATTGTGATGAGTATAGAGCATATTGAGTCTCTAACAATTCTCTTTATGTTTCTATGAGATTGGACAAGTTCTAGTGTGGACTTGTTGAGCATATTTGAGGCAAGTCTTTGAGAAGACTTGTGGAAATATTTGAGTAAGCTTTTGTGGAAGCTTACAATACATATTGAGAGCAGATTTGGTTAAGTTCTTGAGAGGACTTATTGAGCAGATTTGGTTAAGTTCTTGAGAGGACTTATTGAGAATATTTGGTTAAGTTCTTGAGAGGACTTATTGAGTAGAATTGGACAAGTTCTAGAGAGGACTTATGGAGAGATTTGGACAAGTTCTAGAGAGGACTTGTGGAAAGATTGGTGTGAGCTTTTGTGGAAGCTTACAAGGCAGAGTTGAGACAAGTCTTTGAGAAGACTTGAGAGTAGAGTTGATTTGATATTGATTCAAGATTTGAGTTAAGGTTTGAGGACAGAGATCGAGGATAGAGTTTGGTGTAGATTTGAGGATAGTTTTGTAGTTAAGGCCAGAGGATAGAGATTGAGGACAAATTTGTGCTAGACCGAAGGACTATGTTTAGTATAGATTTGAGGATAGAGTTTGGTGTAAATTTGAGGATAGATTTGTGTCAGACTAGAGATAGAGATTGAGCATATTTGTGCTAGATCGAAGGATTGTGTTTAGTATAGATTTGAGATAGAGCTTTGGAGGTGACAGAGTATAGAGGAGGATAGTCTCCAGTGGATAGAGATCCATTAGCCGGGCAGTGAGGACAGGTATTCTGAGTGAGGACAAGAATATTCAATGGATAGAGATCCATTAGCCAGTGGACTAGAGGTAGCATCTCTTCTAGAAGATCAACAGTTAAAGCTAAGGAGAAAGGAGTTCTCCTATGGATAGAGATCCATGAACTTTATTTAGGGGATTAGTATCTCCTTTGGATAGAGGTCCATAAACATTGTAATAGGGAAAGGATTCCCAAGAGATTGATTGAGAAAATTTTAGTGAAATATTTTCTCCATGGAGTAGCCCACATTGGGTGAACCACGTAAAATTGGTGTCTCTATTGTGTGTGATGATTTGTGCATTGCTTTGGTTATTGCTTTTGATATTTCTATTGATTATATTGCATAATATTTATTGGGAAAGAAAGGTAAAAATTGGTCTTATACTGTTCACCCCCCTCTCAGTATAAGCTTGTGTTCTTCAATTGGTATCAAAGTTGGTTCCTTCAAAAAAGGTTTAACAAATTGAAGGAAGATCTTACAAGAACACAAATGGCAAAGAAAGGCAAAGGCAGAACCATGAGACACAAGAAGAAAAGAACACACATGGTCATGAAAGAAAAATAAGATGATTTTGATATTTTTGTTTTGGGAGGAAAAGTAGAAATAGATTCAAGAGATGAATCAAACAGTGGAGAAAATATCATATGGATAAAGTTCTGTACTAGATGTAGGAATACAGGTCACCATGCAGTTTATTGTCCATAAAAAGGTGAAGAATATTTTTTTTTGGTCAACTCAGTCATGATGCTTGTTATTGCAATGGGTTGAGTAGCGGTGAAGATGAAGATGATATTCTCGAAAATGAAATCCTAGATGTTCGTTCAAGAAAGGATAATAGGGACAATCAAAAAATAGGTATGAAGGAAAAACTCTACTTTTAGTATTAGAAGAAAATAATCCTATTGAAGATCAAATAAAAGAGAGAAATTTAGAAAAAGAAAAGGAGGAAGCTACTCTTAAGGAACTTGTTAAGTTGAAAAAGGAGAACTTAGAATTAAAGGCTCAAATACAAGAGGATGAGAAATGTAAGACAAAGCTTCTACAAGATCTCTTTGACTTGAAAGATAAGGTTGAAGAGGCAAGGAAAGTTGAAAATAGGTATGGTTGAGCAATCAAAGGTGAAAGAGATAGAATGGGAAAGACTCATGGTTACTCTTGAAGAATTAAAAAGGGAGAACTCGAGATTAAGGGTTCAAGATCAAGAAGATGAGAAAGCAAAAGCAAATTTTCTAAAGGAACTCACCAACTTCAAAATCAAGGATGAAGAGGTAAGAAAAATTGAAGAAGGTACGACCAAAAAATTAAAGACAAAAGATCTAGAGTGTGAAATATTAGAGCATGAGATAGTTTCACTAAGGATGGAAGTAAAAGGCTCTAAGGACAAGCTGCACAAGTTTGAGGAAAATCCAAAGACTTTGGATAGGATTATCAATGCACAAAAGTCATCAGTCACCAAAATAGGACTTAGTTCTAAAGAAGAACAAAGGAAACATGAAGCATAAAAAGGAGAATCAAGCTCAAACACCAGAAAAGAAGAACCATCAAAAGAAGTAAAATAGAGAGTGATACTTCTAAGGATGAGTTGGATAGCAAAAATTTCAACAAGAATAGGAACAATGCACCAGGAAGAAATAGATGGAACAACAATCAGAATAGGTTAAGAGAGACTAAGAGACCAATGAGGACAAGACAAGGAAGCTTCAATGGAAGATGTTTTTCATGTCATAAATTTGGGCACATGGCCTCACAGTGCAATACACATGAAAGATAGGAATATGGGAATGGACAACATTTCAATGGGTATTGCTACTCATGTAATCAATTTGGTCACAAGGCAATGAATTATAGGGTTCATGACAAAATAGGATATGGCTTCACTAGGAGAAATCCTAAGACATTTGCACCTCCAAGGAATAATAACATTAAGTGTTATAAGTGTAATAATGATGTTCACACAACAAAGTGGTGTAGAGCAGACATTCCAAAATCAAGTAGGAACAGGAACAAGAACATGGATATGAATAGGAATAGGAACATGAATATGAACAAGAATAGGAACAGGAACAAGAAAATGGATATGGACAGGAACATGGACATGTGATGGGGACACGAAATTTTTTTGCCCCAAATCCAAACTTTCATGCAAAAAATTAGACACACGCTTTACAAGAAATAGAAACTCCAATGTTCTATTCACTAACTTGCAAAGATTACAATAACAGCCCGTAGGCTTTACAGAAACTGGCACACAGGCACAATTCTCTCTATTGCAAATATTCCCTAACTCTGCAACTCTAGAAGGAAAATGCACTCCAAGCCGGTCCGAGTGGCCCTCTGCCTTCGACTCTGCAACTCGACTATGCAACTCTACAACTGTAGGTTTTCCAACCCCTTGTGCATGCCTCTACTTGCCCTTTTATAACTTTTGTGTGACTCTTCGTCTTCCATCTGGCAGCCCTTCGATTCATTTCCACCATGACTGTTCGTCTTCATCTACTCCATAACTGCAATCCATAACGTCCTCTGTAACTAGCGTCCAACTCCCATTCACTGTCACGTTTCTCTGCACGACTCTTCGTCTTCGCCTGCTTTCATTGCACCTTGATGCCACGTGTTGTTCTGTGCGGCCACATGTCACTCAACGACCTCATTCGGTAACGGTCCCTAAAAATACAGCCTGTCATGATTTCACAACATCTCCTTCCTCTTCCTCTTCCTCTTCTCTTCTGGTCACGATATCGTGACATGTCGCGATATCGTGACATGTCACGAAATCGCGACATTTTTCTTCCTTGCCTCCTTTCTCTTCTTTGGGTCGCGAAAATGTGACATGTCACAAAATCGCGACATCTTATCCTCTTTGCTTCCTCTCGCTTCTTCGGGTTGCAAAAATGCGACATGTCGTGAAATCGTGACATTTTCCTCCGTTGGCTCCTTCTTCGCCTCTTGGTCATGAAAATGCGACATGTCGCAAAATCATGACATTTTCCTCCGCTGGCTCCTTCTTCACCTTCTGGTCATGAAAATGTGACATGTCGCGAAATCGTGACATTTTCCTCCTTGGGCTCCTCCGCTTTTTGGTCGCGAAAATGTGACATGTCGTGAAATCGTGACATTTTCCTCCTCAGGCTCCTTCGCTTGCCAGCTGGTCACGAAACCACGACATGTCACGAAATCGTGACATTTCTTTCTCCTGGCTTTCTCTCTCCTTGGCGGGTCGCGAAACTACGACATGTCACAAAATTGTGACATCTTCTCCTCTACGCCTTCTCTCTCTTTTGCGGGTCACGAAACTGCGACATGTCATGAAATCATGACATATTCCTCTTTCGCTCTTCATCCTGCCTTCGGGTCACAAAATCATGACATCTTAGCTTTCGGCTTTCTCTTTCTTCCTCAGGTCATGAAATCGCGACATGTCACGAAATCGTGACATCTCTGCCTTTCGTACTCTCCTACTTTTGGGTCATGAAATTGTGACATGTCACGAAATCATGACATATTTGCTTGCAGCCTCCTCTTTCCTGTTTGGGTCATGAAATCATGACATCCTTGGCACCCTTGCTTCTCCTATGAAACCTGTCACGATATCGTGACAGTTGGCCCTGCTGGCTTCTTTCTCCATTTTGTGTCGCGATATCACGACACATTTTCTGTCATGATATCATGACAGCCTCGCCTTGCTGACTTCTCTGCTCCACTTGTGTCATGATATCACGACACATTTGCTATCATGATATCATGACAGCTTCTCCCCGCTGGCTTCGTTCTCCGCTTGCATCGCGATATCGCGACACATCTTTTGTCACGATATCACGATAGTTTTCTCTGCTGGCTCCTCTCTCCACTTTGTGTCATGATATCATGACACTTTTTCTATCGTGATATCGCGACATATTTTTCTCTTTGCCTTCTTCTTCTTCTTTTGTCACGATTTCGTGACATGTCATGAAATCATGACGTCTTTCCTCCTTAGCCAACTTTTTAGAAGTGGCCCTCCTACCACTGGATGCTTCTGCATCAGGTGCTACTGGATGCTCCTACATTAGACACCCAAGGTTGGTGGAGAAGTGACCTTCACTTCTGTGTTGTTCGATCACCGCCTTCGGTAACATCTCCAAACGTGCACCTGCCTCTGCAGCCTGCTCAAACCCCGTCTCCTGGCCAAAATAACTTTTGTCTTCCTCCAGACAGATTCTACCACTGCTGCACACTTCCTCGTTTGTAGCCTGCTTACATTCTATCTCTGGCCCAATTTTTTTTTTATCTTCTACCAGGCAGATTCTGGCACTGCTGCACACCTTTTCGTCCACTGTCTTCAATGGCTTCAACTTGTGGCGCACTCCACATTTCTTCAGAGAGTAAGTATTCGCATACCCATCATGCACCGCACTTCTGTCAAATTGCCATGGCCTCCCCAAAAACAAATGGCAAGCATCCATAGGCAAAACATTACACAGAACCTCATCTTGGTAAGTTCTAATATGAAATTTAACTAAACACTGCTCACTGACTAATGCTCTGTGATCTTCCTACAACCACGCAATCTGATATGGATGCGGGTGCTTCTTCTTCTCCAATTTCAAATTAGTAACCATCTCTTCTGAAACTAAGTTGTCTGTGCTACCATTATCAATGATAACATTGCAGACCTTCCCTGCACATTTGCACCTTGTGCGGAACAGACTCTTCCTCTGGTCTGGTTCTTCCTCCTCATTCAGCAAGGTTCTCCTTGTGACCATAGCTTCTCCTTTCTCTCTTCTCACAAATCTTAACCCCAGATCCTGGTGCAAGTTGCCTCACATTCGACGCTCTGCTTACACACTCAGAATCTTCTGGCTCTGATACCACTTGATGGGGACACGAAAAATTTCCACCCCAAATCTAAAATTTTATACAGAAAATTAGACACATGCTTTACAAGAAATAGAAACTCCAATGTTCTATTCACTAACTTGCAAAGATTACAATAATAGCCCGCAAGCTTTACAGAAACTGGTGCACAGGCACAATTCTCTCTATTGCAAATATTCCCTAACTCTGCAACTCTGGAAGGAAAACGCACTCCAAGCCGGTCCGAGTGGCCCTCTGCCTTCGACTCTGCAACTCGACTGTGCAACTCTGCAACTGCAGGTTTTCCAACCCCTTGTGCATGCCTCAGCTTGCCCTTTTATAACTTTCATGTGACTCTTCATCTTCCATCTAGCGGCCCTTCAATTCATTTTTGCCATGACTATTCATCTTCGTCTGCTCCATAACTGCAATTTGTAACATCCTCTGTAACTGGCATCCAACTCCTATTCACTGTCATGTTTCTTCGCATGACTCTTTGTCTTCGCCTGCTTTCACTGCACCTTGATGCCACGTGTTGTTCTGTGCTGCCACATGTCACTCAACGACCTCATTCTGTAACGGTCCCTGAAAATACAACCTGTCGTGATTTTGTGACATCTCCTTCCTCTTCCTCTTCCTCTTCTCTTGCGGTCGCGATATTGCGACATGTCGTGATATCACAACATTTTTCTTCCTCGCCTCCTTTCTCTTCTTTGGGTCAAGAAAATGTGACATGTCGTGAAATCATGACATCTTATCCTCTCTACTTCCTCTCGCTTCTTCGGGTCGCGAAAATGCGACATGTCACGAAATCGTGACATTTTCCTTCGCTGGCTCCTTCTTCGCCTCTTGGTCACGAAAATGCGACATGTCACGAAATCGTGACATTTTCCTCCGCTGGCTCCTTCTTCGCCTTCTGGTCGCGAAAATGTGACATGTCATGAAATCGCGACATTTTCCTCCTCGGGCTCCTTCTCCACTTTTTTGTTGCGAAAATGTGACATGTCGTGAAATCGTGACATTTTCCTCCTCGGGCTCCTTCGCTTGCCAGCTAGTCACAAAACCATGACATGTCGCGAAATCGTGACATTTCTTTCTCCTGGCTTTCTCTCTCCTTGGTTGGTCGTGAAACTGTGACATGTCACGAAATCACGACATCTTCTCCTCTATGCCTTCTCTCTCTTCTGTGGGTCATGAAACTGCGACATGTCACAAAATCGTGACATCTTCCTCTTTCGCTCTTCATGCTGCCTTCGGGTCACGAAATCATGACATCTTAGCTTTTGACTTTCTCTTTCTTCCTCAGGTCGCGAAACCGCGACATGTCATGAAATCATGACATCTCTGCCTTCCGTACTCTCCTTCTGCTTTTGGTTCACGAAACCATGACATGTCACGAAATCATGACATCTTTGCTTGCAGCCTCCTCTTGCCTGTTTGGGTCACGAAATCATGACATACTTGGCACCCTTGCTTCTCCTATGAAACCTGTCATGATATCGCGACAATTGGTCCTGCTGGCTTCTTTCTCCATTTTGTGTCACGATATTGTGACACATTTTCTATCGTGATATCGCAACAGCCTTGCCTTGCTAACTTCTTTGCTCCACTTGTGTCATGATATCATGACACATTTGTTGTCGCGATTTTGCGATAGCTTCTCCCCGCTGGCTTCATTCTCCGCTTGCGTCGCGATATTGCGACACATCTTCTGTCGTGATATCACGATATTTTTCTCCGTAGGCTCCTCTCTCCACTTTGTGTCATGTTATCGCGACACTTTTCCTATCGTGATATCGTGACATATTTTTCTCTTTGCCTTCTTCTTCTTCTTCTGTCGTGATTTCGTGACACGTCAGTAAATCGCGATGTCTTTCCTCAGCCAACTTTTCAGAAGTGGCCCTCCTACCACTGGATGCTTCTGCATCAGGTTCTACTGGATGCTCTTGCATCAACATGGAAAGAAACAGTCAGAGCAATCATAAGGATCAGATAAGAAGAAAAGAAGACAAAGGTAAAGACCAGTGTTTTCTGGGAGTAGGAATACTCCCACCCTAAAATTAACCATCTCATGAGGAGGTGGGGGAGAGACTAAGCTAAGAGGCTCATTATTAGCCCCGAGCCCCAAAGGTGACCCTTTGCCATTGATGTCAAAGGGGGATAGATTTAAGTAAGGGGGAGAGATTTGGTATTTGAGCAACAAGGAGAGATTTGAGCCAGGGGGAGCAAAGTCCCAGGGGGAGTAGAACCTAGAAAAGGTTAATTTTCTAGTATAAATATTTTGGGTTGTCATCAATGACAAAGGGGGAAATTGTTGGACATTTTGAGGAATATTAGTTGTCATTGATGTCAAAAGGTTATAAGAAGGATTGCATATTGATTGGATCCAAAAGAGATTTATGTAAAGCATGATTTAAATGGTTTTTATCAAAACCATTGATGGAAAAATAAAAGGTTTTTCTTAAAACCTAGGAGAGGCCTATGGAATTAAATTAATTACAATTAATTATAATAATTTTATTATATATTAATTTGTAATTTAATTTAATAATCCTTTTGGTTATTAAATTAATTATAACTTAATTATATTAATTAACATTCCCCTCGCCTTAGGTATTTTTTGCGGTACTTGCTCCCCCACGCGATGTGGGAAGTTTAGAAAGCAAAAATGCAAAGATCTTTAGGGAGAATACGATGGCTATGATATTATTGAGTAAATATTATTGGTAAAATAGTGGAGAATGTGGAAAGCGTCGCAGTGTCTATGGACTTTTCAGAGGTATTGAAGAAGTGCAAAATTAGGCTGGAACAATATTTGGGCTTGGGAAATACAGATCGACCACCACCAATGCCTAACATAAGAAATTCTATTAAATGGTGTGCCCTCCCCATCGGGTGGGTGAAATTAAATTTTTATGGGATAGCAAAGGAAAGAACGGGGAAGGCAGGCTCGGGTGGCGTTATCCGGGACCATTATGGAAATATTTTGCTAGCGTATGCTGATTCTTTGGGTGTGAATTCTTCGTAGGTGGCAGAGGTGAGGGCGGCTTACCTCGGGATTGCCTTGCTTAATGAATTCAATTTTAAGAAAGTTGTTATTGAGGGCGATTCCCGTAACATTATTAATATGCTTATTGGAGAGTGCCATGTTAGTTGGAATATCGCCAATCTAATTAATGGAGTAAAGTTGTGTTGGGAGTTGGAAGATGTTCAAATTTATCACACACTTAGGAAGGGAAATGTTGTTGCTGACGTGATGGCGAATATTGGAGTGAATCTTCATGGATATAGGGTATGGCAAGGGGAATTTCCATAGGACCTCATCAGCAATTCTCATTTTGATGTTGGTTAATTGGTCTCGAGTGGTGGTAGTTCGCTTGGTTAGAAGATTTGGTGCAGTTTTTAAAGAGGTGGGATAGCTGTATCTCTTTGCTAGTTATGTGGCTTGTCTTTTCCTTACTTGTATTCCTGGATGGGAATGGTATTTTAAATACCCAATCAATTTTTAATCAATGATCATTAATGAAGGTATTTTTAAATACCCCATTTAATTCATTAATGAAGGTATTTTAAATACCCCATTTAATTTATTAATGAAGGTATTTTTAATACCCCATTTAATTCATTAATGAAGGTATTTTTAAATACCCAATCAATTTATTAATTATTGGTCCTTAATGAAGGTATTTTTAATACCCCATTTAATTCATTAATGAAGGTATTTTTAAATACCCAATTAATTTCAAAAAATAGGAGTGGGAATTATTTCGAATATGAGAAGTAAGAATTATTTTGAAAATGAGGAGAAAGAATTATTTTGAAAATGGGGAGCGGGAATCAAGAATATGTTTCTTCCTTGGTTCATCTGCCTACCTTGGGAAGTGGTTATCTGTTGGGGACCATTGGGATGTGGCTCAAATGTAGGATAGGGATTATATCGGAGTTAGATGTTGTGTTTTAGAACTACCTTGGCTCTCTCATAGGTCTTCTCGGTTCTCTTGACCCTTTGGATCCTGAGGTTTGTTGTGCTAGTTTATGCAGTTACTATTTTATTTTGGTTAGTGTTGTAGTACAATTTTTGTACTCTTTTGTTTAAGTGTTGAAGTGCACTATTTTGGTTTGTTGTCTTATTTCAGTTGTAAAAGGTTTTGGGGCCCTTTCAAAACCCTATTCCCTTAATTTTACCAAAAAAAACTATTAAACTGTCACAAAAAAAAATTATTATTAATTAATTTATAACATAATTAAATTACCTTATGGTAAGGTTGGAAAAGTTTTAATTCAAATTGCAATTGTATTTTCCTCGTTGATATCATAAAATTTAGTGGAGCACCGACGTATAAGTCAAATGGTGGATTTCATATATAAATGTCATGTCAAAGGGGTATTCAAACCTTACCTTCATCGATTAATATTCAAGCGATCAAGAAAAGTTTATTTCGTGCAAATCATTGAGGAAGAAGACAAGAATTATTTTATCTTTTAGCGCCAGGAAGAAGACTAGTGGGGAGGGCCTAAGGCCTCACTCCCATTGGATAGTGTGGTCCATTGCAACACATGTTTTGTGAGAGCATTTGGAGTGGAAGTGACCATGATCGATTCACATGGAGGTTGTCGGCGTGTTTGTCTTGAGCACCGAGGTGGAAATATTTTTGCGCGTGCTTTTTAAAGTGCCAGGCTTGGGAAGAAAGAGCATGTGGTGCTCTTAGCCTTCCAAGCATGTGCCTAGTGCACGGGGTGGTCAATATTGTAGATAGGATGCACGAGGAGGCGATGGTTGTGGGTTTGAATCCCACAAGTGGCAAAGGTACTTTTAATTAAATATTTTATTTGCCTAATGTTTTCTTAAGGTGTTATTTGGATTTATAAGGGTATATGAAAGGTTGCTTTCTTGGTAATTAATTTATGTTATTGGAGTTATAAGGAAAATGGATTTGATTTTTGCCAAAGTTATTTTTACCATTAAATCTAATTAAAGAGGTTTTTGAGTTAATTTTTGGTGGATGTTAAATTTATTTTAATTGGGAGATTATAAGGTGTTATTGGATAAATAATTTATGTATGTTGATGGTTGTTTTTAAAGATGGAGTGATAAGGTGTAATTGAGTTTTTGCATTACATTGTGAGAGAGATTTATCTTCTAACCTCTTTGAGTTTGGCATATAAGTGTTTGTGGCTATGGCAGATATTTGAGATTCCTTCATCATCAAGAAAAGGTATGAGCACATTCTTCCATAGTTGAGTTGATTGATTGGTTTTATGAAAATAAGTTTAAAGTGAAAAGGAATTGATTAGGGCTTCCTTATTGAGTGTGTTTGAGTTAATGCTTCAAGGTTTTTAGGAATAAAGAGTTGTTATTGAAACCTTGTTTTATAAGCATCGTTGTTGAAACCATTGGTTGAGCAAAGAGCTAGGGTTTGAAAAGAACATGAGTATCATTGTTATGTGAGAGTTGTTTTATAAGCATTTTTGTTGAAACCATTGGTTGAGCAAAGAACTAGGGTTTGAAAAGAACATGAGTATCATTGTTATGTGAGAGTTGTTTTATGAGCATTGTTGTTTAAGTGAGTTTTTGAGTAAATAAATTGAACTAGGGTTATCATTGTTATGTGAGATTTTTTGTTGAGCATTTTTGGAAACATTTTGAGTGAATGATCATATGCTTGGACTAGGGTTTGTGAGCAAGAATTATTTCATTGAGAGATTGGTTGAGTAGATTTGGTTCAGCCTAGTCAAGTGTATGTGTGAAGTAATTGTTCAAGTTCCATAAAATAAAATTTTCTATATTCTAAATTAAATTGAGGAAGTGATTGAGTTGAAGCATATTGAGTCTCTAAAAATTCTCTATATGTTTCTGAAAGAGTGATTAAAAGTGATTGAGCATTATCATGAGTATAGAGCATCTTGAGTCTCTAACAATTGTCTTTATGTTTCTATGAGATTGGACAAGTTCAAGTGTAGACTTGTTGAGCAGATTTGATGTAAGTCTTTGATAAGACTTGTGGACATATTGAGTAAGTTTTTGTGGAAGCTTACAATACAAATTGAGAAATATTTGGTTAAGTTCTTGAGAGGAATTATTGAGCATATTTGGTTAAGTTCTTGAGATGACTTATTGAGAATATTTGGTTAAGTTCTTGAGAGGACTTATTGAGTCGAATTGGACAAAGTCTAGAGAGGACTTGTGGAGCAGATTTGGACATGTTCTAGAGAGGACTTGTGGACAAATTAGTGTGAGATTTTGTGGAATCTTACAAAGCAGATTTGAGACAAGTGTTTGAGAAGACTTGAGAGTAGAAGTGATTGATTTGTTCAAACCTTGAGTTAAGGTTTGGGTTAGATCCAGCAGAGTTGATTTGATATTGAGTCAAGCTTTTAGTTAAGGCTTTGATGAGCAAGGTGCAGCAACAATATTGTCATTGTTTTCAACACAGTCATACAGATCGGTTGATGCAGTGGATAGGAATTAAGAGGATCTTCAGATTATGTACAGTGATTTTCCAAAATATAGAAGTGGCCCATTTGAGAAAAATCAAAATAAAATCACAAGGAAGAAAACTGTCGTGATATCACAACATGTTGAGCAAGAAAGAAAAATTGTCGCGATATCACGACATGTTTGGAGAGAAAGAGCAAGAAAGAAAAACTATCGCGATATCGCGACATGTTTGGAAAGAAAGAGCCAGAAAGCAAAACTGTCGTGATATCGCAACATGTTCGGAGAGAAAGAGCAAGAAAGAAAAACTGTCGTGATTTCGTGACATGTTGGAAGAGAAAAAGACAAGTAGAAAAAGTGTCGCGATTTCACGACATGTTTCATTTTCGTGGTCCAAAGCGAAGAAAAGAGGAGAGAGAAAAAGGTGTCACGATTTCGTGACATGTTTCATTTTCGTGGTCCAAAGCGAAGAAAATAGGAGAGAGAAAAAGGTGTCATGATTTCGTGACATGTTTCATTTTCGCGGTCCAAAGCAAAGAAAAGAGGAGAGAGAAAAAGGTGTCATGATTTTGTGACATGTTTCATTTTCGCGGTCCAAAGCGAAGAAAAGAGGAGAGAGAAAAAGTTGTAGCAATTTTGTGACATGTTTCATTTTCACGGTCCAAAGCGAAGAAAAGAGGAGAGAGAAAAAGGTGTCGTGATTTCGTGACATGTTTCATTTTCACGGTCCAAAGCGAAGAAAAGAGGAGAGAGAAAAATGTGTCGCGATTTCGTGACATGTTTCATTTTCGCGATCCAAAGCGAAGAGAGATTGTACGGACGAAAAAGTGTCACGATTTTGTGACATGTTGCAGGAGAGAGAGTTCAAAAGAAAAAGTGTCATGATTTTGTGACATGTTGCAGGAGAGAGAGTCCGAAAGAAAAAGTATTGCGATTTCATGACATGTTGCAGGAGAGAGTTCGAAAGAAAAAGTGTCACGATTTCGCGACATGTTGCAGGAGAGAGAGTCCGAAAGAAAAAGTGTCACGATTTCACGACATGTTGCAGGAGAGAGAGTCTTAAAGAAAAAGTGTCACGATTTTGTGACATGTTGCAGGAGAAAGAGTCCGAGAGAAAAAGTGTCGCGATATCGCGACATGTCGAGTTTTCGTGACCCGAAGGCAAGAGAAAGAGCTAAGGAGAAAAAGTGTCACGATATCACGACATGTCGGGTTTTCACGACCCGAAGGCAGGAGAGAGAGTCTAGGATAAAAAGTGTCACAATATCGTGACATTTCAAGATTTCACGAACCGAAGGCAAGAGAAAGAGCAAAGGAGAGAAAGTGTCGCGATATCGCGACATGTCGCATTTTCATGACTAAAGGAGGAGAGAGAAAGTAAGAAGGTAGAAGTGTCGCGATATCATGACAAAAGTAAAAAGGAAGTGTACGGAGGCGAAAGTGTCGCGATATCGCGACATGTGTTTTTGCGGGTACAAGCCGAGAAGAGTACAAAGAGGCAGTAGTGTCATGATTTCACGATAGGTCGCAATGGCACGAGCTAAAAATAGAACCCAACCTAAATAAGATATGTGACCATTAACTGAAGTCTTGCAGCAGTTACAGGGGCCGTTACAAAATAAAATCATGCAGCTAATAAAAGAACAGTCAAAGAAGGAGAAATCTAACAGTTGTATAAATAGAATCGAATATGCATGCATGCACAGAATTGAAAGACGAACAATCATGTTAGGGGTACATGTGTAAACTCGTAACATGCATCGTGTTTGATGAAAATCCTACCCTATATATATACAAAAGTAGTTACAGTGAGAAGGCGTTACAACTGATAAGTGGCGCATGAGAAATTTTTGAGTACCTTCACAATAAATTGGGAGTGGTCATGTTTCCCAAGTACTGACTACCTATCGGGACCACATTCTCAGGGGGAGCATTTATATATTTGATTATCTCTGTGCTCATATTTGTAATTTTTGCTAACTATCATAACATGTGCCTGAGAATGTTGTGCATGGACTCAGGGGGAGTCTGCAGTAGCCCTTTGGTATTATTGTCAAAGGGGGAGAAGAATTACAGGAATGTGCATATGTGTTGCCAACAATTCCAAAGGGGCAGATTGATGAGCAAGGTGCAGCAACAGTATTGTCATTGTTGTCAACACAGTCAGACAGATCGGTTGATGCAGTGGACAGGAGTTAAGAGGATCTTCAGAGTATGTACAGTGATTTTCCAAAAGATAGAAGTGGCCCATTTGAGAAAAATCAAAAGAAAATCACAAGGAAGAAAACTGTCGCGATATCGCGACATGTTGAGCAAGAAAGAAAAACTGTCGCGATATCGCGACATGTTTGGAGAGAAAGAGCAAGAAAGAAAAACTGTCGCGATATCGCGACATGTTTGGAGAGAAAGAGCAAGAAAGCAAAACTGTCGCGATATCGCGACATGTTCGGAGAGAAAGAGCAAGAAAGAAAAACTGTCGCGATTTCGTGACATGTTGGAAGAGAAAAAGACAAGTAGAAAAAGTGTCACGATTTCGTGACATGTTTTAGCAAGAAAAGAGGAGAGAGAAAAAGATGTCGCGATTTCGTGACATGTTTATTTTGAGAGAAAGAGAGAGAGAAAAGGTGTCACGATTTCTGACATGTTTGAAGAGAAAGAGGAGAGAGAAAATGGTGTCGTGATTTCGTGACATGTTTCATTTTCGGTCCAAAGCGAAGAGAAAGAGGAGAGAGAAAAAGGTGTCACGATTTCGTGACATGTTTCATTTTTTCGCGGTCCAAAGCGAAGAGAAAGAGGAGAGAGAAATAGGTGTCACGATTTTCGACATGTATTGTCCAAAGTGAAGAGAAAGAGGAGAGAGAAAAGGTGTCACGATTTCGTGACATGTTTCATTTTCACGGTCCAAAGCGAAGAGAAAGAGGAGAGAGAAAAAGGTGTCACGATTTCACGACATTTCAGAAGAGAGAGTCACGAAAAAAGTGTCGCGATTTTGACATTAAAAGAAAGGCAGAGAAAGAGTCCGAGAGAAAAGTGTCACGATATCGTGACATGTCGGGTTTTCACGACCCGAAGGCAAGAGAAAGAGCTAAGGAGAAAAGTGTCACGATATCGTGACGTATTGGGTTTTCGCGACCCGAACGCAAGAGAGAAAGTCCAAGAGAAAAAGTGTCACGATATCGCGACATGTCGCATTTTCTTGACTAAAGGAGGAGAGAGAAAGTAAGAAGGCAGAAGTGTCACGATATCGCGACAAAAGTAAAAAGGAAGAGTACGGAGGCGAAAGTGTCACGATATCGTGACATGTTGTGTTTTCGTAGGTACAAGCCGAGAAGAGTACAAAGAGGCAGTAGTGTCACGATTTCGTGACAGGTCGCAATGGCACGAGCTAAAAATAGAACCCAACCTAAATAAGATATGTGACCGTTAACTGAAGTCTTGCAACAGTTATAGGGGCCATTACAAAAGAAAATCATGCAGCTAATAAAAGAACAGTCGAAGAAGGAGAAATCTAACAGTCGTATAAATAGAATCGAATATGCATGCATGCACAGAATTGAAAGACGAACAATCATGTTAGGGGTACATGTGTAAATTCGTAACATGCATCATGTTTGATGAAAAGCCTACCCTATATATATACAAAAGCAGTTACAGTGAGAAGGCGTTACAACTGACAAGTGGCGCATGAGAAATGAAAGAAGGAGTTACAACTAGAGTTACAAAAATACAATATGGGTATAAAAGGTGGTCTACGCGTAGGTTTACGTGCTGCTGAAATTGTGTGAAAGTGCTGCAAGAAGGGCATTGAAAGAGTGCTACAAGAAGAGTATCAAGCAGAGTAGTGAGAGCCATAGAAGAGCAGTAAGCAGAGTTTGAAGAGTGTGTGTTTTGGTGAAGAGTGAGAGAGGTTGGGTTAGCAACAGACCAGTCAGGGTCTTGTATAAGCGAAGGCATTCTTATGTCAATCTGATAGTTTCAAAAGTGCAGTTCAAGTTGGTGCTTGAATTAGGGGTTGGTGCTCCTTTCTATAGGTGCAAAAAAATTAGGGGTTGGTGCTCCTTTCTGTTGGTGCAGATAAACCAGGGGTTGGTGCTCCTTCCAGTGGTTGGTAAAGTGATTGTAAAATTGTATTTTGCAAAGGCTGGATTTGGACGGGAATCCAAGCAGTCATTTTTGAGGAGTAGCCAAATTGGTGAACCTCGTTACATCGTGTGTTGTGGAATGCTCTCTTGTTATATCTGCTTTATTGAGTTTTAAGTTTTCTTTGTTTGGCATTAATAGTTGAAGATTTAAGTTTTTAATAGCTACACTGATTCACCCCCCCTCTCAGTGTCATTGTGAGACTAACAATTGGTATTAGAGCCAAGTTCCTGAACAAGCTTAATCGGCTAAGGTGATCTTGGAAGTGAGACAATGGCAGGTGGTGAAGGATTCTCATCAAACAAAGCACCATTGTTTGACGGAACTAATTATGCATTTTGGAGACTCAGGATGCAGACATATTTGTGTTCTCTGGGATATGACATTTGGGAATCAGTAGACAGTGGATACACCATACCCACCACTCCTCCAACCGATGTTGTCGGTAAGAAACTGTTTGAGAATAACTCTAAAGCAAAGAATGCTATCATGTGTGGTTTGGTGGACAGCGAACTGATAAAGATCATGAGTTGTAAAATGGCAAAAGATATGTGGGACAAACTAAGGAGCATTCATGAAGGAGACGACAAGATCAAGGAGGCCAAGTTACAAACGCATCGATCTCAGTTTGAAGCATTAAAGATGAATGAGGATGAGAACATAGAGGCATACATGCTTAGAGTTAATGGAATCATTAATGCGATTAGAGGACTCGACGAGGAAATGGAAGATGTTGTCATCGTGAAAAAGGTACTAAGATCTCTTCCCCAAAGATTTGATTCCAAAGTTTCTGCAATAGAAGAAGCTAAAGATCTTAATACTTTTAGTATGGATGAGATGCATGGTTCTTTAACTGCCTATGAGATGAGAATAGGAAAAACTAAACCCACAGACAGAGAAGCTGCTTTTAAAGCACATAAAAATATAAAAGCAAAACAAGAATCCGAGGAAGAAGAGACATCAGATGAAACAGAAGCAAACTTTGTTCGAAAACTAATCAGGGGAAAAGGAAAATACAGAGGAAAGCTACCATTTAAGTGTTTCAACTGTGGAGGCGTTGGGCACTTTGCAGCTAAATGTCCTCTTAATGAGAAAAGCAAAAGTGATGAAGGTTCACACCAAGAAAGAGGTGACTGGAAGAAGAAATCAAATTTTAGAAAAGGAAACTTCAAGAAGAAAAGTTTCATATCCAAGAATGTCAGTCCTTCAGAAGACAGCTCCGGTGAGGATTCTGAAGAAGAAAAAGGTGAAGCTCTTTTCATGGCATTTGAAGAAGAAAAAATAGAGGAAAAATAGGAATGTAATAAAAACTTTGAGGCTGAGGCTGAAGTAGATCTGGAAGGTGAGTTGGTCGCTGCACTTAAAGAGCTGAGTTTAGAAAGGAAAAAGAATAAGAAAACTTCAAGAAAGCTTGAAGATGCCAATGATATCATATCCAACTTGAAAGTACAGATAGATGAATTTAAGAAAATATCTGAAGATATCGAACTACAATTAACCGAGAAAATAGATGAGTGCAGTAAGTTAGAAGAAGAGATTGTTGGTTTAAGGATACAACTAGAAGAGATGAATCAAAAATTGAGTTGCTATCACAAACTTGAAGGAAGTTCTGTGAAGCTGGACAAGATTATAAATAACCAAAGGACTACAGGCATCAAATTTGGTTTAGGTTTCATCGAAGGAGAATCATCAGATGGATCAAAGGCCATAACTATAGAACCCATAAAGAATGAAGATAAGATCAGGGTTGATCAAGAAAAAATGAATCATGCTAAAGAAAGCAATAAAGCCAGGCAAGAGAGAAGTATTGACAATGATGGATTCACCAATGTCACTCATCAAAGGAGAAGAAGATTTATGGCTCCCACTACAAAATGGCAAAGACCATCACCCAGGTTCACTCATTCCTTTTCTGGTTATTGTTTTAAATGCAATGGTTATGGTCATAAGATTTTAGATTGCAAGTATAATGTAGGACAAAGGAACTTTACCAAGAGAAATGTTTTTTCACCGCTGATGGATTATGCAATAGAATGTTATAACTGTCATAATTTTGGGCACATTGCAAGAAATTGCCGAAGCACATTTGCAGCAAATAAACATCAGGGAAGAAAGTTTCAACCAAATGGTTTGAGACAAACTAGAAAATTTCTAGAAAAACATACACAGGCTATTGACAAAGAAAAGTCAAAACAAGTGACCAAAACTGTAATCAAACCAGAGTGGAAAGAAAAGGAGCAACCCAAGGAAGAAAAGGAATCCTTGATCGTGCAGACAACATTTAAAGCACAGAACAAATCTGCACCATGGATACTTGATAGTGGATGCTCAAGTCATATGACAGGTGACAAACAACAATTTGAGGAGTTACAGAAATATGAAGGTGGTTCTGTAAAATTTGGAAATAATGATGGAGCTAAGATAGTTGGCAAAGGATCAGTTAAGATCAGTGATGGAAAAATCAAATCAAAAGAAGTCCTGTTTGTGATTGGTCTGAAGCATAATTTGTTAAGCGTAAGTCAGATTTGTGACAGAGGTCATGAAGTAATTTTCAAGAAGCAGGGTTGTGAAGTCAGAACAACAAACCGTGGAAAGTTGATAGCAACTGGATCAAGGACATCTGGAAACCTGTATACTCTCTCAGAGACTTCAGAAGGAGCATGCTTGATTGGACAGGAAGAAGAAAATTGGTTGTGGCACAAGAGGCTCGGTCATATCAGTTTCGACAATCTAGTAAGAATCAGCTCAAAAAGGGCAGTAAGAGATATTCCCACCATTGGTAAACCTTTAAATAGCATTTGTGCTTCATGCCAAAAGGGGAAGCAAACTAGAGCCACATTTAAAACTAAAGAGTACTTCACAAGCAAACCATTAGAACTAATACATACTGATTTATGTGGACCCATGAGAACACAAAGCATAAATGGTGACAAATACTTTATGTTGTGCATAGATGACTATTCCAGGATGACATGGATACTATTTTTGAAGCTTAAATCAGATGCCTTTGAGATGTTCAAGATTTTCAAAAAACAAGTTGAGAATCAAACAGGAAAAAGGATTAAATGTGTGAGATCGAGATAGAGGAGGAGAGTTCATTTCGGAGGAGTTTGCAGAGTACTCGTCAAAAATATGGGATTAGGAGACAGTTTCAGCAAGCAAGGACACCTCAGCAGAATGGTGTGGTAGAAAGAAAGAACAGGACAGTGCAGGAAATGGCACGGACTATGTTGACTGAGAGCAAAATAGCAGACAGATTTTGGAAAGAGGCAGTCCATACTACGGTATACATCCAAAATAGGTGCATGTTGAGGACGCATGAAAGCAAAACACCATATGAGCTGTGGTTCGGTAGAAAGGCAACAACAAGATACTTTAAAGTTTTTGGCAAGTAAGTGTTACATCAAAAGGACTGAAGATAATCTTGGTAAGTTTGAAGATAGAGCTGATGAAGGTATTTTTCTTGGCTATTCGACAAAAAGCAAAGCCTACACATGCTACAACAAGAGGCTAAAGAAAATTGTGGAGAGTGTCGATGTTAAAGTTGATGAAGGTAGGGAACGAGAAATAAGCTATAAAGAAAACTACCCAATTTATGAAGAAGTCATTGAAGGAGATGAGGAAAAAGAAATGGAAAAGAAACAAAAAATTGAATCAGATGATTTAAGTAGTGATTCAGAAGAGGAAGAAAACAAAAAATTCAAAACAGGCAGCTGGCAGAAAAATCATCCTAGAGAGCAGATAATTGGAGACCCCACAGTTGGTGTTCAGACAAGAAAAAGAGTAGTAAGTAACTACTCTCTATTATCCAGCATAGAGCCCAAAAATATTGTTGAAGCAAGCAAAGATGAAAGTTGGATGATGGCTATAAATGAAGAATTAGATCAGATCGAGAAAAACAAAACCTGGGAGTTAGTACCAAGACCTACAAATAAAAATATAATCGGTACTAAATGGATTTTTCGAAACAAATTGAATGAAGATGGACAAGTAGTAAGGAATAAAGCAAGATTGGTCTGTAAAGGCTATGCACAAGTTGAAGGCATTGACTTTGAGGAAACCTTTGCACCTGTGGCTAGACTAGAGGCAATCAGAATGTTTCTGGCTTTAGCAGTTCACAAGAATTTCAAAGTTTATCAAATGGACGTGAAATCAGCATTCCTGAATGGAAAACTTGAAGAAGAGGTCTATATTGAGCAGACTGATGGTTTCCAACTTGGTGATAATCCCAACTTCATCTGCAAGTTGAAGAAAGCATTGTATGGCTTGAAACAGGCACCCAGAGCATGGTATGCAAGGCTAGACAACTATCTTACTCAACAAGGGTTCAAAAAGGGTATGGTAGATAGCAATTTGTATGTCAAAAAGGAGAATGGCCATCTCATTGTCCTTGTTGTATACGTAGATGATATCATCTTTGGGAACAACAATGATAAGTCGTGTAAGGATTTAGCAAAGCAGATGCAAAAAGAATTTGAAATGTCAATGATTGGTGAACTTTCATACTTTCTCGGCCTACAAGTTAATCAAAATGAGAAGGGCATATTTATTTCTCAAGTTAAATATGTGAAAGAGATGCTAAAAAAGTTCACAATGGAGGATTGTAAGCCTGTTAGCACTCCCATGACAACAGGATGCAAGTTGAGCAAGGATGACAAATCTCCAGATGTTGATCAAACCATGTACAGATCTATGATTGGGAGCCTATTGTACTTGACAACTACCAGACCAGATATATTGCAGGCAGTTTGCATGGTAGCACGATTTCAGGCGAGTCCCAAGGAGACTCATGTGACAACAGTAAAGAGGATTCTTCGGTATCTAAAGGGTACTATGGAATATGGGTTATGGTATCCAAAAGGTAAGGACTTCACTCTTATTGCGTATTCAGATGCAGATTGGGCAGGATGTGTCGATGACAGAAAGAGTACCAGTGGAGGTGCATTCTATCTTGGAGACAGGTTGGTTGCATGGCACAATAAGAAACAAGAATCAGTCTCTTTATCCATAGTAGAGGCAGAATATATTGCAGCAACTACGTGTTGTACGCAGGTTTTATGGATGAAACAAACCCTGAAAGATCTTGGCATTAACTTCAATGAGCCAATTTCAGTTAAGTGTGATAACACCAGTGCCATTAATATCTCAAAGAATCCAATTATGCATTCTCGCACAAAACATATTGCTATCCGATATCACTTTCTGAAGGAGAAAGTTGCGGAAGAAGAGGTAAAGTTGGATTTTGTCCCAACTACAGAGCAAGTAGCGGATATCTTCACAAAACCGCTGCCCAAAGAAATTTTTGAGTACCTTCGCAATAAATTGGGAGTGGTCATGTTTCCCAAGTACTGACTAGCTATCGGGACCACATTCTCAGGGGGAGCATTTATATATTTGATTATCTCTGTGCTCATATTTGTAATTTTTGCTAACTATCATAACGTGTGCCTGAGAATGTTGTGCATGGACTCAGGGGGAGTCTGCAATAGCCCTTTGGTATTATTGTCAAAGGGGGAGAAGAATTACAGGAATGTGCATGTGTGTTGCCAACAATTCCAAAGGGGGAGATTGATGAGCAAGGTGCAGCAACAGTATTGTCATTGTTGTCAACACAATCAGACAGATCGGTTGATGCAGTGGACAGGAGTTAAGAGGATCTTCAGAGTATGTACAGTGATTTTCCAAAAGATAGAAGTGGCCCATTTGAGAAAAATCAAAAGAAAATCACAAGGAAAAAAACTGTCACGATATCGCGACATGTTGAGCAAGAAAGAAAAACTGTCACGATATCGCGACATGTTTGGAGAGAAAGAGCAAGAAAGAAAAACTATCACGATATCGCGACATGTTTGGAAAGAAAGAGCAAGAAAGCAAAACTGTCACGATATCGCGACATGTTCGGAGAGAAAGAGCAAGAAAGAAAAACTATCACAATTTCGCGACATGTTGGAAGAGAAAAGACAAGTAGAAAAAGTGTCACGATTTCGCGACATATTTCATTGCAAGAGAAAAGGAGAGAGAAAAAGGTGTCACGATTTCGTGACATGTTTCATTTTGGTCCAAAGCGAAGAGAAAGAGGAGAGAGAAAAGGTGTCACGATTTCGTGACATGTTTCATTTTCGCGATCCAAAGCGAAGAGAAAGAGGAGAGAGAAAAAGGTGTCACGATTTCGTGACATGTTTCATTTTCGCGGTCCAAAGCAAAAGAAAGAGGAGAGAGAAAAAGGTGTCACGATTTCGTGACATGTTTCATTTTCGTCAAAGCGAAGAGAGAGTAGGAGAAAAAGTGTCACGATTTCGCGACATATTGCAAGGAAGAGAGAGAAAGAAAAAGTGTCACGATTTCGTGACATGACAGAAAAAGTGTCACGATTTCGTGACATGTTGCAGAGAGAGAGTCGAAAGAAAAGTGTCACGTTGAGAAATGTCGAAAAGTTTAAAGGAAGAGAAAGAGCTAAGGAGAAAAAGTGTCGCGATATCGCGACAGGTAGACAGAGAGAGAAAAGTGTCGCGATATCGTGACATGTCGGTTTTCGTGAACCGAAGGCAAGAGAAAGAGCAAAGGAGAGAAAGTGTCACGATATCGCGACATGTCGCATTTTCGTGACTAAAGGAGGAGAGAGAAAGTAAGAAGGCAAAAGTGTCACGATATCATGACAAAAGTAAAAAGGAAGAGTACGGAGGCGAAAGTGTCGCGATATCGCGACATGTGTTTTTGCGGGTACAAGCCGAGAAGAGTACAAAGAGGCAGTAGTGTCACGATTTCATGACAGGTCGTAATGGCACGAGCTAAAAATAGAACCCAGCCTAAATAAGATATGTGACCGTTAACTGAAGTTTTGCAGTAGTTACAGGGGCCGTTACAAAAGAAAATCATGCAGCTAATAAAAGAACAGTCGAAGAAGGAGAAATCTAACAGTCGTATAAATAGAATCGAATATGCATGCATGCACAAAATTGAAAGACGAACAGTCATGTTAGGGGTACATGTGTAAATTCGTAACATGCATCGTGTTTGACGAAAAGCCTACCCTATATATATACAAAAGTAGTTACAGTGAGAAGGCGTTACAACTGACAAGTGGCGCATGAGAAATTAAAGGAGTTACAACTGACAAGTGGCGCATGAGAAATGAAAGGAGTTACAACTAGAGTTACAAAAATACAATATGGGTATAAAAGGTGGTCTGCGCGTAGGTTTACGAGCTGCTGAAATTGTGTGAAAGTGCTGCAAGAAGGGCGTTGAAAGAGTGCTGCAAGAAGAGTATCAAGCAGAGCAGTGAGAGCCATAGAAGAGCAGTAAGCAGAGTTTGAAGAGTGTGTGTTTTGGTGAAGAGTGAGAGAGGTTGGGTTAGCAACAGACCAGTCAGGGTCTTGTATAAGCGAAGGCATTCTTATGTCAATCTGATAGTTTCAAAAGTGCAGTTCAAGTTGGTGCTTGAATTAGGGGTTGGTGCTCCTTTTTGTAGGTGCAAAAAAATTAGGGGTTGGTGCTCCTTTCTGTTGGTGCAGATAAACCAGGGGTTGGTGCTCCTTCCAGTGGGTGCTGGTAAAGTGATTGTAAAATTGTATTTTGCAAAGGCTGGATTTGGACGGGAATCCAAGCAGTCATTTTTGAGGAGTAGCCAAATTGGTGAACCTCGTTACATCGTGTGTTGTGGAATGCTCTCTTGTTATATCTGCTTTATTGAGTTTTAAGTTTTCTCTGTTTGGCATTAATAGTTGAAGATTTAAGTTTTTAATAGCTACACTGATTCACCCCCCTCTCAGTGTCATTGTGAGACTAACAGACTTGAGGACAGAGATTGAGGATAGATTTTGGTGTAGATTTTAGGATAGGTTTGTGCCATAATAGAGACAAATATTGAGGACAAATTTGTATTGGATCGAAGGATTGTGTTTAGTGCAGATTTGAGAATAGAGTTTGGCACAGATTTGAGGACAGGTTTATGCCATACCAGAGACATATATTGAGTAGATTTGTACTATATTGAAGAACTATATTTAGTAAAAATTTGAGATAGAACTTTGAAGGTGATAAAATATAGAGGATGACAGTCTCTAGTGGATAGATATCCATAAGCCAATGCAATGAGAATAGGTCTTCTGAGTGAGTACAAGAATATTCAGTGGATAGAGATCCATTAGCTAGTGGAGTGGAGGCAACAACTCTTCTAGAAGATCACCAATCAGAGCTAAGGAGAAAGGAGCTCTCCTATGGATAGAGATCCATGAAATTGATTTAGAGGATTGGTATCTCCTTTGGATAGAGGTCCATAAACATTGTAATAAGGAAAGGATTCCCAAGAGATTGATTGAGAAAATTTTAGTGAAATATTTTCTCCGTGGAGTATCCCACATTGGGTGAACCACATAAAATTGATGTCTCATATGTGTGTGATGTTTTGTGCACTACTTTGGTTTTTGTTGTTGGTATTACCATTGATATGTATAATATTGATAGTGATAAGAAAAGTAAAATGTGGTCTTATACTATTCATCCCCTCTCAGTATAAGCTTGTGTTCTTCACTTGTAAACAAAAATTAAACTTATTTTTTTTCTTTATAGTTAGGATAATGCACATTAAGAAGGAATGTTAGAATATTAATGTGCACTATGCTTTCTATCTGACACTTGTGATGTTACTTGACATTTATCATATATTGATATAGGCATCCTGCATATATATTATACTATCTTGTATCAATAAAATATCTCATCAGTTTTCATTCCCAACAGGTTCAAGGTGCTTCTATTGTCATGGTTTAATGGAGACAGGTGGTAAAATTGATGCGCTTGTAGAAACACTTTCTACTTGCTACCTTTCATCTAGTCTAGCATTGTTTAAAATAACCACTAGAGGTTGATGTCAAGTCAAACTGAGAGAGTCTAAGGGAAACATTTCAAAAGCTCAATCTATCTTTTGTAGTGGAGGTCCATTGTAGCCAAAGCTATCAATCTTAAAAATTTATGCTGACAAAATTTGTTGTGAATCCTATCAACACAAGAAAATTGTAGGAGAAAGTATTGTTGTGATGCAAGGATGATCACTTTAATTTTTTAATTAGTTAATTTTTGTGTTGTCTCACCAATATTGATGTTAGGCAAGCATATTGACTCTACACTATTAGAAATATTGAATTGTCATTGATGTCAAAGGCAAAAATATCTTCAAGGATGAAATGTTGAGTTGTTAAAGGTAAAAATATCTTCAAGGATGAAATACTGAGTTGTCATTAATGTTAAAGGTAGAAATATCTTCAAGGATGAAATATTGGATTGTCAAGGATGATATATGCTTTAATATTTAAATAGAAAATTTAAATACTAAAGTTATACAAATAATATACAATTAAACCTTATAATATTTAAATATTAAATTTAAATATTATAAAGTAATGTTTCAAAAATTAAAATGATTGTGTAGGGGCTGACCTTTACAAAACAAAGAAAAATTAAATGTATATATAATGTTGAAACTTAGTCAAGAATGAAGAATTATGAAACATTTCAGTTCGAATATTCGATTAAGTTGCGGTACAACCATGCAACAATAGATGATGCAATGGTGTGGCAATGAAGGCACTGAGGTAGATTGGAGCTTGGTGAAGACCATGTCATAGGAGGGCGATGATGCGGTAGAGAAAGTGTTTGAGGTAGATGCTCATTGGAGCTAGACGAAGACCACATCACAAGAGGGAGATGACACATCAAAGAAGGTGTTTGAGGTAGATGCTCGTTGGAGCTTAGGCAAAGACCATGTCGTAGAAGGGTGACGGTGTAGTAGATAAGATGGTTGAGGTAGATGCTCATTGAAGCTTAGGTGAATTTCACATCACATAAGGGTAGCAGTAGTGCATCCAGTTGGCATTTTCTTGAGAAACGAAGATCACATTGTAGAAGAGCAGAGGAATGCACTTCTATGATGAAGGAAGATTAATTTTTGAAAAGTTTAAATGAGACATAGAAATTATTTTTAGATTGTAGCAAAATACCTGAAGACTATATTGAAAGAAAGACAATTAATGCCTAGGGAAGAGCGTTGATTTGTCTGTCATAAATACCATGCTAGAATATGTTTAAGTTGAGGTGCATACAATCATTTCCAAACGACTTCAAGAGCATAGAAGGAAAGTGAAGGAAGATCTCATCCAAAGAAAATTATAGATAATAGTAGCAATACAAATCATAGATTGAAAGTTTTTGAAAATAAAAGTGTACCATTTGTAAGAGGTTAAGATACATTTGATACGTCTACATGGAGATAATTTGGAGAAGTCTTGTGAAATAGAAAAATAAAATCTAAAGGGAAACTAACCTACATAGGCAAAATGAAAATAGATGGTGAATGTTTTCATAAGGCATATCAAAAGAAGTGTGATAGCATTACACAAAGAGCTACATTGTCTAAGGTCAGAAGTTCAAATCTCTTTAGCAGCGTGATAATATTTTTGCTAATTTTTTTTCTACTATATTTAATGGTTATTTTTTTGAAGGAGAACAAATTATTTTTGTGCTACATTTAATAGTCAATGTGTTGAAGGAAAGCGCGTGAAATAAAAAGAGGTATGTGAGTCATAGTGAATGTTAAATTCTTTAATTAAATTTGATTAAAGAATTAAGGGAGATATAAGGTGTAATTTTTCTTTTATAAAGTTTTATTTTGAAAATATTTAAATAGGGAGTAATAAGGGATATTGAAGAGTTTGATTTGAAAATTAGATGAGAAGAGAAAATTTATGCATTTGTTATGATTGAATTGAGAGTAGATGAGCAGAGCAAATTTGTGCATTGATTTTGATTGAATTGAGAATAGATGAGAAGGGCAGATTTGAGCATTTGTTATGATTGAGATTGAGAATAGATGAGAAGGGCATATTTATGCATTGATTTTGATTGAATTGAGAGTAGATGAGCATAGAAAATTTATGCATTGATTATGATTGAATTTAGGAGTACTTGAGAAGGATTTTATGAGAAGGTTTTGGAGCATATTTGAGTAGGTTTTGTAAGTAGTTTTTGGAGCATATTTGAGCAGGTTTTATAAATAGGTTTTGGAGAAAATTTAAGTAGGTTTTGTAAGAAGGTTTTGGAGTATATTTAAGAAGGTTTTGAAGCAGACTTGAGCAAGAGGTTTGGTGTATTATATGGATTGGTGTCCATAAAATTGAGCAAGGGGATTGGTGTCTCCTATGGATTGGTGTACATGAACTTGAGCAAGGGGATTGGTGTCTCTAGTGGATTGGTGTCCACAAACTTGAGCAAGGGGATTTGTGTCTCCTATGGATTGGTGTCCATGAACTTGAGATGGGATTTGTGTCTCCTGTATATTGGTATCCTCAAACTTGAAAGGCGATTGGTGTCTCATGTGGATTGGTTTCCATAAACTTGAGAGAGGATTGGTGTCTCTTATGGATTGGTGTCCATAAACTTGAGAGGGGATTGGTGTCTCATGTGGATTGGTTTCCATGAACTTGTATAGGGGATTGGTGTCTCCTATGGATTGGTGTCTCCTATGGGTTGATGCTAACAAAATTTATTGAAGAAATTTATAAGAAATATTTTGCCATGGTTTTCTCCCGAAAGGGTGTTTCCACGTAAAATATTTCTCTTATATGTATGGTGATTTTTGCATTATTTCATTATTGTATTGATATTATTTGAAGTTATTGCTTTGGAAATAAAAGAGAAAAATTTTAGCTTATACTTGTTGTGGAGATTTCCTTCTTACCTTCTTACTATATGTCACATTGTAGGGATATTTTAAGTCACAAATAGTTTGTAGAATCTGGTGAATCTACCTCTTTGACCTAGGAAAATATTATCAACAAGACTCTAGACAGACTAGGTCGGGTAAGGAAACCCTAGACAATGGGATTTGATATTAGCTATTATGATGTTATAATCCATGTCTTGCCAGATTTACTGATATTTAATTTTTGTTCTTTTTGACCAAACCATATACCATTAATACTATTTATACCAGACCAGTGCCATGTCCATTAGGTAGTCATAGAAAATTTATGAAATCCATAAACAAGAAAAGAAAGAGAAGAGAGAAACTAGTTCATTAATATTTATTCAAATAATTTAATAAATGTGAACCATTAACTAGCGAAGAAAGAGCGCTACTCACACATTCAAATATTACAACATGAAAAAATGTGACACATAAATCATTAACATAGGAAATACCAGGAATAGAGCTAGAATTTATATTCATCAAAGGATTACATAAAAGAACCTAGTAGAGTACTCGGGCCTATATATCAATATTTACAATTGCATCCCTGTTCGAATATCATAATAGGGAGATGTTTCTCTCCATCCTGATTGCAGTGATGTGAGAGTCTCCAACTCTATGCTTGCCTACTCAAAATAATCTTAGACAACTAAGCTTCTTGGGTGGTCCTTGGATAATGATAGAATAATGGGTGACGTAAGTCACAAAAGAAACACACACAGAGGGAAAATATGACTAAATTTAAGACACAACTATACTCGTACCAGAATTTTTGCTCTCTTAGGCTTGATAAAAAATTATCATTGCTGCAATGGTCTTCTATATATAGAGCCAGATGCTTGAGCTGGGTTGTAACTATTTTTCCATCGACCCTCCACATGGTCTGATCTCATTTATTACACAAAAATGTGGTAGAAGCAAAAATGGATAGGTGGCCCATATCTTTCCTCCTACGAGTGTTGGTGTTACTGCTACGTGTCATATTTCTTGTTACCTTGATAAGGTGGCTCTATTATGCTTTGATTCAGTTTTTCCTTTGTTATGATGTGCCCCACTCTATCTTCACCAAGATTCTACAAATTTTGATCAATATAAACCCACACCTCATTATGAAAGGTCAGGGTGAATGTTAGCAAGTTGACATCCTACGTGATTTTATTTACCCACTCCTTGGACCATTCCACGGTGTTCTCAGAGAATACACATAGGCAATCCACCATTTCCACCAAAGAGGTAAACTACTTTGTCAGCTTCACATTTTGATCGAAGTCAAACTCTTGTATTTTATTAAAGACAAAATCCTTAATATCGAGTGCTTGGATAAATTACTCCAATGTGAACCCATAGTCATTGAGCTCATTTTCTACTTCCTCTTTGGATCTGATGATATCTTGATCCCATAAAATCCAATTTGGTTTGTTCTATAGATATGTGAAAACCTTCGCATATTCTTCTGCAAAGAAACATACATAACCATCTCTTAGAGTAACCACCTCTACACTAACTTCTACATAATTTTATTTAAATTCTTGGAATACAAGGTATATCAGATGCACCCTCTAATTAGCTTACCGCAATAGGTCCTTTAAAATACCAACAATATGCTTGGTAACATAAATATTGTAAAATATCATTATGATATCATCCATGCTCTCCCGTATCTTATCCTTCATATCCTACTTTAACTCGTCAATATTTTTGGAGTGATTACTGGATTTCATGGTAACATACTGAGAGGGAGTCAACATTTATTTTAGTTGATCTATCTTAGCTTGCAATAATTGCACCTTATGCTGTAACTGCTCCACCTCTGTAGCCCTAGTCTTTAAAACTGCATCTTCCTTGTCCATAGATTCTACAACCTACACTTGGGATACCATGTGTGATTTCATCATATCCAATAGGTCAGTTTCAGCCATCGTTACTCCCTTGTCAAGATCAATCGTGGCTTCCTTTAGACTAGGTAGCAATGGGATGGAAAATGTAGTAGTGGATACAACACATGTCTAGTATCTTGTTGTCCCCATGGCTCTACTTACTTATTTACTAGGATATCTTTGTTCCTCCATGTCTTGTATCTAATCCTCTTCATCAACAATGAACTAGAGTGTGTCTCTCATTCTGAACAGTTTAAGTTCTTCATGTCTAGAGTAGATGACTCAGTCCTGGTCCTTTTCCTAGTGGGATATTATGAGGGACTTCTCTTCTAGACTCCATACTCCCTGAGTATGCTCAATAGTCTCCCTGATTCCTATATTTTCTTCAAATATTTAGGAGGGATTGGATGTTCCTTTTGATTTATTACCAGGGTGGTGGAGAAGAACGTGGATTGGATGACTATCAGATCAGTATGGTTAGATGAAGATATCAATGTCTGAGTAGATGATGCAAATATTTGCACTTTGTGTGAGGAATGAGTGACCAAATCCTTTCCTTTTTATGTATAAATGAGAGATCTAGAGGATGCAGGGATCCTTGCCTACTCCTACTGAGCATTTTCTACTATATTCATCATGACTTCAAATAAATCTATATTTTGGTGGACAACCTAAAAGGTGGGGTCCTAGAATTCTTCTGGAGGAGCAACAAGGATCATAGGGACCACCTTATCAACCAATAATTCTCTATGTAGCCTCAAGTTAGAGCTATAATCCCCTACTACTTCTAATTTTTTGTGTGGTCTATTATCCATTTTCCACACCAATTATAATGATCGATTCTGTTTGAAAGCATTTTGCATTTTGTCCTCAAAATTGTCCTCCCTATGTGTAACCTATAAGAGAGAGAGCTTTGAAGATATGGTATTGTAGATTAAAAATACACGCCAAACAAAAATAAATAAAATCACAATGACAGAGTACAGAATAGTTGCACAAAACAAAATGATTTCTATTAATCGATGGAGTTTAAAAACTCCTTTTTGAATACAAGGTGGGCTCGTAACCCTTTATTTGTGATACACAGTTACAAGTTATGCTAGGGTTCTCCGAAACCCTAGGGTGGCACAAATGGTGGCGCTTCCGAAGAATGTATCTTCAATCCCAACGAGTGAGTGGGCTTTGTTGTATCCCTTGCTTGGACCACTCCAGCTTAATCAGTTGCCATCAATAAACCGGATCTGCTGTCAAAAACCTGCACACATTAACACTATCAAGGAGTTAGAAATTAATAAGAGGGCTCCACTGTGTGAGCCCTCGAAAACAATCTAAAACCCTAGAAAAATGAAATGCGGGAATTCAATAACAGATCAATAAAAGAAAAGAAGTTACTTGCTTTAAACTAATTTATACCTATTCTCTGTTAACGCAGCTAGACCAGGCGACACCTGGAAGTAATGTGGCTGTCAAATCGGCTGCGGAAGGCGCCCTGGTGCACTCGTTGAACGCCCGCGTGCTTCTGGATTAAGGTTTCAGACGTCGGTCTGAGTCTGTGGCTATGGGTAAACGCCCGCGGGCACTTGGTAAACGCCCGTGGGCACTTGGTAAAGGGGTAAATGCCCGCGGGCACTTGCGACAAGAATGGGGGATTCTGGAGAATTTTGCAGAAGAGATGGCGGCGAAAGCGGCGACGAAAGCGGCGATGGATGCGGCGAAAGGGTAGCAGAAGAGAGATAGAGGAGATAGCAATAGAAGAATTAGAATCAGAGATAGCGCATAGGAGATAGAAGTAGCAAAAGACATAGGGTTTGAGCCATCAAGGTGACTCAATTTATAATCTACTCTTAGGGCACACTTTAGGGTTTTAACGACACTTTGAACGTGTGGCTAAGATTAAAGTGGATCTAAGGGTAGAGAATAAATCTAGGTTGTGAAATGGATTAAGATGGATGGACGGATGAGATTAAATGAAGGATGGATGGCTCAGATTAAATCACTTAAACTATTATTTAAATATATATATTAAAATATTAAAATATATATATATATAAATATTAATTTAAATAAATTTGGGGATGAAAAATGGCGGGAAAGGTGAAATTGGGCCAAATAATGGCGGGAAAGTGTGGATTTGGGCCAAATAATGGCGGGAAGGTGGATGACCGACACGTGGCTGACGGGAAGGTATAGATGACTTGCAAGTGGCTGGATTTTGGTGTCTACGAGATGCCCCTTTTGAGTTGCTTTGTGTTAAGACACAATGCAGCACAAAAACTTAGGACACTGAAAAGTTGGATCGGACGCAACTCTCTCTCAAGACTAAAGCACAACTTTGAAGACCAAAGAATAAAAGAATATTTAAAATTTATCGACTTACCCCCTCAATTGGCGAGCGAGAATGGTTCTCACGAGCCAATTGGAAGAATTCGGAAGAAAATGAACCGTTTTTGCCCCAACGGTGAAAAAGGGGTTGGTGTATGAACCATCTGTTTATGTCCCAACGGAAAAGGGGTTGGTGTACAAACCAGAAAATAATATGATTGAAGACGATATGAGTGATGTGAAAGATGAACCGTTTTCTGCCCCAACGGTTAGAAAGGGATTTTTGCCAAATTTTAAATTCCATGATCATGTAAGATGAATTCTACTATTAGGAAAGTTAAAAATTGATAACGGATGCCCCAACTCCTGTGGGTGAATCCATATTGTTGATGAAATTGCCTTGTTGGTGCCATTGATATGCAGAGATGCAATATGAAAGAGTCCAGAACTTCAGAGATGCTCCTAGTGACTGTATGGATAATTCCTCGGGTCGGAACCAATCAACCTAGGTAGCCTTAATCTCTAGCAAGACTCAAAATAATGATGATATTGAAGATTGTCCACGTTTAAGGCCCCATGAACTAGGCCATCAATGACAACTGTTGAGCAAATTAATCTTGGTATGAGGTCACTTGAAAAGTAGGATACCCAAAATTGATTTCCAATTTTCAAACGATGAAATAATTGATGATGATAAATGGTAAGTGTCCTTATGGTGGTTTAATCCTCTTACCGAATTGCATGGATGCAAATCGCTGCAATCGCCAAGGTGATAGAATATACCACTAGATACGAGGTTTACTTTAATTTAATTTGGCAAAAATATGCATGATGAAAGAAGAATGAATGAAATTGACGATAGATCAGAAGAATTGATGAATGTTGTTAATTTTGTGAAGGTTTTGAATGTTTTTAACCCAATTTGTAAATCAATGATGAATGATGCGCTTTTTGAGCAAAATGACAAAATTTGTTTCCAAAACTGTTGTAACCTTCACAAAATGTTTTATTATGATAAGAAGAATGGATGGATGCAATTTGATGAAATTTGGAGGAGGTAAGCTTCAATTTTGTAAGTTTTGTTCTTTTATTCAATACTGACACCAAACGCCGGTATGCATTTGGAGGTGGCAGAAACGCCCGCCGGTGTTTGAATGCATCATGAAATGCCCCACTGCATTTGAATGCGCCATGAAATGCCCCACTGCATTTCAGGGTGCCAAAACCAGCTATTTAAACAGTTTCAGCGAGAATTTCGCTCATTTGTGCGTTCGAGCTTGAGAGAAGTGCGTACGAGGGAGTGGAATGAAGTGAAGTGAAGTGAAAGGTTGTGTGGGAGAGTGAAGCACGCGGGAGCTATGGCGGAGATGGGAGCGGACGCGCCCATGCAGCCAGATGAGGTATTTGTTTATTTAAGCAAGTACTTTTATTTGTTTTTTTTTTTTTTTTCAGTTTTTTTTTTTTGGAAAAAAATTTGTAACCAATTTTTGTTTTGTTGTTTTGCGGCTTAGGGTGTTAGAGGCACGACACCGATTCTCCCCTATCATTTTTGGGATGAGGAGGTCATTGTCCCGAGAAGGCTGGGAGATATTGGAAGCGATAGGGCTAGCGGAGGCAGCCCGGTTGGAGGTAGTTCGGGCGGGTGAGGGGTACCTCTCGGCTTTGGCCGAGAGGTGGGATCCAGATCGGGGGGATCCAGATCGGGGGACGTTCCAGTTCTCGATTGGAGAGATGACGGTGACGCTTGAGGATGTATACCGCATCCTCAAGGTGCCCGTGGAGGGGCGCGGGTGGAGGTTGGACGAGATAGGGCCGCGGAGATGGCCAAGTTGTTTGGGGATGACTGGAGGGAGATCCGGACGGAGAGCGGGGGATTCCTTACTTGGCCATGTATACGGCCAAGGAGTTGGTAGCGGTGGAGGCTCTGATGATGTTCGTATTGGCCAACATTGTGGCCCCGAACAACACCGGGTGCAGGTTTCCATGGAACCTGATGGGTGTAGTGAGCGAGATGCTCACTAATAGGGTAGTGTATGCCTGGGCGCCCGCTTTATTGGCGCAGGTGTACCGGGAGTTGTATGAGGTTCGGAGACGGGGCCGGAAGGGCCTAGGCTACAGTTTGGTTCTCCAGTGCTGGGGCTGGGAGCACTTCAGAGTGGCCCGACCGGAGGGGTTGCCATGTGCTTATTGGGACATGAGCCAGGCTTATGGTAGGAGATGGCCAGTGGCGGAGGAGAGACAGTCGAGCCGCCCCGTGAGATCGGGGCAATGGTATAGGAGTTTATGGGCAGACTTGACAGATGCCCAAGTCATTTGGAGGCCCTAGCGGGAGGCGAGGTGGATCGGTGATGGAGAGCATCTGAGATGGGTGCGACAGGCTAGATGGGTAGTGGGTCGGGGCCACAGCGAGGCGGAGTACATACAGATGTCTCGAGTGCTCCGCCAGGTCGGATTGAGACAGGATGTCCCCGGTGAGCCGGTGCGCTACCGGAGGCACGGATCAGAGGGGGATTTGTCGTGTGCCGAGCCATGGAGGGAGGTGACAGAGGATGATGAGGACATGGAGATCCTCGACATGGATGACGTCGGGGTAACAGCTGAGTATGTAGCATGGATGGCCGCAGAGCCGAGGTGGGAGCCACCATTGGTGGTTGTTGGAGCTGGAGAGGACGAGGGAACCGCGAGAGGTTCCCAAGCGCAAGGAGGGTCCCCGCCTTCGATCTGACAGTCGAAGGTGAAAGGGGAAGATGGTGCGGTAGGCATCGGGGAGCGGAGATGATGAGGAGGATGATGGCGAGGGCCTAGGAGAGGCCGTAGGAGAGACTAGGGAGGTACCCCCTAGCGGGCACGAGGATGATCTGGCGTAGCTGCAGCAGCAGATAGCAGAGCGCGATGCTATGCTAGCTATCCGGGATGAGAGGATAGCTCGGCTGGAGCAACAGGTTGTAGAGCGGGATGCCCTGATAGCTATTCAGGAGGAGAGGATGGCCCAGATGCAGGCGGACTTGGATGGAGCGACTAGGGTGCCCCAGGATGACAGGGTGACGAGACTCCGGGCGAGCTAGCGGAGCGAGAGCGACGACACGGGATAGACATATCTAGACTTAGGTCTAGGACTCGTTATATTGAGGCTCCGGAGGACACATTGTTTAGACATCACATTGTGTTGCCTGATCCTCCATCCTCCTCTGTCTCTAGGCGTAGTGAGTCTAGGCACACCACTAGGTCTAGGGCTCCTACTAGGTCACAGGGATCCTCTTTTGATGGTTAGCTTAGTGCTTAGATGCACTCTTTATGAGCCTTGGTGCTCTATTGTATATTGTAGCCTTTTGGCATTCATTGTACAGTTTGACCTTTATACATATATATATATACATGGCTTTTATTTTTAGTGTTTTACTTTCTTTTGTGTGAATGCCTATGTTTTTGTGATGCATGTTTTTATATGTTTTAATGTTTTTGATGCATATGTGATGGAATGGAATGCAAACTTATAGATGATTAATGCGAGACTAAGTAAATGAAATATGCACTAAGAAGCACTCATACTTTTAGATAGTTAGATTTAGCCAACTGTTATCATAATTGTTTAATCAGGGGCACCGAACTTGGTAGCTTGTGAATGAATGACGTATGGAATGACATGAATATGGAAGAAGATATGGAGGTTGATATGGAAGAAAATATGGAGGAAGACTATTTTACAAAGACTCAAACATGCTAGTGGTATCAAACAAACTTACTAACACTCTTGCCTAATTCAACTAGGACCAAATGTGTGTGCATGCGAGTTCATTAACCAAATCAGAAGCATGGTAGTGACTCTAGGCAATCAAAAACCTGTGTGTGTGCAAGTGTGTTCATTAACCTCATCTTGCATAAATTAAGTAACCCTGTTATGGAGAAGACCCCGAAGCTAGTTTGTCCGTATGAGCATTCAGAGGTCTCTCTTTGAGGAGAGACATGTCGCCACGCAATGAGTATACTCCACTGCCAGTCAAGCGTCTATAGCCCCGGTGAAGGTTAACTCCATAGTCCATGTTGTTTTTGACCTTTGTAAGCCTTGGGGATGACTACCTATCCGTCTAACTGGACAAGTAGTACGATCCTTACAACTTATTTGGGATCAGTGGTGTGTGAAAAATGTTCATTTCCTTAGAGCTTTGGGGAATCGGATTCTCAACCGAAGTATGATGAGAATTTTACCCTATCCTTACTACTCTGTTTATATTTATATTTTGTGATTGCTTGTGATAGTGGTAAGAACCACTATTTTATGGACTATGTTTGCATGATAGGACAAACGAGGATTACCCTTTTCACTTCGAGGCACAACCCAAGGATGGTGTTATCTCTCTTTGACACAAGATGTTTTTAAGATGTGAAAATGTGATAGGTTCAAGACCGCTTTTGAAATCATTTCCCAATACTCAAGATTTTATTTAGTGTAATTTGTGATATGGCCCTAGAGAACTTTGACATGCATTTCGAAGTTTGCTTAAAACACTAGAAATGGCTGAGTGACTGAAAACATTTTGGCAATGTAAATATGTGCAAATGGAAAATGGATGTACGAATGACAATTCGGTTTGATGGATTTTGTGAAGGTGTCCCTGATTAAGGCAACATGACTTTTGCTTGACCAAATTTTATATCCAAAAGATAGAATGGTCTCTAACATGATATGCAACTATGGCTGAAAATGAAATGTTATGGTTTTCAATGAGATGTATGCACATGAAATGCAATGTTTTTGAATGAGATGTATGCAACTAACAATGAAATGCAAATTCTTTTTATTTTATTTGTTTTTTTTTTTTTTTACAAGCCATGTATATATGTACATATAAAATTCAAACTATGCGTAGAATGCCCTCAAGTGTATAACATTAAGTGGTTCGGGTTCTTCCTCTCCCTCTAAACTGGCAAGTCTATAAGTTCCATTACCCACTCTTTCGGTGACCATATATGGACCTAACCAATTAGCCGCGAATTTATCTCGAAGATGCGGCAATGCATTGGTGTTTTGTTGATTCTCTTTAAGGACAAGATCCCCTACTTGAAATTCTCTTAGATGAACTTTGGCATTGTAAGCACGTTTCAATCGGTCTTGATAAACTCGCAAATGCTCTAAAGCATTGATTCGTTTTTCATCTATGAGTGTGAGTTGATCAAGACGTGCTTGTCTAGCAGTATCATCATCGATAAATTCCTGCAAAGAAATTCGCAAGGAAGGGATCTCGAGCTCAAGAGGCATGATTGCTTCAGCTCCATAGACCAAAGAAAATGGCGTTGCCCCAATGGGAGTTATGATGCTTGTTATGTAAGCCCATAATGCCAAGGGGATTTGTGTATGCCAATCTTTATGATTTTCTTTAACAAGTTTCTTAAGAATAGCAATTATGGTCTTATTGGAAGCTTCAGCTTGTCCATTGGCTTGTGGGTAGTAAGGAGTTGAGAAACTATGTTGGATATTATACTTTTCGCAAAGAGCTCGAACATCCTTATTCTTAAAAGACTTGCCGTTATCAGAAATGATTTTAGAGGGAATACCAAAACGACAAATGATATGGTGAAGTATAAACTCCACAATTCTAGGACCTGTCGTACTGGTTAGAGGAATAGCTTCAACCCACTTTGTGAAGTATTCAGTGGCTGTAATGATGAAAGTATGTTGTCCTGAAGAGGCAGGTGAAATCTTGCCAATTAAATCGAGACCCCATTGTGAGAAGGGCCAAAGGCTTTGGATGGGTCTGTAAAGCTTGTGATGGTATATGGATTAAATTAGCGTGTTCTTGACACTTTTTACATTGTTTAACATATTTGCAACAATCTTGTTCCATAGTGGGCCAATAATACCCCATACGTAAAATACGCTTCGCAATGGCCATTCCACTAAAATGACCACCACAAGTACCATCATGGGCTTCGGCAATAGCTCTATGTGTTTCACCTGCTTCTAGACAGCGGAGGAGTACTCCATCATATCCACGTTTATACAACACATCCCCCAAAAGAACAAAACGAGCTGCCTTTTGCTTAAAGCAGCGGCGGGCAGTTCGAGACAAATCGAGTGGAAGTGTTCCAAACTTGAGGAAGGCTACTATCTCACTAGACCAAGGCTCATATGGATCCGAATGGATAAAGCAAACATCTTTTTCATCTTTAGACTCGGCACGGACAATTGCAGACTTAGAGATTGTGGAAATGATTAGGGGTTGTACCTATCCAAGGGAGTCCTTTGGAATCAATGATCCAAGAGAGGCCATGGCATCCGCAAATCTATTAGTCGAGCGAGGCAAACTAGTGATCTCATACCAATCAAACTTAGAGAGCAACTTCATTGCTACATCATGATAAAGCTTAATGGTAGGTTCTTTGGCTTGGTATTCTCCTGTAATTTGTTTAACCACGAGTTGAGAATCCCCAAATATCCGAATACGCTTAATACTCATAGCTATGGCTGATTGAAGACCTAAAATTAAGGCTTCATACTCTGTTGTATTATTGGTGCATTGGAAGTCTAGTTTGAATGATAAAGGGATGGGAATCCCTTGAGGTGTATGAAACACAACTCCAGCACCCTGACCTTTCGCGCACTTAGAGCCATCAAAGAATAGCGTGATGTCAACATCTTCCTCCGGAATGATGTCCTCTTCTTGTTCAGTGATAGCAAATACCGAATCATCTGGGAGCTCAATAATCAAAGGATGATCACTAGGTAGCGGAGCTTCCGCAAGTTGATCGGCTATAACTTGACCTTTAACGGATTTTTGGCTAATGAATTCAAGATCGAATTCGGTAAGCAACATTATCCATTTAGCGGTACGAGTGTTATTATAAGTGCGAGACATCATATAACGTAGAGGGTTTTCTCTAGCTATGACATATGTTGTATGGCTAAGCATATAATGACGAAGTTTCTTAGTGGCAAAAACCCACTGCTAAGCACAACTTTTCCACATAAGCATATCGGGTTTCATAGCTTACCAATGTTCGACTAATATAATAGATAGCTTGCTCGCGATTTTGTTCATTCTTTTGTGCAAGCATTGTCCCTAAGGCAAAGTCCGTTCTTTGAGATATAAAGGTTGAAAGGGACCCCTGGACGAGGCGGAGCTAAGGCTGGCGGAGATGCTAAATCTTGCTTGATGTCATCAAAGGCTTTACGACATTCATCTGTCCATGAAAATTGTACCCCCTTTTGTAGTAGGTGGCAAAATGGCCTACATTTATCGAGAAAGTTGTGCAATAAAGCGACGGATTGAATTAATCTTTCCTTGCAAACTACGCAACTCCTTCAAATTAGTTGGGGGACACATTTCCATAATGGCTTTGACCTTGTTTGGGTCCACCTCAATACCTCGTTTAGAGATAATAAAACCTAGGAGTTTGCATGAGGTAACACCAAAGACACATTTCTTAGGGTTCAACCTTACTTTATGCTCTAGAAGTCTATCAAAAACTTTTTCCAATACATCAAAATGCTCTTGTCGAGTTTTAGATTTTGCCAATAAATCATCCACATAATCTTCGATAATCTTATGCATATAATCGTGGAAAATATAAGTCATGGCTCGTTGATAGGTTGCACTGCGTTCTTAAGGCCAAAGGGCATCACCCTGTAACAAAAAGTTCCCCAAGGTGTAGTAAATGTTGTTTTGTGTTGATCTTCAGGGTTTATTCGAATCTGGTTGTATCCTGAAAATCCATCCATGAACGAAAGCATTTCATGACCAGCGCAGGTGTCGACAAGAGTATCAATGTTTGGAAGAGGAAAGTCATCCTTAGGACATGCTTTATTTAGATCTCGAAAATCGGTGCAAACACGTATCCCCCGTTAGGCTTGCGAACGGGTACCATGTTAGAAAGCCACTCGGGATAATCAATCGGGACGACAAATTTAACATCCAGAAGTTTCTGAATCTCCGATTTAACTAGGAGGGCCACGGTAGGATGCATTTTCCTAAGTTTCTGTTTGACGAGGTTTAGCATCTTTTTGTAAGGTGAGGTTATGGACAACCAAATTAGGGTCTAGGCCTGGCATGTCTTTGTAAGACCATGCAAATATCTCCTTCTTCCGCTTGAGTAGAGCAATCATTTGCTCTTGTTCCTCTGATGATAGACTTTTAGCCAGTTTCACAATTTGGGTGCCATCTTGGTCTGTACTAAGGTCTACATCGATAGTTTCTTCAATAGACATGTGGGAACCTTCCTCAAGCTGATGGGGAGTAGGGATCAGATTTATGTCATCTAAAATGTCATCAAGCTCCTGTGCCTTGCTCTCATCTATGTCTGCCTGGAAGACCTCTGGCTTAGAAGATGAAGGTGAATGTGGAGGTGAAGGAGGAATGTAGTTGGCGGAAGCCCTTAACAATTCCTCGGAAAGGATGAACTCTGAAATAGATGGAGGGGATGAAATCCGATCCATGTCAATCGAGCTTGGGTTGATCGGGATTGGCTTATCCGGATCATATGGATTATGGAGCGGGGTGAATAAGTCTTCAAAATTCATTGTCGACTTATGAAAGAAAGGATGGGCGGAATGGAAAGGAAAACCGGTGAAGACCTCGGAAGACCTGAAGTGCAAAACAACATAGTTTTTCAGTTTTTTTTTTTTTGTTTGAGTTTTTTTTTTTTTTTTTTTGTAGTGGTGAAAACCACTATTACACACATACATAAAGCAATAAAGTATTTTTTTATATATATATATTTTTTTTTTTGGAATTTTCTGATTTTTTTTTTTTTGGTAGTGGTGAAAACCACTATTTTAGTATATACATATAATACAGGTTTGGATTATGGCTTATGGATGTGGCGGAGGGGGTGGTTCACCTCGTTCTTGTGGAAGAAGCAAGCGAAAGATGGCCTCTTGGAGAGGGAACAATTGGAGATAAAACTCGTCTTGTTTAGTGAGGGGAACAATGGGCGCCGACTCTTCTTCAAATTCATCACCATTTGACATGACGTCAAATTCTTCATAGACTTCATCTTCGGATTCGTCGGGGTGGAGGATTTCTTCTTCTGAATTAAGATTAATGCTTTGAAAAGCTCGTTCAAAAGAAGAAAGGGATGGAAGTGGTTGGTAGCCCAGACCAAAACGCTCAGTGGGTCTATGGTATGGCATATCGATGCGTTCAGTTACCCCTTGCTCGTATCGACCTAGGCCAAATTGCTGCCAATTATGTCTGTGGAAATAGCGAGAGGGAAAACCCTCCATCCTTTCGATATTGGCAGGGACTGGATGCTTAGGTTCTAGTATGGTGGTAGGACTAGAAGATGACTCTATTCCCCCATATACAAAATTAATGGAATTTGGCATAGAACCCATGTTATAAACCGATCCAATGGATAAATGTTGGTCATGTGGACGACCAAAATCTTTAGCTATTTGCACATTGAACGATGTAATGTGGACATCTTGAATGGCATACTCACCAATACCTGCATCAGTGAGATGGACCTTGACTTGGGAGGGAGATGGACTAGATGATGGAATAGAAGAATGTGGGATAGAAGAATTGGAAGGATTTGGTTGGGTTGATGCTTCACTAACTTGTGAAACATCAGTTGGTGATGGTTGGGAAGATGGAGGAATAATAGGTGATGTTGAAGAAGGTGTAGAAGAAGGGGGTAATGACGTGGAAAGAGATGATTGGTCATGGCCACATGTGCATGTGGTCACTGATGAAGAAGAAGGAAGATTAGTTGATGAAGAAAGTGGTGAATGAGATGGAATAGCAGAAGAGGAAGATGGTTGCGATATGATGGGTGGCTCCTCAGGAATGGGAGCTTTAGAAGAAGATGGTATAGAAGAAATAGATGGGGTCAAGAAAAGATGAGTGGATGGCAACACAATCTCATAAGGATTTGAGACATAGTTGCAATGTTTGAAGGGTTCAGTGTCAGCAGGTACACAATGAAACTGTCCCTCATATACATACTTTAGACATTGATGCAGTATAGAAGGGACACATCTCATCTCCCTAAGCCAAGGCCGTCCAAGCAATACATTGTATGCCATGGTCCCTTCCAAGATGTGAAACAAGGTATGCAAAGTTCGGGCCCCTACCTCAATGGGCAAGATAAGCGTGCCAACCGTGGAAGATAAAGCATCATTGAATGCTTTAAGAGTAAAAGTCGACTTTGTGATAAGGGATGGCGACGACTTTAGATGACTCAACGCCGATGTTGTAATGATATTGATTGAGGAACCGGTGTCAATTAAGACTCTCTTGAATGGCTTGTTATCGATCTTGGCCATGATATGTAGTGGAGGATCTATACTTTCTGTTGACATAGGTTTGATTTCAAAATCATAGAAAGTGATGGAGGGCTCCATGCATGTTTGAATACTCCCCACAAAGTTGTTGAAGGCATTAGTATCTTGAGTTTGAAGCTCGATTGACTTTAATATTTCCATTAATGCCTCTCTATGCGGGGGAGATTGTTGAATGAGGTCATAGATCGATAACTTGGCAGAAGCCATTTTTAAGGCTGGTAGTTAACCGGCTACTCAATGACATGATGGGTCGTTGGCGTTGAGTAGAATGATTTAGCGGTTGTTGAGAAGTACTAGCACGTCGTTGGGTCATCGTTACTCGAGGTGGGTGGGGGTTTGTACAGGTGGCTGTGGTTCAGCCTGATTTGGTTGGTTCGCCCTTTGACCCCGGGTTACTACGTTAATAGTACCCACAAAACCTTGGTATTGTTGTACATGGTTGACTTGATTAGGAGGAGTTACCTGAGTTACTCCCCCTGAAGTTGTTGGAGCTTCCTCCAGATGTGGAAGGGGTGTTTGAAATATACCAAGATTTTGATTTTGTTGGGCTAAGGGGCTATCCAATTTAATGGCTCCAATCTCAATAAGATCTTGGATCACATGTTTGAAAGTTGTACAATTATTGATATCGTGCCCATTTTGCCTATGATAAGGACAAAATAGGTACTCCTTGTAATACTTCCCCCTTCTAGATGGGTCTAAAGGTTTAAACTCAGGTAAAGTTAACTTATTTGTGCTATATAACTTGTTGAATATGACCGCATATGGTTCATTTAAAGGTGTGAATTGTCGCTTGGGACGATTTTTTTGCCAAGGTCGAGTTTCCATGGTTGGCCCGAGTATTGGGAGTTGGTTGAGTAGGGGCGGGTACCGCATGATAAGCAATTGGTTGCGGTTGACTTTGCATTACTTGTTGTTGTTGAGCCATTACGGGCTGGCTCGCCACCACTTGATTAACTTGGTTAACATTTGAGGTTGTACTAGCCTTGTGCTTGTTTGTTTTGGCCATAATTATTATTTCGTTGTTGGCCCTTTTGTTGCCATTCTTTTCTACGGGGTTTTAAAACACCCTCTTGGACTTTAATGTCTTCTATGATACTTGCTTGGGCCAAAGCCTCTTCAAAAGTCCTGTATTGTTGTAATTGGAGTAACCAAGAGATAGGTTTTAGACAACTGTGGGTGAACATTTTGGTTAACTCCTCCATTGGTAGGGAGAATGGCGAGTTTATTAATGATAGCCCTCCAACGGTTTCCAAAGTCATAAACAGTCTCATCGTCATGTTGCTTGAGCTTGTATAAGTCGGACAATGAAACTCTCTTTTGTACATTCAGGGAGAATCGTTCTAAAAATAGATTAATCAATTGCTCGTAAGCATAAATGCTATGGTGAGCTAAATGATTATACCACTGTACAACATCTCCTCCTAATGTCTGAGGAAAAGTTATGAGCATAAGAGCATCATTATTTTGGATTCTAAAGCAAGCATGCATGAATGAGCTCACATGTTCATGAGGATCCTCAGTTCCTCGAAATTTGTCAAACTTCGGTAATGTGAAATCAGTCGGATATGGTGGTGAAGGTACCGAAGGATGAATTGGTTGATTGATCAATGACCTTAGCGTAGGTTTATGACTAGATGAGCCAGGCATGTTAAGCATAAGGTTGTCAATCTGTTGTTGCATAGCATGGAGTCGAGAATCTTCATGAAAATTTTGACTCGTTTGATGATTATGATGATGTAATGGAAGAGTGGAAAATTGATGAGATGGGATGAAATTGCCTGGATTAGGCGGTGTGGAATGGACGAGGTTGTTGGTATGGATGATACTGGAAAGAAGGTGATTGGGGTAGATGATGAACTGGACTAGGTTGGGAGAAAGGTGGGGTAGGAATGGACACCACCGAAGATTGGGAGTACCAGGTGGGGCCTGAGCTAATAAAAGTTGGCTGGGTAGAAATTGGTTGGGGTGTAGGATTTACTACGACAGGTGGTTGAGCATTTTGTTGTTGTTGTTGCAGAATCAATTTGTCGAGATACTCCTTAACCTTATTAATCTCTAACCCAAGGGAGGTGGGATGATTGGATGAAGGTGGAGGGCGGGCTGCCATGGTAGTCACGAGAAGCGCATAGCGGGGGCAATGAAGGTGGCTGAAGTAGGCGGTACACGGGAAGGAACGATGAGTTGTGTCCCGGGTAGGGTGAAACCATAAATGGTTTGGGAAGAAGAGGGTTGAAATTGGTTATGGCTAGAAGAGTTTCCACCAACTTCATAAAGAGAATTGGTGTACACCCGGGTACATGGAGGAGAAAGTGGTCGGGAAGACACTACATTTGTCTCCAAAGGAGGACAATTGAGCATATGGGAAGATGTTGGAGATGAAGTCGGCTGAACAGATACCACATTAGCCTCAAAAAAAGGGTTAGTGTAGACCTGAGTGAAACCAGCGGGTATGGTTGATGCAATATCCTGCTGAAAAATAGAATCTTGCATAGGGGAATCTTGGATTGGCTCAAGGACATAGCCAGTGCCATCTCTTAAGTGAGTTTGCACTTGGGCCATATCAATGTGGGTAATATGAGAGGAATTGTCTTCCTCCATGGGCATGGCCATGTGGTAGATGGTAGAAGGACGTGAAAGACACTGCGGGCGAACCTGCCTGAAATTCACTAGGATAAGTGGCCATGTTGGTGGTGGGGATGTTATGTGAATTTCCCATTTGATTATTTAGATTTAACATTTTAGATTGATTCCTTGTTAAGACCATGAAGCAATAAATCTAAACAAATTTAGAAAAGAAGAATGCAAAACTGGAATGATAAATTTACACTAAAGAAATTATCAGAAAACAGTCACAACCTAGGTTTCAACCAATGTGTCTTACCTTGCGGTTAATTAATTATTTTCTGATCTTAATATGTAGTAAATTTTAAGTTTCCGGTTTATGAGTTTTGCATGTGATCTAATCTTGAATTATTCACAAAAAAGGTAAAAACTATGGCTAGGAAAGGACAACGAGATTCTTCTTGGTGATGAAATCCGGCAAGTTTGCTCGGGGGTGACCTATGGTGTCTAAGGCAGAAGTTTAATGGATGGAGATGAATTCCACCGTCACTAAACTTCAAGCAATACCTAGTGATGAAATCCAGATATCACTATTTTAAATGCAATATGAAAATGCAATGAATTTTTTTTTTTTTAAATGTTTTAGTTATCTAATGTGTACATACAAGGCTATAAATCAAAAGTTCTAATGATCTAAGCAAGAGGCTACTGAAAACATGTCATTTCCTCTGAAGAAGTGGAGTACACCGTTTAAAACCCCCTGCCTACCAATGATATCAGATATCAAAGGAGCAACCGGAAGGTTCGTCCACTTCTCTGCCTGGAATCACCCAATGGCAGGAGTACTATTGACATCCAATCAATAGTCCTACTTAGATAATTAAAACAAATAATTCGTAGCTATTCTAATATGCGGCTAGGTATGCAAAAAATTTTTTTTTTTTTAATGCAAGCAACAATCAATAATGCAATGCAAAGAAAAATGTAATTAAAAATAAGCTGTTCTTTTCAGATTACTTAGTTTTTGTTCATTTTAAAGTAATGATCTGAAAAAGAAACAAAATATGGCAGAAAAACCAAAAACGTAAAAAGTACAGCACTTACTTGGAAGCCTACGCTTTTCTGTAAAACTGACTTCAAACGCCCACGGGAGTCTGCACAGGCTGAAACGCACCTCTGCGTTTCGTATTGGACTTCCAGACGCCCCTCTGCGTCTGCTGCGTTTTTTGCAAACTCAGAAACCCTAGTTCGTTGGAACAGCGAATTTCGCGATTTTTGGAACCTGCAAAATAAAACAGAAAATAGGAACAGATTAGTAAAGCAAGTATTAAAAATATGAAACCCTAGGGTGTCCCACCGTGATCGCCATTTGTAGATTAAAAATACACGCCAAACAAAAATAAATAAAATCACAATGACAGAGTACGGAATAGTTGCACAAAACAAACGATTTCTATTAATCGATGGAGTTTAAAAACTCCTTTTTGAATACAAGTGGGCCTGTAACCCTTTATTTGTGATACAAGATTACAATTTATGCTAGGGTTCTCCGAAACCCTAGCTGGCACAAATGGTGGCGCTTCCGAAGAATGTATCTTCAATCCCAACAGAGTGAGTGGGCTTTGTTGTATCCCTTGCTTGGACCACTCCAGCTTAATCAGTTGCCATCAATAAACCGGATCTGCTGTCAAAAACCTGCACACATTAACACTATCAAGGAGTTAGAAATTAATAAGAGGGCTCCACTATGTGAGCCCTCGAAAACAATCTAAAACCCTAGAAAAATGAAATGCAGGAATTCAATAACAGATCAATAAAAGAAAAGAAGTTACTTGCTTTAAACTAATTTATACCTATTCTCTGTTAACGCAGCTAGACCAGGCGACACCTGGAAGTAATGTGGCTATCAAATCGGCTACGGAAGGTGCCCTGGTGCACTCGCTGAACGCCCGCGTGCTTCTGGATTAAGGTTTCAGACGCCGGTCTGAGTCTGTGGCTGTGGGTAAACGCCCGCGGGCACTTGGTAAACGCCCGTGGGCACTTGGTAAATGCCCGTGGGCACTTGGTAAAGGGGTAAACGCCCGCGGGCACTTGCGACAAGAATGGGGGATTACGAGAATGCTGCAGAAGAGATGGCGGCGAAAGCGGCGATGGAAGCGGCGATGGATGCGGCGAAAGGGTAGCAGAAGAGAGATAGAGGAGATAGCAGTAGAAGAATTAGAATCAGAGATAGCGCATCGGAGATAGAAGTAGCAAAAGACATAGGGTTTGAGCCATCAAGGTGACTCAATTTATAATCTACTCTTAGGGCACACTTTAGGGTTTTAACGACACTTTGAACGTGTGGCTAAGATTAAAGTGGATCTAAGGGTAGAGAATAAATCTAGGTTGTGAAATGGATTAAGATGGATGGACGGATGAGATTAAATGAAGGATGGACGGCTCAGATTAAATCACTTAAACTATTATTTAAATATATATATTAAAATATTAAAATATTATATATATATAAATATTAATTTAAATAAATTTGGGGATGAAAAATGGCGGGAAAGGTGAAATTGGGCCAAATAATGGCGGGAAAGTGTGGATTTGGGCCAAATAATGGCGGGAAGGTGGATGACCGACACGTGGCTGACAGGAAGGTATAGATGACTTGCAAGTGGCTGGATTTTGGTGTCTACAGGTATGTTTATGATAACCATGAGGGTCATAGGGTCTCCAAGTAATTTCTTGAAAACAATATGTGTCCATGTTACAGATGGCCCGAAGTAAAGAGAAGTGGCCTAGGTATGTATAGGGGCCCATAGTGTAGGGTATCAATAGCCATGGAACTCCCCATTTCTTCCTTATAGACCGAACTTTCACCTCCTCTACTATTTTCCTAGTTATCTCTAGAATGGCTATGGATGTTGGGTAATTTTTGGGAAATGCTTTCGAGGGTAGCTTAGACCCATATAGTCTAATGTAAGAATATTATTTTGTGTAGAAGAAATCTCCTGATTTTGCTTCATGTAGGAACATCGTCACCCCGAACCCAAATCTATTAGGTTCTTCTCTACATAGGTGAGCATGGATCACTGGGAGGATATTCTCAAAGAAAGTTACATAGCTTGAGTGCCCCTCCTGTACACACAATACTCTATCCTAGATTATGGTAGCATAAACTTCCCCTATTCGAGCGATCAAGGACTGCTCCAATTGGCCCAAAACCAAGTGAATAAAAAATGAGTAGTAGGAGAAAGGGGGGAGTTGCTCCTTATCTTCTAGTATGGATTTCTATAATTTTTTAATTCTTTGTTCATTTTGTCACTAATGACTTATTCCCATTGATACATAGGTATATTATATATTATTTTACACTACAGTATTAGGAACAGGACCTCTTTTATAATATGTTCCAAGTATTTCATACCTAGCACCAGGTTGATAATATTTGCATAATCCTATGCCCAAGGGTGAAGGATGAACTTATGTATGGAAAAAATAGGAGGCATACACTTATTTCACTTCAAGAGCATATTTGGGAAGGAGGTTTTGAGCATGAAATTATACTGGAGAGCCAATGTTTGGAATTCTAAAACTTGTGAGGTTGTGGAGAGCCTGAATATATTTTTGATTCTATTTGTTATCAACCTAAACACCACTTGATTTACATGATACATGATAGTTCTATTCTTGGGATCATACACTACTGCCATCCATGCCAAGAGGCCTGAGGAATGGTAGAATCTAGGGTAGGTTAATTTTCCAAGGTTGGTAGCCCATTTTTTGTAGATGGGGCTTAGGTCACCACTATCCCTCTATGACCTCATGAAAAAACCCCTCAGTAGAGTAGGGTGACACTGGTTATCCTCCTCTATTGTATTAAAATTGTATATAGTTACATTCTCTACCTTCCACTGTTGGTCTAGTGTGATATCTTTGTTCAAATCAGGTGGGTCAATTAGTACCTTTGGGTCCTTGGTCCTCCCTATACTTTTAGTCACTAGGTAAGCCCTTGTTAATTCCTTGATTCGAGCCTTCACATATGTTACCCCAATTATAGCTATGCTCAATTCTCATGGAAGCCATTAGATTAGGCATTTGTGGAATTGTGATGGTCTTACATAATAATGCTCAACCTCTCAATAGTTCAATTCACCTTTGCAATTGATATCTATAATGCACTCTACATGCACATATTTAATCCACTTACGTTGATGCTACGAGGGAAATCCACCATCTTATTTTTAAAGGACCTGCATTAATATCATTAGGTGGAGCACCACTTCATTATTTGTGGAAGGAGACTCATTCGTTGTGCCATGATGGCTAGGTGCATAAATTAATCCTTCATTGGGTGCTTATTGGATGTCTCTCAGATATGCTTGATTGGATCTCCATCAGTTGTTATCAAGGCAATCCACGTATCTAGTTCTCATTGGTTCGAGCGAGGTATGCTTTTGTGAGGTGTGCAACTTTAAGAAGGGGTGTAAAAAATTCATGTACCTTTAATTCATTTGTACATTTCAAAAGTAGTCACACGACTCCAAGTAGGATGCTCAAATTTTGTGCACCCCTTAAGACCTTCATGCCCTCCACTAAAAGTGGGGCGCACGACCAAAAAATGAGGCATGTGACTTAGCACACCCCTTAAAAAAATTATGCACTCCAGTAGAAGTGGGGTGCACAAGATCAAATGGGGTATGCAAATTCATGCATCCCTTAAGAATTTTCATGCGCTCCATAAGAAATGGGATGCATGACCCAAAAATGAGGTGCATGATTTAGCATACCCCTTAAAACTTATGTGCACTCCACTAGAAGTGGGGTGCATAAGACCAAATGGGACATGTAACTTTATGCACCCCTTAAGACTTTTCATGTGCTCCATAGGAAATAGAGCACATGGCTCAAAAATGGGGTATGCGACTTAGCGCACTTTGTTGGGATTGTTGTGCGCTCCACCAAAAGTGAGGTGCACAACTCAAACTTGGGGTGCACCACTTCATGCACCCCATAATACCTTTGTGCACTCCATAAAAATAGAGTGCATGACTCATAAATTTGGATTTCCTAACCAAATTCTCAAGTGCTCCACTAAGGTCAAAGAAAAAGACTCAAAAATAAATCTTCGAATAACAAAAGAAAGGGAAAATTATTTACAAGTCCAACACTGGATTTGACTAGAATAGGGAATGAATGATAGGATTTAATAAATTGACCTGAGAACTCTAGGATCTTCGAGTTGACAGAGTACGACCAAAAAAAAAGAAAATAAAAATAAAACAAAACCAGGACCCAACAACTTTGCACAAGCGGGGATGTGCAATATTTAAAATGTCACACACCCCCTTTTCTTTTTTCTTTTTTTGAAATGCTAGAGGTAGAGTTATTCCCTCTTACCCTCGTGGAGAGGTCCAAATGACTTTAGGTGCTAGATATTGTCTGGTATGGGCATTTATTCTCCATATAGGTCCTGTAACCTGTAGGTATGCTGGACAATCACTTTGGCAATATGATACAGACCCAACCACTTTGGCTTAAACTTGCCTTTCTCCCTGTCCTTATAATTTTTTAGATCCCTGTAGAGCACTAAATCACCCATTGAGAAAGATTCACCCTTTTCCTTCTTATTGAATAACTGGGTTGTTTTTTTTGCCTGGGTGATAATTTTTATGACTACCTCTTTTCTATTTTCTTCCAACTATACAATATGATCCATTCTTATTTACAAGGCATTAGGATTTTCATGGTCCTATAGTAGTAAGGAAAGTGTTGTTCATTCCAACTAAGGTGTTAGGAGTGCTATTTTGCCATAAACTAGTTCATAGGATAATTTACCTATGGCTCTTTTTACTGATAGTATATCTGCCCATAATACATATTTTAACTCACTATCCTAGCTCTTTTTGTTCTTCCCCAATGACCTCTTGAATCGGGTAATGATGTATTTATTTGAGAAATAAACTAACCCATTAACCTAAGGGAAATAATTCATTTAGTGGGCTAACTCTATATTGTACTTGGCATAGAAGTCAATCATCTCAAAGGGGGTAAAATATTTAGCATTATCTGTAACAAATATTTTGGGCACCCCAAATCTGGTCAGAATGTTTTCTTCTAAGAAGTCGATAATAACTCCTGTTGTTGACCTTCTGAGAGAGGCTACCTCAATCCATTTGGTAAGATAATTTGTAGCTGTGATTGTCCATTTATGGCCTCCTAAATAGTTTGGGTTTATTTCCTCTATCAAGTCTATTCTTTACTGAGTGAATGGAGCTTCAACGATGACAGGTTTTAGTGGCATTACGAGTATATTTTTCTTGCCTATGAAAACTTGGTAGTTATAACACTTCCTAACAAATTGGTAGACATATTTGAACATTTAAGGCCAATAATAACCTGCTCTCATAATAGTATTAGTTGTTGCATTTTGAGAAAAATGGCCATCACAAAATCCTATATGGAATTCTTCGATGACTTTGGGGACTTCCTTCTTTGATAGACACAGGAGCAACACTCCACTTGGACATCTCTAGTAAAGCTGATTTTTCTAGAGATAATATTTTTGGGCTTGTTATTTGATGCTCCTAATTTTGTTGGTATATTTTTATGGAAAAAAGGATAGGATTCTCAGATAGAACAGGATATCTTTGTACCAATCACATTCATCGTTGTCTACATGTATGACCTATTGCAAGTCTTCTGGTAATATGGTGTTGTCCATATCTTCTACTCCTTCACTAGACATATATTTTGCTGATCCTTGTCCTTTTATCACTTTGATTACCTTGAAATCTACATCGTATTGTAGCAGTTTCACCATCCATCTTACCAAACTCCCCATAGGTTTTGGTTGGGTGAGAACATCTTTCACAACCATGTAGGGGATGCAAGAAATCACCTTACCAAAACCAAAGACACTTTTAAAATGTTCTATATCAAGGATCAGGTCAAAAATGTATTTCTCTATGGGATTATACCTCAATTGGACTCCCTTCATTATGGAACTCATGAATGCTATGGGTTTTTCATTTTATTTGTCATCCTTCTGGGAAAAAATTATAGCTATTATGTGTTTTGAAGTGAAATAATAGAGGTTAAAGTCCTTTGAATGGTCTGGATAAGTTAATACAAGTGTAGTGGTAATGGCCTCTTTGATCCACTAGAAAGCCTTGATGTTATCTTCATTCCACCTTATACTTGCATCCTTATTTATCATATCATTAATAGGTTTGGCAATCTCAGCAAAATTGGGGACGAATCTCTTGATGAAGTTTATCTTGCCAAAGAAGGACCTAACTCCTTTGATATTTTTAGGGGGCAAAATATTTGCAATAGCCTCTGTTCTCTAAATATCGATACTTATCCCTTATTTGGAGACTACATGCCCCAAAAACTTGCCATGGGTGGCCCTAAATAGGCATTTTTTTGGATTCAGGGATATACCATACTCCTTACATATTTCAAAAACTTGGGACAGATAGGAGAAGTGATCTGCTAGATTTTTTGAAAAGATTGTGATGTCGTCTAGATATACCACTACGATATTAAACATCAGTACTTTAAAAGTGAAATCCATGGCCCTTTGAAAAGTGGCACCAACATTCATTAACCCAAACGACATCCTTTGATACTCAAACATTCCCCATGGTGTGGTAAATGCAGTTTTATATTGATCTTTTGGGTTGACTAGAATCTGATTATACCCTGAGAAACCATCCAATAAGGATGGTTTCTCAGGGTATAATCAGATTCAACTATTGAATCATTAATATTGCTCTTGAAGACCAAGATAAAATTGCTTTCTTTACTCCTTGGGGCACCTTTTACTATCGTGTTATACCTTTTGGCTTAAAGAATGTAGGTGACACCTATCAAAGGGCTATGACCTACATATTTCATGACCTAATGCATGACATTGTGTAAGACTATGTGGATGACCTTATTTGTCAATCCATTAATTATTAAACTCATGTACAAGATATAAGATGCATCTTTGAACAACTAAGAGAATAAAAAGTTCACCTTAAGCCCTCTAAGTGTGTACTTAGAGTCACATATGACAAGCTTTTAGGTTTTATTATGTCTAGAAGAGGCATTAAATTTGATCCAACCAAGATATTGACTATTACATATATGTCTTCCCAATGCAATCTATCTAAATTACATAGTTTGTAAGGTAAGATCCAATCCATTAGAACTAGTGGATAAGTATCAACACTTATTTAATATGCTTCATAAGAATGTAAAATATAAATGTGATGATGAGTGTCAAATAGCTTTCAATTAACTAAATAAATATCTCACATCCCCTTCTATCATTATAACACCTAATCTAGCCAAGCATTTATTGATCAATATTGCTTCTATAGCCCATGCCTTAGTGGCTATGCTAGCTCAACATGATGATAAAAATAAGGAAATAGAAGTTTATTATATTAGTAGAACCCTAATTAGCTATGAAACCCATTATACTCCTTTAGAAAAGCTTTACCTCATTGTAGTGTTTGCATCTTAGTCATAAGACATTGGAAGTGGAAAAGGTTGGGCCTCTTTACCACTTAATTTTGAAACCCACATTTTAGGGTGGGCTACCAAATGGATCATCACCCGTAGTGAGTTTGATCTAACCTTCATTAGTTAGAAATCCATAAAGGGTTAAATAATTGTTGATCAATTTGTTGTAGATCCTTTAGAATCATCCCATACCCTAGTAATAGAGTTTCTTGATAAGTTTATCTTCACTTTCAAAGAAAAACCTCAATATTATTGGATCTTATTTCTTAAATATCATAGGAGAAAGAATCATTCTAATGCCCACTCAAAAGTATTTAATCCCCCTTTCCTTTAAGTTGCACTTCACCTACACTAATAATACTCTAGAATATGAAGCCTTGATATTAAGTCTTCATACTACCCTAGCTTTAAAAGTTCAAACCCTCTCTATCTTTGGAAATTCTAAACTTGTGGTCAATCAAGTTAATGGTATATATCACACTAAAGATAAAACTTTGAAGCCATATAAATACATTGTCATAAAGCTTATGCTAGCATTTGATAAGGTAACAATCAATTCCATTCCTTAGTCTTCCAATCACCATGTGGATGTTATGGATGCAACTACATCCATTATTCCTTTAGAGTTAGAGGATGATCATGTAACCATCATAATCTACTAGATTAAAAAGTATACATATGCTAGTTCTAGTTAGATAACTTTAGATGTATTGACCATTAAAGCATTTATCTGAGCCTTGGTGCAAGGATATCCTTCTCTTTCTCAAATATGACATGCTTCTTGAAGGATTATAAAATAACAATATGAAGTTATTACATGAGAGAGGATGTAAATTTATGATAATAAATGATATATTATGTCAATGATCTTTCTACAACCTCCTCTTATGATGCCTCACTCTTCATGAAGTCAAATAATCTCTTCATGAAGCTCATGAATGATCATGTATTGGTAATTTTAGTGGTAATTCAATTGTTGATAAGCTCCTTCAAATGAGGTATTATCGGACTTCCATGGAAAAATATGCATGTGACTATGTTCAACACTATGATAAGTGTCAATATCATAATAACCTTATTCATGCACCTTCATAAAATATTTAGGTCATTTCTTCTCCTTGGCCCTTATCTATGTGGAGTTTAGAAATCATTGGGAATATTAATCCTATATCTTCTAATGGCCATAAATTTATTTTTACAACCAAAAAATATTTCACCAAGTGGATAAAAGCGATACCCCTATCATGGTCACTAGAATTCAAAATTTCTAAGTTCATATTTAATGAAATCCTTCGTATATATGGGATTCCATCTCTAATAATCTCATATAATGGAACACTTTTTAAAATTAGACATGTTAATAAAATTTATGCTAAATATAAAAATTCAAAATAAATGGTATACTCCTTATTATCCTTAAGGAAAAAACCAAGTAGAATCCTCTAATAAATATTTAATCAATATCCTTAAGAAGTTGGTCAATAATACAAATTGTAATTGGCATATTCAGATTTAGCCTACTTTGTGGGCTTATCATACTAGTGTGTGTGTGCCTATGGGAGCAACCCCATATATTTTGGTCTATGTTACTAAGGCCATTTTCCCCTTTGAGATAAAGGTCCCTTTTGTGCACATATTGTTACAAGAAGCCTCAATCAGGGATGAGTATCACCTCACTCATTTAAAAAAGTTAGAGATGCTCGATGAAAAGTGCATTAATGCCTTTGAGTGCCTCCCAACCTATCAAAATAGGCTCAATTGTTCCTACACTAAGAAGGTACACAATCATTCTTTTGAAGTAGGGGACCTTGTCCTAAAGAAAAACTAAAAGAATACCAATGCTTGAACCAATTTAAAAGGTAAGTTTGAGCCTAATTAGTTAGGAGTCTTTGTCATTATATCTAAGTTTGGCTTGGAAGCCTCTTTTCTAGCAATGTTAGATGAAAATGATCTTAAATAACCCATGAATTTTATGCATCTTAAGAGATATTATGCATGATTATGTGATTTCTCACTTGCATCATGGTATTTTCTAGATCTTTTGGAATTCGGAGTTAGGGTTGAGGTCTTGACAATAGGATCTTCAACCAACAATCACTAGTCACAACATCATTTTCTTCTCATGCCTCAACCACTTCTTTAGTTTTCCATAATGTCTAGAGAAACAATTCTTGTTCATCTAATTTCCATTACTCTAATTCTACAAAATTTCCCAAGATCCCTCTTGTATCAACTTGTATTTACCTTCTTCATCATAGTGCATGTTGCTTGTCATATATGCATAATTTCTTGACACCCCTAGTGTAAATTGATTGACATTTATTTTATTTCATTTATGCATGACATGCATTGTATATTTTCTTAAAATTTATGTTTGTAGATCATTTTTCTTGCTCATATAATTTTTTAATATTTAACAATGAGCTAATAATGAAAACTAGTTAGGATAGCTCATATGCATTATATTTGTACTAGGTCAGTAATGCTTAGTGAATCCCCAACCCTAGGGCATTTTTTTACCCACCAAGATGCTATGATTACCTTATCTACATACACATATAAGGGTAATCCTATGCTAGTGGGATTTTTTAATTTGCATTTGTATATCTATCTATGTTTATAGGTTGGAAAATTATCCCTTACTCTACTCAACCCCCTCCTCTTGCTTTTGCATCTCATCTAATTATTTCTATAGTAAAAAATTATGTAATTACAGAACGAACCACACCCTTCCTTTCTCTATGCACAATCACATCTCCTTGAAGTCAATAACTCTTGCCTTCAACCATTATTTATGATCATAGCCCCATAATTTTTCTTTACCTCATTACTCTATTATTATACTTCTTAAATAATTTATTCCTTTGTTATTTCCTCTTGATTTGCACCTCTTGGTGTCCTCACAATACAACATAAATAATTATTATTCAAGAAAACCCCATAGAAAAATTGTTTTATCTCTTGTTTTAGGATGCCATTAGGTGTGAAGTAATCTCTTTCACTTTCCACCTTTCCTTCCAATATTCATCTTAGTTATTTTTCCAATACCAAGTACTTTGGATTCTACGATGATGTCAAATGATAATCCTAGTTAGGATATGCATTTTTCCTCCATATATCACTAGATTTTTTATGGCTAGTATATCCAATGTTTCCCATAGTATTGTGCATGCTTATTTACTTAACTCAATTCCTCAAGATATTCCTATCAATCTTGTTATCTTTGTTCTCAAATCATTTGTTTGCTCATAAAATTAGGTGGTGGATCATGGCTTGTCATTCTTTTGTTTATGTACATGAATATTGCTATATTTATGTTTATCATAGTATGATGATGCTACTATTCATCATACCATTATTCAATCAATCCCTATCTCTCTTTTACTCCTTGATTTTGTATATCCCTTGACCTTGTAAGTATATATATGTCCAATTTTCAACAAGTCAAGCGATATACACTAATCTTCTTTTTTATTTTTTCTCTTATACTCTTGAAAAAATCCCCATCAATTGGGGGAGATATCCTATTACATTCAAATATCATCATAAGTACATTTGTACCTATGTTTATATTTGGGTATAATATGAAACCTCTCTTGGTTGGTTACTATATGGTTATGAACCACCTATTTCTACCACACTTCTCTTTTTTTTGTCAAGATACATATCCATATTTCTTCTATTTATTTTACCTTCATTTTCCTTTCTTCTTCTTGCATATCCTTTGAATATCCTCCATAACTACTATCATAGGTTTCTAAGCTTTTGATTAAGCACCTCTACTTTATATACAACCAATAAAACAAAAGGTACACTACATTAGCATATAGGGATGATCGATCGATCCCTCGTTGTTTCTCTAACCATCCTCATTAACCTCTTGGTTATCAAGGGGAACTCATAGAATAGGGTATATAGTACATGAATATCATTTTATGGTGTTCATATGACCATTGGTTATTCTACGAGCATCTCTCAACTATTAATATATTAAATAAGAAACTTCCTTCTTATTTTTTCATGCTCTTCCATTCACAAGAGCATGGGAGCAAGGTATGCCTACCAATTAACATTTTTCTTGAGTTGCATAATGTTAAGTGGCTAAGCTATCATACCTTCATCTCTTATTTCCTCTACATAATGAATTTGAATTCATAACCTTTTCATTCACTTTTCTAATGAGGGAAGGAATATAAGATATACTCACTTCTTAGAATTTGTATGCAACACATAGTGTTAGATTGTTGGTTATATTTATAGCATCTCTCATTTTCCCTATGCATGATAAATTCTATTTATCATACCTCCCAGTAGGTTGGAACCCATTACCACCCATGATTGATTTGTGTCTTTATGCATATCTATCTAGTGGAGTTGGTATATTCCAACTAACAAAACTACTTCCACATATTATCTCTAATTACATATATTTTCCTTTATTTTCATTACGAATCATCACAACCACCTTGTATATATTTTGTATATTCTTGTACATAATGCAAATGCATAGACCTTAACTTATAATTTATCATCTTAGGCCTTCACTAGACCCTAACCATCTTAGTCCTTCACTAGTTGTTGTCCATTGTAAATAGTTATTACATTGTATTCATACATGCATACAAGACCTTAATTGGTTGTTGTATTCATACATACATACAATAACTTAACTAGTAGTTGTTCATTTTAGACCTTCACCGATCGTTGCTTATTTTTAGACCTTAATTAGTCACTACTCATTTAGGACTTCACTGGTTTCTAACCATATTAGGCCTTAATTGGTAATCGACCATTATACATAGCTACTATATGCATATGTATTTAAAACCACTATATATATCTATGTGTATTAGGTCATATTTGGACCTCATGTCTTATTTTTCTTAGGAATGCACTAGTATTGATCACACTGGTCCTATGCAACCTACGTTGATCATGATCACATCACCTAAATAAATCTTCATATCCTTCCTAACCAATTCACAATTATTTGACCTATTGCAACCTCTTATTCATTATTTTCTTCATTCTCTTATCTTTCATCATCATTCTTGAGTCATGTCTAAAACATCATAATTAACCAAACATAAACAACAAAAATTAAAATCAATTAAAAATCCATAAGCAAACACATTAGTGCTTCTCATCATAATCAAAACAATATCTCTATTATATATCTCAAAAGTGGTACACCATAGCTAATGTGTCAGTGTGCCACAATCCAAAATTGGTACACTAGTTTATCCTCTTTGTCCCTTCCAAGAATTATGTCATAATAAAAATTGGCATGTCATCACTCCCCTAGGATTTTAATATAGACTTGACTACTCCTCCAACTAGTGGTGGCCTTGATAGTCTTTATAGGTGGCATGTCCATCGACTATGAAATGGTCCTCATATATGTCCTTGAGTAGATCTAGCTTTGAAATTGACACAATGGTGATGTTGGATGTCTCTGATCCTTAAGTATGGCTTGGTGATATAATAGTTGATAGAACATATCTCACTCCCTAGCTACCTATATATCCTCCTATGCCCATGTCAACTCATATTGTAGAACTCTAACTACCTGATATTGTTGCCTACCTATAATAACCACCATCCCCTCTACTTTAGCCTATTGCCTCTCTTGGTCTAACCTATCCATCTCCCACCATAATATATCATCCCCTACCATCATTGCATCCATATCCATCACCATTCAATCTCTCTCAATAACCACTAGATCTCACTTTATGGTAATCTAGTCAATTATCCTCTACTTTATCAACTTATAGGTTTGATATGCTAGGATGTGGTTCCTCTTTAACATTAATTAACTCATCTATAACTACAACTAATTCACCTTAGATTTAAGGGAATCCCTCTCTACTATCAAGTCCTCCTAACCCACTATGATATTAGTACCAACCTCTATCACCATGAGGGCAACTCTAGTAGTCCCATCTATACTTGGTGAAACTATCATGGAAATATCCACCCTAATGGTTGTGAGGGTCAAAAATATCATATTCATGTATATCTACCTAGGCTTCCCTACCTCTCTCTACCTATCCTCTACCTATATATTCACCTCTAGATATACTTACAACATATCTGCATACATAACCTATTTCCTTGGGATAGGCACTCTAAAAGGATCCTCGTTAGCATGAAAGATCAATACTAGAACCTGTACCCTAGGGCTACTCTAACATATTATATTCTTGGATTGATGATACCTATCCTCGTCTATGGAGTTGGTAGGATTTGGTTGGTCACTCATTCCTCACTCATTCCTATTAGGTATTTTGTCATCCTCATGAACTAAAAGTCTCTGATCTCTGGTCACCACTATACTAGGTCAAACTATATTTCCACTCACTCAAAGTGATGAAACTCCCATGCTAGCTCCACACTAACCTCTCCCCACTCTATGTATTGATGCCATGGTGTCTAGATCATCTTGTTGTTAGGGTAAAATAGGTAGTATATTGCATTATACTACATAGATTATTACATTTACTTTTTACTGCATACCATGAGATATTTACTGTTCTAAATATCTACTGGTTAACCTAGAGTAAATACCTAAATATCCTAAGTCAGATATTTAGGTTAGTTGTTTAGTTAGAACTCTCTACTTAGGTTAATAGTTAGCTACACGTTTCTCCTAACGTGTATTGTTAGCGTATTATATGCTAAAGCAGTTGTTATGTAATCTATATAACTAGCTTAATTTTTCTAAGCTAAGTTAGTTGATATTAATCAAAGCTTATTTCCTTTGCATTATTCGGAGAGTTCTGCTAACTACATTGGCATCAGAGCCAGAGGGAGTAGGAGAGAGGAAGAGTGAGCATCGGGATACCTTCGTTCCACTGGAGAAGGCGAAGGCACACCTTCGTTCCGCTGGAGAAGGCGAAGGCAACTGGTGACTTTAATTATTTTTTTCTCCTATAGTTTGATGCATTGTTTTGATTAAATTGCCCGGAGGCAGAGGAGGTGGGATATTCCCAATTTTTTTGGGCCACCTCTGTCTCGGGAGGACTATCCCCGCAGAGGCTAGAGCCCATAGCACTAGGCATGGATCCCGAGGTAGGGGATATTAATTCCCTCGACCATGATCATGAACATCGAAGGGCTCCAATACCCCCATCGATGATCCCAATAGTGGGTCCACCGATAGCCCATGGAGCCCTCGAGGGTAGGAGCACCCTCACGCTTCCCATGGCATGGGGACAGTCTCTGACGGTGATCGATCGACCATCTCAAGAGGGCAAGCATGCCCTCGGACGATCGACCACTAGAGACATTCTTCGATGATGGTGACTGGCCCATCACCATGAGAGGGTAGGAGCACCCTCCGTGGTAGGAAACTAGATGACATAAAACCGAGGTGACACATGGATGGCTCAATTTTTGAGACCCTATTGACTAGACCTATTGACGTGGCACAACCACCTAGACGTTGAGTTGGTAGTTGACTAGGATCTGACAGGACACGTGGTAGGGTGACGTGGTGCATCGAGGGTAGGACACATGGTAGGGTAAAGGTTCTCTCCATCGGGCGGTAAAACAGTGGTTTTTTGACTGCCCGAAGGTAGTCGCTAGAAAGGGGGAGTATTGGGTTTCTTAAACCCTACATCCTGCGCCCGTAGGATAAATGTGGGACAAAAGTCCCCATTTTAAAAAAAAATCATGGAGCCCGCATTGAAACATAAGGCGGGCCCTCCTTCTCCCTTCCCGTCCGCACCCCGGAGCGTAGTGGCAAGAGTTCTTTGTTGCGGCATGCGTGATCGGGGGATCGAACCCCACGTGCACCGCTTTGAAGAGATTTGTTAATTTTTTTTGACACTCCGTTCGAAAGGATTATTCAAATACGAGGTAATACCTCCTTGGTTTCAAAGTCATTGTGCAGCCTACTGGTTTGTTCGGTCATTCGAGCCCGCGAGGTCCTGTGTTCGAAGTCGGGTGCAGAATTTTTTTCGAATGCGAAAAGACTCTCCAACAAAAAGGTGCAACTTTTATTATTCTAAGGTTTATTCAATATTTAAAATATTTTTTTTTATTTATTTTTATATAATTTAGTGTGTTTGGATAAATTAAATCATTTTTTTTCAAAAATAATTAGATGATTTTATTTTCCCCAAATACCTTTATTATATAAAGTTTTAATCATTAAAATATTTTTTTTAGTATTCAAACCTAGAAATTTGCCATCTCAAAATCAAGCAAAACCATTTCTTTAGTTTTCTTCACAAATTGGAGATAAAGAGACAAAGAGATTAAGACTTTGGTTGCATCACATAGAGGTTTTTCTTCCAACCTTTTTGCAATAAATTACTCAAAATTCCTATAGTTTTCTCCCAATTTTTTTTTTGGAGATAAAGAGACATAGGAACTTTATATTCTATTGCAAAACCAAAACACTTCAAAATTGGGCAAGGACAAAGGTCATTTTTTTTGCAACAAAACCAAATATTTGCTTTTGTTTTCTCCTTCAAAAAGGAGATATAAGACATAAAATTGCAAATTTTTGTTGTAAACTTGAGAAGAATTTTTGAACCTATTCTTTGCTCCTCATGCTTGAGTGTTGAAGACAAAAACCAAAGTCGTGTGTCGACTGGTCTGGAAGCCTTTCAAACGCGGGTCGTGTGTCGACTTGTCTTGAAAGGAGTGCTCGAATTTTCAATTTTGTAAAAATTAAGGGGGGATAGAAGTCATATTTTGTGATTCTATTTTTTTGCAAAATTGTAAAGAGAAAAGGGGGGATATTTCAAAGCAAGAAAGGTGCATTCTCGATTGTACTCGACACATTTTCTTAAAAAAAAAAATTTGACTATACTAGGTGCATTTTTGGTTGCATCCGACACCTAGAGTGATAATAATTTGGGTTGCTCTCTTGTTTTGATTATTGCACTAACAATCATGCTTTTTGTGTGCAATTAAACAATCAGATAGAACATTGAAGAAGCATTTCACAAAACCCAAACTTCACTCAAAATCGTGCTACACCTTGCACAGGTTAAAACAAAGTCAATTTTTTTTGCTCCCCATCAAAGGTCAAAATCCAAACACCTTGATTAACTCTCTTTGTTTGGCTTAATTTCCTCAAACTTTCCATCCTTCTTGAAGGGTGTTAAGGCAGGTGCCATTAAATATCCTAGAGAGCACAATCAGAAGTCTTTCAAAACCTACCCCTTTAATTTGCTCTATTTTGTTTGGCTTAATTTCCTCAAACTTTTCATCCCTTGTTAAGGGTGTTAAGGCAGGTGCCATTAAATATCTTAAAGAGCAAATTAAAATCTTCCATATACTCTTTTGAGGGTATACTGCAAGATAAAGTCATCTTAGTCATATCAATTTGAAACCTTCACCATGGCCATGATCAACAAGTATCTCAATGAGAGCCAACTGCTCAAAGGTTCAAATTATTCTGCCTAGAAAACTAAGATGAAAGCCATTTTAACTGTAGAGGAGATGTGGGGAATAGTGGATGGCACTAATTCTAGACCCACATCAGTAGGAGCAGATCAGACAACTTATGATAAAAAGGATAAAAGACTTTCCTTATTGATCTTGCTAGCTATTACTGATGACATACAACCTCATATAAGTGAAGCTAAAAATGGTAAGGAGGCATGGAATGCCTTAGCTACCATTTTTGAAGGAAAGAATCAATCAAAAATTCTTAACCTTCAAACACAACTTCATACTCTTCATATGAAATCTGGAGAGACAGTAGAGCTATTCCTCTGTAGAGTCGCAGATATAAAAACAAAATTGCAAGCCTTAGGAGAAAAAGTGGAAGACAATGTCCTGACCTCAATCATTTTAAGGGCTCTTCCAGACTCCTATAGAATGTTGATCACTTCACTACAAGTCTCTGGAAGGACAGTGACTTTTGTAGAGTTGGTAAATTTGCTTCAAACTGAAGAAGCTAATCAACTCCAAAGAGATGAGGCATCCAACAATGCACTTTTCTCAAACAAGCAAAGTGGAAAGAAAAAGTGGAATCAACAGAAAGGATCTTCTTCTAACAAAGACAAGGGTAAAGGCAAAGAGATTCAGAAGAAGAAGTAGTATTGTAAAATTTGTGATAAGGACACTCATGAAACCAAAAGATGTTGGTTTAAGAACAAACCGCCCAATGAACAAGGACAAAAGAAGGGCAAAGGCAAACCAAAGAACAAGAACAAACAACAACAAGGACATGTTGCTGTAGCTGAAGATTCTAGTTCGGACTCTGAACGAGCACACAAAGTGCTCATGACACATACAGATTCCCCTCAAAAGGATACTATTTGGTACATAGATTCAGGCGCTAGTAAACATATGACTGGCGATAAGTCCTGGTTTGAAACATTTGAGGCTCGAGAAGGTAGACCGGTAACCATTGCTGATGATCAGACCTATCGAGTTCAGGGAGAAGGAAATGTTTCTGTCTCCCTTCCAGATGGAGAATGTAAGATTCAAAAAGTTCTTTATGTACCAGGATTGAAAAATAATCTCTTGTCAGTTCCACAAATCCTGGACAATAACATGAATGTCAATTTCAAAGTGGACAAAGAAAAGAAACGTTGCTTTATCACTCAGAAAGGAAAACAGATAGCAACAGGTTCATACAAACATGGTTTGTTTGTCTTAGATGCAATTACCTCCACACATACTGCAATGGAAGTAACCACAAAAGAGGCCACTTCTCTATGGCATAAGAGATTTGGGCATCTAAGTTCAGGGTATTTACTAGAACTCAGTAAATATCAAATGGTGAAAGGACTCGCCTACTCTTTCATCTACTTTGCCAGTGTGCTCGGATTGCTTGTCAGGAAAGCAACATAGAGTACCTTTTGAACCTAGCTCTTTTCGAGCTAAAGTACCTTTGGAGTTAGTTCACACAGATTTGTGTGGTCCTATGTCTACTAGTTGTGGAGGAAAAAGGTATTTTCAATTGTTTGTAGATGATCACTCACGAAAAATGTGGGTCTTCTTCTTACAGTTGAAGTCTGAAGCATTTGACTATTTTTAGCAGTTCAAGAAGCTTGTTGAGAAAGAATCAGGATGTTTCATAAAGACCCTCCATTCAGATCGAGGGGGGAATACACATCAAAATAATTTTCCTCATTTTTATAGAAACATGGGATAAAAATATAGTTAACAACAACCTATTCTCCTCAGTCAAATGGAGTTGTTGAGAGAAGAAATCGTTCCATTATGGAAATGGTTCGATGTATGCTTAAGGGAGCCAATCTTGAGCACATTTACTAGGCTGAAGCTGTAACAACTATAGTATATCTTCTAAATAGGGCACCCACATGGGCTCTTGAAGGTATGACTCCTCAAGAAGCATGGAGTGGAAGGAAACCCTCCATATCTCATCTACGAGTATTTGGGTGTAAGGCTTTTATGCATATACCTAAGGAGAAAAGAAAGAAGTTAGATGAGAAGACCCTACAATGTGTTTTTCTTGGATATGATGAATTCTCAAAAGGCTATCGATTGATAGATCCATTCACCAAGAAAATACATGTTAGTAGAGATGTAGTGTTTGATGAAGCTTTCACACCTAACACTACATCAAGTATACCTGGATGATGAGGAGCAACAACCACTTCCTCCTCCACAATAGAAAAAGCCTCCTAAATGGTATACAAGTACTATGAGAGATTCCAAACTCACTTCACCACCAGATCTCACTCTCAATCATCCAAAGACACGAAGCATGTCTCGACAGAGAACGACAGAAGCATCTACTTCAGTTGATGATCTTTGTGCAGATTTTCAAGAGCTTTCTGTTGATAGAGATTTAGAAAGTGGAAATGATATGGAAATTGATGAGGAGAGGGTTTACATGTCTTCATATGATGAAAATGAACCTTCTACAGTTGATGAAGCACTTAGTCAGCCTCAGTGGAAGGCAGCTATGGATGCTGAACATAAATCCCTCATTAAAAACAAAACATGGAAGCTGGTCGATTTGCCTAAAGGAAAGAAGCCCATAGGCTGCAAATGGGTTTACAAAGTCAAATATAAGGCAGATGGTACCATAGACAAGCATAAGGCCCATCTTGTGGCAAAGGGCTATGCTCAAAAGGAAGGCCTTGATTATGAGGAAACCTTTGCACCCACTAGAAGGATGACCACCATTCGAGTTCTTTGTGCTATGGCAGCACAGTTCGGATGGAAATTACATCAGATGGATGTAAAAAGTGCCTTTCTAAATGGTGACTTAAAAGAAGAGGTATACATGACTCAACCTCCAGGATTTTTTGAGGAAGGCCATGAGCAACAGGTTTGCAAATTGGTCAAATCATTATACGGGCTAAAACAAGCCCCAAGAGCATGGTACATCAAAATGGATAGTCACCTACTGCAGCATGGATTTAAGAGAAGTCCATCAGATGCAAATCTCTATATCAAGAACACAGGTTCTGAAATAGTGATTCTTGTACTGTATGTAGATGATCTAATCATCACTGGCAATTCAGAGAAATTGATTAACGCCGTGAAAGATGACTTGAAAGAGTCATTTGATATGACAGATCTTGGACTTCTCCACTACTATCTTGGCCTTGAGATAGAACAGAAGAAGAATCATCTTAGGGTGACTCAAAAAAAGTATGCCAAGACTTTAGTAGAAAAATATCGTATGACTGATTGTAAGCCCAAAGCAACACCGATGGAATCAGGGCTTCAGTTATCATGGTATGATGACTCACCACAGGTAGATGGCACGCTATATCGATAGATGATTGGAAGCCTCATCTATCTGACCAATACTAGACCAGACATTACTTATGTTGTAAACTATCTTTCTCGGTTCATGCAGGAACCAAAGGTCTCACACTGGAAAGCAGCTAAAAGGGTTCTTCACTACATTCAGGGTAGTGTAGATTATGGTCTAGAGTATAAGAAGAATAACTCATTCTTCTTACAGAGTTACACTGACTCTGACTATGTTGGATCCCTAGATGACAGAAAATCAACATCAGGATATGTATTTCATCTTGGATCTGGTCCTGTCTCATGGCATAGTAAAAAGCAACAGGTGGTTGCTTTATCTTCAACTGAGGCAGAATATCGTGCTGCACGTGGAGCTGTGTGTGAAGCGATATGGTTAAGTCGCATCTTGGCTACCATGGGCCTACCAAAGAAACTTCCTATTCACATGTTTTGCGACAACTCAGGTGTTTTGAACTTGGTCAAGAATCCAGTCCATCATGAACGCACAAAGCATATTGACACAGATTGTCATTTCATTCGTGATGAAGTTCCTAAACACAGGATCAAGCTCCAATACATTCCCACCGATGAACAAGTTGTTGACATCTTCACAAAGGCACTTGGACGTGTCAAATTTGAGTTGTTCCGAAGTAGACTTTGTATATCAAAGTAATGTAATAAAGGGGGGATGTTAGGGTAAAATAGGTAGTATATTGCATTATACTACATAGATTATTACATTTACTTTTTACTGCATACCATGAGATATTTATTGTTCTAAATATCTACTGGTTAACCTAGAGTAAATACCTAAATATCCTAAGTCAGATATTTAGGTTAGTTTTTTAGTTAGAACTCTCTACTTAGGTTAATAGTTAGCTACACGTTTCTCCTAACGTGTATTGTTAGCGTATTATATGCTAAAGCAGTTGTTATGTAATCTATATAACTAGCTTAATTTTTCTAAGCTAAGTTAGTTGATATTAATCAAAGCTTATTTCCTTTGCATTATTCGGAGAGTTCTGCTAACTACACTTATTAGGCCTTAGCTCATCCACCATCCTTTACGCCAATGCTAGGGAGCTAGAAAATACTTGGTGGCTATACTCAATGTGATGGGACCATTTATAGGCCATTGATATCTCCCCATCATAGACCATCCTTGGTAATCCTTATGGAATTATAATGGCTAGGTTCTCATAGCACCAAATATTTAGCAAGATCTTGCATGGAAATCCATGACCCTTTTTGTACATGATATTGTATAATATCATATACAAGAATGAAAGTATTAGTGGCTCCTATACAAACCATATCTGGTGATATTGCATGTCATAGATCACTCCTCCTAGGAACCATGGTAGATATCATCTACTATTGTGGCATAGGATCAATCTGGAAACTAGTTTGCTTAGCATGCATGTAAGGTCTGAGACTCCATAGCAGTTGATCATTTCATCCACATGGATACCTTTGCTCTTGGCCTTGTGGTATGGGTCTCTAGACATCCTCTATAGAATAGCCCTCTACCCTAAGGTCCTATAGAATTTTCTACCTTGAATCAACATGCACAAAATTTTCCACACTTCCTTTGGTGTAATGGCAACCTCTCTCATCAATAGTTTGAAGGTAAAAGAATTTGGGTATAATAACTTGATAGGTGTCATCATCATTTCTTTTTTGCACTCTACCCTAGGAATATATGTAAGATATAGTAGCCCCATTGTATCTAACATATCCTTATCTACTACAATGAGCTACCCCATTGATGGATCTTATGTCCTTGATCACCACTCTCAAGATTCTATGACATCTAACTGTAAAAAAATTAAATCAATTATTCATTAGTCTTAATCATCTAATTAAAATAATCACTTAAAATTCATCATTTAAAACATTAAATAACATCATGTGATCTTAAAAAACCATCCCCTCTCTCATCATCACAAAAATTCTTTTTGTTTTCTCATTTTTCTTATTTCTTTCCTTTTTTCTCATTTCCCTTATTTCTCACCTTTTTTCTTTCTTTTATTTTTTCTTCTAATGATATCATGATATGCTTTTAATGGATGCAAAATCACAAAATTGTGCTTTAAATTCAAGGACCATAATTTCTCTCAAAATTGGACACAGTGATATCCTAGACTCCCTATGATATCACAATAAATGATATCATTGGAAGCATCACAATATCACATCACCATCCATGATGATTTCTAAAAAATCTAAAAAACTAAAAAAATCCATTCCTAGCCCTAATCTATGCCTAACCCTAGCCTATTAGATAAATGGATCAATTTTTCCCTTAGATAACTAAGTAGTCTCTTTAAAATTACTAAATGAAATTTTTGCCTCCCCTAGCCCTAAGTTCCTAACATTTTTCTATTTCAATGATATCATGGTTCTTTGAGATAGACTGCGATATTATGTTTTAGTCATTTTCTACTCAATTTTTAAAAACCTGTTGGTGTTACTCGACATGACCTCGATGATCATGTTAATGATATCATGGTCATTTAAAATTGACCATGATATTGCTTCCTCATGGAAGGGAATCTAAATTATTGATTATTTTCCCTCGGGATTTTTGCCACTTATGGTACCACCCCTGGATGTCCCCACCCTATTTCATGTTTCTATGTGCATCCCCTTAGCTTAGACAAATTTAAAATTAACCCACCATCTCCTTGTCATAAATATTTTTCCCTACCATCCTCCACGCAATATTTTTTATAAATTGAGGCATTGGTCTTGTAGGCCCAAAAGGCCACATAGAAATATTTACAAACAATTCTAAAAAAAATCTAAGTCCAAAGAGGTACTCTAGACCATGATAATGACTCAAGCAACTTGTCCTAGGTTGCAGTAAATTTAGTCAAACGGGTCCTTCACACATTTGAAATCATGGCTCAAAGCATAAAAGGATAAATCAACTTGCAACAAAGGTTTTTCATCATGTGGCCCAAAAAATGGTTCCACACCACGATGAACATAGTCAAATATGGCATGGTAGAATTTCAAATTTTATCTTAGAACACGGTCCCACATCATGCATATTAGTACATTGTTCCATGTCATGCTCCTTAGCACTTGGTTCCTCATCATGGTCAACATGGTCAAACTATCAAGTTTGATAATCTAAAAACGTGGTATCAGAACCAGTGATTCTGAGTGTGCAAACAAAACACTGAACATGAGGCAGTTTGCACCAGGATCTGTGGAAGGATTTCGAGAAGAGAGAACAGGAATACCTGAGTAGTGTAACAGAGAAATCGTGAGCAGGATGCCTCCAAAAAGAAATCGTGGTCACGGGAGAAATGTGGCGCAGGATGAAGATTTCGGAGCGTTGCGAGAGACAAGTGCAAGCCCTGTAGGAAGAATTGCGAAAAAGGACCGAACCTAAGGGAGAAGAACAGAGTGACGATGAAGCCTGGGAAACTGAGGGTCCGTCAGATGATGAAGATGCATTGGATCCTTATGAAGCTAGACTGTTGAAAGCTCTATCTCAGGCCGGGAAGAGACCAAAGTTTGATGTCTCTACATATTCTGGGCACCTCAACCTAGAAGAGTTGATTGACTGGATCAACGATATGGAAGAATACTTTGAGTATGAGGAGGTTGCGAATCCAGACCAGATAAAATTTGCAAAAAAAATATTAAAATGCCTTGCTAGTTTGTGGTGGAAAGGAATACAACTCGAAAGAAATAAAAATGGAAAGGAGAAAATAACCAAATGGGATCGAATGGTGGAGAAGCTGAAGAGACAATTTATTCCTGTGGATTACGAGTTGGACATGTTGAGGAGGATGCAAATTCTAAGGCAAGCAGGCAAGTCTGTCCAAGAATACACAGAAGAATTCTATAAGATCTCCATCAGAACTGGCCATTCGGGGGCTAATAAGGAGAAAGCAGCTAGATACATCAACGGGTTGAGAATGAACATTCAGGAAGAGCTCAACTTGATCAGAATAGCCACCATAGAAGATGCATACTAGTTGGCCTTGAAGGTAGAAGAGAAACTAAACAGAAGATTCGAAGGCAACCAGAGAGGAAGGGATCGTGGTGGAAGAACCGGTGGAAGAACCGGTGGAGGAAATTACCGAGACCAGAAGAAGACTGGGGAAACAAGAAAACCCCAGGAACATAAAAAGGAGAATACCTACCACCCGCATGATCAGAACAATGACTACCAGAGAGGAAGAGGTAGACCTGGACGTGGGTATGGAAGAGGGGTATTCCATGGAACCTGTTTCCAGTGTGGAGAAGAAGGACACCGGTCATATGAATGTCCTCAACACCAAGAAAGGACGGACAGGAGACCTGAGGGTCATGCCAGAGCTGCTATGGTAGATGAAGGTACAAAGTCAGAACACTTTTAAGAGGTAGAAGGAGGAGAAGTGTTGATGATGAAAAGAACACTGTTGAATGAGGAAAAAGAACCAGAACAGAGGAAGAGCCTGTTTCGCACGAGGTGCAAATGTGCAGGGAAAGTCTGCAATGTTATCATTGATAATGGTAGCATAGACAACTTAGTTTCAGAAGAGATGGTTACTAAGTTGAAGTTGGAGAAGAGGAAGAACCCACATCCATATCGGATTTCATGGTTGCAGAAAGACCACAGAGCACTTGTCAGTGAACAGTGCTTGGTCAAATTTCACATTGGGAATTATCAAGATGAGGTCCTATGTGATGGATTGCCAATGGATGCTTGCCATTTGTTGTTGGGAAGACCATGGCAATTTTAAAGACGTGCAGTGCACGATGGGCATGCAAATACGTACTCTCTGACGAAGGATGGAGTACATCACAAATTGAAGCCACTGAAGGAAGTGGATGAGAAAGTGTGTAGTAGTGCCAGAATCTGCCTGGTGGAAGGAAGACAATTTTTGGAAGGTCTGAAGAGGGATTCAATGTGTTATGCATTAATCCCTACTATTAAGAAATAACAGTACACAGATGTTCCAGCCGAGGCCGAACACCTGTTAGAAGAATTTCTAGACATCATATCAGATAATGTGCCTGAGGGTTTACCACCTATGAGAAAGATCAGTCACCATATTGATTTGGTACCTGGATCTAGTTTACCCAACAAGGCAGCCCATAGAATGACTCCTATGGAAAGTGAGGAGCTGAGCAGACAAGTCCATGAGTTGTTGAAAAAGGGACCGATTCGAGAAATCCCGAGTCCATGTGCGGTACCTGTAGTACTAGCACCAAAGAAGGATGGGGAGTGGAGGATGTGCACAGACTCCCGAGCTATAAACAAGATCACCATCAAATACAGATTTCCATTACCAAGGATGGATGATATTATGGAATGTTTGAGTGGAGCCAAGTACTTCACCAAGATTGACCTGAAGAGTGGCTACCATCAGATTCGGATCAGAGAAGGGGATGAGTGGAAAACTGCTTTCAAAACCAGAGAAGGTTTATATGAGTGGTTGGTCATGCCATTTGGGCTAACCAATGCACCAAGCACTTTCATGCGGTTGATGAATGAAGTGCTGAAGGAGTTCTTGGGCAAGTTTGTTATTGTCTATTTGGATGACATTTTGATATTCAGCAGAACCCTGGAAGAGCACATGATGCACATCAAGAGGGTTTTTGAGAAGCTGAGGGAAGGACAGTTGTTAATCAACTTGAAGAAGTACAATTTTGTGAAGAAGGAGTTGGTATACCTGGGATTTGTCGTCTTAGTTGAAGGTCTGAAGATGGACCCAGAGAAGGTAAGGGCTATCATTGAATGGCCTACTCCAAGAAGCACTTTTGAAGTGAGATCATTTCATGGTTTAGCCGAGTTTTATAGGAAATTCATCAAAAATTTTAGCAATATTTGTGCACCCCTTACAGAGACAATGAGAGGGGATAGAAAAGACTTTAAGTGGACCTTGGGAGCTGACAAAAGCTTTGATATGTTGAAGAAGAAGGTCACTGAGCAACCTATTTTAGCACTTCCAAACTTTAAAAAGGTATTTCAGGTAGACTGTGATGCCAGTGGTAGTGCCATTGGAGTTGTGTTGAGTCAAGAGGGTAAGCCTGTTGCTTACTTCAGTGAGAAACTCAATGATGCCAGGAAAAAGTATTTAGTGTATGATCAAGAATTCTATGCCATAGTTCAATCCTTGAAGAAGTGGAGACATTATTTGCTGCCAAAAGAGTTTGTGTTATATACTGATCATCAGGCCTTACAGTATATAAACAGCCAGGGAAAACTGAACTAGAGGCACTTGAAGTGGGTTGAGTTTCTCCAAATTTATACCTTTGTGTTAAAGCACAGAAGCGGAAAATCAAACAGAGTTGCAGATGCCTTAAGTAGAAGGCAGAATTTGCTGATTGAAATGATAGTGGAAGTGGTAGGATTTGGAGAACTGAAGGGCCTGTACCTGGAAGATCTTGATTTTGCAGAAGCCTGGAAGGCTTGCTCGGCACCTGTTACTGTGGACAGGACAAAATGGTTGGATTTTCTAATCCAAGATGGAATGTTGTTCAAAGGAAGTAGATTATGCATTCCAAGGAGTTCCATGCGGGAAAACTTAGTCAAAGAGAAACACAGCGGAAGACTGGCTAGACATTTTGGCCGGGATAAGACCATTGCCCTGGTAAGTGAGAACTATTATTGGCCACAACTGCAGCAGGATGTGAACAAGTTTGTGCAAAGTTGCAGAATATGCCAGATGGCAAAAGGAGTAAGGTAGAACACAAGATTATATCAGTCGTTACACATGCACGAGAGGCCATGGGAGGACATCGGCATGGATTTCATTCTTGGGTTGCCAAGAACACGAGAGGGAAATGACTCCGTATTTGTGGTGGTTGACATATTCTCCAAGATGGCACATTTTATTCCCTGCCGGAAAACAAGTGACGCGGTTCACATTGCGGGATTATTCTTCAAGGAAGTGGTACGACTTCACGGTCTACCAAAAAGCATAGTTTCGACAAAGATACAAAGTTTGTTGGATATTTTTGGAGAACATTGTGGAAGAAGCTGAAGACAGACCTGAAGTTCGGTTCCGCATACCACCCACGGATCGATGGACGAGACGGAGGTGGTAAATAGAAGTCCGGGTAATTTATTAAGATGCTTGATAGCGGATAAACCCAAGGGATGGGATTTGGTTTTTCCGCAGGCAGAATTTGCATACAACAATTCTGTCAACAAGAGTACAAACAAATCTCCATTCCAAGTAATATATGGAAACAACCCAAGAAATGTTTCTGAGCTGAGGAAATTAGATAAATGAGAAAAGTGCAGTGCCGAGGCTGAGGAATTTGCGAAACGGATGAAAGGCCTGCATGAAGAAGTAAAGGAACAAATTACAAAAATGAACACTCAGTACAAGACAAGAGCAGACCAAAAAAGGTGGTTCAAAGAGTTCGAAGTGGGAGATGAGGTCATGGTCCATCTTAGGAAAGAAAGGTTTCTAGCCAAAACTTATAACAAATTGAAGATGAAGAAATTTGGGCCATGCGGAATACTGGAAAAACGGGAGTCAGGTAATGCATATAAAGTGGAGTTGCCAAGTGGGCTTGACATTTCACCTGTGTTTAACATATCAGATTTGGTGAAATACCATGAAGGGGATAGTAGTGAGGCACCATGTGCAGAGTTGTGGAGTATCCCAGCATCTACTCCAACCACAGATGAGATAGAGGAAATACTAGACATAAGAGAAGGCAGAAGTACCAAAAACAGATAGTATTTGGAATATTTGGTCAAGTGGAAGGATAGACCGGTAGAAGATGCAACTTGGTTGTCCAAAATGGAGGTTGACCGCCTGGGTCTCCCTCCAATAGTTTAGAAGTGAGGATCACTTCTCAATCTACCCCGGGTGTCTGATGCAGGAGCATCCGAGGGCAGCAGAGCAATCCTGCACCAACCAACAGGGAAAGAAGCCAATGCAGAGGGAGGGTCGCGAAATCGTGACCAAATCAGGAAGCAGGGCTACGATGGGTGAAGGGTCGCAAAATCGTGAATGAAACCAGCGGTGGAAGCAAAGGCAGACGAAGGGTCGTGAAATCGTGACATGTCGTGATTTCACGATCGAAACCAACAGTAGAGGCAAAGGCGGACGGAGGGTCGCGATTTCATGACATGTCACGAAATCGTGACCACAACAGAGGCAGGGGCTTGGGTAGTACGAAGGGTCACAAAATCGTGACATGTCGCGATTTCGTGACATGTCACAAAATCGCGACCGCAGCTTAAAAACGAAGGCGCAGCAGAAAGACGTCGCGATATCGCGACATGTCGTGATATCGCGACCAAAGCAGAGGAAAGGGGGACTCGATGGAAATACGTCGCGATATCACGACATGTCACGATATCGCGATCGGTAGCATTTTTGCGACGAAAGAAGAGCCGAAGACCAAGAGGCGAAAAGTGACACGTGGCGAACACCTGGGCAACGAAGCGACACGGGGAGGCAAATGAAAGGTTCGGGAAGAGGAAACGAAGGGCCGCCAGCTGGAAACGGAGCATCACCCAAGAACCTTTAGAAAGGGAAACAAAGGCATGCACAAAGGGGAGGATGGAAAAAGTTGCTAATTCGAGAAGATCATCACGTGGCATTGGGCGAAAAAGACGCCATTCTTTTGCAACTTAGGAATAAACAATCGTGACTGTAATTTTCGTCTGTGACTGTAACTTTGGGCCGCATGGGAATGGAATAAAACAATATATATTTTTTTTCTTTTTGTGAATATTGTGCTGTCATCTTCGACGCATGCGAATGAATAAACTGTTCTTTTCTTCCTCGTGAATGTGGTGCCGTGACTGTAATGTTCGGACGTATGTGAATAACATAAGATTTTTTATTTTTGTTTATGTGATTCTAGCTCTCGATCAATTATAAAAATGATTTCTTTGTCACAATGATGTTCGTTCTCGATCAAAAGACAAGTTCATGTGGGTTAATGTTAAAAAGTTAAGGAGTATAATATTTAAATATTATAAAAAGGTTTTAAAAAGGGACAAGGACCAAGGCTTAAAATACAAGAGGAAAAAGATTTAAAAGCAGTGGACCATGGTCTAAAAGGACAAGAGGAGAAAGGAGTTTATTTTCATTAGACCAAGGCTTAAAAATAATAAACATTATAATATTTTTAATATTATAATGCCAAGTTTTAAAAGGAGGATGGCACCAAAAATAAGTTTGAATTTGAGTGCCAATGAAGTCCAAGGTAAAGGAGGGCACACCATGTTATTCAAGCATCGATGTAGACCAAGGCAAAGGATGGCACATCATGATTATTGATACACCGAAATCATCCAAGTAATTAATGCAAAACATATATATATACCCAAAGTTTACCTTAGAAAATGACACCGTGTTTTTTGCATCGAATCCATTCAAGGAGTGAGCAAAAAAATGACAAAAAATAGCATAAAATTTGGGAGATATTCGACAAAGCAGTGAATGGCATCACTCCTGATGATGCAACATAGTTGGTTGCTGGTCATGTGTTAAGCGCTGGGTAGAGAGAGGTCTTGAGGTTGAGTTTCCTCAATGATGGTTTTGGGTAGAAGAAAATTTTGCTATTTCAAGGTAGAGTTGGTTAAAACACATGGGCCACCCTTTTGAGTCACCAAGTCATGCTAGCATGACTGGTCATTGAGTACTTTGGAGAGCGCTATCCTGCACATTGGCTGAGTTCGAATCATGACAGCATGAGAGGTATTTTTATTAAGCACAAAAATTAAAGGCATAAAGGTTGGATAAATTAATTTTTGTAAGGTGCAAAGGTGGTTAATTGCAGTCTTTCTTTTTGAGTGAGTTATTGAGTATATTGTTGTGTATGCATAGGAGTAATAAGGGTGTGAAAGGATTAGCACATATGTTAATTATCTTAGAGGGAGTCATAAGGTATATATAAAGGTTGTTTTATTTGTGTAATATTTGCATGAAATAAAAGTGACATCTAGGTGTTTTGGTAATGGTTGAGAGTTGAAATATTGCTTTCTAGAAAGGAGAGAAAAGGGTGTATTTGAGTTCATTATACTTTGTAATTTTTGCATATCATAAGAAAAGGGTTTAAGGATTTTACAAGTTGGTTTTTGTGAAGATAAAAGAAAATAATAAAGTATTATTTTCAGCCTTACTATGCACATATTTTGAGGAGATTTTTATGAGGATGACTTGAGGAATGTTTTGCTAGCTAACCCTTGAATTGGCACAAGAAAGATAAGTTGTTTTTAAGATAGGTTTTTAAGGGCACATCTTCATCAAGCATTTTGAGGTATGGTGGTTTAACTCTTTCTCTAGGTGGTTGTGCTTTGAGAAAGTAATTTTAAGGTGGAGATAAAAGGATTGATTAGTGTGTATTGTTGGAAATATTTGAGCTAGGGTTTGAGAACAAATTGTGCATCATTGACTAGTGAAATTGGAAACACTTGTGCTAGGGTTTTTGAGAATAAATTGTGCATTCTTGTTGAAAGAATTCTGGGTAGAATATGTCTGAATTGCCTAGTTGAAGAAAGCATTTCTGAAAGAGATATAAGCATTATTTTGAACATTATTTGTGTGCAAGATTTGGAATTTGTTGAGCATGTGTTATGAATTTGTTTTGAGCATATGTTAGAGAAGAGTTGTGATAAGACTTGAAGTAGGTTTGAGGTAGATTTGAGCAAATATTATGAGAAGACTTGAAGCAGGTTTGAGGTAGATTTGAGCAATTCTTGTGAGAATACTTGAAGTAGGTTTGAGGTAGATTTGAGCAAGTCTTGTGAGAAGACTTGAAGTAGGTTTGAGGTAGATTTGAGCAAGTCTTGTGAGAAGACTTGAAGTAGATTTGAGGTAGATTTGAGCAAGTATTGTGAGAAGACTTGAAGCAGGTTTGAGATAAATTTGTGCATGTAACATGTGTAGATTTAGGACAAATTTGAGATATATTTGTGCATGTAACGTGTACAGATTTGGGATAGAGTTGAGATAGATTTGTGCATGTAATATGTGCACATTTAGGATAGAGTTGAAGACATATTTATGAAGGTAACATGTATAGATTTGGGAAAGAGTTAAGAAAAATTTATGCATGTAATGTGTATAGATTTGGGATAGAGTTGAGATAGATTTGTGCATGTAATGTGTGCAGATTTGGGATAGAGTTGAGATAGATTTATGCATGTAATATGTGCAGATTTGGGATAGAGTTGAGAGCAAATTTATGAGCAGACCTGAGTAAGCCTTGTGATTAGGCTTGGAGAAAAATTAGTAGAGTTGTGTACCAGCTTTGGAGGTGACCAGAGCAAAGGGGATAGAGTTCTCCTATGGATAGAGTTCCACAAACTAGAGCAAAGGAGAGGAGTCTCCTATGGATAGAGTTCCATGAACCAGAGCAAAGGGGATAGATTTCTCCTATGGATAGAGTTCCATGAACCAAAGCAAAGGAGAGGAGTCTCCTATGGATAGAGTTCCATGAACCTAGAGCAAAGGGGATAGAGTTCTCTTATGGATAGAGTTCCATGAACCAGAGCAAAGGAGAGGAGTCTCCTATGGATAGAGTTCCACAAACCAGAGAAGTAGGGGATAGAGGTCTCCTATGGATAGAGATCCACGAACTTCAGCATAGGGGATTGAGATCTCCTTTGGACAGAGGTCCATAAACATTGTAATAGGGAATTGATTCCCAATATATTTTTTGAGAAAATTTAGAAGAAATATTTTCTCCATGGATGTAACCCACATTGGGTGAACCACGTTAAATTTGTGTCTCTCATGTGTGTGATGATTTATGCATTGCTTTGTTACTGTTATTGATATTGCAATTGATAACATTGGATAATATTGTTTGGGAAAGAAAAGTAAAAGTTTATCTTATATTGTTCACCCCCCTCTCAGTATAAGCTTGTGTTCTTCAATTGGTATCAGAGCAGGTTCCTTCAAAAAAGTCTAACAGCTTGAAGGAAGATATTACAAGAACACATATGGCATATCAGAATGGATCTTCAACAAATAAAGATCCATTTTTTTATGGGAACAATTATACTTTTTTGGAGTATGAATATGAAGACTTATTTTATGACACAAGGATATGAAACATGTCAATCTATTGAGGATGGGTTCACACCTACAACTAATCCTTCCATAGATAGGAATAGTAAGCAATTACATGTGGATAATACCAAGTCTATGAATGGAATCTTAAGTGGATTATGTGAATAATAATTTGTGAAAGTTATGCAATGTAAATCAGCAAAAGAAATATGGGATAAATTGAAGTAAACATATGAAGGATATAGCAAGGTCAAGTTGGAAAAACTTCAAACTCACAGGAGGAAGTTTGAAGAGTTGAAGATGAAACATGAGGAAGACATTGCTAGATACTTACTCCATGTTGATGAGGTTTTTAATACCATGCATGGACTTGGAATGGATATTGAAGACTCTAGTGTTGCTCAGAAAGTATTAAGATCACTCCCTATGAGGTATGATGCAAAGGTTTAAGCTATAGAAGAGATGAAGGATCTCGATAAGTTGACTATGGATGAGTTACATGGAAATATCACAACTTATGAGACGAGGACAAAAACAGATCAAAATTTCAAGAAAGAGGTAGCATTCAAAGTTTCAAATAAGACAAAGGATAAGAAGCAAGAATCAAGTGATGAGTCAAGTAGTAATGAAGAAGCTAACTATGTGAGAAGAAATAAGAAAGACTCAAGAAAACACAAAGATATAAATATAGTGAAATGTTTTAACTACGGTAACTTTGCTCACTATGCATTTAATTGTCCACAATCTGGAACTAATAGTAGTGAAGAGAAACAAGATTATAAGAAAAAGGAAGAAAGAAAATTCAGGCATGAAAAGAAAAATAGGTATGGTCAAGGTAAGCATGAAAAGAAGTTCTTTCAAAGGCACAAAAATAGTTTCTATGTTAAAAGAGCAAGAAGTGCTTCAAGTGACAGTGATGAAAGACTCTCATATAGTGAAGAATAATAGATTCTATTTTTGACAATACACAAAAAAAAAAAAAAAAGAAGAGGAAGAAAACACCCCTATTGAATACTAAGTAGATGATGCTCCTATAATTGAAGACCTAGAGAAAAGTTCAGAATAATAAGAAGGCACAATTGATCTAGAAGAGGAACTTATTGTTACTCTCTGAGAATTGAAAATATTTAGAAAGTAGAACTCAAGGTTGAAGGCTCAAGTTCAAGAAGATGAGGAAATAAAAGAAAAGCTTCTACAAGATCTCAAAAACTCAAAAGATAAGGCAAAGAAATTTAAAGAAGTCATGGTTGAAAAGTTAGAGGAAAAAGAGTTAGAATGTGAAATATTAGAACATGAAGTGGGTTATCTAAGGATGGAAGTGAAATATTCTAAGGATAAGCTACACAGGTTTGGGAAAAGTTCAAAAGCTTTGGATAACATTATCAATGCACAAAGATCTTCATTTATCAAAATAGGACTTGGTTTTGAAGAAGGTCAAGAGGTACAAAAAGAGGAGTCAAGATCAAAAGAAAAAGAAGTTTCAGAGGAAGATATTGAAGAAGAATCTAAGACCTATGTTGATAATTTGAAGAGAGGAAGCTTCATTGAGAAAGAAAATAATGCACAAACAAGAAACAAGGATCATCATAGAGAAGGCAAAGAAAGGACCAAGAGACCAGGTTTTTCAAGACAAGATGAATATTTCTTCCAAGGGTATTGTTTCTCATGTAAATGTTTTGGTCACAAAGCTATGCATTGTAGGGTTCATGAAAATAAGGATTGTGGCTTCACTAAGAGGAACTTCAACTCATTCGAAGATGGATATTTATTTCAAGGATATTGCTACTCATGTAATCACTTTGGTCATAAAGCTATACACTATAGGGTTCATGACAAAAATGATTATGGCTTCACCAAGAGGAACTTCAAGTCATTTGCACCTTCCAAGAACTACAAAATCAGGTGTTACAATTGCAATAATTTTGGGCATAAGGCTAAGTGGTGTAGAACATATTTTTCAGAACTTCCAAAGACAAGCAAGAACAAGGACACTCAAAAGGATAAAAAAGGCATGACTATAAAGGTGTTGAAAAAGAAGGTTGTAAAGAAAGAAGAAAATTTTAAGTTGGGAGTAGATTTACTCCCACCCCAAAATTAATCACCTCAAGGAGAGGAGGTGGTGAGGGGGCTGAGCTAAGAGTCTTATATTTAGCCCCAAAGGAGCCCTTTGCCATTGATGTCAAAGGGGGAGAGTTTCAATAAGGGGGAGAGAAATCAATAAGGGGGAGTAGCTTCTTAGGGGGAGCAGATTTGGAATCCAGTGGTAGTAAAAGAATTGTTTTGTGAAAGGGTTGCCATTAATGAAAAAGGGGGAGATTGTTGGAAATATTAAAGCATTGTGTTGTCATTGATGTCAAAGGTTTGATGTCATAGGTTGATATCAAAGAGAGCTTAGCATGGTAGAAATATTCTCCTATGGTTGGATAATCATGCAAGGCAAGGTTCATCTCAAGGCAAGGAAATTGGCAAAAAGATAAGGTTATAATATTTATTTCTAAATATTATGCACAAGGGACAAAGGTTTGTAAGAGGAAGCAAAGCAAAGGTTCATGAAGTTTGATGATAAAAAGAGCATGGTACAAGGTTGATAAAAAGACAAGTTCATGTGGGTTAATATTAAAAAGTTAAGGAGTATAATATTTAAATATTATAAAAAGGTTTTAAAAAGGGACAAGGACCAAGGCTTAAAAGACAAGAGGAAAAATATTTAAAAGCAGTGGACCATGGTCTAAAAGGACAAGAGGAGAAAGGAGTTTATTTTTATTAGACCAAGGCTTAAAAATAATAAACATTATAATATTTTTAATATTATAATGCCAAGTTTTAAAAGGAGGATGGCACCAAAAATAAGTTTGAATTTGAGCGCCAACGAAGTCCAAGGCAAAGGAGGGCACACCATGCTATTCAAGCACCGATGTAGACCAAGGCAAAGGAGGGCACATCATGATTATTAGAGCATCAAAGTCATCCAAGTAATGAAGGCAAAACATATATATACCCAAAGTTTACCTTAGGAAATGACACCATGTATTGTGCATCAAATCCATTCGAGGAGTGAGAGAATAAACGACATAGATAGTAGCGTAGAGTTTGGGAGATATTCGATAGAGTGGTGAATGGCATCATGCCTATCAGTGCAACGCAGTTGGTCGTTGGTCGTGTGTTAAGCACTAGGCAGAGAGAGGTCTTGAGGTTGAGTTTCCTCGATGATGGTTTTGGGTAGAATAATGTTTCATTGTTTCAAGGAAGAGTTGGTTAAAACACGCGGGCCACCCTTTTGAGTCACCAAGTCGTGCTAGCATGACTGGTCATTGAGCGCTTTGGAGAGCATTGTCCTACGCATTGGCAGAGTTCAAATCATGGCAACATGAGAGGTATTTTTTATTAAGCATAAAAATTAAAGGTATAAAGGTTGGATAAATTAATTTTTGTAAGGTGCAAAGGTGGTTAATTGCAGTATTTCTTTTTGAGTGTGTTATTTTTAGAAACCTACTATTAAAATAATACTCTCACACAAATACTTGAAAATAAACACACATGCTCACAACACACTTGGAAATAAAATTCACAATACAAAAGTAAATTACAAAAAAATAACAATCTCATAATAGCACTGAATCACAAGCTTCTTCAAGGGGGAAACCTTCTTCAATATCTAATTCAATTATGCAAAAATATGTATACAATATTACCTCTCGTATATTTAAGAAATTTCTCTAGCACCTAACTCCCAAGGTTGGCTTACATGCAAAATTCCACCCAGGCTAGAATCTCCTACCTACAATCAGTTACATTTTTGGAAAATGGTTACATAGAAGGGCACCATTTAGAATAGGTGCTTCTTAATACAAAACTATAATAAAATATTATAAAATATTAACATGGGTACTACCCACGTTATACAAGGACTATTACATCAAGTGTTAGGATGGGGTCCTAACATACCCTTCCCCTTCAAAAAGATTTGTCCTCAAAGCTGAAGGTGAGGAAACTATTGTTGGATTTGGTGAAGAGGTTCCCATGTCACATCTTATAGTTGTAAGCCATACCACTAGACCAGGAAATCTATGATAAACCACCGAAAAAGGGTACGTGATCTACGATCAAGAATGCATTCAGGTTCAAGAATGATGGACCCTTCCTCATCCAACTCTGGAAGTGCAGACTGCACCTGTACCCTGTTACCAATACCCTTCTTGGGAGAAGACACATGGAAGACTGGATGAATTTTGAAACTAGTTGGAAGGGCTAGTCTATACACCATTACCTCGAGCCTCTGAAACACCTGGTAAGGACCATAGTATTTGGGAGCAATATTTTGACAACCATGCAACTAGAGAGATGATTGTTTGTATGGTTGTAAGTGAATGAAGACCATGCCATCAATGGCAAAGCTACATTTAGTATGATGTTGATCTACTTGCTATTTTATGCGATTCTAGGCCATGTCCAAATTGAGCTTGAGTTGGAAAATATTGGAGTCACCCTGACAAAGAGTGGAATCCACAACCTAAACCTTGGAGCTATCTGGAATGTAATAAGTTGGAGTTGGTGGAATATGATGATAAACTACTTCAAATCGATTCCCCTTAGTGGCAAAGTTATAGGTGGTGTTGTACCATAATTCATCCAAAGGAAACCACTTAGCCCAATGAGTAGGATGTTTAGAAGTGAAGCAACAAAGGTAGGTTTCCAAGCATTTATTGATAATTTTAGTTTGGCCATCGGTTTGAGGATGGTAGGCCGGACTCATCTTGAGTTGTGTCCCCTACAACATGAATAGTTCCTCCCAAAAGCAACTGGTGAAGGTAGGATCCTAATTAGAGATAATGGATTTAGGCATTCCATGGAGGTGAAATATGAAGTTAAGGAATATATGGGCAACAATGGATGCAGTATAAGGATAGGCTAGGGAACAGAAGTGAGCATACTTCGAGAGACGATCCACTATCACCAAAATAACTCATTTGCCTCCTAATTTTGGTAGCCCTTTAATGAATTCCATAGATATATCTATCCAAACCTACTAAGGAATAGGAAAATATTAAACTGTACCTGGTGAACACACAGTCTTGTCTTTCATGCGTTGGCATCAATCACATTCAACAAAAAATGTTTTGATATCTTTTTTCATACCCTTCCAAAAGAAGGTACGCTTGGCTCGAGTATATGTTTTGAGAAAAATTGAATGACCAGCTATGGTGGATGCATGCATTTCATGAAGGAGGAGGTCCTTGATCTGAGACTCTTATGGAATAACCGATCGATCATGAAATCGTAAATCCTAACCATCCAAAATGTAACCAGGGTGTGATTAAGGATCCTCTTGGAGATGGCAGAGGAGAGTTTGTAATGATGAATCCTTTGTGAAATCTTCATGAAGTTGATGAAGGAAGAGGAGTAGATATGGCATGTAGCATGGCTTGATCTTCATGTCGGTGAGACAAAGCATCAACCACCACATTATATTTACCTTTATTATAAGAAATGTCATAGTCATATCCTAAAAATTTGGAGACCCATTTTTGTTGATCTGGAGTAGCCACCCATTGCTCCAAAATATATTTTAGACTCTGATGATCAGTCTTTATGGAAAAAAATTGACCAATTAGATATGGATGCCAATGAATGACCGTATGTAATATGGCAAGTATTTCCTTCTCATATGTGGACTTGCCCAATTTTTAAAGTAAAAATGCCTTGTTAGTGAAAGCCAATGGTCGATCCTCCTACATTAAAATTGCTCCAATACCTGTACCTGATGCATCACTCTCGATGACAAAGGGCTTAGAAAAATTTGGCATTGCAAAAACAGGGGTGGTGGTCATAGCAAACTTCAATTTTACAAAATAATTCTCAGCGGAATCAGTCCACACAAAAGAATTTATTTGCAACATGGCTATGAGGGGGGCTACTATTTTTCCATAGTTTTTTACAAATTTTCTATAATATCCTATAAGACCCAAGAATCCATGAAGTCCCTTCAAAGTATGAGGTTTGGTCCATTCTTGCACTACTTGAATTTTATTAGGGTCTACTTGAACTCCTTCCTTAGTGACTATATGCCCCAAATATTCAACCTCCTGTTGACCAAAAGAGCATTTTGATTGCTTTGCATAAAGTTGATGGTCAGAAAAAAGTTTGAGAGTTGCTTCTAAGTGGTGAAGATGATCCTCCCATGTGCGACTATAAATCAGGATGTCATCAAAGAAGACTAAAATGAATTTGCAAAGATGAGGGTGAAAAGCAGAATTCATCAAACTCTGGAAGGTGGAAGGTGCATTGGTTAACCCAAAAGGCATAACCAAAAATTCATAATGCTCTTCATGAGTTCTAAAGGCCATTTTGGGAATATATTCATTCTTAATATGGATTTTATGATAACCCGATCATAAATCCAAATTGGAAAAATATTGAGCCCCATGCAAATCATCTAAGAGTTCATCAATAATAGGAATAGGGAACTTATCCTTGATGGTAATTTTATTAAGATCTCGATAATATAGACACAAATGCCAAGTACCATCCTTATTTTTGACTAAAAAAACTGATGAAGAATAGGGACTAACAATTGAATGAATAATTCCAAAAGCTCAAAGTTCCTGTATAATTTTCTCAATTTTGGTTTTCTGAGCATAAGCATACCAGTATGGGCGAACATTAGGAGGTAAAATGCTAGGAACAAGTTGGATTGCATTATCATGTGAGCATTGAGGAGGAAGTCCCTTGGTTTCCTCAAAGACATGGGAATACTTGTTTAATATATGTTGTAACTGTTGTGGTTGACTAGACTCCCCTTTCTCGAGAGCGATGATAGAAAAAAGTTGAGCTACCACTCCATGTGAAGACCTCTTTAACAATTTTTCCATATAATGAGAAGAAATAAATTGAACTACTCCTAACTTTGTGCCATGAAAGGTATATTCCTATCCATCCTGATTAAATTTCATCCATAATTAAACAAAATTCCATTTGACTGGTTTTAACATTTGTAACCATTGTGCTCCCAGAACCATATCACACCCTCCTAAGGGTAAAGAAAATATGTCAGATTTGAGATTATAGTTCCCAATTTTTAGCTTAACATTGCAACATTTTCATTTACATGGTAGGGTACCACCATTAGAAATCATAACTTCAAAAGAATTGCATGTGGTAATATAATAGTTTCCTTGTTTGGTGATACATGGATCAATAAAATTATGTGTGCTACAAGAGTCAATCAATCATAATAATGACCATTTGTCATTTGAAATGTCCCATCACCTTCATGGTTTGGGGTGTGGATACTCCTGCTAGAGCATGTACAAAAATTTCTAGTTGGGATTCCTCTTGATTGGTTGGTTGATCTATGGTTTCTATTTCTTGAGTATCCTCCTCATCCTCAGATGAGTCTGAAGTGGGAACTTCATCCATATTTAGCAAGTACAATTTTTTTTGCACACACCTATGCCCTAGGGTATATTTTTCATCACAATTGTAACTTAATCCTTGGGACTACCTATGTTCCATCTCCTCATGACTCAATTTGTTTATAGATGGATATTTATTAGTTGAACTTGGCATTGGTTTATTCACAAAAGATGACTTAGATGGAGGAAATTTAGAAGTTCGACCAAGAGCTTTGAATTTTTCCTCTGCTAGTTTAGCCAATTGTATGGCTTGTGGTAGTGATTGAGGTCGCAACAATTTAAACTTAGCCCAGATGTCATCCTTCAATCCACCCACAAAAAGACTTCGGAATGAATCAGAACTTAGTCTTGTTGTTCGATTGGCAAGTTTTTCAAACTGAATTTGGTATTCTAGAACAATTGAAGTTTATTTGAGTTTAAAAAGCGTTCCTATAAAATATTCAAACTCACTAGGACCGAAGTGAGTGAGTAGGCATTGAACAAATTCAAGACATGAAAGGTCATTTTCAGCATTTCTAAGGCACAAAAACCAATGGAGTGCATCTGATTCAAAATTGAAAGAAGCAATGGTCAATCATAGGAAATGATCAACATTATGAAGAGTGAAATATTGTTCTACCTTACAAATCCACCCCTAAAGATATTTTCCATAAAAATTGGGAAATTCTAATTTGGGTAACCTCATACCATTATAGTTGGGTATAGATTTTTGGTGGTGGCTTGTACCAATTTCTGCTTGGTCATGTGGAGCTGCGAAATTAGTAGAGGCTCTACTTTCCAATTTAACCTTCATTGCATTTTGTGCTTGGATGAGATCATTCATAGATTCTTGGAGAGATTGCATTTGAAACTATATATCCTATATTCTTTTGTTAACCATAGACATGATATTTTTGCCCATATTATCCACTTTTATTTGAAGTTCCTTCTCTACTGCATGTTGGTGAGTTCCCTCAACCATAATTGAAGGTTTGGATGCTTTTTGTGGGACCTACTAAAAATAGATAGATAGCTTTTAGGAGTTACTATTTTTAGTAAGGGTCCAAAATTTAACTTGGGAAATGGCTGGAAATACTAATTTTAGGATAGTTTCCACTTCGGTGGCTGCTTGATCTGAGTACTCAATGAGTATATATACTAAATTTCTTGAATTTTTGTGATCTCCTGGTTGGTTGCAAGTCAATGTCAAGGTAATTTCTTCCACTTGGACTTAAAATTTCACGAGTGATTTGTTAAGATCCTACTATAAAATAAACTCAAATAACACACTCTCACACAATTGCTTGGAAATAACTCACATAAACATCACATTAATATAACAGAAATTTGCATAAAGAACAATCTCACAATAGGACTGAATCGCAGGCCTCTTCGAGGGGGAAACCTCCTTCAATACTTCATTAATTTTGCAAAATATGGTTACATTGGTGCCTTTTCGGGTATTTAAGGAGTTTCCTTCCAAGGTTGGCTTACATGCAAAATGCCACCTGGATTACATGCATAATGCCACCCGAATTACATGCATAGTGCCACTTTGAATTACATGCACAATGCCACTCGAATTACATGCATAATGCCACACGAATTACATGCACAATGCCACCTATCTACCATGTGTTACATAAATAGGGTGCCATTTGTCATAGGCACTACCTAAGCTAAAACTTAGAACATTACAAAATATTAATCATGGGTACTACCCACGTTCACTAGGAATTATTACATCAAGTAAGTTATTACATTAATGGTTAGGATGAGATCCTAACATGCCCTTCTCCTTGAAGAAGATTTGTCCTCAAAGCTGAAAATGAGGAAACTATTGCTGGAGATGATGGAGAGACTCCCATGTAGCATCCTCAGGTTGAATTCCATGCCACTGAACCAAGACCTCTGTAATGGTACGGTTGCGCAGAGTGCGAGTTCGACGATCCAGCAGCTGCTTTGGTGCAAGTAAGATGGAGCCTTCTTCATCCAATTCGGGGAGTGGTGATGGAACCTGTACCTTGGAGCTGCTCAAAATGTAGGAGGAATGCGGTGTGAGTTTGGTGGTGGTATGATAGGAAGTGTTGTACCACCATTCGGCCAAAGAAAGCCATTTTGCCCAATGAGTAGGATGATCGGAGGCAAGGCAGCAAGGGTAAGTTTCCAAGCATTTATTAACAACCTCTGTTTGACCATCCGTTTGCGGATGGTAGGCTGAACTCATTTTGAGCTGAGTCCCCTGCAACTTAAACAATTCTTACCATAAATTGCAAGTAAATGTGGGATCACGATCAGATACAATGGAGGTTGGCATGCCATGAAGGTGAAATATGGAGTCAAGAAAATTTTGGGCAATAGTGAATGTTGTGTAAGGATGGGTTAGGACACAAAAGTGAGCATACTTTGAAAGGCGGTCCACTACCACGAAAATAATAGACTTGCCTCCAGATTTAGGTAGCCCTTCTATGAAGTCCCTAGAGATGTCAGTCCACACCTGATCCGGTATCGGCAATGGTGGAAGAGTTCCCAAAGAGCACACTGTTTCTCCTTTCATCCTTTGACCTGTGTCGCAGTATGCCACCAAAGAGCGAATGTTTTGTTTCCTACCTTTCCAAAATAAGGTGCGCTTGAGTCGCTCATAAGGTGGTCTGATATTGGGAGGTGTACTATCCAAAAATAATGGAATGGCATGGTCGTGAGAGCGATGCGGTGGTAGTGTGGTTGGTTCTGAAAAGATGGCCTCTTGTTTGGGGAGAATCTGTTGCATGTCTTGTGGGATTTCACCCATTGGAGATGTGGATGGTTGGATGGAGAATAGTTGTGCAATGACCCCATGTGATGATTTTTTTAGCAATTTCTCCATGCCGTTTGAACTGATAATTTGAGGTGTTCTTGTCGGGGAGCCCTTGATGATGTGTGTTTGTCCGTTCTAGGAGAACTGCATCCAGAGTTCAGCAAAGTTCCAACTGATAGTGCCCAACGTACTCAACCATTGGGATCCAAAAACAATATCACATCCACCCAACTGGAGGGCAAACATGTCCTGCTTGAGTTCATAGTCCCCTATCTTGATTTTAACATTGCGACACTTTCCTTTACAAGGTAAGGTTCCCCCATTGGCTACCATGACCTCAAAGGAATTACAAGTGTGGATATAGCAATTTGCTCATTGAGCAACTCTAGGGTCAATGAAGTTGGGCGTGCTTCCTGAATCCAGAAGGATGGAAAGACGTTGGCCCTTGAAAAATCCTGTAACCTTCATGGTTTGAGGAGCAGTAATGTCTGCAAGGGCATGGATTGTAATTGCTGTCTTAGGTTCCTATTTCATTTTTGGAGGGTCCTCATCCTCCTCACTCTCGTCAGCGGTATCAGGTTCTTCAACATCTATCAAGAACATTTTTTTGTGTGCACACTTATGCCCTTTGAAAAACTTTTCATCATAATTGTAGCATAATCCTTGGGCACGACGTGCATCCATATCTTCGGTGGTGAGGCACTTGGGTGCAGCAGGTTTATTATCATCTAGGTGTTGGGCTTGAGAGGAAATGAAGGTCTATTTTTAGGAAACTTTGATGGGTGTCTTTGGGCAGAGAGTTTAGATTCGACCAAACGGGCCAAACTGATAGCTTCCATCATAGTTCGTGGTTTCAAAATTTTTACTTCTGCTTGGAGTTCCATCTTCAACCCACTGATATAACAACTCTGGAAGAACCCTTCACTCAATCCTCTTGTCCTATTGGCCAATTTTTCAAATTGAGCTTGGTACTCTCGGACTGACCCTATTTGTTGTAGTTTGGTTAAGGCTCTTGTAAAGTCCTCAAACTCACTAGGACCAAATCGAGTGAGTAGTTGGGATTCAAAATCCTCCCAAGAGAGATTTGGGTAGGCAAGACGCAACCATTGAAACCAGTGTAGAGCCTCAGATTCCAAGTTAAAGGAAGCCATCTGGACTCGATGAAATATGGGTACATTATGAAGTCGAAAGAATTGGTCAACCCGACATAGCCACCCATCAACATCCTTCCCACTGAATTTGGGAAAGTCCAATTTGGGCATTCTAAAGGGTGGATCATGGTCACGATTCCTTGTAGAACTCTCAGCTTGGTATTCCGATTTGGGTGGTTCTCTTCTCAGTTTGCTATCTACTTCTGTCAATGCTTCTTCCAAGTGATTGCTAGTGGCCTCATGCTCTAGGCGAAGACCTTGGACTTCTTCCCTTATGGAGTGAAAAGCCGAGTTCAAGTTCTCAATGGCTTTTGTTAGGGACTCCAAGTGTTCTAGTTCTTTCTGGTGTCCACGGGTACCCTGGGCCATTTTTTGACCTTTTGTGACCAGTTACTAAAAATAGAATTGAATTTTTAGGACTTACTATTTTTAGTAAGTGCCCAAAAAAGTGCTTGGGTGCTATATATCAAAATGATCAGCAGAAGGAGGTGGTCACAATGAGCTATATATCTCAACACTACTTTTTGGCACCCCAGACTTTTTTTTTATCTCCTGTTTTGCTGAGTCTAACGGTGTTTACAGATTCTGATTCTGAGCTACTGAGCAAAAGTTGGCTACTGGAGCACTATCTATAACTGGCCGTGTTTCACACTCAAGATTCTCTATATTTTGTAGGTGACTGATATGACAGTTCTGTTCTGACCCTGAAGACTGTGAATTCTGCCCTGACTGTGCTGACCTCTCTGACCTGACTAACCTGACTGTGACTGCCACTGTAAATTTTACTGTTATTCTCCGGACTTTCAACTTAAGTGTCACCCTCATGGCTTATCCCGAATGCATGTCCCTTCTATTATTTTTTTAGTAGAGGACTCCTTTCTCATATGCTCACTTTTGAAATGCAGGTTTACGAACATGGATGTTTGGATTTTTATTTTTATTTTTACGTTTTTTACAGGTTGAAGTTTTAACAGAACCAGGGAATGCTAAGTATAGGAGTATGTACCACCCATAGGCCCTCTAATATACCGACAGTGACGAACAATAGTGCTCGGACCAATATTTCAGTCCACTACTCAAGGAGGATTCCACACATACCCTTGAGCACACTACCTGCCTCTCTGACAATACGGGAGGGTAATCATCCAGGATGTTGTGTCCCGTAGACTATGAGTAATACAAGGCCGAAGAGCTTCCTAATGGCTAAAATTTTGTTTAATCCTAGATGCTCTCCCGATATACCCGAAGATACGTGGGGGCTCAAGTTCGTGCACGAGTTCTGTCTGAGGCCTGGGTATTGGAGCCTGATCGCCCCTCACTTCACTAGACACTTTATGGGCTATCTAGCTTAGCCAATAACGACAGATCCTTCACTATATTTTAAAACCCCCGGTACAGGGTTTCTACCTACTCAACTAATAATATATTTTTTTGTTTTTGGTCTGGAAAAAAAAAACACTGTATTTTTTTGGATTTTTTTAATATGGAAAAAACACACAAAATTTATACCTAACATGCAGATTGGATGGCAAGAATCATTGCAGTTGCAGCAGAACTTGGCCCTGGAAAGCGCTCTGATACCACTTGTTAAGATCCTGCTATAAAATAAACTCAAATAACACACTCACACAATTGCTTGGAAATAACTCACATAAACATCACATTAATATAACAAAAATTTGCATAAAGAACAATCTCACAATAGGACTGAATCGCAGGCCTCTTTGAGGGGGCAACCTCCTTCAATACTTCATTAATTTTGCAAAATATGGTTACATTGGTGCCTTTTCGGGTATTTAAGGAGTTTCCTTCCAAGGTTGGCTTACATGCAAAATGCCACCTGGATTACATGCATAATGCCACCCGAATTACATGCATAGTGCCACTTTGAATTACATGCACAATACCACTCGAATTACATGCATAATGCCACACGAATTACATGCACAATGCCACCTATCTACCATGTGTTACATAAATAGGGTGCCATTTGTCATAGGCACTACCTAAGCTAAAACTTAGAACATTACAAAATATTAATCATGGGTACTACCCACATTCACTAGGAATTATTACATCAAGTAAGTTATTACATTAATGGTTAGGATGAGATCCTAACATGATTCCTTGAGGGTCTTTGGTATAGAATAACAAGTAGCTTCTATTCCCAAAATTTTAGATCAATTTGATTGATTGTTGAAAAGTTATGGACTTATTAAGAAAAATAAAATATTGTCATTTTTGGGAAATCGGTGCAAAATTTGACCAGGGACTGCCAAGGACAATTTTATCTAGAATAGAATGTAGAATTATCTGGTAAATTTTTGAGTCAATTTGAGATCTGTGTGAAGATATATCCCTATTTTAGTAAAAAATCAATGTTTTTTACTGTTGAGGTCAAATTTACCTCTAAATATTGGTTCCAAGAACTTTGTCAACTATATTTATCCTGTATGTTCTGATTACTAATATTGTTATATTCCTTGTTCGATTATGACTGTCAGTAATATTCCTTGACTATTCAGATTGGCACAACTATTATGACTATGTACGTGACTGTTATGACCATGTTATTCCTGACCACCCTATATTCACTATTGCTGATGGAATTTTTTTAACTGTAATGAACTCTGACCCCCTATTTTATACTAACGATTCTTGTCCCCCTATTATTATTTTGGGAGTTTGTATTACCTATTGTTCATACAAGAATTTTGGAATAGGGATGTCTTCTTCGTATGCTCAACTTCTGTGTAGGATACAGTAATAGGTTTGGGTTTTTTGGTTGCAGGTTAAGTAGAACATAAGACTTGAAGAACAACCTTGTTTATAAGTTTAAACAAAACTAAGGTACTCTAGGCAAGGGTGTAAGTAATATCCATAGGCCCTCTGTTATATGATAGTGATGAACAATAGTGCTCAGACCAATATTTTATGCCACTACTCAAGGAGGATTCCACACATACCCTTGAGCACACTATCTGCCTCTCTGATAGTATGGGAGGGTAGTCTTCTGGGATTTTGTATCCCGTGCACTATGGAAAATACAAGGCCGAAAAAGCTTCCTAGGGATAAAATTTTATTAAATCCTATATGGTCTCCCGATACACTCGAAGATGTGTGGGAGCTCAATTTCATGCACGAGTGTTGTCTAAGGCTTTGGTATTGAAGCCTTATCACCTCTCACTTCACTAGATAATTTATGGGCTATCTAGATTTGCCAATAACAACATATCCTTCGTAATATTTTAAAACCCCCAACACAGGGTTTCTAACCTACTCAACTACTGCAAATTTATTTTTGGCCTTTTTTTTTAATAAGAAAAAATTGCAAATAAAAAAACTAAACTTGGAAATATTATACCTAAAAGTCAAATTGGTAGAATCCGTTGTAGTCGTAGCAGGACACAACCCTAAAAATCACTTTGATACCACTTGTTAGGAATCTACTCTTAAAAATAACACTCAGAAAAATACTTGAAAATTAACACACATGCTCACAACACACTTAATAAAATGCACAATACAAAAGTAAATTATAGAAAAAGAACAATCAATAACACTGAATCGCAAGCCTCTTTGAGGGGTAAAACTCCTTCAATATGTCATTCAATTATGCAAAAATATGTGTACAATATTGCCTCTCACAGATTTAAGGAACACCTAACTCCCAAGGTTGGCTTACATGCAAAATGTCATCGGGGCTAGAATCTCCTACCTACAATCAGTTACATTATTGAAAAAATGGTTATATAGAAGGGCATCATTTGGAATAGGCACTTTTTAATCCAAAACTATAATAAAATATTACAAAATATTAACATGGGTACTACCCACATTCTACAAGGACTATTACATCAAGTGTTTGGATGGGGTCCTGATAGTTATTGAGTATACTGATGTGTATGCATATGAGTAATAAGGGTGTGAAAGGATTAGCACATACGTTAATTATCTTAGAGGGAGTCATAAGGTGTATATAAAGGTTGTTTTATTTGTTTAATATTTGCATGAAATAAAATGACATCTAGGTGTTTTGGTAATGGTTAAGAGTTGAAATATTTATTTCTAGAAAGGAGAGAAAAGGGTGTATTTGAGTTCATTATACTTTGTAATTTTTGCATATAATAAGAAAAGGGTTTAAGGATTTTACAACTTGGTTTTTGTGAATATAAAAGGAAATAATAAAGTATTATTTTCAGCCTTACTATGCACATATTTTGAGGAGATATTTATGAGGATGACTTGAGGAATGTTTTACTAGCTAACCCTTGAATTGGCACAAGAAATATAAGTTATTTTTAAGACAAGTTTTTAAGGGCACATCTTCATCAAACATTTTAAAGGATAATGGTTTAAATATTTTTCTAGGTGGTTGTGCTTTGAGAAAGTATTTTTAAGGTGGATATAATAGGATTGATTAGTGTGGATTGTTGGAAATATTTGAGCTAGGATTTGATAACAAATTGTGCATCATTGATTAGTGAAATTGGAAATACTTATGCTAGGGTTTTTGAGAAAAAATTGTACATTCTTGTTGAAATAATTCTAGGTAGAATATGTATGAATTGACCAGTTGAAGAAATTTTTTTTGAAAGAGATATAAGCATTATTTTGAACATTATTTATGTGTAATATTTGGGATTGGTTGAGCATGTGCTATAAGTTGTTTTGAGCATATTTTAGAGGAAATTTGTGAGAAGACTTGAAGCAGGTTTGAGGCAAATTTGAGCAAGTCTTGTGAGAAGACTTGAAATAGGTTTGAGGAATATTTGAGTAAGTATTTTGAGAAGACTTGAAATAGGTTTGAGGTAAATTTGAGCAAGTCTTGTGAGAATACTTGAAACAAGTTTTAGGTAAATTTGAGTAAGTCTTGTAAGAAGACTTGAAGCAGGTTTGAGGTAGATTTGAGCAAGTCTCGTGAGAAGATTTAAAGTAGGTTTGAGACATATTTGTGCATGTAATATGTGTAGATTTGGGACAGATTTGAAGATATACTTGTGCATGTAACGTGTACAAATTTAGGAAATATTTGAGATAGATTTGTGCATGTAATGTGTACATATTTGAGATAGAGTTGAAGATATATTTGTGCATGTAACGTGTACATATTTGGGATAGAGTTAAAATAAATTTTTGAATGTAAAATGTACAAATTTAGGATAGATTTGAGATAGATTTGTGCATGTAATGTGTGTAGATTTAGGACAAAGTTGAGATATATTTGTGCAAATTTGGGATAGAGTTGAGAGTAGATTAATGAGAAGACCTGAGTAAACCTTGTGATTAGGCTTGGAGTATAATTAGTAGATTTGTGTACCAAATTTGAAGGTGACCAAAGAAAATGGGATAGAGTTCTCTTGTGGACAGAGTTCCGTGAACTAGAGCAAAGGAGAGGAGTCTCTTGTGGATAGAGTTCCATGAGATAGAATAAAGGGGATAGATTTCTCTTTTGGATAGAGTTCCATGAACTAGAGCAAAGGATAGGAGTCTCCTATGGATAGAGTTCCACAAACCTGAGCAAATGGGATAGAGTTCTCCTATGGATATAGTTCCACAAACCTGAGGAAAGGAGAGGAGTAACCTGTGGATAGAGTTCCACGAACTAAACCAACAAGGGGATAGAGTTATCATGTAGATAGATTTCCATAAACCAGAGTAGTAGGGGAAAAAGATCTCCTATGGATAAATATCCATGAACTTAAACATAGGGGATTAAGATATCCTTTGGAAAAATTTCCATAAAAATTATAATAGGGAATTTATTCCCAAGAGATTTGTTGATATAATTTAGAAGAAATATTTTCTCCATGGACATAACCCACATTGGGTGAACCATGTTAAATTTGTGTCTCTCATGTGTGTGATGATTTTTGCATTACTTTGTTACTGTTATTTATATTTTAATTGATAACATTGGATAATATTATTTGTGAAATGAAATTAAAAGTTTATATTATACTATTCACCCCCCTCTCAGTATAAGCTTGTGTTCTTCATAAAGAAGATCAATCTACTTTTGAACCTTCATAGAAACAATTGTATCATTACACTATGGGGGTTGTAATGATGAAAAATATGGGATATCCTAGTGGTGGTCTTGGTAAAAATAAAATAGGAACTGTATCGCTCCAAATTTTTCGCATCCCTACCTTCAGGCTATTGGATCCACGCCCGGAAGGAGGATGGGAAAAGGATGGTGCGGTACCTCGGATGAGAGGACTTTACGAAGGTCCCGCCTCTCAAGGGAGGTGTGTTTTGGTGATTTTTCGATGGATGGTGGGTTCACCAGGAAACATTTGGCGATAGTTTCCACGCCTAGGTTTTGGAATGTGTTTTGATGAGTTCTTTTTATCCTTAAGCATTCATCCTAGGTTTGGCCGAATGAATCTAACTTAATCTATATGAAAATGCAATTTAAATGAATACAACAAACAGAGTAGAAAGCAAAAAATAGAGAATTTGCAGGAGGCCAATGGAGATTACCTGATCCGGAAGTCTGAAGAAGTTTCTGATGCTTGAAGCAGTCTGGATCATCTGGAATTCGACGTAATCGCTTGTAATCTGACAGAATCGTCCGAATCTGACAGATTCATCTGAGACTGACAGAATCGTCTGAAATCTGATGAATTCATCAGAAAAATTCATCAGAGACCTGCAAAACAGAGAACAGATGCAAAATACAAGAATTCCTACTTTGCAAACAGAGGCAAAATATGCCAAATAATAAACCGAATACTGAACAAAGTTTAAAAACAGAAATTAAAGTAAATTGCTATACTTTAATGGCAGATTATGAGCTTAACATGCAATCTAGACTAGATGGGTGAACTCCAGATGCAAAATAGGATACAAACTAAATAGATTATCTAATTTGTAAAACAAAATAACTGAGGCAAAGTTAAGAAAAGCAAACTCTAAGCACTGATTGCCTCGATGTGGACTGCAGTCGAGATCGTCTCGCATCAGTACGAGATCGTCTCGAATTTGACAGGATCGCCTCCGATCTTGACAGGTTCGTCGACGGTGATGGGTGCTGGCTCCGATTGAAAATCAGTGGTGTACCTACATAAAAACTGCTATAGGACTAGTGCAAAAATAAGATTAAGGTGTTTTAGTGCAGAGGGATTCAACTTGCAGATAAAATTCAGCCAGGGGTTGGGGAGGGAATGTCCTAGAGTTTAAATAGGCCTAGGGGAGTTGTTGGGAGGTTGGAGATCATCCCAATTTGGGAGATATCCAATGGGGGAAGGGTCCCAACAGCGTAGACACGCTTCTGCCCGAATTGGAGACCCGTTGGAATATATTCTATCTATGCAAATTTAGTTTTGCGACAAAATCGTCTGGACGTTCTAGTCCAGACGAAATCGTCAAATCTGGGGCGATATCGTCTGATCGGTGATGATATCGTCCAACGGTCAAAACAACCTCTAAAAATGACACGGAAAAAGGGGAAACGGGTTTCTCGACGGTTAACGGGCGGTTTGGGAGGTTAAATTTGAATTTAAAATTATTTACTAAGGTGAATGTAATTATTCCAATTTGACTGCGCCAATTTTAGGGTGCTACATTTTGCCCCCTCTTTAGCGAATTTTTTGAAGAAAATGCATTAAAGAAGAGTTCTTCTCGATCTACGAGAAAGAAAAAATATGACAAGATATCGAGGAGATGAGGCTGAGAGCTCTAGGGGCTCTCGAGACACTTCTCGGAGGACACTTGATTGAGTATGCCAAGATATCGATTGTGGCATACCAATCTATCTGATATGATGTACATATATATTTTTGAGATATATATATAGATGAGATATTTTTGGTCATATGACTTATGTTATGAGTATATTGATGATTCTTTGATTGATTGTTTTTGATAATGCTTGTAATTATGTTGTTGGAAAAGAATTTATACCTTTTGATGTCATGCTGTAATATTGATGAAATAATCTGATGTAACAAATTGGTTGTTTGTGATGCAATGATTTGATAAAAGAAAAGGGGACTTTTAACAATAATTTCAAAGGACATTGTTGCTATTATAGACCATTTCATGGAGTCACTGCTCACTCGGTCGTCAAGCTAATCCCATTTTATAGAAATATTGTGAAAAGTGAAAGAGTGCTTAAGAGACTGTCTTAAGACTTTGTTGTGATGATGCAAATGATGATGATGGTTTGTTTTCAGATTTCCATAAAAATATTATGCATGAAATATTTGTAAAAAAATGATTTTTGCTAGGCATAAATTCCTAAGTGTGATAAAATTGTTGAATAATTCCTTAGGAATTATACCGTCATTGCAAAATTGGAGGTTGACATAATGACATGAAATAATGAAAATGTGCATTCTTTTGAAAAGCAAAATTTGTGTAAAAAAAAAATGAAGTCATATGGTTTTTATGAGTTTTGATAAATGGGGGAATAAAAATTGTTACAATGGTTTGCGCTAGGCATAGAATATGTAGGTATAGACTTATACCATCATCGCGAAAATCAATATGATATGTTTTGAAAGAAATTTGTGATTTTTCTATTATATAGTTGTCTTTAAAAAATAATTGTACTTGATTATTCCAAACAAGTTACAAAAATAATATTTCAAAGTATTTTGAAAACAAAAATTAGATTTATAAGGAATCCCATGTGCATATGTGAATTCATTTCCAATATTGATTTATCAGAATGATAGAAAAAATCTCTCAAATACAAATGTGTGTGCAATTGTATTGTTCATTTACCAGGTTTGAGCAAGATACTATGATACAAGTGATTTGAAGAAACCAAATAAATGTTCATTAACCATGATGTAGATGCATATAACCATATTAGACTACTATGTAGATTGGATTATCAAGAGCTAGCTAATCCAAAAGCAGACATAGGTCTGTACAAAAGAAGGTCGCTAATGTGACAGACATATCGCCACGCTAGGAGTTACCCAAGGCCAAGCAGGTTGGGCACAAACCACCTGTTATGGGGCTTACCTTACAGTGTTCAAATAATTGAGAATTCTAGGGATTCAAGCTCATCAACCCTTCTTTTCTTTTCAAAGGGTAGGGAAAGGGATTTTATTGCTTTCTTGCTTTTGCTTTTGAACTTTGCTTATTTTTCTTTTTCTTGATAATGCTTGGAACATTGCTGAAATAATATTTTTCTTTTCTCTTTTTTCTTTCTTGAATTTTTCTTTTCTTTTTCTTTTTCTTTTTCTTTGCTAGGGATACTTGCTCAGATTAGCTGTAGAGCAAGGGATTTTTATTCTGGGTAGGGGTGAGCTTGTCCTTTTGCCAATTCTCAAAGATTCTAGACCATGTGCATGATAGGATAGCAGGGGAAACTTTTCACCCAAGAAATCAGTTCTACTATGTAGCAAAACATGGAAATTACAAATATAATCATTTTATTGTGAAAAGATGTGCTTGTTTTAAGTAAATAACAAGATCAATTCTCTGTGCTCAAATTTTATTTAATTGAATTTTGTGAACTTTGATATAAGAGAGATTAGTAATCATGCCAGATAAAATCAAGATATTTATTTTTTGTGAGAATGCAAGTGAGGGATGCCAAATAAATGCTAATTTTATCCAAAATAAGTTGAAACATATAACTGCAATAATTGTAAGAAAATATATATAAACACTTTTGAGAAGTTTTGAGAATGTTGACTCTCTCTTTCTTCTGTATATTGTTTTGGTTTCGAAAGAGTCAAGCATATAGCTGTTGTTAGATTTTTATTGAGATTTTTGTTTTTGAGCAGAAGAACTTAACAAGTGCTTTAAATAAATGCAATAGATAGTTTTTGAAGATTTTTTTTGGAGATTTATGAATGTTTTTGATGTTTTTGAATTTTTTTATAAATTGAAAGAAATATAAGAGAGTAACTTTGAACAAATATATACATGGATGAAATGACCAAATTTATGCATAGTAACGTTTGAGATGTAAAATATTCATGGGTTCTTTAAGTTCTTTACCATCTAAGGTAGATAATTTATATGCTCCTGATTCAAATTTTGCAGTAATGATATATGGTCCGAGCCAGTTGGGCTCAAACTTACCTTTAAGTTCTTTAGTTGCGTTTGTATTTTTTTGATTTTCTTTTAGAACAAGGTCGCCAATCTCAAAGGATCGATGACGAAATTTCTTATTATATGCTCTTTTAAGCTTGTTTTGGTATGCACGGAGATGCTCCAAAGCATTGATGCATTTTTCATCTAGGAGTTCCAGCTGACTGAGTCTGCCAGCGCGATATTCATCTCCTACTTCGGTATATTGAAGTAGCAGAGCCAAAGAAGGAACTTCCAATTCAAATGGAAAAACTGCTTCGGAACCATATACCAAAACAAATGGTGAAGTGCCCGTGGGAGTCCGAACACTAGTTCGATAAGCCCACAAGGCTGGATATAATTGAATATGCCAGTCACGACCAGTTTTATTGACCAATATTTTGAGAATTTTGATTAAAGTTTTGTTAGAAGCTTCTGCTTGACCATTACCCTGAGGATAATAGGGAGTAGACCAGCGGTGTTGAATCTTGTATTTTTGGCATAATTTTTTAACATCTTTATTTTTAAAAGGAGTTCCATTGTCAGAGATGAGATTCACAGGAATTCCAAACCTACAAATGATTTGATTAAAAATGAATTTAGAGACCTGTGAACCAGTGCAAGAAGCTAAAGGCATAGCTTCAACCCACTTCATGAAATACTCAATGGCAGTGATGATGAACTTGTGTCCATCAGAAGACATAGGATTGATTTTACGAATAATATCCAAGCCCCATTTAGAAAAGGGCCAAGGAGACGAAATAGCCTGCAGCTCTTGTGCAGGCGCATGGACAAGGTCAGCATGTTTTTGACACTTGTCACAATGACACACATACTCGTGTGCATCTGTTTCCATGGTAGGCCAAAAGTATCCTATCCGAAGGAGATTTTTAGCAATGATACTACCACTAAAGTGTCCTCCACAAGATCCATCGTGGGCTTCACTCAAGGCTGATTTAGATTCTTCTAAATTTAGAAATCTTAATAGGATACCTTCAAAAGATCTCCTATACAAAGTATTGCCAATTATTACAAATAGAATTGCTCGCCAACGTAATAACCGACGCTGGTTTCTATTAGAATTAGAAGGGAACGTCCCATTTTGGAAAAAATCAAATATGTCTGTATACCAAGGTTCAGGAGTAGTTTCATTGATTAGAAACACATCCAAAGGCTCTAAGCATGACTTATTTGAAGCGGGTTCCTAGAGTCGACAAATAATGATAGTCGCATATTCGTCGTCTAACTCCAAGGGCAAGAGAGATGCAGAGGCGGCCATAGCATCAGCTGCACGGTTGCTAGTTCGAGGAATGGCTTCCAAAGTAACTTGATCAAACAAGGACATTAGTTGTAAAACATAGGCCTTATATGGGCGAAGTTTATCATCTTTGGTCTGATAAAATTCATTAATTTGGTTTATAACCAATTGGGAATCCCCAAAAACTAAGAGGTTTTTGATTTTTAGTGCTAAAGTAGCTCGTAATCCAAGGATTAGAGCTTCATACTCAGTAGTATTGTTGGTGCAAGCAAAGATCAGTTTGAAGGACAGAGGAATAAGATGTTTTTGTGGAGATATTAAAATAATACCCGCACCAGCCCCACTCATACATCGGGCTCCATCAAAGTATAAGGACCATTGTTCAGGATGGTCTGCCTCTAATTGAAGGCATTCATCAGGAAAATCGATGATGAGAGGATAAGTAGACTCTAAGGGTGCAGCAGCTAATTGATCTGCTATGATTTGACCCTTAACAGATTTATGTCCTATGAATGTGAGATCAAACTCGCTTAGAGCAAGAACCCACTTGGTTGTGCGACCCGATAAATAAGGTCGACTCATGAGATATCTTAAAGGATCATATTTGGCAATGACATACATTTTTTTGCTAAGCATATAATGTCGTAGTTTTTGCGTAGCAAACACGACTGCTAGACATAACTTCTCTAACGCTGTATAGCGGGTTTCATAACTGACAAAAGTTTGGCTAATGTAATAATTAGCACGTTCTCGCTTTTCATCATCAAGTTGAGCTAACATAGCTCCTAAGGCAGAATCTGAAGCAAAAATATATAGAAGAAATGGGCGATCAGATTTAGGCGATGAAAGCACCGACGGATTAAGGAGGTATTGTTTGAGAAGTTCAAAAGCTTCTCTACATTCTGTGTCCCAATTAAAGGGGATGTCCTTCTTAAGGAGCTTAAGAAAGGGACCAGTTTTGTCCACCAGCTTATCAATGAAGCGACGGATAGCTTGAAGTTTACCTTGTAAACTTCGTAGTTCAGATATATTAGTGGGTGCGGGCATATCTATGATGGCCGCAATTTTGAGAGGGTCAATTTTGATACCACGTAAAGAAACTAAAACCCCTAATAGTTTGTCGGATTTAACTCCGAATATGCATTTTGCTGGATTTAATCGAATGAGATATTCTCGTAATCGATTAAAAACTTTTCTTAAATCATCTAAATGATTATTTTCAATAAGAGAGCGAGCTATAATATCATCTACATAATCATGTAAGATATCATGCATCATATCATGAAAAATGTAGGTCATAGCCCGTTGATAAGTTGCACCGGCATTCTTTAAGCCAAAGGGCATCACTTTCCAGCAAAAGGTACCCCAAGGGGTAATAAAGGTTGTTTTAGCCTGGTCTTCAGGAGCTATCCTGATCTGATTATAATCGGAGAATCCATCCATTAAGGACATCATCCCACTTCCGGCAGTGAAGTCGATAATTTGATCCATGTTTGGAAGGGGAAAGTCATCTTTAGGGCATGCAACGTTAATATCTCTAAAATATGTGCAAACCCTAACTTTGGTAGCTTCCTTCTTAGCGACTGGAACTACATTTGAGATCCATTCAGCATAATCAATAGCTTGTATGAAGATAACATTCAAGAGTTTTTCTAATTCCCCTTTGACTAGCAGAGCCACTTTGGGATGCATTTTTCTGAGTTTTTGTTTAACCGGTTTAGCATCCGGATGGACCACTAGATGATGCATGACTACATAAGGGTCTAGAACTGGCATATCTTCATATGTCCAAGCGAAGACATCTTTGTACTCTTTAAGGAATGCAATGTATTGTTCCTATTTTTGTTGACTTAGTTCTGATCCAATATTGATCATGTGAGGATTGTCCTCAGTTCCAATATTAATTTTAATGACATTTTCTACCTCCATGTGTAGATCTCTTTCAAAGTTAGGTGGGGTGGGTGAAACGCCCAGTTCTTGTAATTCTTGTAAAGTTAATTTAGATGAGTCATCTTGAGGATTAGTGGTCTCAAGCTGAGCTATGGTTGGTATAGAACCATCAAAATAGAATCCATTGTGCAACATCTCTTCAATAGAGACATCATGGAAGATATCTCCTTCCAACTCTTCATCGGGGTCAGCAATCATTTCAGGGTAGGCTATGGATAGCATGTTGCATGAAAATGACTAATTTTTAAGAGGCAAATCAACATGCCTATCCAAATAATCTTGATAGCATATGAGGTGATCATCATCCTCAAAAGGAAAGGGTTGTCCCTTACTAGGAAATAAGCCCACACCACAGCGGGCAGGCCATGGTTCTACCTCGAAAGGTTCTTTCATGCCATTTTGGAAAGGTCCTAATCCTTTCCCTTTATATCCCATTTTAAGCATCATGGGTTTAGCTTTAACATAATCATTGGTAAAATAACAGCGAGCGTATCCCTCATGATGAGTTTTGATATTTCAAGGGATTCTTCCCCAGTCATATCCTTTATAAATTAAGGCACAACTCCCGACTTGGTAAGTACTTCCCAAATGTTGTGGGAGGCCCAAAGTACGAGGAGAGGGTGGCAAATTATTTAAAAGGTTTGAATCTTGCATGAAAGCGTTCATTTTTTCTGATATTAAGGTTGTAGATAAATCTGGTAAAAGTTCATCAGAAAGGGCATAAGATGTAGAAGTTTTATTACTTATGTCTTGAGATGTGGAAGGTATGATGGATGTGTCTAAAGGTTTTGAATTTATAGGAATAATAGTTGAAGGATTAGTTGTAGATTTGAGATCCTTTTGAGATTCTAAAATATGTTTAGAAGGTTGTTGGTCTTTATAGGAAGATGAAGTTAATGGAGGAGGAATAGATGAAGTTATGGGTTTATGTTTCACAGTTTTAGATGAAAAAGAAGAACTAGAATGTGTGGATGACGGAGCAGGGAAAAATTGCACTCCAACGGGTTCTGCCAAAGCACACATATCAAAAGGTCTAGGGTCACCATGAATAGTGACCAACTGATTTTTAAACTCAAATTTCACACATTGGTGTAAAGTTGATGGGACTGCTCGCATGGCTTTAATCCAAGGGTGATCCAAAAGTATATTGTACGATGCTGGGCAATGTACAATAAACATAGTTGTTTCTAGGGTTCTAGGGCCAACTTGTAATGGGAGGGTAATGACTCCACACATTTCTTGTGTTTCGTCATTAAAAGCTTTGATAATCATATCAGTTTTCTTCATTTCATCACTTCTAAAACCAAATCATTGGTGGAAGTCAAAGGTGCAAATGTTTAGAGAGGAGCCATTATCAATCAGGACTCGTTTGACAGCTACATATCCAATTAGAGCAGTAATTTACAAGGGATTATCCTTGTGTAAAGCCGTGTTGTGGGATATCTTTATCCCGAAAGTCAATACAATCAATCTCTCGAATGATGATAGTATTGGCCATAGCTTCAGGTTGAATGTTTTGAGGTACCATCATTTGGCTCAATGTAAGCATCAACTCATCCCTATGTGTGGGAGAGGATCTTAATAAATCTAGAAGGGAGATTCTAGCCGTGGTATTAGACAATTGTTCATTAATGCTGTAAGGGGGTTTAGGTTGAACAATAGGAGCATGATTCCCTTTATTTGGGTTTTTCAAAATGAATGGATCTGATCCATCATTCTGGTTTGGTTCGTGTTGGGAGTTTTGAGCTTGTTGTCGAGTAACGACTCCGATGGTACCTACAATGTTATAGTGACGACGTTGAAATGGTCTTGGTTGAGAATTTATGGCTTGTTCATAAGGAAGAACTTCATTAGAAGAAGGTCGAGTAGTGACTCTTCTAGGAAATGGTTCTTCTGCAACATTAGCATCTGTGATAGGTTGAATAGGATCTGATTCATTTTCAGAATTATTCGATTGAATAGTGTCTACTTCACTTTCACTATCTGACTCCATATCACTAGAATCAGAAGTTTGAAAATTATGCAAGGGCCTGGTTGTAACCAGGGATAAGGTTGTGTCAAATTTTTGAGAATCCTGAACAGGTAATTGTCCGCTAATGGTTCCTACATATCGAGTAGGAGGGGGAACATTATGATGTTCGATTTGATTGGCTACCTCTTTACCATGTCATGGTAAAGGGTGTTGAAATATGTCTAAAGTTTGATTGGCATTCTGATTTTGATTTTGGGGAACCGTATTTTGGGCATTATTAGGAGGGTTTTGTCTAGGTTGGAAGGCTTGCACTTCCATTTCATTATTGTCAATCAAATCTTGTATTTTATGTTTCAATCTCTTACAAGCATTGGTAGAATGTCCAGGTCCTCTATGAAAGTCACAGTGCAAATCAGCTCTATATTCGGGTATACTTGGGTCAGGTTCCCGGATAGCTGGTAATTGGATTAAACCTCTTTCAAGCAGTTGAGGTAAAATGGTTGACAAGGGTTGGTTTAATCTAGTGAATTCTTGAGGAGGCTTATCAGGAGGTTTCAATATGATTTTTTTTGTTGTCTTTGTTGCATTGACATTAGCAACATTTTTGCTGTCAGTGACTCCATCACCAACAACCTGTTTGTTTTTATATTGATTTCTAGATGTTTTCTCATCATCCTTCTTCCTAAGTTGGCCTCTCCTAATGAGGGCATCTTCTACTCTTCGAGCTAAATCTATAGCTTGATCGAAGGTAGTCAAAGTAGCTGTTGATAGCTCATAAGAAAGTTGTAAATTATTGATGAAAATGTCTAGCATTTCCCTATAGGGTAGCACAAAGTGCAGTTTTCCTATCAATCGCCTCCATCTAGCCAAGAAATCAGCAAAACATTCATCTTTATCTTGTTTTAAATTGTATAGGTCTTTAATAGTTACATGTCTCTCGATGTAGGCACTAAATTGATGAACAAATGATTCAGCTGTTTCTTCAAAGTTTCTTAAGGAGTGAGTGGGCAATTGATAGTACCACTCTAATGCCATTCCACCTAAAATTTTGGGGAACATTTTTAGTAATAGCAAGTCGTCATGCGATATGTCGTGACATGCTATCCTAAACATGCGAAGATGTTCTATGGGATCTTCGGTTCCTTTATATATAGGCAGGACGGGCATGGGAAAATGTTTAGGGTATGGTTGAGCTACCACTATGGGATCCAATGGTTGGCTACAAATCTCTCGATAATTGTACGAGGGACGGTAGGGATCTATCTGGTCCATACGTGAAGCCAATTGTTTCACCATAGCTTCCAAATTACTAGTTTGCCCCCCATATTGATTCGGTAGGGCATTGACATGAGTTTTATGGGCATAGGATGGAGGAACATGCAGATTAGATGCCATGTTACTATTGTGTAAAAATTTAGTAGGAAAAATGTTATGGAGGAATTTTGAAGTTGGATTATGTTGTGTTCCAGATTGTTGAAAATTTGTATTTAGCTTTGTTTTAGATTTCTGTTTATTTAAAGCATTTTTCTCAATAGTTTGGCGGAACAAAGTAGTGAAGGGAATTTTCTTTTGTGCAGGAGTGGTTTTAGGTTGAGTAACAGGTTCCTTAGGATGTTGGGTAACCTGTTGTTTTGACATGGCTTGGGCTATAGTGACCATATCCGTATTGGATGGTCCACCCTTATCACTCTCTTGATCAACAAAAGATAAAGGATTAGTGTGTATATCAAGCACCCGTTCTATAGCTGCTTGAGCATCACTAACTTCCCCTCTAGCAATGCGGACTGCTACATTAAGGATGTCAATATTTTGATTGAGAAATTTTTGAAAATGTTCTGCGTTATCAAAAGCGATGGCTCCATTGGGAGCTATTCTAGGGGACGAGGATTCATTCTCTTTAACACTTCCTTCTTGTTCCTTATCTTCACCTAAGTCTTCATCTGATTGACCTAGAGTTTCTCCTTCCGGATTTGTATCTCCAAGAAGGACATTTGGGTTTTCAGTTGTATCTTGTAACCAATCTTCTCCTTCCCCTAAAGTTTCTTTACCATTCCTAAGTTTAGGCATGGTGCTAAGTTTTGATTTCAGAAAATATATATATATTTATATATATATATATGCAACAAATTAAAAGGTATATATTTATATATACCTAATGCAATATTTGAAATGAAATGTTTAAGTTTTTACTAAGTTTTTTTTTTTTTGATTTCTTTTTTTTAGTTTTCTTTAAATTTTATAATAAAGACAGCAAATGAAACAATAAATGCATGCAATAATAATAAAGCTGAAAGTAAATGAACTAATATTCTATGAATAACTTATGAATATCATTAATAGGTTCAATTTGTTCAGGAGTCATGAAATGTTCTTCAAATTGAAAGTTTTCTTTTAATAATTTGATGAAAAGGGCTATGGTGATATTATCTATCTCAGATCTTTGGTTGATAATAATAATTCTCATGACAATATTTACAATATAACATAGCTCTAGGAGTTTTGTTCCATATTTTCCTAACTATAAGATCATCTTCTAAGGAATCTATATGAACTAGAAATGGGCGCACTATAACTGTGTCTTCAAGATTTTCCCTGAAAGTTAAAAATTTTGCAGATACAAGAGCTCTCCTATAGGCTAACCATCTATGGCAGGCTCTCTGAAGTTCATGATAGAACACTAATTAATGAGGATCCAGGATTCTATCCAAGACTAGCCTCTTGATCTATTTAAGTTGTGTGGACCTAGATGAGATGAGACTAAGTCTCCTGACAAGTTCGTCCCGCAAGGATTGATTTCTACTTGTTTCAGGGATACTAAGGACATAATTAACTTCTATAGCTGCCAATTGGTTTTCTACGTTTATAGTAACTGCTAACATATTTTTAGGAGCTACCATCTAAACATGATTTTGAACCTTAAATGTTTTAAAATGCATCTAATTTTTAGTTGTTATAATTTTTTTGTTTGTTTTTGTTTTTGGTTTTCAAAAGGTTATGATGCATTCACGTCGGGTTCACCAAAATGTATCGCTCCAAATTTTTTGCATCCCTACCTTCAGGCTATTGGATCCACGCCCGGAAGGAGGATGGGAAAAGGATGGTGCGGTACCTCGGACGAGAGGACTTTACGAAGGTCCCGCATCTCAAGGGAGGTGTGTTTTGGTGATTTTTCGACGGATGGTGGGTTCCCCAGGAAACATTTGGCGGCAGTTTCCACGCCTAGGTTTTGGAATGTGTTTTGATGAGTTCGTTTTATCCTTAAGCATTCATCCTAGGTTTGGCCGAATGAATCTAACTTAATCTATATGAAAATGCAATTTAAATGAATACAACAAATAGAGTAGAAAGCAAAAAATAGAGAATTTGTAGGAGGCCAATGGAGATTACCTGATCCGAAAGTCTGAAGAAGTTTTTGATGCTTGAAGCAGTCTGGATCGTCTGGAATTCGACGTAATCGCCTGTAATCTGACAGAATCATCCGAATCTGACAGATTCGTCTGAGACTGACAGAATCGTATAAAATCTAACGAATTCGTCAGACGAATTCATCAGAGACCTACAAAACAGAGAACAGATGCAAAATACAAGAATTCCTACTGTGAAAACAGAGGCAAAATATGCCAAATAATAAACTGAATACTGAACAAAGTTTAAAAATAGAAATTAAAGTAAATTGCTATACTTTAATGGTAGATTATGAGCTTAACATGCAATCTAGACTAGATGGGTGAACTCCAGATGCAATATAGGATAAAAACTAAATAGATTATCTAATTTGTAAAACAAAATAACTGAGGCAAAGTTAAGAAAAGCAAACTCCAGGCACTGATTGCCTCGATGTGGACTGCAGTCAATATTGTCTCGCATTAGTACGAGATCGTCTCGAATTTGACAGGATCACCTCCGATCTTGACAGGTTCGTCGGGGCGATGGGTGCTGGCTCCGGTTGAAAATCAGTGGTGTACATGCATAAAAACTGCTATAGGACTAGTGCAAAAATAAGATTAAGGTGTTTTAGTGCAGAGGGATTCAACTTGCAGATAAAATTCAGCCAGGGGTTGGGGAGGGAATGTCCTAGAGTTTAAATAGGCATAGGGGAGTTGTTGGGAGGTTGGAGATCATCCCAATTTGGGAGATCTCCAACGGGGGAAGGGTCCCAATGACGCAGACACGCTTCTGCCCGAATTGGAGACCCGTTGGAACAGAGTCTATCTATGCAAATTCAATTTTACGACAAAATCGTCTGGATGTTCTAGTCCAAACGAAATCGTCAAATCTGGGGCGATATCGTCTGATCGACGACGATATCATCCAACGATCAAAACAACCTCTAAAAATGGCACGAAAAAAGGGGAAACATGTTTCTCGGTGGTTAACGGGTAGTTTGGGAGGTTAAATTTGAATTTAAAATTATTTACTAAGGTGAATGTAATTATTCCAATTTGACTGCGCCAATTTTAGGGTCCTACAGGAACTACAAAAAATATCCAGGTAGAACAAAGGCCAAAATATTTTACCTTGGTAGGAGAAGCTTCTTCATAGGATCCAATGGGAGATAAAGAAAAGGACAATTTAGTATTTACTCCTATTATATTTATTGTTGCAACCCTTTCAAATCCCTTAAGTCCCTTAGTTCTAGAAGTTGCATTGCCAACTATGCATCAACAAGATGATACTTAGAAAGTTAAGCCTTTAGTACCTATTGTATTCATAAGGAAGGAAAAATATTCAATAGGGGAGGATGGAAAATAAGTTAGCAAGAAGAAGAAACTGGACCAAACACAAGTTGTTGAACAAACTTAGGTTATAACTACAAAGAAACCAATTCAACAAGTTCAATAGCAAAGTGTTGATGAAATCTTCCAAAAATCTACTCTGGTAGGTGGAGGTATGATTCCTATATTTTATTCTCCTTCTTCTTCTTCTTTTCCTAATAAATCTCCCTCCCATTCTCAATATCAAAAGGAACAAAAGATATCATCTCCACCTCACAACTCTCCACCATATTCACTAGTTGTTCCATCATATCAATCCATTTCATCTCCACCTCATTTAGTAGAAATTCCAATATCATCATCGCCCACTCACACCCTTCACCTCCAAAATAACCACTTCTATCAGTAGGAGAGCAAGCACTTCCATATTCTCCACCATCTTCCAAAATTGTAACATTTGTTGCCATTTCAACACTTATTACAAACCCTACTACAATCATAGATTCCACCATTATTACTTCTATACCCCTTCCATTTGTGCCAGTCCTTTTTTTCACTCATCATTTCTTCCACCCCTACAAATCATACCATAGAAACTTCTTTGTATAAGGTCAAGAATTTCTCACAGAAGATCCAAAATTTTTAGGGCAAGAAATTAGCCTGACCTTCAAAAAAAGTTGCTCAATTTAGAAAAATTGTGATTGTTGATATTGTGGCTAGGTAAAGAACAAAAATCTCCCTCACTCCTCTTGTTAGTAAACTAGAGGAATATATGACTATAAAATATTATCAGCTGGAAGAGTACACTAAAGATATTTCTCAATTGCCCAAGGAGGATGAATTGGTTATAACTAAAGCTCATATTATGTGTAGAGTGATATTTACAAATATAAATATAAGAAATTAGAGGAAAATGTTGAAAAGTTGGAAAAGATAATAAATAAATAAAAAAGTGAAGAAGGTTGTAAGAAATGAAGCCAAGAACTAGCAAAACAAGTATCAAGAGGCCATCGAATTCAAAGAGCAAGCTGACGAGCTAAATAAAAATAATGAGGCCTATGCTAAAAAGATACAAGCCTTAAAATAGTCTCTTTAGGTTGAGAAGACTAGACCCATAGGTTTCTCCAAAGACAAGGTAAAGCAAATCAGAAAACATGCATGGTCTTAAATTTCAAAATAGATTTAGCTTGTGATTGATTTCATGGATGAGGCTAGCCATTCATTGCAAGCAATAAAGGAAGAATTTGAGAAGGATAATGAAGGGCTACAACCAATGGTGTTACAATTATAATAAATGTATAAGCTATCTAAGAATAGATTTAATGCTACTAATAAGCCCATCCCAAACAAATCCTAGATTACTACAAGGTTAATGGAAAGAAATATCCATAGGAAAAATAAGTTGATCCAAAAGGGATGGATACTAATGGACAAAATTGAAGGTAAGCTCTAGGATATTGTTTATGCCAATAAATAAATGATGTAGTATGGTTTCAAAGGATTCTATAATGAAGAGGACATCCTTTTAATATAATAAGACCTTCAAAACAACTTGACATCAATTATGTAGAACGAGTCTAAAATAGATGCCTGGGAGGACCCGATTAAACAAGATCAAATATCCCAGCTAATAAAGGACTGTGAATCCATATGAAGAAAATACCAAGCTGTAGTTTGCCCACCAAAATCTCATGGAAATAGCTACCCCCACTAAATCATCTTGGGATCAAGCCTTAGAAATATTGAATCAAATGATTCAACTATTCGAAGCAGAAATAGAGCAAGAGGTTGATGATGAAGAAGAAGAAAGTGAAATGGAGGAGGTTAACATAGAAGAGAATGTTCAAGATACTAAGAAAGTGCAAGAAAAAGAAGTAGAAGAACAAAATAAATAGGAAGAAGTGTAAAAAAATTAAGATCTCCTACTAAGAAATCCAAAATAATTTTGAGTGCCATAATTATTAGAGAAACCCCGAGGACATGATTTGCAAATTTTTTGACCCTGACAAGTGTTAGAGGTAGCAAGGAAAGCATGAGCATGAAACTTTAATACGGAAGTCATTCCATTAAGCCTTTAAAAGAGGAGAATCCATACTAATGAGGCACACATATTTATCTCTTACATTGCTTCTATGTGAATCGTTGCTCTCTAAATATCTTCATAAATATCCAACAGAGGGATGGTCACATGGAAGTTATACCTTGAGATATAACTTGTAATTATATAGAGTCCATTCTATTATTCCATTTACCTCCATCCATTTTAATTTACACTTACTTATTACCCCATTATTCATTCATCCATTCACTCATCCCAGTCTATTCTTCCATTTAGTTTCACTATCTCCATCCATTCACAAATCAGTTCATAATACATATTCATCTAGATTTTGACTCTAGTTTCCCAAAAGATAAGACTCCGAGTTCTTAAATTTGCTAGCAAAGTTCCACAAGAGGCACCAAAATATAGGCCCAAAAGACTACATACTTAGAATTTTTTGCAAAAACTTCTAATTTTTTTATAAGTCCAAAGAGGTACTTTGAACTGCGACAACGACTCAACACAAATTTTCCCAAGCCATGGTCAATTTAGTCAAACAAGCCCTTCATACATTTCAAATCATGGTTTAGAGCATAAAAGAATAAAGTGGCTTGCAACAAATATTTTTCATTGTGCAACCTAGAACATGGTTCTATACCATGATTAGCACAATCAAAGTTGGCATGGCAACATTTCAAATCATGGCTTAGAACATGGTCCTACACTACACAAATCAGTGCATTGTTCCACACCATACTCCTCAACAGTTGGTTCCTCATCATGGTCAACACAATCAAAATTTTAATTTTTATAATCTAAAAAGTAGCTTAGAACATGGTTCTTCACCACACAACTCAGAGTATGGTTCAATGTCACATACTTCAGCTTATTATTCTACATTGTGGTAAACAAGGTCAAAGTTGCTACTTTGAAAATCAAAAGAGTGGCCTAGGACATGGTTCTATGCCATGCAGTCCAGAAAAAAGTTTCATGAGCACATGTCAAGGATAAAAACACTCTTTTCCCAGGTCACGATCAATTCAATTGAATGACTCAAATGAGAGATTCAAGTGTTGGATTAGAGCATGTTTTACACTACAAATATTGAGGTTGAAAAGGCAAGGTGGTCATAGGTTGTGATAGGCTTCAGGCCATGATGTGTTTTACACTATAAGAAGCGCACCAAGATTTTAAAATATATAATCTTAAATTTCCAATAGCAGATCAATGACCTATATCAAAAGTGGCTGTAATCAATTATAAATGGAATATTTAATGTGATATAAGGTAGTAGAACTCTGTTCAAGCTATTTTCAAGTTTAATGAAGAGTAGAAAGATGAAGTGATAGAAAATAAATATCCATGAGCTGATTCAATTTCAAATATATGGTAGGGCAGCCACTATAAGAACATGAGATAGTATTGATTTCTCTCTGATCATATCTACAACTAGGAGCCATGAGAGCCAAAAAAATTGTAAAAGCCAAGTTGCAAAAAATTGGAGCACACTGTTTCCTTCTTTATTGAATCAAAAAAAAGGTTGCCACCTCAACATATTTCTAATCTAGCACTCCAACTTATTTGTAATGTTTCTAATTATTTCAAATTACTATAAAAATATAAATAGAGGTTGAACCCTCACTTTAAAGGGTCTTCTCTAAAGTGTTTGCTTACCCTACTATGTACACTTTTTCAAATCGATAGAAGGAGCATTACTTAGATTTTTTCCTTAGACTAGTATCTTCTTTACTATGGATTGTAAATATTTGAAGTCATTTTTGCTACTACTGCTATGGTTAGTCTATTCTTCTAATATTGAATTTCTAGCTTAGAGCAAATTGAAATGCTTTATTTATAAAATGTATGCTTGTAAAGGATTCTATTTTTATTAGTCAGAGTATCAATATAATTTTTCTAATTTGGATTATTGATACCCTAGATGTTTGGAATAATATTTGAAGTATGCATATGTGCTTAATGTTGAATATCACTAAGTTTTGAATGTTGTTAATCACAAGTGTTGTTTATTGGAAATTAAGTTGTCAAAATCTCCTTGTAGATGCCTATGCTATTAGCTTTATTCATACACTATTGATTCATTAATTTCTAAACCCTTTATGATTTATAACCCAATATTTATACATTTAACTGAGCTTAAATGAGTCAACATCCAATTAATTGACAAGGTATACCAGCCTACTCTTGAGGCTGGGCTAAAAGCAATTTTGATCCATCCAATATCAGGGTTAGGGTTGTGATTAGTAGGTGTTCACCTTCCAATTTTTTTTTACAGATGATAGTCATAGTTTGAGTTCACCTTGATGTCAATTTAGACCCCAATAGGGCCTCCATTTCTATCAAGATCTCTCATGGTAAAGAAACTCTAGCAGTTTGGTGACTCAAATATTTAAGTGTTTAAGTGGAATTTTCTTAAAGAATACTTTGGAGGGATATAATTTGTCAACTTGAGAGGAATAACTCCTCTCTTTGTATTTTTTCCTTAGATTGTAATTTTATTATTTTTGTGCTTGTCTTGTTTTTCTCCTCTAACCTTATCCTAAGAAGTTGTAAAGCCATAGGTATAGCCTTAATTTGATCCCATCCTATTTTAGAACCTTTTAGAGATTAAATTTTACAAATATTTTGTGTTGGCCACTTGCATAGAGTGATATCATGGTCTGCCCTTTATGGGTATAATTTCACTTTACCTAAGGTTGGGGGGAAATCATACACTTTATCTATCACCCTTTATATCCTTTGTCATTGCCCTTAGTTCTTCCCTTCCTTATCACTTATTTGACATAGGTTTTAGACCCATTGTTGCCCTAATTTCCCCTTTATATTCTTAGCAAAGCGATATCACAATCCATAATTACAAGGTATGATTTTGTCTTGAGAAGTCTCACAACCACACTTGCATTTTGTCCTACCATCATTGCACCTATATATCAGTAAAAAACCTTCTTCTAAACCCCTTTTATATTAAAGCATATTTTTTGTTTCTTGTCATCCTTTGAATTCTCACCTACAATGATATCATAATCAGTACTTAAGAACTGCGATATCATTTTGATCACAAATTATTTGTTTTTCTTAATAGATTATTATTTGACCATCTCTATGTTCTACACAATATCATACTCCCTATTTACAAAATATAAATTTTCCATACAAATCAAGTTCAACTCCTTTATTTATGCATTGTTAGTCATATAAAGAACCTTGGGGGGTTGATTGATCAACAACAAGCTTTGCGTCTTCCCTGGCCATAGAAAAACCTCAAAATACTAATATCTCTCTTTCAAGTTTCCATCCTTTTACAGGTATCATGAAATTATGGTTCAAAATTTTAGGACGTGAAAGTAAACTTGTGGTTTAGCTTTATTGGGTGCAATATTGCTCTAGACATAAAATCAAGTATTTTTCTTTTAATTTATAGTCACATTCCTTTAAAATGTTGTTTTTGTTGTTTTCTATTCTCTAATTTTCTATAGATTTCACAAAAAATAAATAAGGGATGAAAGGAATCTAAATATTTTGTCCATTTTATGTATATAAGGCACAAAATAAGAGGAGATAAAAAAATATAGCTTAGTTTTAATTAGTTTCTCTTTTTTCCTTAAAAAATAAAATCAAAAGCACATGTAACTTGCATTAGGCTAGTCCTTATATATGCATTCTCTTCTCTTTTTCTCAAAGTAAAAAAAAAAAAATGATTTAATTTCTTGTCATTTAAGGATAGTCTCATACAAAACAAAGATCATTTTTAGAATTAGATCTTGTATTCTTGCATAATTTTTCTTATGCATTTTTCTTAAAGCTTTTGTATTATCTAATAATATCCCTTTTAGAAGCTAAAACTTAGGTTTTATCCTAAAATAGACATCAAAACAAAAGGATTTGGAGTGAATCCATAAAACACTCTTGGTGAACACCTCAAACCCAACCATCATCTAAGGTGAGGACCACCCATGGGGATTTTAGCCTTTGCAGATCTGCTATAATTTATGTGGACCTCCTCACACATACTTATCTTAATCAATTGGAGTGATGAGGATATAATTATAACTTAGGATTATCCTTAAGCATAAGATATTTCTTATCATTGTGCCTTAGGCTTATCATTTAGCCTAAGATATTTATTTCTTTGTATTCATGTGAGGTATAGTATGACCATGTTAGGATTTGTCTTGTTAGTAGTTAGGATGCATTGGTTATGCTATTGAGGTTGTTCTTATCTCTAGCAAAACACTGATTTGTTTGCATCCATGTTGTTATAGGTGGTTGTACCTACATAACATGTTGTTGTAGTTGGTTGTAACCCCTATAACTCCTTTTATTCTCTTTTTTGTACTATTTAATCATTCTACATAATGGATAATGTAGCTTCACTTTGATTTCCATATCACTGGTATCAAAACTATAGGAGAGTTAGCAAGAAGGGTGACAAGATTTTCAATTTTATTTGTAACTTAGATGCTTAGTTTGGGCCATTACCAACTAGAGCACATATTTCATGGCTAGGTGTTGCATTGGATTGGTTTAGCATGATTCAGAGCAACCTGATGTGAATATCAAGAGGTGCTATAGGGTTTTCAATTACCTCTACACTAGGTACCCCTAAAATAATCACCAAAGGATAGCCTAGGTTCCATGACATAGAAGCGAAGTGGAATTGCCCTAAGAAAGGTAAGAAAACTTTTATAAAATGGGCTGTCAGGAAACATAACAAACTTAACAATTTGATTATTCCAATGAATGAATAAATAATACACTGTAGGCTCTAATTAGCCCGTAATAAGCGGATCTCGTGAACAACAATGAGCCCTAAATAAACTATGCTAACAATAAGCCTAACAATAAAATAATGGAATATACACTAACATCCCCCCTTATTACATTATTTGGGTAATAAAATAATGACTAGCTAACATTCCCCCATATAATAATATTTACTAACATCCCCCCATACAACAATATTTGGGTAAAGTATATAACTACCCCAATATAGTGAAGAAGAAGAAGAGAAATGAAAGAATGGTGGCTCATGCTTTGTCTTTGGCTCTGGCTCTGGCTCATGGCTCTGGCTCTAGCTCTAAGAATACCTCTAGATCTGTACCTTTGGGTCTATCTCAGGATCTGCCTATGAATATGCATTTAGATAATTGCCTTTGGATCTGCCTATAGATCTGCATTTGGAACTCTATCTTTGGGTTTGTCTTTAGGTCTGTCTCTGGGTCATTATCTCTAGGACTACCACTAGGTCTGTCACTGGATTTACCTCGGGGTCTACCATAGGTTTTACCTTTTTTTAGAAGCCATACAACATTTCTTTCATCATGGTCCATTGTGTGAGATCCGTCCATCCACAATCTATATGAACCTTGTTGGCCATTTTCATTTTGTACCAACAACTTGAAAAAGAGTGATTCGTACATCCACAAGAATCACAAGGATGTAATATCCAACACTTAGCTGCAACATGTCTTGCATTTCCATAGTGACTGCAACAATGCTTTTTAGGATATGGAGAAGATTTAGATTTTACAAACATTGAATTACTGATACTTGCATGTCCAGTATAGCCAAGGCCTTCATTCTTTGCCCTGACATTTAGCATTATAGGATTTTTAATGCTTTGTTCCTGTTTACCTAATATCTCACCATTGAATCCCATTTTCTTCATCATTTTAGAACCAAATCCTTTGGTGTGTTTTTCAAAAAACCCAATTTCATCATCATCATCAATACTTTTAACAATATGGCATTTGTCATTATTTATGAGATTAAGGAGTTCATTTTTAGGAGGTTCAATTTTTAAGTCACTAGTGTCACAAGTAAAATTTGCTAATATGATGAGATCACCTGTGCTACAACGGATGTCTGACATCATAGGCATGAGGTCACTTGTATCACAACAAGCATTGGACATCATGGGCTCAAGGTCACATGTGTCACAACAAGAATTTTCCACCATGGGATGAAGGTCACTTGTGTCACTACAAGCATCGACCATTAGGGGTTTGACCTCTGTTTCCTCACTAAAGTCCTTGTACACTTTACGTTGGGCAATATCAAGAGAAATCAATGATATGTATACTGCCATTATAACACCTATAGGGATTTGAAAACCATTCTTCTAAAGGTCTTCGAAATATTTGAGAATGGATTTTACACCATTGCGTAGTGTAGAATATTTTTCATCCTCATAAAAATCCATTCCTTTCATCTCTGGTGGAAAGTAAGGACCTTTAACTAATATTTCAACAATATCTGTTTGTTTAGGGGATTGCTTTTTCTTTTATTTGACCATTTTTAAGGTGTTGGTATCTACTGAAAATGCACCTTTTATAATGAATTTTGCAAAAATAATTTGACTAAGGTGTCGGCCACTACCAAAAATGCACCCTTATAAGTCTTCCTTCCTTGGTTTTGCAAAATTATATCTGCCCTGTGTGCAAGATAGGAGATAGTGGAGAGAAAAAATTTAATCCCTCCTTAGTGCAAAAAAAATGCAACAATGAAGCCTCAAAAGTCTCTTACAAAGTGTTCCTCATAGGTAGATGAGCACAATATGTCACCAAACCCCCACCCCCCCCATGAAGTACTTCAAAAAAAATCTATCATAGTCTGCAAAGATCATAGATTGCTTGGGATCATTGGCTTTCACACTATTTTGTTACAGGCAGTATGCCATCATGCTTAGAGGGTAGAATTTTTCCTCAGATCCAATCCTTCACAGCCAAGATAGCTACAAATGCTATGGATGCCATGGGAACTAGTATTTCTTCTGCTCTGAAACAATAGATCGATGGTATATTAGAGTTGAATCTCTCAACACTGTAGGTTGAGGACTGTCCAAACACTATTTGCAAACACTCAAACACCTGTAGTGCACCACTAGCTATGGGATCTCATGCTATGCGATTGACTTCCAATGCATAATTTTTAAGCACGATCATCCATAATGTGAGCATCAATTTAATCATGATATTAGTCCATGATCATCCCATAGATCATATCGAACAACAGATCTATCCACGATAGCATTTAGAATCCTCCATGAGCTTCAATATTTGGTCTCCCGCATTGCTTGTGAACAAATGAAAATTTTCTCGAGAACAACATGATCTGGTGGTACAATCTGGTACCTTACATATTCTTTCTTCACTAGAAGATTTCTATAGCAAACCAATCCTTCTTAGAAAACCATAGTGGTGACATAATTAGATCTGGTATCGATGATCTTTGAGAGTCACCTCAGTTGGCGTTGTTGCCACAAAAAACTCCACTTTCTGTAAATCGATGTAAATAAATCAAAGACTGGTTCTGATAACCAATTGAGAGGATCAAAATTCCACTGCTCCATCTACAAATGAGCTATCTCAGCCATTGGGTATCTAAAAGAACAAACAATTAGAGAGCAGGCTGCTTTGCATCTGCTATTTTGTAGAATCATCGATCTTGAGAAATGACAATCCACCGTTTACTGCAACATCTAAGCTGCTACAATCAAACACTCTGGAGTATGCAAGACGTCTCCAGCAAATTTATAGCATAAGTGTTGTTTGTGGATGTTGTCAGAGTAGAGTGCAAATTGTAAAACAATTACCAAGGCACTTTTTTTTTTATAATGATTTCAACACAAAAACCACTAGTTCGGTCTCAATTACGAGCTGTAATTCCTATTTTTTGCAAATTTGGATATGATGTCCATCAAGGACAATAATCCCACATATGTGATGTGAGGGAATGCAAAGCTCCTTAAAAATAAAGAAACTTAGTTACGTTTATAACTACCGTAAGGTTGTTAGGCCAAACAAACTTACTTTTGTTTCCTTCCCAAAATAAGTCTATGTAGCTAGGGTTTGTTTTAGATCTATCCAAGTCTAGATCATGAGAGTCCTCTACATAGCCATTCATTCCATGAGAGTCATCCACATATCCATTCCATTCCATGTCAGGATTGTGCACACGGTAGGCAGATTACCGCTTGAGTCAGACCTATTGGTAGGTTAGCTACGTTTGCGTCTAGCAAAGGGTCACAACAATTCAACTTGTCAACTACGTTCATCCCTAGAAAAGGGTCACAACAAGTCAACTGCATCTAGAAAAGGGTATATAAATGAACTAGGGTCTTTAGAATGAAAACACAAACCTCCACCTCCATTAGCCGAGCCAGACCTACTGGCAGGTCAACTACGTTCGCATCTAGCAAAGGGTCACAAAAAGTCAACTAGTCAGCTACATTCATGTCCAGTAAAGGGTCACAACAAGTCAAATGCATCTAGTAAAGGGTCTGTCAAAAAAATAGGGTCTTTGGAATGAAAACAAAAACCTCCACATCCATTAGAATCCGAGCGAGGTCTCCTTGCACGCTCTGATACCATATTAGGAAATTTAACAAAATTAATAATTTGATTATTCTAGTGATACAATTTGATTAGGCTCTAATAAAACTTAACAATTTTATTATTCTAGCGATACAATTTTATTAGGCTCTAATTAGCCCATAATAAGCAAATCTCGTGAACAACAATGAGCCCTATATAAACTATACTAACAATAAGCCTAACATCAAAATAATGGAATATACACTAACATGGGATTTATCATTCAAGAAAAGAGCCCCTAGTTGAGAGGATCTTGTAGCTAATTGAAGCTAATAAGAGGAATCAATTACATATGTTATTATCCAATTTGGGTCCATGAGAAGGGTTCGAGACTCCTTGCCAATAGAGGAACTAGCCAACCAAAGGATGCACAAAGTGATAGTTGAAAAGGATCAGATAATTAGTCCATTATTCAATATTTTTAAAGGGTTCTTGGCCTAATAATTATGCTTATATAATTGGTCACACCCGTCCTTCCCTCTCCCCCATTTTCTCCCCCATCCCTCCCTCCTTGATCGATCGACTATCTTGTTGTTCACCACCTTGCTTGAGCGACCTCCATGCATGGTTGATAGAGGTAAAGGATACCATTTATCCCCATCTTACTACTTTCTCCTAGTCCCTTGTAGCTTGAAATTTATGTATCCTAATGTTGGTACCTAATCCTAACACAAGTAGAGCAAACAAACTATCTCCCTTTGGATTTCCCTTGTGGTCTTATCAATGGATGTTAGACATTGTCCAACCCGATGATAGTCCTTGCACATGAAGAGCAACAATGAACTGTTATCTCTCACACCTTGACCACTATTCATATAATAATTATGGATCTCATCCTCCCTCCTACCAATGGGTTTGCACTATCTAGCCACATACAGGCAATTACCCAATTGCGGCCTTCAACCACTAGGAGCAATGTGCAGGCAACATAAAATCACACAAGAGAAAAATTTAAATGTGATAATAAGATTTCTATAAAAACAAATCACATTATATATTACAAAACCTAATGCATTCTCCAATTAAAGCATGGCATGCGGCACCCCAGCCTCATAGCGAGAATCAATAACATCCAATAAAAATCAAACACATGGTAGAACGAGATTCATAGACCTACACAGGGTTTTGGCAAGAAATTTTTGACAAGGTTTAAAATTTGCTTAGGATTTGTAGTCACACATTTCTCATGGGATAGCCCATGATCAATTTAAAAGTTATGTAGGCTTCTTAAGTAAGTGACCACCTTTTAGTGGTGATGTTAGTCTCCTCGCACATGTGTTGCTAGAGGTAAAAAATACCAATTGTTGGGTGCTGACATGTGTTTAAAGGACCCACCACATGTTGACTTGTGTTACCTATTGACCAAAATACTTTGACCTAGCATTGTTTACTTTGATAGGACTATTGACCTATAGAGCACTTTAAAATAATTTTCTTTTGCAAAGAAATGAGAAATTTCATTTTTTCCTCAATTTATCTTTGCCTTCAAAAGCTCAATTTTTGCAAATTTTAAGGGTTATATTTCACTTTTAGTGCTAAATTTTTATTTACCACTTCAAATTGAAGGGTAAATTCTTTGTAATTGCACAAGTTGATGTAACTTTATAATGCACTATAATTACCATTTTTGTAATTTAGAACACAAATTTTTATACTCTAAGCGATTGTGCATTAGAAAACACTGAAATTTGTTTCTAATAGTTTCCTAGAAATTATTGATCAATATAGGGCACCATGATGTCCTTTGAAAAAATTGATCAATGAATCAAAATGATAATTGTTAATCTCCAGTAGATTCGAGATGCCCAACTAGTCGAAGAAATGGCAGCAAAAGAAAAAGCATCTATTGAAGCAAATGCTATTCCTACTAAAATGGGAGAAATTGGCAAAGAAAATTTTGAACCTACACCTGGATTAGAATAGGGTGTATGGTAAAAAATCCCATCATATTTTCACTAGATAATGCTACTCTTGAAGTACAAGAATCTATCAATCTTTCTAAGGAACACTCAACAAATTGTTGAAAATAATGAAGTAGTAGTATCTAGAATTAAACCGGGATGAACCCATTTTACTTCCTTTGGACATACTATTATTAATTATGAAAATACATAAATATTTGAATAAATCCCTATTAATGTAGTTGAAGATAAATAAATTATTTCTATTGTTTCCCTAACAGAAGATCATGAAGAAGAGGTAAAACTTGCGTTGGATCTCCCCATTTAATTTTCTCTGTCACAACTGGTTGATTTAGTGACTTCACACCTTATATTTGTAATAATTTGATTCATAGGACCTTATTTATACCCTAAAATATTCTCAATTTGGATAACATTTTTTCTTAGTCATCACAAAAATACCATGTTTTCTAGAATCTCTTTTCATGATGTGTTTTCCATACTTGAATAGGGTGTATCAATGATCAACATGGTCGATGGCCTAGGGAGGCAACCTCATTGGCTACCACCATTGACATAATTACTTTTTTAATTCCTCCTCCTTAGGATTATACTTTGGATATTGATCCTATCATCAACAACCTAGTAGATGTGGTAACCGACTTCCAACTTTTGCTTGATACAGAGAGAGATTTCAACACAAATACTTGTTAGCTTCCACAAATGGCTCATGAATTTCTAGATTTTTGGGAGTATTGGGGTCCATTGCTTCTATGGTTGGGAGGAGTGATGAGGATATCATTTTATTTTAGGCTTATCCTTGAGCCTAAGGTATTTCTTATCATTGTATCTTAGTATTATCCTCAAGTCTAATATATTTCCTACCTTATATTCATGTGAGGCATAGTATACCCATATTAGGATTTGGATTTTTAGTAGTTAGGATTCATTACTTATGTTGTTGATGTTAGTCATGTCTCTAGCATGAAACTATTTTATTTTCATTCATGTTGTTATAGGTGGTTTTTCCTGCATAACATGTTGTTGCAGTTGGTTTTTACCCTTGCAACTCCTTTGATTCATTATTTTGTACTATTTAAGCATTATACATAATGAATAATCTAGATTCACTTTGATTTCCATATCATAGATATTTTTGATGAAAAATAGATCAATTCATTGGAACATCTATAGGTTTATCATCAATGATTCAAACGATCCCATGGAAAAAGGGTATGACCCTATTCATTTAAAATTGATGACCTGGTCCTTAAGGGAAACTAGAAAACACCATCATGAAAGATGAGATTAAAGGTAAATTTTATCCAAAGTAGTTGGTTTCATTTATAATAACTTCCAATCATGGGTCAAGAGCTTACCGTCTAGCTACACTTGACATAAAATAACTAAAAGAACCTATGAACATAATATATTTAAAAATATATTATATTTAATTGACACCATCCTGTATCATTTAATTTACATCATCTTGAGACTTGTATCATTTACCTTTGATTATTTGTATGTATGGTTTCTTACCTACATGTCTACTTGGTTTCATGATTGCTTTATTATTGCGTTTTAAGCTTAACTATCCCAAAATATCATAGGCCCCAGTATAAAAAAGACACAATATTATAGGTTGAAAATAACAATTATAAAGAGTAGAATAATATATGAGCAATCAAATATATATCTAGGCCAATATAATAATGAAATAAAATTCACTTATAATATCAAATATGAATGTAAATGACCAAAATAATTCATGTACAAGCATGAATAAAACTTACAATATTAATTGCTCAAAATTTGTATACAAGCTTTATTATCAATTATTTTCTTCTTTTTCTCATATTACATTGTATGGAGCTTTATATCCATAATATAGACATAGAAGATTACTCTTCATGTACTTGACTATTGATATCCATATGACAACTCCCATGACCTTTGGCTTATCATCTTGTCACTTGTATACTAGACTCTTCACTCTCTTATTACATGCACACTTGAACCTATGACACTTAACACTTCTACATGACTCTTGCTCTCCTACATGCACTTATAATATAAGATACTTGTGCACATCCTCACTTTATATATTTTCACACTTATATACATGACACTTGTGTATAGTCTATCAATACACACTTGCACTCTTACTTACATGACACGCGCATTTCCTACACATCGATACTTACATGACAATGAAATATAAATCACTCGTATAAAATATAAAATCAATCCTAATCTATTATATATTTATAGTTGTATCATGAAGGTACCATGTGGGTACATTTGCATGTGCCAAATAATGTTATATTCTCCAAAAACCCATTGTATTATATTATTTGGTTATTTGGTGTAGAACCAAACTGGCCAAATATTTTATCAATAGGTTCTTAAATACGGTGATAGGGTTTGAAAAATTTTGTACAAGGATCGAGAAGGAAGATACAAATGGAAATAATATTTTTTTACAAGTATACAAGGCATTGATTCTAGGAGGCAATTAATTATAAAGATAACAACTGTGATTGCTCCAACAAAGGATAAATTGATTTGGGAGTTGAATAGCTCAGGAGAATGCACAACAAGAAGTGGAGATAATGTTCAACACCAACATAATTGTAGCACCCTAAAATTGGCACGATTAAACCTTAGTAAAAAGATAAAAATTTGAATTTTAACCCCAAACCGCCTATTAACCGCTTGTTACCCGCTTTCCCCGTTTTCTGCACCATTTTTAGGATTTGTTTTGACCGTTGGACGATATCGTCGCAAATTAGACGAAATCATCCCTGATCTGACGAATTCGTCTGGAACAGAACATCCAGACGATTTCATCCCAAAACCAAATTTTCATAATTAGCTTATGTTTCAATAGCCTCTCCAACTTGGGCATAAACGCATCGACATAGTTGGAGATTTCCCTGTTGGAGATCTCCCAGATTGGGATGATCCCCAACCTCCTAAACTCTTCCTAATCCTATATAAACTAGGATTTTTCTAGTTTATACCCCTAAACCCCTTAGCTGATGGATTTCCCTATAGATTTAGTTCCTTATTCACTAGAGCATCCTCGCATTACTGTCTGTATTCTATATTTTGCATTTTCTTGCAGGAACTCTACTATTTTTTAGTTGAATCTAGCTTGGATTGTCGCAAACGATCCCGGATGATTTCAGACGATATTGTCGAGGAGCGCAGATGATCTCGTACAATTGGAGGCGATCCCAACTATAGTCCAGATTGAGGGCAATTAGAGTCTAGAGTTTGCATTTCCTTAGCTTTTCTGCATTTTCCTATTACATTTTTACACTGTCTTAAATTATTATGTTTATGCATCTTGGAGTTCACCTCATCTAATATAAATGCATGATAAAATAAAAATAAATTATGAAGCTGATGCTTTTCCTCTTTAATTACTATTTGGATCTGTTGAGTGGTGTTTTAACCCGATTGTGAAAAAACACTCTCCTGTAGGATCCGAGTCCCAAATCCTCTACTTGCAAAGAAAAACGATTTCTCCAAGGTTCTTATTATGCTAATTATTGATTATCAAGGATGCTGTTTAAAATGAAATGCTAAGAACACCTTAGGGTTTGCAAGTGGATGTTAACAAGGGGCACTGTGGTTTATTTAATTTTGAAAGTGCAATGGACTCTAAAATGAATAAAATCTGTTTTAATCTTTAATTCTGATGGATTTTTAGTGATTTATTCAAACACAATAATTAAACTGCTGAAAATAAAATATAGGTTTGAAAAGCAAAGACAAAAGTAAACAAAAGTAACAATAAGAATAGATTACAGTCAGAAAGATGTCATTAATCTGATGAAACCGAAGATACTGAGGCTTTCTACATACAACCTAACCTAATGAACCCGCACTTTCACACAATCCAAATAGGCTAGGTGCGGGTCTCGAGGGTTTCGTGGTAATTCCGAAAACAAGGCTTTCGCATGAAGCAACCAAGAGATCTTGCATTAACTTCACCTAAAAACCTAAGAAATCTGGAAAGGAAAGATAGACATTAAATCATGCATGCAGAAGTAACTCCTTCTTTCTCATCCAAAAAATGCCAACTCTCTGTATTTTGTATTAAAGAATATTTCGATTACATTCAAAAATGTTCCAGGTATAAAATTCCCAAACAAAAAGAAGGAAATTGCCCAAGTACAGGCCCAGAATAGCACGAAGCTCTTGTCTCTGCAACTCTGTATTCGGAAATTTCCAACCCCCCTTCAATTTGCATTTCTGGCTTTATAGCATTGTTATGGCTCTTCGATTTCCTCCGTCGCTTCATTTCACCTTCCTGCACATGACCCCTCAAATTCCTGCTTTTTCTCGCTTTGATTCACGCTCAAATTTGAAAACGCTTCAAAATTCATCTCTGCATGTAACGCCTCTGCAAGTTTGACACCTGTGCACCACGTGTCCTGCTTTTCCTACGTCCTGTGTAACGCTTACTGCGAAAAAAAAATGACAAAAATGCAAGTCTGCCTGTTCATCATCTTAGCCGCGATATGGTGACATGTCACGAAATCGTGACATGTCACGATATCGCTACCTGATTTCCTACCGTACGCCTTCATCAGCTCCCCGTAGTGATGTCTCGACCGTTTTTCATTTGTCTACCTCCAGCAACTTCTCGTAGCGATATCGCTACCCTTTTAACATTTTGAGCCCTCCTCTTCGAATGGTAGCGATATCGCTACCACTTTCTAACTTTGAGCCCTTTTCAAAATATGGTAGCGATATCGCTACCACCTTGGCCTTGCAGCGTCCCTTTGAAATGTGGTAGCGATTCGCTACCACTTTCGTTTCAAACCTTCTCCTTGTGACATGGTAGCGATTCGCTACCATTTTTGTTTCAAGCCCTCTCTCACTAAACTTGTAGCGCTATCGCTACCCTCTGACTTTGAGACTGGCCTTTATGAAATTTGTAGCGATATCGCTACCATTTTGAACTTTGAGTCTTCTTTCCGCAAGGCGTAGCAAAATCGCTACCGTTTCTCCGTCGGGCCTCCTTGGCAACTTTACGTCGCGACATCGCGACCATTATCATTCTCTTGCCCTCTTTCGACAAACCGTCGCGATATCGCTACCACCTCCATGCTTTGTTTCCATTGACCGCGTTGATCGTGATTTTCCGACATGTTGCGATTTCACGACAATTTTCCGGCTTCGGTCACGATTTCGCGACATGTCGCGATTTCGCTACCTGTCGCGATTTCGCGACCCCTTTCTACAATTGTGAATTTTCTCTTTTCCTTCAATTCTGGCATCTGGGTCACTGAGATCCTTCCCTGCAAGCCTGCAAAAAGGTGGGTCCCCAATTTTGGGGTGTGTTGTGGATCAGCCACAACAGGATCTATCATTTAGATAAATTTACAGTTATTTCTATCATTTCCCTTCGCTTCTATAGTTGTATATTTGGTATTTTGTATCTATTTGTGCGATTGCAAGTTTCTAACGAATTCGTCTAACAAATTCATCAGATTTTAGATGATTCTATCTGGTCTCAGACATCGACTACGATTTGAGATGATCTTGTGAAATATCAGATGATTACGTATGAATTATGGTAATCTGGACCGTTACAAAACTTAGAATCTTCATCAGACATCCAAAATCAGGTATGATACATTTTAGCTAGCATATTCTCTGTGATTAGCATTCATTCTTGTTTTCTGTATTCATTTAAATCAACATTGACATATAGAATATTTTAGATTCATCTTGGCCAAACCTAGGAGTTGAATGATCGAGTATAAAAATGAACACATCAAACCTACTATCAACCTAGGTGTGGAAATTACCACTCAAAAGTTTCTTGGTGAACCCACCATCCGTAAAAAATTCACCCATATACCCTTCCCCCGAGAGGCGGGACCTTCAAAGGGACTCTCAGTCCGAGGTATTGTCCCATCCTTTTCACATCCCCCTTCCAGGCGTGGATCCTATAGCATGAGGGTAAGTATGCGAAAAATTTGGAGCGATACATTTTGGTGAACCCAACGTGAAACAAAAACCTTTTGAAAAAAAAAAAAACAAAAAACAAAACATAAATGCATTTAGAATAAAAAATTGCATATCATATTTAGATGGTAGACTATAATAAAAGATGAGTTGTCACCATTAATGTTGAAAATCAATTAGCAGCTATAGAGATTACTTTTGTGCTCAGAGACCTCAAAAAAATAGGGTTCAACCTTTGTGGGACGAACTTGATAGGAGATTGAATCTCATTTCATCTAGAGCAACCGAACTTAAGCAAATCAAGAGGTTTGTCCTAGATAGAATCCTGGATCCCGATCAAGTGATTTTATATCATGAACTTCAGAGAGCTTGCCATAGGTGGTTAGCAGATAAAAGAGCCCTTGTGTCTTCTGAGTTGTATACCTTTGAGGAATACATCGATAATGTAGTTATAGTACATAAATTTCTATCTCGTATAGAGGACCAAGAGGTCATTCTTACAGATAGACAAATATGGAATAGAGTTCCCATAGCTGTGTTATATCGAGAGTATTGCCATGAGATTTATTTTTACGAGACAAAATCTGAAACATATAATATCACTATAGCACACTTTATCAAGTTATTGAAAAACCATTTCCAATTTGAAGAGGAGCATTTTATGACTCCTGATGAACTTGATCCTATCAATGATATCTATAAACTATTTATAGAAAACTAAGCTATTCTTTTATTATTGTTATTTCTTGTATTTAGTGTACTGTTTGTTGTCTTTATAAGCATAAAACAAAAATAAATAAAAACAAAACAAAATCATAACAAAAGATCAAAATATTTTCTTTTAAGCATTATAGTAGGTATATAATTAAAATATATACCTCCCAAAATCTGTTGCAAATATATTAATATATATTTGCTAAAATCTAAATTTAGACATAATGACTAGACTCAAGAATGGAAAACAAATTGAAGTAGAAGAAGATTGGTTAGGAAAAACCATAAATAAACTAGATACCCTTCTTGAAGACCCAATTCAGGAAGAAGGAACCTTAAACCAACAAGAAGAAGAATTTGTGGATGCAAATGAACAAAAAGAAAATGATAGAGAGGAAGGATCCTCATCTCCTAAAATATCTCCAGAAGGAGCTGTTACTTTTGAGAACATGGAACATTTTTGGAAATTCCTCAATACTAATAGTGGCACTATTAATAGAGCAGTTCATATGGACAAAGATCAAATTAGTGACACTCAAGCAACCCTAGAAGACATATATCACACACACACACTAATCCTTTGTCCTTCGTTGATCAAGAGAGTGATCAAGCTGGACCGTCCAATTTGGACATGGCTACTATAATCCAGAATATGCAACAACAACAGGTTACCCAACCACCTAGAGTGCCTGTTACCAAGCCAAGGGTTATTCCCACACAAAATAAACCTTCATTCACTGCTCTATTTCGCCAAGCTATTGATCAATATACCTCAAATCAAAAAAATCCTAAAACAAAACCAAATACCAATTTCCAACAATTTGGGATACAACATAATGCTACAACAAATCTTCTTCATAATACTCTTCCTACCAATCATTTGCATAACAACAATATGGCATATAATCCTTATGTCCCACATTCCTACGCTCCCAAGTCCCATATTCATGTACCACCAAACCAATATGGTGGACAAAATGGTAATATGGAAGCCATGGTGAAACAGTTAGTCTCTCACATGGACCAGATAGATCCCTACCATCCCTCATACAATTATCGAGAGATGTGTAGTCAACCTCTAGACCCTATAGTTGTAGCACAACCATATCCCAAACACTTTCCTATGCCTGTCCTACCTATATATAAAGGAACTAAAGATCCCATAGAGCATCTTCGTATGTTTAGGATAGCATGTCATGACATATCACATGATGACTTGTTATTACTAAAAATGTTCTCGAAAAGTTTAGGGGGGATGGCATTGGAGTGGTATTATCAATTGCCCACTCATTCTTTGAGGAATTTCGAAGAAATAGCTGAGTCTTTTGTACATCAATTTAGTGCCTATATCGAAAGGCATGTAACCATTAAAGATTTGTACAACCTAAGAAAAGACAAAGATGAGTATTTTGCTAACTTCTTAGCTCGATGGAGGCAGTGGATAGGAAAATTACACTTTGTGTTACCTTATCGGGAAATGTTGGATATTTTTATCAATAATTTACAAGAACAACTATCCTATGAATTATCAAATGCTACCTTGACCACCTTCGATCAAGCTATATATTTAGCTCGAAGGGTGGAAGATGCTCTCATTAGAAGAGGTCAGCTCAAAAATAAAGATGATGAGAAAACATCCAAAAATCAATATAAAAATAAACAAGTTGTGGGTGACGGAGTCACTGATAGCAGAAACATTGCCAATGTTAATACTGTGAAAACAATAGAGAAGTTTATATTGAAACCTCTTGATAAACCACCTCGAGAATTTACTAGGTTAAATCAACCTTTATCAACCATTCTCCCACAATTACTAGCACGAGGTTTGATCCAATTACCAACTATTCGAGAACCTGATCCAACCATACCTGGATATAGAGCTGATTTACATTGTGATTTCCATAGATGGCCTGGACACGCTACCAACTCTTGTAAAATATTAAAACATAAAATACAAGATTTAATTGATAACAATGAGATGGAGGTGCAAGCCTTTCAATCTAAACAAAATCCTTCTAATAACGCTCAAAAGAACATTCCATAAAATCAGAATCAAAATGCCAATCAATCATTGGACATATTTCAACATCCTTTACCAAAGCATGGTAAAGAGGTGGCTAATCAAATTGAGCATCATAATGTTCCCCCTCCTACCCAATATATAGGAACTATTAGTGGACAATTACCTGTTCATGATCCATAAGTCTTTGACACAACTTTATCCATGGTTACGGCCAAGCCTCTACATAATATTAAAACACTTGATCTTAGTGACACCGAATATGAGACTAAAAGTGACATGGAAATCACCTCAAAACAATCGAATAGTTCTGAAGATGAATCAGATCCTATTCAACCTATCACAAGTTCTATGGTTCCAGAAGCACCATTTCCTAGAAGAATCACTACTAGACCATCTTCTAACCAATTACTTTCTAATGAACAAGCCATAAACGCTAGAACAAGACCTATTCATCACCTAAAAAATAATATTGTAGGAACCATCGGAGCCATTACTAGACAACAGGCTCAAAAATCTCCACAGGATCAAACTCAGAATGATGGATCAGTTCTATTTGTTTTGAAAAATCCCAATAAAGGGAATTATGCACGTAATGTTCAACCTAAGCCTCATTATAATATTAATGAACAATTATCCAATACTACAACTAGAATTTCCCTTTTGGACCTGTTAAGATCCTCTCCTACCCATATGGATGAATTAATGCTCACATTAAGCCAAATGATGGTACCACAAAATATTCAACTCGAAGCCATGTCCAATACTATCATAACTCGAGAAGTCGATTGTATTGACTTTCGGGATAGAGATATCCCACAACATAGTCTACATAAGGATAACCCCTTATATATTACTGCCCTAATTGGGGATGTAGCAATTAAACGAGTCTTGATTGATAATGGTTCATCTTTAAACATATGCACTTTTGACTTCTACCAACGATTTGGGTTTAGAAGTGACGAAATGAAAAGAACTGATATGATTATAAAGCCTTCAATGACAAAACACAAGAAAAATGTGGAGTCATTACTATGCCCTTGCAAGTTGGTCCTAGAACCTTAAATACGACCGTGTTTATTGTACATTGCCCTGCATTGTACAATATACTTTTGGGTTGCCATTGGATCAACGCGATGCGAGTGGTTCCATCCACTTTACATTAGTGTGTTAAATTCAAATTTAAAAATCAGTTGTTTACCATTCATGGTGATCCTAGACCCTTTGATATGTGTGCTTTGGTAGAACCTATTGGAGTTTAATTTTTCCCTGCCCTGTCATCCACACATCCTAATTCTCATCATCCGCCTAAATGTGTGAAACACACACCCATAACATCATATACTCTTTCAACTACACCTATACATATAGCTCAACCATCTTCTAAACAAACCACATTAGGACCTCGAAAAGATCCTAAAATTACAACCAATGCTTCCTGTTTTACTCCTATATCTTCCATACCTATAGACTCACCCATCGATATCCCTATAACATCTACATCCACTACAGGCATCCTTTCCACATCCGATGATGTAGAAAATGTTACTTCTACCTCTTATGCTCTTACTGATGAGCTCTTACCTGATTTATCTACAATTCTTATATCAGATGAAACCAACACTGCCATGCAAGCTTCCATTATTTTAAATAAAATCCCACCCTCTCCTCGTACCTTGGGCCTCCCACAGCCTATGGGAAGTATCTACCAAGTCGGGAGTTGTGATTTTATTTATAAGGGATATGATTGGGGAAGAATACCCCAAAACATCAAGACACATTGTGATGGATATGCTAGATGCTATTTTACTAATGAGTATATTAAAGCCAAGCCTATAATGCTTAAATTGGGATATAAAGGGAAAGGTTTGGGACCTTCCCAAAATGGTATGAAAGAACCTTTTGAGGTAGAACCATGGCCTGCCTACTGTGGCGTGGGCCTATTTTCTAGTAAAAGTCAACCCTTCCCATTTGAGGAGGATGACCATCTTGTGTGTTACCAAGATTATTTGGATAAACGAGATGTCTTGCATTTAATGAATAAGCCTCTTACATGCAATATGCTATCCATAGCTTACCTTGAGATGATTGCCGAATCCGATGACGAGTTGGAGGGAGATATATTTCATGATGTTTCCATTGAGGAATTTTTATATAATGGATTTTATTTCGATGGCTCTATACCTAGTATAGCCCAGCTTGAAGATATGAATCCTCAAGACGAATTATCCAAGCTAACCTTGGAAGAATTACAAGAATTGGGTGTTTCACCCGCCCCACCTAATTTTGAGAGAGATTTACATATGGAAGTTGAAAATGTTATAAAAATTAACATTGGAACCAAACATAACCCTCACATAATCAATATTGGATCAGAATTAATTCAAGAAAAACAAGATAAATACATTTCATTTCTTAAAGAATATGAAGATGTCTTTGCTTGGACATATGAAGACATGCCAGGTTTGGACCATTCTGTAGTTATGCATCATCTAGTAGTCCATCCAGATGCTAAACCTGTTAAACAGAAACTTAGAAAAATGCATCCTAAAGTGGCCTTACTAGTCAAAGGAGAACTAGAAAAACTGTTGAAGGTCGTTTTTATACAAGCCATTGATTATGTTGAATGGATTTCAAATATAGTTCCAATAACTAAGAAAGAAGCCACTAAAGTTAGGGTTTGTACATACTTCAAAGATATTAATGATGCATGCCCTTAAGATGATTTTCCTCTTCCCAACATGGATCAAATCATTTACTTTACTACTGGAAGTGGAATGATATCCCTAATGGATGGGTTCTCTGGTTATAATCAGATCATGGTAGCTCCTAAAGATCAGGCTAAGACAACATTTATTACCCCTTGGGGAAAATTTTGTTGGAAAGTAATGCCATTTGGTTTATAGAATGCAGGTGCAACCTATCAACAAGCTATGACGTATATCTTTCATGATATGATGAATGATATTCTAAATGATTATGTAGATGATATTATAGCTCGTTCTATCAAAAAAGATGATCATTTAAATGACTTGAGAAAAGTATTTGATCGGTTAATGGAATATCTTATCCGACTAAATCCAGCCAAATGCATATTTAGAGTCAAGTCTGATAAATTATTAGGGGTTATAGTCTCTTTACGCGGCATTGAGATTGACCCTCTCAAGATCACGACTATCATAGATATGCCCGCACCCACAAATATATCAAAATTACGAAGTTTACAAGGTAAGCTTCAAGCTATTCGTCGCTTCATCGATAAGTTGGTGGACAAAACTGGACCCTTTCTTAAGCTTCTTAAGAAAGATGTCTCTTTTCATTGGGACGAAGAATGCCAGGAAGCATTTGAACTCCTTAAGCAATATCTCCTTAAACCACCAGTGCTTTCCCCACCTAGATCCGATCGTCCATTTATCTTGTACACTTCTACTTTCGATTCTGCCTTAGGAGCTATGTTAGCTCGACTTGACGATGAGAAGAAAGAACATGCTAATTATTACATCAGCAGAACCTTAATCAGTTATGAAAATCGCTATACCATATTAGAGAAGCTATGTCTAGCAGTTGTATTTTCTACACAAAAACTATGAAATTATATGCTTAGTCAGAAAATGTATGTTATTGCCAAATTTGACCCTTTGCGATATCTCATGAGTCGACCGTATTTATCTGGTCGTACAACAAAGTGGGTTTTGGCGCTAAGCGAGTTTGAACTCACATTTATAGGACAAAAGTCTGTTAAAGGTCAAATCATAGCAGATCAATTAGCTACTGCACCCTTAGAGTCTACTCATCCCCTCATCATTGAGTTTCCTGATGAATGCCTTAAACTAGAGGTAGACCATCCCGAGCAATGGTCCCTATACTTTGATGGAGCCCGATGCATGAGTGGGGCTGGTGCGGGTATTATTTTAATATCTCTGCAAAAACATCTTATACCTTTGTCCTTCAAATTAACATTTGCTTGCACCAATAACATTGCTGAATATGAAGCTCTTATCCTTGGATTGCGAGTTGCCTTGGCATTGAAAATTAAAAATTTATTGGTTTTCGGTGATTCGCAACTTGTCATAAATCAAATCAATGATGTTTATCAGACCAGAGATGATAAATTACGCCCATATAAAACATATGTTTTGCAATTATTATCCTTATTTGATCAAGTTACTTTGGAAGCTATTCCTCGAACTAGCAATCGTGTAGCTGACGCTATGGCTACAGCTGCATCTCTTTTATCCTTGGAGTTAGACAATGAATATGCTACCATAATTATTCGTCGACTCCAGGAACCCGATTCAATCAAATCATGCTTAGAACCTTTGGATGTGTTTCTCATCAACGAAACAACTCCTAAACCATGGTACACTGATATATTTATTTTTTTTGTAGAAAGGAACCTTCCCTGATGGTTGTACTAGCAACCAGCATAGATTATTACATAGAAAAGCAAGTCGCTTCATGATTATTGGTAATACCTTGTACATAAGATCTTTTGAAGGCATCTTACTGCGATGTTTGAATCTAGAAGAATCTAGATCAACTTTGAATGAAGCCCACAATGGATCTTGTGGGGGACATTTTAGTGGTAGCACCATTGCTAAGAAACTCCTTCGGATAGGATATTTTTGGCCTACCATGGAAAATGATGCACATAATTATGTGCAACATTGCAAAAAGTGCCAAAAACACGCTGACCTTGTCCATGCGCTTGCACAAGAACTACAGGCTATTTCATCTCCTTGGCCCTTTTCAAAATGGGGCTTAGACATCATTGGAAAAATCAACCCCGTGTCATCTGATGGACACAAATTCATCATAACCGCCACTCGAGTATTTCACGGAGTGGGTTGAAGCTATGCCATTAGCTTCTTGCACTGGAACACAAGTTTCCAAGTTTATTTTTAACCAAATTATTTGTAGGTTTGGAATTCCTGCAAATCTCATTTTAGATAATGGAACTTGTTTAAAAAATAAAGATTTTAAGAAATTATGTCAAAAATATAAAATTCAACATCGTTGGTCCACTCCCTATTATCCTCAGGGTAATGGCCAAGCAGAAGCATCTAATAAAACATTAATCAAAATTCTCAAAAAATTGGTTAATAAATTCAGGCGAGATTGGCACATCCAATTATATCCTGCTTTGTGGGCCTATCGAACTAGTGTTCGAACCCCCACTGGAACTTCACCTTTTGTCTTGGTTTATGGTGCTGAAGCCGTTTTTCCCTTTGAATTAGAAGTTCCTTCTTTGGCTCTACTACTTCAAGATACCGAAGTAGGGGATGAATATCGTGCTGGCAGACTTAGTCAGCTAGAACTTCTAGATGAAAAGTGCATCAATGCTTTGGAGCATCTTCGTGCCTACCAAAAAAATCTTAAGAGAGCATATCTCAAGAAAGTTCATCACCGATCCTTTGAGATCGACGACCTTGTCTTAAAAAGAAAATCAAAAAAATACTAATGCAACTAAAAACCTTAAAGGTAAATTTGAGCCCAACTAGCTTGGACCATATGTCATCACTACTAAATTTGGATCGGGAGCATACAAATTATCTACCTTAGATGGTAAATAACTTAAAGAACCTATGAAAATTATGCATCTCAAACGCTACTATGCATAAAATTTGGTCATTTCATCATTGTATATATTTGTTTTGCATATTATTTCCTTTTAGTCACTTATATAAAACTTTCAAAAATAATCACCTTGTATTTCTTTCAATTCATAACTTAAAATCAAAAACATCAAAATCATCAAAATCTTCAAAAACATATTTTATTTTCGTATCTGTCAAATCGTGCAGTATTGCAGTTATATTTTCAGTTATTTTGGACAAATTAGCATTTATTTGGAATCCCGCACTTCCACACTCACATGAATAAATATCTTGATTTTATTTGGTATGATTATTCATCTCTCTTATATCAAAGTACACAGTTGAATTAAATAAAGTTTTGAGCATCGAGAATTGATCTTGTTATTTACTTGAACCAAGTATATCTTTTCATATTAAAATGATTTCATTGCAAATTCGATATGATGCTACATCGTAGAAATGGTTTCCTGAGAAAAAATTTTCCCTGCTATCCTATCATGCACATGGTCTAGGATATTTAAGAATTGACAAAAGGACAAGCTCACCCCTACCCAAAATAAAAATCCCTTGCTCTACAGCTAATCCGAGCAAGTATCCCTAGAATAGAAAGAACATAAAATTTCAAGAAAAAGAGAAAAAGAAAAATGTTATTTTGTACCATCACAACAATATTTCAGCATTATCTCAGTATCAAGCAAAAATACAAAAAAAAAAGAAGCAAAAGTGAAAAGCAAAAGCAAAATGCAATAAAATCCTTTCCCTACCCCTTGAAAAGAAAAGAAGGGTGAATGAGCTTGAATCCCTGGAATTATCAATTATTCGAAAACTGTGAGGTAAGCCCCATAATAGGTGGTTTGTGCCCAACCCGCTTGGCCTTGGGTAATTCCTAGCGTGGTGATATGTTTGTCACATTAGCGACCTTATTTTGTACAGACCTATGTCAGCTTATGGATTAGCTAGCTCTTGATAACCCGACTTACATAGTAGTCTGGTATGGTTACATGCATATAAATCATGGTCAACGAACATTCATTTGGTTAAGGCAAATTACTTGTATCAAATTATCTTGCTCAAAATTGGTGAATAAACAATATAATAGCACACACATTTGTATTTGAGAGATTTTGTATCATTATGATAAATCAAGATTGGTAATGAACTCACATTTGCACATGAGGATCTCTTATAAATCTACATTTGTCTTTGAGATAATTTAAAACATTTCTGTAATTCTTTTCGAAATAGTTTTATCTTCTTATTTCAAAATTTTTGTTTTGTATAAAAGCAATTATATACATTTTCTCACAAAATCTCAAAATTATTTCAAACAACATTTTCATATTATTATTTTTCTGTTTATCAAAAGTCAAAAATTCATCTTGCAATAAAACCAAAATATCAAATTCTCTTTGGATTTCGCGATGATGGTATAAGTCTATACCTATAAATTCTATGCCTAGCGCAAACCATTGTTCTAATTTTATTTTCCATTTATTTTAAAACAAATGCATAAAAAACATATGACTTGCATCATTATGTTACACAATTATGCTTTAAAACAAACGAACACTTATTCTATTTCATTTCATTATGTCAACATTCAATTTTGCAAACCATGGTATAGTTTCTAAGGAATTGTTCAAAATTTTATCACACTTAGGAATTTATGCCTAGCAAAATCATATTTCTTTTAGTATCTCATGCATACTATTTTTATGGAAATATGAAAACAAATCATCAAACCATCATCATCTCCATCATCACAACACAAATTCTTAAGACAGTCTCTTAAGCACTCTTTTACTTTTAACAATATTTCTATACTGGGATTAGCTTGACGACCGAGCGAGCGGTGACTCCATGAAATGGTCTATAACAGAGACAATGTCCTTTGAAATTATTGTTAGAAGTATCTTTTTATTCAAATCACACCACAACAACCAATTGTTTACATCAGATTATTTTATTTAAATTTTACAACATGACATCAAATTATAATATTTCCAAATAGCATAATTACATGAATCATCAATCAAACAAGCAAACAATTCAAAAATTGAAGCATCATAAAAACATATGAACAAGTCATATCAAAAATATCATCTATATATATCACAAAAATTATATACATCATATCAAAAATGGATTGGTATGCCACAATCTATACCCTAGCATACTCAATCCTCTAAAAAATCTATACAATCTATGTGCAGTCTATAGCCACCTAGTCTCGAGAAGCCCTCAAGATCTCAGCCTCATCTCCTCCCCCGCCTTGATGTGGAGGAGGTGGTCCCATAGTAGTTTGTGTTGTGTCTCAGGTCCTCACTATCGATCGTGAGGATGTCCTCATCGATCCCATCCTGATTGATTCAGTAATGTTGGCTGGCGGTTGTACCCTCTGGACCTTTGGAACTAGCTGGAAGTATACCCCTTGGTAGAATGTGGTCTACATCATAGACCGCACTAGCTCATCCCTACTCACCCCTCCGCTTCGTGCCCTAAGCCATGTAGTCTCATCCTACAGTGTTCGTACCTAAGCCTTGAGCTGAGTAGCCTCATCCTGCAGCGACTGCACCTAAGCTCGAAGGTGGGCAACCTCAGCCCGGAGAGCCACTATCTCGCTACTATCCCCTACATCGACACCCTTACCCTTATCAGGCGATGGTGGTGTCTCCCCCTACTATGAAGGGAGTCTCTCCTCCCCTCCGCCCTATCTCCCGTGGCATCTATGGAGCCTGACCCATCCGCTGGCATCTCTCCTGTGGGGACCGCCACTGCTCTCTCCCCCCGTGACCTCGTGCTGCATCAATGGCAGCCTGGCATCACCTCCCCATTCAGTGCACCACGGCATGCACTGGACCCTGTGCCATCATCATCCGAGGAGGGTGGATGCCTACGTAGCAGGCATCATAGCCATCAGCAACCCTAGCGTCGTCACCATCCACTAGATGGATGGGGGTATCATCCGCATCCTGGGTCTAGAACTGTTGCATGTATGGAGCCCCACTCAGTGTAGTACTATCCCAAATAGTTCAAGAGTACTCATAATCCCTAAGAGAAGGGATCCCTTACTGTAGATCGAACTGCCATAGTACCTGATCGTAGCGATGAAGCTCTACCTCTCCCCACTCTATCCTCAACCAGTAGACTCGCCTGATGCGATCCAGCTCCTGCCCATCCTCTGCCCACCCGAGGTGCTCTCTCCATAGCCTCCAGGTGATCTGGTCTAGGATGAGGTCATCTAGCAACCTCCATGACATCGATAGATCTATCCGTCATTATGACCCCCTTTGTAGCCACCAATAGAAAACCTGGGGCCTCTCCCAATCAACCCCTATCAATGGGAGCCCTATCGGCCTTCGTATCGCAATGTGCTCCTAGCACCAAACCTGTAGCAACGATGTCAAGACCAGACATCGACCTCCCTTGTATATGACCCCATACAGGATCCTATACAAGCGGTAAAGTACAAATTTGCCCTATGCAAACCTATACCCATGGTATCTCATGTCACAAACTATGTCTAAGAGCACCCACGGTAGTCTGCACCCACTCTGGTGGCACAGTAGTAAGCCACCGACCACTCCTATCAACACCTGAGTCAGCCTAGATGCCCAGGCATCTGTCGTAGAGACTCAATGTTCACTCTGCCCTTCTCCAGGGAAAAGCTCAGGTCTCTAGTCAGTCTCGTCATTGCTTGGCCCTAATTGGCCATAGGCATCATCAAACATCCCTATATGGGGATCCTCATAGTCCTCCATATGTCCTCTAGAGTGGGAGCCATCTCCCCTATTGATAATTGGGAGCAGGATGACCCCGGATAACACCTCTCTGCTAGGGCTATTAGTAGCCCCATATCAGTCGGTACTTGTGGCATCTCTACCACATGTCGTAGCCTGACCCGTGCTAGTTGGTCTTGCTCTGCCTGGTCGAGAGCAGCAAAGTAATATCTCAGCCCATTGTATTTCCATTCTTGGATATTTACTAATCCTTTCTGCAAAACAAACAATAAAACAACAAAATTCATTAATAAATCAATCATTGCAATAAAATAAAAAAAAAAAAATTAATCAAGCTTAAAGATGATATCGTCCACCATTGGATGATATCGTCTCAAATTGGGCAACATCATCCTTTGTTAGGATGAAATCATCTCTGATTTCGCAACTTGGGGATCGCCCCTCATTGAACGAGATCACCCCTAGTTTGCCGATTTCACCCTTAGACGAAATCGAAGATCTAGAGACGATTTCAACGAAATAGGGACGATTTCGTCCCGACGTCGTCGACGGCCTAAAAACAGCCGCGATGCCCCAAAAAATCAAAATTTAAATCCACAAATTGCACAAAGTTAATTAAAACCTAATCTACTAGGATTAGATCCTTACCCGTAGCCCACATCGGACCTCTGTCGCTTTGTGCGCTGTCTCCACCATTTTTCTCTCTGTAGAGCTCTGGAACAGTAAAAATGAATTAGGGTTTTACCTTATTTTCTTAATTTTATTTCAAAATCAACATTTTAATTTTGCTTTTTCGTATTTTTACCTCAAACGTTCGATTTGGGTAAAAACACGAAGGGGGCACAATAGTCAGCATTCATACGATTTGACCAAGAATCATCGTCTAAAAAATTGAGTATATTTTTGCTTTCTCGTAAAATGAGAAAAACTCGTCTTTAACACATTTTCTTCAAAAAATTCGCTAAAGAGGGGGCAAAATGTAGCACCCTAAAATTGGCACGGTTAAACCTTAGTAAAAAGATAAAAATTTGAATTTTAACCCCAAACCGCCCGTTAACCACTTGTTACCCACTTTCCTCATTTTTCGTGCCATTTTTAGGATTTGTTTTGACCGTTGGACGATATCGTCACAGATTAGATGAAATCATCCCCGATCTGACGAATTCGTCTAGAACAGAACGTCGAGACGATTTCGTCCCAAAACCAAATTTTCATAATTAGCTTATGTTTCAATAGTTTCTCCAACTTGGGCAGAAACGCGTCTACGTAGTTGGAGATTTCCCTATTGGAGATCTCCCAGATTGGGATGATCCCCAACCTCCTATCCTCTTCCTAATCCTATATAAACTAGGATTTTTCTAGTTTATCCCCCTGAACCCCTTAGCTGACAGATTTCCCTATAGATTTAGTTCCTTATTCACTAGAGCATCCTTGCATTACTGTCTGTATTCTATATTTTGCATTTTCTTGCAGGAACTCTACTATTTTTCAATCGAAGCTAGCTCGGATCGTCGCAAATGATCCTTGACGATTTCGGACGATCTTGTCGAGGAGTGCAAACGATCTCGTACGATTGGAGGTGATCCTGAATGTAGTCCATATTGGGGGTAATCAGAGTCTAGAGTTTGCATTTCCTTAGCTTTCCTACATTTTCCTATTACATTTCTACACTGTCTTAAATTATTATGTTTATGCATCTTGAAGTTCACCTCATCTAATATAAATGCATAATAAAATCAAAATAAATTGTGAAGTTGATACATTTCCTCTTTAATTACTATTTGGATTTGTCATTTAGATAAATTTATAGTTATTTATGTCATTTCCCTTCACTTCTGTAGTTGTATCTTGGGTATTTTGTATCTATTTGTGTGATTACAGGTTTTTGACGAATTCGTCAGATTTTAGATGATTCTATCTGGTCTCAGACGACCGACTGCGATTTGAAACGATCCTATGAAATATCAGATTATTACATATGAATTGAGGTGATCTGGACTATTACAAAACTCAGAATATTCATTTAGAGCATCTTTACTATTACAAAACTCAGAATCTTGGAAAGACACTTGAAAGTTTAAAATAATGTCTAAAATATTTAAAGCATTTTTATAAAGAATTTGGTATGTAGGTAAACACTAGTAATACTAAAATTATGGTCATATCTACTCAAAGAGAGAAAAAAGAATCATATATTTTATTTGAAGGAAATACTTTAGAGGTAGTAATAGAATACAAATACCAGCTCTTTTTGGCATTTTTGGTAGTTTCTAAGAATGTAATGGTTGAGTGGTACTTTTGTGTAACTAAAAAAAAAGAGTTGTGTTTTTTAATGTGAAGAATATATATCTTTTAAAATAAAAGGGAGAAGAGGGTTTTTTGAAGAAAGGACTGTCGGTGCATGTTGTGAAGAATTTTTTTCTTTGGCATTTTGATTGAAAAAATGTGCAAGGTATAAGAAAATCAATGTGCAGATTTGAGAAGATTGAAAGGGTTAGACAAAATATTTTAGAAGAGAATATTTGTGAGCTAGACCACTCAGGGTCTTTTGATGAGATTTAATACTTTTATCAAAGCTTTTTAAACTTGTCGGGTCGTGAAGAACACAAGCTTATACTGAGAGGGGGGGTGAACAGTATAAGACCACTTTTTACTTTTATTTTCAATTCAATATTATGCAGTGAATAGATACCAATATCAATAGTAGTAATCAAAGCAATGCATAAAACACCATACACAATAGAGACACCACAGTTTACGTGGTTCACCCAATATGGGCTACTCCACGGAGAAAATATTTTACTAAAACTTTATCAATCAATATCTTTGGGAATCCTTCCCAATTAAATTTTTTATGGATCTTTGTTCAAAGGAGATGTTGATCCCCTAATCTCAAGTTTTTGGATTTATTCCATAGGATAACTCTTTCCCCTTATGCTCTGGCTAGTGATCTTCTAGAAGACTTTGTCTCTCTATTGCACTAATTGGTGGATTTCTCTCCACTTGAAGACACCTCATTCAGATTTATCTTCAATTATGTTGGCTACTAGATCTCTATCCACTGAGACTTTGTACTCTATACTTTGTAACCTCAAAAGCTCTGTCAATAGGCTCACTTAGAACCTGCTCAATAGGCTCACTAAGAACCTACTCAACAAGCTCACATAGAACTCGTCCAAATTTGCTAAAAAAGATAACACAAAACTTGTCAAATCTACTCAATAAGCTCACATAGAACTTGTCCAAATCTACTCAATAAACTCACACATAACTTGTCCAATATGCTCAACAAGCTCACATAGAACTTGTCCAAATCTACTCAACAAGCTCACACAAAACTTGTCCAAATATGCTCAACAAGCTCACACAGAACTTGTCCAAATCTGCTCAACAAGATCACATAAAACTTGTCCAAATCTGCTCAACAAGCTCACATAGAACTTGTCCAAATCTACTCAAGCAAGCTCACCAAGAACTTGCCCAAATCTGCACTAGCAAGCTCACCAAGAACTTACCCAAATATGCACTAGCAAGCTCACCAAGAACTTGCTCAATAATTCAATCTCATAGAAGCATAAAGAGAATTGTTAGAGACTCAATATGTTCTTATACTCAAATCCAATATCAACTCAAATCAATATTATAGAAGCATAAATAAAATTGTTAGAGACTCAATATGTTCTATCCTAAAATCTCAATCTCAACTCAAATAAATCTTATAGAAGCATAAAGAGAATTGTTAGAGACTAAATATGTTCTATCCTTAAATCTCAATCTCAACTCAAATCCAGAATACAGAATAGTTTGTTTCATGGAACTTGAACAACCACTTCACACAATCACTTGACTAGGCTCAAAAAAATCTTCTCAACCAACTACCACAAGGAACAACTCTTTCTTACAAACCCTAGTCCAAGCATGTATCAACCAACTCAAATGTTTCCAACAATGCTCAACCAAAAATCTCACATAACAATGATACTCATGTTATTTTCAAGTTCAAGTTCTTTGCATAACCAATGGGATTCAACAATAATTCTAATAAAACATTCTTCACATAACAATGATACTCATGTTCTTCTCAAAACCTATCTCAGGTTTTTCACACTACTAATGGCTTCAACAACAATTCTTATAAAACAAGATTTAATAGCAACTCTCAACCCAGAAAATCTTGAAGCATTCAACCAACTACTTTCGAAAAGGAAACCACAACTAATCCTTTTCTCTCCAATGATATTTCAGAAAGCAACCACCATAAACAATCAATAGGATAACGTGCCCATACCTTTTATGAAGATGAAGAAGCCTTTTGGTTGTCCACAAAATCCGTCTCACTCAACACACTTTCTTTTCAAATTTCAACAAGGGTTAGAAATATTGATTAATAACACAATAACATCCAAATAACACCTTATTACTCCTACTCAATAACATACACCATGTCACTTCATAAATGAATTGATCTCTTTTGAAAAATAACAAAGCAACCTTAACTTTTGAACCTATTTACAAAATCAGAAATATCTCTTTATACACCTATTATTTCTCCCTCTAAGCAAGTTAATCAAATAGCCCTCGGAATAAGCTTTCCAACGATATATAATATGATATACTTCTAAAAAATAAATCACCATAAATATCTCCTTTTTTAAACATGCATCATAACCCTTATTCCTCCTAGGGCAACTTTAGAAAAATAAAATATATCTAAAAATTATTAACTTGCCTCTGTCCTTGATGGGATTTGATCTTGTGACCTTCCTTACTCAGTGCCTTAACTACAACCAACCTTCTGTTGGGCCACACACCCTCATGTGCTCAAAAGGAGCACACAACAAAACCTTATGCCACGAATATCTATGCCCTTCGAAAATAAAACGTGCTTCACACGTTTCAACATAGCAAAACACCACCAGGAAGAATCGAACGCAGGACTTCCTACATCACACACAATGCACGAACCACTAGGCCAAGGAGGCCTATATGTTTGGATTTACTCCAAAATAGTCTCTTCAACGAATGCGGAAATCTTAAGATTTTTAAAACCCTTTTTACACACAATTTGACACACGATGCACAGGCTCTTTTACCATTCAAATCCAAATATCAAATCGAGCACTTAGGGAAATAAATAAAAAATTTGGCATATATATATATATATATATATATATATATATATATATATATATATATATATGTCCTCCTCCTTTCCTTTTACGTCGACACTATAATTTAAATATTAGTTTTATGCCTTTCCTTTTTTTTGACGTTGACGCTATAAATTAAATTTTAATTTTAATTTTGAATATAAATTTTAAAAAAATTTAAATTTAAACTTAAATATTTAAAATTAAATATCTCCATCATCGGGGCACTTTTTTTGATGAAACGAAAAGCCAAACTAGTTGCTCCAAACCATCTATGAGAATCACTGCAAAATGCCTCTGCAGTACTTTTTCTAGTTTATCCAAACTAGTTGGGTTCATTTATAATAACTTCCAATCATGGGTCAAGAGATTACCGTCTAGCTACACTTGACATAAAATAACTAAAAGAACCTATGAACATAATGTTTTTAAAAATATATTATATTTAATTGACACCATCCTGTATCATTTAATTCACATCATCTTGAGACTTGTATCATTTATCTTTGATTATTCGCATGCATGGTTGCTTACTTACATGTCTACTTGATTTCATGATTTCTTTCTTATTAGATTTTAAGCCTAACTATCTCAAAACATCATAGGTCCTAGTATAAAAAAGACATAATATTATAGGTTGAAAATATCAATTGTAAAGAGTAGAATAATATATGAGCAATCAAATATATATCTAGGCCAATATAATATTGAAATAACATTCACTTATAATATCAAATATAAATGTAAATGACCAAAATAATTCATGTACAAGCATGAAGAAAATTTACAATATTAATTGCTCAAAATTTGTATACAAGATTTATTATCAATTATTTTCTCCTTTTTCTCATGTTACATTGTATGGAGCTTTATATCCATAATATAGACATAGAATATGACTCTTCATGTACTTGACTATTGATCTCCATATGACAACTCCCATGACCTTTGGCTTATCATCTTGTCACTTGTATACTAGACTCTTCAGTCTCTTCTTACTTGCACACTTGAACCTATGACACTTGAACACTGCTACATGAATCTTACTCTCCTACAAGCACTCCTAATATAAGATACTTGTGCACATCCTCACTTTATATATTTTCACACTTACATACATGACACTTGTGTACATTCTATCAATACACACTTGCACTCTTACTTACATGACATGTGCATTTCCTACACATTGATACTTACATGACAAGGAAATATAAATCACTCATATAAACTATAGAATTAATCCTAATCTATTATATATTTATAGTTGTACCATGCATGTACCATGTGGGTACATTTGCGTGTGCTAGATAATGTTATATTATCCAAAACCCCCTTGTATTATATTATTTGGTTATTTGATGTAGAACCAAATTGACCAAATATTTTATTACTCAATAGGTTCTTAAATATGGTGATAGGGTTTCAAACATTTTGTACAAGGATCGAGAAGGAAGATACAAATGGAAAGAAGATTTTTTTACAAGTATACTAGACATTGATGCTAGGAGGCAATTAAGTAGAAATATAACAACTATGATTATTCCAAGGGATGCCAAGGATAAATTTATTTGGTAGTTGAATAGCTTAGGAGAATGCACAACAAGAAGTGGATATAATGTTCAACACAAATATAATAATAATGTCACTAGAATATGGAGAGATATTTTGGATAACCCAAGCATTCCTAAAGTTAGAATGTTTGTTTGGCTAGTAGGTCATAGAAGAATTTTATCTTGGGATGACCTTATGAAAAGTGCTTTTCATGGCCCCTCTCAATGTGTTTTCTGTAATAAGGAGGAGAGTATTGACCATCTCTTGTGACATTGCTCAATATTCTAGAATCTATGGCAATGGATTCTTAATATGTTTGGTAAATGCATGGTAATTAATAACAAAATTGAATATTGGTTAAAGCAATGGTAAAGAACTTATAAAATTGAGGATTTACAAATAATATGGGATATATCAAAAGAACCAATACTTTGGACTTTATGGCTAGAAAGGAATAGAAGAATATTTAAAGGAAAGGAAAGAAATTTAGAGGTAATGAAAAAAAAGATATGTTTAGCCATATAGGAGTCTAAATCAATCCTATCAACTCACCCAATTCCAAATTTGAAGGCAGAGAGTATTGATAGACGAAGTCAAGTCATTAAATGGAATTATGATGTTGGGTACAAGAGAAGAAAAAATAAGGTAAATAATATAGTGGAAACCGCCAGATGTGGAGTGAGTTAAATTGAATTTTGATGGAGAATCTAAAGGAAATTTAGGACCAGAAGAAGGAGGAAGAATAATTAGAAATAATAGAGGAGATATTTTATCTCAATATGCTTTCAATAGTGGATTTAAGATAAATAATGAAGCTGAAGCTTGGGCAACTTTAGAAGGGTTAAAAATATGTAAAAAAATGAAATGGAATAGAGTATGGATGAAAGGTGATTCTATCATAGTAATAAATGCAATTTTGAGGAAAGCAAAGGCTCCATGGACATACAAGAGATAATTTTGGAAATTCAAGATCTTGCTAAAGAGTTTGAAGAAATCAGGTTTACACATATGTTAAGGGAAGGAAACAAATGTGCAGATAAGCTAGCCAATATAGGGGTTTTGATTGAGGATCATGAAGTTAAATTCTCTTTTCCATGGTTAGAGGAAGTAGAAAGTTTAGTTGAAGCTAACAAAAAATGTTGATTGCCTAAATATATTAATTATTAAGATTTACTTTAATGTTTTCCATTGGTAATATATATTTTTTGTAACAATAATGTGTTTTTGTTTATACTATTTATTATAATTTTTTTGGTTGCACTTGTGTTTCTAGAAGAAAACTAGCAATCCATATTTGGTAAAGTGGACTATGATAGTGCAATGTTTTGGAAATATTACTCTACTAAGATTCAAGGCATAGATAGTAGAGGTGACGTTTTGGCATAGTGAAGGATGCTATAGAAAAATATCAAGAAAAATGCTAAATTTTGGAGTAATTTTATTAATACAGAGATTTGAAAAGGTCTAGAAATGAAAATCAAGAATTCAAACATTTTTATGTAAAATGATGTAGATTTCTAGCTATAACATCTCAATTGAGATGAGAAGTGTGTCTATTTGTAAACTCTCAAACTCTAAAGAAGAGAGATGTAATTTATCAAATATGGAGAATCGAATACAACCCCTTATTATCAAGCAAAAAAAATAAATAATAAATAATTATTTTTAAATATTATAAAAATAAAAAAAATTAATTTTATACTTCAAAAAATAAAATATATTATTTTCACAAATTTTTCCATATTTTTGAGTGTTAATTATTTTTTTCATACTAATGTAGTAATTTAAAGATGTATATATTCTTATGTTTCTTTTCAAGGATAACATCCACCTATTTTCGAGTTTCATATGGTGCCTTCAAATCTTGCCTATTAATAAATTTTTCATCTTTAAAATTCATATAATGCCATATACTAAATTCTCAAGTTTCATATGGTGCCTTCAAATCTTCCCTATTAATAAATTTTTCATATGGTGCCTTCAAATTTTCCCTATTAATAAATTTTTCATCTTTAAAATTCATATAATGCCACATACTAAATTCTCGTTAAATTTTTCATCTTTAATGGCACATACTAAATTATGGTTATATTATTATTTGTTTATGATTTATACTTGCATACCATCAATTCTTTTCTATTTATAATTTTCCATTTATTTAAAAAAAAATAACGTATAAAAACTCAAGTAGATATTTATAGTAAAATATGAAAAAAATATTAATAAATATAACACACAATACACACCACGGTTAAGATATCAATAATTATCAAAATAGATATAGCTGAATACTAATAATGTAAATAAAAAACACCCAAAAATTCGTAAATAAATGTAACACCCAAAAATGCATAAATAAATGTAATTGAATTCAATTTATTCATTTTATTTAATTAAAAAATATCACAAAATATATGTAATTTAATATAAGGTGAATGAATAGTTGCAAGCTTGCTTCAGTGGTAAGGGATTTGGTATCTCTTTAAAAGGTCTAAGGTTCAAGCCTCTCTCAGTATGAGGGGACTAGAACCCCTCATAAAAACTTGTGTAAACTCATTAAAAAAGATACTAATAGTGAATGAAGCACGAGATTTGAGCAAGTGCAAGAACAAGATGCACTAGGTAGCATGGAAGAAAAGTTATATTTAAAAGCTCTAATGGAAAGTGATGATGTCCTCATTGGAAATATGGATGCCTAAATTATATAGTAAAGAAAAAGTGAATACATAAAAAGTAAGTAGCAAATGTTACACTAGAAGTGATTATCAAGAATGATATTGTCGAGCATGATATAATGGTTCTTAAAAGTAAAGACTTAATATGTAAGTTCCATGGATACTAGCCAGGGTTTTCAAATATTCAAAATTGGATCAAGTGGAAGTGGAGATTGAATTCAAATTACTCTTTGAAATATCTTTCTAAAGATTATTTTTATCATCTTTTCAATTTTGAAATTAGGAATAAAATATTAGGTGCTACCTCATAGTTTACGAGGAGAGATGCCCTTTATTTAAGACCATAAAATGATATTTGAAATTTTTGAAGGATATTAGATATACCTTAAAGAAATTCATGAAGGACTAACCATTAAGGAGTGAAATAATGCTATATATGTACCCAAATATGTTGTGGATATTTAAAAAAAATACCAAATAATCTATTAAGATTAAATTTGAATAAAAAAAATGGGATTAAAAAATGGATTATAAAACATTGTATTGTGATGCCACAATTATTTTGAGATTGGACACATGGCACGAGATTATAAAATGTAAATTATGAAGAAAGAGAATTTTTTTTATGGATAAAATTCAAGATGAAGCAAGGAAACCATACTATAATAAAATTTGAACTAGATCAAGGATATCCACTCCAAAAGAAAAATCAAAGAAATCCTATCTACAACATGATATGTCAAAGGCCACAATAGTTCACTTGGAACAACTACTAGAAGAAGCAAAGAAGAATACAAGATAAATTCAAAATAAAATAAAGATGCAAAGGAAGACATGGAGAGAAAATTTAAATAAAGATAAAATAAAAGGTCAAGATTATTCCAAGAAAAAACAAAATGAACTAAAGATGCAAAGAAAGACTTGGAGAAAAAAATTAAATAAAGTTAAAAGAAAAGGGCAAGATTATTCCAAGAAAATCATTTTCCTCATGTAGCATAGAATCCTCTCCTCGCAATACAAATGAAATCAATGTAAAGGTTATCCCTTCACTTTAGGGTTCTAATACAAATTAAATTAGTGTAGAGGTTATCCCTTGCACTTTAGGGTGTCAAGAGAAGCATAACAAAAAAAAAATGAGTATGGAGGATATTTATAAAAATTTAAGGTTTTCAAAGCAACTTAAGAAAGTAATAAAATAATATAAAGAAGATATTAATTTGGAGAAGCATAAAGAAAAAAATATTTTTGAGGTTATTCCTTGGAGTTCACAAACTTATAGATGATAAGTCTCACTATGAGTTATTTGAAAAAGTGAAGAGGACGAATATTCACAAATTAGGAATTTATAAAATTGAAAATTGGCAAATATGAGGACCCTCGACGTCGGCCCATTTACCTAAAATTTTCAATACCAATTTTTTTTAAGGGTTAATTCACCATAATATATATCTTGTACTTGTTGGAAAAGTCTTTTCAAGCCTCATCTAATGGTGGTGTTTTTATGAAATTATAATATGGTTTAATAGGCGAAAAGTGGCCCTAAATATGACCTTACATTTTAGGGCTACAAATACCCCAAAGTTTGATATGAAGATGCTCGATTTGATTTGTTTAGGATTTTCTATGATTCACCTTTTTTTTTTTATTAGGATTCACCATTTTTTTTAAGTACATTTTGAGTCCAATCCCTTATGCATAACCCTAGTGAAAAGATTGATGAAGATAAAAGTTTTGGCAGGAATGAAAAACAAGAAAGAAAAAATAAAGAGAAAAATAAATTTAAAGGGATAATGATATGAAAAAAATAGCAAATCTTGAAAGTGTCAAAAAAAAATACAAGTAAACTCACAAATAAAAATAAAAAATTGATGATGAAAATGATATCTTAGAATATTAAAGGCATAAATAAGACTCTTACAAAAAAAAAAAATTATTGAAGAATTGATAGGTTATTAAAGACAACACGTTTATAAATACGGAAACTAAGTAACAACTAATTTAACAATGTAAATGAAAGAATAAGTTAAAAATGATTTAATTACATTAATAACAATATAATAAAAACAATATAATATTTTAAAATAAAAGCATCTAAAACAATATAATGTTTTGTTTGAGTTAACAAAAACTACAAACATATTGAAAAGGAAAAATACTAAAAATGAATATTCATTTAACTTAACCCAATAAAAATCGCATAATTTTAAAAATAATAAAAAATATAATTCAATATTAATAATTAAAAAAATAAACAAAGTAAACATAAGAAACATATTAATAGACAACGCTCTCAGTGTAACTGACTAGTAGGAAACCATGTCAAAATATATGGATACAACGGTGAAATTGTAAATACAGGACATAATGACACCAGCAAAAGATTCATCCTTTTCCATAGAACAATACGGTAGACGGGATCAGTAGCACCTTGTATGAACATAAATTCCGCTAAGAGTGCAATGATTTACACACAATAATACATTATACATTATCAGCGGTGCCCAGTATGAATGTGAATTCCGCTAATAGCGCAATGTGATCAGAAGGCCAGAAATGCGAAGGAAGCACACCACCATCCACTTCCTTTATTTCGTCTTCATCCAAAACCTCAAGCAGAGACTCAACTCTCAAATTCGTCGCCGTATAGAATATATAGTCCACAGTTCCTTTAAAACTTTTTACCAGGTTGGTGAAACCCGGTTCGCCCATCATGCTCTTCTCTGAATTCCCAACCACTCCTTGTTCAAAATAGGAAGAATATGCACTCGCTAGAGGAATATTATGCCTAAACTTTTCTGCGCTGAACTCACCATAGCCATCCACAGTCAATTTCTCATGCCCAGGACCCAACTTCCCATCCAAAACCAAGTAATAAATCTGGGAATTAGGCAAAGAGTTGAAATCCCCAGCGACAACAATGGGCATAGACTCATGAAAACCTTTTTTTTGAAGGAGTGTAAGGAGGGAATTCACCTGCCACAGCTTCACATCAGGAGCCCTCGGACTCGAATGGATGTGTGTATTCGCCACACACAAAACCTCACAAGTGCCTTTGAAACCGAGGACAAGAATTAGGGCCACATTTCTCTTCGCAAACCTTGTTTTAGCTCTTGATCGCAGCAGCGGCTTACGCAGCTTCAAAGAGTGGGAATAATTAATTGAATTTACTGCTTCTGTTGAAGTATCGTCATATTCAAGCTCATGGTGTTGTAGGCAATCAAAGCGATTGGACCGGAAGAATGTGGCGCAGCCATGCTCGTGGTCTCCCTCATTAGAATGGCAGCGCTTCCCCTTTGGCTTGTAAAAGCCTTGGTATCCACATTTACTAAACTAGGGAACAAAATATTCATTGAAATGGTGATCCTCAACCTCCTGCAGGCAAACTATGTCGGCGTTGTAAGCGATTATTTCGGCCAGGAGAGTTTGCCAACGATATTCCCACTGGAGCGCCCATGGAGGGCAGAAGGGATGATTGTCTGCAGTGGCAAGAGATTTTGCAAGCACATTATAAGAAACAACATTGAATTTCTGATATCCCTCGGGGCCGCTATACACCTTCTTCATTTGGCGTTGGAATGGATTAACGGGCCTTGGAATGACGGGGTCCGTCACAAGTGAATGTGGGTAAACGATCTCGGCGCCCGTTGTAGAATTTGTAGCTACGAATTGAAGCTTTAAGGGGTGCCCTACATCCTGTGGGGTGGGAGTATAGGAGACGCGGTCTGTGCACTGAAGTGGGAGGAGTTGTTCTGGATGATCCTCTGATGATGATGCTGAGTTTTCGATGCGAGACCATCTGAATCTTAGGTCCCATACTTCCTGGTGGGGGTAGATGTCGCTGTAGATGGATTGGTCAAAGCGCATGCAGCTTCCTGCATCATCGGAGCTCTGGGGAGTTAATTTGACGCCGAGTACAGGAGTTTTGGATGGAAGGCTCAGGATTGGCACCAAAATGTTATGGAGAGTCTCATAATATTGCGGTTCACGAATTTCAGATTGTTCGTCCATCTTTATTAATGGAACGCTGGCTTGCATGGAGTGATCGAGGAAAAGTTGAAGTTGCCAATACTTGAGAAAGGAGTGTGATTTTTATGATACAAACTGGCTATTTATATGAATCCCAATGTCAATTTTGGAGTCGGCGTTCTTTTTCCTTATATTGACTTTGATTTGTTTATAGGAAGTTTCTTTTTCTTTTTGTTTTTTATTATGTTGTTTTTTTTTTTTTTATGCTTGGTTATAAATTTTAGGGTTCTTGGGGTTGGTCTGTTGGTCGGGCTTCTTTCTTTTGTTTTGGGTTAGTGACACGAACTTTTTAAAGTTTTTTATTATCAAGTGGGTTTAAATCTTGGGGTTGTCCCTAATTTTTAAGCGTCTTATCAAATATTCCTAAAATATTTTTAGATCAAACAACTAATTTTATTTATTTAAATCTTGGGGTTGTCCTAAATATCTAAGCGTATTTTATACTTATCAAATATTCCAAAAATATTTCTAGATCAAACAACTAATTTTATTTATTTATATATATATTTAATATGGGATTAAAATTGATTTTATTTATATTGCATCATCATAATTTAGCAATATTACACTAACTTAGGTTTTATATATATATATATATATATATATATATATATATATATCCTTTAAGTCTCCTTAAATTTTAAGAAATCTAACGGATTAAACTATAATTATGTAATACATTATTAAATTATACTATATATTTCTAATATGGGATTAAAATTTATTTTATTTATATTGCATCATCATTATAGAGTAGTATTACAATAACTTAGATATTATATATTATTAAGTCTCCCTAACGGATAAAACTATAATGATGTAATACATTAATAAATTATAATATTAAATGTAAATTTGTTTACAATTTGTCTATTGTTTTTAATGTTCTTTAAAATAAATAAAAATAGATAGATAAGTATTAACGTGAAGGGAATTCCAATCATGGAAAATGAAAAAGGAATTTTATAATATTTAAATAATAATTAATTAATGGATCTTGATCAAGTGGCATTAGCTCAACGGATTAGATTCGTCAATATTTTAAGGAGACCCAAGTTTGAATCTTGTCAAAATAATATATGGATAATATCCAAGATTAATTGTAATACTACTATGTGGTGATGATGTAATACGGGGTGGGGCTGCTTCAATCCCATATAACCCATTAAATTAATTAATTAATGGATCTTTGTGTATTGGTAGATATTAAACATTAAAGAACAAATGTTGAGTAATAATCAATTTCTTTGATTGACATCAAATACTTAAATACAATAGACGGTTACAACTATAGTATTACTAGTTCTATCTTATAACTTCCTAACTAATACATGCTTATATGTTACAACTAATCTAACCTCTTTGAGGTGTAATAAAAAGTATCTCTTTGAGGTGTAATAATAAGTAGTTTCTAATAAGGTAACATTTTCCTAACATTTCCTCCTTATTACAGCATGGTGTATATAAAGAGAGTTGTAAAATAAGTTAAATTTGACATGTATAAGGCTCTTTGTAAAAGTATCCACAAGTTTTTCTTCAATGGGACTGTATTGGAGCTAAATTTGGTTATTTTAAACTTGTTCTTGAATGAAGTGACACTAAACTTCAATGTGTTTTGTTCTTTCATGAAATATTGAATTCTTGATCAATTTTACAACGCCTTGATTATCGCAATTCAATATTGTTAGTTAATTTTTAGGTACACCTATATCTAATAATATGCATTGTAACCATATCATTTTGCACATAGTTCCTTGTGCAATGTGATACTCTATGTTTCTAAATTACAATGTCATTGTTTATTATTTCTTTTTTTACCATGAGGCAGGTACAAATCCTAGATGAAACACATCCAAATGTTGATCTCCTATCATATATAGATCCAACATAATTTGGGTCCATGTACCCTTATAGGAAAATTATCATTGTTTATAATCCAGGACATACTCTATTGTACCACAAACATTATGTAAAAGCCTCTTTGTCGCCTTCCAATTAATCTCCCTAGGTTGTTATATAAAACTTGAAAGATAACTCATAGTAAAGCTAATATATGACCTGGTATTTGTCAGGTATATGAGACTCCTAATCAATTGATGATAAAGAGTACCAGATACCTATGATGGCTTATCATATTGGGACAGTTTTAAACCTTGTTACACTAGTGTTATATTTGATTTATAGTTTATCCTCCAATATTTTTCAAGTAATATCTTGGCATATTTTGTTTGTGAGACCAAAATATAATACTTTCTTTGAAAAACTTGTAAGCTAAGACAATAGTGAAGAAGTCCCAGACCTATAATGTCAAGTTATTTTTTCAAGTCATTGTTCACACAAATTACCAAATCATCTAAGTTATTAGTGATGACCAAATCATCAACATAGAACACAAATATCACTATCTCAAATCCAAATTTCTTAAGATGGAGATTTGCATCAAAGGGACTTCTAGTGAAACCATGTTATAATAGATTATCATCAATTTTTATGTACCAAGCTTTGGGAGCCTACTTCAATCTATATAATGGCTTGATTAGTCTATAGAACTTTTGATGTTGTTCATTGATAACAAAGCCTTTAGGTTGTGTCATGTATACTTTTTCTTAGATCACCATTACGAAAGGCACTCTTAACATCCATTTGCTAAAATTTTCAACCAAATTGTGTCGTTAGTGTACACATTACATGGATTGTTCTAATATTCATTTGGAGGGTGAATGTTTCTTCATAGTCAATTCCTTACTTTTATGCATAGCCCTTTGAAATGGGTTGTACCTTATACTTGTCAATGGATCATTTTGCCTTATATTTAATTTTGAAGACCTACATGTAGCCTATGGTATTATTTCCTTTTGGCATATCAATAAGATCCTATATTTTGTTCTTCATCAAATATTCATACTCTACATCTATAACTACCTTCCACTATGGAGAGCTAAGTGCTTCCTTCATTATTGCTAAAATGAAAAAGAGAAGTTTATTGTTTTATGGACTTTAAAAAGGCTTTTAAAATAGTACCTAGAGGTAAATTATGGAAAAGAATTAAATAAATTATCATACCAACCAACTACGGAGTATTTGTACATAGAATTTGTGAATAGGTGGTGGAAAAATAAGAACTCCAAGACTATTAGAGTATTTTAGGAGTGATATTTGGGTGAAACAAGGTCGTCCATTGTCACATATTTTATTTGACCTTTACATTGACAAATTGGTAGAATGGGTAGAAAATATGGGAGGTGAGGGAATAAAAATGGCTAATTATGTTGTGAAAATTATTCTCTACGTCAATGACCTCATATTTCTTGGAAAGACACTTGAAAGTTTAAAATAATGTCTAAAATATTTAGAGCATTTTTATAAAGAAGTTGGGATGTAGGTAAACACTAGTAATACTAAAATTATGATCATATCTACTCAAAGAGAGAAAAAATAATCATATATTTTATTTGAAGGAAATACTTTAGAGGTAGTAATAGAATACAAATACCTTGGCTTTGATTTTTAAAGAAAACTCAATTGGATAATATACAAAATAAAATGAATACCAGTAGAATGGAGGGCAATCTACTCATTGCTAAATAAGGGTAAAAATGTAGAGCTATAGGATTGAAAAACCATTAGGGTCCTTTATAGGTTATTAGTTATTCTTGTGGTGTTGTGGTCTAAAGTGTGGGTTATTAATACATCAAATTCAAAATGGAGACAAATAGAAATATTTTTTTTTATAAAAGGTAGAAGGGGTTTTGAAAGGGTCCCCAAATATTTAACAAAGTAGACCAAGCCCAAAAAGAGATCGGCCCAGGAACAAAATACGAACCCAACCAAATAAAAAACACAAAACCAAAAAACCACAAGGGCCAAAAACCCCTGACCCAACCATAGGTAGGGGAAACAAAAAGATATAGTGAAATATAACATACCATTGAAATTTGGACAAGCCTTCCATGCAAGGAAGAAAGACAACTTGGTCGTAAACCAAAAAAACTACAAATAACACATATTTATAAATATTAACAATATGGGCCATTGCTTAGATACATAGTAGAGCTAGCATATTCAATATTAAAAACAACTTCGGATGCTTCAACATAGGAATTTACCACATTCATAAACTCAAAGATTGAATTCTGAAGATTCAAATCTAAATTTCTGATGGAAGTTTAGGATGAATATTGTGGGACCCTCACATCTGATTTCAAGTCAGCCTCAAAACTTGGAGAGGAATTACAATCCAGCTTATCCAAATTTTTTATTTTCTTGGAAGCTAGAACAAGGGAATGCTCGAGATCAGACACCTTAGAAAAAATCAAGGAAACCAATTTAGATACCAACATTTTGAATCTCATTATGTTTGTATTACACCCCTCCCTCCTAACACAAGAAGATTCATCTGAGCTTTGGTCTACTTTGAAGGAACGACCTAGTCAGAAATCGAATCGAGCACCGAAGAGGATAAGCCTCTTGAGGAACTTGGGAATCACTTTGTAAATGACCAGATGATAGAGGTATTTCTAGCTCTACTTTCAGGTGAAGAAGGTACTCAAGATTATAATTAGTCTCCCCAAAGGAATAATCTGAGTCTTCTAAAGAACAACCATAGAGGTAAAGCTATCCGATAGAGAAAAAAGAAAGATATCACTTGAGAGACCCCTAGAAGCTGCCACAAAATCAAATATGATCTTAATCAGATCCTGATTAGTAGGATTTATAAATTTACCTCTTTGAAACCTCTAGGTCAAAAATTCCAGTCAGCTAAAAGGAAATGTTGGAACATTCATAGGCCTCTTCCTCTATAATTGGTTTAGGAACATAATATGAAAACTCCTAAACATATCTTGGTCTACATCTAGGGAAAAATATTTCATAATAAATAGAGCAATTTGATCCCATGGATTCTTTAGTGACCTCCTTCTGAAGCCATTATTGTAATATTTGAGAACTTCACCTGGCTCCAAAAAATTCTCCACTTCTTTGGACAGAGAATGTTTCGCCCTGCAATGGTTGACATAATTTTTTGGGAGGCTAGTATCTTCCCCAATCAATTGAATTTAAATGGAGAACTCCAAGTCTCCAACTTTAACCATAACATTCTTCCAGGAGCTAGCCACATTCCTTGCAAAGAGGGGATGGTGACAATTAAACTTCTATAAGCATTTTAAAACTTCCCTCCTCATATTTTTTTAGATATTCATCTATTTCTAGCTTGGCGAATTCCATAATAAGGATTTCCTTCTTAGATGACTTTATGGTGGTTTTCCTTTTAAGGACCCACCACCAAACACTCCCCTAGAGAATTGATAAAAGAACTTAGAAGTAGATGTCCAGTAGAAAGGATGGTGGGAATAAGAAGAGATGTGGTTTAGGTCACATTTCCATAAGGGGTATGAGCACGAGGAAACGAATTGATATTTTTCCACAACTAAAGATGTTTATTAAAAATAATGCATCTAAGATTGTAGAGTCTTATGCATATAACAACGAGGATCTCTAAAACCATGAGAAACCAAATTCTCATGGCCCAGTCCTAGCCAATAGCTCTCCTTAAAATCCACCCCACAATTGAACTAGGATAAAACAACATGAACATTAAAGGGGGGTGAATAAAAAGTCATACTAAAATAGGAATTCCCCATGAGATAGAAAAATGTGCTAGTTAGGCCCAAAGTTTAGAATCCTCCACAAAATGAATTTGAGAAGGGAAGTCCATAGGGGTCGTGTGACCAATGACAAGGAGACCTATAACCTCCATAGAACTCAAGCCCTAGAGGAAGTCCTCCTTCCAAATGCATAAACCAAAATTGTCCACACCCAAATTTACCATGAAATCAATAGACTTATTTTCTTCTTGAGATATGTGTTGAAAAGTGATAACATCAAATAACTAGGCGAGTCTTTTATTTTCAAGTAGAATGTTTTTCATTGATAGATTGCCTAAGGGTTGCGCTTTCATGTAATTTATGGTGATGAGGGAGTCTCTTTCTATTATTATTTTATGAGGATCAAATGAGCTTTCCAATTGTATGCCATAGTAGAGGGCCCTTACTTTCACAAAATAATTGGATTTAACTCCTAAACATTCATTATAAGCAACATAATTTCACTTCTATGATTTCTGATAATGCCCCTTGCACCTGCTCTTCCTGGATTAACTTTCATGCTAACATCGAAGTTTACTTTAATCCAATATGGAGGTGGGGGAATATAGACAGAAGAAGATATCAGATTAGCAATAGGTACCATCGACTCCCTAGTAGGTTTGAAGCCCAAAAACTTTCCAAGCTACTCTCAGAATTCTTGTAAAAATATTATTTACAACAAGAGGTGATATTTTCCACAATAGTTGTCACACTCTTGGAACACATGAAATCAGCCAAATTAGAAATATTATTTAAATCCCTCTGATTGCATTCCTTCCAAACACCCTAGAAAAGGTGGACCAAGTTGAAATACTAGAATAAATGAAGGTGCTTGGAGGAGAAAGGGGATGACCACTGAGCCAAAATATTAGAGAGGGATAAGGAAAGAACCCAAGAAAACCCTAAAATACCAAAAACGGAATAAAAAACCTCCCTCATGAATAGGAAGAGGTTAAAAAGGTGGACTAGGACTAATTTCAAGGCTCCACAACACAAAATCAGGCCTTGAGAACAAAGGTTGTCCAAAGTGAGGACATTATGTTGAACCACCAACCAAAGAAAAATATTAATTTTAGAAATAATACCTTTCCTCTAGATTAATTTAAAAATGGGCTAAGGGGGACTCAAGTTCTCAAGTAGGATAAAAGTAGACTTAACTAAAAAAAGACCAGAGGAGTCAACCTTCTAGTAAAGGGGAATCATAATCTAGCTCTAGCTTGAGAACTTACATATATAATAGATCAACAATGATATTGAGGGCTCTAGTTTCATTTAGAGATAAATATATGTGGGAGAGGGATTTCCAGTTTTTATAGTGTATGTGAACAAAAATAAAATTAGGCACCCTAGAACCAAAACGTCTTCTACACAAGGCTTCAATTGTTGAGCAAGGTGCAAAGATAGTATTGTCTTTGTTGTCAACACACTCAGATGGACAGGTTGATGCAATGGATAGCTATTCAAAGGTTGTTCATAGTATGTACAGTGGTGTTAAATACTTATGAGGATGTTTTTGATGTTTGGGTGAAGTTGTTACAGGTTGTTCGTGTAAATTTGCAAAAGTTGTAAAATCGTTAGGAAGTCAAAGTAGCAAAAGTTGTCAAAAAGGTGTGCTCCTTGCTTGCAATGCATGGTCGAACAGGTCGAAGCATGTTGGAATGCTGGGAAACATGTTAGAATAGTGTTGGAAGTGTCATCTTGATGTTTGTATTGATATTTTGCATCGTCGGTACTTGGGAAATTTTGAACTTAGTTGGATAGTTGTAAAATCTATGTTAGAGGCCACTTTGCAGGATGAATATTAAGAAATTCATGAGGATTTATATCTTGAAAATTTTACTAGAGGTAGTATGATGTACAAAGAGCTTATTTTTTAAATTTCAGCCCGAACGAATACCCGAGGAAAAAACGGTAGCAATTGCAAAATGCCTCCGCAGTACTTTTTCTAGTTTATGTGGTGTAAAATATGCATCATAGGTCACTTTGTGGGAGGAATATTAAGAAATCCATGAGGAATTGGACCTAAAAATTTTTACTGGAGGTATCTAGATATACTGAGAGCTTAATATTTTAATTTCAGCCGAAACAGAGTCTGGAAGAAGAAACGGTGAGCGTTGCAAAATGGCTCTGGAGCACTTTTTCAGTTTATGTGACGTAAAATCAGCGTCAGAGGCCACTTTGTCGGAGGTACTATGAATAATCCATGAAGAGTTAAAATCATTAATTTAAACGAAATATAGTTGGTTTATCCAAGAATATATGTTTCAATTTTTAGCCCGTTTGGAAATTTGAGGAGGAAGTTATGACTGTTACAAAAAACCTTACCAGTTCTTTTTGGCATTTTTGGTAGTTTCTAAGAATGTAATGGTTGAGTGGTACTTTTGTGTAACTGAAAAAAAAGAGTTGTGTTTTTTAATGTGAAGAATATATATGTTTTAAAATAAAAGGGAGAAGAGGGTTTTTTGAAGAAAGGACTGTTGGTGCATGTTGTGAAGAATTTTTTTCTTTGGCATTTTGATTGAAAAAATGTGCAAGGTATAAGAAAATCAATGTGCAGATTTGAGAATATTGAAAAGGTTAGACAAAATATTTTAGAAGAGAATATTTGTGAGCTAGACCACTCAAGGTCTTTTGATGAGATTTAATACTTTTATCAGAGCTTTTTAAACTTGTCGGGTCATGAAGAACACAAGCTTTCTTATACTGATAGGGGGGGTGAACAGTATAAGACCACTTTTTACTTTTATTTTCAATTCAATATTATGCAGTGTATAGATACCAATATCAATAGTAGTAATCAAAGCAATGCATAAAACACCATACACAATAGAGACACCACAGTTTACGTGGTTCACCCAATATGGGCTACTCCACGGAGAAAATATTTTACTAAAAATTTATCAATCAATATCTTTGGGAATCCTTCCCAATTAAAATTTTTATGGATCTTTGTTCAAAGGAGATGTTGATCCCCTAATCTCAAGTTTGTCGATTTATTCCATAGGAGAACTCTTTCCCCTTATGCTCTGGCTAGTGATCTTCTAAAAGACTTTGTCTCTCTATTGCACTAATTGGTGGATTTCTCTCCACTTGAAGACACCTCATTCAGATTTGTCTTCAATTATGTTGGCTACTAGATCTCTAGCCACTGAGACTTTGTCCTCTATACTCTGTAACCTCAAAAGCTCTATCAATAGGCTCACTTAGAACCTGCTCAATAGGCTCACTAAGAATCTACTCAACAAGCTCACATAGAACTCGTCCAAATTTGCTAAAAAAGATAACACATAACTTGTCAAATCTACTCAATAAGCTCACATAGAACTTGTCCAAATCTGCTCAACAAACTCACACATAAATTGTCCAATATGCTCAACAAGCTCACATAGAACTTGTCCAAATCTGCTCAACAAGCTCACACGAAACTTGTCCAAATATGCTCAACAATCTCACACAGAACTTGTCCAAATATGCTCAACAAGATCACATAAAACTTGTCCAAATCTGCTCAACAAGCTCACATAGAACTTGTCCAAATCTACTCAAGCAAGCTCACTAAGAACTTGCCCAAATCTGCACTAGCAAGCTCACCAAGAACTTACCCAAATATGCACTAGCAAGCTCACCAAGAACTTGCTCAATAATTCAATCTCATAGAAGCATAAAGAGAATTGTTAGAGACTCAATATGTTCTTATACTCAAATCCAATCTCAACTCAAATCAATATTATAGAAGCATAAAGAAAATTGTTAGAGACTCAATATGTTCTATCCTCAAATCTCAATCTCAACTCAAATAAATCTTATAGAAGCATAAAGAGAATTGTTAGAGACTAAATATGTTCTATCCTTAAATCTCAATCTCAACTCAAATCCAGAATATAGAATAGTTTGTTTCATGGAACTTGAACAACCAATTTACAAAATCACTTGACTAGGCTCAAACAACTCTTCTCAACCAACTACCACAAGGAACAACTCTTTCTTACAAACCCTAGTCCAAGCATGTATCAACCAACTCAAATGTTTCCAACAATGCTCAACCAAAAATCTCACATAACAATGATACTCATGTTATTTTCAAGTTCAAGTTCTTTGCATAACCAATGGGATTCAACAATAATTCTAATAAAACATTCTTCACATAACAATGATACTCATGTTCTTCTCAAAAACTATCTCAGGTTTTTCACACTACTAATGGCTTCAACAACAATTCTTATAAAACAAGATTTAATAGCAACTCTCAACCCAGAAAATCTTGAAGCATTCAACCAACTACTTTCGAAAAGGAAACCACAACTAATCCTTTTCTCTCCAATGATATTTCATAAAGCAACCACCATAAAAAATCAATAGGATAATGTGCCCATACCTTTTATGAAGATGAAGAAGCCTTTTCGTTGTTCACAAAATCCATCTCACTCAACACACTTTCTTTTTCAACTTTCAACAAGGGTTAGAAATATTGATTAATAACACAATAACATCCAAATAACACCTTATTACTCCTACTCAATAACGTAAACCATGTCACTTCATAAATGAATTGATCTCTTTTGAAAAAGAACAAAGCAACCTTCACTTTTGAACCTATTTACAAAATCAGAAATATCTCTTTATACACATATTATTTCTCCCTCTAAGCAAGTTAATCAAATAGCCCTCGGAATAAGCTTTCAAATGATATATAATATGATATACTTCTAAAAAATAAATCACCATAAATATCTCATTTTTTAAACATGCATCATAACCCTTATTCCTCCTAGGGCAACTTTAGAAAAATAAAATATATCTAAAAATTATTAACTTGCCTCTGTCCCTGACGGGATTTGATCTCGTGACCTTCCTTACTCAGTGCCTTAACTACAGCCAACCTTCTGTTGGGCCACACACCCTCATGTGCTCAAAAGGAGCACACAACAAAACCTTATGCCGCGAATATCTACGCCCTTCGAAAATAAAACGTGCTTCACACGTTTCAACATAGCAAAACACCTCTAGCAAGAATCGAACGCAGGACCTCCTACTTCACACACAACACACGAACCACTAGGCCAAGGAGGCCTATATGTTTGGATTTACTCCAAAATAGTCTCTTCAACGAATGCAAAAATCTTAAGCTTTTTAAAACCCTTTTTACACACAATTCGACACACGATGCACAGGCTCTTTTACCATTCAAATCCAAATATCAAATCGAGCGCTTAGGGAAATAAATCAAAAATTTGGCTTATATATATATATGTCCTCCTTTCCTTTTACGTCGACACTATAATTTAAATATTAGTTTTATGCCTTTTCCTTTTTTTTGACGTCGACGCTATAAATTAAATTTTAATTTTAATTTTAAATTTAAATTTAAAAAAAAATTAAATTTAAACTTAAATATTTAAAATTAAATATCTCCATCACCGGGGCACCTTTTTTGATGAAACGAAAATCCAAACTAGTTGCTCCAAACCATCTCTGAGAATCACTGCAAAATGCCTCTGTAGTACTTTTTCTAGTTTATCCAAAATAGTTGGGTTCATTTATAATAACTTCCAATCATGGGTCAAGAGATTACCGTCTAGCTACACATGACATAAAATAACTAAAAGAACCTATGAACATAATATATTTAAAAATATATTATATTTAATTGACACCATCCTGTATCATTTAATTCACATCATCTTGAGACTTGTATCATTTACCTTTGATTATTCGTATGCATGGTTTCTTACCTACATGTCTACTTGATTTCATGATTGCTTTCTTATTAGATTTTAAGCCTAACTATCTCAAAACATCATAGGTCCTAGTATAAAAAAGACATAATATTATAGGTTGAAAATATCAATTATAAAGAGTAGAATAATATATGAGCAATCAAATATATATCTAGGCCAATATAATATTGAAATAACATTCACTTATAATATCAAATATAAATGTAAATGACCAAAATAATTCATGTACAAGCATGAAGAAAATTTACAATATTAATTGCTCAAAATTTGTATACAAGATTTATTATAAATTATTTTCTCCTTTTTCTCATGTTACATTGTATGGAGTTTTATATCCATAATATAGACATAGAATATGAATATTCATGTACTTGACTATTGCTCTCCATATGACAACTCCCATGACCTTTGGCTTATCATCTTGTCACTTGTATACTAGACTCTTCACTCTCTTCTTACATGCATACTTGAACCTATGACACTTGCACACTTCTACATGAATTTTACTCTCCTACATGCACTCCTAATATAGGATACTTGTGCACATCCTCACTTTATATATTTTCACACTTACATACATGACACTTGTGTACATTCTATCAATACACACTTGCACTCTTACTTACATGACATGTGCATTTCCTACACATTGATACTTACATGACAAGGAAATATAAATCACTCATATAAACTATAGAATTAATCCTAATCTATTATATATTTATAGTTGTACCATGCATGTACCATGTGGGTACATTTGCGTGTGCTAAATAATGTTATATTATCCAAAACCCCCTTGTATTATATTATTTGGTTATTTTATGTAGAACCAAATTGACCAAATATTTTATTACTCAATAGGTTCTTAAATACGGTGATAGGGTTTCAAACATTTTGTACAAGGATCGAGAAGGAAGATACAAATGGAAAGAATATTTTTTTACAAGTATACTAGACATTGAAGCTAGGAGGCAATTAAGTAGAAATATAACAACTATGATTATTCCAAGGGATGCCAAGGATAAATTTATTTGGTAGTTGAATAGCTTAGGAGAATGCACAACAAGAAGTGGATATAATGTTCAACACAAATATAATAATAATGTCACTAGAATATGGAGAGATATTTTGGATAGCCCAAGCATTCCTAAATTTAAAATGTTTGTTTGGCTAGTAGGTCATAGAAGAATTTTATCCTGGGATGACCTTATGAAAAGTGCTTTTCATGGCCCTTCTCAATGTGTTTTCTGTAATAAGGAGGAGAGTATTGACCATATCTTGTGACATTGCTCAATATTCTAGAATCTATGGCAATGGATTATTAATATGTTTAGTAAATGCATGGTAATTAATAACAAAATTGAATATTGGTTAAAGCAATGGTAAAGAACTTATAAAATTGAGGATTTACAAATATTATGAGATATATCAAAAGAACCAATACTTTGGACTTTATGGCTAGAAAGGAATAGAAGAATATTTAAAGGAAAGGAAATAAATTTAGAGGTAATGAAAAAAAAGATATGTTTAGCCATATAGGAGTCTAAATCAACCCTATCAACTCACCCAATTCCTAATTTGAAGGCAGAGAGTCTTGATAGAAGAAGTCAAGTCATTAAATGGAATTATGATGTTGGGTACAAGAGAAGAAAAAATAAGGTAAATAATATAGTGGAAATCGCCAAATGTGGAGTGAGTTAAATTGAATTTTGATGGAGAATCTAAAGGAAATTTAGGACCAGAAGACGGAGGAGGAATAATTAGAAATAATAGAGGAGATATTTTATCTCAATATGCTTTCAATAGTGGATTTAAGAGAAATAATGAAGCTAAATATTGGGCAACTTTAGAAGGGTTAAAAATATGTAAACAAATGAAATGGAATAGAGTATGGATGAAAGGTGATTCTATCATAGTAATAAATGCAATTTTGAGGAAAGCAAAGGCTCCATGGAACATACAAGAGATAATTTTGGAAATTCAAGATCTTGCTAAAGAGTTTGAAGAAATCAGGTTTGCACATATGTTAAGGGAAGGAAACAAATGTGCAGATAAGCTAGCCAATATAGGGGTTTTGATTGAGGATTGTGAAGTTAAATTCTCTTTTCCATGGTTAGAGGAAGTAGAAAGTTTAGTTGAAGCTAACAAAAAATGTTGATTGCCTAAATCTATTAATTATTAAGATTTACTTTAATGTTTTCCATTGGTAATATATATTTTTTGTAACAATAATGTGTTTTTGTTTATACTATTTATTATAATTTTTGTGGTTGCACTTGTGTTTTAGGAAGAAAACTAGCAATCCATATTTGGTAAAGTGGACTATGATAGTGCAATTTTTTGGAAATATTACTCTACTAAGATTCAAGGCATAGATAGTAGAGGTGACGTTTTGGCATAGTGAAGGCTGCTATAGGAAAATATCAAGAAAAATGCTAAATTTTGGAGTAATTTTATTAATACAGAGATTTGAAAAGGTCTAGATATGAAAATCAAGAATTCAAACATTTTATGTAAAATGATATAGATTTCTAGCTATAACATCTCAATTGAGATGAGAAGTGTATCTATTTGTAAACTCTCAAACTCTAAAGAAGAGAAATGTAATTTATCAAATATAGAGAATCGAATACAACCCCTTATTATCAAGCAAAAAAAATAAATAATAAATAATTATTTTTAAATATTATAAAAATAAAAATAAAAATTAATTTTATACTTCAAAAAATAAAATATATTATTTTCACAAAGTTTTCCATATTTTTGAGTGTTAATTATTTTTTTCATACTAATGTAATAATTTAAAGATGTATATATTCTTATGTTCCTTTTCAAGGATAACATCCACCTATTTTCGAGTTTCATATGGCCTTCAAATCTTTCCTATTAATAAATTTTTCATCTTTAAAATTCATATAATGCCACATACTAAATTCTCGAGTTTGATATGGTGCCTTCAAATCTTCCCTATTAATAAATTTTTCATATGGTGCCTTCAAATTTTCCCTATTAATAAATTTTTCATCTTTAAAATTCATATATTGCCACATACTAAATTCTCGTTAAATTTTTCATCTTTAATGGCACATACTAAATTCTGGTTATATTATTATTTGTTTATGATTTATACTTGCATACCATCAATTCTTTTATATTTATAATTTTCCATTTATTTAAAAAAAATAACGTATAAAAACTCAAGTAGATATTTATAGTAAAATATGAAAAAAATATTAATAAATATAACACACAATAGGGGATTTAACACACAATACACACCACGGTTAAGATATCAATAATTATCAAAATAGATATAGCTAAATACTAATAATGTAAATAAAAAACACCCAAAAATGCATAAATAAATGTAATTGAATTCAATTTATTCATTTTATTTAATTAAAAAATATCACAAAATATATGTAATTTAATATAAGGTGAATGAATAGTTGCAAGCTTGCTTTAGTGGTAAGGGATTTGGTATCTCTTTAAAAGGTTTAAGTTTCAAGCCTCTCTCAGTATGAGGGGACTAGAACCCCTCGTAAAAACTTGTGTAAACTCATTGAAAAAGATACTAATAGTGAATAAAGCACGATATTTGAGCAAGTGCAAGGACAAGATGCACTAGGTAGCATGGAAGAAAAGTTATATTTAAAAGCTCTAATGGAAAGTGATGATGTCCTCATTGGAAATATGGATTCCTAAATTATATAGTAAGGAAAAAGTGAATACATAAAAAGTAAGTAGCAAATGTTACACTAGAAGTGATTATCAAGAATGATATGGTCGAGCATGATATAATGGTTCTTAAAAGTAAATGGTTAATATGTAAGTTCCATGGATACTAGCCAAGGTTTTCAAAGATTCAAAATTGGATCAAGTGGAAGTGGAGATTGAATTCAAATTACTCTTTGAAATATCTTTCTAAAGATTATTTTTATCATCTTTTCATTTTTGAAATTAGGAATAAAATATTAGGTGCTACCTCATAGTTTAGGAGGAGAGATGCCCTTTATTTAAGACCATAAAATGAGAATTGGAATTTTTGAAGGATATTAGGTATACCTTAAATAAATTCATGAAGGAATAACCATTAAGGAGTGAAAGAATGCTATATATGTACCCAAATATGTTGTGGATATTTCAAAAAAATTACCAAATAATTTATTAAGATTAAATTTGAATAAAAAAAATGGGATTAACAAATGGATTATAAAACATTCTATTGTGATGCCACAATTATTTGGACACATGGCAAGAGATTATAAAATGTAAATTATGAAGAAAGATAATTTTTTTATGGATAAAATTCAAGATGAAGCAAGGAAACCATACTGTAATAAAATTTGAACTAGATCAAGGATATCCACTCCAAAAGAAAAATCAAAGAAATCCTATCTACAACATGATATGTCAAAGGCCACCATAGTTCACTTGGAACAACTACTAGAAGAAGCAAAGAAGAATACAAGATAAATTCAAAATAAAATAAAGATGCAAAGGAAGACATGGAGAAAAACTTTAAATAAAGATAAAATAAAAGGTCAAGATTATTCCAAGAAAAATCAAAATGAACTAAAGATGCAAAGAAAGACTTGGAGAAAAAAATTAAATAAAGATAAAAGAAAAGGTCAAGATTATTCTAAGAAAATCATTTTCCTCATGTAGCATAGAATCCTCTCCTTGCAATACAAATGAAATCAATGTAAAGGTTATCCCTTCACTTTAGGGTTCTAATACAAATGAAATTAGTGTAGAGGTTATCCCTTGCACTTTAGGGTTTCAAGAGAAGCATAACAAAAAAAATGAGTATGGAGGATATTTATAAAAATTCAAGTTTTTCAAAGGAACTTAAGAAAGTAATAAAATAATATAAAGAAGATATTAATTTGGAGAAGCATAAAGAAAAAAATATTTTTGAGGTTATTCCTTGCAGTTCACAAACTTATAATGATAAGTCTCACTATGAGTTATTTGAAAAAGTGAAGAGGACGAATATTCACAAATTAGGCGAATATTAGAATTTCTAAAATTGAAAATTGGCAAATATGAGGACCCTCGACGTCAGCCCATTTACCTAAAATTTTCAATACCATTTTTTTTTATGGTTAATTCACCATAATATATATCCAAACATAGGCATATTTGTACTTGTTGGAAAAGTCTTTTCAAGCCTCATCTAATGGTGGTTTTTTTATGAAATTATAATATGGTTTAATAGGCCAAAAGTGGCCCTAAATATGACCTTACATTTTAGGGCTACAAATACCCCAAATTTTGATATGAAGATGCTCGATTTGATTTGCTTAGGATTTTCCATGATTCACCTTGATTTTGATTAGGATTCACCATTTTTTTAAAGTACATTTTGAGTCCAACCCCTTATGCATAACCCTAGTGAAAAGATTGATGAAGATAAAAGTTTTGGTAGGAATGAAAAACAAGAAAGAAAAAATAAAGAGAAAAATAAATTTAAAGGGATAATGATATGAAAAAAATAGCAAATCTTGAAAGTGTCAAAAAAAAATACAAGTAAACTCACAAATAAAAATAAAAAATTGATGATGAAAATGATATCTTAGAATATTAAGGGCATAAATAAAACTCTTACAAACATAAAAAAAAAAAAAAAAAATATTGAAGAATTGATAGGTTATTAAAGACAACACGTTTATAAATACGGAAACTAAGTAACAACTAATTTAACAATGTAAATGAAAAAATAAGTTAAAAATGATTTAATTACATTAATAACAATATAATAAAAACAATATAATATTTTAAAATAAATGCAACTAAAACAATATAATGTTTTGTATGAGTTAATAAAAACTACAAACATATTGAAAAGGGAAAATACTAACCATGAATATTCATTTAACTTAACCCAATAAAAATCGCGTAATTTTAAAAGTAATAAAAAATATAATTCAATATTAATAATTAAAAAAATAAACAAGGTAAACATCATAAGAAACATATTAATAGACAACGCTCTCAGTGTAACTGACTAGTAGGAAAACATGTCAAAATATATGGATACAACGGTGAAATTGTAAATACAGGACATAATGACACCAGCAAAAGATTCATCCTTTTCCATAGAACAATACGCTAGACCGGATCAGTAGCACCTTGTATGAACATAAATTCCGCTAAGAGTGCAATGATTTACACACAATAATACATTATACATTATCAGTGGCGCCCTGTATGAATGTGAATTCCGCTAAGAGCGCAATGTGATCAGAAGGCCAGAAACGCGAAGGAAGCACACCACCATCCACTTCCTTTATTTCTTCTTCATCCAAAACCTCAAGCAGAGACTCAACTCTCAAATTCGTCGCCGTATAGAATATATAGTCCACAGTTCCTTTAAAACTTTTTACCAGGTTGGTGAAACCCGGTTCGCTCATCATGCTCTTCTCTGCATTCCCAACCACTCCTTGTTCAAAATAGGAAGAATATGCACTAGCTAGAGGAATATTATGCCTAAACTTTTCTGCGCTGAACTCACCATAGCCATCCACAGTCAATTTCTCATGCCCAGGACCCAACTTCCCATCCAAAACCAAGTAATACATGTGGGAATTAGGCAAAGAGTTGAAATCCCCAGCGACAACAATGGGCATAGACTCATGGAAACCTTTTTTTTGAAGGAATGTAAGGAGGGAATTCACCTGCCACAGCTTCACATCAGGAGCCCTCGGACTTGAATGGATGTGTGTATTCGCCACACACAAAACCTCACAAGTGCCTTTGAAGCCGAGGACAAGAATTAGGGCCACGTTTCTCTTCGCAAACCTTGTTTTAGCTCTTGATCGCAGCAGCGGCTTAGGCAGCTTCAAAGAGTGGGAATAATTAATTGAATTTACTGCTTCTGTTGAAGTATCGTCATATTCAAGCTCATGGTGTTGTAGGCAATCAAAGCGATTGGACCGGAAGAATGTGGCGCAGCCATGCTCGTGGTCTCCCTCATTAGAATGGCGGCGCTTCCCCTTTGGCTTGTAAAAGCCTTGGTATCCACATTTACTAAACTTGGGAACAAAATATTCACTGAAATGGTGATCCTCAACCTCCTGCAGGCAAACTATGTCGGCGTTGTAAGCGATTATTTCGGCCAGGAGAGTTTGCCAACGATATTCCCACTGGAGCGCCCACGAAGGGCAGAAGGGATGATTGTCTGCAGTGGCAAGAGATTTTGCAAGCACATTATAAGAAACAACCTTGAATTTCTGATATCCCTTGGGGCCGCTATAGAGCTTCTTCATTTGGCGTGGGAATGGATTAACGGGCCTTGGAATGACGGGGTCCGTCACAAGTGATTGTGGGTAAACGATCTCGGCGCCCGTTGTAGAATTTGTAGCTACGCATTGAAGCTTTAAGGGGCGCCCTACATCCTGTGGGGTGGGAGTATAAGAGACGCGGTCTGTGCACTGAAGTGGGAGGAGTTGTTCTGGATGATCCTCTGATGATGATGCTGGGTTTTCGATGCGAGACCATCTGAATCTGAGGTCCCATACTCCCTGGGGGTAGATGTCGTTGTAGCTGGATTGGTCAAGGCACATGCAGCTTCCTGCATCATCAGAGCTCCGGGGAGTTAATTTGATGCCGAGTACAGGAGTTTTGGATGGAAGGCTCAGGATTGGCACCAAAATGTTATGGAGAGTCTCATAATATTGCGGTTCACGAATTTCAGATTGTTCGTCCATCTTTATTAATGGTAAGTTGGCTTGCATGGAGTGATCGAGGAAAAGTTGAAGTTGCCAATACTTGAGAAAGGAGTGTGATTTTCATGATACAAACTGGCTATTTATATGAATCCCAATGTCAATTTTGGAGTCGGCGTTCTTTTTCCTTATATTGGCTTTGATTTGTTTATAGGAAGTTTCTTTTTCTTTTTGTTTTTTCTTATGTTGTTTTTTATGCTTAGTTATAAGCATGGTTTAAATTCTAGGGTTCTTGGGGTTGGTTTGTTGGTCAGGTTTCTTTTTTTTGTTTTGGGTTAGTGAGGTGTACTTTCTTAAGTTTTTTACTATCAAGCGGGTTCAAATCTTGGGGTTGTCTCTAAACGTCTTTTATACTTATCAAATATTCCTATAATATTTTTAGATCAAACAACTAATTTTTATATATATATATATATATATATATATATATATATATATATATATATATATATATATTTAATATATTTAATATATTTAATATGGGATTAAAATTGATTTTATTTATATTGCATCATCATAATTTACAATATTACACTAACTTAGATATTATATATATATCCTTTAAGTCTCCTTCTTAAATTTTAAAAAATCTAACGGATTAAACTATAATTATGTAATACATTATTAAATTATACTATATATTTTTAATATGAAATTAAAATTTATTTTATTTATATTGCATCATCATTATATAGTAGTATTACAATAACCTAGATATTATATATCATTAAGTCTCCTTAAATTTTAAGAAATCTAACGGATACAACTATAATGATGTAATACATTAATAAACTAGCTTAGATATATAAAAAATATATATCTATAAACACGAGAGTTATCAATCTCGAGGCTATTTTTTAAATATTTCAAAATCCACTTAAGGGCGATAATTTTCTTAATATCGACTTTTAAAAAAAATATTAATATTGTTTGGCTGACCTTCCTGGCTACCATTATAGGACGCCCATCAGTGTAAGGATGCCTATCGGCTTAATTATAATATTAAATGTAAATTTATTTACAATTTATTGTTTTTAATGTTCTTTAAATTAAATGAAAATAGATAGATAGGTATTAACGTGAAGGGAATTCCAATCATGGAAAATGAAAAAAGAAATTTTATAATATTTATATAATAATTAACTAATGGATTTGATCAGGTGGCATTAGATTAACGGGTTATATTCCTCGATATTTTAAGGAGACCCAAGTTTGAATCTTGACAAAATAATATATGGATAATATCCAAGTTTAATTGTAATACTACTATATGGTGATGATGTAATATGGGGGTGGGGCTGCTTCAATCCCATATAACCCATTAAATTAATTAATTAACAGATTTTTGTGTATTGGTAGATATTAAACATTAAAGCAAACAAATGTTGAGTAATAATCAATTTCATTTATTGATATCAAATACTTAAATACAATAGACGGTTACAACTATAGTATTATTAGTTACAAGTAAATTCAATTATAAACTATTAGTTCTATATTCTAACTTCCTAACTAATACATACTTATAGGTTACAACTAATCTAACGTATTTTAAGTGTAATAACAAGTAGTTTCTAATAAGGTAATATTTTCCTAATATTTTCTCCTTATTACAGCATGGTGTATATAAAGAGAGTTGTGAAATAAGTTAAAATTGACATTTATAAGGCTCTTTGTAAAAGTATCCACAAGTTTTTCTTCAATGGAAATGTATTGGAGCTAAATTTGGTTATTTTAAACTTGTTCTTGAATGAAGTGATACTAAACTTCAATGTGTTTTTTTTTTTGAAATATTGACTTCTTGATCAATTTTACAACACCTTGATTATCGCAATTCAATATTGTTAGTTAATTTTTAGGTACACCTATATCTAATAATATGTATTGTAACCATATCATTTTGCACATAGTTCCTTGTGAAATGTGATACTCTATATTTCTAAATTACAATGTCATTGTTAATTGTTTCTTTTTGTACCATGAGGCAGGTACAAATCCTAGATGAAACACATCCAAATGTTGATCTCCTATCATATATAGATCCAACATAATTTGGGTCCATGTATCCTTGTAGGAAAATTATCATTGTTTATAATCTATGCCATACTATATTGTACCACAAACATTATGTAAAAGCCTCTTTGTTGCCTTCCAATTAATCTCCCTAGGTTGCTATATAAACCTTGAAAGATAACTCATAGTAAAGCTAATATCTGACCTGGTATTTGTCAGGTATATGAGACTCTCAATCAATTGATGATAAAGAGTGCCAGATACCTATGATGGCTTATCATATTGGGATAGTTTTAAACCTTGTTCCACTAGTGTCATATTTGATTTATAGTTTATCCTCCAATGTTTTTCAAGTAATATCTTGGCATATTTTGTTTGTGAGACCAAGATATAATACTTTCTTTGAAAAACTTCTAAGCTAAGACAATAGTGAAGAAGTCCCAAATCTATCATGTCAAGTGATTTTTTAAAGTCATTCTTCACATAAATTACCAAATCATCTAAGTTGTCAATGATGACCAAATCATCAACATAGAACACAAATATCACTATCTCAAATCCAACTTTCTTAGGATAGAGATTTGCATCAAAGGGACTTCTAGTGAAACCATGTTATAATATATTATCATCAATTTTTATGTACCAAGCTTTGGGAGCCTACTTCAATCTATACAATAGCTTGATTAGTCTATAGAACTTTTGAAGTTGTTCATTGATAACAAAGCCTTTAGGTTGTGTCATGTATACTTTTTCTTAGATCACCATTACGAAAGGCACTCTTAACATCCATTTGCTAAATTTTTCAACCAAATTGTGTCGTTAGTGTACACATTATATGGATTGTTTTAATCTTCATTTGAAGGTTGAATGTTTCTTCATAATCAATTCCTTCCTTTTATGCATAGCCCTTTGAAATGGGTCGTACCTTATACTTGTCAATGGATCGTTTTGCCTTACATTTGATTTTGAAGACCCACTTGTAGCCCGTGGTATTATTTTCTTTTGGCATATCAATAAGATCCTATATTTTTTTCTTCATCAAATATTCATACTCTACATCTATAACTACCTTCCACTATGGAGAGCTAAGTGCTTCCTTCATTATTGCTAAAGTGTAAAAGAGAAGTTTATTGTTTTATGGACTTTAAAAAGGCTTTTAAAACAATACCTAGAGGTAAATTATGGAAAATAATTAAATAAATTGTCATACCAATCAACTACGGAGCATTTGTACATAGACTTTGTGAATAGGTGGTGAAAATATAAGAAATCCAAGACTATTAGAGTATTTTGGGAGTGATATTGGGGTGAAACAAGGTCGTCCATTGTCACCTATTTTATTTGACCTTTACATTGACAAATTGGTAGAATGGGCAGAATATATGGGATGTGAGGGAGTAAAATTTGCTAATTATGTTGTGAAAATTATTATCTACGTCAATGACCTCATATTGTTTGGAAAGACACTTGAAAGTTTAAAAGAATGTCTAAAATATTTAGAGCATTTTTATAAATAAGTTGGGATGTAGGTAAACACTAGTAATACTAAAATTATGATCATATCTACTCAAAGAGTAAAAAATAATCATATATTTTATTTGAAGGAAATCCTTTAGTGGTAGTAATAGAATACAAATACCTTGGCTTCGATTTTTAAAGAAAAACCAGTTGGAGAATATACAAAATAAAATGAATACTAGTAGAATGGGGGGCAGTCTACTCATTGCTAAATAAGGGTAAAAATGTAGAGCTATAGGATTGAAAAACCATTAGGGTCCTTTATAGGTTATTAGATATTCTAGTGGTGTTGTGGTCTAAAGTGTAAGTTAGTAATACATCAAATTCAAAATGGAGACAAATACATTTTTTTTTTATAAAAGATAGAAGGGGTTTTGAAAGGGTCCCCAAATATTTAACAAAGTAGACCAAGCCCAAAAATAGATCGGCTCAGGAACAAAAAAAGAACCCAACCAACTAGAAAACACAAAACCAAAAAACCACAAGGGCCAAAAACCCCTGACCCAACCATAGGTAGGGGAAACAAAAAGATATAGTGAAAGATAATAGACCATTGAAATTTGGACAAGCCTTCCATGCAAGGAAGAAAGACATCCTAGCCGTAAACCAAAAAAAATAAAAAAAACACATATTTTTAAATATTAACAAGATGGCCATTGCTTATATCCATTGTAGAGCTAGTATCTTCAATATTAAAAACAACTTTGGATGCTTCAACACAGGAATTTACCACCTTCATAAACTCAAAGATTGAATTCTAAAGATTCAAAGCTAAATTTCTGATGGAAGTTTAGGATGAATATTGTGGGACTCTCACATCTGATTTCAAATCAGCCTCAAAACTTGGAGAGGAATTACAATCCATATTATACAAATTTTTTATTTTCTTGGAAACTAGAACAAGGGAATGCTCGAGATTAGACACCTTAGAAAAAATAAAGGAAGAAAATTTAGATACCAACCTTTTGAATCTCCTCATGTTTGTATTACACCCCTCCCTCCTGACACAAGAATATTCATTTGAGCTTTGGTCTTCTTTGAAGGGACGACCTAGTCAGAAATAGAATCGAGCACCGAAGAGGATAAGCCTCTTGAGGAACTTGGGAATCACTTTGTAAATGACCAACTAACATAGGTATTTCTAGCTCTACTTTCAGGTGATGAAGGTACTCAGGATTAGAATTAGTCTTCCCAAAGGAAGAATCTGAGTCTTCTAAAGAACAACCATAGAGGTAAAGCTATCTGATAGAGAAAAAAAGAAAGATATCACTTGAGAGACCCTAGAAGCTGCCACAAAATAAAATATGATCTTAATCAGATCCTGATGAATAGGATTTATAAATTTACCTCTTTGAAACATCTAGGTCAAGCATTCTAGTAAGCTAAAAATAAATTCTGGAACATTCATAGGCCTCTTCCTCTATAATTGGTTTAGGAACATAATATGAAAACTCCTAAGCATATCTTGGTCTACATCTAGGGAAAAATATTTCATAATAAATAGAGCAATCTTATCCCATGGATTCTTTAGTGACCTCCTTCTGAAGCCATTATTGTAATATTTGAGAACTTCACATGGGTCCAAAAAAGTCTCCACTTCTTTGGACAGAGAATGTTTCTCCCTGCAATGGTTGACACCATTTTTTGGGAGGCTAGTAGCTTCCCCAATAAATTGAATTTAAATGGAGAACTCCAAGTCTCCAACTTTAACCATACCATTCTTCCAGGAGCTAGCCACATTCCTTGAAAAGAGGGGATGGTGATAATTTAATGTCTATAAGCATTTTAAAACTTCCCTCCTCATAATTTTTTTTAGATATTCATATATTTCTATCTTTGCGGATTCCATAATAAGGATTTCCTTCTTAGATGACTTCATGGTGGTTTTCCTTTTAAGGACCCGCCACCAAACACTCCCCTAGAGAATTGACAAAAGAACTCAGAAGTAGATGTCCAGTAGAAAGGGTGGTGGGAATAAGAAGGGATGTGGGTTAGGTCACATTTACATAAGGGGTATGAGCACAAGGAAATGAATTGGTCCTTTTCTACAACGAAATATCTTTATTAAAAATAATGGGTCTAAGACTGTAGAGTCTTATGCATATAACAACGAGGATCTCTATAATCCTGAGAAACCAAATTCTCATGGCCCAGTCCCAGCCAATAGCTCCCCTTAAAATCCACCCTACAATTGACCTAGGATAAAACAACCTGAACATTAAAGGGGGTGAATAAAAGGTCATACTAAAATAGGAATTCCCCATGAGATAGAAAAATGTGCTAGTTAGGCCCAAAGTTTAGAATCCTCTACAGAATACATCTGAGAATGGAAGTCCATAGGGGTCGTGTGACAAATGACAAGAAGACCTATAACCTCCATAGAACTCAAGCCCTAGAGGAAGTCCTCCTTCCAAATGCATAGACCCAAATTGTCCACACCCAAATTTACCATGAAATTAGTAGACTTATTTTCTTCCTGATATATGTGTTGAAAAGTGATAACCTCGACTAACTAGGTGAGTCTTTTATTTTCAAGTAGAATGTTTTTCATTGACAGATTGCCTAAGGCTTGCCCTTTCATGTAATTTATGGTGATGAGGGAGTCTCCTTCTATTATTATTTTATGAGGATCAAAAGAGCTTTCCAATTGTATGCCATAATAGAGGGCCCTTACTTTCACAAACTAATTGGAGTTAACTCCTAAACCTTCATTATAAGCAACATAATTTCACTTCTATGATTTCTGATAATGACCCCCGCACCTGCTCTTCCTGGGTTACCTTTCATGCTAACATCGAAGTTTACTTTAATCCAATATGGAGGTGGGGGAGGGGAATCCAGACAGAAGAAGATCTCAGATTAATAGCAACAGGTACCATCGACTCCCTAGTAGGTTTGAAGCCCGACAACTTTCCAAGCTACTCTCAGAATTCTTGTAAAAATATTCTTTACAACAAGAGGTGATATTTTCCACAATAGTTGTCACACTCTTGGAACACATGAAATCAGCCGAATTAGAAATATTATTAAAATCCCTCTGATTGCATTCCTTCTAAACACCCTAGAAAATGTGGACCAGGTTGAAATACTAGAATAGACAAAGGTTCTTGGAGGAGAAAGGGGATGACCATTGAGCAAAATATTAGAGAGGGATAAGGAAAGAACCCAAGAAAACCCTAAAATACCAAAAATGGAATAAAAAACCTCCCTCATGAATGGTAAGAGGTTAAAAAGGTGGACTGGGACTACTTTCAAGGCTCCACATAGATAACAATGATTACACAAAATCAGGCCTTGAGAACAAATGTTGTCCAAAGTGAGGACCTTATGTTGAACCACCAACAAAAGAAAAATATTAATTTTAGGAATAATACCTTTCCTCCAGATTAATTTAAAAAGGGGCTAAGGGGGACTCAAGTTATCAAGCAGGATAAAAGTAGACTTAAATAAAAAGAGACCAGAGGAGTCAACCTTCCAGTAAAGGGGAATCATAATCTATCTCTAGCTTGAGAACATACATATATAATAGATCAACAATGATATTGAGGGCTCTAGTTTCATTCATAGATAAATATAGGTGGGAGAGGGATCTCCAGTTTTTACATTTTAGGTGAACACAAATGAAATTAGACACCCTGGAACCAAAAAATCTTCTACACAAGGCTTCAATTGTTGAGCAAGGTGCAACGATAGTATTGTCTTTGTTGTCAACACACTCAGATGGACAAGTTGATGCAATGGATAGTTGTTCGAAGTTTATTCACAGTATGTACAATGGTGTTAAATTCTTATAAGGATGTTTTTGATGTTTGGGTGAAGTTGTTACATGTTGTTCGTTCAAATTTGCAAATGTTGTAAAAATCATTAGGAAGTCAAAGTAACAAAAGTTGTCAAAAAGGTGCACTCCTTGCTTGCAGTGCATGGTCGGACAGGTCGGAGCATGTTGGCATGCTGGGAAATATGTTAGAATAGTTTTGGAAGTGTTAGCTCGATGTTTAGATTGATATTTTGCATCGCCGGTACTTGGGCAATTTTGAACTTAGTTGGACAGTTGTAAAATTTGTGTTAGAGGCCACTTTGCAAGAGGAATATTAAGAAATCCATGAGAATTTAGAGCTTGAAAATTTTACTGGATGTAGTATGATGTACAAAGAGCTTATGTTCTAAATTTAAGCCTGAACAGATACCCGATGAATAAAAAGTAGTAGTTGCAAAATTCCTCCGCAGTACTTTTTCCAGTTTATGTGACGTGTAAAATCTGTGTCATAGGTCACTTTGTGGGAGGAATATTAAGAAATCCATGAGGAATTGGACCTCAAAATTTTTACTAGAGGCAGATAGATATACTGAGAGCTTAATTTTTAAATTTCAATCCAAACAGAGTCTGGAAGAAGAAACGATGAGCGTTGCAAAATGGCTTTGGAGCACTTTTTCATTTTATGTGACATGTAAAATCATCATCAGAGGCCACTTTGTTGGAGGTACTATGAATAATCCGTGAAGAGTTAAAATCATAAATTTAAAATAAATATAGTTGGTTTATCCAAGAATATATGTTTCAATTTTTAGCCCATTTGGAAATTTGAGGAGGAAGTTCTGACTGTTACAAAATCCCTATCAACTCTTTTTGGCATTTTTGGCAGTTTCTAAGAATGCAATGGTTGAGTGGTACTTTTGTGTAACTGAAAAAAAGAGAGTTTAATGTGAAGAATATATATGTTTTAAAAGAAAAGGGAGAAGAGGGTTTTTTGAAGAAAGGACTGTCGGTGCATGTTGTGAAGAATTTTTTTCTTTGGCATTTTGATTGAAAAAATGTGCAAGGTGTGAGAAAATCAATGTGCAGAGTTGAGAAGATTGAAAAGGTTAGACAAAATATTTTAGAGGAGAATATTTTTGAGCTAGACCACTCACGGTATTTTGATGAGATTTAATACTTTTATCAAAGCTTTTTAAATTTGTCAGGTTATGAAGAACACAAGCTTATACTAAGAGGGGGGGTGAACAGTATCAGACCACTTTTTAATTTTCTTTTCAATTCAATATTATGCAATGTATAGATACTGGTGTCAATAGTAGTAATCAAAGCAATGCATAAAACACCATTCACAATAGAGACATCACAGTTTACGTGGTTCACCCAATGTAGGCTACTCCACAGAGAAAATATTTTACTAAAAATTTCTCAATCAATATCTTTGGGAATCCTTACCAATTACAATTTTTATGGATATTTGTCCAAAGGAGATGTTTATCCCCTAATATCAAGTTTGTGGGTTTATTCCACAAGAGAACTCTTTCCCCTTATGCTCTGGCTAGTGATCTTCTAGAAGACTTTGTCTCTCTGTTGCACTAACTGGTGGATTTATCTCCACTTGAAGACTCCTCATTTAGACCTATCTTCAATTGTGCTGGCTACTGGATCTCTATCCACTGAGACTTTGTCCTCTATACTCTGTCACCTCCAAAGCTCTGTCAATAGGCTCACTCAAAACCTGCTCAATAGGCTCACTAAGAACCTGCTCAAAAATCTCACACAGAACTTGTCCAAATATGCTAAAAAATATAACACATAACTTTTCAAATCTACTCAACAAGATCACATAGAACTTGTCCAAATCTGCTCAACAAGCTCACACATAACTTGTCCAAATATGCTCAAAAATATCACATAGAACTTGTCCAAATATGCTCAACAATCTCACACATAACTTGTCCAAATATGCTCAACAAGATCACACAAAACTTGTCCAAATATGCTCAACAAGCTCACACATAACTTGTCCAAATATGCTCAAGCAAGCTCACCAAGAACTTGCCCAAATCTGCACTAGCAAGCTCACCAAGAACTTACCCAAATCTGCACTAGCAAGATCACAAAGAACTTGCTCAATAATTCAATATCATAGAAGCATAAAGAGAATTTTTAGAGACTCAATATGTTCTTATACTCAAATCCAATATCAAATCAAATCAATCTTATAGAAGCATAAAGAGAATTTTTAGAGACTCAATATGTTCTATCCTCAAATCTCAATCTCAACTCAAATCAATATTATAGAAGCATAAAGAGAATTGTTAGAGACTCAATATGTTCTATCCTTAAATATCAATCTCAACTCAAATCCAGAATATAGAATAGTTTGTTTCATGGAACTTGAACAACCACTTCACACAATCACTTGAGTAGGCTCAAACAACTCTTCTCAACCAACTACCACAAGGAACAACTCTTTCTTACAAACCCTAGTCCAAGCATGTATCAACCAACTCAAATGTTAGAAATATTGATTAATAACACAACAATAACATCCAAATAATACCTTATTACTCCTACTCAATAACATACACCATGTCACTTCATAAATGAATTGATCTCTTTTGAAAAATAATAAAGCAACCTTCACTTTTGAACCTCTTTATAAAATCATAAATATCTCTTTACACATATTATTTCTCCCTCTAAGAAAGTTAATCAAATAGCCCTTGGAATAAGCTTTCCAACAATATATAATATGATATACTTCTAAAAAATAAATCACCATAAATATCTCCATTTTTAAACATGCATCATAACCGTTATTCCTCCTAGGGAACCTTTAGAAAAATAAAATATATCTAAAAAATATTAACTTGCCTCTGTCCCTGACGGGATTCGATCTCGTGACCTTCCTTGCTCAGTGCCTTAACCACAACCAACCTTTCGTTGGGCCACACGCCCTCATGTGCTCAAAAGGAACACACAACAAAACCTTATGCCGCGAATATCTGTGCCCTTCAAAAATAAAACGCGCTTCACACGTTTCAACATAGAAAAACACCTCCAGCAAGAATCGAACGTAGGACCTCCTACTTCACACACAACGCATGAACCACTAGGCCAAGGAGGCCTATACATTTGGCTTTACTCCACAATAGTCTCTTCAATGAATGCAAAAATATTAAGCCTTTTAAAACTCTTTTTACACACACTTCGACACACGATTCACAAGCTCTTTTACCATTCGAATCCAAATATCAAATCGAGCGCTTAGGGAAATAAATCAAAACTTTGGGCATATATATATGTCATCCTCCTTCCCTTTTACGTCAGCACTATAATTTAAATATTAGTTTTATGCCTTTTCCTTTTTTTTGACGTCGACGCTATAAATTAAATTTTAATTTTAATTTTAAATTTTAATTTTAAATAATTTAAAATTTAAACTTAAATATTTAAAATTAAATATCTCCATTACCAGGGCACCTTTTTTGATGAAATGAAAAGCCAACCTGGGTTTTAAGAAAAACCTATTTTAAATCTACCATCCTTTTAAATAAAACCTTTTATTTTGCCTGCCTTGGTTTTCACTAAAACCATGTATATATCCATGCTCTCCAAAATATCATAAATGCTCATTTATGAAATGCTTTGGCCACCAAAACTCAATGTGATCCATGTGACATCAATGATCCTTGTGACATCAATGACAACATAAAATCACTCAAATTTCCAACAATCTCCCCCTTTGTCATTGATGACAACACCTCTATTGTAAATCACCACAATCACTACAAAAACCATCTTTGAGAATCAAAGGTTCTCCAAACTAAAAGTTGAATCAAAGTTACTCCAAACCATCTATGAGAATCACTGCAAAATGCCTCTACAGTACTTTTTCCAGTTTATCCAAACTAGTTGGGTTCATTTATAATAACTTCCAATCATGGATCAAGAGCTTACTGTCTAGCTACACTTGACATAAAATAACTAAAAGAACCTATTAACATAATGTATTTAAAAATATATTATATTTAATTGACACCATCCTGTATCATTTAATTCACATCATCTTGAGACTTGGATCATTTACCTTTGATTATTCGTATGCATGGTTGCTTACCTACATGTCTACTTGATTTCATGATTGCTTTCTTATTGGGTTTTAAGCTTAACAATCTCAAAATATCATAGGTCCCAGTATAAAAAAGACACAATATTATAGGTTGAAAATATCAATTATAAAGAGTAGAATAATATATGAGCAATCAAATATATATCTAGGCCAATATAATAATGAAATAAAATTCACTTATAATATCAAATATGAATGTAAATGACCAAAATAATTCATGTACAAGCATGAAGAAAATTTACAATATTAATTGCTCAAAATTTGTATACAAGCTTTATTATCAATTATTTTCTTCTTTTTCTCATGTTACATTGTATGGAGTTTTATATCCATAATATAGACATAGAAGATGACTCTTCATGTACTTGACTATTGATCTCCATATGACAACTCCCATGACCTTTGGCTTATCATCTTGTCACTTGTATACTATACTCTTCACTCTCTTCTTACATGCATACTTGAACCTATGACACTTGAACACTTCTACATGAATCTTACTCTCCTACATGTACTCCTAATATAAGATACTTGTGCACATCCTCACTTTATATATTTTCACACTTACATACATGACACTTGTGTACATTCTATAAATACACACTTACACTCTTACTTACATGACACGTGCATTTCCTACACATTGATACTTTCATGACAAAGAAATATAAATCACTCATATAAACTATAGAATTAATCCTAATCTATTACATATTTATAGTTGTACCATGCAGGTACCATGTGGGTACATTTGCGTGTTATAAATAATGTTATATTATCCAAAACCCCCTTGTATTACATTATTTAGTTATTTGATGTAGAACCAAACTGACCAAATATTTTATTACTCAATAGGTTCTTAAATACGGTGATAGGGTTTCAAACTTTTTGTACAAGGATCGAGAAGGAAGATACAAATGGAAAGAAGATTTTTTTACAAGTATACTAGACATTGATGCTAGGAGGCCATTAAGTAGAAATATAACAACTATGATTATTCCAATGGATGCCAAGGATAAATTTATTTGGGATTTGAATAGCTTAGGAGAATGCACAAGAAGAAGTGGATATAATGGTCAACACAAATATAATAATAATGTCACTAGAATATGGAGAGATATTTTGGATAGCCCAAGCATTCCTAAAATTAAAATGTTTGTTTGGCTAGTAGGTCATAGAAGAATTTTATCCTGGGATGACCTTATGAAAAGTGGTTTTCATGGCCCCTCTCAATGTGTTTTTTGTAATAAGGAGGAGGAGAGTATTGACCATCCCTTGTGACATTGCTCAATATTCTAGAATCTATGGCAATGGATTCTTAATATGTTTGGTAAATGCATGGTAATGAATAATAGAATTGAAGATTGGTTAAAGCAATGGTAAAGCACTTATAAAATTGAGGCTTTACAAACAATATGGGATATATCAAAATAACCAATACTTTGGAATTTATGGCTAGAAAGGAATAGAAGAATATTTAAAGGAAAGGAAAAAAATTTAGAGGTAATGACAAAGAAGATATGTTTAGCCATATAGGATTCTAAATCAACCCTATCAACTCATCCAATTCCTAATTTGAAGGCAGAGAGTCTTGATGGATGAAGTTAAGTCATTAAATGGAATTATGATGTTGGGTACAAGAGAAGAAAAAATAAGGTAAATAAAATAGTGGAAACCGCTAGATGTGGAGTGAGTTAAATTGAATTTTGATGGAGAATCTAAAGGAAATTTAGGACCAGAAGAAGGAGGAGGAATAATTAGAAATAATAGAGGAGAAATAATGAAGCTGAAGCTTGGGCAACTTTAGAAGGGTTAAAAATATGTAAACAAATGAAATGGAATAGAGTATGGATGAAAGGTGATTCTATCATAGTAATAAATGCAATTTTGAGGAAAACAAAGGCTCCATAGAACATACAAGAGATAATTTTAGAAATTCAAGATCTTGCTAAAGAGTTTGAAGAAATCAGGTTTACACATATATTAAGGGAAGGAAACAAATGTGTATATAAGATAGCCAATATAGGGGGTTTGATTGAGGATCGTGAAGTTAAATTCTCTTTTCCATGGTTAGAGGAAGTAGAAAGTTTAGTTGAAGCTAACAAAAAATGTTGATTGCCTAAATCTATTAATTATTAAGATTTACTTTAATGTTTTCCATTGGTAATATATATTTTTTGTAACAATAATGTGTTTTAATTTTGACTATTTATTATAATTTTTATGGTTGCACTTGTGTTTCCGGAAGGAAACTAACAATCCATATTTGGTAAAGTGGACTATGATAGTGCAATGTTTTGGAAATATTACTCTACTAAGATGCAAGGCACAGATAGTAGAGGTGACGTTTTGGCATTGTGAAGGCTGCTATATGAAAATGTCAAGGAAAATGCAAAATTTTGGAGTAATTTTATTCATACATATATTTGAAAAGATCTAGAAATGAAAATCAAGAATTCGAACATTTTATGTAAAATGATGTAGGTTTCTAGCTATAACATCTCAATTGAGATGAGAAGTGTGTCTATTTGTAAACTCTCAAACTCTAAATAAGAGAGATGTAATTTATCAAATATGGAGAATCGAATACAACCCCTTATTATCAAGCAAAAAAAAAAAAAAATTATTTTTAAATATTATAAAAATAAAATAAAATTAATTTTATACCTAAAAAAATCAAATATATTATTTTCACAAAGTTTTCCATATCTTTTGAGTGTTAATTATTTTTTCATACTAATGTAATAATTGAAATATGTATATATTCTTATGTTCCTTTTCAAGGATAACATCCACCTATTTTTGAGTTTCATATGGTGCCTTCAAATCTTCCCTATTAATAAATTTTTCATCTTTAAAATTCATATAATACCACATACTAAATTCTCTAGTCTCGAGTTTCATATGGTGCCTTCAAATCTTTCCTATTAATAAATTTTTCATATGGTGCCTTCAAATCTTTCCTATTAATAAATTTTTCATATGGTGCCTTCAAATTTTCCCTATTAATAAATTTTTCATCTTTAAAATTCATATAATGCCACATACTAAATTCTAGTTAAATTTCTCATCTTTAATGGCACATACTAAATTCTGATTATATTATTATTTGTTTATGATTTATACTTGCATACCATCAATTCTTTTATATTTATAATTTTCTATTTATTTAAAAAAAATAACGTATAAAAACTCAAGTAGATATTTATAGTAAAATATGAGAAAAATATTAATAAATATGATTCAATTCATATTTAATAGTAGAAATTAATTTTTCTAAAATATTAAAAATAAATATAATTCTACTCAGGTGTTGTAGGTGAGTTGGAGAGGAGAGGGCAATCCTCCAAAGGAGGTCCCAAGTTCGAATCTCCACCCTACCAAAAAGCTGAATTGGGTACCCAAAATCCAATTGATAATGTTGGTGTGGGCAGGTCTGGGTGTGACCCCCGGGTGACTTTGACAGTGTAGAACCCCCTATTCGTGGTCTCTTTGACCAAGACGGCCCCGTAAGGGGTTTTTCTCTTTAAAAAATAAATAAATAAATATAATTCAATATTAATAACAAAATACTAATAAATAAAATTCAACTCAATATTAATTGTATAGATGGTCATCCTCATCCCACCATGATTTTTTATAAGGGGGAGAGTTGACCTTATCAATAGGGGATTTAACACACAATACACACCATGGTTAAGATATCAATAATTATCAAAATAGATATAGTTGAATATTAATAATGTAAATAAAAAACACCCAAAACTTCGTAAATAAATGTAACACCTAAAAATGCATAAATAAATGTAATTGAATTCAATTTATTCATTTTATTTAATTAAAAAATATCACAAAATATATGTAATTTAATATAAGGTGAACGAATAGTTGCAAGCTTACTTCAGTGGTAAGGGATTTGGTCTCTCTTTATAAGGTCTAAGGTTCAAGCCTCTCTCAGTATAAGGAGACTAGAACCCCTCATAAAAACTTGTGTAAACTCATTGAAAAAGATACTAATAGTGAATGAAGCATGAGACTTGAGCAAGTGCAAGAACAAGCTACGCTAGGTAGCATGGAAGAAAAGTCATAATTAAAAGCTCTAATGGAAAGTGATGATGTCCTCATTGGAAATATGGATGCTTAAATTATATAGTAAAGGAAAAGTGAATACATGAAAATTAAGTAGCAAATGTTACACTAGAAGTGATTATCAAGAATGATATGGTCGAGCATGATATAATGGTTCTTAAAAGTAAAGACTTAATATGTAAGTTCCATGGATACTAGCCAGGGTTTTCAAAGATTCAAAATTGGATCAAGTGGAAGTGGAGATTGAATTCAAATTACTCTTTGAAATATCTTTCTAAAGATTATTTTCATCATCTTTTCAATTTTGAAATTAGGAATAAAATATTAGGTGCTACCTCATAGTTTAGGAGGAGAGATGCCCTTTATTTAAGACCATAAAATGAGAATTAGAATTTTTGAAGGATATTAGATATACCTTAAAGAAATTCATGAAGTACAAACCATTAAGGAGTGAAAGCATGCTATATATGTACCCAAATATGTTGTGGATATTTCAAAAAAATTACCAAATAATCTATTAAGATTAAATTTGAATCAAAAGAATGGGATTAACAAATGGATTATAAAACATTGTATTGTGATGCCACAATTATTTTGAGATTGGACACATGCCAAGAGATTATAAAATGTAAATTATGAATAAAGAGACAATTTTTTTTTATGGATAAAATTTAAGATGAAGCAAGGAAACCATACTATAATAAAATTTGAACTAGATCAAGGATATCCACTCCAAAAGAAAAATCAAAGAAATCCTATCTACAACATCATATGACAAAGGCCACCATAGTTCACTTGGAACAACTACTAGAAGAAGCAAAGAAGAATACAAGATAAATTCAAAATAAAATAAAGATGCAAAGGAAGATGTGGAGAGAAAATTTAAATAAAGATAAAATAAAAGGTCAAGATTATTTCAAGAAAAATCAAAATAAACTAAAGGTGCAAAGAAAGACTTGGAAAAAAAATTAAATAAATATAGAAGAAATGGTCAAGATTATTCCAAGAAAATCGTTTTCCTCATGTAGCATAGAATCCTCTCCTCGCAATACAAATGAGATCAATGTAAAGGTTATCCCTTCACTTTAGGGTTCTAATACAAATGAAATTAGTGTAGAGGTTATCCCTTGCACTTTAGGGTGTCAAGAGAAGCATAACAAAAAAATGAGTATGGAGGACATTTATAAAAACTTAAGGTTTTCAAAGCAACTTAAGAAAGTAATAAAATAATATAAAGAAGATATTAAATTGGAGAAGCATAAAGAAAAAAATAATTTTGATATTATTCCTTGCACTTCACAAACTTATAGATGATAAGTCTCACTATGAGTTATTTGAAAAAGTGAAGAGGACGAATATTCACAAACTAGCCAAATATTAGGATTTCTAAAATTGAAAATTGGCGAATATGAGGACCTTCAATGTTGGCCCATTTACCTAAAATTTTCAATACCAATTTTTTTTTAGGGTTAATTCACCACAATATATATCCAAACATAGGCATATTTGTAGTTTTTTCAAGCCTCATCTCATGGTGGTGTTTTTATGAAATTATAATATGATTTAATAGGCCAAAAGTGGCCCCAAATATGACCTTACATTTTAGGGCTACAAATACCCCATATTTTGGTATGAAGATGCTCAATTTGATTTGCTTAGGATTTTCCATGATTCACCTTGATTTTGATTAGGATTCACCATTTTTTTTAAAGTACATTTTGAGTCCAACCCCTTATGCATAACCCTAATGAAAATATTGATGAAGATAAAAGTTTTGGTAGGAATGAAAAACAAGAAAGAAAAAACAAAGAGAAAACTAAATTTAGAAGGATAATGATATGAAAAAAAAATAGCAAATCTTGAAAGTGTCAACAAAAAAGTACAAGTAAACTCACAAATAAAAATAACACTGATGATGAAAATGATATCTTAGAATATTATTAAAGGCATAAATAAGACTCTTAAAACAAAAGTATTAGGGAATTGATAAGTTATTAAAGACAACACATTTATAGAAAACTAAGTAACAACTAATTTAACAATATAAATGAAAAAAAATAAGTTAAATATGATTTAATTACATTAATAACAATATAACATTTTAAAATAAATGCAACTAAAACAATATAATGTTTTGTTTGAGTTAATAAAAACTACAAACTTATTGGAAAGGAAAAATACTAACAATGAATATTCATTTAACTTAACCCAATAAAAATCGCATAATTTTAAAAATAATAAAAAATATAATTCAATATTAATAATTTAAAAAATAAAAAAAGTAAACATCATAAGAAACATAAGAAATTGTAAATACAGGACATAATGACACCAGCAAAAGATTCATCCTTTTCCATAGAACAATACGGTAGACGGGATCAGTAGCACCTTGTATGAACATAAATTCCGCTAAGAGTGCAATGATTTACACACAATAATACATTATACATTATCTATTATACATTATCAGTGGCGCCATGTATGAATGTGAATTCCGCTAAGAGCGCAATGTGATCAGAAGGCCAGAAACGCGAAGGAAGCACACCACCATCCACTTCCTTTATTTCTGCTTCATCCAAAACCTCAAGCAGAGACTCAACTCTCAAATTCGTCGCCGTATAGAATATATAGTCCACAGTTCCTTTAAAACTTTTTACCAGGTTGGTGAAACCCGGTTCGCCCATCATGCTCTTCTCTGCATTCCCAACCACTCCTTGTTTAAAATAGGAAGAATATGCACTCGCTAGAGGAATATTATGCCTAAAATTTTCTGCGTTGAACTCACCATAGCCATCCACAGTAAATTTCTCATGCCCAGGACACAACTTCCCATCCAAAACCAAGTAATACATCTGCGAATTAGGCAAAGAGTTGAAATCCCCAGCGACAACAATGGGCATAGACTCATGAAAACCTTTTTTTTGAAGGAATGTAAGGAGGGAATTCACCTGCCACAGCTTCACATCAGGAGCCCTCGGACTCGAATGGATGTGTGTATTCGCCACACACAAATCCTCACAAGTGCCCTTGAAGCGGAGGACAAGAACTAGGGCCACATTTCTCTTCTCAAACCTGGTTTTAGCTCTGGATCGCAGCAGCGGCTTAGGCAGCTTCAAAGAGTGGGAATAATTAATTGAATTTACTGCTTCTGTTGAAGAATCGTCATATTCAAGCTCATGGTGTTGTAGGCAATCAAAGCGATTGGACCGGAAGAATGTGGCGCAGCCATGCTCGTGGTCTCCCTCATTAGAATGGCGGCGCTTCCCCTTTGGCTTGTAAAAGCCTTGGTATCCACATTTACTAAACTTGGGAACAAAATATTCACTGAAATGGTGATCCTCAACCTCCTGCAGGCAAACTATGTCGGCGTTGTAAGCGATTATTTCCGCCAGGAGGGTTTGCCAACGATATTCCCACTCGAGCGCCCACGGAGGGCAGAAGGGATGATTGTCTGCAGTGGCAAGCGATTTTGCAAGCACATTATAAGAAACAACCTTGAATTTCTGATATCCCTCGGGGCCGTTATAGAGCTTCTTCATTTGGCGTGGGAATGGATTAACGGGCCTTGGAATGACGGGGTCCGTCACAAGTGATTGTGGGTAAAAGATCTCGGCGCTCGTTGTAGAATTTGTAGCTACGAATTGAAGCTTTAAGGGGTGCCCTACATCCTGTGGGGTGGGAGTATAGGAGACGCGGTCTGTACACTGAAGTGGGAGGAGTTGTTCTGGATGATCCTCTGATGATGATGTTGGGTTTTCGATGCGAGACCATCTGAATCTGAGGTCCCATACTTCCTGGTGGGGGTAGAGGTCGCTGTAGGTGGATTGGTCAAGGCACATGCAGCTTCCTGCATCATCGGAACTCTGGGGAGTTAATTTGATGCCGAGTACAGGAGTTTTGGATGGAAGGCTCAGGATTGGCACCAAAATGTTATGGAGGGTCTCATAATATTGCGGTTCACGAATTTCAGATTGTTCGTCCATCTTTATTAATGGAACGCTGGCTTGCATGGAGTGATCGAGGAAAAGTTGAAGTTGCCAATACTTGAGAAAGGAGTGTGATTTTCAAAATACAAACTGGCTATTTATATGAATCCCAATGTCAATTTTGGAGTCGGCGATAAGCACTTGCACCCGGACATGAGACAACGAGAGACAAGGGTAGTATTCGATCCGGAAAGTTCCTTATATGGTCTTTGATTTCTTTAGAGAAAGTTTTTTTTTTTTTTTTTTTTTAACTTCTATATAGGGTAGTTAGTTACATTGGTTTATTTTTTTTTATTATTAAGTAGAGTTTAAATTTTAGAACTCCTTTAAAATTTAAGTATTTTTTTAAATTTATCGTTATAATTTTTTAAAATCTTTCTAGATTAAATAACATTATTAATTTTTTAATTTATATTAATATGAGATTAAAATTGATTTTATTTATATTGTATAATGATTATATAGTAGTATAATAATATCTTAGATATTTTTATATATATATATATATATATATATATATATATATATATAATTTTTTTAAAAATTTAACGGATTAAACTATAATTATGTAATACATTACTAATTATAAATATAGCACTTGGGGTGCATCGCAATGGTTGGGGCTTTGGCTCTTCTTCGAGAGGTCCAAGTTTCCAACTGCGGTGTGGGCAAGTGTGTGAGGGGGTGGGTTTATAGTGAATTTGTGTTAAATTCTCTATTGATAAGTACAACTCTCGTGTATTTATGAGGGGTCATGGTTGGAGGAGACTACTCAGCCCTCAGTGTCGGTCATAGAGGTTTCTCAAAATAACCAAAAAAAAAAAAAAAATTATACTATTAAATATAAATTTGTTTACAATTCATTGTTTTTAATGCTTTTTAAAATAAATAAAAATGATATTACATATTTTGGAAAAATTGTATTAAAATATTCCAACTTTAACTACATAAATTTATAATAAATTATTTGAACAAAAGAAATTTTATAATATTTTTATAATAATTAATTAATGGATCTTTTTATTTTCTTTTTCTTTTTTCGGTTAGGTTATTGTGAGAAACCTCTATGACCGATGTATAGAGGTGTGGGGTGATCAGTCTCGTCCCAACCATGACCCCTCGTAAAGTCGAGAGCTATACTTATCAATAGAGAATTTAACACAAAGCCATCACATCCACCTCCTCACACACTCGCCCATGTCTCACCCATGTCGTAGTTTGAACCTTGAACCTCCCAAAGAAGAGCCAAAGCTCGAACCTTTGCGTTGCACCCCCAGGTCCATTAATTAATGGATCTTGATTAAGTGGTATTAGCTCAAGTGGTTAATTTTCACAATATTTCAAGGAGGAGACCTAAGTTCAAATCTTGCCAAAATGATATATGGATAATATCCAAGATTTGTTGTAATACCACATGTGGTGATGATGTAATATGGGTGGGGTCTATTTCAATCCTATATAACCCATTAAAAAAATAATAATTAATGGATTTGTGTATTGGTAATAGATATTAAACATTAAAATAAACAAATGTTGAGTAATAATCAATTTCATTGAGTGATATCAAACACTTAAATACAATAGATTGGTTATAACTATAGTATTATTTTTTTTATTGCATAGGAGATTTGGTCACAACCACACTATTTTTAGTAATTAACAAGCGTAGGATTCAAACCATAGGGGTTTTTCCCACTTAACCTATTCCACCTCGTTATTATTGACTCAATGTGAAGGGGACCATTGGTAACTTAGGATTTGTATCTTCATCATTGGGTTGGCGTGCACTCAAAGGATTCAAATCAGACTACTACCTTTTCAAACAGGTTGCCCTCAAGGTTTGAACCTGAATGTCTTCTTGGTAAGTGCCTAACCAAACAAGCACTTACCAATCCACCTAGCCCTCAAGGGCCATAAGTATAGTATTATTAGTTATAAGTAAATTCAATTATAAACTATTGGATTTAACTTCTAACTTCCTAACTAATACATTCTTATAGGTTACAACTAATATAACTTTCTCTGAGGTGTGATAACAAGTAATTTCTAATAATATAATATTTTTCTAACATTCCCTCCTTATTACAACATTGTGTATATAAAGAGTGAAATAAGTAAAATTTGACATGTATAAGTGTCTTTGTAAAAGTATGCACAAGTTGTTCTTCAATGGGATTGTATTGGAGCTAAATTTGATTATTTTGAACTTGATCTTGAATGAAGTGACACTAAAACTTCAATGTGTTTTGTTCTTTCATGAAAAACTGGATTCTTGACCAATTTCACAACACCTTGATTGTTGTAATTCAATATTGTTAGTCAATTTTTAGGTACACCTATATCTAATAGTATGCATTGTAACCATATCATTTCCCACATAATTCCTTGTGAAATGTTACTCTATATTTTTAGATGATAATTTTATTGTTTATTGTTTCTTGTTGTCCCATGAGGTAGGTACAAATCCTAGATTAGACACATATCCAGATGTTGACCTCCTATCATATATAGATCCAACATAATCTGGTTCCATGTATCCTTGTAGGAAAAATTATCATTTTTCTTATACTCCAAGCCATACTCGATTGTACCATAGACATTATGCAAAAGCCTCTTTGTTGCTTTTCAATAAATCTCCTTAGACTACTAGATAAACCTGGAAAAATAACTCTTAGTAAAGCTAATATCTGACATGGTATTTGTCAAGTATATGAGACTCTCAAACAATTGATGATAAAGAGTAGCAGATACCTATGATGACATATTATATTGGTACAATTGTAAACCTTGTTCTACTAGTGTTGTATTTGATTTATAGTCTATCTTCCAAATTTTTTTATGGAATGTCTTGGAATATTTTGCTTGTGAGACCATAATCCTATATTTGAATATTTTCTAAGCCAAGACAATAGTTAAATCCTAGATATGCCATATCAAGTAACCTTTTCAAGTCATTATTCACACCAATTACCAAATCATCAACATAGAACACAAATATCACTATCTCAAATCCAAATTTCTTAAGATAGATATTTGCATCAAAGGGACTTCTAATGAAACCATGCTATAATAGATGATCATCAATTTTGATGTACCAGGATTTGGGAGCTTGCTTCAACCCATACAATGACTTGATTAGTCTATAAATCTATTGATGTTGCCCATTGAAAACAAAGACTTTAGGTTGTGTCATTTACACTTCTTCTTATATCACCATTAAGAAAGGCACTTTGATGTCGTTAGTGTACACATTACATGGATGGTTTTAATCTTCATTCTGGGGATGTTTCTTCGTAATTAAATAATTTGGAATGCAAGTAAACACTAGCAATACTAAAATTATGATCATATCTACTCAAAGAGAGAAAAATCAACCATATATTTTATTTGAAGAAAATCCTTCAGAGGTAGTAATAGAATACAAATACCTTGGCTTAGATTTTTGGATCAAACTTAGTTAGCAAATATACAAAATGAAATGAATACAAGCAGGATGGAGGGCATTCTATTCATTGCTAAATAGGAATAAAAAATGGATCTATAGAATTCAAAAACCATTAGAATCCTTTTTGGGTTATTAGTTATTCTAGTGATGTTGTATGGGTCTAAAGTGTGGGTTAGTAATACATCAAATTTAAAATAGATATAAATAGAAAGAATTCAAAAATGACTAATTACTTGGTGAAATGGGACACTTTATGTCTTCCTAAGAATGAAGTGGGGTTAGGATTTCAGTCTTCTATTAATAACAACAAATATTTAGCTGCTAAATTATATTGGAGGATGTTGCATAACCCCAATGCTCTTTGGGCCAATAATCTCCATGCTAAATATGCTGAGAATAAAAGTCCTGAAGACCTTGTTTGCTATCAACTTCCTACCAAAGGTTCTCCTATTTTAGCAGTTCTTATGACTGGTGAGGATTTGATAAAGAAAAATTTATTTTGGATCATTCATAATGGTCAACAAGAAATTTTTTGGATAGATTCTTGGGATGGTCACAAGCCTTTGATAACTCAATTTCTCAATTGGAGGCCTTGGATGGAGGAGCTTCACTGAGCTAACTAGATAAAGGTGACTAATTACTAATGGTACCATACTGGTAATTCAAATGTTGGTAGATATTGGATCCCTATTGAGGACTGGCCTATTCAAATCCCATAAAGGTAAAGATAAGATATCCAAGGCATCCTTCATATGAGATCTCTCTTTTGGTCCCATGAAAAAGATTTTTTTGGATGGAACAACACTACGAAGAGTGAGTATTCAGTTGCTCAAGGTTATTTGACATTATGCCAACCATTCCTGATATATTTTCTCAATTGTGAGCTCAAAAGCTCTGGCCTAAGGTAAGGTTCTTTAATTGAATTTTATTGCATCATAGAGTGCTTACTGGTGAGCAACATATGAAGCATGGTTTTCATGGCCATTTTAGATGTGAAATGTGATGAATTTGATGAAGTAATTGACCATTCTCATTAATTTCAAATATAAAGGTTACAATTGGTTACAAGTTGGTTCTAACCAATTAGTGGTTATTTAACCAAATTGGAGAGCGTCTATGAGCACTACTTTTGGTAAAAATAATGTAATATAACATAATATTCTAACATCCCCCCTTATTACATTAATTGCAAATCCCAATTGTATCTCAAAAATTTTCATATTTGATACGCCTAAGTGCTTTGGTAAAGATATCTACAACTTGATCATCAGTAGAAATGTATTGAAGTTGTATATGGTGCTTTGGAACTTCATCTCGAATAAAATGACATCTGGTATCAACATGTTTGGTATGTTCATGAAAGATTGGATTTTTGACAAGATTCAAAACACCTTGATTGTTGCAAAACAAATGAAGAGGAAGATTCTTTGGAAGGCCCATGTTTGTAAGAATGCGACTTAACCACATTATCTCGCAGACTACTTCACTGGTTGCACGATATTCTGCTTCTATAGAAGATAAAGCAACCACATGCTACTTCTTACTGTGCCATGAGATAGGTCCAGATCCTAGATGAAAAACATATCCAAAAGTGGATTTACGATCATCAATAGATTCGGCATAATCTGAGTCTCTGTATCCCAGTAAGAAAAAATTATTATTCTTTCTATATTCCAAACCATAATTTGTACTACCATGAACATAATGAAGCACTCTTTTTGCTGCTTTCTAGTGTGTCATCTTAGGATCTTGCATGAACCTTGAAAGATATCCCATAGCAAAACTAAGATCTGGTTTGGTATTTTTCAGATATAGGAGACTCCCAATCAACTAGCGATAGAGAGTACCATCTACCTAAGGTGACTCATCATATCGAGATAACTTAAGTCCTTGCTCCATGGGAGTTGCCTTTGACTTACAGTTAGTCATCCGATATTTTTCTACTAAAGTCTTGGCATACTTCTTTTGTGTTACTCTAATATGAAATTTTTGCTGAGTAACTTCTAAACCAAGACAATAGTGTAGAAGTCCTAGATCTATCATTTCAAATGATTGCTTCAAGTCATTTTTCACTAAGTCAATCATTCTTTCTGAGCTTCCTGTAATGATCAGATCGTCCACATAAAGTACAAGAATCACTATATCAGAACCACTTTTCTTAATATAGAGATTTGCATCTGAAGGACTTCTTATGAAACCATGCTGCACAAGGTGACTGTCTATCTTGATATACCAATCTTGAGGAGCTTGTTTTAGCCCATAGAACGATTTGATCAACTTGCATACTTTTTGTTCTTGCCCCTCAACCACGAATCCTTCTGGTTGAGTCATGTATACTTCTTCTTGTAAGTAACCATTCAATAAGGCACTTTTAACATCCATCTGATGCAATTTCCACCCAATCTGAGCTCCCATGGCACAAAGTACACGAATGGTAGTCATTTTTGCAATAGGGGTAAAAGTCTCTTCATAATCTATGCCTTCTTTCTGAGCATATCCCTTTACAACAAGCCAAGATTTATGCTTATCAATAGATCCATCTGCCTTATACTTCACTTTGAACACCCATTTGCAGCCTATGGGTTTCTTTCCTATTGGTAGATTGACTAACTTCCAAGTATTATTTTTAAGGAGAGATTTATGTTCTACATCCATGGCCTCTTTCCACTGTGTTTCATCAAGTGCAGATTGAACCGTTGTGGGTTCATTTGTATTCAATGTAGACATATAATTTTTTTCTCCATCCTTATCTCCCTTTCTATCATTTTTTGTACCCACTGACAAATCATCAAAGTGTTGACAAAGTTCATTAACCTTTGAAGTAGATTCCTCTGCTCTCATCTATTGAGTCATACTACGAGTACATGGCCTATCAAGAGATAGATTAGGAAGGGATTTCAACTTAGCATCTCTCAAAGTGCTAGTATACCATTTTGGGACTTTCTGTTTTTGCTGTAGAAGTTGAACCTCCTTCTTAGGCTCTTCTTCATCTAGGTATACAATTGTGGATGTGTCTTTTGATGTGAGAGCTTCATCAAATACAACATCTATACTTACATGTGTCTTCTTGGTCTTAGGATCAATCAATCGATAACCTTTTAAGTACTCATCATAGCCAAGAAAGATACACTACAGGGTTTTCTCATCCAGCTTCCTCCTTTTTTGTTTTGGAACGTGCATGAATGCTTTACATCCAAACACCCTTAGATGAGAAATGGAAGGTTTCTTACCACTCCATGCTTCTTGTGGTTTTTTCCCTTGTAGAGCTCTGGTGGGTGCTCTATTTTGGAGGTATAATGTTGTGTTTACTGCTTCTGCCCAATATTGATCATCAAGATGTGCTCCCTTTAGCATACATCGAACCATTTCCATAATGGAACGATTTCTTCTTTCTGCAACTCCATTCTGCTGAGGTGTATAGGCGGTAGTCAGTTGTCTTTTTATCCCATGTTTCTTAAGAAACTCTAAAAACTCTTCAGAGGTGTATTCCCCTCCTCTATATGAGTGAAGGGTTTTTATCAAACATCCCGACTCCTTCTCAACAAGCTTCTTAAACTGTTGAAAGTAGAGAAATGCTTCTGATTTCAACTGAAGAAAGAAAACCCACATCTTTCGTGAGCAATCATCAATGAATAGTTGAAAATACTTTTTCCCACCATAGCTGGTTGGCATAGGACCACACAGATCGATATGTACCAGCTGTAAAGGGTTTGTAGCTCAAGAGGAGCTAGCTTCAAAAGGTACTTGATGTTGCTTCCCTGCTAAGCAATCTGAGCAAACTAGCAAGATAGATGAGATGGGTGGAAGACCTTTCACCATCCCATATTTGTGTAATTCAAGCAAATATCCATAACTGAGATGCCCATAACACCGATGCCAGAGAGAGGTGGCCCCCTTTGTAGTTGCAGCCAAAGCAACATGTGGAGTGGAAATAGCATCGATAATAAACAAGCCATGTTTGTAAGATCCGGTTGCAACATGTTTACCACTATGTGTGATAAAACATCTCTTCTTGCCATTGACAACTCGAAACACGACTTCCATGTTTCTATCCAACATTTGTGTGAATGAAAGCAGATTATTGGCTAAGCCTGGAACATAGAGAACCTTTTCAATTTGACAATTACCATTAGGAAGGGACACAAAAATATCCCCTTCTCCTTTTACTTGATATACTTGATTTTCAGCAATTGTGACTGGCTTACCCTCTTTCTCCACAAAAGTATCAAACCAAGATTTATCCCCAATCATGTGTTTGCTAGCTCCTGAATCAATATACCATACAACATCTATCTAGGAAGACGAAGTATGAGTCATGAGCACCTTGTGTGCTCTTTCAGAGTCAAAATCTGAATCGAACTTAGGAGAATTTGAGTCTGAGTTGGATTCAGCATAAGCAACATGGCCTTTAGATTGCTTATGCTTATTGTATTTTTGCTTGTGCTTTCCCTTCTTTTGTGAACCTCTTTCATTTGGTTTCTTGTTTTTGAACCAACACCTGTTGGTTTCTTGGTTATTCATGTCACAAATTTTACAATATTTTGTATCTTTTTACTGATATTGCTTCCCTTTGCCTTTGGAAGAAGCACCCCCTTTTTGAAACTGGCCTTGATTTTTACCACTTTGTTGTGTGGAGAGAGCATTATTTGGCATATCATATTTTTGGACCTGAGTTGCCTCCTCAGTCTGAAGCAAGTTTACCAGTTCCATAAATTAGACTTGTGTACTAGAAACATTGAGAGAAGTGATCAACATCTTGTAGGAACTTGGTAATGCTCTCAAGATAACAAAATTCAAGACATCATCATCCACAGGTTTTCCCATAGCATTCAATTTTGCTTTCAAGTCTACCACTTTGCAAAGGAATATGTCAACTGTTTCTCCAAAACTCATACTGAGATTATGTAGTTGAGTTTGAATATGGAGAATAGTGGATTGATTCTTCCTTTCATATACTGTGATCAAAGCATCCCAGGATATCTTACTAGTTTTTGCATCACAAATATGAGGCTGCATCTCATTTGTAGTAGCAAGCAAGATAAACACAAGACTCTTCTTGTATTTCTTATCCCAAGCATCTTGATCTGTTCCTGCTGTTTGAGGATGTTTGATAGTGCCAGTCGTTACATCCCATAAATATTCCAACTGAAGTATGGCTTTCATCTTTGTCTTCCATGGAACAAAGTTAGGACCTTTCAACAATTGTGAATCTGAGAGATACTTATGAATTGTGGCCATTATGAAGGTTCCTTATACCACCAATTGGTCTCCCTTTCTTTATACCTCGCGGATATTTATATTGTAACCATTCAATATACACCCGCCCTTACGTGAGGGAAACTATAGGTATATATGAACAATATACTACTCAATATGTACTCGCCCTTACATGAGGGAGACTATAAGTACATATGAGAAGCACAATATATTGAACATAGGCGATACTAAAAGGGCATCATGTTGTTAATGACACCTACCATAGAAAGTTTTATTCCGCATGTGTGGGGTGTAACTTCCCCTAAACACTTTGGAAAAAAAAACTTTCGTCAGGATTTACGCCTAACAACAATCACGATGTGGGTATGAAATGGAAAAAAAAACAAAAAATTGGTTTGCCGTATTTCTCCCCGATGATTTATAGAGAACAAGCTCAGACGTCGTTGCAGCTATATTAGGCGATGAATACAGTAGTCCAAAGCACGACAACATTACCTGTAATTGTGGACTAGAGGTATCTCAAATACCGAACACTACTGTGCAATAAATTACACAAATAGGGTATAAATTTGGGGTCTTATATGTTTTTGTAATTTATGATTGATAATGCAAGAAAACAGAGTATTTAAATGCAAATAAAACAATCATAAATGCCCACAAATTATAGCTCCTATTACTAATTCCCACCTTTGTCGAATAATTTTGCAAGTGAAATTTGTGAACTCCCCCCTTCAAATTGCAAAATAGACAAGAATGGGTAAAAAAATACTGTTAAAGATCCTCAAATGAAAAAAATTGGAGCCTCAAGGAATCAATAATGCTTCCTTTGGTGTAAATGACGCCTGATAGGTGTCAATCTGTGCTTTACGATCGTCAACAGGTCATTTGGGCATCAACACCATGTTTCAGGCATCAAAAATTTAGTTCAGGCAGCAAAAAAATGTGTTGCGGGCGTCAACTTGGTCGGGCGAACATCAACAGTGCACAGGCGTCAAAGGTGATGGAACCAATCATCAAAAAATCCTCGACAGGATTTGAAACCACAACCTACCGTCGAACAGCCACCATACCAACCACAGAAGCCGAAGGGCCCAATGAAACAAATCAGGAACCATGGCGGTATTATCCACATCGAGGCCGAAGAGGGGAAAAAAATATATTTATCCCACATGGCCTGTGCGGCCACTGTGGGAGGGTTGAAAAAATACCAAAAGTGCTAAAGCTTTCAGTTGCCTTCAAGCAACCAACCCCACACTTTTGCCTCCACTCGCCTCCTCCACCGTCAATTTACGTCCAGTCTATCCATTGTGTGTCAGGGTCCTTTGTCTGCGTCAGTCCTTGATCTACGTCTGGTCTATCCGCTGTGTGTTAGGGTCCTCTATCTACATCAGTATGTCCGCTATGTGTTAGGGTCCTCTATCTACATCCAGTCTATCTATTTTCTATCAGGGTCCTCTATCTGCGTCAGTTTGTCTGCTATTTGCGTCAGGGTTTGTCGGTTGTTTGTTAGGTCCTCCATCCATAGGTCTATCGTCCCCATAGGTTAATCGTCCTTGGATCTGGTACCATGATGAATTTGACGAAGCAATTGACTATTCTCATTAATTTCAAATATAAAGGTTACAATTGTTTACAAGTTGGTTCTAACCAATTAGTGGTTATTCAACCAAATTGGAGAGCACCTATGAGCGCTACTTTTGGTAAAAATAATGTAATATAACATAATATTCTAACAAAATGTGTGAAGAGAATATAGAAACTCTCAACCATATTTTTATTGAGTGTACTTTAGCCTTTGAGATATAGAGGATAATGGCCACTTTAATTGGATTACAATGGTCCATTTTTTTACTTTTGAACAGCTTTGGAGGGATTGGCCTAATCAAGAGGGTGTTGATCATTTTATTAGGCAGTTATTTTGGATGGATTCTACCATTATTCTTTGGAATATTTGGAATGAAAGGAATAGCCAAATTTTTAATCAAGATAGGAAGGATATTCACTATATTTGGCAAAATACCATAGCCAACTTAGTTGAATCAATCCATCAACTCCTTAATCACTCCCAAAACTCCCACCAAATATGGGATCAAGTGATGCAAAGATTGAAGATTAAATATTATAAGGGCAACCAACTTAAAGGGAATATGAGTATTTGTAATATGGATAGGACAAGAAATTGGCAACCTCCTCCTAAGGATTTTGGAAAAGTCAATACTGATGGAGCCTCTAGAGGAAATCCTGGAAAATCCAGTGTGGGAGGAATTTATAGACTTTCATATGGCTCCCTGGTTTTTACTTTTGCTGAGAATTTAGGTATTCTTTCCAATAACCTTGCTGAGGGGTATGGTATCCTCAAAGGCCTTCAAGAGGCTACTAATTTTGGATGGGAAAAGTTGTTAGTCTAGTTTGACTCTCAACTTATGATTAATCTCTTGAAGACTCCTTCTAAGAATCATAAGGTTGATTGGAGAATAAAAATAATTATTAAGAAGATTCAATTAATCCATATGGGATTTTTGAAATTTTATTACAATCATGTGGTCAGAGATCAAAATAGGAGTGATGATGCTTTAGCTAATTGGGCTTTGTACAAAGGTGATCTTACTTGTTATAGCCACCCTCCTAGATGGTGGGCTTCACAAATTAGGGAAGCTCTTCTTTCTATCATTTCTTTGGATGGCTCTAGTTCTGAAGGTACCTAGTTTCTTCTTGCATTTTTTTTTTTGCTTCAAGATTTTTTAGTTCCCTATCTCAAACTATTCTTTCTTTTATTTGCTCTATTGTTTCTTGCCTTAATAGTATTTTGGTCTAGATAGGTCATTGTTATGTTCAATTTTTTTCTTTTTTCTTTTTTGTTTAGTTTTTTAAGGTGTGTGTGTGTTCTTTTGTTTTGTTTTGTTTTTGTGTTCTTTGTATTTTTTTTGTTGTTCTTGTGTTTTTTTTTTTTGTGTTTTTTTATGTTTTTTGTTTTTGTTCTTGTGTTTTTTTCGTTCTTGTTCTTGTGTTTCTCTTTGTTTGTGTTAATTCTTGTTTTTATGTGTGAGTGTTTTCTATGTTTTTTGTTTTTGTTTATTGTCTGTTGTTGGTTGTTTTTTATTTTTATTTTATTTTTTTAATTTTTTAGGTTTTGGTTGTGTTTATTTTTCATGTTTTTTTGGGTTATTTCTTTGTAGTATTATGTTGTTTTTATCTTTTTTGTGTTTTGTTATGTGGTTATTGTATTTTTCTATGTGGTTCGTGTTGTGGTTTTCTTTATATTATTGTGTGTGTTTGGTTGTGCTTTTGTTTTTGACACACTCAAGGAGCATGTTTTTTATTTTATTTTATTATTTTTGTTGTTATTTACTTATTTTTAAATTGTTTTTGTGTGTTTGTTTGCTCCTTGAGTATGTCAAATGTGGTAGGCCAGGTCAAAGTCCTGGGCATTTTTGGCGGAATGGATACCCTTGCCTCCTTGGGTCTTACCCGAAAGTGGCATCCCTTTTGGGATGTTTTCCACAAATAAAAAAAATGACTAATTACAAATAATTTTAAAATTATAGCATTAGTATCATATGATATTTTACTTATTGAAATAGAGACTTTTCCATTAAAAGCAAAAGCTATCATAAGTTTTTTGGGGTACTTAAAGAAAATACAAAAAATGGAAGATAGTAGGTTATAAAAATAGGTAATCAAAGAAAAATTGAATAGAATAAAAGACACGTGGATGAAATAAAACAACAAATGGATGGATAAAAGGAGCATTAAATTTCATGAGGTCCCAAACTCCAACAACAAATATAAATAATTTGTGGAGGAAAAAAATAGACTTGTTATATGAACTAAAAATTTAGGAAAGAAAAAATAGTCATACATCAACAAGTTGAAATAAAACTATAAACACAACAAAAAATTCATAGATGCAAATATCAAATGAAAAGAAAATTCTTGTAGCCCAACTAAGATCTAGTTCACAACATCTCAGATGTAAAACTGAGAAATGATCAATTCTTGAGGTGGTATGATTAAAATGAATGTGTCTTTTATACAACAAAAATAATGGGGATAGAAAATCATTTTGTAATGGAATGTGAAGCCTAAAAGGACAAAAGGATTTCATATGAGAACACTCTAAAATTAAAATCACTAATGAAACTTTTTGAAGAATTGAGAATAGAAAAAACAAGGAAACTTTTCATCAAAATCAATAACAAAAAAACACACTCCAAAATATGATAAAGAGAATGTTGAGCTTTTTGACTTTGTTGAATTTTTTTTTTGTTACATATTATTAAACTTTGAAACTTTAAATCGGAGATTGGAAAAAGAGTACGCTTGTACACCATACATCATCTTGTATTAAAACTCTTAATCCAATAAATTTGTTTTAATCCTATAAATTATTTTGGTCTTCTCAATGTAATTAAAATCATATCTTAAACCATACAAAAACCTCTATAAAAAAATTGTGCTATAAACATACATTAATTAAATAACATTTTCCATCAAATTTATCTTATCTATAACATTATAAACATTTAAAACTAATTAAAATTACTTTATATAAAACTCTTACTTTTAAAGCCCTAACTAACCATATTATTATTAGAAAGGATAAGGAATTGACTATTCCTCCCCCAAACTCCACCTTTGCAAATTGATTGAACAAGTCTACAAAATCTTCCTCAAATAGAAATCTCAAAAACATTTAAAATTTAAATCTTGGAATACATGAATCTGAGCTAACCATTCTTATTCTTCTTAGATAAGATGGAAAATTATTCTTCTACATTCAAAAGTTACATATTTATAGTTCAAATAATACAAATCAATTTGGAGATAAACACTTATCAAACTTTATGTCTTTTCAAACAACGAATTTTGATTTATTTGAGGCAACTTAGTTGATGGGTTCCCATATAAGTCTACAAAATCTTTGTCGAATAGGAATCTCAAAACCATTTAAAATTTAAAGTTTGGAATACATGAATCTGAGCTAACCATTCTTCTTCTTCTTAGATAATATGGAAAATTATTCTTCTTCATTCAAAAGTTACACGTTTATATTTCAACTAATACAAATCAATTGGGGGATAATCACTTATCAAACTTTATGTCTTTTCAAACAACGAATTTTGATTTATTTGAGGCAAATCAGTTGATGGGTTCCAATATCGATGGGATTAATGAATGGGAGTATTAAGGGTTAGGATACAAAGCTACCAATAAAATACAAGTTTACCAATCATGATCATTGATGATCATTACATCAAAGAAAGTATATCATATGGAGAAATGTGCCCTAATGTGTTGTCCTACATAAACTACGAGTGATTATGGGATGGAAATCCAACCCTCTACATCACGATTAAGGCCTTCAGTACCCTCATATCTCCAACCAACAACCGACCTAGGTGAAACTGGTTGAACATCATCCCACCCCCCAACCTGGCGGGATGAACAAGCAATGTCAACATTAGGTCACTTCCTGACTAGAGAGGACTGGGACTAGTGCCTATTTGTGGGAGCACTTCTTGCATATGACGAAGTTCAATGGTGAGAGCAGGATCAAAAATACTCCTGAGAAGAGTGCTTTTGAGGGATCTTATTAACTGTATACAGAGTATTGGTCTAGTGCACCATAAGAACTTGCAAGTGGTTCAACTCCAAATAATATTTGTTGGCTTGAGTACATATCTATAGCAACATGTCACTAAAAACTTCTAATTTTTTAGCATGAGTAAATGTAACAAAAGGTGTATACTTTTTTTAAAAACTCTATTATGGGCCTTCAAAATATGAAAGAGTAGGCTAATCCTGAAAAACCTGCCACACTTCAAAAAGTGAGAGAGACAAATTAAAAGAGTCCCCAAGAAGAGCTTGGGGCCAAGAAACTCTTGTAGCTTTAAATGGGAAAAAAATAAAAGAACTCATTTCCAAGCTTGCTTAGATCTTTTACAATTCTAAAATAGGTGAGTACAAGACTCAGGTACACCACAAAAAGGACATTTAGGATCAATAATTCCAATGTGCTTCAAATGTTTCCCCAAGGTAATGCCTTGACACAACAAGTTCCATGCAAAACAAGATTGCTTGGGCTCAACATACGTAGTCCAAATATTATCAAATCTAGATTTCCATCTAGTCCTTGTATAAAATAAGTCCCAACTATGATTGAGCTTAGGCACCAGAGGAAGATGAGAAGATAACCATTTATAAGCCAAATGAGCCTTATAATTAAGAAAAGGAGTTTCAACATGCCATCTTCAATCTAACTACCAAGGACGCTACAAGAATACACTAATCTTGTGCAACATAGAAAAGGGGTGAGATCAATAACAACATCATAAGTATATTTATATGCACCATTTAGCCTGAAGGTGTGTTTGAACTCATTCCATGGGATCCAATCTCTGGTTTACCGAGAAAATAAATCAACTATTGTAACGATACCTTTTTTGAAAAACTTCTAAGCATGAATCCATTGCACCCATGCATGAATCTAATAGTATGCATTGTAATCATATCATTTCCCACATAGTTCCTTGTGAAATTTTACTCTAGCTTTTTATATGATAATATTATTGTTTATTGTTTCTTGTTGTGCCATGAGGTAGGTACAGATCCTATATTAGACACATATCCAGATGTTGACCTCTTATCATATATATATATATATATCCAACATAATCTGGTTCCATGTATCCTTGTAGGAAAAATTATCATTTTTCTTATACTCCAAGCCATACTCGATTGTACCATAGACATTATGCAAAAGCCTCTTTGTTGCTTTTCAATAAATCTCCTTAGACTGCTATATAAACCTGGAAAGATAACTCTTAGTAAAGTTAATATCTGACCTGGTATTTGTCAAGTATATGAGACTCTCAAATAATTGATGATAAAGAGTAGCAAATACCTATGATGACTTATTATATTGGTACAATTGTAAACCTTGTTCTACTAGTGTTGTATTTTATTTATAGTCTATATTCCAAATTTTTTTATGGAATGTCTTGGAATATTTTGCTTGTGAGACCATAATCCTATATTTGAATATCTTCTAAGCCAAGACAATAGTGAAATCCTAGATATGCCATGTCAAGTAACTTTTTCAAGTCATTCTTCACACCAATTACCAAATCATCAACATAGAACACAAATATCATTATCTCATATACAACTTTCTTAAGATAGATATTTGCATCAAAATAACTTCTAATGAAACCATGCTATAATAGACGATCATCAGTTTTGATGTACCAGGATTTGGGAGCTTGCTTCAACCCATACAATGACTTGATTAGTCTATAAATATATTGATGTTGACCATTGAAAAAAAAGCCTTTAGGTTGTTTCACGTACACTTCTTCTTATATCATCATTAAGAAAGGCACTCTGATATTCATTTGGTAATTTTTTCAACCAAACTATGTCATTAGTATACACATTACATGGATGGTTTTAATATTCATTATGGGGGTATTTCTTTGTAATTTGTTCCTTCATTTTGTGCATAGCCCTTTGCAATGAGTCATACCTTATACTTGTCAATGGATTTGTCTACCTTATATTTTATTTTGAAGACCAACTTGTAGCTTATGGGCTTATTTACTTTTGGTAGATCAATAAGATCCCATATGTTGTTTTTCATTAGAGAATCATACTCTACATATATAGCTATATTCCACTATGGAGAGTTAAGTTCTTCCTTAACTAATACTAAAATGAAAAAGATAAGTTTATTATTGTCTTATGGACTTTAAAAAGGCTTTTGACATAGTACCTAGAGGTAAGTTATGGAAAATAATGAAAGAAATTATCATGCCAACTAACTACGGAGTAGTAGGTGGTGGAAAAAATAAGAACTCCAATACTATTAGAGTGTTTTGTGAGTGATATTGGGGTGAAACAAGGTTATCCATTGTCACCTATTTTATTTGGCCTTTGCATTGACAAATTAGAATGGGTAGAGAGGGAATGAAATTGGCTAATTAAGTTGTGAAATTTCTTCTCTATGTCGATGACCTCATCTTGCTCGGCAAGATACTTAAAATTTTAAAAGAACATCTAAAATATTTATTGCATTTTTATAAATAATTTGGAGTGCAAGTAAACACTAGCAATACTAAAATTATGACCATCTCTACTCAAAGAGAGAAAAATCAACCATATATTTTATTTGAAGAAAATCCTTTAGAGGTAGTAATAGAATACAAATACCTTGTCTTAGATTTTTTTGATCAAACTCAGTTAGAAAATATACAAAATGAAATGAATACAAGCAGGATGGAGGGCACTCTCTTCATTGCTAAATAGGAATAAAAAATAGAGATGTAGAATTGAAAAACCATTAGAATCCCTTTTGGGTTATTAGTTATTCTAATGATGTTGTATGGGTCTAAAGTGTGGGTTAGTAATACATCAAATTTAAAATAGAGATAAATAGAAAGAATTCAAAAGTGACTAATTACTTGGTGAAATGGGACACTTTATGTCTTCCTAAGAATGAAGGGGGGTTAGGATTCTGGTCTTCTATTAATAACAACAAAGCTTTAGCTGCTAAATTATATTGGAGGATGTTGCATAACCCCAATGTTCTTTGGGCCAATAATCTCTGTGCTAAATATGCTGAGAACAAAAGTCCTGAAGAACTTGTTCGCTATCAACTTCCTACAAAAGGTTCCCCAATTTTAGTAGTTCTTAAGACTGGTGATGATTTGATAAAGAAAAATTTATTTTGGATTCACAATGGTCAACAATAAATTTTTGGACAGATTCTAGGGATTGTCACAAGCCTTTGATAACTCAATTTCCTGATTGGAGGCCTTGTATAGAGGAGCTTCATCGAGCTAACTGGATAAAGGTGGCTAATTACTATCGGGACAATACTAATTAATTCAAATGTTGGTAGATATTGGATCCCTATTGAGTATTGGCCTATTCAAATCCCAGAAAGGCAAAGACAAGATATCCAAGGCATCCGTCATATGAGATCTCTCTCTTGGTCCCATGAAAAAGATTGTTTTGGATGGAACAACACTACTAAGGGTGAGTATTCAATTGCTCAAGGTTATTTGACCTTCTGCGATAATAATCCCAACCATTTTTCTAACATATTTTCTCAATTGTGGGCTCAAAAGCTCTGGCCTAAGGTGAGGTTCTTTAATTGTCTTGTATTGCATCGTAGGGTGCTTACTCATGAGAAACTTATGAAGCATGGTTTTCATGGCCCTTTTAGATGTGAAATGTGTGAAGAGAATGTAGAAAATCTCAACCATATTTTTATTGAGTGTACTTTAGCCTCTGAGCTATGGAGGAGAATGTCCACTTTACTTTTATTACTATGGTCCATTTGTTTTACTTTTGAACATCTTTGGAGGGATTGGCCTAATCAAGAGGGTGTTGATAATTTTATTAGGCAGTTAGTTTGGATGGGTTCTACCATTCTTCTTTGGAATATTTGGAATGAAAGGAACAACCAAATTTTTAATCAAGATATGAAGGATATTCACTATATTTGGAAAAATACCATAGCCAACTTAGTTGAATCAGTCCATCAACTCCTTAATCACCCCCACAACTCCCACCAAATATAGGATCAAGTGATGCAAATATTGAAGATTAATTCTTCTAAGGGAAACAAACTTAAAGGGAATGTGAGTATTATTAATATGGATAGGACAAGAAATTGGCAACATCCTCCTAATAATTTTGGAAAAGTCAATATTTATGGAGCCTCTAGAGGGAACCCTGGAAAAGCCAGTGTGGGAGGAAATGGTAGACTTTAATATGGCTCCATATTTTTTACTTTTGCTAAGAATTTGGGTATTCTTTCCAATAACCTTGTTGAGGGGTATGGTATCCTCAGAGGCCTTCAAGAGGCTACTAAGGTTGGATGGGAAAAGGTGTTAGTTGAGTCTGAATCTCAACTTATGATTAATCTCTTGAAGACTCCTAAGAATCATAAGGTTGATTGGATAATAAAAAGAATTATTGAGAAGATTCAATTAATCCAGATGGGATTTTTGAAAGTTGATTACAATCATGTGGTCAGAGATGAAAATAGGAGTGTTGATGCTTTAGCTAATTGGGCTTTGGATAAAGGTGATATTACTTGTTATGGCCACCCTCCTAGATGGTGGGCTTAGTAAATTAGGGAACCTCTTCTTTCTATCATTTCTTTGGATGGCTCCAGTTTTGAAGGTACCTAGTTTCTTGCTTTTTTTTGCTTCTCTTTGGTTCTTTCAGGTTTTTTTAGTTCCCTAGCTCAAACTATTCTTTATTTTTTTTCCTTTGTTGTTTCTTGCCTTAATAGTCTTTTGATCTAGATAGGTCATTGTTATGTTCAATTTTTTCTTTTTCTTTTTTTTTTTAGTTTTTTAAGGTGTGTGTGTTCCTCTATTTTTTTTTTGTTTTTGTGTTCTTTGTGTTGTTTTTGTGTTTTTGTTGTTTTGTGTTTTTTTATATTTTTTGTTTTTGTTCTTGTGTTTTTTCGTTCTTGCTCTTTGTTTGTGTTAATTCATATTTTTATGTGTGAGTGTTTTCTATGTTTTTTGTTTTTGTTTATTGTCTGTTGTTGGTTGTTTTTAAATTTTATTTTTTTAATTTTTTAGGTTTTGGTTGTGTTTATTTTTCATGTTTTTTTGGGTTATGTATTTGTTGTGTTTTGTTGTTTTTGTCTTGTTTGTGTTTTGTTATGTGGTTCTTGTGTTTTTATATGTAGTTCGTGTTGTTGTTTCTTTTATATTATTGTGTGTGTTTGGTTGTGCTTTTATTTTTGACACACTCAAGGAGCATGTTTTTTATTTTATTTTATTATTTTTGTTGTTATTTACTTATTTTTAAATTGGTTTTGTGTTTTTGTTCGCTCCTTGAGTATTTCAAATGTGGTAGGCCAGGTCTGAGTCCTGGGTATTTTTGGTAGAATGGATACCCTGCCTCCTTGGGTCTTGCCCGAAAGTGGCATCCCTTTTGGGATGTTTTCCACACAAAAAAAGTGACTAATTACAAATAATTTTAAAATTATAGCATTAGTATCATATGATATTTTACTTATTGAAATAGGTACTTTTCCATTAGAAAAAAAAACTATCATAAGGTTGTTGGGGTACTTAAAGAAAATAGAAAGAATGGAAGATAGTAGGTTACAAAAATAGGTAATCAAAGAAACATTGAATAGAATAAAAGACACGTGGATGAAATAAAACAACAAATGGATGGATAAAAGGAGCATTCAATTTCATGAGATCCCAAACTCCAAAAAAAAATATAAATAATTTGTGGAGGAAAAAATTAGACTTGTCATGTGAACTAAAAATTTAGGAAGGAAAAAATAGTCATACATCAACAAGTTGAAATCAAACTGTAAACACAACAAAAAATACATAGATGCAAATATAAAATGAAAATAAAAATGCTTTTAGCCCAACTAAGATCTAGTTCACACCATCTCAAATATAAAACTAAGAAATGATCAATTATTGAGGAGGTATGATTAAAATGAATATCTTTTGTATAACAAAAGTAATAGGGATATAAAATCATTTTGTCATGGAATGTGAAGCCTATAAGGACAAAAGGATTTCATATGAGTACACTCAAAAATTAAACTCACTAATGAAACTTTTTGAAGAACTAAGAATAGAAAAAACAAGGAACCATTTCATCAAAATCAATAACAAAAAAACACATTCCAAAAGATGATAAACAGAATGTTGAGCTTTTTGAATTTTTTGAACAATTTTATTTCTTACATATTATTAAACTTTGAAATTTTAAATCGGAGGTTGAAAAAAGAGTATGCTTGTACACCATACCTCTGTATTAAAACTCTTAATCCTATAAATTGGTTTTAATCCTATAAATTGTTTTGGTATTCTCAATGTAATTAAAATCATATCTTAAACCACATAAAAACCTCTGTAAAAAAATCGTGCTATAAACATACATTAAGTAAATAACATTTTCCATAAAATTTATCTTATCTATAACCTTGTAAACATTTAAAACTAATTAAAATTACTTTATATAAAACTCTTACTTTTAAAGCCCTAACTAACCGTATTCTTGTTAGAAAGGATAAGTAATTGACTATTCCTCCCCCAAATTCCACCTTCGCAAATTGATTGATCAATTCTACAAACTATTCCTCGAATAGGAATCTCAAAACCATTTAAAATTTAAAGCTTGGAATACATGAATCTGAGCTAACCATTCTTCTTCTTCTTAGATAATATAGAAAATTATTCTTCTACATTCAAAAGTTACATGTTTATAGCTCAACTAGTACAAATCAATTATGGTATAAGCACTTATCAAACTTTGTATTTTCAAACAACGGATTTTGATTTATTTGAGGCAACTCAGTTGATGGTTTCCTATATAAGTCTACAAAATCTTCCTCGAATAGGAATCTCAAAACAATTTAAAATTTAAAGCTTGGAATACATGAATCTGAGCTAACCATTCTTCTTCTTCTTAGATAAGATGGAAAACAATTCTTCTCCATTCAAAATTTACATGTTTATAGTTCAACTAATACAAATAAATTTTGGGATAAGCACTTATCAAACTTTATGTCTTTTCAAACAACGGATTTTGATCTATTTGAGGAAACTCAGTTGATGGGTTCCCATATCGATGGGATTAATGAATTGGAGGGTAAGGTTTAGGATACAAAGCTTCCAATAAAATATAAGTTTACCAATCATGATCATTGATGTTCATTACATCAAAGAAAGTATATCATATGGAGAAATATGCCCTGACGTTTTGTAGTACATAATCTACTAGTGACTATGGGATGGAAATCCAACCCTCTACATCACGATTAAGGCCTTTAGTACCCTCATCTCTCCAACCAACAACTGTCCTAGGTGAAACTAGTTGAACATCATCCCACCCCCCAACCTGGTAGGATGAACAAGCAATGTCAACATTAGGTCACTTCCTAACTAGCGAGGGCTAGGACCAGTGCCTATTAGTGGGAGCACTTCTTGTATATGAGGGAGGCCAATGGCGAGAGCAGGATCAAAAATACTCCTGAGAAGAGAGATTTTGAGGGATCTAATTAACTATATACAGAGCATTGGTGCAGTGCACCATAAGAACTTGCAAGTGATTCAAATCCATAGAAACTTTGTTGGCTTGAGTACATATCTATAGCCACATGTCATTAAAATTTTCTAATTTTTTAGCATGAGTAAATGTAACAAAAGGTGTATACTTTTAAAAACAACTCTATTACGGGAATTCAAAATGTGAAAGAGTAGGCTAATACTAAAAAACATGCCACACTTCAAAAAGTGGGAGATACAAAGTAAAAGAGTCCCCAAGAAGAGCTTGGGGCTAAGAAACTATTGCAACTGTAAATGGGAAAAAAATGAAAGAAATCATTTCCAAGCTTGCTTAGATCTTTTGCAATTCTAAAAGAGGTGAGTAAAAGACATGGGTAAACCACAAAAAAGATATTTAGGATCAGGAATTCCAATGTGCTTCAAACGTTCCCCCAAGGTAAGGCCTTAACACAACAAGTTTCATGAAAAACTAGATTGCTTGGGCTCAACATAGGTAGTCCAAATATTCTCAAATCTAGAATTCCATCTAGTCCTTGTAGAAAATAATTCCCAAATTTTATTGAGCTTAGGTTCCAGAGGAAGATGAGGAGATAACCATTTATAACCCAAATGATCATTATAATTAAGCAAAGGAGTTTCAACATGCCATCTTCAATCTAACTACCAAGGACGATGCGAGCGCACACTAATCTTGTGCAACATAGAAAAGGGGTGAGAGAAATAAAAACATCATAAGTATCTTTATATGCACCATTTAGCCTGAATGTGTGTTTCAAATAATTCCATGGGATCCAATCTATGGTTTACCGAGAAAAGAAATCAACTATTGTAACAATACCCTTTTTGAAAAACTGCTAAGCATGAATCCATTGCACCCAAGCTAAGGGAGAACCTTAATGAAGAAACATGAGGGACCACAAAATATTCATATAATTGATGGATAAGCCTTTATGAAAGCTATATCCTCTCCAATAGATCCAAGGAGTGAACTGCTACCAGGATTTCCATATACTTTTAATAACAAAGGAGCTAGAAATATTAACAAAAACCATAGCAACAATGAGAGATGGAAAATCCAACCCTCTCCATGTTCTACGATTTAAGGGAATACTAGATGAAATGAAATGTTGACCCAAAAATTTCCAATATTTAGCTCCCCTCAAATCCTTGAACACCCACTTAGCACACAGAGCAATACCTTATCATATACAATCTAGCAGACTCATTCCACAAGAATATCTAAGAAGACAAAAAATATCCTAGGCAACCCTATGAAATCCCTTCGTTTTAGAAGAATTATTCCAAAGAAAATATCAAAGGAGTTTCTCAATATTCTTACAACAAGCCTATAAAGGAACCTAGTAAGATGAATAGTATACATGAGTGGCAACTAAAACTTTAGAGCAAATCTTAAATTTACCCGCTAATGATAGCTTCTTAGTAAGATAAAAATCAAGTTTCTTTTAAACTCTTTGAAGCACATAATTCCAAAGTTGAGCAAGGGAGCCTTGAAAGACAAAAGAAATACCAAAAAACTTAAAAAATTCTCTAGGAGGAATCCAATTCCAATGATACCCTTGAATCCAATACGGTATAGGCAAGGGAGATTGTCTGAACTAGGAGGTCTTCTTCCATTGTATGCTAGAACCAGAGGCTATGCAAAAGGTGTTTAGACAAAAAAAAGCATTAGAAATAGATCACTCCTCTTTCTTTTTAGTAATAAAGGAGTCATCATCAAATTTATCATTAATAAGTTATCACCGATCATTCAAAACAACAATTCCTTTAATAAGACCTGTAGAAGCTTGAGTAGCTAAAAGATAGTCGAAGGCTTCAAAAACAAGCACATATAAAGAAGGAGAAAAAGGACACCCTTACCAAACAAACCTAAAAATTTCCATTACTTTAGACTATGAATTATTCATATTGAGAATAGTTGAAGCATCTCTAAATAGCATAGCAATAGTCTGAATGAAAATTGGTCTGAATCCTAAAGCTTTGAGCATAGCAAGAATGAATCTCCATTCAATATTGTTATAAGCTTTCTTAAAATCAATATTAATAAAAATTATATTTTGGTTTGACATTTGGGTCCATTCCATACCCTCCTAGATAACCAAAACATTTTTGAGGATGTACCTTCCTTGAATAAATCTGGTTTGCTCTGATCTGACTATAAAAGGAAGAAGAGGCCTAAGGCAAAGAGGCATAGCTTTGGAAATGATCTTGTAACTAATATTAAAAAAAGTAATCGGCCTCCAATTAGTGATCAAATTTAAGTCCCCTTTCTTGGGTATGAATTTGATATTGCCCTGTTAATAATTAATCCCAAAGAGCCTACTCGAAGAGCCTCCAAATAAACATTATGCAGATTAGGACCAAGTCCCAAAGAACTTTGTAGAACTCACATGGAAATCCATCCAGACATGGTGCTTTGTCATTTTCCATTTGAGACAATGCATCCTTTAGATCTATAAGGGAGATAATTTTATCACACCTTGCTCTTTGAGGGTTCAAAACCTTAACTGGTACAACTTCCATACAAGTTGCTAATGCTTTCTCCTACTTAGGGGAATAATATTGAGCGATAAAAATATTAGTATAGTGCTTTTCAAAAGCATCAATCATATTAGGAAGAGAGGTAAGCCTTATTCCATTGTCTTGAATGAACTTGAATTGAGTAGCTTACCTAGGAGGGCAAAACCTTTGGAAAAATATTTAGTGTCCCTATCACCAAATTTAATCCAATGAAGTTGGGCTTTAATTCGAGCTCCCCAAGCCTCATAAATATAAGCAATTCTAAGTTCATGCCTCATATTGGCAACATGAGACTAAATTTTAGGAATAAACGGATAGGTATCAAGCTTAAGAGAAGCTTTGGCAAGCTCATCATGAAGGACAACATTGGAATGTCTTCTGAACTACACCACCTTTTTCTCTAAAGTACATAATAAGATAGTTATACAAAAAATGACATCATTCCACCATTCCATAATCTTTGGATATGATAGGCCATGTAAGGGTGTTGAATAAAGGAAGTGTTGAAAAAAATTATGACTTGTAGTGTATCTGAGGTAGGGATTTCATTAGCACATTAAACATGATGGGTGAATGGTCAGAAGTAGTGATATCAAGAATGGTTTCCATAAACAAAGTTGAAGCATTTCTCCTATGAAAGAAAATTTGCACATGATCTGAAAGCATGGATCTGTCTAGACTTCTTAGAATTCTTGCATGGCCAACCTAGAAACTGGACCACATATACCACAAATTTTTAGGAAAATCTTGAGGAGAAAAACAAGAATTGAGGTCTAAAAAATCCAATTTATTTTTCATGAAGTATCAGGTGTAGACACTAAAATCATGTCAATCTGATTAAACTGCAATGATGCACTCTTATCAACACCATATGACCCCCTTGGGCAACCCTCAGGGGTTAAATAGTGGTCCTAACCACTTTTGGGAAGGTCTACCCCACTTTTGGGAAGTTTTGGGCCATGTAGCCATGGTCGTCCCACCCAAGATGACCACAATTCATGGTCATCCCACCCAGGGATGACCACCAGCAACCATCCCTGGGTGGGATGGCCATGGCCTAGGCCCATCAAAAAGTCAAGGGTGGGATAAATGGCAATCAAATTCTACCATTTATCCCACCCAATGATTTATGATAGATTGAGGGCCTATCAAATCCATCACAACCTGCAAATGGGAGGCCCAATTTGGAGACTTCTCCCACCCTATGCATGGCATGGTTTTGACAAGTGGTGACTCCTACCTTGCATGCCCTAACTTGCCCATTTGACCCTGTGGCCCTCTTGGGCTATAAATTGGAGTTATTTCACCCAATTTTAGAGGGAGGTCTTTGCAATATTTTACAATGAAGTGCTACCGATATTCACTCTCCCTTTCACCACGTGTTTTCACTTGGAATCTTCATCAATCAAAGGAGGTTTCCAAGTCACCCAAAAATATGCAAATCCATTCCAAAACCCACCCATTTCTATGAATTAGATCACCAAATTTGATGAAAACATCCCTAGGAGTAGTTTGAACCATATCCTAGAGGAATTGGTGGCAAAAACCACCAAGTTTGGTGGTCATCCCCCCTGGGATGGTTAACAGTCATAATTGGAACACCCAAGGATGGCCATGAATATGCATATAATTTTGGTTCAATTTTAGCGTAGATCATTTCTAGAGTAGTTTATATGCATCATACTAGAATTTGGTGCAATTTGGAGTAGTTTTGGACCTTCTATTAGGTTTTTCATTCTAACAATCCCAATTGGAACACCCATGGATGGCCATGGATTCTACATATAATTTCATATTGATTTCAGTATATATCATTTCTAGATTAGAATATATACATGGCACTAAATTTTGGTGTAATTTTTGAATAGTTTTGCACCCTATTTCACCTTTATATTCACTATTGCATGCATCTTTTTGATTTCATCTTAATCCGCATATGCTATTAACCAATTTGATTTCTTTGTGTGTGGATCCAAGTATTCCAACATGCAAGGAAGGAGCTACAAGTTTGAATATGGATAGATCATCGTAGTGGTACCAAAAACCCACTTTTCAATTCATGAGTGCGAGGAAGACACTGAAAGTGCACCTTGAGTTTCTGAAAGGATTAGATCCTTTGAACTTCTGTAATGAATTGTATCAATTAAGAGCCCTCAAGGGGATGTTTTGTAACCATGTATTTGGAAAATGGATTAATATAAAGAGAACCCTCATTTCTTTCACTTATTTGTCATCATGCTTACATTAAATGTCGCTTTTGAGTGCTTAAATAGAACAATAGATGCATTTCATTTCCCTTTGCTAGGTGCACCATTTTTCTACTCTACAGTGGTGATCATGGTGGGACCCCTATCCTATTTCATTTAGGTAAGTTTTAACCCTATTTTTATCTTTAAAATATTGTAGGTTTTGGCCATTATAGCCTAAAATGACCCCTGATTTCCTAATTGGAACACCTAGGGATGACCACAGCAACCATCCCACCTAGGGATAGCCCCCAAATTGGAAACTATCCCACCCTAGGATGGCCACAAAATAGGGGGCTTGCAGCTCAAATTGATAGAAACAGTAGCATATTAGGCTTTCAAGATGAGTATCTGGACCTTACTTTGCATTCTTACTATTTAGAGAAAGTTATATTTTGTTTTTTTATGTCTTTTCCTTGTTTTTTGAAAGGTAGATTTCACTTTTCTTAAATCTCAAAACAAAAAAGAAGAAGAAAAATAGGAAAAAACCAAGTAGGAATGCATTTGTGTGGTTTGATTGCTTGCGACCTACATAATGGTTAGGTTGACATATAGGGTATGCATTTTGTAGGTTCCATAATTTATTCAAATACTTCTGAAAAGTGAAACATTATTTTGCATTTAGTGAAGGTTCATTGAGTGCTCTTTTGTTTTACTTTCTTTAAGTATAAAAGGAACCACACACACCATGTCACATTTTAACATTAGTGAGTTGGAACTTCATCCCCAACCACTAATAGAGACCAATGATGGTGGGATTCATCTCCACCCATTGGATCACATGATACAAACCCTATTTTTTGGCCAAAGTTAGCTCCAAGAATAGTCTTAGCCATGGAAAATAGCATGCATTCCTCTTCGGAGGGTGTATCACTGCCCACGATCAATATGGGTGAGGACTGGTAGGACCTGTGCTCCCTGAATGGGTATGGGCTTCATCTCCATACTTTGGTTGGTTTACATGAATGAACTTCATTACCGGTTGTCGAGCTACGAGTATACAGGTGAAATCCTTTAAACAATTTGAGAATTACATCAACCATATTCAAACACGTGAAAAGAGATCTCTTTGCAAACAATAAATCAAAAACACACTAAATAGTTTTAGGGAACACATATAAAATATTTAAAAGAGATAAACACTTGTATTATTGTGTGTTTTCATTCTTGTGTGTTGCATCATTAAAATTTGTAAAAGAGATAATCACGTAGGGTTTGGAACAAAGTAGCTATGGTATGCACCTACAGCCAAGCCCATTCAAGGTATGATGCTACAGAGAGTAGGTAAGGAGACATAGACCATATCTGATTTGACCCTAAGGATATGATTATACCTCCTTGGTGACCTCCTACTCACCCAAGTCCTAGAATTTCAAATCAGGAACCTAACCTACAAGGGACCCCTATGTGGGACACCCCTACAGGTCTTGGTCCTAATCATAGAACTTACTTTCTAGATATAGATACTTCACATACCTTCTTTCAAGAATGGAAACCATGCATTAAGGCACAAACAAATAGAGCAATACCATGCATCCACTTGCCTACTCGGTCTACCTCACACACATATGGGTAAGATCAAGATTACACACCATGGGTAGGGCCAAATGATCAAAATACACCTTTAAATTACCCTAATATGTCTCAACAATATAAGTACCAAGATGAGTGTGATCCTCATCATCTTGGGCAAGAAAATTCAGCCCTTCCTTTCCTCATTTATGAAGGAAGACCCAAGGAGAATCCTGATTATCCTTGGTCTCATTATTCCATGCAAGAACGATGTGCTTCTACTCCAGCTGAGTATAAAGAACATCTATTTAGGACTGAGCCTCAAGTGAACGTGACCTCTCTCGATCGAGGGAAGCACATAGTCGACCTTTTAGATCCTCCTGAAGAAGATAGGCATCATGGAAATAGTTCTAGGGCTAATAGACCTCGCACAACTGATCAGATAAACCAAGTTGTTAAAATATATGTTGATCACCAAGCTCAATTCAATCAACTTCAACTAGATAAACAATGCTTGGACTACCAGCATCAGTTAGAAAAACAAAGGATTGAACAACAAACCCATGAGTTATTTCAAGAGACCTTACACAATGGGATCCCTACCCCAAGTACTCATAGATAGGGGGTTCATCAGAGGTAACCTAAATTTAATCAAAATAAGATTCCTAGGCCTAACCAAATATTTCCTCCTTGACCTCCTAGGCCTAATCGGGACTTGCCTCCTAGGCCAAACATAGATCACCTTTCACAGGTGTTTGTTCCTCCTTGTAGGCCAATTCAGGAAACACCTTAAGGAGCTTACGATGATTTGGAACTAGAAGAGGAATATCTAGAAGAACCTTATGGAGGCATGGTTGATGAAAATCAACCACCATACCATATGCTTGATATTCCTCACCCTTCCCCATAGAGACAAATCAAAGAAGAGGAGATCAAATTCTCTAATACATATAAAGCATTGCTTGAATGCATGGAAATAATATAAAACAATACCTCTGGGTTTGATCTTCAAAAGCCCACTTTGTGCTAACTTCACAGTCAATCGCTTCACCCATCAATACCTTCCCCTCCATACCTAGAGCATTTCAAAATACCCAAGTTGGATAGATTCAAAGGAGAGGAAGATGCATAGGAGCATGTTACTAGGTTTATGAATCAATGCTTCAGTATCCAAGATAATGATACCCTCTCTAGCCCAACTATAGAGTGGTACAATCAACTCCTAAGGCACAACATACATAGCTTTGAATAACTTGTAGACGCATTCCTGGAATGTTTTACCTTTAACACTAAGCGAAAGGTAACTTTGATAGACCTCATGGGGTTGAAGTAGTATGAAGATGATTCAATCATGAATTATGGTAACAGGTGGTGAACACTTCTCGCTAAGCTACCATACCTACTACCAATGTTTGAGTTGACTCGCATGTTTTCCAAGAGTTGTTTAAAGCTGATTTCATTATTGCTACAACTCCAACAATACCAAACTCTTGAAGATGCTCTAGCACAGGCTAGAACAATCGAAGAAATCAAAATTCAAGAGGGGGAGATCGCAAAACCCCATAAGGAGTGGAATAAGAACACAAAGGGCAATCCGGCACAACCAAAGATGGAAATAGTTAATCAAGTTGCCATTAGCATTCCAGGGCCTGTGCAACCAATGCCACCTCAAAAGGTAAACTATCAGGCCCAACCTCCTCCTGCAAGTTACAATAACAACACTCAAGTGAATCAAGGGCCAATTTATGCCCTTCACTAAGTCTATGGATTCCCTATTTGAGCATCTATGTGTGGCCAAAGCAATTACTCTACCTGAGATCCAACCTATAGATCCAAGTATAGCTAAACAAAAGTCCATGGGATGTCGTGAAGACCTATATTGTAAGTACCATAGGCAGAATGGGCATGATGTGCAAACATGCTATGGTTTCAAACACCTAGTACAAGACATAATTGAGAGGAATGATCTTCAAGTCGATAACCCTATTGCAACAAATAATCAATAGATGGGTATCTTTAAAGACCCATTTCCCACTCACGAGGTGTAGGTAAATCAAGCAAAATAGGTAAACGAGGTCCATACGATACCCCCTCAACAAGGGTTCATTGGGATGGTTAGCATCATGATAAGGAATAGGTGTTATCCAAATCAATTTACACCACCTACAACTTCAAATGATATTCCCTCCATATCACAACCTCTACCACCTCCAGTGCAAAGCCCTCCACCTCATCCAGTGGTCACCATAAAAAGTAAGCTTGCTCAAATCTTGCGAACAACATCGACTCGAATCTCTATCTATGAGCTTATCCAACAATCTCTACCTCATTGAGAAGCTCTTATGGAGATCCTTAAGTCGATTGAACTATAGACCCTAAGATTCTAACTCCTTTATCAATTTTGTGGGGCATGTTCAGTAGTGCAAAGATCTAGTAATCACATTTCATGAACATGAACTCAAACCAATATCAAATGAGGTGGTTGATCCTCCCTTACACATCATTTTAAAAGAGTTCTAATTGACACTATTTCTTCAAGCAATATCATCATCACAAATGCTCTCCAACATCTAGGTCTTCTAGCATCCCATATTGTTGGATCCACATATACCCTTAGAGCATTCAATGATACTCTATGCTCAATGGTTGGCACTATAGTCTTACCTATTCATGTGGGATGCAAAACCATACCAACATTGTGTCACATCTTAGAGGGTGCAATGGCTTATAATATCTTATTAGGTAGACCCTGTATTAAGGACATGAAGTGCGTGTCATCCATATCTCACCAATGTTTGAAGTACACTCATGAAGGGTAAGTACATGTTGTCTTCGTAGACCTTGAGCCCTTCAAATACTATAACTTGGTGTAGCACATCCCCGAGTCGACCTTGCCATCAACTCATGTGGACTTCCAACCAAATACGTCCATTCAAGGTCTAACTCCTTCATTATCACCTTCCAAGGATCCATTACAATCTTCTTCTATACCATCATCATCATTAGCACCTTCAGATACACCTTCATCATCATCAAATCCTCCATAGAGGAACATGTTGAAGAGGCCTATTGATGAGATCCCTCCAATCATCTCTACCATTTCCATGGAAGATATTCCTAGTCTAGAAGATGAGGAACCACATCATGAGGTAAGCATTGAGTCATCTCAAGCCTCACTTCCATCTCCTCCATCCTCACCATCCTAGGTCACAATCCATTTGGCTACTATGGGTTTAGGAGAGTACCTAGTAAGGAATATCACAATAGTTCTAGCCATTGAGATAATACAGAATATGGGATGACCTTGTCTTCCCATAGGTACCATCGTACCTCTAGGCATACCTCCCAATAAAATGAACTTCATATATGGGGTATTGAATATAGTATAGAACCATCTCCTCAGCAAGAAGAGGATGAAGAACCCTTTTTTGAGGACATTAATTATATGTCCAATCCTAACTATGCCATGTCATATCTCCAATGCTACGATTGGCATGGCTATGGTTTGGGGTTGTACTAACAAGGTACTCATGTTCCTTGCCAACCACAATATCAATTACCATATGATAAATATGGCTTAGGACACAACAATCCTATGCCTCTCGACATCCTCACAAATATTTTAGAGCACCTAGATTTGAACTATAGGGATGAGCTTGCATGAGATCCTTACACTAATCCTAATCATGTCCAATCTTTGGGGGATTATTTTCTCATAAATATGATAGATCAAGAGATATCTCATGATTTCACCCGATATTATGAAGAAGGTGAAGGTTCGCATACTCTTCCATCCGACAATGAGGAAGAGGATCAAGGTCCTCCTCATGAATGGACAACTGATGATGAATTGGATTACGGTGTAGCACCTATTAACTCCCCTAGTTTAGATGAGGAATACAAGCAGATCATCCCATTGGATGATAAATAAGAGTTCTATCTATGTATGTTCCCATTACAACATCCCATATGGTGATAGATTTTACCACTCGAAGAGCAAGCTCATCCCCTTCCACATCGACCACCTCCGATCATTCCACCTCCACCACAACCACCCCTACAAGTCTTGCAACAACCTCTTGTCAATAGAACCAACCTCCCATCCATTAAAGCTATCATCCATCCATCCAATGGTACCTATAAACCCTTTGGTCACCCAAAAATCCCCAAAGGTACCCATAAACCCTTTGGTCACCCAAAAATCCCCAAAGGTACCCATAAACCCTTTGGTCACCCAAAAAGCCCAAATGGTATCCATTAAACCCATTGGTCAACAATATATCTATATATATAAATATATATATATATATATATATATATATATATATATATATATATATATATATATATATATATATAAAAATTCAAAAACATCATTAAAATAACAAAAATATAAAAATATTGCATTACATTTCATATCGTTGCATTATACAATCACTTGCATTAAGCATACCCATCATTGCATTTTACATTCTAGAGTTGCTCATACATGTCTAGAACCAGGTCTATACACTAGCCATCCTTCAAAATCAACTTTATCAAAAGTAATTATTAACACCCGTCTACATTACAATTATCATTTCCATCCAAATTTCCCACCTTTCGTATTTGTGTATATTTCCCTTCACCTAGTCATTTGTTATAAGGCATCATTAGGGTTTTTGGTCACTCAACCATCTCTAGTTTTCTTTTCAGATTTTGTAGAAATCTATCCTTATTTTTAGAAGGTAGATTATTGCTTTGATTATACCTTGTATACATCAAAATCCCAACACATTCTCACACTAATAAATCCAAGTTTTGCACAAGGAAAGATGAAACCTACAAAGTGGTCCTTGTTACCTTAAGAAAAAAGTTTACCTTGCTCATCCCCCTATGCGCATGGTTCAAAAATGCTGAGAATTGACAAAAGGACAAGTTCCTCCCTACCCAAAGCAATAAAAATCCCTTACCCCATGCCAAATCTAGGCAAGTATCCAAAGAAGAAACAAATACAAGAGCAAAAATACCCAAAATAAAAAGTGGTTTTCACCACTAACAAAAGAAAAAAGTAAAATAAACAGGGGTTCTAACCACTACCAAAATCCCTTTCTCACCAAATAAAAATGAGCAAATCCCTAGAGCAATTCAAAAATAAAAGAAAAGAAGGGAGTAGTGAACTTGAATCCCTAAAATTCTTAGCATTTAAAAACCATAGCGTGATCCTCATTATAGATTGGGTGGCATCAAGCCTTCCTAGAAATGGTGGTATCCTTAAACATTATGATATGTCTATCACATTAATGACCTTATTTTGTATAGACTAATGTTTTCTTGCGGATGAGCTAGATTTTGGTAGCCTGTATTACCTATGGTCTAATCCAACTATGTACAAAACTCAGGAGAATGATACTCGTAGGATGATATTCAGTACAGATGGGCTGCATAAATCATGTTTGGCACTAGGGTAACTTTATGTATTATCATAACAATGAACTCACATGTACACACAGGGATATTGAATATCTTGGTCATCCTAGAAGATTTATACCTTGCCAAAAAGTCTTGCATAGTTAATATATAACTTTTGACTCGTTCACTAGAGTGTTTGAGTCTCATGAAAACCTCAAGGACATTATATAACATCTTACTATTCATTCCATGCCATACCATTTTATCACATGTTTGTGAGTTTACATTTTCACAATCCATCACATAGTCTTATGATAACATTAAAATGGAATTTTATACAGTCTATGGTGCTAGCATCTAGTGTGTCAAATAGTATTCATAATTCATCATATATATTAACAAATCATCCATTTCATTATGCATACACACATGTACATATCATCAACCAACATCATATTACAATACATGCATCCATGATAAGCATCCATAAAAGCATTAGTAAAGTAAACATAAACATTGCATACATCTAATAAAGTAGTAAGGAAACACATGATGATAATAGAAAAAATAATATATATATGGGATAAAAAGATACATCATAATCCAAAAAATTCCCATAGGCTACAATCAAGTGGGTCCTCAGACCTCACACTCCCAAAATCCAAAAATAACCATAGAGTCTCAAAATCCATGGTCACGCAAGATCGACACCATGACTCTCACCGCCACCCTCGGTCATCACTCATAAAGAACTCCTACATCTAATCCCCACAACCTTATCTAATATCCTCGTAGAGCTAGGAGCCCCCATCCTCATATAAAACTACCCTATACCACTCCTCCTACTCTATTGGGACCCACTAGTAGAAGGACGAGCTAGTAAGCACCCTCTAAGGTGTGTTACCTCATCCTCCAAATCTTATGTGTATGTCATATCCTCTCGATGATGAGCCTAGTAGTCACTTAGTAAGGTCTAGAGTTGTGTCACCTCCTCCCATAGCCTAGCTACCTCACCACTACTAGATGCCCCATGGCTCAAGATCCCTGCTCTAACCTATGACTAAAAAGTAGCTAACTCTATCACTTACCTCTCAATCACTAATGCTTACCTATCAATATCTACCTATATAGTCTACACCTGTACCTATAGGAGAGTCCTCTCCTCTATGTAGTCCCTCCACTCTTATCTCCCTCTGATAAACTCACCCTATAGCTCAGCAATGGTGGCATCTCATGCTGCCAATTGTGCCTACACTCCCTACTCATAAAAATCATCCTCATCATAATCATCCTATTGACCCTCCATATCCATGCTATCCATCAACTCATCATCTATCTGATGATGCACATGTCACTCACCTAAGTCTAGCTCCTCCTCATATGGAGCCTCATCATGTCCCTCATCTTGAGCCTCCTCGTGAGCCTCCTCTACCATCACATATGTACCACCTCCTAGTGGTCCCTCCCCTCACCATTGGTGCATCACCCACTAGGAATCATACTCTATTATGGTCCCTTCATCATCTATCTTAGAGATGCCCTCTATAGGATCTACCTCCTCTCCAACTGCATCCATTATAGGTCAAGTAAGTGTCCTCTCATCCCCATAGTATCGGTAGATCACTAGCTCACTAGGCAACCCCTGGCATAGCCCAAAATACTACATCACTCAAGCATATGGGAAATACTCTTGCTTAGTCCTATATTGACCAACTAACCATCTCCCTTGTCATACCCATTGAAGCTGCACCTCAACCTCAGGCCATGCTAGACAATCCTTGTATGGTCTCTAGATAACCTCCTCTACCTTGAGCCATGCAAATGACTATGCATAATGATCAATCATACCTACATAAGGATGACTATGACCCCTCTCCTAGTCCTACTACCATAGGATCCCATATCCTATCTCCACATATGTGAGTTGTGCCTGCATCATCCAAGGTAGTCCCCATGGTTGATCCACAACAATGTGCTACCATACCCACACCTACAATAGAAATTTGCAACCCAATCCTTTCTTCCCATGGCAATGGATCTCATACAACTCATCATAAAGTTGTTCTAGCAAAGTAGTGCCCCACACCATCACTAACGACCTCTCTATGGTGCACTCCACAAATGAAAATGCCAACTCCAAAAGGTTCCAGGGGAAGCTAGCTCCTGACAAGTCTAGAAGCAACATGTTGGAGATAAGCATCATCAGTAAGGCATGTCTCATAGTCAAAACCTCTGCCTTATACCATAGCTCCACTAGGATACCTCTGCTAGGCAAGTCTCGTACTACCTCACGCTAGTCCTCTTCGAAGTATCTCTACAAAATTGTATCTCTAAGATCTCGATGAGTAGACATAATCAGATACCCCTCTATAGGAATACATAAAATCTGGTAGATGTCCTCTAACATCACTATCATCTTCCCAGTTGGCAAGTGGAAGGTGTTGGTGTGAGGGTCCCACGGATCTATCAATGCTATCAGGTAGGCTCTATCTCCCATCATTGGCTCTAATTGTGTCACTTGTTTGAGACCAATGATGTCAATCCATTTCAATTCATACTTTTTTAGTAAGTCCTTAGTATTCTGAAAGAGATTTGGAAATTTATACTGGCTCTTAATCACCTGGTAGAGGTAAGCAAGCTGAGAAAAATGCAACAAAATTGCACATAAACAATTTAAACCACCCAAAAAAGGGATATTTTTCTCCCAAATTCATGGTCATACCACCTAGGTATGGACCCCAAATTGGCATTTGTCTCATCCAAGGATGGCCATCATGGGTCATCCCACCTAGGGATGGCCCCCAAAAATTCTCAAAAATGGCCTTCGCGACAACCAAAAATAGGCAAAAAAACTCATAAAAACATAAAACAAAGCATCAAAATTGCACAAAAACAAAAATTAGAGCACAAAATACTAATTTCCATAAATAATGAGGTTCATTTAATGATATTTAGTGTTTTTTAATGGTAAACATGAAAATAATTACATTTCCAAATTAAATAAAGTCTACTAAAAAATTCAGCCCTTACCCATCATGCGCTGGCTTCGCTACTCATCAAGTCTAGAGGCTGGATCATGGTGATTGTGGGATGGTTTCAATAGTGCTCCACTTCAAAAAATCACTCTCCTACTCCTCACCTCTCAATATACCAAGTCAAAAGTGTGCAAATGAGCTCATTTTTCCAATTTTGAGCTTAAAAAGACATAGAATAAGCATGGTCATCCCAGGGTGGGATGAATAGAAAATTTGGTGACCATCCCACCCTGGGATGGCCATGAACTTTGTAGCCATCCCACCCTAGGAAAACCACAAAAAAAACCAAAAAATAGAAGAATAGGCAAAGAAAATGGCCTAAACACCACCAAAAACATGTCAAAACTGATAAAATTCACAAAGGATCAAGATTGAACCTGAATTGAAAAGTCTCTACTTCAATCCCCAAGAAGTCCATTGTGATCGGACCGCTCCATGGGAACTATGTATTCATTTCCTTTCTTCCATGAAATATTATAAAAACCATCAAAATCTTAACAAAATTGATAAATTTTACAATGGGTAAAGCTGAAGGAACCCCATCAAGTCATATTGGTCAAGTGACTCATCATTTTCATCATTTTTCATGCCGTCATCGACTCATCGCTTGAGGATTAGTCATAATTAACGAATTTATAATTAAAATCAACACTCAAACACTCAAAAGTGCAACTTGCATACATTCAAAAGAATCATTACCAAAGATAATTTCAAGCCCACGCTAGGGCATATAATTTAGCACCAATTCAACAAAACAAAGTCTTGATGTCCTTGAAGCCTTGGGATACGTATCCCAGAATAGGCTTATAATCCAAATAAGGAACCAAGACCAAGTATGCCCTAAGCCCCAAAACCTACCCTTAAAATCATTCAAATATGTCAAAAGAAAGGATTCCAAGAATGTATGCTCCTTCCATGAAGGAGACATCTAAATTTGGTTAGGTTACTAAATAACCTTAATCATTTGATAGTTTAGTCATCTATTTTTGCTTTACGCTCTGTTTCACACAATACATCTCAAAAAGAGGCATTTGTAGACACTAAAATCATGTTAATCTGATCAAACTGTAATGATGCACTCTTATCAACACCATATGGCCCCCTTGGGAAACCCTCAGGGGTTAAATAGTAGTCCTAACCACTTTTGGGAAGTTCTACCCCATTTTTGGGAAGTTTTGGGCCATGTAGCCATGGTCCTCCCACCCCAGGACAACCACAGTTCATGGTCATCCCACCTAGGGATGGCCACCATAAACCATCCTTGGGTGGGATGGCCATGGTCTAGGCCCCTCAAAAATTCAAGGGTAGGATAAATGACAATCAAATTCTACCATTTATCCCATCCAATGATTTATGACAGATTGAGGGCCTATCAAATCCATCACAACCTACAAATGGGAGGCCCAATTTGGAGACTTCTCCCACCCTATGCATGGCATGGTTTTGACAAGTGGCGACTCCTACCTTGCATGCCCTAACTTACCCATTTGACCATGTGGCTCTCTTGGGCTATACATTGGAGTTATTTTACCCAATTTTAAAGGGAGATCTTTGCAATATTTCACAATGAAGTGCTTCTGATATTCACTTTCCCCTTTCATGATGTGTTTTCACTTGGAATATTCATCAATTAAAGTAGGTTTCCAAGTCACCCAAAAATATGCATATCTATTCCAAAACCCACCCATTTCTATGAATTAGTTCACAAAATTTTATTAAAACATCCCTAGGAGTAGTTTGAACCATATCTCAGAGGAATTAGTGGTAAAAACCACCAGGTTTGGTGGCCATCCCCATATAGTATGGTTAACAGTCACAATTGGAACACCTAGGGATGACCATGAATATGCATACAATTTTATTTTAGTTTTAGCATAGATCATTTCTAGAGTAGTTTATATGCATCATACTAAGATTTGGTGCAATTTGGAGTAGTTTTGGACCTTCTATTAGTTTTTTCATGCTAACAATCCCAATTGGAACACCCGGGGGGAACCCAGATTTCTTATATAATTATCTTTTTTTTTTTCAAAATATTTCTTTTTTAAAAAAAAAAAAAAAATTGTTATTTTTTTTTGTGGTTTTTTATTGCACTTTTGATATTCACTATTGCATGCATCTATTTGATTTCATCTCAATCCGCATATGCTATTAACCAATTTGATTTCTTTGTGTGTAGATCCAGGTATCTCAACGTGCAAGGAAGGAGCTACAAGTTTGAATATGGATAGATCATCGCAGTGGTACCAAAAACCCGCTCTTCAATTCGTGAGTGCAAGGAAGACACTGAAAGCGCACCTTGAGTTTCTAAAAGGATTAGATCCTTTGAACTTATGTAATGAATTGTATCAATTAAGAGCCCTCAAGGGGATATTTTGTAACCGTGTATTTGGAAAATGGATTAATATAAAGAGAACCACCCATTTTATTTCACTTATTTGTCATCATGTTTACATTAAATATCTCTTTTTAATGCTTAACACAATAGATGCATTTCATTTCCCTTTGCTAGGTGCACAATTTTTTCCGCTCTACACTAGGCATCTATTTCCCTAGTAGCTCACCACATGGTAAGTTATCCTATATTTTCTATAGGTTTTTCAGTCATATTAAAATCTTTGCACATAACCCAGACAATAGTTGGTAAATACAAATTACACCACTGCTAGAGGATACAATGCTCCTGAGCATCATTAGAGGCATAGAAATTAATAATTCCAAAAGATAGTCCACCAACCTTAATTAAAACCTAAAATATGTGATTTTAGGGCTCCACACCACATGATACAAAAATATCTTTCCACCTAGCTTCCAAAAATATGACAGCTCTCCCTCTGCTATGGGAATGACTCATGGCATAAAAAAAACAACTTGGCCAAATAAAAGGGCAAGTACATTGTAGAATAAAGTTATAAATATTAATCTCTTGAAGATAGATAAATTTAGGATTACCATAAAACCTGGAGTATAAAGCACTTTCATATCAGACCAAGTATTTTCATACTAGATCTCTCAGCCCTCTAAAATTCCATGATAAAAAAATCATGGAGATCAATCAAGAATCATATGTCTGGCTACATCTTCAGCATCTCTGAGGTTTGAAATATAATCATAAATATTACTGAGAAAATGATCCTAACTTACTTTCTAAAACTTTGCTTGACACCTTTTTTCCTGGTGAACCATGGAATCTCTCAAGGGTGGACTACGAGATCTTTGGCCATTGACAGAAGCTCGTTCAAGTTCCATGAATCTTGAGGAAGATTAACCATTGATATGTAGAACTAGATAATTTGAATACTAAGTAGGAGCATAAGAAGTAACAATTTTGGCAAATAAAACACTAGTCAATGGTACATTAGCAACCATATATGAATACCTAGCACTAGGTACCACCGGTTGCATAGTATACTACTTAATCACCACATCATACCTAATTGGCATAGAAAACAAGGGGTTGAGGTGAGCTATTAGGAGCAGCCGTAGGGTTTACATTTTTCCCTTTCTTACCCTTCTTCTAGACTACCTTCCATTCATCTTGCCCCCCTTTGGAAGCAGGGATAGAGTTAGTTGTAACAGGAACTACATCCATCTCCTTAAATTTAATCTTGTTCACCATTAAAGGATAATATTGTATCTTATGGGAAACTAATTAGCAATGGTAACATGTTTTAGGCAAGTTTATGTAGATAACACGTTGCTTGAACCTATAGTCACCAACATGGATATCAATAGTCTCCCTGAGGTCTTTAGAAAGATCAACTTTGATACAAAAACACTTTTGAGGGTGTGAGGCATAAAATTTATCCATTTCACAATAGATAAATTCACCAATGGGGGTCACAAGGTTCTAATAGTAAGGCCAAAGCGATAGATGAAAACCAAGGAATTCAACCCAAAACAGAACTTGTAAGGAAATATCATTAGTGACCAAAAAAATCCTTGGTCTAGGGTTGAAAAATCAACAAGGATCTATGAACAGACCAAGGCCCACAGTTGAGGACCACTTTGGCCTAAGCAGGATCACCAAAATGAAACAAAAAATGCTTTGGTGAGGTTTTGGATACTAGCAACCTTGACGTCATGCCAAGCTTGTTGGATCTAGTTCTAAAGGAGGATCTCACCAAGGATGCAACCTAGAAAATACCCTACCAATGTATGACTTTCTAGCTAAGAACAAGAAGTATTAAACTCACTAAACGAGATAACAACATCCGAAGAAAAAATATTACCTCATGATAAACTTTGGGAATGAAATTTCATGGTTGTTTTTTCACTTTTAGGATCATTGCTCCCTTTTTTAGCTTTAATAGAAGTTGGAGCTGTTGATTTAGATCCATCCATAAAAAAGAGGTTCAATCCACCAAATGGTGGAGTAAATTTAGTGAAAGTAGTAAAAAATGCCCTAAGAGGCATCTCGCACACACTCCAGAGTGGAGAGGCAATATGGCACCAAGAAATCGAAACCCTAATGCATGCAACCACTTTTGAAATTTTTGCATCAAATGTTTGGACAATTTGATAGGACAAAAGACTCTTACAAGGAAAAATGTGTGCTAACAAAAAAATAAGTCATTTAGGAAGATGTAATTGGAAGTGAGAATTCCCTAGTTGAGAGAAGTTTATTTTTCAATTAAGGACAAAAGGAAGAACAAACATATGAAAAACCACATAGAGGAAATGGATGATTCACCAAAAGTGATTATTAAGGATGAAGTGATTGAGCACAGTAAAGTGATTCTTAAAACTATAATTTTAATATGTAAAATCAGAATAAAGAAATTTCCAAAGATTCAAAATTGGATTGAAAGTTGCTCGATATTGAATTCACATTATTCAACCATTTTGGTTTTGAGAATACTTTCTTGTATATTCTTTAGTTCAAAATTAGGAATATAGTAATGGGCACTAGCCCAAACTTTATGGAGAAAGCTTATTTTTATTTTGATGGATTTTGAAGCCTTAATTTTAATATAAAACTCACAAGATAAATTTCATAGGATCAAATATAATATAGCCATAATATAGTAAGATCAAGATAATGATGTAAGTAGAATAATATGAGACAATTAATATGTAAATCAAGGATTATAATATATCAAATAGCATTCATTAATAAGAAACAATATGAATGTAATATCTTAAATCCAACATATACAAAGTATAGAGTGGAAAAACACCACACCTAACAATGGGAAATGAAATGCATCTATTGCTCTATTGATTTAAGCACTACAAAAGCGATATTTTAAGTAAGCATGAAAGACAAATAAGTGAAAGAAATGGGGGTCCTCTCTATATTATTTGATTTTTCAAATTCATGATTACAAAACATCCCCTTGAGGGCTCTAAATTGATACACTCATTACAAATATGCCAAAATATTAAATCCTTTAGAAACTTAGGTGCGCTCTAGCATATTCCTCGCACTCATGAATCATTCAAGAGCAAGCTTTTGGTGCTGCCACAATGTTATATTGATGTTCCGACTTGTTTATTCTTCCTTGCATTTTGTGGTACCTGCATATACATAAAAATAAATCATATTTATTAATAGCATGTGCGGATTGAAATACAATCAAAGATATATATGCGATAATGATCTTAAAAGAGGAAATGTATAATAGATTATGCAAAACTATTACAAATGCTACCAACACTTAGGATCATGCATATAATGTACTTTGGAAGTGATATAAGAAATAACACAAATAAAATTGCACATATAGTTATGGCCATACCTAGGCGTTCCGATTATGACTGTAAAATAATAAATTCATAATAACAGGTACAAAACAATTCAAAACTGCACCAAAACTTGATAGAAGGAATAAAATCTACTCTAGAATTGATATATACAAAAATAGAAGAGAAATTATTCTTATATTCATTGCCATCCCTAGGTGTGCCATTTAATACTACTAACCATCCCATATGGGGACAACCACCAAATCTAGTGGTTTTTACCACCAATTCCTCTATTATTTGGTCCATACTACTCCTAGGGGTATTCTCGTCAAATTTTAGGATCTGATTCACTCAAATGGGATAGTTTTGTAAATGGAATGCATGTTTTAGAATCACTTGAAAACCTCCTTCACTTGATTGAGATCTCAAGGGAAAATACGCAATGAATTGAGTATAAATCTCGGTAGCACTTCATGGTAAAATATTGCAAAGAATCCTACCTCAAATTGGGTTGAATGACTCCACTTTATATCTCGAGTGATCATATGGTCAAATGGGCATGCTTGGCCATGTGAGGCAGGTGTCACCATTTGTCCAAACCTTGCCATGCATTGGAGGGGGAAGAATATCCAATTTGGACCTCCAATTTACAACTTGGCATGGGAGTTATGTGCCCTTAGACTGACATGCTTCAATGGGTAGGAGAAATAGCCGAATCTAAGTGTTTTTTTCTCACCTTTGATTTTTTAATGGTCCAAGGCCATGGCTGCCCCACCCAAGGATGGTTGTTGGTGGCCATCCCTGATTGGGACGACCATGAACTATGGCCATATTGGGGTGGGACGACCATGTGTACATGGCCCCAAAATTTCTAAAAATGGGGTAGAACCCCCAAAAAGTTGCTAGGACCATTATTTAACCTCTAAGGTTTACCCAAGGGGGCCATATGGTGTCGATTAGAATGTGTCTTGGCAATATAATCAGATTCACATAATTTTAGTGTCTACAGATGCCCCTTTTTGGGATGCATTGTGTGCAGCACAATGCGAAGTAAAAAATAGATGACTAAAATATCAAATAATTAAGGTTATTTAGTAACCTAACCAACTTTAAATGCCCCAATCATGAAAAGAGCATGCATCCTTGAATCCTCACTTCTAACGAGTTAAGGAACTTGATTCAAGTACAACCTTTCATGTGAGGTTTACTTGATCTTGGACATTGTCCAGTCATGAATAGGCGAGGCCTATTATCCTTCATGCTTCCATGTGCCAAGTATTTTTTTAATTTAAAATTTTACTTGTTTTCTACCCCAAGCAGGGGCATGATTATTTTTGGTAACGATTCATTGACGAACATGATTTACATGATTGAGTGTTTGATTATTGATTTTTATTATGAATTCATTAATTATGACTACCCCCTTAAGTGATGAGTCGATGAGGGAATGACCAGAAATAAAAGTGATGAGTCGCTTGACCCATATGAATAGGTTGGGGTTCCTTCAACTTTATCCATTTTAAAATTTCTCAGTTTTGTGAGGATTTGGATGATTTTTTTGATAGTTCATGGCATAAAGAAATTGAATACCTCTTTCTTGTGGAGTGTTTTGACCATAGTGGTCTTCTTTGGGATTGAAGTAGAGACTTTTAAATTCATCTATGAACAATTTGGTTCCATCTTGATCTATTGTGAATTTTATCATATTTGACCTATTTCTGGTGGTTTTAAGCTATTTGTATTGATTTTTCTACTTTTTGAGTTTTTTTGGTGGCCATCCCAAGGTGGTATGGTTGAATATTTTGTGGCCATACCAGGGTGGTACAATCACCATATTTACCAACTATACCACCCTGGGATGACCATACCTTTTTTAGGGCTATTTAAGCACAACATTTAAAAAATGGGCTCATTTGGGCACTTTTGATTTAGAAATTTGAGAGGTGATGAGGAGGAGAGTGATTTTACAAAGTGAAGCACTACTGAAATCATCCCACAGTCACCATGACCCATCCTGTGGACTCATTGAGTGGTGGAGCCAATGTGATATGGGTAAGGGCTGAGTTTGCTACTACACTTTGTTACTTTTGGAAGTGTAATTATCTTCACTTTTTGTAAATGAAACACACTAAATCTCAGTAAATGAACCTTGTTAGTGATGATATTTTATGTTTTGTACCTTAGTTTATGTTTTTGTACATTTTTGTTACATTTTTCTATATTTTTTGAAGTTTTTTGCTTATTTTTTGTGGTCAAGAAGGCCATTTTTGAGTAATTTTGGGCGCCATCCCTGGGAGGGACGATCGTCTTGAGCTATTTGGGGGTCATCCTTGGGTTGTATGGCCACCAAATTGGGGCTTGTACCTAGGTGGTACGACCATGATTTTTCAAGAAAAGTGCCATCTTTTAGGTGCTTTTGTGTTTCTTTTTGCGTATTTTTATTTTGTTTGTATTTGTTTAATCTTTCTTATCTCTGCCAAGTGATAAAGAGCTAGTATCAATTTTTGAATCTCTTTAGGAACACTCTTGGCCTACTAAAAGAGGATTACTAAAAATGGTTTGACACCATTGGTCTCAAGCAAGAGACATGACTAGATCTAGTGATGGGAGACAAATCCTACCTAATTGTATTGATAGATATGTGGGACCCTCGGACCAACACTTTCCACTTGTTGAATGGGAGATGAAAATGACCCTAGAGGATGTCTATTAGATTCTACATATTTTGATAGAGGAAAACCCGATTATATCTAATCATTAGGATCTTAGAGATACGATTTTGTAAAGATACTTTTAAGCGGACTGGCATGAGGCACTATGAGATTTACCTAGTAGAGGCATCCTAGTGGATCTATGGTATGAGGCAGAGGTCTTGACTATGATACATGCCCTGTTGATGATGCTTATTTATAACATGCTACTACCAGACTTATCAGGATTCAGGTTCCCATGGAACCTTTTAGAGTTGGTATTTTCACTGGTGGAGTGCACCATAGAGAGATCATTAGTGATGGTGTGGGGTACTACATTGCTAGCATAACTTTATGATGAGTTGTATGAGATCTGCTACCATGGACTAAAAGGATTAGGCTATAGATTTCTATTACAAGTGTGGGGATGGTATCACATGACCGTGGAGCGACTGTGGGGGCTACCTTGGATGACATGAGCATAACTTGTAGATAGAGAGATAGGATATGGTATCTTATGGCAGTAAGATTAGGATAGGGGTAAAAGTTATCTTGATAAAAGTTTTATTAATCATTATGTAGATTCATTTGCATGGCTCAAGGCAGATACAATTATTTGAAGACCATACAAAGACTTTATAGCATGGCTTGAGGTTGAGGCATAGCTTTGGCAGGTACAGTGAGGGAGGTGGCTAGTTGGTTGACATAGGATCGAGCAAGAGTAATGATGCAGGAGCATCCGGCAGCACCAGCAGCAAAAGCAGCAAATTTCAGGAAAAATTGTGCCGAAGAGTCGGGAGAAGAAGAATCAGGAAGCAAGGAGGAAGTGCAGCAGAAGGGGCCACAATTTTGCGACGTGTCGTGAAATCGTGACCCCAAAAGTTGCAGTGTATCGTTTGGCGGGTTCCGTCACGATATCGTGACGTCGTGATATTGCGACGTCGCGATATCGTGACCATTTTGCAAAGCAGCGGGGAGGCGCTTCCGGTCGCCTCCCAAAGGCCGACACATGGCGCAAAAATGGACAGCCACGAAAGTTGAAGAAAATAAAGAGCAGGGTAAGGCTCGAAATGGGAATGGTGGACGGTCGAGCAAGGCCAGATTTAACACATGGATAGCCACGTGTAGCTTGAAAATTATGAAGGACACGTGTTTGAAATATTTTACATCCAGGAGGAGGCATGGCAAATTTTGCATGCGGGAGAATACGTGTATCCAAGTGAAGATGGAGGCCATGTATCATTGAATTTAAATTTGTAGCCGCATGCATTAAAGGGAGAGAACCATCTTTCGGATGCGTTTTATGAAAAACAACTGTAACAGGGCATGGCCGGTATGGAGGAGATGATAGTACAGGGTACGGCGGCGGTTGCAGGTCGAGGAAGACCATGAATGCGAGCAACAGTGCAGATCGGGCAATGGCCCATTTATGATCAAGAATTTTGAAGCTTCGACAGGAGGGAAATTCGAGCGGGAAGGTTGGTAGGTGGAGGCATTGATTTCCGGGAGGGCCGGGGCCTCGATAAAAACCCAAAATTTCAAACTGTGAAGGGGGGACCGGAGAACAGGGGAGTGGTACAGTGGAAGAACAGAGCCGAACTCGGCCATTGTAAAGCCTGCGGGCTGTTTCATTCAAGCCTGTAAATTTTTTTTTTTAATTTTTAATGAAAAGGCAAGTTTCTTGAAGTGTTGGTTCCCGGTGCCCCGTCAAGTAATTCCCATATGCTCAAGCTCTATGGTAGTTTGGGCTACACCAAGAATTACCTAGCAAGACAATTATCTACCAACATCGTGGAAATGAGAGGATACTAACTTGACTTGTAGTGGAGGTAGTTGGGGAGGAGGCAAATTCTTTGGAGGCTACCTCTGAGAGACATGATATCGGGACCATAGTAGAGTATGACTCCTGGTGGGTGATGCACCAATGTCATGAGAATAGACCATTAGCATGTGCTTTGGATGTAGTGGTAGAGGAGGATTGCAGGGAGGCTCTAGCCAATGCTCTAGTTGAAAAGAAGCTAAAATTAGGTGAGTGACCTGATGAGGGGGTAGACTCAAGGGAGTGACATGTGCATCGCCAGATAACTAGATGGATCGCATGGATTCAAAGGTCCATAAGGGGGACTATAATAGGGATTTTTAGGATGAGTAGGAGGTGTAGGTATAGGTGGTAGCATCTAATACCACCATTGCAGAGCTACAATGCGAGCTAATCAAAGGGATACAAGAGTGGTGGTACTATTCTAAGAAGAGGGATCTCCTACAAGCATAGGTGTAGACTGCATAGGTAGAGATTGACCAACAGGAACTAGTGATTGAGGAGTAGGTAACCATGATTGTGAGGTAGGTGGTAGAGCTAGCTATGCTTAGGTCATAGGTTGTGGTAGGAAGCTCAGTCTAGGGATCATCTAGTAGTGGCAAGGTAGCTAGGCTATAGGAGGAGGTGACACAAATCTAAATTTTACTAGGGGACTACCAGGATCATAATCAAGAGGAGCTATCATACACACAAGATTTGGAGGATGAGGTAGCACACCTTAGAGGGTGCTTACTAGCTTGTCCTTCTGCTAGTGGGTCCTAGCAGAGTAGGAGGAGTGGTACATGGAAGTAATATATGAGGATGGAAACTCCTAGCTTTGCAGAGAGGGTATACAGAGAAGGGGGTATCATATTTGGTATCTCTCAAAGGATGATGTCTGAGGGTAGGGGTGAAAGTCATGGTGCCAGTCCTACATGATCATGTCTTTTGAGACTCTGTAGTTATATTTGTTTTGGATTTTTGTAGGGTTAGTGTATCGCTCCAAATTTTTCGCATCCTTACCCTCAGGCTATAGGATCCACGCCCGTAAGGGGGATGCGAGAAGGATGGGACAATACCTCGGACTGAGAGGCCCTTTGAAGGTCCCGCCTCTCGGGGGAGGAGTATAAGGGTGAATTTTTGATGGATGGTGGGTTCACCAGGAAACTTTTGAGTGGCAGTTTCCATGCCTAGGTTGGGAATGGGTTTGATGTGTTCATTTTATACTCAATCATTCAGCTCCTAGGTTTGGCCAAAATGAATCTAAACTATTCTATATGCCAATAATGATTTAAATGGATACAAAAAATAGAAATGGTTGCTAAACACAGAGAATAGGCAAATTAGGACAGATCATACCTGATTTCGGATGTCTGATGAGGATTCTGAGTTTTGTAGCAGTCCAGATCGCCTCAGTTCATACGTAATCATCTGAGATCAGACAGGATCGTCTGATATCTGACGAATTCGTTGGACGAATTCGTCAAAAACCTGCAATCACAGAAATAGATACAAAATACCCAAGATGCAACTACAGAAGCGAAGGGAAATGATAGAAATAACTATAAATTTGTCTGAATGACAGATCCAAACAGTAATTAGAGAGGACAAGTATCAACTTCACAATCTATTTTGATTTTATCATGCATTTGTACTAGATGAGGTGAACTCCAAGATGCATAAACATAATAACCTAAGATAATGCAGAATTATAATGGAAAAATGCAGAAAAATTAAGAAGATGCAAACTCTGGACTCGGATTGCCCCCAATCTGGACTACAATCAGGATCGCCTCCAATCGTACGCGATCGTCTGCGCTCCTCGACAAAATCGTCCGTAATCATCCGAGATCGTTTGCGACGATCCGAGCTATCTTCGACTGAAAAATAGTAGAGTTCCTGCAAGAAAATGCGAAATGCAGCATACAAACAGTAGTACGAGGATGCTCTAGTGAATAAGGATCTGAATCAATCAGCTAAGGGGTTCAGGGGAATCAGAATCAGGGGGAGTCAGGGGGATAAACTAGAAAAATCCTAGTTTATATAGGATTAGGGGGAGGCTAGGAGGTTGGGGATCATCCCAATCTGGGAGATCTCCAACAGGGAAATCTCCAACTGCGCAGACGCGCTTCTGCCCAAGTTGGAGAGGTTGTTGAAACAGAAGCTAATTATGAAAATTCGGTTTTGGGACAAAATCGTCTGGACGTTCTGTCCATGACGATTTCATCAGATCTGGGACGATCTCGTCTAATCTGCGACGATATCGTCCAACGGTCAAAACAAATCCTAAAAATGGCATGAAAAATGAGGAAACGGGTAACAAGCGGTTTTGGAGCGGTTTTGGGGTTAAAATTCAAATTTTTATCTTTTATCTTTTACTAAGGTTTTAACCGTGCCAATTTTAGGGTGCTACATTTTGCCCCCTCTTTAGCGAATTTTTCGAAGAAAATGCGTTAAAGACGAGTTTTTCCCGTTTTACGAGAAAGCAAAAATGTACTCAATTTTTTAGACGACGATTCTTGGTCGAATCGTACAACTGCTGACTATGGTGCCCCCTCCGTGTTTTTACCCAAATCGAACGTTTGAGGTAAAAACGCGAAAAGGCAAAAAAATTAAAATGTTGATTTTTTAAATAAAATTAAGAAAATAGGGTAAAACCCTAATTCATTTTTACTATTCATTTTTACTGTTCCAGAGCTCTACAAAGAGAAACAATGGTGGAGACAACGCATAGAGCGACAGAGGTCCGACGCGGGCTACGGGTAAGGATCTAATCCTAGTAGATTAGGTTTGATTTTACTTTGTGCAATTTGTGGATTTAAATTTTGATTATTTGGGGCATCGCGGCCGTTTTTAGGCCGTCGACGACGTCCGGACGAAATCGTCCCTATTTCGCCGAAATCGTCTCTAAATCGTCGATTTCGTCTGAGGGCAAAATCGATGAACTAGGGGCGATCTCGTTCAACAAGGGACGATCCCCAAGTTGCAAAATCAGAGACGATTTAGTCCTAACAAAGGATGATTTTGCCCAATTTGGGACGATATCATCCGATGGTGGATGATAGCATCTTTAACTTGATTTTAAAATGTGCTTAATTTGATTTTAATGATTGGTAATTAATAAATTTTGTTGTTATTATTTGTTTTGCAGAGGGGATTACTAAAGAGCCGAGAATGGAAATACGATGGACTAAGAGACGACATAGCCGCGCTTGACCAGGCAGAGCGTGACCGACTAGGACAGGTCGGGCTACAACATGTGGCAGAGATGCCACAAGTACCGACTGACATGGGGCTACTGACAGCCCTAGCAGAGAGATGGTATCCGGGGTCATCCTATTTCTGGCTACCGACAGGGGAGATGGCTCCCACACTAGAGGACGTATGGAGGATCATGAGGATCCCCATACAGGGATGGCTCATGATGCCTACGGCCAATCAGGGCCAGGCGATGATGAGGCTGATCGGAGACCCGAGCTTCACCCTGGAGAAGGGCGGGGTGAACATCGAGTCTCTACGACAGATGCCTGGGGCATCTAGGCTGACTCGAGTTTTGGCAGGGGTGGTAGGTGGCTTACTGTTGTGCCACCAGAGCGGGTGTAGGCTACCATGGCTCCTCTCAGATGTAGTTTGTGACATGAGAGACCACGGGTACAGGTTTGCATGGGGCAGCTTTGTACTCTGCCGCTTGTATAGGATCCTGCATGGGGTCGTATACAAGGGAGGTCGATGTCTGGTCTTGACATCGTTGCTACAGGTTTGGTGCTGGGAGCACATTGCGGTGCGGAGGCCGATAGGGCTCCCACTGACAGGGGTTGATCGGGAGAGACCTCGGGTTTACTATTGGTGGCTACGGAGAGGGTCACAATGGTGGATAGATCTACCGATGTCTCGGAGGTTGCTGGATGACCTCATCCTAGACTAGATCACCTGGAGGCCATGGCGAGAGCACCCGGGTGGGCAGAGGATGGGCAGGAGCTGGCTCGCATCAAGCGAGTCTACTGGCTGAGGATGGAGCGGGGAGAGGTAGAGCTCCACCGCTACGATCGGGTACTACGATAGTTCGGTCTACAGTAGGGGATCCCTTCTCTCAGGGATTACGAGTACTCCCAGACTATTTGAGATAGTACTACACTGAGCGGGGCTCCAGACATGCAACGATTCTAGAGTCAAGACGGATGATGCCCCCATCCAGCCAATGGATGGTGATGATGCTAGGGTTGCAGATGGCTATGATGCCTGGTACGTAGGCATCCGCCCTCCTCGGATGACGAGGGCACAGGGTCCGGTGCACGTGGTTGTGCGACGGATGGGGAGGTGGCGCTAGGCTGCCATTGAGGTAGTGCGGGGTCATGGTAGGAGAGAGCAATGATGGTCCCCATAGGAGAGACGCCAATGGATGGGTCAGGCTCCGTAGAGGCCATAGGAGACAGAGGCGAAGGGAGGAGAGATTCCCTTCGTAGCAGGGGGAGAGACCACCATCGCCTGATAAGGGCAAGGGTGTTGAGGTAGGGGAGAGCAGCGAGATGGTGGCTCTCCGGGCTGAGGTTGCCCGCCTTCGGGCTCAGGTGCAGACACTGCAGGATGAGGCTACATGGCTTAGAGCTCGAGGCGGAGGAGCGAGCACTCGGGATCTGGCATGGTCTATTGCTCAGACCGCATTCTACCAGGGGTTGTACTATCAGGCGGTCCTAGAGGGACAGAGGATACTATTGCCAGCCCCCATTGTAGAGCCGATCATGATGGGATCATCGAGGACATCCTCACGATCGACGATGAGGACCCGAGATACGGCCCGGACCTCTATGGGACCACCTCCTCCACGTCAGGGTGGGGGAGGAGATGAGGCTGAGAGCTCGAGGGCTTCTCGAGGCTAGCTACTGTAGAGTGCAGATTATATTATTATTACTTTTGAGGGGATTGAGTATGCCAGAGTATGGATTGTGGCATACCAATCCAGATGATGTATATAATTCATTGATATATATATATATATATATTATCTTTTTGATGATATGACTTGTGTATATGTTGTATTATGATGCTTGAATTGTTGATTCATGTAATTATGTCATTGGAAATAAATTATAATGTTATGTCATGCCATAAAATTTGTAAATGAAATAATCTGATGTGCATAAATTGGTTGTTTTGGTGTGATTTGATGAAAAATAAAAGAGACTTCTAACAATAATTTCAAAGGACATTGTCGCTGTTATAGACCGTTTCATGGAGTCGCCGCTCGCTAGGTCGTCAAGCTAATCCTAGTATAGAAATATTGCTAAAAGTAAAAGAGTGCTTAAGAGACTGTCTTAAGACTTGGTGTTGTGATGATGAAAATGATGATGGTGATGATTTGTTTTCAGATTTTTCACAAAATTATGCATGAAATATGTTTAAAAGTGATTTTTGCTAGGCATAAATTCCTAAGTGTGATAAATTTTTGAATAATTCCTTAGAAATTATACCATGGTTGCAAGATGGAATGTTTGACATAATGACATGAATAAGTGTTCGTTCGTTTTGAAGCACAATTGTGTAACATAATGATGTAAGCCATATGTGTTTATTAAAATGGATGGGAAAATAAAATTAGAACAATGGTTTGCGCTAGGCATAGAATTTATAGGTATAGACTTATACCATCATCGCGAAATCCAAAGATAAAATAGATATTTTAGTTTTATTGCATGATTGATTTTTTTATTTTTGATTTTTGATAAACAGAAAATAATAATATGATGAACATGTTGTTTGAAATCGTTTTGCAATTTTGTGACACAATGTATATAATTGTTTTTATACAAAACAAAATTCTGAAATAAGAGGATAAAATTGTTCTAAAAAGAATTACATAAATATTTTAAATTATCTCAAAAACAAATGTAGGTTTATAAGGGATCCTCATGTGCAAATGTGAGTTCATTACCGATCTTGATTTATCATAATGATACAAAATCTCTCAAATACAAATGTGTGTGCAATTGTATTGTTCATTCACCAATTTTGAGCAAGATAATTTGATACAAGCAATTTGCCTTAACCAAATGAATGTTCGTTAACCATGATTTATATGCATATAACCGTACTCGTACTACTATGCAAGTTAGGTTATCAAGAGCTAGCTAATCCATAAGCCGACATAGGTCTCGTACAAAAGAAGGTCGCTAATGTGACAGACATATCACCATGCTAGGAATTACCCAAGGCCAAGCGGGTTGGGCACAAACCACCTGTTATGGGGCTTACCTCACAGTTTTTGAATAATTGAGAATTCCAGGGATTCAAGCTCATTCACCCTTCTTTTCTTTTCAAGGGGTAGGGAAAGGATTTTATTGCATTTTGCTTTTGCTTTTCTCTTTTGCTCTTTTTATTTGTTTGTATTTTTGCTTGATATTTGAGATAATGCTGAAACATTGTTGTGATGATACAAAATAACATTTTTCTTTTTCTCTTTTTTCTTGAACTTTTCTTTTTCTTCCTATGCTAGGGATACTTGCTCGGATTAGTTGTAGAGCAAGGGATTTTTATTCTGGGTAGGGGTGAGCTTGTCCTTTTGTCAATTCTCAAAGATTCTAGACCATGTGCATGATAGGATAGCAGGGGAAACTTTTCGCTCAAGAAACCACGTCTACTATGTAGCATCATATTGAATTTGCAATGAAATCATTTTAATGTGAAAAGATATACTTGGTTCAAGTAAATAACAAGATCAGCTCTCTATGCTCAAAACTTTATTTAATGCCAATGTGGACTTTGATATAAGAGAGATTAATAATCATACTAAATAAAATCAAGATATTTATTCATGTGAGTGTGAAAGTGTGGGATTCCAAATAAATGCTCATTTATCCAAAATAATTGAAAATATAACTGCAAACTCCAAGAATTGACAAGTATGAAATAAAAGATGTTTTTGAAGATTTTGATGATTTTGATGTTTTTATATTTTGATTTTGATTCATTATGGAATTGGTGGTATATACAAGATGATCTATATACACTATACAAGGTTATTTGAGTATAGCATGTCTAAGGTTGCTTCAAAATCAAAGGAGGTTTTGAAGGATAATTTGGTTGTGGTGAAGGTAAGAACAAAAGGTGATGAATAAAAGGTAGTGATAACAAAAGCTTTGTTATAATGTAGAATAATGTAGCAAAAGATTTTACTTTTATATGTGTAAAATTGATCATGTTACAAAATAAAATGTCAGAAGGATAAGAAGGTTCTTCATTCTTATCACTATCTTCCAAGTCTTGATAATATGGAGGGAGCATATATGAAAGATATGCATGGGTGTTATTTGGTAAACAAGGATGATCATATATGGATGAAGAAAAGTGATGGATAGAAGATAATTGTGACAATAGAGAATGTATAGAACTTGATGTTTCAACCGTTAAATATTCTTCAAATGGTGTTGGGTCATTATGTATGGTAACAATTTTACTTGCAAGTTCAAACTTTAAACATTGGTGAAGAGTGGAAGGGACAACCCTCATCGTATGAATCCAAGGACTCTGGAGAAGTAGGTTGTAAGGTGAAGGGCAATATGCTACATAAAACAAAGTATCCAGGATCTTGGATCCAATATTAAGGGGAAGAATTATAGTACCTTGAGCTTCTTGAATTTCATTGTTAAAATATTTTATAATAACATTTGATTCATTAAGATCTTCTTCCTTTAATTTGAGTTTTTGGAATAATTGATAAGTGCATAAATTAAGAGAGGAGCCATTATCTACCATGATAGTTTTAACAGGTGTTTCTTTACTAGATCCTGTAATGTAAAGATAGGAGTCTTCTTGTGGAGTAGAGGAAGGAATCTCCTCATCATAGAATGAAATATGGTTAACCTCAAGAGGGCTTACACCATTAATTATGTTCTTAGAGAAAATATCATGAGGAACAAATTGTTGGCTAGGTATCTTGAACAAAGTTTCCTTATGAGAACTTTGTAATACTTCTAAAAGGGATATCTTTGCTTGAGGATTAATCACTTGTTGTTGGCTATCAAAGTGGATTTCAGATTGAGATTTTGATTCTAAAGATGAGCTTTCTATGCTTACATTCCATTTTGGATCATTCTCTAGAGCCAAAGATAGTTTTGAAGGTTGGTCAAATGAGGAATCCATCTCTTGAATATCAGATTGAGTTGATTGAACTTGAGGTTGCTCATTTGTAGTTTCTGTTACAATATTAGTAATATCATCATGATGGGACACATTAACATGCAATATTTGATTGGTTTCCTGTTGTTGATAATTGAATAGGGGTTCTTGGGAGATCCCCATGTCTTGATTGATTATTGGTATTTGTTGTGTAGGAGTTTGATAGTTTACTGGAGATTTATAATCAGTTGTAGATTGTAATTCCTTTATATTAAAAAGACCCTCATCAATCAAATCTTGAATTGCACATCTTAAATCTTTACAATTTTGTGTCATATGTCCATCTACTCTATGATATTCACAATGTAGCTCAGGTTTAAACCAATCTGTTGTGGTATCAAGTTGTCTTATGGAAGGGAGTTCAATCTTATTTGTATCAAGTAAATGCTTGAGAATTATATCCATTGGTTGATTGAGCTTTGTAAATGTACGTGATGAAGGTTTTCGAGAGGTTTTTGATAAGTGCCTTAGGAGTTCAGTCATAAAAGGACCTAATGGTTTTTTACCTCTCTTTTCTTTATTATGGGTAGAATGATGATAGGAAGATTGTGAAGTATGATGTGAGTGCATGGTAGGATTGGAAGAATAAGTATTTTCTTGTTGAAATGGATGTGTTGTATTGAAAGAAGAATATTGAAAGGGTGGAGGAGGATTGTATGTGGATTGATAGACATAATATGGATATATGGGAGAATAGATAATATCGTTATGAAGAGGATTGGAAAAGGGATTGTCCTGTTGGGGTAATGATGAAAAATGAGAAAAGTGTGATGGAGGTGATGTTGAATAGGGATGAGGTTGGTCATAATCAACAAATGTATTTGGCTGAATTCTTCCAACATTACCGATGGGCTCATATTGATTTGAGTAAAAACTCATGGTTTCTTTAGTACTTCTAAAAGTAATATTTAGTATCTACTATTTAGAATTGAATCTAAAACATACAAACTTGAAATGATGATTTTGTTTTTATTTTTCTTGTATACATACATATATATATATATTTATTTTTTTATATTTTTGAATCAGAAATATGCCTATGTTATTCACGTCGGGTTCACCAAAATGTATCGCTCCAAATTTTTCGCATCCTTACCCTCAGGCTATAGGATCCGCGCCCGGAAGGGGGATGCGAGAAGGATGGGACAATACCTCGGACTGAGAGGCCCTTTGAAGGTCCCGCCTCTCGGGGGAGGAGTATAAGGGTGAATTTTTGACGGATGGTGGGTTCACCAGGAAACTTTTGAGTGGCAATTTCCATGCCTAGGTTGGGAATGGGTTTGATGTGTTCATTTTATACTCAATCATTCAGCTCCTAGGTTTGGCCAAAATGAATCTAAACTATTCTATATGCCAATAATGATTTAAATGGATACAAAAAATAGAAATGGTTGCTAAACATAGAGAATAGGCAAATTAGGACAGATCATACCTGATTTCGGATGTCTGATGAGGATTCTGAGTTTTGTAGCAGTCCAGATCGCCTCAGTTCATACGTAATCATCTGAGATCAGATAGGATCGTCTGATATCTGATGAATTCATCAGACGAATTCGTCAAAAACCTGCAATCACAGAAATAGATACAAAATACCCAAGATGCAACTACAGAAGCGAAGGGAAATGATAGAAATAACTATAAATTTGTCTGAATGACAGATCCAAACAGTAATTAGAGAGGACAAGTATCAACTTCACAATCTATTTTGATTTTATCATGCATTTGTACTAGATGAGGTGAACTCCAAGATGCATAAACATAATAACCTAAGATAATGCAGAATTATAATGGAAAAATGCAAAAAAATTAAGAAGATGCAAACTCTGGACTCGGATTGCCCCCAATCTGGACTACAGTCAGGATCGCCTCCAATCGTACGCGATCGTCTGCGCTCCTCGACAAAATCGTCCGTAATCATCCGAGATCGTTTGCGATGATCCGAGCTATCTTCGACCGAAAAATAGTAGAGTTCCTGCAAGAAAATGCGAAATGCAACATACATACAAGTAGTACGAGGATGCTCTAGTGAATAAGGATCTGAATCAGTCAGCTAAGGGGTTCAGGGGAATCAGAATCAGGGGGAGTCAGGGGGATAAACTAGAAAAATCCTAGTTTATATAGGATTAGGGGGAGGCTAGGAGGTTGGGGATCATCCCAATCTGGGAGATCTCCAACAGGGAAATCTCCAACTACGCAGACGCGCTTCTGCCCAAGTTGGAGAGGTTGTTGAAACAGAAGCTAATTATGAAAATTTGGTTTTGGGACAAAATCGTCTGGACGTTCTGTCCATGACGATTTCGTCAGATCTGGGATGATCTCATCTAATCTGCGATGATATCGTCCAACGGTCAAAACAAATCCTAAAAATGGCACGAAAAATGAGGAAACGGGTAACAGGCAGTTTTGGAGCGGTTTTGGGGTTAAAATTCAAATTTTTATCTTTTATCTTTTACTAAGGTTTTAACCGTGCCAATTTTAGGGTGCTACAGTTAGGTCTGAGGACCCACTTTATTGTAGCCCAAAGGCATATTTTGTATCATGATGTAGTGTTTTACGCCATACATATACATATATATGAGTTATTTTATTGTCATCATGCATTTCCTTTTTGCTTTATTGGATGTATGCAATGCTTATGTTTTCTTTACTGATGCTTTGTTGGATGAATGTATTGTAATATTATTTTTTTGATGATATGGATATGTGTGTATGCATAATTAAATGGATTATTTGTTGATCTATATGATTAAATATGAATACTATTTGACATACTATGTTAGCACCATAGACTGTATAAAATTCATCGATTCATTTGTAATGTTATCACGAGACTACGTGATGGATTTGTGAAAATTTAAATTGATAAAAATATGATAAAATGGCATGGAATGGAATGAATAGTAAGATGTTATAGAATATCCTTGAGGTTTTCATGAGACTCAAACACTCTAGTCAACTAGTCAAAAGTTATATACTAACCATGCAAGACTTTTTGATAAGGTACGAATCTACTAGGATGACCAAGATATTCAATATCCCTATGTGTGCATGTGATTTCATTGTTATGATAACGCATAAATTTTCCCCAGAGCCAAACAATATTGATGTAGCCCATTTGTAATTAAGATCACATTATGAGTATCATAATCCTGAGTTTTGTACATAGTTTGATTACACCACTAGGTAATTCAGGCTACCAAAAGCTAGCTCATCCACATGAAAATATTGGATTGTACAAAAGTAGGATGCTAATGTGTCAGATGTATCATCATGCGTAAGGATATTACCATTGCCAAATAGGCTTGATGCCACCTAATATGTAATGAGGATCACCTCATGGTTTGTCAAATGCAGATAATTCTAGGGATTCAAGTTCAGTACTCCCTTCTTTTCTTTTGTTTTTGAATTGCTCTAGGGATTTGTTCATTTTTATTTGGAGAGCAACGGATTTTGGAAGTGGTTATAACCACTATTTATTTTGATTTTTGCTTTTGTTAGTGGTGAAAACCACTGTTTATTTTGGGTATTTTTGGTAGTGGTGAAAACCACTATTTATTTTGTATTTGTGTAGGGAGGAGCTTGTCCTTTTGTCAATTCTTAGCATTTTTGAACCATGCACACATGGGGATGAGTAAGGTAAAATTTTCACTTAAGGTAACTCGGACCACTTTGTAGGTTTCATCTTTCCTTATGCAAAACTTGGATTTAATGTGAAAATGTGTTGGGATTTTGACGTACACAAGGTCAGAGCAAGAATCTAACTTCTAAAAAATCAAGCTACCTTCTTATAAAATCTGAAAAGAAAACTAGAGATGATTGAGTGACCAAAAACCCTAAAGACACCCTATAACAAATTACTAGTTTAAGGGAAACAAACACAATTACAAAAGGTTGTAAATGTGGATGGAAATGATAATTGTAATGTAGACGGGTGTGAATGATGACTTTTGACAAAGTTGACTCTGAAGAATGTCTAGTATATAGACATGGTGCTAGACATGTATGAGCAACTCTAAAATATAAAATGTAATTATAGGTATGCCTAATGCAAGTGATTGTATAATGCAATGGTATGAAATGCAATGCAATGCAATATTTTTGTATTTTTTGTTTTAATGATGTTTTTGGATTTTGATTAATATATGTATATATTTTTGACCAATGGTTTTATTGGATGCCATTGGGGCATTTTGGGTGACCAAAGGATTTATGGATACCTTTGGGTATTTTGGGTGACCAAAGGGTTTATGGATACCTTTGGGGATTTTGGGTGACCAAAGGGTTTATGGATACCTTTGGGGATTTTTGGGTGACTAAAGATTTTATGGATACCTTTGGGTCTTTTCGTGTGACCAAAGGGTTTATGGATACCTTTGGGGCTTTTTGGGTGACCAAAGGGTATATGGATATCTTTGGGGCTTTTGGGTGACCAAAGGGTTATGGATACCTTTAGGGATTTCTGGGTGACCAAAGGGTTTATGGATACCTTTGGGACTTTTTGTTAGGGCACGATGCTTTAAGCATTAAAATACTGCAGATGAAGGATATTCAAGGGCTCAAGTTCCTTAATTCCTTAAATGGAGGCTAGGCGATAAGTTCTATATCTAATGTAACTAGTGATAATAAATGGACCTAACCAATTTACCACAAAATTATCCCATATATGGGGTGGCAAGTTAGAATTCTATTTGTTCTCTTTATGTAAAAATTCACCAACCTAAAAGTCTCTAGGATGGGCTTTCATGTTATAGGCTCTCATAAGCTGCTCTTGATAAATACATAGGTATTGGAGAGCATTGACACGTCGTTCGTCAAGCAATATTAGTTGATCTAGGTGAGCCTATCACATGATGTCATCATTGATGAACTCTTGGATGGATATGCATAGTAATGGGATTTCCAGCTCTAAAGGCATGATAGCCTCAACACCATACACTAGTGAAAACGACGTTGCCCCAGTGGGTGTCCTAATACTAGTGCGGTAGGCCCAAAGGGTAAGAGGTAGTTGATTATACCAATATTTGTGATTATCCTTAATGGTTTTATTTAAGATTGCAATTACTATTTTTTTATCCCTTAAATTACCCATTGGCTTGCAGATAATAAGGCATATAAAAGTTGTGTTGGATGTTATATTTAGCTATTAAAGCTTACACATATTTATTCTTGAAAGGTGGCCCATTGTGAATTTATGAGAACCGTTCATGAGAAGGTTCAATTTGAATAATGTGGAATTCTGGTATGGAGTGGATATTCTCATGCTCAATCATAGACTATGATAGCATTTGACTTGAATTGTGGTTATATCATAAGGAGTGTTCTTCAAGATTAAATAACCCAAGGAGACCATTGTATCCACAAAATATTATATGATTGAGAGAGTGCCTTGGTGTCATACCATTCGAATTTCATAAAAAATTTATCCACAAGGGTTTTTTAGGCTAGCAATATTGGACATTTGTATTGGTATATTTCCTTGACTTGGTTCACTATGAGCAAGGAATCACCATAAATGTTGAGCCTAGTTGTTTTCATGGTGATTACTGTCTGAAGATCTATGAGAAGATATTCATACTCAACATTATTATTGGTGCATGGGAAATTGAGTTTGAATGACAGGGATATTAGAGCCCCTTGAGGTGTGAAAAACACAATTCCAATGCCACCCCCTTGCTCGTACTTAAAGGCATTAAAAAATAGAGTCATGTAGCCTATGATTCAGGCTCTTTAGGATCAAGTGATTCTGACACTTGAAGTACTCTACCATCAAGAAGTTGTATGTTAAGTGGTTTATCATCTTGGATAGGAGCCTTTTCGAGTTGATCGATGATGATATAATCTTTAATTTATTTTTATCTGATGAATTCGAGGTCAAATTTTGTCAACAACATAATCCATTTTGCCATGTGATTGTTATGATAAGTGTGACTCATCATATATCACAATGGATTCTCTTTGGATACTACATACGTGGTATGATTGAGCATGTAATGGTATAGCTTTTTACTAGAAAAACTCACTACTAAGCATAGCTTCTCAACGTATGCATATTTTATTTCGTAATTGACCAAGGTGTAGCTAATATAGTAAGTAGCTTGTTCTTTGTGCAATTCATTATTTTGGGCTAATATGATGCCTAATGCAAGACTATTAGGAGAGATGTATAAATAGAATAACACTCCTAGTCAGGGAGAAGCCAATACTAGTGGCGAAGCCAAATATTGTTTGATTTCATCAAAGGTGTCTTGACACTCATCATCCCAGTTGAATGTGACCCCTTGTGTAATAATTTGTTCATCGGTCATCACTTATTCAATAACTGTACTATGAAGCACTTGATAGATGTGACCTTACCTTACAAACTACATAGTTGCTTTATGGTAGTAGGAGGAGGTATCTCAAGGATTGTTGTAACTTTGTTTAGATCATCTTCGATGCCTTGTTTAGAGATTATGAATCCCAAGAGTTTCCTAGATGTGATGCCGAAAATACACTTCTTGGGTTTAAGTCTAAAATTATGTTCGATGAGGCGATCGAGAAATTTACGCAATATATTGATGTGATCATGGCGTAGTAAATATTTAGCCAATAATTCATCCATGTAATCTTCCAAAATTTTGTGCATGTAGTTGTGAAAGATATACTAGTGAAATGGGTGGAAAGTGGTATTTGGTCTTAAAACATAAATAAAAAGTATGTTGAACAAGAAAGTTGTATTTAATTTATATTCAAAGATAATATAGGTTAAAATAGGGAAATATTTCCCTTTCATAATATTTTTTTTAATAAACTTCACAATAGTCTTGATACCACCTTCTATCGTCCCTTAATGTAGGTGGGTTTTTGATCCACCACTGAGTTGTGGTTGATGGTGTTCTTCCTCTTTTGAGCTATGAAGAACCTACAAAAGGGGGTTAGTTGGTTGGGGGGTTTGCCTTGGTCAAGACCCTTGGTTATGAAGACTAAATTGACACAAAAACATATTTAAAATTGCAATAAATGATGTTAAACACTTAGGAATGATAAATAGAAGCTTACCTGCCAAATATGATGTGACTAAAATCCTCACCCAGGGGGTGAATCAAAATCAAATTCATGGGGCGAGGGGTGAATCCTGCTGTAAGTGATATTCTACTAAAATTCTCTGATAGGGATGCTCCTTGGCTGTTGCTATGCTTTTTTTTGCTATAAACTCTGACTATTTAGACTTCGATGTTGAATTTGGCAGAGTTTCTATACTTATGTCATAAATTGAGAGAGTGGTAATTAGGGGTTTAGGACCCACTATTTATAGAAAATGGCAAGGTGTAGGGGGGAGAGTTAAGGAAACTAACCCTAAGCTGAATTCTAACCAAATTTTAGTTAGGGTTTGTGAGGTGGAAGTCTCACATTCCCCATAGGAAATATCCTATCCTCACACATGCGTGAGGAATAATTAAGTCTAATTAGGATTAGGAGGTCCTATGTCAAATTAGGGCTTGATTAGGATTCATAGTAAAATATCCTAGCTAACCCTAATTACACATATGTGGGAGGGTACAATTAGTTTTAATTAGGAATTAAGATTTTAATTAATAAATTTTGTGAATCAAACCTTGAGAACTATTTTGCAAAAGCCCTTCAGTGGGAAGTTTCCTTAGCTATTGTATTGTTGATGTGCAGGTTCAGATCTGCTTTTATGTGCTTTGGTACATATTTTTATAGAGTTGTTGTACTTTGAATATAAGTTGGAGAGCCATATAAATGAGGGTTTGGTCCTACTATATATAGAAAATGGCAAGGTTTAGGGGGAGAGTTAAGGGAACTAACCCTAGGCTGAAGTCTAATCAAAGTTAGGTTAGGGTTTGTGAGGTGGAAGCCTCACATTCCTCATAGGAAATATCCTATCCTCACACATTTGTGAGGAAGGATTATGTCTAATCAGGATTAGGAGGTCCTAAGTCAAATTAGAGCTTGATTAGGGTTCCTAGGAAAATATCTTACCTATCCCTAATTACACACATGTGAGAGGATGTAATTAGTGTTAATTAAGGATTAAGAGTTCAACTAATCAATTTTTCCCTAAAAATGTGACTTAAGTGAAGTTAACGTTAAATTAGATTTTAGGAATTGACTTGATAATTGCTTTTGTCAATTAATAGCCCATGGAGGCCTCAATTGAGTGCAAATAGGCTATTGGAGGATATCCTAATGCACGAGATGTAATTTTGAAGTCTTATTAGGGTTTTGGACCTGAAAGCTGATGAAGTGGTATATGGAAGTCTACACATTGCTATGGCAAACTACGATAATCTATGCATGACTACACATAACTACACATGACTATGCATAACTACAATAGCCTAGGGATATCTAGAATTACCTATAAATATGTAGAAATATCAATGTGTGACTTTTGGGTGTCTACATTTTACCCCTTTTTGTACTATACTATGTGGAACATAGTTTAATACAAAAATGTGAAGGGTTTGTGCAGGAGAAAAAGGGATAGAAGGGGAATGGAATCCAATCAAAGGTATGTAGTTGCTCGAAGCATGACCATGCCCATTAACTAGATGTCTAGGGAGAGAAGAGAGGAAGGGAAGAAGAATAAGAGGAAAGAAATAAAAATAATGTTGGTGAATGAAAATGAATGATTGTGAATGCAATGCTGTGATTTTGCTAAGTGCGTATGACATTTTCAATGCCATACTAGTTGCTTGAGAATGGTAACTTTTGATTGCTTTGCTTTTATGACTAGATCAGCGTGGTCCAAAAGTATAAATAGGACAAAAGCCTATCTCACTTTTTGCTATTTATTGATTGATGAGAACACAATGACAAGTATCAAACCATTTGAGCTAAAGTGATTTGGATTATTCAAACATGACCAAATCAGCATGGTCATGAAATACTTTTCTAAATGTTGCGCTAGGATTACATCAAATGTATCTTTCATTATGTACTCTATGTACTTGAATTCTTAGATTAATTTCTTCATCGAAATGCATAGGTCTCATGATATAACACATGTCTAGTTGATATTGAGATTATTTCGTAAGATAATATTCAACAAAAAATTTCGTAGACAAATGTGCTACTTGCACTTTTGGATTTTTAGTTGTGTGGTTGCATGCAACGATGACTTTGGATATGAATACCCCCCAAACGAGGAATCATCAATGAGGTGAATGAAATGTGGTGATTTGATGATGCAACAATTGATAAGATACCAATGCATGATGAAATATGATGAAACAATAGGTGAGAGGACAATTTAGGAGGTTTCCTAGGGTTTCAGGGTACATGTGCATGATTTCCTAGGGTTTTAAAATAAATTTGATTGGATTTTAGGGTCATATGCTCAATTAATGGGACAGGGGATGAATTGGATCCTGATTCACAGGGCAAGGGGTGAATTAGGCCTAAATCATGGGGCAAGGGGTGAATTAGAATTTAGGGTATTTTTAAGGTAATTTGGATGAAGGACCTCATTGTGATGTTGACAAGCAGTGGAGAGCATGCGAGATAGGCATTCGATGATGTGTAAGAATGAAAGTTGGAAGTTTGGATGAAAGGATGGCGAGGGGATGACCGTGAGCTGACAGCTGTCAACAGGCTTGGATATCTATCGGTAAGTGGTCATAGCTATCTCATTGTTTTGTTTATTTAATTTACTAGAGAAAAGTAAACTAGGGGGGAGGTTTTCGTCCCGTTTTAAAAAAAATTGTGAATTTTAATTGAAATTTGAACACAAAATGATAAATAAGCCAAATGGGTACCCAAAAATGTAATTTATTTCTAGTTTTGACTTGTTTTGGCACCAGTTTGATTGGGTAATGGGTAAAGTAGGTGTATAGTTTGACCGTCCATTTTTGAAGCAACGATGCATTGTTTATGGAATGTTTTTGCACTTTGTACGTAAAATTAGGAATTGGGTATCATGTTATGTGACTATTATATTGTTCTGCCTTTGTTTGACATGATTTTTAAATGTGTTGTATTTGGGTGTAAAGTAGTAAATTTTGACTGTTTAATTTGCCACCTTAGAGTAGTATTTTTGAAAACCAACGATACTTTCACCATAGAAGGGCAAAATGGGTATCCAAAAATATTGTTTGTTTTTTAGATGATTTTATTTTGCCTACCTTTGATTTGCGTGCCAAGATGTAGGTAGTGTGAAATTGAAAATGAGCTGTAGCGAGCCCGATTTATACTATTTTCCACATCTATTTGAACATTCACCATGAAGTGGTAAAATGGGTGTTCAAAAATGTGACTGTTATTTTGATATTGCGTGTATTCGTGTTTGTTTTATTTTAGTATGTGGATGGTAACATTGACCTTGAAATCTGTGTTGATTTGTATGTTGTTTTTGAATTTTATCGATATTTTTACCATGAAGTGGGCAAATGGGTATTCAAAAATGTATTTTGTTTTTGTATGTTGAATGAATTGATCATGTTTTGAATTTTGTGCCATAGTGGATGTGTGGGTAATTTTATTTTTTGCTGTTGGAAGCCAAATATGTACTATTTGTCACATCTGTTCAAAATTTTGCCATAAAATGACAAAATGGGCATCCAAATATACGATTGTTTTATTGATATGTTTTGCGACGTGACTTGTGTACTATTTTATGTCTTGAATTACGTGTCAAATTAAATTGTGTTAATTTTTAAATTTGATTGATGGTTTGTTATTGGATTGATTACTAATGTATATTTTGTTGTGTTTTGTTGTGGATGAACAGGTAAAACTGCTTGAACTCCGTCATCATGTGCAAAAAATGAAGGAGGATTTTGATAAGTTGATGAATAATCCGGATGAGCTGAAGTGGTTGGATGACATATGGTTCTAAGGTGTGTAGGAGTGTAAAAGCATACATGCCAATAGGGCATATGTGTCCACATTATGTGAGCAGTGGGATGCGGATAGGAACACGTTTCATTTTTCCACTAGGGAAATGACTATTACCTTGGAGGATATATATCAGATTTACAAGTTGTCGATCGAGGGTATTTCCATGAGAGCAATAGTTGATGATAGTAAGGAGGCTGTATTGGAGTGGTTCTTTGGGGCATAGTGGAGAGAAATAGATGTCTCTAATATGGATTATGAGTGGTTGTGGTTGAAGAAGAAGATATCTGATCGGTAGTGTGTAGCCATAATGATGATCTCCACTTATGCATTACCTAATACTTTCAAGATTTTGTTCACCTGGAATATGTTAGATGTGGTGAGTGATATGGTGGAGCACAAGGTCGTGTTTGCATGGGCACCTGCACTATTGGCCCAAGTATATCGGGAGTTGCATGATGTTGTGTGAGTTAGATGCAAGGGGTTGAGTTCGATTACTTTGTTACAGGTATGGGCATGGGAGCACATAACTATTGAGAGACCTTCATTATTGCCTCACCTTGTGCATGTGAGGGGCATGGAATATTTACCCTATACTTTGAGGTAGAGTACTAAGGCGGAGCAGGATATTAAGAGGCCTCATGAAGGTGATTCGTTATTATGGAGGAGTAATTTTGGAGATATGACACCTGATGATATTAAGTGGAGGTCTTGGTTGGGTGGGGTAAGGTAGGATAAGGATGATGAGCAACTGTTCACCATTCGATAGGGCCACTGGTTAGTGGGACGATATACTCAGTAGGCTGAGTATTTTTAGTTTGATCAGGTGAGGCAATATTTTGGCTTACAATAGGATATTACAGGGGCTCCAGTAATTTACTTCAGATAGCGAGGTGATAGGGGAGAGCATCCTATGGTTTTACCTTGGATTTGGGAGAGGGATCCACCTATGGCTACCATGGATGTGGAGGATGTCAGGACGACTCCAGAGTTTGAGGCCTAGTGGGTGATGTAGGGTTGGAAGCTTGGTAGAGGCGTAATCGATCGATGGGTGGCAAATAATATTGGGGCACCTCTACCAAAGGGGAGAACTGGCAGGAGGGCTCAAGCTAGGTCAGAGGACGTAGCTGGCGATGAGAGGGAGGTTCCTTGACGATGGTCGTAGTGATGCTTGGGTGATGTAGTGAGCACCTATGGAGTGGGAGTAGAGGAGGTAGCTGTAGATGTTGACGTGGCTATGGGGTAGGATGTTGGAGCAGAGGAGGAAAGAGGTGGGGCTACTATTATGGGTGATATAGATGATACCATTGATATTGGTGCTTTCACAAATTTGTAAAATATTCCTATAGATGTCTCAAAAAGGCGAGATACAGAGGAGGAGGTATGAGAGCTAGGAGGTAGGGTTCGTGAGTTAGAGGTTGAGATCCATATATAGGAGGTTGTCAAGGCTAGATATGCTAAGGTAGTAGCTAAGATGGAGCAGATGAGGGCCACAATGGCTGGGAAGGTGCAGGCTATTGAGAGGTTGACTGATTAGTTGATAGTGGAGTCTTCTAAGAAGGTATTATGTGAGACTTCTATGATGTTGCATGGGATTCCCCTTCTAGATTATGCTCAGGTGGTGTCGTAGTATGAATCATGATCGTGAGTGTGAGCACCTTCACATCATAGTTAGTGAAAACACGAGATTCCGAAACAAAAAGGATAAACTAAAAATGCAATGTAAATGAAACTAAAATAACGCTTAAACCCTATGTTATTGAAAAATGCGTAAAAAGAAAGAACATGAACACAAGATATTAAAGCAATATAAAAATCGGCCCTTTTATTGATATGCTTTTCAAATTTGTGTTACAATGCGTCTCCTTCCTTTTTAGGGGATAGGAGCGTTAAATGTTGGTCTTTTACAACTTGTTTCAGAATTCCTTCTTCCGCGTGCCCACATATAAGATGGGCGAACCAAAACGTTGTCGCCGCTTGCGTTGGTAAAGGTAGATTCCTCGCTGCTCCTCTAATGCTGCAAATCTGCGTTCAAAGAAACAAACAAAGAATCAGTAGCACCTGTGTATGAAAAATAAAAGATGAATCTAACGATGGTTAAAATGAATCTAAATGAACTGAAAACTTGACAAAAGCATAAACATGAAACTAGCTAAATACTACAAAAGAAATAGTCACCAAAAGCAATAAAGGGGGGGGTGCCCGAAGGCAAACCACCCGCGGGTGAAACTTTGCTTCGACACCAATCCGCTTGGGATGGGTCCGAAACCTGATGTGATGTGTTGTCGGCAAATTGGTAGGATATTGTGGTCAAAAAATCGGTGTTGGTTCTTGATTCGTGCCTTCAAAAGTCACCCAATAACCTCTCTTTCGATTAAGAGATTATGGATGTTGAAAACACAAATCGCAAGTAAGTGAATTAGCAAGCACTTCGTCGCTCAAAATGCTCCTTCTCTGGTATATCTTTTGGGTGAAGAAACTCACCATTTTATAGACCCAAGGGGTCTCTTTGAATTAACATGCAAAAGTGTTTCTTTGCATGAATGCTTTTTGTGTGAAGGGAAGACTTCTTCTTGATCAAGGGCTTCTTAACCGCCTCTCGTGCATGTCTTTGTATGTTTTAGAAAAGCTCACTTGCACTCCCATGCAATGAAGGGATAGCTAAGTGGCAAATCCGAGTTGTCTTAAAAAGCTCACTCTCATTCCCATGCAGTGAAGGGAAAGTCAATTGGCAGATATGAGTTGTCAAAAGAACTCACTCGCACTCCTATGTCATGCAAGAAAAGCTAAGTGGCAGTTCCGAGTTGTCATACGCCGAGATCTGACTTTTTGCCGGTCAAACCTGGCGTTCGTCCCACCCCGAAGCGAGCGCTGGTAATCGTCTCTGGGTGAGACGAGTATCAATCCGCACTCATCCCTGGGTAGGACGAGTACAAATCCGCACTCGTCCCTGGGTGGGACGAATAAGCAATAAAGTGTCTAAAAGATGCCAAATTGATTTTTGACTTGCAAAACTATTGTGTGAGTGGTTAGAACCACTGTTTAACCTCTGGGGGCTGCCCTGGGGGCTGTGTGTGTTAGTGCGATCAGTGCTTGTTGTCACATAATCGGATTGGTGTTGTTTTGGTGTCTACAGATGCCCTTTTTGGAAAGCGCTGCACATGGTGCAGTGCTGAGCAAAAATATATAACCAAAGCACTAATGATTAGGGTTTCTCAAGAACCTAACCAACTCTTGATGCCCCAAGTATGGAAAGGGCACGCATTCTTGAATCCTTGCTTCTGACGAGCTAAGGAACTTAAATCAAGCATTAACCTGGTTCGATGAGGTATTACTTGAACTTAGACATTGATCAGTCATGAAGAGGCAAAGGGCGCAACCTTTTGTCTGTGGGAACCTTGAGTTCATGATTCACGAATGCCAAGTATATGATCGCTTGGTGATAATTGCTTGTTTGCTGCCCCAAGCAGGGGCACGATTGTCTTTTGCAATGATCCTTTGAATGCGTGTCATTTCCAAGACTGGGTATATTGGTGTTGATTGGCAACTAAGTGTGACTACCCCCTCAAGCGACGAATCGATGAGGGAATGACCGACATGAGAAAAGCGACGAGTCGCTTGACCCAAGATGACTTAAGTGAAGGGTGCCTTTAGATGTTATCCGATGCATGCTCGAGCAGTTTTCCGATTGTTTTGACCTATTTTTGGTGGGTGTGAACCCATTTTGGGATGCCATTTGGGGTTAACATTGGCAAAAATCCGTCTTCCCGTGGAGCGGTCCGGCTATGGTAGCCTTCTTAGGGAGTAGGATAACGACAAGGTAGACCCCGACATCAGTTTTCTTATGCCAAGAGGTTAAGTGCAAGAGCACTTTTGTCCGGCAATTTTTAGTGGTTTTGTTGGCATTTGTCATTTTTATGTTTTGGTTATTTTTGATTTTTTTTTTTTTTATTCGTCCCGGGGGGACGAATGCCATGATGGTACTCGTCCCGGGGTGAGACGAGCGCGCCATGATGGTACTCGTCCTGGGGTGGGACGAGCACGCCGAAAAGCGCTCGTCCCGGTCAGGGACGATTACCAGCTGGAAAAAAGTATAAATATGCAAAAATGACGGATTTGGCTCATTTGCACTGTTCATCGATTGCGATTTGGAGCTCTGGGGAGGAGGAGGTAGATTTTCTGACGCGAAGCGCTGCCGGATTTTCCAGCCACCATGAGTGCACAGACCGGGTCATCGAGCGACGGAGCCGAGGCGAGACCAGTAAGTGCACTATCTCCTCGAGTTTGAATTTGAAAAATGCAAATGTGTTTTTATTGTGTTTTTCTTTTGTTTAAAACATGAAACCCTAATTAATTAAATTAAAAGGTGAATGAATGAAACCAAATGAAACGTGGATGCAAACCGATGGAAACTTAGATGGAAAACCGTAGGATAAACCCAAAATGAAACTTAGAGTAACACCTTAGGGTAACCATGGTTAAAAATGTTTTGTTTTTTATGTGAATGGTAAAACTTAGGTCGAAACCATAGGTAAACCATGCCCATATTTTTTTGTTATTTTTATGGAATTAAAAATGAAAAATGGATGAATTTTTTTGTTTGAAATGGTAAACTTAGGTCGAAACCGTAGGTAAACCATGTCAATTTTTTTTGTTATTTTTATGAAATTAAAAAATGGAAAATGGATGAATTTTTTTGGTTGAAATGGTAAACTTAGGTAAAACCGTAGGTAAACCATGTCAAATTTTTATTGTTTTTGATGAAATGTAAAATGAAAAATGGATGAATTTTTTTTTGAAATGGTAAACTTAGGTCGAAACCATAGGTAAACCATGTCAAATTTTTGTTTTTTTATGAAATTAAAGATGAAAAATGGATGAATTTTTTTTTGAAATGGTAAACTTAGGTCAAAACCGTAGGTAAACCATGTCAAATTTTTGTTATTTTTGATGAAATTAAAGATGAAAAATTGATGAATTTTTTTTTTTGAAATGGTAAACTTAGGTCGAAACCGTAGGTAAACCATGTCAAATTTTTGTTGTTTTTGATGAAATGTAAGATGAAAACTGAATGAATTTTTTTGTTTTGAAATGGTAAACTTAGGTAAAACCGTAGGTAAACCATGTCAAATTTTTGTTGTTTTTGATGAAATGTAAGATGAAAACTGAATGAATTTTTTTGTTTTGAAATGGTAAACTTAGGTAAAACCGTAGGTAAACCATGTCAAATTTTTGTTGTTTTTGATGAAATGTAAGATGAAAACTGAATGAATTTTTTTGTTTTGAAATGGTAAACTTAGGTAAAACCGTAGGTAAACCATGTCAAATTTTTATTTTTTTTTTTTTTTTGGATGTACATGTGAATGAAAGATGTTACTTGTACAGTTATGCATTTTTGTACATGTGATGGTAATTTGATGCATGTTTTTGATGTGTGTTGTTTTCTGTGATGTGCAGGTGGTGAAGAGTCGACATCGGGTGCCGACTATTTTTTCTAATGCCCGCGAGGCGTTGACAGCTGAGGACTGGGATTGGCTTGATGCCCTAGGGCTCAAGCATGTGGCTCGGTTGGATGCAGTTGTGGCGGATCGGGCGTACATTACAGCTTTGATCGGCCTATGGGATGTTCGGACGAACACCTTCCATCTTTCGACAGGGGAGATGACCGTCACCTTAGAGGACGTGTATCGGATTCTTCGGATTTCGATAGACGGGGTTCCCATTCGGACGACACCACGAGGCCAGAGGACGGCTGTACTGACGCGATATTTTGGACACGGAGAGGATGAGGATGGGATGACCTCGTTGGAGAGGGCGGAGCTGGATTGTCAGATTGGTGGGATTCTGGTACGATATTGGTATGCGAGGGGAATGTTGGGAGTGAGGCATGCACTACTCATGAGCCTCATTTCCAACATGCTCCTGCCAGACTCGTCAGGAGCGAGGTTCCCATGGAACCTATTGGAGGTGGTGTGGCAGCTAGTGGATTGTCCGGTGATAGAGCCGATGATTATGAGATGGGGCCAGACGCTTTTGGCTCAGCTGTATGATGAGTTGTATGAGGTCCGCTGTCGGAGGCGGAAGGGGATTGGCTGTAGTTTCTTGTTGCAGTGTTGGGCATGGCAGCATATAGCCGTAGAGCGACCACGAGGGCTACCCTGGACTACACGAGCGGACATGGTGGACAGGGATATTGGTTATGGTGCTCTATGGTATCGGTCTGAGGAGCGGGGGCAGAGTCGATGGTTCACGGGAGACGTGGACCATTACAGAGATGCATTGGCATGACTGACTCCCGGAGATGTGGTATGGAGGCCATATCGGGATTGTCCCGCATGGCCAGAGGCTGATGAGTGGCTTCGGCGGGTCCGGAGGGGGAGATGGGTGATTGGGCGACATGGGACGGAGCAGGAGTACTTCCACTACCTTCGAGTGACACGATAGTTTGGGGTACGCCAGGGGTTGCCTGGGGAACCCGTAGTCTATCGACGCTAGAGTGATGAGAGGACCCTAGCTACGTCGATCCTCGAGCCACTGGGGGAGGAGTCGGATACAGTACTGGACATTTCGGACGTAGATGACGTCGGAGTGACGACCGAGTACCAGGAGTGGTGGACGCTTCGGTAGTGGCGAGGTGAGGGGCCATTGGGAGGAGATGAGGCAGCGAGAGGCAGAGAGGGTGCAGAGGCACCAGGAGAGGGTTGGGGAGCTCCTGCGGATGTGGACATGGTGGAGGTGGCAGATGCAGGAGAGGACTTTGAGGAGGAGGAGCAGCCAGAGATGCAGGATGCTCCAGAGCAGGCTGATGCTCCAGAGAGGTCGAGGCAGCCGACCAGGTCGGGGGATACAGAGGCGGGGTTGTGCACTGAGGTAGCACGATTGACGGGGTTATTGCAGAGGCGAGATGGAGAGCTTGGGGAGATGACGCAGGAGAGGGATCTCCTACGGACATAGTTGGTAGAGCGGGAGAGCGCAGGGGCTACGTCTCGCCAATAGGCGGGTGATACGGATGCTGCACGGGAGAGGGATCTCCTACGGGTGCAGCTAGCACAGCGTGATGACGCCATCGCGTACTACCATAGGTGAGGGAGGCCGAGTGGATTCAGCATCGATAAGAGATGGAGGGCGAGATTATCCGCCTTGGTGGGCGAATACCAGAGCCTCCAGCGAGTGGCTCATCGTATCGGATGAGAGATAGTGGGATAGAGCAGTCAGCATCATCCCGTCGTCGACGACGAGATGAGGGAGGCGCTAGTGGTCGGGATGCAGGGGCGAGCAGTCGCCCTGAGAGATCTCAGAGGACTGATACCGCAGGGGGTAGCTCTCGTCGCACCGATCCTGCGTGATCATGGTGGCCGACGCCCTAGGCTAGGGGTTTTTGAGATTTTGGATGATGGGAGCGAGGTCCGAGGACCAGTGCACTGTAGCCTACGGGCAATTTTTGTTATGATATATATATACAGATGATTCTTTTTGGTGTTTATACATTTTTCATGCTTTATTTTTATGTACATGTTTTTACATTGATGTATGCATATGCGATTATGAATGCGATGATTCTAATTTGTATGATGTATGCATATGGAATGAATGAAATGAATTGTTGATGATTTGTCGATGCACCATAGACTGTACAAAATTGGATTGACTTGCTAGAGTAATGGGGTTAATTTGTGGAATGCTTGTGCATGTGAAAACTTTGTTTTTGTATTTTGTCTATTTTTTTATGGTGATGTATGGAATGAAATGTACCGGTTGTTTGAAAATGTAGTTAAGCTTTTCTGAGATGCAGATATTTTAACTAACTAGCCAAGACTGGTCATTTATCTCGCAAGACTTCTGAACAAGGTCTAAATCTGACTTGAATTTAACCAAGTTATTTCACATCCCTGTGTGTGCAATTGAGTTCGTTTATGTGTTATTCATCGGGATACCGCCGATGCCGATGGGCTTTCAACCGAACCTCGTACTGAGGATCACCTAATTAGCTCCACTAACTCCTTTATTGTATTTAGTCAGATTAATCTGCGATGCTATCTAGGATACCATAAGCTAGCTCATCCACATGCAAACATTGGTCTCGCACACACAAAGTTAATGTGATAGACATATCATCATGCGGGAGGTTTACCACCAAAGTGACCGATAGGCTATCAACCAAACCGGTACTGAAGCTTGCCTCATGACCGATCAAAATGCTGAGAGTTCCAGGGATTCAAGTTCGACTCCCTTCTTTTCTTCAATTGTATTGGGATACTTGCTCTTTTGTAGTGATAAAATCACTGTTTATTTTTGTTTTATTTGTTTTTTTTTTTTTTTTGAGCAAGGGATTTGAATATGGAGTGACGAGAATCACTATTGTTTGTGCCTTTTGATGTGTGCACCGTAGGATGTCAAATTTTAGTGTTTTGACGTTTTGCAAATTTTTGATGTTTTTGCAACTTTTGAGAACTTGGGATTCATGGGGAATTGGGTAGGGAGGATGCTTGTCCTTTTGCCAACTCTCAGCATTCCTAGGGTCATTCGCACAGGGGGATAAGCAAGATAGCCGTTTCGCTTATGGTAACCGGGATTACGATGCAGGTTTCATCTTTCGTTCACACAACTTAGGAATTTTTATGTGTGTTAATTTGTGTTGGGATGCTACGTAACAAGGCGTGATCCAAGTAAAACTTTCCCATGTAAAATCTGCTTAACTATGTACAGTTTTGGCTAGAAATTTAAAGACATCTGAATGACGAAAACCCTATATACATTAGGAGACAACCGACGATGCTAAAATAAAAGGGTGATATGTCTAGATGTAGGCGTTTATGAAAATGGATTTGATGTGGAAAATGATGGAATTGCCAAGTAATGACAGCCTATGGTGCTTTTGACTTGTATGACCTAGCGAAGTATGCAATGTATGGATGCAATGCTTAATGCAACCTATATTTTTGTATTTTGATTTTTATGAGAATGCATGGAATTGGAATGCAATTGTTTTTGTGATTTTGATTTTTATGAGAGTATGCATGGAATTGAAATGCAATTGTTTTTGTGATTTTGATTTTTTTTTTTTGAGTATGCATGGAATTGAAATGCAATTGTTTTTGTGATTTTGATTTTTGTGTTGTTTTTGTTGATTTTTGAATATTTATGTTGACCAAGCAGTTATGGTAATGCTTGGAGCTTTTGGTGTTGACCAAAGGGTTTATAGATACCTTTGGGGCATTTAGGGATGACCAAGCGATTATGAAAATCCTTGGAGCTTTTGTCTTGACCAAAGGGTTTATAGATACCTTTGGGGCATTTAGGGTTGACCAAGCGATTATGATAATCCTTGGAGCTTTTGGGTTGACCAAGCGATTGTGATAATCCTTGGAGCTTTTGGGTTGACCAAGCGATTGTGATAATCCTTGGAGCTTTTGGGTTGACCAAGCGATTGTGGTAATCCTTGGAGCTTTTGGGTTGACCAAGCGATTGTGGTAATCCTTGGAGCTTTTTGTTGGACTATGGCTCTCTAGATGTGGAATGGCCTCAAATGAATGATATTCAAGGGTTCTGTTTCCTTGATTCCTTCAAGAGAGGCAAGCCGGTATGTTCCAGGTCCTATTTTACTGTCAATGATGTAAGGACCTAACCAGTTTGCCGTGAACTTGTCCCGTAGATGGGACGGCAAATTAGAATTCTGCTGGTTCTCTTTTAAGACCAAGTCACCAACCTGAAATTCCCTAAGGTGGACTTTCATGTTGTATGCTTTCTTAAGTCGCTCTTGATAGATACGCAAATGCTCGAGAGCATTAACGCGTCGTTCATCGAGCAACGTCAGTTGATCTAACCGGGCCTACCGTGCAGTGTCATCATCGATGAACTCTTGCATTGAAATGCGTAGGGAAGGAATTTCCAACTCAAAAGGCATGACTGCCTCGGAGCCATACACCAACAAAAATGGAGTTGCCCTAGTGGGCGTTCGAATGCTGGTGCGATAAGCCCATAGGGCAAGCGGGATCTGAATGTGCCGTATTTATGATTGTTCGCAACTATCTTTTTAAGAATGGCGACTAGCATTTTGTTTGACGCCTCCGCTTGCCCATTTGCCTACGGATAATAGGGTGTTGAAAAGCTGTGTTGAATCTTGTACTTTGTGGTCAAAGCACGCACATCTTTATTCTTGAATGGTGTCCCATTATCTGACAAGATCTTGGATGGAATACCAAAACGACATATGATGTTATGCAAAATAAACTCCGCAATGCGGGCTCCAGTCGTAGTGGTCAGCGGAATTGCTTCCACCCATTTGGTAAAGTACTCTGTGGCCATTAAAATAAACGTGTGATGACCAGACGACGCAGGGGAGATCTTTCCAATTAGATCAAAGCCCCACTACAAAAAAGGCCAAACCGATTGAATCGACTGTAAGGCCTCGAGAAGGTACGTGTGTCAAATTAGCATGGTGCCGACACTTCACGCACTTCTTCACATATGCGCAACAATCTCGCTCTAAAGATGGCCAATAATAACCCATGCGAAGAATGCGCTTTGCGATGGCCATACCGCTGAAGTGGCCACCACATGTACCATCGTGAGCTTGGGTGATCGCCCAAGCGGACTCTTGTTGGTCCAAACAACGAAGGAGGATTCCTTCATAATTTCGATGATACAAAATGTCTCCTAACAAGACATGCTTTGCCGCTTTCTACTTGAATGATCTTTTCGTGGCTTGTGTCAATCCAAGTGGGAGATTACCTAGCTTGAGGTAATCCCGAATGGGTGTGTACCAATCTTGCTGATCAGAAACCTCGATAGTATGAACGACCAATCCCTCTTGAAGTCCATCCCGAACAAAAGCCGAGCAGAAAGAACTTGTAAAAACAACGTGGTGTTGCTAGTAAGAGGGGTCGGGGAGAACAAGGACCCCCAGTTGGCTTGAGTCAAACAATCTCGAATTCGAGAGAACTTATCCGGAGATGGTTCAATCTGGATCATGTGGATTCCTGGCGTCAGATCAGAGCTTGCACGCTCCATCGCAGATTGCGATAATGTTGTAACCTGAATGGTTGTCATTTCACCATAAGGGTCTTGCGGGATGAGTGACCCCAAGGAGGCCATAGTATCCACAAAATGATTTGATGATCGAGGGAGTGCCTCGATGTCATACCATTCAAGTTGTGCCAGGAATTTGTCCACAAGGGCTTTATAGGCCCGCAAAACTAGACATTTACATTGGAATATCCCCTTTACTTGATTGACAATTAACAGCGAATCACCAAAGATGTTCAATCATTTAATGTTCATGGTGATTGTTGTCTGAAGACCTATGAGCAAGGCTTCGTATTCTGCATTGTTGTTGGTGCACGAGAAGTCTAATTTAAATGACAAGGGCATTGGAGCACCTTGCGGAGTGAAGAATACAATTCCCGCACCACCCCCTTGCTCACATTTAGAACCATCGAAGAATAGGGTTATGTCAGCCTGTGACTCAGGCTCATCAGAATCTGGCGACTCTGAAACATGGAAGACCCCATCATCAGGTAGTTCAAAAGTCAAAGGTTGATCATCTTCAAGAGGAGCCTCAGCTAGTTGATCGACGATGACTTGACCTTTTATAGATTTTTGTCCAATGAACTCTATGTCAAACTCCATCAACAACATGATCCATTTCGCCATGCGGCTACTATGATAAGTATGACTCATCATGTATCGCAATGGATTCTCCTTAGACACAACATACGTCTTATTACTCAGCATGTAGTGGCATAGCTTTTTGGTAGCAAACACCACTGCCAAGCAGAGTTTTTCAACATATGCATAGTTAAGTTCATAACTAACCAGGGTGCGGCTAAGATAGTATGTAGCCTGTTCTTTGTGAAGTTCATTTTTTTGGGACAGCATGGCACCCAGTGCCACCTCAGTGGCTGAGATGTATAAATAGAATGGCACTCCTGGTCTAGGTGGTGCCAATACTGGCGATGAAGCCAAGTACTGTTTAATGTCGTCAAAGGCTGATTGGCACTCGTCATCCCAATGAAATGTGACCCCCTTATGCAATAATTTATTCATGGGTCGGCATTTGTCAGATAACTGCGCTATGAAGTGCTTGATCGACGCAACCTTTCCCTGCAGACTCCTGAGCTGCTTGATGGTGGTTGGGGGATGCATTTCAAGGATTGCCTTGACTTTGTTTGGATCAACCTCAATTCCTCGTTTGGAGACTATGAAACCCAAGAGCTTTCTAGAGGTGATGCCAAAGACGCACTTCTTGGGGTTTAGTCTGACTTTATGCTCAATGAGGCGATCAAGGACCTTGCTCAAGTCACCGATGTGATCTGGGTGCAAAAGAGATTTGGCCAACAAATCATCCATGTAATCTTCCAAATTTTTATGCATGTAATCATGAAATATGTATGTCATGGCACGTTGGTAGGTGGCTCCGACATTTTTAAGGCCAAAAGGCATGACCTTATAGCAAAATGTCCCCCAAGGCGTTATGAATGTTGTTTTTAGTTGGTCCTCAGGATTGATATGAATCTGATTGTATCCTGAGAAACCATCCATAAGGGAAAGCATTTCATGGCCCGTTGTAGCATCTACCAACGTGTCGATGCTTGGCAAGGGAAAATCATCCTTAGGACTTGCTTTGTTAAGATCTCGAAAATCAGTGCATAAGCGAATCTGAAGAACACAAGCTTATACTGAGAGGGGGGGGTGAACAGTATAAGACTCTTTTTAACTTGATTTATCACTACAGCTTTCAAACCATTAACAAGCAGAATAAGATAGCAGTAATGACAACAATAAAACAATGCACAAGAAGCAATCCGTAATGAGACACAACAAATTAATCCACAGATAAAAACTTTTCTTCTAAAAGTTATATCAAAACCTCTGGGAATCCTTCCCGATTACAATGTTTATGAGCCTCAGCTCAAAGGAGACACCTTCCCCTAATTCAACTTTGCTAGTGATCCTCTAGAGGACCTCTATCTCCTCTACCCTTAGCAAGTGGAACTCTTCCCACAGAAGACACCTGTCTTCCCTGCTCTGGCTGGAGATCTCTGTCCTCAACTCTGTCACTGCAAAACTGGTCCTCAAACTTGCACTAAACGCAGTCCTTCGGTCTAGCACAAATGTCCTCTTTCTGCCTCAAATTCTGTCCTCAATCTGGTCCTCAAACTGGTGAAAGAAGAACGGTTCACAAGCTCTTCAAATGCTTGCTCAAAGCTACCTCCAAGTCTTTACTGTTCTATTACAATCGTGTTTGGTCGAAACCAACTCTCGCACAGTTCTACGTAGTTACAGAGTACACAGTAGTACACAACACTTCGGCTATTGAACCCTTCACTTCTACGTGTTGTCTTTGAATGTTGCAACAACAACACCTTCTGCTCCTTTGCGCATCCACCGTAGTACTGTCTTCCCTCTCTGTGCAACCACAATAGCACACAGCAGTACACAGCACTTCGACTGTCGAACCCTTCACTTTTGCGCGCTGTCTTCGAATGTCACAACACCAACACTTTCTACTCCTTTGCGCATCCACCGTAGTACTGTCTTCACCCTCTGTGCAACCACAGCAGCAAGACTTTGCACACTCAACTTCTTGACGATCAAACTTATCCCCCGCACTTTACTTGCGCAGATCGCATTACGAACGCACACTTCAATCACACACAAAAATGCTCAAATAGTCTTCCTTTAATACTCACAATCTCAAGATGAAATCTTTGATCTTTAGTCGGCTATTCAATCTTCTACCACGTCGGCTGTAAGACTTTATACTTTGTCGACAAAGGTTAACTTCGTCGGCTTCAAACGCTTCTGCTGTTCTATGGCTTTTCTCGTGCGACACTCAAACATGTCACGATATCGCTACGCCTTGGTCTGCCGTACACCTTGTATTACACGCTGTCACGAAATCGTGACACTACTCCTGTCGAGCGCCTTCTTTGATTTGCTATCACAAAATCATTACACTACAGCCTTTGCTGATGTCACCATGTATCTTGTCATATCCCTCTCCACCTTCTTTTGTTGTCACAAATCGCTACACTACACCTTTGCCGACGTCATCGCAAATCTTGTCACGAAATCGCGATGCTCTAGACTTCACTCGCATTCTTCTCCGTTGCTGTCATGAAATCATGACACTACACCTTTGCTGACGTCATCATAAATCTTGTCACGAAATCGTGATGCTCTAGACTTCACTGCCTTCTTCTCCTTTGCTGTCATGAAATCGTGACGCTACAGCTTTTGCTGACGTCATCATGAATCTTGTCACGAAATCATGACGCTCTAGACTTCACTGCCTTCTTCTTCGCAACTGTCATGAAATCGTGACACCTTTGCCTCTTGCTGACGTCATCATGATTTTGGTCATGAAATCGCGACGCTCTGGACCTCAACGCCTTCTTCTCCGCAACTATCATGAAATCGTGACACCTTTGCCTTTTGCTGACGTCATCAGCAACTCTGTCGTGAAATCGTGACACCTCTTGCTCCTTCATCCTTTTCTTGATTTGCACTAGCAAAAATGAAACATGTCACGAAATCGTGACGCTTTCGCTGCCTTAGGATCTTTCTTGCCAACTGCTCGCGAAACTGGAACATGTCGCGAAATCGTGACACTTCCTGCATCCGTACAACTTCTTCGAAACTTGTCGCGAAATCGTGACACTTTTTGCCCGCTGTGCTTCTGCCTTCCTGCATGTCGCGAAATCGTGATAGTTTTGGTCGAACTTTCTCTCTCCTCAAACATGTCACGAAATCGTGACACTTTTTCCCGCTTTGCCTCTGCCTTCCTGCATGTCGCGAAATCGTGATAGTTTTGGCCAAACTTTCTCTCTCCTCAAACATGTCGCGAAATCGTGACTTTCTCTCTCCTCAAACATGTCGCGAAATCGCGACAGTTTTTCCAGCAGCCTGCAAACTTATTCTACTTAATATTTTTCTGGATTTTTGGCAACTGGGCTACTCTGATTTTCTTGGAGACTTATTGACCAACTGAAACCTTCAACAAAAACACATCCTTGGACATAAAAACAAGTTGCTCCAAAAGTTCCTCGACATCAAAAACAACATCTACCAATAGCTCCTTGACATCAATGACAACAACTAAACTTAGGCAAAGGCAATGTACTCAAGGTACCCAAAATTGCCAACAATCTCCCCCTTTGTCATTGATGGCAACCCTTAACTAAAACACATCTTTCAAGAGCCAAAACTGAATTCAATCTCTTCAAGTTTTGCTCCCCTGAATTGAAGCTTTCCTCTTCTCTTGAAAACTCTCCCCCTTACTTAAATCTCTCCCCCTTTGTCATCAATGGCAAAGGGTCACCTTTGGGGCTTGGGACTAAGAATGAGCCTCTTAGCTTAGTCCCTCCCCCATCTCCTGATGAGATGATTAGAATAGGGTTGGGAGTGATACTCCCATTAAACACTCATCATCATTAGTGTCCAAGATTTCTTTGTCGGGCCTTCTTTTGAATTCTTTTCTTGTATTTTTGTTCCTGTCACTGTTCTGATCCTCGGACCTGTTAATACTACTGTTCCTGTTTCTTTTATCTTTTTTGTTCTTATCCATACCTTGATCCTTGGACCTGTTCATGTCATTTTTCCTATTTTTGTTATCATTCCTATTTTTATCCATGCCTTGATTCTTGAACTTGTTCATGCTGTTGTTTCTGTTCCTCGTATCTCAGAAGATCAGCTCTACACTGTCTAGCTAGGTGTCCTTCATTGTTGCATTTATAGCAGGTAACAATATCAGTCATGGCTGTTCTTTGAATTCGCCTATTTTGACTAACCCAGTTCGTGTTATTTGTCTTGCAAAAAATTGCCTTGTGCCCGAATTGTTGACAAGAGTAGCAATACCCTTGAAAGAAATTACGTCTCCTGAAACTGTCATTTACTCTCTGCATTTGAGTCATGCATTGTACAGCCATGTGACCAAATCTGTGACACACATAACATCTGCCATGAAATTTTCTTTTGTTCGACTTCATGGGTCCCGAAAACTTCTTCTTCTCAGTCTGAATATCGTTCTCTATTTCTGCGTATTCATCACTTACAGACTCATGATCTGAAGTATTTTCTTCAACAGGACTCTCTTTCTTTTGAAATCTTTTGCTAGATTTACCAACCTGTTCCTTGTGCGGCTTAATAAAACCGAGACCTGTTTTATCTGTTGGTTTTCTCTGTCCTTCGATGAGAAATTTAACCTTCTTGGAGCTATCCTGAAATCTGTAGAGCTTATCCTTATACTCTTTATTTTCTTCTTTCAAAGAAGCTATTTCCTGTTCTAACTCACTATACTCCAGAATTTTAGATTCTAACTCATTTTTGAGTTCTTGTGTCTTAGCCATAGATACTTCAAGATTTTCTACAAGTTCATCTATCTCCATACAGCATTCATCAACCTTAATCTTGAGTCTATCATTCTTCTTTCTTTCCTTTTTCAAAACACTAAGAGCATTATTGAGTTCGCATTCAAGATCCTCTATTTGATGGCGCTTTGAATCATCACAGCCTTTTTCAGATTTCTTATCACTAGAGGTGCTACCTTTTTCAAAAACCATACATGCATCTTCATTGGGGTTTTCTGAAACATCCTCATACATACTAGCAGCCAAATCATCATTTCTGCAACCATCCTCAAGGTGCCCAAAATTTCCACATCTAAAACATTTCATGATAATGAATTTGTGTTTCGGTTCTTCCTCTTTTTCTGAAATGAACAACATCTCATTTTCATCATCACTAGAAGAACTGTCACTTTCATTGCTAGAACACTTACTTGCTTTGTCCAAGTAGAAGCTCTTCTTATTCTTGTGAGAATGCCTCTTTCCATGATTGTTGTACTCATCTTTGCTTTTCTGGTGATTGTTGTACTCATTTTTGTTGTTTCTGTAATACCTGTGCTTTTTAGAATCCTTGCTTTTAACATCCTGTATATCTTCATCACTTTCATCTTTAGAAACAGTACAGTTAGTAGCATAATGACCAAATTTCCCGTAGTTGAAACATCTTATATTTTTCTTGCTTTTGTGCTTTCTGGAAAACTTGCCTTTCCTGTTGTAATATGCCTCTTCCTCACTAGAAGACTCATCACTTTCTTGAATCTGTTTGCCCTTCGATTTCTTGATAGCTTTGAAAGTTGCCTCTTTCTTTACATCAACTTTCACTTGTGTCCTCAATTCAAATGCTGCAAGAATACTATGGAGCTCATCCTTTTTCAATTTATCTAAATCTTTGGCTTCCTCAATAGCAGAAATATTTTCGCTAAATCTATTTGGAAGAGATCTTAAAATCTTATCACACACATCATTTTCAGCAAGTTCAAGACCTAAGTCTTTCATAGAATTAACAACTTCATCCATCCGGAGCATGTAGTCACTAATATTTTCATCATCATTCATCTTGAGTTGTTCAAACATACCTTTAAAATGTCTTAACTTGGCCTTTCGAACATTTGCATCACCTGTATGAACAACCTGCAATTGATTCCACATTTCACTGGTTGTCTTGCAGTGAATAACTTTAGTGAGATCTGCCTTTTGTAAACCCTTCAAGATTGCATTCATGGCTTTTGAATTGCTGTGATGTAGAAGTCTGTCTTCTTTAGTGTAAGGACCATTTGTAGGAATGGTATATCCATCTTCAACAACTTCCCATACCTCATTACCGAGAGCCATTAGATAGACTTTCATTCTTGCACTCCATAGACCAAAATCTGATCCATCAAGAATAGGTGCTGCATTGCTACTCGAGTAGTCCATTGTGTTCTTTGTAAACTTTTCCTTCAAGCTATTTAAACTTTTCGAAGGCACCGGCTCTGATACCAATTGAAGAACACAAGCTTATACTGAGAGGGGGGGTGAACAGTATAAGACTCTTTTTAACTTGATTTATCACTACAGCTTTCAAACCATTAACAAGTAGAATAAGATAGCAGTAATGACAGCAATAAAACAGTGCACAAGAAGCAATCCGTAATGAGACACAACAAATTAATCCATGGATAAAAACTTTTCTTCTAAAAGTTATATCAAAACCTCTGGGAATCCTCCTCGATTACAATGTTTATGAGCCTCAGCTCAAAGGAGACACCTTCCCCTAATTCAACTTTGCTAGTGATCCTCTAGAGGACCTCTATCTCCTCTACCCTTAGCAAGTGGAACTCTTCCCACAGAAGACACCTGTCTTCCCTGCTCTGGCTGGAGATCTCTGTCCTCAACTCTGTCACTGCAAAACTGGTCCTCAAACTTGCACTAAACGCAGTCCTTCGGTCTAGCACAAATGTCCTCTTTCTGCCTCAAATTTTGTCCTCAATCTGGTCCTCAAACTGGTGAAAGAAGAACGGTTCACAAGCTCTTCAAATGCTTGCTCAAAGCTACCTCCAAGTCTTTACTATTCTGTTACAATCGTGTTTGGTCGAAACCAACTCTCGCATAGTTCTACGCAGTTACAGCAGTACACAGCAGTACACAACACTTCGGCTGTTGAACCCTTCACTTCTACGTGCTGTCTTTGAATGTTGCAACAACAACACCTTCTGCTCCTTTGCGCATCCACCGTAGTACTGTCTTCCCTCTCTGTGCAACCACAACAGCACGTAGCAGTACACAGAACTTCGACTGTCGAACCCTTCACTTTTGCATGCTGTCTTCGAATGTCACAACACCAACACTTTCTACTCCTTTGCGCATCCACCGTAGTACTGTCTTCACCCTCTGTGCAACCACAACAGCAAGACTTTGCACACTCAACTTCTTGACGATCAAACTTATCCCCCGCACTTTACTTGCGTAGATCGCATTACGAACGCACACTTTGATCACCACAAAAATGCTCAAATAGTCTTCCTTTAATACTCACAATCTCAAGATGAAATCTTTGATCTTTAGTCGGCTGTTCAATCTTCTACCACGTCGGCTGTAAGACTTTATACTTTGTCGACAAAGGTTAACTTCGTCGGCTTCAAACGCTTCTATAGTTCTATGGCTTTTCTCGTGCGACACTCAAACATGTCATGATATCGCTACGCCTTGGTCTACCGTACACCTTGCATTACACGCTATCACGAAATCGTGACACTACTCCTATCGAGCGCCTTCTTTGATTTGCTATCACAAAATCGCTACACTACAGCCTTTGCTGACGTCATCGCAAATCTTGTCGCAAAATCGCGACGCTCTAGACTTCACTGCCTTCTTCTCCTTTGCTGTCACGAAATCGTGACACTACAGCCTTTGCTGACGTCATCATAAATCTTGTCGTGAAATCGTGATGCTCTAGACTTCACTGCCTTCTTCTCCGTTGCAGTCATGAAATCACGACGCTACAGCTTTTGCTGACGTCATCATGAATCTTGTCACGAAATCGTGATGCTCTAGACTTCACTGCCTTCTTCTCTGCAACTATCGCGAAATCGTGACACCTTTGCCTCTTGCTGACGTCATCATGATTTTGGTCATGAAATCGCGACGCTCTGGACTTCAACGCCTTCTTCTCCACAACTATCATGAAATCGTGACACCTTTGCCTTTTGCTGACGTCATCAGCAACTCTGTCGCGAAATCGTGACACCTCTTGCTCCTTCATCCTTCTCTTGGTTTGCACTAGCGAAAATGAAACATGTCACGAAATCATGACGCTTTCGCTGCCTTAGGATTTTTCTTGCCAACTGCTCGTGAAACTGGAACATGTCGCGAAATCGTGACACTTCCTGCATCCGTACGACTTCTTCGAAACTTGTCACGAAATCGTGACACTTTTTGCCCGTTGTGCTTCTGCCTTCCTGCATGTCACGAAATCGTGACAGTTTTGGCCAAACTTTCTCTCTCCTCAAACATGTCACGAAATCGTGACACTTTTTCCCGCTTTGCCTCTGCCTTCTTGCATGTCGCGAAATCGTGATAGTTTTGGCCAAACTTTCTCTCTCCTCAAACATGTCGCGAAATCGTGACTTTCTCTCTCCTCAAACATGTCGCGAAATCGTGATAGTTTTTCCAGCAGCCTGCAAACTTATTCTACTTAATATTTTTCTGGATTTTTTGGCAACTGGGCTACTCTGATCTTCTTGGAGACTTACTGACCAACTGAAACCTTCAACAAAAACACATCCTTGGACATAAAAACAAGTTGCTCCAAAAGTTCCTCGACATCAAAAACAACATCTACCAATAGCTCCTTGACATCAATGACAACAACTAAACTTAGGCAAAGGCAATGTACTCAAGGTACCCAAAATTGCCAACAGAATCCTCCCGTCGGGCTTTTTGACAGGAACCATGTTAGACAACCATGGAGGATAATCCACATAGATGACAAACTGGGCATCCAACAACTTTTGTAACTCATATTTTACCATTAAGGCCACTGTTGGATGCATCTTGTGTAGTTTTTGCTTGGCTGGCTTGATTGTCGGATCAAGCGTTAAATTGTGTGTGACTAGTCGTGGGTCTAGTCCCAAGCATATCCTTGTATGACCATGCAAAAACCTCCTTCTTTTCCTTAAGAAGGGAAACATAATCGGCTCGCTCTTCGGGGGAAATACTTACCCCCAGCTTGAGAATCCGTGGATTCATTGGATCTATGCCGATGTCTACATCAGTCGTTGCTTCGACCGACATATGGAATCCGTCTTCCAACTAGTGTGGAATTGGGATCAAATGGATATCATTTTCTGAATTAAGATCATCATTAGGAACTTCAAGTTCCTCTTCAGCATGGAAGACATCCTGAGTCTATCCTGGAGTGAAATGAAACATCCCACTGCAAGGCCAATACTCTAATGGGGATGGTGGTGTGTCAGCACGATCCCAATTGATAGCTTCTATGTCTAGATGCAATAATCATGTTAGATTGGCTGGATCATGGATGGGGGCGGTCAACTCAATGGAGACCATATTGATGAAATGATTGTAATCTCCATTACCGCAAATGTGACAACTCTGACATTCTGGATGCTCTTGGTGCATTGGATCTGGCTCTGTAGGCACTGGTACAAAGGGATTAGCCCTATGTGTAGACCTGCAAATAGGGTTTGCCCTAGGCACTGATGGTTTTATAGGGTCTCCAAGCAAAAAATGCTCTCAATATGCCTGGAGTGGCAGGTGCAGTAATTGCTATAACTGCGCCAGGTTGAAATGCCTCCTATGTCTTGGACCTATGTGTAAGTGTTCAAACATGTCATCTATGTCCAAAGTATTTTGTTGCTATTGAGGTAGCCTATGATCACTGGGATCATTCAATGGGAACATCATCAAGAAGCTATCTTGATCGTCATTCATTGGATATTCATGCGAATGATCGTACTCTGACTCATCTTCAGAAGACCCTGCGTGGTCTTGTCCATCTTCCCCTTGTGGGTGAGTCCATGATATTTCTCATTGTTCGGCCATAGGGAAAGGGTTGGTGAGGTCAACAAGGTTATTTGTTTGTAATGGGAAATAATCCCCCAATGTGTAAGTTGTATTTGGATTGGCATATGGATCTGATGCCAACCCATCCTTGTTGCCTATCCCTAGGCTTTGCATGTTTTTGACCAAGATTTTGAGGGGCAAAGGGTGATTAAACCCTACTCCTGACTTGTCATAAGGCATTTGGTATCTTGGTTGGCACAAAACACGCATTCCTTGTTCATACCTACCTAACTTGTATCCATGCCAATTGCATTGGCTAAGATATCATAATGCGAAGTCTAGGTTAGCTAGATAGTTGACATCTTCCACAAAGGGATCTTCATCTTCCTCTTCTTGTCAGGAAGGTTCAACGCCATGATCCAGGCCTCCAAAAATAAAGTTTGTCTGATTAGGTGGGTAGCCTAAAGGAACCACAAAATTGTTGAACGAATCCGCTTTGTGGGGTTGCAATTCAATTGCCTTTAATATCTCCATAAGAGCTTCTCGATGGGACGCCGATTGTTGAATAAGCTCATAGATGGAGAGCCTAGCTGATGTGGTCCATAGACTTTGAGTAAGTCTAGTTCAAATCGTGGCCACTTGTCTAGGTGGGGGCAACTGTGTAGGATTCGGTTGATGTTGTGACATGGATGGAACTTCCTTGGTGGCTATCGTGGGGACAACTCCTGGGTGTCTCTTATTTCTTGTCACAATGCTAATCATTCCAACATACCCCTCCATGGGGAAACTCTGTTGCACTTCATTGATATGTAGAGGTTTTGTTTGTGCATCATGTGTGGGTAAAGGATATTTGAAAACACCCATTTGTTGGTTGTTGGGTGTGATGGGATTATCCACTACCAATGTGTGATTATCAATGAGATCTTGCACTAAACCTTTAAATGTCCAACAGACATTAAGGTCATGCCCTTTCCTTCTGTGGAATCTATAGAAAATATCCTCTCTATACCCCTTAGGCTTTGGCGCATTAGGATCAATTATTGGAATATCTGGCAGATTAATCAAGTTTGCCACTGACAAACGGTCAAACAAGGAATCCCTAGACTCAGTGTATGGTGTAAATTGTCGCTTAGGGCGACGCTGCTGATTTTGATCCTGCTTGTTGTTATCTTTATCATAATTATTATGAGGCACCGCCTGATAATTAGCCTTTGGAGGCTGTGTTGCTTGGGTAGGCGTAGGGGCATTAATAGCAACTTGATTGACCGCAGCGGGTTTCTATTGCATATTCCCTGTTTTGGTGCTCTTGTTCCACTCTTTTTTCTTAGGCTTGGCAATTTTGCCATCCTGTATCTTGATCTCTTCGATACATCTAGCTTGCACTAGAGCTTCTTCTAAAGTGGTGTATTGTTGTAGCTATAATAGCATAGAGATCAATCACAAATAGCTCTTTATGAACATTTGAGTTAGGTCGGACATAGGAGGGAGGTAGGATAGCTTTGAAAGCACCGTCCTCCATCGATTCCCATATGCTACCATAGACTCCTCCTCATACTATTTGAGGCTAGCTAGATCATTGAGTGATGCCTTTTTCTTTGTATTGAAAGAAAAACGTTCTAGGAACGCGTCCACTAGTTGATCCAAGTTGTAGATGCTATGCTTCGGTAGATGGGTAAACCAATCCGAGGCATATCCTATGAATGTGGTTATGAATGTTCTCAATAGCAATGCATCATTGTTTTGTATACCAAAGCATTGGCTCAAAAATTGTGTCACATGCTCTTGAGCATCCTCATCCCCTTTAAAGAGTGCCAACTGGGGCAGCTTGAAATGTTCGGGGTATGGAGGTGCTGGCACTGATGGATGCACCGGATGAATACGGAGTTGGCGTAAGGTAGGATTTTGGGGCCCAGCAGTCTTGAGTTCCATAGTCTCTAAGAATTCTAACAACACTTTGTATGCATCAGAGGACGTAATATCCTCCTCCTTGGTTTGTTCCCGCTATGGGTTGCAGGGAACTTGATGCCTTTGAATGGATAAATGGGTAGCATCCCTTCTGCCTTGATAGGGCGTTTCAGCCCACTCTTCTTCTTGGTCATAATCCTCATAATCTTCTTGAGGAGTGTTTGGCCTAGGCCTATAAACATGGATAGGTGCCCACGGAGGATGCCCATCAAGGTTGCGGGGAATGGCCTCCCGCTCAGGTCTAAGAGGTCTTGTAGGCAGTGCTTGCTGAATTCGTGGAGACCTGTCTCGCACTAAGGGTTTGTGCCTCACATACCTCTTAGATTGTTGTGTGCGAGGGACTAGGGCATTCTCAGGTGCATGGTTGTGAAGCAATTTAGCTATCTGACGCTGAATGCGCTCTTGATCAAGGAGACACAAATGTTCTAATTCCTATTGTTCTTGTCTAAGCCGCATGATTTGTGCTTGGTGGGCAGCTAGTTGTGTAAATTCCAAGTCATTTTGTTCTACCGTCTCTTGTTTAATAGGCCTAGATGTCTCTCCTACATATATGTTTCGATCATGGTGCTCTGAGACCCCTATATGTTGCTTCCCTCTGTCGAGGTTAGCCGCATTTACTTGAAACTCGGGTCTCAATGAGCGATCCGGATATAAAGCGAGTGCGGACGTGCATCGTTTCTGCATCGGATACTATTCTTGAGGAATGTGGTGATCCTCCTCACTCTCTCTCGTGATATGCATAAAAAGTGCGAGTAGAATTGTCTTGCCCTGTCGGAAGAACCTGATGTTCTGGATATGGTCTACTGTGTCCGACATTAATCGGGGGTAAATTAGGAACCACAAAATCATATGGTTCTTCCTTTTGGACCCTTTGTTGTTCTAGAGCAGTACATAGCGCTTCATCACTAGGCCATCCATAATGAACTTCCAAAGGAGGCCTCGTGCTTAGACCAGGTGGTACATATAGGTTATTTTCTTGAAAATATTCTTGTTGCTCATGAGTTCCCCTTAGGGAGGGGGTTCTAAATTCTCATCTATTGAAGGCCTGACTTGGAGAGCCCCTCAAGGAGGGGCCTCTAGAACCATTTTCTATAACTATATGGGTTGGAGTGCCCCTCAAGGAGGGGCCTCTAAAGCCATGTTTTGCATGGTGTGAACTAACTGGTATACCCTATCGTCGAGGCGGGATGGCCAAGTCTTCAAGGCTATATCGGAGATGATTTGTCTCTCTTGGTGCATTTTCTGCAGCTTCTTCCCGTGATTGGGCTTGGCTACGAGTATTCACCATGGTAATGCTAACCTAAAAATGCAAAAAATCTTTTTATGATTTTCTTTTTATGATTTTTTTTGTCTAAATAGAAAATAGCATACACACACACAAGCAATGATTATCTCTTTTAAAGATTAATAGTGTGCCCTAAATCTGGTTTAGTGTGTTTTTGTTGTTTTTTTTTGTTTTTGAAAATTTTTGTGAAACGTTTAAATGCAATTATGAAGGCTCTTATGACTCCCAAAATGGTTGCCCCTTCAATATACCATTGTCGGACTGATATACCAACCTCTCTATATACCCGCCCTTATGTGAGGGAGACTATAGGTACGTGAGAGCAGATGATACGTGGAACATAGGTGGTACGGAAGGGGAATCGCTCTATTTATGACACCTACCATAGAAGACTTATCCTCGTGTGCTGGGAATCACCCCAAGCTACACTCGGTCAGCTTTCGTCAGGATTTACGTCTAGCAACAGTCGCGATCAAGGTAATGGATGCAATATCTCAAGCCAAAGTGATAATGGAATCCACCTTTGGTCTTGCTCAAGGGTTGGGGTTTTACGACCAACGCCTTGGTTTAAAATACCACGTGATGTGTGGGGTTCATTTTAATTTTGCAAAAATCAAAACAGGCAAATGAAAAAGAAATCTTTCCCTAAGCCATACAAAACCAAAAACCAGAAAACAAAAAAACAAAAATTTGACAGAAGCTGTAAAAACCCCTACCTCTTCTCTGCCCAATCGGATGTTTCTGATTTGCTCTGAAAATTGCATAGATCTATACTCGTCCATGGGTGAGGTGAATATGAGAACCATAATCGTCACAGGGTGAAACAAATAGTTTATTCGTCCCAGGGTGAAACGAATACCAATTATGTAATCGTCATTTGCAGAGACGAATAACAGTCTGATGTTGAAAAATAGGTACCTGTAAAAAAAAAACAAGCAATTTCAGATCAGTAATCTAACCTAAAAAAAAATAGAGGACAGAGGTCCCACTGTGATCGCCATTGAAAACACGAGATTCCGGAAACAAAAAGGATAAACTAAAATGCTATGTAAATGAAACTAAAATAACACTTAAATCCTATGTTATTGAAAAATGCGTAAAAAGAAAGAACATGAACACAAGATATTAAAGCAATATAAAAATCGGCCCTTTTATTGATATGCTTTTCAAATTTGTGTTACAATGCATCTCCTTCCTTTTTAGGGGATAGGAGCATTAAATGTTGGTCTTTTACAACTTGTTTCATAATTCCTTCTTCCACATGCCCACATATAAGATGGGCGAACCAAAACGTTGTCGCCGCTTGTGTTGGTAAAGGTAGATTCCTCACTGCTCCTCCAATGCTGCAAATCTACGTTCAAAGAAACAAACAAAGAATCAGTAGCACCTGTGTATGAAAAATAAAATATGAATCTAATGATGGTTAAAATGAATCTAAATGAACTGAAAACTTAACAAAAGCATAAACATGAAACTAGCTAAATACTATAAAAGAAATAAAGCGGGGGGTGCCCGAAGGCAAACCACCCGCAGGTGAAACTTTGCTTCGACACCAATCCGCTTAGGATGGGTCCGAAACCTGATGTGATGTGTTGTCGGCAAATTGGTAGAATATTGTGGTCATAAAATCGGTGTTGGTTCTTGATTCGTGCCTTCAAAAGTCACCCAATAACCTCTCTTTCGATTAAGAGATTATGGATGTTGAAAACACAAATCGCAAGTAAGTGAATTAGCAGCACTTCGTCGCTCAAAATGCTCCTTCTCTGTATATCTTTTGGGTGAGGAAACTCACCATTTTATAGACCCAAGGGGTCTCTTTGAATTAACATGCAAGAGTGCTTCTTTGCATGAATGTTTTTTGTATGAATAGAAGACTTCTTGATCAAGGGCTTCTTAACTGGCTCTGTGCATGTCTTTGTATGTCTTAGAAAAGCTCACTTGCACTCCCATGCAATGAAGGGATAGCTAAGTGGCAAATCTGAGTTGTCTTAAAAAGCTTACTCTCATTCCCATGTAGTGAAGGGAATGTCAATTGGCAGATATGAGTTGTCAAAAGAACTCACTCGCACTCCTATGTCATGCAGGAAAAGCTAAGTGGCAGTTCTGAGTTGTCATGCATCGAGATCTGACTTTTTTCTGGTCAAACCTGGTGTTTGTCCCACCTCGAAGCGAGTGCTGGTAATCGTCTCTGGGTAAGACGAGTATCACTCCGCACTTGTCCCTGGGTAGGATGAGTACAAATCCGCACTCGTCCCTGGGTGGGACGAATAAGCAGTTGAGTGTCTAAAAGATGCCAAATTTATTTTTGACTTGAAAAACTGCTGTGTGAGTGGTTAGAACCACTGTTTAACCTTTGGGGGCTACCCTGGGGGCTGTGTGTGTTAGTGCGATCAGTGCTTGTTGTCACATAATAGGATTGGTGCTATTTTGGTGTCTACAGATTAGCATAGTGCTTCTTCGGTGGAGCAGGTTGGGACCATGGCTAGGGTAGGAGATCCACCTACTATGGTTTAGGCTATAGGGTCCAGGATGAAGTATAGTAGAGTAGCAAAGATTTGAGTGAGTTTTGAGGGACATGGGGAGACTCCTGGTGTTAGTTAGTATTGCTTATGATTGTAGCCTATGGTATTTTGGCTAATGGAAGATGGGTATGGTCCCAGTTTCCAGCTTATGGGTATTTTTGGATGACATATATATAGACATGTTTGATTTCGACTGTTATATATACATGTGTCATTATTATGGTTTGTAAATGTGTTCTCTTTATTTTTGCATAGATATCATGACATGATTTTTGGGTATGTATAATGAATGGATATGCATGTGTATTATGATTTGGATTTATTATCACGTTGTAGTGTGAATATGCTATAAAGTAGACTTGCATGATTTTATTTTGAATGCAATGAGAAGTGATAAAATGTGAAATGATATTTGTAGTAAGTTTTTGTAATGTAAATAATAGAATGTGAGATAGTAGATGCATGATGAATGCCTTGATTTAGAATTTGATGTGAGGCATGTGATGTAAATGCAATCATGTACTCCTTGATGTGATGCATGTAATAGGAATGCAATGATGTGATCCATGATGTGATGCATGTAATGGAAATGAAATGATGTATTTTGTGTAATAAATTTGTGTAACATAGATGCATGTATGCATGTATAGAAATGTTAAAATGTGCAAAGAAAGTACTTGTATCATTACATGTACCTATGTGGATGTGATTCCTTCTATTATCTCATGGACATAGGATAATATGAGATGTATGTAACGACTTTGACTAATGTAGTTTTGACGATCAAATTTTAGACTCCAAACCATGTGAGTTTATGTGGCAACTCATAACTAGTCGAACTGGTTCAAAATCTATCATGGACCTGTGTGTATAAATGAGTGAAGTTAATTTATTCATTTTGAGAAATAGATAGGATTAGCCCATTGTAGACATGACCGATCTATCTAGCTCATTTGTACATGAATAATGATCTTGTACAAAATATGGTAGCTAAGGTAATAGATATATCACCACTTGTAAGACTATTCCATTGGTAGGCAGGCTCTTGGAGCCTATTTCTAGTGACGGAAATCATCCCATGGTGTTATGTTAAAATTAAGGACCAAAGACAATGAAGCATAATATGGGTGATATCAGGAGGCTTTTCCTTTTTTTTCCCCTCATCTATTGTTGACCTATTTATTGTGGTACTCTTTTCATATTTTTTTTATTTCTTTTTCTTTTCTTTTTTTCTCTTTTTCTCTATTCTCTTTTTTGTTATTCTCTTTTTTGTTAGTCTCTTTTTCTATTTCTTTCTATTCTATGGGTGTTGGCTTTTGTTTTCTACCTCATTCTTGTACTTTTACTTATGCTTATCCCTTTTTTTATCCCCAGGTCATATGTTGACCATGCAAGTGATAGGACGAGCAAGGGAAACCGTTTTATAGATGGCGAAATCTACTCAAGGTGTCATCTTTCATAGACCCAAAATTTATTTAATTTGGAACTTGTTATGAATGGTTTGTGAGAGAAGTTGAACCAGCCTAAATAACCATAAGAAGAATGTAAACCCTATCAGCTAGGAGTGATATTTTATTGACTTAACTAGTGAGTAGTCAAAGCTAAACATGACACCTATGTATACCCTAATCTTGAAAAGGGGAAGTGGAAATCCAGGTGGTGATGCTAACAAGTGCATGTATTACTCCTTTTGAAGGAACATTTTGTTTTTTTTTTGAGGAAGAATGTACAAACTTAAAATAAAATTAACATAAAAAAACATATGGATATGTGCAATGGATGTAATGTAAATGATGCAAGTGGAGAAATGCAATATCTACAAGAGAAAATTTATGATGTGTAGAAGGAGAAGTTTAGAAAACTTATTTACAGGTGAGTATGTTGTATCATGATAATAAAAAAGCATGACACTATAGTAACAGTTGCCCCAGCATGTGGGGTCTGTATGTAGTAGGTGTATAAGTTGTAATATGTTAGATGCATGCAGTAATGTCAACCAGAGGAAGGGACTATAGATGGTATGTATAGCTAGAAGAAATAGTAGAAGAACTGGTATTTGGTAACAAAAAATAAAAGGGTATTACCAAAGTCAAATAATGATAGAAGAAAAGTGGGATAGATCAGTGTAAGTATGTAGTCGCTCGAAGCATGACCATACAACTATGCGAGGAAATAGGAAGAAAAAGAAGAAAGAGAGAACAAGAGAGGGGAATTACTGATAGGTGAAATGTTGTGGGTTAGGTCATGAATGAGATGGTGAAGTGACGGTACGACTTGGGCTTCGATGGATGGTGTAATTGGAGATTTTGTGAATATAGTGAGTTGGTGTTATTAATGTATCATGTGATGGCAAAGTTCTATGGATGATATGGCATGGAGGTCTCAAGAGTCATCTGAATGGGATGGAATTTTTAGGTGATGGAGTTCAATCACCATGCAACATATGGTGGATCAGGTTCTTGAATGTGTGGTACTCTTTAATGTCATAATCTGGTTGGTGATGATAGATGCAACATTGATTCTCATGGTAATTACATGGTTTAGGGCATGAAGGGTCAATGGGATGAATCTTGGGTAGGTCAATAAGGCCCTAATGCATGATATGGTAGAAAATTTTAGATAGTGGAGTGAATGGAACTAACATGGGATAAATGTATGGTTTCGCTAGAGGTGAGTGGGGCCTAGATGAAGTGCGGTCCAACAATGGAGGTATGAGTTGAGTGTCTAGCATGGGTCAAGTTCAGGATTGAGGAATGGATCTGCATGGTGGTGAGGATGCATGGGTCATGGTATACTGATGTGGATGAACATGACAATGGAAATGGCTCATTTGTAGCTTGAGAGCCTCGATACAAGAGAGGATATGTATTTCATGGTGTGGAGGTGATGATATCATGGAAGGTGGTGATTGGGAATATAATGTGTATGGAGTGGCCTGGTATGTATGATAAAGTGAATGATATTATGATGATGATGGGGTGGAGTGGAATGGTTGTGGGCATTAGGAAGCTTTCTAGAAAGATAAGCCTCGCAGTGGTGAATGTGGTGTCTTAAGGACATGTGGCACAGGAAATGGCTATGGGTGGTGACATAAATGGGAAGGGGGCATATTCACATGGATATCTTGAGAAACTTGGGCCATGTGGGCTTGCAAGGCTTGGGAGTAGGAATATTATCAACTAGGAAGTGGGGATGATAGGCATGAAGGACATGTTGGATGGGTAGTGTATCATCTGTTAGGAGGGTAGTAAGCTCCTAGCGGGTGATGGGAGGAATATTTTTGAAAATAAGGGTTACTGGTATCGTCGAGTGGATGGGATGGAGAGCCTTGCATTTGGGGATGGGATGTTTCCTCTTTTTCATCAAAAGAGGATAGGGACACATGTCTGTATCCAAAATGAGGTGAGTAAGATGAACTTCAGTGATGAGGGGAAAGGCATCTAGGTGAAGTGTAGCGATATGAATGTGAATAATGGGAAGGTCATATAGGATGGGGGGTACCTGGTGGTCATGCTAGGTCAACCAACATGATCGGTACAGTCTATGGCGATGGAGGGTCCTACATGATGATGTGTGTAGAGGCTATAGTACTCTCCTACTGATGATGAAAATCTTGTAAAGGAAAAATAAATACCCATAGCATAAAAATAATATAAAGATGCAAGTACATGTATAGTAAAATATTAAAGTAAAATAACATTCCTACATGTTGATGTGCTTAGTGATTTGTAAATAGTAATGTGTGCTACTGGTGATGATGAATGCATTTGTGTATTAGGCATTGAAGGCACATAGATATAATATATTGATGGGTTTAGGGTTGTTAAGGACTTCAATATTGGCCAGATGATATGATCCTGAACCATATTTGTGCATACCAATGAATGGACCCAAACATTTTGGGGTAAACTTGTCATGTTGTTTGTGATGCTGACTCATGATTTGTTGGTTTTCCTTGAGAACCAGGTCATTGATTTTAAACTCGTGTTGATCTATCTTACTATTGTAGGCATGATGAAGGTGATATTTATAGACTTGTGTGTGCTCTATTGCATGAATGTGACATTCATAGAGAAGTGTTAATTGATCTAAACAAGCTTGGTGAGTAGTGTCATCATCAATAAAGTCCATAGATATCCTTAATTAAGGTATCTCAACCTTGAGGGGCATGATAGCTTTAGCCCCGTATACAAGTGAAAAATGTGTTACCCCAGTAGGAGTACGGATGCTCGTACGATACGCCCACAAGGCTAGGTGTATTTTATTATGCCAGTCATGGTGAGATTCTGCTACGGTTTTATGAAGGATGGAACAAATAGTTTTGTTTGTGGCTTCTGCCTAGCCATTACCCTGAGGGTAGTATGGGGTAGAGAAAGTATAATGTATGCAAAATTTGTCACATAGGGCTTAGATAGTTTTTTTATTAAAATATTTACCATTATCAGAAATGATTTTGGAGGGGATTCCAAAACAACATATGATGTGGTCTGTGATTAATGTTGCAATTTTAGCTCCTATGGTTTGGACCAGTGGGATGGCTTCGACCCACTTCATAAGATATTTTGTGGTAGTGATTATAAATTTTTGGTTGCTTGAGGAAGCTGGTGTAATATATCCAATTAAATCTAGGTCCCATTAGGAGAAAGACCACATGGATTGAATAGGTTGAAGTGCTTGGGATGGGAGATGCATTAGGTTCACATGTTGTTGGTATTTAATGCAACACTTCACATACTCGCAACAGTCATCGTCCATTTTGGTCTAGTAATAACCCATATGAAGGATGCGTTTAGTGATTGCCATGCCACTAAAATGGCCACCACAAGTACCATCATGGGTTTCTTGTAGAACCCATTGTGATTCTTGCAATTCTAGGAAATATAGAAGCATGTCATCATAGTTGTGACAATAAATGATGTCCCCCAACAATGTGTAGTGTATTGCTCTTTATTTGAAGGTTCGACATTGAGAGTGGAGTAAATCACATGGTAGGAAACCTAACTTGATGTAATATTTAATTTATGAAAACCATGGGTTATGAGTTTCAGTGTTTACCACATACACACCACCATCATATATAGGAGGTGTGGGTGATATGGAAGATTGAGTGAGCATATGGATGGATACGGATGTTGTGTCAGATGTTGGGTTTTGAGGAATGAGGGATCCTAAGGAGGCCATAGTATCTAAAAAATGGTTTGATGATCATGGTGCGGCTTTGAGGTCATACCACTCAAATTGAGATAAGAGTTGTTGTGCGATTTTATTATATTACTAGAGGACTGGGCAATTGCATAGCCAGAGTTCTTACATGCACTTGATTGACTATAAAGAGTGAGTCACCTATGATATGGAGGCATTTAATATGCATGGAGTGTGCTTTTTTTAGTTCTAGGATTAGGGCTTCATATTCTACATTGTTATTGGCACAAGAGAAATCGATTTTAAATGAAAATGGGAGTGGTTCTTCTTTAGATGTGAAGAATACAATGCCTGCACCCCCAACATGGAGACATCTAGAACCATCGAAGAATAGGGTGAGGTTAGCTATGACTTTGGGTTCAACATATTCTTCCACTTTGGTTATGTGGAAGATGGAATCATCTAGAAGTTGAATGAGGAGGGGTTGATTATCAGTCAAAGGGGCTTCGACCAGTTGGTTGGTGATGACCTGCCCTTTGATATATTTTTGGGAAATGAATTCTAGGTTGAATTAAATTAAAATCATGATCCACTTAGATGTGAGTGAATTATGGTAGCTCTTGTTCATCATGTACCGAAGGGGATTATCTCGGGTGATGACCAAAGTTATGTGATTTAACATGTAGTGGTGTAATTTATGAGTGGCGAATACTACCGCTAAGCATAATTTTTCCATGTATCCATATCTTGATTCATAACTAACTAGCGTATGACTAATATAATAGATGTCCTGCTCTTTGTCAAGTGCGTTCTTTTGAGCTAGCACTATACTTAGCACAAAATTTGTGGCTGAAATGTATAGCATCAATGGTAATTTTGGATACAATGGTGATACAACTAGTGGTGATGTGAGGTAGTTTTTGATAGCATCAAACACTCCTTGAAATTTGTCGTCCCATTTTAATCTTACTCCGTTTTGTAGGAGGTTGTTGAATAACTGACACTTGTTGAATAATTATGCTATGAATCTACGAATAGAAGTGATCTTGCCCTGGAGGCTGCACAATTGCTTCAATATGGTAGGAGGGGGCATATCGGTGATGGATTTTACCTTACTAGGATCAACCTCAATGCCTTATTGGGAGACGATGAATCCTAGTATTTTACCCGAGGTAACATAAAACATGCACTTCTTTGGGTTCAAGCCCACATTTTGTTCTAATAATTGGTCAAAAATCTAATGAAGATCTTCAAGATGGTTTGCACATTTCTTGGATTTGGTGATGAGATCATATACATAATATTCAACATTTTTTTGCATCAGGTCATGGAATATGTGGGTCATTGTGAATTGGTATGTTTCCCTAGCATTTTTGAGGCCAAAAGACATGAATTTATAGCAAAATATCCCCTAGGGTGTTGTAAAGGATATTTTGTATTGATCGGCTGGGTTGATCATGATTTGATTGTATCCATAGAATCCATCCCTAAGGGAGTGTAGACACCTAAAACATGTCATGTCAATGGTGACTACTCATATGGGATATGCTACAAGACGATATGGAAGATCTTGGATAGGTTCCAAACTAGAGCAGTGGTTTTAACCACTCAATTTGGGCTCCTTGACCTAATCAGCTCAAACCGTTGTTGATACTTGTGGTCTACAGTCTGAACCACTATTGACACCCGTGGTTTACAAATTAAATTGCAACTATCACTCACAGTCTATAACTAAATTTCATTTGGCCTTCATCCGATCCAAATCGGTTTGAACAACCATTTTTTCTAGAAGAAGGTAGTTGAAGGATGAAATATTCTTGAGGCTTCCAATCCAACTGTCCTATTGTGGCTGATCCACAATGTACCCCAAAATTGGGGACCCACATTTTTGCATGTGTTCCAAGAAGATCAAAGTGGCCCATAGGCTAAAGTTTAAAGGAAGAAAGCAAAACACCACAAGGAGAAAAAGTGTCGTGATATCGCGACATGTTGCACCATCACGGCCCAAAAAGAAAAAGTGTCGCGATATCGCGACATGTTGCTCCATCGTAGCCAAAAATGAAGAAGTGTCGTGATATCACGACATGTTGCTCCATCGCGGACAAAAATGAAGAAGTGTCGCGATATCGCAACATGTTGCTCCATCGAGGCCAAAAATGAAAAAGTGTCGCGATATCGCGACATGTTGCTCCATCACGGACAAAAATGAAGAAGTGTCACGATATCGCAACATGTTGCTCCATCGCGGCCAAAAATGAAAAAGTGTCGCGATATCGTGACATGTTGCTCCATCGCGGCCAAAAATGAAAAAGTGTCCCGATATCGTGACATGTTGCTCCATCACGACCAAAAATAAAAAAGTGTCGTGATATCGCGACATGTTGCTCCATCGCGGCCAAAAATGAAAAGTGTCACGACATCGCGACATGTTGCTCCATCACAGCCAAAAATGAAAAGTGTCGTAAATATCGTGACATTTTGCTCCATTGCGGCCAAAAATGAAAAAGTGTCGCGATATCACGACATGTTGCTCCATCGCGGCCAAAAATGAAAAAGTGTCGCGATATCGCGACATGTTGCATTTTCGCGATTCAAAGCAAAGAGAAAGAGCTAGAAAGAAAAAGTGTCGCGATATCGCGACATGTTGCATTTTCGCAATTCAAAGCAAAGAGGAAGAGCTAGAAAGAAAAAGTGTCACGATATCGTGACATGTTGCATTTTCGCGATTCAATGAGGAAAGAAAGAACAAGAAGGAAAAGTGTTGCGACATCGCAACATGTTGCGTTTTCGCGGCCATACAGGAAAACATGTCACAATATCACGACATGTTACGTTTTCATGATTCAAAGCAAAGAGAGAGGGAAGAAAGAAAAAGTGTCATGATATCGCAACATGTTGTATTTTTGCGGTTCAAAAGGGGTAGGCAGGCTTAGGAGCAAGAAGTGTCGCGATATCGCGACATGTCCCATTTTCGCCAAAGTAACATACCTGCATAATCACGCGAACATAAGGACAAAATCCAATAAATAAGACCAAGCATTACATAAGAAATATTTAATGATTGGAAATCATTTAAGATGGTCATTACACAGGGAAGGAAATGGACACAAGCCTATGTGGATAAAACGCAGCAAAGGGCCACAAAATGGAAATCGAAGCACACGCATGCAGGGAAGGTGAAATGAATAGTCAGGGAAGGTGAAGCGAATAGCCATCGGCAAATGAAAAGAACCGTCAGGGAAGGAGAAACAATGTTTTCACAAGTTTAAATACGCCATTCAAAGAGGCCAGAGAGTGGGTGGAAAACTGCTACAAGTAGCGTTGTAGGTTTGAAGGCGATAAGGCCATTCTGGACCTAGTTAGGCTATTTTTCTTTCATAGACTAGTTTTTATTCTTCATAGACATGGGGTGGAAATTTTTGGGAGCAGAGTTGCAGATTTGAAGGCGAGATTGCCATTTTGGACCTATTTGAGTCGTTTTTCTTCCATTGACTGGGTTGGGAAAATAAAAAAATTCTGCTATTGTAAAATGACATTTTTAATGCAGAAGTTTTCAGAAATTTGCATCTTATGGGCAGGAAAGAAGGAGATTTTATTTGCATGCTATGAATTTAATGTTTATTCTTTCACTCATTCATATTTCAAATTTATAGATAATTTTAATGCCATGTTTTTGGGTTACATTAGGTGAACATTTGAAATCTGAATTTTATTTAGTACCCTAGGAACCGACACTTAGTCTATGGGGATTGTGCTTGGTTTGCAAGTCCAATAGGTTAGGTTGCATGCACGGAGACCTCACATCTTTGGTTTTGTTGAAATAGGATAGCATCATACTGAATGCCTTTTAATTTTAGTTTCTGCATTTCATTTTCATTTTTTTGCATTTTATATTTTTCCAAAAGTTTTAACTTTTCAAGGCATTAAAATAGACATTTAAAAAATATTAAAATCTAAAAAAATAATGAACAATCACTAAAATTTCATGCTGAAATAAACCAACATTGCCCCTTGTTTACAGTTACTTGCAATCACTAAGGTGTTCCAAGCATTTAAATTTAATTTCTTTATATGAGATTACTAATACACATATGCAAATGCTAAATATAGCGGAGACCTTGGAGAAGTCGTTTGTTTAACTTCTTTGCAAGAGGGGATTTGGAACCCAAATCCTAAAGGAGAGTGTACTTTCACAATTGGGTGAAAATACCACTCAACAGATTGGCGCTAGAAGGAGGGCCCAAACTAGTTTATTTCAGTGTGATTTAAATGCTATAGGGATTTAAATTTTGAATAGTTCATGCCCTATTGATTATTATATTTAGCCCTCTTTTAACAATACAACCTTGTAGTGTTAAAGGGAGGACATGAATTGCTATGCATTGTTCTAACATTTTTTGATTGTTCATACAGGAATAATCTGACTTGATTTGATTTAAATAAAAAATAAAAAAATTCTTGACTAGCGAGGTTGTCTCCATGCAATTAATTTCATTTGATTTTAATGGATACATCTCTTGGTTGATGCTAACATGATTATTCATACGTTACATGTTTGATACTTGCTAGTCATTTCAAGGTTTCTTTCATGCATGACTAACAAATTGGTTTTGAAGTTATTCTTTGAATTCCATTAATTGCAGATTTTTCTGTGTGTCGCAAGTCTTCTTCGAGGTATTTTCCATGGCCCTTGTAGGATTATCATCATCGATTTTAAATCAAATGGCCCAACATCCACCAGCTCCTTGGTACGGAGCCCATAACATTCCTTTGAATATTGTAGGGGATATTCATGAGATCCCTAGGAATATAGAGAAATTTTTGCCCAAATACAAATCGGATGGCCCAAGGACCGTAGAAGAACATATTCAGGCCTATAGGGATGTTTTGATAAGATTTCAAGTTCAACATGAAGATGTGGCTTGTAGATTCTTCCCCATGAGCCTAGACCCAATGGCCTACGAATGGTATATTTTCTTACCTACTGGTTCCATTACATCATGGATGCAAATGGAGAATACTTTTGTCAACCAATTCAGGTCACCATTAGATCCCACAATCATCTATAATCAGTTCATTACATGCAAAAGAGGCCAGGGTGAGCCAATTTGAACTTTTAATCAAATATTTCAAAAGTGCTATAATAGAGCAATTCAGAATTTTGCCATTTATCCCACAGTAGCTTTGTAAATATATTTTGGGGCATTAGATCCTATGACAACAATGTTTGCAAGGTGAAATCCTCAAGTTACCACACTTGCTCTAGCCTACAATGAAGCTATGACCATTGAGCAGCAAATGACACCACAAGGTTATGGGTTTTCCCAGATGACTATGGTAGGACAATATGGTCCATATGGTCAAGCTCCTATGATGAATTAGATCATGGCACCATAAATATCAGGCATAAATACTTTGCCTTATCAACAACCATATTCATCAATACCCGCTTACGTACCCAATCCAATTTCGATTCAAAGTGTGAATCCCTACGCAAATCTAGTGGCTCAAAATCCAACTCAAATGTTAAGTCAAAATCTCACCAATTACGCAAATCCTATTGGAACTAGCAATAACACAGCTCAACCAAAAGAGATTTATTCAGAGGTTGAAGAACTCAAAAATATGGTTCACAAATTGAGTAATGATTTGGTTCAAAAACAAAAGTATGAATCTCATGCCCCTCACCCAAATAAAAATTTCAATAATAGAGGGAGACAGTGGAATACGAAGCCAAACAATGGGGGTGTACCTTTCGTTATTTCTAATTAGATTGATACTTCTACAGGACCAAGTCACTCTAGTTCCATTCTTAATATTTCTGATTTTGCATGGGAAAAGGGGTGTAGATTGCATAATACAAAGGTGCATAATGAAAGGAATTGTACCGAAATTGCTATGTATACCCATTGTATCCAAGCTCAAGTGGATGATTTGGAACTTGTGCCAAATAAGGGTCCACCCCAACATCAGCAAGGAGAAGACAACATTCTGGCGATGGAAACTTTATATCATCAAGAGAGTGATGACCAAGAGGATCCACACCTTCCAAATTGTGATAAAATTGAATCATGGGTTACAAATTTGGATTATGATAGCTTTACCAATTTGAATTCAAGAAATAACCCACTTTTGGAAATCACTGGACCATCTATGGAAGGTGAAGGCAAATTGGATGAGAAATATGTTGATGAATCAGAAGATGAATTGGATGAGAAATATGTTGATGAATCATAATATGAATTGGATGAGAAAAATGTTGATGAATCAGAAGATGAAGAAGAAGTGCTTGAGCATCACGACCTGAACTTGGAAGATGATTACTATGATTCGTGGAAGAAATGGGAAGAGTATTATCAATATGAATCTTCTAAAAAACTTATTGCATCAAACAATATGCAGGATAACTCAATTGCTTCCTCGCATGAGGATACTATGAATCCTATACAATTTGAGAAAGTTTTGGAAGAGGAATTTGAAACTCATCAAATTTTGGAATATGATAAAGATTCTACGACCATGAACCAAGAAAGAGAGTCACTTACTTTAGATCCCTTTGAAGGAAAATAAATCAAAAATCTTGATCCACGTACTTGCGCTACGATGATTATGCCATTTCAAAAAGATAAAATTACAAAACCTGAACCATTTGGGTTTGATATCACTGATGATCCAATTGAAAATCTCACGTTACCCAAGAAAACCCAAATGACTGATCACAAAAAGGCATTATATAGACAAGACTTATGGTTTGAAAGGGATGGACATATTTTCAATTGGGTACCTAAGTTTGGTGCCTTTGATAAATAGGTCATTGAGAAAGAACAAGTGCTACGTGATGATGAAGGTCATGAGAGGGAAAAATATTTTTCAAATCCTCTTCAGGTAAGGTCAAATGAAAGCATGCCAAAGGTAAAATCTCATATTTTTGGTTTCACCATGCAGAATTAGAATGGAGGTTTGCCTAATGAATGGTTTGATTCAAATATCATTAATGTTATGGCTTTATTGAAGGAAAACAAAAGCTTATTTCTACACCATGAATCAAAGTGCGGAATGAACATCTTAAAGAATAGACATAAAGGAATTGAATATCAATCATTGTCTAATCAATTTGAAAATTTGAAACTCCACCATAGGATTATTAATGAAACTAAATCAAATTGGTATGGTGAGAGGGGCAAGTGGATATTTGTTTCTTTGTTTGGGTTGATCTTGTTTTTGTTGGATTCTTGCAAAACTGGATATGCGTATCACGTCATATATCTTTTAAAGAATTCTAATCAGGTTTGGGATCCAAGGAAAGGATAATCCAAATTTGTTTTGTTTTTGTACATTTGTATATACTATTGGTTTTCATGTTTTAGTTTTAGATTAGATCTCATTTTGGTTTTAGGTTTGGTGTGTTGGTCCTTTGGACATTTTTGGTTTGTTAAGTTAGATCCTTATGAATGTTGACTAAGACTAGGAGAATATGAAACATCGGAATTGTATTGCAGAAAGCTCCACAAATTTTGCAAACGCATTAAAAAGTATCATTTGGAACTTGTGATGCATGAAGTTGTCAGTTTTATAAATTATGGCAAAGTAGGTGGTATACTCCATCCACATTTCAAAAGGAGCACTACATTCATATCTCATGTACATTCCACATTGCATATACATTCCATCTCAGTTGCATCTTCATTTCATGTACAATCATTGAGAAGGTGTCAAATCCTCTTAGGATTATTACATAACATATATTAAAAGGATACTAAGGTTGGGAACTGGTGCCCGAACTATCTTGAACCAAGCACATTTACGCATTTAAAAAAAAAAAAGGGATCTTGAGAAAAATGTTCAAAACCATATTTTGAAGAAAAGGTGAGGCGAAAGGAGTATTTCATGTCTATCCTATCATGCGACATAATCCTTAAACAATGGTTTTTACCACTCCCAAAGTGCTTAAAGCCTAAGATCAGAGTAGTAAGGATAGGGTTAAATCCTCATCGAACTTAGGTTGAGGATCCAACTCCCCAAAGCTCTAATTTGACCTTCATGGAGTAGTAAGGATAGGGTCTAATTCTCATCTCGCTTAGGTTGAGAATCCAATTCCCCAAAGCTCTGATTTGACCTTCATGGAGTAGTAAGGATAGGGTCTAATTCTCATCTCACTTAGGTTGAGAATCCGATTCCCCAAAGCTTCCATTTTTCCCACTCAAGAACTTGAAATTCAAAAGAAAATATTTTTCATTTCTTTATTAATACTGGACTGGAAGGATCGTACTACATGTCCCTTTCAAGGATGGGTAGTCATCACCAAGGTCCAAGAAATCACAGTAAAGCCAAATCCTGGATTATGGGGTTAATATCCACCGGGGCTATAGATGCCTGGCTGGTAGTGGAGTATGCTCATGCGTGGCAACATGTCTTGTCTAAAAGCAAGACCACTGACTGCTCAAACGGATAGGCTAGCATGATAGTTTCATCCATAATAGGTTAAATCATTTTTTTCAAGATGAGGTAATGAACTCCAGATCAGAGTAGTAAGGATAGGGTTAAATTCCCATCTCACTTAGGTTGGGAATACGATTCCCCAAAGCTATGATTTCACTTACACCTCCACGTGGGTTCAAGATGGTAGTGACACATAACCAACTTTGGGATCTAGTAAATTAATTTAGTATACATATATCTGGTCCTAAGAGGGTTCGATAGTTTTAATATGTGTGTTCATGATACTAGAAGGTCTGAGCCTTTGCAACATAGGTTTCTATATCTCTAGCATCTTCATCATACATAAAATCCTGCACAAATCATTCATAGCCTTACATACGAATCATAAGTGAAACTGACAATGGAATGTGATCAATTTCAAATGATAGGGAATGAAGCACATTGCACACACTAAGCTGATGCTTAATAATTCTAATGTTTCATGTATTTCTCATCTAGTTTCATTCTTGGGATATTTTCTAACGCTTGTATTTGAGTCTGTGTGTTTTCAGGTTGAGTTCTCACCGAAATGCTCAGGAGCATTTCCCAGCAGAGTGGCCATTTGTTGTGGCTGATCCACAACGTACCCCAAAATTGGGAACCCACCTTTTTGCATGTGTTCCAAGAAGACCGAAGTGGCCCATAGGCTAAAGTTCAAAGGAAAAAAGCAAAACACCACAAGGAGAAAAAGTGTCACGATATCACGACATGTTGCACCATCGCGGCCCAAAAAGAAAAAGTGTCGCGATATCACGACATGTTGCTCCATCGCAGCAAAAAATGAAGAAGTGTCATGATATCGCGACATGTTGCTCCATCACGGACAAAAATGAAGTGTCGTGATATCGCGACATGTTGCTCCATCGCGGCCAAAAATGAAAAAGTGTCACGATATCACGACATGTTGCTCCATCACGGCCAAAAATGAAAAAGTGTCACAATATCACGACATGTTGCTCCATTGCGGTCAAAAATAAAAAAGTGTCACGATATCGCGACATGTTGCTCCATCACAGAAAAAAAATGAAAAGTGTCGCAATATCACGACATGTTGCTCCATCGCAGCCAAAAAAAGCGTCGCGATATCACGACATGTTGCTCCATCGTGGCCAAAAATGAAAAAGTGTCACGATATCGAGACATGTTGCTCCATCGCGGTCAAAAATAAAAAAGTGTCATGATATCGTGACATGTTGCTCCATCACGACAAAAAATGAAAAGTGTCGCGATATCGTGACATGTTGCTCCATCGCAACCAAAAATGAAAAAGTGTCGTGATATCATGACATGTTGCTCCATCGCGGCCAAAAATGAAAAAGTGTCGCAATATCGCGACATGTTGCTCCATCGCGGCCAAAAATGAAAAAGTGTTGCGATATCGTGACATGTTTCATTTTTGCGATTCAAAGCAAAGAGAAAGAGCTAGAAAGAAAAAATGTCGCGATATCGCGACATGTTGCATTTTCGCGATTCAAAGAAAGGAGGAAGAGCTAGAAAGAAAAAGTGTCGTGATATCGCGACATGTTGCATTTTCGTGATTCAATGAGAAAAGAAAGAACAAGAAGGAAAAGTGTCACGATATCGTGACATGTTGTGTTTTTGCGTCCGTACAGGAAAAAGTGTTGCGATATCGTGACATGTTGCGTTTTCGCGGTCGTATAGGAAAAAGTGTCACGATATCGCGACATGTTGCATTTTTGTGATCCAAAGAAAAGAGAGAGGAAAGAAAGAAAAAGTTTCATGATATCACGACATGTTGTATTTTCATGGTTCAAAAGGGGTAGGCAGGCTGAGGAGCAAGAAGTGTCGTGATATCGTGACATGTCCCATTTTTGCCAAGGTAACAGACCTGCATAATGACGCGAACATAAGGACAAAATCTAGTAAATAAGACCAAGCGTTACATAAGAAATATTTAATGATTGGAAATCATTTAAGATGGTCGTTACATAGGGAAGGAAATGGACACAAGCCTATGTGGAGAAAACGTAGCAAAGGGCCACAAAATGGAAACCAAAGCACACGCATGCAGGGAAGGTGAAATGAACAGTCAGGGAAGGTGAAGTGAAAAACCATCGACAAATGAAACAAACCATCAGGGAAGGAGAAATAATGTTTTCACAAGTTTAAATACGCCATTCAAAGAGGCCAGAGAGTGGGTGGAAAACTGTTGCAAGTAGCGTTGCAGGTTTGAAGGCGATAAGGCCATTTTGGACCTAGTTAGGCTGTTTTTCTTAAATAGACTAGTTTTTCTTCTTCATGGACATGGGGTAGAAATTTCTGGGAGTAGAGTTGCAGATTTGAAGGTGAGATTGCCATTCTGGACCTGTTTGAGTCGTTTTTCTTCCATTGACTGGGTTGCGAAAACCAGAAATTCTGCTATTGTAAAATGACACATTTTTAATGTAGAAGTTTTCAAAAATTTGCATCTTGTGGGCAAGAAAGAAGGATATTTTCTTTGCATGCTATGAATTTAATGTTTATTATTTCACTCGTTCAAATTTCAAATTTATAGATAATGTTAATGCCTTGTTTTTGGGTTACATTAGGCGAACATTTGAAATCTGAATTTTATTTAGTACCCTAGGAACCAGCACTTAGTCTATGGGGATTGTGCTTGTTTTGCAAGTCCAATAGGTTATTTTGCATGCATGGAGAACTCACATCTTTGATTTTGTCGTAATAGGATAGCATCATACTAAGTGCCTTTTAATTTCAGTTTCTGCATTTCATTTTCATTTTTCTACATTTTATATTTTTCCAGAAGTTTTAACTTTTCAAGGCATTAAAATAGACATTTAAAAAATATTAAAATCTAAAAAAATAATGAACAATCACTAAAATTTCATGCTGAAATAAACCAACATTGCCCCTTGTTTACAGTTACATGCAATCACTAAGGTGTTCTAAGCATTTAAATTGAATTTCTTTATATGAGATTACTAATACACATATGCAAATGCTAAATACAGTGGAGACCTTCGAGAAGTCATTTGTTTAACTTCTTTGCAAGAGGGGATTTGGAACTCAAATCCTAAAGGAGAGTGTACTTTCACAACTAGGTGAAAATACCACTCAACATGTCCCAACCACCTCTTCTTGATCGTGGTTTCTCCATGAAACTATCCCTAGCCCTTGGGTAATCCTATAAATACCCCTTCAAATTAGAGCAAATATATAGGCAGAGAGAATATTTTTATAGTGAAGCACTGTCAAACTAGAGATCAAGTGTGTATTGGAGATTAATGCAGTGAAGCCCTATATGATTGTAGACTCACTTGAGTATACTGAGAGAGTTTTATTGCCATTCATTTTCCAATTAATCAAGCATCATGTAAATTTGTGCCATGGATGCCCTAAGGATCTAGAACACCAAGAAAAACAAATTTGGACAAATGGAGGCCCAACTATGCAATGTAACCGCAAAACCAGTCAGATGACACCAAGGCAACCCTTGACCATCAATTTGACAAGGAAAATGAAGTCCATAACCTTATAATTGGAGGTAAAAACTACTTTGTTGCTCACCATGGCTGACAGTCATGGTGTACAGTGCAGACCACTCATCTGAGCCATGGTTTGCATTCAGTGAAAGATCACCTTATTGTTATTTTTGCATTATATTTCACTAGGTTAGATTAAGCATCTTAGTGGTTTACTTAGAATTTCAGAGACTCTAACTAATCAAATTAAGTAATTCATTAGGTTTTCTTAATTATGTCAAGTAAGATATAATTAGCTTATTTTCATGTTATCATGCTTCATTTCATGTAATAAATCTACTAGACAGATAGTTGTACTTTCTATTTACATATTTCCATTAATATTTTCAAGTATTGTATATGCTTAGCATGTTTTATCCACTTTCTTGATTATATTAGTGTTATGGCATCTTTATTTTCACATTCCTTAAAGGGCCTCATCATGAGAGGTTGCCTATGCTATTAATGCTTTTATGTTGTTTATTGACCATAGGAAGAAAATTCAAAGGAGATTCAATCATCCAATTCCTTCCTCAATGTGGAGAAGAAGGTCAACTCCACCCTAGAGTAGTTAGTATCACCCTGAAGGGCCTGAAACTCACATTTACCCTTAAGAGGGAACATTTGCTTTCTACTACTATAATAAGAGTATCAAAATGGTATCCCTAAGAGGGATGTAATTATAACCGGAATTGGATTCTTTGCAATGGAATACAAGTGTTTTTCTTCTTCCCATTTTTTGTCAATTTCACATGCATCTACTTTGTTACTCTTGTTTCATTTTACGTAGTAGGAAGCATAGGTGTGAGGCCGTTTTTGTGGTCATAGTAGGCGATCATGATGAAACTTCGTATTTTTATCATCTAATTTCTAATAGTTTTATGTTTTTTATATCAGGTGCAAACCATGGTTGACATTTGTGGTCTTATTGTTGGCCCATAGCTTCAAGACGTGGTCTACAGTAGCAACTGCACAACAGATCTATGTCTTATAGCAGATAAAGCAGATAGTAGAAGTTCAAATCTAAATAAGATGAGGACCTGAGGTAGGCCCTTCTGAAATTCTCTGTCTCTATATTTTACCTCTATGTTTTTCCAAAACAGAGAAATTAAAACCTAAATTGATTATGGATAAAAAAACATAAAAGTTGATTAGGTCCTTAGGGTTTCTTTTTCTGTATTTTAGCTAGGTGCTAATAGGAACAATAGACCTCTAAGTTTAGTTTGCCCTAAAATCTAATGTGCTAGATTAATGTGTGTTGGTTTGCATGTCTAAGGCTTAATCAATGGTCATTTACATTGTAAGGTGCATTGTCAAAAATAGCATGTAGGATGTAGCTTGCATTTTCTAAATTTGAAAAGTTCTTTCGCTGCATAGCACATAAGAAATGAGCATGGATTTTCTATTATGAATTTAATTTTTCATGCAACAATTAAAAAGAACCACACACACCACATTCCATAGTAAACGCTAGTGAGTTGGAAGTCACATCGAACCACTAGTAGGGTTCAATGATGGTGGGGGTGATTTTCATCCGTTGGCCCAAATCCCACGTACCTATGTTCTAGACCAATATCGGATCTGAGAACCTTTTGTACCCTATAAAATTTGCATGTATTCTCTTCAAAGAGTATAATGCTAACCGGGGGAAAATGAGGGAGGATTTGGGAGGATCTATGATCCTTGACTATGTTTGGGCTTCATTACCACACATTATAGGTTATATTATGCGAGTTGGAGTTCATAGCCAATTAAAATAATATTATCATCCAACAAGCTTTCAAACATGATAAGATTTTCTAATACTGACACAACAACTCATGAAACAACATCAAACAATTTAGGGCTCACATTTAAAATTTAATTCAAGATAATCCCCATTGTATACCTTATTTGCATTATAAAAAATCAACCTAGACACTAGGTATACCATGGTGGAGACACAGGATGGTCAAAAAAGGCTTAATCCTGATGCCATTGACCAAGCCCCAATAGATTCACAACATGTTCTTCCTAAACATCATTCGATGAGCATCAGAGGAGACAATTTGACATGAGGGGACAACATTGAGTGTACCCCCAATAGAGGAGCTTTTGTGCATTCTTCTAGACATAGGATAGTGCATGTAGCCTCTCAACATGAGGGTGCTTCACTCGAAAGCCATTACCGATATTGCAATGCACATGCATCCATGGGATCGGCCGATGAGTATGTCATACAAGGGGTCAAGTTGGTACCCCTATGTAATAGGTCTATAGGAGGTTCCATACCTCCAAATTCAGAGTATAGAAGAGATCGATAACCACCCATTCAGGGACACATAAATAGGCTCACTTATGAGCATAAGCCTGTTCACACTCCCATGTATGGTGAACCTTGCAAGATCACTATCGATATATTCAAGGTGGGAGCCAATGGTACACCACTACATGAGCATTGGTGATCCAGATAGTTGGATGGTTTAGGTAGCATCCTAGAGTAGTTAGGCTATAATCCTTTGGCTCTATCCACTTGTGCTTCGAGTGAGCATAGCGAGAGCACTATTAGGACCACCAAAGAATAGGGGGAGGCTTCCAAGCACCCTCAGGGTTCGCATCCACCATCCACGCATGGTGGCACACAACACAGGACTCAACATGATGCCACTACCATCTTCATGAACAAAGGTAAATGCATAGCTAATTTTTCAGATGGGTACATAACCCATAAGGTCTCTCACATGGAGCATACATATCGGAGGCTAGTTATGACTGATCACATGGATAGATCACATATACTAGTATCCGAGTAGAGACGAAAACTCCTGCAAGATCAATTGGAGGATGCTCGCATAGAGAGGTATCACATTGAAGACAAGAATCTTCGGTCACAAAGGCTCATTATACAAAGATTATATGAGCAGCACATGCGTGAGGAACACATCCTTGCTCAAAAGGAGTGTGTATAACAAGAGGATAGGCTATCTAGAGCTACTTTATTCACTCATGGTGAGCATGGAGAGCACATTCATAGGAAGGATTTTTCACAAGCTGACGTGCATCAGGAGTGCTGAGAAACTCACACTCATGTTAGTGAACCAAAAAGAGAATGACCACCACCATTCAAAGATCAGAGGCATAGATAATATGAGGAAGAAGAGGGATATGGATCTAATCAAGGATATATTGAAAGCTCCCAGGTTAAGGAGGAGGAAGATCAATGTCCTCTACCTTGATAGAGTAAGAATGTACCTCTAAGGCTGCCTCCATGTCAGCTTAGGGAGGAGGACTTTTTATCTTCATAGGCCTATAAGGCCTTATCAGAGAAATTTAAAGCAATCGAGAGGTAAGACACGACTTTTCAAAAGCTAACATTAAGAAATATTCATAACGAGCCTTTGGATCCCTCGGTGCCTACTCTAGAATATCTTGAGCATTTTGACTTACCCAGGCTAGATAAATTCAAAGGTGATGAAGATGTGCAAGAGCATGTCACAAGAATTTTGGACATATGGTTCCATATTTCAAACAACGATACCTTGATTTTATGTAAATTCATCATAACCTTCTCAGGACTAGCCTAGGAGTGGTTTAATCACCTGAAGAAGCAGAGTATCACTAGTTTTGAGAAACTGGCTAACACCTTTCTTAAACGCTTTTCTTTTGGAGTTAATAAGCAAGCTAATATTTTTGATCTGGCTATGATAGCTCAACGTGATGATGAGCCAATTCTAGAATATGGAAAGAGGTGGATGAGATTAATGGTAAAGTTACCATTCCCCATTCCTGCTACAGAACTTACATGGATGTTCACAAATATTTGTGCTAAGCATATCTCATTATTGTTGCAACTACAATAGTACCAGACATTCAAGGAAGCTTTGGTGCAAGCCAAAGTAATTTAGGATATCAAGTTGCAAGAGAGAAACTTGAAGCTCAAAAATAGGAAATAGGGGTACAAGAAGAGCTCCATGAAACATCAGGGCAAGAAGGCCCATGTAAATTAGGTGGTGTTAAACCTCCAAAGAGAGGATAAGGGGAAAAAAAAGTAGAATTATCAGGCCCAACCTCCTCCTACACAATATGAGCAGCGCAAGAATAATTACAAGGGAAAAAATAAATAACAACACCCACCTCACTAGTTCATGCCTTTGACAGAATTGTTGACATCGATATTTTGTCAATTGTGCAAGGCTAAGACATTCAGGTTGCCCAAGATTAAACTGGTCGATCCTAACCAGCTCAAGCCAAAGGGGTATCAAGATGATATATTTTGCATCTTCCATTATGCGAAGGGCCATGACATTGTGTGTTGGTATTTCAAACATATAGTGCAAAATATTATTGATAAAGGTGAGCTTTTAGTGCCAAATAATCCATAGGCACCCGACAACCAAAACATGGGTATTTATAAAAATCCATTGCCAAACAATGAGGTGCCATGCAACAACATTGGCCAGGTCAACCAAGTGCACATCGAACCACCTACCCAGGGTTTCATAGGCATGGTTAATGTTGTTACTATACATGGGAGGTATACGCAGCTAAATAAACCTTGTGCTTCGATAATGATACAAGCTACACTGAATCAGCAGCTAGATCAAAATATTCCAGGCCCACCGACTAGACCGATGGTGACCATATGAAGTAGGTTGGTTCAAAACCTACAGATAAATCTTACAAATTTGTCTATTTATGAGCTGATACAATAGTATCCCAAACACAGGGAGACTCTCATGGACATTTTGAGGTCAATTGAGTTACACTCCCAGGATGCTCAAGCATTCACCAATTTTGTGGGACACGTACAATAGTACCAGGATCTTATGATCCAATTTTACAATCATGAAATCAGGATGGTTCCTACAAATATGACTGACCTGTCATTACATATCATCATGTGTGTCAATCACATGTCATTCAATAGGGTCTTGATTGATACTAGTTCATTGATCAATATTATAATGATGAAGGCATTGATTCATTTAAATTTGCCCAAGTCACATATTGTTCCCACCATATTCACATTGAGAGCGTTTAACAAGATGTTATGCTCGATGGTTGGCATGATCATCCTACCTATTCAGGTAGGCCTAAAGACCATTCCCATGATGTGTCACATGATCAGAGGTGCCATGCAATATAACATCCTTATGAGGAGACCTTAGATTTGAGAAATGCATTACATTCCTTCCATATTACATCAATGTGTAAAATACCTTCATGAGGGACGGGTTCACATGGTGTCGTCAGATGAAGAACCCTTCAAATTTATGAACCTAGATGATTTTCCTAGGGGTTTCATACTCCCATCAATGCACCTGGATGTCTGACCAACATCGTTAGTTAAGAATCCAAGAGGTAAACATAAAGTACGTGCTCAACCATCGACATATGTATCACACAGATCTGAGCACACTATGACAAATTCTTTGAAACTGACTTCCTTAGCAATGCTTCAAGAAAAAAAAAGCTAAAGGTGAAAATGGGTAAAAAGGAAAAGGAGCATGTGCCTGAACTAGTCACCAATGAGACTCCCACTCCCATGGAAGTAGAGGAAACCTAGGACAAATCCAAGGAGGTACCTTAGCCTACCTTACCTAAATTGTTATTAGGGTCATCTGCACTGTGGGTGACTATTCATTTGGCCAATACAGGGTTACGTGAATATACTGTGCAAAATTTCACCTTTGGACCAATCCTAGAGATTGCACAAGATATGGGCTGATCCCATGCTCATCGCTTTTCGGTTGGATCAGTAGTGCCATTGGGAGAGCCACACAATAAAAAAAAATTCATCTACACTGGGCTGGATCAACTTCCTACTTGAACATCCATGGATGAATATGATGATGAACCATTCATAGTGAATGTTCGTTACCTATATTTCATGCACATTTTCAAATTATATCATTGGCATGGGTATGGCCTTGGTATTTTTGATCAAGTACGTAAGACTCCACTTGAGCTGCATTATCAATTGGTAACTGATAGATTCAAGCTAGGGTTGCAAATACAAGGATAGGATGATTTTCTTGGAGCATCTTTAGACTACTTGTAACTTAGTTTTGCGGATGAAGCAAATTTCAATACTTATCACCCTGTTCCTTCCACTTTTTGGAGGGATGACTGGATGGTGTCTTACATCTCCATATAACCACCCGAGACATATCATGAGGATATCTTGGTGGATGCTGGTTCAGATGATTTACCAAAATAAAACTTGGGTCAAAAAATTTGTTGGGTAGCCGATGATACAAACATGCAGGATCAAAATTCTATCGCAGTGATAGATCCCGAGTTGGAATGGCATTATGACAAGGGCATAGAAGATTCCATCTTCGAGATAGGTGGACCAAACTAAAATACAAGAGATCATAGTGATTCCTCGAACAATGATCAATCGAAGCATGAGGCTGAGTTGGTTTATGAAGTAGTATCATATCTATGGTGTTTATACCCGATTTTTATAGATAGAGATGATAGCGATCAAGATATAACTTATATAGGGCCACATTTTCCAGAGCATCCCATAGCAGTGGATAGTGGAAAAGGATTATATTATGACAGTGACAATAAGGATGAAATAGAGAGAGCCTATTTAGGACCTTCCTACCTACATCACCATAATGCACCTTATACAGTTGAGGACATGCATAGAGAGATCAATCTCAACCCTCGCTTTAGGGGAAGAACACCAAATTTTGATGTGATCTATCACATGGTGTTTATCGACATGTCTATGTACATGGAGATCATTGATATGAATGATCTAATATTGCAATCAGTGCATAAAGAGGACCCAATCATCCGTAGCCCACATAGATAGGATCCATTTGTTCTTGTTCCACTAAAGCCAGATCTCAGGTATAGGAGCTACATCGATGATGTAGATTTTTTTCCATGTGGTCCTAGAGACATGATCCATTCCATCAATATGATCTCCATTGATTTGACCACTCCACTCTGCAATCTAGCTGATCCATCCAAGCCATTGTATCTAAATATAGGTGCTATTGGGATCATGCTTAATCACCTATTGAGCCTAAATATTTCTTTCCTAATGAAGAAATGTTGCAACCATTTCATTTTATGCCAATATATGCTTATGATATCTATCATGCTGAGGATGCTTCCAATACAGAACCTATAAATCTAGCAGATGACATTCACTTGATCCCTACGCATCATCAGCTTGAGGGATCACATATGTTAGTAGAGGAACCCTTCGATGTGGATATCAGTAATGATCCAATAAAATCAAGGAAGGTTAAATTTGGAGAGAGTCTCACTCTCGATGAGCATGCCACCCTCATCCCTCTACTGAAAGAGAGACCTAATATTTTCACTTGGACTTACAAAGATATGCCAGGTCTAGATCCGAAATTGGTTACCCATAACCTTTCTCTAGATCTATCAAAGAAGCCATTCAAGCAAAAGCTTAGAAATATGCATCCAATAGTAGCCTTAATAATTAAATATGAATTGCAAGAGCTATTGGACATAGAGTTCATCATTTCCATTGACTATCTAAAATGGATATCCAATATGGTGCCTATAGGAAAACCTTATGGAAGGATCTATATTTTTACAGATTTCAGAGATCTTAATAAGGCAACATTGAAGGATTCATTTCTATTACAGAATATTGATGCTCTTGTAGATGCAACCACAGGTTATGATATGCTCTCCCTGATGGACGATTTTTCTAGATATAATCAAATTTAGATTAAGACCAAAGACCAGCATAAAACCACGTTTATAATGCTATGGGGGACATTTTGTTATAAATTTATGCCATTTGGTCTTAAAAATGCTGGTGCCATTTATCAACGGGCTATGACATATATTTTTCATGACTACATGCATAAGATCCTAGAGGATTATATCGATGACTTATTGGCTAAGTCATTGTTGCGTGTTGAGCATACTGAGGTCCTAAGAAAGGTCTTCAATCGCCTGATAGAGCATAATGTCAAGTTGAATCCTAAGAAGTGTGTATTTGGCGTAACTTTAGGAAAGCTCTTAGGATTCATTATTTCAAAACAAGGCATAGAATTCTATCTAGCGAAGGTCAAGGATATTTTAGAGATGAGTCCTCTAACAAACATCAAGGAATTAAGAAGCCTACAGGGCAAAGTAGCATCCATAAAGTGATTTATCGCATAATTATCGAATAAATGTCAACCCATGAATCAAATGCTACAATAGGCAATTCAATTGGGATAAGCACTATCAAGTAGCCTTTGTGGAAATTAAGCAGTACCTAGCGACGTCACCAGTGCTAGCTCCACCAAGGCCACATGTACCATTTATGCTATATATATCAGCAACCGACTTTGCATTAGGGACCATGTTAGCCCAAAAGAATGTGCAAGGAAAAGAGAAACCGTATATTATATTAGCCAAACCTTGGTGAGTTATGAGCTAGGATATGCATATGTGGAGAAGTTATGTTTAGCAGTAGTGTTCACTACAAGGAAATTGCAACACTATAGGCTAAGTCATATGACATATGTAATATCAAAATAAAATCCTTCACAATATATGATGAGCAATACATATCATAATACATGTACTACAAAGTGGATCAAGCTACTAACAAAATTTGATTTGGAATTCATAAGCTAAAATTTCATTAAGGGACAAGTAATAGCTGATTAGCTAGCTAAGGCTCTACTGTCAAATAGTAGAACAAGAAAATAATGTCGATATGATATTTTTCTTTGATTGTTCGAAGTGCGAGCAAGGGGGTGGTGTAGGAATAGTGTTTCTCACACTGCAATGAGCTCCAATACCCTTGTCATTCAAATTATAATTTCCTTGCACCAACAAGAAGCCCTACTCCTAGGCCTCCACATAGCCATCACCATGAACATTAAAATATTAAACATCTTTGGCGACTGCTTGCTCATAGTCAACCAAGTTAAGGGACTTTTTTAGTATCGATGTCCCATGTTAAAAGCTTATAAATATCTTGCTGTTACATATTTGACTAAGTTGGAATGGTATGACATCGAGGAAATCCCTCATTCGTCAAATAGGTTTGTAGAAACTATGGCATATTTAGGATCCTTTATCCCTCATAATCCGTCAACCAATTTTACTACCATTCATGTTAAAATGCTCTCATATCCTGTAGTGGAGTGCGAAGCCTTTTATAATAAATGGTCAATCAATATTATTAGCATGGAACAAAAAGTTGAATGGTTTTGCAAAGCTAAAGACTTTCTGAAGAAGGCACCCTAGGGGTCATTAACCTCTTAGAGTTTGACGAGAGTGGTACTACCATTCACCACAAGGTTGTTTTATAGTTTGCATTTGCAAATGTAGATACACAGGGAGAGCAAGTCATCTTGGCAGTTGAAGTTGAGGCTTACCAGAGTTGGATGTCATAAATCCAAGACTTTTTAAAACTTGGTTTGATCCCAGAGGGATTTTCACATGCCGCAAGATGCATTTTCAAGAATAAATTGACCAAATATGTTTTTCTAGGAGACATTTTATATCGACGAGGTTATTATGGAGTGCTCCTTCATTTTCTAGGGCCCCAAGAGTCATCTTGGGTGATTTCATAGGCTCATGATGGTACGTGTGGTGGCTATTTCAATGGCATGGCCATCGTCAAGTGCATACTTTAAATGGGGTACTATTTGCCCACTATGGACAAGTATTACAATGTGTATGTCAAGAAATGCATCAAATATCAACATCCAGCTAATATTATACACTTACCATCATAGGTATTACAACCCATCCCAACAGCTTGGCCATTTTATCAGTGGGGATTTGATCTCATTGGTAAGATTTCTCCTCCATCATCGGGCTGACATACATTTATTATCATGGCTACTGAGTATTTTACAAAGTGGGTGGAATCAATACCCATAACAATGATCATTGGAGCTCGCATAGCAAATTTTATACTCAAGTATATCATATGTCATTTTGGGATTCCATCCAAGATAGTTTCAGATAATGGGAACAAAATTGTGAGAGCTTTGACATCTGAGTATAGAATCAAACACAGTTTTGTGACTCCATACTATCTGTAGGCAAAAAAGCAAGCTGAGGCCTCAAAAAGGATAGTGGTTTGCATATTGAAAAATATGGTACAAGAACACCATAAATATTGGTATATCCAGCTGCCCCTTGCATTATTGGCTTACAAGACTAGCATTCGAATGCCCACTAGGGAAACACCATTTTCACTAGTATATGGTACTAAGACCATTATGCCCTTAGAGTTGGAAATTACAATGCTGTGCATCACATTGAAATATTTCATTAATGACTACATCGCACGACAAGTTCACCTAGATCAATTAACACTACTTGATGAACGTCACGTGAATGCCCTGGAGAATCTTTGTATTTATCAAGAGCGATTAAAATGAGATTATAATAACAAAGTCCATCAGAGAGACTTTGAGGTTGGTGATATTGTGCTGAAAGAGAATAAATAGAACTCTAATTTGCCACCTAATATGCAAGGCAAATTCACGGCTAATTGTCTAGGACCTTATATCATATTTGAAAATATTGGTTCGGGTACCTATCGCCTAACATCTCTAGGGGGTGTTGAAGAATTTGAACCTCTCAAAATCATCCATATTAAGGCATTCTATGATTGAAAGCATAGAAAAAAGGACCAAGGGTTCCTAAAACCGCTTGGTCATGTCAGTTAAAGGCCCCGAGGGTTTGCTTAAAACCGCTCGGTCAATCCCAAAAGGCACCAAGGGTTCCTAAAACCGCTTGGTCATGTCAGTTAAAGGCTCGAGAGTTTACCAAAAACCACTCGGTCATCCTAAAAGGCTCCAAGCTCTCTTATGAGTAGTTTGGTCAATCCAAAAGCTCCAAAGGCATCTGTAAGCCCTTTGGTCATTCAGAAAAGGCTCCAAGGATTTTTTCTTAAAACCACTTGGTCAACCCCAAAAAGGCTCCAAGGATTCCTAAAAACCAATTGGTCATCCCTAAAAGCTCCAAAGGTGCTCATAATCCCGTTGGTCAACCTAAAAGCCCCAAGGGTTATCTAGAAAACCACTTGGTCAATTTAAAGGTTCCAAAGGCATGTTCTTGTCGTTTGGTCAAATATAAAGGCTAAAAATCCATAAAAATTAAAAAACAATAAAATCCAAAAAAATTGGTAAAGCATAAAATCCAAAAATATTTACATTTCATTTGCATCATTGCATTTCATGTTCCACATGCATTTCATCGTTGCATTACATGTAGATATTCTTCATTCATTACATTCCATAGTAGGATGGATTGTGTTTGTCAGTATTACAAACGATGCCACGTTTGTGTTTCAATCATGCAACTCTGCATTTATCATAATCCATCATTCATGTGAGTAATTGTGTTTTTCAACACAACCCAAAATATTTCTACAAAATTCAGTCAAATAGGATTTTTTCCATGGATTGAAGACTTGCATCATTTCTAATCGAAATTGATGTCAAAAATTAAATCTAAAATTCTTGCTTTTCAGTATCCAAAAATGTTGTTTCAGTTTCATATTTAAAGCCTATTTTTTTTAATTAAAAAATGCAAATCGTGTTATTTTTTTTAAGAAAATGCCTGATATAGAAAAAATTATCTAACTAAGCTCTATTACCAATAGTTGATAAATGGTATATTCTATATATATATTTCAACCATACCTAGAGGTTTTCTCAAGAGTTTATAGAAAGCTTGCTTTGCTTTTGTAGATAAGGTCTAGTTAGTATATCCCTTAGCATATCAGAATCCTATAAATAATAAATAAATTAAACAATCCTAATAAGTACTAGGGGAAGATGAAATCCATGAAGCAGGACCAGGTATCTTGATGTGAAAAGAGTTATTCTCGCTTATCCCCCTGTGTAGATGGTATGGGAAATATTGGCGATTGACAAAAGGACAAGTGAATTCCCTACCTAGAATCCCTTGCTTACATTAAAATGAGCAATATCCTAAAGTGATATCCCACATAAATCCTCAAGATTGATACCCCCAATTGATATCATAGATCAACATCCCATATTGATATCCCATATTGATATCATAGATTGATATCCTAAAATCAATATCCCAGAAACAGTTCACCAAAGTAAAATCCCCAAAGGAAGTTTTTGAAGCAAATTATCAAATGTAAAATTCCAAAAAGTCAAGTCAAATGAAGATAAATTGTACAAAGGAAGAAAAATCAGTATCAAATCCCTTGCTCAAGAAAAATAAAGAAATAAATAAAGAAAAAATAAAAGAAAGTACAAAATAAACAGTGATTATTGTCCACTAAAGTACAAAAATAAATAGTGATTATCATAAATTTATACATGAGCAAGAATCCTGAGAAATTGAAGGAAAGAAGGGAGTGAGCTTGAATCCCTGGAATTGTTAGCACTATTGTACCTTAAGCATGATGATATGTCTGATACATTAGCATCTTGTTTGTGTACATACCAATGTTTGAATTATGAAGAGCTAACTTTAGGTGTCATGTATTGCCTAGTGCCTTAGTCCAAATAAAATCTAAACCTAGGATTGGATAAAAATTTACGGACCCCCAATCTTAGTAATGGGCTAAAATAATCCTTCCTGACATTGTGGTATGCTTATGCCTTATCTTAGTATACTCATGTGCACACATAGGAATAATGAACATTTAAGGCCTATCCTAGCAAAATCCTTACATTTCAAAAGTCTAGTTTGGTCAGTATACAACTTTTGATAAGTCTACTAGGGTGTTTGAGTCTCATGGAATACCCTAAAAAATTTCTCTAATAGAAACAAAATACCAAAGATCACACAAAATAAAAAATAAAAGTCATTCAATCATCAAACTACAAAGTATCAAATTCATGATACATCATTACATTGAGCACAAAGTTTTCAAGATATAGGATAGATACCGGATGGATATCAAAAATGATATTTAGACGGACACAGACTATATTGTGCATATATTTCAAATTGCAAAAGGACCATAGAATAACATATTATATCATTCACATCATACCGCTTCATATCATTGCATTTCATATATGGGTGATTAATTGATTAAATTCTTGTAATGAGGATTTTCAATTACAATCATGATTTTTACACATCCTGTGGTGTCATACATTAAATGGTTAAACACATATCACATTCATTCCTTATATTTTAAGTTATTAAAGCATACAGGTCATTTACAATAGATTACCATTGTGTAAATAATACATTACATATATTGCAACAACATATCGTAACATCGTCATAAATTAAATGTGTACAATACAATAAAATTAAATATGCGTTTAAAAGTAAAACATCACATCCATATGCATCCATCATAAATAGAACTTCTTAGAATCTAGATCACTGCATATCATCATCATCATAAATTAAATAGCTATCTACTACATCTCATACATACATCACATCATATAAGCATAACATCAATATGAACATCTGCTTCTATGTGCATAACATAAACATAAAATCAAAAATAAACAAGTACACATAATGAGCCAAAATGATAAATATCATATATATATATATATATATTGTGTGTGTGTGTGTGTGTGTGTGTGTGTGTGTGTGTGTGTGTGTCCAAAAAGAGTACATCGAGAGTAGATCAAAATACCCATAGGATACAATTGTGTACGTCCTCGACCTTACACTAAAAAATAGTACAACAAAGTATCTCTGAGATTTGTATTAAACATGGCATGTGCCCATAGTATGTGAGGTACCTCCATCACCTCCACCACCCCTGTGAGTCCTCTCAGAGCTAGCATCCTGAGTGCTCGAAGAGCTATGAGTCCTCTCAATATTGTGTGTCTTGTGGCTCAAAATGGTGGTAGATCATCCTATATCCTTGGTCTTAGTGTGATATCCACTCTTATGGGTCTCGATGGTGTGAGTGTCCTTTGGTACCTCAAAACCATTCAATTATGTAGACCTCCAGCTAGGATATGTGAGCTACATACCCATCCTACCTATCATTACCCTCCTCCACAAGGGAATAAAGCCTCTAGATCTTAGCCATAGGATCATGACCTACTGGCAATAGAGTAGATGGTGTCATGGGAGACACCATGGTAGTTTGTGTATATGAGGGATATGCCCTCGCAGCTAAAGTCCCCCCTATATTTGAGTTATTGTGAGCTATAACTATAGTGTAGCAATCTCTATATTCCTATGGCATAGCTGGATCCTAAAAGTTATAATCTGAGTATATAAGCTCACCACCTAAGCCAGTAACTGCCCAACCTCACTGTCAAGAGGCACCACACCCTCGTCAGTTGTGTCTTCCTATGCATCAACCTAAGGAGCCTCCCCTATGGTGGTCTTTGTGCCCCATCTTCCACCGCTATGCTAGTGCATGTTGCACTCATCTAGATCAGTCTCTGCACTGTTATCTGCCTAGATAAGGGGTCCCTCTCCCTGCCACTATAGGAGTAACCACCAAGTATAATACTCTATGGTGGTGCCAAACCATTCCATTCCTGACTCTTGGAAGTCATCAGCATCATCCCCTAGCAGTATTGGCTGGACCCACTATAGATATCTCTCCAAAACTAGGTACCTATATATAGTAGGAAGAACCAAAATATCCTGAACCAAACCAAACTTTCATAGGAAGTGTGAGTAGTAATGATACTCACAAATCTTGACCTTGTGATTGAGTAGCCACCTATCCCTCCTCACCTGGCATAGTCGCTCATTAGCATACAACCATGTGGGGCAGTCCATGTATGAGTGCCACTCTATGTCATCTACTAGGAGCTATACAAATCTAGCAATGTAATGGTCCAAAACCCTAGCATGAGACCTAATATAGAACCCCTCCTCCTCATGAGTTCAACATATTGCATAACACTAGTGTGCGGTAGGAATAGTAGTAATGCAAAGAGGAAAGTATGTGGCTGCTTTATCCGAATGAGCTACCAACTTCAAATTTGATGTAGCAGACTGCAACTAATACCGATTCGACTCCTATGGGTAACTTGATATAACTCATGATATAGTTGGACTAGTAGTGTGCTCCCCCAAGCTAAGAGCAGTGGCTGCCATGTAGAACTCTGAGTAACTCTCTTGATGATGGCTAGGAGGTTATAGGGGATCCTCACACCTGAGGAGTCTGGAAGCACAATATGAATAACTAAATGAATAAAGACTACCTCTCAAATTGAGAATATGCCCTTCCCCTGCCAATATCTGATGTGGATGCCTCCATGGTCAATCCTACCCTAGGCATCCTCGCTATGATCACTGAATATGGCATCAAAAATAGCTCCTCTATGGGTAAATGGAGTGGAGGTGATGGGCTCCCCATCGATTGGGATCCTAAAGATCTGGTAGATGTCCTCCAATATCACTATCATTTCACCTATGGGCAGGTAAAATTTGTTGGTCCGTGCATCCTAGTGTTGGGCAAATGTAGTCATGTAGGCATGGTCTACCCTGATCGTGGGTAGATCAAGCACATATTTGAAACCAACCACACTGAATCATACTCACTCCTGGTTAGTGAGCTATTTGGAGAGGGTGTAGAGGAGATCCGACTCCTGGGCTCTAGAGGTCAATTTTTGAACAGAAGCAATGCATAAGGGAAACAGATAACTAAAAATTGCTAAAAGTACAAAAACATGTTAAAAGTGATCAAAAATTCCAAAAATGCATCTTAGAAGTGCAATAAATGGCATTAATTGCCAAGAAAAATAAAAAAATAAATAAAAATTTGATTTTTTTTTCAAAATTACGGAACCGCGGGTCAAATCTACGATCCGCGTAACGATCAAAAATCTGACCATTAGGATTTGAATCCCATCGCGGATGATAGCTACGGTTCCCAATCTAAAAATTAGGAGCCATGTCTTCCAGCTGTGGTCTAGGAACGTAACCCTATTAGGGTCACTTCCTAGCTCGACACCCAAAAATTAAAGCCCTAATATAGCCTAAACTAATGTGAGGTTCGTTACCAGTAGTTTAGTGAGATTAATTGGACCCATTTATTTAATGTGGTTCATTTTAAATTGGTAAGGAGTGTGAGGAATCAGTTTCAAGTTACCTTTCCTGCACCGATGCCTCGGCTGGATAAAGGCTACACAGGGTCTGCCATCAGGATGTGCGTGAGGTCGTAGAAAGTTATTTCAACAATATTTCACATCAATTTTTCTTCTTCACCTCTCAGAGCTCTCCATTTGCAATCACTTTCAAGGAATAATAATATAATTTTCAAATGGGAAAATTTATATACTTTTCCTAATTTTGTCAGGCTACAACTGATAATCACGATCGCAGAATTAGGATTTACCGACCGTAGCTCTGATCTGTGGTTCCCAAAATTTGAATTTTCTAACTGTAGCTCATGAGCACGGTTCACAATTGGCATTAAATGCACCAAAATACCATTGTGGGAAGGTTTTAACTAATAAAATAATGACTCCTAATGGATCAAAATATCAATAAGAGCAATCAATTTAACAAATTTGCTGATTTTATAAGCACCAGGATCAATTAAAAACTTAAAAAAGTCAAAAAAAAATTAAAACAAGTCAAAATCCAAATGGACATCGTATTCAGTTATTTACCCTAGACACTTGGAGATTGCATCGACTGACGCTCCATGCAATACGACGAGATGAGTAAATAACCATAAGGAAATTTGGAGCAAAATTGTCATCGTTGATTTGACATGCTTCTTTTCAATCCTAAATAAGGCCTTTAAGGCTAGACCGCTCCACGGGAATGTGGTGTTTCATGTCATTTCCCCTTTGACATATTTTTTAGTAGATCATCGATAAATTTATTCAACATAAGTCTAATCAGAATTGTATTATTTTGATTCCCTAATAAGGCTATTGTAGCTTGACCACTTCATGGGATAGAAATGTGCAATTACTACTAACAATTGCAATCATAAGTTGAACTAGGCCTAGCCAAGTAATTAAATGCTAAATTCTAATTTTTGTCAAATCATTCATAGTGGTCAAGTGACCTCATCACTTCATTCAATTTTCATTATCCTCATCGACTCGTCGCTTAAGGGGGTAGTCATACTTTCATAATCATAATCAAAATAAGTAAAAGATCCCTTGATCTTGTCAAATTGTGTTCGTCCTTGCGAATCATTGTCAACGACTATCATAAGCTTACCCCTTTGCTTGGGGTAAATAGAAACTATAACGGTTTAGTTTGTAGCTCTCCTCCTTTTGGTTATATAATCCTAACACCTATTGTAGCACCAAAGCTACCTGAATGTATTATGACGAGTGCAAAATTATTCAAATTTAAGCCTTTCACTCAGTTGGAAGCAATGATTATAGTATGTGCATCCTTTTGCAAGACCTGGGGCATCTGATGTTGATCAAATCAATGATCATCATGTAATCTTTAGCATCATTTTAGGTGGTGTATTTTTTCTCATGCATTGTTCGATCTTAGAATGCATCTCAAAATGGGCATTTGTAGACACCTAAAATGTGTCATATCGATGGTGACTACTCATATGGGATATGCTACAAGACCATATGGAAGATATTGGACAGGTTCCAAGATAGAGCAGTGGTTTTAACCACTCAATTTGGGCTCCTTGGCCTAATCATATCAAACCGTTGTTGAGACCTATGGTCTATAGTATGAACTACTATAGACACCCACAGTTTACATATTAGACTGTAGCTATCACTCATGGTCTAGAATTGAAGTTCAAGTGGCCTTCATCCGAGCTAAATCAGTTTGAATGACCATTTGTTGTAGAAGAAGGTAGTTGAAGGACATAAAATTCTAGAGGCTTCCAATCCAACCGTCCTAACCACCTCTTCTTGATCTTGGCTTCTTAATGAACCCACCCCTAGTCCTTGAGTAATCCTATAAGTACCCCTTCAAATTAGGGCAAAGATATAGGGAGAGAGAGCATTTTGATAGCGAAGCACTATTGAAATAGAGATCAAGTGTGCATTGGATATTAAAGCAGTGAAGCCCTATCATATTGTAGACTTACTTGAGTATACTAAGAGAGTTTTGTTGCCATTCATTTGCCAATTCATCAAGCATCATGTAATTTTTTTCCATGGATTCCCTAAGAAGCTAGAATGCCAAGAAACTCAAATTTAGGCAAATGAAGGCCCAACTATGCAATTCAACCGCCAAACCAGTTAGAGGACACCAAGGTGACCCTTGACCATCAATTTGACAAGGAATATCAAGTCCATAGTGTTAAAATTAGAGGGAAAAACTACTTTGTTGCTCACCACAACTGAGAGTCACGGTGTACAGTGTAGATATCTCATCTAAATCATGGTTTGTAGTCAGTGAAATATCTCCTTACTTTTATTTTTACATTATATTTCACCAGGTTAGATTAAGCATCTTAGTGGTTTACTTAGCATTTTAGAGATTCTTACTGACCAAATTAAGGATTTCATTAGGTTTACTTCATTATGGCAAGTAGGATATAATTAGCTTATTTTCATGTTATCATGCTTCATTTCATGTAATCAATCCGCTAGATAGATAGTTGTACTTTCTATTTACATATTTCCATTAATATTTTCAAGTATTGTATATGCTTAGCATGTTTTATCCACTTTCTTGATTATATTAGTGTTATGGCATCTTTATGTTCACATTCCTTAAAGGGCCTCATCATGAGAGGCTGCCTATGATATGGAGGCATTTAATATGCATGGAGTGTGCTTGTTTTAGTTCTAGGATTAGGGCTTCATATTTTGCATTGTTATTGGTACAAGGGAAATCAAGTTTAAATGAAAAGGAGAGTGGTTCTTATTTAGATGTGAAGAATACAATGCCTATACCCCCAACATGGAGACATCTAGAACCATCGAAGAACAGGGTGAGGTTAGCTACAACTTTGGGTTCAACATATTCTTCCACTTTGGTTATGTGGAATATGGAATCATCTAGAAGTTGAATGACGAGGGGTTGGTTATCAGTCAAAGGGGCTTTGACTAGTTGGTCGGTGATGACCTGCCCTTTGATATATTTTTGGGAAATGAATTCTAGGTTGAAATAAATTAAAAGCATGATCCACTTAGATGTGCGTGAATTGTGGTAGCTCTTGTTCATCATGTACCGAAGGGGATTATCTCGGGTGATGGCAAAAGTTATGTTATTTAAGATGTAGTGGTGTATTTTATGAGTGGTGAATACTACCGCTAAGCATAATTTTTCCATGTATCCATATATTGCTTCATAACTAACTAGCATATGATTAATATAATAGATGTCCTACTCTTTTTCAAGTGCATTCTTTTGAGCTAGAACTATACTTAGCACAAAATTTGTGGCTGAAATGTATAGGATCAATAGTAATTTTGGATACAATGGTGACACAACTGGTGGTGATGTGAGGTATGTTTTGATAGCATAAAACACTCCTTGATAGTTGTCATTCAATTTTAAGCTTACTCCCTTTTGTAGGAGGTTGTTGAATAGCTGACACTTGTCGGATAATTACGCTATGAATCTATGAATAGAAGTGATCTTGCCCTAGAGGTTGCACAATTGCTTCAATGTGGTAGGAGGGGGCATATCGGTGATGGATTTTACCTTACTAGGATCAACCTCAATGCCTCATTGGGAGATGATGAATGCTAGTATTTTACCTGAGGTAACACCAAACATGCACTTATTTGGGTTCAAGCCCACATTGTGTTCTAATAATCGATCAAAAATCTAACGAAGATCTTCAAGATGGTCTACACATTTCTTGGATTTGGTGATGAGAACATGTACATAATCTTTAACATTTTTTTGCATCAGATCATGGAATATGTAGGTCATTGCAAATTGGTATGTTTCCCTAGCATTTTTGAGGCCAAAAGGCATGAATTTATAGCAAAATATCCCCTAGGGTGTTGTAAAGGATATTTTGTGTTTATCGGCTGGGTTGATCATGATTTGATTGTATCCAGAGAATCCATCCCTAAGGGAGTGTAGACACCTAAAACATGTAATGTCGATGGTGACTACTCATATGGGATATGCTACAAGATCATATGGAAGACCTTGGATAGGTTCCAAAATAGAGCAGTGGTTTTAACCACTCAATTTGGGTTCCTTGGCCTAATCAGCTCAAACCATTATTGATACTTGTGGTCTGCATTCTGAATCACTACTGACACCTGTGGTTTACAAATTAAATTGAAACTATCACTCAAGGTCTATAACTAAAGTTCATTTGGCCTTCATCCGATCCAAATTGGTTTGAACGACCATTTATTCTAGAAGAAGGTAGTTGAAGGATAGGAGATTCCAGAGGCTTCCAATCCAACTATCCTAGCCACCTCTTCTTGATATTGGTTTCTCCATGAAACCACCCCTAGCACTTGGGTAATCCTATAAGTACCCATTCAAATTAGAGCAAATATATAGGGAAAGATAACATTTTGATAGTGAAGCACTCTTGAAATAGAGATCAAGTGTGTATTGGAGATTAAAGCAGCGAAGCCCTATAGGATTGTAGACTCACTTGAGTATACTGAGAGAATTTTGTTGCCATTCATTTTCCAATTCGTCAAGCATCATGTCAATTTGTGCCATGGATGCCCTAAGGATATAGAACGCCAAGAAATTTTTTTTTGGACAAATGGAGGCCCAACTATGCAATGTAACCGCCAAACCAGTCAGATGACACCAAGGCAACCCTTGACCATCAATTTGACAAGGAAGATGAAGTCCATAACCTTATAATTGGAGGTAAAAACTACTTTTTTGCTCACCATGGATGACAGTCATGGTGTACAGTGCAGATCACTCATCTGAGCCATGGTTTGCATTCAGTGAAAGATCACCTTATTGTTCTTTTTGCATTATATTTCACTAGGTTAGATTAAGCATCTTAGTGGTTTACTTAGCATTTCAGAGACTCTAACTGACCAAATTAAGTATTTCATTAGGTTTACTTCATTATGGCAAGTAGGATATAATTAGATTATTTTCATGTTATCATGCTTCATTTCATGTAATCAATTTGCTAGATAGATAGTTGTACTTTCTATTTACATATTTCCATTAATATTTTCAAGTATTGTATATGCTTAGCATGTTTTATCCACTTTCTTGATTATATTAGTGTTATGGCATCTTTATGTTCACATTCCTTAAAGGGCCTCATCATGAGAGGTTGCCTATGCTATTAATGATTTTATGTTGTTTATTGACCACAGGAAGCAAATTCAAAGGAGATTCAATCATCCAATTCCTTCCTCAATGTGGAGAAGAGGGTCAACTCCAGCCTAGAGCAGTTAGTGTCACCTTGAAGGGCCTAAAAGTCACATTTACCCTTAAGAGGGAACATTTTATTTCTCCTACTATAATAAGAGTATCAAAATGGTATCCTTAATAGGGACGTAGCTATAACTAGAATTGGCTTCTTTGCAATGGAATAAAAGTATTTTTCTTCTTCCCATTTGTTGTCAATTTTGCATGCATCTACTTTGTTACTTTTGTTTCCTTTTACACAGTAGGAAGCATAGGTGTGAGGTCATTTTTATGGTCACAAGGAGATAATATTATGACCTACTATGGATTCGACAAGAGAGTCAATGTTAGGTAGGGAAAAATTATCTTTGGGACAAGCTTTGCTTAAATCACAAAAAAATTATGTAGACACGAACTTCGTCGGATGGCTTAGGTACAGGGACCATTTTGGATACCCATTCAGGATAGTTGATGGGTACAATAAAATTGATGTCTAGGAGCTTTTGGAGTTTGGATTTCACTATTAATGCAATAGTTGGATGCATGCATCACACCTTTTGTCTAACCAGTTTGGAATTGGAATCGAGTATGAGATTATGAACCACTATAGCAGGGTCAAGTCCCAACATGTCCTTGTATGACCATGCAAAAACTTGAATGTACTTGAAAAGGAATTTTATGGCAATGCACTCCTTGGGTGAGAGGGTAGTGAATAGTTTAAGGATGTAGGGATTTTCAAGATCATCACCAACGTCGACTCGATAGTGTCTTCAATGAGCATGTGAGATCCATCACGTAACTGTTTGGGGATGGGGATGAGGTTAAGGTCATCTATGGCCTCACTAAACTCATATTTGTCATCTATGTAGACATTCGTGTGATATACCTAAGTGACTTGTGATGGCATGGATGAGGAGGAAGTTTTTTTTTCCCGTAATACATGAGGTGAAAGTAGGAAATCTCAAGGTATTGGTGTGGGTGATATATGTACGAGATCTATGAAACTTGGATTTAGGGTATCATTCAGAGTTTATTGGTGACTATAATGAAGGGGAGATAGAAAGTCCAACTCAACCATGTTGACTGATACTGTAGGTGAAGTAGGTGGAGAAGCATCTGGTGAGTAAGGCTTGGTGATTTGTGTGCAATTTAATAGACTCAAGGGAGGTCGTAGAACAACTGTGGGTAAATGAGAATGAGCAACTGCTCTTTGTAGTTGCCTATGTATAGGTGGGAATGTGGCTAAACGTGCCAATGATGACTCAGGAAGGACTGTATCAGGTTCTGTTGGTGGCACCTTTAAGGATAAGATGGCAAATTAGTTTGTCAAATATGTCCACATAACAGAATGAGGAAGTGTCAGGTATATAGGATTCCTAAAAGAAGTCATAAGGGACTGTAATAGTAGAATAAGATGATGAAATGTCCTCCATGATGTCTATGTTGACATATTATTCAAGAGTATGCATTAGAAGAGGAGTAGGATAAAGGGATAGGTCTTGGATTTCATCTTCTAAGGTATGAAATACTCTTGGATTATAGTCTATACTAGATTTTTTGGTTGGTGACTGAATTCGAGGATCGATAGGTGTGCACAATCCTTGTTTGTAGCATCCCAACCCAAATCCTCACCAATAAAAATACTATAGGTAGTGAAAGGTAAAGTGATGGTTGGCCATGTGGTATAGCTTACCACAAAAGCTGGATTATGGTGGAGGAGAAGTTGGTGGGGGGATTGAAGAGTCGACTCTTACATAAACAAAGTTGGTATGATTTTTGGGACCTACCAATTGTATGATGGTTTTGATAGTAAGGACTGAGGCTGTAGGGTGACCGAAATTATGGGTATATTGGATAGGGGGATCATGTACATGGGCATCGTGTACATTATAGTCTCCTAGGCTAGTATTTGTTATGAAAATGGAAATACGTGGTGTGGCACGATCTGAAGACTAGGGAGAGGTATCAGAATCAGATGATGAAGGCAAAATTTGGTATTCTATGATGGTAGCAACTACAGGATGTAGGAGTTTTTCATATGAACTGGATTTTAGTTGTTCTTGTTCATTAAATTTGGTCATTGTAGCTTGAATAGGATTTTTGGTATGTGTCATGGGAGATATCGACGTAGGCTTTGTGTTACGTGGAGAAGTGAATGTCCTAGGCCATGATAAAAAATGAAGGGGAGGTATTTGTGGTGTAGGAAGGATAGGAGCTTCCATAGGCAAGGATGAGGGAGGTAATGTGATAGGTTGTGTAATGGGTAGCGATTGTGGTTGCAGAACCATAGGTGGAAATTGGAATGATAGAGGTTGGGATGATTTTGGAGGCTATAAGGATGGTGATGAGATAGGCATGGTCAAGGTTTTGGGTCCCATGGAATATGGTTATAATGGTGTAGACATCGAGGCTTGTGCTCTTGATGAACATTGGGATGTTAATGTGGAAGTTGGGGAGTATATCAATGCTCTAACCAATTGATGAGAGGACATGAGAAAAAGTTGGGAGGATGAAAATTATGATGCAGGGGGAAAGTCTACAACATTGAAAAACTTGAATGCATCTCCATCTACTGGGACACGATGAACGAGTCTATTATAGATGTACTTGAGGAAATAATGTAGTGCAAAAGGGACACACTGCATGTCTCTAATCCATGGGTGACCAAGGAGAATATTGTATTGCATTTCCCCTTGGATTATGTGAAAGAGGAAAGAGATGGTATGAATACCTACACAAATAGGTAAAACTATGGATCCTACGGTAGGTCTCATGGAGCCATCGAATGCACATAGGTCAAGGGAAGGTATGGCAAAATTGGATGGCAGGATATGCAGGTGATGTAGAGCTGTTGTAGATATAATGCTAATGGATGATCTCGTGTCAATGAGAACACACTTGTAGATGATATCATTGATCATGGCTTGTATGTGGAGAGGGTGATCTGCTCCTTCTCCAATGAGTTCTATTATTTCATGGTCATGGAAGTTAATTGAGGGTTGGAGGCATCATGGGATATTTCCTACAAAATTGAAAAAGGTGTTTGTGTCATGTGTCTCTAGGTAAATAAAACATAGAATGTTGTTCAACACCTTGCAATGGGGTTGAGACTATTGCAATATATCAAATATGGATAGCCTTGTAGGGATATTACGTAACTGATGGGTTAGGCTACCATAGATGGTAATCATATTTTGAGGTGGTGGTGGTATGGTAGTAGGCATTTGAGGTACTTGTGATAATGTGAACTGATATGGTGGGGAAACAATAGGTGTTATATGGCATGACGGGTATCATTGGTTTCTCGTAGTAAGGTTAATAATAACCTACTACACCATGTGATGGAGGATCATGTTGGACACTATTCACTTGGTGAGGTGGAACTAGGAGATTTTTTAGAGGTCTAGGAGGATTGGTCCTCTATGATCAGATAGAGGATTTTGAAAAATCCCTAAATTTTGATTATGTGGGGCTAAAGGGTTTGCTATATGGATGATGCCCTTATCGATTAGGTCTTGAACTTACCCATAGAAGGAGCGACATGAATCAATATCATGGCCACATTGCCTATGTAAAGGACAAAAGAGTTGCTCATTATATCCATGAGGATTGGGTGCATTTTGATCCAATGGGCAGATCTCAGGTAGGAGGAGATGGTTTCCCTCATTAAATTTATGAAACATCACTAGTAATGGTTTGGATAATGGTGTGAGGTTGTACAATGGAACCTATGAGTGCATGACCCGATATTGTTGTGATATAGATGGAGTAGGAGCATTAGTATGGAATGGTTGTGGCTTTAGTGTATAGGGTGGAGGAGTTTGTGTTGGTGCTAGGGTAGCGGTTGGGAATTGGTTGGCTTGATGCAACCAAGTATAATTTTGATTTGGTGTGGTCCTGTTGAAGCAAAATTTAGAGTTATAGTTGGATTTGGTTCTCAAATTAATTTTCCCAGATTGAACCTTAATGTCTTCAATAACTTTTGCTTGTGAAATGACATCTTCAAAAGTGTGGTTTTGATGAAGTTGGAGGGATGTGGAGATGTGTTTGTGGCAAATCTTATAAAAGAGTGTCATGAGCTCAATAGTGGTGAGGCTATGGGAAAGGTCATGGATGATCACTCTCCATCTGGTAATGAATTCATTGATGGTTTCATTATCAGCCTATCGTAAGGTGTACACATCAAAAAATATGGTCTTTTTCTTGATGTTGATGGAAAAGTTTTCTAGGAAAGAATTGGTCAATTGCTCAAAAGTATATAGGCTATAGCATGGGAGCATGTTGTATCAATCCAATTATGATCCAATGAGTGAAAGAGAGAAAGTACGTAGCATGAGGGGGTTACTAATGTGAAGTTGATAGAAATATGAACGATAATTGCTCAATGCTCTCTAGCATCTTCCTTACCTTTGTACTTGTTGAATTTTGGTATTTCAAAGCAATAGGGGTAAAGAGGAATGGGAAATAATGGGTGAATTGTATCATTGCATAGTTCATCATAATAGGGCTTTTGTGGCCCATAGCTAGAGGTGCACAGGTTCAACATTTTAACTTCATCTCATAATAGTTGAAGTTTGGGTGTCATAGGGGTGGGAGACTGGACTATGGTAGGCTAAGTCTATGGATGTCGCAAATATTGGTATTGTTGCTCTTCCTAGTATTGTGAAGAATAATACTACACCTGATATTGATAAGGTAGGTATTGGGTGGCATGTGATGTCGTATCTATGGGCACACTAGGTTGTGGGGTAGGTATATGTTATGGGTAATAGTATTATGACTAGGAGGCATGTGGTTGTGGTGCATGTACTTATTGGGTTGGAGCATGCTATAATGCTTGGGCCATGGGTGGCTATGACCAATCTGGAGAAGGCATAAAGAAGCTAGGTGCAACTGGTAATGGTGTAGGTGTCAGGACTATTGATACTAGGGGTGGCCGAGACAAGATATCAAAGGATAAGATCTGTCTCTATCCTGGAGGGTAGGAAGTGGGGAAGCTAAACTACATGGAATAGCTTGGTGGGTGGTTGGATAAGTTGTTGGTATTGATCCATAGGTGGGAAAGAGATTGGTAGTGTGAGCTTGGATATGAGGAGGTGAAAGTATCCTAAAAGTCATCGTAGATAAAGGTGGGGCTAAAGGTTAGGTATCGTACACTTCAGATACCTAGGAGATCAGTGGAAAAGTTGTCTAAAAGGTAGGGTAAGCTACCGAATTAGAAGCTTGGGTCAAGGGGAAGGTGTATGTGTACACTCTCACTTGGGTTTGTGCATCTTACATTTGAAGGGGTTGTTGGGATATGCCTTCATATATGGTGAAAAATAGGTCTTGGGAAGATGATGGATGAGACTCTTGTGAAGAGTACGGGTGTGAGGTTTGAGTAAATGCTTGCAGCTCCTATTGGGGAGGGAGCTGTTGTGCAGTTTGGAGGGATAAATTATAGTTTCCTACAACTGAGGAGTATGGATCAAACACATTCCTATGGTAGGGGTGAATAATGTGACCTCTATACAGTTATGGTTTAGGAGGGAAGAATCACTTTTAAAAAGGGATTGAGATAGATTTTGAAATAAGGGATGTGCAAAGGTAGAATAAGTAGTTATGAAATCCTCATCTATGGTAAAGAATGAATGGGGTTTTCCTAGTGCTGTGTATATCACATGCTCATAGAAAATGGTCGATGGAATCGGTGAGGATGGGGATGAAAGGAGTGGGTAATCCTCTACGAGTGAAGTAGTAAGGGCTTCAATCAGGTTTGACATCTCATTGCGAGGTGTCATATGTGTGAGTTGTACATCAGATTATATGCATGAATCATATGTGTCTATGGCCTTCCCCTTCATGATAGAAGGAGTAAGAGTGGACTTACTAGAGGAAGTGGCAGGCCATTCCTCTCTAAAGTGTTCTTGATCACATGCTCTACTATGGGTGACCATAGTCATAGTAGCATGTATAGAAAGGATTTTAGAAATAAATATTGTATGATACAAAGCCAACTATGTCTAATGTAAGTGTAAAGCAAGTGACATGTTGTGTATGGCAAAAAAATATGTAGTGTAATATGCTGAGACTGGTCTGTGATCATGCAAACAACGGTAGACCGAAATCAATTCTAAATGCTAAAAAATAAAAATGTTTTGTTCATTTTTGTGTTGCGATGTTGATACTTCATATGTAGAATCACGGGTAATGGAGTGAAAACTCTAGAAAATTAGGAATATCATCGACATAAAACCTCCTACAACACCCAAATATGCACATAATAGAATGGTATCACAATGTGCAAATGGTGACTTGTATGGAAGGTGCGGTAAAATGATATCCTAGAAGGGGGGAAACCCACTATACTAAAGTGAGTTCACAAATTCCTCTCACAAAGAGAGGTGGTACTGTTGAAGACCTACTATCGACATACCCATTATTTTGCTTCACTCTCAGGTGGGCTTAGTCAAGAACAATAACTACCAATTCCACTAATTATACTAGCCTTGTGGATGAAGGCACTAATCCTATCCCACTCCGTAGGTAATCGCTGGTGATGAAATCCAAGGCCCAGTCACAAATGTGGAGGATTTTTTGGTTATGAAATCCAGAAAACTATTCTTGTGGGGCTTTTAGGTGTCTAGGGGGTGAGCTTATGGAGAGTGCAACTCGATCCACACCAGTCTCGAGCGATGGATTGGGGATGAAGTCCAATATCACCACTTATTTAAATACCATGTGAGTGTGTGTGGGTTTATGTTTTTCTAATGGTGTATGCAAGGTAAGAAACTAACTAGTTGCATTTTCAAAAGATATACTAACCTAATTATTTTTTGAAAGCAAATTATTAGATAACTGCATTCTTTTCAAAGAAATAGTCTAGCCCTGAATGCCTTTGTGAAGCAAATTAATCTATTGTGTAAAGTGTGGAAACATGCAATCCAAGTGTGTGGAGGAAGGGAATTAGAAAACACTAATTATCAACTTTAAAATATAAAATTATTTCAAAAAAAAAATAATCATGGATAAGGGGATTAGGAAACCCTAATTTAAACTTTAGATGTTTATTTATTTTAGCAAGAGACACTATGAACACAAGGGGAAATAGTGTAGGATTATACTATATGTGAAACAAAGAGGAGAAATGTAAATATATTTGAAAAGTAAATTAAATGAAGTTGCTATAAAATTGCAGGTTTTGTAATTTTAGAAAAATTTAATGATCCTACAAGCTCGAAATGAAGGTAAATTTACACCTAGAAATTGTCATTTAACTAGAAAATACTTTATACTTTCAAAATTTACACAACAGAGGGATAAACTGGGAAATACCTGCACTATGATGCTATGGATAGTCTGATTAGGTCATGTACTACTCACCCCTACAATTTTGAGGGTTTTTGAGGCTGTCTAGTTGAATTTGCAACCCGAGGGGCTAATTGAGATCTGATTCACAGGGCAGGGAGAAAATTGGGTCTAGAGACCCAAAATATCTATTCTGAAGGCTTGAGAGGGTTCCCAGGGCTTTGAAAATATCTTTGAAAGTTAGAGTCAATACCTAAAAAACATAGAAATATAGGATAACATCAGATTTATCAAAAAATGTTAGCCTAACACTATCTGTTGTAGGTGTCTCACCAGGCATGCTAGAATGAAACGGGTGGAAAGTGATATTTGGTATAACAACAAAAACACAAAGTATGCTGAACAAGAAAGTTGTATTCATTTATATTAAGAGATAATATAGATTAGAATAGGGATATGTTTCCCTTTCATAATGTCTTTTTCAATAAACTTCACAATAGTATTGATACCGCCTTCTATCATCCCTCAATGTAGGTGGGTTTGCGATCCACTATCAGGTTGTAGTTGATGGTGTTATTCCTTATTTTGACCTATGAAGAACCTGAAAAATGATGTTAGTTGGTTGGAAGGCTTGCCTTGGTTAGGCCCCTTGGTTATGAAGACTTAATCAACACAAAAACATATTAAAAGTTGCAATAAATTATACAAAACACTTAGGAATAATAAATGGAAGCTTACCTACCAAATTTGAGGTGATTTGGGTTTTGTAGACTAAAATCACCATCCGAGGGTGAATCAAAATTGGATTTACGGGGTGGAGTTTGAATCCTACTGTAAGTTATATCCTACTGAAATACCCCGGGAGGGAGGATCCTTGGCTATTGCTATGCTTCTGTTTGCTATAAAATCTAACTGTTCAAAATTTGATGTTGAATTCGATAGAGTTTCTATACTTATGTTATAAATGGAGAGAGTGGTAATTAGGGGTTTAGGACCCACTATTTATAGAAAATGGCAAGGTGTAGGGGAGAGTTAATGAAACTAACCCTAATTTGAATTCTAACCAAAATTAGGTTAGGGTTTGGGGGGAGGAGGTCTCACATTCCTCATAGAAAATATCCTATTCTCACACATGTGTGAGGAAGGATTAAGTCTAATTAGGATTAGGAGGTCCTAAGTAAAATTAGAGCTTGATTAGGGTTCCTAGGAAAATATCTTAGCTAACCCTAATTACACACATGTGAGAAAATGTAATTAGTGTTAATTAAGGATTAAGAGTTCAACTAGCTAATTTTTCCCAAAAAAGGTGACTTAAGTGAAGTCAACATTAAATTAGATTTTAAGAATTGACTTGATAATTGATTTTGTCAATTAATATCATGTGGGGACCTCAATTGAGTGCAAATAGGTTGTCGGAGGATATCCCAATGCACGAGATGTGATTTTGAAGGCTTATTAGGATTTTGGACCTGAAAGCTGATGAAGTGGTATATGGAAGTCTACACATTGCTATGGCAAACTATGACAATCTACGCATGACTAAGGATGACTATGCATGACTACACATGACTACAATAGCCTAGGGATATCTATAATTGCCTATGGATATGTATAAATAGCAATGTGTGACTTTTTGGTGTCTACACATAGCTTGATGGTAAGTAGCACTAGTGTTTTTGAGGTCGAAAGGCATGAATTTATACAAAAAATATCCTCCAAGGTGTTGTGAACACTATTTTGAGTTGGTCCTATGGATTAATATAAATTTTGTTGTATCGAGAGAAACTATCCATCAAGGATAACATCTTATGGCCTACTATGACGTCTACCAGGGTATCGATGTTTGGAAATGGGAATTCATCCTTAGGAATTGCTTTGTTTAGATGATGAAAGTTAGTACAAATATGAATCCTCCCATAAAATTTCTTTATGTGCACCATATTGGAAAGCCATGGTAAATAATCCATTGATATAATGATATTGGCATCTAATAGCTTTTACAGCTCATCTAATAGATTTTGCGTAGTTTTTGCTTTATTGATTTTGCATTTGGGTCAAGCATAAGATTATGCATTATGAGACTTAGATCTAGTTTAGGCATGTCTTTGTATGACCAAAAAAAACCTTTCTTCTTCTATTTGAGAAGATCTATGAAATCAGTTTGCTCAGTGAGGGATAAGTGTAGGCCTAAAATTTTTGCACTCCTTCCCTCTAGGCTGATGGATCCACACCTCATAGGGGAAATGGAAAATAGTAGAGCTACACCTCGAAAGAGAGGTAGTTGATCATGCCTTCTTGTGGTGATTTTTCAAAAAATTAAGGTTTCACCAGGAAACTTTTAGCGACAGTTTCCATACCTAGGCTTGGAAGATGTTTGATGTGTTATTTTTATAAATCATTCACATACACCTAAGTTTTGGCCTTTATGCAACTAAAACTATCTATATGCAATTTTACTAAATGAATATAGTAGACAGTGGATACATAATAAAATGCAATATCTAAAACTAGGGTTAAAAGAAATTATAAACCTTACTTGACCTGGATGTTTGATGAAGATTCTAAGGCTTGTAGTAGGACAAAATAAACTCTGTTCTAAAAAATTGCCTCTGTCTTAACAAAATCACCTCTATTTTCACAAAATCGCCTCTGTTTTGAAAAAATCACCTATGTTTTGACAAAATCACCTCTGATCCTACAACAAGAAAAATTGACACAAAACAAGGAACAAAAAACAAGGTTTTTTGCAAATTATGATAGTTTCTCGTACTCCAAGTCACAGATTAGCTTTAATTTCTATATGACAATGGATATGAAACAACATGAGAAGAATATAATAACGATTCAACCTACTATACCATGAATTTGTGCAATTATGATCCTGATTTTACGATGCAATTAATTAAAATGATGGTGAACACCAAGATGCAATATCTACCTAAGCAGTAAATTAAATAAACATTGAACAATGCATGAACAAATAGGAAACAGGGATAGAGATGCAAAAAATGTTTTTAATCCTTACCCCTTACAGATATGCAGATATGATTGAATACCTTATGATAAAATCGCCTCCTCTTTGATGAAATCACCTTCCATTTTTATCTATCACCAGGCGATTATGCTGATATCTGGGGTGATTATAACTAGGTCTTTCAATGAAAAAATAAACAAATGGGGATGTTGGAAGATGAAATTGCGTAGTAAATTTATGTGAGGTATCCTTAAGGGAGTTTAGAGGCTATCTCAAGGAATTAGAATTCAACTTGTGAGCTAGTCAGTCAGTCAGTTAGTCAATCAATCAAGAGAAAAAGGGAAAAGGGCCTAGATTAAATAGGCCAAGGGGGGGTTTGAGTAAGTTGGGAGTTTGAGATAAACATGGAGGAGGTTTTTATCCCTCCTATGTTTGCCACATTTAATATGATCACCAACAACCCTGATCTAAAAATTTGCTAAACAAGGTAAGAGGTTTTAAAACAGATTTTATCTTTTAGAAAATTTGTTAAAATTCTATTTGGGATAAAATATTCTAGTGATTCTGTCAATCGTCAGGCGATTTTGTTGATTGATGGACGATTTTATTGATCGGTGGGCGACTTTGTCCAACGGTCAAATTTTTTTGGTTTTTTAGCATGAAAAAAAAGGAAGATGATGTCAAAATTAGACATATTATATTCAATTGGAAAGCTCTTTTCAAGCCCTATCCAATGGTGTAAAATTTTATAATAATTAAGATGCTTTGATAGGGTAAAAATTCTCTTGAAGATAACCTTAGATTTCTAGGGAAAAAACTAAGGAAAATGAGTCAATTTTTCATGTCTACATTTTGCGCCTTCTTTGACGTATTTATGAATAATAAATGTGTCAAAGAAAAGTGTAGACACTTGAGTAGAAATGATTATGATTTGACATGGGAAAAAATGGAGTAGATGGTTTAGAATGAATAGCTTATGTGAAATTTATGTCTTAGAAAAAAATAATTACTAATTTATTGACTAGGATGCCCCCTCGAGTTTCTACACCAAATTTTACATTTGGTGAAAAACTCGAATTTGATCTTCTTTTTTTTATGTGACTTTGTGTGATTTATTGGATGATTTGTTACATTTGCTTATGATGGTTGTGTTACATAATTTATAGTAATCATGCTTTGATTTTTGAACATTTTGATCATGCTTAACATAAAAGGAAAATGATATTGTAAATTCTATTTTGAGAAATATGGTTTTGTGTGATGATAGATTTGAGGGATTAGAAATGAACCTCAAAGTATGTTGTGTTGTTATAGGACTGTTGGTGGAGTTCAAAGCTTGCTAAGTCATGAAGCAGATCCTATTTTGAGAAAGTTTTGTATTGCTAATACTGAAATATTGTGTGCTTAAGAATAATCTTAAGGCTTTATGATGAGAAAAAAAAATCTTTGATGTTGTTTTGAGACAAGATTTTTGATAGATTCTAGCAATAAAACTCAAAGGATGTGCTATTATGAGACTGTTGGTGGAGTTCAAAGATCGCTAAATATCGAAGCTAATCCTATTTGTGAGGAATGTTTTTGATATTGCTAAGAATAAGTGTATGCTTAAGAATAATATTAAGGCTTTGTGGTAATAGGAATATGTGTGATGTTTGTTTGATAATAATGTATGTGGTAAATGTTTGCGAAATATATTAAGCAAATCATGAAAAATTCAAAGGATGATTTACGCTAAGCATAGAGGTCCTAAGTGTGAAATTATATGAAATAATTACTTAAGAATTATACCATTATCATGAAAATCAAAATGAACTGCATGATGATATGAAATTATTTGTTCTTTTAAAATGCAAAGGAATGTAAGATAAATCATTGTGTCACATGTTTAAAAAATACTATGAAATTTTTATGAAAATATATGGACAAATTTTGGGCATGATATGGTTTGCGCTAGGTATAGAATTCCTAGTGTGAAAATTGAGCAGAATAATTCCTAGGAATTATACCATCATCGCAAAGTCATGAATGCTATGTATGATAAGTGATCTTGATCTACATGTTATTTTTGCAATAAGTTGTTTTTGAGATTTTTGAAATTTTGGACATATCTATGTAATGTGTTAATATGAAAGTAATGATGAATTAATTTTGTCCGAAAAATTTCAAAGAAATATTTTAATTTATTTCTAAGACAAATTCAAATTTATCAAAAACTAGTGTGTGATAAGTGAGTTTATTATCCATATTGATTTGACACAACGATACAAAATATCTCAAGGATCAAATGTGTGTGCTTTGTAATGTTCATTTTGAGTAATGTAGTGATGCAAGTGAACTTAAATGAACCAATGTGTGTGCAAGTGAAAGGTTCATTAACCATGATTTTTGTGCATGAAACCGTACCAAACTATTATGTAAGTCAAGTCATCAAAATCTAGCTAATACAAAAGCATACATAGGTCTATACAAAATAAGGTCTCTAATGTGATAGACATGTCACCACACAAAAATAAATTACCCAATGTCAATCAAGTTGGGCACAAATCACATGTTATGGGGTTTACCTCATGATTTTTGAATAACTAAGAATTCCAGGGATTCAAGCTCATTCACCCTTCTTTTCTTCATTTTCAAGGGGTAGGGATTTTGTTAATTTTGTTTTGAACAAGGGGATTTTATTACTTTTATTTTTATTTTTTCATTCTCTTTTTTATTTTTTCTCTTTATTTTTCTTTTGATTTTTGAATTATTCTTTTCTTGATTTTTCTTTTGGGATACTTGCTCGGATTGGCTGTAGAGCAAGGGATTTTTATTCGAGCAGGGATGAGCTTGTCCTTTTGCCAATTCTAAAAAATTCTAGACCATGCACATGATAGGATAGCAGGGGAAAATTTTCACTCAAGAGACTAAGACTACTATGTAGTATCATTTTTTGAATTTACAACAAATAATTTTAATGTGTAAAAGTGTACTTGGTTCAAGAAGTAGCAAGATCATTTCCCAAAACTCAAAATATTATTTAGTGAAATAGTGATCTTCGATACAAGAGAGATTTATAATCATAGTGGTAAAATCAAAATAATTCATTTGTGAAATTAAGTGTATGGTTCAATATAACTTCTAAATTAATCTGAAATAAAAGAAAATATAGCTTCAAAATTGTGAAATACAACAAATAACAATGCAAAATGATCTGAAATATTTTTGAGATTTTGATACTTTTTGATTTTTTTAGTTGCTTTATTTGATTTTTATTTTTTTTATTTTTTACTTTTGATGATGGAATTGGTGGTATATATAAGATGATCTATATACACTATATGAGGTGATTTGCGTATAGCATGTCTAAGGTGGCTTCAAAATCAAAGAAGGTTTTGAAGGATAATTTGGTTGTGGTGTATGTGAAGTTGTTTGGTTGATAGTTGAGATTGTTGTGATGAAGAATGATATGTAGATGAAGAAAAGTGATGGACAGAAGATGACAATGATAAAGAGGAAAGGGATAGAGAACTTGATGTGATAATAATAATGAAAGTGAGAGTTAAGAACAAAAGGTGATGAATAAAAGGTAGTGATAACAAAATCTTTGTTATAATGTAGAACAATGTAGAAAAAGATTTGACTTTTATGTGTAAAATTGATCATGTTACAAAACAAATGTCAGAAGGATAAGAAGGTTCTTCATTATTATCACTATCTTCCAAGTCTTGATAATATGGAGGGAGAATATATGAAAGATATGGATGGATATTATGTGGTAAACAAGGATGATCGGATATGGATGAAGAAAAGTGGTTGATAGGAGGTAATTGTGACAATGGAGAATGTATAGAACTTGATGCTTTAACCGTTAAAGATTATTCAAATGGTGTTGGGTCATCATGTATGGTAATAATTTTATTTGCAAGTTTAAACTTCAGACATTGATGAAGAATGGAAGGAACAACCCTCATCGTATGAATCCAAGGATTTGTGAGAAGTAGGTTGTAAGGTGAAGTTCTAGATTCTACATAAAACAAAGTATCCAGGATCTTGGGTCCACTCTTAAGCGGAAGAATTTTAGTGCCTTGAGCTTATTGAATTTCATTGTTAAAATATTTTATAATAACATTTGATTCATTGAGATCTTCTTCATTTAATCCAATTTTTTGGAATAATTGATAAGTGCATAAATTAAGAGAGGAGCCATTATCTACCATGATAGTTTTAATAGATGTTTCTTTACTAAATCCTGTAACATAAAGAAAGGAGTCTTCTTGTGGAGTAGAGGAAGGAATCTCCTCATAATAGAATGAAATATGGTTAACCTCAAGAGGGATTACACCATTAATTATGTTCTTAGGGAAAATATCATGAGGAACAAATCGTTGGCTAAGTATATTGAACAAAGTTTCCCTATGAAAATGAGAACTTTGTAATACTTCTAAAAGGGATATCTTTTCTTAAGGATTAATCATTTGTTGTTGGCTATCAAGGTGGATTTCAGATTGATATTTTGATGCTAAAGATGGGCTTTCTATACTTACACTCCATTTTGGATCATTCTCTAGAGCCAAAGATAGTTTTGAAGGTTGGTCAAATGGGGAATACATCTCTTGAATATCAAATTGAGTTGATTGAACTTGAGTTTGCTCATTTGTAGTTTCTATTAAAATATTAGTAATATCATCATGATGAGACACATTAAGATGCAATATTTGATTGGTTTCCTGCTATTGATAATTGAATAGGGGTTCTTGGGAGATCCCCATGTCTTGATTGATTATGGGTATTTTTTGTGTAGGAGTTTGATTATTTATTGGAGATTTATAATCAGTTGTAGATTGTAATTCCTTTATAGTAAAAAGACCCTCAACAATCAAATATTGAATTGCACATCTTAAATCTCTAGATTTTTGTGTCATATGTCCATGCACTCTATGATATTCACAATGTAGCTCAGGTTTATACCAATCTATTGTGGTATCAGGTTGTCTTATGGGAGGGAGCTCAATATTATTTGTATCAAGTAAATTCTTGAGAATTATATCCATTGGTTTATTGATCTTAGTAAATTTACGTGGTGAAGATTTTTGAGAGGCTTTTGATAATAGTCTTAGGCATTCATCCATAAAAGGGCTTAATGGTTTATTACCTCTTTTTTCTTTATTATGGGTAGAATGATGATAGGAATATTGTGAAGTATGATGTGAGTGCATGGTAGGATTGGAAGAAGAAGTATTTTCTTGTTGAAATGTATATGTTGTGTTGAAATAAGAATGTTGAAATGGTGGAGAAGGATTGCATGTGGATCGATAGGCATAATATGGATATGTGGGAGAAAAGATAATATCATTATGAAGAGGATTGGAAAAGGGATTTTCTTGTTGGGGTAAGGATAAAAAATGATAAAAGTGTGATAAAGGTGATGTTTAATATGTATGAGGTTGGTCATAATCAAAAAATGTATTTGGCAGAATTTTCCCAACATTACTGATGGGCTCATATTGATTTGAGTTAAGAATCATGGTTTTTTTAGTACTTCTAAAAGTAATATTTGGTATCTAAAATTTAGAATTGAATATAAAACATACAAATTTGAAATGATGATTTTTTTGTTGTTTTTCTTGTATATAAATATAAATATAAATATAAATATAAATATATATATATTTTTTGTTTTTGAAATCAGAAGAAATGCCTATGTTTCATGTCGAGTTCACCAAAGAATGTAGGCCTAAAATTTTTGCACTCCTTTCCTCTAGGCTGATGGATCCACGCCTCAGAGGGGAATGGGAAAATAGTAGAGCTACACCTTGAAAGAGAGGCACTTGATCATGCCTTGTTATGGTGATTTTTTGACAAATTAAGGGTTCAACAGAAAACTTTTAGCGGCTGTTTCCATACCTAAGCTTGGAAGATGTTTGATGTGTTCTTTTTATAAATCATTCACATACACCTAAGTTTTGGCCTTTATGCAACTAAAAATATCTATATGCAATTTTATTAAATGAAGACAGTAGACAACTGATACAAAATAAAATGTAATACCTAAAACTAGGGTTAAAAGAAATTATAAAACTTACTTGACCCAGATGTTTGATGAATATTCTGAGGCTTGTAGCAGGATAGAATTGCCTCTGTTCTAACAAAATCACCTCTGTTTTAACAAAATAACCTATATTTTGATAAAATCGCCTTTGTTCTGAAAAAATTACCTTTATTTTGACAAAATCGCATTTTTTTTGACAAAATCACCTCTGTTCCTGTAGCAAGAAAAATTGACAAAAAATAGGGGATAGAAAATAGGGTTTTTTGCAAATTATGATAGTTTCTCGTACTCCAAGTCACATATTAGCTTTAATTTCTATATGAAAATGGATATGAAACAACATGAGAACAATATGATAATGATTCAACCTATTATTATGTGAATTTGTGCAATTATGATCCTGATTTTATGATGCAATTAATTAAAATGATGGTGAACACCAAGACGCAATATCTACCTAAGCAGTAAATTAAATAAACATTGAACAATGCATGAAAAAATAGGAAAAAGGGACAGAGATGAAAATAGTGTTTTGAATCCTTACCCCCTACTGATTTGCATATAGGACCGCCTACCTTCTGAAAAATTGCCTCCTCTTTGACGAAATCACCTTCTATTTTTGTCGATCGCTAGGAGATTATGCTGATATTTGGGATGATTATAACTGGGTCTTGCAATAAAAAAATAAACAAATGGGGATGTTGGGAGATGAAATTGCATAGAAAATTGATGTGAGGGATACTTATGGGAGTTTAGAGGCTATATCAAGGAATTATAATTCAACTTGTGAGCTAGTCAATCAGTCAGTCAGTCAATCAATCAAGAGAAAAAATGGAAAATGGCTTAGATTAAATAGGCCTGGGGGGTTTGAGGAAGTTGGGAGGTTACGCTAAACATGGAGTAGGTTTTGATCCCTCCTATGTTTGCCACCTTCAATATGTTTGCCAACAACCCTGATATGAACAACGACTAAACTAGGTAAGAGGTTTTAAAACAGATTTTATCTTTTAGAAAATTTGTTAAAATTCTATTTGGGACAAAATCGCCTAGTGATTCTGTCGATCATCAAGCGATTTTGTTGATTGATGGGCGATTTTGTCCAACGATCAATATTTTTGGTTGGTTAGCATGAAAAATGAGGAAGACGATGTCAAAATTGGACATATTATATACCGTTGGAAAGATATTTTTGAGCCCTATCCAATGGTATAAAATTTGATAAGAATTAAGATGATTTGATAGGATAAAATTTCTCTTGAAGATAACCTTAGCTTTCTAGGAGAAAAAATAAGGAAAATGAGTCAATTTTTCATGTCTACAATAAGCCTTCCCCTAACTTGATGAATTAGGGATTTTTAGGATCTATGCTGATATCACTATTGATTATTGGCTTAATTGACATATGAGATCCTTATTCCAAATGGTGTGGAGTAGGGATCAAATGGATGTTGCCAACTAGGTTTATGTCATTGATTGGGAATTTAGGTGCAACCTCAGCATGAAAGACATCTTGAGTAGACCTTGGAGAAAAATAAAACAACCATAACATTTCATCATAAGGCCAATAATAAAAAGAAGAGAGAATCTCTCTGATAAAATTTTATTACCTCCAAGTTGAGGTGCAATGGCTTTTATGGATTATTAGAATCATGTAGGGGTGCAAAAATATCTATGTAAATCATATTGATGGATGGATGATATTTGTTAGGTGGGCAATGGGGTCTATTGACAACAGGTGGTCGCAAGACTTGTGGAGGTGGTTACAGTGGAAGTACAATTATCAGATGTGGTCGATGCGAAAGGGGGAGAGCATGATCCTCCAAGAGTAGAAACTATCACCATATAGGGTTTAATAATGGGAATACACACAAATAGAATTCATCTTCATCATCCAAATGGATTGTCTACGTGTATTCCCCATCTAAGCTAGAGGAATTAATAGGTACTAATCCATAATATGACTCATCATCAGAATTCCATTCATAGTTGGGCCTTGATATTTTTCCTCACTATTGTATGGAAGAGTATGCACACTTTCACCTACTTCATAGAATCAGGTGAAGTCATGAGATGTCTCTTGATCTATCATAGCTATAGGAAAATGGTCCTCCAAAGAGTGGACATGATTAGGATTGGTGTAGCAATCACGTGCAAGCTCATACCTATATTTTAGACCCAGGTGCTCTAAAATATTGGTGAGGACATCAAGAGGTATAGGCTTGTTGTGCCCTAAACCAGACTTATCATACGATATGTGATATTATGGTTGGAAAGGAACATGAGTACCTTGTTCATATAACCCCAAACCATAGCCATGCCAATTGCAAAGATTGATATATCTCATGGTAAAGTTATGATTAGACATGTAATAAATATCCTTAGAAAATGGATCTTAATCCTCTTATTACTGTTGATATGGTTCTATTTTGTAGTCAATACCCCCATAAATGAGGTTCATTTGATTAGGAGATAATCCTAGAGGTACGATGACACCTATGGAAAGATGATATTGACCCATATTTTACATCGTCTCAATGGTAGGAGTTGTTGTGATATTTCATACCAAATATTCTCCTAAGCCAGTGGTTACTAGATGGAATGTGACTTGTGGCGGTAGATATGGATGAGATGAAAGTGAGGCTTGGGATGACTCAATGTTTACCTCTTGAGGTGGTTCCTCATATAGTGGACTAGGAATATCTCCCATGGAAATGGTAGAGATGGTTGGAGGGATCTTGTCAATAGGCCTCTTCCCCATGTTCCTTTATGGAGAATTCGATGATGATGAAGGCATATCTGGATGTGCCGATGATGAGGATGGTATGGAAGAATATGGTGAAGGAGTCAAACCTTAGCTAGACGTATTTGGTTGGAAGTCCAAATGGGTTGATGGTAAGTTTTATTGAGGGATTTTTTGCACTAAGTTGTAGTATTTGAAGGGCTCAAGGTCTAAAGAGACAAAATGTACTTGCCCTTCATAAGTGTACTTCAAACATTGGTGAGCTATGGATGGCACACACTTCATCTCCCTAATACAGGGTCTACCTAGAAATAAATTGTAGGCCATTTCACCCTCCAAGATGTGACACAATGTTGGTATAGTATTTTGTCCCAAATGAATAGGTAAGACTATAGTACAAATAGCTAAACACAAAGCATCATTAAATGCTTGGAGGGTATATATGGACATGGTAATGTGGGATGCTGGAAGCCCTAGATGTTTGAGAGTAGTCATGGTAATGATATTACTGGAGGAGCCAGTATTAATAAAAAATCTCTTTTAAGGTGTTCAATTTACACATACGATGATGTGCAGGGGAGGATCCACCATGTCATTTGGTACTGGTTTGATTTCATGCTCATGAAATGTGAAAATTGGTCCTATGCATTGTTGAACATGCTCCATGAAATTGATAAAGGAGTTAGACTCCTAGGGCTATAGTTCAATTGACTTGAGGATATCCATGAGAGCTTCTCGATGAGGTGGAGACTATTGGATAAGATCATAGATAGAGAGCTGAGTCAGTATTGTTTGCAATCTCTTAGCAAGTTTACTCTTTATTGTGATCATCATACGAGGTGGAAGGTTTTGCACTGGAGGTGGCAGAGGCTATTACATTGAAGGAATATCATTTAAAGTCGCATGTGGTGTGACTTGGATTGGGTAACACTTATTCCTTATCATGATACTAACCATTCTAATGAACCTTTTTTTAGAGGGTGCCAAAAAAACCTTGTTCACCTATTGTGTTGGCTTTGCTTGCTCCTCATGAGTGGGTAACGGGTCTTTAAAAATACCCATTTGTTGATTGTTTGTTGCAATAGGGTTATCAACCTGAAGATCATTCCTATCGATCATGTCCTATACTAGGTGTTTGAACCTAAAGCACATATGCACATCATGCCCATTCTACCTATGGTACTTGTAGTATAGGTCTTCACGATATCCTTATGACATTGGTGCATTTGGATCTACAGGTCAAATTTCAGTAAGATTAATTCCCTTGGTTGCATATAGGTGCTCAAATAGAGAATCCATGGACAAAAATGGGCTTAAATTATCTCTTAGGGTGACATTGCTATTTTTGCGCTTGATTTGTTTAATTGTTGTTGTAGTTTCTAGGTGTGGCCTGATAATTGGGTTTATGAGGTGGCATTAGTTGCATAGGCTCTAGAATACTGATAGCAACTTGGATTACTACTACCAGCTTTCATTGCAGTAGATTATTCTTGTTGTTCTTAGTCCATTCCTTCTTGTGGGGTTTTGCAATTTCCTCCTCTTGAATTTTAATGTCTTCAATTAATGTAGCCTACACTAAAGCCTCTTCAAGAGTTGGGTACTATTGGAGTTGTAGCAACAAGGAAATTGGCTTCAGGTAACTCTTAGAAAATAGGTGAGTCAACTCAGACATGGGGAGTAGGTATGGTAGCTTAGCAATAAGTGTTCACCATATGTTTTCATAGTCCATGATTGAATCATCATCATACTACTTCAACCTCGTGAGGTTAGTCAACATCATATTTTACTTAGTGTCAAAGGTAAAGCATTCTAGGAATGCATCTATGAATTGTTCAAATTTTTAGATGTTGTAATTTGGAAGTTGATTGTACCACTCTACAGCTAGGCCAGAGAGGGTAAGTAGGAATGTCCTCAAAAGTAAGGTGTCATTATCCTGGATGTCGAAGCATTGGTTCAAAAATCTGGTGACATGCTCCTACGCATCTTTCTCTCCTTTAAATTTATCTAGCTTGGGCATTTTAAAATGCTCTGGATAGGGAGGGGAAGGTACTAATGGGTGAAGCAGTTGACTAAAAATATGGAATAAAGTGGGCTTATAAATACCAAAACCAAAGGTCTTGTTCTCTATCGATTCCATGCATTCTAGCAATGCTTTGTACGCATTAGAGGATTTGATCTCCTCTTATTTGCTTTGAACCCATGGGATAGGGGAATGAATGTCAAACCTATTGTGTGGTGGCTAAATTTCATCAACCCTATATCCATAAGGTGATTCAGGATATTCCTCTTATGTTTCAAGCTCAGTGTAGGCCCCGTAAGTTGTCTTTTGAATTGGCCTACAAGGAGGAATAAGTGCCTGTGGAATGCGATCTATGTTGGGCTTGGGAGGCAAGTCTCGATTAGGCCTAGGAGGTCAAGAAGGTAAAATTTGGTTAGGCCTAGGAGGCTTATCTTGATTGAAATAAGGATGCCTCTAATGAACCCCATGTTTATAAGTGCTTGGGGTAGGGATCCTATCATGTAAGGTCTATTGAAATAGTTCATTGGTTTGCTACTCAATTATTTTATTTTCTAATCAATGTTGGTGGTCCAAGCATTATTTATCTTTCTAAATATGATTGAATTGTGCTTGGCACTCAACATATCTCTTGACCACTTAATTTATCTATTGTATTGTGTGAGGCCTATGATCCCTAGTAGTATCACCCTGGGGCCTATCTCATTTAGGATGATATAGAATATTGACTAGGAGATTCCCTCGATAGAGAAATTGTGTTCACTTGAGGTTTAATCCTAGAAAAGTGATATTTATACTTAGATGATGTAGAGGGACATCATGCTTGTGTGGCATAATGGACCTGAGGATAATAAAAAATTTCCTCATGCCTTCCTTCATTGATGAGGAAGGGAAAAGCTGACTTTGCTCGCCCTGAGCGATGAGTATCATACTCATCTTTGTACTTAGATTAATATAACCTATTAGGGTGGTTTAAGTTCGTAGTTTGATAATTTTACCCTGCCCATTGTTTGTAATCTTGATATTACCTATAGGTGGGTGTGGTATACCTAGAAGGCACACAAATTTGTGGTATTGCTTTATCTGTTTACACCTCAATGCATAGTTGTTGTTCTTGAAAGAAGGCATATGAAATACATATGTCTGGGAAGTACATTCCTTGATTAGGACCAAAACCTATAGGGGTATCCTAATTAGAGGTCCCTTGTAGATGAGGTTCTTGAATTTACACTCTAGGACTTGGGAAAGTAGGAGGTTTCCAAGGAGGTATGAACAAGTTCTTACGGCTAAATCAGAGACGACTTGTGTCTCCTTGCCTACTCTCCACAATGTCAGCCATTGAATGGGCTTGGATACAGGTGAAAATCATAGATACTTCATACCAAACCCTACATTATTATCTCCTTTAAAAATTTTAATGATGCAACACACAAGAATGGAAACACGCAATAAGACAAGTGTTTATATTTTTTAAAAAATTATGTGTTCCCTAAAATTGTTTTGTGTGTTTTGATTCATTATTTGCAAGGATATATTTTATCATGTGTTTGAATATTTTTGATGTAATTATTAATTTATTATAAAGGATTTCACCTGTATACTTATAGCTCGATAATTGGTAATGAAATTTTTATCACGTGAACCAACCAAAGTATGGAGATGAAACCCATACTTGATCAAGGAGAACAGGTTCTACCAGTCCTCATCCATATTAACCATGGGTAATGATACACCATCCAAAGAGGAATGCATGATACTTTCCATGGCTAAGATGGTTCTTGGATCTGAATTTGTCCAATAAAACAAGGTTCGTATCAATCATGGAAGCCAATAGGTGGAGATGAAGCCCACCATCATTGGTCTCGATTAGTGGTTGGGAATGAAGTCCAAATCACTAATGTTTGCATGGGATGTGGTGTGTGTGGTTCATTTTATACTTAAAAAAAGTAAAAAAATAGAGAACTCAATGAGATTTCACTAAATGAAAAAGAAATATTTCACTTTTAGAAGTATTAAATAGAAATTGAACCTAAAAAATGCATGCCCTAAATGGCAACCTATCCATTAGGTAGGTCGCAAGCAATCAGACCACACAGATTCGTTCCTACTAATTTTTTTTTCTATTTTTTTTTTGCGATTAAAGAAAAGTGAAATCTACATTTCAAGAAAACAATAGGAGAAAGAAAAACTAAATTTGATCTTTTATGAATAGTGAAAATGCAAAAGCAAGGTGCAGTTACTTAACTTGAAAGCCTATGATTTTGCTATTTTTATCAATTTGAGTTGTAGAACCTCTATTTTTTGGCCATCTTAGGGTGGTATGGTTGTAAATTTGGAGGTTTTCCCTAGATGGGATGGTTTCTGTGGTTGTCCATTGGTGTTCAAATTAGGAAATTAGGGGTCGTTTTAGGCCAAAATGACCAAAACCTACAACATTTCAAAAATGAAAACTGATTCAAAACTTAGGTAAACCAAACATGATAGGGGTCCCACCATGATCACCACTATAGAGAAGAAAAATGGCACACATAACAATGGAAAATAAAATGCATCTATTGCTCTATTGATTTAAGCACTACAAAAGTGATATTTTAAGTAAGTATGAAAGCAAATAAGTCAAATAAATGGGGGTCATATCTCTATATTATTTAATTTTTCAAATTCATGATTATAAAACATCCCCTTGAGGGATATAAATTGATACACTCATTAAAAATATACCAAAATATTAAATCCTTTAGAAACTCAGGTGCACTCTAGTGTCTTCATCTCACTCACGAATAGTTAAAGAGTGGGATTTTGATGTCACTGCAATGTTCTATTGATATTCTGACTTGTTGCTTCTTCCTTGAATTTTTTGGTACCTAGATCAACACATAGAGAAATTATATTTGTTAATAGCATGTGCGGATTGAAATACAATCAAAGAGATATATGCGATAATGAGCTTGAAAGAGGAAATGTATAATAGATGATGCAAAACTATTCCAAATGCTACCAAAAATTAGGATCATGCATATAATGTACTATGGAAATGATCTAACCAAGAACAAAAAGAAAATTGCACCGATTTATGGCTATCCTTGGGCATGCTGATTAGGATTACAAAAAAAGCATAATAATAGGTGCAAAACAACTCAAAATTGCACCAAAACTTGATAGAAGGCATAAAATATACTCTAGAATTGATCTATGCAAAAATAGAAGAGAAATTATGCTGAGATTCATGGTCATCCTTTGGTGTGCCATTTAATACTGCTAACCATCCCGGATGAGGATAGCCACCAAATATAGTGGTTTTTTCCACCAATTCCTTTGTTATTTGGTCCAAACTACTCCTAGGGGTGTTGTCATCAAATTTTGGGATCTGATTCACTCAAATGGGTCGATTTTGTAAATGGATTACGTGTTTTGGAATCACTTGAAAACATCCTTCGCTTGATAGATATCTCAAGGGAAAACACATGATGAATTGGGGATAAATCTTGGTAGCACTTTGTGGTAAAATATTGCAAAGACTCCTCCCTCAAATTGGGTGGAATGACTCCACTTTATAGCTTGAGTGAGCATATGGTCAAATGGGCAAGCTTGGCCATGTGATGCAGGTTCTACCATTTTTCCAAATCTTGCCATGTGTTGGAGGGGGAAGAATATTCAATTTGGAACTCCAATTTACAACTTGGTATGGGAGTTATGCGTCTTCAGACTGGCATGCTTAAATGGGTGAGGTAAATGGCCAAATCTAAGTGCCATTTTTCATACCTTTGAATTTTTAAGGCTCCAAGGCCATGGTCGTCCACCCAGGGGTAGTTTATGGTTGCCATACTTGGGTGGGACGACCATGAACTATGGCTGTTCTAGGGTGGGGCGACCATGCCTACATGGTCCAAAACTTCCCAAAAGTGGGGTAGAACCTCCAAAAAGTGGTTAGGACCACTATTTAACCTCTGAGTGTTGCCCAAGGGGGCCATATGGTGTCTATTAGAATGTGTCTTGGCAATATAATTGGATTGACATGATTTTAGTGTCTATACAAAGCATGTAACATGACTTACAATATCAACTGCTCAAATGTATGCAATATTTATGACTCCTATTTCTCTTAAAAATATATCACTTGACTCTTTACACTTGATAATTTTATGATGTGAATGATTCATATGATGCTCCTTCATGGAGTAATATATAGCCATAGTAAAATGACTCTTTGGATACTTGATTATTCCTTTCCTTATACCAAGTCTCATGACTCTTGGCTTCTCTACTTGACACTTTCATACACATGACTCTATCTTGTATGCACACCTAAACATGAATCTTCACTTAACACACTCTAGTCTAAAAACACTTGTACACACTTACATATAAGATACTTGTGCAGACAAACTTACATTACACTTGTATAATTATTGTTAGGATCCCACATCCTAACATTATTTAATTATTATTATTTATCTAATTAATTATTATATTAATTCATAAACATGAAACATCACATCTTTACCAATGTAGCATTAGGATAGATATAAAATTATGTATGAACAAGAACTCAAATCATCAAGAAGAAGAATAATTTATTATATAAATTTAAGGAGGAAGCCCCCTCAGAGTGGCCAGCAATTATTGATCAACTTATTATATTCAGTGATTATTTATTATTAAATTTATTAATTAATAATAGAACGTCAAGGTTCTATCATTTTGTATCAGAGTAAATTCTTGGAGGTTGCACAAAACTACAACAATTTTTTTTGAAGTCTCGTATTCATAGAAGGTGGGAAGGACATTTAGATTAAGAGTTAGCCCAATTTCGCTTGGCAATCTGAGCTCGAATAGTCTAGTGCTTTCAATCACTATCCTTGAATATTTTGGTTTTTTTAAATTTTTGGAAATTAACAGTTACAGTCCAATGATAATTTTTTGGGAGAAACAAGTAAAGCTCGATGAAATTCCTTGATATTATCCATTATTAAATTTAAGAAAGCAAATTCAAAAAAATTATCCAATGGAATTTGGGAGAACATGAACAACTGATTGTGAAACCACTTATCGAAGTATATAGCATCGTAGTAAATTCTCAACGTATTGAACATCATTGGGATTACAACGTTACATGAACAATGAGTCTAATAAAAAAGCAAACAAACAAGTTTAAGCATACTAATTAGTGCAGTTGGTTTGTACATAGTAGCAGCATTGTTGCATGTTACATCCACTTGCACCCACTTCATCTATGTCCAAAGGAGGAATGACATAGGACGTTCTAAACATCACAGCTAAAACATCATGAAGGAACAAGTACAACACTTCTAAAATATTGATTTCTCCTACTATTAAAACCTAAAAAATATGCCCAAGGAAATCACACCACGTAGCAAGATGCAAAAGTGGACTAAGTCACCAAAAAAATAATATCTATGCTAGAATAAATAATATTAATTTTATGTTGAAAGGAGGATAGTTTTCATAGTGGGAAGTTAATCCCACATATTTTATGGGTGAATCTACAAGCGGTTTAAAAGGGTTTCCATCCATATAAGGAGGTGACCACCTTGTGGTGGTCACCCCTCCTTCTCCCTTCCCTTGCTCATGACCCACGTGGTAGTGTTAAACACTTATTTGTGTTCTTGGCCTATTTCATGCTTCGTTAGTCATACTGGTTTGCCATCACCTATTCACATTGGTTGCTAGTATCTTGTATCCACTATCACTCTTACCGGTTTGCTGTCACCTATTCGCATCAGTTGCTAGTGTCTTGTATCTACTGTCAGTCTTATCCGTGTTGTGAGCTTCTTCCTCATCCAAATCCATATATTCTATCATTCATGATAGTAGACCAATATTTTCTATGCTAAGTCAATTGTGACAATTGGGAAGGTTGAGGGGTTCCAACAATTTGAAAAATTCACATTTTTAGAAAAATATATATTTTTTATATTTTTGCCAAAACTTCAACCCTTTTTGCTAAAATATCAATCTATAATCACAATTCAAATTAAATTTTTGGACATCACCTTCTGAGAATATTACCAAAATGGTCAAAGGAAGAAGATCTCAAGACCCCAGTTTAGAAAAATTGAATCACGATATGCGACAAATTAAGGACCTACTTTTGTAAGTTAATCTCAAGCACACTTTTTAGGAAATAGAGGTAAGGATGACTAGATGAAATTCTAAATATGAGTTTTTGACTCAAAATTTAGCACAAGTACAACAAATTGCACAATTGATTATGGCTAATCAGTCTCACACCACTCAAAGTTGCAGTTCCCCACCGTATTTTGGACTAGTTGGAGACCCCACACATCAAGTTCTCATTGGAGGTCAAAAAACATAAATCCTTACAAGAACAACTATGTTGGATTTCCTAAATTTGAGGGAGGGAATCCCACTAGATGGGTCTATCGAGTGAAATAATACTTCTCCCTCAATCGATTATGAAGGTGCAAAAAGTTCGTATTGCATCCTTCTACCTCAAACATGTGATATCCAATGGTACTCGTGGTACAAAAATTATAATTGTATTCCTACATGGGATGAATTTACAAAGAATGTGTTAGTTCTGTTAGGCCCAAGTAGATTCGAAGACTTCATAGGATCTCTTACTAAATTATGTTAGATCACTTCAATGCACAAATACCAGGCTTAATTTGAGAAGCTCATAAATCACACAACAGGGTTGGATGTATAATTTTTTAAAAGTTACTTCATCAATGGGTTGAAAGAAGAAATTAGAGTGGAGGTATAGATGTTCAATCTTAGTACCATGATGTAGGCCATTGGATTAGCCAAGTTAGAATAAGATAAATTCAATGCTCAATGTTAACAAGGGAATCCACTTGTTGAAAAATCATAACCCACTCAAATGACCCCAAAAACTAATTGAACCTTGCAAATTAATCATATCATCCCTAAGGAAATTAAAGAACGACATATGAAGGGTCTTTTCTATAATTATGATGAGATATATGTGCAAAATCATAGATGCACTACACAAAAGTTATATTTTTTGAATGCAGTTGATCCTTGTAACTCAACAGAGGAAGAAGGTGAGATAGAAGTGGAAGTAGTGATAGATCCATCTGATAACAGCTATGAGGATACCCCAAAATTTTATTTCAATGCTCTTGTAGGATTTTCTTCTCCACAAACTATAAAATTTCAAGGCTACTTCAAATGACAAAACCTCATTGTGCTCATTGACTCTAGAAGTACACATAATTTTATTGACCCATGTGTGGTGAAATAGGCTAATTGCTATATACAACCTTGCAATAGTTTTGAGGTGATGATTGGTAATGGGGGACAAATTACCTATAAGGAGAAGTTTTGAAATGTCAAACTCACCATGGGTGACTACCACATGAAAAGTGACATGTATGTGCTTCTATTGAGTGGATGTGATGTTGTCCTATGAGCTCAATGGTTGAAAAAACTCAGGTTAATACAATGGGATTTTGCAACATTGTGGATGCAATTCACAATTGAAATCTAGAAATATACTTTAATAGAACTCCAAGAAGGTTCCTCGCAAATAGTGAGTTATCACTGCATGGAAAAGCTTATTAAAAAATGAGGCAAGGGAATGGTCGTATAATTATTCTCCATTCAATCCATAGGGGTAGAATAAGATGAAGGTGAATAGTTACAACAACTCTTGAAATGTCACTCTAGAGTATTTGAAGAACAAAAAGTATTGACTCCTCATTGTAGTCATGATAATGCTATACAAATTCTCCATGGGAATCAACCACCAAATATTCAACCTTATCGATATCCCTACCTACAAAAAACTAAAATTGAGAAACTTGTATGAGAATTATTGATGGTAGGTGTCATTCGCCCAAGTGTCAACCCTTATTCTTCTCCAGTCTTATTAGTTCATAAAAAAAATGGGTCATGGCAAGTATGTATCGATTTTTTTACCCTCAACAAGATCATAATAAAGGACAAATTCTCAATTCCTATTATTGATGAGTTGTTGGATGGGTTTCATGGCACTAAGTATTTTTAAAAGTTGAATCTATGATCAAGGTATCATAAAATCAGAGTTAGAGAAGATAATATTCCTAAAATAGCTTTCCACACCCATGAGGGACAATAGGAATTTTTGGTCATGCCTTTTGGCCTTACTAATGCTCCTTCAACATTCCAAAGCTTGGGGAACCAAGTGTTTTCCCCTTATCTTAGGAAATTTATTTTGTTTTTCTTTGATGATATTTTGGTTTATAGCAAGACTTGGGAGGACCATTTGGTTCACTTGAAACAAACCTTGTAAATCTTGGGCAACAATGAATTATATGCCAAATGCTCAAAATGCTCTTTTGGGTGGAAGGAGATTGAATATTTGGGACATATCATTATAGAATATGGGATTAAGGTGGATCCTCATAAAATTGAAGATATTTATAATTGGCCTATCCCAAAATCATTAAAAATATTGCGTGGATTTCTTGGATTGATTGGGTATTACCATAAGTTCGTAAAAAACTATGGCAATATTATAGCTCCATTAATAGCTTTACTTAATAAGAAAACCTTTCTTTTATCCACAAATATTGATGATGATTTTCATAGATTGAAGGAATCCATGTGTTCCACCCCTGTATTGGATATGCTAGATTTCTCAAAGACCTTTTTGATCGAAAGTGATGCTTCCAAATTAGGAATTGGTGCCATTCTCATGCAAGAAGGTAGACCCTTGGCTTTCACTAGCAAGGCACTTTTAGGACTAAACTTGGCATGATCAACATATGAGAAAGAATTGTTAGTCACTTTTAGGACTAAACTATAGCAAAAATGGTGGTCATATCTTATTGGTCAACATTTCATTATCCGTATCGATCATCATAGTTTGAAATAATTTTTGGAACAATGTATCTCCACCCTAGAGCAACAAAAATGGGTCACTAAACTATTGGGGTATGATTATGAGATCATGTATTGTAAAGGGAAGGACAATGTGGTTGTTGATTCCCTTTCTCATAAATTTGAAGATTTGCCACAATTGCAAGCACTCTCTTCACATGTTCCACAATGGATAGATAAGGTAACATAGGAATGGCTTAGTGATAGTTCAACACAGACATTAATTAAGCAACTCCAACAAGATCCCAATAGTAATCCTCATTTTACTTGGAGTAATAAAATACTTCAATTCAAGGGACGTATTGTATTACCTCCTACCTCTTCATGTTGGCCAAATATACTCCATGAATTACATGCTATCCCATAGCATGACACTCTAGGTTTCTAAAAATTCATAAGAGGGTGGCTTGATATTTTTATTGGGATGGAATAAAATAAGATATCAAAAAATTTGTTGCATAATGTGAAGTTTACCAGCGATAAAAAAGGGAGATCGTGGGTACCCTAGGAATTATTCAGCCTCTTCCTATCTTGACAAAAACATGGATTGATATTTTGATGGATTTCATTGAGGGCCTTCCAAAGTCTTCTAGAAAATCTATTATCCTAGTGGTTGTGGATTGATTGTCCAAATATGCACACTTTTACTCCTTAGCCCATCCCTACAAGGTTTTCAACGTGGCTTAACTATTCCTTGATAACATTTTCAAACTCCATGGTATGCCATCCACTATCATTAGTGATCGAGACCCCACTTTCACTAGTCATTTTTGGAAGGAATTCTTCAAGATCCAAGGCACTCAGCTCCGTATGAGTTCGACATATCACCCCCAAACCGATGGATAACCAAATATTGTTAATAAATTTTTGGAGAATTACTTATGTTTCTTTGCTTCTGCACAACCAATTCATTGGGTAAAATGGTGGAATGGTGGGACAATACTTCATACCATACTGCCATAAAAATAATACCCTATGAAGTTATGTATTGGAAGGCACCACCAATGGTCACATCTTAAATTCCTATAAGCACCAATTTTCATGTAGTATATTTTGAGATTTCTAACCAGGTCAATATTATTCATCTTCTTAAAGAGAATTTACTCACAACACAACATCAAATGAAATAATAGGTGGATCAATGATGGGTTGAACACAAATTTCAAGATGGAAACATGGTGTTCCTACGACTTCAACCATACTGTCAAACTTCTCTCAATATTAAAGGACTGCAAAAATTAGCCCCAAAATTCTATGGTATTTACAAAGTTTTATGGTTCATAGGACCCATCACATCCAAGTTAGAGTTACCTGAATATTCTAAAATTCATCCAGTGTTTCATGTGTCCTATCTCAAGAAGGATATTGTCTCACAAATAAAGGCACAAAATCAATTACCTAAATTTATAGAATATGGGTCCTTAGTGGTTGAACCTAAAGTAGTCTTGGATCAATGCACACGTCAATTTTGCCATCACACCATGACCAAAGTCCTGATTCAGTGGTGGGGCTTGACACCTAAGGATGCCACATGGGAAGCATTTCATCACTTTCAATAGTAACAGTTCTAGCCTTGAGGATAAAGCTTTTTGCAAGAAGGGTGGCATGTTAGGATCTCATATCCTAACATTATTTAATTATTATTATTTATCTAATTAATTATTATATTAAATCATAAACGTAAAACATCACATCTTTACCAATGTAGATATAAAATTATGTATGAATAAGAACTCAAATCATCAAGAAGAAGAATAATTTATTATACAAGTTTAAGGTGGAAGCTCCCTTAGAGTGGCCAACGATTCTTGATCAACCTATTATATTCAACAATTCTTTATCATTAAATTTATTAATTAATAATAGAACGTTAAGGTTCTATCACTTACTCACATAACATGTGTGCATTTCCTGCACATTATTACATTACATAAAATATTACTCACACTCTAAACTAAGAATCAACCCTAGTCTAATATTTACAAGGTGTACCATGAAGGTACCATGGGGGTACATTAGCATGTACCAAATAATGTAATATACTTGAACACCCCTGTATTATAATATTTGGTTATTGAAGACTTTAATCTTCAATCATGATCTTCATTCTTCAAGTGACCTTGAAATGCATTTGATCTTCATATTGACCACCATAAAAACTATTAATGGATTAAACTATAATTATGTAATACATTATTAAATTATACTATTAAATGTAAATCATAATTAATCTATTGTTTTTAATTTTTCTTTAAAATAAATAAAAATGATATACCCACGTGATGTAGGTGAGTTGGATAGGGTAGGGAAATCCTTCAAGGGAGGTCCTTGGTTCGAATATCCACCCTACCAAATGCACATTGGGTACCCAAAATCCAATTGATAATGTTGGTGCGATCAGGGCTGGGCATGACTCCCAAGTTATTTTGATGGTGTAGAAACCTCTGGTCATGGTTTCTCAGACCAATATGGTCTTGCAAGGGGTTTTTCCCTAAATTCAAAAATAAATAAATAAATAAATATGATATTACATATTTTGAAAAATTGTATTAAAAGCTCCTAATTTTAACCAAATAAATTTATAATAATTTTTCTAAACAAAAGAAATTTTATAATATTTATATAATAATTAATTAATGGATTTTTGTCTATATTTTTTTTAGTAGTACTTCTTATACACATCCACCATGGAGATTGAACCTGGGTCACATCATCGATAATGGAAGTGGTGTCCTTGTCGTAGACCACACTCACATAGATGGGTCTATTTATTGGTAATAGAAATTAAACATTAAAGAAAACAAACATTGAGTAATAATCAATTTAATTGATTGATATCAAATACTTAAATACAATAGATTGGTTAAAACTATAGTATTATTAGTTACAAGTAAATTCAATTATAAATTATTGGTTCTAACTTCTAACTTACTAATTAACATATGCTTATAGGTTATAACTAATCTAACCTTCTCTAGGTGTAATAACAAGAAATTTCTAATTTTTTTGTGTAGCACAATTAGTGAAAATATTGGGTGTTGGTAGAGTTTAACCCAGGTTCCATTCCTCTTGTCCTATGTGTTGGTAGACGTCGAAAAGGTTCCATTCCCCCTGTACCCACCTTGTTGATACCAAAATGGTTGTGGTTTATTTCCCTATTTATAAGTGTAGCTCTCAACCTTATGAGGGATCATGGTTGGGAGGGGACTACTCAACCCTATGCATCGATCATAGGGGTTTGGGATATAACAGCGAATGAATAGTTTTAAACTCACTGCAGTGGTAAGATATTTGGTCTCTCTTTAAGAGGTCTAAGGTTGAAACCCCACTTAGTATGAGGGGACCATAACCCCTCATAAAAACCTATGTAAACTCATTGAAAAATATACTAATAGTGAATGAAGCATGAGATTTGAGCAAGTGTAGACAAGAACAAGCTACACTAAATAGCATGGAAACAATTCATTTTTGAGAGCCCTAATAGAAATTCATGATGTCTTGGTTGAAATAATGGATGACTAAATTATATATTAGAGGAAAAATGAATACATGACAAGTTCAATCTAGGTAGTAGATGTTAGGCTTTTTTGGACTTTTATATCAACTTATCAATAAGGAATTTTTTGAAGCATATTAGAAATACCTTAATGAAATTCATGAAGGACTAACTATTAAGGAGTGAATGCATGCTATGTATACCCAAATATGTTGTTGTGGATATTTCAAAAAATTTACCAAATAATCTATTAATATTAAATTTGAATCAAGAGAACGGGATTAACAAATAGATTATAAAACATTGTATTTTGATGCCACAATTGTTTTGAGATTGGACACATGGCAGGAGATTATAAAATGAAAACTATGGAGATAGAATTTTTTTATCATGAGATAAAATTCAAGATGAATCAAGGAAATCATACTTTAATAGAAGTTGGACTAGATCAACGATATCCACTCCAAAAGAAAAAACAAAGAAATCCTATCTACAACATCATATGACAAAGGCCACCATAGTTCACTTGGAACAACTACTAGAAGAAGCAAAGAATTATATAAGATAAATTCAAAATGAATTAAAGGTGATAAGGAAGACATGGAGAAAAAATATTTAAATAAAGATAAAAGAAGAGATCAATGTTATTCCAAGCAAATTCGAAAGGAACTAAAGGTGCAAAGGAAGACGTGGATAAATTTTTTTAATAATGATAAAAGAAGAGGTCAATATTATTCCAATAAAATTCAAAAGGAACTAAAGGTGCAAAGGAAGATGTGGAGAAAAAAGTTAATAAAGATAAAAGAAGAGGTCAAGATTATTTCAAGAAAATTATTTTTCTCAGGTAGCATATAGTCCTCTCCTTGCAATACAAATGAAATTAGTGTAGAGATTATCCCTTGCACTTTAGGGTTTCAAGAGAAGCATAAAAAAGAAATGAGTATGGAGGATATTTATAAAAATTTAAGGTTTCCAAAGCAAATTAAGAAAATAATAAAATAATACAAAGAAGATATTAATTTGGAGAAGCATAAAGAAAAAAATGTTTTTGAGGTTATTCCTTGCACTTCACAAACTTATAGATGATAAGTATCACTATGAGTTATTTGAAAAATTGAAGAGCAGGGTTATGCACCGTGACTAATATTCACAAATTGGGCGAATATTAGGATTTCTAAAATTTAAAATTGGTGAATATGAGGACCCTTGACTTCGGTCCATTTTCAAAACCTATTTTTTTTAGGGTCAATTCACCACAATATATATGCAAACATAGGCATATTCGTACTTGTTGGAAAACTCTTTTCAAGCCTGATCTAATGGTGGTGTTTTTATGAAATTATAATATGATTTAATAGGCCAAAAGTGTCCCTAAATATGACCTTACATTTTAGGGCTACAAATACCCCAGATTTTGATATGAAGATGCTCGATTTGATTTGCTTACGATTCTCCATGATTCACCTTGATTTTGATTAGGATTCACCAATTTTTTTAAAGTACATTTTGAGTCCAACCCCTATCCCTAGTGAAGATATTGATGAAGATAAAAGTTTTGGTAGGAATGAAAAACAAGAAAGAAAAAACAAAGGGAAAACTAAATTTAGAAGGATAATGATATGAAAAAAAAATAGCAAATCTTGAAAGTGTCAACAAAAAAATACAAGTAAACTCACAAATAAAAATAACACTGATGATGAAAATGATATCTTAAAATATTAAGGGCATAAATAAAACTCTTAAAAAAAGTATTAAAGAATTGATAGGTTATTAAAGACAACACATTTATAGAAAACTAAGTAACAACTAATTTAACAATATAAATGAAGAAAAATAAGTTAAATATGATTTAATTACATTAATAACAATATAATAAAAAACAATATAATATTTTAAAATAAATGCAACTAAAACAATATAATGTTTTGTTTGAGTTAATAAAAACTACAAACTTATTGAAAAGGAAAATTACTAACAATGACTATTCATTTAACTTAACCCAATAAAAATCGCATAATTTTAAAAATAATAAAAAATATAATTCAATATTAATAATTTAAAAAATAAACAAAGTAAATATCATAAGAAACATAAGAAATTGTAAATACAGGACATAATGACACCAGCAAAAGATTCATCCTTTTCCGTAGAACAATAATCAGTAGCACCTTGTATGAACATAAATTCCGCTATGAGTGCAATGAATTACACACAATAATACATTATACATTATCAGTGGCGCCCTGTATGAATGTGAATTCCGCTAAGAGCGCAATGTGATCAGAAGGCCAGAAACGCGAAGGAAGCACACCACCATCCACTTCCTTTATTTCTTCTTCATCCAAAACCTCAAGCAGAGACTCAACTCTCAAATTCGTCGCCGTATAGAATATATAGTCCACAGTTCCTTTAAAACTTTTTACCAGGTTGGTGAAACCCGGTTCGCTCATCATGCTCTTCTCTGCATTCCCAACCACTCCTTGTTCAAAATAGGAAGAATATGCACTCGCTAGAGGAATATTATGCCTAAACTTTTCTGCGCTGAACTCACCATAGCCATCCACAGTCAATTTCTCATGCCCAGGACCCAACTTCCCATCCAAAACCAAGTAATACATCTGGGAATTAGGCAAAGAGTTGAAATCCCCAGCGACAACAATGGGCATAGACTCCTCGAAACCTTTTTTTGAAGGAATGTCAGGAGGGAATTCACCTGCCACAGCTTCACATCAGGAGCCCTCGGACTTGAATGGATGTGTGTATTCGCCACACACAAAACCTCACAAGTGCCTTTGAAGCCGAGGACAAGAATTAGGGCCACGTTTCTCTTCGCAAACCTTGTTTTAGCTCTTGATCGCAGCAGCGGCTTAGGCTGCTTCAAAGAGTGGGAATACATAATTGAATGTACCGCGTCTGTTGAAGTATCGTCATATTCAAGCTCATGGTGTTGTAGGCAATCAAAGCGATTGGACCGGAAGAATGTGGCGCAGCCATGCTCGTGGTCTCCCTCATTAGAATGGCGGCGCTTCCCCTTTGGCTTGTAAAAGCCTTGGTATCCACATTTACTAAACTTGGGAACAAAATATTCACTGAAATGGTGATCCTCAACCTCCTGCAGGCAAACTATGTCGGCGTTGTAAGCGATTATTTCGGCCAGGAGAGTTTGCCAACGATATTCCCACTGGAGCGCCCACGAAGGGCAGAAGGGATGATTGTCTGCAGTGGCAAGAGATTTTGCAAGCACATTATAAGAAACAACCTTGAATTTCTGATATCCCTTGGGGCCGCTATAGAGCTTCTTCATTTGGCGTGGGAATGGATTAACGGGCCTTGGAATGACGGGGTCCGTCACAAGTGATTGTGGGTAAACGATCTCGGCGCCCGTTGTAGAATTTGTAGCTACGCATTGAAGCTTTAAGGGGCGCCCTACATCCTGTGGGGTGGGAGTATAAGAGACGCGGTCTGTGCACTGAAGTGGGAGGAGTTGTTCTGGATGATCCTCTGATGATGATGCTGGGTTTTCGATGCGAGACCATCTGAATCTGAGGTCCCATACTCCCTGGGGGTAGATGTCGTTGTAGCTGGATTGGTCAAGGCACATGCAGCTTCCTGCATCATCAGAGCTCCGGGGAGTTAATTTGATGCCGAGTACAGGAGTTTTGGATGGAAGGCTCAGGATTGGCACCAAAATGTTATGGAGAGTCTCATAATATTGCGGTTCACGAATTTCAGATTGTTCGTCCATCTTTATTAATGGTAAGTTGGCTTGCATGGAGTGATCGAGGAAAAGTTGAAGTTGCCAATACTTGAGAAAGGAGTGTGATTTTCATGATACAAACTGGCTATTTATATGAATCCCAATGTCAATTTTGGAGTCGGCGTTCTTTTTCCTTATATTGGCTTTGATTTGTTTATAGGAAGTTTCTTTTTCTTTTTGTTTTTTCTTATGTTGTTTTTTATGCTTAGTTATAAGCATGGTTTAAATTCTAGGGTTCTTGGGGTTGGTCTGTTGGTCAGGTTTCTTTTTTTTGTTTTGGGTTAGTGAGGTGTACTTTCTTAAGTTTTTTACTATCAAGCGGGTTCAAATCTTGGGGTTGTCTCTAAACGTCTTTTATACTTATCAAATATTCCTATAATATTTTTAGATCAAACAACTAATTTTATTTATATATATATATATATATATTTAATATGGGATTAAAATTGATTTTATTTATATTGCATCATCATAATTTACAATATTACACTAACTTAGCTATTATATATATATCCTTTAAGTCTCCTTAAATTTTAAGAAACCTAACGGATTAAACTATAATTATGTAACACATTATTAAATTATACTATATATTTTTAATATGGAATTAAAATTTATTTTATTTATATTGCATCATCATTATATAGTAGTATTACAATAACCTAGATATTATATATCATTAAGTCTCCTTAAATTTTAAGAAATCTAACGGATAAAAATATAATGATGTAATACATTAATAAACTAGCTTAGATATATAAAATATATATATCTAATAAACACATAGAGTTATCAATGTCGAGTCTATTTTTTAAATATTTTAAATCCACCGTAAGGGCGATAATTTTCTTAATATCAGCTTTTTAAAAAAAATATTAATATTGTTTACGGCGTGGCTGACCCTGCGACATCTATCAGCTTAATTATAATATTAAATGTAAATTTGTTTACAATTTATTGTTTTTAATGTTCTTTAAACTAAATAAAAATAGATAGATAGGTATTAACGTGAAGGGAATTCCAATCATGGAAAATGAAAAAAGAAATTTTATAATATTTATATAATAATTAACTAATGGATCTTGATCAAGTGGCATTAGCTCAATGGGTTAGATTCCTCAATATTTTAAGGAGACCCAAGTTTGAATCTTGCCAAAATAATATATGGATAATATCCAAGCTTAATTGTATTACTACTATATGGTGATGATGTAATATGGGGGTGGGGCTGCTTCAATCCCATATAACCCATTAAATTAATTAATTAATGGATTTTTGTGTATTGGTAGATATTAAACATTAAAGCAAACAAATGTTGAGTAATAATCAATTTCATTGATTGATATCAAATACTTAAATACAATAGATGGTTACAACTATAGTATTATTAGTTACAAGTAAATTCAATTATAAACTATTAGTTCTATATTCTAACTTCCTACCTAATACATGCTTATAGGTTACAACTAATCTAACCTCTTTTAAGTGTAATAACAAGTAGTTTCTAATAAGGTAATATTTTCCTAACATTTCCTCCTTATTACAGCATGGTGTATATAAAGAGAGTTGTGAAATAAGTTAAATTTGACATTTATAAGGTTCTTTGTAAAAGTATCCACAATTTTTTCTTCAATGGAAATGTATTGGAGCTAAATTTGGTTATTTTAAACTTGTTCTTGAATGAAGTGACACTAAAATTCAATGTGTTTTGTTTTTTTATGAAATATTGACTTCTTGATCAATTTTACAACACCTTGATTATCGCAATTCAATATTGTTAGTTAATTTTTAGGTACACCTATATCTAATAATATGCATTGTAACCATATCATTTTGCACATAGTTCCTTGTGAAATGTGATACTCTATCTTTCTAAATTACAATGTCATTGTTAATTGTTTCTTTTTGTACCATGAGGCAGGTACAAATCCTAGATGAAACACATCCAAATGTTGATCTCCTATCATATATAGATCCAACATAATTTGGGTCCATGTATCCTTGTAGGAAAATTATCATTGTTTATAATCCATGCCATACTCTATTGTACCACAAACATTATGTAAAAGACTCTTTGTTGCCTTCTAATTAATCTCCCTAGGTTGCTATATAAACCTTGAAAGATAACTCATAGTAAAGCTAATATCTGACCTGGTATTTGTCAGGTATATGAGACTTTCAATCAATTGATGATAAAGAGTGCCAGATACCTATGATGGCTTATCATATTGGGACAATTTTAAACCTTGTTCCACTAGTGTTATATTTGATTTATAGTTTATCCTCCAATATTTTTCAAGAAATATCTTGGCATATTTTGTTTGTGAGACCAAAATATAATACTTTCTTTGAAAAACTTTTAAGCTAAGACAATAGTGAAGAAGTCCCAGATCTATCATGTCAAGTGATTTTTTCAAGTCATTCTTCACACAAATTACCAAATCATCTAAGTTGTCAGTGATGACCAAATCATGAACATAGAACACAAATATCACTATCTCAAATCCAACTTTCTTAAGGTAGATATTTGCATCAAAGGGACTTCTAGTGAAACCATGTTATAATAGATTATCATTAATTTTTATGTACCAAGCTTTGGGAGCCTACTTCAATCTATACAATGGCTTGATTAGTCTATAGAAATTTTGATGTTGTTCATTGATAACAAAGCCTTTAGGTTGTGTCATGTATACTTTTTCTTAGATCACCATTACGAAAGGCACTCTTAACATCCATTTGCTAAAATTTTCAACCAAATTATGTCGCTAGTGTACACATTACATGGATTGTTTTAATCTTCATTTGAAGGGTGAATGTTTCTTCATAATCAATTCCTTCCTTTTATGCATAGCCATTTGAAATGGGTCGTACCTTATACTTGTCAATGGATCATTTTGCCTTAGATTTGATTTTGAAGACCCACCTGTAGACTATGGTATTATTTCCTTTTGGCATATCAATAAGATCCTATATTTTGTTCTTCATAAAATATTAATACTCTACATCTATAACTACCTTCCACTATGGAGAGCTAAGTGCTTCCTTCATTATTGCTAAAATGAAAAAGAGAAGTTTATTGTTTTATGGACTTTAAAAAGGCTTTTAAAACAGTACCTAGAGGTAAATTATGGGAAATATTTAAATAAATTATCATACCAACCAACTACGGAGCATTTTTATATAGAATTTGTGAATATGTGGTGGAAAAATAAGAACTCCAGGACTACTCTAGTATTTTGGGAGTGATATTGGGGTGAAACAAGGTCGTCCATTGTCACCTATTTTATTTGACCTTTACATTGACAAATTGGTAGAATGGGTACGAAATATGGGAGGTGAGGGAGTAAAATTGGCTAATTATGTTGTGAAAATTATTCTCTACGTCAATGACCTCATATTGCTTGGAAAGACACTTGAAAGTTTAAAAGAATGTCTAAAATATTTAAAGCATTTTTATAAAGAAGTTGGGATGTAGGTAAACACTAGTAATATTAAAATTATGATCATATCTAATCAAAGAGTAAAAAAGAATCATACATTTTATTTGAAGGAAATCCTTTAGAGGTATTAATAGAATACAAGTACCTTGGCTTCGATTTTTAAAGAAAACTCAGTTGGAGAATATACAAAATAAAATGAATACTAGTAGAATGGGGGGTAGTCTACTCATTGCTAAATAAGGGTAAAATTGTAGAGCTATAGGATTGAAAAACCATTAGGGTCCTTTATATGTTATTAGTTATTCTAGTGGTGTTGTGGTCTAAAGTGTAAGTTAGTAATACATCAAATTCAAAATGGAGACAAATAGATTTTTTTTTTTTATAAAAGGTAGAAGGGGTTTTGAAAGGGTCCCCAAATATTTAACAAAGTAGACCAAGCCCAAAAATAGATCGGCTCAGGAACAAAATACGAACCCAACCAACTAGAAAACACAAAACCAAAAAACCACAAGGGCCAAAAACCCCTGACCCAACCATAGGTAGGGGAAACAAAAAGATATAGTGAAAGATAATAGACCATTAAAATTTGGACAAGCATTCCATGCAAGGAAGAAAGACATCCTAGCTATAAACCAAAAAAACTACAAAAAAAACATCTTTCTAAATATTAACAAGATGGGCCATTGCTTAGATCCATAGTAGAGCTAGTATCTTCAATATTAAAAACAACTTTGGATGCTTCAACACAGGAATTTACCACCTTCATAAACTCAAAGATTGAATTCTAAAGATTCAAAGTTAAAATTTTGATGGAAGTTTAGGATGAAGATTGTGGGACTCTCACATCTGATTTCAAATCAGCCTCAAAACTTGGAGAGGAATTACAGTCCAGCTTATACAAATTTTTTATATTCTTGGAAGCTAGAACAAGGGAATGCTCGAGATTAGACACCTTAGAAAAAATCAAGGAGGCAAATTTAGATACCAACCTTTTGAATCTCCTCATGTTTGTATTACACCCCTCCCTCCTGACACAAGAATATTCATCTGAGCTTTGGTATGCTTTGAAGGGACTACCTAATCAGAAATCAAATCGAGCATCGAAGAGGATAAGCCTCTTGAGGAACTTGGGAATCACTTTGTAAATGACCAGCTGACATAGGTATTTCTAGCTCTACTTTCAGGTGAGGAAGGTACTCAGGATTAGAATTAGTCTTCCCAAAGGAAGAATCTGAGTCTTCTAAAGAACAACCATAGAGGTAAAGCTATCCGATAGAGAAAAAAAGAAAGATATCACTTGAGAGACCCTAGAAGCTGCCATAAAATCAAATATGATCTTAATCAGATCCTGATGAATAGGATTTATAAATTTACCTCTTTGAAACCTCTAGGTCAAGCATTCCAGTCATCTAAAAAGAAATGTTGGAACATTCATGGCCTCTTCCTCTATAATTGGTTTAGGAACATAATATGAAAACTCTTAAGAATATCTTGGTCTACATCTAGGGAAAAATATTTCATAATAAATAGAGCAATCTGATCCCATGGATTCTTTAGTGACCTCCTTCTGAATCCATTATTGTAATTTTTGAGAACTTCACCTGGGTCCAAAAAAGTCTCCACTTATTTGGACAGAGAATGTTTCTCCCTGCAATGGTTGACACAATTTTTTGGGAGGCTAGTAGCTTCCCCATTCAATTGAATTTAAATGGAAAACTCCAAGTCTCCAACTTTAATCATCCCATTCTTCCAGGAGCTAGCCACATTCCTTGCAAAGAAGGGATGGTGATAATTAAACTTCTATAAGCATTTTAAAACTTCCCTCATATTTTTTTTTAGATATTCATCTATTTCTAGCTTGGCGGATTCCATAATAAGGATTTCCTTGTTAGATGACTTCATGGTGGTTTTCATTTTAAGGACCCGCAACCAAACACTCCCCTAGAGAATTGACAAAATAACTCAGAAGTAGATATCCAGTAGAAAGGGTGGTGGGAATAAGAAGGGATGTGGGTTAGGTGTCATTTCCATAAGGGGTATCAGCACGAGGAAACAAATTGGTCCTTTTCCACAACTAAATATATTTATTAAAAATAATGGGTCTAAGACTGTAGAGTCTTATGCATATAAAAATGAGGATCTCTATAAGCCTGAGAAACCAAATTCTCATGGCCCAGTCCCAGCCAATAGCTCTCCTTAAAATCCACCCTACAATTGACCTAGGATAAAACAACTTGAACATTAAAGGGGGTGAATAAAAGGTCATACTAAAATAGGAATTCTCCATGAGATAGAAAAATGTGCTAGTTAGGCCCAAAGTTTAGAATCCTCTATAGAATACATTTGAGAAGGGAATTCCATAGGGGTCGTGTGACCAATGACAAGGAGACCTATAACCTCCATAGAAATCAAGCCCTAGAGGAAGTCCTCCTTCCAAATGCATAGACCAAAATTGTCCACACCCAAATTTACCATGAAATTAGTAGACATATTTTCTTCCTGATATATGTATTGAAAAGTGATAAACTCAACTAACTAGGTGAGTCTTTTATTTTCAAGTAGAATGTTTTTCATTGACAGATTGCCTAAGGCTTGCCCTTTCATGTAATTTATGGTTATGAGGGAGTATCCTTCTATTATTATTTTATGAGGATCAAAGGAGCTTTCCAATTGTATTCCATAATAGAGGGCCCTTACTTTCACAAACTAATTGGAGTTAACTCCTAAACCTTCATTATAAGCAACATAATTTCACTTATGTGATTTCTGATAATGACCCTCACACCTGCTGTTCTTGGGTTACCTTTCATGCTAACATCGAAGTTTACTTTAATTCAATATGGAGGTGGGGGAATCCAGAAAAAAGAAGATCTCAGATTAATAGCAACAGGTGCCATCGACTCCCTAGTAGGTTTGAAGCCCAACTTTCCAAGATACTCTTAAAATTCTTGTAAAAATATTCTTTACAACAAGAGGCGATATTTTCCACAATAGTTGTCACACTATTGGAACACATGAAATCAGCCGAATTAGAAATATTATCAAAATCCCTCTGATTGCATTCCTTCAAAACACCCTAGAAAATGTGGACTAGGTTGAAATACTAGAATAGACAAAGGTGCTTTGAGGAGAAAGGGGATGACCACTGAGCCAAAATATTAGAGAGGGATAAGGAAAGAACCCAAGAAAATCCTAAAATACCAAAAACGGAATAAAAAACCTCCCTCATGAATGGGAAGAGGTTAAAAAGGTGGACTAGGACTACTTTCAAGGCTCCACATAGATAACAATGATTACACAAAATCAGGCCTTGAGAACAAAGGTTGTCCAAAGTGACGACCTTATGTTGAACCACCAACCAAAGAAAAATATTAATTTTAGGAATAATACCTTTCCTCTAGATTAATTTAAAAAGGAGCTAAGGGGGACTCAAGTTCTCAAGCAGGATAAAAGTAGACTTAACTAAAATGAGACCATAGGAGTCAACCTTCCAGTAAATGGGAATCATAATCTATCTCTAGCTTGAGAACATACATATATAATAGATCAACAATGATATTGCGGCTCTAGTTTCATTCAGAGATAAATATAGGTAGGAGAGGGATCTCCAGTTTTTACATTTTAGGTGAACAAAAATAAAATTAGACAACCTAGAACCAAAACATATTCTACACAAGGCTTCAATTGTTGAGCAAGGTGCAACGATAGTATTGTCTTTGTTGTCAACACACTCAGATGGACAGGTTGATGCAATGGATAGTTGTTCGAAGTTTTTTCACAGTATGTACAATGGTGTTAAAGGCTTATAAGTATGTTTTTGATGTTCGGGTGAAGTTGTTACAAGTTTTTCGTTCAAATTTGCAAAAGTTGTAAAATCGTTAGGAAGTCAAAGTAGCAAAAGTTGTCAAAAAGGTGCGCTCCTTGCTTGCAGTGCATGGTTGGATAGTTCGGAGCATGTTGGCATGCTGGGAAACATGTTAGAATAGTGTTGGAAGTGTTAGCTCGATGTTTGGACTGATATTTTGCATCGTCGATACTTGGGCAATTTTGAACTTAGTTGGACAGTTGTAAAATTTGTGTTAGAGGCCACTTTACAAGAGGAACATTAAGAAATCCATGAGGATTTAGACCTTTAAAATTTTACTGGAGCTATTATGATGTACAAAGAGCTTATTTTTTAAATTTCATGCCGAACAGATACCCGAGGAATAAACGGTAGCAGTTGTAAAATGCCTCTGCAGTACTTTTTTCAGTTTGTGACGTGTAAAATCTGCGTCATAGGTCACTTTGTGGGAGGAATATTAAGCAATCCATGAGGAATTGGACCTCAAAACTTTTACTGGAGGTAGCTAGATATACTGAGAGCTTAATTTTTAAATTTCAGCCCAAACAGAGTATGGAAGAAGAAACGGTGAGCGTTGCAAAATGGCTTTGGAGCACTTTTTTCAGTTTATGTGACATGTAAAATCGTCATCAGAGGCCACTTTGTCGGAGGTACTGTGAATAATCCATGAAGAGTTAAAATCAGAAATTTAAACTAAATATAGTTGGTTTATCCAAGAATATATGTTTCAATTTTTAGCCCGTTTGGAAATTTGAGGAGGAAGTTATGACTGTTACAAAAAACCCTATCAACTCTTTTTGGCATTTTTGGCAGTTCTAAGAATGTAATGGTTGAGTGGTACTTTTGTGTAACTGAAAAAAAAAAGAGTTTAATGTGAAGAATATATATGTTTTAAAAGAAAATGGAGAAGAGGGTTTTTTGAAGAAAGGATTGTCGGTGCATGTTGTGAAGAATTTTTTTCTTTGGCATTTTGATTGAAAAAATGTGCAAGGTGTGAGAAAATCAATGTGCAGAGTTGAGAAGATTGAAAAGGTTAGACAAAATTTTTTAGAGGAGAATATTTGTGAGCTAGACCACTTAGGGTCTTTTGATGAGATTTAATACTTTTATCAAAGCTTTTTAAAATTTTCGGGTTATGAAGAACACAAGCTTATACTGAGAGGGGGGGTGAACAATATAAGACCACTTTTTAATTTTCTTTTCAATTCAATATTATGCAGTGTATAGATATCGGTGTCAATAGTAGTAATCAAAGAAATGCATAAAACACCATACACAATAGAGACACCACAGTTTACGTGGTTCACCCAATGTAGGCTACTCCACGGAGAAAATATTTTACTAAAAATTTCTCCATAAATATCTTTGGGAATCCTTCCCAATTTTTATTTTGTATGGACATTTGTCCAAAGGAGATGTTGATCCCCTAATCTCAATTTTGTGGTTTTATTCCACAGGAGAACTCTTTCTCCTTATGCTCTGGCTAGTGATCTTCTAGAATACTTTGTCTCTCTGTTGCACTAACTGTTGGATTTCTCTCCACTTGAAGACTCCTCATTCAGATCTATCTTCAATTGTGCTAGCTACTGGATCTCTATCCACTAAGACTCTGTCCTCTATACTCTGTCACCTCCAAAGCTCTATCAATAGGCTCACTCAGAACCTACTCAATAGGCTCACTCAGAACCTGCTCAACAAGCCCACACAGAACTTGTCCAAATATGCTAAAAAATATAACATATAACTTGTCAAATCTACTCAAAAAGCTCACATAGAACTTGTCCAAATATGCTCAACAAGCTCACACATAACTTGTACAGTATGCTCAAAAATCTCACACAGAACTTGTCCAAATATGCTCAACAATCTCACACAGAACTTGTCCAAATATGCTCAACAATCTCACACAGAACTTGTCCAAATATGCTCAACAATATTACACAAAACTTGTCCAAATATGCTGTCCAAATATGCTCAAAAATCTCACACATAACTTGTCCAAATCTTCTCAAGCAAGCTCACCAAGAACTTGCCCAAATCTGCACTAGCAAGCTCACCAAGAACTTACCCAAATCTACACTATTAAGCTCACCAAGAACTTGCTCAATAATTCAATCTCATAGAAGCATAAAGAGAATTTTTAGAGACTCAATATGTTCTTATACTCAAATCCAATATCAACTCAAATCAATCTTATAGAAGCATAAAGAGAATTGTTAGAGACTCAATATGTTCTATCCTCAAATCTCAATCTCAACTCAAATCAATCTTATAGAAGCATAAAGAGAATTGTTAGAGACTCAATATGTTCTATCCTTAAATCTCAATCTCAACTCAAATCCATAATATAGAATAGTTTGTTTTATAGAACTTGAACAACCACTTCACACAATCACTTGAGTAGGATCAAACAACTCTTCTCAACCAACTACCACAAGGAACAACTCTTTCTTACAAACCCTAGTCCAAGCATGTATCAACCAACTCAAATGTTAGAAATATTGATTAATAACACAACAATAACATCCAAATAACATGTTATTACTCCTACTCAATAACATACACCATGTCACTTCATAAATGAATTGATCTCTTTTGAAAAAGAATAAAACAACCTTCACTTTTGAACCTATTTATAAAATCAAAAATATCTATTTACACACATGTTATTTCTCCCTCTAAGCAAGTTAATCAAATAGCCCTTGGAATAAGATTTCCAATGATATATAATATAATATACTTCTAAAAAATAAATCATCATAAATATCTCTATTTTTAAACATGCATCATAACCCTTATTCCTCCTAGGGAACCTTTAGAAAAATAAAATATATCTAAAAATTATTAACTTGCCTCTGTCCCTGATGGGATTCGATCTCGTGTCCTTCCCTGCTCAGTGCGTTAACCACAACCAACCTTCTGTTGGGCCACACGCCCTCATGTGCTCAAAAGGAGCACACAACAAAACCTTATGCCGTGAATATCTGTGCCCTTTGAAAATAAAATGTGCTTCACACGTTTCAACATAGAAAAACACCTCCAGCAAGAATCGAACGTAGGACCTCCTAATTCACACATAGTGCACGGACCACTAGGCCAAGGAGGCCTATACATTTGGCTTTACTCCACAATAGTCTCTTCAACGAATGCAAAAATATTAAGTCTTTTAAAACTTTTTTTATACACACTTCGACACACGATGCACAAGCTCTTTTACCATTCGAATCCAAATATCAAATCGGACGCTTAGGGAAATAAATCGAAACTTTGGGCATATATATATATGTCATACTCATTTCATTTTACGTCGGCACTATAATTTAAATATTAGTTTTATGCCTTTTCCTTTTTTTTGACGTCGACGCTATAAATTAAATTTTAATTTTAATTTAAAATTTAAATTTTAAATAATTTAAAATTTAAACTTAAATATTTAAAATTAAATATCTCCATCATCGGGGCACCTTTTTTGATGAAACAAAAATCCAACCTAGGTTTTAAGAAAAACCCATTTTAAATCTACCATCCATGGTTTTAAATAAAACCTTTTATTTTGCCTGCCTTGGTTTTCACTAAAACCATGTATATATCCATGCTCTTTAAAATATCATAAATGCTCATTTATGAAATGCTTTGGCCACCAAAACTCAATGTGATCCATGTGACATCAATGATCCTTGTGACATCAATGACAACATAAAATCACTCAAATTTCCAACGATCTCCCTCTTTGTCATTGATGGCAACACCTCTATTGTAAATCACCACAATCACTACAAAAACCATCTCTGAGAATCAAAGGTTCTCCAAACTAAAATTTGAATCAAAGTTACTCCAAACCATCTCTGAGAATCATTGCAAAATGCCTTTGCAGTACTTTTTCTAGTTTATCCAAACTAGTTGGGTTCATTTATAATAACTTCCAATCATGGGTCAAGAGCTTACCGTATAGCTACACTTGATATAAAATAACTAAAAGAACCTATGAACATAATGTATTTAAAAATATATTATATTTAATTGACACCATCCTGTATAATTTAATTCACATCATCTTGAGACTTGGATCATTTACCTTTGATTATTCGTATGCATGGTTTCTTACCTACATGTCTACTTGATTTCATGATTGCTTTCTTATTGGGTTTTAAGCTTAACAATCTCAAAATATCATAGGTCCCAGTATAAAAAAGACACAATATTATAGGTTGAAAATATCAATTATAAAGAGTAGAATAATATATGAGCAATCAAATATATATCTAGGCCAATATAATATTGAAATAACATTCACTTATAATATCAAATATAAATGTAAATGACCAAAATAATTCATGTACAAGCATGAAGAAAATTTACAATATTAATTGCTCAAAATTTGTATACAAGCTTTATTATCAATTATTTTCTTCTTTTTCTCATGTTACATTGTATGGAGTTTTATATCCATAATATAGACATAGAAGATGACTCTTCATGTACATGACTATTGATATCCATATGACAACTCCCATGACCTTTGGCTTATCATCTTGTCACTTGTTTACTAGACTCTTCACTCTCTTCTTACATGCACACTTGAACCTATGACACTTGCACACTTCTACATGAATCTTACTCTCCTACATGCACTCCTAATATAAGATACTTGTGCACATCCTCACTTTATATATTTTCACACTTACATACATGACACTTGTGTACATTCTATAAATACACACTTACACTCTTACTTACATGACACGTGCATTTCCTACACATTGATACTTACATGACAAGGAAATATAAATCACTCATATAAACTATAGAATTAATCCTAATCTATTACATATTTATATTTGTACCATGCAGGTACCATGTGGGTACATTTGCATGTGCTAAATAATGTTATAATATCCAAAACCCCCTTGTATTACATTATTTGGTTATTTGATGTAGAACTAAACTGACCAAATATTTTATTACTCAATAGGTTCTTAAATATGGTGATAGGGTTTCAAACATTTTGTACAAGGATTGAGAAGGAAGATACAAATGGAAAGAAGATTTTTTTACAAGTATACTAGACATTGATGCTAGGAGGCAATTAAGAAGAAATATAACAACTATGATTATTCCAAGGGATGCCAAGGATAAATTTATTTGAGAGTTGAAAAGCTTAGGAGAAAGAACAACAAGAAGTGGATATAATGTTCAACACAAATATAATAATAATGTCACTAGAATATGGAGAGATATTTTGGATATCCCAATCATTCCTAAAATTAAAATGTTTGTTTGGCTAGTAGGTTTTCATGGCCCCTCTCAATGTGTTTTTTGTAATAAGGAGGAGGAGAGTATTGACCATCCCTTGTGACATTGCTCAATATTCTAGAATCTATGGCAATGGATTCTTAATATGTTTGGTAAATGCATGGTAATGAATAAAAAAATTGAATATTGGTTAAAAAAATGGTAAAGCACTTATAAAATTGAGGCTTTACAAACAATATGGGATATATCAAAAGAACCAATAATTTGGACTTTATGGATAGAAAGGAATAGAAGAATATTTAAAGGAAAGGAAAGAAATTTAGAGGTAATGAAAAAGAAGATATGTTTAGCCATATAGAAGTCTAAATCAACCCTATCAACTCACCCAATTCCTAATTTAAATGCAGAGAGTCTTGATAGATGAAGTCAAGTCATTAAATGGAATTATGATGTTGGGTACAAGAGAAGAAAAAATAAGGTAAATAATATAGTGGAAACCGCTAGATGTGGAGTGAGTTAAATTGAATTTTTATGGAGAATATAAAGGAAATTTAGGACCAGAATAAGGAGGAGGAATAATTAGAAATAATAGAGAGATTTTGTGTCAATATGCTTTCAATAGTGGATTTAAGATAAATAATGAAGTTGAAGCTTGGGCAACTTTAGAAGGGTTAAATATATGTAAACAAATGAAATGGAATAGAGTATGGATTAAAGGTGATTCTATCATAGTAATAAATGCAATTTTGAGGAAAGCAAAGGCTCCATAGAACATACAAGAGATAACTTTGGAAATTCAAGATCTTGCTAAAGAGTTTGAAGAAATCAGGTTTACACATATATTAAGGGAAGGAAACAAATGTGCAGATAAGCTAGCCAATATAGGGGGTTTGATTGAGGATCGTAAAGTTAAATTCTCTTTTGCATGGTTAGAGGAAGTAGAAAGTTTAGTTGAAGCTACCAAAAAATGTTGATTGCCTAAATATATTAATTATTAAGATTTACTTTAATGGTTTCCATTGGTAATATATATTTTTTGTAACAATAATGTGTTTTTGTTTATACTATTATTATAATTTTTTTGGTTGCACTTGTTTTTCTGGAAGGAAACTAGCAATCCAGATTTGGTAAAGTGGACTATGATAGTGCAATGTTTTGGAAATATTACTCTACTAAGATGCAAGGCACAGATATTAGAGGTGACGTTTTGGCATTGTGAAGGCGGCTATAGGAAAATGTCAAGGAAAATGCTAAATTTTGGAGTAATTTTATTCATACAAAGATTTGAAAAGATCTAGAAATGAAAATCAAGAATTCAAACATTTTATGTAAAATGATGTAGGTTTCTAGCTATAACATCTCAATTGAGATGAGAAGTGTGTCTATTTGTAAAATCTCAAACTCTAAAAAAGAGATATGTAATTTATCAAATATGGAGAATTGAATACAACCCTTATTATCAAGCAAAAAAAATAAATAATAAATAATTATTTTTAAATATTATAAAAATTAAATTAAATTTTATACTTAAAAAAATCAAATATATTATTTTCACAAAGTTTTCCATATCTTTGAGTGTTAATTATTTTTTTCATACTAATGTAGTAATTGAAAGATGTATATATTCTTATGTTCCTTTTCAAGATAACATCCACCTATTTTTGAGTTTCATATGATGCCTTCAAATCTTCCCTTTTAATAAATTTTTCATCTTTAAAATTCATATAATACCACATACTAAAGTCTCGAGTTTCGTATGGTGCCTTCAAATCTTTCCTATTAATAAATTTTTCATATGGTGCCTTCAAATATTTCCTATTAATAAATTTTTCATATGGTACCTTCAAATTTTCCCTGTTAATAAATTTTTCATCTTTAAAATACTTATAATGCCACATACTAAATTCTTGTTAAATTTCTCATCTTTAATGGCACATACTAAATTCTGGTTATATTATTATTTGTTTATGATTTATACTTGCATACCATCAATTCTTTTATATTTATAATTTTCCATTTATTTAAAAAAAATAACGTATAAAAACTCAAGTAGATATTTATAGTAAAATATGAGAAAAATATTAATAAATATGATTCAATTCATATTTAATAGTAGAAATTAATTTTTAAAAAATATTAAAAACTATTAAAAATAAATATAATTCAATATTAATAACAAAATACTAATAAATAAAATTCAACTCAATATTAATTGTATAAATGGTCATCCTCATCCCACCATGATTTTTTATAAGGGGGAGAGTTGACCTTTGAAAGCACGAGATTTCGAAATATTGAAAGGAAAACTAATGCGATGTATTCAAAACCCAAAGTTAACGCTTAAGGTCCTATAAAGTGAAATGCATGAAATGAAAGAAAAGAGACGAATTTAAATGAGATAAAAGGAAGTATAGAAAGCACAACCCTTTTTATTTATACTCTTCCAATTCGGTTACAAAGACGTCTCCTCCCTTTTAGGGGGTAGGAGCGTTAACATAGTTTCAATTACAATCATGGATTTAGTGTTCCTCCTTCCGCATGCCCACATGTGAAATGGGTGAGCCAAAGTGTTGCCGTCGCTGGTATTGATGAATCTTTAATCCTTGCTACTCCTCCTGCGTTCAAAGAAACAATAAATCGTTAGTAGCACCTATGTATGATAATGAAACTCGCAAATCTGAAAGAGTACTGTTAATGAATATAAAAGATAAATATAATGATGATTAAAATGAGTCTAAATAGACTAAAAATTTGACAGAAGCATAATCATGTAACTAGCAAAATACTGCAAAAGAAACAGTCACCAAATTCGATACAAATCCGTATTCGTTCCGTGGTGGGACGAATAAACCTGCAACAGATTGGTATTTGTTTCGGGGTGAGACGAGTAAACGTGAACGATAAACCTGCAATAAGGCAGGGGGTGTCCGAAGGCAAACCACCCGTCGGTTGAGACTTTGTTTCGACACCAATCCGCTTGGGATGAGTCCAAAACCTGTTGTGATGTGTTGTCGACAAATTGGTAGGATATTGTGGCCAAAAAAATCGGGTTTTGGGTCTTGATTCGTGCCTCCAAAAGTCACCCAATAACCTCCCTTTCGATTAAGAGATTATGGATGTAAAAGCACAAATCATAAGTAAGTAAAATGGCAGCACTTCGTTGCTCAAAATGCTCCTTCTCTGTCTATCTTTTGGGTGGGAAAACTCCCCAATTTATAGACCTTAGGGTCTCCTTGTTTGAATTGCGCATGCGAGGGCGCCACTTGAGTTTGCATGTCCTAATTTTGAGAGAAAAGCTAACTCCCTGTTACAAAATCGTCTTGCATGATAAAGACACTCATTACTGAAGTCTTTCTTCTCGAATAAAATCTAGTCCTCGCAATTGCATGGCCTGAAGCCTCAGTTAACTGGCGGAGTTGCCGAAGTTTGACTTTTTTTTCCAGTCAAACCTTCTATTCATCCCACCCCGGGATGAATTCTGTATTCGTCCCTGGGTGGGACGAATGACAGTTTGTATTCGTCCCTGGGTGGGACGAACAGAGAGCAAGTTGCCAAAAATGTGCCAAATTGACCTCTGACCTCTAAAACTGCTTTTGGAAGTGGTTAGGACCACTGTTTAACCTCTGGGGGCTGCCCTAGGGACTGTTTGTGTCAATGCGATCAGCGCTTGTTGTCACGTAATCGGATTGGTGCTATTTTGGTGTCTACAGATGCCCCTTTTTGGGAAGCGCTGTGCAAGGCGCAGCGCCGAGCAAAAATAGATAACCAAAGCACTAATGATTAGGGTTTCTCAGTAACCTAACCAACTCTTGATGCCCCAAGTATGGAAAGGGCACGCATTCTTGAATCCTTGCTTCTGACGAGCTAAGGAACTTAATTCAAGTGTTAACCTTGTTCGGTGAGGTGTTACTTGAACTTGGACATTGATCAGTCATGAATAGGCAAAGGGCGCAACCTTTTGTCTATGGGAACCTTGAGTTCATGATTCACGAATGCCAAGTGTTTGATCAGTTTGTGATTGTTGCTTGTTTGTTGCCCCAAGCAGGGGCGTGATTGTCTTTGTCAATGATCCTTTGAATGCGTGTCATTTCCTTGATTGGGTATGTTGTTGTTGATTGGCGACTAAGTGTGACTACCCCCTCAAGCGACGAATCGATGAGGGAATGACCAACATGAGAAAAGCGACGAGTCGCTTGACCCAAGATGACTTAGGTAAGGGTGCCTTCAGTTGTTTACCATTAAATGCGAAAGCAGTTTCCGAACATTCTGACCTATTTTTGGTGGGTTTAAACCCTTTTTGTGATGCATTTGAGCTAAATTGCAAAACGCCTCCTGGAGCCGGCATGGACCTTCTTAGGGAGTAGATAGTGACAATTTGTAACCCCAACGTCTATTTTGGATGCCAAGAATTGAGCAAAGCCCTTCTTTGCAATGTTATTGCTATTTTTGGTGGGTTTTGACCCTTTTTGGGATGCCATTTGGGGATGAAATTCTCGAAAATTCGTCTTCCCGTGGAGCGGTCCGGCTATGGTAGCCTTCTTAGGGAGTAGGATAGTGAGGATTTGTGACCTCGACATCTGTTTTGCATGCCCGGAATGTCAAGTGCAAAAGCACTCTCATTGGACAGTTTTATTGCTCTTTTTTGTGCATTTTTGTGCATTTGTTTGTTGTTTTTTGAAATGTTTGTTTATGATGATGTATGCATGTGGGATTATGATTGCGATGTTGCTAATTATATGATGTATGCATATGGAATGAATGAAATGATTTGTTGATAACTTGTCGATGGCACCATAGATTGTACAAGATTTACTAGTTTGTTGTACTTATGGGATGACTTTGTGGAATGACGTTGCATGTGACAACTTTGTTTTTGTATTTTGCATTTTTTTTCTGATGGTGATGTATGGAATGAAATGGACCAGTTGTTTTTAAAATGTAGTTAAGATTTTTTGAGATTCAGATATTTTAACTAACTAGCCAAGACTGTACATTTATCTCGCAAGACTTTTGAACAAGGTATAAATCCGACTTGGAGGTTAACCAAGTTATTTCACATCCCTGTGTGTGCAATTGAGTTCGTTTATGTGGTATTTGTCAAGATACCACCAGTGCAAGATAGGCTATCAACCAAACCTATACTGAGGATCACCTAACTAGCTCCACTAACTCCATTGTTGTATTTAGCAAGATTAATCCATGGGACAATCTAAGGTACCATAAGCTAGCTCATCCACATGCAAACATTGGTCTGCTCACACGCAAAGCTAATGTGACAGACATATCGTCATGCGGGTAGGATACCGCCATTGCCAGGTAGGCTGTCCACCAAACCTGTAATGAGGATCACCTAGATGGTTTTCGAATACTGAGAATTCCAGGGATTCAAGTTCAGGTTTTTTATTGGTTCAATGGTTTGGGATATTTGCTCGTATACAAAGTGATGAAAATCACTGTTTATTTTGTTCTTCTTCTTTTTTTTGTTCTTTTGAGCAAGGATTTTGAATAGTGGTGATAACCACTGTTATTTGATTTGGATTTTGAGCTTTGTAATAACATTGATCCTTTTAGGCCTTGGGGATGACTACCCATCCTTGGCAGGGACGTGTAGTACGAATCCTTACGACTTTGGGAACCAAAGGGTAGTATGGAGATTAGGAAGTGAGGGTATTGATCTTTTAGGCCTTGGGGATGACTACCCATCCTTGGCAGGGACATGTAGTACGAATCCTTACGACTTGAGAGACCAAAGGTGATTGTGATGATGGCTTGTGGAAATGGTTTTTTTTTTTGGAATGGTCATTGATTCTTTTAGGCCTTGGGGATGACTACCCATCCTTGGCAGGGACGTGTAGTACGAATCCTTACAACCTTAGGAACCAATGATGATTTTTGAATTTTTGGTAGTGATGGAAACCACTGTTGATTAGGAGGAATGGATGGGGAAGAGCTTGTCCTTTTGTCAATTCTCAGCATTCTTGAACCATTCGCACAGGGGGATGAACAGGCTAATCTTTCACCGATGGTACCCTAGACTGCTTTGTAGGTTTCTCTTGCGTTCACACAACTTAGGAATTATTTTATGTGTGTAAATTTGTGTAGGGATATTACATAACGAGGTGTGACCCAAGTAAAACTTTCCCGTGTAAAATCTGTTTAACTGTGTACAATTTTTGGCTAGAAATTTAAAGACAGCTGAATGACGAAAACCCTAAATACATTAGGAGACAACTGACTTTGCTAAAAATGGGGATGGTGTGATGCGGGATGTATGCATTGATAAAATTGATTTGATGTGGAAAATGATGGGATTGTCAAGTAATGACAGTCTATGGTGCTTTTGACTTGTATAACCAACAAATATGCAATGTATGAATGTGATGCCTAATGCAACCTATATTTTTGTATTTTTGATGTTTTATGAGTATGCATGGAATGGAGATGCAATTTTTTTTTTTTTTTTGATGATTTAATTGTTTTTGTTTATTTTTGAATATTTATTTTTGACCAAGCGGTTATGGGCACCCTTGGAGCTTTTGTATTGACCAAAGGGTTTATGGACACCTTTGGGGCATTTGGTTTGACCAAGCGATTGCAAAAATCCTTGGAGCTTTTGGTTTGACCCAAGGGTTTATAGATACCTTTGGGGCATTTTGGGTTGACCAAAGGGTTTATGGACACCTTTGGAGCATTTGGGTTGACCAAGAGATTACGAAAATCCTTGGAGCTTTTTAGGTTGACCAAGAGATTACGAAAATCCTTGGAGCTTTTTAGGTTGACCAAGAGATTACGGAAATCCTTGGAGCTTTTTAGGTTGACCAAGAGATTACGGAAATCCTTGGAGATTTTGGGTTGACCAAAGGGTTTATGGACCCCTTTGGGGCATTTTGGGTTGACCAAGGGATGGCAGGAACCCTTGGAGCATTTGGGTTGACCAAAGGGTTTATGGACCCCTTTGGGGCATTTTGGGGTTGACCAAGCGATGGCAGGAATCCTTGGAGCTTTTTTGGTTAATGTAGTCGGCTTGCTCTTCGGGGGATAGAAGTACCCCCAGCTTGAGAATCTATGGATTCATTGGATCTGTGTCGATGTCTATGTCAGTCGTTGCCTCGATCGACATGTGGGATCCGTCCTCCAACTGGTGTGGAGTTGGGATCAAATGGATATCGTTTGCTGAATTAAGATCATCGTTAGGAACGTCAAGTTCCTCTTCAAAATGGAAGACATCCTGAGTTTGTCCTGGAGTGAAATGAAACATCCCACCACAAGGCCAATACTCTGATGGGGATGGTGGTGTGTCAGCACGATCCCAATCTATAGCGTCTATGTCTAGATGCAATGACCATGTTGGGTCGGCTGGATCATGGATGGGGGTGATCAAGTCAATGGAGATCATGTTGATGAAATGATTGCAACCTCCATTACCGTAGGTGTGATGACTATGACATTCTGGATGCTCTTGATGCTTTGGATCTGGCTCTGTAGGCACTGGTACAAATGGATCAGCCCTATATGCATGGACATGCAGATAGGGTCTGCCCTAGGCACTGATGGTTTGATAGGGTCTCCAGGCAGAAGATGCTCTCTGTGTACCTGGAGTGGCGGGTGCAGTAATTGCTATAACTACGTCGGGTTGAGGTGCCACCTATGTCTTGGACCTATGTGTAAGTGTTCAAACATGTCATCTATGTCCAAGGGATATTGTTGTTGCATTTTTTGCATGTGGTTGAGATAGGCCATCTCGGTTTCATCTTCGTAATCACTATCAGAGATCCACAGGCCTTCATTGGCTCCAATAACCGCTTGCGACATGGGAAGATCATCTTGCTCGAGCAAATTAATATGGTCCCAACGAGGTTGTTCCGCTCTCTGTGGGGGGACCTGATTTTCTTGAGGTAATCTATGCTCAATGGGATCATTCAATGGGAACATGGTCAAGAAGCTTTCTTGATAATCATCCATGGGAAGCATGTGGGAATGATTGCTTCCTGACTCAAGAGGATCCCAAGGTGATACCTCATACTCCAACTCATCATCCGAAGACTCTTCTTGGTCTTGGTCATACCCTTCGTGGAGGTGAGTCCTAGAATTGTCTCCCATTGCGACCGAAGGGAAAGGGTTGTTGAGGTCAACAAGGTTGTTTGTGTGTAATGGGAAATAATCCCCCAATGTATAAGTTGTATTTGGATTGGCATATGGATCTGATGCCAACCCATCCTTGTTGCCTATCCCTAGGCCTTGCATGTTTTCGACCAAGATGTCGAGGGGCAAAGGGTGATTAAACCCTACTCCCGACTTGTCATAAGGCATTTGGTATCTTGGTTGGCACAAAACATGCACTCCTTGTTCATACCTGCCCAACCCATATCCATGCCAATTGCATTGGCTAAGATATCTTAATGCGAAGTCTGGGTTAGACAGATAATTGACATCCTCCACAAAGGGCTCTTCATCTTCCTCTTCTTGTAGGGAAGGTTCAACGCCATTATCCAGGCCCCCATAAATAAAGTTTGTCTGATTAGGTGGGTAGCCTAAAGGAACCACAGAGCCTATGGGGAGTCGAGGTCTCCCCATGTCTTGCATGGACTCAATTGTGGGCGTTGCTATAATGTTTTGCACTATATACTCCCCCATGCCTATGTTGGACATCTCAACGGTGATCGTTGGCGATTGATAGGGGGCGAATGGGAGTTCTCCCTGAGTCCACTCCATGTGGGGTGAACTAGGCATCTCGACTTCCATTCTATTAGGCATCTCTTCTATCGAGATGTTGGAGACTAAGGGTGGTTCCTCTTCCAGGGGCTTCTTTCCTTTGTCCGTTGGTGTGGCCACCATAGGTGGCGTCATTGTGGGAGGACCAGATGAAGAAGATGAACCCGCCTGGGAATTTTATTGATTTGGTAATGGAGATTCTTGCGTAATCGGACCCCTTTTAGATGGATTTAACTGAAAATCCACATGCATTGAAGGAAGGGTCGACTGCGGCATTAGTTGCACTGAATTGCAGTATTTGAAAGGCTCTAAATCTATGGGGACCACATGCACTTGTCCTTCAAATGTATACTTTAAACATTGATGAGCAATTGAAGGGACACACTTCATGTCCCGGATCCAAGGTCGCCCCAACAAGATATTGTAAGCCATCTCACCTTCTAAAATGTGGCACAATGTATGAATGTTCTTTTGTCCCACTTGTATGGGTAGGACAATTGTGCCAATTGTCGAGCATATCGCATCATTGAATGCTCGAAGAGTATAAGTGGAAGGTACGATGTGAGAGGCTGGCAACTTCAAATGTTTTAAGGTGGCGGTTGTAATAATGTTACTGGACGAACCAGTGTCTACCAACACCCGCTTATATGGAATCCCGTTGACCCATGCAATAACGTGCAGGGGTGGATCCGCCACATCACCAACCACCAATTTTAATTCATCTTCTCGAAAGGTGATGACTGGTTTCGTACACTGTTTCACATGGCCCACGAAGTTGTTGAAAGAATTTGCTTCATGGGGATGCAGCTCAATTGCCTTTAAGATCTCCATGAGAGCCTCCCGATGGGGCGTTGATTGTTGAATAAGCTCATATATGGAGAGCCTAGCCGACGTGGTCCTTAGACTTTGAGTAAGTCTAGTTCGAATCGTGGCCACTGGTCTAGGCGGGGGAAGCTATGTAGGGGTCGGTTGAGTTTGTGACGTTGATGGAACTTCTCTTGTGGCTACCGCGGGGGCAGCTCCTGGGTATCTCTTGTTCTGAGTCACGATGCTTATCATCCCCACATACCCTTCCATGGGGCAATTCTGTTGCACCTCATTGACATGAAGAGGTTTTGCTTGTGCATCATGTGCGGGCAAAGGATCTCTAAAAATGCCCATTTGTTGGTTGTTAGGCGCTATGGGATTATCCACTGCCAATGTGTTGTTGTCAATGAGATCTTGCACTAAACCTTTGAACTTCCAACAGGCGTTAAGGTCATGCCCTTTCCTTCTGTGGAACCTACAGTAAAGATCCTCTCTGTAGCCCTTAGGCTTTGGTGCATTAGGATCTATTATTTGAATCTCTGGCAGATTAATCAAGTTTGCCACTGACAAACGATCAAACAAGGAGTCCCTGGACTCGGTGTATGGTGTAAATTGCCGCCTAGGGTGACGCTGCTGATTGTGGTCCTATTTTTTATTTTCTCTCTCATAATTGTTTGGAGGCACCGCCTGATAATTAGCCTTCTGAGGTTGTGTTGCTTGGGCAGGCTTAGGGGCGTTGATAGCAACTTGATTGATCGCGGTGGGTTTCTGTTGTGTAGTCCCTATTTTAGTGCTCTTATTCCATTCTTTTTTCTTAGGCTTGGCAATTTTGCCATCCTGTATCTTGATCTCTTCGATAATTCTAGCTTGCGCCAGAGCTTCTTCTAAAGTGGCATATTGCTGCAGCTGCAATAGCACAGAGATCGATCGCAAATAGCTCTTTGCGAACATTTGAGTTAGGTCGGACATAGGAGGGAGGTAGGATAGCTTTGAAAGCAACGTCCTCCATCGATTCCCATATGCCACCATAGATTCCTCCTCATACTGCTTGAGGCTAGCTAGATCACTTAGTGACGCCTTTTTCTTTGTGTTGAAAGTGAAACGTTCTAGGAACGCGTCCACTAGCTGATCCAAGTTGTAGATGCTATGCTTCGGTAAATGGGTAAACCAATCCGAGGTAGGTCCTACGAATGTGGTTATAAATGTTCTTAATAGCAATGCATCATTGTCTTGAATACCGAAGCATTGGCTCAAGAATCGAGTCACATGCTCTTGAGCATCTTCTTCCCCTCTAAAGAGTGCCAACTGGGGCAGCTTAAAATGTTTGGGGTATGGAGGTGCCGGCACTGATGGATGCACAGGATGACTACGGAGTTGGCGTAAAGTAGGCTTTTGGGGCCCAGAAGTCTTGAGTTCCATAGTCTCTAAGCATTCTAACAACACTTTGTATGCATCGGAGGACTTAATCTCCTCCTCCTTGGTTTGCTCCCGCTGTGGGTTGTGGGGAACTTGAGGCCTTTGGAGGGATAACTGGGTAGCACCCCTTCTGCCTTGATAGGGCATTTCAGCCCGCTCTTCTTCTTGTTCATAATCCTCATAAGCTTCTTGAGGAGTGTCCTGGCCTAGGCCTGTAAACATTGATGGGTGCCCGTGGAGGATGCCCATCATGGTTTCGGGGAGTGGCCTCCCGCTCAGGTCTAGGAGGTCTTAGAGGCAGTGCTTGATGAAGTCACGGAGACCTGTCTCGCACTAAGGGGTTGTGCCTCACATACATCTCAGATTTCTATGCGCGAGGGACTGGAACCTTCTCAGGCACATTGTTGTGAAGCAATTCAGCTGTCTGACGTTGAATGCGCTCTTGGTTAAGGCGACACAAATGTTCTAATTGTTGTTGGTCTTGCCTAAGCCGCATGATTTGCGCTTGGCGGGCGGCTAGTTTGGCAAATGCCAAGTCACTTTGTTCCACCATCTCTTGGTTAGGAGGCCTAGATGCCTCCCCTACATGTCTTTCTCGGTCATGGTACTCCGAGACCCCTATATGTTGCTTCCCTCTATCGAGGTTAGCAGCATTGACTTGAAGCTCTGGTCTCAATGAGCGATCTGGATATAAAGCGGGTGCAGACGTGCATCGTTCCCGTGCTATGTACTATTCTTGAGGAACATAGTGATCTTCCTCACATTCTCTATTATATGCATAAAAGGTGCGGGCATAATTGTCTTGCCCTGTCGGGAGAACCTGATATTCTGGATATGGTCTAGTGTGTCTGACATTAATCAGGGGTAAATTAGGAGTAACGAAATCATATGGTTCCTCCTTGTGGACCCTTTGTTGTTCAAGCACTTCATCACTAGGCCACCCATAACGAGCTTCCAAGGGAGGCCTTATATCTAGGTCAAGTGCTACATGTAGGTTGTCTTCTTGAAAGGATCTTTGCTGAATGGGAGTACCCCTTAAGGAGGTGCCTCTATAGTCTTGTCTAGTGATGGCATGAGTTGGAGTGCCCCTCAAGGAGGTGCCTCTAGAGTCATGTTCTGTAAATCGCATGGTGTGGACTAACTTGTGTATCCTGCCGCCAAGGCGGGATGGCCAAGTCTTTAGGGCTATATCGGAGGCGACTTGTCCCCCTTGGTGCATTCTCTGCAGCTTCTACCCGTGATTGGGCTTGGCTACGGGTGTACACCATGGTGATGTTAACCTAAAGATGCGGAGATTCTTTTTTGGATTTTTCTTTTTATGATTTTTTTTTATACTCTAAACAAAAAATAGCATACACACACAAGCAATGATTATCTCTTTTAAAGATTAAAAGTGTGCCCTAAATCTGGTTTAGTGTGTTTTGTTGTTTGTTTTTTTTTGAAATATTTTTATGAAAACCATTTAAATGCAATTATGAAGGCTCTTATGACTCCCAAAATGGTCGCCCCTTCAATATACCATTGCCGGACCGATATACCAACCTCTCTATATACCCGCCCTTACGTGAGGGAGACTATAGGTACGTGAGAGCAGATGATACGTGGAACATAGGTGATACGGAAGGGGAATCACTCTGTTTATGACACCTACCATAGAAGACTTATCCTCATGCGCTAGGAATCACCCTAGCTACACTTGGTCAGCTTTCGTCAGGATTTACGTCTAGCAATAGTGTGATCGGGGTAATGTATGCAAATATCCAAGCCAACATGGTGATGAAATCCATTGTTGGTCTTGCTCAAGGGCTGGGGTTTTACGACCAGCTCCTTGGTTTAAGTAACCACGTGATGTGTGGGGTTCATTTTAATTTGCAAAAAAAATGAAACAGGAAAACAAAAAGGAAACTTTCCCTAAGCCATACAAAAACTGAAAATCAGAAAACAAAAAACAGAAATTTGACAGAGGCTTGTTAAAAACCCCTACCTCTTCTCTGCCCAAAAGGATGTTTCTGATTTGCTGCTCTAAAAAATGCACAGAACGCTATTCGTCCCTGGGTGAGACGAATATCAGAACCGTATTCGTTCCAGGGTAGGACGAATGCCTATTCGCCCCTGGGTGAGACGAATCCCAATTCTGTAATCATCGCGGACCAAAACGAATAATAGTCTAATGACTGAAAAATAGGTACCTGTAATCAAAACAAGCAATTTCAGATCAAAAATCTAACCTAAAAAAAAAAAGAGGACAGAGGTCCCACCGTGATCGCCATTGAAAGCACGAGATTTCGAAAGATTGAAAGGAAAACTAATGCGATGTATTCAAAACCCAAAGTTAACGCTTAAGGTCCTATAAAGTGAAATGCATGAAATGAAAGAAAAGAGATGAATTTAAATGAGATAAAAGGAAGTATAGAAAGCACAACCCTTTTTATTTATACTCTTCCAATTTGGTTACAAAGACGTCTCCTCCCTTTTAGGGGGTAGGAGCGTTAACATAGTTTCAATTACAATCATGGATTTAGTGTTCCTCCTTCCGCGTGCCCACATGTGAAATGGGTGAGCCAAAGTGTTGTCACCACTGGTATTGATGAATCTTTAATCCTTGCTGCTCCTCCTGCGTTCAAAGAAACAACAAATCGTCAGTAGCACCTGTGTATGATAATGAAACTCGCAAATCTGAAAGAGTACTGTTAATGAATATAAAAGATAAATATAACGATGATTAAAATGAATCTAAATAGACTAAAAATTTGATAGAAGCATAATCATGTAACTAGAAAAATATTGCAAAAGAAATAGTCACCAAATTCGATACAGATCCGTATTCGTTCTGGGGTGGGACGAATAAACCTGCAACAGTTTGGTATTCATTCCGGGGTGAGATGAATAAACCTGCAATAAGGCAGGGGGTGCCCGAAGGCAAACCACCCACCGGTTGAGACTTTGTTTCGACACCAATCCGCTTGGGATGAGTCCGAAACCTGTTGTGATGTGTTATCGGCAAATTGGTAGGATATTGTGGCCAAAAAAATCGGGTTTCGGGTCTTGATTCGTGCCTCCAAAAGTCACCCAATAACCTCCCTTTCGATTAAGAGATTATGGATGTAAAAGCACAAATCGTAAGTAAGTAAAAGGGCAGCACTTCGTTGCTCAAAATGCTCCTTCTCTATATCTATTTTGGGTGGGAAAACTCCCCAATTTATAGACCTTAGGGTCTCCTTGTTTGAATTGCGCATGCGAGGGCGCCACTTGAGTTTGCATGTCCTGATTTTGAGAGAAAAGCTAACTCCCTGTTACAAAATCGTCTTGCATGATGTTTCTAAAATAAAGACACTCATTACTGAAGTCTTTCTTCTCGAATAAAATCTAGTCCTCGCAATTGCATGGCCTGAAGCCTCAGTTAACTGGCGGAGTTGCCAAAGTTTGACTTTTTTTGCCAGTCAAACATTCTATTCGCCTCACCCTGGGACGAATTCTGTATTCGTCCCTGGGTGGGACGAATGACAGTTTGTATTCGTCCCTGGGTGGGACGAACAGAGAGCAAGTTGCCAAAAATGTGCCAAATTGACCTCTGACCTCTAAAACTACTTTTGGAAGTGGTTAGGACCACTGTTTAACCTCTGGGGGCTGCCCTAGGGACTATTTGTGTCAATGCGATCAGTGCTCGTTGTCACGTAATCGGATTGGTGTTGTTTTGGTGTCTACAACCTTATCAATAGGGTATTTAACACAATACACACCATGGTTAAGATATCAATAATTATCAAAATAGATATAGTTGAATATTAATAATGTAAATAAAAAATACCTAAAACTTCGTAAATAAATGTAACACCCAAAAATGCATAAATAAATGTAATTGAATTCAATTTATTCATTTTATTTAATTAAAAAATATCACAAAATATATGTAATTTAATATAAGGTGAATGAATAGTTGCAAGCTTACTTCAGTGGTAAGGGATTTGGTCTCTCTTTAAAAGGTCTAAGGTTCAAGCCTCTCTCAGTATGAGGGGACTAGAACCCCTCATAAAAACTTGTGTAAACTAATTGAAAAAGATACTAATAGTGAATGAAGCACGAGACTTGAGCAAGTGCAAGAACAAGCTGCACTAGGTAGCATGGAAGAAAAGTCATATTTAAAATCTCTAATGGAAAGTGATGATGTCCTCATTGGAAATATGGATGCCTAAATTATATAGTAAAGGAAAAGTGAATACATGAAAATTAAGTAGAAAATGTTACACTATAAGTGATTATCAAGAATGATATGGTCGAGCATGATATAATGGTTCTTAAAAGTAAAGACTTAATATGTAAGTTCCATGGATACTAGCCAAGGTTTTCAAAGATTCAAAATTGGATCAAGTGGAAGTGGAGATTGAATTCAAATTACTCTTTGAAATATCTTTCTATAGATTATTTTCATCATCTTTTCAATTTTGAAATTAGGAATAAAATATTAGGTGCTACCTCATAGTTTAGGAGGAGAGATGCCCTTTATTTAAGACCATAAAATGAGAATTGGAATTTTTGAAGGATATGAGATATACCTTAAAGAAATTCATGAAGGACAAACCATTAAGGAGTGAAAGCATGCTATATATGTACCCAAATATGTTGTGGATATTTCAAAAAATTTACCAAATAATCTATTAAGATTAAATTTGAATCAAAAGAATGGGATTAACAAATGGATTATAAAACATTGTATTGTGATGCCACAATTATTTTGAGATTGGACACATGGCAAGAGATTATAAAATGTAAATTATGAATAAAGAGACAATTTTTTTTATGGATAAAATTCAAGATGAAGCAAGGAAACCATACTATAATAAAATTTGAACTAGATCAAGGATATCCACTCCAAAAGAAAAATCAAAGAAATCCTATCTACAACATCATATGACAAAGGCCACCATAGTTCACTGGGAACAACTACTAGAAGAAGCAAAGAAGAATACAAGATAAATTCAAAATAAAATAAAGATGCAAAGGAAGACTTGGAGAGAAAATTTAAATAAAGATAAAATAAAAGGTCAAGATTATTCCAAGAAAAATCAAAATGAACTAAAGGTGCAAAGAAAGACATGGAGAAAAAATTAAATAAATATAGAAGAAATGGTCAAGATTATTCCAAGAAAATCGTTTTCCTCATGTAGCATAGAATCCTCTACTTGCAATACAAATGAAATCAATGTAAAGGTTATCCCTTCACTTTAGGGTTCTAATACAAATGAAATTAGTGTAGAGGTTATCCCTTGCACTTTAGGGTGTCAAGAGAAGCATAACAAAAAAAATGAGTATGGAGGATATTTATAAAAACTTAAGGTTTTCAAAGCAACTTAAGAAAGTAATAAAATAATATAAAGAAATTAATTTGGAGAAGCATAAAGAAAAAAATATTTTTGAGATTATTCCTTGCACTTCACAAACTTATAGATGATAAGTCTCACTATGAGTTATTTGAAAAAGCGAAGAGGACGAATATTCACAAATTAGGCGAATATTAGGATTTCTAAAATTGAAAATTGATGAATATGAGGACCTTCGATGTTGGCCTATTTACCTCAAATTTTCAATACCAAATTTTTTTTTAGGGTTAATTCACCACAATATATTTCCAAACATAGGCATATTTGTACTTGTTGGAAAATTCTTTTCAAGCCTCATCTAATGGTGGTGTTTTTATGAAATTATAATATGATTTAATAGGCCAAAAGTGGCCCTAAATATGACCTTACATTTTAGGGCTACAAATACCCCTTACATTTGATTTGCTTAGGATTTTCCATGATTCACCTTGATTTTTATTAGGATTCACCATTTTTTTTTAAGTACATTTTGAGTCCAACCCCTTATGCATAACCCTAGTGAAAAGATTGATGAAGATACATGTTTTAGTAGGAATGAAAAACAAGAAAGAAAAAACAAAGAGAAAAATAAATTTAAAGGGATAATGATATGAAAAAAATAGCAAATCTTGAAAGTGTCAACATAAAAAATACAAGTAAACTCACAAATAAAAATAAAAACTGATGATGAAAATGATATCTTAGAATATTAAGGGCAGACTCTTACAAAAAAAAAAAAATATATTGAAGAATTGATAGGTTATTAAAAACAACACGTTTATAAATATGAAAACTAAGTAACAACTAATTTAACAATGTAAATGAAGAAAAATAAGTTTAAAATGATTTAATTACATTAATAACAATATAATAAAAATAATATAATATTTTAAAATAAATGCAACTAAAACAATATAATGTTTTGTTTGAGTTAATAAAAACTACAAACTTATTGAAAAGGAAAAATACTAACAATGAATATTCATTTAACTTAACCCAATAAAAATCGCATAATTTTAAAAATAATAAAAAATATAATTCAATATTAATAATTTAAAAAATAAACAAAGTAAACATCATAAGAAACATATTAATAGACAACGCTCTCAGTGTAACTGACTAGTACGAAAACATGTCAAAGCATATGGATACAACTTGGAAATTGTAAATACAGGACATAATGACACCAGCAAAAGATTCATCATTTTTTTTCCATAGAACAATACGCGAGACGGGATCAATAGCGGCTTGTATGAACATAAATTCCGCTAAGAGTGCAATGATTTACACACAACAATACATTATACATTATCAGTGGCGCCCTGTATGAATGTGAATTCCGCTAAGAGCGCAATGTGATCAGAAGGCCAGAAACGCGAAGGAAGCACACCACCATACACTTCCTTTATTTCTTCTTCATCCAAAACCTCAAGCAGAGACTCAACTCTCAAATTCCTCGACGTATAGAATATATAGTCCACAGTTCCTTTAAAACTTTTTACCAGGTTGGTGAAACCCGGTTCGCCCATCATGCTCTTCTCTGCATTCCCAACCACGCCTTGTTCAAAATAGGAAGAATATGCACTCGCTAGAGAAATGTTATGCCTAAACTTATCTGCGCTGAACACACCATAGTCATCCACAGTCAATGGCTCATGCGCAGGACCCAACTGCCCATCCAAAACCAAGTAATACATTTGGGAATTAGGCAAAGAGTTGAAATCGCCAGCGACGACAATGGGCATAGACTCCTCGAAACCTTTTTTTTGAAGGAATGTCAGGAGGGAATTCACCTGCCACAGCTTCACATCAGGAGCCCTCGGACTCGAATGGATGTGTGTATTCGCCACACACAAAACCTCACAACTGCCCTTGAAGCCGAGGACAAGAATTAGGGCCACATTTCTCTTCGCAAACCTTGTTTTAGCTCTTGATCGCAGCAGTAAGCCTTCAACGAGTGGGAATACTTAATTGAATTTACTACTTCTGTTGAAGTATCGTCATATTCAAGCTCATGGTGTTGTAGGCAATCAAAGCGATTGGACCGGAAGAATGTGGCGCAGCCATGCTCGTGGTCTCCCTCATTAGAATGGCGGCGCTTCCCCTTTGGCTTGTAAAAGCCTTGGTATCCACATTTACTAAACTTGGGAACAAAATATTCACTGAAATGGTGATCCTCAACCTCCTGCAGGCAAACTATGTCGGCGTTGTAAGCGATTATTTCGGCCAAGAGAGTTTGCCAACGATATTCCCACTGGAGCGCCCACGAAGGGCAGAAGGGATGATTGTCTGCAGTGGCAAGAGATTTTGCAAGCACATTATAAGAAACAACCTTGAATTTCTGATATCCCTCTGGGCCGCTATAGACCACCTTCATTTGGCGTGGGAATGGATTAACGGGCCTTGGAATGACGGGGTCCGTCACAAGTGAATGTGGGTAAACAATCTCGGCGCCCGTTGTAGAATTTGTAGCTACGCATTGAAGCTTTAAGGGGTGCCCTACATCCTGTGGGGTGGGAGTATAGGAGACGCGGTCTGTGCACTGAAGTGGGAGGAGTTGTTCTGGATGATCCTCTGATGATGATGCTGATTTTTCGACGCGAGACCATCTGAATCTTAGGTCCCATACTTCCTGGTGGGGGTAGATGTCGCTGTAGCTGGATTGGTCAAGGCACATGCAGCTTCCTGCATCATCGGAGCTCTGGGGAGTTAATTTGATGCCGAGTACAGGAGTTTTGGATGGAAGGCTCAGGATTGGCACCAAAATGTTATGAAGAGTCTCATAATACTGCGGTTCACGAATTTCAGATTGTTCGTCCATCTTTATTAATGGAACGCTGCCTTGCATGGAGTGATCAGAGGAAAAGTTGAAGTTGCCAATACTTGAGAAAGGAGTGTGATTTTCATGATACAAACTGGCTATTTATATGAATCCCAATGTCAATTTTGGAGTCGGCGTTCTGTTTCCTTATATTGTCTTTGATTTCTTCGTAGGAAGCTTCTTTTTCTTTTTGTTTTTTCTTATGTTGTTTTTTTTTTTTTATGTTGGGTTATAAGCATGGTTTAAATTCTAGGGTTTTTGGGGTTGGTTTGTGGGCTTCTTTCTTTTGTTTTGGGTTAGTGATATGTACTTTCTTAAGTTTTTTTTACTATCAAGGGGGTTCAAATTTTGGAGTTGTCCCCAAATATCTAAGCGTCTTTTATACTTATCAAATATTCCTAAAATCTTTCTAGATCAAACAATTAATTTTATTTATTTATATATATTTTTAATATGAGATTAAAATTGATTTTATTTATATTGAATCATCATAATTTACCAATATTACACTAACTTATTATATATATATATATATATATATATATATATATATATATATATATATATATATATATATATATATCCTTTAAGTCTCCTTCTTAAATTTTAAGAAATCTACCGGATTAAACTATAATTATGTAATACATTATTAAATTATACTATATATATTTTTAATATGGGATTAAAATTTATTTTATTTATATTACATCATCATTATATAGTAGTATTACAATAACTTAGATATTATATATATTCTTTAAGTCTCCTTTTTAAATTTTAAAAAATCTAATGGATAAAACTATAATGATGTAATACATTAATAAATTATAATATTAAATGTAAATTTATTTACAATTAATTGTTTTTAATGTTCTTTATAATAAATAAAAATAGATAGATAGGTATTAACGTGAAGGGAATTCCAATCATGGAAAATGAAAAAATAAATTTTATAATATTTAAATAATAATTATTTAATGAATCTTGATCAAGTGACATTAGATCAATGGGTTAAATTTCTCAATATTTTAAGGAGACCCAAGTTTGAATCTTTTCAAAATAATATATGGATAATATCTAAGCTTAATTGTAATAATACTATGTGATGATGATGTAATAAGGGGTGGGGCTGCTTCAATCCCATGTAACCCATTAAATTAATTAATTAATGGATTTTTGTGTATTGGTAGATATTAAACATTAAAGCAAACAAATGTTGAGTAATAATCAATTTCATTGATTGATATCAAATACTTAAATACAATAGACAGTTACAACTATAGTATTATTAGTTACAATTAAATTCAATTATAAACTATTAGTTCTATCTTCTCACTTCCTAACTAATACATGCTTATAGGTTACAACTAATCTAACCTCTTTGAGGTGTAATAACAAGTATCTCTTTGAGGTGTAATAACAAGTAGTTTCTAATAAGGTAATATTTTCCTAACATTTCCTCCTTATTACAACATGGCGTATATAAAGAGAGTTGTAAAATAAGTTAAATTTGACATGTATAAGGCTCTTTGTAAAAGTATCCACAAGTTTTTCTTCAATGGGAATGTATTGGAGCTAAATTTGGTTATTTTAAACTTGTTCTTCAATGAAGTGACACTAAACTTCAATGTGTTTTGTTTTTTTATGAAATATTAAATTCTTGATCAATTTTACAACACCTTGATTATCGCAATTCAATATTGTTAGTTAATTTTTAGGTACACCTATATCTAATAATATGTATTATAACCATATCATTTTGCACATAGTTCCTTGTGCAATGTGATACTCTATATTTCTAGATTACAATGTTATTGTTTATTGTTTCTTTTTGTACCATGAGGTAGGTACAAATCCTAGATGAAACACATCCAAATGTTGATCTCCTATCATATATAGATCCAACATAATTTGGGTCCATGTATCCTTATAGGAAAATTATTATTGTTTACATTCCATGCCATACTCTATTGTACCACAAAAATTATGTAAAAGCCTCTTTGTTGCCTTCCAATTAATCTCCCTAGGTTGCTATATAATCCTTGAAAGATAACTCATAGTAAAGCTAATATCTCACCTGGTATTTGTCAGGTATATGAGACTCTCAATCAATTGATGATAAAGAGTACTAGATACCTATGATGACTTATCATATTGGGACAATTGTAAACCTTATCCCACTAGTGTTATCTTTTGTTTATAGTCTATCCTCCAATATTTTTCAAGTAATGTCTTGGCATATTTTGTTTGTGAGACCAAAATATAATGCTTTATTTGAAAATATTCTAAGCTAAGAAAATAGTGAAGAAGTCCGAGATCTATCATGTCAAGTGATTTTTTCAAGTCATTCTTCACACAAATTATCAAATCATCTAAGTTGTCAGTGATGACCAAATCATCAACATAGAACACAAATATCACTATCTCAAATCCAACTTTCTTAAGGTGGATATTTGCATCAAAGGGACTTCTAGTGAAACCATGTTATAATAGATTATCATCAATTTTTATGTACCAAGCTTTTGGAGCCTACTTCAATCTATACAATGGCTTGATTAGTCTATAGAACTTTTGATGTTGTTCATTGATAACAAAGCCTTTAGTTTGTGTCATGTATATTTTTTCTTAGATCACCATTACGAAAGGCACTCTTAACATCCATTTGCTAAATTTTTCAACCAAATTGTGTCGTTAGTGTACACATTACATGGATTGTTTTAATCTTCATTTGAAGGGTGAATGTTTCTTCATAATCAATTCCTTCCTTTTATGCATAGCCCTTTGAAATGGGTCGTACCTTATACTTGTCAATGGATCATTTTGCCTTAGATTTGATTTTGAAGACCCACTTGTAGCCTATGGTATTAGTTCCTTTTGGCATATCAATAAGATCCTATATTTTGTTCTTCATCAAATATTCATACTCTACATATATAACTACCTTCCACTATGGAGAGCTAAGTGCTTCTTTCATTATTGCTAAAATGAAAAAAAGAAGTTTATTGTTTTATGGACTTTAAAAAGGCTTTTAAAATAGTACCTAGAGGTAAATTGTGGAAAATAATTAAAGAAATTATCATACCAACCAACTACGAAGCATTTGTATATAGACTTTGTGAATATGTGGTGGAAAAATCAAGGAATCCAATTTAGATACCAACCTTTTGAATCTACTCATGTTGGTATTATATCCCTCACTCCCGACACAAGAAGATTCATCTGAGCTTTGGTCTACTTTGAAGAGGTGACCTGGTTAGAACTCAAATTGAGCATCGAAGAGAATATGCCTCTTGAGGAATCTTGGGAATCACTTTGTAAATGACCAGCTGACAGAGGTATTTCTAGCTCTACTTTCAATTCAAGAAGGTACTCAAGATTAGAATTAGTCTCCCCGAAGGAAGAATTTGAGTCTTTTAAATAATCTAAAACAACCATAGAGGTAAAGATATTTAGAAAATAAGAAATAAAGCTATCACCTAAGAGAACCCTAGAAGCTACCACAAAATTAAATATGATCTTAATCATACCCTTATGAATAATATTTATCAATTTACCTCTTTGAAACCTCTAGGTCGAGCATTCTAGTGATCTAAAAAGAATTGTTCGAACATTCATAGGCATCTTCCTCTAGAATTGGTTTAGAAACATAATATGAAAACTCCTAACTATCTCTTGGTCTACGTCCAGGAAAAACTATTTCATAATAATTAGAGCAATATGATCCCATGGATTCTTTAGGGACCTCCTTCTGAAGCCATTATTGTAATCTTCAAGAACTTAACCTGGGTCTAGAAAGGTCTCCACTTTCATGGACAAATAATGTTTATCCCTACAATGGTTGGCACCATTGGTTGGGATGTCAGTAGCTTTCGCACTCGATTGAATTTAAATGGTGAACTCAAAGTATTCAAATTTAATCATAACATTCTTCTAGGAGTTAGCCACATGCCTTACAAGGAGAGGATGGTGACCCTTAAAATTCTATAAGTATTTTAAAACTCCCCTCCTCATAATTTTCTTTAGATATTCATCTATCTCCATATTGGTGGGTTCCATAATAAGTATTTCCTTCTTAGAATTATTCTTATATGACTTCATGGTTCTCTCCCTTTCAAGGACCTACCACCAATCACTCCCCTATAGAATTGATAAGTCAAAAATTAGAAATCCCAAAGGAATCAAAAGTAGATGCCCAGTAGAAAGGGTGGTGGGAATAGGAAGGGATGTGGTATAGGTCACATTACCACAAGGGCCATGAGCATTAGGACTCAAATTGGTCCTTTTACATAACTTAAGATCATTATTAAAAACAATGGGCCTAAGACTCCAGAGTCTTATGCATCTACGATGAGGATCCCTAAAAGCATGAGAAACCAAATCCTTATGGCCAAGTCCTAGACAATAACTCTCCTTAAAATCCACCCCACAATTGATCTAGGATAAAATAACCCGAACATAAAAAGGGGGGTGAATAAAATATCGTACTAAAATAGGAAGTCCCCATGAGATAGAAAATTTTACCAATTAGACCCAAAGTTTATAATCCTCCATAGAATAAATATGAGAAGGGAAATCCATAGGTGTCACATGACCAATGACAAGGATACCTATAACCTCCATAGAATTCAAGCCCTAGGGGAAGTCCTCCCTCCAAATGCATAGACCAAAATTGTCCACACCCAAATTTACCATGAAATTAGTAGACTTATTTTCTTCCTGATATATGTATTAAAAAGTGATAACATCGACTAACTAGGTGAGTCTTTTATTTTCAAGTAGAATGTTTTTCATTGACAGATTACCTAAGGCTTGCCCTTTCATGTAATTTATGGTGATGAGGGAGTCTCCTTCGATTATTATTTTATGAGGATCAAAAGAGCTTGTCAATTGTATGCCACAGTAGAGGGCCCTTACTTTCACAAACTAATTGGAGTTAACTACTAAACCTTTATCATAAGGCAGTATAATTTCACTCCTATGATTTTTGATAATACCCCCCACACCTGCTCTTCCTAGGTTACCTTTCGAGGTGACATCGAAGTTTACTTAAATTCAATTAGGAGGTAGGGGAATTCAGATAGTAGAAGATATCAAATTAATAGAAGTAGGCAACACTGACTCCCTAGTAGGTTTGAAGCCCAACAAATTTTACAATATGCTTTTAAAATTCTTGGAAAAATATTCTTTACAAAATGAGGTGATATTTTCAACAATAGTTGTCACACTCTTGGAACACATGAAATCAGCCAAATTAGAAATATTATTAAAATCCCTCTTATTGCATTCCTTCCAAACACCATAGAAAATGTGGACCAGGTTGAAATACTAGAATAGATGAAGGTGCTTGAAGGATAAAGGGGAGGACCATTGAGCTAAAATATAGATAGGGATAAGTAAAGAACCCAAGAAACCCCTAAAATACAAAAAATGGAATATAAAAACCTCCCTCATGAACAAGAATAGGTTAAAAAGTTTGACTAGGACTACTTTCAAGGCTCCACATAGATAATAATGATTACACAAAATAAGGCCTTGAGAAAAAATGTTTTCCAAAGTGAGGACCCTATGTTGAACCACCAACCAAAGGAAAATATAAATTTTAGGGATACGACCTTTCCTCTAGATCAATTTAAAAAGGGGCTAAGGGGGACTCAAGTTCTCAAGCAGGATAAAAGTAGACTTAACTAAAAAGAGGCTAGAGGAGTCAAACTTCTAGTAAAAGGAATCATCATCCAGATCTAGCTTGAGAACATACAGATATAACAGATCAACAATGATATTGAGGGCTCTAACTTCATTTGGAGATAAATATGGGTGGGAGAGGGATATCTATGAAAACATCGAGCAATATTTAATTAATCAACCTAGACTATATAGTACAACTTAGGCTATAGTTAGCACGTAGGAATAGCTAACCACTAACCAAATAGTGCTAACAAATAATAACAAATATTCACTTAACAAAGTGGTTAAGTGAACCTTAGGTAGATAACTAACTACCCTAACAAACCAAATGAGGTAATAAATAGAATTACCATAGTAACTCTAACATCCCCCCTTATTACATTATTTGGGTAATAATATAACTGCCCCAATACAGTGAAGAAGAAGTTGATCTGTTGGTTCTTTGCTCTGTCACAGTGCTCTGGCTGCTCCTAAGCAAAAAGTGGGTCATTTCTCACTTTGTCTTCATGCCAACAAATGTCCTTATGGTAATCACATCATCCAACCGATTTGCATGGGTAACCAACCATTGCAATCGCTAGGTGTAGTAGAATAGATCACTTCATACAAGGTTCATTCATTTACAATATGAATTTGCAAAAGATAAGGTAGCTAAGGTGTCGGTCGCTGCCGAAAATGCACCCTTATAAGTTCCCCCTTCTTGTTGCAAAACATAGTGTAATTAATTTCTGAAGGAAGTGTGACTAAGGTGTCGGTCAAAGCCGAAAATGCACCCTTATAAGTCATCTTCCCTATTTACAAAAATCAGTGAAGAAAAGAAATGGATATCCCCCTCAATTGCAAAAAGTGTGCAACTCAAGAGTGTTGTGAAGGATTTTACAAATATTGCCTCCTAGACAATTGTACACCACAAAAAATCGCTCCTCTTGTTACAAGTACTTCAAACACCTAGAATTTGCTATTTATGAAGCCTAAAAGAGGTACAAGCACCCCTTATTGCAAGGTCTTCAAACAAAAAACTTATGCTATTTATGAAGCCTAAAAGAAGAGTGAGAGAAAATGGTGCTTTTGCCCAAGGGACTCATGTGTTTTCCCTCTACAAAATTGTTTTAGCAATTTAGCACTCCTTGTGCTATCTTTGAACCAGAAAAAGAATCAGAATGAGACACTTCACAAGAAATATGGCTTCTATGTTGTGCCTTTGCCATTTTAGTTTCACTTGTTTTGAAACCAACACTGAATGGTGTCATGGTTTTCATTTTTACAATTTGTGCAAAACTATGCTTTCTAGGCAATTTGATCAAAAAGTTCACCAATTTGTCCTTTCTTATTGCAAGTACTTCAAGCATGATTGCTATTATGAAGTCTAAAAGAAAAGGTTTAATGTTGATGATTTGGACTTCTCTGATTGCCTTTACAAGTTTTATTTCCCTCTTATCAAAATCTATGTTTGAAGGAAGAAAGGAATTATCCCCCTTTAGTGCAAAGGATTGCAACTTTTAAGGTTCCTTTTCAAAAAAACTTGTTCTTTCTTTTGATTACCCTAAAAGAGTACCAAAATATAATTCACTCAAACAGATATTTAATGGCACCTGCCTTAACACCCTTCAGAAGGATGAGAAGTTGGAGGAAATTAAGCCAAACAAATAAGAGTGAATTAGGGGTTTTGTTGATTTAGGAGAGAATATCAATTAATTTTGGCTTTAAATCTGTGCAAGGATTTACACAAATTTGTGAAATTGTGGGGTTTAGTGTGTTCTTGATTCTATGACTTATAATTGCAAAAGAAATAATGCAATAATCAAACAAGAATGCCCACAAAAATCTTATCACCTAGGTGTCGGATGCAACCAAAAATGCACCTAATTTGCCAATAAAGGTGTCGATTAAAATCGAAAATGCACCTTTTAATTTTTGCAACAAAATATGTGTTTTGTGTTGTGCAAAAAAATGATATTTTTATGTCTCCTACTTTGTTTTCCAATTTTGCAAAAGAAGTACAATGTTGTCTTCTCCCTTGAATTTTGCAAAATTAACAATTTTGAGCACTCCTTCCAAGACAAGTCGACACACGACCCGCATTTGGAAGGCTTCCAGAACTAGTCGACACATGACTTAGTTTTTGATGGACCAAAGGTTACAATTTCTTCTCAATTTTTGCAAAAAAGAATGTGCAATTTTATGTCTTATATCCCCCCTTGGAGAAAACAAATGCACACTTGGCCTTTGAATTTTACAAAAAAAATTGGGTCTCCTTGTGTTACAATTTGGCAAAAAAGAATTCATGTTTGAACCTTTATTGTATGCTAAATTAACAAGGTTGAGAAGAGTAGAGGGTTGTCTTATTTGCAACAAAAAAAATGAGGCTCTTATATGTCTTATATCTCCTTGTTTGTGAGAAAACAAAAGCACTCTAAAATTTGTAAAGTTGCAAAAAAAATGCCCCCAAAATTGATTTTTAATATATTAATCTAATTAATTCTAGCTAATATAAATTAATAATAAAATTATTTTCATAAAAAATCACTTAAGACTAATGTAAAATGATTTTTATATAAAAAAAAATTAAATTATTAATAAAATTAACTAAAAATAATTTAAAAAAATAAAAAAATTGTACCTTTGGTTTTTTTTTCTTTGAGCAAAAAATTATTTTGCCCCGACGGGAGTCGAACTCCCGACCTCCTATCGGGCAGCACCTTAGCACTAGCCCCTCCGTCGATCGGGCTAGCTGGCCCAACGAGAAGAGAGGGGGTGCACCTTCGATTTGAAGGCTTTCCCGCCTCCTGGCGGGAAAAAAAAGGTTGAATGTGGCCACATAAAAGTGCCCACGCAGGGGTTCGAATATAGAACCTCTCGCTGTCAAAGCTTCGGACTTGACCACTGATCTGCTGGGGCGGCTTTGAAAGCCAACCCGCAACGACAGTATTAAAACTGCCTGAGCCTTTTGAATAGGCTCTGTGGGATTAATCCCACATTCATCCCGTGAGGGATGAATAAGACCTTTAAATTCCTTAATGCGTTGTTAAACGCGTTAATGCCTCTAGGAAATCAGGGTCCAATCAGACCCCTTTTACTGTCGCCCACATGGCAGAGCCGGAGGGGTCCACATGTCATGTGGCAGACGTGGTTGTCCGCCACGTGGCCACCACATGTCTAGTCCGTTGTCCTGTGGCTGTCCGCCACATGTCTAGTCTAGTGGCTATCCGCCACGTGTCCAGTCCAGTCGGTCGTCCATGGTTTTCCACCATGTGTCTAGTCCAGTGACTGTCTACCATGTCAACACCTCAGGAACTATGCCCGAGGTCGAGTCTGGTCGCCATGTGTCACCAGATGACAGGTCCATGTCAGCACCTCGAGATCTATTCCCAGGCGCGCATGGGTCCCAGCTATGATTGTCCTCAATATTTATGCCTGGTATGGTCTACAGTTGTAGGGTCTTTGATCCGATCATCGAGGATCAGAGGACATGCCTGCCCTCACAGATCCCGATCGTCAGATCGGGTTTGTCGATCGCCGATGATCGGAGGGCGCGCCTGCCCTCTTAGATCTCGATCATCGAAGATCTGATAGGGATTTCCCTATCAGTGGTGGTCAGATCCCCTGACAAGGATGTTCCCTATCAATGGGGGTTAGACCCAAGGGCGCTCCTGCCCTTGGGTTGGGTCCGGTCTCTGCCTAGGAGGGTGCACGTACCCTCCCGGCTGTGTGCTGGACCCTACGAGGGTAGAACTAGGGGCTGCTACAGATAACTAGAGGGCCTCCTACCCTCGATATTTGGGCCCTGTACGGTCAGACAGCAGAATGCTGTCAAATTTTTCGGGGCCTATGGGCCTACTCCCATGGTCGCCCAGTGACGTGGGCCTATGGGCCCTCTCCCATGGTCGCCTGGTGATATGGGCCTATGGGCCCTACTTCCTGGGAGCCACCTCGGTCTGCATGTCGGCTCCAGATGCAGTGAGCCCGATCAGCAACCTCGGGATGCGTGATGTCGAGGTCAACCAAGAGTCGCTGGCTCTGATACCATGTGAAAACATCGAACAATATTTAATTAATCAACCTAGACTATATAGTACAACTTAGGCTATAGTTAGCACGTAGGAATAGCTAACCACTAACCAAATAGTGCTAACAAATAATAAAAAATATTCTCTTAACAAAGTGGGTAAGCGAACCTTAGGTAGATAAATAACTACCCTAACAAACCAAATGAGGTAATAAATAGAATTATCATAGTAACTCTAACAATATCTAGGTTTTGCAGTTCAGGTGAACAACAATAAAATCAAACACCCTGTAACCAAGCAGTATTCTACACAAGTCTTCAGCAATAGATAAATCTAGGTGATAAGCTAGGGGATCATCCGACAACCAAGGATCATTCCAAAAATTGATATTATGACCATTCTCCATAAGTCATTTCCCTCCTTTGGAGAGCACCTCTTTGGTTTTGATCAGTTTTATCCAAAAGGTTGATCTCAAATGCAACACCAATGAAATCAATAGGTTATTATCCATTCCCATATACTTAGCTTTTATGATCCTAACCCATTCAACATATTCATCTTTAACTAGCCTCCAGTATTTTTTAGCGATCAAGAATTTATTCATAAGGCTAGATCTTCTCAAGCTTAATCCTCCATGACATTTACTACTACAAATTTGGTCCCAAGCCACCAAATGAAACCTATGTTTGACCTTATAACCAGACCATAAAAAATCCCTTTGGATCTTCTCAAATCTCTGGTGGGTCTTACCCGACATTTGAAATAGATATATATATTAAATGGGTATACTCTATAGGGAGGTCTTAACTAAGATAATTTTATCGCCCTAGCTTAGAACAACTCCTTTCCAACTGGTAAGTTTTCGTTGAATCCTTTCCACAACAGGTTCCCAGAGAATTTATTTACAATAGCCTTTGAATAAAAATAAACCAAGGTATGTAGAGGGTAGGGAAGCCACTTCACACCCAAGGATATTGACCATCTTCCTCTGTCTGGCAGTCGATGTGTTGAGAAAAAATAATTTGCTTTTTTAAAAATTAACCTGCTGGCCTACCACTTTTTTGAAGGCAAGAAGAAATAGATTTTATGGATCATACCTAACGGATAGAATCCTGAAAGGTATCATATACAAATTGATGGTGCAAAATGGTATTGGACCCTAGAGCCGGTTTGATGCCCATGATTGCAAAATTTACAAAAATAGAATGGCCTAAGACTTCTGCCATGAATATGAAGAGGATATGAGATAGAGGATCTCCCAGTTGAATTCCCCTACTACTATTAAAATAACTTTATGGAGAACCATTAACCAAAATAAAGAAAAAACTAAGGAGATGTAGGACTTGATCAAATGAATCCATTGATCAGAGAATCCAAACCTTCTAAACACCTTCAGTAAAAAATCCTATTAAACTCTGTCATAATAATTTCTAATATCAAGCTTAAGGAAGTCCCCAACTCGATTGCTCTTATCCACCGAGTGAATGAGCTCATGAACATCCATAACTCCATATATAATCTAGAGGTCAGGCATGAAGCCACTTTGGGCAAGATCAACAAGAGAGGGGAGAAGCATCTTGATTTTGTTTGCCAATACTTTGGTATAAAAAATTGAATTGTATTATAAATACTGATGGGATGAAATTTTGAGAATTTATTAGCACCAGGAGACTTAGGAATCAAAACTAGAAAAGTAGAGTTGAAATCCCTAGAAAAAAACGTGGAAGCTTGGACACTTTTGAGGGTTGTGTAAATTGTTTACTAATAATATGCCAGAAGCTTTGAAATAAGACTAGAGGAAAGCCATATGGACCTAGAGCTTTAAGTTAAACCATCAAGAAAATTGGGTTTCTAACCTCCTCATCCATAAAGGTTTTGGTAAGATCATTGTTATTATGATCAAAGACCAAATTTGGGATATTTCTCAACATACTCTCTTTCTCTTGCAGGTCTCCAGGAGGAATATCACAAAGTGAGGATTGGAAGAAATGTATTGCTTCAGTCCTATTTTCTTGAATATCCTTGGTGATAGACTCATCATTTTTTATAATTTCTCTGATTATGTTATAACCTTTGTGCCTTAAGGTGGAAGAGTGGAAGTATTTAGTAATTTTATTGTCTTCTTTAACCAAAGAGATCTGGATTTCTATTTTCATAAGTTGTGGTATTCTACTAGGGTAATGTGCTCCTCCATTATAAAATCAATAGATAATTTTTTTCCTTCAATGATGCTTTGAATAACTTGCAACTTGGATTTGAGCTCAATTTTTTGTTTGAAAATATCATCAAATATTCTTTTATTCCATATTTTTAGATTGAGCTTGATGAACCTAAGCTAGGAAAGCACTCTCTCAATGGTTGAGCCTAGAAAAACTAAGTTCCATCATTTTTTATATAGTCTTCGAGATCTAGATGATAAATCCACATGGCCTTAAATCTAAACGACCTGGGAAAGAACTAAGAAGTGAAAACGTTTTCCAAAAAAAGGGGGTTGTGGTCAAACCCTACTTTAGAAAGAGTGCATAAGGACACATCTCCAAATGGTGGAACCACATATTTTGAGATAAAAATTATGTCTAATATAATTTGAATGTGTTGATCCCCTAGTTGTTTGTTGCTCCAAGTAAATTTGGATACTTTGAGGGGTAAGTCCGTTAGTTCTTGGTGTTGAATGAAATTAGCGAATTCCTCCATTCCTTTAGTGAAGGAGGTATCTCCCCCTTTTTAATCTGATATCAACAGAAGAGTGTTAATGTCCCCTACTAATATCAATACCTTCTATTTAAAAACTTCTCTCATTTGATCCAGATAGGACAAAAAATGTTCTCTGTCAATTTTGGAGTTAGGTGTGTATATGTTGGACAGAACCCACCTTGCCCTCGAGTCTTTGCAGCAAAAAAATATATTGATAATGTGGCTAGATATAGATAATAATTATCCCAACACACTAGAGTGATCCCAAAAATAGGCTATACCACTAAAGTTCCATACAACTGAGCTTTCCACCACATTAGCTTCCTTCCATATTGAATTCTTGATAGAATATAGTTTATTGATTTCTATTTTAGTTTCTTGGATAAACAAAATAGATGAGCCTTTTTATTTTCTAAGGGAATTCAAAACCCTTTATTTGGAGGTCCCATTTAGAACTCTAATATTCCAATATATGACTTTCATTTTCAATTTTCATTCCCTTACTTCTTGCACCTAGAGGGCTAAGAAGGGTGATAGAAAGCTTCCAATATTAACTATTTACCTCCTTGATCCTTGAAGGAATCAACATTGAGCATTGATTGGGTACCATATACTATCCCAACCTTGGCTTCTCATGCACACCAAGTTTTTTTAGGGGTCTACCCACCTTGCGTTCTACCCCAACATCCAAAAATTTCTTCTAACTATGCATTTTAATGAGGGAGCCCTTCTATAGAAAGGAATTTTCACCATGATTGGTATAATATTATATCAAATGAGACTCATCTAAGACTGACTCAATTTTTGGATAGAGGCACTCAAAGGGACTTTTAACAAGAACAGAAGGAACAATAACAAGAATCAAATAACTACTAACCTACTCCTCAAAGGGAGGCACCTCAGGAAGAGACACAAAAAATCCTCCCACTTCCATCACCTTGGGGGTTTGATACTTTAGAGGAAAAAGAGGGCTCTCCTTGAGTGGGTTAACCTAATTTGGAATCTCATCCTCTTGTGTCCACCAAGGGATTCCATATTATGGACTTACTTCTCATAAACCTTAGGCCACTAAGGGCTTCCTCATTATGGACTTCCTTCTCAAAAACCTTAGGGTCACCAAAGACTTCTAGACTAGGGGCACCATGTTCAAAAAATATAGGTTCACCGCAATCTTCCACACACATGGAAAGGGACTTCTGACTATATTCAAAGGCTAAATAGATGTGGTGGGAGAGGGATGTTTCTTTGTGACCACTTTATCCCTGTTGGTGCACTAGTTCTTCCTACCCATCAAAGAAAATTATTTCAGAGGGTGATGAGTAGCTACATGGCTAGGGATACCAAAATGGATAATTCTCATATTCAATTGGTTGAACCTTGGTACCAATATTAGCCTCCAAAGTAATGGATGTCGAAATATTGGCTATTAGTTCCGCAAAAACACATAAATACACATAGATCATCTTCTTTCCTTGGTTATCGGATTTATCACCACCAAAGTTTCAATATCCTTTGTTATAGCTCTCAAGATTTCATTATGCCAAAAGTGATAAGGGATCCCTAGAAGTCTTACCCAAATATGTATAAGATCCATCCTTAAGTATTGGATCAAATTTGACCCCCCATTGATGAAGTAAAATTCCTTGATCACAATAGAACTAGGGACCACAACCAAGATCCTTTTTGAATCTTCTACACAACCCGTATTGATAATGAATGAGTTCAATATTGCAATGATATCTAGAGATATCTACAATTTCCATCTAGAGACTGACCATATCCAGAGAGAGTCCTAATCAGGCCTACTCCCTGTAATTTTATTGATTATATTCTAGGAACCTTCACTCATGATGGTCTCAGATAGTTCTTTAGGTACTTTTATAATGCTAGAAACAAATGAGAGATAAAAATACCCTTCAGATAACCTAGTTAAAATACCATATCACACCACTAAAGCAAAAAATGAGGAACTAGGGGCCCCACATGACTCAAGGTTAGCCAAAAATCCATGACTAACTAGGGGGCCCGCTAAAATCCCATGATCACCATCTAAAGTACCACCAAGCGAACCTTGATCGCTAGTGAGCACCCCACATGGTGGCTCCTGATCACCATACAATAAACTGACTAGAAGCTTCTTGCCATTGTTCGACCAAATATCTTGGGACCCTAAATCATCATCCAACACACCCAATTGACCCTCATGATCTACAGTCGAAGAACCTACCCAAAAATCTAGACCTCCAGCCAACACTTGAGTTTTCCTGCTCTCAAAAAATTTTGATTTTTTTTTAAATCTAGCCTTAAACAAGTTCTTCATGATAGTAGCTTTATACCTATATTCTTTGCAACAATGCCCTTGCCCACAAATCTAGAACCTCAACCTGTAACTAATATTTCCCGCTATCCAAAATTTTTGAAAATGTTTATAAATAGAAAGAATTTAAAAGTGACTTATTATAAATAATTTTAAAATTATAGCATTAGCCACATATGACATTTTACTTGTTGAAATAGGTACTTTTCATTATAAGCAAAAGCTATCGTAAAGTTGTTGGGGTGCCTAAAGAAAATACAAAAAATGGAATATAGCAAGTTGCCAAAATAGGTAATCACAGAAGCATTGAATAGAAGAAAAGACACATGGATGAAATAAAATAACAAATACATGGATAAATGGAGCATTAAATTGCATGATGTCCCAAACTCTAACAATGAAATTAAACAATTTGTGGGAGAAAAATTCAAACTTGTCACATGGATTGAAAATTTAGGAAGGAAAAAATAGTTATGCATCAACGAGTTCAAACAAAAATATAAACATGACCAAAAGTACATAGATGGAAATATCAAATGGAAAGAAAAATTCGTGTAGCCCAACTAAGATCTAGTTCACACTATCTTAGATGTAAAACTGAGAAATGACCAATTCTTGAGGAGATAGAAAATAATTTTATCAATGTAAAACCTACAAGGACACAAGGATTGTATACGAGGACACTCCAAAAGTAAACTCACTAATGAAACTTTTTGAAGAATTGAGAATATAAAAAACAAGAAAACTTTTCATCAAAATAAATAACAAAAAAAACATACTCCAAAATATGATAAAGAGGATGTTAAGCTTTTTTACTTTGTTGAACAATTTTCTTTCTTACATGTTAAAATTTGAAACTCTAAAGGAGGTAAAAAAAAAGTATGGTATGCTAGGTTGTACAACATACCCCATATTGTTTTAAATCTCTTAATCCTATAAATTATTTTATGCTGGTGAATATTTAAAATCATATGATAAACCATACCAAAAACCTTCATAAAAAATTATGTTTCTACTAACTGAAGTATAATTAAATAAATATGCTTTAATTAAATAATATTTTCCATAAAATTCATCTTGTATATAACCTTATAAACATTTAAAACTAATTTTCTTTATTTTATATAAAACTCTTACTTATAAATCCCTAAATAATTGTATCCTTGTTGGAAAGAATAAGGAATTGACTATTCCTCCTCCAGACTCCACCTTCACAAATAGATTGATCAAGTCTAGAAAGTATTCCTCGAATAGGAATCTCAAAATCATCCAAAATTGTAAGCTTGGAATACACAAATTTGAGCTAACCATTCTCCTTCTTGTTAGATAAGATGGACAATTATTCTTCTCCATTCAAAAGTTACACGCTTATAGTTCAATTAATACAAATCAATTGAAGGATAAGCACTTATCAAACTTTGTCTTTGAAAATATAAACTTAATGCTAAGCTTTCATTTCAAACAACGGATTTTAAATCATTTGAGGCAACTGAGTTGATGGGTTCCCATATCATGATGACATTAATGAAAATGAAATATATTGTTTTATTTTAATAATAAATTTATAAGGGATTTGGTTACCTCCATAATCCATAATAGATTTATAGGGGAGTTGGTTACCTCCACAGTCCATATTAAATTTACAGGGGAGTTGGTTACCTCCATAGTCCTTTTCTACTATCAAGTAAGGTTTAAATTTTGAGGATTTCCTCAATAGTACCTATTCCACCTTTTTTTTTTATAATCTAGGTCAAAATACTACCCACAAAATATATTTTAATGTAGTTAATTGATGACACTATCCTAGCCACCCTTTCCTCTTCCCCCAAGCCCATTTTATCAAATTGACCATTCTATCCTTTGAGGTTGCTACTGGTCAAAAATTCAATTTCTGCAAAAGAAAGATCTACTTCATTAATGCCCTTGCTAGATGCCAAGTCCGCATCACTTCTATCCTAGAGTGCACCATTGTTGAGCTTCCTACCACTTATTTAGGATTTCCTCTCTTTGAAGGCCCCTCAGAAAAGTCTCTCTAGAATTCTATCATTGATCGCATTCAAAAAATCTAGCTAGCTTGCAAGGAAGCCTTCTCAATTAGGCAAGCAAGGCCACCCTCGTTAAAGCCACCCTATAAAGCATCCTAATTTTTTCTCTCCATCTTATAAATTTTTATTGAAGTCTGCAATAAAATTGAACAACTACAAAGGAGGTTTTGGGTAAGGATTTGTTGCATCTTTATGTCATTCCTAGTCTTCCCTCCAAGGATGCAATCCTTTGGGCTCCTACTACTAATGGCCTTTTCACTTTCAATTCTATCTACACCCTTATTGAGAACCCTTCCCCTCCTTGGTTTCCTTATGCACTCATTTGGAAAAAACATCTCATCCCCAAAGTAAATTTCTTTTTTTAGCTTGTCGTTCAGGATGGGATCCTTGTCATCCCAAAACTCCATCAGCGTGGCCTTTCCTTACCCAATCATTGTTACTTGTGTCTCTAGGATTATTAGTCTACTCACCATATATTCATGTCTTACCCCTTCTCCCATGCCATTTTGTCATCCCTATTCTTGTAATGACCCACAAAACAAGAAAACAAGAAAACACACAAAAACAGAAAGAAAGGTTTATATTTTTTTTTGACTAAGGAGAAGGATTCATAAATCCCTAACCAACCTTAGACCAACTTAATGTTTGACATCCCCTAAGTTTCTCAAGAACTATACCACACGAGATTCCCCTCATGCAAGTCCCTTCTACGTAGGCCTATCTCATGTCATGCACATAAGTCCATCCATATCATCATTCTTGATGAGCTAGACTTACCACCCTCGATCATTGGAAGGTATACACGCATCTCCATACTTCACACAAACCATTATGTGTGGGTATGCTACATGTATTGCGAGTTAAGCTATCAATCTCATCCTCTGACAAGCTATCTTAACTCTTGGTACGATCTTCTAAACCTAGATACCCAATCTCCCTAAGGGGGTCTCAAGCCCTTAGGTCATCCTCTAAGTTCACCTAGAACTTACTACTATTTTTTTTTTTAAAGATCAAGATCATAAGAATACAAAGGATAAATCTAGATACTAAATCTAACAAAACATGCAGTAATAAATAGGTGATATTAACCAAAACATAAAGCATTCATTAAAGGGAAAACATGCGATAAACGAATAAATATCATTGCAATCAAGAAGGTTATCAAAATACAATAATCAACAATGTTCATTTAATACATAAGCATGTATGGCAAACCCCATACTTTCAATAATTACTTTACATTTATTCCATTGGGGAAATCTCCCCACAAATCTAATCTATTGCATAATCAAGCAAGAAGTAAGGTAGAGAGCAAACTTGTGAAGTGGTCCATCTCATGACTTTGGTCCTCCTGCTCTTCCATCGATCAAGTGAGGATAGTAGGGGATCAGGACACTCATGGATCCGGATAGACATGCTTCTAAATGCATTTACTTATTTTATTGCCAAATTGCAACTATACAAATAACCCAAGCAATTCAACTTTCTAATGCATAGCTATTATCATAGAACTACCCTTTCTATGACCCCTCTCATCTACTCATGAGAGTCATTCCACCATGCATCCCACCATATGCTTTATTTGCAATAAATGATCCAACCCTCACTTAACAATTAAAGTCCCATACCCTTAACTGTTAAATGAACTGGGTTCTCTCATCTTATTTAATTAAAGCAAACCACTTTAATTTTACCACTAAACATTTCTTATCATTTCATAAAGTAAGGTCCCATACCCTTATTTTACAAAATGAACCATAATCATATTTATTTTCCAATTAAATCCATCTACTCTAATTTTCAAATAAACCCTTTTTCATTTCATAAAGCAAGGTCCCATACCCTCATTTTACAAAATGAACCATAATCATAATTAAATCCATCTACTTTAATTTCCATAAAACCCTTTTCATTTCATAAAGCAAGGTCCCATACCCTCATTTTACAAAATGAACCATAATCATAATTAAAGCCATCTACTTTAATTTCCATAAAACCCTTTTCATTTCATAAAGCAAGGTCCCATACCCTCATTTTACAAAATGAACCATAATCATAATTAAATCCATCTACTTTAATTTCCATAAAATCCTTTTCATTTCATAAAGCAAGGTCCCATACCCTCATTTTACAAAATGAACCATAATCATAATTAAATCCATCTACTTTAATTTTCCATAAAACCCTTTTCATTTCATAAAGCAAGGTCCCATACCCTCATTTTACAAAATGAACCATAATAATAACTATAATTTCATAACCCACCACCTAATATAACATAATTAAAGCCATCTACTTTAATTTTCATAAAACCCTTTTCATTTCATAAAGCAAGGTCCCATACCCTCATTTTACAAAATGAACCATAATCATAATTAAAGCCATCTACTTTAATTTCCATAAAACCCTTTCTTCATTTCATTAATCTAAAACTATTTAAATTAATGAAACTATAACTAAGAGAATTCCTATCTCAAGTTTAAACTTCCTTACTCGATAATAGAGCAGAACAGGGGTTCCTACCCAACACCTTACGACCTTTCATGGGCAATGCCCACTACCAAATCTAGCATTAAGTGAGTGACACACAAGTTAAGCACAGGGCATGAGTTTAAGGTGGTGCTCATCTCACCTCCCATGGTATCTACAGCTTTAACAAAGAGTAGAGAGCTACACTCTCATAGATATAGCTTTAACAAGAGCAGAGAGCTACGCTCTCATAGGTACGGATTTAACAAAGAAAAGAGAGCTACGCTCTCACAGCTATGACTTTAGCAAAGAGTAAATAACTATGCTCTAATAGCTACGACTTTAACAAACACAAGCTACAACTTTATCAAACACAAGCTACAACTCTAATAAGAGCAGAGAGCTACGCTCTCATAGCTAAAAATTTAACAAAGACCAAAGAGCTACGTTCTCATAGCTACAACTTTAACAAACACAATATATGAATTTAACAAACACAAGCTATGGCTCTAACAAGAGTAGAGAGCTGCGTTCTCATAGCTATGACTATAACAAATTAAATAGAATAAAAAAAGTGAAAGTGATATTGGACCAACCTGGTCATCTTCATCGTTCGTCTGTCATCACCTTCCTCTTTTGAGCTCCCTTCTACCAAGCTCTCTTCTACTAAGCTCTCTTCTCCGAACTCTCTTCTCTCCAACCCTTTCTCTCGAGCTCTCCTCCTTTTCTTCTTGGTACCTCCACTTTTTCCTCGACTTCCACCCGCCACCTAACTACCATTACTTCCACACCCCTTCATCAGGTGGTAGAGGAGACATCCCTTCTTCTCACCTTCCCAAGGTGCAGCTCACATTCAAGTCTCCTCTTACTCACATAGATGAAACCATCCCCTCACTCTAGTAGAGCCATCCCTTGCATTAATGGGGCCATACCTCCTTGCCATCTAGGCTCTACCCCGAGTAGCCCAATTTCGAGGTAGGTTCTATTATGTGAGATAGATTTTATTGCTTTTATGAAACCTATTCCAATTAGGATAAATCACTCATTTATTTAAAGATAATCCACCATTTATCTAAATGAATATTTATTTAAAATAAATCATTCTTTTTATTCAAGAATAAAATCTATTTATCATTTAAAATAAATCCACCATTTATTTAAATGAATATCTATTTAAAATAAATCATTCTTTTTATTCAAGAATAAAATCTATTTATCATTTAAAATAAATCCACCATTTATTTAAATGAATATCTATTTAAAATAAATCATTCTTTTTATTCAAGAATATCCAAGAAGTTATGAAGGCAGTTCATTCATTCCTATTTTCCACATTATTGAGGTGAAGTGCTAAAGTGAAAGACAATTAAGCAGGTGCACAAACAAAGAGGGAGATCTTTCCATCAATTTAGTCACCTGTCTCAACCTCGAGAACTTATGATAGCTACTAGGCCATCAGTCTGGGGCTCAAGGTGACTATCTATTGATGATTATCCCTAACCGAATGCATGCCTATATGAAGGTATCTATCCTTGTTACCTTCGAGTTGTCATATCATCATTTCCCCCAACCTCAAGTACCCTCATATTCGATGGATGACTCAACTTCTTCCACTTACGAGTGCACCTGATCCTACACATTGGCAATTTGTTAGCAGTAACATATTCTTCATTATCTAATAATATTGCATAACTACTTTATTGCACAAAAACCGAGTATTAAAGCATCATACATTAATACATTGTTTCTCCATATTCAAAAGTCCATCTAGGAGGGTCATGACATCCTCCCCCACTAGGACTAACACCATCCTCGATGTTGTTTTTTTAACATAGGTAAATGTAGCCAATATACAAATTATCACAAAAAATTTCTTTAGAGTTCATCAAACAAAAAAGGAAAATATTTTTGCATATCCGCCACTTTTTCCCAAGTGGCATTCCTTTCAGAGAAATGGTCCCACTAGACCTTACATTGCTCAAGGGTCCGATTCCGCATAGCCTTAGAGAAAAATTCGAGAATCCTCACTAGCATTACTTCAATTACCTCTAGGTTTACCATATACAAATTAGAAACATCCCACACATGGTCAGGATCAACAACATATTTTCTAAGCAAAGATATGTGGAAAGTGTCATGGATTTTTGACAAATTAGGAGGTAAGGTGAGTCGGTATGCAATCGGACTAATCTTCTCAATGATCTCAAAGGGTCCTACAAATCAGTGGATCCAATTTTATGGATTTGATCACACTTTTCATTGGTTTGACCCTTAGGAACACTTTATCTCCCATCGAGTACTCTCTGGGAGTCCTCTTTAGATCGACATAACTCTTCTACCTATCAGCAACTTCCTTGAGTCTTTGCCTGATCACCCTAATTTGCTCTTCCATTTCCCTGACCATTTTTGGTCCAATCACAGTTCTATATTCAAGGTTATCCCATGACAGTGGTGTTCTACACTTTCATCCATACAAGGCATCAAAAGGTGCCATCCCTAGAGAAGAGTGATACCCATTATTGTAGGTAAATTCTACCAATGGTAGATAGTCTTCCCATCGAGTCTTGTGGTCCATGCAATACATGCAGAGCATATCTTCTAGTACTTGGTTTACCTACTCCATATGACCATCTATTTTAGGGTGGTATGCTGAACTCATGTGCAATTTTATGCCTATTTCTTGGTGAAGGGCTCTCCAAAATTTGGAAGTGAACTTGGAATCCCTATCCGATATGATTACTTTCAGAAATCCATGCAATCGGAACACTTCCTTGACAAATCTACTAGCCACTATTTGAGCATCATCATTGGTGCTCCTAGGTATGAAGTGGGTAACCTTGGTCAGTTTTTCAACTACTACAAATATTGCATCATGTTGGTACCTAGTTTTTGGTAAACCCACTATGAAGTCCATTGATATGACCTACCATTTTTGAGTAGGTATACTATGAGGGTACAAATATCCTATGGGATGCTTGCATTCTACTTTGACCTTCTGACATTCAAGGCATCAAGCTACAAAATCTGTAATATCCTTCTTCATTCCTACCCAGAAGAAGGTCCTCTTTAGGTTTTCCCTCATTTTTACCCCTCTGAGGTGAGCTGTATAAGGAGACCTATGGGCTTCTTGCATTAATAACCTCCTTGAATCCCCTAAATTTGGTATGATGATTCTTCCTTTGTAACATAAAAGGTTATCTATCATCCCAAACTCCTTATTGGCCTCAGGATCCTTGCTCATTCTAGCTCAAATTTCTTGGCAATACTCATCCTGATCTTGCTCCTGCCTTACTTGGTCCATGAGCTTTATGTGGCTCCTAGTTATGGTTGCTATGTGTCTTCTTCGACTCAAAGCATCTACGACCTTATTCTCTTTCCCTTTTATGTACTCAATTTCAAATTCATACTCAACGAGAAACTCGACCCACCTTCTCTATCTCACATTGAGTATTGGTTGGGTGAATATGTACCTAAGACTTTGATGGTCTGATTTTAACTCAAAAGGTCTTCCTACCAGATAGTGGTACTAGACCTTTAGGGCATGTACTACAATGGCTAGTTCCAAATCATGAGTAGCATAGTTGACTTCATGCTTCTTAAGCTTCCTTGAAGTATAAGCTACTATGGACTCCCCTTGCATGAGTACTCCCCCTAATCCTTCCAATGATGCATCCATGCATACTATAAAATCTCCTTGGGGATCTAGAATCTTCAATATTGGTGCAGTAGTGAGTTTTTGCTTCAACAATGTGAACGCAACTTCACACTTTTCTATCCATTTGAATTCCTTCCCTTTCTTCTGAAGGTTAGTTATTGCCGAAGCAATCTTTGAGAAATATTTTATGTGACGTCGATAATAGCTTGTTAACCCCATGAAGCTCCTTACTTTAGTAACATTGGTAGGAGGTGGCCAGTTTAACATGGCTTCAATTTTCTCTGGATCCACAATGATCCCTTCAGCTGATATGATATGCCCTAAATAGCGCACCTCCAAAACATAGAACTCACTTTTGGCTAGGTTCCCATAGAGTTGATTTTCCCTTAGCAGCTCCAACATGATCTTGAGATGCTTATCATGCTCTTCCTTGTTTTGAGAGTATATTAAGATGTCATCTAGAAATACAAGGACAAACTAGTCCAGATGCCTTTTGAACACACTATTCATCAAATTCATGAAGGTAGTGGGAGCATTAGTCAGCCCAAAAGGTAGGATGATGAACTCATAATGTCCATACCTTGTCTTAAATGTCATCTTGTGAGTGTCCTCCTCACGTATCCTCAATTGGTGATACCTTGATCTTAAATCTATCTTGGTAAATACCGTGGCATCTCTTAATTGGTCGAATAAATATTTGATCTTGGGTAGGGGGTACCGATTCTTGATTGTAGCCTTATTCAACATTCTATAGTCGATACACAATCTTAAAGATCCATACTTATTTTTTACAAATAAAATGGGTGCACCCCAAGGTGACACACTTGGTTTTATCAACCCCTTCTCTAATAACCCTTGCAATTGTACCTTTAACTCTTGCATCTCAATAGGTGACATCCTATATGGAGATCGATGAATGGGTTCCACTCTGGTATAATATCAATAGTAAAATCAAATTCTCATATAGGAGGGAGCCTAAGTAGATCCTCAAGAAATACATCCCAAAATTCTTGTAGAATTGGGTGTGCCCCCAACACCTCTTCCTTCTAATCCTTTTTAACTTCATTCAACTTTACTACATAGACAATCCCTCATTTCTTAAGGGCTTTCTTTAACTACATAGCTGATAGCATCTAGGGTTTAAATGCCCCTTGATCACTATGAATTTGTAACCTTGCCTTACCTTCCTTCGAATACTCAATCCACCTATCTTGGAAATTGATTACGACTTTATGGGCCTATAGCCAATCCATTCCTAGAATCACATCGAAGGCATGAAGTGGGGCCACATATAAACACCCTTCCATGGCATTGCTAGCTAAGTTAAACTCCATCATTGGGAAACATTGGTTTATAGAGTAAGTCTATCTAGATCCATACTCAACCTTCCATCCATGAGCCAAATACCCTGGTCTTTTTAGCATATCTTTGGCTAACTTACAAGAAATGAAACTATCAATGGCTCCACTATCTATTAAGATATTTACTTGTTTATCAAAAATATTACCTTTTATGACCAACGGGGTGGTTTGCCCTTCTAATTTTTGACTCCCAGTTGTAGCATAGATCTTATGCATTGGTTCCTTTCCCTTAGTGTTGGGTGTGCTTGGCCCTAGCTGGTATGGGCACTGGTTAGCAAAGTGTGGCCCTCTACAATGGTAGCATCCATCCTTGGGCCCTTGTCTCTTTTCCATATTTTGCTCTTCACCCTTAATCGTTGGAATGGGGCCTTGTGGTTTCTATGGAGGAGGTTTAGCATTATTGGGTTTGTTGCCCTTCTTATAAAAGTTCTTTTTGAACTTCTTTTGGCTTCCATTGAATTTCTTCTCTGGATTCTAGGGGTTCTTAGATTTTCGTTCTTGTTCAACCTCCCATTTTATAAACCCATTGCTATTCCTCTTCTTCAGTTCCTGAACATTCCTGCTCAGTCAAGGTTTCATATTTATAATAGAAATGTGACTCTACTTTCTTTGCTAGGTCATATACCTTTTGCAATGACTTAGGCTTCTGCATCTCTACATCATGCTTTATCCTAGATTGCAATCCATGAGTAAACTTGTGAATCCACATTTTCTCATTATAGGTGGGTACATACTTCAACAAATTTACTAGCTTCCTATAGTATATCTCCACTAAGTTGGTCCCTTGCCTTAGACTAGCAAACTCCTCAAATTTTAGAGCATAAAAATGCTCCGTGAGGAACCTCTTCTTGAAGATATCTACAAATTGCTTCCATGGAATGTCTATCAATTCGATTTTGGTTTCCTCATAATAAGTTTCCCACCAATCTAGGGTAGCTCCTTCTAGGTAAATAGTAGCCCAAACCATTTGGGTTCCTAAAGAATATCCCTTTACCATGAAGAAAACTTCTAGTTCTCTTAACCAAGCCTCAACCGCATCCCCCTCTCCTTCTCCATTGAATTTGGAGATACAAATATTCTTTAGGTCTCTCACCATCTCCTTTTCTAAGAGGGTTCTAGCTTGCTTCTGCTCCATTGTCAGCCCCTCAACTTGATTGACCTCTGAATCTCTAGCTTGCAAATTTTGATTCACCATAGTCTCCAACACTTGCCTTAACTGATCTTGTAATTCAACAATTGTGGTAGTAAGTTCTTCTATTCCCATATTGGGATTTCCTAGACCCTCATTCTAGATCTCTTCTTCGACATTACTTTGTTGAGTCTATCTAGGTGGAGGCCTTTCTATCCTAGCCTTAGGTGGCATCTTGATCTGATTCCAACCAAGAAGAGAATTAGATCCCAGTTTATCTTGTTGATTTACTAATTCCAAACCACATTACAGAGTTCTTCCTTGCTAATAATTAGAAATCTAGTTAGGATAGGGTTCCAAGGTTATGATGTAACATTGACACCAAAGCCCATACTAAGGTATCATAACATTCATCTCTCCTTGGGACCGAATCCATTTAGATTCTAAATAAGTAGAGACTCTAGGTTATCCCAACATTTTAGCTTAACCCCTAGCAGGCCTTCATTGGAAATACCTGAATCCCTTTTCGCACATAAGAAGCTCTATACCCTCGAACCTAGAGCTCTGATACCAAATGTAATGACCCACAAAACAAGAAAATAAGAAAACACACAAAAATAGAAATAAAAGTTTATATTTTTTTTTGACTAAGGAGAAGGATTCATAAATCCCTAACCAACCTTAGACCAACTTAATGTTTGACATCCCCTAAGTTTCTCAAGAACTATACCACATGAGATTCCCCTCATGCAAGTCCCTTCTACGTAGGCCTATCTCATGTCATGCACATAAGTCCATCCATATCATCATTCTTGATGAGCTAGACTTACCACCCTCGATCATTGGAAGGTATACATGCATCTCCATACTTCACACAAACCATTATGTGTGGGTATGCTACGTGTATTGTGAGTTAAGCTATCAATATCATCCTCTGACAAGCTATCTTAACTCTTGGTACGATCTTCTAAACCTAGATACCCAATCTCCCTAAGGGGGTCTCAAGCCCTTAGGTCATCCTCTAAGTTCACCTAGAACTTACACATTTTTTTTAAAAGCTCATAAGAATACAAAGGATAAATCTAGATACTAAATCTAACAAAACATGCAATAATAAATAGGTGAGATTAACCAAAACATAAAGCATTCATTAAAAGGAAAACATGCGATAAATGAATAAATAACATTGCAATCAAGAAGGTTATCAAAATACAATAATCAACAATGTTCATTTAATACATAAGCATGTATGGCAAACCCCATACTTTCAATAATTACTTTACATTTATTCCATTGGGGAAATCTCCCCACAAATCTAATCTATTGCATAATCAAGCAAGAAGTAAGGTAGAGAGAAAACTTGCGAAGTGGTCCATCTCATGACTTTGGTCCTCCCACTCTTCCATCGATCAAGTGAGGATAGTAGGGGATCAAGACACTCATGGATCCAGATAGACATGCTTCTAAATGCATTTACTTATTTTATTGCCAAATTGCAACTATACAAATAACCCAAGCAATTCAACTTTCTAATGCATAGCTATTATCATAGAACTACCCTTTCTATGACCCCTCTCATCTACTCATGAGAGTCATTCCACCATGCATCCCACCATATGCTTTATTTGCAATAAATGATCCAACCCTCACTTAACAATTAAAGTCCCATACCCTTAACTATTAAATGAACTAGGTTCATTCATCTTATTTAATTAAAGCAAACCACTTTAATTTTATCACAAAACATTTCTTATCATTTCATAAAGTAAGGTCCCATACCCTTATTTTACAAAATAAACCATAATCATATTTATTATCCAATTAAAGCCATCTACTCTAATTTTCAAATAAACCTTTTTCATTTCATAAAGCAAGGTCCCATACCCTCATTTTACAAAATGAACCATAATCATAATTAAATCCATCTACTTTAATTTCCATAAACCCTTTTCATTTCATAAAGCAAGGTCCCATACCCTCATTTTACAAAATGAACCATAATCATAATTAAAGCCATCTACTTTAATTTCCATAAAACCCTTTTCATTTCATTAATCTAAACTATTTAAATTAATGAACCTAAAACTAAGAGAAATCCTATCACAAGCCAACTTCCCTACTCGATAATAGAGCAGAATAGGGGTTCCTACCTAACACCTTACGACCTTTCATGGGCAACGCCCACTACCAAAACTAGCATTAAGTGGGTGACACACAAGTTAAGCATAGGGTACAGGTTTAAGGTGGTGCTCATCTCACCTCCCATGATAGCTATGGCTTTAACAACCTCTCATAGTATCTTAACAAGCACAAGCTATGCTCTCACTAGCTATGACTTTAACAAGGAGTATAGAGCTATGCTCTCATAACTACAACTTTAGCGAAGAGTAGAGAGCTACACTCAAATAGCTACAGCTTTAACAAAGAGCAGATATCTACACTCTCACAACTACAACTTTAGCAAAGAGCAGATAGCTATGTTCTCATAGCTACAAATTTAACAAAGAGTAGATATCTACGCTCTCATAGCTACAAATTTAATAAACGTAAGCTATGGCTCTTATAAGAGTAGATATCTATACTCTCATAGCTACGATTTTAACAAACATGAGCTATGGCTCTAACAAGAGTAGAGAGTTACACTCTCACAACTATAGATTTAATAAAGATAAAAGAGCTATGCTCTCATAGCTATGGCTTTGACAAAGAGCAGAGAGCTACGCTATTATAGCCACATATCTAACAAACACAAGCTATAACTTTAACAAACACAAGCTATGGCTCTAACAAGAGTAGAGAGCTACGATATCATAGCTAAAACTATAACAAAGCATTAAACTGAACAACAAAAGCTTAAAGTGATATTGGACCAACCTGGTCATATTTACCATCTATCTGTATTCACCTTCCTCTATTGATCTCCCTTATGTTGAGCTCTCTTCTATCAAGCTCTCTTCTTTGAGCTCTCTTCTCTTCAACCCTTTCTCTCGATCTCTCCTCCTCATTTTCTTCTCGATACCTCCACTTTTTCCTTGACTTCCACCCACCACCTAACTACCATTACTTCCACACCCCTTCGTCAGGTGGTAGAGGAGATGTCCCTTCTTCCTACCTTCCCAAGGCACAACTAACATTGAATTCCTCTCTTACTCACATAGATGAAACCATCCCCTCACTCTAGTAGAGCCATCCCTTGCATTAATGGGGCCATACCTCCTTGCCAACTAGGCTCTACCCGGCCAACCTACCCAATTTTAAGGTAGGTTCTATTATGTGAGATAGATTTTATTGCTTTTATGAAATCCTGGATAAATCACTCATTTATTTAAATTTAATCCACCATTTTTCTAAATATTATAAAAAATTAAAATCTATTTATTTAAAATAAATCCACCATTTATTTAAATGAATATCTATTTAAAATAAATCATTTTTTTTATTCAAGAATAAAATCTATTTATCATTTAAAATAAATCCACCATTTATTTAAATGAATATCTATTTAAAATAAATCATTCTTTTTATTCAAGAATAAAATCTATTTATCATTTAAAATAAATCCACCATTTATTTAAATGAATATCTATTTAAAATAAATCATTCTTTTTATTCAAGAATAAAATCTATTTATCATTTAAAATAAATCCACCATTTATTTAAATGAATATCTATTTAAAATAAATAATTCTTTTTATTCAAGAATATCCAAGAAGTTATGAAGGCAGTTCATTCATTCCTATTTTCCACATTATTGAGGTGAAGTGTTGAAGTGAAAGACAATTAAGCAGGTGCACAAACAAAGAGGGAGATATTTCCATCAATTTAGTCACCTGTCTCTACCTCGAGAACTTATGATAGCTACTAGGCCATCAGTATGGGGCTCAAGGTGACTATCTATTGATGATTATCCCTTAACCGAATGCATGCCTATATGAAGGTATCTATCCTTGTTACCTTCGAGTTGTCATATCATCATTTCCCCCAACCTCAAGTACCCTCATCTTTGGTGGAGGACTCAACTTCTTCCACTTACGAGTGCACCTGATCCTACACATTGGCAATTTGTTAGTAGTAACATATTCTTCATTGTCTAATAATATTGCATAACTACTTTATTGCACAAAAATCGAGTATTAAAGCATCATACGTTAATACATTGTTTCTCCATGTTCAAAAGTCCATCTGGGAGGGTCATGACAATTATTCTCTATTGGTATTTCTTGGGTCTCGTCCACTTTCCTTAGTGACCAGTGTATTTAGTGGCCCAATCTATTCAAAGGCTTTCACCTCAAAACATTTTGGTCCTTCTATCTTCCTCACTTCCTCTGGTATATTTGGCATGAGTGCAACTCTTGCACTTTTAATGATTCAAAATATGATGTTCGATACGTGATAACAAAAATCCTTCATGTTGTTGCTTAGGATTTCTCCATTACTCGTGATGATGGTCACTATGAAACCAATGCTAAATTTTTGTTGGCCTCTTCTCTTAATATTCCCAACTGCAACCTCCATTCCCAGTCTCCTAAGCTTGATTGATCACAGGTCAAATGGTGTCCTCCTCCTATAGATTTTCTCAAATTGAATTTCAATGGAGCCACCAAAGGAGATCCTGAGCCTATTGGTGTTGGTGAAATTGTGAGAGATCACACAAAAAATATCATGATGGCCTTTGCTAATAATCTGGGAAACCAGTCCAATCATTTTATCAAATCCAGGGTTCTTCACCAAGGCATTGTCCTCCTTCATAGCATGCAATGTTCTAATGTGTTGATTGAAGGTGACTCTAAAAACATCATTCATGTTTCCTCTCAAAAATATAGTCCTTTTCTAGGAACATTACAAACATTATATTTGAAATCAAATGGCTTATACAATCCTTCATGAGTGTTGATTTCAACCATGTTTATCATGAAGGTAATCATGTTTGGAAGTAATATTTTCCATCATATTTAATCAACATCAATGCTATTGAAGTTTGTGAACAACAAGACTAAACGGGTTTGGTGTTGGAGCCTCATAGACTCCATGTGGAGTAATGTGCACCTTCTTCATATTTCAACTAGTTACAATAAGGGGAGCCACATTTCTAAAAGTATTCGCATGAATATAAACCTCATCATTTATGTGGCATTATAGGCCAAAGGTGTTGAAGCCATTTAGAGGGTTCACATGGTGGACACAAACCAATTTAGTGGTAGTAGAACCCTTGAGGTGAGCCACATGTTTGGACATGTCACTAGCCACTTTTACACCACTTTGAAGGATGGTAGGACCATGTGGTACATCCACTACCAGGTGATGATAAGGTAATTTTGGATCTCTATTTTCCTCATCAACAACATGATTCTCCTTCTAAGGATTCATATATGGTAGCCTCTATGGTATTTTGATCCTCATTCATCCTCTTCATTGATGGTGTTTTTCTTAACCTCCCCACTTTATTTGATCCTTGTACCATGAGTTTTCATAATCATCACTAGGTTACCTCGAGCAACTGTGTCTAGCCCTTGAAAATATCAGTGGAATCCTCCTTCAAAGTTGTTGATAATTTTTGCTTCTGATTCAGGTGTTGATCCATCGAATGAAGGTTTTTTCACCTAGTGCTTCCTATTTTTGGTCCAAATTTCCCATTGGGTCTTCATTTCTAGCATCAACCCATTCATATCTTTCACTTCCACTCTATCTTCAATCATGATTCATGCTTTTTTGGAGTGTGGCATGCGTTTTTTGTGCCACCTCTTATGGAGTTAGGGTGAGGAAGTATCCCCTACCTTTTTAATATTTTTTATTCGATGCGTTGTGGTGTTATCTCCATTCCATCGTATGCCTACTCTAGTGCATTTCCCTATTATTCCCTCCCTATAGTTTGGCCTTGTTCTTATGGCTAAAGTTAAACCTACCGCCCTCCATTTAATCACTTTGGTCAAGGAATTTTTTTGTGATCATGGCCTACTCAATTTCCTCCAACTATTTGAAGACCATGACATTGACCTATCCCTAGAGTTTGTTTGTACATGGGATGGAGGATATGTTGTCATCCATGGCTTGATATTTACTATCATTGCAGATCTTCTTGCTAAAATAATGGGGATCCTAAATAATGAAGAAATCATAAATCAAGATAAGCACTTGTTCTAGGGTGATTTGACCCTCTTTTGGGACCATGGATAATACCTAGGTAGGGATAAATGTGGCATCCTTCATGATTCTCTCCCGAAGATGTGGGATGTGGTAATGGTGATTGTCCTCCAATATTTCACTTTGGATAGTCCTGGTGCAGTGCTACAAAGTTTTCACCTTGATTTCCTCAACCATTTATGAGGAAAGAATACTATTAACATACTAGAGTATCTATTTTAGTCTATTGAAATATCAGTTCTCAATGTCAAACGAGAAGTATCTTCTTTCCCTTTGCACAAATATTTGCACCTTCTAATGTACTGGTACATTCTAGAACATCAAAATTGAAGGTTCATGGAAGCAATGGTTTTGGGATCTATGGATGATACTGGAGCAGTTGGTGGTGATACTTTCGCATCCCCAAGAACTAACTAGATGTTGGATTTTGATGCCAGGATGAATGGTATACCGGTAACCTAATGCTCCACCAGATTTAAAACTATAGTGGTAAACACAAGGTCCCAATTGTGGTTGATAATGATCTGATGGCTCTCTATATTTTTCAGATAAATTAGGAGACTACCCTCAAGAAAATCCATCCTCTTGAGGGCACCTCCACCAAATCACCTCCCCTTTTGGCTTCCAGGGTTTCCTGTTGGTCCAATATATCTAAAAGAGGCCACCTCCAGGACCTCCATAACATTATGAAGGCCTTGGGAATAGCGACCAATATAACTTCTTCCTTGATCTCTCAAGAAGAGACCCTCATGGATGACTACAAGGATAAATTTAATATCTTGGAGGAGTTTAAGATTCTGGTGGGGGCTAATGGATATGATGTAGTCGACCAAATGAATATTTTAAAAAAAATTATCCAAGTTTTCCCTATGTAGTATTTTATCTTCTCTTTTATTTTTTGCTGCCCCTGTGAGGGTCTTATTTACTGGTTTCTATTGGAAATTTGAGCATGTTTTGTTATCATTGATCTCAAGAGGTTTGATGTACTTATTTTATGGAACTAATTTCAAATGGTTTGATTAATGTTAAAAGGTTTAATGTCCTAAATTTATGGAAATATTTGTGAGAATATTTCTCTTGGTGGCACATGAGGCATAAGGCAACAAGAAGAAAAAAATACCTCTCCATACTATTTGAGAAAGGATTTATAAATTACCTTGGTGGTAATTTTCCAAAGGTTAAAATATCCATAAATGGTGACAAGTTTGTCCCTAAAAATAAAAGTCCCAAAAGGTTTTTAAATATTTAAATCCTTTGGATTTAAATTACTATAATTAAATATAATAATTAAAATTAGAAATGCCAAAATTTGAATTGCATAAAGAAGTCGACATCAAACATAGACGATGGCATGTGTATTAATAGACTAATATTTAACATAAGCCTAAGTTGTATTTGAATCATTAAAACCCCAAATTATTTGCCTTGCATGTTCGACGTGGTAGATGAAAAAAAAAGGAGAGCACAAATTTTGGTGCAGAAGGTTTGGTAAAAACGTGGATGGGGTGTGTCCCCACTCATGTGATATGGTAGCTGATATGGCAAGCAAGGCTTGCACAGTGGCATAGGAGGCAGAAGGCACGAGTTTGATTCATGCAAAGGTCCTATTCATTAAATGGGTGATTTAAGTTTTGGTGTTAGAGATAAAGGACAAGAGGGAGGACTTGCATTGTGGTTACATGTGGGTTGGCTAGCCCACGCAGTAGCCTAGTGGCAGCTAGAGCACAGGGCCAACAAGAAGTGTGGGTTTGACTCTCGCTGGTAGATGACAAAAAAGAGGGATTAATTTTTTATTAAAAATTAAATTATGTCCTAAGGTCTAATGTGGCTAAGGTATGTGCTAGGGAGATATAAGGTGTTTTAAAAGGTTTTTATTTTTGCAAATGAAAGGGCTATAAAAATAATTTCTTTGTGGGCAAAAATTAAGGTATCTTGTTTTGTTAATGCATTGGGATAAAAAGTGAAGTGATATTTTATTTATCTTTTGGAAATGCATTAATGACAAGTAGGAGATATAAGGTGTAAATGAAATTTTTACTTATGTAATTGGTAACTCTTGTTGATGAAATTTATTGGCAAAGTTAGAAGTAATAAGGTGTATAAGTGGTTTGGCATTTTATTAATCTTTGTATGGTGAAATATTTATTGAGGTGAAATATTCATGTGGAGGTTTTGAGATAGACTATTGCTATCTAACCCTAAATTGGCATAAAAGTATTTGGTTGTAAGTAAGACAGGTTTTGAAGACATATCTCCATCAAAGCAAAGAGGTATGGGCACATCATCTTTTGTTTGAAGTGTTTGTTGGAATGAATATTGTGAAACATAAGGTGGAGTGAAAAGGATTTTTTGATAAGCATTGTTGGAAATATTTGAGTGAGTCTTATATGCTTCATTGTTGAATGTTTAGAGAACATTTGAGATAGATATTGGAAATTATTTGAGTTAGGGTTTGAGACCTACATTGTGCTCTTTGCTTGAAGAAGTATGAAAAAACTTGTTTAGGTTTTGTAAGCAAGTTGTGTTTCATTGGTTGAATGATTGAGTGAAACTTCTTGAGCATTGGTTTTGAGTGATACTAAAAGTGAATGTGACAATATTAAAAATTAGATTTGATAAATCAAGAGTGTAGATCAGAAATATAGGTGTCATGTGCTAGAGTGAATCTATCTTTAAAATATCAATAAAAGTAAGATATGTGGAAGCGACAAACTTAATTATTGAGTAGAACATACTGAAAGTTAAAGGAATTACTTTGAAGATTAGACAAAGTATTTGATAGCATTGTGTGCAAGATTTGATATTGATTGAGCATATTTTCTAAGCTATTTTGATCATGTGTTAGGACAGGTTTTGATCATATGCTATAGAAAATTTGAGCAATTCTTTGAGGATACTTGAAGATAGATTTGATAAATTCTTGGTGAATACTTGAGAGTAAAATTGAGAAAGTTATTGAGAGGACTTGAAGGCATATTTGAGCAAGTATTGGTGAAGACTTGAGAGCAAATTGAGCAATTTATTGAGAGGACTTGAAGGCAGATTTGAGAAAATCTTGGTGAAGACTTGAGAGAAAATTAAGTAAGTTCTTGAGAGGACTTGAGAGAATAATTGAGCAAGTTCTTGAGAGGACTTGAAGGTATATTTGATCAAGTCTTGTGAATAATTGAAATAGCATTAAAAGTAGAGTTGATTTGTTCAAGCTTTGTGTTAAGGCTTGGGGCAGATCTAAGCAGAGTTGATTGGTTTATTTGTTCAAGCTTTATGTTGAGGCTTGGGGTAGATCTAAGCAGATTTTATTGGTGATTTGATCAAGCTTTGTGTTAATACTTGGGGACAAATATCAGATAGAATTTGATGCAAATTTATCAGCAGAGTTAGATAAGATCTATACTAGACTTGGGATAGATTTTGGTGCATGTTTGAGATATATTTTAGGACAAGATTTAGAGGTGACAAAGTAAATAGGATAGTAGTATCCAGTGGATAGAGATCCATTATCCAGTGTATTAGGGATATAGGTCTCCTGTGGAGAGAGATTCATAAGACAGTGTAGTGGGGGCAGAAGTCTTCTAGTAGATCATTAACCAGAGCAAAGGAGAAAGAGTTATCCTATGGAGATAGATCCACAAACCAAAGCAAGGGGAAAGAGTTCTCCTATAGAGTGTGATCCATGAACCAGTACATTTCTTCTATGGAGAGAGATCCACAAACCAGTTGAGGAGATAGAGTTCTCCTAGATCAAGTTCCACAAACTAGAGAAAAGGGGAAAGATTTCTCCTGTGGAGAGAGATACATAAATCAAAGCATAGGGGATTGATGTCTCCTTTGGACAAAGGTCCATAAACATTGTAATAGGAAATTGATTCCCAAGAATATTTTTTGAGAAAATTTAGTAGAAATATTTTCTCCGTGGAGTAGCCCACATTGGGTGAACCATGTTAAATTGGTGTCTCTATTGTGTGTGATTATTTGTGCATTTATTTTATTACTACTATTGATAGTGTCATTGATAATATTATTTGGGAAATAAAAGTGAAATTTGGTCTTATATTTGTTCACCCCCTCTTAGTATAAGCTTGTGTTATTCAATTGGTATTAGAGTAGGTTCCTTAAGAAGATTCTAACAACTTGAAGAAATATTGTAAATGAACACAAATGGGATATCAGAGTGGATCTTTAGCAAATAAGGCACCATTGTTTGATGGAAAAAAATTTGATTTTTGGAGCGTAAGAATAAAAACTTACTTGATGGAAAAAGGATATCAGACATGGAAAGCAATTGAGGATGGATTTACACCTACAGCTAATCCTCCCACATATAATGATGGTAAGATATTGCATGTAAATAATTTCAAGGCTATGAATACAATATTAAGTGGTTTACATGAAGTAGAGTTTGTAAAAGTTATGCATTGCAAATCAACAAAGTAAATTTGGAAAAAACTAAAACAAACATATGAGGGAGATAAAAAGGTCAAAATGGCAAAATTGCAAAATCACAAGAAGACATTTGAAGAATTAAATATGAAATAAGAGGAAGATGTTGTTGCATACTCACTTCATGTGGATGAGGTTGTTAAAACCATGTGAGGACTTGGATTTAAAATAGAATAATATGATGTTGCTCAAAAGGTTTTAAGGTCACTTCCTATGAGGTATGATGGAAAGGTTTCAACCATAGAAGAAACAAGAGACATTGAAAATTTGACTATGGATGAGTTACATGGAACTCTCATAGCTTATAATATGAGAATAGTAAAGGATCCCATTTCCAAGAAAGAGACAACTTTCAAAATAGAAAAGAAGACAAAATATAAGAAACCAAAATCAAGTGATGAGTCAAGCAGTGATGAAGAAGCTAACTATGGCAAAATAAATAAGAAGGATTCAAGAAAGCAAAAAGGTACAAAAATAGTGAAGTGTTTTAATTGTGGTAAATATGGTCACTATGCATCTAATTGTCCAAAAGTTGGAAGTAGTAACAATGAAGAGAAATAAGATTATAAGAAAAAGAAAGTAAGAAAATCTAGGTATGAAAAGAAAAATAGGTATGGACAAAGCAAGCATGAAAATAAGGTTTTTCAAAGGCATAAGAAGAGTTTGTATGTAGACAAGATAGGCAAGGTTTCAAGTGATAATGATGAAATATCCTCAAATAGTGAAGAAGAAAAAATTCTCATTTTGGCAATAGAAGAGGAAGAAAGTACTCATGTTGGAGATAAATCTAAAAAATATGAAGATGATCTTGAAGACAAAGAAGTAGATAAAAAATCAAAAAATGAAGAGGAAGGAGTAGTAGATCTAGAAGATAAACTTATTGCTACTCTAAAATAATTGAAAAAGGTCAGAAAGTAGAATTCAAGATTCAAGGCTCAATTTCAAGAATGTGATGAAGAGAAAGGAAAGCTTATACAAGATCTAACAAACTCAATAGATAAGGACAAGGAGATTTAAAGAAAAGTTAGAGGTAAAAGTCATAGAATGTGAGAGATTAGAATAAGAGGTAGTTTCTCTAAGAAAGGAAATGGTAGAGTATAAGGATAAGCTACATAGGATTGGAAAATTTTCAAAGACTTTGGATAATATTATCAATGCATAAAGACCTTCATCTAACAAAACATGACTTGGTTTTTAAGGACAAGAGAAACAAAAATAAGGGTTAAGCTCAAGATCCAAAGAGGAAGAAGCTTCAAAGGAAGAGAGTGAAGGAGAAATTGTGACTTATGAGAATAAGTTGAAAAATAGAAACTTCACCAAGAAAGGAAACAATGCACAAACAAGGAATAGGGATCATCATAGAGAAGAAACGATTAAAATACTAGTGGGTTCAAGACAAGACTTCTTCAAAGGTAATTATTTTTCATGTAATAGGTTTGGTCACAAGGATATGCATTTCAAGAATCATGTAAAGAAGGAGTATGGTATTACTAATAGGAACTTCAAAGATGGACATTTATTTCAAGGGTATTTCTACTCTTGTAATCGATTTGGTCATAAAGTAATTCATTGTAGGGTTCATGATAGAAATACGTATGGCTTCACCAGGAGGAACTTCAAGATATTTATACCTGCAAGGAACCACAACATTAAGTGTTATAAGTGCAATAATATTGGGCATAAGGCCAAGTGGTGCAGAACAGAGTTTCCAGAGCTTCCAGAGACAAGCAAGAACAAGGATACTCAAAGGGATCAAAAGGGTATGTTGAGAAAGAAAGTTGACAAAGGAAAAGAGCATTGTATGTTGGGAGTAATTTTACTCCCACCCCAAAATTAATCACCTCAAGGAGAGGAGGTGGGGAGGGGGCTAAGCTAATATTATTATATTTAGCCCCAAAGGAGTCCCTTTCTTATTGATGTCAAAGGGGGGTATATTTGAGTTAGGGGAAGAGCATTCAGTCAGGCAGAGTAGAATTGAAAAAAGGTAAAAGGAATGCTTAAGGAAAAAGGTTTGCCATCAATGACAAAGAGGGAGATTATTGGAAATTTGAGCATGTTTTTTTGTCATTGATGTCAAGAGGTTTGATGTCCTCATTTGATGGAATTAATTTCAAAAGTTTTGATTAATGTCAAAAGGTTTAATATCCTAAATTGGTGAAGATATTTGTGAGAATATTTCTCTTGGTGGTGCATGAGGCATAATGCACCAAGAAGAAATGAATACGTCTTCATAATATTTGAGAAAATATTTATAAATTACCTTGGTGGTAATTTTGCAAAGGTTAAAGTATCCATAAATGGTGGCAAGGTTATCCCTAAAAATAAAAGGCCCAAAAGGTTTTTAAATATTTAAATTATAATATTTAAATCCTTTGGATTTAAATTATTATAATTAAATATAATAATTAAAATTTGAAATACCAAAATTCGAATTGCAAAAAGAAGCCAACATCAAATATAGAGGAGGTCATGTGTATTAATAGGCTAATATTTAGGCTAAGCCTAAATTGTATTCAAATCATTAAAACCCTGAAGTATTTACCTTGCATGTTCGATGCGACGGAGGAAACAGAAAGGAGACAACATAAATTTTTGTGTAGAAGGTTTGGTAAAAACGTGGACAGGGTGTGTCCCCACTCGTGTGAGGTGGCATCTGAGCTAGAAATCAAGGCTTGCATAGCGTTATGGGAGGTAGAAGTAACAGTTTCGATTCATATGAAGGTCCTTTTGGTTGCATGGTCAATTTAAGTTTTGGCATCGACAGTAAAGGAAAAGAGGGAGGACTTGCATTGTGGTTACTTTTGGAATATGTAATGCAACATTGTGTAAATTATTCTTAGACTAAAATATAAAGTCTAAAGAATAATATTTGAATTAGAAAATAATTCTATTTTATGTAAATATATTCCCACCCAATTAATAAATAAAATAAGGGTGCTAGGAATATTTAATTTGTGGGAAAAAGTTATTTCCCCTTTTCTAGCAAATATTAAAAAGTAACCAATCACTTTTTAATATTTGATAGATGTCACTTGTCACACATCTCAAGATAATATTGTGATAATATTTTTCACACATCTCAATATAAGATTGTGATAAGATTAGGGAAATTTTAGGGTTGTAGTAGAAAAAATTCTCTTTAAATAGGGGTGTTGTCTACTACATATTGTCATATCATGTTGATCCATATTGTCACATAACATTGAAGCATTCTTGTATTGTTGAATCATTGAGTAATATAGTGAGCTTCATAGTGAATGTTTCCCTTCTTTATTTGAAGTAGGGTTTTACCACTTAATATTGGTGTTGTGGGTTTTTCTCTTTTGTGTGTGATTGATATTGTATAGCATTCTTCGATCTTAAGGAGACTTTGCTTGTTTCACATTTGATATCAGAGTGGCTGGGATCTCCATCAAGTGTCTTCAATCCTTTGAGGTGAAAAACCCATTAAGGTATATATATATATATATATATAATGCATGCATTTGATATTTGGGTAAACTTATTTTGCAAATCTGCCATTAGGGTTTATAGATTTATTGTGTTTTTTTTATCTAGTTGTTAGATCTTTTGCAATTTTGTGTTTTCATTTTAAATCTATAAATTTTTGGCATTGAGCTTTTGTTGGAAGAGTTTTGGAGACAAACGGACCCCATGGTTGCGTCCAGAAAGCCCAAAAACCCTATTTCCATATATTATTTGCCTTATTTTGGTGAAAAATAAATCTGAGGTAATTTTTTTTATTATTTAATTTTTTGGGGCCAAATGGCCCCCCACCCATTTTGTTGTACAGTCTGAATTTTTTTATTATTATTATATTTTTTAATAAAAAAATTCTTTTAATAAAAAATATAGTCATTTTTTATTATTCTATTTTTTAATAAAAAATGGTCATTATTTAATAAAAAAAACAATCATTTTTTATTATTTTGTTTTTTAATAATAAAAAACAGTCATTTAATAAATAAATAAACAATCATTTATTTTATTTTAAGACCTAATAGTCATTTTTTTTTGCATAAATTGAAATGCATTTTTTATTATTGTATAATGCAACTAGAATCCTTTTATGCAATTTTTGGCAAATTTTTAGTCAAATTGTCAAATAATTTAGACCTTATAGTCATTTTTTTCACATTAACAATGGTTGTTTGTGATTTTGCTTGTTTTGCAAGGTTATCCAAGTATGTTTTGGAGTATACAAGGCATTTCAGATCAACTTTTTCACTCTCTTCCCCCTATTTTTATTAATTTATTCTAATATATCTCAAACATTTGCTTGAAACATAATGTAAATTAACGTAACTAGTATCTCTCATAATGAAAGTAAAAGAGAATGAAAGTGAGAGAGAGAAAGAGAGAAAGAGTGTGTGTATTTGTGTTTTGCCTATTTTGCATCTCAACTAATCTAACTACTAACTTACTAACTTGCTACTAAAAAATCTACTAACCAACTAGCTTGCAGTTTACTAAATGTCATATTAATCAAGAAGGTTAAAAATGAATCAACTTACTAACCACAACTTTAGTATTTGATTAAAATTTACTTAATCTTGCAACATCGTTTACATTTGCTAAAAACCTATTGAATTGTTGGTATTTTTGCCACATTTTTTTGTTTTTGTTGTTAATGCAAAATAATGCACAAATTGTAGAGATACTCACTCCTCTGTTTGTCCCTCCAAGCACCTCAAAAGGTATAATAAGTAAAAAACAAAAATCTCTACAAGTTTTGTGCTAAAGCAAAGTAAGTGAAAGATGTTGCGAAATCGCGACATGTCGCATTTTCGTGACCTGTCACATTTTCGCGACATCCGATGCAAAAAAACGCTAAGCACAGAAAATGTCGCGATATCGTGACATGTCGCATTTTCGCGACCTATCATAGTTTTGCGCTAGAAAGTAGCAAAAGGGAGCAGTAAAGGCAAAGTTTTCGCGACATCGCGACATGTCACATTTTTGTGGCAGATAGTGGCAAGAAAGCAAAGTGATAGGCGGATGTCACGATTTCGCGCCATACAGCAGCATAGGGGAGCGCCAAGGAAAAATGTCGCGATATCTCAACATGTCGTGTTTTCGTAGTAGGAAAGCAAGGAAGGAGCCAGATGGTATGGAATGTCGCGATATCATGACTTATCGCATTTTCATGGGGCAAAAGCAGAAAATTACAAGGAAGGCAAAAATTGTCACGATTTCGCGACATGTCACATTTTCACAACTTGTCGCGTTTTCGCGAGGCGAAAGCAGAAAAGTACAAGGCAGGAGAAAATTGTCATGATTTCACGACATGTCACATTTTTGCGACCTGTCATGTTTTCACGAGGAGAAAGTGAAAACGAAGGAGAAGATAGAAAATTGTCACAATTTCGTGACTTGTCGCATTTTCGCAGGGAGAAAGCGGAAAGGACAGCGCCAAGTACGGAATGTCATGATTTCATGACTTGTCACATTTTTGTGACTTGGAGCGACGACGAAAGCCAAGCAAGAGGAGAATATCGCAATTTTGTGACATGTCACGTTTTCGTGACTAAAGGCGACGAAAGAGCCAAGCGAGAGGAAGATGTCACGATTTCATGACACGTCGAATTTTCACGACTAAAGGTGATGGAAGGGCAAAGCGAGGGAAGATTATCATTATTTCATGACACGTCGTATTTTCGTTACTGGTAGCGGTAGGAAAAAGCACCAAGGGAAAAATGTTGCGATTTCGTGACGAGTCGCATTTTCGCTACAAAAGCGATAACAAAGGCCCAATAAAGTTATGTATGCATTTTACTTCATATTGCATAGGATAACGTGGATCGAACGAAGTAATGTTTTAAAATCTCTCCAATTGGTTTTGAGATCGAGGTCAAAGAGACTCCAAAATTAAATGTTTCACTCTTTACTTATGTGCCCAAGATGGGAGGATGTGTTAAATCATGCAGTTTTCGGAGCCACCAAAATCAAAGATGCCTCCGGTATTAAAAGGTCTTGTTCGTGATCTCATAACACTTCAATAATACCTCGAGAATAGTCATTTAATGAAGAAATGTGGTCCCTTGATTTTTTTTGATTTTCAAACTTGATCCATAAAAGCAAGGAATGTGATTTCTCCGAGGCAGATTTAGGGAGATTGTTTCTCTTTTCAAGTGCATATTTTATGGATCTCCTCTTCAAAATCTGTTTTATGTTTTAAATGCTGTGATGTGAAATGGAGAGGGAAGGCCTCTATAAATGCTAATGTACATCTCAAGAAAAGGGGAGGACCTTTTTGCAAAAATTGAAGCAGAAATCCTAAATGCATTTTGCTCTGTTCTTAGAGTCTTTTGAGTTGGTGATCCAAATTGATGTTCATGTGATGCTTTCTGTGTAATTCACTTTTGTTTTGTCAAGTGCTAAAGTTTTAGTTGAATTCTGATGTTCTGAATTTGGCTATGTTTTCATTTGAACATTTTAAGTATAATTGAAGGTAAATTTATGGTCAATGTTGATCCAATTTTTGTATGTGCGTTCTAAGAATCAGTTGCTGCTTATCTTTGGGATTTAGTTTGAGGTTATTCGCTATATGAGGTTGTTCTCCCTATCAACTTTCAGCTTCAGCCATATTTCCATATCTTTCTATTATTTCTAACCCTAAACCTTGAAATCAGTTTAGATTAGTTTGGGAGCCAGCCCTCTCTGGAGATTGGCCCGGGAGACTTCTCTTTCTCTCGGCATTTCAATGTTGGTTGAGTCTAGGGCGCATTTTATATGACTAGGCAGATTTGTGACCAACAGTTTTTGGCATGCTCGGTGGGACTCACAATTCCTATATTTTGACACAGAGGAATCAAGATTTTTATGAACTATCTTGACCTCATAGCGGAGATTGTAAGTTCATCTGGTGACTCTGCTGGGGGTGACTGTATAGTACCTAGAAATATCCAATCATGAAGCTAGTGAAAATATTTGCTTCATGATCATGAGATCAAGAGCCAAAGAATCGAAAGACCCAGTCAAATTCTTCGAGATCGATGTTCAAAATTGGAGGGAGCACTCAAGATTGGTAAGTCCTATGAACCCATCATTTGCTATCTCTTCGCAGGTGGTAGGTCAGTTTGTGCCATCTCTGACTCCTCCCAGTACTGCTATGAGCTTGCTAGTACATCCAAATATTGCAATGCAAATGGCTGGTCAACAACCTCCTCCATGTTAATTTCATACTTGGAACTATTTGGGAGTGTTGGACCTGCATTTTCAAAATCCATTTCCTGCTGTAGCATTGAAGGCTTTGCCTACATACGATGGGACTAGAAATACTATGTATGACCATGTGTCAGATGTGGCATCCTTGGCTAAAATTCATAATATCACAGATGAAGATGTCATCATAAAATTGCTTGTGTTGTCACTCTACGGTAAGTTATTGTGCTGGTATAGATCCTTGTCTCCCAACTCCATAAATTTGTGGGATCAATTAGCAGAGATGCTAATCAAAGGGTTCAAGGAGCAAGCGGACCCATTTTCTTTGTTGCATCAATTTACTAATATCAAGAGGCATCCTCAAGAGGAGGTAGTTGATTTCAATGTTAGGTTTCCCCGAACTTGGCAGAGAGTTCCTGATGGTCTCCACCCTACTATTGACCAAGCGGTATTTTACTATCTTAGGGCTTTCCACTCAGATATTAGTATGAACATTAGGATGTCTAACATTCAAACCTTTTTTGCACTATATTCCCAGGCATAGAAGGCTGAGGTCGATCTGATTGCCATTGGGAAATTGACTCCGAAAATGACTATGCCCATTTTTCTTGAGCTTTCGTAATACCAACTTACAGGTGTAGCATCCACATCTTACACTGCTCCATCCATGTACCCTTCATCTTCATGGAATCCTCCCACAACTTCAGTACCTATGATTCCCATTCCACAGTTAACCTCTCTAGTTCCAACTCCTGCATTACCTTCTCCACCAGTTCCATTACCTCTACCGACACTGCCTGTGTCCTCAAGCCCAGATCCTTAATTGGCTATTTTGCAAGAAATTTAGTCGGCCATGAGATCCCTCACTAACAAGATGACATCTATGGAGTGGAGAGAGGCGGAAATGAACTTTCAACCACAAATATTTATTCCGACGATAACTACAGATCAAGTTGCTCCTAGCAAGGTTATAAAGAAAGTACCTGAGAGGAACTCAGTGATCCTGGTAAGTGAAGAGGTTGGCCCCTCTGAAGTTTCACATGAGCCATCTTACTGGTGTTATTCATGCAATGACCCACATGATAAGTCCACTTGCATGGTCCACAAAAATTATTTACAAGTTCTTACGGGGAGCCGTATAAACATGATTTGAGAGGTGGATCATAATTTTGTGATGTCTCCTGAGGAATACATGGCAGTATTGACATGCAACGGCAAGAAACCAATGATGGTAGATCCGGATAAGATGGAGCCATTGAAAGTGCCTCCTACACAAGCAACAAAGCAAAAAATACCTGCAAAGACTCATGATCAACAACCTCCTCCACGTTAATTTCCTACTTGGAACCATTTGGGAGCATTGGACCTGCCTTTTCAAAATCCATTTCCTGCTACAGCATTGAAGGCTTTGCCTACATATGATGGGACTAGAAAGACTATGTATGACCATGTGTCAGATGTGGCATCCTTGGCTAAAATTCATAATATCACAGATGAAGATGTCATGATAAAATTGCTTGTGTTGTCACTCTACGGTAAGTTATTGTGCTGGTATAGATCCTTGTCTCCCAACTCCATAAATTTGTGGGATCAATTAGCAGAGATGCTAATCAAAGGGTTCAATGAGCAAGCGGACCCATTTTCTTTGTTGCATCAATTTACTAATATCAAGAGGCATCCTCAAGAGGAGGTAGTTGATTTCAATGTTAGGTTTCCCCGAACTTGGTAGAGAGTTCCTGATGGTCTCCACCCTACTAATGACCAAGCGGTATTTTACTATCTTAGGGCTTTCCACTTAGATATTAGTATGAACATTAGTATGTCTAACATTCAAACCTTTTTTGCACTATATTCCCAGGCACAGAAGGCTGAGGCCGATCTGATCGCCATTGGGAAATTGCCTTCGAAAATGACTATGCCCATTTTTCTCGAGCTTTCGTAATACCAACTTATAGGTGTAGCATCCACATCTTACACTGCTCCATCCATGTACCCTTCATCTTCATGGAATCCTCCCACAACTTTAGTACCTATGATTCCCATTCCACAGTTAACCTCTCTAGTTTCAAATCCTGCATTACCTTCTCCACCAGTTCCATTACCTCTACCGACACTGCCTGTGTCCTCAAGCCCAGATCCTCAATTGGCTATTTTACAAGAAATTTAGTCAGCCATGAGAGCCCTCACTAACAAGATGACATCTATGGAGTGGAGAGAGGCGGAAAGGAACTTTCAACCACAAATATTTATTCCGACGATAACTAGAGATCAAGTTGCTCCTAGCAAGGTTATAAAGAAAGTACCTAAGAGGAACTCAATGATCCTGGTAAGTGAAGAGGTTGGCCCCTCTAAAGTTTCACATGTGCCATCTTACTGGTGTTCTTCATGCAATGACCCACATGATAAGTCCACTTGCATGGTCCACAAAAATTATTTACAAGTTCTTACGGGGAGCCGTATAAACATGATTCGAGAGGTGGATCATAATTCTGTGATGTCTCCTGAGGAATACATGGCAGTCTTGACACGCAGTAGCAAGAAACCAATGATGGTAGATCCGGCTAAGATGGAGCCATTGAAAGTGCCTCCTACACAAGAAACAAAGCAACAAATACCTGCAAATACTCATGATCCTCCAGCCCCGCAACAAGACCCACCTATTTTGTCAAAGGATTTGCTTCCACCACAAGCAAAAGAGAGGTTGCAAGCTAAGGCTTCTACCTCCCAGCTGCAAGAGAAAACAAAGGAACAAGCTAGAGAGACGTTGTGGTATCCATCGTTGACTAAACGGTAGTGAGTGGAGGCCACCTAGCAATATATAAGCAAATTTGAATCTTCTAGTGGAGGGAGAGAGCCGATTTTTATGGAGTACAACATCGTCGAAGAACTAAAAAGGATACCAACCAAGGTAAGTCTGTATGACACCTTGCAAATTCCTGGATAGGTGAATCTCTTACAGGAATCCCTGAAGACCACACAAAGTAAGGGGAAGGCTCCAGCCCAGGTAGTTATGCCCCAAACTTTGACCTCTTTAGTCATCAAAAAAAATAGACCACCACCTTTTTATCTTTCATTGAGAATGGAGGGACATATGGTGCATAATTGCCTCATTGACTCAGGATCAGCTACTACTGTCATGCCTAAGGTAGTATGTGATGTCATAGGCATGGAATATACAAGGACTAGTATGGGAGTTTTGCAGCTAGATGGTACCTCAGTAAAGATGGTGGGCATAATTAAGGATGTTCCTATCTCCCTGCATGCCATGCCTCAGATTACTATGATCCAAGAGATCATAGTAGTGGATATAGAGCCATGTTTTGGTATGTGTCTCTCTTGAGAGTTCACGGCTAAACTCGGGGGTTACCTTTCTTTGGATTTTACTTGGAGGTGATCCATGAAGGTAAAAAGGTGAAAATTTTCAATGAGAAGCCTTCCACATTTCATGTGGAGAGAATAGATGAAATGGACAGGTTAGAAAATTCGGTGCACATGATGTCTGAAGAATTTGGTGAGCTTGAATTAATGGAAGAATCTTTGGAAGAGCTCCGCCTAGAAAATGAATTTTCCATGGCCAATTTCAACACCATGATGGAAACTGACTTGGGGTGGTACTCCATTTTTAAGCTTGAAAAGGCTAAAGAAAAGAATGATGAAATTTAAGACCAGATTTGGAAGCTCTATTTCGATGGAGCATGATGTAGAAATGGCACTGGAGCTGGGATTTTTCTAGTATTACCTTCTGGGATTCAACGATCCTATTCATATCATTTGACCTAGAGCTGCACAAATAATGTAGCAGAATATGAGGCTTTATTCCTAGGCCTCAAGAAGGTTGATAAACTTGGAGCACGACAGTTGCAAATCCTTGGTGACTCCGAGCTGATTGTCAATCAGGTGATGAATAAGTGTGTGTCCAAGCACCACCATCTCAAGAACTATCGTAACAAGGTCTGGGACCTGTTCGAATTGTTCTCTCCTCTCAGCATGCATTTCATTCCACGAGAACAAAATAGACATGCTGACCTGTTGGCTTCCTTGGGAGCAAATTTTTCACCAATCGAGCAGGTGGTAAGAAGGCCAAAAATAGTGAGAATGGTGTATAGGCCCTCTATCCTAGACAAGGACACCTTTTGGCAAGTCTTCGATAGTGATGAGAAAATTGTTAACTTTTTGGTTCAAGAAGTTGCCACCATCAAGGGAAGGACCTTGGAGCATGAATAAACTGAAGGCCTAATTCAGTTGTGGAATAACCACATTCCTAAAGGCCTCATTACTCTAGAAAGCTTGTTTGATCAGAATGATCGGTCCAAGAAGCATCGGATCGAGGTCGACGAGAAAGAATACATGGAGCTTCAGTTGGAGGATGATAAGGTCATCAAAATTGGGACTGATTCTACTCCCGTTGAATTGCAAGAGATCAAACAATTGTGTCAAGAGTTTTTTGACATCGTGGCCTGGAGCTATGAGGATCTGAGGGGATATGATAAAGAGATCATTCAACACACTATCGAGCTGGAAGAAGGAGTCAAACCCTTCAAGTAGAAGTAGAGATCTGTGAACCCAAATATTGAAGCCCTCATGAAGGCCGAACTTGCGAAGATGTTGCAGGCCAATATTATATATCCGATTAAGCATTCGAATTGGGTTGCTAATTTGGTTCTGATCCATAAGAAAAATGGAGATAGACGGATGTGTGTGGATTTTTTAAATTTGAACCGAGCATCCTTGAAGAATCACTATCCATTGCCTCGCATTTATCAGATCCTTCACATTGTTGTTGGGGCTCAGAGCTTTTCATTGCTAGATGGATTCTCTGGATACAATCAAATTTGGGTCAAGGATGAGGATCAGCACAAAACCGCATTCACAACTAAGTGGGGTACCTTTGCCTATCAGCGCATGCCCTTCGTATTGTCCAATGTTGGGGCTACATTTCAAAGGGCCATGGACATCGCATGTGGGGAGCTTTCAAATAAGATCATTGTCATCTATCCCGATGATATGACTGTCTTTTCACACAAACAAGAAAATTGTTCTCATTTGAGGCAGATATTAGAGAAATGTCAGGAGTTTGGCATTTCCATCAACCCAAAGAAGTCTATGTTTACAATAAAGGAAGGTAAGCTCTTGGGACATGTCATCTCAGAGAATGGTTTGGTGATTGATCCATCGAGAGCTGAAGCTTTGAAGAAACTTTCGCTCCCTGCCAATAAGAAAGAGTTCCAATCTTTCTTCGAGAAAATCAATTTTGTCAAAAAATTTATTTTCGACTTTGCCCGAGTAGTGAAGCCCATGACTGAGCTATTAAAGAAAGATACAAAGTTCAAGTGGACAACTAAGATGAAAGACGCATTTTAGGAGATTAAAGATATAATTGCACAAGCCCCTATGTTGATCAATCTGAATTATTCTAAGGACTTCATTCTGTATGCAGTTGGAGAGGACAAAAGATATGCTACAGTGCTAACACAGAAAGGAGATGATGGGGATGAAAGACCCATTGCTTTCCTTAGCCAGATTATATTACCCCATGAGGAGAGATACAATTTCATTGAGAAGCAGGTATATGCTATCATGAAGTCTATCAAAAATTTTAGGCACTTCATATCTTAGAAAAAGATGATCGTCTACGTCATCCACCCCGATGTAAGGAACTTCACCATTCAGGGTGAGATGGGCGATAAGTGTGCCGATTGGGTCACCAAAATTCAAGAGTTAGATGTTGAGATCCATCCAACCAATTTTGTGTGGGGTAAGGCCTTATGCCAGAAATTAGCAAAAACTACGGCCTCTGAGATAGTTGATCATCAAGTGAACGACCCTGTTGAAGAAAGGAATCTAGTGAACATCTTTGCACAAGGCCAAGATTGGGCAGACGACCTTGTTGAGTATTTTTCAACGGGTAGATGTCCCCCACAATTAAATGCTTCACAACGGAGAAGGTTTCACCTACAAGCTCTTAGGTATGTATTGTTTCCCGAGGGATTGTTCTTCAAAAACATTGATGGAGTTCTCCTAAGGTACGTTAAGGAACCCGAGAAAGCTAGATTCTTGGAAGAGTTTCATTCTCGCATGTCGAGAGAACATTACACTGGTATGCCTATGGCCTTAAAGATTATTTGGGATGGTTACTATTGGCCAACTTTGTTTGTAGATAATTTCAAGATTGCTCAAGCTTGCGAAAAATGCCAAAGGTATACGGGACGGATCAGAAATGCACCATTGCCCCTTCATCCAATTTAAGTAGAAGCACATTTTTAGCAGTGGAGGTTAGACTTTATTAGGATCATTGATCCAAAATCTTTAGCCGAACACAAGTACATATTGATGGCTACTGATTATTTTACAAGATGGTCTGAGACCATTCCAACCAAGGCTACAAATCAGGATGTGGTAATCACTATCATTGAAGGACTGATCACGCATTTTGGCATTCTTGATGCCATTATCACAGAAAACGAAACTCCATTCATTGTAGCCAGGCTAGGAGAATTTACAAACAAGTACGGTATTTTTTTGAAGACATCCTCCAATTATTACCCTCAGGGGAATGGCTTGGCAGAATCTACAAATAAGAACTTGTTGCGGATTTTAAAGATATCCTTGGGGGATAATAAGAGATCTTGGCACCTTTTGCTGAATTAGGCCTTATGGGCAGATAGAATTTCAATCAAGAAGTCTATCAGGACTTCACCATACGCCTTGGTATACGGGAAAGAGGCAATATTTCCTATTCATTTAGAACTACCTGCCTTGCAGCAATTGAAGGAATTCTCAAACGATGAAGAAAATATGGATCCTATGAACATACGATTGGCTCAGTTGTTGCAGTTGGAAGATCAATGTTCTTTGGCTTATGATGAGTTTGCTAAGCATTCACAGGAGGTTTCAAAATGGTTTCACAAAGGTTCTACTAACCGTACATTCAAAGTGGGTGATTTAGTCTTAAAGTGGAATGAAAAGAAGGCCAAGCCAAAGATGCACAATAAATTTGATGCTCTGTGGGAAGGTCCATTCCAGATTGCTAGTACAAGTGTAGTAAATTCATTTTATCTTGAGGACTTGGAAGGTAATTCACTTCCTATCTCAGTGAACGGATTTCATTTGAAAGCCTACATTTCATGATGTGAAAACACAGTGTTACCTTGTACATAGAGTTAAAAAAAAAAAAGGAAAAAAAAAAATTCGTCAACTTCGGCTCCTTTTGCACACGAGCCCATAGGTATGTCTATTTCTCTCTCTTTTTCTTTTCCTTCCCAGTAGGTAGTGGCTTCCATATACTTCTTTCTTCCATTTCCTTATTTTCATTCCCTTCCTCTCCCACTCCTTATTCCACTGTACATAATCAAGCCACTACTGTTGTTTCTACTCCCCTCTCTGATGTTCCTGTTTCTTCATTTCCCCTTTCTTCCAGTCCTTTGTTTTTTGAGCACTTCTCCACAATTCCCACCACTTTCTCCATCTCATATACTTCCATTTCATTATCTATTTTCATGGAATCCCAGCAGCTGGTAGCACAGTAGCGCCCTCTTCAGTTGTATCTATCGCTTCTACTCCTCCATATTCCACCATTCCATCATTCACTATTCCCGTTCCATGGCATACACATCTATTGGTCATCACCCCATTCATTCCCATTTTTGCAACCCAAGTGCTTCTCACCACTACCATGGAGACCATTTCATAGCACCTAGTGATTACCCAGCTCAACCGAGCTAGGCAACATGCAATAGTTAAAGGAATATGGGAAGTTTTTCTATTCCACAAATTTCTGCTGAAAGTCTTGTTTTAAGTGCCAAGCGCCAGCAAGAGCTTGTTGCAGTATCCCGCAAAAACATCCAACATCAACCAGCACTCACTTCTTCTGCCACTCCAACTTCTTGACTATGTTACCTAATGGATAAAGGCCTATGGTTTGTGCATACAGTAGAACTGTATACCCCGAGAGCCACCAAGAATGTTGGCATTTTTGCCACATTTTTTTGTTGTTGTTGTTCATGCAAAATAATGCACAAATTGTAGAGATACTCACTCCTCTGTTTGTCCCTCCAAGAACCTCAAAAGGGATAATAAGTAAAAAAAAAAAATCTCTACAATTTTTGTGCTAAAGCAAAGTAAGTGAAAGACGTCGCAAAATCATGACATGTCATATTTTCGTGACCTATCACGTTTTCACGACGTCTGATGCAAAAAAATGCTAAGCACAAAAAATGTCACGATATCGTGACATGTCGCATTTTCATGACCTATCGCAGTTTCACGCTAGAAAGCAGCAAAAGGGAGCAGTAAAGGCAAAGTTGTTGCGACATCACGACATGTCACATTTTCATGGCAGACAGTGGCAAAAAATAAAAGTGGTAGGTGGATGTCGTGATTTCGTGCCATACAACAGCACAGGGGAGCACCAAGGAAAAATGTCATGATATCGCGAAATGTTGCGTTTTTGCAGCAGGAAAGCAAGGAAGGAGCCAGATGGTACAAAATGTCATGATATCACAACTTATCACATTTTCAATGGGTGAAAGCAGAAAAGTACAAGGCGGGCAAAAATTTTCGTGATTTCGCGACATGTCACATTTTCGCGACTTGTCACGTTTTCATGGGGAGAAAGCGAAAACGAAGGGGAAGATAGAAAATTGTCCCGATTTCGTGACTTATCACGTTTTCACAGGGAGAAAGCGAAAAGGAAAGTGTCAAGTATAGAATGTCGTGATTTCGTGACTTGTCACATTTTCGTGACTTGGAGCGACGATGAAAGCCAAGCAAGAGGAGAATTTTGCGATTTCGTGACACGTCGCGTTTTTGCAACTAAAGGCGATGGAAGAGCCAAGCGAGACGAAGATGTCACGATTTCGTGACACATCATGTTTTCATGACTAAAGGCGATGGAAGGGCAAAGCAAGGGAATATTATCATGATTTTGTGACATGTCGCATTTTTACAACTGGTAGCGGCAGGAAAAAGCAACAAGGGGAAAATGTCACGATTTCGCGACATATCGCATTTTCACGACAAAAGTGACAACAAAGGCTGAATAAAGTTATGTCTGCATTTTTCTTCATATTGCATAGGATAACGTGGATCGAATGAAGTAATTTTTTAAAATCTCTCCAATTCATTTTGAGATCGAGGTCAAAGAGGCTCCAAACTTAAATGTTTCGCTATTTACTTATGTGTGCAAGATGGGAGGATGTTTTAAATCATGCAGTTTTCAGAGCCACCAAAATCAAAGATGCCTCCGGTATTAAAAGATCTTGTTCGTGATCTCCTAACACTTCAAGCATGCCCCGAGAACAGTCATTTAATGAAGAAATGTGATCCCTTGATTTTGTTCAATTTTAAAACTTGATCCATAAAAGCAGGGAATGTGATTTCTCCGAGGCAGATTTAGGGGGATTGTTTCTCTTTTCAAGTGCATATTTTGTGGATCTCCTATTCAAAATCTGTTTTATGTTTTAAATGTTGCAATTTGAAAGGGAGAGGGAAGACCTCTATAAATTCTAATGTACATCTCAAGAAAAGGGGAGGACCTTTTTGCAAAAATTGAAGCAAAAATCCTAAATGCATTTTGCTTTGTTCTTAGAGTCTTTTGAGTTGGTGATCCAAACTGATGTTCATGTGATGCTTTCTGTGTAATTCACTTTTGTTTTGTCAAGTGCTAAAGTTTTAGTTGAATTTTGCTATTCTGAATTTGGCTATGTTTTCATTTGAACATTTGAAGTATAATTGAAGGCAAATTTATGGTCAATGTTTGATCCAATTTTTGTATGTGCATTCTAAGAATCAGTTGTTGCTTATCTTTAGGATTTAGTTTGAGGTTATTTGCTATCTGAGGTTGTTCTCCCTATCAACTATCGACTTCAGCCATATTTCCATATCTTTCTGTTATTTCTAACCCTAAACCTTGAAATCAGTTTAGATTAGTTTGGGAGCCAGCCCTCTCTGGAGATTGGCCCGGGAGACTTCTCTTTCTCTCGGCCTTTCAATGTTGGCTGGGTCTAGGGTGCATTTTATATGACTAGGTAGATTCATGACCAACATGAATCCAAAATAATCCGCTCTATCTGTAGCAAGTCCTTTTCGAGTCCTCGCACTCGTACCCTTTTGGGTATCTTGGTTGACCTTGGGTGAGATGAATTGGCAATTCATGAGTCTATAGCAAAACCTTAAAATGAACACTAACTTACTAAATTATTGACTATATAACATTTAAAAAATATTTTAGGGTTCAATTCAAGTTAGTTTATTTTGTTGCAAGATGATTTTTAAGGTTAGTTACCTAATTATTGCAAGTTAATCTATTGCAAGTTGATATTGGTTTATTTCCTTTATTCAATTGCAAGATGGTTATAGTAGTTCATGATGATGTTGATTATCTTTCATTATGCTGCTTATATCTCTTGATGATGCTGAATTTTGATTATCTTTCATGATGATTATCTTTGATGATTGAAAATTAAATTACTTGAAAGTTATGTTTTTTTTTTATATATGCAAGTATGTTTATCTACTTTCTTATTGCATCATTTATTTCCTTTGTCAATGCATCTTATGTTTTGATTATGTTCACTTTCTAGAATGGCTGATCATGGAATCTCCTTCACACCTAAGCACATCCTTGATGGATCAAATTTTAGAATATGGGAACCAAGGATGAGGGCTGAATTTCAAGCAAGAAATTTATGGCCCATTGTGAATGGAGATGAAGCAATCCCAACCCAGGCAAGGGCACTTGAGACATACAACAACAAGAGTCACCTTGCACTTTCCATGATTATCAATAGTGTGAGTGATGAGATATTGCTCACTATAATCCATTGTGAGCATGCTAAATATGCATGGGATTTTCTAAAACAAGTCCATATAGGGTCCAACACATCAAGGAAATTCACTTTATTGTCCAAAATTCTTAGCACTATGCAAGGTGAAGAAGAAAGTGCCTTGATCTTCCTCTCAAAGATGAAAGACATGAGAACTAAAATATTGGCTTGTAATTGTGATTGGATAAATGAGAAGCTCTTAAGATTTATAATTTTGAGGAACTTTTCAAGCAAGTTCAAGAATTTTATCATCATTATTGAGACTAGGCTAAAGCAAGAAGAGGATGGCATTCCTCTCAACACTCTTTCACAATTATTGATTCAACATGAAGAGTCTCTTAATAGAGACAAAGTGAATGGTAAATTTGTCAAGGAGAAGAATGTTGCCTTGAGTGCCACTAAGGCTTCCTTCAAGAATAAATACAAGGGAAGGAAAAATCAAAATTTCTAACCCAACAAGCCTAGAGTTGATTTCACTTGCAACTTTTGTGGCAAGAAAGGCCACAAAGAACAAAATTGTTTCAAGAAGAAGGAGATTGTAGAAAAGGAAGAGCAAGAAAAGCTAAGGGACAAAGACCTAAGAAATGGTTTGGCAAGAGAAAGAAAAAGAACAACAATGTAAAGCAAAATTAGAATAAAAATGTCTTTGTTTGTGCCCTCTACTCCATTGACTCATCTACTTCTAATGAATGGGTGTTAGATTCTAGATGCACTAACCATATGTGTTTTGAAAAGGATAATTTTTTGGACTTTCATAAGCACTCTTCAGATTCAATTGTCATTGGTGATAATACTAGACTTCAAGTAGAAGGTGTTGGCAATGTTGTAATTGAAGGGAAATTACTTGATAATGTCCTATATGTGCCTAACCTTAGGAGAAATTTAATTTCAGTTTTGCAAGTTGCTAGAAGTGGTCACACTATTGAGTTCAATGTAACTTCATGGAGAATTAGGAAAGGCATGATACCAATCATTACAAGTTATGTGAAGAATAATATTTATGTGTTAGGTGATGCTCCTCCTAAAGTGTGTTTAGCAACTAATGTTTCTCCTAGTAGCAAGATTTGGTACTTAAGGTTAGGAAATACAAAATATCAAAATATTCAAATGATGAAGTCCAAATATTTGGTTGAAGGCTTGCCTAACATTTCACCTATTCATGGTTTGTGTGAAACATGCATCTTAGGCAAGATGAGCAAATAAAATTTTTCAAAGGACAAGTCAACAAGGACCACACAAATTCTTCAACTCATTCATACAGATATTATGGGTCCATTACATGTTATATCACTTGGTGGTGCATCCTATATTATCACATTTATAGATGATTATTCAAGAATGATATTTGGGTATCTACTTAAGAATAAATCATATTGTTTTGAGATATTCAAGGAGTTCAAAACAAATATCAAAATGATTAGAAGCGATAATGGAGGGGAGTACAATAGCAACAATTTCAATGAGTTTTTTTGTTCTCATGGGATCAAAAGGTAGTTTACTTGTCCATACACTCCTCAACAAAATGGTGTTGCAAAGAGGAAAAATAGGACAATCATGGAGATGGTAAGATGCATGCTTGGTGACCACTTACCTCAATTTCTTTGGGGTGAAGCACCCAGTACAAAAATTTATATTCTTAATAGACGTCCTTCAAAATCAGTTGAGGGGAAGGCTCCTTATGAGGTTTGGAATGGTAAGAAGCAGAATGTGTCACACTTAAGAGTGTTTGGATGTGATGCATTTTCATATATTCCTTCAGAAAAGAGGAATAAATTGGACAAAAAATCTCAAAAATGCATATTTTTTTGCTATTATGTAGAACATAGGGTCTACATGTTATACTCACCTTCTTCACGCATTGTATTTATTTCAAGAAATGTCAAATTCAATGAAGACCTTCTTGAGTTAGAAAAGGGTGGGCCTTGTGTCAAAAGGACCAAGTGGTTGGATCATTCTAGGGGTCCTAAAGAGCAGAATTCAGTTAGCCAAAGGATAACTAGAAGTATGACCCTTAACATGTCTCTTCTAGCTAAGATATAGAATGATCATGAGCCTACTTCTTACCAAGAAGCTTCACAACACTCTTGTTGGGTTGATGCCATGAAGGTTGAGATGGATTCTCTTCTAAAGAATAAAACTTGGGATCTAGTGCCTTATTTTAATAAGAGAAATGTTATTGGGAACAAGTGGGTCTATAGAATCAAGGATAATTCTAACATAGAGATAGAAAAGTATAAGGCTAGATTGGTTGCTAAGGGTTATACTAAAAAAAATGGGATTGACTATGATGAAACCTTTGCACCAATTACCAAAATGCCCACCATTCGGCTTCTCATTGCTATTATTGCTACTTAAGATTGGCATATTTTTCAGCTTGATGTGAAAAGTGCCTTTCTAAATGGTGATTTGGATGTGGATATCTACATGAGTCAACCACAAGGATTTTTTGTATAAGGTAAGGAAACACTTGTGTGTAAACTAAAGAAAACCTTATACGGTCTGAAGCAAGCACCTAGAGCATGGTACATGAAGCTTTCAGGTTACTTCTTGTCTCTTGGTTTTGATAAATACTATTCAAATACATATCTCTATGTGCTTAGGAAGGATAACTTGGTCATTTTAATTGCTCTATTTGTTGATGACCTTGTTATGACTGGAAATGAGAATGAGGCCATTTTTTATTTCACCTCCAAATTAAAGTCAGAGTATGAAATGACTGACCTTGGTCTTCTACTCTACTATTGGCATGCAAGTTTATCAGCATGAGGATTGTATCTTTTTGAGTCAATCCAAGTATATTGAAGATCTTCATAAGAGTTTTGATCTAGATGATGGCAATCCTACTTTCATTCCTATTTATACAGGGGTTAAGTTGGAAGTAAGTACATAATCTCAGTTGGCTGATGCTACATTGTATAAGCAACTCATTGGGAGTCTTCTTTATGTTACCATCACAAGGCCAAATATTGCCTTTGCAGTTGGTATGATGGCTAGGTTCATGCGAAAACCTTATATTGAGCACTTACAAGATACCAAGAATATTTTGAAGTACCTTTTAGGTACTAGAGATTTAGAACTCAAGTATTCTAGGCTTCCTTCCTTTGCTCTTTTTGGTTATGCTAATTCTGATTTTGGAAGGGATATAATAGACAGAAATTCTACCACAACATATGTTTTTAGTATTGTATCTGCAAATATCTCTTGGTCTTCCAAGAATCAAGATACAATTTCTCTTTCTACAATGAAATCAGAGTATAAGGCTATGACAACAGTTGCATAGGAAGAGGTTTGGCTTCATACCCTCATGAAGGAATTGGCTTTGAGCAATTTGGTCCTTCATGTTTGCTCTCCGATAATCAATTAGCTATTGCCTTGGCTAAAAATTTTGTAATGCATCAAAGTACAAAGCATGTTGAAATCCAAGCCCACTTTATTAGAGAGAAGGTATTGGATGAGACTATTCAATTGGAGTATTTCCCATCATCTTCTAATTCTATTGATTTGTTCACCAAACCTCTTCCCAAGAAACAATTTTATAAGCTGAGGGACTCACTTGGTTTGGTGAATTTTTCCTTAAGGGGCAATTAAGTGTAGTTACACTTGTGTGATGACAACTTCATCCTTATGAGGTGTTTTGTGCTATATATATATGATTTGATATTTGGTGGTATAATTGCTTTTTGCATCTCTTTTGAACATGGTACTTTCTTATTTGGCTTGTGCAGCTTTTGTACATGTTACTTTGTATATGGAATTGTGCAATTATGGTATATGATGCAATTGCTTTATGTGACTCTTTTACATGGTACTTTCTTGTTGCCTTGTGCAACTTTGTACATGTTTTTATGTAGTTGGCATTATGCAATTGGTTTATCATGGTACTTTCTTGTTAGCATTTATGCTACTTTTGTACATGATATTTTATGGTTGGATTTATGCAACCAATGTGCACACTTTATTATTTTCATATACCTTATGCAACTCTTGTACATGGTACTTTTTTGTTAGCCTTGTGCTACTTTTGTACATGGTACTTTAGAGTTTGCATTATCATGGTACTTCTTGTTTGCTTTATGCAACTTTGTACATGATATTTTTTGATCAACTATATAGCACGTGACTATAAGTATGGCTTGGCATATTTTTGTGATGACTTATAGTTCACTATTTGTTAGATAAATTTTTTTATCATCTTTGGATATTCATATATGTTGTGGTGAATATATTTATGATGATGTATCTAACTTATCTTATGTTGATCTGCTTGTAGCTTGCAGGTACTTCCGTTTGGGGTTTTGCGAGCTTCATCGAAGACACCCTTGTGATGTTTTCTTCTTGTCATTTGCAATCACTTGTGGTTTATGGATGGATTTGTAAGCTACTTGTATATGAAGCTACTCCGTTGGGGGCTTGCAGTCTCATTTTGGCTCATTTTGATTTTGTGCCTTATTGTAGACCATTATTGGTCATAGAAGCTCATTGTAACTATATTACTCATTTGATTCTAATCCCTATTTGTATCTTTAGGGGGAAAATGTTTCTTTGTTTCATAGTTCCTTTCCCCAACATTGCATTAAGGGGGAGTGTTGGAATATGTAATGCAACATTGTGTAAATTATTCTTAGACTAAAATATAAAGTCTAAAGAATAATATTTGAATTAGAAAATAATTCTATTTTATGTAAAAATATTCCCACCCAATTAATAAATAAAATAAGGGTGCTAGAAATATTTAATTTGTGGTAAAAAGTTATTTCCCCTTTTCTAGAAAATATTAAAAAGTAACTATAGACACCAAAACAGCACCAATCCGATTATGTGACAACAAGCGCTGATCGTATTGACACAAATGGCCCCTAGGGCAGCCCCAGAGGTTAAAACAGTGGTTCTAACCACTCACACAACAACTTTAGAAGATTAGACACCATTTTGGCACCTTTTAGGCACTCTGCCCCATATTCGTCTCACCCAGGGACGAATACAGATTTTCAATTCACGCTCGCTCCTGGGTGGAACGAATACGGATTTTTAATTCGCGCTCGCTCCTGGGTGGAACGAATACGGATTTTCAATTCGCGCTCGCTCCTGGGTGGAACGAATATCAGGTTTGACCAGCAAAAAGTCAGACCTCGGCGCGTGACAACTCAGAACTGCCACTTAGCTTTTCTTGCATGGCATAGGAGTGCGAGTGAGTTCTTTTGACAACTCATATCTGCCAATTGACTTTCCCTTCACTGCATGGGAATGAGAGTGAGCTTTTTAGGACAACTCAGATTTGCCACTTAGCTATCCCTTCATTGCATGGGAGTGCAAGTGAGCTTTTCTAAAACATACAAAGACATGCACAGAGACAGTTAAGAAGCCCTTGATCAAGAAGAAGTCTTCTTTTCACACAAAAAGCATTCATGCAAAGAAACACTTTTGCATGTTAATTCAAAGAGACCCCTTGGGTCTATAAAATGGTGAGTTTCCTCACCCAAAAGATATACAGAGAAGGAGCATTTTGAGCGACGAAGTGTTGCTAATTCATTTACTTGCGATTTGTGTTTTCAACATCCATAATCTCTTAATCGAAAGAGAGGTTATTGGGTGACTTTTGAAGGCACGAATCAAGAACCAACACCAATTTTTCTGACCACAATATTCTACCAATTTGCCGACAACACATCACATCAGGTTTCGGACCCATCCTAAGCGGATTGGTGTCGAAGCAAAGTTTCACCCGTGGGTGGTTTGCCTTCGGGCACCCCCGCTTTATTTCTTTTATAGTATTTAGCTAGTTTCATGTTTATGCTTTTGTCAAGTTTTCATTTCATTTAGATTCATTTTAACCATCGTTAGATTCATCTTTTATTTTTCATACACAGGTGCTACTGATTCTTTGTTTGTTTCTTTGAACGTAGATTTGCAGCATTGGAGGAGCAGCGAGGAATCTACCTTTACCAACGCAAGCGGCGACGACGTTTTGGTTCGCCCATCTTATATGTGGGCACGCGGAAGAAGGAATTCTGAAACAAGTTGTAAAAGAGCAACACTTAACGCTCCTATCCCCTAAAAAGGAAGGAGACGCATTGTAACACGAATTTGCAAAGCATATCAATAAAAGGGCCGATTTTTATATTGCTTTAATATCTTGTGTTCATGTTCTTCCTTTTTACGCATTTTTCAATAACATAGGGTTTAAGCGTTATTTTAGTTTCATTTACATTGCAATTTTAGTTTATCCTTTTTGTTTTCGGAATCTCGTGTTTTCAATGGCGATCACGGTGGGACCTCTGTCCTCTTTTTTTTTTAGGTTAACTTACTGATCTAAAATTGCTTGTTTTTTTACAGGTACCTATTTTTCAACATCAGACTGTTATTCGTCTCTGCAAGTGACGATTACAGAATTGGTATTCGTTTCACCCCGGGACGAATAAATTATTCGTCTCACCCTGAGACGATTACTGTTTTGATATTCGCCTCACCCTGGGACGAGTATAATTCTGTGCAATTTTCAGAGCAAATCAGAAACTTCCGATTAGGCGAGAGAAGAGGTAGGGGTTTTTCTGACTTTTGTCAAATTTCTATTTTTCTATTTTCTGGTTTTCGGTTTTGTATGGCTTAGGGAAAGATTTCTTTTTGTTTTCTGTTTCAATTTTGCAAAATTAAAACGAACCCCACACATCACGTGGTATTTTAAACCAAGGCGTTGGTCGTAAAACCCCAACCCTTGAGCAAGACCAAAGGTGGATTCCATTATCACTTTGGCTTGAGATATTGCATCCATTACCTCGATCGCGACTGTTGCTAGACGTAAATCCTGACGAAAGCTGACCGAGTGTAGCTTGGGGTGATTCCCAGCACGCGAGGATAAGTCTTCTATGGTAGGTGTCATAAACAGAGCGATTCCCCTTCCGTACCGCCTATGTTCCACGTATCATCTGCTCTCACGTACCTATAGTCTCCCTCACGTAAGGGCGGGTATATAGAGAGGTTGGTATATCGGTCCGGCAATGGTATATTGAAGGGGCGACCATTTTGGGAGTCATAAGAGCCTTCATAATTGCATTTAAACGTTTCACAAAATTTTCAAAAAAACAAAACAAACAACAAAAACACACTAAACCAGATTTAGGGCACACTATTAATCTTTAAAAGAGATAATCATTGCTTGTGTGTGTATGCTATTTTTTGTTTAGACAAAAAAAATCAAAAATCAAAAAAATCATAAACAAAGATAAAAATCTACGCATTTTGTCACTCGCTCCAAAAGCTCCAAGGATTCCCGCAATCGCTTGGTCACCCCAAAATGCTCCAAAGGTGTCCATGAACCCTTTGGTCAACCCAAAAGCACCCTGAAGGTGCCCATAAGTGATGCAGGAGCATCCAACAAAATATGGGAAATTTTATATTTTTCTCTAAATTTTAGTGCATCTTGTCGGGGCCATAACTTCTCAACCGTAGCTCCGATTGACTTGAAATTTTACAGGGAGTTAGTTGGGAGAGTTTTAAACAAATATAACTCTTTGGAGTTGTATTTGTCTAGGAAAGTCAGTTTTCGAGGCCAAATTCCATCATCTAGTGCCCCAAAATTAGGTTTTAAAATTGCTCACCTAATTTTTTGCGCTTTTTGAGCTGTTCGAAGGCTAATATCTCCTAATGTATTTAGAGTTAGGACTTGAAACTTTATTTATGGCTTATCTATTGTAAGAGGGATGCGCACACCAATTTTGGGCCCCATCTGACTCATTTCAAATTTTTGGGTTTTTTAGAGAGACATTGTCATGGTGTTCACTCGCAGCCAAGCCCAATCACGGGCGGATGCTACGGAGAATGTCCGAGGAGGCACGAGTCACCTCCATTATAGTCCCCAGGATTTGGTCATACCACCTTGGTGACCTAACACACAAGGCAGTCCCCTCCACACCTTAACGAAAAGGGACTATAGGGGCACCTCTTCTAGGGGCACTCCTGTTCAGCATCGCACCCAGCACACACCCTTCCATGAGGGGTACATCCATAAGAGAGCTCCATTAGATGCTTGCTATGAGTGGTCACCGCGCGATGAAGCGCTAGGTCAACATAGGGTTCGACGGGAGGAACCACATGATTACACTATCCCTCCTTCACCCCCTCTAGTTTTTAGGACTACAAGGACAAATACAGAGCACAAGGCTCCTCAGGCGGGGCGAGCCAACTCCGCTCGTTCCTTTTTCACTTATGCAAGAGAGCACGAGGAAAACCCTTACCTTCCTCAAGAGCAATATACATCGAGGAAGCAATACGCCTCCGCAATTGCTAGCTATCAGGATCACCTACTGAGGACAAAGCCTCGGGGGAGTGCTGCTACCCCCAACAGAGGGAGGCGACCTATAGAGATCTCGGATCACCATGACCGGGATAGATATCTAGGAGAGGCATCTAGACCTTCTAGACATGAGACGGTAGGACCAACTATCTTAGAATCTGCCAAGCATATTGCACGTCGGATGCAACTCACACTACTTGAGCTAGAACAACAACGGTTAGAGCAACAGTATCTTTTAAATCAAGAGTGCCTTCGAGCGCCGGGAGGATGAGTTGTTACAACACACTATGCAGGTGAAGACTCCAACCCCTCACACGCATAAGACAGAACATTATGAGAGACACAATTGGGTGCAAGACAGGTCTCTACGACCTTATCAAACGTTGCCTTCGATGCCTCCTAGACTTGAGCGGGAGGCCAATCCTAAGACCAATGACGGGCGCCTTCTTCAGGCACCCACCCAGGTTCATGGGCCACCCCCAAAAATTCTTCAAGAAGCCTCTGAGGAACCTGAGCGAGAAGAAGAGCGGTATGAAATGCCATACCAAGGCATGGGGGGTGCTATCCTGTCACCCCTCCATAGGCCCCAAGTTCCCCACAACCTGCAACGAGAACAAATCAAAGAGGAGGAGCTCAAATCCCCGATACAAGCAATGCGCTTCCAGAGCACTTAGAGTCGGTAGAGACCAAAATTTTGGGGCCCCAAAAGCCCAACTTACATGAAACTCCTCTCACAGAGGATCAACCCCTGGTTGTAGAGCTACCTGATGACGAGGTCTTCCATATCTCAAAATCACCAGATTCTGATGAGCCTGACTCTCTCGCCAAAGATGAGTCAGCATATGCAATAGCGCCATGGGACTCGTTCGAGTCCAACAACATTACTTCACAGGCGGTCTCCATGGGTGATCATCACAAAAGTCTCTTAACCTTATTCCCTTTGGAGGCTCCCATCGAGCCCGTGCCATTGCAGGAAAATCAGGTCCCCCCGCAATGAGCGGAACAACCCCATGAGGACCACATCAATCTACTCGAACAAGAAGAGCCTAGCATGTCGCAGATAGTTGTCGGGGCCAACGAAGGCCTTTGGATCATCGACAATTATTACGAAGACGAAACTGAGATGGCATATCTCAATCATGCACAACGACACAATCACCCTGTAACCCATGACGAACTGATGGCACAACTAGGCATAAGACTAGGGCATGAGTGGTGCATAGACCCAGCCCACTGGCATCACATGTTGATCCCGCTCCTTTGGGAAGATCATGAGCAACTTCCACCCAGAGATATCATAGCACCATTAGTGCCGAAGGCAGACCCTGTCCTCCTATCCATGCATAAGGCCGATCCATTCGTGCCAATTCCTACAGAGCCAGATCCAGTGCACACAGATCATCAAGTCGGGGGTACCTCTATTCCCTGAAGAGCCAGTGGGTTACACCAAACGCTCCAAAGGTGTCCATAAACCCTTTGGTCAAACCAAAAGCTCCAAGGATTATCACAATCGCTTGGTCATCCAAAAGCTCCAAGGATTATCGCAATCTCTTGGTCAACCCCAAAAGCTCCAAGGATTATCGCAATCGCTTGGTCATCCCAAAAGCTCCAAGGATTATCGCAATCGCTTGGTCATCCCAAAAGCTCCAAGGATTATCGCAATCGCTTGGTCATCCCAAAAAGCTCCAAGGATTATCGCAATCGCTTGGTCATCCCAAAAGCTCCAAGGATTATCGCAATCGCTTGGTCATCCCAAAAAGCTCCAAGGATTATCGCAATCTCTTGGTCAACCCCAAAAGCTCCAAGGATTATCGCAATCTCTTGGTCATCCCAAAAGCTCCAAGGATTATCGCAATCTCTTGGTCAACCCTAAAAGCTCCAAGGATTATCGCAATCGCTTGGTCATCCCAAAAAGCTCCAAGGATTATCGTAATTTCTTGGTCAACCCCAACAGCTCCAAGGATTCTCATAATCTCTTGGTCAGCCCTAAATGCCCCAAAGGTATTTATAAACCCTTTGGTCAACACCAAACGCTCCAAGCATTACCATAACTGCTTGGTCAAAATACATATTCAAAAATCAACAAAAATAACACAAAAAAATCATCATCACAAAAACAATTGCATTTCAATTCCATGCATTCTAAAAAAAAATCAATCATCACAAAAACAATTGCATTTCAATTTCATGCATTCTCATAAACATCAAAATCACAAAAACAATTGCATTCCAATTCCATGCATTCTCATAAAAATCAAAATACAAAAATATAGGTTGCATTAAGCATTGCATCCATACATTGCATACTTCGATAGGTCATACAAGTCACAAGCACCATAGACAGTCATTATTTGGCAATTCCATCATTTCCACATCAACTCCATTTTCATACACGCATACATCCAGCATATCACCCTTTTATTTTAGCATCGTCAGTTGTCGCCTAATGTATATAGGGTTTTCGTCATTCAGATGTCTTTAAATTTCTAGCCAAAACTGTACAGAGTTAAACAGATTTTACACGGGAAAGTTTTACTTGGACCACGCCTTGTTACGTAGCATCCCAACACAAATTAACACACATATAAAAAATTCCTAAGTTGTGTGAACGAAAGATGAAACCTGCACCGTAATCCCGGTTACCATAAGCGAAACGGCTATCTTGCTTATCCCCCTGTGCAAATGACCCTAGGAATGTTGAGAGTTGGCAAAAGGACAAGCATCCTCCCTACCCAATTCCCCATGAATCCCAAGTTCTCAAAAGTTGCAAAAACATCAAAAATTTGCAAAACGTCAAAACACTAAAATTTGACATCCTACAGTGCACACATCAAAAGGCACAAACAATAGTGATTCTCATCACTCCATATCCAAATCCCTTGCTCAAAAAAAAAAAAAAAAAAAACATAATATCACAAAAATAAACAGTGATTTTATCACTACAAAGGAGCAAGTATCCCAATACAATTGAAGAAAAGAAGGGAGTCGAACTTGAATCCCTGGAACTCTCAGCATTTCGACAGGTCATGAGGCAAGCTTCAGTACCGGTTTGGTTGATAGCCTATCGGTCACTGGCGGTAAACCTCCCGCATGACGATATATCTGTCACATTAACTTGTGTGCAGATCAATGTTTGCATGTGGATGAGCTAGCTTATGGTATCCTAGATAGCATCGCAGATTAATCTGACTAAATACAATAAAGGAGTTAGTGGAGCTAATTAGGTGATCCTCAGTACAGGTTCGGTTGAAAGCCCATCTGGCACTGGCGGTATCCCGATGAATACCACATAAACGAACTCAATTGCACACACGGGGATGTGAAATAACTTGGTTACATTCAAGTCGGATTTAGACCTTGTTTAAGAAGTCTTGCGAGATAAATGTACAGTCTTGGCTAGTTAGTTAAAATATCTGAATCTCAGAAAAGCTTAACTACATTTTAAAACAACTGGTACATTTCATTCCGTACATCACCATCAAAATATATGCAAAATACAAAAACACACAGTTATCACATGCAAAGTCATTCCACAAAGTCATCCCATTAGTATAGCAAGTCAGTCAAATCTTGTACAGTCTATGGTGCATCGACACATCATCAACAACTCATTTCATTCATTCCATATCTATACATCATACAAATTAGAAACATCACATTCATAATCACCTCTGCATACATCAAACACATACATAAAAAACACGCCACAAAAAAAAAAAAAACAAACACAACAAAACAACCAAAATATAAAAATGACAAATGCCAACAAAACCACTAAAAATTGTCGGACAAAAGTGCTCTTGCACTTAACCTCCTGGCATAAGAAAACTGATGTCGGGGTCTACCTTGTCGCTATCCTACTCCCCAAGAAGGCTACCATAGCCGGACCGCTCCACGGGAAGACGGATTTTTGCCAATGTTAACCCCAAATGGCATCCCAAAATGGGTTCACACCCACCAAAAATAGGTCAGAATGTTTGGCAACTGCTTTCGCATTAAACGGAAAACATCTGAAGGCACCCTCACTTAAGTCATCTTGGGTCAAGCGACTCGTCGCTTTTCTCATGGCAGTCATTCCTTCATCGATTCGTCGCTTGAGGGGGTAGTCACACTTAAGTCACCAATCAACAACAATACACCCAATCACGGCAATAGCATGCATTCAAAGAATCATTGACAAAGACAATCACGCTCCTGCTTGGGGCAGCAAACAAGCAATTATCACAAACTGATTAAACACTTGGCATTCCCGAAGCATGAACACAAGGTTCCCCCGTGGATAAAAGGTTGCGCCCTTTGCCTATTCATGACTGATCAATGTCCAAGCTCAAGTCACACCTCACCAAAATAGGTTAATACTTGAAATCAAGTTCCTTAGCTCGTCAGAAGCAAGGATTCAAGAATGCATGCCCTTTCCATACTTGGGGCATCAAAAGTTGGTTAGGTTACCAAGAAACCCTAATCATTAGTGCTTTGGTTATCTATTTTTTCTCGGCACTGTGCCTTGCACAGCGCTTCCCAAAAAGGGGCATCTGTAGACACAAAAACAGCACCAATCCGATTATGTGACAACAAGCGCTGATCGTATTGACACAAATGGCCCCTAGGGCAGCCCCAGAGGTTAAAACAGTGGTTCTAACCACTCACACAATAGCTTTAGAAGATTAGACACCATTTTGGCACCTTTTAGGCACTCTGCCCCATATTCGTCTCACCCAGGGACGAATACGGATTTTCAATTCGCGCTCGCTCCTGGGTGGAACGAATACGGATTTTTAATTCGTGCTCGCTCCTGGGTGGAACGAATACAGATTTTCAATTCGCGCTCGCTCCTGGGTGGAACGAATATCAGGTTTGACCAGCAAAAAGTCAGACCTCGGCGCGTGACAACTCAGAACTGCCACTTAGCTTTTCTTGCATGGCATAGGAGTGCGAGTGAGTTCTTTTGACAACTCATATCTGCCAATTGACTTTCCCTTCATTGCATGGGAATGAGAGTGAGCTTTTTAGGACAACTCGGATTTGCCACTTAGCTATCCCTTCATTGCATGGGAGTGCAAGTGAGCTTTTCTAAAACATACAAAGACATGCACAGAGATAGTTAAGAAGCCCTTAATCAAGAAGAAGTCTTCTTTTCACACAAAAAAGCATTCATGCAAAGAAACACTTTTGCATGTTAATTCAAAGAGACCCCTTGGGTCTATAAAATGGTGAGTTTCCTCACCCAAAAGATATACAGAGAAGGAGCATTTTGAGCGACGAAGTGTCTGCTAATTCATTTACTTGCGATTTGTGTTTTCAACATCCATAATCTCTTAATCGAAAGAGAGGTTATTGGGTGACTTTTGAAGGCACGAATCAAGAACCAACACCGATTTTTCTGACCACAATATTCTACCAATTTGCCGACAACACATCACATCAGGTTTCGGACCCATCCTAAGCGGATTGGTGTCGAAGCAAAGTTTCACCCGCGGGTGGTTTGCCTTCGGGCACCCCCCGCTTTATTTCTTTTATAGTATTTAGCTAGTTTCATGTTTATGCTTTTGTCAAGTTTTCATTTCATTTAGATTCATTTTAACCATCGTTAGATTCATCTTTTATTTTTCATACACAGGTGCTACTGATTCTTTGTTTGTTTCTTTGAACGCAGATTTGCAGCATTGGAGGAGCAGCGAGGAATCTACCTTTACCAACGCAAGCGGCGACGACGTTTTGGTTCGCCCATCTTATATGTGGGCACGCGGAAGAAGGAATTCTGAAACAAGTTGTAAAAGAGCAACATTTAACGCTCCTATCCCCTAAAAAGGAAGGAGACGCATTGTAACACGAATTTGCAAAGCATATCAATAAAAGGGCCGATTTTTATATTGCTTTAATATCTTGTGTTCATGTTCTTCCTTTTTACGCATTTTTCAATAACATAGGGTTTAAGCGTTATTTTAGTTTCATTTACATTGCAATTTTAGTTTATCCTTTTTGTTTTCGGAATCTCGTGTTTTCCACCCAATTAATAAATAAAATAAGGGTGCTAAGAATATTTAATTTGTGGTAAAAAGTTATTTCCCATTTTCTAGAAAATATTAAAAAGTAACTAATCACTTTTTAATAGTTGATAGATGCCACTTGTCACACATCTCAAGATAATATTGTGATAAGATTTGTCACACATCTCAAGATAATATTGTGATAAGATTAGGGTAATTTTAGTAGTAAATCTTCTATTTAAATAGGGGTGTTGTCTACTACATCTTGTCATATCATGTTGATGCATATTATTGCATAACATTGAAGCATTCTTGTATTGTTGAATCATTGAGTAATATAGTGAGCTTCATAGTGGATGTTTCCATTATTAATTTGAAGTAGGGTTTTACCACTTAATATTGGTGTTGTGGGTTTTCATTTTTTGTGTGTGATTGATATTGTGGAGCATTTGTGGTTATGTGTGGGTTGGCTAGCCCACATAGTAGCCTAGAGGCAGCTAGGGTATGGGGCCAACAGACAACACGGGTTTGACTCTTGGTGGCAGGTGGTAGGCGACAACAAAGAGGGGTTAATTTTTATTAAAAATTAAATTATGCCCTAAGTTCTAAGGTGGCTAAGGTATATGTTAAAGATATATAAGGTGTTTTAAAAGTTTTTTATTTTTGCAAATAAAAGGGTTATAAAAATACTTTATTTGTGGGAAAAACTTAAGATAGCTTTTTATTTTAATGCATTGGGATAAAAAGTGAAGTGATATGTTATTTATCTTTTGGAAATGTATTAATGACCAGTAGGAGACATAATGTGTAAATGAATTTTTTGCTTATGTAATTGGTAACTCTTGTTGATGAAATTTATTGGCAAAGTTAGGAGTAATAAGGTGTATAAGTGGTTTGGCATTTTATTAATCTTTGTATGGTGAAATATTTGTTGAGGTAAAATATTCATGTGGAGGTTTTGAGATAGACTGTTGCTATCTAACCCTGAATTGGCACAAAAGGATTTGGTTGTAAGTAAGACAGGTTTTGAAGATATATCTCCATCAAAGCAAAGAGGTATGGGCACATCATCTTTTGTTTGAAGTGTTTGTTGGAATGAATGTTGTCAAACATAAGGTGGAGTGAAAAGTATTGTTTGATAAGCATTGTTGGAAGTATTTGAGTGATTATTATATACTTCATTGTTGAATATTTAGAGAAAATTTGAGATAGAGATTGGGAATTATTTGAGTTAGGGTTTGAGACCTACATTGTGCTCTTTGCTTGAAGAAGTATGAAAACACTTGTTTAGGATTTGTAAGCAAGTTGTGTTTCATTGGTTGAATGATTGAGTGAAACTTCTTGAGAATTGGTTTTGAGTTATATTAAAAGTGAATGTGCAAACATTAGAAATCAGATTTGTGAAAGCAAGAGTGTAGATCAGAAAGATAGGTGTCATGTGCTAGAGTGAATTTATATTTAAAAGATCAATTAAAGTAAGACATGTGGAAGCAACAAACTTAATGATTGAGTAGAACATATTGATTTTTGATAGAGTACATCATTCTTTATATGTTCTAGAGGTTAAATGAATTCTATATATAATATGTCTAAATTGCTTCAAGTTAAAGGAATTACATTGAATATTAGATAAAGCATTTTATGGCATTGTGTGCAAGATTTGAGATTGATTGAGCATATTCTGTGAGCTATTTTGAGCATGTGTTAGAACAGATTTTGAGCATATGCTAGAGAATATTTGAGCAAGTCTATGAGGAGACTTAAAGGTAGATTTGAGCAAGTCTTGATGAGACATGAGAGTAGAATTGAGCAAGTTCTTGAGAGGACTTGAAGGTATATTTGAGCAAGTCTTGGTGAAGACTTGAGAGTAGATTGAGCAAGTTCTTGATAGGACTTGAAGGTAGATTTGAGGAAGTCTTGGTGAAGACTTGAGAGCAAAATTGAGCAAGTTTTTGAGAGGACTTGAAGGCATATTTGAGCAAGTCTTGGTGAAGACTTGAGAGCATATTAAGCAAGTTCTTGAGAGGAATTGAGCAAGTTCTTGAGAGGACTTGAAGGGAAATTTGAGCAAGTATTACAAAGACTTGAAACATAATTAAGAGAAGATTTGAATTTTTCAAGCTTTGTGTTAATGCTTGGGGCAGATCTAAGTAGATTTGATTGGTTGATTTGTTCAAACTTTATGTTGAAGCTTGGGTTAAATCTAAGCAGAGTTGATTGGTGATTTGATTAAGCTTTGTTTTAAGGCTCGAGGATATATTTGAGATAAAATTTGGTGTAGATTTATGAGCAGAGTTAGAGAATATCTATACTAGACTTGGTAAAAATTTTGGTGTGGATTTGAAATAGATTTGATGATAAGATTTGGATGTGACAGAGTAAAGAGGACACCAGTCTATAGTGGATAGAGATTCATTAGCCAAATAGTGGGTACAGAGGTCTTCTGTGGAGAGAGATCCACAAACCAAAGCAGTTGGGTATAAGTCTTCTATATATCATCAATCGGAGCAAAGGAGAAAGAGTTCTCATGTTGATAGAGATCCACAAACCAAAGAAAGGGGAAAGAGTTCTCCTATGGAGTGTGATCCATGAACCAGATGGGAAGATAGAGTTATTCAATGGAGAGATATCCACAAACCAGTTGAGAAGATAGAGTTCTCCTGGATCAAGTTCCATGAACCAAATAAAAGGGGAAAGAGTTCTCTTGTGGAGAGAGATCCACAAATTAGAGCATAGGGGATTGGTATCTCCTTTAGACAGAGGTCCATAAAAATTTTAATAGGGAATTTATTCCCAAGAAGATTTATTGAGAAAATTTAGTAGAAATAGTTTCTCCATGGAGTAGCCCACATTGGGTAAACCACATTAAATTGGTGTCTCTATTGTGTGTGATGATTTGTGCATTGCTTTGATTATTGCTATTGATAGTGCCATTGATAATATTGGATAATATTTTTTGGGAAATAAAAATGAAAGTTGGTCTTATAATGTTCACCCCCCCTCTCAATATAAGCTTGTGTCCTTCAGTTTCTTTTGCTACTACCCCTACATAGTAGTTCTAGAATGTTACTCCTTCGTGGCTCTGATAAGGCTACATTTTTTGATACTGGAGGATTTTTTTTTGGGTTTCCATGTTTTTACTGTGGCCCCTATGTGGTTTTATAAGAAGTTCTTTGTTTCCATCCCCTACATGGGCCCTCTATACCTCCCTAGTGGCTTAGAGAGAACTTCCTTCTTGCCTAAGGAGGTCTACATTTTTTTGGGTTTTAGTTTTATTTTGTCATGTCTTTCCATTGGAGTGTTCCTCGGTTTGACTCCATTATTGTAAAAGGTTACGGTATTCTTTCAAAACCCCTATACCAATAAAAAAAGTCACGATCATAAAATATCTTTTCTTAAGACAACCTCTTTAAACTTTAGTTTATTGAGTAAAAATAAAATTAAAGAAACCCAATCATCTAAAAAAATTAACCAAAATAAATATTATTAGTAATTGAACTCTCTTTTAAGTACATTTTATTTAAAGTTATTTCACACAACATTAACTGCTTATCATACTCAAGTGAACTTTGTTTTTGAAAATATAAACCAAATCCTGGTCATTATATGAACTAAAGTTGTGTGCATACTCTCCATTCTATTTACTCTTATTTCACATCACATAACATTACTTATCTTGAGTAATTAACTTTATAATTTAGTATTAGTTTTTTAATATTTAATTTTTTATTATTTATTAGTAATTTAAGTTAGATGTAATTTTTTAAATATAAAATTTTAATTTGAATATATAAATTATTTTTCAATTTTAATTGTTTTTATAAATTATATAAATTTTATATTATTTTTAAAGTTAATATTTTTATATATGTGTATATATGTCAACGGGTTGTTATTGATTTCACTTTATAGAATGGTAAATACAACTCACTTGAAATTCAAGCATCTACCATAGTTACACATTGGATTTTTATGTCCATTGAGACTTGAACCTAAACCTTCCTCATGTATATTGATCTCATTTAACTACTTGAGATAAACTTGATAGTCAAATCCCATTCTTAGTATTTTTAAGATGCTCATATATAAATACCAAATTATTTGATATTTAAAAGTCATAGATGTTAATCACCAGTCATAAAATATAATTTGAAGAAATGACTAGTATTAGTATAGTTAAAATTTGAATAAACCTAAGGATTAAGTGTGAATGCAATTAGGGCATGAGATTTGCTTTTGAATTTGTTTTCATCAAATGTTTGGACAAATTGATAGGACAAAAAAATATTACGAGGAAAAATATGTGCTAAAAAAAAATAAGTCATTTGGGAAGATGTAGTTGGAAGTGAGAATGCCCTAGTTGGGAGAAGTATTTTTTTGTCAATTAAGGATAAAAGGAAGAACAAACATATGAAAAAACACATAGAGGAAATGGATGATTCACCAAAAGTGATTATTAAGGATGAAGTGATTGAGCACAATAAAATGATTCTTAAAACTATAATTTTAATATGTAAACTCGAGAATAAAGAAATTTTCAAAAATTCAAAATTGGATTGAAAGTTACTCGATATTGAATTCACATTATTCAACCATTTTGATTTTGAGAAGACTTTATTGTATATTTTTTAGTTCAAAACTAGGAATATAGTAATGGGAACTAGCCCAAATTTTATGGAGAGACCTTATTTTTATTTTGATGGATCTTGAAGCCTTAATGTTGATATAAAACTCACAAGATAAATTCCACAGGATCAAACATAATATAGCCACAATATAGTAAGATTAAGATAATGATGTAAGTATAATAATATGAGATAATTAATATGTAAATCAAGGATTATAATATATCAAATAACATTCATTAATAAGCAACAATATGAATGTAATAGCCTAAATCCAACATATACAAAGCATGTAACATGACTTACAATATTAACTACTCAAATGTATGCAATCTTTATTACTCCTCTTTCTCTTACAAATATAGCACTTGAATATTTACACTTGATAATTGTATGATGTGAATGATTTATATGATTCTCCTTCATGGATTAATATATATCCATAGTAGAATAACTCTTTGGATACTTGTTTGTTCCTTTGTTTATGCCAAGTATCATGACTCTTGTCTTCTCTACTTGACACTTGCATACACATGACTCTATCTTGTATGCAAACCTAAATACGAGTCTTCACTTAGCACACTCTAATCTAAATACACTTCTACACACTTACATATAAGACACTTGTGCACATAAAATTACATTACACTTGCACACTTACTCACATGACACTTGTACATTTTCTACATATTATTACATTACATAAAATATTACTCACACTCTAAACTAAGACTCAACCCTAGTCTAATATTTACAAGGTGTACCATGAAGGTACCATGGAGGTACATTAGCATGTATCAAATAATTTAATATAGTTCAACACCCCTTGTATTATAATATTTTATTATTTAAGACTTTAGTCTTCAATCATGATTTCCATTTTTTAAGTGACCTTGTAATGCATTTGATCTTCATATTGACCATCATCAAGTTCTTCTTCTTTTTTGACTTCATATTTGTAATTAGACACATGTTCATCAATTTTTGTAGCATCAATATTACAAATATCTTGTCCTTTTTCATTGTCTTCATATTCTTGCATAAGAATATTTCCTTTGCCTTTGTCCTTAGAATCATATGACCCTTTCTTTTCTTGTATAGATACTTCTGAACACTCACTTAAAGCATCATAATAGGTTCCTGAGTTAGATGAACTTGGAATATCAATACTACAAGAAGAATGAAATATATTTTCCAAAAATGATTCTTTTATCTTCAATTTTTTATTAAGAGACTCAATCAACTCTTTTTGTTTCATATTTTCTTCTTTATGAAACTTAAGTGTAAGCAATGCTAAATACATTATGCTACCAATATCTATAGGTATCATAATCCTATATTTTCCATAATAAATTGCTCCAACATTTCTTGCATATAAATAGTATTCAAATATTTTAAAAAAAGTATCTATAGTTTCACTATAGATTACCTTTGAGACTAGATCTATCTTTCCTTCAGATTTTTCAATCAAATTATTGATCCCAAGTTTTATGATATTTACTTTTTATTTTCATATCATGAACTCCATATTATTATATTTTGAACTAGACATCCTTGTAAATCCCTAGATTTAAATAATGTAAAGGTTTCTAAATTAAAAACTATGAAGTAGAAAACCTTGTCTCCCAAATTTTTAGAAACTAGAAAATTAGTTTTACAAATTTATTTTTTTCTAATTTTGAAGTTGTATTCCTTTTAACTCCTAAATAATTAATTTGCAAGAGTTAAATAATATTCTATTTCAAAATCTGCCCATGTAGAGGAGTTGGAGAGCAAGTGGGTAGTTAAACCTCTCTAGTTGCTGAGAGGCCCAAGTTCAAATCTCTCGCCTCACATGTTGCGGATATGTTATGTAATGGTTCCCTCGTGGTCACAGTCTGTTTACCCCTTGTGGCCACCACCAAAAAAATATATATATATTCTATTTCAAAAATCTAATAAATCAAACCAATTTCAAATTTATCTAACAAATCAAGAAACTATTAAAAAACCTTATATCTCCAATCTTAAACTAGCATTCTACTTATCCCTCCATTAACTTAATAATTAATATCTAATTCAACCTTAATAAAAAATTTTAATAATGTTCTACCTTATTACTCCTTAATAAATCAAACAAACCTTATAACTTATTTCTCCTAAAATTAAACCTTTATAAAACCTAAAAACAACTTATCGCTCCAAAAATTAAACTTTGAAAAAACCTAATTTTAAATTTACCTCCTGACTCTTCTCATTCCTATTCTTCTTTATTCATTGTAATACTTTGAGTGCTACATAAAGGATTTATGAAAACTTATTTAACCATTGTATCTAAGTGCTACATGGCTTCAAAAATAATTCATCTCTAGGCATCCAAATTTTTATTGAGCATTACTATATATAATGTTTGGCTTCAAATGCTCTTAGGCAATATGTTACTTCTCTTGGCAATAAAACTCACTTTCAAAATTACTTTTTATTTTGAAATCAATGCTAAACATTACCTTCTCCTTTTTGCAATCATTGTTAGTCATTTATTCTCTACAAATTTTAACACTTAGTCTTCCAATCTATTATTGTCTAAATGATTGGTATTTCATCTCAGTGTTGCATTCATTGCTCTGATTTAGCCTTGTTTTGCTTGGTATTTTGTGTGGTGATGTGTTGAGCTATACTCTATATTCAGCTAGGTATATCAGTGATTTAGCTCTTTTCTCAGCCTATGGTATACTAGACTTAGCTTTACACTCAGTATTGTAATATGCTTATCTTAGCTTTGTACTTAGCCTTGAGATATGCTTGGCTATGTCCTATGATTTTCTATTATCTTATTTTAATTTCTCTATGTTAAACCATAGTGAGAATAATATTAATATTGCAATCAATATTCTTTTGATTCTTACATGGCTCCTATGAGCATTTTCTTCTTATGTCCTTGTGTACTTATAGCTTGGATGACCTCTGATACATAGAAGTATATTCTATTAGCGATATCATGTATCTACCTCTTGGTTTGTATAAGTATCGATCTTGTGCACTCCTTAAGTCTTGGTCCTATGTGCTAATTTGAATATGAAAACCTTATCCCTATCTTACTTTGAATATGTAAGCCTTAGCTTTGCTTCTTATATGCGAACCTTTCACTTTTATATGATCCTTTAATTTGGTCTCTTATCTTATTCTTCAAGAGCTTATATTCTCTATATAAGAGCCTCTATGCTTTCCAATATTAGGGCCTCTATGCTTTCCAATATTAGGGCCTATATTCTCTAATTTCAATATCTAAATCTTCCCAATATATTTTAGCACTTAAAAAATTCTAATTCAATACCTAAAGCAATATAAAGTAATCTAGGTGCTTCTTTATCCTTCTTCAAGTATGATATATCAATCTTCTTAATCTAATGCTTGAAGCAATATAAAGTAAGTTAGATGCTTCTTTATCCTTCTTCAAGACCTTTTTTCAGCTCTCTTTATCTTAGGAATCTTTGAATGCTTCTCAATCTATTGTTATCTATCTATTAGGAAGTTTTGAAAGCTTTGAATAATTATTAGTCCATTGCTATCTATCTCTTAGGAAGCTTTTTCTTATCAAACCACTGCTATCTATTTTTTGAAAATATGTTAAATATTTTCCATGTTATTCTGGTGGGGCTAACACTAAAAGGTACTGGGCACTTTGTACCTATAATCACTAGGGTTCCGGGGCGGTAGCCCTCCAAAAATCAGGGGTCCGAGGGTGGAAGCCCCCAACCAAATTTTTAGGATTTTTAAGTTATTTTTAGACCCATATGGGCTTTTAGGGTTACTATATTTGAACCCATGCTTTTTTTCCCATGATATTATAAAATCCATCCATGTGCCTTTGTTATATATATCGCACTTGCATTAGGGTTTGATAAGAGACAAAAGGAGAATATTATTGTATTGGAGACAATCAAGTTAATGCAATAATAAGATAATAATGTGTTGGTTTTTTCCAGGTTTGGATTTCTAGGATAACTATTGTTTAATGTGTGAATTTATAATATTTTTCTTTTAATTATGTTATTACTGCTTTTTTTGTTTTAGTTTATCGGGGCTCTTTATTTATCTTCACTATTTCTTTCAATATGCTTATCTTTGTCAAGCCTCTATATCAAGATCAATATTTAATGACCTAAAACTTCTTTATATCAAGGTATCTCTCTTCAAGATCTAAAATTTTACAACTTCAACTAATTGTTGCTTTCTTATTACACTTAGAAGATGAAATTCTTCTCTATTTGTTGTAGGAAGCTTCTCACACTTCTAATGATTAATATTTGCTACAAATGTCTTAGCATAAAAAATAAATAAATAATTTTAAGGTGATGTTGATGTCCCTTATGCCTTTTGATGTCAACGATTGGCTATTTCTCTAAATGATCAACTTATCTCAAAAGTTGATTTACCTCCAATATAAATGTGAGTCCTTGTATTCATTGGTTGTTTCTTCAACCATGAAAAGACTCTAGCATTTCTACTTACTTTGACCTTACAATAGAGTCTAGGTCCAACTCCCTTTAAAGTAGATATACTCTAAATCAATTTTATCAGACTCAATAAAATCAAAATTTATATGTAGCTAAATAAATTCAACCTATGCAAGAAACTACACATATTATCTTTGTTACTATTGATGGCTTTTAAAGTCTTAACATAATATAAAACTTGTAGGATAAATTCCATAGGATCAAATATAATATAACCATAATATAGTAAGATCAAGATAATGATGTAAGTAGAATAATATGAGATAATTAATATGTAAATCAAGGCTTATAATATATCAAATAAAATTCATTAATAAGTAACAATATGAATGTAATAGCCTAAATCAAACATGTACAAAGCATGTAACACAACTTACAATATTAATTGCTCAAATGTATGTAATATTTATTACTCCTCTTTCTCTTACAAATATAGCACTTGACTCTTTACACTTGATAATTGTATGATGTGAATGATTCATATGATGCTCCTCCATGAAGTAATATATAGCCATAGTAGAATGACTATTTGGATGTTGGCAATTTTGGGTACCTTGGGTACATTGCATTTGCTCAAGTGGATAAGTTGTCATTGATTTCAAGAAGCTTTCGAAGGAATTTGGTTTGATGGCAAATAATTTTTTTTGATGAAGGTTACGGCATGACAAGTTCAAAGATTATTCAGAGCAAGGACAGTGAGTTTCCAGGAAGATCATAGTAGCCCATTTGCAAAAGATCAAAGAAAAAGACAAGTAAGAAAAGTGTCACGATATCGTGACATAAACAGCAGGTTGGAAAAAATGTCACAATTTTGCGACATGTTAGAGGAGAGAGAAAGAGCTGGCAAAATTGTCGCGATTTCACGACATGTTAGAGGAGAGAGAAAGTGCTGGAAAAATTGTCGTGATTTTGTGACATGTTAGAGGAGAGAGAAAGTGCTAGAAAAACTATCACGATTTCATGACATGTTAGAGGAGAGAGAAAGAGCTGGCAAAACTATTGTGATTTCGCAACATGTTGGCAGAGAAAGAAAGCAAGGTGGAAAGTGTCACGATTTTGTGACATGTCGCATTTTTGCGACTCGAAAAGTGCAGGAAGGCAAAGAAGGAAAAGTGTTGCAATTTCGCAACATAATGCAAGGAAGGTTGTACGGACAAAAAAATGTCATGATTTCGCGACATAATGCAGAAGAGAGAGTCCGCAATATGAACTGTTGCGATTTCGTGACAAGTTCGAAGAGAGAGAAAGTAATTCAAAAAGTGTCACGATACATGCTACAAAGTTCGAAGTGAGAACTGTCATGATTTCACGACATGTAGCAAAGGGAAGAGTCTGAAATGAGAAGCATCACGATTTCACGCCAGGTTGAAGAGAAAGCTTATGAATGCAAAAAGTGTCATGATTTCACGATAGGTTGAAAAGAAAGCTTATGAATGCAAAAAGTGTCACGATTTCGTGACAGGTTGAAGAGAAATCTTATGGATGCAGAAAGTGTCACGATTTTACGACATATTGAGATGGTGGCATTCAGTTGGATAAAGTGTCACGATTTCATGACAAAGACAGTAAGCAAGTCTTCAACAGAAGAAGTGTCGCAATTTCACAACGAATTCAAGAAGGAAGGGCTCGAAGGCAAAAGCATCGTGATTTCATGACATGTTCCAGTTTCGTGGGCATAAGGCAGGCAAAAGCATAAGGCAGTGAAAGTGTCGCGATTTTGTGACATGTTTCATTTTCGATAGTGCAAGCCAAGAAGAGGTTGAGAAAGCGAGAAATGTCATGATTTCGCGACAGAAGTGAAGATGACGTCAACAAAAGACAAAAGTGTCTCAATATCGCGACAAGAGCTTAGATGAAGTTGTTAAAGGCTGAAGTGTCGCGATATCACGACAAAAGGCAAAAGGAAGTGTACGGTTGCAAAGGTGTCACGATATCGCGACATGTTGTAGTTTCGTGGCAAAAGCTACAGAAGAGTTGCAGAAGGAGTGAGGTCGACAAAGTTAAATTTGGGCCGACGAAGATTAGGGTTTGCAGTCGACGTAGTTTAGGGTTTGCAGCCAACGTAGTTTAGGGTTGTGCAGCCGACTAAGATCAAGGTTTTGATCTTGAAAGTATTAGTATAAAAGGAGGGTTGTTTGGAGAGTTGTAAGATATGAATGCGATATCGAATGCGCGTCGAAGTGTGCGAGATGCAGCAGAAAGAGCGAAAGAGCACAGAAGTAGCGAGATGATGTCGAAGCATGCAGAGTGAGCGCAATAGGCAAAGACGATCGAGGACATTTGTGTTAGACCGAAGGACTGTGTTTAGTGCAAATTCGAGGACCAGCTTTGGAGGTGATAGAGTTGAGGATAGAGGTCTCCAACCAGAGCAGGGAGGACAGGTGTCTTCTATGGATAGAGTTCCATTTGCTAAGGGCAGCAGAGGCAGAGGTCTTCTAGAGGATCACCAGCCAGAGCAAAGCTAGGGGAAGGTATCTCCTTTGGGCCGAGGCTCATAAACATTGTAATTGGGAAGGATTCCCAAAGAAATATGAGATAACTTTTAGAGAAAAGTTTGTGTGGATGTAGCCCAACCTTTTTGGGTGAACCACGTTAAAAATGGGTCTTCAATGTGTGATGATTTTTGTCTTGATTAATGTTGTGTTGATGCCATTGCTATCTAAAGTTAAAATTATTAATTGGTTAAGTCTTATACTGTTCACCCCCCTCTCAGTATAAGCCCGTGTTCTTCAATTGGTATCAGAGCGGGTCTCTCTAGAAAGAGCCTAACAACTTGGAGAAGGATCTATCAGAGGAACATATAGATTCAGAAAGAAATAAAGAGGTTGAGTTCGATCTCAAAGGTGAATTCTTCTTGGCTCTAAGAAATCTTGAGAAATTCAGGGAAGAGAATTATGTTCTCAAGTATCAATGTCAGGAAGAAGAGATAGCAAGATCAGAATTGTCTCAAAGTGTTATAGACTTCAAAATTCTAGCTGAAGAAGGGAAAAATATTGAACAGGTTCTGAAAGAGGCTCTACAAGGAAAGGAAGTTGATTGCGAGAAACTAGAAGAAGAGGTTATGTCTCTTAGAATGAAGTTGGAACAGTTGACTCTCAGATAGAATACTCCATGTGCAAAGCAAAAGAAGGATGGTATCACCATTTATGAAACAAGGTCTTCAAGCAAGATCAATCTTTAGCCTGAAGAGCGGTGGATTCCAGTTGGTCACAAAAAGAACAATCGTCCAAGGCATCAAAACAGGTTTCATAATACTTTCCATGGCTATTGTTTTTCCTGCAAGAAATTTGGTCACAAAGCTATTCATTGCAATAAGTCTTTGAATAGCCATAGTAAGGAAAATGTTAACTCTTTTGCACCTCTTATGAATAAAAATGTCATGTGTTACAAGTGCAAGAATTTTGGGCATATAGCAAGGATGTGTTGTTTAGATAAATCTAGCCTTGAGTTCACTAAAAAGAGAAATGAGATCAAATCTAAGTCAATGATAGTTCAAACTGCTTTTCATGCTCAAGACAAAATAGAAAAATGGTATCTTGATAGTGGTTGTTCAAAACATATGACTGGTGAAAAAGAAAAGTTTTTGGTCTTAAAACAAACAAACCGAGGAACAGTCAGTTTTGGAGATAATAGGTCAGCTAAAATCTGTGGTAAAGGGACTCTTAGTTTGGATGGGAAATCCAAAACAGAAAATGTGCTTTATGTAGAAGGCCTAAGACATAATCTTCTGAGTGTGAGTCAACTGTGTGATCAAGGGCACATAGTATCTTTCTTTTCAGATAGATGTGAGATAAGTAAAGAAAAAAATGGAAAACTCATTGCGAGTGCTACAAGGACTCCAAACAATATTTACATGCTAAGTGAGATAAAAAGGGAAAAGTGTTTTCTAACTCAAGAAGATGAGAGTTGGCTATGGCATAAAATATTGGGGCATTTGAGCTTTGATAATCTTGTCAGTATTAGTAACAAGGAAGCGATTAGAGACTTGCCCAAAATAAAAAGGCCCCATAATATCATTTGCGGTCCCTGTCAACATGGAAAATATACCAGAACCAGTTTCAAATCAAAAGGGTATACTTCTTCGAAACCATTGGATCTTATTCATACTAATTTATGTGGCCCCACCAAAACTCAGAGCATTCAGGGAGAAAGCTATTTCATGTTGTTTATAGATGATTATTCTAGAATGACTTGGGTTACTTTTCTCAAAGAAAAATCTGAAGCTTTTGAAAAATTTAAAGCTTTCAAAGAAATGATTGAAAATGAGACTGACAAGAGAATCAAATGCTTAAGATCGAGACAGAGGAGGAGAGTTCACTTCAAATGAATTTGTGGAATACTGTGAGCAACAAGGAATCAAAAGAGAATATTCAACAACAAGAACTCCTCAACAAAATGGAGTAGTTGAAAGGAAAAACAGAACTATTGAAAATATGGCTAGAGCTATGTTAAATGAGTCAAAAATTTTAGATGGCTTTTGGAAAGAGGTAGTCAGTACAACAGTCTACATTATCACCAGGGCCCAACTTAGAGTCAATCATCATAAAACTCCTTATGAGTTATGGAAAGGAAGACCAGCTACAGTAAAATACTTCAAAGTGTTTGGGAGTAAGTGCTTCATCAGAAGGGAAGATCAAAATTTGGGTAAGTTTGATCCTAGGTGTGATGAGGGAATATTTCTTGGATATTCTAGCAGAAGCAAGGCCTACAGATGCTTCAACAAAAGAACGCATACAGTCGTAGAGAGCATAAATGTAACAGTTGATGAAAAGACAGGGATAAGAGAACCAGTCAAGGAACTCAGTGATGAAATTTGTCAAGAAGAATTCAGAGAGGTTTCAGATGAAGAAGAGGAAAGACAACAACTGCTTCCCAAAACTCCTTCATGATACGTTCGGAAACATCATCCCAAAGATTTGATCATTGGTGATCCAAACAACAGGCAAACAAGAAGAAGAGTCATTCCTTCACACGATTCTAAAAATGTTTCATTATTATCTCAGATTGAGCCAAAATATTTCAATGAAGCATGTGCAGATAAATTTTGGGTAAAAGCAATGGATGAAGAGCTAAATCAAATAGAGAAAAGTGAAACTTGGGATTTGGTTCCAAGACCTAAGGACAAGAATGTCATTGGCACAAAATGGATATTTAGAAATAAACTCAATGAGGATGGAAAGATTGTCAGAAACAAAGCTAGGTTAGTCTGCAAAGGTTATGCTCAAGTAGAAGGTGTTGATTTCGAAGAGACGTTCGCTCCTGTTGCTCGTCTCGAAGCCATCAAAATGTTTTTGGCCCTTTCAAGCTTCAAATCATTCAAGGTATATCAAATGGATGTAAAGTCAGCTTTTCTAAATGGGGTGTTGGTAGAAGAAGTCTACATAGAACAGCCAGAAGGAGTGTCTCTATCAGAACAGTCAGACTTTGTGTGTAAACTAAAAAAGGCCTTATATGGGTTAAAGCAAGCACCAAGGGCTTGGTACTCAAGACTTGACAGTTATCTTCATGAGCAAGGCTTCAGGAAAGGCGTGGCAGATAGCAATTTGTATATTAAGAATGAAGGTGATGATATGTTGATTATGGTTGTCTATGTTGATGATATTATTTTTGGGGGAAATAATACTCAGATGTGCAAAGTTTTTGCTAACACCATGCAGAAGGAATTTGAGATGTCCATGATTGGAGAGCTGTCATTATTTTTAGGTCTTCAGATTGCTCAATCAAAAGACGGTGTATTTCTCTCTCAAGGAAAGTATATCAAAGAAATGTTGAAGAAATTTGGAATGATGGACAACAAACCAATATGTACTCCAATGATTACAGGGTGCAAGATGAGTAAAGACGATGAATCTCCAACAACAGATCAAAGGTTGTACAGATCAATGATTGGAAGTTTATTATATGTTACAGCTACCAGACCAGATATCATGCGGGCAGTTGGGTTAGTAGCAAGATTTCAGGCAGCTCCAAAATTTTCTCATGTTACAGCAGTTAAGAGGATATTCAGATATCTGAAGGGCACTATGGACTTTGGGCTTTGGTATCCCAAAGGTGATGATTTCACCCTCATGGCCTATACAGATGCAGATTGGGCAGGCAGTACTGATGACAGGAAGAGCACTAGTGGTGGAGCATTCTTTCTGGGAAAGAGTTTGGTTTCTTGGCTAAGTAAGAAACAACCTTCGGTTTCCTTATCTACAGCAGAGGCTGAATACATAGCAGCAGTGGCTGGGTGTACTCAGGTTTTATGGATGAAAACCACCTTGGAGGATTTCAAAGTCAAGCATGAACAACCCATCTCCATATTTTGCGATAATACGAGTGCCATAAGTATTTCCAAAAATCTGGTAATGCACTCAAGGACAAAGCATATCTCCATCAAGTATCACTTTCTAAGGGAGAAAGTGCAAGACAAGCAGGTCAAGCTAGAGTATGTGCCTACTAAAGAGCAGATTGCAGATATCTTCACCAAACCTCTTCCAAGAGATACGTTTGAGTATCTAAGGGAGAAATTGGGAGTTGTACTCCCACCCCAGAATTAATCACCTCATCAGGAGGTGGGGGAGGGACCAAGCTAAGAGGCTCATTCTTAGTCCCGAGCCCCAAAGGTGACCCTTTGCCATTGATGACAAAGGGGGAGAGATATGAGTAAGGGGGAGAGCTTCAAGTGAAGAGAAGTAAGGGGGAGAGCTTCAAGTGAAGAGGAAAGCTTCAAGTCAGGGGGAGCAAAACTTCAAAGCACAGTTGGTTTCAGTTTTGGCTCCTGGGACGTGTTTTCAGTAAAGGTTTGCCATCAATGACAAAGGGGGAGATTGTTGGCAATTTTGGGTACCTTGGGTACATTGCATTTGCTCAAGTGGATAAGTTGTCATTGATGTCAAGAAGCTTTCGAAGGAATTTGGTTTGATGGAAAATAATTTGTTTTGATGAAGGTTTCGGCATGACAAGTTCGAAAGCAAGTTAGTTAGAGCAGAAGTGATTCCGGGAAGATCATAGTAGCCCATTTGCAAAATATAAAAAAAAAAGACAAGTAAGAAAAGTGTCGCGATATCGCGACATAAATAGTAGGCTGGAAAAACTGTCACGATTTCGCGACATGTTAGAGGAGAGAGAAAGAGCTGGCAAAACTGTCGTGATTTCGCGACATGTTAGAGGAGAGAGAAAGTGCTGGAAAAACTGTCACGATTTCACGACATGTTAGAGGAGAGAGAAAGTGCTGGAAAAACTGTCACGATTTCATGACATGTTAGAGGAGAGAGACCAAAGAGAAAAGTGTCACGATTTCGTGACATATTGGCAGAGAAAGAGAGCAGGTGGAAAGTGTCGTGATTTCGTGACATGTTGCATTTTTGTGACTCGAAAAGTGCAGGAAGGTAAAGAAGGAAAAGTGTCACGATTTCGTGACATAGTGCAAGAGAAGGTTGTAAGGAAGATAAAATGTCACGATTTTGTGACATAATGCAGAAGAGAGAGTCCGTAGTATGAACTGTTGCGATTTTGTGACAAGTTCGAAGAGAGAGAAAGTAATTTGAAAAGTGTCATGATTTCACGACATGCTGCAAAGTTCGAAGTGAGAACTATCATGATTTCGTGACATGCAACAAAGGGAAGAGTCTGAAATGAGAAGCGTCACGATTTCGTGATAGGTTGAAGAGAAAGCTTATGAATGCAGAAAGTGTCGCGATTTTGTGACAGGTTGAAGAGAAAGCTTATGAAAGCAGAAGTGTCATGATTTCATGACAAGTTGAAGAGAAAGCTTATGGATGCAGAAAGTGTCATGATTTTGCAACATGTATTGAGATGGCAGACAATTCAAGTTGGAGAAAGTGTCACAATTTCATGACAGAGACAGTAAGCAAGTCTTCAATGGAAGAAGTGTCATGATTTCACGATGAATTCAATAAGGAAGGGCTCAAAGGCGAAAGTGTCACGATTTTGTGACAGTTTCGGATAAAGGAAAAAGCATAAGGCAGCGAAAGTGTCACGATTTTGTGACATATTTCTAGTGCAAGCCAAGAAGAGGTTGAGAAAGCGAGAAGTGTCACGATTTCATGACAGAAGTGAAGATGACATTAGCAAAAGACAAAAGTGTCACGATATCGTGACAAGAGCTTAGTTGAAGTTGTTAAAGGCTGAAGTGTCACGATATCGCGACAAAAGGCAAAAGGAAGTGTATGGTTGCAAAGGTGTCGTGATATCGCGACATGTTGTAGTTTCACGATAGAAGCTACAGAAGAGTTGCAAAAGGAGTGAGGCTAACAAAGTTAAATTTGGGTCGACAAAGATTAGGGTTTGCAGCCGACGTAGTTTAGGGTTTGCGACATAGTTTAGGGTTGTGCAGCTAACTAAGATCAAGGTTTCGATCTTGAAAGTATTAGTATAAAAGGAGGGCTATTTGGAGAGTTGTAAGATATGAATGCAATATCGAATGCACGTCGAAGTGTGCGAGATGCAGTAGAAAGAGTGAAAGAGCACAAAAGTAGCGAGATGATGTCAAAGCGTGTAGAGTGAGCGCAACAGGCAAAGACGATCGAGGACATTTGTGTTAGACCGAAGGACTGTGTTTAGTGCAAATTCGAGGACCAGCTTTGGAGGTGATAGAGTTGAGGATAGAGGTCTCCAGCCAGAGCAGGGAGGACAGGTGTCTTATGTGGATAGAGTTCCATTTGCTAAGGGCAGCGGAGGCAGAGGTCTTCTAGAGGATCACCAGCCAGAGCAGAGCTAGGGGAAGGTATCTCCTTTGGGCCGAGGCTCATAAACATTGTAATTGGGAAGGATTCCCAAAGAAATATGAGATAACTTTTAGAGAAAAGTTTGTGTGGATGTAGCCCAACCTTTTTGGGTGAACCACGTTAAAAATGGGTCTTCAATGTGTGATGATTTCTGTCTTGATTAATGTTGTGTTGATGCCATTGCTATCTAAAGTTAAAATTATTAATTGGTTAAGTCTTATACTATTCACCCCCCCTCTCAGTATAAGCCCGTGTTCTTCATTGGATACTTTATTGCTCCTTTCCTTATGCCAAGTCTCATGACTCTTGGCTTCTCTACTTGATAATTGCATACACATGAATCTATCTTGTATGCACACCTAGACATGACTCTTAACTTAGCACAATCTAATATAAATACACTTGTGCACACTTACATATAAGACACTTGTGCATATAAATTTACATTACACTTGCACACTTACTCACATGACACTTGTTCATTTCTTGCACATTATTACATTACATAAAATATTAATCATAGTCTAAAATAAGACTCAAACCTAGTATAATATTTAAAAGGTGTACCAAGAAGGTAACATGGGGGTACATTATCATGTACCAAATAATGTAATACACTTCAATATATTTAAGACCATGGAATACTTTTTTATAGATATATATTCTTTAAAAATATTCCAATTTAGGTTTGTGGACTTTCGTATCAACTTATATACAAATAGATTTTAAAATGTTGATAATATGTTAAGTAAGATCATCTAGATGGGATAAATTTCTATGGAATAAAACCTAGTTCTATTTATCAAATACATGTAACCATTAATATTTTAAGACCTTTCCAAAAATCCATTGTGAATCTATTTGAAATAAAGAGAATGGGTTCAACAAGTGGGATATAAAACATTATTTTGTAATGTTGCATATCAAATGGTTCTATAATATAAGGGATCATAAATTTAAAAAGTGAGATAGGGGTAAAAGTTTTCAGCCATAAAACAAACCTATAATTTATGAAAGTAGGTTTGGTCATAGTAGAAAATTAACTCAAATCAAAGATATCTCACTAAGAAAAAGTAGAAAAGAAGGACTCCTTTCCTCATATATATAAAATATTACAATTATTTATTTGAAAAACATGAAAATAAATAAATAAAGATGCACTAGATAAGGGACCACAAAGCACAAGTTTTAATTTAGGATGAACCAAAAACACAGCAGAAAATTAAAGTCAATTTTTAAAGTAGTGAATGTGGAAGTGTTTGAGCCTAACCCAAGTAAGTCATTTCAATTTTTTTTTCAAGCAATAAAAAATCATCTCTTTGAAATGAAAATAAAGTGTAATGAATGTTATTTCTTGAAGTTAGTAGTTTCTAGGGCAATCTAGAAAATGTGGTGTTGTGAAGGTTGTTATTTGAAATTTAGGTATCTAGAGAAGCATAAACATATATGTGAGACATCAAATAGAGAATACTCTAATGAAATAGAAAAGAATAAGAAGAATTAAAATATTTTGGAAGTGAGCGAGATAAATATCCAAGGGGGTATTGATCTTTGAAGCAAAAAATAAACATCATAAATGTTAAGAAGAAATGAGTTTAAGCCCACAAATAAGGATTAAAATGATAATGATAATCTCTTGGAATATTCAATTTATGAATACAAAGATTTTATAAGGAATCAATAAGTTGTGTTGGCTCACAAGTATTTATTTTAAAAAAGCATGAAAAAATAGGTAGTAAGGAATGTAAGAATTCCTTAAAAAAAAATTAGGCAAACAAAGGATTATCTTGTATTTTTTTATTAGGGCAAAATTTAAGTTTTTGAAAGGACCTGAACATTTATACAATACTAGACTAGTCTATCCAGTATTAAAAATAAATAAAAAATCATCTCTAAAGGCTACAAGACAATCAAAATATTGAGCTACCTTGTTTCAAAAATCTACATAATCACATTCATATCTTTGAAAAGTCTCTAAAAAATGGAACCCTCAACAAAAATTCCATAGATCTCTAAAAATATAATCCTTAGTAAAAAAATCTATATATCTTTAGAAAATGGAACTCTAAGAAGACAAATCCATGGATATTTAGAAAATGGAACCCTTGATAAGAAAATCCCATGAAAATCCAAACTAACAAATTTCTCACTTGGAACCTCACAATGCATCCACAAAGTCACAAACCCATAAATATCTAGACAATGGGACCCTTAGTTGATAAGTCCATAGATCTCTAGAAAATATAACCCTTAGAAAACAAGTCCATAGATATATAGAAGATGGAACCCTTAATAGAAAAAATCATAAATCTCCAAAAAATGGAACCCTCAACAGATAAATATATAGATCTCTAGAAAATGGAACCTTCAACATACAAATCCATGATTATTTTTTTCAGTGCATTTTCTAAAGAGTTCAAGTTGTTTTCAGGAGAAGACACGGTGTCAAACTTTGTGGCTTGCACATCCATGGAAATATTTTATTTAGGGGAGCTTTCCTTCTTTGAAAGTGCAATATCTGGAGAAGAAGTGATGTTTTTGGACTGTGTTCCTTGGAAATCCATGGTAAAATTTTCTTTAGGGGATCTCATGGTGTCTAAAAGTGCAGCACCCAAAGGAGAAGCACCATTAGACAATGTTGCTTGGATAACAAAATACAAGAGTTATGTTTGAGTAGTAGCAGTGTTAGCAATACCCATATTTGAAGGATCAATTTCTATGTCACTCGGAGCAACATAGATTGATGAATTACTCTCTTTGTGTTCTATTTTATTTTTGTGATGGATTTTGCACAGAGAATTGATTTTAAAATATTATTCAATGCTATTGTTGGTTTTTTAACTTTTTATTATTTTTTTAATCTATCCAAAAAATATTTCATCATATTTTTATTGTTCTATAGATTTCATAACAACTTTCTATTAAATTGTGTCAATGAAAGATGCTCTAATACCAATTCTGGTGAATGTACACCAAATTTATATATTACATATATATATATATATATATATATATATATATATATATATATATATATATATAGAATAATAATAATGAATGATGATTGTTAGCTAAGGGTAAATACCCAGGATATATAGCCTATACAATCCTCTTACAAAGAGATACAATGAGTCATTACATTTTGAGGGAGTATTTACATTCCAAAAATATGTGACTCACCAATTCCTCATGAGCTTCACAAAGGTAAAAAATTTTAGGGAATTGAAAACCCCTCTTATGCAGGTTATCTACTATTAAAATATTGTTTTGGACTACCAACCAAATAAAATTTGTTAACTTTGGTATTGATTTCCTTCCCCATAATCGATCCCATTGAAATACCCCCCAAGAATTGTAAGTGAAATATCATAGGCTAATTTAATAGTGAATGACCCTTCTATTAGAATTATTGAGTTGTCATTGATGTCAAAGGTTGATTTGGTTATTGGCAAGTGGTGGTATGTTTGGGCAAATTATTCAAAGCATATATATCCCCAAGGATAATTTAATTATATGTGTATGCTTTAATATTTAAATTAAATATTTAAATATTAAAGTGATATTTTTATAATTAATTTTATCCAAAGGTTTTATATATTTAAATATAGTTTGAATAAAAGTTTAATTATTCAAATAATATATTATAGAAGTAATTTTAAAATATAAAGTTGAGTGGGCCGACCTAGGGATAATTATGTTGGTTGCATATAAATACAAGGGTTGGAGTTCATTTCAAATAAATATTTTGATTGAAGATCCTCGATTTTGATGAGCGAAGAAGCGACAACGCGGTAGAACAAAGTGTGGAGTGATTTGATTGGTTTTGGAGGTGTTGACAAATGTTCGAGGATGGATAAAAGTTTGGAGGTGTTGGAAGTATCATATGCTATGTTGTAAGACATTCGAGGAGTAAATTAAATTAGTTGGATCCTCCAAGTAGCAAAATAGCAGGAAAACAGAACACAACTTCTAGGAAGAGCACAGGCAATATTTATATTTGACTCAATACAACCAAATTCATCACCGAGTAGCAACGTTGATTTCTAGCCAATACCAAGCATATGATTATTAGACAAACAAAGGTTTTTTTAGATGCCAACAAAGCAGACCTAGTTTAAATTTGAAAATACAAAGGTGAGAGAAGTTTTCACTATGCTTGTAACCGATGATCGAAAGAGCTTGGTAGCAAGAATTACATGGAGGTAGCGATGAAATGAAGAAAATTTTTTGTGTGAGAGCTACAGATACTTGAAAGTGGTATAAGGGTGGTTTTAAGAGTGAGCGTAGGAATGAAGAGCTGAGACGACCTATAAAACCTCATGTGGATTATGATAGGGGTCTTGTAAGAAGAGAATCCTATGGTCAAAGAAACCTCTCAAGGCAAAAACTACTAGTCAAATTAAAGAATCTAAAAAATTAGATCCAAGCTGACTAAGATGGCATGCAACGAGAAATATGTAAAATGTAATAATATTCCCAGTGATGTCGATGTGAAAGGACTAAGTCAAACTTGCAGTAGAGTTATCTAAACCACATGTTGCATCAGAAACGATAGGCAATGAAAGGTAGGAATACATTATTTTTATCTTTAGTCTCAACCGCTAGGTTAACCCATTTGGTCACAAGCGAACATTAGGGAACTACAGTGTTGAAGGTCAGAGGTTAAAATCCCTTCGACGACTTGCTAAATTTTTTCTCAACAAATTTTAAATTATTAAAGCATTAGAGTGCGTGCAATGAAAAGAGGTATGTGATTCAACTTGTATACTACCATTAATAATTAAAGTATTGGAGCAAAAACATAATGTGTGCAATGATAAGAGGTATGTGATTCAACTTTAATGAAAGGTCTAATTTTATTTAATTACCTTAGAAGTATTTAAAGGATGAACTATTTATAAAGGTCTTTGAAATCACCTCAATGTCAAAGTGAAGTGGATTATTTATAAAGATGGAATATAGAAGGTGGTAGAGCTTTCTATGCAAATATTGAAGATATTACTTACATGTACATCGAAACAACTGCACTATTGAAGATATAGCTAGAAATGACAAGGAGTGACTTCATAAATATTTTGGAGCAGATTTGAGTAGTGTTTGTGATCAAATTTAGGAGAAAATTTGAGCAGTTTTTGTGATTAGATTTGGGAGCAGAGTGTTTATGATAATTTTTTGGAGCATAACTAAGTGATGTTGGTAGGTCAAGGGGATTGATGTCTCCTATGGGTGGATGCCCATAGACCTGTATAATGGGATTGGTGTCTCATGTGGGTTGGTGCTCACAAACTTGTATAAGGGGATTGGTGTCTCCTATGGGTTGGTGCTCACGAACTTGTATAAGGGGATTGGTGTCTCCTGTGGGTTGGTGCCCATGAACATGTATAAAGGAATTGGTGTCTCCTGTGGGTTTTTTCCCATAAAATTGTATAAGAGAATTTGTGTCTCCTATGGGTTGGTGCCCACGAATTTTGTTGAAGAAAATATAGGCAATATTTTGTCCTAGTTTTCTCTTGAGAGGGTGTTTCCACGTAAAACTCTTATCTCTTATGTGTGTGGATTTTATACATTAATTTATTATTGCATTCATATCATTGAAGTTATTTATTAGAAAGAAAAGTTTTATCTTATACTACTCACTCCCTTCTCAGTATAAGTGTGTTTTTCTTCACCTTCTAGAGTAACTTCCCATACTCTTGTATTCTCATCCATATTTGGGTTTATATAATAAGATTTTAGTTTAGATGTTATATTTTCTAGATTTTATTCATATTAATTATGAATCCTCAACTCCTTTCATCTTACTTATCCTTCTTCTATAGCCAAATAATCACTCAGCATGTTCCCATAATTTTGTTCTAGCTCCACTATGATTTTTGCAAACTCCTCATCCTTCACTAAAGATTACTTCTCTAGCCACACATCTTCCTGATTTTGGATAGACCTATCATTTTCTCCATTTTATTGGATGTATTTCCATAGCATATATCTAAACTTTACTATGTGGTTCCACAATGAAGCTCCATGTAAGGGCTCTAGTGTGGTCAAAAATCTATTATCTTCTTGGTTTTCATGGTATTTGTCTCTTAGAATTTTTATTCATAAGTCATGACCCTCCTTCACTACCATCCATCATACCTTTGCTACCAAATCCTTGTTCATATCCCTTATTATTCTAATCCCAAGTCCTTCATTATCTTATAATTTTTAAATTTGAGAGACTCAAGAAATATTCAAAATTCCTTGGACAATAAAAAATGCCATGGAGAATTGCTAGATGAAAAAATAAGTTTAGTTACCAGCATTGTAAGAAAATAAAAATATGAAAATTGAATTCATAAATGTATATACTTCAATTATAGTTTCTATTTTTTATAATAATTAATTATAGTTACTATTTTTTTATAATAAGTACTTATAGTTACTATTTTTCAATGAGTTTACACATGTTTTTATGAGGGATCATGGTCCCCTCGTACTAAGTTGGGTTTGAACCTTGGACATCCCAAAGAGAAGCCAAATCCCTTACCACTGCAGTAATATTGCAACTCAATTATAGTTACTATTTGATATATATGATAGGAGTTATTTTAGTTATGTCAAATTCAGTGATGATTCATGATTATGAGTTTTGTATTGTTGGGAGGACACTATATATTTTTATCTAGATAAATTTAGGAATTTGATTCCTTTTATGATCAAAATGGTGTTTGGAATGTCATTTATTTAATTTTTCAATATATGTGGCATAACAGGTATATGCAAAGATCCCATGTGGTAAGAAAATTGAATATATATTTGGTGTTTGATTAATAGTTACAGGTAAAATATATAATCTATTCACATTATAATAATATTATTTCATGAACCAAATCTTTTGATGTGTGACCTACTTAATAATGGTCAATTAAAGTCATATTGTTTTTAGTTTATGTATCTTCAAGACTCTAATTATCTAAAGTGATTATATTTTGGTGGGATGAAACAAGGTTTGAAATACCCAACATGTATTGATTTATCTAAAACTTGACATATCTATTAAGCTAGATGGATATTTTAAATATCAAATATTTTAATAGCATATTTAATGGAAATGATGAGATTGAATTAATTTGAGGATTTACAAGAGAATGAGTATAATAAAAAAGGTTCAAAGGCTTAACATACTTAGATGCATAAAAAGTAACTTTATTTTAATCATGACATATTACAATAAAAATATTCATAGTGGTCCAATAATATTAGAAAAGATATATTAATAAGGGTAATAATAATATTATATTTGGATAGAATTATCCAATTAAGATGATTCTTGATCCATTTTATGTGGAATTTTAAAATATTCAAAATGAGTGGTCATTTAAAATAATTCAAACAGTATTGAGGGAATTATGGCCATGCAAAGAGAGTCATTTGAAACTATGACAATGTTAGGATAATTTTTTCTTAAAAAATATCTCATATTTTAGGAGCCATTTCTTTGCGAAGGGTTTTCCAATTTAGTTTATTATTTTATAAATTTATGTGAAATTTAAATATCTTTTAAAGGAGTTGCTATATGAAGGAATCCAGGCAGTATTGAGAGAGATACGACCTTGTGAAATCAGTCATATGAAAAAAGGATAGTGATTATTTTTCAATTCATGGAAAATGAAAGCGTAGATATATATCAGCTAGATTTTAAATTATGTTAGGAGCAAAATTGGGCTAGGGCATCAGTGAGGCAAGACATTCTATCCAGGCATAAAAAATTTAGCTAAGTTTTTTTATTCACTTCATTATCTTATAATATTTTCATGCAAATTATTATATGTTAATTTTCAAATAATATAATTGATATAGGATATACTCATAAATTCTAGTAGATTTTAAGTTATAGTTTCCTTCCCATGGACCAATTTATACCTAATCCTTATAATCATCCCTAGTAGTAGAGGTTAGTGAGGACCTCATAGAGAAACAATCCTTGTTGCTCAAAGATAGTGTAGTTTTTTGGTAAATTTAATGTGTATTGACCAAGGGCTTTGGCCTTGAGAAAATGGATTTATAAGAGTTAGAATTATCTAGGAGTGATTTTATCCTTTTCCAAAGGTTTCTTCCAAGCCTATTTTTTTTAGGGAGGAAAGAGAGAGAATCCTAAAATGGGATCCTTGGTTTATGGGAATATCATGACTCTTCCTTACTTGTGTGGAGGCTTTGCACCTGAAAATATAAATCTATCTCTAATAACAATGTGGGTTAGGATGTATGCATTTTCCATTAAATTTTGGGAAATAGATACCTTCAAGACAATATGAAACACTCTAGGAGAATTCCTTCATATTTTAGGAACTATAAAAGATGGATTCTTGGCTATTTATGCTCGAATATTGCTCATGGTTAATATAAGTAAACCTTCACTTGAATTATTCTTAAGTGTGGGGGTGATTTTGAAGAACACAAGCTTATACTGAGAGGGGGGGATGAACAGTATAAGACCTCTTTTTACTTTTTCCTTTATACTTCAAAACAGTAAAGCAATATACCCAAAGCAATATCAAAGCAATGCACAAAATCATCCACAAAGTGACACCAATTTTAACGTGGTTCACCCAGAATGGCCGGGCTACGTCCACAAAACTTTTCTCTAAAAGTTATCTCAAAGTTCTTTGGGAAACCTTCCCAATTACAATGTTTATGAGCCTCGGCTCAAAGGAGATACCTTCCTCCAATCTGAATTTATGAGCCTCTCGCTCAAAGGAGATACCTTCCCCCAATCTAAATTTATGAGCCTCTGCTCAAAGGAGAAACCTTCCCCCAATCTGAATTTATGAGCCTCTGCTCAAAGGAGATACCTTCCCCTATGCTCTGGATATGATCCCTCAGAAGATCAACTGTCTCTACCTCTTTCCAGCATGTGGAACTCCTTTCCACCGAAGACCTCCTGTCCTCAATGCTTAGCCTAAGAGACCTCTGCCTTCTATGATCACGTCCATAGCAACTCAACAACCTGTACCAAACACAGTCAGTCGGTCTAGTACAAGTCTTCCTCTGTCTATCAGATCTGTCCAACTCTTGAACAAATCAATCCTCTATCCACAAGCCTTCTCAAAGACTTGCCAAATCTATCCTCAGGTTCTCTGATAGAACCAATGTACCTCTGTCCTCAAGTTCTCCGATAGAACTATCAATCTCAGCTCACAAGTCCTCTCGCTAGGACCCGTCCAAATCTGCTCACAAGTCCCCACCGAAACCTGTCCAAAACCTCGCTCACAAGTCCCCAACGGAACCTATTCAAAACCTGCTCACAAGTCCCCAACGAACCTGTCCAAAACAGCTCACAAGTTCACCAAGAAAAAACTTGCTTAGCATGAACCCACAAAGAGAATTGTTAGAGACCCAATGTGATTCATCAACCTCATAGAAGCATAAAGAGAATTGTTAGAGACTCAATATGTTCTATACTTAACTCCCAATCTCAATCTCAAATCTCATAGAAACATAAAGAGAATTGTTAGAGACTCAATATGATCTATACTTAACTCCCAATATCAATCTCAACTCAATCTCAATCTCAAAAGAATAAGATAGATGTAGTATGCTTTTCTCAAGAACATGAAACACAACCCAACAATTGCCAAACATGCAATATCTCATATAACAATGCTACTCATGTTCTTTCCACAACCAATATATTTTCTCAACCAATTAGGGCTTTAACAACAATGCTTATAGACAAGGTTTAACCAACATCATTCAACTCAACATTAACCTTGAAGCATTCAACCAATCATCACAAGAAAAGGAAACAAGTAGAAATCCTTTTCCCTCCAAAGATATTTGAACAAAATAGCCACCAACACAATATCACCAAATGCAAAGAATAACTTGCTCAAATCAACTCAATGGAGTAAGCCCAATATCATGAATCAAGTAAAGCAATAACTTGATCAAACAACCTCTATGGAAGCAACTCAACCATCAAACTCAAAACAGCCAACCAAGGGTTCCACCAACTCAATGCAAGTAGCTAGACTCACAAATACAAACCCTAGTGCACAAAGCTTCCACTATCTCAAACCAAAAATTATGCATTCATCAAAAAACTCTCCTTAAGGATAACAATGCATAAGTAGTCTTCAACAAACCAGAAAATAGGATTTACACCCAATCAAAGAAAACCTAGTTGAAAACCTTTTCACTCCAACCTTATTTTAGAAAACATACACCAATCATACTCATAAGAAGAATGTGCCCATACCTTATTGGAGTAGAAGAAACTTGACCCTTAAAGCCATCACCACACACAACCCTCAAACTTCCAACCAAGTTAGGGTTAGAACCAAGATAAATGAGCATATATAAAAACTTTCCTTAGTACACCTTTTAGCTTCTCTTCTTTTGAAAACAACCACCAAAGAAGCCAAAAACACAACAACCAAAACTTACACCTTATATCTCCATTTTAAACTTTAGCATAGCAAAAGACTAATCTCAAAAATACAACCAAAGAAATATCCCCTTATTTCTCCTATGTCTTTTAAACAATGCTAAACAATGCCAAAAATTATATCAAGAAATTAATCACACCTTAGAATGGCTGTCCTTGAAGAATCCAAAAATCATGGAATGGCTGCCCTTGACGAATCCAAAAATCGCGGAATGGCTGCCTTTGACGAATCCGAAAAACGTGGCACAAAATACATTTTAACAAAAACGTGACTTAATCCATGCACAACTCCCTCCGCGGGAATCGAAACGTAGACCTCCGCCTACGCAAAGCCCAAACGCAGCCTATGCTGCCACTAGCCCACAAGGGGCTAACGAAGTCTAAGACAGACTTCCTACCACTTCAACGAACAAGCACTTCGTAAGTTTTTCAAACGCGAGCTCTCTTCTTCCGCGGCGTCAACAGAGCATCGATCGCAGCCAAAAATTAATGCATTCAAAAATCTCAAGAGGAGTTAAACCTTAGGATCCTTCCCATATTTATAGTCCAATCGTGGACTTTAGAACACGTCGACGACAGAGAAACGTAATTTCGAATTTAATCGAAATTGCTTTCTAAAGGGTTTAAAAACCCTTAATTAATTTTAATAAATTAAGAATAAAAAAGGTTTAAAAACCTTTAAGTATTTTTAATAAATTAAAAATAATTTCTCCCTTAATTAATTAAATAATTAATTAATTAAAACCTTGAAGGGTTTTAAATAATAATTAAATAATAAAGAGAACCTCCATTGGTTTTAATAAAAACCATTTAACTTGGTTTTAATAAAAACCCTATCCAAAAACCTTATCCAATGGAATCTCTCCGGATTCTCTTAAGAAGATTCTCTTGGAATCTTTCACCTTTGAAGCCAACACATCCTCTTAACATTAATGCCATTTCCTTTTGACATCAATGACAACTCATAGACAAGGAGCTAGGATCTCAAACCCAAAATTGCCAACAATCTCCCCCTTTGTCATTGATGGCAAACCATGCTTCTCAACAACAAAAAAACTCAACATAAACAGCTCCCCCTGTCTTGAGGCTCTCCCCCTTACTCAAATATCTCCCCCTTTGTCATCAATGGCAAAGGGTCACCTTTGGGGCTCGAGACTAAGAATGAGCCTCTTAGCTTAGTCCCTCCCCCACCTCCTGATGAGGTGATTAATTCGGGGTGGGAGTAAAACTCCCATTAGGCACTGATCATCATCAGCATCTATAACTTCCTTTTCGGGCCTTCTCTTGAACTCTTTGTCCATATTCCTGTTCCTGTCACTGTTCTTGTTCTTGTTCTCATCCCTGTTCTTGTCCATGCCTTGATCCTTGGACCTGATCATGCCACTGTTCCTGTTCCTGTATTCTGGAATTTCAGCTCTACACTATCTAGCTATGTGACCTTTATTGTTGCACTTATAACAAGTAGCAATGTTATTTCTCTATGGTAAACCTGATCTTTGAATCCACCAGTTCTGACCAAACCTATTTTGGCCAACCCTGTTCTGACCAAACCTGTTCCTATTATTTGCCTTGCAATAAACTGCCTTGTGCCCAAACTATTGACAAGAGTAGCAATACCCTTGAAAGTAACTAGCACTTCTGAAACTGTCATTTACCTTCTTCACTTGAGCCATGCAATGTGAAGCCATGTGACCAAACCTGTGACAAGCAAAACATCTCGCCTTGAAACTTTCCTTTATTTGACCTCTTGGGTCCTGAAAACTTCTTCTTCTTCTCATTCTGAATTCTGTTTTCTGTTTATGTGCATCTATCATTCAAGGACTCATGATCTGAAATACTTTCCTCATCAGAACTCTCTTCCTTTTGGAGTCTCTTACTAGACTCTTCAACTTGTTCCTTGTGTGACTTAACAAAACCAAGGCCTGTTTTATCTCGTTGTCTTTCTTTGACCTTTGATGAGTGACTTAACCTTTTTGGAGCTATCTTGAAACCTGTAAAGCTTATCCTTGTACTCTTTAGTTTCCTCTTTCAAAGAAGCCATTTTCTGTTCTAACTCACTATACTCAAGAACCTTAGACTCTAACTCATCCTTGAGTTCTTGTGTCTTAGCTATAGAGAAATCAAGATTTTCAATAAGATCATCTCTCTCCATACAACATTCATCTAACTTATCCTTGAGTCTAGCATTCTTCTTTCTTTCCTTTTTCAAAGCACTAAGAGCACTAATAAGTTCACTCTCAAGATCCTTTATTTGATTTCCTTTTGAATCATCAAAGCCATTTTCAGATTTCTTATCACTAGAGGTGCTACCCTTTTCAAAAACCATACATGCATCTTCCTTATAGTTTTCTGAAGCATCCTCATACATACTAGAAACCAAATCATTATTTGTGCAATCATCCTCAAGGTGACCAAAATTTCCACATCTAAGACATTTCATGATAATGAATCTATGTTTTGGTTCTTCCTCTTTTTCTGATATGAACAACATCTCATTTTCATTATCACTTGAAGAACTTTCACTATCACTACTAGAACACTTACTTGCTTTGTCTAGGTAGAAACTCTTCTTGTGCTTGTGAGAATACCTCTTTCCTTGATTGCTGTGCTCATATTTGATCTTTTTGTGATGCTTGTCCTTTTTAGAATCCTTGCTCTTAGAATCTTGTTTATCTTCATCACTTTCATTCTTGGGAACAGTACAATTAGTAGCATAATGACCAAACTTTCCACAATTGAAACATCTTACATTTTTCATACTTTTGTGCTTTCTAGAGAACTTGCCTTTCTTGCTGTAATATGCCTCTTCATCACTAGAAGACTCATCACTATCTTGAAGCTGTTTACCCTTGGATTCTTTTGTAGCCTTGAAAGCTGCCTCTTTCTTGACATCAACCTTCACTTGAGTTCTTAACTCAAATGTTGCAAGTATACTATGGAGCTCATCCTTTTTCAATTTATCCAAATCTTTAGCTTCCTCAATAGCAGAAATATTTTCACTAAATCTATTAGGAAGAGATCTTAAAATCTTATCACAAACATCATTTTCAGCAAGCTCAAGACCTAAGTCTTTCATGGAGTTAACAACCTCATCCATACGAAGCATGTAGTCACTAATATTTTCATCATCATTCATCTTGAGTTGTTCAAACATACCTTTGAAGTGTCTCAACTTGGCCTTTCTGACATTTGTATCACCTGTATGAACCACCTGCAACTATTTCCACATTTCACTAGCTGTCTTGCAGTGAATCACTTTGGTGAGATCTGCTTTCTGTAAGCCTTTCAAGATAGCATTCATTGCTTTTGAATTGCTGTGATGAAGGAGCCTTTCTTCTTTAGTATTAGGACCATGTACAGGAATAGTGTACTCATCTTCAATCACTTCCCATACCTCATTCCCAAGTGCCATTAGATGAACCTTCATCCTTGCACTCCAAAGACCAAAATCTGACCCATCAAGAATAGGTGCTGCATTGCCACTTGAATGATCCATTGTGTTCTTTACTAGCTTTTCCTTCAAGCTGTTAAACTTTTCGAAGGCACCCGCTCCGATACCAATTGAAGAACACAAGCTTATACTCGAGAGGGGGGTGAACAAGTATAAGACCTCTTTTTACTTTTTCCTTTATACTTCAAAATAGTAAAGCAATATACCCAAAGCAATATCAAAGCAATGCACAAAATCATCCACAAAGTGACACCAATTTTAACGTGGTTCACCCAGAAAGGTTGGGCTACGTCCACAAAACTTTTCTCTAAAATTTATCTCAAAGTTCTTTGGGAAACCTTCCCAATTACAATGTTTATGAGCCTCGGCTCAAAGGAGATACCTTCCCCCAATCTGAATTTATGAGCCTCTCGCTCAAAGGAGATACCTTCCCCCAATCTGAATTTATGAGCCTCTGCCCAAAGGAGAAACCTTCCCCCAATCTAAATTTATGAGCCTCTACTCAAAGGAGATACCTTCCCCTCTACTCTAGATATGATCCCTCAGAAGATCAATCTGTCTCTACCTCTTGCCAGCATGTGGAACTCCTTTCCACCGAAGACCTCCTGTCCTCAATGCTTAGCCTAAGAGACCTCTGCCTTCTATGATCACGTCCACAGTAGCTCAGCAACCTATACCAAACACAGTCAATCAGTCTAGTACAAGTCTTCCTCTCGTCTGTCAGATCTGTCCAACTCTTGAACAAATCAATCCTCTATCCACAAGCCTTCTCAAAGACTTGCCAAATCTATCCTCAGGTTCTTTGATAGAACCAATGTACCTCTGTCCTCAAGTTCTCTCGATAGAACTATCAATCTCAGCTCACAAGTCCTCTCGCTAGGACCTGTCCAAATCTACTCACAAGTCCCCACCGAAACCTGTCCAAAACCTGCTCACAAGTCCCCAACGGAACCTGTTCAAAACCTGCTCACAAGTCCCCAACGGAACCTGTCCAAAACAACTCACAAGTTCACCAAGAAAAACTTTCTTAGCATGAACCCACAAAGAGAATTGTTAGAGACCCAATGTGATTCATCAACCTCATAGAAGCATAAAGAGAATTGTTAGAGACTCAATATGTTCTATACTTAACTCCCAATCTCAATCTCAAATCTCATAGAAACATAAAGAGAATTGTTAGAGACTCAATATGATCTATACTTAACTCCCAATATCAATCTCAACTCAATCTCAATCTCAAAAGAATAAGATAGATGTAGTATGCTTTTCTCAAGAACATGAAACACAACCCAACAATTGCCAAACATGCAATATCTCATATAACAATGCTACTCATGTTCTTTCCACAACCAATATCTTTTCTCAACCAATTAGGGCTTTAACAACAATGCTTATAGACAAGGTTTAACCAACATCATTCAACTCAACATTAACCTTGAAGCATTCAACCAATCATCACAAGAAAAGGAAACAAGTAGAAATCCTTTTCCCTCCAAAGATATTTGAACAAAATAGCCACCAACACAATATCACCAAATGCAAAGAATAACTTGCTCAAATCAACTCAATGGAGTAAGCCCAATATCATGAATCAAGTAAAGCAATAACTTGATCAAACAACCTCTATGGAAGCAACTCAACCATCAAACTCAAAACAGCCAACCAAGGGTTCCACCAACTCAATGCAAGTAGCTAGACTCACAAATACAAACCCTAGTGCACAAAGCTTCCACTATCTCAAACCAAAAATTATGCATTCATCAAAAAACTCTCCTTAAGGATAACAATGCATAAGTAGTCTTCAACAAACCAGAAAATAGGATTTACACCCAATCAAAGAAAACCTAGTTGAAAACCTTTTCACTCCAACCTTATTTCAGAAAACATACACCAATCATACTCATAAGAAGAATGTGCCCATACCTTATTGGAGTAGAAGAAACTTGACCCTTAAAGCTGTCACCACACACAACCCTCAAACTTCCAACCAAGTTAGGGTTAGAACCAAGATAAATGAGCAATATAAAAACTTTCCTTAGTACACCTTTTAGCTTCTCTTCTTTTGAAAACAACCACCAAAGAAGCCAAAAAAACAACAACCAAAACTTACACCTTATATCTCCATTTTAAACTTTAGCATAGCAAAAGACTAATCTCAAAAATACAACCAAAGAAATATCCCCTTATTTCTCCTATGTCTTTTAAACAATGCTAAACAATGCCAAAAATTATATCAAGAAATTAATCACACCTTAGAATGGCTGTCCTTGAAGAATCCAAAAATCGCGGAATGGCTGCCCTTGACGAATCCGAAAATCGTGGAATGGCTGCCTTTGACGAATCCAAAAAACGTGGCACAAAATACGTTTTAACAAAAACATGACTTAATCCATGCACAACTCCCTCCGCGGGAATCGAAACGTAGACCTCCGCCTACGCAAAGCCCAAATGCAGCCTATGCTGCCACTAGCCCATAAGGGGCTAACGAAGTCTAAGACAGACTTCCTACCACTTCAACGAACAAGCACTTCGTAAGTTTTTCAAACGCGAGCTCTCTTCTTCCGCGGCGTCAACAGAGCATCGATCGCAGCCAAAAATTAATGCATTCGAAAATCTCAAGAGGAGTTAAACCTTAGGATCCTTCCCATATTTATAGTCCAATCGTGGACTTTAGAACACGTCAGCGATAGAGAAACGTAATTTCGAATTTAATCGAAATTGCTTTCTAAAGGGTTTAAAAACCCTTAATTAATTTTAATAAATTAAGAATAAAAAAGGTTTAAAAACCTTTAAGTATTTTTAATAAATTAAAAATAATTTCTCCCTTAATTATTAAATAATTAATTAATTAAAACCTTGAAGGGTTTTAAATAATAATTAAATAATAAAGAGAACCTCCATTGGTTTTAATAAAAACCATTTAACTTGGTTTTAATAAAAACCCTATCCAAAAACCTTATCCAATGGAATCTCTCCGGATTCTCTTAAGAAGATTCTCTTGGAATATTTCACCTTTGAAGCCAACACATCCTCTTAACATTAATGCCATTTCCTTTTGACATCAATGACAACTCATAGACAAGGAGCTAGGATCTCAAACCCAAAATTGCCAACAGATTTGTGGATCCAAACCATAGATTATGAAAACCATAATCTAGCATAAGCATAATCATATGTATAAAACCATAAGAGAAACTTACAAAAGGATAAGGATGAGGATGGTTTTCAACTTCCAAGAAATAGGTCCAATTAGATGAAAGTAAATAAATAGTGGAGACTAGTAACGAAATATATTACAAGAAATACCAATTCTTTGGAGGCTTTAGCCTATGAATAAAAAGTACAATAGAAATTAAAGGACTTGGTACAATAAAATTAGAATATTAACAAGGATTCATCTATTCAGTATGATCCTAATTTAGATATGAGCATTCCTATTGAAGCTAAGGAATGTGCCTCATCAAATTTTATTTTGAATTTATATGCACCATTTAGGAGAAGAAAAATGGTAAATAAAATGCAATGTTAGATGTTAATACCTCTACCATTAATAAGGAAATACCAAAAAATGAGTAGGACAATTAAAAAACTTTCATCCAAGAGAGGATAAATATAATGAAATGGAAAATTGTAAAAGAATATCAAGGAATTGAATAATAAGACATACTCCTAATACAAGTAAGGCAAAAAGAGAAAACCCTCAAATTATCAAGAAAGAACCAAGGAAGCAAGAGCAAACATAGAGAAAGGTACACAATCTAAGTTAGTTGAACTTCTCTTTACCAAAAAATTAAATTATATTGGTAATTTGTAGGTGGGGCCACTAGCCCCTAATAAGACATTATTACCATGTCATGAAATATAAAGGGCTCTAATGATCCTTTAAAGAAAAATTATATCAGGGACATTTTTTTAAGCAATAAGCCTAATAATATTTGTATCCTAAAAATAAAAATGACAAAGGAAGAAGTTTGCAAAACTATGAAAGGAGTATAGACAAGATATGAATTTTATTTTTTGGATTATAAAGGAGTGATAGGGGGGATTATAACATGTTTCAATCCTATTAGAACGTCCCATGAAACCATTCATAAAACTAGGCATTGGATAGCCTTAGTCACATTCTACTTTGCTAATATTTGTTTCATTCTTATCAATGTCTATGGACCTACAACTCAGTCATGTAGATTAGAAGTATGAAGTAGCCTTTATGACAAGTACAAAACAAGAAACCCAATTCATAATCATAGGATATTTTAATTCCATAATCAATTTGAATGAAAATTTTTAAGAAATTAGGAAAATAACCCAAAGTATAAGAGATTTCTTAGATTTTATTTAAATCAATAATCTATGGAAGGTTGAATTTGAAGAGGACAACTATACATGGAACAACAATAGGAGAGGCCATAACCTAATAGAAAAAAAATTATATAGATGCATACTCTCATCTCATTGGTTATATGAAGGGAATTGTCCTAAAATTAAGACCTTCACAAGGATTGGATTAGATCACTAGCCAGTAAGAGTTAAAATGGTGGTAAGTGAATTAAAAAAAATATCGTATTTTAAATATGTGTATATGTGGGGGTATCATACTCAATTTTTTGATATGATAACATAAATGTGAAATTATTTAGGAAATTGTGGGCTATAAACACTTCCAAAGCAAATTAAATCAGTGGCATCTAGATTAAAAGAATGGAACAAGAAAAAATTTGAAAATAGTTTTTAGAAGAAAGAAGATCTAAAAAAGAAACTTTTAAATTTCCAAAAATGTTAGCATAATAACCTAATATTTTAATATATATATGCCTACTCATACAACTAGTGGTGGCCTTGATCATGGCCTTAAATGTGGCATGTCCACATACTATGAAATGGTCCTCATCTGTGTCCTTGAGTAGCTCTAGATTTGAGATTGACATAATGGTGATGTTGGATGTCTTTGGCCCTCAAGTATGGCTTGGTGATACAATATTTTATAGTACATATCTCACTCCCTATCTACCTATATGTCCTTCTATACCCATGTTAACTCATCTTGTAGGACTCTAACTACCTAATATTTTTGCCTACCTATGATAACCACCATCCCCTCTACTCTAACCTATTGACTCTCTTGGTCTAGCCTATCCATATCCCACCACAATATATTAGCCCCTACCCTCACTACATCCTTCTCCATCACTAATAAATCCTCTCAATCACCACTAGATCTCACTTTATGGTAACCTATTCAATTATCCTCTACTTTGTATGCTAGAATGTGGTCCCTCTTTATCATCAACTCGTTCATCTATACCTGCAACTAAGTAATATTATCTTGAATGGCATACATATATACTATAAAGTCCTCCTAATCCACTATCCTATTAGGACCAACCTCTATCACTATGGGGGCAACTCTAGTAGTACCCTCTCTACTTGGTGAAACTATCATGGAAAGCTCCACCCTAATGGTTGTGAGGGTTAAAATCCTCATCTTCATGTATATCTACCTAATATTACCTACCTCTATCTACCTATCCTCTACCAATATATTCACCTCTCAATATACTTACAACATATTTTCATCCATAACTTGTTGCCTTGGGATAGGCATTGTGAAAGAGATCTTCGTTGGTATGATAGATCAATAATAGAACTTGTACCCTATAGGGCTACTCTAACATATTCCATGCTTGGCTTGATGAACGTAGGATTATACCTATCCTCCTCTATGTATTTGGTAGGATTTTGTTGGTCATTCATTCTTCACTCATTCCTATTAGGTCTTTTGTCATCTTCATGAACCAAAAGTCTTTGATCTATGGTCACCACTACACTAGGTCAAACTATCTTTCCACTCAATAAAAGTGATGAAACTCCCATTAATATTGGTCAATGATACTAATCGATATATTGAATCCATGATAGCCCCACACTAACCTCTCCCCACCCTAGGTGTTGATGTCATGGTATCTATATCATCTTGTTAGACCTTAGCTCATCCACCACCCTTTATGCCAATGCTAAGAATCTATAAAATACTTGGTGGCTATACTCAAAGTGATGGGACCATTGATAGGCCATTGAAATCTCCCCATCATAGACCATCCTTGGTAATCCTTATGGCATTTTAATGGCTAGGTGCTCCTAGAACCAAATCTTTAGAAAGATCTTGCATGCAAATCCATGACCCTTCATGTACATGATATTATTTAATATCTCATATAATAATGCAAGGATTAGTGGTCCCCATGCAAAACATATCTTGTGATATTGCATGTCATAGATCTCTCCCCCTAGGAACCATGGTAGATATCATATACTAGTGTGGCATAATATTAATCTTGCAACTAGTTTGCTTAGCATGCATGTAAGGTTTGAGACTTCATAGCAATTGATCATTTCATCTACATGGATCCCTTTGCTCTTGACCTTGTGGTATGGGTATCTAGACATACACTATAGAATATCCCTCTACCCTACGATCCTATAGACTTCCCTAACTTGAATCAACATGCAAAAAATTTACCACACATCCTCTAGTGTGATGGCAACCTCTCTCATCAGTAGCTTAAAGATAAAAAAAAATTGGTATCATCACTTTATGAGTGTCATCATAATTTATCTATTGCACTCTACCCTAGGAATCTATGTAATATGTAGTAGCCCCATTATATCTAGCATACCCCTATCTACTACCATGAGCTACCCCATCTATGGTTCTTGTTGGTAATGAAATGATATAAGATGTATTGGTACAAGAATAATTACAATATATAGGCTTGAGGTCTATATGAGAAAATGACAAGTGTCAAGGACACATGTCATAACATGCAGATAAAGTACACATTAATATTCTAACACCCCCCCTTAATGTGTACTTTTATAAACTAATCCTATCATCCTCTTTATTACATGTTGGTCTAGGCTCGCATACAAATACCATGGGAGTGTCGGGTTCAGCCGAGAGTGCACTCCATGATAAAAATCTTTGAGGCTAAAAAATGCAAATGGAACAACCTCAAAATTTCAATTGGACACCACCAATGTGTCCATATTGTAAAAATATTTCCAATGACTATAAATACCCCTATGTTCCATTCTCAATGGGACCTTCATCTATGAGAAAAGTAACATACCTCTCTAGGCAGCAAATAAACCTCAGAAATATTCTCCTAGCATTGATCTCTGGTGGAATAAAAAAAAACATACTCTCAATTTTCCCTTTAGGGGAATTACATGGGATATCTAGGCCTTCCACTTCCACTACCCATGTGGAAAAAAAATATTAAATAAAATGGCCAGTATACCCCACCCACTATCCACGTGGGATAGTAAAAAAAATGCCCAATATATGCTCAGATATTGTTCACGAGCACTCTAAATTTTTTCTTACATGGTAAGTCCCCATACAATGGAAAAATAAGTGATCATCCCACTTTATAAAGGATGCACCTTCAATAAAATATATTTTCTTTTTAAATGAAGTACAAATTTATTTTAAAAACTTTATCGATCACTTTTCAATAGGCAGTGATGGAGCTAACGACACTTCTCCATAGTCGTGTATTCCTTCTAGCATGAATTAATTCTTATGCATGCTTACTAACTAGAATGTAGTCCTAATATGATAGAGAATTTGTTACACTCCAAACCTAGCCGTCGGCTAGGTATTCCAAGAGTTCATTTATTCATATATATATATAAGTAGATTAGACATTAGATAATCATCATCGTTTTAATTTTTATTCTCTGCATTATCGATTTTGCCTTCACAGCGGGGACGTGCCCTCCCTGAGTGGCGATCGATTCCATTCGATTTAATTCATTCAGCTGTGTAGTTATTATTGTCATATTATTGCTTTGAAAATATTGTGCATGATTTATTTATGAAATGAAGAAATACGTTTCAAGTGGTATCAGTGGTCCAGTTTACAAGCATCGAGACTTCCGTACTGCTCTGTCCCTCACACTGCATCGGGCGTTCGGACAAATACTTGGTGTTCGAATTCATTTCAGTAAACATTTTTAGTGGAAGAAAATTCGTGTTTATTTCCAATCCGCATCCCAAACTCCCCGTCCGCGGCCCACATTACCGTCCGCATCCCAATTCGATCTCCGAGCTGTGGCGGGCGCAGTCATATCAGCGTACAGAACCTCCGAAACAAGCATATGCCAGTGTTGCAAATAAGAAATAACACAGTGTGCAAGAAAGTACTGCTGGTTTCAAATGTGCCGCAGACAAATCTCCGGCAATTCGGTGGAAGCACAATGAAATTCCAATCGCCAATCGCCAGTACGGACAGGAAATTTCACAGCTAGCACGCCATTAACGCAGAAAGCGCTATCGACCAATCAGCAAGCGCAAAATTATCTTCTATCAGGTTATATTCTAAGGTACTTGCATATTTATTATTATTTTTATTTACTCGCGTGGGCGATTATCCCACATACAAGGTGTTGCAGTCGATTAAGCATTTATAAGGTGCTCAACGCACTTAGTGAGTCATGGCTTTGGCCACACACTCACCTCCTTGTGTTTACCTCGCTACTTTGTTCGGTGCTTGGTTTTGTTGTCCGGTGGTAGTTTTTCGTTCGGTTTGTGGTCTTGTCGTCTTTGGGTCTTGTCGTCCAGCGTTAGTCTTCCGTTCGGTTTGTGGTCTTGTCGTACAACGTTAGTCTTTCGTTCATTCGGTCTTCTGTCCTTCTGCGTGTCATGTCTAGGTATGCTTGAGTGTCGCGTCTCTGTTTCATCTTGCTTCGGTCCGCACGTTGTGTCTTGATCTGCTCGCGTGTCACTTGGTTCGGTCCGCTCGCGTGTCACTTGGTCCGTCGTCGTCTCTGTTTCGTCCTGCTTCGGTCCGCGCATCGTGTCTCGGTCCGCTCGCGTGTCACTTGGTTCGGTCCGCTCGCGTGTCACTTGGTCCGTCGTGTCCACACATCCATGTCCATTTTGGTTTGGTGGCTTCATTGCAGTCTCCGGTGGGCAGTTAGGGTTAACAGTGTCATGTCTTCTAAGTGTTGTCAAAAGTGCAATCAAAGTGGTCAATAGCTGTCACAAAGAAGTGCATGAGTCGAAATTGGATCAAAGGGTCTGACGATCAATTATCAAGCTTGAAAATGACCAATAACAACACAAGAAGACCTAATCACAGCCTAGGTACTAAAAATTCTCTTTTTCCTTTTAAAATTGGTAGTTATAATCCACATCATCCACTAGTAGATCCTATGGCTACTAATCCTCCCCCCACTCACGAAAACATCACACAAGGAAACTCAAGTAACTCAGCCGTTTTCGATAGGGATTCTCTTAAACTCTTACTAGATGGTATGAACGAAATTGGTATCCTCCTAAAAGACCTTGTGAAAGCACAAAACCAGCCTAATCCCAATATTAAGGAATGAAGAAAATGTCGATCCTAATGATGATTGGGAACAACGACGAGGTGATTCAGATAATTACAGGGATCGCTATCAAAGACAATGGTATAACCAAAATCAAGAAAGGGACACGGGTTATCACCAACCGAGAGGTCCTAATAATAATAATTTTCCATGAATTGATATGCCTACATTTGAAGGTCATGATCCTCGTGGTTGGATAGCCAAAATGGAAGGCATGCTTGACTTATATCAAATTAAGGAAATTGACAAAGTCCCTTTCACTGCATCAAAACTAGGCACTGAGGCCTACCAATGGTTTGTATGGCTTAAACAAGAGAAATGAGCTACTATTAATTGGAGAAAATTCACTACCTCTTTTTTAGAAAGATTTGATGAAGGAGCTACATCATCATACACAGTAATACTGTTATCTCTTAAACAAGAAGGGTCAGTTAGTGAATTCATTTCGGAGTTTACCAGTTTACTACCATACACTTTAGACCTCAGCCCCGACACAGTGGTAGGAGCCTTTCACAATGGTTTGAAAGAAAGTATTCAAGTGGAGGTAGACATGCACGACCCAACCTTATTGAATAGTTGTATAAGAATAGCCAAGTTGGCCTAGAAGAGACATTAGTTGTCTGCACCTCAAGGATTACCACCTAAACGATCTCATGACCATGCTATCCATTTGATTCCAGGGAGTGTCCCTCCTAAAAATCGTCCTTATCGCTATCCTCAACCACAAAAGACAGAAATCGAACAGATCATTCAGGATTTGTTAGATCATGGAGTCATTCGTCACAGCACTAGTCCTTATTCCTCACCTGTAGTTCTGACTAGACAAAAAGATAACTCTTGGCGTATGTGTCCTGACTTTCGTTCTCTCAATAAACTCACTATCAAGGACAAATTTCCTATCCCTGTCATAGATGACCTATTAGATGAGTTACATGGTGCAAATTTTTTTACAAAATTAGACCTTCGCTCCGGCTTTCACCAAATCCGTGTTAGAGAAGAAGATATTCCCAAAACTGCTTTTCGTACTCATGAAGGTCATTACGAATTTTTGGTCATGCCTTTTGGCCTCACCAATGCCCCATCCACATTCCAAAGTCTCATGAACCAAGTGTTTTGCCCACTCCTCCGTAAGTTTGTGTTAGTCTTTTTTGATGATATTCTCATATACAGCAAAACATGGACGGATCATTTACATCATGTGGATAAGGTCCTTCACATTTTACACACAAAAAAATTATTTTTTAAACGTTCCAAATGTTCATTTGGTGTTCAATAAGTTGAGTATCTTGGTCATATAGTTTCACACGAAGGCGTCAAAGTGGATCCCAATAAGATTAAGGCAATTCAAGAATGGCCTTTACCTAAAACCATCAAGAAACTTCGTGGTTTTTTGGGTCTCACGGGCTACTATCGCAAGTTTGTGCACAACTATGGTAATATTGCAGCACCTCTCATCGTACTCACAAAGAAGGATGCCTTTCATTGGTCAGAAGAGGCCACTCAAGCCTTTGAAGCTCTTAAGAAAGCCATGTGTACAACTCCAGTATTAGCAACTCCCAACTTTCACAAACCATTTGTTATCGAATGTGATGCATCCGAAACCGGAATTGGGGCTATACTAATGCAAGAAGGTCATCCATTGGCATTTGAAAGTAAACAGCTCTCCAGGAAAAATTTGGGAAGATCGACATATGAAAAAGAAATGTTGGCTATTCTTCATGCAGTAGAAAAATGGAGACACTACCTAATCAGTAGCCGCTTCATTATCAAAATAGATCATAGTAGTCTCAAACATTTTCTTGAGTAGAGGTTTTCCTATCCGGAACAAAATAAATGGTTAACCAAACTATTGGGGTATGATTTTGTTATCGAATACAATAAGGGGAAGGAAAATATAGCCGTCGATGCGCTGTCTAGGAAATATGAAGACGAAGTAATCATTAACGCTATTTCAGGTCCTTGCTCCCAATGGGTGAATCAATTACAAGAGGAATGGGTGTCCAATAGCGAAACTACTCAGATACTTCAAGAATTATCTATAGGGTCTTCTAAACACCCTTTGTTCTCTTACGAAGATAAAATCCTCCGGAAGAAGAACCGCATTTACATTCCACCCAATTCGGAACTCAAATCGAATATTCTCGACGAATCACATGCTTCTCCATCAGCAGGACATTCAGGATTTTTTAAAACATATTTAAGGGTCAAACAATCATTTTGTTGGAAAGGATTAAAAGCAGATGTCAAATAATGGGTAGCAGAATGTGAAGTTTGCCAGCGCAATAAAGGAGAAACAGTCAAATCACCAGGATTGTTACAACCATTACCCATCCCGAAATGCCAGTGGGAACATATATCCATGGATTTTATTGAAGGTCTTCCAAAATTAGAAGGCAGAACAGTTATCTTCGTCGTCGTAGACCGTTTATCCAAATACGCTCATTTTCAGGCTTTACAACATCCATTTTCCGCAAGCAAGGTGGCAAAGGTATTTATGGATTCAATTTTTAAATTACATGGTATGCCAAAAAATATTGTAAGTGATAGATATCCCATATTCACTAGTAACTTTTGGCGAGAAGTATTTCGACTTAGTGGTACCAAATTGAGCATGTCCTCAGCTTACCATCCCCAGACAGATGGTCAAACAGAAGTGGTTATCAAATGTTTGGGTACATACTTAAGATGTTTCGCTCAAGATAAACAACATCAATGGAGCCAGTGGTTAGCATTAGCAGAATGGTGGTACAAAACTTCTTACCATTAGTCAATCAAGATGTCTCCATTTGAAGCATTGTATGGCACAAAGCCTCCTACCGTCGTAGATTACGTGCAAGGATCATCCAAAGTAGCCAAAGTGGATGATTGGTTTGAACAAAGGTAGTCCACTCTCACCATCCTCAAAGAAAATTTAGTCCAAGCACAAAATCGTATGAAACAACAGCAAGACTTGCACCGATCAGAAAGAACTTTTAATATAGGTGATTGGGTTTTTCTAAGGTTGCAACCTTACAAACAATCATCATTAAATATAAAATCTAGCCAAAAGTTGGCTCCATGATATTATGGTCCCTACAAAATTGTGCGCCGCATTGGAGAAGTCACCTATCAGTTAGAGCTACCTTCATCATCACGAATACACCCGGTATTTCATGTTTCATGTCTCAAAAAAGTAATTGGCCAAAAAGTACAAGGTCAATCAGAATTACCAGTGCTCGATGAGGAAGGACGCATACATCTCCAACCTGAAGATATACTACAACATAGAATACGAAGACTAAGATCACGTCAGATTCAAGAATTTCTCATCAAATGGCAAGATTTACTAGAGGAGGATGCAACATGGGAACCTGACAGTATTCTCCAGACATTTCTAGCTTTGAGGACAAAGCTTTTTAAGGAGGGGAGTCATGTTACACTCCAAACCTAGCCGTCGGCTAGGTATTCCAAGAGTTCATTTATTCATATATATATAAGTAGATTAGACATTGGATAATCATCATCGTTTTAATTTTTATTCTCTGCATTATCGGTTTTGCCTTCACGGCGAGGACGTGCCCTCCCTGAGTGGCGATCGATTCCATTCGGTTTAATTCATTTAGCTGTGTAGTTATTATTGTCATATTATTTCTTTGAAAATATTGTGCATGATTTATTTATGAAATGAAGAAATACGTTTCAGAATTCAAGGAATCACATTGGTGAGCAATATCCAAACATGGAGGTTTGATAGCGCATGTGGTGGTAGCAAGGGTTTCAGCACATAGCTCAAGGTGTTCTTCTTTTGTGATATTCCCTATGATCAAGCATGAAATAGAACAATAGTTTAAAAAACATACAAATATAACGAAGTGTTTCACATTAGCCCTTGCTATGGCAAAGGAAGAAGCAGTAGCTATGCAAATTCATATAATATGCTGCAACTACAAATGGAAAATGAAGAACACAAGATTATATCAAGGAGGGGGGGTGAACAGTATAGCACCCACTTTTTACTTTCTTTCCAAACCAATATCAATTAGTGTCCTTAATTGCAATAACCAAATATAGCAGTGTGCATTAATGACATAGATAGCAATAGTAAACAAGTGCACAAATCACCACACACAATTGAGACACAAGATTTAACGTGGTTCCCCCAATGTGGGGTACTCCACAAGATAATATCCTTATAATATTTCACACAAAAATAAGGATCCTTATCCCAATACAAATGATTACTTTGATCTGCTCAAAGCTAGGCAATACACTGATCTGCTTAGGTAGGCAATCCATTGATCTGCTTCAGCAAGCTCACCAAGAACTTGCCCAAAACTGCTCTAGCAAGCTCACTAAGAACTTGCCCAAATATCCTCAACAAGCTCCCAAGAACTTCCAACAACTCACCTAAGAACTTGCTCAAAATATGCTCAACAAGCTCACCAAGAACTTGCTCAAAATATGCTCAACAAGCTCACTAAGAACTTGCTCAAAATCTATCTCAACAAGCTCACTAAGAACTTGCTCAACTTAATATGCTCAACAAGCTCCCACAACAAGCTCACCAAGAACTTGCTCAAATCCCCAACACTCAAATTATCCCAAATAAATCTCAAAGCTTAACTCAATATAAAACCACAAATCTGTCCCAAAAGCCTTCTCAAAGGCTCAACCAATCATGCTCAAGTAGCACTCAAATCTCATCCACAAATCTATGAAGGCAAGGCTCAATGATGAATTCAACAATGAATGGCAATGCACTCTACAATGGATGACAACAATGATCCACAATGATACTCAACTCAAATATTATAGAAGCATAAAGAGAATTGTTAGAGACTCAATATGTTCTAATCTCAAAGCTCAATCTCAACCCAAATCAGAATTATAGAATTGTTTGTTTCATGGGACTTGAACAATCACCTCACACAATCACTTGACTAGGCTCAATCAACTCAACTCAACCAATCACCACAAGGGACAACTCTTTCTCACAAAACCCTAGTCCAAGCATGTATCAACCAACTCAAATGTTTCCAACAATGCTCAACCACAAATCTCACATAACAATGATACTCATGTTCTTTTCTAACTCAAGTTCTTTGCATAACCAATGGGCTTCAACAACTATGCTTATAAAACAAGGTTTAAACACAACTCTCAAACCAGAAAACCTTGAAGCATTCAACCAACCACTTTCGAAAAGGAAACCACAATCAATCCTTTTCTCTCCAATGATATTTCAGAAATCAACCACCATAAACAAAGTCAATGGAGAATATTGCTCATACCTTTTGATGCCTTATTGGATGTCCACTAAATATGCCACACTCAACAAACTTCTTTTTCAAATTTTAACAAGGGTTAGAGATCATGATTAATATCACAACAATAATATCCAAATAACACCTTATCACTCCTACTCAATAAGATACAACATGTCCCCTCATGAAAGAATTAATCACCTTTGAAAAAGAACAAAACAACCTTCACTTTTGAAACCCTTTACAAAAATAGAAATATCTCTTTACATACACCTTATTTCTCCCTCTAAGCAAGTTAATCAAATAGCCCTCGAAATAATCTTTCCAACGATATATAATATGATATACTTTCAAAAGGAGAAACACCAGAAATCTCTCTTTTTCTAAACATGCATCACAACCCTTATTCCTCCTAGGGCAACTTTAGAAAAAATAAAATATATTAAAAAATTATTAACTTGCCTCTGTCCTTGATGGGATTCGATCTCGTGATGTCTCCTTGCTCAGCACTTTAACCACAACCAACCTACCATTGGGCCACATGCCCTCACGTGTCCAAAGGGACACGAACAAAAACTTATATCATAAACTTATGCACCCTTCGAAAAACTTAACAACGCTTCGAGCGCTTCAACAAAGCAAATAACCATGGTGGGACTCGATCGCAGGACCTCCTGCATAACACACAATGCACGAACCGCTAGGCCAAATATGCCTATGCATCTTATTAAACTCCGTGAATGATTTTTCAATAGACCAAAGTCACACTTCTCTCTCTTTTCGCAATTCGTTCCCCAATCGAAGGCATTCAAAAAATAAGCGTTGGGGTCATGAAGTCTAAGATTTTGTTGGCATATATATATGCCTTTCCTCTTTCTTTAGACATCGGTACTATAAATTAATATAGCCTTTCCTCCTTTCTTTAGTCGGTGCTAAAATTAATATATTTAATTTTAAAATTTAAATTTAAATTTTAAATAATTTAAAATTTAAACTAAATATTTAAAAATAAATATCTCCATCACCGGGGCACCTTTTTCGATGAAACGAAAAGCCAATCTGGGTTTTAAGAAAAACCCATTTCAAATCTGCCATCCATGGTTTTAAATAAAACCTTTTATTTTGCCTACCTTGGTTTTCACAAAAACCCTGTATATATCCATGCTCTCCAAAATATCATAAATGCTTATTTATGAAATGCTTTGGCCACCAAAACTCAATGTGATCCATGTGACATCAATGACAACATAAAATAACTCAAATTTCCAACAATCTCCCCCTTTGTCATTGATGGCAACACCTCTAATGCAAAAACCACAATCACTGCAAAAACCATCTCTAAGAATCAAAGTTGCTCCCCCTGACTCAATACTCTCTATGGAGGTTGCTCCCCTAACTCAATGCTCTCTTTGGAGGCTGCTCCCCCTAACTCAATGCTCTCCCCCTTACTCAAATCTCTCCCCCTTTGACATCAATGGCAAAAGGGACACCTATGGGGCTAAAATATATGACTCTTAAGCTTAGCCCCCTCACCACCTTCTCTCTTGAGGTGATTAATTTTGGGGTGGGAGTACTTTTACTCCCAACTGTTCTCTCAAATGCTCAAACGTTTCTCTCGGTAATGGTTTTGTAAATATGTCTACAATCTGATCTTTTGTAGGAACATATTCCAATCTTACTTGTTGCTTTGTAACCTGCTCTCTTAAAAAGTGATACTTGATTGGAATGTGCTTTGTTCTGGCATGCATTACTGGATTCTTCGAGATACTTATAGCACTAGTATTATCACATAGAATAGGAATGGGATGATCATGTTCTATACTAAAATATTTGAGAGTCTATTTCATCCATAATACCTGTGAACAACATGTTGCTGCTGCAATATATTCTACCTCTATTGTGGAAAGTGACACTGATGGTTGTTTCTTGCTCAGCCAAGAAACTAGGCAATCACCAAGAAAGAATGCTCCTCCGCTTGTGCTTTTTCTATCATCAATATTTCCTACCCAATCTGCATCTGTGTATGCTGTGAGAGTGAACTTACTACTTCTAGGATACCATAGACCATACTCCATTGTTCCTTTGAGATATCTGAGTATTCTTTTCACTGTTGTCACATGTGATTCTTTTGGAGCTGCTTGAAATCTTCCCACTAAACCAACTGCCTGTATTATATCTGGTCTTGTGGCTGTAACATATAACAGACTACCAATCATAGATCTGTATAGAGTTTGATTTGCATCAGGTGATTCATCATCTTTGCTTAATTTGCACCCTGTAACCATTGGAGTACTAACTGGCTTACTATCTTCCATTTTGAATTTCTTCAACATCTCCTTTATATACTTTGTTTGTGAAAGAAATATCCCTTTTTCTAATTGTGAAATCTGTAATCCGAGGAAAAAGGTTAATTCACCAAGCATAGACATTTCAAACTCATTAGTCATGTTTCTTGCAAATTCTTGACACATTCTGTCATTGCTACCCCCAAAAATAATATCATCCACATAAACTTCCACAATCATCAAATCATTTCCCTTATTTTTAATATACAGATTGCTATCAACTGTTCCCTTTCTGAAACCTTGCTCTCGAAGATATTTATCCCAGTCTTGAATACCATGCTCTAGGAGCTTGCTTTAAGCCATAAAGAGCCTTCTTCAATCTGCATACATAATCTGGCTTATCTGCTTGATTAAACCCATCTGGTTGTTCAATGTAAACTTCTTCTTCTAAATGACCATTCAAAAATGCTGATTTGACATCCATATGATATACTTTGAAATTCCTATAGCTTGAAAGTGCCAAAAACATCTGTATAGCTTCCAATATTGCAACTGGTGCAAAGGTCTCATCAAAATCAATTCCTTCTACTTGTGCATATCCTTTACACACCAATCTTGCCTTGTTCCTGATGACTTGACCATCTTCATTCAGTTTGTTCCTGTAGACCCATTTAGTACCAATTACATTTTTTCCTTTTGGTCTTGGAACTAATTCCCAAGTCTTACTTTTTTCAATCTGATCTAGTTCTTCCTTCATTGCTTTAATCCAACATTCATCACTTTTTGCCTCTCTTAAATCCTTTGGTTCTAGCTTGGATAGTAGTGAAACATTTGCTTGTTCTGTTGAGCCTATGATTCCTCTTCTTGTCCATCTTACATCAGGGTTGCCAATGATCAAGTCCTCTGGATGATTTTTCTGAATATATCTTGATGAAGTTTTGGAGGGTATATTTTGCAAATCTTCTTCATCTGAATCTTCACCCATTTCTTCCTGACAACTTTCTTCTTCTTCAAGAATATCTTCCTGAGATGGCTCATTTATTCCTGTTCTTTCATCAACTCTGACATTTATACTTTCCACCATGGTATGTGTTCTTTTATTGTAGCATCTCTAGGCCTTACTCTTTGTAGAGTATCCAAGAAAAATACCTTCATCGCATCTAGGATCAAACTTGCCCAAGTCCTTATCCTCTCTTTTGATATAACACTTACTTCCAAAAATTTTGAAGTAGTTTACCATGGGAGGTCTTCCTTTCCAAAACTCATATGGAGTCTTATGTTGCTTTGTTCTAACTTGAGCTCTATTCATAACATAGACTGTTGTACTGATTGCTTCCTTCCAAAACCCATATGAGATTCTTGATTCATTTAGCATTGCTCTGGCCATATTCTCAAGAGTTCTATTCTTTCTTTCTACTACTCCATTTTGTTGAGGAGTCCTGGCTGCTGAGTATTCTTTTTTGATTCCATGTTCTACACAAAACTCAATGAATTCTATAGAGATGAATTCCCCTCCTCTATCTGATCGCAAACACTTGATCTTCTTTCCTATTTCATTTTCTACCATTTCTTTGAATACTTTGAAATGCTCAAATGCCTCTGATTTCTCTTTCAGAAAAACAACCCAGGTCATTCTAGAATAATCATCTATGAACAACATAAAGTAGCTTTCACCTTGCAGGATTTTGGTTCTCATAGGACCACATAAATCAGTATGAATCAATTCTAATACCTTGGAAGAGGAATATTATTTTTCCTTGAAACTTGATCTTGTCTGCTTTCCATACTGACACTGTGCACAAATTGTATTTGAAGGTCTTTTTATCTTTGGTAGATCTCTGAAAATTTGTTTGTTGCTTATCCTTACTATGTTATCGAAGTTCAAGTGACACAACCTTTTATGCCATAACCAAATTTCTTCTTCTTGAGATAGAAGACATTTTTCCCTTTTTATTTCACTGAGCATGTAGAGATTGTTATTGGTTCTTTCTGCATTTGCAACAAGCTTCCCTATTTTTGTTTCCCTGATTTTGCATCTTGTAGAGGAAAAAGTAACTATGTACCCTCGATCACAAAGCTGACTTACACTCAGTAGATTGTGTTTTAGACCCTCAACATAGAGTACACCCTATGTAGTAGTCTTTCCATCATCCAAACTTAAAGTTCCTCTCCCTTTGATTTTAGCTGAAGCATTATCACCAAATCTCATAGATCCACTGTTGTTCCCTTTTAAAGAAATGAACTTATTCTTATACCCAATCATATGGCTAGAGCACCCAATTATCAATATACCATTTGTCCATCCTATAACCCAGTAGAATCTACCTTCAAGTTGTTAGCCTTTTCGAAGGAACCCACTATGATACCAATTGAAGAACACAAGCTTATACTGAGAGGGGGGTGAACAGTATAACACCCACTTTTTACTTTCTTTCCAAACCAATATCAATTAGTGTCCTTAATTGCAATAACCAAATATAGCAGTGTGCATTAATGACATAGATAGCAATAGTAAACAAGTGCACAAATCACCACACACAATTGAGACACAAGATTTAACGTGGTTCCCCCAATGTGGGGTACTCCACAAGATAATATCCTTATAATATTTCACATAGAAATAAGGATCCTTATCCCAATACAAATGATTACTTTGATCTGCTCAAAGCTAGGCAATACACTGATCTGCTCAGGTAGGCAATCCACTGATCTGCTTCAACAAGCTCACCAAGAACTTGCCCAAAACTGCTCTAGCAAGCTCACTAAGAACTTGCCCAAAACTCTAAACTCCAACTAAACTGCTTCAACAAGCTCACCAAGAACTTGCCCAAAAATGCTCTAGCAAGCTCACTAAGAACTTGCCCAAAATCTACTTCAACAAGCTCACCAAGAACTTGCTCAAAATATGCTCAACAAGCTCACCAAGAACTTGCTCAAAATCTTCTCAACAAGCTCACCAAGAACTTGCTCAAAATATTCTCAACAAGCTCACCAAGAACTTGCTCAAAATATTCTCAACAAGCTCACCTAAGAACTTGCTCAAAATCTCAACAAGCTCACCTAAGAACTTGCTCAAAATCTGCTCAACAAGCTCACCAAGAACTTGCTCAAAATCTGCTCAACAAGCTCACCAAGAACTTGCTCAAATTTTATCCCAAATATATCCACAAATCTATCCCAAAAGCCTTCTCAAAGGCTCAATCAATCATACACAAAAACTATCCACAAATCTATCCCAAAAGCCTTCTCAAAGGCTCAACCAATCATGCTCAAGTAGCACTCAAATCTCATCCACAAATATATGAAGGCAAGGCTCAATGATGAATTCAACAATGAATGGCAATGCACTCTACAATGGATGACAACAATGATCCACAATGATCTCAACTCAAATCAATCTCAACTCAACTCAATCTTAACTCAACTCAAATATTATAGAAGCATAAAGAGAATTGTTAGAGACTCAATATGTTCTAATATCAAAGCTCAATCTCAACCCAAATCAGAATTATAGAATTGTTTGTTTCATGGGACTTGAACAATCACCTCACACAATCACTTGACTAGGCTCAATCAACTCAACTCAACCAATCACCACAAGGGACAACTCTTTCTCACAAAACCCTAGTCCAAGCATGTATCAACCAACTCAAATGTTTCCAACAATGCTCAACCACAAATCTCACATAACAATGATACTCATGTTCTTTTCTAACTCAAGTTCTTTGCATAACCAATGGGCTTCAACAACTATGCTTATAAAACAAGGTTTAAACACAACTCTCAAACCAAAAAACCTTGAAGCATTCAACCAACCACTTTCGAAAAGGAAACCACAATCAATCCTTTTCTCTCCAATGATATTTCAGAAATCAACCACCATAAACAAAGTCAATGGAGAATATTGCTCATACCTTTTGATGCCTTATTGGATGTCCACTAAATCTGCCACACTCAACAAACTTCTTTTTCAACTTTCAACAAGGGTTAGAGATCATGATTAATATCACAACAATAATATCCAAATAACACCTTATCACTCCTACTCAATAAGATACAACATGTCCCCTCATGAAAGAATTAATCACCTTTGAAAAAGAACAAAACAACCTTCACTTTTGAAACCCTTTACAAAAATAGAAATATCTCTTTACATACACCTTATTTCTCCCTCTAAGCAAGTTAATCAAATAGCCCTCGAAATAAGCTTTCCAACGATATATAATATGATATACTTTCAAAAGGAGAAACACCAGAAATCTCTCTTTTTCTAAACATGCATCACAACCCTTATTCCTCCTAGGGCAACTTTAGAAAAAATAAAATATATTAAAAAATTATTAACTTGCCTCTGTCCCTGACGGGATTCGATCTCGTGACGTCTCCTTGCTCAGCGCTTTAACCACAACCAACCTGCCATTGGGCCACACACCCTCACGTGTCCAAAGGGACACGAACAAAAACTTATATCATAAACTTCTGCACCCTTCGAAAAACTTAACAGCGCTTTGAGCGCTTCAACAAAGCAAATAACCACGGTGGGACTCGATCGTAGGACCTCCTGCGTAACACACAATGCATGAACCGCTAGGCCAAATATGCCTATGCATCTTATTAAACTCCGTGAATGATTTTTCAATAGACCAAAGTCACACTTCTCTCTCTTTTCGCAATTCGTTCCCCAATCGAAGGCATTCGAAAAATAAGCGTTGGGATCATGAAGTCTAAGCTTTTGTTGGCATATATATATGCCTTTCCTATTTATTTAGACGTTGGCACTATAAATTAATATAGCCTTTCCTCCTTTCTTTAGTCGGTGCTAAAATTAATATATTTAATTTTAAAATTTAAATTTAAATTTTAAATAATTTAAAATTTAAACTAAATATTTAAAAATAAATATCTCCATCACCGGGGCACATTTTTCGATGAAACGAAAAGCCAATCTGGGTTTTAAGAAAAACCCATTTCAAATCTGCCATCCATGGTTTTAAATAAAACCTTTTATTTTTCCTGCCTTGGTTTTCACAAAAACCCTGTATATATCCATGCTCTCCAAAATATCATAAATGCTTATTTATGAAATGCTTTGGCCACCAAAACTCAATGTGATCCATGTGACATCAATGATCCATGTGACATCAATGACAACATAAAATAACTCAAATTTCCAAGAACATGCCACAAATTCATGGTAACTTGGTGGGGGAATGGTGGTTGCAATGTGAAGGGTGATTTTTCTTACCTCTTGGAGTCGATGAATGAACCTTGAGAAACTGGATAGAAGTAAGCAACACGTATAAATGCAAATGATAGGGATATGCAAATGCAAAAATGCAAGGCTAAAATATTTATTTTTTGTTTGATTTTTTATTTTTTTATACATATCTTACATCATGTTTTTGTGAATTGGACAAGGTGGCAGTGGTGGTTCACTAGTTGGATCAACTCACTTCCTTGGGAGGATAAAATGGAATATGGGTTGATGGATGGGAAACATTTTGAGATAGTACTCATCTTGTTCAGTGAATGGTATGATTGGAATTGATTCTTCTTTAATTTTTTCTAAAGCTATCGATATGACATCATATTACTCATACAATTCATCCTTTAAATCATCATTATCATGATTTTCCTCTTCTTAACTACCCCCTTAAAGATCTAGATTAAGTTGATGAAAAACTCATTCAAAGGAGGAAGTGCAAGGTTGTGGATTATATCCCAGGCTAGAACAGTCATGCATTTCTTGATATAAATATTAAAATATGCCATACATGCCCTGTTCATGTCATCCTAGACCATATCCTTGCTAGTTAACCTGAAAATTTATTATTATGGGAAATCTAGGTTAGACATGTACTCAATATAGGCATAAAATGGCTTCCTAGATTCATCTAGGGGAAGTGGATCGGACAATGAATCGACACCCCCATATATAAATTTGACTATTTGGTAATGAACCCATATTATAAATTACTCTTATAGATATAGGTGGGTTACATGGGTGACTATAATCCCTAAAATTTTTAATTTTAAGTGATGTGATTGCAATATCTTGAACCACATACCCACCAATACTAGGACTAGCGAGGTGAACTGCAACTTGTGTGGGTGATGATGTGGATGGATTGGAAGTGTGGGTCTTACGGGTGGCCTATGGCTAAAATGGAGGGAAATGTGTATGTTGAAATGGAATCTCATTATTTGTCATATCAAATTGTGAGACATTGGCTGATTGAGATGGAGAGGGTCTTGAATGAGGAATTTAAGGAATGATTAGAGATTCAAGCATGGATGAGATGATCATAGGTTATTATGAAGTTGGTTGTGTCGATTATTATGAATGAGTGAGTTATTCATATTATGTGTGACATTTCCCCATTGTGTTGATGTTTAAGGTGATGATGGGATCTGATCGCATGTACATGATGTTGATTGTGATGAAGGTTGATATGTGGAAGTGGAATCTTGATGTGGATCAGTGATAGGGAGATCTTCTAAAACTAGTGCTTTAGAGGAGATATTGTGCTATGTGGTGGGTGGTGTGGTTGATGGAATTAAGGATAAATGAGTGGAGAAAATTGAAGGCTCATACGGATTGGAAATGAAGTTGCAATATTTGAATGGTTTAATATATGTGCATATACATTGAATTTATCCCTCATGTACATATTTCAAGCATTGATGTAACATTAAGAAAATAAATTTCATCTTCCTGATCCAGGGGTGACCATGAAGTACATTATAGGCCATGGAACCCTCTAGGATATGAAACATGGTGTGTAATATTTTTGACCCCCAAAAAATGTTCCACCCTTATTCACAAAAATTGAATAATATTTTATGATTGCCTTCCTTCATGTTAGGGTTTTGGCAATGGCAACGAGCGGTCAGGATTAAAATGTGATGAGTAGTTGATATTGTAACTTGATAAGTGACATGGATTTCATTTAATGAGTAGCAAATATTACCACATGGTACGCTAAGATGAAGTCTTGGTGGATGGCTCAAATTTATTCATATATATACATATAGACATAAATATAATATATATATATATTAAACTAATTATGAATGGTTGTGATTTGATAATGATGAGTGGACAATGAATGGTTAGGATTTGGTGTCTACACTATGATAAACATGGTTAATTATATTGAGGAGAAATAAAAGGGAGTATAATCAGTCTAGCATACACCATTTTTAAAAGTTCTTGATGCTAAAGACTTGGATCCAAAAACTAGAGCAAATCTGATAAAGTTCTAACTTCAAAATAATGGACTATGATATTTGATGGGGCTAAGTCGCAAATAGGTATGAGTGTAGAGATAAATTTGATTGATACTAAGGGTAACTATTTGGGTATTCCCTATATAATTGATTTCCCTTGTACTAAAAATTTGGTTGAATATGAAGCATTATTATGACTCAAAAAAACCAAAAATTACGCATCGATCACTTGACTATCAATGGCTATGCAAAACTAATTTTTCAAAAAGTGAAGGGAATACCATGCTAAGCATCCAAGATTAATACAGTATAAATAAGTTGCACTAGTTGAGATAGATAAATTGTTAGTATTCAATTTGTTTTCTATCCCAAGAGAATAGAACTATGTTGTAGACCTATTAGCTATAAATGCATCTAGCATAGGTAGTCTAGAAATTGATACATAATATATGGATAAATTTCCTAATATTTCTATTTATAAGTCATTTATGCTTGATAATGTTGTTTATATCCAAGTATTTCAGGATTATGTAGACATTAAAGACATCATGACTCTTCAAAATCAATTTATTGATGTAAATGTGAGGAAGAAGATGAAGAGAAACTAAAGGATATCATTGGAGAGTTTTTTGAAGTTATCCAACTAAAAAGAAAAAAATTCCTAGGGGTTTTATTTCTTTAGAAATTTTATATTATGATTTTGATAAAACTTATAAGCCACTCTTTCAAGAATCTGAGGCTAATGACATTAATATTGGAACAGAAGAAGAGCCTAGGCTTGTAAAAATAAATAAAGCTTTGTTAGGTACATAAAGACTCTTGTACATTAGCTTTCTAAAAAAGAATTAAGATGTTTTTACTTGGATTTATGAAGATTTTAGGACATTCAATACAAATTTTATGACTCATATAATACCTGTACAAGAATATGCAAAGCCATTCAGGAAAAAGTAAATAAAATTCAACACCACGTTACATCTAGTTATGCAAAAATAAGTACAAAAGTTACTTGATGCCAAAATATTTAAAAATGTGATATTATTGGATAGGAAATTTAGTACCAATCAAGAATGAAAATGGATATATTAGACTATGCATTGACTTTAATAATTTGAATAACATTTTCCTCAAAGACAACTATCAACTCCCCAACATGGAGCAATTATTGCAAGCAATAGTTGGATTAGCATGAGTATCTCTACTAGATGGTTTTTTATGGTATAATCAGATATTGGTTAATCTAGAGGATAGATATAAGACTACTTTTACCACACCTTAGGTAAATTTTAAATATCTAAGAAATTCATTTGGACTAATGAATGTAAGTGCAACATTTCATAGGGCTATGAATTTTGCTTTCAAAGACCTCATGTTTGAAATAGTTGTTGTATACCTTGATGATATAATAATATTTCCTAAGAACCCTCAAGATCATTTTGAAAATTTGACCAAGGTATTAGAAAGGTGCAAAGAGTTTGGGATATATTTGAATCCAAATAAATCTATTTTTAGGGCTACATATGGGAAGTTGTTAGGGCATGTAGTTTAAAAAAAACATTAACATTGATCCACAAAGGACAAAAGCTATTTCTAAAATCCCCCCTCCTAAAAATTTGAAAGGATTTATATATTTATTTAGTAATATTAACTTTGTAAGGAGATTTATCCTTAATTTTTTTGAAATTGCAAAACCTACTAATGATATGATTAAAAAATATAGGGACATAAGGTGGATAAACAAAACATTAGATCCTATTAGAATATTAAATATGAAATCATTGTAGCCCCTATTTTTAATTGACCTAATTACTCTAAATATTCCAATATATATTCATTTACATCATATCATACTATTGTTGCAGTCTTATCTCAGAAAGATGATGAGAATAGGGAAAGACCTATAGCTTTTATGAGTATAGGACTAAAAGGAGATCAGTTAAAATATTTCATGATAAAAAAACACACTGATGCTTTAATAAAATTATTAAAGTATTTTAAGTGTATATTTGTATTAAGCAAAGTAATATCTTGCATTCCTTACATAACCATAAAATATGTCCTTACTCAGTCTAAATCCACATGCAGTATTGCTAGATGGATGGTTAAACTATGAGATATAGAATTGAAAGTAGTTTATATTATTATAAGGTAGGTTTTAGCAAAGTATATGGATAAAAAATAAGGGGAGGGTATGAAAAATACTATCATGGTAAATTATATGGATGAAATTAGGAGAACTAACAATGTTGAGTGCAAATTGTATGATTATATATTGATGTATCTTCAAACATTATCTTTCCCAATAGGAAAATCCCAAAACAGGATGAGACATATCAATGAACAAGCCCAAAGATACTATTTTAAAGAAGAAAAAATATATTGGAGACATCCATATGGTGTGTCGTTGCTATATTTGTTTGAAAAGGAAATATCTCAAGTATTGAAAGGTACCATTCTAAATTTTGTGGTGGTCATTTTGAACCTTAAGCCACTTCCAAGAAGATAATGAGAGCTAGTTTTATTGGCCTACCCTCTTTAAATAAGTTCACTATTTGGTCAAAATCTATCATAGCTATCAAGTATTTGCAAGGAAATAAATATTTAGTAGTTATTCCTATAAATCTAGTAGTCAAGAAGCTCATTTTACATAGTGGGTAATTGATCTTATTGGTGATATTAAACCTAACTCTTTTGAGGGTCATAGGTGGATCATAACAACTATTGAATACTTCATTAAATGGGTGGAAGTATCTCCCCTTAATAATTCAATGACTGAGGTTGTGATTATATTCTTTGAAGAAAACATATTGACTAGGTTTGGGGTCACTAATAATATAGTTACAGATAATAGCAACTACTTCATCTTATTTGAAATAACTAAATTTTGTACCAAGTATAGTATAGAAATTTATCATGTTAAAAATAATTATCCCTAGGTAAATGTTCTAGCTGAGTCCTCAAATAGATATATGATTACCAGAATGAAGATATCACTAGGCAAGAACAAAAGAGTTAGGGACAATGAGTTAAAATATGTTTTATTAGAAGATATATTATCTGTTAAAAGAAACATAGGAAATTTCCCATATAAGTTAGTGTTTTATGAGCATTCTATGTTGCCTCCTTAGATAGAGATAAATACCTTATCTCTACTCCAAGACCATGAGAATCCAGATATTCTACAAAAGAGATTAGATCAAATTACATAGTTGCAAGAGGATAGAAGAGAAGCCCTAACAAAAATGATAGAGCAAGCACAAAAAAAATGTACAACTTTTGAATAATAAGGAAAAATGTAAACCATTCCTAGAAGGGGATATAGTGATATATTGGGACCCCAAGAATGATAAGCATGTGAAAAAGGTAAACTAGAGCCCAAATGGCTTGGGCTATATCAAATAATTCATATTGTTGGACAACACACTTATAGGTTATATACTCTAGAAGGAGAAAAAATGTAGATTCCAATCAATGGCCAACATCTAAAGTTGTATCAACCCTATTTTAGGGTTAGAAGAGAATGAAGTTGTACTTCTATGTAAAAAAAAAGTTGTGATTTTATTGTTAGTTCCTAGGTTTTTAGGCCATTTGTTCTAGAAAATTTATCTTCCTTTTACTCTTCATTTTATAGTGTTGGATTATTAGGTAGGATAATGTCTATTTTTCAAAGGTCTTTTTTAGTTGGTTTTTTGGTGATTTTTAAAATGTGTAACCAAGATATTTTGGAGTTCTTAGGTGAATCATTGTCAGAGTCATTTCTATCACCTGTCCCAATAGGAGCCTGTGTTGGATTCTAAAAATCTAACTCAAGAGTCACCGCTAATTTCAACCTTTAATGGGCCTTGTAGTGTCCTAGGTCTAGGTTGTTTTATTTTTATATCTGATTAATGGTCATTTTCCTTTACTTTTGGTGGCTTAAAAATTTTTGCAGTAATCTAAGAAATAGTTATCATTTTTAAATGTTTTCCCTTTTTGTAATCATTTTTTGAATTCCATTGCAAATTTTTATCTTGGTTAAGAGCATATCAATCCTTAAAATATCCTCAAAATTTTATTTTTGTAAAGACATAAATCCATAGGTCTTGGTCCTTCAAAATTCCCTATAAACCCTAGGCTTACTTTTGAAAAATGTATAGCCATTGGCCCCCTTCTAATTTTCCCCTCATAAATCCCTAAGTCTAAGCTCCATTTGATATTTTTTCTAAGTGCTAAAACTTAGGTCACCCATACATATTTTACCCCCTTTTGCATTATGTACTACCATGTAAAATTTACGCCTAAGAAGTTTCCCAAAAAATTATGCCCTACATTGCCTAAAGTTCATGGGTTTTCAACACAAAAATAATTTTCTCCCCTTCGCCTTAATATTTTAAGTCTAAAATACTACCTAAGGTTTTATGACTAAGTCCTAGGCTAAAATCAATCATCCCACTCTCCTTAGTCACTGATTTCCTAAAGGTCCAAAATATCCTTATGTCTCTTGTGCCCATTTAACCTTGGTTATAGTCACAATTTTCTAAGTTTTATCCTAAGATATAAATTTCCTCCTATGTCTATAAGCCCCCTTTGGATAAAATTCAATAAAGTTCATCAAATATAATGACCAGGAAATGTAGTCGGGAGATCGACTAGTTAGGAAAGATAGCTAAAAGATTGAAAAGTCCATAATATATTTTATTGGGGTCAAAAGTTATTTTATTATTTGTATTATTTGTAGGAAAGCATAATCGGTAGATCAAAATATCTTCAAGGCAACGCTAATAATGAGTCACAAAAAAATATCTTATTCAAAAATATTGGATGACCTAGAAATGGTATCGGCATATTCAACGATTAGGAATCATAGTCAGTAAATAAAAAAAAGCCAATGACATTAGCCTAAGATGATGCTTAAGTTATATTTTCTAAAATAAATGGCTAGGAAGCAAATCTTGGAAATCATACGACTAGGAATCATAGCTGATAGATTCAATAGCTCAAAGGTGCCAAGACATCTTTTGTCTTATTCATCAATGATCCTTATACCATTGTAGTTCTTCAAAGTTGGACAAGTTTATCATAGGTCAAAAGCTCTTGAAAATATTTATGCCCTCATCATATTAGTTTGAAATGAATGGTTTAGAATCCATGCAACAAGATCTATGGTAAGGAAAATATCTTGAATGTGAAATAAAATATAAATAAAGCACACTACCAATAATGAGTCTATCAGTCCTAATAAATTAGAAGTTCATTTTTTTTATTAATGATTGTTTGATTTTCATTGTGATAAATCCCATATCATGACAAAAGATCCTTTTTGATAATAAAAATATATAGAGGAATCCAATACACTAGTTATGAACAATTCAATTCAAGTATTAAAAAATAATTAGCCATAGATACCAGATGCCCATATCTACCTCTAAAGTGGTGGTACACATTTCAAAAAATATGGGCTAATGATAAAGCATTAATACAATACTTGAGGATTTAATACCATTGAGGATATGAAGGTGGTGAATGTAGGGTTTTAAAAGAGGAATGCAATGGATGGGTATCATAAAATCTGAGCCATGTGAATAATCCCATCAACTTGCCATAAGTAAATGTCTTGAAAATAATAAAAAAACTTCATTGTAGCTTATCATCTTATAGAAGAATAGCTAGAGTTGAAGAACATCAAAATCAAAGCAAGAAGAATACTTTTATAACCTATAGAACATGGCCTCCCCTAGTGCTCATGTAGTAGTCCCTGAAGGTGTGGTCACCCACATCATATGACTTACTGATGATAGCCCATATCAGTCACTCCCAAGGAGGGGTAGCACAAAATAAATTCTCGAATACATGCAAGATTTTGGGCTTGAAAATCACATCACTTTAGCTCAAAAATGGAAATTTAACAACATTATCATAGATTCTTATGATTTTGTGGAAGAGAATGAACAAAAACACTCTACTTTTCTCATGGGTCAGTTTAAACAAGCTAAAAAGTATCAAAATAGCCCAAAGTTGTATAACAATTGATGGACCAATAATTTAGGAATATTGACTTACCCTAAAGTCTATTTCTTAGTAGACTTGGTGTCTTGGCTAGTTGTAGCATATGACCCCATAGGATGCAGTTCAAAAAATATGGTGGTAGGCCTTATATGAAAATCATACTTGACGTTTTTAAAATGGTCTTCAACTTAGACAAAGCTTACATGGGATTGGATAAAATAGTGATGAAAAATCAAGCCAATCAAGTTTTGTTCACAAACTCCTACCCCAATATTTTTAGGTATGATGTAGAAGTGTCTTATGAATTACCTCTTAAAAATAATGTTTTGCAACCATGGGCTATGGATTACACTGACATGATCAACATAGCATTAGCCTCCCAAGATTTATCCAAATTATCTAAAGAAGTAGTCTATTTAATAATTCAATGCAATAGAAAATATCAAACACCCATCTACCATTGGGAGGATGTTATTAGTGAAATAATAAATAAAGAACTGGTAGCACTACACAAATCAATCAAAGAAGAAAAATAGGTAATGCCCCAATTAAATTTTTGCTCCATCCTAATTCATTTACTTGTTGGGTATCTAAAAAGAAGAAAAATTAAATATCTAGGAGTACTAGAAGCACCTAATGTGCAACATAGATTATAGTACATTCATGAGGAAGGTTCTAGTCATACCCAATTATTAGGAATATTATTACCCCTAGTCCATGAGTACCTCTATGGTTTTTCTCCTAGTAGAATGGGTAAAGGGGTTGTAAATTTTTTGCATGAAAACAAAGCAAGATATTTCTTCATTACTAAAAATTTTACCTACATCAGACTATATGGGATCAATATTCCTCCCAAAATGCTCCCATCATATTGCCCCCTCTCTATAGCTACCTTAGAAATTTCTAAAAAAATGTAGAAGAGGCCAAAATGAGGATTGGTAAGAAAGTGAGAAAATTTCCTTGGATTAATGTCCCCTATAAAATGCACACATATATTTTCAAAGGATATTCCAATTTTTTAAATGCAATATGGAGAATGGATGTGTATTTTCCTAGAACTCAGTTGGGGACTGTATGACCCCCATGGCTATTATCATGATACTATAGATGGCATGAAATATACCTAGGTTACTCATAGGCCTGACATGTTTGAAGATATCCTACAGACAACTATAAAAGAAAATAAATCCTTAATATATGTTTGGGAGAAAATTGATATTGAGGAAAGGGCTCATACTTAAATTGAATTTCCTAGAGATTATCTCATTGACCTAATATCATTAAGAAGAAATTTAGTTGAGATGTATGCACTCATAATTCCAACCATGCACCCAAAATAATTTCAATGTCTAGTATTGGAGGCTATCGATATTGATGCTCAGCAAGTAAAGATCCTCATGGATACACTAAATTTAGCTAAGCAATGGTTGGGGTGGTCCAACAAAATTTTACTAGTTCAGAGAACATTTTAGCTCCTCCTAAAGTGAGACCTCTTGAGATAACAGTTGTTGAAGTCAAACCTCTAGAAGAAAGACCAATATGCAAAGGTAAAGAAGTTTCCTCTACTTCTTCTCATCAAGAACAATCCATTTTTCATTTATCCACCGAGATCCAAATGTCTCAAGAAGATAAACTCAAAATGGTAATACAACAACAATTTATGCCTAAGAGCATGATAAGAGATAATAAATAAACAAAAACATAATATTTTTGCAAAAGAATATTAAGAAATACAGAGGATTGACCAACCTCCTTAGAGAGCATAAAATAAGCATTCCTAGTCCTTCTATATATCTAGAACATAAAAAGACATGAATTGAAGTTGGTCCTACTGCAAGGAGTATAAAGAGAATCAGTCTAATTAGAACATAAGAGGTAATATCTATAGATGATTATGATGAGGAATAGTTGTGGGCTATGGATCAATAAAATATACCAAGAGCATCCAACACAAAAATAAAAGCCAATAGCTCAAAAATTTGTAGCATAGATTACCATACCCACACCTCAATTACATGAAATCCAAATGAACCCAAAAATAGGGGAAATGTGAGTCATAGGAGAAATAGAAGCCATGGTGAAATTAGGAGAGCAACTAAATGCTACAACATCAAGATTTTTGCTTAAATAAAATAAATATATTTAATCTAAACTATAGAAAATCAAAGTATAGACATCAGTACCTCAAGTGATCACCCAATAGGTAGAACCCCAGATCATAATCAAGAGCATATATTGTTCTAATTATATCAAAAAATATAAGAATGCAATGATTAATAATATAAAGGATAAGAAATAAGGTCTTGAAGAGATCTTTCATAATCTTAATATAATCAAAGGCTCTACAAAAATTATGAAGTACCTTTTGGAAGAGACAAAGAGTAGGGTAAGTGCAATATATCCCATCTTTCGATAGTTTGAAAAATATTATGAGGAAATGAATGAAGAACAAGTGATATTGGGAGATGGTACAACCATAGAGTGTGCTAAAGATTTCATAAAGGTATAAATGTTCATAAGGGATAGAGTTGATTGCTATAAATGGATCAAATAAGTAGCAACATGGGAGAATAAAATCAATTATGAGTTGAATGAAGTGGGATTTTCCCTTGAATAATGCTTACAAGTAGCTGATGTTGAAGATCTCATCATAAATAAAATTCTATATTTTAATTGGGACCCAAACAATGATTCAAAATTATCTAAACAAACTACTTTTTTGACAAAAACAATCAACCACCTATGCAATTTTGTGCAAGAGAGTAAAGAGTGGTTAGAAACCTAAAAATTTAAAATATTACAAGATTTAAATATGTTAAAATTTACTACAAAATTTTGTGATGAGGCATGGGAACTCATTGACATAATAATAAAATACATTCAGATAGAGGAAAAGAAGAAGAAAAGTGTTAAGGTAGACAATATCAGGATGTCTATTAGAGTGCTTAGAATTTATGAGACAAAACCTATAGAAGAAGGATGAAGCTTAGGAAAAGATAAAATAAAGGAAGTCAACCAATATATTGTGGATCACAACATAGTAGAAGATAAAGGATTAAAGGAAAAATACATAGATGTAGGGGCAGGCCAATCATAAGACCAAAATGCCATACTGTTGTACTCCATTTTAAGAATCTAAAATATAGGAGCAGCCAAGTACTAATTTTGAAAAAATATAATGTAAGACAACTATGGTTTTTCTATAGCACACTCAAGTGATAAATGGTAGGGATGGTGCCACATGAAGAAATATACTAAGAGAAACTGTAACAAATACACAACACCCAAAGACTATATACTGGATTTCTATATCCAAGAAAGGGATCAAGTTATTACATCATCATTTTTGCCTAGAGGTGTTTTGAGTGTCCTTGTTTTCTCATTGTATTTCCATTTTTGTGTCTTTTATATTTTGTCATTTCTTATTCCTCCCCATTATTGTGTAGGTTTTGTTAAGGAAGAATTCAAGAAGGTGATATTATTTCTAGGTACTAATTCAAAATATTCAAGGCCTAATTTTACCATATTGGAATGGATGTTTTTTTTTTTTTAAATATTGGAATGGATGTTAAAGAGTTCTTGTTACATCATTTGAACAAGAATTATAATTGTATTCATTTAAATATTTCTATGCTAATTTGAGCCAAGATCTCATTATAAAATCTTTGATATTAATGGAATTCTAGCTTGTTCCTTTGGGAAATTTACTATTTTTAGTTTTGTGTGTGTCTCTTTTACATATTACATAATTTGAATGTGTAATTAACACTTTATTTCATTGATAATAAATTGTGCTTATTATATTATTTGGATGAACATAACTGACTCCATTTTTTTCCTTTCTTTCTGTTATATTAATGTGTTTACAATCTTGCTACAGTTGGTAATTGATAGGCACCAATCTACTATAAAGACATAATACTAGGTTTTATGTGAATCTTGGTCATCAAATTTAAACAATTTCATTTAACTTTTTAATCTATAATGGGCATGGGTGTATAAAGAAACATTGTAAGCTCACCTCAAGGGTATCCTTACCCTACTCAATCTGTCTAGAGTCAATTTGATAATTTTTTCCTAAGTTAAAGTGGCATATCAACTAAAGTCTATAATAATGCTTGTGATCAATAAAATCTTGTGGTGTGACTAATATCAAGGGATACAAGAATTTTCCACAAGGTTAGTAAGCCTAGATAAAGGTTCTTTGTTCTTGTGTGATAGGATGTTGTGTTGGAGGAACAAAGGATCTTGTGTATGGAAAATTTGTTGGGCTTAGGGGCTAAATGCCTAACTGAGACACAAATAGTGGTTTGTGAATTGAGTCCTGGGGAAGGATTATCAAGAGCATGAGAAGTGCATGTAGCAACAAGGTAATTGGATGGTACAACTCATGTTTTGTGGAGAAGCTTGATTTATGATCTAGTAGCTACGAAACCACAAGGAGTTTGGATTATTTGAAGGATATTAGAGTGATAAGTTTTGATATGGTATGTGAAGTGGCTTAAAATGGTCATGGGCTTGGATGGAGCTTATAAATCACAAGGCAGAGATGCCAATGGAGTCATTGTTGATGCATATTCATTAAATAAACTTGTGAGTAATGATAAGTTTTGTTGGTGCAAGGAAACAATGGACGTAGTTGCCCCAAGTAGCTAAATTTTTTTATTTTTATAGGCCCCACTACAAAGTATTCAACATGTGGAATATTTTTGGGTGTGTTGTATCCTTTGCATGAAAAGTGAAAAAAAGTCAAGAAAGCCAAAAATCTAAAAAATATAAAAGGTAAAAAGATATATCTAAAGATAGAAAAGCATGGTTTGTAGTTAAGAAAAGCTATTGTAATGATTCTATATATTGATGTATCCCTCACTAGTTGACCTATCCATCCATCCCCACTTGGGTGGATCATCCAATCTATGCATGGTCCATAGTTGGATTAGATTGGGTGTGAGGCACTAGAATATGTATAAGGATATACACTATACTATGTGCATGAATAATAATATTAATACCAAAGCATGATCTGTCACTATAATTTGCTACTGGTTTCTAGGTCAAGGGTTTCCAGCATAAATATTTGTGTTTATTGTGTATACATATTATTTTACCTTCTATTTTATGATTATGTTTTCATTAATATCTATAGAACAATTTTATCAATCTCTTCAAATGTATCGTAATACCATCTAGCAAATATCCACCCATATTAGTATGCAATTAAAAAACCATTATTTCCCTTATGATAAGTGGATATATTGGAGTTAGATTTTGTGGGTAATTTCATATGATTTTTTAGGGGTTGCTAAGAGCAAGCACAACATACCTAAATCCAACAACTGATAACCCTTGCTGTGTATTAGAAAAATTAAAAGTCCTTACTCTTGTGAATGGTTTGAAGAAGAACAATAACAAAAATAAGAGCAAACACATAAAATTTCCCTATCTACAATTTTTTCATTCATATATTAAATTCGATCAAAAGTGTCTACATCCATTCTATATACTTCTTTTGCTCCCATCATGATCGCTTAATCAAACACATAACACTTATTTTCTATGAATACAACTTATATAGTATGTCATGACATCTTTAGCACAAAAATATTGTATATATTTTTCATTAGTTGAAGATTTAAATTTTTTAAAATTATAGAAAAACATAAAATAATAATGAAATAAAATTTTAAATTTAAATCTTAACAAAATTGAAACAATAACATTAAGTATTAAAAAAATTCTCATAAAAATGAGCTTTTATTTTTTTTTATTTTTTATTTTAATTTAGGCTATGTGCAACCTATGAGCTAGAGAAATGCAACACACTCAAACACCTATAAATTATAGTAATCGAAACTTTAGCCTCAAATAACTTTAATTTTAAAAGTAATTGTTTATTATTTTCATGTCACAGGTATAAAAATCACATAAAATGAAATAGTTATTGTGTTTGTGTACAAATATATGGTAGATTTTAGACCCATCAGTTTGTTTAATGTAACTTATAAAATCCTAACCAAAGTTATGGCATCCAAAGTGAAATAATTTCTTCCCCAAATTATAGATCCCTACAAAGGCAGTTCGATAAAAGAAAGATCTATAAATGATGGTATCATAACTTTGCATGAAGTCCTCCATTCTGTCTCCAGCATCAAAAAAATTTCCCTGGTCCTTAAAATTGATATGAATAAAGCTTTTTATAGGATCAATCGAGATTTCCTGCTTGTTGTATTTCTCAATTTCGATTTCCATAAAGAGTGGGTCAAAATTATTCAAGGATGCATTTCTAGCCCCTGGTTCTTAGTGTTAGTCAATGGGTTTGCAGTAGGTTACTTCCAAAGAAATAGAGGGATTAGATAGGGTAATCCATTGTCACCTATTGTCTTAATTATTCTTTTTGAATCCCTTGGAAGAGCTCTCAAATCTGCTTGCTTGGATGGCGCAATCTTTGGTATTCAATCTTCTTCCAACATGAGACCCCTTTCTCAATAGAAGTTCATAGATGATACTATCTTAGACACCCATGCTTTAGTTTAGAAAGTAGATTCAATTAAAGGTATTTTAGATCTTTATGAAGAGGCTATAGGGCAAAAGATAAACTATGCCAAGAGTAAATTTATATTTCTCAATACCCCCTATCTAGATAGGTCAATATTGCTCATATTATTCAATGTGTCATATCTAAGCTTCCCACTATCTATTTAGGGCTTCCCCTATTCACAAGTTGTCCCAAAGAGTCTATATGGATCAATGTTATTGAAAGAATCAATAAAAATATTTTATTTTGGAAAGGGACCCTCCTATACCAAGCAACCAAAGCCACTCTCACTATGGCCTGTATTCAAAGTATTCTTGTTTATTTTATGTCAGTATTCAAATCCCCAATTTTTTTCTATAACAATATTGAATATATTTAGAAGAGATTCCTTTGGGCAGGTTCAGAGGATAAAAAATGTTTCATTTGGTCATTTGGTAAAAGGTTTACTTACCCAAAATTCATGGAGGGCTGGGTCTTATAATAATTAGTAATATGAACATGGAACTATTGGTCAAGCAGGCTTGGAAGGTGTTTACAAATTGTAATATTGAATGGGTTTCCATCATCAATAAAAAATACACTCACATATGGAATTTTATGGATGAAAATATTCCTAAATTTGGGTCCACCTTTTGGAAATCAATCCTCTAGATCAAACCTCTTATTCAAAGGAGAACCAAATGGCAGCTTGGAACAGAAAATAGGATAAATTTTTGGTCAGACAAGTGGATCTCCAATCAAATGCTTAGTGAGAACAACGAAGTCTCAATGGTGCAGCCTTTGCTAGATACTCTCATAGGCAAAAAGGTGGCTGATTTCATAGACTCTTCAATCCAACCCAAAATATGGAAAGAGCTCCACATTGCAAATGTTGATGCCCAAATTTCAAATGCTATCACAGAATTATCAACATTACTGAGGGCAACTATAATTCCATATGGTATATCTCATGATACCCCTTTCTGGAAAGAAATTAACTTTGGTATTTTTTCTATAAAATTTGATCATCTGTTAAATTTAACTCCCCAAACATATCTCATTCCTTTCAATCTAGTTTGGCTTAAACACCTCATACCTATAGTTCTTATCTTTTCTTGGTTGGCCATCCAAAACAAGATCCTCACTACTAATAATCTCATGAATAGAGGGATGGTTGTTCCTAATAGATGCCATATTTTCTTGGTTTCCTGGAAATATTTCAACCACGTATTTATAAAATGTTCTTTCTTCCACTCTACCATGGATCATATCATGTCCGCATTTCACATATCCTGATCCCAACCCAAATCCTTGGCTCTTTTTTTCTCCTAGTGGTCCATGCCTTTTAGAAATTCTAGGTTGTCTTTTTTTTGGAAAAATTATCTCCATCATATCTTGTGGTAGTGAAGTAGGGGAAAAAAGGTGCACCTAATGCAACTAAACAATTTGCATCTATCACTAGTGTGTTATGAGCATCAAAATGGAAGCATGCAAGTAAAAGTGGAAGATACACCAAATTGCAAGAAATGAAATAAAAGGAAGTTTCTTTCTATTAATTGTATGGTTCAAAACTACGGTTACATAGATGTCCCCTCGATGGCTCAAGATCTATACAATTTTTTACAAAATTATGGGGTTCCCAAAGGATCAAGTCCTTTCACAGAAGCTTGCGTGCACTTCTAATGTCTTTCCTCATACCCACAATTGAGGTGGGAAAACCTACGATGGTGCCACTTTATTTTATGATATTATGATTTTATGTCTTTCCTTGTATGCTATAGAAAGCTGCACCTACACATAACAAAATTAGAATCATTAAATATCAAGTGTGTATGGTGAAAATATGCAATCCCCACTAGCACTGAAATACTAGAAAATATGAATATGAAATATGCCTATCTAAATCAACTCTAAATGACTTGAAATAGCAGATCTATGTAAAATAGATGGTTTTGGAAAGATATTACTAAAAATAGAACCAAAATTACATCCGATGGCATGGCGTAATCACATTATACCTTTGATACCTGTAAAACCCAAAACAAGTTGTAACGACCCAAAAATTAAACAAGCAAAAAAATACAAAAATAGAAAAAAAATTTTTACTATGGATAGAGGTACATGAACTCTTCATGAAACCCTAACCAAACCACTATTTTCCTAAATTATTTATCCCCTAACCTTTCCTGAAATCTACATCTCACAAGGTACCCTAACACAAGTCCGTTTATGTAGGCATATCATGTGTTACTGCAAATAAGTCTATATTTCCTATCATTATCGATGAGCTAGACTTATCACCCTCCATCCATAAAAGGTATACATGCATCTCCATGACATACACAAATCATAAAGTGTAGGCATGCTACGAGTATTATGAGTTAAGCTATCTATCTCATCTCCATGATGAGCTATCTTAACTCAGATGTAGTCTCTCCACAATCTAGTCCTTTATATCTCTAAGGGATCTCAATTCCCTTAGGTCTCCTATGTTCACCCTAATGGATTTCTCAATTCCCTTAGGTTTCCTATGTTCACCCTAATGGAGTTCTCAATTCCCTTAGGTCACCTCTGAGTTCACCCTATAACTCTACACTTAGATTTCTAACATCAAGCAATTCAAACAATGATACAACTAGATACCACATTACCCGAAAACAATCACCAAGCATCTAGAACGCAAGTAAGATTAAATTTAAAAAGAATCATCTACATAACATAAAAAATTACAAACATAAAGTAAAAATACCTTCTTTAATCCAATGAACAGTTATTGCACCATAATTTGCACATTAATTCCTTCTTACTCTAAGTAATATTACATCATCTCTATTGGGGATATCTCCCCACAATTCTAATCTATTTGAGCATAGTAAAGCAACATAAAATACAATTACCTATACCTTAATTCCATTGAACTTCTTGCTTCCCATTGATTATTTGAGGGTAGTATGGGATCAAGGTACTCATGGTTCAGGATAGGCATACCTTTAAATGCATCTAGTCATTTACTTTGCTAAATTAAACTATACAAAATCTAAATAAGTTTCCAACAATATAATGCATAATGGATATCATAAAATATCCTTTACTTTTATCTTCACCTCTCATGCTAAATTAAACTATACAAAATCTAAATAAGTTTCCAACCATTTAATGCATAATGGATATCATAAAATATCCTTTACTTTTATCTTCACCTCTCAAATTCCTTTAGAGAGTCATCCAACATGTGCTACTTAGGACAAGGCCTAACTCAATAAAATTTATTCATGCTTTAAAGCGATAAAGTCCCATACCTTTAACCTCTAAAATAATCATTTTATTTTCATTCACCAAATCAAAGCCCCTTAACTTCAATCTAAAGAATAAATCCACATATTTTTCCATTCACAAAATGCAATTAAATCATTTACTATTTAAAGCATTAAAATCACACCCCTTTTAATATTTAAACAAACAATTCATTCATTCCTTAAATCAAAGCCCCATAAATTCAATCTAAGGAACAAATCCACATCCCTTTTAATTTTAAAAGCCCTAAGATAATCATCAAAAATAAAAGGTTTCCTTTTAAATTAAAACCCTAAGATAATCATTAAAATCAAAGGTTTTCCTATTTAATCAAATTCCCTTTAATAATCATTAAAATCAAAGGTTTCCTTTTTAATTAAATGCCCTTTAATTATAATTAAAATAAAAGGTTTCCTATTTAATTAAATGCCCTTTAATAATCATGAAAATCAAATGTTTTTATTTTTAATTAAATGCCCTTTAATAATCATTAAAATCAAAGGTTTCCTATTTAATTAAATTCCCTTTAATATTCATTAAAATCAAAGTTTTCCTATTTAATTAAATGCCCTTTAACAATAATTAAAATAAAAGGTTTCTTATTTAATTAAATGCCCTTTAATAATCATTAAAATCAAAGGTTTCCTATTTCATTAAATGCCCTTTAATAATCATTAAAATAAAAGGTTTCCTATTTAATCAAATGCCCTTTAATAATCATTAAAATCAAAGGTTTACTATTTAATTAAATGCCCTTTAATAATCATTAAAATCCAAGGTTTCCTATTTAATTAAATGCCCTTTAATAATAATTAAAAGCAAAGGTTTCCTATTTAATAAAATACCCTTTAATAATCATTAAAATCAAAGGTTTCCTATTTAATTAAATGCCCTTCTTCCAAAGCACGGTGGTTTCCACAGACGGTGCTCCCAAACACAACATCCCTTCTTTCTTGTACGCGGAGGTCTAACTCACAACTTTGAAATACTTAATAGAGTCTCTAAGCATACCTAGGAGGTTCCCTAAAAGCATAGCACCTAATATTACACAGGCATCTCTTAAAACACATAGCATTTAACTTGAACAGATGCTCTCCCAAACACACACACACATTTCTTAGCTTGGACAGATACTCTCCCAAATACACACTATCTCTAGCTTGGAAAAATGCTCTCCCAAACACACACTTGGTATTTAGCTTCGACATACACTCTCCCAAACACACACACAACATTAGCTTGGATAGACGCTCTCCCAGACACACACACATTGTTAGCTTGGAAAAAATGGTCTCCCAAACATACACTGCATTAGCTTGGACATATGCTATCTAAAAATGTAAACACCAACCAACTTAGGATAGACACTCTTCCAAACATACACACACAACATTAGCTTGGATAAATGCTCTCTAAAAATGTAAACACCGCCCAACTTCGGACAGACACTCTCCCAAACACACACACATAGCGTTAGCTTGGACAAACGCTCTCCCAAACACACTGCATCTAGCTTGGACAAAAACTCTTCCAAACACACACCCACAACATTTAGATTTCAACAAAACAATTTATGGTTTATAAAAAACATCAATAGGGCAGCAACGTAGATCTTTCAACCAAGCAATTTATGGTTTCTAAAAAACATCAACAGAGCAGAAATGTAGATATTTCAACCAAGAAATTTATGGTTTCTAAAACACCAATTTTCACCATAGAAAGCATGCACTAAAAAATGGCAGGTGAAATTATAATACTCCAACCTCAATGTTGCTATGAAATTGGGATCAGTGGAGTCTAGGTTACTTTTACTTTGCTCACAGTGTGTTCCTCACCCTTCTTGTCCTTGGTCTATGTTCTCTCCCTCCACTCCTTTGTTCTCCTCCATCCTCTCTCTATTCTTTCCTCTCTTCTTTTCTCCTTCTCACACCATATGAGCTTCTTCTCCTCTAGGTGGCCCATCTTGAACCTCAAGCCCTCTCCTTGAGCCTCATCCCATTCCATTCTCTTTCCCTTTCTCTGGTAGCAAGGAACCCTTCGTTCGATGGTTTCCATCTTTGGAAGCCTATCAGCCACCCTAGATTAGTTTATAGCTTACGATCTATAAGGGAACTAGATATTTACATATTTTATATTATCCCTTTTTATATTTTAGAAGTATGGTATTCTTTTAACATATCTCCTTTATTTTAAATATATATCCTTTATTGATAATTATCACCATTAAGATACCTCTTTTATTTGTACAATTTCATAATTGTTTTTCATTAAAATAAAAGACATCTTATTTTTTAAATGGATATATGTTTTTTTTTAATTAATTAAAGCCTTTCAATTACTTCTCTATTAGCATTAAAATGAATACCTTTAATTAATTAAAAAAACTCTCATCTATTAAATAAAATGAGGTTTACTAATGAGCTTAATTAAATTAATTGTTTAATCAAACTTCATTGATCCTTTTGAATGAATCTTTATTTAACATTCAAATTTAATATGATTTTATCTATGAAAATGATCCTCTATATTTTCTTTAACAAAACAATTAGTTTTATGCATCCACATATATTTGGTAGTTGTTTTTCTATAGCAGTTCCAACATTATGCTACTCCAACCACTATGCAACAAAGAGCAAATAAATTTATAAAGCAACAAAGAGGGAATATTTCCATCAACCCTATCACCTATCTCAGCCAAATATTTTATGATAGCTACTAGGCTATCAACTAAGGCTCAAGGCGATCAGCCATCAACGATTATCCCTTCCAAAAATGCATGCCTATATGAAGGTATCTATCCATGTTACCTCCGAGTACCTTAATCATCATTTCCCCTCATCTTAGGCACCCTCGTTTTTGGTGGATGCTTCTACCTTATCCACCCATGAGTATACTAGATCTTGCACACTTGGAAATATATTAGCAATAACATGCCCTTCACAAATCAACTAAATATCATATAGTTGGTACAATTGTTCAAACTAAGTATCACCACAACATAGGTTAATACATTGTTCCTTTGTGCCATAAAGTCAACTAGGGAGGGTCATGACATCCTCTCCCACTAGAATTAAACATCGTCCTCAATTTTTCTAGTTTTTATTTGCTTTAACAACACTAAAAATAAAATTTATCACATCACAAAGTTTCAAACATAAAGGAAAAATGTTTTCACATAACCTCCACTTTCTCCCAAGTGGCATTTTTCTCATAGAACTAGTCCCACTGGACCTTACACTGTTCAAGAGTATGATTTCGTAGAGATTTGGAATGAAACTCAAGAATATTCACTAGTAGTACTTCAATGGCCTTTGGGTTTACCATCTGCAAATTAGAAACATCCCATACATGTTCAGGGTTAGTAAAATACTTTCTAAGAAAGGATATATGTAAGGTGTCATTGATTTTGGATAGATTAGGTGGTAATGCAAGTTGGTATACAACCGGGTTGATCTTTTTCATGATCTCAAAGGGTCTCACAAAGCGTGGATCCAACATCATGGATTTGATAGCACTCTTCTTTGGCTTAACCCTTAATAACACCTTATCTCCAATAGAATACTCTTTGGGAGTCCTTTTTAGATCTGCATAACTCTTTTGCCTATCCATAGCTTCTTTAAGCCTTTGCCTAATTTCATTTTACTGCTCTTCCATTACCCTGACCATTTTTAGACCAATCTCAACTCGATCCTCTAAGTTATCCCAAGACAATGGTGTTCTACACTTTCACCCCTATAAGCCATCGAAAGGTGCCATTCCTAGCGAGGAGTGTTGTCTATTATTGTAGGTAAACTCTACCAAATGTAGATAATATTCCCAATAATATTTGTGATCCATGCAGTACATGCAAAACATGTCTTCCAAAACTTGGTTTACCCACTTTTTTTGGCCATCTGTTTCAAGGTGGTATGTTGAACTCATATTTAATTTCGTGCCAACCGCACTATGAAGGGACTTCCAAAATTTAGAAGTGAATTTGGAGTCTCTATTTGAGATGATTACCTTAGGAAACCCATGTAATTATAATACCTCTTTGATGAATCTACTAGCCACCACCTAAGCATCGTCCTTGGTATTTCCTGGTATGAAATGGGTAACCTTAGTTGATTTGTCGACCACTACAAAGATGGCATCATGTTGGTATCGATTTTTGGGTAAACCTACTATAAAATCCATAGATATAACCTGCCATTTTTGCATAGGTATATCATGTAGATATAGTTTTCTTGTAGGATATTGGTGTTCTACCTTGAATTTCTGATATTTGAGGCATCAAGCAACAAAATCCATGATGTCCTTCTTCATACCTACCCAAAATAAGGTTCTTTTCATGTTTTATCGTATTTTTGCTCCTCCTAGATGAGCAGAATAAGGATATTTATGAGGTTATTGCATTATCAAGTTCCTCAGATTGCCCATACTTGGTATGATGACTCTACCTCATAACATAGAAAGTCATATTTCACACTAAATTCCTTATTTCCTTCAGGATCTCTATCCATATTGACTTGAATTTCTTGGAAATACTCATCCTGATATTGCTTCTATCTCACTCGATCCATCAGATCCATGTGAATTTTAGTTATGACTGCTATATATTTCCTTCTACTTAAAGCATCTTCTACATTATTCTCTTTTCCCTTTATGTACTCAATCTCAAAATCGTACTCAACGAGAAATTCCACCCATATTCTCTGTATTGCATTGAGTATTGGTTGGGTGAATATATACCACTGAATTTGATGATCGATTTTCAATTCATAGGGTCTCCCCACTAAGTAGTGGCACCAAAATTTTAAAGCATGCACCACTGTAGCTAGCTCTAAATCATGCATAGAATAATTAAATTCATGGTTTTTGAGCTTCCTTGAAGTATATGCCACTACTGAATCTTCTTGTGAGAGCACCCCACCCAACCCTTCTATCGATGCATCAATGCACACTAAAAATTCTCCCTAGGGATCGGGAACCTTCAATATTGGTGTTGTAGTAAGCTTATGCTTTAGTAGTTTGAAGGTAGCCTCACACTTTTTTGACCATTTTAATTCTTTCCCCAAATTTTGAAGGTTTGTTATGGGTCCAACAATCTTGGAGTAGTCCTTTATAAAACGTCTATAATAGCCTATTAACCCCATAAAACTTCGTACTTCAGTGACATTAGTAGGGGGTGGCCAATTCAGAATATCCTCTATATTTTTTGGATCCATCATGATCTCCTTTTATGATATAATGTGTCCAATATATGGTACCTCTGGGGCATAGAACTCACTCTTCGTTAGATTTCCATAAATTTGATTCTTCCTTAACAATTCCAACACAATCCTAAGATGTTTATCATGCTCCTATTTATCTCGAGAATATATAAGAATATCATGAAGAAATACCACATACACTATTCCTCCTTTCTTTAGGGTTTTTTTCACTTGCATAGAGGACAACATTTGTGGTTCAAATACCCCTTGCTCACTATGAACTCTCATTCTCCTTTCGCCTTCTTCTAAATACTCAATCCATCGGTCTTGAAAGTTGACCAAGGTTTTATGAGCCTACAACCAATCCATCCCTAGTAGGCGTGTAAGGGAGCTACATATAAACAACCATACATAGTTCCACTTGATAGATTTATTTCTTCCATAGGATAGCATTGGTTCACCGAGTAGGTCTATCCAGAATCATACTCAACCTTCCACCCTTGATATAAATATCCAGGCCTTTCTGACACAATCCTTACTATACTAGACAAAATAAAATTGTCAATGGCTCCACTATCTATCAAAATATTTACTAGTTTATTAAAAACCTTACATTTCACTAGTAATAAAATGGCTTGTCCCTCTAGCTTTTGCTTCCCGATTGTGATATAAATCCGATGTTTCGGTTCCTTCCCTTTCGCATCAGTGGTTCTAGTCCATGTTTGATATGGACACTGATCGTAGTAATGAGATCCTCAAAAATTGTAGCACCCTTCCTTGGTTCCTTACTATTTTTAGGTTTCTCATTCCCATTATTAACTGCTAGAATTGGATCCTACGACTTCTGTGGTTGATGTTTTGTGTTGTTGGGTTTGTTATCCTTCTTACGAAAGTTCTTCTTGAACTTCCTATGATCTCCATAAGATTTTTTCTCAGGATTTTGGGGGTTCTTAGCCTTTAAATCTTGATCAGAATCCCATTTACAAACCCAGCACTATTCCTCTTCTTTAACTCCTACTAAGATTGCTCGAACAGAGTGTCATATTTATAACAGAAGTGTGAATCTACTTTCTTTGCTATATCATATGCCTCTTGCAGTGATTTAGGCTCCTGCATTTCCACATCATGCTTTAACCTATATTCCAATACAATAATGAACTTGTGAACCCACATTTTCTCATTATAAATAGGTACATATTTTAACAACCTTACCAGCTTCTTGTATTACACCTCTACTATGTTGGTTCCTTTTCTAAGACTAGCAAATTCTTCAAACTTTAAGGTATAAAAATGCTCCGTTAGGAATCTCTTCTTAAAGATATTTATAAATTCTTCCTATGGGGTATCAATGGGTTCAATCTTAGTTTACTCATAGTGGGTTTCCCACCACTCCAGAGCATCCCCTTCCAGGTTAATTGTAGCCCAAAGTGTTTGGGTTCCTTATGAGTAACCTTTTACCGTAGTGTGAACCTCCTATTCTCTTAGCCATGCTTTCATTGCATCACCATAACGCTATCCATAAAACTTAGAGATACTGATGTTTTTCATGTCCCTAGTTGTTTCCTTTTCTACTAAGGCTTTGGATTGTACTTTTTCTACAATTAGTTTGCTTTCTAGACCGGTATCTAAACCATGAACTTGTGAATTTTGATTCATAGCCATCTCTAAAAACTGTCTTATCTGATCCTACATAGCAGCTACTATAGCAACGAGGTCTTCTACCTCCATATTGGGGTTTGTTGGTTCCCCCTCCTAGTTTTCCTCTTCGACATAAATTTGTCAAGTTTTTCTAGGTATAGGCCTCCCTCTTCTGGTCTTATGTGGTATCTCAACCGGGTATCCTAGATCATCCTAGCTTTAGCCTTTACTTTAAGTAAGCATTTAGTGGATTCATATAATTTCCATTAGCACACATAGAAGCTCTATAACCTTGTACCTAGAGCTTTGATACCAAATTTAATGACCCAAAAAATAAACAAATACAAAATTACAAAAATAGAATTTTTTTTTTTTTTTTTACTATAGAGAGAGGTACATGAACTCTTCATGAACCCCTAACCAAACCACTATTTTCCTAAATTCTTGATCTCCTAAGTTTTCCTGAAATATATATCTCATGAGGTACCCTAACACAAGCCAATATGTGTAGGTGTATAATGTGTTACTACAAATAAGTCTATCTTTCCCATCATTCTCGAAATATTGCACAGATTCAAAAATCTTGTACAGATTTCTAATCGCTCCGGGGTGGGACGATTAGGACTGTCATAACCTGTCCAAAATCCACCTCCTAAATGTCCGGTCCAGAGGCCTCCAAAACACCTACAAAGTTGGGGTTAGGTAAAACGGGGCATTTTGGGACGACCCAGATGGTCGGATTTTGCCAATTCGGCCTCTATCACCCAGAATCTGATGATGCTCCCTACATGTTAGTGAAAGCGGGAAATGATAAAATCACAGTCAAAAATCATCCAAATCACATGAAATTTAAATGACAGCATATGTAAGTGACCTAGAATCAAATGCAAAAAGAACAATATGGAAATCTACCACAGATTTCTAATCACTCCAGGGTGGGGCGATTAGAACTGCAAGATAGTGCGAGGGGCACCCGGGGGCAGGACGCCCGCCGTTTGGGACTCGGTTTCGGCACCAATCCACTTGGGATGGGTCCAAAACCTCTTATGGGGTTGTGTCGGAAAATTTGGTGGGGTATTGTGGCCAAATTTTTGGGTTTGGATCCGGATTGCGCTTCCAATAATCACCCAATAACCTCCCTTCCAAAAGAGAGATCAAGGATGTAAAAGCACAAACGATGGGTGAGGATGTAATTTGGCAGAACTTCATTGCTCCAAATGCTCCTCCTTGTTATTTTTTTTGGGGTGAGAAGACTCACCAATTTATAGACCTAGGGTCTCTCTCTTTGAATGCGCATGCGAGGGCGCCACTTGACTTGCTTGCCCTATTTTGGGAGAAAAGATTATTCCCTGATTTAGAGTCTCTTTGCATGAGGCCTCCATGATCAAGGCATGCTTGAATGAAGTCCCTCTCCTTGATTTGAAGTCGTTCCTCGCAATTGCATGCCCTAAAGGTGCAGTTAAGTGGCGGACCTATCGAGGTTTGACTTTTTTCCAGTCAAACCTGCTATTCACCCCACCCTAGGACGAATGATGATAATCGTCCCGGGGTGGGACGAATACCAGTTTGTAATCGTCCCGGGGTGGGACGAGTAGGGAGCAAAGTGCTAAAAAGGTGCCAAATTGACCTCTGACCTTCCAAACTACTGTGGGAGTGGTTAGGACCACTTTTTTAACCTCTGGGGGCTGCCCTAGGGGCTATGTATGTCAATTCGATCAGTGCTTGTCGTCACATAATCGGATTGGTGTTGTTTTGGTGTCTACAGATGCCCCTTTTTGGGATGCGCTATGCGTGGCGCAGTGTTGAGCAAAAATAGATAACCAAAGCACTAATGATTAGGGTTTCTCAGTAACCTAACCAAATTTTGATGCCCCAAGTATGGAAAGGGCACGCATTCTTGAATCCTTGCTTCTGACGAGCTAAGGAGCTTAATTCAAGTGTTAACCTTTTTTGATGAGGTGTTACTTGATCTTGGACATTGTTCAGTCATGAATAGGCAAAGGGCGCAACCTTTTGTCTATGGGAACCTTGAGTTCATGATTCTAGAATGCCAAGTGTTTGATCAGCTTGTGATTATTGCTTGTTTGCTGCCCCAAGCAGGGGCATGATTGTCTTTGTCAATGATCCTTTGAATGCGTGCCATTTCCTTGATTGGGTGTGTTTTTGTTGATTGGTGACTAAGTGTGACTACCCCCTCAAGCGACGAATCGATGAGGGAATGACCGACATGAGAAAAGCGATGAGTCACTTGACCCAAGATGACTTATGTAAGGGTGCCTTCAATTGTTTTCCATTGAATGCTTATGCAGTTTCCGAACATTTTGACCTATTTTTGGTGGGTTTGAACCCTTTTGGTGACATATTTTGGAGCTGAAATTGTCAAAAATCCGTCCTCCCGTGGAGTGGTCCGGCTATGGTAGCCTTCTTAGGGAGTAGGATAGTGACAATTTGTGACCCCAATGTCTATTTTGGATGCCAAGAATGTCAGGCGCAAAGGCGCCTTCGTTTGGCAATGTTATTGCTATTTTTGGGTGGGTTTGGACCCTTTTTGTGACGCCATTTGGGGATGAAATTCTCGAAAATCCGTCCTCCCGTGGAGTGGTCCAGCTATGGTAGCCTTCTTAGGGAGTAGGATAGTGAGGATTTGTGACCCCAACGTCAGTTTTGCATGCCAAGAATCGCAGGTGCAAAGGCCCCTTTGTTCGGCAATTTTATTGCTATTTTTTTGTGCATTTTGGTGCAGTTTTTGCTATTTTTGAATTTCTTGCTCTGTAATCATCCCTGGGTGGGATGAATACCAGTTTAGTAATCGTCCCAGGGTGGGACGAGTGCTAACTAGAGTGCTCATCCCAAGGGGGAACGATTACAGACCTAAAAGCCTATTTAAGGGCCAAAACTAGGTTTTGGGCTCATTTGCATTTGTTTTTCCTGGCATTTGGGAGCTGTGAGGAGGAGGAGGTCGAGTTCGCGTAGCGGAGCGCTGTCAAATTTCTCGGACACCATGAGTTCATGGATCGGATCATCAAGTGGCGGAGCCGAAGCGAGACCGGTAAGTGATCCTCCTCTGTATTTTGCTTGGTTTGTGTTACAGTTTAAAACCGCAATTTGTTTTTCTTTTGTATTTGTTTTTCGATTTAAAAATGAAAACCCTAGTTAAATGTTTGTTGTGTGTGTGAATTTGTGTTTTGTTGTAAGCTAAAAAAGAAACCCTAGTTTAAACTAAGATTGAAAACTTAGCGTAAAAAAATGTTTTTATGTTGTTTTCAGTTGTTTATCAGTTTTAGACGAATGTTAAACCCTAGGAACTGAAAACTTTTTTATTGTGTGTTGTATTTGTTAGTTTGACAGTAAAATGAAAACCCTAGGTTAAATTTTTATTTTTGTTTAACTAGAGTTAGAAACCCTAGTTGTTATTTTGTTTGTTGTTGTTCATCAGTTTAGACTAAGGTCAAACCCTAGGTTAACTGTTTAATTTTGTTTTTTTTTTTTTGTCAGTTTAGACTAGGATGAAAACCCTAGGTTAACTATTTATTTTTGTATTTTGTTTTTTTGTCAGTTTAGACTAGGATGAAAACCCTAGGTTAACTATTTATTTTTGTATTTTTTTTTTGTCAGTTTAGACTAGGATGAAAACCCTAGGTTAACTGTTATTTTTTTTTTTTTTTTGTCAGTTTAGACTAGGATGAAAACCCTAGGTTAACTGTTTTTTGTATTTTTTTTTTTTTTTTGTCGTTAGACTAGGATGAAAACCCTAGGTTAACTATTATTTTGTATTTTTTTTTTGTCAATTTAGACTAGGATGAAAACCCTAGGTTAACTTTGTTTTTAATTTTTTTTTTTTTTGTTTTTATTTATCAGTTTGAACTAGAGTTAAAAACCCTAGGAACTAACCAATTTGTTTGTGATTTTTTTTATTTTGTTAATTTATCAGTTTGAACTAGAGTTAAAAACCCTAGGTAACTGGAAAATTTGTTTGTGATTTTTTTGTTTTTCAGTTATTTGTTTTTTTTTTAATTTAAACTAGAGTTAAAAACCCTAGGTTAAATTTTGATTTTTGGAACTAAGGTTAAAAACCCTAGTTTACAATTTTGTAATTTATTTTTCTGTACATGTTATTATTGTTGTATACAGTGTTTTTTTTTTTTTTTTGTTTTGTCATGTTTTAATGTTTTTGATTTGTTTTCTTTTGCAAGTTGTGAAGAGTCGGTACCGTGTGCCTACGATGTCTCTCGAAGCATGGGAGGCGCTGAATGTGGCTGATTGGGAGTGGCTTGATGCCCTTGGGCTCAAGCAGGTGACTCGACTAGAGCCTATGGTGGGGGATCGGGCCTATCTGATGGCCCTGATCAACTTGTGGGATCCCCAGACTAATACCTTTCATCTCCCAATAGGGGAGATGACGGTGACTCTTGAGGATGTCTATCGGATTCTATGGATTTCGATAGACGGGCTTCCTATTCGGACTACGCCGCATGATCAATGGATGACTGTGCTGACATCGTGCTTCGGGCATGGGGTGGAGATGGGGGTGGATAGTCCGATGGAGAGGGCAGAGGGGATTGCCTGATTGGTGGTATCTTGGTGCGGTGGTGGCTAGAGAGGGGCATGTTGGGGGTGAGGCATGCATTACTGATGACCCTCATCTCCAACATGCTGTTGCTCGACTCCTCAGGCGTGAGGTTCCCATGGAACCTATTGGAGGTAGTGTTCAGATTGGTCGAGTGTCCGATGGAGGCACCCTTGATTATGAGGTGGGGATAGACGCTTCTGGCATAGCTTTATGATGAGTTGTACGAGGTCCGTTGCCGAAGGTGAAAGGGGATTGGGTGCAGCTACCTGTTGTAGTGTTGGGGTGGTAGCACATAGCTGTGGAGCGGCCACAGGGTTTGCCATGGACCACGCGGGTAGAGATGGTTGACAGGGAGATAGGGTATGCGGCTCTATGGCGGTAGTCTAAGGAGCAGGGGCAGAGTCGGTGGTGGGCAGGTGTCGTAGGGCACTATGCTGATGCCTTCGCTCGGCTTGCTCTAGGGGAGGTGTTCTAGCACCCATATCGGGACTGTCCAGCCTGGCCTGAGGCTGGAGAGTGGCTCGATGGGTGTGCAGGGGGAGATGGCTGATCGGGCGGCACAGGACCGAGCAGGAGTACTTCTCGTACGTTCGAGTGACATGATAGTTTGGGGTGTGCCAGGGGTTTCCTGGTGAGCCCTTGATCTATCGACGTCGGGGCGATGAGAGGACTCTGGCCTGGTCGATCATCGAGCCGCTAGGTGAGGAGTCGGATCCTGTGATCGATGTCCCTGATGTGGACAACGTCGGGGCGACCGCTGAGTATGACCAGTGGTGGACATTGCGGCGGTGGCGAGGCGAGGGGCCTCTAGGGGGTCCAGAGGTGGCAGTAGCATGTGGTGAGGGTGTAGAGGCATCGGGAGAGGGTTGGGGGCTCCACTCGAGGATGCGGACATGGTGGAGGTTGACAGCTTTGGGGGGATGATTTTGGGGTTCTAGAGTAGCCGGATACGTAGGACGTCCTGGAGCAGTGGGAGCCGGAGCAGCCTGCCGTCCCGGATATGCCTATGCCTCAGGCAGTCCCGGAGGGTGTGGAGGTGAGGCATCGCACTGAGATAGCATGATTGGAGGATCTACTTTGGAGACGGGATGAGGAGCTTGGGGATGCTTTGTAGGAGAGGGATCTCCTATGGACTCAGTTGGTAGAGTGGGAGAATGCATTGGCTGCATACCGCTAGTGGGATGGGGACACAGATGCTGCGTGGGAGAGGGATCTCCTGCGAACTCAGTTGGCACAGCGCGATGATGTAGTGGCTGCGTACCATCGATGGGAGGTGGATTTGTTTTGGCATCGGATGGAGTTGGAGGCAGAGATTATCCACCTCGATGGGCGGTTACCTGAGCTCCCTGGAGGTGGGTCTTCGTGCCATATGAGAGATAGCGATACTGAGAAGTCAGCATCCTCTCGTTGCAAGCGCTTGGATGAGGGGGGCGCTAGTGGGCATGATGCGGGGGCTAGCAGTAGCCACCCTGAGAGGTCCCATAGGACCCACACCACGGGGGGTAGTTCCCGTCGCACCGATCCTGCATGATCATGGTGGCCGATGCCCTAGGCTTGGGGGTTTTTGAGTTTTTGCTTTGTTTTGCGAGGTCAGAGGACCGACTTATTGTAGCCTGCGGGCATTTTGATGATATATATATACATGACTTTTCTTTTTGGTTATACACTTGTCATGATTTATTTTTTTTGTTTATGCACATTTATTTATGATGATGTATGCATGTGTTATTATGAATGCGATGTTTCTAATTATATGATGTATGCATATGGAATGAATGAAATGATTTGTTGATAACTTGTCGATGGCACCATAGATTGTACAAGATTTACTGGCTTTCTATACTTATGTGATTGCTTTGTGGAATGACTTTGCATGTGGTAATTTTGTTTTGGTATTTTTCGTATTTTTTGATGGTGATGTAAGTAATGAAATGTACCAGTTGTTTTAAAATGTAGTTAAGGTTTTCTGAGATTCAGATGTTTTAACTAACTAGCCAAGACGTTACATTTATCTCACAAGACTTTTGAACAAGGTATGAATCAGACTTGAGTTTGACCAAGTTATTTCACATCCCTGTGTGTGCAATTGAGTTCGTTTATGTGGTATTTGTCAGGATACCGCTAGTGCCAGATAGGTTGTCAACCAAACCTGTACTGAGGATCACCTAATTAGCTCCACTAACTCCGTTGTTGTATTTAGTAAGATTAATCCATGGGACAATCTAAGGTACCATAAGCTAGCTCATCCACATGCAAACATTGGTCTGCTCACATGCAAAGCTAATGTGATAGACATATCGTCATGCATTTAGGATACCGCCATTGTCAGGTAGGTTGTCCACCAAACCCATAATGAGGATCACCTAGATGGTTTTTTGAATGTTGAGAATTCTAGGGATTCAAGTTCAGGCGTCTTTCAGTTGCTCAACTTGTTGGGATACTTGCTCGTATACATAGTGATGAAAATCACTGTTTATTTTTCTCTTTTGTTTTTCTTTTTGAGCAAGGACTTTGAATAGTGGTGATAACCATTGTTATTTGATTTTGCATTTTAGGTTGCAAAGTTGAGCTCGTAGGTTTTTGGCTTATGAATGGCATTGATCCTTTTGGCCTTGGGGATGACTACCCATCCTGTTCAGGGACGTGTAGTACGAATCCTTATGACTTTGGGAACCAAAGGTGATTGGGGATATTATTATGTAAGGGCATTGATCTTTTAGGCCTTGGGGATGACTACCCATCCTTGTCAAGGGCGTGTAGTACGAATCCTTATGACTTTGGGGACCAAAGGTGTTTGGGGATATGATTATGTAATGGCATTGATCTCTTAGGCCTTGGGGATGACTACCCATCCTTGTCAAGGGCGTGTAGTACGAATCCTTACGACTTTGGGGACCAAAGGTGTTTGGGATTTTTGCTAGTGGTGAAAACCACTATTTATTATGGGGAATTGGATGGGGAAGAGCTTGTCCTTTTGTCAATTCTCAGCATTCTTGAACCATTCGCACAGGGGGATGAACAGGCTAACCTTTCACCTATGGTACCCTAGACTACTTTGTAGGTTTCTCTTGCGTTCACACAACTTGGGAATTATTTTATGTGTTTTAACTTGTGTAGGGATGTTACGTAACGAGGTGTGATCCAAGTAAAACTCTCCCTTTGTAAAATCTGTCTGACTTTGTACAGTTTTTGGCTAGAAATTTAAAGACAGCTGAATGACGAAAACCCTAAATACATTAGGAGACAACTGACTATGCTAAAAATGTGGATGGTGTTATTCTGGATGGATGTGTTTATAAAATGGATTGAATGTGGAAAATGATGGAATTGCCTAGCAATTACAGTCTATGGTGCTTGTGACATGTATGACCAACAAATATGCAATGTATGGATGCGATGCCTAATGCAGTTTATTATATTTTTGTATTTTGATTTTTAAGAGTATGCATGGAATTGAGATGCAATTTTTTTTGTTATTTTTTATTATTTTATTGTTTTTGTTTGTTTTTGAATATTTGTTTTTGACCAAGCGATTATGGGAACCCTTGGAGCTTTTGGTTTGACCAAAGGGTTTATGGATACCTTTGGGGCATTTTAGGTTGACCAAGTGATTGTGAGAATCCTTGGAGATTTTGGTTTGACCAAAGGGATTATTGATACCTTTGGGGCATTTTAGGGTTGACCAAGTGATTGGAATCCTTGGAGCTTTTGGTTAATCCTTGGAGCTTTGGTTTGACTATCATTTTGGGTGACCAAAGTTTATGAATCCTTGGAGCTTTTGGTTTGACCAAAGGTTTATTAATACCTTTGGAGCATTTTAGGGTTGACCAAGCGATTGTGAGAATCCTTGGAGCTTTTGGTTTGACCAAAGGGTTTATTGATACCTTTGGGGAATTTTAGGTTGACCAAGCGATTGTGGGAATCCTTGGAGCTTTTGGGGTGGGCTATGGCTCTCTAAATGTGGAATGGCCTCAAATGACTGATGTTCAAGGGTTCTAGTTCCTTGATTCCTTCAAGAGAGGTGAGTCGGTATGTTCTAGGTCCTATTTTACTATCAATTACATAGGGACCTAACCAATTTGCCATGAACTTGTCCCTTAGATGGGGTGGCAAGTTAGAATTTTGTTGGTTCTCTTTTAAGACCAAGTCACCAACCTGAAAGTCCCTCAGGTGAACTTTCATGTTGTATGCTCTCCTAAGTCGCTCTTGATAGATACGTAAATGCTCGAGAGCATTGATACGTCATTCATCGAGCAATGTAAGTTGGTCTAACCGGGCCTACCGCACAGTGTCATCATCGATGAACTCTTGCATTGAGATGCATAGGGAAGGTATTTCCAACTCGAGAGGCATGACTGCCTCGGAGCCATACACCAACGAAAATGGAGTTGCCCCAGTGGGCGTCCGAATGCTAGTGCGATAAGCCCATAGGGCAAGTGGGATTTGAATGTGCCAATCCTTATGACTATCTATGACCATATTTTTGAGGATAGCGACTAGCATTTTGTTTGATGCCTCTGCTTGCCCATTTGCCTACGGATAATAAGGTGTTGAAAAATTGTGCTGAATTTTGTACTTTGTTGTCAAAGCACGCACATCTTTGTTCTTGAATGACGTCCCATTATCCGAGATGATCTTGGATGGAATACCAAAATGACATATGATGTTATGCAAAATAAACTCTGCAATGTGGGGTCCAGTCGTAGAGGTTAGCGGAATTGCTTCCACCCACTTGGTGAAGTACTCTGTGGCCGTTATGATAAACGTGTGATGACCCGACGACGTAGGGGAGATCTTTTCGATTAGATCTAAGCCCCACTATGAAAATGGCCAAGCCGATTGGATCGGTTGCAAGGCCCGAGAAGGTACATGTGTCAAATTGGCATGGTGTTGACACTTCACGCACTTCTTTACATATGCGCAACAATCTCGCTCTAAAGATGGCCAATAATAGCCCATGCAGAGAATGCACTTTGCGATGGCCATACCACTGAAGTGGCCACCGCATGTACCATCATGCGCTTGGGTGATCGCCCAAGCGGACTCCTGCTGGTCCAAGCAACGGAGGAGGATTCCTTCATAGCTCCGACGATACAAAATGTCTCCTAGCAAGACATGTTTTGCCGCTTTCTATTTAAATGATCTTTTCACGGCGTGTGTCAATCCAAGTGGGAGGTTACCTAACTTGAGGTAATCTCTTATGGGTGTGTACCAATCCTGCTGATCAGAAACCTCGATGGTATGAACGACCAATCCCTCTTGGAGTTCATCCCTAGAAAAAGCTGAGCGGGAAAGAACTTGTAAGAATAGCATTGTGTTGCTATTAAGAGGGGTCGGGGAGAACAAGGACCCCTAGTCGGCGTGATTCAGACAATCATGGATTCGAGAGAACTTATCCTGAGATGGTTCAATCTGGATCAGGTGGATTCCTGGCGTTAGGTCAGAGCTTGCACGCTCCATCATGGATTGTGATAATGTTTTAACTTGAATGGTTGTCATTTCACCAGAAGGGTCTTGCGGGATTAGTGACCCCAAGGAGGCCATAGTATCCGCAAAATGATTCGATGATCGAGGGAGTGCCTCGATGTCATACCATTCAAGCTTTGCCAAGAATTTGTCCACAAGGGCTTTGTAGGCCTGTAGAACTGGGCATTTACATTGGAATACCCCTTTTACTTGGTTGACAATTAACAGTGAATCACCAAAGATGTTCAAGCATTTGATGTTCATGGTGATTGTTGTCTGAAGACCTATGAGCAAGGCTTCATATTCGGCATTGTTGTTGGTGCACGGGAAATCTAATTTAAATGATAGAGGCATTGGAGCCCCTTGTGGTGTGAAGAATACAATTCCCGTGCCACCCCCTTGCTCACATTTAGAACCATCGAAGAATAGGGTTATGTCGGCCTGTGACTCAGGCTCATTAGAATCTGGCGATTCTGAGACATGGAAGACCCCATCATCGGGTAGCTCTATGGTCGGAGGCTGATCGTCTTCGAGAGGAGCCTCTGCTAGTTGATCGGTGATGACTTGACCTTTGATGGACTTCTGTCCAATGAATTCGATGTCAAACTCCATCAACAACATGATCCATTTTGCCATGCGGCTACTATGATAAGTATGACTCATCATGTACCGCAATGGATTCTCCTTAGACACAACATACGTCGTATTGCTCAGCATGTAGTGGCATAGCTTTTTGGTAGCAAACACCACTGCCAAGCATAGCTTCTCGACGTATGCATAGTTAAGTTCATAACTGACCAGGGTGCGGCTAAGATAGTAATTAGCCTATTCTTTGTGTAGTTCATTTTTTTGGGCTAGCATGGCACCTAGTGCCACCTCAGTAGCTGAGATGTATAAGTAGAATGACACTCCTAGTCTAGGTGGTGCCAATACTGGCGGTGAAGCCAAGTATTGTTTGATGTCATCAAAGGCTGACTGGCACTCGTCATCCCAGTGAAATGCTACCCCCTTGTGCAATAATTTATTCATGGGTCGGCACTTGTCAGATAGCTGCGCTATGAAGCGCTTGATTGATGCGACCTTTCCCTATAGGATTTTGAGCTGCTTGATGGTAGTTGGGGGAAGCATTTCAAGGATTGCCTTGACTTTGTTTGGATCTACCTCGATTCCTCATTTTGAGACTATGAAACCCAAGAGTTTTCTAGATGTGATGCCAAATACGCACTTCTTGGGGTTTAGTCTGACTTTATGTTCAATGAGGCGATCGAGGATCTTGCTTAAGTCATCGAGATGATCTGGGCGCAAAAGAGATTTGGCCAACAAATCATCCATGTAATCTTCCAAAGTTTTATGCATGTGATCATGGAAGATGTATGTCATGGCACGTTGGTAGGTGGCACCAGCATTTTTAAGGCCAAAGGGCATGACCTTATAACAAAATGTCCCCCAAGGCATTGTGAACGCCATTTTTAGTTGGTCCTCGGGATTGATACGAATCTGATTGTATCTCGAGAAACCATCCATGAGGGAAAGCATTTCGTGGCCCACTGTAGCATCTACCAATGCATCGATGCTAGGCAAGGGGAAATCATCCTTAGGACTCGCTTTGTTTAGGTCTCAAAAATTGGTGCATATGTGAATCCTCCCATCTGGATTTTTGATGGGCACCATGTTGGACAACCATGGTGGGTAATCCATGCAGATGACAAACTGTGCATCCAACAACTTTTGTAGCTCATATTTGACCATTAAGGCTACTGTTGGGTGCATCTTACATAGTTTTTGCTTAACTGGCTTGACTATCGGATCAAGCGTTAGATTATGCGTGACTAGCTGTGGGTCTAGCCCCGACATGTCTTTGTAGGACCATGCAAAAACCTCCTTCTTCTCTTTGAGAAGGGCAATGTAGTCGGCTTGCTCTTCGGGGGATAGACTTACCCCTAACTTGATGATTTGCGAATTCATTGGATCAGAGCCGATGTCTACGTCAGTCATCTCTTCAACTGACATGTGGGACCCGTCCTCCAACTGGTGTGGAGTTGGGATCAGGTGGATATCATTTGCTGAATTTAGATCTACGTTCGGAACGTCGGGTTCCTCTTCAGCATGGAAGACATCCTGAGTCTATCCTGGGGTGAAATGGAACATCCCACCACAAGGCCAGTACTCCGATGGGGATGGTGGTGTGTCAGCGTGATCCCAGTCTATAGCATCTAGGTCTAGATGCAATGACCATGTTGGGTCGGTTGGGTTATGGATGGGGGCGGTTAAGTCAATGGAGATCATGTTGATGAAATGATTTTGGTCTCCATTACCATGGGTGTGGTGACTCGGACATCCTAGGTGATCTTTGTGCTCCGGATCTGGCTCTGTGGGTACTGGCACAAATGGATCGGCCCTATGTGTGGATAAAAGGATAGGGTCTACCCTTGGCACTGATGGCTCTATAGGGTCTCTGGGCGGAAGGTGCTCTCTGTATGCCTGAAGTGGTGGGTGCAGTAGTTGGTCCAACTATGCCTGGTTTAGGTGCCACCTATGCCTTGGCCCTATGTGTAGCTGTTCAAACATGTCATCTATGTCCATGGGGTATTGTTGTTGTCGCATATGATTGAGATATGCCATCTCAGTCTCATCTTCATAATCGCTATCAGAGATCCATAGGCCTTCGTTGGCTCCGATAGCTATTTGTGACATGTGAGGCTCATCTTGCTCGAGCAAATTGATCTGGTCCCATCGGGGTTGTTTCGCTCTCTGTGGGAGGACCTGATTCTCTTGAGGTGGCACTTGCTCGATTGGAGCATCCAAAGGGAACATTGTCATGAAGCTCTCTTGATAATCATCTATGGGGGTCACTTGTGAATGATTGCTATCAGATTCGAAAGGGTCCCAAGGCGCTACCTCATACTCGGACTCATCTTCTGAAGACCCTTCTTGGCCTTGTCTATATCCCTCTTGTAGGTGAGTCCTCAAACTTTCTCCTTTCTCGATCGAAGGGAAAGGGTTGTTAAGGTCAACAAGGTTGGTTGTTAGCAATGGGAGATAATCCCCCAATGTATATGTTGTGTTAGGATTGGCATATGGATCTAATGCCAACCCATCCTTGTTGCCTATCCCTAGGCCTTGCATGTTCTCTACCAAGATGTCAAGGGGTAGGGGGTGGTTGAACCCTACTCCTGACTTGTCGTATGGCATTTGATATCTTGGTTGGCAAAGAACGCGCACTCCTTGCTCATACCTGCCCAACCCATATCCATGCCAATTACATTGGCCAAGATATCTCAAAGCGAAGTCTGGGTTGGACAAATAGTTGACGTCCTCAGCAAAGGGCTCTTCATCTTCTTCTTCTTGCATGTAAGGTTCAATGCCATTATCGAGGCCCCCATAAACAAAGTTTGTCTGATTTGGTGGGTAGCCTAGAGGAACCACAGTGCCGATGGGGAGGCGAGGTCTCCCCATGTCCTGCATGGACTCAAGTGCGGGTGTTGCTACAATATTCCACACTAGATACTCCCCCAGGCCCGTATTGGCCATCTCAATGGTGATCGTTGGCGGTGGAGGGGGAGGGAATGGGAGTTCTTCCTGGGTCCACTCCATGTAGGGTGAACTAGGCATCTCGACTTCCATTCGGCTAGGCATCTCTTCGGTAGAGATGGTTGAGACTAATGGTGGTGCCTCTTCTAGGGGTTTCTTCCCCTTGTCCTTCGGTGTGGCCACCATAGGTGGCATTGTTGGTGAAGGACCAGATGATGAAGATGGACCCGACTGGTGATTTGATGGACTTAACAGTGGGGATGCATGCGGAATCAGACCCTATTTAGATGGATTCAACTAAAAATCCAAATGTGTCGATGGAAGGGTCGATTGCGGCATTAGTTGCACCGTATTGCAATACTTGAAGGGCTCTAAGTCTACTGGGACTACATGCACCTGCCCTTCGAATGTGTACTTTAGGCATTGATGAGCTATCGAAGGGACACACTTCATGTCCCTGATCCAAGGCCAGCCCAACAAGATATTATAGGCCATCTCACCTTCCAAGATGTGGCACAACGTAGGAATAGTCTTTTGTCCCACTTGGATGGGTAGGACAATTGTGCCAACCATCGAGCATATCGCATCATTGAATGCTCGAAGAGTATAGGTGGAGGCCACGATGTGAGATGTCGGCAACTTGAGGTGTTTCAATGCCATTGTTGTAATTATATTACTGGACGAGCCAGTGTCCACCAACACCCTCTTATACGGAATCCCGTTGACCCATGCAATGACGTGCAGGGGTGGATCCGCCATATCACCAGTCATCGATTTCAGTTCATCTTCTCTAAAGGTGATGACTGGTTTTGTACATTGTTTTACATGTCCCACAAAGTTGTTGAAAGAGTTTGCTTCATGGGGCTGCAGCTCGATGGCTTTTAATATCTCCATTAGAGCCTCCCGATGGGGCGATGATTGTTGAATGAGCTCGTAAATGGAGAGCCTAGCCGACGTGGTCCTTAAACTTTGGGTAAGTCTAGTCCGAATCGTGGCCACTGGTCTAGGTGGGGGAGGTTGTGTAGGGTGTTGTTGAGGTTGTGACGTTGATGGAACCTCTCCTGTGGCCGTCATGGGGGCAGCTCTTGGGTACCTCTTGTTCCGAGTCACTATGCTTATCATCCCTACATACCCCTGCATGGGGCAGTTCTGTGTCACCTCATTGACTTGAAGGGTTTTTGCCTACGCATCATGGGTAGGCAGGGGGTCTTTGAAGACTCCCATCTGTTGGTTGTTTGGCGCTACGGGGTTGTCCACCACCAACATCTTGTTGTCTATTAGGTCTTGCATGAAGCTCTTGAACTTCCAACATGCGTAAAGGTCATGTCCTTTCTGCCTATGAAATCTACAGTACAAGTCTTCCCTATAGCCCTTAGGTTTTGGTGCGTTGGGGTCTATGGGTCGACTTTCTAGCAAGTGTATCAAGTTTACCATGGACAAACGGTCAAACAAGGAGTCTTTGGACTCTGTGAAGGGTGTGAACTATCGCCTAGGGCGACGTTGCTAATTTTGCTCTTGCCGATGATTCTCCTTCTCATAGCTGTCAAGAGGAACTACCTGATAGTTAGCCTGTGAGGGTTGTGTTGCTTGTGCAGGCTTCGGCATGTTTATAGCAACCTGATTGACCGCAGCGGGTTTCGGTTGCGTGGTCCCTATTTTGGCATTTTTAGGCCACTCTTTCTTCTTTGGCTTGGCAATCTCGCCATCCTGTATCTTGATCTCCTCAATGATTCTGGCTTGCACCAGGGCTTCCTCAAGAGTGGCATATTGCTACAGCTACAATAGCATGGAGATCGATCTCAAACAACTTTTTGAGAACATTTGGGTCAGGTCAGCCATAGGAGGGAGGTAGGGCAGCTTTGAAAGCAACGTCCTCCATCGATTTCCATAGGCCACCATGGTTTCTTCCTCATACTTCCTGAGGCTAGCTAGGTCGCTTAGTGATGCCTTCTTCTTGGTGTTGAAGGTGAAGCATTCGAGGAACGCGTCCACTAGCTGATCCAAGTTACTGATGCTATGTTTTGGCAACTGGGTGAACCAATCCGAGGTAGGGCCTACGAACGTGGTTATAAATGTTCTTAGCAGCAAAGCATCATTGTCCTGAATGCCAAAGCATTGGCTCAGGAATCTAGTCACGTGCTCTTGGGCATCCTCCTCCCCTCTAAAGATTGCCAACTGGGGCAGTTTAAAGTGTTCAGGGTATGGGGGTGCCGAGCACTGACGGATGCATAGGGTGACTGCAGAGTTGGCGTAAAGTGGGCTTTTGGGGCCCAGAAGTCTTGGTCTCCATAGACTCTAAGCGCTCTAGCAGTGCTTTGTATGCATCGAAAGGATTTGATTTCTTCCTCCTTGGTTTGTTCCCGTTGTGGGTTGTGGGGAACTTGAGGCCTATGGAGGGGTAGCCGGACAACATCCCCCCTGCCTTGGTAGGGCATTTCAGCCCGCTCTTCTTCTTGCTCATACTCCTCATAGGCTTCTTGAGGAGTTCTTGGGTGAGACCTATAAACATGGGTGGGTGCCCGCGGAGGGTGCCCATCGTTGTTTCGGGAGTGGCCTCCCGCTCAGGTCTAGGAGGTCTTGGAGGTAATATTTGATAAGGTCATGGAGACCTATCTCGCACCAAGGGGTTGTGCCTCTCATACAACTCTATCTTATGCTTGCGAGGGGTTGGGACCCTCTCAGGCATAGTGTTCTAGAGCAATTCATCTGTCTGATGTCGAATGCGCTCTTTGCTAAGGCGGTACAAGTGCTCTAACTATTGTTGGTCTTGCCTGAGCTGCATGATTTGTGCTTGGCGGGCGACATGTTTGGCAAATGCCAAGTCAATTTGTTCCATCGTCTTGTGTTTAGGAAGCCTAGATGCCTCTCCTACATGTCTATCTCGATCGTGGTGATCCGAGATCTCTATGGGTCGCTTTCCTCTATCGAGGTTAGCGGCATTCACCCGAGGCTCTGGCCTCAGTGGGTGATCTTGATACATAGCAGGTGCGGAGGTGCATTGCTCCCATGTTGTGTATTGCTCTTGAGGAATGTAGTGGTCTTCCTCATGCTCCCTTTCATATGTGTGAAAGGGGCGGGCAGAATTGGCTTGCCCTATCTGAAGAGCCTTGTGCTCTGGATTTGGCCTATTGTTTTTGATAGTAATAAGGGGTAAAGGAGGGATGACGTAATCATGTGGCCCCTCCTTATGGACCCTATGTTGCTCTAGCGCTTCATCACATGGTGGCCACTCATAACGAGCATCTAAGGGAGCCCTCCCGTCTATGTTGAGTGCCACGTGTATGGCCTCCTCCTGAAAGGGTCTATGCTGAGTGGGAGTGCCCCTCAAAGGGGTGCCTCTATAGTCCCATTCTGTAATGGCATGATGTGGACTATCTTGTGGGTCAGGCCACCAAGGTGGTATGACCAAGTCCTCGGGACTATATCGGAGGCGACTTGTGCCCCTTTGTACACTTTTCGTAGATTTGGCCCGTGATTGGGCTCGACTACGGGTGTACACCATGGTGGTGTTTCTCTAAATATGTGTATGTTTTTATCTTCTTTACGATTTTTTATGCTACACTAAACAAAAGGGAAACACACAATCAAAGCAATGATTATCTTGTTTATGGATTAGAAGTGTGCCCTAAATCTGGTTCAGTGTGTTTTGATTTTTTGTTTTGAAAACCTTGTAAAGAAATTTTTGTTTGTATATGCAATATGAGGGCTCTTATATCTCCCAAAATGGTCGCCCCTTCAATATACCACTACCAGGCCGTTATACCAAACCTCTCTATATACCCGCCCTTACGTGAGGGAGACTATTGGTACGTGAGAGTAGAATAGTACGTGGAACATAGGCGGTACGGAAGGGGAATCACTCTATTTTGACACCTACCATAGAAGACTTATCCTCATGCACTGGGAATCACCCCTACTACACTTGGTCAGACTTTCATCGGGATTTACGTCTAGCAATAGTAGCGATCGGGGTTATGTATGCAAGTTTCAAGCCAAGGTGGTGATGAAATCCACCGTTGGTCTTGATCAAGTGTTGGGGTTTTACGACCAACGCCTTGATGTTTAGATTATCTCATGGTGTGTGGGATTCTTTTTATTTGCAAAAAGAAAGAAATCATGCAGTAAAATTTCCTATGCAAGCAAAGAAATAAAAAATGATAGAGACAAAAAATAGAAAATGATAGAGGATGCTCAGAACCCCTACCTCTTCTCTGCCCAAACCGGATGCCTTTGAGTTTCTACTCTGAAACTGCACAGAGAGCTAATCGTCCTGGGGTGAGATGAATAACAAATCTGTATTCGTCACAGGGTGAGACGAATTCCTATTCGTCCTAGGGTGGCACGAATTCTAGCTCTGTATTCGTTATAGGATGGAATGAGTAGTAGTCCAGTGCTTGAAATATTGATACCTACAAGCAAAAACACACAACTTTTGATCAAAAATTTGATCTCAAAATCAAGGGATAGGGGTCCCACCATGATCAACTTGTGGGATCCCCAGACTAATACCTTTCATCTCCCAACAAGGGAGATGACAGTGACTCCTGAGGATGTCTATCAGATTCTATGGATTCTGATAGACGGGCTTCCTATTCAGACTACTCCGTGTGATTAGTGGACATCAGTGCTGACACGGTGCTTCGGGCATGGGATGGAGGTGGGTGTGGATAGCCTAGTGGAGAGGATAGAGGGCAATTGCCAGATTTGTGGCATTCTACTATGGTGGTGGTTAGAGAGGGGCGTTTTGGGGGTGAGGCATGCATAACTGATGACCCTCATCTCCAACATGCTGCTACCCAACTCCTCAGGCACGAGGTTCCCATGGAACCTGTTGGAGGTTGTTTTCAGACTAGTGGAGTTTCTAACTTTAGAGCCCCTGATTATGATATGGGGTCAGACACTACTGGCATAGCTCTATGATGAGCTATACGAGGTCTGCTGCCAGAGGCAAAAGGGTATTGGTTGTAGTTACCTGTTGTAGTGCTGGGCTTGGTAGCACATAGCTGTGGAGTGGCCATAGGGTTTTCCATGGACCATGTGGGTAGATATGGTTGATAGGGAGATAGGGTATGCGGCTTTGTGGTGATGGTCTAAGGAGCAGAGGTAGAGTCAACGATGGGCAGGTGTCGTAGGGAACTATGTCGATGCCTTTGCTTGGCTTGCTCCAGAGGAGGTGTTCTGGCACCCATATCGAGACTTTCTAGCCTGGCCTGAGGCTGGAGAGTGGCTTCGATGGGTGCGTAGGGGGAGATGGCTGATCAAGAAACATGAGACCAAGCAGGAGTACTTCCTATATGTCTAAGTGACACGATAGTTTGGGGTGCACCAGGGGTTTCTAGGTGAGCCCTTGATCTATTGACATTGGGGCGACGAGAGGACTCTGGCCTGGCCAATCATCGAGCCATTGGGGGAGGAGTCAGATCCTGTGATCAATGTCCCTGATGTGGACAACGTTAGGATGACCGCTGAGTATGACCAGTGGTGGACATTATGGCGGTGGCGGGGCGAGGGGCCTCTAGGGGGTCAATAGGTGGCAGCAGCAGGTGGTGAGGGTGCAGAGACATTGGGAGAGGGTTGGGGTGCTCCGCTCGAGGATGTGGACATGGTGGAGGTTGAAAGCTTTGGGGGGTATGATTTTGGGGTTTCGAAGTAGCTGGATACATAGGACATCTCGAAGTAGTGAGAGTCAGAGCAGCCTACCATCTTGGATATGCCTATGCCTCAGGTAGTCCCAGAGGGTGTGGAGGTGAGGCATCACATTGAGATAGCATGATTGGAGGATCTGCTTTCAAGGTGGTATGAGGAGCTTGGGGATGCTTTGTAGTAGAGAGATCTCCTACGGACTCAGTTGGCAAAGCGGTAGAACGCATTGGATACATACCACCGGTGGGATGGGGACACAGATGTTGTGCAAGAGAGGGATATCCTATGAACTTAGTTGGCATAGTGCAATGACATAGTGGATGTGTACTGTCGATGGGATATGGATCTATTTCAGCATCGAATGGAGCTGGAGGCATAGATTATCCATCTTGGTGGGCGGTTACTTGAGCTCCCTGGAGGTGGGTATTTGCATCAGATGAGAGACAACGATACTAGGCAGTCACCATCCTCGCATTATAGGCAGCTGGATGAGGGGGGTGCTAGTGGGCGTGATGCGGGGGCTAGCAGCAGCCACCCTGAGAGGTCCCATAGGACCCACACCACGGGGGGTAGTTCCCATCGCATCGATCCTACGTGATCATGGTGGCCGATGCCCTAGGATTTGGGGTTTTTGAGTTTTTGCTTTGTTTTGCAAGGTCATAGGACCGACTTATTGTAGCCTGTGGGCATTTTGACAATATATATATACATGAATTTTCTTGTTGGTTATACACTTGTCATAATTTATTTATGCACATTTATTTATGATGATGTATGCATGTGTTATTATGAATGTGATGTTTCTAATTATATGATGTACGCATATGGAATTAATGAAATGATTTGTTGATAACTTGTCGATGGCACCATAGACTGTACATGATTTATTGGCTTTCTAGACTATGTGATTGTGATATCTTAACTCAGATGTAGTCTCTCCACAACCAAGTCTTTTATGTCCCTAAGGGGGTCTCAATTCCCTTGTGTCTCCCATGTTCACCCTAAGGGAGTTCTCAATTCGTTTAGGTCACCTTTGAGTTCAACCTATAACTCTACACTTATATTTCTAACATCAAGCAATCCAAACAATGATACAACTAGATACCACATTACCCGAAGATAATCACCAAGCATCTAGAACACAAGGAAGATTAATTTTAAAAAGAATCATCTACATAACATAAACAATTACAACCATAAAGTAAAAATACCTTCTTTAATCCAATGAACAATTATTACATCAAAATTTGCACATTAATTCCTTCTTACTCTAAGGAATATTACAACATATATATTGGGGATATCTCCCCATTATTCTCATCTATTTGAGCAAAGTAAAGCAACATAAAATACAATTACCTATACCTCACTTCCATTGAACTCCTTTCTTATCCTTGCTTCCCATTGATTCTTTGAGAGCAGTAGGGGATCAGGGTACTAATGGTTCAGGATAGACATGCCTTTAAATGCATCTACTCATTTAATTTACCAAATTACAACTATACAAAATCTAAATAAGTTTCCAACCATCTAATGCATAAAGGATATCATAAAATATGCTTTACTTTTATCTTCACCTCTCAAATTCCTTTAGAGAGTCATCCAACATGTGCTACTTAGAATAAGGCCTAACTTAATTAGATTCATTCATGTTTTAAAGGGATAAAGTCCCATACCTTTGACCTCTAAAACAATCCTTTTATTTTCATTACCTAAATAAAAGCCCCATAACTTCAATCTAAAGAATAAATCCACATCTTTTTCCATTCACAAAATCCAATTAAATCATTTATTGTTTAAAGAATTAAAATCACACCCCTTTTAATCTTTAAACAAACAATTCATTCATTCCTTAAATCAAAGCCCCATAAATTCAATCTAAGGAACAAATCCACATCCCTTTTAATTTTAAAATCCCTAAGATAATCATCAAAAATCAAAGGTTTCCTTTTAAATTAAAACCCTAAGATAATCATTAAAATCAAAGGTTTTCCTATTTAATCAAATGCCCTTTAATAATCATTAAAATACATGGTTTCATTTTTAATTAAATGCCCTTTAATAATTATTAAAATCAAAGGTTTCCTATTTAATTAAATGCCCTTTAATATTCATTAAAATCAAAGGTTTCCTATTTAATTAAATTCCCTTTAATAATCATTAAAATCAAAGGTTTCCTATTTAATTAAATGCCCTTTAATAATCATTAAAATAAAAGGTTTACTATTTATTTAAATACCCTTTAATAATCATTAAAATCAAAGGTTTCCTATTTAATTAAATGCCCTTTAATAATCATTAAAATCAAAGGTTTCCTATTTAATCAAATGCCCTTTAATAATAATTAAAATCAAAGGTTTCATATTTAATTAAATGCCCTTTAATAATCATTAAAATCAAAGGTTTCCTTTTTAATTAAATGCCCTTTAATAATCATTAAAATTAAAGGTTTCCTATTTAATCAAATGTCCTTTAATAATCATAAAATCAAAGGTTTCCTATTTAATTAAATGCCCTTCTTCCAAAGCACGATGGTTTCCACAGACGACGCTCCCAAACACAATGTCCCTTCTTCCATGTACGTAGAGGTCTAACTCACAACTTTGAAACACTTAATAGAGTCTCTAAGCATACCCAAGCAGTTCCCTAAATGCACTACACCTGAGCTTACATAGGCATATATTAAAATACATAGTATTTAACTTGGATAATCACTCTCCCAAATAGACACACAGTGCTTAGCTTGGACATACACTCTCCCAAACACACATTGCGTCTAGCTTGGATAGACACTCTCCCAAATACACACTCGACACTTAGCTTGGATAGACACTCTCCCAAACACACACACAATGTTATCTTGGATAGATGCTCTCCCAAACACACACACATAATGTTAGCTTGGACAAACACTCTCCCAAATATACACTACATTAGCTTGGATAGATGCTCTCTAAAAATGTAAACACTACCCAAATTAGGACATACGCTCTCCCAAACACACACAGTGTTAGCTTGGATATACACTCTATAAAAACATAAACACCGCCCACCATAGGACAGACGCTCTTCCAAACACACACACACACAGGGTTAGATTGGACAGATGCTCTCCCAAACACACGAAATCTATCTTCGACAAACACTCCCAAATACACACCCACAAATTTTAGCTTTCAACCAAAAAAATTATGGTTTCTAAAAAGCATCAACAGGGTAAAAATTTAAAGCTTTCAACTAAGCAATTTATGGTTTCTAAAAAACATCAATAGAGCAGAAACGTAGAGCTTTCAACCAAGAAATTTATGGTTTCTAAAACACCAATTTTCACCATACAAAGCATGCACTAAAAAAAGGTAGGTTAAATTCTAATACTCCAACCTCAATGCTATTGTGAAATGGGGATCAGTGGAGTCCAGGTCGCTTCTCCTTCACTCACAGTGCATTCCTCACCTTCCTATCCTTGGTTTGCATTCTCTCACTCCACTCCTTCGTCCTCCTCTGTCCTCTCTCTGTTCTTTCATCTCTTCTTTTCTCCTTGTCACACCATACAAGCTTCGTCTCCTCTAGGTGGCCCATATTGAACCTCGATTCCTCTCATCTATCCTCCTCCCCTTCCATTATCTGTCCCTTTCTCTATCAGCAAGGAACCCTTTGTCCGATGGTTTCCATATTTGGAAGCCTATTAGCCACCCTAGATTATTTCATAGCTTACGAGCTATGAGGGAACAAGATATTTACATATTTTATATTATCCCTTTTTATATTTTAGAGGGATGGTATTTTTTTTAATATATAGCCTTTATTTTAAATATATATCCTTTATTGATAATTATCACCATTAAGATACCTCTTTTATTTATACAATTTCATAATTGTTTTTCATTAAATTAAAAGACATCTTATTTCTTAAATGGATATATGTTTTTTTTTTTTTTAATTAATTAAAGTCTTTCAATGACTTTTCTATTAGCATCAAAATTAATACCTTTAATTTACTTAAAAAAAATCTCATTTATTAAATAAAATGAGGATTACTAATGAGCTAAAATTAAATCAATTATTTAATCAATCTTCGTTGATCCTTTTGAATGAATATTTATTTAACATTCAAATTTAATATGCTTTTCTCTATGAAAATGATGCTCTATATTTTCTTTAACAAAACAATTAGTTTTATGCATCCACATATATTTGAATTTTTTTTTTCTATAGCAGTTCCAACATTATGCTACTCAAATCACTATGCAATAAAGAGCAAACAAATTTATAAAGCGACAAAGATGGAATCTTTCCATCGACCTTGTCACCTATCTTAGCTAGAGATTTTACGATAGCTACTAGGCTATCAAGTAAGGTTCAAGGTGATCAACCATCAACGATTATCCCTTTCGATAATGCATGCCTCTATGAACGTATGTATCCATGTTACCTTCGAGTACCTTAATAATCATTTCCCCTGATCTTAGGCACCCTCTTTTATGGTGGACGCTTATGCCTTCTCCACCCATGAGTATACCAGATACTACACACTTGGAAATATATTAGTAATAACATGCCCTTCACAAATCAACTAAACATCATATAGTTGGTACAATTGTTCAAACTAAGTATCACCACAGCATAGGTTAATACATTGTTCCTTTGTGTCATAATGTCAACTAGGAAGGGTCATGACACAACCAATTTCTACCCCTAAACATATCCAAAATGAATTAAACTTGGACAGAATACATAAATTGACATTTCAAGACAACCCATGTGGTCAAATTTGCAAAATCAAGTACAAATCTCTATGCATCTCTAGATGAGCTCCGTAGACCTGCATAAGACCCTAAAAAACACTAAAAATGTGATATCTCACTCAATATAGCTCCAAAATACATGAAATTTGGATAGTAGGATAATATGATAATCTAGAATCTAACTAAAAAATAATAGTAAAGAAATAATGTATATATGAGCCACCATTCCAGGATGGGATGGTTGGGACTGTCACACACTAGGGACCATCTTGGGGTGGGATAGCCACCAGTTCTGCACTTATTTTATTACAAATTCCTTTGTGAATTGGTTAGGGACCTACTAAATAGTGTTTTAATCGAATTTGGTGTTAAAAATCACTCATATGGTTTGGTTTTGTAAACAAATTGTGCCTCCTAGATCACTCACAAACCTCCATCGCTAGGCAAAGATTCCAAGGGAAAAGGGCATAAGAAGGTCAGGGGAAATATTGGCAGCACTCCATTGCTATGTCTCAAAAATCCTCTCTCTCTCTCTCTCTTGTGTGGAAAATTGATCCACTTTATAGAAAAAGGAGACCTTTGGGAAATAAGGCATATGAGGGCATGCAAGGAAAGAGGCACCATTTGACCACTAGGGTGGCATGCTTTGGAGGGAGAAGAGAATATCCCTATTTGGCCTCTTACATGCAACATGTCATAAGTATGTTGCATATTTTGACTTGCATGCTTGAATAGGTATGGAAAATGGAAAATTTTGGGCACCATTTGTCTAGATTTGACTTTTTGGGAGTCAAACCTTTTGATCATACCACCCCAAGACGGCCAGGTTGCCATTGTCTTGGGATGGGATGGCCACAAACTATGGCCATCCTGGAGTGGTACGATCATGTCTACATGGCCCAAAATATTCCAAAAGTGGGGTAGAGTCTTCCAAGGGTGGTTAGGACCACTAGTAAACCTTTGAGGGTTGCCCAAGGGGGCCATATGATGTCAATTAACCATTGATTATTATTGCCTAATCATATTGACCATATTTTAGTGTCTACAGATGCCCCTTTTGGAGATGCATTGTGTGCAGCACAACGCTAAGCAAAAATAAATGACTAACATGTTGAATTATTATGATTATTCAGTAACCTAACCAACTTTAGATTCCCCAATCATAGAAAGAGCATGCATACTTGAATCCTTACTTCTGATGAGCTAATGAACTTGCTTTAAGTACAACATTTCCAGTAAGGTTGGATTGATCTTGGAAATTTTTCATTCATGAAGCAAGAGGCCCAGTTTTTCATGATTCTATAATGCCAATAATTTGTTTAATTTGTGCTTTTTTTTGCCCCAAGCAGGAGCATGATTGTCTTTGTCAATGATTCGTTGAACGAACACAATTTGCATGATTGAGTGTGTGATTGTTGATTGTGATTATGAATGTGCTAAGTATGACTACCCCCTCAAGTGATGAGTCAATGAGGTAATAAACAATTATAAAAGTGATGAGTCACTTGAAACATATGACTTTTTTAAGGTTTCCTCTGGTTTTACTCATTAAAAATGGAGCATTTTTAGGAGTTTGGTGATTTTGTTGAGGCTTCATGGAAGAAAGGGGTAAAAAAATTCATTCCTGTGGGGTGGTCCAGCCATAATGGCCTTCTTGGGGATTTAAGAAAATACTTTTCCACTTATCCAGGAGAAATTTAGATTCCTTGTGATCTTATGTGAAATTTGACCAAATTTGAGCTGTTTTTGGTGGGTTTTGGACCCTTTTTGGTGCATTTTAAGTTGTTTTTGTGCAATTTTTCTATGGAGATACTAGGTTGGGATGGTGGCAGGTTTTATGTCCATCATAGGATGGGATATTCAGACAAATAGCCACTCATACCACCCCAGGACGGTCAGGGCCCTAGGAGGGTTATTTAAGCCTAAAATGGGTCATTTGGGCTCATTTGTGCACTTGCAAATTTGTAGCTTGAGAGGTGAGGAGGAGGAGAAACATTTTGAGTAGTGAAGCACTACCAAAATTATCCTACAGTCACCATGATCCAAAATGAAGACTCGTCCAACAATGGAGTCAGTGCGAGATGGGTAAGACTTGAATTTCTTACTGCACTATGCTATGTAAAAAGGGAATTATTGCATATTTTTTATTTTTGATAAAGCACACTAAATTCTTGGTAATTAAACCTAATTAGGGATTCCCTATAATTTTTTATGCTTGTTTTTATATTTTTATATGATTTTCTTACTTTTTAGGGCTTTATTTTGCCATTATTTGCCTATTTTTGATGGCCTGAAAAGCCCAATTTTGCCTAGTTTGGGGGCCATCCCGAGGTGGGACGGACAACCTGAACTATTTAGGGGTCATCCTAGGGTGGTATGTTCATAGATTTTTGGGCCATCCTGGGGTGGGACTGCCACAAACTGGCCTAAAAAAGAGCTCTTTTTTGGTGTTTTTTATTGTTTTTGAGGCATTGTGAAGCCTATTTTGAGTCTGTTATTGATCGACTTGCCTCTACCAGGTGGTAAAGATTCGATGTTGAGTTCTAAACCTCTTTGATACGATGAGAGACTTATTTACTGACATGAACTAGGAGTGGATTGACGCCATTGGCCTCAAGTAGGTGATGTGGTTAGAGCCTGTGTTGGGTGATCGTGCTTACTTGACGATGCTTATTGACCCATGAGACCCACATACCAACACCTTCCACCTATCGATATGGGATATGACGATGATGCTGGAGAAATTCTACTAGATATTATGCATTCTGATAGAGGGGTAGTCAATTGAGTCTACTCACCAGTACTAGAGAGACGCAGTTATGGAGATGTACTTTGGCAGGGCTACAAAGGAGGTGATAGGGGGCTCTTCCAGTAGGGATATACTAGTGGTGAATTGGTATGATGCTAGGGTAATAAGCATTAGGTACATTTTACTAATGACACTAATCTCTAATATGATTCTACCAGACTCATCGGGTGTTAGGTTTCCCTAGAACCTTTAAGATTTAGTCTTTACTCTGGTAGGGTGCACTATGGAATGACCATTAGTGATGGTGTGGAGGATGAAACTACTAGCACAAATGTATGATGAGCTATATGATATTTACTCACAATGGTGGAAGGGCTTGGGGTGCAGCTTTCTACCAGAGGTTTGGGTATGGTAGCATATAGCAGTGGATAAGCCGTAGGGACTACCATGGATGACATGGGTAGATTTGGTAGACTGGGATATTGGCTATGGAATCCTATGGTAGGGGGCCTAAGAGGTAGGTTAGAGTCAATGTTAGGCAAGTTATGTGGGTAATTATACCCAGTATTTTTCAAGACTTAGAGTAGTTGGCGTGTTTTGGAGACCCTATAGGGATTACCTAGCATGGTATGATGATGATGTGCAACTTTTTTGAGTGAGGCAAGGGCGATGGTTGGTTGGAAAAAATAGGATGGAGCGGGAGTTATTTCAATATTCTCAAGTTATGTGGTAGTTAGGGCTATAACAAGGATTTCCTAGTGAGCCAATGATTTACCACTGTCATAGGGATGAGAGGACACCGAGGTGGAAATTGGTGGAGGCAGTTAGCAGGGATGTGAATCCCATAGTAAACATTCTAGATTTGGATGATGTCGATACTATAGAGGATTATGAATCTTGGTGGATGACGTGTGAGTAGCAAGGATAAGGACCACAAGGAGATGATGTAGCATGGGTGGTAGATGAGGCTCATTAGAAGTCTTCCGATGAGGACTAGGTCAAGGTAGGTGAGTGGCATGGGAACATGGCAGATGAGCAGGTAGACCTCCTGGACATAGGATTTCAAGGTGAATTTGGGGATAATGAAACTAGGGATTAGGGGGTGAGGGTATAGTAGGTGATATAGGGTGACATAGATATTGAGATATAGGATGAGATGATCAAGGTTAGGTAGGAGATAGATCTCCTTCATACATAAGTATAGGATGCTCAGGTAGAGGTAGCAGCTCAGTGAGCATAGGTATAGGGTGCTCAGGTAGAGATAGAAGCTCTATGGGTGCAATTGTGATCTTAGAGCCCTAGATAGGAGGGATCCAGCAGTGAGGATGTGGATAGGATAAAAGAAGAGGTGACACGACTCCATTTTGTAGTGGAGACCTACAAGGTGTGGTACCGATAGGGGTGGACCTACATAGATGAGTTGGAGAATGAGATGGTGTTCCTCGGAGGGCACCTACCAGATAATTTAGCTATGATTGGATCACACCATATTCAATAGAGCAGGATAAGGCAGTATTTAGTGAGTATGGAGGCATCAGGATATGGATGGTGGGCTGACAGGGTAGGTGGTAGCAGGCATGGGAGTTCACATAAAACTCTGACTATGAGTGGGAGTGTGAGACGTAGCACCAGTTCTACACGACCAAGGTTATAGAGGCTCTTGTGACTCTTTTTAGATTTTTGGATGTGTAGCAGTGTGAAGTCTAAGGACTCACTTAAATGTAGCCTACGGGAAGTATGATGTATCTTTTTACCCCATACATATACACATATATATTATATTTTATGTGGTTTATCATCATGTATTTATTGCTTTATGAGATGTATGCAATGTGTTTATTTCCTTTATGATATGATGATGGATGTCTATCATGTATGTGTACATTGTAATTTGATTTGATTTTATGATGTGTATTTTTGTGGATGCATATTAAAATGGATGAAGTAGTGATATAGATGATGAAATGTATATATTGTATGAGATACTTATGCTAGCACCATAGACTATATAGAATTTATCGATTCATGTGTAATGTTGTCATTAGACTATGTAATGTATTTAGGAATAATGTAAACTGACATGTACATGATAAAATGGAATTAATGATAGGATGTTGTAGGATGTCTTTGAGATTTTCATGAGACTCAAACACTCTAGTCAACTTGTCAAAATTATATACTAACCATGTCATGACCCTCCCTAGCATACTATATGGCACAAAGAAATAATGTATTAACCTATGATGTGGTGATACTTAGTTTGAATAATTGAACCAACTATATGATGTTTAGTTGATTTAGAAGGGCATGTTATCGCTAACATATTACCAAGTGTGCAGGATCAGGTACACTCATAGGTGGAGAAGGTAGAAGCATCCACCAAAAATGAGGGTACTTAAGATCAGGGGAAATGATGATTAAGGTACTCGGAGGTAACATGGATAGATACCTTCATATAGGCATGCATTATCGGAAGGGATAATCATCGATGACTAATCACCTTGAGCCTTAGTTGATAGCCTAGTAGCTATCATAAAAATTTTGGCTAAGATAGGTGATTGGGTTGATGGAAATATTCCCTCTTTGTTGTTTTATAAATTTGATTGCTCTCTACTGCATCATGGCTTGGGTAGCATAATGTTGGAATTTCAATAGGAGAACAACTACAAAATGTATGTGGATGCATAAAGTAAACTATTATGTTGAAGTGATAATAGAGCATCATTTTTATGAAGGAAAGTAAATTAAATTTAAATGCTAAATGAAGATTCATTTAAATTAATTAATGAGGTTTTGATTAAATAATGATATGATTCATTTAAACTCATTAGTAAACTTCATTTCAATTAATAAATGAGAGTTCATTTAAAATAATTAAAGAAGTTCATTTTAATGATAATGTAAATTCATTAATAGACTTTAATTAAGTGAAATAAATGAAAAATCCATTTAAGATAAATAGAAATATTTTATTTTAAAGAAAGAGCAATTATGAAATTGTTTTAAATAAAAGAAATATATTTTAAATGGTGATAAAATATCATGTAAAGGATATTTTATTAAAAAGGGTACTATTCTTCATTTTAATAATGTAAATATCCCTTTCCCCTATATAGTGCAATCTATGTAAATAATCTAGGGGGCTATTAATTTCCAAAGATGGAAATTATGGGTAAAATAATTGGTTACCACTAGAGAAAAAGAGGATGAGGGGCGGAAGCATTGAAGAAAGGGGGGACTCGAGATTGGCTTAGGATCTGAAGAAGGACAGCGGATGGGCCACCTAGATCAAAGGAGAATGTAAGGTGCAATGGAGGAAAAGAAACCAAGGGAGAAGGTAGAAGATAGAGGAGGATGCAGACCAGGCGATCGGGGAAAGACAAGAGCATGCAACAAGCAAAGGGAGAGGTAGCCAAGACACCATCGGATTCCATTCCATAGGAGTATTAAGGTTGGAGGGTTTTAAAACTTTATCCATTTATACATGTGTTTGTATGATGAATGATTTAGATTGAAACCTGGTTATACTCCCCTGTAGCATGATAATCCCTTTGAAAGGTTTGGAAACCACCTGCATCTAAGTATGTGAAGCACTGTGTGTTTAGATGCTTGTAGTGTGAAGCACTATGTGTTTAGATGCTTGTAGTGTGAAGCACTATGTGTTTAGATGCTTGTATTGGAAAGCATCATGTATTTGAGGTGCTTCTTGTAGTGGGAAAACCACCTATTTTAAATAGAAAGCATCATGCATTTGAAGCACTACTTGTAGTGGGAAAACCACCTATTTTAAATGGAAAGCATCATGCATTTGAAGCACCGCTTGTAGTGGAAAAACCACATGTGTTAAGTAGGAGTGTTGTGTTTGAGAAGTGCCACTTGTAGTGGAAAAACCACCTGTGTTAAGTAGGAGTGTTGTGTTTGAAAAGCATCGCTTGTAGTGGGAAAACCACCTATGTTAAGTAGGAGTGTTGTGTTTGGGAAGTGCTGCTTGTAATGGGAAACCACCCGCATCTGTGTGGGAGTTCCATTGCTACGTAAGCTCAGTCCCTTTGGGACAGGTAGTGGCGATAGAAAAGAAAGCCTAGCACCTGGTTTTACCTTGTTTGGACTCTAAGTTTGGTAGTCCTTTGACCTTTTTGCAGAGGTTGTTTCGCATCCGCCATGAAGGCGTATTAGTCTAAGGTTGTGAATCTTTGATTAGTAAGGTTTACCTATGTAATTTTAATTAAAGAGAAACCTTTGATTAATATGAATTATCTTAAGAGATTTTAATTAAAGAGAAACCTTTGATTAATATGAATTATCTTAAGAGATTTTAATTAAAGAGAAACCTTTGATTAATATGAATTATATTAAGAGATTTTAATTAAAGAGAAACCTTTGATTAATATGAATTATCTTAAGATATTTTAATTAAAGAGAAACCTTTGATTAATATGAATTATCTTAAGAGATTTTAATTAAAGAGAAACCTTTGATTAATATGAATTATCTTAAGAGATTTTAATTAAAGAGAAACCTTTGATTAATATGAATTATCTTAAGATATTTTAATTAAAGAGAAACCTTTGATTAATATGAATTATCTTAGGATATTTTAATTGAAATGAGACCTTTGATTAATATGAATTATCTTAAGAGATTTTAATTAAAGAGAAACCTTTGATTAATATGAATTATCTTAGGATATTTTAATTGAAATGAGACCTATCTTAGGATATTTTAATTAAAGAGTAACCTTTGATTAATATGAATTATCTTAGGAGATTTTAAAAAATATTTGATTAGTAAGTCTATGATGTAGACTTTATTAAAAGGATGTTAGATTTATTCTTTGAATTGAATTTATGGGGATTTGATTTAGGGAATGAATGAAGGATTATTTTAAAGTGGTTAAAGGTATGGGACTTTAATGCTTTAAAAAGGTATTATATTTGATTGGAATGTGTGACTTTATTAAAAGGATGTTAGATTTATTCTTTGAATTGAAGTTATGGGGCTTTGATTTAGGGAATGAATGAAGGATTGTTTTAGAGGTCAAAGGTATGGGACTTTAATGCTTTAAAACAATATTAGATTTGATTGGAATTGTGAATTAAAAGGATGTTAGATTTATTCTTTGAATTGAAGTTATGGGGCTTTGATTTAGGGAATGAATGAAGGATTGTTTTAGAGGTTAAAGGTATGGGACTTTAATGCTTTAAAACAATATTAGATTTGATTGGAATTGTGAATTAAAAGGATGTTAGATTTATTCTTTGAATTGAAGTTATGGGGATTTGATTTAGGGAATGAATGAAGGATTGTTTTAGAGGTTAAAGGTATGGGACTTTAATGCTTTAAAACAATATTAGATTTGATTGGAATTGTGAATTAAAAGGATGTTAGATTTATTCTTTGAATTGAAGTTATGGGGCTTTGATTTAGGGAATGAATGAAGGATTGTTTTAGAGGTTAAAGGTATGGGACTTTAATGCTTTAAGACATGAATGGATTTGATTAAATTTAGACCTTGATCTAAGTAGTACATGTTGGATGGATCTCTAAGGGAACTTGAGAGGTGAAGATAAAAGTAAAGGATCTTTTATAATATCCACTATGCATTAGATGGTTGGAAACTTAATTGAATTTTGTATAGTTGCAATTTGGCAAAGTAAATGAATAGATGCATTTAGAGGTATGCCTATCCTGAACCATGAGTACCCTAATCCCCTACTACCCTCAAAGAACCAATGGGAAGCAAGGAGAAGCAAGGAGTTCAATGGAAACAAAGTATAGGTAATTTATATTTTATGTTGATTTACTTATGCTCAAATAGACTAGAATTGTGGGGAGATATCCCTGATGCAATTAATGTAATATTCTGTAAAGTAAGGAGAATTTACCATGCAATATTTAATGCAATAACTATTTATTGGTTTAGAGAAGGTACTTTTACTTTATTTCCATGTTTGGTTATAATAGGTAATTGATTCTCTTTCCATGGATGACATTCTCTTTTAGTGTTAATCCTTATTTATTTTATGGATGCTTAGTGATTACTCTTTGTTGTTTTAGTATCTAGATGTATTCTTGTTTGGTTGCTTAATAATAGAAATCCAAGAGTAGAGTTCTAGGGTGAACTCAAAGGTGACCTAAGGGAATTAAGAACCCCTTAGGGTGAACATAGGTGACCTAAGGGAATTAAGAACCCCTTAGGGTGAACATAGGAGACCTAAGGGAATTGAGACCCCCTTAGGGAGATAAAGGACTAAGTTGTGGAGAGACTACATCTGAGTTAAGATAGCTCATTGTGTAGATGATATGGATAGCTTAACTCGTAATACTCATAGCATACCTACACATAATGACTTGTGTATGGTATGGAGATGCGTGTATACCTTCGATGGACTGAGGGTGATAAGTCTAGCTCATCAAGAGTGATGGGATAGATGGGATTATTTGTAGTAACACATGATACGCCTACATAGATGGACTTGTGTTAGGGTACTTCGTGAGATGTAGCTTTCAAGAAAACTTAGGGGATTGAAACTTTAGGTAAATATTAGTTGGGTTAGGGGTTCATGAAGGGTTCATGTATCTCTCTCCTTAGTAAAAAAAATAAACTTTTCTATTTTTGTATTTTTTTGTTTGTGTGTTTTTGGGTCATTACATTTGGTATCAGAGCTCTAGGTATGAGGGTATAGAGCTTCTATGTGTGCTAAAGGAAATTATATGTCTCCAATGAAGGCTTGCTTAAGGTAAAGGCTAAAGCTAGGATGATCTAGAATACCCTATTTGCTAGAATCTGATAGGAATTAACCCCAAGGTAGAGTGGATGTTAGGATGCCTTAGTATGGGCTTCGGTATCAATGACACATCCTAGCTTGGGATATTACCCTAGTTATATTTTTAATGCATCTAGTAAGAGAACTTTGTATTATGGCTTAAATTAGAGATACAACTTAAGATGAAACTGTAATCTAATCTTCTTTCTTGGATGGAACTAGGTTAAGATGCCACCTAAGACTAGAAGAGGGAGGCCTATGCCTAGAAAAACTCAAAAAAGTAATTTCAAAGAAGAAAATGAGGATGGGGGAAAAATAAGCCCCAATAGGGAGGTAGAAGACCTCACCACTACGGTCGTAGTCGTTGCTATGCAGGGTTAGATAAGACAATTGTTGGAAATAGCTATGAACCAAAATTTGTAAGTTTGAGGCTTAGAGATTGGTCTAGATAGTGGACTAACTATAGAACAAGTGCAATCCAAAGCCTTAGTGGAAAAGGAAATATCTAGGGACATGAAAAACATTAGTATCTCCAAGTTTTATGGGGAGGGCAATGGGGATGCAGTGGAAGCATGGTTGAGAGAAGTAGAGGTTCACTTTATGGTAAAAGGCTACTCATCAGGAACTCGAACACTTTGGGCTATGATTAACTTGGAAGAGTTTGCTCTGGAATGGTGGGAAACCCACTATGAGGAAACTAATATTGAATCTATTAACACTCCATGGGAAGAATTTATAAACATATTTAAGAAGAGATTCCTAACAGAGCATTTCTATACCTTAAAGTTTGAGGAATTTGCTAGTATGAAATAAGGAACCAACATAGTAGAGGTGTACTATAAGAAGCTAGTAAGATTGTTTAAATATGTACCTATTTATAATGAGAAAATGCGGGTTCACAAGTTCACTCTTGGATTGGAGTCTAGGTTAAAGCATGATGTAGACATGCAGGAGCCTAAATCATTGCAAAAGGTATATGACCTAGCAAAGAAAGCAGAGTCACACTTTTGTTATAAATACGACACCCTATCCGAGCAAGCTCGGTAGGAGCTAAAGAAGAGGAATAGTGTTGGGTTTGTAAAATGGGAGGCTGATCAAGATCGAAAGGCTAAGAACCCCCAAAATCCTGAGAAGAAACCTAATGGAAATCATAAGAAGTTCAAGAAGAACTTTCATAGGAAGGATAACAAACCCAATAATATGAAACCTCAACCATAGAAGTTGCAAGATCCAACTCCAGCAGTTAAAATCGGGAATCAAAAACCTAAAAAATAGCAAGGACCCAAGGAAGGGTGCTACAATTATTGGGGACCTCATTACTATAATCAATGTCCATATCGAGTAGGGACTAGCACAACTAATGCAAAAGGGAAGGAACCGGAATATCGGATCTATGCCGCAATTAGGAAGCAAAAGCTAGAGGGACAAGCCACCCCATTACTTGTGAAAGGTAAGGTTTTTAATAAGCAAGTAAACATTTTGATAGATAGTGGGGCCACTGATAGTTTTATTTCATCTAGTCTAGCAAGGATTGTGTTGGAAAGTACCTGGATATTTGGCTCAAGGGTGGAAGGTTGAGTACGGTTCTGGGTAGACCTACTCGATGAACCAGTGTTATCCTATGGTAGAAATCACTCTATCTAAGGGGACTACGGAATTTTGTTTATATGTAGCTCCCCTACATGAATTTGATATGGTCCTAGAGATGGATTGGCTACAGGCTCATAAAGCCTTAGTCAATTTTCAATACCGATGGATTGAGTATTTAGAAGAAGGCGAGAGGAGACTAAGAATTCATAGCAAACAAGGGGCGTTTGAACCTCAGATGTTGTCCGCTATGCAATTGAAAAAGACCCTAAAGAGAGGAGGAATAGTGTATGTAGTAAAACTTAATGAAGTGGAAGACTATGAGAAAGGATAAATACTAAGACAACATCCGATTTTACAGGATTTTCAGGATGTATTTCTAGAGGACCTACCTGGGCTGCCTCCTGTACAAGAATTTGACTTCACAATTGAACTTATGATAGGAGTTGAGCCTATTCATAGATCCCCATATAGGATGAATCCTATTGAAATGCAAGAACTAAAGGTTCAATTGCAGGGATTATTAGATAAGGGTTTGATAAAACCAAGTGTGTCACCGTGGGGTGCACTGGTTTTGTTTGTGAAGCATTGAAGAAAGGGGGGCTTGAGGTTGGATCAGTATTCGAGGAAGGAAAATGGATGGGACACCTAGAGAAAAGGAGCATGTAATGTGCAATGGAGGAAAAGAAACCAAGGGAGAAGGTAGAAGACAGAGGAGGACACAGACCAAGAAATAGGGGAAAGATAGGAGTATGCAGCAAGAAAAGGGAGAGGTAGCCAGGACACCACCAGATTCCATTTCGTAGGAGTATTAAGGTTGGAGGGTTTTAAAAATTTATCCATTTATACATGCATTTGTATGATGAATGATTTATATTGAAACCTGGTTATACTCCCCTGTAGCATGATAATCCCTTTGAAAGGTTTGGAAACCACCTACGTCTAAGTATATTAAGCACTATGTGTTTATATGCTTGTAGTGTGAAGTACTATGTGTTTAAGATGCTTATAGTTTGAAGCACTATGTGTTTAGATGTTTGTATTGGAAAGCATCATGTATTTGAGGTACTACTTATCATGGGAAAACCACTTGTTTTAAATGGAAAGCATCGTGCATTTGAAGTGCTGCTTGTAGTGGGAAAACCACCTATTTTAAATGGAAAGCATCGTGCATTTGAAGCGTCACTTGTAGTGGAAAAACCACATGTGTTAAGTAGGAGTGCTATGTTTGAGAAGCATAACTTGTAGTGGAAAAACCACATGTGTTAATTAGGAGTTTTGTATTTCAAAAGCACTGCTTGTAGTGGTAAAACCACCTGTGTTAAGTAGGAGTGTTGTGTTTGGGAAGTGATGCTTGTAACGGGAAACCACCTCATCTGTGTGGGAGTTCTATTGCTACATAAGCTCATTCCCTTTGGTACAAGTAGTGGTGGCAGAAAACAAAGCCTAGCACATGGTTTTCCCTTGTTTGGACTCTAATTTTGGTAGTCCTTTGACCTTTCTGCATAGGTTGTTTCGCATCTGCCATGAAGGCGTATTAGTCTAAGGTTGTGAATCTTTTATTAGTAAGGTTTACCTATGTAATTTTAATTAAAGAGAAACATTTGATTAATATGAATTATCTTAAGATATTTTAATTAAAGAGAAACCTTTAATTAATATGAATTATCTTAAGAGATTTTAATTAAAGAGAAACCTTTGATTAATATGAATTATCTTAAAATATTTTAATTAAAAATAAACATTTGATTAATATGAGTTATCTTAAGATATTTTAATTAAAGAGAAACCTTTGATTAATATAAATTATCTTAAGAGATTTTAATTAAATAAAAACCGTTGATTAATATGAATTATCTTAAGAGATTTTAATTAAATAAAAACCGTTGATTAATATGAATTATCTTAAGAGATTTTAATTAAATAAAAACCGTTGATTAATATGAATTATCTTAAGAGATTTTAATTAAAGAGAAACCTTTGATTAATATGAATTATCTTAAGAGATTTTAATTAAACAGAAACCTTTGATTAATATGAATTATCTTAGGATATTTTAATTGAAATGAGACCTTTGATTAATATGAATTATCTTAAGATATTTTAATTAAAGAGAAACCTTTGATTAATATGAATTATCTTAGGATATTTTAATTGAAATGAGACCTTTGATTTATATGAATTATCTTAGGATATTTTAATTAAAAAGAAACCTTTGATTAATATGAATTATCTTAGGATATTTTAATTGAAATGAGACCTTTGATTAATATGAATTATATTAAGAGATTTTAATTAAAGAGAGACCTTTGATTAATATGAATTATCTTAAGAGATTTTAATAAAAGTAAGATATTTGATTATTATGAATTATTTTATGATATCTTAATTAAAGTGACCTTTAATTAATGAGATTTACCTTATGTGGTTTTAGTTAAAGTAAAACCTTTTGTGTAATAATATCATGAAGGGTTATTTTTAACTAAAGTGGTGAATCTTTAGATAAGGTTGTGAATATTTAATTGAGGTTATGAATTTAAGATTAAGGTTGAAAATATTTGATTAGTAAGTCTATGGTGTAGAATTTATTAAAAGGATGTTAGATTTATTCTTTGAATTGAAGTTATGGGGCTTTTATTTAGGGAATGAATGAAGGATTGTTTTAGAGGTTAAAGGTATGTGACTTTAATGCTTTAAAATAGTATTAGATTTGATTGGAATTGTGAATTAAAAGGATGTTAGATTTATTATTTGAATTGAAGTTATGGGGATTTAATTTAGGGAATGAATGAAGGATTGTTTTAGAGGTTAAAGGTATGGGACTTTAATGCTTTAAAACAGTATTAGATTTGATTGGAATTGTGAATTAAAAGGATGTTAGATTTATTCTTTGAATTGAAGTTATGGGGCTTTGATTTTTTTTTTTTGGTAGATAAGATACTATAGCATTAAATTAGTTATGGGGCTTTGATTTAGGGAATGAATGAAGAATTTTTTTAGAGGTTAAAGGTATTGGAATTTAATGCTTTAAAATAGAATTATATTTTATTGGAATTGTGAATTAAAAGGATGTTAGATTTATTATTTGAATTGAAGTTATGGGGCTTTGATTTAGGGAATGACTGAAGGATTGTTTTAGAGGTTAAAGGTATGGGACTTTAATGGTTTAAAACAATATTATATATGATTGGAATTTTGAATTAAAAGGATGTTAGATTTAATATTTGAATTGAAGTTATGGGGCTTTGATTTAGGGAATGAATGAAGGATTATTTTAGAGGTAAAAGGTATGGGACTTTAATGCTTTAAGACATAAATGGATTTGATTAAAGTTAGACCTTGATCTAAGTAGTACATGTTGGATGGCTCTCTAAGGTAACTTGAGAGGTGAAGATAAAAGTAAAGGATCATTTATAATATCCACTATGCATTAGATGGTTGGAAAATTAATTGAACTTTGTATAGTTACAATTTAGAAAATTAAATGAATAGATGCATTTAGAGGCATGCCTATCCTAGACCATGAGTATCCTGATCCCCTACTACCCTCAAAGAAACAATGGGAAGCAAGGAGAAGCAACGAGTTCAATGGAAATAATGTATAGGTAATTTATATTTTATGTTGGTTTACTTATGCTCAAATAGACTAGAATTATGGGGAGATATCCCTGATGCAGTTAATGTAATATTTTGTAAAGTAAGGAGAATTTACCATGCAAGATTTAATGCAATAATTGTTTATTGGTTTAGAGAAGGTACTTTTACTTTATTTCCATGTTTGTTTATAATAGGTAACTTATTCTCTTTTCATGGATGAAATTCTCTTTTAGTGTTAATCCTTATTTATTTTATGGATGCTTAGTGATTACTCTTTGTTGTTTTAGTATCTAGATGTATTCTTGTTTGCTTGCTTAATAATAGAAATCCAAGAGTAGAGTTCTAAGGTGAACTCAGAGGTGACCTAAGGGAATTAAGAACCCCTTAGGGTGAACATAGGTGACCTAAGGGAATTAAGAACCCCTTAGGGTGAACATAGGGGACCTAAGGTAATTAAGACCCCCTTAGGGAGATAAATGACTAAGTTATGGAGACATAACATCTGAGTTAAGATAGCTCGTCGTGTAGACGAGATGGATAGCTTAAATTGCAATACTCATAGCATACCTACACATAATGACTTATGTATGGTATGGAGATGCATGTATACCTTCGATGGACTGAGGGTGATAAGTCTAGCTCATCAAGAGTGATAGGATATATGGCTTATTTGCAGTAACACATGATATGCTTCACAGATGGACTTATGTTAGGGTAACTTTGTGAAATGTAGCTTTCAGGAAAACTTAGGGGATTGAAAATTTAGGAAAATATTAGTTAGGTTAGGGGTTGATGAAGGGTTCATGTATTTATCTCCTTACTAAAAAAAAAAAACTTTTTCTATTTTTGTATTTTTCTATTTTTGTGTTTTTGGGTCATTACAAACCATGTAAGACTTTTTGACGAGGTATGAATCTTCTAGGATGACCAAGATACCCAATATCCTTGTGTGTTCAAGTGAGTTTATTTTATGATAAACATAAGATTACCCCAGTACAAAACAAGATTATGCAACCCATATGTAATGAAGATCACCCCATTAGTAGCATGATCCTAGATTTTGTACTTAATTGGATTAGACCACTAGGTAGTATAGGCTATCAAAATCTAGCTCATCCACATGCAAACATTGGTCTGCACACATGCAAAAATATAATGTGACAAACATATCGTCATGCATAAGGATACTTCCATTGCCAATATGGCTTGATGCCACCGAACCTGTAATGAGGATCACCTAAAGGTTTTTTGAATGCTGAGAATTCTAGGGATTCAAGTTCAATACTCCCTTCTTTTATTTTATTTTATTTCAGGGCTATTTTCTCATACTTAGTGATGAAAATCACTTTTTATTTTTATATTTTGTTTTCTTTGAGCAAGGAATTTTGGGAGTGGTGATAACCACTATTTATTGTGCTTTTGATTTTTGCTTTTTTAGGATTTTGATTTTGATAGTGGTGAAAGCTACTGTTTATTTTGGAAAATTGGGTAAGGAGGAGCTTGTCCTTTTTCCAATTCTCAGCATTCTTGAACCATCCACACAGGAGGATGATCAATATAGAATTTTTACTTAAGGTAACCTAGAGCACTTCATAGGTTTTATATTGCCTTGTGCAAACTTGGATTATTTGTGAAAGATGTGTTGGGATTTTGATGTATACCAGGTACAATCTAAGCAAGACTCTACCTCCTGAAAATCATGATAGATTTCTATGAAATTTGATAAGAAAATTAGATAGATATGGTTGAGTAATCAAAAACCCTAATGGAATTATAGAACATATAGCTAGGTGAAGGGAATTGACACAAATATGAAAAAGTGGGAGATGTAGGTGGAAATAATATGTGAAATATGGAATGATGTGAATGATGACTTGAACAACATTTATTTTGAATGATGACTACTATACAGTCTTAGTGCTAGACATGTATGAGCAACTCTAAAATGTAAAGTGCAATGATGAGTATGCCTAATGCAGGTGATTATGAAATGCAATGATATGTAATTTGATGTAATGCAATATGATATGATGCAATATTTTTGTATTTTTGATGCTTTGATAATGTTTTTAAATTTTTGATTGATATATATGTATGTACATGTGACCAATGGGCTTATGGTGGGCCATTGGGGCATTTGGGTTGACCAAAGGTCTTATGGATGCCTTTGAGCATTTTTGGGGTGACCTAGATGGTCATAGACTACCTAGGGGGATTTTAGGTTGACCAAGCAGCAAATAGATACCCTTGAAGCCTTTTGGGGTGACCTAGATGGTCATAGACCACTTAGGAGTATTATGGGTTGAACAAGCGGTATGTAGATAACCTTGAAGAATTTTAGGATGACCTAAATGGTCATAGACCACCTAGTGTTGAGCAAGGTGCAAGAATAGTATTGTCATTGTTGTCAACATAGTCAGACAGTTCGGTTGATGCAATGGATATGAGTTCAGAGGTTACTCAGAGTATGAGCAGTGTTGTCTAAGAAGACCGAAGTGGCCCATATGCTAAAAATCAAAAGAAAATCACAAGGAAGAAAACTGTCGCGATATCGCGACATGTTGATAAGAAAGAAAAATTGTCGTGATATCACGACATGTTGAGAAGAAAGAAAAAGTATCGCGATATCGCGACATGTTCGGAGAGAAAGCGCAAGCAAGTAAAACTATCACGATTTCACGACATGTTCGAAGAGAAAGCGCAAGCAAGTTAAACTGTCATGATTTCGTGACATGTTCTGAGAGACAGTGCAAGCAAGCAAAACTGTCACAATTTCATGACATGTTCGGAGAAATAGTGTAAGCTAGCAAAACTGTCACGATTTCGTGACATGTTCGGAGAGAAAGCACAAGCAAGTAAAACTGTCGCAATTTCATGACATGTTCGGAGAGAAAGCACAAGCAAGCAAAACTGTCGTGATTTCGTGACATGTTGGAAGAAAGAAAGGCAAGTAGAAAAAGTGTCACAATTTCACGACATAATGCAAGGAAGTTTGTACAGACGAAAAAGTGTCACGATTTCATGACATATTGCAAGAGAGAGATTGTACGGACAAAAAAGTGTCACGATTTCACGACATAATGCAGGAGAGAGAGTCCGAAAGAAAAAGTGTCACGATTTCATGACATAATGCAGGAGAGAGAGTCCGAAAGAAAAAGTGTCACGATTTCGTGACATAATGTAGGAGAGAGAGTCCAAGAGAAAAAGTGTCGCGATATTGCGACATGTCGCATTTTTGCGACTTAAGGAGGAGAGAGAAAGTAAGAAGGTAGAAGTGTCGTGATATCGCAACAAAATTAAAGAAGAAGAGTACGAAGGTGAAAGTGTCACGATATCGTGACATGTTGTGTTTTCATGGGTTGAAGCCGAGAAGAGTAGCAAGGAGGTGAAAGTGTTGCGATATCGCAACATGTTGTATTTTCATGGGTTGAAGACAAGAAGAGTAAAAAGGAGGTGAAAGTGTCGCGATATCGTGACATGTTGTGTTTTCATGGGTTGAAGCCAAGAAGAGTAATAAGGAGGTGAAAGTGTCATGATATCACGACATGTTGTGTTTTTGCAGGCAAAATCCGGGAAGAGGACAAAGAGGCAGAAGTGTCACGATTTCGTGACAGGTCACGTTGGCACAAGAAAGAAGAGAACCCAACTGAAATAAGATATGTGATAGTTAACTGAAGTTCTATGGCAGTTACAAGGGCAGTTGTAGAAAAAAATATGCAACTAAAATAAGAAGAGTTAACTGAAGTCAGGATGACAGTTACAGGTGCAATTTTAGAGAAAAATCATGCAACTAAAATAAGAACAGTGAACTAAAGTTAGAACGATAGTTACAGGGCCAGTAAACGAGTAAAAGCATCGAGCGACGGTTAAACTAAAAGTCATCAGTCGAAGACCAAACTTGAGCCGTAACTATTAATAATATGCATGAGAGAATACGATGACATAAAAGAGTTACATATAGAAGTTTCTATTAATAAGCTGCATGTGAAAATATGGAAGTTAAAAATAGAATCAGAATTTTGTTATAAAAGGTTTGCATGGAGAATTAAGTAGTGGCTAAAAGAGAGAGAAAGTGTTGCAAGAAGGTGGTTGGAAGAGTGTCGTACGAGAGCATTAGGCAGAGTCGTGAGAACCATAAGAATGCAGTAAAAAGCATAGCAAGAGGGCTGTAAGAAGGCTGTAAAAGTGTAGTAAGCAGAGCCTTAAGTGTGTGTGATGTTTTGGTGAATAGTGAGAGAGGTTGGGTTAGCAATAGACCAGTCAGGGTCTTGTATAAGCAGAGGCATTTTTATGTCAATCATCTAGTTTCAAAATAGAAGTCCAAGTTGGTGCTTGGCATTAGGGGTTGGTGCTCCTTCCAGTTGGTGCTAGTAAATTAGGGGTTGATGCTCCTTTCTATTGGTGTAGATAAATTAGGGGTTAATGCTCCTTTCTTTTGGTGTAGATAAATTAGTGGTTGGTGCTCCTTTCTATTGGTGCAGATAAATTAGGGGTTGGTGCTCCTTTCTGTTGGTGTAGATAAATCAAGGGTTGGTGCTCCTTCCAGTGGGTGTTGGTAAATTGATTGTAAAATTTATATTTTGCAAAGGCTAGATTTGGATGGGAGTCCAAACAGTCAATTTTTGAGGAGTAGCCAAAACTGGTGAACCTCAATACATCTTGTGTTGTGTGATGCTCTCTTGTTATATTTGCTTTATGTGGTTTTAAGTTTTCATTGTTTTGGCTTTAATAGTTGGAGTTTTTAAGTTTTAAAAGAGCCACACTGATTCACCTCCCCTCTCAGTGTCATTATGAGACTAACAATTGGTATCAGAGCCAAGTTCCTAAATAAATATTAACCAGCTAGGGTGATCTTGGATTAGTACGCAATGGCAGGTGGTGAAGGCTTCTCATCAAACAAAGCACCATTGTTGGACGAAACTAATTACACATTTTGGAAACTTAGGATGTAGACATATCTTTGTACTTTGGGATACGACATTTGGGATTCAGTATATAGTGGATACACAATACCCACCACTCCTCCAACCGATGCTACCGATAAGAAACTATTTGAGAATAAATCTACAACAAAGAATGCTATCATGTGCGATTTAGTGGACATAAAACTGATAAAGATTATGAGTGGTAAAATGGCAAAAGACATATGGGACAAACTAAGGAGCATTCATGAAGGAGACGGTAAGATCAAGGAGGCCAAGTTACAAACACATCGAGATTAGTTCAAATCATTAAATATGAATGACGATGAGAACATAGAGGCATACATGCTAAGAGTTAATGGAATCATTAATGCGATTAGAGGACTCGGCGAGGAAATGGAAGATGTTGTCGTCGTGAAAAAGGTACTAAGATCTCTTCCCCAAATATTTGATTCTAAAGTTTTAGCAATAGAAGAATCTAAAGATCTAAAAATTTTTAGTATGGATGAGATGCATGGTTCTTTGACTGCATATGAGATGAGAATATGAAAAACTAAACCCATAGACAGAGAAGCTGCTTTTAAAGCACATAAAAATATAAAAGAAAAACAAGAATCCGAGGAAGAAGAGACATCAGATGAAACGGAAGCAAACTTTGTTTAGAAACTAATAAGGGGAAAAGGAAAATACAGAGGAAAGCTACTACTTAAATGTTTCAACTGTGGAGGCATTGGGCATTTTGTGACTAACTGTCCACTTAATGAGAAGAACAAAAATGATGAAGGATCACACCAAGAAAGAAGTGACTGGAAGAAGAAAACAAATTTTAGAAAAGGCAACTTCAAGAAGAAAAGTTTCATCTCCAAGAATATCAGCTCATCAGAAGACAGCTGTAGTGAGGATTTTGAAGAGGAAACAGGTGAAGCTCTTTTCATGGCATTTGAAGAAGTAAAACTAGAAAATGTTGAAGAAGTTAATTCTGATGTATATGATGAAGACTTTGAGGCTGAAGTAGATCTAGAAGGTGAGTTGATCACTGCACTTGAAGAGTTGGGTATAGAAAGGAAAAAGAATAAAAGACTATCCAAGAAGTTGGAAGAATATGAGGATAATATTGAAGATCTCTTCTTAAAAATTCATAAATCCAAGAAAATAGAAGAAGCCTTGAAGTCACAGATCAATGAGAAAGATATTATTTGTTGCAAACAAGAAGAGGAGATTGTTTTATTGAGGAAACAACTAGAAGAGGACAATACAAATCTGAAATTTGAGAAGAGCACAGAGTTGCTAGATAAAATAATAAGGCAACAAAGAAGCCCCATGTGTAAGCTTGGTCTTGGATATGAAGCTGGACAACCTTCATCTTCTAAATCTGTATAGAAGAAGAAATCCACTACTGAAGGATCAAAGCAAGAAAATCTTGAAGCTGAATCCTCAATAGGAAGAAAATATCAAAGGATATCTACAACAAAGTAACCACAACAAAAGAGGTTCTATCACTCTCACTCTAATTATAATAATGTTTTTAATGGCTATTGTTTTAGATGCAACCATTATGGTCACAAGGAAATTTATTGTGGATTGAATAATAGATCAAAGAGTTATGTTGGTAGAAATATATCTGTTATTTCGACTGAACACCATGTGCAATGTTTTAAATGTAATGGTCATGGGCACATAGCAAGGTCTTATCCAAGAACTTTTGTATCTAATCTAAGGCAAGACAGTAGATTTCATCAGACGCAAAGAGTGCAACACAGACGAGGGGAAGAAATCATGTGCATCAAAGAAAGGAGAATAATCATCCATCAAGGATGTACAAGAGAAAACCACCCAAGAGAAATGTTCAAGTTCACGAAAAGGTTCAAAATAGAGATGCAGTTGAAAACCTTCAGCCTAAGTTCAAGAAATATTGGAGAAAGAAAGAAGAGAGGAAATCATGTCTCCTTGGACTGAAGGAGATTACTCCTCTATTGCACTAAGCAGCTCCAGGTAGCACATCCTCAAGGGGAGCAATGTTAAAGTTTTATTTTAATGCTCCTATGTATTTATGTGGTTATCTGAGGATGAAAGGAAAGTAGTCGGGGAGTTGTCGTATAGTTGCCAAAGTGTGGTTCAGTTCATGTCGTTGTTTGTGGCGGTACCATGAAGGGTGGTGATTAAATTGAGAGAATAGCGCCCAGGTGGTGAAGCACCAAGGAGGACAAGGTGCCTATGCACCTAAGAAAGTCTTGCACTATTTGAGAAATGCGAGATATTTCCCGAGGAATCCCTTGATCACAGCAAGGAGAAATGCTTCCTAGAATCGCATGAAGAATGTTCACCTAAGACATTGAGTAGCCCTGACATATGCCCTAGCAAGAAGTAGAATACTAAGTGTTGATGACTGTGCACAGATTGAGGTTTCAATGCTAATATGTAACGGTCCACTGTCAACACCTGCATAGATGATGAAAACATTCATGACAGCCGTTAGAAACCAGAGACATTGAGTTGCACAACGGATGCAAGGCAAAGTCGTTAGTCACGGAGGAGGTGGTAGTCAAGAGGCTAAAGAAAATTGTGGAGATTGCCGATGTTAATAGTTGATGAAGGTAGGGAACGAGTTATAAGCATAGTGGTTGAAGCCCATTGGTTAGTGAAATAATTTTTCCCTAGTCACATATATGTGTTTCAATAAAAGTAGTGTGTATTTGAACTACACATTGACGTGAAGATTGTCAGATCTATTATGACGCTGTGTTGAAAATTATTGAAGTCTGATTTAGCTCATCAAGATGAGAAACTTTGCTTTGTGAATATTACCTATCCAAGTTCCAGTCGTATAAGTTTGAGTAAGGTGCACTATAGTTGGCCGTGAAGTGTTTGACAAAATGTTGTCTCCTGATTCGAACAGTTGGAAGTAAGGTGTGACCAGCGGTGATTGTAGAAAACATAGACCAAGTTGAAAATGTAAAAAGGGATTTGGTTGGTTTTGTGGTATAGTGTTTGATGCTTGCATAGAGTTGTTTGATACATGCTTCGAAGAGGGTCTATGATAAAGGGATGTTAGTTGAGGTGATTGGTTGAGTAGAGTTGATTGAGCCTAGTCAAGTGATTGGATGCATGTGGTTGTTCAAGTTCCATAAAATAAACTATTATTGATTTGAGTTGAGATTGGGATTTGAGTATAGAACATATTGAGTCCTAACAATTCTCTTTATGCTTCTATGAGATTTAGTTGATATAATGATTGAGCATTAAGTATAGAACATATTGAGTCTCTAAAAATTCTCTTTATGATTCTATAAGATTGGATACATTCTGTGTGGACCTATTGACAGGGTACAGAGGACAGAGTCTCAATGGATAGAGATCTAGCAGCCAACACAGTTGAAGATAGATCTGAGTGAGGGACCACATTCTAAGGGGGAGAATTTATATATTTGATTATCTCTTTGCTCGTGTTTGTAATTTTTGCTAACTGTATTAATTTGTGCTTGAGAATCCTGTGCATGGACTCAAGGGGAGTCTGTAGCAGCCCTTTGGTATTATTGTCAAAGGGGGAGAAGAATTATAGGAAATTGCATGTGTGTCGCCAACAATTCCAAAGGGGGAGATTATTGAGCAAGGTGCAAGAATAGTATTGTCATTGTTGTCAACATAGTCAGACAGATCGGTTGATGCAGTGGACAAGAGTTCAGTGATGCAGTGGATAGGAGTTCAGAGGTTACTCAGAGTATGAGCAGTGTTGTCTAAGAAGACTGAAGTGGCCCATATGCTAAAAATAAAAAGAAAATCACAAGGAATAAAACTGTCGCGATATCGTGATATGTTGAGAAGAAAGAAAAACTATCGTGATATCGTGACATGTTGAGAAGAAAGAAAAACTGTCACGATATCACGAAATGTTTGGAGAGAAAGCACAAGCAAGTAAAACTGTCACGATTTCACGACATGTTCGAAGAGAAAGCGCAAGCAAGCAAAACTATCACGATTTCACGACATGTTTTGAGAGACAGCGCAAGCAAGCAAAACTGTCATGATTTCCTAATATGTTTAGAGAAACAGTGCAAGCAAGCAAAACTGTCATGATTTCGTGACATGTTTGGAGAGAGCGCAAGCAAGAAAAACTATCACGATTTCACGACATGTTCGAAGAGAAAGCGCAAGCAAGCAAAACTGTCACGATTTCATGACATGTTGGAAGAAAGAAAGGCAAGTAGAAAAAGTGTCGCGATTTCGTGACATAATGCAAGGAAGTTTGTACGAACGAAAAACTGTCGTGATTTCGTGACATATTGCAAGAGAGATTGTAAGGACAAAAAAGTGTCGCGATCTCGTGACATAATGCAGTAGAGAGAGTCCGAAAGAAAAAGTGTCGCGATTTCATGACATAATGCAGGAGAGAGTCCAAAAGAAAAAGTGTCACGATTTTGCGACATAATGCAGGAGAGAGAGTCCAAAAGAAAAAGTGTCACGATTTCGTGACATAATGCAGGAGAGAGAGTTTGAAAGAAAAAGTGTCACAATTTCGTGACATGTTGCAGGAGAGAGAGTCCGAGAGAAAAAGTGTTGCGATATCGCGACATGTCGGGTTTTCACAACCCGAAGGCAAGAGAAAGAGCTAAGGAGAAAAAGTGTTGCGATATCACGACATGTCGGGTTTTCGTGACCCAAAGGCAAGAGAAAGAGCTAAGGAGAAAAAGTGTTGCAATATCGTGACATGTCACATTTTCGCGACTTAAGGAGGAGAGAGAAAGTAAGAAGGCAGAAGTGTCGCAATATCGTGACAAAAGTAAAGAAGAAGAGTATGGAGGTGAAAGTGTCGCGATATTGCGACATGTGTTTTTGCGGGTTGAAGCCGAGAAGAGTAGCAAGGAGGCAAAATTTTTGTGATATCATGACATGTTGTGTTTTCGCGGGTTGAAGCCAAGAAGAGTAACAAGGAGGCGAAAGTGTCACGATATCACGACATGTGTTTTCGCAGGTTGAATCCAAGAAGAGTAACAAGGAGGTGAAAGTGTCACGATATCGTGACATGTTGTGTTTTCACGGGCAAAAGCCGAGAAGAGGACAAAGAGGCAGAAGTGTCATGATTTTGCGACAGGTCACGTTGGCGCGAGCAAGAAGAGAACCCAATCGAAATAAGATATGTGATAGTTAACTGAAGTTCTATGGTAGTTACAGGGGCAGTTGCAGAAGAAAAATATGCAACTAAAATAAGAAGAGTTAACTGAAGTCAGGACGATAATTATAGTCATAGTTTCAGAGAAAAATCATGCAGCTAAAATAAGAATAGTGAACTGAAGTCAGAACAATAGTTACAGGGCTAGTAACGGAGTAAAAGCATCGAGCGACGGTTAAACTGAAAGTCATCAGTTGAAGACCAAACTTGAGCTGCAACTATTAATAGGATGCATGAGAGAATACGATGAGATAAAGGAGTTACATATAGAAGTTTCTATTAATAAGCTGCATGTGAAAATATGGAAGTTAAAAATAGAATCAAAATTTTGTTATAAAAGGAGGTCTACGTGGAGAATTAGGTAGCGGCTAAAAGAGAGAGAAAGTGCTACAAGAAGGTGGTTGGAAGAGTGTCGTAAGAGAGCATTAGGCAGAGCCGTGAGAGCTATAAGAATGTAGTAAGAAGCACAACAAGAGGGCTGTAAGAAGGCTATAAAAGTGTAGTAAGCAGAGCCTTAAGTGTGTGTGATGTTTTGGTGAATAGTGAGAGAGGTTGGGTTAGCAATAGACCAGTTAGGGTCTTGTATAAGCAGAGGCATTTTTATGTCAATCATCTAGTTTTAGAATAGAAGTCCAAGTTGGTGCTTGGCATCAGGGGTTGGTGCTCCTTCCAGTTGGTTCTGGTAAATTAGGGGTTGGTGCTTCTTTCTATTGGTGCAGATAAATTAGGGGTTGGTGCTCCTTTCTGTTGGTGTAGATAAATTAGGGGTTGGTGCTCCTTTCTATTGGTGCAAATAAATTAGGGGTTGGTGCTCCTTTCTGTTGGTGTAGATAAATCAGGGGTTGGTGCTCCTTCCAGTGGGTGCTGGTAAATTGATTGTAAAATTTATATTTTGCAAAGGCTGGATTTGGATGGGAGTCCAAACTGTCAATTTTTGAGGAGTAGCCAAAATTGGTGAACATCGGTACATCTTGTGTTGTGTGATGCTATCATTTTATATTTTCTTTATGTGGTTTTAAGCTTTCATTGTTTTGGATTTAAGAGTTGAAGTTTTTAAGTTTTAAAAGAACCACACTGATTCATCCCCCCTCTTAGTGTCATTGTGAGACTAACACCTAGGAGGGTGTTGGGTTGACCAAGCGGTATGTGGATACCCTTGGAGAATTTTGGGGTGACCTATATGGTCATAGACCACCTAGGAGTATTTTGGGTTGACCAAGTGGTATGTAGATACCCTTGGAGCATTTTGGGGTTACCTAGATGGTCATAGACCATCTAGGAGCATTTTGGGTTGACCAAGCGGTATGTAGATACCCTTGGAGTCTTTTGGGGTGACCTAGATGGTCATAGAACTCCTAGGATCATTTTGGGTTGACCAAGCAGGTTGTATACACCCTTGGAGCCTTTTAGGGTGACCTAGATGGTCATAGACCTCATAGGAAGGTGTTGGGTTGACCAAGCGGTATGTAGATACCCTTGGAGCATTTAGGGGTTACCTAGACGGTCATAGACCACCTAGGAGGATTTTGGGTTGACCAAGCGGTATGTAGATACCCTTGGAACCTTTTGGGATGACCTAGATGGTCATAGACCACCTAGGAGGGTGTTGGGTTGACCAAGCAATATGTAGATACTCTTGGAGCATTTTGGGGTGACTTAGATGGTCATAGACTACCTAAGAGTATTTTGGGTTTACCAAGCGGTATGTAGATACCCTTGGAGCCTTTTTGGGTGACCTAGATGGTCATATACCACATAGGAGCATTTTGGGTTGACCAAGCAGTATGCAGATACTCTTGTAGCCTTTTGGGGTGACCTAGATGGTCATATACCACCTACGAGCATTTTTGGTTGACCAAGAGGTATGTAGATACCCTTGGAACCTTTTGGGGTGACCTAGATGGTCATTGACCCCCTATGAGGGTGTTGGATTGACCAATTAGTATGTTGATATCCTTGGAGTCTTTTCGGGTGATCTAGATGATCATAGACCGCCTAGGAGGATGTTGGATTGACCAAGCAATATGTAGATACCCATGGAGTATTTTGGGGTGACCTAGATGGTCATATATTACCTAGGAGTATTTTGGGTTGACCAAGTGATATGTAGATACCCTTGGAGCCTTTTAAGGTGACCTATACGGTCATATAACACCTAGGAGCATTTTGGGTTGACCAAGAGCTATGCAGATACCCTTGGAGCCTTTTTGGGTGACCTAGATGGTCATAGACCACCTAGGAGCATTTTGGGTTGACCAAGTAGTATGTAGATACTCTTGGAGCATTTTAGGGTGACCTAGATGGTCATAGACCACCTAGGAGCATTTTGGGTTGACCAAGCGATATGTAGATACCCTTGGAGCATTTTGGGTGGACCACAACACTCTAGGTATAAAAAGGTTGCAAATGAAGGATGTTCAAGGTTTCAAGATCCTCGATTCCCTCAATGGAGGCTAGACGATAAGTTATGGGTCTAATATAACTAGTAATGATAAATGGACCTAACCAGTTTTCCATAAACTTATCCCATAGATAGGGTGGAAAATTAGAATTTCTTTGGTTCTCTTTTAGAACAAAGTCGCCCACCTAAAAGTCTCTAAGATGGATTTTCATATTATAGGCTCTCTTAAATCACTCTTGATAAACGCGTAGGTGCTTAAGAGCATTAACATGATGTTCATCAAGCAGCATGAGTTGATCTAGGCTAGCCTACTACATGATATCATCATTTATGAATTACTGCATGGATATGCGCAATAATGGGATTTCCAACTCTAGAGTCATGACTGCCTTGGCTCCATACACTAGCAAAAATGGAGTTACCCCAGTGGGCATCTGAATGCTAGTGCAATAGGCAATCGGTGTGATTTTATTTAACTATTTTCTTTAGAATGGTAATCAATATTTTTTTTATGCCTTTGCTTACCCATTTGCTTGTGGATAATAGGGCATCAAAAAGTTATGCTGAATATTATATTTTGTTGTCAAAGCACGCACATCTTTATTCTTGAACGATGTCCCATTATCAAAAATGATCTTGGATGGTATACCAAATTGACAAATGATATTATGCAATATAAACTCCACTATGCGGGGTCCTCTCGTAGTGGTAAGGGGAATCGCTTCCACCCATTTTGTAAAATATTCGATAGTCGTAATGATGAATGTGTAATGGCTTGAGGAGGAGGGCAAGATTTTCTTGATTAAATCCAACCCCCATTGTGATAACAACCAAGATTATTGGATCGGTTGTAAGGCCTAAGAAGGTACGTGTATCAAGTTAGCATGGTGTTGACACTTTATGCACTTCTTAACATATGTGCAACAATATCGCTCTAAAGTTGGCCAATAATAGCCCATGTTAAGAATCCACTTAGTGATGGCCATGCCACTGAAATGACCACCACACGTACCATTGTGTGCTTGGTCCATTGCCCAAACTGAATCTTAATGCTCTAAGAAGCAAAGGAGGATACCTACATAGTCTAGATGATACAAAATGTCTCTGAGCAAGACATATTTTACCACCTTCTATTTAAATGTCATTTTGGCGGTGTGTGATAATATAGGAGGGATAGTACCAAGATTCAGGTACTCTTTAATTTGGATAGACTAGTCCTATTGTGAGGAAGCCTCGATTGCATGAATTGCCTATCCCTCTTGAAGTTCATCTTGAGTGAATGTTGATTGGGAAAGAACTTGTAAGAATAGCATTGTACTTCTATCAAAATGGGTTTAAGGGAACAAAGTACCCCAAGCGGTATGATTCAAGTGCTTGTGAATGTGTGAGAATCTCTATGTATGAGGTTCAATCTGAATCAAGTGGGTCTTTGGCATGGCTTGAGTGCTCTCACACTCACACATAGATTATGACAGTGTTTTGACCTGAATGGTTGTCATATCATCAACAAGGTTCTACAGGATCAAGTACCCTAGGGAGGCCATTGTATCTACAAAACAATTATATGATCTAGGGAGTGTCTCGATGTCATACCATTCAAACTTTACCAAGAGTTTATCCATAAGGGCTTTATAGGCTTATAAAACTGGATACTTGCACTAAAAAATCCCTTTGACCTGGTTGATAATGAGCAAGGAGTCATCGAAAATGTTGAGCTTGGTTATTCTCATGGTGATAGCCATTTGGAGACCTATGAGCAAGACTTTGTACTTGCAATTATTTTTGGTGCATAGTAAATTGATTTTAAAATATATGGGTATGGGAGCCCCTTGAGGTGTGAAAAAATGATACCTATACCACCCCCTTGCTTGCACTTGGAGCCATCAAATAATAGAGTCATATCGACCTGTGACTCAAGCTCATCAGAATCAAGTGATTCTAATATTTGGAAGACTCCATCATCGGGAAGTTCCATGTTAAGAGGTTGATCATCCTCGAGAGGAGAATATTCGAGTTGATCAGTGATGACCTGACCCTTGATTGATTTTTATCTGATAAATTATAGGTTGAACTTCGTCAACAACATGATCCATTTTATCTTGCGACTATTGTAATAAGTACGACTAATCATGTATCACAATGGATTCTATTTTGATACAACATATGTGGTATGGCTAAGCATGTAATATTATAGATTATTGGTGACAAAGACCACCGCTAGGCATAACTTCTCAATGTATGCATACTTGATCTCATAGCTGACCAGGGTGTGGCTAGGATAGTAAGTAGCATATTCCTTATGCAATTCATTGTTCTATGCTAGCATGGTGCCCAATGCAATCTCAGTGGCTGAGATGTATAAGTGGAATGACACTCTTGGTCTAGGTGGTGCTAATACTGGTGGAAAATCTAGATATTTCTTGATTGCATCAAAGGTAGCCTGACACTCGTCAACCCAATGGAATGTGACCCCCTTGTGCAATAATTTGTTCATGGGTTGAAACTTTTCCGAAAATTGCACTATGAAGCGTTTTATGAAAGTGACCTTACCCTGCAGGCTTTGGAGTTGCTTAATGGTATTTGGGGGAGGCATCTCAAGGATTACCTTTATCTTGTTGGGGTCCACTCTTATACCACATTTAGAGACTATAAATCCCAAGAACTTTCTATATGTGATACCGAATATGCACTTCTTGGGGTTCAATCTCACATTATGCTCAATAAGGTGATTGAGGACTTTGCATAAGACACCGAGATGCTTGTGGTGTAATAAGGATTTAGCCAATAAGTTACCCATGTAATATTCCAAAATATTATGCATGTAGTCATGGAAGATGTATGTCATGGCATTTTGATAGGTAGCACTGGTGTTTTTAAGGCCAAAATGCATGATCTTATAGCAAAATGTTACCCAAGGCATTATGAATGCCATTTTGAGTTACTCTTCTAGATTGATACAAATATGGTTGTACCTAGAGAAACCATCCATTAGGGATAAAATTTTGTGGCCCATTGTGGCATCTACCAAGGCATAAATGCTTGACAAAAGAAAATCATCCTTAGGACTCACTTTTTTTAGGTCTCGAAAGTAGATGCAACTATGAATCATCCTATCAGGATTTTTGATGGTAACCATGTTGGATAACCATGGTGGATAGTCTACAGAAATGACAAACTTGGAATACAATAGAATCTATAGCTCATATTTGACCATTAGGGCTATCATCAAATGCATATTTCTCAGCTTTTACTTAATCATTTTGGCCTTGGGGTCAAGCATCATATTATGGATGACTAGATTTGGATCCAGTCCCAGCATGTCTTTGTAGGACCATGCAAAAGCCTCCTTCTTCTCTATGATAAGGGCTATGTAATCAGCTTTCTCTTTGGGGGATAGTCTTTCCCATAACATGATATACTATGGATTCTCAAGATCTGAGTCGATGTCTTTGTCAATCATATGCTTGATTAACATGTATGATACTTTGTCATACTGGTGAGAAGTAGGGATCAGGTGGATGCCATCAGATGGGTTAAGATCAACAATTATAATATCAGATTCCTCCTCAGCATGGAAGACATCATGAGTATACCTTGGAGAGAAATGAAATAGCTACAACATCTCATTGCAAGACCAGTACTCAGAAGGTGATGGGGGAATCTCCCTAATAAAATTCAATCACCCCCAAGTTGAGGTGTAATGGCTTCAATGGGTTATTCAGATCTCATAAGGTATCAAAAAAGTCTATGGAAATCATGTTTATGTATGGATGATTTTCCTAGGTGGCTAGTGGTGTCCATGGACATCAGGATGTCGTAAGGCTTCTAGAGGTGGTTACGGTGGAGGCTGAATGATTGGAGGTGGTCTATGTGGTTAAGAGTAATTGCTCCTATAAAGGCAGAAGTTGTCTCTATATGGGATCATGTAATGGTAACATACACAAATAGAACTCATAATCATCATCCAGTGGGACGATTCATATGTATTATCCATTAGATCTAGCAAATTCAATTGGCGCAACTCCATAGTATGACTCATCATCAAATGTCCACTCATAAGAAGACCTTAGGTCCTCTTCCTCACTATCATGGGAAAGAGTGCATGAACCTTCACCTCTCTCGTAATATCATATGACATTGTGAGGTGGTTTGTCATTTCCCAAGGGCATAAGGAAGTAGTATTCCAATGAGTAGACACGATTGAGGTTGGCATAAGGGTCTCGCGCAAGCTTATCCCTAAAATATAGATTCATGCACTCTAAGCTATCTATGAGGATGTCTAGGGGCATAGGCTTGTTGTGTCCCAAACTAGATTTGTCATAAGGTATTTGATACTACGGCTGATAAGGAACTTGGGTGCCTTCCTCATACGGACCTAATCCATAACCATACCAATTACAAATATGAAGATACTTAATGGTAAATTCAGTGTTGGACATGCATTTGATGTCTTCAAAAAAGGGATCTTCATCCTTTTCCTGCTATTGGTAAGGCTCAATGCCATAGTTGATACCCCCATAGATAATTTGTTTTTATTGGTGGGAAGACTAAGAGGTACGATAGTACCTATGGGAAGACAAGGTCGACCCATATCTTGCATTGACTTGATGGTAGGAGTGGCTGTGACATTATTAACCATGTACTCTCCCAAATTGGTAGAAGATAGGTGCATGATGACCTATGGCTATGAAGAAGGATGGGATGGGAGCGAGGTTTGAATTGACACAATGTTTGCCTCATGCGGTAGCTCCTTATATACTAGGCTAGGAGTCTCACTGGTGGAGGTGGTAGATATGGTCAGAGAGCTCTCATAAACAAGACTCTTACTCATGTCTCACAGTGGAGGATTCACCGATGAAGAAGGCACATTTGGGGGTGTTGAATATGAGGATGGTGTGGCATGAGGTGATGATGGATTGACTAAAGGTAATGGTGATGAATTCAAACCTTGGCTGGAGTCATTCAATTGAAAATACAGGTGGGTGGACAAAAAGGTAGACTTAGGGATCTATTGCACCATGTTGTAGTACTTGAAGGGTTCTAGGTCTATGGGGACAACATGAAATTGCCCTTCATAGGCGTATTTCAGAAACTGGTGAGCAATGTAAGGGACACACTTCATGTCCCTAATCCAAGGTCTACCTAGTAAAATATTGTACGCCATATCACCCTCTAATATGTGACACAATGTTGATATGCTATTTTGGCCTACCTGAAGGACTATTGTGCCTAATGTCGAGCATATGACATCATTAAATGCTCAAAGGGTGTATGTAGATATGACAATATGGTATGTTGGGAGCTTAATATGATTGAGAGATATTATAGTGATAATGTTTCTAGAAGACCTAATGTCTATCAAAACTCTCTTGTAAGTGTTCCATTTACACATGCAATGATGTGCAAGGGAGGATACACCATATTAGTTGGGACCGGCTTAAAATTATCTTCTCAAAAGGTAATCAGTGGTTTCATGCATTACCGCACATGCCCCATAAAATTATTGAAGGAGTTAGACTCTTGGGGCTGAAGCTCTATCACCTTAAGGATCTCCATTAAATATTCTCTATGAGGTGGTGATTTTTGAATGAGCTTATAGATGGAGATTCAAGCAGATTTCATTCTTAGGCTCTGAGTGAGATTGCTCTTAATTGTGACCATAGGCCTAGGTGCGAGGCTCGACACAAGAGGCGGTGAAGGCTATGACGTCAAAGGAACATCACTCTGAGCTGCTGGTGGTGTGACTGGACTTGGGTATCACTTATTCCTTATTACAATGTTGAACATGATGACATAACCTTGATGAGGAGGTGCATGATGAACCTCATTTACCTAGGGCATTGGATTGGCCTACTCTGCATGGGAAGGAAAGGGGTCTTTAAACACCTTCATCTATTGGTTGTTTGACGTGATAGGGTTATCTACCTGAAGGATATTCTTATCAATCATGTCTTTCACAAAATGCTTGAACTTATAGCACATTCACACATCATGCCCGTTTTGCATATGAAATTTGTAATATAGGTCTTCTCGGTACCCTTTGGGCTTCAGTGCATTTGGGTCGATAGGTCGACTCTTAGGCAGATTGATCAAATTAGCCACTAAGAGGTACTCAAACAATGAGTCCATAGACTGGGCATGAACTATCACTTGGGACAACACTATGGATTTTTCCCTTAACTGTTCTAGTTGTCCTTGGCATAGTTCCTAGGTGTGGCCTAATAATTAGGCTTTTGAGGTGGCACTACTTGCACTAGCCTTGGGACACTAATGGCAACCTGATTCACTATTGTTGGCTTAGGCTACACTGGGGTATTCTTAGAATTCTTGTTCCACTCCTTGTGAGGCTTTGCAATCTCTCCCTCTTGAATCTTGATGTCTTTAATAGTCCTAGCTTGTGCCAAGGCATCTTACAGAGTTAGATATTGTTGTAGTTGCAACAACAAGGAGATAGGCTTTAGGTATCTCTTGGCAAACATTTAAGTCAAATCCTACATGGGAAGTAGATAAGGTAGCTTGGTGAGCAATGCTCACCATCTATTACCATAATTCACTATTGACTCATCGTCATATTATTTCAACCCAACAAGATCAGCCAACATCACCTTCCTCTTGGTATTTAAGGTGAAGCATTCAAGGAACGTGTCTACAAGTTGGTCCAAATTATGGATGCTATGCTTTGGGAGTTGGGTAAACCACTCCATGGTTGGGCCAGAGAGGATAGTCATAAATATCTGCAAAATCAAAGAATCATAAATATGTTCCTGTGCATCTTCCTCTCCCTTAAAGGTAGCCAACTAAGGCATATTAAATTTCTTTGCATAGGGAGGGGCAGGAACTAAAGGATGAAGAGGATAACTATGTAACTAGTACAAAGTGGGATTTTGAGATCTAGATCTATAGGTCTTGTTCTCTACTGACTCTAGGCGCTCTAGAAGTGCCTAATATGCATTTGAAGATTTGATCTCCTCATCCTTACTCCTATCCTATGGTGGAGGTCGAGGATCCTCCAACCTATTTTGCGGTGGTTGCATGTCAGCTCCCTACCTTGGTAATGTGTTTCCAAATATTCTACTTTTAGCTCATGCTCAATGTAAACCCCATATGGCATTTCTCAATCCAGTCTATGAAGAGGGGTATCTGCATGTTGTAGGCACCGTATGTTTGGCCTAGGAGGCAAGTCCCGATCTAGCCTAGGAGGTCGTGGAGGCAACATTGGATAAGGCCTAGGAGACCTATCTTGAATGAGCATGGGTTGCCTTGGGTGGACTTCCTACCTATGTGTCTTAGGGGTAGGAACCCTCTCACGTAAAGTTCTTTGGAATAGCTTGTTGGTCTACTATTCGATTCTTTCTTTCTCAAGCTAATGCAAGCGGTCTAGTTGTTCTTTGTCTCACCGAAGATTCTTGAACTGAACTTGGTGTTCTACATATCTTGCAACTACTTGATTGATCTATTCTGCTGTGTGGGGCCTAGGAGGCCTAGGATTATCTCCCTAAGGCCTATGTCATTCAAGGTTATCTTTGATATCTATCACATGCTTTCCTTGATTGAGGGTAGTCACATTGACTTGAGGTTTGGGCCTAAGCATATGCTCATTATACTTAGTGGGTACAGAAGCACATCATGCATGTGTATTATACAAATCTTGAAGATAATAAGAAATTTTATCATGCCTTCCTTCATGGATGAGGAAGAGAATGGCGGAGTTAGCTCACCCCAAGAGACTAGTATCATACACATCAGGTTGCCTAAGATGCTAGACCCTATTAGGGTGATGTAGAGGTAAGGTGAGATCAACCTGCTTTGTCCAATGTGTGAATTCATGCTCTGGCCTATGAATAGGCATGTCAGACCTATCAGGTATGCAGATGTGTTGCACCAATCTATCTACTTGTACCTTAGTGTGTTGTTTCCTTTCATCAAAAAAGGCATGTAATGTTTCTAAATACCAAGAACACTCTCCCAGATAAGTTTCATCACCCATAGGGGTGTCCCGCATAGGGATCCCTTGTAGGTATGGCTAATGCCTCACTATTTTGGGATTGGGGTGAGTAGATGCTCTCCAAAGAGGTATGACCAAGTCCCTAGGGCTAAAGCAGAGATGACTCATGTCTCCTAGTCCACTCTTCATAGCTTCCACCCATGATTGGACTTGGCTAGGTGTGCACACCATTATAACTCTCTACCAAACTCTAGATGATTATCTCCTCTACAAATTATTAATGAAACAACACAGAAGAAAGGAAACACTTAATAAAAACAAGTGATTATCTCTTTTAAGTTTTAGATGTGAGTCCCTAAACTATTTTGTGTGTTTCAGATGTGTTGTTTGTAAAATATGACCTTGTATCATGTGTTTGAAATATTTTTGGATGATAATATTGTGTTTAATTGGATTTCACTTGTATACTCGTAGCTCGACAACCAAAAATGAAAGTCACGATCACGTAATCCAATCTATAACATGTGGTGATGAAGTCCACACATGGTCAAGGAGCACAAGTCCTACTAGTTCCTCACCTAGTTCACCCATAGTCTACAATATACCTCTCTAAAGAGATATACGTGATATAACCCATGGGCTATGATGGATCATAGAATCTTCCTTGGCAAAGAACAAGTTTTATGGGATTTGAGACAACGGGTGGATATGAAAGCCACCTCATTGAACTCTACTAGTGGATGGTGATGAAATCCACCTCACTAGCATTTAAGTGAATCATGGTGTGTGTGGTTATTTTTAATCCAAATAAAGTAAACAATGAAGCATTTTATGATCATTCACCAAATGCATACAAAAGTGCATTTTACTTTCAGAAGAAGCTAGATAAAAAGAAACCTACAAGATGCAAACCCTAAATGATGGCCTACCCATTAGGTAGCCTACATGCAAGCAAACCATACAAGGGCATCATAACTTAAATTATTTTTTATTTTTCTTATTTTTTATTTTATTTTTGTATTTATAAGAAAAGTAAACTATATTTATACCTTCCTAGCAAACAAAGCATGCAAGAAACATAAAACTTCAGCAATTTCTAACTGTGTGACAAAAAACCAGAAGTTTAAGTACCTACCCTCTCGCCCAGGGAACCCGCTTTTTCTGGCATCTGAGAAGAAAAGGATCTATTTTTTGGCCATACCATGGTGGAATGGCTTCTATTTTTATGGCCATCCCAGGGTGGTGCAGTTGTGGGGCAGTCCCAGGGTGAGCCAAGGAGCATTCCAGAGGTCGTTTTAGGACAGGACAACTAGTACCTACAACAATAACAAAAAAAAAACCGAGGTTAAACCTTCAAAAAGTCAATAGGGATAGGTTACCACCATTATTACCACTAAATTAGGGGAAAAATAGTGCACCTAATGCAGCTAAACAATGTGCATCTATCGCTAGTGTGTTATGAGCATCAAAATGGAAGCATGCAAGTAAAAGTGGAAGATACTCCAAATTGTAAGAAATTAAATAAAATGAAGTTTCTTTCTATTAATTAAATGGTTCAAAACCATGGATACATAGATGTCCCCTTGAGGTGTCAATATCAATACAATTGTTTACAAAATTATGGGTTCCCAAAGGATCAAGTCCTTTCACAGAAGCTCGCGTGCACTTCCAATGTTTTTCCTCGTACCCATAATTGAGGTGGGTGACCCTACAATGCCATTGATTTATTATATGATATTGTCATCCTTAATTTTATATTTTAGAAACCTGCACCTGCACACAAGGAAATCAGAATCGTTAAATATCAAGTGTGTATGGTGAAAACATGCAATCCCCACAGATACTAAAAGACTATAAAACATGAATATGAAATACACCAATCTAAATCAACTAAAAATGACTTGAAATTTTAGAGGTATGTAAAATATATGGTTTTGGGAAGATATTACTAAAAATATAACCAAAATTGCATCCAATGGCGTGGCGTAATCGTAGTAGACCTTCGAAGCCTGCAAAACCCAAAGCAAGCAATTTCTACCCATAAACATATCCAAAATTAATGAAACTTGGAAATAATACATAAAATGGAATTTAAAGACAACCCATGTGGTCAAATTTGTAAAATCAGGCACATATCCCTATGCATCTCCATATCATCTCTGTAGAGGTACATAAGACTGTGTAAAACACTAAAAATGTGATATCTCACTCAATATAGCTCCAAAATGCATGAAATTTGGAAATTAGAATCATATGATAATATAGAATCCAAATAAAATAAAAATTAAAGAAATAATTTACATATAATCCACCATATTGGGGTGGAATGGTTGGAACTATCATAGACTAGGGACTGCCCTGGGGTAGGATGGCCACTAGTTTTACACTTATTTATCACCAATTCCTTTGTGAATTGGTTAGGGACCTCATAAATAGTATTTTTGTTGAATTTGGTGGTACAAATAAGTCATATGGTTTGGTTTTGTAAAATAATTGTACCTCCTAGATCACTCGTAAACCTCCTTCGCTAGGTAGAGATTCTGAGGGAAAAGGGCACAAGAAGGTGAGGGGAAATATTAGCAGCATTCCATTTCTATGTGTCAAAACTTCTCTCTCTCTCTTGTGTGGAAAAATGATCTACTTTATAGCCAAAGGAGGCCTTTGGGCAAGAAGACATGCAATGACATGTAGTGTAAGAGGCACCATTTGGCCACCAGGGTGGCATGCATTGGAGGGAGAAGAAAATATCCCTATTTGGCCTTTTACATGCAACATGTCATAAGGATGCTATGTAATTTGACTTGCATGCTTGAATAGGTATGGAAAATGGCAATTTATGAGTACCATTTGTCCAGATTTGACTTTTTGGGAGTCAAACCTTGTGGTTGTCCCACCCCAAGATGACCAGGTTGCCACCATCCTAGGGTGGGATGATCATACCTACATGGCCCAAAAGCTCCTAAAAGTGGGTCAGAGCCTTCCAAGAGTGGTTAGGACCACTAATAAACCTTTAAGGGTTGTCCAAGGGGGCCATATGGTGTCAATTAACCATTAATTTTAATTGCCTAATTGAATTGACCAGATTTTAGTGTCTACAGCTAGATCTAGCTTGAAATAAATAGTAGAATATTTTCAAACACCCTCAGGGATTCTATCTCTATTGCCAAAAAAATCATCACCTTTTCTAGTAAAAATTCTAAGCTTCTCCCTTGCACTAAACCACCCAAGTCTGCCCTTGAGTCCACTCTTTTTTGTTCCCTCAGTATTCCCTAGAGTCCCATATCTACTCATTATAATCCCCATCCCATAATTGGCATTCATTGGAATCATACTCTTGTAGTATAGCTTAAACTTAACTATGATGGTGCTTTTCAAGGAAATCTAGGTGGAGCAGATTTTAGAGGTTTTGTTAGGGATCATAATCAATGAATCATAGTGGCCTATGTAGAGTTTCTGGGTGTTCAAACTAACCACTATGCTAAAGCTCATGCATTTTGGAGAGGGCTAGAAGTTCTCAAAACATAATAAATTTACAAATTGAAGGTAATTTCATGAATTTTACAAACTCTATCATCAGTGATAGAGTTCCTTCATGGAACATACCCACTATTATTTAGGAAGCTAAGGTCTTGATGCAAAATTTTTGCAATATTACAATCTGCCATGTGTATTAGGAAGCTAACAAGTCTATTGATTTGCTCACCAATGTTAGGGTTAGTCATAGGAATTTTTCCATCTGGCACTAAAATTTCCCTTTAAATGTTCTTAATGTTGTTGTTGTCGACTTGGAAATGCACAACCGACCGTGAGAGGTATGCCTTAAAAAAATTGATGATGGGAGTGATAGAACTGCTTGTTTGATGGCCATATTCAACTTAGTCTACAACACCATACTTAGTAGCATCATCAGTGGCATGGATAGAATTGCCTCCCTAAAACTATTGGTCAAGAAACATAGCTAAAAGAGCTCTATAGTTGAAAATATTATCGATGATTAGAGTTGGTTTGTTTTGTCTTTTGAGATCTATTCCTCTTTGTGGAAATTTTGGTACTAATATTTTAAACCTTGTGTGGGCACTGGTTTGATTTTGCTTTATGTTATCCTTAGCCTCTGTGTGGTATCTCTCTTTCGATATTTATTTTGTCTGTTAAACAACCCATGTGTAGGGCTATATTTTCTTTGGTCTGGTTCATGGAGCGACTAGGGTGTAGACACCATGTTTTGTGCTTCTCTACATAATTTTCATCATATGCTTATGTTTCTAGTTTTGAGCACCTATTAAAACCCATATAATATAATTTCTACCACCTACCAAAAAAAACAATAAAAATTAATGGTAATAATGATTTTTAAATCACATAGACAAGAAATAGTTGATTAATTATTTAATTTTTTTCTTGATACCTTTGTCCATGACCTTATTTCAAGATCTTCGATAATGAGAATCAAAATTGTCAAGAGTTTGAAGGAGTCAAAACAAAAACTTAATAGTTAAAGGACATCCATTTTAAATCCTTGAATGAGCCACTTGGTTTTAATCCATGACAAAGGTAAACTAAAATTATGAAATCAATGTTAATATTTAGTAATGGTGAAGAATGTTTAATGTAAGTTGCTTTGTGAAAAGAGTATTTGCTTATTTTCTATTTTCAAGAATATTCAAATCCACTCACAAATCTAAGCATTAAAAATAGAAATATTTGTACCCAGATTGTGGGGATTCCCAACAACAGTAGTTGGAAATAATGGTGGTAACTACTCATCCAAAGGCTTAGAACTATTTGGAATTTAAGATACCATATCTAGAGAACCTTGTAAGGATTGATAACTCAGATAAGACATGAACTAGTAATAGAAGCAATAATCATCTTGAAATATCTTCCCGAGTTTTGGAGAGAAACCCTCGTCTTTGTAATATATAAATAGGATTAGTATTATCTTGTAAAGGATTGACAAGTTTGCTTTTGTATTATTTTGTAAGATTTCCTTTCATTTATCCTTGTAGAGAAATTGCTTCTTCAGTAGCTTGTGGCCAAATCAAACCCTTGCTTTTGGCATAAAATTTGTATAAAATTACTTGCATATATATTTTGAAGGCCTGCAAAAATTTTTGGACTAGCCATTTGTGGTTCTTTATTGACCCATTTATGTGTGTGTGTGTGTGTTTGTATTTTTTTACATGGTTTTTAGGATTTTCTTACATATGTGTGTGGGATTCATACATTTTTATTAGCCATATATGGTTCTACATTGACCCATTTTTGTATGTGCATATATGTCAATAACTCTCATTTGTGCTTAACTATGTCAAGAAGAGGAAGTATTCACTATTGGCACATAGTGTTTGGGCCTATTGTGCAGGGAGATCTTAATAAATATTTTGGCACATTGCCACATTTTTCTTTTATTGAGTTGTTTTATTTTCTCTCATTCATTTTCCTCCCCTTGAGATTAAATGCACCTAAATATCACATCATAACATGGATCCAATCTTGTAAAAATATCTTGGAGGCCCTTGATTAATCCAAACCCCACACTCTTGGTTGTAGCCCTATTTTGTCTCTCTTGGTGAGGGATGATTATTTCGATCGAGACAAAAATGATATGACGATAGGGATAAATATTAATGTGAAGGGTAAATATCTAACAAAATTTTTTGATCATGTTCAATATAATAAATAAATTTATCTTATGGTAAAGAAGTGTCCTAAAGGAGTATTAGACGTTTTTCGCAGGACTGCCCAAACTTCCGAACTCGTTTCGGCCATATCTCACTCATCCGAACTCGGATTGAGCTGAAATTTTGAGGGTAGATGCCTGAAAAACCCTAGAACATCTCCACCAATTTTCATATCATTTGGAGAAACACAGATCCTAGCGCATCCCTATGTGTGAACGATATATTTGGCAAGCGGCTATGCGAGGGTTTCATCTGGGTTGAGTGCAAGCAGCTCCAGAGGTTGGTTTTTAGGGCCTTCGGGCCCTAGCGGCCAATATTTTTGTGGTTTATGCTCAATATTTTAGAAGGAAATGTTGTAGGGGATACAATATGGGTTAGAAATTTGTCTTTCAACAGATCATACTGTGAACTTGAGTGACAATGGCTTCCAATTTGCTGCACAAAAGAAAAGTGAAAACCATACCTTTCCACGGCGTCTAGGGCAAGGATTAAAGAGACCACGAAATAAGTTTCAAGCAGTTGATCAAAAAATGGCTCATATCTCAAGTGAATCTGGTGCTAAGGTGCACCCAAAAAATAATTCTACTATGAAAACCCCTGTCAAGGGTAAGAATTTTGAAGACTCAGTCCCAAAAATGAATTTTAGGGATGCCCTTCGTGGTGGACAACCTCAGCCCAATGCTAATATCAATATTAGGGCTTCTCATAAACCTCTAAGAATGCCTAAGATTGATCCCAGGAAAACGGAGTCGGGATGTCTTAAAGCAGCTGATGGAACTCCTATTGTTAAGCTTGATATGGGTAACATTCGGATTGGCATTGAAGATTTGGAAAAAAGAGGACTAATTTGTCGGTTCGTGGGTTTTCGTCCCGAGTCTATCTGCTTTCAATGTTCGGGCTGCAAAAATCTGGAAAACTAAAGGTGAGTTACAAATCTCTATTTATCCAAATGGTTATTTTCTTGTTTTATTTGCTAATAATGAAGATAGAGAGAAAAATTTTCAAGGGGGTCCTTGGTTTTTGGAAGGGTAGGGCTTTTCATGAAGCCCTGGCATACTAAATTTAAAGCCGAAGAAGAGATGCCTTCTATAGCTCCCGTGTGGGTTAGACTCTTTGGCCTCCCTATTGAATTTTGGAATCCTACTATTTTTTCTTCAATTGGAAACTCTTTAGGAACTTTTATGATGATTGTTGATTGTACTCAAAATTTTGAACATATTATTTATGCTCGAATTTGTGTTTTAATGGATTTTGACAAACCCCTACCTAAAAATATCACATTACAATTTGGGGAAGACACTTGGGAGCAAGTAGTGGACTATGAGAACATTCCTTTTCGTTGTAGAATTTGCCATGAATATGGTCATTTGGCCGGTGCTTGCCCAAATAAAATTCTTGATCAAAAGAAAGAAGATATAAACTCAGTAGGTTTCCAAATACCTAAGAAGAAGAACACTCGAAAAAACCAGGTAATGAAGGATCAATCAAAGTCATTTGCTAATATGTTTGAAATCCTTTCCACAAATGATGTCCCAAGTGAGGAAGAGGAAATAATGGAAACTAAAATCTTAGAAACACAATTTAAATATGAAGGAAAGAACTCAGAGACAAACCAACAAATCAAAGGTTTTCAATAGAAAAAAAAAGGAGAAAATTTACACAAGAAAAACAATATTTCAAATGTCAAAACTTCAAATAATGCAAGTCCCAATATAGACTCCATTGAACCATCTAGTAAAATTTTGGATGTGTATGAGCATTCTTCAAGGTTAGAAGCCATCTCAGATTCAATTGGAATAAGTCAAGAAACAGGGGAAAAAAAATTGAAGATGGATTCTAATAAAAAAGTAGGTCGCAAGACCAATCAATATCATATGGTAAAAGAAGGTGAAAAGCTTGTAGAGGAAGGTAATATTAATGCCCTTCCCAACATTTTTAGCCTTGGTATTAATGAAGATCATCACTTGGAATATTAGAGGACTCAAAGGGAGTCTTTCAAAACAAAATGAAATTAGAAGAATGATTCAGATAAATCATCCACATCTTGTTTTCCTTCAAGAAACAAAGATGTCAATGGAGGATATGGACTTAATTGCCTATAAAATTTGGCCAGCTAGAAAAGTGGTTTCCCTCGGTTCCCAAGGGACTTCGGGTGGCATTGCTTGTCTTTGGGACCCAAAAGAGGTAGTTATTCACCATATGGTTGGCATTTGGGGTTTGTTGGCTATAGCTATTCAAAGTAGACATTCCAACCAGATTATGCTCTGCATTCTTGTTTATTACCCGACTTCTTTGGAGGAAAAAAGAAGACAGTGGAAGGATATTACTCATATTATCTCTCATTTTCCTAAAGCTTGGATCTTGATCGGAGGAGATTTCAATACCATCCTCTCTCTGGATGAGAAAAGGGGGGGAAATAGAAATTTGGACAAAAGTACTCACCTCATGAGCGAATATATTGCAAACCTCCATCTTGTGGATATCCAACCGAGATAATGGCCTTATGACTTGGTCTAACGGAAGGCAAGGTTTAGCTTGTATAATGGAGAGATTGGATAGGTTTTTGCTCTCTTGAAAATTTCTTAATCCATGGTCACATTCCTAAAGTGAAGACTCTTAATAATGTTGGTTCGGATCATTGGCCAGTCATGGTGGAAATGTGGAAAACCAATGTGAGTTTCTCTCCTTTTCGTTTTCAATTAATGTGGCTTAGAGACATTTCCTTCAGACCTCGTGTGCAACAATGGTGGAAGGAAGGTAAACCTAGGCATGGGACTAAGATGTTCTGTTTTGCCAAAATACTGCAATACATTAAATCCAAAATCAAGACTTGGAACCTGGAAAGAGTTTGGGGATGTTCATAAAAAAAAACATGAAGTTATTGCTCATCTTGAAAATTTGAATAAGAAAATCCGTTTAGATGGCCTCACGAGAGAAGAGAAGTGCGAGATGAAATTAAACTCACAACTCGGTTAGAGGAATGGGAAAAAAGAGAAGAAATCTTATGGAAGCAAAAATCTAGAATTCAATGGCTCAAAGAAGGAGATCGAAACACAAATTTCTTCCACAAATCTCTTCTAGCTCGAAGATCTCACAACTTTATTTCTTCCTTAAAATCAGATTACGGAGATGTTGTTTATACTTGGGATGGCATGAACTCTATTGTTGTTGATTACTTTTCCAATATTTTTTTTGCTACTCCTCTTGACTCAACTTCACAACAAAATGTTCTTCAAGCAATCCCTTCTCTTATCACTTCTGAGGAGAACTCTATTTTGATTGCTCCTGTTACTATCAATGAGCTTCAACAAGTAGTTTTTAAAATGCAAAAAGGGAAAACCCCAAGTCCTGATGGTTTTCCTATTGAGTTCTACCAAGAGTTCTGGGATATCCTTCATGTTGATTTATTAGAGGTGGTGGAAGAAGCCAGGAAATCCAAAGAAATTTTGAAGGTTATCAATAAAACTTATATTACTCTTGTTCCAAAAGCTCAAGAGGTTGATCATATCTCAACTTTTAGACCTATTGCTTTATGTAATGTTCTTCTCAAAATTATTACTAAAATCATGGCAGAAAGGTTGAAGCCTCTTTTGCATAAGATTATTTCCCCCGAGCAAGGGGGATATGTGGAAGGACGTCAAATAGTAGATGAGATAGTTCTTGCTCAGGAAGCCATCCATTCCATGGATATGCAAAATTCTCCTTCTATGTTCATCCGGTTAGACTTATCCAAAGCTTATGACAGAGTGGATTGGCACTTCCTTATCAAAGTTTTGAGGCAATTTGGTTTCTCTAAGGATTGGATGGATTGGATTATGGGATGTATCTCTTCGAGTTTCCTACTTAGTTCTTATCAATGGTAGGCCTTCTCGGTCTTTCCCGACTTCCGGAGGTATTAGGCAAGGTGACCCGCTATCCCCTTATTTATTCATCATTCTTGCTTGATGCTTGGGTAGGACTATAACCAAAAAGAGGGAAAACAAAACCCTTGAGGGAGTTACCATTGCTCATGGAGCTAGACCTATCTCTCATCTTCAATTTGTGGATGACTCTACCCTTTTAGGTAAAGCTACAGTTAAGGAAGCTTCTAATATTAAGCAAATCATTAGCTATTTTTCTAAGGCTACTTGGGCAGTTGATCAATGAAGACAAATCTAAAGTTATTTTCTTTCACTGCTCTGCTAGAAAGGAATCCATGGTCTTGGATAAATTAAGATATAAGAAGACCTCTCTTCCAATCACTTATTTAGGTATTCCCATAAATATTCAAAGGCAGAAAAATAAATATTGGAATTGGTTGTTGGACAAAGTCAAGAAGAAAATTGGAAAGTGGACCAACAAGTGGCTTTCTTATGGGGGTAGAATCACCTTGGTAAAATCAGTCCTTCAAGCTATTCCTATTTATGTTTCTTCCATTTTGAATATCCCAAAGGCTGTTCTTCGAGAATTGGATCAAATCAGTCATCATTTCCTTTGGAGTGGTACTAAGGAGAAAAGAAAATGGGCCTTGGTGAAATGGGATACTTTATGTCTTCCTAAGAGTGAAGGGGGGTTAGGATTCCGGTCTTCAATTAATAACAACAAAGCTTTAGCTACTAAATTATATTGGAGGATGTTGCATAACCCCAATGCTCTTTGGGCCAATAATCTTCGTGCTAAATATGCTTGAGAACAAAAGTCCTGAAGACCTTGTTCGCTATCAACTTCCTACCAAAGGTTCTCCCATTTTAGCGAGTTCTTAAGGCTGGTGAGGATTTGATAAAGAAAAAATTATTTTGGATCATTCATAATGGTCAACATGCAAATTTTTGGACAGATTCTTGGGATGGTCACAAGCCTTTGATAACTCGGTTTCTCGATTGGAGGCCTTGGATGGAGGAGCTTCACCGAGCTAATTGGATAAAGGTGGCTAATTACTTGTCGGTACCATACTTGGTAATTCAAAGGTTGGTAGATATTGGATCCCTATTGAGGACTGGCCTATTCAAATCTGAGAAAGGCAAAGACAAGATATCCAAGGCATCCTTCATATGAGATCCCTCTCTTGGTCCCATGAAAAATATTGTTTTGGATGGAACAACACTACTAAGGGTGAGTATTCAGTTGCTCAAGGTTATTTGACCTTATGCCATAATAATCCCAACCATTCTTCCGACATATTTTCTCAATTGTGGGCTCAAAAGCTATGGCCTAAGGTGAGGTTCTTTAATTGGCTTTTATTGCATCGTAGGGTGCTTACTTGGTGAGCAACTTATGAAGCGTGGTTTTCATGGCCCTTTTAGATGTGAAATGTGTGAAGAGAATGTAGAAAATATCAACCATATTTTTATTGAGTGTACTTTAGCCTCTGAGCTATGGAGGAGAATGGCAACTTTACTTGGCTTACAGTGGTCCAATTTTTTCACTTTTGAATAGCTTTGGAGGGATTGGCCTAATCAAGAGGGTGTTGATCATTTTATTAGGCAATTAGTTTGGATGGGTTCTACCATTCTTCTTTGGAATATTTGGAATGAAAGGAACAACCGAATTTTTAATCAAGATAGGAAGGATATTCACTATATTTGGCAAAAGACCATAGCCAACTTAGTTGAATCAGTCCATCAACTCCTTAATCACCCCCAAAACTCCCACCAAAGATGGGATCAAGTGATGCAAAGATTGAATATTAAACCTTCTAAGGGCAACCAACTTAAAGGGAATGTGAGTATTAGTAAGATGGATAGGACTAGAAATTGGCAACCTCCTCCTAAGGATTTTGGAAAAGTCAATACTGATGGAGCCTCTAGAGGGAACCCTGGAAAAGCCGGTGTGGGAGGAATTGGTAGACTTTCGGATGGCTCCCTGGTTTTTACTTTTGTTGAGAATTTGGGTATTCTTTCCAATAACCTTGTTGAGGGGTATGGTATCCTTAGAGGCCTTCAGGAGGCTACTAAGGTTGGATGGGAAAAGGTGTTAGTTGAGTCGAACTCTCAACTTATGATTAATCTCTTGAAGACTCCTTCTAAGAATCATAAGGTGGATTGGAGAATAAAAAGAATTATTGAGAAGATTCGGTTAATCCAGATGGGATTTTTGAAAGTTGATTACAATCATGTGGTCGGAGATCAAAACAAGAGTGTTGATGCTTTAGCTAATTGGGCTTTGGACAAAGGTGATCTTACTTGTTATGGCCACCCTCCTATATGGTGGGCTTCTCAAATTAGGGAAGCTCTTCTTTCTATCATTTCTTTGGATGGCTCCGATTCGAAGGTACCTAGTTTCTTCTTGTTTTTTTTTTTTCTCTTTGGTTCATTCAGTTTTTTTAGTTCCCTAGCTCATTCTATTCTTTATTTTGTTTCCTCTGTTGATTCTTGCATTAATAGTCTTCCGGTCTAGATAGGTCATTGTTTTGTTCATTTTTTTTTCTTTTGTCTTCTTTGTTTTTTTGTTTAGTTTTTTAAGGTGGGTGGGTTCTTTTGTTTTGTTTTTGTGTTCTTTGTGTTGTTTTTTGTTGTTCTTGTGTTTTTTTTTTTTGGTTTTTTTTTTATGTTTTTTGTTATTGTTCTTGTTTTTTTTTTCGTTCTTGTTCTTGGGTTTCTCTTTGTTTGTGTTATTTCATTTTTTATGTGTGAGTGTTTTCTATGTTTTTTGTTTTTGTTTATTGTCTGTTGTTGGTTGTTTTTATTTTTATTTTATTTTTATTTTATTTATTTTATTTTTTAGGTTTTGGTTGTGTTTATTTTTCATGTTTTTTTGGGTTATGTCTTTGTAGTGTTCTGTTGTTTTTGTCTTGTTTGTGTTTTGTTATGTGGTTCTTGTGTTTTTCTATGTGGTTTGTGTTGTGGTTTCTTTTATCTTATTGTGCGTGTTTGGTTGTGCTTTTGGTTTTGACACACTCAAGGAGCATGTTTTTATTTTATTTTATTATTTTTGTTGTTATTTACTTTTTTTAATTTGGTTTTGTGTGTTTGTTTGCTCCTTGAGTATGTCAAAGGTGGTAGGCTAGGTCCGAGTCCTGGGCGTTTTTGGCGGAATGGATACCCCTGCCTCCTTGGGTCTTACCCGAAAGTGGCATCCCTTTTGGGATGTTTTCCACAAATAAAAAAAAGAAGTGTCCTCATGATAAGATGCCCTATGAAGGAAAGGAGGACAAGAAGGAGAAATATCCCAAAAAGATAATAATATTGGGAGTTCAAAAGTTTTCTTAGTATGTTATGCATCATACTCAATGATGGAGGATTTTTTGGAGAAAATCACCAACATCACATATGTGAAACTACTAGTATTATTATTAAAAAAAAACAAAGGGAGTTGCATAGTAGACTTAGTTCAAAATGGAGGAAGATCAAGGTCACTATGTTCAATGTAGAGGTTGATTCATATGGTCCACAAGTTGAAGTCTTGTGCAAAGGTATTTCTAATCTTGATTTCATGGTATATGGTGGATCCACTATTAATATAATGATATAATCTACTTTGAAGGCATTAGGACTAGAGATAGATTATCCATTTAACTTAAAATTGAGATATTTGAATAAAATAAAAATAAAACCAATAGTTGTCTCTCATACAATAGTATCAGTCATGGGATTCACCTATATGGTAGATTTTGAAGTCATGAAAGATATTTTATTAGTCTATCTAATGTTCTTAGGAAGGTCATGTTTAAGAAACTCCTATGCTTGTAATTATTGGCATGAATGGTACATGAGCATTCGTCAAGATCCTCAAGTGAGTGAAGATAAATGTGATACCTTATACATTAAGGAGAATAATAATAGAGGGAGTGGACAACCTTAGATTATGTTAGTACGAGCAATGTGGTATTGGAGATGAAGAAAGTAACGTGGATGCCTCAACAGTTGAAATCCTTCTTGATGCTCTAGTAGATCACACACATCATTTTTTTGAGGAAAATATAGAGAATTAGATATTAACGTTATGTTTTGGGGATGTAATTGAAGATCATGAAAAATGATAGCAATGTATAAAGGATTTGTATTTGAATTTTTAGATGATGAGTTTCTTGATGTGATGTTTTTGTTAGTAGAAGTTGTTCCAAAGGAATATATAGGTATTTGGTGATACTTAACTAAAGTTAGGTTTCTAGATGGTGCAATGCCAAGAATTAAGAAGAGGTTTGATAAGTCTAGTAAAAATTATTTAAATATAGAGTTTTTTATTTAGTAGGGGCAAATGGTAATAGTCAACAAGGACAAGAGTGAGAAAATTAATTTATTGTAGTCCCATGATGGTGTGTTTGGACATGTCTTTGGGAAGCTTACAATAAGAAGTATTTTAGATGTAGAATATTATTGTCCAACACTCTTCAAATATTGTATGGTGTATAGTAAAACATGTAATGTGTGTCAATCCCTTGGGAATTATAGGATACCAACTACCCCCTTATGTCCTATATTTCCTATTAGGTCCTTTGAGAAGTGGGGAATTGATATTTTTGGACCCCTTCCTATAATAGCGTAAAAAAAAATAAACATAATTATTGCTACAATTTATTAGACTAAGTGGGTTGAAGCTCAACTAGTGAAGGATGACATAGAGAAATAATTTACATAGTTCATATATGAACAAGTTGTTAGCAAGTTTGGATTCCCAATGGAGATTATCTCTAATTAGAGTACCCATTTACTAAATAAAGTCATGGAAGACTTGATGACTTACTTCATGATCAATCATAGGAAGGCAACTACATATAAAATATGTACCAATCTTAAGGTGGAATTAACTAATCATAATTAAGGTTAACTCCTTGCAAAGGATGCAACTTTATAATTTGACACATGTGGTAAAAAGAATCCATGCAATACTAAGGTAATATAGGACCACAATCAGGTCAACCATATGGTTTTATCCATTCCAGTTGATGTATGACATTGATTCTATCCTTATCATTATATATAAAGTACCCACCATATGAATGATGATATGGGATAGAAAGAATGAAATGGAATCCATGAATGCCTATATAGTATGTGGAAAAATACCCCATTAAAAAGAAGAAGATAAAATAAAGAGAGTATTGGGACAAGATGCTAAAGTGGTCCCCTTTCAAGGTCAATGATTTGGTGATGGTGTACGGTGCCATAAACAAAAAGAGGAAGCATATAAAGTTTCTACCAACATATACGGGCCTTTACTATATAGTAGTCAAGCATAACAATGAGACCTACAATATTTAGGAGTTGGATGGAAGGCCTATCAATAAATTGGTGAACCACAATAAACCTAACTTATTTCATACTCCAAAAGTGATCAATCCAACTCCAAGGGTGAAGTAGAAAATAGGAGGAGAGATGTTGACACCAATTTTTTTAGGTTATTTGCATGTGTAATAACATGTATAATATACCATGAGATGGCTTGTTAGAGAAAATTATGACTTGATAGCTTGTTCAAGATGCTTATAATAGAGTAGCTTCATTGAAAAGGTTATGAAAACTATTAAATAATATAATGTTTGAACAAAAGTATAAAAGGAATATTTTGATAGGAATAGTTCATAGTGAATAGTAACAATGAATACTAAAAGTGAAAGTGTCATGGTCATGATCAATTTTCTTTGTTAAGTACCTTTTTCCCAAGAAGACATTTTGCAAATAATAATGTCTTTAGAAATCCAAGATAGTCAAAAGTGATTTTGGAAGTATTATGTAACTATAGGAAACTTCCAAAAGAAAAATATTTAGAAGCATATGATATTTGACTATCTCATGTAATCATAAAATATCTTAGGATTTTTGTTAAAAGATATTTCAAGTATGTTGATATTACTGAAGTAGTCTAAAAATCAGATCTCTAGAAAGTGTTGCCATGTGTTCATCTAGAGTTCTCAATGCAAGCAATATCTATATTCCATGAGTGTATAAATAGGGGAGATACCCATCATGGAAAACAAGTCAATTTGAGTTGACCAAGTGTGAGATAAAGGAAGTAATATAGATTCTAAGGTGTGAGTGAGAGTGATAAATCCAATCTAGCTAAGAAAGAGTGTCTCTTTGTCCATTGTGTCCAAGATTGTTAGATTGAGGGTGTGGAGCATGGTCATTGGAGAAGTCCATAAGAGGTGGAGGTTGAATAGGAGGGCCACGTTCAATCATGAGACAATCTAATGAGCATCTATGTACTTTTGTAATTTGTATGTATAATACAATTTATTATGTTTGTATTATGACATCTCTTGTGCTTCCATAACTTCATGTTTTTCACAATGTGCGAATGTTTTATTTTGTATGATATTTTTATGGTAACATACCATCACTAGATTAATACTATGCATCTACAAAAATGGGCATAGTAAGAGGAGATATTGAGGTAGTATTGTGTGTAAGTTGTAGTTCAACTAACCCATATTTCATAATTTTTTAAATGACCTCATAAATCATATTACATAGGCTTATTGGACAAAGTATCAAAATATTTTATCTCAGCTTTATTAGGAACCAATGTAATAAAAATACCATTGATATAACTTATTATATCCTTACTTTTCTAGGCCTCTTTAATTGTAACTAACATATCACTCTTTAATAAATCTAAATAAAATGAAGGAAAATTGTAGGAAATTCATTGGGGGCAGATGTGTTATTAGGATGGAAAGAGAAAATTGCTACATGTAGCTCCTCCATAGATATATTATTAGTCAACCACCCATTTTGTCCCTATGTGATAATTATGGAATATTTTGTAAAAGCTTATCATGTGTCTTCTTATCTTGCCTAGTATTTGACAAAAAAAATTAAATAATCAATTTCTTCCTTCATTATATCTTCTTTGTCCTCAAATTTTTTATGTGATGAAAATAAAATTTTGTTTTTGTTCTAACATGAAAATATTTTGTATTTCTATATCCTTAAGCCAATTATCCCTCGATTTTTGAACTAATATGACTTCTCCATTTTCAATGCATCATGATAATAAAAATGTAATTACCTTTCATTTGCATAAAAATCCTAAAACATTCTATTAGCTTCTACTATCTCTTGTAAATTTTTGAGGTTGGATTCAATTTCTTTATTTTCTTTATAAATATTATCAAAAAAATTGTCATTCCAAATCTTTATTTGTTCCTTTAAATATTTTATCCTTTGAAAAAACTTGTCCATATATGATCCTTCAAATTTCGATTCATCCCACCATAACATAACCATGTGGAAGAAACTAGGGTCTTGGAACCACATAGATTAGAAGTGAAATGGATTTCAATGACCATTATTGGGTAAATCACAAGTCAAAAGAATGGGTTTATGATTTGATCCTACTCGTAATAATATATATGAAGAGATTGTATACTCATTTAGTTGAAGAACATAAGCTTATACTGAGATGAGGGGACGAATAGTATAAGAACAACTTTTACTTTTTTTTCCAATATTATCCAATATAATCAATGGCAATATCAAAAAAATTAATCAAAGCAATGCACAAATCATCACACACAATAGACACCAATTTAACATGGTTCACCCAATGTGGGCTACTCCACGGAGAAAATATTTCACTAAAATTTTCTCAACAAATCTCTTGGGAATCACTTCCATATTATAATGTTTATAGACCCCTGTCCAAAGGAGACACCAATCCCCTAATGCTCTTATTTGTGGATCTCTCTTCATAGGAGAACTCTTTCTTCTTTTCTCTGGTTCATGGAACTTGATCCAGGAGATCTCTATCTCCTCAAATGGTTTGTGGATCTCTCTCCACATAAGAACTCTATCTTCCTAGTTGGTTCATGGATCACACTCCATAGGAGAACTCTTTCCCCTTGCTCTAGTTCATGGAATTATATCCATAGGAGAACTCTTTCTCCTCTGCTCTGGCTGGTGCTCTTCTAGAAGACTTTTTACCCCACTACATTGGCTTGTGGATCTCTTTCCACAGAAGACATCTGTCCTCACTACCTTGGATAATGGATATCTATCCACTAGAGGCTATTGTCCTCTACTATTTTACCTCAAAATATTTTTCTCAACTCTGCTCAATATCTATCTCAAATATACACTAAACACTATCCTCAATATAGTACAAATCGTCTCTAACTCTATCTCAGGTCTAGCACAAATCTACTCTCAAATTTGCACCAAAATTTGTCCTCAAACCTTAACACAAAGCTTGATAAAATCACCAATCAAATCTACTCAGATATACCCCAAACCTTAACACAAAGCTTTAACAAATCAAACCTACTATTAATACTGTCTCAAGTCTTCACCAAGACTTGCTCAAATCTACCTACAAGTCTTCACCAAGACTTACCTCAAATCTACCTACAAGTATTCACCAAGACTTACCTTAAATATGCCTTTAAGTTCTCTCAATAACTTACTCAATCTGATCTCAAGTCTTCACCAAGACTTACCTCAAATCTACCTTTAAGTTCTCTCAAGAACTTTCTCAACCTGCTCTCAAGTATTCACCAAGACTTACCTCAAATCTATCTACAAGTCTTCACCAAGACTTACCTCAAATATGACTTTAAGTTCTCTCAGAAATTTGCTTAATCTACTTTCAATACACACTCAAAAAAATCACAAAACATGATCAATCAATTTCAAATATTGCACATAATGCTATCAAATGCTTTGTCTAATATTCAAGGTAATTCCTTTAACTTGAAGCAGTTTAGACATATTCCATTTAGAATTAGTTTAACCTCTAGAACATATAGAGAATGGTGTACTCTATCAAAAAATCAATATGTTCTACTCAATAATTAAGTTTATCGCTTTCACAAATATGGTTTCTAATGTTTGCACATTCACTTTCAATATCACTCAAATCCAATGCTCAAAAATTTCACTCAATCATTCAATCAATGAAACACAACTTGCTCACAAACCCTAAACAAGTATTTTCAAACTTCTTCAAACAAAAATCATAATATGGGTATCAAAACCTAACTCAAATATTTCTCAATATCTATCTCAAATCAAATCATCCATCAATAAGGTACACTTAAAATTTCTCACACATTTCCAACAATAGTCATCAATCCTTTTCACTCCACCTTATATTTCATACATTCATTTCAAACACTCTAAACAAAAGATAGTGTGCCGATACCTTTTTGCTTTGATGGAGATATGTTTCAAAATCTGTTTTACTTGAAACAAAACCCTCTTGCCAAATCTAGGTTAGATAGCAATAGTCTATCTCAAAATCTCTACACAAATATTATCCTCAACAATTATTTCATCATTCAATATTTACAATAAAATGTCAAGTCACAAATACACCTTATTATCTCCAATCTTCTCAAAATAATATTCAATACATAAAAATAAAGTTTCTCTGTTAGCACCTTATAATAATATTCAATACATAAAAATAAAGTTCCTTTATTAACACCTTATAATATCCAATCTTCTCAAAATAATATTCAATACATAAAAATGAATTTCCTTTGTTAACACCTTATAATCTCCAATATTCTATTTTCTAAACATAAAATATTATTTCAACAACCCTTATGACTCCCTAAATTTTTAATGTATACCCTTTAATTTTCACGTGGCCTCAAACACTTTCCCACATTCCAAACTTTGGAAAAATTAAATTAAAAATTGCATACCTTAATTTTGGCCCACGTCACCAAAAATATTTGTGCATGTCTTCGATGACTAGCGCTCAATGACTAGTGCCTAAAATCAAACCTGCGACCTAAGCCACCATAGTGCCTTATCCCAAGGCTAAGCTACCGTTTGGGCTACACACCCACACGTGAATGAAGGGACCTTCACACCTATACAATATCTTCTGCTCACAAATTTTGGAGAAGACTAAAATCCTCTCCTCCTTTACCAAAACTAATCACGTGGAATTCAAAACCATGACCTACTCCTTACAATGCCTTAGCCACACCTTCGACTATCATTTGCACTACTCAGTGCTATGGGATAATCTTGTTGCACTAATCGAATACAAATATGTCTCCTTTATTAAAATGATTTACAAGCTTCTTCTTCCTTCATGAAAATGCAACACTCAATTTACTATTACTTGGGCATTCAAATATTGCATTGTTGTTAGACTTAGGAAATGAAAAATATTTCCTATTAATACTCTTCCTTTGCATTTGAAACACATCGTCCCTTTTGAATTTTGAAATAAAACTTTAAACTTGGCACATTTATTTATTTAAATTAAAATTTTAACCTTAGGTTAAAATATTTTAATTTAAATTAAAACCTTTTGCCAACCTTTCCAAACTGCTCAATGGGTCTTGTCGGGGATATATATTTTTTAATGATTCCTTGGACCTTGTTATTTCTCACCTCTTTCTTTTTACAAATATTATAATATTATTATTTCTTTTTAAACTTGCTTCCTTTTTCTTGGGTCTTCTACCTTTTAGGCCTCTTTAGGCATATAATATTTAAAATAAATATTATACCCTTTTCTTATTTTAAAAACTTCCTTTCTTTTTGGAGAATCAACCTTTTGACATTAATGACGACAAAACTGGACATCAGACCTCTTGACATCAATGGCAACAAAATTTGCTCAAATTTCCAACATTAGTAACCTTTTATTGGATAAGAAAATTTTATCCAGTATTTCTAGTGTATGAGTTTACCCAATGCATCTATTATCCCATGTATATTGAAAATTTTAAGGACTAACATCCTAAAGGTCATTTGAGTTTATAAATGAATCCAAATCCCGCATTGATTTAGACCATAATTGAATATGACCCTTCTTTTCCAAAGAAGATAGAACAATGCTGAAATCACCCCAAATAATTGATAGATCACAATAAATCATCATTGTATTTTTAAAAAATAATTCCAAGGTCTTTCTAGCATCTTTCATGAGTAACCATGGTTGTAGCATATATATTTATAGCCCCAACTTTGATCTTTTTCTCTTTTATACAAAATAGTCCAACAACCCAATTACTTTTTTATTCTAATAATTACCCATCCCATTTACATTTTTCCATATTGTTGTAATATCATTTGAAACTCCTTTAGAATAAATTTCTAGATAATCACCCATCTTCCAAATATTTTAAAACTTATCCTTACATTCATCACTACCTAATTTTATTTCTTATATCAAAATAAACTTAGGACTATAACAGCCTGAAAATTTCTTAATAAATTAATTTTTAAAGGTCTTATTCATACCCCTATATTCCATGATATTATTTTCATCTTCTTCATTTTTTTACTTTTATTAGTGGGCTTGGCCCCGCTTCTTGTTAACACCTATGATATTTTTATTTGGCTTTCCAGATCGATATCCATTTGAGTTATGTTTTATATTTTTGCATGCTTTCATGGCCTTCCTCTACTTTTTTAATTCCCACAAACATTTGTCTCTTTATTAATATATTCTATTTTATCATATTATTCATAATGAGACTTATCTTCTAAAGATTTATGTTTCCTTAGACAATCCAAATGCAAGGAATAACCTCATTAACACTTTCTTATTTATGTTATCTTAAAAATCTTAAAGTGCATAGATCATCCTCCATAGTAATTACTTTCTTATGTTATCTTGGAAACCCTTAATTTGCTTGGATACTCCATTTGCTTTTATTGATTGTGCTACTGTAGGCAAAAAATCCACCTCCCAGAAGAAGAAATGATTATTGGATTTGCCTAATTTTTCTCAATTTGTTCAATTTTGATTAAAATGTACAAGTGGTCAAAATGTACAAGTAGGTGTAAATGTACAAGGTTGCAAATGTACAACTTAAAATATCAATGAAATTAGGTGAAATGTGCATTTGAGATGAATTTGATAAAAATCAAATTAGACTTAGTAAAACCTTGTAATTAATTGTTTTGAGATAGTTCGGGATGGCAGTTGTAAGTAATGTGATTTCTCATGAACACTTTGGAATATCCCAGGCATCCATTATATATCCCCCCATTCAATTTTTCAGTTTGTTGATTTATGGTTTCATTCATTGATAAGTTCTTGGTTGTTCATGGTAGGAATTCTGAGCTATCATTGTTGATGTTCATTGTTGAGTATATGGCTATTGTGACCAATAATGATGGATATATCGTATAGGAATATATATATAGTGAATAAATTAGAAAAACCTTTTTGATTCCAGGATGTTGTGAATTCCATTGTATTATTATTATTGCATGTTGTAGATTATGTCTTGAATGATTAAATTGCTATGTCAGATTGGTGGAATTACAATGGAATTAGCTTCTGATGTTCCTACGATCCTGATGTAAGAGTGAGAAATTATTACATAATGTATTATGGTTGTATAAAGACATCATATGTCAATTGTACAGTTTTTAAAAACATTGGTGGTGATAGTAATTCAATGCTATTGAATTAGGGTTTGCATGTTGGAAGGAAAGTTAACCATTGCAATAGGAAATCATCCCAAAATTTATCCTGAAGAGATCTGTATTGTAAATTTACAAATTATTTAATGAAGTATTCAATAAGGGTTTATGCAAATTATACAACCTAACCCCAAACCATACAAATGATCGTTCTCCTAATTTGGAATTAAACTTGCATGATAAATCTTCTCGTTTATGGAAATTTGTTGTTTCGGAGAGATCGATTACAAAACTGATTGATTTGAGTTACAAAGCCATTTTTTGGCAAATTGACTAAGTGGAAAATCATACAAGTTGTAGTTTTGTGCAATTTGTATCATACAACTATATGATATGGTGATAATACAACCAATTTTGAGTCTTTTGAAAATCGTACAAGGCAAATCATACAAGTTGTATGATTTGGGTAATATTATTCCAAAGCCTTGGGAATAATTTCTACACCTTCTAAATCACTTTCTCCTTTGATAATACTACATATTTGTACTACATTTGGCACCATTGTCTTATCAAAATTTGGTATTTTTGTTAAAAATGGATCAAAATTGCTACAGTTGAGAAGCTCCTACAAAGTGATAAACTATGAATAGTACCAAATTGGAGGTGAATGACAAACACAAGTGTTCAAAGTCATAGGAGACATGATCAAAGAGAAGATATCCTAGTTAGAAGGAGCATGAGAATTTCTCAAAGAGTGAACGTGAATAGTTCTAAACACAATACACATGAACCAGTGATAGAACAAGTATGGACATATGACAAAGGATATATTGAGAGGTTGGATACATTGTTGATCAAAATAGAAGAAGAGGAGCAAGAAGCATCTAGAGTCAAGAAGAAAATTGATGTAAGTGAAGATGTTAACAAGGAAACTATGTGAGATCGAAGTGAGTGGATGGTAACACCTAATAAAATGGTAGATAGGTTGTAAAGAAGTGGTGGATGGGAGTCAAGCACCAGAGAGATAGCATGTGAGGTCTCACGAGGAAATACTAGGGCCACAACCTACACACTAGTGAAGGAGATCGAAGAGTGAAGATGCATAGGAGATTGGCATATGACTATTTGGTGAGTATAAGATACCTCGAGTGGATACTTTCGATGAGGACCAACATAGTGAATCACCTATAAGGAGGAATTAGTAAAGTATTCCAGGAGATACTTTATCAAGTAAAGAAGAAGGACCACCAATAATGGCTAACTTAGTCAATCAAGGAGGGAATCAGAGATATCCACATTTTATGGGTGAAGGAAAGTAAGACCTGATAAGACACATTAGGACATGCATAACCATTTGGAAAGCAAATGGTATGGATCAACCAGATGAATGGTTGTGACTATTACCTACTATGTTACAAGGGATTTCCATATATTGGTATTTGAAATGACAAAATACACCAAATTTATAGGCCTAGAACACAATGAAGGATAAATTCATTAAGGAGTTTCACCCTTTGAAGGATGATGGAAATATTATAACTGAATTTTGTGCCACTAATCAAATATCAGATGAAGATGTAAAGTCATATAATCGTCAACTAAAGCATTTGGTGGACAAGATGCAAATGCCTCTAGTAGATGTATATGTGAAATGATGGTTTGTAGATGGATTACTACCTAAATATAAGAAGAATATGAAGGCAGTCACATCTTCCACATATGAAGAAGCTTTGGAGAATACAAATAATTTGAAAGCGAGGTGAAACAAACAATCGTAGGAATGATATCACATTCTAAGTGCAACGATTCAGATAGTGACAAAGATAATACAATATAATAAATAGTACAATCATTCCAAAAGGAATTTGATAAGATAATAAAAGAGGCAAAAGGTAAAGTTATGCAGGATAGGAAGGATATCTAGTGTACATAATGTAAGTCTGAAGATCACACGAACGTGACTTACCCACATAATGACTATTGTCACATTTACAATGTACTTGGACATGAAGTGGTACAATATCCATTTAATGAAAAGGTGCATCCATAGGTTCTTTCAATTTAAGAGCAAGAGGAGAAACCAAAAACTCAAGGAAGTGGCCAATAGGCTACCAGTGGCGGTTATAGGAATAATCAAATAAGGGGAAGACAATACCAAGGCAACCAACAGGAAGGATAGTCACTTGTAGTATGATTTGGAAGGAATACCAATCATACAATGCTACAATTTCTAGGAGTGGGGATATTTTATGAAGAATTGTCCTTCATCCCAGAAATAAGAAATACAATAGACCAATGATACACACATGTATATGGTGTGGTTCACAGAACCCCAAGGAAATGAATTGTCCAAAGCAAGCAAGTTCTAGTAACTTGCAGAATATGAACTTTTTAAACATTTGAGGTACGTCGAGTTAGAGAGGAAACCAATTAATTCCTAGTCATGATAAGGAATCAGGCTAAGAAAGACAAGTATATTGAACCTACCAAAGAAAAGAAGTGATAGCAAGAGTTGAAAAGGGTACTTGAGGAAGAAGCACAAAAATCAAAGTAGTTGAGACTAGCAGGAGAAAAGGAGTTAAAGCAACCATGCACATCAAAAAATAAAGTAGTTGTGCAAAATATGGTAGCACAGGTCCTAAATACAACTATCGATATTAAGATGGCTAGTTTGTTAGAAGTCATCCCATCGTTACATAAAGCGATGGAGAAGAAATACAACCTCATAATATGATGGAAGTACAGATCCAATCAATCAAGGAAGAATAACAAAAGAACTATTTTGTGGATCCAACCATATTGATAATTGATGTGGGGAAGAAACCTACATTAGTCCATATAGATATCTTGGGGCACAAGTTGACACAAGTTATTATGGATGAAGGATCCAATGTTAAAGTGTTAATTGAGAAGACTTGGCAAGATATTGGTACTTTGTCATTATGGGAACCTAGCTTCCAATTGTATGGTTCTAACCAATACAGAATTGAGACAAAGGGTGTCTTGATGGCACAACAAGTTATAATAGCTGACAAAAAATTTATCTTGGATTTTATTACAATTACCATGTAAAATTCAACATATGATGCTTTGTTAGGAAGAGGATGGCTACAAATAGCCAAAGTTAATCACAACCAGGGAAATGACCAAATCACCTTTATGAAAGGATAGCATAAATACATGATCAAATTGAATAACTAGAAGATCAGTGAGGATGTGTCCATGACCAATGATTCAGGTAATTATTCTGGTGAAGAAGAGTATGAGCCTAATGAATAAGGGATGATGTACCTAGAATATTATAGCGAAGATGAAGTTCAATTTAATAGCAGAATCCTTCATTGTAAAATGGAGGAGTATGAGGTTTTTAATCCACCTATATCTATATTAATAGATATAAGACCATGAAAAAATAATATTAGATGAATGTCATCCCTAAACCAAAGAAAGAAGAAGAGGAAAAATGGATATTTCCTAAAAGTTTTGCAGAATATACTATGGAAGATGTAGAAATTGATGCAAGACCAATGCATCCAATGAATGTGGAAATGCGGTAATAAAGCCTAGAGATATTAATTATGAAGGAACTCAGATAGTGGATGTAAAACTAGGAATAAAGGAAAAACCTAGAATTATCCATTGTGGTGATGATTGGGATATAGTATTGAAAGCAATAGTTTTCAAGATACTTTGGGAGTACAAATATGTATTTTATTGGATGTATAAGGAACTGAAAGATATACCACTAGGATTATGTGTCCACAATATCACACTAATACCTAGGGTACAACTGGTGAGAAGAAGACCTTATAGGATGAACCCAAAGTATGCTACACTAGTGAACGCAGAAATAGAAAAGATGTTAGATGTAGGCATCATATTTAGAGTCACTACTAGTGACTAGGTTTCCCTTATTATGGTCACCTTGAATAAGGAAGTGGATAATATTTAAATATGTGTGGGTTTCAGGAGTTTTAACGCAGTAATGATCAAATATCCCTTCCCAATTCCTTTCACAAACTCTATTCTGGAAGAGGTTGTAGGACATGAAATTTATTTTTTCTTAGATGGGTTTTTTGGGTACAAAAAGATAAGTATAGCCAAGTAAGATAAGCTAAAGACCATATTTATTGTGAAAAATAATATCTATGCATACAACCGAATGTCATTTGGGCTATGTAATGCCCTAGCCACATTCAAGCGCATTATTCTGTACATCTTTGATCAATTGACCACAAGGAACTTAAAGGTATTCTTGGATGATTGGTTCATTTATGGTAAGGTCAAGGATCATCTACCTTGTCTTAGTGAGTGTATGAGTAGGTTTAGGAATCTAAAAATCTCCCTGAACCCAAGAAAGTGTTTATTGATGGTACCTTATGGGAAATTTTTAGGAATATAGTGTGTAGTGAAGGGTTGAAGACTGATCCTGATAAAATTCATGTTATATTACACATGGAGGAGCCATATGATGTGATATCGTTAAAAACCTTCCTTGGATCCATGGGATACTAAAGGTTCATCAATAACTATGCACATCTGTCTTACCCATTATATTATTTGAAAAAAAAGAATGTTCCTTTCAGATGGATGGAGGAGCACCAAGGATATTTTGAAGAATTGAAAGCTAAACTTGTCAATAGTTCCATTTTTGTGTTATGTAAATGGGATAAGTAATTTCATGTCCACATCGATGCGTCAAAATTTGTGGTTGGATGTGCATTAGCTCAAGAAGGATAGTTTAGGCTAGATCAACCTATATTTTTTACAAGTCACCTATTATCATGGACAGAGAGAAATTATAGTACAATGAAGAAAGAAGCTTTAGGGATGGTATATGTGGTATACAAATTTAGCCATTACATATTGGTAAAACCTTTTTTCTTCTATGTAGATCATCAAGTTTGTTGTACCTAATAAATAATCTAGTCATAAAAATACTGGTCAACAAATGGCTCATCACTTTACAAGAATTTGTATTTTGAGTAGTAGTTCGACCTGGTAAGGAGCATGTGATTGCAGACTAGTTATCTTAAATATGATTAGGAGAACCTACAGGGATGTGAATTCAAGATGAATTCCCTGATGTACAGTAATTTGTAATTAATATTGTGTCATCTTGGTACAAGTTGATTGGTCAATATTTATCTACAGGTGAGTTGCCACAAGAGCTAACGATAATAGAAAATAAGAAGATAATCATGAAGTTAGCATATTTTCAGTTGATAGTTGGATCATTGTACAAAATGGGTGTTGATGATATCCTATGAAGATGTGTGATGGATGAGGAAGTTAAAGTAAAATTGAGGGAAGCTCATGAAGGTTTGGCAAGAGGACACATGGGGCTAGATGCCACTGCTCAAAAAGTACTATTAACAGAATTATGATGGCCCATGTTGTACAATGATGTAAAAGAATATGTACAAGCATGTGATACTTTACAAAGAGCAAGAAAACCAGTATGATGAGACTTTATGCCATTGCATCCATCACAACCCCAGTAGTTATTTGAAATATGGGGATTGGAATTTGTTAAACCATTAAAAACTACTCGTAGGAGGAAATATCGATACATCTTGGTAGCTACTGAATACCTAACAAAATGGGTTGAAGTAAGAGCACTACCAGATAACACGACAAAGAGTACAACTTGATTCTCATATGAACAAGTGATTACAAAATTTGGTATTCCACTACAAATAAGAAGTGATCAAGGAGGTCACTTTGTGAATGAGATCATCAAAAAACTGATGATTGATTTTAGGATTTTTCTCTCCTTGTCTAGTATGTATTATGCTAGAGCCAATGGGCAGGTAGATTCAACCTTTTTACAAAACCTATGGGATAGAATGAGAAGATTGGGAGGAAAGGTTACCATTTATTTTTTAGGTATACCAAACCACCTTTAAACCAATGATAGACCATATGCCATTTTAGTTAATGTATGGTCAAGAGGCAGTAGTGATAGTGGAGTTCTTGGTACCAAGTTTGCAGGTAGTCATGGAGCATCGCTTAAGTGACCAAGAAAATATAGAGGAAAACTAGCAACACTAATAAAGTTTGATCATAGAATATTCATGGTATATTGGGTGATCAAAGTGACCCAGAAGAGAAGGAAGTTGTGGCATGATAAGAACCTTTAAAATTATAACTTAAGCAAGGTGACTTAGTTCTAAATTTTAATAGAAAATAGGAAATCAATCCAGGGAAGTTGAAGATATTTTGAATTGGTTCCTTTCAAGTTATATAAGTGATGGATAATGGGGCAGTCAAACTACAAAATTTGAATGGAATCAAGATACCCAATACTGTGAATGAGTCAAAGTTGAAGCCTTATAAAGTGTAGCGTCTATTTACTTATTTAGAGGAAATTGAAAGAAGACGAAGAGAGAAATCTTGGTCCAATGAAACATAGAGAAGAACTCAAGGTCCATTACAAGAGGACCTGTTGGTCACGAATCTGCCACAGGAAAGGATTTTACAGAAAATGCACACTAGACCCGGCCAACATTGAAAGGCTGAGAGAAAGAAATGTCTCTCAAACCAATCTCTAGAGTGGGCTGGTTCCCTTACTATTTTAAGCTTGTTTTTAGATCAAAGTTATAGGAAAGGAATTATAAAGATGTAGAAAGAAACGAGAAATATGGCCGTAGGACGAATTTATTAGATCGGGAAAGAATAACATCAGATAACTCTAAGTACGCAAATAGCAAATAGCAAAAGACAGTGACGTGATTCACTCACAACCTTGTGCGGATGACCTCCAAAGTAACATTCCAGAACTCACTCCCTTACTAGCAAATGTTAAAACTCGATACAAAATTAAAACTAAGTAGCAAATAAGAAATGCAAGCACAAATTAGGAATGCAGAATACAGAAGGGAAAATACACAAAAAATTGCTTGCAGAACCAGAGAGCCAAATGTCTTATATTCATGCAAAGTACTTGAAAATATTTCAGCAAAAGTATCTCTCTAACTCCCGATACTTGTTCTTGAGATTTACATTGATTTATATAGAGGTCTTGCCTCTTTGCAGCATTAAAAATATGAAACGGACCTCCTCGAGATCTAAAAATTATGCAACGTAAACAAGGAGATGATATCCTTAAACAGCCTCGAAGAAACCAAAAATTAAATGCCATAATGAGGAGTCGGTCGTCTTCATTAAATTGTGTTCTTGAAAATATGCTTGAAACCGTTAGAAAAATCATGAACAACAGCTTCGAATAATGGAAATCTTCAATTTTGGTAGCTTGGGCGCGTTCTTCTACCTTGACCACATCGGAAAGTAGCAACACATTTAATTCTGGAGTGCTTTGAATCATCGGAACTCACAAAACTATATCGGGCTGTTTGAACCGCTTTCTGGCACGAAACTGTAACAGGTCACGAAAACGCGACATGTCACGAAATCGCAACGTCTTTCTACTCCGTACGCTTCTGTCACTTTGAACCCGTGAAAATCAAACATGTCATGAAATCGCTACATATTCATCTTCTTTATCTCCTTCGCTACCCTAAACCGTGAAAACGCGACGCTGCGCAATTTCGCTACGTTTCTGTCTTTGGCTCTATCTTCCCTTCTACGTCGCGAAAATCCGACATGTCATAATTTTGCTACCACTTTTATGCATGTTGTACGGTCCTGCTTCTAAGCCATGAAAATGTGATACTCTTGCCTCCATGTCACGATTTCTCTACCACTTTTATGCCTTAAGCCTTTTTTGCTCACTGTGTCGCGAAATCGCGACGTTTGCTTGCATTCTCCACTGTTCCCACTTTTTGTCATGATTTCACGACGTCTTCGTGCCTTCAATATTTTCATACACTTGAACCGCGATCACACAACACGTAGCGATTTTGTGACATCCTTCTCTTTGCTTGGCTTCATCCCAAAAATGTCACAAAATCGCGACGTCTTTGCCTTAATCTTTTCTGTCCACCCACGCCGCGACCACACAACATGTAGCGATTTCGCTACGTATTTTGCCTCATGTGCCTTGCTCATTATTCCGTTGTGAAATCATGATGAATTTTATTATCATTGTCCTTGGCTTGGTTTTGTCCCGATTTCATGACAACTTCGTCGCTTAGCCTCTATTGACCATTTTGACCGTGAAAATCTAACACATCGCGATATCGCGACGATTTTGCCCCCCTACTGCTGTTGACTGCACTGATCGCGATTTTGCGACACGTCGCGAAATCGTGACAATTTTGCGTTTGATTTCTCTCTCCTCGTCCAACCCGCGATAACACGACATGTCGCGATATCGCGACGGTTTTCAACTTTGGCTCTCCATGCTATTTTTTGTCGCGATTTCATGACAGTCTTCGGACTTAGGCATTTTTTTGCATCAAAACCTATAGAGGAGTTAGAATTTCAACAGCTTATGCATGAATAAATAGCAATCAAAATAAATGTGGCAAAAATGCCAACATTCTTGGTGGCTCGCGGGGTATACAGTTCTGCTGTATGCACGAATCCCAGGCCTAAATCCATTGGGCAACAGAGTCATGAAAACTTAGAACAGAAAGTTGGCTGCTGGGGTTCATCTCGATGGACTACTGCAACAACTTTTCTAAATAATTGAAACTTAAATAATTTGCATTTAGCTTAACTGATCAGGTGTTGTAAAATAATCTCCATGAAAGCACCAGGGATATAAAAATGGAAATTAATAGAATGAGATCCTGCGGATGCGCAGGCGGTGAAATGTGAATGGAATAGTGATATGATGGAATGGTGGAGTAGAGGAGTGATGCGGTAGATATAGTAACAGAGTGCTTCTATGCTACCAACTGTTATGGAAGGGGAATGGAAGTAAATGAAATAATGGAATGGAAGTGGAATAAATGATGAAAAAGGTGTGAACCGTGGATAAACTGTGATAAATGCTAAAATGACAGAGAACTTAGAAGAAAGGGATAAGAAGAAGCGGGAATAATAGGAAGGGAAAAAGAAACAACAGTAGTGGATTTTTTTACTACAGAAGAAAAGGAGTAGAAGAAGAAGGAAAATGAAGAAGGGGAAGGAAGAAAAAGAAAGAGGAAGGAAGAAATTGATAGGAAGCCACTAACTACTGGGAAAGAAGAAGAAAAAGAAAGAAAAACACGTACCTACGGACTCACATGCAAAAAGAGCCAAAGTGGACAAATGAAAACAATACTTTCTTTTTTCTTTTTTCTCTTTTTTCTTTTTTTTTTTTTTTTTGCTATATACACAAGTTTACGACATGATTGGCATGTTGCCACCACAAACCCAGTCTTAGAGGGTTATCCGGTAAATCGACAATGTCCTAACCAGATCCGATCATACTTGAGTCGATCCTTGAAATTGGGATGACCTCTTCCTAAAGTTCTCCAAGTTGCAGACCTGGGTAAATTATCCTGCATGCCAGTACCCACATAATCGACAAATAATGTAGCAAAAACATTTGCCACATGGAAATCTCCTGTAGGTATCCATTGTAGCAATGACTGAAGCCAATACCACCATATTGGAGGATTCCCTGGTTGTGAACTGAGAACAGGTTCTTCCAACTCCTGGATGTGATCACGAAAATTGTCCAGCGACAGTCCTTTCTCCAGGATCTCTTTGGGCTCTTCCTCTTGATGAGGCATGCTCGACAGGTTTTGACTAAATGCTTGCGTGTTGTGCACAGTTATGCCCTCCTAGTGCTCAGGTTCCTGAACTTGAATTTGTTCCTCTCCTTGGCTCATCCCCTGATAGACATTGCAAGCAACCATATGGTTCATTGCTGGGAAAGTGCTTGCATATGCCCATTGTGGGTCTTGGATGAAAGCTGCCTCTTGCATTCCACATAGCTGCATCTCAGGTTTCTACACAGTATAAGAGATCTGGTGTGAAAAATGTTGTGCGGGATAAACAGGAACATCAACTACTGGATAAGGTGATGGAGTCTCTTCCCACGGTAATTTTCTTGATAGGAGCAGAAGTTGTTCCGCTCGCAATGCTTCCTCAAATAGTTGAGGGAACCTTCGTTCACCTGATTACAACAAGAGGAGGCCTATGTCAGAATGGAAAGCTCGAACATAGAAGAGGTGGGATTGGGTGGGTGTCGGTCGGATCTTCTCTGGAATTCTCTTCTAGCTTCTCAAGAATCGAACATTGAAGTCTGTGATGCTCTCTAGAGGTGCTCTTGCGATGTACATTAAAAACTAAAAGGGATCCTGAGAGCCGTTAAAGGGATCTTCATCAAATCTTCTGATTAGTGCTCCTACTAGATCATCCCATGAGCTGATGCTTTGACGCCTGAGTAGTCTGTACCATTGTAATGCTCTTCATTGCAAAGACAGAACTAGGAGTCTGATCATGACATCCTCATGGTTAATGCCATGGATGGTTGACAAAGCAGCAACATCTTCAACATGCTCTAGAGCCATGCCCTCGGTGCCATCATATTTTGTAAGAGCTTTTAGGGCACTTTTGGGAATCTCATGCCAAATTTGGAGATTCAGAGGGCCAAGATCATCCCATCTAGGAAAAACCCTCGCCATTATAGTAGTGGTCTACGAGATCATGGCTATCGCCATTAAGTCAGAGTCACCAAGTGAACATTCTTTTCTCCGCGTGTAAGGTCAAGGCTGCTCACCAAACCTTGATTCCTCCGGGGTATCTTCTTTTAGCTTGAAAAAGGCAGGCGTCCATGATCAAGAAATTTGGATCTTCAACTCAGCAAAGTCACCAGATGAACTTACAAATCTCCGCTATGAGGTCAAGACAGCTCATCAAAATCTTGAGACCTCCGGGTATGAAATAATAAAACAATCAATCTCACCGATTATGGATCTTTTGAGACAGAAGAAGTCTGTCCCACTAGGCGTGCCAAAAACTGTTGGTCACGAATCTTCCACAGGAAAGGATTTTATAGAAAATGCACCCTAGACCCGGGCAACATTGAAAGGCTGAGAGAAAGAAATGTCTCTCAGACCAATCTCCAGAGTGGGCTGGTTCCCTTACTATTTCAAGCTTGTTTTTAGATCAAAGTTACAGGAAAGGAATTATAAAGATGCAGAAAGAAACGAGAAATATGGCCGTAGGATGAATTTATCAGATTAGGAAAGAATAACAACAGATAACTCTAAGTACGCAAACAACAAATAACAGAAGAAAATGGCGTGATTCACTCACAACCTTGCGCGGATGACCTCCAAAGTAACATTCCAGAACTCACTCCCTTACTAGCAAATGTTAAAACTCAATACAGAATTAAAACTAAGCAGCAAATAAGAAATGCAAGCACAAATTAGGAATGTAGAATATAGAAGGGAAAATACACAAAAAATTGCTTGCGGAACCAGAGAGCCGAATGTCTTATATTCATGTAAAGTACTTGAAAAGCTTTCAGCAAAAGTATCTCTCTAACTCCCGATACTTGTTCTTGAGATTTACATTGATTTATATAGAGGTCTTGCCTCTTTGCAGCATTAAAAATATGAAACGGACCTCCTCGAGATCTACAAATTATGCAACGGAAACAAGGAAATGATATCCTTAAACAGCCTCGAAGAAACCAAAAATTAAATGCCATAAGGAGGAGTCGGTCGTCTTCATTAAATTGTGTTCTTGAAAATATGCTTGAAACTGTTAGAAAAATCACGAACAACAGCTTCGAATAATGGAAAATCTTCAATTTTGGTAGCTTGGGCATGTTCTTCTACCTTGACCACATCAAAAAGTAGCAACACATTTAATTTTGGAGTGCTTTGAATCATCGAAACTCACAAAACTGTATCGGGCCGTTTGAACCGCTTTCTGGCATAAAACTGTAACAGGTCACGAAAACGTGAAATGTCGCGAAATCGTGACATCTTTCTACTCCATACACTTCTGCCGCTTTGAACCTGTGAAAATCAAACATGTCACGAAATCGCTACATATTCGGCTTCTTTATCTCCTTCGCTACCCTGAACCGCGAAAATGTGACGCTGCGCGATTTCGCTACGTTTCTGTCTTTGGCTCTATCTTCCCTTCAGGGTCGTAAAAATCTGACATGTCGCGATTTTGCTACCACTTTTATGCATGCTATACGGTCCTGCTTCTAAGCCGCAAAAATGTGACACTCTTGCCTCCATGTCACGATTTCACTACCACTTTTATGCCTTAAGCATTTTTTTCTCACTGTGTCACGAAATCGAGACGTTTGCTTGCATTCTCCACTGTTCCCACTTTCTGTCGTGATTTCGTGATGTCTTCGTGCCTTCAATATTTTCATACACCTGAACCATGACCACACAACATGTAGTGATTTCATGAAATCCTTCGCTTTGCTTGGCTTCATCCCAAAAATGTCGCAAAATTGTGACGTCTTCGCCTTAAGCTTTTCTGTCCACCCACGTCGCGACCACACAACACGTAGCGATTTCACTACGTCTTTTGCCTCATCTGCCTTGCTCGTTATTCCGTCGTGAAATCACGATGAATTTTATTATCATCGTCCTTGGCTTGGTTTTGTCACGATTTCACGACAACTTCGTCGCTCAGCCTCCATTGACCATTTTGACCGCGAAAATCTAACACGTCGTGATATCGCGATGGTTTTGCCCCCTGCTACCGTTGACTGTGCTGACCGTGATTTTGTGACACGTCGTGAAATCGTGACAATTTTGCATTTGATTTCTCTCTCCTCGTTCGACTCGCGATAACGCGACATGTCGTGATATCGCAACAGTTTTCAACTTTAGCTCTCCATGTTGTTTTTTGTCACGATTTCACGACAGTCTTCAGACTTAGGTGTTTTTTTGCATCAAAACTTGTATAGGAGTTAGAATTTCAACAGCTTATGCATGAATAAATAGCAATCAAAATAAATGTGGCAAAAATGCCAACAGGACCCTAAAATGGGATTTGTATGCCTATTTGCAGAAGGGGAGGATATAAGGCCTATCATAAAAAAATAAGAATTGGTACCTTGACCTAGGGAGAAAATAAGAATGTGAGTCCATGTAAGGTTTGTAGATGGGACTGAACATATTGAAGAAGAAGACAAAGAATGGATTCCTCCAAATTAGAGAAGGAATCAAGGATTAATATCATTAAAAACCCAATTAGAGTAGGGAATTGTGTACCCATAGTTGGAGTGTAGAGAACTATCTCAAAAAATAGAAGGTCAAAGAAGGATATGACTAATGATATGATAGAAAGATAAGATCAATACCTTTGATATGGAATTTCCAAAGAGGAACAAAAATGAAATTTTGGATGAAGAGCTCATAGAACTTACTTTGTTAGCTTTGATAGGATTATTGTAGAAAAGGATGCAACATCAGATCCAATAGTTACAAGAGGAGTATAAAAAATTGTAAGATCATACTAAAATACTTTATGAAAAACTACTCAATATTTGGATGTGATGATGAAAAGGTTGGATGAGCAAAGGATAGTTGGGTTACGAGAATTAGAATTCAAAGGAGATGAACAAGATGTGACATAGCAGGAAAATGGTACATACCATGAGGGTGCAAGTACTAGTGAGGGAAGAGGACTACATATAGCATCACATGGCATGAAAAATGATCCACCAATAACAACAGAAGTTGCGGAGATAGTTTGGCATAAAATCAAAAAAAATATTACAACCACAAGGTAATGTACATGAGGATTCAATCAAATCTAGTGATGGAGGTATGCATTGGTTAGTAAGGGATTATAGTCTAGATAGTATTGGTGATGACTTCTTAAGGTGACCATAAGAACCTCATGCTCATACTGACCTTGAGGCCTATGCAATAGCCTATCGATAGTTGAGATGACAAAAAAATAAGTGACTAGACTTCAAAGGATAATGAATTTACCAGTAGCTTGGTCATAACAAAGGGATGATGATTGTAATTATTCTATTTTTGAGTCTAAATTTTTAGAAGAATATAAGGAAAATTTGGTAACCTTATCTCCATAATGATGTTTTGAGGAAATATGATGGAAACACCGGTTATCATGTGTAGATCACCGAATATGAGCACTACGACAATTGTCACCCAGAGCTCAAAGAAATGAAGGCCACTTGCCCAACATAGAATTGGTGGATATGATTCCTGGTACTCGAGAAATGGAAGAAAGGAACCAACAAGGAACCCTAAGATAGCAGCGAGGCCATGAAGGAGGGGTATATCCACTAAATATTAAGAGTAATTAGGATGTTGCACATAGAGGAGGTAGAGGATGAGGGAGGATCCGACCTCCTACTCCTATATGACCAAGAGATATGCCATTGGAATTTTTAAATTGGACCAAGAACATGCGAGGTATCCCTTGGCTGAGAGGGTACGTACCATACTCTACAGGAAGATATCCACTTGGACAACCACCATTGATCTGACAAGGATCGAAAAGAATTGAATTTGGAAGAGGATTACTTTAGGAAAGATAAGTTCCATTTAATATTCGAGGAGGTTCTGTACCAATAGGATGAGGTCATGAAAGACATGCAAGCAAGAGGACTTTCTTGCAGGGGAAGAGTGCACTTTGCACTTGAAATAAATTCGGGATAGTAAAGGATTCATTCACCATGTTTGTAAACCTATTTGATTCGAGGAGATATGTAGATAAGTCTCTAAAATGATAGTAAAGCAGTAAGAACACCCCTACCTCAGGATCAATCACCTAAATGATGAAATGAAGTATTACCAATAGGAAGTCCTACAACTTGTAATTGTACAATTCTAAATTGTACACATGGCAATGAGAGGGTAGTAAATGATACAACCCCGCAAGTAGGTAGGGATCATTCAAATGATCGGTTGCACCCAATAAAGTGATTCCTCACAATGTATAAGTAGGACCTCCAACCGATGAGTCAACCAAGGGGATCGTACAAGTGAATGTTACTATACAATTTTCACGATGGTAAGTTGATAGGATATAGATAAAAAAAACAAAACATATATATATATATATATATATATATATATATATATATATATATATATATATATATATATATATATATATATATATATATATATATATATATATATATATATATATTAATTGTGAAAATCCCTCGAGATGCAATTAATATGGAAGGTGGTTGAAAACAAAAAATGGTGGTCCCTTCGATAAAAAAAAGAAAAGGAAAATAATAAAATATTTAAAAAGGCAAAGAAAGGACAAAAGTGAGAAAAAGATAAAATCGCATGCACAAAGGAAGATGAGTTATCAATCATCCATACAAAAGGATAAATTTACATGCAAGGGAGGTTAAGGTGGAAAAATGTCATGCAAGGAGACATTAGGGTTTCAAAAATTATAAAAAGCAAGACACCATGCAATATTTCTTCTTCCTTCTTGTAAATTGTACACATGCAACACTGATTCGAAGAATTCAGAGGAAAAAATGTGTAACTGAATTAATTTTACCATATGGATGTTTGAAATTCATCATGTTGCTACCATTTTCATGACCCATTTTTATATTTGCACCACAAGAATTTTTAGTTTCAAAAAAGCAAGCTAGTTTGGAAAAAAACAATTGAAACAACGGTTTCACTCTGGAAAAGTTGAGTTAATTTTAGAGATTGTGTTGTAGATGGAGAAATATTTCAGTAAAAATGAGGGTTTGAAGTAGGGAGACACCAAAGGAAACCCTTATTTCATAAAAATCATGACTAGGGTTTGATTTCTCAAAAATAGTTGAAGTGTGAGAATTGTAGGAGGTAAAAAGGCAAACCCTAGTGCAGGAAACCATCCATAAAAGTAAAATATGATTTTTATGACTTTGCATGTGTAGAAAATCATAAAAATATGATAGTATAATGCTGCCATATTGTCCAAAAAAATCATCTAGGAGAGAAATTGCACAACTGCATCGAAATTGCACCAAAAAGGAAGATTGCACACTTTCGGTAAATGGGTATTCCATAAATCATATCAGTTTTATAAAATCATGTGCTTTCAGCCAAGTGAAGTTTTCCAGGGCTTTTTGTACGATTTAGAAGTGTTATTGTATGATTTCGAGACAAATTGTATAATTTCAAGATTTCTAGAGACCTAATTTATGCAAAACGAATGTAATCGTACGGAATTTTTTGTAGTTGTACATATTATAATGTAGTTGTATAGAATGGAGACACCCTTGTATGATTTGGGGCTTCTTACATGATTTTTGATTGATATTGTATGATTTAGAGCTTCAATTGTATGATTTGATTAATTTGTACAAAATCAGATGCAATTGAACAGTTTCGGAGAGAGTTGTATGAATTGGTAGTTGCTTGTATGATTTAAAAATATACATGTATAATTGGTAGAGGTATTGTATAATTTTTAGCAGCCCCTATATGTTTTGGAATCAATTGTATGGATTTGGAGTCATTTTTGATAAGATGTCTTGATTTGCCTAGTTGACCAAATATCATGTGAACATGGTTTCAACTTGACTATGACAAAAGCATGAGCTCCAGGTGAGATTTCCAAGCTCACTTTGATTGCATTGCCACAACTAGAGTGGAAAGATCACCAAGACCACTACACCATAGAGATTCACGGCCTAGGTGATCTAACACAGTTTACCTCATTCAAGACCAAGGGTGATAATTTCAATCACATGGGAGGCATGGTAATCATACTTGGAGAGGGAGAGGGTATAGGCCATGGAGATATCAAAGATATTGGCATGGTGGTAGAGGTAGTGAACCGCTATTATTTCTAAGAGATGATATGGAGCCACCAAAGGCACACCATTAAGAGCTTTGCAATGAAATTCATTGAGAAGCTACACCAAGAAAATAGGATGAGTTGGTCAGTGAAGCATAGGAAGAGCAAATGGATGTCAATGACATTACTTTTGGACATTTGGCAACAAAATTTTGTCAAAAATGGTGGGACAATAATGATTATAGACATCCATTGAAGCTTACATTGAAGAAGGCTGGAGTGAGCATCATAGCACAAATCCCACCATAGGATAAAGTATTCTTCAATAAATACTTGTTACAAATTGTTCAGTCATACAAACCCATTGAGAATCGCACCTTTGTGCGAGTAGGTAATCAACACATTAAGGTGGAGTTTTTGGTGGATGCATTTTGATGAACATTCAAATTGCCCAAGAAGGGAGTTTCGATTGTGAAGAAGATGGTTGATCAGATTGAGGCTCATAGGTTGATTATGACACTCACATCTGTGAAGTCACCTATTGCAGCTAATATTTATAGTTTTGGAACTCACATAATCAAGCAGAGTCATTTGAAGACTGATGAATTGGTATGTGCAACAAATATTATCATGGATCCCTTGTCAGGAGAATCACGGACTTAAGAAATATTGATCTGGATAGCACAATATGTGGAAGGTACCTCCAAAGGGGTGAAGTATGATTGGGGAACCTCTTTGGAGTAACGAATTCAAAAGTTACTAAAAACTAGAAGAAAGATCTTTGCCATGGATTTTCATGCCAATGCTCTTTTGTTATATGCAGTATCCCTCAAAAATTACCACCAAATAAACCTACCATACTATGATGGGCAAATATTGTACCTCTACCAAAGGTGACTCCAGAGAAATATAAGGTGAAGAAATATGTAAAGAAGACAATACCTTAGATACAAGAAGAGGTTGAGACTGCATCTGATGAGGATGTCCATCCTAGAAGGAAACGATGAAGATAATTGGAACCTACCTTGGAATAATAGGCATGGGACCACCAGTTACAGGAGCAGCCATCGTATTGTGAATAGGAGGAGATAGTACAACAACAATCCAGTCCTATACAAATTCAAACACAAATATAATGAGAGAAATAGATGAATGTGAAGAATCCTAGGCAGAAAGATCAACCCGATCCTGTGCCAAATAATCTTGATAAAGGGCACTCAGAATCGAAAGGGTTGGATTTACGAAATTTTAATATACCTAGTATGGAAGAAGTGGGAGGAGTAATGGGATCTCTAACATTGCTTTATATGGAATATTTTGATTTTTTGGAATCCTCCAAATATCTGGTAAAAAGAACAATGGTACCACCAGCACTAAAAGCAAAAATAATGGTGGAAGATCCATTCAAGGAAACCAAGGGAACAAATAATATGAAGTTTTTCATGAGAGGTGGCAACATCCACTAGAACCAGGTAAGCACGCAACCACCACAATAAGAGTTTGATCCAAATCAAATAGTTGCAGTACTAAGGGGAGTGCAACCAAACCCACAAAATGAAGGGTTGGCAACAATGCAATAGGAGGACTTACCTAACCTACAAAAGGAATTCCAAGCACTGGTAATAGAGTAGTAGTCTCTATAGAAGATAATTACTATATAGGAGATTAGAACATCCAAAAAATAAGTAGACATGATTGTAGCTTAAATTTTGCTACAATAATAACATGCATCTAGTGTGATCAAAGAAGTCAAGGAAAGTTCAAATTCATAAGAAGACAAATAATAATAGACTCCACCACAAGAAAAGGATGTAAGAATTCGTACAAGATTCTTGTTTGAAGTACCTCAATTTAGTAACTTAAAGAATGATGGAGAAGCCATGGATGGATAGGTGGAGCACTTTTTTTGACAAGCTAGTGAAATGTTTATTTGAAATAATGGAGGGAGCAAACATTCACTGAATTGGAGAAGATTGTGGAGTGGGTGTGCAATGAAGATTGTACTAGGTAGATATTGTAGTTTCATGTAAAAAATCCATGGTTGTTACCTAGGGGAGAGATAACTATGATGTTAGGAAGAGATGATTTACCAGGAGTGAAAACAAATTATCATGAATATCCATGTGTGCACTTGGATAGGGTAACATGTTAGACTTATCCGTTGAATACACCAAGTATAAAATTTTGAAGAGTACCTTCAAAATTGGCCTTCACCTTGAGGAAATTGAATTTTCTAACATATTGGATTGAGTGGCTTACCTTGGATCTCAAACAAATTTATCAATCCAAGGAAGCACAAAGGGAAGAAGTGAAGGCTACTCAAAAGGAAATGACTATGATGGAAGAACTAGTATGCAGTAAGATCGAGTTTGAGGAAACATTGAAGAAGGTGGTAACATAATGGAATGACATAAATCAAGATTATGAATATAAGATATGCTCACAAGAGGAGGAGAAGAAACATGTGATTCAATAAGTAGATGAGCATGTGAAGTAGTTAGAAGCACAGTTGGTAACACAAACTGAATAAATAGTCAAATAAGAAAACCAGTTGAAGAAGGTGGTAGAACAACTACAAGTGAAATATCACAAGATTGTAGAGATGGACACGGATGCTAAGAACTACAATAATATAATTTTGGATCATAAGGCTTGACTTTGGGCTAAGGATGAGCATATTACAACTTGTGAAGTTAATATGTATCATAATCTATAGGTCATTACAAAAAAGAAAGAGGATTTAACCATAGGAACTAGAATTGAAGCATTGTTGATAGAAAATTTATGCAAGGGAGCATCTAAGTGAGATAAGGAGCTAGATAAACTTTTAGAAACTACAGAGGAGAAGGCCAATCAGTATGGGTTAAAATATCTAGAAATAAATAACTATGCAGCTCGATTGAAGGATGAGTGTGCTGCTCTTCATCTTCAACTTGATGAGTACCAACAAGATCCATCGACCAAGACTAAGAATACTGAGTTAGTGAGGACATCAAATGATTTAAAGAGGAGGGCAAATGTAGGCAGTAAATCCACCTCCTAGAAGAAGAAGAAATGATTATTGGATTTGCACAATTTTACTTAGTTTTGTCAATTTTGATTAAAATATACAAGTGGTTAAAACGTACTAGGTGTAAATGTACAAGGTTGCGAATGTACAACTTGAAATGTCAATTAAATTAGGTGAAATGTGCATTTGGGATGAATTTGATAAAAATTAAATTAGACTTAGTAAAACCTTGTAATTAATTATTTTGAGATAATTTAGGATGGCAATTGTAAGTAATGTGATGTCTTAGGAATCACTTTGGAATGGCATGGGCATGCATTATATATCCTCCCATTCAATTTTTTAGGTTGTTGGTTGATGGGTTTGTTCATTGATAATTTAGTGGTTGTTCAAGGTAGGAATTACATGTTGTCATTGTTGAGTCTATGGCTATTGTGATCAGTAATGATGGATATATTATACAGGAATATCTATACAGTGAATAAATCAACAAAACCTCTTTGATTCCAAGCTATTGTGAATTCCATTGTGTGTTATTATTATTTCATGTTGTATATTCTATGTTGGATGATTTAATTGCTATGTCAGATTGGTGGGATGTTCCTACGATCTTGATGTGAGAGTGACGAATTATTACATAATAAATTATGGCTATACAGAGATATCATATATCAGTTGTATGATTTCTAGTAACTTTGGTGGTGATAGTAATTAAATTCTATATAATTAGGGTTTGCATGTTGAAAGGAAAGTTAACCATTACAATAGGAAATCATCCCAAAACTTGTCCCGAAGAGATCTGTAGTGTAAATTGCCAAATCATTGAATGAAGTATCCAACAAGGGTTTATGCAAATCGTACAACCTAAACCCAGACCGTACAAATTATCGTTTATCTAATTTAGAAGTAAACTTGCATGATAATCTTACCGTTTATGGAAATTTGTTGTTTCGAACAGATCGATTACAAAACTAATCAGTTTTAGTTACAAAACCATTTTGGAAAATTAACTAAGTGGAAAATCATACATGTTGCAGTGTTGTACAATTTGGATCATACAACTGTACGATTTGGTGACCGTACAACCAATTTTGTGTCTTTTAGAAACCATACAAGGCAAATCGTACAAGTTGTACGATTTGGGTAAGATTATTCCAAAACCTTGGGAATTATTTCTATACCTTCTAAATCATCTTCCCTTTGGGAATACTACACCCCTATACTACAACTACTATTATAACTCTAAAGTGCAATGAATACACTCTATTCTACTTTGATTTTATTAGAAGGAGAATATTTTATGCTACTTGAGGAAAATGAAGATGATTTACCTAGATTAAGCTTGATCTTCTTCACCTCATTCACTTTAAAATTTGCCTCCCCATCTTCCATTTGTGTAAAAATTACCTCTCCATCTTTTTTCACACCTTTAACTCCTATATTTAAACTTACACATTGTAATTCCTCATCCTTTGTATAATTTATTTCTTCTAATGGTTTATTTGAGTGAACCGTATGGCCTTTGCCATCTAATGAAGTAGAGGGGTTTTTCTTTCTACATTCTTAAAAGTGGAAAATCCTTGATTTGACCTAGCTCCTCCTATGATATGATCTCTTTGTTTCATATTGAAGTTACCAACATGCTCAAAGTCCATCTCTTTCTCCATTATTTTCACTTTGTAATCTTTTGTCATGTGTCCAATTTCATGACATATTTGTAATATCAAAATGCAATGTTTTCACAATCCACTTGTTGATCTCACCCCCTTTATTTATATTTAATCCTAATGGATTACAAAAAAGGTTTTAAAATATCCATAGCAACACATTCAAGTGTATACAACATGGATTCTCTCCTTAGTAGTTGGTCCCCTCCTAGATGAACTTGCTTGGAGTATTTTCAATATTATTCAAAACCTCCTTAATGATGAGTTGACAAGTAAATCCAAAAAGCTTAATCCAACTAGAAGCCTTTTAATAGTCCCCGTCTCCATAGAAAAATTCTCACTCAATGGTCTTAAATATGTTGCATCTTTGCTCATCAAGGGCATCCATCTATTATTTTATCCCTTATTTCTAAACTAGAGAATATAACAAGGAAAAATCCTTTCAAAAGAAAACTCATGGAGTAATTTGAATTAAATCCCCACTTCCACTTGATCCAATTTTAAATCTCAGAAAAAAACCTAACTAGTATCCATGGAACTATATTAACCCTTTGGCTTTAAGAACCAATATATCATGCTCAAGCATATCATCCTTGATAATCACTTATGGTGTAGTATTGGTTACCTAGACAGGGTTTTCCATAGAATTTCTCTTCCATTTATTGCTAACTAGGGAATCCATACTTCCAACTAGGGCATCCTTACTTTCAATAAAGACTTTCAAAAAAGACTTTCTTGCCATGTTACTTAGATGTTCCTCACATGAGTCCTTTAACTTTTGAGTTTCTCCTAAGATCTAGAACAAGAAAACGTGAAACTTATTCCTTAATCCCACTTTGCTTTCTATTTCATACTCATGCTTCTTGTTCACACTTCCTACTTATTCTTAACTTGTACTTACTCCCCATATTTATATAAATAAATATTTTAAAATTTAATTAAAATAAAATAATATTTAATACAATTACATAATAATTTAAAAATTAAAAAAAAAATTAATTAAATATTTTAAATTTATTTTGTTCTCCAAAATATTTACTCAAACCCTCACACTTAACTTTAAAGGTAACGAAGAGTATATATAAGTAAATTGAATAAGAGAATAAACCCCTTAATCTCAAGTAATAGCTGTTTACATTGCTCTCTTAACACATTTCCATGTTGTCTTTTTTTTTACGTTATCAAATTTTGGATGAGTCTACTTAGGCGGTCGACTTAGTATTCTGTAATTGGAATTTTGTTAACCTGCTTTAACATAGGTCACCTATTTATTATTAATTAAATAAATAAATAAACACGTTGGTACTCTGACAGAGGAAGTTGCACCGCACAGCACTAAATATAATGGACGGTCTATTCTGGACAGCAAAGGAAGGACTGTTTTTTTCAGAAATCTCTTAGCTGTCAAAGATTACGGGTGAGAAAGAGAGACAAACGTGGGTATCATTATTAAATTTGAGGGAGCTCTCAGCCTTATACGGATTCCCGTAAAGCAGTTGTACGAGTAGAATAGTATAATTTAATTAATTTATAGGTGAGTTGGAGAGGAGTTGAAAATCCTCCAAAAGAGATCTCAGGTTCAAATCTCTACCCTACCAAAAAGCTGAATTGGATATCCAAAATGTTGGTGCGGGCGTTGATGCGGACGGTGTAGGACCACCTGTTCGTGGTCTCTCAAACCAAGACGACCCCGCAAGGAGTTTTTCGTTTAAAAAATATATAACAAAGTATGCCATATAAATATGGCCTACCCAATCCCACACAAAACAGAGTAAAGTAGGTATTTGAGATCAATAGAGGAAAGGTATAACTCAGAACAGAACAAATATTGCTTTCCAGATCCTATATCACATTAAAAACAGGAAGCAAAACCTCTTTAACATTGTTGAGCCCACATTCATTGCTAGGCTTATTAATCACACTTCAGTCTTTGGAATTATAGAAATTTACCAGGAGAACTTTAGTGATACAAAACGTTTTAGATCTTAAGCCAATCGCCATCGTTAGGAGGCGGTGGAAGATTGAGGTCAAAGAGCCGCAACCTCATTTCACGAGGGACATCGACGTCTATTGACGAGTAATCACAATCGCCATGAATAGTGGATCACGAGTATAAAACTTTTTTTCTAACAAACAAAAGAACGTGGATTGCAATTTGCAGCTAGATATCGGCAGCCGTTCCCCGTTCTAGAGAAGTGAGAAGTAAATGCCGTACAAGTAGACAGTGTAGGAAGTTATTTTTTATGTTTTATATGCTGTAGGACACGTGATAAGTAATATTCTGACCAGAGTGAAACTGCATCTATCTCGAAGAGTCCGGCCTGCTCACGGAATTTTTAAATCCCCACGGGTATCTTTGACAAATCCCATGCGTTAGAAAGAAACAACATATTGAGGACCCAGATATGTACAATTACTGTATCGTAATACCGTCCAGGAAATATCCACCCATCTTAGTATGCAATTAAAAGATATTATTTATGTTCTCAATCTTTTTAGTGCGCGTCAGACCAATCTTTAACGAGACGATAGGTTTGGTGGTTTGTGGTTTGAATCCTGTGCTGGCCAATTACTAAAAATAATAGCTATTACCAACTCTCCTATGTTAAAAAAAAAAAACCAACTCTCTCCTATGTTAAAAAAAAAAAGACATTACTTAGGATAAGTGGATATGTTGGAATTAGTGTTTGTAGGTAATTTCGGTTTGATATTTTTAGGGGTCGCCAAGAGCAAGCACAACATTGTTTTTTAACATTACTTAGGATAAGTGGATATGTTGGAATTAGTGTTTGTAGGTAATTTCGGTTTGATATTTTTAGGGGTCGCCAAGAGCAAGCACAACATTCCTGAATCCAACAGCTGATAATACTTACCTTGTATTAGGAAAAGTAAAAGCGTTTACTCTCGTGAATGGTCTGAAGAAGAACAGTAACAAAAAGGAGAGCAAACGCACAAACATCCCTATCTCTAATTTGTTCAGTCATTAATCAAAGTCGATCAAAAGCGTCTGGATCTATTCTATATACTTCTTTTGCTCCAATCATGATCGCTTCTTCAAACACAGAACGATTCCTTTTTATGAATACATCTTATATATTATGGCATGGCATCTTTAGCACCAAAATATTGCATATATTTTTCATTTTAAAACTAAAAGGATAATGAAATAAAAATTTTAGTTTTAATTTTTAAAAAACTAGAACAATAACATTAAACATGTTTTTTTTAAATAAATAAAAACAATTTTTAATTATTAGTATTTTTTTTTAGTTTAGGCTATGTACAACATTGCATCAGCTAGAGAAAGGCAAAGCACTAAGACACGTATAATTTATAGTAATCAAAACTTTAACTTCTAATAACATTAATTTTAAAAGTAATGGTTTATTACATGAAAATAAATAATTCTTGTGTTTTCAAACAATAGATAACCATGATTTTTAAATTGCATAGAAGCAAAATATAGTTGATTAATTATTCTAATTTTTTCTTGATGCCCTATTACATGATTATGTTTCAAGACCTTCGATAACGAGAATCAAAACCGACTGTACAAGAAAAATACAAAAAATTGGAGGAGTCGAACGTCCGTTTTAAATCCTCGGATGAACCGATTAGTTTTAATCCATGGCAAAGGTAAACTAAAATAATCAAATCAACGTTAAGCTTTAGAATTATTGTAATGGTGAAATATTTTTAATGTAAGTTGCTTTGTGAAAAGAGTATTTGCTTATTTTCTATTTTCCAGAATCTTCAAACATTGTTTGGTTCACAAACAATGGAGATCTATCGTAACCTATAAGAACTGCATGAAACTATGGATGCGTTCTTGGTATGCCGATGTCTTTTGGGTGGAGGATTTTCATGTGATCAAACGCACCTTTCTTCCCATATTAAGAGCAAAATAAAAAATGATGCATGTGGCTGAACGCAACCATATTATACAACCTTGTAAGGTGTCCCCAGCATTGACAATTTGTGGCAGCAAGCTAGGTTATCAAATTTACAATGACTCAAGGTGTGCATTGATGATGAGAAGCAACGCCTATTTTTAGGAAATCATGTTTGAGGTACTGTGGTTGTTGGAGATTATAATCAATTGACACATGAAACACCTAAGTTTGATGTATATTACGAATAGAACCAAAATGGGTTCTCTAGCATCTATTCCTCATGTTAAATAATACTAATTTAACATGATATAATTACAATAAGTATCATCTTCATTTAGGAATCCTTCATTGGAATTAGAGTTTACAATTATTGAATACAAGTGAAGTTGTAACGTTGCTTGATCCTATTAACATTAAAAAGATTTAAAATTTCATGAGGGGTTTTCTAATGATTCAAGAATTTAATTCCTAAAGATCGAAAGCTTCACAATAAACTATCTTTCTATAAAATACTTGAAATGAGAGTTATATCAAAATTATCTTATAAGAATCCACATAACCGCATTTGAGTGGCCTCAAATTCTCTCACTCCATTATAATGCATGTAAATAAATACGCAAATTATTAGTTAAATATATGTTTAATCATAGGTAAGTGTGACGTCATTCACAAAAAATGACAATGAGTTTTTTTTTTGGGTCATATTTTTAAGTTGAACCTTGTAAATCTATATCCAGTGAACTTGATGTACTAGCAAGAACATTGTTTAAAAAGGATGGAAATTAAAAACAGATTTATATAAAAATTTTGAAAACTATATAAATTTATTATAAATTAAATTAGGGTTAAGGCATTACATGATTTTTAGGTACTTTTTGTTTCATTAAGAAAATTATTTCTAGGTTATATTTATTTAGGCATTTTTAGCAAAGGCAAAGTATATGAGTTACAGATCACATGTCATATATTTAGGATAGTTATATGACACAAACACACCTTTAAAATATGGTTGGTCATTTATGCACAAAGGCTCAAGAATGGAAAAGATGTCATGTGTCTTGATTGTTTTGTTGGAGGTATTTAGTTATTTAGTACCTTACAATATTAATTCAAGGACCTTGTAAATAGTTTAGATCAGGGTGTGTGTTTAATATTTGAGCATGTAGTAGAGTGTGTATTTTATATTTAAGTCCATAATATGTGTCATGTGTGGAGTTATGAGTGTGAGGTGATAAGGATAAACATAGGTTTATTTTATTATTTATAAAATTTAGTTTAGATGTGTAACACACAGAAAGTAGAACATCAATTTCAAAACTAATGAAAATATGCAAAGTGTTTTTTATTATTGATTCCAAAAGAGGGGTTACATAATAGTCTCTCTTAAGATTTATTTTCCTCTCTTGTTCAACATAAATGTAGATGCACTTGTTGATACTTTTTGGTGCCCTCAATGCAGGTGGGTTTCTTTGTATGTGTACCACTGGTTGGATGCTTGAAGATGTATTATGTACCTGTTAAGGCTTGCAAAAATGTGTTAATGTGTTTGGATACCTATCATAGATTAGACCCCATGTTCATAAAAATAAAAATAACCTTGAAATATAATCAAATATGCTAAAAACTAGAAGAAATGCTATAAAAAATATATAAATAAAGTATACCTACCTTGTATGTAGTTGTACAATTAGTGTAGACCAGGTTCGCATGGCTATGTGAGAACCTCTGCTTGGGTTCACACGATGGTGTGCGAACCTTGTTGTTGTTGACTATTGATGTAAACATTATGTTTGAATGGATTCCTGATGTAGTTGTCTAATGCTTCATGAATGTAAAAATGATAGAGAAGGTTCTAGAGTAATTTTAGCAAAGTTTTGGTAAGTTAGCCAAAAGAATGAGAGATTTTTTATGATAAAAATGACCCTCTATTTGTAGAGTGGGCCAAGGCTAGGGGGTGAGGTGTCCTTTGTGAGGTGGCCTAAAATACGGGTTAGGTTCTACCATGGTGAGGTTAGGGTGATGAAGTGGAATGTGATTCATCCTTTCATATGCCCTGAAAAATATCCTAGGTGCACACATGTGTGAGCAAGGGTTATGGTTAACCCTGATTAGATAATCCCTAGGTTAGTTGGAGGTTAGGTTAGGCATATTTTGGAAATATCCTAACTAAATAGTGGGGGGTAGAATTAAGGCTAATCCTAATTTAACCCTAATTAAACCTATTTAGGTAATAAAGTACACTTAAGTAAAAAAATGACTTTCAAAATATAATTTGAATTGCTCTAATTAGAATTTTTGGAGGAAATGGTTACATGGGGACACTAATTAGTTGTAGGAGGGAGCTTAGATGGCCTAAAGGCACTTGTATATGGATATTTCATGAATAGGAGGTATTTTGGGTGTGATTATTATGATTTTATAGGTTTTGCAACTATGATTGACTACGATTGTCTATGCTTACCTCCGCTTGCCTGCGTTTGCCTATGCTTGCCTACGCTTGCCTATGCATGTCTACAAGTGTCTATGCATACCTATAGGTGTCTATGCATGCTTACAAGTGCCTATACATACCTAAAGATGCCTAAAAATTTTCTACAAGAGTCTATGAATTCCTATGTGTACCTATGCGTATCTACAAGTGACTACGAGTGATTATATGTAACTTCTAGGTGTTTATATTTATCCCTTTTTGTACTATGCTATGTAAAACATAGTTTAGTACAAAATATGATAAAATAAAATGATGAAGTGATTGGAAAGATGAAGAATCTATGGATGAATGAATATGGATGATTACAAAAGAAACACGATGATGAAATAGGTGATTTTGCCAATGTAGTACAACATTTTGCAATATCGTACTAGGTGCTTGTGGGAGAAACTTAAGATGAATTTATTCTTGTGATCAATGCAAGATGGTCCAATTATGAATAAAACATATATCTTTTCAAATTTTTACTTTTGACATTTTTCAAACCATTTGAGCTGAGTGGCAAGGACATATTAGGTGCAAAATTCAAAATATGGTCAGGGCCACTATAAAGAATGAAATCAAGACATGTCCATTTGGCACATGGCTCTCGTGATTTAGCAAATGTTTTATTTGTATGGGATTTATGTTGGGATAATCTTAAGCAAAAAATTCTTAGACATATGTAATACTCGATTGGTTGTGTGGTTGTTTGATCGCGTGCAAAATGGATGTTTGTATGAATACCCCCTCAAGAGAGGAATCAATAATGGAATGGATGAAAAGTGATGATGAGTAAATTGATAGATGATAATGATGATAGAAAGTGGAAAAATAGAGAAAATCGAGATGGAATTTGAAAGGAAATCTAAAAAATTCAAAAAAAAAAGTGAAAATGATGTGGCAAGGATTGGTTCGCATGGTGGTGTGCAAACCAGGTTCACATGGTGATGTGCAAACTAGGTTTACATGGCGGTATGTGAACCTATATATTTGGAGGAATAAAACCTCTTTTCGTGCATATGAGTGTCATTTGTGTTGTGTGAATTTGAGAGAAGAGGAGTGAGAGAGAATTTACGAAGTGAAGCATTGTAGAAATGTTGATCCAGAGCTGAGATTGCAGGAGGACATGCAAGCATGAGTGGTAGAAGAGGAGCACCACTAGTAAGTGCATGAAACTCAAACTTTTTGAATTGTGTAAATGTGTGAGAAGTACATAAATGTATGTTTGAGTGTGAATGAATGAGTGTATATTGTGTCTGGTTGAAATGTGTGCATAAAGTGTAAAAATGGCCAAATGGGTATCTAGAAATTCTTTTTGTTTTCTATTTTACCATTGTATTGTAATATTTGACTTGTGTGACATGTAACATGTATATGAGGGTTGACTTTGTTTTGATGTGTCAACGATGTACTGTTTGTGAAATATGAGTGAATTTATATTGTGAAAGGCCAAAATAGGTATCCAAAAAAGTGGTTTATTTTATATTTTGTGATATTTTGGATAGTCATGTGAATGTGTGCCTCAAAGTGTGTGCATGTGAGGTTGAATGATTTTTTTGTATGCATTGAATGTGTTGTTTTTAATTTTGAGTAAAAAATCACCATGGAAGGGCATAAAGGGTATCCAAAAATGCCCTCCTTGCAAAGTTTACACAATAGTGTGTAAACCAATTTTTTTAGGATGTGATGCATGAGGTATGAGGAATGATGTGTGTATATGGTGAATATTTGTATGTAACAACGATAATAAATATATATACATGGGAAACTGATAAATTATTTGTGTGATGTGTTGGAATGAACAGAAGTGAGGAATATTGAGTCATGGCATCATGTGCAGAATTTGAGAGATAACCTAGGGGATAAGTGGATAAAAGAAGATGGAAAATGGATGGGTAGAGTGTGGATTAAGGGCCTATGGGATATGCGAAGTGTGCATACAAATATGGTGTATATATTAGCATTATGTGAGATGTCGAACTCATATAAGAACACCTTTCATCTCCCAAAATGGGAGATGATGATCACACTAGAGGATGTATATGATATACAAGTTGTTGATAGATGGTGTGACAATGCAGTGGTATTAGATGGTACGGAAAAAGATATACTATAGTGGATGTTTGGTGATATGTGTAGAGATGTGCAACATGAGAAGATAGTAGACTATGAGCATTATTGGAAGAAGGAGATGTTGTCTAACCGCCATTGTATGGTAATGCTCATGATAGCGACTATGCTCTACCAGATAGTTTAGGGATGAAATTTCCTTGGAATATGATGGGTATAGTATGTGATATGGTGGAGCATGAGGTGGTGTTTGTGTGAGTGCCCGTATTATTAGAAAAGGTGTACAAAGAGTTGTATGGGGTGGTGAGGACAAGGCAATCTAGCTTGAGTGTGAGCCCATTGTTCTAGGTGTAGGTGTGAGAGTATATCACAATTGAGTGACCCTCGTTATTGCCTTTCCAGGCACATAAATTTATGGGAGACTTCCTACCCTACGCTTTAAGATGGCGTACAACTATGGAGAATAGGATGAAGATGGGACATGAGGAGGATGATCTCTTTTGAAGAGGGATGCTAGATAATTTACATCCTGAGCATATCCAATGGAGGCCCTAGAAGGACAAAGTTGTGTGGGATGAGTATGAGGAGTAGTTGAGGAAGATCCATCAAGGGTGATGGATAGTGGGGTGATATCAATAGTAGATGGAGTTCTTCCCATTTAGTATGGTCATGTGGTAGTTCATATTACATTAAGGGTGACTAGATCGACCTATTGGAGGTTGGTAGAGGAGAAAAATAGAGTACAAGAGAGGCTAGTAGCAGTGAAGCAGGTGAATCACGTGGAGAGGGATGAGTTGTAGAGAGAGAGTGAGGAGCTAAGAGTACAACTCATAGAAAAGTAAACAAGTCATGTAGAGTGTGTGGGAAGGTTGTAATACCAGGTACAAGAGACCATGACCTCATAGGAGAGAGTGAGGTTAGAGATCACGATGCTATAGGAGAGTGTGCAAAAATCAAAGGTTGGTATTGATGCGATACGAGCTGCACATGAGGAAGAGGTAGTGCACTTGCATGGGAAGATAAAGAGATATCAATAGGTGTAGGAGGAGGCTGATCATGTTAGGATAGTGGTTGAGTAGACCATGATTGATATGGTAGGTCTAAGGGTAGAGGTGGATCATTTGTAGTGAGAAAATGATGATTTATCAAGGATCTATACAGAGGAGGCATCGATGAGGGTGTAGTGTGAGGTGTAATTGATATTATATGAGCATAGGATCTTAGAGTATGTAGATTCATGATTGAGATCATGATTGTGATCACATACACACTCATAGTATATTTGGTAGAGTACCCCTTTGGTAGTGCTAGGAGAGCCAAGGATGGTGTTACCAGTGGCCTTCCAAGTAGTGGGAGCTACCCTAAATTTTAGTAGGATTGTAGCACCAGTAGCATCACATATGGTGGGACCTACCCTAGAGTTGAGTAGGGTGGCCAAAGAGCAGAGGGTAGAGGAAGCAACAATGGTATAAGATGAGAATGGTGAGACTCTTAGTGGATAGTACAATGCTGCCATAAAAGTAAAATATTATTTTTATAACTTTTTATGTGTGGAAAATCATAAAAATATGATCGTACAATGTTGTCATATTATCCAAAAAAATTGTCTTAGAGAGAAATTGCACTACATCAAAATTGCAACAGAAAGGAAGATTGCACACTTTTAGCAAATGGGAATTCCATAAATCATATAAGTTTTATATTGTTATGTGTTTTTAGCCAAGTGGATTTTTCTAGGGCTATTTGTGTGATTTGGAGGTATGATTGTATGATTTCGGTGCAAATTATACAATTTTAAGGTTTTTAAAGACCCAACTTATGCAAAACGAAGGTAATCATATCGAATTTTTTGTAGTTGTATAGTGTATTTTGTAATTGTATGGAATGGAGACACTCTTGTAGTATTTGGGGTTTCTTTTATAATTTTTTATTGAGATTGTATAATTTAGAGCTCTAATTGTATGATTTGGTGAAGTTGTACAGAATCGGGTGCAGTTGAACCATTTCGAAGAGAGTTGTACAAATTGGTAGTTGCTTTTAAGATTTCAAAATATACATGTACGATTGGTAGAGGCATTGTATAATTTGTAGTATACCCTATACATTTTGAAAGCAATTGTATGGATTTGGAGCCGTTTGTGCTAAGATATCTTGATTTTCCAAGTTGACCAGAGATTGTGCGAATGTGGTTTCAACTCGACTATGGTAAAAGCATGAGCTCCAGGTGAGATTTCCAAGCTCAATTTGATTACATTGCCACAAATAGGGTGGAAATATCACTAGGACCACTACACTAGATACATTCACGACCTAGATGATATAACATAGTTTACCCCATTCAAGACCAAGGATGACAATTTCAATCACACGGGAGGTGTGGTAATCATCCTTGGATAGGGAGAGGGTGTAGGCCATGGAGAGATCAAATATATTGGTTTTGTGATAGAGGTAGTGCACCACTAAAATTTTGGAGAGAGGAGATAGAGCCACCAAAGGCACACTAATGAGAGATTCACAATGAAATTCATCGAGAAGCTACACTAAAAAATAGGATGAGTTGGTCAGTGAAGTAGAGGAAGAGAAATAGGATGTCAATGACATCACTTTTGGATAGTCAACATTAGAATTTTATCAGAAATGGTGGGACAATAATTAGGACAAGCATCCATTGAAGCTTACGTTGAAGAAGGTCGAAGGGAGCATCATTGTGTAAATCCCACCATAGGATAAAGTATTATTCAATGAATACTTGTTAAAAATTGTTCAGTCATATGAACCCATTAAGAATCATACCTTTGTGCGAGTAGGTAATCGATACATTAAGGTGGATTTTTTGGTGGAGGTATTTTGATGAACATTCAAATTGCCCAAGGAGGGATTTTTGGTTGTGAAGAAGATGATCGATCATATTGAGGCTCATAGGTTGATTACGACACTCACATATATGAAGTCACCTATTGCAACTAAGATTTAAGGTCTTGGAACTCACAAAATCAAGTAGAGTTAATTGAAGATTGATGAATTGGAATGTGCAACAAATATTATCATGGTTCGCTTGTCAAGAGAATCATGAACTTCTAAAGTACTGATATGGATAGCATAGTATGTGGAAGGTATCTCCAAGGGGGTGAAGTATGATTGGGGAAACTATTTGGAGCAATGAATTCAAAAGTTATTGACAACTAGGAGAAAGACCTTTGCCATGAATTTTCATGCCATTGCTCTTTTGTTAGATGCAATATCTAGAATGGGCTTCCTTTTCTTGGTAGGACATAGCCTCAAGAATTTTCACTAAATCAACCTACCATACTATGATGGACAAAGACTATACCTCTACCAAAGGTGACTCCAGAGAAATATAAGGTGAAGAAATTCATAAAGCAGACAATACCTCTAATGCAGGAAGAAGTCACGACTACATTAGATGAGGATGTCCATCCTAGAAGGAAACAATGATCATATTTGGAACCTGCCTTGGAACAATATGCACAGGACCACCAATTGTAGGAGTAACCATTGTCTTGTGAAGAGGAGGAGATTGTAGAACAACAATGCAATCCTATATAGATTCGAACATGAAGGCAATGGGAGAAACAAATGAATGTGAAGAATCCCATGAAAAAATAGCAACCCGAGCCTATGCCAAATAATCCAGAGAAAGGACAATTAGACTCGAAAGGGTTGGATTTGCTAAATTTTAATATACCTTGTATGGAAGAAGTGGGAGGAGTAATGGGATATTTGACATTACTTTAGACCATGAATTTTTATTTTTTGGATTCCTCCAAATATCTAGTAAAAAGAATAATGGTACCACCAGCCTCGAAAGCGAAAGTAGTGGTGGAAGTTCCATTTGAGGAACCCAAGGGAACAAATAAGATTAATATTGTTATGAGAGGTGGCAATATCCACTAGAACCAGGTAAGCATGCAACCACCACAAGAAGATTCTGATTCAAATCAGATAGTTGTAGCACTAAGGGGAGTGCAACTGAACCCACAAAATGAAGGGTTGGCAATAATACAATAGGAGGACTTACCTAACCCACAAGTGGAAGTCTAAGCACCAATAATTGAGCAATAGTCTCTACATGATACCATTACTATAGAGGATATTAGACCATTTAAAAAGGAAGAAGTAGATAGGACTGTAGCTCAAATTTTGCTACAAAAAGAACATGCATCTGGAATGATCAAAGAATTTGAGGGAAGTTCAAATCCATAAGAAGAGGAATAATAAGAATATACTCCACCACAAGAGAAGGATGTGAGGCTTTGTGCAAGCTTCTTGTTTGAACTGCCTCAGTTCAGTACCCTAGAGAATGATGGAGAATCCATGGATGGATAGGTGGAGCACTTTTTCCAATAAGCTAGTGAAATATTTGCTAGTGCCATGTTGCAATTTGTTATTTATGGTGTTGGATAGTTGAAATGGTGGAGGGAGCAAACCTTCACTAAATTGGAGAATATTGTGGAGTGGGTGTACAATGAAGATCGTACCAGGCAAATACTGTAGATTCATGTACAACACCCATGGTTATTACCTAGGGGAGAGATAACTATTATGTTAGCAAAAGATGATTTACCAGAAGGAGTGAAGAAAAATTATCATGAGTATCCACACATGTACTTGGATTGGGCAAAATGTTAGACTTGTCCGTTGAATACACCAAGTACAAACTTTTAGAGTACCTTTGAAATTGGCCTTCATCTTGAGGAAATTTAATTTCCTAACATATTGGATTGAGTGGCTTAGCTTGGGTCTCAAATTTTTTTATCAAGTTAAAGAAGCACAAAGGGAAGAAGTGGAGGCTAATCAAAAGGAAATGACTATGATGGAAGAAGAACTAGTATGCAACAAGACCGAGATCAAGAAAATATTAAAGAAGGTGATAATAGAATGGAATGACATCAACTAGGCTTATGAAGATAAGCTATGCTCACAAGAGGAGGAGAAGCAACATGTGATTCAACAAGTAGAAGAGTGCATGATGTAGTTAGAAGCACATTTGGGAACATAAATTAAAAAAATGAATAAATAAGAAAACTAGTTTAAGGAGGTTGTAGAACAACTACAAGTGAAATACCACAAGATTGTAGAGATGGACATGGATGCTAAGCACTACAATGTGATAATTTTGGATCATAAGGCTTGAATTTGGGTTAGACTTTGGGTTAAGGATGAGCGTATTGTAACTTGTGAAGCTGATATCCATCAGAATTTGTAGGTCATTATATAAAAGAATGAAGAGTTAACCATAACATCTAGAATAGAAGCATTATTGATAGAAAATTTATACAAGGGAGCATCCGAGTGAGAGAAGGAGCTAGCTTAACTTTTTGCTACTACAAAGGAGAAGGCCAATCAGTATGGTTTAAAAGCTCTAGAAATCAGTAACTATGCAACTCGATTGAAGGATGAGTGTGTTGCTCATCATCTTCAGCTTGATGAGTACCAACAAGATCCATCAACCAAGACTAATAATATTTAGTCAGAGAGGACATCGACTGATTTAAATGGGAGGGCAGATGTAAGCAGTAAATACACCTCCTAGAAGAATATATGATTATTGAATTTACACAATTTTGCTCTGTTTTGTCAATTTTTATTAAAATGTACAAGTGTTCAAAATATATAAGTAGGTGTAAATGTACAAGGTTGCAAATGTACAACTTGAAATTTTAATGAAATTAGGTGATATGTGCATTTGAGATGAATTTGATTAAAAATAAATTAGATTTAGTAAAACCTTATAATTAATTATTTTGAGATAATTTAGGATGGTAGTTGTAAATAATGCGATGTATCAGGAACCTCTTTGGAATGGACCGAACATGCATTATATAGCTCCCCATTCAATTTTTTAGGTTGTTCATTGATGGGTTTGTTCATTGATAAGTTCTTGGTTGTTCATGGTAGGAATTCCATGTTGTCATTGTTGATGTCCATTGTTGAGTCTATGGCTATTGTGATTAGTAATGATGGATATATTATATAGGAATATCTATACAGTGAATAAATCAGTAAAACCTCTATGATTCTAAGCTATTGTAAATTCCATTCTATGTTATTATTATTACATGTTGTAGATTCTATGTTGAATGATTAAATTGTTATGTCAGATTGGTGGAATTATAATGGAATTGGCTTCTCATGTTCCTACAACCCTAATGTGAGAGTGAGGAATGATTACATAATGAATTATGACTATACAGAGATGTCATATATTAGTTGTACGATTTCTAGAAACGTTTGTGGTGATAGTAATTCAATGTTATTGAATTAGGGCTTGCATGTTGGAAGGAAAGTTAACCATTGCAAAAGGAAATCATCCCAAAACTTGTCCCGAAGAGATATTTAGTGTAAATTACCAAATAATTGAATGAAGTATTCATAAAGGGTTTATGAAAATCATAAAACCTAACCTCAGACCGTACAAATGATCCTTTACCTAATTTAGAAGTAAAATTACATGATAATCTTGTTGTTTATGGAAATTTGTTGTTTTGAAGATATCGCTTACAAAACCGATCAATCTGAGATACAAAACCATTTTTAGAAAATTGACTAAGTAGAAAATCATACAAGTTGCAATTTTGTATGATTTGGACCATACAACTATACCATTTGATGACTATACATCCAGTTTTGAGTCTTTTGGAAACCGTACAAAATAAATTGTACAAGTTGTACAATTTGGGTAAGATAGTTCCAAAACCTTGGGAATCATTTCTACACCTTCTAAATCACCTCCCCCTTTGGGAATACTGCACCCCTATACTACAACTACTATTATAACTCTAAAGTGCAATGAATACACTCTATTCTACTTTGATTTTATTGCAAGGAGAAGATTTTATGCTACTTAAGGAAAATGAAGATGATTTGCCTAGATTAAGCTTGATTTCCTTCACCTCATTCACTTTAAAAAATTCCTCCCCATATTTCATTTTTATAAAAATTACCTCCCCATATTCCTTCACACCTTTAAGTCCTATATTTAAACTTACACATTGTACTTCCTCATCCTTTGTATCAATTTTCTTCTAATGGTTCATTTGAGTGAATTGTATGGCATTTGCCATGTAATGATGCAGAGGGTTTTTTCTTACCATATTCTTAAAAGTGAAAAATCCTTGATTTGATCCAGCTCCTCCTATGATATGATCTCTTTGTTTCATATTGAAGTTACCAACATGCCCAAATTCCATCTCTTTATCAATTATTTTCACTTTGTAATCTTTTGTCATGTGTCCAGTTTCATGACATTTGTAACATCCAAATGCAATGTTTTCATAATCCACTTGTTGATCTCATCCCATTTATTTAGATTTAATCCTAATGGGTTACAAAAAAGGTTTTAAAATATCCATGACAACACATTCAAGTGTATACAACATGGATTCTCTCCTTAGTAGTTTGTCCCCTCCTAGATGAACTTGCTAGGAATATTTTCAATATTATTTAAAACCTCCTTATTGATGAGTTGACAAGTAAATCCAAAAAGCTTAATCCAAATAGAAGCCTTTTAATAGTCCTTGTCTCCATAGAAAAATTCTCACTCCATGGTCTTCAATATGTTGCGTATTTGCTCGTCAAGGGCGTCCATCCATTATTTTATCCCTTATTTCTAAATATAGAAGATAACAAGGAAAAATTATTTCCAAAGAAAACTCATAGAGTAATTTGGATTCAATCCCCACTTCCACTTGATCCAATTTTGAATCTTAGAAAAAACCTAACTAGTATTCATGGAACTTCTATATTAACCCTTTGGCTTTAAGAACCAATATATCATGCTCAAGCATATCATCCTTGATAATCACTTATGGTGTAGTATTGGTTACCTAGAGAAGGTTTTCCATAGATTTACTCTTCCTTTTATTACTAACCAGGGAATCCATACTTCCAACTAAAGCATCCTTCCAACTAGGGCATCTTTACTTTTAGTAAGGACTTTCAAAAATGACTTTCTTGCCATGTTACTTAAATGTTCTTCACATGAGTCCTTTAACTTTTGAGTTTCTCTTAAGATCTAGACAAGAAAATTGACACTTATTCCTTGATTACACTTTGCTTTCTATTTCATACTTATACTTCGTGTTCACAATTTCTACTTATTCTTGTCTTGTACTTACTCCCAATATTTATATAAATTTTAACTTACATAATTATTAATATTTTAAAATTTAATTAAAATAAAATAATTTTTAATATAATTACATAATAATTTAAAAGTTTTAAAAAATAAAATTTAATTAAATATTTTAAATTTATTTTATTCTCCAAAATATTTACTCAAACCCTCACACTTAACTTTAAAGGTAACGAATAGTATATATAAGTAAATTGAATAAGAGAATAAACGCCTTAATCTCAAGTAATAGCTGTTTACATTGCTCTCTTAACACATTTCCATGTTGTCTTTTTTTTTTTTTTTTTTTTTTTTGACGTTATCAGTTTTTGGAGGAGTTTGACATAGTTTAGACTGATTGAAAGTCTACTTAGGCGGTCGGCTTAGTCTTTGTGACTGGAAGTGACGTTCATAAATTGTATTGTTTTTTTTCAACTGCTTTAACATAGGTGAGCTATTTATTATTAATAAAATAAATAAATAAACCCGTTGATGTTCTGACAGTGGAAGTTGCACCGCACAGCACTAAATATAATGGACGGTCTATTCTGGACAGCAAAGGGAGGACTGCTTTTTCAGAAATCTCTTAGCTGTCAAAGATTACGCGTGAGAAAGAGAGACAAACGTGGGTATCATTATTAAATTTGAGGGAGCTCTCAGCCTTATACGGATTCCCATAAAGCAGTTGTACGAACATAGTAGAATAGTATAATTTAACTAATTCAAATAATAACGACTTCGAAATTATATCAAATTAAATAGATAAATAAAACTTTGTTGTTTGGAGAGAGGGATGCATCAAACGGTTTTTTTTGTTTTCTCACAAAAGGTAAATTGTAAATCATCTCCATTTCAGCAGTAGCTTCTCAGGCTCCAGTTGATCTCAAATACCTACTTTATTCTGTTTTGTGGGGATTGGGTAGGGTATACTTGTATTCTATTTTAAGATGGTCAAGTATTTGTCAAGAAAAAATTTAGGTTTAAATTTTAAGGGCACGCGATACTAGCTTTAGCTAAGGTAATAGTTCATGTTAAAACCTCTGAATGTGCGTCAGTCCGACGATGACAGTACAAATCCGTATAGACCGGTGGTCTCCATCTCAAACAGACCACAATAAAACGAAAAAACTGTTGGAAACAATTATTGAAAACTAAAATAGAACAAAACAAAAATATTACTTTCTCAAATCTTATATGACATTGAAACCAGGAACCAAAACCTCACCTACATTCATTTGTAGGCTTATTAATCACACTTCAGTCTTTGGAATTATATAGATTTACCAGAGAAATTTAGTGATACAAAACGTTGTAGAGCTCACCATCGTCAAGAGGCGGTGGAAGATTGAGGTCAAATAGCTGCAACCGCATTTCACGAGGGACATATACGTCTATTGACGAGTAATCACAATCGCCATGAATAGTGGATCACGAGTGTACAACTATGTTTCTAACAAACAAAAGAACGTGTGTCGCAATTTATGGCCATGTTCTCGAGAACTAAATGCCCTACAACTAGACACCCAAGGAAGTTATTTTTTTTATGTTTTATATGCCGTAGGACACGTGATAAATAGTATTCTAACCAGAGTGGAACTCCACCTATCTCGAGGCGACCGTCCTGCTCACGGAATTTCTAAGCCCGCGGGTATCTTTGACAAATCCCATGTACATACCGAGGACTGAGGTATGTACAATTAATGTATCATAATGTTTTCTCTTTTGAGAGAAGACAAAGATAATGTTGTTGATTTTCTCACACTAATAAAAAAAAAATATTAAAACAATAATTTTAAATATAAAAAAATTAATCAAAATAATTTTTAATTTTAATTTAAGGCTGTGTGCAGCAGTGCTTGAGCTAGAGACACTCAGACACCTATAGTAATAAAAACTTTAACCTCAAACACTATTAACTTTAAAAGTAATTGTTTATTATTTTAATGTCAGATAGTTATAAATAATTATTGTGCTTTCAAACAATAAAAAATTGAAGGTAATAATGATTTTTAGATTACATAGACAAGATAGTCCATGAGGAAGCAAAATATATTTGATTAATTATTTTTAAAAAAACTTTGATGCCCCAGCCAAGACCTTCGATAACGAGAATCAAAACTGACAAGAGTTTGAAGGAGTCGAAACAAAAACTCAATAGTTAAAAGGACGTCCATTTTAAATCCTCGGATGAACCAATTCGTTTTAATCCACGGCAAAGGTAAACTAAATTAATCAAATCAACGTTAAGCTTTAGAATTTTGGTAATGGTGAAGAATTTTTAATTTGAGTTACTTTGTGAAAAGAGTATTTGCTTATTTTCTATTTTTCAGAATTTTCAAATATTATTAGGTTCGCAAACAATGGAGATCTATCTTAACCTACGAGAGCCGCATGAAACTATGGATTATGTTTCCCCATATTCTTGGTTTTTGGTATGCCGATGTCTTTACGGTAGAGGATTTCCATATGATCAAATGCACCTTTCTTCCCATGTTGAGAGAAGAATAAAAAATGCTATATGTGCTTGAACAAAACCATATTATACAACTTTGTATGTTGTTTCCAGTATTTTGTAGCAGAAAGTTAGGTTATCAAATTTACACTCTTTGCTCAAGATCACTGGCACATATGTCCATGTTCCTTTAAAATTCTTGTTCTCTGGTTTCATCCTCTAAGTTCATCATAAATTAATTTTAATATCTTCATCTTCAGATTTAGTATTTAAATCAACATTAGAATACATACTTAGATAAATACCACAATCAACAAGGTTATGTGGTGCATCATAAGAAGAGCAATAAAAGGGATGATATGATGCTACATTATTTGATGGAATGAGATTTGGAACAAAATCTAGATCTCTTTACTTCTTTATTTTTCCAATTCGCATTTCGATTCATGTTTCTCTCTTCATTTCCATTGTTATTCTAGTTTCTATTAAAATTCCTTCTAAAAGGAGGCTTGTTATCTTCTTGTTATCTATTATTACCCTGCGAAGTTTTTGCATTGCTGTCTTTGCCTTTTTCAAGTCTAGCCAATCAGTAAAGGGATGATATGATGCTACATTATTTGATAGAATGGGATTTGGAACAAAATCTAGATCTCTCTAATTCTTTATTTTTCCAATTCCCATTTCGATTCATGTTTCCCTCTTCATTTCCATTGTTATTCTAGTTTCTATTGAAATTCCTTCTAAAAGGAGGCTTGTTATCTTCTTGTTATCTATTATTACCCTACGAAGTATTTGCATTGTTGTCTTTGCCTTTTTCAACTCTAGCCAATCTGTTATTCAAAGTAGTAAACATCTCACTCAACTGATTGGCTATTTTGTTCATAGGATCCTGATCTATTTTCTTAGGGATAGAGAACTCAACCTTCTTAGGCTTTCTTTCAGGTTTTTTGGGCTCTAGAGAGTATGCTTTCATCTTACCACTATCAATCATATGTCTCTCTATTTCAATAGCTCTTTCCATACATATATCAATGGTGGTTGCGTCTTGCTACCTTAGCTCATAACTAAAATCTTCAAGGAAAGCATTTTTTGTAGAAACAAATAGATTGATCATCATTTAGCCTTAATGCTACCAGAATCTTATTTTTGGTCTTAAATAATATTCTATTGAAATCTTCCACTGATTCATTTTATTTCTTTTTCATGGTAGCCAGTTCTATCAACAAGGATTGTTCATTCTTCCTCTCTTCATATTTCTTAAGGAAAGTGTGCTCTAGCTCTTGAAAATTAATGATAGTACCAGCTCCAAGGTTGTTGAACCATTCTCGAGCATCCTTCTCTAAAATTTTAAAGAACAATCTAAGGACAACATCTTCATCATCTACCTCAAGACTATCCATGGAATATAGAAAATCCCTAATATGGTCTTCACCAGTCACATCATTATTTTTTTGGAATTTAGGCAAGTACTTGTGAGCTTTACTAGGGAAAGGATTTAGATTTTTAGGTAACACAAAAGCTCTATATCTATTGGTCCTCCACTGATTAACATTAACATTGGATTTTTGATTGATATTTTGATTAAAATTTTGATTTACATTGATATTTTAATTTTTATAATGAGCTACCATACACACTATAGGTTGATTCAATATAGGTAATTAGTTTACAATAAGAGAAGATTGATTCAAATCAATATTTGGGCTAGAAACAAAATTTGGGATTGAAAATTTTCTATGAAACTTGAAGAATACATTAGGATTTGGCACTCCAACAAGAAATTTTGTGCCACTTCTTCTTGTAGACACTAGATCCAACTCCTCCTTTGATTTTTAAATTTTTGAGTTCATTCATAGTCATCAGCTTATGTGTACAAAGAAAGAGCAAGATCTTCAACAATATTTTGGCCGAGATTTCTCAGCCTAACATTTACTCAATTCTCACAAATTTCACTCCAGGAAATACTATGAGAAAAACAAACTCAAAATTGTACTATGTCTTCCCTGATAATGACACCAAAATCTATTGGAGGAAATTCTCGCACCCTTAATAGATTTGTCATGCTACAAGACTTCCCTAATCTAATCAAAACTATGGATTCTAGTGGATCCACCTCTTTAACTCAAGAAATATTATCCTAAGACTCTAGACAGACCGAGTAGGGTAAGGAAACCCAATAGGTGAGCCTACAATATTTCTTATATGGTCATGCTTATCTAGATTTACAAAAATAAAATAAAACTACAACATAAAATTTGACCAAGTCTGAAAGTAACTCCTAGCTAGTGCTTCAATCTGTAGATTGGTTCCTTATCCACTGGGTAATTGTAGCCAGACTTAAAATATGATGAATAAATGAGGATAAAATAAAACTAAGCCAATCATATCCATTCAAATAATATAATAGAAATGATTCAACATTCCAGCAAAAGAAGATGCCATTTACACATTCAAATTATGTAACATGTAAATGTGAGCACATAAAATTGTGCATAGAACTACTAAAAAGAGGAAATAAGATTGTATTAAACAATAGATCATTACAATGGGAGTTTGATCAAAATAACCAAATCTCACTAAACTAGTACAAACAAATTCTCCATTCAAATGATGCAATAGAGAACTATAAATCTTTGTTCAAATGATGTAACAAAGAGCCTCCTAGCTTCTAGCCTCAGCCACTGGAAATGATCTTAGTAAACTAGGCATCTTCTCAACAAAACCTACACAATAATAAGGAAGAAAAAAGGGTGCCTAGACAAGACACACAAAGGAAAATACAATCGACAAGTTGTAAAATTACTATGAAAATACTTGATGATATTTTCTGTCGCAATAACTGTCTTAAATAGCTTGATCACTTGGTCTATAATTGTAAAAATTATAACTACCTCGATGATGGCCCGTAATTGGAAATGATCCATAATAGCCAATATCTCCATTGTTAGAGTTAATGTGTACTTTATATGTCAGTTATGACATGTGTCCTTGACACTTGTCATATTTTTATATAGACCTCCTGCCTATATATTGTAACACATCTTGTATCCATATATCTCATATTTTCCCATTCCCAACATTTGGTATCAGAGCATAATTGCTCTCCTACCCTGTCTAACCGCTTGAGGGGGGATTTTCCTCATGGATTCCCCCCTCTCATTTTTTCCCCTTCTCATTTTCCCTCTATTTTTCAAGCCTAGGGAGTATGCTCTCTATTTTTTTAAAATAGATCAGAAACCAGATAGCTTGAGAAAAATCATGGCTGTCCCTGAAGCTTCATTGCTTGAAACCATGAAATGTTGAGGATAAGAGCTTCTCTATTCAGTTTATCATTTTTTAATGATGTAATTTTTTAGAGAGATCATTTTACTATAATATAATGATTTTATGAAACCCCATTTGAGAGGCCAAATCTATTTTTTTATATAGTTGTAAGGAGGTTGTGATATGTTTGTCTATTTTTCTAAATCGAATCTTGTTTCCACATAGTCAAAAGGACATCATCGTATTTGTCGATCAGAGGTTTTGATTTCAAATCCTACTATCGTCATTGGTCATCGTATCTATTTTATGTCTCTGGTGGTTTATGAGGGCAGCACAGCCACCCTAGGAAGATGACAATGAGGAGGTACCGCAGGTGGAATTACAGTCCTCTGACTCGATGGCTATATTCTTCATGGTGGTGGTATTGATTATGATTGTGGTCATATCTCTACGAAGATCGAGAGGACCGTCGCCAAGACTGTATCCAAAAAAGTCATTAAAGTTTATAGCAATGAAGATGTCTATAAAAGGGAGCTTCACCAGGCATCTATGTTATACTAGATGATAATATCTTAACAAAATAGATGGTAGCTTCTAGACTCGTTGAAATGCATTAGAGGAGAGATATTATGGATGCAGAAGCTACTCGAAGGAAATGTGAATTACTGGCCTTCTTTTTAGTGTAAAGTTGTTACAAACCATATGGGAGACAATGGAGTTCTTGAATTTTATTGTTTCTCCTCTAGCATCCACACACCTGTGTAATCCATCTATTAAAGCAATGAAAATGGCCATCAAAAAATGACAAGGAAGTGCCGCCTGTGTGCTGTTACCTACCATCGATCCAAAAATCTTAGTGAATTTGATTTTTTTGTGTTAATTTTTTTTAATTTTTAGCATCGGTGAGGCCATCATATGTTAGCCTAGTTTGTTCCACTAAGCTATCACTACACATAGCACACCCTCCTTCTCTATCTTGTCATTGTTATAGCAAAATATTGACATTATCTCAAGCGGCGATGTTGTTATTTGTTAGAATATTGATTGTTTATGACTACAAATCAATATATGTAATGCTTGGATTCACATTCCCTACAATTTGGTGGTTTTGGTGATGTGATCTTTGGCTGTAGAAGTTGCAGTTGTGAAGAGAACTTGAGCGCTAGAAAGATTTTGATTACTTGCAAAGAGCAGGTAAATTCATAAAGGAGATATTTTACTATGTTTTGTTTGGAATAATGAGTGTAATCATGGCAGTTATGGAGCTAGGTAAAGGTACCAAAGATTGTATTTCTACTTCGACGATTTTCAACTCATTCAAAAATAATTATTTTGTGGTGTACAATCTCATGATGACTGAAAATTAATTAAAAGGACCTTATGCTTATATACCAGATCCGTAATCTGTTGTGTGCATCATGCACTTCACTCATGATTTCAACCAAATTTCCTTGTTTAATATGTTGTTTATATCTACATCAGTGAGATCATATTCTTTCATGGAGGTACGATCTACAACGAAAGTGAGTCCTATGATTGTGAACAGGTGCAACAAGCAGTGGATACAAATGTGATTTCTCTGGTGGTGTTTGATGTCCGTGTTTAGTGGCCAGTAGGTTGTGGGGGAATATAAGATGCAGGTGATTGACATAAATCTACAGTATCCGTTAAGCAATGTTGGTGATAGTTTTATTACTATTTTTATTTCTATTTTGATAAGTAACATGGACGCCAAGTGGAGGACAATCAAACTGTCTTTCAATGATTTTAGAGGTCGTACCAATGTTTGCTTGGATTAGCAAAAAAGGATAGCAGAGGAAAAATAGCTAGATGAGTTCCTCCTCGTACCCCAATTCTCTCCACCTCCACTAAATCATACCCCTCAACAACCTGCATCATCTCCATCAGCAGACAAGAACCTTGTCGAGTAGCACCAAGAGAGCAGATTTGTTGCTGCACACTATGTTTTTTGTTGATAATGTGCTCACACCCAATTTTGATCAGCAAGTGAAGACCACCTTTGAATCCTATTTTGCTGCTCTGGCCATTACCTATTGGAGCCAAGACGTCATGCTCGTGGAAATAAATATTATTTTTATGTAGCAATTACGAAGATCTACTCTTTTGTAGAAGGCCCATTTGTTTGTTTTATTTGAAATCAAAATGTTTGCGACCAATGACCGATGAAGATAAAGTATTTTTTGATGATATCGAAGGCACTGCTTGAGCTAAAGCCGAGGAAGTGAAGTTTACAATTTTTTCTGATGCCACTATTACAGACAAGCATGCATGGATTTTCTGTTTGATGGATGTCTACATGGAAAATATAGTCATGATGAACTTGAGATGGTTTTTTTTTTCAGCATTGTTATTGGTGAAAAAGGTTGCTTTTAGGAAGGAAAAAATGAGGGAGATCGGAAAATCGATTCTTTGAAATGGCACTGAAAATATTATTTGCATATTTACTAACATTGAATTCCATGATGAGTTCCTCCAGCAGTAGAAATTCCATGTTTGTCAATTTTTTATCCATTTGTTTTAATGCCCGTCTATCATTTATTACCTAGTTTCTGCCATCGATGAATAATCTAGTAAGTCCATGTTATCATCTACAACCTGCCATTGATTTCGGTGCTTCAATAAGAAGGTATATTCAGAATGGATCAATCCAAAATTTGTAGGAAATCCAAAGGATGAGTGTATATTTATGGTCGACCATATGACATAATGGGGGATATTATGTAAGTCAAAAATTACATGGTAAAAGGTGGGATACATGGCACAGGTGCAGTTAGAGTCCAATGCTGCTACACAGGCTGCACTCATATCTCTTCTCTTCCATTCATGCTGCCTTGATCATCAAATTTCAAATGCACCCCTATTTGAATAGTGATCGTTGGGTCACTTTGCATGGCCACGTGTTTGAATAGTGATCGTAGGGTAGAATGAGCAACGAGCAACGACTTCACTAAATTTGGTAGAGGCTCTGGTTAGAAGTTCTAAATTTTTGTGATGTAATCAGCTCTAGAGTACAGTTTGAGGACACGATCTGACGATCTTGTGGTGTCCGTGGTCTCCACCTGAAAACATTTTTTTTTTAGAATTAGTGCACTTCAGATCGAAAGTTGATTCTGCGGTCTCCCAAATGCATTTTGATGAGATATCGAGAGCATGTTGTCATCGATGGTAATTTTAGAAAATTATAAATTCTATTTTTTTTAGATATCCAAATTTCCTAGCAAAATGTCACCTACCTCATGTTTACTGTGCTGTTGACCTATTTACAATGCATTGCAAATGCATGATGGAAAGATTTTGTCTTCTAGTGTAGCCATTCTTTTTTTTAAGATTTAATTTTTCAAAGGCAAATAAATGTGGGGGTATTTCTATAGCCATGAGGTAATATGGTCACATAGAAAATTTATTGTATGGGCAATTTTTAAGGGGTACACTAAAACCATTTTTATTTTTTACCATATGGAGGTGGAAAGGCCCATGTAATTCTCGTACGAGGAAAAATTAAAAGACTAATTTTTTCCATCTGAGAGCGATGCCAGGAGAATATTCCTGATGTGTATTTGCTGCCTAGAGAGGTATGTTGCTATTTTTTCCAGAAAATAAAAGCCCCATTGAGAGTGGAACATAGGGGCATTTATATTTTTTAGAAATATTTTTTCGAGATGGACACATTGATGGTGTTAAATTGTAATTTTGAGGCTATTTAATTTATATTTTTTAGCCTCAAATAATGTTATCATGGAGTGCACTCTCAGTTGAATTCGACACTCCCAAAGAAAATTTGTAAGTGGTCCTAGTATCTAGTATTCTCCTCTATCATACTTGGCAGATACAGCGGCTAGTTACCCATGCATTCTGATAATATGAGGTGATTACAATAAGGAAACCTACTCTAGGGACTACAAACATAAACACCCTAGACTCTATCCAAAGACTTTTTAGATCAACTTCTGAATACTATAGACGAAGACACTTCAGAATATTCTATTCTCTTCTTGCTACTTTCTTCTCCTCCACATTTGAATTTAATGGCTCATTTTTATTGTATTTTATGGCTCATATTTATTTTGTATTAAGGTGCATTTTTGGTAGATACCGACACCTTCTAGATTGTGTTTCACCATGAGGAGGGATGATATTCATGGTGAACCTATTCAATGACCTATGAGAGGCAACATACCTAGAGGATGACTTGCATAATAGACCCAGAAGTGGCTGACCTTGAGGCACCCAAGATGACCTTAAGGCACTTAGATGGATGACTGAGATGCAACAAACCCATGGAAGTGGCTGACCCTGTGGAAACAAATCAATATGTATACACCGTTGATCTAACATTATTCACAGTTGGAGAGCCAAGTGCAAAGAGCATGAGCCTAGACCAAATCATGTAATAAAGGAGGATGATAGGGTTCTATTTTTAGAAAAGTACACATTAAGGGGGAATGTTAGAGTTAATGTGTACTTTATCTGTCAGTTATGACATGTGTCCTTGACACTTGTCATATTTTCATATAGGCCTCCTACCTATATATTGTAACACATCTTGTATCAATATATCTCATATTTTCCCATTTCCAACATCCATCGACTTTTTTTTTTTTAGGGTTTAGTTTTTTTTTTGGTTTAAGTTTTAGGGTTTTTCCCCTCTTTTTACAATATGAGAAGTCCTAAAACAAAACCCTACATCTTAAAGCCCTAAAGATAAGAAATTACTATTTTTGGCCAAAAACAACCCTATTTTTAGTAAGTTGCCAAAATAAATGGATGGGCCTCAAATTTAATGCATATTATTGGATAATCCATATTAAAAATTCTATTAAATCTCAACACATACTCATGTCTAAAAAACTTTAAATTCCAATTTTTTTTTTCAAATTTCTAAAAAAATACTAAAATCCATTTTCGGGGCACTAAATGAAGGAATTAGAACCCGATAAAAGATTAAAAAACCACCCTTGCCACAAAGGTTTCATAGCCCATGCATTTTCCTCCTCTTTATGTATATCCACATAAAATTTCAATCTGATCCAATAGTTGGATCAAAAGTTATGCCCTTTGGAAGATAGGCCCTTGCATCAAACTTATTTGGGCCAAACATTTACTCACAAAAAGACCTTAGGAAAACCAAAACAAAGGCCTAACCTTGGTGACATAAAATTTTTTATTTCTATCGGAGGTTGAAATAGGACTTCAAAAGGACCAAAAAATTGTAATAATTGGAAAGGACTCAAGGGGGTATTGCAAATTTGAAAAAGACAAAAGGACACCAAAAATTCAAAAATTTTGCGTAAAATTTAAGTTGGATTTTGAGGATCCAACACTGAGCTAGGACCAAAGGTTGTTTGTCAAAAACTATCTTGTCAAGGAATTTGTATTTTGTACAGACTACATGATAGATACGAAAGCAATTGGCAATCACCTTGGCTGCCATGAGGTATGAAGTGACGAGGATGAAGAAATTATAATTAATGGGAGGCCTTTGTCCAATGGTGAAGATTATGATTTGGATGAAACTTATTATGAGAAATATCATTAATACATTATATTTAACATGGATGAAGTTCAAACTTGGGTAGAGTAAGTAGATGTTTATTTGTTGTTGTTATATATGGCAAAATATTAATTAGATCTAACTAAGCTTGAAAAATTTTGGGTCAAATCAAGAAGCACCTAAAGAGTGTCAAGGAATCCAAAACTAGTGCAATGAGATATGAAGTGGTGTTGCAAAAATTCATAATCATATATTCATCACTTTTTTATGAGATCAAGTTATTAGTTGTTGTCTTGAATATGATCTTCAACATTTATACTAATTGTCATGTACTGAACATCATGTAATATTTTACAGGCATATTTAAACTATTATTCTTTGTTTTAGTTTCATGGAGATAAAATGCAACATAATGAAAATGACTCCAACACAATAAAATGGTTGGCACGTGGTCCAAGAAAATTTGTAACCAAACATTTGGGCTATTTGGTCAACGATTATAGATTTCATATTAAAGACAAAGAAGACCAAATAACAACTTAAAATAGTGATTTGTGTGTTTATGCTACTACTTTGTGCAGAGCAAAAACAAAAGACACAAACCCAATGCTTCAAACAATCACATATTATGGTGTTATTAAGGAAATAATCTTATTGGATTACTATCGGTTTTGATACCCCCTATTCAAATGTGACTGGGTAAATGTTCTTGATATGAGGAATATATGTAGAAATGATGAAATAGGCTTCACACTAGTCAAAATGAACATATTACTTAGTTGGGATAGACTACAAGATGATCCATTTATACTAGCATTAGATTCCATAAAAGTCTTTTATGTAGATCCACTTGATGCTAGCTAGTATATGGTTCTCACATCACCTCCAAGAAGGATCAAAGACATTGAAGTGTATGAGCTAGAATATGTCAGTGTCTCTAGAGCAATAAATTTTGTTGAACCTAAAACTATACAAGATGAAAATACAAATGATGGCAACATTTAATATATCCATGAACAATGTGAGGGTACATGGTTGTAAGTCTAATTATTGTACTTCAAAAGTAGTTATAATTAATGGAAGTAACTAGTGAGTGTTGTTAGATATTTTTGTTTTATTTTTAGAAAATTCTAGTAGATAATTAATGGGTAGCCAAGCTAGGAGTGAGATGAGTAGGTATCCTGAGCATGAGGTTGGCTAGTCAAATACAAGAAGACAATTTGGTAAAAAAAAAAAGAGAGAGAATACAAGTGCTGCTAGGTCATAGGATTAAGATTCTAATCATGCATGCATGTTGTAATGTATTGAAATGAAGGTTTATTATGTTGAGTGTGTGTTAGTTATAAAATTAATGTTTCATTCTTACTCTTAGTCATAGTCCTTAGTAGCAGTACTTGATTTGTATATATGGATATTTATGTATCTGACAGAAGTCCTAGGATACCCTCTAGCCTCATCTCTGATGGTTGGGATGGGTAGGGGTATTTAGACATATACTTGTTATATGGAGGGCTCAGGTTGTCCATTCACCTATATTTGTAAATAAGAATTGCGATTGAAATAAGAATTTTCCAACATTAGATATGAAGAATATGTCCCTAAAGTATTTCATTTTCATAATACCAAACCTTTAATAAGTTTCACATGCAAAAAATCATCATCCATAAGCTAAAATAAAATGAAAGTAAAGATATCTGTAAGTGGAACTGCATTATCGTAGTTTCATCATTCATTATATGTGCATAACAAGTTTTAGGTTTTAGAATATAAATAATTTGAAAATTTTAGTATCTATTTGTAAATGTTCCAAAATCCTATCCTAGTGTTAACTGTTGTTCAAAATGTACTATAGCTGATTCTAATTTTATTTTACTCATTCATTTTTTTTTTTTTCACAAGAGTGGTAATTTTTATTGACAAATTGTTCAAATTTCTTAAATTTCTTTTGAATCATCCAAGTGGGAGATTTGAATGTAACATTATGTAGAATAGAGCCTTGTTCTCCATCAGCCTCCTAGTTTTGGCTTTAAATGCTTTATTTTAGGTTGTTGAGATTCATGTTTAGCTTTTTATTACAAATTGCAACTTCTTATTGTGTGGTTCTATTAACATACTTTGGTTATCTAAGGATATTACTATTTTCTTTATTTATTTCTATTGGGATACTATTTTCATCTTAAACTCAGGGTACTTCCACAATTAAGGTACTATATGGATTTTGCATATGATGACTTGACTAGGAATTAATTGTTTGGGTTTTACTCCTCCAATGACTTGTCTAGGCTCTGCTTGTTTGTGTTTTGCTCCTTCTCCTTCCCCACCTAATTGGTTTTATTGCTTTCTAGTTTTAGAATTAAATGCTTTATTATGGTTTATTGGAATTCTTGTTAGTATAGTTGACCAAGTATTGCAACTTGATTTTATTATGGTTCCTTTGACGAACTTTGATCATTTGAGGACGCCACTATTAAGCATGTGTATTGCTTTCATCATACATGCAGGGGATGCCCACAAGGTTGAGTTGTATCTCCCTATATCTAGGTATTTTTTAATGGTTTAATGGGATTGAAACATGCCCCACCTATATTACATCATCACACATAGTGGTATTACAAAAAATCCTTGATATTATCCATGTATTGTAGTTCCATCCATAGGACTACACTATTAATAGATTCTATTTTCAAGAAAATATAAATTATATCTCTTTTCATTAAGTTGATTTTCAACCTAACACCACCATTTTGTTGAGTAAGTTGATAGGAGAAGCTAATTATACCACCATAAAACCATATTTCATGACTTTGATTTTTAGATTATTTTGTTTTAAGATCAATATAATTAGTTAATGTTTCTTTGCACCAATAATTTTAAGTTATATATGGTTCGATATATTGATCAGATCTAGATTATATCACCAATGCATAGTTACAGAAAGTCACCCATTTAGAGTGGAAAAAGATATCTTGAACTAATTCAAAGTTTGGAATATCGCTCCAAATTTGATACCACAATATTATTCTTGATATATGCAAGTACAATCGATATTCACATGAATATTGTTATATTAGTGAATACTAATATGATATAATAGATGTATATATGTTGTGAAAGCATGAGATTCCAAAAAAAGAAACACTAATTACAATGAAAAAAACTAGCTTGATGCATGAAATAACACGGATATAATCAAATCAAAAGCAGGAGCACAACCCTTTTTATTAATGTGATTCCGCTCGGTTACAATACATCTCCTCCCATTTTAAGGGCTAGGAGAGTTAGCATGTTTCTATTACAACAAGTGAATAGTGATCTTCTTCCGCATGCCCACATTTGAAACGGGCGGGCCAAAGTGTTATCGTCGCTTATTGCTAATGAATCTTTGCTCCTTGCTGTTCTTCCTGCATTCAAAGAAACAACAAACCATTTAGTAGCACCTGTGTTAAAGTGAAACATTTACTTCTTAAAATTAGTGAAAGATATATGCCTAAGATCATTGAAAATAGTGAATAAAATGAATATAAATGACCTGCACGTTTAACAAAATAAGCACGTAATGAACGAATAGACTAAAATGACAGAGCGTAGAACGTAGAATGTAATGCATCTAACAGAATAGCATAGAACGTAATGCTGCAATGTAAAGCATGAGATCAATGGCAAAATATGAAACTAGCAAAAAGGTGTGGGGTGCCCAAGCGGGCCGCCCCCGTTAGAACTTGATTACGATGCCAATCCACTAAGGAAGGGCCCAGAATCTTCTTAGGTTGAGTTGTCGACGAATTGGTGGATTACGGTGGTAAAATTTTGGGTTGAGGTCCGATTCACGCTTCGAAAAACCACCCAACAACCTCTCTTGCGAAAGAGATTAATGGATATGAAAAGCTGAATCAAAATGGATGCAATCGGGTCTTTGAATGGACAACACTTCGTTGCTTGGAAATGTCTGTCAACCTATCCTTTTTTGGGCGGGAAAGTCCACCATTTTATAGACCCATGGGGTCTCTCTGGAGGGGGCACACAGGGATGCCACGTGGCGGCCATGCCTTCTCAAAATGGAGGAGACTCCGCCTTGACTAGGGCTTACCTAACTGCCCTCACAACAGTCCGCTAACTACCAATCTGCCCACCTAGGTGCGCATGCACAGCAGGCGACAATAACTGACTGTTCTCGGTTGCCACTTATCTAACATCTGCTTTGATGGTTTTAATGTTGCCTCTGAATGCTTTAATGTCTACCTTTGAATGTTTTGAATGTCTGCTCTTGAGTATTTTAATGTCCGCTTTTGAGCAAATGCGAAGTTCGTCGCGATATCGCGACGTCACGATATCGTGACACTTCGGGTGAGGCTCCCCTTTGGGCCTTAGGTGTCGTAATTTCATGACGTCGCAAAATCGTGACACCCTCAACCAAGGCTCCCCTTTGGGCCTTAGGTGTCACGATTTCACGACGTTGCAAAATCGTGACACCCTCGACCAAGGCTCCCCTTTGGGCTTTAGGTGTCATGATTTCGCAACATCGCAAAATCGTGACACCCTCGGCCAAGGCTCCCCTTTGGGCTTTAGGTGTCACGATTTCATGACATTGCAAAATTGCGACACCCTCGAAAAAGGCTCCCCTTTGGGCTTTAGGTGTCGCGATTTCACGATGTCATGAAATCGCGACACCCTCGACCAAGGCTCCCCTTTGGGCTTTAGGTGTCACGATTTCGTGACGTCGCGAAATCGTGACACCCTCGACCAAGGCTCCCCTTTGGGCTTTTGGTGTCACGATTTTGCGACGTCGCGATTTTGCGACACCCTCGGCCAAGGTTCCCCTTTGCTTAAGGCTTGCTTGTAATTAAAGTTTGCTCTTGCTTAAGGCTTGTTTTTAATTAAAGTTTGCTCTTGCTTAAGGCTTGCTTTTGCTTAAGGCTTGTTAAAATGACCAGCTTTTCTTTGTTTACTTTTCGACCTTCTAAACTGCTGTGTAAGTGGCTAGGACCACTGTTTGACCTCTAAGGGCTGCCTTGAAAGCTGTGTATGTCAATGCGATCAGTGTTTGTAGTCACATAATCGGATTGGTGCTGTTTTGGTGTCTACATGTTGTGATACTAACATTGTTCCATGTTGTTTAGCCACTTCTTACTAGATGTTGCTATCTATACCTACATATATAGAACTCCTTTGCCTTCAACCTTACAAGATATGCAGTACTTGATGTGATCTTCATGAATAGTTTTTTGAATAGGCAAGAATGATTTTCATAAATCTATTGTGGGATAGGACCAATATATGCTTCGAATCCTAGACTATAAAATATGGCAATGGAGAGTCTAGCTTTGTCTTTGTTTACTACTGCTTTGTGCACAATGCTCTTGTATCTTCCATTTGTCATCACCTGCATCAATGCTTTACCAATTATTACCATTGCATTGCATGCAAACCAACATGTAAGAAACAAGACTCCAACATGTAAGATGCTCACTTGGGGGTAATGTTCTCTCCATGTCATTTATATTACTTTCAATTTTTTTTTTTAATTTGTGGAAAACATCCCAAAAGGGATGCCACTTTCGGGTAAGACCCAAGGAGGCAGGGGTATCCATTCCACCAAAAATGCCCAGGACTCGGACCTGGCCTACCACCTTTGACATACTCAAGGAGCAAACAAACACACAAAACCAATTTAAAAATAAGTAAATAACAACAAAAATAATAAAATAAAATAAAAAACATGCTCCTTGAGTGTGTCAAAAACAAAAGCACAACCAAACACGCACAATAAGATAAAAGAAACCACAACACAAACCACATAGAAAAACACAAGAACCACATAACAAAACACAAACAAGACAAAAACAACAGAACACTACAAAGACATAACCCAAAAAAAACATGAAAAATAAACACAACCAAAACCTAAAAAATAAAAAAATAAAATAAAAATAAAAATAAAAAACAACCAACAACAGACAATAAACAAAAACAAAAAACATAGAAAACACTCACACATAAAAACACGAAATAACACAAACAAAGAGAAACCCAAGAACAAGAAAGAAAAAAACACAAGAACAATAACAAAAAACATAAAAAAAAAAAACAACAAAAACACATGAACAACAAAAAACAACACAAAGAACACAAAAACAAAACAAAACAAAAGAACCCACCCACCTTAAAAAACTAAACAAAAAAAACAAAAAAGAAAAAAGAAAAAAAATTGAACATAACAATGACCTATCTAGACCAGAAGACTATTAAGGCAAGAATCAACAGAGGAAACAAAATAAAGAATAGAATGAGCTAGGGAACTAAAAAAAACTGAATGAACCAAAGAGAAGCAAAAAAAAAAAAACAAGAAGAAACTAGGTACCTTAGAACTGGAGCCATCCAAAGAAATGATAGAAAGAAGAGCTTCCCTAATTTGAGAAGCCCACCATATAGGAGGGTGGCCATAACAAGTAAGATCACCTTTGTCCAAAGCCCAATTAGCTAAAGCATCAACACTCTTGTTTTGATCTCTGACCACATGATTGTAATCAACTTTCAAAAATCCCATCTGGATTAATTGAATCTTCTCAATAATTCTTTTTATTCTCCAATCCACCTTATGATTCTTAGAAGGAGTCTTCAAGAGATTAATCATAAGTTGAGATTCGAAATCAACTAACACCTTTTCCCATCCAACCTTAGTAGCCTCCTGAAGGCCTCTGAGGATACCATACCCCTCAGCAAGGTTATTGGAAAGAATACCCAAATTCTCAAGCAAAAGTAAAAACCAGGGAGCCATCTGAAAGTCTACCAATTCCTCCCACACTGGCTTTTCCAGGGTTCCCTCTAGAGGCTCCATCGGTATTGACTTTTCCAAAATCCTTAGGAGGAGGTTGCCAATTTCTAGTCCTATCCATCTTACTAATACTCACATTCCCTTTAAGTTGGTTGCCCTTAGAAGATTTAATCTTCAATATTTGCATCACTTGATCCCATATTTGGTGGGAGTTTTGGGGGTGATTAAGGAGTTGATGGATTGATTCAACTAAGTTGGCTATGGTATTTTGCCAAATATAGTGAATATCCTTCCTATCTTGATTAAAAATTTGGTTGTTCCTTTCATTCCAAATATTCCAAAGAAGAATGGTAGAACCCATCCAAACTAATTGCCTAATAAAATGATCAACACCCTCTTGATTAGGCCAATCCCTCCAAAGTTGTTCAAAAGTAAAAAAATTGGACCACTTGTAAGCCAAGTAAAGTGGCCATTCTCCTCCATAGCTCAGAGGCTAAAGTACACTCAATAAAAATATGGTTGATATTTTCTACATTCTCTTCACACATTTCACATCTAAAAGGGCCATGAAAACCATGCTTCATAAGTTGCTCACCAGTAAGCACCCTACGATGCAATAAAAGCCAATTAAAGAACCTCACCTTAGGCCAGAGCTTTTGAGCCCACAATCGAGAAAATATGTCAGAAGAATGGTTGGGATTATTATGGCATAAGGTCAAATAACCTTGAGCAACTGAATACTCACCCTTAGTAGTGTTGTTCCATCCAAAACAATCTTTTTCATGGGACCAAGAGAGGGATCTCATATGAAGGATGCCTTGGATATCTTGTCTTTGCCTTTCTGGGATTTGAATAGGCCAGTCCTCAATAGGGATCCAATATCTACCAACCTTTGAATTACCGGTATGGTACCGACAGTAATTAGCCACCTTTATCCAATTAGCTCGGTGAAGCTCCTCCATCCAAGGCCTCCAATCGGGAAACCGAGTTATCAAAGGCTTGTGACCATCCCAAGAATCTGTCCAAAAATTTGCATGTTGACCATTATGAATGATCCAAAATAATTTTTTCTTTATCAAATCCTCACCAGTCTTAAGAACTGCTAAAATGGGAGAACCTTTGGTAGGAAGTTGATAGCGAACAAGGTCTTCGGGACTTTTGTTCTCAGCATATTTAGCACGAAGATTATTGGCCCAAAGAGCATTGGGGTTATGCAACATCCTCCAATATAATTTAGCAGCTAAAGCTTTGTTGTTATTAATTGAAGACCGGAATCCTAACCCCCCTTCACTCTTAGGAAGACATAAAGTATCCCATTTCACCAAGGCCCATTTTATTTTCTCCTTAGTACCACTCCAAAGGAAACGATGACTGATTTGATCCAATTCTCGAAGAAAACGGAACAAAAAGGAAGAAAAAAAAAAAGGAACCAATTCTCGAAGAAAACCGGAAAAAGAAAAAAAAAAATAAATTGAAGGACTGATTTTACCAAGGTGATTCTACCCCCAGAAGAAAGCCACTTGTTGGTCCACTTTCCAATTTTCTTCTTGACTTTGTCCAACAACCAATTCCAATATTTATTTTTTTGCCTTTGAATATTTATGGGAATACCTAAATAAGTGATTGGAAGAGAGGTCTTATTATATCTTAATTTATCCAAGACCATGGATTCCTGTCTAGCAGAGCAGTGAAAGAAAATAACTTTAGATTTGTCTTCATTGATCAACTGCCCAGTAGCCTTAGAAAAATAGCTAATGATTTGCTTAATATTAGAAGCTTCCTTAACTGTAGCTTTACCTAAAAGAGTAGAGTCATCCACAAATTGAAGATGAGAGATAGGTCTAGCTCCATGAGCAATGGTAACTCCCTCAAGGGTTTTGTTTTCCCTCTTTTTGGTTATAGTCCTACCCAAGCATTCAACAAGAATGATGAATAAATAAGGGGATAGCGGGTCACCTTGCCTAATACCTCTGGAAGTCGGGAATGACTGAGAAGGCCTACCATTGATAAGAACTAAGTAGGAAACTGAAGAGATACATCCCATAATCCAATCCATCCAATCCTTAGAGAAACCAAATTGCCTCAAAACTTTGATAAGGAAGTGCCAATCCACTCTGTCATAAGCTTTGGATAAGTCTAACCGAATGAACATGGAAGGAGAATTTTGCATATCCATGGAATGGATGGCTTCCTGAGCAAGAACTATCTCATCTACTATTTGACGTCCTTCCACATAACCCCCTTGCTCTGGGGAAATAATCTTATGCAAAAGAGGCTTCAACCTTTCTGCCATGATTTTAGTAATGATTTTGAGAAGAACATTACATAAAGCAATAGGTCTAAAAGCTGAGATATGATCAACCTCTTGAGATTTTGGAACAAGAGTAATATAAGTTTTATTGATAACCTTCAAAATTTCTTTGGCTTTCCTGGCTTCTTCCACCACCTCTAATAAATCAACATGAAGGATATCCCAGAACTCTTGGTAGAACTCAATGGGAAAACCATCAGGACCTGGGGTTTTCCATTTTTGCATTTTAAAAACTACTTGTTGAAGCTCATTGATAGTAACAGGAGCAGTCAAAATAGAGTTCTCCTCAGAAGTGATAAGAGAAGGGATTGCTTGAAGAACATTTTGTTGTGAAGCTGAGTCAAGAGGAGTAGCAGAAAAAATATTGGAAAAGTAATCAACAACAATAGAGTTCATGCCATCCCAAGTATAAACAACATCTCCAGAATCTGATTTTAAGGAAGAAATAAAGTTGTGAGATCTTCGAGCTAGAAGATATTTGTGGAAGAAATTTGTGTTTCGATCTCCTTCTTTGAGCCATTGAATTCTAGATTTTTGCTTCCATAAGATTTCTTCTCTTTTTTCCCATTCCTCTAACTGAGTTGTGAGTTTAATTTCATCTGCACTTCTCTTCTCTGTGAGGCCATCTAAACGGATTTTCTTATTCAAATTTTCAAGATGAGCAATAACTTCATATTTTTTTTTATGAACATCCCCAAACTCTTTCCGGTTCCAAGTCTTGATTTTGGATTTAATGTATTGCAGTCTTTTGGCAAAATAGAACATCTTAGTCCCATGCCTAGGTTTACCTTCCTTCCACCATTGTTGCACATGAGGTCCGAAGGAAATGTCTCTAAGCCACATTAATTGAAAATGAAAAGGAGAGAAACTCACATTGGTTTTCCACATTTCCACCATGACTGGCCAATGATCCGAACCAACATTATTAAGAGTCTTCACTTTAGGAATGTGACCATGGATTAAGAAATTTTTAGAGAGCAAAAACCTATCCAATCTCTCCATTATACAAGCTAAGCCTTGCCTTCTGTTAGACCAAGTCATAAGGCCATTATCTGGTTGGATATCCACAAGATGGAGGTTTGCAATATATTCGCTCATGAGGTCAGTGCTTTTGTCCAAATTTCTATTTCCCCCCCTTTTCTCATCCAGAGAGAGGATGGTATTGAAATCTCCTCCGATCAAGATCCAAGATTTAGGAAAATGAGAGATAATATGAGTAATATCCTTCCATTGTCTTCTTTTTTCCTCCAAAGAAGTCGGAGCATAAACAGTAATGCGAGCATAATCTGGTTGGAATGTCTACTTTGAATAGCTATAGCCAACAAACCCCAACTGCCAACCATATGGTGAATAACTACCTCTTTTGGGTCCCAAAGACAAGCAATGCCACCCGAAGTCCCTTGGGAACTGAGGGAAACCACTTTTCCAGTTGGCCAAATTTTTACGGCAATTGAGTCCATATCCTCCATTGACATCTTTGTTTCTTGAAGGAAAACAAGATGTGGATGATTTATCTGAATCATTCTTCTAATTTCATTTTTTTTTGAAAGACTCCCTTTGAGTCCTCTAATATTCCAAGTGATGATCTTCATTAATACCAGGGCTAAAAAAGTTGGGAAGGGCATTAATATTACCTTCCTCTACAAGCTTTTCACCTTCTTTTACCATATGATATTGATTGGTCTTGCGACCTACTTTTTGATTAGAATCCATCTTCAATTTTTTTTTCCTATTTCTTGACTTATTCCAATTGAATCTGAGATGGCTTCTAACCTTGAAGAATGCTCGTACACAACCAAAATTTTACTAGATGGTTCAATGGAGTCTATATTGGGACCTGCATTATTTGAAGTTTTGACATTTGAAATATTGTTTTTCTTGTGTAAATTTTCTCCTTTTTTTTCTGTTGAAAACCTTTGATTTGTTGGTTTGTCTCTGAGTTCTTCCCTTCATATTTAAATTGTGTTTCTAAGATTTTAGTTTCCATTATTTCCTCTTCCTCACTTGGGACATCATTTGTGGAAAGGATTTCAAACATATTAGCAGATGACTTTGATTGATCCTTCATAACTATTTTTTTTTAGTGTTCTTCTTCTTAGGTATTTGGAAACCTGTTGAGTTTATATCTTCTTTCTTTTGATCAGGAATTTTATTTGGGCAAGCACTGGCCAAATGACCATATTCATGGCAAATTCTACAACGAAAAGGAATGTTCTCATAGTCCACTACTTGCTCCCAAGTGTCTTCCCCAAATTGTAATGTGATATTTTTAGGTAGGGGTTTGTCAAAATCCATTAAAACACAAATCCGAGCATAAATAATATGTTCAAAATTTTGAGTACAATCAGCGAGTCATCATAAAAGTTCCTAAAGAGTTTCCAATTGAAGAAAAAATAGTAGGATTCCAAAATTCAATAGGGAGGCCAAAGAGTCTAACCCACACGGGAGCTATAGAAGGCATCTCTTCTTCGGCTTTAAATTTAGTATGCCAGGGCTTCATGAAAAGCCCTGCCCTTCCAAAAAACCAAGGACCCCCTTGAAAAGTTTTCTCTCTATCTTCATTATTAGCAAATAAAACAAGAAAATAACCATTTGGATAAATAGAGATTTGTAACTCACCTTTAGTTTTCCAGCTTTTTGCAGCCCAGACTTTGAAAGCAGATAGACTCGGATGAAAACCCACGAACCGACAAATTAGTCCTCTTTTTTCCAAATCTTCAATGCCGAACTGAATGTTACCCATATCAAGCTTAACAATAGGAGTTCCATCAGCTGCTTTAAGACATCCTGACTCCATTTTCCTGGGATCAATCTTAGGCATTCTTAGAGGTTTATGGGAAGCCCTAAGATTGATATTAGCATTGGGTTGAGGCTGTCCACCATGAAGGGCATCCCTAAAATTCATTTTTGGGACTGAGTCTTCAAAATTCTTACCCTTGACAGGGGTTTTCACAGTAGAATTATTTTGTGGGTGCACCTTAGCACTAGATTCACTTGAGATATGAGCCATTTTTTGATCAACTTGCTTGAAACTTGTTTCGTGATCTCTTTAATCCTTGCCCTAGACGTCGTGGAAAGGTATGGTTTTCACTTTTCTTTTGTGCAGCAAATTGGAAGCCGTTGTCACTCAAGTTCACAGTATGATCTATTGAAAGACAAATTTCTAACCCATCTTGGATCCCCTGCAACATTTCCTGCTAAAATATTGAGCATAAACCACAAAAATATTGGCCTCTAGGGCCCGAAGGCCCTAAAAACCAACCTCTGGAGCTGCTTGCACTCAACCCAAGATGAAACCCTCGCATAGCCGCTTGCCAAATATCTCGTTCACACATAGGGATGTGCTAGGATCTGTGTTGCTCCAAATGATATGAAAATTGGTGGAGACGTTCTAGGGTTTTTCAGGCATCTACCCTCAAAATTTTAGCTCAATCCGAGTCCGGATGAGTGAGATATGGCCAAAACGAGTTCGGAAGTTTGGGCAGTCCTACGAAAAATGTCTCTATCATAATCACTTTCAACTTTTTAATGTAATATATTTTTTCTTAATCAACCCAAATTTATATAATTTTGATGTGCTAAGTTCACTTTGGTTAAATTGTTGGGTTAAATATAGAAGGTAGTGCACAATAATATCAGGAAAATTTCTCAATTTTTATGATATTCGTGTCCTTTAAATTCAACATCATAAATCAAGAACAATGGCAAAATTGCTTCTAGAACTTTTGAAAATTAAGAACCTTATAACCCCAAGCCTTGGTTTGGTTGATACTTCATTAGGTTATCGTGGTTAAATATAAACTCCACAAAACTTACATCTCTCTATTTATGGAAAGGAATTAGCATATCTTGAAATTATGCATTATTTATGGAAAAGAATAATTTATTTAGATATGGTTCTGAAAATTCTCATCTACCAGCACTTTCTAAATATGGTTGTAGGCTAAATTAATATAGTTTTTTATTATCCCTATATTTTGGCAAGGTCCTCTTTCAAGGGATACCTAGCTGATTAGAGATAGTTGCAAAAAGATATAATAATAAGTGTCTCGTAGGGACATCCTAGTGGTATGTCATTGAATTGTTATCCAAGCTACTCAAGTTCAAATCATGGGAAGGGAGGCCCCTATTGTGCCTCCAAGGAGTGTGGCCCCCATTTGTGCCACATTATACTTCACCTTACTTAAACCAAATATATATACATATATATATATATATATATAATATAATAAGGTTGAGTATAATAGATTTCCTTTGGAAGGCAATATTCATAGCAAAATTTTATAAAAACACTTGTAAATTTTGCTTGCGTGGATTGAATATTTTTTAAGACAAGAATGGCCATAAATATTAGAACCAAAATTATTTATTTTCAAAAATATGTAGAACCAAAGGTTCAGATGTTAGTTTTTTTTCTTCCTGGATTATAATCTTCCTCTTATTCCTATGGCTCATTTGATGTACAAACTTTAACTTTTATTTGATGTATTATAGCTATATGAGTTTGTATGGTATGAATATGGAAGGGTGATTTACCTCTAACAAGTTGCCAATGTTGACTACTAGAGAATAAAGAATTGGTTGGACAACCACCCATTTGTTGCCCTTTTGGATGTGTAGTCCTTCAACTTCATTGTCCTACAAAAACATTGTAATACTAGATCCATATACATGTGGGCTAAGGCCTAGAACAATATTAGATATCAAACATGGTGGATAGTAATATATCCATATCTTTTGATAGGTATTTTCAAAATAATGCTCAAAATAGTTTGTATTCAAGCATAGAGTCTCAACAATTAAATTCAATAGCTTCAAAGCAATATTCTTAATTTTTGAATTGTATTTATCCATAATTTCTCTACAAATTTCACAAAGAGTATTAATAATATGGTATTGGTATGAATGTTCTAAAATTCAAATCTCATTTTGTAAATTAGTCACTGAATATATTTTATAATGAAACAAGCAAGCAACAATGACGAAGATTATTACAATAGTGATAGATGTTGTTGATTGATATCCCAATTTTAACATAAACTTTGATAAATGTTTGGTATCTAAGGTGCAAAATATAAACAAGATATCTAAGATAAAGTATAATCCCATATGCCCACTAGTTTTGATGGGTAGGTTGGGATGTAAAATACCCACCTTACCTTTTAGTGAAATATGTAAGGTGAATAATAACCTTCCTAGTACAAACCAACCAAGATATTACATTGAGTGTATTTATTCCAATTGGTATGAGGGAAGCATGATCCCTCATAAAAACCTGTGTAAACTTAAATTTTTTAGCTTATTAAAAAATAAAAATTCTCCAAAGGTTCAAATATTGGGCCTCGCTGGACTGAATGCTTGTCCCTTTCCTTGTTCTTTCAGTGGCATAAAAGGTTTAAAATGATTATGGCATGATAGTTATAGGGACAGACTACACAAAGAACTGTGTGGTAGCTTCTAGGGTGGATAGTGTAAAATACTATGGCTACCATAAAAGCCGAACAACCTACTCGGATTCATGGTGGCTATCAATTCCACCATGTAAATTAAAAAATATATATTCTAACTATTGTTTAACTAATTTTATCATTTGTTGTCATTTGTATCCAAATATGAACCAAAAATCCATTGTCATACCATTGAGAAATATTGACTTCTATTTACAAGAATTACATCAATGGGGCTAATCACAAGATATTTTTTTTAGCTTAGGCCTCAAATATGGTGACTAAAAACTACCATATTAGAGGCCTAATACGATGATTAAAAACCACTGTCATAGGAGACTAATATGGTGGCCAAAAATTTTTTTCAGAGGAGACTAAGATGGTAGATAAGACAAAGGTTAAAAATTATCATCTTAGAACTTAAGAGAGCAGTTTTTTGAGGAATTCTTTAATCATCGTTGTATAAAATGGACTTTTATGACTCCCTCAAATATGGTGGTTCAAAAACCACCCTTAAAGGTCTTTAAGAGCGGTTAAAAACCACCATTAAAGCCCTTTTTTGGTGTAGTGTATGTAGCATTATCTCCATAGTATAGCCATAGTAATATGACTCTTCAAGTACTTCACTATTGGTCTCCATATGACGAGTCTCATGATTATTTGCTTATTATATTGCTACTTGCATACTAGATGGACACTTGACTCTACAACACTTGCACACATTTGCATGACTCTTTCACTTATTCTACATGCTCTCCTAATCCAAGATACTTGTGCATATCCTGACATTACATATTTGCATATTTACATACATAACACTTATCTCAATCTACACTTGCACTCTAACTTACATGACACTTGTGTATTTCATACACATTAACACTTACATAAAAATAAAAAATATAAATCACACTATAAACTATAAACTCAACCCTAATATATTAGATATTTATAATTATACCATGAAGGTATCATGGGGGTACATTAGTATGTACCAAATAATGTAATATTTCTCAACACAACTGGTGTATAATATGAATGAATACCAAAGGAGATATAATGTGAGCAATTTATGGACTCTTGATTATTGAAACCAATGAAAAGTATTGAAAATCTAAAACCAATAAACCATAGGGAAGAATTGGTTTATATTTGAGTTTTAATCCACATTTTGATCAAGAGACAAGGTTTAAGTCAAAATATGTATAACCATATCTTGAAAGAAAATAAAATATGGGTGAGAGTAAGAATATTTTAATACAAGATACTTTACGAGGAGAAAGCTTCTATGACAAATAAAGTTTGAGCTTAATGTATGTTTGATTGCTTACAAATCTAGAAATAAAATATACACTAGATTGAAGGGAAGGTTATTTGTATTTAGGACCAGGGAAAGAAGAAGCTAATTTTAATGGTTTTTACACAATATATTGGCAAAGGTGTGCTTCAAGTAATAATGAATCCCGAAAAGGCTACAAAGTATACAAATTTGAGAATGCATAAACTATTATTTTAAAGTGTCGTTGAAAACTCAAGTTTCTATGTCTTTTATTCCAACTTAAGCACTAAGTGAGTTTTTGTAATTTCAGATGTTTCAACTAAAATAATCAATGATGGATTGATTATTTTTATTATGACAGGTCTATTATAGTCATATTTATTGAAATAAAATAGTATTTTATTCCAATGAATACTTGACATAATCTTGATGTAGTTGAGATTGTAGGTCCTTTACACTTCATACATGTCACTACACCAAAAAAGGGCTTTAACAATGGTTAAAGTAAGGTGGTTTTTTATGGTGGTAAAAAATTGCCTTAATAGATCCTAAGAGGGTGGTTAAAAACTGCCCTCTTAGGATAACCACCCTCTTAGGTCTAAGAGGGTGGTTTAGGCAACCCTAAAAGGGTGGTTTATAACCACCCTCTTAGGGCCTCAACAATATATATATATATATATATATATATATATATATATATATATATATATATATATATAATGACCACTAAAAAAGCCTAGATCGCATTTCGACACTTGGAGCAATTCAGAGTGTGTGATGGAGGGAATTTGAGCATTTCAAAGTGCATGATGGGAGGGACTTTGAGCATTTCAGAGTGTACCACAGAGGGACATTGAGAATTTTAGAGCACATGATGGAGGAACTTTGAGCATTTCAGAGCATGTGACATAGGGACCATAGGAATAGCAGAGCTATGGCTTTGAGAATTTTGGTAGCATGCAATAGAGGGACCGTGGGAATAGCAAAGCTAGGGCTTTGAGCATTTTGATAGTGTGCGATGGACGACCGTAGCAGAGCGAGGGCTTTGAGAATTTTAGAAGTGCACGATGGAGGGATCAAAGGAATATCAAAGCTAGAGCTTTGAGCATTTTAGATCTTAAAGTTGAATATAAACTTGTATATTTTGGTATGTAAAAGTTAAACTTATGTTGTGACAAGTATATATTTGAATATATTTTTTGTTTACTATGTATATGTATTTGGGTGTTCTCTCTATTTTCATTTAGAGCTTCATTGGTTCTTCTCTCGGTTTTCAATTTTATTAATACCAATATGAAAACCCTAACCAAATTTCGTATTTGGGTGTTCTTTTTATTTTCATATCAAACTTCATTTGGTCTTCCTTTGATTTTCAATTTTATTAATACCAGTATGAAAACCCTAACCAGATTTTGTATTTGGGTGTTCTTTATGTTTTCATTTTAGAGATTTGTTTGGTCTTCCTTCGATTTTTAGTTTTATTAATACTAATATGAAAACCCTAACCAAATTTTGTATTTGTGTGTTTTTCCCATTTTTATTTAGAGTTTCATTTGGTTTTCCTTCTATTTTAAATTTTATTAATACCAATAAGAAAACCCTAATGAGAGGCTAGGCTAGATTTCATATTTGGGTGTTCTTCATATTTTCATTTAGAGCTTCATTTGGTCTTCCTTCCATTTTCAATTTTATTAATACCAATATGAAAACCCTAACCAAATTTTATTTGTAATATAAGAACTCTATTGTAGTTGTTGTATGTGATGTCAATGGTCAAATATTTAAAGGTTCCTATTTGGTCAGTTAAGACTGCAAGAATGCTACTTGGAGAGCTGAGAAAGTGTATCCTATCACTTTTGAGCATAGGATTTGTAGGCTATGCTTTATTTGGTATGCTAAGATAGAGAACACTTGGTCTTCACTCTACCATGGTATATGGGGAAGGTACTACTATCTATATGGAGATTCTAATAGGGCTTTGTTGATGTCTTCTAGCCACTATCTTCAATGTTGTTCAATATATATATATATATATATATATATATATATAGATAGATAGATAGATAGATAGATAGATAGATATATAGATATAGATATATATATGGTTCATCTATTAAAAAAAAGCAAGTCTGCCTTCACCAATTTTGTTTCATCTGCTTGCTAAGTGCTAGAATGAAGGCCTCTCTATATTTTGATGTGTGAAAGGTCTTTTCGTGAGGTCTGGTTTCCACGACCAAGTTTGTGGTAATTTCAGTTTAAGAGGACCTCTCTAAAAGAGTTTGCTCTTTTTTATTTTTGAGCTATAGGCCCAAAACATCCCAACCTGAAGAGGCTTCCACCGTAGTTTCATCTATTTTGGATTTCAAAATAAGTTTTTGATGTTAGGAAAAAACAACTGCTTTGATAGCTTGTACTTTTTGGGTCCTTGTCTATTATGCAATGACCAATCGAATGTTGCTTTAGCACTACAATTGCAATTTTGTGATGTTTCAAGAGTGCTTACAATCCATATTCTCTCCATATTTTTCCAGCATATGAATTTTTTATTTTCTTTTTCTTTTTGCTTTCTCAACTTTTGCCAATATCTTAAAATAATAGGGATGCATTTATAAGTTGAATGATGGACCCTGTGTAATAGAATTTGGAGGGTGTATGATTTTAGTACATGAAAACAAAAATTTAAAAACCTATGTAATTGTTCTCATTAGAATATATTTTCACTAGGTTGTATCATTTTCGTCTCCAAAATAATTTAAGCATTCCCAATTTTTGTAGTATGCTAGTCACAATACATAAAATTCTTAATATTCCAATAAAATACTTTATTGTTTAGAACAAATCTTGTAAACAAGACCATATCTTTCTTGGAATATGTAATTATACGCCCTCTTCTTGTGAATGTAAAAAGATCCACAATTGTTGACAATAAGGCATTTCCTATTATTTTTAACAAGCAAAATCACCCAGATCTCTTCCTTGTAATATAAGCTGAAATTATCAAAATAATTCAAACTTTTCATGTTTTCCTCCATCATGGCTTCCAATTTCCTCAACTCTAGTGGAATTCTACAAATAAAACTATTATGTGAAATATTTAAAACATGAAGACTTGAAAGATTGTCTAGTTCATGTGGAATGTATCTCTAGAATTGATTTGGGTGTTCTTTTTGTTTTCATTTAGATTTGTGGCTTCGTTTGGTCTTCCTTTGATTTTTAGTTTTATAAATCCCAATATGAAAACCCTAACTAGATTTTTTCATTTGGGTGTTCTTTATGTTTTCATTTAGAGCTTCGTTTGGTCTCAAAAGAGAAAATCTAAATTGATATAAAATTAAAATTGGGAACAATAATATTAAGAATAATTATTATTTATTGTGAAATGATGCTAGACACAACTATGAATACTATTATTCATGGTATATGGTACAACCTAATACAAATTATTGAGATGAAATTATCGCTTACTACAGTAATAAAATTTGTAATTTTATCTTCTACCTAATAGATTGATCAATTTAATTTAACTCTATCTATTATTCTAAAATATTTCTTCCTCCATGTTCTCTTTACAATGAGGGGTATAAACACTCCCCAGAATAAAAAGGTAAATTTGATCATCCACCCTACATACCAATACCATGTAAATTTTCCACTCTCCTCTTCTTCTCATGTAGAATATGTAACTGAGTTATTCGGTCCACACTTGACATTGAGTGGAAACCCACATAAACAAGGATTTCCTAAGAAATAATAAACTTTGAATGTCCAAAACTGACCTCCTCCTATATTCTTCCATAGAGCTTGTTGTTTGAAACAATAAAAAATACCAAAAAATGAATTTGTAACATTTCATTTGAAATGTTGCCCTGTAATTTATTAAATGAAATATCTAGTGATGCTAACCACCTCAACATTTCAAAACATTTAAAAAATTCTCCTACGATATTTTTCCTAGAGAAATTGAGGACATGTAGGCCTTTAAGTTCTCCAATTTCGGAGGAATGAAACCTGATAGTTTATTTCCAGAAAGATCAATGCATGTTATCAGTAACAGGACAGAATTGACATACACCATATCCAGTTCTTTGGTGGTCACCCTGATCTCTTCCTTGTAATATAAGTCAGAATTGTCAGAATCATTCAAACTTTTCATGTTTTCCTCCATCATGGCTACCATTTTATCCAGCTCTAGTGGGATGCCACAAATCAAACTGTTATGTGAAAGATCTAAAACATGAAGACTTGAAAGATTACCCAGTTCATGTGGAATGCATCCCTGGAATTGATTTGATCTCAAGATAAGTATCATCAACTTAGGAAACTATGCTAACCAAAATGGTGGATTCTTAAATTAATAGGGAATCATTTTATCTAATAAAATATGTGAGGACATCAATAATGGTTGTTGGAAAGTGATAGAATCAAATTGAAGGAAACTTTTTTACTACAAAAAGAAAAAAAGAAACATTGGCAAGGTTTTCTTGTTTTATTAAAGATCATCCTCTTTTCAACTTATATACCAACTTTTATATTTCACCTTGCCATGATTCAGTATGGCTCAGTATTAAAAGCACCATAATACAAAATACTTCTCATTTTTATTGAACTTAATAGTTGAAAGACTGATTATATTAATAATGAAGAAAATATGACCTTTATAAGAGCAATGCACTCTAAATTGACATAAACTATTTTAATATGAAGTCACATAATTCAATGTCTAAAATATAATAATGATAATAATACAAAGTTAATGAATAATAATAATGACAACAATACAGAGTTAATGAGCAAGATCTACCTGAAACTTATGGGGAAACAAATATTGATAGAGAGAATGGGTATAATTTAATTCCTTATGCTGCTTTTATCATAACTCAGATGCATGAATGTAATTAATTTTACTAGGATTGTTACCATTACTATTAAAAGTGGGTAGGACATGTTGCAAATTGTTTTCTTTTGTTGTTTTTTCTTGTCAATAATAAGTGAAATTTACCTACATGTTAGCAGGGGATCCTTTTTATTTCTACTTGTACTTTTTCCAGTATTTTATATTGTTGTTGTTTTTGTTATTTAACTATTTTATTACATTGTTTGACATTAAAATCTATCTAAAACTTATGTGGAAAACATGCATTAACAGAGGGAATGGGTATAATTTAATTCCTTCTGTTGCTTTTGTCATAACTTAGATGCATGAATGTAATGAATTTCACAACCAAACCATATAATTTAATTCCTTTTGTTGCTTTTTTCATAACTCAAATGCATGAATGTAATGAATTTTACTAGGATTGTTACTATTACTGTTAAAAGTGGGTAGGACAAGTTGCAAATTCATTACACTTTTCCTATTGTCAATACAATTGGTATAATTTTTCTAATATTTTATATTATTATTGTTTTTCTTATTAAACTATTTTATAACATTGTTTGATAAAAGAGATCTTACCTGAAACTTATTGTTACTATTAAAAGTGGGTAGAAAAAGTTGCAAATTGATTTCTTTTGTTGTTTGTTCTTATCATTAATTAGTGATATTTACCTAAATTTTAGTAGGGGTTCCTTTTTATTCGTACTTTTCCTATTGTTAATACAATTGGTATAATTTTTATAGTCTTTTATATTGTTGTTGTTTTTGTTATTCAACTATTTTATTACATTGTTTGACAAAAGATATCTACCTAAAACTTATGGGGAAAACAAGCATTGATAGAGGGAATGGGTATAATTTAATTCTTCTATTTATTTTGTCATAACTCAAATGCATGAATGTAATGAATTTCACAACCAAACCATATAATTTAATTCCTTCTATTGCTTTTATCATAACTCAGATGCATGAATGTAATGAATTTTACTAGGACTGTTATTATTACTGTGAAAATTGGGTAGGATATGTAGCAAATTGATTTTTTATGTTGTTTGTTCTTATCAGTAATAAGTGAGATTTACCTACATTTTAGTAGGGGATCCATTTTATTTGTACTTTTCTTGTTGTCAATACAATTGGTATAATTTTTCCAATATTTTATATTGTTGTTGTTTTTGTTATTCAACTATTTTATTACATTGTTTGACAAAACAAGGATGTCATACATACTAATATTTGAGTGTGTTTATTTGTTGTTTTATTTCTTTCAATCCTTAATTGGTTGGGCAGCCCATGTATTTTTTTTTTAATTTCTAATAGTTACTTTATCTATACTATAAATAGTCAAATATGAACCTATTATTTCCATACAAATACAATCAATATTTTTTGAGATAAACATTTATATTACATGCATTAGTATATCAATTTTCTTGATTTTTTAACATAAGTTTATAGATTGGAGGTTGAGGCATAAGATACAAGTTGTATGCTTAGGTAAGGATCCATAGTATTTGGATTTGCCTTTAATAGACAATAGTGTCAACCATGAGTGGTTATTCTATTCGCATGGCCTCAAATTGATATTTCCTATCTTTGAATTGGGTATCTCTCCGACAAAGTGATTATTTCCTATATTTGAATTACAACAACCTCTAAATTTTGCTTGCCAATATTTTCCTCAAGGGCACCCTTTCCTATATTTTCTATTTATCATTAGTAGAGTAACATGTACACCACCTATATATTGGAGGTTGAGGCATAAGATACAAGTTGTATGCTTAGGTAAGGATACATAGTCTTTGGATTTACCTTTAATAGACAATAGTACCAACCATGATTAGTTATTCTATTAGCATGGCCTCAAATTTGTTAGCACCATTTGAGCTCATCACTTTTGTCAAAATTTCTTCAAAAATCATCTCCTTAAATAAAATTCATCATAACTCTATGCATCCTTATCATTTTTTATAGACACTATTTAATCATTACATTAGCATAACATTTTAACTAAGTTAAATCTGTCATAAAATTAGATCTTTTTGGATATAATTGGCTTATGTCAAGTTGATTTATCATTTTATTTTATATACATTTGATCGACTTGTATATATTTTAAACATTACTAGTTTCATTTCTAGTCATTTATTCTCACATAAAATTTAATCAATAATATATCATAATCCCTAGGTTCATTATTGTTTGTTTAATTTCATACCATATTGCTTTATGATTATTTCTGACCTATTGTACATCTGTTTGATTTTTGGAACATAAATATTTAATGGCATTGCAGCTAACCATTTTTTAGATTTCTATTCTTCTTTCTTAATCATATTTTTCATAGCAATGTTATCATAGATCTCTTCATGCCTACTGGTTTTTTCTCCAAAGATTGACACATATGACCATAAAGGTGTGTCATCTATGTCTATGTCCATGTGTGCATGTTGGACTGTGTTTGAATTATTTTATGAAGAAGCAATATTTATTTGTGGTGCTTTAAAAAATTATGTAGTTGAAAGCATTGATGTAACAACAACTAATGCTAATGGATACAGATTTAACCATGGATTTTTATTTTATTCTGAAACTAGTTCTTTTATTTCAATTGACTCTTCTAGTTTTTTTTTAGCTAGGGGTTCTTCCTTTTGTTTTGTAGTAGCTTCTTCCACTTTTTTTTTTTAGAAGAGTTAGTTGAAAGAAAAGAACTGGTTTCAAAACAAACATGTACTGGATTATGCAAATGATTTTTTTTTTGGGTATGATTACACCTTCTCTCTACTTTCACTAAAAATGGAAACAAAAGAAATAAATCCAATTTAGATCTTGATTTTTTTTTATACATGGATTCTGATTTGGGACTTTCTACAAATTAAAATTTTATTTTTTGTTTTATTTGTCTATTTTGGTTTTACTGTGTGTCTGTACAATATTCAAAGTGGCAATATGAACAAAAAAGGACCAAGAAAGATACCTCAGGTAGCTAAGGTTGTTATAATAAATTATGAGTGAGTGATAGATTTCTCACATGCTAGTAAGTACTTGAAATTTAATAGTGTTATTCATTAGTGGTTGACCTAGGCATATTGTAATTGATGGTGGTTTTTTTGTCGACTATGGTGTATTGTAGCAACTGGTGGAAGATAACAGCTACGAAGTTCAATTAACGAGGAAGATAAGGAGACAACCTATAACATAAATGAATCTTATGGCAAGAATACTTGAAATGAGGCTGACAATTCTTTGGCTAATGAAGAAGGTACATAGACTGCACAAAAAAATTATCGTGATGTTGGGTTACTCATTGTTGCCATACTATATGGTATAATGATGTTTGGATGGTTCTATAATTATAGGTGTTGATGTTATTTCATGACACACTTCATGTAACAACCCTAAATTTCCAAATAAATTTGAGAGAGAATATTTTTTTTTATCATAATATGTCTATCATCAATGTAGAGTTCATAGCTAAGTATGTTTAAGCTAACATCAATCAAGGGTAGTAAGTAGCCAAGATATTTATGACATGGTCAGTGTCAACTCTTGTGATAGGAGTGACCAACTCCTATCTAACCTTACGTTCCTTCATGACATTATTATTGTTTGCTTCTCTCTCTCTTTTAACTAGAAAGTTTAATTAAGTCTACACACTTAATTAATGGATCAATAAACCATTATTTCTATTCATATTTCCATCTTAATGAAATACCATGCACAATCATTAAAGCAAAGCATATAAACCATTGCATCATAAATATTTGAGAATACATATCTATTATGCAGTAAAAACATCATCTCATTGGAAAGTAAATAAAATTTAAATACCATCTCATGCAACATCCACAATCTATCTAATTAACATCATATTAGAAAGTAAATATAACATCCATGTATAACATCAGTTGCAAACCATAAAATAGAGATACACAACATATATCCTGGGAACCCTCACTAGTAATAAACCCAACCCCCAAAATATGCTCCTCCTTTCATTTCATAAATTTAAGTTATCATAAATACAAGTATAGAAAGGCATGCCACGAATCCTTTATCTAAATAAAATACACAACTAAATAAATCAAATCATTCATTTTTCAAATCAATATGTAAATAATGAATTTCCACATTTCCTTTTTCCAATCCATCAATACAACACATAATAATCTCACAAATTTATGTACCCACATGTTAATGAAATTACCATTGGATTCATATTAAGAAGAAAACTCATTGTTTGGAGAGGGAATCACATAAATTCCCTCATGAATGAATTTCCACATTCATTCTCTAGGGTTGATAAACACTAAACCCAAAATACGAGAAATTCTTCTAACTACACTAGAAGAATTCATTGAATAATCATGCTTTTATCTATAATATGTACATTAATAATGTTAATGAGTAATCTTAGAATTTACTCTAAAATTGATCCTTGAATAGATGTCTTCATCTTTCCAATTACAACCATTCAAATAAAAATCTTAAATTCAACCATGAATGGATACAACTATATTATTAACAATTTATCTCTTAACCATGAATAGGTATAGCCATTCCAATAACACATCCATGTGTAATGGACTTTCCAAAAGATATGACAACAACCATACAATCATCAAGCCATAAATATAATTTTTTATCCATTTCTTCAATCAACAAAGATCCCATACCCTTAATCAATCGAATACTTAAACATTCCTTCTCGTTTTTCTCTCCATACAATAATTTTAAGAGGATAACTATTTTCATAGTGTAAAAGAGGCTAATTATCTATTAATCTAGTCTTTTATAATTAAAGTTTAAAATCCTTTAATATTTACCAAGGGTCCTACTACTTAATTTTTTCATTCATATGAATTAATCCATTTTTAATAAATTATATAATCCTTGGTCTTTCAATCATTGAAAAGGGTGTAATCAATGGTTGTCACAATATGTTTTGTGATCCAATGGTCATATACTATTTTTTGTGATCCAACAATCATATAGATTAATAGCTAATCTCATAGTGGTTACATTTATCTCCATATAACCTAATGTCTAATGGTTAAATCATACTCACATTAACCTAATATTTTCATTGAAATATCCATTCCAAATGCAATGGCCATTTGGTATATAAAATTTATCAACTATTCACTCAACCACTATATATATATATATATATATATATATATATATATATATATATATATCATTTTCAATATATAATATTTAAAATATGATTCCTATTTGAATAGAACCCACATGGAGATCTAAACACACTAATACCTAATGAATTGAGCAAACAATGATTCAAACACTACAAAGAGGATAAAACTTGGATAACTAACATAGGGTCAATAATTTTAGTATTGATTCATCATACCTCCAACTAGCACTGAAATACCATCACTCGATGACCACCTTTACCATCGAGTGATGGTTATTTTATTAGTAAAGATTATTCCTTTTAAAGTGCCTTGTGCATCCTACACATTGAGTGTGGGATAAAGGGATAGAAAATACCTTCCATTTTGAGCATGCTCGAATGCAGATGATGGGATCGTGACATCATGCATCATGGTAACTCAAACCACAAAGTGACTAGGCCTATTAATCTTACAAAACTTAGGTCAAATATTAGTGAACATAGTTTATGTCATACAAATAGACTACAAAGGTTTGCTATTTCAAATAGAGGTATGAGCTTATAGAGATGTCTATAGGGTAAAATATAGAGGAAAACTATAACATTACAGAGACTCCCCACTATATTTTTACAACTGAATTCAACCCAGGAGTTTAAATGAATGCCAATGTTAAGGGTTTATCCCAATACATGCAATTTGAAATGAAAATATTGAAAAGGCAAAGTCAAATAATACCATAGTTATTCATATGGGATGGATCATCAATAGGTCTACAAAATGTATTTAACGAGTTTTCAAATCTATACACACTCCAACCTTATTCAAATCAATGGAAACGAGTATATATAATTTATTGTTATTCAAAAGGAATACTAGATATATTTTAAAATAGGGACTGTCATATATATCTTTCAAGTACAGGTTATGAGGTAGTTTAAGCAAAGACTTGGGCTGAAATAGATACATGTGGGGTCATAATAGGTGTTCAATCTAGAACAAGGTCTTTGATTAGACAAAGTCACAATCCAAAGGAACATATTGCAGATGTTCAACACAATAGTTTCATATGAGGTGTATGGAAAATATATCAATTATCCCACATTGATTAGACCATGGGTATGATGTATTATAAAAGCAGTTATGTGATACTACATTAGTAGCCACAAAATGGTGGCCGAGGAGGCTCTACTAGTGGTGTTGATGGTCTTAGGCTAGTGGAAGTATAATAGTTGGCTATCCCCTGTATGGCTTCCTAGGTCATCATACATTTACTCACTTTTATAAATAATCAGACATAGGCTAGATTGTAGAACCTATGTTATAATAGTTGGTCTATTAATCATGATGGCCCAAAATTCAAAAGGAAAACTAATTTAAAATAGTTAAAAAGGATATATTTTTAGGTCTAAAACTAAATTTAATCAAAACCCATTCCAATTTAATAAAAACCCATACCAACAAGCATTGAGTAGCTAAGTCAAACTGTAAATAATAAATTACTTTATTAAACATAAAAATATAAAGGAAAAGAGGAAGATCCAACCTGATTTACCTCTAGGTATCTTCCATCTCCAGGTGATCTCCTCTAGCTTCTAAGACTCTAACTCCTAATTCTTCCCAAAGCTTCCCCCAAGTACTCATCTTGGAAAAATGTCTTTAATTAAAACATAGTACTCTCCCAAATATTTTTGGTTTCTGATCCACCAAAGTGGAGAGCATACTCCCTAAGCTCCAATATTTCCCTTCCCTCTCCATATTGTCTTCCTTCTCAAGATGCCTTCTATATATATATTTTTGGAAGACTTCTCAAACAAGCTTCTTTATTCAATAGTCAACTAGGCAAGACTATTCAATAATGATCATGGCTACATATTTCCTCCCTCAAGTACCCCCACTTGGCCCACTTTTATTTGTGTAAACTCAGCTACAAGAGACCAACAAAATGGACTCCAATCACATAACACAAATGCAATAATGGAAGAAAACTGCCAATTGATATTCTTATCATTCTTGAATTCACACCCCTTCTACAAAATATTACAATCCATCATATAGCAACCGAAAACCAAATAAACCCTAAAGAAACCCTAAAAATATTTTTTTCTAAAAACTGCTAAAAATAGATCTTTTTCCTAAAAACTGCTAAAAATAGAAATGAGTCATATTGCGCCCAAATTAGGTGCACACATCCCTCTTAAAATAATTAACCTTAATTTAAAATATTAGGTCTCAAATTAAGGTATAAAAATGATACTAAACTTCTAATAGCCAAAAAAACCCAAAAAACCCAGGAACCTATTCTAAAAGCTAATTTTGGGGCACTATATGTCGGAGTTAGGTCTCGAAAACATGTTTTTTGGAGGTCCAAGAGGATAAAATATCATCCTAATGCAGAAAATGCACGTGGAACCACCTGTTAAATTTCAAGGAACACGGGCATACGATTCACAAGTTATGGTTCTGACAAGGTGCATCATTCTCCTATGGTGAAAAAGAACTCAGCTCCTGCGAGTTTATTTGAATTGAAATCCTATAGCTTCTAGTTATAAATTTTCTTTAGCTTTGACTCTGAACCCAAGTGTTATCTAATTGTGCTAATCCTTCCCACTGAACCAGGAATTTGTTGTAGCTCCCATGTCTGATGGTGATCACCTTCTTATCGAGCACTTGTGCAACTCTATATTTTTTCTTCTTAGGCATCTGTCGTGCCCAATTTACTTTCTTCTATAATTCACCATCCTCAAAAGTACTAGGATACTAAAATAAATTAGAAACTTTAAAAGTGGGTGATATATCAAATTCATCGGGCAACTCCACTTTATAGGCATTATCATTGATCTTCTTCAAAATCCTGCATGGCCCAATTTTCTTAAGTTTTAGTTTGTTATACATCCCCTTAGGAAATATTTATTTCCTAAGATGAACCATGACCATATCACCCTCTTCAAATAATTTCACCCTTCTGTGTGCATCAACAAAATATTTTTAGTGAGCATTACTACTCTGCAATTTTTCCCTCACTGACTCTTGCACTTTCTAGATATGCTTAGCAAATGATTCTGCATCATCACTAACTTGTTCCAAAATTGGTAACTCAACCAAATCTAATACACCTCTAGGATTTTGACCATAAATAATTTGAAAATGAGATTTACCTATTGACCTATTCACTGGATTGTTGTATGCAAATTTGGCTTGTGACAAGGCTAAATCTCATTGTTTTGGTTTTTCTCCAACTATGAATGGTAAGAGGTTTCCCAAGCTTTTGTTCACTACCTCTATTTTCCTATCGGTCTTTGGGTGGTAAGCACTACTGAACTACAACCTAGTATTCAAATTTTTCCATAATGTCCTCCAAAAGTGACTTAAGAACTTAGTATCCCGATAAGAAGTAATAGTCTTTGGAACACCATGCAACCACACAATCTCATCAAAGAATAAGACTATAGTCCTAGTTGCATCATTAGTTTTTTGAAAAGCAATGAAATGCACCATTTTTGAAAATATGTCTACCACAAAAAAAAATTAATCCTTACCCCGCTGTGTCTTGAACACGAAATCTATACTCAGATATATCCATGGTCTTGTAGGAACTAGAAATGGTATATACAACCCTGTATTTTGTGCATGGCCCTTAGCCATTTGACATACTCTACATCTAGATACAAACTTGATTATATCTCTCTTCATTTTTGGCCAATAGTACTTCTCCTCTACAAGAGTGGTAGTTTTGGCGACTCCAAAATGACCATCCAAACCCCCACTATGTAATTCCCTCAAGATGTTCTCTCTCATAGAGCCATTGGGAATGCATAATCGATTACCCTTAAATAAGTAACCATTCTATAAAAATACTCTTCAAAAATAGTATGGGACTCGTCCCTACCGCACTTTTGCACTGTTGCACAATATTCCCAAAATCCACATCAGATTCATACAGATCTTTAATCCCCTCAAATCCTACGACTTCATTCTCCATAGTGGTCAAAAACAAGACTCTCCTACTCAATGCATTAGCAACCTTATTATGTTTTCTTGACTTGTGTTTCAGGATAAATGTATACTATTGCAAAAATGAAACCCATTTGGCATGCCTGCTATTTAACTTTTTCTAAGAATTGACATACCTCAATGCTTCATGATAAGTAAACAACACAAACTCCTTTGAGATTAAGTAGTACCTCCAATGTTGCAATGCTTGCACAATTGCATAAAATTCCACATCATATGTAGAATAATTCTTCCTTGCATATTTTTGCTTCTCACTAAAAAATGCTACAGGTCAGCCCCCTTGGCTTGAGACACCACCAATTCCAACAAATGAGGCATCACAATCAACCTCAAACACCTTACTAAAATTTGGTAACACTAGAATAGGGGCTTTCGACACCTTATTCTTCAAGAGTTCAAAACTCTCTGTTGCTGTCGTAGTCCATACACACTCTTTCCCCTTCGTACACTTAGTTATAGGAGCAGCTATACTACTGAAGTTCTTGATGAACTTATTGTAAAAGGTAGCTAGTCCATGAAAGCTCCTTACTTCTATTATATATCATGGAAGAGGCCATTCCAGAATCACCTTCACTTTCTCATCATCCATCCTCATGCCATCTCTCGATATTACAAATCCCAAAAACACTAAACTATCTTGAAGAAATCTACATTTCCTCAGGTTGACATACAATTTCTCATTTCTAAGCATGTCTAACACTAATTTCAAGTGTAACAAATGGTCTTATTCACTTTTACTATAAATAAAAATATCATCAAAATACACAACCACAAAATTACCATTATATTCCCGTAGTACTCTATTCATCAACCGCATAAATGTACTGGGTGCATTAGAAAACCCAAATGACATCACCATCCACTCATACAATCCATATTTTTTCTTAAAAGTTGTCTTCCATTCATTCCATTCTTGAATTATAATCTGGTAGTAGCCACTCTTTAGATCAATTTTACTAAAGTATTTAGCTCCATCCAATCCATCCATCATGTCATGCACTCTCGGTATAGGATACCGATACTTTATTATGATTTTGTTTATGGATCTACTATCTACACACATTCACCAGTCACCATATTTCTTCAAGGTTAGTAATGTTGAAGTTGCACATGGACTCATACTCTCCCTAACTAATCCATTCTTTATCAAGTATGTCACTTGCCTACTCAACTTTGCATTCTATATCAGGTTCAACTGATAAGCTGCTTAATTTGGGAGATCCTGGAAGCAAATCCATGTGATTTTGGATATCTCTTTTTGGTGGTAGCCCATCCAGTAACTCCTCTGGTGTGATATCTTTATATTAACTTAGCAACTTAGTTGTTGTTGTAGGTATAACCACTTCCTCTATTTCTAGCTTCCTCGCCTTTAAGGCATACCAAAAGCTAGCATCCTTGATCTCTGTAAGAAACTCCTTCATTGTCAAAAAGCTCTCACTCGGCCCATCCTCCTTCAGAGGTACAAGAACTACCTTTACACCATCCTTCCAGAATGTGTAAGTATTCTTTCTCCCATTATGGTTAGTATCCTTGTCGTACTGCCAAGGTCTTTCCAATAGAATGTGGCATGCATCCATCGAGATCACATCACACCACACTTCATCCTTGTAAGTGCTCCCAATTGAAAATTTAATTAAACACCTCTGATCTACTGTTACCTCATTCCCCTTCTTAACCCATGATATGTGATATGGATAAGGATATTTTTCACATTTTAGGTGCATTTTATCAACCATGACATTTGACACCATATTCTCATAGCTACCACCATCAATGACAATGTTACATACCTTCCCTCATGATGTACACCTTGTTCAAAATATGTTTGTTCGCAACCAAGAATATTCACCATATATGGTCTACCCCTTTGCTTTGCTCTACACCATCTCTTTCTTAGGAGCAATCAATGTCCTCCTTATCATAAGTGCTTCCCCTATGTCAACAACAATTTCATCCTCATCCTGCTCTTCCATCTCAACTAGATTGATCCTTCCTTGTCCTCCTTGACCCTTTTCTTGGACATCATGTTGGGGACACTCAAATTATTTGTGCCCCTCCTCACCACATCCATAATATGTATATGACCTTCTCGTATCATTCTCATTTCATCCACCACTGTAACCTCTACCTTATTGGTATCCTCTTCCTCTCAGATTATGCCCATATTCTTCTTGTTTAGCAAGTATTGAGGATTATCCCTTGAGAAAATTAGATCCACTTTGACCCTGACCTAAAGAGGGTGTGAATCCCTTATTACCTCTTCTATTAATCCTTTTCAATTTCTCCTTCGCCTTGAGGGCCATTTGATACGCATCCTCCACTATAAGAGTGTGATGCATGCTCATCTCATCTTGAACAACAAATTTTATGCCATTTACATACCTGGCAACCTTTTGGTCCTCCATATCATTGTGCTCCAATCGAATGGATAGCTTGTAGAATTCATTTGTATAGTCCTCAATGCTTTGATCCTTCTTTCGAAGATTCTAAAATCTATGAAACAGGGTTTGGGAGTAGTCTACAGGTATAAATTTTTCTTGTAACTTCTTCATATTTGTCCAATTCCTAATATTTTCCTTTCCATTCCTTTGTTGTGTAGTCTATAAATGATACCACCAAATCAATGCATGTCCCTTCAACTTTGTGCATGTAAGCTTAACCTTCTTCTTTTCAATAAGGTTACTCCATTCAAAATATTTTTCTAGGCTATTAATCCAATCGATCAACTCCTCGAGTTTCAACCCACCAGCATACTAGGGAACCTTGATATTTATCCCATATCAATTACCCTTAAGTCCCTCTTGAGCTCATATTAGTTGATTTTCAAAACTATGCCCTTCTTCCTCTAGGCCCTTTGGTTCTACTTCTGCATGGATCTCAGATCCATGTTCCTCAGGTATGTTTTCATCATCAGATCCTTGATCTGCACGTGCCCTGGGACATCTTTCTCCCATGTGATCAATCACACTAGTCAGTCATGCTATTTCTGTGTTTAGATCCTTGATCTACCTATTCATCTGGGCATATCTTCTAGGTGGCATCTTCCCTTCACTAGAGAGATCACACCCGCTCTGATACCAAATGGTGTAAACTTAGCTATAAGAGACCAACAAAATGGACTCCAATCACATAACACAAATGCAATAATGGAAGAAAATTTTCAATTGATATTCTTATCATTCCTTAATTTACACCCCTTCTACAAATTATTACAATCCATCATATAGCAACCGAAAACCAAAGAAACCCTAAAAATGTCTTTTTTCTAAAACTGCTAAAAATAGATCTTTTTCCTAAAAACTGCTAAAAATAGAAATGAGTCGGATTGCACCCAAATTCGGTGCACACATCCATATTACAATAATGAACCTTAATTTAAAATATTAGGTCTCAACTTAAGGTATAACAAATGTTAATAAGATTCTAACAGCAAAAAATCCCAAAAAACCTAGGAACCTATCTAAAAGCAAATTTTAGGGTACTAGATGTTGGAGTTAGGCCCAAAAAAAATGATTTTTGGAGGATCAGGAGGATCAAAGAACATCTTGATGCATAACATGCACATGGAACCACCTATTAAATTTTAATGCAAATGGGCGTACGATTCACAAGTTATGGCTTCGGCAAGGTGCATCATTTATCCATGCTAGGACTAAACTAACTAGAGCTTCATTTTTAAAAATTCATTTTAGTACCTTTTTGGTCCCAAAAAGTCTTCCCTTCTGGAATTTTGGCCACATTTTTCCTATCTTCCTTTTACGTCATGAGCTAGAAGGTGGATTATTATTAAATTATTAAAATGCGCCTTTTTGAAGTCAACACATGTGAGGGGGAATCCTTTTTATTATTTAAAAAAAATAGGAAAATGACGAGGGGATAAGATGGATGACATTTTACTGTTTAGTGTTTCCCTTGTCTCAAAACTTTCAAAAATTTGCACTATTAGAAATTATGGGGAATACAAAACTAGAGCTATTTAAGATAAGGAAGAGAATCTCTTCCCACTTTTAACCATCATGGAGCAACCATGTGGAAGGAATAATAGTTCATCCACTAATAAAAGAATATTTTAATATTATTATTAAATAATGATATTGTCCTTTTGGTGGATAGATGTGGTAAGGGCATATGCACCTAACTACCTTTTTTAAATTAGTTGTAGTTGGGCTAAGTGAATATGTTAAATTTAATTTCTTTTTCAAAAGAAAAATCTTCAAATTAATCCTTCTCAAAAGCCCTATTTAGCATCTTCACACTACTTAAAATCTCGTAATTGCCATCCAAAACTCTCCAAATCAGTTTTGTAGAGTGCATATAGGTTAATTACGTATTTTTTAGGAAGGGTTAGGGTATACAACCTTTTATTTAGGTAATAATTTCTCCCTCAAATCAATGAATAACCTTTTTAAAAGTCCTACTAGGGCAGACTATGACACTTCAAACACTAATTATCATAGAAAGAGAGGTCCAAAAATATGTGCAACAGATTCAATAAGCATAGATAATATGTATATTATTTGGAATCTAAATGGATAGCCCATATGAAAATACTCTATTAATTTTGCATCTTACTTGGGGGTGATTGTGAGGGAGATTGTCTCTATCACCCATACAAACTAAAGAGCAGTCATAGTCGAAGTTAAAAACTACTTATGGACACTCATTACAGTAAATTTCTAGCCAATGGAGTTCATAGTGCTCATTTTTGAATACTTATATAAATCTTACATCTAATAAGATACTGGTTTTATGCAACAAAAATATATTGTTTTGAACACAATGAATACATAGGTTTTTGTGACCATGGAAAAGCAATGGCATGAACATAAGAATTGAATTATGAAAAAATACTATGATAAGTATGATAATGATAAATATAGAATTTTTAATCCCCCATCTTGTGTATCACAAATATATTGGGAAGCCTTTGTGAATGGTAGGAGCAGCGCCAACTTTAAGGAATGTACCAGCAAATCTACTATGGTAGTTCATATCATTGTTATGTTCATGTGAATTTTTTTGATCTTTCTCTCCCTGATGAATTTATATATTGGTTTCTTCATTGTGTTTTAGGTGGTGAGGCAAAGGAATAAAAAATGTAGATCTCACCAATCCATCATGCACACTTGCATTTTAATAGAATATGCTCAATTGGAGAATGTAATGGTATTCTATCATACTCATCCCTTATATGTAACAAAATTAGCTCTATTGTTTTGTTGTATGACTTATCCCCATGTCTCTCCAACTATATATATTGTAGAGGAAGATCTAAAAAAATGTGAAAAATCCACTACCAAGAGAAACTATGTGGATGGTAGCTCATACAAATAAGGATTGGGTTCTTGTTTCACCAAAATTTGTGGAGACAATCATAAGTTATATTCCCTTACAAATAACAATATGTTAAACTTCAAACCATTGTTATATCAATTATTTTTTTAACATATTACCAGTTAACTATGCATGTGATGTTACCAAAAAAAATTGAGCTTCATAAATTAATGTATTAAGTATGATGCTCTCACCAAGGTTTTAGGACCTAAAATACTAGTTCGGCTTCAAGGTGTCAGCAAAGGAGTATCACCAAATGCTCTATTTTTTTGTGAGGGTTACATACAAAAATTGCACTAGATGCAAGATAATATGATATATAAAGAGAAAAAGTGGGAAGAGAAGCTTGCAAAGAATGAAAAAATATTGTAGAGAAGCTTGTAGAGAAAGAGAACAAGGTTGAAGATATTTTGACATGGCTTTCATAGATAGAGGTGTGTTAGTTTTTTCATGATTTTATATTTGAAATGTTTACATGTTGTACCCCTAAAGTTGTAATGATCCCTTGCATATAATTCCATAGGCAGCATCACTACATGCTACCTCTAAATTTGGACATAATATTGGTGGTGGTGATCAAGGCAAAGGAAGCTACCCAATACCTTATTTGCCAGAGTCATCAATGGTATATTTATTATTTCAAATATAAAACTATTGACTTAGTTTGTATTGTACGCTATGCACTGAATTTATCTGGGTTGTTGATTTTCCATGTAGGGACTAAAAATGACACCAATCACTCACACTAAAATAAGGGAATGCTACTTAATTCAAATCCATAATGATAACATAGTGGTCAAAGGCATGGTGATCAATAATGACCCTGAAGACCTTGTACATGGTCAATGTTTAGGTGAAGATTATTGAAAACTCAATGTGCACATCACCCATAAAGAGGAAACAATATTTTTTAGAAGGAATGATGAGATGACCACAATGAAGGATGTTGTGGGCTCCTTCATTGTCTGGCCTAAATCATAAATTATTTACAAATAATAGGCATCCAAGCTAGGAGTGAGGTGAGTAGGTATCCTAAGCATGGGGTTGGCCAGTCAGATACAAGAAGGTAATTTGGTAAAAAATAAAGAGAATGCAAGTGATACTAGTCCTTAGTTATGAAATTAATGTTTCATGTTTAACTCTTAGTTCTAGTCCTTAGCAGTAGTACTTGATTAAAATAGATGGATATTTATGTATCTTATGTAAGTCTCAGGATGCCCTCTCACCTCATATCTAATGGTTGGGATGGGTAGGGATGTTTAGACATCTTCTTTTTATACGGAGGACTTAGGTTTTCCATTCACCTATATCTATAAATAAGAATTGTACTTGAAATACAAATTTTCCATTTGTATATATAATCATAACTAATTTTTCACTTGAAATAATAATATTTCATTCATTTAGCATTCTTACAACCAAGATTTCTATTTCTCCATTGGGCATAAACACATTCTTCTTTATGTTCTCAGTCTCCACTTTTGGCCTTCATTTCTTGCTACTTTACCTTGAGGGAATCCCCCTCAAATGGTTGCTTGTATTTATAATTGATTTACAGAATTAGAGATTTTCTACTTTGGATTTGCCCACTATGGTTATATTTACAATGGTTTACTATTTTATCTTGTAGTCACTTTTTGACCTCCTTGGGTTCTTTTTGCACTAGTACTTAAATATTCTAATCGGATGTGGTCTTTGAATTTTATTTACCTCCTTAAGTCACTCTTGGAAATAATATAATTTATTTATTTCTTGATTTTGTATATGTAAGAGGTGCAATAGATAATTGTTGTTTGTAAATAATAACTTGATTTTCATCCAACAATCTAAGAGAAAATATTCCATATATTATTCAAAGTAAACTATGTAATGCTAAGCTTCAAGATCCAATTTATCGATATTTTTATGGCAGCCTTGGTAGCTATAGATTGCATGCATTTAAATCAATTTTTTTTTTTTTGATTGGTTGAAAGGGTGTTGAAAGGTCCCTGAAACTTGTACAAGAGGAATTACATGATTTCTAAATCGACCAAGGTGGTCCAAGAGCTAAATATCAAGGAAAGAGCAAAGCGCCACAGTAGGAAAGGTGTCACGAAATCATGACCAGTTTGGATGATGTCATGAAATCGTGACATGTTGCACCGTTGCACCCAAGAGAGGAAGAGATGTCACGAAATCACGACAAGAAGCGGCACCGGAGCCAAAGGAGAGAAAGTGTCATGAAATCGTGACATGTTGCAAGGTTGCTGCCAGAAGAGAAGTGTCGCGATATCGCGACATGTTGCAAGGTTGGTGCCAGAAAAGAAGAAGTGTCACGAAATCGTGACATGTTGCAAAATCGTGACCTATTGCAAAAAGGCACCCGAAGAGAAAAGATGTTGCAAAATCGTGACATGATGCAAAATCACAGCCAGAGAGAAAAAGTGTTGCGATATCGCGACATGCTGCAACATCGAGGCCAAAGAGAAAAAGTGTCGCGATATCACGACATGTTGTAAAATCATGGTCGAAGAGAAAAGGTGTCGCGATATTGCGACATGATGCAAAATCGTGACCAGAGAGAAAGGGTGTCATGAAATCATGACAAGAAGAGATGTCGCGGCCGAAGAGGAAAGGTGTCACAAAATTGCCACAAGAAGCATCCTCATCGTCGAAGAGAAAAGGTGTCACGAAATCACGACAAGATGGAAGACCATAGCCAAAGAGAAAAGGTGTCGCGATATCGCGACATGATGGAAGATCACAGCCGAAGAGAAAAGGTGTCATGAAATCGTGACAAGATGCATCCTCACCATCGAAGAGAAAAGGTGTCACGATATCGCGACATGATGGAAGACTGCAGCCGAAGAAAAAAAGTGTCACGATATCGCGACATGATGGAAGACCGTAGTCGAAGAGAAAAAGTGTCACGATATCACGACAAGATGGAAGACCTCATCCGGAGAGAAAAAGTGTCGCGATATCGCGACATGATGGAAGAAATTCCCTTACAAGCTCAAGTTATTTACTTTTCTACTTTTTTATTTTAAAAGGAATAGGTTTTCCATTTTGCATAAGAAATTCCCTTATGCTTGTACTTGAAGGATTATAATGCACCACAAAGAAGAGGGAAAAAGAATCCGCAAGTGTTAAAACTGAGTTGGATATTATTATTTTTTCATGAGTTCAATGTAACCTCCATTGCTTCTATCTAATGGTTTTTTTTAAGATCAATAAGAGGGGTTTCAAGCCATCCAAAGCCTCTTACATACTTCCTATTGAAACTACATGGACACATGAATAGCCTTAATTGATATATGTGTATTCAAGTGCAAGTTTCATGTATATGGTAGTTAATTATTTATTTCATTATGAGTAGTGTCTGACATGCATTTTTGAAGATATGGTTGCTCTTGAATAATCATTGATAAGTGGAAGTCAAATGGACACAAGAGTATAGAATTATAATGAATACTCCAAGAAGATCTTAATTCAAGCCATCAGTAATCATATTTGTACTACCTTCTTATACTTAATGCTTAGGTGGAACTGTTGTAGATATATTGGCCTCTTTTGATGATATTAATTTTAGAATTTTCTTTCTATCTATAGGAATTGCAAGGGTTTATAATCAATATGTATGATTCTCTCATTGCTCAAAATACAATGTTTTCACTAACAACATGCTTGGGACATGGCAAAGAGTTCTTTGTCATATGCAGGATACCTTCAAAATATATTATTGAATATCTCACTTGGTAGGCAACAAGATGCTTAAGTTGAGAAAGGAATGTACCAAGTGCATATGTTGATAATTTCTATCTCAAATTATTGTTGCAGATCCAAAGAGGAAAGTATTAATGCCAAGCTAAGTAAATGAATCAAGTATTAGAATTCTTGTTGTGGTACCTCATTCCACATGAAATTTGGTTTGGATCTTCCTTTTCTCACTCAATTAAAGTTCCATGATGGTTGTTGTAGATCCAAAAAGGCAAGTATTAGTGCCAAGCTAAGTCAATGAGTCAAGTCTTAGAATGCTCTTTGTGGTACCTCAGTCCACATGAACTTTGGTTTGGCTCTTCCTTTTCTCACTTAATTTAAGTGTCATGCAATGTGGGAGAAGCCTATCACAAACCAATCATAAAAATCAGTTAGACCTAAGAATATACAAAGCTTTATGTAGATCATTTGTGCATGCCAATCTCAAATTGTCTAACGTTTTTAACATGAACTCCTTCCTTACTAATAATGCAACCTGCACATTTGATTTTTGCATATCAAATAAAAAATTTTCCAAGTTGGTATCCAATTAGTGTTTACATAGGGTATCAACAACTTTCCCAATATACTCCATTTGTTCCTCTCATGTTTTTCTAAAGAGTAAATACACATGTTGAGTAAGTAGACAATCTAAAAATAATTCAATCAATAGTAGCAAAACTTTTTTCATTCAAAATGCATTTGGTTAGGCCCAAAAACTCAAAAGACTTGGATGTAAATATTTTATTCCACTAGCCTAAATTGAGGTTGATCTTAATGAAATAGTTGGCATCTTTAATTTGATTCAACAAGTAATTGGGTAGCTATTTTTCACAATGTTTTTATTTAAAAATTTGTATTCAATAAAACTCTTGCAAGGTGAGCACTCAACCATATGTATCCATTTTGTCTCAACTCTTCAATATGGTGCTTGATCTCACCATTCCAAAAGATAAAATTGGTACAAAGGGCCATCTGACAAGGAGGCCCAAGCAACTACATCTATCAAGTGCTTCACTTGATAATGTAATAATACCAAATTAAATGTTACAAATATATCCTTATCTTCCACTACTGGTTAATCAACCCATATTTTTTGCATCACTCAAGAACATAGAGTTGCAGTAGTCTTTTCATATGTATGTGATTTGATCATCAAAAGCATCAAACTTCTTGGTACCACAAGACATCGTTGTTATCCCTATAAAATTGATCTTACAAAGTGAGAATTCTACCTTGACATCTTCACTAGTAGACACCATGTAACTACCACATATTGGGCTACTCAAGGAGGATCTCTATCTTTGAATTATTTGATTGCATATGCAAGTCTAGGATCCTAGTCGACCCATATGTCTTTACCTTGATTCAACCAACCAAACAGATAAGGTATAGAATGGGATATCATTGGAAAGTTTTAGCTTATTGAAATTAAGATTATTTTGACTAATGCTATCTACAAACTATAAATAATTTCCAGCACCCAAGGATTTGTATGACTTCTTATCATGGTATTTTATACATGCATACATTGTTTATTTCCATGTCCCATAGGATAGTATGCATGTGGTCGTCTATAAAATGTAAAAGTATTTATTTTTTTTTGGTAAATAAAAGTCTTCATTAATACTGGGTTTTGCAGGTTAACCCAAAACCTATTACAATATCCAACCTTCTGCTAAGATTGTAGATCCTAGTCATCCTTGAAACTTTTTTACCAGAACTTGTGTTGAGTCATCTATAAAATGTAAAAGTATTTGTAACATGGTATGCCTAGGACCACATTGGTTGTATGCATTTATAGTATTTTTATGTTACTAATATTTTTCTATTGTTGTTTATTTTTATAGTTAATATTTTGTTGTTTATTGTTATTATCACCCTATGTTTACATACATATTTTAACTTTTTTTTTTCTATTATTTTTAATTGTCCCTATTATTATTTAATAGCTTTTAACACTTCATTTTTACTGGAAACTTTTTGTTACCTAACCTCTGCTTGTCTTATTGTGCTTAGTTTGTTAATCTCATATTACCATAACCATTGAAACACTTTTGTGTTTAGGAATTTTATCTAGTTGTTATCGCTACTCATTTCCTTTTTTGTTATATATTTCATTGTTTAGTTTAGATATTCTCACACAACATATTTATGCATTAACTAGCATATTTTTACATAACACTTTGATCTAGTGCATTACCTTTCTTCTTTATCTTATTTTTTCCTCTAATGTATTCCTATTGCATTCGAGGATACTTACTCCTCTAGAGGGATTCTTACATACTTAACCTCACATTTCAAAAATTTCCTATCATTTGTCTATTGGTTTATTTGTAGGAATAGATTGTTGTAGGATTACATAACAAGCATTTTATGTTTTCTTATTCATTTACTATCAATTTTCTATACTTTCTTAAATTAATAAATATATGGACTTCATAAGAGCAAAATGGTGCATTGTGACTTCATACATACTCTGATGCTTCCATGGAAAATTCTATCCCTTGGAGGTAGTTTAAAATTTTGTCCCTCTTTGTTCCTATGAAAAATTACCTTGTCCATGAAATGACCATGAGAAATAAAGGATGCCTCATCCAAAATAGTAAACCATTGTTGAGTGTTAAGTTGTTTCAGCCGAGGCATCCTTTATATATATATTTTTAGGTGAGACCCTAAGAGCACAATTCTAAACTACCCTCTGACACCTAAGATGATAGTTTTAAACTGACGTCTTAGGGTGACCTAAGAGGATGGTTTAAAACCACCTTGTTATCCCTAAGAGTATGGTTTATAACCACCCTCTTAGGCCTAAGAGGTCTTAACACTAAGAGGGTGGTTTTATCAGCCTTCCTAGACCTAAGAGGGCAGTTCCTAACCACCCTCGTAGCCCTAAGAGGGTGGTTTTAAACCATCCTATTAAACCTAAGAGGGTGGCTTTTTGAGGTGTTTTTTTTAGCCATCGTCGCCATCGTTGTATGTCATGGACATTTTATGATGTCCTCATAGATTGTAGCTAAATAACTGCCTTTAAATACCTTTAAGGATGGTTAATAATTTTCATTAAAGCCCTTTTTTGGTGTAGTGAATCATCATATAAAATTTGTAAACATGCAAATCGAGTATCCTAATATGTATAAGTATATATACCCATATTTTTGTACTCCATGCATGAATCATAGTTTAAAAATAAAATCTCACTTTATAATCAATTGCTAGACTCCCATCACCATGTTATCAAAACTAAAACATTCAATGGATGCAAATAACATATGGTCAATCCTAAAAATATATGATTAAAAGTTATTTGGGGTGCTTAATGGTCACATGAAAGTCCATGTTACCTCATGTAATAGGTCTCCACTATGAATAGCCCTTAATTTTATAAGCTAAATAAAAATATTCTCTTTTAGTCAATAATTATCACCTTAACACCCATTTCCAATTGTTGTGAAATAAAGGATGCTAGATTAGAACATTCTTATACAACTCATTCGAGAACAAAAACTTATTACCTCAAATTTAGTTTTAAATTCATATTTCTTTCACATGGGTAGCCTATAATACATTCAATAGATAGTAATTTCTATACCAAAAAATATTAGATACTTAATGATTTGATAATATTTTAGGTTAAATTTAATTTTAGGAATATGGCACATCAACAAGATCCCAAAAGAGATAGAACATCAAATTTATCTTAACTAAAGTATGATATGCCTTATTTTTTAAATTTGTTATTTATACATCATCATGGATGAGTAGGTGTTACAAGGAACCACAATATCCAAGCACTACATCATATCAATAGTAGAAGTGATAGACACATCCCAATAACCACATAAGTTTTTGTAAGATTTTCAATTAAGAAAAGTCTCAATGAACTAATCTATTATAAAAAAAAATTTCAATATTGGTAAAATAATTTCTACATAATGTAATTCACTTTGCTTTTATATACAAGTATTACTAAAAAATGCAATCACATTGTATTTAAGATAAACATAGAAATATAGGGTATATAGCTCAATATGACTAAGTTGTCGTAAAAGGGAAAGGGAAACCCTTTCAAAATATATATATATATATAGCTCAATATATCTATATATATATATATATATATAGCTCAATATATATATATATATATATATATATATATATATATATAGATATATATATATATAGCTCTTATATATATATATATATATATATATATATATATATATATATATATATATATATATAGCTCAATATATATATATATATATATATATATATATATATATATTTTGAAAGGGTTTTCCTTTCCCTTTTACGACAACTTAGTCATATTGAGCTATATAGCCTATATTTCTATGTTTATCTTAAATACAATGGGAATGCATTTTTAGTAATACTTGTATATCAAATCAAAGTGGATCACATTATGTAGAACGTATTTTACCAATATTAAAAAATTGCATTTATAATAGATTAGTTTATTGAAACTTTTATTTATTGAAAATCTTGTGTGTATATATATATATATATATATATATATATGTAAGTGTGTGTGTGTGTGTGTGTGTGTGTTTGTGTGTGCATATTTATATATATGTCATGACCCTCCCTTGGCAAACTTTTTATAGTAAGGACTCATGGATGGTTTTCTATTTTTATGATGAAATGATTGACCGTTTCATGTTTAGTTTTTCTTTGAAACACATATTATGGAGTAATATGATGTATTTTTTCAATGGAATGACTAATTATTTCATGTTTAGTTTTTGCAATTATATTTTTTATAAAATAATATGATATTACTAATAGAATTGTATGTTTATAGGTATAGTCATTCTCATAGGTGGAATAATGGTTTGAACATTGAGAACAATATGCTTAAAAGGGAGAGAATGTTAGCTCTTAAAGGTAAAATCTTTGAGGAATATGGAATTTCCTCTCATATAATTGCATATTGTATTTTGCATGTGAAATGAACCATCGATAGTGAGGTTGCTAGAAAGGAGGCAACGAAGTTGATGGGATGTGAGTTGATGCTTGAAAATGCTATCTTGAAAAGACCTTGCATGTTTTTTATTGATTATATGTTTTCTTGATTGCATTTATTTATTTATTTTAGTTTAATTGAATATTATTTTTAAAAGAGAAGAAAAGATACTTCTTCTAATAACTTTTCCATTTAAATGAAAATTCCTCATGAAATAATTCTTCAAAAGTGATTTTCTCTTATGCAAAATAGTATTTAATGAATGAACTCTTTACTCCATGAAGAGTGTTAGAATAGCCTATGAAAATATCTCTTAACCAAACAATAATAATCTTTGCGATTTTGATGTGACATGGTTGTTGTTCATGACACATTGCCTGTGATTTAGTTTGTTGCCTTATTTCATGAACATGATAGGGAGGTCAATGTATGAAGAACATGGATACTCGAGTGCTCAAAATTAGTGGAGTGATGGACAAAAAAGTGTATAAGGGGACCATTTAGTAAAAAATGAGAAGAAGAGAGTTTTATAGAAAAATAAAAGAAAGAAAGAAAGGAAAATTGAAGCACACCTATGGGGAATCATTGCAAGGTTGCAGGAGATTTAGGTAGGTCTATAGAATTCAATTTTGTGTGATTAATTTCTAAGTGTGAGTAGCTTGTGATAGTATATCTACATGGGTGTTCGTGAGGGCTAGGTTAATTGGTAAGACGTTGGGCACTTACCAGGAGGAGACCTAGGTTCAGACCTCGTGGACATACCCACTCTAGGGAAAAGATAGTATTCTGACTAGAATCTACTGAGTGTGCATTAGCTTGATGATATGGGTACCAATCCTGAACCATCGGGGGTCTCCCTCACTTCAGGCCATGTTTATCGAGGTGAGGTAGGGGTTATAGTGGTAGCTCCATGATTTGATGCTACGATCGAAGGTAATATGATTTGACCCTGTGACCAGTTTTTCAAAAAGGAAATGTAGTTGCCAATTCCCCTATGTATCAAAAAAAAAATCTACATAGGTGAATATTTGCCCATTGGTTGGTTGAAACCCCCTTGTCATTTATTTTTTTACCTTACATCATTGTGAAACTCGTAGAAAGTCAGAATATCTTGGTTAGATAGATTTACCCTATAAGTTGTGAGAACGTATTCTAAACCCATTATGCATATTTCCATACCTTTTGTTTGAGCTCTTGGAGGAATTTTTGTGATTGTTATTCTTTGGATATTTAAACGTTATGTTTAACTCCTTGTGTAGTGTTTGATGAGGCCCAAAAATACCTCATTGTTACACTATGTTTGATATATAAAAATTGCCATATTACCAAACATTTCAAAGTTAATTACCAAATAGTGATTAGAATATGTTATTTGTTAAGTGTTTGTATGATTTTATGTTAGGAACACTATACCCCTATTTTGATAGTTTTCTGCATTTTGTGACTATTTTTGACATGATTTTGTTGGTGAAAATTTTATAGAAAACTAAAGCAAATAATCATGTTAACATATTTGGCTCACTCTAGCATATTTGAAGTGTCATCCCATTTCAAAACCAAATATTTCAAGTGATCTGGCATCAAAATAACCTCTACTGCAAAACAGGGCAGTGACAAGTTTTGTGCAACATACAAAAAAGAACTTGTTACATTAAAGGAGCACCTTGAAGTTTTCAAGCAAAGCATATGAAAATGCATGGAATGTGTTCACAGGGACCAAATAAGACCTATTACCCACTTGGATTCATTACCAAATGGTCTAAATAAAAATCAACAGGGCCTAACAAATCAGGGACAGTTGTGCAACATTGTTGCATTGTTTCAGTTTGGTTATTTAGTGAATAAAAGGTGTAATTTAAGTAGAAGAATTATTTGTGCTAAGGTTTATCCCTTCATAATGGTATTTGAATATTTTTACCACCTAATTAATTTAAATTTTAAAATGGCATCAAACTCTTAGAACTACACAAGAAATATGGAAAATGCAGGACATAGTCATACAAATTCCAACAAGCTATCAATGAATGGTATGGCTTGGAATTTGTCAGAATTGGCGTGCAAAAATTATTGGATCTGAATTTTAAGTGATAAGAAAGATGTCCTATATAGTTAAAACTACTTTATCATCCATTTTGATAGCTTCTGATCATAAAGTATGTTGCACAACTAGATATTCCAAAGAAGCTCTAGAACGAGGGGGAAAGTAGCCAGTTTTAACCAAATGAAGGATTTAGTGCCCAAAAAGGTAGGGAAAATATATTTTAATATGGATACAGGTGTACAAGACCATTTTTAACCATATCCAACTCACTCCCACCACTAGAGACACATCCCAAGGGCCAATGAACATTGTTGCAACATAAACTATCTTAATTTGGACTAATTTAGTTTCAAGTTGTTATCAAATCACTGAGAAACAACACATAGCTGATATTGAGCATGAGATACATGTAATAGTTTAGTATAAATAACATCTCCCTTATTGGTTGAGCTAGTAGAGGGTAGTTGATAGTAGGAGAGTAAAACAATAGCAAGCAAATAGGATTTGATATAGTGTAGGATTTTCCTCCAACATTGTAATGTTGTGCAACAGTCAATAAAAGTACAATTTTTTGTAGTCATATTGTGTTAATGAGTTAGAGTGAGTGTTAAGTAGTTAGTAGGACTTTTCCACCTTCTGGATAAGGAAGCAAGGGCCCATTTTTAGGCCTAGAAGGAGGATTGTTATGAAAATTTTTTCTGATAACTTTACTACGGTAGATTTAGCATGATGTTTGTCAATTTTCATTTCTTGTTTTGAGTTAATGTGATGTCTTCATGTTTTTAGTTATGTTTTTATGCAGCAAGTGTGTGTCAGCTGATAAAAATAGCTTAGACATATTTTTCCTTTATTTTCATGTTTCTATGATTGGATAATTAACATAAAATTGCAGCATTTCTATCTTCCTCTATTTTTCGTGTTTTAGCAATTTTTATCAAGTCTTTAGTAGATTTCATTTTATTGTCAACCACTACAATAGAAGCCTAACAACCTCATGTAGCAGGAATTGATAGTTATTTTTTTAGCATGTGTGTTTCCTTTTAGAGCAACATTTCAATTCTACAAGTGTAAACTAGGTTTCAACTCAACACCAATTACATTCCTGTAATTTCATTTCTTGCAACTGCAGTTAGGTTTCAATTTCAAGTCTTAGAAGTAGTTTTTTATTCTTAAAAGTTAATTTAGGTTCCATTCTACATACTAGATTTAGTGTGACACAAAAATTGCTAAACCGACATCTATTTCATTGAAAAAATGCTTGTAATTTGAATGTCTAAACTATAATTTACTCAAGCCTTCTATTGTTTATAGCCTTGGACACCACCCAATATTTGACAAATCATAAAGATTAAGTGATGCTATTAACGATACACATTATTTTTGGCATAGTTGTCGGGGAACACGATGTTTTTAGAGGGTAAAAGCCATCAAATAGTTGTTAAGTGTGCTAAGCTATAAATTTTAGAGTAAAATATGAATGTAATAGCTGGTATTGTTGAGCAAGGTGCAGCAAAAGCATTGCAAAAGTATTGTCATTGTTGTCAACACAGTCAGATTGATGCAGTTGATGCAGTTCAGAGGTCAGTCAGATCAAGTGCAGAAAGTTTCAAGGAAAACAAGAGGTGACCCGTATTCGAAACGGCGAGAAAGATACAAGGAAGAAAAGCGTCGCGATATCGCGACATGTTTTCTGTCGCGATTTCGTGACATGGTCGAGGAGAGAGAAGGCGCAACAAAAAATGTCACGATTTCGTGACATGTCGAGTTTTCGTTGAGGAGAGAGAAAATGTGTCGCGATTTCGCGACAAAAAGCAGGAGAGAGAAAATGCACGCCAAATTGTCGCGATTTCGCGACATGTCCGAGGAGAGAGAAGATGCGAGCAAAACTGTCATGATTTCGTGACATGTCCGAGGAGAGAGAAGATGCGAGAAAAACTGTCGCGATTTCGCGACATGGTCGAGGAGAGAGAAGGCGTAGCAGGAAATGTCGCGATTTCACGACATGTTGAGTTTTCGTTGAGGAGAGAGAAAATGTGTCACGATATCGTGACAAAACTGAAGAGAGAGAAACTGCAAGGAAGATTGTCGCGATTTCGTGACATTGCCGAGGAGAGAGAAAGTGCATGCCAATTTGTCGCGATATCGCGACATGGCAGAGGAGAGAGAAAGTGAAAGGTAAACTGTCGCGATTTCGCGACATGCTTAAGGATGACGTCAGCAAATGTTGAAAGTGTCGCGATATCGCGACAAGATGCAGGGAAAGCTTCCAAGAGCCAAAACGGTCGTGATTTCGCGACATGCTTAAGGATGACGTCAGCAAAAGTTCTAAGTGTCGCGATATCGCGACATGAACAGAAGGAAAGCTGTCAAAGCCAAAATGGTCGTGATTTCGTGACAGCAAGGGCATGAAGTGTGTGGCTTCAAAAAGTGTCACGATATCGCGACAGGTAACAGTATGGCAGGTAAAACCCGTAGGAGCATGCAAGGTGACACGTGTCGGAAAAAGCAGATAGGAAAATCATGCAGCCAGTTACGTAAAATGTAACTGATGTCAGATCTGCAGTTACAGATTGACAAGTGTCAGTCATGCATTCGAACAACCGTTTGCATGTATTCGAAGAATCAAATATAAAGTATCGAAAGGTTTTCGAAAAGTCTTTTTTATAGCTTTCGAACAGTCGCACTCATGGAATCGAACAAACTTTTTGCTTGTATTCAAAGAGCCGAATATGAAGGATCAAGATATGCTTTTCGAGAAGATATGTTTGCAGCATTCAAAACAACCATACTACAAGAAATCGAAACGTCGTATTGCAGGGTTTCGAACAGTCATTTTCGAACAGCCACTTATTTGCAGGAGAAAAGAATTCGAACAGTTGGGTATATGATTTGACTGCATGTAGGATTGAAAGGTTATAAAAGAATAGTCGTATAGAGAAGATGTTGCTACTGTTAGAGAGAAATTGCTGTAAAAGGAGGGTTAGAAAAGAATCAAGAGAAAAATAAGCAGAGCCGTGAGAGTGTGTAGAGTTGGGTTAATTGTAGACCAGTCAGGGTCGTGCATGAAGTGAAGACATTTTTATGTCATTCTAAATTGATCAGAATTGCAGTCCAAGTTGGTGCTTGGTACTAGGAGTTGGTGCTCCATCTATTGCAGACATAAAATTACAGGGGTTGGTGCTCCTTCCAGTTGATGCTGGTAAAGTATTTGTAAAATTGATTTTGCAAAGACTGGATTTGGATTGGAGTCCAAGCGGTCATTTTTTAGGAGTAGCCAAATTGGTGAACCTCGGTATATTGAGTGTTGTGGTGTGCTCTCTTGTTCAAGTTGTTTTTCGGTTGTCAAGTTCTCTTTATTTCATATTAAATGTTGTAGATATAAAAATTAATAGCTACACTGATTCACCCCCCCTCTCAGTGTCATTGTGTAATCATCAATTGGTATCAGAGCAAGGTTCCTTGTACAAGATTAATCGCCTAAGGAGATCTTGGAAGAAACAATGGCAGGTGGTGAAGGATTTTCATCCAACAAAGCTCCCTTATTTGATGGAACAAATTACACCTTCCGGAAACTCGGAATGCAAACATATCCGAGTGCATTGGGATACGATATTTGGGATTCACGTAGATAGTGGATACACAGCACCCACTACCCCTCCAACGAGATACTTCGAGAAAAAGAAATTTGAAAACAACTCCAAAGCTAAGAATGCCATAATGTGTGGGCTTGTTGACGGTGAACTGATAAGAGTCATGAGTTGTAAATCAGCAAAAGACATGTGGGATAAACCGAAGAGCATCCATGAAGGAGACAGTAAGATTAAGGAAGCAAAGCCGCAAACTCATCGAGCACGGTTCGAAGCACTGCAAATGAATGAAGATGAAAACATAGAGACTTATATGCTGAGAGTCAACGGAATTATTAATGCAATCAGAGGACTCGGTGAAGAAATTGATGATGCAGTTGTTGTGAAAAAGGTTCTCAGAACACTTCACAAAATATTTAACTCCAAAGTCTCTGCAATAGAAGAGGCAAAAGATCTAAACAACTTCAGCATGGATGAGTTGCATGGTTCCCTGACAGCATATGAAATGAGAATAGGACAAACCAAGTCTACAGACAGAGAAGCAACCTTTAAAGCACACAAGAATGTAAAAGCTGAACATGAATCTGAGGATGAAGGAACACTGGATGAAACAGAAGCCAATTTTGTTCGAAAACTCACAAAAGGAAAAGGAAAATATAGAGGGAAGCTACCTTTTAAATGCTTCAATTGTGGAGGAGTCGGTCATTTTGCAGCCAAATGTCCAATGCAGGAGAGAACCAAAAATGGTGAAGGTTCACACCAAGAAAAAGGTGAGCTGGAAGAAGAAACAAAATTTCGAAAGAACAACTTCAAGAAGAAAAGCTTCATAACCAAGAATGTCAACGGTTACGAAGAAAGCACGGATGAGGAGTCCGAAGAAGAAGGAGGTGAAGCTCTGTTCATGGCACTTGAAGAAGAAAGAACGAGAGGAAAATCGGGAAGGTGATGAAAATTCCAAGGATGAAGTTGAAGTGTATTTGGAAGGAGAATTGGTTGCTTGCACTTGAAGAGTTGAGTGCGGAAAGGAAGAAGAATAAAAATTTTTCAAAGAAATTAGAGAATGCCACGAGACATAATAAACAATCCGAAAATACGAGACGAGAGGAATTCAAGAAAATGTCTGAAGTTCTTGATGAACAATTAACTGTAAATACAGTTGAATGCAACAAGCTAGAGGAAGACATTGTTAAGTTAAGGATGCAGTTAGAGGAGATGAATAGAAAATTGAACTGTTTTCATAAGTTTGAAGAAAGTACTGTAAAGCTGGATAAAATGTTAAATAACCAAAGGCCTTCTGGCATCAAATTTGGTTTAGGCTTTGATGAAGGAGAATCTTCAAAGGATTCAAAGAACTTGAATATAGAACCCATAAAGAAAGAAGAAAAGATCAGGGTTGAACCAGAAAAACAAAATCATGCAAAAGAAAACAATAATGCCAGATTCAAGAAGAATACCGACAAAGATGGATTCACAAAAGTCACACATCCGAGGAGGAGAAGAGTCATGGCTCCTACTTCAAACTGGCAAAGACCGGCACCCAGGTTTAATCATGCATTTTCTGGTTATTGTTTTAAATGCAATGCTTATGGCCATAAGATTTCAGATTGTAGGCATAATGTATCTCAAAGGAATTTTACCAGCAGAAATGTTTTTTCTCCTTTAATGAATTATGCAGTTGAATGTTATAATTGTCATAATTTTGGACATATTGCTAGAAACTATAGAAGCACTTTTGCATCAAATAATTATCAGGGTAGAAAATCTCAGCCAAGTGGGTTGAAACAAAACTAGAAATTTCCTGAAAAACAGGCACATGCTAATGAAAGGACAAAGGCAAAACAAGTAGCAAAATATGCTATCAAACCAGAATGGAAAGAAAAGGAATCTTTGATTGTCCAGACTTATTTTAAAGCTCAGAACAAATCAGCACCTTGGATACTTGACAGTGGTTGTTCCAGTCACATGACAGGTGACAAGCAAAAGTTTGAGAATTTACAGAATTATGAAGGTGGTTCTGTGAAATTTGGAAATAATGATGGAGCAAAGATTGTTGGAAAGGGATCAGTCAAGATAAGTGATGGCAATATAAAATCAAAAGAAGTCTTGTTTGTAATTGGCCTGAAGCATAACTTGCTAAGTGTAAGTCAAATATGTGACAGAGGTCATGATGTAATCTTCAAGAAGGAGGGTTGTGAAGTAAGAAAGACAAAAAATGGAAAGTTAATAGCCACTGGATCGAGAACTTCTGGAAATCTATATACACTTTCAGAAACTGCAGAAGGAACATGCTTGATTGGACAGGAAGATGAAAACTAGCTATGGCACAAGAGGCTTGGGCATATTAGTTTTGACAATCCGGCAAAAATCAGTTCAAAAAGAGCAATCGAGAGATATACCAAACATTGGCAAACACTGTAAATAGCATCCGTGAGTCATGCCAAAAGGGAAAACAAACCAGAGCCACTTTCAAAGCAAAAGAATACTTCACTAGCAAGCCATTAGAACTAATTCACACCGATCTATGTGGACCCATGAGAACCGAAAGCATAAATGGACACAAATATTTTATGCTTGTGTATAGATGACTACTCAAGAATGACATGGGTACTATTTCTGAAACTCAAGTCGGAAGCCTTTGAGATGTTTAAAACCTTCAAAAATATTGTTGAGAATCAATCAGGAAAAATAATTAAATGCCTAAGATCAGACAGGGGAGGAGAGTTTATCTCCGAAGAATTTTCAGAATACTGTCAAAAACATGGGATAAGAAGACAGTTTTCAGCGACTAGGACACCTCAGCAGAATGGTGTTGTAGAAAGGAAGAATAGAACAGTGCAGGAAATGGCAAGGACAATGCTGGCAGAAAACAAAATAGCTGACAGATTTTGGAAAGAGGCAGTCCATACTGTAGTTTACATTCAAAACAGGTGCATGCTGAGACCACATGAAAGCAAAACACCTTATGAGCTGTGGTTTGGCAGAAAGGCAACAGCAAGACATTTCAAAGTATTTGGCAGCAAGTGCTACATAAAACGGACTGAAGATAACCTCGATAAATTTGAAGATAGAGCTGATGAAGGTATCTTTCTTGGTTACTCAACAAAAAGCAAGGCCTACACATGTTACAACAAGAGGTTGAAGAAAATTGTTGAAAGTGCTGATGTGAAAGTTGATGAAGGTAGAGAACAAGAAACTACTTATCAAGAAAACTACCCTATGTATGAAGAAGTCATTGAAGGTGATGATGAAAAAGAAACAGAGAAGAATCGAGAAAATTGATCCGGATGGTGTAAAAACTGAATCTGAAGAAGAAGAAAACAGGAAATTTAAAACAGGCAACTGGCAGAAAAATCATCCAAGTGAACAGATTATTGGGGATCCCACGGATGGTATTCGGACAAGAAGAACAACAGTGAGGAACTATTCTTTGTTATCTAGTATTGAACCTAAAAATGTTGCTTGAAGCAAGCATCGATGAAAGTTGGATGAAGGCAATCAATGAAGAACTAGATCAGATAGAGAAAAACAATACTTAGGAATTAGTACCTAGACCAACAAATAAAAACATAATTGGCACTAAATGGGTTTTTAGAAATAAATTGAATGAAGATGGGCAGGTTGTCATAAATAAGGCAAGATTGGTATGTAAAGGCTATGCTCAGGTTGAAGGCATTGATTTTGAAGAAACTTTTGCACCGGTAGCCAGACTAGAGGCAATCAGAATGTTTCTGGCATTAGCAGTTCATAAAAACTTCAAAGTATATCAAATGGATGTAAAATCAGCATTTTTGAATGGAAAAATGGAAGAAGAGGTTTACATTGAACAACCAGATGGCTTCCAACTTGGTGACAATCCATATTTTGTTTGCAGGTTAAAGAAAGCTTTATATGGATTAAAACAGGCACCCAGAGCATGGTATGCAAGGCTGGATAATTATCTAATTAAACAAGGGTTTAAGAAAGGTTTGGTGGATAGCAACTTATATGTCAAAACAGAGAAGGGTCATCTTATTGTTCTTGTTGTTTATGTAGATGACATAATATTTGGTAGCAGCATGGATGAATACTGCAAAGACATATCAATTAAAATGAAAAAAGAATTTGAGATGTCAATGATTGGTGAACTTTCTTATTTCTTAGGACTGCAGGTCAATCAAAATGAAAAAGGCATTTTTATTTCTCAAGTTAAATATGTAAAAGAAATGCTGAAAAAGTTCACAATGGAAGACAGTAAACCGGTTAGCACTCCTATGACAACAAGTCGCAAGTTGAGCAAGGATGATAAATCCCCGGATGTAGATCAAACAATGTACGAGTCAATGATTGGAAGCATCGTTGTATTTAACGACCACTAGACCAGATATATTACAAGCAGTATGTATGGTTGCAAGATTTCAGGCCAGTCCCAAAGAAACTCATGTAACGACTATAAAGAGGATCTTCAGATATCTCAAGGGCACTATGGATTATGGGTTGTGGTACCCAAAAGGTAAATATTTCACTTTGATTGCATATTCGATGCAGATTGGGCGGGATGTATTGATGACAGAAAGAGCACAAGTGGAGGAGCATTTTATCTTGGTGACAGGCTGGTAGCATGGCACAGACAAGAAACAAGAATCAATATCTCTATCCACTGCAGAGGCAGAATACATTGCAGCAACAACATGCTATACTCAGATATTATGGATGAGACAAACGTTGAAAGATCTTGGTATTCATTTCAAAGAGCCAATTTCAATTAAATGTGATAACACTAGTGCTATCAACATATCCAAGAATCCAGTAATGCATTCAAGAACCAAACATATTGCAATCCGATATCATTTCTTGAAGGATAAAGTTGCAGAAGGAGAGGTTAAATTGGATTTTGTTCCAACTACAGAGCAAGTAGCTGATATATTCACAAAACCTTTGCCAAAGGAAGTATTTGAATACCTTCGAAAGAAGTTGGGAGTAGTCACACCACCCAAGCACTGACTAGCTATGGGAAACACATTCTCAGGGGGAGCATTCAAACTTTTTAAGTCTGAGAATGTTGTGCATAGACTCAGGGGGAGTCTACAACAGCCCTTTGGTATTATTGGCAAAGGGGGAGAAGAAATTAAGCAAGGTTGCAGTGTGTTGCCAACAATTCCAAAGGGGGAGATTGTTGAGCAAGGTGCAGCAAAAGCATTGCAAAAGTATTGTCATTGTTGTCAACACAGATAGATTGATGCAGTTGATGCGGTTCGGAGGTCGATCGGATCAAGTGCAGAAAGTTTCAAGGAAAACAGAGGTGACCCAGATTCAAAAACTGGCAGAAAGAGACAAGGAAGAAAACTGTCGCGATATCGCGACATGTTTTCTGTCGCGATTTCGCGACATGGTCGAGGAGAGAGAAGGCGCAGCCGAAAATGTCGTGATTTCGTGACATGTCGAGTTTTCGTTGAGGAGAGAGAAAATGTGTCGCGATTTCGTGACAAAAAGTAGGAGAGAGAAAATGCACGCCAAATTGTCACGATTTCGCGACATGTCCGAGGAGAGAGAAGATGCGAGCAAAACTGTCGCGATTTCACGACATGTCCGAGGAGAGAGAAGATGCGAGCAAAACTGTCACGATTTCGCGACATGGTCGAGGAGAGAGAAGGCGCAGCAGGAAATGTCACGATTTCGCGACATGTCGAGTTTTCACTGAGGAGAGAGAAAATGTGTCGCGATATCGTGACAAAACTGAAGAGAGAGAAACTGCAAGGAAGATTGTCGCGATTTCGCGACATTACCGAGGAGAGAGAAAGTGCATGCCAATTTGTCGCGATATCGCGACATGGCAGAGGAGAGAGAAAGTGAAAGGTAAACTGTCGCGATTTCGCGACATGCTTAAGGATGACGTCAGCAAATGTTGAAAGTGTCGCGATATCGCGACAAGATGCAGGGAAAGCTTCCAAGAGCCAAAACGATCGCGATTTCACGACATGCTTAAGGATGACGTCAGCAAAAGTTCTAAGTGTCGCGATATCGCGACATGAACAAAAGGAAAGCTGTCAAAGCCAAAATGGTCACGATTTCGCGACAGCAAGGGCATGAAGTGTGTGGCTTCAAAAAGTGTCACGATATCGCGACAGGTAACAGTCTGGCAGGTAAAACCCGTAGGAGCATGCAAGGTGACACGTGTCAAAAAAAGCAGACAGGAAAATCATGCAGCCAGTTACGTAAAATGTAACTGATGTCAGATCTGCAGTTACAGATTGACAAGTGTCAGTCATGCATTCGAACAGCCGTTTGCATGTATTCGAAGAATCAAATATAAAGTATCGAAAGGTTTTCGAAAAGTCTTTTTTACAACTTTTGAACGGTCGCACTCATGGAATCGAACAGACTTTTTGCTTGTATTCAAAGATCCAAATATGAAGGATCAAGATATGCTTTTTGAGAAGATATGTTTGCAGCATTCAAAATAGCCATACTACAAGAAATCGAAACGCCGTATTGCAGGGTTTCGAACAGTCGTTTTGAACAGCCACTTATTTGCAGGAGAAAAGAATTTGAACAGTTGGGTATATGATTCGACTGCATGTAGGATTGAAAGGTTATAAAAGAATAGTCGTACAGAGAAGATGTTGCTGCTGTTAGAGAGAAATTGTTGTAAAAGGAGGGTTAGAAAAGAATCAAGAGAAAAATAAGCAGAGCCGTGAGAGTGTGTAGAGTTGGGTTAATTGCAGACCAGTCAGGGTCGTGCATGAAGTGAAGACATTTTTATGTCATTCTAAATTGATCAGAATTGCAGTCCAAGTTGGTGCTTGGTACTAGGAGTTGGTGCTCCATCTGTTGCAACAAAAAATTACAGGGGTTGGTGCTCCTTCCAGTTGATGCTGGTAAAGTATTTGTAAAATTGATTTTGCAAAGACTGGATTTGGATTGGAGTCCAAGCAGTCATTTTTGAGGAGTAGCCAAATTGGTGAACCTCGATATATTGAGTGTTGTGGTGTGCTCTCTTGTTCAAGTTGTTTTTCAGTTGTCAAGTTCTCTTTATTTCATATTAAATGTTGTAGATATAAAAATTAATAGCTACACTGATTCACCCCCCCTCTCAGTGTCATTGTGTAATCATCAGGTATAAGTAATAATTGTTGATAGTTGCATTTCATAAACATTTAGAAAACAAGCATAGCAAGAAACCATAGGAAGAAAAATTTCACAAGAGGTTGAAACTATGTCAAAGTTGTCTAAATTTTTTATTTCCAAAAATGTTGGAATTTTCAAAGAATCACAATCATCCACTTCAAGAACTATAGGATCCTTTGAGAAATCATTACAAGGAGGAAGAATCAGTAGTTTAACACCACCTTTTCTTGACAAATCCATACAATCAAGACAATTTAATAGGATTTATAATTTGTTTTGGGAACCTATAATGGTAGGCTCACAAGAGAATCTAGGGAAATCTAGTAATGTGCTCCACCCTAGTGCAACTAGTACACCTGATAAAAAATTTCAAAATCCCATTCAATTAGATCCTAATAAAAATGCTCCCATGAAGGTAATTTCACCTTCAGTGTTACCAAATTTCAAGGGAGTTACATATGAATACCCTGATATGTTTTTATTGGAGTTTAAGATTGTATGTCAAGCTCATGATTACACTAATGATAATCAAAAGCTTAAATTTTTTTCTTCCACTCTTAAATATTCAACTCTAAAATGGTTTGTCACCTTATCACCTAATTCAATTAGAACTTGGTATGAGATGGAAAATATATTTTTGGAGAGATACCAAGAATATTGTCAAGTCAAGAATCAAAACAATGAGTTTCTTACAATGAAAGAAGAGGAAAATAAAATTTTAGAAGATTATTTAGACAAATTTTCTTACTATTTATTATATGTTTACCCAGTGGCCTCCTATTTTTTGCCATTCCATATTAAATTTTATATGGAAATATTCCCTCCATCATAACTTATGGCATATTTGGTTAGAGAAAAATAATAGAGTGTTCAATAATCATACCAAGGATCTAGTGATGGTAGCCAACAGAGCAATGAGGTTCACTACCAAGAACACCAACCTAATTCAATGTGACAACCCCATGATCCAGGTTTAGAAATGATTTTATTTAAAGTTCTAAATATTTCCACCAAAATTTCTAAGCAACTAGTTCACATCAATAACAAGATCAATACTAAGTGGAAACCTCAACCGTTGGGTTGGCTGATGCAGGAGCATCCGAGGGCAGCAAAGCAATCAAGCATCAACCAAAATTTTGTTGTTATTTCTTTCTAAGTGGCAAAGTTATTTTTTTCTAAGTGTTACACAGGGTCGCAAAATCACGACATGTCACGATTTCGCAAGAGCATCCGAGGGCAGCAAAGCAATCGAGCATCAACCAAACTTTTGTTGTTATTTCTTTCTAAGTGGCAAAGTTATTTTTTTTTCTAAGTGTTACACAGGGTCGTGAAATCATGACATGTCGTGATTTCGTGACATGTCACGAAATCGTGACCCAAGGCAGAGAAAGCAAGGCCGAAAGACAAAGGGTCACGAAATCGCGACCCAAGGCAGTGAAAGCAAGGCCGAAGGACAAAGGGTCACGAAATCGTGACATGTCATGATTTCGTGACATGTCACGAAATCGCGACCCAAGGCAGAGAAAGCAAGGCCGAAAGACAAAGGGTCACAAAATCATGACATGTCACAAAATCGCGACCCAAGGCAGTGAAAGCAAGGCCGAAGGACAAAGGGTCGTGAAATCGTGACCCAAGGCAGAGAAACCAAGGCGCGGAGACAAAAAGGTCGCAAAATCATGACATGTCATGATTTCACGACCAGAGCAGGAGAACGGAGGCCGACAGACGAAAACGGCGCGATATCACGACAGGTCGTGATATCGCGGCCAAAACGAAGGGAAAGGGCTCGACGGAGGAAATGTCACGATATCGCGACATGTCGCGATATCGCGACGAAAGCTGGAGAGAGAAAGCATAGGAGGGAAATGGTCGCGATATCGTGACATGTCGCGATATCGTGACCAAACAGAAAAACATGCACTCCAGCTTCCATAAAGACATCCCTTCATGCGCGGCAAGTTAGAGGCAGTGAAGCAGCTGTTCCAAAGAAGGATTCCAACGGACATGTTGGCCACTCACGCAGGGTATCTAGAAGACGCGTTTAAAGCAACTAACAATAAGCAACAGATCGAGAAGAAGATTTCATTGGATATGGCAGCGACACGCGCACCTCACCTAGAGTCTCATCAATGCAACTTTCCGAATTGTTCCAAGTGGCAATTGTAGATCGTGGGAAGTGTAAAAGCATAGAGGATCGGGACCTCAATAAAAACCCATGGATTGTAATGAGAGGGGGTTGGAAAACGATAGTTTGGCTGTATATTCTTGTAAATTCTTCCAAAGTACCGAATACAAATCTTGGGCTCTTGTTTCTCTGTTTTTTCTGTATTATGCAAGATCTGTTCTCCACCAAGTGGTATCATAGCCAGTAGTTCTTGAGTGTGTAACAGATCGCCGGAGGAGAGGCAGTTACACCAGGATCTGTGGAAGGGCTTGGAATTGGGTGAGCAGAATGCCTCCAAGGAGAAATCCTATTGGTGGGAGAGGCATGGCAACGAGAGAAGATGTTCGAGCTTTGCAGCGGCAAATGCAAGCCCTGCAAGAAGAAATGCGCAGAAGATTGGAGCCAAGAAGAGACGAAGGTAGTGAAGAGGAAGATGATGAAGAAGAAGACCAACCTGAGGAAGAAGAAGAAGCAGTAGATCCGACTCAGGCCAGACTCTACAAAGCCATATCCCAGATTGGGAAGAGGCCGAAGATGGAGGTTTCCACATATTTCGGGAACCTTGATCCAGAGGAATTGATCGATTGGATCAATGACCTGGAAGAGTACTTTGAGTACGAAGAGGTTGAGGACCCTAATAGGGTCAGATTCGCAAAGACCAAACTGAAAGGTCATGCTAGCATTTGGTGGAAGGGAGTGCAACTGGAGCAAAATAAAAGAGGGAAAGAGAGAATAACTAAGTGGGAATGGATGGCAGAAAAGCTAAAGAGGCAGTTCATCCCTGGTGATTATGAGTTAGACCTACTAAAGAAAATGCAAGGATTGAGGCAATCAAGCAAGTCTGTGAAAGAATACACAGAAGAATTTCATAAAATAATGATTAGAATAGGCCACTCAGAGGCCAACAAGGAGAAGGTAGCCCGTTACATTAATGGGTTACGAGCAAGCATTCAAGAAGAACTAAGTCTAGTCCGGATGACCACCATAGAGGACGCTTACCAATTTGCTTTAAAGGTTGAAGAGAAGCTCAATAGGAGGTTTGAAAACAAGCAAAGAGGAAGAGGTCATGGAGGAAGAACCGACGGAAGGAACAGTGGAAGAAGAAATGAAGATTCTCAGAAAAATGGAGAAGGTAGCAGCAGGAAAGAACAAAGGAGAGAAAATACAGACCGCCCTCGTGATCAAAATAATGGTTACCGAGGGGGAAGAGGCCGAGCTGGACGTGGACAAGGAAGAGGAAGATTTCGAGGGACTTGCTTCCAGTGTGGTGAAGAGGGACATCACCAATATGAATGCCCACAACAACGAGAAAGAAATAATCGAAGGCCGGAAGGAAATGCCAGAGTAGTAGTCGTTGATGAAGATGTTGGGTCTGAGCATTCTGAAGAAGCTGAGAGAGGAGAAGTAATGATTGCAAGGAGAGTCCTGCTGAATGAAGAGGGAGTTGCAGATCAGAGGAAAAGCTTATTCCGCACAAGGTGTAAATGTGCGGGTAAGATTTGCAACATCATCATTGACAACGGTAGCACAGATAACCTAGTTTCAGAGGGAATGGTTACAAAGCTACAACTGGAGAGAAAGAAACACCCGCATCCATATCGGATCGCATGGTTGCAGAAATACCATAAGGTTTTGGTCAATGAACAATGCCTGGTAAAATTCAGCATTGGAAATTACCATGATGAGGTTCTGTGCGACATTCTGCCCATGGATGCATGCCATTTGCTGCTGGGAAGGCCATGGCAGTTTGACAGGTGTGCGGTTCATGATGGCCGAGCCAACACCTATTCCGTGACCAAGAATGGAATGCACCATAAGTTGAAACCCCTGAAGGAGGTGGAAGAAAAGGTATGTGGCAATGCAAGAATTTGCTTGGTTGATGGAAGAAAATTTTTAGATGATTTAAAGCATGAACATATGTGTTATGCATTAATTCCTAGAGTCAGGGATACGAAATGCAAAGATGCACCAGTAGAAGTCCAAGAGTTGTTGAAGGAATTTCCAGATATCATATCTGATAATGTGCCTGAGGGTTTACCCCCAATAAGAAAAATCAGTCACCATATTGATTTGGTGCCAAGGTCAAGCTTGCCCAATAAGGCTGCACATAGAATGACACCTGTAGAAACTGAAGAACTAAACAGGCAGGTCCAGGAGTTGCTGGAGAAGGGATTGATTAGGGAGAGTCTTAGCCCATGTGCAGTACCTACAGTACTAGCACCCAAGAAGGATGGAGAGTGGAGAATGTGCACAGACTCTCGAGCCATCAACAAGATCACAATAAAGTACAAGTTTCCACTGCCAAGGATGGATGACATAATGGACTGTTTGAGTGGAGCCAAGTACTTCACCAAAATTGACCTCAAGAGTGGTTACCACCAGATCCGTGTCAGGGAAGGAGATGAGTGGAAGACAACCTTCAAGACAAGAGAAGGCTTGTATGAGTGGTTGGTCATGCCATTTGGGTTGTCCAATGCACCAAGTACCTTCATGAGGTTGATGAATGAGGTACTGAAAGAGTTTTTAGGAAAATTTGTCATTGTTTATTTAGATGATATATTAATATTCAGAAAAACCCTGGAGGAACACCTGATGCACATCAGGAGGGTTTTTGAAAAGCTGCGGGAGGAGCAGTTATTAATAAATCTAAAAAAGTGTAATTTTGTCAAGAAAGAATTAGTATACCTAGGATTTGTAATCTCAGCAGAAGGTCTGAAAATGGACCCAGAGAAGGTAAGGGCTATCATAGAATGGCCTACCCCAAGAAGCACAACAGAGGTAAGATCATTTCATGGTCTAGCCAACTTTTACATAAAGTTCATAAGAAACTTCAGCAGCATTTGTGCACCCCTCACAGAAACAATGAGAGGGGATAAAAAAGAGTTCAAGTGGACCTTAGGGGCTGAGAGGAGCTTTGATGCATTAAAGAAAAAGGTCACAGAACAACCTATTTTGGCACTTCCAGACTTCAACAAAGTATTTCAGGTCGACTATGATGCCAGTGGCAGTGCAATAGGGGCTGTACTGAGCCAAGAAGGCAGACCTGTTGCTTATTTTAGTGAAAAGCTCAATGATGCTCAGAAAAAGTATTCAATTTATGACCAGGAATTTTATGCTATAGTTCAAGCTCTGAAGAAGTGGAGGCATTATTTGTTGCCAAAAGAGTTTGTTCTATTTACTGATCATCAGGCATTGCAGTACATCAACAGCTAGACAAAACTGAATCAGCGGCACATGAAGTGGGTTGAGTTTCTCCAAAGCTATACCTTTGTGTTAAAGCACAGGAGCGGGAAATAAAATAGAGTTGCAGATGCTTTAAGTAGAAGGCAGAATATTCTGATTGAAATGACAAGTGGAAGTAGTAGGATTCGAAGAACTGAAGGGTCTTTATCCCGAAGATCCCGATTTTGCGTAGCGCCTGGACGGCTTTCTTGGCACCTGTTACTGTGGACAGGACAAAATGGTTAGATTTCCTAATCCAAGATGGAATGCTATTCAAGGGAAGTAAATTATGCATTCCAAGGAGTTCCATGCGGGAGAACTTAATCAAGGAAAAGCACAGCAGAGGACTGGCTGGGCATTTTGGTCGGGATAAGACCATTGCCCTGGTGAATGAAAATTACTACTGGCCACAACTTCAGGAAGACATGAAAAAGTTTGTGCAAAGTTGCAGAATATGCCATATGGCAAAAGGCGTAAGGCAAAACACAGGATTATACCAGCCGTTACATGTACCTGAGAGGCCATGGGAGGACATAAGCATGGATTTTATTCTTGGATTGCCGAGAACACGGAGGGGAAATGACTCTGTATTTGTGGTGGTTGACCAATTCTCCAAAATGGCACATTTTATTCCCTGCCAGAAGACAAGTGATGCAGTTCACATTGCAAGGTTATTTTTCAAGGAAGTGGTACGACTTCACGGTCTACCAAGAAGCATAGTTTCTAACAGAGATACAAAGTTTGTTGGGTATTTCTGGAGAACATTGTGGAAGAAGCTAAAGACAGATCTGAAGTTCAGTTTTGCATACCACCCACAAACTGATGGACAGACAGAGGTGGTAAATAGAAGTCTGGGTAATTTTCTAAGATGCTTGATAGTAGATAAACCCAAGGGATGGGATTTAGTTTTGTCGCAGGTGGAATTTGCATACAACAATTCTGTCAATAAGAGTACAAACAAATCTCCATTCCAAATCATATATGGAAATAGTCCAAGAAACGTTTCTGAGCTGAGAAAATTAGATAAAGGAGAAAAATGCAGTGCAGAGGCTGAGGAATTCATGAAACAGATGAGAAGCCTGCATGAAGAAGTAAAGAAACAAATTGCAAAGATGAATACTCAGTATAAAGCAAGAGCAGACCAAAAGCGGTGGTTCAAAGAATTCGAAGTGGGAGATGAAGTCATGGTCCATCTCAGAAAAGAAATATTTCCAGCCAAAACTTACAACAAGTTGAAGATGAAGAAGTTTGGGCCATGCAAAATACTAGAAAAACGGGATTCAGGCAATGCATATGAAGTGGAATTGCCAAGTGGGCTTGACATTTCACCTATTTTTAACATATTTGATTTAGTGGAATACCATGAAGGAGATAGTACAGAGGCACCAAGCACAGAATTGTGGAGCATTCCAGCATCTAACCCAACCAAAGACGAGATCGAGGAAATATTAGATACTCGTGAAGGCAGAAGCACAAGGAACAAACAATATTCTGAGTATTTAATCAAGTGGAAGGGCAGACCTGTAGAAGATGCAACTTGGCTATCAAAAATAGAGGTTGACCGCCTGGGTCTTCCTCCCAAAGATCAGAAGTGAGGATCACTTCTCAATCCACCCCGGGTGTCTGATGCAGGAGCATCCGAGGGCAGCAAAGCAATTGAGCATCAACCAAACTTTTGTTGTTATTTATTTCTAAGTGGCAAAGTTATTTTTTTTCTAAGTGTTACACAGGGTTGCGAAATCGTGACATGTCATGATTTCATAGGAGCATCCGAGGGCAGCAAAGCAATCAAGCATCAACCAAACTTTTGTTGTTATTTCTTTCTAAGTGGCAAATTTATTTTTTTCTAAGTGTTACAAAGGGTCACAAAATCGTGACATGTCACGATTTTACGACATGTCACGAAATCGCGACCCAAGGCAGAGAAAGCAAGGCCAAAAGACAAAGGGTCATGAAATCATGACATGTCATGATTTCGTGACATGTCACGAAATCGTGACCCAAGGCAGTGAAAGCAAGGCCGAAGGACAAAGGGTCGCAAAATCGTGACCCAAGGCAGTGAAAGCAAGGCTGAAGGACATGTCGCGAAATCGTGACCCAAGGCAGTGAAAGCAAGGCCGAAGGACAAAGGGTCACGAAATCACGACCCAAGGCAGAGAAACCAAGGCGTAGAGACAAAAAGGTCACGAAATCGTGACATGTCACGATTTCGTGACCAGAGCAGGAGAACGGAGGCCGACAGATGAAAACGGCATGATATCACGACAGGTCGCGATATCACGGCCAAAACGGAGGGAAAGGGCTCGACGAAGGAAATGTCATGATATCGCGACATGTCGCGATATCACGACAAAATCTGGAGAGAGAAAGCATAGGAGGGAAATGGTCACGATATCGCGACATGTCACGATATCGCGACCAAACAGAAAAACACGCACTCCAGCTCCCATAAAGACATCCCTTCGTGCATGACAAGTTAGAGACAGTGAAGCAGCTATTCCAAAGAAGGATTCCAATGGACATGTTGGCCACTCGCGCAGGGTATCTGGAAGACGTGTTTAAAGCAACTAACAACAAGTAGCAGATCGAGAAGAAGATTCTGTTGGATATGGTAGCCAGTCGCACACCTCACCTAGAGTCTCATCAATGCAACTTTCCAGAATTGTTCCAAGTGGCAATTGTAGATCGTGGGAAGTGTAAAAGCATAGAGGATCGGGACCTCAATAAAAACCCATGGATTGTAATGAGAGGGGGTTGGAAAATGGTAGTTTGGCTATATATTCTTGTAAATTCTTCCAAAGTACCGAATACAAATCTTGGGCTCTTGTTTCTTTGGTTTCTCTCTTGTTTCTCTGGTTTTTCTGTATTATGCAAGATCTGTTCTCCACCATTGGCTTAAAGCAAATTTTGATGGTTCATCTAAAAACAATCATGGGGATGCTGGGGCTGGTGGTATAATCCAATATCACAGTGGAAATATCATCAAGGCCTTCATTGAAAATTTGGGGATTCAATCAAATAATTATGCTGAGGCTTGTGCCCTGTGGAGGTGTCTTGTTATGTGCAAAGATTTTCCTAAACCAATCATCTTTGAAGGCGATTTCCTTTTTTGTGGTTAATCATGAAAAAGGTTCCTTGAAACCAGGTTGAAATATTCAAAATGTTATTAAGGAAATTCAAGCCATTCTCAAGCAGCTTTCCTTAAGTACAGTTCAACATGTCTTCTATGAAGCCAACGTAGCTATTGACATTTTAGCTAATTTGGTAGTAAACCAATCTGATTACATTATTTAAGAAGATTTCTTTCTATTGTACTTAGTATGGCACTGAGAGGGGGGGTGAATCAGTGTAGCATTCCAAAACATGAATAAACAACTCTAAAAAATTGTAGCAGATAAAACTTATAAATAGATATAATAAGTACCGCAAGAGAACATCACACAACACAGATTTTTAACGAGGTTCACCAAAATGGCTACTCCTAAAAAAGAATGGCTGCTTGGACTCCCATCCAAATCCAGCCTCTTGCAAAGCACCAACTTTACAATTTGTTTACCAGCACCAACTGGAAGGAGCACCCACCCCTTATTTTTTTGCATCAATAGAAAGGAGCACCAACCCCTAATTTGCCAGCACCAACTGGACTTCAATTTTGAATAAAAATGTTTGACATATACCTTTGTTATTGCAAGACTCTAACTGGTCTACATCACCTTTGCAATCTCTGCGCACTCTGCTCTCTCTTGCGCAATCACTTCACATACAGCTCTATTGCACTGCTATAGCCAAACTTTGCAATCAACTTTGCCCTTCGCGCTTCTCTTGCACACTCGCTTTCCTGTGCACACGCTTCGCACACTCGTGTCATTTCACATTCTGCTCTCTCGTGCGTATTCACAATCGAACTTCGAACAACTCGACATGACTAGCTCACATTACACACTTCGCTATCATCTTGCCCGGTTCCGCTGCTGTCTCACGCTTTTACGGCCGCATATCGCACTTCGATACTCACACACACTATTGCTTCACTCTTCGCTCAAAATGCTTCAACATCAGCCCTCCTTACTTGCGCAAATTTGATACACGCTCCATCACACTCAAGCTCAAAAATTTCCCTCCTTTTATAGATGAAATTTCAAGATCAAGTCTTTAAACAATAGTCGGCTGTAACCCTAAGAACATCGGCTGCAAACCCTAAGAATGTCGACTGCAAAACCCTAGAATTTGTCGGCTGCAAAACCCTAGAGATTGTCGGCTGCAAACCCTATAACTTATGTTGTAAAACCCTAGAAATTGTCAGTTGTAAAACCCTAAAATCCATCGGTCTAGATTCAACTTTGTCGGCCTCAACCATAGCTGCCACTTCTGTCACCTTCCTGTAACTGATTGCCATGAAATAATAACATGTCACGATATCACGACACTTTTTGTAGCCGTACGCCTTCTTGTCCTTGCTGTCACGAAATCGTGACCCTTTTGGCCTTTGATAGCTTTGGCACCATTCTTGTCATGAAATCGTGACACTTCAAACTTTCACTGACGTCATCCTCATTCTTGTCGCAAAATCATGACGCTTTCGGCTTCCAGAGGCTTTTCTTGCAACCCGTCACGAAATCGCGACACTTTCAGCTTTTTCTGATGTCATCCTCATCCTTGTCGTGAAATAGTGACGCTTTCGGCTTCCAGAGGCTTTTCTTGCAACTTGTCATGAAATCGTGACACTTTCAGCTTTCGCTGACGTCATCCTTATCTTTGTCATGAAATCGCGACGCTTTCGACTTCTATACATTCTTGCTTCATGCAGTAGCGAAATCGCTACACCTTCGTGTTGTGCAATTTTGACTCGTAGCAAAATCGCTACACCTTTGAGTTGTGCACTTTTGACTTGTAGCGAAATCGCTACACCTTTGTGTTGTGCACTTTTGACTTGTAGCGAAATCGCTACAACTTTTCACTTAACACTTTCTCCCTGCTTCGACCAGCAAAATTTCAACATGTAGCGAAATCGCTACAACTTTTCAACTTAACGCTTTCTCCTTGCTTCGGCCAGTGAAATTTCAACATGTAGCGAAATCGCTACAACTTTTCCACTTAACGCTTTCTCCTTGCTTCGGCCAGCAAAAATCCAACATGTAGCGAAATCGCTACAGTTTCTCGACTTAGCTTCTTGGCCTCCAACATGTCGTGAAATCGCGACAGTTTGCCTTGCGCCTTCTCTCTCCTCATTTTTGTCGTGAAATCATGACATTTTCGGCTGTGCCTTCTCTCTCCTCATTTTTGTCATGAAATCATGACATTTTTGGCTGTGCCTTCTCTCTCCTCATTTTTGTCATGAAATCGTGACATTTTTGGCTGCGCTTTCTCTCTCCTCCGACCTCGAAATCACAGAAAACATGTCGCGATATCGCGCTTTTCTAACTTGTCTTTTTCTTCGAATTTTTGAAACCGGGTCACTTCTGTTTTCTTGGAATTGCACTTTACATAATCTGACTATCCTTTGAACTTCTATCCTCTGCATCTGAATGACTCCTGAACTGTCTATCCACTGCATCATTAGATCTAACTGCCTGTGTTGACAACAATGACAATACTCCTGCAACACCTTGCTCAACACTGAACTCCTATCCATTGTACTTTGGCTGCACCTTGCTGATCAATAAACTCTTGTCCATTGCATCAATAAATCTGTCTGACTGTGTTGACAACAATGACAATACTGTTTGTCTGCACCTTGCTCAACAATCTCCCCCTTTGGAATTGTTGGCAACACATGTGCAATTTTCCTCGTAAATCTTCTCCCCCTTTGACAATAATACCAAAGGGTTGCTGCAGACTCCCCCTGAGTCTATGCACAACATTCTTAGACACAAATTATTACAATTAGCAAATATTCCAAGCATGAACAAGAAGAAAAACAAATACACAAATGCTCCCCCTGAGAATGTGATCCCAAGCTAGTCACTTCTTGGGAATTTTAACCACTCAACCAATCTGCCTTCCCGATAAAATGCACCTCCACTGGTAAACTTTCGGTTATCTACACATCCTTGCCCAATCTGCATCTTTAGGATACCATAACCCATACTCCATAGTACCCTTGTAATATTATAGAAGACTCTGTCTCTTTGCTGCACTGACTGGTGGACCTCTTCTTCACTTGAAGAATCCTCACTCCGATCTAACTTCAGCTGTGTTGGATGCCAGAATTTCTATCCATTGAAACTCTGTATTCTGTACTCTGTCACCTTCAATGCTCAGTCAATAGGCTCACTAAGAACCTGCTCAATAGGCTCACACAGAACCTGCTTAACAAGCTCACCAAGGAACTTGCCCAAATCTGCTCTTGCCAAGCTCTCTAAAAACTTGTCCAAAACTTCTCTAGCAATTTGTCCCAGCATTGTCCTCAAAATATTTCCCAAAGACCTTCTTCAAAGGCTCAATCAAACATGCTCAAGTGGTACTCAAGATAAGCTCAACAAAGAATGATAGTCTAAAATTAAATCCACTTCATAGAAGCATACAAAAGATTGTTAGAGACTTAATATCTTCTATTCTCAAATCTCAATCTCAACTCAAATCAAGAAAAGTTTATTTTATGGGACTTGAACAACCACATGCAACCAATCACTTGACTATGCTCAATTATCTTTACTCAACCAATCATCTCTCACACAACCCTAGTCCAAGAATGTATCAACCAACTCTTGTTCAGTACTGTACCAACACTACAAGATTACTGTCAACTCTGTGCACGCATAAAATACTGTACCTCAACACAAATCAGATCCGTGTTTACATTTGCAGCTTTGTCTAAGTTTTTTGCAATCGACGCTGGTCACCCCTTACTTTCAACTGTGCAAATCTGGAGAAGACATTCTGTCAAACACTTCATGACCAACCATTCATCTCTTTACTCAGCCTTATACTTCTTAACCTCGGATTGGCATTTTATTAACAGTTAAAATGAAACTGTCTGAGAATTAAATAATTCCACCAAGGCATCATGAAAGTTCTAACAATCTTTACATCAATGAATGGAATAGATACATGCTTCTTTTATCGAAACATAAATACATAGCTAGAGAAAAAATTCTTCCACTAATAAAATTATCTGAACTGTTACATTCCATGGCTTCGAACTGTTACAGTAAGAACCATCAACAGTACAACAATGACATACAACAATACTAGAAATGGTGGCGACTCTCCATTTAATCTCCAGCCTTCATGGCACTTCCACAAACAACTATATGAACTGAAATAAATTTAGACAACTATAGTGCAACTCCTTCTTACTGCTTGCCTTTCATCCTCAGGTTAACCCAACAAACATATAGGAGCAATAAAATAAAACCTTTTTCAAAATGCTCCCCCTGAGGATGTGTTACCTAGAGTTGCTTAGTGTAGTAGAAGATCAGTCTCCTTTAGTTCAAGGAGACACGATTTCCTCTCTTCTTTCTTTCTCCAGACTTTCTTGACCTCGGGCTTGGATTTTTCACCTGCGTCCCTATTTTGCATCATTGCGTGAACTCGAATATCTCTCTGGTGTGGTTGTCTCTTATGCATCCATGATGAATGATTATTTTCCTTTCTTCTATGAACCTGATTTATTCCCTATCTGTGTTGTGTTCTTTGCGTCTTATGAAATCTACTGTTTTGCCTTAGATTTGATACATAAGCGCTTGGACAAAACCTTGCTATGTGCCCATGACCATTGCATTGAAAACATTGTACAAAGTGTTCACTCAGATATGCAGATGTATTTCGACCAACATAACTCTTTGATTTATTATTTAATCCACAATAAGTTGCCTTGTGACCATACTGGTTACATCTGAAACAATAGCCATTAAAAGTGTTAGTATGAAAAGAGTGAGAGTGGTAGAACCTCTTTTGTTGTGGTTGCTTTGTTGTAAATCTCCTTTGATATTTTCTTTCTTTTGAAGATACAACTTTAACCTTTTCTTGCTCGGACCCTTCAACAGTGAACTTCTTCTTCTCTGTAGAACTGGAAGATAAAGGTTGTTCAGCTTCATATCCAAGACCATGCTTAACCGTGGAGCTTCTCTGATGACTTATCATTTTATCTAGCAATTCTGTGCTCTTCTCGAATTTAAGATTTGTATTGGCCTCTTCTAGTTGTTTCTTCAATGAAACAATCTCTTCTTCTTGTTTGCGGAAAATAATCTCTTTCTCATTGATCTGCGACCTGAGAGTTTCCTCAATCCTTTTAGACTCTTCTACTTGCAACTTTAGATTACTAACTACTTTGTTAGAATCCTCTTCATGTTTGTTACACACATTGACTTTATCATTCAGCTGTGACTTCAAGTCTTCTTCTATTTTCTTGGCCTTTTGGAATTGTAAGAACAGATTTTCAATCTCATCCCCATATTCTTCCAATTTCTTGGATAGTCTTTTGTTCTTTTTCTTTTCTATACTCAACTCTTCAAGAGCAGAGATCAACTCACCTTCCCAGTCTACTTCAACATTGAGGTTTTTATTATCTGCTTCAGTGTTCACTCCTTCGCCTTTTCTGGTTCAATTTCCTCTACCACAAAAACTGAAACTGGCTGAGATGTCTTTTTGAAGGAGGTTCTATTCTTCTTACTTGGAGCTGTAATTTGATCTTCATTCCAATTTGCTTATGCATTCATTTCTTCTTTATTACATTCTTGTTCTGATTCTATTTCTTCTTCATCTTCACTGCTACTAAACCCATGACACTGACGTTCATTATGCCCGAGTTGATCAAAACATTCTGAACCTTGTGAACTTGCATTATGACCGAGTTGACTCTTGGCCTTTTCTCCATTGTTTGATTCATCTCTTGAATCTACAACAATAATGAATTTATCTTTATTTTCTTTTATGACCCTGTGTGATCTTTTCTTCTTGTGTCTCATGGTTCCATTCTTGCCTTTCTTTGCCATTAGAGTATTAATCCAAGATCAACCCTAGCTGATTTAGCCTTTAAAGGGAACTTGGATCTGATACCAATTGTTGTACTTAGTATGGCACTGAGAGGGGGGGTGAATCAGTGTAGCATTCCAAAACATGAATAAACAGCTCTAAAAAATTGTAGCAGATAAAACTTATAAACAGATATAATAAGTACCGCAAGAGAACATCACACAACACAGATTTTTAACGAGGTTCACCAAAATGGCTACTCCTCAAAAATAATGGCTGCTTGGACTCCCATCCAAATCCAACCTCTTGCAAAGCACCAACTTTACAATTTGTTTACCAGCACCAACTGGAAGGAGCACCCACCCCTTATTTTTCTGCATCAATAGAAAGGAGCACCAACCCCTAATTTGCCAGCACCAACTGGACTTCAATTTTGAATAAAAATGTTTGACATATACCTTTGTTATTGTAAGACTCTAACTGGTCTACATCACCTTTGCAATCTCTCTTGCGTAATCACTTCACACAGTCTGCTACACTGCTACAGCCAAACTTTGCAATCAACTTTGCCCTTCAAGCTTCTCTGCACACTCTGCTTTTTCTATGCACACGCTTCGCACACTCTGTGTCATTTCACACTCTGCTCTTTATGCACATTCACAATCGCACTTCGAACAACTCGACATGACTAGCTCACATTACGCACTTCGCTATCATCTTGTTGGTTCTGCGTAGTCTACGCTTTTACGGTCGCATATCGCACTTTGATATTCACTCAAATCGATTCATCTCGCTCGTTGCTCAACGTAGACTTTACTTGTGCAAATTCGATACACGCTCCATCACACTCAAGCTCAAAAACTGCCCTCCTTTTATAGATGAAATTTCAAGATCAAGTCTTTAAAAAATAGTCGGCTGTAACCCTACAAACGTCGGCTGCAAACCCTAAGAATGTCGACTGCAAAACCCTAGAATTTGTCAGTTGCAAAACCCTAGAGATTGTCGACTGCAAACCCTAAGAACGTTCGCTACAAAACCCTAGAAATTGTCGGCTACAAAACCCTAAAATTCGTCGGCCCAGATTCAACTTTGTCGGCCTCAACCGCTACTGCCACTTCTGTCACCTTCCTGTAACTGATGTCGTGAAATAACATGTCGTGATATCATGATACTTTTTGTAGCCGTACGCCTTCTTTTCCTTGCTGTCATGAAATCGTGACCCTTTTTGCCTTTGATAGATTTGGCACCATTCTTGTCACGAAATCGTGACACTTCGAACTTTCACTGACGTCATCCTCATTCTTGTCGCGAAATCGTGACGCTTTCGGCTTCCAGAGGCTTTTCTTGCAACCTGTCACGAAATCATGACACTTTTAGCTTTTGCTGATGTCATCCTCATCCTTGTCGCGAAATCATGACGCTTTCGGCTTCCAGAGGCTTTTCTTGCAACCTGTCGTGAAATCGTGACACTTTCAGCTTTTGCTGACGTCATCCTCATCTTTGTCACGAAATCGTGACGCTTTCGACTTTCGTACATTTCTTGCTTCATGCAGTAGCGAAATCGCTACACCTTCGTGTTGTGCAATTTTGACTCGTAGCGAAATCGCTACACCTTCGAGTTGTGCACTTTTGACTTGTAGCAAAATCGCTACACCTTTGAGTTGTGCACTTTTGACTTGTAGCGAAATCGCTACAACTTTTCACTTAACACTTTCTCCCTGCTTCGACCAGCAAAAATTCAACATGTAGCGAAATCGCTACAACTTTTCAACTTAACGCTTTCTCCTTGCTTCGGCCAATGAAATTTCAACATGTAGCGAAATCGCTACAACTTTTCCACTTAACGCTTTCTCCTTGCTTCGGCTAGCGAAAATCCAACATGTAGCGAAATCGCTACAGTTTCTCGACTTAGCTTCTTGGCCTCCAACATGTCACGAAATCACGACAGTTTGCCTTGTGCCTTCTCTCTCCTCATTTTTGTCACGAAATCGTGACATTTCCGGCTGCGCCTTCTCTCTCCTCATTTTTGTCATGAAATCATGACATTTTTGGCTACGCCTTCTCTCTCCTCATTTTTGTCACGAAATCATGACATTTTTGGCTGCGCTTTCTCTCTCCTCCGACCTGTCACGAAATCGCGACAGAAAACATGTCGCGATATCGCGACAGTTTTCTAACTTGTCTTTTTCTTTGAATTTTTGAAACTGGGTCATTTCTATTTTCCCGGAATTGCACTTTACATAATCTCGACTATCCTTTGAATTTCTGTCCTCTCGCATCCGAATGACTCCCGAACTGTCTATCCACTGCATCATTAGATCTAACCGCCTGTGTTGACAACAATGACAATACTCCTGCAACACCTTGCTCAACACCGAACTCCTATCCATTGTACTTTGGCTGCACCTTGCTGATCAATAAACTCCTGTCCATTGCATCAATAGATCTGTATGACTGTGTTGACAACAATGACAATACTGTTTGCTGCACCTTGCTCAACATTGTTCAAAAATAAAATGAGCAGGCTTCTTAATAATAACAAAAAATCCAGCAAAGGTGTTATTTTCAATTCCATAAGGTGTTTTGTCAAAACCAGTGTCTTTCCTTTCAAGTATTTTTTCAACACTATTGTCAGTATTAACAAAGGTGTTATTTTTAATGCTATAAGGTGTTTCGTAAACACCTTATTTCATTTTTCTTTGGTATTTTTTCAACACCATTCCTTGTCTATTTTAGGATCCCACGTTTTTCCTTTCAAATTGTGAGCTTTTTAAAAATTATGATTTTCATAACAAGGCTATTATTTTCACCTCTATGCAAAACCTTCTCCATATGACTAGTTTGTTAATTCATGGAATGATGGAATGGTTCATATTAGAGGAATTCAAATTGAGTTCATGGATCCAGCTAAAAATATTACTAGTTGTGCTGCTAAAGCCTTTCACTCTAGAATCATCATCCATGTCTCGGAGGCAGTTGACCAACTTCTAGTAGCAACCAATATGATAAAGGGAGTTGGGGTCATCTTCTCTCTTAACTTCAAGGAATTGTAGGATCTTCCAACATCTCTCAACGCTCTTCTCTCTCATCTATAGAATAATGCTACTAATATGGTGATAAAGCTAGTAGTCCTGGTTTCTCATTTAGTGGGATTTTTTAGTTTAGTTTCTTTTACTAAAACTTCCCTATTTTGTCAGGTATATCCCTGGTTTCTGTCTATTGTCAAAAAATATTATTGGAATATTTTGTTTTGTTTTTTTTGTGTTTCCATGGAACTAGCACAACTCTTCCCTATGTATGTGGAGGTTGTTCTATTTTTGTTTCTTTAGTGGTATATAATAGCCTTATGTAAATAAGGATTGGGACCCTTAAACCCAACGATATTAATAAACTTTATTACCTACCAAAAAAAGAGATGTGGAAGTGTTGAACCTGAAATTTGCAAAGTCATATTCTTAAGGGGACTGCAAGATGAATCTAGAGATGTATTGGATATTTTGGGAAGAGGATATGCAAATGCACTTGAATTTCAAGAAATCATGAAACTTTATAAAAATTATTCTCATTCAAGGCATAGAAAACACATAAATGGTAGTACCAAAAATGATTTGAAAGAATTCATGAAAGAGTTTTCTAATCTAAAGGTTGATATTGATAAAATATTAGATGAAAATAATGAATTTGTTGAATCTTTAGCCATCTATTGTTCAATATGTGAGAAGCAACACTCTCTTCATGAATGTCCTTTGAGCAAAATATTTATATCTGCTACATGTAGCATTTGTGAAAAATGACACCCTATAGATCAATGCAGTTTGTTACTAGATTTCAAAAGTGTATTTAAAAAAAAGTCTCAACCTATGAAAGAACTCAATTTTATAGGACAAAGACAAGGGCATAATTTTCTTAAATTTCCATATTAGAATGCTTCTCAATTTCTTGCAAATTGGAGGAATAATACTTGGTATATGCCATGGTCTGCTTCAAGTCCACTTCAATAATATTGGAGTCAACCACCATAGGCATATTCCAGAGAGTGGTCTTAACATGGATGGATGAAACAACAATGGAACCAACAACATCCACCATGGTTGCAACTAAAAATGCAAGGATATCATTGGGTACAACAACAAAAAATATACAAAGGGCAACAACATTATCAAAAATAGAAATCAAATTTGTTGCCTACTCATACCCATAATTCTCATGGACAAAAACAAAAAAAAAAGCAAAACAACCTCTATTTTGAGCTCAACCTGTGGCCAATCCAAATAATGTTAAATAGAAAGCCCTTATATCTATGGCTGAATCAAAAAATACAGCCATAGTAAATGTGAGTGACTGTGATAACACTCAATTGTGTTTAAGAAAATAACTTCTTGAACCTATTCCACTTATCAATGTAGAAATACGAGCTAAAAATAATGAACATGAAAATAAATATACACTGAAACATCAAAAAGAAAAAGAAAAGCTTCCTCAAAATGATTTAATGGAGAAAGTATCATATCTTGAATAGTTTGAAATATCAAAACTAACATCTTTGAAATTATATTTGATAAAGGAATTAAAAAATTTAACTGTTACAATCCATTTACTTCAAGCTATTAAATATGTACCAATAATTAACAAAATTGTTCAAGAAATATGTTTTAAGGAACCAATAAAAAAGAAGATAATATATCTTGAAACCATACATGTAGGTGGAAAACTAGTAGACTTGCTTGCAGGAAAACTTACTCCACCTAAGTATGATTGTCTAGGAAGTCCATTGTTTCTTGAATCACATAAGAAAAATGAAAAGAACATTTCAACTTTGGCCTCCATAGTTGTATAATGTAGAAGAATTGGATTCATCCAAAAGGTCTATCTTTTATGACAATTTTCAAATTTCAAAGCTTGAAAATGAATCAATTACTATTCAAAAATTACTATGGAAGGATGAAAAACATAATCCTAAAAATTTATCACCCATTCCAATAAAAAAATAGTTTTCTTCATTTACCACATGGATGACATCATTTTTCTCATCTTTTCATTGTCATTTATTAAATTTAATTCGTTCAAGAATTATTTTTGATAAAGATACACAGATTTTCCATTCTCTTCCACCACACCATTGCTCCCTTAATTCATTAATACATCATTTTAAAAGAATAAATTCAATACATCCTGGTATAAAACAAATTAAAACACAACCAAAATAACCTTTGAACATCAATAGTTGGTTGACTAATCACCAGGAAGTAAAATTGTTTGATACATTGATACAATAGCCTAATGCTTTACTAACATTTGATGCATATTTAGAAGTTGGTACTAAGTTGTTGTAGGTACAAAATAATATAATTTTGCAGTTGAATGCATTTGATGAACTTTGGTTGGAGGCACTTCAAAAAATGGAGTTCATTCAACAAAAATAGGAAATGTGGAATGATGATCACACTAAGACAGTAAGGATGAACCAAAAGAGTTTGAGAATGAAGATGTTCAACTTCATTCAATTAATAATTTAATAATAACACTAGTGGTGAATGGACATCATCTACAGTTGCTTCAAAAACCACTAACAAATATGCAATTTTCTTGATATTTCACACAGTCAAACTTGCATATGATAGAAGAGGCTTCCTCTTCTGACAAAGATTCAAAATGATCATATTTTTGAATCTTGAAAACATAAAAAAAAAGGAGAGAAAAATAGAGAGAGAGAAAAGAGAAAAAAAAATTGCAGCATAAGGCATGTCCCACAAAATGAGGATACATGAGAACATACATCAATTTTAGAAGGAAGGAGGAACAATGAAGTCAATACTTCATTTCGAGCAATAAGGAAGCAATGATGATATAAGAAGATTCTTACTACTCATATGGAAAGAAATGGTGCATCATTGTTGCAACTTTTAGTAGAAAAATTGATGTGCTTTTTGTAGAACAAGGATTGTCCTTATCCAAATAAAAATGAGAGACATTATATATCATTGAAGCACCTAAAAAAAACTGGAGATAAAAATGGTAGCCTCTTTCTAATGAAAAAAATGAAAAAAAATGATAAAAAAAGATGAAAAAAAAGAGAAAAAAAATGAATAATTCAGTAGTGAAAACCTTCTCAAAGGCACTACTGAATTGGCTTGCATGAAAACTAGTTTTTTGACATGTTTGCCTTGTTTATATACCCACCAATGTTCCACCATTGTACAAATCTCAACTACTGCACATATGTTGTCTTTGATTTCATAAAATCAGCTAACAATCATTGAAAGCATCTTGTAAGGTGCATGATAAATTTTTAGGATAGTAAGGTATGCATTTATTGCATTTATTCATAGTAATAATTTAGTATTTAGTATATGATAATTAGTATTTGAAATAAACTATTTGTAAAATATTGGTAAATTAAAAAAAATATGGAACATGTTGTTCAAAATGTCAAGAAGCACCCCCTTTTGCCCTTGGTAGCATGAGAAATTCAAAACTGTCTATAAAAACCTTATTTTGGGATAGAAATGGCAAAAATTCTATTTGAATTAGTAGGGCAAACTCTAGAAGGAAAAATTCAAGTTTATACCCCATAATTGCCTCATAAATCTAAGGAGGATAATCTGGAAAATGCACTTGAAGATTCTGTTTTACTATTGATGTAATAAAACAACAACATACAAAATGAAGAATAGAATATAAAAAAAATGATGTGGAAGGGATTTTTGATGTTATGGAAGGCTTACACACCCTAGAGATGGTCCCACAATAGAATATGTAGATAACTTTTGCATAAGAGGCCATTCCAGCACTTTTGGATGTAGCTTCAAAACAAGAGTGTGCAACTTCGGAATGAGACAAACTCTAACATATTTTATGTTTCATCCCATTTCAAAACCAAATTTATCAAGTGATTTGGCATTAAAATAACCTCTACTACAAAATAGGGCAGTGACAAGTTTTGTGCAACGTACAAAAAATAGCAAGTTGTTACATTAAAGGGACACCTTGAATTTGTCAAGCAAAGCATTGGAAAATGCATGGAATGCATTCACAAGGACAAAAGAAGACATTTGACCCACTTGAATGCATTACCACATGGTCTATTTAAGAAGCAACAGGGTATAATAAATCAAGGACAGTTGTGCAACATTGTTACACTGTTTTAGTTTATATATTTAATGAATAAAAGGTGTAATTTAAGTAGCAGAATGATGTGTGCTAAGGTTTATCCCTTCATATGTATTTTAATATTTTCCCACCTTCCAGTTAATTTAAATTTCACACTGGCATCAAAATCTTAGAACTGTGCAACAAATCTAGAAAATGCAGGACATAGTCATACAAATTCTAGCCAACTGTCAATGAATGTCATGGCTTGGAATTTGTTAAAATTGGTGTGCAAAACTTATCATATCTAAATTATGAGGGATAGGAGATATGTACTATATAGTTAAACCTACTTTTTTTTCTGTTTTGATAGCTACTGAGTATAAAGTATGTTGCATAGCCAGATATTTTGAAGAAGCTCCGAAATGAGGGGGAAAGTAGCTAGTTTTAACCAAACAAAGGATTTAATGCCCAAAAAGGTAGGGAAAATATATTTTAAAATGGATACATGTGTACAAGACCATTTATAACCACATAGAACTCAATACCACCACTGGAGGCACATACCAAGGGCCAAAGAATGTTGTTGCAGCATAAACTGCCTTAATTTGGACTGATATTGAATCAAGCTATTATTAAATCACTAAAAAACAACACACAACTGATATTGAGCACGAGATACATGTAATAGTTTAGTATAAATAATATCTCCCTTATTGGTTGAGCTAGTAGCAATAGAGGGTAGTTGATAGTAGGAGAGTAAAACAACAACAACAAATAGGATTTGACATAGTGCAGGATTTTCCTACAACATTGTAATGTTGTGCAACAATCAATAAAAGTGCAGTATTTTTTAGTCATATTGTGTTCATGAGTGAGTGTGAGTGTTAAGTAGTTAGTAGAAATTTTCCACCTTCTTCTGGATTAGGAAGCAAGGCCTCACTTTTAGGCCTGGAAGGAGGACTGTTATGATAGGTTTTTCTGATAACTTTGCTACAATAGATTTAGCAAGATGCTTGTCAATTTTCATTTCTTGTTTTGAGTTAATGTGATGTCTTTATATTTTTAGTTTTGTTTTTATGCATCAAGTGTGTATTAGCTAACAAAAATAGCATAGACATGTTTTTACTTTGTTTTCATGTTTCTGTGATTAGATAATTAGCATAAAATTACAACATTTCTGTCTTCCTCTATTTTTCATGTTTTAGCAATTTTTATCAAGTCTGTTAGCAGCTTTCAATTTATTGTTAGCCACTACAACAGAAGCCTAAAAACCTCCTGTAGTAGAAATTGACAAAAAAAAATTAGCATTTGTGTTTCCTTTTCAAGCAGCATTTCAATTATATCATTTCAATTCTGCAAAGTGTAAACTAGATTTTAATTCAGCAATATTTACATTCCTACAATTTCATTTCTTGCAACTATAGTTAGGTTCTAATTTCAGGTATTAGAAGTAATTTTTAATTATTGCAAGCTAATTTAGTTTCCATTATGTAGACTAGGTTTAATGTGACACCAAAAGGTTAAACCAACATCTATTTTACTGAAAAAATGCTTGTAATCTGAAGGACACCACCCTGGATTTGACAAATCATAAATTTTAAATGATGCTATTAACTATACGCATCAATATTGTTCTGGTGAAGCTCAATAAAGCTTACAAGATTACTTTGGGAGTGCATAAGAGGACAAAGCCATAATTTTCTTCTTAAATTTACCTAGTATTTAATGGATTAATATGTGGTCAAGATACACCTATGTTCTGTAACTAGAATTCAATGTGGCCTAGTTTGCTTTAATAGAAACCATAGTACAAACCTGCTATAGTTATATTGCATGAGTATCTGGATGTTACATTAGTATGCTATAAAAAATAATATTATTAATTTGGTGGTTGAGATAGATTTAGGGTTATGCATAAGGGATCGACCCCAAAATGTATTTATAAAAATTTGGCGAATCAGTTTTGAAATCCAAGCGAATAGTGTCCAAACGCATGTAGAAGGTTCACTATTATTTCGAGAAATGTTGTAAATTTAAACTTAAAATGGTAAAATTATTATAAAAATTAGGGCAAATCAATCCAAAAAAAATTGCACCCAAAATTTTTTGGCTAATGGGCCCTAGTCAAGGGTCTAAAAAATTAGCCAATTCCAAAATTTGAAAATTTTAATTTTAGCCAATTTTACAATAAATAGCCGCTATGCATAATCCTGGGTAGATTATATGTTATTTCTTCATAATACTTGCTATCTTGGGTTCGATATTCCATCAAATAATGCATATAGGAACTTGTTTTCAAAGCTCTATCTGGCTACGAACCTATTTGTAATATAATATTACAATAACACGAACTCCAATTTGACCAAAAAAAACATGAGGAAAATAAAATATAAATATAAACTACCATTGACATACTAAGATGGAATTAGAGGTTCATGGAGTTCATCACAGTCGATGACCTTGAAAAATTTCTCTGTAGTTTCCATTTGGCCTTCGTTAATCACTTTAGGGACATAAATCCTATAAACATTCCCTAGTTCCTTATAAATTCCATGAACTACTCCATTAATTCCTATAAAAAAATGAAAATCATGGACCTCCCTTCCCACCAGGGCTTGTTCAAAGTCATATACAACTACATTCTATCCCATAGCCCTCGAGCCCAACCAACCAAACCTAGCCCTTTTCCTAAATCCGTTGGGGCTCCTGCACGTTTGTCCCTTGCTAAAAAAAGAGTAAGGCCATTGAAGCGGTTTCTGAGATGAAATCGAGGAAGAGAATCAAATTCAAATTACCTAAAGTGTCTATTAGGAATTCAGCCCACATTCAAGATCATTCTATGAATGGAGAAAAAAAGGTGATAGATATTAAGTCAGACGAGGAGAAAGCTGAGGACAAAGTGGGACAGCTAAAATAATTCATCATTTCCATGATGATGAATATGTTGAACGTGATGGTAAACTCTATAATTGACCTCAGGGAATCCCTCCATGTGCTTTTATTTGGTACTCAGATGAGGCAAGACATTGGAGGCTGTTTTGAAGCAGATAATGTGGCTACTATCAAGGAGGAGCCCAGATATTCTCTAAAGGGTGAGACTAAGGATGAGGATGATGAAGACATTGAGGAATGATTTTCTTAGCATTACTATTTTTGTTCTAAGGCTGCCCTACGTGGAGCTTGTGTCTATTTTTTTTAATATGCTTTTGTTAGGGCTAAGTCCCCTTATGTTCCTCTTTTTTTGTGCTTGAGGTTGTGCCCTTTGGTATTTCTTACATGTTGTTTTAGGCTCGAGGTTGTGTCCCATTTTGTTTTTCCTTTTTGCTCACAAAAACCAGTGCTAATTTTGTACTAAGGTTTTGGTATCCTTAAAACCCATTTCATAATGAAAGCTTTTTAATTTACAAAAAAAAATATGGAATTAGAGGTATGCATCAATCAAATTATTGTTTAATTAGTTACATATGAGTATATATATGTTCTACCTTAGAGGAGGTCATATAGATCTATTTCGAATAGAAAATCATAGCATTGTAAATGTGCAAAAACTTGCTTCTATTATCAACTTGACATAATACAATGAATGTCTTGTTATATTTAAATATGTTGTGATACCAAGGAGTGAAAGTTGTATGGCTTGTGAATTGCTTGTTTGCTCTTGTGGTATAATTTGTGAAATGATTACATGCAGCTGTGTTAAATTAGGATTGAAGCATTTTGGTGAAATATTATTGGATAAAATGAAATATTGTTGAGTAATTATGGGGTTACTCTAGAACACCTCTGGATTATGATAAATAGAATATGAGTTCATTAGTTTTGGTATGATCTGGAATATTGCATGCTTATGTGGAATAGGTAAAAATATCTTAAAATTTGAAAAGTGTGCATGGATATATCCATGGCTATAGCCAAAAGTATAGTTATAAATATAGAATTATTTCATAAGTAATTATGGTTTACTTGTGAATGGAACTTCTTGTTTATGATGATTTAAATTGTATATTCTACTGAATATCAAATAGAAAAGGGGTTTGATTGACTAAGCTTTGGAATTATTTTGCTAATTTTGCTTTAATGAAATAAATTATATGTAAATGAAATTGCATTAGCACATGTGGAGGTTGTGTGGATGTATTACTTTGCCAAAAATAATTGGATTGACTAAGTTTACTTTTAGAATTTTTAGCTAGCTATTTACAATATGAAAGTATGACAGACATTTAGAATTGTACTTCATCGCTAGGGAATCTATCATGATCCCTATTGGCATCTATTTATTAGTGATTATGAGAAGAACACCAAGATCTGAAGCATCCAGAAGATGTAGTATAAGTCAATTGTACTAATGTATTTGATAAAAAACCATAGATCTGTTATGGATCTACAAATATTTAAATATTATCCACATGTAGACCAAGATGTGGAGATTGTGAATGTACTCAAAGATATGGAATCTTTCTAATAAATGTAATATACATACATTATTTCTATATAAATACTATTTCTTTGATATGTCAAATTATGGTTTCACGAGTAAGAAATAGGCAATGGATCATATAGATAAGCTTAAATATCTTAAGGTTTTATTTCGAAAACAATTTCATATCATGGTTGATAATATATTAGTGATATCCATTTACTTAAATGAAGATTTTGAGTATGATGAAAGCATGAGAATTATTGTTGAATGAATATTGTAACTTTATGATTCAATGCTTATTTTAGTAGTTCTTTTCGAGGTAATGGGAAGAAATTCATTCCTAGAGTGAGCATCTACTTCGTTAATCCAATCATGATGGATGAGATCTCTTGAGATGATTACTAGAAGTGACCTATGAAGATGTAAGTTGACCTCTCAACAAAAGGACTAAGTTGGGAATAAGTTATTACTAAAACTTGGTCATCCTATATCAAAGTGGGATAGTGGCAAGATATTTTTAGTATATTTTACTAACCATGAATGCTATTATTTGCCTTTAGCATGCCATAATTAGATCATTATGAATTTAAGTATTAGTAGCATGAAATATATTTTATTGTTGGAAGCTCACGAATTGGTAAGGTGTTTGCTCCTAATATGTTCCCATAGTTGTAAGTGACTTGTGGTTGATGGAAGGCCAACTCATCATGGATAATGGATAGTTTGAATCCATCATGCTTAGTACACATACATAAATAGACTTATGTATGGTATAGGGATTTGTATAGTCCTTTTTATTGATTGAAAAGGAAAAGCTAGCTCATGGTGGAATGAGATCGATAGCTAAATTATTGCACTACACCTTTACATAAATTGAATTGTGATGATGTAAGTATGGGTGCACCTATAGTGAGATCCTTAAGACTAAATGGGACATGGTGGAGATGGGACAAATCACCTTAATGAAAAATAGCATGTATAGAATGGAAGTTTAGGTTGTGATATTTTATATCAAAGCTTATGGTCGTATGACTATAAGCTTCCTTGTATAAAACCTAGGTATAATCAGACTAGGTAAATAATTTTTTTTATAGGAATACATTCATAAAAGGATTTTACCTCATGAGGGATTAGGGTAGCTATTGGTACAAAATTCTATTGTTTTTCAAGTTAACTAAGTGTTTATTTAGTGATAGAGGTACAATTCAAAGAAGGAATTATGACCTAATTCCAACTCTCTTTCTTGTGTGTGACCAGGAATAATGGCACCAAGAACAAGGAGAGGAAGTGTTGTCCTACAAAAGAGGCAAACACGATAGAATAATTTCAAGGATAGAACCATAGATTTAGGTATAATTAATCCTACTAATGGAGGGGGGACCTTAATGCAATAGTTACTTTTCTTACTCAAGATATGGAACAACAAAGACAATATTGGAAATCATAATGAATTGATATTCACAAGATGGGAGCTCTAGGGTTAGATAGGCTAATGAAACCCTTACCGAGGCACAACAGGAAATAAAATAGTTAGAAGCAAAAATGGGTAATAATTTGAAGCATGTAATATCATCCATGTTTAATGGAGATGAATATGGTGACGTAATTGAAGCTTGGCTGAAGGAATTGGAAACCTTCTACAGTATAAAGAATTACTCCACTAGAACTTTAACATCCTATACCACCTTATATTAATAGGATGTTAGACTATATTGGTGGGATGCTTTTAGCACATAAAAAGGAATTGAGGTATTTGACCTTAAATGGAAGTATTTGGTCACAATTTTTAAGGAAATATTCCTCACATAGCATTTTTATGCCAAGAAATTTGAGGAATTCACCAATCTTAGGAAAGGAAATAAAAGTAGTGGATGCTTATTATCAAAAAATTGTTAAGCTATTGAAGTATGTGCCTACATATAATGAGAAAATAAAAATCCATAAATTCATTTTGAGGGAATATCCCAAGATAGGGCATGTGGTGAATATGCATGAGCCTAAGACCCTTCAGAAGACCTACAACTTGTATAGGAAAGTAGAGACATATCTTAAGCTCTAATTTGATTATGAAGGGGTGCCTAAACATGATATACATGCACTTAGGAAAATAAATAATTTTGGCTTCATGAAATGGGAGAGAGAACAAACAAATAAAAGTTCCAAAGGGTAGGATAACAGAAATGATAGGAAATAGGGAAAGTTTAAGAATAATTTCCCAAAAAAATAACAATCGTAACAACAATAATAGCAAACCAACACCATAGGGATATCCTAACCTTCCATTAGTAGTGAAAGTAGAGGGAAAAAAGTAGAAACCACATCCAAGACCCAAAGGTGGATGCTTTGATTATGGAGGTCCACATTATGCAAACCATTACCTGCTCAGAGCATGACCAAGTTTAAAATAAAAATAACCTACTTATAAATAACCTACACACAAGGAATATACTCATAAGATCTACATAGTGATAAGGAGTCAAAATATGGAAGGGCAAGCCACTCCATTTCTTATAAAGGGTAATATTTTTTGTAGAAATATTAAAATTTTATTAGATATTGGAGCTACAAAAAACTTTTTTTCTACTAATTTGGTTGAGGATATACCAGAAGATCTAGGAATATAGGCACATGGGTGGAAGGTTGAGTACGGTTTAGGATAAACCTACTCTGTGAATCAATGTTATCCTATGACCAAAATTACCTTACCTAGTGGTATGACCATTGGATATATTTATGTAGCACCACTACATGCTTTTGATGTAGCCTTAAGAATGGATTGGTTGCAAGCACATAAGGTTGTGATCAATTTTAACTATATATGGATTGAGTATTCAAAATATGGTAGGAAAATACGAAGAGTCTATAGTTCACAAGGGACTTTTCAACCCTAAATCCTCTCTACAATGCAACTTAAGAAATCCATTAGAAAGGGAGGAGTAGTTTATGTATTTGAAATTAATGAAATTGAAGAGGACAAGAGGGAAGAGGTGTTTTAGAAATACACATCACTTCAAGAATTTAGGGATGTGTTTACAAAATATTTACCCGGGCTCCATCCTAAACGTGAATTTGATTTTATAATTGAACTAAATTTTGGAATAGAGCCTATTTTTAGGGCTCCTTATAGGATGAATCCCATCGAGATGCAAGAACTAAAGGTACAAATTCAAGGGTTATTAGAGAAGGGATTGATCATATCGTGTGTCACCTTGGGATTCACCTGTTTTGCTTGTTAAGAACAAGGATGGTTTTTTGTGACTATGCATAGATTACATAATGCTTAATAATGCAACCATCAAAAATATATATCCTTTACCCAAAATTGAAGATCTCTTTGACCAGTTAAAGGATGCTACTATCTTCTCAAAGGTTGATTTAAAATTCAAATATAATCAATTGAGAATCTGTGAAGAAGATACACATAAGACAACATCTAAAACCTGGTATGGACACTATGAGTTCAGGGTTTTACCATTTGGACTGATAAATGCTCTAGCGATATTCATGAAATTGATACCCAGGTGTTGTAGGTGAGTTGGAGAGGAGAGGGCAATCCTCCAAGGGAGGTCCCAAGTTCAAATCTCCACCCTACCAAAAATCTGAATTGGGTACCCAAAATCCAATTGATAATGTTGGTGCGGGCAGGGTCGAGTGCGACCCCCGAGTGACTTTGACGGTGTAGAACCCCTTGTTCATGGTCTCTTAGACCAATGCGGCCATGCAAGGGGTTTTTTGCTTTAAATATATATATATATATATATATATATATTCATGAACTTGATGAATAGTGTCCTTAGGAAGAATTTGGATTGATTCATCCTTATATTTTTGGATGATACTCTAGTTTATTCTTGAATAGGATAGAGCACGATAGACATCTTAGGATTGTGCTAGGATTATTAAGAAAGAATGAACTATACAAGAATCTATCTATGTGGGACATATATATGATGAAAGTGTAGTACTTAGGGCATGTTATATCAACTGAAGGGATCATAGTGGATCACAATAAAATAAAGGCTATATTGAATTGGTCAACACCCACAAATGTGACTGAAGTGCAGAGCTTCATGGGTTTGATAGGATATTATAGGCACTATGTGAAAGATTACTCCAAGATAGCATCTACAATGACTAACCTTCAGAGAAAGGTAAAGGAATTCAAGTGGTGAAATAAGTGTGAGGTAACTTTTGAATTGTGTTGGACATTTTGAGTCAAAGTTGTCATTGATGTCAAGGAACAAAGTTATCATTAATGAGCTATCGATAATGCCAAAAGGTCAAGAGGAACATTGCAGAGGTTAAATTCAAAAGGACTTCATAATATTTTTAATATTATGTGGAAGCATAAGTTAAAAGGTTTTTCATAAAAATCCAAATAAGCTTATTGCAAAGCTAAAGGAATGTTTAATATTTATTTTATAAAGCATTTAAATTCAAATTGAATTTAAATTTTATAAAAATAATTTTTATACAAAGTTGTACAATGAGAGAATGCCTTAATAAAACCAAAGGGTTTTAAAGAATTAATTTATAAAATTTAAATTCAAGAGAATTTAAATGATTTATAAATTAATAATTTTAAAGGAAAATCATAGTGTCGACGTCTAAATTTTGAAGGAAATTCGAAGCGTCGACGTATATGTGTGAAGGATGAAATTGATTTAAAAACCCATACCTTAGAGGCATTAAAATTATCATTTTTCTTGAACGTTAATACGTGCAACTGTGTTGATAACTCATGCAAAAAAAGAGAAGCGAATTTCTTGTGTTATGTTCCAGCAAATAGAGATAAAAATGAAAAGCACCAAAATTTGAAATCCATATGGGCAGCATGGCCTAGTGGCAAGAGGGCAGTGGTTAGAGTGTTTGGGCACTAGGTGACCTTCGTTCAAAATGTGGCGACAACGTGTTTTGGTGGTTGTGTTTGTGTTGGAAGTGCCAAAGGAAATGATGCACATTTTGCTAGGCAAAGCGGGGAGCTTTATAGAGCACATGGTGCTCTTTACTCCCCAAGCGAGTGCCTAGCTTACATGGTGGTTGAAGCCATGACTAGGGTGCTGGTTGAGGCTGCATCATGAGTTCGAAACCCACCAAGGCAAAGGTAATAAATTTTGATTATTATTTTGTGTTGCCTAAATTTTGGCATGAGGATTTTTATTTGATTATTATTTTTTGATAAATTTGAGGAATAAGGGGTTAGCTTTATTTTTGAATAAAGTGTTTGTGTCACATTGATTTGTTGAAGTTTTAAAAGTATAAAGGGAACTTCTTGCATTGAGTTATTTTAAAAATAAGAGTGCATTAAATATTATTTTAATTGGAAGATTATAAGGTGTAAGTGGTGAATTATTTTTGTAAATGTTGATGAATGTTTTCTTAAATATGGAGTGATAACGTGTATGTGTGTCTTGATATTTATATTGTATTTTTGAGGGAGTTTATCATGTTATAACTTCTTTGAGCTTGGAAAATAAGTGTTTTTGGTTTTGGCAGATTTAAGAGATTGCTTCATCATCAAGAAAAAGGAATGAGCACATTTTTCCATAGTTAAGTTGATTGGTTGTTTTTATGGAAAATAAGTTTGGAGTGGAAAGGACCTGATTAGGGCTTCCTTATTGAATGTGTTTGAGTTAATGCATCAAGATTTTCTAGAATAAAGGGTTGTTGTTGAAACCTTATTTTAAAAGCATTGTTGTTGAAGCCATTGGTTGAGCAAAGAACTAGGGTATGAAAATAACACGAGTATCATTGTCATGTAAGAGTTGTTTTATAAGCATTTGTGTTGAAGCCATTGGTTGAAAAAAGAACTAGGGTTTGAAAAGAACATGAGTATCATTGTTATGCGAGAGTTATTTTTTGAGAATTGTTGTTGAAGTGAGTTTTTGAGCAAAGAACTTGAACTAGGGTTATCATTGTTATGTGATATTTGTTGTTGAGCATTGCTGGAAATATTTGGAGTTGGCGTTTATATACTTGGACTAGGGTTTTTAAGGAAGGATTGTTTTATTGATTGATTGGTTGAGTAGAGTTGGTTGAGCCTAGTCAAATGGATGTGTGAAGTGATTATTCAATTTCCATAAAATAAAATATTCCATATTCTGAGTTGAATTGAAAAAGTGATTGAGTTAAAGCATACTGAGTCTCTAACAATTATCTGTATGTTTCTGAAAGAGTGATTGAAATTGTTTGAGCATTGTGATGAGTATAGAGGATATTGAGTCTCTAACAATTTTCTTTATGTTCCTATGAGATTAGACAAGTTATAGTGTGGACTTGTTGAGCAGATTTGAGGTAAGTCTTTGAGAAGATTTGTGGAAAGATTTGGGTAAGCTTTTGTGGAAGCTTACAATACAAATTGAGAGCAGATTTTGGTTAGGTTCTTGAGAGGACTTATTGAGATAATATTTGGTTATGTTCTTGAGATGACTTATTGATTAGATTTGTTTAAGTTCTTGAGAGGACTTATTGAGAAGATTGGACAAGTTCTAAAGAGGACCTGTAGAATGATTGATGTGAGCTTTTGTGAAATATTACAAGGTAGATTTGAGATAAGTCTTTGAGAAGGCTTGAGAGCAGAGTTGATTGATTGATTTGTTCAAATCTTGAGTTAAGGTTTGGGGCAGATCTAGTAGAGTTGATTTGAAAATGAATAAAGCTTTTAGTTAAGGCTTGAGGATAGATATTGAGGATTAATTTATGTTAGACTGAGGGACTATGTTTAGTATAGATTCAAGGATAGATTTTTGTGCAGATTTGATGATAGTTTTGTACTAGACCAAAGACAAATATTGAGGACAGATTTGTGCTAGACCAATGGATTGTGTTTAGTACCGATTTGAGATAGCGTTGTGTAAGCTTTGGAGGTGATAGAGTATAAGGATGACAATCTCTAGTGGACAAATATACATTAGACATGGAAGTTAGTACAAGTCTTCTGAGTGAGTACAAGAGTCTTCTATGGATAGAGATCCATTTTTCAGTGTAGTGGAGTCAACAGTTCTTCTAGAAGATCACTAGCCAAAGCAAGAGGAGAAAGGAGTTCTCTTATGGATAGAGATCCATGAGCTTGATTAAGGGGATTGATATCTCCTTTGAAAATAGGTCCATAAGCATTGTAATAGGTAAAGGATTCCCAAGAGATTTATTGAGAAAATTTTAGTGAAATATTTTCTCCTTGGAGTAGCCCACATTGGGTGAACCACGTAAATTGTGGTGTCTCTATTGTGTGTGGTGATTTGTACATTGATTTGATTACTGCTATTTATATTGCTATATTTACATTGCATAATATTGATTGAGAAAGAATAATTAAAAAGTGATCTTATACTGTTCACCCCCCTCTCAGTATAAACTTGTGTTCTTCAATTGGTATCAGAGCAGGTTCCTTCGAAAGAGTTTAATGACTTGAAGGAAAAGCTAAAAATAACACAATGGATTCTAAGAATGGACATCCAAATAATTCAGTACCAGTATTTTATGAAAGTGATTATGTATATTGGAGTTTGAGAATGAAGACCTACTTGAAGGCACTTGAAAAAGAAGTTTGGGAAGCAGTTGAAAATGGATATGATCCCTCAATTGATCCACCTATAGATAAGTAAGGTAAGCTTCTACAAAATTACAATTCAAAAGTAATGAATGCACTAGAACAAAATAAATAAAATTTATGCATTGTCAAGATGCAAAAGGAATGTGGGATAATTTTCAAAATATATATGAAGGATATAAAGGTGTCAAGAAAGCAAAGATACATAATCTTAAAGGACAACTTGAAGAGTTAAAAATGAATAATGAGGAAAACATTAGTACTTATCTACTTCGAGTTGATGAGGTTTTTAATTCTATACAAGGACTTGGAATGAAGGTTGATGAATCAGATATTTGTGATAAGATCTTAAAATACCTTCCAACAAGATTTAGTGAAAATATTTTAGCTATAGAAGAATCAAAGGATGGTGATTCTTTGACAAGAGATATGTTGCTTGGTATTCTTATAGATTTTGATATGAGAACAAAAGAACATATTCCCCAGAATGAAGCAACCTTCAAAGAAATCAAAAATAAAAAGGGTAAGAAGTTAGAATCAAGCAATTAGTCATCCAGTGATGAAGAAGTTAATTATGGTAGAAGGGATAAGGATTCTAGAAGATTGAGAGATCTAAAATCTGTTAAATGTTTCAATTGTGGAAAGTATGGTCATTATGCAATAGATTTTCAAGAAGCTAATAATAACAATGGTGAAGAGAAACAAGATCACAGAAGCAGGGAATCAGAAAGATACAAGAACCAAAAGAAAAGCAAGGATGGACAAAGCAGACAAGAAAATAATTTCTTTCAAAAGTAAAAGAGGAGATACTATGCGGATAAGGAAAGTAAGTACTCAAGTGATAGTTATGCTAGTTTTTCAAATAATGATAGAGATGAAGTCCTATTTATGATTGAAGAAAAGGAATATCATAAAATAGTACAAATAATTCTCAAGTATTTTATATGTGGTAACTCTAGACATCTTGAAGATAGTTGTACAAGGAATGGTTATAATTTTAGTGATGATGAATATGAGGATGCACTTGAAGGACTATAAGAGAATATTATAATGGCACTAGAAGAAGAAGAAAATGACCCTATAGAAGATAAGCCAAAAGAAAATGATGATATTGACAAAGGTTAACAAATATAGGAATATTCAGATAAATATGGATATGATATCTATGGAGAACTTATCTATGCCCTTGACACAGTGAAGAAGGTAAGAAAGAAAAAAACTAAACTTTAAATTAAATTTCAAGAATGTGATGAAGAGAGAAGGATGCTTATAGAGGGTCTATAAAAATCAAAGGCTTAGACAAAGAAGTTCAAGGATAAGTTAGAAGCAAATATCTTAGAATGTGAAAATTTAGCACAATAAGTGGCACTACTAAGGGAAGATTTAGAAGACTCCAATGTCAATCTAAAAGGGTTCAAAATAAGCTCAAAGAACTTGGATAAGTTCATCAAGATACAAAAGCCTACATAAAGCAAAACAGGTCTTGGATTTGAATAAGGATAGAAGAAATGGGAAGGAAATTCAACCTCAAATTCTGGAGGAGAATAAACTTCAGATGAAGATACTACATAAGAATACAGTGTAAGAGAAAGTGAGACATCTGAGGATGATTTGGAAAATAGAGAGTTAAAAAAGAATAGGAATAATGCACAAAGAAGATATAGATGGAACAACAATCAGAATAGGTCAAGAGATACTAAGAGACCAATGAGGTCAAGACAAGGAAACTTCAATGGAAGATGTTTTCATATCACAGGTTTGGGCACATGGCTTCACAGTGTAGGACACATGAAAGATAAGAATATGGGAATAGATAACTTTTCCATGGGTATTGCTACTCATGTAATAATTTTGGTCACAAGGTAATGAATTTTAGGGTTCATGACAAAAGAGGATATGGCTTCACTAGGAGAAATCCTAAGATATTTCCACCTCCAAGGAATAATAACATTAAGTGTTATAAGTGCAATAATGATGGTCACACAAAAAAGTGGTGTAGAGAAGACATTCCAGAATCAAGTATGAACATGAATAGGAATAGGAATAGGAACAATAACATAGATATGAAACGGAATAGGAACATGGATATGAATAGGAATAGTAATAGGAACAAAAACAGGAATGTGGACATGGACATGGAAAGGAAAATTAAAAGGAATCAAAAGGATCAGATAATAAGGAAAGAGGATAAAGGTAAATAATAGTGCTTTTTGGGAGTAGAAATAGTCCAACCCCAAAATTAACCACCTCACGAGGAGGTGGGGGAGGGGCTAAGTTAAGAGGCTCATTCTTAGCCCCGAACCCCAAAGGCGACCCTTTGCCATTGATGTCAAAGGGGGAGATATTTGGTATTTGAGTAAAGAAGAAATATTTGAAGAGAGAATTGAGCAAGGGGAGCAATGTTCCAGACAGATATGAATAATGGAAAGATCAAGTTTTTGGTAAAAAGAATTTGGGTTGCCATAAATGACAAAGGGGAATATTGTTGGACATTTTGAGTCAAATTTGTCATTGATGTCAAGGAACGAAGTTGTCATTAATGAGCTACCAATAATGTCAAAAGGTCAAGAGGAACAATGTAGAGGTTAAAGGCAAAATAGATTCATAATATTTTTAATATTATGTGGAAGCATAAGTTAAAAGGTTTTTCATAAAAACCCAAGGAAGCTTATTGCAAAGCTAAATGAAGGTTTAATATTTATTTTATAAAAAATTTAAATTCAAACTGAATTTAAATTTTATAAATAAATATTATTTATACAAAGTTGTACAATGAGAGAAGGCCTTAATAAAACCAAAGGGTTTTAAAGAATTAATTTATAAAATTTAAATTCAAGAGAATTTAAATAATTTATAAATTAATAAGTTTAAAGGAAAATCATAGTGCCGACATCTAAATTTTGAAGGAAATTCAAAGCACCGACGTATATATGTGAAGGAGAAATTTGATATAAAACCCATAAAATTGTGTCGAGAACTCATGCGGAAAAATACAAGCAAATTTCTTGTGTTATGTGCCAGCGAATATAGATAAAAATGAAAAGCACTAAAAATTGAAAGCCATCTGGGCAACATGACCTAGTGGTAAGAGGGAGCGGTTAGAGTGTTTGGATGCTAGGTGACCAGTGTTTGAAACACGGTGGCAACATGTTTTGGTGGTTGTGTTTGTGTTGGAAGCACCAAAGGAAACGATACACGTTTTGCTAGGCAAATCAGGGAGCTTTATAGAGCATGTGGTGCTATTTACTCCCCAAGAGAGTGTCTAGCTCACGTGGCAATTGGAGCCACAGCTAGGGCGTTGGTTGAGGCTACATTGTGAGTTCAAAACCCACAAAGGAAAAGGTAATATATTTTGATTATTATTTTGTGTTGCCTAAAGTTTGACATGAGGTCTCAGGGAGTTAAAAGGGTTGCTTAAAAGGATTTTTATTTGATTATTATTTTTTGGTAAATTGGAGGAATAAGGGGTTAGCTTTATTTTTGAATAAAGTGTTTGTGTCACATTGATGTGTTGAATTTTTAAAAGGGTAAATGGAACTTCTCGCATTGAGTTATTTTTCAATTAAGATTGCATTGAATATTATTTTAATTAGGATATTATAAGGTGTAAGTGGTAAATTATTTTTGTAAATGTTGATGAATGTTTTCTTAAATATGGAGTGATAAGGTGTATGTGTGTCTTGATATTTATATTGTATTTTTGAGGGATTTTATCATCTTATAGCTTCTTTGAGCTTGGAAAATAAGTGTTTGTGGTTTTAGAAAATTTATGAGATTCCTTCATCATCAAGAAAAAGTATGAGCACATTTTTCCATAGTTAAGTTGATTGGTTGTTTTTCTGGAAAATAAGTTTGGAGTGAAAATGACATGATTAGGGCTTCCTTATTGAGTGTGCTTGAGTTAATGCATCAAGGTTTTTTGAAACAAAGAGTTGTTATTGAAACCTTTTTTTATAAGCATTGTTGTTGAAGCCATTTGTTAAGCAAAGAACTAGGGTTTGAAAAGAGCATGAGTATCATTGTTATGTGAGAGTTGTTTTATAAGCATTGTTTTTGAAGCCATTGGTTGAACAAAGAACTAGGCTTTGAAAAGAACGTGAGTATCATTGTTATGTGAGAGTTGTTTTTTGAGCATTGTTGTTGAAGTGAGTTGTTGAGAAAAGAACTTGAACTAGGATTATCATTGTTATGTGAGATTTGGTGTTGAGCATTGTTGAAAATGTTTTGAGTTGGTGTTTATATACTTGGACTAGGGTTAGTAAGGAAGGATTGTTTCATTGAGTGATTGGTTGAGTAGAGTTGGTTGATCTTAGTCAAGTGGATGTGTGATGTGATTTTTCAAGCTCCATAAAAAAAACTATTCTATATTATTAATTGAATTGAAAAAGTGATTTATTTGAAGCATATTGAGTCTAAAAATTATCTGTATGTTAATGAAAGAGTGATTGAAATTGCTTGAGTATTGTGATGAGCATAGATATTTTTGAGACTCTAACAATTCTCTTTATGTTTCAATGATATTTGACAAGTTCTAGTGTAGACTTGTTCAGTAGGTTTGAGATAAGTCTTTGAGAAGACTTGTGGATAAATTTGAGTAAGCTTTTGTGGAAGTTTACAATACAGGTTGAGAGCATATTTGGTTAAGTTATTGAGAGGACTTATTGAGAGCAGATTTGGTTAAGTTATTGAGAGGACTTATTGAGCAGATTTGGTTAAGTTCTTGAGAGGACTTATTGAGTATATTGGACAAGTTCTAGAGAGGACTTGTAGATTGATTGGTATGAGATTTTGTGAAATCTTACAAGGTATATTTGAGATAATTCTTTGAGAAGGCTTGAGAGCAAAGTTGATTGATTGATTTTTTCAAACCTTTAGTTAAGGTTTGGGTCAGATCCAATAAAGTTGATTGATTGATTTGTTCAAACCTTGAGTTAAGGTTTGTGGTAGATCCAACAGAGTTGATTGATTTATTTTTTCAAACCTTGAGTTAAGTTTTGGGGCATATCTAGCAGAGTTTATTTGAGATTGAGTCAAGCTTTGAGTTAAGGCTTGAGGATAGATATTGAGGATTGATTTGTGCTAGACCGAGGGACTATTTTTAGTACAGGTTCGAGGATAGAGTTTGGTACAAATTTGAGGACAAATTTGTGCCAAAACAGAGATAGATATTGAGGATAGATTTGTGCTAGATTGATGGACTATTTTTAGTACAGGTTTGAGATAAAGATGAGTGCAAGATTTGGAGGTGACAGAGTATAGAGGATGAAAATATCTAATGGATGGATATCCATTAGCTAGGGTAGTGAGTATAGGTCTTCTTAGTGAGGACAAGAGTCTTCTATGGATAGAGATCCATTAGCTAGTGTAATGGAGGCAACAATTCTTCTAGAAGATCACTAGCTAGAGCAAGAGAAGAAAGTAGTTCTCCTGTGGATAGATATCCATGAACTTAATTAAAGGGATTGGTATCTCCTTTGGACAGAGGTCCATAAGCATTGTAATAGGGAAAGGATTCCCAAGATATTGATTGAGAAAATTTTAGTGAAATATTTTCTTCGTGGAGTAGCCCACATTGGGTGAACCACATAAATTGTGGTGTCTCTATTTTATGTGGTGATTTGTGCATTGCTTTGATTACTGCTATTGATATTGCTATATTTACATTGCATAATATTTATTGGGAAAGAAAAATTAAAAAGTGGTCTTATACTGTTCACCCCCCTCTTAGTATAAGCTTGTGTTATTCAAATTGCTCAAATGAAAACTTACCATTTCACCAATATTAAATATTTTAGACCATTAGGGTAATTTATCAGTATGCACATATGCATCTTTGGAAGGTTTGGTGGTGTTCTCTCATAGGATGGAGTAGCCATGGCTTATGTTTCTATAAATATCAAGAGGCATGAGGTAAATTATGTTGGTCATGACTTAGAATTGGCAGTGTTTGTATATGCTCTCAAGATCTAGCAACATTATTTTGTGGGAAGATCCTTCGAGTTAAGGACCGACCATCAATGTTTGAAGTAAATATTTACTAAATGTCAAGCAGAGGAGAGGGATGGAGTTCCTCTTCAAATATTATTTTGGGATCAAATACATCAAAGGAAAGGAAAATAAGGTTGTAGATGTCTTAAGTAGGAGAAAATAGATTGTTGCCTTGACCCGCATCCTTGTAGACTTGATGGATCAAGTCAAAGAAACACAATATCATGATGAGTATTACAACCAAATTTAGGATAATATGAAAGAATACCTAAGGAAAGTAAATATTTTGGCATCAAAGATGGTTTACTATATTGTAAATATCGAGTAATAACTCTCGAGGTAAGTGATCTAAGAAAAATGATCATGAATGAAGCACATAGATCTCATTACATAACCCACCCAAGGGGAGCCAATATGAGGGAAAACATAAATAAAACCTTTTACTAGTCAGGAATGAAGAGGGACATCACAAAATTTGTTACCTAGTATCTTGAATGCTAGAAATTTAAGGTAGAACCTAGACACCCTACAGGTCTATTGTATCCACATGATGTACCTATGCAAAAATGGTAGGTTATTTCAATGGATTTCATTGTGGGTTTACCTAAAACTAGGTTCCAACATGATGCAATACTATTTTTGGTCAATATATTGACAAAGATTATGTATTTTATACTTGGGAATACCAAGGATGACATTGTGGTTATGGCTAACAGATTTTTGAAAGAAATATTTAGGCTTCATGGTTTCCTAGAGGTGATAATTTCTTATAGGAACTTAAGGTTTACATCCAAGTTTTGGAAAGCTTTACATTGTGCCATAGGTACCAAATTAAACATTGCTTCTACGTATCATTCAAAAACTTATGGGCAAATAGAAAGAATGAACCAGGTTTTGAAATACATATTTTGCATGTATTACATGGATTAGAAGAATCGATGGGAAGATTATCTACAGTTAGTGGAATTTTCTTATAACAATGGTCACCATTCGATCTTAGGCATAGCTCCATTCAAAGCTTTGATTGGTAGGAGGTGTAGAACACCATTGCCATGGGATAATCTAAAATACTAGGTTGTACTTAGAATAAACATGGTTAGATAAATGGAGAAATAGTTAAGGATGATCAGAGAGAAGCTTAAGGAAGCTATAGATCATCAAAAATGTTATGCCAATATTAAGAGGCCGTCGAGAGAGATTTTAGTGGGTGATAGAGTGTTTATGAGGGTGAGACCAAATAATACTGCCTTAAAGTCCACATAATTAGATCTTTATTTTGTTGGAGCTTTCAAAATTAGAGAAAATATTAGTCCTGTGGGATAAATACTTGTCGTACCACCTAGTTTGTCGAATATTCACGACACCTTTCATATATCCTTGTTTATAAAATATGTTTCTAACCCTGATCATGTATGGGATTTTAATAAATTGTAGATGGCAGACCCAGAGCCATTGACGTACGCCCAATGAAGATCCTTGAGTTCCTTTCCAAATCAATGAGGAAAGGGACTCTAGAGCAATGTAAAATTTAGTGGGACCACTATTTTGAGAGAAATGCTTCTTGGGAGAAAGTGGTAAATATGTAGAGATATTTTTAATTCCTATCTAAAATGATATGTAATTATTATTTTATGCTTGAACTTTGATGAATCACAAAGAATTGTGTTAAGACTAAGGGGCTTTGGATTTCATGACCCTACCTTGGTTAAAATTTTATAGGATGAACTCATGGATGGTGATGCTATTTTTGTGATGAAATGACTGACTGTTTCATGTTTAGTTTTTTTATAAAATACATATTATGGAAGAATATGATGTATTTTGTCAATGGAATGACTAATTATTTCATGTTTAGTTTATACAAATATATATTTTATGAAATAATATGATAGTTCTAATAGAATTACATGTTTGCAAGGACAATCACTCTCATTTATGGAAAAAGGGTAGACCACTGAGAAAAATATTCTTAAAATTTAAAGGATGTTAGATCTTAAAGAAAATAGGTTCGAGGAAGATGACCTTTCCTCTCATTTTGTTACATATTGTATTTTGTGTATGAAATGAACCATCGACAGTGAGGTTTCCAAAAAGGGGTCAATGGAGTCGATGAGATGTAGTTGATTCTTGAAAATGCTATCTTGAAAAGACCTTGCATGTTTTTGATCGACATATGTTTGCTTGATTGCATTTGCTTTCCCACTTTCACTTTAGTTTAATGTTATTTTAAAAAGAGAATAAAATATTCTTCTTCTGATAACTTTTCCATTTGAATGAAAAGTCCTCATGAAAGAATTCTTCAAAAGTGATTTACTCTTATGCAAAATAGTATTTAATGAAGGAATTTTTTACTCAATGAAGAGTGTTAGAATAGACTATGAAAATATCTCTTAACCAAACAACAATGATCTTTGTGATTTTGATGTACCATCGTTGTTGTCCATGACACATTTCTTGTGATTTAGTTTGTTGCCTTACTTCATGGACGTGATGGGGAGGTAAATCTCTAAAGAGCATGGACACTCGAGTGCTCAAAAGTAGTGGAATGATGGAAAATAAAGTGGCTTAGGGGACATTTAGTAAAAAATGGAGAAGGGAGTTTTTTGAGAAGAAAAATGAAAGGAATAAATAAAGGAAAATTGAAGCACACCTACAAGGAATCGTCGCAAGGTTGCAACAGATTCAGGTAGGTCTATAGAATTCAATTTTGCATGATGAATTTCTAAGTGTGAATAGTTTGTGATAGTATATATGCATGGGTGAATATGTGCTTGTTATTTGGTTGAAACCCCCTTGTCATTTATTTTTTACCTTACATAATTATGAAACTCATTGAAAGTGAGACTATCTTTGTCAGGTAGATTTACCCTATGATTCATGAAAATGTATTCTAAACCCATTATGCATCTTTCCATACCTTTTGTTTGATCTCTTGGGAATGTTTGTGAACACTAGAATTTGAAGAGTTCAATTTTATGTTTGACTCCTCACATAGTGTTGTTTTAGTGAAGCTCACTGAAGCTTTCAAGATTGCTTCATGAATGCATAAGAGGACAAAGTGGTAATTTTATCCTTAAATTTACCTATTATTTAATTGTGGTTGAGGTACATCTATGTTTTATAACTAGAATTCAGTGTGGACTAGTATTCTAAAATGAAAACCACACTACAAACCCATTATAGTTATATTGCATGAGTATCGAGATGTTATGTTTTTTTTGATTGGTTGAAAGGGTGTTGAAAGGTCCCTAAACCTTGTACAAGTAGATTTTACATGTAATACAAACCGACCAAAGAGGCCCAACAGCTAAATATCAAAGAAAAATCCAAACACCACAAGAAGAAAGGTGTCACAATATCGTGACATGTTGCAATTTCACGGTCCACAACATAGAGAAATTGCAAGGAGGAAAAGGTGTCGCGATATCATGACATGTTGCGCTGTCGTGGCCAAGGGTGGAAAAGATGTCGTGAAATCATGACAAAATGCAGCATCGCAGCCGAAGAAGAGAAATTGTCATGATATCGTGATGTGTTGCAACATCGCTGCCAAAATGGAAAAAGTGGCATGATATCATGACGAGTTGCATCGTCACCGTCAAAGGAGAAAATATGTTGTGATATCGTGACATGTTGCATTGTCGCGACCCCAGGAGAAAAAATGTCGTGATATTGCGACATTTTGCATTGTCACGACCCCAAGAGAAAAGGTGTCGCGATATCGTGACAAGTTGTATTGTTGCGCCCAAATGAGGAAAAGTGTCGCGATATCGTGACAAGTTGTATCGTCGATGCCAAAGAAGAAAATATGTTGCAATATCGCGACATGTTGCATTGTCGTGACCCTAGGAGAAAAAATGTTGTGATATCATGACATGTTGCATTGTCATGACCCCAGGAGAAAAGGTGTTGTGATATCGGGACATGTTGTATTGTTGCGGCCAAATGAGGAAAAGTGTCACGATATCGCGACATGTTGCAGTGTCACGGCCTGAAGAGAAAGAGTGTCGCGATATCGCGACAAGTTGTATCATCGTGGCTTAAGGAGAAAAAATGTTGCGAAATCGCAACGTGATGCATATTCTTGGCAAAAAGATAAAAAATGTCATGATATAGTGACATGTTACATTGCTGCGTCCAAAGAATAAAAAGGTGTCACGACATCGCGACATGTTGCATTATTGTGGCCAAAGAGAAAAAGTGTCGCGATATCACGACATGTTGCGTCATCGCTGCCATAGGAAAAAAAGTGTCGCGATATCACGACAAGTTGCAGCATCATGGCCAAAGGAGAAAAAGTGCCGCAAAATCATGACAAGTTGCATCATCTCGACCAAAGGATAAAAAATGTTGTGAAATCGCAGCAAGTTGCATTGTCACGGCCAAAGGAAGAAAAGGTGTTGCGATATCGTGACAAGTTGCAATGACGAGGCTGAAAGAGAAAAAGTGTCACGATATCGCGACATGTTGCAATGTCGAGGTCGAAGGAGAAAAAAGTTTCGTGATATCAGGACAAGTTGCAACAACGATTCTGAAAGAGAAAAAATGTTGCGATATTGCGACATGTTGCATTGTCGCGGCCGAAGGAGGAAAAAGTGTTACAAAGGCCGAAAGAAAAAAAGTTTCGCAATATCACGACATGTTGCATTGTCATGATCGGAGGAGAAAAAGGTGTCGCGATATCGCGACAAGTTGCAATGACGAGGTCGAAAGAGAAAAAGTGTCACGATATCATGAAATGTTGCATTTCTGTGGTCGAAGGAGGAAAAAGTGTTGTGATATCGTGACATGTTGCAAAGACGAAGCCGATAGAGAAAAAGTGTCACGATATCACGACATGTTGCATTGTCACGGCCGAAGGAGGAAAAAGTGTCGTGATATCGCGACAAGTTGCAACGACGAGGCCAAAAGATAAAAAGTGTCGTGATATTGTGACATGTTGCATTTTCACGATCGAAAGAGAAAAAAAGTGTCATGATATCATGACATGTTGCAACGACGATGCCAAAAGAGGAAAAGTGTCGCGATATCGCGACATGTTGCATTGCCACGACCGAAGGAGGAAAAAGTGTCGCGATATCATGACATGTTGCAACGATGGGCCGATAGAGAAAAAGTGTCACGATATCACGACATGTTGCATTTTCATGGCCAAAGGTGAAAAGTGTCATGATATCACGACATGTTGCATTTTCACTGTCGAAGGAGAAGAAGGAAAAGGTGTCGCGATATCGCAACAAGTTTCATCAGCATACCAACCCAGTCCCCTAGCACCATCTCACATTGTGCAAACATTGAAACTTGTAGGATCATTCCGTAGGTCGATGGGAAAGGAGTCCCTCCACACTTGAATGTCATATTCACCAACTCCCTTGTTAGAAAGTCAGTCCGTAGCTTTGTTTCCTTCCCTGTATTGATGGTTAATGACTAATTATGGATAATTGCCAATTAGGGCCTTGCAATCATGAAAAATTAAAGCAAGGGCCCAGGGAGGCTTAGCAGTACCATTGAGCTAGTTGATACAGTGCAACGAGTCTCCCTCGATGATAAGTTTATTGATGGTCAACCCTTCTGTGAGGATCAAACTTTGGAATAGGGCCCATGCTTCTGCCATATTGTTGGATTGGATTCCCAGGTTCTGGGCAAAGGCCAAAATTATTTCTCCTCTGTGGTTTCTGAGAATTCCCCCTCAGCCAGCCGCTCCTGGGTTGCCTTTAGCCGCACCATAAAAATTGAGCTTGTGCCACCTAGAAGGAGGTAAGACTCACTTGACGACAGACCTGTCAATAGAAATACGAGGTGAAACAGAAGTGTTAGACAGATTGAAAAATTTGGTTAGATCCAATTCTAATCCAGGAGGGGAGGGTTTTGGAGACAAAACAAGAGAGGCATTCTCCATAGCAAGGGCCATGATTTTGACAACGATAATCTTCTTATCAGTGGCTTGATTTTTGAAAATTTTGGTGTTTCTCTCGATCCAAATCTGGCACAGGCAAAGGTGGAGGCAAGCTTGCCACATGAATTTTAGTTGGTTGCTCTTGAAAGGTCGGGGCCATTGCTTAATAAGGAGTGGAATGGAATGTGGGAGGACTATAGAGATGACAAAGGTGTTATGGACCTGGTTGAGAACTGCTAGGGAAAAGGGACATTTAAAAAAAAACATGCAAAGTGGACTCACAGGCGTTTTTGCACAGAATACACCAATTGGGAATGAGTAACCCTCTGATAATCAAGTTGTCAATGGTGAGGATTCTATTTTGGGTGGCCAAATAGCAAAATAATTTGACCTTGGGAATGATCTTGTGAACCCAGACTTGGTTTGATAAGTCCCAACCATATGTGGGAGTTTCTTGACTGTAGTAGGCTGATTTAACAGTGAAATTTCCAGATTCTTCAAGGTTCCAGACCATGGAATCATCTTTGTGTGAGCTTGGGATGATGCAGGTCGTCACCAAGTTTTGTAAACTCCTAAGGGCGTCAGTGATATGCCTAGGCCCGTTAAGGGCCAGGTGTTTCAATTCAGGTTATGTTACTATGCTATAAAAAAGAAGATTATTAAATTGGTGGTTGAGGTAGATTATATGTTATTTCCTCATAATACTTGCTAGCTTAGGTTTGTTATTTCAAAAATGACATATATGGGAACTTGTGTTCAAATATCTCTCTGGTTATGAACCTATCTGTAATATAATATTACAACACGAACTACAATTTGGCCAAAGCAAAACTTGAGGAGAATAAAACAAAAATATAAACTAGCACTAACAAACTATGATGGAATTAGAGGTATGAATCAATCAAATTATTGTTTAGTTAGTTACATATGAGTAAACGTATGTGCTACCTTATAGGAGGTCATAGAAATATATTTTAAATAGAAAATGATAGTGTTGTAACTATGCAACAACTTGCTTCTATTATCAACTTGACATAAAAAATTAAATGTCTTGTTATCTTAAAATATATTGTGCAACTGAGGAGTGAAAATTGTATAGCTTATGAATTGTTTGTTTTCTCTTGTGGTATAATTTGTGAAATGATTACATGCTTCTATATTAAATTAGGATTGAAGCATTTTCGTGAAATATTACTAGATAAAATGAAATGTTCGAGTAATTATGGGGTTACTTTGGAAAACCTCTGAATTATGATAAATAGGATATGAGTTCATTAATTTTGGTATGATCTAGAATATTGCATGCCTATGTGCAATAGGTAGAAATATCTTAAAAGGTGAAAAGTGTGTATGGATATATTCATGGTTGTAGCCAAAAGTACATTTATGGATATAGAATTGTTTCGTAAGTAATTATGGTTTACTTGTGAATGAAACTTCTTATTTATGATGATGTAAATTGTATATTCTATGGTTTAAATATCAAATAGAAAAGAGTCTTGATTGACTAAGCTTTGGAATTATTTGGATGTTTTGCTTTAATGAAATAAATTACATGCAAATTAAATTGCATTAGCACATGTGGAGGTTGTGTGGATGTAGTGCTTTGCCAAAAATATTTGGATTGACTAAGTTTAATTTTAGAATTTTTATCTGATTGTTTGCAATATGAAAGTATGACATGCATTTAGAATTGTACTTCATCATTAGGGGAGCTATCCTAATCCCTATTGGCATCTATTTCTCAATGGTTATGAGAATAATATCGAGATTTGACGTAGCCAAGTAAGAGTAGCTAGAAGATGTAGTATAAGTCAATTGTACTAATGTATTTGATATGGAACCATATATGTGTTATGGATCTACAAATATTTTAATATTATCCACATGTAAACCAAGATGTGGAGATTTTGAATGTACTCAAAGAGATGGAATCTTTGTAATAATTATAATTTACATACATTATATATATAGAAATATTGTTTCTTTGATATGTCAAATTGTGGTTTGACGAGTAAGAAATAGGCAATGGATCATATAGATAAGCTTAAATATCTTAAGGTTTTATTTTGGAAACAATTACATATCATGGTTGGTAATATATTAATGATATCCTTTTACTTGAATGAAAGTGTTGAGTATGATGAAAGCATGAGAATGATTTTGAAAAGAAGATTGTAACTTTATTATTGAATGCTTATATTAGTAGTTCTTTTTGAGGTAATGTGAAGAAATTCATTCCTAGAGTGAGCATGTACTTCGTTAATCTAGTCATTATGGATGAGATCGTTTGAGGTGATTACTATAAGTAACCTATGAAGATGTAAGTTGAACTCTCCACAAAAGAACTAAGTTGGGAGTACACCATTACTAGAATTAGGTCATCCTATATCAAAGTGGGATAATGGGAAGATATTTTTAGTATATTCTATTAACCATAAATGCTAGTATTTTTCTTTAGCATACCATAATCAGATCATAATGGTAATAGCATAAAAGATATTTTATTGTTGAAATATTACGAATTGGTAAGGTGTTTGCTCCTAATATGTCCAAAAATTGGAAGTGACTTGGGGTTGATGGAAGGCCAACTCATCATGGAGATTATATGGATGGCTTGAATCCATCGTGCCTAGTGCACCTACATGGATAGATTTATGTATGGTGTAGATATTGACGTAGCCCTTTTGATTAACTAAAAATAAAAAGCTAGTTCATGGTGGAATGAGAATGATAGTTTAATTCTTGCACTACACCTAGTACATTTACATAAATTAAATTATGATGATTTAAGGATGGGTATACCCCTAGTGAGATCCTTAATATTAAAGGGGACATAGTGGAGATGGGACAGTTCACCTTAATGAAAAAAAAAGGTATGGAGAATGGAAGTTTGGGTTGTGACAATATATATGTATATGTGTGTGTATGTATGTATGTATATTTATGTATATTGAATTATTTATTTATTTCATACGTCCACTTTGATAAAAATCTTAAAAAATAAGAAAATAGACTTATAAATAATATTACTTATTCCATTCTATGAGGAAACATTTGAATAAGATAATTATGGAGGACTTGATTTTTTTCTAATTTGATAGCTATAAACAATAATTTGTTCACATAAAAAGGATATAGAGGAATAATTTTATGGCTACATTAACAATAGTACAACATAATTAGTATTTTCCAAATCATAAATATGCAAGTAAGACAATCTAGTTGGATACTAGGTGTTTCTTATATAATTCACTTAGCATGTTGCTACATAATGGAATTACCAATATTTTCATGATAGTGGTAGTGATCACCACCTATTAATCTATTCTTCTCTTAAGTAACAAGCACACATATTTTGGGATGTGGAACCCAATATTTCTAAGAATTAAACTATTTTTTTTAATAATCCATGCGTGGCTTCTATTGGGATCACTCCCATTACAAAAATAAAATATTACATTACTCTCATTACATTTCTAACAAGTTAATTAAAGAATATCCAAATTTGTCTTTATATTGGATATATTCTTCATTTACCCTTGTATCAAAAATATTCATCTTCCTGAAACTGCGAAGTTTCCACAATGAACTCCTTTTATATCAAATACCTTAAAATTTTTAAATTTTGTCAAGATAAAATTCAATACGAATGGATAAAATATTTATTGTCCAACTTCTATTTCCAAAAATATCTTATATATAACAACCTCACAATTTCTTAGTACATTTTTTTAGGGTTCTTATTCATTCCCTTAATATTCCAATATATTGTTTTCATTGTTATTTTTTATTTTATTTGTAGGTTTAGCCCCACTTCTTGTTAACACTTGTGATATTTGCTTTTGTTTTCCCATATCAATATCCCTTTGTGTTTTTTTTTCTCTTTGTTTTTTCTTCTTGGATATTCCTCTCTTTTTTATTCTCTGCAATACTTTCATCTTCAACAATCTCCTCAATCTTCTCATAGTGCTCATAGTAAGACTTATCATATTTAGGTTTACCTTGTTCTGAAGGATCTGAAGTGCAAGGAATAACCTCAAAAGCACACTCTTATTTATATTTCCCTGGAGACCCTAAAGTGCAAGGATGCTCTTATGTAGCAATTACCTTCTTATTCTACCCTAAAAACCCTAAATTGTTATGGGTTTCCTCCAACCCCATTTATATATTATTCTGCTCTTGAAACCTTAAATTGCAAGGGTAACATATTCACCACTTTCACTTATATTACTTGAAGAGGATTATATACTACTTGAGGAAAATGAAAATGATTTACCTAGAATAAAATTGACTTTTTTTGTTGTCTTTGTTTTGGACTTTATCTCCACATATTATTTTGCACCTTTAATTACTTCTATACTTTCCAGTTGATAATGTTGATTGGATTTTTTTACCTCTTATTTGAGAGTGGAATATCCTTGATCTGATCTTGCTTCTATTATTGAATGATTTCCTTGCTTCATATTGAAGTTTATCTTATGGCTAGAAGTTTTTGTCTCTTTATTCATATTTTTTACTTTGCAAAATATTGCTATGTGTCCAATCTCAAAACAATGTGGCAACGAAATACAATATTTTCATAATATACTTGTTGATCACATTCTCTTGATTTAGATTTAATATTAATGGATTATGGTAAATGTTTTTAAATATCCATAGAAATACATATTAGAGTTATATAGCATGCTTTCGATCCTTAGTTGTTGATCCTTCCTTAATGAATTCCTCTAAGGTATTTCCAATATTTTTGAAAACATCCTTACTTATAAGATGATATGGGAGTCCAAAAATCCTAACCCACATTGGAAGCTTCTTAATAGTTTATATCTCAACTAAAAAAATTTCATTCCATGGTCTCAAATAAATTGCATCTCTTCCTATAAACCATGGTCCACCAACCATTATTTTATACCTATTTTTTGAACTAGAAAATACAATGAAGAAAAAACCTTTAGGAAGAAAAATCACAGAATAATTTGAATTCAATCCCCACTTCCACTTGATCAAATTTTGAATCTCTAAAAACCTTGGCCATGATCTATGAAACTTACATATTAGCCCTCTACTTTTAAGAACCATTATATCATGCTCAATCATCTCATCCTAGATACTTACTTCTGGTGTAGCATATGCTACCTGAATCAAAATTTTCATGTATTCATTATTTTAGTTATCTCCAACTTAGGAATTCATACTTCCAATAAGGGCATATTGATTTATAGCTAGGGCATCCCAACGTCCCATTCAGGATTTTAAAAATGACTTTCCTTCCAAAATAGCTAATGGATCTTGCTCTTATATTGCACTTTCTCTTGGTTTGCATTCCCTCTCTGCTTGCACTCGCTCTTGCTCCTAGCTTATACTCTCTCTTGCTTCATACTTGCTCCTAGTTTGCTTGCTCCTAGTTTGCACTCCCTCTTGGATCATAATTTCCTATGTATCTTCTTTTTCTTAGTGTTCCTTCACTTCAACAATTTTTTGAAATCAATATTCCATGCATTCGTGGTAATGGTTTGAATAATTGATGCACTCTGGATGAACTTATCGCTCTTTTACCATGATTGAATCTTGAATTTCACTCACTCTTAATTTACACTCCCTTTTGGTTTGCACTCTCTCTTGCATTTAACTCTCTCCTACCTTGTACTCACTCCAAACTTGACTCCCTCTTAAATCACAATTTCCCTTGTCTCTTTTTTTCTCGGTATTCCTTGGATTTAATATTTTTTGGAAATAATATTCCACATATTTATGCTAAGGGTTTGAAGAATTGATGCACTCTAGATGAACCTGTCACTCTTCTACCATGAATGAATCTCGACTTGCACTCCCTCTTGGTTCACATTCCCTCTTTGATCTCATTGGATCTGGTCTTGTACACTCACTCCTGACTCACATTGGCACTCGCTACTACACTTTCTCATGGCTTGTGCTTGCTCTCATTTTTGGTTGCACTCACTCGCACTCACTTTCAACTACATTTACTCCTAGCTCACATTCACACTCATTGTTGCACTTACTCCTATCTCACGCTCACACTCACTATTACACTTCCTCCTGACTTGCGCTCACACTCACTGCTACACTTACTCATGGATCGTATTCCAACATAGCCTTCTTCCCTAAGAATTAAACTATTGTATAGTTTAGTAAAAATTAAAATATTTATCACTCATCATATAAATGTATTAAATTGGATGGATGTAAATCCAAATATATATTCCCACCTATAATTAAGTGTAGTAGTGGTTTAGTTGTAGACTTCCTAGTTCCTACAAAAACACCAAAAAGTCATGGATTTTAGTGTATAACATATGTTATGCAAATAGATAATCTATAAAATAAGAATTTTATGGTGATGATAATGTTACCAAATCCATGTTCTATAATTTTTCCCTATACCAAGGGTCCTCTAAATCATCCACATAACTCAAAGAAGCTATAACTTTAGTTATATTTTTAGTTACAACATGCCAAATATAATCATTATTAAAGATAGGATAATTAACACATTAATATAATATATATCTATAGCCTCTTTGAATTTGGTAAATGATAATTGATGATGATTCTTCCCATTACATCTACTAAATGAAGCATGGAAATAGTAGATAATGTTTTAATGAGTACAACTTGAAAAATAACAAAGTATGACACATTATGGTTTATGAAGATCAGGCAAATTTTAGTAATAACTATAATTGATCTAATGGTTATATAAAAATGGATAATAATTATATCCTAATTTTGCATTTGGTGGTCTATCATGAAGAGTCAAAAACTAGGAAAATCAAAAGCTTCACGTGCTAATGCATTCACATTCATGTCAAAGCAGGAAGTAATTATTCTTAAAACCTCTACATTGACTCTTGAAATATGGGTTCATCCAACTTGTATTCCTTATCAAGGATATCTCAAATGCAACAACATTTTGGTATTAAATAAAAGGAAAAAATATGATGTTGATATATGACCCTTCACATATCATTAACTATCTCTACAAAAAAAACTCTTTGTGTTAATTAGCATGGATATATATTTTTTAATTTACATGGTGGAATTGGTAGAAACAACGAATTCGAGAAGGCTATCCAAGTTTTATGGCCACCATAGTATTCTACACTATCTACCCTAGAAGCCACCACATAAATCTTCATGCAATCTGCCCCTATAACCACCACACCACAATCATTTTAAACCTTGTACGCCACTAAAAGCACCAAAAAAGGGACAAGCATTCAATTCGATGAGGCCCAATATTTTAACCTTGGACCTCTGCCCCCGTAACAGGGTTTGGTCAAATTTTCATGGATATATTACAATTAAACTATCTAGGCACTTAATTGAATCTTAAATGTCCTCCTTCCACTTGCTATTATTTCCAAAAATCCTCGATGTGTATTTATCAATGATAATGAGATTATTAACTTTATCAAGTGTCTATACCTCATAATATGATTGATGGTAACTTGAAAAATTATTTGATTTACTTGCCTAATTATGTCATCACAATGCATAGTAGTACTTTTCTCCATGTATACCATAGGGACAATACCCAAACATATCATATTTGATATTAGGACTACATACTTTTTGTTGCATGTCACATATCATTGGTTGTGTCCTTCATGATAAACCCCATATTCAACTCATGCTTGCAAGCATTCCCTTGAAGGGTCCATGGGTAGTCATAAAAATAGTAGTTGACATCATATTTCATGACAATATATATGAGTACATTGTCTTTTTAAATCCTTATATAGTATGCACCATGAATCATACCATAGTTAAAACAAATCATTTAGAATATTTCTTGCCTATTGCACTATATACTTCATGAGCATTTTTTCATTTAATTTCATAATAAAAATTAAAACCTTCAATTTGTCCATGTTTCTACAATATGGCTCAACCCTCCTTAAGAATGTGAGCATAAGCTAGTCCATTTCCTATAAACACTTGATTCAAACATTTGTGATTTCACATGAAAGTGATAGGACTCAATCAAAGTGTTAGTGTCCTACTTTACATGAGGAAAATCTCAAAATTACTTTTCCAACATAATTACAAAAATATAAATAAAAAGAGACACTTTTTAAACTTCTAAAGGTTTTAAAAATAAAATATTGTTTAATACATCACATATTTTTTTACTTACATACTCTCTTCCATGCTTTTCATCAAGCCAAACATATTGAAATAATCAATTAATTTATCCTCATCCTTAAATTTGTTGACGAATTCATCAAGGATGAAAAGCACATAGTCATTATCTTTAAACCTGTTAATTGTTTATCTATACTCATAACTAAAGCTTACAAACTATATTTTTTGATAAGATAGATGAAGGGTTTTTGAAAGCTACCTCAAACCTTTTACAAAGGTGAAGAAACCAACTAGATATATAAAAAGAATATAGATATCAACATAGCAAACCAAAAAGGATCCACAAAACAAACAAAAAATAAAGCTACATAATAGCTAAGCAGAACAAACCCAAACTAAAACCATAAATACACTAGAGCTTTCATTATCAATAGCTAGAACCCCAAAAAAGATATCATGTCTCACGCAAGAGACTATACCTATTAAAAAAACATAGTCAAGCAGAAACCCCTAGAAAGGACATCCAACAACAACAACTATTTGTGGCAAAAATTCTTCTATAATTCAAATTTAAAATTTAGCCATGATTTAGGTACAAAATCTTACGTTCAAAAAAGTTTTCTAGGGGATCCCTACTACCATAAATCAGAGCCATTTGAAAACATAAATTATCTCCTCGATATTTCATTGTCTATTTGATTTAATCCATTTTGGAAATCCTCCTACAAAATTGTGCATATTTCCTTCCGAAGTTTCAATTTTGCTAAAAAGTTCACCAATTTATTTCCCTCCCTGTAAACATGCTTAATATAAACCACTTAGACTATTAAAATCCATCTTTGGGTTTTAGAAAGTTCATTCACAATTTTTGAAGAAGGGACATGTGTTGGAAATTTTGAGTAATTATGTAGTCATTGATGTCAAAAGTCAGTTAATCTCAAGTGCAAAGGAATTAACAAAAGGAGGGTTAAAATATTTATATTTTAAGCCCAAGAGATTTGGTTTAAATACCCTGAAGAAAGAAAATATCTAGGCCCAAAGGAAATAATATTATAATATTTATTATTATAATATTAAAGTTATCAATAGAGATCCCAAGATGAAGAAAGGAAATATCTAGGCCCAAAAGAATAATATTATAATATTTATTATTATAATATTAAATTGTTAAGAGGAAGCCTAAAGATTAATGATAAAATAATTATAATATTTATATTATAATAATTTTATAACCCTAAGTGGGTTTGGCGCCAAGAATAAAATTTAAATATCTAATTTCCATTGACATCCAAAGAAAGGAAGAAAAGTGGTATTTATACCATAAAGTTTTGAAGACAAATGTTAAGTCTCTGAAATGCTGCAAAGGGTTAATAAAATTATTTGATGCAAATTTTGTGAGCAAAAAAAGATGAAGGGTTTTATTTTTAAATCTAAAGGAAAATGGTGGACGCATAAAGGAATAATGGTGTATATACCTATTACCAACCACTCGGTTGGCCTAGTGGTAAGTATTGGTAGCATAAGGCATTGGCGGACAACAAGTCTTGAGTTCGATTCTTGATGGTAGCAGAGGGAAGTATTTTTTGTTTCAAACGCTTTAGCATTGTAGAAGGTACATAGGCCAGTGAGTGCATCATGGTGTTTACGTGGGCACACAGCCCAAGTTGTAGACTAGCCACGACTAAGGTGCTAGGTAGGCGGTGAACACAAGTTCAATTCGTGTGGAGTGCATGTTAGTGTTTTTGAGGCACATGGAATTTATTTTTTACATGTCTAAGGTATGATTCAAATTTTTTATTATTTTTGTGTACTTTGTAAAGAGTGAATGCTTGTTGAATTGAAAATTGGATATTATAAGGTGCAAGCAAAAAATTTTATTATTATAATTTTGAATGTTTGTTGAATTAAGAATTGGAGATTATAAGGTAAACAAGGAATTTAATTATTATAATTTGGAATAAATATTGGGTTAACTATTGGAAAGTATAAGGTGTAAACAAAGGACTTTATTATTGTAATTTGAAATTTGTTTTGAGTTAGAATGTTAAAGCGTTTGGAAGGTTGAAATTTGGGTTGAAATATTATATGTTGAGTTGGAGTTAAAAGGAGCAATAGGGATATTACCATTATAGTGGTTTTTCTTGAGTGAGTGTATGATCTATTGATTGAGGATTTATTTTTAAGGAAGGAATAATAAGGTGTATTTGTGACTTGACATTTTATTGTATTAGTTGTATGGTGAAATATTTGTTGAGTTAAATATTATTGTAGATATTTTGAGGTAGACTATTGCTATCTAACCTAGAATTGGAAAAAATATTTGGTTGTGAGTAAGATAGGTTTTGAAGACATATCTCCATAAAAACAAAAATGTATGGGCACATCATATTTTGATTAAAGTGTTGTTGGATTGAATGTTGTGAAATACAAGGTGGAGTGAAAAGGATTGTTTAATAAGCATTGTTGGAAATTTTTGAGTGAGTTTTCATATGCTTCATTGGTGAATTTTTAAGAGAAAATTTGAGATAGAGATTGAGGATTATTTGAGTTAGGGTTTGAAACCCACATTGAGCACTTTGTTTGAAGAAGTTTGAAAAAACTTGTTTAGGGTTAGTGAACAAGTTATGTTTCATTGATTGAATTATTGAGTGAAAATATTGAGCATTGGTTTTGAGTGATATTGAAAGTGAATGTGCAAACATTAGAAATCATATTTGTGAAAGTGATAGACTTAATGATTGGGTAGAACATATTGAGTTTTTAATAGAGTACATCATTCTCTATATGTTCTAAAGGTTAAATTAATTCTGAATAGAATATGTATAAACCACTTAAAGTTAAAGGAATTACTTTAAATATTAGACAAAGCAATTGATAGCATCGTATGCAATATTTGATATTGATTGAGCCTATATTATGAGCTATTTTGAGAATTTTTTTGGGTAGATTTGAAGTAAGTCTTGGTAAAGACTTGAGAGCAGATTGAGCAAGTTATAGAGAGGACTTGAAGGTAGATTTAAGTTGTCTTGGTGAAGACTTGAGAGGATATTGAGCAAGTTACATAGAGGAATTGGAGGTAAATTTGACGTAAGTCTTTGCGAAGACTTGAGAGCATATTGATTTTTTTTTTCAAGCTTTATGTTAAGGCTTGGGGAAAATATAAGTAGATTTGATTGGTTGATTTTTTAAAGCTTTGTGTTAAGGCTTGGGGTAAATTTGAGCAGAGTTGATTTGTGATTGATCAAGCCTTGTGTTAAGGATTGAAGAAATATTTGAGGATAGAGTTTGGGACAAATTTGTGAGCAAATTTGTGATAGACCTGAAATAGAGTTAAAGCAGATTTGTACTACACTTGGGATAAAGTTTGGTGTAAATCTAAGATACAGTTGAGATCAAGATTTGGAGGTGATAGAGCAGAGGACAATAGTCTCCAATGGATAGAGATCCATTAGCTAGGGCAGTGAGGACAGAGGTCTTCAATGGATAGGGATCCATTATCCAAAGCCATTGGGGTAGAAGTCTTCTAGAAGATCATCAACCAAAGTATATGGGAAATAATTATCCTATGGATAGAGATCCACAAACCAAATTAAGGGGAAATATTTATCATATGGAGTGTGATCCGTGAACCAGATGTGAAGATAGAGTTATTTTGTGGAGAAATATCCATGAACCAGTTGAGAAGAAAGAGTTATTTTGGATCAAGTTCCATGAACTAGAGAAGACGGGAAAGAGTTATCCTATGAAGCTAGATCCAAAAATAATATCATTAGAGGATTTGTGTCTCCTTTGGACAGATGTCCATAAACATTGTAATAGCAAATTTATTCCCAAGATATTTTATTGAGAAAATTTAGTGGAAATATTTTCTCTGTGAAGTATCCTACATTGGGTGAACCATGTTAAATTGGTGTCTCTATTGTGTGTGATGATTTATGCATTGCTTTGATTACTGCTACTAATATTACCATTGATAATATTGGATAATATTGTTTGGGAAATAAAAGTAAAAGATGATCTTATATTGTTCACCCCCTCTAAGGAAAGAAAAGTCCCAATTTTGCTAAAAATTTCACTGATCTATTTCCCTCCCTATAAACATACTTAATCTCAATCGCTTAGACTATTAAAATCCATATTTAGATTTTAGAAAGTTCATTCACAATTTTCCAAGAAGGGACATGAACACATTTTATCATATTAATGATATTGAGGAATCCCCTTCAAAAACTACCTTCTTGCCATTCAAAATTTCCAGTTGACAAACCCCTTGAAATAGAGCTCGTGCCTCCACAAAATGACTGGTTTGAGGATCTAAATTTTCAATGAAAGCCATAAAATTCCTCCTATTAGAATCTTTAACCAATATCCCCACACTGACTAGTCTTAGATTCCCTTTAGAAGCTCCATCAAAATTCAACTTCTACGAACCAAGAGGAGGAGGTTCCCAAATAGTTATCTATCTTGTAGGAGCTTTAGGATGATGATCAAAAGAATAATATATAAATAAAAGAACCAAATCCACCACCAAATACCTAATTTAAGTGACCTTATCTAAATAAATTGCATCCAAATTTTAAAAAATGGTAGCAATATCCTGAAGTCCCATGAAATCAGTTGAATGGGAGATATGTTTAAAGTCTAGAATTTCTCTCCTTCCAAATATTCCATCAAACATGAGGTAAACCAAAGGAATAAAAAACCTAAATATGCAGAGATAGAAAGGGGTACCTCCATTGAATTATCAATTTAGACAACTTCAAAAAAACCCAAACCACACCAAATATCCTCAAGAATTAGGAGAAGATAGACTATGAAAAGGGATAATCAGATAATAGGTGCATAGGGGATTCTTCAGCAGTACCACATAGGTAGCATCTAATCAGGATAATCAATACCATTTTATATAAATTATCCAATGTAAGGCACTTCCCTTGAGCTTATAACCAAAATAAAACATTAAATGTGGGGGTAAGACCCTTCATCTAGATATTACTAATAGAAAAACCAAGGATCAAAGGGAATATCTAACAACATGTAGGTTGACTTAACAAAAAAGAAACCATCCTTATTAGCCCCTAACACCAATATGTTTGGCCTATCCTGGTAAGGAATAACTATCCACTTTAGGATGTCCATTAGATATTTTAATGTAATTTATTCTTCCTACAAAATCCTAGAGGAATAAAAGGTTTCTAACATTTTCTATCATTAATAGATACAATGAAGTCACATACCTTCGGTATAAAAGCTTAGCTTGTGATTGATTCCACAAAAATTAGGTGAGGATATGATTCTAATGATCTATCATCTACCCAAGTGTCTTTTAAAATATCAATGCTCTGTCCATTACCTAACACCCATATTCCCCCATTTACGATATCATAGCAACTATAAATAATGCTACAATAGAATGTTCAGCCAAGGGCAAGACTTGGGTCTTTGAGAAAATTACCAGTGTTACCTAAATATTTGGCTAATAATATTTTAGCCCAGTTAACATTATATTTTTGAACCAATCTCCAACCTTGTTTAGCTATTAGTGCTCTATTTAATATTTGTATTCTTCTTAAACCCAAAACTCCCAAATATTTCCTACTGCACACCCGATCCGACACATGTGAGAATTTCATCTTATCCTCAACCAGACCAAAGAAAGGATCATTTAATTTTTTCAATTTTCCAAATATTATTCTCTCAAAATTTAGAGGAGAGAAAATAAGTACACTAGTATGTTTTGTATATTAGACTTAACTAGCATAATTTTACCTACTTGGCTCAAAAGCTCCCCTTTCCATTTCGCCAATTTTCTTTGAACTCTTTATACAGCAAATTACCATAGAGAAGTCTTAATACCACCTTTGAATATTGGAAATCCTAGGTAAACTAAAGTAAGGGAGTCGATTTCACATCCTAAGATCTCAGTAAGTCTCCTCTACCTATCGGGAGGAGTATTCAAGAAGAGCACCTTACTTTTCCTCAAACTCACTTTCTACCTAGATGCTCATTCATAGTCTTGGAGGATATCTTTGATAGCTATGGCCTGAGGGATTGAACCTAAAAATAATAATGTGTCATCAGCAAATTGATAGTGTGAGATTGGGTCAATGGTAGTTGTAGGTTTGATTCCCACCACTATGGGATTCACCTTTAAAGCTCTTCCCAAAGACTCAACCAATAAAATAAATAGATACAGAGACATATGATCCCATGACGAATGCCTCTAAAAATGCTAAAGTAACCACTTTGTGATCCATTAACTAAGATTGATAATTTTAATAATGATATACAAGCTCTAACCAATCTAATCCAACAAGTCTTGAAATCAAATTTCTCCAAAACTCTAAGTATAAATCTCCATGAGACATGGTCGTATTATTTGCACATATCAAGTTTGAGAAAATTTTCTCACCTTCTACTTTTATCTAAAAAATTAATCAACTCGTGCACTACAATAACATCATCCAAAAATTGTCTACCTGCTACAAATCCACTTTAAGGATGATCAATAATTATCGAAATATATACTTTGAGCCTGTTCACCATAGGTTTAGTCAGAATTTTAATACAAAGGCTAATGGGATTTAAATAATAGTAATATTTAGCACCCACTAACTTCAGGATAAGAACTATAAATGTTGATTTTACATCAGCTAGAATTAAATTAGTGTATTGACCTCAAAACTAGCTACGAGAAACACATAGAAAAGAAAATAGATTTTTTTTTTATAGAGAGAGATTCATAAATACCTAACCCCTAAATAATATTTAGTTTATCTACTATTTTTAGTTTACTAAGTTTCCTAAATTTCTTATTGAGTTACATCCACTCAATACCCTACACAAGTTCGTCTGTGTAGGCATATTATGTGTTACCATAAATAAACTTTTCCCTTTCATCATTCTTGATGAGCTAAGCTTATCACCTTCAATACAATAAAATGAATACACCCATAACCATAGCATACACAAGTCCATTTGTGTAGGTATTCTATGCATACTATGAATTAAGCTATTCATATCATCTCCATGATGAGCTATATTAACTCATATGTAATCAATTAGTTTACTTAGTTTGCATTATCCCTAGGGGATATTAATCCCTTATTTTATTTCTAGGTTCAACCTAAGGTTTCATTTCCTTAGGTTACTTTCCATGTTTACCCTAAGGTTTCATTTTCTTAGGTTACTTTCTAGGTTTAGCAAGAAGAAAAGAATAACTTTATCTACTTAAACAATCAAGAAAAAAATCTATGAATAAAACAAGAGGTACTTTAGAAAGTAAGCAAAAATTAAATAAGGGTAAGCATAAAATGGAAGAGAAAGCTAATAAAAAAATATAGATAAATCATGACAATAAATTAAATATACAGTTATCATTCATATAGAATTTTATTACATATATCCAAGTCTGGTAAAAATTCCATACTTTTAAAGAATAAAGTAATACATCACCATCTAGGGATATCTCCCTATAATTCTAGTCTATTTTAGTATAAGTAAAACAAACCGATGCATAGGTTCCAATTGCCATCTTTGATTATCCTTGTCTTTCCATCGATCGTTTGAGGATAGTAGAGGATCATGGAAAGTCACAATTATATGAAAGTCATGCATCTAAATGCATCTATTAGTTATATGAAAGTAGTGCATTTAGTGTTTACTCTACCAAATTACAACTATACAAAATAAATTAAAGTATTCATCCATCTACTATTTAGTTGATATCATAAAAATCTCCTCATTTTTATTTTCACCTCCCCTATGCTCAAGAGGAATTCATTTCAATAGATATAGATAAACTACAAGTCTAACTTTAATCAAATCATTTCACTAATCTTTATTTAACATAATCAAAGTCCCATACCTTTAATCATCAAAAAACAATGTTCCTTTATCTTCATAAATCAAAGTCCCATTACTTTAATTCATAAAATAAACCTTTTTATTTTGTTTCCATAAATCAAAGTCCCCTACCTTTAATTCATAAAATAAACCTTTTCCTTTATTTCTATAAATCAAAGTCCCATACATTAAATTCATAAAATAAACTTTTTCCTTTATTTCCATAAATCAAAGTCCCATACCTTTAATTCATAAAATAAACATTTTCCTTTATTTCTATAAATCAAATTCCCATACCTTTAATTTTATAACCTTGTAGAAATCATACACCTAACTAATATATCAATTGATATCAAAAATTAAAGCATAAAATATCGACAATAATAAATTATACAATAAAGAGAATGTTTCTTTTATTAAATATTTTGTCAAATACGATCACAAGTACATCCCTCATAGGGATATTCAATGTTGATACAATTAGTATTGAAGACCCTCTAAACGAAGGGGTGGTGTAATTCACACTCTCCACAAAGACATGAACTGCTCAAGATCAATGGTGACCTTCTTCTCCACGATTAGAGTCAAATGTTGCCTTGAATGCCTTGAAATGGATAGATCTTGTAAACCCTATGTCCAATAAATAACAATAAAGGATTAAAGGTAAAGATGACCTCTCTTGATGAGGCTTTTGATGGAAATGTGCATAAATGATGATAAAGAAAACAATAAACATGTAAATCTATGAAGACTAGCATAAAATCATCAAATTACTATGAAGCCTATAATGAAATCATGTAATCTAGTTATGAAACATCCCAATTAGCCATTATAAACTTGAATTGCATGAAATAACAAGAAACTATGCTAAATTGATAAATGCAAGGAAATGAGAGCAAATATATTCCTAATTTGTAGATTTAACCATACAAATACATGAAAGGATATTAATATAATGTAAATATACCAAATAAGTGCATAAAATGGAAATCTATGGCTAAAACAGAGGAAATGAGATGCGAAAACCTCATCACAGGTCTGAGGTGTAGCTGGCACTATTAGTCATGGTTGAGATAAATATACTCTTGCTCTTGTAATCATGACATGTATCCTCAATTATATCTATTGAATTGATGTTCAATGGTCACCTCTATGTCCTCTGATAGATTGATGGTCAAATTTGATGAGACTCACATTCGATTGGTTTGATTGTGTGATTGTGCCTCCTAGTCCTTTGAAATCTCCATTGATGGATTCAAATTTGTCACTCCATAATTGGGCAACATTTCAAATCTCCTCAAGGGGTTATCAATTTGCTATCCATTTCGACAGAGCTGAACTATGTTCAAATGCAAACTTTCTCTAGTGTTTCTCCCCAATTTTGATGGGGGTCTAGCTTCATGAAGAATCCAAGAACAAGAAACCTACAATTGGATTAGTTGGAGGGAACCTTCTCAAAGATTTCCCATCCAAAACAATTTGAATCTCCATTGCCCAGGCCATTGCAACCAAATTTGGCTTGGCTCAGGATCCAAAATAGTTTTGATGCTAGCCACAACTCTAAGGTGTAGCTAGCTCTATTAGCCATGAGTTTCAGCCATGTCTAAGGTTGAGTTAGCCAAATCTGCACAAATTGAGTGGTTAAAACCATTGATTCACCTTGGATCTATCCAAGATCTTTCATTTAATATTTTGCAAAAATAGACCTCCTAAAATGATATCATAGGTTGAATGATGATCATTAATCTGATCAAAATTAGATGCCCAGTCCTTCCAAAGGATACACATCTTAGAATCATTGCTTCCAATTGAGGGAAGGCTTAATTTCAAAAAGCATTTGCAAGCTCCAGTGGTGATAGGGTAGCTTTAGTACTACAATATTACCGATAGGTGGAGATCTACTAAATTAACTGTCATAGTTGCTTTTTGCCCTAGCAAAGGGTAAGCTTATGATAGTCATTGACACTGATTTGTAATATGAACGTAATTTGACAATATCGAGTGATATCTTATTGAATTTGATTATGATTATTGATATTATGACTACCCCCTCAAGAGATGATTCAATGAGGGTAGGACAATTGAATGAAGTGACGAGTCACTTGACCAACATGAGTGATTTGAACAATTGTAAACTTTAACACTTTGATATTACTTGGCAAGGCCTAACTCAGCCATGATTACAACTATTAATAGTCACTGTATATATCTATCCCATGGAGCAGTCCGGTCGTAATGGCCTTATTGGGGAATCAAGATGATAAAAATTCCAATTAGGCATGATTTGAATCATAATGCAAACTTCCTTCTATCAAAGTTTTAATACTAGGAGGTGCGGTGGCTTCACATTCCTTCGCAACATAATTTTACGTGTATGTGGAATGATGTCCTAGACTAGAGCATCTCTCTTCCACAAACGATAAATTATACCCCATATATTCTTAAGATGATTTATTCATCTTGCCAGATTGCATGGAACACAAGTCACTACAACCGCCAAGTGTATAGAATAAATCATCATATACAAGGCACATTTGGATTTTAATTATTTGAATGTTTTGTTAATTTTTGAAATATTTTAAGATTCTTCACCATTATATTTTTTTAATTTTGTATTTTTAAGCCCCTCATGGTGAAATTTTGAGGGTATTTATTGTTGGATGCTAGTTGCACTTGTAAGATGTAGCTAATTTCTATAATTTACTTAGCCGTAGCTTCGATCTGTGATTAGAAAACCTTAATTCTGCACCCGCGATTGTCAACCATGGTTGAGGGTAAAATTGAAAATATAAAAAAAAATCTATCATTTTCAATGTTATTATTTTCAATTGCCAAGATGGAAAAATGAGAGATTTGAGAGATAAACTTGCACTTTTGACATGGAATGCTGCTAAACACCCATGCAAAATATCTCATGGCAGACCAACCAGAGGCGTCCACTAGTGGTAGAGCTAGTGTGACTAAGGTAGCCACACCCATCTCTCTTATTTGATTTACCCAATTAAAAAGAACCTCATAAATTAATAGGTTAAATTAACAACACTAAACTACCGGTAAATAATCTCACCATAGTTAGGGTTTAGCGTAGGCTATCTTAGAGGAGGGAATTTAATTTTTAGGTTTTTTTGAGCTAGGAAGTGACCCCAAAAAGGTCATTTCTCTTAGCTGCGGGTGGCAACTATGATTATCAATTGGAAAATTAGGGGTCACGGTTGTTAGTCATGGTGGGATTCAAATCCCAAAAGTCATAACTTTGACCGTTTTCGTCAGTCGTGGGTCCCAGCCGTGGTTGAGAGACTTTAGGAAAATCTTCATTTTTTTTTATTTTTTTTGTTTTTGGCTAATTTAATTGATTTTTTTTAATGATTGAAGTGCAATATTGATTTTTTTTTAATGTGTTGCATGCATTTGTGAATGGTTTTATATTTTTAAATATTTTTGAATTTGTTTGACCTTTTTAAGTATGTTTTTTGATGTTTTTGATTAATTTTACATATATTATTTTTCTCTCTTTAAAATTTGATTATGAGGGTAAGGGAATCTGATATCCTTTGTACCCTTTGCACTGGCATCAATGATACTAAGTAGACCTGGTTTGGAGTTATCATATTTGGCTATGTATTAATGCTTCCATCTATCAGAGTCGACCAGGCTTACATGACTGCTTTGGCCCATCACTAGGATGCGAGGACCAACACCTTTCACCTAATCACAAGTGAGATTACTATCACTCTAGAGGATGTCTATCGCATATTTCGGACCTCAATATATGTCAAGGCCATCACATCTTCATCCATAGAGGAAAAGGATGTTGTATTCCAACAAATTTTTGGTGTGCAGAGTGATGAGGCATAGACAGATTTAGACCATGGTGGGGTCCACATTGAGGACTAGTACCATGAGAATATTTTCTCATGGTGGGTAGCTATATTCATGCACTTGATAGTCTAGATTATGGTACCCAATGCATCAAGAGTGAGGTTCCCTTGGAACCTCTTGGCGAGGATCCGAGATGTACTAATGAGCAGCACCAGAGAGCCACTGATCCTATCTTGGGAGAGCGCTCTACTTGCACAACTCTAAGAAGACCTATATAGGATTACACAAAGGAGCTACACAAGAGTCAATTGTAGTCTTATGCTACATATTTGGGTGTGGAAGTACATAATAGTTAAGCCCCCATGGGACTCCCCTTTAGATTTCTAACATTGCTGAGGGGAGCTAGTGCTATGCTGCGTTATGGCCTCGAGAGTCTGAGGGATTTTGGAGCAGGTCTTGAGTAGAGTATGTGTAGTACTACATTGATTAGCTTGCATGACTACGGCTTGGGAAGACACTATGGAGGCCCTGCATGGATTGTCATGCATTTTTGGAGGTAGATAGGTATCTCAGGAGGACATGGTACGATAGATGTATTCTCGAGAAAAATCCCAAGATATTAGAGTTCTTCTACTTTTCCCACATGACCAGGAAGTTTGGAATCTACTAGGACATTCCACCCGCACCCACTATATACTATTGTCTTAAGGTGGAGTAGGACTTGGTATGGCCTTAGGTGACTCCACTGGGGTATGGGGACAATGATGTCCTAGGGTCTGGTATGGAAGATGTAGGGACCATGGTATACTATGATGCTTGGTGGACTACCAGGATCTAGTGGGGTGATGGTCCACTAGGCAGACCTACAGATGGTGTGGTAGTAGCATAAGTAGGTTAGGCAACTTAGGTATATCTAGAGGGAGTAGACCCTCATGGGTGTAGAGTGCACCAATGTAAATAGGGTGTATGGAGTGAGGTAGCAACAGTAGAGGATGAGCCCCAGGCTGAGGAGGAGTGAGGAAGAGCCAGAGCCAAATAGTGATATCCCCCAGCTAAAGGCCTAGGTGGCCAAATTATAAACATAGGTGGGGATCCTATAAATGTAAATATTGGGATGAGATACCTCTATAGCCACTCTACAATCTTAACTAAGAGACACATAGGATCAACTATCATAGGGATAGGAGTAGTTGTGAGGATACCAAGAGGAGAGGAATCTTCACTTGGCATAGATTGAGAGTGCCACTATAGATTTGGAGAAGATGATACTTGATCGAGATCTTGCATAGTCTCAGCTACAGCTTAGGACTCATGAGAGGGATCTAACAAGGAGTGCAAGAGGTGAGACCTTGACTCCATAGGTTTCTCCTGTGGCTCCATCTGTACAAGGACACACAAGTTTGAATCTTGATGTAGAGATCAAGAGGCTACAAGCTATTATCTAGACCCATATCAATCGGTGCACATCATATACTGCTCATATCACTCACCTAGAGGGAGTGGTTGAGCTATGTAGTGTCCAGATTCTAGAGAGGTTCATAGATCTAGGGACTCAGAGGACTCAGACCCGAGAGACAAGGTAGTCTTCTTCTCAATCTAACCACAAGACCCACAAGATGAAGAGGTCTACTGGTACCAACTCTAGATGGACTCATAAAGATGGTGGAGGCGATGGAGGAGCCTCACAGGAATGGGGTGCAGGTCACTCATGATCATGCATAGAGCATTTTATATCATTTTTGGGTGTAAGGTTGAGGACCTACATAGTTGTGGTCGACAGGCATTTTTGGCATACCTATGTACTCTTTTTGACACACGTATATATATATATATATATATATATATATATATATATATATATATATATATATATATATATATATATATATATATATATATATATATATATATATATATATATGGTTTGACTTTATGAGACTCATTATATATGTACATTTATTTATTTTATGTTTATGATATGCATATGGATGTAATTTTTATATGCTATATTGATTTGACACTATATGATGTGATGTATGGATGACATGCACTAGCCATATTATGGATGTATGACTAGATATTGTGATCTAGATGTGTATATGTACTACTATGATGTATGCATATGGATGCAATGTTAGATGTTAAATGCATGTTTAATTTGATTTACTTGTATGCATTTAATTTATGATGCTATGATATGATAAATGTGATGTATGTAATGCATTATTTACATGATTATGATCTAATGTAAATGAACATGTATGCTTTAATCACTTAAAATATAATGTATGAATGCAATATGAGTTTAAAAATATAGTGGGCAACACCACAAAATGTAGAAAAATCATGAAATGTAATTTTTTTTTGAGTAATACTTATTATACACATTCACCACAGGGATTGAACCCGGGTCACATCACCGATAATACAAGTGACATCCTTGCCAGTAGACCACACTCACGAGGATATGAAATTTAATTGATATATATATTATCAAAATAATTTAATCAATTAGACATCCATATGTGAGATGAGATGAAACAAATGAGATATGTAGTGATATTCTGAGATGAGATGATTTTTTGCTATTTGGGAATTTTTGAGGTTTTGCATGAGACTCAAACACCCTAGTTGAATTATCAACAACTGTATACTGGCTATACTATACTTCTAAAATATATGACTACAAAAAACTATTCATTACCTATGTGTGTGCAAATGAATATTTTTGATGAGACACAAGACTTACCTCATTGCCAGGTGGGATTCATTCAGCCCATTGTTGTAATGAGGATCACCACATGCTCACCCAATCCTAGGTTTGGATTTTAGTTGGACTAGACTACTAGGCAATACAGGGCACCTAAAGCTAGCTCATTTGTGATTTTCTAGACCTACCCCAATGTCAGGTGGGATTCATTCAGCCCATTGTTGTATTAGGGATCACTCCATGGTTTTGAGTATTTATCGTTCCAGGGTTTCAAGTTAACTCTCTTATTTTATTCAATTTATTGGGATACTTGCTCATATATAGTGATAAAAATCATTGTTTATTTTGTAATTTTTTGAAGAGCAAGGGATAGGATTTGACTCTGGGATTTTGCTCCTTTTTGTGTAAGAAAGGTATTTATTCAAGTAGGGGGAGAACTTGTACTTTTTCCAATGACCTCTACTCTAGACCACTACTCCTCATAGATGAGCAAGTAATAAAACCTTTTACTTAGGGTGTCTAGTACCGCTTCATAGTGTTAATATTCCCTTGTCCTAATTAGGATTGTTTAATTTATTTATTAGTGACAGGATTTTGATATGCTAAGTGCTATTAAAACTATACCTCATCCTCAAAAGCAAAGCAATATTTCTACAAACTCTTGATAAGACCACTAGGTATGGCTGAATGATCGAAAAACCCTAGTATATTCTTCATAGCAATAGGAGGGGTTGTGTTGAGAAACACAATTACTCACAAGAGTGATGGATGATGATGATAATGCATAGATGCATGATTGAAATACAAACATGGTTTTCTTTATAATATTGTAAATAGAACCTATCCTAATGCAAGTGTGATGGATGGAAATGCCTAATGCAATGCAATTAAATGAAATGCATATGCAAAATGAAAAAGCATGATGCAAAATGAAAATGCATGATGCAAATGAAATGCAATATTTTTAGATTTTATTGCTTTTTGATTTTTGTGGACTTTTAAATTTTCCATATTATTAGATTTTTGAATTATTATGTATGGAACTAATATGAAGGATGTTGAGAGGTTCAAGATCTTCAAAACCTTCAAGCAATGTTAGGTGATATGTTACAGGTTCAATTTGCTCTTAGATTATATATGGACCTAACCAATTAGCTGTAAATTTATCTCGCAAGTGCGATGGTAGGTTTAAGTTCTGTTGGTTCTCTTTCAACACAATATCACAAACTTTAAAGTCTCTCAGATGGACTTTATTATTGTAAGCTTGTTTTAACTACTCTTGATAAACGTGGAGATGCTCAAGCACATTCATGCACCATTCATCAAGTAGAGTTAATTGATCTAGGTGAGCTTACCACATAGTATCATCATCGATGAACTCTTTCAATGCAATGCATAGTGTTGGAATTTCCAAATCTAAGGGCATGATGGCCACAATGCCATATACTAGTGAAAATGGGGTTGCCCTATTGGGTTTTTGAATGCTATTCCTATAAGCCCATAATGCAAGGGGTAGTTGGATGTGCCAATATTTGTGGTTTTCTTGTACCATATTTTTAAACATGGCTACCACTATCTTATTTGAAGCCTCAGCTTGCTTGTTTGTTTACAGATAGTATAGAGTTTGCAAAACTATGTTGTATATTGTACTTGGATGTCAAAGCCCTTATAGTTTTGTTCTTGAATGACATTCCATTACCTAATATTATCTTGGATGTATACCAAAATGACTAATAATATTGTGAAGTATAAACTCTGCAATACACGCTCCAGTTGTCATTGTTAAAGGGATTGCTTTAATCCACTTTGTAAAATCCTTAGTAGCTATTATAATAAATGTATGTCAGCTCGATGATGGGGGAAAATATTACCAATTATATCTAAACCCCACTAAGCAAATGGCCAAGCCACTTGAATGGGCTATAAGGCATGTGATGGCAAGTGCATAAGATTTACATGATGCTAGCTTTAATGCATTTATTGACATAAGCAATGTAATCCTTCTCCATAGTGGGCTAATAATAACCCATTTGAAGGATGTGCTTGACAATGGCCATGCTGCTAAAATGGACACCACATGTACTATCATGAGCCTGCAAAATTGCCCAAGCTGATTCTTGGGGTTCAATACAACGAATGAGGATTCCATAATAGCTTTGACGATATAAGATATCTCCAAGCAAGACATCCTTTGTCACTTTCTGTCTGATTGTGGACTTTGCGACGTGTGAAAATCCATGCGGGATTAAACCAAGCTTAATGAAGTCATGTAATTGTGACATACAATCCTGATAAGCTTCTACCTCAACTTATAAGATGATTTGTTCCCCTGGAATTTTGTTGTGTATGAATGCAGACTGGGATACAACCTTGTGGTGAATGGTGGTGTCATTCCTTGTACGACCCTATGAGATAAAATATCCCTAGGACACCTTCTTTAGAAAGTCTTTGGCTCTATTGAACCACTCTTGGTTTGTTTCTATATGAATCATGTTGACTGGTTCCTTGTTATCAAAAGCTACATGCTACATCGCGATATGTGATAGAATATTTACATGAATGGTAGTAAAATCGATAGACTAATTTTGAGATATTAAGGATCTCAAATACACCATACTATCTACGAATCTATTTTATGTATGAAGGATTACCTCGATTTTGTACCACTCTATATGGGTTAGATAAGTGTTAGCAAGATCCTTGTAAGATTTTAATATGAGACACCTACATTGAAAAATTACCTTCACTTGATTGACTATGAGAAGGGAATCACCAAATATGTTTAATCATTTAATATTCATGGTGACTAATATTTTGAGACCCAATATTAGGTCTTTGTACTCAAAATTGTTATTGGTACAAGGAAATTCTAACTTAAATGATAAGGACATCAAGGCAATTCCTACACCACCCCCTTGCTCACACTTTGAACCATCAAAGAACATAGTCATATTAGCTTTGTTACCTAGTTCTTCAGTTTTTAGTGCTTTTGATAATGCAAAAAAAACATCATAAAGAAGCTCCATGGTGAGGGGCTTCCTATTCTCGAGAGGCACCTTTTCTAGTTGATTAGCTATGACCTATCCCTTCATGGACTTTTGGCTAATGAGTTCCAATTCAAATTCTATCAATATCATGATCCATTTCATAGTACATGTATAATGATATGTCTTGCTCATCATATACTACAAATGATTTTATTTGGATATCACATACATCATATGACTTAACATTTAATGGTGCAACTTCTTCATTGCAAACACTAGTACTAAACACAACTTCTCTGCGTATGCATACCCAAGCTCGTAACTCACCAAGGTGTGACTAATGTAATATATCGCTTGCTCTTTGTCTTGCACATTATTTTTGGCCAACATGGTTCCCAATGCAAAGTTAGTTACCGATATATAGCAAAAAAGGCACATCTAGTCTTGGTGGAGCTAACACTGGTAGGATTGTTAGGTATTACTTGATATCTATGAAGGCTGCTTGGCAGTTCTCGTCCAAATTGAATGGGACCCCCTTGTGTAGTAGTCGATTCATGGGTCGTCATTTGTTCGATAATTGTGCGATAAATCACTTTATGGATGCTACTTTTTCTTGAAGACTTCTTAGCTCTTTGATATTTGTGGGAGGATGCATTTCTAATATGTCTTTTACCTTTGCAAGGTTAACTTCAATGCATAATTTTGAAATGATGAATCCCAAGATATTTCTTGAAGTTACGCCAAATATGCACTTCTTAGGATTCTACTTGACATTATGCTCTATCAGATGATCGAAGACCTTCCTCGGGACCTCTACATGCTCTGAATGCAGCAATGAATTTACCAATAAGTCATCGATATAATCTTCCAAGATCTTATGCATGTAGTCATGAAAAATGTATGTCATGGCTCGTTGATATGTGGCACCATCATTTTTAAGGTCAAATGGCAGAATTTTATAATAGAATTTTCCCCATGGCATTGTAAACACGATTTTATGCTGGTCTTTGGTTTTAATCTAAATTTGATTGTAACTAGAAAAACCATCCATAATGGAGAGCATCTCATGACCTATAGTTGTATATATACGAGCATCTATGTTGGGCAACGAGAATGAATCCTTTGGTGTTGTATTTTTTAGGTCTATGAAATCCATGCAAATATAGATCCTTCCATCATTTTTTCCTACAGGTGCCATGTTTTATACCCATTCTGGATAGTTGATGGAGATAATGAACTCTACGTCCAACAAATTATGCATCTCATATTTAACCATTAAAGTGACTCTTGGATGCATCTTCCTGAGCTTCTACTTGATAGGAATTTTAGAGGGATCTAGAAAAAGGTTGAGTAACCAATTTTGGATCTAGTCTCGGTATGTCCTTGTATATCCAAGCGAAAATATCAGTTCTCTCTTTTAGTAGAGGTATGAGTATAGGAATCCCATCAGGAGATAGAATCTCTCCAATTTTGATTTTATTAGGATTAATAGGATCATTACTAATATCCACATCGAATGTTTCCTCTACTAACATATGAAATCCCTCCTCAAGATGGTGAGGTGTAGGAATCAAGTGGATATCATCAACTGGGTTTAAATGTCCTACATAAAAATTTCCCTCAGTGTGATAAACATCATGTGCAAAACTTGGCATAAAATGAAAAGGTTGTAGTATTTCTTTTTTAGGGAAGAAATCTTCAAGCTCCAGAAGTGAGTCAGCATAATCCCAATCAATAGCGTCTACATTCAAACACAATGGTTTGGAGGGATCCTGTGAGTTGCAAAGTGGAGTGGTTAAATCAATGGAGATCATATTTATGGAATGGATTAGATCTTCAAAAACATGTGTGTGAAACTCTATCTTATCTATGTTGTTCACATACCTGAGATGTGGCTTTGGGGGTATGGGGATATCTAGATCTAGTCTATGAATAGACTTGAAAGTGGGATCATTGGGCTCAAGGAGATCCATGTACATCGATGGATCAAGAAATACTATATGATAAATCATATACAAATTGGGTGGTCTCCCTTTGAGGCACATGCCAGGATAGACTCTCTGATACATCTCATCGATGTCAATCAGCTCATGACATTGGTGCAAATAGTAAGGCTTAATATACACTCTCTCAGTCTCATACTCATCATCACTATCGTATATGATACCTTCACCATGGTCAATAGGAATCGTGTGATTAGAAATATGAGGCCCCAGGTAGGCCTGTTCTATTTCATCCTCATGGTCACTATCAACCATGAAGAATCTCTCGATATCATCCATTTTTTCTATGGTTAATAGATGACAAATATTTAGAGGGCATAAGTAGGCTAAATCAATCTCATCCTCATATTGTTCATTGTGTGAGGATTTATCATCATCATCTATTCTAGAATTACAATTGGGTCCATCAATTTTGACAATGGACTCTGCTTGCACTTCCTTTGAAGCAAGTTTTGATTTAATGTCAATTGCTATATCCATATTTTGGATCTGCATACTAGTGTTGTTGGTAGCTTCATGAATTTCATTATTCAAGTCGGCTCTTGTATTGTCTCCTTGATCTACTTCTACCATGATGTGCTCATGATAGATATCTAGTGGCACTTTTGAGACATAGGTTACCTACCTGTTACCCCTTCTCGTGTAGAAATGGTTAGGGTGATAAGGATTCTAGTCCACATCATCCCCTAAACTAAGTTTTAGATAATCTAAAGATGCTACTAGGATCTTATATTGTCCTTGGATATGATATCCTAACCCAAACCTATAAGTTGGTATTTGATACTATGGTTTGATGGGAACTTTGTGCCCTTGCTCAAATAAGCCCAAGCCGTAACCATGCCAATGGTAATGTTCAAAATAGTGTAAGGAAAATTTAGGGTTAAACAAAAAATGAACATTCATAGATAATGGTTCATCATCATCCTCATCTATGGGCATATGATTTTCATATTGGTCAAGCCCTCCATAAATGAAGTTTGTTTGGTTAGGTGGCAACCCTAGTGGTACCACCATTCCCATGAGCAAGAAATGGGCTTGAGGTCAACCCATGTCTTGTGCAGTTTTGATAAATGGTGTTAATATCACGTTATACATGATATATTCTACTAATCTAGGATTAACCAAATGTATGGTCACTTGCAGTGTAGATGACCCTGCTAAAGATGTAGGGAAGGTAGGCTAAGATGCCTCCTCGACTTGATTTTGAGAATTCCCTTCATCCATGGGACTATGGATCTTGACAGTTGCTACCTTGGGCACTTGCTTTATATTTTTTTTCCTATAATTACCTTAAGCTTCTTATCATTCCTAAGAACCTTGAATGCCATCGAATTTTTTGAAGCTGCTATTGTGTGCTCTGATAGTTGCAGTGTTATTGTAGAAGGTCCTGCACACACTTATTTGAGTTTACCTTCTAGATGTTTAATGGGTGATGTCATTTGTATATCCAAATGCATTGAGGGAAGAATGAAATACCCTATCAAATTGGCTAAGTTCGCATAATTAAATGGCTCTTCATAAGAAGGTACCATGTGAACTTGTCCCTCATGTATATACTTTATACATTGATGTAAGATCGAGGGAACACAACACATTTCTATAATACAATGCCTCCCCAAAAGTATGTTATACTGCATGGTGCCTTCGATCACATGACACATCATAGGATGGTCTCTAGTCCAACCTAAATAATATGGAATATGGTACCTACCGTTGAGCATAGCACATTATTGAATGCTCTCAAGGTAAAAGTAGAAAGTACAATGTGCGACTGCGACAACTTCAGATTTTTTAATGCCTTGGTAGTAATTATGTTGATTTATGATCCTATATCAATCAAAATATACTTGAATGGTGTATGATTAACACACAATTATATGTAACGGTGGGTCTGCTATAACAGTTAAAAGTATTTTAATCTCATGATCATGAAATTGGATCACTGATTCACTGCACTATTGCACATGTTCCACAAAGTACGTAAATGCTTTAGGGTCCTAGGACTAAAATTTGATTGATCTTAGAATATCCATGAAAATCTCCCTATGTTTAGGATACTATTGAATCAATTCATATATTGACAACTTTGTTGGAGTTATCTGTAGGATTTGAACTAGCCTACTCCTAATTGTCACCATCGGTCTTGTAGGTGGGCTTGGAATTTTTTATGTTGGTATTTGTTGAGGCACAATGTACACTCTAATTGGAGCTAGAGGCATATTTTGACCCTTATACCTCCCTTATATTGTGACAACATTAACCATACTGATAAATCCATGAGTTTGTGGTTCGACCTGCACTTGATTCGCATGATCGAAATTGTTCCTCAACAAATCATAATTTGGTTAGGATTTTTTGAATATCCCCATACTCTGATTGTATGGAACTTGAGGGTTGTCCATAGTTAGCTCACCTATTTTTATCATGTTCTGTACTACATGTTTAGAACTCCAACATCCTTTGATTTCATGTCCTTTTTCCCTATGGAAAGCATAGTACAGATCATCCCTATACCATTTTGGTTTGGGTTGATTATGGTCTTGTTGAGTGAATATTTTGTCTCACAACAAAATGACCACACAACTAGAGTTTCTAACAGGAAACTCTTTCTTGCAAAGAAATAAGTTATTAATTTTTTATTTCTCCAAGCTTCTTGTGGAACAGATCTCTATATGCATAAAATCGATTTCAACTTAATGCACATAAACAAATATATCCCAGAATAACTCAGATCCTGCAAGTAACTGTTAACAAGGGGCCTTTGTTGATTCACAACCAACTTTGTAACCCTAATTTGTTAAAATAATCAATCATGCAACAAAAATCCTTCTAATGTTCTAACATTAATGGTTTATTCTAATGTTAATTGGTTCATTTTATCTTTTTTTAATCATTACATTATTTTAACGTTAGTCTTTAATATGAGATTAAACGTATCGGGAACTAAAACAGAAAATGTTCTTATACAAATCAGTTGGAAAACCAAAGAAGGATGTTAATCCGGTTAGCAATCTCCTCCTCGCAAAACCCCAAGTTAAGAGATGAAGTTCTAAGACAACCCGACCGAGCGGACTTGTACTAACACACAATCCAATCAGATCAGATGCAAGACTCTAAGGAAAGAACATAACTGCATCATTCTTTCATTCACCTATCGTAACCCATCTCATGGCGTAAACGAATAGATACAAGAAAAAATGATGCAAAGGAAAGATTGACAATGAAAACAATAGTCTTAGCTTCGATCTCCTTTTGATTTTACACACAAAAGTCGCTTTTACCAAATAACTCCTTTATTTCAACAAATAATGTCCTTTTTTGTTACAATCTCCAACCCCGTATCCATTTACATTTTTGCTATTTAAACTTTCTGTCGCTGCTCTCGGCTGCTCTGTGATGCTTCGTTTCAGTTTCTAGGACGCTTCATTTTAGTTTCCTACCTCTTGGTGTTCTAACCCTTCGCATGCATTTGCAACGCTTGATCTTCTCTGCGGCCAACAACTGTCGATTCGAAGCGTTACTCTGATCCTCATGCATTTTGCCACGTGTTCAGCGCTCTCTGCATGCTCAGTAACGGTCCCCAAAAATCTCGACTAAAAATAGCCCGCGACCTTGCTTCTTTGCTTTCGTAGCGATATCGCGACATGTCACGAAATCGTGACATGTCGCGATATCGCGACACTTTCATTCTCCGTATGCTTCGGCTATAACCCCATCATGAAATCACGACCATTTTACCCATCGAGCCATCTTACCGCAACCCGTCGTGATATCACTACCGCTTTCTCTACTTCGGGCATGGTCTTCATTTCTGTCGCGATATTGCTACCGTTTCTCTGCTTCGGGCATGGTCTTCATTTTTTTCACGATTTCGCTACTATTTCTCTGCTTCAGGCATGGTCTTCATTTCTGTCGTGATATCGCTACCATTTCTCTGCTTCGGGCATGGTCTTCATTTTTGTCACGATATCGCTACCGTTTCTCTGCTTCGGGCATGGTCTTCATTTCTATCGCGATATCGCTACCGTTTCTCTGCTTCGGGCATGGTCTTCATTTCTGTCGTGATATCGCTACCGTTTCTCTGCTTCGGGCATGGTCTTCATTTTTGTCGTGATTTCACGACATCTTCTCTGTGCCGTACACTTTGCCGAAACACGTCGCGAAATCGCGACCATTTTCCCTGTCGGGCCACTTTGCCAAAACACGTCGTGAAATCGCGACCATTTTAATCAGCCGTACACTTTGGCAAAACACGTCACGAAATCGCGACCATTTTCTCCTTCGGCCCTTTCTATCCACTTGCATCGCGAAAACGTGACACGTCGCGATTTCGCGACGCCTCTTCGAGCTATGCACCTCTATCCCAGTTTTGTCGCGATTTCGCGACCATTTTCTACCTTGTGCCCTCTATCCACTTTCAAGCCACGAAAATCAAACACGTCGCGATTTCGCGACGTTTTCGCCCACCTGCTGCCGTTGACCATGTTGACCACGATTTTGCGACACGTCACGATTTTGCTACAGTTTTTCCTTCTACCTTTCTCTCTCCTCTCTGGGCCGCGACGGAGCAACATGTCACGATTTCGCTGCCATTTTCATCGTCCGTACACTTCGTCAAAACACGTCACGAAATCGTGACCATTTTCTCTGCGTCGGAGCGACATGTCGCGATATCGCGACACTTTTCTTTTTTCAGCGGCGACGGTGCGACATGTCACGATTTCGTGACACTTTTCTACACTTGCACATTTTGCCCCCTTTTCTTCATTTTTGGCATCTGGGTCAGTGAGATTTTCTCTGAAAACCTGCAACAAGGTGGGTCCCCAATCTTGGGGTGTGTTGTGGATTAACCACAACAAATGGCGACTCTGCTGTCAAATGCTCCAGAGCATTTTGTGGGAACCCAACCTAAAATATATGAGCTTAGATACGGGATTTAGCACATAAAATATAAACAAATACCAACGAGATCAGAAGTACATGAAACATCAGAATCATTAGTATTAGCTCGGTGTGTGCTATTTGTTTTCATTCCCCATCGCTTGGACTTGATCAACCTTCCATTGTCAACTTTGCATGCATGCATGTGTGAGATTGTAAATGATTTGTGAAACCTAATGAAAAATGCTTAGAGATTTGCTTCTACAAATGCATAGACTTTCTAACATCATATACAAATATTCAAGATTGTCAAACCCTCTTAGGATCAACCATGTGTATAATGAATTGTTTTATTAGATCCCAAAGTTGGTTATGAGTCACTATTATCTTGAACCTATGTGTAAGTGAAAGTGAAATCAGAGCTTTGGGAAATCAGACTCCCAAATTAATCTAGATGGGGGTTTAACCCTATTCTTACTACTATGATTTGGAATTCATTACCTCACTTTGAGCAAAATGATTTAACCAATTATGGAAGAAATGGTCATGCTAGTCCAACCCTATGAACAGTCAGTGGTCTTGTTTTTTAGACAAGACATGTTGTCGTGCATGGGCATACCTAACCCCATAATCCATGACTTAACTTCATTTCTTTGGACCTTGGGGATGACTACCCATCCTTTGTAGAGGACAAGTAGTACGATCCTTTCAATCCAATATAAAGATGAGATGGGAAAAAGTTAATTTTACTTCTTGGATCTTAGGGATGACTACCCATCCTTGCCAGGGGACATGTAGTACGATCCTTCCAATCCAAGACTTAGATGAAAATGAAGAATATTATTTTATTACTTAGACCTTGGGGATGACTACCCATCCCTTGTAGAGGACAAGTAGTACGATCCTTCCAATCCAAGTTTTATCTTGATATGAGACATATGAGCTTTGGGGAATCAGATTCTCAACCTAGGCGAGATGAGAATTATGCCCTATCCTTACTACTCCATGTGGGTCAAATCAAAGCTTTGGGGAGTTGGATCCTCAACCTAAGTTTGATGAGGACTTAACCCTATCCTTACTACTATGATTTTAGGCTTTAAGCTTAATGGAAGTGGTAAAAACCACTGTTTTAAGGATCATGTTGCATAATAGGATAGACATGAAATATTCCTTTCGCTTGACCCTTTTCTTCCAAGGAAGGTTTTGATCATTTTGCCCAAGATCTTTTTTAGTGTGTACAAATTGTGCTTGGTTCTAGATATCCTGGGGCTCAGTTTCCAACCTTAGGATTTTTCTTTATTTATGTTATAGTATAACCTTAAGAGGATTTAACACACTTTAATGATTTGTATCTGAAATGCATATGCAACTAAGATGGCATGTATATGCAAAGTGAGATGTAAGATGAATGCAATGCTCTTTAAATTGCAACTGAAGTATTACCATAATTTGTAAAACTGACTACTTCATGCATCACAAGCCTCAAGCGATATTAATTAACTATTTGTATTACATGTGGAGCTTTTACAATATAATTCCAATGCTTCATATTCTCCCAATCTTAGGCATGTGTTTAACATTTCAAACTTTTATTCCCTTTTTTTTTTTTATATATAAGACAATGAAAAAAATGTCAAATAAACACACCACCTAAATGTCCAACCTGCACACACAAAACAAAGCACAACATTAATACAAAGACCTGAACATGTCAAAACACCCAACTTAAATATCAAATCTACACACAAAAGAAACCAAGCACAACATTAATACAAAACTAGACATGTCAAGAACACACACTTAAGTATCAAATCTGCACACAAAAGAAGCAAAGCATGGCATAATTACATATAATACAAACCCATTGCCTCAAGCACGGAAGTAGTGTTTCAAGTGCAACCCATTGATAGGTAATGCCAAATCCTTTCCATCCAAGGTTCTTAGTCTAAAGCTGTTTTCCCCTAGGACTTCGAAATCTGGTAGGGACCCAACCAAAGGTAATCAAACTTATCATGCTCCCCTTTCTTCTCATGTCTTTTATCCCATAACGGCACTAGATCTGATATTTTAAAAGCCTTTGCTCTAGACTTTTTGTCAAACCATATTTTTACTACATCCTGGTGTTTACTAAAATGAAGCATAGCTTCATCCCTTTTTTCATCCAGAAGCATTAATTGCGTTAGTCTAGACTTAAGTTTATCATTAGTTCCGAAATAATCTTTCATGAAATGCAGTGTTTGTAATCCGAGATTTGTAGGAAAAATGGGATCCTGTCCATAAACCGAGATGGTAAGGAGATGTTCCTATTGCTTCTTTGACTACGATTCTATCAGCCCAAAGGGCCAACTTAAGCTTGTTGTGCCGGTCCTGCGGATTTCTTTCCAACAATTTTTTTATGACATTTAATAGATTCTTGTTGGATGATTCGGCCAATCCGTTACCTTGCGGGTAATAATTGGAAGAGAATTTTAAACTCACGCTATTATCAAATGCCCAATTAGCAAACTCTAGAGAGGAAAAATCTGGACCATTATCACTTACAATGGAGTTAGGCATCCCGAACCGAGTGACAATGTTATCCTCTAAAAATTTAATAACAACCTCCGAAGTAGCATTCTTTGTGGGGATAGCTTCGGTCCACCTTGTGCAATAATCCATAGCCGTCAAAATGTATTTGTGGGAATCAGATGAATTGGGACTGATAATCCCAACAAAATCCAGGCCCCATTGCACAAAAGGTCTAGACTCAATTATGGATTGTAAAGGCATGGAAGCGTTCCTGTCTCTATTGGCTGCAATTTGACATGTATGGCATGACCTCACATGAGTATGGGCATCTTTGAATAGACGAGGCCAATAATAACCGGCTTTGAGGATTTGATGGGCTGTGGCATTAGCGGACCCATGCCCTGTCCCATGTTTACCATGAAATTCCTCGAGGATTTGCACTGCCTCCTTTTGATCAACACAACGAAGGTAAATACCTTCATGGTTTTTTCTATATAATGTTTCGGATCTAATTAGGAAATTAGCAGACTTCAAACGCAAGGATCTTCGTTGAGTAGCATTCAAATGCGGTTGACATTCACCATTTAGTAGATAGTACACCACATCTGCATACCACTCATCTTTGGTTATATCTGAGACTTCATAATGTTGACATGGAATTGCTAGATCCTGCTCTGCTATTGCCTTAACCAACCCTTGCCCCCGAACTATCTTCATCGACTGAATCTCAAGATCAAACTCCTACAAAGTTGAAACCCACTTACCACGTCTTTCACCCAATTCATTCTGTATGAACATGGCTTTGATTGCAGGATCTGGGACGATAGCAAAGACCCTACTGTGGACTATGTAATGCCTAAATTTTTTCACAGTCTTAACCAGAGCATACATTTGCTTGTCCAAAATAGAGTATCTTAGCTTCGCATCTTTGAGAGGACTACTCAGGAAGGCAATGGGATTTTCAATGCTGCCTTCACTCTTCTGAGTTAAAACACTCGCAAAGGAGTGATCTGAAGAAAAGGTGTAGATATAGAAAGGCTTCGTATAATCGGGACTCACTAAAACCGGGGCTTTAGAAATCGCGTCCTTGATATTTTTAAAAGCATCTATACTTTCATTTGTCCACTTGATCTGGACTTCTTTCTTTAACATGTCGTTCAAAGGCTTTGCTATTTCTGCAAAATCTGCAATAAAATTTCTGACAAAATTGATCTTCCCGAAAAATGATCTCAACCCCTTCTTGCTAGTGGGACAAGGAATCTGCTGTATGGCCTCTATTCTCTCAGGGTCAATGGAAATTCCATCCTTAGATATTATATTCCCCAACAGTTTTCCTTCCGTTACCCCAAAAATGCATTTCTTTGGGTTGAGAGAAATACCGTGTTCCCTGCATCTTTGAAAAACTTTCTTAAGATCCCTGACGTGGTTTTCCCTATTCTTAGAAAAGACAGGAATGTCATCGACATAGACAATGATGCACTTACCTATGAGCCCTTTAAAAGCAAAGTCCATAGCTTGCTGGAAAGTGGCACTTGCGTTCAATAGTCCAAAGGGCATTCTCCTGTATGCAAAGGTGCCCCACTTTGTGGTAAAAGCAGTTTTCATCCTATCACTAGGGTGGATAAGGACCTGATTATATCCCAAATAGCCATCCAGGAATAACATCATCTCCGACCCGTTCACCTTTTGGAGTATTTCATCAATAGTGGGTAACGGGTAGTTGTCCTTTTGGGAGGCTTTATTAAGATTTCTAAAATCGATACATAACCTTATTTCTCCACTCTTTTTTCTCACGGGGACCAGGTTAGCAACCCATGTGGAATGCCTAACGGGAAAGATGATCTTAGCTTCTAACAGTCGCTTCACCTCTTTCTCTATCAAGGGTTCTAATAATGGATTAACTCGCCTTTGCCTTTGCACGAAGGGTTTGAAATCCGGCTTCAATGGAATCGTGTGCATTATGACATTCCGATCATAGGTTTTCAACTCCTTATAACTCCAGGGCTCTGCAGTCTATGTATTCTTTTAATGCATTGGTGATGGAATCCTTCTCCTGCTTGGTACATGCTTTTGCTATGAATACTTCTCGAGGATTTTCTGCACTTCCAATGTTAACTAAATCACAGGCCTCTCTAGGGGGTGGAACATTTTTACCCTCTCTGGGTTGGTATCCAATGTCGAAATATTTTTCTAATGAAGCCATCTCATCTGGCATCTTATTTCCAATAACTTTTTCATCCAAAACTGCCTCCTCTAGGTCCCTTTCGTCCTCATCTATAACATGCTTACCAGAATTGGTGACAAAATGGAATATGTGCCTGTCACTGTCAAACACTTGGAAATTCGTGACATTATCTGGTATCGAGGGACAAGGGACCAGCTCTATGGAGAACTTCTTGCATTTCTTATGGTTCACTAGCTTCAACATACTTGCAGCCACGGCTAGGGAGTTTGCTAGGCGATTGCCTTTCCTAGAAATCAGAGATATGTTAAAAGCATGAAACTCGTCTATCAAATCTCTAACCCTTGTTCGATAAAGCCTGAGCTACCTATCCTTACATACGTATTGTCCCTTGACTTGCTTTACCACCAGTTTCGAATCACCAAGAACCTTGATATATTTAATTTTCTTCAGAAGGGCCAATTGTAGTCCGAGAATCAAGGCCTCATATTCAGCCATATTGTTGGTGGCAGGGAACTATAGTCTGTATGCGGCGAACGTAGGCTCTCTGTCTGAACATGATAATTCAATACCGGCTCCTGCTCCTTGCCTGGACTTGGATCCATCAAATCTTAAAGTCCAAATGTCCTGGTGTCCCTCAGTTACGTTGCACCCAATCCTTTCATCTTGGGTATTTTTAGGTGTTTCTATGTCCAAACAATATGCTCCCAATTTCGATTCAATGTACTGGATCTTATTCAGTTTTTCGTAATCTGTGATCATCTCTTTGAGCCTGGGTTCACTATAAATCTGAATTTGATTGGCCACTCCCCTCCAAGGCAACCACATATGTGAAGAATCTGTCATAATGTAACCGTTTAGGTTTTTACTCCAATCTCTTCCCAAAACCATGCCATATTTGATAGGAATGTCGAGCACCAATATGTCTATGCACTGTTGAACCCTAGGTTTTGAATTGACTTGAATAAGCACATCACCCAATTCTCCCACTTGCCTCCATGGTTGATATATCCAACTGCACCACCACTGCTTCTAGAGGGCTTTGGTGTAAGTCCCAATTTTCAGATTTCTAGGGGCATGATGGTAGCCGAGGCCCCTGAGTTTATTAAACAATTGTGCAAGTTTTTACCTGCAATTCTAATGGTTATCAAAAAAGGAGGTATATCTCTTTTTTCCTTTTGTAAAACCATTCGGGACTCAGCACTTTTGGCTTCATGAACTTGGGTAGATGGATTTAATCTCTTTGGTGAACTTACTTCTTGGCCTAATAATCGGGACATGTCATACATCGAGACGTTGGCCTTAGTCTTCTTCATGTCTTCCACTAAGTCATAAGTGGGTTTTTCTAGTTTGGCATATCTTGCACCATCTTAGAATTTTCCACCATGGATGGAGGAGGGGGATTGACCTCTCCTTTAAAATCAGGAGGGAGTAATTGATTGTTTGGAGGTGTAGAGGAAGTTTTGGGCTCCTTAGAACTCCTAGTGTAATATTTGTGATTTCCTTTCCCAAAACGTTTGTTGGCATGAACTTCCAAGATTTCTTCATCTTCGCTTCCAAAAAATTCTACCGCTTTCTCTGCTTCGGGCATGGTCTTCATTTCTGTCGCGATATCGCTACCGTTTCTCTGCTTCGGGCATGGTCTTCATTTTTGTCGTGATTTCGCTACTATTTCTCTGCTTCAGGCATGGTCTTCATTTCTGTTGCGATATCGCTACCGTTTCTCTGCTTCGGGCATGGTCTTCATTTTTGTCATGATTTCGCTACCGTTTCTCTGCTTCGGGCATGGTCTTCATTTCTGTCACGATATCGCTACCATTTCTCTGCTTCGGGCATGGTCTTCATTTCTGTCGTGATATCGCTACCGTTTCTCTGCTTCGGGCATGGTCTTCATTTTTATCGCGATTTCGTGACATCTTCTCTGTGCCGTACACTTTGCCAAAACACGTCGCGAAATCGTGACCATTTTCCTCGTCGGGCCACTTTGCCAAAACACGTCGTGAAATCGTGACCATTTTAATCAGTCGTACACTTTGGCAAAACACGTCGCGAAATCGCGACCATTTTCTCCTTCGGCCCTTTCTATCCACTTGCATCGCGAAAACGTGACACGTCGCGATTTCGCGATGCCTCTTCGAGCTATGCACCTCTATCCCAGTTTTGTCGTGATTTCGCGACCATTTTCTACCCTGTGCCCTCTATCCACTTTCAAGCCGCGAAAATCAAACACGTCGCGATTTCGCGACGTTTTTGCCCACCTGCTGTCGTTGACCATGTTGACCGCGATTTTGCGACACGTCGCGATTTCGCTACAATTTTTCCTTCTGCCTTTCTCTCTCCTCTCTGGGCCGCGACGGAGCAACATGTCGCGATTTCGTTGCCATTTTCATCGTCCGTACACTTCGTCAAAACACGTCGCGAAATCGTGACCATTTTCTCTGCGTCGGAGCGACATGTCGCGATATCGCGACACTTTTCTTTTTTTAGCGGCGACGGTGCGACATGTCGCGATTTCGTGACACTTTTCTACACTTGCACATTTTGCCCCCTTTTCTTCATTTTTGGCATCTGGGTCAGTGAGATTTTCTCTGAAAACCTGCAACAAGGTGGGTCCCCAATCTTGGGGTGTGTTGTGGATTAACCACAACAAATGGCGACTCTGCTGTCAAATGCTCCAGAGCATTTTGTGAGAACCCAACCTGAAATATATGAGCTTAGATACAGGCGTTAGCACATAAAAGATAAACAAATACCAACAGATCAGAAGTACATGAAACATCAGAATCATTAGTATTAGCTCGGTGTGTGCTATTTGTTTTCATTCCCCATCGCTTGGACTTGATCAACCTTCCATTGTCAGCTTTGCATGCATGCATGTGTGAGATTGTAAATGATTTGTGAAACCTAATGAAAAATGCTTAGAGATTTGCTTCTACAAATGCATAGACTTTCTAACATCATATACAAATATTCAAGATTGTCAAACCCTCTTAGGATCAACCATGTGTATAATGAATTGTTTTATTAGATCCCAAAGTTGGTTATGAGTCACTATTATCTTGAACCTATGTGTAAGTGAAAGTGAAATCGAGCTTTGGGAAATCAGACTCCCAACTTTATCTCGATGGGGGTTTAACCCTATTCTTACTACTATGATTTGGAATTCATTATCTCACTTTGAGCAAAATGATTTAACCAATTATGGAAGAAATGGTCATGCTAGTCCAACCCTATGAACAGTCAGTGGTCTTGTTTTTTAGACAAGACATGCTGTCGTGCATGGGCATACCTAACCCCATAATCCATGACTTAACTTCATTTCTTTGGACCTTGGGGATGACTACCCATCCTTTGCAGAGGAAAAGTAGTACGATCCTTTCAATCCAATATAAAGATGAGATGGGAAAAAGTTAATTTTACTTCTTGGATCGTAGGGATGACTACCCATCCTTTGCAGAGGACAAGTAGTATGATCCTTCCAATCCAAGTCTTAGATGAAAATGAAGAATATTATTTTATTACTTAGACCTTGGGGATGACTACCCATCCCTTGCGAGAGGACAAGTAGTACGATCCTTCCAATCCAAGTTTTATCTTGATATGAGACATATGAGCTTTGGGGAATCAGATTCTCAACCTAGGCGAGATGAGAATTATGCCCTATCCTTACTACTCCATGTGGGTCAAATCAAAGCTTTGGGGAGTTGGATCCTCAACCTAAGTTTGATGAGGACTTAACCCTATCCTTACTACTATGATTTTAGGCTTTAAGCTTAATGGAAGTGGTAAAAACCACTGTTTTAAGGATCATGTTGCATAATAGGATAGACATGAAATATTCCTTTCGCTTGACCCTTTTCTTCCAAGGAAGGTTTTGATCATTTTGCCCAAGATCTTTTTTAGTGTGTACAAATTGTGCTTGGTTCTAGATATCCTGGGGCTCAGTTTCCAACCTTAGGATTTTTCTTTATTTATGTTATAGTATAACCTTAAGAGGATTTAACACACTTTAATGATTTGTATCTGAAATGCATATGCAACTAAGATGGCATGTATATGCAAAGTGAGATGTAAGATGAATGCAATGCTCTTTAAATTGCAAGCTGAAGTATTACCATAATTTGTAAAGCTGACTACTTCATGCATCACAAGCCTCAAGCGATATTAATTAACTGTTTGTATTACATGTGGAGCTTTTACAATATAATTCCAATGCTTCATATTCTCCCAATCTTAGGCATGTGTTTAACATTTCAAACTTTTATTCCCTTTTTTTTTTTTTATATATAAGACAATGAAAAAAATGTCAAATAAACACACCACCTAAATGTCCAACCTGCACACACAAAACAAAGCACAACATTAATACAAAGACCTGAACATGTCAAAACACCCAACTTAAATATCAAATCTACACACAAAAGAAACCAAGCACAACATTAATACAAAACTAGACATGTCAAGAACACACACTTAAGTATCAAATCTGCACACAAAAGAAACAAAGCATGGCATAATTACATATAATACAAACCCAGCTGCCTCAAGCCTGGAAGTAGTGTTTCAAGTGCAACCCATTGATAGGTAATGCCAAATCCTTTCCATCCAAGGTTCTTAGTCTAAAACTGTTTTCCCCTAGGACTTCTGAAATTTGGTAGGGACCCAACCAAAGGTAATCAAACTTATCATGCTCCCCTTTCTTCTCATGTCTTTTATCCCATAACGGCACTAGATCTGATATTTTAAAAGCCTTTGCTCTAGACTTTTTGTCAAACCATATTTTTACTACATCCTGGTGTTTACTAAAATGAAGCATAGCTTCATCCCTTTTTTCATCCAGAAGCATTAATTGCGTTAGTCTAGACTTAAGTTTATCATTAGTTCCGAAATAATCTTTCATGAAATGCAGTGTTTGTAATCTGAGATTTGTAGGAAAAATGGGATCCTGTCCATAAACCAGATGGTAAGGAGATGTTCCTATTGCTTCTTTGACTCTGATTCTATCAGCCCAAAGGGCCAACTTAAGCTTGTTGTGCCAGTCCCACGGATTTCTTTCCAACAATTTTTTTATGACATTTAACAGATTCTTGTTAGATGATTCGGCCAATCCGTTACCTTGCGGGTAATAATTGGAAGAGAATTTTAAACTCACGCTGTTATCAAATGCCCAATTAGCAAACTCTAGAGAGGAAAAATCTGGACCATTATCACTTACAATGGAGTTAGGCATCCCGAACCGAGTGACAATGTTATCCTCTAAAAATTTAATAACAACCTCCGAAGTAGCATTCTTTGTGGGGATAGCTTCGGTCCACCTTGTGCAATAATCCGTAGCCGTCAGAATGTATTTGTGGGAATCAGATGAATTGGGACTGATAATCCCAACAAAATCCAGGCCCCATTGCGCAAAAGGTCTAGACTCAATTACGGATTGTAAAGGCATGGAAGCGTTCCTGTCTCTATTGGCTGCAGTTTGACATGTATGGCATGACCTCACATGAGTATGGGCATCTTTGAACAGACGAGGCCAATAATAACCGGCTCTGAGGATTTGATGGGCTGTGGCATTAGCGGACCCATGCCCTGTCCCATGTTTACCATGAAATTCCTCGAGGATTTGCACTGCCTCCTTTTGATCAACGCAACGAAGGTAAATACCTTCATGGTTTTTTATGTATAATGTGCCAGATCTAATTAGGAAATTAGCAGACTTCAAACGCAAGGCTCTTCATTGAGTAGCATTCAAATGCGGTGGACATTCACCATTTAGTAGATAGTACACCACATCTGCATACCACTCATCTTTGGTTATATCTGAGACTTCATAATGTTGACATGGAATTGCTAGATCCTGCTCTGCTATTGCCTTAACCAACCCTTGCCCCCGAACTATCTTCATCGACTGAATCTCAAGATCAAACTCCTGCAAAGTTGAAACCCACTTACCACGTCTTTCACCCAATTCATTATGTATGAACATGGCTTTGACTGCGGGATGCGGGACGATAGCAAAGACCCTACTGTGGACTATGTAATGCCTGAATTTTTTCACGAGTCTTAACCAGAGCATACATTTGCTTGTCCAAAATAGAGTATCTCGGCTTCGCATCTTTGAGAGGACTACTCAGGAAGGCAATGGGATTTTCAATGCTGCCTTCACTCTTATGAGTTAAAACACTCGCAAAGGAGTGATCTGAAGCAAAGGTGTAGATATAGAAAGGCTTCGTATAATCGGGACTCACTAAAACCGGGGCTTTAGAAATCGCGTCCTTGATATTTTTAAAAGCATCTATACTTTCATTTGTCCACTTGATCTGGACTTCTTTCTTTAACATGTCGTTCAAAGGCTTTGCTATTTCTGCAAAATCTGCAATAAATTTTCTGACAAAATTGATCTTCCCGAAAAATGATCTCAACCCCTTCTTGCTAGTGGGACAAGGAATCTGTTGTATGGCCTCTATTCTCTCGGGGTCAATGGAAATTCCATCCTTAGATATTATATGCCCCAACAGTTTTCCTTTCGTTACCCCAAAAATGCATTTCTTTGGGTTGAGAGAAATACCGTGTTCCCTGCATCTTTGAAAAACTTTCTTAAGATCCCTGACGTGGTTTTCCCTGTTCTTAGAAAAGACAGGAATGTCATCGACATAGACAATGATGCACTTACCTATGAGCCCTTTAAAAGCAAAGTCCATAGCTCGTCTGGAAAGTGGCACCTGCGTTCAATAGTCCAAAGGGCATTCTCCTGTATGCAAAGGTGCCCCACTTTGTGGTAAAAGCGGTTTTCATCCTATCACTAGGATGGATAAGGACCTGATTATATCCCGAATAGCCATCCAGGAATGACATCATCTCCGACCCGTTCACCTTTTGGAGTATTTCATCAATAGTGGGTAACGGGTAGTTGTCCTTTTGGGAGGCTTTATTAAGATTTCTAAAATCGATACATAACCTTATTTCTCCACTCTTTTTTCTCACGGGGACCAGGTTAGCAACCCATGTGGAATGCCTAACAGGAAAGATGATCTTAGCTTCTAACAGTCGCTTCACCTCTTTCTCTATCAAGGGTTCTAATAATGGATTAACTCGCCTTTGCCTTTGCTTGAAGGGTTTGAAATCTGGCTTCAATGGAATCGTGTGCATTATGACATTACGATCATAGGTTTTCAACTTCTTATAACTCCGGGCTATGCGAGTCTATGTATTCTTTTAATGCATTGGCGATGGAATCCTTCTCCTGCTTGGTACATGCTTTTGCTATGAATACTTCTCGAGGATTTTTTGCACTTCCAATGTTAACTAAATCACAGGCCTCTCTGGGGGGTGGAACCTTTTTACCCTCTCTGGGTTGGTATCCAATGTCGAAAGTTTTTTCTAATGAAGCCATCTCATCCGGCATCTTATTTCCGAGTAACTTTTTCATCCAAAACTGCCTCCTCTAGGTCCCTTTCGTCCTCATCTATAACTTGCTTTTCAAATATACCAGAATTGGTGACAAAATGGAATATGTGCACATCCACTATCAAACACTTGGAAATTCGTGACATTATCTGGTATCGAGGGACAAGGGACCAGCTCTATGGAGAACTTCTTGCATTTCTTATGGTCCACTGGCTTCAACATACTCGCAGCCACGGCTAGGGAGTCTGCCAGGCGATTGCCTTTCCTAGAAATCAGAGATATGTTAAAAGCATGAAACTCGTCTATCAAATCTCTAACCCTAGTTCGATAAAGCCTGAGCCGCCTATCCTTACATACGTATTGTCCCTTGACTTGCTTTACCACCAGTTCCGAATCACCAAGAACCTTGATATATTTAATTTTCTTCCGAAGGGCCAATTGTAGTCCGAGAATCAAGGCCTCATATTCTGCCATATTGTTGGTGGCAGGGAACTGTAGTCTGTATGCGACGAACGTAGGCTCTCTGTCCGAACATGATAATTCAATACCGGCTCCTGCTCCTTGCCTGGACTTGGATCCATCAAATCTTAAAGTCCAAATGTCCTGGTGTCCCTCAGTTACGTTGCACCCAATCCTTTCATCTTGGGTATTTTCAGGTGTTTCTATGTCCAAACAATATGCTCCCAATTCCGCTTCAATGTACTGGATCTCATTCGGTTTGTTGTAATCTGTGATCATCTCTTTGAGCCTGGGTTCACTATCAATCCGAATTTGATTGGCCACTCCCCTCCAAGGCAACCACATATGTGAAGAATCTGTCACAATGTAACCGTTTAGGTTTTTACTCCAATCTCTTCCCAAAACCATGCCATATTTGATAGGAATGTCGAGCACCAATATGTCTATGCACTGTTGAACCCTAGGTTCTGAATTGAATTGAATAAGCACATCACCCAATTCTCCCACTGCCTCCATGGTTGATCTATCCAATTGCACCACCCTGCTTCTAGAGGGCTTTGGTGTAAGTCCCAATTTTTTATAGATTTCTAGGGGCATGATGGTAGCCGAGGCCCCTGAGTCTATTAAACAATTGTGCAAGTTTTTACCTGCAATTCTAATGGTTATCAAAAAAGGAGGTATATCTCTTTTTTCCTTTTGTAAAACCATTCGGGACTCAGCACTTTTGGCTTCATGAACTTGGGCAGATGGATTTAATCTCTTTGGTGAACTTACTTCTTGGCCTAATAATCGGGACATGTCATACATCGAGACGTTGGCCTTAGTCTTCTTCATGTCTTCCACTAAGTCATAAGTGGGTTTTTATGAGTTTGGCATATCTTGCACCATCTTAGACTTTTCCACCATGGATGGAGGAGGGGGATTGACCTCTCCTTTAAAATCTGGAGGGAGTAATTGATTGTTTGGAGGTGTAGAGGAAGTTTTGGGCTCCTTAGAACTCCTAGTGTAATATTTGTGATTTCCTTTCCCAAAACGTTTGTTGGCATGAACTTCCAAGGTTTCTTCATCTTCGCTTCCAAAAAATTCTACATCCTCCTCTTCTTCACTTTCTTGGGAATGTATAACCTCAGTCAATATAGACTCATGCTTCCCGTGGCCACAGTGCATACAATCGTTATCACTGGGTCCCGATTCTCCAAAATCTTTCGAGACATCTGCCTGATTGGCTACGGGATTGGGTACTCGCCCATTATTCGGCTGCGTGTTGTATGTTCCTTTTCCTCTATGGTTATGAGGCCGGTTATGACCCATGGCTTGGTCCACTTTTTTATTGACATTTCCTACCGTGACCAAAACTTTGGCCAAGGTTTCCTTCATGTTTTCTATGGCGGATTCAGACCCTTGAGGTTGAGGCACTGTAATTTCGGGTCCAGTTGTGTTTGCTGCATTAGCCACCTCTGGAATAGGTACAATGGCTTGGGTTTGAGCAGGTGGATTCCATCCTGGATTCACATTTTGAATAGCTTGGGTCTAGGCAGGTGGATTCCACCCTGGATTCACACTTTGAATGGGAGTAACTGTTGGATAAGTCGTTGGGCTTGGCGTGCTAATGGGAGCAAACCCCGGCATGGTCAACAAATTACTGCCCATGCCGAACCCAGGCAAACCCATCGGGCTATTTTGAATTAATCCCTGCGTTTGGACTGAGGCATTCGGATAACTTTGAAATGGCGCCACTTGAGCGGGTGTTTGAAAATTATTCATCATAGGGACCTGTGGTGCCATTAACTGGTTCATCATGGCAAATTGACTGTATGGACCATATTGTCCCATCCCAGTCAATTGAGACAATCCTGCCCCTGGCAGGTTCATCTGTTGTTCGAGAGTCATTGTTTCTGCATAGGCCAAAGGAAGCGTCGTAACCTGAGGGTTCCTTCTAGTCAACAAAGACGTTAAAGGATCTAAGGCTCCGAAATATAATTGCAAGGCGACCGCAGGATCTACCGCAAAGTGACGAGTCACATTCGTGTATAGTTTTTGGAACCTCTGATTGAATGTTCGTATGGGTTCATTGGGTAATATTTTGCATGATACGAACAAATTATAGATTATGGAGGGATCCACTAACATTCTGAATTGGCTTATGAAGGCGGTTTCTAATTGGGCCCATGAAGTGATGGACCCTACTGGCAGATTTTGATACCATTCATTGGCCGTGGGGTCTAGACTAGCAGGGAAAACTCGGCAAGCAACGTCCTCGTGAGTAACCCCTTGCCTAAACATGTAATATTTGTAGATTTGGACATGATCTTCTATTGTTGTGGGACCATCGTGAATGAATTTGGGTAATCCCCTTTCAATGTTTCTAGGCAAGTCGTGGACTGCCCCGGGAATATCTAAGGGGGAACTTTGAGCACCATACCAAAGGGCAGGTGGCTATTGTTGTTGTTGTTGTTGCTGCTGGGCCATGTTATTCAAAGGTGTTAACCCTGTGGGAACAATGGAACCGCTTGGAACTGTGGAGACAGATACACCTGGTGCTACTGTCGCACTTGAAATTAAGGGCTCAGGCCCGCTAGACGTACTTGAGTCTAAAGAAATCCCTAACTCAAGTATATTGGGTGGTATTTCGACCTCTAATGTTTTGTTTTTCGGCCTCCTAGCAGTGGGAGAAAGGCTTTGGAAGATAGTTTCCCCTGTGGTTTTAGACCTTGTAGCTATGTACTCAGGTTGGGCCAGCTTGGAAACTCTAGAACTCTAAAAGATTTCTCTCAACTCACTTGCCAAATAAAACATCTAAATGTTATACCTGCAAGCACAATGGGTGGAAACAAAACTACCCACGTTAATTGTTAGAACAAATCAAAATTACAAAGCAATAAAGAAGGCCCTCCTTCTAGCGCCAAAATGTTGAGTGAATATTTTGTCTCACAACAAAATGACCACACAACTAGAGTTTATGACAGGAAACTCTTTCTTGCAAAGAAATAAGTTATTAATTTTTTATTTCTCCAAGCTTCTTGTGGAACAGATCTCTATATGCATAAAACCGATTTCAACTTAATGCACATAAACAAATATATCCCAGAATAACTCAGATCCTGCAAGTAACTGTTAACAAGGGGCCTTTGTTGATTCACGACAAACTTTGTAACCCTAATTTGTTAAAATAATCAATCATGCAACAAAAATCCTTCTAATGTTCTAACATTAATGGTTTATTCTAATGTTAATTGGTTCATTTTATCTTTGTTTAATCATTATGTTATTTTAACGTTAGTCTTTAATATGAGATTAAACGTATCAGGAACTAAAACAAAAAATGTTCTTATACAAATCAACTGGAAAACCAAAGAAGGATGTTAATCTGGTTAGCAATCTCCTCCCTGCAAAACCCCAAGTTAAGAGATGAAGTTCTAAGACAACCCGACCGAGCGGACCTGTACTAACACACAATCCAATCAGATCAGATGCAAGACTCTAAGGAAAGAACATAAGCGCATCATTCTGTCATTCACCTATCGTAACCCATCTCATGGCGTAAACGAATAGATACAAGAAAAAATGATGCAAAGGAAAGATTGACAATGAAAACAGTAGTCTTAGCTTCGATCTCCTTTTGATTTTACACACAAAAGTCGCTTTTACCAAATAACTCCTTTATTTCAACAAATAATGTCCTTTTTTGTTACAATCTCCAGACCCGTATCCATTTACATTTTTGCTATTTAAACTTTATGTCACTTGCTCTCGGTTGCTCTGTGATGCTTCGTTTCAGTTTCTAGGACGCTTCGTTTCAGTTTCCCGCCTCTTGGTGTTCTAACCCTTCGCATGCATTTGCAACGCTTGATCTTCTCTGCGGCCAACAACTGTCGATTCGAAGCGTTACTCTGATCCTCATGCATTTTGCCACGTGTTCAGCGCTCTCTGCATGCTCGGTAACGGTCCCCAAAAATCTCGACTAAAAATAGCCCGCGGCCTTGCTTCTTTGCTTTCGTAGCGATATCGCGACATGTCACGAAATCGTGACATGTCACGATATCGTGACGCTTTCATTCTCCGTACGCTTCGGCTATAACCCCGTCATGAAATCGTGACCATTTTACCCATCGGGCCATCTTACCGCAACCCGTCGCGATATCGCTACCGCTTTCTCTACTTCGGGCATGGTCTTCATTTCTGTCACGATATCGCTACCGTTTCTCTTCGGGCATGGTCTTCATTTTTCACGATATCGCTACCGTTTCTCTACTTCGGGCATGGTCTTCATTTTCTGTCGTGATATCGCTACCGTTTCTCTGCTTCGGGCATGGTCTTCATTTTTGTCGTGATATCGCTACCGTTTCTCTGCTTCGGGCATGGTCTTCATTTCTGTCGCGATATCGCTACCTTTCTCCCCATGGTCTTCATTTCCCGATATCACTACCATTTCTCCTTCCATGTCTTCATTTCGTGATTGCGACATCTTCTCTGTGCCGTACACTTTGCCAAAACACGTCGTGAAATCGTGACCATTTTCCCTGTCGGGCCACTTTGCCAAAACACGTCATGAAATCGCGACCATTTTAATCAGCCGTACACTTTGGCAAAACACGTCGTGAAATCGTGACCATTTTCTCCTTCGGCCCTTTCTATCCACTTGTGCCACGAAAACGCGACACGTCGCGATTTCGCGACGCCTCTTCGAGCTATGCACCTCTATCCCAGTTTTGTCGCGATTTCGTGACCATTTTCTACCCTATGCCCTCTATCCACTTTCAAGCCACGAAAATCAAACACGTCGCGATTTCGCGACGTTTTCGCCCACCTGCTACCGTTGACCATGTTGACCGTGATTTTGCGACACGTCGCGATTTCGCTACAGTTTTTCCTTCTGCCTTTCTCTCTCCTCTCTGGGCCGCGACGGAGCAACATGTCGTGATTTCGCTGCCATTTTCATCGTCCGTACACTTCGTCAAAACACGTCGCGAAATCGTGACCATTTTCTCCGCGTCGGAGCGACATGTCGCGATATCGCGACACTTTTCTTTTTTCAGCGGCGACGGTGCGACATGTCGCGATTTCGCGACACTTTTCTACACTTGCACATTTTGCCCCCTTTTCTTCATTTTTGGCATCTGGGTCAGTGAGATTTTCTCTGAAAACCTGCAACAAGGTGGGTCCCCAATCTTGGGGTGTGTTGTGGATTAACCACAACAGGTCTATCAATTTTATCTTTGGTAAGTTTAGGGCCTTGGCCTTGCATAGTTGATGGAATATAAATGTCATCAATTCTGACAAAGGTATCAACTGGCAAGGTGAGCACTATTCTTTATTCTTACCTTTCTTGTTATTATTACATTGATCATATTGCGTAGAAGGAGGTTGGGCCTAGTAATTTTGTTGTTATCCCTTATCCCATTTCTAGAGTTTTAATACCACTTGGTTGACGTGGGCTAGTTTGGCCTGTTAATTCTAATTGTGCGTGTTCTTTTTGTGCCATTCCTTCTTATTCCAGATCTTCAATTTACCCTTCTATAACTTGGTGTCCTCTATTACCTTCACTTGCACCAAGGACTCCTCAAATGTTTGATACCGTTGCAACTACAATAGTAACGAGATGTGCTTTGCACAACTATTGGTAAACATCCAAGTTATTTCGGTGGTTGGAATGGTAAATGGAAACTTTGCCATTATCTTTCTCTATATTTTACCATAATCCATGATCAACTCATCATCATATTACATTAAAGATACAAGATAGGATAGGTTCACCTTATTATTGATACTAAAGGAGAAGCGTTTAAGAAATTCATTAGCCAGCTATTCGAAGTTGGTTATGATATGCCTCTTAAGTTGATTAAACCACTCTCAAGTAGGTCTTGAAAGGGTTGTGATGAATGTTCTCAGAAATAGAGTGTCATTGCTTTCAATCTGAAAGCACATGTCCATAAAGCTTGTAACATATTCCTGAGCATCCTCCTCACCTTGAAACTTCTCCAGCTTCAGTATTGAAATGCTTGGGATACACTGGAACGAGAACTAAAGGGCATAAAGTTTCATTATGAATATTGCTTAAGGTTGGTTTTTTATAAACCACCCTCTACTTCTTTATAGCTCAGACCTTGTCTACCAAGGCCTGATAGGCCTTTGAAGATAGAATTTCCTCTTCTCTGAGAAGTTTTTGGGGAGCATTTGGAGGTAAATTCTTCTTCGATCGAGGTGGAGGACTAGGCTCATCTTCCACTTTAACTTGGGAGATCTCAGGATATTCCTATTCTTGATCATCTCATGCTTCTTCTTCGTACTACTTACACCCATGATGTTATAGTGTTGGGCATTGCATTGTGTTTTGGTCCATGTGGTGAGTATGGTTTTTATGTGTTCTAGGTGTAGATCAGGCTACAAAGTAGCTCATCTATGAGTGCACTACTTGTATTCACTATGAGGGGGTAAATTAGTGCAAGCCAATCGATCCTCTCAATCACCATACTCCTTTTGATCAAGGATGCATTTATTGAAAAGACAATGCCTTAGCAACCTTTGTCTCTGAGTATCCTCATTTTTGAGGTTCTCACACTCTACATAAACATACTCCAATTGAAATTAGAGGATTTGTTGTCACTACTCTGATGCCAATATTTGTGATCGATCTACAAGATTGGTCATATGTGGTCTCTGGAATGTTTGTTCTATTCTAGTACCTTTGTCAGTGTGACCTTCAATAGATGTTTTTACCACACTTTTTCCCTTGACTATGTGGATGACATTTGCATTCTAGTGGTGTATGTTCTCTATGCCCTCATGGACCAATGGGGCAAGAATAATACGAGGATGCTTAGAGCATTCTCCTGGATCTTGAATGGTTCAATGGGTGCTCTCACTACAAGAACTTATAGAATGAGAGTGCAAAATTGAGGGTATGTACCCTAGCTACCCTAAGACTCTATCTAAACCATCCAATTTTCTAGTGCACCACATCTCATGTGATGGCGTACCATTGAATCCAATCTTAGATATGTCAAATGTGAACTTCCCAGGTTCATTATTGTTTTGAGTCTGTGCGGGCCTATGCTTTGAATCAACCCTCTCTTCCTGCCCCCAAATGGATAGGTTCTCTACTTGATTTTTTGAACTGACAGGGGTCTTGAGCCACCCTTATCTCGAGTACGGATGGGCACTAACTTAGTTATAGTTCCTTCCTCGACGATGTACTCTTTAGTAGATCTAGTGGATCCATGAGGTGTATGATTGTGATAAATTATCCCATGTTCAAAGGGCCCATGTTGGTATATTCCATACTTTGATATATCTTGTGAGACATTTGCATTGCATCCTATAAGTGGGGTATTGTGATGAGAGCCCCCACACGTATATTTATCCCCTCTAATGGTCATCGAACATCATCTAGGAGGATCTTGTGATTGAGGGTTTTTCACATTATGTTATGCATGGGGTGGAGCTTTGGTTTTGACCTCAATTCTGTGTCGATATTGGCCTCTTCGTGTGATAACCATGATGTTGTATTATCTCATATATATATTAAAATAGACAAATCAAACAATGATGATTATCTCTTTTAAATGTTCTTTGTGAACCCTATCTAGTTTGATGTGTTTTGAGATTTGTTGAAAACTTTAAACTACTATCATCGTATTTGAAATTGTCGATGATATACTCAACAGTTTAAGGGCTTTCACATGTATGCTCATAGCTCAACAACCAGTAATGAAAGTCACGGTCATTTAAACCCCCCAAAATGTGGAGATGAAATCCACACCTAGGAAAGAAGCACAGGTCCTACTGATCCTCACCCAACACCCCATGCACAGTGATACACCCCTCCGAAGAGGAATGCATTTTATTTTGCATAGTTAGGATAGATATTGGAGTTGGTGTTGGCCAATAGTACAAGGTTCGAGGGAGTTGGGCCAAGAAATGGAAATCACTGCCACCATCGTTGAACCCTACCAGTGGTTGGATATGACTTCCAAATCACTAGCATTTAGATAGTGCTTGGTGTGTGTTTGTTCATTTTAGATTTTGTATGAAAGTAAAATGCAACACCAAGCACACAATGCTCTTTTCTAAATACCTAATTATAAAGACATTTAATGTTCAGAAATATGCATCTAATTGACTAAATGAAGTTTCAAATAATGCATATACATGATAAAATTGTCACTAATTGGGCCTCAAGCAAGCAAACTCTACAAACATAACCCAGACCATTGGAGACTAGTGTAATGAACTTACATTATCCACTACTTGTCTACTAAGTTTTTTTTTTGTCCATCTTGTGATACAATAAGTTATAATAGTGAACTAAGACAATATTTTTCCCATCAAGAAGTAAGTAATCCGAATAGAAATAGATTAAACAAGCACCAACTTATTCAATTCTTATCAAGCCAATTTGAAAATAGAAGCACTGGCTCCTGCAACTCCATCTCACCACCCAATAATGGTGGATGGATGGCAAAATGCATTGGCTATGTCCTGTTAATATATTTGGCCAATATCAAGAGAACCTCAAAATGGTTGAGCCATCCATTAAGAAGGACAATTCCTCACCAAAGGAATACCTTTCTCCATACTACCAATAAAGGTTAGTATATTAAGAGAGTCCATTGATCTATTGCCCATTATAGAAACTTACATTCAACTTGGGTTGATTGTCTTAGGCGTTAATATAAGATTTTGTTTTCATAAATATGTGGTTGGTTTTGCGATGGTGGGTTTTATTTCTGTATGATTGTGTACTTGGTTTTGTTGTATGGTTGAGAAGAACAATTCTATCAAGTCCCATAATAAGTGAAATTACTAAAAATCAAAAGATCATTTCATAATTTGCACATATATTTCTATGAAATAAATAATAATGTGAGCATTATTTATTTACAAATAAGATCAACAAGATCCCATTACAATTGCCAACAATCTAACCCGAATTACTTTCATTTGTGCACATTCTTAAATCAAACTACATCTATCATATATTTGATACTAATAACTTCTAAAGAACTCTTTACAGTATACAAGAGAGAATGAAGAAATACATCGAATGTTACAAAGGTTGGCTCATACATTTCAGCCTTTCATAAATACATTGAAAAATATCTGAAAATATGCTTATACAAATTGAGCAATATGCCAACTGTCTTCAAGCCGAAATGGTTCTCATTGGATTTTCTTGCATCTTCTTGGTGTGGTAGAGATGAGATTGTAAGGGATCAGGACAACGCATATGCAATCAATGCATTACAAACAAATTGCGCATATGCAATAATCATTTACCAAATGTATAATTCGATTAATCACCAAGCATGAATTCATTCAAACATTTTGCATAGTATGGGTTAATTCATAATCTCATTCATAAATTATTCATTTTCATAAAATGGATCGATCTATAACTCCATCCATTAAATGTTTGGATTATCTCCAATCATGGGAAGAGTTCCATACCTCTTCCTAGAGGGATGGACACCAATCCAACCTCATTAGTCAAAATGTCCCATATCAACAGAATTATCCCATTTATAAGCTTAACATTTTCTTCAAAATCATAATATCCGAAAACATTACCTAATACTGTCGTTAGATTACAATAGCTATTGCTTTCTACTATCAAGGCAATCTTAATTCTTTATTTAGCTCAATTCAAACCACAAGTACCACTAATATTTTCATATCAGATCATAATAATATTATGGTGATTCTACATCTCTACTAAACATCACTATATATATATTTTTTAATCCTTACCTCATTGAATACTTCTAATAGGAACAAAAGGTCCATCATTTTTAATATTCCTTTTTTTTTATCTATGTTGTTTATGTTTATTAAAGTGAATACCTCCAAAATTAACATACTCTTATTCATTATACCTTCATATAAAATCCATAGTAGATTTACATACAACATACCGTGCATAATCTATACATATTTTGATTTATTTATTTAAGCAAGATAACGAAAAGCCTTTGAACTACCTCTGACATAGGAAAGTTACAATATTAATTCCAACAAAGGCTATCAATCGCTAGGTTTGGATTAATTAATCCTCTTTTTAAAACTCCTGGAATGGGGGTTCGAAGCTTGTAAACTATTAATCATTGTCCCTAGGTTGCCTGTCTTCCTCTTTTTAAAACTCCTGGAATGGGGGTTCGAAGCTTGTAAACTATTAATCATTGTCCCTAGGTTGCCTGTCTGCCATAAGTAATAGAGGGTGTGAATACACCCATAAACCCTATTAGCATGAGTCATGGTAATGCATTACTCTAAGCATTTGAGGTGGCATTTGACTTTACAGGAGATTTTAATTTTTTTTATTTTTATTGAGTAAATACTTTTTATTTATATATTTTTTATGGAATTGAATCCAGACTGATAATACAAGTGATATCCGCAACAAACCCTGTTATCATAGATCATTATGGTTTAATGAGATTTATATATCATCTTACGGACACTGGTTTGTAGAGTAGTCGGGGTCATTCCCAAAATTTTAATGAACGTGGATTGCGTATCCATAGGTACAATAGATCATGAATTATATAATTTTTCTATACTACGTTTTATACTGCCAAGATACCATTCAAGTCTATGTTACCAGACCCAATTTAATTTTATTGGTAAATCCAGGACAGCTTAAGCTGCATCCTAGACTTCTGACAGTGGTGTCACACTTATGTTATGAGGATGATTATACGGTTCTGCTCTTCAGCACGAGCACTATCATATGTAATAATGAATCTGGATTCAACAATGTAAGGTCTGAATAATATGATTTCTTAGGAGATTCGGGTAAAAGTATTCAAGCTCTCTTTCTCATTTAATATTTGGTTATTCAGGGCTTCGCTATAGGAAAGGATGCCACTGACGGGCTTAACACAGTGTTGGCAGTATATATAGCATCAAGATAAAGTGTATTGGTTAAAACTCGATTGATAGTAGTTAATCCACTCAAGCCACCTAGTTACCATGATTCTGTATGATCATCGTTGAGGTGACGAATTTCAAAATACTTCTCATGATGATATTTCGTAATGTTTCCAGACGACGTCTGGATATTCAGCCTCCTTACTAAATTGGCCTGAAGGCTGGACATCCCAATAGTAAAGAAGGCGGTTATGTTATATGCGCTGCTTGGAGGAAGCTGCTATGATTATTGGGGTACCCTTATATATGCTACCGATATTATGGGCTAATTTTTTTATTTTTACCCTAAGTAAAAGTATTCTACTGCGAACGTATTGTTACAATCATCGTAGTGACAGAGTCTAGCTAGCAGTGAGAGGCGCCATCCGCATCAAAATTCATGTAAGAAATCAATACTTCAAAACACATAGTAGGTCTATCTTTTGAAATATTATCCAAAGGACAACATAATTGTTTAACTAGGTGTATGACTCGGATATAAAGAAACTACACCCAGATCGACATCAATGCAGGTGCAAGTGGTGATATTACCGTGTTTCCAAGGATGACTCAAAGTTTAGCTGCGTACTCTGCACTTGGCGTATAATGGCTCTAAAGTCATTCAGAGGTGTGTCTTGGTGAAGACCGACTTACTCAACCTAAGCCCAGCACTCAGACGGTGGACTTATCATCGAATGGAGGTGACACTCAAGCATAAAACAGAGACTCTATAGGATTTTTCTCGATGCATCACTGGAAATTCATAGATCAAACTGATATCCTGATAGATTTGGGTGTGCAAGGGACCCTATTCAGTTGGAATACACATGGCTACTCATGATAGCACCCAAGATCACTCTCTAACATCGACAGAGAATATTGGGAGAGAAAGACCCCTGCCTATCCTTGAAATCATCGGATCCTGCCAGAGAGAGGGTAATTTCAGATTTTCTGACCATGCCCACCAGCCTCGAACTCAAGTCCAATATCATTCTATGTAATCAAACTTCTCGGAAGAAGAATCCAATGCAGATTTTGGTACTGTATTATGACAAGAAATTTAATGGGCTTTGATCGATATATGAGAACAATTATGGCCTTGCTATCGTAATCCCAATATGGTAAAACTATTACCATGAATTAGTAACCATTATTTAGATTACTTCCTTAATATGACATAGAAGTAGTATTCGGGATGCGAGTAATTACGAATCAGTGGAAAATACTTTTCCATAATAAAGTCTTAGTATAACATAAAGACCTATGGTATAGTCATGTCACAGTGAGTTAGTCCGCATTCGTGGAGGCGATTACTTCCTAGCTTAATATTAAGAGAGCATCTCGCTTAAAAAAATATATTCGTATCGCAAGTTATCTCCTCTATTGAAACAAATGTATACATGCAGAGTTCAAACATTAGGAGAGAAAAGGGAGACTTCCACACCTGGAAATCTTGTAAGTTCACAGAATCCAAATTGTTGGAAGGTCCTCCTTTTGCTCTTGTTCTAGCCTCCCTCAAATCTTGCTTGAAAAAACATCACATAGCATGTCCCCTGTTTAAAATTCATGGGCTATTTATAGACCAATTTCTTCTCAGTAGTAGGGAAGCTTCTCAATATTTTATTAATTCTCCCTCTCTCCTCCACATGCAAACTTCCTTACATATATATTATTTTAATGTAGGGAGGGATTCCCTAGAGATAAGGTAGGGCTGGTTACATGTCCTTTGTCAACACTAATACTGTTGAAGGCATGAGTGCTCTGATTTAAAACTGTTAAAGATAAGAGAGAAGTCCTACAATCTTCTAAAATTGCCATGTGTATGGAGGCTGTAATATTTTATTTATAAGGTGGTCCTTTCATTTTTTTTGGTCCAATAGAATTTGGATAGGTCCATAAAAGGCAAATCACTTAATTTTATTTCACAAATGAGATCAATTACTTTGGACAAGCATGCTTAAACAATTAATATTTTCTCTAGAGAGTACTCAAATTGTGTGCATAAAGGCATATATTTTAAAATATTAAAATGCCAAATCTTAATGAATGTGTTTATTCAAGGCATACTTTCTTTATGCAAATTAATGACGCAGCCAACTTATGTCACATGCAACACTCGATGAATTTGCTCTTCGTTTCCCATCACAGTTCTTCCTTTGAGTGGCAGGAATTTGGAATTAATTCCTTAGGTAACACTACCCTCAGGGAGGTAACTAGTGATGGAAGAAATAAGAGCTTTACCTGGTGAGCTATCGTAGTCATCATTTCCCTTCTCATATCTCATGGTTGATCTTCCCACTTAAGAGAATGCTTGTTCCTGCACATTCATTAATGTATGCAACATAATTTTCTCTTGATAAAATTCATCATAAGGAAAATACATCAAGCATTAAAACTAGCTATCAAAATACAAATATCATGTCCATAAGGTTCTTACAAGGTGGGTCGTGACAACTAGGGCAAATTGAAATCATAAGTCCACTATTCCTAGCAATGATTGGAAGAAAATCTAAGAGAATCTAAAAATTTACTTTACCCTTTCTCTATGTTTTCTAATTAAATGAATTCATCTATTGTATTCAACAAAATAAACATAGACAGACAAAGGAAAATATAGAGAAATGCCTCCTACCTAAAATTCAAGTCTTATGTAGATTCGGCTATCAACTATTTTTTTTCTTTTCTAGCCGTGGTTGTCAGGCATGGCTGAGACTATTACCCGTGACTGATAAGCACAACTAAGACTATTAACCATGATTGTTAATCACGATGAGTACCTGCAACAAAACAATACAACCAGTTAGTTACTGATAGTATAATTTATAGATTCCTTCCATGATCACCATCGGTAACCTTGTAAAAAGCATACACCTAACTAATGTATCAATTGATAGCAAACATTAAAGCATACAAATTTGATAATAATAACTTCAACAATAAAGAGAACGTTTCTTTTATTACATATTTTGTCAAATTTGATCACAAGTACATTCTTGTTAGGGATATTCAATGTTGATACAATTAATACAATATTGAATACCCTCTAAATGAGGGGGTGGTGTAATTCATACTCTCCACAAAGACACAAACTTCTCAATATCAATGGTTACTTTCTTCTCCATGATTATAGGTATATATTGCCTTGAATTCTTTGAAATGAATGGATACTATAAACCCTACTTTCAAGAAACAACAAGAAATGATTAAAGGTAAAGATGGTCTCTCTTGATGAGGCTTTTGATGGAAACTTACATAAATGATGATAAAGAAAACAATAAACATGTAAATCTATGAATATTAGCATAAAATCATAAAATTACTATGAAGCCTAGAAAGAAAGCATGTAATATAGTTATGAAACATCCTAATTAGCCATTAGAAACTTGAATTGCATGAAATAACAAGAAACTATGCTAAATTGATAAATACAAGGAAATGGAAGCAAATCTATCTCTAATTTGTAGATTTAACCATACAAATGCATGAAAGGAGATTAATATAATGTAAATATACCAAAATAAATGCATAAACTTGAAATCTACGACTAAAACAGAGGAAATTAGATGCCAAAAACTCACCACAGGTATGATATGCAGTTGGCACTCTTAGCCACAATTGAGTCAAATATGCTCTCGCTCTTGTAATCAGGGCATGTATCCTCAATTCTCTCTATTGAATTGATGTTCAATGGTTGCCTATGTGTCCTCTGATGGATTGGTGGTCAAATTTGTTTAGACTCTCGATTGACTTGATTGTGCAATTGTGCTTCCTAGTCCTTTGAAAGCTCCATTGATGGATTCATGTTTGTCACTCCACAATTGGGCAACATTTCAACTCTCCTCAAAGGGTTATCAATTTTCTATCCATTTCGGTAGAGCTTCGCTATGTTCAAATGCAAAATTTCTCTAGTGTTTCTCCCCAATTTTTAGGGGGGGTCTCTTTAGAACTCTCCATTCCTTGGTCTACCTTTATGAATAAGCCAAGAAAAAGAAACCTGCAGTTCGATTAGTTGAACGGGACCTTATCAAAGATTCCTGAAGTAGATCAAGCAACATGAAACAAACAATACATAGGTTTTTTTCTTTGATCATGTCAAATGAACCACACATTTTCTCACTTTCATTCCAAAAAGAGGATACAAAAGAAAGAGCCCCTTTGACAATTTTGAAATTTCTCTCAATAACCTTGTTTTCCCCTTTTCTCACCTAAAACAATGCATTTGAAATTTGAGTTTTGGAGGCAAACTTCCAACAGTCATAACTTCACGCTTGTTGCTCTGATTGACTAGAACGAAACCTTTTAAAAAAGGGCATAATATGAACTAAATGGGGCAAGACTTAGCTAAGTCCTGCATCTATGTTAAAATCCTCAAATCCGTCCTCTAAGATGCTCAAAATTCACTTGCAAGTTCGGGTATCTAGATTTTCACTGTTTTTGATAGGGTTTTGCCATAAAACATACATATATCTCAAACCGTTCAGGTTATTGGGGTGATTCTTTCACCAATGGATCTAATTTTCTATCCCCTAGACAACTAAATACACTTAGAAAATAATTACATCAAATATAAATTTTTGGTGATGCAAGATCACTCTTACACCACTGGATGATCCTGCATCAATTCCCTACCCAAAACCATATGAATCTTCATTTACCAAGCCGTTGCAACCAAATTTAGCTCAACCTAAGATCCAAAATGGTTTTTATTCTAGCTATGGCTTTGAAGTGCAACTAGCTCTATTATCCGTCAGTTTCAACTGCGGATAAGGTTGAGTTAGCCAACTCTGCCCAAATTGAGTGGTTAAAACCATTGCTTCACCTTGGAGCTGTCCAATATATTTCATATGTTTTGTTAGCATGCCCCATATGAGTAGTCATCTCGACATGACACATTTCAGGTGTCTACAAATTCATAAAATAAAGCATTTCCTTTATTTCCATAAATCAAATAAAATAAAAGAGTTTTATATTTAATAAGCCCTTCCTTATATACTAAATAATATTAACTTATTTTATTAACATATTATAATCCAACTAAATTATAATAGCTTCTTTAATTTTATAATCTAAGATTCAAGACCTAATTTTTTAACATATTGTAATCCAACTAATTTATAATATCAAAGGAAACAGTACTAATCTGTGTAACCACAAGGATTTGGAAAGGAAGAAACAAAAGCACAACTATAGGAGATGATGAACAGGAGCCATTGGTAGCCAAAGGATGCTCACTGGTCTGCTAAAAATAATTCCCTCTACGTCCTACAAGGCGAATGATTCCAAATAGTGGTGAAACATAGGTGTGAGGGTGCGATACAACATCATTCAATGACATCGACGAGGGAGACGGTCCATATTATCATCTAAAAAAAAAGGCGAAAACTCTTACAAGGGTAACAAAGAAAACAATAATAACGTCAACAATAAGGGTGGTTTACTCAACCAAACATGGCTTACACACCTACTTGGTCCATATTCAACAACTAGTTTGAAATAGTTAAGAGGATATGAGCACATAGTTCTTACAAGACATAGTGGCGTCAGAAGTATTTTCTACTCCTTATTGGGCACTAGCAATAGGGGTGTAGTCAACATACTATTGCAGAAGATGCTACCATAAACTAGCATCCCATGAAGTTTAATCTAGTTGGTAACATCCAAAGTACATTCTTGTCCTACTCATTACTTCCTCACCTGTCTGTATTCAATTCTCTATGTCTAATATTTTGGATGATTAAGCATGGTAAACTATTTTTAATTTTTCTTTTCTCAATCCCCAAAATCTTATGCATCCTTACTCCAAGTCGACAAGGAAGATTCCTTCACCTAAACACATATCTCATAGTGCTCTTGAAGAGGCAAGCCTTATATTTATTTTATTTAATATTATTTGTAAGGTCTATAAATATTTTAATAAAAGTTCTACATTTATTCAAATAAAGTATCTATTGTTTATTTTTAATGAAATTCAATTATCATTTAAAATAATAAAGTATATATATATACGAACATAAGATAAAGGTTCTTTTATTGAATACTAACATCATGCTATTTTTCAAAGTAGTCAAATTATGCACATTTCCAAAATCAATGATGCAATAAAGTGATGAAGTAAAAGACAACCAATTATATGCAACAAAGTAGGAATATTTCCATCAACCCAGTCACCCGTATTAGATAGAGGATTTATGATAGCTATTAGGCTATCAACTAAGGCTCTAAGCCTCTAGGTGGATGGTTTTGATAATTATCCCATAATCGATAATGCATGCATATATTAGGGTATCCATTCATATTACCCCAAGTTGACTTTGTCATAATCTACTTGATTGTAAGTACCCCTATTATGGTGGATGATTCTACCTCTTCTACCCATGAGTGTACCTGATCTTGTACATTAACAATATATAAATAGTACAATTTTCTTCCAAAAAGTAGACTAAAAATCATACAACTTATTCATTTGCACAAAACTAAGAATCAAAGCATCATTAATCAATACATAGTTTTTCATAACAAAATCATAATAGTGGGGTCATGAAATCCAACCCCCTAGGGCTAAATACTGCCCCAGGTGTTTCTAGTTTTATAAAAATAAAATTATTACATTATATTTTCAAAAAAAAAGGAAAATATGTTTGCATATCCTCCACTTTCTCCCAAGTGGAATTTATTTTAGAAAAATGATCCCATTGGACCTTATATTATTCAAAATTCTGATTTCGCATAGACTTAGAACGAAACTCAAGAGTATTCATTGGCATCACTTTAATAGCCTCTGGAATTACCATATGTAATTTAGAAACATCCCACACATGTTTAGGGTCAGCAACATATTTTCTAAGCAAGTATATGTGGAAGGTGTCATGGATATTTGATAGGTTAGGAGGTAAAGCAAGTCAATATGCAACCAAGCTGATCTTCTTAGTAATTTTGAAAGGTACCACAAATAGAGGATCCAAATTTATGGATTTGATAGCACTCTTCTTTTTCTTAACTCTTAATAACACTATATTACCTATAGAGTACTTTGTTAGGGTTCTTTTTAGATTAGCATAACTTTTCTACCACTCAAAAGATTCTTTAAGCCTTTGCCTGATTACCTTTAGATGATTTTCCATTTATTTGATCATTTCTAGTCCAATCACAACTTGGTCTTCTAGGCTATCCCAAGACAATGGAATTCTAGACTTTCATCCATACAAGGCATTGAAAGGCGCCATTCCTAGATAGGAATTATGTCCATTATTGTAGGCGAACTCTACAAGATGTAGGTAGTCTTCCCAGTGAGACTTTTGACCCATGTAGTACATGTGAAGCATATCTTCTAGTACTTGGTTTATCCATTCTATTTGGCCATATGTCTTAGGATGGTATGCCAAACTCATATTTGGTTTCATGCCTACTACATGATGAAAGGATTTATAGAACTCAAAAGTAAATCTAAAATCCCTATCTAAAATGATTACTTTAGGAAATTCATGCAATTGAAATATCTCTTTGGTAAATCAGTTAGCCACTACCTAAGCATTATACTTGATGTTCCTTGGTATGAAATGTGTAACCTTAGTCAATTTATTGACTATTACAAGGATTACATCATGTTGATACCTAGTCTTGGGTAAACCTATTATAAAATCCATAGATATAACTTACCATTTTTGCGTAGGTACATCATGTGGATACAATTATCTTGTAGGATTCCTAAATTCAGCCTTAACCTTCTAACATTTGAGGTACCAAGAAAAACAATTAGTGATATCCTTCTTCATTCCTATCTAGAAGAAGGTTCTTTTCATGCTTTCCCTCATTTTGGCCCCTCCAGGGTGAGCATAATAAGAAGATATGTGGGCTTCTTGCATTATTAATTTCCTTAAATTGCCCATTTTAGCATGATCATTCTACCTTTGTAGCACAAAATATCATCATTCATTCTAAATTAATTATTACCCTCTAGGACTCTACTCAACCTAGACTGAATTTCCTTGCAATAGTCATCTTGAGATTGCTCTTCCCTCACCTGATCTATTAGATCCATGTGACTTCTAGTTATGGTTGCTATGTGCTTCCTTTTGCTTAAGGCATCAACAACCTTATTTTATTTCCCCTTTATATACTCAATATCAAATTCATATTCAGTGATAAACTTGACCCATCTTCTCTGCCTCACATTGAGTATAGTTTGGATGAATATATATCTCAGACTTTGATGGTAAATTTTCAACTCAAAGGGTCTTCCTACAAAGTAGTTGCACCAGGATTTTAGAGCATGTACCACTATAGCTAGATCTAAATCATGTGTAGCATAATTAATTTTATGCTTCTTAAGTTTTCTTGAAGTGTATGCTAATATTGACACATATTGAGATAGTACTCATCCTAACCCTTATAGTGATGCATCTGTGCATACTAAAAAGTTCTCTTGAGGGTCTAGAATTTTTAATATTGGTGTTGTAGTGAGTTTATTTTTTAGCAATGCAAAGGCATATTTACACTTTTTTGACCACTTAAATTCCTTTTCCTTCTTTTGAAGGTTTTTTATTTCTACTACAATCTTAGAATAATCCTTTATATAACATTTATAGTAGCCCATCAACCCCATGAAGGCTATGTTAGTAGGGGGTGGCCAATTCAGAATAGCCTCAATTTTATTTGGGTCTATAATAATTTCTTTTACTGATATGATATTCTCGATATATCATACCTTCGATATAGATGAAACACTTTTAGCTATATTTCCATAGATTTGATTCTCCCTTAACAACTTGAACACGATCTTGAGGTGTTTATCATGTTTCTCCTTGTATTGAGAGTATATTAATATATCATCTAAAAACACAAGGACAAAATGATCTAGATGTATCCTAAACACACTATTCATTAGATTCATGAATGCAATTGGGGTGTTAGTTACTCCAAAGGTTAGGATTGTAAACTCATAATGCCCATACCTAGTTTTGAATATCATTTTATGAGTGTCCTCCTGACGCATTCTTAACTAATAATACTCTGATATTAGGTCAATATTTATGAATACCATGGAATATCTTAATTTTTCAAACAAATTTTTGATTCTAGGTGGAGGATATAGGTTCTTTATCATAGCCTTATTAAGCATCCTATAATCAATACATAATCTTAATGAACCATCATTTTTTTTCATAAATAAAACTAGTGCACCCTAAGGTGACACACTCAATTTTATCAACCCCTTTTCCAATAGCCCTTGTAATTGCACCTTTAATTCTTGCATCTCAAAATGATTCATCTTATAAGTAGATCTACGAATAGGTTATGTTCCAAGCATAAGGTCAATAGTAAAATAAAATTCCTACATAGGAGGAAATCCAAGTAGATCCTCAAGAAACACATGCTTAAAATCCCATAAAATTGGGTGTTTATCCAACATTTTTCTCTTCTGATATTCTCCAACTTCATTGGGTTTTATGACATAGACTATACCTACATTCATGAGGGCTTTCTTCAATTACATTATTGATAGAATTTGGGGTTTGAATGAACCCTGCTCACTATGAATTCTTAGTATTTCCTTACATTTTTTTGATTACTTTATCCACCTATCTTGGAAATTTATCAAGGCTTTATGAGCCTATAATCAATCCATCTCTATGATCACATCAAAGACATGAAGTGGAGCTACTAAATAACACAAGCTTATACTAAGAGGGGGTGAATAGTATAAGACCACTTTTTACTTTTCTTTTCAATTCAATATTATGTAGTGTATAGATAGTAGTATCAATAGCAGTAATCAAAGCAATGCATAAAAAACCATACACAATAGAGACACAAATTTTAATGTGGTTCACCCAATGTGGGCTACCTCCACAGAGAAAATATTTCTTCTAAATATTTCTCAAATAATCCTTTGGTAATCCTTCCCAATTACAATGTTTATGGATCTCTGTCCAATGGAGATGTTGATCCCCTAAATCTCAAGTTCGTGGATCTCTTCCATAGGATAACTCTTTCCCATTCATCTCTGGCTAGTGATCTTATAGAAGACTTTGTCTCTCTGCTACATTGACTGGTGGATCTCTCTCCACTTGAAGACTCCTCACTTAGAAGATTTATCTTCAATTGTATTGGTTGTTAGATCTCTATCCATTGAGAATATGTCCTTTATAATCTATCACCTACAAACCTCTATCAATAGGTTCACTCATAACCTTCTCAAATCTTCTTAATAGGTCCACTCAGAACCTACTCAAATCTGCTCAATAGATCCACTCAAAACTTGCTCAAATATTCTTAATGGGTCCACTCAGAACTTGTTCAAATCTACTCAATAGGTCCACTCAAAACCTATCCAAATCTTCTCAACAGGTCCACTCATAACCTGCTCAAATCTGCTCAAAAGGTCCACTCAAAACCTTTCCAAATTTGCTCAACAAGCTCACTCAGAACTTTTCCAAATCTACTCAACAAGTCCTCTCCAGGACTTACTAGAGACTCAATTTGTTGTACACTCAATGCTTAATCACTTTCTCAACTCAATCTCATAGAAACATAAAGAGAATTGTAAGAGACTCGATATGTTCTATTCTCAAAGCTCAAACTCAAATAAAATCAATCTCATAGAATCATAAATAGGATTTTTAGATACTCGATATGTTCTATTCTCAAAGCTCAAACTCAACTCAAATCAATCTCATAGAAGCATAAAGAGAATTTTTAGAGACTCAATATGTTCCATACTCAAATCTCAATCTCAACTCAAATCAATATCATTAAAGAATAAAGATAATTGTTAGATACTGAATATGTTCTATACTCAAAGCTCAATATCAACTCAAATCAGAACATAGAATAGTTTGTTTCATGGAACTTGAATGACCACATGCATCCACTTGACTAGGCTTAATCAAATCTACTCAATAAATCACCTCAATGAACAACCCTTTCTCATAAACCCTATTCCAAGCATGTATCAACAAACTCAAAATATTTCCAACAATGCTCAACCACAAATTTCACATAACAATGATACTCATGTTCTTTTCTAACTCAAGTTCAAGTTCTTTGCATAACCAATTGACTTCAACAACAATGCTTATAAAACAAAGTTTAATCACAACTCTCAATATAGAAAACCTTGAAGCATTAAACCAACCACTTTCAAAAAGGAAACCACAATCAATCCTTTTCTCTACAATGATATTTTCATAAATCAATCAACCAATCAAGTCAATGGAGAATATTTCCCATACTTTTTTTATGCCAAGGAGTTGTCCATAAAATTTGTCAAACTCAACACACTTTCAAATATTTCCTTTTCAATCACAAAGAGGTTAGAGGACTTGAGTAATATCACAACAATAAAAATAATATCCCAATAACACCTTATTACTCATACTCAATAAAATTCACCATGTCCTCTCATGAAAGAAATAATCCCCTTTGAAAAAGAATAAATAAAACTCACTTTTGAACTCCTTTACAAAAATATAAATATCTCTTTACACACACCTTATTTCTCCTTCTAAGAAAGTTAATCAAATAGCCCTTGAAAAAATATTTCCAACGATATATAATATGCTACCCTTCCAAAAATAAAACCATCAAAAATCTCTCAATTTTTTAGGGCATAGCATAACCCTTAATTCTCCCTTAAGTCTATTTAATAAAAAATAAAATATAAAAATTAACTTGCCTCGCCTCTCGGAGGGATACGATACCCAGACGTCTTCCTTCCCAATCACTTAACTGTGGCCAAGCCACCATTGGGCCATGCACCCACACATGCATAAGAAGGCACGAACTGCATAAACAACCTCATGAAAACTATGCCTTTCGAAATAATAAAAATGTGCTTTGAGCGCTTTGACCTTGCAAGCAACCTCCAAGTGAATTGATCATGGGACCTCCTGTGTCTCGCCAAGTCAACACACCACTAGTCCAAGTTGGCCTATGTGCTCCACAAGATAAATGCTCCCTGCTTCAACCCTTTCACAATTCTTAAAGTCTTTTAAAACACGAGCCTTAATTCGCATGCACTCCAAACGAATTAGCAAGGATAAAATTGATTAATGCCTTTTACGGCATTATATATAATGTTTGTCTTCCATGCAATCACGTCGATGCATCGATTTAATTCGATGTCATCTTGGTTGATTAATTTATAATATATTTAAATTTAAATTTAAATTTAAATATTATAAATTAAATTAGACCAACCTTAGGTTTTAGTTTAATTAAACCTTGGAGCCTTGTCTTAATGCACAACCTTGGTGTAACAAATATTTTTTATAAAATTTAAATTCCTTGTGAATTTAAATAATTTATAAATAATTGTTAAACCTCCTTTTTAACCTTGGTAATAACACATTTTGAGCTTTTATGAACCAATCGCTTAACCTGTGCTCCCAATAATATTAAAATATTATGGAGTCTTTTTCCTTTCACTTTTGCATTGTTGAATCTTTTTATTGGATGATAGTGACAACCTTGGACGATTTTATTTGTTGATGAATTCCTTGATATGAGTGATAACTCTATCAGGTGACATCAATGACAACTTTGACTTAGAGGACTCAAAATGTCCAACAATATCCCCATTTTTCATTGATGGCAACCCATATCCTTTTACTAAAATCTGACCTTATTTTTGCTCCCCCTAGGATTTTACTCCCCTTGGCTCAATGTTCTCTCAAATATCAAATCTCTCCCCATATCAAATCTCTTCCCCAATATACACAAATATCTCCCCCTTTGACATCAATGGCAAAGGGTCACCTTTGGGGCACAGGGCTAAGAATGAGCCTCTTAGCTGAGTCCCTCCCCCACCTCCACATGAGGTGGCTAATTTTGGGGTGGGAGTATTTCTACTCCTCGAAAGAACTGTTCTTTGCCTTTATCTTTCTCTCTTATTTTCTAAGTTTTCTGAATCCTCTGATTGTTTCTTTCCAAGTCATCATCCCTGTTCCTATCATCACTTTTGTTCTTGTTTCTATTCTTGTTGTCATCCAAATTATTGTTCCTATTATCATCCTTGTTCATGTTCTTATTTTTGTTTTCATCCTTGTTATTGTTCCTGTTCTGACCTCTGTTCTTGTTCATATTTGAAGAACATGAGCTTATACTGAGAGGGGGGGGTGAACAGTATAAGACCTCTTTTTACTTTTTCCTTTATACTTCAAAAAAGTAAAGCAATATACCCAAAGCAATATCAAAGCAATGCATAATAACATCCACAAAGTGACACCAATTTTAACGTGGTTCACCCCGAATGGTCGGGCTACGTCCACAAAACTTTTCTCTAAAAGTTATCTCAAAGTTCTTTGGGAATCCTTCCCAATTACAATGTTTATGAGCCTCGGCCCAAAGGAGATACCTTCCCCTAATAAGAATTTATGAGCCTCTGCTCAAAGGAGATACCTTCCCCTCTATCTAAATTTATGAGCCTCTGCTCAAAGGAGATACCTTCCCCTCAATCTGGATTTATGAGCCTCTGCTCAAAGGAGATACCTTCCCCTCTGCTCTGGAAATGATCCCTCAGAAGATCAACTGCCTCTACCTCTTGCCAGCACGTGGAACTCCTTTCCACCGAAGACCTCCTGTCCTCAATGCTTAGCCTAAGAGACCTCTGCCTTCTATGATCACGTCCACAGCAGCTCAACAACCTGTACCAAACATAGTCAGTCGGTCTAGTACAAGTCTTCCTCTGTCTGTCAGGATCTGTCCAACACTTGAACAAATCAATCCTCTGCACACAAGCCTTCTCAAAGACTTGCCAAATCTATCCTCAGGTTCTTCTCAAAGAACCAGTGCATCTCTGTCCTCAAGTTCTTTGATAGAACTCTCAAAACTCGACTCACAAGTCCTCTGCTAGGACCTGTCCAAATCTGCTCACAAGTCCCCACCAGAACCTGTCCAAAAAACTGCTCACAAGTCCCCACCGAAACCTGTCCAAAACCTGCTCACAAGTCCCCACCGAAACCTGGTCCAACCCCCCCCCCCTCACACCTCCCCCCCACCTCCAACAGCAAGCTCACCAAGAAAAACTTTCTTAGTAGGAAATCACAAGGTGAATTGTTAGAGACCCAATGTGATTTGTCAAACTCATAGAAGCATAAAGAGAATTTTTAGAGACTCAATATGTTCTATACTCAACTCCCAATCTCAAAACTCAACTCAAATCAACTCAGCTCAAACTCAATCTCAAATCTGAAAAATCAACTCAACCTCAATCTCAAATCAGAAAACTCAACTCAACCTCAATCTCAAATCAGAAAACTCAACTCAACCTCAATCTCAAATCTGAAAACTCAACTCAAAATCTGAAATGGATAGGATAGAATGCTTTCTTTCAAGAACATGAAACCCCAACAATTGCCAACTATGCAAAGAATCACATAACAATGATACTCATGTTCTTTTCACCATCAATTAGGGCTTCAACAACAATGTTCATCAAACAAGGTTCAATCAACACCATTCAACTCAAAACACAACCTTGAAGCATTTCATAATCAACATCAGAAAAGGAAACAAGTAGAACTCCTTTTCTCTCCAACATTATTTGAACAAAAAGCATCCACCAACTCAACTCACAATAGCATAAAAACAACTTTTCAATTCATCAACAAAGGAGTAAGCTCAACACTTTAACCAAGTAAAGAATAGCTTGATTATTACCAACTTAATGAAAGCAAATGTCAATCTCAAAGCTGCCCACTTAAGGTTTCACAACTTCACACAAGAAGCAATTAACCTTAAAACCTCATGCTTTCATTTCCATAATCAACCAAAAGCACTCTCAACATTACAAGAAACATGTATCCCTTATACACCTTATTTCTCCCTTATTGTCTCATCAAAAATAAAGTTTATCTCTCATAAGAATGCAATAAGATATTTCAACAACACCTTCAAAATAATCTTTTATCAAAATAACAACAAGCTTTAAAACCCTTATGACTCCTAAGTTGTTTTTCTTCTAACAAACATCCTCCATCCACAACATACACTTAGCAAAAGATTAATTTCAAAAAGTACCTTAGCCAATCATCAAAAATCGCTATGGAGAAATTGCGCCCGAAATCTAACACCACCTGTTGCAACCACTTCACGTCGAAAAACCCTTTCGCGTGATTCGAACATGGAACCTCCCATTCGGGTAGCGCGCCAATAGCCTAGCCGCTACCGGTGCGCCAAAGGCACCCGGTGAGGTTTAAACCTCACTCTGTTATGCTTGTCCCTTCTGCATCAGGGAAAATAAAACACAGTCCTCCCTTCCTTCTGACGCCAACTCGTAGACGACAAGCTATATGGCGGATTCGACAAACGGTGAGACAATCAAACGAACAGTGGATTACGAAGATGGTGAAGACACACAAACGAACAACGGATTACGAAAATGGCGAAGACACACAAACGATCAGCGGATTACGAAAATGGTGAAGACACACAGCCGAACAACGGATTACAAAAACGGTGAAGACACACAGTCGAAAACATAGCGAGCAACTTTCTTTCAAAATTCGGATGGGATGCATTTGATTTTCATCGAGGGATATTAATATGAATTTTACCATAGGCTCTTTGACGTCGACGGAGGTCTTTAACACGTCGGCGGAGGTCTTGGCTAGCGCCCACAAAGCTAAAACATAGCGCCCACCTTGTTAAGACATTTGCGCCATGGATTAGGAGAACCCATGCAAATAATAGATTAATATTTATTTAAAAATAATTAAATGGAACCTTAACAAGGTTTTTTAATTATTTAAATAAATACTTCCTCCTGGACCCAAATGCATTAAACCAATGCATCCACCTGTAATCTTTAAACCTGCCAACTTGGGGTTTGCAAAAGACCTTTGAAACTGTCATGCCGTAACCTTCATCAAAACAAATTATTTGACATCAAATCAAATTCCTTCAAGACCTTCTTGACATCAATGACAACTTATACACTTGAGCAAAGGCAATGTACCCAAAGTACCCAAAATTGCCAACAATCTCCCCCTTTGTCATTGATGGCAAACCTTTACTGAAAACACTTCTCAAGAGCCAAAACCGAAACCAACTGTGCTAACAACTGAGAAACTGTGCCCACAACTGAGAATCTTCCTTTGAAGTTTTGCTCCCCTTGACTTGAAGCTTTCCTCTTCACTTTGAAGCTCTCCCCCTTACTCATATCTCTCCCCCTTTGTCATCAATGGCAAAGGGCCACCTTTGGGGCTCGGGACTAAGAATGAGCCTCTTAGCTTAGTCCCTCCCCCACCTCCTGATGAGGTGATTAATTTTGGGGTGGGAGTAAAACTCCCATTAGGCACTGATCATCATCAGCATCTATAACTTCCTTGTCGGGCCTTCTCTTGAACTCTTTGTCCATATTCCTGTTCTTGTCACTGTTCTTGTTCTTGTTCTCATCCCTATTCTTGTCCATGTCTTGATCCTTGGACCTGATCATGCCACTGTTCCTGTTCCTGTATTCTGGAATTTCAGCTCTACACTGTCTGATTATGTGACCTTCATTGTTGCACTTGAAACACTTGACGATGTTGTTTCTCTGAGGTAAACCTGATCTTTGAATCCACCTGTTCTGACCAAACCCGTTCTGGCCAAACCTGTTTTGACCAAACCTATTCTGACCAAACCTGTTCTGACCAAACCTGTTCTGACCAAACTTGTTTTGACCAAACCTGTTCTGACCAAACCTATTTTGATCAAACCTGTTCCTGTTATTTACCTTGCAATAGACTGCCTTGTGCCCAAACTATTGACAAGAGTAGCAATACCCTTGAAAGAAACTAGCACTTCTAAAACTTTCATTTACCTTCTTCACTTGAGCCATGCAATGTGAAGCCATGTGACCAAACCTGTGACAAGCAAAACATCTGCCTTGAAACTTTCCTTTATTTGACCTCTTGGGTCCTGAAAACTTCTTCTTCTCATTCTGAATTCTATTTTTTATTTCTGTGCATCTATCATTCAAGGACTCATGATCTGAAATACTTTCCTCATCAGAACTCTCTTTCTTTTGGAGTCTCTTACTAGACTCTCCAACTTGTTCCTTGTGTGGCTTAACAAAACCAAGGCCTATTTTATCTGTTGTCTTTCTTTGACCTTTGATGAGTGACTTAACCTTTTTGGAGCTATCTTGAAACCTGTAAAGCTTATCCTTGTACTCTTTAGTTTCCTCTTTCAAAGAAGCCATTTTCTGTTCTAACTCACTATACTCAAGAACCTTAGACTCTAACTCATCCTTGAGTTCTTGTGTCTTAGCTATAGAGAAGTCAAGACTTTCTATAAGATCATCTCTCTCCATACAACATTCATCTAACTTATCCTTGAGTCTAGCATTCTTCTTTCTTTCCTTTTCCAAAACACTAAGAGCACTAATAAGTTCACTTTCAAGATCCTTTATTTGTTTGCTTTTTGAATCATCAAAGCCTTTTTTAGATTTCTTATCACTAGAGGTGCTACCCTTTTCAAAGACCATACATGCATCTTCCTTATAGTTTTCTGAAGCATCCTCATACATACTAGAAACCAAATCATTATTTGTGCAATCATCCTCAAGGTGACCAAAGTTTCCACATCTAAGACATTTCATGATAATGAATCTATGTTTCGGTTCTTCCTCTTTTTTCGATATGAACAACATCTCATTTTCATCATCACTTGAAGAACTTTCACTATCACTACTAGAACACTTACTTGCTTTGTCTAGGTAGAAACTCTTCTTGTGCTTGTGAGAATACCTCTTTCCTTGATTGTTGTGCTCATCTTTGATCTTCCTGTGATGCTTGTGCTTTTCAGAATCCTTGCTCTTAGAATCCTGTTTATCTTCATCACTTTCATTCTTGGGAACAATACAGTTAGTAGCATAATGACCAAACTTTCCACAATTGAAACATCTTATATTTTTCATACTTTTGTGCTTTCTAGAGAACTTGCCTTTCTTGTTGTAATATGCCTCTTCATCACTAGAAGACTCATCACTATCTTGAAGTTGTTTACCCTTGGATTCCTTGGTAGCCTTGAAAGCTGCCTCTTTCTTGACATCAACCTTCACTTGAGTTCTCAACTCAAATGCTGCAAGTATACTATGGAGCTCATCCTTTTTCAACTTATCCAAATATTTAGCTTCCTCAATAGCAGAAATATTTTCACTAAATCTATTAGGAAGAGATCTTAAAATCTTATCACAAACATCATTTTCAGCAAGCTCAAGACCTAAGTCTTTCATGGAGTTAACAACCTCATCCATACGAAGCATGTAGTCACTAATATTTTCATCATCATTCATCTTGAGTTGTTCAAACATACCTTTGAAGTGTCTCAACTTGGCCTTTTCGACATTTGTATCACCTGTATGAACCACCTTCAACCGTTTCCACATTTCACTAGTTGTCTTGCAAGTGAATCACTTTGGTGAGATCTCGCTTTCTGTAAGCCTTTCAGGATTGCATTCATTGCTTTTGAATTGCTGTGATGTAGGAGCCTTTCTTCTTTAGTATTAGGACCATGTACAGGAATAGTGTACTCATCTTCAATCACTTCCCATACCTCATTACCAAGTGCCATTAGATGAACCTTCATCCTTGCACTCCAAAGACCAAAATCTGACCCATCAAGAATAGGTGTTGCATTGCCACTTGAATGATCCATTGTGTTCTTTACTAGCTTTTCCTTCAAGTTGTTAAACTTTTCGAAGGCACCCGCTCCGATACCAATTGAAGAACACAAGCTTATACCGAGAGGGGGGGTGAACAAGTATAAGACCTCTTTTTACTTTTTCCTTTATACTTCAAAATAGTAAAGCAATATACCCAAAGCAATATCAAAGCAATGCATAATAACATCCACAAAGTGACACCAATTTTAACGTGGTTCACCCGGAATGGTCGGGCTACGTCCACAAAACTTTTCTCTAAAAGTTATCTCAAAGTTCTTTGGGAATCCTTCCCAATTACAATGTTTATGAGCCTCGGCCCAAAGGAGATACCTTCCCCTAATCAGAATTTATGAGCCTCTGCTCAAAGGAGATACCTTCCCCTCTATCTAAATTTATGAGCCTCTGCTCAAAGGAGATACCTTCCCCTCAATCTGGATTTATGAGCCTCTGCTCAAAGGAGATACCTTCCCCTCTACTCTGGAAATGATCCCTCGGAAGATCAACTGCCTCTACCTCTTGCCAGCACATGGAACTCCTTTCCACCGAAGACCTCCTGTCCTCAATGCTTAGCCTAAGAGACCTCTGCCTTCTATGATCACGTCCACAAAAGCTCAAGCAACCTGTACCAAACACAGTCAGTCGGTCTAGTACAAGTCTTCCTCTCGTCTCATGGATCTGTCCAACACTTGAACAAATCAATCCTCTGCACACAAGCCTTCTCAAAGACTTGCCAAATCTGTCCTCGGGTTCTTCTCAAAGAACAAGTGCATCTCTGTCCTCAAGTTCTCTGATAGAACTCTCAAAACTCAGCTCACAAGTCCTCTGCTAGGACCTGTCCAAATCTGCTCACAAGTCCCCATCAGAACCTATCCAACCTTGCTCACAAGTCCCCATCGGAACCTGGTCCAAAACCTGCTCACAAGTCCCCACCGGAACCTGTCCAAAACCGCTCACAAGTCCCCACCGAACCACCTCACAAGTCCCCACCGAACCTGTCCAAAACCTCAACAAGCTCACCAAGAAAAACTTTCTTAGTAGGAAATCACAAGGTGAATTGTTAGAGACCCAATGTGATTTGTCAAACTCATAGAAGCATAAAGAGAATTGTTAGAGACTCAATATATTCTATACTCAACTCCCAATCTCAAAACTCAACTCAAATCAACTCAGCTCAAACTCAATCTCAAATCTGAAAACTCAACTCAACCTCAATCTCAAATCTAAAAACTCAACTCAACCTCAATCTCAAATCTGAAAACTCAACTCAACCTCAATCTCAAATCTGAAAACTCAACTCAAAATCTGAAATGGATAGGATAGAATGCTTTCTTTCAAGAACATGAAACCCCAACAATTGCCAACTATGCAAAGAATCACATAACAATGATACTCATGTTCTTTTCACCATCAATTAGGGCTTCAACAACAATGCTCATCAAACAAGGTTCAATCAACACCATTCAGCTCAAAACACAACCTTGAAGCATTTCACAATCAACATCAAAAAAGGAAAACAAGTAGAACTCCTTTTCTCTCCAACATTATTTGAACAAAAAGCATCCACCAACTCAACTCACAATAGCATAAAAACAACTTTTCAATTCATCAACAAAGGAGTAAGCTCAACACTTTAACCAAGTAAAGAATAGCTTGATTATAACCAACTTAATGAAAGCAAATGTCAATCTCAAAGCTGCCCACTTAAGGTTTCACAACTTCACACAAGAAGCAATTAACCTTAAAACACTCATGCTTTCATTTCCATAATCAACCAAAAGCACTCTCAACATTACAAGAAACATGTATCCCTTATACACCTTATTTCTCCCTTATTGTCTCATCAAAAATAAAGTTTATCTCTCATAAGAATGCAATAAGATATTTCAACAACACCTTCAAAATAATCTTTTATCAAAATAACAACAAGCTTTAAAACCCTTATGACTCCTAAGCTGTTTTTCTTCTAACAAACATCCTCCATCCGCAACATACACTTAGCAAAAGATTAATTTCAAAAAATACCTTAGCCAACAACAAAAATCGCTATGGAGAAATTGCACCCGAAATCTAACACCACCTGCTGCAACCACTTCACGTCGAAAAACCCTTTCGCATGATTCGAACGCGGAACCTCCCGTTCGGGTAGCGCGCCAACAGCCTAGCCGCTACCGGTGCGCCAAAGGCACCCGATGAGGTTTAAACCTCACTCTGTTATGCTTGTCCCTTCTATGCCAGGGAAAATAAAACACAGTCCTCCCTTCCTTTTGATGCCAACTCGCAGATGACAAGCTATATGGCGGATTCGACAAACGGTGAGACAATCAAACGAACAACGGATTACGAAGATGGTGAAGACACACAAACGATCAATGGATTACGAAAATGGCGAAGACACACAAACGATCAGCGGATTACGAAAACGGCGAAGACACACAGCCGAACAACGGATTACGAAAATGGCGAAGACACACAGCTGAAAACACAGCGAGCAACTTTCTTTCAAAATTTGGATGGGATGCACCTTTGATTTTCATCGAGAGATATTAATATGAATTTTACCATAGGCTCTTTGACGTCGACGGAGGTCTTTAACACGTCGACGGAGGTCTTGGCTAGCGCCCACAAAGCTAAAACATAGCGCCCACCTTGTTAAGACATTTGCGCCATGGATTAGGAGAACCCATGCAAATAATAGATTAATATTTATTTAAAAATAATTAAATGGAACCTTAACAAGGTTTTTTAATTATTTAAATAAATACTTCCTCCTGGACCCAAATGCATTAAACCAATGCATCCACCTGTAATCTTTAAACCTGCCAACTTGGGGTTTGCAAAAGACCTTTGAAACTGTCATGTCGTAACCTTCATCAAAACAAATTATTTGACATCAAATCAAATTCCTTCAAGACCTTCTTGACATCAATGACAACTTATACACTTGAGCAAAGGCAATGTACCCAAAGTACCCAAAATTGCCAACAATATTCCTGTTCCTATTGTGCTTATTTCTAGAATATTTTCTCTACACCATATTGCTATGTGACCATCATTATTGCACTTATAACGCTTAATGTTATTATTCCTTGGAGGTGCAACTGTCTTAGGGTTTCTCCTAATAAATTCATATCCTCTTCTGTCATGAATCTTGTAATTCATTGCCTTGTGACAAAACTCATTACATGAGTAGCAATACCCTTGGAAAATCTATCATTTTCCATTTTCCTATCTTTCATGTATCTTGCATAATGAAGCCATGTTCCCAAAACCTGTGACATGAAAAATATCTTCCATTGAAGCTTCCTTGTCTTGACCTCATTTGTCTCCTATTTTGATTGATGTTCCATCTGTATCTTCTCTATGCATTGTTCCTATCTTTGTTGAACTCTTTGTTGTCCAACTCATCCTATGATGTCTCATTCCCACTTACACTGTCTTCTTCTGAAGTATCTTCTTTTGAAGTTCCTTCTTCTTTGAGACTTGAAGTAGACTCTTTTTCCCATTTCTTTTTAACATGTTTAGAACCAAGATTTGTCTTGTTTTTTGTTCTTCTTTGTATCTTGACTATTTTATCCACACTCTTTTCACTATTTACATACTTGTATAGCTTATTCTTGGAATCCTCTAAATCTTCCTTTAGTAGGGCCACTTCTTGTGTTAACTTTTCACATTCCAAAATATTTTCTTCTAACTTATCCTTGAACTTGCTTGCCTTAGCCTTTGAATTTTCTAAATCCTCTATGAGCAATAATATTTCTTCATCACATTCTTGAAACTGAATTTCAATCTTAGAGTGTTGCTTTCTTACCTTCTTTACTATTTCAAGGGCATAGATAAGTTCTCCCTTGAGATCATAGCCATTATCTACTGAATAATCCTCTATTTTTTTACCTTTGTCCATATCATTTCTTTCTTTTGGATTGTCTTCTATAGGATCACTCACTTCATCTTCTAATGTCATTAGAATATTTTCATCTAGTCTATCAAGTGCATCTCCAAAATCATCATCACTAAAACTATAATCATCCCTTGTGCAATCATCTTCAAGATGTCCAAATCTACCACATCTAAAACACTTGATAATAACTCGAGTCTTTCTCTTAACTTGTTCTTTCTCTTCAACCATAAATAGGACTTCATCTCTATCATTGTCTAAAAAACTAGCATCACTATTATTTGAGTACTTACTTGCATTATCCACATAGTAGCTTCTCTTTTGCCTTTGGAAGAACTTCTTCCCTTGTCTATTTTGTCCATCCTTGCTTTTCTTCTGGTACTTGTATTTTTTTTATTCCTTGTACCCGTGATCCTATTTTTCTTCATAATTGTTGCTCTTTGGCTCTTTGCACTCTATTGCATAATATCCATACTTTCCATAGTTAAAACACTTAACAGATCTTAGATCTATGGTTCTTTTGGAACCTTTATCTCTTCTACCATAATTTGCTTCTTCATCACTAGAAGACTCATTGCTTGATTCTGTCTTCTTACCCTTTTTCTTTTTGTCCACTTTGAATGCAACTTCTTTCAGAGGAATAGGATCTTTTGTTCTTATCTCAAAAGTAGTAAGCATGCCAAGAAAAGAATTCCTTATCAAATAATCACTATCAATTGATGTTTCTATAGCAAAAACCTTTTCACTATACCTTTTTGGAAGAGTTCTCAAGATCTTATCACAAGAATCAGACTCATCAACATTCATTCCAAGACCTCTCATCTCATGTACAAGTTCATCAATCTTACTGAGATAGTCAAGAATATTTTCATCATCTCGCATTCTTAAATTTTCAAACTCTCCTTTGAGATTTTTGATTTTAGCTTTTCTGACACCTTTATCTCCTTCATATATGGTATGCAATAGTTCCCACATATCTTTTGCTATTTTACAATCCATAACCTTCATAGATTTTGATCTACGCAACCCTTTTATAATTGCATTCATAGCTCTTGAATTTGTATGCATTAGAAGCTTACCTTCCTTATCTGTAGGAGGATTGGTTGCTGAATCATATCCAAATTCCACTACATCCCAAACTTCATTGCTAGGTGCCATCAGGTGAAATCTCATCAGCACACACCAATACAAGAAGTCACTTCCATAAAATACTGGTACTGCATTATTGAAGGGTCCATATTTTTTATCCTTTTGATCCATTGTGTTCTTAGACCACTTTTCCTTCAAGCTATCAAACTCTTCTAAAGGAACCCACTCTGATACCAATTGAAGAACATAATCTTATACTGAGAGGGGGGTGAACAGTATAAGACCACTTTTTACTTTTATTTTCAATTCAATATTATGTAGTGTATAGATAGCAATATCAATAGCAATAATCAAAGCAATGCACAAAACACCATACACAATAGAGAAACAAATTTTAACGTGGTTCACCCAATGTGGGCTACCTCCACAGAGAAAATATTTCTTCTAAATATTTCTCAAATAATCCTTTGGGAATCCTTCCCAATTACAATGTTTATGGACCTCTGTCCAAAGGAGATGTTGATCCCCTAAATCTCAAGTTCATGGATCTCTTCCATAGGAGAACTCTTTCCCCTTCAACTCTGGCTAGTGATCTTCTAGAATACTTTGTCTCTCTACTACACTGACTGGTGGATCTCTCTCCACTTGAAGACTCCTCACTCAGAAGATCTATCTTCAATTGTCCTGGCTGTTGGATCTCTATCCATTGAGACTCTTTCCTCTATATTCTATGACCTCCAAATATCCATAAATAGGTTCACTCATAACCTTATCAAATCTACTCAATAGGTCCACTCACCCCCTCTCAAATCTACTCAACAAGTCCACTCAGAACCTGTCCAAATATTCTCAATAGGTCCACTCAGAACTGCTCAAATATGCTCAATAGGTCCACTAAGAACTTGTCCAAATATGCTTAACAAAATCACTCAAAACTTGTCCAAATATTCTCAACAAGTCCTCTCTAGGACTTACTCAAATATGCATTGCAAGCTTCCACAAATATTACACAAAATTAGTCCACAAGCCTTCTCAAAGACTTACCTCAAATCAACTTTAACAAGTCCACACAGAACTTGTTCAATCTCATAGAATCATAAAGAGAATTGTTAGAGACTCAATATGTTCTACACTCAATTCTTAATCACTTTCTCAACTCAATATCATAGAAGCATAAAGAGAATTTTTAGAGACTCAATATGTTCTATTCTCAAAGCTCAATCTCAACTCAAATCAATCTCATAGAAACATAAAGAGAATTATTAGAGACTCAATATGTTTTATTCTCAAAGCTCAATCTCAACTCAAATAAATCTCATAGAAGCATAAAGAGAATTTTTAGAGACTCAATATGTTCTATTCTCAAAGCTCAATCTCAACTCAAATAAATCTCATAGAAGCATAAAGAGAATTGTTAGAGACTCAATATTTTCTATTCTCAAATCTCAATCTCAACTCAAATCAGAATATAGAATAGTTTGTTTCATGGAACTTGAACAACCACATGCATCCACTTGACTAGGCTTAATCAACTCTACTCAACCAATCACCTCAAGGAACAACCCTTTCTCACAAACCCTAGTCCAAGCATGTATCAACCAACTAAAAATGTTTCCAACAATGCTCAACCACAAATCTCACATAACAATGATACTCAGTTCAAGTTCTTTGCATAACCAATTGGCTTCAACAACAATGCTTATAAAAAAAATTTTAATCACAACTCTCAATCCATAAAACCTTGAAGAATTAAACCAACCACTTTCGAAAAGGAAACCACAATAAATCATTTTCTCTCCAATGATATTTTCAAAAATCAATCACCCAATCAAGTCAATGGAGAATATTGCCCATACCTTTTTGATGCCAAGGAGTTGTCCACAAAATTTTTCAAACTCAACACACTTTCAAATATTTCCTTTTCAATCACAAAGAGGTTAGAGGACTTGAGTAATATCACAACAATAAAAATAATATCCCAATAACACCTTATTACTCCTACTCAATAAAATTCACCATGTCCTCTCATGAAATAAATAATCCCCTTTGAAAAATAATAAATCAAACTCACTTTTGAACTCCTTTACAAAAACAGAAATATCTCTTTACACACACCTTATTTCTCCTTCTAAGAAAGCTAATCAAATAGCCCTTGAAAAATTCTTTCCAACGATATATAATATGCTACCCTTCCAAAAATAAAACCATCAAAAATCTCTCAATTTTCTAGGGCATAGCATAACCCTTATTTCTCCCTTAAGGCTATTTAATAAAAATTAAAATATAAAAATTAACTTGCCTTGCCTCTCGGAGGGATTCGATCCCTTGACGTCTTCCTTCCCAATGCCTTAACCACGTCCAAGCCACTATTGGGCCACACGCCCACACATGCCTAAGAAGGCATGAAATGCATCAACAACCTCACAAAAATTGTGCCTTTCAAAATAATCAAAACGTGCTTTGAGCGCTTTGACCTTGCAAGCAACCTCCAAGTGAATCAAACATGGGACCTCCTATGTCTTGCCAAGCCAATGCACTACTAGGCCAAGTTGGCCTATGTGCTCAACAATTCAAACGTTCCCTGCTTCAACCCTTTTGCAATTTGTAAAGTCTTTTAAAACACGAGCCTTAATTCGCATGCACTCCAAACGAATTAGCAAGGATAAAATTGATTAATTCCTTTTAGGGCATTATATATAATGCCTTTGTCTTCCATGCAATCACGTCGGTGCATCAATTTAATTTGACGTCAGCTTGGTTGATTAATTTATAATATATTTAAATTTTAATTTTAATTTTAATATTATAAATTAAATTAGACCAACCTTAGGTTTTAGTTTAATTAAACCTTGGAGCCTTATCTTAATGCACAACCTTGGTGTAATGAATATTATTTATAAAATTTAAAGTCCTTGTGAATTTAAATAATTTATAAATAATTATTAAACCTCCTTTTTAACCTTGGAAATAACCCATCTTGAGATTTTATGAACCAATCTCTTAACCTATTCTCCCAATAATATTAAAATATTATGGAGCCTTTTTCCTTTCACTTTTGCACTATTGAAGCTTTTTCTTGGATGATAGTGACAACCTTGGATGATTTTATTTCTTGCCGAATTCCTTGATATGAGTGATAACTCTATCAGGTGACATCAATGACAACTTTGACTTAGAGGACTCAAAATGTCCAACAGCTACATACAGATAACCTTCAAGTACCACTAGCTAAATTAATCTCTATCATTAGAAAATATTGGTTTACTGAGTAGGTTTATCTAGAACCATACTTGACCTTCCATCCATGAGTCAAATATCCTGGCATTTCTGGCGTATCCCTTGCTAAAATAGAATAAATAAAGCTATTTGTGGCCCCACTATCAATTAAAATATTTACTTGCTTATTAAAAATCTTACCTTTCACAAGTAATGGGATAACTTGCCCATCTAGCTTTTGATTTTTGGTTGCAGCAAAGATCCGGTGTGTGGGTTCCTTTCCCTTGGCACTATATGTTATTGGCCTTGGTTGATATAGATACTGACTAGCATAGTAAGGGCCTATGCAATTATAACACCCATCCTTGGGTCCTTGTTGCTTTTTAGGTTTTTGTTCCCTTGCCTCACTTGCTAGGGTTGAAATTTATGATTTTTGAGGCTAATGTTTTGCATTGTTGGCATTTTTGTTGGTTTTACTTTGAAATTTCTTCTTTAAATTTCCCTTTTTCCCATTGTTTCTCTTCTCAAATTTCTTAGGATTCTTGCCCTTGTGATCTTGTTCCTATTCCCAATTCAAGAATCCCTAACTATTTCTCTTCCTAAGTATTTTCTAATCTTGCTCAAACAAGATGGAGTAGTTGAATTGTAAGTGAGACTCTTCCTTATTTGCCACATCATATATCTTATGTAGTGACATGGGTTCATTCATATTTACATCATGCCTCACTCTTAATTCTAGCAGGGGAATGAAATTATGAACCCTCAACTTCTCATTATAAGTGGGTACATACTTTAGTAATCATAGCAAATTTTTGTAATGTACCTCCATAGTTTTGGTTCCATGCCAAAGGTTGGAAAATGCCTCAAACTTTAATGCATACAAGTTTTCTATGAGGAACCTCCTTTTGAAGGTCTCAAAAAAAAATTCCATTTAATTTCAACAGGTTTGACCTTATTCTTCTCATATTGATTTTCCCACCAATCTAAAGTAGCCTCTTCTAGATAGATTGTGGCCCAAATTGTTTGGGTTCCTAAATAATAGTCCTTAATTGTAAATTAGACTTCCAATTCCCTTTGTCATGACCCTCCCTTGGCCAATTTTTTTTTTTTTTTTATGGTTTGTAAATGCTTTCATGATGTGCTTGTGCTACTTTTGATAATATGATGGACTATCTATTTATTTATCATGAAAAATATGTGGTTGATGAAATTATGTGGTGATTTGATTGATCATATTTTCATGTTGACATTCTTGTAAACTTTATTTTTCATGTGGTGATGGGAATATCCATGGGAAATGATGTGATGGGTTATTAGATGAAGTATTTAGAAGCAACATGAATGAGTGCTTCCTTCATGGAGAATGCATAACATGACTTGCATAAAAGAAACTAATCATGTTGACCTTTAGCTAAAGAAATTCTTATCATTAAATGGTTGTTTTGATTTAAATTGATAAGTGGCTATGGAATTGATTGCTCATTGTTGATCTTTCTATGGAAATAAAACATGTGCTTTGTTTTAAAAATATATTCTTAGTAAAGTACTTGGAAAAAAAATAAAGACTTTTATTATAATAAAGGGTGCTAGGGATGTGTGCAGTTTCCTTGGTTTTAAAAAAAATAGCTTGATCTTATTAGAATTATTATTTGAAATACTTATGTTCATGGTTGTTATGATGTATTCCTGATTGGCAAAAACTTAGCTTCTCTCGGTGATATATATATGCTAGTTGTTGAAGAGTCACATTAACATGTGGCATGTTGAGAGCTTGTCTTAATGACAAGAATGTGAAAGGTTGCATTTCCCATATTTGTAGGGGAGAGCAATAGTTTGAGGATTGAAAATTCATGTATTGTATTATATTGGAGATAACTCTCCATTGTTGTATCATACCTTGAATATGGAATACTAATAGATGAATATCTCTCTTTTGTGCAATTTCTATCTCAATATTTCTATGTACATTTCATGTGTGATCTTATCCTGATGTTTTTATATGTTTCAATGCATAATATTATGATCTCGGTTAATGTTTGGATAACATGAAATAGTGTCATGTTCCAACATGGTATCAAATCCACAAGGGAATTTGTTTCATTGCAAGTTTTGGATAGTGAAACAAAGAAGATAGAATATTGGAGATAGGAGAGGACTAAGGAAAATTATTATTGCTAAATTGAGCAATAGAATATTTAGGAGATCCAAGAGAAGTTGTCTCAAGGATATTTTAGAGAAATGGAAGAAGACTAGAGAAAGCCTTGTTGCAGAATTGAAGGAGCAACCATTGAATAAGGTTTAAGACAAGAGATCACAAACAAGAGAAAATCCTAATTGGGATAATCATCGCCATTTGATGACAAGCCCAAAAAGGAGTATTGAAGTGTCCATGAAAGCTTTGGAGTAAAAGAGATTATTAAATATTGAGGGATAAGTAGAAAGGTTGTTGGATGAATCCATGAAAAAAGGATAAAGTGTTTTACATGCAAGGACAAATGTGAAGAGTTCGAGTAGTGGGAAGATTTCTTATGCATAATAGAGAGATAAGCTCAAAGAAAATAATCTATCCCACTGGTGAGGTAGGAGACCATTTAAAGCATTGCAAGAGGACAACGAATTTTAGTGATTTATACCATAGTTATCGCCATAGGAAATTTTCAAAGACAAATAATTTTTTGAAGTGCTATATCCACCATTTTTTTGATTTTAAGGGATTGTGTAACAGTCATGCAAGGTAGATAAATACGAGAGGAAGCTATTGCATGAAGTTTTCCATACAAAAATAGGAGAAGTATTATTCATTTTTAGGTGAAACAACTATTGAAATTAATAGAAGTTACGAGTAGATAACATGAAGTTTACAGTACCAGGAGGAAAATATAGGACTTATCTGATTTCACAAATCCGGTGCAAACATTTTTAAATCACTTGCAACTACTATAATGAATAAAGGATGCTGACAGATTCACATGCAATAATAGAATGAGGTGCAGATGAAACATCTCATTTTGGTAGAAGTGTAATGGTTTGACTATTATTTTTTGGAAAGAGATAGGAATTTATGGGGACATTTGTCATAGTGCAAATGCTATATCCAAATGTTCAAATCAAGCATTTTATTAGACGTGCTATATGGAAGGCGTTTCAGGTGAAGGGCTCAATTTTAGTAGATGTTTGACAGTAACAGACATAATAAAGTTTGTGTGAAGACTTGGCATGCATCGTTTTAAAAGGAGGTAAAAATTTATTTGATTTTTTTTTTTTTTAGGAGAGGAAATATTTTAAAAAGGAAAAAAAGAAGACTTTTTGAACAAAGCCATTTTTTTTTACAATTAAAAAAAATGGAGATAAAAGGTTTTCCACTTCAAAGGTTGAGAAAAAAAAGGAAATTAAGTTTTTTTTCTTGAATTGCTTTAATTTTTTGGGAGGTAAAATACTTTCTACCTCAAAGGAAAATTAAATCAAAGGAGGGGAAAGAACAAGAAAAAATGACAAATGGCAAGAAACAAAATTAAAAAAAAAAAATTCAAGAAGCCAAAGAATATGAAAAATATGTGTCAGACAAAGTGTGGAAAGATTTACATTCCATTATTGAAGAAGCCAAAAAAGGAGAATATTTATTACTTCAACAATGCATGCAAGAAATCCTTAATGATGCTAATGATAGTAATGAAAATTTTATCACCATACCTGTTGTTTTATGGAAAGTAATATACAAGGGGATAATTACTCTTAATGTTTCCAAAATCAAAGCACAAGGAAACAAGCCATTGATGAAGGATGTTGTTTGTGACACTAATGATTTGAAGCCCATGATGATGGATAATTATTGTGATACTAATGATTTGAAGCCCATAATGGTGGATGAATGTTGTGATACTAATTATCTTTGTGAGCAGAAAAAAGATTCATGTTGTGATCCCTTTCCAAATGAAAGTGACTTACACATGGTTCATGATTGTTCAGAGAGAGCCTATGCCATTGTAATTATTGATGGTATAGACGCAGATGATGATAGATATGGTGATGCTCAAATTTTTATTGAGCAATGTAATGATAGTTTTGGCCATTTTGAGAAGAAAATTAAGGGGATTGGTTCTAAATTGCTACAAAAAATGGGCTACAAACAGAAAGGATTGAGAAAGCATGAACACGGCATAAAAGAACCATCTGTACCAATAATAAGATCAAAATGTGAAAGTCTTGGATACACAAGACAGGTGAATCAAAATGATTCAAACATTAATTTTGTAATAGGTACTAATGATAACAAATTGGTGATAGAAAAAAAATGTGATAATTGTGGTAAATATGGGCATAGGATAGACAAATGTTGGAATCTCTATTATTGTAAATTTTGTGGAGGACATAACCATTCACAATGTTTTGTCTACAAAAAGAAAGAAAATAATGTAGATTAAAAATAAATTGTGGATGGATTGATATGAATGCTTGGGATAAGCTAAAAGGAATGTTGTATGGTTTCTTCAAAAGGAAACCAAGTGTGATTCAAAAGTTTATAAGATATAGAGATAGTGGCACATAGAGAATGAAGACAATTTTGATGAAGGGGGAATGTGTAGTCATTAAATTTGTAAAATGTTTTTTACCAAATAATGTACTAAAGGGAGGTTGTGAGTATTACATTATTTGATCTTTTTGTCCTAATTTATGTGTCACTTTGTGAAAGTGAAATGTGTCAAAAAGAGAGAGGATTATGAAGATTCACATTAACATGTGGTATATTGAGAGTTTGTATTACTGACAAGAATGTGAAAGGTTGCATTTCTTGGATTTGTAAGGGAGAGCAACAATTTGAGGACTGAAAAGTTATGTATTGTATTATATTTGAGATAACTCTCCATTGTTGTATCACACCTTGAATATGGATGAATAATAGATGAATATCTCTATTTTGTGCAATTTCTATCTCAATATGTTTTGTGTACATTTTATGTGTGATCTTATATTTATGTTGTTATGTTTCAATGCATAATATTGTGATCCTAGTTGATATTTTGTTAACATGAAATAGTGTCATGTTACAACAATTGGTTGTTAGTAGGCAATCATGAGAGTATGATATGTATTATTTTACTTCAACCTCACTCTTAATGGAGATTCGGTTAAAAATTTCTTGATGGTGGATGTAGGAGAAGATGTTCCAAGAAAGGAGAATGATGTCCTTGGGAGTGGGAGGTTCGAAAGTGGAGTGACCAGGTAAGCAAGGAAAAAAGAGAAACTAGTGTTTTGTGAGGAAAAAAAAGAAGTTTCTTTAGGAGCGCTGGAGAAAAGAAACCATCCAGCAATGAAGGAATACTGAGTTGCAGGTGGAAGGCATAAAGGACTGATATCGATCAACATGTAGAACCCATTGAGTAAGGTAAACTAGTTTAATGTATGATGTTTAAATTATTTGTTTTTTTGGAAGAATTCCTATTGCGTTTGTTAAATGATAATGTATAATTATTTCATATTTACTGCTATGGAAAGGAAAACTTATGCTTGACTTCATGTGTGGGTAGCATTGTGACTGAAGCTAATACTTGTTCTTTTTCTAACATAGATGTTTTACTGCATTGCATTATTTTTGTTGGCAATTTTGGGTTTGAGATCCTAGCTTCTTGTCTATGAGTTGTCATTGATGTCAAAAGGAAATGGCATTAATGTTAAGAGGATGTGTTGGCTTCAAAGGTGGAAGATTCCAAGAGAATATTTTTAAGAGAATCCGGAGAGATTCCATTGGCAAGGGTTTTTCATTAAAACCAAACCGGTTTTTATTAAAACCAAGTTGGATAGGGTTTTTATTAAAACCAAGTTAAATGGTTTTTATTAAAACCAATGGAGGTTCTCTTTATTATTTATTTAATTATTATTTAAAACCCTTCAAGGTTTTAATTAATTAATTATTTAATTAATTAAGGGAGAAATTATTTTTAATTTATTAAAAATACTTAAAGGTTTTTAAACCTTTTTTTATTCTTAATTTATTAAAATTATTTAAGGGTTTTTAAACCCTTTTTGAAAAGACTTTTGATTAATTTCGAAATGGTCTTTATTTCCGCCGACGTCAAGGTGTCTTCGAAGAGACTATTTATTCTCCAACTCCTAAGGTTGGAAGGCTAATTAATTCGAAATTCCCCGAATGCAATTTGCGGTGTTTGTGCTCTGTATTCGTTGCGATCGAAGGAAGACTTAGAAGCACGTGCGGTTGAAAAGTCTTCGGGAGTTTTTTCGAGGGTGAAGTGGAGGGAAGTTCACTTGTGAACTTCGTAGCCCGCGTGGGCTAGTGGCAGCGAAGGCTTCTGTTGGGCGCTGCATTGGCGGAGGTCGCCGTTTCGAGTCTCGCGGGGGTGCTTTGCTAGAGTAACACACATTTTTATTAAAACGTCTTTATGCCGCGAAATTCGGAGTTTCTTGGACAGCGATTTATAAGGTGTGATTAAATTTTATGAGTTTTGGCTTTTGTGATTAGCATTGAATAAAAGCTTAGGAGAAATAAGGGCATATTTCTTTGGATGTATTTTTAAGATTATTCTTTGCTATGCTAAAATTAAAAATGGAGGTATAAGGTGTGAGTCCGTGATTGTTGATTTATTGGCATGTTATGGTGGTTGTGTTTAAAGAAGTGGAGCTAAAAGGTGTAATAAAGGAAGTTTATATTATTGCTCATTTCTTTTTATTCTAACCCTAACTTGGTTGGAAGTTTGAGAGTTGTGTGTGGTGACAGCTTGAAGGTTCAATTATCTTCTACTCCAATAAGGTATGGGCACATTCTTCTTATGAGTATGATTGGTGTATGTTTTCTGAAATAAGGTTGGAGTGAAAAGGTATTCTACTAGGTATCCTTTGGCTAGGTGTAAATCCTATTTTCTGGTTTGTTGAAGACTACTTATGCATTGTTATCCTTAAGGAGAGTTTTTGGTGAATGCATAATTTTTGGTTTGAGATAGTGGAAGCTTTGTGCACTAGGGTTTATATTTGTGAGTCTAGCTACTTGCATTGAGTTGGTGGAACCCTTGGTTGGCTGTTTTGAGTTTGATGGTTGAGTTGCTTCCATAGAGGTTGTTTGATCAAGTTATTGCTTTACTTGATTCATGATATTGGGCTTACTCCATTGAGTTGATTTGAGCAAGTTATTCTTTGCATTTGGTGATATTGTGTTGGTGGTTGTTTTGTTCAAATATCTTTGGAGGGAAAAGGATTTCTACTTGTTTCCTTTTCTTGTGATGATTGGTTGAATGCTTCAAGGTTGATGTTGAGTTGAATGGTGTTGGTTGACTAAACCTTGTTTGATGAGCATTGTTGTTGAAACCCTAATTGATGGTGAAAAGAACATGAGTATCATTGTTATGTGATTCTTTGCATAGTTGGCAATTGTTGGGGTTTCATGTTCTTGAAAGAAAACATTCTATCCTATCCATTTTAGATATTGAGTTGAGTTTTCAGATTTGAGATTGAGATTGAGCTGAGTTGATTTGAGTTGAGTTTTGAGATTGGGATTTGAGTATAGAACATATTGAGTCTCTAACAATTCTCTTTATGCTTCTATGAGTTTGAAAAATCACATTGGGTCTCTAACAATTCACTTTGTGATTTCCTACTAAGAAAGTTTTTCTTGGTGAGCTTGCTGAGTTTTTGGACAAGTTCCAGTGGGGACTTGTGAGCAGTTCTTGGACAGGTTCCAGTGGGGACTTGTGAGCAGTTTTTGGACAGGTTCCAGTGGGGACTTGTGAGCAGTTTTTGGACAAGTTCCAGTGGGGACTTGTGAGCAGTTTTGGATAGGTTCCGATGGGGACTTGTGAGCAATTTTGGACAGGTTTCGATGGGGACTTGTGAGCAGATTTGGACAGGTCCTAGGAGAGGACTTGTGAGCTGAGTTTGATAGTTCTATCAGAGAACTTGAGGACAGAGGTGCATTGGTTCTATGAGAAGAACCTGAGGACAATTGGCAAGTCTTTGAGAAGGCTTGTATGCAGAGGATTGATTTGTTCAAGAGTTGGATAGATCTAACAGATAGAGGAAGACTTGTACTAGACCGACTGACTATGTTTGGTACAGGTTGCTGAGATGCTGTGGACGTGATCATAGAAGGCAGAGGTCTCTTAGGCTAAGCATTGAGGATAGGAGGTCTTCGGTGGAAAGGAGTTCCACATGCTGGCAAGAGGTAGAGGTAGTTGATCTTTTGAGGGATCATTTCCAGAGCAGAGGGGAAGGTATCTCCTTTGAGCAGAGGCTCATAAATTTTGATTGGGGGAAGGTATCTCCTTTGAGCAGAGGCTCATAAATTTTGATTGGGGGAAGGTATCTCCTTTGGGCCGAGGCTCATAAACATTGTAATTGGGAAGGATTCCCAAAGAACTTTGAGATAAATTTTAGAGAAAAGTTTTGTGGACGTAGCCCAGCCATTCTGGGTGAACCACGTTAAAATTGGTGTCACTTTGTGGATGATATTGTGCATTGCTTTGATATTGCTTTGGGTATATTGCTTTACTATTTTGAAGTATAAAGGAAAAAGTAAAAAGAGGTCTTATACTGTTCACCCCCCTCTCAGTATAAGCTTGTGTTCTTCAATTGGTATCAGAGTGGGTGCCTTCGAAAAGTTTAACAACTTGAAGGAAAAGCTAGTAAAGAACACAATGGATCATTCAAGTGGCAATGCAACACCTATTCTTGATGGGTCAGATTTTGGTCTTTGGAGTGCAAGGATGAAGGTTCATCTAATGGCACTTGGGAATGAGGTTTGGGAAGTGATTGAAGATGAGTACACTATTCCTCAACATGGTCCTAATACTAAAGAAGAAAGGCTCCTACATCACAACAATTCAAAAGCAATGAATGCAATCCTGAAAGGCTTACGAAAGCAGATCTCACCAAAGTGATTCACTGCAAGACAGCTAGTGAAATGTGGAAACAGTTGAAGGTGGTTCATACAGGTGATACAAATGTCAGAAAGGCCAAGTTGAGACACTTCAAAGGTATGTTTGAACAACTCAAGATGAATGATGATGAAAATATTAGTGACTACATGCTTCGTATGGATGAGGTTGTTAACTCCATGAAAGACTTAGGTCTTGAGCTTGCTGAAAATGATGTTTGTGATAAGATTTTAAGATCTCTTCCTAATAGATTTAGTGAAAATATTTCTGCTATTGAGGAAGCTAAATATTTGGATAAGTTGAAAAAGGATGAGCTCCATAGTATACTTGCAGCATTTGAGTTGAGAACTCAAGTGAAGGTTGATGTCAAGAAAGAGGCAACTTTCAAGGCTACCAAGAATTCCAAGGGTAAACAACTTCAAGATAGTGATGAGTCTTCTAGTGATGAAGAGGCATATTACAAGAAGAAAGGCAAGTTCTCTAGAAAGCACAAAAGTATGAAAAATATAAGATGTTTCAATTGTGGAAAGTTTGGTCATTATGCTACTAAATGTACTGTTCCCAAGAATGAAAGTGATGAAGATAAACAGGATTCTAAGAGCAAGGATTCTGAAAAGCACAAGCATCACAAGAAGAACAAAGATGAGCACAACAATCAAGGAAAGAGGTATTCTCACAAGCACAAGAAGAGTTTCTACCTAGACAAAGCAAGTAAGTGTTCTAGTAGTGATAGTGAAAGTTCTTCAAGTGATAATGAAAATGAGATGTTGTTCATATCAGAAAAAGAGGAAGAACCGAAACATAGATTCATTATCATGAAATGTCTTAGATGTGGAAATTTTGGTCACCTTGAGGATGATTGCACAAATAATGATTTGGTTTCTAGTATGTATGAGGATGCTTCAGAAAACTATAAGGAAGATGCATGTATGGTTTTTGAAAAGGGTAGCACCTCTAGTGATAAGAAATCTGAAAAAGGCTTTGATGATTCAAAAAGCAAACAAATAGAGGAAGAAATAGAGGAAGGTGAAGTAGATCTTGAAGGTGAACTTATTAGTGCTCTTAGTGCTTTGAAAAAGGAAAGAAAGAAGAATGCTAGACTCAAGGATAAGTATAGATGGATGTTCTTGACTTCTAAGAACAAGAGCAAGACACAAGAACTCAAGGATGAGTTAGAGTCTAAGGTTCTTGAGTATAGTGAGTTAGAACAGAAAATGGCTTCTTTGAAAGAGGAAACTAAAGAGTACAAGGATAAGCTTTACAAGTTTCAAGATAGCTCCAAAAAGGTTAAGTCACTCATCAAAGGTCAAAGAAAGACAACAGATAAAACAGGCCTTGGTTTTGTTAAGCCACACAAGGAACAAGTTGGAGAGTCTAGTAAGAGACTCCAAAAGGAAGAGAGTTCTGATGAGGAAAGTATTTCAGAAAAGGAGTCCTTGAATGATAGATGCACAAAAATAGAAAATAGAATTCAGAATGAGAAGAAGAAGTTTTCAGAACCTAAGAGGTCAATTAAAGGAAAGTTTCAAGGCAGATGTTTTGCTTGTCACAGGTTTGGTCACATGGCTTCACATTGCATGGCTCAAGTGAAGGAGGTAAATGACAGTTTCAGAAGTGCTAGTTACTTTCAAGGGTATTGCTACTCTTGTCAATAGTTTGGGCACAAGGCAGTTTATTGCAAGGCAAATAACAGGAACAGGTTTGGTCAGAATAGGTTTGGTCAGAACAGGTTTGGTCAAAACAGGTTTGGCCAGAATAGGTTTGGTCAGAACAGGTTTGGTCAGAACTGGTGGATTCAAAGATCAGGTTTACCTCAGAGAAACAACATCGTCAAGTGTTTCAAGTGCAACAATGAAGGTCACACAATCAGACAGTGTAGAGCTGAAATTCTAGAATACAGGAACAGGAACAATGGCATGATCAGGTCCAAGGATCAAGGCATGGACAAGAACAGGGATGAGAACAAGAACAAGAACAATGACAGGAATAGGAATATGGACAAAGAGTTCAAGAGAAGGCCCGACAAGGAAGTTATAGACGCTGATGATGATCAATGCCTAATGGGAGTTTTACTCCCACCCAAGAATTAATCACCTCATCAGGAGGTGGGGGAGGGACTAAGCTAAGAGGCTCATTCTTAGTCCCGAGCCCCAAAGGTGACCCTTTGCCATTGATGACAAAGGGGGAGAGATTTGAGTAAGGGGGAGAGCCTCAAGACAGGGGGAGCTATTTATGTTGAGTTTCTGTGTTGTTGAGAAGCATGGTTTGCCATCAATGACAAAGGGGGAGATTGTTGGCAATTTTGGGTTTGAGATCCTAGCTTCTTGTCTATGAGTTGTCATTGATGTCAAAAGGAAATGGCATTAATGTTAAGAGGATGTGTTGGCTTCAAAGGTGGAAGATTCCAAGAGAATATTTTTAAGAGAATCCGGAGAGATTCCATTGGCAAGGGTTTTTCATTAAAACCAAACCGGTTTTTATTAAAACCAAGTTGGATAGGGTTTTTATTAAAACCAAGTTAAATGGTTTTTATTAAAACCAATGGAGGTTCTCTTTATTATTTATTTAATTATTATTTAAAACCCTTCAAGGTTTTAATTAATTAATTATTTAATTAATTAAGGGAGAAATTATTTTTAATTTATTAAAAATACTTAAAGGTTTTTAAACCTTTTTTTATTCTTAATTTATTAAAATTATTTAAGGGTTTTTAAACCCTTTTTGAAAAGACTTTTGATTAATTTCGAAATGGTCTTTATTTCCGCCGACGTCAAGGTGTCTTCGAAGAGACTATTTATTCTCCAACTCCTAAGGTTGGAAGGCTAATTAATTCGAAATTCCTCGAATGCAATTTGCGGTGTTTGTGCTCTGTATTCGTTGCGATCGAAGGAAGACTTAGAAGCACGTGCGGTTGAAAAGTCTTCGGGAGTTTTTTTCGAGGGTGAAGTGGAGGGAAGTTCACTTGTGAACTTCGTAGCCCGCGTGGGCTAGTGGCAGCGAAGGTTGTTGTTGGGCGCTGCATTGGCGGAGGTCGCCATTTCGAGTCTCGCGGGGGTGCTTTGCTAGAGTAACACACGTTTTTATTAAAACGTCTTTATGCCACGAAATTCGGAGTTTCTTGGACAGCGATTTATAAGGTGTGATTAAATTTTATGAGTTTTGGCTTTTGTGATTAGCATTGAATAAAAGCTTAGGAGAAATAAGGGCATATTTCTTTGGATGTATTTTTAAGATTATTCTTTGCTATGCTAAAATTAAAAATGGAGGTATAAGGTGTGAGTCTCTGATTGTTGATTTATTGGCATGTTATGGTGGTTGTGTTTAAAGAAGTGGAGCTAAAAGGTGTAATAAAGGAAGTTTATATTATTGCTCATTTCTTTTTATTCTAACCCTAACTTGGTTGGAAGTTTGAGAGTTGTGTGTGGTGACAACTTGAAGGTTCAATTATCTTCTACTCCAATAAGGTATGGGCACATTCTTCTTATGAGTATGATTGGTGTATGTTTTCTGAAATAAGGTTGGAGTGAAAAGGTATTCTACTAGGTATCCTTTGGCTAGGTGTAAATCCTATTTTCTGGTTTGTTGAAGACTACTTATGCATTGTTATCCTTAAGGAGAGTTTTTGGTGAATGCATAATTTTTGGTTTGAGATAGTGGAAGCTTTGTGCACTAGGGTTTATATTTGTGAGTCTAGCTACTTGCATTGAGTTGGTGGAACCCTTGGTTGGCTGTTTTGAGTTTGATGGTTGAGTTGCTTCCATAGAGGTTGTTTGATCAAGTTATTGCTTTACTTGATTCATGATATTGGGCTTACTCCATTGAGTTGATTTGAGCAAGTTATTCTTTGCATTTGGTGATATTGTGTTGGTGGCTGTTTTGTTCAAATATCTTTGGAGGGAAAAGGATTTCTACTTGTTTCCTTTTCTTGTGATGATTGGTTGAATGCTTCAAGGTTGATGTTGAGTTGAATGGTGTTGGTTGACTAAACCTTGTTTGATGAGCATTGTTGTTGAAACCCTAATTGATGGTGAAAAGAACATGAGTATCATTGTTATGTGATTCTTTGCATAGTTGGCAATTGTTGGGGTTTCATGTTCTTGAAAGAAAACATTCTATCCTATCCATTTCAGATATTGAGTTGAGTTTTCAGATTTGAGATTGAGATTGAGCCGAGTTGATTTGAGTTGAGTTTTGAGATTGGGATTTGAGTATAGAACATATTGAGTCTCTAACAATTCTCTTTATGCTTCTATGAGTTTGACAAATCACATTGGGTCTCTAACAATTCACTTTGTGATTTCCTACTAAGAAAGTTTTTCTTGGTGAGCTTGCTGAGTTTTTGGACAGGTTCCAGTGGGGACTTGTGAGCAGTTCTTGGACAGGTTCCAGTGGGGACTTGTGAGCAGTTTTGGACAGGTTCCGGTGGGGACTTGTGAGCAGTTTTGGACAGGTTCCGGTGGGGACTTGTGAGCAGTTTTGGACAGGTTCCAGTGGGGACTTGTGAGCAATTTTGGACAGGTTTCGGTGGGGACTTGTGAGCAGATTTGGACAGGTCCTAGCAGAGGACTTGTGAGCTGAGTTTGATAGTTCTATCAGAGAACTTGAGGATAGAGGTGCATTGGTTCTATGAGAAGAACCCGAGGACAGATTTGGCAAGTCTTTGAGAAGGCTTGTATGTAGAGGATTGATTTGTTCAAGAGTTGGACAGATCTGACAGATAGAGGAAGACTTGTACTAGACCGACTGACTGTGTTTGGTACAAGTTGTTGAGCTGCTGTGGACGTGATCATAGAAGGCAGAGGTCTCTTAGGCTAAGCATTGAGGACAGGAGGTCTTCGATGGAAAGGAGTTCCACGTGCTGGCAAGAGGTAGAGGCGGTTGATCTTCTGAGGGATCATTTCCAGAGCAGAGGGGAAGGTATCTCCTTTGAGCAGAGGCTCATAAATTTTGATTGGGGGAAGGTATCTCCTTTGAGCAGAGGCTCATAAATTCTGATTGGGGGAAGGTATCTCCTTTGGGCCGAGGCTCATAAACATTGTAATTGGGAAGGATTCCCAAAGAACTTTGAGATAACTTTTAGAGAAAAGTTTTGTGGACGTAGCCCACCCATTCTGGGTGAACCACGTTAAAATTGGTGTCACTTTGTGGATGATATTGTGCATTGCTTTGATATTGCTTTGGGTATATTGCTTTACTATTTTGAAGTATAAAGGAAAAAGTAAAAAGAGGTCTTATACTGTTCACCCCTCCCTCTCAGTATAAGCTTGTGTTCTTCAATTTTTGAAACGATTATTATTGGTTTTATTTTGGAAATGATTTTTGAGTAAATATTTCCTTTAGTTTAGAGTTTGAGGAGAGTTAATGCTACTTACTTTCCATGCATGACAACACTAGTGTAAAACTAGGTTTGAAATTGAATGATAACTCTAGATAATATTCATTGTTGAGTTTTGTATAATGTTTGACTATTGATTTTGGCAAACCCAAGTTCTTATAACCTTGTACAAATATTAAGAAGAGTGGAACTTTGTCCAAATTTGGTAGCATAGACCGGTTGTTGAGAGAACTTGAAGAGTGACCCTATTGGAACATGGATAGATCACTAGAAGAAACATAGGATGGACTTGTATTCTTTGATAGTTATGGTCTACATTGAACTTATCATAGAGGCGCATGTTGGTAATTTTTAGTATGAGTAATGAATGGGAAGTTTTTATGTGTGAAGTTCTATTTTGATTGTTGAGAAGAAATAGTGAACATAGGCTTTATTATGTATAAAATATTTTAGTAATTACCTTGCTCTATGTTGTGATATGATTGAGATAGAATGCTTTATGTATGATGATGTTTTGGAAAGCTTCAGTAGAATGAAATTGGGTATGGTTGACGTATGCAAAGTTACATTTTCAAATGTGAACATGTGTTAGAATTTAAATTTTATCTTATGGAAGCCATCTTTAATCCCGGGTATGGAAAATACCTTTCTAGTGACCACCACTAAATCCTTTCTAGCATGTCAAATTCAGTATTGTTGTAGTGATGAAAAATAACAGATAGTGTGTTACTAAAGGTAAGTCTAGTTAGATTTGTAGTTATGAACCCCTTGATGGTGAATTAGGGAATATTTATACTTCTATGTACTGTAGCTCTAAATAACTCCTTGGTAAAATGATTGTATACTGTAATACTATGACAAGGAGTAATGAGAATGTAGAATATTATAATTAAATTTTATTTGGAATTTTTTTATGTAATCTCCAATATAGAGGATGATTTTGAACCTCTTTTCTTGTAATACGATCCTTTCATATGGTTTTTGGTAAAACTAGTTTTTAATGAGAGTAGTTTCTTATGTTCAAGCTAAGCTTTACTTTATGGTGATTTGTTAAAATGGGAATGAATTTTTATATTATGATGTTTTGAACCCTATGATTTACTTTCGTAGAATCATTTTTGTGTTTGAAATTTAATTAAGGACTTAGATAATGCTTTAAATCCTTTCAAATTTAAAATGTAATGAATCCATATTTTTTTGCGTATGAAAGAATGTATGGGGAATTTCAAACGATTGGATTTCACTTTCGTATTCTTGTCTTGCTTCCTTGAAGGATGGTGTTAAATATTTCAACATAGATAAGTACTTTGGTAGTGTAATGTATCTTAGGTTCAAATTTATTTAAAACATGAAGTTCCCTCAAATTTTTTGGGAAATAATAATTTTGTTCCTATGAGCTAAGTATTTACATGGTCAGTGTAGGTCTTAACTGGGTGAGCCAAGTTAGTTTCAGATGACATATCTAAACTAGCGTGTAGTTATGTTCTCAATAATACCACTCTCTTGAGTTATGAGAATGTCTCACCTAAAGAATGAAGCTTATGACATTATTGAAAATGGGACCTTCGAAGTAAACAAATTATAATGAATGTGGTTCCATTTTTGTTATGATAAGTAAGAACAAATGCTACCAGGTAGCTAACCCTTGAATTATGAAGGTATAAAAATCTATTGCTTGCATAGTGCAACTCATTGAATGATCTATGAGGTTTACAAATATTTGCTCAAACCTTTTCAATGGAATGAAAAAGAAAAAATCTACACTAAGTGATCTATGTAGAGTAGTGTGTCGAGCATTTTATTTCAAAGGAAAGATATGGGAAACACTTACATTAAAATATACATGTAGGGTTTTGGTCCTATTGAGGAACCCTTTCAAATGAAAGAAAGGGAAAAGTGGAAATTCGTGAATGACTAAAATAAATGATGAACTCATTTATATAAAAATACCTAATTACATATTTGAGGGGTAATGTGGTTGTAAGTTTGGAGTGAGTCTTAAGAGTATTAATGTCCTTAAGCTACTTGAAAAAAAATGTTGTGGAATTTTGGGTTGTTACATTTGGTATCAAAGCATGGTTCAAAATTGGAATTGACTCATTATGCAAACTTTTTTGAGTATATTTAGTAGTAGGTTTACCTTGTTTGTTTATAGGAAAGGGCAAAATCAACTATTAATTTAGGAATTAGTCGATAGGAGAAATTACCAAAGAATATTGGAAAATTTACTCCTACTAACTCTTTTGTGTGTGGTTAGGGGAAATACCACCAAAAATAAGAAGAGGGAGTGTTGCCCCATCAATAAGGGTAACTCAAGGAACCAACGTATAAAATAGGGCACCTGATGTTGGAACAATAAATCCCAATGGAATTAAGATATTACTAAAATAGTGTCTCTACTTCATGAGTAGGTGGAGATCCAAAACTAGATGTTGAAGGTTGTGTTGAGCCGTGAAACATAGACTTGTATTCTAAGAAGAGGACAAGAAGATGAACCACTTACTGAGGCAAAGTTAACAAGAGTTCTACTGGAGGTTGAGTTGGGCTAGGAAATGAAATATCTGAAGTCTTCCAAGTTTAATGGAGAGGGATATTGGGATAAGACCAAGGCTTGGTTGAAAGAGATAGAGAGATATTGCATCATGAATAATTTTTATTTGGGCACTCAAACATCTTATGCTACTCTACATTTGCAAGGAGATGGTTTAGCTTGGTGGGAAGCCCTTAGTGAGGAATATAATTTAGTATCTACAATTGACTTGAAATGGGAAGATTTTGTTAAATATTTTAAAGAATAGCTTCTTATCGAATATTTCTATTCTTAGAAGTACGATGAATACACTAAAATTCATCAGGGAATTAGAACAGTGGAAATATATTATCAAAAAATTGTTAAGTTGGTGAAGTATGTACCTACATATACTAAGAAAAAAAGTTTCAGAAGTTTATACTTGGAGTATATCCTAGGACAGGATAAGAGGTGGACATGCGAGAACCCGAAACCTTGCAAAAGGTCTATGAGTTGGCAAGAAATGTGAGGCATACCTGAAACCCTAATTTTACTATGAGGGATTAGATGAGCAAGGTAAAGAGGTGCTAAGGAAAATAAATAGTTCAAGGTTCATGAAGTGGGAATGAGAGCAAGCTAGCAAGAGCATTCCAAAGTAGGATGGTAAAGAAGACAGTAAGAAAGGGAAGTTTAGTAGAAGGTTTTGAGGAAGGAATCATAGATGAGATAATCATGGTTATAATGGCAATAGATCACAATAGAGATAGATTAACTTGCCCAAGGAAGAGGGAGAAGTAGGAGAGCTAAAACAAAAATAACATCCAGGACCCAAGGAAGGATGTTTTATTTGTAAGGGAGCTCATTATGCCACTAATTGTCCACAAAAATTAGGGATGATTTTGAAAGGGAACGAACTAATGAATACAAAAACTACACCTAGGGAACCAGTGCACAAAATTTATGCAGCTACAAGAAACCATAATTTGGATGGACAGGCCACTCCTTTGGTAATAAAGGTAAAATTCTTGGTAGAAGTGTTAGAATCGTATTTGATAGTGGTGCTTCTAACAATTTTATTTCCACTAGTTTAATTAAACATATGCTTGAAAGGCCAAAAATTTTTATGCATGGGTGGAAGGTTGAGTACGGTTCAAGACAAACCTACTCTATAAATTAGTGCTATCCTAGGGCGATCATCACTTTTCCTAGTGAAACAACCTTAGGATGCTTATATATTTCATTATTTGCGTTCTTTTGACATAGTGATAGGAATGGAATGGTTGCAAGCACATAAAGTAGTGATTAATTTTAAAGACCATTGGATTGATTATACAGATGCTGTCAAGATGGTTCAAAGAGTGAATAGCTTGCAAGGGGATTTTCAACCACAAATTCTCTCAGATTTGCAACTTAAGAAAGCCAATAGAAAATAAGGGATGGTATATACAGTTAATATAAATGAGTTGAAGGAAGAAAATAAAGAAGAATTGTTTGGGAGAAATCTTGTTCTTTAGGATTTTAAAGATGTTTTTTTGAAAGATTTACCCAGATTACCTCCTCAAAGAGAATTTGACTTTTCTATTGAACTTCAACCAGTAACTAAACCTATTCATAGGGCTCCCTATAGAATGAATCCCATTTAAATGCAAGAATTGAGGGTTCAACTTCAATATTTGTTGGATAAAGGACTAATAAGACCAACTGTGTCACCTTGGGGTGCACCAGTTCTATTTGTGAAAAAGAAGGATGGTTCTTTAAAATTTTGTATTGACTACTGTATGTTGAATAAAGAAACTATCAAAAATAGATATCCTTTACCCAGAATAGAAGATATCTTTGATCAACTCAAGCATGCCACAATATTTGTAAATATTGACTTGAAATTCAAATATCATCAACTAAGGATCCAGAATGTGGATACTCATAAGATAGCTTTTAAGACTTGGTATGGGTATTATGAATTCACTGTCTTGCCATTTGGTTTAATGAATGCACCAACAATTTTCATGAATTTGATGAATATCATATTTAGGAAGCAATTGGACAAGTTTTTTTTGTTATTATTGGATGACATATTGATATATTTTTGAAATATAGTAGAATATCATAGGCATCTTAGAATTTTGCTAGAACTATAAAGAGAAAATTAGTTTTTTGGGAATTTATTTAAATGTGAGTTTTATGTAACAAGAGTGCAATATTTGGGTCATATTGTGTTAGTAGATGGGATCACAATAGATCCTAAGAAAACTGAGGCTATCCTAAATTGGCCACAACCAACCAATATGACAGAAGTCAGAAGTTTCATGGTTTTAACTGGATACTACAGGTGGCATATTAAGGATTATGCCAAAACTACTGCATTTATAACTAACCTGCAAAGGAAGGGAAAGGAGTTTAAATGGACTTATATGTGTAAAGAAGATTTTAAACTGCTTAAAAAAAATCTTACTATACCTCCTATATTAAATATACCTATACCTCAAGGAAGTTTCTCAGTATGCACAGATGCATATATGGAGGGTTTGGGAGGAGTACTCTCGTAGTATGGAGCAATGGTTACCTATGGGTTTAGAAAGTTGAAAAGACATGTGAATAATTATGCAACTCATGATTCAGAGCTTGTAGTTGTAGTGTTTGCTCTCAAGATTTGGTGGAACTATCTACTAGGAAGACCTTTTGAATCAAGGAGTGACCATCAATGTCTGCAATGTATCTTTACTCAATACCTACTCAATGGTAGCTAGAGGAGATGGATGGAATTTCTTGTGGAATATGATTTTGGTATTGAGTACATAAAAGGGAAAGATAATAAGGTAGTGGATGCCTTAAGTATAAGGAAACACATTGTTGTTTTATCCCATTTTCATTTTGACTTGATGGAACAAATCAAAGAGAATGATAAGTAGGACATTTATTGCAAGAAAATTAGGAGAATGGAAGAGAAACCAGATTTATATAGGGATTTCAACTTCAATAATGGATTCCTCTGCTCTAAGGATAGAGTGGTAATACCTAAATTTGGAAATTTAGGGAAGAATATTATGAGTAAAGCTCATATTGTTGAGCAAGGTGCAACAACAATATTGTCATTGTTGTCAACACAGTCAGATAGATCTGTTGATGCAAGTGGACAGGAAGTTCAAAAGCTATTCAGATGCAGAAGACAGGAGTTCAAAGGTTATTCAGAGTATGTACAATGATTTTCCAAGAAGACCGAAGTGGCCCATATGCAAAAGATCAAAGAAAAAGACAAGTAAGAAAAGTGTCGCGATATCGCGACATATACAACAGAAAGAAAAACTGTCACGATTTCGCGACATGTTGGAAGAGAAAAAAAAGGAAAAACTATCACGATTTCATGACATGTTGGAAGAGAGAAAAAGCAAGAAAAACTGTCATGATTTCACGACATGTTGGAAGAGAGAAAAAAGAGGAAAAACTGTCATGATTTCGTGACATGTTGGAAGAGAAAAAGGCAAGTGGAAAAACTGTCGCGATTTCGTGACATGTTGGAAGAGAAAAAAGCAAGTGGAAAAACTGTCATGATTTCGCGACATGTTGGAAGAGAAAAAGGCAAGTGGAAAAACTGTCACGATTTCCGTGACATGTTGGAGAAAAAGAAAAGAAGAGAAAAGTTGCCTTACATAGTTAAAGAAAGTAGAAAAGTGTCGCGATTTTCATGACATTTTGTAAAATAGGAGAGAAAAGTAAGTTGGAAAAGTGTCACGATTTCGTGACATGTCGCATTTTCGCGACTAAAATAGGAGAGAGAAAGTAAGTTGGAAAAGTGTCACGATTTCATGACATGTCGCGATTTTCACGACTAAAATAGAGAGAAATGTTGTTTGAAAAGTTTGTAATTTCTGACATGTCGCATTTTTCCGACTAAAATAGGAGAGAGAAATTAAGTGTTTGAAAAGTGTCACGATATCGTGACATGTCGCATTTTCATGACAAAAGAAAGAGAGGAAGTACGAAGAAATTCATGATTTAAAAAGAGAAGACTAAAAGTGTCACGATTTCATGACAAAAGAAAGAAGTAAAGTACTGAAAGTGAAGTGTCACGATTTCATGACAAAAGAGAAGAAGACTTCGAAGGTAGAAGTGTCACGATTTCATGACAAAAGCAAAGAAGCTAAGTACGAAAGAGTGTCACGATTTCTGACAAAAGCTAAGTTGAAGACTACGAAGTGTCCATGATATCCTGACAAAGCAAAGAAAAGTATGGAGGAAAGTGTCGACGATATCCTGACATAAAGAAAGAAAAGAAGGGAAAAGTGTCTGATATCGCGACATTGTATTTTCACGGGCCTAAGCAAAGAAAAGGAGCAAGGAGAAAAAGTGTCACGATATCGCGACATTTTGCATTTTCGCGGGCCAAGGCAAAGAGAAAGAGGAGAAAGAAAAAGTGTCGCGATATCGCGACGTGTTGCATTTTCACGGGCCAAGGCAAAGAGAAAGAGGAGAGAGAAAAAAGTGTCACGATATCATGACATGTGTTTTCATGGCAACAACAACAAAAGAAGCTTCAAAGACAGAGGAAAATGTCATGATTTCACGATAGGTCATATATGCGCAAGACAAGAAGAAGAACCCAACTAAAATGAGAAGTATGACGGACCAAACATCAAAAAAGAGAATTCATAAAAATAAGAGAAAAAAAAAAATATCTTCATGAGTTAAATAAGACGATGACAACTGACTAAGATTAGGGTTTACATTTGTTATGCAAGAAAACTAAGATTAGGGTTTTCATCATGAAAATATTGTTATAAAAGGAGGGTTATTTGGAGAATTGTGGTGTAGTTGCATAAGTCGTCGAATGCGTGTCGAAGTGTGAAATGTGGTCGTAAGAGCGTAGAAAGCGTAGAAGCGGTGAGATGATGGCGAAGTGCGCAAAGTGAGCGAAGAGTCATGTCGAATTGTCCTAAGTGCTCTATGAGTGCATAGATAGAGAGAGAAGGTTGAAATTTGACCAATGTGTGTGATTGCAGAGAAAGTAGAAGGTGCAGAGAGTGCAAAGGGTGAAGACGAACGCAAAGTGCAGTGTAAGGGAGTGTACGAAGTGAATGCACAGAGGGAGAGAAGCGACTCAAAGAAGGTGAAGTGTGGAGAGAGATGTAAGAAGACCAGTCAGGGTCTTGTAAAAGTGAAGGTATCTTACTATCAAACTTCTAGATTCAAAATTGAAGTCCAAGTTGGAGCTTGGCATTAAGGGTTGGTGCTCCTTCCAGTTGGTGTTGGTAAATTAGGGGTTGGTGCTCCTTTCTATTGGTGTAGATAAATAAGGGGTTGGTGCTCCTTCCAGTGGGTGTTGGTAAATTGATTGTAAAGTTGGTGCTTTGCAAAGGCTAGATTTGGATGGTAGTCCAAGCAGTCATTCTTGAGGAGTAGCCAAATTGGTGAACCTCATTAAATCTTGTGTTGTGTGATGTTCTCTTGTGATACTTGCTTTATCTGGTTTTAAGGTTTCATTATTTCAGTTTTAAGAGCTATGAATTTAAGTTTAAAGAACTACACTGATTCACCCCCCTCTAAGTGCCATTGTAAGACTAACAATTGGTATCAGAGCCAAGTTCCCTTCTTAGGCTAAATCAGTCAGGGTTGATCTTGGATTAGTACACAATGGGTAAGAAGAATAGATCCTCCTCCAAAGGGCATCTCAGTTTCAGTTCTTGTGGAAGAGAAAATTGAACCAGAAAAGGTTGAAGACTTCTCATCAAACAAAGCACCTTTGTTTGACGGAACTAATTACGTGATCTGGAGAATCAGGATGCAGGCATATCTTTGTGCTTTGGGATACGACATCTGGGATTCAGTAGATAGTGAATACACAATACCCATCACTCCTCCAACCGATGTTGCCGGTAAGAATCTGTTTGAAAATGACTCAAAAGCAAAGAATGCTATCAAGTGCGGATTAGTAGATAGTGAACTGGTAAAGATCATGAGTTGTAAAATGGCAAAAGAAATATGGGACAAACTGAGGAGTATTCATGAAGGAGACGATGAGATCAAGGAGGCCAAGTTACAAACACATCAAGCTCAGTTCGAAGCTTTAAAGTTGAATAACGATGAGAACATAGAGGCATATATGCTTGAGAGTTAATGAAGTCCTAGAGGATGATTCTAAAAAGGAAATAGGTGGAGGTCTTTTCATGACACTCGAAGAAGAAACAGAAAAAGAACAGGAATGTGATGAAGAAGAAATTGATGCAGAAATAAATTTGAAAGAGGAACTAATTGCAACTCTGGATGAATTGAAGATAGAAAGAAAAAGGAATAAGGAAATCTCAAGAAAGCTTGAGGATGCAAATGAAATAATAACCAGTTTGAAAGTACAGGTAGAAGAATTCAAAAGGATTGAAGAAACTCTCAAGTCACAGATCAATGAGAAAGAGATTGGTTGCTGCAAACAAGAGGAAGAGATTGTTTTATTGAAGAAACAACTAGAAGAGGCCAATACAAATCTCAAATTCGAGAAGAGCACAGAGTTGCTAGATAAAATGATAAGCCAACAAAGAAGCTCCATGGATAAGCGTGGTCTTGGATATGAAGCTGAACAACCTTCATCTTCCAACTCTATAGAGAAGAAGAAGTTCACTGTTGAAGGATCGAAGCAAGAAAAGTTTGAAGCTGAATCTTCAAAAGGAAGAAAATATCAAAGGAGATCTACAGAAAAGCAACCACAACAAAAGAGGTTCTATCACTCTCACTCTATTCATAATAATACTTTTAATGGCTATTGTTTCAGATGCAACCAATATGGTCACAAGGCAACTTATTGTGGATTGAATAATAAATCAAAGAGTTATGTTGGTAGAAATACATCTACGTTTCTGAGTGAACACTATGTACAATGTTTTCAATGTAATGGTCATGGGCACATAGCAAGGTTTTGTCCAAGCACTTTTGTATCTAATCTAAGGCAAAATAGTAGATTTCATCAGACGCAAAGAACGCAACACAGACAGGGAATAAATCATGTACATAAAAGAAAGGAAAATAATCATTCATCAAGGATGCACAAGAGACAACCACACAAGAGAAATGTTCGAGTTCACGAAAAGGTGCAAAACAGGGATGTAGTTGAAAAATCCAAGCCCGAGTTCAAGAAAGTTTGGAGAAAGATAGAAGAAAGGAAATCGTGTCTCCTTGGACTGAAGGAGACTACTCCTCTATTGCACTAAGCAACTCCAGGTAGCACATCCTCAGGGGGAGCAATCTTGAAGTTTCATTTTAATGCTCCTATGTATTTGTTTGATTACCTGAGGATGAAAGGCAAGTAGTCAGGGAAGTTGTCGTATAGTTGTCGAAGTGTGTTTTCAGTTCATGTAGTTGTTTGTGGAAGTGCCGTGAAGGGTGGTGATTAAATTGAGAGTTGTCATTATTGGTAGTATTGCTATATGTCATTGTTGTACTGGTGATGGTTCTTACTGCCACTGTCCAAAGTTAAGGATTATAACAGTTCAGATAATTTGGTTAGTGAAAGAATGTTGCCCTAGCCGCATATATGTGTTTCGATAAAAGCAGTGTGTATTTGAACTACACATTGACGTGAAGATTGTTAGATCTATTATGATGTTGTGGTGAAAAATATTGAAGTCTGATTATTGATTCATGTTTAGCTCATCAAGATGAGCAACTTTGCTTTGTGAATCATACCTATCCGAGGTCCAGAAGTATGAGTTTGAGTAAGGTGCACTATAGTTGGCCATGAAGTGTTTGACAAAATGTTGTCTCCTGATTCGAACAGTTGAAAGTAAGGTGTGACCAGCGTTGACTGTAGAAAACATAGACCAAGTTGAAAATGTAAAAAGGGATTTGGTTGGTGTTGTGGTAAGTGTTTGATGCTTGCACATAGTTGGTTGATACATGCTTCGACTAGGGTTTGTGATAAAGGGTTGTTCATTGAGGTGATTGGTTGAGTAGAGTTGATTGAGCCTAGTCAAGTGATTGGATGCATGTGGTTGTTCAAGTTCCATAAAATAAACTATTCTATATTCTTGATTTGAGTTGAGATTGAGATTTGAGAATAGAACATATAGAGTCTCTAACAATTCTCTTTATGCTTCTATGAGATTGATTTGAGTTGAGATTGGGATTTGAGTATAGAACATATTGAGTCTCTAACAATTCTCTTTATGCTTCTATGAGATTGATTTGAGTTGAGATTGGGATTTGAGTATAGAACATATTGAGTCTCTAACAATTCTCTTTATGCTTCTATGAGATTTAGTTGATATATTGATTGAGCATTAAGTATAGAACATATTGAGTCTCTAACAATTCTCTTTATGATTCTATGAGATTGGATAAGTTTTGTGTGATCTTGTTAAGCAGATTTGAAACAAGCCTTTTCACCCTTATGTACCTCAAGGGTACTATGGAATATGGGTTATGGTATCCGAAAGGTAAAGACTTCACCCTTATTTCATATTCAGATGCAGATTGGGTAGGAGGTGTCGATGACAGAAAGAGTACCAGTGGAGGTGCATTCTATCTTGGAGATAGATTGGTCACGTGGCACAGTAAGAAACAAGAGTCAATTTCTTTATCGACAGTAGAGGCAGAATATATTGCAGCGACAACATGTTGTACGCAGGTATCACTTTTTGAAGGAGAAAGTTGCAGAAGGTGAGGTTAAGTTGGATTTTGTTCCAACTACAGAGCAAGTAGCAGATATCTTCACAAAACCATTGCCCAAGGAAGTTTTTGAGTACCTTCACAATAAATTGGGAGTGGTCACACTTCCCAAGAATTGACTAGCTACAGGGATCACATTCTCAGGGGGAGCATTTAAGTATTTGATTATCTTTTTGCTCATGTTCATGATTTTTGCTAAGTGTAATCAATTTTGCCTGAGAATGTTGTGCATGGACTCAGGGGGAGTCTGCAGTAGCCCTTTGGTATTATTGTCAAAGGGGGAGAAGAGTTACAAGAAATTGCACATGTGTTGCCAACAATTCCAAAGGGGGAGATTGTTGAGCAAGGTGCAGCAACAATATTGTCATTGTTGTCAACACAATCAGATAGATCTGTTGATGCAGTGGACAGGAAGTTCAAAAGCTATTCAGATGCAGAAGACAGGAGTTCAAAGGTTATTCAGAGTATGTACAGTGATTTTCCAAGAAGACCGAAGTGGCCCATATGCAAAAGATCAAAGAAAAAGACAAGTAAGAAAAGTGTCACGATATCGTGACATATACAACAGGCAAGAAAAACTGTCACGATTTCATGACATGTTGGAAGAGAAAAAAAGCAAGAAAAACTGTCACGATTTCGTGACATGTTGGAAGAGAGAGAAAAACAAGAAAAACTATCATGATTTCGTGACATGTTGGAAGAGAAAAAGCAAGTGGAAAAACTGTCACGATTTCATGACATGTTGGAAGAGAAAAAGGCAAGTGGAAAAACTATCATGATTTCATGACATGTTGGAAGAGAAAAAGGCAAGTGAAAAACTGTCACGATTTCGCGACATGTTGGAAGAGAAAAAGAAAGTGGAAAAAGTGTCATGATTTCATGACATGTTGGAAGAGAAAGAGGCAAGAGAAAAAAGTGTCATGATTTTGTGACATGTTAGAGAAAGAGAAAGAAGAAAAGTGTCATGATTTTCGCGACATGTTAAAGAGAAAGTAAGAAAAGTGTCACGATTTCGTGACATGTCGCATTTTCACGACTAAAATAGGAGAGAGAAAGTAAGTTGGAAAAGTGTCACGATTTCTGACATGTCGCATTTTCATGACTAAAATAGGAGAGAGAAAGTAAGTTGGAAAAGTGTCACGATTTCATGACATGTCGCATTTTCATGACTAAAATAGGAGAGAGAAAGTAAGTTTGAAAAGTGTCACGATTTTCGTGACATGTCGCATTTTCATGACTAAAAGAAAGAGAGGAAGATACGAAGAATGTCATGATTTTGACAAAGAAAGAAGACTGGAAGATGTCACGATTTCATGACAAAGAAAGAAGACTTGAAGAAGTCACGATTTCCGACAAAAGAAAGAAGAAGACTTGAAGGAAGTGTCACGATTTCATGACAAAAGCGAGAAGAAGACTTCGAAGGAAGTGTCACGATTTGCGACAAAAAGCAAAGCTAAGTACAAGTGAAGTGTCATGATTTCATGACAAAAGCTAAGTTGAAGACTACGAGGCGAAGTGTCGTGATATCTGTAACAAAAGCAAAGTAAAGTTATGGAGGAAAGTGTCACGATATCGCGACATAAAGCAAAGAAAAAGAGAAGGAAAAAGTGTCACGATATCGCGACATGTGTGCAAAGCAAGAAAAGAGGGAGAAAAAGTGTTTCACGATATCGCGACATGTGTTAGGCAAAGAGAAAGAGGAGAGAAAAAAGTGTCACGATATCGCGACATGTATTTTCATGGGCCAAAGCAAAGAGAAAGAGGAGAGAGAAAAAGTGTCACGATATCGCGACATGTGTTTTCATGGCAACAACAACAAAAGAAGCTACAGAGGAAAATGTCATGATTTCATGACAGGTCGTAAATGCGCAAGACAAGAAGAAGAACCCAACTAAAATGAGAAGTATGACAGACCAACAAAAAAGAACAAAAAAAAAGAAAAAAATTTATGAGTTGAAATAACATGAACGACTAAGATTAGGGTTTACATTTTTATGCAAGCCGACTAAGATTAGGGTTTTCATCATGAAAATATTGTTATAAAAGGAGGGTTGTTTGGAGAATTGTGGAGTAGTTGGATAAGTCGTCGAATGCGTGTCGAAGTGTGAAATGTGGTCGTAAGAGCGTAGAAAGCATAGAAGCGGTGAGATGATGGCGAAGTGCGCAAAGTGAGCGAAGAGTCATGTCGAATTGTCCTAAGTGCGTCTGTGAGTGCACAGATAGAGCAAAGTGCAGAGAGAGAAAAGGTTGAAATTCGACCAAGTGCGGTTGTGATTGCATAGAGAAAGTAGAAGGCATAGAGAGTGCAAAGGGCGAAGACGAACGCAAAGTGCAGCTATAAGGGCACAGAGTGTACGAAGACAGTGCATAGAGGGTGCGTAGAGAAGCGACTCAAAGAAGGCGAAGTGTGTTATGAGAGAGATTGGGTGAAGAATAGACCAGTCAAGGTCTTGTAAAAGCAAAGGTATCTTACTATTAAACTTCTAGATTCAAAATTGAAGTCCAAGTTGGAGCTTGGCATCAGGGGTTGGTGCTCCTTCCAGTTGGTGCTTGTAAAATCGGGGTTGGTGCTCCTTCCTATGTGGTAAATAGGGGTTGGTGCTCCTTTCTATTGGTGCAGATAAATAAGGGGTTGGTGCTCCTTCCAGTGGGTGTTGGTAAATTGATTGTAAAGTTGGTGCTTTGCAAAGGCTGGATTTGGATGGTAGTCCAAGCAGTCATTCTTGAGGAGTAGCCAAATTGGTGAACCTCGTTAAATCTTGTGTTGTGTGATGTTCTCTTGTGATACTTGCTTTATCTGGTTTTAAGGTTTCATTATTTCAGTTTTAAGAGCTGTGAATTTAAGTTTAAAGAACTACACTGATTCACCCCCCTCTCAGTGCCATTGTAAGACTAACACATATATCCCCATACTCTGCTCACCCTTGTGGAGCAAAAATGAGGGAAAATATGAAGAAAAATGTGTACTGGTTTGGGATGAAGAGGGACATAAATGAATATGTTGCTCAATATTTTGAATGTTAGAAAGTTAAGGCTAAGCATAGGTATCCAGGAGGACTATTGAATCCACATGTCATACCTGAGAAAAAGTGGCAAGTAATTTCCTTGGACTTTGTAGTAGGGCTGCCTAAAAACAGGTTTCAACATGATGCAATCCTAGTAGTGGTTGATAGACTGACCAAGGTTGCACATTTTATACCTAGAAATACTAAGGATGATGTTGTAGTAGTGGCTAATAGATTTCCTAAAGAGATTTTTTGGCTCCATGGTTTTATAGAAGTGATTATATCGGATAGAGACTCGAGATTTACCTATGAGTTTTGGTAGGCTTTCCATCACTCCATTGGAACTAGACTAAATATTATATCTACTTACCATCCATAAATGAATGCGCAAACAAAAAGAGTAAACCAAGTGCTAGAAGATATGCTTCGCATGTATTGTATAGATCAAAAAATCCATTGGGAGGATTATCTACACTTGATGGAATTTTCTTACAATAACGGGAACCATTCAACCCTAGGAATGGCACCTTTTGAGGCATTATATGGAAGAAAATGTAGAACACCATTATATTGGGATAATATCAAGGGCCGGATTATGTTGGGACTTGATATGGTTAGAGAAATAGAGAAGCAATTAAGAATGATTAGAGAACAACTAAAATAAGTTGTAGGTCAATAGAAGAGTTATGTCAATCTTAAGATATCCCCAAGAGAGTATGCGATGGGTGATAAGGTTTTTTTAAGGGTAAATCCAAAAAAGAGTGGAATCAATTCCATAAAGATTGATCCTCACTATGCTGGACCCTTTGATGTTATAGATAAGATTGGTCTTGTGGCATACCAACTTACCTAACCACCTAATATATCTAAAATTCATAACAACTTTCACATTTCTTTACTTAAAAAATATATTGCTAATCCTAAGCATGTGTGGGATTTATCTAATTTACATATGGTGGACCCCGCAGCTATAGAGGTTCAACCAATAAGGATCCTTGAGTACCGAACCAATTCAATGAGGAAAGGAATGCTTGAGAAGTGCAAATTTCAATGGGATCAATATTTAGAAAGGAATTATACTTGGGAGAAAGTGGTAAACGTGAAAAATATATTTTCTTTTCTATTTGAAAAATATTTGTAAATAATATGTTTTTTAAAAAACCTTGGGATACATAGAGGATTGTGTTAAGCCTAAGGGGGGAGTATGTCATGACCCTCCCTTGGATAATTTTTGGTTTTATGGTTTGGCAATGCTTTCATGATGTGCTTGTGCTAATTTTGATAAGATGATGGATTATCTATTTATTTATCATGAAAAATATGTGGTTGATGAAACTATGTGGTGATTGGATTGATCATAGTTAACATCCTTGCAAACTTAGTTTTATGAAAGAATAAGATGTTACTAATGGAACATCACTTTTTGTAGAAAAAATTTGCTATTGGTGGCAGAAAGAATTGGTCACAAAGGAAGGGGAATGATGTGATGGGTTATTATATGAAGTATTTAGGAGCAATATGAATGAGTGCTTCCTTCATGGAGAATGCATAACATGACTTGCATAAAATAAACTAATCATGTTGACCTTTAGCTAAATAAATGCTTATCATAAAATGGTTATTTTGATTGAAATTGATAAGTGGCTATGGAATTTATTGCTCGTTGTTGATCTTCCTAGGGAAATGAAACATGTGCTTTGTTTAAAAATATATTTCTAGTAAAGTACTTAGAAAAAAATAAAGATTTTGTTTATAAGAAAGGGTGCTAGGGATGTGTGTGGTTTCTTTGGTTTTAAAAAAAGAGCTTGATATTCTTAGAATTTTTATTTGAAATACTTATGTTCATGGCTGTTATGATGTCTTTATGATTAGTGGAAACTTAGCTTCTCTCGAAGATATATATATTTTGGTTGGTTGTTAGTATGCAATCCTAACATTTTGATTTGTATTGTTTTCCTTCACTCTCGCTATTAATGGAGATTCGGTTAAAATTTCTTAGTGACAGACGGGGGAGAATACGTGCCGAGAAAGGAGAATGATGTCATTGGGAGTGGGAGGTTCAAAAAAGTGGAACAACCTAGTAAGCAAGGAAAAAAGGAAAACTAGTATTTCGGGAAGAAAAAAATAGAAGTTTATTCAGGAGCACAGGAGAAAAGAAACCATACAACAACGAAGGAAGTTTGAGTTGTAGGTGGAAGGTGTAAAGGAATGATGTCGATCAACAAGAAGAACCTATTGAGGAAGGCAAACTGGTTTGATGTATGATTTTTAAATTATTTATTTTTGTGGAAGAATTCTTGTTGCATCTTTTGTTAAACGATAATGGAGAATTATTTCATATTTACTATTGTGGAAAGGAAAACTTGTGCTTGACCTCGTGTATGGGTAGCATTGTGACTAAAGCTAATGCTTGTTATTTTTCTAACATGGATATTTTACTACATTACGTTATATCCAAAACCATTATTATTGGTGTTCTTTTGTAAGTGATTTTTGAGTAAAGGTTTCTTTTAGTTTAGAGCTTGAGGAGAGTTAATGGTACTTACTTTCTATGCATGATTGTTCTAGCATGAAACTAGGTTTGAAACTGAATGGTGACTCTAGATAATCTTCATTGTTGACTTTTGTATAATGTTTGACTATTGAGTTTGGAAAACCTGAGTTCTTAGAACCTTGTACAAATGTTAAGAAGAGTAAAACTTTGTCCAACTTTGGTAGCATAGACTAGTTGTTGAGAGAACTTGAAGAGTGATCATATTGGAATGTGGGCAGATCACTGGAAGAAACATAGGATGGACTTGTGTATTTTGATCATTGTGGTTTACATTGAACTCATCACAGAGGTGCATAATGGTAATTTCTAGTGAGTAATGAATAGAGAAGTTCTTATGTGTGAAGTTTTGTTTTGATTGTTGAGAAGAAACAGTGTACATAGGCTTTAATATGTATAAAATGTTTTAGTAATTGCCTTGATCTATGTTGTGAGATGATTGAGATAGAATGCTTTATGTGTGATGTTATTTTGGAAATCTTCAACATAATGAAATTGGGCATAGTTATTTTGTGCAAAGTTATATTTTGAAATGTGAATTTGTGTTAGACTTTGAATTCTTTCTTATGGGAGCCGTCTCTAATATTGGGTATGGATAATCCCTTTTTGGTGACCACAACTAAATAATTTCTGGCATGTTAGACTCCAGTCTTGTTGTAGTGATGAACAATAATGGATAGTGTGTTATCAGAGGTGAGTCTAGGTAGATTTGTAGTTATGAACCCCTCAATGGTGAATCAGGGAAGCTTTGTACTTCTATGTATTGTAGCTCCATATAACTCCTTGGTAAAATATTTGTGTAGTGGAAGACTATGAAAAGGAGTTATGAGAATGTAGAATCTTGTAATTAAATATTATGTGGAAAATATTTTATGTAATCTCCAAGACAGAGGATAATTTTGAACCTCTTTTCTTATAATGCAATCCTTTCATATGGTTTTTGGTAAAACTAGTTTTTAATGAAAGTAATTACTTACGTTCAAGCTAAGCTTTTCTTTATGGTGATTTATTAAAATGGGAATGGATGTTTAGATTATGATGTTTTGTATCCTATGATTTACTTTTGTAGAATCATTTTTTTGCTTGATCCTTAAGTAAGGACTTAGAGAATGCTTCAACTCCTGTTGAATTTAAAATATTGTGTAATGAATCCACTTTTTTTTATGTACATAAGAATGTATGAAAAGGAATTGGAGAGCAAGCAAGCACGAACTAAATTCTCAAGAAGCAGAAACGGCGAATGCCGCAAGAACAGGAAGGGAAAAGGAGGGACCTCTCTTGGGAAAGGTCAAATGATTGGACTTCACCTGAGTATTCTTGCCTTGCTACCTTGAAGGCTAGAGTTAAATATTTTAATGTAGACAAGTACTCTGGTAGTGTAATGTATCTCAGGTTTGAGTTTATTTAAAATAGAAGTTCCCTTGACATAATTTTATTCCCATGAGCTAATTATTTACATGGTGAGTGTAGGGCTTAAATGCGTGAGCCAAGTTAGTTTCAAATGGTATATCAACTAGTGAATACGCACTCTAAGACGTCTCACCTAAATAATCAAAAATGGAACCCTAAAAGGAAACAAATGATTATAAATGTTGTTCCATTTCTGTTGTTCTAAGTAAGAATGGATGTTTCTAGGTAGCTAACCCTTGAATGATGAAGTGATAAATAGCTATTTCTTGCATAGTGTAAATCATTGAATGATTCATGAGGTTTTTAGAGATTTGCTCAAACCTTTTTGATGGAATGAAAAGGGGAAAATCTACACTATGTGATTTGTGTAGAGTAGTGTACCCGGAATTTTCTTTCAAAAGAGGGATATGAGAAACACCTACATTAAAAGACACATGTAGGGTTTTGTTCCTACTAAGGAACCCTTTCAGAGGAAACAAAGGGGAAGGTGGCAATCTATGAATGACTAAAATAAATGATGAACTCATTTAGAAAAACACCTAACCACATATATGAGGGATAATGTGGTTGTGATTTTGGAGTGGGTCTTAAGAGGATTAATGTCCTTAAGCTACTTGAAAAAAAAAATATTGTGTAATTTTAGGTTTTTACACCCTTAACCAGGATCCAACCACACCCCCATCCCCTTCTCCATTGAACTTATTGATGCGAACTTTTTTCAAATCCCTAGACATGTTTTTTTTCAAAAAAGATCTGACTTCCAACTATTCAATAGTTAGTCCATCGGCTTGACTAAATTCTAAACCTATAACTTGCAAATTCTAATTCACAAGGATTTCCAAATTTTTATTCATCTGATCGTGCATGGTAGCAATCGTAGTAGTGAGGTTTTCTACCTCTTTATTGGAATTTTGGGTATTCTCATCCTAAATATCTTCTTCAATATTATTTTTTTGAGTTTACCTAGTTAAAGGTGTAGGCCTATATTTTCTAATATTAGGTTCCATATATCTTATGAAAACCAATAAATGAATTTTAGGTTACAGTTCCATCCCTGAACTAAATTGCTAACTCAAGCCAAAATACAAAGTTTTCTTGCTAAAAATATCAATAAGTTAATTAGGGTGGTGTTCTAAGGTTATGATGCAAATTCAATGCCAACTTCCATACTTAGCTATAAGTAAGGCGTCATAACATTCCAATTACCCTTGGGGTTAATACCCACTAAATTCTAACAAGTAGGGGATTCTAGGTCTTCTTGACTTTATCTTAAAACTTAAGCAAGTCCTCATATAAATACATCCAAATCCCTAAAACATATTAAGAAACTCTATACCCTCATACCTAGAGCTCTAATACCAAATGTAATGATATAAAAACTAGCTATGAAAACACATAGAAAAGAAAAGAATTTTTTTTTTGTTTTTTAAATTATAGAGAGGGATTCATAAACCCCTAACCCCTCACTAATATTTAGTCTATCTATTGTTTTTAGTTTACTAAGTTTTCCAACTTTCCTATTGAGTTACATCTCACTCAATACCCTACACAAGTTCATTTGTGTAGGTATATTATGTGTTACTACAAATAATTTTATCCCTATTATCATTTTTGATGAGCTAAGCTTATCACCTTCAGTACAGTTAAAGGAATATGCTCATCACCATACCATACACAAGTCCATATGTGTAGGTATGCTACTAACGATGGCATCACTTTCATGTGTAGTTTGTTACCTAGGCTTAGATTTATTTCTTCCTAGGTTATATGATTTGCTAATAAACCTAACATGAGTCTTACACTCACATAGGTTTCTAGTTAATGGCACATGTGGGTCATTAGCTGGCTTAGTTGTTAGTTGTTAACATTGTTAGCTATTATTAAGGTTTGTTAGCATATTGTTGCTATTGCCTCCCTATTTCTCCTCCTTCGAGATTTAGGCATATGGTTATTGTAATTTGGGTATATAGTGTCTATTTAAACCTTTGAAATATGAATGGAAAATTAATTAGGTTTTCATATATTTTCATTAGTATCAGAGCACCGATCCTCAAACCTATGCTCAATTTGTGTTTGATATTTCAATTGAAATTCACCATTCCATTTGGCTATTGCTCTTTTGTGTGGACTCTATATATTTTTGGTTTTGCAATTTGTTTTTGTTCCACTTCTTGTTGGGAAATTTTTGGGAAACCATTTTTGCAAGCTTATGACAATTGATCATGGTAGATTATGGTAGCAAAATTTTTATCAGTATTTTAACCCAAAAATTATTTGGGTAAAGCTAGCCATTACGTAATGGCTAACTATTGGCAATCTTTAAGCTAAGTGATCGTTCAACATCAAACTATGGATAACTTACCAATAGTCTTACAGAGATATTAGATGAAGCTATACTCTGACATTGGGGCCCAAGGCCCTAAGCGGTGTAGGACACAGAACAACAAGAATAGGACACTAAGTCATAAGGATATGTGGAGTAAACAAACCAATGATGGAAGCACTAATGCATGGCAAACTTTGGGACTCACTACATTGCGTATCAATGGCTATGCGGGAAACTATGAAAATCATAATGACAAACACAATGCGACACACCAAATAGGTTGTGAGGTGTCATATCAAAATATGTGGCATGTGCTAAGTGAACGGGCTAAACTCAATAAGGTGAAATAGACCACTATGAGGTGGTCATAACCTACCATGCACATTTGTAATTTTAAACTACTTTTTAGCCCTCATATTATGCATATGGGATAATTATTCCTACCAAGTTGCAATATTTTTTTTTGCCTTTCTGCTCAAGTTTTTTTCGTGTGTTGCAAACATCACTTTGCAGGCCTCAGAGTCCATGATTGATAAATGTGGGTATTTTTCACAAGCATTTGGAGAATTTTGGACCTGTGCATTTGTCCACCACAACAATCTACTAAGCCTGCAAAAAACATAGATAGACAAAGGAATGCGAAGAACTTTTTTGACATGTTTAAATATTTTTTGGTCATTGCTCTCCAAAATCCTATATGGTGTGTTCACTATGAATTTTTTTATATTCTATGTTGAGCATACATATGTTGTAGGACAAGCGATTACAATGCATAATAGGATTGTACCCCCTCCTTTCCTAATGATCGTAGAGTTTTTTTCTGGCAAAATATTATGCAAATAGGATCACGGGCTGGCTCATGATGGCATTTCAGGATATTGTCCCACATTTTTTATGAGGTGGTCACATACATTCTTAAAAATCTTGGTCATGCTCTATTGCTTTCGACCACCACATGGTGGTTGAGCCTCTGCTCAGTGAATTTTGTGCCAGTTGGGGCATGAAAATTTACCACACAGTAACCTACTGGTGGAGCCTAATAGTGTTCTATGTGTCCTCTACTAGCCAGTTGATCATTGGTGGGCCCAAAATTGGTTGGTTTAGCCCAAAACATAATTTTTTTGCTAAGGTAAAATGAATTTAATTAGATTGTTTTAACACTTTTATTATCAATTACATAATTTATATTTTTGAGATTACACCTTGGCATATAAATTTGGCACGCTCATGGAGATTTTTGTAAAATCCTTGAAGGCTCATCATTTTGCAAAGTTTTGCAAGATTTTGTAATCACCCAAGCATTGGGAAATACTTTATAATTGTCTAAATGGCAACAAATTCTAAACACCTTTTGAGGCCCATTGTAAATGCTTAAAAATCATAGCACTCTAGTAATTTTCCCTGCGAGGAAAATTTTTTAACTATTTTTTAGAAGAGTTTTTGTAGCCCTCCTAGTTTACAATTATTGCTAATTTTTCCACACCTTGTTGAAATTCATATTGTATATAGTTTTGAGACAATTCATTGTAAAAAATTCTCTTTTTCCATATAAAAATGGTTAAGATGTGGTTATACTATTGTACTTTCGCAAGCTATCTCATTTAGTTGAAAATTATACTATATTACTTTATGTGGTTCCTCATCTTTGTTGTATTTTTCTATGTTTTTTGTACTTTTCCCTATTATTTTGTATGCAAAATTGTGAAAGTTTTAGCATAGGCAATTTTTCTGTTATTTCCTCTTCCTTACCTTTGTCTTCAAAACCTTACATATTTTGCACATATGGCTTTGATTTCCAGCACTTAGGCACTTGTTTTCATTTTTTTGATAAGTTGTAAAATTGCTCCAGCAATGGGAGTGAGAGGCCAAAAAGAAGAATAAAAATAGGCAAGCATGCAAATATGGCTAAGTATGAAAATCTAAACATGTTTAGAGATGCAGGTGCTCCTCTTCTGGAGCGGGCTCCCAAAGACCTCCACCCATGGAGCGACATTCTAAAAACAACAAAAGCAAGTATAAAGGCTAAGTGTAAAAGTCAAATGTGGTCAAAAGGCAGAGCACTCCAACTAGGGAGTGCCTCTCCAAAGCGCTCCACCTAGAAAGCACTTGATGTGAAATCAAATGCAAAGCATGAAGGGTATGAAAAGGTCACTAAGGATGAGGATGCAATAAGAGAAGTCAAAATGTCAATGAGTAAAGCACTCCACAAATGGAGCACCTCTCCAAAGTGCTTCACTAGTGGAGAGCATCTCCAAGGAAAAGGTAAAGCAAAGTGAGAACAAGTTATAACATAAGTGAAAAGTGTAAACTCCTAAAAGGTCAATGAAATAGTCAACTCTCAAAGTGCTCCATAATTGGAGCACCCCTTCAAAATCACTCCATAGCTAGAGCACACCTTCAAAAGCACTCCATAGCTGGAGCACCCCTTCAAAATTATTGGAATGCCTCTCCAAGGAAAGAAATGTAAAAGCGCCCAAGGTAGAAAGGGTCAATTTGGTCAAAATGTAAAGTGCTCCACTAGTGGAGCACCTCTCCAAAGTACTCCACTAGTGGAGTGAACTCCTCAAATGAGTGACTAAGAGAAACCTTCCAACCGACTCCAAGTTACATTTTGTAAATTTGGATTGATTATTTTAGGTCATTTTCAAAACCTTCTATCTTCAATGCTCAGTTATCTAAAAAACCCAAATTGATTGTTTCAAGTAATCACTGAGATCAAGTCTACCTGTCGTGGGAGTGGTTAAGCATTAATTTTTTAAGCAACAGGTTTCTTCTATAAAAATTATCGTCTTCTCTATAACCAAGGATGGATAACTTATGCTAGATAAGTAGCTTTATACTTCGAAATTTACTTCCAAAATAAAGGCTTCTGGCTCTAGTTTTAATTCCTTTATCCCTATGTATGACTTATATTCTGTAATTTCTATTAAATTTATCTCTTTATCTCATAGTTAATTTTGTTTTATGTATTTCGTTGTCAATAGAGGACTAGTCCCTAGAATACTTGTTGGAGTTTACATAGTTCAAAGAATTCAATATTGGTTTTTGTTAAAAGTCTATTGTTTTGATTGTTGTTGGTTCAAGTAGTTAGGTTGTCTATCGTGCTTCTAGTCCATCACCTTGTATTTCTATGTTTTAGCCATTTTCCATTCCTTTCAGTTATTTCATTTCTTTTAGCATCTTCCTAACCCTTATCTCAAACCCCCCATTTTTATTTTTGGAACCAGCCCTACTAGAGATTTCCATGAAGGAAATTCCTTTCCTTCGGGTATTCAATTCTTGGTAGTAGGCCTAGGGTGCTACAGACTTAGAAAACCTATATCTAGGTCGGTTCGATTACCAATAATTTTTGGCATGCTCGGTGGGATGCAAATGTTCCATGTTAAAAAAGTATTAAGAAGTGATGCTCATCTTGTTTTTGTCAAATCTGAATATCTTGCAACTCTTCTAAACTCAGATACCTCCAAATGTTGTAGACTAATGCAAAAATCTCATGATTTCATGCATACGATATGGACAGTTAGAAATACAAAACAAGAAGAAGAAATCAAGTTCTACAAGCTTGACATCGACACTCTGGGAGAACATCCTAGGGTGGTCAAGTCGAATAACTTGCTAGATGGAACATCTTCATAGGAAGCTATCGTTACTATAGAACTCAAACTCCAAATAACACAGTGACTAGCTTACCTCTAAATCCTCTAAATTCTCTAGATCATTAGTATACTCATCCACTGAATCTTCAACCAGGTGCTCCGAGTGTTCTGATGATTCCAACTCAGCAAGTTCTACCACCTCCATCGCTCCATACAAATCCACCACCCCATATGGCATAGCCAAATCCACCCAGGCTATTCCTAACCTGGAATCATATGGAACCGCTTGAACTGTAGGCTCAACACACTATACCTCCTACAACCCTCAAAGCTCTATCAAATTACGATGGCACTAGGAAATACGATGCATGAGCACATCCAAGATGTCGTAGGACTAGAAACTATCCACCAAATCATTGAAGAAGATGTCATGGTGAAGCTACTAGTTATTTCACTAAGAGGTAAGATTATTTACTGGTACCAGTGACTTTCACCCGGTACCATAACCTCATGGGACCAACTGGTAGATCAGCTTATAAGGGGCTTCAATGAACAAGAAGACCCTTTCTCTTTGTTGCACCAGTTCATGACTATCCAATGGCATACATAGGATGAAATAGCTGACTTCAATGTCAAGTTTACTTGAACTTGGTAGAGAGTCATCAATGGCCTTTGACCTACACCTGAGTAGGATGTGTTCTATTACTTAATAACTTTTCACTCAGATATTAGCATGAGCATTCAAAATGCAAATATCAGTATATACCCTACTATGTACAAGTAGGCACAAAAAGTGAAAGCTGACCTGATAGCTATCAAGAAGTTACCTCCCAAGGTGATGATTTCGATTTACCTAGACTTTCCACAAAATATGTACCCAAGCGCATCCACTTTGCCTACATCTTAGATGTATCCTAGCCAACCATGGAATCCTCCCCTCAGTATCAAACGGTACCCACTCCATAATTCCAAGAACCTACACCACCATATCAAGCGCTTGTCATCCCTCAGCTTCTTGCTCCTATCCAATACCCAATATTACCTGCATCATTGGCTCCATTGCCATTATTTGCAAGTCAGGCAGTCACCAATCAGGAAATTGTAAATGAAGCTCAGGCCAAAGAATTACAAGAGGTAAAGGTATACATGAATATGGTGGTAAATCATATGACCATCATGAGGAGGAGGAAATACGACCAAGGCTTCCAGCAAAGAATATTCCTTTCTCCCCTGATCACAAAAGAGCAAGCATCATCCGCTCATCGATAGCCTAAAATAAATTCAGCTATGATGAGCAGTGGAGAGGCCAGTGTTTTAAATCTAACATATTGGTTTATCACACACAATGATCTGTACAATGAAGAAACCTACATGGTACACTTAAACTATGTTTAGACACTATTTGGTGGTGCTTACGAATAATTCAACATGATCAAGGAAACTAGTCATAATTTTATGATCTCTTATGCCGAGCAAGTCTCACTCCTCACCAGATCTGGAAAGAAGTCTATTGAGGTATATCTAGCTTAGATGGAGTCTCTAAAGGTACCAACACCACCCAAGCCATGAAGCCAAAAGGCCTAGCCTCTGATAAAATATTCCAATGCAACAACGACCTCAAAGCCTCCTAAATTACTAAAGGACTACCTACCACCTCATGCTAGAGAAAAGGTGTTCCAACCTAGAGCTTCGACTTCTTAGTTGTAGGTTGAGACACAAGACCAGGCTAGGGATAAACTCAAATATCCCTTGTTGACCAAGTGTTATTGGGTTGATGTCACATAATAGTACCAAAAAATGTATGAATCTGCAAAGGGAGTAGGAGATCCAAGCACTTTGACATACATCATAGTCAAAGAAATGAAAAGGGTCCTAGATAAGGTAATGAAAAGGGTCCTAGATAAGGTAATCCTCTATGATGCTCTCCAACTCTCAGGTCAAGTTGACCTTTTGCAAGAGTCTCTCAAGTCCTCTAAGGACAAGGAGAGTAATCCAAAACATATGGTGTTTGCATCACCATTGATGACTTCGACCACAGGTAAGAATCAACCCTCACCATTCTACCTTTCCCTTCAGATGGAAGGGTGGGTCATGCATAACTGCATGATCAACTCTGGCATCGTGACAACCATCATGCCCAAAGTAGTCTATGAAATCATGGGCATGGAGTATACCCAAAGTATTCTTAGAGTGATACAACTGGACGATACTTCAATGAAGACGATAGGAGTTATCAAAGATATTTTGATCCAACTCCACAAGATGCTACAGGTTAGGATCATCCAAGAGATCATGGTGGTCAACTTGGAGCCATACTTTAGTATGTGCATTTCATGAGAATTCACATCTAAGTTGGGAGGCTATCTCTCCCTTGACTACTCACACTTAAATATCTCATTCAAGGAGAAAATATTCAAGCTCTTCAATAAGAATCCTACCACTTTTCATGTTGAAAAACTTGAAGACAAGGAAAAGATCTCGGTCTATGTTAACCTAATGGCAGAAGAAATACAAACGGTAGACCTGATGGAGGAATATCTTATGAGCTTCGGGTTGAAGACGATTTCTCTATGACTAATTTTAATGCTATCATTGGGATAGATTTGGGGTGCTATTCACTCACAAAGCCTAAAAAGGCTAAAATAGTCATAGAGAAAAGTATGAGGCTTTGTGCCTTAGACTCAAGAAATCCAAAAAGCTCAGTATTAAGCAATTACAGATATTCAAGTATTTCAAATTAATTTGCAACCAGGTTATCAATAAGTGTATATCCAAGTAGCACTATTTAAAGGCATACCACAACAAGGTGTGGGATTTTCTCAAATCCTTCATTGCATTGAACATCAAGTCAATTTCATGAGAGTAAAATAAGCTTATGGACATCTTAGCCTCCATAGGTGCTCGGTTTTCACTAGTATATGATATGATGCATAATCCAAAGATAGTGAGGCTGATCTATAGGCCTTCCATGCTTGATAAAAAGCCCCACTAGCATGTGTTCGACAATGATGAATATCTTGTTAATTTCCTAGTGAATGAAGCCTCCTCCATTGAAGAGTGGACTCTACATGAAGAAGACCATGAGGGATTGATTCATTTGAAAAATAACCACATCCCAAAGGGTATGATCATGCTAGAAAGTCTCTTCAACCGGGACAATAGGTCTATCGACCACAAGATCAAGGTGGACCATAAAGAGTTCGTGGACCTATAGTTAGATTTAGGAAAGGTTATCAAGGTAGGGGTCTACTACACATCTGAAGAGCTTCAGTAGATTTATGCCCTATGCAAGGAGTACCCCGACATCATTGCTTGGTGATACCAAGATATAATGGGGTATGATAAGAATATAATCCAACATACCATCGAGCTAGAGGAAGGAGTCAAACCATTCAAGCAAAAGCAGCGACCCGTCAACCCAAAGATCAAAATGTTGATGAGGTTCGAGCTTCTAAAAATGCTTGAAGCAAAAATCATATACCCGATCAAGAATTCATCCTAGGTGGACAACCTTGTTCTAGCATGAAATAATAATGGTGACATTTTCTTGTGCATTGATTTCTAAAATATCAACCAAGCATCGCTCAAAGATCACTACCTACTACCTCAAATTGATCAAATCCTTCACGTTGTGGTGGGAGCACAACGGTTTTCCTTGTTAGATGGCTTCTATGGCTACAACCATATTTGGGTCAAGGATGAAGACCAGTACAAGATTGTGTTCACCATTAAGTGGGGGACCTTCGCCTACCAACGCATGCCCTTTAGCCTTTCAAATGTTGGAGCGACTTTCTAGAGAGCGATGGACCTCACCTTTGGTGAATTGTTGAATCATATCATTGTGATTTACTTAGATGACATGACAGTCTTCTCCCATAAGAGGGAGTAACATGACCTACATTTGTGATAAGTTTTTGAAAAATATCAGGAGTTTGAGGTCTCCATCAACCCCAAGAAACCAATCTTCGTAGTGAAATAAGGAAAGCTACTTGGGCATTTAATCTCTAAAATGGGGTTAACTATTGATTTCGCTCGAGTTGAGGTTCTTCTCTGCCTTCCACTTCCAGCAAATAAAAAAACTCTGTAGTCTTTTTCGGACAGATAAACTTTGTGAGGAAGTTCATCACCAAATTTGCCCAAGTGATAAATTTGATGACCAAGCTCCTGAAGAAGGATGCTAAATTCAAGTGGATCGATGAAAGGGGGTAGGATTTTCAAGAAATTAAAGAGTGAATCACTCAAGATCCAGTCCTCGTAAACCCTAACTATTCAATATATTTTATTTCATACGCAGTCAAGGAGCCAGAAAGCTATGCAGTTGTTCCGATACAAAAGGGCAAAGACAGAGATGAGCACACGATATCATTCCTCAACCAAATCATCCAACCACATGAAGAAAAGTTCAATTTCATTGAACTACAAGTGCATGCGGTGATGAGGTCACTCCAAAAGTTTTGATATTTTGTCTCTCAAAGTAAAATGATAGTGTACGTGATACACCCAGATGTTCAAAATTTCATCATCCAAGGCGAGTTGGGAAATAGGAGAGCTAGATGGGTTACTAAGATCCAAGAGTTTGACATTGAGGTGCACCCCACCAAGTTGGTTTGAGGTAGAGTGCTCTGCTAGGAGCTAGCTAAAAATTTCATGGTCAAAAATATGAACCCTGGCTCAGACAACCTTGTGCCCAATAGCAATCTCGCCAATCTATCAATTGACAGTCCAGATTGGGTAGGCGATCTAGTTAAATACTTTGACATGGGAAGATGCCCTTCTCACTTCAATGCTTTGCAAAGAAGGATATTTCACCTACAGGCTGGAAGGTATGTCTCGATCTCTAATTGACTATTTTACAAGAACATCAATGGAGTTCTCCTAAGATGTATCAAAGAGTAATAGAAGGTAAAAATCTTGGAGGAGTTTCACTCTAGGATTTCGAGAGGACATTTTGTAGGTAGATCGATGGTGTTGAAGATCATAAAAGTGGGCTACTATTGGCCCACCCTTTTTTTTATGCTTTCAAATTCAGCCAGTATTGTGATAGTTTCCAGTGCTACTCGGGCAGGACTAGGAATGCATCACTTCCTCTCCACCCCATCCAAGTGGAATCCTCATTCCAACAGTGGGGTCTGGACTTTATTGGGATCATCAACCCCAACTCCTCTATTGGCCACAAATATATTTTGACCACCATAGACTACTTCACTCGGTGGTTAGAAGCAATTCTGACCAAGTAGGATGACAAAGAAGTGGTTATCTCTTTCCTTGAAGGATTGATCACTTGCTTTGGTGTGCCTAAAGCCATCGTGTCTGATAATGGTTCTCATTTCACCGGTGCAAAAATTTGTGATTTCACAATGAGGTATGGAATTTATTTGAAAACCTCGTCTAAATATTACCTGCAATATAATGGACTGGCGAAATCCACAAACAAGAACCTACTACAGATATTGAATAGGATGCTGCCAAAAAATAAGTAGAGCTAGCACCTACTCTTGGACCAGTCGCTTTGAACTAACTGCATTTCTATCAAGTGTTCAATCAATACGTCACCCTACTCACTGATGTATAGGAAAGACAAAGTCTTGCCCACGCACATCGAGTTTCTAGCATTTTAAATACTTAAGTGGCTCGACACCAAAGATGGCCAATTCAATCCGATGGAGGCAAGGTTGTTTTAGTTGTTGTAGTTAGAGTAAGAAAAAGATAAAGCTTACAAAGCCTTCACCAAGCATACCAAATCCACCAAAGACTAGTTTGGGAAAAGGACTTTCGACCGAACCTTCAGTATCGAATATTTGGTCTTAAAGTGGAATGAAAATAAATCCAAGTCAGGGAACCACAAGAAGTTTGACACCTTCTGGGAAGGCCCATTTTGAGTCTCTAGCATTAACCAAATCAACTCATTCATTCTACAAGACATGGAGGGTTTCACTCTCCCAATTTCAGTGAATGACTTTCTTTTGAAATTTTATCACCCATCAAGCTCTGAGGAAGATCGTTGACCCACCAGGTATTTCTCATGTATATAATATTTTTCAAAGTCTGTATAGTTGCCTGTCGCTCTAGTTTTTTGAGCACAACTAGAAAAATTGATAAGGGAGAGGGAGTTCTCTATCGCTCCATTTGTGGAGTGAAAGCCCTCCGACGCTCCACTAGTGGAGCGACGGCTTCCCATTCTCTAAAAAAAAAACTCTCTAAGTCCTAGGGAGCGCTTTCCCCAAGCGCTCCCCCTAGGGGAGTGCTTTCCCAAAGTGCTCCATTGTTGGAGTGCTTTCTCAAAAGCGCTCCACCTAGGGGACTTATAAAAAAGGGGTTCCAGCCGAGTCAATCACCTAGGGCCTCCCAAAGTGTCCACTACTAGAGTGCTCCCAAAAGTGCTCCACCTTGGGAGTGCTCGAAGAACCCAAAGAGGGCAAGAACGCAAGTTTTTAGCATCGAGTTGTCGAAGTGCAAAGGTTTCCATTCTAGGAAGGGGCAGATGTCCCATGACGATGGGGTGGGGTGATGGATTGGTGATTTTAGAGCTTCTGTGTACTCATTTTAGTGTTTTGCCAAAATTTAAGTAGTTCTTGATGGAGTAGTACTTGGATGGGTGACATTCTAGGAACTATCCTAGTTGGTGCACGCCATGGTAAGAGTTGAGCGTAAGAGTTGAAAAGCTACCATAGGAGTTAAATTGTTGTTGGAATAAGAGGTAAGTTGGTTGTTGAAGAGGGTTTTACAACCAAGATGAGATAGTTGGCAGTAGTCTTGCACCAGGTGAAGGCGTGGATGATCTCCAGGGAGCAAGCCAGTCCCATTATCACCAAGTGATAAGCCAGAAGTAGGTTGTTCAGCCAAAATAAAAGGGGGCTTCTAAGTCATGTAAAATGCTCCACCCATGGAGTGCTCCTCCCAGAGTGCTCCACCTAGGGAGAATTTCGAGGGATGCTCCAAGAATGGGAGGAGTGGCAAGCACTCCACTTGGTGAGTGCTTCCCCAAGAGTGCTCAACCTAGGGAGCACTTACCCTATCCCCCTTTAAAAAGTGTTAATTTTATTTTTGTATTATATATTTTTCTATCCGTTCATATTGCACCAAGTTTCGTAGAGAGATAAGATCATTTGTAAATGGTTCATCTTCAAAATCTAAAAGCATAGTATTTTTAGGTGAGAGTCATACAAGCTACCCAATCAAAGCATTCTCGCTCTCCATTAGCCGAAGCATGTCATCCTAGAAGATTTGTATGGGCTCCCCTTCTAATAAGCAGCACATGCCCCAAGGAGGTGTCCTTGTCCACTGTCGTTATTCACCATTTCCAAAAGCAAACCACCCGCACGTGGGTAATTCAAGGCACATGCTTACATGCACGTCCTCCACTAGTATTAAATTTAGGTACCCTACATTAAAGATGGTGGATTAAAAATTGATACTATAAGGTGGCAAGTTTGTTAGAAAAAATTTCAAACCATCTGTAGAATTCCTTCTCTACCCTAGTTCCCTACGTTCGTCTAGAGGGCCAATCTATTCAGAGTGTAATCTATTTCAATACATCCAGTATCCATGGGCAAAATAAGTAAAGGAACTAAAGGGAAGATGCCCAAGGAAAAATTAGCACCTATAGGAGCATCCAAATTAGAGAAGCCAAAGAAGTCATGGAAGTGAGAGAAAAAACTAGCAGAGTTGATAGCTCTGCAACATACTCTTTTCTAGTATCAAGATTGCCTAGTAACAAACAAGAACATGGAGCAATTGTGCTAGGACATCGAGAAGGTGTATAGGGAGGACCCGTTCGATAACCCACTGGCTGTTGTCTACCATTTGCACCTATACTTTTACATTTGCACACCTGTGCATCACTATCCAGACTTCATAAAGGTTGTATCAAGTTTCTACAATTCCTAGTCGAGGACAGTGTAGAATGCCAAGGCAGACCCATTATTCACTATCACAGTCGATGTTGTCCGCGATGCTTTCACCTGTGGGAGAAATCACTCATCCAAGTTTATTCTGAGGAGGATCCACACTAATGAAGAAGGTTCCATATATCAATCGACACTGTAAATGCACCGTTTCATAAAGGATCAGTTGGGAGGTGCAGTAGCATCTAACAAATTTCCCCAGCTTTTGAAGCCCCTAGCATAATTCACCCACCATGACATCTACTCCATTATGGCATGGGTAATGGGGCTTCCAACATATGAGTGGGTCTCTGATTGGAAAGTCTCAATGGTGCAATCCATACTTGAGAATGAGATCTATTTCCCCCCCAAAGTAAGGTCATGTGCTATTCTATTTTTTTATGACTGGGCGGAGTTCATGGTGCATCATTTGCACACATATCTGGCCCATGTTCAAGGCCCTAAGGCATACTAGTTCAAACTCTCTTCCTTATTGGTCTAGTTTTTATTTTGGCATATGCACATGAAATTTTATTACATAATGAAAAATCAAACATATGAGGAGGGAAAAGCTTTTCCAGTTTATATCTGGATAAATAGCTTGTCCAAAAAATAATCATACTATATCTTCAACCAGGTTTTTCTCAGGCCAACACTGGAGATGATGTATGGCCAGTGTGAACGAGTTCCAATGGAGTTGAGGAACAAGGTGGTAGTAGGTGATTGGGAGATACCTTTCTCCTCACCCAAGGCCTGGTTTTCAAAATCTATGGGTTTACAAAAAAGTCTTTCCTATTACCCTATTACGCCATGCCCTATATGTTTTCCCTGGAAGTCATCGCATAGCTCGACTACACCAATGAGGAGTATGGAAAAGGTCATGGAATGAAAGTTATAATTTCTACTCATTTCAAGTTTGAAGATATGTTAAGATAACATAGTGTGGTCAGAACGTTGTTCTTGTAGTGATGCTTTCGAATTATGGATTGATTGAGCTTCCCCACTGCTAGAGATGAGACCCACTTGGTATCATCCAAAAAAACCTTGGGGTGAAATATTTTCATTCTTGCCTTAATTATGACATGGAGAGGCAATGTAATAATCCTCTAGGCCTTGATTTGGAGTGGCACATGGAAGAAATGAAACCTTTGCCTCCTTGGATAATTTTTTACACCATGGAGACTGAGTATAACCTGGCTGTCAATTAGGAGCAGAGACAGTCCAGGTCTGTCTTAGCCAAGATGAAGGTCATACATCCATAGTGGTCTGATAATAAAATCCAATAATGGTGGATCGTGAGGGTCCATAATGATAAAGTATCCTCGAAAAACCCACTAGGGATTGATGACAAGTTCTCAGTTTTTTACGATGAGAACATAAATACTTATCAGCCTCTTTCATTCACTGATATTGTTCCCCATGGAAAACAATCCTGATGAAGTGGATGACTTGGCACACCCAAGACATGAAGTACAAGGCAAGGGCAAAGCCATCCTGGGGACCCCATTATTTAGTGAAGAGAAGAGTCCATTGGCTCATCAAAAAATGAGTGCCTCCTCAAAAAGAAAGGCTGAGATGCCTCTCTTACAGTAGGCCACAAAGAAGTCATGCACCAGTTCCTAGAAGCCCTTTAGGAAAATCATTCAGGTAGCATCTCAAACCCTTCTAACAAGCTCTACTGGAATGATTATGGCAATACAGGCTGAGGAGCAAAAGGGTGGATACAAAGAGTGCATTAGCATGCATAAGGAACAAAAGGATGTAGACACATCAGCATGGATGCACTAGATATAGAAGAAGAACAAGAAGCACAAGCATAGTGCATATCTTCCTTGACTCCTTTGATCACGGAGCCCAAAGGTATACATTTATCTCTTCCTTTTTCTTCTTCCTCATATACATTGTTAGTTTCTCTAACTCCGATGTTTGTTTGCTCGACACCTAAAATTTCTATGATAATGTCAGTTTCAATGGCCCCTACATCAAGTGTGGCTCCATTGCCCTAGTCCACTTCCCCAATTTTATCTATTTTCCCAACATTATTTGTACCATTATCCAAGTCATCTTTTATTCCTTCATCCGTAACATTTGAGTCCTTCACAGGAAACCCTAATGCATTCTTAGTTCCTACCTCATTCAATTTTCCCCTTTCTATGCTAGAGGATCACATTATGAATATATTTTGCCACCAGAGATCTAAATTCACTTTTCATCACACCTCCTTCCACTGGTTTCTCAATGCCCCAACTGACCATTCATGTAATGGTAACTCAAACACATCTGAGGGTTAGCATAGTTGCTTCCCCTTTGGATTCTCATGCAATGTATGATTTTGAGCCCCCTCTCCCACTTCTTCCCTTCATGCCAATCCTTGGAATAGGAATTCAAGAGCCATTGGATTCTGAGCTGGAAATGACTCAGCAACTCGCTGCCACGTAGGGCATCCGCAAGGTGCGCATGAATACGATGTGATATTTGAGGGGCCACGAAAAGAGAGAGGCATAGGCTTAGAAGGCTTGCATAATCAATCCAGATATGATGAAGCTACATACCATTGAAAAAATACCACTAGTCCAGAAGCCCTTGGGGAAAATGACCCTGGTTGATTATGCCTTCCACCATACAAAGGAAGATATGGCCAGGATGAACACAACGTAAAATATGGGGGATGTCCAAGTTGGCATGGGCTCCATTTATGCTCATGGCGAGTATTACAAGGACCGCTTCTTTTGAGTGCAGTCCAAAAATGATGAACTCGAGGAGGCCCTAGCAGTGACGAGAAGGTAGATTGAAGCCCTATAGTCTGAGTCAAAGAAATGGGTTGAGGCATTGGAGTCTGAGATCGAGCAATTGAAGGAATGGGTTTAGTTGCTTGAAGATGAAAATAATGAAGTGTCCAAGCTATGCGATATCCATGTGAGGGCACGCACCTAGGCAAACCAGGAGATACAAGCGCTCATTATCCAAATAAATGAGTTGTAGGCTAATTTATTAGAAGGAATGAAGCAACCATTTCATTTCTCTAAGGATCACCTCAAGGAGATGAGCCTAGACTTCCTATGATATTTCCTAGAAAGAGCTACGAAAGGAATTATAGTCTTGGCATTCTTAAGGGAAGCACACAAGGTAATTTTTGCTAACAGTCCTATCTTAGAATTTTCTCAAGTAGATGTCAACTACTGGTTAGATTTTGCTACCTAGCTTAGAAAATTGAATATGTGCCTATTCGCCTTACCCCTATGAGAGATTTGGATCAGTAATTGGCAATGGCAAAAACAACTCTACATTACTTCTTCACAAAAGTCTAGCTAAAGAAAAAGCTCACCTGCTCTTAGATTCCCTTATGCAAGAGTGAGATATTTCACTATGATACTTCGATGCTCTTGTCAAGATCAACATCCCGAGTTTCACCAACTCTTAGGGGCCCATTCCATCAATTCAAGAGTTGGAGCCTATGTGGGCCACCTTTGTTGATAATACCTTAGACATTGACACTTTGGAAGCCTCAAGTTTTGATGCTCAAATAATCCTTCTCATGGCCAAATATACCCAGATTCAATCCTTCTTGAAAGAGTTCGATAGAAAACTAGAATTTTTTGAGGTTGACCGCATCAAAACATATCATTTGCCTGATCTAAGAGCTTTAGAAGCAATCAACTTTCCCTTTGGAATGTTGGGTTGATTCTTCCATGGTGTACAAGCATATCTTCAACAAGTCATTAGACCAATATCTCCCTCAACCACCCAAGCAGGATGAAGAAAATGAAATAGATAGTGACACAGATTCAAAGGCTAGAGAGACGGATGAACAGGAAGAAGAGACAGATGAAGAATCAGAAGATAGAGAAGAAGAAGAAGATAAAGAATCCAATAACATTGAGGAAAAATCAGAGGAGCAGTCTGAAGGCTCTGAGAGTAAGGAGGACTCTACTACCCAAGGATAAATACTGGGATCTTCACATTGAGGCAGGCTCAATGCCCCATGAGCCACCAGATGTGTTGCCAATTTTGCCACACCTTGTTGAAATTTATATTGTATATAGTTTTGAGACCATTCATTGTAAAAACTTCTCTTTTTCCATAGAAAAATGGTTAAGATGTGGTTATGTTGTTGTGCTTTCATCGATTGTCTCATTTAGTTTAAAACTATACTCTATTGCTTTATGTGGTTCCTCATATTTGTTGTACTTTTCTACATTTTCTGTACTTTTCCCTATTATGTTGCATGTAAAATTGTGAACATTTTAGCATGGGCAATTTTTCTGTTATTTTCTCTTCCTTACCTTTGTCTTCAAAAACCTTTCATATTTTGCACATATGGCTTTGATTTTCGACACTTAGGCACTTGGTTTCATTTTTCTGATAAGTTGTAAAATCACTCCAACAATGGGAGTAGGAGGTCAAAAAGGAATAAAAATAGGTAAGCATGCAAATATGGTTAAGTATGAAAATCTAAACATGTTCAAAGATGCAGGCGCTCCTCTCTTGGAGCGAACTCCCAAAGCACTCCACCCATGGAGCAACATTCTAAAAAAAATAGCAAAAACAAGTATAAAGGCTAAGTGTAAAATTCAATGTGGTCAAAAGGCAGAGTGCTCCACCCATGGAGTGCCTTGATAAGGAACTCCTACGAGTTCTCTTTTTATTTAAAAGGAAATCAATAATCAATACCAAATATACGTTCACGTCATAATGGATTCATAGATAATGCTTGATAGATTCAGATTAATGTTTGGCCACTTAAGGTGGGCACTCCCTCGCCGTGAAGGCAATAAATGCGGAAAGCAGATGATAAAAGAATAAAGAGATGATTCATTAAAATAAATCTATTCTATCCTAAATAGTGAGACTACTTAATTCCCTTGGAACCTAACATAGTCGGCTATGTTAGGGTTGTAGCATGACTCCCCTACTCGGAAAGCTTTGTCCTCAAAGCTGGAAATGACTGGAAAATACTTTCAGACTCCTCGGTTGCATCTTCTTCAGGTAAATCCTGCCACTTGATGAGAAATTCTTGGATGTGACGAGATCTGAGTCTGCGTGATCTGGTTTGTAGCACTTCTTCGGGTTGTAGATGGATACACCCTTCTTCATCCAGCACTGGTAATTCTGACTGAGAGTGTACCTTCTGGCCCATCACCTTTTTGAGATAGGAGACATGAAATATTGGGTGTATGCGAGAGGCTTGGGGTAACTCGAGTTGGTATGCTACCTCGCCAATGCGACGCACAACTTTATAAGGACCATAGAATCGTGGTGACAGCTTCTGACTGGATTTGAGCTTTAATGACAACTGCTTGTAGGGCTGAAGACGTAGGAACACCATATCACCAATATTGAATGTTCGTTCGAAACGATGCTTGTCCTGTTGCTGCTTCATACGATTTTGTGCTTGTACCAAATTATCCCTCAAGATAGTGAACATTACTTGTCGCTTTTGTAACCAATCGTCAACTTGAGCTACTTTGGAGGATCCTGGTACATAATCGGCAATTGTTGGTGGCTTTGTTCCATATAATGCTTCAAAAGGAGACATCTTAGTGGAAGAATGATAAGAAGTATTGTACCACCATTCCGCTAATGACAACCATTGACTCCATTGATATTGTTTATCCTGAACAAAACATCTTAGGTAGGTACCCAAACATTTGTTAACTACCTCTGTTTGACCATATGTTTGGGGATGGTATGCAGAAGACATACTTAATTTGGTACCACTAAGTCGAAATAATTCTTTCCAAAAATTATTGGTAAATATGGGATCATGATCACTTACAATATTTTTGGGCATTCCATGTAATTTAAAAATTGAATCCATAAATACCTTGGCCACTTTGCTTGCTGAAAATGGATGTTGTAAAGCCTGAAAATGAGCATATTTGGAAAGGCGATCAACTACCACGAAAATTACTATTTTTCCTTCTGACTTAGGTAGTCCTTCAATAAAATCCATGGATATATGTTCCCACTGACGATCTGGAATAGGTAGTGGTTGAAGTAACCCGGGTGACTTGATTGTTTCCCCCTTATTGCGTTGGCATACTTCACATTCAGCTACCCATTGCTTGACCTCTGCTTTTAACCCTTTCCAACAAAAGGATTGCTTAACTCGCATGTAGGTTTTCAAAAACCCAGAATGTCTTGTTGAAGGAGACGAGTGTGATTCTTCCAGAATCTGTGTTTTTAGTGGAGAATTGTGAGGAATGTAAATACGATTCTTCTTGCGTAATATTTTGTCGTCATAGGTGAAAAGAGGGTACTTTGAAGATCCCTGAGATAACTCCTTTATTATTTGATCTGTTTCGCTACTGGATTCCCATTCTGCTTGTAACTGAGATAACCATTGTGCACATGGTCCTGAGATAGCATTGATGACTATTTCATCCTCGTATTTTCATGATAAAGCATCAGCCGCTACATTTTCTTTCCCCTTTTTATATTCGATCACAAAATCGTATCCGAGTAATTTTGTCAACCACTTGTTTTGTTCCAGATAGGAAAACCTTTGTTCCAAAAAATGCTTGAGACTGTTGTGGTCGGTCTTTATAATGAACTGGCTATTGATTAAGTAGTGCCTCCATTTCTCTACTGCATGTAGAATAGCTAGCATTTCTTTTTCATAGGTGGATTTACCCAAATTTTTCCTGAAAGTTGTTTGCTCTCAAATGCTAATGGATGACCCTCCTGCATTATTATTGCTCCAATACCTATTCCAGAAGCATCGCATTCAATGACAAATGGCTTTTGAAAATCAGGAGTAGCCAACACTGGAGTAGTACACATTGCTTGCTTGAGAGCCTCGAAGGCTTTGGTGGCTACTACTGACCATCAAAAAGCATCTTTCTTGGTAAGAGTCGTTAGAGGACCTACAATTTTACCATAGTCACGCACAAATTTGTGATAATATCCCGTGAGACCCAAAAAACCATGAAGTTTCTTGATGGTTTTAGGCAAGGGCCAATCTTGTATTGCCTTAATCTTATTAGGATCCACTTTAACACCTTCCTGGGATACTATATGACCTAAGTACTCGACTTCTTGAACACCAAAGGAGCATTTAGATCTTTTGACAAACAACTTTTCTTGGCGTAGGATATGGAGAACTTTTTCCACATGTACTAAATGATCTTTCCAAGATTTGCTATAAATGAGTATGTCATCAAAGAAAACTAGAACAAATTTTCGTAGGAATGGGTGAAACACTTGGTTCATGAGACTTTGGAATGTAGATGGTGCATTAGTGAGACCAAAAGGCATGACTAGAAATTCGTAATGACCTTCATGCGTTCGAAAGGCGGTTTTGGGAATATCCTCCTCCCTAACTCGGATTTGGTGGAACCCTAAACGTAAGTCCAATTTGGTGAAGAATTTGGCACCATGTAGCTCATCTAGTAAATCATCAATGACAGGAATAGGAAACTTATCTTTGATTGTGATTTTATTGAGAGGACGAAAATCGGGACACATACGCCAAGAGTTGTCTTTTCGACGAGCTAAGACGACAGGTGAGGAATAAGGACTAGTACTATGACGAATGACACCATGGTCTAAAAGTTCTTGGACAATCTTCTCAATTTCTATTTTTTGGGGTTGGGGATATCGATAAGGACGACCATTGGGTGGAAGACTACCAGGAATTAGATGTATGGCATGGTCATGAGATCTTTTGGGAGGTAGGCCTATGGGTTCCTGAAAAACATCCTCATAGTTAGACACAATGTGTTGGAGATCTTCCTCTTTGATTTCTATCGTATTTTGATCTAATTTTTCAATGCAATTGATTCGGGCTATGAATCCCCCACCATATTTTCTTAACAACTTTTCCATGCTATGTGAGCTTACAACTTTTGATGGAGGCGTGGGTAGTCCTTGAAGATGGATGGTTCTCCCATTGGCTTGCCATTCCACAAAGCGATGTTTGTGATTAAAACCTACTGTGGTTTCTAACTGTTCCATCCATGCAACACCTAAAATAACCTCTGAATTTCCTAATTCCATAACAAAAAGAGGACCTTGCCAAGTATACGTACCCATTTGTAGTGAAATAGAAGATGTCTTACCGAGACATTGAGAAACTTCCCTGCTTGTTGTTCTGACTTGAAACCGATCTTGGCTAGAAGAGAAAACATGCAGACCCAAAGTTCTTGCAAGTCTTGCATCAATGAAATTGTGAGTACTTCCAGAATCAATTAGTACCATCACCCGTTGCTTTCGAATGAAACCTGCCACCTTGATTGTATGGTGAGAAGAGAACCCCATGAGGGCATGTACTGAAATAGTCATGGTATCCTCCTCAGCAACCACCTCGTCTTGTGTATTTGGATCCTCCACTGGGAAATCCTCAGGTGTGTCGTAGTCTTCTGGTTCTTCTTCTTCATGGTCTGTGTATTCCATCTGAAAGTTTTGGCGTTGTGGACATGCTTGTTCCTTTGGATGATGAGTGCGACATTTGTAACAAAAGTATTTAGATGGTTGATCATTCCGATGAAAGGAGTTGTTATTGTTACGGAATTGTGGTCTTCCATATGAATCACGTCTGGTGGATGGGCCTCCTTGTACCTTTGTTTCTGCCAACTCGGCAATCCTTATACATTCATCCAATGTGGATGGGTTTTGTATGTTTACTTCAACTCGAATATGTGCTTTTAGTCCATTTCAAAAAGCTGCTACTACCACGTCTATTTTTATCTCATCTGCGTAGTGAAGCATACTAGTAAATTCTGACACATAATCCCCTACGGATCCTATTTGCTTGAGTGCTAACAATCTTACGATGTAAGAACCTGTGGAACCTTTGTCGAATCTGTGAAGAAAAGCTTGTTTGAAATGATCCCAAAGGTAAGCTTCATCAGGCCTCTCACGTTTGAGCCAAGTGAACCATTGATAAGCATCATTGCCTAATTTTGTTGTTGTAAAGGAGACTCTTTTGTCATCTTGAATTTGGTAGACCTGTAAGATACCTTCCATTTTGGCTAGCCATCCACGTGGGTCATTACCTTCAAAGGTAGCCATGTCAATGCGAGGATAATTAGGAGGACCTCGTGGTTGATAGTTGTTTCTTTCATGCTCATTATAGTCCCTTTGGCGTTGGTTGTTATTTTGGTAGGTCCTGTTATTGTCCCTTGGTGGATTCCTTGTATTTGTGGTATACCATTCATCCTGATCGTTGTGGTTGGGTGGTTGATTATTTTGGCCTGTTTGGTATGTATTGTGGTTGTTGTGAACCTCAGTGCTCTAGTGGTCATTACTAGGATGAGTGTATTGGGCCAAATTTTCTATGCGGTGTGTTAGATTTTCAATGTTGGATACTAGTTTTAGTAGTATATCATTATTGATTGTCGTGGAATGACTATTCTCGTCTTGAGTGAGGTTCACTTGTGAGGAAGTTGGAGAGGTATTGGAAGCCATTGGATTAATTGCTCGGTGATTCGGATTGAAGCTACCAATTCTTAAAGGGGAAGGAGAACTTTTTGCACCTTGGCTTCGACGAGGTCTTCTTGTCTCTTGGGGAGACTCCCAACTTGATAGTCGACCGTCAGCTCCTTTATACCACTTTTTAACCATGCACTATCAAGAACCCTAAAAATTTGGTTTTCTGCTTTATTTGTCATGCCCACTATGACACGAAATTTGTAGTTGAGATCTCCAATTATTATTTTGAATTTTCCCAACGGTTACTTCGACTTTTCCAACGGCTAAGGTATCCCCGAATGGACTAAACCTGAAGACGGACACGACCAACCGTGACTACTCCCCAAGGCACATAGGATGGAAGGAATGTGGCTTAAGAGCAACAGATGAACTAGACACGGAGACTGACCGACACATGATGACTCGGACAACCCTAAGAGCAACAAATGAACCTGACACGAAGAACGAAGCAACTAAGACACGAACCAACACGGAGACTGACCGACACGCGATGACTCGGACAATGACCAATTTGAAACTGACAACTGACATGGACCGATAGGACATGGTATGAAGGACAATGAATATGATAGCTGGAAGACACGGACGCTAAGGAACACGAGGACACGGATGTGACAGCTGGAAGACGATAGCAAGGCGGCGAGGACACGGAACGAAGGACAACGAATATGACAGCTGGCAGACACGGAGAACGGATCATGCGAGGACATATTGGCTTGCGTGTGACCATGGTCACACCTTAATGTATACATAGAATGCTTTTTAAACACTCGTATTTCCCCCACCCAACCGATGTGGGATAAATGCCAAAACACAAAAAAAAAATATATTGTACCTTATATTATAAGGTTTAATTGATTTATTTCTGCGTTGTGATTGGCCCCCGCATTTACGAATGTGCACGGACGTAATGTGCTCGAATTCGGCTGTTCGTTTCACGTTAAAACCTAGTTTTAGCTTCTAAAGATGAATGGCAATCGGTGTGAATTGTTTTCCCCGCGATTTACCTGTTTATTTGTTGCTGAAGATATATACTGTTTCACGGATGCCTGGTTGTTTCACGTACGCCTGGATGATATGGAATGGTGCCAGACACTGCTGCTATTATTCGCCTACCATGAGAGTGAACTAGGTGGACTCGGTCCACAATATTTATTATTTTTATTTTTATTTTTATTTTCTCCCGTAAATGAATTTTCGTCTTTGTAACGCGTTGGTGGATGACCGAATTGCATTGTCTGTAATTCGTATTGCTTGGAGTTGCGCTATGACTGAGAAGCGAGAGGTAAAGAGAGTTGTGCTGTTTAAACCTTTCAGATCGCTGATCCTGATACCACTTGATAAGGAACTCCTACGAGTTCTCTTTTTATTTAAAAGGAAATCAATAATCAATACCAAATATACGTTCACGTCACAATGGATTCACAGATAATGCTTGATAGATTCAGATTAATGTTTGGCCACTTAAGGTGGGCACTCCCTCATCGTGAAGGCAATAAATGCGGAAAGCAGATGATAAAAGAATAAAGAGATGATTCATTAAAATAAATCTATTCTATCCTAAATAGTGAGACTACTTAATTCCCTTGGAACCTAACATAGTCGGCTATGTTAGGGTTGTAGCTTACCTCTCCAAAGCACTCCGCCTATAAAGCGCTTGATGGGAAAGTGAACGCAAAGCATGAAGAGCATGAAAAGGGAACTAAGGATGAAGATGCAGTAAAATAATTCAAAATTTCAATGAGTAAAGCACTCCACAAGTGGATCCCATCTTCAAAGAACTCCAAAAATGGAGCTCCTCTTCAAAGTGCTCCACTAGTGGAGCGCATCTCCAAGGCAAAGGTAAAGCAAAGTGAAAACAAGTTATAACATAAGTGAAAAAGGCAAACTCCTAAAAGGTCAACCAAATGGTCAACTCTCAAAGCACTCCACACCTGGAGTGCCCCTTCAAAAGTGCACCATAGCTAGAGCACCCATTTAAAAGCACTCTATAACTAGAGCACCTTTCCAAGGCAAGAAATGTAAAAGTGCCCAAGGTGTAATTTGGTCAAAATGAAAAGTGCCCACTAGTGAAGTGCATCTCCCAAGCTCTCCACTAGTGCAGTATAATCATCAAATGAGTGACTAAGATAAGCCTTCCAACTGACTCCAAGTTGCATTATGTAAATCCAGATTGATTTTTTTAGGTCATTGTCGAAACCTTCTGTCTTCAATTTTCAATTATCTAAAAAACCTGAATTGACTATTTCAAGTCATCACTGAGATCAAGTCTACCTATCATAGGATTGGTTGAGCATTAATATTTTAAGTGGCAAATTTCTTCTATAAGAGTTGGATTCTTCTCTATAACCAAGGATGGATAACTTCTTCTAGAGAAGCAACTCTGAACTTCAAAATTTGCTTCCAAAATAAAGGCTTATGGCTCCAATTTTAATTCCTCTATTTGTGTGTATGAATTTTATTTTATAATTTCTATTAAATTAGTCTCTTTATCACACAGTTTAATTTTTTTTTATAGATTTCACTATCAATAGAGGACTAGTCCTTGGAATACTTGTTGGAGTTTACATAGTTCAGAGAATTTAATACTAGTTTTTGTTAAAAGTCTATTGTTTTGATTATTGTTGGTTCAAGTATTTAGGCATTCTATCGTGCTTTTGGTCCATCACCCCATATTTTTTGCTTTTAGCCATTTCCCCTTCCTTTTAGTTATTTCATTTCTTTCAGCATCTTCCTAACCCTTATCTCAAACCCCCCATTTTTATTTTTGAAACCAGCCCTACTGGAGATTACCATGAAGGACATTCCTTTCCTTTGGGTATTCAATATTTGGCAATGATATTAGGGTGCTATGAACTTATAAAACCTATATCTAGGTTGGTTTTATTGCCAACAACAACAAGGATCAAATGGCTACTAATTTGGTGGATCAAGTGGCCACCATAGATGCAGTTGTCAGCATCTTGGCTGACAATGTTCAAAACCTCTCTAGGCCTAGTCCATCTAGTCCACATCATGAATCTCAAACTTAAATCAATTGTGAGGTAAATTTTATAATGGCTCTTTATATCTAGATATTCTCAATAGTTGGATTCTCAACATGGATACCTGGTTCACCTATAGTAAAATTAAAAAATATGACCAAGTTGCTTTTGTAAAACTAAAACTTTTTGGTATTGCTAAGGTTTTGGTACAGGACCATCAAAGCACTCAAGATCCCATTGACACTTGGGATGACTTGGTGAAAGCCTTGAAGGATACATTCTATATTTCCAATTTTGCTAAAGATCTTAACATCCAATGGCTTTATTTGAGGTAATGACACAACATGAGTTTTCAAGATTACATTGGCAAGTTTAGAAAATTGTAGATTCTTAATGGAATCCTAGATCCCACTCCTAAACTTATCAACAAGTTTAAGAGTGGTTTGCAAGATCAAATATTTAGAGAGTTGAAATATACACCTTGTGCCACTTTGAATGAAGTGTATAATAAGGCACAACTAGAGGAAGAGAAAATTACTATGAAGTTAGGTGCCTCCTCCAAGGCACCCAAAATAGGGCCACCATAGTAGCAATAGTCCAAAAAGGCTCCAACAACTCCTTCTTATTCTTTTACTTCTTCTTCTTCCTCTTCTTATGATGGCAAAAATTTTTGTAATCATTGTAAAAAATGAGGACACATCGAGGCTAAGTGCTTCAGAAAGAAAAAATATTTGCTTGTGCAAACTCAAAAGGAGACCCCACAATATGGGCCCAATGAGTCTATAGGAGAATATATGGTGTATCACCACATTATAGGTAAACTAAATTATAGTAATGTGACTTTCATGCATCGACAACAACATAAATAGAGGTTGTTCTTCACAAAGGCACATAATCTCCACAACTTTTCTATGAGTTGTATTTTCGATAATGTATCCACAACCAATCTCATTACTCAATTTTTAGTCCATTTACTCAAATTGTTATTCAAACCCCATCCTTCCCCATATTCACTTGCATGAAAGGATGAGGGTTTGGCCTATGCAATCATGGAACATTGTATTTTGTTGTTTTCCCTTGGTCCACTATATAGATCAAGTAACCTATGATGTGACTCCCATGGACTATTGTGGAATGATTTTAGGCTAGCCTTATCAATACGATAAGTGAGATTCATATGATGCTTATCATAGAACATACACCTTGCATCATCAGAATAAGAGTTTTCTTATTCATAGCCTTCCATAATATCAATTCTTGATATCTTCACCAGGGATTTTTTGTCTCGTGGCCTAAGGCCCTTCAAATTTTTGTTCCTAAGGAGGTCATTCCTCCTCCATCATTAGTGCCTCCTATTGCTCCTCCTGGCATTCCACCTCAAGCACTATAGTGACCTCTTTCAATACTGCTTCATAGATTCTCGATGTTCAACAACCTTCATAGCTCTAGCAGTAGGTCCATACTCCTTGTCCTCATTTTTCACTTGGAAAGGGAGTACTCTTTATATTTTTTCTCTACACCGACATCCAATGGCTTCCACAATTTTTTTTTTGCTCGATTATGAGATATCTATGCAACGTTGGGTGACTTACCCTTACACTCCTATTGTAAAAGCATTGGAGTCCAATGCTTCTTGAGTGGGGAGGTATGATGAGGTTGTCACTTTCACGTGTCTTTGGTTACCTAGGCTTAGATTTATTTCTTCCTAGGTTATATGATTTGCTAATAAACCTAACGTGAGTCTTACACTCACGTAGATTTATAGTTAATGGCACTTGTGTATAATTAGTTGCCTTAGTTATTAGTTGTTAGCATTGTTAGCTATTATTAAGGTTTGTTAGCATATTGTTGCTATTGCCTCCCTATTTCTCCTCCTTCGAGATTTAGGCATATGGTTATTGTAATTTGGGCATATAGTGTCTATTTAAACATTTGAAATATGAATGGCAAATTAATTAGGTTTTTATACCTTTGCAGCTTTGTGTACTACAAGTTAAGCTATCCATCTCATATCCACGATGAGCTATCTTAACTTAGATGTAATCAATTATTTTACTTAATTTGCATTCTCCCTAAGGTGTCTTAATCCCTTAGGTTATTTCTAGGTTCACCCTAAGGTTTCATTTCCTTAGGTTACTTTCTATGTTCACCCTAAGGTTTCATTTCCTTAGGTTACTTTCTAGGTTTAGCAAGAAGACAAGAATTTATTTATCTACTTAAAAAATCAAGAACAAAATCTATGAAGCTTACAAGAGGTACTTTAGAAATGAAGCAACAATTAAATGAAGGTAACCATTATATAGAAGAGATATCTAATCAAAAAACATAGACTACTAATGATAATAAATTAAATATATAGTTCTCATTCATCCAACAATTTATTAAATATATCCAAGTATGGTAAAAACTCCATACTTTTAAAGAATAAAGTAATACATCATCATCTAGGGATATCTCCCTATTAGTCTATTTGAGCATAATTAAAACTAAATGATGCATAGATTTTAGCTGCCACCTTCAATCCTCCTTGTCTTTCCATAGATAATTTGAAGATAGTAGGGGATCAGGGCAACTCACAGTTATATCTAAGTCATACATATAAATGCATCTACTAGTTACATGAAACTAGTGCATTTATTATTTACTTTGCCAAATTGTAACTATACAAATTAAATTAAAGTATTCATCCATCTACTATCTAATTGATATCATAAAATCCACCTCATTTTTATTTCCACCTCCCCTTTGCTCAAGAGGGAGTCATTTCAATAGATATAGATAAACTACAAGTCTTACTTTAATAAAATCATTTCACAAACCTTTATTTAACACAATCAAAGTCCTATACCTTTCCTCATCAACAAAATAGGTTCCTTTATCTCCATAAATAAAAGTCCCATTACTTTAATTCATAAAATAAACCTTATTTATTTATTTCCATAAATAAAAGGCCCATACCATTACTTCATAAAATAAACAATTTCCTTTATTTTTATAAATCAAAGTCCCATACCTTTAATTCATAGAATAAACCTTTTTATTTATTTCAATAAATCAAAATGCCATACCTTTAATTCATAAAATAAAAAATTTCCTTTATTTCCATAAATCAAATGAAATAAAAGAGTTCTATATTTAATAAGTCCTTACTTATATACAAAAAAGGGGGTTCAAGAGCTGGTGAAGAAGGATGGTAATGAAGCTGGCTTGCACAATGTTGTGCTTACCCACCTTGCCAGTTCGATGACCAACATGGTTGCGGTGGTTGAGACTTTCAAATAAACGTGGATATTTTTTAATCAAGTGGCTAAAGACCTTGATGCAACTCACACCCAACTTAGCATAATATCCAGGAATGTGGATGAGCCCCGAACCACCCCAGATGGTAACCGATTGTTTTGTTCTTGTTGTGGGGTCCCCCTTTGGGATGGGCCTAGTTTCCTGGATGGGATATTCCCCTCTGTTTTTCATTCATGCTTTGTTTCAGCCTATGGGATACCCACTAATTTTGATTGATCCCCCTCAAGGGCTATTTTTTTATTCGGGTGTACGACCTGGTTCATGTTATTTCTATTTTGGTTGTACTAAGGTTTTGGGGTTCCTTTCAAAACCCATATATTAATGAAATCTTATTTTACCGATCATTTTTTTAAACTTATTTTATTAACATATTATAATCCAACTAAATTATAATAGGTACTTTTAATTTATAAACTAATACTCAAGACTTAATTTATTAACATATTATAATCCAACTAAATTATAATAGCAAATGAAACAGTGCTAAACCACGTAACCATGAGGATTTGAAAGGAAAGTACAACTATAGGAGATGATGAGTAGGAGCTATTACTAGCCAAAGTATGCTCACTGGTCTACTAATAGTAATACCTCTACATCCTACAAGACCAACGATTCAAAAAAGTTGTGAAACATAGGTGGGAGGGCATGGCACAACATCATTCAATGACATCGATGAGGGAGAATCAATCCATATTGTTGTCAAAACCAAAAGGGAAAAACTCTCACAAGGGTGGTGAAGTGAATATAAAACACATCAAAAGGAAGGGCGGTTTACTCAGCCAACCATGACTTATATACCTACTTTATCCATATTCAACAACTAGCTTCAAATAGTGAAGAGGATAAGAGCACATAGTGCTAGCAAGATGCAGTGGTAGTAGAGGTATTTTCTACTCCTTCTTGGGCACTAGCAACAAGGGGGTAGTCAACATACTACTATGAAATATGCTAACATAACCTAGCATCCCACATAGCATACTCTAGATGGTAACATCCAAAGGACATCAAACACAAAGAGCACAGTTCAATGAGTGAAATTTTATCAATCCATTAGGTGAACAAAGAATGTGAGACCTGAGGCTAACATGGGCAATGCCCATAGTGAAATATTTTTTGTTATTCAATGGCTTATGTCTAAAAAAATTTACCATTAAGAACTACTAGCAAAGGTAGAGGAAAGACTTGTATACCAATCTAGATATTATTAAAAATATCTTTTCTTCTCTTCTAAGGTGCTACTCTATCAAAGTGATGTTCCTCCTTTGGTTGAGTGTTCCTCGAATCTTGTTGGTTTTCCACTTCCTTTTAGTTTGTAATTTCCTCCTCCTTATTGCTATTTCTCCTTTTTATTCCACATTGAGCTAACTGACCTTACCTCCTTCCTTTCCTCTCTTCATAAGGAGGGAAGACCATCTACCTTCATCTACCACTATCCTACTCATTATTTCCCCACCTATCCACCTTCAGTTTTCTCTATCTAATCTTCTAGGTGGCCAAGCATGGTAAAATATTTTTAAATTTTCTTTTCTCAAACCCCAAAATCTTACCATAAATGCATCTTTACTCCAAGTCGACAGTGAAGCTTCCTTCACCTGAATACATATCTCATAGCGCTCTTTAAGATTCAAGCCTTATCTTTCTTTTATTTAATATTTTTTCTAAGGTCTATAAATATTTTAATAAAATTTATACCTTTATTCAAATAAAATATCTATTATTTATTTTGAATGAAATTCAATTTATTATTTAAAATAAAATATCTATTATTTTCAAATAAAATTCTATTATCATTTTAAATAATAAAGTATATATATATATATATACACGAACATAACATAAAGGTTCTTTTGTCAAATACTAACATCATGCTATTTCTCAAAGAAGTCAAATTATGCACATTTCCAAAATCAATGATGCAACAAAGTAATGAAGTAAAAGACAACCAATTATATGCAACAAACAAAGTGGGAATATTTCTATCAACCTAGTCACCCATCTCAGCTAAATTATTTATTATAGCTACTAGGATATTGAGGCTCTAGGTGGTTGGTTTTGATAATTATCCCATAACCGATAATGCCTGCCTATATGAGGGTATCCATTCATGCTACCCTGAGTTACCTTTGTCATCACTTCCCTGATATTAAGTACGTTGATTCTGGTGGATGATTCTACCTCTTCCACCCATGAGTGTACCTGATATTGAATATTAACAATATGTCAGCAGTACCATGTTCTTCCAAAAATTAGACTAAACATCGCATAGCTTATTCATTTGCACAAAACTAAGCATCATTAATCAATACATAATTTTTCATACCAAAATATTTCTAGGGAGGGCCATGACTATTAGAATCCTAAATTTCCATCATAGCTGAACATATGTCACCACCAATAATGTGTTATAACCTTTGAAATAAAATAGGAGGAAATTCATCCGATCCTAGAGATTTCATACCACCCATAGAGAAGACAACCCTAATTTCTTCATCCTAAAATGGAGTACAAAGGTATTTATTCATATCACCTAAAACCAATATGGGGATGTGCTATAGCAACCTCTCTTCAAGTTGAAGATACCTACCATCCCTAGAGTAGAGGAGTGTTTTCAATTTCCATATTTCTATAATATTCTTCGAGATAACACCATATAATTTCATAATTTCTCTAACCATATTATTGCTCCTATACCTTAACGTGGACATGTGACATAATTTTGTGTTTCTATCACCTTCATGGAGCTAGAGGGATCTTGATTTTTGACACCATAAAATTTCTTCATATGCAAACATGTTATGAAAATCTGCTAAAATTTTTATTTCCCTATGTTTGTTCCCTTCAATAACCTCTCTTGACTCCAAATTTAATTCAACTTCCTTTAATTGTTTAGCAAACTATTTATTCCTATAGAAAACATTCTCAAATACATACTTGTTTCAAAAATTAAGATTAAATTTAACAAATTTGAGCTTTAAATCCACTTGAAAAATAAGTGGACCCAAAAAACTTTGAGATCACCATTCTATAATTTTGGATTCTAATCCCTGATGTTGCAACTACATTAAATTAAACTTGGGAAAAAATAGAGTTTGGAAATTTTTCAAACACTAGAGGACTATGATTGGACCCCACTTTGGGGAGAGAGCAAAGGGATGTATCTCTAAACACTGGAAGACCTTCCTTGGAGACAAGCACCCTATCTATCCTAATCTCAATATTCTGATTGTCCATACGCATATTACTCCATATGACTTTAGACCCCTTCAAATCCACATCTATCAACTCCTAATTATTAATAAATGTAGTAAAATCCTCCATACTTTTAGAACCAAAATTACAACCACCCTTTTTATTCGAAGGGTATCAGGGGGTATTGAATTCCCTAGCAAGAATTCAAGCTTCCCCCTTGAAAAATTCTCTCATAGATCTTAGAGATTCCCATAGTAGATTCATGTTATGTGTTGTATTAGGGGTATCATAAATATTAGACATAATTCATCTCTGCCTAGAGTTATTACTACAAAACAATATATTAATCACTCTATAAAAAATAAATAGAATAGATCCATCTAGTTTCTCAAGGTCCCATAGACAAAGAAGACCGCCAAAAGCTCCATTGGTATAATTTTCTACAAAATTCACCTCCTTCCAAACTAATTTTTTAACTACCTCTGTATTAAAACTATCCATCTTAGTTTATTGAATATATATAACCTCAGCTATTACCTCTCTCTTGAGTGTTGCAAAAATCCATTTCTTGGAGGGTCCATTTATACCTATGATATTATATGATAACAACTTCGTATTTGATATTTGGAGCCATTATTCTCACTTGGAGAACCATAGGATCTACAAAATGTATCAAGTTTTAGTTGTTTAACTTTGATATCCATCTCTTTCTCAAACTTCAATTGGGATTGGATTCCATCCAAAATTTATAACTCTACCTCATAGATCCTCAATGCTTTGTTAAAGGGTTTCCCTACCTTACAATTATCTCCAAAATCCATTTGACCGTTTTAGGTACTTTTTGTTTTGGGTCAAGAATTGGTTGCTTTAAGAGTGCACCCCTAGGAACAATGACCATTTTAACTTGAGTAGGGTTGGTGAATCCTGAACAAGAGCCTCACTAGGCTTTGGGGAGGATCATAGTTCTTCTATGACTATATTCTGAGTGAGTAGCCTTTAATAGCAGTTATGAAGAAACTCTAAAGGGATTAAAGTCTCCATAAGCATATATTTTGGGAGAACTTTTTCTAGAATCCTACAAATAGATGGTTTCATAATTTGGACCATCACTTTGCCAGACTCATTAACATCCACCACAAGAACTTTGATCCATTATCCTTTCCTCTAGTTTAGGCTCTTTCAAAATAAATTCATATTGAACTACCTCGAAAGAGGTCCCCTAAGGACGATCATTGGGTGAAGGGTATGACATGACTTCTTTACCTTTTGAAACAAAAACATGACGATTCTTGACAGAAACCATGGAGCTGGAAAGAATGTTTTTTGGGCCACACCATTATATTTTAGGAGCTCTAAGGGCCACTTCCTTCTGATTCAAATATGGGTATTGGGGTTCGAGTGAAAATAAATAAAGAGCCTTGATAAACTAAAATAGAAACAAAATCAAAAAAAGAAGATCACAATATCACACATTACATAATATTTATCTTAGAAACCCTCAACCGGGCATAAACCAACATAGTATTATCTTATTATTGCATTAAATTGATCATCTCCAATACAATAATATTATCCTTCTATCTCTCAAACCTTAATGCAAGTGCAATATATATAACAAATGCACATACATAAATTTTTACAATATCATGGGCGAAAAAGCATGGGTTCAAATATAGTAACCCTAAAAGCCCATATGGGTCTAAAAATAACTTAAACCCTAAAAATTTTGGTCGAGGGCTACCACCCCTGGACCCCTACTTTTTAGAGGGCTATCCCCCCTGAACCCCTGTCCAGGACCTGGCCGAACCTCGAGCCCTGGTGAGTATAGGTACAGAGTGTCCAATACCTTTTAGTGTTAGTCCGACAAGAATAACATGGAAAATATTTAACATATTTCCAACATTCTCCCACTTGTTGAATACTTTTCATAGGGGCCAAAAGTTGCTTTTGTCAACTTTCAAGAGCAACCATGCCCATAGATCTTATACACCAAGAATTTTTTTGAGAAGGTATAGTCTTTGTTAACGAATCAGTAGTATCCTTCTCTATATAAAATTTCTCCAATATCACCCAATTCTCTTCAAACATCTCTCTCACAAAATGGTACTTGATATCAATATGTTTTGACCAATCATGAAAACCAAGATTATTGACCAAAAATATTGCACTTTGACTATCACTTTTAATTCTCATAGTCTTATTTTTAAGACCAACTATTGAACATAATCTTTGTAGTCACATTGCTTCTTTACATGCATGAGTTTCTAGAATGTACTCTACTTATGTAGTGGATAAAGTAATAATTGATTGCTTTTTACTCATCCAACTTATTGCCCATCCAAACAACCTGAACACATAAGCACTTGTGGATATTCTCTTATCAAGATATCTAGCCCAGTAAGCATCCACATACCCTTGTAGATTTACAGTATTATTACCTTTAGAATTTCCTCCATAAAAGATAGTGTTGTAGCACCCTAAAAATGACTCACATTAATAAAAACTAAGTTAATAAACATTTGAAAAATAAAATTTAACTACCCTTAAATTGCTACCTCAATTATGCCCATTACAAGTTAGTTTTAGCCTTCAGCAAAATCAACAGATTTTAGTGCAAAATCAACAGATTTTGCACAAAATTAGGTCACCCAATTTTGTCCAAAATCGAAAAATGCCTGCCTTAGAAAGGCAAAAAAACTTAGTTATAACCTGTTTTTCTCTACCCAGGCAACTGCACTGTGGTTGTGGGATCAGTTTGACTGATTTCATTTAGAATAGAGGAGGTTGTACCCCCCTTCAATTTTAGTCTAACCCCTCAATTGATCTCTTCCTATTTGATCCAGGCTCGCCTCAAATTCCCCTTGGAACATCCGCATAATTTCATATTGTCCTTCTACTATTTTTTTTTGTTTTTACAGGTTCAAGTTGTGCATCGATCAAATTTTTGTGATATTGGATCACCCAATTTCGATATCGTTTCGCCCAATTTTGATATTGTTTCACTAGATTTTAACAAAAACTACCTGATTTTATCTTAATCACACATCAATATTGTTTGGCTTCTTGGGGGCATCTAGAAATTAGTTTTTGCATCCTTTTTACCTATTTATTTTATCTTAGATTATACTTATCCTTTGATTAAATCCTTTCTCATTGATAAATTAGCTTTTGTATTCATGTTTCATCGCTTTTTCATAAATATTCATGTATTTTGCACAAATTTACATTCAATAATTCAACCATTGTACTTTTAAGTTCATTATTTATTTACAATTTACTTCAATAAATGCTTGTTATTCTATAAATCCATTATTTTTTGTGTCAATTTGTCAAACTGCAGCTCTTTGCCCTAATCGGGTGGATTTCTGCAGGACCACCCGATTTTGCTTGATTTTGAACGATTTTACTTGCAAAAAAGAATTAGAAACTACATCAGACTTCCAGATATAGGTTAGAGTTTGGATATATTTTAAGCACTGCATAGTTCATCTAAATTTACCGTTTTGTTGTTTGTTGTCTTCATAAAAATCATTATTGCATATAGATTAATGTAGTTGCATATTGGCCAAAACTAGGTGTATGCGAGATTTGATTAAAGGAACACATCAAAAAAAATTCCAAACCTAGCCGTGGAAACTACCACAAAATGTTTCCTGGTGAACCCACCTAATTCGTCGAAAAATCACCATATGAAGGTATGATCAAGTACCTATCTTATGAGGTTTAGAGATATCATTTCTACATTCCCCTTTGAGGTGTGGATCCATCAACCTAAAGGAAAGGAGTGTGTGAATTTTAGGCCTACATTCTTTTGTGAACTTGACGTGAAAAAATTAGGCATTTTTTTTATTTATAAAACACAAAAAAACATAAAAAATTGCAAAATATAAAACATTTTTTTTGTTTTTTTAGCAAATCATTAGTTTAAATTACATAATTTTGCATTTCATAGATGGTATATTACAACATAATAAGAACTATATGAATTGATGTTAGTACAGTATTGTCGACCCAAAAATTTTCTTCACTAGGTAGTGTGCCATACCTCGAGATTTGGAGAAGATTAGAAATCATAAGGGCCAAAGAACCTGAACTTAAGAAAATCATAAGATTTGACTTGGCTAGAATCCTGGATCCCGATAGTGCACCTTTTTACTTTGACCTTCAAAGAGCATGTGATAGGTGGCTAGCGGATAAGAGAGCTAGTATTTTCCCAATTATTTACTCCTTTGAATATCATCTTGAGAATGCAATAATGGTACATAAGTTTTTATCATGTGTGGAAAATCAAGAAGTCTTAGACGATAAGAGAATATTTAATAAAGTTCCTAGGGTTGTGCTTTATCGAGAATATTTCCATGAATTGTACTGTTGTGGCTAATCCACAACACACCCCAAAATTGGGGACCCACCTTTTTTTTGCAGGCTTGCGGATGAAATCTCGATGACCCAAATGCTAAAAATGAAGAAAAGAGAAAAAATGCCTAAGTGTTGAAAGTGTCGCGAAATCGCGACCTATCGCGCCATCACTGCCGAAAAACAGAAAAGTGTCCCGAAATCGTGACATGTTGCTTCATCGCGACCGAAAATGAAAAGGTGTCACGAAATCACGACAAGTTGCTCCGTCGCTACCAGAAAATGAAAAGTGTCGCGATATCGCGACATGTCGCAAAATCGCGGTCAACGCAGTCAACGACAGCAGGTGTGTGAAACCGTCGCGAAATCATGACGTGTTTGATTTTCGTGGCCCAGATAGGAGAGAGAAATACGAAGCAAAAAAGTGTCGCAATATCGCGACATGTCGCAAAATCACGGGTCAAACCAGTCAAATAGGACGAAGCCAAAAAACATCGCGATATCGCGACAGAAAGCAGCGGATGAGCACGAAGAGGGAAAAACGTCGCGATATCGCGACAGCATGTAGCCAAAGTAGCACCGAGGGAAAAACATCACGAAATCGCGACAGATTGCAAGTGGAAGGCATGAAACGAGAAATCGTCGCGATATCGCGACATGTCGCATTTTTGCGACTCCAAATAGTCAAAGGCGTATGGAACAAAAATGGTAGCGATTTCACGACAAAAAAGCAAGAAGGTAGTGCAAGCAAGAAAGACGTAGCGAAATCGCGACAGGTTGTGGTTTCGTGGCTCCGAAGCAGCGAAGTAGTACGGATAGAGGTAGCGTAGCGATTTCACGATGAAAAATTGGCAAATGTACGAAAGAGTAAAATGGTAGCGAAATCGCGACAGAATCGACAGGAGGGCATGAAGCACGAAACGTCGTGATTTCGCGACAGAAGGTAGCATTACAGCTCGAAACGAAAAGGCGTCGCGATTTCGTGACAAGTAACAACGAGAGGGTATGGAACGGAAAAGTGTCACGATTTCGCGATAGGTGGTGAGGAGATGGCCCAAAGCAGAAAAGCGTCGTGATATCGCGACATGTCTCATTTTCGCTGTGCAGGAGGAGAAACGATGTTGTTGGTCGAAAACGTCGCGATATCGCGACATGTCTCATTTTCGCGGCCAGGAAGGTGAACGGGCTGCATGCTATTTTGTCATGTTTTGCACGGGAAGACGTTACAGAAGGCGTAGAAAACATGAGACACGTGGCATACAGGTGTCAGAGCTATAGAGGCGTTACATGTAGCGGCAGATTTTGAGCGTTTCAGAATCGAGCATGGAACAAAAGCATCGAAAAGGCAAGAATTTGAAAGGTCACATGTTGGAAGGTGAAACGAAGCGACACGGGGAGAACCGAAGAGACATTTTAGTTAGTATAAAATCTGAAGTGCGGATTGATACGAGGGTTGGAAATTGCTGCTTGCGGAGTTGCAGAGACAAGGGCTTCATGCCATTATGGGCCTGCACTTGGGCAATTTCCTTCATTTGTTCTGGATTTGTAAAACCTGGAACATTCTGTAATTGTAATTGATACATCATTTTAATGCAGAAATACAGAGAGTTGGCATTTCATTGATGAGAAAGAAGGAGTCATTTTTGCATGCATGATTCAATGTGTTATCTTTCCCTTTCAGATTTCTAGGCTTATAGGTGAAGTTGAATGCAAGTGTTCTTGGTTGCTTCATGCGAATGCCTAAATCTGAAACTACTGTAGAAACCCTAGAAACCCACATTGGCTTATCCGAATTGTGCGAATTTGCGGGTTCAGTAGGTTGGGTTGCATGCAAAAACCTCATTGTCTTCGGTTTTATCAATCAAGATGGCAATACTCTGGACGTAGCTTAGTTGCATATTCATTTGCATTTATTTTTATTTTTAAACCCGTATTTATTTTATGTATTTTAATTACAGTCATTTAAATAAATAATTGAAAACCCATCAAAGCTCAGAGTCCATTGCAAATCCAAATTAAAGTGAACTACAGTGCCCCTTGTTAACATCCACTTGCAACCCTAAGGTATTCCCTGCATTTACAGTGAGCAGCATCATTGGTGTTTTAGAATCAACATAAGAGGAACCTTGGAGAAATTACTTTCTTTGCAAGTAGAGGATTTTGGGACTCAGATCCTATCGGAGAGTGTGCTTTCACAATTGGGTGAAAACACCACTCAACAGATTGGCGCTAGAAGGAGGGCCCGAATCGGTTTACTTTATTTTGGTTTTCATACATGAATAATATCTTTTGATTTAATTTTGAAATATTTTCTTAAAGCTCACAAACAGCTAAACTGCAGCTTTTGCTTTCTTTTGTTGCGAGTTTTCGTTGAAATAATCGAGGGTTTCATCGGGCGAGGTTGGACCCACCGCGTCGTATTGCAACCGGGTCCCAAACAACTGGGAAACCATTTTTCATGACCTTACTTGTACTCCCAAGAATAAAACCAAGCAAGTCGTAAGCTCACCGATCACAAAAGACCTATTTTCTCCAGGAACATCAAGTGGATCTACGCCCGTAATATCGGTTGCCACTAGTGTTCCTATTGTCAATAATATTTCTACTGCTATTGTAGGTTTGTCTTCATCAATTTTGAGTCAAATGGCTCAAGCTCCAGCAACTCCTTGGTATGGAGCTAATAATACTCCTTTGAACATTGCTGGGGATATCCATGAAATCCCCAAGAACATTGAAATATTTCTGCCTAAATACAAACCAGATGGCCTAAGAATAGCAGAAGAACATATCCAAGCCTATAGGGATGTTTTAATTAGGTTGCAAGTTCAATATGAAGATGTGGCCTGCAGACTTTTCCCCATGAGCTTAGATCCAATAGCATATGAATGGTATATATGCTTGCCTACTGGTTCAATCACCTCTTGGACACAAATGGAAAATGCCTTTGTCAATCAATTTAGGTCACCCTTAGATCCCGCAACTATTTACAATCAGTTTATTACATGCAAAAGGGGCCAAGGGGAACCGATCAGAATGTTTAATCAGAGATTCCAAAAGTGCTATAATAGAGCAATTAGGCACTTTGCCATCGATCCCGTAGTGGCTTTGCAGATATATTTTGGGGCATTGGACCCCATGACAGCCATGTTTGCGAGACGTAATCCTCAAGTCACCATGCTGGCTTTAGCCTATAATGAAGCCATGACTATCGAGCAACAAATGACACCACAGGGCTACGGGTTTACCCAGATGCCTGTGATGGGACAGTATGCTCCATATGGTCAAGCTCCCTAGGAAAATCAACTCATGGCACCACAAATGCCAAGCATGAACGCCTTCCCATATCAGTAGCCGTATCCACCAGCACCCGCGTATGCACCCATTCCAATCCAACCAATCACATCCATTCCACCTATCCCTGCATTTTTGCAGAACAGTCAATCAACTATGCAAGGAACTAGCCAAGTCAATCCTCAAGCCATAGTTCCTTTTCCAAATCCAACCCCGATTCAGAGTGTCAATCCATACGGGAATCAAATTCCTTAGAACCCGACCCAAATGTTGAATCAAGACCCCATCAATTATGCGAATCCAACGGGGGTTAACAACAATGTGATTCCACCGAAGGAGATTTATTCAGAAGTCGAAGAGCTCAAGAAATTAGTTCATAAACTAAGCAATGACGGGGTTCAACAGCAGAAGTATGAGTCCCATGCCCCTCACCCAAATCAAAATTTTAACAATAGAGGGAGGCACTGGAACACCAAGCCAAACAATGGGGGAGTACCCGCTCCCATTGCTAATCAATTAGATACTTCTGCAGGACCTAGCCAATCCAATTCTCTTTTGAATCTTTCAGATTTGGCGTGGGAAAGGGGGTGCGAGGTTGCACAACACGAAAGAACACAATGAGAGGAATTGTCCTGAAATTGCGAGATACACTCATTGTCTTCAGGCACAAGTTGATGATTTGGAACTGGTATCAAATGAGGGTCCATCACAACATCAAGATGATAATATTATGGTGATGGAAACTGTATATCATCAAGAAGGTGAGAGTGAGGAAGAAGAAGACGAAATTTTGGAACAGGAGGTGCAAGCTTTTCGAGATTTTAGGAAGGGGAATCATGGATACCATTTGAGAAGTAAATCTAAAACCCCTAAAACTTCATCAACACCTCCAAACAACTCTATTCTTCCTCCCGATACTAAGGCAAATAATAATCCTCCCCCTCCACTCAGAAGAGAAATGTCTAATGATGTGCAGAAGACAGTCAAATTCGAAAAGCCAAACTATGACATAGTGGAGGATCTAAAGAAGTCCAAATCTAGCCTTTCGTTCTTGGACGCGACTAGATTGCCGAGGCCAAAAGGAGGCATTGATAAAAGCGTTGAACTCACCTGATCAAACGTGGAAAGGAAAAGGAGTTGAATCCCATCTCATTTTGCGAAAGGAGAGAAGGGATGTCCCGCCATTCTTACTGACTATGAGAATTGCGGGTAAGAATTTGCATAACTGTTTGGTGGACACGGGTGCCACGAGCAACCTCATGCCTGCAGAAATATGTAAGATGCTAGGCATGCAACTTGTTTCATCCAAATGTACGATCCTGCAACTGGACGAGATCGAGAGGTAAATGTAGTGGGGACTCTATATGATGTCAAGATTCAATTGAATTCTGAACCCAGGGTTCGACGAGGTTGTGGACATTACGGTGGTTAATATCCCAAGTAGGTATGGAATGTTACTTGCGAGGGATTGGATGAAAACTCTGAATGGCTATTTTTCAACAGACTGCTCACATATGTGGCTACCATGGAAGGGAATTGCAAACCAAATCAGAGTGGAAAATGAACCGAGGCTTAAGGAGATTATAACAGATTTTAACAAGCCGAATGAAGTTCAATTTTCTGAGCCAGAACTAGGAGTTTATGCACTTGATGTTGAGGAAGCAGCTGAAGAGCCTAAGGAGGAGGCACGTCTTGGTAGCTCTTCTGATGAAAATGATTTCACGTGGTTGCTCAGGTTCGATGGATCAAAATCTAGACAGGGAGCAGGAGCTGGAGTCGAGCTCACTGGCCCCGGAGGTAAACCATTATTAGCTGCTTACAGACTGCAATTTCCTTGCACGAACAATGTGGCAGAATACGAAGCATTGATCTTTGGTTTACGTCTAGCATTGAGCAAACATGTTAAATGCTTGAAGGTTTTGGGAGATTCTGAGTTGGTAGTCAAGCAAATCAAAGGACAGTATACATGCCGTGATAGAAAGCTGAGCCTTTATAGAACTAGGGTTATGGACCTCATTGAGGAATTCGACGCATTCAATATAGCCCTTATTTCTAGGAAAGGAAATCGAATAGCAGACTCTCTTGCAGTCGCCGCGGGCATGTTAAACCCGGTTGATATAAAAAGATGTAAAAAGTTTTCTATTGAACTGGTTCCTTGTCCATCAATACCCGATAATGTAAAGAATTTCCAGGTTTTTGAAAGTGACGGACATATTTTCAAATTTGTCACGAACTCGGGTATTTTTGAAAATCAGGTGATTGATGAGGAGCAAAGGTGGCAGGATGAAACAGAAGATGAAATTGAAGCTGCGTATCAATCCAACAAAATTCCTAAAGACGTGGTTTCATTGGAAAAGATGTTCGACATGGGATGCAAGACCAAGAAAGGAAAAAGAGTCCCACTCCCTAAAGATGCATGTGATTCAATTAATCTAGGGAGTGCGGACAATCCAAAGGAGGTGTACATAGCAAAGGCATGTACGAGAGGAAGAAAGGAGCAATATAATGCAGGCATTGAAACATTACATAGATTGTATTGCTTGGAACTACAATGAGCTGAAGACATACAACCAAAACATTATCACACATACCATCCCTTTGAAGCCAGACTCCAAGCCTTTTAGGCAAAGACAGCGAGTTGTTAACCCGCTATTGGAGCCTTTGATCGAAAAGGAGGTTAAAATATTATTGGAAGCGAAAATCATTTTTCCTGTTAGGCACTCAACCTGGGTGGCTAACCTCGTTCCAATGAGAAAAAGAGTGGAGAGATTAGGTTGTGCATAGATTTTCGAAATCTTAATAAAGCCTCTCAAAAAGATAATTATCCACTGCCATCAATCGATGAAATTCTACAAATGGTAAATGGATCTGAGATGATGTCCTTTCTCGATGGGTATTCCGGGTACAACCAGATTCTTATACATCCAGATGACAGGATGAAAACAGCCTTCACTACCAAGTGGGGGACATTTGCATATAAGAGAATGTCGTTCGGACTGTTAAATGTTGGTGCAACTTTTCAACGCGCCATGGATTATGCATTCAAGGGGCTCATAGGCAAATGCATCATCGTGTATGTGGATGATATCCCAATTTTCTCGAAGAAGAGAGAGGACCATGTCAAAGATTTAAAGAAAGTGCTTCAAAGATGCAGAGAACATGGAATTTCCTTAAATCCCAAAAAGTGCATTTTCGGAGTAATAGAAGGAAAATTGCTGGGTCACATTATTTCAAAAGAGGGCATATCCATCGACCCGAAAAGGATACAAGCTATCCAAAACCTACCTCTCCCAAGTAGTAAAAAAGAATTGAGATCTTTCTTTGGGCAGGTTAATTTTGTGAGGAAGTTTATCTCTAGCTTTGCTTGAGATAGCCAAACCTCCGAACAAGATGCTCAAGAAAGATGTGGATGTAAAATGGAACGAGGAAAGTAGAGTGGCCTTCCGAACATCAAAGATGCCATTTCCGAGCCCCTGTCCTTATAAGTCCAGGACTACTCCAAGCCTTTCTATATTTATGCTTTTGCATCAGAACACTCCTTCGCGAGTGTCTTAACCCAAAAAGGCGAGGATAGTGCCGAAAAACCCATAGCATTTTTAAGTGCCCCCCTGAAAGATGCTCAATTAAGGTATTCGATCCTTGATAAGCAAATGTACGCACTTTTTAAAACGGTGAAAAAATTTAGGCACTACATTGTACACAGCAGAGTTATTGCCATCGTGCCCGACTCTGCTTGTCAAGACCATGTTTTTACAAAATGAACTAGGTGAGAAAAGAGGGAAATGGATTTCCACCATCCAAGAATTTGATCTCGAAATCCAACCTATGAAACTAGTTCGAGGACAGGGACTGGCGAAGGCGATCGTAGAAAATAATCCGCAAATAACAGGCCAATGCTCGAATACAGAATACATTGCTAAGGATGACTGGTATGTTGATATTGTGCAATTTTTATTGACTGGTAAGTGTCCTTCTAATCTGAATTCAACACAGAGAAGAGCTTTAAGGCTTAAGTCTATCAATTATCCGATGAAATCTGGTGTGCTTTACGGGAAGAATCATGAAGGTATCTACATGAGGTGCTTGAACAAAGAAGAAGCCGCCGGGGTGTTGCGGGAATTTCACGGGAAACATGGAGCTGGTCACGGTGCGGCCAATGCTACAGCACATCAAATCCCGAGAGCGAGGATACTACGGCCCCATATTTTCAAAGATGCACATGCCCATGTACGATCTTGTCATATCTGTCAAGTGGCTGCCAATAGAGAAAGAAATGCAGCCATGCCCTTACAACCTGTAGTTGAAATGAGACCATTTGCACGGTGGGGACTAGATTTCATTGGGGTTATTAACCCAAATTCTTTTGATTCTCATAAATTCATATTGATAGCTACAGACTACTGTACAAGGTGGACAGAAGCGATTCCTACTAAACATGCCACCACAGACGTTGTAATTAAATTCCTTGAGGACCATATTATAACAAGATTTGGAATGCCCAATTCTATTGTCAGTGACAATGGTAAAGCGTTTATTTCTACGCAATTTGTAGATTGGGCATATGATAACAAAGTGAGCTTAAAGTTTGCATCCAATTATTATCCTCAAGGAAATGGGTTGGCCGAATCTTCAAATAAGAATTTGTTGAATACCATTAAGAAGTTGTTTGGAAAAGAACCCTCGGAGCTGGCACAACCAATTGAAGTTTGCCCTTTGGGCGAGATAGGACCGAGTGAAAGAGTCCATAGGGAATAGTCCCTATCATTTGGTCTATGGGCAAGACCCAATATTTCCTGCAAATTTGAAGTTGCGGACCTTACATTTCATACAAGAGTACTTGGGGACGAGATGATCAAGTTGAAGCCGAGGTCAAGTCATTTTTTGCACCTTGATGAAAAGAGAGAAGAGGCCATGAATCACATGAATAAACACCGGGGAAGTTATCAAAAGATGGTTTGATGGAAGGGCCAAAGTTAAATCATTCAGAATTTCAGATTTGGTATTACTATGGGACAAAAGACATGAGGAAAAAGGGAATCATCAAAAGTTTGATTGTCTTTGGTTAGGCCCATATCAGATTTCAGAGATTCTTGGGAAGAATACCTTCGGGCTAAAAACTTTAGAAGGGAGAGATTTTATGCTACCGGTTAATGGGCAGATTTTAAAGCATTATTTTAGCCCTTAGGTTGTGAGATTTTTGATATTATTCTTTCGGTTTTGGTGGGAGTTTTCAGTTTTTGTTTTTATTGTTTAGGATTGTTAGTTTAGCTAGGATTTTGGTTGTGGATTTGATTTCAATTGACATGTTTTGTTTATTCTGATAAAAAATAATAATAATAATAATAATAAAAATAAAATAATAATAATAAATAATAAAAATGAGATGTCAACTTATGCTTAAGGTTAGGAGAATATGAAATATTGGAATTATCCTGTAAAAGCTCCACAAGTACCACAAGCATCTTAAGTTATATTGTTTGATTTTGTGATGCATGAAAGAGTCAGTTTTGCATGACAAATCATTTTCATTTGCAATTCAAGAGATAATGCATTCATGTTCCATCTCACTTTACATACATTTCATCTTAGTTGCATATGCATCTTAGGTACATATCATTTAAGTATGTCAATCCCTCTTAGGGTTGTGTTATAACATAAATGTAAGAGGCATCCTAAGGTTGGGATCTGAGTCTTGAGATATCTAGAACCAAGCACGTCTCATACATTAAAAAGGATCTTGAGCAAAATGATCATGACCTAACTTGGAAGAAAAGGTTGGGCGAAAGAGGTTGTTCATGTCTATCCTATTTATGCAGCATGATCCTTAAAGCAGTGGTTTTGACCACTTCCATAGAGCTTAAAGCCTAAAATCGGAGTAGTAAGGATAGGGTTAAATCCTCATCGAACTTAGGTTGAGGATCCAATTCCCCAAAGCTTTGATTTGACCTACATGGAGTAGTAAGGATAGGGCATAAATTCTCATCTCGCTTAGGTTGAGAATCTGATTCCCCAAAGCTCTTATGTCTCATTTCATAATAAATCTTGGATTGTAAGGATCGTACTATTTGTCCTCTGCAAAGGATGGGTAGTCATCCCCAAGGTCTAAGCAACAAAATTAATATTTTCCATCTACATCTAAAATCTTGGATTGTAAGGATCGTACTACTTGTCCTCTGCAAAGGATGGGTAGTCATCCCCAAGGTCTAAGCAACAAAATTAATATTTTTCATCTAAAGTTTGGATTGTAAGGATCGTACTACATGTCCCTAGCCAGGATGGGTAGTCATCCCCAAGGTCCAAGAAGTAAAAAAATAAATTTTTCCCATCTCATATTTATATTGGATTGTAAGGATTGTACTACTTGTCCTCTGCAAAGGATGGGTAGTCATCCCCAAGGTCCAAAGAAATGAGGATAAGTTTTGGATTGTGGGGTTAGATATGCCCATGCATGGCATCATGTCTTGCCTCAAAAACAAGACCACTGATTGTCTAGAGGGTTAGACTAGCATGACCATTTCTTCCATAATTGGTTTAATTATTTTGCTTAAAGTGAGGTAATGAACTCTAAATCAGAATAGTAAGGATAGGGTTAAACTCTCATCTCGGTTGGTTGGGAGTCTGATTCCCCAAAGTTCTGATTTCACATTCACTTGCACATGGGTTCAAGATAGTAGGGACTCATAACCAACTTTGGGATACAATAAGGTAATGAATTAGTGGATCCTAAGAGGGTTTGGCAATCTTGAATGCTTGTACATAATAATAGAAGAATGACTATGCCTTTTACGAAAGCAAAATCTCTTAGCATATTCATTAGGGTACACAAATCATTCACCATCTCACATATGCATTCATGCAAAACGACAATGGAGTGTGGATCAATTTCAAACGATAGGAAAAGAAATCCATTGCACACACTGAGCTAATACTTGATGATTCTAATGATTCATGTACTTTTGATCTTTGGGCATTTGTTTGTATTGCTTATGTGCTAACACATGTTTTCGAGTTTGTGATATGTTTCAGGTTGGGTTCTTACTAAAAATGCTCAAGAGCATTTTACAGCAGAGTCGCCATTTGTTGTGGCTAATCCACAACACACCCCAAAATTGGGGACCCACCTTTTTTGCAGGCTTGCGGATGAAATCTCGGTGACCCAGATGCTAAAAATGAAGAAAAGAGAAAAAATGCCTAAGTGTTGAAAGTGTCGCGAAATCGCGACATGTCACGAAATCGCGACCTGTCGCGCCATCCGAAAAAGAGAAAAGTGTCGCGATATCGCGACATGTGCTCTCGTCTGGCAAAAATGAAAAGGTGTCGCGAAATCGCGACATCAAAATGAAAAAGTTGTCACGATATCGCGACATGTGAGGAGAGAAATGAAAAAGTGTCACGAATCGCGACATGTCATCCAAAAAGAAAGAAAAACGTCGCGATATCGCGCGGAGAGCACAAAAAAACGTCACGATATCCAAAAAAAAAAAAGAAACGAAGAAAAAAAGGAAAAAAATGGAACAAAAGCAAAAGGAGGCAAAACGTCGCGAAATCGAGGAAGAGAGACGGAGGAACGAGCGAAAAAAATGGCAAATGTACGAAAGAAAATGGTAGCGAAATCGCGACGAGAGGAGGAAGAAAACGTGCGATTTCAGGAAGGCGACATACAGCTCGAAACGAAAAGGCGTCGTGATTTCGCGACAAGTAACAGCAAGAGGGTGCGAAAGAGAAAAGTGTCACGATTTCGCGACAGGTGGTGAGGAGATGGCCCGAAGCAGAAAAACGTCGTGATATCGCGACATGTCTCATTTTGTGCGGGAGGAGAAACGATGCTGTTGGTCGAAACGTCGCGATATCGCGACATGTCTCATTTTTGCGGCCAGGAAGGTGAACGGGCTGCATGTTGTTTTGTCGCGTTTTGCACGGGAAGACGTTACAGAAGGCGCAGAAAACATGAGACACGTGGCATACAGGTGTCAGAGCTACAGAGGCGTTACATGCAGCGGTAGATTTTGAACGTTTCAGAATCGAACATGGAACAAAAGCATCGAAAAGGCAGGAATTTGAAAGGTCACATGTTGGAAGGTGAAACGAAGCGACACAGGGAGAACCGAAGAGTCGTTTCAGTTAGTATAAAATCTGAAGCGCAGATTGATACGAGGGTTGGAAATTATGGCTTGTAGAGTTGTAGAGACAAGGACTTCATGCCATTATGGGCCTGCACTTGGGAAATTTCCTTCATTTGTTCTGGATTTGTAAAACCTGGAACATTCTGTAATTGTAATTGATACATCATTTTAATGCAGAAATAGAGAGAGTTGGCATTTCATTGATGAGAAAGAAGGAGTCATTTTTGCATGCATGATTCAATGTGTTATCTTTCCCTTTCAGATTTCTAGGCTTATAGGTGAAGTTGAATGCAAGTGTTCTTGGTTGCTTCATGCGAATGCCTAAATCTGAAACTACAATAGAAACCCTAGAAACCCGCACCTGGCTTATCTGAATTGTGCGAATTTGTAGGTTCAGTAGGTTGGGTTGCATGCAGAAACCTCATTGTCTTCGGTTTTATCAATCAAGATGGCAATACTCTGGACGTAGCTTAGTTGCATATTCATTTGCATTTATTTTTATTTTTAAACCCGTATTTATTTTTTGTATTTTAATTTCAGTCATTTAAATAAATAATTGAAAACCCATCAAAGCTCAGAGTCCATTGCAAATCCAAATTAAAGTGAACTACAGTGCCCCTTGTTAACATCCACTTGCAACCCTAAGGTATTCCCTGCATTTACGGTGAGCAGCATCATTGGTGTTTTAGAATCAACATAAGAGGAACCTTGGAGAAGTTACTTTCTTTGCAAGCAGAGGATTTTGGGACTCAGATCCTATCGGAGAGTGTGCTTTCACAATTGGGTGAAAACACCACTCAACATGTACTTTTATATGTCAAACTATGAAGTTGATTGCATCACTATAGCTCATTTCATAAAATTCTTAAAAGTCAACTTTCAGTTTGAAGAAGAACACTATATGACTCCTGAGGAATTGAAACCTGTTAATGATATCTATAGAATTTTCCAAGAAAATTAAAGTATAATATTTATAATACTATAGTTTTTGTTCTATTTGCCTTTTTTTTGCAATCCAAAAACTACAAAAATCCAAAAACATAATATAATATATTAGTTAGGTATATATAACATATATACCCCAAACATTAAGCGCGCGCAAACACACACAGAGATATATCTATATATATATATATATATATATATATATATATATATATATATATATATATATAAATAATTATATATATCTACAAGATAAAATATTTTAAGTAAAATGCCTAAATTAAGAAGTGGAAAACAAGTAGAACATGAACATATAGGAGAACAAGATCCAGAAAATCCTGAATATGAAGTTCAAATTGAATATTATGTATCATTAGAGTCAGATGAGGAAAATCATAGTAAAGAAGAGGAATTTTTCTATCATAGGCTGCAAGTAGATGAAGAAGGCAATCTTAGATTTACCTCCATACAACATTTCATTGAGTTTTTAAAAGAAAATATAGATGTCATTAACCATGTGATACAAACAGAAGCTCAACTCCTTATAGGGGATTATTCAACGGAGGCTTCCATAGAGGTTGCTCTTCGATTAAATGGAAATCCATTAACATACATGAAAAAAAATAAAAATCAAGTTGGTACATCTCAAATTGTGAATCAAAATTTGAATTAGAATATAGCACAACCACCAGTAACAGATTCAAAATCCAAATAAAAACAACCATCTTGTGCTTCAAAAAAGGTAGCACAAAGAATTAAGAATATGCACAAACTTAGTCAAAATCAGCAAAGGGTTCAACAAAACAAAATTCCCTATCAGCTTCATAATAATCCTCCTAGTAACACTCTACATAATAGTGTTTCAGTTGGGAATCATTATACAACAACACCAACTTATTATCAAAGACACAATAATATGATGCAACAAAATAAATTTGGTGGATAAAAAAAATGACTTAAAGCCATGGTTAAACAGTTAGCTTCAAGACTAGATCAGATAGATTCCTACCACCCCTCTTATAGTTATAGAGAGATGTGTAGCAAAACCTTGGATCCTATTGTGGTTGCTCAACCATATCCTAAGCATTTCCCTATGCTTGTCCTGCTGATATATAAGGGAGTCAAATATCCTATTGAGCATCTTCGCATGTTTAGGACAACCTGTCATGATATTTCTCATGATGAATTGTTGTTTATAAAAATATTCCCTAAAATTCTCATAGGCATGGCTTTAGAGTGGTATTATCAGTTACCTACAAACTCTTTAAGGAATTTTGAAGAAACAATAGAGATGTTTGTCCACCAATACAATGCTTACATAGAGAGGTATGTTAATATTTAATATTTTTATAATTTAAAACAATAAAAGATGAAAGTTTTTTCTGAATTCTTGACTAAGTGGACACAACTCTTAGGTAAATTATATTTTGCTTTACCTCATCGTGAAATGTTGGCTATATTCATTAGTAATTTGCAAGAGCAATTATCTTGTGATATTTCTACTACTACAATAACCACCTTTGATCAAGCCATTGACTTAGCAATAATGATAGAAGAAGCCCTTATTAGAAGAGGTCATTTTAAGAAGAAATATGAAGATAAAACTTCTAAAAATAAATATAAAAATAAACAAGTAGTGGGTGACGGAGTTACAAATAGCATGAATACTTCAATTGTAAATGTTGTAGAAACATTTAAGAAGTTTTTATTGAAAGTTCTTTATAAGCCACCAAGAGAATTCACAAGATTAAATCAACCTTTAACAATGATTTTACCTCAATTATTGGAACAAGTCTTGGTACGATTGCCTGAAATAAGACAACCAGATACTACGGCATCTGGATATAGGGTTGACTTACATTGTAATTTCCACCAAGTAGATGGAAATTCTACAAATTCTTGGAAAATATTAAAGCATGTGATACAAGACTTGATTGATAAAGAAAAAATGGAAGTTCAACAATTTTCTGCAAACAATAATACTCAAAATAATACCCAAAAACAAACAAATCAAAATGCAAATCAAAACCTAGATATAGTTCAACATCCATTACCTAAGCATGGTAAAGAAGCAATAAATCATGTAGAACATTATAATGTTCCTCATCCAACTCAATGTGTAGGAACCATTAATATTTTTTTACCACAACAAGATTTGCAAACATATTTATCTGTGGTCACAACTAGACCAATACAATATTTTTAGTCATATTTGGAAGATACTAAAAGTAATACAAAAAGTGACGCAAAAAGTGAAATAATGAGTGAAATAGAGATTTGCTTAAAATAGTTTTGAGTATGAATCAGATCAAGTCACTCCTATTACAGATTTATTAGTTCTAGAAGAACCATTTCCAATAAGGATAACTACTAGAACATCATCTCAATAATGGATTTCAAATAAACAAGCAGAAAATGCTAGACCTCGTTTGGTAATCCTTGACATAGCAACATTGTAGGCACCATTGGGGTTGTTACAATACAGTAAGCACAAGCTCAAAATTCTCAACCACAAAGTCAAAATGAGAAATCGGCTTCTTTTGTATTAAAAACCCCCACTAAGGTAAATAATGTAATAAGTTCACAACAAAGATCTCCATATGAAATTAATGAATAATTAGCTACCATCATAGCGAGAATTTCTCTTTTGGACCTCTTAAGAACTTCCTCCATACATAGGGAAGAATTAATGATAACTTTAAGCAAGATATTGAACCTAATGCTGTGGTGAATGCTATGACTTTGGATGAAAGAAATTTCATAGATTTTTCTGACAAAGATATTCCTCCTCAAAGTATGTATAGATATAATATTTTACACATTACAATATTTATTTGAGATGTAGGAGTCAAATGAGTTCTAATTGATAATGGATCATATTTAAATATTTGCACATATGATTTCTTTCAAAGATTTAGATTTAATAAAGAAGATATGAAAAGTATTAAAATTATTATTAAAGCATTTAATGATGAAACTCAAGAAACATGTGGAGTAATGACACTACCATTGCAAGTCATCCCAAGAATTTTGGATACGATTGTGTTTGTTGTACCTTGTTCTGCATCGTACAATATTTTTCTAGGTTGAACTTGGATCAACGCAATAAGAGCAATACCTTCCACATTAAATCAATGTGTCAATTTTGAGTTCAAAAATCAATTAGTCACCATCCATGGTGATCCTAGGCCATTTGATACGTGTGTTATGGCAGAGCTTATAGGAGTTCCATTCTGTCCTGCTATGTCTTCTACTCAGCCTAGTCCACCCTCATCATCAAGACCCTCTAAATCTAAATCAATGTCACCTTCTAAACCCATATCATCAAAAGCATGATTTAAATAACCAACAAATTTTAAGTCATTATAATCATTATCTTTTGAGCCCATATTCAATACATTTTCTAAACCCACATTATTAGATACAGCTCTTGAGTCTACAATGTTTAAATTCACAGCATCTAAAGAACCAGTTAAGGAAAATATTCCATCTACTTCATATGATATTTTGGATGAAGTATTATCGGACTTATCTTCAATACTTGCAAATACATAAGAAGTTAATTTTACTACCCAATATTCCTTGGTGTTATCTAAGTTACCTCCATATCCTCAAACCTTGGGCTTGCCAAAGAATGGAAGCATCTACCATATTGTGAGCTGCACCTTTGTGTATGTAAGGTATGATTGGGCTAAAATTACAGTTATAAAAGTTACAATTGATCAATATGGATTTGCTAAGTGTTATTTTTCCGATGGATATATAAAATCAAAACCAATTATGTGTAATATGGGTTATAGAGGTAAAGGTTTAGGACCTCATGAAAATGGTATGAAAGAACCTTTAGAAGTTGAATATTGGCCTACCCGATGTGGTCTTGGCTATATTCCCACAAAAATAGAACCATTCCCATATGAATATGATGATTACCTTATAACATATCAATAATATATGGAATAAAAAGAGCTCTTTAAAAAGACACATACTTGCAATATGTTAACTATAGCTTATCTAGAAATGATCGCTTCTTCGAAAGAATATTTAGAAGGTGATATTTTTCATGATATATCTATTGATGAAGTTTTAAGGAATAAATTCTTCTTTGATGGATCTATGCCATGTATAGCTCATGTTGAAGAAACTACTCCTCAAGAAGAACTAGCCAAATGCACATTCAAAGAGTTGCAAGAAATGGGTGTATCACCTACACCACCAACTTTGAAAGAGACTTAAATATTGTTGTTGGAGATAATTTAAAAGTTAATATTGGAACAGAAGAGAAACCTCACCTAGTCAAAATTGGATCAAAATTAAGTGAATAAAAACAAAATATATATATTTAATTTCTCACAGAATATGCTGATGTTTTCGCTTGGACATACACAGATATGTCAGGCCTAGATTCTTCTATAGTTATGCACCATATAGTAGTGTGTCTTGATGTTAAACTTGTAAAGCAAAAACTTAGAAAAATGCATCCTAAAGTAGCACTACTAATAAAAAGTGAATTATAAAAGCTTTTGAATGTAATTTTTATACAAGCTATTGACAATGTTGAGTGGATATCAAATGTTGTTCCAGTAACTAAGAAAGAAGCTACTAAGATTAGGGTTTGTACTAATTTTAGAGACATAAATGTTGCATAGTCTAAAGATGATTTTTCCCTCCCTAATATGGATCATATCATAGATTTCATAGTCATTTAGTGGGATGCTATCCCTCATGGATGGTTTTTCAAGATACAACCAAATCAAAATATCTCCTGAAGATCAATCTAAAATAACCTTTATTATTCCTTGGGGAACATTTTGTTGGAAAGTAATGTCCTTTGGGCTAAAAAATGTAGGTGCAACTTATCAGAGAGCTATGAAATACATCTTTCATGATATGATGTATGTATTCTACATGATTATGTGGATGTTATTATAGCTCGTTCAAAAAAATAATATGATCACATTACTGATTTAAGAAAAGTGTTTGATAGATTAAGAGAATATTTGATACGTTTAAGTCTAGACAATTGTGTATTTGGAATGAAATCTAGAAAATTATTAGGGGTTATTATTTCTATGTGAGGCATAGAAGTAGATCCTCTAAATATTAAGGCTATCCTTGATATATCACCTCCTCAAAACATATTAGAGTCAAGAAGTTTACAAGCAAAACTTCAATCCATTCATCACTTTATTGACAAGTTGACGGATAAAATAGGACCTTTTCTTAAATTACTTAAGAAGAACATTCCCTTCAATTGGTATAAATAATGTCAAGAATATTTTGAGAGTATTAAAAAGTATCTTATTAATCCTCCATTTCTTGTTCCTCCTAGACCAAATCATCTATTTATTTTATATATTTCTATTTTGAAACTTGCACTAGGAGCTATGTTGGCTCAAATTGATGATGAAAAAGAAGAACGAGCCACATACTATATAAGTAGAACTTTAATAAGTTATAAAACCTGATATAATCCATTATAAAATCTTTGTTTAGCAGTTGTGTTTTCTACACAAAAGTTGCATCATTACATGCTTAGTCAGAAAACACATGTCATTGCTAAGTCGGATCCATTAACTTACTTGAAGAGTAGACCTTACTTGTCATGACAGGGACAAGAATCCAACACCTTCAGTAATTTCAAACTTTTCATTAAAATCTTCTGTTTACAATACATACATCAAAATGAAACAGCCCGCAGGCTTTACAATGGCCAGAGCTTGTCTGGTATACAGCACACTCCCTATTTTCCTCGATCTTCCAGTCTCCCCCCCACCCTCAATAAAACATTCAAACAAGTTTTTATCGAGGCCTCGACCCTCTAGCAATAAATGCCCCACCTAAAAAAATTTTAAAATTTGATTTTCCCCCTCGATCAAGATTTCAAATTTGTCTGCCATAAATGGGCAACTGCCCGATTTGCACTGCTATCTCATCCCATACTGTCTATGGTCTGCAACTGTCACTTTGTCAGAATACGTCCTTGTGGTGGTTATTCCTATTTAATACATGTGGCTATCATATTCATTTTAAGATACGTGGCCTTCATCTTTGTTTTGATACACGTAGCCGACCGTGTGTAAATTTGGCCATGCCTTCTCCTTGTCACACTAAATTTGATACACGTGCCCTTCACAACTGTTATGATACACGTGGCTGTCCACGTGTCAAATTTGGCCTTGCCCGGCCATCCACTTAACAAAATTGCCCTGTCTTCTTATTGGTCGCGATATCGCGACAAGTCGCGAAATCGCGACATGTCATGATATCGCGACCAAAAACGTCTTCCCCTGCAGAAAACCTTTGGGGGTCATGATTTTGCGACACATCATGAAATCATGACATGTCATGATATCGCGACATTATTTCAGAGCTAGGCATTGGGGGGAGTCCTATCACGATATCGCGATAGGTCGCGATATCATGACCAGTGAAGAGTTGCCACGTGGCGTGGTCTTAAAATAGACAAAGAACTTCGGCAAGACAAGGCAGAGGAGGGGGTCACAAAATTGGGGACAAGAATCCAACACCTTCAGTAATTTCCTACTTTTCATTAAAATCTTCTGTTTACAATACATACATCAAAATGAAACAGCCCGCAGGCTTTACAATGGCCAGAGCTTGTCTGGTATACAGCACACTCCCTGTTTTCCTTGATATTCTAGTCCCCCCCCACCCTCAATAAAACATTCAAACAAGTTTTTATCGAGGCCTCGACCCTCTAGCAATAAATGCCCCACCTAACAAAATTTTAAAATTTGATTTTCCCCCTCGGCCGAGATTTCAAATTTGTCTGCCATAAATGGGAAACTGCCCGATCTGCACTGCTGTCTCATCCCATACTGTCTATGGTCTGCAACTGTCACTTTGTCAGAATACGTCCCTGCAGTGGTTATTCCTATTTAATACACGTGGCTGTCATCTTCATTTTAAGATACGTGGCCTTCATCTTTTTTTTGATACACGTAGCCGACCGCGTGTAAATTTGGCCATGCCTTCTCCTTGTCACACTAAATTTGATACTCATGCCCTTCACAACTATTATGATACACATGGCTATCCACGTGTCAAATTTGGCCTTGCTCGATCGTCCGCTTAACAAAATTCGCCCTGTCTTCTTATTGGCCACGATATCGCGACCAAAAATGCCTTCCCCTATCGAAACCCTTTGGGGGCCATGATTTCGTGACCCCCCATCACCTTGCCCTATTGAAGCTCCGCAGGGTCATGATTTTGTGACCCCCTCCTCTGCATTGTCTTGTCGAAGTTTTGCGGGGTCGCGATTTCATGACATGTCACGAAATCATGACATGTCACAATTTTGTGACCCCCTCCTTTGCCTTGTCTTGCCGAAGTTCTTTGTCTGTTTTGAGACCACGCCACGTGGCAACTCTTCACTGGTCGCGATATCGCGACAGGACTCCCCCCAATGCCTAGCTCTGAAATAATGTCGCGATATCGCGATGCAACTCGCCCTTGTCAATATTGCAGCTTTTGAGGTCGCGATTTTGCGACATGTCACGAAATCGTGACATGTCGCGATTTCACGACCCCCTTCCTCCATGCTTTACAAACACTTCCCCCTTGGGAAAAACTGAAGAAAAGTACTTAGAAAATTTAGAAAAATTTTGGAGATGCAAGATTGCTCTACTATCGTCGGATGCTCTTGCATCAGACACCCCGGGTAAAAAGGAGAAGTGACCTTCACTTCTATGTTGTTCGGTCCGTGTCCTTTGTAATATCTCCGAACATTCATCAACCTTTGCAACCTGCTCAAATCCCATTTCCTGGCAAGAAATTTTTTTTCCCTCTACCAGACAAATTATGGCATTGTTGCACACCTTCTCATCCACTGTTCGCAATGGCTTCAACTTGTGCCGCACTCCATCTTTCATCAAGGAGTACGTATTTGCACGACCATCATGCACTGCACTCCGATCAAACTGCCATGGCCTCCCTAACATCAAATGGCAAGCATCCATGGGGAAAACATCACATAGGACCTCATCCTGGTACTTCCCAATATTGAACGTGACTAAACACTGTTCATGGACCCATGCTCTATGGTCCTTCCACAACCATGCAATCCGGTATGGATGCGGGTGTCTCCTCCTTTCTAGCTGCAACTTAGCAACCATCTCCTCGAAAACTAAGTTGTCTATACTCCCATTGTCTATAATAACATTACAGACTTTGCCTGCACTTTTGCACCGTGTGCGAAATAGGCTTCTCCTATGATCTAGTTTGTCTTCCTCAATCTGCATGGTTCTCACTATCATTGCTTCTCCTTTCTCAGTTTCTTCAGAATGTTCTAAGTCAGCATCTTCAACTACCACAACAGCTCTCATAGGACCCACTTGTTTCTTATTTACTTTCTTGAGGTGCTGGGGGCACTCATATGCCCGATGTCCCTCTTCTCCGTAGTGGAAACATGTTCCTCAAAACACTCCTCTTCCATACCCGCGTCCAGATCTACCTCTTCCTCTTGGGTAGCCATTGTTTTGAACTTGCGGTTTGGGTTCTTCATCTTCTTTCTGATTTCGGCTGCTACTAACCTCTTCTTTCTTCTCTTCCTTTCCTTCCTCTTTTCTTCCACCGGTATTTCCTCTAGGCCCTCTTCCTTTTTGCTTGCTCTCAAACCTTCTATTCAGTTTTTCTTCAACCTTTAGAGCAAACTGGTAAGCATCTTCAATGGTGCTCACCCGAACTAAGCTCAACTCTTCCTGAACACTGGGTCTCAACCCATTAATATAACGGGCCACCTTTTCCTTGCTTGCTTCTAAATGGCCGATTCTGATGGAGATTTTATAAAATTCCTTCGTATATTCTTGCACAGTTTTATTCATCTATCTCAAACTCTACATTTTTCTTAGCAGATCCAGTTCATAATCTACAGGAATGAATTGTCTTTTTAAATTTTCTACCATTCTGTCCCATCTGGTTATCCGTTCTTTTCCTCTTCTATTTTGTTCCAGCTATACCCCCTTCCACCATATGCTGGCATGACCCTTTAATTTGGTTTTAGAAAACCTGACCCGCTCGGGATCTTCAACTTCTTCATATTCAAAATATTCTTCTAAGTCATTTATCCAGTCAATCAATTCTTGGATTCAAGTTCCTGAAATACGTGGAAACTTCTATCTTCGGCCTCTTCCCAATCTGAGATATGGCCCTATACAGCCTGGCTTGTGCCGGATCTACAGCTTCTTCTTCTTCTTCTTCAAACTAATTTTCTTCTTCATCTGCTTCATCTTCACTATCTGCATCTCTTCTTGGTTCGTAACCTCTGCGCAGTTCTTCTTGCAAGGCCTGAACTTGCCGCTGCAAAGCTTGGAAATCTGCTACTGCCATGCCTCTCCCACCAATGGGGTTTCTTCTCGGAGGCATCTTCTCACTTTCTCTCGGGCCTTTCCCACAGATCCTGGTGTGACTGCCTCACGTCCGGCGATCTGTCACACACTCAGGAACTTCTGGCTCTGATACCACTGATGGGGACAAGAATCCAACACCTTCAATAATTTCCTACTTTTCATTAAAATATTTTTTTTATAATACATACATCAAAATGAAATAGCCCGCAGGCTTTACAATGGCCAGAGCTTATCTGGTATACAGCACACTCCCTGTTTTCCTCAATCTTCCAGTCCCCCCCACCCTCAATAAAACATTAAAATGAGTTTTTATCGAGGCCTCGACCCTCTAGCAATAAATGCCCCACCTAAAAAAAATTTAAAATTTGATTTTCCCCCTCGATCGAGATTTCAAATTTGTCTGCCATAAATGGGCAACTGCCCGATCTGCACTGCTGTATCATCCCATACCGTCTATGGTCTGCAACTATCACTTTGTCAGAATACGTCCCTACGGTGATTATTCCTATTTAATACACGCGACTGTCATCTTCATTTTAAGATATGTGGCCTTCATTTTTGTTTTGATACACGTAGCTGACCGCATGTAAATTTGGCCATGCCTTCTCCTTGTCGCACTAAATTTGATACTCGTGCCCTTCACAACTGTTATGATACACATGGCTGTCCACGTGTCAAATTTGGCCTTCACGGCTGTTCGCTTAACAAAATTTGCCTTGTCTTCTTATTGGTCGTGATATCGTGACAGGTCGCGAAATCGCGACATGTCGCGATATCATAACCAAAAATGCCTTCCCCTACCGAAACCCTTTGGGGGCCATGATTTCGTGACACCCCCTTGCCTTGCCCTGCTGAAGCTCCGCGAGGTCGCGATTTCGTGACATGTCACGAAATCGTGACATGTCACGATTTTACGACCCCCTCCTCTGCCTTGTCTTGCCGAAGTTCCACAGGGTCACAATTTTGCGACATGTCATGAAATCGTGACATGTCACGATTTCACGACCCCCTCCTCTGCCTTGTCTTACTGAAGTTCTTTGTCTATTTTGAGACCATGCCATGTGGCAACTCTTCACTGGTCACGATATCGCGATCGGTCATGATATCGCGACCTGTCGCGATATCGCGACAGGACTCCCCCCAACGCCTAGCTCTAAAATAATGTCGTGATATCGCGATGCAACTCACCCTTATAAATATTGTAGCTTTTGAGGTCACGATTTTGCGACCCCCTTCCTCCATGCTTTACAAAAACTTCCCCCTTGGGAAAAACTGAAGAAAAGTACTTAGAAAATTTAGAAAAATTCTGGAGATGCAAGATTGCTCTACTATCGCCGGATGCTCCTACATCATGTCAGGACGCACATCTAAGTGGGTTCTTGCTCTTAGTGAATTTGAACTCACATTTATTGGCTAAAAATATATTAAAGGCCAATTTATAGCTAATTAGTTAGCTGATGCACCTTTAGAATCTATTCATCCTATGAATATTGAATTTCCTGATGAATACCTTAATCTAGAAGAAGATCACTTTTAGACATGGTCTTTGTATTTTTATGGAGCTAGATGTATGAGTGGTGTAGGTGTCAGTATCATATTGAAATCTCCCCTAAATTACCTTATACCTTTATCTTTTAAGTTACAATTTTCTTGTACTAATAATACTACAGAGTATGAGGCTCCAATCCTTGGGTTATGAGTTGCTTTAGCTTTAAAAATTAAAGTTTTGTTAGTTTTCAAAGATTCCCAGCTTGTGATAAATCAAATTAATGAATTTTATAAAACATGAGATGAATACCTTTGTCCTTATAAAGAATATGTCCTTAATATTATATCATTGTTTGAAAAAGTAACTTTAGAAGCTATTCCTAGAACTAGAAACCATGTTGTCGATGCTATGGCCACATCTACTTACTTATTGCCTTTGGAGTTGGATTATGAGTATGCTACTATAATTATTCACCAAATCCAAGAACCCACTTCTTCTAAGTCATGTTTAGAACCATTAGATGTATTCCTGATTGATGAAATTACCCCAGAGCCTTGGTATGTAGATATCTTTAATTTTCTCTAGAAAGGAATTTTTCTTTAAGGATTAGATAGAAACCAACGCAGGATATTACGTAAGTGAGCTATTTGCTTCATAATTGTTGGTAATACCTTATATAGAAGATCTTTTTAAGGAATCCTATTAATATGTCTCAACCTAGAAGAGTCTAATAAAGCCTTAAGTGAAGCCCATGATGGATATTGTGGAGGATACTTTAGTGGAAGTGACATTGCTAAAAATATCCTTAGAATGGGATATTTTTGGCCTTCCATGGAAAAAGACGCTAATTATTATGTGCATCATTGTGATAAGTGTCAAAATCATGTTGACCTTATCCATTCTCCTACTCAGGAACTTCAAGCCATTTCCTCTCCTTGGCCCTTCTCTAAATGGGGTTTAGATATTATTGGTAAAATCAATCCTATTTCATCTGGTCATAAATTCTTAATAACAACAATAGAATATTTTACAAAGTGGGTTGAAGTTATACCTTTAGCTTCTTGCATAGGAGTTCAAGTTTCTAAATTTATTTTAAATCAAATCATTTGTAGATTTGGAATTCCATCTAATCTCATCTCTGATAATGAAACATGTTTTAAGAAAAAATATGTTAAAAAATTATGCCAAAAATATAAAATCCAACATAGACGGTCTAATACTTATTATCCACAAGGTAATTGCCAAGCTGAAGCATCCAATAATAAAAATCCTAAAAATATTAGTTAATAAATCTGGCCATGACTGGCATATACAATTATATCCGGCCTTGTGGACTTATCGAACTAGTGTTCATACTCCTATAGGTGCTTCACCTTTTGTCTTGGTTTATGGTGTTGAAGTAAATTTTCCATTTGAATTAGAATTTCCTTCTTTAGCTCTACTGCTTCAAGATACTGAAGTAGGAGATGAATATCGCGCTGGCAAATTTAGTCAGCTGGAGCTTCTAGATGAAAAGTGCATCCATGCTTTAGAGCATATTCGTTCCTACCAATACAAACATAAAATATCATATGCAAAGAAAGTTCACTGTCGATCCTTTGAAATTTGTGATTTAGTCTTAAAAGAAAATAAAAAAATACTAATGCAAGAAAAGATCTAAAAGGAAAATTTCAACCTAATTGGCTTGGGCCATATGTCATCACTATTAAATTTGGACCAAGTGCATATATATTGGATTCCTTGGATGGGAAATGTCTCAAGGAACCCTTGAATATCATGCATTTGAAGAGATATTATGCATAAAATCAAAAGTTCCATCTCTGTACATAATTGTAAATAAATTTCTTCATCATTTGCAACCCTCATATTATCAAAATAACAAAAAACAAAATTGAAAAATATGAAAATTTCCAAAAATATTTCAAAATTGTTATTAAGTTATCATTATGCATTTATTATCTTCCAAATATTCAAAGTTATATTTTATTGTATTTCAAATAAATTCAAAAGTTATCTTGAACCATGCGCTTAATTTACATCTTTCATAATATTGATTTTGTCGCTTTGATTATAAATATCTCTTGTATCGAACAACACTATTGCTTAATTAAATAAGTTTTGAGTTTTGGGAAATGATCTTGCTATTTCTTGAACCAAGAACACATTCTCACATATTAAAAATGATTTGTTGTAAATTAGAAAGGGATAATACATAGTAGTATTAGTTCCTTAAGTGAAAAGTTTCCCTTGCTATCCTAATATGCGCATGGTCTAGAATACTAAGAATTGGTAAAAGGACAAGCTTACTCCCTATCCGAATAAAATACCTTACCCTACGTCTAATCTAGGTAAGTATACCAAAAAAAAAAAAAGCAAAAGCAATAAAATCCCCTTGTTCAAAAATGGACAAGAAATAACTATTCCAAAAATCAGAAGAAACGAAGGGGGTAGTAAGCTTGAATCCTTGGAATTCCTCAGTTATTTGAAAACCATCAGGTAAGCCCCATAATAGGTGGTTTGTGCCCAACCCACTTGACCTTGGGTGATCCCTTTTTGTGTGGTGACATGTATGTCACATTAGTGACCTTCTTTTGTATCGACCAATGTTCGCTAGTGGATTATCTAGATTTTTGTAACTTGAATTACATAGTAGTTTGGTACAATGGCATGCACAAAATCATGGTTAATAAACATTTCACTTGCACACACATTGGTTCATAAAAGTTTGCTTGTATCACTACCTTACTCAAAATTGGTAAATTAATTTCACAAAACACACACATTTGATCCTTGAGAGATTTTGTATCATTGTATCAAATCAAGCTAGAAATGAACTCACTTAGCACACACTGTTTTTTGATAAATTTGATTTTATCTTAGAAATAAGTAAAAATATTTCTTTGAAATTTGTTAGAGAACTTTTTCATTACATAGAAAAATTTCAAAAAAATCCAAAATAACTTATAATCCAGAATCATATATTATATTATCATTTGGACTTCACAATGATGGTATAATTCCTAGGAATTATTCTTCTCAAATTTCGCACTAGGAATTCTATGCCTAGCACAAGTCATATTTCTCAATTTTTAGGTCTAAAAAATTCCATATTTATTAATCTTTTTTAATATGTGATACAAATGATTTTTTTTATATCAACTTATGTCTTCAAAATAAATAATTTCATATTATCATGTATTGCATATTGACTTCATGATGATGGTATAGTTCCTAGGAATTATTCTTTTCAAATTTCCCACTAGGAATTCTATGCCTAGCGCAAGTCATCCTTCCCAAAAAATCATGCTTAAAATCACATTTTTCTCACAAATAATAAACATCATAAAAATATTTCTTAAAAATCAAAATCTTCTAAAAAAAAAATCAAATATTCTATCAATATAAGCCTTAAGATCAAACTTGAGCATCACAAATACATTTCTATTACTAGCAGTACAAAATTCATCATAACAGGATTCACTTCATTACTTGGTGAGCATTGATCTCCACCAATGGTCATATCATAGCACAACATCCTTCGAGGAAAATTGTTAATTCCTTTATGTCATCATCTTACCAAAAACTTTTTTCCAAAAAAATCGTTTCAAAAACACATTTACACAAATCAATTTTCATTTTAAGCATGATCACAAATATTTAAATAAAAAACATGATTATAAAAAATTTAAAACAACATAAAAAAGTTTTAATCAAATACAATCATATCATACCAAATCACGTAAGACAACAAGTTCAATATATATATATCCCAAAAGTCCACATACAAGGTAAAGTTAGACTGGTATGCCACAATCCTCAAAAATCAAAATACTCAGTCAATAGATATATAAAATGTCTAAAGACCAACCCCTAGATCCTCTAGATCTATGAGCATCATCCTCATGCTCCAGTAGTAATAATCATTTGGGTAGTCAATCAAGATCTAAAACGACTCGAAGTCTCTAGTATATCGAGCATCGAAGGGTCTAGATGTCTTTGCTCCACAAAAACTACTACATGATATAAACCCTGATAGAGACCCACCAGCTGAAGTGCTCGAGTCAATCTCCTCCATAATTCACTCCTCCTTAAGCCCATCGACTAAGAAGATGTAGGAGTTGTATCCCTAGCTCCCTGTCCCACTTGTGTCTAAGCACAAACTTGTGCAAGCTCTACCTCTAGAATCTAGATCCCAACTCTCAAACATGCATCCTATGCCTCTAGAGATTCAATATTAGTATTTTGGGAGGTATTATCCTCCCTCAAACTAATAACCTATACCCATAGAGAAACCATCTCACTGCTTTTGCCCTCCTCCATAACTTATTGCCCTTCCCTAGTGAGTCAGGTCTCTCCTCCTATTGAGGAGACACTCCTCCCTCCTATGGGGGATACTCTCCTCTCCTCCCTCTCTCCTCTAGAAGCTCTCTCTCACCTCAAAAAAGTCTGATGACCTCCTCTGGTGAGAGGTCCACTTCTCCTAAGAGGAGTATGATCTTGTCTCCTCCACTACTACATTCGATCATAGGCCTCCTCTACCACAGTCCTCGACCTGGTAAGCCTCACAAGTCAAATCTAAGCATACCAACCTTGATAACCATCAGTTACCCCAACATCATATCCAGCGATTGTAGGGACCATCTCATCATCTATATCTATATCCATAAACTTTGCCATGTTAGAAGCCCCACTAACCATAGTAGTATCACAAGTGGACCTAGCAAAGTAGATATCCCTAGTCCTATGGATGTCCTCTTGCAATCCAAATTATTGCATGTCTTGATTAACGTGATGTATCTCCATGTCACCCCTAATCCATCCTAAACCAAATAACTCACCTCACACGAGCCAACTGAATAACATCCTCTATCCAGCATGGATGATCTTTGTATGGTCTCCATGTGATATTATCTACTGTCAGATCATCCAAGAATCTCCTAATCGTATCCATAGATATCTGACTCCCATGAGATCTACAAGGAAACCAATAGAAATCCCTAGGCCTCTCTACGACCAACCCCTCCAATGGAAGCCCTATCGGTATTCGTATGGCAATTTTCTCCCATGCCCAAACTTGTAAGAATGAAGTGATGGGAAGTGCTCTAGTGCCCTTGTATATGACCTTGAAAAGAGTCCTATACAAGCGGCATAGCATGAAAGGCCCCCATGTAAAGACCCTCTTTTGATCTCTCATTTCGGTAACAAACTCTACCAGAGTCCATGGGAGAAGCTAGTCATTGAAGTGGATTAGAAGTAAGCCACCAATAATCCCACTCAGTACAACTGTGAGTTGAGAAACCCCTAGTCTCTAAATCAAAAGCTCGATACTAATACCTCCACTCGTTAGAGGGAAGTGAGGATCACCAGCTAGTATCTAAAGTGCTTGGATATAGTTTCTAGATGCAACAACAAACATCACATTGATAGGTACTCTCAGTATTCTCCAAATATCCTCTAGTTTAGGGGTTATTTCCCCCATCAGTAACCAGAAACAAGAAAAACCTGGGTATCATCATTCAGCCAAAGTAATCAACAGTCGCATATCGAATGGAACCCATGGCAACTCCACCACATGTAGTAACCCAACAGCACCTAAGGTCCTTCTCTCTATCATCGGGAGTGCATTTAGGTCCTCTTGCAATGTGCCATAGTGCCACTCCCTGTTCTTCAATTACCTTTTCTATTCACAAAAGCAACAAAAATATCAAAATTTCAATCAATCACTTAATAAACAAGTTTTTTTCTAAAATTGGTTAGTTTTTTGCTATATCAAACACTTTTGTTTAATATCGGCCAATTTCCTTTATATTAGGAGGATTTTTTTGATATCGATCATTTTTCTATGATATCGAACGATTTCGTACGATATAGATCGATTTTTGTTTAAAAAATTGATCGATATTGCCGAAATCGAGCAAATATCATAGAAATCGACCCAATTTCATCAACATGGAGAAAAAGATGGCAATCATACCCTAAAATCCAAACTAAACATACATTAGAGGACACAAAAATCATAAAATATAACTTAACTTAGTTTTATATCCTTACCCTTATTTGGCAAGTCCTTATGTGCACTAGATATGATTGTTGAGGAACTTATGCCATATTTTCTCTATAGATCTCAAAACCAAAATAACTACACAGTAAAATAAATTAGGTTTTACATTAATTCTTTAATTTTATTAAAATTATTCTAATGGGTAAATTTCGAGTTTTTCACCAAACCTGGAATTTGGTGCAAAAACTCGAAGGGGGTATCATATCTAAAATAGTTTAACATTAAAAATTGAAAACATCAACAAAATTTACAATAAGTTTTTTCTTTCTCGTAAAGCGTACTATATTTTTCTTTAACGCACTTTCTTTCAAAAATGTGCTAAAGGGAGGGCAAAATGTAGCACCCTAAAAATGACTCACATTAATCAAACCTAAGTTAATAAACATTTTAAAATCTAAATTTAACTACCCTCAACTTTTTGCCTCGATTTTCATGCCCGTTACAAGTTTGTTTTAGCCTTTGTGCAAAATCGACATATTTTAGTGCAAAATTGGCAGATTTTGCACAAACTCTGGTCACCCAATTTTGTCCAAAACTAAAAAATGCCTGCCTTAACAAGGGGAAAAAACTTAGTTATAACCTCTTTGTATCTACCCAGGAAACTACACGGTGTTTGCGAGATCGGTTCAACCGATTTCATCCAGAATAGAGGAGGTTGTAACCCCCCTTCAATTTTAGCATAACCCCTCAACTGATCTCTTCCTATTTAATCTAGGTTCCTCATATCGGTTGCCCCCTTGAACATCTATATAATTTCATATTGTCCTTATGCCATTTTGCTATGTTTTTGAAGGTTCAAGTTGTACATCGATTGGATTTGTGCAATATCAGATCGCACGATTTTGATATCGTTCCACCTGATTTTGACAAAAACTACCTGATTTTGTCTGCATCACACATTAGTGTTGTTCGATTGATTGGGGGCATCCAGACTTCAATGTTTGCATATTTTTTCCATGTTTCTTCTATCTTAGATTATACTTATCCTCTAATTAAATCCTTTATCATTGATCCATCAACTTTTATATTCATGTTTCATCATTTTTTCATAAATATTCATGTGTTTTGCATAAATTTACATTAAGTAATTTAACCATTTTCCTTTTAAGTTTATTATTGATTTACAATTTACTTCAATAAATACTTGTTATTATGTAAATCTATTGCTTTCTATGTCAATTTGTCAAACTACAGCTCTCTACCCTGATCGGGTGGATTTCTACATAATCAAACCACCCAATTAGCAGATCGGATCACCCGATTTTGGTCAATTTTGCCTGAAAAAGAGAATTAGAAACTACATCGGACTTCCGAATACAGGTCAGAGTTTGGATTTCTTTTAAGCACTACATAGTTCATCTAAATTTACCTTTTTATTGTTTTTGTCTTCATAAATATCAAAATTTTATATATATTAATATAGTTGCATATTGGTCAAAACTAGGTGTATGCGATATTTAATAAAAGGCACACATCAAAACAAATCCTAAACCTGAGCGTGGAAATTGCCACAAAATGTTTCTGGTGAACCCAACCAATTCATTGAAAAATCACCATAAGAAGGTACGATCAAGCACGTCTCTTCTGAGGTGTAGACCTATCATTCCCACATTTCGCTTTGAGGCATGGATCTATCAACCTGAAGGAAAGGAGTGTGTGAATTTTAGAACTACAAGTGTAATCTGTAGTTCCACACAAGTATTTAAATATCCTCTTCAGAGCAATCCAATGTTCCTTTCCTAGATTTGAAATATATCTTCTAACTACTCCAACTACATGTGCTATATTAGGTCTAGTACAAACCATTGCATACATCAAAATGCCCACAACACTAGCATAAGGAACATGGTGCATTTCTTCAATTTTCTCATATGTTTTGGGATATTGTTCAGTATATAAATTTTGATCAATTGGATATGGAGTACATGCTGGTTTACAATCATATATTTTAAACTTTTGTAGTATCAAATCATCATATTTCCTTTGATTTAACCATAACTTTCTATTTGCATGATCCCTTATTATTTCCATACCTGAAATAAATTTTGTAGCATCCAAATCCTTCATTTCAAATTCAGAAGATAACTGAGATTTGAGTAACTTTATCATCCCCTTATTGTTACCAGTTAACAACATGTCATCCACATACAATACAATGATAACAAAATTTTCACCTTCCTTTTTAAAATATACACATAGATATGCTTTGCTTTTTCATAGCCCAAGCATCAAAATAAACCTATCAAATTTTTGGTTCCACATCCTTGGAGACTGTTTCAACCCATAAAGATACTTCTTCAGCTTGCATACCAAGTCCTCCTTACCTTTTACCTTAAATAATTATGGTTGTAACATATATCTTCATCAAGTTCACCATGTAGAAAACTTGTCTTTTCATCCATCTATTCTATTTCAAAATAAAAAGCAGTAGAAATAGCCCAAAAAAATATGATTGAAGTTAGTTTAGCCACAGGAGAAAAAATCTCACCAAAGTCAATTCCCTCAACCTAAAAAACTACTTTTGCTACCAAGCGAGCCTTGTACTTCTCCAACTTTCATTTTACATTGTACTTCTTCTTGAATAATCACTTACAACCAATAGGTTTTCTATGAGGAGGTAATTTCACCAAGTCCCATATCTTATTTTTATCCAAGGACTCCATTTCTTCTTCCATAGCCCTTTTCCAAGACTTATTCTCACTTGATTGAAGTGCCTCCTTTATAGTATTGGTTTCTTCATCAGTAACTGATAAATTAAATGTAGAATAAAAAATTGAAGGACTATACCTGTCTAGAAGTCTTCTCTCTCGATCAGAGATCTCCTCAAAATTGGAGTTCTATGTTCTGCATCTTTGTTTTCCTCCTCACCTTCTTCATCTGAATATTCCTCTTTAGACTCTCTGTAATTCAGGTTCTACCGCTGGTTCTTCCTCCTGTTTCAATTTTACCTGCACTATTTTTGGTTCTTTGCTTGGTTGTATTTCCTATTTTAAAACATATTTTATTTCTATAAATATCACATTACGACTTTAAACAACCTTCTATGTTTTTGAGTTCCACAAGTTATATCCTTTAACACTAGTACTATTACCCATAAATATGCATTTTTCTAATTTATAGTCTAGCTTATCTTTTGGAACATACATATGAGCATCACAACCAAAAACTCTTAAATATCTAAAAGAGGGTTTCTTACCAGTCCATACTTCATGTGGAGTCTAAACCACAAAATATGAGGTAGGAGATCTATTGCTAAGATGACAATCTGTTAACACAACTTTTACCTAGAACTTCTTTTCTAACCCTGCATCACTTAGCATGCTTCTAGCCTTATCCATAAATATCATGTTCATCCATTCTGCAACCCCATTATATTGTGGAGTATACGAAGTTGTTCTCTGCTTTTCTATTCCATGGATCCACAACTCAAAATTCTATCCATTAAATTTCTTAATCTCTCTATTTGTACTTTCCATATTTCTCCTTTGCTTGGATCCTTTTGCATACGGCTCCCACTCAAGAATTAATTTATCACAAGGTTGAAACCCTTACTTCTCGAAAAAAGCTATAACCTAGCTTTGATACTAAATGAAGAGAAATAAAGAACCCTAATAAACTAAAACAGAAAAGTATTGATAATAGAATCAAAATAAAAATATCACAGATTCATACACTACATAATATTTATCCTGGAAACCCTCAATCGGGAAAAAACCAACGAAATATTATCTTATTAGTGCATTAACTTGACCGTATCCAATACAATAATATTCTCCTTTTGTCTCTCAAACCCTAATGCAAGTGCAATATATATAACAAAGGCACATTCATTGATTTTAGAATATCATGGGCAAAAAATCATGGGTTCAAATATAGTAACTCTAAAAGCCCATATGAGCCTAAAAATAACTTAAACCCCAAAAAATTTGGTCGAGAGCTACCACCCCCAAAACCTGATGAGTATAGGTACAAAGTGTCCAGTACCTTTTACTGCTAGGCCCACCAGAATAACATGCAAAATATTCAACATATTTCCAACATCGATATGATCCTATGTTTTACATTCTAAACAAAATATGGGTATGTTTACATACTCAATAATTCGATGCCTACTGCATGAGTCCGAGACTAATTCCATTGAAGTCAAAAAATTATATTTAAGTTTGGACATAATGCACATATGGATGTATATCATTCTTGATCTAGCTTTAGTAGTTGTATCGAAAGCAACTAAGTCTCCAATACCGCGAGCAATACCTCGCAATATTTTCTCATGTCAGAAATGACTAGGGATACTTGGTAATATCACCTAGATTGTTGCATAGCTGGAAGCTTACAAACTACCTTTTATCAATAGCTAAAAATATAATAAGAAAACATGTCTCGTATATTGAGGTGCTAGAGGATATTAAGAATAATGATGGTCTTGATCACTATATCTACTAAATCCAAACATTGAGTGTGGCTACAATCCCAAATATTCTCAATTTTGGTGTCATTTCTTTAGCATGATAAAATTATTTAATAAGAACATTATGAACAAATCTGCTCTTATTCTCTACTACTATGATGTACTTATGCTCTTTGATTAAATATTTAAACTTCTAAGGTCTCAATTCTATTATGGTAGTAATAGTTAACATATTGGCAAGTGATTCTTCATTGACACAATGAAAGTAGTTCCTATAGTAGTAGATATTTTCAAATCATATGCTTGTTATTGCAACCACCATAATATGTTTGAGCTCACCTATTGTGTGAAAAAATTAATAAGGAATTTTCTACAAATAAAAGTATTTTTTAATAGGTGTTTGCTACATCCATGTAAAATGGTAATCACAATGCTACCATGCCACTAGGATAGTTTTTTGCATGAATTATATAACATGCACTTCACTATCAAATTGTGTGCAATTATATAAAAATGATCACCTACAAAATAGCTTGTCCAAAAACCTATTGTACTTTGCTACTAAACTACATACATATTGGAAGTTGGTGTTTCAAGCATTGGTGTTCAATCCACTTAATCACTCGGGACTATGAAACTCCACTTTATTCAAGTCTTATTGAGCTATTTTCTCATGGCTAACTTGAGCTTGCAAGCTACTTGATATCTATGAGACCTCTTTCCAACTTGTTGGGGTTATTGCTAAGTTTTCAATTGGCTTAATGTTTGTAAGAGGATTCAAGAAAGAAAGTCCATTGGGTAGGTTTTTGGTAATCAATCTCTATAAAACGTGTTACCAACTATTGGAAATACAACCTAGTGCTCTCCCTTGGACATAAAGCTTGTGAGGTTATTCAAGAAATTTAAGCCTAGTTAGTCAAATCTCTTTTATACTTTATTGCATCTCTTGTTGTTACAATTGATACGACCAATCAAAGTCTACCAAAAGCACTTGGTCTATGACCCATGCACAATTCTTCCTATCTCACAAGGAGATATTTTATACCACTTTTAATCCCAACAAATATCCTTTATTTTCATGCTCATCATGTCCTTTAAGGATCCTCAAACCACTCTTAATAACATCAATCTACAATAAGATTATGTATTATGACTTGTCCCCTTCTTTTTATGCTATAGTTCTTCATTCCTAGAGCATTTTGGTGTTGCTCTAGTATGATCCACACATGGAAAGGTAATAATGATTAATGAATATTTCAAAGAGTTTTAAAATTTATAGCCAAATGTACTTTTCAACACTAAGAATGTTTGGTTTAGACCATCTATAAAAGTTTCCCTTTGTAAGGGATCAATAAAAGGTCACTCAAGAAAACATGGCATTGTCAAATAATGTGATGGGTATAGGGGCAAAAAATTTAGAGATCACTCAAAAAAGTGTATTGTGAACTCGCATATTTGAGTGTAAGAAAAATCTTGTTCTTTGGGCTACCAACAAACATCTCTTATTTTGGGAGAGTAGTAAGACCACTCAAAATACTTGTATTCAATAATTCTAGGATTGGATTCTGGACAACAAGGAGGAGGAGATCTCATATTTTTTAGAATAATTCCTAAAAAATATTTTGGTGTTCTCACCTTGTCACAATGTCAAAGGTCTATTTGGTATGCAAGGCTGGGTGTTGAGAAGAAACATGAGGGAAGAGGAGTTTGTTCATAGGGAATATGTACACTGTTTCCCCACAGAGTATGCTGAAGAAGTTTAGCAAGATGAAGTATTTAAATCTAAAGCAGAAGCCTAGGTTCATAGATTTCACCCAAGTGCCACCTAATTCAAAAGGTTTTGTTATTCTATGTCTTCATACACGGTATACTAATCCAATGTTGGTGGAGCTTAGGATGAAGAGCATGGTGATGATAGATTAAATTTTGTATGGCTTTAACACATATGCCCTTACCATCATCACAAGTAAATCTATGTGAGAAAACATAGTTATTTCATTTCTAATGTGAGTGTTCTTTTGGACCATAATTTTTTTTTTAATAAAACATAGCTATTGGCAGTTCTCTAATAAGTTGTTTTTGCACATTTTATAATCACAACCTTGGACACAATAGGTTTGTAAACTTACTATTATAGGAGGTTCTTGATTTTTTTCTTTCTTGGTCATCATTAATTAAAGAGAGTGATGAATATATTATATTTAATTTATGTCATCCCCTAATTTTGATGCTAAATGAGAAAAATATAAATGGTTTTAATGAGAAGATTTTAGGTAAGAATTATAAAGACTTGCATATTAGAAAATTTAGGACCTACACCTTATTCATCTAAATTTTTTTTTGTCTTATGGTTAACATTGTTCTACTTGCCCTTATCCATGGAATCTAGTTCAATAAGCTCTTCACCTTGATTTCTCTAATAGTAAGTTTCATGGTATATTTACAGAGGTTAAAAATCCAAGTTTCAATCAAAAGATCTTCCTCATCAATATAAAGCTTATGCAATTTTATTAATATTAAACACATACATAGTAACTTCTATTTAATTACTTTTCACATTATGAAGCCAAATAATACTTGATTTTTTTCAAAAAGTTAGCAAGTACAATTTCTATATAAATAGAAACTATTTTCCTTTCTTCTTAAGTGTTCAAAACACAACAAAAAAATAGAGAATGGGTTATGAACAAGAGTTTGAAACATTGGGATTCATATAACATTACACAATGACACTAAAAATCTTCATCACTAAGCAAGCCTTTGTTACTCATGTACATGCTTGTTATCACTTATAAATGTATCTTTATCCATCACTTAGAGTATACCCTTATTATTATTGTCTTTTCAAGCTTTGATTTTCTTAACCATTAGACTGATGAATCTCTTACTTTTATTTATATCTTATCTTTTCAAGATTTTATGCCAAGTTAGGATTGAGGTTGAGCTTTTCAAGTATCTTCAAATCCAAACTTTATGGTTGAAATTCTATTGTTTACTAATCAATCTTATAATAATTTTGTAAAATGTAGTGATTTTGGTTCACTTATTTATTCGAGGAATGAAAATGAGCAAGTATAAGGATCTTGAGGATTTTAATGTTAAGTGAGAGTTGGGGGTGGGTGAAAGTAACTTCTAATTTATGCATTGGGTCATTGAATATAGATGAATTGCAAGGCTCAACTTTGTTGTAAGAGGAATGACAACCAGTTAAGAGATTTTGATCTTGATTATAACTCTTTAGACAATTGTTTGAAAGGCTCAACTTGGTTGTAAGAGGAATTGCAACCAATTTAGAGATTTTGATCTTCATTATAACTCTTTAGACAATTGTTTGGCATCTAGATATGGTTTTCACTATATTTTATTTTGGAACATGCTTAAGCACAATCGAGCATGGTAGTGTATACTAGTCAGCAAGTATGTAAATAATCAAACGAGTATTCAAATGCTCAGACACATAGACAAACATCCTAGAGCCTCATTGATTTGGAAACATATAGTGGCAACAAAGAGCATAATAGAGAATATAATTTCTTGGCTATCGGGAGATGGTAATTCAATTAATCTATAGGAGGACCTGATCCTAGGAAATCCACCATTAAGAGAGAGAAATTCAATCGAATTGCAAAATCACTTGGAAAGCCAAAGAATACTCAAATTAGGTGACTTGTTTTATTGGACCTCAGAAACTTTGAACTAGATATTCCTCCTATTCCATATCAACTTCAAGGATATTGGAATTATTTTAAGTCCCACGTGGCAATAATTAGAACTCTTCATCCAATGATGCTTGACAAACTTATTTGGGGTAGCATCAATAGTAATGGGGAATACTCAATACATTTAGGATTCCAACATCAGCAGATTGGGCCTACCAACAAAAAACTACCGATAGTGTGGAAAAACAAAGCACTGCATAAACTGGAAGTATTCAGCTGGTTAGTCTTTCTAAAAAAATATTAACAAGTGATAATCTGCAAAAGAGGATTATAGCAGGGCCTCATGTTTGTTATAGGTGCATGCAAAATAGTGAATCAATTTACCATATTTTATTTGAATTCCCAAAGGTAATTTCAATTTTATTAGGAGTAATCAAAATTCTTGGAACCACGTACTTTGGAAGGTTAACCATAGACACATGTTTTACCAAGTGGAACAAAGAATATAAAGGTAAACTTACAGGTAATACCCTCCTAAAATATTTGTGGAGCTCTATACAATATTTTATCATTGGCACATCTTGTTGGTCAAAAACTAGAGGATTTTTTAAGGCAAAGGTAAGGACAACAAAACTCTAATACAAAGGATAAAAGAAGAATTAGTCTTAAATGTCAAATCTAGTTTATGTCAATAGTAGTATGAAGAAGACATGTTACCCATAGAAAGAAGAATGATCTACCAACTTAATCTCCAAGCTTTCCTGACACAGGGAGGCTACACAACAAACAATTCCTTTTTTAACATCTGTTTTCTGGCGCTCTTCTTTGATGGTGCCTCCAAGTTAAACCTTGGTCAAGCAGCGGTAAGAGGACTGATTCTTAAGGACCCTATGAGATCCTGCTCAAATACATGATCATCTTGGGAACAAAATCTAACAACATGGCAGAGGCTATTGGGTATAAATTTGACTTAAAATTGGTGGCAAAATAAGGAATCACTCAGGTCACAGTTTACGTGGATTCTAAACTAATAATAACAGTTCTTTCCAAAACTAAAGAATTTAGATCTTTACAACTGAAGATTATTCAAGACAGGATTAAACAACTAAACAAAATAATTGGTAAAATATCCTATAACACATAAAACGGAAATTCAACAAAGAAACCGATACACTAACAAATCAGACTATAAATATAACCCCTCATTATTACCACCAAATCATCAAGAAACAAAAGAACATAAATAATATACAAAAATGACTAGTACTCAAATAATAAAAAAAATTTATCTTTCATATTATATTTTCTATATTACTTTAAATTTTGTAAGTAAATAAATTTTGTCTTATAAAAAAAAATATCCCAAGATCTTCGTATATAGGAAGCGACTCTCTAGTTCTCTAAAATTTCGGAAATTTCCCAATGGACTGGCGATGCGAAACGTTTTAAACCTGGGTCAATCGCCAGTCCTCATCATCGAGAGGATCTAAAATTTCGGAAATTTTCGAACGGACTTTGATGATGCGAAACGTTTTAGAACTGGGTCAATCGCCAGTCATCATCGAAAGGAAGCGGAAGATTGAGATGAAAGAGCCGCAAACTCATCCCACGAGGCGTATCAGCCTTCGCCTCCGTTGCAGAAGTCTAAGTCTATAGAGAAAGGGTAGCGAAAGAAAGAGTCTGTGTGGTTTGACTACGCCTCCGTAACGATAACGGCATCGTCGCAGAAAATGTTCTTTGTCCGCATTTTGCTATGTTATTTTCTTTTGCATTCTTCCTTAACTTTTATAACCGCCATTAAATGTTTTATTAATTATTATTTTATAGTTACAGAGAATATGAGAGAGGATTCAATTGTGACCTTTTCAAATTAAGAGTTTTTAGCCGATTACCATCTATTTACGTAAACACTCTTTCATCATTCAGATGATCTTAGGGTTGAGGATAACCTGTTTTGTTTGAGTTACCTGATTAAGGCGGATGTTAACCTATTTTTACAAAGAAGGCAAGACTTTCTTTAGGGTGGATGGTTAACCCATTTTTACAATGAAGGGAAGAAGGCTTGATACTAGAAACGGTACTGATTGGGTAGTCTTTTGGATAGCATTTAAATGGAAATTTGAAATTTTCATTTTAAAATGTTAGTAAATTAATTATGAGAAAATGTTAGTAAATTAATTATGAGATTCGTTAGTTTGGTGAAAGATAGTGGTATGTTTTTGAGGGTTTATGGGTGTTTATTTTTTGATACTAGAAGAAGGTACTGATTGGGTAGTATTTTGGATAGAATTTAAATGAAAATTTGAAATTTTAATTTTAAAATGTTAGTAAATTAATTATGAGACTCGTTGGTTTGGTGAAAGATATCGTAGTGGTATGTTTTTGAGGTTTTATGGGTAGTGGTATGTTTTTGAGGTTCTATGGGTATTTATTTACATATTTAAGTTTTTGAGGTTTTATGGGTGTTTAATTACATATTTAAGTTCAAACTTTGGTACGAGAAGCCGGGAACCTTCATAAAAACTAATGTTTTTAGTTCAACATTTGTTGTCTCGTGTAGTGATGTGTATTTGGGTTTTTATTTAGGAGACCAAGTTTAAACTCCAATAAGAGGGAACTATTTGGGTTTTTATTTAGGAGGCCAAGTTTAAAACCTAACAGAGGAAAATATGGTAAACACCCACATTTTTAATTCAATATTTTCCCTCATTTTTAACTCAATATTTTATTTCTATTGTGATACCATAGTGGTATGTATTTGCATTTTCATCTACGAGACCCTTTGTGCTTTAAGCTAAAAGTTTTGTCCCACGAGGGATACCATAGTCATAATAATTCTTTATTCTTATTTATGGGATTAACCCTATTTTTTTTTCTTATTAGCTATATTGGATTAAAATGGGATCCACTTATGAAATTATGATCACATAATAGTTTCATAATAACTTGACAATTATACATGTGTTGCTTTTTAATATTTGAATTTAGGTCTCCTTGAAAGTTGAGCTATTTGACTAACTAACCTTGTGTCATTTAAAGGATTAAGGCTACTTCTTGTTAACCTTTATAATATTTTATTTTTGATAATCCAAATTATATGCTTTTGATTTTTTTTCCTTTGTTCTTGCTTTGAGGGGTTTCTATTATTTTTTCCCATTCCCTCAACACTTCCATCCTCATAAATCTCTTATATTTTCTATAATTATCTTTTATAAGTGTATGTTTCCCTAAAGAGCCCAAAATGTAAGGAATAACCTCCAAAAACATCTTCTCCTTTATGTTTTAATAAAATCCCTAAAATGTTAACCATCCTCCATAGTACTTACTTTCTAATATTTCCCTAAAAATATTAAATATCCTTGAATATCCTTGCATGCCTTTCTTTATTATGATGCTCTTGAAACCCTAATTACAAGGGTTAAACTTTATATTAAATTCATTTTTATTGTAAGGAAATGTTTTCTACTACTTGAGAAAAATGAAGATGGCTTACTTCAATTAAGCATGACCACTTCTATATTATTTTTTAAATTTCTTTCACATCTTCTTTGAATCTTTAGTTCCCTTTGATTTGAATTTACATGTTATAATTCATCTCTTAAATCCTTCATACTTTTTTTTCTATTGGTTGATCTGAGTGAACCCTGATGACATTTTTCATTTAATGATATAGAGGTAATCTCTTTACCACTTTTTTAGAGTGTAAAATCCTTGATCTACACTAGCTTTTATTATGAGAGGATATTTTTGTTTCATCTTGTAGTTTATCTCATAACCAAAAAATTTAATCTCTTTTTTTATTATTTTCATTTTGCAATATTTTGCCATGGGTCCAATATTGTAACATTTGCAACATCAAAATGCAATGTCTTCATAATCAATTTGTTGAACCCATTGTATTGTTTCAAAATTAATCTTAATGGACTTTGGCAAAGGTTTTTGAAACTCCAAGGCAACACCTAATATTGAAACAACATCTTTCACTCTTTAATAGTGGAGTATTACCATATTCTTCATGACCTCCTTATTGATAAAGTCATATGGATGTTTATATATCCTAATCCACATTAGAATCTCTTTAATAGTTTTTATGTCTATAAAAAACTTCTCATTCAATGGTCTTAAATATAGGTCATGTATCCCGCTAAACCATGGGTCAAGACCCATTATTTTATCCTAAATTTTCAATTCATAAAATATGTATCCCTAAACCATGGGTCAAGACCCATTATTTAATCCTAAATTTTCAATTCATAAAAGATGTTGAGGATAAATCCATTGAAAGGAAAATTCATGGATTAAGTTGAATTTAATTTATGCTTCCATTTAATCCATTTTTGAATTCTTGAAAAGAATGGCCAATATCCATGAAACATACTTATTGATCCCTTACCATTATCTCATGCTCAATCCTCTCATTTTAGGAAATCATTTTTGGTGTTAACAATTATTGTTTGGATAGGAGTGAATTCTTGAAAAGAATGGCCAGTATCCATGAAACATACTTATTGATCCCTTACCATTATCTCATGCTCAATCCTCTCATTTTAGGAAATCATTTTTGGTGTTAACAGTTGTTTTTTGGATAGGGGTTAGGTTTTATTGTATATTAACTCTTCCTCGTGATCTTAGTTAGGACATTTCCAGTTTTAAAAGATTTTATAGATGATTTTTCCTTCATGCTACTTAATTTTTCTTTATAAAAATATTTTAATCTTTGAATTTCTTTATAAATTTGAAATAGAAAAAGATGAGGCTTAATCCTTGCTTACACGTTATTTATTGCCAATCCATACAAGCTTTTATTTCCGGTGGCATAAGAATATGTTGGAATTCTATTCCACTTTAATACCTTTTCTACTGGATATACTCATATTACCATTTAATGGCAAAGTTTGAAAAAATTATTTATATAAAATTAAAACTAATAATAAATATATTCCACCTTTAATACTTAAAACACAAATTTTAAAAAAATTATAAATATTAAAATAAAAGTAAAACGAATGTAATATATAGTGAAATGATAAAGGTAAAAAATTATAAATAAATAAGAAAATTAAACAAGAGAATAAATGCCCCTCAAAGAGGTGGTTAGTTTGCTCCAAGGACAGATTTCATTATTATTATTTTTCTTTTTGACATTATCATCTTTGGATAAGTCAGATAGCTTATGACGTCTCAACGCCATCCTCTGGTTTTTATTTTTTTAATTAATTAATCTAATATTAAATATAACAATGGTTGGGATGATACTCTTTAATGGTATAACAAAAGGGATAGAGTCATCAAGATAAAATGTGACAACCTACTAAAGTATTCCCAAAAGTGGAAGTTTATAATTTAGATGCAACTGTCACTTTAAAATAGTTTATTATTTAGTACTCATAAAATAAATAAACACTTGGACTGTGTGATAGTATTCAGAAGTTGCACGGCACAGCACAAAAAGATAATGGACTGCATACGGAGAATTTACCCTGTCAAACATTTGCGCGTGAAAAATCAGAGACAAACGTGCGTACGTATATCAAAATTGATTTACCTCTCAGCTGTCTGAGGCGGCTTTGCGAACAGTGTTGAACCGCCTCCGTAGATACTCTACCATCTGGACATGCTCTTGTAACGATTTCTAATCTGTCGGACAAATCCAAGCAGCCTTGGCTAATTCAGATATTTCTATGTTTTTAATCGTATTATGCACTTTTAAAATATAAACCCATCATGCTTATTTATATTTCTCAGAAGAAACAATAATGAAGATTATAAGTCTTAAAAAATTAAACCAGTGTTCCAATTTCCCTTTGACGGATGGGCGAGAGGCTTTAGCGTCTCAGCTTTCACCCCAGCCGCGTATGATGTCATGCTGACAAGTAACAGGAACGGATGTTTCCCACTGCCAAAATCACCGAGGGCTAGTTGATGTTTACCAAAAATATCACCGAGTTTCACTTTCAAGGTTAGGTGGATTGATAAGTGTAAATGTGGTTGTGCATTTATCAAGAAGAGATCTAGTTTCAAAACTTGGGGGAAGCCAACCCTCGAATCTTTTGACAGATAGGTTTGTTGAGAGTAATCTCTAACTCCAGACAGGTTTGTTGAGAGTAGTTTCTATGGTTTGAACCCTACGCTTACCACAATGGCACGAATCATGAGCAACATGTGGTCTCCATCTCACTTCGGGTCAACATATAGGTTTGTTGAGAGTAATCTCTAACTCCATATAGGTTTGTTGAGAGTAATCTCTATGGTTTGAATCCTACATGTGGTCTCCATCTCACTTCGGGTCAACAGATAGGTTTGTTGAGAGTAATCTCTAACTACAGACAGGTTTGTTGAGAGCAGTCTCTATGGTTTGAACCCTACGCTTACCACGCTGGCACGAATCCTGAGAACATGTGGTCTCCATCTCACTTAGGATCAACAAGAACAAGACCAATGAATTTGTTGAGAGTAATAACCCTACGCTTACCAATTACTAAAATAAAATAATTACTATAACCAACTCTTTTTTATGTAAAATCAATAATAAAAAAAATAACCAAGTGCTGTGAGTATAGTCTACGAAGGATTTAAATTACAAGCAACCGGCATGTGAAACACCATAGTTTTATTTAAAACGAAAAGGTAATCCACGAAAAATTAGCTAAGCACGACGAATCCCACGCTAACAATTAACAATTGAACTCATCACCTTGTGAATATGTGTAGTTAACCAAAATTAGATCAAGAAAAAAAAGTACAAGCATCGGCGTGCCTGATGTATCGTTAAACATTTAAAAGACGTCTCCAACTCCAATAACTTCAGTGGCGGTGCTGCTAATTATCGATGAATTAAGAAATCTTATTTGCACAATTTAGAATTTGAGATAGAAAGAATACAAACATGCCCTACCCACTACCCACCAGAAACAGAGCAAAGTCCTTGGCTCCCAATGTTAATTTCTCACCTCTATAACTTATTCATTAAGCCATGGTATCTGAGTAGAAACAATATCAGATATCAGACCAATAGAGGAAAAATATTACTCAAAATAGAAGCAAAATATTGCTTTCCCAAATCCCATATCAAATTGAAAAACAGAAACGAAACCCCTATAAAATTGTTAAGGCTATACATATTGTATGGACATTCGTTTGTTGGCCTAATCCATCACATTAGGTCTCTGAAATTACAGAAATTTCCCAACAGATCTTTAATGATTACAAAAACTTCTAGATCTGGGACAACCGCCAGTCGTCATCGTCGACAGGCGGTGGAAGATTGAGGTCAAAGAGCCGCAACCTCATCCCAGGAGGAACCTTTTCCTCTGAATCCGTTGCTCCGTTTTTCGACGATGAATCACAATGGTCGAGGTTTCTGGACTCTGTTTCTTCTTTCTTCTTACAAAAGGCATGTCGACTGTCGGCAAAAACGACATCCTGGTTCGCACCACCAAGCACGGAAAACGGCTGATTGGGTGGGAGAAGGGAATGGTGTATTATAGCAGGAAAAGAAGCGTTAGGAATCTTTGAGTCGAACTTTACAACTCTATTTTCTTTGGTGCGCTGGTTCGAAAAGGAGAAGCAGTCGAAGTTTGTTTTGGCCTTCGGACCTTTGAAGGAAATGGCGGCAACGTCGTAAGCCCTGGCGGCTTCTTCAGCGGTGTTAAAAGTGCCGAGCCAAACTCTGGCCTTTTTCACAGGGTCTCTGATCTCTGCAGCGTAGCGACCCCATGGCCTTTTCCTTACTCCTCTGTAATGAATTTCTGATCTACCAGAATCCCTTTCCTTCCTTCTAGCCATACCTTCGGAATTCGGAATTGAAGACAACCTGAGTTATTATGGGTTATAATAGCCGTCCAATTTGTTTGTATATATATAGAGGGGGAAAACGAGTGGCGGAAGGTGGAGAGATACTTCTGTTGCGCAGTGCCGGAGGAGTCGCGTCGCATTTAGAGAAAGGGCGGTGAATGACTTGTCGGTGGGTGGTTTGACTATGCCGCCGTGATGGTAAATGACTTGTCGGTGGGTGGTTTGACTATGCCGCCGTGATGGTAACGGCATCGGCATTTGCTAAGTTATTTTCGCTCATGTTCTTCTTAACCGTAGAACCGACGTGGAAGTTTTCACCCAATGGCCATTTCTTCACATGGTATGACATGACTCCGATTTATTTTTTTTTTCGACTCAGCAGTGACCTGTGACCTGTTTACCATGACTGGTCGAGCTCTATATACGAAGGAGTAAACGCGGATAGCGGCTAGAAATCAGCAGTCACCCCTACTCCTCCGAACTTAATGTCATTCGAGTGCAGTGTACGACAATCTTTTTATATTTTTATTTAATTGTTAAAATTTTATATATATTTTCGAAGAGAAAAATAACAAATAAGAGTGATAGAGGCTACAACAGGGTGTAAAGTTGTAACACATGTCTAATTTGTAAATGATATTATAGTTTTAGGTGAAGCCACCAAGCAAAATGTTATATAATTCAAGTAATGCTTGGATTGTTTCACATAAGTTAATGAGGCTTATTTAAACATTCAAAAGAGTCAATTTTATACACAAAATGTTGTAGCAACAAAACTCTTTTGCACTATCTTAGGATTCTAGTCTCCACTCAGAAGACCTGTCCTCACTGTCCTGACTAATGGATCTCTATCCACTGGAGATTATTGACCTCTCTGCTCTGTCACCTCCAAAGATCCGTCTCAAATCTATTCTAAAGACAGTCCTTCGGTCTAACACAATTCTACTCAATCTCTATCTCTGATCTAGCACAAACCTGTACTCAAATCTGCACCAAACTCAGTCCTCAAATTTGCACTAAACACAATCCTTCGGTCTAGCACAAATCTGCTCAATGATCTTTGTCCTCAAGCCTTAACTCAAGGTTTGACTCAACTCTGTTGGATCTGCCCTAAACCTTAACTCAAGGTTTGAACAAATCAATCAACTCTGCTCTCAAGTCTTCTCAAAGACTTGTCTCAAATCTGCCTTGTAAGCTTCCACAAAAGCTCACACTAATCTATCCACAAGTCCTCTCTAGAACTTGTCCAAATCTACTCCACAAGTCCTCTCTAGAACTTGCTTAAATATGCTCAAAAAGTCCTCTCTAGAACTTGCTCAAATCTGCTCTACAAGTCCTCTCTAGAACTTGCTCAAATCTGCTCAATAAGTCCTCTCAAGAACTTATCCAAATTTGTATTGTAAGCTTCCACAAAAGCTCACACAAAATCAGTCCATAGTGATAGAAGAAATATTTAGGGTTCTCACCCCCAAGTGAGCCAATCATTCCCTAACAGCTAACCTATGAAAGAGCATACACCAAGAAAAATAGGTCCATTTGATCTCCAAAGCTACATCCCACATAGAGTGGAATAAACATTGTCAATCTGTATTAAACGATTTAAGATACCATTGAGCATTGAGTGTGGGTACCATGGGCAAGTGGGGGGAAATCCATGAGTAATATTTGTTGGGCTTATAATTTTTTAAAGGTTGTTGGAATGCCATTTCCAATATTTCCACCATAGATGAATACACCTAACACCAATTTTTAAAGCATATCATGGGGGACTGCATCCTTAACCACATAGGTCTCTTTATCCTACTCCAAGAATTTGAATTGAGACTTGATTAAATCCATGAAAGTCAATTTCAAGTGTGTTTGGAGAAAATACCTAAAATGACCTTTATTCCTTTGTGAAAAAATATAGGGCCCCAATCCAATGGACTTTAACTAGAGTGTAATCTTAATGCATAAAAATAGGGGACCACCAAACTAAGTGAAGATTGATGGACAAGCTAGTGTTTGGCTCATTGTCATTCTAAAAAAGTTACGATTTGATATAATTCTAGGCCTACTAGATGCCTTGGATTTGCGCAAACACCTTCATAACTAGGAGTGAGGGTAGACCAAGCCCTCTCCAAGTTGTCCATCCATGGGGAGTGCCAGAAGCAATATAGTTATGGAGAAGGATTTTCTAGGTTTCATTGCTTGAATGACTCTAATAATCCATTTTGCATAGAGAGCTATCCCTTGTCTTTGGGTGTCCAAAAGATCCAATCCTCGAGGTTCCCTCAAGAGAAAACAAAACTCCTAGGCTAATTTTTGAAATCCTTTCCTTTCCTCAAAAGAATCCCACAAAAAATCATGAAGGATTTGTTCTTGTTTTTAGTAGGAGGCTCTGGAAGGGGCCCAACATGATGAGTAGTAGACATGAGTAGCAACCAGAATCTTAGAACAAAGTTGAAATTTTTTGGCTAAAGACAGAGGTTTGGTAAGCCACTTGTTTAACTTATTTTCCACTCTATCTAGAACATATTACCACAACATCAAGGATGAATATTGCAAGGCAAAGCGAATACCCAACAACCTAAATATTTCTCTATGTTGGATCAAATTTCCAAACATAACTCTTAAGCCAAGATGATCTTGGCAGGAAGGATTGTTTGTAGCAATGGAAATTTTGCCATTGGATGCTAGGGATTGAGGCCAAATAGAATATCTCAAAATATTATAGGGTGTGCGTAGTATTTTCTCTCAATAAGAGTGAGAAAGGAGTCATTTGCAAAGTTCTTATTCACCAATTGCTGAGAGGTGCCAAGAAGGACAACCCCTTTTACCTAACCCTTAGAGATAGTTTCTGCTAAAAGAAATCCAAACCCTTCAATTGCCAAAACATATAAGATATGAGCAAAAGGAAATCCTTGATGAATGGATCTATGACAACCAAACAAGAGGGATTGTTTACCATTAATAGTGAGACAAATAAAGGCATTCGAGAAAAGCACTTTAATAGTGCATAAAAATTTCTGGCCAAATCGTAAAGCTTGTAACATGGCTAGAATGAAAGATCATTCAATAATCATAAGCTTTAACAAAATCAATCTTTAAAAAAATGATCTTTTTGCTAAGATTTCCTTGCCCGTTCCATCCCTTCCCAAACAACAATAATATTTTTTAGGATATATTTGCTCTTGTTTGATATAAACAAATGATTAGGGGAGAAGATTCCTTACTTTGAGAGCGAAAAATTTAAACTATAGTCTTATAAAAGACGACGTTTAACAAGGTGATAGATCACCAATTGCATATATCTTTAGGGTCCCCAAATTTAGGAACGAACTTTATATTTCCCCAAATATGCATCCCCAAATCAATTAATTATAATTGACATAAATTTTAGCTTTAACAACTGGTTTGTGGATTGACAATGTAAAATCAAAGTACGCTTACAAAGTCTATCCGTCAACTCGTAGTGGACGTTAATTTCAGTGTTTGGCGCCTCCAATAAGACAATTTTAGAGATATTAAACAATTACGTAGCTGCGACGTAAACCCATAGTTCACATAGCAACTGCGATTAGTGAGTGGTCATGCCTTGAAAAATTTAAAGCAGAAAAAGGCTGGAAACTTAGCAATCACCTCAAAACATTTAATCGCTTAATGGAATGAAATAGGCGTTAATTTATTAAAAACAAAACCAACAGCATGAACTTAATTTCTTCATTATTATGTATGCAGAGATTTGAGATTATAAATAACATTAATAAAATAAAAATACAATACTTCGAATTTAAAGTTTTTTTTAAATGTTTTATTTTAAAATTTTATCAAAACTATAAATCTACATACAATCAAATAACTGATTAAATAAAAAATTTGAGGCTGTGTAAGCCTACACCCCTCCACAACGTTCCACAAAGAATCAAAAGTTGACGACAAGAGCACGTGATTAAAAAATAGTTGGCAACTACAGCACGTGATTAAGATATACCATTGACGACTAAAGCACGTGATTAAAATATACAGTTGACCATTAGAGCACGTGATTAAAATATATAGTGGAGGTACAACTGGATGCCCCCAACCTTTCCATACACGGCCGCCTCGTTCTGTTGCCGTACCTTCTTACTTCTTCTAGCCGTATGTGCAAAGCCGGCAGTCTTGACGAATTGAATAGCATTAACACGTTGCCTTCTAATTAATAATAAATATTGAGATAACGTCCACTCAGAGGCAGCGTTCCAGGAATTATTTTTTAAAATTTGAGCACGTTATCGACGTATCATGAAAAGAGACGTCGGTTTAGCAAAAGCTACTGCCCGCAGTATTCGGGGCAGGCTTCGCAAAATGTAAAAATCAGTCGTCAAATAAACAAAAAGTTTAATGCAATCTAAACAGCATCGAAAATCCAACATGTGCAATGAAAATTGGGTTTTTAACTTAAAACAAAATAAGCGTTTGTCTGGAGTTCTGGACAGGTATATTTCTATTTTGTTTTTTTTGAAAAAAATGCATCCGTGTCATTGTGAAACACTTTCCATCTACTGCCGGACGTGACAGGAACCAGTCATAGACCACAAGAATCTTTAGAACAATAGGTTGAAAACGAAATATTAACTCGGAACTAAGATGTTGATTTCCAATATCACTTTGATAAACGAAAACGGGACCCATTTAGCAAGCAACAGACCAACGTGTAATCAAATATCAAATTTCAATCATATGTTATTAAATTAAAGTGAAACAAGATAAACCAAAATTAGACTCACAAGTAGATAGATAGATAAATATTAATGTAGAAAGAAATTATATATTTTTCTTAGAGTTGGTCACAACTACACTATTTTTAGTAAATCATATGGTTGTTTCCATCAAATTTATTCCGTTTCATTATTGTTGAGTTGGTATCGTTGGTCTGATGCGTACTCAAGAATTCAAATCAGACTACTATCTTTACAAACAGGAGGCATCTGATGCGTACTCAAGAATTCAAATCAGACTACTATCTTTACAAACAGGCTGCCTCCGAGGTTTGAACCTGAGTGTTTTCTTTGATAAATGCCTGAACAGATAAACATTTACCAATCCACCTAGCCTTCGGGAGCAATGTGCAATCATAGAATATATCACTAGACTAAAATGGGACAAGATAAAGGAAAAAAAAAAACTTATTTAACAAACATACAAATATTAACGCGGAAAGAAATTCCAATCTAAAATATGTCAGGGACAACTTAAAGAGCGGAGATCAGGAGAGAGCGTTGCCTTCGCCTCCATTTCGTTGTCTGCTACTTCTGACAAGGAATGACGATCGCCATGTTTCTTGACTTCATTTTTTTTTTCTTCTTATAGAAAGCCCGTCTATGGTCGGCGAAAACAAGATTCTCTTCTCCGCCAGCAAACAAGAAAAATGGCCTATCGTCTAAAACGTGGGAATGACATAGAGCAGAGAAGGAAGCGCTAGACTTCTTCACGTACAAGTTGAACTGCAGATCTGTTTTGCCTTGTGCCCTAGTTGGACGCCGAGGAATAGGCGAAATTAGTTTTGGCCTTGGGACCTCTCGAGGAAATAGCGGCACAATCGAATGTCCTGGCGGCATTTTCAGCGGTGTCAAAAGTACCAAAAGCCAAACTCTAGACTTTTTTTTGGTAGCGTAGGGACCCCACGGCCTCCTCCTTACCCCCTGTAACTCTGATCAAAGCTCTTTGGTTACTTGAGCCATACGCATGGAATTTAACACACCGTTCGTACCCTTCACGTTCTAAAAAGTAATGGTTACTGTGAAAAAATATATAGAAGAAGGAAAATAGAAAAGTGAAAGTAAAATAATAAAAAGTAAGTATATGCATAAAAAATAATAATTTTTTAGTTTAGATTATTTATTTGTAATAATGAGTTTATATATTCTTGTATTTAATATTATATTATTTATTCATTTATATTCAATGAATGGGTTGTTCATAGTTGGATTAGATTATATGGAATAGTGATTGTAGATTTTAGAGTAGTGAAGCAACATCAAGGAACAAGAAGACTAATTATGAAGTATTAAGATGTATTGAAGAATATTGTATTGTAATCAAGCAATAAAACAATTGGATTTATGAATGAAGTTTAATGTTTTGCAGTAGCAATTATGTCTCTCTTTTTTTATTTACATATTTTTTTCTTCTTTATAAACTAACATTTGTTATTAGACCAAAGATTTGTCTATGATGAGATATGTTAGTTAGTTTTTTTTTTTTTTTTGTTGAGTGAGTAGAGTTTGTTCAATCTAAACCTAGGTGATTCTATTTTGTGGGAGATTGTGCTTTGCTAAAGTTTAGAGTCAAATTTTTGAAAAGAGAACAACAACAATAAGAGTTTAAGACGGGTAGTAGCAATAATAGTTTAAATATTACTTTTTTCATATTCCTTTATTTAAGGGAAAGAATTATATTTTTTGGAACATGCAAAAAACTATAGCATGTCCAATCCTAAGAATGTTACTATACGAATACTTCTAGTTGAGTTGTGGGATCAAAATCATATTGAAAACAAAAGAAAGTCACCAACATCTAGTTCAAAAATATGTGAATGTGAATGCACTATAGAGCAAGTGTGCTTGTAATAATAAATTGAAGAAAAAGTTTTATTTAGAATATTAAAGATTGAAACATTAAGCATTAAAGAGGAGAATGTTGGAAAAATAATGCTTAATGTGAAAAACACATGAAAAAGAAAAAAATAGAAAAACAATTGTGATATAGCAAGATGGATGACAAAATACTAAAAGTGAGTACAAACATAATAAATACAAGTCTAAACATATAAAATATGATATATATTCTTGTATTCAATATTAGTTGATATATGAGTACTGATGGATCAACCAACCATTGGTTGTATATGGAGTAGTAATTGTGAATTTCAAGTGATGGAGTGGTATAAAGAAACAAGAAGATTGGTAGTCTAAAATATCAAGATGTGTTAAAAATATTTTACTGTAATCAAACAATAAAACCACTAAATCAAGAATAAAATTCAAAATATATATATTTTTGTTTTTCTTTGTTTGTTATATAGAGGAATTTGGTAACTACTTTTCTTTCTTAACAACTTGGTCATAGGGTCAAGTCGAGTCAAGTCGCATTGTCTTTATTCGTAACATCAATTCATGGTGTTACTATAACCCCTATCTTGTCTTGGTAAACATGACCTAGAGTGAAGGAGACCTTAGGTGGATTAAGGTTGGTACTGCAGTCATCAAGTTGGGCGCACACGAACTCAATTCAAACTACTACCTTTGCCCAGATTGAACATATGCTCCCAAGGTTTTAACCTAGGTCTCCTTTTGATAAGTGCACGTCTTACCAATTCACCTAGTCTTTGGAGACTAAACTTTTAGGTTAGAAAGAAACCTTGAAAGCTGTTCTTAGGTGGCCAGTAATACCATCCCATCCGGTATACTACTACCCAATCCATAGTCTACTACCCAATCCATAGTCTTTGAAGACTAAACTTTATGGTTAGAAAAAAACCTTGATAGCTGTTCTTAAGTGACCGGTAATACCATTCCATTTGGTAAGAAAGCCACAAAATTTTTTTTTCCCTATTGAAAAACCAAGGTCGCCTTCTCCACTTATGTCTTTTCTTTTCTATTATATATATTTTTTCTTTCATGAAATGAAAACACTCAGAGATATCCCATGGTAAATTACATTGTGCTGTGGTGTTTCTTTATATAGAAGGGGAAAACGATTGGCGGAAGGTCGGCAGATACTTCAACTTCGAATTGCTTGAGGAGTCGCGTTATATTAGAGAGAGAGACGTACGTTAAAACACTACAGCCATACTTTTCCACGCTCGCCATTTGTTCCTGCAGCGTGCTTTCATCAATCAAAAGCTATGTGCCGACTTTTATTTTCTTTGCTGACTCAAGAGAACGCGGATTGCTGCCATAGACTAGTAATGTGAGAGTTTAGCATTACTGTAACTCTTTGCCCTTCGCCGTACATGAGGCTCTCTTATTCGCCTGATATTGTACGCGTGGTAAGTCATCCTTCAACGGTCCAACCAGCGGGGAAATCGACCTATCACGGAGAGATCCGTCTGCAATTTTAGTTATCTTATAGTCGATGAATAATGGGTAGTTGTAATCATGACTTCGTAGATGATAATTCCGACGAAATCCATTTTCCTGTGTCAAATGGAAAATTTCTCTTTGCAGCTAGTGCGGCTTACCTAGAAAACGTCGTTGGTGGTCTCAACATCGAAGATTCGTAAGCGTCGTGAAGGGATCGGAAGAAAAGAATGTAAATTCTAAAACTGTCGTCTCTCACTTGCCAACTCTGCTTATGGGACTCTTATTCCAAGTTTGCCTCGACTATTTTGCCACAGTGTATTCACATATAATTTAGATTACTAATTTTCTATGTTCTAATGTTGTAGGTTTACATCTTGCATCCCGTATCAAGGTGTTCTTATCTCATGATGATATTCAAATGGCCGTTATATCTAACATCTTAAAGGACTAATCACAGCACCCAATGGTGTGTACTAAAAAAAATTCAAATAGCCCTTATATTTAACACTTATGACTTCTAAACAAAGGTCTCACCTGTTTTTGGATACTTGTAATCCTTCGTAACACTCGGTCATTTATGTATCCTATTGCATAACATAAATAAGTTAGGATATTTTCTATAGGCTTCTTTATTATTAAGATTTTTTTGAAGTTGCACTTAAACTTTATATAGCTAGAGATAGGTATTTTCTATTGACTTATTATTAAATTTTTGGAGGTGCACTTAAAACTTTATATATAGATAGGGATATATATTTTTTATAGGCTTGTCCATTATTATAATTTTTTTTGGTGTGGTTAAATTATATAATTTGATGGTGAAGATTTTAGAATTAATAAAGTTCTCAAGATTAATATCTATAAGTTATATTTGATAAGGAATAATTTTCATAGAAGATTTAAATGTTTAATATTTGTTTATTTATTATGATTTCAATTGATAAACATGGTTAGATTTAAATTTTAAACTTTTTTGGAATTTCAAAATCATATATATATATATATATATATATATATATATATATATATATATATATATGTAATTTTACTTTTTAAGTTATTTATACAATTTGTTAGATAAGAATATATTTTTATGTTGATAATTCAAGGTCACATCTTCTAAAAAATTGTTGTTAAAACTAAGAGATCCCACTGATTTAACTATTCTTAAGTTTATTTGTGCATCCAATATGATTAAATCCAAATTCTAGAGTATTTCCAACAACAATATCCCATGTTCTTTTTCATTAGGGTGGAAGAAGGGGTTTTGAAAGGGGACCCAAACCTTTGATAAAAAAACACCGACAAATCTATTAATAATCTCAAAAATTAGACATCACAAACAAAAGAACCTATAAAACTAAAACAATCCAAAGTGCGACAAACCACAAAGTGAAATGATATTCCAAGACCAAACAAAACAAGAACCCAAAAGAGCAAAAAACCCATAAGCAACTGGATTAAAATACCTTAACACCATAGAAGATATGTAAATCTCTATTTTCAAGCTTAACATTACCTACATTATCATATTTTTCCTCCTACCTTGTGTGTCATTTTACTTCTTTTGTCTAAGGCTATTACTATTTGGATCCCATTGGCAATATATGTCTCTATCTCTTTTTATTTTATTTTCCTATTGGAATGTATCCCTTGAGATTTAACAATACCCACATCAATTCCTAACTTCTTTTGATGTCTGGTTTTTGAAGTTGGGCAACTTTTTCTAGATTAGCTAAATTTCCTAGGTTCTTTTTTATTTGATCTACCCACTTTTTCAAAACTATTTGGTTCTACTCATCTTCATCTTCCTCATTTTCTAATTAGATATTTCCATCATCCATATTTTTCAAGAGGCCATTACCTTCATCTCCAAAAGTAATCTCTTGAAGCATATCAAAGGAATCAAGATAAAGAACATTATTCATTTGTGAGGAGGGTAAATTATCACATACCTTCACCTTATCTATCATAACTTGATTCTAAAATGAATAATCCTTCTACATATCAACTTAATTTATTTTTAGGGATCCTATATTCCATGATATCTTCCTTTCTAGAACCCTCTAAGGTTGAGACCATTTGCTTTTCACTCTGAGGGTTTTTAGCTTCCAAGATATCTTTCTTCCTAGAATCCTCTTCTTCAATTTGCTTTTGTTATCATAATTTATGACCTTGGAAAGGAGGCTTCTAGTTTGGGCATGCCCGAGTCAAGTACCCTAAATTCATACAAACCCCACATTTAATAAAGAGATTCTCATATTCTTAAGGCTGATTCCAAACACCTAATCTTGAAATCAACCAAATCAAATTTGGTAAATTTCCTTTAGTTCCATATTAAGACATATCCTGGCAGAGACAAGGCAAGATTTGAACTTGGTGGTCGGATCCATAGCAATTAGATGGTCCATATCCTTAGCAATACAAACAAAAACCTCCTCATTCCAGTAGTGAAAGGGGATATTTGTTAATCTCATCCTAATTAGGGCCTACAAATTTTTTTGGCTCTTCAAATTAAAATTAAGTCCCCATCTCCTTAGGAAAAGGCCATGCCTTCCAAAGAACCATGATCTACCCCATAAAATTCTCTCTGAATCAACAAAATAGTTTAGCTTCACCATAGAAAATCCCTAGAGAGGGTGACAATCTCCACATGACCATTCGACCTCCACTTACTAGAAGCCTATTTTTTTACCACATCAAAGTTAGGTCTAACACCCATAAATAAGCCGACCAAGTGATGGAATCCTTGTTCAATGACCATATTAACCAGGTCATCTGGAATAAAAAGTTGGCCCTTTTTTGGAAGTAGATCAAACTTGGTCTTTGAGGACTTAGGCTTGCCCAACACCACTTGAGACCAAGACTATTTTCTCTTATCTTTTGGGTCCAAAACATCACACAATGAAGAAGTTATCCCATGTTAATTAAGGGTCCTTTAACAACATTTTGACTTTATTTTGATTAATTTTTATGGAGATAGGTCACCATATTCTCCTTTAAGAGCGTAACTGTATTTTACTTTAAGATTAAGTTTGAGATGTTTTATATTTCTTATTTAAGAACTTCAACAAAAAATATAAATATGAATACATTATAAAAAAACACAATTTTAAACATCTATATGTAAATATAAGTAAATTTAAAAAATATTTCACATAGAATATTTATCTTAGGTTTACAATATTAGGTATGTTCCCTTATACTCCAACCTTAGACAACATTTAATATAATATATGCCATGACCAAAAAACCATCCAAATATGGAAATGTAGAGATCAAATAATAACAATTATTTTTTTTAAAGATGAATGAAAAAATCATTTCAATGTTTTCCTCAACACTAGATCAATTTTTGTGATTGTTCTTGTAGTTTATATTATATATATATTAAATATTACTTTTCCTTTTGCTCTTTGACATTGTGTATTGGAGATGCACTAAGCATTTCCATTAGAAAGAAGTTTTTAATATAAGTGAATACACATTTAAATTACACATAAGAAAATAAGAAACAATTCTTTCATACCATCAAAATGGTTCATTTATCTAAAAAAAATATTATACAATTTCTTTTATATAACTCATCATTTGTATGATATTTTATTTTAGACTTTTATTTCATGATTGACCTCTTCAAAAAAACACCTCTTATTTGAGGAATTGTATATAATTTCCTCAATAGGGGTTCTTCTATGGACATAAGGTTTGATGGATTATTTGAATGCAATGGTCATCTCATAACTACTATGAGACAACCATCACATTAATTTTTACCTTCTATTGTTATAAATAAAATTATCTACACCTTCATTCTTAAAATAACATACATATATTAAATGTAGCATTATTAATTGAGTGAAATATGGCAACTCTTGTATATGCTTATTTTATCAATATCATTTGTTGGTATTCATAAGATAAATTCAAATTAATATGGTTTAGAAATTATAGATTATCAAATTTTAGGTGTTTTTATTATGAACCATTGTGTCTATATGTAAAGACACATGAGCTATATAGAGTACTTACCTTAACCAATAGTTGTTCATTCATCAATTATTATTTAGTATATTATTCAAATATATATTTAATATATATAAATTTGAGATCATCTACCACAAGTTGTATTAGAACCAGATTCTTGAACCTATGGTTTAACTTATAGTTGATGACTAGATTTTTTTGGTATTGTAGCTTACATCAATTTTTTCTTGTGACTAAGTTGCTTACTAAAATATCCAAAAGACTTAAACAATAATTTTTGGGTATGTATAAATTATAAAAATGATTAGTATATAATTTTAAGTAATGGTAGAGTCATTACAAAAAATTGCAAATCAAATAAAATAAGTTATGAAACAAATAAATGAAATATTTAGTAACATAAAGGAAAGTATTAAAAATTTTGAGGCCTTAATACTAAATCTCATCAACATCAACCAGACTAATGAAGATAACAACACGTTTGATAATGATCCTACTAAATCTAACCAAAAAATCTTCTTCTATTCTAAAACAAATGAACCCCAATTCCTCCTCCCTCGCATTTCACACCACAAATAGAAAAAATATATTTTGGACATGGAACACACTCTCATCTACTCACCTCTTTATTGTCCCATCCATTAGGACTTCACCATATTAGTCAAATAAGAAAATGGATGTCATTGCTCTTATTGTATAAGGAAAAAACTTAGAGTCTACTTATTGTTGCTTGTACTCACCCAAAATAATTATGCAATCATGGTATTCACATCATCCTCCAAAGACTATGCAAATTATATTCTCATCACATGGGACATGAACAAATCCATAAATCACTACTTGTACAAAGACTTGGAAATTAAAAACATGAATGATCCTTAAAAACTAGAGAGGTCTAAGGAATATTTTTGTGGTGGAGGATAGCCCTCTCAATCTAAGCTTGTAGCCAGAAAATACTTTTCCAATGAAACCCTACCATAATAATTTGTTCAAGAGGGAACTATGGAAAGTCATATATTTCAACAAGTTTGTAGCAAGTTCAAACGATGTGAGAGAAATCCTAAAGACACATTTGGATGTTCAAAAGGATTTTAATGAATAGAATAATGTGAGGGATCCCATGGGAAATATATATTATAGTTTAAATAGTGGAAAGAAAGTAATTGTTTTATATTTATTTGATACTCTCATGTAACTAACTACTAGGCATTTGCATTGCCATGACTACTACATCTATAAAAGTGAAGGATTTTCCTCTTCTCTCTATATATTGAGGAGGTCTAGCATGTTATATCTATTATCTAAACTAGAGAAACTATATAGTTATAAAATCATGCTTTTCACTTCATACCCCAAGATATATGCAATATTATTACTAGAGAAACTTTGTGTTAGTTCTCTTATGACTCATCATTTGTAGAGTGATTCATATAGGAGCAATAAAAATAGTAATATTGTGAAGGGTCTTTCTTTCCTTGGGAAAAAAATTAAGAATGTTGTGGCTATTTATAATGATGTTGCATTATATAAATTGTAGACAAAGAATGTTTTTTGGATTAAGCACTTCAAGGGTGATCATTAAGACACATAATTAGGCAAGTTTATATAGTTTTGTGAGGGAGTAGTATGGTATGAATATGTGTGATACACAATAAAAATGAAATAGGGAGATAACATAAAATATATAAAATCACAAAGATCCCCAACCAAGCTCCTATGTATTATATGTTGCTCCAACATACAAGAGATGGGAAGAGAATCCTCTTTTTCAAGTATAAGAAAGGAAATACCTAGTGGTAAAGTGGTAGGAAAGGTTACGACAACATATCTAACTAACCATCATTGATTGGATGGTCATGGACTTCCTCATGGTATGGGAACAAAGTCTACTTCTTCTATTACATGTCTATATTTACTCATATGATCTTCTTAATTCCAAAATATCTTGTGTAGTTCCTCTTTATCCTAATAATTTTAATGTTGGATGTATTCCTCTACAATATTTAAAGTCTAAACTTGTCATTGTTAAAATATTTCAAGTAAAAGTTATGAATGCTTTAAAGAAGACATCTATATCAAGGTCTTATCCTGTAAAGGATAAACCTATTGAAAATAAACCTCTTATAGATCAAAATCTAGTTCAATAAAAAAAATATGCCATTTATTCTTGACGAGTTAAAACACCAATGAAGTCAATTTTGGAGGAATTGTTCAATTTCATATATTTTAAGGAAGCTAAGTTTTATTTATAGGACTTGAATTGTGATCAATATTACCGTTAATTTGTCTAGCTTGTAGTAACCGTGCCTAGGGTGAAGTCCAAGAGCGTTTTCCACTTTGTTAGGAGTAATAGACCTAAAATCAATAAAAGAATCTTCATGGGAATCCCACTCCTTTGTTTCCACTTCCTATGCTTTGAGGGAAAATAATTATTAACTGAGAGGATACGTAGTAAACCTAATCACTACCATATTATATTCTCTAAAATTATATTTTAATTTTATTCTATCTATTAGTAACCTATTAAATAGTTATTTAATAAAGGGACTGTATGCAGGTTATGTATGTAAAAACCTAATCAAATACACATTGGTTGTAACAATATAAACTCACTTATAGGTTTGGTAGACAAGGAATATGGTTTGATAGGGGTAATTTTTTTTGTTTTTAAGTTTAATTTTATACCCATTAGTAACTAGTACATAGTATTGAATACTACTTTTGGGATTATGACCACTGCAGTTAGCCTCCCAAGTGGACGAGATTAGCCAAATCCTGTAGGAGGTTCCTTTAGTGATTCTATCTTTCTCACCCTCTACTTTAGTGAATCCAAAATCATGGTTTGGGTTATCCTCTAGGGCTCATAAAACCTAGAGGATAGATGCATAACTCCAATCCTTAACATGTTATGTGGAACCTTGATTATATATTAACTCATCTATTTCTAAACATACATGGATTTTAGTGTAGATGCTATAGTGCTTAATTGGTGACCATGCATCTAGATTAATATCTAGCACCATGGGCAATTAAGGTCATGCCATTCACCTAGCACTAATCATGGTCTCCTTGATAAAATTGTAAATAATGTGGTGGTTGTCCCATACCAACCCACCATGGAACCTTATCATAGATTCACATAAATATCCTACCCAAATTTCTTATTTGATAACTTCATACAAGGTCCACCACTGTACTGCTCGTACAATGACTTTTATGGATGTCCCATACCACCCATCCTTAGCAACCATTCTTAAAACTTTGTTGATTGCATCCACACAATCCAACAGTATTAGGTGACTTGATTTCCAAAGTTATTCATCCTTTCTGATGATTTAGTCAAAGGATAAGTTTAGGTTCATGGTAACCTCCTCTTTGATATTTCTACCAAATAAGGGTGTAAATACTAACACATAGTTAATTACTCTTACATTACTATAAGAATAAAATAAACCTTAAAAGAGTTGAATTTACTTAAATAAAATAAAGCAAGGCTATATAAGAGATGTGAACATAGTTGATTTTACCCCTCGTTTTGTTTTAAGAGGAATAGTAACCCTACTGACTTTTCTAGGTTTCCCAAAAAGAATTCCTCATAATATAAACAAAAGAAAAATAAAGTTTCCCTTAATCACTTTTCATTTAAGGTGGTAAAAGATCTTGAACTATAGTCAATCTTACCACTTCCCTTAATCTTACATATTACCTCTCTATAACTGAAACCAAGTGGATATTGCCGAGTCTAGCATTTCAAACTCTTGTTCTAGTTGGGATTAGAATGACTCCCCTAAATACATACATACATACATACATACATACATACATAAATATATATATATATATATATATATATATATATATATATATATATATATATATATATATATATATATATATATATATATATATTCGAATGTAGATAAAATATATATTTGACTATTCCGCCATTTGTTTGAATAAACATTCAAAGCTATTCTGATTTTTAAAGAATATATTACAAGGTAAATGGAGAAACAAGTTTTAAATATGTCAACTATGCTGGTAAGATGTATACATGAGTTTAATTTATTTTAAATTTATATAGCTTAGAGTTACCTTAGTAATAATTATAATAAAATAGACATATATAGAGAGGTTTTGTGAATCATTCACTTAGAGGAAGGCAACCATCCAATTAACCATCATGGCTGACTTGTAACACATGGAAAAATATTTTCGCTAGTTCACCTTACAACAAAACTGTTGGTCACAAATCCACCTAGTTACAAAATCTATTCTTTGTGCACCCTAGACCCGGACAACATTGAAATATCGAATGAAAGGAATGCCCTCTTATACAATATCCAAAGAGGGTTGGCTCCATTTCTAATATATATGGCTATAAGTTAGCAATATAGGATGGGGATAAACTAACAATCAAAATTCAACCAAGAAGCAATTAGCATACAACAAAAATGAAAGCATAGGTACTTATAGTTCTGCAAGGAAAATATCCAAAAAGCATCTCAGTATTCACTCTCTCACAAGCAAATATTAAATTCAGTTGCAAAATTTAAACACAACAAGTAATAGAGATGAATGTATTCAGAAATGACATATAGAAAATCATCAAATGCAACATTATTCAAAGAACCGAAAGCTGAAGTATTTATATTGATGCAGGAAACCTAAAGTGTTTTTTTGTAGAGTGTCCATCCTCCTTTCTTACATGAAAATAACTAGTATTTATAGAGGGTCGCACCTCTTTCATTTAATGCACTTACAAACAAAATGTTGGTAGATCAAAAACCAGCTAGAATAATTTCCTCCTCGGCATCAGTGATATTCTGTCAAAATATTTTTCATGGAAACTACAATCCAAATTTTATGGAAGAATCACATGGATAAATTAGCATGATTAAATGATAGGAAGCAGCCTTGAGCGTTGGTGCATTGGGACGTAGTAAAATTGCTTGAGAATCGAGATCTTGGTCATTGAATTCGCTTGAACCTTACACCTTGGAACTCCACCTTTGCCAAGAAATTTCACTTATCATTAAGTCTATATTGAATAACAACAATATCAGTGGGCGGTGCATTGAAAATAAATAATAATAGGATCTACTCTTGCAAATTTGAAGCAGAAATCCTAGAAACCCTGCTTACATTGCTTCAAAAATTAAATTCCATTCTTCATTGACCATTCTTGAGAGAATCTACAAAAATAGCACTTTGGGAAGCAATGCTCTTGAGAATAAATTCCAAGGAATTGATTTCACTTGAAAATAGGGTGCAACAACATTTCTGGGGCCACAATGGGTGACAACAACAACTTCACTCAGCTTCTAACTGAGATCTTGGTGACTTCAACTGAAATACTTCTTCCACTTATCATCTTCTTATGCTTCGAAGAAAACACCTTCTCTTTTGATGCAGGAGTATCCGATGGCAGTAGAGCAATCTTGCATCAACCAAATTTTTCTAAGTGTTTTGCAAAGAAAAATATGTGTCACGATATCACGACAGAAAAAGTGTGGCGATATCACGACCAAAATAGGAGAGAGAAGATGCGACAGACAAAATGTCATGAAATCGCGACATGTCATGATTTCGCGACATGTCGCGAAATCGTGACCAAAGCAGGGAGCAGAAGGCGCGAAGGACAGAATGTCACAAAATCGTGACATGTCACAAAATCGCAACCAAAGCAGGGAGCAGAAGGCACAAAGGGTAGAATGTCGTGAAATCATGACCAAAGCCAGGAGCAGAAGGTGCGGAGGATAGAATGTCACAAAATCGTGACCAAAGCTGGGAGTAGAAGGCGTAGAGGATGGAATGTCATGAAATCGTGATCGAGACTGAAGAACGGAGGCATGATAGAGAAACATCATGATTTCACGACATGTCACAAAATTGCGATCGAAGCTAAAGAACGAAGGCGTGATAGAGAAACATGCGATATCGTGACATATCACGATATCGCTACCAAAGCAGAAGAACGAAGGCATGATGGAAATACATTGCGATATCACAACATGTCACAATATCGCGACCAAGGCAGAAGCAAGAAGGCGTGAAGGAAATAATGTCACGATATCACGATCGAAGTAGGAGAGAGAAAGCATAGAGGAGAATTTTTGCGATATCGCAACATGTCACGATATCGCGACCAAAAGAAAAACATGCACTCTAGGTTTTCATAAATGCATTCCTTCATGCACGGTAAGCTAGCGGTAGTGAAGCAGCAGTCTCAGAAGAAGATCCCGCTAAACAATTTGGCCACTTGTGCACGGGAAAATGAAGCATCAGTCTCAGATGAAGATTCCAGCAAGCATGTCGGCCACTCGCGCACTATATCTAGAGATGCATTTATGGCAACTAGCAATGAAGCAACATTTCCAGAAGAAGATTCCAGTGGTTATGGAGACCAGTCACACACCTCACCCAGAGTCCCATCAATGCAACTTTCCAATATTGAGCCAGGTGGTAGTTGCAGATCGTGGAAATTTTGAAAACACAGAGGGTCGAGGCCTCGATAAAAACCTAGGAATTGTAATGAGAAAGGGGTTGTCTTACCGCAGATTGTTGCTGTATGTTTACTGTAAATTCTTCTGAAGCTATACAATGAGAAATTTGGCTCTTGTTTCTTTGTCCTCTATTCTGTGCTAGATTTGTTCTCCATCGTCTTTCCTTTGAAATTTGCTTGCATTCTTTATTTCATCCTCATTTATGACCAAGGCAGGTTACAATTTTAATCGCAATAGAATTTATTATTTTTGTCCCTCCTGAAGGCAATAGGGACTTTCACCCCTTCTGAGAGGTAACATCAACTTTGAATTCTTTGCTTTGAAGTGCATGCATTGCAACTTTATTTCACCCGAAACTCATTTTAAAAACTCCATTCGCTCCCTAAAGAGGCGAAACCACATGGCACCTCTCAACAGGGGCACCTTCAATTTGCTACACCTTAAACTTAGCACCAAGTGCTACTTTTTATTTCCACCCTAGTGTGGGAAAAAACTTTAATATATTAGAAGAGGGCCTTATGCCATTAATCTTCTCCATTTCCTTGAAAATATTCAATATCACCCTTTTATCCCAAAGAGAGGTGATAATAAGTTTCACCTTACTTGGAGAAAAAGCCCTATTTAAATCTTGCTTTGATTTGTTCGAGCCAAGACCACAATGCACTATTTTTTTTTAACTCCTCCTTTTGCTATGTTTCACCCCAAAGAGGGGTGAAAGAGAGTTTCACCTCCCACTTGGGATAAAAATCATTTTAACCTTCCAACTTGTCAGCTCTTCCCATCAAAATAACCATTTGCTCTTCAAAATAATGTTCACCCTAAAGAGGGGAGACAAGAGTTTCTGCTCATCACTTGAGGTGAACGAACCTCAACTCTTTGCTCAACGCCTTTCAACTCCTTTGCATCATGATTTTTACTCGCTTGTATTTTAAACTTATGTTCACCCCAAGGGAGGGGTGAAACTACTTTTAATGTCTATTTTGGGTGAAAACACATCCTTCTTTCTTTTCTTGGGTATTTTCGAGTGATTTTGATTTCTTCCAGGTGCAATTACTTCTACTATTGATTTTCACCCCAAAAGAGGGAGTAAATGAATTTCACCTATCTCTCGAGGTAAACTCACTTTCATCAATACTTTTAGCTTTTCAAGAACATTTAACCATGTTTCCCTATTGCCTTTACTTTTGACATTAATTTTAATTTCAAAACTCCATTATCTCTCGGCACAATGTCCATGAAAATTTAAAGGAGGGAATTTGAAGCAAAAATAATTGCAATAAAATGCACTGGTAAAAATTTGAAGTGCTACATTAATCATTATACTTTGCCTTTGACAATAAAAGCCATCAACAAAATTTTAACAAAATTTTAATGTGGTATGGTGTCAAAACTACCAACATTTCTAGTGGCTCTTGTGGTATCCATCTCACATGGATGCAATTGACCCCAAGCCTTCATCCATTGGGCTTAAGTCTCAGCTCTACTTGGTGCATCAGACTACTTACTGCTCACTTTGGCATTCTCCTCCTCTGCCTCCTTTGTCGTAGCTTCCTTATTTGAAAAATGCATGATTTTAGCCTTGAATACTACAATGACTTCAGACCAAGCATCTTCACTAATCATCTTTAGGCTATTAAGTGAATATACAAGGTACCTTAAGGTTCTCACTTACTCCATATAAATGTAATTTTCTCACTGACTGAGCTCCGACAAACCATATTCAATGCGTGTAATTTTCTCATCAGAGGCAACACATGTTCTTTAGTGAGAGGCTCATCCCAATCATCAATTTTGGAGGTATCATCAACAAAAATTACCCAAACTGCCTCTAGGTCCTCTTTTGATAGAATGTTACCCTCATCATAAATGAAACTAGGGAAACCATTTTTGGCTACTACATTAAAATAGAGTGCTGAAACTCTTCTTTCATGTTCAAACACATCAAGTAGCTTGTGGCCCTCCTTAACTTCATCCAAATTAGAAAATTACTAGCATAGTATAACTTCAACACTTGTCCAAGATCAAGCCATGTCACTCATAGGAAGGAATATGATATCTGATCTAGCCAATCCCTACATTTGTGTCGCCTTTACCAGGATGGGCTCCAAGTGATATTCACCATACTCTACTACATGTCGACCATATGAGATGACTTTCTATATCTCTTGAAGGTACATGAGGACTTGTGTCCCCTTTGCTATCATGGTATTACAATCAACAAGCAACTGGTTCCATACCTCCTTGACCTATTCTTTGGTTAAAATAATTACCTATATTGCTTTAGTGGCCAACTGATCCTACAAATTCTAGAGTTTCCTCTTTAATTCCTCAACCTGCTATTCTACTCCTCCCTTGACATCCTAGTGATTTTGAATCATCTTATCCAAATATTCTACCTTCTTCTACTAACGAGACACCTCTAACTTTACGGATTGCAACTATGCTAAAATTTTTACCAAAGTCTCCTCCAACTTAGTGATCTTAGCCTCAGCTTCAAAAAACACTTTATTCAAAAGAAATAGTTTTGCAATACATCACAAGTATGGAGTGAAGCCCAAAATACTGACTAATTATTTCATGGGATCAAATTTGTATAAATAACAAAGTTAATCATTGAGAGTCATTGGATTACAACTCAACAAATCTGAACTAGTCTAAATTGAGAGTTCACCTAACTCATGGAAGAGTGGTAACTCAAGTAAGTCTATCCTAGTAGAACTTAAGAGAATAAATATTTATTCTAACACCCCCCCTTAAGTGATACTGAGGGTGAATGTATGAGTCCCAGCAAGAAGGCCTGATGAGGTACTCATGTACAATGAACTCCAATAGAAGAGATGGTTAAAAAACCACATGGGAAAAAACCATCTTGAAGAAGAAGAATTATAAGATGTATGTATTTGGATGGCAAAGATTGTCCTCTATTGAACAAAAAAAAAGGAAAGAGTCCCAATAACACATCCTGATTAGGTACTCATGTACAATGTACTTATATAGGATAGATGGTGAAAAAACCACATGGGACAAAACCATCTCCTAAGAAGAAAAAGAACAATAAGAAGAAGGAAGATGTGAAAACCTATGTGCATTAATGCATCTGCTTTACTCCAAGTTTCTCTCGCATCTGAATGTAACACATATAAGGAAACGATTTGGTGAATATGTCTACAAATTTATTTTCTATAGGAATGTACTCCAATTTTAGATCCCCTTATTGAATATGTTGTCGAATGAAGTGCATGCGAATCTCAATGTGCTTGGTGTGCTGATGTTCAACTGGATTGCGGGTAATGTGAATTGTGCTCTGATTGTCACACCAAAGACAAATAGGTTGGTTATGGAAAAAAACCAAATTCCATTTGTATCTGATGAAGCCAAAGAGCTTCTTGACTGGCTAAAATGGTTGCCTTGTATTCACCCTCTATGGATGATAAAGCTACTACCTGTTATTTTTCGCATGACCAAGTAATAGGTGAAGAACCAAGACAAAAAACATAGCCAGAGGTGGAACATATACCTTCAACTAAACCTGCCCAATTAGAATCTATGTAACCATTGATTTCCATGGATATGCCCTTATATAGGAGCCCAAAGTGAGTAGTTCCTTGCAAGTAGCAGAGGATTATCTTGGTTTCTTGCCAATGACTGAAATGAGGTTGATGTGAGAATCTAGATATTAAGCCAACAACATATGAAATATTTGGGTGAGTATGAGTGAGGTATAACAGAATTCCTAAAAGTTGTCTGTAGAGAGTATCATCGCATAGAGGGGACTTGCATGAAGTAATTAGAGTGACTCCAGACTGAAAAGGTGTGGAAGAAGGCTTGCAAACAGTAATTTTAAACCATTGAAGAATATCTAGAGTGTATTTATATTGTCACAATGAAATTCCCTCATCTGTTTGAGTTATATGAATCCCAAGAAATTAATGGGCTAAACCCAGATCAACCATCTCAAGGGAGTCTTTGATAGATTATATGTCATAAATGGCACTACCAGTGAGTAGTAGATCATCAACATAGAGAACATGTATGGTGATGTTTTCTTCATCCCTCCAAATGTAGACTATTGCATCATACTCACAATGGGAAAAATCTGAGGATAGAAGGAAGGAGTCCATTTTTTCATACCAAACTCTAGGAGCCTATTTGAGACAATAGCGAGATTTCCTTAGTTTACAAACAAGGGAGGAGTCTTGAATAAATCCAGCAGGTTGTTCCACAAATATTTCTTCTTTTAAGTCACCATGCAAGAAAGCACTTTTAACATCCATTTGAAATACTGGCCATTTTTGAGAATAAGCAAGTGTAAGAACCAATATTACAGAATATATTTTTGCAACTGGGACAAAGGTTTCAGAATAATCAATGCCTTCAATTTGTGAAAAACCTTTAGCTACCAAGGGAGCATTGTGTTTGTTAATTTTTCCATCTGGTCCATACTTAGTTCTATAAATCGATTACAATAAACCAATTTTCTTCCTTTAGGTAGAGGGACTAGATCCCAAGTTTTGTTTTTGATTAAGGAATATAATTCATTTTCCATGGCATCATCCCATTCTTTTATACCAGTTTCTTCTTTGAAGGATTTAGGATCTATTGAAATGGACTAACAGACAAGACCAGAACCCATGAAGTTGCTTAATATGGATGATGGAAGATTTTGGATGTAAGGAGTGGCTTCTTGAACTATGGTGCGGGCTCATTTTGACATTGTGGAAGGATTCATGGATGTGGGAGGACTTTGAGGAGGAGTTTTAATAATGGGATCCTCATGTTGATCATCTATCTCAAGGGTGGTATCTTCAATATATTGGGGCTCAAATTTTATAGATGGCTTGAGATAATTATTATTGGAAGATGATTGAGAATATTTATAAGGCTCAAATGTTTCATCAAATTGAACATTTTTGTGGAAAAAGACCTCATTAGTTGTGGGATCAAGGAGCCTATAGGCTTTCATTTCCTCACAATAGTCAACAAAGATAAGTTGCTTGCTATTTTTGTCTGGAGCCTTTCTCTTTTTCTTTGGGATGTGTGCCCAAGTAGTACACCGAAAAACTTTAAAAAATGAGACATCAGGTTTGGATCCAATCCATGCTTCTTCGAGAATAAAATGGCCAATATATTTATGAGGTGTGCGGTTTTGAATATAGTTTGCACAGTTAATAGCTTCAGCCCAAAAAACTATTGGAATATCTCTTGAGTGGAGCATACAATTTGCCATTTTTTTCAAAGATCTATTTTTACTCTCTACAATGCCATTTTTATAAGGATTATGGGAGACTAAATGTTGATGAATTATGCCATGATTTTATAGGAATACGTAGAACTCATTACTGAAGTATTCCCTCCCATTATCTATACGAATTTGCTTGATTTTGCAATTTTCTTGATTTTCAGCTAAGGATTTGAAGATTTTGAAGTGGGATAGCACATCACTTTTATATTTTAGAAAGTAGACCCAAATTCTTCTTGAAAAATAATCAATGATGTTCAAGGCATATTTTGCTCCTTTGAAAGAAGTCTCTGGGAAGACCATCATGTCACTATGGATTAACTCTAGAGAGGATGAGCCTTTTTGAAAACTACTTGGGTGAAAATGATCTTGATGTTGTTTTCCAAGAGCACATCCAGAACATACTCCTTCAATAGAAGAGACTTTTGGTAACCCTATTACCATTTTATGATTATTCAACTCTTTTAGATAGTTATAATTGAGATTTCCAAACCTTTCATGCCAAATTTTGCTTTCAAGATCTCCATGTGCAACAAAACATGACGCTCTATCTAAATTTTTGAATCCATTGAAGTGAAATAGGTAAGTTTTATGATCAATATCTCCTTTTGCTATGAGAGAGTGAGGTTCTTGAAATTATCTTATTTCAACCCCTGTTGGTGAAAATAGAACTGTTTTACCCTTTGAAGAAGTACAAATATGATAGATGGATAGGAGATTTGCAACTATGTTTGGGACATAGAGAACATTATTGATATACCCACCATAAATGGATATGTCACCTTTTCCTTTGATAGGGATAAAGGATGAGTCACCAACTTCTATGCTATAAGTTGAGCTTGAGGAGATTAAAGAGAATGACTCATGTGAAGAAGTCATATGATGAGTTGCATTTGAATCTAGAACTCAATATTTTGATGGAGTTTTTATATTTTTACCTTGAACATTTAAGGCTTTCCCTGTTTCCTTATTGATGTCTATTTTATGATCTTTCATTGCTGCCTCTAGTTATTGTAGCCTTTTCCAACATTTGTTTATAGAATATCCATTCTTTTTGCAATGTGTACAAGTTATAGGGCCTCTTTCTTTATTTTTTATTTTTTCTTTAGTGGATGTGGATGCTACTAATGATTTTGAGGAAGAGAGAGAGATATCGTATTTTGCAAGTTTTATTTCCTCTCTAGTTAGCCTATCACAAAACTCCTCTAAAGAGGGCATTTTAAAACTTGTACCAAGTGCATATTTTGTAGACAAAAAAGTGTTAGCAAAAATTTTAAACACTCCATTTAACTTAGAAAGAATAAGATAGATGCATTCTTCTTCTGCTTTATCCTTACCACTACCTTTTAGTTGAGTGAGGACTTATTTAAATTTGGTTAGAAAGTCAACAATATTACCGATGTCTTCAGGAGATAATGTTGTTAACTCTGCCTCTAGCTACATTTACCTTATTTGATCCACTTTACAAAACAAGTTATTTAGTGTTTCCCAACTTTCAAATGGGGTTTTACATTTTGAAATATGAAACCATAAGCTTTCATTTACATTTGTGCTTATAATACCCATTGTTTCATACAACTTTCCCTTATGAACAAATTTTTCATATTTTTTTTCAAACTCAGGTTGCTTCTCTTCTAGCAAGTGTGTGAGCGTTTTTTGAGAAATGAGATTTAATATTTTGGGCATCCATGTGTGATAGTTATGAGGGGTGAGTGGACCAATTGTATTCATTTTACCAAAGAAAATTGAAGTGAACCAATAATCCCCCCTTTAACTCAAGAACCTTTTAGAAAATACAATGATGCTCTTGCAAAAACACCTTTTTAAGGGAGGCTACAGAAGCCCAACGTTTATACCAATATTTCAATTTACCTACCCTTACATGAGGGAAACTATAAGTAAATGAGGAAAATTGATATGTGGAACATAGGCTTATGAAGCAAGAGTAATCATCTAGACCTTTATACCGAATCTTCTCAATTACCCGCCCTTACATGATGGAAACTATAAGTCAATGAGAAGAACTATACGTGGAACATAGGTTATTACAAGGATATGGACCAAAAAAATTGGTGCCTCTCTTGAATATTTTGTTTGCTTAGAGTGAATTTTGAAGTGTTTACAATTATAACATGTGGTGCAAGCATGAAATATCAAAAAGGATAAACTAAAAATGCAATGTAAATGAAACTAAAATAACGCTTAAGTCCTATGTTATTGAAAAATGCGTAAAAAGGAAGAACATGAACACAAGATATTAAAGCAATATAAAAATCGGCCCTTTTATTGATATGCTTTGCAAATTCGTGTTACAATGCGTCTCCTTCCTTTTTAGGGGATAGGAGCGTTAAATGTTGCTCTTTTACAACTTGTTTCAGAATTCCTTCTTTCGCGTGCCCACATATAAGATGGGCGAACCAAAACGTCGTCGCCGCTTGCGTTGATAAAGGTCGATTCCTCGCTGCTCCTCCAATGCTGCAAATCTGCGTTCAAAGAAACAAACAAAGAATCAGTAGCACCTGTGTATGAAAAATAAAAGATGAATCTAACGATGGTTAAAATGAATCTAAATGAAATGAAAACTTGACAAAAGCATAAACATAAAACTAGCTAACTACTACCAAAGAAATAAAGCGGGGGGTGCCCGAAGGCAAACCACCCGCGGGTGAAACTTTGCTTCGGCACCAATCCGCTTAGGATGGGTCCAAAACCTGATGTGATGTGTTGTCGACAAATTGGTAGAATATTGTGGTCAGAAAATCGGTGTCGGTTCTTGATTCGTGCCTTCAAAAGTCACCCAATAACCTCTCTTTCGATTAAGGGATTATGGATGTTGAAAGCACAAATCGCAAGTAAGTGAATTAGCAGACACTTCGTCGCTCAAAATGCTCCTTCTCTGTATATCTTTTGGGTGAGGAAACTCACCATTTTATAGACCCAAGGGGTCTCTTTGAATTAACATGCAAAAGTGTTTCTTTGCATGAATGCTTTTTGTGTGAAAAGAAGACTTCTTCTTGATCAAGGGATTCTTAACTGTCTCTGTGCATGTCTTTGTATGTTTTAGAAAAGCTCACTTGCACTCCCATGCAATGAAGGGATAGCTAAGTGGCAAATCTGGGTTGTCTTAAAAAGCTCACTCTCATTCCCATGCAATGAAGGGAACGTCAATTGGCAGATATGAGTTGTCAAAAGAACTCACTCGCACTCCTATGTCATGCAGGAAAAGCTAAGTGGCAGTTCTGAGTTGTTATATGCCGAGATCTAACTTTTTGCCGGTCAAACCTGACATTCGTCCCACCCCGAAGCGAGCGCTGGTAATCGTCCCTGAGTGAGACGAGTATCAGTCCGCACTCGTCTCTAGGTAGAACGAGTAAAAACCCGCACTCGTCCCTGGGTGGGACGAATAAGCAATAAAGTGTCTAAAAGGTGCCAAATTGGTTTTTGACTTGCAAAACTATTGTGTGAGTGGTTAGAACCACTGTTTGACCTCTGGGGGCTGCCCTGGGGGCTATGTGTGTTAGTGTGATCAGTGCTTGTTGTCACATAATCGGATTGGTGTTGTTTTGGTGTCTATAGATGCCCCTTTTTGGGAAGCGCTGCACATGGTGCAGTGCTGAGCAAAAATATATAACCAAAGCACTAATGATTAGGGTTTCTCAGTAACCTAACCAACTCTTGATGCCCCAAGTATGGAAAGGGCACGCATTCTTGAATCCTTGCTTCTGACGAGCTAAAGAACTTAAATCAAGCATTAACCTGGTTCGGTGAGGTATTACTTGAACTTAGACATTGATCGGTCATGAATAGGCAAAGGGCGCAACCTTTTGTCTGTGGGAACCTTGAATTCATGATTCACGAATGCCAAGTATATGATCAGTGTGTGATGATTGCTTGTTTGCTGCCCCAAGCAGGGGCGCGATTGTCTTTTGCAATGATCCTTTGAATGCGTGTCATTTCCAAGACTGGGTATATTGATGTTGATTGGCAGCTAAGTGTGACTACCCCCTCAAGCGACGAATCGATGAGGGAATGACCTGACATGAGAAAAGCGACGAGTCGCTTGACCCAAGATGACTTGTGCAAGGGTGCCTTTAGATGGTTTACCGTTAAGCATGCTTGAGCAGTTTCCCGACTGTTTTGACCTATTTTTAGTGAATGTGAACCCGTTTTAAGATGCCATTTGGGGTTAACATTGGCGAAAATCCGTCGTCCCGTGGAGCGGTCCGGCTATGGTAGCCTTCTTAGGGAGTAGGATAACGACAAGGTAGACCTCGACATCAGTTTTCTTATGCTAAGAGGTTAAGTGCAAGAGCACTTTTGTCCAGCAATTTTTATTGGTTTTGTTGGCATTTGTCATTTTTATGTTGTGGTTGTTTTTGATGTTTTTGTATATATATATATATATATATATATATATATATATATATATATATATAATTTTTTTATTTTATTCGTCCCGGGGGAGACGAGTGCCAGGAAGGTACTCGTCCTGGGGTGGGACGAGCGCTCCTCCGCGGGTACTCGTCCTTGGGTGGGACGAGCGCGCCGAAAAGCGCTCGTCCCGGTCAGGGACGATTACCAACTGGCAAAAAATATAAATATGCGAAAATGACGGATTTGGCTCATTTGCACTGTTCATCGATTGCGATTTGGAGCTCTGGGGAGGAGGAGGTAAATTTTCTGACGCGAAGCGCTGCCAGATTTTCCAGCCATCATGAGTGCACAGACCGGGTCGTCGAGCGGCGGAGCCGAGGCGAGACCAGTAAGTGCACTATCTCCTCGATTGTGAATTTGAAAAATGCAAATGTGTTTTTATTGTTTTTTTTTTGTTTGTTTAAAGCATGAAACCTTAATTAATTAAATTAAAAGGTAAATGAATGAAACCAAATGAAACATGGATGCAAACCGATGGAAACTTAGATGGAAAACCGTAGGATAAACCCAAAATGAAACTTAGAGTAACACGAGTTAGGGTAACCATGGTTAAAAATGTTTTGTTTGTGATGTGAATGGTAAAACTTAGGTCGAAACCATAAGTAAACCATGCCCAATTTTTGTGTGATTTTTATGGAATTAAAAATGGAAAATGGATAAAAAAATAATTTGTTTGAAATGGTAAACTTAGGTCGAAACCGTAGGTAGACCATGTTGATTTTTTTTTTTTTTGATGAAATGTAAAAATGAAAAATTGATGAATTTTTTTTGTTTTGAAATGGGAAACTTAGGTAAAACCGTAGGTAAACCATGGCAAATTTTTGTTGTTTTTGAAAATGAAAAATGGATGAATTTTTTTGTTTTGAAATGGTAAACTGAGGTAAAACCGTAGGTAAACCATGGCAAATTTTTGTCGTTTTTTGATGAAATTAAAAACTGAAAAATGGATGAATTTTTTTTTTTGTTGAAATGGTAAACTTAGGTAAACCATGTCAAATTTTTGTCGTTTTTGAAAATGAAAAATGGATGAATTTTTTTGTTGAAATGGTAAACTTAGGTAAACCATGTCAAATTTTTGTCGTTTTTTGATGAAATTAAAAACTGAAAAATGGATGAATTTTTTTTGTTGAAATGGTAAACTTAGGTAAACCATGTCAAATTTTTGTCGTTTTTTTTTTTTTTTTATGAATTAAAAATGAAAAATGGATGAATTTTTTTGTTTGAAATGGTAAACTTAGGTAAAACCGTAGGTAAACCATGTCAAATTTTTGTTGTTTTTTGATGAAATTAAAAAAATGAAAAATGTATGAATTTTTGTTGTTTGAAATGGTAAACTTAGGTAAAACCGTAGGTAAACCATGTCAAATTTTTGTTGTATTTGATGAAATGTAAGATGAAAACTGAATGAATTTTTTTTTTTTTTTTGGATGTACATGTGAATGAAAGATGTTACTGTATAGTTATGCATTTTTGTACATGTGATGGTAACTTGATGCATGTTTTTGATGTTTATTGTTTTCTGTGATGTGCAGGTGGTGAAGAGTCGACATCGGGTGCCGACGATTTTTTCTAATGCCCGCGAGGCATTGACAACTGAGGACTAGGATTGGCTTGATGCCCTAGGGCTCAAGCATGTGGCTCGGTTGGATGCAGTTGTGGCGGATCGGGCGTACCTTACAACACTGATCGGCCTATGGGATGTTCGGACGAACACCTTCCATCTTTCGACAAGGGAGATGACTGTCACCTTAGAGGACGTGTATCGGATTCTCCGGATTTCGATAGACGGGGTCCCCATCCGGACGACGCCACGGGGCCAGAGGACAGCTGTATTGATGCGGTATTTTGGATATGGAGAGGATGATGATGGGATGACCTCGCTGGAGAGGGCGGAGCTGGATTGTCATATTGGCGGGATTCTGGTATGATATTGGTATGCGAGGGGAATGTTGGGAGTGAGGCATGCACTACTCATGAGCCTCATTTCCAACATGCTCCTGCCAGACTCGTCAGGAGCGAGGTTCCCATGGAACCTATTGGAGGTGGTATGGCAGTTAGTGGAGTGTCCGATGATAGAGCCGGTGATTATGAGATGGGGCCAGACGCTTTTGGCTCAGTTGTATGATGAGTTATATGAGGTCCGCTATCGAAGGCGGAAGGGGATTGGCTGCAGTTTCTTGTTGCAGTGTTGGGCCTGGCAGCATATAGCCATAGAGCGACCACGAGGGTTGCCCTGGACTACCCGGGCTGACATGGTTGACAGAGATATTGGGTATGGTGCGCTATGGTATCGGTCGGAGGAGCGGGGGTAGAGTCGGTGGTTCGTGAGAGACGTGGACCATTACAAAGATGCACTGGCATGACTGACTCCTAGAGATGTGGTATGGAGGCCATATCGGGATTGTCCCACATGGACAGAGGCGGATGATTGGCTTCGACGGGTTCGGAGGGGGAGATGGGTGATTGGGCGGCATGGGACAGAGCAGGAGTACTTCCACTACCTCCGAGTGACGCGACAATTTGGGGTACGCCAGGGGTTTCCTGGGGAGCCCGTAGTCTACCGACGTCGGAGTGATGAGAGGACCTTAGCTACGTCGATCCTCGAGCCATTGGGGGAGGAGTCTGATACTATACTGGACATTTCGAACGTAGATGACGTCGGAGTGACGGCCGAGTATCAGGAGTGGTGGACGCTGCGGCAGTGGCGAGGTGAGGGGCCATTGGGAGGAGATGAGGCAGCGGGAGGCGGAGAGGGTGCAGAGGCACCAGGAGAGGGTTGGGGAGCTCCTACGGATGTGGAGATGGTGGAGGTGGCAGGTGCAGGAGATGACTTTGGGGATGAGGAGCAGCCGGAGATGCAGGATGCTCCAGAGCAGGCTGGGTCGGAGGAGACAGAGGCGGGGTTGCACGCTGAGGTAGCGTGACTGACGGGATTACTACAGAGGCGGGATGGAGAGCTTGCGATGATGACGTAGGAGAGGGATCTCCTACGGACATAGTTGGTAGGGCGAGGGAGCGCAGGGGCTACGTCTCACCAACAGGCGGGGGATACGGATGCTGCATGGGAGAGGGATCTCCTACGGGTGCAGCTAGCACAGCGCGATGATGCCATCGCGTACTATCGTAGGTGGGAGGCAGAGTGGAGTCGACATCGGTGGGAGATGGAGGGCGAGATTATCCGCCTTGGTGGGTGAATACCAGAGCCTCCGACCAGTGGCTCGTCGTACCGGATGAGAGATAGTGGGACAGAGCAGTCAGCATCATCCCGTCATCGACGACGAGATGAGGGAGGCACGAGTGGTCGGGATGCAGGGGCGAGCAGTCGCCCTGAGAGATCTCAGAGGACGGATACTGCAGGGGGTAGCTCTCGTCGCACCGATCCTGCGTGATCATGGTGGCCGACGCCCTAGGCTGGGGGTGTTTGAGTTTTTGGATTGTGGGAGCGAGGTCTGAGGACCGGTTTTGTAGCCTGCGGGCAATTTTGTTGTGATATATATACAGATGATTCTTTTTGGTATTTGTACATTTGTGCATGATTTATTTTTATGTGCATGTTTTTACATTGATGTATGCATATGCAATTTATGAATGCGATGATTCTGATTTGTATGATGTATGCATATGGAATGAATGAAATGAATTATTGATGATTTGTCGATGCACCATAGACTGTACAAGATTGGATTGACTTGCTATAGTAATGGGATAACTTTGTGGAATGCTTGTGTATGTGGAAACTTTGTTTTTGTATTTTGTCTATTTTTTGATGGTGATGTATGGAATGAAATGTATCGGTTATTTGAAAATGGAGTTAAGCTTTTCTGAGATGCAGATATTTTTAACTAACTAGCCAAGACTGTACATTTATCTCGCAAGACTTTTTGAACAAGGTCTAAATTCGACTTGAATTTAACCAAGTTATTTCACATCCTTGTGTGTGCAATTGAGTTCGTTTATGTGTTATTCATCAGGATACCGCCAGTGCCAGATGGGCTTTCAACCGAACCTGTATCGAGGATCACCTAATTAGCTCCACTAACTCCTTTATTGTATTTAGTCGGATTAATCTGCGATGCTATCTAGGATACCATAAGCTAGCTCATCCACATGCAAACATTGATCCGCACACAAGTTAATGTGACAGATATATCGTCATGCGGGAGGTTTACCACCAGTGACCAATAGGCTATCAACCAAATCGGTACTGAAGCTTGCCTCATGACCGGTCGAAATACTGAGAGTTCCAGGGATTCAAGTTTGACTCCCTTCTTTTCTTCAATTGTATTGGGATACTTGCTCTTTTGTAGTGATAAAATCACTGTTTATTTTGGTTTATGTTTTTTTTTTTTTTTTTTTTTGAGCAAGGGATTTGAATATGGAGTGACGAGAATCACTATTGTTTGTGCCTTTTGATGTGTGCACTGTAGGATGTCAAATTTGTAATGTTTTGACGTTTTTGCAAATTTTTTGATGTTTTTGCAACTTTTGAGAACTTGGGATTCATGGGGAATTGGGTAGGGAGGATGCTTGTCCTTTTGCCAACTCTCAGCATTTCTAGGGTCATTTGCATAGGGGGATAAGCAAGATAACCGTTTCGCTTATGGTGACCTGGATTACGATGCAGGTTTCATCTTTCGTTCACACAACTTAGGAATTTTTATATGTGTGTTAATTTGTGTTGGGATGCTACGTAACAAGGCGTGGTCCAAGTAAAACTTTCCCATGTAAAATTTGTTTAACTATGTACAGTTTTGGCTAGAAATTTAAAGACATCTGAATGACGAAAACCCTATATACATTAGGCGACAACGGACGATGCTTAAAATAAAAGGGTGATATGCTGGATGTAGGCGTTTATGGATTTGATGTGGAAATGATGGAATTGCCAAGTAATGACAGCCTATGGTGCTTTTGACTTGTATGACCTATCGAAATATGCAATGTATGGATGCAATGCTCAATGTGACCTATATTTTTGTATTTTGATTTTTATGAGAATGCATGGAAGTGGAATGCAATTGTTTTTGTGATTTTGATTTTTATGAGAATGCATGGAATTGAAATGCAAATGTTTTTGTAATTTTGATTTTTTTGTGTTGTTTTTGTTGATTTTTAAGTATTTATGTTGACCAAGCAGTTATGGTAAGGCTTGGGGCTTTTGGTGTTGACCAAAGGGTTTATAGATACCTTTGGGGCTTTTAGGGTTGACCAAGCGATTATGATAATCCTTGGAGCTTTTGGGTTGACCAAGCGATTGTGATAATCCTTGGAGCTTTTTGGGTTGACCAAGCGATTGTGATAATCCTTGGAGCTTTTTGGGTTGACCAAGCGATTGTGATAATCCTTGGAGCTTTTTGGGTTGACCAAGCGATTGTGATAATCCTTGGAGCTTTTTTTTTTTTGTTGGACTATGGCTCTCTAGCTGTGGAATGGCCTCAAATGAATGATGTTCAAGGGTTCTGTTTCCTTGATTCCTTCAAGAGAGGCAAGCCGGTATGTTCCAGGTCCTATTTTACTATCAATGATGTAAGGACCTAACCAGTTTGCCATGAACTTGTCCCGTAGATGGGACGACAAATTAGAATTCTGTTGGTTCTCTTTTAAGACCAAGTCACCAACCTAAAATTCCCTAAGATGGACTTTCATGTTGTATGCTTTCTTGAGTCGCTCTTGATAGATACGTAAATGCTCGAGAGCATTAACGCGTCGTTCGTCGAGCAACATCAGTTGATCTAACCGGGCCTGCCACGCAGTGTCATCATCGATGAACTCTTGCATTGAAATGCGCAGGGAAGGAATTTCCAACTCAAAAGGCATGACTGCCTCGGAACCATACACCAACGAAAATGGAGTTGCCCCAGTGGGCATTCGAATGCTGGTGCGATAAGCCCATAGGGCAAGCGGGATCTGAATGTGCCAGTCTTTATGATTGTCTGCAACTATCTTTTTGAGAATGGTGACTAGCATTTTGTTTGACGCCTCTGCTTGCCCATTTGCCTACGGATAATAGGGTGTTGAAAAGCTATGCTGAATCTTGTACTTTGTGGTCAAAGCACGCACATCTTTATTCTTGAATGGTGTACCATTATCCGAGACTATTTTGGATGGAATACCAAAATGACATATGATGTTATGCAAAATAAACTCCGCAATGCGGGCTCCAGTCGTAGTGGTCAGCGGAATTGCTTCCACCCATTTGGTAAAGTACTCTGTGGCCGTTAAAATAAACGTGTGACGACCAGACGATGCAGGGGAGATCTTCCCAATTAGATCAAAGCCCCACTATGAAAAAGGCCAAACCGATTGAATCGGCTGCAAGGCCTGAGAAGGTACGTGTGTCAAATTAGCATGGTGTTGACACTTCACGCACTTCTTCACATATGCGCAACAATCTCGCTCTAAAGATGGCCAATAATAACCCATGCGAAGAATGCGCTTTGCGATGGCCATACCGCTGAAGTGGCCACCACATGTACCATCATGAGCTTGGGTGATCGCCCAAGCGGACTCTTGCTGGTCCAAACAACGAAGGAGGATTCCTTCATAATTTTGACGATACAAAATGTCTCCTAACAAGACATGCTTTGCCGCTTTCTGTTTGAATGATCTTTTCGTGGCTTGTGTCAATCCAAGTGGGAGATTACCTAGCTTGAGGTAATCCCGAATGGGTGTGTACCAATCTTGCTGATCAGAAACCGTGATAGTATGAACGGCCAATCCCTCTTGAAGTTTATCCCGAACAAACGCTGAGCAGGAAAGAACTTGTAAAAACAACGTGGTGTTGCTAGTAAGAGGGGTCGGGGAGAACAAGGACCCCTAGTTGGCTTGAATCAAACAATCTCGAATTCGAGAGAACTTATCCGGAGATGGTTCAATCTGGATCATGTGGATTTCTGGCGTCAGATCAGAGCTTGCACGCTCCACCGCAGATTGCGATAATGTTTTAACCTGAATGGTTGTCATTTCACCAGAAGGGTCTTGCGGGATGAGTGACCCCAAGGAGGCCATAGTATCCGCAAAATGATTTGATGATCGAGGGAGTGCCTCGATGTCATACCATTCAAGTTGTGCCAGGAATTTGTCCACAAGGACTTTATAAGACCGCAAAACTGGACATTTACATTGGTATATCCCCTTTACTTGATTGACAATTAACAGCGAATCACCAAAGATGTTCAATCGTTTAATGTTCATGGTGATTGTTGTCTGAAGACCTATGAGCAAGGCTTCGTATTCTCGCATTGTTGTTGGTGCACGGGAAGTCTAATTTAAATGACAAGGGCATTGGAGCGCCTTGCGGAGTGAAGAATACAATTCCCGCACCACCCCCTTGCTCACATTTAGAACCATCGAAGAATAGGGTTATGTCAACCTGTGACTCGAGCTCATCAGAATCTGGCGACTCTGAAACATGGAAGACCCCATCATCAGGTAGTTCAAAAGTTAGAGGCTGATCGTCTTCAAGAGGAGCCTCGGCTAGTTGATCGGCGATGACTTGACCTTTTATAGATTTTTGTCCAATGAACTCTATGTCAAACTCCGTCAACAACATGATCCATTTCGCCGTGCGGCTACTATGATAAGTACGACTCATCATGTATCGCAATGGATTCTCCTTAGACACAACATACGTCTTATTATTGAGCATGTAGTGGCATAGCTTTTTGGTAGCAAACACCACTGCCAAGCAAAGTTTTTCAACATATGCATAGTTAAGTTCATAACTGACCAGGGTGCGGCTAAGATAGTATGTAGCCTGTTCTCTGTGAAGTTCATTTTTTTGGGACAACATGGCGCCCAGTGCCACCTCAGTGGCTGAGATGTATAAATAGAATGGCACTCCTGGTCTGGGTGGTGCCAATACTGGCGGCGAAGCCAAGTACTATTTAATGTCATCAAAGGCTGACTGGCACTCGTCATCCCAATGAAATGTGACCCCCTTATGCAATAATTTATTCATGGGTCGGCATTTGTCAGATAACTGCGCTATGAAGCGCTTGATCGACGCAACCTTTCCTTGCAGACTCCTGAGCTGCTTGATGGTGGTTGGGGGACGCATTTCAAGGATTGCCTTGACTTTGTTTGGATCAACCTCAATTCCTCGTTTGGAGACTATGAAACCCAAGAGCTTTCTAGAGGTGACGCCAAAGACGCACTTCTTGGGGTTTAGTCTGACTTTATGCTCAATGAGGCGATCAAGGACTTTACTCAAGTCACCGATGTGATCTGGGCGCAAAAGAGATTTGGCCAACAAATCATCCATGTAATCTTCCAAAGTTTTGTGCATGTAATCGTGAAAGATGTATGTCATGGCACGTTGGTAGGTGGCTCCGGCATTTTTAAGACCAAAAGGCATAACCTTATAGCAAAATGTCCCCCAAGGCGTTGTGAATGCCGTTTTGAGTTGGTCCTCAGGATTAATACGAATCTGATTGTATCCTGAGAAACCATCCATAAGGGAAAGCATTTCGTGGCCCGTTGTAGCGTCTACCAATGCGTCGATGCTCGACAAAGGAAAATCATCCTTAGGACTCGCTTTGTTAAGATCTCAAAAATTAGTGCATATGCGAATCCTCCCATCGGGCTTCTTGACGGGAACCATGTTAGACAACCATGGCGGATAATCCACACAGATGACAAACTGGGCATCCAACAACTTTTGTAACTCATATTTTACCATTAAGGCCACTTGTTGGATGCATCTTGCATAGTTTTTTCTTGATCGGCTTGATTGTCGGATCAAGCGTTAAATTGTGCGTGACTAGTCGTGGGTCTAGTCCCGGCATATCCTTGTATGACCATGCAAAAACCTCCTTCTTTTCCTTCAGAAGGGTAACATAATCGGCTCGCTCTTCGGGGGAAAGACTTACCCCCAGCTTGAGAATCCGTGGATTCATTGGATCTGTGCCGATGTCTACATCAGTCGTTGCTTCAACTGACATATGGGATCCGTCTTCCAACTAGTGTGGAATTGGGATTAGATGGATATCGTTTGCTGAATTAAGATCGTCATTAGGAACGTCAAGTTCCTCTTCAGCATGGAAGACATCCTGAGTCTGTCCTGGAGTGAAATGAAACATCCCACCGCAAGGCCAATACTCTGATGGAGATGGTGGTGTGTCGGCACGATCCCAATCGATAGCTTCTATGTCTAGATGCAATAATCATGTTGGATTGGCTGGATCATGGATGGGGGCGGTCAAGTCAATGGAGACCATGTTGATGAAATGATTGTAATCTCCATTACCGCAAATGTGACAACTTTGACATTCTAGATGTTCTTGGTGCTTTGGATCTGGCTCTGTAGGCACTGGCACAAAGGGATCAGCCCTATGCGCGGACCTACAAATAGGGTCTGCCCTAGGTACAGATGGTTTGATAGGGTCTCCAGGTGAAATATGCTCGTTGTATGCCTGGAGTGGCGGGTGCAGTAATTGCTATAACTGCGCCAGGTTGAAACGCCTCCTAGGTCTTGGATCTATGTGTAAGTGTTCAAACATGTCATCTATGTCCAAAGGATTTTGTTGTTGTTGAGGTAGCCTATGCTCACTAGGATCATTCAATGGGAACATCATCAGGAAGTCCTCTTGATCGGTATTCATTGGATATTCGGGCGAATGATCATACTCCGACTCATCTTCAGAAGACCCTTCGTGGTCTTGTCCATCTTCCCCTTGTGGGTGAGTCCATGAGGTTTCTCCTTGTTCAGCCGTAGGGAAAGGGTTGTTGAAGTCAACAAGGTTATTTGTTTGTAATGGGAAATAATCCCCCAATGTATAAGTTGTATTTGGATTGGCATATGGATCTGATGCCAACCCATCCTTGTTGCCTATCCCTAGGCCTTGCATGTTTTCGACCAAGATGTCGAGGGGCAAAGGATGATTAAACCCTACTCCTGACTTGTCATAAGGCATTTGGTATCTTGGTTGACACAAAACACGCATTCCTTGTTCATACCTGCCTAACCCGTATCCATGCCAATTGCATTGGCTAAGATATCGTAATGCGAAGTCGGGGTTAGCCAGATAGTTAACATCTTCCACAAAGGGATCTTCATCTTCCTCTTCTTTTTGGGAAGGTTCAACGCCATGATCCAGGCCCCCAAAAATAAAATTTTTCTGATTAGGTGGGTAGCCTAAAGGAACCACGGAGCCTATGGGGAGTCGAGATCTTCCCATGTCTTGCATAGACTGAAGTGTGGGCGTTGCAACAACATTGCGCACTATATACTCCCCCATGCCCGTGTTAGACATCTCAACAAGTAATCGTTGGTGATTGAGGGGAAGCGAATGGGAGTTCTCCTTGAGTCCACTCCATGTGGGGTGAACTAGGCGTCTCAACTTCCATTCTATTAGGCGTCTCTTCTGTAGAGATGTTGGAGACTAAAGGTGGTTCCGTTTCCAGGGGCTTCTTTCCTTTGTCCGTTGGAGTGGCCACCGTAGGTGGCGTCGTTGTGGGAGGACTGGATGAAGAAGATGATCCCGCCTAAGAATTTGATTGACTTGGTGATGGAGATTCTTGCTGAGTCGAACCCCGTTTAGATGGATTTAACTGGAAATCCACGTGCGTTGAAGGAAGGGTCGACTGCGGCATGATTTGCACTGAGTTGCAATACTTAAAAGGTTCCAAATCTACGGGGACCACGTGTACTTGTCCTTCAAATGTATACTTCAAACATTGATGAGCAATTGAAGGGACACACTTCATATCCCGGATCCAAGGCCGCCCAAGCAAGATATTGTAAGCCATCTCACCTTCTAAAATGTGGCACAACGTATGAATGGTCTTTTGTCCCACTTGTATGGGCAGGAAAATTGTGCCAACTATCGAGCATATCACGTCATTAAATGCTCGAAGGGTATAAGTGGAAGGTGCAATGTGAGAGGTTGGCAGTTTCAAATGTTTTAGTGCAGCGGTTGTAATAAGGTTACTGGATGAACCAGTGTCTATCAACACCCATTTGTATGGAGTCCCGTTGACCCATGCAATAACGTGCAGGGGTGGATCCGCTACATCTCCAGTCACCATTTTTAACTCATCTTCCCTGAAGGTAATGACTGGTTCAGTACACTGTTTGACATGCCCCACAAAATTGTTGAACGAATCCGCTTCGTGGGGTTGCAATTCAATTGCCTTTAATATCTCCATAAGAGCTTCCCGATGGGGCGTCGATTGTTGAATAAGCTCATAAATGGAGAGCCTAGCCGATGTGGTCCATAGACTTTGAGTAAGTCTAGTTCGAATCGTAGCCACTGGTCTAGGCGGGGGTAACTGTGTAGGATTCGGTTGATGTTGTGACGTGGATGGAACTTCCCTGGTGGCTGTCGCGGGGACAACTCTTGGGTGTCTCTTGTTTCTTGTCACAATGCTAATCATCCCGACATATCCCTCCATGGGGCAACTCTGTTGCACTTCGTTGACATGCAGAGGTTTTGTTTGTGCATCATGTGTGGGTAAAGGATCTTTGAAAACACCCATTTGTTGGTTGTTGGGTGCGATGGGGTTATCCACTACCAATGTGTGATTGTCAATAAGATCTTGCACTAAACCTTTAAACGTCCAACAGACATTAAGGTCATGCCCTTTTCTTCTATGGAATCTATAGAAAATATCCTCTCTATACCCCTTAGGCTTTGGCGCATTAGGATCAATTGTTGGAATATCTGGCAGATTAATCAAGTTTGCCGCTGACAAACGGTCAAACAAGGAATCCCTAGACTCAGTGTATGGTGTAAATTGTCGCTTGGGGTGACGCTATTGATTTTGATCCTGCTTTTTGTTATCTTTCTCATAATTATTGTGAGGCACCACCTGATAATTAGCCTTTGGAGGCTGTGTTGCTTGGGCAGGCGTAGGGACATTAATAGCAACTTGATTGACCGCGACGGGTTTGTGTTGCGTATTCCCTATTTTGGTGCTCTTGTTCCACTCTTTTTTCTTAGGCTTGGCAATTTCGCCATCCTGTATCTTGATCTCTTCGATACGTCTAGCTTGCGCCAGAGCTTCTTCTAAAGTGGCATATTGTTGCAGTTGCAATAGCACAGAGATCGATCGCAAACAACTCTTTGCGAACATTTGAGTTAGGTCGGACATAGGAGGGAGGTAGGACAGCTTTGAAAGCACCGTCCTCCATCGATTCCCATATGCTACCATAGACTCCTCCTCATACTGTTTGAGGCTAGCTAGATCACTGAGTGACGCCTTTTTCTTTGTATTGAAAGCAAAACGTTCTAGGAACGCGTCCACTAGTTGATCCAAGTTGTATATGCTATGCTTCGGTAGATGGGTAAACCAATCCGAGGTAGATCCTACGAATGTGGTTATGAATGTTCTCAATAGCAATGCATCATTGTCTTGTATACCAAAGCATTGGCTCAAAAATCATGTCACATGCTCTTGAGCATCCTCATCCCCTTTAAAGAGTGCCAACTAGGGCAGCTTGAAATGTTCGGGGTATGGAGGTGTTGGCACTGATGGATGCACCGGATGACTATGGAGTTGGCGTAAGGTAGGCTTTTGGGGCCCACCAGTCTTGAGCTCCATAGTCTCTAAGCATTCTAACAACACTTTGTATGCATCAGAGGATGTAATCTCCTCCTCCTTGGTTTGTTCCCGCTGTGGGTTGCGGGGAACTTGAGGCCTTTGAATGGATAAATGGGTAGCATCCCTTCTGCCTTGATAGGGCGTTTCAGCCCGCTCTTCTTCTTGGTAATAATCCTCATAATCTTCTTGAGGAGTGTTTGGCCTAGGCCTGTAAATATGGACGGGTGCTCACGGAGGATACCCATCATGGTTGCGGGGAATGGCCTCCCGCTCAGGTCTAAGAGATCTTGGAGGCAGTGCTTGCTGAAGTCGCGGAGACCTGTCTCGCACTAAGGGGTTGTGCCTCACATACATCTCAGATTGTTGTGCGCGAGGGACTGGGGCCTTCTCAGGTGCATGGTTGTGAAGCAATTCAGCTATCTGACGTTGAATGCGCTCTTGATCAAGACGACACAAATGTTCTAATTCCTGTTGTTCTTGCCTAAGCCACGTGATTTGTGCTTGGCGGGCGGCTAGTTGTGTAAATGCCAAGTCATTTTGTTCTGTTGTCTCTTGTTTAATAGGCCTAGATGTCTCTCCTACATATCTGTTTTGATTATGGTGCTCTGAGACCCCTATATGTTGCTTCCCTCTATCGAGGTTGGCCGCATTAACTTGAAACTCTGGTCTCAATAAGCGATCTGGATATAAAGCAGGTGCAGACGTGCATCGTTTCGGCACTGGATACTATTCTGGAGGAATGTAGTGATCTTCCTCTCTCTCTCTATGATATGCATAAAAAGTGCGGGCAGAATTGTCTTGCCCTGTCGGGAGAACCTGATGTTCTGGATATGGTCTACTGTGTCCGACCTTAATCGGGGGTAAATTAGGAACCACAAAATCATATGGTTCTTCCTTTTGGACCCTTTGTTGTTCCATAGCAGTACACAATGCTTCATCACTAGGCCATCCATAATGAACTTCCAAAGGAGGCCTCGTGCTTAGACCAGGTGGTACATATAGGTTATTTTCTTGAAAAGATTCTTGTTGCTCATGAGTTCCCCTTAGGGAGGGGGTTCTAAATTCTCGTCTATTGAAGGCCTGACTTGGAGAGCCCCTCAAGGAGGGGCCTCTAGAACCATGTTCTATAACTGTATGGGTTGGAGTGCCCCTCAATGATGGGCCTCTAGAGCCATGTTCTGCATGGTGTGAACTAACTGGTATACCCTGCCGTCGAGGCGGGATGACTAAGTCTTCAAGGCTATATCGGAGACGATTTGTCTCTCTTGGTGCATTTTCTGCAGCTTCTGCCCGTGATTGGGCTTGGCTACGAGTATTCACCATGGTAATGCTAACCTAAAAATGCAAAAATTCTTTTTATGATTTTTTTTGTCTAAACAGAAAATAGCATACACACACAAGCAATGATTATCTCTTTTAAAGATTAATAGTGTGCCCTAAATCTGGTTTAGTGTGTTTTTGTTGTTTTTTTTTGTGTTTTTGAAAATTTTGTGAAACGTTTAAATGTAATTATGAAGGCTCTTATGACTCCCAAAATGGTCGCCCCTTCAATATACCATTGTCGGACCGATATACCAACCTCTCTATATACCCACCCTTACGTGAGGGAGACTATAGGTACGTGAGAGCAGATGATACGTGGAACATAGGTGGTACGGAAGGGGAATCGCTCTGTTTATGACACCTACCATAGAAGACTTATCCTCGCGTTCTGGGAATCACCCCAAGCTACACTCGGTCAGCTTTCGTCAGGATTTACGTCTAGCAACAGTCGCGATCGAGGTAATGGATGCAATATCTCAAGCCAAAGTGATAATGGAATCCACCTTTGGTCTTGCTCAAGGGTTGGGGTTTTACGACCAACGCCTTGGTTTAAAATACCACGTGATGTGTGGGGTTCGTTTTACTTTGCAAAAATTGAAATAGGCAAACGAAAAAGAAATCTTTCCCTAAGCCATACAAAAACTGAAAACCAGAAAACAGGAAAACAAAAATTTGACAGAAGCTTTAAAAAAACTCCTACCTCTTCTCTGCCTAATAGGATGTCTCTGATTTGCTCTGAAAAATGCACAGATCTATACTCGTCCCTGGGTGAGGCGAATAACAGAACCGTAATCGTCCCAGGGTGAAACGAATAGTTTATTCGTCCCGGGGTGAAACGAATAACAATTCTGTAATCGTCACTTGCAGAGACGAATAATAGTCCGATGTTGAAAAATAGGTACCTATAAAAAAACAAGCAATTTTAGATCAGTAATTTAACCTAAAAAAAATAGAGGACAGAGGTCCCACCGTGATCGCCATTGAAAGCACGAGATTCCGGAAACAAAAAGGATAAACTAAAAATGCAATGTAAATGAAACTAAAATAACGCTTAAGTCCTATGTTATTGAAAAATGCGTAAAAAGGAAGAACATGAACACAAGATATTAAAGCAATATAAAAATCGGCCCTTTTATTGATATGCTTTGCAAATTCGTGTTACAATGCGTCTCCTTCCTTTTTAGGGGATAGGAGCATTAAATGTTGCTCTTTTACAACTTGTTTCAGAATTCCTTCTTCCGCGTGCCCACATATAAGATGGGCGAACCAAAACGTCGTCGTCGCTTGCGTTGATAAAGGTCGATTCCTCGCTGCTCCTCCAATGCTGCAAATCTACGTTCAAAGAAACAAACAAAGAATCAGTAGCACCTGTGTATGAAAAATAAAAGATGAATCTAACGATGGTTAAAATGAATCTAAATGAAATGAAAACTTGACAAAAGCATAAACATAAAACTAGCTAACTACTACCAAAGAAATAAAGCGGGGGGTGCCCGAAGGCAAACCACCCACGGGTGAAACTTTGCTTCGGCACCAATCCGCTTAGGATGGGTCCAAAACCTGATGTGATGTGTTGTCGGCAAATTGGTAGAATATTGTGGTCAGAAAATCGGTGTCGGTTCTTGATTCGTGCCTTCAAAAGTCACCCAATAACCTCTCTTTCGATTAAGGGATTATGGATGTTGAAAGCACAAATCGCAAGTAAGTGAATTAGCAGCACTTCGTCGCTCAAAATGCTCCTTCTCTGTATATCTTTTGGGTGAGGAAACTCACCATTTTATAGACCCAAGGGGTCTCTTTGAATTAACATGCAAAAGTGTTTCTTTGCATGAATGCTTTTTGTGTGAAAAGAAGACTTCTTCTTGATCAAGGGATTCTTAATTGTCTCTGTGCATGTCTTTGTATGTTTTAGAAAAGCTCACTTGCACTCCCATGCAATGAAGGGATAGCTAAGTGGCAAATCCGGGTTGTCTTAAAAAGCTCACTCTCATTCCCATGCAGTGAAGGGAACGTCAATTGGCAGATATGAGTTGTCAAAAGAACTCACTCGCACTCCTATGTCATGCAGGAAAAGCTAAGTGGCAGTTCTGAGTTGTTATATGCCGAGATCTGACTTTTTGTCGGTCAAACCTGACATTCGTCCCACCCCGAAGCGAGCGCTGGTAATCGTCCCTAAGTGAGACGAGTATCAGTCCGCACTCGTCTCTGGGTAGAACGAGTAAAAACCGCACTCGTCCCTGGGTGGGACGAATAAGCAATAAAGTGTCTAAAAGGTGCCAAATTGGTTTTTGACTTGCAAAACTATTGTGTGAGTGGTTAGAACCACTGTTTGACCTCTGGGGGCTGCCCTGGGGGCTATGTGTGTTAGTGTGATCAGTGCTTGTTGTCACATAATCGGATTGGTGTTGTTTTGGTGTCTACAGGAACATAGGCTTATGAAGCAAGAGTAATCATCTAGACCTTTATACCGAATCTTCTCAATTACCCGCCATTACATGATGGAAACTATAAGTCAATGAGAAGAACGATACATGGAACATAGGTTATTACAAGGATATGGACCAAAAAATTTGGTGCCTCTCTTGAATATTTTGTTTGCTTAGAGTGAATTTTGAAGTGTTTACAATTATAACATGTGGTGCAAGCATGAAATATCAAAAATTCTAGGAGAGTATTCCATAACCAGAGCAGTAAACTTATGGTAAGAATCATCTCAAAGAGTTAAGCAACAATAGTATTGCAGGAAGAAGTGTAGTAGTGCAACAGAAAGAAGTGTAGTAGTGCAGCAGTAAGAGGTGCAACAGTAGTAAATGGTGCAGCAGTAGTGGAGACTGCAATTCATGAAGTTAGACACATGATGAAGCTTCCCCCCTCAAAAAATCCAAAAAAATAATAGGTGCATGAATTAGCACCAATAACCCCCCCACAAAAAAAAATTGTATTTATGATATTACAATTGGACTCTCACATTTTTTTGATAGCCTTTGGAATAGGCTCAAGAAAATAGTGAAAAAAAAGAGTCAAATATTTGAAGTCCAGGTACAAATTCCTTCATTTTGAGAGACTGAAGGTTAAAATAATGATATGAAGAGATATTAGAGTCCAAAATATGACTCTTTTACAATATGATATAAGCAAAGGAATGGAGGAAGTGTGATAAATGAATGACTCTTTTCTTTTTTTTTGTTCAATAAATCACTGAATTCTAATGCAGTGGTGAGCACCATCTCTTTGACCTGCACAATAGCATTCAAAATAAAAACTTATTGTGCATAGTATTGATCTTCTGAATCTTCCTTTCACCTTACAATATGATGATATCCATGCACAAGCTCTCAAATTATCTTAATTCCTATAGATGAGGACAAAAAGCTGACAAGTTTTTGATATATTATCTGATGCTCATCCAAGCCAAATGAAGTAAAATAATCTACGTAGGGAAACAAATGTAAAAAATTGCATTTGAGCTGGCTAAAGCCTACAATAATATGAAAACATGTCGATGTATTCGAGATGCAGAGATGCTACAGGGTTGCACAAGCTTCGATAAATGGATGGTTTCTAAGCTGCACCGAAGGAGGGCTCTTCGCTATGATAGATTTCTTTTGTGTTTGATGAGCAAGATGATGGAGGGGATATAAATGACTATTGGGAAGCAAATAGTCATTGCTGGACTGCACACTTGGCATGAGAATAATCAAGTGGTGCCTTTCAAAATCGAAGAACCCAAGACAAGGATGGTGCACTTTCGATTTGGGTGACTGGATTTCAATCAAGACTTGTCCTTCAATCATTGACGTGTCTAAGATGGGCCCACAATATTCTTTCATTGGGATAGCACATTCTCTGGATGCCAATGAGACATTCTGAGACTAAAGAAGCCAATGTACGTGGTTGTTGTTAGAGCAACATGTCATGTTAAGGGACTAAAGACACTTGCTCCTTGGGTGCCAATGAACTATTTAGAGACTGAATACATGATCCTTGGTAGAATATGTTGTCAATTATGAATAGAAGGCATTCCTTGGGTTCCAATGAGACAATCCAAAATGCCAAAGAACATCATCAATGAGCAAGGCAGGCTATAAAGTTAGCAGAACGTGCGCAATTTAGAGAGAAACGTCTCCTCCAAAGGGACATTGTCTAGAACATGATACTAAGACGATGGAACTTTTGTGACAAGCAAGCTATTCAAAAAAACGTGCATAGATCATAGTGAAACATTTCCTCCAAAATAACGTCATCATAGCACAAGAGATTGAGATGAGCTTCCTATTAATATATTAATGAGGCACATTCAATATATATAATGAGATAGAAACCCTCCCTTTAAAAAATAAATAACCCAAGAAATAGTAGGGATGGTAAAGGAATGAGGGTATCCAACTCAATTTTTTTTTGCCAAAAACAACTACATAAAACTTGCATCAGGAGCACAAAACTGATCTGGAATATAGTTACAATGAGAAAATAATATGTGATAGAAAAAAACAAAGTTATGGTTATAGCTGGATTTGGCAAGCAATATATCTCACCAAAAAAAACCAAAATAAACCCACTAGAGTAACCAAATTGTCACTAATACAATGAATAAGATTTTGAAAAAAGAGAGCTTCAAAAATTTGAATGCTTACAAAGAACTATCCTAGCTCTGGTACCATGTTAGAATTATTGAGGAGCAATATTCTATTCAAAATAAATAGTTTGCAATACATCACATGTATGGAGTGAAACCCAAAAAGCTGATTGATTATTCCATGGGATCAACTTTGTATAAATAGCAAATTTCATCATTGAGATCCATTGGATTACAACTCAACAAATCTAAACTAGTCTAAACTGAGAGTTCACCTGACTCATGGAAGAGTGGTAACTCAAGTAAGTCTATCCTAGTAGAACTTAAGAGAATAAATATTTATTCTAAAAAGTATAAGGATCTCGTATCTACCTGAATGTTCCCCATCATCTTCTTAGTATTGAGCTTTGTAATATCCTTGGTGATGATCTCATTAGTATAGTTGCTCGAGATCATCTCTTCTTGAGGCTTCTAAACTTTGGGAAGCATTTTAACTGTATAGGTCTCCATGGCATTAGGATAAAAATAAACCTTCTTCAATGGCTTCGTTGGTGCTAGAGCCTCCCTTATTTTATGGCTCTTCAACCACTGTGATGAACTCAGACGATCTTGGCTGATATTTGTTGCAATGGGTTTTTTTGGTATGACCTCCATATCTGATTTGAGCAACACCTACAACTCCAAAAATGGGATAAAATGGAAATGATATTGTTGTGGAATTAGCTCGAGGACAGTGGAAACTGGCATAGTATAAACTATCATAGCAAAAATGATTGATGAAATGGAAGTGGTGGCAAGAATGAAAGTAAAGGGTTCAACCATAGTCACACTCACTCGAAGAGGAGCTTGTATACTTATAGCTATAGAGAAGGCTACTGGAATGAAATATACGGGAAGAAAAAATGGTTTCAAGACATATGCAAAAGAACTGAAAGAAAGGGAAGTAGAAGAAATAGGAATAGAAGAAGAGGGAGTGTTGGTGACTGGAGGCTAAGATATGGGAAGTAATTCTGAGGTGGAAGGTATACCTAATGGAGGTGAAATAATGGTAGATACTAATGGATGTAAAATAACATTCACCAACTGCTCAAGAATAGGTGAAGGAGGAGAAAATATACCTTCAATATTTGACATCGTTTGAGCCAATGAGGATGAAGGTAGTTGTGACATTGGTTCCTTCTCTAACTAGTCCTTTGGCTTTGCTACAATTTCTTCCGATTTACAATCTCAATAGTTTGACCCAACAACTCTATCCAGACCAAGGTAATAGCTTCTAACACTTCTATATGTTCAATCGAAACTACAGGATGAGGTTTTGATGAAATGGTGTTAGTACTTCGCTTCTTGGAGATCTTTATAATGGGCAAATTTTCTTGTTTGATTTTACCTGATGCTGCAGTGGCTCTTCCGACACTTGTCCTTATTATTCTTCTACAAGTGGTGGTTCCTGGTCCAAGAGGTGTTCTTCTTTGGGTACACTTTCCTCACTACTAGATTTTTGAATACTTCGAGGTACAATACCAACAAAAGTGATTGTTTGATAACTGGTGTAAAACTCATCATAAGTGTCCAAAAATGTTTCATCCATCACCAGGCCATATGGTGACCCAATTTTTCCTCGATGAGCCCTCATAATCCACAAATTTGTAATATTTTCTTTGGACCAACCCAAAATTTTCTTTTTCATTTGACTAAATAACCTTGGAGAAGGAATATGATGTTTATATACCACAAGGTTATACTTGGCCTCCATCTTGTAAAAGCCATGCCATGGTGGGAGCGACATCATATTTTCCACATGCTACTCTAAGTCATGCCCCTATGGATTATTTCAATGTTTCTCAATATCTTGCCTGGGGTAACAATGAAAACTCTTGGCCTTAATTTACTCCATGAAGTGATCCAGAGGATTGTTCTTTCGTCACTGCAGCAACTCCACCATATCAATGCCATAGAAGGTTTTAGTAATTAACTAATTCTGGTTCACTTGAATGCCTCTGAAGTGAAAAGACATAGCACAAGTGGTTCTTTTTCCTCGTCCTACCCCATATACATCATTGATAAAATCATACTACCAAATGACCTCCAACGCAAAAAGGTGACCTATGGCAAATTATGGGAGAAGAACTAACTTACCAGTATAACCAAAAATATGTAGAACGATACTTTGTGTTAGAAAAAATATATCGCCCCTCTTCTTTGAGATAATTTCCTCTCTCATTGCCCTTGGTACCCTCTCACATTTACAAAAAATTAACTCCATGGCAGGATCCACAAACATGCGGTTAAAATTATAAAAAGACTCTTTCCTTGACAAGCTAGAGGTCCACAAATATACTAGCAATCTCCTATTTTCTCTGTCAACCTACCTAACTATTATGAAGGAAAAATTATTGTATAGGTGAATGAAGAAATACCAGATTAAAAATGATGTATGCCTAAACACCATGGTTCCTTCACTATGCATTTTCTCCACCTAGGTATGAATCCTTCTAGCAATATAGTCATCCCAATTGAAGAAAATGGGGTTTTTACTTATCGGCATAGCAATAGGGGCATAGAATTTGATCGAAAATCATCAGATGAGATGGTAAATAACACATCTTTTGCATTCTCGACTACCTTGGTGTCAGGATTATAAAAATTTAAAATTGATTCCACCAAATCTGGGTAATAGTGAATCGGTGTGCATAGATACCAGAAAATCTGAGCATGATATGCAATAGTGAGAGGATTTTTTGACGTCAATGTCTATCTAACTGCAATGTCTATTTCCTGGCACAACTTCTCAATGTCCTTGTTCATAATAACAAAATCTCCAACTTGAGCTAGCATGTCGAAATATGGATTTAATCGATTTTTTTCATTTCACCTAGCCTTATTTGACTTCTTTCCTCCTTCAAATTTCTTTTGCACCTTCTTCGATTCTACAACCCTATTTAATTTTTTAGTTTTTTTACCCATCTTCAACAATGCTTAAATGCCCTGTAATTCCTACACTCAAGCAATAAGACGCGAAAATTCTCCAAAAAATATAAAACTTTTACCTCCTCTTCATGGGTTCATCAAATTTATAATTGCACCTTCATCTACTAGATTTAATGCATGTTTTGGTTTTCGAAGAAGTTGAGCAAACGTGCATCTTTATCCTCATACCAGACACAATTTTTAATAATTTTTCTAACTTTCTTCAACTTTCCTTTTCCCAAAATCTTCCTTGAACCTCATGCTTTGGCCACCTTCGATCTTGAAAAGTTCACCTTGGATATCAAAATTTGGCCCCAAGAATGAGAAATACGAAGTGTCAAAGATAGACATTCCTCGGGATGAAAACAAATTGATTTTGTATCTTTAAAACTTCACAACATCAATTTGAGGTGAATCGGGTGAAATTTAAATTTTCCAAGTGCACTTCCACCAAAAACATCGCTTGGGTGCTCCAAAAATATTTTGTTCCAGCAAAAGCATTCAATAAGAGTGCTTCCTTTTCTAAAAATCTTCCTTGGGCAAAAACACCTCTGCAACTTGTTTCTTCGTTCATCTAGTGCTTTGGAAATCATCCTCTGTATTTTCTTGGTGAATTCTTAAGATTAGAAGCCCTTTAAAAATAATCTTCTTCTTTGATTTCACCTCAAAAAAGTACCTTCCTAAAAAAACAAGCTTCTAACTAGTAGTGCTTTTGCCAAAAAAGCAAAATAAAAATTAGTTTCGCCCTGCTTTTATCGGAAATATATATTTTTTAATTGGGAGTTTTAAACTACATGATTTTTACTTTTCCTTTGCTTTTCCATCTCTCTAGGAGTTTTGTCCCAATATAGACTTTCACCTCCCTCCAAATAAAACTGCATGGTAGAATAAAACTTGGCCGAAATTTTAAAAATTTCGTTGCTTTCCCCCCTTTTTGTTTTTCCTTTTGCCTTAAAAGGGGTCGAAAATGACTTTCGCCCCTTACTTGGAGCGAAAGCATTTTTTTTTCAATTAATTTAATTTTTTTTTATATATATATATATATATATATATATATATATATATATATATATATATATATATATATATATATATATATATCATATGATATTTTCCCCTTTTTATTCCTTTAATAAAATAATTCCACTTTCTCTCCGAACTCACTTTGCCAAGGAGTGATTTAAATGATTTTCGCCCGAAATTGAAAATAAGGCCCTAAAAACTTTTTTTGAGCGAATTTAAATTTTCTACCATCGAGGACGTGCTTTTGGGGTGAAATCACTTGTCATTATATATATATATATATATATATATATATATATAAGAATAATATATTTGAAAATAAAATTTAAAAAACATATGTACATATATACATACTTGTTCTTGAAAATTTAGTGATAATAGACCTTCAAATGAAGACCATTTACCAGAATTGGCAGCTCTCGGCCATCCATGTCCTGGAGATAATAGGCATTGACTGAGTTCACCCCCAAAATTTGAAACAAACCTTCCCATATAGCTTTGAACTTATGGTGCTTTCCAGGCTTTGCTTTATCCGCATTCCACTTTAACACTAGATCATTGAATTTAAATACCCTTTCATATGTCTTCTTGCTAAACCATTTTTGTGTTGTTCTGGTGTGCTCCATGAAAGCGTTGTATGCTTTATCTCTCTCCTCTTCTAGTTTCAAGATTTGTGCTAGTCTCACGTTCATAGGATCAATTTCATCATCTGCATAAGCAAGCATCTATAATGTTAAGAGGACAGAAAACTCAATATGTATAGGTAAAACTACCTCCTTTTCATACACCAGGGAATAAAGATAAGCCTTAATTGATTTATTAACTGAGATACAATCTACCCATAAGGTTTAGTCTAGCATCAAATGCCATTTCCTATTGTTGTATCCAAGGATCATTTAAAATCTTCAACAGGTTATTATTGGTATATTCGGCCAAATTGTTCCCCTATGGGTAATAATTAGAAGATGATTTTAGATAAATACCATACTTGTGAATTTACTAATTTTAGCACCAATGAAGGGGGTCTCATTATCTATCACAATGGCATTAGGGATGCCAAAGCGGGTGATTAACCCCTCTAGAAAGGAGATAATTTTGGCCTGATCTACTTTCTTAGATGGAATGGCCTCCACCCATAGGGTGAAATAATATGTCATAGTCATAACATATTTATGCTAGGCAGAATAATTGGGATCAATAACCCTGATAAAGTCTAAGCCCCATTTTTGAAACAATGCTTTGACTTGTATGGGATGAAGGGGCAAAGATGCTTCTTACTTCTACCTATATATCTCTGCTAATTATCATAGTTTTGACTAAATTTAAATGTATTTGAGAAAATAGTAGGCCAGAAATAACCTGATTTGATGATCTTAAGTGCCATGGGCCTCCCTGCATAGTGGTTACCTGATAAACCAGAGTGAAAATCCTCTAGAATCTTCTATTTTTCTATATCCTTAACACATTTTAGGAGGACTCCATCAATATTTTTGTGGAACAAAATGATTGGAAACAACACATACTTGAGGTCTTGCAATCTAAATCTCCTTCTCTATAAGGAGTTGAGGTGTGATGGACATCTCCCCAAATTAAAATATTCAATGAGGTCCTCTATCCAGTCATGATCAACCAAGGCTTGATTAGTGATATTGCTCTCACTTAGTATATTATCAGCCCCGAGATTAACTAATTAAGAAGAAACACTTTTAGCAAGCTCTTGGTAGAGTGCTCGACCATGAACTTGCTTAGTTGGTTGAATATCTACATCAAACTCCTAGATTTTGGAAACCCAGATCATTCTTTTATCACCAAGTTCATCTTGAATAATTAAACTTCTAACATCTAGATGAATGACATAAACAATTGTCTTGCTCTATGAAACAAAGTACCAAAATTTATTCAGAGATTTCATAATCATGTAGACTTGCTTCTCAGTAAAATTATACTTCTCCTCGTGTGGTTGGATTACTTGGCTCAAGAAATCAATTGGCTATTCATCTCCATCATCTCTCTTATGTGTGAGCATTGATGCATAACTTTCTTGCTCACCCACAACATAAAGGATAAAATCCTTTGAATAATTTGGATTGATTTGGAGAGGGACTTGGATGATTCTATCTTTGATTTCTTGGAAATCTCACTTTCTCTACTCTGTCCACTTAAAATCTATGTTCTTCTTAAGGAGATTGGTCATCAGCTTAACAACTTGAACAAAGTCTGCAATGAACTTTTGGATGAAATTAATCTATACAAAAAATGATTGTAGTTCCTTATTATTAGCTGATAATGGCAATTTCAAGAGAGCTTAAGCTATTTTAGGATCAATGGCTAACCCCTCTTTTGAAATCACATAACCTAGGAGTTTCCACTCTTTAATAGCAAATATTGATTTCTTAGGGTTGACAGAGATTCCAAACTCACATCATTTCTCAAAAACTTGTCTTAGGTGAGAACCATGTTCTTTCCTATCATGGGAAAAAACTATCATGTCATCAAGATATATCACAATAATGTGATTCAACAACTCACAAAATGCTATGTCCATTGCTCATTGAAAGGTGATGGCAGCATTTGACAGACCAAAAAGCATTCTTTGGTAGGCAAAGGTGCCCCGTTTGGTTGTGAACATAGTTTCATGATGGTATTTGTCCTTTATCCAAATTTGGTTGTAGCCAAAGAAACCATCTAGCAATGAGAACCTTTCTGCTTTGACCTCTACATGAAGGATTTGGTCAATCTATCATAAGGGATAATGGTCTTTCAATGATGCTTGGTTCAAATTACGAAAATCCACACACAAGTGAATGTCTCCATTATTCTTTTATACTAGAACCAGATTCACCACCCAAGTCGAGTGCTTGATAGGGTATGTTATTTTTATCTCCAACATATTTAGTAACTATACCTTCATTAGCACCTCAATATTTGGATTAACGGGTTTTTTCTTCTATCTAAAGGATTTTACTCCTTACTGCAAATCTATGGTATGCTAAATCACATCTTTGTTATAGCCTTTAAGATCATGATAGCTCCATAAAATAATATCTAGGAACTCATAACACAACTCCTTAATTTGTTGAAGCTCCTCTAGAGAGCAATTTGTCTTGACTTTGATTATTTTGTCAAGTTCTAAATTGAGCTCAGTGTATTCCTTCTCGTCCACCTTGATCATATGCTTCTCTAGTATATAATTATGATCAAAGAGGTTCTATAGAGTAATCAATTATTTTGAGATGTGATTATTTTTGAGTTGGATTAAACCCTCAACTTCATATTTTTTTAGCGTCCTTCCCTCAACACTATCGGCTTATTTGATTAAAAAATTCACAATTTCCTCATCATTACCAAAACCTTGCTAGTATATATTTTTGTCAAGGACTGAAGGTCTATAGATTAACCTTATAGTCTTGGGCTTTTGTACCACATTATCAAAAAGAGAAAATTTTAGACCAAGGGATGCCAAAATATTTGCATGTTTATATTATTCTCATGAAATTTCTTAAACTTTCAATGCATCAAATGACTCAAACAGATCCCATACCTTGTTGTGGTATACCTTCAGGTAGTGCTACTTCAAAATAAACATGCTAATCACCTGGTTGACAATTAACTCTGAATCTCCAAAAATATATAGTTTTTTTATTCTGATATTTTTTGCTTTCTTTAGATCCAAGCTTAGTGCTTTGTACTCGATGTCATTGTTCGTATAGCTCCATGTCAACCAATATGAATACATCTTCTGAATTCCAAAAGGAGAGATAAATACTATCTCAACTTTGACACCATTCTTACATTTGGCACCGTCAAAGTACATTTTCCATAATTGGTTAGAGGTAAAATATAGATCATCAAACACCTTCACTTCAACTTTATCAGGCTTAGTTATGGTGTAACAACTGATTTCGATCTCCATAATTGCATTTAAATCGAGTATTGAATTTTTTTCCTCTAACTGCAGCTCATCCAGAGCTTCCTCAATTAGATCCATCTCATCTAGCTCTTTAGTCACCATGTTGACTGATTCTATAGCCTTTTCTTCGTCTTCAATATTTTCAATATGATACATAGAGGGCTTCTCATTATAAATCTAGATTCTCCTCTCATTGAATGGAATATCCAAGTGAGAATAGTCTAGAGACAGATATCCTCCTAACTTTGTTGTGAACTCCCTTAGCACATACTAAAGTATAGATATAAGTCTACCAGAATAACTTCTTGGATGATAGTTATATGGGGCTTGTTGTATAATATAATCAAGATGCCATCCTTATCATTTTTACAGGAGTGCCATCCAACTGCAAGATGCCTAGGATCTTGTGTATTCCATACCCATGATTTCACAAAATACCTTTGGCATGATAGTTGTCACTACACCAAAGTCAATCATATAGTTTTGCATGATCCAACCTTTCATCCTGAGATACAGATAGAATGGGGGAGGTCTATTTTTTCTTATGGTAGAAGTGGGCAACATTTGAGCTAGAACTATCTGTGTAGGGTTTTTCTTCTTATCCTTCACAAGTCTCAATGACTCCTAAAATATACCCACTTGTCCAAGTAGTTGTAGCACATCATAGAGGCTTACCTTGGAGGGAATCCTCTTCAGTTATTCAACAATATTGTATGATTGTGCATAGGAATCCTTTCCCTCACTAGCAGCTTTGTACTTTCTTTAGTACTACTATGTAGCTTCTACCTTTAACACTTGGTCAAGGATGGGTATTTGAACCTCTCTTTCACTTGCTCTTTCATTTATGTCTATGCTTGTGAATCTGAATGTTGCAAATTTTATGGATTTGCTTGCAATCTATCCTTCAATGACGTAGGCAAAATATTTTTTAATAAGACCGATTCGTCTGCTTTCGATGCTGGCACATGCACTTTCACTTGAGATTACCTCTTTTCACTCTACATATTTTACTCAATAGGTACCTTCAATGGATCCATATCAACTATATCTATAGTGATAGGCTCTTTTCCAGATCTTGTGAGAACTAAAAATTGTTCAATGTATAGGACCATAAAGTTGTGATCAATTTGTATGATCATGTTAATTTGACCACTAGAAGAGCTATCCACTAGTGTCTGCACATTGCTCAATTGAAACATGCAGGTATCTTCACCATGTGGTTCATTATAAGTAGAACACAAAAATATTCTCTCTGATGGACCAACTTATTCATTTACAAGCACAATAATACCCCTTTCAGGAGCTTTGCTAGGGGTAGCTATGTTTTTTTTGTGATCACTGGTGGTTGAAATATCCTTGGTCTAAAATCATTTTTATCCTACTTTCTTTTTATCATCCTAATTTTATTACCCATTGCTCTTATAGTAGAATTCACGGACTGCAACTCTTTCAACACCTTATATTTTATATTGGGGTTTGAGGGTGCTGGGGGACCTAGTAAAGGTAATGGAACCAATGGAGATGGTAGTGCCATAAATGGAACTGGGGTTGGTAACTATGGTATGGTTGGAGGAGGGAGTTGAGGGACAAGAACTATTATCATGGTTTGAAATGTAATTGGATTCCATGAAGGAATTGGATACATGGGTGACATGGGAAAAGGCTGAGAAGATGCATTAGCATACAAATACTATGAAAGATCAAGGAAAATAGACATGGTCATTTTTGGTAGAATATTACCAATAGTGATCAGATCAACTTTAGCCTTTTGTGTCGTAGAATACAGATTAGGGAATGTATTGGCATTGGACTGGCGGATGTCCATACTAATATCAAAGTTGAAATCTCAAAGATAGTAAAAGGCTGCTTGTTTGAGATTCAGCCAGAGACCATCAAGAACCCTATGCCAAGTGCAGGCGAACCTAACATTAAAGTCCATGATATTATCTTGTGTATGCCTTTGAATAGTAGTAAACTAATGCAATAGGGAGAATGAATCCAGTTGTTCATTAAACCTTTTGATTAGCATTTTAGCCAACTGGTCCCAAGTTGTAATGGTTGCAGGTTGTAATGATTGGTACTTGTAAAGCAATTTCCTAGGCTATTTTAAAATTTTGGCCTTCTATCTTGTGATCATGAAGAAAGATTTTGCTCACTTCATGTTCAGAGGCTTCTTGGTAGATCTGAGTCACTGGATGTTATAACCATATAGTACAAAGGTGATCATAAAACCTTAATACTATTGAAAGTGGAATATTTTGAGAGTCCCACCAGGTTTACCAAAAACTATTGGTCATAAATCCACCTAGTTACAAAATATATGCTTTGTGTGCCCTAGACCCAACCAAAATTGAAAGGCCGAAGGAAAGGAATGTCCTACGATACAATCTCTAGAGAGGGATGGCTCCATTTATAATCTGCTTTGGGTGAAAGCTTAGGATAACAGGAAAGAAATAGGGAAATATGGCTATAAACTGACAATATAAGATGGGGATAGACTAACAACCAATATTCAACCAAGAAACAATTAGAATACAACAAAAATGAAAGCATAGGAACTTCTTATAGTAATGCAAGAACAATATCCAAAATGCATCTCAGTATTCACTCCCTCACAAGCAAAGATTAAATTCAGTTGCATAATTTAAACATATCAAGTAATAGAGATGAACATATTCATAAATGACATATAGAAAATCATCAAATGCAACACTATTCAAAGAAAAAGAAGCCAAAGTCTTTCTATTGATGTAGAAAACCTAAAATATTTTTCTATAGAGTGTCCATCCTCCTTTATTACATGAAAATGACTAGTGCTTATAGAGGGTTGCACCTCTTTCATTTAATGCACTTTCAAACAAAATGTTGGTAGATCAAAAACCAACGAGAATAATTTCCTCCTCGACATCAGTGATGTTCTGGTCAAAATATTCTTCATGGAAACTACGATCTAACTTTGGTGGGAGAATCACATGGAGAAATCAACATGATTAAATGATAGGAACCAACCTTGATAGTTGGTGCATTAGGATGCAATACAATTACCTAAGACTTAGGATCTTGGTCATTGAATTTGCTTCACCATTATGCCTTGGAACTCTACCTTCACTAGTAAAGTCCACTGAGCATTAAATCTATCTTGATAAAAAATAACGTCAGTGGATGGTGCATTGAAAATGAATAAGAATGGGATATTCTCTTGCAAATTTGAAGCAGAAATATTATAAATGTTGCTTAAATTGCTTTAAAAACTAAATTTCATCCTTCCTTGACACTTCCCAAGATAATCTATCAAAATAGTACTTTGGAAAGCAAAACACTAGAGAATAAATGCCAAGGAATTGATTTCACCCAAAAATAGGGTGCAATAGCCTTTTTGAGGTCACAACGGGCGACAATGATAACTTCACTTGGCTTCTAACTGACGTCTTGATGACTTCGACTGAAATGCTTCTTCCACTTATCATCTTCTTATGCTTCTAAGAAAACACCTTTGCTTTGATTTGAAATTTTCCTACATTCTTTATTTATTCCTTAGTAACAACCATGTCCAGATTACAATTTTAATCACAGCAAAATTTATTATTTTCATCCCTCCTAAAGGTGACAGGGACTTTCATCCCTTTTGAGAGGTGATATTAACTTTGAATGCTTTTATTGGAAGTGCATGCATTGCAAATTTCTTTCACCCAAAATTCATTTTAAAAACTCCATTTGCCCCCTTGGAGAGGCGAAACCACATGGCACATCTCAACAAGAGTGCCTTCAATTTGCTATGACTTAAACTTAGCACCAAGCAGTACTTTTTATTTCCCCCATAGTGTGGGCAAAAATATTAAATGTATTAGAAGAGGGTCCTATGACGTCAATCTTATACTTTGCCTTGAGAATATTCAATATTACCCTTTCGCTCCAAAGAGAGGTGACAATGAGTTTCACCTCACTTGGGGTGAAAGCCCTCTTTAAATATTGCTTTGATTTATCCGTGTCGAGCCCACAATGCACTATTTTTTTTAAACTCCTCCTTGTACTATGTTTCTCCCCAAAGAGGGGTTAAAGGGATTTTTACCCCCTACTTGGGGTAAATCCTTTTAACCTTCCAACTTGTCAGCTCTTTTCGTCAACATAACCATTTGCTCTTCAAAACGATGTTAACCCTAAAGAGGGGCGACAAGAATTTTCACCCCTCACTTGAGATGAACGAACCTCAACTCTTTTTCTGACACCCTTCAACTTCTTCGCATCACGATTTTCACCCATTTTTATTTTAAACCGATGTCCACCCCAAGGGATTGGTAAAACTACTTTTAATGTTTATCTCGGGTGAAAACACATCCTTCTTTCTTTCCTTGGGTATTTTTGATCGATTTTGATTTCTTCCAGGTGCAATCACTTATGTTGATGTTTTTCATCCCCAAAGAGGGTGCAAGTGACTTTCGCCTCTCTCTCGGGGTGAACTCACTTTCATCAATGCTTTTAGCTTTTCAAGAACATTTAACCATGTTTCCCTATTCCCTTTACGTATGACATTAATTTTATTTTTAAAACTCCATTATCTCTCAGCACAACATCCAAAAATAAAGCAAAAATAATTAAAATAAAATGTACTGGCAAAAATCTGAAGTGCTACATTATTCATTATACTTTACCTTTTATGTTAAAAACCATCAATGAAATTTTAATAAAATTTTAATGTGGCAAGGTGTCAAAACTGCTAACAAACACCTAACTCTAATAAAACAATTGTGGATGTTCTTGGTGGAAAGCATAAATAGACAAAGGAAAACCCAACATTTTCTTTTTCAACAAGAAAAATTATTCAAGGAAGACATATTTTCAATAATGAATTTTAAGAAAGATAATATCACGGTATAAATATTTTTCTTTAATCCAACTCACTTCCATAAGCAACATAAAACTAAAGAATATTTTAACAATGATTTCATCCTACAAAACACATATTCTATTAAATAAAATGTATAACCTATTTAAGGAATGATGTTTATAGCATTTTATTTTATAAAATTGTGGCTCTAGTTTAAACAACTGCAGTCTTAGGTTCATTTACCTACAATATCGAGTATATGTGATTACAATCTCGGGTTCAGAGGTAAGACATAATATAATACTCAACTTTAGCCATACCGTATCAATAGAGTAATGTTTTATCAAAGTCAAAATATAATTGGGAAAAAATTGCAAAATCCAAGAGGTAATCGATGTCTAACATCTAGTGGAAAATCAATTTTCACCCTTCTGGAGATAAACGAACATTCAAGACACAACATATTATGGTAACTTTGAAATGAATATTACTTTATTAGGATAACTAGCGAAAAAACTGAAACTCCTCTCATCTTTTCAAAACCAGTCGAAGATAAAAATAAAAATAAATTAAATAACTACTATAATTACAAGTACTCCACATTGTTTCCATTTATCATTCCAATCCATTTATCATTTCTAGTATAGAAAGAACTCATATTATAACTCAAAATAAAAACTATATATATATATACACACACAATAAACAAAATTGAGTTTTTCATATTATCATTCCAAATTTCCTAGCATAGGTAGGAATGAAAGAACCGACCTAAAATTTATTGATTGGAATTTCACCAACTTTCTCTTTCTTTCTCCTCCATCAGTTGCTCATTCACCCAAAAAATATATCTTCTGACTTCTCAGTAATTCCATTTATAGAAAATAAAGGAGATTTATTTTTACGCAAATGTATCTCCATGCATTTGGCTAGCTTATGGCTTTATTTTCCAGGTGGATATAAACTTAATATTGTTTCCCCCTTTTTATAAAAATTAGAAATATTGAGGGCAATAGGCATATTAAGTTCAAAGTCATTATTATTTACAATTTATTTTTATTTATTAATAATTATTTTTATATAATTAATTTATTTATAAATAATTTTCATTAATAAATTTGAAACTAAACACTAAATAATTAATTAAATTGCAACATAAGTCTATATCTCCAACACTCCTCATATTGGCAATTTGATGTTACCATCTACCAGATAAGAATGAAAAACATAAGTCTATAGCTCCGATGCTTCACGATACTTTCCTTGTTGTTGGAGAATTTTAAATTCAAACACATGCAAGCAACAATCACATACAAACATGCATTATTAATGCATCTATGTGAATGAAAAACTTTCATGTACTTTTAATTTTTTGGTGAATGTATCACTACGAGGGCCATTTTACCCTTGAAAAAGCAAGTACCCCACTATAGTGAGAATTTAACCATCATCATTTTTTATTTTATTTCTCGAAGACCTATACCTACAAAATAAAGACCATCAGTAGTACCATATCCAAGAATTATAAAACATAATAAATTAAAACAGATGCTCAATATATACAAATAGAAACATCATGAAATATATATTTGGGAGGGTCATGATATTCTCCCCATAGATTTAAACACAATCCCATGTGTTTTTAAAATATATTTTAAATAAAAATATGAAAAAACTAATATTTCATAGAATATACATCCTCCCATGTGGCATTTCTCTTTGAAAATTGATCCCTTTAGAAATTATATTTATTTACATTTATTTTTCTTAAATATTTGATACAGTAGGCTAATATTCAAACCAAATGAGCTTCAGTGGTGAGGGGATCTGACATTTGCAAGTTGGACACATTCCAAATATTTGATGGGTTAGCAACATATTTTCTAAATAAGGATACATGAAAGACATCACGAATATTTTATAGGTTACGTGGAAGGATAAGTTTATAGGCCACCAGACTAATATTTTGTAATCTCAAAAGGCCAACAAATCTAGGGTCAAGTTTGGAATATTTGTTAGGTCTTAGCCTTATGAAAAATATATCTCATAGAGAATTCCATTAGTAGCCTTTTCAATTTAACATATCTCTTTTGTTGATCCATGGCTTCTTTAAGTCATTAGTAGATCATTCTCAACTATTCCTCCATATCCTTTATAGTATCTAATGTGATCATTTTTCGATCCTTTAGATTACCCAAGATAGAGGAGTTCTATATTTTTTTGCATACATGGCCTCATAATGAGTCATCCTCAAAGAAGTATGAGGGCTATTATTATATTCAAATCTAGCTAAGTAAATATAACCTCCCACTTCATCTTATGGTCCATGCAATACATGCTTAGCATGTCCTCAAGGACTTTTCTCATACTTTTCTTGAATTTCACCCTTGCAAAGACTCTATCTCTTCGTAAAGAATTCTCTTGGTGATCTCTTTCATAACTGCTCCCTAGATTCTCTACTAAATTGTCCTAAGTTATTCTTCTATGTTCTTCACAACATCTAGTCTGATCCTTCCTGATCTTGGTCAACCCTCTCTAGTTATCTTTCTATTTCTAGTGACATGTAGAATTGATGTGTAATTTTTGTACCCAAGGCTTTATACAAGATTTGCTAAAATTTTGAGGTAAATTGAGGATCTTTATCCAATATGATATCTTTAAGGAATCCATGTAGTCGCACAATTTTCCTAGAAAATTTTCTATTTATAGCAGGTAAAAAATTCCTAATTTCCAAAATAAAGTGTGCTACCTTGGTCAATTTATCAATTACAACCAGAACTACATCATGTTGAAATTTGGTCTTGGGTAGTCTCACAATAAAATCCATAGAGATGACCTGCCATTTCTGTTCTAGAATATCATAAGGATAAATTTTTCTAGCTAGATGTAGGTGTTTAATTTATTGGTATTCGAGACATTTAGCCATAAAATTAATGATATATTTTTTCATTCCTAGCCAAATAAAAAGTTTTCCTCATTTTTCCCCTTATTTTAACCCCTCTAGGGTGATCAAAATAAGGTGTACAATGAGCTTATTGCAAGATAATATCTCTTAATCCACCTGATTTAGGAATAACAAGCCTATCTCTAAAGAATAATAGATCATTATTAATAGTGAAGTCTTTATCTTTTCAGGTTCTAACTCAACCCATGTTTGGCATTTATTACAATAACTATCACCTTAATGTTGTTCTCTAACCTTGTTAAATAAAATCTATATGGTACTTGGACATAGAAGCTATGTGCTACCTTCGATTTAAGGCATCAACTATCTTATTATCTATCCCCTTAATGTATTCAATTCCAAAGTCATACTCAACTAAGAATTTCATCCACCAATTTTGTCTTACATTTAAAAGAGGTTGGGTGAAAATGTATTTTAGACTTTGATGATCTGTCCTTAATTCAAAGGATTTTTCCAACAAATAATGTCTTCAAATGCTAAGTGCATGAATCACAATTGTTAACTCAAAATCATGAGTAGAATAGTTGAGCTCATGCTTTTTAATATTTTGATACTTTTAGGGTATGATTGCTTTATTTTGAATTAGAATCCCACCTAAAACTTTAGTAGAGGTATTAGTGCAAACTCTAATTTTTTTGAGGAGTTAGGTATTTTCAAAACTAGGGTAGTTGTCAACATTTCCTTAAGTTTTTTGAAGGATTTTTTCACACTGTTCTATCCATTTGAAATATTTTCCTTTCCTTTGCAAATTAGTAATTGGACAAGAAATTTTTGACAAATTTTTCACAAAATACCTATAATATCCTACCATTTCCTTGAAACTACCTAAAGAAGACATTGAGTGCCATGTGGCACATGAGAAGAGGAATATTGATAGGTTGGAGGAGCCCACATTCAATGATCAGAGAAGGTATAACAAGAACTAATATGACAATAAAATTCCAAAAGAGAGCACCATACACAAAGAATAATATTAAATGTAGTGAAAATTTTAGGATCCCATCCTAACCCTTAATGTAATAACTTCCATGATGTAATAATTCCTAAATAACGTGGGTAGTACCCATGATTAATATTTTGTAATGTTCTAAGTTTTAGCTTATATAGTGCCTATGACAAATGGCACCCTTTTTATGTAACACATGGTAGATAGGTTATGTAAGGTGGCCTTGTGCATGTAATTCGAGTGGCATTGTGCATGTAATTTGAGTGGCACTATGCATGTAATTCGGGTGGCATTATGCATGTAATCCAGGTGGCATTTTGCATGTAAGCCAACCATGGAAGGGAACTCTTTAAATACCCGAGAAGGCACCAATGTATTCATATTTTTGCAAATTAATGAAGTGTTGAAGGAGGTTGCCCCCTCGAAGAGGCCTACGATTCTATCTTATTGTGAGATTGTTCCTTTATGCAAATTTTTGTTATAATGTGTATTTTGTTCTGAATATTAATATGATGTTTATGTGAGTTTATTTCCAAGAAATTGTGTGAGAGTGTGTTTATTTGAGTTTATTTTATAGTAGGATCCTAACAAGTGGTATCAGAGCACTTTCTAGGGCCAAGTTCTATTGCAACAGTAATGATTCTTGCCTATTAGGTATAATCCTCTATTATTTTCATGTAATTTTTTTTATTATTATCAAAAAAAAAAGACAAATACCAGTCAAAAAATATATATATAGTCCTTTTTAGTTGAGTAGGTAGAAACCCTATGTTGGGGGTTTTAAAATATCATGAAGGATTTGTCATTATTGGCTAAGCTAGATAGCCCATACAACATCTAGTGAAGTGAGGGGCGATCAGGCTCCAATACCCAAGCCTCAGACAGAACTCGCGCACGGACTTGAGCTCCCATGCATCTTCGGGTGTATCGGGAGACCATTCTAGGGTTAACAAAATTTTATCTAGTAGGAAGCTTATCGGCCTTGTATCATCCATAGTCCATGGGACACAACATCCCAAACGATTACCCTCTCGTACTGTCAGAGAGGCAGATAGTGTGCTCAAGGGTATGTGTGGAATCCTCCTTGGGTAGTGGCCTAAAATATTGGTCCGAGCACTATTGTTCATCATTGTGGTATAATAGAGGGCCTATGGGTGTTACATACTCCTTTACTTAGCATACCCTGGTTTTGTTAAAACTTCAACCTACAATAAAATCACAAACCAAAACTCCCTGTTTGTAAACCTGCATTCCAAATTCCCAAAAGTGAGCATATGAGAAAGGAATCCTCTACCAAAAAAATAACATACATTGCATGGATTCGAGATAGAATATGAGGGTGATAGTTAAGTTGATAGTCTGGAGAATAACAATCAAATTTATAGTGGCAGTAACAGTGAGGTCAGTCAGGTCAGCACAATCAGGTCAGAGACTGCAGTTTTGAGTGTCATAACAGAACTATCATAACAGTAACCTACACAATACAGAGAATCTTCAGACTAGTGAGGTAAGTAGTGTCAGAGAGACTATCTAGGCTGAGAAAAATAGTGAGCGAGTGACCAGAGACCAATTATAGATAGTGCTCCAGTACCCAACTTTTGCACTATAGCTCAAAATAAAAAACTGTAAACATCGTTAGACTCGGCAAAATAGGAGAAAAAAAAAGTCTGGGGTGCCCAAAAGTAGTGTTGTGGGATATAGCTCATTGTGACCACCTCTTCGATCTGATCATTTTGATATATAGCACCCAAGCATTTTTTTGGACACTTACTAAAAATAGTAAGTCCTGAAACCCAATTCTAATTTTAGTAACTGGTCACAAAAGGTTCCAAAATGGCCTAGGGTACTCGTGGACATCAAAAAGAGCTAGAACAATATGGACTCCTTAACCAAAGCCATTGAGAATTTGAACTTGGAAATTTTATCCATAAGGGAAGAGGTCCAAGGTCTTCGTCTAGATCATGAGGCCACTAGCGCTCGCTTAGAAGAAACACTGATAAATGTGGGTAGCAAGTTACATAAGGGACCACTCAAAATAGAACACCAGGCTGAAAACTCTACAAGGAATGACCATGACCCATCCTTTAAAATGCTAAAATTGGACTTCCCTCGATTTAATGGGAAGGATGTTGATGGGTGGTTATGTAGGGTTGATCAATTCTTTAGACTTCATAATGTTCCCATATATCATCGAGTTCAGATGGCTTCCTTCAATTTGGAATCTGAGGCTCTACACTAGTTCCAGTGGTTACATAATTCCAACCCAAATCTCTCTTGGGAGGAATTTGAGTCCCAACTACTGACCCGATTTGGGCCTAGTGAGTATGAGGACTTCACAGGGGCCTTGACCAAACTACAACAAACATCCTCAGTCCATGATTACCAAACTCAATTTGAAAAATTGGCCAATAAGACAAGAGGATTGACGGAAGGGTTCTTCATGAGTTGTTTTATCAGTGGGTTAAAAGGGGATATCCAAGCTGAAGTAAAGATGTTGAAACCACATTCCATGATGGAAGCTATCAGTTTGGCCCATTTGGCTGAATCTAAACTCTCAAACCAAATGCGCCCCTCGTGGTTTCCTCCAAACCGACCTTCATTTCCTTTTCAAACCCAAAATTTAGTGGATAGTAAACCTACTACACCCAAGCGACTGACTACAGAGGAGATGGATGCTCGTCATGCCCAAGGCTTATGTTATAATTGTGATGAAAAGTTTTTTAAAGGACATAAGTGTGCAAACAAAAGACTATTCTTGATAGATGTTGAGGAACCTACTAACACTGACCAGAGTGATGAGGATGAGGACCCCCTGAAACACCTGCTCCATAGGAAGAAGATACACAGGGGTCTGAGGCAGAGATTTTAGTCCATGCTCTTGCAGGCATTACCACTCCACAAACCATGAAAGTTGTGGGATTTTTCAAGGGCCAACGTCTTACCATCCTTATTGATTCAGGCAGCACACACAACTTCATTGATCCTAGAGTTGCTAAGTAGGCAAATTGCTATATCCACACTTGTAATTCATTTGAGGTCATGGTAGCCAATGGGGGAACATTACCTTGTAAAGGAAAATGCCGCAATGTCAAGATCAGGATAGGGGACTATGAACTCAAGCAGGACATGTTTGCCCTCCAATTGGGAGGATGTGATATGGTTTTGGGATCTCAATGGTTGAGTACGTTGGGCACTATCAGTTGGAACTTTGTAGAACTCTAGATGCAATTCTCCCAAAATGGACAAACACACTTACTCAAGGGCTCCCCTGTAGGAACACCTCACCTCATTAGTTCCAATCATATGGAGAAAGTGCTAAAGAAATCAAAACGTGGGGTCATTGCACAACTCTTCTCCATCCAACCAACCACTTCACTAATGGCTGAAATTCCATCAGACCTACAACTAGTTCTACACAAACATGATGTTGTCTTTGTAGAACCAACTACACTACCACCGCGTCGCTCTCATGACCATGCTATCCCATTGCTCTCGGGTAGTGCACCACCAAATATTAGGCCATACAGGTACCCTCATGCCATGAAATTAGAACTGGAAAAATTGGTATAGGAATTACTCAAGGCTAGTGTCATCCGGCCTAGTACTAGCCCCTACTCCTCGCCTATCCTACTTGTTCCCAAGAAATATGGCTCATGGCGCCTATGTATTGACTACTGGGAACTCAACAAGACTACGATCAAGGATAAATTTCCTATTCTAGTGGTTGATGAATTACTCGATGAACTACATGGGACCATGTATTTCACCAAGCTTGATCTCCACTTTAGCTACCATCAGATCCGGCTCAAGGATGAGGACATCCCCAAAACTACCTTTCGCACTCATGAAGGTCATTATGAATTCTTGGTAATGCCATTTGGTCTCACAAATGCTCCTTCTACATTCCAAAGTCTTATGAACAACATCTTCTAGCCCTTTCTATGGAAGTTCATCCTTGTGTTCTTCGATGACATCTTGATTTACAACCACACATGGGAAGAGCACCTCAATCATGTGGATCAAACTTTACAGTTGTTGGTCACCCATCACCTTTTTTCCAAAAGGTCCAAGTGTTCCTTTGGCCTTATTGAAGTAGAGTATCTGGGACACATTGTCTCATAGGATGGCATCAAGGTTGACCCTAAGAAGATCCAAGTAGTTCAAGAGTGGCCAAAACCTCGCACCCTCAAGGGACTTTGAGGATTTTTAGGGCTTACAGGCTATTATCGCAAATTTATCTACAATTATGGGAAGATATCTGCCCCCCTCACCTCCATGTTGAAAAAATATTCCTTCACTTGGACAGGGCCTGCTGACCAAGCCTTCATTGAACTCAAGCATGCTATGACCACCACTCCCGTCTTAGCCATGCCATATTTCTCTAAACCATTTGTCATTGAAAGTGATGCTTTTGGTCGTGGTATTGGGGTAGTATTGATGCAAGAAGGATGACCTGTGGCTTTTACTAGCAAGGCACTCTCTGATCGTAATATGGGGAAATCCACATATGCTAAGGAAATGTTAGCCATATTGCATGTAGTCACACATTGGTGACCTTACCTCATTGGGCGTCACTTCTCCATCAAAACTGACCATCAAAGTCTCAAATATTTTTTGGAACAAAGAGTTGCCACACCTAACCAACAAAAGTGGGTGTCTAAACTCATGGGCTATGATTATGATATCACCTACAAAAATGGAAAGGAGAATATTGTGGCTGATGCTATTTCTCGCAAAATGGAGACTGTAAGTATGTTGTGTGCCATCTCAGCACCACTTCCCCAATGGATTGATTCCTTGCATCAAGAAGCACGTCAGGATGCAGATTTGCAAGCTTTGATAGCCTCACTAATGGATGATCTAGATTCTGCACCAGGATATAATTGGAATGGCCATGATCTGTGCTACCATAAACGCCTGGTTCTACCTCATAAGTCCCCACTTTGAGAGCTCCTCATGAAGGAATTGCATGCCACTCCCTTTGTAGGCCATTCAGGGTTCCTTAAAACATATGAGCGACTCAAGCGCACCTTCTTTTGGAAAGGTATGAAATGGGACATCCGCTCTTTTGTTGCTGCCTGTGACACATGTCAAAGGATGAAAGGTGAAACAGTGTGCTCTTCGGGCACTCTTCAGCCATTGCCTATCCCGGATCAGGTTTGGACCGACATTTCCATGGACTTTATAGAAGGGCTCCCTAAATCTGGAGGCAAGTCAGTTATTTTCATGGTAGTGGACCGCCTTTCAAAATATGCTCACTTTTGTGCCCTTGCCCATCCTTATACAACATCCATTGTTGCACAAATTTTTCTTGACTCCATATTTTTCCTTCATGGCATGCCCACCTCCATTGTATCTGATCGTGATCCCACCTTCACTAGTCATTTATGGCAAGAGTTGTTTAAGTTGCAGGGGACTCAGCTCAAAATGAGTTTAGCCTACCATCCACAAATGGATGGTCAAACAAAAGTTGTTAATAAATGCTTGGAAACCTACCTTTGTTGCTTTGTATCAGATCATCCCACTCAATGGGCCAAATGGCTATCCTTGGCCGAATGGTGGTACAACACTTCCTATCATACCACAACCAAAATCACACCATTTGAAGTAGTCTATGGGTGCCTTCCACCTATGCCTTCCTCTTACATTCCTGGCAGCTCCAAGGTCCAGGCCATCAACAACACTCTGAGTCAACACATCGAGGTCCTTCGCCAACTTAAGCAAAATTTGAACATGGCCTAGAATTGGATGCGCCAACAAGCTGATCAACATCGTTATGAGCGTAGTTTTGATGTAGGTGATATGGTCTTCCTTCGCTTGCAACCGTACAAATAATCATCCCTACAACTTTGCAGGTGATAGAAGCTTGTTGCAAAATTCTATGGTCCTTACCAGGTTCTACAAAGGATTGGCCCCACAGCTTACAAATTGGTGCTCCCACCTACTTCCAAGCTTCATCCAATTTTTCATGTTTCCGCTCTCAAGAAATTTGTGGGCACACAGGTACAGGTTCAATCCACACTTCCTGAATTGGATGAAGAAGGCTCCATATTACTTGAACTTGAGCAGTTGTTGGATCGTCGGACTCGCACTCTTCACAACTATACAATTATAGAGATCCTGGTTCAGTGGCATGGGCTTCAACCTAGAGATGCTACATGGGAATCTCTCCACCAACTCCAACAATAGTTTCCTCATTTCAGCTTTGAGTACAAAGCTTCTTCAAGGGGAAGGACATGTTAGGATCCCATCCTAACCCTTAATGTAATAACTTCCATGATGTAATAATTCCTAAATAACATGGGTAGTACCCATGATTAATATTTTGTAATGTTCTAAGTTTTAGCTTATATAGTGCCTATGACAAATGGCACCCTTTTTATGTAACACATGGTAGATAGGTTATGTAAGGTGGCCTTGTGCATGTAATTCGAGTGGCATTGTGCATGTAATTTGAGTGGCACTATGCATGTAATTCGGGTGGCATTATGCATGTAATCCAGGTGGCATTTTGCATGTAAGCCAACCATGGAAGGGAACTCTTTAAATACCCAAGAAGGCACCAATGTATTCATATTTTTGCAAATTAATGAAGTGTTGAAGGAGGTTGCCCCCTCGAAGAGGCCTACGATTCTATCTTATTGTGAGATTGTTCCTTTATGCAAATTTCTGTTATAATGTGTATTTTGTTCTGAATATTAATATGATGTTTATGTGAGTTTATTTCCAAGCAATTGTGTGAGAGTGTGTTTATTTGAGTTTATTTTATAGTAGGATCCTAACAAAAAATGTCATCAAGCATTGAAGACTAAAAGGTAGACAATGCCTAAAAAAACATGTAAGTTGTAGTCATAGGATAAGCAAACCAAATACATAGTGTTCCATTTACATGAAGGTACAAAATATTTAAATCAATCTGCATTTCATAAAGGTCAAGGAGGTATAAGGTATATCAATACTAAGGTTAAACTTAGTTAATCTATTATGCTTAATATTAATTAGTATTATGGATATATAATAAGTGAATTGATAAATTACAACCTTAGATGATTTTTTGAATTATTTGAAATACTTTTGAAGTAAGGAGGATTTAATTTGAAAGCCTTTCTAAAATTACTTTATTTTAAAATTCAAGCATATAAATATTTGCAAATAATTTAACTTGGAGGAATAATGTTCTCTACATGAAAATTGAAATATTGAATCTATAGAGATCCATAGATCAATAACAAGGATTTTTTGTGGATGGTTACAGTGATCGAAGGTTCGCGTAGCAGCAAGCAAAGTATGCCTCCTTGCGGCTTTTAGCCTTTTCTACAGGGGTTTGGTGTTCGACCATCCAGTTTTTGATTCCACATTTTTCCTTGGTGAATTATTTCCTACCCTTCACCCATCCTCCCATCACTTCCTAGGTCTAGCTGGGTGCCTTCCTCGACTCCCAAAATTGGGTTGCACCAACGATGCACTTAGATACTGATCATTGCAGCAGAGACATTGAGGGCTCTGTTAGGTCTGGCACCATGGCCAAGCAAGGGCCCCATATCCTAGGCAAGGTTCCAACAGCAAGAGGTAAGCCATCCTTTGCTAACTTACTCTAAAAAAATGAATTCCTATGTCATCTACAACCATCGAATTCATCACGCAAGGGAATAATGTTCTATGCCCTAAATTCCTCATGGAAAACTATGAATCTCGAGATACCAACTCCTTTTTAGGAAAATTCATCGGTGGGTGACCTGACTTAGATGCTATTCATAGATGGGCAGCTTCAAAATGGAAAACCCTAGGCAACTTGGAGATCTCAGCAATGACAAGGGTTTTTTCATGATTCAACTCAATTCCCATGAAGACGTAGAGCGCATCTTATCCGGAGGGCTCTGGTTCTATGGAAGGTGAAGTATGTTCCTCAAAAAATGGTAACCAAAATTCAACCCCAGCTCCCATAACATCAATTTTACCCCCATCTGGGTTAGTCTTTTAGATCTCCTAGCCCACTTCTTCTATGAAGATGCCTTGCTTGGTATTTCTAAGGCGATCGATGAGCTCGTGGCTATCAACCCAGCCACCAGAGAAAGAACCCGGCTAACCCAGGCCTGCATTTGCATGAATGTGAAACTATAAAGTTAGCTTCTAGACCACCTAAACCTAATCTATGGTGAATTCAAGTGGAATCAGCCACTCTTCTATGAAAAAAAGCCAACTTTTTGCCCTGAGTGCCAATCCCAGGGCCATATTTAGTCGCGGTGCCCCAAAATATGTATCTCGCCATAGTTAAAACCCACTAGGGACTAGTCAAAGAAGATGCAATATCAACCCCCACCTGTATTACCAGTGGCCAACAAAGCTATTTCCATATACCCTTCAGGCTCACTCAATCGTAAGTCAAGTACCTTTGTTCCTCTAATCAATAAATTTAATCCTTTGCATAGTTCTATTATCAATGAGAATTTTGAGGAAGGCAAGATCCCTACCACCTTTGAACCAATGGCTATCTTCTCCCCCCATTAACCTCCCCTGGTCTACCCCCTATCACCCCCATCCATAATCCTCCTCCCATCCTTAGTGCAACAACTTCCTTGAGAATCCCTCAAGTCCCACCTCCCCTCTCTCCTCCTTCATCCCCCCGCCTGGTTCCTGAAGACCTAGCCTCTCTTGTGTACTCATACTCTATCTCTGTTGATGATGAAGTTGAGGACCAGTCATCCCCTGAGCAAAGTAGTCCCAGGATAACTTGGAGCTCCTAAAAATACATGATGGATGTAGGAGGGGAAAAAAATAGAGGAAGACCCTCTGATTCAGACATAAGAAACAAAAATATGGCAAAAGATATAGCCAATGGAACCTAGAGAATGCTATTTTAGGAAACAACAAATAATTCCAAAGACGAAAGTCGAAGATCCAAACCCCCTACTTGGTAGGGAAAAGGGGGCAAGAGAATTTCCAAGAGTTTGAAATGAAAGTCCTCTCTTGGAATGCGAGAGGCCTAAATGAGGTAGCCAAATAGATACTGGCTATAGCCATGATGAGAGAACATAATCCAACCATTTTTCTCATTTAGGAAACAAAATTGGGTGATCAATGGTCCCTTAACATTTCTAGAAATATTTGGCAAAATTATGATTTAATTAATTCCCTATCTTATGGTACGTCGGGAGGGCTCCTATATCTCTGGAATCCTGCCAAGCTCTAGGGAAACCTTATTTCGGGCCACGATAGGGTAAGCAACATCCTATTATAGGATACTGAATTCTAGAATTCTTGGGTGATGTCAAATGTCTATGTCCCAAACACCTCTGTGGGCAGAGAATCTCTGTGGAAAATGCTCACTTCAATGAGGCAGGTATTCGAAGGAACTCCTTAGATCCTATAAGGGGACTTCAATTCTCCTTTGCACCTCAAGGAAAAAAATGAGGGAACAACATCACTCACAGAGATACTGTAGACCTAAGAAATTTCATTAATTCCAATGCTCTCATGGATGTCCAGCTTCAGGGGTCCCTCTTCACTTGGAGCAATAGAAGGAAGGGCACCAATATGATCCAAGAGTGCCTAGATAGATTTCTACTTTCCCAGGAAGCCCTCCCCTACTTTGGGGATGCCAGTTTGTGATCCCTCCCAAAGATAGGCTCTGATCATAGTCCCCTCATCTTGGAATAAAATTCTAGACTACAACTCAACACCCCTTTCAGGTTTGAAGCAATGTGGATTCACCACAAGGATCTCAAGGGCTTGATACAGTCATGGTGGAGTCAAAAATTCTTGGGGTCTGCTATTAACCAAGTAACCCAAAAACTCAAGTTCATCAAAGGGAACTTGAAAAAGTGGAATAAGGAAACCTTCGGGAACATCTTCGAAGACAAATAGCAGGTCAAATCCTGAATCAACCAGATTGAGGAGTCCTTTTAGAAATGTGAAGGCAGTGATAGTCTTAGGGATGAGGAGAGTGCCTTGTTGTCTGAGTACCACAACATCCTCACTAAGGAGGAAACTTTCTAGCACCAGAAGTCAAGATAGATTTGGCTTAAGGAAGGTGATGCCAATACCAAGTTCTTCCACATATCAACTTGAGGCATAGGAGTGCCAATAAGATCAAAAGCATTATCTTATAGGATGGGGCAACCATTTTGGATATACATGCAATTAGATAAGAAGCCATCAATCATTTTAGAAGCCTCCTAGATTCCATCCCACCCCAAGCCCCTGAGGCCATGGAATCCCTCTTGGCCATCATCCCCACCATCATCTCCTAGGAATAAAATTATTTTCTCCTTAGCCCCATCTCCCAGGATGAAGTTCACCAGACCCTATTTTCCATGAAGCTCGATAAAGCCCCTAGGATGGACGGGTTCTCACCCAGGTTTTTCCAAACCTTCTAGGACATTGTGGGGCAGGATATTTCTAATGCCATTAGGGAAATGCAAATCTCCAGGTCCATTCCTAGATATGTGAATTCCACCTTCTTGGATCTCATACCCAAAGGGGCCAATTCTTGATCCCTCTCTGATTATCGGCCCATCAGCCTATGCAATGTCATTTACAAAATCCTCAGCAAAGCCTTGACGTCCAGGCTATCCAACATTCTTTCGTCCATCATTAACCTGTGTCAGGGGAGCATAGTCAAAGGACTCAATATTCTCAATGGGGTCATCACCATCCATGAATTGATCCATTCAGCCTAGGTTTCAAACATGACTGCCTTCTTCCTCAAGTTGGACATGAACAAGGCATTTTATAGAGTCAACATGGAATTCCTCAACCAAATCCTTCTCAAGTTTGGGTTCCATGAGTCTTGGGTAAACCTAATATATAAATGCATTTCCTCTTCTTGGTTCTTTGTCATGGTAAATGGTTTTGCTATAGGTTACTTCCCAAGTTCTCGAGGCCTGAGTTAGGATGACCCTTTGTCCCCCATTTTGGTCATCATCCTGGCAGAGAGTTTGATGAGAATTATCAAGGAGGCATGTTCCCGTAGTAAGATTTCTAGGATCAGGTCAGCATCTTGGCTTCCCCCCACCACTCACCAGTAGTTTGTATATGACACATTGATGGCTACTAAGGCTTCAATAGTAGATGCCAAGGTGATTAAGGATATTCTCAACCGCTTCAAGGAAGCTACTAGCTAGAAAATCAATTACACTAAAAGCAAGTTGTTCTTCATCCATACCCTAACCATATAGTGCAAGATCACCAAAATATAGGTATGTTCCATTTCTGAGTTCCCAACCACTTACCTCGAGCTCCCCATGTTCCATGGTAGGGCCTGGCCAACCATGTGGGCAAACGTGGTGGACAAGATCTATAACAAGTTAGCTGGGTGGAAAGGGGCCCTGCTCACCAGTGCAGGGAAGGCAACTTTGGTCAAATCCATCTTGTAGAGCATCCCCACATATTTCATGTATGTGTTCAAAATCTCGGCCTTAGTGGGAGAAGCCATTGAAAAAATTCAAAAGTAGTTCCTTTGGTCTAGATCGGAGGCCTCAAGAAAGCTCCACATAGTAGCTTGGGATAAAGTTTGCTCCCCCAAATATCAAGGAGGTCTTAGTCTACACCGAATCTTAGTTGCCAACCTAGCTCTCCTAGCCAAGCAAGCTTGGAGAGTAGTGACTAAGGCCAATATTGAATGGGTAAACATCATGAAAATAAAGTACCTTTAGCACCAAGCCTTCCTCCAAGTGCCTCCCCCATGCAACGGTTCCTATTTTTGGAAATCCATCACTCATACCTAGAACATAATCCTCGAAGGGTCTTCCTAGAAGCTAGGGAATGGGGCCAACATCAACTTCTATGAAGATACCTAGGTCAAGAATTCCCCCATCATCAGCAATCCAATTTTGATCCTAGTCAGGTATTTGATTGATAGTAGATTCGAGCTCAGGGTTTCAGAATTCATTTCCTCCAGCTTGAAATCCCAGGAGTGGAAGAAGATCAATTTTAGAATAAGAAATGAATCCATCATGGAATCCATGAAAGGGATTCAGGAGATCTAGCGATCAACTTTCCTCCCCTGTGTCAACAGGAGAGATGAGCGGTGTTGGAAATGCACCAATAATGGGAATTTCTCTGTCAAGATCACGACCCAAATTATTGAGAAGATGGGTTCCCAGGGCACCCCCAGCTGTGAGAAGGTGGTCGCTAACAAGGTGTGGATCAAATCCCTCATTCCCAAAATTGTGCACATTTTTTGGATGGCCATCCACAACAAAATCCATACTGGGGATAATATCATGCGGTAAGGGATCATGGTGCTGAATAGATGTTTCCTATGCCTCCAGGCCTGGGAATCTATTCATCACATATTGAAGGATTGCCCCTACTCTAGAAGTGTTTTCTCCCTAGCCACCCAAATCTTTCAGGTTAGCTAGACCTGGCCAAACTATATCAAAGAGTTCATTTACCAATGGCCTAAGCCCTTAAAGCATCCCATGCTAAGATTTTTGTGGGAAGTCTCATCCATCACATATTCTAGCATCTATGGTTGGAGCGCAACAAGCATGTTTTCAAAAAAGGCCCTAGAACCCATGAATTCGTAGCTGCCAGAGCCCTTTATTACACCACCAAAAATTTTGGACTCATCCCTTGTTAGGCCAGCCCTACTCTGAGGATTGAAGAATTGCTATGTTCCACCCTCAATATTCCCCGTAGTAAGTCTCAAAAACCTAGAAAAGATAGATCTTAGGTCACTTGGATCCCTCCCCCACAAGTTTGGATCAAGGCTATAACTTTGATGGTGCCTCCAAAGGGAACCCAAGAAAAGTGGGACCAGGAGGGGTCTTTAGAGATCATAGTGGAAAAATCCTTAAGGCCTTTGTTGAAAATCTAGGGTCCCAGACCAACAAATTCATAGAATCCAGGGCACTCTGGAGATGTATTGACATTTCTAAAAATCTGGCAGCCCCTATCATCTATGAAGGGGACTCGGAGATCATTTTTAAACTCAGCCAAAGAAATAGCAAGGCTGGGAAAAATATAGAGAACATTATCTAGGAATGTCAGCTAGGCATTTGCAACAACAAGCAATCCCAGATCAAGCATGTGTTCAAGGAGGCCAATCAAGTGGCCAACACCTTGGTAAACAAAGCAATCAAAGAGAGTTCCCTCACCATTTGGGAAGACAACTTTCCCATGGAAGTAAACGAGAAAGTCAACTTGGATAATGAAAAAATATCAAACACTTCGCTTTACCAAAGCAGGAGGGTGCCTCTTCTCTAACACTGTTATAATATTTGCAAAGGCCAATCATCAGTGGCCAAATTTTACCGGTGGTTCTAACCACCTAAAAGGTGTCTCTTCAACACCATCGGTTAGTTTGTTTTGGTTTAGCTCATTTTTTAGTTTTTGTTGGTTTTCGACTGTGGTGTTGGTGTTTTTGCCCTACATTATGAATGTAGATGAACTATTGTAAATTGATGTTTTTGGCCTGCATTTCGAATGCAGATGATATTCTTGTAAATAGGGGCGGGTCCTTTCAACCTGTAAGTAAATAAATTTTACTTTACCTGCAAAAAAAAAAATATTGAATCTACAAATATATTTGTTTTTCTAAATTTTTAATTAGGTATTTATAAGGAATTCATAACCAACACAAACTCTTGAAATTTAAAAAATATATTATCAAAAAATTTAAAGATATAGGAAGCACAAAAGTGATTTATTAGAAAATTGGAAAACTACATTGGAATTAGTCTCTTATTCAAATTGAAGGGACATAAGGAATCCAACTTAAAGTTCTTGAAGATAGAAAATTTCATCAATTGAAATTGTATTAAAATTATCTTTAATATTCTATTCATAAACAGGAAGAAATAAAGTGCTTACCTTTAAGTTGAACATTAGGGAGACAAAAGGGATTCAATTCAAAGGAAAACTTAGAAAGCTAAGTATTTTATAAAATCTACTTTACATTCAAATTACTAGGGAGCCAAAAATAAATTCCACCTAAATATTTTATCCTACAAAATTTGAGAATTGAATAGATCTTAACAAATTTGGTCACATATTCAAAAAACTTTGGAGATACAAGGCATTCTACAAATTTTGAAAATTAAAAAGACATTATCAAATTTGATCACTCACTCAAAACTAGGGATTCATAAGGTAGTCAACCTCAACATTTTTTAAAAGATAAAAGATTCTTTCAAAACTATTCTTAATATATAATACTAGGGAGCTATAAGGAATTCTATTAGAAGAAGTATGGATGAAATATTAAGGGATGCATTTAATAATGAAGAACTATTCCATGAACTAAATTTTTACTCACAAAACCTAAAAGATACGTTTGATGGATGCAAATACTTGTATACTAGTTTAAAAGAAATATTATCTTTGTTTCTCAAGGAAGCAAAAGAAGAAAATTTTATGGAATTAATTGTTTATCTTCATGAAGTATTTTTTTGAATGTAAAGGCCTCACTTTTAATTAATTTAAAAATACAAGTCTTTACAACCAAAAAAATAGGTGGATAGGCACACCCCAATATGTAGTCACACTAACTCAGGTAAAGTTACGCAACATTACTCAAAACAATAAAAACAGGGTTAAACTTGTCACAAAACACAACACCAAAAAGCATTCATTAAATCATGTCAATAATGGAGGTATGCTCACGAGGTGAATGGAAATGAGCCACCCATCCTCCCTAGGCATGCCAAAATTATCACTTGTACTAGAACCATCAATGTTATCAAATAAAATATTGAGAAGGTTGTATAGAAGGCACTCGAATTACCATACATGGGGTATTACACCAGTGTTGCATAAGAGCGCAAATATTCTCCATATCTATATGAAATTTCTCCACTTGAACTAAAAAATCGAGCCAAAAATCAGAGTAAACTATGCACTTATCAGCAATTAAAAATTCACTTGAACTATGCTTTTGAGAAAAGAAAATTTTATTACGATTTTTCCAAATATGGAAGAACACACTGATGCAAAGAATGTTCCTCACTTAAAACAAGGGCAAGGAAAAATTTGGTGGGTCACCAAGCAAAACATGATGCCAGGTGAATGAACTGGCCATATGAGGCTGAAATAAGGTCTCAAGCCAATCCCAGGCCATTCGAGCTTTCCTACATTGCCAAAAAATATGAAGTGGGTCCTTTGGAGCACCACAAAAATGATAGGAAGGATTCTCTATTCCAAGGTAGTTTAATATTTGTCCAAGAGGAAGACCATAGGATAAGAGGCTCCAAGAAAAGAAAGCTTATTTGGGTTCAATATATCCTGCCCAAGCCAGTTTAAATCTTAGACTTCAACGTGTTTGAGTGGAAAGAATATCCCACTGGGCATTGAGTCTTTGAACCATAGGGACATTGGGAGTAAGCCAAGAATATCCTAACTTTGGTTTGTAAGTAAGAAGTGGGGTATTATTAAACCATCCCCAATCAAATTGCCAAGGCTTTTGATAATATCTATAGATCATGGGCCAAAGGGAAAATGGGATATAGTCCAAAATAGTATCATAAGTAATCTTATCATCTAGTCGTAGACCAAACAATCTCTTGAAATCATCCCATGGGATCCAATCTCTGGAATATCTTGAAAAAAAATATGCCACTATTGAAATACCTTTCTTGAAGAACCGTTGAACATGAATCCATTGCACAAAGCAATAGGGGAACATTGAAGAGTAATAAAAGGTGACCACAAAAAATTATAAGTGGAAATAGAAGCACATTTTTGATGCCCATCACCTAGCCAACTCAACGAGGGATTAATTTTATCCCAATCCCTCCATATGCTTTGAATGACAAAAGAGCCTTGAATTTTAACTGGGATAGGAGCAACTAGGAGGGACTAAAAATTCATGCCTTTCCAAGGCTTCCTACCAAGAGGTAAACCAGTGGAGATGCAGTACCGAATGAGAAATTTTCAAGCTTCAAAACCACTTAAGGCTCAAATAATCCATTTAGCAGATAAATTCAAATCTTGTCTTTGAAAATCATGCAATCCCATACCTCCTAATTTTTTGGTAAGACAACGGATTTCCTAGGAAACTCTATGAAACCCTCATTTATGTGATGAGTTAGCCCAAATAAAATCCCTTAAAATATTTTCCAACTTTTTATAGCAGGATTGAGAAGGGACCCAACAAGATGAATAGTACACATGAGTAGAAGCAATAATTTTGGAACGGACATTAAACTTACTAGTTAGAGTAAGTTTTTTGGTGATCCAAAAGGAAATTTTTTTCTCTAATTTTTGTAAAACATAATTCCACAAGACAACAGGAAAACTCTGGAAAGCAAATGGGATACCAAGGAATTTAAACATCTCCCCTAGTTTGATCCAATGCCACTAGAAGCTTTCAAGCCATCTTGGAAGATACAAAGAGGATTGATTATAGCATGAGGTCTTCCTCCATTGAATGCTAGATACTTATGCATTGTAAAAAATATCTAGACAATCTAGAGCCTGTTTGAAATAACGTTCATCATCATGAAGAGTCAAAAAAGAATCATCTTCAAAATTTCCATTTATAATTTGAGAATATTCTCCAAGTAAATAAATACCCCTAATATTACCTTGAATCACTTGGTTAGAAATAAGGTATCCAAAAGCTTCAGTTGCCAATATGAAAAGAGAAGGAGCCAAAGGACAACCTTGTTTGACAGATTTGAACAATCCAATTGATTCAGACTAACAATTTTTCAAAGTAAATACAACTTAAGCATCCACAAAAAGCATGCTAATTGAGCTCAAGAAATGTGACCCAAAACCAAGAGCTTGAAGCATGGTAAAGATGAATTTCCATTCAATCCTATCATAGGATTTCTCAAAATCAATCTTGATGAAAAGAGTATTTTATTGAGTGGCTCTAGCCCATTCCATGCCCTCCAAAACAACAATTATATTATCAAAAATATATATGCTCTGCACAAACCCAGTTTGTTCAAGATAAATAATAAGTGGCAATAGAGGTCTAAGGTGTAAGGCCAAAGCCTTAGCAATAATTTTTTAACTCACATTGAGTAAAGTAATACACCTCCAGATGGTGAGCACTTATGGATCACCCTTCTTAGGGATGAATTTAATATTGCCCTTATTAATTATAGAACCTAAAGAGCCATAATACATTGCTTCCTGATAAACATACAGTAAATCTGGGTCAACCATGTCCCAATACTCCTTATAAAATTCACAAGGAAATCCATCTAATCTAGGAGATTTATCATTGGCCATCCTAGATATGGCTTCATCAAGATCATCCAATAACAAAGGATTCTCACAAGCTTCCTTTTGAAGAGTTGAAAGCTTCTCAGGAACAATTGCACAACAAGCTTGAATTGTAGCCTGTCGTTTTGGAGTTAACTCCTGAGAAGAAAAAACTTTCTAATAATGTTTGCCAAAAAGTTTAATAATATTAGGAAATGAAGTCCAATGAACCCCTGCATCTTGAATAGCATTGAATTGAATGGATTGTCTCAAGGGATTAATTTTTTGAAAAAATATTTTGAAACCCTATCGTCCATTTTTGGCTAGTGAAGTCGAGCATGAAGTTGAGCTCCCCTTGCTTCATAAAGCTCAATTTTTTTAAGCTCATGTCTAAGACTTGCAACTTGGTCTTGAAGAATAGAGCTTAGAGGGATCACTTCCAGTTTGATAAAAGTAAAATCCAGTTCATATTGAAGGGTTGCATTAGATATTTTTCTCTGCTTGGCAACTTCAACTGCTAAATTCCTGAGAAGAATAGTTGTTCTGGAGATAGCTCCAGGAAATTCTACCATAAATTCCACTTGGTCTAGGAACTAGATTCCAAATCCTATTAATATGAGCATACATAGCTTGATGTTTTAAAAAATAAATATTCAGATAAAATTGAGACTTGATCTGATGAGGTAGAGGTGGAGAACAAGATATAGAAAATACAATGGGAGCATGATCATAAAGGGTGGTATCAGTAACAATTGAAACAAAGGATAGAGAAGCCAAAAAGTGATGGAAATAAAAATGAGAATTTTCAGATAACATAGCTCTATCAAGCCACTTCAAAATATGGGTATTTTTAGCTTGAAAGTTGGACCAGGTATACCATATAGACTCAGGAAAATCAGAGGGTATAAAGTAGGAATTAGGGTCACTCAACCCAAGCTTATTTTTGAAAAAAAATCCATGCTTCCCACTCACCAATATTCCAACACATAAGTAGCAAGCCAAATTTATCAATCAATTTATCCACCATATTGAAATCACCACACACCACCCAAACTACTTTAGGTAGGGAAAGAGTAAGCCATCACCATAAAGCACACCTTTTCGACGTATAGTTAGAAGCATATACATTAATCAAACCAAAATGGATACCACCAACTTCAAAAAGAGTCTAAACTTATTGATTTGAGGGATCCACCCCCTATGTGACAAGATGAGAATGCCATCTGGAAGAAATGCAAGTGATATCTCCTCCTCTACCAGGAGTATGATGGGAACAAAAAAAATTACTTGTCAGAAATAAAAAGGTACAAGTAATATCCAAAATGAAGTCAAAAACCTTAACTTCTTGCAAACACAAAAAATCCAAACTACCATGCATGCAAGCAACATTATGAATCTCTCTATGGACCTAATATTTTTGGATTGGATCCATCAGTCCTCTCACATTCCAATAAAAAAAATCATTGTGGACGATCGAGGTTCATTCCTTTAGAAACATCTTTAGAATCTCCCAACTCTCCTAGGGAATTGTACAAATTGTTGAGAAATCATTCATGATTTTCCCTAAGAAAGTTATTATGTTATCTATTTTCTTTATGTAACCCCTCATGAGCTAGACTACATGAGCAACGGGACCTGGAGAATGACACATCATTTGGTAATGCTTGCTTACTAATGGAAGGAGCAAGATCATCGAGTGAAGAAGATACTAGAGATGGTGAAACTCCATCTGAAGTAGGTATAGAAGGGGATCCTCTTAGTGTTGAGGGAGACAAATAATTGGAGTAGTTGGAGTTTAAACGGTTTGCATGTGTGGTGCTAAGGTTGTTGTATTGGAGGGTTGGAACTAGAACCTCCCTGCAACATCGACTACTTAGGTGGATGATTTTTCCTGTTTGTCACTATAGTCAATTCATCTAGAGGATTATTGGCTCCTAGAGCTGGAACTTTCGAAGCAAGGGGAGGAACAAAAATATTGCATGATTTGAACTTATTAGCCATAAGTGGACAATATTTAATTTTGTGCTCTTGTGATTGACAACGGTAATAGGTTTCGGGAAAATTAATGTACACAACACATTGTGTAAAAATATTATCACCAATATTCAGGTCAATAGACTCAGTAAGGTCCTTGGAAAGATTGAATTTGACACACACATGCTTATTAGGGTGGACATTATAGAATTTATTTGGTTCTAAGAAGACCACCTTCCCAAGGGTGGAAGCAATACTTTGCAAGAATGGCCAAAGGATTTTCAGAAGACCAAGGAACTAAACCCAAATAGGTACTTCTAGAGAAGCCTCATCATTGATAGAGAAACATTTGGAACACTGTTGAAAGATAAGCAAAGAGCTTCGGACATACCAAGGACCCCAACTAAAAACTTCTTGTGCATGTTGAACATCAACAAAGAGAAAAATTAAAAACCTCTTTGATAAAATTTGGATATTCTTTATCTTAATGCCATAAGGTTGCCAATACTACTGAATCCAAGATCAAATCAAAGTATCATTTAAAATACGATCCAATAAATATCCTATCAGGGTATGCTCTTCTAGCCACTTGCACGCATTATCAAACTCAATAACATGAATTTAAACAATAGGATTGGCATTGTTACCTTGTGGAAAAATTTCAGCATGAACTTGCGAGACCTCTTCCCTAGCACAATTGCTTGCTCCGGTAGCTTCAGCATAAGTTGAAGCTACCGACTATGCGACATCCATGAAATAGACAAAGGCAGATTCTCAACTAGGGTTTTCTCATCTCCTGAAATTCTATTACAAGTTTTTAATTTTCACTTCATGAAATATTTTTCAAATTTTGGTGGAATTCTCAAAATACAGTTATGCTTACTTCATAAGAATGTTTGATGATATATCTATCATTAATAATTTTTGAATTCTTTCAAGACATGAAAAAAAAGAACAATGAACATATTAGTAATAAAGTTATAAATACTAACCAATACTATTTTTATGATGTACTAACTCACCATGTTGAAGATATATCACTAGTAAAGGTGTAGAAATGAAAAAGAACAAGTATAAACAGGAATAGAAAGCATGATAGAATAGAAAATATGCAGATGAAAGAAAATACTTTCAAGCAGAATATCGATATCAATTTACAAGAGGAATATCAAGGTGAATTGAAGGAACAAGATGAAGATCCATATTGAATACTAATGTCTTCAATAACCAAATAATGTAATATAGGGGGATGTTATTACATTATTTGGTACATGTTAATGTACCACCTTGGGTACATCTTTAGATTAGGAGTGTATCTTAGATTAGGGTTTGAGTATTTAATTTATGCAATATAATAAATGCACAAGTATTGTTAGAATGTGCAAAGTACTTTATGATGTAAATGTGCATGTTTTCCATGTGTACATGAGTCCATATGATAGGAATATGAAGAGTCATAGGTAGGTTGAATACCAAGAGTCACATATCATTATATATAGGCCTTTGATAGATAATATGTAAACAAACAAGAGATAAGGTAGATAGCATAAGGTAGAGGAGTAGTAGATGATATGCTAGATACAATGTAGAGCATGTAAGGAATATGGAGAGTATATCTATTTTTATCATTGTACTATTTGTATGAGCCTTCATTAATGGTAATTTTATGAGTAGTTATAGAAGTTTCTTATGATTTTTACATGCTTAGTATATTTTCATTATCATATATAATATTGCATGCTCATTTAATATCTTGTGGTTGATTTCTCATTAAGTATATAACATCAAAATATAACAAAGAAGTCACTTGAAGTACCTAAGAAAAATTTTAAAGGTCAAAATGAGACACCTAAAGAGTATTGAGGAGGTTAAGCACCAAATCAATATGCTTAAGTCATCTAGAGAAGACTAAGGGTCAACTAAATCATTGGATAAGAGACAAATCACCAACAAAGATGTCCAAAAATAGGCACAACATCAATATTAGAGTTGAAGGTAAACATAAGGGCAAGGATAATTCAAGCATTTAATAAAAGTGAAATGATGTACCAAGGAGGAGATAAATCTAACATTAATTAAGCAAAGAATGATTAACACTTGGAAGGATAAATTAAATGTCTAATGAAGAGCTGTACTAAGGATATTGGGAGATAAAAAAGGTTGAATGAATTACTTAGAAAGGAGAAGTGTAGTCAAATACCATAGGGGAATCAAGTGGAGTTGAGTGTCAGGAACCATTAGAAAATTTGAGCATTGGAAGCACCACTTCAAATTTTGAATAGAAAATATCATTGCACCATATGAAGGACCATGGAAAAACCATATTGAAGGTGGCATATGAAACATATTATGGTAGCATTGAAATGCCCAAGCATAACAATACGTCACTGACAGTGCAACAAAGTATCATTGGAAAATATCAAACTCCAAGGTATTAGGGTTTTGATTAAAATTAGAATTTACCTAAGGTATTAAGAAGAAATGATATTTAGTTTAATTTTTATAATATTTTTAAATATAATTGTCGAGAGATAAGCTAATTATTTAAATAGTTTATATATTATTCATGGAGTGATAAATAGAAGTGAAAATTATTTAGTATAATGTTTTTGAAGTGACTTAATATTTATTGAAATTTAAATATATATAGAATTTTTCCAAATTAATCAATTTTGGAGATATAAGGAAGTCTACTTCAACTTTAGAATAAATAATAAATTTGCAAACATTATTACTTTACTAGTTTCTAAAGAATTAGGGAGACATAAGGAATTCAATTTCATTGTTTTTTGAAAATTTTAGAAACTTAGAAGTTATTACTCAAAACCTAGGGAGAAATAAGGATTTCTACTTTGTAGGTTTTTTAAAATATTTTACATTTGATATTTGAATATTATATTGATTTCATTTTTAATTTTTGAGAAATTCTAAAAGTAAAAAAATATTGAATTAGTAAATTATTGCAAATTTAGTTATTTGGGAGACAAGTATTTCAACCTCAAACCTTAGGAAAATATAAATTTGCAAAGAATTCATTCTTAGTTTCTAAAATTAGGGAGATATAATTTTTTCCACCTCATAGGATATAATTTAGAAACTTTTATTTATTTAAAACTAGGGAGATATAAGGTTGTCAACTTCAAAGGAACATGACAAATAAAAAGAAAAAGAAAAGATCCACAAATAGAAATACAAAGACATGAGTTGTCAAAAAAAATTGAAGAAGAAAACTTATGTTTTCAATATGAACAAATATACATTCAATATGAATCACTAGAAGTGACCAAAAAAATGTTGCATAATTTAAAACATTGTACTCAAAATATGATAGCAAAAATTGAAGAACAAAAGAATACAACAAAGAAGGAAAATAGAGTTTTGCAATCAATCATGAAAGAAACCAAAGATGGAAGTTTTTCAATTTTTGGAGATTATCTAAGTTCAAAACTTGATGAAGAATTTAAAGACTCTAAGATATTTTCACACTACCTAATGATATAGGAAAGGTAATGTGTATAACATTAATTTCTAATGAAGTTCTCAAAGGTAAGAATAGAAAGCAAGAGGAAATGATTACAAATTTGGAAAATAAGCTTGTTGATATTACTAGTGAGGCAAAATAGGGAATAATTATAATTATTCAAAAATGCATGCAAAGTATTTTTAATTATATGAATGATTTAGGTTCGAGGTGTAGACCAATTGGTTCATCCAAACCCCATAAGGGGGGCGGAGTTCCAAGGTTCAAATCTTGGGCCTCGTTGGACTGAACACTTGTCCCTTTCCTAGTACTTTCAGTGGCATAAAAGTTTTAAAATGATTGTGGCATGGTGGTTATAGGGGTGGACTGTACGAAGATCTGTGTGGTGGCTTCTAGGGTGGACAACGTAGAATACTATGGTGGCCATAAAATGCTGGACAACCTATCGGGTTTCATGGCGGCTACCCATTCCACCATGTAAATTAAAAAAAAAAAAATGATACCAATGATTGTTATGAAATTTTTTTTACTATACTTTTTAGTCTATGGAAAACAATCTACAAAGGAATAATCACTCTAAATGTTTCCAAGATAAGAAAGCAAGGAAATGTTGAAGAATTGGAAAATAATACAATTGTGAAAGATGCTTCTTGTGATAAAAATAATTTATGGCCCATAATGATAGATGCATGTAGTGGTACTAGTAATATTCATAAAAAAGAAAAAGATGTGTGTTGTGATGCTGATCAAAATGAAAGAAAAATTGTGATGCAAGCAATGATACTTGTGACCTAGAATTCATGACAAAGATAAAATAACTTGTTACAAAAATAGATGCTATATGTGATACAAAGGATTTGAATATAGTTTGTGATTATACTATCAAAATCGATGATGACATAGATTAAAATTATGATAGAGATAATGATGAACATAGTTGTGTTGATATTTATAGAGATCAATTTGATGATATTTTTTGTTATTTTGAAATTTATACTAAAGGAATTGGTTGAAATTTATTAAGTAAAATGGGATATAAAGATACGGGTTTGGAAAAACATGGACAAGCAATGAAATAACCAATTGTACAAAAAATAAGATAAAAATGTGAAGGTCTTGGGTATATAGGATAAACTAGTAATGAGAAAGGGACTAAATTTGTGATAGGAAATAGTAACATCAAATCTATGACAAGGATTGATAGAATCAGTAATAATGAAGGACAAAATGGAAAAATAAATTTTGTAATAGAGAATAGATGTACTCATTGTGGTAGATATGGACATAAGATAGAGGAATGTCAAAATCTACATAGTTGTGAAATCTGTGAAGGACACAATCACTAACAAATATTTTATCAACAAAAAAAAAAGAAAGATTATAGATTAAAAATGTATTATGGATGGATATACATGAATGAATAGGATAAGATAAAATGAATGTTGTATGATTTCTACATAAGGAAACCAAGTATGGTCAAAGTGTGTTAAGAATATTATCATAAAGAAAAAGATGTTTATGACCCAAGCATAGCTTGGAATATAGCCTATAATGAAATAATTTGTAGTGATGAACCTATAGATATGATGATCTTAATAATATTCTAGTGGATGATCCAGATACAATGATAATCTAGAGGTGACCTAGAGGTAGAGTTCTAGAGGTAGTAGCCCATAGGTAGTGGCCCAAAGGTAGTGATCCAATGGGAGTGACCTAGAGGCAGTGACCCAAAGGTAAAGATCTAGAGGTAGTGACCTAGAGGTATATCCAAAGGTAATGAACCAGACATAGTGACCAGAGACAAAGACGATATATTAATCCAGAGGTAGACACAAAAAATTTATAAAAAATACCTAATGAAAGTTGCATATATCCATCCATGCCAAATTCAAAGCTGAAGAATGAAGAAAAGAAGAATCAGAGAATAATGACAAAATTACTTCCTACAAAATAATGTAATACATAAATGTGTTGGAAGCATTACATTATTTGACCCCCTTGTAATATTAGTTTGGTAGATGATTTATAGTTTATATAATGTATATGCCAATATTAGAGAAAGTGAAATGTGTTAGGTAGAGAATGAAGAGTCACATGAGATGTGGTAAGATGAGAGTTTACTATTTATGAGGAATATGAAAGGATTCATCTCTTGGATGTTTGAGGAGAGCAATGTAAAATTATATATTGGAGATCTCTCTCCAAGCAATGTATCAATAAGAATCATCCTTGTATATTGTGTATATTTGTGTTGAGAGATATTGTTGTTCTAATATTGTGATTTATTGTTAGTTTAATTAATGACATATATTTGATTTATACTTGATTTTGGAAAGATATTTTTGTAAATTAATCTACTTAGAAATCTAACATATATAGGCTAGAAATATTGGATGGTATATGAAGGTTTCACAACTTTAAATCTCCTAGAAGCTTTGGTATCCATAGAAAATTGAGTATTAATATCCTCTTAAGGGAGGAAAAGGAGCTTTCCTTATTGGTTTCCTATTTGGCCATTTTGTGTCTCCCTCTTTCTCCCTTGAATACTAGATTTTATTTGATGGGGTTCATAGGTGGTGTTTCCTTGCATTTACATTGAGGAAATATGAATAGTTAAATAGTCATTATAATATAGAAGCTAGCCTATTCTATGATCTCTTTCCTCCATGGATAAGAAGAGTATGTACTTGTTTTTTGGATTGAAATCCTACAAGAGGTATAGAACTTTTAGCTATCACTAAAAGGGATTTAGGACTCCAACCATTGGAAGGGGTTGATTTAGCTACCACAAGAAAGGCTTACGGGGAATTGATATCTAGTACTATCAATCAACTTGGTTTTGAGGTACAAGGAGTTTGAGATTTAGCTTATGACAAAATTTTTCTTAGTGCTATCCTTAGTTGTTCTTTGGATATGGTAGCTTAGTAAATAGGGTTCATAGGTGGTATTTTCTTGCATTTACATTGAGGATTTATGAATAGTTAAATAGTCATTATAATATGGAAACTAGCCTAGTCTATGGTCTCTTTCCTCCATGGAGAAGAAGAGTATGTAGTTGTTGTTTGGATTGAAACCCTAACAAAGGTATAACACTTTTAGCTATCACTAGAAGGGCTTTAGGACTCCAAAAATTGGTAGGGGATAATTTAGCTACCACAAGAAGGGATTATGGGAAATTGATATCTAGTCCTATCAATCAAGTTGGTTTTGAGGTATAGGGATTTTGAGATTTAGCTTATGACATATATTTTTCCTTAGTGCTATCCTTGGTGGTTATTTGGATATGGTAGCATGGTAAATGTATGGGGCTTTAGGTCCCCTCATCTTGTCCTTATTTATTCAGTTTTGGATGAAGGCTAAATAAAAATTACCTCTTCAACAAGATTTTCTAGTTGTAGTGACTTTTTCACTACAAAATAGAAAGACAATAGAACTCTTGAAGATTATTTAGACAAACTCTTATTCATTCAAAGAAAATTTGGAGAGGGAATGAATCAAGATATCATGAAAATAATTTTATTATGTGGACTACATGATGATTCAAGAGACATCCTTAATCTTATGGTAAAATATGACATGAATAAATTAGACCTTCGTGACATCATTGAACTCTATACAAATTATTCCCATATAGGATTGACTCATAAATATTGAGTAGGAAAGAGTAGAAGTGAAATAGGAGAATTAATGAAAAAATGTTCCAATCTAAAAACTAATATCTTATTGCATTGAAATTCTACTTTGGATGAATTGTAGGCTAAATATAAGACTATTGAACCACTGGCAATATATTGTCCAAGGTGTAGGCATAAATATGCTCTTGAAAAATATCCCTTAAATAGGACTAATATATGTAGCATTTATGAAAAATTTCATTATACAAATCAATGTGACTTCCTACTAGAGATTAAAGCCACCCTTGGAAGAATTAATCCACCTATGGAAGAACTTAATTATGTGGGTGAATAAAATAATTGTTCCTACAACCAAAATTCCCTAAGAAAACCATGGGCACAAGTGACAAAACCTTTGGATTGCTTCATAGGACATGTCTCCACCACCACAACAATGGGGCCAATAATCTTGGCCCTCAACTTTAGAATGTTCTAATCCTAGTTTACCTAACAAACCATGGATGCAACTAATTATTAATCAACCATGGACAACCCAAACCTAGCAATGATATAGATCAACTCAATCTGACCAATCTTATGTAGGACAATGGTGATTCCAAAATTAGTAATAACCATTTTTTCCAGGTGTTTCCAATACTCCTCAACTAGTACAATAATAACCACAAAAAAAACTCCATTTATGGCCCAACTTGTGGCCAATATAAATAATAATAGATAGGCAACCCCTATCTATAACAATAAATATAATGGTATATTTAATCTTAATGTTATTAACTATGAAAACATCTATATTTTCTTAGGGAAAGTTTTGCCTAAGCTAGTACCTCTCATAATAGTCGATCTAAGGGAACAAATGTAAGCAACACCATTAAAATCTAAGTCACAAAAATAATATGAAAAAATCCTCTAAAATATATTTCTTTAGGTGCCATTAAGGTACCATATCCTAAATATTTAGAACCTAAAGAAGATTTTCCATAGGAATCTAATCTATTGGAAGAAATAAAGTAATTTAATATAATGATCCCTTTCCTTCAAGCAATTGAAGATGTACCAATATTTAACAAGGTCATCCAAGATATGTGTAAAAAAATAGGAAGAAATTTAAAAATTTATAAAGACAATACAAGTTTATGTAAAAATGGCTAGTCTCTTAGTAGGGAAGCTCATCGCACTAAAGTATTGAGATTCTAGAATCCTTATGATTATAGTTGGAATAACATAAGCTTATACTGAGAGGGGGGGTAAACAGTATAAGATAATTTTTTTTACTTTTCAATCCAAATCATAATAGTTTTAATATCAAAGCAGTAAATAGTGCACACATCATCACACACATGAGAGACATGATTTAACGTGGTTCACCCAATTTGGGATAATCCACAAAGAAAATATTTCTTATAAACAATTTTCAATAAATATTTGGGAATCAAATCCCTATTACAATTTTTATGAACCTCTATCCAAAGGAGACACCAATCCCCTATGCTCTTGTTTATGGATATCTCTCCACAAAATACCTCTATCCCCATTTCTTTAGTTTGTGGATATCTCTCCATAGGAGAACTCTATCTCCTTTGTTCTGGATAGTAATATACTAGAAGACTTCTACCCCCATTGCTTTGGATTATGGATCTCTCTCCAAAGGATACCTCTATCCCCACTACCATGGCTTATGTATCTTTATCCACTGGATATTGCTATCCTATCTACTCTGTCACTTCTCAAATCTTGCTCTCAATTTTATCTTAAATTTACACATACTCTATCCCAAGTCTAGCATAAATATGCTCTAACTCTGCTCACAAATCTGCACCAAACTCTATTCAAATTCTACCACAAATCTGCTCTAAATCTGCTCACAAATCTGCACCAAATTTTGCTCAAATATTCCCTAAGCCTTAACACAAATACTTGCTCAAATATGTCCTCAAGCCTTCTCAAATACTTGCTCATTCACATTCAAAAGTACTCAAACCAATACTCAAATATTTTCAACAATACTTATCAAACAATCCTTTTCTCTCCACCTTATGTTCCAAAACATTCACTTCAACACTCTTTATTTGCTTTTATGGAGATATATCTTCAAAAACTATCTTAACCACAAAAAATTCCTTTTGTACCACTTCAAGGTTAGATAGCAATATTCTATCTCTAAAATATCCACATATTTTTTCCCTCAATAAGGTGCTTAATGAATTCTGAAAATAATGTTCTAGGACTCTTTTTTAATTCTCAAGGACAATGCATTAAACCTAAACAAAATTCTCTCAAAAATTTCCCTTTTATAAAGCAAGAATTACAAACAATAACATAACCCTTAACACTTTTTATCTCCCTCTAACATAAAATAATTTCCAATTTATTTTAATTTCCAAGAACCACGAATTACAATTATAAATAAACCATTTACAAACTTATCACTCCAATATTTGCATTTAAGATAACTAGCAACAATAATATTTAAATATTATACAAAATTTTGTTTCTCCTTATACCTCCTATATGCCAAACTATCACATCCACCAAATATACACTAAAGCCAATATTTAATTAAATTTTGAAGCATACCTTATAATAAATAATTATTCCTTGTTGTCACAGATGGGAATCGACCCTACAACCTCTACCTTCCAAGTGCAATGCTCGACCACTTGCGTTAGACAAGCGGTTGAGAACAAACCCTTTGCCTCCACATTTTATCCTTGCTGCCTCTGACAAAAATGAATTAAAATACTACAATATGATGCTAAGGAGAATTGAATTGTGTACCTTTCCTCTACCAACACCTTATGTAGAACCTACCTGCCACTTGGGCTACTAGACCTCATTGAAACAACATTTTTGTCGCCTTATTCTTATTTGTTGCCTCTTGCTCGACGAATGGATTTCGAGCGCTTTTATCTGCACTCCTCGATCAATTAATTTGTGCACTTGAACATTGGTGGCTCGGAAAATAATTTGGCTTCTCCCTTTTATATGCATTCAAAGCATTTTATGACATCGGTTGAAACCTTTATTAAATTTAAATTTTGGCACCCTTTACCAATTTCAAGTTTAATTTTATATTTAATTTAATATTTAACTTTGTTTAAATAATACTTTTGCATGGGGGTATTCTTCAACATTTTTATTCTTCCTTTTAATAATCCCTTTTGGATTAATTATTATAATATTAAATACTATAATATTTTCTCTTTTCTTTGTTGTAAACTTTATCTTCATTCTTTTAATCAACCAATTTGGTTTATAATATAAAATATTATAACCATTTCTTTATACCAATTTTCTTGAATCAAAATGAACTTTACCTTGCATTAAATACTTGAAATCAATGACAACATAATTACTCAAAATTTCCAACAATCTCTCATTTTTTCATTGATAGCAACCCTTTTCTAAAAGTCCCTTTTCCCTTCTTTTTTGAAATATGCTCCCCTTGAGAAACTGCTCTCCTTGACTGAATGCTCTCCTCCTTACTCAAATCTATCCCTCTTTGATATCAATGGCAAAGGGACTTCTTTGGGGCTAAATATAAGACTCTTATCTCAGCCCCATCCCCACATCCTCTCCTTGAGGTGATTAATTTTGGAGTGGGAGTAAAATTACTCCCAATTTTCCTCTAAGATACTCAAAAGTTTCCTTTGGAATTGGCTTAGTGAAAATGCCAACAATATATTCTCTTGTATTAACATATTCTAATCTGAATTACTTGTCCATCACCTATTCTATCACAAAATGATATTTTATCAAAATGTGCTTGGTCTTGGAGTGCATCGTTGGATTCTTTGAAATTTTTATAGCACTTGTATTATCACATTGTTGGCAATTTTGGGTACCTTGAGTACATTGCCTTTGCTCAAGTATAGTTGTTGTCATTGATGTCAAGGAGTTCTTGGAGCAATTTGTTTTTATGTCTAAGTATGTGTTTTGATGAAGGTTTCAACTAGTCAGTAAGTCTCCAAGAAAATCAGAGTAGCCCAGTTGCAAAAGATCCAGAAAAAGATAAGTTAGAAAAAGTTTGCATGCAGCTGGAAAAACTGTTACAATTTTGTAACATGCTTCAGGAAAGAGAAAGCGCTGGCAAAACTATCACGATTTCAAGACATGTTTGAGAAGAGAGAAAGTTTTGGCAAAACTTTCATGATTTCGTGACATGCTTGAAGGCAGAGACAAAGCAGGCAAAACTATCGTGATTTCGTGACATGTCGCATTTTCACGACTCGAAAAGCGCAGGAAGGCAGAGAAAGAAAAGTGTCACGATTTCATGACACATTGCCAAGAAAGTTATTCGGACGAGCAAGTGTCGCGATTTCACAACATGTTGTAGGAGAGAGAGTCCGAAAGGAAAAGTGTCACGATTTTGTGACATGTTGCAAAAGAGGAAGTCTGCAGTGTTAACTGTCATGATTTCACGATAAGTTTGAAGAGAGAAAAAGTGATTCAGGAACTGTCACGATTTTGTGACATGCTACAAAAGACAAAGTGAGGACTGTTGTGATTTCGTGACATGATGCAAAGTTTCAGTTGAGGACTATCACAATTTTGTGACATGTTGAAAAGCTCGAAGTGAGAACTGTCGTGATTTCGTGACTTGCAACAAACAGAAGAGTCTGAAAGGAAAAGTGTCATGATTTTGTGACAGACAATGGAGAAAGCGTACAAAATCTAGAAGTGTCACGATTTTGTGATAGGCAGTGGAGAAAGCGTTCGAAAGCCAGAAGCGTCACGATTTCATGACAAGCTACAAAGAAGTTGTATGGATGCAGAAAGTGTCACTATTTTGTGACAAGTTGAGTTGGCAGCGTGTAGTTGCTGAAAGTGTCACGATTTTGTGACAGAGGTGATATGACATCAGCAAAATTCATAAGTGTCATGATTTCATGACAGAAGCTGAGAGAAAGGCCATGAAGACTAAAGTGTCATGATTTTACGACAGAAGTGTGATGATGTCAATAAGAGGCAAAGGTGTCACGATTTCACGACAAAAGTTGAGAGGAAGGGCATGAAGATAGAAGGGTCGTAATTTCACGACATAAGAGAAGATGATGTCAGCAAAGATAGGAAGTGTCACGATTTCATGACATAAGTGGTAAGGAGGTCGACAAAGGCAATAGTGTCATGATTTCATGATAGCAAGCATAGAAGGTGTATGACAGGCAAAGATGTCATGATATCGTGACATGTTGTAGTTTCACGCTAGAAGATACAAGGAGGCGATGAAGTCGACAGAGTTAAATCTGGGCCGATGCAGCATAGGGTTTTGTAGCTGACGTGATTAAAGTGTAAATAGCCAACTAATATCAAGGTTCTAATCTTGAGATTACGAGTATATAAGGAGGGTTGTTTGAGGAGGTTTAATCATCGGTCAAAGTGTGCATTTGTAGTGCGATCTATGCAAGTAAAGTGCAGGGGAGAAGTTCGATCGTCAAGAAGCTGAGTGTGCAAAGTCTGTGCTACTATGGTTGAGCAAAGTGTGAAGGCTGTACTATGGTGGATGCACAAAGGAGAAGAAGCTATTGGTGTTGTGACATTCGACAATGTGCAGAAGTGAAGAGTCGATAGTCAAAGTGCTGTGTACTATTGTGACTACGTAGAACTATGCAAGAGTTGGTTTTGACCAAATACAGTTGTGACAGAATAGTAAAGACTTGGGGATAGCATTGAGCAAGCATTTGAAAGCTTGTGAACCATTCTTCTTTAACCAGTTTCGAGGACCAGATTGAGGACAGAGATTGAGGCAGAAGAGGACATTTGTGCTAGACCGAAGGATTGCGTTTAGTGAAAATTCGAGGACCAGCTTTGCGGTGACAGAGTTGAGGACAAAGATCTCTAGCCAGAGTAGGGAAGATAGGTGTCTTCTATGGATAGAGTTCCACTTGATAAGGGTAGAGGAAGCAAAGGTCTTCTAGAGGATCACCAGCCAAAGCAGAATTAGGGGAAGGTGTCTCCTTTGAGTTGAGGCTCATAAACATTGTAATCGAGAAGTATTCCCAAAGGACTTTGATATTACTTTTAGAAGAAAAGTTTTATCCATGGAGTAGCCCACCTTGGGTGAACCACGTAAATTGTTGTGTCACTTTGTGGATTGTATTTTGTGCATTGTTTTGATTTCTGCTATCTTTATGTTGCATGTTATTGAATTGAAAGCTGCTTTGAAATAAAAGGTTAAAAGAGGTCTTATACTATTCACCCCCCTCTCAGTATAATCTTGTGTTATTCAGTTGGTATCAGAGGTAGTTCCTTCAAAAAAATTTAACATCTTGAAGGAAAAGCTTGCAAAGAACACAATGGATTATTCAAGTGGCAATGCAGCACCTGTTCTTGATGGATTAGATTTCGGTCTGTGGAGTGCAAGAATGAAAGTCTATCTTATGGCACTTGGTAATGAGGTATGGGAAGTTATTGAAGATGGGTACACCATTTCTACAAATGGTCATTATACTAAAGAAGATAGGCTCCTACATCATAGCAACTCAAAAGCCATGAATGCAATCTTGAAGGGTTTACAAAAGGCTGATCTTACCAAAGTTATTCACTGCAAGACAACTAGTGAAATGTGGAAACAATTGCAGGTTGTTCATACAGGTGATGCAAATGTACGAAAGGACAAGTTGAGAAACTTCAAAGGTATGTTTGAACAGCTCAAGATGAATGATGATGAAAATATTAGTGACTACATGCTCCGTATGGATGAAGTTGTTAATTCTATGAAAGACTTAGGTCTTGAACTTGCTGAAAATGATGTGTGTGATAAGATTTTAAGATCTCTTCCTAATAGATTTAGTGAAAAGATTTATGCTATTGAGGAAGCTAAATATTTAGATAAATTGAAAAAGGATGAGCTCCATAGTATTCTTGCAGCATTTAGATAAATTGAAAAAGGATGAGCTCCATAGTATTCTTGCAACATTTGAGCTAAGAACTCAAGTGAAATTTGATGTCAAGAAAGAGGCAGCTTTCAAAGCTACTAAGAAATCAAAGGGCAAACAGATTCAAGAGAGTGATGAATCTTCTAGTGATGAAGAGGCATATTACAACAAGAAAGGCAAGTTCTCTAGAAAACACAAAAGCAAGAAAAACATAAGATGTTTCAACTGTGGAAAGTTTGGTCATTATGCTATTGACTATACTATTTCCAAGAATGAAAGTGATGAATATTTACAAGATGTTAAGAGCAAGGATTCTGAAAAACTCAGGTATTATAGAAAGAACAAAGATGAGAACAACAATCAAGGAAAGAGGCATTCACACAAGAATAAGAAAATCTTCTACCTAGACAAAGCAAGTAAGTGTTCTAGCAGTGATAGTGAAAGTTCTTCTAGTGATGATGAAAATGAGATGCTATTCATTTCAGAAAAAGAGGAAGAACCGAAACATAAATTTATTGTCATGAAATGTTTTAGATGTGGAAATTTTGGGCACCTTGAGGATGATTGCACAAGTAATGAATTGGTTGCTAGTATGTATGAAGATGCTTCAAAAAATGACAAAGGAGATGCTTGTATGGTTTTTGAAAAGGGTAGCACCTCTAGTGATAAGAAATCTAAAAAAGGCCCTGATATTTCAAAATGCAATCAAATAGAGGTTCTTGAATGTGAACTTACTAATGCTCTTAGTGTTTTGAAAAAAGAAAGGAAGAAGAATTCTAGACTCAAGGATAAGTTAGATGAATGTTGTATGGAGAGATATGAACTCATAGAAAGTCTTGACATCTCTATGGCTAAGACTCAAGAACTGAAAAATGAGTTAGATTCTAAGGTGCTTGAGTATAATGAGTTGGAACAGAAAATCGCATCTCTAGAAGTAGAAAATAAAGAGTACAAATATAAGCTGTACAAGTTTCAAGACAACTCCAAAAGGGTTAAGTCTCTAATCAAAAGTCAAAGAAATCCAACAAATAAAATAGGTCTCGGTTTTGTTGAGCCGCACAAGAAACAGGTTGAGGAATCTAGCAAAATATTTCAAAAGGAAGAAAGTTCTGATAAAGAAAGTACTTCAGATCATAAGTCCGTAAGTAATGAATGCGCATAAACAGAAAATAGATTTCTGAATGTGAAGCAAAAATTTTCGGGACCCAAGAGATCGATTAAAAGAATGTTTCACGATAGATGTTTTGCGTGTTACAGGTTTGGACACATGGCTGCACATTGCATGTCTCAAATGAAGAAGGTTAACAATAATTTCAGAAGTGGTAATTTCTTCCAAGGGTATTGTTACTCTTGCAATCAATTCGGGCATAAAGCAATTTTTTGCAAAGCAAATTTCAGGAACTGGGTTAGTCAGAACAGGCGGATTCAAAGAACAGCCATGCCTAAAAGAAATAATATTGTTACTTGCTATAAGTGCAACAATGTAGGTCACATAGTAAAACAGTGCAGAGCTGATCTTCCAAGGTAGAGGAACAGGAACAATGGTATAAACAGGTCCAAGGATCAAGGTGTGGACAAGAAAAAAGATGAGAATAAGAACAAGAAAAGTGCCAAGAATAGAAACATTGACATAGAGCTCAAGAAAAGGCCCGACAAAGAAATTGTAGACACTGATGATGATGAGTGTATAATGGGAGTTTCACTCCCAACCCTATTTTAAATAACCTCATCAAGAGGTGGGGGAGGGACTAAGCTAAGAGGCTCATTCTTAGTCCCAAGCCCCAAAGGTGACCCTTTGCCATTGATGACAAAGGGGGAGAGATATGAGTAAGGGGGAGAGCTTCAAGTGAAGAGGAAAGCTTCAAGTCAGGGGGAGCAAAACTTCAAATAAATATTCTTAGTTGTCAACTCAGATTAATTTTAGTTTTGGCTCTTGAAGATGTGTTGTTAGTAAAGGTTTGCCATCAATGACAAAGGGGGATATTGTTGGCAATTTTGGGTACCTTGAGTACATTGCCTTTTCTCAAGTATAGTTGTTGTCATTGATGTCAAGGAGTTCTTGGAGCAATTTGTTTTTATGTCTAAGTATGTGTTTTGATGAAGGTTTCAGCTGGTCAGTAAGTCTCCAAGAAAATCAAAGTAGCCCAGTTGCAAAAGATCCAAAAAAATATAAGTTAGAAAAAGTTTGCAGGCAGCTGGAAAAACTATCACGATTTCACATGTTTCAGGAGAGAGAAAGCGCTAGCAAAACTGTCACGATTTCGCAACATGTTTAAGGAGAGAGAAAGTTTTGGCAAAACTGTCATGATTTTGTGACATGCTGGAAGGCAGAGACGAAGCAGGAAAAACTGTCATGATTTCATGACATGTCGCATTTTCACGACTTGGGAAGCGCAGGAAGGCAAAGAAAGAAAAGTGTCACGATTTTGCGACACATTACCAGGAAAGTTGTTCGGACGAGCAAGTGTCATGATTTTGTGACATGTTGCAAGAGAGAGAGTCCAAAAGGAAAAGTGTCATGATTTTGTGACATGTTGCAGAAGAGGAAGTCTGCAGTGTTAACTATTGCGATTTCGTGACAAGTTTGAAGAGAGAGAAAGTGATTCAGGAACTGTCGTGATTTCATGACATGCTGCAAAAGACAAAGTGAGGACTATTGCAATTTTGTGACATGATGCAAAGTTCTAGTTGAGGACTATCATGATTTCATGACATGCTAAAAAGATCAAAGTGAGAACTATCACGATTTCATGACTTGCAGCAAAGAGAAGAGTCTGAAAGGAGAAGCGTCATGATTTCGCAACAGGCAGTGGAGAAAGCATACGAAAGCTAGAAGCATCGTGATTTTATGACAGGAAGTGGAGAAAGCGTTCGAAAGCCAGAAGCATCATGATTTTGTGACAGGCTATAAATAAGTTGTACGGATGCAAAAAGTGTCATGATTTCATGACAAGTTGATTTGGTAGCGTGTAGTTGCCGAAAGTGTCATGATTTCATGACAAAAGTGAGATGACATCAGCAAAATTCATAAGTGTCACGATTTCATGATGGAAGCTGAGAGGAAGGCCATGAAGACTAAAGTGTCATGATTTCATGACAGAAGTGTGATGACGTCAGAAGGAGGCAAAGGTGTCACAATTTCATGACAGAAGCTAAGAGGAAGGGCATGAAGACAGAAGGGTCATGATTTCATGACAAAAGTGAAGATGACGTCAGCAAATACAGGAAGTGTTGCGATTTCATGACATAAGCGGTAAGGAAGTCATCAAAGGCAGTAGTGTCATGATTTCATGACAGCAAGCATAGAAGGTGTATAAGAGGCAAAGATGTCACGATATCATGACATGTTGTAGTTTCGCACTAGAAGCTACAGGGAGGTAGTGAAGCCGACAAAGTTAAATCTAGGCCGATGCAGTGCAGGGTTTTGCAGCCGACATGATTAAAGTGTAAACAATCGACTAAGATCAAGGTTCTAATCTTGAGATTGCAAGTATATAAGGAGGGCTGTTTGAGGAGATTTAATCATCGATCGAAGTGTGCATTTGTAGTGCGATCTATGCAAGTAAAGTGCGGGGGAGAAGTTCGATCATCAAGAAGCTAAGTGTGCAAAGTCTATGCTACTATGGTTGAGCAGAGTGTGAAGACTGTACTGTGGTGGATGCACAAAGGAGCAGAAGCTTTTGGTGTTACGACATTCGATAGCACGCAGAAGTGAAGAGTCAATAACCGAAGTGCTATGTACTGTTGTGACTATGCAAAACTATGTGAGAGTTGGCTTCGACCAAATACAATTGTGATAGAATAGTAAAGACTTGGGGACAGCATTGAGCAAGCCTTTGAAAGCTTGTGAACCATTCTTATTTAACCAGTTTTGAGGACCAGATTGAGGACAAAGATTGAGGCAGAAGAGGACATTTGTGCTAGACCGAAGGACTACGTTTAGTACAAATTCGAGGACCAGCTTTGCGATGACAGAGTTAAGGACAGAGATCTCTAGCCAGAGTAGGGAAGACAGGTGTCTTCTATGGATAGAGTTCCACTTACTAAGGGTAGAGGAGGCAGAGGTCTTCTAGAGGATCACCAGCCAAAGCATAATTAGGGGAAGGTGTCTCCTTTGAGCTGAGGCTCATAAACATTGTAATCGGGAAGTATTCCTAGAGGACTTTGATATTACTTTTAGAAGAAAAGTTTTATTCGTGGAGTAGCCCACCTTGGGTGAACCACGTAAATTGTTGTGTCACTTTGTGGATTGTATTTTGTGCATTGTTTTGATTTCTGCTATCTTTATGCTGCATGTTATTGAATTGAAAGTTGCTTTGAAAGAAAAGGTTAAAAGAGGTCTTATACTGTTCACCCCCCCTCTCAGTATAAGCTTGTGTTCTTCACACATAGTATTTAGATAGGATGATCATGCTCTATATTGATGTCCTTTAAATTTTACTTCATCCATAACACCTGTGTACAACAAAAAACTACTACAATGTACTCTACCTCTACTATGGACAAGGACATTGATGCCTATTTCTTGCTTAGCTAGGAGACTAAAAAATCTCCAAGAAAGAACACTTCTCCACTTGTGATTTTTATGTCATCAAAACTACCTACTCAATATGCATCTGTATATGCTATGAGAGTGAAATTATCACATTTGGGATACCAAATTCCAATATCCATACTCCCTTTTAAATACCTAATAATTATCTTCACTGCCATTACATGTGTTTCCTTTGGTGCTACTCAAAATCTTGCTACCAGTCCCACTTCCTGCATTATATTTGATCGTGTAGCTATGACATATAGTAAGCTACCAATCATAGATTTATACAATGTTTGATTTGCCTTAGGATATTAATCATATTTACTCAACTTGCATCCTGTAACCATGGGAGTACTTTTTGGTTTGTAGTATTCTAACTTGAATTTCCTCAGCATCTCTTTTATGTACTTGGTTTGTGAGATAAATACACCCTTCTCTGATTGTGAAATATGTAGTCCAAGAAAGAAAGAAAACTCACCAATCATTGATATTCCAAAGTCATTTTACATACTCTTTGAAAATTTCTAACACATCTTATCATTATCGCCTCCAGAAATGATATCATCCACATAAACAACCACAATTAGTAAGTCATTTCCTTCATTTTTGATGTATAAATTATTGTCCACTATTCCTTTCTTGAAATCCTATTCCTGAATATATTTATTCAACCTTGAATACCAAGCTCTAGGAGCTTGCTTTAGTCCATAAACTACCTTATTTAATATGCATACATAATATGGTTTATCAATTAGGTCGAATCCCTCAGGTTGGTCAATGTAGACCTCTTTTTCCAAGAAACCATTGAGAAAAGCTGATTTAATATCCATTTGATATACTTTGATTTTTTTGAAACTTGAGAAAGCTAAAAATATTTTTATTGCCTCAAGTCATGCAACATGATCAAATATTTCATCAAAATCAATCCCTTCAATCTGTGCATAACCCTTGCATACCAATCTTGCTTTATTTCTTACTACCTGACCATCTTCATTTAACTTGTTTCCAATAAACCATTTAGTGTCAATTACATTATTATATTTTGGTCGTGGGACAAGTTCCCAAGTCTCACTTTTTTCTATTCGATCCAATTCCTCATCCATTACCTTGACCGAAAACTTATCTTCTCTCACCTCACTGAAATCCTTGGACTCAATTTTAGATAACAAGAAAATATTTGCATGCTCACTAGTTCCTATTATCTTCCTCCTTGTCTGTATTTCATCTGGATTTCCAATAATTAGATGTCTTGGATATTTTTTTTGCACATACCTAGATGGAGTCCTAGCTAGTTTAATTTTATTTTCTTCTTCTTCTGATTCTTCACCTAATTCTTCTTGGCAACTTTCTTCTTCAATTTCTTGATATGGTTATTTTGACCCTGTCTGTTCATCAACTATCACATTTATACTTTCCATAATTGTATGTTTTCTCTTATTATAGCACCTATAGGCTTTTATTTTAGTGGAATATCCAAGAAAATACCTTCATCACATCTTGAATCAAACTTACCCAAATTTTTCTCTTCTCATATTATGTAGCATTTGCTTCCAATAATTTAAAAATATTTTACAGTAGTTGGTCTCCATTTCCAGAGCTCATTTGGGATTTTGTGATGATTTACTCTTACTTGAGCTCTATTGATGATATATCCTATCGTATGAATTGCATCTCTCCAAAAACCATATGAAGTATTAGACTCATTCAACATAGCTCTAACCATATTTTCAACATTCCTATTTTTCCTTTCAACTGCTCCATTTCATTGAGGAGTTCTTACTATTGAATATTCTCTTTTGATCCAATGTTGTTCATAAAAATCTATGAATTCACTTGAAGTAAATTCTCCTCCTTTATCTGATCTCAAACACTTAATCTTTCTACCTATTTCAATTTATACTAATTCTTTGAATGACTTGAACTTATTAAGGGCTTCTAAATTTTCTTTTAATAAGGCTACCCAAGTCATTCTAGAGAAGTCATATATAAATAACATGAAGGAACTTTCACCTAGTAGACTCTTTGTCCTTGTAGGACCACACAGGTCAGTGTGAACTAGTTTCAATGGTTTAGATGACATAAATTCTTTTGACTTGAAACTTGTTCTTGTTTGCTTTCCATGCTGACATTGTGCACAAATTATGTTTTGTGGTATTTTTATCTTGGGTAAATCTCTGAGTATATGCTTGTTGCTTATTTTCACTATGTTGTCAAATTTTAGATAACCCATTCTTCTATGCCATAACCAACTCTCATCTTCTTATGATAAGAAAAAAAATTCTCCCTTAATATCACTTAGCATGTAGAGATTGTTCGTAGTTCTATTAGCATCTAAAATGAGCTTTCCAATTTTAAATTTTCTAATCTCACATTTATTTGGATGAAAAGTTACCGTGTGCCCTTGATCACAAAGTTGGCTTACACTTAGTAAATTGTGTCTTAATCCCCTGACATACAATACATTCTCTGTATTTTTTTTCTATTATCTAAACTCAAAGTTATTTTCCCCCAAATTTTTGCTGAATCATTATCACCAAATTTTATTTATCCTCCATTGATTTATTTAAATTAAAAAAAAATATTCTTGTCCCTTGTCATATGACTTGAACAACCACTATAAAAAAACCATAGTTTTCTCTTATCTTGTACATGAAGAGCTATTTGTACCAACATTTATTTTGTTTTTTTGGTCTTTTCTCTCTTTCCTAATTATTGAGGTTGTATTCTTTTGGACCTTATGATCCTCCTTATTTTTTCTTAATTCAGGATATACTGTTTTACACCACTTGGCCTTGTACCCAAAGTTATTACATTTGTAACATATGATATTGTCATTCATGAGAGGTGCAAAAGAATTGAAATTTCTATCAACATCATTTTCCACATAAACAGTGCAATGTGCAACTCTATGACCATATTTTTTACATGAAAAACAATAGCCATGGAAGAGATTTTGTAACCTATTGGAGTACCTTGAATAATATGGTCATATGCTTCTTCCTTTTTTGTTCCTGTAATTGAATTTTATCCATGGATCTTCTTTGCCTTCTTCCTTATTGATGCTTTTGTCTTTCAATGCTTTAGCATAAGCCATGGGCTCTTCTTATTTTAATATATTTTTTCCTTGGGAGCTTGACACCTTTTTTTGTTTCCCTAACTTTATATCTTGCTGCAACTTTCCTTTAGTCTTTTCAACTTCCTTTCTTAGAGAGATAAATTTTTATTCGAATAATTCACATTCTAAATATTTTACATTCAACTATTCTACCATATCCTATTCAATTTTACTTCCCTCTTCAACCTTTATCTTAAGCTCTGTGAGGTTTTGTAGGAGTTCCATATTTTCTTCCTCATCCTCTTGGATTTGATCCTTCAACCTTGAATTCTTCCTTCTAACATTTTCTAAGTTTCTAAGAGCAGCAATAAATTTCTATTTTATGTTGATCATGGCCTCTACTCCATTTTATGAGGTCATGTATGTTCTTGTGGGATATTCCTTCAAGATGTTAGGCTTTTCACGAAGGAACTTGCTCTAATACCAATTGAAGAACATAATATTATACTAAGAGGTGGGGTGAACAGTATAAGATAAATTTTTTTACATTTCAATCCAAATGATAAAAACAATACTATCAAAGCATTAAATAGTGCATACATCATCACACACATGAGAGACATGATTTAACATGGTTCACCCAATGTAGTCTAGTCCACAGAGAAAATATTCCTTATAAAATTTTCTCAACGAATCTTTGGGAATAAAATCCCTATTACAATGTTTATGGACCTATGTCCAAAAGAGAGACCAATACCCTATGCTCTGGTTTGTGGATTTGTCTCCATATAAGATCTTTGTCCCCACTACTCTAGTGTATCGATCTCTATCCATAGAAGAAATCTATATCCTATGCTATGGTTGGTGATCTACTAGAAGGCTTATGCCCCCACTACTCTGGCTTGTGGATCTATCTCCATAGGAGACCTATGTCTCCACTACCATGGCTAATGGATATATATCCACTAGAGACTACTATCCTCTCTACTATGTCACCTCTCAAAGCCTACTCTCAATTATGTCTCAAATTTGCACACACTCTGTCCCAAGTCTAGCATAAATATAATCTAACTCTACTCACAAATCTACACCAAAATTTATTCCAAGTCTAGCAAAAATCTACTCTAAATCTGCTCATAAATTTGCATCAAATTCAACTCAAATCTGCCCTAATCCTTAACACAAAGACTTGCTCAAATTTGTCCTTAAGCCTTCTCAAAGACTTACTCATTCACATTCAAAAGTACTCAATACTCAAATATTTTCAATAATACTTGTCAAACAATCCTTTTCTCTCCACCTTATGTTCCAAAACATTCACTTCAACAAAACACTTTAAACAAGGAATAATGTGCCCATACCTCTTTATTTTATTTGATGGAGAAATATCTTCAAAACCTATCTTAACCGCAACAAATTTTTTTTGCCACTTCAAGGTTATATAGTAATATTCTATCTCTAAAATATCCACATAAATTTTCCCTCAATAAGGTGCTCAATGAATTTTGAAAATAATGTTCTAGGACTCTTCTTTTTTTCTCAAGGACAATGCATCAAACCTAAACAAAATTCTCTCAATAATTTCTCTTTTATAAAGCAAGAATTACAAACAATAACATCACCCTTTACACCTTTTATCTCCCTCTATCATAAAATAATTTTCAATTTATTTTAATGTCCAAGAACCAAGAATTACAATTCTAAATAAACCATTTACAAACTTATCACTCCAATCTTTGCATTTAAGATAACTAGCAACAATAATATTTAAATATTATGAAAAAAAAATTTTCTCCTTATACCTCCTATATGCCAAACAATCACATCCACTAAATATACACTAAAGTCAATATTTAATTAAATTTTTGGAGCATACCTTATAATAAAAAATTATCCCTTGCTATCGTGGACGGGAATCGACCCTTCAACCTCTACCTTCCAAGCGCAATGCTCAACTGCTTATGCTAGCCAAACGGTTAAGACCTAACCCTTGGCCTTCACATTTTATCCTTGCTGCTTTCAATGAAAAATAATTAAAATACCTCAAGACGGTTCTAAGGGAAATCGAACCACACACCTTTCCTCTACCAGCACCTTACGCAGGACCCACTTGCCACTTTGGCTACCAGCCCTCGTTGAAACAACACGTCCATTGCCTTATTCTTATTTGCTACCTCTTTCTTGATAAATGGATTTCAAGCACTTTTATATACACTCCTTGATGAATTAATTTGTGCACTTTAACATTGGTGGCTCAAAAAATAATTTGGCTTCTCCCTTTTATATGCATTCAAAGCATTTTATGACATTGATAGAAACCTTTATTAAATTTGAATTTTGGCACCCTTTGCCAATTTCAAATTTAATTTTATATTTAACTTTGTTTAAATATTATATTATTAACTTTAGTATTTAAATAATACTTTTGCATGGGGGCCTTCATCAACCTTTTTATTCTTCCTTTTAATAAGCCCTTTTGGCTTAATTATTATAATATTAAATATTATAATATTTTCTCTTTTCTTTGGCGTAAACTTTGTCTTCAACCTTTTAATCAACCACTTTGGCTTATAATATAAAATATTATAACCATTTATTTTTACCAATTTTCTTGTATCAAAATGAACTTTGCCTTGCATCAAACACTTGACATCAATGACAACATAATTACTCAAAATTTCCAACATCATTTCTATTGGAAAAAAAAAAAACCTAATGTATTGATTAGCTTAGGGGTGGCCATATATTTTATGACTATTGAGATATTGATAAAACTATCCCTAACAAATATGCAACCCACTTATACTATACTTCAAATGATAAATCAATATACAATAAAACTAAAAGGGATAGTAGAAGATATCCCAGTAATGGTTGAATCATGGTAATACCCCATTGAATTCATGATCCTACAACCAAGAACCAAGGTTAGTGGATACCCCTTAATCCTTAGATGACCTTTGTTGGATACAACCAATATTTGTATTATCTATCACTTAGGATATATGACTATTTACAATGAAATTAATTCTAAAATGATCTCCTTATATCCACCTATGTGACCTTCTATGGATATTTTTGGGTATTTATGGATTGACAAACCTAGTGAATAATATAGTTTCATCTATTTTTCTATGGTGACTTTGAAAGAACATGCAAAAGAGTTGGACTCTTTAGAACGAGCCCTTATTAAGGAAAAAACCATTGTATTAGGTTCTTTTGTCATATCCAATTATCTTGAATGGGTATAATCATGCCTTGCAGGTAGAGACATAGTCAGGTTGTAGCTAAGAGCATGGGATTTTGCTCAATCGAGGACATCTAGGATTTTTAACAAGGCTAGCTCCTTTTTAGGATGTGATATTCAAGGTGCACTTAAGCTCAACAAAGGGATAAGAGATACGAGAAAGTAAAAGTAAAAAATAACTCAATAAAAGAAAAAAGAGGGGCAATACACTAAGAGATCTGCTAAGATCTTCCTACAAAAAATAGTTTTGAATGCTATGTTCCAATGGTGAACAATTTCTCTCCTTTACATAGTTAAGCATATATGAGAATTACTAGTTATATGCATGGATAATATGGTGGGTCCTATTGGAGAGTCAAGCAAATAACTCAGTCTAAAAATAGATGCAGGCCTTTCCCACACACACACTTAATAAAACCCAAAATTTAGGCAAAAGGTCACAAAAAATACATACACATAGAAATGGGTTTGCAGGAGGCCACAAATGGCTATACCAAAAAATAAATACAAGTTCCCATGTATATATATATATATATATACAAGCAATAGTTTACATATATTGTGTTAGAAGTAGGGATTTGAAATTACCCATAAGCCACTTAGGAGCTAATAATTTTTACAAAAAGAAATGAAACGAAAGCCTACAAATGTATACAATTGTAAACTTGTTGATCCTTTACAAAGCTAAGACTACTACTATTTATAGATTACAATTAGGGAGAGTTTCCCTCCAAAATTGTGTATAGATTTCAAAATGATTGCTCCTCTATGCAAGAGGTCGTTTCTTGACTACATTCACTGTCATTTTAAAATATTTAGATTCAAAATTATCAATATTGCATTTTATGAATGCTTGGATACTATCTCACCTTTATAATTGCCATATACCCTTTCTAGGGATTCCTTGAGTTTGAGTATGGAAAATTAATATCACTTGCATCAATATTTTCTCCTAGTATGTCTCCCATCAATTTTGATTTTAATGTGCCAACTACTTCCTTATATTGCTACATATTATTTAAATTAAAATAATTATTTATCTTAGAAGAATATACAACATGTGTGGGGTCTAGGGTCATGACCCTGATTGCAGGATATGGGGGGTAGTGGCCCGTTATGTTGGGGTTTGGGGGTGGGAGCCCCCAAATCAAAGTTAGGTTTCTTAAACATTTGGACATAGGCAACCTAAATATTTGGTATTTATTATCTAACTTTAGAGTATTCATCTTATTCCAATCTCAAACATTTTTTCATCTAACCTTGGAACTACATTGAGACTTTTGTCTTGTATCTTGGTCGAGAGTTTTATAATTTTTTACTCTTTATGCTTTTTATGTTCTAATTATTGGATATTATTTGATAAAAAAATTTCTCCCACATTTTTCGATGTTCTATCTTCTTCTTCTCTCCTAATTCTCTCTCGTTTAATATTTTTTCCAAAGTAACTTTAGAGTGTAGTGAGAATTCATGACAATCTTGGTGACTTAGGAAATATTCACCTTAATGAATATAAAGAATCCAAAATTAAAGGTTTCCTTGTCCATTCATAATGGAGTTAAGAATAAGTAACAGGAAAAAATTTCAAATTTTTATGGCTTATGCAAAATTGGGATTACTCTTGATTGATGGTTGAAATTGATTTTGACTATGCTAGAAGATACTTGGGGTCTTGACTACCTTTGAGGGTAAGCTTCTATTGTAAGATCCTTTTATTTGCTATTGTTTAATTCCATTATTTTTTGTAGGATTTTAATTCCTTTGATTTATGTAGTCCTTTTAAAACCTCATTGTATTCTTCTTGAATAATTAGATTCACCTTCCTCCTTTACATGCCATCATATATTTGTTAGCTTTATTCATAAATATCGCTTATTTACTATACAAAATTTTGGTGTGTTCTTAGAAACCAAGGAAATTATGTGCAACTCTATCAAAATATAGAGTGTCTAGACTATATCCACCCAAACATCCATCGTTCCCACATGTTCATCCTTTTGAACATCTAAATTTCCACTTCCCAAGGTTCTTAGGTAGTTTACCTTGGTGAGGAATGAGTCCCCAAGCTTATGTAAGAGATTAAATTAGGATACAACATGGAAAACCTAACACCCCCTCTTTTCCATCCCATTGATCCCTTATAGAAGCCTATAATATCCTCATCCATGTATCCATTATGTTCCTCTAGTGTTCAATCATCATATATTATCATACCTTTTGATGAATCCCTTGACCTCTTGATCTTAGGTTGGCCAATTTGTTAGGTGTCATACCTATTAGACCTAATATAGGAATGATTGGTCACAAATTTTCTCTAGAAATATAGTGTGTCATGTGTGTCTAGATATAGGTGATAACAAGACGTGAGCTCCTTCATGTTATTATCTCAAGTAAGGGGTACTTGGTTAGTAGTGCTTACTAGCTTTAGCTATAGGAGTACGGACACTAGGATTCCTAATTGGATTTGATCATGGGTATGATCCTCCCCTTACTGGTCTAGACCTTTGCTTCTTTTGTCTCTTCTTCAAACCATTCCATTATGAGGGTAGCATGTTGGTTCCAACTAGCAATGGAGTGTGGGGAAAAGGAGTCATAATTTTGTTGGGCCTTACTTTTTAAGAGGTCACCAGTAGTATGAGGGCCATATATTGCATAGTATGTTTGATAGATGAAGACCATGTGTTGTAGGTGCTCCAATGGGGTTTGTGGTCCTTCACTAGTGTATTTTTGTAATATTCCCAACAATGATTCTAGAAGATTTTTCCAAATAGCTAGTGGTTTTGGAGGTCAGAGCGGGCTTCTATCACCCTTGTAAGAGGATAATTTGGATGGGAAGGTGGACATGCTTATATATTTGGATCCTTTAGATTGTAGTGGATTTGCTAGGTGAATTAAACTTCATGCTTCTTAAAAAGTAGATAGATTGAGATCTTCACCTGAACCTCAATCTAATTACTTAAAACAACAACTTGTTTTCATGTTCATTCTAGAGGGGAGTCACCAGATGAGTGATGAGGTACTTCAATAGATAAAAAAAAATAGATACTCTTACCAATTCTTATATTTACTCCTTGTTATTCTAGGATCAATGATGCCTCATTGGGATACCACTAGGTATACCATTAAATTGTTGTCATCTTTGATTATCCCAAGTAGGGACAATCATGCCTTGTGTGGAGTGACACAACAAGACCATAGTTAAGAGCATAGGGTTTGACTAAATTGAGGGCCTCCAGGAGTTTTTAGAAGGCCAAATCCTTGTTAGGATGTGATCTTCAAGGTGCACTTGTGATCAACAAAGGAAAAAGGAATACAAAAAATTAAATTAAAATAATAACTCAACAAAAAAGGAGTCAATGCACAAAGAGATCCACTAAGATCTTCATATAAAAATAATCTTGAACACTATGTGCCAACGATGAACACTTCCTCTCCTCGACATAGTGAAGCATATATGAGAGTTACCAATTATATGCATGCATAAGAAGGAGGGTCTGTCTAGAGAGCCAAGAAATTGACTTGATCCAAAAATAGATGCAGACCCCTCACACACATACACTTAATAGAATCCAAATTTAGGCAAAATATCATAGAAAAATATATACACACAAAAATGGGTCTGCATGAGGCCAAAAATGGCTATACTAAAAACTAGACAATATATATATATATATATATATATATATATATATAAATATACGTATTTATATACATACATATCTATATATATGTATATATAGATACATACATATATATCTATCTATATATGTGTGTGTGTGTGTGCAAGCAATATTTTATATAGATTGTGCTAGAAATGAGGGTTCAATATTACCCATAAGCCACTTAGGAGTTGACTATTTTTATAGAAAAAATGAAAGTAAAGCAGAAAAATGTATACAATTGCAAAGTTATCGATCCTTTACAAATATGACTACTATTTATAGATTACAATCAAGGAGATTTTTCCTCCAAAATTGTGTAGATATTTCAAAATGACCATTTCTCTATGCACCATGTCATGTCTTGACTAAAGTTTTTATGCTTTTAAGATCTTCAAATTCAAAATTATTAATGTTATATTTTGTAAATCATTGGAAACTTGTTTGGTGTGTCATGTGTTTCTAGAGATAGGTGATAACAAGACGTGAGCTCCTTCATGTTATTATCTCAAGTAAGGGGTACCTGGTTAGTAGTACTTACTAGATTTAGCTATACGAGTATGGACACTAGGAGTCCTAGTTTGATTTGATCATGGGTATGATCCTCCCCTTACTGGTCTATACCTTTGCTTCTTTTGTATCTTCTTCAAACCATTCCATTAGGAGGGTAGCAGGTTGGTTCCAACTAGCAATGGAGTGTGGGGAAAAGGAGTGATAATTTTATTGGGCCTTACTTTTTAAGATGTCACCAGCAATATGAGGGCCACATCTTGCATAGTATGTGAAAGCATGAGGATATGAAAACAAAAAGGAATATGCCACAAGAAATAACAAGAAGGAAACCATGGATAGGAGCGTCAAATGTGTTTCTTGTCACAAGATCCATGGATAATAATCCTTCTTCCGTGTGCCCACATGTAATATGGGAAGACCAAAATGTCACTGTTGCTGTTGTACGTGATTCTTTGCTCTTTCCTGCTCCTCTGCTGTCAAAAACCTGTGTTCAAAGAAACAAAAAACATTAGTAATACCTGTAGACAAAATGAAACATGTATTTCCCAAAGCCTATTGTCAATGTATGCATGAAAATAATAAAAAAACTATCAGATGACCTCTGATTTACATAAAAATTTGAAATAAGTATAAAAATATCATCATAAGACCATTGCAAAAAGAACAGTGTAAAAATTCCTCACAGATCTGTACTAGCTCCAGGGTGGGACGAATAGGACTGTGAGAATTGGCCAAAAAGCACCCTGTTCAATGTCCTACTTAGGAAGCTCCAAAAGACCTACAAAATTGGGGTTAGATAATTGGGGGTGTTTTGGGAAGACTCAAATGCTCAGATTTCTCCAATTTTGCCTCTAGAACCCATATTTTGAATATGACATCTGCAAGTTAGTGAAAGCGAGAAATAGCAATAACCTGGGCCAAAATGATCAGAATGTAATGAAATTTGAACTGTAACCTATTTAACCTATCTTGAATAAAATGCAAAAAAAATAAAAAATAAATCTATCATAGATTTCTAATCGTACTGGGGTGGGGCGATTAGCACTGTGATAGTTTGAGGAGCGCCCGGGGGTAGGATGCCCACCGTCTGAGGCACTGTTTCAGCACCAATCCACTTGGGATGGGTCCAAAACTGGTTATGGTGGGTTGTCGACAAATTTTGAGAATTTTTGTGGCCAAAAATTGGGTTTTGGGTCCAAATTTGTGCTTCTAATAGTCGCCCAATAACCTCCATTTTGAATGAGAGATTAAGGATGTAAAAGCACAAATCGCAAGTAGGTATGTAAATTGGCAGCACTTCGTTGCTCAAATTCTCCTTCTTTGTATCTCTTTTGGGTGGTAAAACCCATCAATTTATAGACCTAGGGTCTCTTTGTTTGAATTGTGCATGCGAGGGCGCCACTTGAGTTTGCATGTCCTATTTTGAGAGAAAAGCTAATTCCTTCATTTAGAATCTCTTTGCATGAGCTTTCTAAAATAAATACATGCATGACTAAAGTCTCTCTCCCTGATTTGAAGTCCTTCCTCACAATTGCATGGTCTAAGCTTCAGTTAACTAGAGGAGTTGCTGAGGTTTGACTTTTTTTTCTAATCAAACCTACTATTCGCCCCACCTTGGAGTGATTGTGTAATCGTCCCTGGGTGGGAAGAATACTAGTCTGAATTCATCCCTGGGTGGGATGAGTAGAGAAAAATGTGCCAAAAAGGTTCCAAATTGACTTTTGACCTTCCAAAACTGCTTTTGGGAGTGGTTAGGACCATGTTTAACCTCTGGGGGCTGCCCTAGAGGCTATGTGTGTCAATGCGATCAATGCTTGTCATCACATAATCGGATTGGTGTTGTTTTGGTGTCTACAATATGTTTGATAGATGAAGACCATGTCCTGTAGGTGCTCCAATGGGGTTGGTGGTCCTCCACTAGTGTATTTTGGTAATATTCCCAACAATGATTCTAGAAATTTTTTCCAAATAGCTAGTAGTTTTGGAGGTCAGAGCGGGCTTCTATCACCCTTGTAAGAGGATAATTTGGATGGGAAGGTTGCCATGCTTAGATATTTGGATCCTTTAGATTGTAGTGGAGTTTCTAGGTGAATTAAACTTCATGCTTCTTAAAAAGTAGATATATTGAGATCTTCACATGAACCTCAATCTAATTACTTAAAACAACAAATTTTTTTGGTGTTCATTCTAGAGGGGAGTCACCATATGAGTGATGAGGTACTTCAATAGGTAAAAACAAATAGAGACTCTTACCAATTCTTATCTTTACTCCTTGTGATTCTAGGATCAGTGATGTCTCATCGGGATACCACTAGGTATACCATTAAATTGTTGTCATCTTTGATTATCCCAAGTAGGGAAAATCATGCCTTATGTGGAGTGACACAACAAGACCATAGTTGAGAGCATAGGGTTTGACTAAATTGACGGCCTATAGGAGTTTTTAGAAGGCCAAATCCTTGTTAGGATGTGATCTTCAAGGTGCACTTGTGATCAACAAAGGAAAAAAAAACACAAAAAAATAAATTAAAATAATAACTCAAAAAAAAAGGAGTCATTGCACAAAGAGATCCACTATGATCTTCCTACAAAAATAAGCTTGAACACTATGTGCCAACGATGAACACTTCCTCTCCTTGACATAGTGAAGCATATATGAGAGTTACCAATTATATGCATGCATAAGAAGGAGGGTCTGTCTAGAGAGCCAAGAAAGTGACTTGATCCAAAAATAGATGCAGACCCCTCACACACATACACTTAATAGAATTCAAATTTAGGAAAAAATCATAGAAAAATATACACACAAAAATGGGTCTGCATGAGGCCACAAATGGCTATACTAAAAACTAGACAAATATATATATATATATATATATATATATATATATATATATATATATATATATATATATATATATATGTATGTATATATAGATACATACATATATCTATCTATCTATATATGTGTGTGTGGGTGTGCAAGCAATATTTTATATAGATTGTTCTAGAAATGGGGGTTCAATATTGCCCATAAGCAACTCAGGAGTAAACTATTTTTATAGAAAAATGAAAGGAAATCTGAAAAATGTATACAATTGCAAAGTTATCGAACCTTTAAAAATTTGACTACTATTTATAGATTACAATCAAGGATATTTTTCCTCCAAAATTGTGTAGATATTTCAAAATGACCATTCCTCTATGCACCATGTCATGTCTTGACTGAATTTTTTATGCTTTTAAGATCTTCAAATTCAAAATTATTAATGTTATATTTTGTAAATCATTGGAAAATCTCTTGCCTTTGTCATTGTCATATATCCTTTCTAGGGATTCCCTAAGTTCGATCATGGGAAATTAATATCACATGGTTTTAGGTGTTCTCCTAGTATGGATCTTATAACTTTTGCTTTTAATGCACCAATTAATTGGGTTGTCATATCTTCTTTGTAGGAAAAAACTATTTATCTTAGAAGACTGTACACCTTATAACCATGTGTGGTATTTAGGGTTGCAACCCCGATTGGGGGTATTATGGCCAATGACCCATCATGTTGGGGTTTGGGGGTAGGAACCCTTAAATAAAAATTAAGTTTTCTAAAATTTTGAAGCCTAGGTGGCTTAATTATTTGGAATTTATCATCTAACTTTGGTATATTCATCATCTTCTAAGGTCATACAATTTATCATCTGATCTTGAAACTACATCAAAACTTTTGTCTTGTCTCTTGGTTGGGAGTTTTACAACTTTTGCCTCTTTGAATCTTTTAATTTTTTATTCTTGGATATTATTTGATCAAAAACATTTCTTGTACTTTATTTGATTTTCTATCTTCTACTTCTCACATGTTTATCTCTCGCTTAAGATTTTTCTCAAGGTAACTTTGGAGTGTAGTGAGAATTCACTATAGGTTCCTCTTCTAGATCTTGCTTATATGATGATCAGATTGTAGTTCTCTAATTTCTATAGAAGAACAATTGTGAAATCTCTAACCATTTACCACCTATAAATTTGCAAAACAATCCATTTAATTTGGTATATGGGTGGCAAAGACATCTCCTTTGATCCTTTAAATATCTTTTAGAAAATATTATTTCTTTTGGGAATCACTTTCAATGAGAAAATTAAGATATTCCATTCCTTACTACCAAATAATTTTCCTTTGAACTCATCTGTGAGATGAAGAATCACTTTGATGTAGCTAGGCACCAAGAAAATAGATATATAGCCAAAAAAAACTAGTTAATATAAATAACTAGCTAAATGATGAAGAGGAAGCTAAACTATTTGAGATTTTAAGATAATATTTAAATGTATTTTCATAGGACTAAAATGATACGAAGGGTATACACAAAAACATATTCACATAAGGGATATACACCATTGATAAGAAACCTATATATCAACCACAAAGAAGGATAAATCCTACTTTAAGGGACATGGTAAAAATGGAGATAAAAACATTACTAGATGTAGGATTTATTTATCAAATATATGATAGTCAATGGGTCTCTCCATTGGTTAATGTTCCTAGGAAGAAAGAAAAAATATGCATGTGTATGATTATAGAGAACTTAATAAGGCCAAACAAAAATACTATTTTTGTTACCCTTTATAGATCAGGTGTTTGACACACTCATTGGGAAGATATATTTTGTTTCCTAGATAGTTTTAGTCGTTATAGTTAGTTATAGGTGGCATCAAAAGAACAAGATAATACTACCTTCATATACCCTTAGGAGATATTTTATTATTGAGTCCTACAATTTTATATTATGTAATGCCTCTACAACAATCCAACAAGTATTTCTTACCATTTTAATCAACCTCAATAATGAATGTGTTAAAGTTTACATGGATGATTTCATGGTATATGGAGAAAACTTTGAATAGGTTCTTCATAATTTTTATTGAGTCCTCACTCAATGTGAGGCCCATAATCTATATTTAAGAAATAAAAAATGTTTGATGATTATGGAAAAGGGGATTATACTAGGATATCGTATATTTGTTGCTGGTATAAAGGCAGATCCAAAAAAGGTAGAGGTCATATACCAATTAGCCTCACCAAAAACTCAAATAGATGTCAAAACTTATTAGTGAAAGTAGGATATTATAGATGCTTTATCAAAATATATATTAAAATTTCTACCCCATTAGTTTCTCTTACCAAATGTGTCGAGTTTAACTAGACACAAGAATATCAAGTGGTATTCAATACTATTATAGAAAAGTTGAATTTTGCCCTTGAATTAAAAGGACCTAACTAGAAACTACCATTTCACATTCACATTGATGCCTCTAATACTACTATAGGTGTAGTGCTTGGGAAATAAGAAGAGAATGGAAAAAACTATGCTATTTACTATTATTATTAAAAACCTAAGGATGAAAAGAACTATACTACAACTAAAAAGGATTTCTTGGGAGTAGTTTACACCATAAATAAATTTCATCATTATATTACCATGTATATTATATATGTGCATACTAATATTTAATTAAAAAACCTATGGTAAGTGGACAAGTTATCTAATGACTACTACTATTACAAGAATTCAATATTAATAATATGGATAAATCAAGTAAGGCCAATATAGTCATCAAAATTATGTCAAGATTAAACACTAATGTTAAAAAATAACCAATAGATGACTCTTTCCTTGATGAAATTTTATTCACAATATTGGCACACTCACCATGGTTTGCAAACACAATCAATTATTTGGTTACTAGGAATGCTCATCCTTATCTTATCTCTAATGAAAGACACAATTTAATTCGACAATGTTCGTAATTCCAATGGATTACAGGTTAGTTTTTCAAATGTGGGCCTAACCATGTCTTGCATAGGTGTATCAAGGAAGACTAGATATGAAATCATTTTGGCATGTCATGATGAAAATCCTAGAGGATATTATTCAGAAAATAGAAATACACAAAATATTCTAGGAGCTAGATTTTACTAGCCCTCACTTCATAGGGATGTGAAGAAGTATGTATCTTATTGTGATTAATATCATCGAATGGAGAAAACCACTACAATAAATGTGATGCCCCTCCAACCTTAGATATTTTTGAAACCCTTTAAAAAATTGGAGATAGATTTTACTAGACCCATTGATCCACCATCCCAATAAAAGCAAAACATCCTAGTGTGTATAGATCATGTAACAAAATGGACCAATGTAAGTGCTCTCCAATGCACTCATGAAGGTGGTTGAGTTCTTATATAATAAGATATTTTAGCACTTTGATGTTCCTCTTGTTATTATGTCTAATCAAGAACACCAATTTGTATCAAAATTCATTCAAACATTTATGAAATTCTACCAAGTGAAAATTAAACCTCTTCACTATATTACCCTTAATACAATGGTCAAGTAGAAGTTACCAATAGGAAATTGGAGAACATATTAAGAAAAATAGTATCCTTCTATAGGAAATATTGAGCCAAAAAAATACTAGCTTTTTGGGCTTACAACATCACTTGGAAGTCCACCAATGGATTTACCCCACATGAGTTAGTTTATAGTAAGAAACATGTTCTACCCATTGAGTTTGAATTACAAACACTTCATACTAACTTGATGTTGATATTCAATTATCATAGGTACAACAAGAAAGAATTTTATAGCTGGATGAGCTTGATGAGTTATGAATGGATGCTTTTCACTAGATAGAAATCATCCAAAAATACAAGACATGGCATTAAAATCATATTAAAAGCAACAATTACAATTCATGCAATTAGTTACTATTTTTTTGTTCATGCTATCTTCAATTCAATAGCAAGATACAAACATGATGATTGAATTTGTATGAGATTGACCAAATATTCATCAATGGTGTTGTGTGACTACTACCTATTAATGGATCACAATAAAAAATGGTGGTAGATGGGCATCATTTGAAGCTATACCATAAACCAATATCCAAGGAAAAATGTTTTTTTCACTTGCTCTCATAGTTTGATATGTATGTCTTGGGAGAGACCTCCTATTCTATAATGAATAAAGAATAACTATGTATTTTTCTTTAAAAAAAAAAAAAAAAAGGATTTGATCCACTGGTGAAAACCCATTTTAGGGTTCATTTGGACCAAGGCTAGTATGAAAACTAGTTTTTAGCATGTTCAAATTATAAATAAATCTAACTTTGAAACCCATTATGGATGCAGCTAGGGTAGAATTATATTGAAAATAAAAAATGCCAGTCTCTTATTTAAAATAAAAGAAAAAGTTGTGTATCCTAGCATGATTGTTCTAGCTCTATTTATTTTCTAACCCTAACATCTATTATAGTGTGTTCATATATTCATATCTTATTCAAGGCATCATACCTCTTCTCACCTAGAAAGGTATGCATTTTTCCTTCTTACTATTTTTTAATCTAGAAACTTTTACATGATTGCAGTGAATTATTAAAATATGGTGCATGGGAGAAGGCTTTATGAGGATCTAGTGAGTTGGGGCATTTTGTATGGTATTGGAATTTTTTGGTGCCTTATATTTATTAAAAGGTTGAATGCTGGACTTATTTAGACAAGCATCATACTTATCCAATAGGCACTAGAAAGAGATTGTTACCATCAAACAATATGCTACTTGATGCCAGATAAGACTTTCTGATGTTGAATGATAACAATTTCCAATTGGAAATAATTCATGAGTAGCACAAAGGTCATAATGGTGACATGATAACAAGGTAAACATGGGGATTCCAAGCCCATAACACATCTCAGGGTGCCTTGGAAAATAGAAAAATCATAATTTATGCATCTCATGGGGATTCCAAGACCATACCACATCTTAGGATGCCTTGGAAAATATAAAAGGTATAATTTATGCATAGAAATTGACACCCCAATAGGCATTAAAAATCCATGATATGTATCTCTTGCACATGTGATATCATAGCATGATACTCAATGTAGAAAATAGTTAATCACCATATATGTAGCATACATCTATTAGGGGATGGTTCTTATGAGTAATTTGTTGCATTCTAGGACATGAAATATTGAGGAAATAATAGTATGCCTGACCAAATATCCTTCCCATGCATGAATGCATAATAATGATATCATGAACCCTTATGATACCTTTGTAACTTAGAACCATCATCATAAAGCTAGGTAATTTGCACTAAAGTAGCTCCTCTACAATTCTCTCCAATATTATGGGAAAAAAAAGAAAATATGAGTTTGATAATATGGAGGACAAAATTATGAAATCATATGCATATTCAACATAATCGGGTGGTTGTAATTTTTTTGTTGCTTTTATGACCATGATATCAAATTTGTTGAGTTCATGCAAAGTTTATAGGAAGGGGTTTCCAAAGTTTTAGGCTTTAATATTTTAGTCACCATAGTGGTTTTGAGTTAAGTCTCTAGACTCCCTCTTACTGGCTAGGACTTCTTCAAAACTTGAGAGGCATATTCTACATTGTTTATATAGTTCGATGAGGAAGGTGATCCAAAATTTGAATTTGACATCCACCATAAGCATTGCAATGAACTAAAGTGAACTAAATTATCACAACCTTGAGATTTTGTCTCCCTATGGGTGATGAAATTCCTCACCTATGATATGAAATTTTTCTCTCTTTAGTCCACACCTAGAAATTCTCATTAATTTGAATCATGATGAGTGTAACCTTAACCTTCATGTTAATTTACCCTAATATTTAAATTTGACACTACATGATATGGCTAAAATATTTTTATAAGGAACGTGCATTCTTAAGCATCATGATTTAATTAAATTAATCTAATTCCATAAGTTTGGGACTAACAAGGGGAGTAGTATATGACATAATTTTTCAAGTACAAAGGATCAAGGATAGCAAAATATCAATGAGGGATAGGAAATTACCAGTGTTGTTGAGGATACTGAAGCACCAAAGTCATTTGGTGCCTGCAAGCCATTGTTATATCATACATTCCCTCAAGAATTTGAGTTCTTTATGTTAGAATCCCTAAATCCTCTTTAAAATAATAGAAACTAGATAACGCTTATAAACCCTTATAAAAAAATAAAACCATAGTTGGGGCTTCTAAGCCCCTTTAGAGGAAGTAGAAATCTATTGAGGTTTCTAAGCCTATTCCCCAGAAAAATAAATGGGTAGGGTCTAATTATGAAAAAGAGGTCCAAAATCATATCCAAAAATAATAATAGAAATGATAATCCTCAAAGGCCTATACAGAACCACCAGTCAAATACATAAAAAATCCTATCACACTAGAAATGTTGGAAAAAAAGAGCTTATAGAAACCTTAAAGGCTTTGAAATTAGGGAAGATAAGCCACAAATAATTAAAATCAAATTCTCTAGAAGATTTGGAGGTTATTATTATACTAGAATACCTAAGTTCCGAATATATATTTATAAAGAGAATGTGTGTAGAGGCAAATAGGTAATGAGAATATCAACAAACTACTTTGAAGACACACTAACCTAAATAGGGTGTCTCTACCAAAAATTGAAGTCCTCTATAGTAGTACTAGAGAATAACTATTAGCAATATCAAGATAGGAAAAGGACCAGTAGAAGGATCTAGACATACTCTAGAAGGTGATACCTATTCAAGAGAAACCATAGCGCATATCTCCTAAATAAATAATGTCACCATGCCTAGGGGAAGAGCCTTTTGAATTTACTACCCAAAAACCCCCAAAACCTATTAAAAAATGATTTATTATGTATGGTTAAGATATTATGATACAAATCTCAACAAATTGGACCTAGAAGGGGTAAAATTAATTATCTAGACTCTACAAACAAGGCTTGTAATAGTTAAATTTTTGTTGCAGTAGAAGAACAAACAAAAAATTCAACTCCAATACCAATTGGTTAAGGTAAGGGTCTGAAGGAAAATAATTTTTGTGTTCAAGCCTAAAAGTGTACTCAAAGTGATAAGGGAATACTTTGAGGAGACTCCACTACATACCCTAGTAAAAGTAGTTGGAATTGTTGGTCAGTAGATAAAAATAAGAAGCTTTAGGGGTACTTTCCTATTGAAAAATCATTGGATCAATATAATGCATGAGGAAATGCCTTACAATAGGTTGTGGAAGTGATGAGGCTTAGAAAATCCTCATGTGGTACAACCTTTTTATGTCCTTACTACACCATTTAACCATGAGTTACTCTATTATTTACATTAGTATTTTGATTAAGCATAGTAATTAGGATTAATATGGTGTTGAGTTAGGGAGTATGAAATTGTGTGTTGAGAATAATAAACATATGGATTTTTTCTGACCGATTTAAATGGGTTGGAAAAATGTCACCAATGTTTCACAAGTCTAGAACATAAAAACAGGAGCACCAAAAATAGTGTGTGACCTAGTGCTAAAAATGAGCTCATGCCTAGTGCTAGATATGGTAGCTTTAGTGAGGACCATAAGTGATAGTAGTTAACTAAATCTAGACATGATAGTAGTTGATTAATATCAAATGTGATGGTGTTTGGCTAGCATTGAATACAAGGGTTTTCAATTGAATTTTTATGTAGTAGCACTTAGAGAATTTGGACAAGGAAGACAACTATTGACACAATATGTATTTAAAATATATTTTTATAATTGAAGTTGATGTGTGATGCCACTCAACAACATCTTGGTCATGATGCTAGCAGTATTTCTACCACCCAATGGCTCAACATAATTGGCATCGATTATATTGATATGGAAATAACCAATTGGTGACATATCCTCCATAAATTAATAATGGAGAATAACCTACATAGCTAAGAAATATATTGTTTTCAATCCAACAATTATGATAGATTTAAAAAAAAAAACGGATGGACTAAAATGGCCTCTGTTACACCTACTTTTGTCTATATTCACTAAATTAAACACATTGGCATTATGTTATTGTAACAAATGATTATAAATGGAAGGGAGGGCTTCTATCCTCTCTACCTATAAATAAGTGTGTGATTGTGAATTATAGGACTTTTTATTTTCCTTTTTCATTTTCCATTGTGTTTAGAATCTATGGGTACCATAATTTCTCTCTTTTATGATTTGTAATCTACAATGAATTGCTAAATTCGATTTGGTGGAGTGATTAATGATTGTGTGAGCTGAGTTAATTCTTATATTTTCACAATACCTTTAAAATGAAAAGGGTCACGAGGCTTTGCTTTTAAAATAGAGGGGGAGAGTTAAGCAATCACCCATCCAGGAAACCCTTATCTCATTAAAGATTGAAGAGGCTCTCCCCGCCCATCTTTTTTATATAGAGAGGAGAGCTATTTATAGTTAATAAGGTTAATAATGTAAAGAAACCACCTATTTTTGAAATAGTTCTAAAAAAGTAGGTCAAAATGGGATGTTTTTGGAAAGACCTTATGATGTTTTTGGAAAGATCTTATAAAATAAAATAGAAGTGGGTTTTTAGGAATGGAAGCCACTCCCATGTTTTAAAAATACAAGGGCCCTATCCCAAATTTTTTGAAAAATCCCCCATGTTTGGTGGATTTTAATTTTTTTTTTTAAAAAGAGGGGTTCAGGCTTTGACCATGTCTCTCACGTTAGAAATACATAAGGGCCCACTACCAACAAAGTGGAAGGCATTTATTTGGTATATTGTCACTATGTTTATGTAGGTAGAATTGAATTCAACTTTCCCTAGGAACCAAGTAGATTTTATGATAATCTCTTGGGAGAACTAGATAATGCTTTAGATTTATAGTAGAAATTGCATCTATCATATAGTATTATGCAATAGAATGAATCATTTTGCATTTCATATTTAAGTTGTTCTCTCTCTTATTCCCATTTGTAATCATATTTAATTTCAATAGTGAAAATATTCCTAGCATAATAGTTATGTTTTCCTATAATAATGTGTTTTGTTCTTGTTACTTAGTCACTTAGAGGAGAAAAACCAAGACCTAACCTTGCATGACTCCTCCTAGTGTTGACAACTAAAGATACCATCTAGATTCGATATTTGATTACAGTGATGTAAATAAATAAGGTCATTAGGACCCCAAAACAAAAAAAAAAATTAAAACTTAGAGATGAAGAGGCAAATCCCAAATGGTTATTTTTAGTCTTTGATTTGTTGATGCACTCCACTTATTTTTTTCCACTTTAGCTACTCTTAGATTCTACAATGTTGGAACTTTAGTTTTTCTAATTTTTTGAAGAAATTTAAATACATAAAAGAAGGTTTTATTATGCATGGATGATATACATGATGATGCCTAGTTGGTCCAATTTTATCATAAATATAAAAGCTCCAAAATAATCCTTTGGGTGATTTGAACCTAAGAAACTATTTTCCTAAGTTCATTGTCCTAGCCAAGGAACTAAGGCAATCCTTTATGTGATGAAACCACCAACCATTTGATGGTTAAATCCATAGAGTTCAAAATATATGAAACAAAGGAGCATTATTTGACTCCATGACCTACAACGTCCAAAATTATTTCTATAACCAATTGTCTATACGCCCCTATTTACATGATCCTTGCTATAGTCGTATAGAAAAATAGACAGACCATATTTGTTGAATAAACTTAGTTACAATGAGGGTTAAAACATAGAACCTCCCATATTTTCACTTGAAGGCTTTCATGCAGATCATTACACTACACATTGACTAGTGATCAAAGAACCAAACACACATATTACCTTCATTTATGTCATACTAATCCTTTATAAAATACTTGCACATGTATGTGAACTAGAGACTCCCCAAAAACCTAGAATTAAATGGCATAACCAACTTATTACTACATCTATTAGAGGTTATCATAATTATTTTAAAAAATAGAACTCACAAAAGTGATTTCCAAATTCAGTGAATCCAAGCCTCGTTATAGGTGATAAAACAAGGAGTATTTTAGCCAATTTTTAGGGTTGAATGGGATAAAACACCATTTAAAATATCTATATTTCAAGGGATATGGGTCTAAAAAGGGATAAAATGATTACTAGACATAATCTGAATTATAGACCAAACAACAAATCGATTCTTTATCAAGCGATGATAAAAGGACTTTTAAGAAATATAGGCAAGCAAACCTGATTGTCTCCAAATGAATAAACATGAATATTATAAACAAACCAAGCATGATAATATTCTCCAACCTTCTACACTTGAAATGTTGAATTCCTCCATAGTTATCTTCAATCTTCATTCCTTCTTCCATTTTGATAATTGAGCCCCTTATTTTCCAAAACGTGGCCTCCCCTTCCATATATTTGACAACCATTTATAATATTATCCATCCAACTTGTCCTCCCCCAAAAAATGTAAGAAGAATTTTGTTCTTACCATTATAAAAGGAAAAACCATATATCAAATTTATTACCCACCTATGCAAGGGTAGAATATTTTATTTATAATATTATTTTTTTTGATAAGTAACAATAATATTTACAGCGGGATTTTTTTTAAAGGGTCCCAAAACCTTAGGTACATAAGTAGTCGTAGCTATATTTTGATGTTAGAGTAGACCGGGGCTGCACCCTTGGGGACCAAGCTAGGGCCCAGGGGCCCCGATGCCTACAAATAGTCCATCCAATGATGTTTCCAGCAAGACAAAATTTGGCCTGAGGCCACCAAACAGGGAGAAACCTCAAAATTGCCTAGTAGTTAACCCAAAAAATTACTAGCCGCCACCGCTCCAGATTTCCCTATAGCTAGGCCTGACCTGAATGGGGGCCCTAACCTGGCAGATTAGTTCCCCTACCTATCAGGGCCATCTCCCAACCTACGATGGAGTTCAAACAGGGCATTTGCCATTGTGGAAGCCACTTTTGCAGAAGCAATCAGGGAGCTAATCATGATGTCTAGGAGGGCTCTGGTCGAAAAGTTCCACAACTTACTTTCGGAGTTAGATATGACTTTAGTGGCTTTCAAGGCCTCCACCTTGGCCTTCTTGGAGCTACCAGTAGCCTTGCTACTATCGGAGGATAGGCCATTACAAATCAAACTTGTGCCATGAGTTGAGGCCCCGCTTAGGGCCTGAGTTGGGGTTCTACATTTTTGGGTGGGTTTGCATAGTTTTGGGGAAGGGGAGGAATTAGGGGATGGGATCTCCTTATATTTGGATGCTATAGGGGAAGAAACAGGGGATCCAGCCTATTTAGGGGGGAACGAAGGATAGGGGAGGGATGTGACGTAACTAGGGCTGGTTTGCTAGGGCGTGTCTATACAGAATAGCCATGAGCTCTTGATGGGAGGGCCAAGAATGATTCCTACAATCCTGATCAATGGTGAGGCTCAAGGAATAAAAGAGAAATTATGGGGTGCTTACCAACGTGGCTCCATGAAGGTGATTATAGAAATTGAGGTGAAAGCTATAGAGGCACTAATCCGAGTCATCACAAGTTATATATTGCATCATTGGTATGATGGCCTCATTAAAGGGGGCTATGAGGTTAGCTCGAAAGAGGTTGGCCTTATCCCATTGCTATTATGGGAACTAAGAGAGATCCTCCTCCCAGTTGTTCTTGTCCCATCGAACAAATCTTCCTTTCTCCTCGTGGTGTAGGCTCGTCACTTCAGTCAGAAAATCCTTGGACACCTTGAAGTGAAGCCCTTTCACTTTGACCTCCCCATCATTCCAGGAATCTAGAAATCCCTACATGATTTCTTTGTCTGCCCTTACATGATTTCTTTGTCTGCCCTTGCGAACTCACTGAAGAAGGGAGTGTAGTTCTTAGAATCAAAAAATATCCTGGTAGACTCACTCAGGTCAAGAGTGGAGGGCTCAAGGAAAATTGCCTTGGTAGATATGGAAGGTAAACAAGAAGTCCAGGGGCAAGGGAACCAGAGTTAGCCTAAACTGAGAGGGGAGACTTGTGGGGATAAGGGAAGGGGAAAACACACAGTAATGCGAGTGGCCTCTGAACATGGCTGGGTTAAAATCTTTTAGGGAGGTGCCAAGGATGGGAAGGGTCATAGGTGTCAGGAAGGGGCACTTAGGACGAGGGACAACATGAGTTGGGAGGAGCTAAAGGGGCAAGGCTAGCGGCAAACACATGGGGTAGGGAAGGGGAGCCAACAATAACGCTACAATTGGCACAATATAGATGAGGAAGTAGTTTGGAGAAATATCTTGGGAGAAATGTGCATGCAGTCTAACTCAACATGAAGATCCATTAGAGCGACACCCGAGGCAGGAAACTTGGACTAAGAAGTCATGTGCTCCAACTTGGACTTTCCAGGTTTGCCAGCGAGGCTATGGTTATCTAGATTAGGAGAAGCCAAAAATCTGATGTGGCCTCTAAAGCGGGGAGCACTTGGTGAGACATGATGGCGCTTGATCGGATTGGCTAGCCCTTGGGTGGGAGGGTCGTTGGGGCCAATAATCAAGGCAAAGTGGGAAGGAGTATCCCCTATCCACATGGGGAGGGTGTGATGTTGCACCTTTAGGGCCCGAATTGAGGTGATCTAAGCACTTGTACTCTCATTAGGGCTTAAATTTTCTTGAGACGCTAATTAGACTAGAGCATCAAGGAAATTCATGGTCTAGGTAGTGAGATATTCCATTGTGGTGGATTGATTGGCCATGAAATTGGCTGCCCTATTACCTTCTCTATACACATGATGAAAGGAGTGATGAGTGAATCCTTGGAGGATGGTGAGAACTTCTCGAATGGTGTTGTGGATATGCCATGAGTTATTTCCCAAGCTATGAGCGGCCTTAATGATGAATAGAGAATCGCCCTCAATGATGACTTTTGGGGAGGTCTCCTTGAGGACTATCAACCCATGGAGGAGAGTTGCTACTTTGGTGAAGTTGATGGTCTGAATGCCAGGCGGTTCAACATACACTAAGATCAGGGCCCCGTGATTGTCTTGGATGACCCCTCCCACTATAAAGGGGCCAAGTTTTCCTTTAGAAGCTCCATCCAAGTTAATTTTAACCCATATGGGAGGGGGGGTAGTCCACCTTATCATTGAACGATGGGAGGGGGTGGGAGGAGGACTAGGGGATGAAGCTGGACTCCAAGGGAGGAGAGGAGGGTGGACTCGACCAGCTTTCGGGGCACCTATCTCAAGGGGAGGGAGCAAGAGTTCTCAAGGGCAAATGCAATTGCCTTGGCTGCCACCCATTGGGGGGAGCGAGTCAAGGAGGAGAAGGATCTGTTGTTGCACTTAATCGAGAGTTTCCAGAGTAGATGAGGGAGGCAGGAGCCCCATAGGAAGCAGATGAAGGGGTGGGCAAAGGGATTGGGCCACTGATACAGGAGGTCAAATATGGAATTAGGGGCCACCCATTGGATAGAAAATTGGGATAGGATGAGGCCTAGGGCTTTAGAAGAGAAGGGGCATCTAAGGAAGAGGTGATTAGTAGACTCCCAGGAAGCACAACAAAGGAAGCATCTGTTCGGGATCTAAAAGCCCCTCTTGATCAGGTTCTCGATAGTCAATATATTATTTTGGATGGCTGTCCAAATGAAGTGGCTAATTTTGGGGATCAACTTCTTGGCCCATACCTATTTGACTAGGAATGGGGTCTCATTAGGGAATCTTTGGAAGTTGTAGGTAGATTTGATAGAGAAGATGCCACTGGGGGTGCCATGCTAGACACATCTGTTGTTCCCTTTGAAAGACGGGATAACTATCATCTCAAGGATACATTGGAGCTTGGAGGATTAAAGTGGGTGCCTGGGGTTCAGGATGGGATTCCATGTTACCCATCCTTGGTTTTGGGTGAGATAATCTAACACTTTGGGCCCTATGCCCACCAGGCCCGATTTGAGGATGAGGAGGTCACTATCAACAATCAAGGCCTCATCTTGGATCCACCTGTCTTCCTAGAATTTGATCTTAGTTCCATCCCCGAGGATCCATCTGGTCCCATTTTGAATGATATCTTTAGTGGATATCAGGGATTTCTAGAAGGCTAATCCATATTTGGGTTGGGATTCACTGAGAAAGAGGTGATGGTGGATGTATTTCCTTCACACAATGCTAACCCATTCATCAGGGGCATCGGTGAAAACCTTCTAGATGTGCTTGGATAAGAGGGCCTTATTCATGGGGGTCACCCACCTGAGCCCGATCCCTCCCTCACCTTTGGGATGGTAGACCAGGGGCTAAGAAACTAGGGGAATCCTCTTCTTATCTTTGCTGCCCGACCACCGAAAGCATTTCTAGATTTGCTCGATGTGTGATACAATGGATGTTGGGATTCTGAAGACTGACATGAAGTAGATTGGAATGCTTTGAAGAACCATCGATAGGAGGGTGGCTCTACCTGCTTGTGAGAGGAGGTGGCCTTTCTAGGAGTCCAGGTTCCTCTGGATCTGATTAATCATCATGATCCAAAGGGTCTTGGAGGAAGCTCCTGTAAATAGGGGGAGCCCGAGGTAAGAGGAGGGGAGGGAATCAGGGGTACAACCAAGAATCCACCCGATTCTGATTTGCCTAGTCGGGGGGGTATGGATAAAGAAAATTTTACTTTTTTGGAGGTTGATTTTTTGCTCGGTCGTCTCCTCATACAGGGTCAATATTTTCTTGATGGTCTTGGCTTGAGGGATCGAAGATGAAGTAGCAAGGATGGTGTCATCCATAAACTATTGATGGGACACAAGGGGTAGGCCCGACGCAGGCATGATGCCCAAGATAAGTCCATGGGAGACAACACTCAAAATGGTGCATCCTAGGGCCTCAACTAGGATGATGAAGAGGATCAGGGATAGGGGTCACCTTGGCGAAGGCCTCTAGAATTGGGGAAGAACATGGTGGGGGATCCGTTAATGAGGATAGAGAACCAAGGGGAGGAAACACAGTTTTTGATGAGGCTGACCCAGGAGAGGTGGAACCCAAACTTGAGAAGGACCTTGAAAAGGAAATACTAGTCAAATTTGTTGAAGGCCTTGTTCATATATAGTTTGAGCAAAAATGAGGCCTTTTTGGATAGGAGGACCGAGTGGATGGCCTTGTGCATGATGATAACTCCATCTGTGATAATTTTACCTTTGATCGAGCTCCCCTGGTAGGGGGAAATGATCATGGGAAGGATATCCTTAAGGGAGAGGCCATGGATTTGGTCAGGATTTTGTATAATACATTACACAAGATGATGGGATGAAATTCAAAGAGCGATTTGGCTACCTAAGACTTGGGGATTAGAGCAATGAAGGTGGAGTTTATACCTCTAGGGATGGAGCTAGCAAACTGGAGGTCCCGGATGGCTGTGTGCACTTCTTGTCCAATGAGGTCCTAAAAGGATTGGAAGAACTAGGGGGAAACCCGTCTTGCCCTGGGGCCACCTCAGCCTTCATGTAAAATGTAGCAACATGGATTTTGGAGTTATATAGGGGTTGCAGGAGCATCTCATTTGCCAGGGCCAACATGGAAGTTGTGATATGCTCTAGTAGGGAGTTTGTCGCTTCTGGGGACATCTAGGAATTGTCATCAAGGAGCTCCTGGAAGAAGTTGATGGCTTCAGTTTGAATGTCTTCTTCATCCTTGATTATTCTACCATCATTGCCCACCAATTCAAAAATTCTATTGGAGCCCCTATTTTTGAGGGTTGACATGTGAAAAAACTTGGTATTAACATCACCATATTGGAGCCATAGGGCTCTCAACTTCTGCCTCTAGAATGTTTCATCCCTGGCTAGGATGTTGTGGTACTCGTTGAGGGCTGAACGTTCCTCTTACCTGATCCCATGATCTTGGAAGCCTTCCTAGAACCTGAGCTCAAGGTCTTCAAGTTTTTTCTTAATTGTTGCTTTATTTTCAAAGATGTTGCCAAACACCTCTCTGTTCCATACCTTGAGCTGTTCTTTGAGACATCTCATTTTGAGGTAGACTTTCTCAACAGGGCACCTAGGGACTGGGGGAGCCCACCAGAAACCAACCTTGGCCCTGAAGTTGGGGTGGTGAAGCCACATGGACTCGAACTAGAAAAGCTGCTTGAAGGAAGAGTGATGGTCAATTTCGAGGAGGAGGGGGCTATGGTCAGACCCAATTTTGGGGGGATCCAAAAAGGTTGCATCAGCAAACAGGGGAATGGCTTCCTTAGAAAGAAAAAATCTTTCTAGCCTGACCTGGATATGGCTTGCTCCTGCTCTTCTGATTGACCAGGTGAACTTGGCTCCTTTTAGGTTGATGTCCATGAGCTCATTGAGATTGATGAAGGCCCCAAAGTCTTTCATGCTTTTGGATGGAGCCACTGAACCCTCACTTTTGTCAAAAAGGAAAATGGGGTTGTTGAAGTCCCCTGCTAGGATCCAAGGAAGGGGGAAAAAGCCTCCCTCATTTAACTAATTTCCTTCCATAAGGCAGCTTTCTCAACTAGGTTGTTGGGATAATATATGTTAGAGAAGATCCATGAATGACTTGAATTCACACAATGGACCAGAATGTTGATTATTCTAGGGGAAGATGAAATGAGTCTCCCCTCAGAATACCTGGGATCCCACATGCACAACAAGCCTCCGGATGTGCCAGCTGTAGGGGTAGACAGTGAATCACAATTTTGCCAAATAGCTTGGGAAACCCTCTAAGCGATCGCTTCATCTATTTTGGTCTCATGGAGGAGGAGGAAGGACGAGCGATGATCCTTGCAGAGTTGGCAGAGGATCCTTTTTTTGGGAGCACCATTCATCCCCTTGATATTCCAGGTGATGAGCTTCATTTGGCACCCTTGGGGAGTCACTTTTCCCCCCTTCTCGAGCTAAGCGATGGGTTTAGATCATAGGGCATCTGCTTTGGAGAAGCTCATGGTGATGTTAGATAGGGTTACTTGTTAGCCATTGGCTATGTTGTCTTCAGTGATCCTCGATCACTGATCGCCTATGGTGGGGCGACCTCTCTTGAGTTTTATGCCAAAGTCTGTGGTGAACGTCCTACTTCGGGTCATCTTAGGGCTAATTTCATTAGGCCCAAACTGAGAACTGCCCTCAACCTCATCGTCGGACCTCTCATAGCTACACTCTAAGGGGGGATGCTGATAGGGAATTTTGGGAGGGTTAGGAGGGGGTCAAGAGGGGGATAACGAGGAGGGGGGGAAGAAGAAAACACTAGAATCTAGGGAGGGGGAAGGGAAGGTAGGAGCCAGTGGGGGAGAGATCCCGGGTGGCTCGTAGGGCTGAGAGGGGGCACAAGCAAGGGCCTATAGGGAGGGGGGGAGGGATCCACACTAGGCGAGGGGGGAGCCTAGGATCGGGTCCTTGGGAGGAAAATCAAGGAGAAGTTTGAGGGAATGGTGAACCTAGGGAGGGCCATCTATTAGGCAAGGGCCCACATGGGATTCCTTTGGGATAGAAGGGGGAGCCTCCTTGTTGTTCCAAGCCTGGGATCTACGATCGTCATGGGGTGGCCCATAAGAAGGGGCCATGCCTGGTTAGGAAGGGGGTTTAATGGGGAGAGAGGCATCAACCTTCTTGGAGATGGGGCATTGGTAGGAAATGTGCCCCTAAGTGCAGTAGAGAGGAAAAAATGTAGGTTTTTTTTCATAAATCAGGGTTTGGCACTAGAAGGACCTAGAGGAGATGGACACAAAAGAGGGGAGTTCAAATTCTAGATTTGCATTGACACAAAATTTGACATTGACCATTCGAGAGCCTACCTTAGTAGCGAGATTCAAGGCCACCAACTCATCGACCGATTGAGCAATGAGCCTTAGTACATCTTCATGCTACAAGTGAAATGGAAGCTCAGGGAGTTGAACCTAGATCAAGGTGAAGTTGATACTTTGAGTGCTGGGATGGAAGTCATATCCATAATGCCTGAGGAAGAGGCTTTTATGTCCTAGGAACTAGGACCTACCAGACAAGATCTTTTTAGTTTCATCGTTGTTATTAAGTTTGATAATGAAAAAGCCCTTGGTAAGGGCCACCAACTGAATATGTCCAAAAAATTTCCACTTGGAAGCCGCCCATCTGTGGATGGTTTCCATGTCCGATCGCCTTCCTAGGAACTTCCCAACTAGGGAGGCAGAGGATCTAGAGACAAAGGATGAGTAGACCTCCTGTTGAATGGAAATGGGGGTGCCCTTGAGGGAAAGCCCTATGCCTAGGGCCCGAGGCTAGGCCCTGGCACCAGTTAGGATCTACTAGTAGGAGGGTTTGGGCCCTCCCAGGGCAGAACCCTGCCTAGGATCTAGAGGCTTTTCCCTAGGCCTACAATTGTGTTAGGGCTAGGAGGAGACCCTAGGTCCAAGATGTCATCGTCGCCCTGACTGCTAGTATGCTTAGACTTTGAACCCTCCTCTGGTCCTGTTGAGGGCCCTACAGGCCCAGGCACGGGCCCCGATGTGCCCGATCTGGATCTTGATCCTATTCCCTCGTTGGATTCTGTGCCTGTGTCTAAACCTACTCCCACTCCCATTCCTGCTTCCGCTCCCTTTTCTGCTCTTGCTCTCGCTATGATCACCCTTTTCCTCAATTTCAAAAGAAATTAAACCGAATTGACGAAGGGAGGGAACTTTTATTCTTTTAAAAATATCTTCTTTTTATATTTAAAATGGTCTCTCCCTTTTTAAAATAAACTATTTTAAACAAGTTCATGCATTTAATTTATTTTTGTTTCAATATGCATGATTATTTTTTCACACAAAAAGATCCCTTTATTTAAATTAAAATACATATGTTTATTCTTTTAAACAAAAAGACTCCCTTTAATTAAGATAACATATAGATGTTTAATATTTTAAACAAAAAGGCTCCTTTATTTAAATAAAAAATGCATGTTTATTATTTCAAATAAAAGGGGGTTTAATTCACTAAACCATGGGTCATGATATACTACCCCTTAAGCTAAACACAGTCCCATGTGTTTTCCTACAACAAAAGCATACATCATATGAACACTTGTTAGCATAACATCCACTTTTCCCAAGTGGTACATTATTTAAAAAGAGGGTCCCATTGGATCTTGCTTTGATCTGTTATCTACAACATATTTTCATCTAAACAAGGAAAATATCTACTTTATTTTATTTATTTATTTATTTTTATTTTACATGGTGGAATCGGCAGCCGCCACGAATCTAGGTATGTTGTCCAACTTTTTATGGCTGTCACACTATTCTACAGTTTGACCCTATAACCACCATGCCACGATCATTTTAAAAAATTTATGCTACTAAGAGCACAAAATTTCTATTTTATTAGTTTAATCAAAATATTATCATTTCCCAATAATTTCAATACTACACTCACTCTACGTGAGATGTTCTTCCAAAACTTTAAGCAACAAAATCAACATCCTTCTTCATACCCCCCTATAATAAGGTCTTTCTCATACTTTCCTTTATCTTAGTTCCTCCAAGGCAAGATAAATAAGAAAACTATGCACTTTATGCATGATCGATCTCCTTAGATTACAAATTTTGGGTTAAACTACCCAATATTTAAAGTATAAGAGTCCATCTCTAATGCCCAATTCTTCTTCTTCTTAGGATTTCCCTCTATTTTTAGCCTAAGTTTCACTACAAAATCCATCCTAAGATCACATTTACCTAACTTGATCCATTAAATCCATGTGATTTTAGGTCAAATACTTCTATGCATTCTTCAAGACCTTGAGTTTGAGAAGGATTATCCTATTTCCAATCTTAGGATCAGATCCTAAGATGGATTCAGGTACCTTAAAATTCTTACTAGTCAAATATTTAGTACCTTCTTTAACAACTTAGAGAGAGAGGTTCCCATACTCCTCTCAAGAATAGATTCCCTATCTACTCTCTTCACTAAGTCTGTTTAAAGTTAAGGATAGCTTCTCCATCTACTTATCCACTTAACTACGAATAGACTTTTCCATATATTCCTTATCATTAGGTATGATCATCTTGACCAATTTTTCCTTCTCATTAAGTAATATCAACCTTAACTAAGAATAGTTGGTTTGTGAGAGGATCCCATAATCCTCTCAAGAATAGATTCCTCACCTATTATTTTTCCAACATCTCTTTATTCCCATCAGGTATGTCCAAGTTTTAGAATTTCTACTATATATTATATCATAGTGCAAGTTCACAAGGATTCATTATTAGTGTTCATAATAAGTAAAGAGCATAATTTAATGTTTACAACACCACTAGATGTATCTATCATAGTCCAAGCTACACTACTTAGAACCTTCCCAAAGCCTACCTACTTGGGAGCCATCCTTCATTGTGGTTCTAAGGAACATTAGAAATATCTTCTTCAATTATGAATCTCAAGAATGAATTCCACTTATTAATAAGAAAAATTTACATAACCATATAGAAGTTTGTCTTGGTCGTTGTTTAAGTCTTGAACAAAAAATTCCTCTAAAGTTTCATTGCTTGATTTTTCTTATCAAGTTTGAAGTCATTTCATCATTCCAAATTTGTATCAAGCACATGAAGGGTAACCTTACTATTTGGGTTACTAACGAATAATTCATCAAGACAATATATTTTTCCAATTCATATAGCCATACCTTATCTGATTTTACCAATCAATATAGATACCGTGATATTCTTTAGGTCCTCATATAGATCTACTTCTATACGAGCTTTTGCCTTCATGATATTTTGTAGCAAGACCTTATTCCAATCTATGCTTAGATTTTTTATTCTAGGAAGTTGAGTATTAATTTCCAATCATTTCTTTTTTTGGTCCATTTTTTCCCTCTATTATCAATTGTTCTTGTAGTAACCACAACGATGAGGTTCTCTACCTCTCTATTCAAATTCCTTCAAATTTTCCATCAAGGTTCTAGCCTTAGCTTCATCATGTCTAGCTATCCCTATATTTTCCACATCAAGAAGTTGGATAAGTTACAATTACTTTCAAATTTACTTCCAAGGGTTAGTTATATCTTCCTATAAACTAATTTAGATCAATAATGGTCACCATAACACTTGTATTCCCACAAGGTGCCATCACAATTATGACCATTATTTCCTTCATGTTAATAATATGGGTAACACTTACCTTGTCTCAAGGTGCCATTCTCCTTAACCATGATGAAGTTAAGTTTAATTTTTTTAACTTTACAAACTAACTTATTTCATTATCATTCATTTTATAATGGATAAGGATGTTCTTGCTTTGCGCAAGGTACTATTTTTGGGTGTGCTTAGACATTATATTTCCCCTAATAATGATTATGGCCATACTTGATCTGCACAAGATTCCAAATCAAAGTAAATCTACCTTTCCTAGGATCAGTTTTTAATAAACCTTTAGCTTATCCAAGGAATCTCCCAATCCATCATACCTAAATATTATTTAGGGAAGCGTATATTCCTATGAACATGTACTCTAATTTCAAAGCAATTGGGAATTTAGGGTCTTCCTGAATTTAAATCAAAAACTAAGCAAGAACCTAAATAAGAAGGTACCTATATCCTTAGTACATTACAAGGAAGCCTATAGTTAATTATACCTAGAGTTACTTCAAGGAAACATCAGCCTCTCATACCTAGAGCTATGCTACCAAATGTTACAATCCAAAAATCCAACCAACTCTAGAGAGAGTTTTTATACACTCATTAGGGATCAATATCACCCTGCCTTACATAATTTATTCTATGAAGGTGTCGATTAATGAGAAGCCTTATGATTAAGTTATCTATCTTATCTTTGTGATGAGCCAAATTATCCCTTTTATATGTCAAAGAGTGTACATCCATCCCTACACCATACATAAGTCAATCTATATTAGTGTACTAAGCATAACTGTAGATAAAATATTTATCTCATCTCCATGATGAGCTAATTTATCCCTTTTAGTCTATCAAAATGGTACACCTATAACTACACCATACATAAGTTTGTCTATGTATGTGCACTAAGTGTATTGCACATAGGCCATATAAGGTTTCCTTTCTTCCTTTACCTTACATAAGTCCATCTATGTAGGCAAGTTTTAGTTTTCCGCCTCATCTAAACAATGAGTCAACCAAAGCATTTATCATTTTATATGATAGTTCATTCATTGACACCATAACTTGATAGTTGCATTCCTACAATTAAGGCTACGATATTAAGTATAAGTTACAAAACTAGGTTTATCCAAAGTTTCCTTCTCATGGGACCCCAAAATCCCTTATTTTAAACTTTGTCTATCTTCTAATGAATAAAAGTCCTTGGTAACTAGTAGAAGATTCCAAGTATCACTAGCTAGTAAAAACCCTTTACATCTTAGTAGGATACTTCTAATCCATGAGCATACATTGATAGATGTCCTTTCCAATCATCTATAATTCATTAGATCATTCATAAATCCCACCCGATATTTATTTCTTAAATATGGATGCAAATAAGTCTATTTAATTAAGCATCTGATATCTACAACCTCATTAATAAGAAATTACATAAAATATGAAATCCTATTTAGTCATTATCCTAACTTGATAAATTACCAAAACATAACATCATAGATCTCTTATCATAAAAAAGTAAAGGATATTTTCCATTCATCTAAGGTTCATTAAATGCAATATCAAAAGTGAAGATATTCGAAACACACACAATACATAATATATCTTGGGAGACCCTTGTGAGAAAAACCCAACTTCAAAACATCCTCTTTATTGCATAATATTTAGTTGTATCCAATACAACTATACAAAGGAATCCCATAATTCCTTGGTCAACATCATTACCAGTAAAAAAATACATAAGAACTCCATAACTCTTATGTTTCCTAAAACATGAATTATCTTTTTAATCCAAATTACATGAACAATGAGGGAACCCCATAATTTCCTCGAATCAATTTCACATTCCTTCTTCTAAGGATGGTTTCTTATTTTTAATCATTTCAAGGATTTACATCTTTCTAAAGGTCCAATGTATCCATAACATCAGTACCAAAATAAATACATAAGAACCATTTCATTTAATCAGTTAAAAGCCCATACTTTTAACCAATCAAATACTTATCAAAACCACTTTCTTTAACCAATTAAGATCCCATACTCTTAATTAATCAAATACTTATAAAAACCATATTTTTAACCAGTTAAGAGCCCATACTCCTAATAAATCAAATACTTATCAAAACAAATTTCTTTAACCAACAAAGAGCACATAATCCTAATCAATCAAATACTTATCAAAACAACTTTATTTAACCAATTAAGAGCTCATACTCCTAATCAATCAAATACTTATCTAAACCACTTTATTTAATCAATTAATAGCTCCATACTCCTAATCAATCAAATACTTATCAAAACCATTTCTTTAATTTAAATGAAATTTCCTTCTTTCAATTCAAACTAAACAAGAAGCCATTCTTTAATTTAACTAAAAATATTCTGTTCTCTCAAATTGATCCAAGAAGTCTATATTTCCCATTTCAAAATGTCTTTCTTTTAATTAAAAAATTCTATTCATATATAAGTCTATCTCCTAAACTTAATACACCAAATCCATTATTTGAGATATAAGTTTATCCTTTAAAAAATACTAAACAAATCTACTCTTTCAAATATAAGATTATTTTTCAAACTTAAACAAATCTACTCTTTCTATCCTTAATACATTCTCTCATTTATCTCATAAAGGGTCTATTAAAACTTCTTTCATTTAACTATTAAAATCTTAGTTAAACATTCTTTCATTTAACTAACAAAAGCTTAGCTAAACATTCTTTCATTTAACTAATTAAAAGCTTAGCTAAACATTCTTTCATTTAACTAAATAAAGCTTAGCTAAACATTCTTTTGTTTAACTAATAAAATCTTAGTTAAACATTCTTTCATTTAACTAACTAAATCTTAACTAATCATTATTTTGTTTAACTAATTACAAACTTAGTTAAACATTCTTTCATTTAATTAAATAAAGCTTATCTAAATATTCTTTCATTTAACTAATAAAAATTTTAGCTAAACATTCTTTCATTTAACCAAGAAAAATCTTAGCTAAATATTTTTTCATTTAACTAATTAAAAGCTTAGCTAGATATTATTTCATTTAACTAATTAAAATCTTAGCTAAATATTCTTTCATTTAACTAATTAAAATCTTAGCTAAATATTCTTTCATTTAACTAAATAAAGGTTAATAAATCAATATATCCTTTTAGATACAAGTTTATCCTCTAAACTTAATAAATGAAATCTATCCTTTCAAATATAAGTTTATCCTCTAATATCCATTTATTAAAAATCTATCTCTAAATTGTAATAAGCAAATCTATTCTTTCATTGATCCAAAAGGGGGTTTAACCATGATTGATCATGTCAAACAACAATTAGCATTTAATCTAGGTTAATGGTAAGTCAATAAGCCTATTAACAGGACTCAAGAGTTAATGAGTCAACACCACCATATCTTACACTAAAGCCCTATCCCAAGATATGGCTCTCCTGACCATCACTTGGTGGTCATCTAATAGGGGAGCATATCCCCCTATCTAGTGCCATAGCAACCCCACATAGCCTACATGGGATTAAACCATCAAATCTTGAGAGAAAATGGTATTTTAATAATTATTTTGCCTTGCAACTGAGATAGTCCATGGGTGACAACTTACAGGCATCCACATGGTAAGACAAGGGGTATCCAAACACCACAAGTGGATCAATTGAAGCAAGCAACCAAAACTAGCAACGTTTCTGACATAGTGCACCCACAACTAGCACTAGGTGGCCCCCATTAAGTGGCCCCTCTTGACCACCAAGTGGTGGTCGGATTAATAAGTTTCATGACCCTCCATTGACAAAAATTTATTTAGATGGATCATTATTTTGTGATGTTGTTCTATTTGATGGAATGTTTGTTTTTTCATAATTGATTATACTAGTTATATCTATTCTATGGAATGACTAATAAATGCATGTTTTGTTTCTATAAATATATATTTTAAAGAGGAATATGATACTGTTGATAGAATCACATGTGAAAGAACAGTCGCTCTCAAAAATGAATGGGGGTTCAACCACTGAGAGTAGGATGCCTAGATGGGAAAGGATGTTAGATCTTAAAGATGACAACTATAAGGAAAATATATGTTCCTCTCATATAGTTGCATTGTATGTTGTGCTTAGGAAATAAACCATCAGTAGTGATATTACCAGTAGAAGGAAAATGAGTTGATGGGATGTGGATTTAACTTTGGAAAAATTACTTGTATGTTTTTTTAATTTATATTTGCTTGTTTGTGCTCTTTTCTACCTTTATTATGGAAAGTTCTTTTAAAATAAATGCATTCTATGTTAAGTCTTCTTCTTGATGAAAATAGCTTGTTAGATAATTCACTCTTGAGAAAGATAGAAATTAATGGACTCTTAACTTTACAAGACCATTGGAATAAAACAATAGATTATTTATTTACCAAATGGTAATGCTTGTGGGTGTTATCATGTTATTTGATGCCCGAACGTTGGTGATTTTGTTTCTATACGCTACGGATGCAATGGAAGGTGAGTCTAGAGGGGGAACAATATGATATTGGAATACATAAGAGGGAGTGGGTAAGTAGTTAGCAAGATCGGTAAAGTAAGAAAGATGAGGTGTGGAGAAAAGGAAGGTAGAAGGTAAAAATTGAAAAAAGAATTCAGCATGTTGATGGGAGAAGTTTTTGGACTGAAAGGATCTGGAGTTGCAGGTAGGCTCTAGAAATATTGATTAGTGTAACTTTGTTCTTGTATAGACTAAGTTTACTTTTACGATTATATAGATATATGATGCTTGGAAGATGTTATTGTTCTTTTACATATCTTTCTTCCAGTGTTAAACATGTGATTATTGAACAAGTTTATAGGTGGGTTTACCCAAGAACTTATTAGTAAATAACATAACATAGGAGTTGTAGGAAAAACCTATTATAAATAGAATTTGAATAAATGTGTTAGAGTTTTTCTTTGCATGATATTATGTGGCCAATGTTGTCGAAAGACTTATAGATGTGTCTTTGTGTAGTTACCATGTTTTATACGTCGAAACTACACCAGTATTATATCATTATAGTGCTTGTGGATAGTTGTAAATATCGTTGTGTTTAAAATTTTGATAACCTCATAGCTAAGATGTATTACTTCCTATCCTCACCATTGTTGACTAGCTAGGTTGTTAACACCTTTTCTATAGTTTTTATTTTGTTATTGCTCCCAATTCGATCTTCAAATGTTGAGTCATTGTAGGGAAATACAAAAATGATGTTTTATTCTAGCTAAGTTAGTAAGCGAATGACACTGGTGGTAGTTATGTTATATATACTTTGTTGGTAGTAATTGCATCTTACCTTATGAGAAATTTAGGTGTTTATGTATAAGATTATTTAGTAAATAAATACATATTTTGAACTATCTGAGTTTGACTAGTGTTTCTTTTGAGATAAAGGTATGAAGAGATAATTTTTGAGTGTTTTTAATTATCCTTTGGATTTTTTTTCGACCTTCTTTGGCTAAAAAAATTTTGGCTTCACCTTATTAGTGTTATCATTGAACAGTGTTTTCTTGAGAAAGAGATATAAGAATGCTTGTAAAACCATGGTAAGAATGTGTGATTATTCTACTATTTTTTAAAGTTTGGGAAGGTTAAGTATTGCTTGAACTTGATTCTTAAAATGATCTATTTGAAAATGTTAGTTGTGTATATCTTTGTTCAATTTTGTGTGAAAATATGATGCTATTGAATGAATATTTTGAATGGAATTGATTTTCTTGTGAAGGATAACAATGGCAAAGGAATAAGATTGTTGAGATTCATGTGTAATGTCAAGTTACAATAGAATTTTAACAAAGAAGCTTGAAATATAATGTTGCTTTAGCAAATTCTATTTAGTTGCATGCTATGGAAAAATGTGAATTGCTTTTAGGATACATTTCATCAGTAAGGGATTTTTCCCAATCTCTAATGGCATCCGCTACCCTCTTGTTTGTGTTACCCTCAAGTTAAGTATCACGCTAGTATATTTAGTGTGGTTTATCCTCCATGAATGCCTACATCTTTGTATATACAACAAAACTAAAGTTATCCTTAGAGAAATTTGAGAATTAGATTGGGCATGTATTCTTATGTAAATGATAGAATAGGATTTTATGTAAATCCAGTGATGAGAAAACACTGAATTGTATGATGTGGTTAGAAATTTATAAATAATATAATTCCTTATGTTATTGTTGAATAATGTTGTATTGAATGTTTGGGAGTGTCCATGGTGAGTTATTACCACAATATATTCTTGTATAATAAGTAAATGTATTATTTCTATGAATTGCTTTACTTCAATTAAAATCTCATTTTTAAGAGGATTATGTAGAGCAGAGATTTGGATTAATAAATTCTTTGTAATAAGTGAAAGGATTGAATTGGAGTAAGCAATAATTAGAGAGAATTCTAATGGAGTAAACATTTGTCTCTGCGCTGTGTATGAATATTTCCTTTGGGAACTCCGTCACTGGGTAGTGAAGATAACAATTTAATTAAAGTTAATTCTTAATATGAATGGAAGAAAATAGTTTAGGGAGTGTCTAGATAACTGGTCAAAGTAATATTTGTGATTGAATAAATATAGCTTTGGTTTATCGTAACTTATTTAGAGACTTAGTGGAGTTTAGAGTTTTGGTCTTGCCACCTAGGAAGAACACATTTATCGATCAATGAGTTTTTATTTAAGGGTCAATTAGGAGATTATCATAGTATATTGTGTTGTCTCGTTGGTGGGTAAAATATCTAAAAATATTTACCATAAATAGTAATACCTACTCTTGGAAGGTAACTAGCTCATCGTGGTGATGAGAGAGATAGTTGACCCTTGTACATGGCCACCCACATAGAGGGACTGATAACAAACACACAATTATAAACTGAATACCAAAGGTTTACACAAATGATAACTATATTTTATGACCACAAGATGTCTATAAATAGGTATTACAAAGCATAAGTTATAGATAAGGCTATATTAATGATAGTACAACCTTAACCATTACAAAAACTAACAACTTATTAAAAATAAACAATGGTAATACATAATTCCCTATCATTCCTCCCCACTGCAAAAATATTGGTCCCAAATGTGTACAAATATGGAAGAGAAATATAAAAAGAGCTAGGAGTATTGGATACAACTGAAAATGTACTCCTATTATAAAATAAGAAGATCAAAATGATAAATTTTTATAGGTCTTCAAAAAAACCAAAAAATGATGTTGGCACTAAAACAAGCTTAGAAAACACTCTCCAACAACTATAAATATTGGTATACCATCAAAAAACTAAAACGGGTCCCTCAATTTGATAGAAGAAAGCAACAATTGATGTGTTGGAAGAAGATGCCTCAAAATACGTATTTGGTTTTAATTGTGGGCCACAAGCATTAAAGAAATGTGCACATGAATGAAGGGTAGTGGTTTAATGTGCATTAATGAAGGTGACGAACATTAATGAATGCAATGACATGGAAATGCATTTAATGAAAGCAACAACATGGAAATGCATTTAATGAAAGCAAAAACATGGAAATGCATTAAATTTTTGTTTTTGATTGAATGGTAGTGGGAAAAATTAAATTAAATTAAAAAATAATTTAAATTAATTTATTATTAAATTTGCATTTAATGGTGAGTTGTGCGTGAAAATTAAAAGAAAATTGTGTGCATTAAAAGGAAAACACACATTAGGTGGTGGGCGTATTTTAATTATGGACACACACATAAACAATGGTTGGAAAATGGATGAAATGGGTATGTAAAAATTAAATTAAATTAAAAATTAATTTTAATTTAATTTATTGAATGGTGGAGGCCATAGTTGAGGTCATTTTTTGTGGAAGAAATGATAATGAATAGCTACATGATGTAATTACCATGAAGTTTATCACAACAAATCGGTCAAAAGCAATATGCTTGATGGTGATAGGAGCACATATAACAATTTTTGATCCTGAAAATTTTATGTTCATCATGAAATCACATGGACACACCAAAAAACACAAGAAAAAATGCCAAAACGTTATATATTTTCTTAGAGTGTTAAAAATAGGGCCAAAAAATGTAGATGTGTACCTGGAAATTGTAGGTAAACTATTAGAATTGATGTTGAGCAGTTGTAAATACATGTTGATCATGTAGAAGCCATCAAAAAATCATCTGAAAACATAAAAATATCTTGAAAAGTTGTAGAGGAGTTGTGGAGCCACCAAGAAATATGACATGAAGGTCGTGTACTGTGGATCAATGCCCAAAAGTAGATCGAAACTCCAAGGTTGCAAAAATGTCGGATCAAGGCATGAAATGCATGGAAACACTGGAAATTGATGTGATGGTGGCCAAAAATAGGAAAACAACATCCGAGAGAATAATTATGGAGTAAGAAGACTGCAATAGAGAGGTTGTGGATAAACTAGTAGGCCACAAATTATAGTAGGCACGATGATAGATATAGATAGAGTAGCTTGTTATTTAACTACAATAGCTTCTAGTGAGTTTGGATCTACAATCTCTGGAGGGGATTGATTTGTAATTGGAGCATCTTCAGTATCATCAAAAATATTAACATTAGCAACATTGTCTAGTGGTAAGACGATGGGCTTCTCACCCATAAACCTTGGTTTGAATCCAGGTGTTGGTTCAAAATATTTTTTTTTGGATTAGGTTCAAAATAATGATCTTCATCGATGATATATTCATCAAAAATTATGGCTAGTTCATCTTGGAAGTGCTAAAAGGTGGTAAGCATATCTATTTGAATTTGTTGAAGTTTCATGGTGAGCTTGATAAGTTGATCAGATACCTCATAGAGTGAAATGGTTAAAATCAACATCATACCATAAGATACAAAAATAGATGATGGTCACAAAAAAATAAGGTGCAAAAGCACCAGATAATGAGTTAAATCCAGATAAACCAGAGTTTTTAAATCTAAGTGCAAAACCAAGCTAAAATCTTTCAAATGTCTGTAACAAAATATAAAAGTGTTCATAATGTGGACATAACCACCAAACCAAGATCCACAGTAGGTGTTATTATTCCTATTTTGAACCAAAAATGTCTTAGAGGAAGGGGATACTTGCCTAGCCTGTGCTTGGCTATGATACCAATGATAAGAAATACACAATTATAAACAAACAGTTGCACAGATGAAAACTCTATTGTATTACCATAAGATGCCTATAAATAGGCATTACAAAGCATAGGTTATGGATAAGATTGTATTAATGATGGTACAACCTTAACCATTACAACAAATAACAACTTATTAAAAATAAATGATGGTAATACATGATTTTATATCAGGTACTTATGTAGGTGGTATGGTTCAGTATAGATATCCTTCGATAGAATGAAGAGAGATGTGCAAGCTAGATCATTTAAAAGATAAAACGAGAGTGATAGCTTGTAGTAAGTGGACCACTTAGTACACTTGTGTAGATGGATATATACGTGTGTAGTGATGGGTGGATTTATTTTAAATTGATATGGTGGAGTTTAATATTGTGATGGTCGTAAGACAAACCTAGAATATTCCTTAAACCTCGACCCATTTAAAAAAATGGTTGGTGAATTTTGGGTCTAAAAATAATAGAGTTCTATCCCATTTAAGGCACTCAGCACCCTCCCACATATCCCATGTGGGATTTTTTTGAGGGAGGCCTGAGTGATCTTACCTTCCCAATATTTCTAGAGCATCAATGTTGCGATAATTATGTTGTGCTTTGATGATGAGTTCTTGGAGGGTTAATCAATGGTTTTTAAACCTTTGGAAGGATATTTAATCTCCCTCAAGATCACTGGAGCACCAACATCACCATTGCAAAATCATGCTTTATAATGATTTTATGGGAGAAATTTATCAAGCCACCACAAATTTAATCCCTCATCATGAGAGAGATGCAAACCAAAGACACATGGGCATAACAAAAACTGGTTTTTCAATATGCCCAATACAATATCTAACAGAGGCTATCACAATTATTTTAAACAATAAAACTTGCAAAAGTGATGTCTAAACTTAGTGAATACAAGCATTGCTATAGGTTATAGAATAGGAAGTCTTTCATCCAATTTGTAGGATCAAATGGGATAAACCACCATTTAAAAGGTCTATATTTCAAGGGAGAGGGGTCTAAAAAGGGAGAAAATGATTGCTAGGCATAGGAAAAATTATAGGCCAAACAACACACTAGCACTTTATCAAATGATGATAAAGGGCCTTTAAAGAAATCTAGGCAAGCAAACTCGACTATCTCCAAAGGCAATAAATAGGAAGGCTATAAAAACACCAAGGATGATAATATCCTCCAATATGTTATGCCTAAAATGTTGGATTCTTCTCCAATTACCTCCAAGGTTCATGCCTTCTTCCCTTTTGACAATAGAGCCCCTCATTTTCCAAAATTCACCCTCCCCTTCCACAAATTTAACAATAATTTATAATATTGTTCCTCTAACTTGTCAACCCCTCGAAAGGTAAGAACAATTTTGTTCTTACCATTATAAAAGGAAAACCCATCTACCAAATTTATTGCCCACCTAAGCAAGGGTAGGATATTTTATTTATAATATAATTATTTTCAAAAATATCTCCCTTTTATATTTAAAAAGGTTCTGTCCCTTTTTGAAATAAACTATTTTAAATAAGTTCATGCATTTCCTTTTTTTGTTTCAATATGCATGTTTATTTTTCACATAAAATATACCTTTATTTAAATAAAATACATATGTTTATTCTTTTAAACAAAAAGGGTCCCTTTAATTTAGATAAAATATAAATGTATATTCTTTTAAACAAAAAGGCTCCTTGATTTAAATAAATATGCATGTTTATACTTTCAAACAAAAAGGGGTTTAATTCACCAAATCGTGGGCCATGATAATTACTTCCCTTTGAGGGCAATTCTTTTAGGCCAGTTTACTTCTAAAGTAAGAAAATTTAGATTCTACTAATGGTTCATGAAAATATAAAAAAAAAGATCTTTTTTGGGGCAAGATATGACTTTAATTATCCCATCTAATACCTTCTCCCTAATTAAGTATGCTTGAATTTCAATGTGTTTGGTCCTTTGATGCATAACAAGAATCTTTTCTAAACCTATTTAAGATTGGTTATTAGAAAATATTGTGATAGATTGATTGTTGTTAAAACTAATTTTTATTAGTAGTCTTTGAAGCCAAATGGATTTTTGAAATGCTAGAGTAGCACTTCTACACTCAAATTCAATTGACGAGAGTACTATAGTTGGTTTTTTATTACTACACCAAGAGATCACACCTGATACCAAGGAGAAATAATATCCACTTATGGATTTTCTTTCATCATTATCCATAACATAGTCACTATCACAATAACCAAACTGTTGGACATTTTGAGTCCTACAAGTCAAAGTTGTCATTGATGTCACCTGATAGAGTTATCACTTTTATCAAATAATTCGAAAAGAAATAAAATCATTCAAGTTTGTCACATTCATCCAGGAAAAATATTCATCAGTGCAAAAGTGAAAGGAAAAAGGCTCCATAATATTTTAATATTAATGGGAGCATAGGTTAAGTAATTGGTCCATAAAAACCCAAGATGGGTTATTGTAAAAGTTAAAAATGAGGATTATAAATAATTTATAAATTATTTAAATTCACAAGGAGTGTTAATTTTATAAATAATATTTGATTTCGCCAATGTTGTGCATTAAGACAAGGCTCCAAGGTTTATTTAAACTAAAACCTAAGGTTGGTTTGTTTTAATTTATAATATTTAAATTTAAATTTAAATTTAAATATATTATAAATTAAAACCACGCCAAAATCAAATTTATTCGAAACGCTGATGTGATTGCATAAGAAGACAAGGGAATTATATATAATGCCATCAAAGACATTAATCACTTACCCTTGCGTTTTCTTTGAGCGCATGCAAAAAGGCTTTTGATTCTTAAAGGCTTGACGATTTACGAAAAGTGGAAGCAGAGATCATGTAGAGTTGTTGCGCACATAGGCCAACATGGCTTAGTGGTGTGTGGGCTTGGAAATAGAGAGGAGGTCCACGTTCGATTCACTTGAGGTTTGCTTGCAAGGACAAAGCACTCGAAGTACATTTTGATTATTTCAAAAAGCACTGGTTTGTGAGGTATTTGATGATGGTCATGTATTTTTAGGCACGTGAGGGCACATGGCCCAACGATGGCTTGGCTGAAGCTAAGGCATTAGGAAGGAGGACAGCGGGGGAATGAATCCCTCTGAGAGGAAAAGATAAGTTAATTGTTTATGTTTCAATTTTTGTTAAATAGCCTTAAGGAAAAATAAGGGTTATGCTATGCCCTAGAAAATTGGGAAATTTTTGATGGTTTTATTTTTGGAAGAGTAGCATATTATATATATTTGGAAAGCATTTTTCAAAGGGCTATTTGATTAACTTGCTTATAAGGAGAAATAAGGTGTGTGTAAAGAGATATTTCTGGTTTTGTAAAATAGGTTCAAAAGTGAGTTTGATTTATTCTTTTTCAAAGGGGATTATTTCTTTCATGAAAGGACATGGTGAATTTTATTGAGTAGGAGTAATAAGGTGTTATTGGGATATTATTTTTATTGTTGTGATATTACTCAAGTCCTCTAAAATCCTTGTGGTTGATAAGGAAATATTTGAAAGTGTGTTGAGTTTAACAGATTTTGTGGACAACTACTTGGCATCAAAAAGGTGTGGGCAATATTCTCCATTGACTTGATTGAGTGATTGATTTCTGAAATATCGTTGGAGAGAAAATGATTGATTGTGGTTTCCTTTTTGAAAGTGGTTGGTTTAATGATTCAATTTTTTGGATTGAGAGTTGTGATTAAACCTTGTTTTATAAGCATTGTTGTTGAAGCCAATTGGTTATGCAAAGAACTTGAACTTGAGTTAGAAAAAAACATGAGCTAGGAAAGCTACTCCTCCTGTGATCTATGGTACTTCCTGACCTGCTACTGTTATGCTTTAAAATTATCTACAAATAATTTGTTAATAGTGAACATACGATACAAAGGGAAAAAAAAAATTCTCTAGATCATGAATGATTGGTAGGCAAAAAAAATCACATGCAATCATTTCCTATCTGCAAGAGATGCCTCCCCGTAATAAATTTCTATTTGCTATAGCAAGATATTTTTGATGATCTATCTTTCGGTGATCTAAAATTTTCCAGTTTCACCTTCGAACATCTGGATCGAGCTCAGCCAAAAACATGTTGGTATGAAAATATGAATGCTTGTAGTGTTTCAGGAAAGACTTAACAATTTATTCCACTTTTAGGGGACTATGAGCTAGCTAGAAAAATAGAAGGAAAAAAAATCACATATCACTTCGATTGCCTTCTGGAGATCAGACCCTTGTAGGTGTTTTTCCATGTGCCATGCATCAAGTTTTGTGTCAGAGTGGTCATGTCGATCTTCGGACTAGTTTGAGTCATCATTTTTTGGTGTCAGGTCTAGTTAGCAAGGTTGTCTACCTCAGTATTCATGTCTGCAATGTCATATCGTTCAAGGTATGTAGGTTATATCACCATGTCAGTGGCTATTGTTAGGTATAGCATCAATGGCTATCCATCTCATATTTTCCTTATATGTCTAGATATGTCTGATCCAAATTGGTAGTTTACACCTCGATATCCATGTTAATAGATTATCTAGCTACACATCAGGTCCTCTCATTTGGAGTGATTCGAGATGCATGCCTAAGTTACAGGTCCAGACCTACCTTGGAATGTGTACCCAATCCAAATCTAAAAAGTAAGCCTCAATAATTGAAAGCTATGATACATTGAAGAAATTCAAAGTAATAATTATTTTGATCATTGATAATTAAGGAGTATATATACATTAGGATAAGGCTAAGGATAGCCTTGGAATAATAATATACCAAACAAATATCCCACTATTATCTAAACAAAAAATATGCTTATTGATGTCGACAACTAGATATTGGTCAACAAAAAATATGATGGTAAAATTATTTAATAAAACAATAGGCTAGTAAAACTATAGGCTAACACGTATTTCATCATGTTTCACTTTCAAAGCATTTTAGTGTCGGATTAGAATTCTATAGTTTTTGAAGTATGAAAGGTGACATCATCAATTTTTAAAAGCAGAATGGCACTATGTTCTTCCCCACCATTATATCATGCTTATGTTAGATTAAATTGTAGCCATACAATGGGGGAAATCGATGGTCAAAATTTTACCAAGAATTCTAAAGCATATAAAAGCAATTTCTCACCGGAGTTAAAACAGTCAGTTGGAGGAGGAAGTTGAAGCATCGAGGGTTTCAAGAAGACAAGAACTAGAGATGGTTGCAGATCGATGATGGTAGAAGGTTTTTTAATATTGATCAACGATGGATATGTAGTCTCCAACAATTGAAAATCTAGTTAGCATCGAAGAACCAACAAGTTGTAGAGGTTTCAAGCTACCATGGCGGTCCACTTGCAGTGGATTTCCTGGAGGTTGAACCAGTAAAATATTGCCAACAAGAAATATTTGTTGAGCTATTAAAATTTGATCTTTGTAATGTTTCTTATTATTTTAATTTTGTAAAACTATAAATAGAGTTTGAACCCTCATTTTTAAGGGTCGTCTCTAGTGTGTTTTCTTGTGCTACTGTAAATATTCTCAAGGGCTAATGATTAGAGCATTACATTAATTTTCACCTCAAATTTTGTGTCTTCATAATTCGATATCAGAGGTTGAAATTATTTAGTTGTATTTCTATGAATACTTGAATGGTTAGTTTATGCCAAATTAATGGATTACTAACTACTAGGGTAATTGAAATATGCTTCTTAATTAGATCTTTGTTGCTAGGGGGTGCGTTTCTATAAAATCTAGATATTGATTAATTCTGCTATTTGGATTATCATTGTTTATATATTGAAATTATTGTCTGCAATATTTCTCTAATGTTCTTTAATGAATGAAAGTACATTTAATTTAATATAATTTTGATCTAAGTAATGTGTCTTCAAATTGTTTTTTTGAAGCTTTGTACAATGTTGTTAGCCTATCCATCCACTATTGTTCACATTTTCTAACCCTAATATTTTCTTACCCTAATCTCTAAAACTCTAAGTGAGCATAATTATGTCAACACACTATTTAAGTTGACAAGGAACCTACCTACTCTGGAGGTTGGATATGAAACCCTTGTTTTAGTCTATCCAATGTTGAGTGTTGAGTTGTAGCTATCAGGTGCAAGTCTGGACATAAAGTAGGAAGATAGATAGTTGCAGTATTGAGTAAAACTTGATGTAATTTAGTGCCCAACATTTTTTGGCATGCCCAGTGCGACCAGTTCACAAGGAACACAAAAACTCAACTCATAATATGAGTTATTATTTATCTCAACCTAAAGGAATCAATATTTGGTGAATTATCTTGACGTTATAAGCGAAGAATAGTAAATTCACCTGGCGACTCCTTGGTCCTTGAACCTAGAAAAAGAATTACCCATATAGACCAGTGTTATTTCATGTATACCAAGTCTTTCAAAAGGAATAACCCTAACTCCTATTTTTATAGTGAATTACCTTATAGAGGGTCTCTTACTGTCAGAAGTTTGAATCAAGATTTCCTCTCAAAATAAGAGCTTCATGAGGAAAATATTGTAGTTAATCCAACAGTTCCTCCAATAAGACCTGCACCCAAAAATATGGCACAAAATGTGACTCATAATCAGCCATTACAAAAGTACCCCATTTGTAATACCACTAGTCCCCTAAGATTAGCCCAAATGAATGCCATCCCCTAAGTTGTATCCAAAGCTATCCCCACTTATGATGGATCGGGGAAGACAACGTATGATTACTGTCAGGATATTTTAAATTTGTCATCAATTCACAACATAAAATAGGAGGATATTATTGTAATAATTCTAGCCCTATATTTTAGAGGAAATATTTTGCATTGGTTTATAATTTTGGATGATAACACCATCACTTCATGGCAAGCATTGGCTAAGCTATTTTTAGAAGAATTTAATGAGTCTACTGACCCTTTCTCCGTACTCAACTAGTTCGCATCCATGTAGAAATCCTCGCAAGAAACTATCTCAGATTTCAATTTTAGGTGTAGCAAAATATGGAAAAGAATACCTCCCACAATTAGACCAACTACATGTTTGGCCTATATGTATTATATCAAAGCTCTTGGATCATAGTTATACTTGCAGACACAATAATATAGAGTGGAAACCTTTTCCTAAGTTTATAATGCAACATTTCATGCTAAGAATATCCTAATTAATGTGGAGAGACTACCCCCCAAAATTGTGCTACCTTATAACTCATAAACTACTAATGGCCAAGGCCAAGCTGCAAACCCATATTACATGGATCCCATTTCTTTTTCATCCCTATCTCCATAAATGAATGGCATTCCTCAACCAAACCCATCATTATCTGTAGTTTCTTTCCCTCCCCTTACTTCTCAACCATATCAAGAGTTTTCTGCTATTCTTGATATAAAAAAACTCTGAAAACTCTAAGAAACAAAATGAATTCAATGGAAAAGAGAGACCAATAAAGATCATAGCAAAGGAGATTTCCATATGTAAACAAATATTAGAGACCGGGTCCTAGTAACAATACTAAGGTCAGAGTGAATGAAACATATGAGGATCTTGAATGTTTTTTATATACTACTCTTGCAAATATCTAGTGTCTAGTATGTAATGCCCCTCACGACTCATATTATTGTATTATGTACCAAAATCATGTCCAAAAAGCTATGGATCAAGCTGAAAGGAATAAAAAAGAGAGTAAATATGTTATGGTATCCTGATAAAATCATGGTGGAGAAAGAGCTAGATGAAGAAAACCCAATTGTTGTTATGACAAGGTCTGGAAATAAAACCTTGTAAGTAGATCCCCAAAATATGGGGCAATTCCAAGTCCCTTATAAAAAAATAATTGATCCCCTTCCTCAAAGCAGTGATACATTTCCCATTCCTTAAGATAAAGGGAAAGAGAAGACATATAGTCTTCCTAAGATATTGGAAAAGGAAACTGAAGGAGATCGAATGAGATATAAATATGAGACTCAAAAAAGGCTTAGATTCCCCTCTATTACCAAAAGGTAAATAATACAAGCCACTCAGTAGTATAAAATAAAATATGGTGAGCTAGAAAAAAGTCTTGAAAGACCTCCCCTAGCTAAGTTTGATTATAATATTATTGAAGAAATAAAAAAGATTCCATCAAAAGCTAGCCTGTATGACACTCTGTTCATTCTTGGTCAGATAGATCTGCTTGAGGCTTCTCTCAATAAGTATCCACAAGATAAGTAGTCCACTATAATACTTAGTATGCCATCAAAAAAATAAAGAAACGTCCCTTGCGGTTTTAAAGAATAAACCTCCTCCTTTCTATATATCCTTGAGTATGGAAGGGTGGGTATTCCAAAATTGTATGATATATTCAGGAGCATCGACTATAGTTATACCTAAAGCATTCTAAGAAGAAATGGGTATGGAGTATACCCGATATTGTCTTGGAGTATTAAAATTGAATGGGACACATGTTAAGATAGTTGGGATCATAAAGGATTTTTTAATGAGGTTGCATAGAGCTTTTGAGGTGACAATAGTACAAGAAATAGTTGTGGTTGACCTAGAACCCTATTTTGGATTATGCCTTTCAAGGGAATTTATTGTAAAACTGGGTGGATGTATGTACATGGATTATTCTAGTATGGTAATTCCTTTCAAAGGAAAGAGAATAAGGATAACACCTAAAAATATAGTAGCTTATCATATTAAAAATATTGAGGAAGACATGTGCAATCTTACTCCCCTGGAAGAATTTGATCTAGTTGAAAAATTTTAGGAGTTGGATATTGAGGATAAGTTGTCTTTCAAAGAGGATTAAAATCAGTTTGGAATTGGTATGGGGATGTATAGTATCTCAGATGAATCAAAGAAAAAATCCCTACCATATCCAATTAGTCTCTAAGAGAAAAAGACACATGGACCATGCACTTTTATGGTGCTAAATGCAAAAATGGTGCAAGAGCTGGTGTGGTTTTATAGTCCCAATTAGAGGGGACAAATAATTTTTCTTATAGACTAACATGGTCATGCACAAATAATGTTGTAAAATATGAGGCTTTATGCCTTGGAATGATACAATAATAAAGCACGAGAATTATAATTTTGAACATATATGGCGATTCTAAGTTAATAGTCCATCAAGTAAGAAACATGTGCAGTAGTAAGCACCATTACCTAAAAGCTTACAGAAACAGGGTATGGGATATGATGGAATCCATTGATGCCCTAAATTGAAATTTTATACCCAGAGAAAAGAATAATTGGGCAGATTCCTTAGCAACAAAGGGAGCTAACTTCAACCCTTCTGTAGATGTTAGAATCAAGAAATCCAAGGGAATCAAAATAATTTTCAGACCTATAGTACTAGACAAGCAGATTTTTTGGTAGGTTTTTGAAAGTGATGAATAGATAATTGACTTTATGGTAAGAGAAGCATGTCTCTCCACTATCCAAGAAGAGAATATAGAATATATTAATCAAAAATATGTTATTCAACTAAGAAAAAATCACATTTTTATAGTGTTGGTCACCCTAGAAAGCTTTTTTGACAATGAGGACTGAAAAAAGACCAAAGCCATGAAAGTTAGTGAAAAAATCTATAAAGAAGTTGAAGTTGGTATTGAAAAGAAGCTCAATGTTGGAGTTTAATGTTCACTAGAGGAATTATAAGATATCAAAGCCCTATGCCCAAAATACCAAGACATTGTGGCTTGGTCATATGAAGACCTCAAGGTATATGAAAAAAAGTTATCAAACATACTATTGAGCTAGAGCCTTCTGCAAAGCCTTTTAGACAGAAGAAAAGGCTTGTAAAACCAAGGATCGAAGCCATTATGAGAGATGAGCTCTTAAATTTATTAAATTCTATATACCCAATAAAACATTCAACCTAGGTAGCTAACTTGGCATCCGTGAGAAAAAATAATGGGGATATTCATTTGTGTGTAGATTTCAAAAATATTAACCAAGCATCCCTTAAATATCACTACCCCCTCCCACATATTGATCAGATCCTATAGATAGTGGCTGGGGTAGAGAGGTTCTCATTACTAGATGGTTACTCTAGATACAATAATATTTGAGTGAAATATGAAGATCAGTATAAACCAAAATTCACCACAAAATGGGAAACATTTGCCTACCAGAGAATACCTTTTGGGCTATCCAATGCAGGAGCCACATTTTAGATAGCCATGGATTATGCCTTTGAGGCATTTGTCAAAAAATTCATTTTGATATATTTAGATGATATGACTATGTTTTCCCATGATAAGCAATATCACCTATCACACTTGGAGCAAGTTTTTGAAAAGTGCAGAAAATTTAGCATTTCACTCAATCCCAAGAAATCATTCTTTGCAGTTCACGAAGGAAAGTTGGTAGGTCGTGTGGTCTCAAAATAAGGTATGGACATAGATCCAGATAGAATCAAATACGTTCTTTCTCTCCCATTGCCTACAAATAAGAAGACTTTGCAATATTTTCTAGGTCAAATCAATTTTCTTAGGAAATTCATTTTTGACTTTGCATAGAAAGTAAGACCTATATCTGAGTTACTCAAGAAGAATGTTGAGTTCAAGTGGACTGAAGTTAGGAAATAAAATTTTGAGATTATCAAGTTGTCCATTGCAACAGCCCTAGTACTGGTAAATCCAAATTTCAGTAAATATTTTATCCTTTTGATTATGGAGATGAAGAAAGTCATGCCTCGGTGCTTACTCAAAAATATGATCAAGGTGAAGAGCATCCTGTATTATTTTGGAGCGAGACACTCCATGACTACTAGGTCAAATATAAATTTTTTTAAAGATAAGTATTTACCATGATGAAGTCACTGAATATGTTTAGGTAGTACTTGGTATAGACTAAAACCCTAGTAGATGTTGTTCATCTAGATGTAATAAGCTTTATCCTTTAGGGTGAACTAGGAGATAAAAGAGTTGGTTGGATTACCAAAATTTAAGAGTATGATGTAGATATACATCCCACCAAGTTGGTGAGAGGCTTATCCCTATTTCAAGTTCTAACAAAGGCTACAACATAAGCAGAAGTGATAGCTTACCAGACAACAGGAGAGGATCAGGTTGAAGGAGTACAAACAATAGACTCTGATTGGGTTGATCAAATGATCAAATATTTCCAAACTGGAGTATGCCCTCCCAATATAAATGCATACCAAAGGAGAAGATATAGGCTTCATGATTTGAAATATGTATTACTACCAGAAGGCCTATATAAAAAAAAAATGGATGGAGTTCTTCTAAAGTGCTTAAAATATGATCAACAAAAGAGGGTCATTGAAGAGTTCCATGGAGGACCAGCTGGTGGACATAGCTTAGGCAGAGTTATAGCTTTTAAAATCATAAGAGAAAGCTATTATTGGCCTATTGTATTTTTTGATACTTCTAGGGCTACTAGGGCTTGTGACAAATGTCAGAGATATATTGGAAGGACAAGGAATGCTTCATTCCCCCTCAGGCTGATACAGGTTGAAGAGTCTTTTCAACAATGGGGGTTGGAATTCATAGGGGTCATCAACCCTAATTCTTTAGTAGAGCACAAATATATTTTTGCTACCATATATTATCTTATCATATGGGTAGAGGCTATTCCCACTAAGAAATCTGATCAGGAAGTTGTGATCAATTTTATGGAAAATTTAATTTCAATATTTGGAGTTCCAAAAGCCTTGGTGAGTGACAATGGCCCAAATTTTATATATTGAGTTTGCTAGTAAGTATGAAATCACTCTTAAGAATACTTAAAATTATTACCCACAGGGTAATGGACTTGTTGAATCTACTAATAAGAACCTATTGAGGATTCTGAGGAGATCACTTGAAGGGAATAAAAGAAGCTGGAACCTAGAGTTGGACCAAGCTTTGTGGGTAGACAAGATTACTATCAAAAAGTCCATTAAAACTTCTCCTTATGCTCTTGTGTATGGAAAAGAGGCAATGCTACCAGTCCATTTGGAAATTTTAGAACTTAAACTTGTTAATACAGAGGAAGAGTCAGAGGAAAATCTGGTAAAGACCAGGTTGACCCACTTACTAGAACTTGAAGAGAATAGAGCTCAGGCATATGAAAATTTTCAAAAGCATTCCTCAGATTTCAAGGCATAGTTTGATAAGAAGGCAACATTTAGAAAATTCTAGGTTGGAGATGCAGTTCTCAAGCGGAATAAAGGCAGAGCAAAATTAGGCAAGCATGAAAATTTTGATTCTTTTTGGGATGACCTTTTCAAAATAATAGAGTCCAAGGAGTCCAATGTGTTTCAACTGGAGGATCCAGAGGCTAACATACAACCAATTCCAGTAAATAGTTTTCATCTCAAACTCTACTATGTTTGAAATATGAGCTCCTTGTAACATATGTATATACCTTGTATTATATTTCCATTTTTTTCTGCACTTTATATTTAGTTTCTTTTTGCACTTTATACAAGATCATTGAAAAATATTTGCAAAAAAAATGGCTAAGTGTTGAAAAATAATTCAGTGAGGTTCCATTCCACACTCAAATACACGTAAAGTGTAGCAGAATGGTGAGCACTTCTAAATCCGCACCAAAATGCACTAAAGTTCTAGTGGAATGGTGCAAGTGTTGTTTTTTGTGTGATGAAAAGAGCCAAGTGTCAAAATAAGTTAAGGCATATCTAATATGAGGATTTTCAAAGCTAAAGCATAGCGGAACGAAACCAAGATGATTATCCACATGTAAAATGAGTTAAGTGTTACCGAAATCAAAGACATCTTTAACCCACTGGTTTCAATAACTAAGGTGGAGAAATGCAATGACTTCATGATCATGCCATGTGGAGAGAAAGAAAAAGGCCCGCATTTAATGCTAATGAAAGCGTGATTGAACCAAAGAGTAGCCGAAGAGACACAGTGAGGTGGTAGTGGAGTTTGAATTTTCAACCAATGAATATTTAGAATGCCACAGTTGAGCCCTCGAAAGGAATGAGTGGGAGTTGTAAAGTGTGCTAGTGGGTAGATCACGTAGCAACCACATTAATGGTAGAAGATATGTGCACGCCATAAAATAAAATAACAAAAAATCATGAGCAATGTTCATTTAGTGGAAAATCGCATTCACAAAGTAGAAGAGACTGAGACAGTACTTAGAAGCTTTCACTACAAATTCTAGATAGAACATAGTATTTTTGCTATCAATATGGCTCCAAAGAAAGCACTCACAGAAGCATAGAAGACAGGAGCAGAGTTGCAATCTCATGTGTATCATAATAGATGAATTGTAAACACAACAATGACAAGAGTAAGGAGAATCCTTCTAAGGACAAGTTTTGAATTCTAATACTTTTGGGAAAATCCAATGCGATGACAAGGTACTATAGCTATAAAACATTTCTTGTTCTCCTATATCTATGATTCTGCACATAATTGCCCTGAGTTAGTCTCTACTATGATCTAGTTCTATGATTCTGAAAATAGAATGATAAAAATTTTAAAGGCATTCCCTTATTTACAATTACCAAAGGATTTTGCCATGAATTATTCACCGTAGGAGTAGGTCCACCTTCAAAACCCAAACCATTTGACATAGCATAGAAAGTAAGGGATTATACTACATTAGTAACATCAAAAAATAAGGGAGTTGTAGAAAAATGGCTTCATCTCAATTTCAAAAGAATAAAAGAGGAAGATGAAATGCCTGAAGTTCCTATTCATATTGATGAATTTGCAAACCCTGAATTGTTATCTATGTTGGCCTATATGGAAGGTTTAGATTCTAAAAAATGGTGTATGGCTAGAAAATTGTCGTAGCCTATTGTATTTCAAATGAAAGAATGTATGAAGAAGGCACAGAGGAAAAAGGGACTAGGGTGATATATTTTAACTAGCCATCCTTTCTTACCCAAAGGATACATAAACATTTGGTAAGAATGAAAAAGGGCACTAACACTCCTAGTTTTAGGCATTGCTCAATTTTGGTATGGATATTTTATGCTGCCATTAAAGACAAGATGCCTTGGATTCCGATTAAGGATAAAAATAGTGATGGGTAACCCTTGCAAGTTTATTATTGGATAAGTCATTTGAGAAGTGAGTATTTTTATATATTCAATTTGGAATTCCTTGGACCTACTTTGAAAATAATGTATGGAGAGTGCCCTAGATTGCCACCCTTGGCTAAGAAAATTTTGAGAGCAGAGGGTGCCGAAGAAGGAGATTTGTATTTTTTGACTGAGGGAATAGTAATCAGACTATATGGTTTCATGGGTAAACCTTTTATCCTAACCCATTTTGTTACAAAGAAGCTCTTTACCTTTGGAATATTTGAGGCAAGCAGAGTACATTGATTTGAATTATGGTTCAGGAAGGAAAATAAAATCTTGGCTATCCTACCGCACTGTGGAGGATATTACTATCACAACGAAGGGGTAGAGTGATCAAATTGACCAATACCTAGATAGGTTAGGTCTATTTTACATTCCCCAAAGGTGGAGTTATGACCCTGATGGTATTTTCACTACAAGAAATGTAACCCTAAATGAAGAAAAGGCTAACAAATTTGAAAAGAGGCCTAGGACTCATTTAAAACAAGGTAAATATAATTATGAGGCCGCTATTTTGGAGTAGAATGTGTCAAAAATGGTTCAACTACCTCTATGGTTGGATTTATGTGAACATATTATGGATTATAAACCAGACAAGAAGAAAATTCATTGGATGACGAAAGCCACCATGCGTGATATTGAAGAGAAAACCGCAAATAAAAGGGACCCTCAACCTGATGAGGATATTGCTGAAGAGGTAGAAGAAGGAGAACAATGGAATGTAGCAAAAATATCAAATTGGTGGAGAATTATAATTGAATTGGAAAACCTAAGTCCAAGTTTGGCATTAAGATTGATAAAAAGTTTTATAATAAATATGATGAAAATATCATAACCTGGAAGTAGGACATCAAAAACATATTTTTAACAGTTAAAAAGTCCCAGGATGGTTATGAATATCTCTCTCCACCCATAGATCAAGAAGCTCTATTAGAAGAACATGAAACTCATTTGACAACAACTGAGGTTGTAAAAATGTTTCATCCTACCACTGAACAAGTGGAAATTTTTTCTAAGGGAGCACAACTTCTGAGCAAAATGCAATATTCAAGTGAAAATTTTTTTAGGTACTCAAGTCATAGAAGTAGTAACTAGGCCTAAGATCTTAGCTCTAGGGGGATAGCCCCCAAACATAAATATTGACTGGAGAAATAAGGATGAGAGTTTCAGGTTCAAACCCCTCACTTTTACTACCGCAACATCAGTAGAATTGAGTCCTATTTTTGAGCAAGTATTGCTTACCAGAGTAGTATAAGGAGATGTACCAGAGGATTATTTAGAGAGTGATATGGCTTCCTTTCAATTAATTAACATAAGAGCTAAAATAGATCTAAAAATAAATGAAATAGAGGTTGCAAAGAAACAAATATTGGATATGGAAGATATTTCTAAAGAGGTAGCCATTTCAACTACAGAAGAGTTGACTCATCATGAGTAGCAGTAGGATAGAGAGACATAATAAGAACACCCTACATCTGTAGGTGAAGGTATGGTTTCTAATCCCTCTTATCCTATTCATCCTACTAAATCCCCAAGGAAGTCTCCCTACCTTTATGGTTAAGAAAATGTGACAAAGGTACCTTCTCCCTCTCATGGTCCACCCCATGTTTCATTGGTCATCACTAAAGTACAAGTCATACCTTCTCCCCCAAAGTCACCCTAAATACCACTTTCATCGTTTGAGATTCCCACTTCATCATCTTCCATCACTTCATATTCACTATTACCACCACCCCCATCAAAGGGACAAATTGTTCCAAGTACCCCCATGCATCCAGTTGTTAGTCTTGCGTCAATTCCTATGAATTTACCAATAGCAACCACAATAATAGTTATAGAGTCCACTATTGTTACAGAGACTATTGTAATTACTTCCACACAACCATTGTTAGTGGTTGAGTTTGCCCTTACATTTCTAGTATCTTCATCTCCCCTGGATGCAAATTTTTCAAGTCATATATCTTTTCCAAAGGAGTAGGTAGCCACATAAAAAATAAATGATTTCTATATAGAGAATATTTCTATGACTTCTTGTAGGATGGTTTTCAGAAGAAGAAACATATATGTTGATCCAGTTTTTAGGCAGAGGATACCTAGATCTATGAATCCACTTGTAAGTAATACTGAAACTGAGATGACTGTCCAATATTATCAAGTGGAGGAAATCACAAAAGAAATTGAGAAGCTTCCTGAAGAAAATGAGCTGATAATAGCCAGAGCCCACTTAGACACCTTCTATGTGAAGAATGATATATTCAGAGAGAATGTGGGAAAATTGGAGAAACAGATTGAAAAGCTTCATAAGATTTTGAGCAATCAAAAGGAAGTAAAATGGATTTGAAAAAAGAGGCCAAGGGCTGGAAGGAAAAGTGCCAAGAAGCCAATAAGCTCAAACACCAACTAAGAGAGTAAAATAAGTTGATTGAAGAACAAGCAAAAGAAATTCAAAGTTGTAAACAATAGCTTCAACTTGAGAAAGCTAAGTCTTCTGGATTTTATAAAGCTAGATTAAAGAATATTAGAAAATAATTGATCTCCGAGGTCCAAGAGAAATGTTTAGGGCTTCAACTTATGATTGACTACCTAGATGATGTCAACTGCTTACTCCCCAATGTTAAAAAATATTTGGATCAAATGACTTGAGAGTTGCAGCCTATGGCGATTCTAGTAGAATAGATGTATAGGTTGGTTGATAGCAGAATCAGTGATTCTATTAAACTAATTCCCAATAAATAATGGAATCTTGCCAGAGTTGCTACCAAAACTGTGGTCAAGAAGCACAAGTATTTCAAAATTATTGGTTGTTTTTTGATAGGATTTAGGGAATGATTAAATATGTGGTTGATGTAAATAAATAAATGATTCAACTTTATTTTAAAGGTATATGTATGGAGGATCACAACTTGCTATCTGTGGAAGAGATCCATAAGTGCATTGATGAAAATCTACTAGATGAATCTGGAATTGATTCTCTTGAAGAGCCACTACTCCAAGAGCAAGTTGCCCATTTGATTGTTGATTTTACCAGTTTATAGATCTGATGGAAGATCTAGTGAATAGATGGATACTGCTAATTACAAGGATATTGGAGAATTATAGTATATTTACAAGTAGCTCAAAGAAACATCAAACCCCTCTGGAGTAGCCTGGAAACAGGCTTTATAAACTTTGAAGTTGATGATTCAGTTGTTTGGTGATGATTCTGGAGGAAGGAATAAAAACAAACTTCTCTAGAAGAAGAAAATGAAGAATAATAAGAAGAAGATAATGAATAAGAGGAAGAGGAAGAGACCCCCTAAGAAGAGGAGCATGATAGAACTATCACAAGCCTGAAAGGGGCCCACACTTAGTCCATTTTTGTTTTTGTACATATGCACAAGTTTTGCATTTTTGTTTTTTGCTCTGACAATTGTTATAAATAAGAAATAAAGGCATGAAGCCTAGAGAGGCACAAAGAGTATCAGATTTTATGTGAAGGTATTTTTGAAATAAGGTCGTGTAAGAGGAGTAGAGTTATACTTGATTTTTTTGAAGATAATGACAACATGCTTGTATTTTTGGCATAGTCTTCATATAAGCGGATAAGTTTTGATGTTTTTGCTATGATCTCCATATGAACCTTTACTCTCTAAACATACTGTTATATTTTTTAGAGGGTAGTGTTTATATGTAAGTTATTATTTAAAGCATATTTTTGAAGAGCATTTTTTGACTCCTCAGGTCCAATGGATAAGACTCTGAGTTCTATGGCTTTGCAAGCAAATCCACTTGGGAGGCGCTAGAATGTAGGCCCAAAATGGCCACATAATTAGGAAAATTTTGAAAATTTTTCCTAAGGCATGAATATCTCATTCCACACACTTTTTAGTGTGTTTTGGAGTGGATCCGCAACAAAGGCAACAAATCCACCCAACACTTGATGAATTTTTGCACTTGGAGCAATTCCATATAGTTTCTTATGTTCTCGGATCTGAACTAACAACATTACCCAAATAAACAAAAGTTTTTGAATAAGGATGACATCAGCATAAAATAAGTATGGATTGAAGACCGCTTCATATTATTTTATATCTTTTGAGCAGCTAAGTGTTGGAGAGCCTAATTTTAGAGAGCGCATAGAACATTTTTTCTCGAAATGGTGACAGAAGACCGAAAACTAAGTATGCGAGATGTGGATTCATGACAAAGGGTATTTTTGACTAACTTTATTCTAGAATGGTGACAAGCAGCATTTTATTTTGAAGTTAGTACAAAATGGAGAAAGAGTCACTTTACAATGTGACGAGTCTAGAATGGTGTTCGCATGCCAATGCACTTGCTTAGGTCTGGAATAGAATCTATAGAATTTTCAAAGGAGATATGATGTCACCACCTTTTTTGTATGGATTGGTGAATGCTTCATAACCAAAGAAGAAAAACAAAGGATAGGGAGTGGACTTCATGCCGCTTCACTTTCAAAGCATTTTAGTGCCGGATTAGCATTCCATAGTTTATGAAGCATGAAAGGTGATGTCATAATTTTTTAAAAGTGAAATGACGTTGTGTTCTCCCTTGCCATTATATCAAGCTTATGTTAGATTAAATCATAGCCATACAATGGGGGAGATTGACGGTTGAGATTTTACCAAGAATCCTAAAACGTATAAAAACAATTTCTTGTCGGAGTTAAAATAGTCAATTGGAGGAGGAAGCTAAAGCATTGAGGGTTTCAAGAAGACAAGAACTAGAGACAGTTGTAGATTGATAGTGGCATAAGGTTTTCAAGATTTATTAATGATGCATATGTAGTCTCCAATGACCATAACTCTAGTTAGCATCGAAAAACCAACAATTTGTAGAGGTTTCAAGCTGCCATGGTGGTCCACTTACAACAAATTTCCTGGAGGTTGAACCAGTAAGAGAATTCCAGAAAGAACTCTCTATTGAGCTATTAAAATTTGATATTTGTAATGTTATTATTTTAATTTTGTAAAACTATAAATAGAGGTCAAACCCTTATTTCTAAGAGTCGGCTCTAGTGTGTTTGCCTATGCTACTGTAAATATTCCCAAGGATTAATGAAAGGAGCATTACATTGATTTTTACCTCAAATTTTGTGTCTTCATAATTTGATATCAGAGGTTCGAATTCTTTAGTTGCATTTTTGTGAATACTTGAATGGTTAGTTTGTGCCAAATTAATGGATTACTAACTGCTAGGGTAATTGAAATTTACTTCTAAATTAGATCTTTGTTGCTAGGGAGTGCATTTCTGTAAAATCTAGATATTGACTAATTATGCTATTTGGATTATCATCGTTTAGATATTGAAATTACTTTCTACAATATTTCTCTGTTGTTCTATATGAATGAAAGTACATTTAATTTGAGATAATGTTCATCTGAGTAATGTGCATTCAAATTGGTTTTTTGGAGCTTTTTACTATAGTACAATTTTGTTAGCCTATCCATCCACTGTTGTTCATATTTTTTAACCCTAATATTTTCTTACCCTAATATCTAAAACCCTAAGTGAGCATAATTGTGTGGACACCTTGTTTAAGTTGACAAGGAACTAACCTAATCTAGAGGTTGGATCTGAAACCCCTATTTTGATCCATCGAATGTTGAGTGTTGAGCTGTAGCTATCAGGTGCAAGCCTAGACAGAAAGTAGGAAGATAGAAAACCACAATATTGAGTAAAACTTGATGCAATTTAATGCCCAACAAGTAGTGTGCTATGATTTGCAACATAAGCTACAAATTTAATATTAGATAAACCATATGACTATTATAATGAGTTTACACCATCTACCAATGACGTCTTTTGCAGTAGATAGGGTATACTTTATCTCTGTTTGGAAGTGATTATTTTAGGAAAACAAAAATAAACAACATTCCTTAAATATTGTGCTTTGGTATATGAATAGCCTTAATTGATATATTAATATTTATTCTATGAATAAAAACATTATACAAAAAAACAACATAAAACTTTAATATGTGAACTTATGAAAACGAAGGAAGTTGTACGTCTTTTGGATTGTCTTGGGTATGAGTTGAACGCTTGAGACTTTACATTAAGTAATGCATTAGTGTTTGACTAAAGGAAGTTGTACGTCTTTTGGATTGTCTTGGGTATGAGTTGAACGCTTGAGACTTTACATTAAGTAATGCATTAGTGTTTGACTAATTGAAAAGTATTAATAAAATTAATTATTATAACATATCTCTTATTTCAAATTGTAATTCTAGTAGAAGCCACCGTATAAGACTTTCTAATAACCAATTTAGCTTTGTTTTTCAAACAACAATGTCATATAGTGATCGCTTTGTGTTTAGTGGTCCGAGCATTTTGAGTTACAAAGCATTTTAAGGATTTTTTATTAAATGAATTTCTCAAATGAAGAGTTCATGTAGCTTTAAGAGTAATTGCCAGCAATGACGGATGTTTCAAACAAATGAGTTTTGAAGTTTGAAAATTAATTAAAATTAGGTTATCTAAAATATTTTGGAAAAGATATTAAAGTGGAACGAAAAACAAACATTGGGAATAAGATAATAATAAATAAAGTGAGTAGTTTTTCAAATTGGAGTCCATGTTTAGGCTTTCAAGGAACCCATTAAATGCATGCTATGAAACAAAAAGATGAAGTTATAAATTTTTAAACAATCAGATTTTATATCTTCGAAATTAGCAAACCGTTGTGAAACCAAAAACTTCTTGATAGCAACTAACGTGTTGTTTTAACGAAGAATATGTAAACCCATAAAGCTTTGTAATGACACCTCAGATGTCAGAATTTGAATGCAAATCAATGTCTTCTGCAAAGAAATCATAAAAATATTAAATTTCGTGCCATATCGTCTTTCGAAGTAAAGTAAATATAGAGTAGTTATTTCATGTAGAATTAAAGAAAACTAAATAATTGTTTAATCCGCATATAATTTATCATACCACATAGAGAAATGGATATAAGCCTTGGAGTAAAAACAAAATGCTTTTGCTTTAAAATTAGGTTCTTACAACATAGAAAAACAATAGATAAAATAAATGGTTGAGTTTATTACTTCTAAAAAGAAAGAAATAAGTAGCTTAAGGAGTATTTTTTATAATTATTTATGAGTTGATGAGGTATGTCTTCAAATGAATTAGTTATTTTATTTTGATAACTTAGAAATTAGAGTCTTTGACCCTTTAGAATGATTAGAATGTTTAAAACTACATAGTAATATATACTACGGATAATTTTAATATTTAATTTCATCATAGTTGATTTTATGTAAGTAGTTGACTAGCCTAAGGTTCAAATTCAGAATAGTAATAATACCTTAAAAATAGACATGCAACTTTAGAAGTATTATATCTTGCTGCTAGCACAGTCTACAATAATATTTCCATTAGTACGAATGTAGTGGAGGTTTTATTTCTTTAAAAGACCTTGGGTAACGGATGTATTTTAGTTGTTATTTTATGTGATCTAGTTTTATTAGTTAAATTATCACTAAAATATATTTGCAATTGTGAAGATAAACTTTGATATTAATCAATAGAACTCTTAAAATAGGAAAATAATTGTATTAAAAAGATTTACTTAGAAAACTCAAAGTTACTTCTAGTATAGTAGTAAACTTGTTCATTAGTAAATAAAATATGATGAACTTCTAATCATAGTCTCAATATTTCTAATATTGTTACTTATAGACCCATTAATATTCATAAAAGAGTCGATAAGTTCATCGAGTAGGATAAACTATTAATGCCATCGAGGAGGATGTGCATTCATCCAACTCCAATAGTCCACATCGGTGGCTATTGTGATTTGGAGGTAACTGTTCTCCAACGATTAGAAAAGGATAGGGATCTTGCACTATAGAGAGTAATGAATAATAATATGGAATATTGTTCCAGGTTATCAAACGATTAGTAAGTGAGGGTGCTCATGAACTCTACTCTAGTTGTGGAATTTCCAACATGACTCAAGCCTAGAGAGTAGGTCCATGGGGTTGGAAGGTCCAATGGTGGATGGTATGGGCAAAATCACCATCAACTAGAGCTTGGTCCGAGGCATATGGTCTAAAATCTAGAGTATTGGTGGACCCTAATAAAAACCTTATATGATGGTCAATAGTTAGGCACTAGCATAGTTACGCTAACTCAAGCATTGACCTTTAGGTTAACTATGTTAACTGGGTCAATGGACCAAAAATACAAGAGTAGGATCGTGGGTCCAAGTCCTCCATGCTATGAGGTGGGGAAATGAGTGAATCCACCCTTCTAGGTGTTATGGGCCCTAGAAGGGCAACCACATACCAATATCTAAGAAATTTAGAAAGGAGTGAAAGGTTATCATAAATGGCAATCTACCATGGGAAATTGGATGATCCTGAGGACTTGAGATGCTGACTGCAATGGTTTGATATCTTGAAGTGTGATCATCTATGCCTAAGTACTAACACAAGTTGGGTGAGCCTACATCATTATATTTTAATGTGCTAAAATTTTTTGAGTTTGTGTTTTGTCAACTAGGTGAGTGGACCTGGGTTGTCACAGTTGGTATCAAAGCCTAGGTTGCGAAATCCTAGGTTATAAACATGAACTATTGATTTGAAATAGGTATTTTATCATAAGGTATGGCAGGGACCTCAATAAGAGTGAATCCTAATATACAAGAGGATATTATATAAATAGCGAGGAAGGGACTAAGATGACTCATGAGGGAGTTGGATAAAGTAAAAACAACCAAAGCACCTTGGCATATTATAAGAAAAGAGAAAGATCCAATAGCTACAATATTTACACAAAATGATTAGAATATGACAAAAATTATTCAGTTAATGCAAGAACAAGTGAATCACAAATGAGAACAAATGAAAATACGAAGGGCTCAAATGAGTGAGCATATTTATCAATAGAGAGCACAAATGACATAGCAATAGGATATCATTGCTCAACAAAAAAAGGTTATTGAAAATGTGACCAAAAATAAGGAAACATAAAGAGTAAGTGAGTTTCCAGAGGGGTCTTCGAGAAGGAAGGTTGGTTGGAAATTGAAAAAAGAAATTAAGAAATTATATATTTAGAAATTTTATGGAAAGGGTGACGGCGAAGTAGTCATTAATTGGTTGAGTGGAGCTGAAGGGTATTTCTCAATTCAAATCCTTTGTGTGAAATAAAAAACAACTTGAGTAGTGATGCATTTAGTAGGTCTGACCAAAGATTAGTGGACCACCTACAATAAAATCACACAGAAGGAAGTTGTAGATGTTCCTTGGGAGGAATTTGAAAAGGAATTTAAGGATTGTTTCCTTACGCCACAAATCTATATTGAGAAATATGTCGAATTCACCAATTTACACCAAGAGAACATGACTGTGATTGAATACTATCAAAAATTTGTTCAACTTTTGAAATACGCTCTAGAATATGATAAGCATGAGGAATTAAAGGCTCAAAAATTTGTAATGGGACTACATCCCAAACTTGGAACACCTATTGGGAGAGGAGTACCTAAAAACTTAATAGTTGCCTATGATGTTGCCCAATATGAGGAGATAAGGGTCATAAGAAAAGAAAGTACCCAGAGCTAGTTAAGGGTAAATATCATAATAAGAAATATAAATATGGTGGTCATTTCATAGGAGATAACAAAAACAAAGGAAAATTTCAAGGGAACAAGGGGTAGACAAACAGAAGGAATTTTCAAGAATAAAAAAATTATTAGGACAAGGGAAAGAATGGTAGACAAAATAGAGAGGGAGACAAGAAGAAAAATAATATACCAAATGTATGTTTTGTGTGTGGAGCCTTAGATCATTATGTGAACCAATTTTTGAAGAGATATGATAAGAGGAATCCAATAGAAGAGGCCCCACATAGGATCTATGCTGCCATAGGTAAATCTAACCTTTTAGGGTAAGCTACTCCATTTCTTATTAAAGGAATATTAGGAATGAAATATTTTCATATTTTAATAGATAGTGATGTAAATGATAATTTTATATCAACTAGTATTATAAGGGGCATATCAGTTAAACCTTGGATCATGGTAAATGAGTGGCAAGTTGAGTATGTCCCAGGATAAACCCACATGGTCAACTAATGCTTATTTGACCCTCAAATAGATATACCCCAGGGAAATATTAATTGTAATATTTATGTAGTACCTTTATATGCCTTTGACATTTTTCTAGGAGTATATTGGCTAAAATCCCACAAATCCTTGTTAAAGTTTTAAGAGAGGTGGTTAGACTTCATTAATGATTCCAATCAGCAAATCCATGTCTATAGTAATATAGTATCTTTCGAACCTCACTTGATGATTGCAATGCAAGTCAAAAGATCTTTAAGGAAAGGATGTAGAATTTATGTAGTCAAACTAAATAAGAAGGAAGAAAATAAGTTTAGATTTGCTCTATTTCAATAGTATCCTATTTTGAATGAGTTTAGGGATTGTTTTGCTGAAGACCTTCCCGAACTGCCTTTAAAAAGAGAATTTGATTTTTCTATTGAGATTTTTCTATGAGCATCTCCTATAGTCAAAAACCCTTATCAAAGGACACCCCTTGAATTGTAAGAACTCAAGACCCAACTACAAGATTTGTTAGAAAATGGGCATATTAAGCCTAGTGTCTCACCATGGGGATCACTAGTTTTATTTGTGAAACATAAGAATGGTTATTTGAGACATTGTATTTATTATAGGATGCTCAATAAAATGACAATAAAGAATAACTACTCTTTACCTAGGATTGACGATCTATTTTATCAATTAAGAGGAGCGACTATCTTTTCCAAGATTGATCTTAGATTATGATATCATCAACTAAGAATCAGGGAAGAAGATACTTACAAAACGGATTTTAGAACTCAATATGGATATTATGGGTTCACAGTACTACCTTTTGGGTTAAAAAATGCACCATATTTTTCTATGAACCTAATGAATAGTGTATTTAGAGAATAGTTAGATTAGTTTGTATTGATATTTGTAGATAATATTATGATTTACTCATATAATAATGAACATGAACAACATATGAGATTAGTTTTGGAAATCCTTAGGAAAAATAAATTGTATGGAAAATTGTCTAAGTGCGAGTTTTATACCCCACAAATTCAGTATTTGGGTCATATTGTCTCGGTCAAATGAGTAGCAGTTAATCCTAAAAATATTGAAGCCATGGTAGAATGGCCAGCTCCCACCAATGTTACTGAAGTGAGAAGTTTTATGGGGATGGCCAGATATTATTGGTGATATTTGAAGGGATTTTCAAAGAGTGTCTTTCCTATTACTAATCTATAAAGAAAGAGAAAATAATTTAAGTGGAAAACCCAGTGTGAGAACGTTTTCAAAATCCTTAAATAAAAGTTGATATCTGTACTTATACTTCAAATACCAGATCCTGGTAAACCATTCACAATTTTTACTGATGCCTCTCTAGAAGGTCTATGAGGTGTCTTGTTGCAAGATGAGGCTATTGTTGCATATGAGTCCAAAAAGCTTAAGAAACATGAGGTTAATTATGCTACTCATGATATTGAATTGGTTGTTATAGTCCATGCTCTTAAAATATGGTGACATTATCTATTGGGAAAATATTTTGAGTTAAAAACTAATCATAAGAGTTTGAAATACATTTTCACTCAACCTCTTCTAAATTCTAGACAACAAATATGGATGGAATTCCTAGCTAAATATGATTTTGGAATTGAATATATTAAAGGAAAGGAAAATAATTTAGCATATGCTCTTAGTCATACAAGACACATAGTTTCTCTAACATGATGTAAATATGGACTAAAGGAGCAACTTAAGAAAATGTAGAAAAATTATGAATTATGCAACCAATGCCACACTAAGGTCAAGCAAGTATCAAAATGGTATATGAATTTTAAAATCAAAGAAGATCTAGTATACATCAAGGATCGGATAATAATACCTAATGATTAAGGTATAAAAAGAACAATTTTACAAGAAGCACATTGTGCTCCATATTATGCTCACCTAGAAGTGGTAAAAATGAGAGAGAATCTAAAAAAAGGACTTCTGCTAGCCTGGAATGAAGAAATATGTAGTTCAATTTGTTGTAAAATTTTTGGAATGTCAAAAATTCAAAGTTGAGCATTAAAATCCTAGGGGACAACTACACTTATGTGATATAATAGAGCAAAAATGATAAGTAATTTCCATGGATTTTATAGTTGGTCATCCCAAGACTTGATTCTAGCATGATACAATTTTTTTCATAGTTGATAAGTTAACTAAAGTGACACATTTTATACTGAGTAATTTTTGTGATGATACCCATACAATAGCATAAAATTTTGCTCAAGAAATTGTGAGGTTGCATGGATTTCCTAAAATAATCATCTCAGATAGAGATTCATGATTTACATCTAAATTTTGGTAAGCTTTGCACTAAGCATGGGGTACAAAGCTAAATATTAGCACAACCTATCATCCTAAAATGGATGGGTAGATCGAGGGGGTCAATCAGGTGCTAGAGGATATGTTATGCATGTATTGTATGGACCACCAAAGTAAGTGGGAAGATTATCTCTTCTTGGTGGAATTTGCATACAACAACAATTATCATACCATGTTGGGCATGACCCCTTTTGAATACCTTTATGGGTGCAGGTGTAGGACACCATTAACGTGGGATAACTTGGATGATTGATAAGTGATCGGTATTGATAGTGTTAATAAAATGGAGGTTCAACTAAAAGAAATCTGCCAATGACTTTGAGAGGTCGCATATCGTCAAAAGAGCTATGTTAACCTAAAATGAACCGCTCAAGAATTTACTATTGATGGTAAAGTCTTCCTCAGAGTCAAACCAACCAAAAGCTCCATCAAGTCTACCAAACTAACTCCCAGATTTGTCTATCCATTTGAAATCACTACCAAATTAGTCTTGTAGCATATAAGCTTGCTTTGCCACCTAATTTATCCAAAATCTATAGTATATTCCATGTGTCTATCCTCCGTAAATATGTGGCTAACCCATATCATATTTTGGATGTTTTTCACTTGCAAACATCGAACCCGCAACTCATTGAGGTTCGACTTGTCAAAATTTTGGGTTATATATCTAAGAAACTAAGGAAAATAATTGTTGATCAGTGTAGAGTCCAATGGAATCTCTACTCAAAAAAGAATGCCACATGGGAAGATTTTGTAGAAATGAAAAGATAATTTTCATTTTTTTTTTAAACTAACATCTATATGGACATTTGGATATTTATTATATCAATACTTGTATATTTTGATATGTTTATTTTGTAATACATGCAGCCTTGATATAATACATTTGGTTGGTTTTATATGTGTACGATTGTTATCTTTAAAACTACTAAGAAAATATGGCTAACATAGGGACTGTGTTAAATTCTAGTGGGGGATAATGTCATATCCCCACTATTTTTATTACTATATGTTGAAATAATATTATACTACTGTAAGTATTTGTGAATGTAGGTGCAGGTATTCATTCCATAGCATAGGAATCAAATAAGGTAAATACCACCTCCTGGTAGAGATAGAGGTTGAAAGTATTAGGTAAGGTGGGATATGATGTTGTGCCTTGTGCACCTTGGCCTATGGGTACATGGAATCCCTCTAAAGGATTTCATATAGGTCATTTTGTATACTACTACATTGTGTGCATATTCCTACTACTTCATTGTGTGCATATCCCTATTGTTGCATTGTGTGCATATTCATGTTGCTACATTATGTGCATATCCATGCTGCTACATTGAGTGCATATTATTGCTTGTAAAACAAATTGGTTATTTTTTTTTTAAGTATGAAATTTTTGTGATCACTCTCTTCATAACTTAAAAAGGAAAAATTATTATACCACTTATTTCATGATTAAAAATACTTACATATATATATTGATATATATTAAAAAATAATAAATTAATAAATTAAATAAAATAATAATAATAATAACAAAATTATAATATATATATATATATAATATATAAACGTATATAATTATAAGTAAATATTAATAAGGTAATAAAATAATAATTCAGAAGAGAGATTATTAAATGACTTTTCTCCTTCGGTTAATGTAAGAAAAACCACCTAATGAACAAATGAGTGAATCCATTGCATGGTTTGGTGTTAAGTGTCACCAAAAGAATCACACAAGGGCTCTATTTAACTTTCAAAGAAGATCTATTATAGGAATGGTTCGGTAGAAATTTGGTTTGGTGTGTGTATAATGTTGTGATATATTATGTTCGAGTGTGTTAGCATAGAATGGAATTTTTTTTTGTTTTTCAATAGAAAACCATATTATGAGATAGTAGTGTGCTCTTATTTGGAACATTAGCTACAAATATAGTAGTAGAGAAACCATATGAATTTTATAATGAGTTTACGCCATCTACCAATGATGTATTTTGGAACAAATAGGATATACTTTATCTCTGTTTGTGTAGCACCCTAAAATTGATGCAGTTAAACCTTAGTAAAAAGATAAAAAATTGAATTTTAACCCCAAAACCGCTCGTTACCCGCTCCCCTTATTTTTTGTGCTATTTTTAGGAGTTGTTTTGACCGTTGGACGATATCGTCACTGATAATATGAAATCATCCTAGATCTGACGAATTCGTCTAGAATAGAACATCCAGACGATTTTGTCCCAAAACTGATTTTCATAATTAGCTTCTATTTCAAAAACTTCTCTAACTTGGCCAAAAAGTGTGTCTGCATGGTTAGAGTCTCCCTCGTTGGAGATCTCCTAAATTGGGATGATCGCCAACCTCCTAACCTCTCCCTAATCCTATATAAACTGGTATTTTCTTAGTTTATCCCCTTGGATGACTGATTTCCCTACAACTTTAAATTTTCGTGCATTATTACACCTTTGTACCATCATTTGCATTGTGTATTTCAAGTTTTCTTGCAGGAATTTTACTATTTTTCAGTCGGAGCAAGCTCGGATCATCGTTGGTGATTCCAAATGATTTCTGACTATCCTTTCATAGATCGGCAATGATCTCATATGATTGGATGCAATATCGACTACAGTCCAGATTGGGGGCAATTAGAGCCCGAAGTTTGTATTTCTTTATCTTCTCTCTTCATTTCTTTATGAATTAACTTAGTTTATTCTATTTATGCATCCTGGAGTTCACCTCATTTAGCATAGATGCATGATAAAGTTAAACTAAATTATTAAATTAATGCATTTCCTTTAATTGTTATCTGGATTTATCATTTAGTCAAGTTTACTATTATTTCTACCATTTTTCCTTGCTTTTGCAGTTGTGTTTTTGGTTTTTGGTATCTGTTTCTGTGATTGCATGTTTCTGATGAATTCATCTAAAAAATTTGTCAGATCGACGATGATCGCATCTGATCTCAGACAACCGATCGTGATATGAGATGATTCTATGCAATTGTAGATTATTATGTAATATTTGAGATGATCTGGACTTCTACAAACATCAGAATCTTCATCAGACATTCGAAATCAGGTACATTCTATCTTATTTAGCACACTTTTTGTGTTTAGCACTTGTTCATGTTTTTTGTATCAATATAAATCAGCATTGGCATATAGAATAGCTTAGATTCATCTTGGCCAAACCTAGGATATGAATTATTAAAGTACAAAATGAACACATCAAACCCATTCTCAACCTAGGCATGGAAACTGCCACTCAAAAGTTTCCTGGTGAACCCACCATCCATCAAAAATTCACCCTTATACCCCCTCCCCGAGAGGCGCAACCTTCAAAGGGCCTCTCAGTCCGAGGTATTGTCCCATCCTTCTCGCATCCCCCTTTCGGGCATGGATCCTATAGCCTGAAGGTAAGGATGCGAAAAATTTGGAGCGATACATTTTGGTGAACCCAACGTGAAAACTAAAACCTTTTGAAAACAATCCAAAAAATAAAAAAATAAATGCATTTAGAATCATCAGACAAACAATTAAAGTTGCATATCATATTTAGATGGTAGATTATAATAAAAGACGAGCTGTCACCATTAATGTTGAAAATCAATTAGCAGCCATAGAGATTACTTCTGTACTTAGAGTACCTCAAACAAATAGGGTTCAACCTTTGTGGGATGAACTTGATAGGAGATTGGGTATCATTGAATCCAGATCTACCAAACTTAGGCAAATTAAGAGGTTTGTCCTAGATAGAATCCTGGATCCTGATCAGGTGACTTTGTACCATGAACTTCAGAGAGCTTGCCATAGGTGGTTAGCCGATAGAAGAGAACTTGTGTCTTTCGAGTTGTATACCTTTGAGGAATACCTTGACAACACAATTGTAGTACATAAATTTCTATTGCGTATAGAGGATCAAGAGGTCATTCTTACATATAGAAAAATATGGAATAGATTTCCTAGAGTCGTGTTATATCGAGAATATTGCCACGAAATTTATTTCTACAGATCAGAGTCTGAGATAGATAATATCACCATAGCACATTTTGTCAAATTCTTGAAAAACCATTTCCAATTTGAAGAGGAGAATTTCATGACTCCTAATTAACTTGATCCTATTAATAATATTCATAAATTTTTTATAGAAAACTAAGCCATTCTTTTATTTATTATTATTATTTCTTGCATTTAGTATGATGTTTGTTGTTTTTATAATATTATCATAAAAACAAAAAAAAAACACAAAAACAAAACAAAAATTAAAACGTTTTCTTTTAAGTATTATAGTAGGTATATAATTAAAATATATACCTCCCAAACTTGCTACATATATATATATATATATATATATATATATATATATATATATATATATATATATATATATATATATATATATATATATATATATATATATATATATATATATATTTGCTAAAATCTAAGTTTAAGCATAATGACTAGACTTAGGAATGGAAAACAGACTAAAGTAGAAGAAGATTGGTTAGGAAAACCAGTAAATAAACCAAATGTCCTTCCTGAAGACCCAATTCAGGAAGAAGGAACCCTAGACCAATAAGAAGAAGAGTTTTATGGAGGAAATGAACAAAGAGAATCTGTTAGAGAGGAAGGATCCTCATCCCCTAAAATTTCTCCAGAAGGAGCTGTTACTTTCGAGAACATGGAACATTTTTGGAAGTTCCTCAATACTAATATTGGCACTCTTAATAGAGCAGTCCATATGGACAAGGATCAAATTAGTGACACTCAAGCAACCCTAGAAGAAATATTTCACACATGCACTAATCCCTTTTCCTTCATTAATAAAGAAAGTGATCAAGCTAGACCATCCAATTTGGATATGGCCGCTATAATCCAGAACATGCAACAAAAACAGGTTACCCAACCACCTAGAGTGCCTGTTACCAAGCCTAGAGTTATTCCCACATAAAATAAACCTTCATTCATTGCTCTATTTTTCCAAGCTCTTGATCAACATACCTCAAATCTACAAAAGCCCAAAATAAAACCAAACACCAATTTCCAACAATCTGGGATACAACATAATGCTATCACAAATCTTCTTCATAATACTCTCCCTACCAACCATTTGCATAATAGCAATATAGCATCTAATCCTTATGTCATGCCATCATACACTCATAAATCCCATACTCAGGTACCACCGAACCAATATGGTGGACAAACTAGTAATCTAGAAGCCATGGTGAAATAGTTAGTCTCCCGCATGGACCAGATAGATCCCTACCGTCCCTTGTACAATTATCGAGAGATGTGTAGTCAGCCTCTAGATCCTATAGTTGTAGCACAACCATATCCTAAACACTTTCCTATGCCTGTCCTACCTATATACAAAGGAATCGAAGATCCCATAGAGCATCTTCAAATGTTTAGGATAGCATGTCATGATATATCACATGATGACTTGTTATTACTAAAAATGTTCCCAAAAATTTTAGGAGGAATGGCATTAGAATGGTATTATCAACTACCCACTCATTCTTTGAGGAATTTCGAAGAAACAACCGAGTATTTTGTTCATCAATTTAGTCCCTACATTGAAAGGCATGTAACCATTAAATATTTGTACAACTTAAAACAAGACAAAGATGAATGTTTTGCTGATTTACTAGCTCGGTGGAGACAGTTGATAGGAAAATTTCACTTTGTGTTACCTTATCGGGAAATTTTGGATATCTTTATCAATAATTTACAAGAAAAACTATCCTATGAGTTATCAACTGCTACCTTGACCACATTCGACCAAGCTATAGACTTATCTCAAAGAGTGGAATATGCTCTCATTAGGAGAGGACAATTCAAAAAGAAAGATGATGAGAAAACATCCAAAAATCAATATAAAAATAAACAAGTTGTGGGTGATGGAGTCACTGATAGCAGAAACATTGCTAATGTTAATGCTACGAAGACAACGAAGAAATTTATACTGAAACATCCTAATAAACCACCTCAAGAATTTACTAGGTTAAATCAACCTCTATCAACCATTATCTCACAATTATTAGCACGAGGTTTGATCCAATTACCAAATATCCAGGAACCTGATCCAACTATACCCGGATACAAAGCTGATTTACACTGTGATTTCCATAGAGGACATGGACACACTACCAACTCTTGTAAAATATTAAAATATAAAATACAAGACTTAATTGATAACAATGAGATGGAGGTGCAAGTATTTCAACCTAAACAAAATCCTTCTAATAATGCTCAAAAGAACATCCCCCAAAATTAGAATCAGAATGCCAATCAATCATTGGACATATTTCAACATCCTTTACCAAAGTATGGTAAGGAAGTGGCTAATCAGATTGAACATCATAATGTTCCCCCTCATACCCGATATGTAGGAACTATTAGTGGGCATTTACCTACTCATGATTTGGAAATATTTGACACAACTTTATCCATGGTTACAATAAGGCCTCTATAATACTCAGACACCTGATCTTAGTGATGTAGAAAATGAGACTGAAAATGACATGGAAATCACCTCAAATCAATCGAATAGCTCTGAAGATGAATAAGATCCTATTCAACCTATCACAAGTTCTATGGTTCCAGAAGAACCATTTCCAAGAAGAGTCACTACTCGACCATCGTCTCACAAATTACTTTCTATGTTGGCAATTTTGGGTTTGAGATCCTAGCTTCTTGTCTATGAGTTGTCATTGATGTCAAAATGAAATGGCATTAATGTTAAGAGGATGTGTTGGCTTCAAAGGTGGAATATTCCAAGAGAATATTTTTAAGAGAATCCGAAGAGATTCCATTGGATAGGGTTTTTATTAAAACCAAGTTAAATGGTTTTTATTAAAACCAATGGAGGTTATCTTTATTATTTATTTAATTATTATTTAAAACCCTTCAAGGTTTTAATTAATTAATTAAGGGAGAAATTATTTTTAATTTATTAAAAATACTTAAAGGTTTTTAAACCTTTTTTTATTCTTAATTTATTAAAATTATTTAAGGGTTTTTAAACCCTTTTTTGAAAAGACTTTTGATTAATTTCAAAATGGTCTTTATTTCTACCGATGTCAAGGTGTCTTCGAAGAGACTATTTATTCTCCAAATCCTAAGGTTGGAAGGCTAATTAATTCAAAATTCCCCAAATGCAATTTGCGGTGTTTGTGCTCTGTATTCACTGCGATCGAAGGAAGACTTAGAAGCACGTGCGGTTGAAAAGTCTTCGGGAGTTTTTTCGAGGGTGAAGTGGAGGGAAGTTCACTTGTGAACTTCATAGCCCATGTGGGCTAGTGGCAGTGAAGGCTGCTGTTGGGCGCTGCATTGGTAGAGGTCACATTTTCGAGTCTCGCAGGGGTGCTTTGCTAGAGTAACACACATTTTTATTAAAACATCTTTATGTCACAAAATTTGGAGTTTCTTGGACAGCGATTTATAAGGTATGGGCACATTCTTCTTATGAGTATGATTGGTGTATGTTTTCTGAAATAAGGTTGGAGTGAAAAGGTATTCTACTAGGTATCCTTTGGCTAGGTGTAAATCCTATTTTCTGGTTTGTTGAAGACTACTTATGCATTGTTATCCTTAAGGAGAGTTTTTGGTGAATGCATAATTTCTGGTTTGAGATAGTGTAAGCTTTGTGCACTAGGGTTTATATTTGTGAGTAGCTACTTGCACTGAGTTGGTGGAACCCTTGGTTGGTTGTTTTGAGTTTGATGGTTGAGTTGCTTCCATAGAGGTTGTTTGATCAAGTTATTGCTTTACTTGATTAATGATATTGGGCTTACTCCATTGAGTTGATTTGAGCAAGTTATTATTTGCATTTGGTGATATTGTGTTGGTGGCTATTTTGTTCAAATATATTTGGAGGGAAAAGTATTTCTACTTGTTTCCTTTTCTTGTGATGATTGGTTGAATTCTTCAAGGTTGATGTTGAGTTGAATGGTGTTGGTTGACTAAACCTTGTTTGATGAGCATTGTTGTTGAAACCCTAATTGATGGTGAAAAGAACATGAGTATCATTGTTATGTGATTCTTTGCATAGTTGGCAATTGTTGGGGTTTCATGTTATTGAAAGAAAACATTCTATCCTATCCATTTCAGATATTGAGTTGAGTTTTCAGATTTGAGATTGAGATTGAGCTGAGTTGATTTGAGTTGAGTATTGAGATTGGGATTTGATTATAGAACATATTGAGTCTCTAAAAATTCTCTTTCTTCTTCTATTAGTTTGACAAATCACATTGGGTCGCTAACAATTCACTTTGTTATTTCCTACTAAGAAAGCTTTTCTTGGTGAGCTTGCTGAGTTTTTGGATAGGTTTTGATGGGGACTTGTGAGCAGTTTTGTACAGGTTCTAGTGCAGACTTGTGAGTAGATTTGGACAGGTCCTAGCAGAGGACTTGTGAGCTGAGTTTGATAGTTCTATCAGAGAACTTGAAGATAGAGGTGCATTGGTTCTATGAGAAGAACCTGAGGATAGATTTGGCAAGTCTTTGAGAAGGCTTGTATGTAGAGGATTGATTTGTTCAAGAGTTGGAAAAATCTAATAGACAGAGGAAGACTTGTACTAGACCGACTGACTGTGTTTGGTACAGGTTGTTGAGCTACTATGAATGTGATCATAGAAGGCAGAGGTCTCTTAGGCTAAGCATTGAGGATAGGAGGTCTTCGGTGGAAAGGAGCTCCACGTGCTGGCAAGAGGTAGAGGCAGTTGATATTCTGAGGGATCATTTCTAGAGCAGAGGGGAAGGTATCTCCTTTGGAACGAGGCTCATAAACATTGTAATTGGGAAGGATTATCAAATTTAATTGGGAAGGATTCTCAAAGAAATTTGAGATAACTTTTAGAGAAAAGTTTTTGTGGACATAGCCCAACCATTTTGGGTGAACCACGTTAAAAATGGGTCTTCAATGTGTGATGCTTTCTGTCTTGATTAATGTTGTGTTGATGCCACTGTTATCTAAAGTTAAAATTATTAATTGGTTAAGTATTATACTATTCACCCCCCCTATCAGTATAAGTCCATGTTCTTCAATTGGTCTCAGAGCCAGTCTCTCCAGAAAGAGCCTAACAGCTTGGAGAAGGATCTATCAAAGGAACATACAGATTCAGAAAGAGATGAAGAGGTTGAGTTCGATCTCAAAGGTGAATTCTTATTGGCTTTAATAAATCTTGAGAAATTTAGGGAAGAGAATTTTGTTCTCAAGCATCAATGTCAGGAAGAAGAGATAGCAAGATCAAAATTGTCTCAAAGTGTTGTAGACTTCAAAATTATAGCTAAAGAAGGGAAGAAGGTTGAACAGGTTCTGACAGAGGCTATCAAAGGAAAGAAAGTTGATTGCGAGAAACTAGAAGAAGAGGTTATGTCTCTTAGAGTGAAGTTGGAATAGTTGGCTCTCAGACAGAATACTTCGTGTGAAAAGCAAAAGAAGTATTGTATCACCATTCATGAAACAGGGTCTTCGAGCAAGATCAATCTTCATCCTAAAGAGCAGTGGATTCCAGTTGGTCATAAGAAAAATAATCATCCAAGGCATCAAAATAGGTTACATAATACTTTCCATGGCTATTGTTTTTCCTGCAAGAAATTTGGTCACAAAGCTATGCATTGCAATAAGTCTTTGAATAGCCATAGTAAGGAAAATTTTAACTCTTTTGCACCTCTTATGAATAAAAATGTCATGTGTTACAAGTGCAAGAATTTTGGGCATATAGCAAGGATGTGCATTTTGGATAGATCTAGACTTGAGTTCACTAAAAAGAGAAATGAGATCAAATCTAAGTCAATGATAGTTCAAACTGCTTTTCATGCTCAAGACAAAGTAGAAAAATGGTATCTTGATAGTGGTTGTTCAAAACATATGACTGGTGAAAAGGAAAAGTTTTTGGTCTTAAAAGAAACAAACAAAGGAACAATCAGCTTTGGAGATAACAGTGTCAGCTAAAATCATGGTAAAGGGACTCTTAGTTTGGATGGGAAATCCAAAACAGAAAATATGCTTTATGTAGAAGGCCTAAGACATAATCTTCTAAGTGTGAGTCAACTTTGTGATCAAGGGCACATAGTATCTTTCTTTTCAGATAGATGTGAGATAAGTAAAGAAAAAAATGGAAAACTCATTGTTAGTGCTACAAGGACTCCAAACAATCTTTACATGCTAAGTGAGATAAAAAAGGAAAAGTGTTTTCTAACTCAAGAAGATGAGAGTTGGTTATGGCATAAAATATTGGGGCATTTGAGCTTTGATAATCTTGTCAATATTAGTAACAAGGAAGCAGCTAGAGACTTGCCCAAAATAAAAAGGCCCCATAACATCATTTGCAGTCCTTGTCAACATGGAAAATAGAACAGAACCAATTTCAAATCAAAAGGGTATACTTCTTCAAAACCATTGGATCTTATTCATATTGATTTATGTGGCCCTACAAAAACTCAGAGCATTCAGGGAGAAAACTACTTCATGCTGTTTATAGATGACTATTCTAGAATGACTTGGGTTACTTTTCTCAAAGAAAAATCTGAAGCTTTTGGAAAATTTAAAGCTTTCAAAGAAATGATTGAAAATGAGACTGACAAGAGAATCAAATTCTTAATATCAGATAGAGGAGAAGAGTTCACTTCAAATGAATTTGTGGAATACTGTGAGCAACAAGGAATCAAAAGAGAATATTTAGCAGCAAGAACTCCTCAACAAAATGGAGTAGTTGAAAGGAAAAACATAACTATTGAAAATATGGCTAGAGCTATGTTAAATAAGTCAAAACTTTCAGATGGTTTTTGGAAAGAGGCAGTCAGTACGACATTCTACATTATCACCAGGGCCCAACTTAGAGTCAATCATCATAAAAATCCTTATGAGTTGTGGAAAGGAAGACTAGGTACAGTAAAATACTTCAAAGTGTTTGAGAGTAAGTGCTTCATCAGAAGGGAAGATCAGAATTTGGGTAAGTTTGATCCTAGGTGTGATGAGGGAATCTTTCTTAGATATTCCAGCAGAAGTAAGGCCTACAGATGCTTCAACAAAAGAACTCATATAGTTGTAGAGAGCATAAATGTAATAGTTGATGAAAATACAGGGATAAGAGAACTAGTCAAGGAACTCAGTGATGAAATTTGTCAAGAAGAATTCAAAGAGGTTTCAGATGAAGAAGAGGAAAGACAATAGCTGCTTCCCAAAACTCCTTCACGATATGTTCAAAAAAATCATCCCAAAGATTTGATCATTGGTGATACAAATAGTAGGCAAACAAGAAGAAGAGTCATTCCTTCACATGATTCTACAAATGTTTCATTATTATATCAGATTGATCCAAAATATTTCAGTGAAGCATGTGCAAATAAGTTTTGGGTAAAAGCAATGGATGAAGAGCTAAATCAAATAGAGAAAAGTGAAACTTGGGAATTGGTTCCAAGACCTAAGGACAAGAATGTCATTGGAACAAAATGGATATTCAGAAATAAACTCAATGAGGATGGAAATATTGTCAGAAACAAATCTAGGTTAGTCTGCAAAGGTTATGCTCAAGTAGAAGGTGTTGATTTTGAAGAGACGTTTGCTCCTGTTGCTTGTCTTGAAGCTATCAGAGTATTTTTGGCCCTTTCAAGCTTCAAATAATTCAAGGTATATCAAATGGATGTAAAGTTAGCTTTTCTAAATGGGGTGTTGGTAGAAGAAGTCTACATAGAACAACCAGAAGGAGTGTCTCTCTCGGAACAATCAGACTATGTGTGTAAACTAAAAAATGCCTTGTATGGGTTAAAGCAAGCACCTAGGGCTTGGTACTCAAGACTTGACAGGTATCTTCATGAGCAAGGCTTCAGGAAAGGCATGGCAGATAGCAATTTGTATATTAAGAATGAAAATGATGATATGTTGATTATGGTTGTCTATGTTGATGATATTATTTTTGGGGGAAATAATACTCAGATGTGCAAAGTTTTTGCTAACACCATGCATAAGGAATTTGAGATGTCTATGATTGGAGATCTGTCATTCTTTTTAGGTCTTCAGATTGCTCAATAAAAGGATGGTATATTTCTCTCTCAAGGAAAGTATATCAAAGAAATGTTGAAGAAATTTGGGATGATGGACAACAAACTAGTGTGTACTCCAATGATTACATGGTGCAAGATGAGTAAATATGATGAATCTCCAGTGGCAGATCAGAGGTTGTACAGATCTATGATTGGCAGTTTATTATATATTATAGCTACCAGACCAGATATCATGCAGGAAGTTGGGTTAGTACCAAGATTTCAGGCAGCTCCAAAAGATTATCATGTTATAGCAGTTAAGAGGATATTAAGATATCTTAAGGGCACTATGGACTTTGGGCTTTGGTATCCCAAAGGTGATGATTTCACCCTCATAGCTTATACAAATGTAGATTGGGCAGACAGTATTGATGATAGGAAAAACACTAGTGGTGGAGCATTCTTTCTAGGAAAGAGTTTGGTTTCTTGGCTAAGTAAGAAACAACCTTCAGTTTCCTTATCTACAGCAGAGGTCGAATACATAGCAATGAGGGTCGGGTGTACACAAGTTTTATGGATGAAAACCACCTTGGAGGATTTCAAAGTCAAGCATGAACAACCCATCTCCATACTTTGTGATAATACAAGTGCCATAAGTATTTCCAAAAATTCGGTAATGCACTCAAGGACAAAGCATATTTCCATCAAGTATCACTTTCTGAGGGAGAAAGTGCAATACAAGCAGGTCAAGGTAGAGTATGTGTCTACTAAAGAGCAGATTGCAGATATCTTCACCAAACCTCTTCCAAGAGATACGTTTGAGTATCTAAGGGAGAAACTGGGAGTTGTACTCCCACCCCAAAATTAATCACCTCATCAGGAGGTGGGGGAGGGACTAATCTAAGAGGCTCATTCTTAGTCCTAAGCCCCAAAGGTGACCCTTTGCCATTGATGACAAATGGGGAGAGATATGAGTAAGGGGGAGAGCTTCAAAGTGAAGAGGAAAGCCTCAAGATAGGGGGAGCTGTTTATGTTGAGTTTCTGTGTTGTTGAGAAGCATGGTTTGCCATCAATGACAAAGGGGGAGATTGTTGGCAATTTTGGGTTTGAGATCCTAGCTTCTTGTCTATGAGTTGTCATTGATGTCAAAAGGAAATGACATTAATGTTAAGAGGATGTGTTGGCTTCAAATGTGGAATATTCCAAGAGAATATTTTTAAGAGAATCCGGAGAGATTCCATTGGATAGGGTTTTTATTAAAACCAAGTTAAATAGTTTTTATTAAAACCAATGGAGGTTCTCTTTATTATTTATTTAATTATTATTTAAAACCCTTAAAGGTTTTAATTAATTAATTAAGGGAGAAATTATTTTTAATTTATTAAAAATACTCAAAGGTTTTTAAACCTTTTTTTATTCTTAATTTATTAAAATTATTTAAGGGTTTTTTAACCCATTTTTTAAAAGACTTTTGATTAATTTTGAAATGGTCTTTATTTCTGCCGACGTCAATGTGTCTTCGAAGAGACTATTTATTCTCCAACTCCTAAGTTTGGAAGGCTAATTAATTCAAAATTCCCTGAATGCAATTTGCGGTGTTTGTGCTCTGTATTCGCTGCGATCAAAGGAAGACTTAGAAGCACGTGCGGTTGAAAAGTATTCGAGAGTTTTTTTTGAGGCTGAAGTGGAGAGAAGTTCACTTGTGAACTTCATATCCCACATGGGCTAGTGGTAGCGAAGGCTGCTGTTGGGTGCTGCATTGGCAGAGGTCGTCGTTTCAAGTCTCACGGGGGTGCTTTACTAGAGTAACACACGTTTTTATTAAAACGTCTTTATGCCGCGAAATTCGGAGTTTCTTGGACAGCAATTTATAAGGTATGGACACATTATTCTTATGAGTATGATTGGTGTATGTTTTCTGAAATAAGGTTGGAGTGAAAAGGTATTCTACTAGGTATCCTTTGGCTAGGTGTAAATCCTATTTTCTGGTTTGTTGAAGACTACTTATGCATTGTTATCCTTAAGGAGAGTTTTTGGTGAATGCATAATTTTTGGTTTGAGATAGTGGAAGCTTTGTGCACTAGGGTTTATATTTGTGAGTCTAGCTACTTGCATTGAGTTGGTGGAACCCTTGGTTGGTTGTTTTGAGTTTGATGGTTGAGTTGCTTCCATAGAGGTTGTTAGATCAAGTTATTGCTTTACTTGATTCATGATATTGGGCTTACTCCATTGAGTTGATTTGAGCAAGTTATTCTTTGCATTTGGTGATATTGTGTTGGTGGCTATTTTGTTCAAATATATTTGGAGGGAAAAGGATTTCTACTTGTTTCATTTTCTTGTGATGATTGGTTGAATGCTTCAAGGTTGATGTTGAGTTGAATGGTGTTGGTTGACTAAACCTTGTTTGATGAGCATTGTTGTTGAAACCCTAATTGATGGTGAAAATAACATGAGTATCATTGTTATGTGATTCTTTGCATAGTTGGAAATTGTTGGGGTTTCATGTTCTTGAAAGAAAACATTCTATCCTATCCATTTTAGATATTGAGTTGAGTTTTCAGATTGGGATTTGAGTATAGAACATATTGAGTCTCTAACAATTCTCTTTATGCTTCTATGAGTTTGACAAATCACATTGGGTCTCTAAAAATTCACTTTATGATTTCCTACTAAGAAAGTTTTTCTTAGTGAGCTTGCTAATTTTTTGGACAGGTTTCGATGGGGACTTGTGAGCAGTTTTGGACAGGTTCCGGTGGGGACTTGTGAGCAAATTTGGACAGGTCCTAGCAGAGGACTTGTGAGCTGAGTTTGATAGTTCTATTAGAGAACTTGAGGATAGAGGTGCATTGGTTCTATGAGAAGAACCTAAGGACAGATTTGGCAAGTCTTTGAGAAGGCTTGTATGCAGAGGATTGATTTGTTCAAGAGTTGGATAGATTTGATAGACAGAGGAAGACTTGTACTAGATCGACTGCCTGTGTTTGGTACAAGTTGCTGAGCTACTATGGATGTGATCATAGAAGGTAGAGGTCTCTTAGGCTAAGCATTAAGGACAGGAGGTCTTCGATGGAAAGGAGTTCCACATGCTGGCAAGAGGTAGAGGCAGTTGATATTCTGAGGGATCATTTCTAGAGCAGAGTGGAAGGTATCTCCTTTGGTCCGAGGCTCATAAATATTGTAATTGGGAAGGATTCCTAAAGAACTTTGAGATAACTTTTATAGAAATTTTTTTATGGACGTAGCCCAACCATTTTGGGTGAACCACATTAAAAATGGGTCTTAAATGTGTGATGCTTTCTGTCTTGATTAATGTTGTGTTGATGCCACTGCTATCTAAAGTTAAAATTATTAATTGGTTAAGTCTTATATTGTTCACCCCCCATCTCAGTATAAGTCCATGTTCTTCATTATAATGAACAAGCCATAAATTCTAGACCAAGACCCATTCATCATCCGCAAAATAATATTGGAGGTACCATCGGAGATGTTACTCGACAACAGGCCAACAATTCTCAACAAGATCAAACTTAGAATGATGGATCAGCTCCATTTGTTTTGAAAGTTCCTAATAAAGGGAATCATGCACCTAACGTTCAACCTAAACCTCCTTATAATATTAATGAACAATTATCAAATACTATAGCTAGAATTTCCCTTTTGGACCTTTTAAGATATTCTCCTACACATAGGGATGAATTAATGCTCACATTAAGCCAAATGATGGTACCACAAAATATTCAACCTGAAGCCATGGCCAATAATATCATAACTCGAGAAGTCGATTGTATTGACTTCCGGGATAGATATATACCACAACATAGTTTACATAGGGATAACCCCTTATATATTACTACCCTAATTGGAGATGTAGCAATTAAATGAGTCTTGATTGACAATGGTTCATCTTTAAACATTTGTACTTTTGACTTCTACCAAATATTTGGGTTTAGAAGTGACGAAATGAAAAGAACTGATATGATCATAAAATCCTTCAATGACGAAACACAAGAAACGTGTGGTGTTATTACTATCCCATTGCAAGTTGGTACAAGAACCTTAGATACAACTGTGTTTATTGTACATTGCCTTGCATCGTACAATATACTATTGGGTCGCCCTTGGATCAACGCGATGCGAGCTGTTCCCTCAACTTTACATCAATGTGTTAAATTCAAATTTAAAAATCAGTTGGTTACCATTCATGGTGATCCCAGACCCTTTGTTATGTGTGCTTTGGTAGAACCTGTTGGAGTTCAATTTTTCCCTACCCTATCATCCACACATCCTAATTATCATTATCCATATAAACGTGTGAAACACACACCCATAACATCATCTAATTTTTCTCCATCAACTCCACCTCTACATATAGTTCAACCATCTTTTGAACAAACCACATTAGGACCTCAAAAAGATCCTAAACCCACAACCAATGCTTCTTATTTTACTCCTATAACTTCCATACCTATAGAATCATCCATCAACATATCTACAACATATACATCCACCTAAGGCATAATTTCCACATCATAAGATGTAGGAAATGTTCCTTCTACCTCTTATGCTCTTATTGACGAGCTCTTACCCGATTTATCTAAAATTCTTATATCAGAGAAAATGAATGCTGCTATGCAAAATTCCCTTATTTTAAATAATTTTTCACCCTCTCCTCATAACTTGGGTCTCCCATAGCCTATGGGAAGTACTTACCAGGTCAGGAGCTGTGCTTTTATTTATAAGGGATATGACTGGGGAAGAATACCCAGAAACATCAAGACACATTATGATGGATATGCTCGATGTTATTTTACTAATGAGTATATTAAAGCTAAGCCTATAATGCTTAAATTGGGATATAAAGGGAAAGGTTTGGGACCTTTCCATAATGGTATGAAAGAATCTTTTGAGGTAGAACCATGGCCTGCCCGATGTGTTGTGGGCCTATTTCCTAGTAAAGGTCAGCCCTTCCCATTTGAGGATGATGACCAACTCATATGTTACCAAGATTATTTGGATAAACATAATGCCTTGTGTTTAATGAATAATCCATTTACATGTAATAAGCTATCTATAGCCTACCCTAAGATGATTGCCTAATCCGATGATGAGTTGGAGGGAGACATCTTCCATGATGTCTTCATTGAGGAACTATTACATCATGAATTTTATTTCGATGGCTCTATACCTAGTATAGTCTATTTTGAGGCTACGAATCCCCAAGACGAATTATCCAAACTAACCTTGGAAAAATTACAAGAATTGGGTGTTTCATCCGCCCCACATAATTTTGAGAGAGATCTACACATGGAAGTAGAAAACGTCATAAAAATTAACATTGGAACCAAAGATAATCTTCACATAATTAACATTGGATCAGAATTGAGTCAAGAAAAATAGGATAAATACATTGCATTGCTTAAAGAATATGAAGATGTATTTGCTTGGACATATGAATATATGCCAAGATTAGACCCTTTTGTAGTTATGCATCACCTAGTAGTCCATCCGGATACTAAACCTGTTAAACAAAAACTTAGAAAAATGCATCCTAAAGTGGCCTTACTAGTCAAAGGGGAATTAGAAAAACTCCTGAAGGTTATTTTTATACAAGCCATTGATTATGCTGAATGGATCTCAAATGTAGTTCTAGTAACTAAGAAAGAAGCTACCAAAGTTAGGGTTTGCACATACTTTAGAGATATTAATGTTGCATGCCCTAAAGACGATTTTCATCTTCCCAACATGGATCAGATCATTGATTTTACTACTGGGAGTAGAATGATATCCTTAATGGATGGATTTTTTGGTTATAATCAGATTAGGATAGCTCTTAAAGATCAGGCTAAAATAGCCTTTATTACCCCTTGGGGGACCTTTTGTTGGAAAGTGATGCCATTTGGTTTAAAGAATGTAGGTGCAACCTATCAATGAGCCATGACTTATATCTTTCATGATATGATGCATGATATTCTACATGATTATGTAGATGATATTATAGCTTGTTCCATCAAAGAAGATGATCATTTAGCTGACTTGAAAAAAGTATTTGATCGCTTAAGGGAATATCTTATCCGACTAAATCCAGCCAAATGTATATTTGATGTTAAGTTTGACAAATTATTAGGGTTTATAGTTTCTTTACATGGCATTAAAATTGACCCTCTCAAGATCACGACTATCACTAATATGCCTGCACCCACAAATATATCTGAATTATGGAGTCTACAAGGTAAGCTTCAAGCTATTCGTCACTTCATCGATAATTTGGCAGACAAAACATGAACCTTTCTTAAGCTTCTTAAGAAAGATGTCTCTTTTCATTGGGACGACGAATGTCGGGAAGCATTTGAACTCCTCAAACAATATCTCCTTAACCCAGATGTGTTTTCACCACCTAGATCTGATCACCCATTTATCTTGTATATTTTTGCTTTAGATCTTGCCTTAGGAGCTATGTTAGCTCAACTTGACGATGAGAAGAAAGAACGTGCTAATTATTATATTATCTGAAACTTAATCAGTTATGAAACCCACTACACAGCATTAGAGAAACTATGTCTAGCTATAATATTTTCTACATAAAAACTACACCATTATATGCTCAGTTAGAAAATGTATGTTATTGCCAAATTCGATCCTTTGCGGTATCTCATGAGTCGACCGTACTTATCTGGTCGTACAAAAAAGTGGGTTCTTGTGCTAAGCGAGTTTGAACTCACGTTTATAGGATATAAGTTTTTTAAGGGTCAAATCATAGAAGATCAATTAGCTTCTACACCCTTAGAGTCTACCCATCCCATCATCATTGAGTTTCTTGATGAATGCCTTAAATTAGAGGCAGACCATCCAGAGCAATGGTCTCTATACTTTGACGGAGCCCGATGCATGAGTGGGGCTAGTGTAGGTATTATTTTAATATCTTCCCAAAAACATCTTATACCTTTGTCCTTCAAATTAATGTTTGCTTGTACTAATAACACTGCTGACTATGAGGCTCTAATACTTGGATTACGAGCTGCCTTGGCACTAAAAATTAAAAATTTATTAGTTTTCGATGATTCTCAACTTGTCATAAATCAAATCAATGATGTTTATTAGACCGGAGATGATAAATCAAGTCCATATAAAGCATATGTATTACAATTATTATCTCTATTTGATCAAGTTACCTTGGAAGCTATTCATCGAACTAGCAACCGTATGGCTGACGCTATGGCTACAGCTGCATCTCTTTTGCCCTTGGAGTTAAATGACGAATATGCTACCATCATTATTTGTCGAATCTAGGAACCCACTTCAAATAAATCATGCTTAGAATATTTGGATGTGTTTCTAATCAACGAAACTACTCTTGAACCTTGGTACACTGATATATTTAATTTTCTTCAAAATGGGACCTTCCCTAAATGTTGTAATAACAACCAGCACCAGTTATTACATAGACGAACAAGTCACTTCATAATTATTGGCAATACATTGTATAGGATATCTTTTGAAGGCATCCTATTGAGATGTTTGAATCTAGAATAATCTAGATCAACTTTGAGTGAAGCCCATGATGGATCTTGTGGGGGACACTTCAGTGGTAGCACCATTTCTAAGAAGCTCCTTAGGATAGGATATTTTTGGCCTACCATGGAGAATGATGCACATGATTATGTGCGCCATTGCAAAAATTTCTAGAAACATGCTGACCTTTTCCATGCGCCTGCACAAGAGCTACAGGCTATTTCATCTCCTTGGCCTTTTTCAAAATGGGGCTTAGACATCATTGGAAAAATCAACCCTGTGTCATCTGATGGACACAAATTCATCATAACTACCACCGAGTATTTCATGAAGTGGGTTGAAGCTATGCCCTTAGCTTCTTGCACTAGAACCCAAGTTTCCAAATTTATTTGTAATCAACTTATTTGTAGGTTCGGAATTCCTGCAAATCTCATCTCAGATAATGGAACTTTTTTCAAAAATAAAGATGTCAAGAAATTATGTCAAAAATATAAAATTTAACATCGTTGGTCCACTCCCTATTATCCTCAGGGTAATGGCCAAGTAGAAGCATCTAATAAAACATTAATAAAAATTCTCAAAATACTGGTCAATAAATCTAGCCGAGATTGGCACTTTCAACTATATCCTGCTTTGTGGGCTTATCGAACTAGTGTTCACACTTCCATGGGCACTTCACATTTTGTTTTGGTTTATGGCGCTGAAGCTATTTTTCCCTTTGAATTATAAGTTCCTTCTTTGGCTCTACTACTTCAAGATATAGAAGTAGGAGATGAATATCATGCTAGAAGATTTAGTCAACTGGAACTCCTAGATGAGAAGCGCATCAATGCTTTGGAACATCTTTGTGCCTACCAAAACAAGCTCAAGCGAGCATACCTCAAGAAAGTTCATCATCGATCCTTTGAGATCGACGACCTTGTCTTAAAAAAAAATAAAAAAAATACTAATGCAACTAAAGATCTTAAAGGTAAATTCGAGCCCAACTGGCTTGGACCGTATATCATCGCTGCTAAATTTGGATTGGGATCATACCTATTAGATAGCTTAGATGGTAGATATCTTAAAGAACCTATAAATATTATGCATCTTAAACACTATTATGCATAAATATGGTCATGTCATCATTGTATATATTGTTATTTTGCATATTGTTTCATTTTAGTCATCCATATAAAAATTTCCAACAATAGTAGTAGTATTTATTTTTTCCATTCATAAATTAAAATCAAAATACAAAAACTTTAAAATCATCAAACTCTTTAAAAACATCTTTTATTTTCGTACCTATCAATTCTTGAAGTATTGCAGTTATATTTTCAATTATTTTGGATAAATTAGTATTTATTTGGAATCCTGCACTTTCACACTCACATGCTTAAATATCTTGATTTTATTTGGTATGATTATTAATCTCTCTTATATCAAAGTCAATAGTTGAATTAAATAAAGTTTTGAGCATAGAGAACTGATCTTGTTATTTACTTGAACCAATCAAATCTTTTCACATTAAAATGATTTCATTGCAAATTCGATATGATGCTACATAGTAGAAATGGTTTCTTGAACGAAAAGTTTCCCCTGCTATCCTATCATGCACATGGTCTAGAATCTTTGAGAATTGACAAAAGGACAAGCTCACCCCTGCCCATAATAAAAATCCCTTGCTCTACAACCAATCCGAGCAAATATTCCTAGTATAGGAAGAAAAAAAAAAAAAGTCAAAGAAAATGAGAAAAAGAAAAATATCATTTTGTACCATCGTCGCAATATTTCAGCATTGTCTCAATTTCCAAGAAAAAATACAAAAAAAAAAAGAACAGAAAGAGAAAAATCAAAAGCAAAAGCAATAAAATCCCTTTCCCTACCCCTTGAAAAAGAAAAGATGGGTGAATGAGCTTGAATCTCTAGAATTCTCAATTATTTAAAAACTGTGAGGTAAGCCCCATAATAGGCGGTTTGTGCCCAACCCGCTTGGCCTTGGGTAATCCCTAGCATGGTGATATGTCTGTCACATTAGCGACCTTATTTTTTATAGACCTCTATCTACTTATGGATTAGCTAGCTCTTGATGACCGACTTACATAGTAGTCTGGTACGGTTACATGCATATAAATCATGGTCAATGAACACTTATTTGGTTAATTTAAATTACTTGTATCAAATTATCTTGCTCAAAAATTAGTAAATGAACAATGAAATTGTACACACATTTGTATTTGAGATATTTTTGTATCATTATGATAGATCAAGATCGGCAATGAACTCACATCTGCACATGGGGTTCCTTATAAATCTAAATTTTGTCTTTAAGATAATTTAAAATATTTATGCAAATTGTCTAGAATAATTTAATTTTCTTACTTGAGAACATCTGTTTAGTATAAAAACAATTACATACATGTTTTTCAAAAATCCAAACCTCCTTTCAAAACATGCAATAAAGTCACATTTCTTTATATATTCGACTTCCGCAATGATGGTATAGTTCCAAAACCTAAACTAGAATTTTATGCCTAGCGCAAGTCCTCATCTTATATATTTTCTATTTATCTCAAAATCAAAAATCAATCATGCAATAAAACTAAAATATCAATTTCCTTTTTTGGATTTCGCGATGATGGTATAAGTCTATACCTATAATTCTATGCCTAGCACAAACCATTGTTCTAATTTTATTTTCCCATTCATTTTAATTCATAAAAACATATGGCTTACATCATTATGTTACACAATTGTGCTTTAAAAGGAATGCAAAATTTTCTATTTTATTTCATTATGTCAACATTCAATTTTGCAACCATGGTATAATTTCTAAGGAATTGTTCAAAATTTTATCACACTTAGGAATTTATGCCTAGCAAAAATCATTTTTTTCAAAAATATATATTTCATGCATAATTTTTTTTATGAAAATTTGAAAACAAATCATCACCATCATCATTTTCATCATCACAACACAAAGTCTTAAGACAGTCTCTTAAGAACCCTTTTACTTTTAATAATATTTCTATGCTGGGATTAGCTTGACGACCTAGTGACCGGCGACTTCATGAAATGGTCTATAACAACAACAATGTCCTTTGAAATTATTGTTAGAAGTCTCTTTATTTTTCATCAAATTACCACAAAACAACCAATTTGTTTACATCAGATTATTGCATTTAAATTTTACAGCATGACATAAAATTATAATTTATCTCCAATGACATAATTACATGAATAATCAACCAAACAAATCCAAAATTAAAGCATCATACAACATATACAAAAGTCATATAATCAAAAAGACCATATATATATATCAAAAAATTATGTACATCATCTCAAAACTGGATTGGTATGCCACAATCTATACCCTGGCATACTCAATCCTCTCATAATAATATATGCAATCTACAGTCTATAGTAGCTAGCCTTGAGTAGCCCTTGAGCTCTCAACCTCATCTCCTCCCCCACCCTGATGTGGAGGAGGTGGTCCCATAGAGGTTCAAGCTGTGTCCCGGGTCCTCACCATCAATCGTGAGGAAGTCCTCGACGATCCCACCCTGATTGACTCTACAATGCTGATTGGAAGCTATAAACTCTGGCCCTCTAGAATCATATGGAAGTATACTCCCTGATATAATGTGGTCTGATCCATAGACCATGCCAACTCCTGCATGCTCACCCCTCCGCTCTGAGCCCTGATCCATGTAGCCTCATCCTAAAGTGTTTGCACCTGAGACCAAAGGCAGGCAACCTCAGCCTGGAGAGCCACCGTCTCACTGCTTTCCCCTACCTCGACACCCTTACCCTTATTGGGTGATGGTGGCATCTCCCCCTACTAAGAAGGGAATCCCTCCTCCCTCCTCCCTGTTTGCTACGATATCTGTGGAGCCTATGGCATCCTCTGGCGTCTCTCCTACAGAGACCATCACTACTCTCTACCTTTGTAACCCCGTGCTACCTCAATGGTAGCCTGGTGCTGCCTCCCCATCCGTCGCATAATCGTGTGCATAAAACCCTATGCCCTCGTCATCTGAGGAGGGTGAATGCCTATGTACCAGGCATCATATTCGTTAGCAACCCCTGTATCATCCCCATCCACTAGCTAAATGACAATATCATTCATGTCTTGGCTCCAAAATCACTGCATATCTGGAGCCCCACTTAGTGTAGTACTATCCCAAATAGTCCGAGAGTACTCATAGTCCTTGAGAGATGGGATCCCCTGTTGTAGATCGAACTATCATAGAACTCGGTCGTAGCGATGGAGCTTTACCTCTCCCTGCTCCATCCTCAGCCAGTAGAATTGCTTGATGCAAGATAGATCTTGTCCATACTCTCCCCACCCTGTATGCTCTCTCCATGGCCTCTAGGTGATCTGGTCTAGGATGAGGTCATCTAGCAACCTCTATGACATCGACAGATCTATCTGCCATTGTGACCCTCTCTAGAGCCACCAATAGAAAACCTAGGGTCTCTCCCGATCAACCCCTATCAGTGGGAGTCCTACCGGCCTTCGCACCATGATGTGCTCCCAGCACCAAACCTACAGTAGTGATGTCAAAACCAGACATCGACCTCCCTTGTATATGACCCCATGTAGGATCCTATACAAGCGACATAGTACAAAGTTGCCCCATGCAAATCTATACCCATGGTCTCTCATGTCACAGACCACATCTAAAAGGAGCCAAGGTAATCTGCACCCGCTCTAGTGGCATAGCAGTAAGCCACCCACTACCCCTGCCAAAACCTGAGTCAACCTAGATGCCCTAGGCATCTGCGTCAGAGACTCGATGTTCACTTCGCCCTTCTCCAGGGTGAAGCTCGGCTCTCCGCATAGCCTCATCATAGCCTGGCCCTGACTGGCCGTAGGAGTCATAAAATGTCCTTGTATGGGGATCCTCAAGATCCTCCATACATCCTCTAGTGTGGGAGCCATCTCCCCTATCGATAACCAAAAGTAGGATGACCTCGAATACCATCTCTCTGCTAGGGCTGTTAGTAGCCCCATGTTTGTCGGTATTTTTCGCATCTCTACCACATGCTGTAGGCCGAACTGTGCCAGTTTGTCTCGCTCTGCCTGGTCGAGAGCGACCATGTCATCCCTCAGGCTCTCGTATTAAAATTTTTGACTCTTTAGTAATCCCCTCTACAAAATAAACAATAAAACAAAAAAATTCATTAATAAAACAATTATTACAATCAATTAAATGCAATTCAAACAAGCTTAATTTCATAAAAATGATGATATCGTCCACCATTGGATGATATCATTCTAAATTATATCAAATCATCCTTTGTAGGACAAAATCATTTTTGATTTCTCAACTTTGGGATCACCCCTTGTTGTACGGGATCGCCCCTATTGTGTCGATTTTGCCCTCAGACGAAATCGATGATTTCGATGAAATGGGGACGATTTCGTCTCGATGTCGTCGACGACCTAAAAATGGCCGCGATGCCCCAAAACAATCAAAATTTAAATTGCAAATTACACAAATTAAATTACAAATATAATTCACTAGGTTTAGATCCTTACCCGTAGCCCACGCCGGACCTCTATTGATTTGTGCGTTGTCTTGACCCTTTTTTCTGCAGAGCTCTAAAAACAATGAAAATGAACAGTAAAAATGAATTAGGGTTTTACCCTATTTTTCTTAATTTTATTTAAAAACAACATTTTTAATTTTGCTTTTTCGCGCTTTTACCTCAAACGTTCGATTTGGGTAAAAACATAGAGGGGGCACCATAGTAAACAGTCGTACGATTCGACCAAGAATCATCGTCTAAAAAATTGAGTAAATTTTGCTTTCTCGTAAAAAAGGAAGAACTCGTCTTTAACGCATTTTCTTCGGAAAATTCGCTAAAGAGGAGGAAAAATGTAGCACCCTAAAATTAGTGCAGTTAAACCTTAGTAAAAAGATAAAAAATTGAATTTTAACCTCGAAATCGCCCGTTACCCGCTTCCATCATTTTTCGTGCCATTTTTAGGAGTTGTTTTGACCGTTGGATGATATCGTCACCGATCAGACGAAATCATCCTAGATCTAACGAATTCGTCTGGAATAGAACATCTAGACGATTTCGTCCCAAAATTGATTTTCATAATTAGCTTTTGTTTCAATAGCTTCTCTAACTTGGGCAGAAAGCGTGTCTGCACGGTTAGAGTCTCCCTCGTTGGATATCTCCCAAATTGGTATGATCTCCAACCTCCTAACCTCTCCCTAATCCTATATAAATTGAGATTTTCTCATTTTATCCCCTTGGCTGACTGATTTCCCTGCTTGTGCATTAGAACACCTTCGTACCATCATTTGCATTGTGTATTTCAAGTTTTCTTGCAAGAATTTTACTATTTTTTAGCCGAAGCAAGCTTGGATCATCGTTGGCGATTCTAGACGATTTTGGATGATCCTGTCACAGATCGGCGATGATATCATATGATTGGAGGCGATATCGACTGCAGTCCAGATTGGGGGCAATCAGAGCTCGAAGTTTGCATTTCTTTATCTTCTCTCTTCATTTCTTTATGAATTAACTTAGTTTATTCTATTTCTGCATCCTAAAGTTCATCTTATTTAGCATAGATGCATGATAAAGTTAAACTAAATTATTAAATTAATGTATTTTCTTTAATTGTTATCTGGATTTATCATTTAGTCAAGTTCACTATTATTTCTACCATTTCCCCTTGCTTTTGCAGTTGTATTTTTGGTTTTTGGTATCTGTTTCTATGATTACAGGTTTTTGACAAATTCATCAAATCGACGACGATCGCGTCTAATCTCAGATGAACGACCATGATCTGAGACGATTATGTGCAATTGCATATGATTATGTAAGATTTGAGACAATCTGGACTTCTACAAACCTCAGAATCTTCATCAGACATCCGAAATTAGGTACATTCTATCTTATTTAGCACACTTTCTATTTGTAGTACTTGTTCATGTTTTCTGTATCCATATAAATCAATATTGGCATATAGAATAGCTTAGATTCATCTTGGCCAAACCTAGGATATGAATGATTAAAGTAAAAAATGAACACATCAAACCCATTCTCAACCTAGGCATGGAAACTGCCACTCAAAAGTTTCCTGGTGAACCCACCATCCATAAAAAATTCACCCTTATACCCCCTCCCCGAGAGGCGTGACCTTCAAAGGGCCTCTCAGTCCAAGTTATTGTCCCATCCTTCTTGCATCCCGATTTCGGGCGTGGATCCTATAGCCTGAAGGTAAGGATGCAAAAAAATTGGAGTGATACAGTTTGGAAGTAATTCTTTTATGAAAACAAAAATAGAAAATATTGCTTAAATATTGTGCTTTGGTATACGAATAGCCTTAATTGATATGTTAAAATTTATTTTATGAATATAAACATTATACATAATAGCAACATAAAACTTTAATATGTGAACTTATGAAAACGAAGGAAGTTGTATGTCTTTTGGACTATTTTGCCTATGAGTTGAACGCTTGAGACTTTCCATGAAGTAATGCCTTAGTGTTTGACTGATTGAAAAGGATTAATAAAATTAATTATTATAACATAGCTCTTATTTTAAATTGTAATTATCATAGAAGCCGCTGTATAAGACTTTATAATAACTAGTTTGGCTTTGTTTTTCGAACAACAATGTCATATAGTGGTCACTCTATGTTTAGTGGTCTGAGAATTTTGAGTTACAAGGCATTTTAAGGCTTTTCTATTAAATGAATTTATCGAATAAAGAGTTCATATTGCTTTAAGAGTAATTGCTAGAAATGACTAACGTTTCAAAAAATGAGTTTTGAAGTTTGAAAATTAATTAGAATTAGGTTATCTAAAATAGTTTGGAAAAGGTATTAAAGTGGAACGAAAAACCATCATTGAGAATAAGCTAATAGTAAAGAAAGTGAGTATTTTTTCAAATTGGAGTCCATGTTTAGGATTTCAAGGAACCCATTAAATGCGTGCTATGAATCAAAACGATGAAGTTATAAATTTTTAAACAATTAGATTTCAAATCTTCAAAATTAGCAAACCGTTGTGAAACCAAAAACTTCTTGATAGCAACTAACGTGTTGTTTTAACGAAGAATATGTAAACTCGTCAAGCTTTGTAATGACACCTTGGATGGCAGAATTTGAATGCAAAACAAAGCATTCTATGAAGAAATCATAAAATTATTAAATTGTGTGCCATATCGTCTTCCGAAATAAAGTAGATATAGAGAAGTTATTTCTTTTAGACTTAAATAAAACTAAATTATTTTTTAAGACGCATATAATTTATCATACCACATAGAGAAATGGATATAAACCTTGGAGTAAAAACAAAACTTTTACTTTAAAAGTAGGTTCTTACAACATAGAAAAACAATAGATAAAATAAACAGTTGAGTTAATTACTTTGAAAAAGAAATAAATAAGTAGCTTAAGGATTTTTTTTAATTATTATTTATGAGTGGATGAGGTATGTCATTAAATGAATTAGTTATTTTCTTTTTATAACTTAGAAATTAGAGTCATTGACCCTCTAGAATGATTAGAATGTTTAAAATTACATAGTAAGATATACTACAATGATTTTAATATTTAATTTCATTATAGTTGACTTTCTGTAAGTAGTTGACTAAGCTAAGGTTCAAATTCAGAATAGTAATAATACCTTAAAAAATAGATATGCAACTTTAGAAGTATTATATCTTTCTACCAGCACAGTCTAAAATATTGTTTCCATAAGTGCGAAGGTAGTGGAGGTTTTATTTTTTTTAAATACCTTGGGTAAGGGATGTATTTCAGTTGGTATTTTATGTGATCTAGTTTTCTTAGTTAAATTATCACTAAAATATATTTGCTTTATCTTCTATTGAAGAATTGTGAAGATAAACTTTGATATTAATCAATAGAGCTCTTCAAATAGGACATTAATTGTATTAAAAATATTTACTTAGAAAACTCAAAGTTACTTCTAGTATAGTAGTAAACTTGTTCATAAGTAAATAAAATATGATGAACTTCTAATCATAGCCTCAATATTTCTAATATTGTTACTTATAGACCCATTAATATTCATAAAGGATCCAATAATTTCATCAAGTAGGATAAATTGATAATGACATCGAGGAGGATGAGCATTCACCCAAATCCAAAAGTTCGTAGTGGCGGCTATTGTGATTCAGAGGTAACCATTATCTAGTGAATAGAAAAGGATAGAGGTCTTGCATTGTAGAGAGTAAAGAATGATGGTATGGGATGTCGTTCTAAGTTATCAAATGAGTAGTACATGAGGGTGCTCATGAAACTTACTTTGGTTATGGAATTGTGAACATGACTCAAGCCTGGAGACCAGGTCCTTGGGGTTAGAAGGTCTAGCGGTTGATGGTATGGGTAGTATCACTATCAACTGGAGCTTGATCTAAGGCATATGGTATGAAAGCCATAGTATTGGTGGATCCTGATAAAAAACTTAGATAAAGGTCAATAGTTAGGTACTGGCATAGTTACGCTAACTCAAGTATGGACCTTCAGGTTAAACTATGTTAATTGGATTAGTGGACCAATATGACAAGAGTAGGATCGTTTGTCCAAGTCCTCCATGTTATGAGGCGGGGAAATTTGTGCGTCCATTATTCTAGGTGTTATGGGACCTAGAAGGGCAATCCAATGCCAAGATCTGAGAACTCAAGAAAGGAGTGAGAGGGTATCATAAATTGCAACTTACCATAGAAAATTGATTGGTCCTGAGCACTTGAGATTCTTACTGCAGTGGTTTGATATCTTAAAGTGTAATCATATATGCCCAAGGGATAATACAAGTTGGGTGAACCTACATAATTATGTTTTAATGTGTTGAAACTTTTTGTTTTTGTATTTTGTCAACCAGGTGAGTGGACCTAGGTTGTCACATCTATAGACACCAAAATCTAGGCACTTGAATCCATCAATAGCTTCCCACCACAATTATCCATTATAATTATATATTTATACATATTTGTTTAATGTATATTTAAATAAAAATAATTTATATATTACATTTATATATATTTAATAAATATTTGTATATATGTATGAATTAATCCCAACCATTCATCATGTTTTAATCCTAACGATACATCCACATTAATCCATGCCACTTACCTAGATTTAATCTCCATACTTTATCATGCTTTAATTTGGGCCACACAAATTGTATCATTGGAACCCTAATGTGCCTAAGGGAAGATTATAAAGAGGATTCATTTTGATGACTCAAACCTTAAGAAGTTTGTGAAGTTTCCTAAGTTTTAGAATACCTTAAGTCATCTAAATTATTTAGGTTCTAAACCATACTCACCAATTCCATCCTCCATCGCTCTGTCTCACATCATTTGCATCTACCATCATCTATATTACAAACCAAATTTGGTTTTGTGACCTTCCCTTCAGCTACCAAACACCCCCAAAGCTTCTTGAATATCCTCCAGAGTCTACAAAGCACCCACTAAAGCCTACTAGGTGCATTTGGGTATTTATTATTAGTACCAAGCACCCATAAGTATTTCCCATCCTAGTTCTGCAACCCTACAACCCTCATGTGCTTCTAGGGCAAATCTACATAACCATCCTTTGCAACAACAACAAAGATAGAAATAGCAAGTGAAGACAAGGTAAAAGTTTATTTGCAATAATTTTTAGTATTATTAGATCTATTTTATAGTTTTCTTTATGCAATTAGGGTTTAGTGATTTATTTTTTGAGGGTCTCACATAGTGGAGCCCTCACAGATGTTATTAATCCTTGTTTGTTTATTATATGTACAGGTCTGAGGATCACATTCATTGGTAGCTGCTAAAGCTTGAGTGGCCTTGCATAGGATTCCAAAGCCCACTCACCACTCTTTTGGGATCAAAGAGGAGCAAGAAGACACCACCGTTAATGGGATTAGGGTCTCAAAAACCTTATCTTTTGTAACAATTGTATTAAGAGCATTGTAAATTTTATGTCATTTGTAGTGCTTTTGTTACTTTTTGTATATTGCATTGGTGTTTCACTTTTGCATTCATAGATAGCTAGCACACATTTGAAGGTGAAGAAAGTTAATTTTGAGTAGAAACTATAGCTGCAAATCAAAGAGTCTACAAGAAGTAAAAATAAATAGTGTTGCAAATCCAAGAAGACAAGCCATCAAGGAGAGCTACAAAAGAGTTAAAAAAATGGTGTGTTAATTTGATGTTATATAAAGTTATTGCAAAGTTTTTGAAATTGCTTATCAAGAGTTTTAGAGCTTCAATTTTTAGAAGCTATTAAGAGCTAGCAAAAGAAATATTTTTACGGCGTTATCAATCCAAGGAGAATACATCATTACACCATTATTATTATTCAAGTATATAAAAGGAGCCATAAGTGAATTAGTGTGTGTTTTTTTTTATAGTAAAGCTAAAACAGATTATTCTAAGTAATTATGGGGTTGAATAGTACTCAAATCAAAGGCAAAAAAATAGGTGTTTAAAAACACCAAACTTGTCATTTGTAGTGGTGAAGAAAAACTCTAAAAGAGTGGTGGAAATCACCACCATATTGAGCATATTGAGCAACAAAAAATAGGGGGGCAAAATCATCATCAACGTCCATTGATTTGGAAAGGAAAAGTACTAATGAAAAGTGCTTAAGGAACAAACCATTAGGCTCAAAAATTTGTTTTCCAAGGTGCTAGAAGATGCCATCATCCAAGATAGCAGTAACCTACAATACTATCCTACAATAGATAAGATCTATATAAAGATAATATATTGCTAAGGAAAGAGAAAAAGGAACAATGTGTACATCCCACTAGAGAAACCACCATTGGACCATCATTGGAGTGTAGTGGAGTTACTACAACTGAAGCCAACCTTGGGTGAATTCATCATTCCCCATATTTATTGGAAAGATAGAGGGGATATTGTAAATATTGTAGTTACAAAGGTAGAAAGAATACATTGAATCCAAGTTTATGATAGTAGAGAATACATTGAATACAAAGGCAACAAGAATACATTGAAGATAAGCTCGTGATAATACATTAAAGTGTCTAGAAAATTTATACATTGGAAAAGGAGTGCATGCATAAGAAAGCTCTACCATCTATTGAGAGCGAAGAGGAAGTTGAGTGCCCCTTGGTACAAAGGTTGAGTTAGAACACAAAATATAACATACGCAATAATAAAAGAGGAGCGTTCAATGCTATAATGCATGAAGAAAAAATCAATATTGCTCACCGACATAAGGAATATTACTCCACGTGTCACATCTGAATTCTACTCATGTTTGTACCATCTAAGGGGAGTCAAGAAGTCTCCATAACATATGTAGTACATGGCACATTACACAAGAGAATTGAAGCACCCCTATAGCCACCAGTGTAAGGAGTGGAGGTAGAATCATAGCAAGTTTGAAGCAAGAGCAATTAAGGCATAGTCAAGGGACATTCAAAGTGCCAATCATCAAGCAAGTTGACCAGAAGGAGTAGCACCAACAATTCGGTATATACAAATCAAAGAGAAGCACCTGAGTAGTAAAGGTAACACTTACTACATTATTTAATATTAAATTTTATACTAAAGTAGGAGGTATAAGGAATAAAGTGTAAAATAATATAAGGTTATAGTTTGAAGATATTATTGGAGTGATAAGAATTATAAATACCTTAGAAAATTATAATATTGAATTTATAAGCCTTTATCAAATATATTGAAGAATATTTTTAGAATTGAAGATTATATTTGGAGTTTTGTAAAATTTCATATTTAAGTTTACAAAACGAATTGAATATTTGCAAAAATAATAAGTTTGGATAATTAAGACATTCTACATCAAACTTGGATTACAAAAAAAAAATTACTTTGCAAATATTATTTTTCTAAATTTCTAAAGTTGGAGGAATAAGAAATCCTACATACAAGGTTATGCATAAGGTGTTGGACTCAAAATGTACTTGTAAAAACATGGTGAATCCTAATCAAAATCAAGGTTAATCCTAAGCAAATTAAATCAATCATCTTTACACCAAAATTTGGGGCATTTGAATCCCTAAAAGGTAAGATCGTATTTGTAGATAATTTTGATCTATTAAATCATCTTATAACTTTATAAAAACAACACCATGATATCAGGATCAAAAAGAGCTTTCCAAAGAGTATAAATATGCCTATGTTTGGATATATATTGTGGTGAATTGACCCTAAGAAAAATTTAGTTCCAAAAATTTTAGGCGAATGGGCCTAAAATTTGCCCAATTTGCAAATATTCACCACTGTATATAACCATTCCTACATCAACATAAATTATGAAATTTAGAGTTAAATATTTTATTCATAAATTTGGGAGATAAAAGGAATTCTACATAGAGATATTGCACTAGGGAGATAACAGGAGCTTCTACACCAAATGAGATCATAGAATCTATAAACTCATGAGAAGAACTATGGACTATTGGTATATAGACTCAAGGTCAAGTAGACATATGATTGGAGACTCATAAAGTAGAAGGAATAGGAGAGATTATAGTCAATATAGTAGATGGAAAAGGGATAATCAATAATGTTTTATTTGTTCCTAGATTAACTACCAATCTTCTCTTAGTTTCACAACTCATGGATCAAGATATGACAGTAGAATTCAAGACCATCAAAGGAAGAAAGCAGTATCATATTGTTAAACAAGGAGAAATGATAGCTACAGGATCTTATAAAGAAAACCTATTTATTCTAGACACTACTGCTCATCTAGCTCTATCAGTTAGAACTTCAAATGAAAGAGAATTATGGCATAAATGATTGGGTCATACTAGCGCATCATCCTTAAATGAAATAATCAGATACAAAATGGTTGAAGGGATACCAAATATTTCATGGGAATCTACAATCTATCCAAAATGTTTAGCAAGAAAACAACATAGAGTACCTTTTGAAATTCATCAACATAGATCTCAACAACCACTAGAGCTAGTATACACAGATCTATGTGGTCCAATGAATACTACTAGTATTGGAGGGCACAAGTATTTTCAGCTTTTTGTCGATGATCATACCAGGAAAATGTGGGTATATTTCATGAAATACAAGTCAGAAGCTTTCAGTTGCTTCAAACAGTTCAAATTTCAAGTAGAGAAAGAATCAAGAAAGACTATTAGAACTCTTAGATCAGATAGAGGAGGAGAATTCACTTCAAATGAGTTTAATCTATTTCTCAAATAAAATGGAATTAAAAGACAACTTACTACAACATATTCACCACAACAAAATGGTATTGTAGAAAGGAGAAATAGATCCATAATGGAAATGGTAAGATGTATGATAAAAGAAGCTCATTTGGATAATCAATACTGGGCAGAGGTAGTTCAAACAATAGTATATTTACAAAATATATTACCTACAAGAATACTTAAGAATATTACTCCCGAAGAAGTATGGTCAGGACAAAAACCAAGTGTTGCAAAGTTAAGGATTTTTGGATGCAAAGCTTATATGCATATCCCAAAACAGAAATGAACAAATTTGGATGAGAAGAGCATGGCAGGTATATTTGTTGGTTATGATGATGAATCAATAGGGTACAAAATAATAGATCCATGAACAAGGAAAGTGTATATAAGTAGGGATGTAGTATTTGATGAAGGATTCAAAGATGACACTAGAGAAGAAGAAGAAAGTAATTCAGAAATTGTTCTAGAACTCACAAAAGAAATAATATCAGAACCTCAAGTAGAGATAGAAATAAAATCTACAAGAGAGATAGAGACATAATCTACAGAGGAGATAGAATCAGAATTATATCACATAGAAATAGGTACAATTCCCCCAAGGAAAGAACCCATATGGCTTAGAAATACTCTTAGAGAAGCAAATTTGGAACAAATGCTAGATCTTACTACTACAAGACCTCAAACTCGTAGTCAAAGCAAAATTAATAGAGGGTTACTAAGTGTTACAGAAGAACCAACAACAACACTTCAAGCACTAAAACACTCATAGTGGAGAGCAACTATGGAATTAGAATATTCATCATTACAAAAGAATAAAACATGGAATCTAGTAGAGTTACCTCCAGGAAAGAGAGTAGTAGGTTGCAAATGGATTTATAATATTAAGTATAAAGTATATGGAAGTCTAGACAAATACAAAGCTCATCTAGTGGCAAAAGGGTACACTCAAACAAAAGGGATTGATTATGAAGAGACATTTGCACCAATAGCTAGAATGACTACTATCAGAGTAGTATGTGCCTTAGTAGCTCATCATGGTTGGCAACTACATCAGATGGATGTCAAGAGTGCCTTTCTTAATGGTGATTTAGAAGAAGAAGTCTTCATGTCTCAACCAGAAGGATTTGTTATCAAAGGACAAGAACATATGGTTTGTAAACTGAATAAATCCTTATACGGGTTGAAGCAAGCACCTAGAGCATGGAATATAAATATTAATAGTCATCTACTACAACACAACTTCAAGAGGAGCACATCAGATCCAAGTTTGTATACAAAAAAGGTTGGGAATGATATATTAATTCTCATAGTGTATGTTGATGATATAGTACTTACAAGAAGTTTTAAAAAATAATAACTGAGATAAAGAGGGATCTTGAAAAATATTTTGAGATGACTGATCTAGGACTCATGAGTTATTGTCTTGGTTTAGAAGTACATCAGAATAAGGATAGTATTACAATCACACAGACAAAGTATGCAAAAACCTTACTGGAAAAGTATAATATGGATAGTTGTAAGCCTAAGGATACACCTATGGAACAAGGACTACAATTATCCAAAGTTGATGATACCTCTTTAGTTTCAGCTACAAATTATCATTAGTTAATTGGAATTCTATTGTATCTAACAAACACTCGACCAGATCTAGTTTTTGTAGTGAATTATCTTGCAAGATTCATGCAAGAACCCAAAGAAAGTCATTGGAAAGCTACAAAAAGAATACTGCACTATGTCAAGCAAACCATAGATTATGGACTGACTTATACAAAGCATGATAAAAAATTTTGTCTACAAGGGTACACAGACTCAAACTATGTAGGATCTATAGATGATAGAAAGTCTACTTTAGGATATATCTTCTATCTTGGATCAGGACCAATTTCATGGCACAACAAGAAACAACATTTAGTAGCACAATCATCCATAGAAGTAGAATATCATGCAACCAGAGACACGATTTGTGAAGCTCTATGGTTACAATACATCTTATTTGATTTGGGTATAAACATAACTACAACTCTAATACATTGTGATAATCAAGGAGTACTTAATTTGATCAAAAATCCAATCATACATGAGCAAACAAAACACATTGAGGCTCAATGTCACTTTATCAGAGATCATTTTTAGAACTAACACATCAACTTAAAGTATGTACCTACAGAGGAACAAAGGGTAGATATATTCACAAAAGCACTAGGACAAAATAAGTTTCAAATATTTAGAGATCAGTTATGTAGCTCAAAAAAACATCTCAAATAATGTAATACAAGGGGGTGTTAGAATATATTCCATTATTTGACATGTAGAACAAGTGTCCTAGTTAGGTATGCATGTGTACACATGTCTATCATGCACAACTCTGAGGAAGTTGATGAGTCTTATGAGGAAGACAAAGAGTCTTAGTAGAAAGGCTATTTAGACATGAGAAAGCCTTAAGTTATGTGACACTTACTAGTCACTTACAAAGCATTGTACTATTTTTGTGAGATCTCATTAATGGTAGTTTTATGAGTTCATGTGGAATTTTTCTATTGGTTTTACTTGCTTATTATATTGCCATTATCATAGTTATAACATTGCATACTTATTTCATTTCCTTGAATAGTCGTCAAATCAAAGGAAAATAAATAGGTGTTTAAAAATACCAAACTTGTCATTTGTAGTTTATAGCATCAAAAGCTAACAATATGATAGTGAAAATCATAACTTTTCTCTGATTAGAGAGGTATTTTTAGATTGTTTTACTAGTAGTTCTTACTACCTTGGGGATTTTGGGGTGAATAGCCTAGATAATATCAAGGTTTTTAGCAATGCAACTACTAGAAGTCCTAATTTTCTATTGGTTATTTTGGCTTAGCTACTTGAATCCTCTTGCCTAATTTACTAATTGATAACAATAGGCACCAACGTCCCTGACTATTGAGGTGCTACAACTACAATTTATCACTACGGTTGGGCTATTTTCTTGGTTTTTTTTGTCCCTTTTCTCTATTGCCTACTTCTTAGACCATGTCAAATAGTTTGATTAGACTTGTGGTCTATTCGCCATTGTAGAGAGAAAAATTCACACCCCTTTCCCTCTAGGAAAAATGGATTCATTCCTAAAATGGGGATGGGACTTTTGCACACCTACACCTTGATGTGAGGGGTACTTGGTGGTGTACCTCCTTTGGTGAGGTTGAATAGATTTAGGTTCACCAAGAAGTATTTATAGACTACTAATTCTAGTAAAGGACGTTTGTCTAAATGTGTTCTTTCAGTTTACAAACACCTAAGTTTGATCCAAATGTGACTAAGAATTTATTTATTTTTTTTAAAGAGAAAAACCCCTTGTGGGGCTGCCTTGGTCTGAGAGACCATGAACAGGGGGTTCTATACCATCAAAGTCACCCGGGAGTCACACCTAGCCCTGCCCGCACCAACATTATCAATTGGATTTTGGGTACCCAATTCAGCTTTTTGGTAGGGTGGAGATTCGAACCTGGGACCTCCCTTGGAGGATTGCCCTCTCCTCTCCAACTCACCTACAACACCCGGGTAATGTGACTAAGACTTAACATATATGCAATTTTAACTTTCCTTGAAGATAAACAAACAACTTCTAAGCTACATGCATCTTTTTAGATTTTGTTCTCAATATTTTGGCATTTTGAATATTTTCATAGGAATTTAAGAAGATAGAATAAATATGATATTGAAAAGTAGAAATATGAAATTCAAATTTTTTTTTAAGAATAACTACCTAGTCTGGATTCCTTCTCAGATCGAATTCACAACTTATAAGTGAATTCACGACCTGTAAGTGATTTCATGGTTTTGATTTTATGGCTTTGAGTGCAAATTTGCTAAAAAACTATAATCAATTCCATAAAAATACTATATTTTTTATCAGTGTTTGAGGATATACCTATGCCATTGTATGATTGATCTTAGAGATACAATATTTAGGTTCCCTTGGTTCTTTTAGTAAACCATTAATAACAATGTAAATTTTTGATCTCTTGAGAATAAATGCAAGAGTCGACATGAAATGACATAAGTAGTGTACAAAGCAGAATGCTATTAGAAGCAAAATGATATAAATGTAGTATGCAAAGTGGTATAGTGATTCTAGAGATAAATATTTACCCCCAAATACCCTAGGTTAGTGAAGTTGCAACCTATAAGGTGAATTTGTGGCTTGTAAGAGAATTTGTAGAACTGCTTGTAAATTTTCCAAAAATGCAAAAAAATATGATGTGCAATAGCAAAAATAAAATAATTACACAACAAGAAACACAAAATGACTTTCTCACAATGAATATGTCATAAATTAGATCACTTGCTTCATAGTAGCAATGGTGACAATAGGATTTAGAAAAAAAAATCATTAACTCACTCTTCCATTAATTCATTCATTAGTCTTATTTGGGATGCAAAGTGTCAATTTTATAACTTGGATCAACGTGGCCAAACCAAAAAATCAAGAGAATCATAATGGTTTTTTATGGAGTTAATCAATCTAGGAAAATTCTAAATCTAAGAAAATTCATGTCCTAAAATTGGAGATTGTGAATTCACTAAACATGGGAAAATAAGCCAATTTAGAAAAAAACTAGAGGACCATTCGAGTGGTTATGTGGATTCCTAATTTAGAAAATTCACTGCCTAAAATTAGAGGCTATGAATTCATTAAAAATGAGCTAAAAATGGGATGGAAATTTGTGAGAAGTTTTAACGACGTGGGAAAAAAGGTGGGTTGATAGGTAGATGGATTTATGTGATCTAGAGGAGGGGAAGGATTATGAATTGGGTCAGAAATCCTTGTCTACATTTTTTCCCTTATTTGGTGCATTTATAATTCATAAATGCATCAAAGAAATATGTAGACACTTAAGCAAGAATGGTAATGGTTGATGTGGGCGAAAAAGAGGTAGATGGTTTATGATGGATGGTTCGTGTAAGATTTGAAGAACACAAACTTATATTGAGAGGGGGGGGTGAAAAATATAAGACCATTTTTTACTTTTCTTACCAAATCAATATTATGCAATGTACAAATAGCAATATAAATAGTAGTAATCAAAGCAATGCATAAATCACCACACATAATAGAGACACCAATTTTACGTGGTTCACCCAATGTGGGATACTCCATGGAGAAAATATTTCACTAAAATTTTCTCAATAAATCTCTTGGGAATCATTTCCCTATTACAATTTTAATGGACCTCTATCCAAAGGAGACACCAATCCCCTAATTGAGTTTGTGGATCTCTATCCATAGGAGAACTTTCACCTTAGATATGACTGGTGATCTTCTAGAAGAACTATTGTCCCCACTACTCTAGCTAATGGATATGTATCCACTAAAGACACCTATTCTCACTACCATGGCTAATGTATTTATCTCTAATGGATAATATTGTCCTCTATACTTTGTCACCTTTAAAGATATTTTTCAAATCTGCACTAAACACAGTCCTTTGATCTAGCATAAATATGTTCAATCTCTATCTCTAGTTTAGCACAAACTTGTACTCAAATATACACCAAAATATATCCTCAAATATATACTAGTAATAGTCCTTTGGTCCAACACAAATATACTCAATCTCTAACATTGGTCTGGCACAAACTTATCCTCAAATCTGTACCAAAATATGTCCTCAAATATGTACTAAACATAGTCCTTCGGTCTAACATAAATCTATCCTTAATTTATATCCTCTAATATGCACTAAACACAAGTCTTTGATCTAACACAAATTTATCCTCAATATATGTCTTCAAGCCTTAACACAAAGCTTGAATCAATCTCAAATCAACTCTGCTATATCTACCCCAAACCTTAACTCAAAGTTTGAACAAATAAATCAATAAAATCTACTCACAAGTCTTCTCAAAGACTTGTCTCAAATATGCCTTGTAAGCTTCCATAAAAGCTCACACTAATCTATCCACAAGTCCTCTTTAGAACTTGTCCAAATCTACTTAGCAAGTCCTCACTAGAACTTGTCGAAATATCCTCAATAAATCCTCACTATAACTTATCCAAATATGCTATCAATTTGTATTGTAATATTCCACAAAAGCTCACACAAATTTTCCCACAAGTCTTGTCAAAGACTTACCTCAAATCTACTCAAACATTCCTCATAGAACTTATCAAATCTCATAGAAATATAAAGGAATTTTTAGAGACTCAATATGTTTCACATTCATCAACTCTTAATCACTTTCAATCTCTCTTCTATCACATAAATATATACATAATTGTTAGAGAATAAATATGTTTCACACTCATCAACACTCAACCTATTTCTCAAGTCAATTCAGAATATAGAACAATTTGTTTCATAGAACTTGAATTATCACTAACACATCCACTTGACTAGGCTCAACAAGATCTACTCAACCAATCACTCATTGAAAAAATCGTTGCTCACAAACCCTAGTCCAAGCATATGAACACTCACTCAAATATTTCCAACAATGCTTATCAACCAAACTCACATAAAAATGATACTCATGTTATTTGCAAACCCTAGTTCAACTTCTTCACTCAATCAATCACTTCAACAAGAATGCTTATAAAACAAGGTTGTAACAACAACTCCCAATTCCAGAAAACCTTGAAGTATTAACTCAAAACACACTTACCAAGGAAAAAATTAATCAAATCCTTTTCACTCCAACTTAAAATTCACAACATTCAACAATCAATCACTTGGAATAATATGACAATACATTTAGTTTGATGTAGAAGTGCCCTTGGAAAACCTATCTCAATCACTATTTCCTTCCTTCCAATTTCAAGGGTTAGATAACTAGGGTGGATGTGGATTATTCACTTTTGATAACCTTGGTAGACAGGTGGTATCCAAAATCATCAATATTCTGGTTACCTATAGGAGATATGACAATTATGTTAGAGGATGTGTGGCAGATTTTATAGATTTTGATCAAAGGATAGGTAGTGTACTAGCCTATGGTACATGTGAGGGCTTTGGAGCAGTTGATTGAGGATCAATATTATGAGATCTATCATAGCAGTATCTACATGGAAGGGATGGTAGGGAGACCAAACATTTCTATATTGATAATTACGTTGAATGGAGTGGTTGCTAGATTATTTGCCTATCATTTGAGTAGGCAACATCTACCATGGTATTTAGCTTGAGTTGTGGTAGATACGAGGGATAGAAGGATGTATTTTACATGGGACCACTTTCTATTGTGTTGTTTGTATAGGATATTGTATAATGTCATGTATTACCACCTTGCTCTAGATATGGTGTTGGGAGCATTTGGTAGTGTACAGACCTAATGGATTGCCTCGATAATAGGTAGATGTGGGGCAGCAAAATGTGTATATATGACATCCCTTGAGGAGAGTGCATGGAGGAACTAGTAATTTGGATGTATCTAGGTGAGTGGTGGATGATTTGCATCCACAATGGGTGGTATGGAGGCCTTAACAGATGCATCTAGTATGGGCTAAGGATGGTGTGGAGTTAGCTCAGATGCAAAGGATTCAGTGGTTCCAATAAAATAAGGGAGAGGTAGAGATGTACTATTTTGATCGGGTTTAGTAGTAGTTTGGGCTAGTGCAATGGATACCAGAATTGGGTAACTTTTTTTTTTTAGCATGTAATGAGGGATCCACCAGGTGTAGGTGGTGATCCTGATGTGATCCAATTTTTGTAGCTTGATAAGGATGACCCTCTTTTGGTGGGTCTTGGATCAGATGATGTAGGGGTAGAGGATGTATACCGAATATGGTATTGGTATATTAGATCCCTAGAATCATCCTTGAGCTATCTCCACCTTCACGACCAATAGTGGATCGTAGGATGCAATTAGTGGTATAGAAGGTTGATTTCTGAAGGAAAAAGGATAGACTAGGTAGAGGGTAGCACCCTAGCAGCCACATGTACATGTAGAGGTAGTTGGTGTGATAGGGTTTGTTGGTGGTATAGAGGAGGAGTTGGAGATGGAGGTGATTACCTAGAGTATAGTGTATACAACATGCCTTCTCTCCTTGACCCCTATACTAGATGAATTTCCTTATAATATTACCAATATTCTTTAAAACATCCTTATCAATGAGTTGATGAGGTAGTGTAAAAAGTCTAATCCACACAAGAAACCTTATAATAATATTTGTCTCCATGAAAAAATTTCACTCCATGATATTATATATAATGCATATTTACCCCTAAACAAAAGATCACCATCCATTATTTTATCCCTTATATCTGAACTAGAGAAGATAATGAGGAAAATCCATTTGGAAGAAAATTGATGGAGTAATTTGAATGCAATCCTTACTTCTAGTTGATGTAATTTTTTATCTTAGAAAAAATAACCGGTATCCATAGAATTTACATATTAACCTTGTGGTTTTTTATCTTAGAAAAACATGACCGATATCCATAGAATTTACATATTAACCTTGTGGTTTTAAGAACAACTATGTGGTGTAATATCTTCTATCTATATGGAGTTTTCCATAGATTCATTATTCCTCTTATCACTAATTAAAGCATCCTTACTTCAAACTAGGGCATCCTTACTTCCAGTAAATACTATGAAAAAAGACGTTCATGCCATGTTACCTAGATTTTCTTTGTATAATTCCTTTATTTTCTGAGTTTCTCCTAAGATCTAGAACAAGACATGGTGCTCATTTCTACTCACACTTTACTTCCTACCTTTGCTCTCACTTCTCCCTCACTCTTGGCTTGCACTCCCTAATTAAAAATCTAATAGTCACACTTTTATTATATATATATATATATATATATATATATATATATATATATATATATATATATATATATATAACTATGAATGTATAGGTGAAGCAATTTTTGGTATTTAAGAGACTAAAATGGTCTTCATAAAAGATGTTATTCCAATTACTAAAACATAGTGTGCAACTCTATTTTTAAACTTTAAAACTTTTATTTGAAGTTCTAATATTTTACTGCTAAAACTTCTCAATTTGTACCAACTAAACTAAAATAAATTTAACCTTTAAAACTTCATTAATTTTAGTTTTACCAACTTCACATTCATTTTGTGGGTTGAGAACGAAAAATCAACTAAGCTTGAAAATTCTACCCGTCAACTCGTAGTGGACGTCAATTTCAGTGTTTGGTGCCTCAAAAAAGACAATTTTAGAAAGAATAAACAAGTAGGTGCAATGGAAAACCAATGTTAATATAATAATTGCCATTACTGAGTGGTCATGCCTTATAAAATTTAAAGTAGAAAAAGGCTAGAAATGCAGCAATCACCTCAAAACATTTAGTCGCTTAAAGTAATGAAACAAACATTAATTTATTAAAATCAAATCCCAAAGCGGGTATTTATTTTCTTCATTTTTAATATCTATTATGAGATATGAGATTATGATGTTTTCCTAAGAAACACAATATTGACCTAACACCTTTTACTCAGCTGCCAAACACCTCTTCATGATTCTCGAGCACCCACCAGAGTCTATAGAGCATCCACCAGAGCCTACAGGTGAGTTTGGGCATTTTTTATTAACACCAAGCACCCATGAGCATTTCCAATCCTAGTTATGTAACCCTACGACCCTCGTGTGCTGCTAGGGCACATCTGCGTAACCATCCTCTATGATAACAATGAAGAAAAAAATGACAAGTTAGTGGAGACAAGGTAAAATTTTATTTGCAAGCATTTTTAGTATTATTAGCTCTATTTTACAACTTTCTTTATGCAACTAGGGTTTAGTTATTTATTTTCTGAGGGTCTCATGCATTGGAGATCTATCAAATATTATGAATCCTTGTTTATTTATTGTATGTGCAAGTCTGAGGATCACATTCATTGGCATTTGCTGAAGCTTGAGTGGTCCTGCATAGGATACCAAAGCCCACTCACCACTCTATTGGGATCAAATATGATAAAAAAGACACCATTGTTTATGGGATTAGGGCCTTGAAAACCCTGAATTTTATAACAACTATATGAAGAGCATTGTAAAACCACATATTGGGGTGCATTATTTGTACAATTGGGAGATCTTCCTTTATCAATAAAAGAATATATGTTCTATGTAATTTTGTGTCATTTATAGTGCTTTTGTTACTTTATATATATTGCATTGGTGTTTTATTTTTGCATTCATAGATAGATAACATACATTTTAAGGTGGAGAAAGATGATTTTGAGTAGCAACTATAGCTGCAAATCAAAGAGTCTACAAGTAGTAAAAATAAAGGAATAGTGTTGCAAATCCAAGAAGACAAGCCATCAAGAAGGAGAGCTAAAAAAGAGTAAAAAAAAGGTGTGTTAATTTGATGCTATATAAAGTATTATTAAAAAGATTTTGAATTTGCTTATTAAGAGTTTTAGAGTATAATTTTTTAGAAGCTATTAAAAGCTAGCAAAATAAAGCTTTTTAGAGTGTCATTAAGCCAAGAAGAAGACACCATTACACACCATTATTTTTATTCAAATTTACAAGTTATAACAACATTACTCAAATATCTAAAAGGAGCCATAAACGAATTAGTATATGTTGTTTTTATAGTAAAGCTAAAGCATATTATTCTACATAATTATGGTATCTAAGAGTCCTCAAATCAAAGGTAAAATTTAGGTTTCTAAAAACACCAAACTTGCAGTTTGTAGTGGTGAATAAAACCACTAAAAGAGTTGTGGAAATCACCACCATATTGAGAAATAGAACATAGGGGAGAAAAATTATCATCAAAATCCATCTATTTGGAAAGGAAAAGTACTAATAAAAAGTGATTAAGGAATAAGCCATTAGGCTAAAAAATTTGTCTTCCAAGGTGCTAGAATATGCCATCATCCAATATAGCAACAATCTACAATAGATAAGCTCTACATAAAGATAATATATTGTAAAGGAAAGAGAACAAGAAACAAGGTGTACAACCCACTAGAGAAAGCAACATAGGATTCTCTACTATTCATCATTGCCCATCTTCACTAGAAAGATAGAGGAGATATTGTAAATACTACAGTTACAAAGGTAGCAAGAATACATTGAAGTAAAGCTTATGATAGTAGAGAATATGTTGAAGATAAAGGTAATAAGAATACATTGAAGATAAGCTTGTGATAATACATTGAAGCGGCTAGAAAGATCATACATTGTAAAAGGAGTGCATGCATAAGAAAGCTTTACCATCTATAGAGAGCAAATAGGAAGTTGAGTACCAATTGGCACAAAGGTTGAGTTAGAACACAAACCTTAATGCATGCAATAAGGAAAGAGGAGCACTCAATGCTCTAACACGTGAAGAAGAAATCAATAATGCTCACCAGCATAAGGAATATTACTCCATATGTCACATCTAAATTTTACTAATGTTTGTGCCATATAAAGGGAGTCAAGAAGTATCCATAATATAAGCAATATGTGGCACATTACACAAGGGAACTGAAGTTTCCCTATAGCCACTAGTGTAAGGATTGGAGGTAGAATCATAGCAAGTTTGAAGCAAGAGCAATTAAGGCATAGTCAAGGGACATTCAAAGTGCTAGTCATAAAGCAAGTTGACCAAAAGGAGTAGGGCCAACAATTAGGCATATACAAATAAAAAAGAAACACTTGAGTAGTAAAGGTAACACTTACTACATTATTTAATATTAAATTTTATATTAAAGTAGGAGGTATAAGGAATAAAGTGTAAAATAATCTAAGGTTAGAATTTTAAGGTATTATTAGAGTGATAAGCATTATAAATACCTTAGAAAATAATAATATTGAATTTAGAAGCCTTTATCAAATATATTGAAGAACATTCTTAGAATTAAATATTATATTTGGGTTTTTGTAAAATTGTATATTTAAATTTACAAAACAAATTGAATATTTGTAAAATTAATAAGTTTGGAGAAATAAGACGTTCTACATCAAACTAGGATTACAAAAAATAAGTCCTTTGCAAATATTATTTTTCTAAATTTCTAAAGATGGAGGAATAAGGAATCCTACATACAAGGTTATGCATAAGGGGTTCAACTCAAAATTTACTTGTAAAAAAATGGTGAATCCTAATCGAAATCAAGGTGAATCAAGGTGAATCCTAAACAATTCAAATTAGTCATCTTCACACCAAAATTTGGGGCATTTTAAGCCTTAAAAAGTAAGATCATATTTGGGGAAAATTTTAACCTATTAAACCATATTATAACTTCATAAAAACAACACCATGATATCACGCTCAAAAATAATTTTCCAATGAGTATACATATACCTATGTTTTGATATATATTGTGGCAAATTGACCCTAAAAAAAATTGGTCCTGAAGCTTTTAGGCGAATGGGTCGACATTAAGGGTCCTCATATTTACCAATTTTCAATTTTGAAAATCCTAATATTCACCCAATTTGCAAATATTCACCACTATATATAACCATTCCTACATCAACATATTTTAAGATTTTTTTTTTTAATTTATATGGTGGAATCGGTAGCCACCATGAATTCGAGCAAGTTTATGAAATTTAGAGTTAAATATTTTATTCATAAATTTGGGAGAAAAAAAGATTTATACATAGAGATATTGTAATAGGAAGATAACATGATCTTCTACACCAAATGGAATCGTAGAATCTATAAAATCATAAGAACTATGGACTATTGGTATATAGAGTAAGGGTCAAGTGGACATATGACTAAAGGAAAAATTATTTAAGTCTTTATGAGCAACAAAATATAATCCAATTACAATAGCTAACAGTAAGATCTATAAAGTAGAAATAATAGGAGAGATGATAGTCAATCTATTATATGGAAAATGGATAATCAATAATATTTTATTTTTTCATATATTAACTACAAATATCCTCTTAGTATCACAACTCATGGATCAAGATATGATAGTAGAATTCAAGATCTTCAAAGGAAGAAAAAAGTATCATATTGTTAAACAAGGTAAAATGATAGCTACCGGATCTTATAAATAAAACCTATTTATTCTAAACACTATTGCCCATCTAGCTCTATTAGTAAGAGCTTCAAGTGAAAGATATTTATGGCATAAATGATTGGGTCATACTAGCGTATCATCCTTAAATGAAGTAATCATAGACAAAATGGTTGAAGGGATACCAAATATTTCATGGGAATATACAATCTATCCAAAATATTTAGTAGGAAAAAAAAATAGAATACCTTTTAAAATTCATTAATATAGGTCTCAACAACCACTAGAGCTAGTATACACAGATCTATTGGTCCAATGAATACTACTAGTATTGGAGGGAACAAGTATTTTCAGCTTTTTGTCTATGATCATACAAGGAAAATGTGGGTATATTTCATAAAATATAAGTTAGAGGATTTTAGTTGCTTCAAAAAGTTCAAATTTCAAGTAGAGAAAGAATCAAGAAAGACTATTAGAACTCTTTGGATGAGACGAGCATGGAAGGTATATTTTTTGGTTATGATGACGAATCAACAAGGTACAAAATAGTAGATCCATGAACAAGGAAAGTGTATATAAATGGGTATTTAGTATTTGATGAAGGATTCAAATATGACACTAGAGAAAAAGAAGAAAGTAATTCAGAATTTGTTCTAGAACTCACATAAGAAACAAAAGCATAACCTCAAGCAGAGATAGAAACAAAATCTACAAGAGAGATCAATATAAAATCTATAGAGGAGATAGAATCAAAATAATATCACACATAAATAGGTACAATCCCCCAAGGAAAGAATCCATATGGCTTATAAATACTCTTAGAGAAGAAAATATGGAACAGATTCCAAATCTCATCACTACAAGACCTCAAATTCATAGTCAAAAGCAAAAAAAAAGAAGGTTACTAAGTGTTATAGAAGAACCAACAATAACAATTCAAGTACTAAAACACTCACAGTGGAAAGAAGCTATGGAATTAGAATACTCATCATTACAAAAGAATAAAATATGGAATCTAGTAGAGTTACCTCCAACTTAAAGAGTAGTAGGTTGTAAATGGATTTATAAGATTGAATATAAAGAAGATGGAAGTCTAGAAAAATATAAAGATCATCTAGTGGCAAAATGATATACTAAAAAAAAAGGGATTGATTATGGAGAGACATTTGCACCAACAAATAGAATGACTACTATCAAAGTGGTTTATGCCTTAGCAGCTCATCATGATTGGTAAATATATCAGATGGATGTCAAGAGTGCCTTTATTAATGGTTATTTAGAAGAAGAGATCTTCATGTCTCAACCAGAATGTTTTGTTATCAAATAACAAGAACATATGGTTTATAATCTGAATAAGTCCTTATATAGTATAAAGCAAGCACCTTGAGCATCAAATATAAATATTAATAGTCATCTATTACAACATAAATTTGAGTGGAGCACACTAGATCCAAGTTTGTATGCAAAAAAGGTTGGGAATAATATATTAATTCTCATAGTGTATGTTGATTATATAGTACTTATGAGAAGTTTTAAAAAACTATTAGATGAGATAAAGAAGGATCTTGAAAAATATTTTGAGATGACTGATCTAGGACTCATGAGTTATTGTCTTGGTTTAGAACTACATTTGAATAAGAATAGCTTTACAATCACATAGATAAAGTATACAAAAACCTTACTGGAAAAGTATAATATGGATAGTTGTAAACCTAAGGATACACCTATGGAACAAGGACTACAATTATCTAAATTTGATGGTACCTGATTAGTTTCAGGTACAAATTATCATTAGCTAATTGGAAGTTTATCGTATCTAATACACACTCAACCCGATCTAGTTTTTGCAGTAAATTATCTTACAAGATTCATGTAAGAACCCAAAATAGTCATTGGAAAGATACAAGAAGAATATTGCACTTTGTCAAGAAAACCATGGATTATGAACTGACTTATACAAAGAATGATAAAAAATATGTCTAAAAGGGTACACAGACTCAAACTATGCAGGATCTATCGATGATAGAAAGTCTACTTCTATATATATCTTCTATCTTGGATCATGACCAGTTTCATGGAACAACAAGAAACAATGTTTAATAGCACAATCATCCATAGAGGTAGAATATCATGCAACTAGAGACACTATTTGTGAAGCTCTATGGTTACAATACATCTTTTTTTATTTAGGTATAAACAAAACTACAACTCTGATACATTGTGATAATCAAGGAGTACTTAATTTGATAAAAAATCCAATCATACATGAGTGAAAAAAACACATTAAGGCTCAATGTCATTTTATCAGAGATCATTTTTAGAACTGACACATCAGTTTAAAGTATGTACCTCTAGAGGAACATAGGGAAAATATATTCACAAAAGCACTAGAAAAAAATAAGTTTCAAAATTTTAGAGATTAGTTATGCAACTTATGTAAAAACATCTCAAATAATGTAATACAGGGGGATGTTAGAATATATTCCATTATTTGAGAACAAGTGTCCTAGTTAGGTATGCATGTGTACACATGTCTATCATGCACAACTCTGAGGAAGTTGATGAGTCTTTTGAGGAAGACAAAGAGTCTTAGTAGAAAGGGTATTTAGACATGAAAAAGCCTTAAGTTATGTGATATTTACTAGTCACATACAAAGAATTGTACTATTTAAGTGAGATCTCATTAATAGCAGTTTTATGAGTTCATGTGGAAGTTTTCTATGAGTTTTACTTGCTTATTATATTGCCATTATCATAGTTATAACATTGCATACTTATTTCATTAATTCAAGTTACATTTCCTTGAGTTTATAGTATCAAAGCTAACAATGCAAAAGAGAAAATCACAACTTTTCTCTGATTAGCTAGGAATTTTTGGATTGTTTTCGTGGTAGTGCTTGCTATCTTGGGGTTTTTGGGGTGTGTTGAGTGGTATTTTCACCCAGTTGTGAAAGTACACTCTCCTTTAGGATTTGGGTTCCAAATCCTCTCTTGCAAAGAAGTTAAACAAACAACTTCTCCAAGGTTTCCACTGTATTAGCATTTGCATATGTGTATTAGTAATCTCAAATAAAGATATTCAATTTAAATGCTTGGAACACCTTAGTGATTGCAAGTAACTGTAAACAAGGGGCAATGTTGGTTTATTTTACCGTGAAACTTTAGTGATTGTTCATTGAACCAAAATAGAGCAAATATGAGTTGGCCCTCATATGACCACGATGTAGTGCTCAAATTACCCTTCTTTCGTCAAATTAGATTTTTTATGAAGAGAGGGTAATTTTAGGCACAAACAATGGAAATTTGTGAAATGCCATAAAACATAATTCCTTCAATGAAATTGGAATTTTCATGAAGGGAAATGTCATCATAGGCTCATGAATGAAACATGAAACTGAACAAAAAAATGAAATTCGGCCCAAAAATAGAAATTTTCAATTTTCGGATTTTTTTAAAATCTGTAACAAAACAGCAACTTCGATGAATTTTTAAAAATACTAAACAACTCCGAAAATGAAATTTCAAAGTGTGTATGGGAAGTATGAAGTATAATATACGCAATGGTGAAATTATTTTTGGATTTTGAATTTTTTTAAATGTTTATTTTAATGCCTGAAGATTAAAAAAATGTTAAAATTTTTGGAAAATAAAATGCAGAAAAAGTTGAAAAGAAATGTAGAAAACTAAAAATAAAATGCATTCAGTATGACGCTATCCTATTTCGACAAAACCAAATATATGAGGTTTTCATGCATGCAACTTAACCTATTGGACCTGCAAAACAAGCACGATTCGAAGAAGCTAAGTGTTGGCTCCTAGGGTTTTAAATGAGGTTTTCAGATTTAGACATTCGCATGAAGCAACCAAGAAACTTGCATAAACTCCATTTACAAGCCTAAAATCTAAAAAGGGGAAAAATAGACATTTAATCTTGCATGTAGAAAAATGAATCCTTCTTTCTTGTCCATAAGATGCAACTTTCTAAAATTTTTTGTATTAAAAATGTGTCACTTTACAATAACAGAAATTTCTGGTTTTCCCAAACCAGTCAATGGAAGAAAAACAACCCAAACAAGTCTAGAATGGCCCTCTTGCCTTCAAATCTGCGACACTACTCACAGCAGTTTCCAACCCCATCTGGCCTCTTTGAATGGCGTATTTAAACTTCTGAAAATTTTGTTTCTCCTTCCATGATGGTTCGTTTCATTTTTCGATGGCTGTTATTTTCACCTTCCCTGACTGTTCATTTCATCTTCCCATAGTTCATTTCACCTTCCCTTGTGTATGCACGTGCTTTGGTTTCCATTTTATGGTCCTTCATCACGAAAATGTAACATGTCGCGATATCACGACACTTTTGCCTCCTTGCTCTCTTTTGTTGGTTTTATCCGCGAAAACGTAACATGTGATATTGCGACACTTTTCTTCTCTTGGCCATGACAATGCAACATGTCACAATATCGCGACACTTTTCTTCTTTTGGCCGCAACAATGCAACATGTCACGATATCGCGACGCTTTTCTTCTTTTGGCCGTAACAATGCAACATGTCGCGATATCGTGACACTTTTTCCCTTTTGGCCGCAACAATGCAACATGTCACGATATCGCGACGCTTTTCTTCTTTTAGCCGCAACAATGCAACATGTCGTGATATCGCGACACTTTTTCCCTTTTGGCCGCGACAATGCAACATGTCGTGATATCGCGACACTTTTTCTTTCTTTTGTTCTGCTTGTGAAAATGCAACATGTTGCGATATCACAACACTTTTTCTTTCTTTTGTTTTGGTCGTGAAAATGCAACATGTTGCGATATCGCAACACTTTTTCTCTTTTGGCCGCGATGGTGCAACATGTCATGATATCGCGACACTTTTCTCTTTTGGCCGCGATGGTGCAACATGTCGCGATATCGTGACACTTTTTCTCTTTTGGCCGTGATGGTGCAACATGTCACGATATCATGACACTTTTTCTATTTTGGCCGCGATGGTGCAACATGTCATGATATCGCAACACTTTCTTCTCTTTTGGCCATGATGGTGCAACATGTCGCGATATCGCGACACTTTTTCTCTTTTGGCCACGATGATGCAACATGTCGCGATATCGCGACACTTTTTCTCCTTTGGTCGCGATGATGCAACATGTCACGATATCGTGACACTTTTTCTATTTTGGCCGTGATGGTGCAACATGTCGTGATATCACGACACTTTTTCTCTTTTGGCCACGATGGTGCAAAATTTCGTGATATCGCGACACTTTTTCTTTCTTGTAGTGTTTTGCCTTTTCTTTGATCTTTAGCATATGGGCCACTTTGGTCTTCTTGGAAACTTGTAAAAAATGTGGGTCCCCAATTTTGGGGTACGTTGTGGAGTAGCCACAACAAATGGTGACTCTACTGGAAAATGCTCCTGAGCATTTTGGTGAGAACTCAACCTGAAAATACATGAAATCAAATACAAGAGTCAGCCAATATCCAAAGAATGCAAACATATCAGAAATACATGAAGCTTTAGAATTGCTTGCATCAGCTCGATGTGTGTAATGTGCTTCAATCCATATCATTTGAAACTCATTCAACTTTCCATTTTCAGTTTCACTTATGATTTGTATGCAAGGCTATGAATGATTTGTGCAGGATTTGATGTATGACAACTATGCTAGAGATATAACAACCTGTTTTGCAAAAGCTCAAACTTTCTAGTATCATAACAAAAACTGTCAAACCCTCTTAGGAACAAATATGTGCATACTGAATTAATTTACTAGATCCCAAAGTTGGTTATGTGTCACTACCATCTTGAACCCATGTGCAAGTGTAAGTGAAATCAGAGCTTTTGGGAATAAGATTCCCAACCTAAGCGAGATGGGAATTTAACCCTATCCTTGCTACTCTAATCTGGAGTTTATTACCTCATCTTGAACAAAATGATTTAACCTATTATGGATGAAATTGTCAGGCTAGCCTGTCCGTTTGAGCAGTCGGTGGTCTTGCTTTTAGACAAGACATGTTGCCACGCATGAGCATACTCCACTCGCCACCAAGGCGTCCATAGCCCCAGTGGAGATCAACCCCATAATCCATGATTTGAATTTATTTTTGATTTCTTGATCCTTGGGGATGACTACCCATCCTTGCAAGGGACATGTAGTACGATCCTTCCAATCCAATATCAATGATGCAAAAAAAAGTAAAATGAAACATATTCGCTTTGGAATTTTGAGTTCTTGATTGGGCCAAAATAGAAGCTTTGGGGAATCAGATTCTCAACCTAAGCGAGATGAGAATTATACCCTATCCTTACTACTCCATGAAGGTCAAATCAGAGCTTTGGGGAATTGGATCCTCAATCTAAGTTCGATGAGGATTTAACCCTATCCTTACTACTCTGATTTTAGGCTTTAAGCACTATAGGAATGGTAAAAACCAATTTTTTAAGGATTATGCTGCATAATAGGACAGACACAAAATACTCCTTTCGCCTCACCTTTTCTTCCAAGTATGGTCTTGACCATTTTGCTCAAGATCCTCTTTAATATGTGTAAAACGTGCTTGGTTCAAGATAGTTTGGGCATCATTTTCCAACCTTAGGATCCTTTTAATATATGTTATGTAATAACCCTAAGAGGATTCGACACCTTTTCAATGATTGTATTTGAAATGTAGATGCAACTGAGATGAAATGCATATGCAATGCGGAATGTAACATGAGATATGGATGAATGCATTGCTCTTTTTGAAATGTGGATGGGGTATATCACCTACTTTGCCATAATTTATAAAACTGACAACTTCATGCATCACAAGTTCCAAACGATATTATTTAATGTGTTTGCGATATTCGTGGAGCTTTTTGCAATACAATTCCGATGTTTCATATTCTCCTAGTCTTAGTTAACATTCATAAGGAATAAGTTGACATCTTGCCTTTTTTTTTTTTTTTAGGACAAACCAAAAGTGTCCAAAGGACCAACACACAAAACTTAAACCCAAAATGAGATCCAATCCAAAACCAAAACACAAAAACAAACAGTATATACAAATGTACAATATAATACAAGATGGTGCAAAGTTTGGATTATCATTTTCCCGGATCCCAAACCTGATTAGAATTCTTTAAAAGACATATGATGTGATACACATACCAAGTTTGGAAGGAATCAAATAAGAACAAGACTAGACCCAACAATGCAACCAACTTCAACCTTCCCCTCTCACCCCACCAATTAGATTTAGTTCCATTAGTATTCTCATAGGTGAGATTCAAATTACCAAATTGATTAGACAATGGTTGATTTTCAATTCTTTTATGTCTATTATTTAAGGTGTCAATTTCATCATTCCATTCATGATTTAGAACTAGGCTTTTTTTATTCAACATGAAATTTTGTAAGCAAGAGCCTATTTCTAAAAATTTCAAGGCTAATTCATTTTCCATGTTCTTAGGCCAATCAAACTTGTGCAACAATTTACAAGCATCTAGGATATTTACTAAATGGGGATCATTTGAATTTTTGATCCTAGGTTCAAGAATTAATTGTTGATGAATTTGATTTATCAATTTAAGTGCATCAAGCTCCTTTTCATTCATTAAAGTAATGTTATCAAAGGTGTGGTTAGAAATTAATTCTTGTTCTTCATTCACCTTCAATGGCATTTCATCATATAGCACTTGTTCTTTCTCCATGATTTGTTTATCAAAGGCACCAAACGTAGGTACCCAATTGAACACATGTCCATCCCTTTCAAACCATAAGTCTTGTCTATGTAGGGGTGGGTCAACTAACACATTTCCATGATCGATCACTTGGGTTGTTTTGGGTAATGTGATATTTTCAATTGGATCATCAATGATATCACACCCAAATGATTTAGGCTTCGTAATTTTCTCATTTTGAAATGGCATAGTCATTGTAGCACAAGTAAGTGGATCAAGATTTTCAATTTCTTTTCCTTCAAAGGAATCTAAAGCAAAAAACTCTCTTTCTTGATTCATGGTTGTAGAATCCTTATCATGTTCCAAAATTTGATGAGATTCGAATTCCTCTTTCAAAAATTTCTCAAACTGTATAGGATTTATAGTATCCTCATGTGAGGAAAAAATTGATTTATCGTGTTGTTGAGTGGTATTTTCACCCGATTGTGAAAACACACTCTCCGATAGGATTTGGGTTCTAAATCCTTTGCTTGCAAAGAAATTAAACAAGTAACTTCTCCAAGGTTCTTGTTATGTTAGCATTTTGCATCTGTGTATTAATAATCTCAAATAAAGATATTTAATTAAAATGCTTGGAACACCTTAGTGGTTGCAAGTAACTGAAAACAAGGGGCACTGTGGTTTATTTTACTGTGAAAATTTAATGATTGTTCATTGAACCCGAATAAAGCAAATGTGATTTGATCTTTATATGACCATGCTGTAACTTCAAAATAAAATTTAATGAAATGCCATAACATGAAGGAATTATTTATGGATTTTGAAGTTTTTTAATTTTTTTATTTTATTTTAATGCTTGAAAAATTAAAATTGGAACTTCTGAAAATAAAGTGCAGCAAAAAGAAAATAAAATGCAAAAGAAAAAGAAATTAAAATTGCATTCAATTTGATGCTATCCCGTCCTGGCAAAACCGAAGATGTGAGGTTTCCATGCATGCAACCTAACCTATTGAACCTGCAAAACATGCACAATCCAAATAAGTTAAGTGTTGGTCTCTGGGGTTTTATTGTGATCTTTCAGATTTAGACATTCGCATGAAGCAACCAAGAGAACTTGCATTCAACTTCACCTATAAGCCTAGAAATCTGAAAAAGGGAAAGATAAACATTAAAACATGCATGCAGAAAATAACTCCTTCTTTCTTGCCAACAAGATGCAAATTTCTGAACACTCCTGCATTAAAGATAAATCATGTTACAATAGCAGAATCTCTGGTTTTCTCAAAACCAGAAAAAGGAAGGAAAACACCCCAAGCAGGCCCAGAATGGCATCTCGCCTTCGGCACTGCAACTCTGCTCGTAGCGGTTTTCGACCCTCGTACCAATCTGTGCCTCTACTTTTATAATTTTTGGCAATGCTCTCTGTTTCACCTTGTGACACTTCGCTTCATCTTCCAGATCGCTTCGTTTCAACTTCCCCACATTTTCGTTGTCTTTGACTTCATGTTCGACATCGGAACGCTTGATCTTCTCTATGAATGTAATGCTTCTGCAACCCTTACACATGTATGCCACGTGTTCCGCACTTTTTTGCATGTTCTGTAATGGCCCCATGAAAATCATGACAAAAAATAGCATGCAGCTTTGCTCCTTTACTTTCACCGTGAAAACGCGACATGTCGCGATATCGCGACATTTTCCTGCCAACAGCCTTGTCCGCCTTCATGCAGAAAATGAGACATGTCACAAAATCGTGACATGTCACGATATCACGACTTTTCCAACAACCTTTCCTACCTTCATGCACGAAATGCGACATGTCGCGATATCGCGACAACTTTTCATTCCATACACTTTGCTATTTTTCTATCACAAAATCGTGACACTTTTCTCTTCCGTACACCTTGCTTCTTCATGAAATCGTCGACGCTTTTCACTCTCTCATCATGAAATCACAGCTTTTCATCTCATCTTCGAAATCGTCGACGCTTTTCCATTCGTACCACTTTCCTTTCATCTGAAATCGTGACGCTTTTCTATTCAGCCCTTTGCCGCTTTTCACAAATCATTTTACTTTTTACTTTGCCCTATTTGACTGGTTTGACCCACGATTTTGTGACATGTCACGATTTCGCGACAATTTTACATTCTACCTTTCTCTCTCCTCTCTAGACCGCGACGGAGCAACATGTCACGATATCGTGACACTTTTCATTTTCTGGCAGCGACCGCGCAACACGTCACGAAATCGTGACACTTTTTCATTTTCCGCGCGACCGCGCAACACGTCGCAAAATCGTGACACTTTTTCATTTTTTCGCGACCGAGCAACATGTCGCGATATCGTGACACCTTTTCATTTTCGGCCACGACAGCGCAACATGTCGCGATATCGTGACACTTTTTCATTTTTGGCAGCGATAGAGCAACATGTCGCGATATCGCGACACTTTTTATCCTTGTGCAATTTTGCCCCTTTTTCTTGATTTTTAGCATCTGGGTCATCGAGATCTTCTTTGAAAGCATGCAAAAAAGGTGGGTCCCCAATTTTGGGGTGTGTTGTGGATCAGCCACAACAAATGGTGACTTTGCTATCAAATGCTCTTGAGCATTTTATTGAGAACCCTACCTGGAAGTATACAAACTCGAAAACAAGTGTTAGCACATAAGAAATATAAACAAATGCCCATAGATCAGAAATACATGAATCATCAGAATCATCAAGTATCAGCTCGGTGTGTGCAATGTGTTTTCATTCCCTATCGTTTGAAATTGATCAACATTCCATCATCAGTTTTACATGAATGCATATGTGAGATTGTGAATGATTTGTGTAACCTAATAAATATGCTAAGAGATTTTGCTTTTATAAAAGGCATAGTCTTTCTTCTAGTATCATACACAAACATTCAAGATTATCAAACCCTCTTAGGATCAACTATATGTATAATGAATTGCTTTATTAGATCCCAAAGTTGGTTATGAGTCCCTACTATCTTGAACCCATGTGTAAGTGAAAGTGAAATCAGAGCTTTGGGGAATCAGACTCCCAACCTAATCGAGATGGGAGTTTAACCCTATCCTTACTATTCTGATTTGGAATTCATTACCTCACTTTGAGCAAAATAATTTAACCAATTATGGAAGAAATGGTCATGCTAGTCTAACCCTTTGGACAATCAGTGGTCTTGTTTTTTAGACAAGACATGTTGCCATGCATGGGCATACTTAACCCCATAATCCAAGACTTACCTTCATTTCTTTGGACCTTGGGGATGACTACCCATCCTTTGCAGAGGACAAGTAGTACGATCCTTCCAATCCAATATAAATATGAGATGGGAAAAATTAATTTTTTACTTCTTGGACCTTGGGGATGACTACCCATCCTTGCTAGGGACATGTAGTACGATCCTTCCAATCCAAGCTTTGGATAAAAATGGAAAATATTAATTTTATTGCTTAGACCTTGGGGATGACTACCCATCCTTTGCAGAGGACAAGTAGTACGATCCTTCCAATCCAAGATTTATCATGAAATGAGACATAGGAGCTTTGGGGAATCAGATTCTCAACCTAAGCGAGATGAGAATTTATGCCCTATCCTTACTACTCCATGTAGGTCAAATCAAAGCTTTGGGGAGTTGGATCCTCAACCTAAGTTCGATGAGGATTTAGCCCTATCCTTACTACTCTGATTTTAGGCTTTAAGCTTTATGGAAGTGGTCAAAACCACTGTCTTAAGGATCATGCTGCATAAATAGGATAGACATGAAATACTTCTTTCGCCCAACCTTTTCTTCCAAGCAAGGTTTTGATCATTTTGCTCAAGATCCTTTTTAATGTGTATAAAATGTGCTTGGTTCTAGATATCTCAAGACTCAGTTCCCAACCTTAGGATTTTCTTCTTATTTATGTGATAGCATAACCTTAAGAGGATTTGACACACTTTAATGATTTGTATTTGAAATGCATTTGCAACTAAGATGGCATGTATGTGCAAAGTGAGATGTAATATGAATGCATTGTCTTTTGAATTGCAGATGAAATATTGCCATATAAAACTGACTACTTCATGCATCACAAGTTTCAAACGATATTACTTAAAATGTTTGTATTTCTTGTGGAGCTTTCTACAACATAATTCCAATGTTCCATATTTCCCCGATCTAGAACATAAGTTAGCATCTCAAGGCAACTTTTTCATCATTTTTTTTTTTTATATAGACAAACAAAACATGTCAAATAAACACACAACTTTAAATTAAAACTTATTCAATCCAAAACCAAACTGCAATCCCAAAAATGAAAATTTGAAAACACAAACCAAAACCAAACCCAAAGTAACTTCAAGATGATCTTGAAAACACAAACCAAAACCCAAAAACCAAAATCTATATACAAATGTACAATATAATACAAGATGATGCAAAGCTTGGATTATCACTTTCCTGGATCCCAAACATGATTAGAACATTTCAACAAAAATATAACATGATATGCATGCCAAATGTTGTGGGAATCCCACAAAAACAAGACAAGACCAAACAATGCAACAAATTTCCACTTGCCATGCTCACCATACCAATTTGATTTAGTTCCAATAATACTCCCATAGGTGAGCATCAAATTACTAAAATGATTAGACAATAAATGATTTTCAATTTTATCATGTCTATTCTTTAAAATGTAAACTTCATAATTCCCTCCTTGATTTAGAATTAGGCTATCCTTTTCAAATATGCAATTTTGTAAGTAGGAGCCTATTTCTACAAATTTCAAAGCCAAATCATTTTCCAAATTTGTAGGCCAATCAAATTTGTGTAACAATTTACAAGCATCTAGGATATTTACTAAATTAGGATCATTAAAAGTTTTTATCCTAGATTCAATTAGTAATTGTTGATGAATTTGATTTAACAATTCAAGTGCATCAACTTCTTTTCCATTCATTAAAACAATGTTATTAAAGGTGTGATTAAAAATTATACCTTGTTTTTCATTTACCTTTAATGACATTTCATCATAAACATTATTTAAATTCAAAATATGGTCATCATTTTCAATCCTCAAACATTCTTGGTCAAAGTGTATGTCCCATGACTCATCTTGATGATCCTTCATTTGAGTTGCTTCCAATTGATCCATCTCTTTGTCATTTGGTTCTAATTCTTTGTTCACTATCCATGGTATCTCTTCATTTGAATCCTCAAAATCATCATGCAAACTTGCATCCACACTTTCAATGAATTTATATTCAACATGATCAAATTTTGTCACCTTTTCAAATCTTGTGAATATGAGATCTTCGTATGATGTAGAAGGTTCAACATCCTGCATATCAAGTGAAATATGAGTTTCATTTATAGGGATGTGAGAAAAGAATGCATTATCATATCTCCCCCAACCATTGTGAAAATTGTCATCCAAATCCATGGAATGAAATTCCATGATATTTGTGACATGATCTTTTGATTCATTCATAAATTCTTTTTCTTCTTTGTCCTTGGTAATAGGATCATTATAATCTTCCAAAATTTGATGAGATTTGAAACCCTCTTCCAAAACATCCTCAAATTGTACAGGAGTTGTAATATCTTCCTTTGAGTAGGCAATTATGTTGTCCTGGTATATCAATTGGCACACAAGTTTCATTAGTAGTTTTGGAATGAGTGTAGTCTTCCCACTTCTTCCAAGCATCATAATAATCATCTTTCAAAATCAAGTGGTGACGTTCAACTACTTCTTCAACATCTTCCAATTCATCAATGTGTTTCTCATCAAATTCATCTTCACCTTCCTTAGATGGTTCAATTATTTCCAAAAGTGGGTTATTTCTTGAATTCAAATTTATAAGGCTATCATCATCCAAATTAGTAACCCATGATTCAATTTTATCATAATTTGGAGGGTGAAGAATTTCTTGATCTTTAATTTTACACATCTCATCAATAGTATCTTCCAAGAACAAGTGGTGAAATTCTATCATATCTTCAAATTTATTTATTGATTTTCTTTCCATTTCACTTTCAACCACTTCATTCAATTCTATGGTGGGTTCCATCCTATCACATATATCAAACATTGTTGAATTTAGAACCCCTTCATCCAGATAATCGTGTATCTCTATGAATGAGATCATTTCTGCATAATCCTCACTAGTGGATGTTGGCTTATCAATTTGCACCTCCTCGTGGACTACATCTAAGGTGGTTGTAAGATTTGGATATTCAAATTCATCCCCTTGATCATTCACCTTAGGTATCATTGGAGTGGAGGGTGCTATGTTTGATGGTTGGTGTAGGTTGGCATCAAAAGAACAATCTCTCATATGAACATGTTGTGCCTTTTCTTCTTCAAGACCTTGTCGTTCTATCTCTTCTAAGACCTCATGGATTTTCTCTAGGGACAAACCACTCAGCTTTTCCTCAATGAGTGAAGCAAGTGTGGGGTGTATGGCTCCTAGGTATACTTCCATGGCTTCCTCTTCCAATGTGTTAAAATTTTCCCACATTTGGGAGTGCAACTCACGAAATCTTCCATTGAATTGACTCAAGGATTCATTAGGCTCTTTACATATGGAGGTAAACTGATTTTTCAAGATTTCTAAGTCAACCTGATTACCAAAATGATAAAGATAGGCTGCTTCTAGTTGTATCCAAGAAGTCCTAACCTCCATGGGTAGTTGGCTGTACCAAAAGAATGGTTTATCATCCAAAATGTATGCAAATAACTTACAAGCCACCTCCTCATAGAAAATCTGGAATTTACATAATGTATCCTTGTAGACATGCAGTTTTTGCAAGTATCCTAGTGGCACCTCTTGATTAAAACACCGTAAAAAATCCAATAACATTTTAGGAATTTGATAGGGTACCACAGGTATAGATAAACCCTCATAATGATCCTCTATCATTGATACCATTCTTTCTCTTAGAGACGTTATTTCAGCTCTCAGGGATACCATTTGCTCCTCAAGTGTTGCCATTAGTGAAACTTAAAATGTAATTTTAGAACCAAAACTATTGAATATTCAACCTGCAAGGTAAAAAAAAATCAAGTTAGCATCAACCAAGAGATGTACTTATTAAAATCAAATGTCAAGTAATTGCATGAGACCAAAATTTTCAAAATTAAATCAAATCACATATTTCTGTATGAACAATCAGAAAAGTGTTAGAATAATATACAACATACCTGAATTGCTTAAAATAGAACAAGTAAATAAATTCAGGCCATCCTTTTTACAATCCGTCGAGTGTTAGAGGACTAAAGCATAAAAAATTTAAATTTAAATAACACTAAAATAAACCCGTTCGGCCCTCCTAGCACCAATCCGTTGAGTGGTGTTAGAGGTCGAAGATGCTAATAAAATGGACTTGAAATATTTAGCAATGTAAAGCTCTTAAACAATTATAAACCCGTAGCATCTAAAATCATGATAAAATAAACCCCTTTCAGGCCCTCCTTCTAGCGCCAATCTGTTGAGTGGTATTTTCACCCGATTGTGAAAACACACTCTCCGATAGGATTTGGGTTCTAAATCCTCTGCTTGCAAAGAAATTAAACAAGTAACTTCTCCAAGGTTCTTGTTATGTTAGCATTTTGCATCTATGTATTAATAATCTCAAATAAAGATATTTAATTAAAATGCTTGGAACACCTTAGTGGTTGCAAGTAACTGAAAACAAGGGGCACTGTGGTTTATTTTACTATGAAAATTTAATGATTGTTCATTGAACCCTAATAAAGCAAATGTGATTTGATCTTTATATGACCATGTTGTAACTTCAAAATGAAATTTAATGAAATGCCATAAATGAAGGAATTATTTATGGATTTTGAAGTTTTTTAATTTTTTTATTTTATTTTAATGCTTGAAAAATTAAAGTTGGAACTTCTAAAAATAAAGTGCAGAAAAAAGAAAATAAAATGCAAAAGAAAAAGAAATTAAAATTGCATTCAGTTTGATGCTATCCCGTCCTGGCAAAACCGAAGATGTGAGGTTTCCATGCATGCAACCTAACCTATTGAACCTGCAAAACACGCACAATCCAAATAAGTTAAGTGCTGGTCTCTAGGGTTTTATTGTGATCTTTCAGATTTAGACATTCGCATGAAGCAACCAAGAGAACTTGCATTCAACTTCACCTATAAGCCTAGAAATCTGAAAAAGGGAAAGATAAACATTAAAACATGCATGCAGAAAATAACTCCTTCTTTCTTGCCAACAAGATGCAAATTTCTGAACACTCCTGCATTAAAGATAAATCCTGTTACAATAGCAGAACATCTGGTTTTCTCAAAACCAAAAAAAGGGAAGGAAAACAACCCCAAGCAGGCCCAGAATGGCTTCTCGCCTTAGGCACTGCAACTCTGCCCGCAGTAGTTTCCGACCCTCGTGCCAATCTATGCCTTTGCTTTTATACTTTCTGGCAATGCTCTCTGTTTCACCTTGTGACGCTTCGCTTCATCTTCCAGATCGCTTCGTTTCACCTTCCTCGCCTTTTCGTTGCTTTTGAATTTATGTTCGAGATTGAAATGCTTGATCTTCTCTGTGAATTGTAATGCCCCTGCAGCCTTTACACATGTATGCCACGTGTTCCACACTTTTTGCATGTTCTGTAATGGCCCCATGTAAATCGTGACAAAAAATAGCATGCAGCTTTGCTCCTTTACTTTCATCGCGAAAACGCGACATGTCGCGATATCGTGACATTTTTTTGCCAACAGCCTTGTCCGCCTTCATGCACCGTGAAAATGAGACATGTCACGAAATCGTGACATGTCACGATATCACGACGTTTTCCTACCAACAGCCTTTCCTGCCTTCATGCACAGCGAAATGGCGACATGTCGCGATATCGCGACAACTTTTCATTCCATACACTTTGTTGTTTTTCTGTCATGAAATCGTGACACTTTTCTCTTCCATACACCTTGGCTGCTTTCTGTCGTGAAATCGTGATGCTTTTCATCCTTGGCATGTATTGCGGATTTCTGTCGTGAAATCATGATGCTTTTCAATTCCTCTCTTCGATTTCCACATGTCATGAAATCGCGACACTTTTCCATTCCGTACCCTTTGCCAGCTTTTCATCATGAAATCGTGACGCTTTTCTATCTTGCTCCTTTGTCGCTTCATGTCGAAATCGTGACATTTTTTCTTTCTTGTCACGAAATCGCAATGCTTTTCTGCTTTGCCTCGTTTGACTGGTTTGACCCACGATTTTGTGACATGTCGCGATTTCATGACAATTTTACAATCTACCTTTCTCTCTCCTCTCTAGGCCGCGATGGAGCAACATGTCGCGATATCGTGACACTTTTCATTTTCTGCGCGCAACACGTCACGAAATCGTGACACTTTTCATTTTTGCGCGACCGCGCAACACGTCGCGAAATCGTGACACTTTTTCATTTTCGCCACGACGGAGCAACATGTCACGATTTCGTGACACTTTTTCATTTTCGGCCGCGACAGCGCAACATGTCGCGATATCGTGACACTTTTTCATTTTCGGTCGCGATGGCGCGACATGTCGCGATATCGTGACACTTTTCCATCCTTGTGCAATTTTGCCTATTTCTTGATTTTTAGCATCTGGGTCACTGAGATCTTCTTTTGAAAGCATGCAAAAAAGGTGGGTCCCCAATTTTGGGGTGTGTTGTGGATCAGCCACAACACGTGCATATTAATTGACACAACAAGTTTGTTAGAAGATTCAGATTGATAATATTCTTCCTATTTCTTCCATGAATCATAGTAATCATCTTCCAAGTTCAAGTCGTGACGTTCAAGTACTTCTTCTTCATATTATGATTCATCAACCTATTTCTCATCCAATTAATCTTCACCTTCCTTAGACGGTTCAGTTATTTCCAAAAGTGGGTTATCTATTGAATTCAAATTCATAAAGCTATCATAATCCAAATTTGTAACACATGATTAAATTTTATCACAATTTGCGATCCTCTTGGTCATCACTTTTGAGAACATCATCCAAAGTGTCTTTCGAGAACAAGTGGTGAAATTCGATTATGTCTTCAACTTCATTTGTTGATTTTCTTTCCAATTCATTTTCAACCACTTGTGATGGCTTAGGAGCTTCTATAATGGGATCAATTTTTGAATTTCGTGTCATATAGTTTCTCCAATCTTTTGCAAGTACCTCTGACCAAATCATGTCCACATAAGTTTGTTCATCCAAATCCTCCTTTTTGGGTAATGATTCTGGATATTTCTTTTCCAAAACAAGATGGTGATCATTTGATTCCAACTTCTTACTACCCATCCATAGAATTTCTTCTCCAAAATATTCATGCTCTTCAGAACATTTCGAATGGGTATTTACTTCAACGTAAGTCACCTCAAAATCTCTTGTATCACTTGAAGAAGCATAACATGAAACATCATTAAGATCAGCATTACGAATTTTCTTATTAGAGTGATTTGGATGCATACATTGATGTGCTCGTTTTTGTGGTGGAATGTGCCTACATACCTTCTTAACCACTTTATTTTGCTTTTTTACTTCTGATACGAACTCTTTGGGTTGAGTGGTAGAAGTAGTAGGATTAGTTGGATTGATATCCATGAACAAAGCTTGAACATTTGTTGCAATGGTTCCATGAGTGACGACATGATTCTCTAATTGAGGCATAGTTGGATGGATGGAAGTACTTGTATAAGCACATGTGGGAGCATAAGTCAGTATGGTAGGATAAAGTTGATTGTAGGGAAAAATATTTGATATCAAATTTTGTTGTGCCCATGCTTGATTTACCATTGAGGCTTGATTGCAAGTCCCTAGTTGTCCTACCATAGTTGATTGCTCCATTCCATAACCTTGTGGCCTCAATTGTTGATCTACAATCATAGCTTCTGTGTAGGCCGATGCAAGATCAGTAACCAAGGGATTCATCCTAAAAAATATGGCAAACAATGGATCCAATGCTCAAAAGTATATTTGAAGAGCACTACTTTCCTCAATAGTATAGGGAGAAATTATTCTCACATGAAGCTTTCGAAACCTCAAGTTGAAACTTCTCACTGGCTCATTACGTTCTCTTTTGCAAGAAGCAAATTGTTGATATATCATGAGAGGATCAATGAACAACCTAAATTGATTGATAAACTCATCTTTCAATTGAGTCCAAGATGTAATATATCCAGTGGGTAAATTGATGTACCAATCATATTCTACCTCATCTAGGGTTCCAGGAAACATTCTACATGCCACATCCTCATGTTCGACATTCCATCTAACTAGGATATCCACATAGTCTTGAATATGTTCCTCGGCTGATGTTGGACCATTGTGTTTAAATTTGGGCAAACATTTTTCTACGTTTTTGGGTAAATCGTGAGAATATCCACTAATGTTCAAAGGACTAGCATGTATCCCATACCACGTTGCTGCAGTTGTATCCATTAATGAAACTCAAAGAATAGCTTCAAAACCACTTTGTTAGTCATGAATAAAAGAAGGACCCATGACAAAGCAATATTCTAAAAATGTAAATTAGTTTCTGATTCACCAGATCGCATACGCGCAAGTGAAGAGCATACTCCTAGTGTTGTAGGCTTTCTAATTCACAAGATCACATTACACGCAAGTGAAGAGCATAATACCGACAACAACTACATTTTAGACAAAATAATTCCTTAAAAATAAGCTAAAATGACTAGCAAATCTGTAACGTATGAATAATCATGTTAGCATCAACCAAGATATGTATCCATTAAAATCAAATGAAAGTAATTGCATGGAGACAACCTCGTTAGTCAAGACCAAAATTATTTCAAAATCAAATCAAAACACATTATTCCTATATGAACAATCAAAAGCGTTAGAAAAATGCATAGCAATTCATGTCCTCCTTTTAACACTACAAGGTTGTATTGTTAAAAGAGGGCTAAAAATAATAATCAATAGGGCATGAAATATTCAAAATTAAAATCCCTGTAGCATTTAAATCAAACTTGAAATAAACCGGTTCAGGCCCTCCTTCTAGCATCAAAATGTTGAGTGGTATTTTCACCCAGTTGTGAAAGTACACTCTCCTTTAGGATTTGGGTTCCAAATCCTCTCTTGTAAATAAGTTAAAAAAGCAACTTCTCCAAGGTTTCCGTTGTATTAGCATTTGCATATGTGTATTAGTAATCTCAAATAAAGATATTCAATTTAAATGCTTGGAACACCTTAGTGATTGCAAGTAACTGTAAACAAGGGGCAATGTTGGTTTATTTTACCGTGAAACTTTAGTGATTGTTCATTGAACCAAAATAGAGCAAATGTGAGTTTGCCCTCATATGACCTTGATGTAGTGCTCAAATTACCCTTCTTTCGTAAAATTATAATTTTTATGAAGAGGGTAATTTTAGGCTCAAACAATGGAAATTTGTGAAATGCCATAAAACATAATTCCTTCAATGAAATTGGAATTTTCATAAAGGGAAATGTCATCATAGGATCATGAATGAAACATGAAACTGAACAAAAAAATGAAATTCGGCCCAAAAATGGAAATTTTCAATTTTCGGATTTTTTTAAAATCTGTAACAAAATAACAACTTCGATGAATTTTTAAAACTACTAAAAAACTCCGAAAATGAAATTTCAAAGTGCGTATGGGAAGTATGAAGTATAATCTAGGCAATGGTGAAATTATTTTTGGATTTTGAAAATTTTTAAAGGTTTATTTTAATGCCTAAAGATTAAAAAAAGGTTAAAATTTCTGGAAAATAAAATGCAGAAAAAGTTGAAAAGAAATGCAGAAAATTGAAAATAAAATGCATTTAGTATGATGCTATCCTATTTCAACAAAACTGAAGATATGAGGTTTTCATGCATGCAACTTAACCTATTGGACCTGCAAAACAAGCATGATCCTGATAAGCTAAGTGCTGGCTCCTAGGGTTTTAAATGAGGTTTTTAGATTTAGACATTTGCATGAAGCAACCAAGAAACTTGCATAAACTGCATTTATAAGACTAAAATCTGAAAAGAGGAAAAATAGACATTTAATCTTGCATGCATAAAAATGACTCCTTCTTTCTTGTCCATAAGATGCAACTTTCTGAAATTTTTTGTATTAAAAATGTGTCACTTTACAATAACATAAATTTTTGGTTTTCCCAAACCAGTCAATGGAGGAAAAACAGTCCAAAAAGGTCTAGAATTGCCCTCTTGCCTTCAAATCTGTGACACTAATCGCAGCAGTTTCCAACCCCATCTGGCCTCTTTGAATTTCGTATTTAAACTTTTGAAAAAATTGTTTCTCCTTCCATGACGATTCGTTTCATTTTTCGATGGCTATTCTTTTCACCTTCCCTGACTATTTGTTTCATTTTCCCATGGTTGTTTGTTTCACCTTCTCTTGTGCATGCACGTGCTTTGGTTTCCATTTTATGGTCCTTTGCCGTGAAAATGTAACATGTCGTGATATCGCAAACACTTTTGCCTCACTTTCTTTTGTTGCTTTTAGCCGTGAAAACGTAACATGTCATGATATCTGGACACTTTTCTTCTCTTGGCCGTAACAATGCAACATGTCACGATATCGCGACACTTTTCTTCTTTTGGCCACAATAATGCAACATGTCACGATATCGCGATGCTTTTCTTCTTTTGGCCGCAACAATGCAACATGTCGCGATATCACGACACTTTTTCCCTTTTGGCCTCGACAATGCAACATGTCGTGATATCGCGATGCTTTTCTTCTTTTGGCTGCAACAATGCAACATGTCGCGATATCATGACACTTTTTCCCTTTTGGCCGCGACAATGCAACATGTCGCGATATCATGACACTTTTTCTTTCTTCTGTTCTGGCCGCAAAAATGCAACACGTCGTGATATTGCGACACTTTTTCTTTTTTCTGTTTTGGTCATGAAAATGCAACATGTCCCGATATCACGACACTTTGTCTCTTTTTTCCGCGATGGTGCAACATGTCTCGATATCACGACACTTTTTATCTTTTGGCCGCGATGGTGCAACATGTCATGATATCGCAACACTTTTCTCTTTTGGCCGTGATGGTGCAACATGTCGCGATATCGTGACACTTTTTCTCTTTTGGCCGCAATGGTGCAACATGTTGTGATATCGTGACACGTTTTCTCTTTTGGTCGCGATGGTGCAACATGTCGTGATATCGTGACACTTTTTCTCTTTTGGTCGCGATGGTGCAACATGTCGCGATATCACGACACTTTCTTCTCTTTTGGCTACGATGGTGCAACATGTCGCGATCTCGTGACACTTTTTCTCTTTTGGCCACGATGGTGGAACATGTTGTGATATCACAACACTTTTTCTCCTTTGGCCACGATGGTGCAACATGTCGTGATATCGTGACACTTTTTCTCTTTTGGCTGCGATGGTGCAACATGTCGTGATATCGCGACACTTTTTCTCTTTTGGCCGCGATGGTGCAACATGTCGTGATATCGCGACACTTTTTCTTTCTTGCGGTGTTTTGCATTTTCTTTGATCTTTAGCATATGGGCCACTTCGGTCTTCTTGGAAACATGCAAAAAAGGTGGGTCCCCAATTTTGGGGTAAGTTGTGGAGTAGCCACAATAGGGTGCACAACCTAAAGAATATCGATATTGTTAGAAATGCAACTACTAGAAGTCCTAATTTTCTACTGGTTGTTTTGGCCTAACTACTTGGATCCTCTTGGCTACTTTGTTGATTAATAACAAGAGGTACCAGTGTCCTTGACTATTGAGGTGCTACAACTAGAAGTTGTCACTATGGTTGGGCTAGTTTCTTGGTTGTTTTTATTCCTTTCGTCTATTACCTACTTCTTAGACCATGTCAAATAACTTGATTATACTTGTGGTCTCTTGGCCATTGTAGAGGGCAAAATTTGCACCCCTTTCCCTCTAGGAAAAATGGATTCACGCCTAAAATGGGAATGGAACTTTTGCACACCTACACCTTGACGTGAGGGGTACTTGGTGGTACACCAACTTTTGTGAGGTTGAATGGATTTAGATTCACCAAGAAGTATTTATAGACTACCTCTAATTCTATCAAAGGATATTTGTTTAAATATGTTCTTTCAATTTACAAATGCCTAAGTTTGAGCCAAATGTGACTAAGACTTAAACTATATGTAATTGTAACTTTTTTTGAAGATAAACAAACAACTTCTTAGAGCGAATTCATGACCTGCAAGTACCTAGTTCAGATGCCTTCTTAGAGTGAATTCATGACCTGTAAGTGAATTCACGACTTGTAAGCGATTTCACAACTTGTAAGCAATTTCACAGTTTTGATTTTATGGCTTTGAGTGCAAATTTGTTGAAAATCTACAATCAATTCCACAAAAATACTATAGTTTTTTGTCAATATTTGAGGATATATCTAGGCTATTGTATGAATGATCTTAGAGATACAATAGTCAGATTCCCTTGGTTCTTTTAGCAAACCATTCATAACAATGTAAATTATTGATCTCTTGAGAATAAATGCATTAGTTAAAATGAAATGGCATAAGAAATATAGAAAGCAGAATGTTATTAGAAGAAAAATGATATAAATGTAGTATGCAAAGCGAGATAGTTCTTCTAGAGGTAAATATTTACCCCAAATACTCTAGGTAAGCAAATTTATAGCCTATAAGGCAAATTTGTGGCTTGTAAGTGAATTTGTAGAACTGCTTGTGAATTTTCCAAAAATGCAAAAAATATGATATGCAATAGCAAAAATGAAATAAGTGCGTAACAAGAAACACAAAAGGACTTGCTCACAATTAAGATATCACAAATTAGATCACTTGATTCATAGTAGCAATGGCGACAATAGGATCTAGAAACAATAATTCATCAACTCACTCTTCCATTCATTCATTAGTATTATTTGGAAGACAAAATGTTTGTTTTATAACTTGGATCAACGTGGCAAAACCAAAAAATCAAGATAATCAGGATGGTTGTTCAGGGAGTTCAAATTTTTGGAAAAATTCTAAATCTGAGCAAAATTGTGGCCTAAAATTGGGGGTTGTGAATTCTCTAAACATGGGAAAATAAACCAATTTATTAAAAATCCAAAGGACCATTTGAGTGGTTAGGTGGCTTCCTATTTTATCAAATTCATGGTCTAAAATTAGAGGTTGTGAATTCATTAAAAATGAGCTAAAAATGGGACTGAAGTTGGTGACAATTTTTAACGACGTAAGAAAAAAAGTGGGTTGATAGGTAGATGGATTTATGTGATCTAGAGGAGGGGAAGGATTATGAATTGGGTCAAAAATCCTTGTCTACATTTTTCCCCCTCTTTGGTGCATTTATAATCCATAAATACATCAAATAAAGATGTAGACACTTAAGAAAGGATTGTAATGGCTGATGTGGGTGAAAAAGAGGTAGATGGTTTATGATGGATGGTTCGTGTAAGATTATCGTTAAAAAAATAAATTTTATTTTTCATGCAAATAAATGCATTAAAATTATTACTATTTTTTCAATCAGGGTGATCCCTTGAGTTTCATGGGAATACAATATTCCTAATGGAACTCGAAATGGGTGATGAAAATGAAAGTTTTAAAAAAATGAAGAAATGTGGGTGGGTTAAATTGGAGCGTGGGGGTAAAAATGAATTCATTTTTACCATTAGTTTTCTAATTTTAAGCTCTGGAGAAAATTGCCACTTCCTACCCATAGAGCGAAAATCATGCATGGTGGTAACAACGAAGCAACCAAACGAATATAGGTAAGTGGTAAATTACCTTGTGCTTACAAATTTTGCTTTATGTTATAATTTTTTTGAAATTTTTCCATATTTTTAGGGTAAATATTGTCACAAATTCATGGTCATGTGATGAATTCATTTCTTGTGAATTTAGTAATTTTCTAGGGTTTTGCAAATTGGAAAAACCCTAATGAATTCACTATGAATTTATGAATTCACTGTGAATTTGTGAATTCACTACGAATTGGCAAAAACCCTAGCGTAGTTACTTGTGAATTCACATAACCCTAGTGAATTCACTTTTTTTTCCTTAAGACTTTGTGATTTGTTGTGATTTTGATGATTTTATTATGATGATGAATTGATGATGTTGCATGTTGATGTTTTTGGTTGTAGTACAAAAATCTCGAGAGTTGAGAGTGGTGTTTTCATGATTTGAGGAGAGGATGAGGGAGCTCACTCGTGCAGAGAGGGATGTTATAGGGTAGGTGAGGCTTCTCCATTTAGTATAGATAACTAGAGTGGATGTGGATTATTCATTTTTTATAACCTTGGTAGAGAGGTGGTATCCAAAATCATCAATATTATGGTTACCTATAGGAGAGATGATAATTATGTTAGAGGATGTGTAGCAAATTTTGCAGATTTTGATCAAAGGATAGGTAGTGTACTAGTCTATGGTATAGGTGAGGGCTTTGGAGCAAATGACTAAGGATCGATATTATGAGATCTATTAGAGTGGTATCAGCATGGATGGGATGTTAGGGAGACCAAGCATTTCTACATTGATAATTATGTTGAATGGAGTGGTTTCTAGATTATTTGCCTATCATATGAGTAGACGATATCTACCATGGGATTTAGATAGAGTTGTGGCAGAGATGAGGGATAGAAGGATGTATTTTACATGGGACCCCTTTCTATTGTGTTGTTTGTATAGGATATTATATAATATAATGTATTACCACCTTGATTCGGACATGATGTTGGGAGTAATTGGTAGTGCATAGGCCTAATGGATTGCCTCAAAAATAGGTAGATGTGGGGTAGCCAACTATGTATCAATGGCCTCCCTTGAGGGGAGTGCATGGAGGAACTAGTAATTTGGATGTAGGTCAGCGAGTGGTGGATGATTTGCATTCACAATGGGTGGTATGGAGGCCATAACAAATGCATCTAGGCTAGGCTAAGGATAGTGTGTATTTAGCTCAGATGCGAAGGATTTGATGGTTGTAGTTAAAGAAAGGAGATCTAGAGATGTACTATTTTGATCAGGTTTAGTAGTAGTTTGGGCTAGTGCAAGGGGTACCAGAGCTGGGTGATTTTTGGTTTTGGCGTGTAACATGGGATCCACCATGTGTAGGTGGTGATCCTGATGTGATCCAATTTTTAGAGCATTATGAGGATGACCCTCTTTTGGTGGGTCTTGGATCAGATGATGTAGGGGTAGAGGATGGATACTAAATATGGTATTGGGATATTAGACCCCTAGGATCACCCCTAAGCTAGCTTCACCTACATGAACAAAAGTGGATCATTGGATGCAATTAGTGGTATAAGAGGTTGATCGTTGAATATGAGAGGTAGACTAGGTAGAGGATAGCACCCCAACAACCACATGTACAAGTAGAGGTGGTTGGTGTGATAGGGTTATTTGGTGGTAGAGAGGAGGAGCTGGAGATGGAGGTGATTACCTAGAGTATAGTGTATACAACATGCCTTCTCTCCTTGATACCTATACTAGATGAACTCTCCTAGAATATTACCAATATTCTTCAACACCTCCTTATCAATGAGTTGATAAGGAATTTCAAAAGGCCTAATCCACACAAGAATCCTTATAATAGTCTTTGTCTCCATGAAAAATCTCACTCCATGATCTTAGATATAATGCATCTTTAGACATAAACCAAATATCACCATCCATTATTTTATCTCTTATGTATGAACTAGAGAAGATAATGAGGAAGATCCATTTGGAAGAAAATTCATGGAGTAATTTGAATTCAATCCTTACTTCCAATTGATCTAATTTTTTATCTTAGAAAACATGACCGGTATCCATAGAATTTACATATTAACCTTGTGGTTTTAAGAACCATTATATTATGCTCGATCATCTCATCCTTGATAATTTCTTCTGGTGCAATATCTTCTATCTAGATGAGGTTTTCCATAGATTCATTCTTCCTCTTATCACTAATTAAGGCATCCTTACTTCAAACTAGGACATCCTTACTTCTAATAAATACTATGAAAAAATATATTCATGCCATGTTACCTATTTCTTTGTATAATTTTTTTATTTTCTAAGTTTCTCTTAAGATCTAAAATAAGACATGGTGCTCATTTCTTGCTCACACTTTGCTTCCTACCTTTCTCCTCACTTCTCCCTTCCTCTTGGCTTGCACTCCCTAATTTAAAATCTAATAGTATCACTCTTATTATATATAGAGAGAGAGATGAAGCAATTTTTGGCATTTAAGAGACTAAAATGGTCTTCATAAAAGATGTTATTTATCCAAATATATATTTATTATACCAAATTCCAATTACTTAAACATAATGTCTATCTTTAATCTTTAAACCCTTTATTTGAAATTCTAATATTTTACTGCTAAAGCTTCTCAATTTATACCAACTAAATATATCAATTAATTCTGACTAAAATACATTTAACCTTAAAAACTTCATTAATTTTAGCTTCACCAACTTCACATTCATTTTGTGGGTTGAGAACGTAAAATCAACTAAGCTTACAAAGTCTACCCGTCAACTCATAGTGGACGTCAATTTCAGTGTTTGGTGCCTCCAAAAAGACAATTTTAGAAAGAATAAACAAGTAGGTGCGATAAAAAACTATTGTTCACAGAAGAACTGCCATTACTGAGTGGTCATGCCTTATAAAATTTAAAGTAGAAAAAACGTGGAAACACAACAATCACCTCAAAACATTTGGTCACTTAAGGAATGAAACATATGTTAATTTATTAAAATCAAATACCAAAGCAGGTATTTATTTTCTTCATTTTTAATATCTATTATGAGATCTAATATTATGACGTTTTCCTAAGAAACACAATACTGACCTAACATCCCGTGGTTATAGGTAATAAAATCTTCACTCAAGCCAAATCTCTTAAATGATATTTTTATAATGGCTGTTCAAATTAGCTAAACACGAGATTTGCTCACCAACCTGCCTAATCTTTTCATCCTCAATAGTCATGTCATTGTGCCACTAAACTCCTACCTCCTCAATACCCGGATTTTCTCACCAACCTACTTAATCCTTTCATCCTCAATAGTCATGTCATTATGCCACTAAACCCCTACCTCCTTCTTAATACCTCCTTCTTAATACCCATCTTAGCAAGTCTACCACTTTATTTAGATCTCTACTCACATAAACTCTAATCACTTCATCTAATTCCCTCCATTATTCCCAACCTCCATGTCTTCAAAGAAATTTTTTTCATGCAATCCAAAGATCCTACTAATATTTAAAAATCTAATTACCTTGTCTTACTGCCCAAATAAAAGTAGATTTAATAGCTAAGGCTTATGCTTCATTGTTCACTTCATCTAATTCCCTCCATTATTCTTTAATGTGGGTGACAAGAATCCTCAACCTCCATGTATTCAAAGCAAAGTTTTTCATGCAATCCAAAGCTCCTACTAATATTTAAGAATCTAATTACCTTGTCTTACTACCCAAATAAAAGTAGTTTTGATAAGTGAAGCTTATGGTTCATTGTTCATACAATTTAAACAACTTAAAAAACTAAACATGTACAATAAAAATTTAGTTTTTAACTTAAAATAAAATAAGCATTTGCTTGGAGTGAGTTCTAGAGAGATATATTTCTATTTTGCGCATCCATGTCCTAGAATCATACACATAATTATATATTCAATATTAGCACATGAGAGTGCTTTTCTTATAGTTGAAAAAATAGAAAAATAGCATATTGTAAAATAAAAGGTGAGTGTAAAGATAAAAATATAATATAGGAATTTGAAAAACTCAATTGTAACGAAGCTAAATATTCTTGTATTTAATATTAGTTGGTTCATTGATCCTCATTTGGATAAATGATTCATCCATCCATATTTGAGTAAATCATCAACCTATGCATAGTTGGATTAGACCATATAGATTTCATTATTATAAGTTTCTGAATAGTGCAACAACATCAAGAAACAAGTAGACTTATCATTGGAATTATCAAAATGTATTTAAGAATATTGTATTGCAGGGCTAGTGAATTAGTGAATTAGTCAATAAAATTCAATTCTATATATTGTAGCAATAATTTTTATCTTTTGCAGAATAACTTGTGTTTTATCTTTCTTGTTCTACACACATCTTTCTTGTTCTACAAACAACAATTGATATCAGAGCACTCAATTTTTTATTTTTAGTATCAGAGAGAGAGCTTTGTCTATGAAGAAAAGGTAAAGAAAGTTATAGTACAGAGAACAACAACACAAAAGGTTGTTGTAGAATATAAGGCTAGCAAAAACCTATTGCAGATTATAGCATCAACAAAAAAAAAAATTGTAAAATATAGTAGCTACAATAATAGTTTAATATGATAGTAACAAAAACTTAAATATTATTCAACCTCAAATTCCTTTATTTAAAGAGAGATATTATGGCTTTTTTAAAGCATTGATTTAGAAAAATTATAACATGTTTGATCCTTAACAATTTAATTTCAGATCTGGTGTTAAAACTAGGAGTCCAAAGCACAAAACAAGAAGACCTAATTTTTTAAAATATCAAAAATAGATTGAAAAATATTATATATAAAACAATAAATTAATAAAAAAAAATTAGGGTTGAAAACACTGGACATAAAGGGATGTTCATAAAACTGGACATGTCAAAGGCTTATGACAGGGTTGAATGGAGCTTCCTGGCTAAAATGATGGCAGCCTTTGGTTTCTCTCAGGACTAGATAGAGTGGGTCATGAGTTGTGTCTCTACCTTGACTTACTTTGTGCTTATCAAGGGCCTTCCTTCGCAACCATTTGGAGCTACTCGGGGACTGCGCTAGGGGGATCCATGTTCTCCTTATCTTTTTCTCATTTTGGTTGAAGGTCTTGGTAGAATTTTCTTGAGGAGAAGACAACAAGGTAGATTATTGGGTATCAGGGTGGGTGATGAAGTTTTAATGCACCTGTAGTTTGTGGATGACACTTGTTTGGTGGGAGTGGCCAGCTTTAGGGAAGCAAGAATGATTAGGGATACTCTTAATGTCTATCTCAGGGCTACTCAACAGGTCATTAATGATAAGAAATCCAAAGTGATTTTTTTTAATCTGGAGCAAAGGCTTCAGAACAGAATTTTAGAAATCCTAGGATTCACAAGGACTTCTCTCCTAGTGGTTTACTTTGGGGTCTCCTTGCACTTTAATAAGTTGAAATTAGACACATGGAGGAATCTGTTGGAGTGTATCAAGGACAGAATTAATCACTGGTCTCACAAGTGGTTAAGTTATGGTGGCAGATTAACGTTCTTACAGTCAGTCATTAAATCCATGCCAATTTACAAATTCTCTATCCTGGCTACCCTGATTACAATATGGAAAGAGTTGGACAAGATGGCTAGAAAGTTTTTATGGGAAGGAGCAAAGGGAGAGAGAAAGTGGGCCTTAGTGGGTTGGGACAAAGTTACCCAACCCAAGGTTAAAGGAGGTCTGGGTTTGAGAAATTCTAAGCTGAATAATAAAGCTTTGGCTGGAAAGCTATACTGGAGATGGATCTCCCAACCCACCTCCCTTTTCAGTAGAATCCTAACTAGCAAATACCTAGGATAGGCCAACCCAAACGATGTAGCTCACATCCCGTTGGATGGTACTAGGTCCCTAGTTTGGTAGGCTCTCAAGTCAGGGTCTCAAGTTGTTAAAGACCACTTATTTTGGAAAGTGGGAAGAGGGGAGAAGGCTTGTTTCTAGACAGATTCTTGGGATTAGTTCCCACCCATCATTTCTGAATTTCTAGAATTATAGCCAATAAAAGCAGCCATTAAAGCCAAGGGATGGATCCATATTGAAATTTATTTCATAACTACTCAGCTGGGGGAGTGTAAGTTTAAGCAGTTCAAGAAATTAGATGAGTGGCCCATTTCAATCCCTTCGAATTTGAATCCCATCATGACTAAAATTTTGACAGAAATATTTCTTACAGGGGGAGACGTGGAGGATGAATTAGCTAGGGGCTTTGGGAGTCTTGGCATCTATACAGTAAAGGATGGATATGATAGCATTCTCCCAAAGCCCCCCCTCATACTTTTCAGGTTGAGGACTGGAGGAAAATCTGGCACTATAAAGGCTGGTCGAAAGTTAACTTTTTTTCCTGGCAGTGCATGCACAATGGAATCCTCACTTTTGATAATCTCAGATCAAAAGGTATCATCGGCCCTTCTCAATGTGTACTATGTTGGCAATTTTGGGTACCTTGGGTACATTGCCCTTGCTCAAGTGTTGATGTTGTCATTGATGTCAAAGAGCGGAAGGGTTTTTGTGAAAACCAAGGTAGACTAAATTATAGGTTTTGTTTAAATCCATGGTCAGCAGTTTTGAAATGGGTTTTTCTTAAAACCCAAGTTAGATCTTCGTTTTGTTGAAAAAGGTGCTCCGATGATGAAGATATTTAATTTTAAATATCCAGTTTTAATTTTATTTATTTATTTAAAATTTAAATTAATATTTTAAAATTAAATTAAAGTTGTTCATCGACTTGTTTTCAAATCCGACGTTGCTAGGGTTTTGCAACGGATCAATTAGGGTTTCCTGCTGACAAAGCAAGGTTAAGCAACCGAAAAATTCTAGGGTTTCATGTTGACCTAATTAGGGTTGCAGCCGACGTGTTTGAGAATGTTTTGATGGGATATTCTCTTCTATAAAAATGTGGGACTGTTGCAAGGTTGATGTGTGGGCGTGATGCGATATATGCGAATGAATTTCGTGTGCAGTAGAGTGTAAGTCGGTGATAGTTCTTTGGAGTTAAAGAAAAGAGATCGCAGCGATGAGATAGTGAGTGAGTGCGTATCGACTGATCGAGAACAAAGAGAGCGATATGCAGACGACGTGTTTAAAGTCCGAGGCAAAAATACGCAGATGGTAGAAGTGAGATTTCATGGAAGGTGCAGCAATGTGAGCGGTGTGAAGAGAAGATAAGAACGCGGTATGCAGAAGTCGTGTTTCGAGTGTGAAATGACAGTGTGCGGGCTGTAGAAGTGATATTTCTGTGAAGTTGCAGCAGAGAACGCGGAGACATATAGTGGAGTGGTTGAAAAAGTGCGAATCATTTTTCACAGCAGCAGTCGAATGCCGACAAGCAGCAGATCGCAAAAAAATAGCAGATCGTGATAATTGAGGTGAAAGTTTACATTTTGCAATTTTTATTATTATATTCAAGTTGTAGCTTGAAAAAGGGGTTGGTGCCTCTTTCCAGTTGGTGCTGGAAAAAATGGAGTTGGTGCTCCATTCTGTTGTAGCAGATAAAATTTTAGAGGTTGGTGCCTCTTACCAGTTGGTGCTAGTGAATGATTATGTAAAGTTGTAGATTTGCATTTTACTGGATTTGGATGGTAGTCCAAGCAGTCTTTTTGAGGAGTAGCCACATCGATGAACCTCGTTAAAATGTCGTGTTATGTGTGATGCTCTTAGTACTTTTATTATTTCTATTTTAATCTGCTATAGTTTATTTAAAAGTCTAAATTTCTTTTAAGTTTTTAAAGAACACACTGATTCACCCCCCCTCTCAGTGTCATTGTGATTATAACAATTGGTATCAGAGCAAGGTTCGCAATTTTGGCTAAATCAGTCGGGGTTGATCTTGGATTAGTACACAATGGCTAAGAAGAATAGATCCTCATCCAAAAAGGCATCCCGACCAGTTTCAGTTCCTATGGTTGAGAAAATTGAACCAGAAATGGCAGAAGGAATGAACTCTAAAGTTGAAGAAGTTGAGGCTGAAGTTGATTTAGAGGGTGAGCTAGTGTCTGCCCTTACGGAATGGGAATCGAAGAAAAAGAAGAATGAAAAATTGTCAAGGAAACTTAAGGATGCAAACAACATTATTGCCAGTTTAAAAATACAGATTGAAGAATACAAGAAAATGTCTGAAGATCTGGAAATATAGGTATCCATGAAGATAGACCACTGCAGCAAATTGGAAGAATAAAATGTGAGTCTTCGAATACAGATACAAGAGCTGGATCGAAAAATCAACTGTCATGTAAAACATGAAGAAAGCTCGATGAAATTGGACAAAATTCTGAGCGATCAAAGATCCACATGTATCAAATTTGGTCTTGGCTTTTCTGAAGGAGAATCATCAACTGGACCAAAAGCAAGCAATGTTGAAAGTGAAAATAACAAAGACAAGAATCAGGCAAAAGAAAGATATAATGCCAGACCTGAAATAGTAGCTGACAATGATGGCTTTACTAAGGTCACACATCAAAATAATAGAAGATCCAAGGCTCCAGCAACAACCTGGCCAAGACCATATTTCAGGTTTAATCATTATTTCTATGGTTTTTGTTTCAAGTGTAATGTTTATGGGCATAAAATTGTTGACTGCAAATACAACATAGGTCCAAGAAGTTTCACTAGTAGAAATGCATTTTCTCCTTTAATGAGTTATGCAGTAGAGTGTTTTAAGTGTCACAACTTTGGTCATATTGCCAAAAATTGTCGTAGTATGTCTGTTTCATATCAACCTCATGAAAGCAGATTTCAACCGTATAGAGCAAAACAAAATAGAATTTATACTAAAGGATATGTGCAAAATTCTAAAAGGGGAAGTCACAGCTAGAACCCAATACCACAGTTAAAACAGAATGGAAACAAAAAGAACATTTCAGGAAAGAACAGGATTCTTTAATAGTGCAGACAACTTTTAGAGCTCAGAATAAACATGTTCCTTGGATTCTTGATAGTGGTTGCTCAAGTCATATGACAGGTGACAAACAAAAATTCAAAAATCTACAAAAGTATGAGGGTGGTTCTATAAAATTTGGCAACAATGACGGAGCCAAAATAATAGGTAAAGGAATGGTCAAAATTAGTGAAGGAAAGATCAAGTCAGAGGAAGTTTTATATGTGGATGGTTTGAAACATAATCTATTAAGTGTGAGTCAAATCTATGACAAAGGACATGAAGTAGTTTTCAAGAAGCATGGTTGTGAAGTCAGAAAAATAAATAGCAGGAAATTAATAGCAACCGGCTCAAGGATGTCTGGAAATTTGTACACACTCTCAGAGTTTTCAGAAGGTATGTGCTTCATGGGACAAGAAGAAGAGAACTGGTTGTGGCATAAGAGGCTTGGACACATAAGTTTTGATAATATGGTAAGAATTAGCGCTAAACAAGCAGTGAGAGATATTCCAATCATTAAAAAACCTGCAAATAGTATGTGTGCTTCATGTCAGAAGGGTAAAAAAACCAGAGTTTCGTTTAAAAAAAAAGAACATCACACCAACAAGCTTGGTCAAAACAGGTTTAGTCAGAACTTGCTTAGTCAGAACATGTGGATTCAAAGAACAGGTATGCCTAAAAGAAACAACACTATTACTTGTTATAAGTGCAACAATAAAAGTCACATTGTCAGACAGTGTAGAGTTGAAATTCCAGGATATAGGAATAGGAACAGTGGCATGATCAGGTCCAAGGATCAGAACAATGACAAGAACAAGAATATGGTCAAAGAGTTCAAGAGAAGACCCAGCAAGGAAGTTATAGACGTTGATGTTGATCAGTGCCTAATGGGAGTTTTACTCCCACCCCGGAATTAATCACCTCATCAGGAGGTGGGGGAGGGACTAAGCTAAGAGGCTCATTCTTAGTTTCGAGCCCCAAAGGTGGCCCTTTGCCATTGATGACAAAGGGGGAGAGATATGAGTAAGGGGGAGAGCTTCAAGTGAAGAGGAAAGCTTCAAGTTAGGGGGAGCAAAACTTCAAAGACATTGATTTTAGTTTTGGCTCTTGAAGATGTGTTTTTAGTAAAGGGTTGCCATCAATGACAAAGGGGGAGATTGTTGGCAATTTTGGGTACCTTGGGTACATTGCCCTTGCTCAAGTGTTGATTTTGTCATTGATGTCAAAGAGCGGAAGGGTTTTTGTGAAAACAAAGGAAGACTAAATTATAGATTTTGTTTAAATCCATGGTCAGCAGTTTTGAAATGGGTTTTTCTTAAAACCCAAGTTAGCTCTTTGTTTTGTTGAAAAAGGTGCTCCGATGATGAAGATATTTAATTTTAAATATCCAGTTTTAATTTTATTTATTTATTTAAAATTTAAATTAATATTTTAAAATTAAATTAAAGTTGTTCATCGGCTTGTTTTCAAAGCCGACGTTGCTAGGGTTTTGCAACGGATCAATTAGGGTTTCTTGCTTGACAAAGCAAGGTTAAGCAACCAAAAAATTCTAGGGTTTCATGTTGACCTAATTAGGGTTGCAGCCGACGTGTTTGAGAATGTTTTGATGGGATATTCTCTTCTATAAAAAGGTGGGACTGTTGCAAGCTTGATGTGTGGGTGTGATGCGATATATGCGAATGAAGTTCGTGTGCAGCAGAGTGTAAGTCGGTGATAGTTCTTTGGAGTTAAAGAAAAGAGATCACAGCAATGAGATAGTGAGTGAGTGCGTATCGACTGATCGAGAACAAAGAGAGCGATATGCAGACGACGTGTTTAAAGTCCGAGGCAAAAATATGCTAATGGTAGAAGTGAGATTTCATGGAAGGTGCAACAGTGTGAGTGGTGCGAAGAGAAGATAAGAACGCGGTATGCAGAAGTCATGTTTCGAGTGTGAAATGACAGTGTGCTGGCTGTAGAAGTGATATTTCTATGAAGTTGCAGCAGAGAACGTGGAGAGATATAGAGGAGTGGTTGAAAAAGTGCGAATCATTTTTCATAGCAGCAGTCAAATGCCGACAAGCATCAGATCACAGAAAAACAGCAGATCGTGATAATTGAGGTGAAAGTTTACATTCTGCAATTTTTATTATTATCTTCAAGTTGTAGCTTGAAAAAGGGGTTGGTGCCTCTTTCCAGTTGGTGCTGGAAAAATTGGAGTTGGTGCTCCATTTTGTTGTAGCAGATAAAATTTTAGAGGTTGGTGCCTCTTACTAGTTGGTGCTGGTGAATGATTATGTAAAGTTGTAGCTTTGCATTTTACTGGATTTGGATGGTAGTCCAAGCAGTATTTTTGAGGAGTAGCCACATCGGTGAACCTCGTTAAAATGCCGTGTTATGTGTGATGCTCTTAGTATTTTTATTATTTCTGTTTTAATCTGCTGCAGTTTATTTAAAAGTCTAAATTGCTTTTAAGTTTTTAAAGAACACACTGATTCACCCCCCCTCTCAGTGTCATTGTGATTATAACATACTATGCTACAAGAGTGAGGAAATTGCTGACCATTTGCTATTTGGTTGCCCTTTCACCCGACAGATTTGGTTGTGTTGGTTTGCATACTTTAAAATTCAAGTAAGTGGTGACCTGAACCGGATGAATATCTAGGCAAAATGACAGAAAGGTAGATTCAAATCTAAAGCTCTTCGTATTGGCTGGGAGCTCGGTTTAAGCTTTATCTGGTGGCAAGTATGGTTGGAAATAAATGCCAAAATTTTTAGAGAAACTTTTACTGCTCTAGACGGGGTTTGGCAGACCATTTGGAGCACGGTTACCGAAACTGTGGTTGTTCATGCTGAGGAGGAAGCTCAAATTGACATTGGAGCTATGGAAGAACGTGTTGAACTACAAGAGGGACAGGACAAAAATTGTTGGAAACCTCCCCATGAAGGTTGGATTAAAATCAATACTAATGGAGCTGCAAAAGGCAATCCGGGTAAGCCAAAATTGGAGTGGTGTGCCGGAACCATGCTGGGACAGTGCTCTATTGGGAATTGCAAGGCCTGGGAAGAACCACTAACAATGAAGCCGAAGCCATTACCATCAAGTCTGCTTCTTTTTGGGCAGTGAAACATGGCCACCGCAGGATTATTCTTAAATCAGACTCGCAAATAATGGTTGGAGCTCTAGACTGCATGAGGAAGTTTGATCTGAAAGCTTGAAGGTTGAGGGCTCTTGTTACACAAATTAAAGAATTATGGAAGGAATTGGAGGATGTGATCCCAGTTTATGCGAGTAGAGATTTGAACAAAGCGGCTGACTTTTTGGCTAAGATGGGTGCGGAAAAGGAGGTTGGAGTTCAATTGCACAGTGACATGGCTATTGAGGATGAGGTGATTAGACAGGGTCTTGAAAGGTCCTTGAGCTAATGACCTTCGAAAAAACAGAGTACGATGGGGGACCCCATGGCAGCTAGTTTTTGGTTCACGAAAATTGGCTCCAATTCTTCCTTTACTATTGTATGAATGTGTCCTCTCGGACTCCGGATGGGAAGAGGCTTTTCCCACATTGTAATTGATCTATGTCTTAATACAAGTTTTTTTTTTAAATTGTCAAAAAAATAAAAAAAAAATCTATATATTAAAACAACAATTTATATATTTTCTAAAATAATTTAACTTATTTTGTCTATTCCTCACATATTTTCTCCTCTCTTTAAGCTAATAATCAAGCACTTCATTCTTGCAGCACTCAATTTTTCACATTCAAGACACCCTAAAGAAACAGAAAGGCATCCTATGGTAATTTACAATATGCCGTACTGTCTTGTTTAGAAGGCGAAAACGAGTGGCGGAAGGTCGGCAGATACTTCGGCTTGAAATGCCGGAGTCGTTGCGTTACATCGCCGACAGACGTACCTGTCAGTGGTTTGATATTACGGGCATTTACTGCTTTTTGCTACGTTATTTTCGCTTCCACTCATGCGTAAATTTTTAAACACGACAACCATACTTTTCCACGCTCGCCATTTGTTCCTGACGTATGCTTTCACAATCAAAAGCTCCGTGTCGACTTTTATTTTGTTTGCTGACTGAAGAGAACGCGGATTTCGGCCATGGACTGATAATTTGAGTGTTTACCAGCGATGTAACTTATTGGCATTCGGCGTACATGAGGCATGTTTTATTCGCCTGATATCGTACACGCGGTAAGTCATCCAGCTGGGAAATCGGTCTATCGCGGAATGATCCATCTGCAATTTTATATCTTATAGTGGATGAATCATTAGTTGTAATCATGACTTCGTAGAAGAAAATTTCGATGAAATCCATTTTTCTGTCAAATGGAAAACCTCTCTTTGCGGCTAGTGCGGCTGACGTAGAAAAATCGTCGTTGGTGGGCTCAACATCGAAGATTCGTAAGCGTCGTGAAGGGTTTGGAAGAAAAGGAAATAAATTCTAATACCGTGCACTCTCAATTCCCAACTCTGCTTATGGGACTCTTATTCCGAGTTTGCCTCGACTATTTCGCCACAGTGTATTAACATAAAATTTAGATTACTAATTCTCTAAGTTCTAATGTCGTAACTCGGTTTATATCTGGCATCCTGAACTAATGTGTTTTATGTCATGATGATATTCAAGCGGCCGTTATATCTGACACTTTGGATGATTTCTAAACGAAGCTCCTCACCTGTTTTGGACATTTCTAATCCTTTATAACATTAATGTATCCCATTACATAACATTAATAGGCTAGCATATTTTCTATACAGTTGTTTATTATTGAGAGTTTTTGGTGTTAGAGTGCGTATTTAGATTTTAGTAGGTATTTTATTTTTATATTAGTTTAGTTTATTTTTTTCCATTTATTTAATGTGAATATTTGTTTTTATTTTATTTTGATATTACGAGGATATTTAGTATTTTTAAGAGTTATATTCATTGATTATATTTAGAGGGTTGAGATATTTTTTCCACATATCTTATTTGGTATTTCTAAGGAGTTATATTTTGATTACATTCGGAGGGTTGAGATTTTTTTTCCACAGATCATATTGCATCTCTTTGTTTGTACGATGGATATTGATTCCTATCTCTTTGTTGATCATAGAACTATGGTGGATCTTCTTTGCCTATTTAACCAAGGCTTCTTTATTGTACTCATAATCAATTGTGATATATGATATGATATTGTAGTTTTTATGTTAGCTCTCATTATCTTGTTTTTGTTTTATAATCTCTTTGTTTTGGTAAATGTGTTGTTGCTTCAACCCCTTGATCCTTGTCATTTGATTTAGTGTTTTGCATTTTCCCATCCTTCCTTTTATTGTATTAGAGTTTTGAGGACTATTGGAAACATCCATTATTTAGTTCGTGCAACAGGATTATGTTGAAGGTTTTGCAGTTGGAGATTGAAGGTTTCTAAGCCCTAGAAGGTGAAAATTGATTTTTTCTTCTATTGTTTTAAGAAGATCTTCTATATCCTTTTTAGCCATTCATTGCATCTTGGTTAACTCTGACCACGAGGATTGATAAGAAAGGTTCTATTTTTTGGAAGTTTTTTGAGTTTTTTGTCAACTAATTTAATAGTTCCAAAATCGTTGACAACTTTGTTCACATGACCACCACTGATCACATTTGATCACTAGTGATCACTATCATATACAATTTGTTTGTATGAGTTTTTCTCGCACACAGTATGCAAAATATCTGGTTTTCTACAATATCTGAAGCTACTCATTGTAGATTTTGTTTTATGAGATTTACAACCTATCTTCTCCACTCTTGAGTTCTTTCAAAATTTCAAACACAAATCTACATTTGTGTTATTAACAAGGTTTGCTAAAAACACATTTTTTTAACAAAAAAATGTATTTTTATGGTAGTTCTACGTATTTTGAAATAACTTTATAAAATATTTGTTTTGTGACGTTGTTACTCAAATTTATTTCCTTGTAGATATACAAAATTTTAGTGATTGTAAAAATAATATAAGATCATATATTCTTTGTAATGCTTGAATTATAAAGGCAATTGATTTTGGGGAGCTCTTCTTTTTGGAAGTAATGGAAATATTTTGGGTGGGGTTTCTTAGTGTTGATTTGAACACATCTTTATGGATATTGCATTTTATTTATTATGTTTAAAAAATGGTTTTAGAGGATTTTGAGCCACTTAACTCACATAATTATCATATACAGAAGCCACACATGATGACACTTATTTAATCTAAAGGGTTATCACGATTAATGCAAGAAGAGCTACTTGAAGTTACAAAAGAGTATCATAAGTTTGTTCATGATTTAAAATGGATGAATGTAAGGGATTAATTGGGATGCATGTAAATGATAATTTATTATTTTATTTTAATGATTGTGAGACTCCTTTTCAAATTTAGGAGAAGTTTGAGAAGCTATTTGGGCTAGTGGACACTTTTATATTTTTACATCTTGATGCTAAACTTAGTGCTCTTAATCGAGATGATTTTATATCTATAACTAAGTTTCAATCCTTGCTCACACTTTTAAAAGGCAGTAGAAAAATTAATATGGATGAAGAATGTATTTCATGATCTTGTCAAAACATAGGGGTCTATTCCATATGTTTGCCTTCGTATTTTTTTCTAATATAAATTCTATGGGTTCTAATCACAAAATGCCTACTTTTAAGATGTTTTGTGCTAATATTTTGAGGGAAGAATCCAAAGTTATTAACTTTGAGCATTACACCTCATCAGATAAGGCACTTGTTGCATCCTCTACTTCCAAAGGCAAGGGATAGTTCAAGTCTAAGTCCCAACCTAATCCTTCCCCTTCTATTTTATTTCATCAAAAGCTCATAGAGTCACATAAAAAAGAGTCATAAACCTAAGCACTCGAAAAGAAAAAATAGGTCAAATATTGATTGTTCATATTGTGGAGTCAATGGTCATACCAAAAACAATTGTTGGAAAAAGTTACAAAATGCGGAAGAAGCCTTTAGGAATAAAAAATTATCCTTCACTCCTTCAAAATATAAGAGCAAGGCTTTGAATATTTTTGAGATATCATCTAAGACTATTTATAAGGATTGGATTTTGGATTTTGGAGCAACTCATCACATGACATTATCTAAGGTGTCATTGACCACCTTGTGTTTTACTTCTACATATTGCATTGAGGTTGGAGATTCTTCTTCTATTTTAGTTAAGGGACAAGGTGACATACAATTTGATGGTGGATGAGTTAAGAATTTTATTTGTGTTTTAAATATTTCCACATTTTTCTCTTCATGTACCTAATGTTTCATTATAGAGGGAGAAACTATGTTGTTTACATATCAAGAAGCTAATATTAGAGATTTAAGTGACCCATAGTCTATTTTTTCATGAGGAGTTGCTAACCATACATCACATACTTATAACTTTGAGGATATTGATTCTTCACTTAGAGGTACTTCTTTGGTGGTCCATGTAGATTCAAAAAGTAAGATTTGGCATGAGATATTTAGCCATCTCAATTACATATATTTGAAGGCTTTAAGAACTTATGATATGGTCATTGGATCACCTAAGGTCTCTTTTATTAATGGAGTTTGTCTATGTTGTGTGCATGGAAAACAACATAAATATATTTTTTCTAAAGGTAATTCTAAGAGAGATTCTTCCCATGTTGAATTGATGCATAGTGACTTGATGGATTTGCCTACCTCTTTTTTGGGATCTAAGTATGCACTCTCATTTATTTATGATTTCTAAAGAAGAACCTAGGTATATTTTTTGAAGTTCAAGAGTGAAGTTTTTATGACATTCAAAGTCTTTAAGGATTTTGTTGAAAATAAATATTCGAGTAGCATCAAGAAGCTTCACACAGATAATGTGGGGTAGTATTTAAGTAAAAAGTTTTTAGATTTTTTGGCCCTTCTTAGGATTCTACATCAACACTTTGTCCTACATACACCATAACAAAATGGTGTAGCTGAGAGAAAAAATAGAACACCAAAGGAAATAGAAAATTGTATGATGCAGTCAAGGGATTTACCTTCAAAGTTTTGGGTCAAGGTAGTCAATTGTGCGAATTACATTCAAAATTATATGCCTCATCAAAATCTTGAGCAAATGACTCTAGAGGATATTTAGATAGGGACCAAACTTGATGTTTCTCATTTTCAAGTTTTTGGTAGCCAAGGATGGGCTCATGTTTCAAAGAAAAAAAGAATAACTTTGGATAGAAATAATAAGCCACTCATTTTTGTTGGCTATTGTAAGGATATCATAGCTTATAGATTACTAGATCTAGATATACATTAAATTATTTTTTTAACTCATGTCTAGTTTGATGATCATTATTCTCCAGCTAAGCCCTCTTTTTCTACTCCTCCATCCTCATCTAATTTTCACTTTGAAGATGTTTGTTTTGATGACAATAAAGTGAGGATGAGGACATTGTGGAGATAGTTGTAGAGATTCTTGCTAGGGTTATGCATAAGGGGAAGGTCCAAAAATGTATTTATATTAATGGGGTAAATTTATTTTAAAATTGAGGTGAATAATATTCAAACTCATGTAGAAGACATGGGTAATTGCCTTTATTTTACAAAAATATATAAAATAGTAGTAAACTTATCAAAATTTTAAAATGTATAATAAATAAATATCAGTTGCATATCACATCATGACATATGGTTGTATATCAGTTACATGGTACACAATGAATTGCAATAATATACTAGTTGTATGACACACAATGACACATACCAACCTATTGATTACATAACACACAATGAATTTAATGATGCCTAATGAGATCCTACTAATAACATGCTTCACAATTCCTGATGAGAGCCTATCAAAAGAAGGCTTCATGCTACTTGATGAGAGCCTACTAATAGCATGCTTCACAATACCTGATGAGAGCCTTCCATAGCATGATTCATGATGCCCAACCAAATATTATCAGAACCATGAGCAAGATGCCTACTAATAACATGCTTCATGATGTATGAGAGCCTACCAATAGCATGCTTCACAACGCCTAATGAGATCTTAAAAACATCATGCTTCATGACACTTGACCAAAGATTACCAAAACCATGGGAAATATGCCTAGCAATATCCTACTAACAATATGCTTCACAATACCTAATGAGAGCCTACTAGAAATATGCTTCATGATACCTATCAAGAGTCTACCTGTTGAATGCCAAGTGATGACTAAAAATAACTTGTTGGTGCCATGCCGCACACCTACTACCACATACCGACACCTCACTTGATATTACCATGTGTCAACACCTCATTTAATGCTACACATGTAAATGCCTATAAAAGGGCATGAACAATTTCATTTCTCTTCTTTGCACATAGTAAAAAAAACCTATATCTTACACAAGCCTTTTGAAACCTTCTAAAACCTTTCGAAACCCTTTTGATATATTGTAGTAATGGGTAGAATATCATCCATTCTTCCATAAAAAAATATTTTCAAAAACCTCATTTTTCTACTCATCATCGAATTTCTTAATACTCTTGATTATGATTCAACATGGCTAAGAAAGTGTCATCTTCTAGCATTAGTATCAATGTGCCAATACAACATGAATAATAGTTTGTTGCATAGAATTTTTTAGTTCTACGATAATTATGGGTCGATCATCACAATGACCATAACAAGAACCTCTCCTTCTCTGTTACATTGGTTTACATCCATAGATTAATGATCCTTCCATATAAAAATTGTGAACTCATCACATCAAAATTCTCTCTCTAAATGTGATAAAATAAATCTAAAGGATAGCTACAATATCTCATCAGATTTTTTATTAGGTAAGTCTTCCAAATCTAAATTTCCCTCTTCTTTGCATAATTTTCAAATGTAATTATTAATTTTGTGTTATAATTCTTTTGCAGGGAAATCAAATCCATTCAAATGGGGCCTGCTATTTTTAGTTGTTATCAATAGGTTCCTTCGTATGATCATTGAGGTCTTCTAAGTATGTGTTATTTTGTAATGGATAACAATAGATATTCCATTATGGGTTTTAGCATATATGGTGCATTGTCTTAGAAATAATAGAGTCGACTCTTCCTCATATCTTTCTAATAGAATCACAAATAATATTAACCATGTGTGCATATACATTGATGTCAATGTTGTCATTATTTCTATTACTAATTATTTGATTTTTTTTATGAAATATTTTATAATGTAAATAGTACCTCAATCCACACCTCACTAAATACAAAATTGAAGATAATTGAATTAACCGTTGAAGAGGTATAGGTAAAATTCATATTTTTAATTCAAATTTACAATAAACTTATTTTTATTATATTATTATAGTGTTTATGTTTTTAATTTTTTAATTTACACTTAAATGTAAAAAAAGAGCTACCTCATATTCTAACAAAAGAGAGGCCGCAATTAGAGAACTTTTCACAAAGGCTAGTGGAGATTCTAAGATAGAGTCACTCAAACCTTTAATAACAAGATCTGAGAAGCACAAGATCTTCTACATCTCCTCTTGCTCGTGCAACTGCCTCTTTAGTTGCACATCAATATCCCATCGATGTTGAGGAAGTTAGCTAGCCCATTAGATGTAATATTACTATTTTTGCAGTTGGTTGTGTAATTTTTTTTACTTAATTTTAGTTACATGTATCTAATGATTTTAAAATGTATTTAGAGCAACATCACAAATATAATTCAAAATAATCATAAAACAGCAGCCCAATCATAATATAAGACCACATCGACATTTGGTATGCTCAATTATAGTTAACTAATCTCTATATAGTATATTTATATTTTATTTTTCATAAGTTTAATTCAATATTTTCTAATAAAATTCATTCTAGTTTTTATAGGGTCCTTAACACAATGACATCATGAAATATAATGAATGATGCCACCACCACCTCCACCTTAACAACATCACATAAAAACCTTTGAACAATCGGTCAAATTAGAAAAATAGACCACATAAACATCAAGTATGGTATCCATAATTAAAGTTACTTAATCACTATATAGTACATTTATATTTTTCATCATTTTTTTTAGTACTTTCTAATTAATTTTATTCTAATATCTTTTTTAGGGACCTTAGGTCAATCACAATGGCCAAGACAACAAATGATGCCAGCATCACATCCACGACAACAACAAATGATGAGGGGTCAACAACATAAGTGTGTAAAACAATTATTTTCTTCAAGAAGTTTAAGAGGATGTCATACTTAGACCATTTCAAACTTTTTGAAATTTTTATTTGAAAATATTTCCACTATTATGCATGAATTTCTTGAGTTGGATAATCCTCCTCTAGATGAGGAATATCTTTTATAAGGCAACATTCTTGAGTGTTTTAAATCTTATGATGTACTTGAAATTGAAGCATTCTAAACTAAAGGAAGAACAACCATTGCTTATAACTCCTCTACCCTCTGTTGAACTGGTGAACCTACTTCTCTTACAAAATATGAGAAATTTAACTTTTCAAAATCTATTTTATTAGTAGATAATTATGAAGCCATAATAAAAGATAATGTGCTTCAGTATATTATAGAATTGAAAGACAAGGAGTATTAGACAAAAATTCTAACTAAATAAATTAATACCTAATACAAAAAATTCAAGAAGAGAATATTTTCTCATTGGTTGAGCAATAGCCTGAAAAATCTTGATGCTTTATTACATCAAGAAAAATATTGAAATGTAAAAACCACTCATGTTTACAATGATGAAATTTTAGATATTTTTTTTAATAGTATGGATAATCTAAATGTCAAAGCCTAGACATATTTCAATAAATGGTAAATTGATAAGAAAAAGGTTAAAGTGGCAATGGCTACCAAATTAGTCGCAAAGATAAGTCATCAATATTTTATTTAATAAAAAAATTTCATACATTTAGACCTTTATTAATTAACATATTTTAAATATTTTGTTATGCAGTCCAATTTTGATAATGTGGAGAATTAGGTGGAATGCCTTAAGGTTTATTTGAACACAACAAAGGAGAGTCTAAATAAATGCTATAAAATTTAAATAATGATTATATCACACCATCAGAGAGAATAATTCCTTTAGAACAATAATCAAGAAATATAATATGGATCCAAACATTTTGGTTAAGGAACATGAGAAAGAAATGCCTTTCAGTTCAAAATAATATCTAGCTATAGAGGAAAGGGTATTGATCATGAGTTTGATGGATGCAAAGGAGATTCTAAGGAGAGATAGTGGCCTACAAGGAGAAACTTTTAGAACAAGGCATGGAGAAAGTTTTCTTGATCCTACATTAAAGGTAGTATTTGGGCAAAGGCATGAGGAAAATAAATCAGTTCCTATGTTTGAGCGAGCACCTGCATTGGGCCCTGTAACTAAATATCATCAAATTGGATGCACAATTCACTATTTTTATAAAATTACAAAAGAATAGTATCAAAGTGGACACAGTTCACTAGTTTTATAATGAAAAGTGATTTTGAATAAATAAAAAATATTTTTTAAATATGTGTCTGATATTTTTAAACTATTGTTTTGTTCTATTAAATCTTTGTAAAGATTTACATTTGCTTGCTAGTGTAACTATGAAAATTTATAAAACACAAGTTTTAAAATGATGAAAGCGTTGCAATTATCTTACTTAGATGTTGATTTAATAAGATCCAAATTTTTATATATTTAATATAGTTGGGCTAAAGTATGCTTTCAATTCACCACAAAAGAATGTGCTCTAAAGAATAAGTTTTAATAATCCATCAAATATTTACAATATTCAATAAAGCAAAGAAAGGATATCATATAAAACATATAATTTTGCGAACAAAGGGTATGATATAAAATAAAAAAATTCATTAAAAATTATGGCATATTGTTTGAAAAACTGATCAACCAAAACAAAAATTCATTATACTGAATGAAGGGTATTACATATTATTTTAAAATATCATCAATCCAAAGAAAATTTCATAACATTAAAGATATATATTTACAAAAATCATACAATATGTTAAAAAATAATTTGTCCAAAAAAATTCATAATCCTAAAGATATGTTTGCAAAAATTATGCAAATATTACAATGAAGTAAATTGAAACAAACACTTCATATCTTGTCCTAAATTAGTTGTATGCATAACTAATCTTTTTGTTTCAAAAATCTGATCACTATAGTTATCATTTTTATCATTATCGTTAATTCTAGTGATACCTCTTTTGTCTATTATAGATTTCCAATATGCTAGAGCTTTCTCGTAAGGATACTTGTCCACCTCATAAGATGAGACATATATTCTCAAGTAGTTTTCTAAATTTTTATCCAATCTATTACAAACTTTTGATTTCATAAAACATAATTCACTAAAAACTCTTTCATCTTCTGCCGATCCCAAAATCATTGTTTGACATAATTCATATAAGAAAAAATATTCGCTCATTGTATACTATAAAAGACTAGTAGGATACAATGTTTTCAACAAATTTATAATAGAACTTGGTTGATTAGGATTAGTCAAATGTGAAATTTTATCAACTATAGTAATTTTAAAATATAATAATTGACTGGTCACAAGTTTTTTACCTAGAATACCACTGATATGAATACCATTAACTTCCACAAGTTTAGAAAATTTTTTAAAAAGTGTACCCATATATTTTATAAAAAACTCACTTTTACTATTATTATATATTCCTATATCCTAAAACATGGGGTAAACCACACCCATCGCTTCAAGCAACTTGTCTCTTTGAAAAATGATATCGGATTTCTCTTGTCAATGTTTTTGTTATTTTTCTCAATTAAATCCTTGTAATGAGTAAAAATACATCAAATTTATTGTATGTGATTAACATATATTCAACATATTTAGTAACTATATCCAATCACTTTTAAAAACAATATAAAGGTATCTCTTTTTTGTGAACACTAATACAAAGATGATCATTGATGTTGAACATTAACAAACTATTTTGGTCATTGATATTTATTAGAGTTCTCCAATAATCAAACAAAGGATCCATAAATATTTTACCAAACAAGTATAACCTATTAATACTCATACAAATTTATTTTCTAATATTGATGAAATCGACAATATAAATGGATCATTATTGCACAAGTTTTATCAAAGTATTCATTTCATGCACCTTTGGAAGAATAACACATAAAATGAGTAGTATTTCATGTTTCCAAGTTTATTATATGATATAACAAATATTATTCTTTATCAACTGCTCTTTGAGTATAATACATAAACCCTACTAAGGATTTATATTCTTTGAAAACTCTTATTTAAGGTTAAAATAATTAAATCCACCTAGTATCTACATCTTTTAACAAATTTTTACCTTATGTAACTCCTAATGCAAATAGTTGAAACTCTACAAATCCTTCTAAACTACACAAAAAATAAGCATGAACTTTAGAGATGAGTTATTTGAATCTTATAAATTTGTTCAAATGTGCTCCCAATTTTGTATGCAAGATTCATTTTATGAGCCATGCAATGAATTGGGATAAAATATGGGGCAATTGATGTTTGAAGTCAAACATAAAGACCATGTTTGAAGTAAAACATAAAGACCATTTTTGTGATCTTGCATTATAGCAGCACCATCAGCTCCAACACATTAATTTATTGTTTATTTTTGCATCATCCATTCCAGCAATATATTTTAAGCTAATATCAACCATATTGTAAAGATTTTATTCATTACAATTTTCCACCATATTATGTAGTGCTAACAAATGAGTCTACCTTACATGAATTTGAAAGGTATAAACATGCATACAAATCCATGATATCCTGTCAAAAACAATTACCTCATGAATGGGAAGTAAAATGAATTTAGAATTTTTAACTTTCTATTTTAGGTCCTCCTTAACCAACAAGAGATATTTAGCCATTTTAAAATCACTTCAATTTGACCAATGGATATTTGAGAGGTTTTGTACATTGGCTAGTTGAAATACATGCTTAAAATCAATAAAGTATGACATAGATAAACCCTTTTTAAGAATAGTATATACGACAACAAACTACAAGATTTTTGAAACTAAAGTGGTTTTATGATTTTTTTAAAACTATGTTGTAATCGTTCCACTATTTTGGGCTAATTTTTTTTTTTGTTTCATATCTTTTTCATAGTCTTCTAAATTTTTGACATGTATAAATTTTGATGCATCCTTCCACCTAATTATTTTCTTAATTATTCCATCACTTTCTTTTACTATCATATAAAATTTCCCACAATGTTTTCTATTGTATCCAACTTAAGTTGCATCTTATGATCTTTCTCTAGTTTCCAACTATAAATAATGCATATATATTATGTTGGTGTATCATTATTGTTTTTTGGTTGCACTAATAAATGAATATTCTATTGACCATTCAAGGTGAAATGTCCTTCCAATAGTCCATATTGTTAATGTTCTATATTTAGGCTTGTGCATTTGGTTAGAATGATCGTTTTCATATTCAGTTGGTGTGCCACTTTTAGGATTTTTTTCAAGTTGTTGTAGGTCATTATTAATCAAATTTTCATGTTGAGGTATTTCATCCTCAGGAATATCAGTAAGTGGAGGCATATTAGGATCAATTGTGTATTCTACGTTCAAATATGTTCTATATCATTTTTTTTAAATCACTTATGATAATTACTATTAAGTAGGTGAAATGAGTATGTACCTTGCATTTGTGTAGATTTTGGTGTCTCATTGGATTTTGATACCTCATTGGATTTCAATGCCTCATTGGATTTTGATATATGGTTAAAATATTTTAGGATACTCTTTTTATAGAATATTTTCCTCCCTTGATTCCATTGGGAGTTGGATCCATTATACCTATAAAGGAAAAATAATTTCATGTTAGAAGAAGAAAACAATATTGAAAAAAATTATGATCATTCTATAAGTCTTATAAGGGACATCTTGGTTTTCTACCTATCATTAGTCATATGTTCAATGGTATGGTTGTCTTTGTTTATTATTCTATCTATTATAATTTATGGTCTAATATAGATCATTGCTCATTTCTTTCATGCTATCAATAATCGTATCGTTTGTCATTTATGCTCAGCTACTGGTCATCGTGACATCTATTATTTGTAGTATATTCTATGGCATCGATAAATTCCTTTGTGACCAGGCATATTTCATCTTTCTCTAGTATCAATAGTCTCATTCTAGTGTCAATAATATTTAATCTTTCTCTAGTGTTGGTCATATTTGGTCTTTCTCTGGTGTCTGTTATCTTTCATATTTTTCTAGTGTTGATCATATTTGGACTTTCTATAGTGTCTATTGTCTCTCATATTTCTCTAGTTTCAATCATATTTCTTTGGTGTCAGTAGTCATTTTTTGTTTGTTATGTTATTCATCATTTGTAATTTATATTTTGCTACCAATTATTTATGATTTACTGAATGCTATCAAATTTTTTTCAATTATTCTTTGCTACCATCATCCATATTTTATTCTACTTCCATTCTCTACTACTGCTCATTTCTTGGCTTCTCTATTATCAATCAAGAACTAATGTTTAATGTGTATGATTATCACTATCACAATAGGTATATATACTAGGGGTATAATAGGTTATTTTTATGATGTTAATAAAATCATATATATTTTTTAAGGAAAAATGGTCCAAAATTTAGGCAAGAATGTTGGTGATTTAAAATTTAAACCGTAAAATTATTATAAATTTTGGGTAAGCTGAACCTAAAAACTTTTTGCTCCCAAAATTTTTAGGCAAATTGGTTTTGGTCAAGGGTTCTCATATTCACAAATTTTAAATTTCAAAAATCCTAATATTCATTTATTAATAAGTATTTACTACTATGCATAACCTTGGTTCTTGCACATGTTTCCCCATGCCTAGATGTGATTGGACAATAGTTGAGGAGGCAACACCTTTCATTGAAGGTCTCCCACCTTCAACGTATACACTTACTTCTAGCACAGGTCTTCTTTGTTTGGCAGTTTCTATTAATCGAAAAATGTTTCATGAAGGCCATGGAATTCGAGAGTGGGATGATGCCATGGATGATGAGTATTATTTCTTAATATATAATCATTACTTATGATTTATTTCATATTCCAAAAGGAAGAAAAAATGATGAAATGTAAATGGGTGTATCATACCAAATATGTAGTATATGGGATCATTCATATGTATAGGGCTTGACTTATGTTGAAGTGTTTTTTATAGGTTTATGGGGTTGATTACTTAAAGACATTTAACCTTATAACCAAGTTGGATTATGTTCATATTGTACTCTCTATTGCTACATCACAAGGTTGGTCAATTTACTAGATGGATTTGAAGAGTGCCTTCTTGCTTAGAGATTTGCAAGAAGAGATTTATATGGAACAACCTCTAGGATTTGTGTAGGATTATTCATTGGTGTGCAGATTACAAATATCACTTTATGACCTCGAATAGAACCCTAGGGTTTTGTATGAGAAGATGGATTCTTTTCATCGATATTCCAAATTTTTGATATGTCATTTTTGATTGTACAGTTTACATTTTGAGGGATGGAGAGTACATCATCATCATTGTCTTATACATTAATTATTTATTAATCACAAGAAGTTCTACTTCATGAATCAAAGCTATATAATGCTCTCTTTCTAAGTGTTTTAAGATGATAGATCTTGGAATTCTACACTTTTTTCTTGGGTTTCAAATTTCACAATCATATTTAGGGATGGAAAAAGTACACAATGAATTTGCTTAAGCCATTTGGAATGGCTGAATACAAGCCATATCCTACTTCTTTTCAGTCAGGTATTGTTTTGAGTGTCGCATGTTCTACTCCTAGAGTTGATGCCACCATTTACAAATAGCTGGTTAGGAATTTAATTTACTTAAATTACACTCATCTTTACATATCATTTGCACTTGGTTTGGTATCCAAATTTTCACATGGTACACATGATAGTGATTGGAAGGTTGCCAAGTGAAGTTTGTGATATCTTCAAGGGACTTCACATTTTGGGCTTCACTTTTCTAGGGGATATTTATAGTTGGTTGGCTATATAGATTTTGAATGGGTAGGTTATACTGATACTCAATAGTCTACTTCTTGTTATGTCTTCTACCTTGGTTATTCACCTATTGCTTGGGCATGCAAAAACTAGATAACTATTACACTTTCATCAATAGAGGTAGAATACTGGGCATTCGTATTGACTAGTTTGGAGATTCTTTAGATTTAATAATTTTTGATAGATTTGGCTTCTCACAGGATTAGTGTAGCACTTTAGTTTTGTGTGATAACCAAAGTACCATACATATTTCTTGCAACCCTGTTGAGCATTAGAGGACCAAGCACATTGATATTCATATGCACAGGATTATGCATAAGGGTTTGGCCTCAAAATGTATTTATAAAAATTGGGTAAATCAATTGAGAAGGTTGAAAATCCAACTAAGTTCTTTATTCCATTATGTCCAATATATAGGCACAAAGGTGCCCAAAATACATAACCAATTCCACAAAATCATAGAATGGCCCAAAATACATAACCACTTCAACAAATGGCTAAAGTGGTGGCATAAAATAATGCACGTACAAACATAGAGGATAATATGCTAACTAAGATATATGTAAGCTATCTTAAGTTAACTAATCCTAACAAATCCTTCTAAGTGCCAACTAGTATTGCCAACTAATGCACAAGAAGTGTATGTGAGAATAATACTCACATTACAATATTATTTGCAAGAAATAAACTATGCAAACCTAGCTAGGAAGAAAAGAGGGGTCATGTGAGTGAACAAACATCAATCCTCATCATGCCTCCCCACAATAGAAGCATTGGTTTCCAATATTTTTAGAAGAAAAGAGAACTCATGGGATATTTGATGAGAAGAAATCTAATGAGCCTGATGGGGCAGTTGTCCTTGTTGATCCATAAGATAAGAAATATGAGATCCCTTATGAGTCTTTCGAGTATTCATGTCATAGATCTGATCTACATCCAATGGTAACTGATAATCAAAAACCACATCCACTAGATGACCAATAAAAGGTGCGGTCTCCAATGTAGAATTATGATACAAATTCAAAAGATCTACATTGATGACATCATGTATCCCAAGGTGGATAGGAATATCAATGTAGAAGGCATTCTCGCACAACTACTAACGGATAGTATAAGGTCCATAGCAAATCAGTTTGAGTTTTCTATGAGTTTTATCTAAAATATACCACTTGTCTAGGTGCAACCAAACCTTGTCATAAACATGAAAAGGATAAGTAATTTGATGTTGATCCATGGTCTATTTTTTCTACTGTTGTGTCTTATGCAAAATCTAAATTACTCTGGATTGAAGATTTTACAAGTTCTAAATAAAACAGCGAGCCTTGTCTTGCTTCTTCTAAATGTGAGTGGTAATAGAATATTTAAAATACAAAGGTGACTCATAGGGAGCCATAGAAATAAAACCCAAACAAACCTCAAATGGATAATGGCCTATAGAAGAATGCATGGCCTTGTTGTAAGCATACTCAATGTGAGTGATAGATTTGCAAACTCTACATAAGGATACGTTTCACCACTTTGATATGCCCACTGGATTATGGATAGATTGTGGAAAGGTTGAGATAAATTACCAAATATTTCTATAAAGAGCATAAAAAATGACCCATAAAGTGTGAATCACGATCTGACATAATGCTAGTCGGTAGACCAAATGATCACCATATGAAGTCAAAGAAAAATTAGGCTAAGTCTGGTGCAAAACAAGTCTTGTAATAAGGAAGAAACTTAGCCATTTTATTGAATCTATCAACAATAACAAACACACAATCATGTTGGCATACTATCATTGGAAAACCACTAACTAAGTCCATGGAAATGGTTTCCCAAGGATGATAAGAAATAGGAAAAGGAATTCTTAAGCCAAATTTCCTATTAGTAGGATTTTATCGGCAATAAATTGCACACTGCTTCAAAAATCACAAAGCATCCCACTGCATCTGTGGCCAAATGAAGAATATTTGCAACTGAATAAGTGTTTCATTTTTACCAAAATGACCTCCATAGAGTGTATAATGATCTTACATAATAAGAGACACTCTAGGATGATGAGGAACTTAAACCTTGTCCAAATTGTAGAGAATTCCATTCTTGATATGAAAATCTTTGAAAGGATGCAAATTGCAAGAAGTAGGTTTACTCACTTGTTGAAAAATCTTTCGAAAATCTAGATCGTATGAATACTGAGTTGGACAATACTGAAAACACAAGTGTGAAGTGGTCATGACAGTCAAGGCATGATCGGTAGGGGGTATACTCAAACAATAAACCATAGTATTGCTATCTCCTTTTTATACTTGATGACCAAGTGAAATTTTTGGAGATAAGAGGCCCACTTCATATGTTGAGCTTCTTCAATTTTGCTTTGATATTGAAGGAATTTTAGGGGCATATGATGAGTGTGTACAATGGTTTATTTCCTCAAAAGGTAGTGTCTCCAGTACTTAATATATTCAACTAAGGCATACAACTCCTTGACATATGTTGAATAGTTCAACTTGGCACCAAAAAATGTTTTGGGATGGTAAGCTACTGGATGACCATTTTGTTTGAGGAAAACACCTAAAGCAACTTGAGATGCATCCATTTCAATCTCAAAATATTTAGAGAGATCAGGTAAAGCAATAACAGGTGTTGTACAAAATTTCTCTTTTAAATTCTTAAAGGTAACTTCTTTGTTCTTTTCCCATTGAAATGAAACCTTAGACTTAGTTAAGTGGTGCAATGAAGCTGCAAGGGTGGAATATTGAGGAATGAACTTGCAATATAAATTTGCAAGTCCTAGAAAAATATTTAACTCGGTGAGAGTAGTAGGAGGGGGCCACTTAAGTAGGACTTCTACTTTGGTGGGATCTACCTGAATTCCATGATCACTAATCACAAAACCAAGGTAAGAAATGGAAGTGTTGCCAAAAGAACACTTGGAGAGGTTGGCATATAACTGATTCCTATGAAGGATATCAAGGGTTTGTTGAACATGCCCAATGTGTTCCTCCCAAGTAGATGAGAAAATCAATATATCATCAAGATATATAATGACAAATTTATCAATTACATCATGGAAAACTTTGTTCATCAATCTCATGAAAGTAGTAGGAGCATTGGTAAGACCGAAGGGCATGACCAGCCACTCAAAAAGGCCCATATTCATCTTAAAAGTTATCTTCCATGTATATTTGGTATCTATACGCACTTGGTGATATCCAATTTTAAGATCTATCTTAGAAAATATTTTTTCTCTTTGGAGTTGATCTAAGAGATCATCAATGCGAGGAAGTGGATATCGATTCTTTATAGAAATTTTGTTTAATGCATGGAAATCAATGCACAATCGCCAAGTACCATCCTTTTTGAGAACCAAAAAAATTGGTGATGCACAAGGTGAAGTACTTGCTTTAATGAAACCATTGGCCAACAAATCTTCAATTTGCCTTTTGATTTCATCATTTTGCAAAATAGATTGTTGGTACATAGGTGCATTAGGAAGTGAAGAACCTGGAATGATTTCAATGCTATGATTAATAGTGTGTATTGGTGGAAGAGACTTAGGCTCCTAAAAAATATTTGAGTAAATTTTCAACACTTTATCCAGATTAGCATACCGATGTGTGGGTGAAGCAGATGCATTTGTTTGTTGTGGATGAATGAATATTAGTGCAACATCATGAGCTTTTTTAAGTGCCTTCTTTGTTTGCTTAGAACTTAAAATCAGATTAGGTGTGTTGGTGCATTTTATGAGGTATGCCTTATATTCATGCTAAAATGTATATGTTTTGTTAAAGGTATCATAAACTGCTTTCCTATCATACTGATACGGTTGACCAAGAAAAAGCCCACAAGTGATGCTATCAATGAAGTTTGGTCCCAAGGAAAAACTCACAAGACAAGTGTGAGTGATCTTGGAGCTTGTCCCACTATCCTTCCAACCCAAAGAATAGGGTTGAGGATGAGGCTCCATCCGAAGATGCATTTTATCGACTATGGATCTCAAAATTAAGTTCTTCTCCGAGCCATTGTCTACAATACAATCAGTTGAAAAGTTAGGAGTCAAATGGGCTCGAGTGATAAACAAGGAATCATGAGCACTCCCCGATGAACTATGGTGCATCAAGGTAACTTGAGTAAGTTTACCTCTTAATTTTGCATATGATCTATTCTCTCCTACCAAATCAATGGACCTTGCACTTTGTCCTCCACTTGAGTCATTATAGTCAAACTTCTTTTCTTTAACTTAAAACAATCAAACTTTTCATGTCCCTTATTTTTACAATAGTTACAAATTTTTTTGGAAGAATAAGAAGAAAAATTCCTAAAATAAAAAGTAGTAGGAGGAGAAGGAGAGGAATAAGAAGAGGTCTTCTTTGGTGGAAAAGTTATATTTTGAAAAAAATAATCATTTTATTTTTATGAACTTCCAAAAACTAGAGTAGGATGTTGAAGCCCCTTAGTTTGCACCAAAAACTTGTCCTCAACAAGTTGCGCATGGTTGAAAGCTAAGTCCAAGGTCTCCATAGGAACATACATAAATTCCCTGTACAAATGCTCCAAAAGGCCACTCTGAAATTTGAGAATCAAAGCTTGAACTTCATCCTCCACATCCAGAAGAATTCGATACCTGTTGAACTGGAAAATATAATCCTGCATAGACATATTAGTTCCTTGTCAAAATCTAAACCACTTAATAACCAATTCCTTTTGATAATTGGAGGGATAGAAATTTTTTTTAAGAGATTTTACAAGGTTATCCCAAGTGGTAATGGCATCTTGTCCATCCTTGCATTTGACTAACACTTTAGCCAAGCCTGAAAGCTTGAGCTTGGTGAAGGGGACCTTATCATCATCTATGGTATGAGTGTAAGAAAACTAGGACTCCATGTCAAGAAGCCAACTATTCAAGACATCCAGGTTTCTTGAGCCATCGTATAATGGCACTTCACACCTAGCTTTAGATCAAGGATCATTGTTGTAGATTTTAACATTAGTTGCATTTTGAATACTAATGTTGTTGACCTTGTCAGCAAGGCTACTTACAACTTGGACCATTGTAGTATCATTCGCCTTCTCTGCAAGTATATTTACAACATGCGCTAATTATATCATTTGGGTAGCGAAATATGAAGCCATTTGGAACCGAATATAAGACAGGAGAAAAGGGAAAATGCACATAAATCAAGGTAAATTTGTGGTACCTTGTTACAATTTTTGTGCCCCTTAACTGAAATAACTCCTAGGCTGATTACAAGCAAAATAATGTTGTCAATCTAATTTGGAGCAGATTAACAATTTTTCTTCACAAATTTGCAAATTGCTGATGGTGGAAGAAAAGCATCAAATATTGGAAAAATGCTTGCAATTTTGGAAAATTTTAGTCTAACTTAAGGTTTTATAATTTATTAATTTAAAAATAACTTAATTAATAAAATTAATTAATGAACCAATTTGATTAATTAAATTAATTAAGCTATTTAAAAATAAATTAATAAATTAAAAAAATTACATGCAGTAAAACCTTAGAGTTAGCAAAAATGAAATAAATTCCAAATTTTACCCTTTGCCAAGATTTGATAAAAAATCGAATTGCACTCCACTACACATTTCCTAAGGTGATTTACCATGCAAAATTGGATTATTGCATGGAATTTCACAAATTGAACTACACATTTCTTAGGGCACGATATCCTATTTCAAGTGTTGTGTGGGATGTAATGAAAGTTAGGTGTAAATTATTGTTGCACAATGTGATGTACTGATGCTCAATTTTAGGCCAATTAGGGACCTCATGTCACCCAATGTTGTAATGCATAATGTGCTTCAAGCACGCATGAGCTTGCAGTAGAAGCCTAGTGTGGGTGCATAAATACCTACGCTCCGTAGGTGCTGCACATGTATTGCAAACCTTGGTTGGCACACACATTGATGTGTCTAACACTGTTAGGTTGATATTGTTGTCAGGCATTAGTGCTTGACATAGATGCTATCAACAATTGACAGTAATATTAGGCACAATTCCTGACACAGCTGAGTGCAATGCCTAAAAAATAAATAGGTGTTGTGGCACAAAATTTAGTGTCAGGTGTGATGCTCCTGTAATATATGCATCACGAGCCTAAATTTCAAACTCTAATTCTTGAGTTTATCATCAAATTATGAGGACATACCTACTATCAAAAAGTTGTACATCGATCGAATGTACCTGTCTATTGGTCTGCTAAGAAAATCGGTCGAATGGAGCCAAATTAATATTCTTTCATTTTTATTTTATTTATTTTTTGAAATAGAAATAAAAAATTTACATTATATTCAAATTTTATAATAAAAATAATATTATTTTACTTCATCTAATTTGCTCCAATTTGCACCAATAAATAAAACTAAGGTAAAATTTTCACCTCAAATCTATGAAATTTTTTACAACCTTGGATGGAAGTAGAACTCCTTTCAAGATCCTTTTTACACATGACCAACATTTGAAAGGCAATCCAGAACCAGTTGACACATGACTTGGTATTTATGACCCTTAATATTCAAGACTCCAAAATGGCAGGTACATCAGGAACATGTGGTTCATTCATATTTCATCATAGATGAAATGCAATCCTACCAAAGTATTTTTGTAATATAGAAAATATTTCTATACCTCTTAAGCATACGAAGAAAGTTGGATCAAGGAGTTTGTCATCCAAGGAAATTCCTTCTTCAAATGCCCTAAAATCTTAAACTGAGTCCTCAATGATAAATGGTTTACCATGAGGTAAACCTCCTCAAAAACTATCTTCCTTTCCTCCTCAACTCACAAGTCCTAGTGCAAAATAACTAGGCTTTGATACCAAATGAGAAGGTTGAAAATCCAATTGAGTTATTTATTCCATTATGTCCAATATATAGGCACAAAGGTGCCCAAAATACATAACCAATTCCACAAAATCATAGAATGGCCCAAAATACATAACCACTTCAACAAATGGCTAAAGTGGTGGCATAAAATAATGCACATACAAACATAGAGGATAATATGCTAACTAAGAGATATGCAAACTAAGAGATAAGCTATCTTAAGTTAACTAATCCTAACAAATCCTTCTAAGTGCTAATTAGTCTTGCCAACTAATGCACAAGAAGTGTACGTGAGAATAATACTCACATTACAATATTATTTGCAAGAAATAAACTATGCAAACCTAGCTAGGAAGAAAAGAGGGGTCATGTGAGTGAAAAAACATCAATACCCATCATCAGTTTCAAAATCTAGGTGAATAGTATCCAAAATTATGTAGAAGACATGGTGAATTGCCTTTCTTTTCCACCAAAAAATATAAAATTTGGCAAATTATTATAAAATTTTTGGGAATAAACCCTAAAATATTTTTGCACCCAAAATTTTTGGGCTAATGAGCCCTATTCAAAGGTCTCCAATGTTAACCAATTCCTAAAGAACACAAGCTTATACTAAGAGGGGGGTGAACATTATAAGACCACTTTTTACTTTTTATTCCCAATAAATATTATAAAATGTAAATATAAAAATATCAATAGTAGTAATAAAAGCAATGCACAAATCACCACACACAATAGGGACACCAAAAATTATGTGGTTCACCCAATGTGGGCTACTCCATGGAGAAAATCTTTCACTAAAATTTTCTCAATCAATATCTTTGGAATCCTTTCCCTATTACAATGTTTATGGACCACTATACAAAGGATATACTAATCCCCTTAATCAAGTTCATGAATATCTATCCATAGGAGAACTCCTTTCTCCTCTTGCTCTAGCTGGTGATCTTCTAGAAGAGCTGCAACCTCCACTTCCTTAGCTAATGGATCTCTATCCACTGAATACTCTTATCCTCACTCAAAAAACTTGTCCTCACTACCTTGGCTAATGGATCTCTATCCACTAGAGACTGTCATCCTCTATACCCTATAACTTCCAAAGCTTGCACTCAACTCTATCTCAAATATGTACTAAACACATTCTGACGGTCTAGCACAAATATGTCCTCAATATCTGTCTCTGGTTTGGCAAAAATCTGTCCTTAAATTTGCACCAAAATCTATCTTCAAATATATACTAAATACAGTCCTTTGGTCTAGCACAAATCAGTCCTCAATCTATGTCCTCAAGCCTTAACTCAAAGCTTGACTCAATCTCAAATCAACTCTATTGGATTTGCCCGAAACCTTAACTTAAGGTTTGAAAAAATAAATCAACCAACTCTGCTTTCCAAGCCTTCTCAAATACTTGTCTCAATTATACCTTGTAAGCTTCCACAAAATCTCACATCAAATATATCTACAAGATCTCTCTAGAACTTGTCCAATCTGCTCAATAAGTCCTCAAGAACATAACCAAATAAGTCCTCTCAATAACTTAACCAAATTTGCTCAATAAGTCCTCTCAAAAACTTAACCATATCTACTCAATAAGTCCTCTCAATAAATTAACCAAATCTAGTCAATAAATCCTCTCAAGAACTTAACCAAATCTGCTCAATATGTCCTCTCAAGAAATTAACCAAATCTACTCTCAATATGTATTGTAAGCTTCCACAAAATCTTACTCAAATCTATTCACAATTCTTCTCTAAGACTTATCTCAAATTTGCTCAACAAGTCCACACTAGAACTTGTCTAATCTCATAGAAACATAAATATAATTGTTAGAGATTCAATATCCTCTATACTCATCACAATGCTCAAACACTTTCAATCACTCTTTCAGAAACATACAGAGAATTGTTAGAGACTCAATATACTTCAACTCAATCACCTTCTCAATTCAATTCAGAATATAGAATAGTTTGTTTTATGGAATTTAAACAATCACTTCACACATCCACTTGACTAGGCTCAACCAACTCTACTCAACCAACCTCTCAATGAAATAATTCTTGCTCACAAACCCTAGTCCAAGCCTATGATCCTTTGCTCAAAATATTTCCAATAATGCTCAACAAAAAATATCACATAACAATGATAACCCTAGTTCAATTTCTTTGCTCAACAACTCACTTCAACAACAATGCTCATAAAACAACTCTCACATAACAATGATAACCCTAGTTCAAGTTCTTTTCTCAACAACTCACTTCAACAACAATGCTCATAAAACAACTCTCACATAACAATGATACTCATGTTATTTTCAAACCCTAGTTCTTTGCTCAACCAATGGTTTCAACAATAATGCTTATTAAACAGGGTTTCAATAATAACTCTTTATTCTAGAAAACCTTGAAGAATTAACTCAAACACACTCAATAAGGAAGCCCTAATGAATTCCTTTTCACTCCAAACTTATTTTCATAAAACCAATCAATCAAGTAAATTATGGAAGAATGTGCTCATACATTTTCTTGATGATGAAGGAATCTCAAATGTCTACCACAACCACAAACACTTCTATGCAAAACTTAAAGAAGTTAGAAGATAAATCTCTCTCACAATGTAATGCAAAAACTCAATTACACCTTATCACTCCATATTTAAAAACAACTATCAACATACATAAATTTTTTATCCAATAACAACTTATAATCTCCCAATTAAAATAAATTTAACATCCACAAAAATTAACTCAAAAACCCCTTTAATTAGATTTAATGGCAAAAAGAACTTTGGCAAAAATCAAATCCCCTTTCCTTATAATGCCAATAACATAAATTAATTACCAAGCAAGCAACCTTTCATATACCCTTATAACTCCAAATAACACCTTAAGAAAACATTAGGCAAATAAAATATTTAATTAAAAGTACCTTTGCAACTTTAGGGATTCGAACCCACAACCACTGCCTCCTCATGCGCCCTAACCATGAGCTTGACCACCGTGTACACTAGGCACACACTTGGAAGGCTAAGAGCACCACATGCTCTTTCTTCCCAATCCTAGAACTCTAAAAAGTATGTGCAAAAATATTTCAACCTCGACGGTCAAGACAAACATGCCAACAACCTCCATGTGAATCGATTGTGGTCACTTCCACTCCAAATGCTCTGATGAAACATGTGTTGCCAACGAGAGTGAGGCCTTAATCCCTACCCACTAGTTTTATGGGGGATGGGAAAAATCACACTCACATAATTCCAAATTTTCTTCTATTAATCTGCAAATCTCGTTTACAGAAACAGCAACAGCCCGCAGGTTTTACAATAACCAACGCTTGGCTTGGTTTTCTCTACTCTGTCCTTTACATGCAATCTTCCAATCCACCATCCCAATCCATTACAATATCTGAGTTTTTATCGAGGTCTCGACCCTCTAGGCCATTAATGACCCACCTAGCAGAATACATTAAACAAAACCTCAAATTCGGCTTCCTCGGCCGAGTTTTCAATTTTCTTTCCATAAATGGGCAACTGCCTTGATCCGCCATGAAAGCATGCATTAAAGAACCCTCTGACATTCCTGACCTCTAGACACAGCATTCGAGAGGTTGTCATGTTCAAAAAACTTATCGAATATGAAAACACGCATTAATGAGACCCTTGACTATCTCAGAAACTTCACCTTGGAATGCATGCCTTTTTGAACCACGAACCAGTCGTTTGTCATGATATCATGACATTTCACGATATCGTGATATTTTGGCCTCCTTGCGCTCCTTCTCCCTTTTGGTCGTGATATCGTGACATGTTGTGATATCGTGATATTTTCTCTTCATCTCGCCTTTCTCACCTTTGGGTCGTGATATTGCGACATGTCGTGATATCGTGACATCTTCCTCCAATGCTGCCTTTCTTGTCTTCAAGTCATGATATCACGACATTGCCTTCGGATGCCCCCTACTTTTCCTGCTCCTTGTCACAATTTTGCGACATGTCGCAAAATCACGACATTCCCAAGTCTTCCCTTGGTTGCTCTTCTTCATCGTGATTTTGTGATAGTCGCAATTTCACGACATGTCGTGAAATCTTGACATTACCAACTGCCTTTCCCTTCTGCTGCACTTTTGTCATGATTTTGCAACAGTCACGATTTCGTGACATGTCGCAAAATCGTGACATTCCCAACTACCTTTCCCTTCTGCTGCACTTTTGTCATGATTTCGCGACAGTCATGATTTCACGACTGTCCACTGCCTGTAATGGCTTTAACTTGTGGCGCACTCCATATTTCGTCAAGGAGTACGTATTTGCACGACCATCATGCACTGCACTCTGATCAAACTACCATGGCCTTCCTAAAAGCAAATGGCAAGCATCCATAGGAAAAACATCACACAGGACTTCATCTTGGTATCTCCTAACTTTGAACGTGACTAAGCACTGTTCATAGACCCATGCTCTATGGTCCTTCCGCAACCATGCAATCCGGTATGGATGCGGGTGTCTCCTCCTCTCCAACTGCAACTTAGTGACCATTTCCTCGAAGACTAAGTTATCAGTACTTCCATTGTCTATAATAAAATTATAGACTTTACCTAAACTTTTACACCTCGTGCAGAACAAGCTCTTCCTCTGTTCTGGTTTGTCTTCCTCAATCAACATGGATCTCCTTACGACCATGACTTCTCCTCTCTCTGCCTCCTCAGAATGTTCTTATTCAGTTCTTTCATCTGCTACAGTAGATCTGGTAGGACCCTCAGGCCTCTTCTTCACCCTTTCTCAGTGTTGTGGACACTCGAATGCTCGATGTCCTTCTTTGCCATAGTGGAAACAGGTTCCATGAAACACTCCTCTTCCATACCCATGTCCAGATCTACCTCTTCCTCTTGGGTAGCCATTGTTCTGAACTTGGGGTCTGTAATCTTCACTTGCTTTCTGCTCTTGTTTGTTGCTAGCTTCTTCTTTATTCTCCTATTTTTCTTCATATTTTCTCCCACCAGTACTTCCTCCATGACCTCTTCCTCTTTGCTTGCTCTCTAATATTTTGTTCAGTTTCTATTCAACCTTTAGAGCAAACTGGTAAGCATCCTCTATGGTGCTCACCCGAACTAGGCTCAACTCCTCCTAGATACTGGGTCTCAACCCATTGATATAACAGGCCACATTCTCCTTATTTGCCTCTAAATGTCTAGTTCTGATAGAGATCTTATAAAACTCCTCTGTGTATTCTTGGACAGTTTTGCTCGACTGTCCCAAACTCTGCATTTTCCTTAGCAGATCTAATTCATAATCTACAAGAATAAACTATCTTTTCAACTTTTCTACCATTCTATCCCATCTAGTTATTCTTTCCTTTCCTCTTCTATTCCTTTCCAACTGTATTCCCTTCCACCAGATGCTGGCATGACCCTTCATCTTGGTATTAGCAAATCTGACTCGATTAGGGTCTTCAACCTCCTCATATTCAAAATACTCCTCTAGACCATTTATCCATTCAATCACCTCTTCTAGATCTAGGTTTCCAAAATATGTAGAAACCTCCATATTTGGTTTCTTTCCAATCTGGGAGATAGCTCTGTATAACCTGGCCTGTGCAGGATCTACAGCCTCTTCTTCTTCCTCAAACTGGTCTTCTTCTTCATCAACTTCGTCTTCACTTCCTTCTTCCCTCTTGGGCTCGTGCCCTCTATGCAGTTCCTCTTGCAGGGCCTGAACTTGCCTCTGCAAAGCTCAAAAATCTTCTGCTGGCACCATATTTCTTACTCCACCATGGTTTCTTCATGGAGGCATTCTTCTTTTTTCTCTTACAAACCCTTCCACATATCCTAGTGTGACTGCCTCTCGTTCGACGATCTGTTACACACTCAGGAACTCCCGCTCTGATACCACTAATGGGGGATGAGAAAAATCACACTCACACAATTCCAAATTTTCTTCTATTAATCTGCAAATCTCGTTTACAAAAATAGCAACAGCCCGTAGGCTTTACAATAACCAGCGCTCGGCTTGGTTTTCTCTACTTTGTCCTCTATGTGCAATCTTCCAATCCACCACCCCAATCCATTACAATCTCTGAGTTTTTATCGAGGTCTCGACCCTCTAGGCCATTAATGACCCACCTGGCAGAATACATTAAACAAAACCTCAAAGTTGGCTTCCTCGGCCAAGTTTTCAATTTTCTTTCCATAAATGGGCAACTGCCCCGATCTGCCATGAAAGCATGCATTAAAGAACCCTCTGACATTCTTGACCTCTGGACACAGCATTCGAGAGGCCATCATGTTCAACAAACTTACCGGATACGAAAACACGCATTAATGAGACCGTTGACTGTCTCAAAAACTTCACCTTAGAATGCATGCCTTTTCAAACCACGAATTAGTCGTTTGTCATGATATCACAACATTTTGGCCTCCTTGCGCTCCTTCTCCCTTTTGGTTGTGATATCATGACATGTCGCGATATCATGACGTTTTCTCTTCATCTCGCCTTTCTTGCCTTCGGGTCACGATATCGTGACATGTCGTGATATCACAACATCTTCCTCCAACGTTGCCTTTCTTGTCTTCAAGTTGCGATATCGCGACATTGCCTTCGGATGCCCCCTGCTTTCCTGCTCCTTGTCGTGATTTCACGACAGTCACAATTTCATGACATGTCATGAAATCGCGACATTCCCAAGTCTTCCCTCGGCTGCTCTTCTTCGTTGTGATTTTGTGACAGTCATGATTTCATGACATGTCGCGAAATCATGACATTCCCCAACTGCCTTCTCTTCGTCTGCACTTTTGTCATGATTTTACGACAGTCACAATTTCATGACATGCCACAAAATCATGACATTCCCAACTGCTCCTTCTCCTGGCAGCTTCTGGTCGCAATTTCGTGATGGTTGTGAAATTACGACCTTGTCAATAGCCTCACTTCTTACCTTCTTCTGGTCGTAATTTTGTGACATGTCACGAAATCGTGACATATTCACTGTGCTTCTGCTCCCTCTTGTTTTTGGTCACGATTTCATGACATGTCGTGAAATCGTGAAATTTTCGCCCCACACCTTCTCTCTCCTGGCTGAGTCGCGAAAACACGACATGTCGCGATTTCGTAAATATTTTTCAGTCGCGATATCGCGACTCCAAGGAAAACACTTAGAAAATTTTTTGTTGATGCAAGATTGCTCTGCTGCCACCGGATGCTCCTGCATCATAGTCTTATTCTAGGAACTAAAGAAAAAATGATTCTTGTCTTCTTCCTCAACGATTTGCACGAAATAAAATTTGCTCGGTCGCTTGAATTTTAATCGATGAACGTAAAGTTTGAATGTCCCTTTTGCATTGTCATTTATACACGAAATCCATCATTTGACTTAGACGTTGGTGCTTCACTAAATTTGATGACATCGGTGGGGAAAAGACAATTGCAATTTGAATTTAAACTTTGCCAACCTTATCATAATGTAATTTAATTAAATTATAAATTAATTAATAATAATATTAATTAATAATAAAGTTACCCAGGTGTTGTAGGTGAGTTGGAGAGGAGATGGAAATCCTTCAAGGGAGGTCCCATGTTCAAATATCCACCCTACCAAAAAGTTGAATTGGGTATCCAAAATACAATTGATAATGTTGGTGTGGGCAGGGTCGGGTGTGACTCTTGGGTGACTTTGACGGTGTAGATCTCCCTGTTCGTGGTCTCTTAGACCAAGGCGACCCTGCAAGGGGTTTTCACTTTATATATATATATATATATATATATATATTAATTTAATATAATTAAGTTATAATTAATTTAATAACTAAAAGGGTTATTAAATTAAATTACAATTTTTTTTTTTGTTGAGAAAAAAACCCCTTGCGGAGCCACCTTAGTCTGAGAGACCACAAACAGGGGGTTATACACCATCAAAGTCACTCGGGGGTCACACCCGACCCTGCCCGCACCAACATTATCAATTGGATTTTAGATACCCAATTCAGCTTTTTGGTAGGGTGGAGATTTGAACCTGGGACCTCCCTTGGAGGATTACCCTCTCCTCTCCAACTCACCTACAACACCCGGGTAATTAAATTACAAATTAATATATAATTAAATTATTATAATTAATTATAATTAATTTAATTATTTAGGCCTCTCCATAGGTTTTAAGAAAAAAATTATTTTACCATCAATGGTTTTGAGAAAAACCATTTAAATAATGCTTTACATAAAGCTCTTTTGGAACCAATGAATATGCAATCCTTCCTAGAACATTTTGAAATCAATGAAAATAATATTCCTCAAAATATCTAATAATCTCCCCTTTTTGATTGATGGCAACCCAGACTCTTTATACCAGAAACTTAACCTTTTATGGGTTCTGCTCCCCCTGGGACTTTGCTCCCTCTGGCTCAAATTTCTCCTTGTTTCTCAAATACCAAATCTCTCTCGCTTACTCAAATATATCCCCCTTTGACATCAATGGAAAAGGGTCATCTTTAGGGCTCGATGCTAAGAATGAGCCTCTTAGCTTATCCCCTCCTCCACCTCCTCATGAGATGGTAAATTTTGGGGTGGGAGTATTTCTACTCCCAGAAAACACTGTTCTTTACCTTTATCCTCTTTTCTTCTCATCTGATTCTTCTAATTACTTTGATTGTTTCTTTCCATGTCTACGTTATTTTCCATGTCCATATTTCTATTCTTGTTCCTATTTATATCCATGTTCTTGTTCCTTTTCATATCCATATTCCTGTTCATACTTGATTTTGGAATGTCTCCTCTAAACCACTTTGTTGTGTGACCATCATTATTGCACTTATAACTCTCAATGTTATTATTTCTTGGAGGTGTAAATGTCTTAGGATTTCTCCTAGTGAAGTCATATCCTCTTTTGTCATAAACCCTGCATTTAATTGCCATGTGATCAAAATGTTTACATGAGTAGCAATACCCATGGAAAAGTTATTTGTTCTCATATTCCTATCTTTCATATGTCTTACGCTGTGAAACCATGTGACCAAACTTTTGACATGAAAAAAATCTTCCATTGAAGTTTTCTTGTCTTGACCCCATTGGTCTCTTAGTCTCTCTTGACCTATTATGATTGTTGTTCCATATGTATCTTATTTGTGCATTTTTCATGTTCTTGTTGAACTTTCTATTGTCCAACTCATCCTCAAATGTCTCACTTTATTTTATACTGTCTTCTTCTAAAGTTTCTTCATCTAAATTTTCTTCTTCTTCAAAACATGAGGTTGACTTTCCTTCCCATTTCTTCTATCCTTGTTCAAATCCAAGACATGTTTTACTTGATGTAGGATTTTGTATCTTGATGAACATACCAAAGTTATTTGAGATATTTTTGAACCCTTTTAGCTTGAATTTGGAGTCTTCTAAATCTTCCCTTAGTAGTGCCACTTCTTGTACTAACTTTTTCACATTCTAATATCTTTGCTTCTAACTTATCGTTGAACTTCTTTGTCTTAGACTTTGATTTTTCTAGATCCTCTATAAGCATCCTTCTCTCTTCATCACATTATTGAAACTAAATTTCAAGTTTAGAGTTTTTCTTTCTTACCTTATTCACTATGTCAAGGGCATAGATAAGTTCTCCCTTGATATCATATCCATATTTATATGAATATTCCTCTATTTTTTTACCTTTGTCCATATCATTATTTTCTTTTGGATTGTCTTCTATAGGGTCATTTTCTTCTTCTTCTAGTGCCATTAAATTTTTTTATTCTGGCCCTTCAAGTGCATCCCCATATTCATCATCACTGAAACTATAACCATTCCTTGTACAACTATATTCAAGATATCCAAAGTTACCACATCTAAAACACTTGAGAATCATTTGCGCCATTTTATGAACTTTATTTTCTTCAATCATAAATAGGACTTCATCTCTATAATTATCTTAAAAACAAGCATCACTATCACTTAAGTACTTACTTTCCTTATCCACATAGTAGCTCTTATTTTGCCTTTGAAATAACTTATTTCCTTGTCTTATTTGTCCATCCTTGCTTTTATTTTGGTGCTTGTATCTTTCTGATTCCATATTTATGTGATCCTATTTCTCTTCACCATTGTTATTCTTAGCTTCTTGAAAAATTTTTGCATAGTGACCATTTAATAGATTTTAGATCTTTAGATCTTCTATAATACTTATCCCTTGTACCATAATTGGATTCTTCATCATTGGGTGACTCATTGCTTGATTATGACTTCTTACCCCTTGTATTTTTGATTTCTTTGAAGGTTGCTTTCTCCTGGGGAATATGTTCTTTTGTTCTCATCTCAAAATTTATAAGAATACCAAGCAATATATCTCTTGTCAAAGAATCACCATCCTTTGATTCTTCTATAGATAAAATATTTTCACTAAACGTTGTTGGAAGAGACCTTAATATCTCATCACAAATATTTGATTCATAAACCTTCATTCCAATTCCTTGCATAGCATTAACAACCTCATCAATTCGAAGTAGATAAGTGCTAATGTTTTCCTCATTCTTCATTCTTAACTATTCAATTTGTCCTTTGAGATTTTGTATCTTTGCTTTCTTGACACCTTTATCTCCTTCATATATATTTTGCATCTTATTCTACATTCCTTTTGCATCTTGACAATGCATAACTTTTATTGATTATGTTCTATGCAAACCTCTCAACAATGAATTCATTGATTTTGAATTGTAATGTTTTAGAATCTTACCTTCCTTATCTATAGGTGGATAAAATGAGGGGTCATATCCATTTTCAACTCCTTTCAAAACTTCATTGCCAAGTGCCTTCAAGTAGATCTTCATTATCAAACTCCAATATACATAATCACTTCCATAAAATACTGGTATTGAATTATATGAAGGTCCATTCTTATAATTCGTTGTGTTCTTGTTAGCTTTTCATTAAAGCTATTAAAATCTTCCAAAGGAACCCGCTCTGATTCCAATTGAAGAACATAGCTTATACTGAGAGGGGGCAAACAATATAAGACCACTTTTTACTTTTTCTTCCCAATAAATATTATCTAATGTAAAGATAGGAATATCAATAGTAGTAATCAAAAAATGTAAAAATCACCACACACAATATAGACACCACATTTTACGTGGTTCACCCAATGTGGGCTACTCATCGAAGAAAATATTTCACTAAAATTTTCTCAATAAATATCTTGGGAATCCTTTTCATATTACAATGTTTATGGACCACTGTCCAAAGGAGATACCAATCCCCTTAATCAAGTTTGTGGATCTCTATCCACAACAAAAATCCTTTCTCCTCTTGCTCTGGTTGGTGATATTTTAGAAGAACTACTGCCTCCACTACCTTGGCTAATGGATCTATATCCATTGAATATTGTTGTCCTCACTTAGAAGACCTATCCTCACTACCCTGGATAATGGATCTCTATCCACTAGAGACTATTGTCCTCTATACTCTATCATATCTATCTCAAACTTGTACTAAACACAGTCTGTCGATCTAGCACAAATCTATCCTCAATATCTATCTTTGGTCTAGCACAAATCTATCATAAAATATACACCAAAATCTATCCTCGAATATGTACTAAACACAGTCCTTCGGTCTACCACAAATCAGTCCTCAATATCTATCCTCAAGTCTTAACTTAAATCTTGACACAATCTCAAATCAACTCTACTGGATCTTCCCCAAACCTTAACTTAAGGTTTGAACAAATCAATCAATCAACTCTACTCTCCAAGCCTTCTCAAAGACTTATCTCAATTCTACCTTGTAATATTCCATAAAATCTCACACCAAATCTATCTACAAGTCCTCTCTAGAACTTGTCCAATCTACTAAATAAGTCCTCTCAAGAACTTAACCAAATATGCTCAATAAGTACTCTCAAGAACTTAACCAAATCTGCTCAATAAGTCCTCTCAAGAATTTAACCATATCTACTCAATAAGTCCTCTCAATAAATTAACCAAATATAGTCAATAAGTTCTCTCAACAACTTAACCAAATCTGATCAATACGTCCTCTCAAGAACTTAACCAAATTTGCTCTCAATATGTATTGTAAGCTTCCACAAAATCTTACTCAAATCTATTCACAATTCTTCCCTAAGACTTACCTCAAATTTGCTCAACAAGTCCACACTAGAACTTGTCTAATCTCATAGAAACATAAAGATAATTGGTAGAGATTCTATATTCTCTATACTCATCACAATGCTCAAACACTTTCAATCATTCTTTCAGAAACATATAGAGAATTGTTAGAGACTCAATATCCTTCAACTCAATCATTTTCTCAATTCAATTCAGAATATAAAATAGTTTTTTTATACTATCTTCTTTTGAACTATATTCATCTGAATTTTCTTCTTCTCCAAAACTTGAGGTTGAATTTCCTTCCAATTTCTTCTGTCCTTGTTAAAATCCAAGACTTGTTTTGCTTAATGTAGGCTTTTGTATCTTGATGAACTTACCAAAGTTCTTTGAGCTATTTTTGAACCCTTTTATCTTGACTTTGGAGTCTTCTAAATCTTCCCTTAGTAGTGCCACTTCTTGTGCTAACTTTTTCACATTCTAATATCTTTGCTTCTAACTTATCCTTGAACTTCTTTGTCTTAGACTTTGATTTTTCTATATCCTCTATAAGCATCCTTCTCTGTTCATCACATTATTGAAACTAAATTTCAAGTTTAGAGTTTTTATTTCTTACCTTATTCACTATGTCAAGGGCATAGATAAGTTCTCCCTTGATATCATAACCATATTTATTTGAATATTCCTCTATTTTTTCACCTTTGTCCATATCATTATTTTCTTTTGGATTGTCTTCTATAGGGTCATTTTCTTCTTCTTCTAGTGCCATTAAATTTTTTTATTCTGGCCCTTCAAGTGCACCCCTATATTCATCATCATTGAAACTATAACCATTCCTTGTACAAATATCTTCAAGATATCCAAAGTTACCACATCTAAAACACTTGAGAATCATTGGTGCCATTTTCTGAACTTTCTTTTCTTCAATCATAATTAGGACTTCATCTCTATAATTATCTTAAAAACTAGCATCACTATCACTTGAGTACTTACTTGCCTTATCCACATAGTCGTTCCTCTTTTGCCTTTGAAAGAACTTCTTTCCTTGTCTGCTTTGTCCATCCTTGATTTTATTTTGGTGCCTGTATCTTTCTGATTCCCTATTTTTATGATCCTATTTCTCTTCACCATTGTTATTCCTAGCTTCTTGAAAATTTGTTGCATAGCGACCATACTTTCCAAAATCGAAACATTTAATAGATTTTAGATCTCTAGATATTATATAATATTTATCCCTTGTATCATAATTGGCTTCTTCATAACTGGATGACTCATTACTTGATTCTGACTTCTTACCCTTTGTATTTTTTTTTTTTTGAAGGTTTCTTTCTTCTGGGGAATAGCTTCTTTTGCTCTCATCTCAAAAGTTGTAAGAATACCAAGCAACATATCTCTTGTCAAATAATCAACATCCTTTGATTCTTATATAGATAAAATATTTTCACTAAATGTTATTGGAAGAGACCTTAAGATCTTATCACAAATATCTGATTCATCAACCATCATTCCAAGTCCTTGCATAGCATTAACAACCTCATCAAATCAAAGTAGATAAGTGCTAATGTTTTCCTCATTCTTCATTCTTAAATCTTCAAGTTGTCATTTGAGATTTTGTATCTTTTCTTTCTTGATACCTTTATCTCCTCCATATATATTTTGCAACTTATCCCACAATCCTTTTGCATCTTGACAATGCATAACTTTTATTGATTTTGTTCTATACAAACCTCTCAAAAGTGAATTCATTGATTTTGAATTGTAATGCTGTAGAAGCTGAACTTCCTTATCTATAGGTGGATAAACTAAGGGGTCGTATCCATTTTCAACTCCTTCCCAAACTTCATTGCCAAGTGACTTCAAGTAGATCTTCATTCTCAAACTCCAATATACATAATCACTTCCATAAAATACTGGTACTGAATTATTTGAAGATCCATTCTTAGAATCCATTATCTTCTTGTTATCTTTTCTATCAAGTTGTTAAACTCATTTGAAGAAACCCACTCTGATACCAATTGAAGAACACAAGCTTATACTGAGAGGGGGGTGAACAGGATAATGCCACTTTTTAATTTTTCTTCTCAATCAATATTATGCAATGTAAATATAGCAATATCAATAGTAATAATCAAAGAAATGTACAAATTACAACACACAATAGATACACCATAATTTACGTGGTTCACCCAATGTGGGCTACTCCATGGAGAAAATATTTCACTAAAATTTTCTCAATCAATATCTTGGGAATCCTTTTCCTATTACAATGTTTATGGACCACTGTCCAAAGGAGATACCAATCCCATTAATCAAGTTCATGGATCTATATCCACAAGAGAACTCCTTTATCCTCTTGCTCTGGTTGTTGATATTTTATAAGAACTACTGCCTCCACTTCCTTAGCTAATGGATCTCTATCCACTGAAGACTCTTGTCCTCACTTAGAATACCTATCCTGACTGCCATGGCTAATGGATCTCTATCCACTAGATACTATCGTCCTCTATACTCTATCACCTCCAAAGCTTACACTCAACTCTGTCTCAAATTTATACTAGACATAGTATGTCGATCTAGCACAAATCTATTCTCAATATCTATCTTTGGTCTGGTACAAATTTATCATAAAATATACACCAAAATCTATCCTCGAATATGTACTAAACATAGTCCTTAGATCTAGCACAAATCAGTCATCAATATTTGTCCTCAAGTATTAACTCAAAGCTTGACTGAATCTCAAATAAACTCTGTTGGATTTGTCCCAAACCTTAACTCAAGGTTTGAAAAAATCAGTCAATCAACTCTGCTATCCAAGATTTCTCAAAGACTTATCTCAATTCTACCTTGTAAGCTTCCACAAAATCTCACACCAAATCTATCTACAAGTCCTCTCTAGAACTTGTCCAATATTCTCAATAAGTCCTCTCAAGAACTTAACCAAATATGCTCAATATGTCCTCTGAAGAACTTACCCAAATCTACTCAAAAATTCCTCTCAATAACTTAATCATATCTAATCAATAAGTCCTCTCAATAAATTAACTAAATCTTCTCAATAAGTCCTCTCATGAACTTAACCAAATTTGCTCAATACGTCCTCTCAAGAACTTAAACAAATCTGCTCTCAATCTATATTGTAAGCTTCCACAAAATCTTACTCAAATCCATTCACAAGTCATCTCAAATACTTGCCTCAAATCTGCTCAACAAGTCCACACTATAACTTGTTCAATATCATAGAAACATAAAGATAATTGTTAGAGGTTCAATATACTCTATACTCATCACAATGCTCAAACACTTTCAATCACTCTTTCAAAAACATACAAAGAATTGTTAGAGACACAATATCCTTCAACTCAATCACTTTCTAAATTCAATTCAAAATTTAGAATAGTTTTTTTTATGGAAATTGAACAATCACTTCACACATCCAGTTGACTAGGATAAACCAACTCTACTCAACCGACCTCTCAATGAAATAATTCTTGCTCACAAACCCTAGTCCAAGAACATGATCCTTCACTCAAAATATTTCCAATAATGCTAAAAAATAAATCTCACCTAACAATGATAACCCTAGTTCAAGTTCTTTACTCAAAAAATCACTTCAACAACAATGCTCATAAAGCAACTCTCACATATTAATTATAACCCTAGTTCAAGTTCTTTTCTCAACAACTCACTTCAACAACAATACTCATAAAACAACTCTCACATAACAATGATACTCATGTTATTTTCAAACCCTAGTTCTTTTCTCAACCAATGGTTTCAACAACAATGCTTATACAAAAAGGTTTCAATAACAACACTTTATTATAGAAAACCTTGAAGCATTAAATCAAACACACTCAATAAGAAAGCCCTAATCAATTCCTTTTCACTCCAAACATATTTTTTGAAAACCAATCAATCAACTCAATTACGGAAGAATGTGGTCATACCTTTTCTTGATGATGAAGGAATGTCAAATATCTGCCACAACCACAAACACTTCTATGCCAAACATAAATAAGTTAGAAGATAAATATCTCTCACAATGTAATGCAAAAACTCAATTACACCTTATCACTCCATATTAAAAAAAAACCATCAACATACATAAAATATATATGCAATAACACCTTATAATATCCAAATTAGAATAAATTTAACATCCACCAAATTTAACTCAAAAAACTCTTTAATTAGATTTAATGGTAAAATAACTTTGGCAAATATCAAAACCACTTTCCTTTTAACTCCAATAACATAAATTAATTACCAACCAAGAAACCTTTCATATATCCTTATAACTCCAAATAACACCTTAAGAAAACATTAGGAAAATAAAATAATTAATTAAAAGTACCTTTGCCACTTATGGGATTCAAATCCACAACCACCGCCTCCTCGTGTGCCCTAGATGCGAGCTTGAACACCGCATGTGATAGGCACACACTTGGAAGGCTAAGAGCACCATGTGCTCTTTCTTACCAAGCCTAGCACTCTAAAAAGCACATGCAAAAATATTTCCACCTCGGCGATCAAGACAAACACTCCAACAACCTCCACGCGAATCGATCATGGTCACTTCCACTCCAAACACTCACAAAATGCGCGCTTCCAATGGACCACACTATCCAATGGGAGTGAGGCCTTAGGCCCCCCCCGCTAGTCTTCTTCCTGGTGCTAAATACAAAATGATTATTGTCTTCTTCCTCAATGATTTGCATAAAATAAACTTTTCTCTATCGCTTGAATATTAATCGATGAAGGTAAGGTTTGAATACCCCTTTGGCATGGAATCTATACACAAAATATACCATTTTTTTGGTAGATAAGATACTATAGCATTAATACTGGGTTTTACAGGTTGACCCAAAACCTTTTACAAAAATCAGCCCAGGGTTGTTGATGAACATCTCCTTACTAAGGATCCTATATATGTAAAATTTGCATGTCGCCAAAGCCATTACATTCGGTAAGGCACATAGCCTATTATCATAAATAAAATTCCCATACAAAATTTTGGGTATACCCCGAGAAAACACACCTGCATCATAATTACAAAAAATAAACAAACACAGATCCCTCCTTTGAAATAGTGGAGAGACAAAAAGTTGTAGACACACATAGCAGAGTACTGAAAAAACTTCCACAATCTCTGTATTAATAGTTACTCTTAATAATTATTTGGTAATTGCTTTCTTTCGTATATGACATGCTTTGGGACCACATCTTGTCTTGGCCAATCAACCTTGAAGAAGTAAACCTGTTGGCTAGATTTATGGTGGTGGCTATCTGGTCGTCCACGTGGCTCTGGTTTGAAGTCTCATATTGGCATTTCTTTCCTACCCTATGATTATCAACCAACCTCAAATTACTAATAGGACTACGAGCCATCTTATCTGACATGTTACTATCCCCATTAGTCTTTGTGGTATTTCCAAGTAGCATCCACCAAGACTGACAACTCGAATAATTTTTATTGTGAGTCCATTTCAAAAAAGAGACGGGAATACTCATAGCCTTCTGACTTACAGTGTCTTCCCTGTTGGTAAATTCGACTACCATTCTTGGAGTTCTTGTTGAATAAGCTTCTCTACTTCATTTGGGACATTGTCTCCCCATTTGAAAAGTCCATCACCATCGACACCCAAATTGGCCAGCTTATCAGCAACTTTGTTAGCTTCCCGAAAGACATGTTGGGCTTTTCTATCATGTATTCCTTGGAAAATCCACCATTTGACTTAGACGTCAGTGCTTCACTAAATTTTATGACACTGGTGGGTAAAAGACAATTGCAATTTGAATTTAAACTTGGTCAACCTTACCATAAGGTAATTTAATTAAATTATAAATTGATTAATAATAATATTAATTAATATAATTAAATTATAATTAATTTAATAACCAAAAGTATTATTAAATTAAATTAAAAATTAATATATAATTAATTATAATTAATTTAATTCCTTAGGCCTCTCCATAGGTTTTAAGAAAAACCTTTTATTTTGCCATCAATGGTTTTGATACAAACCATTTAAATCATGCTTTACATAAAGCTCTTTTGGAACCAATCAAGATGCATTCTTTCTTAGAACCTTTTGACATCAATGACAACTAATATTCCTCAAAATATTCAACAATTCCAAATATTCGTTAATTAACAATGATTAGTCATTATGCATAACCTTACATATGCACTTCATTTAGCAACTTATCCAACATGGAGTGATCAACTTGGACTGCATTCCCACTTAGTAGTATATTGCTGACATCTTCACTAAACCCTTACCATCTCCTTGTTTTCATTTGTTATGAGAGATTCTTGGGGTGAAGGAAGTTGTCTATGGGGTGTGTGGATGAGGTCACCTTCCTTTCTTCTTCTTCTTCTCTCTTTGTAGCTGGATGGTTTTTCCCACATGGTATTCCCTCCTAGTTTGAGAGCTTTTGGATACACATTGTACATAAGTACCTAATCAGGCTTTGTTTTTGGGACTCATACTATCGATATGCAACTTCTTTTGACACCTAACTTTGCTTAAGGGGGACGTTAGAGTAGGTGTTTAGACTCTAGCTCATGCTCACCTAGGTAATTTATTTTTATATTAATTTAGTATATTTTTATCCACCCAATTTTTATGTGGATATTTATTTTTATCTTATTTAGATATTATGGGGATATTTGGCATTCCTAAGGAGTTACTCTCATTGATTACATTTGGATGGTTGAGATTTTTTCTCTATGGATCATATTGCACCTCTTGTTTGTATGGTGGATATTGATCCTTATCTCTTTGTTGATCTTGAGGCTATGGTGGATTTTACTTACCTATTTAAGCATTGCTTTCATTATCTTATTTCTATATTTTAGTCCTATATTTTGGTTAATGTGGTGTTTCTTTATCCTCTTGATCCTTATGGCTTGATTTGGTGTTTTACATTTTTTCTTGTTCCTTTCATTTGGAGGGGCACATAAAACTATATATAGATAGATATTTTGTATAGGCTATTAATTATTACAAATGTTTTAGGGTGTGGTTATATAATTTAATGGTAGAGATATTAGAACTATGAGTAAAGGTATGATTTTAGGGGTATGGTTGTCCACCATGATTTAAAAAGTAAAGTATGATTAAACACATATTAGGTAGCACAAGTTAAAAATTACTTTATATTATCATTTTACTTTATATATATAGTGAAATTTCATACAAAATTTCAATATCTAATATGTGATTATCCATTGTGATTCTAATTGTCAAACATGCATAGATTCAAGACTTAAACCTTCTATTTAGAATTTCAAATTTATAACACACACACAGATATCTATCTATCTATCTATCTATATATATATATATATATATATATATATATATATATACTTTTAATTTTTAAGTTATTTGTACAATTTTGTATATAAGAATATATTTTTATGTTGATAATTCAAGGTCACAACTTAGAAATATTTATTGTTAAGATTGGAAGACCCCTCATATTAATTCATGTTATAAACAAAATGGAATTTATAAAAAAATACAATGTTAATTTGAAAATAAGTTCATGCTCTTTCAATATTCTTAAGTTTATTTGGGCATTGAATATGATTGAATCCAAATTCTAGAATACTTCAACAACAATATCCCATGTTAATTAAGGGTCCTTTAGCACAATTTTGGTTTTGTTTTTACTAATTTTAATGGAGATAGGTCCCCATATTATGTTTTAAGAGTGTAACTACATTTAAATTTGAGCTTTATTTTGAGATGTTTTATATTTCTTATTTAAAAATTTCAACACAATATTATAAATATCCATCCATTATAAAGATACAAAATTTAAACTTATTTTTATATAAGTAAAATTATTTTTAAAAATATTTCTCTTAGAATTTTTATCGTAGGTTTAAAACATTATGTATGTTCCTTTATAATCCAAATATTAAATAATATCTATTATAATATATGCCATGAACAAGCAACCATTCATGTATGGAAATGTAGAGGTCGAATACTAGCAATTTTAATATTTTTTCTATTATGAATTAAAGAAAATTAGGAAAGAGATGAATGGTATGTTGTTTTTGTGATATTGAGAAATACAATTTGTATATTTGGCATGTTGTATGAAATGAATGGGAAGATTATTTAGTAGTGTGGTTTTGCATGGTTACAAATTATAAATAGTACATAGGAAATATGTACTTAAGATTGCTTTCGAAACAAGTGAAGTACAAACAAAAAGAAAGGGAATTATTTATTAGAAAAAGATTATTTGTTATTCATTTGGGATCTGATAACTTTTAAATGTGAACCAATGATTGATTTTTTTGAATATTTATTACCTATGAAAATGAACTTTGCATGGTTTAAATTTTGTGTTAATTATTGCATAAGAGATGGATTTGAATGCAAATGGAATTGCTTCACCTTATGAGTGGGAGCCAAATATGATCCCCAGTTAATGGAAAATTGTTCTTTGTGGTTTTTTTAGAGGCTTAGATATTGAATGCATTATGCGTAAACCCAAAGAAACGATATATTGGGATGTGACATTCAGAGCTCTACTACATGCCTACAGGAGGACTGAGCTTATCTCCAAGAAGATGCAGCTGTATTTATGTTGCAATATTCTAGTGTGGTTTTACTATGATTTCACCTCCAATAAGGAGAACCATATAAGTAAGTCTTTTTTGTAAGATTATGGTTGTCATATTGATAGACAAAGTTCATACTAGATGGAAACATGAACCTTTTGTAACTCAAGAACATATTATTGATAATGTAAATTGTCGAATGAAGATTGAAATTCTTGTGTGATTGTAAGGATATGTGTGTTTATGAATGATATGGTTAATTTTGAATGATTAATTGAAAATATATTAGTTGTTGGATTGATTGATTTCTAAGACTGCATAATAAAGAAAAAACTAACTAATTTTAAAGTTCATTAATGATTAATTTTGTGCTAATGAGAAGTTTTACTCCCAATAATTTGTAATGGGAATTTTTCCTTCATGTTAATATAGATATTTATATGTTATATCTAGTATTAAAGTGATTTTATCCTCAAGTTCTTATTAATACAAGGATCCACTTCGAGTACCTTGAGAAGTGTATTTATTATATTTGCTTGAATGTTATTATAATATACATTGGATTTTAGCTTGAAATTTTGGTTAATAAGAATTTTGGTTAAAGATAAAAGTAGGAGATCATAGTAAAGTTTTGGAGGTATTCGTAGATCTTATATTTGTCTCTAGTAACTTATGGTCTACTTTTAAAGTTGAATATAAATGCTACTTTTATAAGTAACGCATGAAATGAAGCTTTGGGTCTTATTAAATTAGAGTAAGTGGATCACATGGATTTTTCCATATGTAGAGATATGTTATAATAACTTATATATAAGAACAACTAGCTCATATTTAGTGATAAAATATTCACAAGATGCTAATCACACTCACATAGATGGATATATGTGAGAAGTGGATATTGGCACTCATGATAAATATAGTCGGGTGCTAAGTACACTCACATAGATGGATTTATGTGAGTTTTGTATATTAGCACTTACATTTTTTAATGACTAAAATGAATGAGCTAACCCATAAAAAATGGGAGAAATATCTTACAATGAGTAGCTTCTAACACTCTTGCATAGGAGTTATGTAAGCAGTGGGGATAGGGGTGAATGAGTTCAGCCTCATGTGATAAAAGTGAATTGAGAGTGGATTCAACTTTGTTGAAGGAAGAACCTTTTAGAGAAAAACACTCTTAGTTTGGGTAGAAAATTTGGGCACATTTGGTTTCAGAGCATGGTTTGTAGTGGAATAGGTTCACTATGCAAAACTAATTTTGGGTGTGTAATAGAAAACATACCTACAAAAGGATTATACCTTGTTTAAAAGAAACTACTAAAAGTTAAATTGATCTGACTATTTATGATAACTAGAAATTTAGTTTATGGTGGGAGAAACCAACCAAAGGATTGATGATGAACTAACTCCTACTATTCCTTTTGTGTGTGTCCAAGTACAATGTTACTAAAGAGAAGAAGATGAAGTGTTACCCCAATGACAAGGTAGACATGACACACTACTATAGTGAATAGAAACACAGATTTAGGTTTAGATAACCCTAGAAATGAAAGAGAGAATTATAGTAATGAAGGATAGAATCTCACGATAATAGTAGCCCTACTTTGGGAACAAATGGAAACATAAAAATAGGTGTTCTCTCTCTCTCACAAACACACACACACACACACACACACACACACACACACACACACACACACACACACACACACACACACACACACACACACACACAATTTTTTATATAAGAATATATTTTTATGTTGATAATTCAAGGTCACAACTTAGAAATATTTATTGTTAAGATTGGAAGACCCCTCATATTAATTCATGTTATAAACAAAATGGAATTTATAAAAAAATATAATGTTAATTTGAAAAAAATTTCATGTTATTTCACTATTCTTAAGTTTATTTGGGCATTGAATATGATTGAATCCAAATTCTAGAATACTTCAACAACAATATCCCATGTTAATTAAGGGTCCTTTAGCACAATTTTGGTTTTGTTTTTACTAATTTTAATGGAGATAGGTCACCATATTCTATTTTAAGAGTGTAACTAAACTTAAATTTGAGCCTAAGTTTGAGATGTTTTATATTTATTATTTAAAAACATCAATGCAATATTATAAATATCCATCCATTATAAAGATACAAAATTTAAACTTATTTTTATATAAGTAAAATTATTTTTAAAAAATATTTCTCTTAGAATGTTTAGTAGGTTTAAAACATTATGTATGTTCCTTTACACTGCAAATATTAAATAATATCTATTATAATATCCGCCATGAACAAGAAACCATTCATGTATGGAAATATAGAGGTCGAATACTAGCAATTTTATTATTTTTCTATTATGAATTAAAGAAAATTCAGAAAGAGATGAATGGCATGTTGTTTTTGTGATATTGAGAAATACAATTTGCATATTTGGCATGTTGTATGAAAGGAATGGGAATATTATTTAGTAGTGATATAGAGCTATAAACAACAAACAGCAAAAGTTTCGAGATCAACAATGCACAGGCCAAAATTCCAGCAAGTTTCATTAAACAGAGGTCTTAATTTGAATACACAACAATACCAAAATAAATGGCTAGGAATCCCCCATACAATGCATGCGCGGTCTTTTATATCACCGCCCCCAACTTCTTTCCATCATTACATCAAGTTCGGGATTCCCTGTAACCCTTCGCACGAATGTCCTATGACTGCCTGCAACATGCTGCCAGGTGCCCCGTATTATCATGGTCTGGGGTGGCAGAGTGCGCTGCGGCCGCCTGTCAATCCTTTCACCAATTCATAATTCAAAGGGATGCATCACAACTGCTGGTAATTTGATGCCACGCATCCCCTTGCCAGAGTCCTTGTAACCGCTCCATACTCTCGGGCCACCTGTAACTTCACGCCATGTGTCCCTCTGCACTGGTCTCTGCAATCGTCTGCTGGTCAACGTCGTGAGAGCTCTAGTCATGATATCACGACGTTTTTGCTCCACTACTTTCTCTCTCCTCTTTGGTCGCGATATCGGGACGTTTTCGACGTTAGGCTTCTCTCTTCTCCTTGGGACCGCGATTCCACGACACGTCATGAAATCGCGATGTCTAGGCCTTTCTTACTTGCTTTCCTCCTTTGGGCCGTGAAACCATGACATGTCACGATTTTGTGACATCTTTGCATTCCGTACTTGCTGCTTCGTTTCGGGCCGTGAAACCGCGACATGTCGCGATTTCGCGACCATTTCACATCCTTGAGTCTTTGGCTCGGAAGTGTCACGATTTCGCGACCGTTGGATGTTGAAGCTACTTTCCTTCGAAATTGTCATGATTTCGTGACCGTTTTGCGCTTAAGCTGCATTCCTTTGAAAATGTCACGATTTCGTGATAGTTTCACGCCTTGGCCCTTTCCATGAAAAAGCGTCACGATTTCATGACAGTTTGGCCCGCTGGTGACCTTCTTCAAAAAGCGTCGCGATATCACAACAGTTTGGCCCGTTGGCGACCTTCTTCAAAAAGCGTCGCGATATTGCGACAGTTTTAGTACTTAAGAAAAAAAATACATTTTGGGTGATGCAAGATTGCAGCTTCGCCACCGGATGCTCCTGCATCAAACACCCGAGGTGAGTTTGAGAAGTGACCTCACTTTTGATCTTTTCGAGGTAGACCCAGGCGATCAACCTCTGCATTTGATAACCAAGTCACATCTTCCATGGGTCTACCCTTCCATTTGACTAGATACTCAGAGTAATTCTTGTTCCGAGTACTTCGACCCTCGCGCGTATCTAGAACTTCTATCTCGTCCGCAACTGGAATGACTGCTAGAATGCTCTACAAATCTGGATTGGGTATCTCACTGCTTTCTCCTTCATGATACTCGGTCAAATCCGAGATTTTAAACACGGGGGAGATGTTAAGTTCTCTTGGTAACTCCACCTCATAGGCATTACCCGAATCCCGTTTGCCAATGATCTTACATGGCCCAAATTTCTTCATTTTCAGTTTGTTGTAGGTCTTGGCAGGAAACTGTTCCTTCCTCAAATGGACCATGATAGAATCTCCTACTTGGAACTCCATAGATCTACGTTTTTGATCCTCCCTTGCTTTGTACTGAGCATTCATCTTGGCAATGTGTTTTGTCACTTCCTCGTGCACTCCCTTCAGGTGTTCAGCAAAGTCTTCTGCTTTAGCACTACATTTCTCCCTCGGATCTATCCTTCGTAATTTTGAAGCATTTCTTGGGCTGCTCCCATAGATAATCTGGAATGGGGATTTATTTGTGCTCCTATTGACCGAGCTGTTATACGCAAATTCTGCTTGCGACAGAACTAGATCCCATCCCTTGGGCTTGTCCCCTACCAAACATCGCAGTAGGTTGCCCAAACTCCTATTAACCACCTCTGTTTGGCCATCTGTTTGGGGGTGGTATGCAAAACTGAACTTTAATTTCATCTTCAGTTTCTTCCACAGGGTCTTCCAAAAATAACCTACAAACTTAGTATCCCTATCTGACATAATGCTTCTTGGCAGCCCATGAAGGCGTACCACTTCCTTAAAGAACATACCAGCTACATGGACCGCATCGCTAGTCTTCTGGCACGGGATAAAGTGTGTTATTTTTGAAAATATTTCCACTACCATAAATATGGAATCGTGCCCCCTCTGCATCCTAGGCAAACCAAGCACAAAATCCATACTAATATCTTCCCACGGTCTTTCAGGTATAGGTAGCGGTTGATACAAACCAGTAGGCTGCCTCATACCCTTTGCCATCTGGAAAATCCTACAACTCTGCACAAACTTTGCCACATCCTGCTGCAATTGTGGCCAGTAATAGTTTTCACTAACCAGTGAGATGGTCTTGTCACGACCGAAGTGTCCAGCTAAACCCCCACTGTGCTTTTCTTTAATGAGGTTCTCTCTCATTGAGCTCCTCGGAATGCACAACTGGTTCCCGCTAAACAACATTCCATCTTGAATCAGGTAATCCAACCATTTGGTCCTATCCAACGCAACAGGCACAGTGCAGGCTTTCCAAGCTTCTACGAAATCGGGGTCTACAGGGTATAAGTTCTTGAGTTCAGCAAACCCAACAACCTCCACTTTCATTTCTAGCATCAGACATTGCCTCCTACTCAGTGCATCTGCCACCCTATTGGATCTTCCACTCTGATGCTTTAGCATAAAGGTATAGCTCTGCAGGAACTCTACCCATTTCAAGTGCCTCTGATTCAATTTTCCTTGACTGTTAATATACTGCAGCGCTTGATGGTCGGTATAGAGAACAAACTCCTTGGGCAACAAATAATGCCTCCATTTCTTAAGCGCTTGGACTATGGCATAGAACTCTTGATCATATACCAAATACTTTCTCCTGGCATCATTGAGCTTCTCGCTGAAATAAGCTACAGGCCTACCCTCTTGGCTCAATACAACTCCTATCGCACTGCCACTCGCATCGCAGTCTACCTAAAACACCTTATTGAAATCTAGAAGCGCTAATACGGGTTGTTCAGTGACCTTCTTCTTCAGCATAGCAAAGATTTTATCTGCTCCAACCGTCCACTGGAATTCCTTCTTGTTCCCCTTCATTGTCTCTGTAAGAGATGCACAAATACTGCTGAAGTTTCTAATAATTTTTTTGTAGAAACTAGCCAGACCATGAAATGATCTAACCTCGGTCACACTTCTTGGGACAGGCCATTCTAGGATAGCCTTCACCTTTTCGGGGTCCATTTTGAGACCATTAGCTGATATAACAAATCCCAGGTATACCGGCTCCTTCTTCACAAAGTTGCACTTCTTCGTATTGATCGATAATCGCTCCTCCCGCAGTTTCTCAAAAACCTTCTCGATGTGCATCAGGTGCTCCTCTAAGTTTCTACTAAAAATCAGTATATCATCCAAGTAAACAATAACAAATTTGCCCAGAAATTCCTTTAGAACCTCATTCATTAACCTCATAAAGGTACTAGGTGCATTGGTTAATCCAAATGGCATAACCAACCACTCATACAGCCCCTATCTGGTTTTAAAGGTTGTCTTCCACTCATACCCTTCTCTAATGCGAATCTGATGGTACCCACTTTTCAAGTCAATTTTTGTGAAGTACTTAGCTCCACCCAAGCAATCCATGATATCATCCATCCTTGGCAGTGGGAACCTGTATTTAATGGTGATCTTGTTGATTATCCGAGAGTCGGTGCACATCCTCCATTCTCCATCCTTCTTGGGTGCTAATACTACTGGTACAACACATGGACTAAGACTCTCCCTAATCAGTCCCTTCTTCAACAGATCCTGAACTTGCCGATTTAGTTCCTCAGTCTCCACAGGCGTCATTCGATGTGCATCCTTGTTCGGCAAGCTCGAACCAGGCACCAAATCTATGTGGTGACTGATCTTCCTAACAGGCGGTAAACCTTCAAGAACATTATCTGAAATGATATCTAGGAATTCTTCTAACATTCCCATGACTTCCACTAGAATTTCCTTGCATCCTTCTTCCCTAACCCTAGGGATTATAGCATAACACATATGATCTGGCTTCAGGCCTTCCAAGAATATTCTGCCATCAACTAGACAGACTCGTGCACTGCTGCATACTTTCTCATCCACCTCCTTCAGGGGTTTTAACTTATGGCGAACTCCATTCTTTGACAGAGAATATGTGTTGGCTCAACCATCATGGACAGCACTTCGGTCAAACTGCCATGGTCTCCCAAGCAGCAGGTGACATGCATCCATAGGTAAGATGTCACACAAAACCTCATCTCGGTAAGTTCCAATATTGAACTTCACCATGCATTGCTCACTGACAAGCACCCGATGGTCCTTTTGCAACCATGCAATCCGATAAGGGTGCGGGAGTTTTCTCCTCTCCAGCTGCAGCTTGGCAACCATTTCCTCAGAAACCAAATTTTTAGTGCTTCCATTATCTATGATGATGTTACATACCTTGCCTGCGCACTTGCATCTTGTTCAAAACAGGCTGTTCCTTTTATCTTCATTTAATAGGACTCTTCTGATGATCATCGCTTCTCCTCTTTCTGCCTCCTCTGAGTGCTCAGACTCTACACCTTCGTCTACTACAGCAGCTCGGGCCTGACCCTCAGGTCTTCGATTTGGCCTCTCTTGATGCTACGGGTAGTTGTATGCCCTGTGTCCTTCTTCTCTGTAGTTGAAGCAGGTTACTCGAAAGACACCTCTGCCAAACCCTCGCCCAGACCTACCTCTTCCTCTCGGGTAGTTGTTGTTCTGATTGCATGGGCGTTGGTCATCCTCCTCTTTCACTTCTTTCTATTTCTGGCTACTGCTAGCTTCACCAGTTTTCCCAAAATATTTGTATATTCCACCACTGCCTCTTCCACCAGCTCTTCCACCCCTGTCCTTCCCTCTCTGCTTACCATCAAACCTCCTATTCAGTTTCTCCTCCACTTTTAATGCAAATTGATATGCATCCTCTACTATGCTCATTCTAACCAGCCCTAGCTCTTCTTGAATACTGGTTCGCAATCCATTGATGTAACATGCGACCTTCTCCTTATTCGCCTCCGAATGGTCGGTTCTGATTGAGATTTGATAGAACTCTTTAGTATATTCCTTGACAGTCTTACTAGCTTATCGAAGACTCTACATTTTTTTTAACAAGTCCGAGCTCATAATCTGTAGGGATGAACTGCCTTTTTAGTTTCTCTACCATCCTATCCCACCTGGTGATCCTTTCCTTTCCCCTCCTGTTCCTTTCCAACTGCATTCCTTTCCACCAGATGCTAGCATGTCCTTTTAGCTTGGTTTTTGTGAACCTGATCCTATTTAGATCTGATATCTCTTCGTATTCAAAATACTCCTTCATGTCGTTGATCCAGTATATCAACTCCTCAGGGTTGAGGTTTCCCGAGTAAGTGGAGATGTCAAATTTTGGCTTCTTCCCGATCTGGGAGATGGCCCTATACAGCCTAGCCTCTGCTGGATCCAAAGCCTCTTCTTCGTCATATGGAACCTCTTCTTCCCATACTTCATCTTCGCTAGGTTCTTCCCTTCTCGGCTCAACTCCTCTTCGAATTTCCTCTTACAGGGCCTCAACTTGCCTCTACAGGGCTCTTAGATCGACCTCCTCACTTCTAGCTCGCCTATGCCTTATACCACCATGGTCTCTATGCGGAGGCATCCTGCTTCGTCTTCGCAACCCACAACCATAGTCCTGGTGCAAACTACCTCTCTGTTCGGTGATCGGTTTGCACTCTCAGAACCAAACCGCTCTGATACCACTTGATATAGGGCTATAAACAACACACAGCAAGAGTGTCGAGATCAACAATGCACAGGCCAAAATTCCAAAAAATTTCATTAAACAAAGGTCTTAATTTGAATACACAGCAATACGAAAATAAATGGCCAGGAATCCCCCATACAATGCATGCGCGGTCTTTTATCTCACCGCCCCAACTTCTTTCCATCATTACATCAAGTGTGGGATTCCCTGTAACCCTTCGCATGAATGTCCTGTGACCTCCTGCAACATGCTGCCAGGTGCCCCGTATTATCATGGTCTGGGGTGGCGGAGTGCGCTATGGCCGCCTGTCAATCCTTTCGCCAATTCATCATTCAAAGGGATGCATCACAGCCGTTGGTAATTTTATGCCACGCTTCCCCTTGCCAGAGTCCCTGTAACTGCTCCATACTCTCGGGCCACTTGTAACTTCACGCCATGTGTCCCTTTGCACTGGTTTTGCAATCGTCGGCTGGTCAACGTCGTGAGAGCTCTGGTCGCGATATCGTGACATTTTTGCTCCACTACTTTCTCTCTCCTCTTTGGTCGTGATATCATGACGTTTTCGGTGTTAGGCTTATCTCTCCTCCTTGGGACCGCGATTCCGTGACACGTCGCGAAATCGTGACGTCTAGGCCTTTCTTACTCTCTTTCCTCCTTTGGGCCGCAAAACCGTGACATGTCGCGATTTCACAACATCTTTGCATTCCATACTTGCTGCTTCGTTCTGGGCCGCAAAATCGCGACATGTCACGATTTCGCGACCATTTCACATCCTTGAGTCTTTGGCTCGGAAGTGTCACGATTTCGCGATCGTTGGGCACTAAAGCTGCTTTCCTCCAGAATTGTCATGATTTCGCGACCGTTTGGCGCTGAAGCTACATTCCTTTGAAAATGTCATGATTTCACGACAGTTTCACGCCTTGGCCCTTTCCATGAAAAAGCGTCATGATATCGCGACAGTTTGGCCCGCTGGCGACCTTCTTCAAAAAGCGTTGCGATATCGCGACAGTTTGGCCCGCTGGTGACCTTCTTCAAAAAGCGTCGCGATATCGCGACAGTTTTAGTACTTAAGAAAAAAAATACATTTTGGGTGATGCAAGATTGCAGCTTCGCCACCGGATGCTCCTGCATCAAGTAGTGTGGTTTTGCATGGTTAGAAATTACAAATAGTACATAGGAAATATGTACTTAAGACTGCTTTTGAAACAAGTGAAGGACAAACAAAAAGAAAGGGAATTCTTTATTAGAAAAATATTATTTTTTATTCGTTTGGGATATGATAACTTTTAAATGTGAACCAATGATTTATTTTGTTGAATATTTTTTACCTATGAAAAGGAACTTTCCATGGTTTAAATTTTACATTAATTATTGCATAAGAGATGGATTTTAATGCAAATGAAATTGCTTCACCTTATGAGTGGGAGCCGAATCTGATCCCCAATTAATGGAAAAATGTTCTTAGTGTTTTTTTTGAGAAAAAAAATATAGAATGCATTGGGTGCAAACCCAGAGAAATGATATATTAGGATGCGACATTCAGAACTCTACTACATGCCTACAGGAGGACTGAGCTTATCTCCAAGATGATGCAACTACATTTATGTTGTAGTAGTCCAGTGTGGTTTTACTATGATTTCACCTCCAATAAGGGGAACCATATAAGGAAGTCTTTGTTGTAATATTACGGTTGCCATATTGATAGACAAAGGTCATACTAGATGGAAACATGAACCTTTTGTAACTCGAGAACATATTATTGATAATATAAATTATCGAATGAATATTGAAATCCTTGTGTGATTGTAATAATATGTGTATTTATGAATTATATGGTTATTTTAGCCATTCAAATGATTAATTGAAAATATATATTAGTTTTTGGATTGATTGATTTCTAAGACTGCATAATAAAGAAACAACTAACTTTAAAGTTCATTAACGATTAATTTGGTGCTGATGAGAACTTTTACTACCAATAATTTGTAATGGGAATTTTTTCTTCATGTTAATATGGATATTTATATGTTATATCTGGTATTAAAGTGAAGTTATCCTCAAGTTCTTATTAACACAAGGGTCCACTTTGAGTACCTTGAGAAGTTTATTTATTATATTTGCCTGAATGTTATTATAATATACATTGGATTTTAGCTTGACAATTTGGTTAATAAGAATTTTGGTTAAAGATAAAAGTAGGAGATCATAGTAAATTGTTATAGGTATTCGTAGATCTTATATTTGTCTCTAGTAACTTATAATCTACTTTTGAAGTTGAATATAAATGCTACTTTGATAAATAACACATGCAATGAAGATTTGGGTCTTATTAAAATAGAGTAAGTGGATCAGATGGCTTTTTCCATATGTAGAGAGATGTTACAATAACTTATATATAAGAACAACTAGCTCATATTTAGTGATAAAATATTCACATGATGCTAAGCACACTCACATAGATGGATATATGTAAGAAGTGGATATTGGCACTCATGAGAAAGATAGTCGGGTGCTAAGCACACTCACATAGATGGATTTATGTGAGGTGTGGATATTGGCACTTACCTTTTTGAATGACTGAAAAGGAATGAGCTAACCCATAAACAATGGGAGCAATAGCTCACAATGAGTAGCTTCTAACACTCTTGCATAAGAGTTATGTAAGCAGTGGGGATAGGGGTGAATGAGTTCAACCTCATGTGATAAAAGTGAATTGAGAGTGGATTTAGCTTGGTTGAAGGAAGAACCTTTTAGAAAAAACACTCTTATTTTGGGCAGAAAATTTGGGCACATTTGTTTTTAGAGCATGGTTCGTAGTGGAATAGGTTCACTATGCAAAACTAGTTTTGGGTGTGTAATAGAAAACATCCCTACAAAAGGATTATACCTTGTTTGAAAGAAACTAATAAAAGTTAAATTAATCTACCTATTTATGATAACTAGAAATTTAGTTTATGGTGGGAGAAACCAACCTAAGGATTAATGATGAACTGACTCCTACTATTCCTTTTGTGTGTCCAAGGACAATGTCACTAAAGAGAAGAAGGGGAAATGCTACCCCAATGACAAGGTAGACATGACAGAATACTATAGAGAATATAAACATAGATTTAGGTTTAAATAACCCTAGAAATGAAAGAGAGAATTATATTAATGAAGGATAGAATCCCATGATAATAGTAGCCCTACTTTAGGAACAAATGGAAACATAAAAATAGTTGTTGGATGTCATGCTAAATCAGGAAACATAGGCTAGGAACTCTAATAGGGGATAGGTAAATGAATTTCTTTTTGAGGCACAACTGGCCAGGATTTGACTTGAAGTCGAGTTGGGAAACGATATGAAATATTTAAAATCTTCCAAATTCAATGGAGAGGAATATGTAGATACAGTCGAGGTTTGGTTAAAAGAAATAAAAACCTATTGTAATATGAATAACTTTTTCTCTCATGCTCAAATGTCCTATGTCACCCTGGTTTTGCAAGGATATGGTTTTTATTAGTGGGAAACTCTTAGTGAGGATCATAAACTAGCAGCAACAATCAACCTAAAGTGGGAAGATTTTGTAGTAGCAACTAAGGAAATATTCTTCATGAAGTACTTCTATATTGAGAAGTTCGAGGAGTTCACTAAAATTTGATAGGGAACTAGGATAGTGGAAAAATATTATCAAATATTTATCAAGTTGTTTAAGCATGTAATTGCTTATAATTAGAAAGATAATATTCATAATTTTATACTAGGTGCAGATCCTATTATAGGGCAAGAGGTAGATATGCGGGAACCTACTACTCAGCAAAAGACCTATGATCTGGCTAGAAAATCTAAAACATATCTCAAACCCTATTTTGACTATGAAGGTTTGGATGAGTAGGGCAGAGAAGCACTAAGGAAAATAAATAGCACAGGTTTTGTTAAGTGAAAAAAAAAACAAGAAGACAAAATTCCTCTAAGCGTGATAGAAAAAATGACAAGAAGTAGGGTAAGTTTAGAAGGAGGTTCCAAGGAAAGAACATATTCCCAAAAACCATAACAATGGTAACAATAGACCATCATATGAATAGGCTAATTCTCCACATGCAAAAAAATGAGAAGAGGGAGAAAAAGTAGAAAGAACATCCAGGATCGAAAGAAGGGTGTTTTCTTTGTAGAGGACTACATTATGCTAATAATTTCTCACAAAGAGTGGGAATGAGTTCAAAGGGAAATGAACCAATTACAAGGAATCTATATCAAAGGAACCCATGCACAATATTTATGCTACAATAGGAAATTAGGATTTGGATGGTCAAGCCATGCCACTATTGATAAAGGGTAAGGTTTTTGGTAAGGATGTTAAAATATTGATTGATAGTGGTGCTATGGATAGCTTTATTTCCACTAGTTTAGTTAAAGATATTTCAGAAAGACCAAGAATCTTGGCATATGGGTGGAAAGTCGAGTATGGTTCAAGATAAACATGCTCTATAAATCAATGTTATCTTATGGTAAAAAATTTCATACCTGGTGAAATGACAATATGATGCCTATATGTAGCAACTTTTCGTGTCTTTGATGTAGTCTTAGGAATGGATTGGTTGCAAGTGCATAAAGTAGTAATTAATTTTAAATAAAAATAGATTGAGTACATAGAAGATGGTAGGGATGTATGAAGGGTGTACAACCTACAAGGGGTATTCCAACCCCAAATCCTCTCGGCAATGCAACTTAAGAAAGCCATAAAAAAGGAGGAATGATCTATGTTGTAAAGATAAATGAAATTGGAGAAGAAAATAAGGAAGAGGTGTTTAGAAAACACCTAATTATTCAGGAATTTAGGGATGTATTTCCAAAATATTTACCTAGATTTCCCCCCAAATGTGAATTTGACTTCACAATTGAGCTTCAAACTAGAAATGATCCAATACATAGAGCACCTTACAAAATAAATCGCATAGAAATGTAGGAGCTATAAGTACAACTACAAGGGTTGTTAGAAAAATGATTAATCAGACCAAGTGTGCCACCATGGGGTGCACCTATTCTTTTCATAAGTAAGAAATATGGTTCCTTAAGATTATGCATAGATGTTAGAATGATAAATAAGGCAACAATCAAGAATATATATCCTTTACCCATGATCGAATATCCCTTTGATTAGCTTAAAGATACCGCTATATTTACATAGAATGAACTGAAGTATGGATATCATCAATTGCAAATTCACGAAGAGGATATGCATACGATAGCATTTAAGACTTCTTACAGCCATTACAAGTTTATTGTCTTGCCTTTTGGTCTAAAAAATACTCCCACAACATTTAATAAATTGATGAATAGTATCTTCAAGAAGCTTTTGAATAGATTTATTTTGATGTTCTTGGATGATATATTGATATATTCTCAAGATAATACAGCATGATGAGCACCATAGAATTGTGCTGGAACTACTAAGGAAACATTAGTTGCATGGGAACATGTCCAAGTGTGACTTTTATATACCAAAAGTACATTACCTAGAAAATATTATATCAGAAAGAGGAATCATGTTAGATCCTAAGAAAGTAGAGGCTATTTTGAATTGGCTACTGCCTAAAAATGTTATAGAAGTTTGAATTTTCATGGTTTTTACTGGTTACTATAGGTGATATGTCAAATATTACACCAGGATTACATCTCTAATAACTAACATTCAAAGGAAATAAAAATAATTTAGGTGGATAGATAAGTGTGAGGTAGCCTTTGATTTGCTTAAACAAATGCTTAGTACACTACCTATACTAAATATACCTGATCCTTGAGGTTTTTTTTGTTTGTACAGATGCTTCATTGGAAGGTTTGGAAGGAGTGCTCTCACAGGAAGGAGTAGTAATAGCCCATGGATCAAAGAAGTTGAAACAACATGAGGTTAACTATGCAACTCATGATATAGAATTGGTAGCAATTGTTTTTGCTCTCAAGAGTTGGTGAAATAATTTGGTAGACAGGCCCTTTGAGTTGAAAATAGATCATCAAAGTCTACAATATATATTTACTCAACCTTTACTGAAAGATAGGCAAAGAAGGTGGATGGAATTTATCATTGAATATGATTTTGACATTGAGTATATAAAAGGAAAAGAGAATAAAGTCATTGATGCATTTAGTAGGAGGAGACACATAGCTATTATGTCTTGCGTCCACATTGATTTTATGGAACAAGTCAGGGGAATGCAACATCATGATCCATATTGAAATCAAATTTGGGAAATAAGAGAAAGAAAACCAGATGAAAACAAGGACTTTAGCATCAAGGTTGGTTTATTATACATTAAGGATAGGGTAGTGATAAATAAAACTAGAAATTTTAGAAATATGATCATGAATGAAACACACGGATCTCCATATTCAGCCCATCTAGAGGGATTAAAGATAAGATAAATTATGAGGAAAAAGTTCTATTGGACTAGAATGAAGAGATGCATAACATAATTTATCGTTGAATGCCTCAAATGTTAGAAAGTGAAAGTAGAACATAGACATCCTACTATATTTTCATATCCAAATTATGTACCTATGCCATAATGGTAGGTGATATCGATGAATTTCATTTTAGGGTTGTCTAAAAATATGTTTCAACATGATGCAATCCTACTTGTAGTTGAAAATTTGACCAAGGTTATGCAATTTATACCTGGGAATACCAAAGATGATGTTGTGGTTATGGCTAATAGGTTTTCCAAAGAAATATTTCAACTTCATGGTTTTCAAAGGTAATTATATCATATTTACATCCGAGTTATGGCAAGTCTTGCATCATACCATTGGTACTAAGCTAAATATCAGTTATTCTTAACACCCAAAAATTTATGGAAAAATTGAAAGAGTGGATCAGATATTAGAGGGCATGCTTCACATGCACTATATGGATCAGAAGACTAGATGGGAGGATTACCTATATTTAGTATAATTTACCTATAATTATGGTCATCATTCGATCTTGGATGTGGTTCCACTTGATGTTTTATATGGTAGAAGGTGTAGAACACCATTGTCATGGGATAATCCAAAGGATCACATTATGATTGGACTTGACATGGTCAAATAAATGGAGTAAAAGTTATGGATGATCAAGGAATGACTGAAAGAAGTTATATATTGACAAAAGAGTTATGCTAATCTTAAAAGAACCATTAGATTTTTCAGTAGGTGACAAGGTGTTTTTGAGAGTGATACCAAAGAAGAGTGCTATTAAGTCCATAATACTAGACCCTTGTTTTGTGGAACCCTTTGAAATTATAGAGAAGATCAATCCTATGGCATATCAACTTGCTTTACCACCTAGTTTGTCCAAGATTCATGACACCTTTCACATTTATTTGTGTAGAAAGTACATTACTAATATTGATCATGTGTGGCACTTTTCTAACTTGCAAATGATGAATTCAAAGGATATATAGGTTTGAACAGTAAATATCCTTGAGTTCCATTCTAAATCAATGAGAAAAGGGGTACTGGAAAAATGTAGGGTCTAGTGCGACTACTACTACGAGAGAAATACTACTTGGGAAAAAGTAGTAGATATGTAGAAACATTTTCTATTTTTGTTTGAAAATGCAATGTAAATATTATTTAATGTTTTAACTTTGGTGATACACAAGGAACTGTGTAAAGCCTAATGTGGGTAGGATGTCATGACCCTCCCTTGGCAGACTTTTTTATATTCGATGGTTCATGCTTTGATGGTTACTTTAATGATGAGATACTGGATTATCTATTAATTTGTTATGCAAACAAATATCTTGTGAGAAATGAAATAAAAGTATCTATAAATTAGAATGATGGACTAATTTATGCTTTGCTTTTGAAAAATATATATCTCATAAAAGAATATGATGTTGCTAATAGAATTTACACTTGTGCATAAAACAGGTCTCTTGTAGGTGGAAGAAAGAAACAACCACCAAGAATAGGATGCCATGGGGAAATGATGTGATGGGTCATTTGTCGAAGTATTCGAAAAGAAACATGGATAAATGCTTTTCATGAAGATACACATCTTAATTGGCATAAGAAAAAGGAAACAACCAGAATTAGTAACTTTGTGTGTGTGTTTAATGGTTTTATTTATCATGAAGTTCTATAAGGAATGGAAGTAATAGTTGTAGGGAAAGAAATTGTTTGACTTCTTGTTTTGTCTTATTTTAAAAAGAAATGGTATTTGAAGAATTCAAGTGTGCTTGGTGTGAATATTATATGGTACAATAAGGAAAAATTTGAAACGAATTCTCATTATCATTGTGTTAAAAATGCTTTGGATGTGGCTTATTCTGGTAGTTCTTTACTTAATTGAAGCTAGCTTGAAAAAGGGAATGGAGAGAGTTGTTGGAATTAATGTGTGCAGAGGGATACCCTCTCTATGCACCCACAAAGTAGGTGAGTTGTGTACGTGTGAAAGCTTTTGGTGTATGTATAATGAGCCGAATGAGTTGACTAGTGGGGGTATGGAGGGATCTTCCTTAAAAAATAGCATTATTCAGGGGGTGGGTGGATTGGCTTTGGAAATACTAAAAATATTCGGGAAAGTGTAGAAGAGGATAACATCCAATTTTATTGGTTTCAGTGGTAGAGGAAATTCATTGCTAGATATGTGGTTGGTAACAAGAATTTCCTTTATAGTAAGTCAAAGAAAATTTTGAATGTGATATTATGAAATGTGTGGACTATTTATGTTATTGTGTTGGTCTTTCTATTTGGCAATCTATGATGTTTTGTGATTTAGTGCTTCAAATTTTATATTTGTATGATTTGGATATGTCCTAGATTTTGATTTTTTCATGTTTAGTTGACTAAGTTAAGCCATTTAAAATACCCTTTAACTTACCCAGTAATGGATTGACAATGTCCAAACAGAAAACTTGTTGATTGTTGTGCAAAACGAATTAGAGCTTTCGCCATAGAAATTTGGTAAGATAAAGACAATGATATAGTTATTGCCATAGATAATTGGAAAGAGAAAACTAATTATTAGAGCTATGTTGTTATGGAGGAATGAATACTAAAATAGATGATTTTTTATTTGGTTTTCATTTGGTAACATAATGATTTGAGTTGCTTTTATGAATGTTGATTTTGGAGGAATGCTTTACTGAAAATTCCCTTAAATTCATAGAAGTTGTTAATGTAGGAAAGAGATGAATGGTATGTTATTTTTGTGATATTGAGAAATATATTTTGTGTATTCAACATGTTGTATGAAAAGAATGGGAATATTATTTGGTAGCATAGTTTTGCATGGTTAGAAATTGCAAATAGTACATAGAAATATCTATTTAAGACTACTTTTGAAATGAGTGAAGGACAAACAAAAATAAAGGGAATTATTTATTAGCAAAAGATTATTTGTTATTCATTTGGGATCTAGTAACTTTAAAATGTGAACCAATGATTGAGTTTGTTGGATTTTTTTACCTATAAAAAAAACTTTGCATGGTTTAGATTTTGCTTTAATGATTACACAAGATATGGATATGAATGCAAATGGAATTGTTTCACCTTATGAGTGGGAGTTGACTCTGATTCCAAATCAATGGTAAACTATTATCGATGGTTTTATTAGGAGGATCAAATGTAGAATTCTTCGGGTGCATTCCTGGAGTGATGATATATTGAAATGCGGCATCCGAAGATCTGTTACATGTCTACAGGAGGACTGAGCTTATCTCCAAGATGATGCAACTATAATTATGTTGCAGTATTCTAGAGTGGTTATTCTACGAGTTTACCTCCAGTAAGAGAACCATATAATGAAGTCCTTGTTGTAAGTGCATTGTTGCCATATTGATAGACGAAGGTCATACTAGCTAGAAACTTGAACCTTTTGTAACTTGAGAACATATTATGATAATGTAAATTTATAGATGAAGATTGAAATCCTTATGTGTGATTGTAAGGATATGTGTATTTATGGTTGATATGGTCATTTTAGTTGTTCAAATGATTAATTGAATAGATCTTAGTTGTCATAGTGATTGATTTCTTAGAATGTGTAATAAAGAAAAAACTAACTAAATTTAAAGTTCATTAACAATTAGTTTGGTGCTAATGAGAACTCTTACAACCAATAATTTGTAATGGGTATTTTGCCTTTATGTTAATATGGATAGTCGTATGCTATATCTAGTATTCAAACAAAGCGATCCTTGAGTTTTTATTAAGAGATGGATCCACTTAGGGTACCTTGAGAAGCATATTATATTTACTTGAATGTTATTATAATATACATTGTATTTTAGCTTGAAAATTTTGTTAATAAGGATTTTGGATAAAGACGAAAGTAGGAGACCATAGTAGAGTTTCAAAGGTATTCGTATATCTTATCTTTTTCTTCACTTATGGGATAATTTTAGAGTTAAATATAAATGTTATTTTGATAAGTAATCCATGCAAGGAAGCTTTGGGTCTTAGTAAAATAGAGTAAGTGGGTCACATGGATTTATCCATATGTAAAGAGATGTTACAATAACTCATAGATAAGAATGACTAGCTCATATTTAGTGATAAGAGATTCACATGATGCTAAGCACACTCACATAGATGGATATATGTGAGAAGTGGAGATTATTGCTCATGAGAAAGATAATCAGGTGCTAAGAACAATCACATGATGGATTTATGTGAGGTATGTAGATTGACACTTACCTTTTCGAATGATTGAAAGGAATGAGCTAATCTATAAACAATTGGAGCAATAGCTCAAAATGAGTAGCTCCTAACACTCTTGCATAGAAGGAGTTATGTAAGTAGTGTTAATAGGGTTGAATGAGTTCGACATCATGTGATAAACGTTAATTGAGAGTGCATTCAGCTTGGTTGAAGGAATAACCTTTAAAAAACACTCTTAGTTTGGGTAGAAAATTTGTGACATGACACTTTTATAATCTATGTCTAATTCACCTCTTCTATTTTATCATAGGTAACTAATTTTTCTGGTTCACTTATATCACAATTGACTAATTTTCCTAGTTCGCTTGGTGCACATTATACTTTGTGCCTAAATTACAAGTGACTAATTCTCTTATTTTTTAATGCAACTCTCCAAATGGTGTGTTTGCTAGTAATAATTTCTTAGGATCTAGTTCCTTTCTTGTAGATCATTGTAAATTGATTCAATAAATACCTAACACATGATAGTATGTTGTTTAAGAATTAGTAGTGTAAGTGTAACAACCCACAAATAAGAAAACAAGCAAACACACAAATAGAAAGAAAAAAAATATATATTTTTTTTTAACAAGGAGAAGGATTCATAAATCCCTACCCAACCTTAGACCAACTTAATGTTTGACATCCCCAAAGTTTTTCAAGAACCATACCACTTGATATTTTTCTCACGCAAGTTCATTCTATGTAGGCCTATCTCATGTCATGCATGTAAGTCCATCCATATCATCATTCTCTATGAGCTAGAATTACCACCCTTAATCGTTGGAAGGTATACATGCATCTCCATACTACCCCCAAACCATTATGTGTGGGTATGCTACATGCATTTCAAGTTAAGCTATCAATATCATCCTTTAAAAAGCTATCTTAACTCTCGGTACGATCATCTAAACCTAGAAAACCTATCTCTCTAAGGGGGTCTTAAGCCCTTAGGTCATCCTCTAATTTCACCTAGAACTTACAACTTTTTTTTTAGAAACTCATAAGAATATCAAGGAGAAACTTATATACTAAATATAACAAAACAAGCAAATTTAAAAAAGCATGAAAAATTCATTAAAGGGAAAACATGCGATAACAATTAAATAGAACTTCATTCATAAAGAATAAACAAATATAATAATAAACAACACTCATTTAATCCCTTGGGAAAATATGCCCGTAATCTAATATACTGCATAACCAAGCAAGAAATAATGTGAATATTAAACTTACAAATTAGTCCATATCCTGAATTTGGTCCTCCCTTAGGGGATCAGGACACTCATGTATTTGGATAGTCATGCTTCTCATGCATTTACTCATTTATTTACCAAATTGTAACTATACAATTAACCCAAGCAATTCAACTTTCTAATGCATAGATATTATCATAGAGCTTCCCTCTCTATGACCCCTCTCACCCACTTATGAGAATCATCCTACCATGCATCACATATTATGTTTTTTTTTTTAAATAATTGATCTAACCCTCACTTAACAATTAAATTCCCATACCCCTAATTGTTTAAAGCAATGGGTTTTTTCATCTTATTTAAATAAAGCAATCAGATTTTAGCTTGTACCACAAACATTTCTCATCATTTCATAAAGCAAGGTCTCATATCCTCATTTTACAAATGAACCATAACATAATATATTTTCCATTCCATTTCATAAAGCAAGGTCCCATACCTTCATTTTACAAAATGAACCATAACATAATATATTTTCCATTCCATTTCATAAATCAAGGTCCCATACCCTCATTTTACAAAATGAACCATAACATAATATATTTTCCATTCCATTTCATAAAGCAAGGTCCCATACCCTCATTTTACAAAATGAACCATAACATAATACAAATTCCATTCCATTTCATAAAGCAAGGTCCCATACCCTCATTTTACAAAATGAACCATAACATAATACAAATTCCAAATTAGAAATATACCGCTAAGGGGCCTTCTCCCTTAATAAAAGCTTCCTACTCGACTAGAGCCAATAGGGTATTTCTTACCTACCATCCTACGGTCTCCTAAGATGAAGATTCTAACTCACTATGTTATGCACATAGCCCTTCACTTCGGGTGCACAAAAATAGTGAGCTATGCTCAACAATGAACTATGCTTGGATATAACAAGGCAATGAGCTATGCTCAACCATAACAGAGCTATAACAAGGCAGTGAGCTATGCTCACTCATAACAAAGCTATAACAATATAGCAAGCTACACTTGGCCATAATAGTGACAATAAGCTTCGCTCGACCATCATAGACCTATAAAAAGGTAGCAAGCTATGCTCAGCCATAATAGAGCTATAACAAGGCAGTAAGCTATGCTCGACCATAATAGCGGCAACAAGCTTTGCTTGACCATAACAAAGTTATAATAATGTAGAAATCTATGCTAACCCATAACAATAACAGTGAGCTTCACTTGACCATAATAGATCTATAACAAGGCAGTAAGCTACACTCAGTCGTAATAGTAGTAGCGAGCTTCACTAAGCCATAACAGAGCTATAACAAAACAATGAGCTACGCTTGCCCATAACAGTGATAGTGAGCTTCACTCAACCATAAAAAATCTATAACAAGGTAGTGAGCTACACTTAGACATAATAGCAATAGTGAGTTTCACTCGACTATAATAGATCTATAATAATGCAGTGAGCTACACTCAACTATAGGGTAAACAACAACGATCTACACTCATCTATAAGGAAAACAATAGTGAGCTACGCTTGGCTATAAGGCAAACAATAGTGAACTAAGCTCATCTATAAGGAAAAAAACATTTATCTATGCTCTATTATAAGGTAAACAACAATGAGCTACACTCGGCTATATGGATAACAACAGGGAGCTACGCTTGGCTATAAGTCAAACAATAGTGAGCTACGCTCAGCTACCACATAGGGGACCAATAAAATAATACCAACCTAGTCATTCACGTCGAGTCTGAGCACCACTCCTTCTCATTCATATAGTGCCTTCTTCTCTCTCCTCTACTTTTGTCTCCCCTTACCCGTCTATCTAGCTCTCATTTTTCCTTTCATTAACACCCTCCATTTCTCCTTGACTTCCATATTCCAACCACTGCCATTACTTCAGTATCCTTTCATTAGGTGGTAGAGGATACGTCCCTTCCTCCCACCTTTTCACAGTGCAACCAACACTGAAGTATTTTCTCTTCACGTATAGGGAACCATACCCTCACTTTTTTGAAGCCATTATTGCGTTCATGGAGCCATACCTCTACACTGGCTAGAATCTTCTTTGGGTGGCCCACCCAATTTGAGGTAAGCGAAATAGATTTTTATTACTTATTTTCCTTTATTTTAAACTCAACCACTCATATATTAAGGATAATCCACCGACTACCCAAAGGAATGGTTATTTAAAGTGGGATATTCTTTTTATTTAAGAATATGTCTATTTATCATTTAACTTAAATTTACCATTTATTCAAATGAATGGCTACCTAAAATAAGACATTCTTTCATTCCAAGAATAAATATATTTATCTTTTAATTAAATTTATAATTTATTAAATGAGTAGTTGTCTAGAATAAAGATTCTTTTTTTTAAATAAATCCACCATTTATTAATGAAAAGCTATCTAGAATAAAACATTTTTTTTTTAAATAAATCCACCATTTATTTAAATGAATAGCTATCTATAATAAAGCATTCTTTTTTTTTTTAAATAAACCCACCATTTTTTTTAAATGAATAGCTATCCAGAATAAAGCATTCTCTTTTTTTTTTTTTTTTAAATCCAATATTTATTTAAATTAATAGTTATCTAGAACAAGACATTCTTTTTATCCAGAAAGTTATGAAGACAGTTCGATCATTTAAAATTTCCACTTTGCTGAGGTGAAGTGCTGAAGTAAAATATAATTAAATATGAGCACAAAAAAAGAGGGATATCTTTCCATAAATTTAGTCACCTGTCTCTTCCTCGATAACTTATGATAGCTACTAGGCCATCAATTTGGGTCTCAATATGGCTATTTATTGATGATTATCCCTAACTAAATGCATACCTATATGAAGGTATCTATCCTTGTTACCTTTGAGTTGTCATATCATCATTTCCTCAAACCTCATGTATCCTCATCTTCGGTGAAGGACTCAAATTATTCCACTTACGAGTGCACCTAATCCTACACATTGGTAATTTATTAGCAATAACATGTTATTGGGAAAAAAATTAGTAAATTTCCTACATTCAAATTATTGCCTCATTTAATTTGTCAACCTGGGGTAGCTCATAGACTTGTGAGCAATCATGCACAATATATGCTTATAACTTCTCCTTCAGAGATGAGTCCCTCAAATTTATGGCTTGGGGGTGTTGGTGTTCATTGAAGTTATGATTCTAATTTCCAAACCAATAATCTATCCTACATTTATGAAAACATGACTAAAACACATACATAAATTAAAATGGTACTTTGCTGGAAATTACAGAAAACAAGGGAAAATAACAGGAAAATAAATTAATCTATAGAAAATAAAATAATAGAAAATAGGGGAAAGTTAAAGGAAAAACTCTGTTGAGAGTAGGCTGACGCTTCTAGAAGTTTCTGCCCACATTAAATCTTCACTAGACGCTTAGACGATTTAACCAAGAATTATTCAAAAAAATATTTATTAAAATTTGTAGAAAAAAATATACAAGAGAAATATGGGATCACATTTTTAGGGGTGGTCTGCATATTTATAATATATGTGGCCACACCCTATTACAAAATAGAAAAAAATCAAATTTTTGATTTTAATTTAAAATTTCATGCATGAATACAAGGGATCGAGCAAAATATCAAGGCGTATTCTATTTTATTAGAATACATTTGATATTGGTTTTGTCTGATTTACATAGAAGCTAAAAAATAGATGGTTAGTCATCTTTGATATTGTCCCTTGTCTAGTTTCAACGCTAAAATTCCATCTGTGCCCCTTGCTAAAATCATGTTATATTTTACCAACCACAAATCCGTGCTAGAATTTAGCTTCAATGGGAATCAGACACCATGTCTGTAGAAGTCGAGAAGTAGGTGCCTTATCAGTAGAATTTGAAATACATGCACCAACACAGGAGTCAGATGCCTAATGGGAAGTAGGCACCCAATAGTTAAGCGTCAAACGTAAGTCAGGCACTTCAAAGGGAATCAGGCACCTGACTTAGAACTTCACACTGGTGTATTGCAAATTTTTTGTTTTCATGAAATCCAAGGTGCCAAGTCCAAGTAGGACCTTTACAAAAACATGCTAAAGTACAACAATTTCTATGAAATCTACACAAAACACACTTAGAAACAAGTATTTTTTTTGGTAAATAAATATTTATCATTAAAACAGGTTTTCAGGTTGACCCAAAACCTTTTTACAAAAAGCATCCCATGACTGAGAAACTTAACCAGAGTTAGACTGATGATCCTCTGTCCTCTTCCCCAAAATTTCATCCTTACATGGGAATCCTCAATGTGGGAATACCTACCAAGATAGAACTTAAAACAAAAAAATACAACTAGGGCCTTTGCATGGTTTGACCCATCTTGAGCATCCCACCTAAAACTTAGAAAAAACCCCTGAGCAAAAAGAAATCCTTAAGCTTTACATCCATTAGTTCATTTGAATTAGATTTTCTCTCACATTAAGTCCTCTCACATTCCATGAGAGGACCTTCATTTATATTGCTTGGAGTTTTTCCCTCTCCCCCTACCCTGTGGTGGAGGATATTTATTGGATTTGTTATCATCCAAGATGGTGATAACTTGAGATAATAGAGTTCTTTGTTTTCCATTTGTAATTTCATTCTCAATCCTAATCCTGTAGTGTTCAGCCTCTGAAATCCTTCCTCTCTTTTTTCACTACCATAATCAATGGAGGATTTCATTGAACTTCTTGTCTATTTTGGACTAAATTTTGGGGGAATTATTTGGTGAATAATGGGACTACAGAACCCTTCGATCACTCTTTTCTCTAGAATATATTTCCTAGACTCATCTTCCTCCATACTCTACTTGTAATATCCTGAGACTTGTGGTATACCGTAGGGAAAGTTTGGAGGACGGTTTGTGTGGATATCGTTTGAGGGTCCAAACCTTGATGGGGATCCTAGATTTTTTGGAAAGCCCATCTGAGGTCCTATTCTTCTATCATTTTTGCCTCATCCTCATTGTTAGTAAGGGCTTAAAACTTATTAGATTTTGGAATCGAAGGACTTATCGAGGCATCTTGATTCTTTTGGAATTTTTGCTTTCCTCTATCCTTATGCTGCTTATCTTGCTCATGGTGAAGATGGTCATTTTTGACTGCCTTGTATACTCCTATTTTTGTGAGAAACCGATATCCTTGGTTCTTGGGCTAACCTCTTCCATTTGGAGCTATCGTCTGAGAATTTTATTGCAATTCTTTTTTGGCTGCCCAACTTGGACACTGATTCCTGAGATGGCCCTAATTTTTACATTCCACATAGAAAGCTGGCTTGTTCTCATATTCCATAGGTTTTCTCCTGAGGTAATCTCCATATTCAAGTTCCACCAAGGCTGGGAGCTCAGATTCAAGATTCACATTTACACATATCCTAGCATGTATCATCCTTGACCTAGCCAAGGTGGAGTGATCGATGGTAACCAACTCTCCTATAATATTGGCAATCCCTTTCAAAAAATACTCATGAAAAAATTGGGATGGAAGATTTAGGAGACGAACCCAAATAGGAGTTGTGTTAATACTTTGCGTATCAGGATCAAAATCCTCTCCCTAGGGTCTAAGGAAGAGGTTGCTCCTTCCCAAAAACCATGGCCATCTTGAAATAATGAGGCTCGTGTCTTCTTTATTGTTAATATTGATGATGAAAAATCCCTTGGCAAGAACAACAATCTCCATCAGTACTATAGTTCTCCATTTGGAAAAGGCCCATGTCCTTATGGTTTCAATATCAGGCCTCCCTCCCAAAAATTTCCCCACCAAGGAATGTGAATCCAGGGATAGAAAGATATCCATGATGTTTGGTGAAACCCTTAATCGGTTGTTATCTAGAATTAGGGGTGGAAGTGATTCGAAGAAGTCACTCATTTTGCCTTTGAGGGTTTCAACAAAGGACAGGACCCACCTAGGGCCCATTTCTCCTACCTAGGTCCCATTGTTAGGATATTTGATAGGAAGATCAAATCCTTGAACCTTGCCAACATCGAGGACAGAAACCTGACCATCCTTTGCCTCTAGATTCTTGCCTAGTGCTTCCTACTAGGTTTTAGTAAGGTTCCTACCCACCACCAACACCCTCCCTCCTCTACCTCCGTTGTTGTTCCGTTGGGTCCCTTTGTTAGGATATTTGATAGGAGGATCATATCCTTGAACCTTGCCAGCCTTGAGGATGGAAACCTGATCATCCTTTGCCTCTAGATCCTCATCTGGTGCTTCTTTGTGGTTGTGACCAAGGTTATTGCCCACCACCAACACCCTCCCTCCTTTGCCTCCATTTTTGCTCCACTACTCCATGCATCCAAAATAATTGATCGCCCAAAAATCATTTTAACATATAGGTAAATAATCCAATTTAATTACCACCTTATACCTCCCAATTTACTCACATGTAAAATAAACTATTAAATATGTATAAATTTTCATTAAACACATACATCTATAGAAATAAGTGTCATTTTTTTATAAGGAAAATGGTACAAATATTTTGGAACTCATCATCCCCCCATGCTTAAGGGGTGGCACATCTCTGTGCCACTTTATATTGGTAATTACTAGTTTTGTTTACAACATCCCAAAATAGCCCTGTTGGTCTTTTTCCTTTTCTTTAGTGGCCTTCATTTTTTCCTTGTCTCAGGGCTTTCACCCCTTTGGTCCTTTTGGTGTGGCTACCTCCTGTCCCTGTTGTTTCTGGTTCTTTCTATGTTGAACTGGATGACTTGGCCCTACACTTTTTCTTGGAAGTTCCCTTGCCCATTCCACCTTGCCTTTTTCAACATTTAAATAGTAGCCAGAGAAACTGGTGGCATCCTTATGGAATGTGGGCTTAGCCATTTTTCAATATTCATGGTGAACGGGTACCTCTTTGGATATAGGTACTACATCTTCATTTCTAAATGGGATTCTAAACTTTTTAGCAACCTTGGCTATGGACAAATCAACCCCTGTTGGTTCAAGTTTAGGTTGATTTTTAACCTCTATTTTTTTCATCGAAGGGGCTTTGTTGCTTAATGCTTGATATACAGGTTGCACATGACCTAATTTATCCCATATTTATAAACTATACCTTCATCCTTGAAGGGTTATTGCTTATAAAACCATACAATCTCAAGAACTGATCAGGTTGGGAAGCTAGAATTCTCTTGGGAGGCCTCTTGGCTTACTTTTTTGCCTCTTTTTCAACTTCCTTGAGTGCTTTCTTAGAGGCCTTCTTCCAATTCTTTTGTTTTCTTTTATATCCTCTTTAATATCCTCAAATTTTTATTTTTGGGTAGTAAACAATTTCTTTGCTACCTCCCATTCCTCATCAGAATCCAGTTTTGATTTATCATTGGATTCTATGCCAAATTCCTTTAGTTCTACAAATATTGCTCTGGTTCTAGGTCTTTGTTGATATTCCCTTAAATTTTTTTGCTTTGATCTCAGTTTTATGTGCTACATATCAGGGTATGTTGGTGTTGCTGCTACTTCCTAGTATTTAGTGGATGCAGACTGTTGAGCCTCTTCTATCGGTGCAATAAATTACTGCTCGATCGAGACTAATTTTTCCTCCTAATGTTGTTCTACCCCTGTATCAATTGGATGATGATCTTGATCTGCTTCCTTACCTAAAATTTAAGACTATTCAGACTCCACCTCATTCTCCTCTTCATATGGTTTTTATGTAGATTGTTTTGATGTCTGATGTTCCTCAACCTCAACCTCATATTCTTGAATTACCTATTCTATAGAATGTGATATTAAACAAGGTTGTTCTACATCCATTATGGCATCCACTCCTTGCTTATTTTCTTTGATGGTGATGGGTACCTTTGTTGCCCCATCAATTTGCACTATTACATCTACTTTGATCGGCTACTCGACTGCCACTACTATGCCCTATAGTTGCAATCATCCTATTTGCTCATGTAGTTGCAAATTTGTCTAATACAATTTATGCATCTTCAATGTAGCTTCTTTCCTAGACTCTTGAAATAGAGTGTGTTATTATTTGTATTTGGATTCCCAAGTGGAAGCCTGCTCTCTCAATAACTACAGTTATTGTTGTAAAATCCTTTTCCTGACCCTTATGTGCTAAATATTCTATTGTAACCTCATGTTGAGGAGTTTACCCCTTGGAAATAACTTGTAAAATATAGGCCAAGTACTCTTCCTTGTTCAGCTCATCGATCGATGTTTCATCATTTGATGAACTCAAAACCATCCTAGACACCTTCATCCTTTTAATTCAAGTCCTAGATGAAATTGGGATAGATGTTAGGATTGGTGGATCATGCATTACCTTACCATCGAATTGAGGGCCAGCGGGGGACAAATAATGTCCTGCTTCCTCATCAAATTAGGGAAGAATAGGGGACAAGGCTTGTCCTGTATCATGTGTGTTTTCAATATAGGATGCAAGTGATATATCTTCTCATTCTGCTACCCTCTCAACCAAATGTTCCTTCTTGTGCCCTTGGAAATGCATTCGTACCCCCGATCTCCTCAATCCTCACATTTCAATGTGACTATGTATAGTGTACCAAGGCTAAAATAAGGCCATGGTGAGCCAAGGTAGATGTTGTCCCTACCTGGTACCATTTGGCCTCATATTTGAGGGTGCATGCAAGGTAATATGGGATGTTGATCTTGTCCCCATGGAGTATGTGTTTTTGAAATTGAAATTTATTCGAGTTCAGTTTTGAGTACCTACTAGAATAGGTGAAAAATCATGCAATCTATTTGAAAACAACCTTCTAAAGCTCAAGAATGTGCTACTTGGGAAAACTAGCATATGTTAGGTTCTCTATCAGTATACAAAAAAATCTCTATCCAATCCTCACATATGCATGAACCCATCCCTCATGGATGTGGAATATTCACTGGCTACCACTGCATCTTGGCCTTAACTGACCATTTTATAGTACTCCATCCATATTGCAACATAAAATTCATTTTAGATATTCGTAAAAATCCCTTAGTAGTCAATGGGTTCACTCTTATTCAAATCATGGATCTTAGATTTCCCCCCCATGCTTAGAGTGCACATTACCTTGGATTCCAACTCACTTGGTAACTGCTTCACATAGTTTTCTTTCTAAATTGCCACACTCTATAGTTTCTCTCCTTGTATAATAGTTATTTTAGTAAGCTATTTTTAAAACCAATTGTTTCCATGCAAAATTTTCAATAGAGCATGTGCCAGATTGTGTGGAGGCGATAACCATAAGGATTTTACCAATTAGATCCATGAAACGTAGTCAAGTTCCAAGTGGAATTATTTGGGTGGCTAAAACTATAATGGGGGTTGTACCGACACTTTTTCATAGATGCACATGCATATGAAAATAATATAGACATAAAACAGAAAATTTAATAATGTACCTAAATTCGTTTTGTGGGTGCATCATGTGAAAATATCTGTGGTGCATCATTATTGGTCAGTGTATGATGACTAGGCAAGCCTCAATGGACAATGATGTGCATATTTCCCATACGATGAATTTCTCTCCATGTGATTGGTTCTTGGTAGCTGCAACATGATTTTTTCAAGATATCCTGCAAGATTTCAAAGCAAAGGTTAGAAAAATGTATCTTCATGGGATGACAAACATCCACTCCCTGAAAGTTGGTTGATATTAACTTTTAATTTTTTTTATGATATATTTCAATTTGCACATGCGTGGGGTGTTGACTTTGCTCGAGCTACATTCCCAATGTTGAAGTTTTATTCTTCCAAGGTAGAAACAGTCATGACAATGGAAAGCAAGTGCATTTGGTAATTGAAAGTAAACACCTTAGGGATTAGGCACTATACTTAAAATGGGAAGCAAGTGCCTTCAAAATTAGGAGGTTATGCTTAACATGGGAATCAAGTGCCTTAGAAATCATATGCTTATGCTCAACATAGGAAGCAAGTGCCTTAGTTGACTATAAGGTGTCGTACTTTTAAAACAAAATTTATACAAAATTAATTTTTTTTTACAGAAGATTTGGTGTCATTTTTCCTAAAAATGGAATTTAAGCACCCTCTTGGAAAAACCAGGAATCAAGCATCAGTTTTCTAGAAGACGAGATGTAGATGCCATCTCCTTAACATTATAGGAGTCAGACGCCTTGTAATGTATAATAGGAATCAGACACCTTCTACTGTAAAATGATAATCAAGCACTTCTCTTTGTTCAGTGGGTGCTACTTTTTCCTCATATGTGTGTTTTAAGGTTGATCAGGCATTTAGTGTTCTCTTTGAAGAACAATGACAAAATCAGCATCTGCCCCTAAACTAGAAGTTGAGTGTTTTATTGTCCATAAAGACCAATCCAAACACTCTTGTGAAAATTTAGGTTTAGTATTCCCCTTTCTAAGTGGGTACAAGCTACTCCTACTGCAAACAATTCTTATAGAAATTTGGGAAGGTGTAGGTTCATGGATCTTGTGCTTGTTAGGCCTAGGTTTCCTAGGCTACCTAACGAATGCACTTAGGGCATCATTCCTACAAAATAAAAATACAACTAAAAAAAAAGAAAAATTTTGAAATAATAATTTTCTTTGGGACTATGTGGACTAGGTCCACATATTACTGATTCAATATAAAATTAGAATCAAATGGGGTCTCCCCCATGCCTAATATAGACTTAATAATGTACGCTTTAGATACATGGTATGGACGCAGATGGTGGACATTGACTGTTAAGGTAGTGTTACCATCGTTAATTATTCTGATCCTCACAATCCCATTGCTGATGACTTCAATCACTTCATATGGCCCCGTCCAATGCTGCATGAATTTGCCTTTCCTTTCTTTGAATCAAGAGTCTTATAGTAATGTCCATTCTCCCACTTTAGGTTGCTTTGGCTTGGTGTGGTCATTATTCCACTTGGCCCCTTATTTATGAATGATCTTTATTTTCTACACAACATCAATGTAGTATGCATCTAGCTAATTAAGCTAATGAATTCATTCTTTCTATGTATCATCCAGGTTTATATTCAACTCTACTGTAGTCCTAAGTATTTTGACTTCAAACTCTATAGGCATCACAACACTCTTTCCATAGACTAACTGGAATGGTGTAAATCCAGTTGTAGTCTTCTAGGTGGTCTTGTAGGTCCACACTTCTTATGGTAATATAGTGGTCCATTCCTTCCTATGTTGCTACACTATCTTTGTCAGGATATTTTCCAACTCTTGGTTGGTCACCTCAACTTGCACATTCACCTGTGGATGGTAGGGAGTGGTTTTGTTATGCCTAATTTTGTATTGTTTCACGAGTTCTTGAATCAAACTTAAAATAAACTGAGGTCTTTGATAACTTGTGATCTCCATTGAAACCCAAAATATTGTACAAATTGATGAATAAAATAAATTTACTATAATTTTCTCCTTTGAATCATGCAAAGCCTGCACTTTAACCCTCTTAGTAACATAGTCAGTACAAAATAGGATATATCTCTTACCTCTTAACTGTGGATTAATGGGTCCTATGAAGTACATCCCCCATTTATCAAATGGCTCATTGTGAACATGATTTTGGAGTGGCATCTCATCTCTGAGAGTAGGTCTACCCATCCTCTAACTTTGATCACACTGGCTCACATGCTTGGCTGCATTTTTGAATAATGAAGTCCAGTAATAACCAGCTTACAACACTTTTTATGCAATAATTTTTCTTACAAAATGGCCACCACAAGATTCATCATGGTAAACCTTTAGTATTATAGTTATTTTATTACGAGCAACACATCTTCTCATGACCTGATCAGACCTTGTTTTAAATAGGCACTCATCAATCCATGATAAATTTGTATTTTCTCAATTAAAGTTTTTTTTCATGAGGTAAAAGTGTAGGAGATACTTTACCAGTGGCTAAATAATTGGTCATATCTGAATACCAAGGTATCTGATCATTCAGAGCAAACAAATTCTCATCTGGAAATTGGTCCTTTGTAGTTGCATAGTCTGGAAGTGTTAGCCTGGACAAGAAATCAGCTACCATATCATTTTTACCTGGTTTGTCTACTATTGTCACATCAAAATCCTATAGAAGCAACAACCATCTAATAATTCTATTGCTAATCCTAGGTTTATTTTTTAGGTATCTAATGGCTGAGTGATCAATATGTATGAAAACCTGATATCCTATAATATAATGATAAAATTTGTTAAGCGCATGTATAACTGCAAGAAAATATTTCTCTGTGAGAGTATAATTGAATTTAGCACCTATGAGGTTTTTACTAATATAATAGATGGCATAAAAATCATCACCATATTTATGTACCAGTATTGAGCCTATTGCATTGTTAGATGCATCAACATATATGTGAAAAGGTATGGTCCAATTTGGACCTCTCAACACTGGAGCAGTAATTAGTTTTTCCTTTAATATGTTGAATGATTTTTCACATTCTTCAGTCCAGACAAATTTTGTATCCTTAGTTAACAATGTGGTAAGAGGTTTAACAATTTTGCTAAATTATGATATAAACCTCCTATAGTAATTGGCTGATCCTAGGAATCTATGGATATCCTTTTGTATTTTGGGATTAGGCACGGCTTGGATGACTTCTATGTTTTTTATTTACTTTGATCCCATTTGTAGAAATGTGATGTCCTAAAAATATCCCTTCCTGCATTAGCATGTAATATTTCTCATTGTTGAGGGATAGGTTAGTTTCCTCACACCTCTCAAGTGTTTTCTCCAATTTTTTTGTGGCTATTTCAAAAGTTTCACCATAAACAGCGAAATCGTCCATGTATAACTCCATAGTTTATCCAATCATATCAGAGAATATGCTCAAAATAGCCCTATGAAATGCGATAGGTGCATTACATAGACCAAAAGGTAAAAATCTATAATAAAAAGTCTTCTAAGGACAAGTAAATGTGGTTTTGTCTTGATATTCTTCCCCTGTTTGGATTTGATTGTAGCCACTGAACCCATCCAAGAAATAAAAATACTTCTTGCCTGCTAAGGTGTCAATTACCTGATCTATGAAGGGTAAGGGGAGTGTTCTTTCTTGGTTTCTTTATTGAGCAACCTATAATCCACAAAAATTTGTCACTTGCCATTATTCTTGGCCACCACTACCAAAGGTGATACCCATTCACTATCTAAAATGGGGTAAATGAACCTAGCTATGAGGAGTTTCTACAATTCTATTTTGATAATTTCCTTCATTGCTCAATTTGTTCTTCTCTATGGTTGTCTTACTAGTTTAACCTGGTCTTCTATATATATCCTATGAGTGTAGGTTTTAGGAGTTATTCCTCTCATGTCCTAATAGTCCAAAGCAAAGGCATCTTGATGTTTTACCAATGTTTCTTCTAGTTTGATTTGATTTTCAGCTATCAAGTTGTCCTCTATGTTCAACACTCTACCAAGTGCAACTTCTATTTGTTGAATATGGTGGTCTTTTCCTCCCACTAATGGCAACTCAGGATGAGGAAATGAAGGTTCCACTTAGAAAAATTTTGATATTACCCTATCCTCATCACTTTATTCTTCCAACTCATCAAGTGTCATGATAGTTTGGATCCTTGATAGACCACAAATGTTTTGACTCTCATTCTCAGGTTTCCAATAAATTTGCAGACTGTGCAAATGGATGTATGGTTAGTTTCATTATATTATGACCATATGAAATGGTTATTTTCCCATATCTATAGCTTATGTAAGCATCAGATGTTGCCATCAAATGTCTACCTAAGATTAATGGTATCCACCTAATCTAGACTTGGATTGTAGCACTAAGAAATCTACTGGATACTCACATGCATCCACTATAATAGTTAAATATTCCAACATTCCCTGAGGGAGCATTGTAGACCTGTATGCCAATTGTAGCATAGTTTTAATGGGCTTCAAATCAATGAATTTTAGTTTTTGCATGATCTCTTAGGGCATGGCATTGATGGCAAACCCAAAATCTACTAGTGTATTGGGTAAAACATAGCCCTCTATTTTTATAGTTAACACACTGCTTCTTGAATCTAAGTACTTCTTGTTGTAGGTAATTCCTAACATAAGTTCAGATAACTGACCTACCAAACCGATTGATTTAGCTGGTTTCCTCCCTGGTTTTTGAGGCACAACACTCTTATAGCCTTGCCATAGTAGGTATATATTTGATGGCTTGAAAGAGAGGGATTGTGACCGTCAATTTTTTTAAACTAGAGAGAATATAAAACTTTTTTTGTATTGGTTTATTGGGTTCCTAAAACCTTTGTGAAAAATGTGGAACCTCTTCTTTGGTATCTACAAGTGTTAATTATTCTTCTACTTTGTCTATAAGAGGTGATTCCTCTTTTCCTATATCTATGTATTTCTCTTCTTCTATAATAGGAGTGACTTCTACATCTACTTATTTTCCTGACTGTAAATGGATCGAATAACAATCTACCTTAATATTATACATGGGGTACATCTCATTTTCCATTTGATAGACTAGTTTCTATTTTTTTTTTGGTTTGTTGTAGGCTATGCTAGTAATTGAGGAGGTCTTGAAGCAGGAGGAGCAGGTAGACTTGGTTTTAGTGGAGCTAGATCATCATGCTATGGATACTTATTCCAAGAATTTTTGTTTCTCCACTACTACCCAGGCTACTGGTATTGAATGCAAGGGTAACGGTTGTAAGGATTTACTCCTTGGAGAAATGGATTCCATGGTTGCTGCCCCCACAAACCTAGATTGAGTGGCTAGGATTGACCTTGGTTTTGGTAATTGTTTCCACAATAATATGGTATTATTGATTGCATGTTGTTATCCATAGGAGAATATTGCCAATTTATCTTATTATCCATAAAGTATACATTTGCTAATTCAGGTTCCTCTTCAGATTTCATTAACTATGGACACAATTTGGTTTTATCATCCTTTTTACAAACAACACATACATGAACTTTGTTTTTTGGATACTCGTTTCTGGGGTGTTTGCCTCTACATTTGGGACAAAAGTAGGTCAATGCTACTTCATTTTCCTGCTTCTTTTTTCTAAAGCAAAATGGTATCCATTTGACGATCAAGAGAGGATAACATCTCACTCTTGAGATCATCCAACATATTACCTATTTCTATTTTAGTGATAGTGGTTGACTACTTAACATTTCTAGGGGTCAACTTACCTTTTCTTATTGAAAAATTTTGAAACAACTATCGAATATCGTCCATTTTATATTGGTAAATATCCCCTACAAATATCATGTTTATGGCTTTTAGGGATTCATTCATCAGTTCTTTAAAATAAAAATACTTCTTAGGGACCTATCTCCTAGTTTTGAATGGGGTGATCTTTGCAAATTAAAGCTAAATCTATCCCAATATTCATCCATAGATTCCCCTTCCTTTTGTGTCATGTCTAGGACTTCTTCTCTTGCGTCGCATGCTCTACAAAAATCCTAATACTAATGTAGGAAAATTCTCTTTAACTTTTCTCAGTTAGTTATGTATTTATCCCCCAAACTTATGAACAAGCATAAAGCTGAATCATCAAGGGTGGAAGAGAATAATTTTGTTTTTTGAGAATCTACGATGTAATCCACAGATTTGCATAATACATAAAATTTAAATAGAAACATATATGGATCTTCTATTGGTAGTCCTCTAAAGGTTGGAATATGGGTAGGAGAGATGTGCTTCATCTTGTGATCTCCTTCTGCCTCTCCTATTGGAAAACTAAACCTAGTTAATGCTTCCTCTGTATTTTTTGACATTATGTCTGCTATTGGATTTTCTACACTAGTTATGTTTAGATCAGATGTCAATGCTTCTAGTTCATTTATTTTATCCTTCAGAAGGATTGATAATTCATTATTTAAGATTGTTCCATCTAATATTGCTTTCTAGCATTAGGTATTTAGTAAGTATTCCTCATATTGAACTCTACTTATCTTCGATCCTACTCTAAAGTTCTACCGAATTGTTTCAGAAGGATCCTATGCAAATAGTAGGTGTTCCAAAAAATGCACAAGTCGAGATTGTGATGGAGAGATTTTAGTATCAGGTTCAGATTCTACTGAAGTAGAAGGCTTTTGAGAAACAACTTCTTTGTTTTTTATAAAAGGACCATCCGGTCCTCTATTATTAGGTGGACTCATATAAATTTTTAGGTGAAGGTTCTGGAGAGAGTAGTCTAAACTAATTCTACTATGCTTCCTTCAAAATAGAAAATTACAATGGCTAATCATCGAAAATTGTGCCAAAATTTTGGGTAAAAAATTAGTGAATTTCTTACATTCAAATTATTGCCTTATTTAATTTTTCAACTCGGGGTACCTCATAGACTTGTGAGTAGTTGTGCACAATATATGCTTATTATTTCTCCTTCACATATGAGTCCCTCAGATTTATTGCTTAGGGGGTGTTGGTGTTCATTTAACTTTTGATTCTAATTTTTAAACCAATAATCTATCCTATGTATATGAAAATAGGACTAAAACACACACAAAAATTAAAATGTTACTTTGCTAGAAATTACATAAAATAAGAGAAAATAATAGGAAAATAAATTAATCTATAGAAAATAAAATAATAAAAAACAAGGGAAAGTTAAGGGAATAACTCTGTTGAGAGTGGGCCCACGCTTCCAGCAGGTTCCTACCTGTGTTAAATATTCATCAGACACTTAGACAATTTAACTAGAAATTACTTCGAAAAATATTTATTAAAATTTGTAGAAGAAAATATACAGGGGAAATCCAGAATCACGTTTTTAGGGGTGGCCTGCATATTTATAATATATGTGGCCACACCTTGTTACAAAATAGAGACAAATCAAAGTTTCAATTTTAATTTACAACCACATATATGAATACAAGGGATAGAGAAAAATATCAAGACGTATTATGTTTTATCAGAATATATTTGATATTGGTTTTGTCCAATTTATATAGATATTTACGTAGCAACTAAAAAATAGATGGTTAGTCATATTTGACATTGTCCTTGGTCCAGTTTCAATGCTAAAATTTCATCTGCGCTCCTTGCTAAAATCATGTTCAATTTTACCGACCATAAAGTCATGCTAGAATTTGGCTTCAATGGGAATTAGGCATTGGGTCTTAAAATCATGTTCTATTTTACCGACCATAAATTCATGCTAGAATTTGGATTCAATGGGAATTAGGCATTGGGTCTATAGAAGTTGGGAAGTAGGTGCCTTGTTGGTAGAAGTTGGGACACAGGCGCCAACATAGGAGTTAAGCACCTAATCCATAATCATGTTTTTAGGGGTGGCCTGCATATTTATAATATATGTGGCCACACCCTATTACAAAATAAAAACAAATCAAAGTTTCAATTTTAATTTACAACCACATATATGAATACAAGGGATCGAGAAAAATATCAAGATGTATTATGTTTTATCAGAATATATTTGATATTGGTTTTGTCCAATTTATATAGATATTTACGTAGCAACTGAAAAATAGATGGTTAGTCATATTTGAAATTGTCCCTGGTCTAGTTTCAATGCTAAAATTCTATCTGCGCTCCTTGCTAAAATCATGCTCTATTTTTTTTACCATAAAGTCGTGCTAGAATTTGGCTTCGACGGGAATTAGGCATTGGGTCTGTAGAAGTTGGGAAGCAGGTGCCTTGTTGGTAAAATTTGGGACACAGGCACCAACACAGGAGTCAGGCACCTAACGGGAGGAAGGTGCCTAATAGTTAAGCACCGAACGGAAGTTGGGCACTTCAAAGGGAATCAAGTGCTTGTGAATTTTTTTCCTTCATGAAATTGAAGGTGCCAGGTCCAAGTGGGACTTTGATGAAAACATGCTAAAATACAACAATTTCTATGAAATCTACACAAAACATACTTAGAAACAAATATAAAATAACAAGTAAAATAAACTATTAAATATGTATAAAATTATCATTAAGCATATACATCTATAGAAATAAGTGTCATTGTTTTATAAGGAAAGTGACACAAAAAATGAGCATTTTTGAGGCTCATCACATATTCTTCATTATCTAGTAATATTGCATAATTAATTTGTTGCACAAATATTGAGTTTTGAAGCATCACTCTTAAATACATTGTTTCTTCATTTCAAAAGTCCATATGGGAGGGTCATGACATCCTCCCCCACTAGGACTAACACTATCTTCGGTGTTGTTATTTTTTTTGTTTTTTTAACATAGGTAATTTTAGCCAAGGCATAAATTATTACAAAAAAAATGACTTTAAAGTTCATCAAACAGAAAAGGAAAATGTTTTTTCATATCCACCACCTTTTCCCAAGTGGCATTTCTTTTAGAGAAATGATCCCACTAGACCTTACATTTCTCAAGGGTTCAATTCCACATGGCCTTAGAATGAAATTCAAGAATTCTTACTAGCATCACTTCAATTGCTTTTGGGTTTGCCATCTGTAATTTAGAAATATCCCATATATGGTCAGGATCAACAACATATTTTCTAAGCAAAGATATGTGGAAATTATCATGGATTTTTGACAAATTAGGAGGTAAGGCAAGTCGATATGCAACCAGACTACTTTTCTCATTGATCTCAAAGGGTCCTACAAACTGTGGATCTAATTTTGTGGATTTGATTGCCCTTTTCATTGGTTTGACTCTTAGGAATACTTTATCTCCCTCTGAGTACTCTGGAAGAGTACTCTTTAGATTGGTATAACTCTTTTGCCTATCAGAATCTTCCTTTAGCATTTGCCTAATTACCCTAATTTGTTCTTCCATTTCCTTGACCATTTTTGGCCCAATCATAGTTATATCTTCAGGGTTTTCCCAAGACAATGACATTCTACACTTTTGTCCATACAAAGCATCAAAGGATGCCATCCCTAGGGAAGAGTGATATCCATTATTGTAGGCAAATTCTACCAATGGTAGAAAATCTTCCCATCGAGTCTTATGGTCCATGAAATACATGTGGAGCATATCTTCTAATACTTGATTTACCCACTCCATCTGACCATCTGTTTTAGGGTTATATGCTGAAATCGTGCAATTTTATGCCTATTTTTTGGTGAAGGGATCTCCAAAATTTAGAAGTGAACTTGGAATCCCTATTTGATATGATTACTTCTATAAATCCATGCAATCGAAACACTTGACAAATATGTTAGCCACTATTTTAGCATCATCATTGGTGCTCCCAGGTATGAAGTGTGCAATCTTGGTCAATATTTCAACCACCACAAAAATTAAATCATATTGGTACCTAGTTTTTGGTAGACCCACTATGAATTCCATCGATATAACCTACCATTTTTTAGTAGGCATACTATTAGGGTACACATATCCTACAGGATGATTGCATTCTACATTGAACTTCTAACATTCAAGGCATAAGGCTACAAAATTTGTAATATCCTTCTTCATTCCTACCCATAAGAAGGTCCTACTTAAATTTTCAATCATTTTTTCCCTCTAGGGTGAGTTGTATAAGGAGATATATGGTATTATTACATTATTAGACTCTTTGAATCTCCTGAATTTGGTATGATGACTCTTCCTTTGTAGAATAAAAGGTCATCTATCACCCCAAACTCCTTATTGGTATCAAGATATTTTCTCATTCTTGCTCGAATTACTTGGAAATACTCATCCTATTTTTGCTTTTGCCTTACTTGGCCCATGATTTGTACATGAATCCTGGTTAGGGATGCTAGAAAAATTCTTCTACGTAGAGCATCTACCAACTTATTTTTTTTCCCTTTTATGTAAATTTCAAAGTCATACTTAGAAACTCACCTAAATTTTTTTGCCTTTCATTCAGTATTGGTTGGGTGAATATGTACTTAAGAATTTGATGATTCATTTTTAATTCAAAGGGTCTTTCTACCAAACAGTGCCACTAGACCTTCAGGGCATGTATCACAGCAAGTAATTCCAAATCATGAGTAGTGTATTTGACTTCAATCTTCTTGATCTTCCTTGAAGTATAAGCTACTACGGACTCCCTTTACATGAGTAATCCCTCTAATACTTCCAACGATGCATCCATTCACACTGTAAAATCTCCTTGGGGGTCTGGAATATTTAGTTTTGGTACAATAGTGATTTTTTTCTTCAATAGTGTAAAATTAGCTTCACACTTTTCCATCCATTTGAATTCCTTTCCTTTCTTTTGAAGGTTCATTATTGCCGAAGCAATCTTTGAGAAATATTTAATGTGACATTGGTAATAGCTTGCTAAGCCCATGAAGATTTGTACTTCTATAATATTGGTAGGATGTGTCTATTTTAACATGGATTCTATATTTTTTGGGTCTACTGTGATCCCTTATGCTGAGATGATGTACCCTACATAGCGTATCTCTAAAACATAGAACTCCCTTTTGGATAAATTCTTGTAGAGTTGATTCTCCCTCAAAATTTATAACATGACCTTGATATGCTTGTCATGCTCTTCCTTGCTTTGATAATATATTAGGATATCATCCAATAACACAAGGACAAACTGGTCTAGATGCATTCTGAACACATTATTCATTAAATTCATGAAGGCAACAGGGGCATTAGTTAGCCCAAAACATAGGATTGTCAACTCATAATGTCCATACCTTATGTTAAATATCATTTTTTTAGTGCCCTCCTCACGTATCCTCAATTGGTGATATCCTGACCTTAAGTCTATCTTAGTAAATATCGTGGCATCTCTTAGTTGGTCAAAAAATATTTGATCCTAAGTAGGGGGTACCAATTCTTGATTGTAGCTTTATTCAATATTTTGTAGTTGATACACAATATTAAAGACACATCCTTATTTCATACAAATAAAATAGGTGTACCCCAAGGTGACACACTCATTTTCATCAACCCCTTCTCCAATAATCCTTGCAATTGTACTTTCAACTCTTGCATATCAATGGGCCATATCCTATAAGGAGATCAGTGAATCGGTTGCACTCATTGTATAATATCAATGGTGAAGTCAAATTATTGTACTAGAGGGAGCCTAGGTAAATCCTCAATAAATACATCTTGGAATTCTTGTAAAATTGGGTAAGTCTCATACATTTCTCCCTTCAAGTTATTTTTAACCTCATTCATCTTTACCACATAGACAATCCATATTTTCATGAGGGATTTATTTAATTGCATAGCTAACACCATCTGGGGTTTAAATACCTTTTTTTTCTATGAATTCACCATACTGTCTCACCTTACTTGGAATACTCGATCCATTTATCTTGGAATTTGGCTATGGATTTACAGGATTTTAGTCAATCCATTTCTAAAATTACATCAAAGGCATGAAGTGGGGCTACATAGAAGCATCCTTCTGTAGTTCCACCAGCTAAGGTAATTTCCATCATTGGGAAACATTGGTTTACGTAGTAGGTCTACATAGATCCATACTCAACCTTTCATCAATGAGCCAAATACCCTGGACTTTTCGGTATATCTTTGGCTAACTTACAAGAAATGAAACTTTGAGTAGCTTCACTATATATTAAGATATTTACTTGTTTGTCAGAAATATTACCTTTTACGACCAGTAGAGTGGTCTACCCTTCAAGTTTATTATTCCCAATTGCACCATAAATCTTATGCATTGGTTCCTTTCCTTTAGTCCTAGGGGTGCTTGAACTTGGTAAGTATGGACACTGTTTAGCAAAGTGTGCCCCTTGGCAATGATAGCATCCATACTTGGGTCCTTGTTTCTTTTTTGTCTTATGCTCTTCATCCTTAATTGTTGGAATGGGGTCTGGTGGCTTCAGTGAAGGGGAATTAGCATTATTGGGTTACTGGAATTTCTTATAAAAGTTCTATTAAAATTTCTTTTAGCCTCCATTCAATTTATTCTTTGAATTATAGGGATTCTTAACCTTTCATTCCTTCTCGACCTCCCATTTTATAAAATTGTTGTTATTCTTCTTTTTTAATTCCTACCATTCCGAATAAATCAATGTTTCATATTTGTAATGGAAATGTGACTCTAATTTATTTTCCAGGTCATACGCCTTTTACAACGACTAAGGTTCCTCCATCTCTACATCATACTTCAACCTTGACTGCAATCCATGGGTAAACTTATGAATCCATATTTTATCATTATAGGCAGGTACATATTTTAGAAACCCTTATAGCTTCTTGTAGTATATCTCCACTGAGTTGTTTCCTTGCCTTAGACTTGTGAACTCCTCAAATTTTAGAGCATATAAATGCTCCGTGAGGAACCTCTTCTTGAAGATGTCTATAAAATTTCTACTGGTTCTATTTTGGTTTTTTCATAATAAGTCTCCCACCAATATAGGGTAGCTCCTTCAAGGTAGATAGTAGCCCAAACCATTCAGATTCCCAATGAATATCCCTTTATTGTAAATAAAACTTCTAACTCCCTTAACCAAGCCTCAGTTGCATCCCCCTCTCATTCTCCATAAAACTTGGAGATACAAACATTCATTAGGTCTTTTACCATCTCCTTGTCTAAGAGGGTTCTTGCTTGCTTTTGTTCTATTTTTAGTCCCTCAACCTGGTTGAATTCCAAATATCTAGCCTACGAATATTGATTCACCTTAGTTTCCGGAACTTATCATAAATAGTCTTGTAATTCAGCAACTGTAGTAGTAAGTTCTTCTATTCCCATATTGGGATTTCCTAGATTCTCATTCTAGATCTCTTATTTGACATTACTTTGTCGAGTCTACCTATGTGGAGATCTCTTTGTCCTAGCCTTAGGTGGCATATTGATCTAGTTCTAACCAAGAAGATAATTAGATCCCATTTTATTTGCTAATTTACTAATTTCTAGCCACATTACAGAGTTTCTTTTTTTACCAATCATTAGAAATCTATTTATGACAAGGTTCCAATTTTATGATGTAACATTGGTACTGAATACCATACTATGGTATCACAATATTCATATCTCCTTAGGACCAATTCCATTTAGATTATAAATAGGCAGAGACTCTAGGTTATCCTCGCCCCTTTTTTATTAATCTTAAGCAAGATTTCATTGAACACACCTAAATTCCTTTTTGCACATAATAAGATATATACCCTCAAACCTAGAGATCTAATACCAAATGTAACATCCCACAAACAAGAAAATAAGAAAAAACACAAATAAAAAGAAAAAAGGTTTATATTTTTTTTTTATCAAGGATAAGGATTCATAAATCCCTAACCAACCTTAGAACAACTTAATGTTTAACATCCCCTATGTTTATCAATAACCATACCAAATGAGATTTCCCTCACACAAGTTCATTATGCATAGGTCTATCTCATGTCATGCATGTAAGTCCATCCATATCATCATTGTCGATGAGCTAGACTTACCAACCTCAATCATTGGAAGGTTTAAATGCATCCCCATACTAAAAAAAAACCAATATGTGTGGGCATGTTATGTGCATTGCAATTTAAGCTATCAATATCGTCCTCTAATAAGTTATCTTAAATCTTGGTACGAACTTTTAAACCTAGATAACCTATCTCTTTAAGGGGGTATTAAGCCCTTAGGTCATCCTCTAAGTTCACTTAAAACTTACAACTTTTAATTTTTTTTTTTTAACTCATAAGAATACCAAGGAGAAATCTAGATACTAAATCTAACAAAACAAGCAAATTTAAACAAGCATGAAACATTCATTAAAGGGAAAACATGCGATAACAATTAAATAGCATTTCATTCAGAAAGGATAACAAAATATAATAATAAACAACACTCATTTAATCCCTTGGGAAAATCTCCTCGTAATCTAATCTACTGCATAACCAAGTAAGAAATAATGTAAAGATTAAACTTACAAATTAGTCCATCTCTTGAATTTTGTCCTCTCTCTCTTCCATCAATCAAGTAAGGATAGTAGGGGATCAGGACACTCGTGGATTTGGATAGACATGCTTCTAATGCATTTACTCATTTATTTTCCAAATTTCAACTATACAATTAACCCAAGCAATTAAAATTTATAATGCATAGATATTATCATAGACCTTCCCTTTCTATGACCGCTCTTACCCACTTATGAGATTCATCCTACCATGCATCCCACATTATGTTTTTTGCAATAAATTATCTAACCCTAACTTAACAATTAAAGTCCCAAAATCTTAAATTTTTAAAGCAATAGGTTATTTTATCCAAGTGTTGTAGGTGAGTTGGAGAGGAGAGGGAAATCCTCCAAGAGAGATCCCAGGTTCAAATCTCCACCCTACCAAAAAGTTGAATTGGGTATCCAAAATCCAATTGATAATGTTGGTACGGGTAGGGTCGGGTGTGACTCTCGGGTGACTTTGATGGTGTAGAACCCCCTGTTCATGGTCTCTCAGACCAAGGCGGCCCTACAAGGGGTTTTTCGCTTTAAAAAAAAAAAAGCATTAGGTTCTTTCATCTCATTTAAATAAAGCAACCAACTTTTAGTTTGTACCATAAATATTTCTCATCATTTCATAAAGAAAGGTCCCATACCCTCATTTTACAAATGAACCATAACATAATATATTTTTCATTCCATTTCATAAAACAACGTCCCATAACCTCATTTTACAAAATGAACCATAACATAGTATATTTTCCATTCCATTTCATAAAGCAAGGTCCCATACCCTCATTTTACAAAATGAACCATAACATAATATATTTTCCATTTCATTTCATAAAGCAAGGTCTCATACCTTCATTTTACAAAATGAACCATAACATAATATATTTTTCATCCCATTTCATAAAGTAAGGTCCCACATTTTAGTGCCTTCTTTTCTCTCCTCTACTTTCATATCCCCTTGCTCATATCTCTAGCTCTCTTTTTTCCTTGCCTTAGCACCTCTCCATTTCTCCTTAACTTTCATTCCCCAAACATTGCCATTAATTCTGCACCCTTTTGTTAGGTGGTAGAGGATATGTCCCTTCCTCCCGTGTTTTTATGGTGCAACCAATATTGATGTATTTTGTCTTCATGTAGAGGGAACCATCCCCTCACTCTGGAGGAGACATTATTGCATTAATGGAGCCATACCTTAGTGCCAACTAGACTCTACTATGGGTGGCCTGCCCAATTCGAGGTAAGCGAAATAGATTTTTATTGCTTCTTTTGCTTTCTTTTAAACTCGACCATTCATATATTAAGGATAATCCATCAACTAACCAAAGGAATGGTTATTTAAAGTGGGAAATTCTTTTTATTTAAGAATATGTCCACTTATCATTTAATGAATGGCTACCTAAAATAAAAATTTCTTTCTTTCCAAGAATAAATCTATTTATCTTTTAAATAAACTTACCATTTATTAAATCAATAGCTATCTAGAATAAAGCATTTTTTTTTAATAAATCCACCATTTATTTAAATGAATAGCTATATAGAATAAAGCATTTTTTTTTAAATAAATCCACCATTTATTTAAATGAATAGCTATCTAGAATAAAGCATTCTTTTTTTTTAAATAAATCCACCATTTATTTAAATGAATAGCTATCTAGAATAAAGCATTCTCTATTTTTTTTTAAATAAATCCACCATTTATTTAAATGAATAGCTATCTAGAACAAGATATTATTTTTATCCAAAAAGCTATGAAGACAGTTTGATCATTCCAAATTTCCACATTACTAAGGTGAAGTGTTGAAGTAAAAGATAATTAAATATGAGCACAAACAAAGAAGGAGATCTTTCCATCAATTTAGTCACTTGTCTCTACCTTGAGAACTTATGATAAGTACTAGGCCATAATTTTGGTACTCAAGGTGGCTATTTATTGATGATTATCCCTAACGGAATGCATACCTATATGAAGGTATCTATTATTGTTACCTTTGAGTTGTCTTATCATCATTTCCCCCAACCTCAAGTACCCTCATATTCAGTGGAGGACTCAACTTCTTCCACATATGAGTGCACCTGATCCTACACATTGGCAATTTGTTAGCAGTTACATATTCTTCATTATCTAGTATTATTGCATAACTGCTTTATTGTATAAAAATTGAGTATTGAAGCATCACTCTTAAATACATTGTTTCTTCATTTTAAAATTCCATTTTGGAGGGTCATGACAGTAAGAACTTATTTTATTTTGCTTCCCTCTAAGCCCTTTAACCCTATGTAATCCTGCTTAGCTTCTCTTTTCTTCAATGTAGTCATTCTATAGCACCTTCTATTTTTTACAATTTTATTCTTCTTCCAAATTATTCTCCTTCAATGGAGGATTTTTAAAATATTTAAAATAGGCTTCTACGGCCTTATCTATTCAATAAAGGCTTATGTAGCTTTATCTATTCAATAAAATCATTTTTGGCCTTCTCTTACTCTGTATATTTATGCTTGTTGTTCCACTGTTGCTTTCTTCTATTTTTTATTAGAAGCTAAAATTCTTCTCTATATTTATAGGAAGCTTCCCAAAATTTTGTAGCTTAATTTGTGCTACTTTTCTCTTTTATAAAATCTTCTATATCTTAGGTTGCACCTAAGAATCCAATATAATTATCCTTCTTACTAGATAATCCAATATCAATGTTAAGGTATTATGAATATCCCTAAATAATTAACTATATTGTAGGTTGATTATGCCTCAAGATTTAATCTACAATTATTCAAAAACTTCAATTTTCAAATTCAATGTCAAGGTGGCTCTTTTACTAAATGACCAACTTCCTTCTAGGATCGTTTTGTATTAGTATTAAATCTATACTTTCTCAAAAAATTTAAATTAATTTTAGGTTTGGCTTGATCCTTGAATGAAAAACTTATCTTGAGTTGTTATACCTTCAATCTAGTTCAGTCCTTGTCTTCACTGGTTTTATTTCAACCTAGAGGAATGACCCTCACCTTACCTACTCAATATGACCTTTTTAAAATGGAGTCTAAGTCTCACTACCTTGAAATTTGATAGACTCAAAATTAAATTTATCAAAATGGACAAAGCTAATTAATAATGGTGGCTCAATAAACTCTATCAAACTAGAAAATAATTGGTGATAGCTCCAATACCACTCATGAATTTATAATCCTTATACTATCATAAATATTGTAGGTTTTTCACACAAGTCCCAATATAAAAGAGCATAATATATTAAATTCAAGATAATAATATGACCAAATTAATATGTATGTCAAGGATCATAATAAATCAAATAGCATTCATATATATACTACAATATCAATGTAAATAGCCTGAATCATTCATGTACTATGTATGAAGAATAACTTAGACTATGAAATATTGATTGAATTATTTTCTATATCTTCTATGGAGCATTATCTTCATAATATAGCCATAGTAATCTGACTCTTCACATACTTGACTATTGCTCTCCAAATGCCAAGTATCGAATCTTGTCTTATCAACTTGCCACTTGCATACTTATGAACACTTGACTCTATAACATTTGTGCACCTTTACATGACTCTTATACTTCTACTTGCACTCCTAATCTAGCATACAATTGCACATATTTACATTACATATTTGCACTCTTACATACGAGAAACTTATGCACATTTACTTAACCTTAGGTTTATGCATAAAGGGTTGGACCCAAAATGTACTTATAAAAAATTGACGAATCCTAATAGAAATCAAGGCGAATCCTAAGAAAATCAAATCAATCATCTTCACTCCAAAATTTGGGGGTATTTGAAACTCTAAAAAGTAAGATCATATTTGGGGAAAATTTTGACCTAGTAAATCACCTTATAACTTTATACAATCACCACCATTAGATTAGGCTTAAAGAGCTTTCCAACAAGTACAAATACACCTATTTTTGGATATATATTTTGGCAAATTAACCCTAAGAAACAATTGCTCCTGAAAATTTCAAGCGAATGAGCCGATGTCGAGGGTCCCAATATTCGCCAATTTCCAATTTTAGAAATCATAATATTCACCACTATGTATAACCCTACATAACCTACAGTTGCATTCTAACTTATTTGACACTTGTGCATTTCCTTTCCTGCACATTCACACTTATATAAAATGAGAAATATAGATCAAAACATAAACTATTAACTCAACTCTAGTCTACTATTTATAAATGCACCATGAAAGTACTATAGGAGTGCCTTAACATATAAAAAATATTGTAATATACTTCAACATACTATTTATCCAAATATATGTTTATCATACCAAAATTCAATTAATAAAACAAGTTGTGCAACTCTATCCTTAAATCTTTAAACATTTTTTTAAAGTTCTAAAATTTTGATCCTAAACATTCTCAAATTATACCAACTAAATATATCAATTATGATTAAAATAAATTTAACTTAAAAAACTTCATAAATTTTAGCTTTAGCAACTTGACATTCATTTTGTGGGTTGAGAACGTAAAATCAACTAAGCTTACACAGTCTACCCGTCAATTCGTAGCGAACGTCAGTTTTAATGTTTGGCGCCTCAAAAAGACACTTTTAGAAATAATAAACAAGTAGGTCCGACAAAAAATCATTCAAAGAACTGTGATTACTGAGTGGTCATGCCTTATAAAATTTAAAGCAGAAAAGACTGGAAACCCAGCAATCACCTCAAAGCATTTAGTCGCTTAAAGGAATGAAACAGCCGTTGATTTATTACAATCAAATCCCAAGGCAGGTAATTGTTTTCTTCATTATTAATATATTTATGATGAGATCTGAGATTCTGATCTTTTCGTAAGAAACACGATACTCACCTAAGACCTCGTGGTTACAAACTTACAGGTAGTAAATTTGAGACAGAATAGACATGCAAACACTCTTGAATGTTCTTTTCTATTGCGTGCACATTGTTCCAAAAGGAATCATAAGTTGAAGACGAGCACGTTTTTAAAATATATAGTGGAAGTTGAACATGATACCACAGCCGCCTCGTTTCGTCGTCGTACCGTCGTCTTTCTTCTAGCCGTATACGCAAAGCCGGCAGCCTTGCCGAACTGGATAGCATTAACACGGAATTATAATTACAATAATAAACATTGAGATAACGGCACTCATAGGCAGCGTTCCACGCATTGTTTAATTTTGACGGAAATTGACTTTTTTTATTTTTATTTTTATAATTATTTTAGGTCGCTCTCCACCTAGCATGAAAAGAGACGTTGCGTTAGCAAAAACATCTACCCGCAGTACTCGGGACAGGCTTCGCAACATGTAAAATTTCAGTTGTCAAGTAAGAAATAATTAAATGTAATGTAAACAGCTTAAAAAATCCGACATGTACAAGGAAAATTGAGTTTTAATCTTAAAATAAAATAAGCGCTTGCGTGGAGTGAGTTCTAGAGAGGTATTTTTCTATTTTGTGCATCCATGTCGTGAGTCATACCCATGGAATTCTATATTCAATATTAGCACATGAGAGTGCTTTTCTTATAGAAAAAAAAAGAGTTCAAATAAAAAATAACCGATGATAAATTAAAAATGTTAAATGTTTGTATGATTAGGTATTTATTAAGAAGATACTTTGGTTCAAACCTTGGGGCAGCTTATTTGCAAAGTAGTAGTTTGATCTGAATCCTCTGAATGCACGTCAATTGAATGATGAGCGACCAATAGTTCGTCCGGAAGTAAAATAATAATTCCTCTACTTGTCAGTTACTAAAAATAGTGTGGTTGTGAATGTGGTTGTGACCAACTCTCCTATGTAACCCAAAAAAATTAAAAATATTGAGTGCAAACATAAAAAAATGAAATTGAATATAAAAAAACATAATCTATGAATTTAGAAAAGTCAATTGTAACGAGTTATATATTTTTGTATTCACTATTAGTTGGTTCATCCATCCATACTTAAGGGTCATCAACCTATGCATAGTTGCATATAGTTTTTTGAATAGTGCAACAACATTAAGAAACAAGAGAACATGTCATTCTAAATGTCAAGATTTATTTAAGAATATTGTATTGCAAGACAAATAATCAGTGGATAAAATTCTATACATTATAGCATTTTTTTTTGTCTTTTACAGGAGTGATTTGTGTTTCATATTTTCTATTTTGTGCATACCTTTCCTTTATCTATAAACAACAATTGATAAGAAAGCACTCAATTTTTACATTTGGTATTAGATCAAGTTTTGTTTATGAGGAAAATGTTGACAAAGTTAGTAGAGAGAGCAGCAAAAAGATATTGTAGAATATAACAACAACAGAAAGCTATTATATATTATAGCAACAAAAATAACTTGTAAAACATAGTAACTACTGTAAAAAAAAGTTACTACGATACTAGTTTAATATGCAGTAGCAATAGTTTAAATATTACCCAACCTTAAATTCCATTATTTAAGGGGAAGAATTATGTTTGTTTTGGAGCATTGATGCAAAAAAATTATAACTTGTTTGATGGTGATAATTTAGTTTTAGATCTAGTGATAAAAATAAGAGTCCCAAGTAGTTGTAAAGTGCCTTAGGATAGATGTTGTACTAATGAGTAGAAGCAATCCTAAATCCAAATCATAGATTGATTCAAGGAGAAGTCAGAAGCTTATTGGTAGAGAAACCTCAATGCATGGACGTGCTAGATTCAATTTCTAGTTGGTCCATACCTTAACATGATATGAGAGCTAATGAAAAATATAAGAGCAATAAGAGAAAAATATGAAATATCAAGAAAATTATTGCATTCAAAACAATGAATTAAGGAATAAAATTATATATGTTACACCAATTTATATCTTTTTTTGCAGAGTAGTTTGTGTCTTGTTTTTTATGTTCTACTCATATGTTTTTTGTTCTTTAAGATAACGATTAATAGCAAAACACTTCATTCTTACAGCACTCAATTTTTACATTGAAGACACCCTTCACAAATTTAATCCCACAAAGAACCAGAAAGACATCCTATGGTAAATTACAATAAAATACAATATGCCGTGGTGACTTGTTTATTAAAAAGGGGAAAACGACTGGCGGAAGGTGGGCAGATACTTCGGCTTTGAATTGCCGGAGGAGTCGCGTTACATTGGAGAGAGACGTACCTCTCAGAGGTTTGACTCTGCCGCCATGATATTACCCACATCGCCGCACAAAGTTTTACTGTTTTTTGATACGTTATTTTCGCTTCCATTCATGCGTAAATTTCTAAACACGACAGCCATAGTTTTCCACGTTCGCCGTCTGTTCCTGAAGTATGCTCTGACCAATCAAAAGGTAAGTTCCCACTTTATTTTCTTTGCTGACTCGAGCGAACCATGGTAATCAAAGGTAATATATTCTAAAACCGTGGTAATCAAAAAAATAAATAAATTCAATAAATTCTAAAACCGTGTGTTCTCAATTCCCAACTCCTCTGCTTATGGGACTCTTATTCCATGTTTGCCTCGACTATTTTGCCACAGTGTATTGACATAGAATTTAGATTACTAATTCTCTGAGTTCTAATGTCGTAGCTCGGTTTACATCTTGCATCCTGAATGAAGGTGTTTTATCTCATGATGATATTCAAGTGGCCGTTATATCTAACACCTTAGAGGACTTCTAAACAAATCTCGTCACCTTTTTTCGACATTTCTAATCCTTTATACCACTCGGTCACTTATGTATCCCATTACTTAACATTAAATAGGTTAGGATGTTGTCTATAGACTTGTTCATTGTTGGAGGTGTACTTAAAACTAGATAGATATTTGTTATAGGTTTCTTAATTATTATATGATGCCATTAATGGTAGAGATTTTAGAATTATAAATAGAAGTATAGGATTAGAGTATGTTTATTTATTAAACTTTTAAAATCTGATTGGATAAATATATATTAGATAACACAATTTAAAAATTCAATTATCTTATTTTTTACTTTTTATATATGTATATATAAATAAATTTTAATTTCTATAAGTTATATATATATATATATATATATATATATATATATATATATATATTTTAATTTATTATTATTATTTTTAATGTAATACTTCTTATACACATCACACATCTACCATGGTGATTGAACCTGGTCACATCACCAATAATGCAAGTGACATCCTTGTTGGTAGACCATACTCATGGGGATTTTATAAATTATATTTGATAAGGGATGATCTTCATAAAAAAATTCAGTATCTAATATATGATTATCCAATGTGATTATAATTACAAAACATGATTTAAACCTTAAACTTTTATTTAAAATTTTAAAATTATTATTATCTATTTATATAATTTTTAAGTTATTTACACAATTTATTATATAAAAATATATTTTTATGTCGATAATTTAAGGTTACAACTCTTAAAAAAATTATTTTTAAGATTAAAAGACCCCTCACATTAATTCATGTTAAAAACAAAATGGAATTTATAAAAAAAAGGTTCATGCTCTTTCACTATTATTAAGTTTATTTGTGCATTGAATATGATTGAATCCAAATTCTAGTGTACTTCAACAACATTCTCCGATGTTAATTAGAGGTCCTTTATCGCAATTTTGGTTTTTTTTTTTTTTAAATTGAGATAGGTCATCGTATTCTCCTTTAAAAATGTAACTATATTTAACTGAGTTATGTTTGAGATGTTTTATATTTCTTAAAAAATATATATATATTATAAGTATCCATACATTATAGAGATAGACAAACTTCTGTGTATGTACGTAAAATTATTTTTAAAAATGTTTCTCTTAGAATATTTGTCATAGGTTTAGAACATTAGGTATGTTCCTTTTTACTCCAAACATTAGACAAAATCTAATATAATATATGCCATGAACAAACAACCTTTCGAGTATAGAACTGTAGAGCTAAAATACTAGCAATTTTTTTTTAAATTTATGATGAATGAAAAAAATAAGAATTTCAATGTTGTCCTCAACATTAAATTTAATTTTGTGAATGTTTTTGAGTGTAGATATATATATATATATTCACTAATGATTACTATTTCTTTTTATTTTTTATATTGTGTATTGGTGATCCACTAAGCACATCCATTAGGTGTGCTTGTCTATAGAGAAGGCTTTTAAATAAATGAATATTCATTTAAATTGAAAATAAAAAAATTGAAATAATTTTTTTATATTATCTTAATGGTGATTTACCTAAAAATTTTATGATATAACTTTTTTTATAATTCATTATTTGTATGATAATTTTAAAATTTATTTTTAATAGAATTTTATTTTATAACTGATCTCTTCAAAAAATATATCTTGTTTAAGGAATTGTATATAACTGTTTTGATAAGGGATTTTTTATGGACACAAGGTTTGATGAGTTATTTTTATAAAATGGTCATCTCATAAGAACTATGAGATGAACATCACATAAATTTTAACCTTCTATTGTTATAAATAAAATTATATACATCTTCATTCGTAAAATAACTTAAATATATTAAATATTGTATTATTAGATTATGTAAAATATGGTAACTCATAAGATAAAAATGGTATTAATATGGTTTAAAAATTATAAGTTATCAAATTTTGAATATTTTTGTTATGAATAATTTTTTTTGTATGTAAAAGTACATATAAGATATATAACTAGAGCACTTGCCTTAGCCAATGATAATTCATTCATCATATATATATATATATATATATATATATATATATATATATATATATATATATATATATATATATATATATATATATATATATGCGAGTGCATGCACCACAAGTGATATCAATGGTAGGCTCTTGAACCTATGGTTTAACTTCTAGTTGGTGACTAGAATTTTTTTGGGCTTGTAGCTTCTAGTTATTTTTTCTTGTGGCCAAGTTATTTTTCAAACTCTTCAAAATACTCAAATGGTAATTTTTGGGTATGTATAAATTGTAAAAATTGTAAATATGAATAATACCTAGTTGTATGTGATGGTATAGTTATTACAAAAAGACATAAATAAAATAAAAAAGATGTAACACACAAAATAAAAGATTCAATAAGAAAGATAAAAGTATTAAAAATATTAAATCCCTAATATCATATATCATAAACATCAAATAGACTAATACATATAATAATAGCGTTGATAATGGACCTCTTGAAGCTAATAACAATGTCCTCTTTTGTTCTAAAATAAATGAACCCCAATTCTCCATCCTTCCCATTTCATAGAATAAGTAGAAAATAATGGTTTTGGATATCCTTACATACTCATCCCTCCATCATCCCATCCACTGGGACTTTATCATCTTAGTCAAAAAATAATATGGATTCCATTGCACTTATTTTATGAGGAAAAAACCTAGAGTCAATTTATTGTTGTTGGTAATCATCCAACACAATTATTAAATCGTGGTCCTCACATCATCCTCCAATGACTATGCAAACTCTATTCTTGAAGTAGTGGATATAAAAAAACCATAGATAAATTCTTATTCAAAGAATTATGATTAAAACATGAATGATCTTTCAAAACTAGGAGATATATGAAGAATAATTTTATGGTGGAGGACAATCCTTGCAACCTAAGCTTACAACCAAAAAATACTTTTCCAGTGAAACCCTTTTACATCAATTTGTCTAAGATAAAATTTTAGAGAGTCATATATTTCACCTTGCTTGTAGCAAAATGCAATGATATGAGAAGAATACTAAATATATATTTGGATTTTGTAAATATTTTAGTGAAGATAATCATGGGAGAGATATGTTTTTGTTTGAATGGTGGGAAGAAAATAATTATTTTAGAATTATTTTAATCTCTTGTGCATCCAACCTCTAGTGTCTATAGTACTATGACTACTATACCTTTGAAAATGAGGGATTGTCCCACTATCTCTATATATTGAGGAAATCTAGCATGTTTTATCTATTATGTAAACTGTAGATAAATTGTAATTATAAAATCATGCTTTTTACTTTATGCCCCAAGATATATGTGGATTTAATACTATAAAATTTTGTGTTAGCTCTCTTATGAGGCATCATCTATACAATGATTTATATAGGAATGATGAATACAATGACCTTATGAATGATATTACTATACATGTGAAAGAATTAAATAATTTTGTGGCTCTTTATAAGGATATAGAACCATATAATTTGTGGCTAAAGAATGTATTTTAGATTCTGTGCTTCAAGGGTGATCCTTAGGTCACAAAACTATAAGTCTATACAATTTTATGACAAAGCAGCATAGTTTGAAGATGTGCAAGGTGTCATCAAAATAAAATAGGAAGAGAGCATGAAACATAATAAATCAAGAATATTTCTAGCCAATATCCTAAGTATTACATGTTTCTCCAACACGCAAAATACTAGAAGAGAATCCTCTTTTTCAAGTATAAATAAATTAATGCCTAGCGATAAAGTGCTAGGCAAGGCTATGACAATATATCTAGTTAACCATCACTAGATAAATGGTAATGGAATTCCTCATGGTTTTGGAATAAATTCATCTTCATATCTTACATATCTATCTTCTATTAAATCTAATCTTGTTACTACAAAAATATTTTCTATTAAATTTGATCTTCTTAATGCCAAAAGACCTCCTCTAGTTATCCATAATACTAATAATTTAAATGTTGAAAGTATTCCTCTATAATCTTTTAAGTCTATTCTTATCACTATTGAAATACCTCAAGAAGAATTTATAGAGGGTATAAAGAAGTCATCTATATTAAGATTTCATCCTATGAAGGAGAAACTTATTGAAATTCAATTTTTTACTAACCAAACTTTGGCTCAATTTAAAGTTATGTCACTTAATTTTGAAGAATAAAAACACCAATCAAAGTTAATTTTGGAGGATTTTTTTAGTATTACATATTTTAAGGAAGCTAAGATTTATTTCTAGGGATTCAATTATGCTCAATATTACCCTTAATTTCTCTAACTAGTAGGAAAGATAGCTATGGAGAAGTCCAAGAGCACTATACACTTTGTAAGTAATAGATCTAAAAATGGCAAAATAAGGTTCATAGGAATCCCACTCTTTTATTTTTATTTCCTATGCTTTAAGGGTAAAGCATTTTCATCTAGGATGATATGTAGTGAACCTAAGCACTATCTTATTATATTCTCCAAAATTATATTTCAATATTATCCTATATAACTTAACCTATTAATAACCTATTTATTAGTGCATTTTAGTATTTATGCATTAGTTATCCTAGAACTTAAGATAAACTTACTTAGATAGGTGTTTACTTAATTATCTCTCATAGGTGCTCTTTCTCATGATATCTAACATTGTATTGAATTTTGCATCCCTCACACATGTGTCATGATCTCTCATATTATGTTGACTTTTGTGTCCCTCACACACGTGTCATGATCTCTCACAATGTGTTGATTTTTATGTCACTGAAAGACATGTGTCATAATCTATCACATTGTGTTGACTTTTTATTATTCATTTCTTGTTGGAATTTTACTATAAATATCCATATTGTGCTTACACTTGAGCATGGAAGCATTGGAGAATGAAATAATTCTTTTTTGTAATTTTGCATTTTTCCTTCTATAGTAGAATAAGTTTATCATTTTTCTTATGTAATTTGCTTCATTTACCTATATATTAGATCTTGTATAATGATTTCAATCCATATATAAATATCACATAGTATCAAAGGTTTATGGAGACAAGGAGCTTGTTAATTTCTAATTAGATCAATATATGCTTCAAGGATTACTCTCATGTTGCATACTTCCTAGTTGTAGGCTCTCGTGACCATCTCAGATCTTGATACTATCTCAAAACTTGTAGTCATCTCTGATCTTGAGGTCATCCCAGATCTCATGACCATATCATATCTTGATGTCATCTTAGATCTCATGGCAATCTCATATTTGAATGCCATATCATATTAGATCTTATGGAATTTTCTACCCCTTCCCTATAGAGCCCCATGCTCAACTTCTAGGCCTTATAGCCCCCATTTTTACAGATCAAAGTGGTCATTAATACCTCCCAAAAATCCTTTTTTAAAATAAATATTATATTCCATTTTTTTTACATTATTTTTGAATAGTTGTGATTATATTTCAAATTTGCTTGTTACAGTTATTGTGTCAATCCAATATTTTTAGGCACATCTATTTGTTAGAAAAATATCAAAATTTGTAATTGCACTATTTAAACAGTGCAAAATATTTTTTTTGAGATGGTGTCTTTATTGAGTAATTTGAGTAGGTGTTTTGTTATATTCCTTGTTCTTTCAACAAGATTGTGTTCTTTCCTTTTTATTTATGCTATGAATAAACTAGATATTCCACTTCTTACTTCATTTATTCACAATATGTAGAGACTATTAATTTGTAATTAGTTAAGGTGCAAGAACTATACAAAGCATGTATTAGACACATAACCTAAACCCACTAATGAAAAGAAAATGGGGTGGACTAATAATTATAAGTAGTTGGTGTAATATGTATATTTAATTATTTTGATCTTCTTGTTCATGTTGAGAACTGTACAACACCTAAAGAGGGTTGGGATAAACTTACTCAATTGTGTTTTCAAACTAATAAAATTGGGAGTTACCAAATAGACATGATTTGATGAATATTGATCCAAATTCTTCTTATTATATACAATATTACATCACTATAATTAAATAGTTCAAAATACAACTAAAAAATATGGCATAGATAAAAAGGTTAGCCAACTAGTTTTGAACGTGTTGTCTAAACTAGGTCTTAATAATTCCATATTTATATTTGGTTTCCATACACATCCACTTTATATAAGTTCTACATGGAAAATATCATTATTTGACTCATTTTCTAAACTTCTCATTCAAGAGCAACAAAAATTGTTTTAAATAGGCCGCTTGAAAATCTCCAAGTCACATGCATTTGTGGCTAATCAAGCTAGTGGATAGAAAAATGCTAGTACTATATAAGAAAGCTATAAAATAAAACAAAGACACAAAAATAAGTAACAAAATATCTTTCTACGTCAAATAAGAAATCGTCTAAGAGTTATTCACAAAATAATGAAAATCCCATTTGTATATATTGTAAAATATTGGGTCATGATAAGCATCAATATCATAAAAAATAGATAAATGATTTGAAGAATCTTCTACAAAATAACAACATTAATTTATGATCACATATTTCACCAAGTCCCTCTTCTTCTTCAAATTCTAGAAAAGGGAAGGGGAATGCTTTAGTTACAATGGTTGAATCATCCAAACCATGGATACTTATCTAAGGTGCTTCACACCACATGTGTTCCAATAAATAATTTTTTTTAACTTTGGATCCATGTTTTACAATTCATATTCACATTGGTGATGTTAGAACAATAGATGTGATTGGTATTTTTCAATTAATATAGGGAATGGTGAATTCTATGATGTACTATGTGTACCTAAATTATCTATCAACCTACTTTCAATATACTAAATAAATCACAATGGGAAGGGAAAAAAAATTGCATTCACTATAGATTTAGTGGCAATCAATGAGATAGAGGATTACACACCTATAGCAATTGGAAAGGCTAAAAATAAAACTTGTTTGTATATATTTTTAATTTATACATAATTCCCCATCCTCCAAATTGCTTAATTACTCTAATGCAAAGTGTAAGTTATGGCATGAATGGTTTGGCCATCTCAACTATTTCTATTTGTAACAACTTGCATAATAATATATGGTTATGAGAATCCCTAACATTAGTTTTTCATATGGGTATGTCCTAGATGTACCATGAGAAAACATCCTATAGTGACTTAGCTAGTCCATTTCCATCCTTGTATTTCAAAAAATATTGTTATGTATTCGTCTTCATTGATGATTTTTATTGCTATACTTGGGTCTACTTCCTTTGTCATATAGGTAGAGTATTTTAATAAATTCAATACTTTAAGGTCCTCGCTAAAAATAAATTGGAAAAATACATTAATATTCTCTTCATAGACAATGATAGAGAATATGTGAACCATAGATTTGAGAAATTCTATTATCTTGAAGAGATAGATCTTCAATATTTAGTTCCATATAGTCCATAATAGAATGGAGTTTTTGAGCAAAAGAATTAGTCCTTGAAAGAAAAAGAAATTTACATGATTCACTCATGATCTCTTGCAACGTAATATTGGGCTAAAGCCATAAATTATGTTGCTTATATTTAGAACTGTATCCCTCATAAATACCTAAAAAGGGATAACTCCTTTTAAATATTGGCATGATTGAAATACCATAATGAAACATTTTAAAGTTATTAATCCCTTGCATGGGCACATATTATTTCAAAGAAATAAAAGGTAATGGAACCTAAAATCCAACCTTGAATCTTCATTGGCTATCCTAATGGTGTCAAAAGGTATTGATTATTGCATCCAAAAACTCATAAAATCTTAATTAAGATGAGTGTATACTTCAAGAAAATATCTCTCAACTTGGGCTACAATTATCCACCTTTAGTCATATAGGATTTTTATAATAGTGATTCACAAGAAGCTTCTCAAGATTCAACACATTCATCCATGAATCAGTATTTAGAGGCTCCATCCTCTTCCACTTTAATACCTCTTTGTTCCTACAAGACTCTTTACGAAGTAGGTACTTCTATTAGAGATCCTACTAACTCTAGGAGGACTCAATCACAACATCAACAACTTCCTCATGTCTATGTTGTTTCTACTTCTAATCCATAATATTTTATAGAATCATATGGTATTGCTAATTGGGATTCAACAATCAAGGAAGGATAAAATTACTTGATAAGAAATCATACATGGGACTTAAGACCCCTTCATAAGGGAAGGAAAGTAGTTCATTGAAAGTGGATCTATCAGATAACATATGCTATGAATGGAATTATTGATAAGTGCAAAGCATGACTTATGGAAAAATATTTTTGACATATGCATGGCATTGAATACACTAAGACCATTTTCCTAGTTGCAAATATGAAATCCATTAATTTGACTCTTGCTATTGTTGTAGCTCATTTTTGGGCAACACATCAGATGGATGTGAAGAATGCATTTCTTTGAGGTGATATTTAGGATGAGATATCCATGAATCAGCCATAGGGATTCATTCAAGGTTAATCATTGGTGTGCAAATTATGAACGGCTATCTATGGTCTCAAATAGACCCCTAAGCTTGGAATGGCAAAATGTACACCTTTCTTCTCTATCATGCATTTGAAATATACCATTTAGATACTCATGTCTATATTTTTAGGAAAGATGCATTAATTCTTCTAGTTCTCTATGTTGATGACCTAATCATTATAGGGGATTCCTCATCTAGTATTAGTAGATTCAAACAGGTTCTATAAGATATATTTGTTATGACATACTTGGGCTTACTTTACTACTTTCTTAATATTCAGACCCAACAATCTCTTTCTAGGATCACTCTTGCATAACCCAAGTATGCTCTTGATCTACTTCATAGTTTTCAAATGATTGATTGTAAGTCTGCTCCAAATCCTTTTTTGTATAGAGTCAAACTAACAAAATAGTGTTCCATTCCACATGTTCATACACATTTGTATCATCAAATTGTTAGTATCTTAATGTATTTGATTCATTCTATCTTCCTATGTGGTTGGCATGGTTTTACACTTTTTACAAGAATCCCATGAACTTCATTGGAAAGTTGTTAAATGCATCCTTCACTATGTTTGAGATAATGAAAACTTTTGGATTCACTTTTTTATAGCTACTATTTTTACCTTTATTGGTTAGATAGATGCTAATTGGGAAGGCAATATGGATGATTGATGGTTTACGTCTGGTTATGATTTTCATCTTGGTTTTGGCCACATTTATTGGCAAAGTTAAATTAACACGTTATTGCTTATTATTCCATAAAGGATGAGTATCGAGGAGTTGTGAATGTTAGCTTTAGAATATATTTACTGAGTTTGGTGTAGCTTTTTACAAACCTATAGTCATATTTTGTGACAACTAGGTTCTATCTAGATCTCAAAGAATTCAGTCCATCATTAGAGAACCAAATACATTGAGATACATATGCACTATATAAGAGAGATTATCCTATAGTAGGTTATTTATTTGCAGTGTTGTTCTATATCAGAGCCAGTCATAGATATTTTCACCAAACCCATCATAGAAATCAAGTTTCTACATTTATGAGCTTTATATGTTGTGTAGGATAATCTTCCATTGAGCTTGGCACCTTAGTAATTTTCTCTTTTTTGAGGGGTTTTATTTTCATGATTTTTCTCCTTTTTCTCACGTATGATAGATCATTTTTTTACATGGATACCTAATATGGCTACAAATTTTCTAGGACCCATCTATACATACCCACCTAATTTGTGCTTATGGGGGGTGTTAGTGCATTTTAATATTTATGCATTAGTTATCCTAGCACTTAGGATAAGCTTTATTAGGTAGGTGTTTGCTTATTTATCTCTCATAGATGTCATGTGTCATGATCTCTGACATTGCGTTGATTTTTCGCATCCCTCACACACGTGTCATGATCTCTCAAATTGTGTTCACTTTTATGTCTTTTTTGGAAACTTAGACAACAAATTGCAATAAGATAAAGCTAAGTTTTGCATTATTCAAAATTCTTAAATAAACATGTTTAAAACAATAGTCCTCCGAAAATGGAAGATGCTTAATCATAAGCTATATTTAAGATAATATGATCATAAAAAATCTATGACTAAGAAAATAAAATGCTAACAGATAACTATGGCATCCATATATACCAATGTCTTTTATTTTACCGAAATTTACAATTTTGAATAGTATTTACAATGTATTTATAACTTAGACATATGAATTTAGACTTTAGAAAATATTAAATCTAACTAAGCCTAAAATAATAAAAATAATTCTAAGCCTAAATGATTTCCTCATCAGTGTCCCTCACACACATGTGTCATGATCTCTCACATTGTGTTGATTTTTTCATCACTTATAAAGATGTGTCATGATCTATCACATTGTGTTGACTTTTTTATCACTCATTTCTTGTTGGGATTTTACAATAAATACCTATGGTGTGCTTACACTTAAGCATGGAAGAATGGGATAATGAATGAAGTTTTCAATTTTAATTCTACATATTGCTTTCTATATTAGAATAAATTTATTATTTTTTTATGTAACTTGTTTCCTTCACCTAGATCTTAGGTCTTGTATCTTCATCTCACTCCAAAGACGAATCTCACTCTATTAAATAGTTATTTAATAATAGGTGGGTATGGAAGATTATACCCCTTTATAATATAACCCTTGGATAAGATATATATCTTATTCATGGAAAGGGGATCCATATCATATTATTGTTCATAAATATTTTACATAATAAATATTTTATACATTTATGTAATAAATCTATTGGTCCATTATAGTTTTCTTATGTTGAGGTCAGTTGGTCATATATTTCAGGTATATAAATAAAAGAATGAAGGTAGTAGAGAACATGAAATTTTATGGTAGGAACCTAGGTCCTAGCAACCTTTATGGATGAAAAATAAATGGATTTGGATGCAAAAACAATGAGAAATAATTAGAATCACCTTTGAAACTGAATCACGGTTACACTGGAGGAGAACCTACCAATGGATAAAATATCATATATATTCTTATAAATTCATGGATGATTGATTACACCTTAGTGAATTGTCTTATATACCTATACTAGGGTTGTGAGTGAAAGGACACAATGGTCCATATAAAATAATAAATGTGAATGATTAATTAATGGTTAGGATTAGAATCCTAACATGCCACCCTCCTTAAAAAGAGCTTTGTCCTCAAAGAAGAAAGTGAGGAAATTGTTGTTGGATGTGATGAAGCGTTTCCCAGGTAGCATCTTTGGAAGGTAGGCCTTTCCACTGAATCAAAATCTTGGTGATGGTGCGATGTCGAAGTTGACGAGTGCGGTGATCCAAGATAGCTTCAGGTTCAACCATGAGTGATCCATCCTCTGTGAACTCAGGTAGTTGAGTTTGTGTGGTAATGTGTGTGTCGACTACTGGTTTAAGGCAAGAGACGTGGAACACAGGATGAATTTTGGAAGATTCTGGTAACTCTAGTTTATAAGCAATGGGCCCAATGCGTTGTAAGACTTTATAAGGCCCATAGAATTTGGGAGCTAACTTTTGTGAACCCTTGATTTTGAGAGAAGTTTGGCGATAAGGTTGAAGATGAAGGAATACCATATCACCTTCTTGAAATGCTCGTTCGATCCTATGTTGGTCCGCTTGTTGCTTCATACGATGTTGGGCCATGAGTAAATTATCTTTGAGAAGGCGAATAATATTAGCTCGAGTAGAAAGTTTAGAATCTACAACTGGCACATTGGTACTTGGCCATATAAAGCTTCATATGGTGTCATCTTAATGGTGGTATGGTATGAGGTATTATACCACCATTCGGCTAAAGGAAGCCATTTAACCCAATGAAGGGGTTGAGTAGAAATAAAAAAACGTAGGTAAGTTTCCAAACATTTATTAACAACTTATGTTTGACCATCGATTTGGGGATGATAAGCGGAACTCATACGGAGTTGAGTGCCTTGGAGTTTAAACAATTCTCTCCAAAAATTGCTAGTGAAGGTGGGATCACGATCACTTACTATGGTGGAAGGCATACCATGTAGTTTAAAGATATTATCAAGAAAGAGTTGGGCGATGGTACTAGTTGTGTAAGGGTGGGCCAAGGGGTAAAAATGAGCATATTTAGACAAGCGATCCACCACAACTAGAATAGTAGTTTTTCCGGTAGATTTTGGAAGGCCTTCAATAAAATCCATGGAAATATCGGCCCATGTTTTGGTTGGGATAGGGAGAGGTTGAAGAAGGCCAGGGGTACCTACTGTCTCTCCTTTTTGTCTTTGGCAGGTCTCACATTCAACCACAAATTTCTTGATATCTTGTTTCATTCCTACCCAATAAAAGGATCGAGCCACTCTTTTATAAGTTTTGAGGAATCCATAATGTCCTGCAATAGGTGTGGCATGTAACTCATGGAGGAGTTTGGTTCGATATGAGGAGGTAGGAGATAGGACAATACACCCTTTGTACCTAAGTATGCCATTGCTCCAAGAGTAGTGAGGCTTACTTGTGGGGTCTTGTTGGATTTGCTGAATTAACATTTGTGTTGAAGTATCATTAAACCATTCTTTTGTTACTTGGTCTATCCATTGGGGAATAGGAGATGAGAGGGTGTGCAATTGGGGTACTTCTTCAAAATTTCGTGAAAGGGCATCGACGACCATGTTATCCTTCCCTTTTTGATATATGATCTCATAATCATATCCTAATAGTTTAGTAACCCACTTTTGTTGTTCAGGAGTGGATATACGTTGCTCAAGAAAATATTTTAAACTATGGTGATCAATCCGAATAATAAAATGTTGGCCAATAAGGTAAGGTCTCCAATGTTGAATGGCATGAATAATAGCCAACATCTCTTTCTCATACGTAGAGCGGGCTAAATTCTTCCCAGAAAATGCCTTGCTAGTAAAAGCCAAGGGTCTTTCATCTTGCATGAGAATGACTCCCATTCCTACTCCCGAAGCGTCACTTTCAATTATGAATGGTTTGGAAAAATCTAGTATGGCTAACATAGGAGTGGAACACATGGTATTATTTAAGGTGGTGAAAGCATCATCAACCTTTGGAGACCAAAGAAAAGCATTCTTCTTGAGTAAAGTTGTCAAGGGGGCCATGATCTTGCCATAATATTTAACAAATTTATGATAATACCTCGTTAATCCTAAAAAACCATGCAAGCCTTTCAAGGTTTTAGGGGTAGGCCAATTTTTCATATCTTCAATCTTGCGAGGGTCCACCTTAACGCCTTCTTTGGAAACAATATGTCCAAGATATTCAATTTCTTGTTGTCCAAAAGAACATTTGGATCTTTTGGCATAGAGTTGATTGTCCCCCAAGGTTTTCAAAGCTTGTTCTAAGTGAAGCAAGTGATCCTCCCATGTTTTGCTATAAATCAAAATGTCATCAAAGAAAACTAAAATAAATTTTTGAAGGTAAGGGTGGAATACCTGGTTCATTAAACTCTGGAATGTTGAAGGGGCGTTGGTAAGGCCAAATGGCATAACCATAAATTCATAATGCCCTTCATGAGTTTGGAAGGCTATTTTTGGAATATCACTTTCTTTTACTCGAATTTGATGATATCCCGATCGTAAATCCAATTTTGAGAAGTATTTAGCCCCATGAAGCTCATCTAACAACTCATCAATGATAGGGATGGGAAATTTATCTTTGATGGTGAGTTTGTTAAGGGCACAAAAATCCACACATAGATGCCACGATCCATATTTCTTACGAACCAATAAAATTGGGGAAGAGTAAGGGCTCACACTAGGTCTAATAACCCCTACTTTTAGTAATTCTTGCACAAGTTTTTTGATTTCTATTTTTTGTAGATAAGGATATCGATAAGGTCGGATATTAGGGGGTTGATGCCCCAGGGGAAGTTGAATTGCATGATCATGGCTACGTGGAGGGGGCAACCCCTTTGGTTCATTAAATACTTGAGAATGACATGCTAGAAGTTGTTGTAATTCGGGCACCTCTGGATGTTCTTCATTGGTGGGTTGGATGGAAAATAATTGTGCAATCATACCCTTGCCTCCTTTGCGAATAATTTTCTCCATTCGATGAGAACTTACTATTTGGGAAGGGCCTGATTTTAGTCCTTTAATAGTATATGTTTGATATTTTAGTGTGAACTTCATCCATAAGTCCTCAAAATCCCATTGGATTATGTCGAGTGTCCATAACCATTGCACTCCTAGAACGATATCGCATCCTCCTAAGGGGAGTACATACATGTCTCCTTTCATATTATAATTACCCATAGTGAGCTTAATATTTTGACACTTTCCCTTGCATGCAATCCTTCCTCCATTACCAATCATGACCTCAAAGCTATTGCAAGGATGTATAAAGTAGTTAGCTTGTTTTGCCACCCTTGGGTCAATAAAATTGTGTGTTGCTAGAGTCTATAAGCACAATGAGGTTTTGTTTTTTAAAGTACCCTTTGACTTTCATAGTTTGTGGGGAGGAGAACCCAGCGAGGGCGTTAAAAGAGATTTTTGGTGTGTCTTCAGTGTTATCCTCGGGTGTATCCGACACCACTTCCACCTCGATATTATCTTCTTCATTTGAACTACAATGATCGATCGTATCCAGAATATATAGTTTTGGTGTAATACATTTGTGATTGGGGATAAATTTCTCATCACAATGATAACAAAGGCCTTTTTCTCTTCTTTCTTTCATTTCTTCAGGGTTGATACGTTTAATTGGTAAGACTCTATTAAGTTTTGGGGTGGTGTAAGTATTTTGTGATTTCCCCATAGGTGGTCTTCCTAGTCGACGTTGGTTATTGAATTTATCTTCCACCATTTGGGCTAATCCCATGGTCTGCATCATGGTAGTGGGATTGAACATTTGTACTTCTAATCAAATTTCTTCCTTTAAGCCACTGATGAAACAATCTTGAAAGAATGAGGTATCTAACCCTGATGTACGATTGGCCAATTTTTCAAATTGAGCTTGGTATTCATGCACTGAAGTGGTTTGATGGAGCTTGGTAAGGGCTCCCATGAAATTCTTGAGTTTACTAGGGCCAAATCGTACTAATAGATTTTTCATGAATTCTAGCCATGTAGGGGTGCCATTAGTTTTTTTGTACCACTGGTACCATTGGGTGGCATTATTTTCTAGGTGGAAGGATGCAATGCAAACCTTTTGTGCCTCAGGGATCTGGTAGAGGGAGAAGTATTGGTCGGCCCGATAGATCTAGTTGGTGGGATCACCTCCTTCAAATTTTGGAAAATCCAATTTAGTAGTTCTAGGCAGGATGGAAGTTTGTGGCCCCCCAAGTGGTGCTTGGTATGTTGGTCCTCCGATAGATTGGCCAGCTTGGACTAGTGCCATATTTTGTTGTATCATATCGACGAAGTGGTTATGGGCGTCAATTTTTAAATCCATTGCTGCCATTTTATTTTCATATTCCACCCTTGGTATAGTATTGTTTGTAATTTCATCCTTCCATTGGCGAAACTCCTCCTTTTGTATAGTACTATTTGTAAGTTCTTCCCTCCACTAGTGAACTTCCTAGATAAATTCCTTGAAGGTAATGTCCTGTGATCTCCTACCATCGACCATTTTAGGGTTGGTTTGCAAAATGTAAGTCCTCTTTCAAATTTTGAGAAAATTTTTGCAAAAAAATTATATAATTTGGTAAAACAAATTGTCAATTTTTGACAAAATTTGGTTTTTCAACTATTTGGACCTCAACGGTTAGTATTTAAAATTTAAATTTTTAAATTTTATAGTAGGTAGGATACCGATGTCAATGCAAAGTGGGGCACACAAGGCACGATGGTCAACGAGTGGTAGGGAGCACAAAGCACGCAATGGAGAGCACAAGGTGCACGGTGGGGAGCACAAGGTGTGTCGATCAATAGAAGTCAGTGGTTAATGGGTGGAGTAACACACAAGGTGGTGGGATCGAACACGAATGGCATGCAATGGGAGGTAGAAGCGATTAGAGGGATAGGTAGGGTAGTGAGTGTCACACACAGGGAGAGGGGGGTGGGGCCAAGGGAAGCATGACCAAAGTCATGCTACCTTATGTAACCCTTGGTCCTTTTAAACCCCTCCAAGGCTTTTCCTTAGACAATGTGGGACAATTACTTTGTTAAAAAATTTTTCTTTACGTTGTTCTATCGATGGAAAAATTAAGCAGTGACCTGAATTTTTTATAACCTTAGCTTTAATTTTAATTTTTTCCATCGTAATTTTTATGCTCACGAAAACGATAGGAATTCACTAGAAATATGATAGAGTGTTTATTTTTTCACTAGGATTGGTGGTTTTACCCTCATTTTTAGATGCTTGTTCTCACAGTGCATTCAAATTTGATCCAACTTCTTCCTAACTATGAATTTCATGTTTTGATCTACTGGTAATCCAAGATTTTTACCATTTGAGTACGTTCAATGATGTAGTATGTTTGTTAGGTATTTTCGAAGAATTTCAAAGATATTTTGAGGTGTTTGGATGTTGAAAAGCAAGTTAACATATGTTTTATATCTATTTAAGTGGAGTAACACAATTACCAACAATGATGAGTAGTGTTGAAAATGGAAAAAGGAAGGATGAACTTTTGAATTTGCACAACTTGTACCCAGATTTTAGAGTGGTGATGAGGCGCAAGAAAGGAAAGGCTTTGATACAAGATGGTAGGAACCTAGGTCCTAGTAGCCTTTATGGATGAAAAATGAATGGATTTGGATGCAAAAATAATGAGAAATAATTAGAATCACCTTTGAAACTGAATCACGATTACACTGGAGGAGAACCTACCAATGGATCAAATATCATATATATTCTTATAAATTCTTGGATGATTGATTACACCTTAGTGAATTGTCTTATATACCTATTCTAGGTTTGTGAGTGAAAGGACACGATGGTCCATATAAATTAATAAATGTGAATAATTAAATAATGATGATAGTTAGGATTAGGGAATCCTAACACTTTGCAATACAAAAGGAATTAAAAATCGTAAATCCTTAGACTATATAGAGAGTATCTTCACAATGTTATAGGTTGTATCTTATTATCCAATTATAATATGGATAAAATCATATAAATTAGTGGTAATACTATGATATAGATATTACTATTGTATATAAAAGTATTTTAAGTAATATATATATAATTAATTTATGCATACATATTTCTTCTATATATTTTGATAATGTATTAAATAAGACATGTGTAGATTTATAATATAGTTGTAAGAATTTAAAGGGGTTTTGTATATACAATATACCTGTACATTGAGTAATTTGATCTTGCTTTATTGCTTTCTATAAAGGAATATGGACAAGTTATATTTTATGGTTACATTAAATTTTGTCTATTAGATGATATTATAGTTGTTAGATATTACTTGATTTTTTCTCAATATCTATGGTATCTAAACCACCCATTAATGGATTTTTATGCTCATTCAACTCTCTGGTAGAATCATCAAAAGTAATTTTGTGATGTGTAAAATAGGAATTAACTTTGACATATTAAAAACCATTCAAGTAGATGAATTCCATGACCTCCATGTTGATGATCTAGATGATAATCATGTGGGCCTTGAAATAAATAATATATATTACTTCCATGGTTTCCACATCATTGTTATAAGGTTTAATGGTAGAGTAATATGAGATAAATAGATACATTAAAATGGTAATGTCAAAAACTTCAAGCCTTTATATCACATAATAGATGTAACACTAGATCCCATAAGCTTGGAAATTTTAAGTTAACATATGGATTGAACTTAACAAAGTTTCCTATTAGAAATATCATTATGGGTTATATTAAAAAAGGATTTCTAACTTCCATGGGGATGAGAGTATGTCATTTCTTATTAATATCATCTTTGCCTAGTCAAGTCTACTAAAGTAGCATTCATAATTAGACTTTTCTACTTATAAAAAATTAAATAGGTAAGACATGCAAAGAGAATGTCCTAATATCAATAGATTTTTAGGAAAATTACATGGTGATAGAAGGCCTTGCAAGTATTTTATGAATTGAGGATGGCTAGTGTCCAACCTTGGACAAGAGGGTTCAAAGTTTTGTTTAAAGAAACTCCAAAGAATAAAGATATTATGACCATAAAAAATATCCAAAAGCTCTCAATAGAGGATTCAAGAGCATATATGAATTAGAAATTTTAGTTATTGAGAACTTAAATTCTAACCCTCAATTTTTTTTTCTTCTATAATTCTAATTAATTAAAAAATAAAAATAAAAGTTTTGATGAGCATGAGTTGCTTATTTTCCTTGTATTTTTTATAAGATAAATCAATATTAAAAGGGATCCAATCCTTTATGTATAAATTTATATAATGGAAAAGCCACATATTTATAGATAAACTCACAACTTATTTATAGGAATTATTGCTCCATCACGAAGATAACTCATACTTCTTATTTTTTTCATTCAATTAAGTCGATGGATCTCCATGCATGTGAAGGCATAAACATGTTGTATTTAATTTTATGCAATTTTTATTCTTCTATATTAGCTAACAACTTTATATTTTTAATTAAGCAACTATGCTATTATAGTGTGGAACTTTTGATTCTTTATTATATCTAATAATATATAGATATTAATTAATTAGAACCATTCAAATATCTTTAAAAAATAAAGGGAATTGTAGAACACATGAAGAATGACAAACTATCAAGGTAATAATATTTAATGATAATTATTCTTATTTTTATAAGATGGATGAAGGGGTTTTGAAAGGTGCTCCAAATATTTTACAAAGGTGGATCGACCAACCAATTGGATACAAGGAATATAGAGATCAACATAGAAAAATTTTAGTGCGAAAACCAACATAGGACGAGCGAGAGGCACGCTTGAAGGTTTTTTATCAGCATTGAATGATCATCTAGCCTGAGAGAGGCAAAGGCAATCAATATTTGGAGAATATTGGCTCCTTAAATTCCAGATAACTACTCTGCAAAGGGGAAAAGAGGGAAAGGGAACAAAAAATAAAATAAAGGAAGTCATATTTGGAAGCCTGGAACTAACAAGGATGGTGTATGATCACATCAAGACACACTCCTTCAATTTTGCTTATGTAAATAGTAGTGAACCACCTAATAAATTAACCCACCTCACCTATCACTTCTTCTTCGACTTGATGTGTAGGGGTGAATTCTAGGACTAGCGGGAAGGTACATGAAATTCAGGTAATAAAATTAGAGTGATCCCATATAATTGGACTTAAAAAAAATAAACTTCGATACCCCTTTATGGCATAGTTAGCTAGAACCAAAGGATATATCCTTTCCCAAAGATCAGCTATATCTACCTCTCTTGGGTTGGGCAACCATTTAATTCTGGTAAAAAACCTCCAAGCATGCCTCCTACTCGTTTAGTGTCGATTTTTACACCAATAGTTTTTGGTGACTTTTTTAGGGAACTTAATGAGTTTCATGTTTGAGAAAATCAAAGTCTGGTGAAACTTTGGTTTATCTATATCTTGAAAAATCACCTGGCGACTTTGACTATGTGATATCTCCACATCATGAGATCAGTTACCTTTCTATGCTAAAAATTTTCATTTCCCAAAGGACCTAGGGTCTAATGAGTAGCCTTGACCTTGCTGGCAAAGAAAATATGCTCATATGGTCACTCTAACTTGGTGGTATAATCTAGACACTCTAAGGGACTAGTGCTTTAATGACCCAACCAATTTTCCTTGACTGGAATAACCAAGGTCCCTTTGTCTTTCCCATTTGCATGATATCCCTAAAATTGCATTGGAATTTTTACCAAATTATGATGGTTTTAGCGGATGTGTGAAGGTGCACCTAGAAAATATGGCTTCTCTAGCCACACTTTATGCATGAATATGTGATGATAAAACTATTGGTCACTTCTCCTCAAGGTAGATCATAGCTCTGGTATAAAACCCTATAGCCTAAGAGCATCTTTACATGGGTAGATTTGGTTGAAGCTCTCCTAAATATGTTTGGTGAACTCAAGGACATCTTCAAGCTACTAACTCTATTCATATTTATCAAGAGGAGCCCTCTTGAGAGTGTGGTCAACTTCAACATCCGATTCAGAAGTAGTTGGGAGAAGTTTCTAAGCCTACTTCTCCCATCCTTCACCCAACGATACATATTCTACATCTTGATCTTTAGCCTTGACATGACATTTCTCCTATGTCAAACTAGGGAACAGGGTTACGCACAAGCATGAATTATCATAAATTGGTTCTATTTAGGATTTTTAAAATTTTGAAAAGGCTAATTTTGGATCATTTCATTGGGGTCCATTCACCCGAAATTTACGGGGTAAAAGTTTTTTGGGGTAAATTCGCCTGCCATTTATAATCATGAACCTAACTTTATTTTAATTCGCCGACCTCAAATTACATATGATTTTTATTTTACCACCCAATTCACCTTCAAATTATAAATGATTTTATATTTTCCACCCAAATTGCCTTCAAATTATAAATGATTTATTTTTCCTATCCAAATCACCTCATATACTACGCGTATATATATTATACTAGGTATCGATAAACATGCACCAAAGTCAAAAATAGCTCTAAAATAACAAAACGTTTGAGTAGGTTGTAGAGTGTCGATCAGTGCAAGACGATTGGTTGCAGAGTCATGACTATTGAAATAAACCAATCGATTGTATACGAGTGTCGATCGATGCAAGACGATCAGTTGTAGAGCTATGTTGGTTGGTTACAAAGGTATGTTTGTTGACATAAGTTGATCAGTTGCAGAGCAGTGTTTGTTGATAGAAGATGATCGGTTGTAGAGTCATGTCTATCAATAAAAGTCAATCGGTTACAAATCCCTATCTATCGATACAAGCCAATTGGTTGTAGAGCCGTGTATGTCGGTATAAGCGGATCAGTTGCAATCATGTCTATGGGTACAAGTCAATCGGTTGTAGAGTCGTGTCTGTCGACATAATACGATAGATTGTAGAGTCGTGCCTATTGAAAGAAGTTGGTCGATTGCAGAACTATGTCTATCGATATAATATGATTGGTTAAAGAGCCATGTCTATCAGTATAAATTGATTGATTGCAGAGTCATGTTCATCGGAATAATCCAATTGATTGCAGAGCCATTTCTATCGACATAATCCGATCGGTTACAAATCCATGTCTATCGACATAAGTCATTCAGTTGTAGAACCATTTCAGTCAGCTTAATTTGATCGGTTGCAAATCCATATCTATCGACATAAGCCTATCGGTTGTAGAGTCGTGTCTATCAGCATAATCCAATTGATTGCAGAGGTATCGATTGGCATTATTGGGTCGGTTTCAGATGTATCGATCGATATTAGTCTATCATTTGCAGGGCCATGTCGATCGGTGTTAGGTTATTGGTTGTAGTGTTGTCGGTATAACTCTATCAATTGTAGGGATGTGTGGTCGGTATTTCGTTGCTTGTAGTGACTATCGGTCGGTATAAGTTGATCAATTATAGGGAAGTGTTTATCGGTAAAAGTGTATTAATTATAGAGGATTCACAGCTAAAAATTGGTAGATTATTCTTATTCCATTGTTCTTTTATCCAAATATATTTTTATATAGTTTCATATGCACTATAGGTGAACTATACGTAATAGTGGTAGACAACTATCAATGTCATCTGGTTGTGTGTCAGGAGCATTTATTTTGTTAGAGACTGCTTCTTGTCTATTAGAGTATGTTTCATATGCAGTGTACAAGCACTATCTACAACTGTTGTCAATAAGTATTCCCAGTCATGTTGTGTGTTAGGATCATATGTTCGTCTTGAGGGATGTCTGCTATTTTCCTTCAAATTCATATACATTTTCTAACATCTTAAGGTATTTATTTATAGATACAACATCACCTACTGAATATATAAATAAGGGAGGCCAATATTCTTGTAAAAAGACAATTCTAAAATATTTTATATCAAAATACAATGAGGCATCAATCTCTACAGATTCTACACAACTTGCAGGTATAGACACCTTTTACCTTGAATTTTTTAAAATTATTGTTCTTAAATTTAAAACCTTTATCTATTAATAGATAAATTATTTTATGCTTATCTACCACTTTTTAAAAGCTTTGTAAAACTGTATTATATTAATTCTTTAAAATAGTGTTATTTTTACAACAAAAAATGATAGAGAACTCCAAACATTGAATGCAGTTAATATTGTCGACCCTGATGTGCGTTCATTCGAAGATATTCCAAAATATGAGTGGGACCACATGATAATTTTTTTAATAATGACATTCAACAACCACTTCATGAGATTTTAAATTCAGACACATTAACCAAAAAATAAAATGACAGTACAATTAAAATTCAGACCTCTGGGGAATATTCTAGTCAAAAATCTAAACATCAAAATATTAGCGAATGGACTATTGGAAGGGATTTTAAAAATGAATGGGCACTATTATACCCCTTTATTGAGTGAGATGAGAAACTGGATGTGTGTAAATGTACTATTTGTTCATGGAATATGGGAAAGGATCATTTATTACAAAATAAGAAATACACAGTAGAAAAACACTGTGGGAAAGTTTACATCAAAGAAATATGAAGTGATGGAACAATTAATAGAATTCATAGGTGGAAGGATGCAAAAAAATGTGTTTATGCGAGATATGTTCTTGAATATGATAAAGTAATTAAACAAAAACAAACTCTCATTGAGAAGGGTGGAACAATCGGGGCACAATTTCAAAAAGTTAATAATATTGTATTAGCCTCAAAGAAATTGCAGTTTGCTATTGTATACAGTATTCTAAAAAAGGTTGACCCATGTTTGATTTTGCTGATTTTAAGGAAATACTTCAACTAGCCAATGTACAAAACCTTACCAATTCACATTGGTCAAATCAAAGTGGTTGGGAAATGGTAAAATGTCTATCACTGGTTGAGAAGGAAGACCTGAGAGAGAATGTGAAACAAGCCAAATTTATTTTACTTTCCATTGATGAGGTTATAGTTGTTGACACCACATCTTGGATTTGCATACATTTTTACATATTAAAAAATCATTTGAGACTACCTCATTTACTAGCACTACATAATATGATTGAAAGTTGTAGTGTGGAAAATATTTATAATGTTGTTGTAACCATTTTAAAGGATATTGCCAGAATGGATGAAAAGGAAATTGCCACAAAGTTCATTTGTGTTGGAGCTGATGGTGCGGCTACAATGCAAGGACAAAGGAATGGTCTTTATATTAGGCTTCAAACTTCCATTGTCCCATATGTGATTCATATTCATTGCATGGATCATCGAATGAATCTTACATACAAAATTGTGAGCAATTTTGATAATGTAGCCAGAGTGGAAGAACTCGTCCATGATATACACTCATACTTTTCATGTAGTCCAAAATTTTTTATAAAATTTCAATAGTTTTCTCTAGGTGTGACAGAAGATAGAAAAATGTTAAAAGATGTGGAAACCAAGTGGATTTCACTATTTCTTCCTGCAAAAATGGTATTTTCATAATATCAATCCTTGGTTGGGTTTATATATGCACATCGTAGAGATGTTGACAAGGCAAAATATTTGATTTTTTGTATTACTAAATTGCAAACCCTTCTCACATTATGTGGTATTCTACCAATGTTACAAGAAATGAATACTATGATTAAACTTACACAGGAAAGGGAAATTTATACTGTCGATTTCATGAGGATGAGAAAACAAATATGTATTGTTATTGATAAAATTTATTTATCTGATAAACATTTTGAGGATCCCAAGTTTGATAGTTGGAATACATTAATTAATGTGAATGAACCGAACAACATTTTAAAGTTCAACATCAACGATAATCTTTGTATTGCTATCCATGGAAAGTTGATTCCTATATATCATTTTTAAAAGCAATTAAATACTCTGACAGATGATATTGAACAAGTTCTCATTACCCATTAATGGTATTCTAAACAAAGATCTTTTGAGACATCAATTAACAAATTTTGGAATAACAATGGATAATCAAATTGTACAATTCAAAAATTCACATGATATAGGTTCAATCATGCATTTCTGACAAAAATTGTATCAAAGTAGTGTCTTGCAATATACTATGAGTGAATACTGTGTTTTATATGAATTATGTCAGACAATGATTTTGGGATCTATTGAAGACAAAAGGGTTTTCAATGCATTAAATTTTGTTAAATTAAAATTTTGCAATAGGTTGGACAAAAATTGGGAAATTGTTTGAGAATGTATGTGTCATCGTACAATGTGGGTAACTTTCCCTATGAAAGAGTGTTGACATATTGGAAGTCCCTAGCAGAAAGAAGAGGTATCTCTACTATGGTTGATAATGATGAAAATGATTCAGCTAGGAGTGATGATGAGATTATGGAAATGCAGAATTCACAGATTCCCAGTTCTTATGGAGAAGTCGATAAAGCTTTTTATTACCTTCCAAAAATGTAAAAATTGTAATGATTATATCAAAAATTCATATAATCTAAGATTTTTTCGTATTTGAAATCGATTTGTAAAATTTTAGTGATTTGAATAAATGCATATTATCAGTGATTTTCCGGATTTGTAATATTTTATATTATCAAATATTTTTTGTATTTCATTTGTTGTAAAATCATATAATAATTCAATTTTCAATGATTATGCATGTTTTCTTTTTTAATGTTATGGATTGTCTATGTTTTCAAAATTTATGATGTATGCTATAGCTTTGAGTAAGTTAAAAATTTGAAAACCATGTATACGTAATGATGCAATGTTATTGAACTAAATGTATATGTTGACAAAAAATAATTATTTTTCCTTTGAATGTAAATGTATGTATGTATCATTAGTTGTATTATATGACAAAATATAGTGAATTTTGATGATTTATGCTTTGTCATTGAGTAAACCATGTATGCATATTAAAAATTTCTGTACATATGTATGAAAAATGCATGTAGTATATTACTCTAGATATGGAAAACAAAAAATTAAACCCTTTCATAGATATATCCAAAGTACCATATTTATTTTTATACAACTATAATGACTAACTATGAGTATGAATGCACTAAAAATTGAAACTCATTCATATATGTATCCTTCGTAAAGTCACTTGAAAAATAAAAACAACATAGTATAATATAGGGAAATTGAAATTTAACTCTTACACAAATATCTCCATCGTAAACTAACATTGAATATGAAAACAATATAGCATATTAAAAAAGAAAAAACACTTTTCTATACAAGAACAAAAATGAATATAAATAAAATCAAATTTAAACACATGCATAGATATATCATTCATAAACTCATTTAAAAATTGAAATATAGAGAAAACATAGCATATTTGAAACACCATAATACAAAATTATAAAAGTGTATTTCTTAAAAGTAAAATAATAAAACCAAGTATCTTGTTTTCATACGAAAACATATGAAATGTCATAAAATTTTCTTTCAAAATATCAAATTTTAAAATTCAATTTCTTGCTCCAAAATCTTTTCCCGTTGGCAGTGGACGTAATGCAACCCCAAGTGAGATTTATTAAAAATCAGGAGAACTAGATGTTCTAGGTTTCCTTGTTGATCTTCTCCATACAGGTAGTGTTGTTTCCTTCACAGGTGTTTTGGAGTCTCCTGATTCTTCTTGATTATAACCTCTGAAAACAGCACCCCCCTTTGAAGAGAAAGATGATACCTTGTTTTGTGTATATATAAAATGTCAATATTACAAAAAGACAAATAATGGAAAAATCAAAAAAATTATTTAAATATTGATTAAAAAATTACATGAACCTGTTGTTCTCTCATGGTTGCATTGTCCAGGATTAAGTGCCATGATGTTGGTATTGGAGTATTCTAAAAATTGTAAAAATATTCATAAAAAAAGGAGTAATATAATTGCATGTGCTAATAGTCAGTGAGGGTGAATAGTGGGTTATCACGTTCTCTATTTCCAATCTGATTTGATGTGAGACATAGGTGGACCAGTCAAATTTTTGGTGTGAAAAACAACGGACCAAATATGCTAAGGCCCACATTGGAATTTCTATTAGCCTTCCTTGTAGAACGAGTCTAGAAAGGAAGAATTCGCAACATGCCAGAAGAAATTTATTTTCAATCGCCATTATGGTAAAACCCCTTCTAGACTTGGTGGACGTAACTACAAAAAATACAAAATCAGTAATACACCAATAACTAGAATTTAAATTCAATTAAATAAAAAATAGTTATACCTTGATAAGATTCCAACTACACATTGAATTTTGTCTCCAGGAAGAGTTTTTCTTCATTAGTTAATTGGTATTTGGAAGTGACAGGCTCAACACCAGCGTGGGGCAATGTTGTCAATCTGGCAACATCAATGGCCGAGAAATAAAGAATGATGTTTTTATTGTCGACGACAAGATTTACCTTGCCCGAATCCATATCATAAGCTACAATGATCCTCTCCACTAGTTTAAAATCCATATCAAAATGGGGCATTGAAACAAGATTCCAAAGACCAGAGTTCGTGACCCAAGACATGTCATAACTCGATGTTGATAAACCAGGTTCTTATAATTAAATTTAAACATTCCAAGGGTTTCAGGGGATTCCATAGGGTGTATGGGTATGGATAAGAAGACACAGAGGATGGTATGCGACACTTGATAGAAAAGGATTCAAAATGGATGAAAAGGGTTTAAAATTATGGTAAGAGGTTAAAACTAAGATAAATATGGATGAAAATGGTTAAGAATGCATTAAAAAAAGAGGAAAAGGGTTAATAATGTGTTAAAAATGGAATAGAATGATTAATACTATGATAGAATAGGTGAAAAAATAACTGTTATTCCCTTTATATAGAATTCTCTATATAAAGTCAACTTTTGGATGGATGACATGTGGACTCTGCATGCAATCGTCTCACAAATGGTTGACACATGGTATTTGAATGCAATTGTTTCATAGATGGTTGACAAGTGGCACAAATGCAATGTTATGCCTGTAGATTATTGGTATGCATACAACCGATTGACATGCTTGTAGTCGATCAACATGCCTGCAGTCGATCAGTATGCCTGCAGCCGATCGGTATACCTTCAGCCAATCGGCATGGATTACAAAATGTAGAGATTTTTTATGGTTTATGCTCTATCATAGAGTTAACCTTGTATATATACATAACTACAAAACATTTTTCTACAAATGTATGAAAAAATCATATATAATAGTACTCTAGTTTTGGAAAATGAAAATTTAAACCCATTCTGCATTCATAGATATATCCATTATAAACTCACTATGAAATATAAAAACAATATAGCATAATATAAATTACCATATTCAATTTTATACAACTATAATGACTATGAATGCACTGAGAATTAAAACCCATTCTTATATATATCCATTGTAAACTCACTTTGAAATATAAAAACAATATAGTATAATACAAATGACCATATTGATTTTTATACAACTATAATTATTATAAATGCACTGAATATTGAAACCCATGCATAGATATATACTTTTTAAACTCACTTGGAAATATAAAAACTATATAGCATAATACAAATGACCATATTCACTTGAAATATAAAAACAATATTGCAAAATCTATGCATATATTCTACGTAAACTCAAACATATTTGAAATTTGAAATACCATAATACATAAGTGATGAAAATAACACACAATTATAAATGTAAATAGTCTAATAGTAAAATAATAAAAGCAAGTATCTTGTTTTCCAATTAAAACATATGAAATGTCTTAAAATTGTTTTTGAAATTCATTTTTTCCCCTTAGAATATTTTCCCCCTTCGTCCACTAATTTTTCCTTCTCAATGGATTCCTCAATCTCCATAGCAATGGCTCCCCTCTCATATTTCCCTTGTTCAACTCCTTTTTCCACATACAAAACTTCCATGATTTCCACATCCTGCATTTGGACGGCTCTTTTCTTGGGCTGGTTAACATATCTACAAATTTCTCCAACATTGACAAGGATCATCTCAACATTTTGCATTCCATCGAGAAGGGTCTTTTCTTCTTTGCCAACATCTTCATATGTTGGTCATTGAATTTCTTTATCCTTCTCCTTAAGCAGAACATCAGGATCCAATCCATTGTGGATAATGATTTTTCGTAAAATGTTATTTTTTCAAACTGATTCCTATGTTCTTTTTTTCATTGCCATGGAAGCGTTTAAGAACTCCTTTGCCATCTTGAGATAGTCTTGTAGGTTTTGAACCTGCTTCTTCAGATTTTCATACTTTACCTGCAAAAGGGAAAAAAATTAATCAACACAAAAAGATAATTATATTTTAAAAAAGAGAACAACAAATTTTTGAACACAAAATTAATTGAGTCAAACCTCAGCAACATTCTTGAAGCTACATCAACAACAATATTTTTCTTATCATTTGTCCATCCATTGTAATAATCTTGGGCCTCACCGTTTATATTCTCCAATATGTTCATTATAAACTTTAAAATTTCATATGTGTACGATGTATTCAACTTAAACATTCCATATTTTACTTGTTGTAGCAGAGCCTCCATATTTTCTAGTTCATTTTCAATAATAGAAAATTTTCTTTCTCTTTTTGAAAAATTATTGTATCGGGCATTAATTTCCTTTATCAACACCTTAGCCCGATACTCCCATTTTTTCATTTCTGTTATATCTAGAAGTAGAAAATCTTTAATTGTAGATTCAAAGTTATCAGAAACCAAATATTTTTTGGAAAAATTTATTATATCATCCTCTTGTCGAGGAGGAGCCTAACGAGTGCTTCTTTCCCTTGGAGGATATTTGCTTGAATATTCTGCACCTTCATTTACTTTATCTTAAACCAATTCTAATAGTTGAAATTGAGTGTGTATGTTATCTTGCAAAAATTAATCTTTATCAAGTGGAACATAAACCAACCCAGTACCAGAAGCTTCTGGTATATTCTTAAAATTAAAATTATTTATAGATATACAGTCGAAACCAAAAAAAATCTTTGATGCTTCTCTCTCTAAAATTTGCTGCATTTCTTCTCTCTATGGCCTAGTTGGAAGAAAGTGTTTTCCAAATGGGAAGCATTGACATCGTATTTGATTTGGGCGTTGTGGAAGAGGGGGCAGCATTTGTTGATTTTGTTGACGACATTGTTGCAAGGGACCTTAAAACATAAAAATAAAAATTAGTTAATATTTTTGTGAAAGTAGAAAATAAAAATTAGTAATAAAATTACACTATGAAAATTGGTTGCAAACATTGTTATAACACTTACTGGAAGAAGAAAAAACATCTTGCATAGATGTTTCTGCAAATGGAATGTGGTCATGCTATACATCTAAAAAAAAACAAAATTAATTAAACACAGTAAAAATATTATAAAAAATTTGTTTTGATAGTAATTAAAACTTACTCCCAGAAGATGAAACCTCATGTGTAACTACGCCCATTGGCAACGAACGTGCAACAACATGTGGAGATCATCAAAAAATAGGAGAAATAGATCTTCTACATTTCCTTGATGATATTTTCCTTATCAGTGGTGTTGCTTCCTCTGCAGATGTTTTTGAGTCTCTTGATTCCTCTGGATTATAACCTCTAACAACAGCATCCTGCTTTCAAGAGGAAGAGGATACCCTTTTCTGTGTTTGGTATAAAATGTCAAAATTAAAAAAATACAAACAATGGAAAATAAATAAAAATTACTTAAATATTAAAAAAAGAACCTGAACCTGTTGTTCTGTCATTGATAAATTGACAAGGATTGAGTGCCAAGATGTTGTTACTGGAGTGTTCTGTAAATTATGAAAAGGTTCATAAAAAAAATCAATAATATAATTACATGTGCTAACTGTCGACGAGGGTGAAGCGTGGATTTTCACGTTCTCTATTTCCAATCTGATCCGATTTGAGACATAGGTGCACCAATCAATTTTTTTTGTGTCCTATACAATAGACCAAATACGCTAAGGCCCACATCAGAATTTATGTCGGCCTTCCTTACAGAACAAGTCCAACAAAGAATAATTCGCAACATGCCCAAAGAAATTTATTTTCAATCGTCGATACGGTCAAACCCCTTCTGAACTTGGTGGAATTAACTACAAAAAAAATAAAATTAGTAATTGTATGTTCAATCACTGATAATAATTTAAAATCAATTAAATAAAAAAAATAGTTATACCTTGAAAATATTTCGACTACACTTTGAATTTGGTCTCAAAGTAGAGTTTGTCGTCATCATTTAACTGGTATTTGGAAGTGACAGGCTCAACACCAACATGGTGCAATGTTGTCAATTTGGTGTTATCAATGGCTGAGAAATAAAGAACAATGTTTTTGTTATTGATGACAAGATTTACCTTGCCCGAATCCATATCATAAGTTATAATGATCCTCTCCACCAGTTTAACGTCAGTATCAAAATGGGGCATTGAAACAAAATCCCAAAGACCAGAGTCCATGACCCAAGACATGTCATAACTCGATGATGATAAAGGGGTAAACCAGGTTATTATAATTAACTTTAAACACTCTAGGGGTTGTAGGGGACACCATAGGGTGTACGGGTATGGATAAGAAGATAAAATGGAAAATGTTTCAAACGAGAGAAAAATGGTTAAAAATTGTTTAAAAATTAAGGTAAATTGTAAAAACCAATATAAAAGTGGAGGAAGAGGGTTCAGATCATGTTAAAACGAGATGAAAATGCTTAAAAAAGTGTTAAAACGAGAGAAAAAGGGTTAATAAAGCATTAAAACAAGAGAAAAAATAACTGTTAATTCCCTTTATATAGACTTTTCTACATGCAATCGTTTAACATATGGATGACATCTGGCCTCTACATGCAATCATTTAACATATGGATGATACTTGGCACAGAGCACCACTGCTATTGATGGGATATCGTCTATTGTAGCACATCTAAATGGCTACAACCAATCATCATGGGTACAATGGATCATCATGGCTACAACCAGTAGGCATGGTTGCAACCGATCGACATGGCTACAACTAATTATCATGGCTGCAACCAATCCTAATGGTTGCAACTAATCATCATGGTTACATTGATCATCATGACTACAACCAATCATCATGGCTACAATCGATCATCATGGCTACAACCGATTGGAATGGTTGCAATCGATTGATATAGCTACAACCGATCGGCATGGCTATAACTGATCGTAATGGTTACAATCGATAGTCATGGTTGCACCAATCGTCATGACTGCAACCGATTGGCATGGATGTAACCAATTAGAATAGATGCAACCAATCAGTATGGCTACAACTGATCGATATGGCTGCAACCTATCATCATGATAGTAATCGATTGTCATGCTGCAACCATTAATCATGATGCAACCAATCGTCATGTCTACAATCAATCGATATGTTGCAACCGATCATCATGTATGCAACCAATCATCATAACTACAACCGATCATCATAGCTGCAACTAATCATCATGGCTACAACTGATCGTCATGGCTACAACCAATCATCATGGTTGCAACTGATTGTCATGACTACAACTGATCATCATGGCTGCAACTAATCGTCATGTCTATAACCGATCGGTATGCTTATAATCGATCATCATGATTGTAACCGATCGACATTCCATTTGTCGTCATGTTGGCCTGATGTATTTCATATCAGCCTAAGGCTTTTAAGTATGTCATACTTTTTTAGATTTTGCAAAACCGATATTCATGGCCCCAAAAATAGAAAAAATCACCATAGTTTGAAAATTTTTGGAGAAAAATTATTGTAATTCACCACAATTTGAAATTTTTTGGAGAAAAATAATTGGAATTCGCCATGTATACTTCTTCTTTTTTTGCCAAGATATTAAGACAATTATCCTTCAATTTATAAATAGATTTCAGGGTTGAACCCTTATGCATAATCCTGCTAGGGAGAAAAAAATTCTCTAACTTTATGAGGAAGCTATTAGAGCTGAACATATGTTAGCAAGAAAGAAACAACCATCATAGCCCTACACAAGTATCTCCTCTTTATATCTCACTTCAGATCATAAAATGGGGTTATCACCAGAATATGATTCATCCACAAGACTAATGCAATAGGTCAGTATTTAAAACCTATCCTTTGATAGGTCACCACCCAAAAGGTAGAATAAGATGGTAGAAATAATTACCACCATAAGTTTTGAGGGCCTAAGCACTGGAGAGCTAGGAAAAACAAGAATAATTATGAGCCCATCACCATTATGAGCCTGAGTTGACAATGTTCATACAAGCAAAGGCTCAAATTTGATGTAATTTGGTTTGGCCATTGCATATTTAGAGGATGAATGACACAAACATCTTAGTATCAGGCATTCCTGGCACATAGTATTTTTTTAGTATTTAGATAAAGTTGTACCCTATGCATAGTTTCTTATGAGGTGTCATCATCCTCCTTGGAAATTATAGGAATGTTGCTTCAGAAAAAAAGCCTCAAGAATTTGTCTCAAAAATATAGCATTCATCTTTCGTCCATGTTGTCCTCCTAGTTTTCATTTCTTCCATGTATTGTTGTCGTGACTCCATAGCCTAGTGGATGCATCCAACAATTATCAAGGCCTATTATATTCTCCTTGAGAGCTAAAACAAGAAACCTTGGGACTCACATATGTAGTCTCAAGGCAAGGTGAGCATGTTATAAATAACACCATGTGGGTAGATGCAGATGAGACAAGGAATTATAGGTTGCAAAGTGCAATTGAAACAAAATGGTTTCCTAGTGGATAGCAATTTGTAAAGGAGGGTCATTTTTGGTTTGTTTGAAGAAGGTCTATATCAAAAGAGATAAAAAATAATAGCCATATATTTTCTCTTGAAATATCCCAGATCCTCGATGGGTTACAGTTAAAAGGATTCAATCTAAGAGAGTACCTCGTGGAAAAGGGTTTACGTCCTATTAATTTCACATAACAAACTTTGGGTTGTTTTTCCTTTATGTCTCCCCATATTCCCATATTTTATTTCCCTCCGCATTTCTCTCTCCTTTGTTGCCTGTAACTCTTCTAGTTGATGTTGGGAATTTACCATGTACAAAAAATACATAACCTATACGAAAAAAATAAATAATAATAGTGACAATGGAAAAACAATTCAAACCCTAGTTAAGCAGTGTAATAAATAATAAGCAATCACACAAATGTAAGAGGCACAAGATATATGTGTTTTGGGTAGTGTACCCTACATCCACGAAGAAACAATCAGTCCTTTGTATTATTAATAATACAACAATCTTCTCCTCATGTACAATGTCTCCTCCCCTCTCTTTCTCTAAACTAGAATAGAGCATTCCGCCATAGATGCAGTCTTTACAGTATAAAATATATAGATATTTGTGGCTTTTCCTCTACTCGAAACCACATAGTGGTGTTGGAATACAATGAGCCAAAAACATGGGCTGATAACCACCCATACGCTTATCACATTCTTATGACAAGTTTTTTTCACCAAGAAAATACAGTTAAATTGCCAACCATAAATTTTCAATAAAAAAATTATCCATCAACAATACTTAATGGTAATTAAATATTTAATGTTGCCCCTTGGAACCCCATTCAAGGCCCTACTGTTGATCATTGCCCATCAAAAATACTCCTTGACAATTAATTTATTTCTTATCAATTTGGATCCATTACCTAACAATCTCCCACTTGGAGACAAGATTGATGCAACATCCTTGCACCCTAGGACTGAAATTTTCTCATAACATGACCTTACTCTTAAGGCCAACCGAAGTAGAGCAAAAGCTCAACTTCTCCCTGGTTACAATTTTAGTAAGTATATCAGCAAATTTTGGAAAGTGTGAATCTTACCCAAATTTACCAAACCATCCTCCATTGTTTATTGAATGAAGTGATACGTCAACTGAATGTGCTTTATCCATGAGTGAAAAGTAGAGTTATTCACTAAATGAATGGCACTTTGGCTGTCACTCCAAAGTTTCCCATCTCCTAGCACCTGATCCAGCTCCTCAATCAACCTATGAAGCCATATGAACTCTTTGGCACCTTCCGTGACAACCACATACTCAACCTCTATAGTAGAAAGAGCAACAACATGTTGTAGCTTGGATATCCAACTCACTGATGTACCTCCAACTATGAATACATACCCAATAGTGCTCCTCCCACCATCCAAATCATCTGCCATATCTGAATCCACATAGCCTTGTAACTCAACTTTTAATCCTCAAAAATTCAAATAGAATTTTGAAGTCCCTTTCAAATACTTGAGTATCCATTTCATTGCTTTCCAGTGAGATTTACCTGAATTACTCATATATCGGCTCACAACTCCCACTGCTTGGGCAATGTTTGATCTTGTACACACCATAGCATACATCAAGCTACCGACTTCTAAAGCATAAGGTACCTTCCTCATGTACTCTTCCTCCTCATTTCTCTTAGGATATATCTTATTTGAGAGCTTAAAGTGCTTTGCAAGAGGTTGGGCTACCAGTTTTACATCATGCATACTGAACCTCATAAGCACCTTTTCCACATAATCCTCTTGAGACAACTTCAGTGTTTTCTACTTCATGTCTCTAGTGATTCTCATGCCAAGTATTTTTTTGGCCTCCCCCAAATCCTTCATGGAAACTTTACTTGACAAATCCCTTTTCAATTTCTTAATATCCTACATATTGGATCCTGCCACGAACATATCATCAATATACAATAAGATAATAAGGAAGTTACCATTTTTTGTAGCCCAAAAATAAACACAATGGTCTCTCTGGATCCTAGTAAAATCATGCTCAGTAATGAAACTATCAAACTTGAGATATCATTGCCTTCAAGCTTTCTTCAAACCATACAAGCTCTTTTTTAGTTTACACACAAGACTCTTCTTGCCTTTGACCTCAAACCCCTCTGGTTGGTGAATGTATATCTCCTCCTTAAAATCCCCATGAAGGAATGTTGTCTTCACATCTTACTGCTCACGATGAAGATATTCTACTACAACTATACTCAAAATATTCCGAATTGAAGTCATTTTTACTATAGGTAAGAAAATATCATCATAGTCAATACCTTTTCTCTATGCAAATCCTTTCACAACAAGTCTTGATTTGTACCTCTTACTGCCATCAACTTTTTCCTTCACCCTGTACACCCATTTGCAATGCAATGCCCTCTTGCCCTTGGGAAGCTCAACCAAATCCCAAGTTTGGTTTTGAGTCAATGAGTCCATTTCATCCTTCATAGCATGCTCCCACTTAATCCTAGAATCCACTTTTAAAGCCTCATGAAAGCATTCTGATTCACCATAATAAGTGTACTATACATAATGTAAAGCAAGAGAATACCTATCAGGTGCATGTCTTACCCTTGTAGATCTCCTTACTTCTTGTGGGGATGATGGTGGAGTAACAAAAATTTCCTATTCACCTTTCTCTTCCTCATGAGCACCATTTTCATCAATTTGAACAAGAGGTTATATTTTTACACCATACTCTGGGATTGCATCCAAGTCAACAAACTCAAGTGCATCCTCTTCAACCTACATGAGCCTATCCTTGTATAGCCTATCCTTATTGAAAAACACATCTCTACTCCTGATAAGGTTTTGGCCAATATTCTCCCATAGCCTATATCCCATCTCATCCACACCATAACCAATAAAATAATACTTTCAATACTTTGCATCAAGATTACTTCTATTTTCTTTATCTATATGGGCAAAAGCCTCACAACCAAATACTCTAAGGAAAGAGTATTTTATAGGATTACCTTTCCAAGTCTCCTCTATAATACATCCATCCAATGTAGTACAAGGTCCTCTATCTATCAAATAAATTGCTATATCAACTGCACTAGTCCAACAGAACAATGGCAACCCTGCATGCAATCTCATGGCTTTGGCATGCTCCATTATAGTTCTATTCATCCTCTCCAATACTCCATTCTCCTGTGGTGTCATAGGAGTAGTCTTGATTATCCTAATTCCTTCCTTTGCATAATAGACCTCAAACTCCTTGTTGTAATATTCATGACCATTGTTAGATTTAAAGCATTTAACTTTCCTACCCGCCTCAATCTCCACTAATGCTCTCGACTTTTGAAAATTTTCAAAAACATCATATTTATGCTTGATTGTGAATATCCATGTCTTCCTACTGAAATCGTCAATGAAGGTAACATAATAAGAGTAGCCCTCAAGATAAAGTACCAATGAGGGACCCCACACATCTGAGTGAACTAACTCTAATTTATCTTTCTTCCTTTCTGGACCAACCTTCAAAAATATTACCCTTTTTTGTTTTTCGTATACACAACCTTCATAGAAACCTAAATCAACCTCCTTGAGTCTTGACAAAAAAAATTGGAGTGAAGGATTTTCATCCCTTTCTCACTCATATGACCCAACCACAAATTCCATGCTTTCGCATCATCCTGAGTAGCATAGTTCAATGTACAATAAGATTAGTTCTGCAATAAATACAAAATTCCAGTCAACTCACCTTTTGCAATCACCATTGAACCCTTTGTAACTCTCCATTGTCGGTTTTCGAAAGTAGTGTTGCATCCCTCCAAATCAAGTACACTGGCTAAAATCAGGTTCCTCTTCATATTAGGAATGTGCCTAACATTTTGAAGCACCCAAATATTTATATTTGGCAACTTTACATTCACTGTGCCAATACCCACAATCTCACATGGATAGCTATTTCATAACAAAACCTCTCCATAATGACCTGTAGTATAATCAAAAAATTACTCCCTATGATAAGTGACATGATAAGAAGCTCCATAGTCCATAACCCAATACTCACTCATGTAATTTGCTGCAAGAATTAGGGCATACTGATAAATTACACCTAAAATGTTTACCTCTTGAGCATAATTTCCACTATTTTCCTCATTCTTATTTCTGTATTTGCACTCCCTCATGAAGTTTCCACTCTTCCCATAATGCCAACAATCAATCTTGCTTTTTTCTCTGCTTTTAGATCTACCCTTCAATTTTCCTCTGTTCTAAATTTTTCCTCTAGCTTGGACTTTTCCTCTTTCTCTGCTTTTTCTATATAGTGCTACTCTAGATGATGAAGACTCCCCTGAGGATTTTCTCCTCATATCATCACTAAGGATTGTGCTAATCACATCATCAAACACCATATTTCTAGATCTAGGTATAGAATTACTCATCGCCATTACAATGTTACCCCACGAGTCTGGTAGTGAATAAAGAAACCCTAAAGCCATAACCTCATCATCAAAATCAAACCCTATAGATTTAAAGAACCCATAACATCATAAAACTTGTTAAGGTATTCTTGGATAGATCCACCCTCTTGAAACTTCATCGTAAATAGCTTTCTAATCAAGTAAATTTTATTTGAGGTTGAGGATTTTTCATACAACTTAGCTAGTGTATCCATGGCTCCTTTGGTGGTCTTTCCCTTCCCGATGTTGTATGCAACATAATCAGTCAGGCTCAACCAGATCACCCCTAGTGCCCTTCTATCTATCAGATCTCATTCCTCATCATCCATCATCCTAGGTTTACCATCAGTCTTCCCTTTTATAGCCAAGTACAAATCATCCTTTTGATACAGATAGTCCTCCACTTTGGTTTTCCACATAACAAAATTTTGTCCAGTAAACTTCTCTAGTTTAAACTTCAAACTTTCTTTCATTTCTTCCCCTTGAACATAAAACTCTCTTGTGAGTGCTCTTTTCCAACAAGACAACTCTGATACCAGTTGGAAATTCACCATGTACAAACAATACACAACCTACACAAAAAATCAAATAATAATAGTGACAATGGAAAAATAGTTCAAACCCTAGTTAAGCGGTGTAATAAACAATAAGCAATCACACAAATGTAAGAGACATAAGATATACATGGTTTGAGAAGTGTACCCTACGTCCATGAAGAAACAATTAGTCCTTTGTATTATTAACAATACAATAATCGTCTCCTCTTGTACAATGTCTCCTCCCATATTTTTCTCCAAACCAGAAAAAAACATTTCGTCATAGAGACAGTTTTTATAGTACAAAATATATAGAGATTCGTGGCTTTTCCTCTACTCGAAACCACATAGTGGTGTCAGAATACTATGATCCAAAATATGAGTCAAAAATATGGATTGATAACCACCCATACGCTTATCATGTTCTTATGACAAGTTTTTTTCACCAAGAAAATACAGTTAAATTTCCAGTTATAATTTTTTTATAAAACAATCTCCATCAACAATATTTAATGGTAATTAAATATTTAATTTTAAAATTTAATGGTGCCCCTTGGAACCCCATTCAAGGGCCTATTGTTGATCATTGCCCATCAACAATACTCCTTGGAAGTTAATTCATTTCTTATCAATTTGGCTCCATTACCTAACAATTGATAGCAAAGATTTCTTTGTATCAACTATTTTCTATTTTCCTTATCTCTCGTATTCTTCTTCTCGTAAGTTTTACACCAATATTCTTGTTGTTTCCATTGCTTACTTTCCTTCTGCTCTTGTTCGCAGCAATTCTCTCTGTGTTGGCTACCTTGTCCCTATCACTTTGGATTTATTTTTCATGTTTCCCCTTTCTACTCTTGTTGGTTGTGCCCTCGTTCCTTTTCTTCCACCCCACTTTTTGCCTTGATAAGTATATCTTTTTTTCTGGCACCTTTTCATGCCCAAATTCTCACATGACTATTCCTCATCTCTCTATATGATTATTATATCTCCTAGTTATTTTGGGTTCCTTTTCACAAGTTGAAAACCCCCTGTAAGTCACCAAGAGTGTGGGTGAAGTTTTGTGCCTCTTCACTCACTCTTATTTTTTGAGGATGATGACATCTTAGATTCAGCCAATTTTGAAGTATTGATGATATATGTGGAAAATAAGTGAAACAAATATTCAAGTTTAGGAATGAATGGAAGAACAATATGGGGAGTGTTCAAAAGATCCAAAATCTCCACCATAACCGTTGGATGAAATAATGGGATCCCAAATCCCTGGATGGAAGAGTCAGACTATGACTAAATAGTCATAAGTTACAAGTTCTCATCCTTAAAGCTGGACAAAAATTTGAGAAATAAATATCAAGAGTTTGAGTTAAACCTTCCATCCCTTAAATACAATGAGTGGAAGACCAAGAATATAGTACATCTCTGACCAAAATTGACATGAAGGAAAATAAAGTTTCAAGTTGTGTCATTAATAATCATAGCTACCCTGGTATGAGATGACAAGAAATAAATAGAAGTATGAAAGGCCTACAATAATCAATCAAAATTCTTAGATGCTCGAAGAGGTAGAGTAGATGGAATTTATTACTTGAACAGGTCCAACAAGAGCTATCAAGGACCCAGATCTATGTATAAAAACCTAACTTCCTCTAGACAGTTGTCATACTTTTAAAGAATAGAACACCACCTAATATTTTGACTGTTCTAATAATATTCTACTACCTGATGCCATGAATGCTATAATTTGAATTCAATGAAAAACCTTCTATAAATAGTAGGATGCTAGGCATCCCAAATGGTGGCTCTATGGCCTTTACAATTCATATGTAATTCTTCATCGCTTGTAAATAATAGTGAATCATTTTTTGGTCTCTCAATCTGTCTTTAATTCTCATTTTGCCTTTGAGTGAATTTTTATTTTTGCAATGGTCGTTTGAGTTGATTCGCTTAATTTTATTAGCTATATTTTGTGGATCTAACTAGATGATTTTAGAATTTACATTCACCAAGGGGTATCGAGGTTTATTTATATTAAGGCCAATCAAGTGGAAGTGCTCTAATTTTGCTACCTGGATTTCATACACCTTCTTGTTGGTTCTCGAATTCACCCTTGCACATCAAGCCAAAGGAGAAGTGATAGGCAAGGTGGCCTGATATGTTAGGTGGTTCGCTACTGTTTGCATAAGTGATGTTGAAGAAGTATATCTTGATGTGGCCATACACCATCCTTATCAGTTCCACCTATGGCATCCTTTACTTTCTTTCTCACTCCTTTTTCCCCCTTTCCCCATTATGGTATAGTTAGTTGGAACCGAAGGAGATGACCTTCTTTGGAGATCGATCGCCTCTACCTCTCTTAGGTCTAGTGATTGTTCAATGTTGTTCAGAAATCTTTGGATGAGCCTCTTGCTCATCAGGTGCCAGTTTTTACACCAACACAAACAAAAAAGGATCCACAAAATAGATAAACAATAAAGTTACATAATAGCCGAGTAGGACAAACCTAAAATAAAACCATCAACACACTAGAGTTTTTACTATCAACAGCTAGAACCCCAAAAAAGACATCATGCCTCACATAGGGGACTATACCTATCAAAAAAACATAGTCAAGCAGAAATCCCCAGAAAAGATGCCCAACAACAACTATTTGTGCCATGAATTCTTCTATAATTCAAATTCAAAATTCAACCACTGTCTAGGTACAGACTCTTGCGTTCAACAAAAATATAATGATTATTAAAATAGTTTGAAACTATCGATTTTATCACATGAAGATATTCACCCTCAAATATATTTATATAACTTTTTGATAAATATTATAGGATTATACGTTTTAGATCTTGTATTTTCTATAAATATGTTAATCAAGATTATTATAACCATGTATTTTAAAAACAATAATACTATAATAAAAATTAAATAATTTTAACATATATCTAAATAATATTAGATTTTTATTAATGTAAATACTAACCTAAATGAATATGGTATCATAGTTTTCTTTATGTTAATACAAATCATGGTGATTGATAGTTATATTCAAACCTACAAATAATGCGACTATGGACCACCTACTCAAAACAATGATGTCTTTAGTGTAGTGAATTTAACCAGATATGTATTTTCTATGTGGTTATACTCTTTTGAGATAGAGGCATCTTAAAAATTTTAAACTTTACATTTTCAAGCACAGAGCATGTTCAATTTTGTTTGAATAATTTATTTTTGTTTCTTCTTTATAGTTGCAATGGTTATGAATTATAATTATTTATTACAAGGATATTCAGAGTCCTTACTTTAATTATATAAGGAAGTGACATTTTCATATACCATATAAATGGTAATGGTTATGAATTATTATTATTTATTATAACTATATTCTTAGTCCTTACTTTATTCATGTAGTAAAGTCATGTCCTCATAAAATCATATATGTGGGTTGACGTAAACCAATGTTAGAATGTTGAAATTTTTTTTACGCCTTTTCTTTTTAAAGTAAAGTTAACTAAAGCAATTATTTTTATGTCCATAAGACCATAAGTCATATAGGACAATGTGGTTTACGACATATGTCTGTATGTAGTGTTTATCCAAATAGATTCTAGGTCTTGGGGCATGGTTTATAATCCTAATTTCTATTACATTTGAACTTTGTATTCCTATTTATATTTTTAAAGTTTTCACCCTTTGAATTAAATTAAAGAAAGAATCTTTATTATTATTTTTTAAAGGGGTAAATATTTATTATGTGGTCACCATATAACCGTTACATAGTATATCGGCAACATGTGAGGGGAGAGATTTGAACCTAGGCCTCTCGATTTCAATACCCACTTGCTCTCCAACTCCTCTACATTTGAACTAAATTAATGAAAGAAATGAATGAATATCTAAAATGTTAGTTATTCTTACTATTCATTAATTCTATTGTTTGTTTGGTTGTCCTATATAATTATTCATTTATTCTTTTAGATGGCTTAAAATAAAATAGTTGAGATTTTTTTTTAATTTCACTTTAAAAATATATTTTTTCAATAGGATTTTTATATGCATACAAAAATGGTTATGTAAAAATTAAAGTATTATATTCTATAAAAGGAAGGACAAATGTCTCTTTAATGGTATAATGGTAGAAATTTTATTGTAATAGGGTTGGATTATGCACTTGTATAATATTTATGTATATGAAAAATTAATTTTGATACCATCATTTCCTACTATGGTTTAATTTTTCTCTTAATTATTTTAATTTTTTATTTCTAATAAACAATTGAAATGAGGAGGAATGTCTAAATTGGATGTGAAGGCTAATGATTTTACAGATGAAATCACCCTTTACCCTTTATTGTAAGTTGATGATTTTGATAATATTATTTATTAATTAAATGTGATTTATGTAATGACAAAATTAAGGTGGTAATTAGGATCATGTATGTAGATGATGTTGTATTACAGGTTTTGTGATATACATGTGGAATGTTCAATTCCATATCTCTTGATTTAAAACATCCTTTATATGTAATTGAATTAAAATTCCACCTTAATACAATTGGAATATTGGTTTCTCTATAGAATATACAACCAAAAAAAGTAACACAAAAAAAATAACAATGGAGTACGAGGAATAATCTATGGATGAACTAACTAATTAATTTAAATTAAATCAAGAAAAAATTATAGAGATTCTACCCACCATGGATTCATATAAAATTGATAGGATTATACAAACCAAACAATAGTCTCTCAATTCAAGAAAAGAAGACCCTATAAGTTAAATTTTAGTATCATTTCCTCTACCAAGTATTCTATAGAGTATAATATGACATTTCAAAACTAAAAAATACAATAATTTCATTCAATACAATTATAATTCATTCAATCAAATGGTGATCAAAATTAGGAGTGGGAACGGGATCGAGAGCGAGACCAGGTGCATCTGTGGACGATGGCGATGGCGATGGCGAGAATGGTGGGTCGATGGATAGTGCTGGTCTGGCAGCTTTGTCCTCAAGCCCTGCAGTTGGTGTTGGGCCTACTGCAAGCCCACTCAGCATTTGTCATGGTGAAGACCCAAACGGTGCGGTGAAGTCGACGTCTGTTAATGGTAGGGTTTCACCTTCCTCTCTTTCCAAAACGTGACCTTGGTCTTTGTCCTTTGCGAATAAAGTCAGGACCTCGACTGGAGCGTTCTCTTTTCAAACTCCTTTGCCCTTCTCTGTTTCGGGCACTAAAGTTTCGTTTCCAAGCGAGGCTATGGAGCCACTAATCTTTCAAGAGTCCCTCTCTCTGGTTGGGAAATTTGTCGGTGCCCAACCTGATATGGAAACTATCCGTGAATGGGCCCTTTCTAAATGGCATCTGTCTGGAATCATGGAGCTCATGGCATTTCCTAGGGGGTTCTTTATGATAAGGCTAAACAATGCCCTCGACACCCAACGCATTCTCACTGGTGGACCCTGGTTTTTCGGTCGTCGAAGCTTGTTTCTGCGAAGATGGGGGGAAGACTTCAACCCTGAAACTCAGTCTATCAACATTGCTCTGATTTGGATCAAACTCCATGGGCTTCCCCCACAGTTCTTCTATAATGATGCTCTCAAAGGCATTACTCAACTGATTGGAGATTTAGTTGCCATCGACCCTGCTACCAAAGCAAGATCCAGAATGACTTATGCTTGTGTCTGTGTCATGGCTAATCTGGATTCGGCTCTATCGACCTGCATTGGCATCAATGTCGGGAGCTTCAGAAGATGTCAAGGGGTTGAGTACGAGAACAAGCCTGCTTTTTTTTTGGAGTGCAACAATCAGGGTCACTTGGATTCTCAATGCCCTTCCCAAAAAAAATATATCCCCAACGATTCAGGCAGGAAGAAGGATTCCCAGATCCCCAACGTTTAGAAAAAGGCTCCTGGCAGGGGCCATGGCCATTCTGCAGGCCCCCCTAAAACATCTGCTCCTAACAATGTAAGTGCTCCACCTTCTCGTTCTAATCATTTCGCTCCTTTAAATAATCTTCAAACTAGTGAGGACATCTTCGATGACCTTCCCATAGATCCAAACATCTCATCCACACCCTCTGTGATTCAGTCTCCCTTGTCCAAGGGTAAGGAGGAAATGACCTCCCCAAACTCACCCTCAAATTTTGGTCCCTCTCACCTTCATCTTCCCTTCCCAACCCTTCCCCTGACTCAAAACCATCCTCTTACCCTCTCCCCTGAGTCTTTTGCCCTATGCTAGTCTCCTCGTTCTCCATCCCCCCATAGGCATGTTCCTGGGACCAACACCACCATAATTCTTCAGTCATCCAGCCCTCTGAAATCTCCCATTCCCACCCCCAAAGCTGATGTCAACAAAGATCATAGAAGGGGAAGACCGTCCAATGCTGAAAAGCTTGCCAAAGCAGCTGAGATTGAAGTGGCTAATGGATCTGTGCCTACCTCCTTGGGCCCTACTTTCGAACAACCCACCCATCAAGATTTGGATGAGGTTAGACCTAAACTTACTCTGTCTCAAGGGAGAGGCAGAGGTTGCAAAGCAAATCCCAAGTCAAATCAATGAAGTTTGTCTCTTGGAATGTCAGAGGCCTCAACGGAACTGCCAAACAGAGGACTGTCAAGTCGGTGAGAAAAAACCTAAAACCAAATATCATGTTTCTTCAAGAATCTAAACTGGATGAGAATAGTAGCAATCAAGTTTGCAAGCTAATCTGGGAAAATAGCAATTTTGCCTTTTGCCCCTCCTCAGGGGCATCCGGGGGTCTCCTTTGCTTGTGGGATCCGTCAACTATCGAGGGGAGAGTTCTTTCAGTCTCTGACAGAACCATCAACATTTTGTTCACTAATAAAGTCACCAACCTTCAATGGATTACCACTAATGTTTATGGACTAAACAGTCCTGTCAATAGAAGATTGTTGTGGGATAACATTACCGCAATGCACAATAACTTTCTTGACTTTCCTTGGATGCTCTGTAGCGACTTCAATACTCCCCTTCACCTGCTTGACAAGAAAGGAGGCAATCCGATCACTAGTCATTCCATTGAAGATTTCAGCGAATTTTTCCACCTCAACGAGCTTATGGACTTACCACTCCAAGGATTCAACTATACATGGAGCAACAGACGAGCGGGCATTCATCACATCCAAATTTGGCTTGACAGATTTCTCTTTTCCAAAGAACTCATTCCTATTTTTGGCGATGCTAGGCTTCATAGTCACCCAAAAATTGGATCTGATCACAACCCTATAATTATGGATTGTTCCTGACCCCAGAAAACCTTTAAAACCCCTTTCAGGTTTGAGAAGATGTGGCTCACTCATCCAGATTTATGTCGGTGCATTCGACAATCGTGGTAGCAAAACCTTTGTCCAAACCCTATCTCGAATATTTTCCTCAAACTCAAAGCAGTCAAACTCAAGCTGAAATATTGGAACTGGGAGGTTTTCGGCAACCTCTTTAGTGAAAAAAATCTTCTTCTCGATGAGCTCATAAGGGTGGAAAATCTGATTTAGGGAGGGTATCAGAGGGTTGAAACGTTCACGAAATAAAAATGACTCCTTTCAAACCTTCACAATGTTTTGGCTAAGGAAGAGTCCTACTGGAGGCAAAAATCCAGAAGCCTCTGGCTCAAAGAAGGAGACACCAACATGAAGTTTTTCCATGCTTCCACCTTGCGCCATAGAGGTTCAAATAAAATCTTAGAGTTGACCAAGGCTGATGGTACCATTGTCTCTGATATCCATGCCATCAGACAGGAAGTTGTGCACCACTTCCAAGAAATCTTAGGTCCAAGTGTTGACTGCCACCCTCGCACAGCAAGTTCTTTGCTTCAGAACATTCCAATGATGGTGTCTAACGATGATAATGAGAAATTGCTCCAATCCTACACTGAAGAGGAGATCAAAGATGTCCTATTTGCAATGGAACCCGACAAGGCCCCTGGACCCGATGTCTTTCCACCTCAATTTTTTCAACACTTTTGGGATATTGTGGGCCCTGATGTTGTTGCTGCGGTTAAATTCTTCCAGAGAGCCAAAAATATGTCGAGAGAAGCCAATTCCACCTTCATTGTTTTAATTCCCAAGTCTAATGATCGTGCTTCCCTCTCCGACTTCAGACCTATAAGTCTCTGTAGTGTCATCTACAAACTTATCACCAAAGTTATGGAAAACAGGTTGAAAGACATCCTTCCCTCCATCATTAACCAGTGCCAAGGTAGCTCGATCAAAGGCGGATTCATTTCGATGGAGTGATAACCGTCCACGAGTTGGCTCATTCGACATCTAAAAACAAAAAACCCAGTATGTTCCTTAAGCTTGACATGAACAAGGCTTTTGATCGGGTTTCATGGAAATTCCTGTTCAAGGTCCTTGAGAAGTTTGGGTTTCACAAAGATTGGGTTCAGAGGGTTCAATAATGTATCTCTACTGCTTGGTTCTCTGTTCTTATCAATGGTTCACCTGCTTGCTTTTTTCCAAGTTTTAAAGGCATTCGCCAAGGGGACCCTCTGTCACCCTTCCTCTTCATCATTTTGGCCGAAACCCTTGGAAGGACCCTTTTTGCTGCCTGCATCAGTGGACTCATATCTGGGATCAAACCAGCCTCAACAACCAATGCCATCTCCCATCAACAGTTTGTGGATGATACTATTCTTTCCTCTCATGCTTTTGTCCCCGAAGCAAAAATTATTAAGAGTACCTTGACTCTTATGAAGAGGCGGTTGGCCAGAAATTCAATTACCGCAAAAGCAAGCTATACTTCCTCAATACTCCCATCCATAGGCAAAACAGGATTGCTGATATCCTTAGGTGTATCATTGGGAGCCTTACAAATACTTATCTTGGATTATCGCTTTTTCATGGAAAATTGGTCTCAGCTATGTGGAACCCTATTCTAGATCATCTCAACAAGAAGCTTGCAGGCTGGAAAAGTTCATTGCTCAGTCAGGCAGCCAAAGCCACTCTGGTCCAGGCTTGCTTGCAAAGTATTCCTATTTTTTTCTTATCCATATTTAAATATCCTGCTTCCATCTGCCAAAGAATTGAGAAAATTCAACGCATATTCCTTTGGGCGGGAAATGAAAACAAGAACAAATTTCCCCTCGTTGCCTGGGACAAGGTTTGTTCCAAGAAAATGGATGGAGGTCTCAGATTCAGGTACATCAAGCAAATGAACATGGTTGTCATTGCCAAGTAGTCCTGGAGACTTACCATCAATGAAAAAGCCACCTGGATTGACATCATCAAAGCTAAATACCTTCATCAGGTTCCCTTTCTTGGATAGCACAACCTTCCTAGCGGATCTCATTTCTGGAATGGTGTCACTAAAACAAGGAAGATCATCATGGAAGGCTTAAGGTGGTGTATTGGAAATGGATTGACCATTCGTTTTTGGGACAACCTGTGGATCCGTGACAAACCTCTCAGCCAAGATCCTCATCTTGTTGTGCTCAAGACGGTGACCGAAGCCACCTTTGGAGATAAGGTGTATCATTTCATTAACTTAGGCATTACAAGACCCGAATGGAAACACCTGGATCTGAATGGGCCTAGACATATCATCAAGGCACTTAGGCGGTTACAAAACTTACTGAGGAGCTGCATAATCCCTAGCTCTCACAAATATGACTCCATGGTTTGGAACCTTGAAGATTCAGGGCATTTCACTGTTAAATCTGCCTACTACAGCCAAGAAGTTCCCAGTGATGGTCATGACGTATCTAATATGGTCTGGGTTCCCAAGATTATTCCCAAGGTCAAATTCTTCTACTAGTTGGCCATCCAAAATAGAATCCTCACCACTGAAAATTTGATAACCAGAGGGCTTCTCATCCCCAATTGGTGCATCCTGTGTAAAAACGCCTGTGAGTCTACTACGCATGTTTTTCTGGAATGTCCCTTCTCCCTTGCAGTGCTCAACCAGGTTTTCAACACTTTCACCATCTCCGTAGCCCTCCCTCATTCCATTCCCCTCCTTTTTCAACAATGGCCCAGGCCTTTCAAGAGCAGCCAACTCAAATTCATGTGGCAAGCTTGCCTTCACATTTTTCTATGGCAGATTTGGCTTGAGAGAAATGCCAAAATTTTCAAAAACCTTGCCACAAATGAGAAGATTGTTGTTGCCAAAATCTTGGCCCTTGCTATGGAGAATGCCTCTCTTGTCTCATCGTCCAAACCCCCCTACGGGCCTTGAATTGGATTTAACAAATCATTTCAATCTTTTCAATTTTTTTGCAACTCCTCGTACTTCTCTCAACAGGTCTGTAATCAAGTGGGCCTTACCTCCTTCTGGGTGGCACAAGCTTAACTTCGATGGCACGGCCAAAGGCGACCCTGGAGCGGCTGGCGGAGGTGGAATTCTCAGAAATCACAGAGGAGAAATAATTTTGGCGTTTGCTCAGAACTTAGGAATTCAGTCTAATAATATGTCTGAGGCTCAGGCCTTGCTCCAAAGCTTGATTCTCTTGGAAGGCTTGACTATCAATAAACTCATCATAGAAGGAGACTCATTGCATTGCATCAACTGGCTCAATGGAACCTTTGTGCCTCCCTGGGCCCTTGTTTCCATCTTCGAAGAATGCAAGACACTAATTGGCCTTTACCCAAAATTAATATTTCAACATCAATATCGGGAAGGAAACAAAGTTGTGGACTAGCTTGCTAACAAGGGAGTTGACACAACAGACATTCAGGTTTGGAGAGATTCCTTCCCAATCGGCATAAGGGATGCTTCTTCAAGTTCCAATGTTTGCACAATGTGAGTGCGTTTCTGGGCTTCGAGTTTTCCCCCTGTGGCTGCGTCTTGGCATCTTGGAGCATTTTCGCGTCACTTTTCACAGTTGGTTGCAAAATTTCAGCTTGCCGCGTTATCAAGACTTTTATCTATCTTCAATGGCAGTCTTCCATTCTGTCGTGATATCGCGACCTTTTTTCTCTCCGGGTGCTTTTTTGCAAACTTGTCACGATATCGCGACACTTTTTGGCCTTCAGACGCTCCCTTGCTTCTTGTCACGATATCGTGACACTTTTTCTCTCTCCAACGGCGGTCTTCCTTTTTGTCACGATATCGCGACATTTTTTCTCTCTCCAACAACGGTCTTCCTTTCTATTGCAATATCGCGACATTTTTTCTCTCTCCAACGGCGGTCTTCCATTTTTGTCACGATATCGCGACACCTTTTCTCTCTCAAATGGCAGCCTTACATTCTGTAGCGATATCGTGACCTTTTTTCTCTCCAACGACGGTCTTCCATTTTTGTCACGATATCGCGACACTTTTTCTCTCTTCAACGACGGTCTTCCATTCTGTCACGATATCGCGACCTTTTTTCTCTCCATCGGTGGTTTTCCATTTTTGTCGCGATATCGCGACCTTTTTTCTCTCCATCGGTGGTTTTCTATTTTTGTCGCGATATCGCGACACCTTTTCATTCTCCAACGGCGGCCTTCCATTCTGTAGCGATATCGTGACATTTTTTCTCTCCAACGGCGGTCTTCCATTTTTGTCGTGATATCGCGACACTTTTTCTCTCTCCAACGGCGGTCTTCCATTCTGTCACGATATCATGACATTTTTTCTCTCCAACGGCGGTCTTCCATTTTTGTCGCGATATCGTGACCTTTTTTCCCTCCAACGGCGGCCTTCCTTTTTGTCACGATATCGCGACATTTTTTCTCTCCAACGGCGGTCCTCCTTTTTTGTCATGATATCGCGACATCTTTTCTCTCCAACGGCGGTCTTCCTTCTTGTCACAATTTCGTGACACTTTTCCTCCTAGGCTGCGGATCTTCAGATTGTCGCGATTTCACTACACTTTTTGTCCTCTACTGCAATCCTCCAGATTGTCGTGATTTCGTGACACTTTTTCATCTTGGTAGCGGTCTCCTAATTTGTCGCGATATCATGACAATTTTCCTCTTCGGCAGTGGTCTTCATTCTTGTCGTGATTTCGCGACACTTTCTCTTCTCGGCAGTAGGCTTCCACTTTCATCGTGATTTCGTGACTCATTTTCCATTTCGACTGCGGTCTTCATTCTTGTCATGATTTTGTGACTCTTCTTCTCGTCCGGCTCCAACCTAGCAACTTGTCGTGATATCGTGACACCTTTCAACATGTTGCGATATCGCGACATCACCATTTTGGTCATGATTTCGTGACACCTTCCCTAGTGCGAAGGTTTGCCAACTCTCTATTACTTTCTTCTTGGACCACCTCGGTCGTTATGGATTTCTTGTAATCTCTCTTGTACAAGGTTCAGGGACCTTTCAACACCCTTTCTACCAATCAAAAAAAAAAATTAGGTTCCTTGAATAGTTAAAATAGTTTTAGCTAAAGTATATATCTTTAATGTGGCTTTTACCAAGATATGGAAAGTTCAACTCCTAGGATAGATAGTTTTTTAGGATGAATAAATGATGATAAAATGCCCCATGAGTGTGGGTATGATGAATTGAGTATAAGTAGAATTGAAACTTGGATAAGAGGGTTCAAAATAGTGTATAAGAGAATGTCAAAAGATATTTTAAAATTGTGGTCATGAAAGCAATATATAAGAACTCTTAGTAAAGGAAAAAAAGAATAATACGAATACTATTTTTTAATCATTTAGAGCTTAAATTCGAACTCTCAATGATTGTTGCTTTTGTAGTTATAATTAGTAATAACATGATAATAAAAATATTGTGTATAATAAGTTGCTTCTCTCATGTTATTTCTCTTTTACAAGACTACAAAATTTTACACAAGATTAAAGTGGTCAAAATTTTAAGCAATGATTTATATAAATTCCATATATTAATAGATAAATTCATATTTAATTATAGATTATTTAGAGGAAATTAGGTTCTATATGGTAGATTCCTGGTATTCTAATCCTTATTTTTTAAATTAAATAGATTGTTCTTTATGCATGTGAAGGGATACATAGTCTATGCTAAATTATATGGATTTTTTCATTTTTCTATATTAGATGTTTACTTTCTATTTTGAATCATGAATTACAATAATTAACATATCTATATGAATAATGTGGCACAAACAATGTGTGAGAGAATTACAAACTATAAAAAAAATAGTGGCAATGGTGATAGCTTGTAAGAATTGTTTTTATAACATGAAGATATTTTCCCTTGAATATATTTGTTATAGTTTCATAATTATTGTGAAATTGCATTGCATGGATGTGACATCTTTTCTAATGAATATCTTAATAAATATTACTAATAAGCATATATTTTTAGTAAATTTACATATAGCAAAATTTAAATAATCTTAACATAATTTTTTAAATAATGTTGTATATTTGTCTATGAAAATAGTGAACTTAAATGGATGAAGACAATATCATAATTTCCATGCCAATACACTTGGTAAGGGTGATTTATAGTTAGATTCAAACCTATAAATACTCTTGTTATAGGCCACTTAATATTGAAATAAACTATGTATTTCGTGTAATGAAATTGAGTAGACACTTATTTCCTATGTGGTTATTCTCTTTTGAAATTTATGCAACTTCAAAATTTAAAAATTTATTCTTTCGAGTGTCAAGCTTGTTTAATTTTATTTGAATCATTTATTTCTATTTTTTCCATACACTAACAATGTTAGTGATGTATGAGAATATTCAAATATTGATATATAGTCCTTACTTTATCCATATAATAGAGTCACCTTCTCATTGAATAATTTAAGTGGGTTGAAGTAAATTGATGATTTAATGTTAAAAAATATGCTTTCCTTACTAGATTTTGACTTTAAATTAAATTATAAAAATAAATGAAAATAAAAGGATATTCATTTTTCCTATGCTTCAATATTTTTTGTGTGCTTGTTTATACATATTTATTATTATTTTATTTTTCATGATCACACAAAATAAAATAAATGTTTTTTAAATTATTTATTTATAATATATTATTTAATTTTAAAATTTATTTTTATCTCAAATATGTTTTTATATCCATAAACATTGGTTATATAAAAGTTATCATACTTTTTGTTACAAAAAGAGTTATATATGCCTCTACTATAAGAGAAGGTTTTCTAGAGTAGAGTAGAATTATGTGCTTGTTCTATACTCTTATGCATATCTATAAATAGATAGAAATGTTGAATTCCCACTAAAAATTAATGTTGGACATTTTGAGTGGATAAGTTGTCATTGATGTAGAGAGTGAGTGGTCATTAATGTCAAGATTTCCACACCAGTCAGTGGCAGTTTAAGTGGGCAACATCAGTTTCAGGTTCTCCAGTTTTAGTTGATCAAGACCCGATTTGAAGACGTCGGATGTGGTTTAAAGTGCAAAAAGCCTAAGTGAATAATATTATAATATTTTTTATAATATTACAAAAGGAAGTTATAAATTAATTAATATAATTTTTATTATAAATTAATTTATTATTTAATTTAGTTAACTTAAAGTTATTTAAATTAATTATAAGATTAATTTATATTAATTTTTAACTAACCCTAAGGAGGGTTATTAAAATTAATTTGAAATTAAAAATTGATTTTTTAAGCACCAACATGGGAAGAACATTTATCATGTGTATAAAAGGGGGATTACTCACCTTACCATAACCCCCAATGGTTTTCGAATGATATCCCATGCTATGCAAACTATATGCGAATCGAATGTGCAACAAAGGTTTTTAATTTTTAAAAGTGCTAAGGGAAGGCTAGAAAATATCATCAACCAAGGAGGGAGCCTTGGTCACCAACTATTGGTAGCACAGTTGGCAACCGTGGCAGTGGCAAGTCATTAGGGCAGCAACAGGTGCAGGTTCGAATCCCCATAGAGGATCATTTTGGTTTTGCTGGAAAGTGTGGTGGATAAGGTAGAAAGGGAAGTAAGGTTGACTTCCTTTATGTGAGCACCTATATCCCACGCGGTGGGCTCCAAAGTGCTAAGGCAATTGGCACTTGGGGAGACGGTGTATTGAATCACGTCGAAACCCTTTTGAGGGATAATAAGGTATGCATTAAAGTTTGAGCACTGAATTTGTCGGAGAAGCTTGTTAAGGAATTTAAAATTATTTTTTGCATATTTCATGTGGTATATGAGGTTTTAGGGAGTTATAAGGATATTTCAAAATAAATTTTTGATATTTATTTGTTTTAGGGTTTGAAAAATAAATAAAGGTGTTTTAGAAATATTGGTTGTGATTTTTATGGTGTTGAATATTATTTTAAGTTGGAGTTGATAAGGTGTATCCAAGTAATTGTCTTTATGTATGGTTTTAGGAGTATTAATTTAAAAGGGGGAAATAAGGTATATTTGAGCATTGATTATTTTTTTGTCCAAGGAATATTTGAGAGAGTATTGGAGTAATATTTTGACATCTAACCTACTTGAGTTTGGCAAAGAAGTGTTTATGATTGTGGTAGATTTGTATGGTCTACTTATCATCAAGCAAAAATGTATGAGCACATTCTTCTTTGATTGATTTGATTGGTTGGTTTTCTAAAAAAAAACTTTGGAGTGAAAAGGACTTGATTAGGTTTCCTTATTGAGTTTTTGAGCTTATGTGAGATTGTTTTATAAGCATTGTTGTTGAGGTGATTAAGTTATGAATAACTTGAGCTAAGATTTGGAAAGAACATAAGTATCATTGGTATGTGAGATTGGTTGATAACCATTATTGGAAATATTTTGAGTGAGGTTTAAAATACTTGGACTAGGGTTTGTGAGAAAGGATTATTTCATTGAGTGATTGGTTGAGTAGAGTTGGTTGAGCTTAGTCAAGTGGATGCGTGTAGTAATAGCTCAAGTTATATGAAATAAATTGTTCTATATTCTGAATTTATTTGAGAAAGAGGTTAAGTGTTGATGAGTGTGAAACATATTGAGTCTCTAGAAATTCTCTATAAGTTTTTGTGATACAAGAGAGATTTAAATTGATTGAGAGTTTGTGAGTGTGAAGCATATTGATTCTCTAACAATTCTTTGTATGTTTCTAAAAGAGTGATTGAAATTAATTTAGCATTATGATGAATTTGAAGCATATTGAGTCTCTAAAAATTCTCTTTATGTTTTTATGGGATTGGATAAGTTCTAGTGTGGACTTATTGAGCAAATTTAAGGTAAGTATTTGAGAAGACTTGTGGATAGATTTGTGTGAGCTTTTTTGAAAGCTTACAATACAGATTGAGAGTATATTTGAAAAATTTCTAGTAAGGACTTGTTAAGCATACTTGGACAAGTTCTAGTGAGGATTTGTTGAGCAAATTTGGGTAAGTTATAGAAAGGACTTGTGGAAATATTAACGTGAGATAAGTCTTTGAGAAGACTTGTAAGCAGAGTTGATTGATTTGTTTAAACCTTGAGTTAAGGTTTGGGGTAGATCTAGCAGAGTTGATTTATGATTAAGTCAAGCTTTGTGTAAGGCTTGAGGATAGATTTGTGCTAGACAGAAGGACTATTTTTAGAATAGGTTAGAGGAAAATTTTTTACTATATTGAAGGACTATATTTAGTACATATTTTAGGATAGAGTTTCATGCAGATTTAACGATAGGTTTGTGCCAAAACAGAGAGAGATATTGGGCAGATTTGTTCTAGATCGAAGTACTATGTTTAGTACAGAGCTGAGAGCAATATTTGGAAGGTGACATAGTATATAGGATGACAGTCTCTAGTGGATACAGATCCATTAGCTAGGGCAGTCTAGACAGGTGTCTTCAATGGATAGAGATCCATTAGCTAGCGGAGCAGGGGCAACAATTCTTCTAGAATTTCACCAGTCAAAGCTAATGAGAAAGGATTTCTCCTATGGATAGAGATCCATAAACTTGATTAGGGTATTTGTGTCTCCTTTGGAAAAAGGTCCATAAAAATTGTAATAGGCAAAGGCTTCCTAAGATATTGATTGACAGAATTTTAGTGAAATATTTTCTTCGTGGAGTAGCCCACATTGGATGAACCACATAAAATTGATGTCTCTATTATGTGTGGTGATTTATGCATTGCTTTGATTACTACTATTGATATTGTTTTCTTTACATTGCATAATATTTATTGAGAAAGTAAAGTAAAAAGTGGTTTTATATTATTCACCCCCCTCTTAGTATAAGCTTGTGTTGTTCAATTGGTATCAAAGCGGGTTTCTTCAAAAAAATTTAACAGCTTGAAGGAAAATATTTCAAGAACACAATGGATTCCAAGAATGTGTTCTCAAATAATTCAACACCAATATTTGATAGAAGTGATTATATATATTGGAGTATGAGAATGAAGATTCACCTAATGGCACTCGACAATGAAATTTGGGAAGTAATTGAAAATGGATACATACCAGCAGCTGATCCACCTACAGATAAGGAAGGTAAGATTATACAACATTACAATTCAAAAGTAATAAATGCACTTTTGAGAGGTTTGAATACAATAGAATCAATAAAATTTATGCATTGTAAATATGCAAATGGAATTTGGGATAAGTTTCAAAGCATATATGAAGGAGATAAAGGTGTCAAGAAAGCAAAGATATGAAATATCAAAGGAAAATTTGAATATTTAAGAATTAAGGATGAGGAAAACATTAGTGCTTATCTACTTCTTGTGGATGAGGTTGTTAATGCCTTGGAAGTACTTGGATATCAGACTAAATAATCTAATATTTGTGATAAGATCTCATGATCTCTTCCAAAGAGATTTAGTGAAAAGAATTATACTATAGAAGAATCAAAATATGGCTATTCTTTGACAAGAGATATGTTAGGACCCTCAATTCTAACATTATTAGTTAGTATTAGTTAGTATTATTAATCATTTAATTATTATATTATTAACTTATAAAGTGAACCATCACAACCCTTCATAACGTGAACCATCATGTCTCTTCATATGTGAACCATCATGTCTCTTCACCAACGTAGCTTTAGGGTAGATATATATATTAGGTTGGCCATCCATATCAAATCATCCAAGAAGAAGAATAATAAGCATATATTCTAAGAAGGGAGCCCCCTATAGTGGCAAAGCGATTACAAGGGAGACCCCTTTGAGTGGTCCGCGATTACATTTACATTAATTTGTTAATAATTTTATAGTAAGACATTGGGGTCTTAATATTTGGTATCAGAGCCATGTGGGACCTAGTCATGTGGGAATTACTCAAATATATTCATCAAATCACTTCTGTGTGTGAGTATCAAACTCGGTTTGAGGATATCACCAAACACAACACAATATTGGATGAATCAATTCTCATCAATGGCTTCATTAGGGGATTAAAATAGGAAATTAGAATGGAGATGACAAGGTTCAATCCCTATACCATGATGCAGACCTATGGATTGGCAAAATTAGCTGAAGATAAAATCAATGCACAACAACAATTAGGGAAACCACTTATGGAAAAATCATCGACCACTTACATCTCTCCCAAACCTATGCATAATGGAAGGGCACAAATCACTTACACAACCCCCAAATCTAATTTAAATTTACAAATTAAACATCTTAGCTTTGAGGAGATGAAGGAACGATGAGCAAAAGGACTCTATGATAATTGTGATGAAAATTTTGGACCCCACCATACATGTGCTACACTAACATTGTATTTATTGAAGGAAGTTGATTCCTGTATCTCCATAAAGCAAGCAGATGAGGTAGTTGTGTTTGAAGTGACTAGTGTACCTACTCACTACAATGAAGACAATGAGATCAATGTGCAAGAAGTGATTGATTTACCAAGCAAGGACAAAGTAGACATACCCAAAGTGATCAATGCTAACCAAACATGCACTCTACAAGACCTACACATACCTTCCTCACCAATAGTGAGTTCTTGTCATATGACCAAACCTATTCAGAACCAACGCAGAGTGACTACACACTCCTTCTTCGTTGGCTCTACCAAGGAGTCAAAAAATGATATGAAATCATTACCATCACTTTTGATGCATCATTCTAAATAATTTTAGGAACCCCAAGGGTTTCCCTCCCATCGTCATCATGATTTTCCTAAGGGAGATTCTACTATTGTTCTTGGCAACCCCCCGCTAATGCTTCATCCTTCTTGATATCCCTACCTACGAAAGGATGCCATTAAAAGAGTCCAAGAACTTACACAAATCCTTCTTGGAAAACAAAGGACAAAGCTTCTCACTTTGAGATTTGAGGAAAAAGCTCTTTTTAAGGAGGGTGGCATGTTAGGATCCTCAATCCTAACATTATTAGTTATTATTAGTTAGTATTATTAATAATTTAATTATTATATTATTAACTTATAAAGTGAACCATCACAACCCTTCATAACGTGAACCATCATGTCTCTTCACCAACGTAGCTTTATGGTGGATATATATATTAGGTTGACCATCCATATAAAATAATCCAAGAAGAAGAATAATAAACATATATTCTAAGGAGGGAGCCCCTATAGTGGTAAAGCGATTACAAGGGAGCCCCATTTGAGTGGCCTGCGATTACATTTACATTAATTTGTTAATAATTTTATAGTAATACCTTGGGGTCTTACCAAGATATGTTACTTGGTATTATTATGGACTTTGAGTTAAGAATAAAATAGGAACCTAATATTTGGAAGGAATCAATATTTAAAGCAATCAAGGAAATAAAGGATAAGAAGTCAGAATCGAGCCATGAGTCATCAAGTGATGAAGAAGCTAATTATGGCAGAAGGAATAAGGATTCAAGAAGATTTAAAGATGCAAAATATGTTAGATGCGTCAACTGTGGAAATTATGGTCATTATGCAATTTATTATCGAGAATCTTAAAATAACAATGATGAAGAAAAATATAGGTACCAAAAATAAGGCAAGGATGGACAAAAAATACAAGGAAAGAAGTTCTTTCAAAGATAAAATATGAGCTACTATACAGACAAGTCAAGTAAGTACTCAAGTGATAGTGATAATAGCTTTTTAGATAATGATAAATATGATTTCCTATTTATGATTTAAGAAAAAGAAGAAGTCAATAAAAGGTCACCAATAATTCTCAAGTGTTTTAGATGTGGTAACTTTAGACATCTTGAAGATATTTGTACAAGGAATGGTTTTAGTTTCAATTATGATGAATATGAGGATGCACTTAAGGACCATAATAAAATCTTCTAATGGCACTATAAGAAGAAGAATATGATCCTATATAAGATATGTCAAAATAAAATGAATATGTAGACAAAGGCAAATAAACATAAGAAGAATCAGAAAAATAAGTTTTGATCTTAAGGCCTAACTTATTTATGCTCTTGACACATTAAAGAAGGTAAGAAAGCAAAAATCTAAAGTTGAATTTTAGTTTCAAGAATTTGATGAAGAAAGAGGAAAGTTAATAGAGGATCTAAACAAGTCAATGTCTAAGACAAAGAAGTTCAAGGATAAGTTAGAAGCAAAGATCTTAGAATGTGAAAGGTTAGAACAAGAAGTAGCTCTACTAAGGGAAGATTTAGAAAAATCCAAGGATAAGCTACACAAGTTTGGAAAGAGTTCAAAAATTATGGATAATATTATCAAGATACAAAGAAGGTCAACAAACAAAACAGGTATTGGTTTTGAACAAGCTCAAAATAAACATGAAGAAGAGTCAACCTCAAGTTCTGAAGAAGAATAAACTTCAGTAGAAGACAGTGTAACAGAAAGTGAGACTTCTGAGGATGAGTTGGAAAAAAAAAAGTTCAACACGGAAAGGAACAATGCACAAAGAATAAATAGATGGAACATCAATCATAATAGGTTAAGAGAGACTAAGATACCAATGAGGTCAAGACAAGGAAGTTTCAATGGATGATGTTTCTCATGTCACAAATTTGGGCACATGGCTTCATAGTGTAGGACACATGAAAGAAAGGAATATGGGAATTTCAAGAACAAATAACTTTTCCATGGGTATTGCTACTCATGTAATCAATTTGATCACAAGGCAATAAATTACAGGTTTTATGATAGAAAATAGTATGACTTCACCAGGAGAAATTCCAAGACATTTGCACCTCCAAGGAATAATAACTTTAAGTGTTATAAGTGCAATAATGATGGACATAGAACAAAATTGTGTAGAGCAGACATTTTAGAATCAAGCATAAACAGGAACAAGAACAGGAATAGGAATAGGAATATGGATATAAATAGGAACACGAATGTGGACATGGATAGGAACAGGAATAGGAGCAATCAAATAAATTAGAAGGATCAAATTAGAAGGAAAGAGTGAGATTGAAATACTCATTATATTTTTCATTGCTAAAACAAGTTATAATTTATAGGTGTTTAGCTCCATTTATTTACGTAAACCAAATCTCCCTAAATTAGACAAAGTCTAACTTATTTCCTTTATGCTCTCAACAAGAACAACAAACGCGCTAAACAAACTTAGCTACATAGGAATAGAAATATAAACTATCAAAGTCTAGCATTCTCCCCATTAAATTTGAGAGGGCTGATAAGAAAGTATCTCAGCTTTATATACTGAGCTTTAGCAACTCCTTTGGTGAAGATTTATGTTATGTTGTCTAAAGTGTTGCAATGTCGTAGCTCAATCACCTTCTTCTCCATGATGTCTCAAATGAAGTGATAATTCATGTTGAAGTGTTTTAACCTATGGTGGAGGATAGGATTATGTGCCAATTTAATGGCACTCATATTATCACAATACAATATGGTAGGATCATTTTGTCTTTCACCTATTTCTTCAAGTAATTTTCTCAACCATAAGGCTTGGGTACTAGTATTTGTGATTGCTATGTACTCAGCCTCAATATATGATAGTTATACAACAGTTTGCTTTTTAGAACTCCAAGTAATTAGTCCTGATCCAAGACTAAAACAATTCCTTAAAGTAGATTTCCTATCATCTATATTGTTGCACCAATCACTATCACTAAAGACAACTAATTTTATAGTATTACATTTGTGGTAATGGATCCCATAATACAATGTACCCTTTACATATCTCAAAATTCTTTTAGTTGATTGTATATGAAGTTCATATGGATCATCCATATACCTTGAAACTAGAGAAACAACATATTTAATATTCGGTTGTGTGTTGGTGAGGAACATTAGACTCACAACCATGCTCCTATAAGTGGTCTTTTCAAATTTTTATTCTCCATATTCTTTGTATAATTGTATCCCATGACCTAATGGAGTTACAACAGACTTGCATTGCTCCATAGCAAATTTCTTTATCATGTCATGAGTATATTTATGTTGGCATATGAAGATCTCATTTCTTGTTTGATGTACCTCCATTCCTAGAAAGTAATGCATCAAACCTAGATCCTTCATTTCAAACTCTTTCATCATGGAGTTTTTGAACTCCTCATTCATTTTATCACTACTACCCATGAATATTAGATCATCCACATATAAGCACACAATGAGAATGTATTTACCTTATTTCATGTAGTACAGAGTAGGTTCACTTTTGCTCCTAGTGAATCCATGCTTTTGAAAGTATCCATCAATGCATGAGTACCATGCCCTTGGTGATTGCTTTAGGCCATGCAATGCTTTCTTCAATTTGTAGACAAGGTTCTCCTTACCTTGTTATTCAAATACTTGAGGTTGTTGCACAAAAACCTCTTCATTCAAGTACCTATTGATAAATACACTCTTAACATCCATGTGTTGAATTTTCTACCCTTTGTGGGTAGCCAAAAAAAGCACTAGTCTAATGGTCTCTTGTCTATAAATAGGATAAAAGGTCTCCTCATAGTAAATCCCATAATTTTGAGTAAATCCTTTTTCTACTAGCCTTGCCTTGTATCTTTCAATGCTTCCATCAGCATTGAACTTGGTATTATAGACCCATTTACATCCAACACATTTCTTGCCCTTAGGAAGCTCCACTAGCTCCCATGTATCATTCTTTTTTATAGAGGTTATTTCCTCTTTTACGACACATTGCCATACATCATGAGTACATGTTTTTCATAACTAGATGGCTCTAGATCTACACTAGTTATTAAAGCATAGTTTACAAAATCTCCCTTAGGCTCTTGAGAGTCTTCCTCATCATACATGTGCAAAATTTTCAAGTATTTTCAAGACTTCATTCATTTCACTAGCTTGGCATCTAGTGTATCTCCTTCGAAAATTATTGTCCATAATTTGGTATGAGGGATGGTACTGAAGTGTTCTCTTACCTATTTATGGTGAATATACTTCCATTAACATTAGAGAAGAACTTTTTGATATTTGTGGAGAAAAACTTGGAGTAGCACTTGTACTTGGAGTAGAACTTTTATTTGGACTTAGAGGAGGATTTCCAGTGCTGATTTTATTAATGGGCTGCACTTGAGAGGAGCTTACATCTTGAGATCCATCATAAATGAAATTTTTTTGATAACCCCATACTCTCCCTTCATCAAAAATCACATCTCTGTAGATTACAACTTTGTGTGTTTTTGTATTGTAGATTCTATATGCCTTTGAAGACTCACAATACCCAATGAAAATACATGCTTGAATTTTGGGATAAAGATTATTTCTTGTCTCATTAGGAATGTGTGCATATGCAAGACAACAAAAAAAGTTGAAGTGTTTTACATTTGGATTTTTTCCATACCATCCCTCATAGGGATTTATCCCATATAAACTAGAAGTAGGACTCATATTCAAAATGTAAACACTTGTTCTAACTGCATCATCATAATAAATGTTATTGACTTTATTTGTTTGAATCATTTATCTAGCCATTTCTACAATATTGCAGTTATTTCTTTCAGCCACCATTTTTTTATGGGGTGTAGGCAGTTGTTAATTTTCTTTTGATCCCACAATCTTTACAATATTTCAAAAATGTATTTGAGCAAAAATCTCCTCCTCTATCAGTCCTTAAAAATTTTACAACATACTTACTTTGATTCTCTACATTATTTTTGAAATCCTTGAAACATTCAAAAACTTCATCTTTAGTTTTCAAAAAATAAATCCAACACATTCTAGAGAAATCATCAATGAAAGTAAGAAAGTAAGAATTGTTACCCAAGATTTTGGTATTCATTGGACCACAAATGTCCGAATGTACCAATTTTAGTGGATGGCTTGCTCTCCATGATTGTCCTTGTGGAAAATGTGTTCTTTAGTGCTTTCCCAAAACACATCCTTCACACACCTCCTTGTGCTCGTCAACTTTTGGTAATCCACATACCATAGCTTGTGAAGTCAACAACTTCAAGCTTGAAAAATTAAGATGACCATATCTCAAGTACCAAAGAACACTTGGATTTTATCTGGCCACACTATCATGTTGAGCACCTCCATGTTCCCCAAAATTAAGAGGAAATAACCTGTTATTTGTCTTAGGTACATTTGTGACAATTCTATTACAATTGTTTTTGTCAAAAATTTCACATTTTTCATCTTCAAAAACAAGTTTATAGTTCTCTTCCATGATTTGTACAACACTAAGAAAATTATGTTGTAGTTTATGAGTGTAATATATATTTTTCACCTTCTTTGTGCCTTATTTTTTTGGAACCTTCATGGCTTCCATGCCTTCAACTTGTAGTGTCTTGTCATCTCCCAATTTGATTTTGGACTTGTAGGTGGAATCCATTGTAGAAAATAGCTCTTCTTTGCCACTCGTATGATTTGAGCAACTAGTATCCAAAATCCAAGTTTGATTAAGATTTTGATTTGATTTTCCATATGTGAGGAAAAAAATTGAAGAATCTCCTTTCTCTTCTCCATAGTTTCCATATTGACTTCTCCCTTATTGAGAAGTCTTGGACCAATAATCTTTATCAAAGTGACCAAGCTTACCACAATTGTTACAAGATTTCTTTTATTTTTCACCTCATCTTCCTCTTCCTTGGTTGCGACCTCTTGATCTACCTATTCCTTTTCATTTGCCTCTCCTTTGGCCTCTCTCTGTCTTCTTCCTTGTCCTCTTCCATAAGCCTCACCTTCCTTGGATAAGAATGCTTTTTCATCACCTCCAAAGTTTGATGATGAAGAACCCTATAGTCTATCTTCATGAGACATCAAATAACCAGTTAGAGAATCGAAAGTTATAGTAGTCAAACCTTTATATTCTTCAATAATAATAGCAATATGATTCCTCTTATGAAGAAGTGTTCTCAACACTTTTTTACAACCACTTTAGTTTTGATGTCTTCTCCAAGGGTTTGCATTTTGTTTACAATGGATTTCACTCTAACACAATAATCACCTACTTTTTCATCATTTTGCATTTTGATATTCTCAAAATCTCTCTTCAAGGTTTGAAGCCTCACTTGCTTCACTTGAGTGCTCCCTTGATAGCTATCTTGCAAGGCTTTCCATGCTTCTAGGGGTGTTAAACAAGAAGCAATCCTTGGAAATATGCTTTTCTCCAAAGTTTCTTGGATATGGTAGAGAGCAAATGAGTTCTTCTTTTGGGCATCCTTCTTAGCAGTTTTATCAGCTACACTCAAGGTTTTCCAATCTGCAAGTTCATTATAGCCTTCTTCTACAATATCCCATAACCCTTTGCCAATGAGTAAGGTCTTCATATTGATAGACCAATACTCATAATCTAGCCCATTAAACTCAAGAATGGGAATATTATTTGTAGCCATTAATGCGTAATCAATAAACCTTGTAAACAATAATAATAATAAAAATGACAAGACTCTATTTACAACAATTCTTCTGGTTGATTATAGCAGGTTTAAAATGATAATACCTCTCTTTGTTTTACTTTTGCAAAAGAAACAAAAACAAGAAAAACCAATTCAGTAGGTAAAAATACCTCTTCTCCTTAGCACGATGCAGCTTCAACATGGTCAATATGGTCTCAACAAACTCAATAGAAAATGACAAGCTCCTGAGACATCACCTCACAGCCAAATAACAACTTTCGTAGTCTTCTCCTAGTGAAAAATATAGAAAAAATTTGGACTAAACATCGCAGATCAAATAGACCTCTCCAATGGATCAAATTTAAACAAGATGAAACTAGTATTCATCTCCTTACACGTAGCAAAATTGGCAGTCATCTCCACACTTGTATTTTCTAGTTTTACACTAGTCTAGGTAGGCAATAAGATTTTTATCTTAACGTTTCTTACCTTACGTTCTTCTTCACGTGATTGTCACTGCAACCTCACTGTTGAGCGCTCCAAAATGTAACATGGTGGCCTCAATAGCTTCTTCATGACATTAGATTCCTCCACACTCAATGCATGTCTTATTTTAACATTTAATTCTTTGGTCTCTCCAATACATGATGTCCACAATCCAACATTTCAAAAAGACTACATGCTCTCCTCTTGTAGCTTCTCACATGTTTCTCCTTCACCAAGAAAATTAAATCTTGGAAACTAATTAAATAAATGCCCTACAAATTAAATCACGTCATTGGTATATTAAATGACAACAAAGCATGATTCTTTTTATGCGATTCTATTTGTAGGTAGTCTTCTTTATGTGCAAATGTGACTCTCCATGGAATAACGCTTTGGCTTCACCTCAACATTTTTATAATCTTAATTTATGAACTTCCTAATCTGCATGTAGTGCAAGGTGTCTCTAGACTTCACAGTAGCACAGATCAAGTCTCATCAAACTCCTCCACATAAAAACACACATCGATCTCCTTGTAGGCTATATCAAACTATCACCACCACATCATGTCAATAATCCAAGCTATGTATTTTTAGATTCATCTCTTTCAACGTTAGGTAAATCGCAGATCATGGTCTCCAACAAGATACATACTCCTCACACCTGATGTCCTCATAGTGAATTAGAATAGTGAATCAGATTTTTTTTTTTTAGCTACCAAACATTGCAGCCTTGTCATCTAGATCATCCACGGCTATGCCGATAGCTCATTCAAATTACAACACATCAAACAAAAAAAACTTTCTTCTATGTATTATGATTCACCAGTAATCTTTGTTTTTTGCAGTGATGTGTGTCTCCTTTAATAGCCAATTAACTGCAAATTAGCACAACACATATCTCCCACGTGTAGTCTTCAACAAGATTCAATAGTCTTTAAACTGATGTGGATTCGCACATAGACTATCATGAATCGTGCATAGACTAGCTTGAGGTGTAAACGTGATCTCAGTCAATAGATTTCCTCCCTCTGCATACGTTGTTGTGTGCACTGTTGCTGCAAATCTTCACATAGAAGCCAGATATCTCCTGGTAGACTAAACTCACAAAGGATGATGAGTAATCCATATAATTAAAGCTCTCCTATGAGGCTCTGATACCACAATGATATTGAAATACTCATTATATTTTTCATTGTTGAAACATGTTACAATTTATAGGTGTTGATCTCCATTTATTTATGTAAGCCAAATCTCCCTAAATTAGACAAAGTCTAACTTATTTTATTTATGCTCTCAAAAAGAAAAACAAACATGCTAAAAAAACATAGCTACGAGGAATATAAATATAAGCTATCAAATACAACAAAGAGGATAAATGTAAATACCATTTATTGTTGGGAGTAGAAATACTCCCACCTCAGAATTAACCACCTCAAGAGGAGGTGGAGGAGGGGCTAAGCTAAGAGACTCATTCTTAACCCCAAGCCCCAAAGGTTACCCTTTGCCATTGATGTCAAAGGGGAAGATATTTGAGTAAGGGGGAGAGATTTGGTTTAACGAGAGAGCATTGAGTCAAGGGAGAAATTTTCCATGGGGACTAGAACAAGAAAAAGGTCAAGTTTTGGTAAAATGTATTTGGGTTGCCATCAATGACAAAGTGGGAGATTTTTGGATATTTTAAGTGGATAAGTTGTCATCGATTTCAAGAGTGAGTGGTCATTGATGTCAAGCTTTTCACACCATTCAGTGGCAGTTTTAATGGGCAACATCAATTTTAGGTTCTCCAATTTCAGTTGATCAAGACCCGATTTGAGGACATCATATGTGGTCTAAAGTGCAAAAATCCCAAGTGAATAATATTATAATATTTTTTATAGTATCACAAAGGGAATTTATAATAATAATAAATTAGTTAATATTTTTTTATTATAAATTAATTTATAATTTTTTTTTTGATTGGTTGAAAGGGTGTTGAAAGGTCCCCGAACCTTGTACAAGAGGATTTACATGAATTCCAGATTGAAAGAGGTGTTCCAAGAACTAAATATCAAAGGGTGAGCAAACCTCCACATGAGGAAAGGTTTCATGAAATCATGACCAGTTTGGTGATGTCGCAAAATTGCGACAAGTTGCACCGTTGCAGCCAAGAGAAGAAGGGATGTCGCGAAATCGTGACTAGAAGCGTCGTCAGAGCCAAAGGAGGGAAGGTGTCGTGATATCATGACAAGTTGCAAGGTTGCTGCCAGAAGAAAGGAAGTGTCATGATATTGCGACAAGTTGCTAGGTTGGAGCCAGAAGAAAAGAAGAGTCACGAAATCGCGACATTAAGTAAACCTACGACCAGACAGAAAAGGTGTCACGAAATCGTGACAAGAAGTAAGACCACTACCAAAGAGAAGAGGTGTCGCAAAATCGTGACAAGAAGCAAGACCGCTACCGAAGAGAAAAAGAGTCGCAAAATCACGACATTTATGGAAAACCACTGCCGAAGAGAGAAGGTGTCGCGAAATCATGACATGATGGAAGACCGCAGCCGAAGAGAAAAAGTGTCGTGAAATCGCGACAAGATGGAAGACCGCTGCCAAAGAGAAAAAGTGTCGCAATATCGTGACACGATGGAAGACCGCAGTCGAAGAGAAAAAGTGTCGCGATATCATGACAATATGGAAGACCGTAGCTGAAGAGAAAAAATGTCACGATATCACAACAAGATGGAAGACTGCAGCCGAAGAGAAAAGGTGTCGTGATATCGTGACAAGATGGAAGACCACTGCCAAAGAGAAAAAGTGTCATGATATCGTGACAAGATGGAAGACCACTGCCAAGGAAAAAAAGTGTCGCGATATCACGACAAGATGGAAGACCGCAGCCGAAGAGAAAAAGTGTCGCGATATCGCGACAAGATGGAAGACCGCAACCGAAGAGAAAAAATGTCACGATATCACAAGTTGCAAGAAGGAGAAAAAGTGTCACGATATCGCGACAAGATGGAAGATCGCTTCCAAAGAAAAAAAGTGTCATGAAATCGTGACAAGATGGAAGACCGCAGCCGAAGAGAAAAAGTGTCACGATATCATAACAAGTTGCAAGAACGCACCCGAAGAGAAAAAAGTGTCGTGATATCGTGACATGTTGCAAAAATGCGACCAAAGAGGAAAAGTGTCACGATATCACAAGTTGCAAAAACACAGCTGGAGAGAAAAAGTGTCGCGATATCGTGACATGTTGAAATTTTGCGACCAATGGTGAAAGGTGTTGCGATATCGTAACCAATTGCCAAAACACGGCCGAAGGGGGAGAAGAAGAAAGAAAGGATGCAAAAACACGACCAGTTCCATGAGCAAAAAAACCTGGTCCCCTACCAACCACTCACATTGTGTAGACATTGGTACTTATAGAAGCGTCCCTTAAGCAAATGGGAAATGAGTCTCTCCAAACATGAATGTCAAATTTTCCAACTCCCTTGTTAGCAAGCCAGTCCACAGCTTTGTTTCCTTCTCGGTACTAATGCTTAATGACTAATTCTAGGTAAATGTCGATTAGTGCCTTGCATTCTTGGAAGATCAAAACAAGGGCCCAAGGAGGCACATAAGTCCCATTGAGCCAGTTGATACAGTGCAGTGAGTCTCCTATGATGAGTTTATTGATGGTCAAGCCTTCCAAAAGAATCAAGCTTTGGAGCAGAGCTCGAGCCTCTGCCATATTGTTAGATTGAATTCCCAGGTTCTAGGCAAAGGCCAAAATTATTTCTCCTCTGTGATTTCTGAGAATTCCTCCTTCACCAACCGCTCTTGGGTTGTCTTTGGCCGCACCATCGAAATTAAGCTTGTGCCACCCAGTAGGAGGTAAGACCCACTTGATGACGGACCTGTCAACAGAAGTACAGGGTGTGGCAGAGAAATTGGAAAGATTGAAGAGTTTTGATAGGTCCGATTCAATGCTAGGAGGTGGGGGTTTGGAAGACGAGACGAGAGAGGCATTCTCCGCAGCAAGGGCCAAGATTTTGGCAACAACAATCTTCTTATCAGTGGCTTGGTTTTTTAAAATTCTGGCATTTCTCTCAAGCCAAATCTACCACAGGAAGATGTGAAGGCAAGTTTGCCACATGAATTTAAGTTGATTGCTCTTGAAATGTCGGGGCCATTGTTGAAAAATGAGGGGAATGGAATGAGGGATGGCTAAGAAGATGTCGAAGGTGTTAAGAACCTGGTTGAGCATTGCAAGAGAGAAGGGACATTCCAAAAAAACATGCGAAGTTGACTCACAAGCATTTTTACATAGGATGCACCAATTAGGGATGAGTAACCCTCTGATTATCAAGTTGTCAGTGGTGAGGATTCTATTTTGGATGGCCAACCAGTAAAATAATTTGACCTTGGGAATGATATTGGGAACCCAGACCTGATTAGATAAGTCCCGACCATCCTTGGGAGTTTCTTGACTGTAGTAAGCTGATTTAACAGTGAAATTCTCTAAATCTTCAAGGTTGTAGACCATGGAATCATCTTTGTGAGAGCTAGGGATGATGCAAGTCCTCAGCAAGTTTTGTAACTTCCTGAGCACCTCTGTGATATGCCTAGGCCCATTAAGAGCCAAGTTTTTCCATTCAGGTCTTGTAATACCTGGGTTAATGAAATGACACACCTTATCTCCAAAGGTGGCTTCGGTGACCGTCTTGAGCACTACAAGATGAGGATCTTGGCTGAGAGGTTTGTCATGGATCCACAGGTCATCCCATAAATGAATGGTCATTCTAGTTCCAAGACACCACCTTAAGCCTTCCATGATGATCTTCCTTGTTTTGGTGATGTCATTCCAGAAATGAGATCTTCTAGGAAGGTTGTGCTCTCCAGGAAAAGGAACCTGATGGAGGTACTTAGCTTTGATGATGTCAATCCAAGTGACTTTTTCATTGGTGGTAAGTCTTCAGGACTGCTTGGCAATGAGGGCCATTTTCATCCGCTTGATGTCATTGAATCTGAGTCCTCCATCCTTTTTCTTGGAACAGACCCTATCCCAGGCAACAGGTGAAAATTTATTCTTGTTTTCGTTTCTCGCCCAAAGGAATCTGCGTTGAATTTGCTCAATTCTTTGGCAGATGGAAGCTGGAGCTTTGAAGATAGATAAGAAAAAAATTGGAATACTTTGCAGGCAAGCCTGGACCAGAGTGGCTTTGGCTGCCTGACTGAGCATTGAGCTTTTCCAACCTGCAAGTTTCTTATTGAGGCAATCTAAAACAGGGTTCCACATAGCCGAGACCGATTTTCCATGGAAAGGCGGTAATCCAAGATAAGTAGTTGGAAGGCTCCCAATGATACATCCAAGGATCTCAGCAATCCTGTTTTGCCTGTGGATGGGAGTATTGAGAAAGTATAGTTTGCTTTTGCGGTAATTGACTTTCTGGCCAGCCGCCTCTTCATAAGAATCAAGAATGTTCTTAATGATTTTTGCTTTGGGAACAGAAGCATGAGAGGATAGAATAGTATCATCCACAAACTGTTGATGGGATATGGCATTGGTTGTTGAGGCTAGTTTGATCCCGGAGATGATTCCACTGTTGCAAGCAATAGTAAGGGTTCTTCCAAGGGTTTCAACCAAAATGATGAAGAGGAAGGGTTATAGAGGGTCCCATTGACAGATGCCTTTGAAACTTTGGAAGAAACCAGCGGGTGAACCATTGATAAGAATAGAGAACCAAGTAGTAGAAATACATTCACGAACCATCTTGATCCATTCTTTGTGAAACCAAAACTTCTCTAGGAGCTCGAACAAGAATTTCCAGGAAACCCGATCAAAAGCCTTGTTCATGTCAAGCTTAAGGAACATACTGGGTTTTTTATTTTTAGATGCCGAGTGGGCCAATTCGTGGACGGTTATCACTCCATCAGTAATGAATCTACCTTTGACCGAGATCCCTTGGCACTGGTCGATGATGGAGGGAAGGATTTCTTTCAGCCTGTTTGCCATAACTTTGGTGATAAGTTTGTAGATGACACTACAAATACTAATAAGTCTGAAGTCGAAGAGAGAAGCACGATCATTGGACTTGGGAATTAAAACAATGAAGGTGGAATTGGCTTCTCTCGGCATCTTTTTGTCTCTTTGGAAGAATTTAACCGCAACAACAACATCAGGGCCCACAATATCCCAAAAGTGTTGAAAAAAATAGGGTGGGAAGCCATCGGGTCTAGGGGCCTTATCAGGTTCCATTGCAAACAGAGCTTCTTTGATCTCCTCTTCAATGAAGAATTGGAGCAATTTCCCATTATCATCATTAGACACCAACTTTGGTGTGTTTTGAAGCATAGAACTTGTTGTGCGGGGGTGGCAGTCAACACTAGGACCTAAGATTTCTTGGAAGTGGCACACAGCTTCTTGTCTGATAGCATGGATGTCAAAGACAATGGTTCCATCAGCCTTGGTCAACTCAAAGATTTTATTTGAGCCTCTATGGTGCATGGTGGAAGCATGGAAAAACTTTGTGTTGGTGTCTCCTTCTTTGAGCCAGAGGCTTCTAGATTTTTGCCTCCAGTAGGACTCTTCCTTAGCCAAGGCATTGTGAAAGTTTGAAAGGAGGCTTTTTTCTTCCATGAAAGTTTCGACCCTCTGATCTCCTCCCTGAATCATATTTTCCACCCTTTTGAGCTCATCCATCAGATGCTTTTTTTTGGTAAAGAGGTTGCCGAAAACCTCCCTATTCTAGCATTTCAGCTTGAGCTTGACCGCTTTGAGTTTGAGGAACAGATTCGTGAGAGGGTTTGGACAAAGGTTTTGCTACCACCATTTTCGAATACACCGACCTAAATCTGGATGGGTGAGCCACATATTTTCAAACCTAAAAGGGGTTTTGAAGATTTGTTGGGGGTGGGAACAATCCAGAATTAAGGGGTTGTGATCGGATCCAATTTTTGGGTGGCTATGAAGCCTAGCATCGCCAAAAATAGGAATGAGTTCTTTGGATAAGAGAAATCTGTCAAGCCAAATTTGGATGTGATGAATGCCCACCTATCTATTGCTCCATGTGTAGTTGGATCCTTGGAGCGGCATGTCCATTAGCTCGTTGAGATTGACAAAATCGTTGAAATCTTCAATGCAGCTGCTAGTGATCGGATTGCCTCCTTGCTTGTCAAACAGGTGAAGGGGAGCATTGAAGTCACCACAGAGCATCCATGGAAAGTTAGGAAAGTTATTGCACATTGCGGAAATTTTATCCCATAGCAATATTTTGTTGATAGGACTGTTTGGTCCATAAACATTGGTGGCGATCCATTGGAGATTAGTGAATTTATTGGTGAACAAAATTTTGATGGTTCTGTCAGAGACTGAAAGAACTCTCCCATCAATAGTTGTCGGATCCCACAAACAAAGGAGACCCCCAGCTGACCCTGAGGAGGGACAAAAGGCAAAATTACAGTTTTTCCAGATTAGCTTGCAAACTTGAGTGTTGCTATTCTCGTCCAGTTTGGATTCTTGAAGAAACATGATATTTGGTTTTAGGTTTTTTCTTACTGATTTGACAGTCCTCTGTTTAGCAGTTCCATTGAGGCCTCTGACATTCCAAGAGATGAACTTCATCTAGTTGACTTGGGGTTTGCTTTGCAACCTCTGCCTCTCCCTTGAGACGAAGTAAGTTTAGGTCTAACTTCATCCATGTCTTGGTGGGTGGGTTGTTCGAAAATAGGGCCCAAGGAGGTAGGCACAGAGCCGTCAGTTGTTTCAATCTTAGCTGCTTTGGCTAGCTTTTTTGCATTTGACGATCGTCCCCTTTTCTATTCTTTGTTGACGTTAGATCTGGGTTCAAGAATGGGAGATTTCAGCGGGCTGGATGTTTGGAGAATGTCGGTGGTGTCAATCCCAGGGGCAAGCCGGTGGGGAGATGGAGAGCGGGGAGACTGGCACAGGGCAACAAACTCAAGGGAAATGGAAATAGGACGGTTCTGAGTTGGGGAAAGGGAAAGAGGATGATTCTGAGTCGGGGGAAGGGGTGGGAAGGGAAGAGGAAGGTGAGAGGGACCAGAATCGGTGGGTGAGTTTGGGAATGTCATTGCAGCCTTACCTTTGGACAAGGGAGACTGAATCAAAGTGGGTGTGGACGAGACGTTTGGATCTATGGGAAGGTCATTGGAGATGACCTCTCTAGTATGAATATTATTTAAGGGAGCAAATTGATTAGAACGAGAAGGCAGAGCACTTACATTGTTGGGTTTGCCATGATTTGAAGTAGAGGTTTTAGGAGGACCTGCAGATCGGTCACGGCCCTGGCCAGAAGCCTTTTTTTGGGTGTTGAGGATCTAGGAATCCTTATTTCGGCCCGAATCGCTAGAGATATCTTTTTTCTGGGAAGGGCATTGAGAAGCCAGATGGCCCTGAGTATTGCACTCCAAACAAAAAGCAGGCTTGTTCTCGTACTCAACTCCTTGACGTCTTTTGTAGCTCCCATAGTTGATGCTGATGCAGGTAGGCAGATCCGAATCCATATTAGCCATGATGCAGACACAAGCATAGGTCATTATGGTTCTGGCTCAGGTAGCAGGGTCAATGGCGACCAAATCTCCAATCGGTTGAGTGATGCCTTTGAGTGCATCGTTGTAGAAGAACTGTGGAGGAAGCCCATGGAGTTTGATCCAAATTGGAGTGATGTTGATAGACTGAGTTTCAAGGTCAAATTCTTCCCCCCATCTCCATAGAAATAGGCTACGATGGCCAAAAAACCAAGGTCCTCCAGTAAGAATGCGGTGGGTGTCAAGGGCATTGTTTAGCCTTATCAAAAAAAAACCCCTAAGAAAGGCCACTAACTCCAAGCTGCTCGAAAGCCACCATTTGGAAAGAGCCCACTCGCGGATAGTTTCCATATCAGGTCGGGCACTGACAAATTTCCCAACCAGAGATAGATATTCTTGGAAGATTAGTGGCTCCATAACCTCACTTGTAAAAGAGACTTCAGTGCCCAAAACAAAGAAGGGCAAAGGAGTTTGGAAAGAAAATGCTCCTGACGAAGACCTAAATTTGTTCGCAAAGGACAAAGACCAAGGAGGAGCTTTGGAAGGAGAGGAGGGTGAAACCCTAACGTTATCAGATGCTGGTTTCACCATGCCATTTGGGTCTTCATCGTGAAACTTGTTGAGTGGGCCTGCAGTAGGCCCAACACCATCTGCAGGGCCCGAGGACAAACCTGCCACACCAGCACCCTCCAACGTCCCTCCAACGTCACCATCACCATCGCCATCGTCCATAGACGCTCCCACTCCCGCTTCCGTTCCCGCCATCATTATTTCTCTAATTAATTTATAAATTAATTTACTTAAAGTTATTTAAATTAATTATTAATTAATTTTGATATTAATTATAAGATTAATTTATATTAATTTTTAACTAACCCTAAGGAGGGTTATTAAAATTAATTTGAAATTCAAAATCAAATTTATAAGCATCGACATGGGGAAGAACATTTACCATGTGTATAAAATGGGGATTATCCACCTTACCATAACCCCCAATGCTTTTCAAATGATATCCCATGCTATGTGAACTATATGCGAATCAAATGTGCAGGAAAGATTTTTAATTTTTTGAAGTGCTAAGGGAAAGCGAGAACATATCATAAACCAAGGAGGGAGCCTTGGTCACCAACTTTTGGTACACAGTTGGCAACCGCAGTAGTGGCAAGTCATTAGGGCAACAACAAGCGCATGTTCGAATCCCCATGGAGGATCATTTTGGTTTTGTAGAAAAGCATGGTGGATAAGGTAGAAAGGGAAGGAAGGTTGATTTCCTTCATGTGGGCACCTCTAGCCCACGTGGTGGGTTCCAAAGTGCTAAGGATATTGGATCTTGGGGAGACGATGGATCGAATCACGTCAAAACTCTTTTGAGGGATAATAAGGTATGCATTAAATTTTGAGCACCAGATTTGTCGGAGAAGGTTGTTGAGGTATTAAAAATTAATTTTTGCATATTTCATGTGGTATATGAGGTTTTAGGGAGTTATAAGGATATTGTAAAATAAATTTTTAATATTATTTGTTTTAGGGTTTGAAAAAGAAATAAATATTTTTTATAAATATTGGTTGTGATTTTTGTGGTGTTGGATATTATTTTAAGTTGGAGTTGATAAGGTATATCCAAGTAATTGTCTTTATGTATGGTTTGAGGAGTGTTAATTTTAAAAGGGAGAAATAAGGTATATTGGAGCATTTATTATTTTTTTGTCCAAGGAATATTTTTGAGAGAGTATTGGAGTAATATTTTGACATATAATCTCCTTGAGTTTGGCAAAGAAGTATTTATGATTGTGGCAGATTTGTATGGTCTACTTCACATCAAGAAAAAAGGTATGTGCACATTCTTCCTTGATTAAGTTGATTGGTTGGTTTTCTAAAAAATAACTTTGGAGTGAAAATTAATTGATTAGGTTTCCTTATTGAGTTGTTGAGCTTATGTGAGATTGTTTTATAAGCATTGTTGTTGAGGTGATTAAGTTGTGAAGAACTTGAACTAGGGTTTGGAAAGAACATAAGTATCATTGTTATGTAAGATTTGTTGATAAGCATTGTTAGAAACATTTTCAATGAGGGTTCATATACTTGGACTAGGGTTTGTGAGAAAGGATTATTTTATTGATTGATTGGTTGAGTATATTTGGTTGAGCCTAGTAAAGTGGATGTGTGTAGTAATAGCTCAAGTTCTATGAAACAAATTGTTCTATATTCTGAATTGATTTGAGAAAGAGGTTGAGTGTTGATGAGTGTGAAACATATTGAGTCTCTAGAAATTCTCTATATATTTCTATGATACAAGAGAGGTTTAAAGTGATTGAAAGTTTTTTAGTGTGAAGCATATTGAGTCTCTAACAATTATCTATATGTTTCTAACAGAGTGATTGAAAGTAATTTAGCATTGTGATGAATGTGAAGCATATTGAGTCTCTAACAATTATATTTATATTTCTATGATATTGGATAAGTTCTAGTGTGGACTTATTGAGCAGATTTAAGGCAATTCTTTGAGAATACTTGTGGAAAGATTTGTTTGAGCTTTTGTGAAAGCTTACAATACAGATTGAGAGCAGATTTGGACAAGTTCTAGTAAGGACTTGTTGAGCATATTTGAACAAGTTCTAGTGAGGACTTATTGAGCATATTTGGGCAAGTTCTAGAGAGGACTTGTGGACAAATTAGTGTGAGCTTTTATGGAATATTACAAGGTATATTTGAGATAAGTCTTTGAGAATACTCATGAGTAGAGTTGATTTATTTATTCAAACCTTGAGTTAAGGTTTGGGACAGATCTAGCAGAGTTTATTTGTGATTAATTCAAGCTTTGTGTAAGGCTTGAGGACATAGATTGAGGACATATTTGTGCTATACCGAAGGACTGTGTTTAGTACAGGTTAAAGGACATATATTAAGGATAGATTTGTGCTAGACCTAAGGACTATGTTTAGTATAGATTTTAGGGTAGAGTTTGGTGTTGATTTGAGGACAAGTTTGTGCCAAACGAGAGACAGATATTGAGCATGTTTGTGCTATACCGAAGGACTATGTTTAGTGTAGAGCTAAGAGTAATCTTTGGAAGGTGATAGAGTATAGAGGATGACAGTCCCTAGTGGATAGATATCCATTAGCCATGGCAGTGAGGATAGGTGTCTTCAGTGGATATAGATCCATTAGCTATTGCAATGGGGGTAGTAGTTCTTCTAAAATATCAACAGTTGGAGCTAGGGAGAAAGGAGTTATCTTGTAGATATATATCTACAAACTTGATTAGGGGATTGGCGTCTCCTTTGGATAGAGTTCCATAAACATTGTAATAGGGAAAGGATTCTCAAAATATTTATTGAGAAAATTTTAGTGAAATATTTTCTCCATGGAGTAGCCCACATTGGGTGAACCACGTAAAATTGGTGTCTCTATTGTGTGTGGTGATTTGTGCATTTATTTTATTACTACTATTGATATTGCTATATTTACATTGCATAATATTGATTGGGAAAGAAAATTAAAAAGTGGTCTTATACTGTTCATCCCCCCTCTCAGTATAAGCTTGTGTTCTTCACTTAAAATATAATAAGAATGTCAAATTGAGATCCATGCACTAGATTTTTATAATTATACTCCTATACAAAAATGAATTATAGGTTATAATAAAATAGTGTTGATACCATTATTAACTATTACAATTCAGTTTTCCTCTCTTAAAAATGTTAATTGTTAATTTCTAACAAGGAGGAATTTTTGAAGCAAATATGAAGGTCAATGATTCTTTGCATGAAACTATCCTTAATTGTAATTTAATAATTTTGATAGCATTATTTATTAATTCAATCTATTTTTTTATTTTTATGTTTTTTTAGTTTACACAATGGAATATGTAGCCACTATGATTATCTAGGTACGTTGTCCATATTTTATGGCCACCACTGAAAGCACCAGGAAAGGATCAAGCATTTAGTTCTATGAGGCTTAAGATTTGAACCTTGGACCTCCACCCCCTTACAAGGTATGGAAGAACCAATTGGTCTACACCTCAGACCTTAATTCAATCTATTTTTTAAATAGTAAAAATAAGGTTTAGATTAAGAATATGTGCATGGACAATATTCCAATCTAGAATTTATGGTTTTATTATGGAGTATTGAATTCTATATATTTTAATTTATGATTGCCTCTATATATAACTAATTTTAAATTTGACCTTAATGTAAATGAATTACTGATTTATATACAAAATATACAACAAAATGAGTACCAAAGAGAGGATAGTAATGGTGAAAAAAGCATTTTCCATTGATGAAAAATGATTTATTTGAATCTGATGAATAAAAATACATAGATAATCCACCCACCTTGGATTAAAATAAACATAATAGGATTATACAAACCAAGAAAGACCCTCTTTATTTAAACAAAATTTACCTTTTATGAATAATTTTATTATGATCTTCTATACCAAGTATTCTATAAAGTATCCTATGATCTTTCAAAACCCCTAAATATTATAATTCCTTCCAGTGTAAGTGAAATTCATCCAATCGAAAGGTCCTAAAAATTTGGTTCTTAGAATAGTTGATAGTTTGAGTTATATTATAGATCTTATTTGAAGCGTCTACCAAGATGTTGGCATATTGAGAACATACATAGAATATCTTTTAAGTTTTCTAATATTTTCATGATTATATATAAGTATTCTAGGAGAAGAAGATATTTTAAACAATATACACAATTATTCGGAAGTTTCAAGCACATGATTTTTGTAATATTAAATTAGTATTATGTCATACAAAAATATTCTTATCTATGACCATATTCCTAGTCTATGCACATCAACTAGATTCTAATTCCAAAACTCAAGTATCCTCTTGTATAAATGATAATCATTGATGCAAAGTTATCCCAATAAGTGATTGACGAGATTTTTTAGATATGTTTGTACTTTGAGTGCATGTCCATAAATATAAGATTAGGATATCAAAAACTTAGGTATTGAACATGAGATTCGTCTGATTTCCTTCCTTGAAATTCCAAATGACCTGAACTATAAACTAGATGGAATATCACATTCATACTTTATAAAATAAATCATTAATAGTGTGAATATCACATTTTCACTATTTAAATTGGTGAGAAACACATTGGAAGAGGTTTATGAAGGATAATGAATATTAAGAAGTAGTGTTTACATGACATTATTTCATGGAGAATTACAATGCATTATTATTTCACTTGATCTGTTGAAGACTAATACATGTAATTACAATAATCAAATCATGGTGTAGAGTAGTCTTGTTAAGACTATGTTAATATTTTCCATTCCATGGTAGCAAAACAAAGTATTCAAGCTATTAAAATACAAAAAATCATAAAATACACCAAAGAGATACAATGGTACATTTTATAGGACATGGACCTCTTTGAATTCAATACATTGGGAGAGGTATACACACTTGTTAAATTAGATTAAAAATAGGTTTAGAAGAAAATAAAAAGAATGAAAACATTATGTGCTAGACAATGGAAGGGAAGTGTAACACCCCAAAGAATCAACACAAAGGGATCCATCCTTAAAATTAGAATTATAATTTAAAAACACCTTGAAAATAACACCCTAAATAAAAAGAATATAAAATGATATGAATATCATAATCACAATAAAAATTTGAGGGAGAAGTTTCAATAAATTTAGTCATTGTTTGCTAAGTTATAATCCTCTATATCCACTATTCTATAACCCTCATATTAAAGTGGATCATGGAAGCTAACTAAATGTAGCTATTACCACCACACATGTTGGACCAAAGGTTTTATAAGAAGATTTAAAAGAGGATTAATTCCATTTTCACTCATAAATGTAGATCAAGTGTAAGCCACTAACATTCACTATTTATAGCAGGAGTTTAAATAATCTAATTTTTAATCAAATTATAAAAGATTTGAATCTGTATTTCACACCACACACATAACTATATAATATCATATGTTTATAATTGAACTATGTATGTGACTATTTTAGGCGTGGTTTTATGCTTGAAAATACCCAAATATATATTTTTAATTCTAAACACAATGCAAGGGGCATAAATTTGTTCTTGGGACTCTCTTTTGATCCATTCAAGAAACATAAAAAATATTAGACATAGTTTTAGTTTGATCAAGAAACTCTATCATAGATAAAGTTGCTAATATATTTTAAAGAAAACAACTTTGGAGGATCTTAAGAAATCAATAAAAAATACTTACTACATACAATATTTTTCTATTTTTAGATTTTTTATCCAAAATGCATATCTACCCTTGTTGAAACATTAGTAGAATATAAAATACAATATATATATGTATGTATGTTTGTATGTATTTTTGGTTACTATACACTTTGTAATTCATGGATGGTGAATCACCCTATTTTCATATGGGTTACCTTCTAAATAATGAAAGGTGAATTGCCAAATTTTAATATGATAGACCTTCCATATTCTATATAGTGGATTGTCAAAATACCAAAAAATATTGTATTAAGAGACATGCACACCTAACTATACAATTATGAGTAAGGAAGATAATGTTATAGGTCAGTATTGTACTGTATATTTTAAGCAATAAAATCATTTGGTTATCTTACTGATGTGTATATATATATATATATATATATATATATATATATATATATATATATATATATATATATTTCTTTGTTCAGATTTGTTATACTATGTTATTTTTGTATTGCAGACTTTCTTGATCTTTGTTAACTAAAAATTTGAATTTTAGATTAGTGGTATCAAAGTAGTTTGCATTTTGAGTCAAATCTCATAAACATGATATAAGGATATTGAAGGCTAGTATATTAGATAATAGGTACCTCTAATTCCCTTCCTTTTTCATCCTAAATGATCTTATATGGGAACTAGAATGGACAATGTTGAGACAATCGATCCATTCAAGGATATATTAAATGAAGCCCTTGTTATATAAAGGAATGAGATAATATATCAATTTACTCAAATTATTTAATGGCTCTTTTCTTCAAAATTTAGAACCTCTTCTACATAACTGCTCCTTGCCCTAGCATCATTTAGTTTTCAATACATTTTAAGGTACAAATGAATTTTCATATCTCTGTTTTTAAAGAAAAAATTTATGTTGTTGTCCTAAAAAGGCTTGGATAAATTATGTTCATACTACCCTATAAATAAATTCATTAGTAGTTAGAAAATTACTTGTACACCATTGAAAATTTCATTATCTTTTTTCAAAATCAGTGGAAAGAGCATTGTAACAAGGTTATAGACGAGAACAAAGATGAAGTAGAGTTCATGTGATATTATTTCATGGATCTCCCAAAGGAATACCATTATCCCATGGGAACCTATGAATATCAATATATTCAATGGTAATAATTATTTCAAGGTATAGACTAGTTTGTTCAATATTATATTAATTCTTTCCATTTCATGAAAGTAAAACTATGTACTACAACTATTGAAAGGCATTAAATAATGATGTAACACAATGGTCTACAATGGTACATTCAATATGAAATGGACTTATTTTATTATAATACTTTAGAAAACACATGTGAACTTGATGTCAAATTGGAGTAGATGCACTAAAAAAATAGAAATGGAGGAAGAAATAATAAAAACCAAAATATTAATTACTAGCCAAATAAAGGCAAGAGTGACTCTCTAAAGAATAAAGAAAAATATGGTTAGGGATAAAATTAGAATTGGAATTAGAAAAATACTTTTAACAAAATAATCCCTTGAAGGCCAAGACTAACAAATTATGTGATTATCACAAGAGCAACTGATATTTGAGGGAGAGTGTCAAGCAATTTTATCATTATTTGTTGACTCACAACACTCTACATCCATTGTATTATCTTCTCCACATGTACATGATGATGATAACAACAAGTGGATCATATAATTTGTACAAATTGTGACCATTTCCACCATACATAATGAAATAGAGGAGTCAAAATAGGATGAGTAATTGTTTCACATATAAATATGGATTAAGGATAAGCCATTGCATTTCACTATTAATAGTTACAGTCAAAACAATTTATTTTATGATCAAATTTTAAAGGATTTTAATATATATGTCACATCACACCTACAAAGGTATAATTTTAGATAAATACAAAGGATATACATGCATGCAACTAAAAAGTCTCCTTTATTATGCAATCAATTGCTTTAAAGATGAATTTGTGTGTGTTGTTGTACCCTTGGATGTTTTTCATGTGATTTTTGGCCAAATTTCATGTGAAAGAGGTATGGTGTGTATGAGTCTAGGCACTAAAGTATCATCCTCACAATTGGAGGTTGGCTATTTAGTATACCTAAGGTATATTTTTCTACTTCTATTTCCTTGATCAGTTCTAAAAAATGGAGATGATAGCAAAAATAAAAAAACATTTTTTTATGATCAAGCCACAAATAAAAAGTAGTACCATTAGTACAATGATCACAAACTTTGCACAATAGAAGAAAAAGTATTGGATTATAACATAAGATGATAACTTGTTCAAGTCATAAACTGGGATTCCACTTTATTGTGAGGTAAAATATCCCATTTATTTAGTCCTTTTTTCCACTTTCCTAATTGCACTTATTTATTATATCACTCAAAAATTATGAAATTAGGAGGTAAATCCAAGAATTGACTCAAAAGGGATACACCAATCTAAATTTCTAACCATGTGGTAGTCTAATTATCATGGCTCTATAGAAATACGAAATATTAATACTTTTTATTGAATATAGATATCCCAATAAAATCATTGTGAAGAACCACTATCCACTCCCTTGGACCAACTTCATGCTACAAATTTTATCGTCAAAATTAATCCAAAAGTTGGATATCATCAAATACCAATAGATCCCACTCACATATGTAATACAACATTCAAATCCAAGAAGATACTATTTGAGTGGATTGTTAAAAATTTTGAATTGACTAATGCACTTCCCACATTTATAAGTATGATGAATGACATATTGCCTCCCTACATTAGATCATTTGTATTAGTCTATCTAGAATACATGGGATAAATATCTATAATATGTTCAATATGTACTTTAGACTCTTTGAAGACACAAGGTACATGCTAATTTATACAAGTGTTCATATAGCATGATGAATGCTTAATAACTTGGGTATATTATTGAAAAGTAGGGAGTTCATCTTGATCATGAGAAGATTTAAATAATTAGAAACTTGTCTAGCCTAAAGACTCTAAACAATATTTGTAGCTTTTTGGATGTTTCCAATTTATACTAAATATTTGTATTAAGGTTCTCATAATTTCTTGGTAACTATAACAAGTGAGAAAGGGAGGTGAAAAATCCAAGTTCCATTGTGGATATATGCAATAGATAAAATTTGAGAGGTTGAAGGACCAATTATGTTCCAATCCTACACATTTTCTACTTGATCAAAATCAAAGGTGATTATTGGTGTATTAGAATTAACATTGGGATATATCCTCACACAATATGGAATCCAATTACCATTCATAGTGAAACATTCAATGAAGCAATTTGAAAATACCCCACATAGAACAAAGAGCTCTATTATTTTATTGAAGCATGTAAATAGTAGAAGCACTACATCTTGGTAAAGGAAATGTCATTCATATCAATCATAGATATTTATAGTTTATTTATACATATATTAATCTATTTATAAAAAGACATCAAGAGTGGGATATGTATATGTAATAATTTCATCTCATCATCAAACACAACAAATGTACTGCTAATTTAGCAACAAACTATTTGAGTTGATCTCCAATGAAAGTACTTACCACCATTCTTGATTTTTATGGGTATGATACTTCTAATTGGTCCACTTTGAAGGTAGTACAGATTTGGACTCTATTTTAAATGTCTTATTTATTAGATTTTGAGAAAATAAGGATTAGTCACCCTAATTTGGATACTAGGGTCTTTTCACTTGGTTGAAGGAAAACTAGTGAAGACTAGGACTCAACTATATTGATAGGAAGAACCAACTTAGGAGAAATTTGATCGTTCAAGGACATTCAAATTCACTCTTACATTGATATTGAGTTCTCTATCAAGGAGGAGAATAATATTTGGTTCATAGGTGTCGTCTAAGACATTGAAGAATATTTTAGATATTAGAGTTATAGTACATAGGATTGAGAAGCATTCAATATTTCTATAGAGATTAATAAGGATTGAGAAGCATTCAAATATTCCTAAGTACATATATTTGGAGCATTAGATGATAATATATAGGGATAAATAAGTAGCACAATAATGAGAATAATAATAAAGTAATAAGAATGAGAAATAAAAAGGAAGCAATATAGAGCTTCTATAGAATAGAGAACAAGTAACCACATAGAAAAGGAAAGAGAAGAAAGCATTGTAAGATTTCTAAGAGATTAAATAATAGAGAAGAAGAATCAGGTCAATATTAAATTGACCTTGATATATTTGTAGAAATAAAATAGGATAGAGCAAAAGGGAAGGAAGTATCCTCCTACGATACATTGAAGAACTAGGTTGACTAAATATATATTTATATTATTTTAATCTTGATCATGGATAAATTTTTGAGGTAGGTTCAAGGTATACACATACTGCAATAGTGAAGGAAAGAGACCTACATCAATAAAGTAAGTTTAATAGGCCTACATTAGAGAAGGATCCCAAGAGGTCTATATCATAAAAAATTCCAAGAGAACTATATTAGAGAAGAGGCCCACATGGCCTAAATCACAAAAAACGTCCAAGGAGACCTATATTAAATAAGAAGTATTATTTGTCTATGGTAAATAATAACCATAGTAATATTCCATATGATTAGTATAAAGGAAATAGGCCTTTAATAAGCTAAATATATTTAGCCCAACAACATATTACTAAGATGCAATGCTAAGAAAAGAAGAAGCAAAGAGTTGTTGTTAAGGAAAATCTCTTCACAACAAAGCAATACATATCACAATAGGGTGCTATTCTCTAGTGCATCATCATAAGCATACATATAATCATATAATCTATCATCAAACACATATGTCTAAGAATAAAAGCCATCATCGAAGCATACACCCAGGTGTATAAGCTATCAGATAAGCATACAACTAGTCAAATAAGCTAACAAAATCATTTGGTTAAAGAGAAGCTAACAAAAGAATTAAGCCAAGAAGAGGCTAAAAAAAATCACTTGGCTAGGGATAAGCTTGAACATCTCCATTAGAGATACATTTGAGCATCACATAAATAAGTAGCTCAAAATAGTAGTAAGATACATTCAATCATCGTAAAAATATATAGCTCAAATTAGCAATGAGATGTCCCTCATAACAGGAGATTAATATAGCTCAAACAATAGCAAGTCATCCATTGGGAACTACAGATAGACATAGTTCATATCAATAGAAATATTTTTCTCATGATATTTTGGTTGGCAATAGTAGTAAGTCATAGCCCTGGAGCAGCAAGGTAACCAAAAGAGGTTTGGAGGAAAAGGTAATTGGAATCATTTCCAATGGATATTAGAATGCATAGTGAATATTGTACAAATCAGCTCCAGGTAATGTTCATAGTGTTACATTCCTTTTTATACAATTAGGAGGGAAATAAAAATTGAATTGGTTATGTGAAAATTAATGTGGAGTAATAAGGTTTAATTTTATTAATTAAAAATATTTAATCTATTCTAAGATATGGAGAAATAAGGTTTTCAACTTAGGTTTAATATTATTTCTTAAATGTAGAGGATGGAGAGCGAGAATGCAGGTGAGCGAGTGGTGGATGGACAGTGACCGGGAGGATACGACAAAAAGGAGGTAGGATGGTCAGGCAAGGGTATGGAGGTACAAGCAATGGCAGTGTTGACAATGCAGGGCCCAATGTAGCAGGGGCCTAGGCGGATGGGTCATATATGAGCGAAAAAGACCCTCCTGACAAGGAGGTACCAAGAGGTGGGGTAAACCTAAACCAAAAAGGATCCTACGCCCAGGTACTAAGTCCAAGATCCCCAACAAAGAAACCCACCCAGTAACTGCTTCCTAGTGGAGCAGATTTGGTCATCCCTAAAGACCTAATGTACAACTACCTGGAGCTTGAGCATTTCACTCTGATTGGCAAGTTCGTAGGAGGGTGACCAAACATGGAGACAATTCAAAAATGGGCTTTTTCCAAGTAGAAGACCAGTGGAAACATTGAAATTGTTGCCCTCTCTCATGGGTTTTTTGCCATCAGGCTCAACACTCAGGAGGATTGCTGCAACATCTTGGCCAGTGTACCATGGTTCCCAGGGAGCAGGAGCATTTTTCTTTGAAAGTGGGGAGAGGATTTCAACCCTGAAATCCAAAACATAAATGTAGCTCCTTTGTGGGTTAGGTTTCCAAACCTCCCCTTCCAAGAGAATGTCATTGGAGGGATAACCCAGTCCATAGGTGAGCTCTTTGCCATTGATTCTTCCACCAAGGTCCAATCTAGAATGGTACATGCCCGCTTATGTGTCTCCGCTAACCTGGAAATAGAGTTACCCACTTTCATAAACTTGTATAGAGGATCACACATCATCAAGAGGCAGCCCATCGAGTATAAAAATAAGCTAGCCTTTTGTACTCACTATCGCACTCAAGGTCACCTCTTGAATTAGTGCCCTGTCTTGAGGGCCCATAATCAAAAGGCGACAGGTACGAACAAGGGCATGCAAAGGAACCAGGGTATTCCCCCTCTCAACAAGGAGCCGGTGCTAGGCCCAAAATACATCATGCATAATCTTGCACACCAAGCACCTCAGGAGGAAGGTCATAGCGATGTTCTAGATCAAGGCAAGCAAAATCGTGAGCAAGGAGAAGCCTCCCCGTCAGCCCAAAAGGAGCAGGAGGTGCTCTCAAAATCCTCGCTTCACACCAGTCCTAGCATAGAGGATCCAGTTACCCAGGTATAGACCCTTCCTAAAATTATTGTTCCAAATTCTTTTATGGATGAGTACCTGGCGGGCAATAGAAAATCCCCAAACTGCTCGAATAGGGGTGAGGTACCATTTTCTCCTTTATGTGAAAAATAAGGCCCATCCCTCTCTGGGAGAATCATCCCTAGAAACATTAGGATCAAGAAACATGCCATTGACTATGGTAGTGAAAGGAAAGAGGATACCCTTTGTCAATGAGAATAGAAACAAGGAAATGATGGAGGACATCGCAAATGGAATCCAATTGACACTTTTCTCTGACAATTCTGACAACCAGAATGACAAGCAAGGAACCAAACCCCCCTTCCATCTAGTGAAGGTAGGTAGGAAAACCCTAAAGCCTCCAAATGAAGGTCCTCTCATGGAATTTGAGGGGCCTCAACGGGGTAGCCAAGAAACGGCTGATGGCTGACCTAAGGAAAAGGATCAATCCTTCCATATTCATTATGTAAGAAACCAAAATCGATGAGCTCTCTTCTAGTAAGTCTGCCAAGGCCAATTGGGTGAAAGGAGAGTGCCTTATCAGTCTAGCTCAAGGCACATTAGGTGGGCTCATGTGCCTTTGGGACCCTACCCTAGTTTAAGGAAGGCTTTTATTGTCCTCGAGTAGGATCCTAAACATTTTGTTTCACTCCAAGACCAACAATTAGTCTTGGATCCTGTCCAACATTTACACTCCAAATTCCCCCATCGAGCGAGATGAAATATGGGAAAATGTAACTCAAATGAGGACCACCTTCAACACCTTTCCATGGATCATAGGAGGAGACTTTAATAACCCACTGCATCAGTTTGAGAAGAAAGGAGGTAACGACTCTTTCGGCAGAAGCATGGAGGTTTTCAAAGGTTTTGTAAATACCAATGAGCTCATGGATGTTAAGCTCAAGGGCTCCTATTTCACTTGGATAAATAGGAGGATTAATAGTAAGCTCATTCAGGTGAATTTGGATAGGTTCCTCATCTCTCAAGAAGCTATCCCTCTGTTTGGCGATGCCACCTTGTTGGCCTTACCTCAGATCAGATCAGACCACAGTCCCATACTCCTTAAAACTAGAAGGCCTCCCTTCTTCAAAACTCCTTTTCATTTCAAATCCATTTGGACTCTCCACATCCTTTTCATTTCAAATCCATTTGGACTCTCCACAAGGATTTTAAATATCAAGTGTCCTCATGGTGGCATCAAAATTTTGGAGGATCCGCCACTTCTTGGTTAGCTCAGAAACTAAATATGGTCAAAGAAAACTTGAAAATCTGGAATAGGGAGGTTTTTGGAAATTTTTTTGCCAGTAAAAAGTTCATTACTGAGAAACTTAATGATAAGGAAAGGAGAATCGAAGCTGGAGACCATAGCAGCCCCACTAGGGAGGAGTAAAGGAACCTCCTAGCATAGTTTCATAACATCCTAGCTAGAGAGGAAACCTTCTAGAGGTAGAAGTCAAGAGACCTATGGGTCAAGGAAGGTGATGCTAACACCAGGTTCTTTCAGCCCTCCACTATGTGGCACAGGGCATCCAACAAGATCAGGGATATTATGTGCAGCAATGGATCATCCACCAAGGACATAGCTGAGATCAAGGCTGAAGCAGTGTCATTTTTCTAGAACCTCTTGGGAAGTGCCCTCGAGGGTGACATCCAAGATTAATATACTCTCCTATCAAATATTCCTTGCATCATTCCTCAGGATGTGAACCTCATACTGGTGGAACCTTTATCCTATGATGAGATTAAGGAGGCCTTATTTTCAATGCAACTTGATAAAGCCCTTGGATCAGATGGTTTATCTTTGAGGTTTTTCCAAACCCTATGGTATGTGGTGGGGAACAATTTTTGTGAGGCCATTAGAGAGATCCACTTAACCAAAGTTGTCCCTCATAGTTTCAACTCCACATTCTTGGCCCTCATCCTGAAAGCCTCTGACTACAAATCCATCTCTAATTATAGGCCTATCAACCTGTGTAACATCATCTCCAAATTGTTGACCAAGGTTATGGCCAACAGGCTGAATCCCATTCTCCCCCTTATCATTGATCAGTCTCAAGTTAGTTCGGTGAAAGGTAGGAACATCCTAGATGAGGTCATATTGATCCATGAAACCCTACATTCTGTCTTAATAACCAAGAAGGCTTCCCTTTTCCTCAAGATTTATATTAACAAGTCCTTCGATAGGGTTGACAGAGGTTTCCGTCGAGAGATCCTCCTCAAGTTCAGCTTCCATCCCCTATGGGTTGACCTCACTCAGGGCTGCATTTCCTCCCCCTGGTTCTTTGTATTAGTCAATTTCTCTCCTACCGATTTCTTTTAGAGCTCAAGAGGTCTGCATCAAGGGGATCCTCTACCCTCCATACTTTTCATCATCCTCGTCGAAGCTTTGGGAATATCCCTTAAGGATGCCCAAGAGGGGAAGAAGGTGACTGACATCCTCCCTACCTCAAGGATTGAGTCGATCACCCATCAGTAGTTTGTGGATGACACGCTCCTGTCCACCATAGTGTTAGTAGCTCAAGCAAAATCCATAAAATGAATCCTAGGACTCTATGAGAGTGATGCCAATAAAAAAGTTAACTACATCAAAAGCAAGATATTTTTTCTCAACACCCCTATCAGGCATCAAGTTCATATTGCAAGTTGGGGTGCTCTATTGACTCCCTCCCCACTACCTATCTTGACATCCCTCTCTTCTGCAGACATGTTAAGGAAGGGAGTTGGAACATGGTGCTCAAGAGAATCCACAAAAATCTGGCATCATGGAAAGGAAATTTCTTATCCCAAGATGCCAAGGCAACCCTCACTATGGTGTGTCTCCAGGGGATTCTGACCTTCTTCATGTTAGTTTTTAGATTTCTTGTCTTGGTTCTTTATAATATTGAGCATACCCAACGAAACTTTCTTTGGTCAGGCAATGAAGACAAGTCCAAGTTTCCTTTGGTGGCCTGGGATAAAGTTTGTAGAATCAAGAAACAATGAGGATTATGATTCAAGAGAATGGCCAAGATGAACCTAGCGCTCATTTCCAAACACACCTGGAGGATCTTGGTAGATGAACTGGTAGAATGGGTTAGAATTTTCATGATGAAATACCTCACTAACACTTCCTTTCTTGAGGATGGCATTCCCACTGGGGGGTCAGCTTTCTGGAAAGCCATTTTCCAATCCAGAAAGCTGATCCAAGATGGCATTAGGTGGATCCTTGGAGATGGCTGAAGCATATATTTTTGGAAGGATAGGTGGGCGCTAGAGGACCCTCTCTCTAAGCAGACCGGGTTGGTTCACCTTAAAACTTTTATTGATAACAACTTTAGGCAAAGGGTTGCCAATTTCATTGAATGGAGAAATGGCTTGTTACAATGGAAAGTCATTGATGCAAAGGGGCTAGATACTGAGGACGACTTCCTATCCTCTATCCTTATGGACATCATCATACCCACAAACTGAGGTTTGGATCAAATTATTTAGATGGGGATAGATGATGGTGGATTCCCTATCAAATTTACATATGAATTCCAATGCAAAGTGTTGAAATTAGACTTTCCTTGCAACGTGGTCTGGATGAAATGTTTTATCCCAAAGGTAAATTTCTTCTCATGGATTACCTTTAAGAATAAATCTCTCACAATTGATAATATTCACAAGAGGGGGTTTTCTATTCCCGATAGGTGCTATATGTGTGATTCTTCCTGTGAGTCCTCTGACCACCTATTCTTGCACTACATTTTCATTGGGTCGTTCCTTAGCTCCATCCTCTCTATCTTTTAGATACAATGGATTCCCCCCAAGACCATTAAGGAGGCTTTCTTCCAATGGCCCAATCCTTTTAAAAATCCTAAGCTTTGTTTCTTGTGGAATGCTTGCTTCCACTATTTTTTGTGGTAGATATGGTTGGAACGCAATGGTAGGATCTTCGGTAATCCTCCTAGGTATCCTCCCTCAGTCGCTCATAGGGCCATCGAATTTGCCATTGAGAACTCCAAGATTATCCCCAGCCCATGGCCCGATCATGTGTTTGAAGAGGGTTTGTTCAAGTCCTTGAAGTTATTAGGGGATATCAAGGAGCCGGAGGATCCATGGTTATCTAGGAAGGACGTCGAGTGGGTTAGGCCTCCTCAAGGATGGTTGAAGTTAAATTTTTATGGGGCCTCTCGAAGTAACCGAGGGGCGGTCATTACGGGTGGATCAGTTAGATGCCATAATGGAAAGCTCGTCCTAGATTTTTTTGAAAACTTGGGGTTTCAAACCAATCATGTTGTGAAGGCCAAAGGACTTTTGAGAGGACTCAAGCTCATTTCACAAGATCCCTGACCCTTGGTAGTTGAAGGGGACTCACTGAACATGATTAACTACATGATGAATTCCCAGGATCCTATGTGGAAGGTTTTCAATGTAATTTTTAAGGCCAGGAACCTCCTCCTTCGGAGGAACCTGGTCCAAGTCAAGCACACCTACAGGGAGGGCAATGGTTTAGCTGACCACTTGGAAAATAAGGGATTATTGTCCACATGTCTCATGGTGTGGCGGCAGTTGTTTTCGACGGATGTGGAGAAGGTCGCCAACCAGGATATCACTAATGATTCCACATAAGCAAGAAGAGAGGATCGGGCTTGGTTGGACGGGCACGGGGAGCAGGGAGAGGATATTCAAGTTTTCATAATGGATGCATATGTTTCTTTTTGTTGTTTTTTCAGCATGTTTTACCTCCAGTTTGAGGTTTCTGATGTAGCCCTCCTGGACATTACTATTATTTTTTTGTAAGGTTTACTATGGTTTCTATTGTACTAGCCCAAGGAGCTCCTTTTATTACTAAGGGTTACGGCCTCTCATGTTATAAGGTTTTGGGATCCTCTTAAAAAACCCATTTTGTATATAAAATATCTACTTACAAAAAAAAAATATTATTTCTTAAAGATTAAATATTAGAAGAATTAAAAACTTGATTGGAGTTAAAATGGTTTAGTTCTTTAAAAAAATTTATGAGTGGAATTTAGTCATTAGAAAATATTTAAAGTTTTTGAAGTTTTAAGGAGTGAAGTTTTTAAAGATTTATTTATTTTTTAAAGAATTTTATTCTGAAGTTTTTTGGAAATTTTAAAATTTGAAAATCAGAAAACTTAATATATTTGGGAGTTAAAATATTTTCTACATCAAAGTCTCTTTGATTTCTCTTTAAAAATTTGGGTAGGGAACCCCTTTTAGAATAGAGGGAAAACCTTAATACCTAAGAAAGGCCTACACTTTGTTCTAGCTCTCAGTAAATCCTTAGCTCTAACATGAACATATTCACCTGGAAAGTGAAGACAATGTAAGGCAAGGCCCCTTTTGAAAAATAGAGAGGGCCAAAAACCCTCAACTTTTACAGAGATTTTGAAAATAGTGTAGGGCCCTTGCTAGGTCAGTTTGATCAGTAGAAGGATGAGTATGGGAGAGAGGAGGGTACTAGACTCTCTATTGGGTAGAGTTATTCTAATGGAAGAAGGGTGAATTGTGATAATCATCCTATCTATCTATTTTAAGGTTTGGATAATTAGAGAGTGATCTGAACCAGAGCACATGTGATTTTAGAAAAAAAAATAAAATTTGTGAATTTCATATTTGAGTTATTTCTTAACTTAGGATTAATTAGGTTTACTACTCAAAAGAAAATAAATCATTGAATTGATTCATATCATGGAAGAAATTGTTAGAAATACATTCAATGAAGGTAGTGAAGAAATTTTGAACAAGTTAAATTTTTGTTATGAAAACTTGATAGATGATCTTGATAAAAATAAGATAACAAGATCAATTAGCAATACACTTAAGAGCTCAAAATTAGATCTTAATGTTACTAAATCTCAATTTGGTAATTTATCAAAAATAAATTCTATCATAGGATCTATAACTGCTCAGAGTGTTATGGATTACAAAAACATGCAAATAATTTATAGTTTATCAAAAATAAATTATATGATAGGATCTATAACTACTCAGAGTGCTATAGATTGCAAAAACATGCAAATCGTTTCTAAATAAAATAAAGGAAGAATGGACTTAGCTGTGCATAAATTGCTATGATATTTTATTAAGAAAATAGAATAACTTGATGTGTTAGCAAGGAAGCATAAATCAAAGAAAGGATATTGCATTTAGTTGAAGTGTAATTATTGTAATAGAATTGGACATGAAAAAGTCAATTGTTGGAATATTTATCCATGCAAATTTTATGGAAAGAATCTCATTCTCCAATATTTTATTGGTATAAAATAAAATATTATGGAATATTTGAAAGGATGCTATTATTCAGATTAGATAATTTTCTTCAAAAACTTATTTCTGAAGCAATTTCTAACAATAGAGAAAAGTGTTCTATTTTTGAAATGCAAGACAAAATTGAAGGTAAAACATTTAATGATAAAATGTTTGGAAAACAAAAAAAAAAGGAAGTGGATAAAATATGGTCTAAATTTATCTTATAGAGTAATTAGGAATGAACCATATATATTAGATATTAATTAAGATGTTCAATCTATATATGCACATGAATAAAGGGTCAAAGAAAATCCTAAGAAGTTTGTACAGAGATTGAGAATCTAAAGAATGAAGATAGCAAGGAATTCAAAGCATAACTAAAGCAAGAAAGTGAACCCAAGATTCAATATGATGAATAAGATTCCAAAAATGTAGATATTCATGAACAGTGGAAGATCACATGAAAATTGAAGGTTGAAGTGAAGACCAAGATTCAAGACTAAAGTCTTCAATAACCAGATAATGTAATATAGGGTGGTGTTGAGGAATATTACATTATTTGGCACATGCTAATGTATCCCCATGGTAACTTCATGGTACAATTGTAAATATTTAATAGGTTAGGGTTGACTCTATAGTTTAGGAGTGTGCTTTATATTTCATATTTATGTAAGTATCATTGTGTAATACAAGCACAAGTGTCATGTAAGTTAGAGTGCAACTGTAGATTTAAGGAATGTGCACAAGTGTCTCGTATGTAAGAGTGCAAATATGTAATGTGAGGATGTGAACAAGTTTCTTAGATTAGGAGTTCATTTAGAAGGGTAATATTCATGTAAATTTGTCATAGAGTCAAGTGTGCATGCGAGAAGAAAGTGAAGATCTAGTATGCAAGTGGCAATATGGTAAGAAAAATGTCGTGGTACTTATCATATGGAGAGCAATAGTAAAGCACTTGAAGAGTCACATTACTATGGCTATATTATGGAGATAATACTCCATAATAATGTAACACAGGTATCAGATTACAAAGTTGTAATAGGAAGAAAATGAATAACGCTTGTATAAATATTTCAAGCAATTAATATTGTAAGTCTTTCTTAATGCGTAGTTCATGAATGACTTAGGCTATTTACATTCATATATTATTATATAAATAGATTTTATTTTTAGTATTATATAGCCCATGATATATATATTAATTTGCTCATATATTATTCTACTTATTATATTATTAATTTGACCTTTAATATTATGGCTATTTTATATTGTAATCTATGAATTTCTATGGTAGTAAGGCTTTAAAAGCCAATATATTAGATGCATGGGTTAGGGAAAAAATATTATGGTTCCACATGGAATTAAAAGGGTGCCAAGTATGGTAGTGTTTACCAAGGAAGGCATAGTGATTCTAGTTTTTCAGAGTTGTGCAAGAATATCAAGGAACAAATGGATCCATCATTCAAATTATCAGAGTAGAGCAACATAAGAATGGATCCAAAAAAATATTTATAGATATTCAAGTGGCTTAATAGCATCTTGGCATCATCGAGGACCACCATCAATCAAGAATTCACTTGCATGGATGGATGATCAAGATTAATACCAATTGTCAGTATTAATTAGAATATCATATTATTTAGTTTCTTCTCATGTTTCAAGGATAAAATATTTGTAAGGAGGGTGGAATGATATTATACTTAGGAATAGGTATATGTGAATATGGTATTATATTGTACATGGGTATTATAGATAGCTGGTATGGGCTACACATAACACAATGTTGATTATATTATTATATTATATTATATTAATGAGTAGGGTGATGGTTTATAACATGGGTATATAAATAAGGGATATTATCATTATAATCATCATGGACATCATTCATATGAATTATTATTTCTAATTATCCTTTCCCATGGAGTAGCTTATGAGACTTTTTCCTCTCTAAGTGGTGCTCTCATATTCGAAGGTCTTGTGGAATTTTCCTTCCTTAAGGAGTATTATTTTTTGTTGACCTACCCTAAAGGTATTGTCTATTTTTATTATTGTATGGATAATTATTGTGGATAAATATTTTTGGATGAGTGATTTAATATTTGTACATATTTGTCAATATTTTTTGTTAATGAGGATATAGTTTCCTAACAAATACCTTTTTTACTTTTCACAAATCGAATGCATGATAGGGGAGGTGGGTAGATATTTTTTTATTGTATAATTTGATATTACACATGTCAAATGGAAGGGAAATAAAATAATTTATTTTATTAGAAGAAGGATGCATGTACATTTAACAATTTATATTCAGATAAGTTCGAGAATCCATATCTTTAAATAGTGTCCTAGTGACTACTAGTATTAGTGATGAGTGATATTAAGAGTGATGAAATGTAGATTGTAAGTAAAATTATATTCCTAGTAATGTGAGAACATTGGTTGGTATATAGATGCACAAGGTCATATATTTAGCTCATTCAAGAGATAAGAATATGTATATAAACATAGAACTATGATACTTTTGCCTTAGCATAATGTGGAATGTTAGTGAGTATGTATTTAATTTTTGAAAGTGCTAGAAGATGATTGTAGATCCTCAACATCCTATAACATTGATTTAAATATTAAATATTCCAATGTAGAAGTGGGATGTGGCATCTATTAATTTTATTATTTGATTATCTATGTTTTCTTATCATCATGATGCCATTATGGAAATGATGATTAGATTGAATAAGGTATATTATATTTTCCAAATTATGAACACATATAATAATCTTTAATTTTCTTAGGTTTATGTTAATAGGAATGTGAAACTACACATGGTTCCAAAAATTATGATTTCTATAAAATATATGATTTTAACTTCTTAATTTTGGACCATGCTCTAGGAAAGAATGGGCACTCAAAATAAATTCAGTACAACATACCGCCTTTTAAAAAAATTGATACAAAATAAGGTTAATTAATTTTTGGTGGAAATACATAATGGACTACTAGAGCAAATGGAATAGGCATAATGTTTTGGTAGATTTTACTTATAACAATAACTTCCATGGTTCTGTAGGGATAAATTCTTGAGTCCCTTTATGGAAAACCATGTTGAAATTCTTTGAGTTGGGATTGTGTAAGGAAATATTGGTGAAATAATTAAATATATATTGATATATGAATCATTAGGTGACTATAACTAGAAATTATCATCAATATAAACAAGATTATAATATAATTTGGTTGACACCAAGCATATCAATTGAAACTATAGTATGGGTGAAAATATCTATCTTAGAGTAAGATATTAAAACATCAAATATTATCTATGGAAAGGAGTCAAAGTTGGCTCCTTATTTTGTGGTACATTTTGAGATTCTAGAGAGGATTAAAATAATGACCTATATATTAATATTTCCACTAGAACCAACACTATATAAAGATCTAATTAATGTCTTCACACTAAAAATATACATTTAATGGCCATATCAATATTTGGATTTGAAAAGAATATAGTTAATATTTAAAGGTGGAATACATGTGAATCCAACTTAGGTGCCAAATCATTTTACCTAACTAAGATGTTGTAGGCTAGACAACTTCTAAGATTGTTATAAAGTGGACTATGTCATTTTCAAGACATAAATTTGATCATAAGTAAATAACCCACCTTCTTTGGTAAAATTCTAAGATAAAGCTTTCTAAATTGAAAATATTTCATGCCTTATTTTCTACCATTGTGTTATAGGTGTACCTCTTCGATTTTGGATTTCTACACGTAGTGGATAGTGATTATACTTTTGATAGGAGCATTTTTATTTTCTTACTTTATGCATGAAATGGATTATTATATACAGTCTTGACTCTTCATTGTCGATAATAATTTTGTATGATTTAATATTTAAAAAGTTAAAAGCAATAAAATGTGTTAATATTATATGGAGAATTACAATTAACTATAGGAACCATATTATCATAATACCTAGATCTTTTTTATTTTAATTTGGTAGTATTAGGTATTGATATGTATAATATCAATAAATTGTGACCATAGTCTATTTATTAAATAAATTATCACCTAAGTAAGTTGATGTAAATCCAGCTGCAAGAGGTCAAAATAAAATACCTCCCATTACATAAAAACTATGATAAATTAAACTAATATGTAAAACCCTCAATTTACATAAAAACTACAATAAATTAAAATAATTAGTAAAACCCTCCATTCACATAAAAACTATAATACATAGAAATAAATCAATAAATATTTTCTTTTTTATTTCCTGGATTCACTTCCCCCTTTTACAATGCAATACCAAGGGAATATATATCCCCAAATAAACCTTAAAAGAAAACCCTAAAGCTTAAATCCCTAAAAATAAAATATTACTATTTTCAACAAATTGGTTTTTCCACCAAAAATTGTCTTTTTAAGTTATTACTATTTTCAACAAATTATTTTTTCATCAAAATTTGCCTTTTTTAGTAATTACCATTTTTGGCAAATTATTTTTTTGTCAGAGAATTCCATTTTGAGTAATAAACAAATTATTTTAAAACTTCTTTAAAAAAACCTTCTAAAGATAGGTTCCTGCATCATTCTCCTCTGGTTGAAAAGAAATTTGCTCCTGTGAGTTTCTTTGATCAAACTCATAATTGCTCTCCATATAGGGCCACACATCTGCAAGTACTCCTCAAAGTACCAATCTCCTTTCGAGGTTCTATATCTCAAACCTCCTGCAAGCACTACACATAGTGTCAATTCTTCTTTCAAGGTTTGAAAATAGCAAACCTCCTGCAAGCACTACACAAAGTGCCAATTCCTCCCTCTGAGGTTTTACATAAAAAAAACCTCCTGCAAGCACTTACATAGAGTGTCAATTTTTTTCTCCAAGGTTTTACAAAACCTTCTGCAAACACTACATAATGTTCCAATTCCTCCCTCAGAGGTTTTACTTAAAAAAAAACCTCCTATAAGCACTTACGCAGAGTGTTAATTTCTTTCTTCAAGGTTTTACAAACCTTCTGCAAGCACTACACAAAGTGTCAATCTCTTTCTCTGAGGCTTTTACATAAAACAATCTCCTACAAGCACTTACACAGAGTGCCAATTTCTATCTCCAAGGTTTTACAAACCTTCTGCAAGCACTACACAGAGTGCCAATATTTTTGGAGCCCCTTTGCTCTCTGCTTTGATCTTTTCTTTTCTTTTCTTTTCTCCCTAGCAAGATCCAACTTGCTCTGATACCAAATTATGTAAATCCAATTGCAAGAGCTCAAAATAAAATACCTCCCATTAAATAAAAACTACAATAAATGAAACTAATATGTAAAACCCTCCATTTACATAAAAACTGTAATAAATAAAAATAATCAGTAAAACCCTCCATTCACATAAAAACTATAATACATGAAAATAAACCAATAAATATTTTCTTTTTTTATTTTTGGATTAACTTCCTACTTTTACAATGCAATACCAAGGGAATATATATCTCCAAATAAACACTAAAAGGAAACCCTAAAGCTTGAAGCCCTAAAATAAAACCCTAAAGCTTAAAGCCCTAAAAATAAAATATTACTATTTTCGACAAATTGGTTTTTCCACCAAAAATTGTCTTTTTAAGTTATTACTATTTTCGAAAAATTATTTTTTCATCAAAATTTTCCTTTTTTTTATTAGTTACCATTTTTGGCAAATTATTTTTGCGTCAGAGAATTCTATTTTGAGTATATTTTAAAACTTCTTAAAAAAAACTTCTAAAGATAGGTTCCTGCATCAAAATTTATTTAAATTAATGAGTTTATATTTATTAAAATGAAAACTTGATGGAGCAGCTAAAGGAAATCTAGGAAGAGTTGGTGTAGGAGGAATTCTAAGGGATCACAATGGAAATTACATATTTACCTTCGTGCAATCCTTGGAAGATCAATCAAACCATTTAACTGAAGCAAAAGTATTATGGAAGGGTCTTCAATTTATCAAGCAATTACCAGGGAAATTTATCATTGAAGGGGACTCCTTAAATGTTATCAATTATTTAAAAAAATCCAAATCACCAGCATGGAAGGTAAGAAGCCTCATTAATGAGGCTCAAATCCTGATAATGTTCCAACATGAATTCATTATCCAACATATATTCATGGAATGTAATGGAGTCATTGATAAATTAGCTAACATTGGAGCTTTTACCATTGGGATGTTGACTTGGACTAACATCCTTCCGCGTGAAGTTGATGAAATTTCTAGGTTGGAAAAAGTCCAAAATCATTAAAATTCATAATATTCATTGTTTCAGGTTTAGAATATCAAAAATGTGGCATTCTATAGGCCTTAATATATCTCATGGTTTGCATCTTTTCAAAATCACCTTTTTTCAAAACAAAATTTTCCATGATGGCTTTTATCTTATCAAGGCACTTATTATTCTGGATTTTCAGAGAGGGTCGGCTTTTTTTATACATTCCCCTTGTGTCAGTCTTATTCCTAATGCCATTTACCCATGGCACCGCTTATTGTCCAATTTTTTCAATTTTAGTCATTTTTTCCACTATCTTCTGGGGTTGCTCCTTCCCAATATTTTTTAGCAGTTGGCCTCCCATCCACGTGTGGTCCTACCTTTCTCACCTGTGGTCATACCTCGTGATTCACTTTAATTGCTCGTTTCCTATGTTCGTATCGACTCTCGTTCCTTGTCGTTTCCCAAAACCTTTGGCTTCATATTTCTTCTATGAGTTCACTAAGGAAGTTAAGTTTTGTTTCTTGATAGGCCAAACCCTCCAAGGATTGACATGCCTTTCTATTCTTGTGGAAAATTCTAACCTTTAGGAAATCAAGCTTCTCAAGGAATTTTGCCCTTTCGTTCGCATTTTCCTAGATGTGATTTTCCCTATAACTTGGAAATTTGTGAGGAGAAATGTGGGGGGATTCTAGAAATTTTCAAACCTATCAAATGCTTACAAAAGCTTTGTGGTGGAAGGATTATGCATATTTCCTATCTATTTACATCATCCCTATCAGATATATTTTTGTCTTATTTTCTTGCTTTGGCTTCCCGATAGTATGTGTTTCATTGAGCTAGATTCACTTTCCATTGAACCAGTCACAAAAGCTATCCTTAGTTACAGAGGATTCATGTCGTTCCTTAAGCTTTTTTCTGGCATGGAATGGGACATCCACATGGCTTTCATGTCCACGTGGGAAAAAGGTTTTGTAATCATTCATGGTGTCGAATTTCAGGTGGACATTGGCATTTTGGCTCAAATTACTGGGCAACCATCGGTAGGATGAACAATGCATAGGGACAAGCACAACTAGGAAGTTGAGCTGAGTCAATTTGAGCCGAAGTCACCCATGAGGAGGATTTTCAAGCTAGGTATGGTCCATGGTGACCTACCTATCCCTTGGAAAGAAGTTATGAAGCCCATTATGGAATATATAACAGTGTATGATCCTAGTTCACAACTCAGAAGCTTCCATATCTCCTTTGTGAACCACTTTAGGGAGGTTAAGCAACTCAATATTCCTGAATTTCTTTTTTTATCGATGGATTACTCCATCACTGCAATATAGGTGAAAAATGAGGAAACATGGCACTCTCATAAAGATATTTTCAAAATGTTTTATGCCCATATCTTAGATAAATTTTTGAAGGGAAATGTTTTTACACAGGACCAACCGATGGACAACACCGAGGAGGATACTTCATCTACTCCTGTCACCAAGTTCTGTGGTTACAAAAGGAAGAAGAGGGAGGATAAACATTGGTTTCTGGAGTTTCTAGCAAAAAATAGGACCAAGGCTGAGGTGAATCCCACAAGGAGCTCATAGTGCCTCAAAAAAAAGGAACTCCAGAGTCCAAGAAAGTCATAGGATGCTGCTGAGGATGATCCGAATGATCCAGTGGAGAAGTTTCTTCAAAAATATGTTATTAAGACCACTTCGATCATGATTGCTCACCTCGAGAGTGCCATGTATGTAATTGGATGAGTAATTTCACAAATTATAGAGCATAGGAATACTCTAAACCTCCCATTTTTCTATGATAATTTTGTAGAAGATACTCCTGCTAAGTCTACTATTGAAACCACACCAGAAGTTAAGGATGATGAAGTTGTATAAATAGATAAGAAAATATTCAATGACATCCCTATGGATGATGCTAAGGATGTCAAGAAGGAGGACGTAAATAAATTTGTAATTGCCTGATTGGCTTCTATTTTGTGGTTTTGTGTCTCTACCCCTTATGGGTCTTTTCTTGCTTCTTTTTTGTTAGTTCATGCTTTCCTTTCCATTCTCAGGTCCTCAAGGATGATTTTTATTTTTGTTTTCTATGCATCATTCTTTCCTTCTAATGTATTAAGGCATTAGGGTGCCTTTCAAATGTCCTCATCAATGAAATTTTTTTAACTTATCAAAAAAAAATGAAAACTTTATGGATGAGTGAGCTCCTTTTTCCATATTTAAGGAGATGTATGAAGGAAAATATGTCAAGTTCATGTTGGAATACTCCATATTTAATTATGATAAATCCTTATAAGAGGCTAAAAAAGGAGAGATCATTTTTTACCATTTTTGGACAAAGGAGAAAATAAGTATAGGAGAAAAAACAAGACAATTGCTACATTGAATTGAATATTTTCTATGTCTACCATTATTGGGGTCGATGAAGATAGGGTATTAGATCTATTTGCTTGTTCTTTAATATATGTGTGAAGGAAATAATGCAACACCAAATAAAAATATATAGATTAAACTCAAAAATACAATATTGCACAATGAATGATTTTTATTAATGGGAGGAGCCTCAAAACTCCATTGTTACAATAAATAATATTTGAAATCTTTGATACAAATATACACAATGCTAGGGTTCTCTGAAATCCTAGCTACAATAGTGGAGGTGTCTTCAGAAGCTCCCAATAGATGTAAGTGGTCTTTATGTTATCCAATAATGGGCCACTCTAGCTTAAACAACTACACAACACTTATGTATCTCCAAACAAGCACATAGTAATAATAGAGGGTTACTTATAACTATGAGGGCTCCATTGTATGAGACCCTCAAAAATTAATAAAACCCTAGCTATCCAATAATGAACCTGCATGCAAATATGAAGAATATTAAAATAATAACCAAAATAAAATATTTACCTTGTGATGCTTGTTGTTCTCTAATTTGGTTGTAACTGTTGTAGGAAGTTGGTGTGGTGATGCCCTAACATCATCCAAGAGCTAGTAGGGTTGTAGAGCTCTGGTATGAGATGTCTACGAGAACTTAGTGGTAGTAAAAAATGCTTTTGGGCACTCGAGAATGGTAGAGGACACCCAAATGTGCTTGGTGATGGAGGATAAGTGCACGAAGGCACTCGACAGTGATAGGGAGTGCCCAAAGGCATTCTACAACTGAAGGAAAATCTGCAAAAGTAGATCTTGATGGGCAAGACGAGAGGTGATGTATGCGGGGGCTATGGTGAGTGAGGAGGATGGAAAATGCAGGGATATTTGGATTTCTTAGCAAAATCTTTGGGAAGACTTCAACTCAAGAAAAACATAGGACTTAGGGGTTGAGCCATCGGAATATCTCCTATTAATAATCCACACTAGGATATGTTAGGGTTTTAGTGACAGGAACTATGTGGCTCAGATTAAAACATAACGGAGGGTGGATATTAATTTTGGGTGTGGCATGGATTGATGTATATGGATGGGATTTATTCACATATATAATATTTATATTTATAAAATATTAATATTAAACATATATTTCATAAATATGCCTAAATATATATAAATAAGTGGGTAAAATAGTGGGAAGAACTAGATGTACAACAAGTGGCTAGGTTTTGGTGTCTGCAGATGCCCCTTTTTGTACTATGTTACGTAAAACACAGTGCAGTGCAAAAACACAAGACACCTATTTCGGAAAAGTGCAGAAGCATATTTCTCTTGAGATGTGAAACATGAGCTTGAAGATAAAAGAATTAAAGAATTTGGATTTGTGTAGCTTACCTCCTCAATTGGCATCTGAGTTTGTGGATGAATATCACGAGCCAATTGAATTTTTTTTGCAAATGAATGGTGGACAATATGAATGATGTAAATGTGATATCATTTTTACCCCAATGGTGGGAAGGGGATTGGTGAAAAATATGAAATGATGCATATGTTTTTTCCCCAATATATAGAGTTTTGTGAAAATGTAATAAAAAATGTGTCTATTTTTACCCCAACAAATGAAGGGATTTTTGCCAATTATAGATACCATGATCATGTAAGGTGCATCCCATTGTGGGAAAGTCAAAATTAATTTTTTTTTTTTCTAAATTTGGTGTGATTCAATGCTATTTAAGAATGTGCCTTCTAGTGTCATTGATATGCAAGTATGCAAATGCAAAAAGAAAATAAAAATAGTCTATCCTCGGGGCCACTCATGATTGCAGCAATTTCTACATAGAATCCCTAAATGGTTGCTCAATCACTTTACCTAGCCTGCATCCTTGGAAACTGGTGTAAAATGATATGATGAAAATTTATGATTTTGTCCATGTTTCAAGCCCCATGAACAAGGCCATCAATGATAACTTTTGAGAAAATTGGTCTTGGCATAGTCTCACTCTAAATATGAAGTACCAAAAGTGATTTTGTTTTTGAACAATGAAATATGTGATGATGAATATAGCCAAGTGTCCTTATGGTGATTTATTCATATTACCAAATTTCATGGATACCAATCACTGCAATCACCAAGGAGATAGAATAAACCACTAGATACAACATTCACTTGAAATTGTATGTGAACTTGGAAAAATGTGCAATGATTGATGGATGAAAATGATGTTGACATGAAGATGTGGTGATGAGAAATGTATTGATGAATGCAATTTGGAGTGATTTGGTGGAGGTAAGCTACCTTTTTGAATATATGGATTCAAGTGATTGAGTCTATTTTTACCCCAATAGATGAAAGGGGTTTTTGACATGGATCAATGTGATGAGTGTGTATTTTTTTACCCTAATAGATGAAGGGGTTTTGATAATGTAAGTGTCCTTATGGTGATATATCCATCTTATAGAATTTCATGGATAACCAGTAGTTGCAACCATGAGGTTAATAGGATAAACCAATAAATACAAGGTTCACTTGTACTTGTGTCTATTCTTTGCCCTAACATATGAAGGGTTTTTGAAATGGGAAAAATATGATGAAATTATTGTGTCTGTTCTTTGCCCCAATAGATGAAGGGATTTTTGAAATGAGGAAAATGCGATGAAATGATTGTGTCTATTCTTTGCCCCAATAGATGAAGGGATTTTTGAAATGGGGAAAAATGTGATGAAATAATTGTGTTTGTTCTTTGCCCCAACAGATGAAGGATTTTTTCCAATGCAAGTGTCATTATGGTAATCTACCCATCCTACTAGATTACTTGGATAACTAGTCATTGCAACCACCAGGTAACTAGGATAGACCATGAAATACAAGGTTCACTTGTACTTGTGTCTGTTCTTTACCCCAATAGATGAAGGGTTTTTGAAATGGATAAAATGTGATGAATGTGTTTGTTATTTTCCCTAATAGATGAAGGGGTTTATGAAATGAGAAAAATAAAATGAATGTGTCTATTATTTACCCTAACATATGAAGGGGTTTATGAAATGGGGAAAATGTGATGAATGTGTTTGTTCTTTGCCCTAATAGATGAAGAGGTTTTTGAAATGGGGAAAATACGATGAAATGATTGTGTCTATTCTTTGCCCTAAAATATGAAGGGGTTTTTGAAATGGAATGAATGCAAGACCAAGGGTGCAACCTTTGACAAAAGGATGTAACCTTTTGAACCTAGAAATAGATTGATGTAGATGTGAATGTGAGGCAAAGAGCATAACATTTTGAACCTAGCAATGGATTGTTGTTGATGTGAATGCGAGGTAAAGGGCACAACCTTTGATAAAATAATGCAACCTTTTAAACCTAGAAATTGACGTATTGATGATGTTATGTGTATGTGTGATTGAATTATTTGTTAAGTTTGTGGGGAATGTGTGATATCTTGTGCACCCCCAATTTGTATGTTTTTTTCTTGATTACGGGGAAGGTGTGATACCTTGAACACCCCCAAGTTGTGATGTTGTTTAAACTTTCTAGTGATCTTTACATATGTGAATTATATATGTACATAGATGGATTTTAATTTTTTGTGTTATATGTTTGTGTGAATGCTTTTGTAGAATGCATGCTTATATGGATGATGAATGCATATGATATGTTATGGATGATTAATGCAAGGTGGAACCTAGGTGTTCTAATTATTATTCATAGTTTAGATCTTGCTTGGCCATGTTTCTAGCATTGTTGTTTAATTAAGGGTACCAAATTTTGTGGTATGAGGGGTGAATGACTCATGAAGTGACATGGATGTTGACATGGAAAAATATATGGATGTTGATATGGAAGAACATATGGATATTGATATGGAAAACTGATTGTTTTTTAGAGACTCAAACATACTAGTGGTATCAAACAAACTCACTAAAACTACCTAATCCCTCTAGTACCAAATGTGTGTGTAGTGAATTCATTTACCGAATCAAGAGCATGGTAATAACTCAAAGCAATCAAGAGCCAATTTGTGTGCAAGTGGGTTCATTAACTCATATTGAGTAAATTGGGTTTGACCTATTATGGATAAAATGAAGAAGCTAGCTTACCTATATGTGCAATCAAAGGTCTCTTTAAATGAGGTGTGTCACCACACATGAGTGTACTCCACTGCCAATTAAGCGTCTATAGCTCTAGTGGAGGCTAACTCCATAGTCCAAGGATTTTATCTCTTAAGTCTTGGGTATGACTACTTAACTATCTGATTGGAAATGTAGTACGATCCTTACAACCCATTGATCAGTGGTGTGTGATGTAAAATATTTAGATATTTGGGGAATTAGATTCTCAACCTAAGTGTGATGAGAATTGCACCCTATCCTTACTACTTTATATTTGAAATTTGGAAGCAACTATTATAGTGATGAAAACCACTATTTTTGTGGACTATGTTGCATGATGGGACTAGCAAGGATGACCCTTTTCACTTTAAGATTTATACCAAGTATGGTTTTATCCCTCTTTGACACAAGATGTTTTTAATATGTGAAATTGTATTTGGTTCAAGAATGTTCTGCAGTCAATTCCCAAAACTCAATATTTTATTTTATCATAGATGTGTAATGATCCTAAAAGGAACTCAATATGTATTTTGGAGGTTGTTTAACACACTAGGAGTGTCTAAGTGACCAAAAACACCTAGGAATTTATGGAAATGTGGATTTTCAAATGATACTTTTGGATTGGTGTAATGGTGGGGATAATATTTTGAATGTGCCCTTGATTAAGGCAACATGATTTTATTGGACCAATTAATATCTTGAATTGAATAAATGATCCCTAATATGAAATATGGATGAGATGTATGATGTGCAATTTGTGAAATGGAATGTGTATAATGCAATGTGAAATGTAAGGTGTAAAATGCAATATGTAAAATGAAATGCAATATTTTTATGTATTATCCATGTATATATACATATATATAAAAGGGATTATGCATAGAATGCTCTCAAGTGTATGTTGTTCATGAAATGTGGAACATGGAATGTGTGAACATGGAATGCAGAATATGGAATGTGAACATGGAATGTGGAATGTGGAATGTGTGAACATGGATTATTAAACATAGAATGGTGAATGTGGAATAAAGAACATGAAATGTATGAACATGGAATGTGGAATGTGGAATGTGTGAACATGGAATATTAAACATGGAATGGTGAATGTGGAATGTGGAACATGGAATGTTAAACATAGAATGTTGAAAATGGAATGTGGAATATGGAATATTGAATGTGAAATGTGGAAAATGGAATGTGTGAACATGTAATGTGGAATGTGTGAACATGGAATATTAAACTTGGAATGGTGAATGTGGAATGTGGAACATGGAATGTGGAATATGGAATATGGAATGTGGAATGTGGAAAATGGAATGTGTGAACATGGAATGTGGAATGAAAAATGTGTGAACATGGAATATTAAACATGGAATGGTTAATGTGGAATGTGGAACATGGAATGTGGAATATGGAATATTTAATATGGAATGTTAAACATGGAATGTTGAACATGGAATATTAAACATAAAATGTGTAAATATGGAATGTGGAATATAGAATGTGCGAACATGTAATGTTGAACATGGAATGTGGAATATGGAATGGTTAATGTGTAATGTGGACTATGATATGTATGAACATGTAATGTGGAATATGGAATATGTGAACATGGAATGTTTAATATGGAATATGTGAACATGGAATATTAAACATGGAATGATGAATGTGGAATGTGGAATATGGAATGTGTGAACATGGAATGTGGAATATGGAATATTGAATGTGGAATGTCGAACATGGACTATTAAACATGGAATGTTGAACATAGAATGTGTTAAATGCAGTGTGGAACATGGAATGGTAAATTTGGAATGTGGAATATGATATATGTGAAAATCAAATGTGGAATATGGAATATTGAATGTGGAATGTTAAACATGGAATGTTGAACATGGAATTTTGAACATGGAATTTGTTAAATGCAGTGTGGAACATGGAATGTGAAACATGGAATGGTGAATGTGGAATGTGGAATATGATATGTGTGAATGTGAAATGTGGAATATGGAATGTGGTATTTTGTCTTAATACTTTATGTTGATTTCTTGTTAATACCAAAATAAATTAAACCAAAATATAGATTATGCAGTAAAATGGAACATAAAATTAAAATTTCACCATAAAAATAAATAATCAATGCTAAGTTTGTTAAAAAAATGTGTCTTACCTCATTCATTGATTATATAATTTTAATGTGAATTTATTTTCTTAGATATTGATCTTGTTTATTTTGATGTGCTAATCTAAATTAAATGGGTGAATATTACAACTTGGATGGGGCAGCGAGATTCTTGTTGATGATGAAATCTAGCAAGTTTTCTTGAGGGTGATCTAAGGTTTCTAAGGGTATATATTGGTGGATGGAGGTGAAATCCATCGTCACCTAATCTCAAGCAATGGTTGGTGATGAAATACAACCACTATTTTTTAATGTGAAGCATGAAGTGTGGAATTATTTTTAAAATTTTCTAATTTTCTAATGTGTACATACAATGTTAGACAAATGACTATTGTTGACAGTCTAAATCAGAAGCCAATATCCAAAATACCAATTTTTCCAAAGGATGTAAAGTACACCATTTAAAACCCACTCTAGATAGTTGGGGGGTTTGTCTACACCTTTGTATAAAATCGCCCAATTGCGGAGATGCTTTTGGTATCTGAATAATGTTTCTATTTAGAGATACAAAACTAGGAATGTCTAACCCTATAATGTAAACTAATTTTGCAATTTTTCAATTCACATGAAATCAGAATTCAATATTTTTTGATTTATGAATACAATATAAAGTTAGAAAGCTCAAATAAAAAGTGTGGATGAATGCAATGACTAATATGAAACCTACGATGCAAGCTAATATTAACATTTTTCTCATACTAATTAGTGATATTATTTTTAACTTAAAAATATAAAAAAAATGTAAGATTACCAGAATATGTAAATAGAAAAGTTAGGGTTTTAGTAGTAGACTTACAAAATAGCCTATCTTTCTGCTCCAACTCTCCATAAAATACCTCTGGGCATTTTTTAAATGCACCTAGGCATAACTGGATGGCCCTCGAGTGCCACCAAGTATTTGTGCACCTTCTGCAACTTCCTGCAAGTCATCATAAATTCTAACCAAGAAAAAACACTCGATTCACACCTTTGAAAATCCCATAAAAAAAGACAAAAAATAGAAAATAAATTAACAAATAAAATAAAAAAATGAAACCCTTTCCTAGCAATTTGTGAAGACAAAAATGCAACACCAAATAACAATATATATATATTAAAATCAAAAAGATAATATTGCACAATGAATGATTTTTATTAATGGGGGGAGCCTCAAAACTCCATTGTTACAATAAAGAATCTTTGAACTCTTTGATACAAATATACACAATGCTAGGGTTCTCCAAAACCCTAGCTACAACATTGGTGGTGTCTTTAGAATGCGTCCTTGCTCCCAACAGATGTGAGTGGGCTTTGTGTTATCTAATAGATGTCCACTCCAACATAAATACCTACACAACGCTTGTGTATATCCAAACCTACACACAAAAAATAATAACAAAGGGTTAGTAATAGCTATGAGGGCTCCACTATGTGAGACACTAAAAATTTATTTAAACCCTAGCTATCCAATAATTAAACTGCATGCAAATATGAAGAGTATTAAAATAATAACAAAAAAAAAATATTTACCTTGTGATGCTTGTTGTTCTTTGATCTAATTGTAACTATTATAGGAAGTTGGTGTAGCGATGCCCTAGCATCGGCCAAGGGCTAGTAGGGCTACATAGCTCTGGTCTGAGATGCCCATGGGTGCTTGGAGATAGCAAAAAACACTCATGGATGCTTGAGAATAGGAAAAGGGCACCCAGAGGCACTTATCAGTAAATGAGAAGTACCCAGAGGTGCTCGACAGTGATAGGGAACACCCAAAGGTGTTCTACAGTTGAAGGGAAATCTGCAAAAGCAAATTTGGTTGGGTAAGAGGGGTAGCGATAGATGTGGGGGATATGGTGAGCGAGGATATATGGAGAATGTAGGTATATTTGGATTGATTAGGAAAAACTTTAAGAATACTTCAACTCAAGTAAAACTCAGGAAAAACTAGGACTTAGGGGTTGAGCCATCAAAATGGCTCTTATTAATAATCCACACTAGGTTATGTTAGGGTTTTAGCAACATGAATTGTGTGGATCAGATTAAAATATAACGGAGGCTTGATATTATTTTCTTGTGTGTAGCATGGATTGATGTATATGGATGGTTAGGATTAAGTTAAATCGGATGGCTAGGATTTATTCACATATATAGTATTTATATTTATTAATTATAACTTCAAATATAATATTAAAAATTTAATATAAACATATATTAACAAATATGCCTATATATATATATATATATATATATATATATATATATATATATATATATATATATATATATAAATAAGTGAGTAAAATTTTAGGAAGACCTAGATGGATGACAAGTGGCTAGGTTTTGGTGTCTACAATATGTAACTAAATGTTGTTTAAGGAAAAATGAAATTAAAGAAAATATGTTCAAACTCTATGGTTGCTCTTCTTATGCATAGATTTCTTCTAGATGTTAGTCTATATATATTTAGGAATAAAATATCATACCACAGGTAGTCTACATTGCATGGTTTATCGTTATATGCTCAATTTTAAGGTATTATATGGGTTAGAAGGTAAATCTAGGTTTATAACTAAAATGAGAAAACAATCGCCTCATGATTTAATATCCTACATGTTTGCATATTATTGGTTTTAATATTGTTATGGTTTACATATAATATGTAGTGAAATAATTTATTTTTAAATTTTGAAATGGAAATGAATTTTGTGGAATTACCTTGATGCTTGTAAATTGTAGTTTTTCTAGTATCCCATATCTCGATTATATATTTATTACTAGAATATGAGGTGGAGAGAGTCCCTATATGATATGATTTTTGTTCTAATGAGGTGAGTCATATTTATATTAAAGATATCCCTAGTTAATTCTAGTGCAAGGAGTCCCTCTAAATTGATTAAGATGAGCTAGACATTTGGAAAAATATGATGGAACATGTAACAACCCTAAAATCAACCCCAATTTTTTTTTTCCTTTTAAAATTCTAAAAGCAAGTTTAGATAATTTGGATAAATTCCTTAGAATATTATTCTTCCACTTCTAGGTTTTAGATGTTGTAACATCCCCCGAGTGGATAGGAGTGGCCTATCTCCCATGTTAATTATGGGGTTTACCTTATTCACTGCCCATACAACTTAAAGGACACCTTTGTGTGATCACCCCAAATTTCCTTACTTTTTTTTGAAGGACTTATTGACCATGGTGTAAGGGTTAACCCTATCTCATTCTTCTGATAGGGTTAACCATCACCCCAAATACCTGACTAGTGGTTGTCATTCTATACTAGTAATTAGGAGCACGCTTCCTATAGTTTAACACTTTTTTTTAGGTATTGAACTACTATGCACCATTAACCTAATTTCTAGATAGTTTAATGGAGGTGATTACACCTTTATGTGGTAGCTTCTTCTTGGTTTCCCATCAATTAATCAAGGATTCTAATTACTACAACACCAAATGACATCTCCCATAGGAATTTTGTAATGACTCAAAATATAGCTATAAGAAAACACAAAAAAAAGATTTTTTTTTTTAAATGCACAGAGGGATTCATAAAACCCTATACAACACTTGGTTACTACATTTTAGTTTACTAAGTTTTCCACTTATCCCAAAGAGTTACATATCACTCAATATTCTACATAAGTTCGTCTATGTAGGCATTCTTTTTTTTCGTAAATAAGTTTATCTATTTCATCACTCTTGATAAGATAAACTTATCACCTTTAGTTCAGTCAAAGGTATACAACCATCACCATACCATACACAAATCTATCTGTGTAGGTATACTATGTGTATTGGGAGTTAAGCTATCCATATCATCTTCACAATGAGCTATCTTAACTCAAATGTAATCTTTTAGTTTACTTAGCTAACATTATCCCCAAGGGATCTCAATCCCTTAGGTCTTTCTACGTTCATACTAGGAGGTCTTAATATATTAGGTTCATTCTAGGTTCACCCTTAAATTTAATTATCTTAGGTTACTTTCATGATTAGCAAGAAAACAAGTTTAACTCTATCTACGTAATAAAACAAAGAATAACATTTATAAAATATACATGATATACTTATAAAGGAAACAACATTTAAATTAAAATAAGCATTAAATATAAATATTGCAAGAACCCTGATGTTCTTGTGTAAATCTGATAAATAATTTAATATAAAATGTAATCATAGGCCACTTAAAGGGGGCTCCCTTGTAATTGCTTTTCCGCTATAGGGGGCTCCCTCCTTGCCACTTATAGGGGGCTTCCTCTTTAGAATATATGCTTATTATTATTCTTCTTGGATGATTTGTGTGAATGGCCAACCTAATATATATATCTACCCTAAAGCTACGTTGGTGAAGAGACGTGATGGTTCACGTATGAAGAGATGTGATGGTTCACTTTATGGGTTAATAATATAATAATTAAATGATTAATAATACTAACTAATACTAACTAATAATGTTAGGATGGAGGATCCTAACATGTCACCCTCCTTAAAAAGAGCTTTGTCCTCAAAGCTCAAAATGAGGAGCTTTATCCTTTGTTTTCCAAGAAGGATTTATGTAACTTCTTGGACTATTTTAATGTCATCCTTTCGTAGGCAGGGATATCGAGAAGGATGAAGTGTTAGTGTGGGGTTGCCAAAAAAATTAGTAAATGTGGGATTATGAGGGAAGGGCAACCCTTGGGGTTCTTCAAACGCATTAAAATGATGCATAAAAATAGGTGGTAAAACTTTCACATTCTCTTGTTGTTCCCTGGGAGAGGTAATGGAGGAGTGTGCAGTCACCTTTCTACATTGTTTTTTAATAGGTTTAACCCTATGGTGATAACTCACTACTGCAGAGGAAATTGAGTGTAGTTCTTGTAGAGTGCATGTTTGGCCATATTGAGTCACTTCAGGAGTGTCTATCGCATCCTTACCTGATGTATTGATCACTTTTGGCATATCGACCTCATTGTATTTATTTTTGTGAGTAGGTGCGCTAGGCACTTCGGACACAACTACCTCATCTTCACATTTTAGGTATTGAAAAGGATCAAATTCCTTTAATAAATGCAATGTTAGTGTAATGCATTTCTTATGGGATCCAAATTGCTCATCACAATTATCGCAGAGGTATTTTTCTCATCGTTCCTTCACTTACTTCAGGTTGAGGTACTCAACCTGCAAGGGTCGGTTAGGTTTTGGGGCATCATAAGTGGTTTGTGCTTTCCCAATAGGTTTTTTTCCTAATCAACATTGAGTATTGAATTTATCTTTGGCTAATTTGGCCAATCCATAGGTCTGCATCATGGTATAGGGATTGAACCTTGTCACCTCCATTCTAATTTCCTCTTTCAATCCACTAATGAAGCTATTGATGAGAATTGATTCATCCAACCCTGTGTTGTGTTTGGTGATATCCTCAAACCGAGTTTGATACTCACACACAAAAGTGATTTGACAAAGATCTTTGAGCAATTACCATATGACTGGGTCCCACATGGCTCTAATACAAAATGCAAGAACCATGATGTTCTTGTATAAATTTGATAAATAATTTAATATAAAATGTAATTACAGACCACTTAAATGGGACTCCCTTGTAATCGCTTTTCTACTATAGGGGGCTCCCTCTTTAGAATCTATGCTTCTTATTCTTCTTCTTGGATGATTTGTGTGAATGGCCAACCTAATATATATATCTACCCTAAATCTACATTGGTGAAGAGATGTGATGGTTCACTTTATGAGTTAATAATATAATAATTAAATGATTAATAATACTAACTAATAATGTTATGATGGAGGATCCTAACAAAGATAATCTAAACAACAAAGCATAGATGAATCATAACGGTAAATTAAAGATACAGTTCCCATCCATTCAACAATTTATTACATATATTCAAGTATGGTAAAACATCCATACTTTTAAAGAATAAAGTAATACATTAATCATCTAGGGATATCTCCCTACAATTCTAGTCTATTTGAGCATAAGTAAAACAAACCAATGCATAGGTTCCAGTTGTCATATTTGGTCTTCCTTGTCCTTCCATCGTTCATTTGAGGGTAGTAGGGGATCAAGGCAACTCATGGTTCCATGATAGGCATGCTTCTAAATGCATCTACTAGTAACATGAAACTAGTGAATTTACTGATTACTTTATTAAATTACAACTATACAAATTTAATTAAAGTAAACATCCATCTACTATCTAGTTGATATCATAAAAATATCTTCATTTTTATTTTCACCTCTCCTTTGCCCAAGAGAGTCATTTCAACAGATACAACTAGATCACAAGTCATACTTTAATCAAATCATTTCACAACCCTTTATTCAACATAATCAAAGTACCATACCTTCAATTATTTAAATAAACTATGTTCCTTTATTTAACATAATCAAAGTCCCATACCTTCAATTATTTAAATAAACTATGTTCCTTTATTTAACATAATCAAAGTCTCATACCTTCAATTATTTAAATAAACTATGTTCCTTTATTTAACATAATCAAAGTCCCATACCTTCAATTATTTAAATAAACTAAGTTTCTGTATTTAACATAATCAAAGTCCCATACCTTCTATTATTTAAATAAACTAGGTTCCTTTATTTAACATAATCAAAGTCCCATACCTTCAAAAATAAAAAATAAAAATATGTTCCTTTACTAAACATAATCAAAGTTCTCTAGCTTTAATTAAAAAATAAATCAATTCATCTATTAATCAAAGTTTCCTAACTAGCAGGATAAACTCATGCATCTAAAATAAAAATCTAGCAGGATGGACTCAGGCAGATCGGTAATTTCAAAATTTTGGAAGGTGAGAACCAAAAATCAGCTATAGTCGAAGGATATGGTCAGATTCCTAGTGATGGTGAGACCCCCATATGATTATATCAATGGATTTGACTCCCAAGGACTCCCTGGAGGGGGAGTGGAAGTCACAGGGGATGGGAGGGAACCTATCAAGATCACCAAAAATCAAAATCTATCTCCTTTGCGAATATAGTTCAAAATGGCTCATGGATAGTGCCTCTATCTCATCACTCCTATCCCTTCTCCCTCATCCCTAAATGTAGAAATTTGTCATTCCCTCCAACATAATGACATCTCTCATAGCTCAGGAGTCTTTATCCCTTATTGGCAATTTTTTTGATGGTAGACCCCATATGGAAACCATTCGAAGGATGGGGCCCTAATCGATTATCAAAGTGAGATATAGGTTTTTAGGATATTTTTGGTAGCGACATCTAAAAATCTATCCAAGATGTCCAAAGTCATCAACTCCACTTTCCTAGCCCTCAACCCTAAGTCATCCACTTGTATAATTTTATCTGACTATCAACCTATAAACCTTTTCAATGTAATCTATAATATTATCACCAAAGTCATGACCAATAGGATGAAATAGATCCTCCTTTTCATCATTGATCCCTACCAAGGAAGCACTATCTAGGGGAGAACCATCACCAACAAAGTAATCACCATCCATAAACTTCTACACTCTATTTATAAAATCAAAAAATAAATATTTTTCCTTAAGCTTGATATTAACAAAGTCTTTGACAGAGTTTCATGGGACTGTCTTTTCTAGATCCTCTCTTTGTTTGGATTTCATAATTACTGGATTGACCTTATCAAATCTTACATATCCTCAACTTGATTTTTCCCATTATCCCCCTTCCTCTTCATCATCCTGGTTGAATCTCTTGGTAGAACTCTTAAATTTACATGTTCCATAGGGGCAATTTTTGGAATCAATATGGCCTCCTATCTCAGACCCATCATGCATCAACCATTTATCGATGACACTATCCTATATACCCTTGCATCTATTACCAAAGTAAAATCTATAAATATCATTCTCAATCTCTACGAAGAAGTTGTTGGAAAAATGATTATTTACATAAAAAGCAAAAACAATTTCATCAACACCCCTATGGCCAGGCAACTTAATATTTCTAGAGTTATGGTATGCACCATTTTAGACTTCCCAATATCTTATATTGGTCTTCCCCTCTTATCTAGTAATCCCACTAAAGGTATGTGGAACAATTTTCTTGAAATACTTCTCAAAAAGCTTGTCGGATGAAAAGGGGCACTCCTAAGCCAAGCATCCAAAGAAACTTTAGTGCATGCTTACCTTCAAAGTATCCTAGTGTATTTAATGTCCATATTTAAGTCCTTGACATTAATATATCATAAAATTGAGAAAATACAAAAATGGTTTTTATGGTTAGGACCAGATAACAAGAGAAGATTTCCTCTAGTCACATGGGACAAGGTCTACACCAAGAAATACCAAGGTGGGTTAGGCTTCAGGAAAATTGGCAAGATGAACATGGCCTTGGTTTCCAATTAGATATGTAAAATATTCATCAACACTAGCCTAGAATAAGTACCTATCATCAAAAGGAAATACTTGCAGAACCATAAGTTTTTGGATGAAGATCTGCCCCATGGAGGATTAGCCTTATGGAATTCAGTTTTCAAGTCTAGATTTATTATTCAGAAAGGTACCAAATGATAACTTTGAAGTGGTCACCTCATTAAATTCTAGAAATACCCATGGATATATGACCATACTTTAATTGAGAATCCCAAACTTTCCATTCTAAATACCACTATTGATCAACACTTTGAGACCAAAGTCTTCAACTTTCACAACGACCTTACTTGGAAACCTCTTTCCAATAGTTTTATTGATCTAAATATCAATGCTATTTTCAATACATTGTAGTCTCTCTTTAATTCATGCATCATTCCCACTAATCATCCTCTAGACTACCCTATCTAGAGAGACTATGACAGTGGATAATTCTTGATCAAGACAACTTACTTCCTTCAGGATGACCCCATTGTTTCTTCCCTCCCAGTTAATGACATCTGCTCCAAAGATCTTATGCCAAAAATTACCCTTTTATCATGGTTGGCCACCCAATGAAAAATTCTAATCATTGACAATCTCATAATTAGAGGCTTGATCCTTCCCAATTGCTACTATATATGCCATTCCAACTGGAAGTCAACCCATCATATCTTTCTTAAATGCACCTTCTCCATAACTATCCTTAGTTTCCTCCTATCGATCTTCAGCATTGAGTGGGTCTAGCCAAACATTATTCATGATATTTTCACTTAGTGGCCCAATTCATTCTAGAATAGTCATCTTAAAGAACTATGGTATTTTTCTTGGACCATTTTCTTTGGCAAATTTGGCTTGAATGCAACAACATATATTTTACCAATCTTTCTAAGGATCCTCTTTTTTTTGGTACAAGAGTGTTATGTACTACTATCAAGAATGTAGAGTTAGTCCCCTACTCTAAAGCTCTCAATATAAGGCTTGAAGTAACCATTGCCTTATCCCTAAACCTCTCATTGGAGCTATCAAAACTTCCCATCCCATCAAGAGAAACTACCAAATGGACCCCACCTCCTACTGGATGGCTTAAGTTAAATTTTGATGGTGCTACAAAAGTTAATCCTTAGAAAGTTAGGGGTTGCAAATTTATCATAGATCATTGTGGGAGTGTTATCCTTACCTTTACTAAGAACTTGGGAATCTAAATTAATCATATTGCTGAAGCCAAATCTTTGTTCAGATGCCTCTCCATTCTTGGTGACTTTCCATGCAAACTCATCATCGAAGGTGACTCACTAAAAATCATTGAGTATCTAAGAAATAATAAGGTGTTAGCATGAAGAGTGGCTATTCTCATTCAATAATCCAAATATCTCATCCACACCCATGATAGCATCATTATTCAACACATTTATAGGGAAGTCAACTACACTGATAACTTAATAGCCAATATTGGCCTTCACACGAAGTATTTCTAGGTTTGGCGGGATGAATTTTCCCAATCGCTCATAAGGGTGTCCTATAATTATTGGCCCCAAGTTATTTGATGTGCTTTCACATCCTCTATTTTTTGGCCCAGGTAGCTTACTTTGCTCTCATGGCCTCCTTGGACCACTAGATATTTAGCCTCTTCTAGCATTATCCTCATCATCATTGACCCTCTCACTAGGCCTTCCATCTCTTACATCCACTCTCAGTCCTTTGGGAATCCTTGGCGTACCACCTATCACCCCCATCCCCACTCCCTTACCTTTCCTGGTCCTACCACATTTTCCACCCTTCACCCCCAACCTCACTCCCTTCCCTTTCATGACCTTACCACCTTGGTCACCCTGGTAAACCCCACCATACCCATCACCCCTCTCATCCTCCACCCTCCCACAACTTGTCCTCCCTCCATTATGACCTTACCTTTAAACATTTACTGTACCAGACCTATCCACACCATAATTAAAATCATCACCACCTTTAGCTCCATACAAGTTAATCACTACCAAAGCACTTTGTTTCATCATTCTAGGAATGCTCATTTCCAAGACAAGTACTATGTGATTGGAAATCATGACTCATGTCAGTCTAGGGCATACCTTTACCATATATTTAGGCCCATGCACAGTAGAGTACACCAATCCAAAAATATTAGCTCACCTACTATAAATTTTGATTTATCCTAGCTTTGGGTGTTCCTTTCCCACACAGTGACTTTGGTGTAAATCATGGATCATGCTTCCAAGATCACCAACACCAGGTTCCATCAACAGCTAGTGAAGTTCTTCATTTATAGAATATTTTGCATGTATCCCATGCATTCTTCTTAAATAACCATCACTACACAACACTATTTAGAATCCCTCAAGGTTTCTTGCCACCATTATTGCCTAAATTCCCTAGTCTCCTTAAACTTCAATAGTAAGTTTATCCTTGATATTTCTCTTTGTTACCTAAGAATGGTCATACTAGAACTTGAATCCCTACAACTCAACCCTATCATTGAGGATATCCTCAACAACCATGACTTCCTCCCATTCATGAGAAAATTCAATGGGAGTGATGTTGAGATCTTCGCTGATTATGGAATCATGATCATGTTACTGTTCATGGCCTAGACTTCAATGTGAGCATATGGTAGCTTTATAAAATTACAGAGTTGTCAATTGATGATAGGGTCATCCATAGAGATAAAAATTCATTGGTCAAGGAGACCAATTCCTTTGTTGACAAGGGAAAGAAGCTTGTTTGGGAGAATGATGGTATTTTTTGCAAATCCCTCCCTAGCCCATGGGATCGAGTCATAATCCTGATGATGTATTACTTCACCATGTATAATATTGACTCACCCCTCCATAGCTTCAATATTGTCTTTCTCAACCACTTGTAGGATGTGAATTTCATTAACATTCCTAATTATCTCTATCGGTCCATTGAGATATCTATTGATAGTGTTAGAAAAAATAAATTCTCCCAACCCATTCATCAAGACCTCCACTTAATCCTTTACCATGATGCTCTTGATAGACAAGACCAAAAATCTATCATATCAGCAATCCCATCCAAACAAACCTCCATCCAAATCCCTAGCTAGAAGACCCCTAAAATCAACATTGATGATGACAATGATGAGCTAGAAAATGAATCCCCTATTTCTTGCAAATAGGACAAGAAGATACCTTCCAAGCTATCTATTTGTACCACCTTGTATTTTGTTGTTCATCGATCCACCAGAATGAAAGTGATAGGATCAAAATAGAAAGATAGTCATGGTACATCGAGGGAGTGTCCTCACTTGAAGCAAGTTAATATCAAGAATTCACCCTTAAGGGTGATGACTAAGGGTAGTCTTCCCAACATAAAATTCTTTGAGCCCTTGGGCATGCTCACCATCAACCTATTTCATAATACAATCTTAGATCCTCTTGCTATAATTATGGTGACCCTATATACCATTGTGAACGCAGTGAAGACTACATAGAGACTTTAACACTAGGATGGAAAGGTTCTAGATGAACTTCTCTAATAGATCAAGGATATTCAAAATAAAGAGGATGTGAAACCAAACAACAAAACCAATTTTGAGTGAGGTGGTGGCCCTCTTCTGCTTCCTAGGATTATCTTTGTGGCTTTCAGGATCACCCTATTGATCTTTGTCTTATTGTTTGTTTCATCTTTTTGGGTTGGTCTCAGTGGGCCCAGTTTTTGGTTTTGTTGTAAACGTTTGTGTGACTTGGTTTCCCTTGTTGTTTTGGTTATCTAGAATATTTGTATGTTGTTCTTGCATCTGATCTACATGACCTGATGATTTTTTCATCACTTTGTAAATTTTTTTTGTATTTCTTTCAAAACCACTCCAATTAATAAAAAAAAATTACCTAACTATATTTAGTAAAGTAAATTCATTCCTCTATTTTCATATTTCATTTATGTCTAATTCTTTTAAACATAACCAATAATTCATTTATGTCTATTTCCTTTTAAACATAAACAAAGTCTAAATTATAACATAACCTGCTTTATGTTAATTCTTTCAAGACTAAATTAATTTCATAACAAGTTAACTTATTAACATAGTCTCTAAACCATTAGCTCAAAAAGGGGGTATTTTAACTTAAGACCCACCCTGCAAACTAGGATTTCATAGACAAAACTGATTCAAATGACCTGCACCTCATGGCAGAAAAAGGTAACACATCAACGAGCCAAACAAATTTGAGGTGGTCAAACTAACACAGTCAACTATAACTCAATAGGAAACTAGGGTTCCATATTTCCAAAGCAAGTGCTACAACCAGTGCTTGGGTGCTCCAAAGGGTAGCCCACATGACCAAACTAGTTAATCGAATAATAAGGGGAGCATTTCACCTTATTAATCGATCGACCTCCAATACACATCCTATGTGGGATGGATGAGGGAGAGCCCCAAGTTGACCCTCCCTCACTTGGGCTTACTGAAGTGATGATGACACCCAAAAAAATATTATAATATTCTAATATTAAACTTTAGATTCCCCACTCAACTAAGCATGAGGACACACGCTTGACAAATCTATGATAATAGGCATGATGATATATTTACCCACTACTTGGATTACTACTTGGTTTAATCCCAACGTAGACCAACTCAAGGTGGGCAAAAAAAAGAAACATAAATTGAACTAGGAACTTGTGAGCTTACTACTTGATGATGGAGGCAAAGTGGAAGGTCTAAGAGTAGACATAAATCTCAAACTATAAATATTATCAAAATTGTGGCACTGGTATGAAGACCGAGCTATAGAGGTAACCAAACTTCAAAAAACAAACATTAAAGCTATAAGAGAACTGGGTTTTACTCTTGTTGAATCCAAATCATATCAGTCGAAAACCTCATACAGATTGATTTTAAGCATACAGTGAAGGTCTTCTAGATGATGCATTCCAATATATTGATGTGCATGACACTATAGGAAAACCAAACTATGGTTCAAAATAGGAGCCAAGATGACTGATACCTACTTTAAATATGGCATACACATACAAGGATAAGCCAACAATGTGGTATGGAAAGAACCAGCTAAAATATAGATTTATCCCAGCTTAAGGCAAGAGATGTCCTCAAAAAATCCAACATTTTTTGCTTGCATTGGTTTCTTCCTTGAGTGGTCTTTCTAACGTCCATCCCCAACATTAATTTCTAGATATCTCCTTTTTCATTTTATTCTTGACTCTCCTTCTCCTTCCTTTCATGTGTCCCCTCTCTATGTTCTTATAACTCTCATCTTTTTTCAAACTTCCCACCCCACACCTTCCTTTCCCCCCTTCTACATCTCGCTTTCCCACCATAACTCCTCACTTATTTTCCAGGCAGTTTAGCAAACGTTTCCTTTATTTATTCATTCTTCACTCAAAATAAAACTTCAACATTAATGAGAAGTTGATTGAGAGCTTCTAATGGAAGCCTTATCTTAAAATAAATTTCTCTTTTATTAAATTAAAATATATCTTACCTTTAAAATATCTAACATGAGATTTTATTACTTCTTTAATAAAGTCTCTATTCTTTTGAATGAAATTCTACCATCATTAAAAGAAAACTTTATTGTTTTATTAAATGAAATAAAACATCTATTATTTTCAAAAGAAATTATTTTATCATTTAAAATAAAACATCAATTATTTTCAAATGAAATTCTTTTATTATTTAAAATAAAACATTAATTATTTTTTTAAATGAAATTATTTTATCATTTAAAATAAAATATCTATTATTTTTAAATGAAATTCTTTTATCATTTAAAATAATAAAATATTTATTTATTATTTAAACAAAAATCCCTTATCATTCAAATTAGTAGATTGCTATATATATATATCTATATCTATATAATGATTCTTAAAACATAAAAAAGGTTCTTCTATAAAATACCAATATCATGCTAAATGGATTTAAGCCACACAAGGAGTTTCAAAGACAACCAACTTATGCATGCTTTCCAAACCATTGATGCAAAAAGTGATGAAGTAAAATATAACCAATAATATGCAACAGAAAAAGAGGAAGTCTTTCCATCAACCCAATCACCTATCTCAACCAAAGAATTTATGATAGCTACTAGGCTATCAACTGAGGCTCTAGGTGGTTGGCTTTGATGATTATCCCTTAATCGATAATGCATTCCTATATGAGGGTATCTATCCATGTTACCCTCGATTTGCCTTAGTCATCACTTCCCCAACCTCAAATACCCCATTTTTGGTGGATGATTCTACTTTTTCCACCCACGAGTGTACCTGACCCTGCATATTAACAATATATCAGCAGTACCATGTCCTTCAAAAATTAGGCTAAACATCAAACAACTTCCTCATTTGCACAAAACTAAGCATCAAATATTCATTAATAAATACATATTTTTTCATGTCAAAAATCCTTCTAGGGATGATCATGACATTCTACCACCCTGTGACTAAAAACCATCCCAAGTATTTTCAATTTTATAAAATAATGTTATTACATTATATTTTTTTACAAAAAGAGAAAATGTTTTTGTGTTTCCTCCACTTTTTCCCAAGTGGCATTTATCTAAGATAAATGAACCCATGAGACCTTACATTACTCAAGAGTCTAATTTTTCATAGAATTAGAATGGAATTCAATAATCTTCACCAATGTCACTTTAATAGCCTTTGGGTTTGCCATCTACAAATTAGAATCATCCCACACATATTCAGGGTTAGCAACATATTTCCTAAGGAGGGATATGTGGAAGGTATAATGGATATTTGACATATTAGATGGTAAAGCAAGTTGGTAAGCAATCAAGTTGATACTATCAATGATCTTGAAGGATACCACATACCGAGGATCTAAATTTATGTATTTGATAACACTCTTAGTTGAGTTAAACCTTAAGAACACTTTATCATCCACTAAGTATTCTCTTAGGGTTATTTTTAGATCAACATAACTTTTCTAATAATCAACAAAAATTTTAAGTCTTAGCTTGATTACCTTTAGTTGATCTTCCATTTCTTTTATCATTTATGGCCCAATAACAACTCGATATTTTAGGTTATCCCAATACAATGGCGTTCTACACTTCTACCCATACAAGACATCGAAGGTATCCATTCCTAGAGAGGAATGATATCCATTATTTTAGGTGAACTCTACAAGGTGTACGTAGTCTTCCCAATAAGACTTTTGATCCATGCAGTACATGTGAAGCATGTCCTTTAGTACTTGGTTTTCCATTTTTGTTTGAACATCTATCTCAAGGTGGTATGCCAAACTCATATTTAATTTTGTACCTACTGCATAATGAAGGGCTTCTGAGAATTCAAAAGTGAATCTGGAATCCCTATATAAAATGATTATTTTAAAAAATCATGCAATTGAAATACCTCTTTGGAAAATTTGTTAGCTACTACCTGAGCATCATCCTTAATGTTCCCTCATATGAAATGTGCAACCTTATTTAATCTATTGACTATTACAAGGATTTAATCATGTTGATACATGGTCTTGGGTAAACCTACTATAAAATCCATATATATAACCTATCATTTCTTCATAGGTACATCTTGTGGATACAATTATCCTCCAGGATGCTTATGCTCAGCCTTAACCTTCTAAAATTCAAGGCATCAAGCAACAAAATCTGTAATATCCTTCTTCATTCCTATCCAAAAGAAGGTTATTTTCATGTTTTCCCTCATTTTGGATCCTCCAAGATGAGCAGAATAAGGAAATTTATCGACTTATTATACCATTAATTTCATTAAAACCACTCATTTTTGGTATGATAATTCTACCTTTGTAGCACAAAATGTCATCATTCATACAAAATTCCTTATTACCCTTAGGGTATCTACTTAAATTAGACCAAATTTCCTTGCAATACTCATATTGATATTGCTCTTCCCTCACCTGATCCATTCAATCCATGTGAATTTTAGTTATAGTTGCAATGTGCTTCCTTCTACTTAAGGCATAAACAACCTTATTCTCTTCCCCCTTCATATACTAAATATCAATGTTGTATTCAGTGAGAAACTCGACCCATATTATTTGTCTTGCATTGAGTATAGGTTGGATGAATATATATCTTAGACTTAGATGGTTAGTTATCAACTCAAAGGGTCTTTCTACAAAGTAGTGGTGCCAGGTCTTTAGAGTGTACACTACTATAGTGATCTCTAAATAATGCGTAGAATAATTATCTTCATGCTTCTTAAATTTCCTTGAAGTGTATGCTACTATTAAATCTTCTTGTAAGATTACTCCTCTTAAACCTTCTAGTGATGCATCCGTGCATACTAAAAAGTTCCCTTGAGGGTCTAGAATCTTCAATATTGGTGTTGTAGTGAGTTTATGTTTTAGCAATTGAAAGATAGCTTCGCACTTTTTTGACCACTTAAATTCCTTTTCCTTATTTTGGAGGTTAGTTATTGTTATTGTAATCTTGGAGTAATCCTTTATATAACGTCTATAGTATCCCATAAACCCCATGAATCTTTGCACTTCTATCACATTGGTAGGGGGTGGTCAATTTAGAATGGCTTCATTTTATCTAGATCTACAACAATTCCTTCTACTAATATGATATGCCCAAGATATTGTACCTCTGAGACATAGAAAATATTTTTTTCTAGATTTCCATATAGTTGGTTCTCCCTTAGTAATTCTAACATGATCTTGAGATGTTTATCATGTTCCTTCTTGTCTTGAGAGTAGATTAATATATCATCCAAAAATACAAGAAAAATTTGATCTATATGCCTCTTAAACTCACTATTCATTAGATTCATGAACGCATTTAGGATGTTAGTTTGTCCAAAGTGTAGAACTGTATACTCATAATGCCCATACCTAGTTTTGAATACCATTTTGTAAAATTTCCTCCTCACATATTCTTAACTAATGATACCCTAATATCAAGTAAATATTTGTGAATATTGTGGCATCTCTTAATTGGTTGAATAAATATTTTATTATAGGTAGAAGATATTGGTTCTTGATTTTAGCCTTCTTAATCTTTTTATAATCGATACATAATATCAAAGATCCATCTTTATTTTTTCATAAATAATATCGATGCATCCCAAGACGACACACTTGGGTTTGTCAATCCTTTTTCTAATAGTCCCTATAGTTGCACTTTTAATTCATGCATCTCAATAGGATTCATCCTATATGGATATCTATGGGTTTGTTCTGCTTTTGGTATAAGGTCAATAGTGAAATCAAATTCTCACATAGGAGGAAGTCTAAGTAAATCCTCAGGAAATACATTCTTAAAATCTTGTAAAATTGTGTGTTTCTGCAACATCATTGAGTTTTATAACATAGAATATCCCTCCCTTATTGAGGGATTTCTTCAACTGCATAGCTGATAACATATGGAATTTGAATACCCCATGCTCATTATAAATTCTTAGTATTTCCTTACCTTTCTTTGAATAACTGATCCACTTGTCTTAGAAATTGATCAAGGCTTTATGAGCTTGTAACCAATTCATCCATAGTATCACATCAAAGGCATGTAGTGGAGGTACATACAAACAATGTTCAGTGGTACCACTAGCTAAAGTAGTATCTGTCATTGAAAAACATTGGTTTACTAAGTAGGTTTTTCCATAACCATACTTGAAATTCCATCCATGATCCAAAAATCCTATACTTTTCACCACATACCTTGCTAAACTAGAAGAAATAAAAATATCTATGGTCTCACTATCAATTAAATATTTACTTGATTATTAAAAATATTACCTTTCACAAGCAATGGATAACTTGCCCATCTAGCTTTCGATTCCCAATTGTAGCATAAATCTGATGCATATGTTCCTTTCCCTTGGCACTAGATTTACTCAATCCTAGTTGGTGTGGATACTAACTAGAATAGTGAGGGTATTTGCAATTATAACACCCATCCTTGGGTTCCTATCACTTTTTAGGTTTTTGTTCCCCTGACCTACTCGTTGGGACTAAAGTTTATAGTTTCTCAGGTCGAGGTTTTGTATTGTTGGGATTGTTGTTGGTTTTCTTTTGGAAGTTCTTCTTGAACCTACTCTATTTCATATTTCTTTTATTCTAAAATATTTAAGGTTTCTTAACCTTTTGATCTTTTTATTCTTCCTATTTTTATAATACTTGACTATTACTCTTCCTAAGTGCTTGTTTATCTTGCTTAGATAGGGTGGAATAGTTGAATTGTAAGTGAGACTCTACCTTCTTTTCTAGGTCATACACCTTCTATAGTGACTTGGGTTCATTCATGTTTACATCATACCTCACTCTTGATTCTAACTCAAGAATAAACTTATGAACCCTCATCTTCTCATCATAAGTGGGTACATACTTTAGTAATCATACCAACTTTTTGTAATATATCTCCATAGTTTTGGTTCCTTTCCAAAGGTTGGCAAACTCCTCAAACTTTAATGCATAAAAATGTTCTGTGAGGAACCTCTTTTTGAACATTTTGACAAAATATTTCCATTTAACCTCAAACTTTAATGCATAAAAATATTCTATGAGGAACCTCTTTTTAAATATTTTGACAAAATATTTCCATTTAATATCGGCATATTCAATCTTAGTATTATCATAGTATATCTTCCACCAATATAAAGCAACCCCCTCTAGGTAGATTGTGTCCTAAACTATTCAAGTTCCTAGGTAATAGCCCTTCAATATAAAATAAAATTATAATTCCCTTAACCAGGATTCAGCTGCATCCCCATCCCCTTCTCCATTGAACTTAATGATGTGAATGTTTTTAATATTCTTAGCAAGTTCTTTCTACAAAAGAGATCTGGATTCTAATTATTCTATGATTAGTTCATTGGCTGGGCTAACCTCTGAATCTATAGCTTAAAAATTTTGATTTGAAATAGTTTCCAACACTTGTGTCATCTATTCTTGTATGGTAACAACCATAGTAGTGAGGTTTTCTACCTCTATGTTGTTTCTAGGATCCTCATCTTGAGTCTCTTCTTCAATATTATTCTATTAGTTCCACCTAGTTGAAGGCATAGACCTCTCTTTTATAGCCATAGGTTTCATTTATCCTATGGCAACCAATAAGAGAAGGTTAGGTTATAGCTTCAACCTAAATTGTACTACTAATTCAAGCCAAATATAAGTTTTTCTTGCTAAAAATATCAATGATCTAATTAGGGTAGTGTTCTAAGGTTATGAGGCAACTTCAATGCCAAAGTCCATACTTACTTATAAGTAAGGCATCATAACATTCCAATCACCCCTTGGGTTAATCCCCATAAGATTCAAGCAAGCAGGGGATTCTAGGTCTTCTTGGATTTAGCTTAAACTTAATCAAGCCTTCATAGAAATACATACAAATAGCTAAAATATATTAAATATGCTCTATACCCTCATACATAAAGCTCTTATACCAAATATAATAACCCATATCTAGCTATAATAAAACACAAGAATTTTTTTTTTCTTTTCTAAACAGTGTAGAGGGATTCATAAACCCCTATCCAACACTTGGTTACTATGGTTTAGTTTACTAAGTTTTCCAACTATCCCAAAGAGTTACATCTCACTCAATATCCTACACAAGTTTATTTGTGTAGGTATTCTTTGTGTTACCACAAATAAGCTTATCTATCTCATCACTCTTGATGAGATAAACTTATCACCTTTAGTACAATTGAAGGTATACGCCCATCACCATACCATACACAAATCCGTTTGTGTAGGTATGCTACATGTGTATCAAGTTAAGCTATCCATATCGTCTTCATGAAGAGCTATATTATTTCATATGTAATATTTTAGTTTGCTTAGCTAACATTCTCCCCAAGGGGTATCAATCCCTTATGTCTTTCTACATTCACCCTAGGAGGTCTTAATCTCTTAGGTTCATTCTAGGTTCACCCTAAGATTTCATTTTCTTAGGTTATTTTTATGATTAGCAAGAAGACAAGTTTAACTTTATCTACTTAATAAAACAAATGATAAAATTCATAAAACATACATGATATACTTAGAAAGGAAACAACTTTTAAAAGAAAGTAAGAATTAAATAGAAAGAGAAGCTAAAAAAAAAAAGCATATATGAATCATAATATTAAATTAAATATATAGTTCCCATCTATTCAAAAATTTATTACATATATTCAAGTATGGTAAAACATCCATATTTTTAAAAAATAAAATAATACATTAATCATCTAGGGATATCTCCCTATAATTCTAGTCTATTTGAGCATAAGTAAAACAAACCGATGCATAGGTTTTAGCTGCCATATTTGGTCTTCCTTGTCATTTAATAATTCTTTTGAGGGTAGAAGGGGATCAAGGCAACTCATGGTTCCATGATAGGTATGCTTATATATGCATCTACTAGTAACATGAAACTAGTGCATTTACTGATTACTTTACCAAATTGCAACTATAAAAATTTAATTAAAGTAAACATCCATCTACCATCTAGTTGATATCATAAAAATCTCTTTTTTTTTATTTTCACCACTCATTTTCCCAAGATATTCATTTCAATGGACACAACTATATCATAAGTCATACTTTAATCAAATCATTTTACAACCCTTTATTCAATATAATCAAAGTCTCATACGTTCAATTATTTAAATAAACTAGGTTCCTTTATTCAAAATAATCAAATTCTCGAAGGACCATTCCAAATCACCTGACATAGTTGAAAAACATCTTCATAAAATGGTCATTAAAGCTACTTCTACTACCATTGATTACCTGAAGACTACCCATTCAGCCATTGGCAAAGAAATTGTTAGTCTCAAAGAACAACATCATGCTCTTAGCCTTCTGTTCTTTTGTGACACCTTTGATGAGACTCAGAAATTCTGCTGTTGAAGCACCTTTTGATGTCAAAGGAGGTGTCAAAGATGATGATGTGGTTGAAATTGCAAAGTAATATTATCTCAATGCTCTGAAGGATAACCCGAAGTATACTCCAAAGGATGCTATGAAGGGCGCTGCTCTGCACAATGTTGTTGTTTCTCTAATGCAAACTAAAGCTCCTTTATGATTTTGCCTGTTGTTTTTCTTACTGCATTTGCGTTCTTTCCTTTCTGGATTTTGCTCCTCTCTTTCTAGGTTTGTTCCATTGGCCTGAAGGACAATTTTTTAGGTTTTTTTCTAAGGTGTTGGGTTCTTGTTCCTATTTTTGTTCCTTCGTCCTAGAGTATTTTTTCCTTTGGTTGTTCTAGGCTTTATGCCTCTCTGTTTTGTTCCTTGTGAAAGTCTAGTGCTCCTTTGGGAATTTTAGTGTTCCTTTTAAAATTTAAGTGTTCCTTTCTAGTTTTCTGATGTACAAGGCATTGGGGTGCCTTTCAAATGCCCCGTTTTGAATAAAATAAATTAATTTACCAAAAAAAAAAAACATAATCAAAGTTCCCTAACTTCAATTATTTAAATAAACTATGTTCCTTTATTTAACATAACCTAAGTCTCATACCTTCAATTATTTAAATAAACTATGTTTATTTATTTAACATAATCAAAATCCCATACATTCAATTATTTAAATAAACTATGCTCCTTTATTTAACATAATCAAATTCTCGTACCTTCAATTATTTAAATAAACTATGTTTATTTATTTAACATAATCAAAGTCCCATACGCTCAATTATTTAAATAAACTATGTTCCTTTATTTAATATAATCAAAGTCCCATACCTTCAATTATTTAAATAAATTATGTTCCTTTACTAAACATAATTAAAAATCCATAACTTTAATTACAAAATAAATCAAATCTTCTATTAATCAAAGTTACCTAACTATAATTAATAAATTAAATCCATTCCTCTATTTTCATATTTCATTTACGTCTAATTCTTTTAAACATAACCAATAGTCTAAATTATAACATAACCTAATTTATGTTAATTCTTTTAAGACTAAATTAATTCCATAACAAGTTAACTTATTAGCATAGTCTCTAAACCATTAGCTCAAAAATGGGGTATTTTAACTTAAGACTCACACTACCAACTGGGCGTCCACAACTAAAATTGATTTGAATGACCCACACCTCATGGTATAAAAAGGTGACACATCAACGAGCAAAATAAATTTAAGGCGATCAAACCAACACAATCAACCATAACTCAATAGGTGACCAGGGTTCCATGTTTCCAAAATGAGCACTACAACCAACACTTGGGTGGTCCAAAGGGCAGCTCACATGACCAAACCAACTCATCAAATCATAAGGGGAGTGTTTCCCCTTATGAATCAATAGACCCCAAACACACATGTGTGGGATGGATGAGGGAGAGATATAAGTTGGCCCTCCCTCACTCGAGCTTTTTGAAGTGATGACGATACCCAGAAAGAATTATAATATTCTAAGCTTAAACTTTATATTCCCCACTAAACTAAACATGAGGACACACACTCAACAAAGTTGTGATAACATGTATAAGGATAGATTTACCCATCGCTTGGATTACTACTTGGCTTAATCCCAACGTAGCCCAACTGGAGGTGAACAAAAGAAGTAATATAAATCAAAATAGGCACTCGTCAACGCTCACTACTTGATGATGAAGGTGAAGTGGAAGGTCTAAGAGCAGATGTAAATCTTGAACTATACATCTTCTCTATATTGTGGCACTATTAAGAGGACAGAGCTACAGAGGTAACCAAACTTCTCAAAATAAATAAGCTATAAGAGAACCAAGTTTTAGTCTTGTTGAGGCCAAACCATCTTAGTACAAAACATCACATAAATTAATTGCAAACACATAACAAATGTCTAATAGAAGATGTATTTCAATCCATTGACATGCATGATGCTACAGGAAAACCAAACTATGGTTCAAAAAAGGAGCCAAGATGAATGGTATCTACTTTAAATATGTCATACACACATACAAAGATAAGCCAACAATCTGGTATTAAAAGAACCAATGAAGAGAAATATTTATCCAAGCTTACGGGAAGAGATGTCAAAAAAATCCAACCTGGTTTGCTCATGTTGGTTTCTTCCTTGAGTGGTCTTTCAAACGTCTATCCCCACCATCGATTTCCAGATCTCTCATTTTTAATTTCAGTCTCCACACTCACTCTCCTCTTTTTTCAACCCCCCCACACCTTCCTTTTCTCCCCTTCTTCTGCGTCTCACTTACCCACCATAACTCTTCATCAATTTGCTAGGTGGTTGAGTAGATGTTTCTTTTATTTATTCATTCTTCGCTCAAAATAAACTTTAACATTAATGAGAAGTGCATCGAGAGCTCCTAATGGAAGCCTTATCTTAAAAGAAATATCTCTTTTATTAAATTAAAAGATATCTTACCTTTAAAATATCTAACATGAGATTTTATTACTTCTTTAATAAAGTCTATATTATTTTGAATGAAATTCTACCATCATTAAAAGAAAAATTTATTGTTTTATTAAATGAAATAAAACATCTATTATTTTCAAAAGAAATTCTTTTATCATTTAAAATAAAACATCAATTATTTTCAAATGAAGTTCTTTTATCATTTAAAATAAAACATTAATTATTTTCAAATGAAATTATTTTATCATTTAAAATAAAACATCAATTATTTTCAAATGAAATTATTTTATCATTTAAAATAAAACATCTATTATTTTCAAATGAAATTATTTTATTATTTAAAATAATAAAATATTTATTTCTTATTTAAATGAAATTCCCTTATCATTCAAATTAATAAATTATATATATATGTACATATTCTTAAAACATAAATAGGGGTTCTTCTATCGAATACCAACATCATGCTAAATGGATTTAAGCCACACAAGGAGTTTCAAAGAAAACCATTGATGCAGCAAGTGATGAAGTAAAATACAACCAATAATATGCAATAGTCAAAAAGGGTGTCTTTCAATCAACCCTCTCACCTATCTCAGCCAAAGAATTTACGATAGCTACTAGGATATCAACAAGGCTCTAGGTGGATGGCTTTGAAAATTATCCCTTAACCGATAGTGCATTCCTACATGATGATATCTATCCATGTTACCCTCGATTTACCTTAGTCATCACTTTCCCAACCTCAAGTTCTGGTAGATGATTCTACCTTTTCCACCCACAAGTGTACCTGACCTTGCATATTAACAATATGTTAGAAGTACCATGTCCTTTCAAAAATTAGGCTAAACATTGCACAACTTGCTCATTTGCACAAAAATAAGAATGAAAGCACCATTAATCAATACACAATTTTTCATGTAATAAATCCTACCAAGGAGGGTCATGAAAAATTCACCTAGAATATTTTGAGTTCCTATGACTATCATTTGCATGACATCTCTGCCTCACATTGGTATCTCTATTTATTTTGGATAATCCATCATAAAGATTTAGCTACGGTGGAATTCTAGGCTCACTTGTTCTTAGAGCACACTTTAGTGTTCCTCTATGAAAGTGCCCATTGTAACCCTAAGGGATTGACCAATCACATCACCCTTAATTCAAGTCCTAACCTTAGGGATTAGTTTATCTTAAAGCATGTTTCTTTTGCTAAGTTTTTTCTAAACATATTCCCCAACCCCCATGATGAAATTATGTAACAACATTATCCTTTGTATCATAAATTAACCATTATTGTCTATTCAATTGTGAAAACTTAAAGAGATACTCAATATTCATAAAAACATCATCTATTAAGTTCTTATCATCAATGAAGAATAATCACATCCTATTTCTTCTTCATTCATAGCATTTAAAGCAATATATATAAATAACAAATTCCATAACAAGTTCCATAAAAGATAAATAGATGCATCATGTATCTTGGGAACCCTATCCAGGGAGAAAACCTAGCCTCAAAAATAGTCTATCTTTATTTTCATTGCCTATCCTTTAGCCATTTAAAAAAAGGGATCCATTATCCTTTTTGTTTATTTTTCTTCTATGATTTTGACTAAAAGCATGGGAGTCTCCATAACTCCTATGTTTCATCTTTATTACAAGTCATTGTAAATATCCCCATTTTACAAAGCGAAGGAATCCCATACTTCCCTTATATTAATATCTACAATTTCTCTAGAGTCCTTCCTTAGACATTCCTTTACAAAATATAGGATAAGGAACCCCCATAAGTTCCTTTCTATTCACTGGCTTTATACCAAAGCCTTATGCTTCTAGATAACCTAGATGATATATTTTTATTTTCCTTTGGTAGAAGATCAATATTGTAAATATTTCAAACTCCCTTTGATGCAGGACTTTATTACCAACATTCATAATACAATTTTTCTAAAGCAAGAGATATTCTTTAATAATTTAAAACCATCAAGTTTCCCTAAATAATACATCTTAAACTATACATGAATATCTTCACTAAATTAAAAAGTATTTCCATTATTCTTGCCAAACAATAAACATAATTCCAAGATCATTTCACCTAGTAAAAACATTAATAATTCATTCATTAACTTGTATCTCAATATAACTTAAATAACATTCCTTTAATTTAGAATCATCCTATAACAACCAATTCAATATATAATGAAGATAGTTCTTTTAATAAGCATTTATTTTCCTTCGATAAATCCTCTTTTATATTTAATCTAAGGAACACTAATTTGAAATACATAACTTCCAACCATAATTGAGCAATTAATATTCCATTTTAAATACTTGCCCTATCTCATAGTCTATAGTGTATTCAAAGATTCACTCAATGTTATTCAACCAACAACTAATGGACATAGTCTCCTATGCATGGACTACATTTCATCTCATTGGACTCATATCCTTCCATGAATTCTACTTCTAGGTGTTCACTCCCTTATAAAATAATCAACTATCAACCATACTTATACTGCACTTTTTAAAATAGCATGCATCAAGGTGTCGGTTCTTAAGTAGGTTCTACTACAGGTGGATTACTAATACTACCAACACAAGACTTATTTCTAGAGATGTATATATCAATTGATATTCAAATATAAACACAAGGGTTCAAGTGATTTTCTAGATTACAGATCTTAAGGCACCATTTATAGGAGTTTAAATCACAATTTCAATATTCTAGATTACCCAAGATGTAGTACATACCCGCATAGGTTATGTTTGAATAACACAAGCTTATACTGAGAGGGGGGGTGAATAGTATAAGAACACTTTTACTTTTATTTCCAAAAAAATATTATCCAATATATCAATGGCAATATCAACAGTAGTAATCAAAGCAATGCACAAATCATCACACACAATAGAGTCACCAATTTAACGTGGTTCGACTAATGTGGGCTACTCTACGAAGAAAATATTTCACTAAAATTTTCTCAACAATTATCTTGAGAATCCTTCCATATGACAATATTTATGGACCTCTATCCAAAGGAAATACCAATCCCTTAATCAAGTTCATGGATATCTATCCATAGGAGAACTCTTTCCCCTTTTCTAATTCATGGATCTCTATCCATAGGAGAACTCCTCTTCTCTGGTTGGTGATCTTCTAGAAGACTATTGCCTCCACTTGCACTGGCTTGTGGATCTCTCTCCATTGAAGACTTTTGTCCTTACTCGGAACACCTTTCTCTTCACTACCTTGGCTAATGGATATCTATCCACTGGAGACTACTATCCTATGCTCTGTCAACTCCAAAGCTTGATCTCAGCTCTGCTCAATCTCTATCTCAAATATACACTAAAAACTATCCTCAATCTAGCACAAATATGCTCACAATTCTATCTCTAGTATGGTACAAATCATCCCTTAAATCTGTACCAAAATCTGTCTCTTCTATAGCACAAATATGTCCTCAAATATACACCATACTTTATCCTCAAATCTATCCTCAAGCCTTAACACAAAGCTTGATCCAATCACAAATCAACTCTGCTCAGATCTACCTCAAGCCTTACCACAAATATTGAACAAATCAATCAATCAATTATGCTCTCAAGTCTTCTCTAAGACTTACCTCAAATATATCCACAAGTCCTCTCAATAACTTGCTCAATCTACTCTCAATTCTTCACTAAGACTTACCTCAATTCCGCTCAATAAGTCCTCTCTAGAACTTGTCCAATCTCACACTAATATGCTCAAAAAGTCTTCACCAAGACTGACCTCAAATCTACTCAAGAAGGTTTGTAATTGTGAAAAGAGACCAATGGGACAAAGTGTGCTAAAATAGAATCCCAAGGAGGCTTGTGGAAAAGAGAGAAGCCTAAGGAGGCTTGTAATTGTGAAAATATCCCAAGGAGGTCAATTGCGCTTAAAAGAGGAGCCTAAGGAGGCTAAGTGTGTTAAAAGAGGAGCCAAAGTAGGCTAAGTGTGTTAAAAAAATGAGCCTAAGGAGGCCTAGTGTGGTAAAAAAAGGATCCTAAGGAGGCCTAATGTGGTAAAAGAGGAGCCTCAGGAGGCTAAGTGTGTTAAAATAGAGAATCCTAAGGAGGCTTATAATTGTGAAAGAGACCAAGCAGGCCTAGTGTGCTAAAATAGAAGCCTAAGGAGGCTTAATGTGGTAAAATAGGAGCCTAAGGAGGCTATGTGTAGGAGGCTTAATGTGGTAAAATATGAGCCTCAGGAGGTTAAGTGTGTTAAAATAGAGAAGCCTAAAGAGGCTTATCATTGTGAAAGAGACCAAGGAGGCCTAGTGTGCTAAAATAGGAGCCTAAGGATGCTTAGTGTGGTAAAATAGAGAAGCCTAAATAGGCTTGCAATTGTGAAAGAGCCTAAGAATGTCAAGTGTGCTAAAAGAGGAGCCAAAGGAGGCTAATTTTATTAAAAAAAACAATCTTAGAAATAAACTATGCTAGACAAGTATGTGAAATGATCCTAAAACAAAATATAATTTAAACTAAAATAAAAGCCTAAAGAAGCTTATGTGTGAAAATAAAAACCCAAATTATGCTATCCAACAAGTCTAGGAACAAAGAAGGAGGACTTATCTGGAAGCCTACGCAGATGTTGCAACTTGGCACCTTCTAGGATGAAACCATCTCTACCCAAGCGATATAGAAATGTGAGACCATCTCCACCAAGGTGATATTGACTTTTTTCTTCAAAACAACATAAAACAAAAACAATTAGAAAAAATATGCAACAATAGTTGAAAGTAGGAGCAAATATTGCATAAAATAAACCTACACTTTATCCCTATAACTAGTATAAATTAAAACTCAACAAGGGCAAAAGTGGAGGTCAAGGGAATGGTCCCACCGAGCGTGCCATTTTGTAGAGATAAGAAGCCACCATTAACATCTAAAAAAACAAAGACAAAGAGAGCAATGTATCTAATGAATTTTATTGTAAATATATTCTTTTTACAATGTAGAAACACAACTCTTTGTCTCTTTAAATCATAAAAAATGCATCAAATGGCATGTACAATGACAATGGTGTATATGCCTCTTTCCCACAACATTTTGTGATGAAGATATATCATGCTTTAGATGCTTGTGAGGTACAAATCCTTGAAATTTTGTTGTAGATGAATGATATATCTACAATCCTGTACACATGCAAACAAGAAAAATTGTTAGTAGCACCTGTTTACATATGCAAAGGCATTAGAAACAAAATTAGAACTCAAAGAATACATTAAAATTATGTTATTCTTACAACTCATATAGAATAATGGTAGGCTCTCCTAGCTTCCTCCTCCTTCATTCATTCATTCCTTCATTCATGCCTTGATTCCTCCTTTTTTAATGAAGGGAATTAGGGGGTATTTATAGAATTTTAGAAGATATGGGGGTGAGGATTATGTGGCACATGAGTTTGACATAGTGGAATACAATACTACGTAGGTGAAGAATTTTAAATGTTGAATGTGTTGGCATAGAAGACTTTTAGGTGGGTGAGAGAATATAAAATTGTTAAGTGGGTTGGCAAGGGAAAACTTAGGATAAATGGAGGAATATAAAATTACTAAGTGGGTTGGCATGCAAGAAATAATCCTTGACTTTGGTGTGCATGAGTGGTGGTGGGTGTAGAAAATGTAGAATATGACTAATATAGAACCCTTAACTTGGGCATAAGCATGTGAGAAGGTAGGTATAAAAAATGTGATTAACCTAGAATCCTTGACTTGAGCTCAAGCATGTGAGAAGGTAGGTGTAGAAAATATGACTAATCTAGAATCCTTGACTTGAGCTCAAGCATGTGAGAAGGTAGGTGTAGAAAATATGGCTAATATATAATCCTTTACTTGAGCTCAAGTATGTGAGAAGGTAGGTGTAGAAAATGTGATTAATCTAGAATCCTTGACTTGAGCTCAAGCATATGAGAAGGTAGGTGTAGAAAATGTGATTGATCTAGAATACTTGACTTGAGCACAAACATGTGAGGAGGTATTGAAAATTGATTTAGAAGGTATTTAAAATTGTAGAAAAAAAAATATTAAATTCGTGAATAGTGAACAGTGAACAACAAATAGTGAACAGTGAATCGTGAACAGTGAATAGTGAACAGTGAATAGTAAACAGTGAACAGTACATAGTGAACAGTAAATAGTGAATAGTGAATAGTGAATAATGAATAGTGAATAGTGAACAGTGAATAGTGAACAATACATAATAAAAGAAAATAGAGAGAATTTAGATGAATTTAAAAATATCGAAGAGATATTAGAACAAAAACTTGGATAAAATGATATTTTTAGGTGTCTACATAACTTACCTCAAATATGCTCGCAAGTCTTCACCAAGACTTGCATCAAATATGCTCGTAAGATTTCACAGAATATCACATAAATCTTTCCTTAAGCTTTCACAAAAGCTTACTCAACTCTATCCTTAAGTCCCCTCTAGGCCTTACTCAAATCTGCTCACAAGATTTCACAAAAGCTTACTCAAACAATTGCAATACTTGCATATCAAACTCAAATTAATCTATTGTAGAAAATCTCTTCAATCACACAAACAAGTTTCACTCATAATATTGTTTAATCATAGATACATATATAAAATGATAAGATAATCAACATGTTTCACACTCATAAATCACTCTATAACTTTCAAATAAATTTAGAATAAAGGTATAATTTATTTCATAAAACTTGAACTATCACTCCAATGCTTTCAATAAATAATGCTCAACCAACTTCACTCAAATGCCCACTCAATGAAACACACAACTTTCATACAAAACCTAATCAAGTGTTTCACTACACTTCCAACAACTCACACTATGGAACCCTATTCTTGACTCAAGATAATTCTAAATTCACATAACAATGATACTCATGTTATTTCACAAAACCTAGCTCAAGATAGTTCTCAACTTCACATAACAATGATACTCATGTTCTTTCACAAACCCTAGCTCAAGATAGTTCTCAATATCACATAACAGTGATACTCATGTTCTTTCACAAACCCTAGCTCAAGATAGTTCTCAATCTCAAATAACAATGATACTCATGATATTTCAACATCCATAAATCATGCATATGAAAACTCATTCAAACATTTCCAACAATGTGTATCAAACAATCCTTTTCACCCCAACTTTACATTTCACAACATTCAATTCAACAATATTTCACTCATAAAGAAGATGTGCCCATACCTTTTGTTTTTATGGAGATATATTTTGAAAACCTGTCTAAATCACAATCAAAATATCTTTGCCAATTTCAAGGTTAGGTAGCAACAATCTATCTCAAAATATCCACTCAAAATTCTCCTCAATATTTATTTCACCATACAAAAATAACATGTCTCAAGTACACCTTATAATCTCCAAACTTTTCAAAATATAACTAGAAAAGGTTCAAATAACTCTTTTTCACAATAATTTATTTCAGAATTTTAATAAATAAAATAATCAAAATAACTCCCTTATATCTCCCTACTCAAAAACGCATTATCAAATAATAAACACCACTTTCCAAAAATAATTCAATTCATTTTTTAAGCCAAAAATAAATTATTCATCACCTTTAAATTAAGGTAGAAATAAATTATACCTTAATCACCTTATATCTCCCAAGGCACTCACTAAACAACCTTAGACCACGCACACAATTTAAAAATTAAAGTGCCTTTGCATGCTCTCCTCGGTGGGATTCAATCCTCTACCATGCTACCATCGACACCCTAGACGCGACCTGTCATGTGATCTAGGTTCTCACTTAAGGTCTAAAATAACCTCATGCACTTTATACCTCCTCTTGGCACCGAAAACCAAAAAATAAAACTTTACCCTTGCTGCTGCTGAGACTCGAACGCAGAACCTCCGCTCACCCTACACCTTACACATTGACGACTTGCCACTAGCCCAACCATTTGATTGGTGATAAGGCTTTAAGCCTTGATCAATTTATCCATCACATTTTTTGCTACCTTTTTGAAAATTAAAAAACTTTGTCTTATGCCCTCACGAATTTTGCATTCCACACAATAGCTGATATTCGCACATGCATTATAATTTGGAGACTTGCTTTAATGTGGTAAGTCTTATGGTATTAATACCATATGTAAATTTCCTTCGAACATCAGTGGGGGGAGGAAATATTGAAATGAATTTGCGCCCAACCCTAACTTAGGGTTTAATAATTTTATTTTAGAAATTAATTTATAATAGAAATATTATAAATAATTTATAAATGACTTTAGGATTTATTTTTAAACCTTTAATATTATAATAATAAATATTCTAATATTATTTTCTTTGGGCCTAGGTATTTTCTTCTTTCACCCTTATACCTTCTCTTACCACCTTTAATATTATTATAATAAATATTACAATATTATTTCCTTTAGGCCTAGGTATCTCCTTCATTTAGAGTATTTAACCAACCTTTTGACCAATCATTTGATGCTTTTAAACCAAATATCTTGGGCTTAAAAAATAAAAATTTAACCCTCCTTTTACCAAATACTTGCACTAATCACTAACACTGACTCTTGGCATCAATGACAACACAAATACTCAAAATTTCCAATAATATCCCCCTTTGTCATTGATGGCAACCTTTTCTCTATAACCATTCCTTTTTCCTTTTTCCAAGATTTCTCCCCCCGATAAACTATTCCCCCTGATTGAATGCTCTCCCCCTAACTCAAATCTCTCCCCCTTTGACATCAATGGCAAAGGGCCACCTATGGGGATTGGAGCTAAAGATAAGACTCTTAGCTCAGCCCCTTCCCCACCTCCTCTCCTTGAGGTGGTTAATTTTGGGTTGGGAGTATCTCTACTACCAACATACACTACTATTTTCCTTTTTCCACATTCTTCCTCAACTAATCCTTTTGATTCCTTTGAATATTCCTATTCTTACTTGTCTTTGGAATTTTTTCTCTACACCACTTATCCATATGCCCAACATTATTGCAATTATAACACTTAATTTTGTGACTATTTTAAGGTGAAAATATCTTGTAGTTCCTCCTGGTGAAGCCATATCCATTCCTGTCATGAACCCTACAATTAAGTGCCTTATGACCAAAATGATTACAAGAGTAGCAATAGCCTTGAAAAATATGCCCATTTCTGAAATTTCTATTGGTGAAACCATATCCCTGTCTTTCATGTATCCTACACTTTGTAGCCTTGTGATCAAACCTATGACATGAGAAGCAACATCCATTGAAGAACCCTTGCCTTGACCCCATTGGTCTCTTAGTATCTTCTTCCCTGTGATGTTTCCTATTCCATCTATTCCTTAATTGTGTATTTTTCCTTTCCTTGTTGAACTTTCTATTTTCCAACTTATCCTCAGAAGTCTCACTTTATATTTGACTCTCTTATTCTGAAGCTTCTTCTTCTTTGGAGCTTGATATTGACTCCTCTTCTCGTTCTCTATGTTCCTATTCAAACCCAAGTCATGTTTTGTTTGATGAAGATTTTTGTATCTTGATAATCTTATCCAAGTTATTTGAGCTTCTCCCAAACCTGTGTAGCTTGTCTTTAGACTCTTTTACTTACTTCTTTAGTGAAGCTACCTCATGCTCTAATATTTCACATTCTAAGACTTTTGCCTCTAACCTCTCTTTAAATTTCCTTGTCTTAGCTATTGAGTTGGTTCGACTAATGTGGGCTACTCTACGAAGAAAATATTTCACTAAAATTTTCTCAACAATTATCTTGAGAATCCTTCCATATGACAATATTTATGGACCTCTATCCAAAGGAAATACCAATCCCTTAATCAAGTTCATGGATATCTATCCATAGGAGAACTCTTTCCCCTTTGCTAATTCATGGATCTCTATCCATAGGAGAACTCCTCTTCTCTGGTTGGTGATCTTCTAGAAGACTATTGCCTCCACTGCACTGGCTTGTGGATCTCTCTCCATTGAAGACTTTTGTCCTTACTCAGAACACCTTTCTCTTCACTACCTTGGCTAATGGATATCTATCCACTGGAGACTACTATCCTATGCTCTGTCAACTCCAAAGCTTGATCTCAGCTCTGCTCAATCTCTATCTCAAATATACACTAAAAACTATCCTCAATCTAGCACAAATATGCTCACAATTCTATCTCTAGTATGGTACAAATCATCCCTTAAATCTGTACCAAAATCTGTCTCTTCTATAGCACAAATATGTCCTCAAATATACACCATACTTTATCCTCAAATCTATCCTCAAGCCTTAACACAAAGCTTGATCCAATCACAAATCAACTCTGCTCAGATCTACCTCAAGCCTTACCACAAATATTGAACAAATCAATCAATCAATTATGCTCTCAAGTCTTCTCTAAGACTTACCTCAAATATATCCACAAGTCCTCTCAATAACTTGCTCAATCTACTCTCAATTCTTCACTAAGACTTACCTCAATTCTGTTGAACAAGTCCTCTCTAGAACTTGTCCAATCTGCTCAACAAGTCTTCACCAAGACTGACCTCAAATCTACTCAAGAAGGTTTGTAATTGTGAAAAGAGACCAAGGGCACAAAGTGTGCTAAAATAGAATCCCAAGGAGGCTTGTGGAAAAAGAGAGAAGCCTAAGGAGGCTTGTAATTGTGAAAATATCCCAAGGAGGTCAATTGCGCTTAAAAGAGGAGCCTAAGGAGGCTAAGTGTGTTAAAAGAGGAGCCAAAGTAGGCTAAGTGTGTTAAAAAAATGAGCCTAAGGAGGCCTAGTGTGGTAAAAAAAGGATCCTAAGGAGGCCTAATGTGGTAAAAGAGGAGCCTCAGGAGGCTAAGTGTGTTAAAATAGAGAATCCTAAGGAGGCTTATAATTGTGAAAGAGACCAAGCAGGCCTAGTGTGCTAAAATAGAAGCCTAAGGAGGCTTAATGTGGTAAAATAGGAGCCTAAGGAGGCTATGTGTAGGAGGCTTAATGTGGTAAAATATGAGCCTCAGGAGGTTAAGTGTGTTAAAATAGAGAAGCCTAAAGAGGCTTATCATTGTGAAAGAGACCAAGGAGGCCTAGTGTGCTAAAATAGGAGCCTAAGGATGCTTAGTGTGGTAAAATAGAGAAGCCTAAATAGGCTTGCAATTGTGAAAGAGCCTAAGAATGTCAAGTGTGCTAAAAGAGGAGCCAAAGGAGGCTAATTTTATTAAAAAAAACAATCTTAGAAATAAACTATGCTAGACAAGTATGTGAAATGATCCTAAAACAAAATATAATTTAAACTAAAATAAAAGCCTAAAGAAGCTTATGTGTGAAAATAAAAACCCAAATTATGCTATCCAACAAGTCTAGGAACAAAGAAGGAGGACTTATCTGGAAGCCTACGCAGATGTTGCAACTTGGCACCTTCTAGGATGAAACCATCTCTACCCAAGCGATATAGAAATGTGAGACCATCTCCACCAAGGTGATATTGACTTTTTTCTTCAAAACAACATAAAACAAAAACAATTAGAAAAAATATGCAACAATAGTTGAAAGTAGGAGCAAATATTGCATAAAATAAACCTACACTTTATCCCTATAACTAGTATAAATTAAAACTCAACAAGGGCAAAAGTGGAGGTCAATGGAATGGTCCCACCAGGCGTGCCATTTTGTAGAGATAAGAAGCCACCATTAATATATAAAAAAACAAAGATAAAGAGAGCAATGTATCTAATGAATTTTATTGTAAATATATTCTTTTTACAATGTAGAAACACAACTCTTTGTCTCTTTAAATCATAAAAAATGCATCAAATGGCATGTACAATGACAATGGTGTATATGCCTCTTTCCCACAACATTTTGTGATGAAGATATATCATGCTTTAGATGCTTGTGAGGTACAAATCCTTGAAATTTTGTTGTAGATGAATGATATATCTACAATCCTGTACACATGCAAACAAGAAAAATTGTTAGTAGCACCTGTTTACATATGCAAAGGCATTAGAAACAAAATGAGAACTCAAAGAATACATTAAAATTATGTTATTCTTACAACTCATATAGAATAATGGTAGGCTCTCCTAGCTTCCTCCTCCTTCATTCATTCATTCCTTCATTCATGCCTTGATTCCTCCTTTTTTAATGAAGGGAATTAGGGGGTATTTATAGAATTTTAGAAGATATGGGGGTGAGGATTATGTGGCACATGAGTTTGACATAGTGGAATACAATACTACGTAGGTGAAGAATTTTAAATGTTGAATGTGTTGGCATAGAAGACTTTTAGGTGGGTGAGAGAATATAAAATTGTTAAGTGGGTTGGCAAGGGAAAACTTAGGATAAATGGAGGAATATAAAATTACTAAGTGGGTTGGCATGCAAGAAATAATCCTTGACTTTGGTGTGCATGAGTGGTGGTGGGTGTAGAAAATGTAGAATATGACTAATATAGAACCCTTAACTTGGGCATAAGCATGTGAGAAGGTAGGTATAAAAAATGTGATTAACCTAGAATCCTTGACTTGAGCTCAAGCATGTGAGAAGGTAGGTGTAGAAAATATGACTAATCTAGAATCCTTGACTTGAGCTCAAGCATGTGAGAAGGTAGGTGTAGAAAATATGGCTAATATATAATCCTTTACTTGAGCTCAAGTATGTGAGAAGGTAGGTGTAGAAAATGTGATTAATCTAGAATCCTTGACTTGAGCTCAAGCATATGAGAAGGTAGGTGTAGAAAATGTGATTGATCTAGAATACTTGACTTGAGCACAAACATGTGAGGAGGTATTGAAAATTGATTTAGAAGGTATTTAAAATTGTAGAAAAAAAAATATTAAATTCGTGAATAGTGAACAGTGAACAACAAATAGTGAACAGTGAATCGTGAACAGTGAATAGTGAACAGTGAATAGTAAACAGTGAACAGTACATAGTGAACAGTAAATAGTGAATAGTGAATAGTGAATAATGAATAGTGAATAGTGAACAGTGAATAGTGAACAATACATAATAAAAGAAAATAGAGAGAATTTAGATGAATTTAAAAATATCGAAGAGATATTAGAACCAAAACTTGGATAAAATGATATTTTTAGGTGTCTACATAACTTACCTCAAATATGCTCGCAAGTCTTCACCAAGACTTGCATCAAATATGCTCGTAAGATTTCACAGAATATCACATAAATCTTTCCTTAAGCTTTCACAAAAGCTTACTCAACTCTATCCTTAAGTCCCCTCTAGGCCTTACTCAAATCTGCTCACAAGATTTCACAAAAGCTTACTCAAACAATTGCAATACTTGCATATCAAACTCAAATTAATCTATTGTAGAAAATCTCTTCAATCACACAAACAAGTTTCACTCATAATATTGTTTAATCATAGATACATATATAAAATGATAAGATAATCAACATGTTTCACACTCATAAATCACTCTATAACTTTCAAATAAATTTAGAATAAAGGTATAATTTATTTCATAAAACTTGAACTATCACTCCAATGCTTTCAATAAATAATGCTCAACCAACTTCACTCAAATGCCCACTCAATGAAACACACAACTTTCATACAAAACCTAATCAAGTGTTTCACTACACTTCCAACAACTCACACTATGGAACCCTATTCTTGACTCAAGATAATTCTAAATTCACATAACAATGATACTCATGTTATTTCACAAAACCTAGCTCAAGATAGTTCTCAACTTCACATAACAATGATACTCATGTTCTTTCACAAACCCTAGCTCAAGATAGTTCTCAATATCACATAACAGTGATACTCATGTTCTTTCACAAACCCTAGCTCAAGATAGTTCTCAATCTCAAATAACAATGATACTCATGATATTTCAACATCCATAAATCATGCATATGAAAACTCATTCAAACATTTCCAACAATGTGTATCAAACAATCCTTTTCACCCCAACTTTACATTTCACAACATTCAATTCAACAATATTTCACTCATAAAGAAGATGTGCCCATACCTTTTGTTTTTATGGAGATATATTTTGAAAACCTGTCTAAATCACAATCAAAATATCTTTGCCAATTTCAAGGTTAGGTAGCAACAATCTATCTCAAAATATCCACTCAAAATTCTCCTCAATATTTATTTCACCATACAAAAATAACATGTCTCAAGTACACCTTATAATCTCCAAACTTTTCAAAATATAACTAGAAAAGGTTCAAATAACTCTTTTTCACAATAATTTATTTCAGAATTTTAATAAATAAAATAATCAAAATAACTCCCTTATATCTCCCTACTCAAAAACGCATTATCAAATAATAAACACCACTTTCCAAAAATAATTCAATTCATTTTTTAAGCCAAAAATAAATTATTCATCACCTTTAAATTAAGGTAGAAATAAATTATACCTTAATCACCTTATATCTCCCAAGGCACTCACTAAACAACCTTAGACCACGCACACAATTTAAAAATTAAAGTGCCTTTGCATGCTCTCCTCGGTGGGATTCAATCCTCTACCATGCTACCATCGACACCCTAGACGCGACCTGTCATGTGATCTAGGTTCTCACTTAAGGTCTAAAATAACCTCATGCACTTTATACCTCCTCTTGGCACCGAAAACCAAAAAATAAAACTTTACCCTTGCTGCTGCTGAGACTCGAACGCAGAACCTCCGCTCACCCTACACCTTACACATTGACGACTTGCCACTAGCCCAACCATTTGATTGGTGATAAGGCTTTAAGCCTTGATCAATTTATCCATCACATTTTTTGCTACCTTTTTGAAAATTAAAAAACTTTGTCTTATGCCCTCACGAATTTTGCATTCCACACAATAGCTGATATTCGCACATGCATTATAATTTGGAGACTTGCTTTAATGTGGTAAGTCTTATGGTATTAATACCATATGTAAATTTCCTTCGAACATCAGTGGGGGGAGGAAATATTGAAATGAATTTGCGCCCAACCCTAACTTAGGGTTTAATAATTTTATTTTAGAAATTAATTTATAATAGAAATATTATAAATAATTTATAAATGACTTTAGGATTTATTTTTAAACCTTTAATATTATAATAATAAATATTCTAATATTATTTTCTTTGGGCCTAGGTATTTTCTTCTTTCACCCTTATACCTTCTCTTACCACCTTTAATATTATTATAATAAATATTACAATATTATTTCCTTTAGGCCTAGGTATCTCCTTCATTTAGAGTATTTAACCAACCTTTTGACCAATCATTTGATGCTTTTAAACCAAATATCTTGGGCTTAAAAAATAAAAATTTAACCCTCCTTTTACCAAATACTTGCACTAATCACTAACACTGACTCTTGGCATCAATGACAACACAAATACTCAAAATTTCCAATAATATCCCCCTTTGTCATTGATGGCAACCTTTTCTCTATAACCATTCCTTTTTCCTTTTTCCAAGATTTCTCCCCCTGATAAACTATTCCCCCTGACTGAATGCTCTCCCCCTAACTCAAATCTCTCCCCCTTTGACATCAATGGCAAAGGGCCACCTATGGGGATTGGAGCTAAAGATAAGACTCTTAGCTCAGCCCCTTCCCCACCTCCTCTCCTTGAGGTGGTTAATTTTGGGTTGGGAGTATCTCTACTACCAACATACACTACTATTTTCCTTTTTCCACATTCTTCCTCAACTAATCCTTTTGATTCCTTTGAATATTCCTATTCTTACTTGTCTTTGGAATTTTTTCTCTACACCACTTATCCATATGCCCAACATTATTGCAATTATAACACTTAATTTTGTGACTATTTTAAGGTGAAAATATCTTGTAGTTCCTCCTGGTGAAGCCATATCCATTCCTGTCATGAACCCTACAATTAAGTGCCTTATGACCAAAATGATTACAAGAGTAGCAATAGCCTTGAAAAATATGCCCATTTCTGAAATTTCTATTGGTGAAACCATATCCCTGTCTTTCATGTATCCTACACTTTGTAGCCTTGTGATCAAACCTATGACATGAGAAGCAACATCCATTGAAGAACCCTTGCCTTGACCCCATTGGTCTCTTAGTATCTTCTTCCCTGTGATGTTTCCTATTCCATCTATTCCTTAATTGTGTATTTTTCCTTTCCTTGTTGAACTTTCTATTTTCCAACTTATCCTCAGAAGTCTCACTTTATATTTGACTCTCTTATTCTGAAGCTTCTTCTTCTTTGGAGCTTGATATTGACTCCTCTTCTCGTTCTCTATGTTCCTATTCAAACCCAAGTCATGTTTTGTTTGATGAAGATTTTTGTATCTTGATAATCTTATCCAAGTTATTTGAGCTTCTCCCAAACCTGTGTAGCTTGTCTTTAGACTCTTTTACTTACTTCTTTAGTGAAGCTACCTCATGCTCTAATATTTCACATTCTAAGACTTTTGCCTCTAACCTCTCTTTAAATTTCCTTGTCTTAGCTATTGAGTTGGTTCGACTAATGTGGGCTACTCTACGAAGAAAATATTTCACTAAAATTTTCTCAACAATTATCTTGAGAATCCTTCCATATGACAATATTTATGGACCTCTATCCAAAGGAAATACCAATCCCTTAATCAAGTTCATGGATATCTATCCATAGGAGAACTCTTTCCCCTTTGCTAATTCATGGATCTCTATCCATAGGAGAACTCCTCTTCTCTGGTTGGTGATCTTCTAGAAGACTATTGCCTCCACTGCACTGGCTTGTGGATCTCTCTCCATTAAAGACGTTTGTCCTCACTCGGAACACCTTTCTCTTCACTACCTTGGCTAATGGATATCTATCCACTGGAGACTACTATCCTATGCTCTGTCAACTCCAAAGCTTGATCTCAGCTCTGCTCAATCTCTATCTCAAATATACACTAAAAACTATCCTCAATCTAGCACAAATATGCTCACAATTCTATCTCTAGTATGGTACAAATCATCCCTTAAATCTGTACCAAAATCTGTCTCTTCTATAGCACAAATATGTCCTCAAATATACACCATACTTTATCCTCAAATCTATCCTCAAGCCTTAACACAAAGCTTGATCCAATCACAAATCAACTCTGCTCAGATCTACCTCAAGCCTTACCACAAATATTGAACAAATCAATCAATCAATTATGCTCTCAAGTCTTCTCTAAGACTTACCTCAAATATATCCACAAGTCCTCTCAATAACTTGCTCAATCTACTCTCAATTCTTCACTAAGACTTACCTCAATTCTGTTGAACAAGTCCTCTCTAGAACTTGTCCAATCTGCTCAACAAGTCTTCACCAAGACTGACCTCAAATCTACTCAAGAAGGTTTGTAATTGTGAAAAGAGACCAAGGGCACAAAGTGTGCTAAAATAGAATCCCAAGGAGGCTTGTGGAAAAAGAGAGAAGCCTAAGGAGGCTTGTAATTGTGAAAATATCCCAAGGAGGTCAATTGCGCTTAAAAGAGGAGCCTAAGGAGGCTAAGTGTGTTAAAAGAGGAGCCAAAGTAGGCTAAGTGTGTTAAAAAAATGAGCCTAAGGAGGCCTAGTGTGGTAAAAAAAGGATCCTAAGGAGGCCTAATGTGGTAAAAGAGGAGCCTCAGGAGGCTAAGTGTGTTAAAATAGAGAATCCTAAGGAGGCTTATAATTGTGAAAGAGACCAAGCAGGCCTAGTGTGCTAAAATAGAAGCCTAAGGAGGCTTAATGTGGTAAAATAGGAGCCTAAGGAGGCTATGTGTAGGAGGCTTAATGTGGTAAAATATGAGCCTCAGGAGGTTAAGTGTGTTAAAATAGAGAAGCCTAAAGAGGCTTATCATTGTGAAAGAGACCAAGGAGGCCTAGTGTGCTAAAATAGGAGCCTAAGGATGCTTAGTGTGGTAAAATAGAGAAGCCTAAATAGGCTTGCAATTGTGAAAGAGCCTAAGAATGTCAAGTGTGCTAAAAGAGGAGCCAAAGGAGGCTAATTTTATTAAAAAAAACAATCTTAGAAATAAACTATGCTAGACAAGTATGTGAAATGATCCTAAAACAAAATATAATTTAAACTAAAATAAAAGCCTAAAGAAGCTTATGTGTGAAAATAAAAACCCAAATTATGCTATCCAACAAGTCTAGGAACAAAGAAGGAGGACTTATCTGGAAGCCTACGCAGATGTTGCAACTTGGCACCTTCTAGGATGAAACCATCTCTACCCAAGCGATATAGAAATGTGAGACCATCTCCACCAAGGTGATATTGACTTTTTTCTTCAAAACAACATAAAACAAAAACAATTAGAAAAAATATGCAACAATAGTTGAAAGTAGGAGCAAATATTGCATAAAATAAACCTACACTTTATCCCTATAACTAGTATAAATTAAAACTCAACAAGGGCAAAAGTGGAGGTCAATGGAATGGTCCCACCAGGCGTGCCATTTTGTAGAGATAAGAAGCCACCATTAATATATAAAAAAACAAAGATAAAGAGAGCAATGTATCTAATGAATTTTATTGTAAATATATTCTTTTTACAATGTAGAAACACAACTCTTTGTCTCTTTAAATCATAAAAAATGCATCAAATGGCATGTACAATGACAATGGTGTATATGCCTCTTTCCCACAACATTTTGTGATGAAGATATATCATGCTTTAGATGCTTGTGAGGTACAAATCCTTGAAATTTTGTTGTAGATGAATGATATATCTACAATCCTGTACACATGCAAACAAGAAAAATTGTTAGTAGCACCTGTTTACATATGCAAAGGCATTAGAAACAAAATTAGAACTCAAAGAATACATTAAAATTATGTTATTCTTACAACTCATATAGAATAATGGTAGGCTCTCCTAGCTTCCTCCTCCTTCATTCATTCATTCCTTCATTCATGCCTTGATTCCTCCTTTTTTAATGAAGGGAATTAGGGGGTATTTATAGAATTTTAGAAGATATGGGGGTGAGGATTATGTGGCACATGAGTTTGACATAGTGGAATACAATACTACGTAGGTGAAGAATTTTAAATGTTGAATGTGTTGGCATAGAAGACTTTTAGGTGGGTGAGAGAATATAAAATTGTTAAGTGGGTTGGCAAGGGAAAACTTAGGATAAATGGAGGAATATAAAATTACTAAGTGGGTTGGCATGCAAGAAATAATCCTTGACTTTGGTGTGCATGAGTGGTGGTGGGTGTAGAAAATGTAGAATATGACTAATATAGAACCCTTAACTTGGGCATAAGCATGTGAGAAGGTAGGTATAAAAAATGTGATTAACCTAGAATCCTTGACTTGAGCTCAAGCATGTGAGAAGGTAGGTGTAGAAAATATGACTAATCTAGAATCCTTGACTTGAGCTCAAGCATGTGAGAAGGTAGGTGTAGAAAATATGGCTAATATATAATCCTTTACTTGAGCTCAAGTATGTGAGAAGGTAGGTGTAGAAAATGTGATTAATCTAGAATCCTTGACTTGAGCTCAAGCATATGAGAAGGTAGGTGTAGAAAATGTGATTGATCTAGAATACTTGACTTGAGCACAAACATGTGAGGAGGTATTGAAAATTGATTTAGAAGGTATTTAAAATTGTAGAAAAAAAAATATTAAATTCGTGAATAGTGAACAGTGAACAACAAATAGTGAACAGTGAATCGTGAACAGTGAATAGTGAACAGTGAATAGTAAACAGTGAACAGTACATAGTGAACAGTAAATAGTGAATAGTGAATAGTGAATAATGAATAGTGAATAGTGAACAGTGAATAGTGAACAATACATAATAAAAGAAAATAGAGAGAATTTAGATGAATTTAAAAATATCGAAGAGATATTAGAACAAAAACTTGGATAAAATGATATTTTTAGGTGTCTACATAACTTACCTCAAATATGCTCGCAAGTCTTCACCAAGACTTGCATCAAATATGCTCGTAAGATTTCACAGAATATCACATAAATCTTTCCTTAAGCTTTCACAAAAGCTTACTCAACTCTATCCTTAAGTCCCCTCTAGGCCTTACTCAAATCTGCTCACAAGATTTCACAAAAGCTTACTCAAACAATTGCAATACTTGCATATCAAACTCAAATTAATCTATTGTAGAAAATCTCTTCAATCACACAAACAAGTTTCACTCATAATATTGTTTAATCATAGATACATATATAAAATGATAAGATAATCAACATGTTTCACACTCATAAATCACTCTATAACTTTCAAATAAATTTAGAATAAAGGTATAATTTATTTCATAAAACTTGAACTATCACTCCAATGCTTTCAATAAATAATGCTCAACCAACTTCACTCAAATGCCCACTCAATGAAACACACAACTTTCATACAAAACCTAATCAAGTGTTTCACTACACTTCCAACAACTCACACTATGGAACCCTATTCTTGACTCAAGATAATTCTAAATTCACATAACAATGATACTCATGTTATTTCACAAAACCTAGCTCAAGATAGTTCTCAACTTCACATAACAATGATACTCATGTTCTTTCACAAACCCTAGCTCAAGATAGTTCTCAATATCACATAACAGTGATACTCATGTTCTTTCACAAACCCTAGCTCAAGATAGTTCTCAATCTCAAATAACAATGATACTCATGATATTTCAACATCCATAAATCATGCATATGAAAACTCATTCAAACATTTCCAACAATGTGTATCAAACAATCCTTTTCACCCCAACTTTACATTTCACAACATTCAATTCAACAATATTTCACTCATAAAGAAGATGTGCCCATACCTTTTGTTTTTATGGAGATATATTTTGAAAACCTGTCTAAATCACAATCAAAATATCTTTGCCAATTTCAAGGTTAGGTAGCAACAATCTATCTCAAAATATCCACTCAAAATTCTCCTCAATATTTATTTCACCATACAAAAATAACATGTCTCAAGTACACCTTATAATCTCCAAACTTTTCAAAATATAACTAGAAAAGGTTCAAATAACTCTTTTTCACAATAATTTATTTCAGAATTTTAATAAATAAAATAATCAAAATAACTCCCTTATATCTCCCTACTCAAAAACGCATTATCAAATAATAAACACCACTTTCCAAAAATAATTCAATTCATTTTTTAAGCCAAAAATAAATTATTCATCACCTTTAAATTAAGGTAGAAATAAATTATACCTTAATCACCTTATATCTCCCAAGGCACTCACTAAACAACCTTAGACCACGCACACAATTTAAAAATTAAAGTGCCTTTGCATGCTCTCCTCGGTGGGATTCAATCCTCTACCATGCTACCATCGACACCCTAGACGCGACCTGTCATGTGATCTAGGTTCTCACTTAAGGTCTAAAATAACCTCATGCACTTTATACCTCCTCTTGGCACCGAAAACCAAAAAATAAAACTTTACCCTTGCTGCTGCTGAGACTCGAACGCAGAACCTCCGCTCACCCTACACCTTACACATTGACGACTTGCCACTAGCCCAACCATTTGATTGGTGATAAGGCTTTAAGCCTTGATCAATTTATCCATCACATTTTTTGCTACCTTTTTGAAAATTAAAAAACTTTGTCTTATGCCCTCACGAATTTTGCATTCCACACAATAGCTGATATTCGCACATGCATTATAATTTGGAGACTTGCTTTAATGTGGTAAGTCTTATGGTATTAATACCATATGTAAATTTCCTTCGAACATCAGTGGGGGGAGGAAATATTGAAATGAATTTGCGCCCAACCCTAACTTAGGGTTTAATAATTTTATTTTAGAAATTAATTTATAATAGAAATATTATAAATAATTTATAAATGACTTTAGGATTTATTTTTAAACCTTTAATATTATAATAATAAATATTCTAATATTATTTTCTTTGGGCCTAGGTATTTTCTTCTTTCACCCTTATACCTTCTCTTACCACCTTTAATATTATTATAATAAATATTACAATATTATTTCCTTTAGGCCTAGGTATCTCCTTCATTTAGAGTATTTAACCAACCTTTTGACCAATCATTTGATGCTTTTAAACCAAATATCTTGGGCTTAAAAAATAAAAATTTAACCCTCCTTTTACCAAATACTTGCACTAATCACTAACACTGACTCTTGGCATCAATGACAACACAAATACTCAAAATTTCCAATAATATCCCCCTTTGTCATTGATGGCAACCTTTTCTCTATAACCATTCCTTTTTCCTTTTTCCAAGATTTCTCCCCCCCGATAAACTATTCCCCCCGATTGAATGCTCTCCCCCTAACTCAAATCTCTCCCCCTTTGACATCAATGGCAAAGGGCCACCTATGGGGATTGGAGCTAAAGATAAGACTCTTAGCTCAGCCCCTTCCCCACCTCCTCTCCTTGAGGTGGTTAATTTTGGGTTGGGAGTATCTCTACTACCAACATACACTACTATTTTCCTTTTTCCACATTCTTCCTCAACTAATCCTTTTGATTCCTTTGAATATTCCTATTCTTACTTGTCTTTGGAATTTTTTCTCTACACCACTTATCCATATGCCCAACATTATTGCAATTATAACACTTAATTTTGTGACTATTTTAAGGTGAAAATATCTTGTAGTTCCTCCTGGTGAAGCCATATCCATTCCTGTCATGAACCCTACAATTAAGTGCCTTATGACCAAAATGATTACAAGAGTAGCAATAGCCTTGAAAAATATGCCCATTTCTGAAATTTCTATTGGTGAAACCATATCCCTGTCTTTCATGTATCCTACACTTTGTAGCCTTGTGATCAAACCTATGACATGAGAAGCAACATCCATTGAAGAACCCTTGCCTTGACCCCATTGGTCTCTTAGTATCTTCTTCCCTGTGATGTTTCCTATTCCATCTATTCCTTAATTGTGTATTTTTCCTTTCCTTGTTGAACTTTCTATTTTCCAACTTATCCTCAGAAGTCTCACTTTATATTTGACTCTCTTATTCTGAAGCTTCTTCTTCTTTGGAGCTTGATATTGACTCCTCTTCTCGTTCTCTATGTTCCTATTCAAACCCAAGTCATGTTTTGTTTGATGAAGATTTTTGTATCTTGATAATCTTATCCAAGTTATTTGAGCTTCTCCCAAACTCTGTGTAGCTTGTCTTTAGACTCTTTTACTTACTTCTTTAGTGAAGCTACCTCATGCTCTAATATTTCACATTCTAAGACTTTTGCCTCTAACCTCTCTTTAAATTTCCTTGTCTTAGCTATTGAGTTGGTTCGACTAATGTGGGCTACTCTACGAAGAAAATATTTCACTAAAATTTTCTCAACAATTATCTTGAGAATCCTTCCATATGACAATATTTATGGACCTCTATCCAAAGGAAATACCAATCCCTTAATCAAGTTCATGGATATCTATCCATAGGAGAACTCTTTCCCCTTTGCTAATTCATGGATCTCTATCCATAGGAGAACTCCTCTTCTCTGGTTGGTGATCTTCTAGAAGACTATTGCCTCCATTGCACTGGCTTGTGGATCTCTCTCCATTGAAGACTTTTGTCCTTACTCAGAACACCTTTCTCTTCACTACCTTGGCTAATGGATATCTATCCACTGGAGACTACTATCCTATGCTCTGTCAACTCCAAAGCTTGATCTCAGCTCTGCTCAATCTCTATCTCAAATATACACTAAAAACTATCCTCAATCTAGCACAAATATGCTCACAATTCTATCTCTAGTATGGTACAAATCATCCCTTAAATCTGTACCAAAATCTGTCTCTTCTATAGCACAAATATGTCCTCAAATATACACCATACTTTATCCTCAAATCTATCCTCAAGCCTTAACACAAAGCTTGATCCAATCACAAATCAACTCTGCTCAGATCTACCTCAAGCCTTACCACAAATATTGAACAAATCAATCAATCAATTATGCTCTCAAGTCTTCTCTAAGACTTACCTCAAATATATCCACAAGTCCTCTCAATAACTTGCTCAATCTACTCTCAATTCTTCACTAAGACTTACCTCAATTCCGCTCAATAAGTCCTCTCTAGAACTTGTCCAATTCGCTCAACAAGTCTTCACCAAGACTGACCTCAAATCTACTCAAGAAGGTTTGTAATTGTGAAAAGAGACCAAGGGCACAAAGTGTGCTAAAATAGAATCCCAAGGAGGCTTGTGGAAAAAGAGAGAAGCCTAAGGAGGCTTGTAATTGTGAAAATATCCCAAGGAGGTCAATTGCGCTTAAAAGAGGAGCCTAAGGAGGCTAAGTGTGTTAAAAGAGGAGCCAAAGTAGGCTAAGTGTGTTAAAAAAATGAGCCTAAGGAGGCCTAGTGTGGTAAAAAAAGGATCCTAAGGAGGCCTAATGTGGTAAAAGAGGAGCCTCAGGAGGCTAAGTGTGTTAAAATAGAGAATCCTAAGGAGGCTTATAATTGTGAAAGAGACCAAGCAGGCCTAGTGTGCTAAAATAGAAGCCTAAGGAGGCTTAATGTGGTAAAATAGGAGCCTAAGGAGGCTATGTGTAGGAGGCTTAATGTGGTAAAATATGAGCCTCAGGAGGTTAAGTGTGTTAAAATAGAGAAGCCTAAAGAGGCTTATCATTGTGAAAGAGACCAAGGAGGCCTAGTGTGCTAAAATAGGAGCCTAAGGATGCTTAGTGTGGTAAAATAGAGAAGCCTAAATAGGCTTGCAATTGTGAAAGAGCCTAAGAATGTCAAGTGTGCTAAAAGAGGAGCCAAAGGAGGCTAATTTTATTAAAAAAAACAATCTTAGAAATAAACTATGCTAGACAAGTATGTGAAATGATCCTAAAACAAAATATAATTTAAACTAAAATAAAAGCCTAAAGAAGCTTATGTGTGAAAATAAAAACCCAAATTATGCTATCCAACAAGTCTAGGAACAAAGAAGGAGGACTTATCTGGAAGCCTACGCAGATGTTGCAACTTGGCACCTTCTAGGATGAAACCATCTCTACCCAAGCGATATAGAAATGTGAGACCATCTCCACCAAGGTGATATTGACTTTTTTCTTCAAAACAACATAAAACAAAAACAATTAGAAAAAATATGCAACAATAGTTGAAAGTAGGAGCAAATATTGCATAAAATAAACCTACACTTTATCCCTATAACTAGTATAAATTAAAACTCAACAAGGGCAAAAGTGGAGGTCAATGGAATGGTCCCACCAGGCGTGCCATTTTGTAGAGATAAGAAGCCACCATTAATATATAAAAAAACAAAGATAAAGAGAGCAATGTATCTAATGAATTTTATTGTAAATATATTCTTTTTACAATGTAGAAACACAACTCTTTGTCTCTTTAAATCATAAAAAATGCATCAAATGGCATGTACAATGACAATGGTGTATATGCCTCTTTCCCACAACATTTTGTGATGAAGATATATCATGCTTTAGATGCTTGTGAGGTACAAATCCTTGAAATTTTGTTGTAGATGAATGATATATCTACAATCCTGTACACATGCAAACAAGAAAAATTGTTAGTAGCACCTGTTTACATATGCAAAGGCATTAGAAACAAAATTAGAACTCAAAGAATACATTAAAATTATGTTATTCTTACAACTCATATAGAATAATGGTAGGCTCTCCTAGCTTCCTCCTCCTTCATTCATTCATTCCTTCATTCATGCCTTGATTCCTCCTTTTTTAATGAAGGGAATTAGGGGGTATTTATAGAATTTTAGAAGATATGGGGGTGAGGATTATGTGGCACATGAGTTTGACATAGTGGAATACAATACTACGTAGGTGAAGAATTTTAAATGTTGAATGTGTTGGCATAGAAGACTTTTAGGTGGGTGAGAGAATATAAAATTGTTAAGTGGGTTGGCAAGGGAAAACTTAGGATAAATGGAGGAATATAAAATTACTAAGTGGGTTGGCATGCAAGAAATAATCCTTGACTTTGGTGTGCATGAGTGGTGGTGGGTGTAGAAAATGTAGAATATGACTAATATAGAACCCTTAACTTGGGCATAAGCATGTGAGAAGGTAGGTATAAAAAATGTGATTAACCTAGAATCCTTGACTTGAGCTCAAGCATGTGAGAAGGTAGGTGTAGAAAATATGACTAATCTAGAATCCTTGACTTGAGCTCAAGCATGTGAGAAGGTAGGTGTAGAAAATATGGCTAATATATAATCCTTTACTTGAGCTCAAGTATGTGAGAAGGTAGGTGTAGAAAATGTGATTAATCTAGAATCCTTGACTTGAGCTCAAGCATATGAGAAGGTAGGTGTAGAAAATGTGATTGATCTAGAATACTTGACTTGAGCACAAACATGTGAGGAGGTATTGAAAATTGATTTAGAAGGTATTTAAAATTGTAGAAAAAAAAATATTAAATTCGTGAATAGTGAACAGTGAACAACAAATAGTGAACAGTGAATCGTGAACAGTGAATAGTGAACAGTGAATAGTAAACAGTGAACAGTACATAGTGAACAGTAAATAGTGAATAGTGAATAGTGAATAATGAATAGTGAATAGTGAACAGTGAATAGTGAACAATACATAATAAAAGAAAATAGAGAGAATTTAGATGAATTTAAAAATATCGAAGAGATATTAGAACAAAAACTTGGATAAAATGATATTTTTAGGTGTCTACATAACTTACCTCAAATATGCTCGCAAGTCTTCACCAAGACTTGCATCAAATATGCTCGTAAGATTTCACAGAATATCACATAAATCTTTCCTTAAGCTTTCACAAAAGCTTACTCAACTCTATCCTTAAGTCCCCTCTAGGCCTTACTCAAATCTGCTCACAAGATTTCACAAAAGCTTACTCAAACAATTGCAATACTTGCATATCAAACTCAAATTAATCTATTGTAGAAAATCTCTTCAATCACACAAACAAGTTTCACTCATAATATTGTTTAATCATAGATACATATATAAAATGATAAGATAATCAACATGTTTCACACTCATAAATCACTCTATAACTTTCAAATAAATTTAGAATAAAGGTATAATTTATTTCATAAAACTTGAACTATCACTCCAATGCTTTCAATAAATAATGCTCAACCAACTTCACTCAAATGCCCACTCAATGAAACACACAACTTTCATACAAAACCTAATCAAGTGTTTCACTACACTTCCAACAACTCACACTATGGAACCCTATTCTTGACTCAAGATAATTCTAAATTCACATAACAATGATACTCATGTTATTTCACAAAACCTAGCTCAAGATAGTTCTCAACTTCACATAACAATGATACTCATGTTCTTTCACAAACCCTAGCTCAAGATAGTTCTCAATATCACATAACAGTGATACTCATGTTCTTTCACAAACCCTAGCTCAAGATAGTTCTCAATCTCAAATAACAATGATACTCATGATATTTCAACATCCATAAATCATGCATATGAAAACTCATTCAAACATTTCCAACAATGTGTATCAAACAATCCTTTTCACCCCAACTTTACATTTCACAACATTCAATTCAACAATATTTCACTCATAAAGAAGATGTGCCCATACCTTTTGTTTTTATGGAGATATATTTTGAAAACCTGTCTAAATCACAATCAAAATATCTTTGCCAATTTCAAGGTTAGGTAGCAACAATCTATCTCAAAATATCCACTCAAAATTCTCCTCAATATTTATTTCACCATACAAAAATAACATGTCTCAAGTACACCTTATAATCTCCAAACTTTTCAAAATATAACTAGAAAAGGTTCAAATAACTCTTTTTCACAATAATTTATTTCAGAATTTTAATAAATAAAATAATCAAAATAACTCCCTTATATCTCCCTACTCAAAAACGCATTATCAAATAATAAACACCACTTTCCAAAAATAATTCAATTCATTTTTTAAGCCAAAAATAAATTATTCATCACCTTTAAATTAAGGTAGAAATAAATTATACCTTAATCACCTTATATCTCCCAAGGCACTCACTAAACAACCTTAGACCACGCACACAATTTAAAAATTAAAGTGCCTTTGCATGCTCTCCTCGGTGGGATTCAATCCTCTACCATGCTACCATCGACACCCTAGACGCGACCTGTCATGTGATCTAGGTTCTCACTTAAGGTCTAAAATAACCTCATGCACTTTATACCTCCTCTTGGCACCGAAAACCAAAAAATAAAACTTTACCCTTGCTGCTGCTGAGACTCGAACGCAGAACCTCCGCTCACCCTACACCTTACACATTGACGACTTGCCACTAGCCCAACCATTTGATTGGTGATAAGGCTTTAAGCCTTGATCAATTTATCCATCACATTTTTTGCTACCTTTTTGAAAATTAAAAAACTTTGTCTTATGCCCTCACGAATTTTGCATTCCACACAATAGCTGATATTCGCACATGCATTATAATTTGGAGACTTGCTTTAATGTGGTAAGTCTTATGGTATTAATACCATATGTAAATTTCCTTCGAACATCAGTGGGGGGAGGAAATATTGAAATGAATTTGCGCCCAACCCTAACTTAGGGTTTAATAATTTTATTTTAGAAATTAATTTATAATAGAAATATTATAAATAATTTATAAATGACTTTAGGATTTATTTTTAAACCTTTAATATTATAATAATAAATATTCTAATATTATTTTCTTTGGGCCTAGGTATTTTCTTCTTTCACCCTTATACCTTCTCTTACCACCTTTAATATTATTATAATAAATATTACAATATTATTTCCTTTAGGCCTAGGTATCTCCTTCATTTAGAGTATTTAACCAACCTTTTGACCAATCATTTGATGCTTTTAAACCAAATATCTTGGGCTTAAAAAATAAAAATTTAACCCTCCTTTTACCAAATACTTGCACTAATCACTAACACTGACTCTTGGCATCAATGACAACACAAATACTCAAAATTTCCAATAATATCCCCCTTTGTCATTGATGGCAACCTTTTCTCTATAACCATTCCTTTTTCCTTTTTCCAAGATTTCTCCCCCTGATAAACTATTCCCCCGATTGAATGCTCTCCCCCTAACTCAAATCTCTCCCCCTTTGACATCAATGGCAAAGGGCCACCTATGGGGATTGGAGCTAAAGATAAGACTCTTAGCTCAGCCCCTTCCCCACCTCCTCTCCTTGAGGTGGTTAATTTTGGGTTGGGAGTATCTCTACTACCAACATACACTACTATTTTCCTTTTTCCACATTCTTCCTCAACTAATCCTTTTGATTCCTTTGAATATTCCTATTCTTACTTGTCTTTGGAATTTTTTCTCTACACCACTTATCCATATGCCCAACATTATTGCAATTATAACACTTAATTTTGTGACTATTTTAAGGTGAAAATATCTTGTAGTTCCTCCTGGTGAAGCCATATCCATTCCTGTCATGAACCCTACAATTAAGTGCCTTATGACCAAAATGATTACAAGAGTAGCAATAGCCTTGAAAAATATGCCCATTTCTGAAATTTCTATTGGTGAAACCATATCCCTGTCTTTCATGTATCCTACACTTTGTAGCCTTGTGATCAAACCTATGACATGAGAAGCAACATCCATTGAAGAACCCTTGCCTTGACCCCATTGGTCTCTTAGTATCTTCTTCCCTGTGATGTTTCCTATTCCATCTATTCCTTAATTGTGTATTTTTCCTTTCCTTGTTGAACTTTCTATTTTCCAACTTATCCTCAGAAGTCTCACTTTATATTTGACTCTCTTATTCTGAAGCTTCTTCTTCTTTGGAGCTTGATATTGACTCCTCTTCTCGTTCTCTATGTTCCTATTCAAACCCAAGTCATGTTTTGTTTGATGAAGATTTTTGTATCTTGATAATCTTATCCAAGTTATTTGAGCTTCTCCCAAACCTGTGTAGCTTGTCTTTAGACTCTTTTACTTACTTCTTTAGTGAAGCTACCTCATGCTCTAATATTTCACATTCTAAGACTTTTGCCTCTAACCTCTCTTTAAATTTCCTTGTCTTAGCTATTGAGTTGGTTCGACTAATGTGGGCTACTCTACGAAGAAAATATTTCACTAAAATTTTCTCAACAATTATCTTGAGAATCCTTCCATATGACAATATTTATGGACCTCTATCCAAAGGAAATACCAATCCCTTAATCAAGTTCATGGATATCTATCCATAGGAGAACTCTTTCCCCTTTGCTAATTCATGGATCTCTATCCATAGGAGAACTCCTCTTCTCTCGGTTGGTGATCTTCTAGAAGACTATTGCCTCCATTGCACTTGGCTTGTGGATCTCTCTCCATTGAAGACTTTTGTCCTTACTCAGAACACCTTTCTCTTCACTACCTTGGCTAATGGATATCTATCCACTGGAGACTACTATCCTATGCTCTGTCAACTCCAAAGCTTGATCTCAGCTCTGCTCAATCTCTATCTCAAATATACACTAAAAACTATCCTCAATCTAGCACAAATATGCTCACAATTCTATCTCTAGTATGGTACAAATCATCCCTTAAATCTGTACCAAAATCTGTCTCTTCTATAGCACAAATATGTCCTCAAATATACACCATACTTTATCCTCAAATCTATCCTCAAGCCTTAACACAAAGCTTGATCCAATCACAAATCAACTCTGCTCGAGATCTACCTCAAGCCTTACCACAAATATTGAACAAATCAATCAATCAATTATGCTCTCAAGTCTTCTCTAAGACTTACCTCAAATATATCCACAAGTCCTCTCAATAACTTGCTCAATCTACTCTCAATTCTTCACTAAGACTTACCTCAATTCTTTGAACAAGTCCTCTCTAGAACTTGTCCAATCTCGCTCAACAAGTCTTCACCAAGACTGACCTCAAATCTACTCAAGAAGGTTTGTAATTGTGAAAAGAGACCAAGGGCACAAAGTGTGCTAAAATAGAATCCCAAGGAGGCTTGTGGAAAAAGAGAGAAGCCTAAGGAGGCTTGTAATTGTGAAAATATCCCAAGGAGGTCAATTGCGCTTAAAAGAGGAGCCTAAGGAGGCTAAGTGTGTTAAAAGAGGAGCCAAAGTAGGCTAAGTGTGTTAAAAAAATGAGCCTAAGGAGGCCTAGTGTGGTAAAAAAAGGATCCTAAGGAGGCCTAATGTGGTAAAAGAGGAGCCTCAGGAGGCTAAGTGTGTTAAAATAGAGAATCCTAAGGAGGCTTATAATTGTGAAAGAGACCAAGCAGGCCTAGTGTGCTAAAATAGAAGCCTAAGGAGGCTTAATGTGGTAAAATAGGAGCCTAAGGAGGCTATGTGTAGGAGGCTTAATGTGGTAAAATATGAGCCTCAGGAGGTTAAGTGTGTTAAAATAGAGAAGCCTAAAGAGGCTTATCATTGTGAAAGAGACCAAGGAGGCCTAGTGTGCTAAAATAGGAGCCTAAGGATGCTTAGTGTGGTAAAATAGAGAAGCCTAAATAGGCTTGCAATTGTGAAAGAGCCTAAGAATGTCAAGTGTGCTAAAAGAGGAGCCAAAGGAGGCTAATTTTATTAAAAAAAACAATCTTAGAAATAAACTATGCTAGACAAGTATGTGAAATGATCCTAAAACAAAATATAATTTAAACTAAAATAAAAGCCTAAAGAAGCTTATGTGTGAAAATAAAAACCCAAATTATGCTATCCAACAAGTCTAGGAACAAAGAAGGAGGACTTATCTGGAAGCCTACGCAGATGTTGCAACTTGGCACCTTCTAGGATGAAACCATCTCTACCCAAGCGATATAGAAATGTGAGACCATCTCCACCAAGGTGATATTGACTTTTTTCTTCAAAACAACATAAAACAAAAACAATTAGAAAAAATATGCAACAATAGTTGAAAGTAGGAGCAAATATTGCATAAAATAAACCTACACTTTATCCCTATAACTAGTATAAATTAAAACTCAACAAGGGCAAAAGTGGAGGTCAATGGAATGGTCCCACCAGGCGTGCCATTTTGTAGAGATAAGAAGCCACCATTAATATATAAAAAAACAAAGATAAAGAGAGCAATGTATCTAATGAATTTTATTGTAAATATATTCTTTTTACAATGTAGAAACACAACTCTTTGTCTCTTTAAATCATAAAAAATGCATCAAATGGCATGTACAATGACAATGGTGTATATGCCTCTTTCCCACAACATTTTGTGATGAAGATATATCATGCTTTAGATGCTTGTGAGGTACAAATCCTTGAAATTTTGTTGTAGATGAATGATATATCTACAATCCTGTACACATGCAAACAAGAAAAATTGTTAGTAGCACCTGTTTACATATGCAAAGGCATTAGAAACAAAATGAGAACTCAAAGAATACATTAAAATGATGTTATTCTTACAACTCATATAGAATAATGGTAGGCTCTCCTAGCTTCCTCCTCCTTCATTCATTCATTCCTTCATTCATGCCTTGATTCCTCCTTTTTTAATGAAGGGAATTAGGGGGTATTTATAGAATTTTAGAAGATATGGGGGTGAGGATTATGTGGCACATGAGTTTGACATAGTGGAATACAATACTACGTAGGTGAAGAATTTTAAATGTTGAATGTGTTGGCATAGAAGACTTTTAGGTGGGTGAGAGAATATAAAATTGTTAAGTGGGTTGGCAAGGGAAAACTTAGGATAAATGGAGGAATATAAAATTACTAAGTGGGTTGGCATGCAAGAAATAATCCTTGACTTTGGTGTGCATGAGTGGTGGTGGGTGTAGAAAATGTAGAATATGACTAATATAGAACCCTTAACTTGGGCATAAGCATGTGAGAAGGTAGGTATAAAAAATGTGATTAACCTAGAATCCTTGACTTGAGCTCAAGCATGTGAGAAGGTAGGTGTAGAAAATATGACTAATCTAGAATCCTTGACTTGAGCTCAAGCATGTGAGAAGGTAGGTGTAGAAAATATGGCTAATATATAATCCTTTACTTGAGCTCAAGTATGTGAGAAGGTAGGTGTAGAAAATGTGATTAATCTAGAATCCTTGACTTGAGCTCAAGCATATGAGAAGGTAGGTGTAGAAAATGTGATTGATCTAGAATACTTGACTTGAGCACAAACATGTGAGGAGGTATTGAAAATTGATTTAGAAGGTATTTAAAATTGTAGAAAAAAAAATATTAAATTCGTGAATAGTGAACAGTGAACAGCAAATAGTGAACAGTGAATCGTGAACAGTGAATAGTGAACAGTGAATAGTAAACAGTGAACAGTACATAGTGAACAGTAAATAGTGAATAGTGAATAGTGAATAATGAATAGTGAATAGTGAACAGTGAATAGTGAACAATACATAATAAAAGAAAATAGAGAGAATTTAGATGAATTTAAAAATATCGAAGAGATATTAGAACAAAAACTTGGATAAAATGATATTTTTAGGTGTCTACATAACTTACCTCAAATATGCTCGCAAGTCTTCACCAAGACTTGCATCAAATATGCTCGTAAGATTTCACAGAATATCACATAAATCTTTCCTTAAGCTTTCACAAAAGCTTACTCAACTCTATCCTTAAGTCCCCTCTAGGCCTTACTCAAATCTGCTCACAAGATTTCACAAAAGCTTACTCAAACAATTGCAATACTTGCATATCAAACTCAAATTAATCTATTGTAGAAAATCTCTTCAATCACACAAACAAGTTTCACTCATAATATTGTTTAATCATAGATACATATATAAAATGATAAGATAATCAACATGTTTCACACTCATAAATCACTCTATAACTTTCAAATAAATTTAGAATAAAGGTATAATTTATTTCATAAAACTTGAACTATCACTCCAATGCTTTCAATAAATAATGCTCAACCAACTTCACTCAAATGCCCACTCAATGAAACACACAACTTTCATACAAAACCTAATCAAGTGTTTCACTACACTTCCAACAACTCACACTATGGAACCCTATTCTTGACTCAAGATAATTCTAAATTCACATAACAATGATACTCATGTTATTTCACAAAACCTAGCTCAAGATAGTTCTCAACTTCACATAACAATGATACTCATGTTCTTTCACAAACCCTAGCTCAAGATAGTTCTCAATATCACATAACAGTGATACTCATGTTCTTTCACAAACCCTAGCTCAAGATAGTTCTCAATCTCAAATAACAATGATACTCATGATATTTCAACATCCATAAATCATGCATATGAAAACTCATTCAAACATTTCCAACAATGTGTATCAAACAATCCTTTTCACCCCAACTTTACATTTCACAACATTCAATTCAACAATATTTCACTCATAAAGAAGATGTGCCCATACCTTTTGTTTTTATGGAGATATATTTTGAAAACCTGTCTAAATCACAATCAAAATATCTTTGCCAATTTCAAGGTTAGGTAGCAACAATCTATCTCAAAATATCCACTCAAAATTCTCCTCAATATTTATTTCACCATACAAAAATAACATGTCTCAAGTACACCTTATAATCTCCAAACTTTTCAAAATATAACTAGAAAAGGTTCAAATAACTCTTTTTCACAATAATTTATTTCAGAATTTTAATAAATAAAATAATCAAAATAACTCCCTTATATCTCCCTACTCAAAAACGCATTATCAAATAATAAACACCACTTTCCAAAAATAATTCAATTCATTTTTTAAGCCAAAAATAAATTATTCATCACCTTTAAATTAAGGTAGAAATAAATTATACCTTAATCACCTTATATCTCCCAAGGCACTCACTAAACAACCTTAGACCACGCACACAATTTAAAAATTAAAGTGCCTTTGCATGCTCTCCTCGGTGGGATTCAATCCTCTACCATGCTACCATCGACACCCTAGACGCGACCTGTCATGTGATCTAGGTTCTCACTTAAGGTCTAAAATAACCTCATGCACTTTATACCTCCTCTTGGCACCGAAAACCAAAAAATAAAACTTTGCCCTTGCTGTCTGCTTGAGACTCGAACGCGGAACCTCCGCTCACCCTACACCTTACACAATGACGACTTGCCACTAGCCCAACCAGTTGGTTGGTGATAAGGCTTTAAGCCTTGATCAATTTATCCATCACATTTTTTGCTACCTTTTTGAAAATTAAAAAACTTTGTCTTATGCCCTCACGAATTTTGCATTCCACACAATAGCTGATATTCGCACATGCATTATAATTTGGAGACTTGCTTTAATGTGGTAAGTCTTATGGTATTAATACCATATGTAAATTTCCTTCGAACATCAGTGGGGGGAGGAAATATTGAAATGAATTTGCGCCCAACCCTAACTTAGGGTTTAATAATTTTATTTTAGAAATTAATTTATAATAGAAATATTATAAATAATTTATAAATGACTTTAGGATTTATTTTTAAACCTTTAATATTATAATAATAAATATTCTAATATTATTTTCTTTGGGCCTAGGTATTTTCTTCTTTCACCCTTATACCTTCTCTTACCACCTTTAATATTATTATAATAAATATTACAATATTATTTCCTTTAGGCCTAGGTATCTCCTTCATTTAGAGTATTTAACCAACCTTTTGACCAATCATTTGATGCTTTTAAACCAAATATCTTGGGCTTAAAAAATAAAAATTTAACCCTCCTTTTACCAAATACTTGCACTAATCACTAACACTGACTCTTGGCATCAATGACAACACAAATACTCAAAATTTCCAATAATATCCCCCTTTGTCATTGATGGCAACCTTTTCTCTATAACCATTCCTTTTTCCTTTTTCCAAGATTTCTCCCCCTGATAAACTATTCCCCCGAGTGAATGCTCTCCCCCTAACTCAAATCTCTCCCCCTTTGACATCAATGGCAAAGGGCCACCTATGGGGATTGGAGCTAAAGATAAGACTCTTAGCTCAGCCCCTTCCCCACCTCCTCTCCTTGAGGTGGTTAATTTTGGGTTGGGAGTATCTCTACTACCAACATACACTACTATTTTCCTTTTTCCACATTCTTCCTCAACTAATCCTTTTGATTCCTTTGAATATTCCTATTCTTACTTGTCTTTGGAATTTTTTCTCTACACCACTTATCCATATGCCCAACATTATTGCAATTATAACACTTAATTTTGTGACTATTTTAAGGTGAAAATATCTTGTAGTTCCTCCTGGTGAAGCCATATCCATTCCTGTCATGAACCCTACAATTAACTGCCTTATGACCAAAATGATTACAAGAGTAGCAATAGCCTTGAAAAATATGCCCATTTCTGAAATTTCTATTGGTGAAACCATATCCCTGTCTTTCATGTATCCTACACTTTGTAGCCTTGTGATCAAACCTATGACATGAGAAGCAACATCCATTGAAGAACCCTTGCCTTGACCCCATTGGTCTCTTAGTATCTTCTTCCCTGTGATGTTTCCTATTCCATCTATTCCTTAATTGTGTATTTTTCCTTTCCTTGTTGAACTTTCTATTTTCCAACTTATCCTCAGAAGTCTCACTTTATATTTGACTCTCTTATTCTGAAGCTTCTTCTTCTTTGGAGCTTGATATTGACTCCTCTTCTCGTTCTCTATGTTCCTATTCAAACCCAAGTCATGTTTTGTTTGATGAAGATTTTTGTATCTTGATAATCTTATCCAAGTTATTTGAGCTTCTCCCAAACCTGTGTAGCTTGTCTTTAGACTCTTTTACTTACTTCTTTAGTGAAGCTACCTCATGCTCTAATATTTCACATTCTAAGACTTTTGCCTCTAACCTCTCTTTAAATTTCCTTGTCTTAGCTATTGAGTTGGTTCGACTAATGTGGGCTACTCTACGAAGAAAATATTTCACTAAAATTTTCTCAACAATTATCTTGAGAATCCTTCCATATGACAATATTTATGGACCTCTATCCAAAGGAAATACCAATCCCTTAATCAAGTTCATGGATATCTATCCATAGGAGAACTCTTTCCCCTTTGCTAATTCATGGATCTCTATCCATAGGAGAACTCCTCTGCTCCGGTTGGTGATCTTCTAGAAGACTATTGCCTCCATTGCACTGGCTTGTGGATCTCTCTCCATTGAAGACTTTTGTCCTTACTCGGAACACCTTTCTCATCACTACCTTGGCTAATGGATATCTATCCATCGGAGACTACTATCCTATGCTCTGTCAACTCCAAAGCTTGATCTCAGCTCTGCTCAATCTCTATCTCAAATATACACTAAAAACTATCCTCAATCTAGCACAAATATGCTCACAATTCTATCTCTAGTATGGTACAAATCATCCCTTAAATCTGTACCAAAATCTGTCTCTTCTATAGCACAAATATGTCCTCAAATATACACCATACTTTATCCTCAAATCTATCCTCAAGCCTTAACACAAAGCTTGATCCAATCACAAATCAACTCTGCTCAGATCTACCTCAAGCCTTACCACAAATATTGAACAAATCAATCAATCAATTATGCTCTCAAGTCTTCTCTAAGACTTACCTCAAATATATCCACAAGTCCTCTCAATAACTTGCTCAATCTACTCTCAATTCTTCACTAAGACTTACCTCAATTCTGTTGAACAAGTCCTCTCTAGAACTTGTCCAATCTGCTCAACAAGTCTTCACCAAGACTGACCTCAAATCTACTCAAGAAGGTTTGTAATTGTGAAAAGAGACCAAGGGCACAAAGTGTGCTAAAATAGAATCCCAAGGAGGCTTGTGGAAAAAGAGAGAAGCCTAAGGAGGCTTGTAATTGTGAAAATATCCCAAGGAGGTCAATTGCGCTTAAAAGAGGAGCCTAAGGAGGCTAAGTGTGTTAAAAGAGGAGCCAAAGTAGGCTAAGTGTGTTAAAAAAATGAGCCTAAGGAGGCCTAGTGTGGTAAAAAAAGGATCCTAAGGAGGCCTAATGTGGTAAAAGAGGAGCCTCAGGAGGCTAAGTGTGTTAAAATAGAGAATCCTAAGGAGGCTTATAATTGTGAAAGAGACCAAGCAGGCCTAGTGTGCTAAAATAGAAGCCTAAGGAGGCTTAATGTGGTAAAATAGGAGCCTAAGGAGGCTATGTGTAGGAGGCTTAATGTGGTAAAATATGAGCCTCAGGAGGTTAAGTGTGTTAAAATAGAGAAGCCTAAAGAGGCTTATCATTGTGAAAGAGACCAAGGAGGCCTAGTGTGCTAAAATAGGAGCCTAAGGATGCTTAGTGTGGTAAAATAGAGAAGCCTAAATAGGCTTGCAATTGTGAAAGAGCCTAAGAATGTCAAGTGTGCTAAAAGAGGAGCCAAAGGAGGCTAATTTTATTAAAAAAAACAATCTTAGAAATAAACTATGCTAGACAAGTATGTGAAATGATCCTAAAACAAAATATAATTTAAACTAAAATAAAAGCCTAAAGAAGCTTATGTGTGAAAATAAAAACCCAAATTATGCTATCCAACAAGTCTAGGAACAAAGAAGGAGGACTTATCTGGAAGCCTACGCAGATGTTGCAACTTGGCACCTTCTAGGATGAAACCATCTCTACCCAAGCGATATAGAAATGTGAGACCATCTCCACCAAGGTGATATTGACTTTTTTCTTCAAAACAACATAAAACAAAAACAATTAGAAAAAATATGCAACAATAGTTGAAAGTAGGAGCAAATATTGCATAAAATAAACCTACACTTTATCCCTATAACTAGTATAAATTAAAACTCAACAAGGGCAAAAGTGGAGGTCAATGGAATGGTCCCACCAGGCGTGCCATTTTGTAGAGATAAGAAGCCACCATTAATATATAAAAAAACAAAGATAAAGAGAGCAATGTATCTAATGAATTTTATTGTAAATATATTCTTTTTACAATGTAGAAACACAACTCTTTGTCTCTTTAAATCATAAAAAATGCATCAAATGGCATGTACAATGACAATGGTGTATATGCCTCTTTCCCACAACATTTTGTGATGAAGATATATCATGCTTTAGATGCTTGTGAGGTACAAATCCTTGAAATTTTGTTGTAGATGAATGATATATCTACAATCCTGTACACATGCAAACAAGAAAAATTGTTAGTAGCACCTGTTTACATATGCAAAGGCATTAGAAACAAAATGAGAACTCAAAGAATACATTAAAATGATGTTATTCTTACAACTCATATAGAATAATGGTAGGCTCTCCTAGCTTCCTCCTCCTTCATTCATTCATTCCTTCATTCATGCCTTGATTCCTCCTTTTTTAATGAAGGGAATTAGGGGGTATTTATAGAATTTTAGAAGATATGGGGGTGAGGATTATGTGGCACATGAGTTTGACATAGTGGAATACAATACTACGTAGGTGAAGAATTTTAAATGTTGAATGTGTTGGCATAGAAGACTTTTAGGTGGGTGAGAGAATATAAAATTGTTAAGTGGGTTGGCAAGGGAAAACTTAGGATAAATGGAGGAATATAAAATTACTAAGTGGGTTGGCATGCAAGAAATAATCCTTGACTTTGGTGTGCATGAGTGGTGGTGGGTGTAGAAAATGTAGAATATGACTAATATAGAACCCTTAACTTGGGCATAAGCATGTGAGAAGGTAGGTATAAAAAATGTGATTAACCTAGAATCCTTGACTTGAGCTCAAGCATGTGAGAAGGTAGGTGTAGAAAATATGACTAATCTAGAATCCTTGACTTGAGCTCAAGCATGTGAGAAGGTAGGTGTAGAAAATATGGCTAATATATAATCCTTTACTTGAGCTCAAGTATGTGAGAAGGTAGGTGTAGAAAATGTGATTAATCTAGAATCCTTGACTTGAGCTCAAGCATATGAGAAGGTAGGTGTAGAAAATGTGATTGATCTAGAATACTTGACTTGAGCACAAACATGTGAGGAGGTATTGAAAATTGATTTAGAAGGTATTTAAAATTGTAGAAAAAAAAATATTAAATTCGTGAATAGTGAACAGTGAACAACAAATAGTGAACAGTGAATCGTGAACAGTGAATAGTGAACAGTGAATAGTAAACAGTGAACAGTACATAGTGAACAGTAAATAGTGAATAGTGAATAGTGAATAATGAATAGTGAATAGTGAACAGTGAATAGTGAACAATACATAATAAAAGAAAATAGAGAGAATTTAGATGAATTTAAAAATATCGAAGAGATATTAGAACCAAAACTTGGATAAAATGATATTTTTAGGTGTCTACATAACTTACCTCAAATATGCTCGCAAGTCTTCACCAAGACTTGCATCAAATATGCTCGTAAGATTTCACAGAATATCACATAAATCTTTCCTTAAGCTTTCACAAAAGCTTACTCAACTCTATCCTTAAGTCCCCTCTAGGACTTACTCAAATCTGCTCACAAGATTTCACAAAAGCTTACTCAAACAATTGCAATACTTGCATATCAAACTCAAATTAATCTATTGTAGAAAATCTCTTCAATCACACAAACAAGTTTCACTCATAATATTGTTTAATCATAGATACATATATAAAATGATAAGATAATCAACATGTTTCACACTCATAAATCACTCTATAACTTTCAAATAAATTTAGAATAAAGGTATAATTTATTTCATAAAACTTGAACTATCACTCCAATGCTTTCAATAAATAATGCTCAACCAACTTCACTCAAATGCCCACTCAATGAAACACACAACTTTCATACAAAACCTAATCAAGTGTTTCACTACACTTCCAACAACTCACACTATGGAACCCTATTCTTGACTCAAGATAATTCTAAATTCACATAACAATGATACTCATGTTATTTCACAAAACCTAGCTCAAGATAGTTCTCAACTTCACATAACAATGATACTCATGTTCTTTCACAAACCCTAGCTCAAGATAGTTCTCAATATCACATAACAGTGATACTCATGTTCTTTCACAAACCCTAGCTCAAGATAGTTCTCAATCTCAAATAACAATGATACTCATGATATTTCAACATCCATAAATCATGCATATGAAAACTCATTCAAACATTTCCAACAATGTGTATCAAACAATCCTTTTCACCCCAACTTTACATTTCACAACATTCAATTCAACAATATTTCACTCATAAAGAAGATGTGCCCATACCTTTTGTTTTTATGGAGATATATTTTGAAAACCTGTCTAAATCACAATCAAAATATCTTTGCCAATTTCAAGGTTAGGTAGCAACAATCTATCTCAAAATATCCACTCAAAATTCTCCTCAATATTTATTTCACCATACAAAAATAACATGTCTCAAGTACACCTTATAATCTCCAAACTTTTCAAAATATAACTAGAAAAGGTTCAAATAACTCTTTTTCACAATAATTTATTTCAGAATTTTAATAAATAAAATAATCAAAATAACTCCCTTATATCTCCCTACTCAAAAACGCATTATCAAATAATAAACACCACTTTCCAAAAATAATTCAATTCATTTTTTAAGCCAAAAATAAATTATTCATCACCTTTAAATTAAGGTAGAAATAAATTATACCTTAATCACCTTATATCTCCCAAGGCACTCACTAAACAACCTTAGACCACGCACACAATTTAAAAATTAAAGTGCCTTTGCATGCTCTCCTCGGTGGGATTCAATCCTCTACCATGCTACCATCGACACCCTAGACGCGACCTGTCATGTGATCTAGGTTCTCACTTAAGGTCTAAAATAACCTCATGCACTTTATACCTCCTCTTGGCACCGAAAACCAAAAAATAAAACTTTACCCTTGCTGCTGCTGAGACTCGAACGCAGAACCTCCGCTCACCCTACACCTTACACATTGACGACTTGCCACTAGCCCAACCATTTGATTGGTGATAAGGCTTTAAGCCTTGATCAATTTATCCATCACATTTTTTGCTACCTTTTTGAAAATTAAAAAACTTTGTCTTATGCCCTCACGAATTTTGCATTCCACACAATAGCTGATATTCGCACATGCATTATAATTTGGAGACTTGCTTTAATGTGGTAAGTCTTATGGTATTAATACCATATGTAAATTTCCTTCGAACATCAGTGGGGGGAGGAAATATTGAAATGAATTTGCGCCCAACCCTAACTTAGGGTTTAATAATTTTATTTTAGAAATTAATTTATAATAGAAATATTATAAATAATTTATAAATGACTTTAGGATTTATTTTTAAACCTTTAATATTATAATAATAAATATTCTAATATTATTTTCTTTGGGCCTAGGTATTTTCTTCTTTCACCCTTATACCTTCTCTTACCACCTTTAATATTATTATAATAAATATTACAATATTATTTCCTTTAGGCCTAGGTATCTCCTTCATTTAGAGTATTTAACCAACCTTTTGACCAATCATTTGATGCTTTTAAACCAAATATCTTGGGCTTAAAAAATAAAAATTTAACCCTCCTTTTACCAAATACTTGCACTAATCACTAACACTGACTCTTGGCATCAATGACAACACAAATACTCAAAATTTCCAATAATATCCCCCTTTGTCATTGATGGCAACCTTTTCTCTATAACCATTCCTTTTTCCTTTTTCCAAGATTTCTCCCCCCCGATAAACTATTCCCCCCAGTCGAATGCTCTCCCCCTAACTCAAATCTCTCCCCCTTTGACATCAATGGCAAAGGGCCACCTATGGGGATTGGAGCTAAAGATAAGACTCTTAGCTCAGCCCCTTCCCCACCTCCTCTCCTTGAGGTGGTTAATTTTGGGTTGGGAGTATCTCTACTACCAACATACACTACTATTTTCCTTTTTCCACATTCTTCCTCAACTAATCCTTTTGATTCCTTTGAATATTCCTATTCTTACTTGTCTTTGGAATTTTTTCTCTACACCACTTATCCATATGCCCAACATTATTGCAATTATAACACTTAATTTTGTGACTATTTTAAGGTGAAAATATCTTGTAGTTCCTCCCTGGTGAAGCCATATCCATTCCCTGTCATGAACCCTACAATTAAGCGCCTTATGACCAAAATGATTACAAGAGTAGCAATAGCCTTGAAAAATATGCCCATTTCTGAAATTTCTATTGGTGAAACCATATCCCTGTCTTTCATGTATCCTACACTTTGTAGCCTTGTGATCAAACCTATGACATGAGAAGCAACATCCATTGAAGAACCCTTGCCTTGACCCCATTGGTCTCTTAGTATCTTCTTCCCTGTGATGTTTCCTATTCCATCTATTCCTTAATTGTGTATTTTTCCTTTCCTTGTTGAACTTTCTATTTTCCAACTTATCCTCAGAAGTCTCACTTTATATTTGACTCTCTTATTCTGAAGCTTCTTCTTCTTTGGAGCTTGATATTGACTCCTCTTCTCGTTCTCTATGTTCCTATTCAAACCCAAGTCATGTTTTGTTTGATGAAGATTTTTGTATCTTGATAATCTTATCCAAGTTATTTGAGCTTCTCCCAAACCTGTGTAGCTTGTCTTTAGACTCTTTTACTTACTTCTTTAGTGAAGCTACCTCATGCTCTAATATTTCACATTCTAAGACTTTTGCCTCTAACCTCTCTTTAAATTTCCTTGTCTTAGCTATTGAGTTGGTTCGACTAATGTGGGCTACTCTACGAAGAAAATATTTCACTAAAATTTTCTCAACAATTATCTTGAGAATCCTTCCATATGACAATATTTATGGACCTCTATCCAAAGGAAATACCAATCCCTTAATCAAGTTCATGGATATCTATCCATAGGAGAACTCTTTCCCCTTTGCTAATTCATGGATCTCTATCCATAGGAGAACTCCTCTTCTCTCGGTTGGTGATCTTCTAGAAGACTATTGCCTCCACCGCACTGGCTTGTGGATCTCTCTCCATTGAAGACTTTTGTCCTTACTCGAACACCTTTCTCTTCACTACCTTGGCTAATGGATATCTATCCACTGGAGACTACTATCCTATGCTCTGTCAACTCCAAAGCTTGATCTCAGCTCTGCTCAATCTCTATCTCAAATATACACTAAAAACTATCCTCAATCTAGCACAAATATGCTCACAATTCTATCTCTAGTATGGTACAAATCATCCCTTAAATCTGTACCAAAATCTGTCTCTTCTATAGCACAAATATGTCCTCAAATATACACCATACTTTATCCTCAAATCTATCCTCAAGCCTTAACACAAAGCTTGATCCAATCACAAATCAACTCTGCTCATCTACCTCAAGCCTTACCACAAATATTGAACAAATCAATCAATCAATTATGCTCTCAAGTCTTCTCAAAGACTTACCTCAAATATATCCACAAGTCCTCTCAATAACTTGCTCAATCTACTCTCAATTCTTCACTAAGACTTACCTCAATTCGTTGAACAAGTCCTCTCTAGAACTTGTCCAATCGCTCAACAAGTCTTCACCAAGACTTACCTCAAATCTACTCAAGAAGGTTTGTAATTGTGAAAAGAGACCAATGGGACAAAGTGTGCTAAAATAGAATCCCAAGGAGGCTTGTGGAAAAGAGAGAAGCCTAAGGAGGCTTGTAATTGTGAAAATATCCCAAGGAGGTCAATTGTGCTTAAAAGAGGAGCCTAAGGAGGCTAAGTGTGTTAAAAGAGGAGCCCAAGTAGGCTAAGTGTGTTAAAAAATGAGCCTAAGGAGGCCTAGTGTGGTAAAAGAGGATCCTAAGGAGGCCTAGTGTGGTAAAAGAGGAGACTCGGGAGGCTAAGTGTGTTAAAATAGAGAATCCTAAGGAGGCTTATAATTGTGAAAGAGACCAAGCAGGCCTAGTGTGCTAAAATAGAAGCCTAAGGAGGCTTAATGTGGTAAAATAGGAGCCTAAGGAGGCTATGTGTAGGAGGCTTAATGTGGTAAAATATGAGCCTCAGGAGGTTAAGTGTGTTAAAATAGAGAAGCCTAAAGAGGCTTATCATTGTGAAAGAGACCAAGGAGGCCTAGTGTGCTAAAATAGGAGCCTAAGGATGCTTAGAGTTGGTTAGATCTTCTATAATATTTCCTTTCTCTTCATCACATTATTGAAATTGAAGCTTGAGTTTTAAATTTTGTTTTCTTACCTTCCTTAATTGCTTAAGAGAAGAAATAAGCTCACCTTCAAGATAAACTTCTCTTTCCTCTTCATTTTATGATTCTTCTTCTACTTTTTTGTCATCAAGAGCATCTTCATTATTTTCTGATTTATTTCCACTAGAAGCACTTCCTTGCTCTTCTATTGCTAAGAGGAGACTTTCTTCTTCTAGGTATTCAAGAGCATCTTCATATTCATGTTCATTGAAACTGAACCCATTCCTTGTACAATGATCTTCAATATGATCAAAGTTGCCACACCTAAAACACTTTAGAATTATTGGTTCCCTTTTTACCTTTTTCTTAACATCTTCTTTTTCTACTGTCAGAAATAGAATTTCTTCTTCTTCATAATCTAAGGACCTTTCATCAATATCACTTGAACTATTGCCTATCTTATTGTAGACACCCAAAAGTTGCACATTCTTATACCTATGTACTTGTAGATCCTTTTGAACACTTGTAGGTTTACATAGGCCATCCTAGGTACCTCTAGGCTATGGTAGACTAGCATAGACTATTGTAGATCCTCCTAGACATGCGTATATTGTTGTAGTCATGCGTAGTCATACATAGAAAATCGTAGTCATGTGTAGTCATGCGTAGATCACCATAGATTATCATAGCATTGTGTAGACTCCCATATACCACTCCATCAGATTTTAAGTCCTAAACCCTCATAAGCCTTCAAAATCACATCCCATGCATTGGGATATCCTCCAAAAACCTATTTGTACTCAATTGAGGCCCCCATGGGGTATTAATTGACCAAAACAATTAACAAGTCAATTCCAAAAATCTAATTTAATGTTGACTTCACTTAAGTCACCTTTTTAGGGTAAATTTGATTAATTAGCCTCTAATCCTTAATTAATGCTAATTGCACCCTCCCACATGTGTGAAATTAGGGTTTGTTAGGATAATTCTTTTAATCATGTCCTAAATTGACTTAAGACCTCCTAATCAGGACTAACTATAATCCATCCTCACAAATATGTGAGGATGATATATTTCTCATAAGGAAAGTGATGTTGCCACATTACATTTCATAACCTAACCCTAGTCAAAATCAAACCTAGGTTTATTCTATCTAACTCCCCCCCTACACCTTGCCATTTCCTATAAATAGTGGTTCCTAAACCCCTAATTATCTCTCTCTTCCAAGTTCAACAAAGCACAAAAACTCTATAGAAATTGATACCAAGTGTTCAATAGTCAGTTCTCGGAGCAGACAATCGGATTTCAACAACATATAGAGGCACCCCAGCTGCCTAGGAATTGATCCACCGAAGGGATTTTGCAAAAGGAACCTCATAGCTTAGATCGCCCCTTGCCCCATGAATCCAGCCTCAGTTCACCCTCGGGTGGCGAATTGGATCTATAGGCCCTAAATCACCTCAAATTTGGGAGGTAAGATTTGTTTTACCATATTATTAGCTTTTGTACACTTTATTTCAGTTTTTATCATGTTTTTATAGTCATTTCATCTTCCTAAATATGGGGCCTGACTAAGGCAAGCCCCCCATCACACTAACCCCCTTTTACAGGTTCTTCATAGGTTATTTAGTATATATGGAGATGAATAACAACATAAAATAAATAACAACTCGACGGTGGCCCACATACAAAGAAGCCCACCTACATTGAGGGATGATTGAAGAAGGCATCAAATTGATTGTAACATTGTTAGGAAAATAAATGGATAAAGGGCATCATGTCCCTCTTGTAACACGTATCTCTTAATATAAATGGAATTACAATTTCTTTATTTAATGCATCATTGTGTTGTGTTAAATTATCAAATGTCATTTTCTACCCATTTCATTCTGGCATGCCTAGTGGGACCCCCACAACGGACAATGCTAGGTTGACTATTTCAAGTGAATATAACTTTATTCTCTATTTTATGTATTTTTAGGTATTGTATCTATTTTTCACAGAGATCTCCAAAGCCCTAGGAACCACCCTAGGCCATCATATTTCATATTTAGAGCTTCTAAACTAGATTCTCCCCCCGCCCCATGAACCAGTCACCAATTCACCCCCCGGGTGGTGATCTACATCTAAGAGCCCCAAAACCTCATAATATTGGTTTCTTAGGCCTCCCTGCAACCTCTAGAGGCCTTCTGAACTATCAGATATCAAATCTAAGCCTTCAAAATTGAATTCACCCCTCGGGTGGTGATTTGAGCATAGAAGCCTCAAAAACCCCCAAATCCATAGGGGTGACTCTTTTAGGGGCCAAGAAAACCCCCCATAGAATCATAATGCAGGTATGCCTCATTTTACACCTCTATTCTGTAATATTTTAAAAGCACAAAGCATGCACTAGTCAAATAACAATTTCTAGGTGTAGATTTGCCTTCATTTCAAGTTCGTAGGATTGTTAAATGTTTCTAAAGTTTCAAGACCTGCAACTTTCCAGTGACTTCTCTAAGTGTATTTTACAAATAAATTTACATTTCCTTTAGTTGTTTGCATGTAGTACAAGCCTACCTTATTTCCCCCTTCATTTATAGCATCTATCACTAAAATAAGTGCACATTTCAAAAGTTTAAATTAGGGTTTCCTAATCCCCTACTCCATGTCATTTAATTTCTGAAGCATGTTGTAATCTATAGTTTAAATCAGGGTTTCCTAATCCTCTCTTACTCCACACACTTGGATTGCATGTTTCCATGCTTTGCAAAGTAGATTAATTTGTTTTATAAAGGCATTTAGGACTAGACCATTTCTTTGCAAAGAATACAAGTTATCTAATCATTTGCTTTCGAAAAGGCATTAGGATTAGTTTTCTTTTGAAAAGGCAACTAGTTAGTTTCTTACCTTGCATACACCGGTAGCAAAACACAAACCCACACACACTCACGTGGTATTTAAACAAGTGGTGATATTGGACTTCATCCCCAATCCATCGCTCGAGACTAGTGTGGATCGAGTTGCACTCTCCATCAGCTCACCCCCTAGACACCTAGTAGCCCCACAGGAGCGATTTTCTGGATTTCATCACCAGAAAATCCCCCACTTTTGTGATTGGGCCCTGGATTTCATCACCAATGGTTACCTACAGAGTGGGACAGGATTAGTGCCTTCATCCACAAGGCTAGTATAATTAGTGGAATTGGTAACTGTTGTTCTTGACTAAGCCTGCTCGAGGGTGAAGTGAAAGCATGGGTATGTCGATAGCAGGTCTTAGACAGTGCCACCTCTCTTTGTGAGAGGAATATGTGAACTTGCTTCAACATAGTGAGTTCCACCCCCTTTAGGATATCATTTTACTATGCACCTTCCATATAGGTCACCATTTGCATGTTGCAATACCATTCTATTTTGTGCATCTTTGGGTGTTGTAGGAGGTTTTATATTGACAACATTCCCGATTTGCTAGAGTACTCACTCCATTACCCATGATTCTACATAGGGAGTATCAACATCACAACACACAAAATGAACAAAACACTTTTATATTTTCTCAGCATTTAGAATTGATTCTGGTCTACCATTGTTTGCATGATCACAAACCGGTCTCAACACATTACACTATATATTATTTTGCTACACACAACATGTCACTTACTTTACACTTACATTAGACACAGTTGAGTCTACATCACACAAGGTTTATTCCTAAAAACCCCTTTTACACATGCTACTATGCCTGTGGTCACCCGTAGTAGAGCGCGTGAGCAAGCATGCTCTATGGAGGAATGGCCTCCCCCTTCCTCTAGTCAGTCCACTCTTACTCCTTCGATCATGAAGGGGAAGACCATAGACACATCTAATTTATGCATAGAATCTGATGTACAACTCACACACATGATGCCTCATGATGAGATATCAACCTTGAGTGAAGCCCTCTCCACTTCAATCGTAGAGGATTACCCGCTCCTTTCATCCCCATTTATGTGTAATCCATCAACCAAGTTCTATGACCATGTAATCTACACAACACCAAGACAACCTCCTCCATTCTTTACCATAGATGAGGAGGTCATGCCTACTTCACCCACCTTTACGCATCCCTTATTCCAAAATCTATCTCAATCCCTTTTTGAGAATGACTCATCCATCCTAAACCGTACCCATCCTGAGGTCACATCATTCACCCCTATCGTAGGAATGGTGTCTAACCCATCCTCCTCCCTGTAGGAAGCCAGAACCATCCTTCCAAACTGCATAACAGATCCCTACCCAGTAGGAACCACAAGCATTCCCTCAAACCTCACACCCATACTCTTCACAAGAGTACCAACCATCATCTTCCCAAGATCTATTTTTCACCATATCTAAAGGCATCTCTCAGCAGCCCCTTCAGATGCAAGATACACAAACCCAAGCGAGAGTGTACACGTATACTTTCCCCTCAATCCAATATCCTACTTTGGTAGCTTATCCCACCTTTTAAGTAGCTTTTCCACCAACCTCCCAGGTATTCGGAGTATATGATACCCAACCTTTAGAGCCACATCTACCTATGGCGACCTTTAGGATACCACCACCTCCTCCTTTTCAGGCTCCCACTACCAATATCCATCCTACCTATGGACCAAGGTAGTGATAGCTTACCCATCCACTCAGTCAAACTATTCCACATAGTTTAGCTTCCCTACCTCCTACCCTCTAGGGCAGAGATAGATCCCATCCTTTGATACCTCATCTTGACCACCCTTAGCACCGATAGTTATGACACCTACACCATTACCAACTGCACCCAACTTCTTCATGCCTCCTCCAACTTGGTCATCACCGCCTATGGCCCAAACATTACAGCAGGCTCCAACCCAACAAGTACCCGTGCCACAATCACATGTTTTCCAGTCACAGTACTATTATCCTCAACAGACACCTACCCCACAACCTAGTGTGCCCATAGATATGACAACACATGTCACTCAATACCCGCCTTACCAAGATCAGGCACAACCATACTCTTCACAATACTGGGAAGAGCAACAATACCAATATTCACCACATCCATAGGGTCAGCCTACCTTAGCTCAATCCACTACTCCTATGACACCAGAACTTCAACTCTTACGATATGAAGTCAAAATGCTAAACCTGCGCACCTCTAGCTACAGGCCACAAAAGCCCTGTTATGATGAGCTGTGCAATGAGCCATTTCACCCATCAGTTCCCATTCCTCCCTACCCCTATCACTTTGAAATACCAAAATTCGATAAGTATAGAGGTAAAGAAGACCCTAGAGAACATGTGAGCAACTACTGCTCGTCCTGCTACCAGCTTCATAGTAGTAATCCTCTCATGTTATGTACCTTCTCCCTATCCCTCACTGGGCCAACACTGGATTGGTACAACATGCTCCCATGCCATAGCTTGTATACCTTTGAGCAATTGGCCAACTCCTTCCTAGAGCACTTTTCCATCAACATCAAGAAAAATACCACATTTTTTGATGTCTACGCCTTACGACAGGCGGATGATGAACCCATTACTGAGTTCGTTTCCAAATGGAGAGCAATTATCCATGACCTCACCCATAGCCTCCCCACTTTAGAGCTTATGACACTCTTTTCCAAGAGTTGCCACAAACATATTTCCACATCCCTCCAACTTCACCAAAGCTGCACTTTTGAAGATGCCATCTCACAAGCAAAAGTGATCAAAGACATTAAGGTTCAATCTGGGAAGATTAATTTGAGAGCCAAATCCAACTATAACTCCAACTTCCACTTCAATAGACCCGCACCAAATCAACCTTACCCACGACCATCACAAGCCAACCAAGTCGTAGCTGCTACCCTAGCACTAGCACCGACTCCTCCACCTTATACATTCTAGCCACAAGCATTTCAAGCTAATGCTCCTGCCCCACCTCGACCATAGCAATACTGAGGCATGCACCCATAGGGTCCACCATGCAACTTTACACCCTTATCCAAACCATTTCCAGCTCTATTTCATAGATTTTATGAGGGTAACCATCTCGTCCTACCCGAGATCCACCCATTGGATCCAAATGCACCTAAGCCTTATGACTATAGTGATAATATCTTTTATCCTTTCCATAGGCAGCATGGCCATACTATCGATTCGTGTCACTCATTCCATGGGCAAGTTCAAGACCTAATCGATAGGGGCACCATCCAGGTAGCAAACCCTCTAGCCCCACAAAATCAAAACTTAGGGATCTTTCAGAACCCTCTACCGGACCACAGAGGACCTAACCCTCCTAGACCTCCAAAAAACCCCCAGCACCACCTCACCAAGTGAACAGTGTACAACGTGATCCTCCATCACATGGTATAGTAGGCATGATCAACCTTACTACAAGGAACAAATAGTACCCATCATGCCAGACAACACCTATTGTTTCTCCTTTTATCCAGTTCACATCACCATAAACATCTCAAACGCCTAATATTGTACCACCACCACCTCAAAATGTGATTACCATCCGTGGTAGCCTAACCCATCAGTTATGTAATGCCCCGCATGGCTATCCATATTTGATCTCCTACAACAATATCAACCCCATCATGAGGTGTTGAATGACATCCTACGTTCCATTTACCTAGAGACACATGACACCAATGCCTTTTTCAATTTTGTTGGAAATATCCCATGCTGTCTCCAGCCCTCAATTAGTTTCCATGACCACGAGATAACAAAACTCGTACGAGAAGGAGTAGATCCCCATCTCCACATACAAGCCATGATCAATGATATCACCTACAAGCAGGTACTCATTGACATGGGCTCATCCATTAGCATTATATCCACAACAGCTCTACATCACCTACACCTCCCTCTAGCCCATTTTGCCATGCCTTCCCTAGACTTGCATGCTTTCAATGGCTCCATGAGACCTACCGTAGGATCCATAGTTTTACCTATTCATGTAGGCATCCGTACCATCTCTATCCTCTTTCACATCATCCAAGGAGAAATGTAATACAACATTCTCCTCGGTCACCCATGGATTAGAGACATGCAGTGTGTCCCATCCACACTACATCATTGCCTCAAGTACGTCCACAATGGACTCGTTCACTAGTGTCCCATCGATGGAGACCCCTTTAAGTTTTGTAATGTCATAGACCTTCCCCCTGCACCTTCATTTTCATCCTCCCAACTATTTCCCTGTATCTTCTCACTAGTCAATAGGAGCATCGATATCCTCCCCAACTTCCACCTCAACATACCAGTGTTCATCAAGAGCACAAGCCTCGATGTCTGCACCATTAGCACCATATTTTGGGGACCCAAAATTGCTACCATGCCTTTCTCACCACCATCCCTATGGCCTCCATGATCCTCCCAACATCTACCATTCCAATTTCCACCTATAGTGTCGCAACCACCATTGCCACCCATTATACAACCGACTACATTACCTCCTCCACCCTTGCATACGGAAGCCCCTATCCTTCCTACACCGCAAACACCTCCTCTTCCCTTTTGACCAAAACCTAAGACATTCACATATCCGCGTATCCCAACACCTATGCCAATACTGTCCCCTACACAGAACAAACATCCTATTCAAGCCACAACAACCAAACATCATGAACCGGAATAGCTGACACCCAGCTCGGATGAACAACTCCCACACCCTTCAACCACTACCATAAGGGAATCTCAACTTTCTCCTTCCTCAACTAATTTGGACACTCCACCTTAGTCGCCAAATCATGCCACACCATGCATATCCATATTCATGACAAATAGTGGCCCAAGAGACTATAATGTACGTGATGCCCATGTATGTGACCCCCTATCCAATCCACCCATGATTTTGATCACCCTTTAGCTTCGGTCCTTACCATTGGAACCATCATACAGTTAGGAAGTCCTAAAAACCATACCAATTTTGTGTATGTGGGAGTCAACTCTTCGATCCCCCCACCAACTTCTCCACCACCACAATCTAGCTCTAGTGATGCAATTACACACCTAGCCAACCCTCAATTTGCCTTGCGCTACCTACAATATTTTCATTGGCATAAGTTCGGGCTAGGCCATTATGAGCAAGGGCTACGTACACCCATTAACCCTTGTATTCGATCACCTATCGATAAAACTGGCCTAGGTTATCGCCCAACCGTCATCTATACATTAGAATATGAGATCCAAGATTTATCTCTACATCCTCCTCCTCATCCCACACATACCTTGGAAGAGTACATTGATATGGATCTACTAGAAGATACACCTTCGCCCACATCAACCATCATGGTCCCCTGTGACTTCTTTCAAGAATCTCCTATGTTCGATACTTCCTCATTCTATGATGTGAATATATTGGTAGAACACTTCGCTACTTTATCCCTAGCTACACCAATGGAGCTCAACATAGTCCCTCCTAAGCCATCACAGACATGCTTAGCCACATTTTTTCCTATACATAGACAACTACAAAGAGCAGCTTCTCATCCTCGTTCACCTCTAGTCATTCTATGACCTCCCTTGAGTCTCTTAGGGTGTGCACAAACTATCCAACCTCCCTCACCAGACTCTTCCCCACCTACTTCACCTACAACATTGATCAACATGGTTGAGGTAGACTTATGCTCTCCCCTCTATTATAGTCACCAACTAATTCGAGATGATACCCCAAACCCAAACTTTATAGATCTCACACATATATCACACATACCAATTCTTGGTGACTTCCTTCTTTCACCTCATGTCCTATGGGCAGAAAATACCCCATCCTCATCCACATCATTCCAAACCCCTCAGGTCCATCACATGGGCATTTACATAGATGATGAATACGATTTCAACAAAGCCATCGATGAATTCAACCTCATTCCTGTCCCCAAATAGTTACGTGATGGATCTTGCATGCTCATTGAAGACACTATCGATGTAGACATCGGTGATGATCCAAAAAATCTGCACATCCTTAAATTAGCCGCTAGCCTCTCACCTGAGGAGCGCATTGCCTTCACAAATTTCCTTTGCAAGTATATAAAATTTTTTGCATGGTCTTACAAAGACATGTCGGGACTTGACCCTGTCATAGTGGTTCATAATCTCATACTAGATCCCAATGCCAAACCAGTAAGACAAAAGTTGTGACACATGCATCCAACTATCACATTGATAGTGAAATCCAAGCTCCAAAAGCTCCTAGATGTTGACTTCATAGTACCCATCAATTATCCAGAGTGGGTATCCAGCATGGTCCCTATACCTAAGCCATCCAATGACGTTCGTGTTTGCATAGATTTTTGCAACCTAAAAAAAGCTTGTCCCAAAGACAATTTCCCTCTACCCAACATTGACTCCCTCATTGACTCTATCGTGGGTCATGAAATGATTTCCCTCATGGATGGATTTTTAGGATACAATCAAATCAGAATCAACCCAACCGATCAACACAAAACCTCCTTCACAACACCCTGGGGAACCTTTTGCTACAAGGTCATGCCCTTTGGCCTTAAAAATGCTGGGGCAACCTACCAACGAGCCATGACATACATATTTCACAATCTAATGCACAAAAATATGGAAGACTATGTAGATGATCTCATCGCCAAATCAAAGAAACGTACCGACCATCTCAAAGATCTCCATCAGATTTTTGATCGATTGTTAGAACACAACATGTGCTTGAACCCAAAGAAGTGTGTGTTTGGTGTTACCTCAGGCAAAATACTAGGATTCATTTTCTCCCAACAAGGCATTGAGGTTGATCCTAGCAAGGTAAAAGCAATAATCGATATGCATCCTCCTACCACACTAAAGCAATTGCACAGCCTCCAGGGCAAGATCACTTCTATCCGTAGATTTATAGCACAATTATCAGATAAATGTCAACCATTCAACCATCTCCTCCAAAAAGGAGTAAACTTCAAATGGGATGATAATTGTCAAGGAGCATTTGATGCTATCAAAACCTACCTTACATCACCATCGGTTATGTCACCACCACATCCAAAATTACCACTGACTCTATACATTTTAGCTACAGAACTTGCGCTAGGTACACTCCTAGCCCAAAAAAAATGCACTCAAAAAAGAGCAAGCTATCTACTACATCAGCCGCACACTAGTTAGTTATGAGACAAGATACGGATACATGGAAAAACTATGCTTAGCGGTTGTATTCGCTACTCAAAAATTATGCCACTACATGTTAAATCACACAACTTTTGTCATCACCCAAGACAATCCCCTATGGTACATGATGAACAAGAGTTATCACAATTCATGCATAGCCAAATGGATCATGCTCCTAACTGAATTTGACCTAGAATTCGTATCTCAAAAGTCTATCAAAGGACAAGTCATCACCGACCAACTAGTTGAAGCTCCATTGATTGATAATCAACCCCTACTCATTCAACTCCCCGATGATTCCATATTCCACATAACCAAAGAGGAAGAATATGTTGAACAAGAATTCATGGCTGACCTCACCATGTTCTTCGATGGTTCTAGGTGTCTCCACACTAGGGGTGTAGGCATTGTCTTATTTACACCAAAAGGAGAACCACTCCCCTTTTCATTCAAACTCGATTTCCCTTGTACCAATAACAATGCATAATATGAAGCCCTAATCCTAGGACTGAAACAAGCACACTCTATGCACATCAAATACCTCCACATCATAGGTGATTCACTCCTCATAGTCAATCAAGTGTAGGAACTCTGGCTATGCAACTGCCCAGTCCTCCAATAGTACAAGAAAATCATACAACTCCTATCCCAATTTGAGTGGTATGACCTCAAAGCCACTCCACGATCATCAAACCATTTTGCAGACACTATGGCCTCCTTAGGGTCCCTCATTCCACAAAATCCAACATCCGACACAACATTTGTATCTATCCATACACTTACTTGATCTGCTATATCACCCACGCCCCCTATAGATGATGGTGGTGTGTATGTGGTAAACACTGAACCCCATGATCCATGGTTCTCACAAATTAAAGACTACATCAAACTAGGTTTCCTACCATGTGATCTACCCCACGCTCAATGCTGAACCTTCAAACAAAGAGCGATCCACTACACCTTGCTAGGGGACATCCTTTACCATCACAACTATGATGACATGCTCTTGCGTTTCCTAGAACCACAAGAATCACAACGGGTTGTACAAGAAACCCATGACAGTACTTGTGGTGGCCATTTTAGTGGCATGGCAATCACCAAACACATACTTTGTATGGGTTATTACTGGCCCAAAATGGAGTAATATTGCTATGAATATGTGAAGCATTGCATCAAATGCCAACAACACGCCAACCTAACACATTTACCATCCCAAGCACTTCAACCTATCTAGTCCATGTGGCATTTTTCCCAATGGGGCCTGGATCTAATTGGAAAAATTACACCTGCCTCCTCTAGCAATCACAAATTTATCATCATGGCAATAAAATATTTTACCAAGTGGGTCAAAGCCATCCCATTGGTCCAAACTATAGGAGCCAAAATTGCAGCATTCATCACAGATCATATCATATGCCACTTTGGAATTCCCTCCAAAATCATTTTTGATAATGGGAAATCCTTTAAAAATAAGACTGTATGAGCCCTGTGTAATAGATTTCACATACACCATAGCTTTTCTACCCCATATTACCCTCAGGGTAATGGCTAGGCAGAAGCCATGAACAAAACTATATGTTCCATTCTCCATAAAACCATAGCAAAATCTCATCGAGATTGGCATAATCAAATGCCCCTGGCCTTATGGGTGTATCGTACGAGCATTCGTACTCCTACTAGGGCAACACCTTTTTCACTTGTATACAAGGTAGAAGCTATCATGCCCCTTGAGCTTGAGATACCTTCCTTAAGGATATCTATGAAATATTTCATTGATAATGACACTGCTCGCCAAGCTCATCTAGATCAATTAACACTCCTCAATGAACGTCACATCCATGCCATCGAGCACACATGAGTTTATCAAGATCACCTTCAACGTGCCTACAATAGTAAGGTACATTAGCATGAATTCAAAATTGATGACCTGGTTCTAAAAGAGAACCAACAAATCACAAGTCAACCTTGCTAACAACGTGATAAATTTACTCCAAACTGGTTGGGCCCATTCATTGTTACACACAAATACGGCTCAGGAGCATATCATCTGGCCAACCTTGAATGCCTTAATGATACTAAACCCATCAAAATATTTCACCTTCATGCATTCAATGCATGATGCACAAACATATTCACCATCACGAGTGCCACATAGTACTAGTAGTAAATCACTAAGCACATCATCGTGTAGATCTATTACTTTGCTTTATTATTTCACTATACATGTACTTTCATCTTTATGTCATTTTTATGCTATGGGTATTTATATTTCCTTTTGTAGGACCCACATCATCAGCAGGAGAGTACTACAATGTCCTCACTCACCACCATGCAGGACCATCCGCACCCATAGCATATACCCATCACACCAGCTGATCTAGCCTGACCACCAGTTGCCCTTCACACCAGGCGCCCTCCACATTCATCCCATTCAGGCCATCATACCTCACCTCGACACCATTCCCCTCGCCAATGAGGTTCTTCCTATTCACCTCGCTCTAGCGATAGCCAGGTCACCCTATCCTCTTTTGATGAAAAAGAGGAATCCACCCAACCCCAAGAACAAGGGTCACCCTCCCATTCATCTGATGATCTCAAACATCACTATTCACCCACAAATCATCCCCATCACCCAATAGGATCCTATCATCCTCCTAATAGAGGATACACCCATCATCCAGCTCTCCCATCATGCCTACCCGCCCTGCTGCCCAATGGTGAGTCCACCTACTCCCAAGCTTTGCAAGCCCATGTGGCCCAAGTTGCTCAAGTTGGTTGCACAAACATGCCCCTTTCCCATTCATGCCTCTACCTGGAGCCATCACCCATGCCACATGTCCTCAAGATGCCACCTTCACCATTAGGAGGCATACCAACCCAAAAAACTCTACAATCACCATAGTCATTTCACTTTGCTGCCTCATCCTCCCAACCTCATCCATTTTCTACTACACATCGGGTCATTCCATATGCATTGGAATCTTGATCGCCACCCTCCCTGATACCATCACCTCCACACCATGAGATATAGCATCTCCTCTCCTGCATCGAGGCTCTAGAGCTATAGATGAGCCATTGCCATTGCCATGTACACCCATGCCAGTATCCCACCATCTGTGTATCCTTTCCACCATGTAGGTCCATACTTCGACATAGGATTTACCCAACATTGGACCCTTGACCCATGTCTCCATTACTGGATCACCCTTCATCTAGACTCTTCTCACCTCCAACGAAGCCCTATCTCAACCCCATATCGGTTCCACACACACCATTGTCTGAAATTTTCTACCATCTCATGCATCAGGGTCTTATTGACTTACCCAAGATTCGGCCCATTGATCCCTCGCACCCCAAACCATGAAATTACAATGAGAGCCAATACTGCATCTATCATCACCAACCAGGTCATGACATTGAAGAGTGCAGATCATTCAAAACCCTAGTGCACAACATTTTGCATTATGAGCATACCCCATCACTAGAGAGTTCCCTACCGTTTAATCGACTTCTAAGTCTTCCACATCGCATTACCTCCAGAACATTGCCACCCCATAGTACCCTAACAACGCCATCCCATTATATCCATAACATATCCAATTATAGTAGCAGTAGCAATCCAAGCTGCATCATCACTTCACCATCCCACTCCCGATCGGACCCATGCCATTTTGCCCGATAGTAGTTTCAATTACTTTTCTCCTTATGTCTTATTTCTTCTACTTCTTACCTACGCTGACTCATTTCTTCTCTCCTATCTTCGTTGGCTTTTGGTAATCCCCTTTTCTTGATTGGTTACCAAAATCTATTTCTTCTCATTTCATCCATCTGTATATTCCACTCTCACATCTTCCTTCTCTTGGTGATTATTACATACATCTATACAACTCACAGCCTATACAACTACTACACACACACCCCGCACCCTGGGGTAACCATGATCATAGCATCACACCTTTTTGTCATCATTACACACTTTACTCATCTGTAAATAGGTTCTTCTAAAATTCTCCTTCTACACAGCATAACTTTCCTCTTGTAGATATTGCATTCCCCCACTTGCGTCATTTATATTTACATCCATTTCACATATTCATATGCTTTATATTTAGAATTTTAATTCATGTTTGTACATTCTCCCCCAAAATGCACCTTAGCAGGAGTAACAAATGCACTTGTTAGCATCACCACCTGGATGTCCATTCCCCCTTTTTAGGATCAGGGTATACATAGGTGTCGTGTTTAATTTTGACCACTCTGTAGTTCAAGCAATCAAGTGTCACCCATAGCTACTAAGTCTTGTACATTCTTCTTATGGTCCTTTAGGCTGGTTCAACTTCTCTCATGGATCACTCACAATAGGTTACACATTAAATAATTTTGAGCCTAGGAAAGAGGACATCTTGAGTAGATATCACCATCTAGAGAATGGTATCCCCTGCTCATCCTATCGCTTGCATGGTCAACATACGACTTGGGGATAAACAAAGGGATCAAGCATAAGCAAAAATAAATGATTGGGTAGAAAAAAGAGCACCGGAAAAAAAGAGAAAAGAAAAGAGCACTACAATCAAATAGGTCAACACTAGATGAGGGGCAAAAAATAAAAGGAAATACCTCTTGATATCACCTATGTTATACTTATTGCCTTTGGTCCTTAGGTTCAACATAACACCATGGGATGATTTCTGTCGCTAGAAATAGGCTCCAAGAGCCTACCTACTAGTGGAATAGTCTTACAGGTGGCAACACATCTGTAACATTAGCATCTCACTTTTGTATAGATCACTGTTGCGGATGGATGAGCTAGCTAGTCCGGTAGCATCTACAACGAGTTAATCCTACCTCCCTCAAAATGGATAAATGAACCTTACACATTCACACACATAGGTCCAAGACAGACTTTGAACCAACCCGATTATGTTACAAGTTGCCACAAACACTTGTATAGCTAAGGGTTTGAGATTTGATTGTCACAACTATGTTGGTCAAAACAATTACATATGCCTTACATTATCCACCATACCTAAAATCATGAAATGGATCACATCCATACAGGTAAATACCACGGTACAAGTGCTTCCTTGGTGCATTTCAGTATGTCCATACATGCATCCATGCATCTATGCCATATACATTTAGTACACATTATAGTTATTGCATTCATTCTACATAAATTTCAAAATAGAATCACAACATTACATTTACTCTACATGCATTCACTACAAAATCACATCTGATATGACATCATACTGCATTCAAAACACAATCATCATACTATTCTACAATTAATTCATACGATAGAAAGATAATAGATCCAAACCATGTCACACATGTGTATATATTTATCATACATACCTACAAACTATGTTACGCTATCTATGTAAACATAACAAGAACGCATTTCAAACCATAAATATGACACATGCATATATAATAGCTAAAATTGAAATGTATATATATATATATATCATCAATACAAAATGTCCAAAGGCTACAATCTAGGACCATGTCCATAATCACCTAGCATCTAAAATTTTCCATAGGCTAAAATAACTACATGGAAATCCTAACTACCACCATGAGTCTCCCCGTGGCCCTCATGGCTCACTCAACTCTTTGCAGCCCTGCTTGACTCGGCCCTAAACTTTGAAACTGGATCCACGATACGCTGATCCTACACCTTAGCTCTAGAACACACCTGGCCCACTATAGCAGCACTACACTGGTTATGATGTGAGGAGACCCGCACCCATGATCGAGTCTCCAACTGTGATACCACATGATCATAATAAAGAATAGGAATATCATGCACCAATAAAGTAGTCTCACATAGTATCTTCCTAGCAGTATCTGCAGCCAACTGACCAGACAACCCCGCAATAGTTTGAGTCACTTTTCCATCATGGCCCTCATCTGATCCATCTCAACCAGTACCCCAAAATATCTAATATGAGCAGCATCCTCCTACATATGGAGCTTAGCCTCCAACTACTAAACCCTCTATTGTATCTCCCGTACCTCCTCCTCTGCATCTTGCCTCTTCATGAGATCAATATAAATTTTTTGGGTCGCATCAACAAAAACACCAACATCGATGGTATCATATATACCACCTATATCAGAAGCCCCACCCCTCTCCTCCTGTACCCCAACAACCTACCCCATATCCACACCAACATCCATAGGTACCTGCTCCACCCTCATGCCTTGGGTGCTCGCTCCACCACCCAAGCGATGTTGTGACCACCATAGAGGAACCTCCTCCTCATCACCAGCCACATCCTCAACCCTAGCCTAAACTCCCCTACCAGCTCTCCCCTTTGATGGTTGTGCCCAAGCACCAAGTGCCACCCATCGATTAATCACTCCTCTGCCCGGCTCCCAACTCTACCATGCCCACCAGGCCTCAAAATCTGGAGTAGTCCTAGCATCCTCCACATCTGAGATGTCCATAGGAGGGTCCCTCTCCCCAACCAAAGGTAAGACCATAGGACGCTCTCCTCTATTCCCTCACCACCAAAAATAAATCATAGGAGCCCTTGGAATATCCTATCATAAACCAAACTACTGCCTGACCCGATCAAACTGAAAATACTCGATCTGTCGAGTATATCACCCTACTATCCATCGGTCCCACTGGATGGCTCATAGCTCCTCATCATCCTCATCCCATATGACCCCACCTAACCAAGGCCTCCATCTAATATCACCAAGATTCAGATCTCCAAACTTACCCCTCCAAAATAGTGGATCACCCTCATGTGGCCTCTTGATGCCCTGCTCTGCCTCCGTACTCCACCTCAAAGCATAGGGAAAATACTCCTTACCCTCCACATTTATAGGGTGAGAAAATAAATATGGCCTCTCGATAGAAATATATTCCCATGCCCACACATGCAACAAGGGAATAACACTCAATCCTATCCTCCTACCATGAACGACATCATGTAGCTCCCTATACACTTGGGCCAACAACACAGGAGCCCATGCAAACACAACCCTATGCTCCAATAGGTCACTCACAACATCTAGCATGTTCTAGGTGAACAACATCCCAAAACTGTCAAGTAGAGCATACATAGAAATCATAATCATCACCATGCACTACTGATCGAATATATTATCCTTAAACCATAGCCACTCATATTCAATCTTAGATACATCAATGCCTATCCAATCTACCCCAAATAATCTCTCCAACATAGCATCCTTGCTCTCATTTGCAGCTACTCTCAGAGGAACACCCTCAATCGGCAGTCGATAAATCTGATACACATCCTCCAATATAATGGTCATTTCCCTAGTGGGAAAATGAAATGTGTTCCTGTCTGCATCCCACCGCTCACACAACATAGACACATATGCTCTATTAGTGTGGATACTCTGGAACTCCCACACACCTTAGAAATGTATGTGATCCAACCAATCTAGCTCATCCTCTATCTTCATAAGCTCCTCGAAACTTTCTTTCAACTTTCGTACCTGTTAGTCAAAAGTGACTAACTACAGAAAAACATCTGATGCTCCTTTTTGCATATTTTCCAAGAGGACCGAAGTGGCCCATATGCTAAATATCAAAGAAAATGCAAAACACCGCAAGGAGGAAAAAGTGTCGCGATATCGCGACATGTTGCATTTTCGCGGTTCAAAGCAAAAAGAAAAGCAAAGGGGAAAAAGTGTCGCGATATCGCGACATGTTGCTTTGTCGCGGCCAAAAGGGAAAAAGTGTCGCGATATCGCGACATGTTGCTTTGTCGCGGCCAAAAGGAGAAAAAGTGTCGCGATATCGCGACATGTTGCTTTGTCGCGGCCAAAAGAGAAAAAGTGTCGCGATATCGCGACATGTTGCTTTGTCGTGGCCAAAAGAGAAAAAGTGTCGCGATATCGCGACATGTCTCATTTTCATGGTTCACAGCGAGGAGAAAGAGCAAAGGGCAAAAAGTGTCGCGATATCGCGACATGTCTCAGTTTTGCGGTCCACAATGAGGAGAAAGAGCAAAGGGCAAAAAGTGTCGCGATATCGCGACATGTTGCATTTTCGCGGCTAAAGAGCAAGAGAAAGAGCCAAGAGGGAAAAGTGTCGCGATATCGCGACATGTTGCTTTTTTGCGGTCCAAAGCAAAGAGAAAGATCCAAGAGGAAAAAGTGTCGCGATATCGTGACATGTCTCATTTTCGCGGCTAGAAGCGACAGAAAAGCAAAGCAAGGAAAGAATGTCACGATTTCGTGACATGTCTCATTTTCGTGGCGGGAGGTAGCAAAGGAGCAAAGGAAGAGACGAATGTCACGATTTCGTGACATGTCTCATTTTTGCGGTTGGAAGCGACAGAAGAGCCAAGCAAGGAAATAATGTCGTGATTTCGTGACATGTCTCATTTTTGCGGCTGGAAGCGGCAAAAGAGCAAAGGAAGAGAATAATGTCACGATTTCGCGACATGTCTCATTTTCACGGTGGAAGCAGCAAAAGAGCAAAGCAAGGGGAAGAATGTCACGATTTCATGACATGTCTCATTTTCATGGCTGGAAGCAGCAAAAGAGCAAAGGAAGAGACGAATGTCGCGATTTCGTGACATGTCTCATTTTCACGACGGGAAGCAACAAAAGAGCAAAGGAAGAGACGAATGTCGCGATTTCGTGACATGTCTCATTTTTGCAGTTGGAGGCAGCAAAGGAGCAAAGGAAGAGACGAATGTCACGATTTCGTGACATGTCTCATTTTCACGGTGGGAGGCAGCAAAGGAGCAAAGCAAGAGACGAATGTCGCGATTTCGTGACATGCCAACTGTAAAGGAATAAAGTATATTTTTGGCAACTGGAGACGAGCACTGACATCAGGTGCTAATTTCTGAAGAATGGTCTGTTGATTATAACCTGGCAGGTCTATTGGATGATTGCCAATCTATCCAATCTATGGGAAATCCATTGTGTATTGTTAGAAACTATAGATTATTGCTTTTAAAATAAGTAAGATGTACTTAGGAAAAGATACTCTTTTAGGGTATATATAGGGGTGAGCGACTCCAGAAAAGGGTCGGCTCTTGGACGTTTACAAGCTTGATGCGCATGTACTGGATTACAAGCAATAAAAGATTTCTTCCTCTAGCTTCCAAAACTTCTGTGTGCTTGTATGTATCTAGTGTTTTAACTTTTATTCACTCTGAGTTTTATAAATGTATCTGTTCTGAAATCTGGACTGTGCACGTATGAATCTTGTTTCTAGAGTTGAACATTAATAGATATTTACATGCTTTTTAGACGAACATCTAAAAGTCACACTCAGGAATTCGTGTTTTCTATAAAGAAGAGTTCTAGCTTTGCTGTTGTCTAAACTGCATCATCAATGTTTGTTGTTGTCTAATCTATACCATGAGAAAATTTCTAGCTTAGGCTATATTTCCCTTATCTCTTGTTCCCCTTTTCTCTAAAAAACTCAAAGGAACCAGCCTTCTCTGGAGACTAGACAGATGATCTCAAGCAAGATCTGTCTATTCAATGTTGGCAAAGTCTAAGGCGCAACACTATCAACCGAAGGCAAATTTTGTTCCAATAGTTTTTGGCATGCTCGATGGGACCAAAAATCCCATAGTATTGTATAAGTTTTGGTGTTTTACCTTCAGAGCCTTTTGTTTGCAAAATCTCAAGAAAAAAATCACCTGGCGACTCCGTTGCATTTAGACCATAAAAGAAAGACCTTGTCTAGAAGCCTTCTGGTTATATAGCCATATGATAACCAGATCCCGAGCTAGAAACTCTGAAGAACCTATCGAGTTTTTTGAACTACATCTCGAAAGCCTAAAAGCACACCCTGTGCTAGCCGCACGATCAAATCCTCCCGGCACCATTAGCACCTCTTTACAACCCGCTGTAGGAGCATCTGCAAGCAATCCCATAGCGGTTGTAACTCCTTTAGCAATCATGGCAGCCGCCCCTACCCTAGCGCATCTTGTATGGAATCAAACTGGCCCTTTGAACTTGGGAACACACCACCAAATTCCACAAGCTGCACTAAAAGCCTTATCGACCTTTGATGGAATAGGCAAAACAATAGATGAGCACTATTTGGATGTATCAGCGCTAGCATCTATTTATAACATCACTGAGGAAGATGTAATGGTCAGATTGTTGATCATATCTTTGAAAGGAAAGATGCTCTATTGGTACAGAGCGCTTCCCGTTGGATCCATTACTTCTTGGGCAGTACTGGCCGGCCGTTTGGTCGATGAATTCAATATACATGTGGATCCTTTCACATTGCTGAATCAATTCACTGTCATTGAGAGGCATCCACAAGAAGAAATCCAAGATTTCAACATCAGATTTACCAGAACTCGTGATAGAGTACCGCAAGGCCTAAAGCCCACGGAAGAACAAGCTATATGCTATTATCTAAGGGCTTTTGATTCAGAACTCAGTATGATAATAAGGCAATCCCGTGTAACCACTTTTCCTGGGATCTATGTAGAGGCAGCAAAGGGCGAAGCTGATCTCATCGCTACAAAAAGATATCCATCAAAAACTCTATTGCCAATTTTACCGGAGTTTTCCCAAGCATCAATCTCTAAACTTCCTGTACTCCCATCAACGCAGGCCCTCCCATCTATAGCTGCACCTCCTGCATTCCATGCATTACCAGCCACACCCCTTGCATCAGCTCCCCCCAGTGATCAATACACGACCATAATTGATACAATGAAGGCATTGTCAAATGAAATGGCATCCATGAAAAAGAGAGAGGCTGAAAGGAGTTTTCTACCAAGAAGGTTCCACCGAGTACAAAAGGAAGATGCACTCAATCAAGCAATAGGGGACATGTAAGACCAAGCACGATATATACAAATGAGACAGTGGAGGCCGATGAGCCTCCCACTGATTCTAACTCTTGGTGTACTAAATGTAACGATCCACATGGGGAAAGTTTGTGTATAATACACCAGAATTATGTACAAAGTATAGCAATTGAAAAGAGTAAATAGAAAATGAAAAGCCATGTAAATATAATTAGAGAGAAGGACCACAACTTCATGATGCCTACAGTAGAACAGGTTTCAGTTTTGACAAGATCAGGCAAGAAACCACCGCAAGTAGACCCTAAAGAGCTTTAGCCATTAGATGTTTCCCCTGCTCCCAAGGAAGTTCCCAAAGAAAATCCTAAAGGAAGTCTCCCCAGGAAAGAGAATATCAGTTTCCAGCCAAAATTCAAGGGCAAGAAACACACAAAGAATTTTTTCCTCGGGGGGAAAATGAAACCCAAGAACAGGCTAGGGAAAGGTTGAGTTTCCCCTCGTTGACAAAAAGGCAAAGAACTGAAGCTACCCAGGGATACAAAAATAAATGTGAAACTTTTGCCAAAGAAAGAGAAAGGATAGTTGATTCACCTATATTCAATATAGTGGAGGAAATGAAAAAGACTCCTTCTAAGGCAAGTATGTATGATGCTTTTCAAATCCCAGGTCAAATCAATCTCCTACAGGAATCCCTAAGGACAATGAAAAATGGAGGTGGGACTGCATCATCTTCAAAAATGGTTCTAACGAACTTGACATCTGCCACTGGTAAGAACAGCCCCCCCCCTTTTATTTATCCCTTCAAATGGAAGGATGGGTTGTCCACAACTGCATGATAGATTCAGGTGCTGCTACCACTGTGATACCCAAAGCAATATGTGATATTATGGGAATGGAGTACACTAGGAGCAGCGCAGGCATCCTATAGTTAGATGGTACTCCAGTAAAAATTGTAGGAGTGATAAAGGATATTCCCATACGGCTGCATAATTTGCCTCAGATGACAGTCATACAAGAGGTAGTAGTCGTAGACTTGGAGCCCTATTTTGGTATGTGTCTATCCAGAGAGTTCACAACAAAGATAGGAGGATACTTATCCTTAGATTATTCTCATTTGGAGATACCTTTCAAAGGTAGAAGGGTCAAGATTTTTAATGAGAAACCATCGACGTTTCATGTAGAAAGGATTGGTGAAACTGATCGTGTAAATATGATGACTGAAGAAACAATAGAAGAAGACCTGATGGAAGAAACATTAGAAGAGCTCCAAGCTGAGGACGAGTTTTCTCTACAAAACTTTAATGCCATGATAGAAACAGAAATAGGAAACTATTCTATTGAGAAACCAAAAAGAAAATTGGTACCCTCCCTAGAAGAGGATGGTTCTGTGAATCATTTGTGGAAGCTTTTCTTTGATGGGGCTAGGTGCAAGAATGGAGCTGGTGTCGGAATAGTTTTGATTTCTCCCACTGGAGAGGAAAAGGTTTTCTCTTACAAGTTGGCTTGGAGTTGCTCCAACAACGCAGCAGAATATGAGGCCCTGTGCTTAGGGTTAAGAAAGGCTGAGAAATTGAGAATCAAACAGTTACTCATCTATGGAGATTCAGAACTTATTGTGAATCAAGTCACCAAAAAAGGTATAAGTAAACAGGATTATTTGAAGGCTTACAGGAACAAAGTGTGGGATCTCTTAGAGGCCTTTGAGGCCCTAAATATAAAGTTTATCCCTAGAGAACAGAATACCCACGTAGATTTGTTAGCTTCAAGTGGGAGCTAATTTTTGTCCTGTAAGTAATGTTATTCGAAGTCTAAAACTCGTTAGACTTATATATAGAGCCTTCAAGCAAGTTTTTGAAAATGATGAACAGTGCACTGGATTTCTTAATCCCTGAAATGAATCGCTCAACCAACCGAGATCTGCAGGATGAAGAGGAAGGGAACCAGATCGGAGAAGTGCGTAAAAAAGGAGCTAAGCCTTTTAGGCAAAAGCAAAAAAGGAATTATATGTACAGTATAATATAAGCATATTTAGACAATATTTGTAAATATTACCATTTTTTCGGCCTTAACACAAAAAAAAAGATTTTCAGTCGCAGCCAATCAGAAGTCAACATTTTTTTTTGAATAGAGATACTAAGGTATAAAGGGAGTTTTTGGCGAGGTAATGTTCACGTTTGATCTAAGTGCATTTTCCTGTGTTCTTTGTCTTTCTCTGAAAGATTCTTTTTACAACTGCGTTGTTGACTCCGATACCCAATGGATAAAGGCCTGGTTCAAAATTTTTGCAAGCAAAAAATCCCTCGGAAGGCGCCAAGAATGTTAGTCAAAAAGTGACTAACTACGGAAAAACATATGATGCTCCTTTTTGCATATTTTCCAAGAGGACCGAAGTGGCCCATATGCTAAATATCAAAGAAAATGCAAAACACCGCAAGGAGGAAAAAGTGTCGCGATATCGCGACATGTTGCATTTTCGCGGTTCAAAGCAAAAAGAAAAGCAAAAGGGAAAAAGTGTCGCGATATCGCGACATGTTGCTTTGTCGCGGCCAAAAGGGAAAAAGTGTCGCGATATCGCGACATGTTGCTTTGTCGCGGCCGAATGGAGAAAAAGTGTCGCGATATCGCGACATGTTGCTTTGTCGCAGCCAAAAGAGAAAAAGTGTCACGATATCGCGACATGTTGCTTTGTCGCGGCCAAAAGAGAAAAAGTGTCATGATATCGCGACATGTATCTTTCGTGGTTCACAACGAGGAGAAAGAGCAAAGGGAAAAAGTGTCGCGATATCGCGACATGTCTGCTTTTCTGGTCCAGGAGGAGAAAGAGCAAAGGGAAAAGTGTCGCGATATCGCGACATGTTGCATTTTCACGGCTAAGAGCAAGAGAAAGAGCCAAGAGGGAAAAGTGTCACGATATCGCGACATGTTTCATTTTCGTGGTCCAAAACAAAGAGAAAGAGCCAAGAGGAAAAGTGTCGCGATTTCGCGACATGTCTCATTTTCGCGACTAGAAGCAGCAGAAGAGCAAAGCAAGGAAAGAATGTCGTGATTTCGCGACATGTCTCATTTTCGCGATGGGAAGCAACAAAAGAGCAAAGGAAGAGAAGAATGTCACGATTTCGTGACATGTCTCATTTTCGTGACTGGAAGCGGCAGAAGAGCAAAGGAAGGAACGAATGTCGTGATTTCGTGACATGTCTCATTTTCGTGGCTGGAAGCGACAAAAGAGCAAAGGAAGAGAAGAATGTCGTGATTTCGTGACATGTCTCATTTTTACGACTGGAAGTGGCAGAAGAGCAAAGCAAGGAAAGAATGTCACGATTTCGTGACATGTCTCATTTTCGCGGCTGGAAGCAGCAAAAGAGCAAAGGAAGAGACGAATGTCGCGATTTCGCGACATGTCTCATTTTCGCGGCGGGAAGTAGCAAAAGAGCAAAGGAAGAGACGAATGTCGCGATTTCATGACATGTCTCATTTTCGCGGCGGGAGGCAACAAAGGAGCAAAGGAAGAGACGAATGTCGCGATTTCGTGACATGTCTCATTTTCGCGGCTGGAAGCGGCAGAGGAGCAAAGTAGGAGACGAATGTCGCGATTTCGTGACATGCCAGCTGTAAAGGAATAAAGTATATTTTTGGCAATTGGAGACGAGCACTGACATCAGGTGCTGATTTCTGGAGAATGGTCTGTTGATTATAACCTGGCAGGTCTGCTGGATGATTGCCAATCTATCCAATCTATGGGAAATCCGTTGTGTATTGTTAGAAACTATAGATTATTGCTTGTAAAATAAGTAAGATGTACTTAGGAAAAGATACTCTTTTAGGGTATATATAGGGGTGAGCGACTCCAGAAAAAGGGTCGGCTCTTGGACGTTTACAAGCTTGATGCGCATGTACTAGATTACAAGCAATAAAAGATTTCTTCCTCTGGCTTTTGAAACTTCTGTGTGCTTGTATGTATCTGGTGTTTTAACTTTTATTCACTTTGAGTTTTATAAATGTATCTGTTCTAAAATCTAGACTGTGCACGTATGAATCTTGTTTCTAGAGTTGAACATTAACAGATATTTACATGCTTTTTAGATGAACATCTAAAAGTCACACTCAAGAATTCGTGTTTTCTATAAAGAAGAGTTCTAGCTTTGTTGTTGTCTAAACTGCATCATCAATGTTTGTTGTTGTCTAATCTATACCGTGAGAAAAGTTCTAGCTTAGGCTATATTTCCCTTATCTCTTGTTCCCCTTTTCTCTAAAAAACTCAAAGGAACCAGCCTTCTTCGGAGACTAGACAGATGATCTCAAGCAAGATCTGTCTATTCAATGTTGGCAAAGTCTAAGGCGCAACACTATCAACCGAAGGCAGATTTTGTTCCAACAAGCACCTGATGACAGGGCTCCAACATCTTCACATGTTCATCCATAACAAAACACAACAAAATATACATTAGTCATTAATCCAATCACAAATCATCAATCCAAATTTACAAATTAGAACAATTCAATTTGACATGCACTTCGAGACAAAAATAGTGCACAAATCATATGATAAAACATATCAACAAAACATTCCACATTTGGATACCCATTTTGTCAATTTATGGGAAAAATGCAAACAAATGCAAAAAAAAAACATATTTGGCTCCCAACAGCCAAATATAAGTTCACTCGCATACCCATTGTGGCACGAAATTCAAAACATGATCATTTTAGTTAACATACAAAAATAAAACACGTTTTTTTATACCCATTTGCCTAATTAGCAGTGTCGACCAAATTCAAAAATAGCATACCAATCTACACAAACTTCAAGGTCAATTTTACCACAAATACACCAAAACAGAAAACAAACCAGAAGACATAATTCAAAAATAACAGTCACACATTTGGATACCCATTTTGTCATTTTATGGAAAAAGTTCAAACTGACATGACAAACAACACAATTTGGACTCCCAACAATGCAGTTCAAATTTAACACTACCTATTAATTGGCACGCAAATCAAACATAAGCCAAACAATAATATCTTCAAAAACATATATTATATTTGGATACCCATTTTGCCCTTCTGGGGTGAAAGTTTCTTTGGTTTCCAAATATACTACATCTAAGGTGGCAAATTTAACATTCAAAGTTCCTACCTTACACTCAAAATCAACATTGTTTGAAAACATGTCAAACAAAGGCATAAAAAAATAATAGTCATATTTTTGAATACCCATTTGCTCACTTAGTGGCAAAAGTTCAAACAAATGTTGAATATAGTCTAAATCAAACTCCCTGCAGCTCATTTTCAGTTTAACATCACCTACACCTTGGCATGCAAATCAAAGGTAGCCCAAATGAAGCCATCCAAATAAACAAACAACATATTTGGACACCCATTTTGCCCTTCTACGATCACATTTTCATCGGTTTCCAAAAATACTGTCTCTAAAATAGCAAATCTAACGAGCAAGGTTCAGTACTTTACACCTAAAAGTGACATATTCCAAAATCATAACAAATTAAAACAAAAATTTAAAACAGTCGCATAACGAGATACCCATTTCCCACTTTAGCAGACAAAATACAATAACCTGTCAATTTCAATACACCGTTACTTCAAAAACTATCGATCAAACTTCACACCTACTCTACCCATTACCTGGTCAAATTGGCGATAAAACAAGTCTAATCCAAAAATCGATCCCAGTTTTGGGTATCCATTTGGCTCGTTTAACACTATGTGTTCAAATTTTAATTAAAAATTATGAAATTTTTTAAATCGGGACGAAAACCTCCCCCCCTCATTCACATTCCTCCGAAAAAATAAAATAAAATCAAAACAAAGCAAAAGAACACTTATTGATGGATCCCCGAGCCTGCTGCCAGCTGCCCTGGGTCCCATCGTCATTATCGCCCTCGAATTCATCCACTGCGCTTGTATCATGCCATCAAAATCTTCCACAAGTTGCTTTCAAGTATCTTGTGTCATCAAAATGAGCCTATTCCAAGTCAATTAGGGCTTAAATAGGCCTAAATTCCCGATTTGCCCTTTGAGGGGTGAACTCAGACCCAATTTGCACCCAAGGTGACGATTTAGCTTGAAATCGCCCCTCGGGTGGTGAATTCAGCCAAAACACCCCAAAATCACCCAAGAAGCCCCCAAAACCCTAAGAAAGTAGGCAAACTTATGACAAAACCCTAGGAACTCCACAAAACTTTCTTCGAATTTGTTTCTTTTTTTAATCATATTCATCATGCATTGGTATCTTATCAATCATTGCATCATCAACTCACCACACTTCATTCTCCTCATTGTTGATTCCTCATTTGAGGAGGTATTCATATCCAAAGTCAGCTTTGTATGCAACCACAACATCGAAAAATCCAAAAGTGTGATTAGCACATTTGTCTACGAAATTTTTTGCTAAAGATTATCATACGAAATAATCTCAATGACAACTAGACATGCATCACATAATGAGAGCTATGTGTCACAATGGAGAAGTCAATCTAGCATTCTTGTACATCGAGTACATAATGAATGATACGTTTGGCATAATCCTAGCACAACATTTAGAGTATTTATATCTGGCATTCATGGAGCATCATGAATGACATGTTTGGATAAGCTAAATGTCACATTCATTCAAATGGTTTGACACTTGTCGCCATGTTCTCGTCAATCAATCAACATAAAAAATTTAGATAGGCTTTTGTTATATTCATACTTTTGGACCATGTTGATCTGGTCACAAAATCAAAGCAGTCAAAATTTGTCATTCTCAAGCAACTGGTATGGCATCGTAAATATCATACAGACTCAGAAAAATTACATCATTGCATCCATAATCATTCATTTTCATTCACCAGCATTGTTTTCTTTATTTCTTTCCTCTTCTCCTTATTGGCTATCGATCAATGTGCGACTACATACCTTTGATTGGATCCCATTCTTTTCCCTTCCCCTTCTTGGCTATCGATCAATGTTGTATGGTCACGCTTCTAGTAGCTACATACCTTTGATTGGACCGCATTATTTTCCCTTCTCTCCTTGGATTCCCAATTAATGTTGTATGGTCACACTTTGAGCGGCTACATACCTTTGATTTGATTCCATTCCCCTTTTATCTCTTTTCCTTCTGCACAAACCCTTCACATTTTTGTATTAAACTATGTTCCACATAGTATGGTACAAAAAGAGGTAAATTTAAACACCCAAAAGTTGTGCATTGCTATACCTACATACTTGTAGATCCTTTTGGACACATGTATATTTACATAGGCCATCCTAGGTACCTCTAGGCTATGGTAGACCAGCGTATACTATTGTAGATCCTCCTAGACATGCGTATATTACTGTAGTCATGTGTAGTCATACGTAGACGGTCGTAGTCATGCATAGTCATGTGTATATCACCATAGATTATCATAGCATCGTGTAGACTCCCATATACCACTCCATCAACTTTTAGGTCCTAGACCCTCATAAGCCTTCAAAATCACATACCATGCATTGGGATATCCTCCAACAACCTATTTGTACTCAATTGAGGTCCCCATGGGGTATTAATTGACCAAAACAATTAACAAGTCAATTCCAAAAATCTAATTTAATGTTGACTTCACTTAAGTCACATTTTTAGGGCAAATTTGATTAATTAACCTCTAATCCTTAATTAATGCTAATTGCACCCTCCCACATGTGTGAAATTAGGGTTTGTTAGGATACTTCTTTTAATCATGTCCTAAATTGACTTAAGACCTCCTAATCAGGATTAACTATAATCCATCCTCACACATGTGTGAGGATGATATATTTCTCATAAGGAATGTGATGTTGCCACAATCCATTTCCTAACCTAAGCATAGTCATAATCAAACTTGGGTTTAGCCTATCTAAATCCCCCCTACAACTTGACATTTCCTATAAATAGTGGGTCCTAAACCCCTAATTATCTCTCTCTTCCAAGTTCAACAAAGCACAAAAACTCTATATAAATTGATACCAAGTGTTCAATAGTCAGTTATCAGAGTAGACAGTCGGATTTCAATAGCATATAGAGGCACCCCAGCTGCCTATGAATCAATCCACCGAAGGTATTTTGCAAAAGGAACCTCATAGTTCAGATCACCCCTTGCCCTGTGAATTTGGCCTCAGTTTACCTCTTGAGTGGCGAATTCGATCTACAGGCTCAAAATCACCTCAAATTTGAGAGGTAAGCTCTGTTTTACCATATTATTAGCTTCTGTAAACTTTATTTAAATTTTTATCATGCTTTTATAGTCATTTCATATTTCTAAACATGGGACCTGACTAAGTAAAGTCCTCCATCACACTAACCCCTTAGATCTGGAGAGGAATAACAACATCAAAAAAATAACAACCCGATGGTGGCCCACATACAAAGAAGCCCACCTACATTGAGGGACGATTGAAGAAGAAATCAAATTGATTCTAACATTGTTAGAAAAATAAATGGATAAAGGGCATCATGTCCCTCTTGTAACACGTATCTCTTAATATCAACGGAATTACAATTTATTTGTTTAATGCATCATTGTGTTTTGTGTTAAATTATCAAATGTTATTTTCTACCCATTTCATCTACATAGAAACTCTTCTTATGACTTTGGAAAAACTTCTTTCCCTGATTGTCTTGTCCATCTCTTCTTTTCTTTTGATACCTGTATTTTCCTGCTTCCTTGTTCTTATGATCCTATTTCTCTTCACCACTGTTATTTCCAACTTCTGGACAATCAAATGCATATTGACCATATTTACCACAATTAAAATACATAATTTTTTTTGTACCTTTATGCTTTCTTGTATCCTTGTTCCTTCTACCATAGTTTGCTTCTTCATCAATGGATAACTCATTACTTGAATCTGATTTCTTTTCTTTTGTCTTCTTTGTAACTTTGAAGGTTACTTCTTTCTAGGGAATATGATCCTTTTTTATTATCATCTCAAAATATGTGAGAGTGCCATGTAGCTAATCCCTAGTCAAGGTTTCAATATCTTTTATTTCCTCTATGGCTGAAACCTTTTCACTATACCTCTTAGGAAGTGACCTTAAAATATTTTGACAAACATGTGATTCTTTAAACTTAAAACCCACGTCCTTGCATGGATCTGAAAACCTCATCAACATGAAGTAAGTAGGTAGCAATATATTCCTCATCCTTAATTTTTAAGTCTTAAAAGGTTTTATTGTAATTTTGCAATTTTGCCATCTTGACCTTTTTGTCTCCCTCATATGTTTTCTGCAACTTTTATGAAATCTCTTTTTATGATGTGCAATGCATAACTTTTAAAAACTTTGATTCACGTAAACCGCTTAAGATTCCATTCATTGCCTTTGAATTATTTAGTTGTAGAATCTTACCATATTTATCTATAGGTGTAGTAGTTGGTGGTGTGTACCCATACTCAATTGCTTGCCATATATCATTTCCTTGTACCATTAGGTAAATATTCATTCTTACACTCCAAAATGCATAATTGTTCCCATAGAACAATGGTGCATTATTTCCTGAAGATTTACTCTAAGAATCTATTTGTGTTCCTGTAGTCTTTTTCTTCAAGTTGTTAAACTCTTCCGAAGGAACCCACTCTGATATCAATTTAAGAACACAAGCTTATATTGAGAGGGGAGGTGAACAGTATAAGACCACTTTTTACTTTTATTTCTCAAAAAATATTATCCAATATATCAATGGAAATATAAACAATAGTAATAAAATCAATGTACAAATCATCACACACAATAGAGATACCAATTTAACATGGTTCACCCAATGTGAGCTACTCCATGGAGAAAATATTTCACTAAAATTTTCCCAAAAAATCTCTTAGGAATCCTTCCCTATTACAATTTTTATGGACGTCTATCCAAATGAGATACAAATTCCCTAATCAAGTTCATGGATATCTATCATAGGAGAAATCTTTCCCCTCTGCTGATTTGTGGATCTCTATCCATAGGAGAACTCCTACCCTACTCTGGTTGGTGATATTTTAAAAGATTACTACCTCCACTGCATTGGCTTGTGGATATCTCTCCACTAAAGACCTCTATTGTCACTCATAATACATTTATCCTCACTACCCTAGCTAATGGATCTCTATCCACTAGAGACTACTATCCTCTGCTCTATCACCTCCAAATATTACTCTCAACTCTTCTCAATATTTGTCTCAAATATACACTAAAAACTATCCTTAGTTTAGCACAAATATTTTCATAAGTCTATCTCTGGTCTGGCACAAATGTACCCTCAAATATACATCAAACTCTATCTCTTCTATGGCACAAAATGTCCTCAAATTTATACCATACTCTATCCTCAAATATATCCTCAAGCCTTAACACAAAGGTTGATCCAATCACAAATCAACTTTGCTCATATCTACCTCAAGCCTTACCACAAAGCTTGAACAAATAAATAAATCAATTATGCTCTCAAGTCTTCTCAAAGACTTGCCTCAAATCTATCCACAAGTCCTCTCAAGAACTTGCTCAATATTCTCTCAAGTATTCACTAAGACATACCTCAATTCTACTCAAAAAGTCCTCTCTAGAACTTGTCCAATCTGCTCAACAAGTCTTCACCAATACTTGCATCAAATCTTCTCAATAAGTCTTCCCTAGAACTTACCTCAAATTTGCTCGTAAATCTTCACTAAGAATTGCCTCAAATTTGCTTGTAAGCTTTCACACAGGCTCACACAAATTCATCCTTAAGCTTTCACAAAAGCTTACTCAACTCTATCCTTAATTCTTCTCTAGGACTTACTCAAATCTACTCACAAGCTTTCACAAAAGCTTACTCAAACAATTGCAATACTTGCATATCAAACTCAACTTAATCTATTTTAGAAAACCTCTTCAATCACACAAATAAGTTTCACTCAGAATCTTGTTTAATCATAGATACATATATAGAATGATAATATACTCAACATGTTTCACACTCATAAATCACTCTATCACTTTCAAACTCACTTTCAAATCAATTTAGAATAAATGTATAATTTATTTCATAAAACTTGAACTATCACTCCAATGATTTCAATCAATAATTCTCAAACAACTTCACTCAAACATCCACTCAATGAAACACAAGTTCCTTACAAACCCTAATAAAGTGTTTCACTACAATTCCAAAAACTCACACTATGGAACTCAATTTTTGACTCAAGATATTTCCAAATTCACATAACAATGATACTCATGTTCTTTCACAAAGCCTAGCTCAAGATAGTTCTCAACCTTACATAACAATGATACTCATGTTCTTTCACAAACCCTAGCTCAAGATAGTTCTTAATCTCACATAATAATGATACTCATATTCTTTTACAAACCCTAGCTCAAGATAGTTATCAATATTATATAACAATGATACTCATGATCTTTCGACATTCATAAATCTTGCATATGAAAACTCACTCAAGCATTTCCAACAATGCTTATCAAACAATCCTTTTCACTCCAACTTTACATTTCACAAAATTCAGTTAAACAATATTTTACTCATAAGGAAAATGTACCCTTACCTTTTATTTTGATGGAGATATGTCTTCAAAACCTATCTAAATCACAATCAAAACCTCTTTGCCAATTTCTAGGTTAGGTAGCAACAATCTATCTCAAAATCTCCACTCAAAATTCTTCTCAATATTTATTTCACCTTTTAAAAATAACAAGTCTCAAGTACACCTTATAATATCCAAAATTTTCAAAATATAACTAGCAAAGGTTCAAAAAACTCACTTTTACAATAATTCACTTCAGAATTTTAATGCATAAAATAATCAAAATAACTCCCTTATATCTCCCTACTCAAAAATGCATTATCAAATAATCAACACCACTTTCCAAAAATAATTCAATTCACTTTTTAAGCCAAAAATAAATCATTCATCACCTTTAACTTAAGGTAAAAATAAAATATACCTTAATCACCTTATATCTCCCAAGGCACTCACTAAACAACCTTAGACCACATACATAATTTAAAAATTAAAAATTAAAGTACCTTTGTGAGATTCAATTCCCTGTAGCACTACCACCAACACCTTAGTCATGACCTTGCTACCACGTGAGCTAGGTGCTCACTTGAGGCCTAAAAGCACCTCATGCACTTTATTCCTCCTCTTGGCACTAAAAATCAAAAAATAAAACTTTGTCCTTGCTGTCGTTGAGACTCGAACTGCTCACCCTATGCGTTACACACCGACGACTTGCCACTAGCCAAACCAGTTGGTTTGTGACAAGGCTTTAAGCCTTGGTTAATTTATCCATCATGTTTTTCACTACATTTTTGAAAATAAAAAACCTTTGTCTTATGTGCTCACAAATTTTGCATTCCACACAATAGCTTGTTGGCAATTTTGGGTACATTGGGTACATTGCCTTTACTCTAAGTGTAGATGTTGTCATTGATGTCAAGAAGGTCTTGAAGCAATTTGGTTTGATGTCAAAGAATGTGTCTTGATGAAGGTTTCAGCATGGACAGTGAGTTTCCAAGAAGATCAGGGTAGCCCAGTTGCAAAAGATCAAGAAAAAGACAAGTAAGAAAAAGTATGCAGGCGGCTGGAAAAACTGTCGCGATTTCGTGACATGTTTGAGGAGAGAGAAAGTGCTGGCAAAACTGTCGCGATTTCGTGACATGTTTGAGGAGAGAGAAAGTTTGGGCAAAAGTGTCACGATTTCGCGACATGTTGGAAGACAGAGACAAAGCAAGCAAAACTGTCGCGATTTCGTGACATGTTGGCAAGGAAGAAGAGCAGATGGAAAGTGTCACGATTTCGTGACATGTCGCATTTTCGTGACTCGAAAAGTGCAGGAAGGCAGAGAAGGAAAAGTGTCACGATTTCGTGACATTCTGCAAAGGAGGTTGTATGGACAAGAAAGTGTCGCGATTTCGTGACATGTTGCAGAAGAGAGAGTCCGTAGTGTGAGCTGTCACGATTTCGTGACAAGATTGAAGAGAGAGAAAGTGATTCAAGAACTGTCATGATTTCATGACATGATGCAAAGTTAAGTAAGCATTTTTGACATCAGAGTCGAGTTGAGGACTGTCGCGATTTCGTGACATGCAGCAAAGAGAAGAGCCTGAAAGGAGAAGCATCGTGATTTCGTGACAGGCAGTAAAGAAAACGTACGAAAGCCAGAAGTGTCACGATTTCATGACAGGTAGTAGAGAAAGCTTTCGAAAGCTGAAAGCGTCATGATTTCGTGACAGGCTACAAAGAAGTTGTACGGATGCAAAAAGTGTCACGATTTCACGACAGGTTGAGTTGGCAGCTTGTAGTTGGAGAAAGTGTCACGATTTCATGACAGAAATAGTTAGCAAGTCTTAAACAGAAGAAGCGTCATGATTTCATGATGAATTGAAGAAGGAAGAGCTCGAAGGCGAAAGCGTCATGATTTCATGACATGTTCCAGTTTCGTGGGCATATGGCAAAAAAGAGCTTAAGGCAACGAAAGCATCACGATTTCACGATAGAGTTGCAGATGACGTCAGCAGAAGCAGATGTGTCACGATTTCATGACAAAAGCTGAGAGGAAGGCCATGAAGACTAAAGTGTCACGATTTCGTGACAGAAGTGAGATGACGTCAGCAAGAGGCAAAGGTGTCACGATTTCGTGATAGAAGCACAAAGGAAGTCGACAAAGGCCAAGGTGTCACGATTTCGCGACAGCAGGCTATAGAAGGTGTACGGCTGTAAAAATGTCACGATATCATGACATGTTGTAGTTTCATAGGGACAGCTACAGAACCAGAGGCGGTTGAAGGACAGAGTTAACTTTGAGCCGACAAAGTTAAAATCTGGGCCGACGCAGCGTAGGGTTTTGCAATCGATGCAGTTGAAGAGTAACAGCCGACTAAGATTGAATGTAATGATCTTGAATCTTACTCTATAAAAGGAGGGTTGTTTGAATAGTTTGGGTATCGATCAAGTGTGCGTTCGAAGTGCGACTTTCACAGAAGCAGAGTGCAGGGAGAAGTTCGATCGTCGAAGAGCAGAGTGTGCGAAGACATTGCTCGTTGTGTTTGCACAGAGGTGCATAAGTGGATATTTGATCGAGTGTTGTAATTGCACGGAGGTGCAAGTTCGAGGACAATAGTGCCGGATCGAAGGACTGTGTTTTGGTGCGAGATAAGAGGACCGACTGTGCGGTGATAGAGTTGAGGACGGAGGTCTCCAGACGGAGCGGGGAAGACAGGTGTCTTCTATGGATAGAGTTCCACTTGCTAAGGGCTGCAGAGGCGAGAGGTTCTCTAGAGGATCACCAGATTAAGCGAGCTAGGGGAAGGTATCTCCTTTGGGTTGGTGCCCATAAACTTTGTAATCGGGACATGTTTCCCAGAATTTGAGGTGATAAAATTTAGTAAAAATTTTATCCGTGGAGTAGCCCGCGTTGGGTGAACCACGTAAATTGTTGTGTCTCTATTGTGGATGATATTCTGTGCATTGCTTTGATTTCTATTTTGATACTATTATATATTCACTGCATAATTTTGAACTGCAAGTTGAATCGAAAGAAAAAGTAGAAAGCGGTCTTATACTGTTCACCCCCCCTCTCAGTATAAGCTTGTGTTCTTCAATTGGTATCAGAGCAGGTTCCTTCGAAAAGGTTTAACAGTCGGAAGGAAGAACTGGTTAAGAACACAATGGATTTTTTAGGTGGCAATGCAGCACCTATTCTTGATGGATCAGATTTCGGTCTGTGGAGTGCAAGAATGAGAGTTTATCTAATGGCACTTGGTAATGAGGTATGGGAAGTGATTGAAGATGAATACACTATTCCTGAACATGGTCCTTATACCAAAGAAGACAGGCTCATGCTTCACAGCAATTCAAAAGCCATGAATGCAATCCTGAGAGGCTTACAGAAAGTAGATCTCACCAAAGTTATTCACTGCAAGACAACTAGTGAAATGTGGAAACAATTGCAGGTGGTTCATACAGGTGATGCAAATGTCCGAAAGGCCAAATTGAGACATTTTAAAGGTATGTTTGAACAACTCAAAATGAATGATGATGAAAATATTAGTGACTACATGCTCCGTATGGATGAAGTTGTTAACTCCATGAAAGATCTAGGTCTTGAGGTTGCTGAAAATGATGTGTGTGATAAGATTTTAAGATCTCTTCCTAATAGATTTAGTGAAAATATTTCTGCTATTGAGGAAGCTAAAGATTTAGATAAATTGAAAAAGGATGAGCTCCATAGTATTCTTGCAGCATTTGAGCTGAGAACTCAAGTGAAAGTTGATGTCAAGAAAGAGGCAGCTTTCAAAGCTACCAAGAAATCAAAGGGCAAACAGATTCAAGAGAGTGATGAGTCTTCTAGTGATGAAGAGGCATATTACAACAAGAAAGGCAAGTTCTCTAGAAAACACAAAAGCAAGAAAAACATAAGATGTTTCAAGTATGGAAAGTTTGGTCATTATGCTACTGATCGTATCTATTTCCAAGAATGAAAGTGATGAAGATATACGAGATGTTAAGAGCAAGGATTCTAAAAGCACAGGTATTACAGAAAGAACAAAGATGAGCACAACAATCAAGGAAAGAGGCATTCACACAAGAATAAGAAGAGCTTCTACCTAGACAAAGCAAGTAAGTGTTCTAGCGGTGATAGTGAAAGTTCTTCTAGTGATGATGAAAATGAGATGTTGTTCATTTCAGAAAAAGAGGAAGAACCGAAACATAAATTCATTGTCATGAAATGTTTTAGATGTGGAAATTTTGGGCACCTTGAGGATGATTGCACAAATAATGAATTGGTTGCTAGTATGTATGAGGATGCTTCAGAAAATGATAAGGAAGATGCTTGTATGGTTTTTGAAAAGGGTAGCACCTCTAGTGATAAGAAATCTGAAAAAGGCCTTGATGATTCAAAATGCAATAAAATAGAGGATCTTGAATGTGAACTTACTAATGCTCTTAGTGTTTTGAAAAAGGAAAGAAAGAAGAATGCTAGACTCAAGGATAAATTAGATGAATGTTGTATGGAGAGAGATGAACTCATAGAAAGTCTTGACATCTCTATGGCTAAGACACAAGAACTCAAGAATGAGTTAGAATCTAAGATGCTTGAGTATAGTGAATTAGAACAGAAAATGGCTGCCATGAAAGAGGAAAATAAAGAATACAAGGATAAGTTGTACGGGTTTCAAGATAGCTCCAAAAGGGTTAAGTCTCTCATCCAAAGTCAAAGAAATCCATCGAGATAAAACAGGTCTTGGTTTTGTTAAACCACACAAAAAATAGGTTGGGGAATCAAGTAAGAGATTTCAGAAAGAAGAGAGTTCTGATGAAGAGAGTATTTCAGAGAAAGAGTCCATGAGTGATAAATGCGCAGAAACAGAAAATAGAATTCTGAATACGAAAAAGAAGTTTTCGGGACCCAAGAGGTCAAACAGAAGAATATTTCATGGCAGATGTTTTGCGTGTCACGGGTTTGGCCACATGGCTTCGCAGTGCATGACTCAAGTAAGGAAGATAAATGACAATTTTAGGGGCCGTAATTTATTTCAAGGGTATTGCTACTCTTGTAATCAGTTCGGGCACAAGGCAATTTTTTGCAAGGCAAATAACGAGAAGCCAGGTTAGTCGAATAGGCGGATTCAAAGAACAACTATGCCCGAAAGAAATAATATTGTTACTTGCTATAAGTGCAACAATGCAGGTCACACACCCAGACAGTGTAGAGCTGATCTTCCAAGGTACAGGAATAGGAACAGTGGTATAAACAGGTCCAAGGATCAAGGTATGGACAAGAAAAGAGATGAGAACAAGAACAAGAAAAGTGACAAGAATAGAAACACTGACAAAGAGTTCAAGAGAAGGCCCGACAAAGAAATTGTAGACACCGATGATGATGAGTGCCTAATGGGAGTTTCACTCCCACCCTTGTTTTAAATCACCTCATCAGGAGGTGGGGGAGGGACTAAGCTAAGAGGCTCATTCTTAGTCCCGAGCCCCAAAGGTGACCCTTTGCCATTGATGACAAAGGGGGAGAGATATGAGTAAGGGGAGAGCTTCATAGTGAAGAAGAGAGCTTCAAGTCAGGGGGAGCAAAAACTTCAAAGGTAGATTCTCAGTTGTTGGATCAGTTGTTTTCAGTTTTGGCTCTTGACTTGTGTTTTCAGTTAAGGTTTGCCATCAATGACAAAGGGGGAGATTGTTGGCAATTTTGGGTACATTGGGTACATTGCCTTTACTCTAAGTGTAGATGTTGTCATTGATGTCAAGAAGGTCTTGAAGCAATTTGGTTTGATGTCAAAGAATGTGTCTTGATGAAGGTTTCGAGCATGGACAGTGAGTTTCCAAGAAGATCAGGGTAGCCCAGTTGCAAAAGATCAAGAAAAAGACAAGTAAGAAAAAGTATGCAGGCGACTGGAAAAACTATCGTGATTTCGTGACATGTTTGAGGAGAGAGAAAGTGCTAGCAAAACTGTCATGATTTCGTGACATGTTTGAGGAGAGAGAAAGTTCGGGCAAAAGTGTCATGATTTCATGACATGTTGGAAGACAGAGACAAAGCAGGCAAAACTATCACGATTTCGTGACATGTTGGCAGGGAAGAAGAGTAGATGGAAAGTGTCACGATTTCGTGACATGTCGCATTTTCGTGACTCGGAAAGTGCAGGAAGGCAGAGAAGGAAAAATGTCACGATTTCATGACATTCTGCAAAGGAGGTTGTACGGACAAGAAAGTGTCACGATTTCATGACATGTTGCAGAAGAGAGAGTCCGCAGTGTGAGCTGTCACGATTTCGTGACAAGATTGAAGAGAGAGAAAGTGATTCAGGAACTGTCATGATTTCGTGACATGATGCAAAGTTCCAAGTAAGTGCATTTTCACGACATTAAGTCGAGTTGAGGACTATCACGATTTCATGACATGCAGCAAAGAGAAGAGCCTAAAAGGAGAAGCGTCACGATTTCATGACAGGTAGTAAATAAAACGTACGGAAGCCAGAAGTGTCACGATTTCATGATAGGCAGTAGAGAAAGCTTTCGAAAGCTGAAAGCGTCACGATTTCATGATAGGCTACAAAGAAGTTGTACGGATGCAGAAAGTGTCATGATTTCATGACAGGTTGAGTTGGTAGCTTGCAGTTGGAGAAAGTGTCACGATTTCATGACAGAAATAGTTAGCAAGTCTTAAACAGAAGAAGCGTCATGATTTCATGATGAATTGAAGAAGGAAGAGCTCGAAGGCGAAAGCGTCATGATTTCGTGACATGTTCTAGTTTCGCGGGCATATGGCAGAAAAGAGCTTAAGGCAGCGAAAGCGTCACGATTTCATGACAGAGTTGCAGATGACGTCAGCAGAAGCAGATGTGTCACGATTTCATGACAAAAGCTGAGAGGAAGGCCATGAAGACTAAAGTGTCACGATTTCATGATAGAAGTGAGATGACGTCAGCAAGAGGCAAAGGTGTCACGATTTCACGATAGAAGCACAAAGGAAGTCGACAAAGGCCAAGGTGTCACGATTTCGCGACAACAGGCTATAGAAGGTGTACGGCTGTAAAAATGTCATGATATCGTGACATGTTGTAGTTTCGTAGGGACAGCTATAGAACCAGAGGCGGTTGAAGGACAGAGTTAACTTTGAGCCGACAAAGTTAAAATCTGGGCCGACGTAGCACAAGGTTTTGCAGTCGACGCAGTTGAAGAGTAATAGCCGACTAAGATTGAATGTAATGATCTTGAATCTTACTCTATAAAAGGAGGGCTATTTGAATAGTTTGGGTATCGATCAAGTGTGCGTTCGAAGTGCGACTTTCACAGAAGTAGAGTGCAGGGAGAAGTTCGATCGTCGAAGAGCAGAGTGTGCGAAGACATTGCTGCTGTGTTTGCATAGAGGTGCATAAGTGGATATTTGATCGAGTGTTGTAATTGCACAGAGGTGCAAGTTCGAGGACAATAGTGCCAGACCGAAGGACTGTGTTTTGGTGCAGATAAGAGGACCGACTGTGCGGTGATAGAGTTGAGGACAGAGGTCTCCAACCAGAGCAGGGAAGACAGGTGTCTTCTGTGGATAGAGTTCCACTTGCTAAGGGCTGCAGAGGCAGAGGTTCTCTAGAGGATCACCAGATTAAGCGAGCTAGGGGAAGGTATCTCCTTTGGGTTGGTGCCCATAAACTTTGTAATCGGGACATGTTTCCTAGAATTTGAGGTGATAAAATTTAGTAAAAATTTTATCCGTGGAGTAGCCCGCGTTGGGTGAACCACGTAAATTGTTGTGTCTCTATTGTGGATGATATTCTGTGCATTGCTTTGATTTCTGTTTTGATACTGTTATATATTCACTGCATAATTTTGAACTGCAAGTTGAATCGAAAGAAAAAGTAGAAAGCGGTCTTATACTATTCACCCCCCCTCTCAGTATAAGCTTGTGTTCTTCATAGCCAATATTCGCACATGCATTATAATATGGAGACTTGCTTTAATGTGCAATTATTATGGTATTTATACCATATGCCAATTTTCTTTGAACGTTAGTGGAGGGAAGAAATATTAAAATGAATTTGTGCCCAAACTTAACTTAGGGTTTAATTATTTTATTTTATAAATTTATTTATAATATAAATATTATAAATAATTTATAAATGACCTTAGATTTTTTTTAAACCTTTAATATTACAATAATAAATATTTTAATATTATTTCCTTTGGGCCTGGGTATTTTCTTCTTTCACCCTTAGACCTTATCTTACCACTTTTAATAATATAATAATAAATATTATAATATTATTTCTTTTAGGTCTAGGTATCTCCTTCCTTTAGGGTATTTAGTCAACCTTTTGACCAATCATTTGATGCTTTTAAACCAAATTTCTTGGGATTAAAATATAAATATTTTAAACCTCATTTTATAAAATCCTTGCACTGATCACTGAAACTGATTCTTGACATCAATGACAACACAACTACTCAAAATTTCCAATAATGCTTCACAGTTTAGTTGTGCATTGTAGGTGCACGATCACCACAACAAGCATTCAACAAGGAATGTCCTTGATATATTGGTCAATTCCAAAGGTTTTCTAGAGGTGATATAGCCCAAAACATGGGTATAGTCCCATTGGTTTTAATATGTCAGGAGATCGCAGATGGGTGTGCTCCACATAAACATACATTCATTACTTAAAAGGGTGTTATGGTATAATGGTTATGTTTGGCTCCTCCATTACCTATAGTAGAGTAAATACACATTATTCCTTCGCTATTAAAGTGCCATACTTATCATAATGTAGAATCTTACGTTTTATCATAACTATATTGATCTACAATTTAAAAATATTCATTATTTCATTGATCTAAGATCTTATTTTCCAAACTTATCACAAAAAGAGTACCTTATGTATTTGAAGGCACTTGCTTGGAGTTGTTTTAAATGCTTACCAGTGAAAGAGATATTTTATTGCTCCTATCCTCCAAGTCTTCTAGTGGTAACTGTGACCTACGTAATCTCTTCCTGAAGCTACTCTCTTCCAAAATGAATAATCCCTTCCATCCCTTTCTTTTTTATTTTCATATGGGTTTAAAGAACACCCTCAAGATATTTGTTCAAAAGAAACTAACTTCAAAACTACCCAAACCCACCAATATGGGTTTTCTTTTAACTTTATAATATTTGCATTTTTATTTAATACATGTCCTTCTTTTCTTGTTTATTTCAATATAATAATAATAATGTTAATAAAACAATACTAAGCATTATACTTTGGTTTTCATAAAACAATATTAAATATTTGTAAAACATGTTAGTAATACCACTTAACACTACCTATCGTGCAAGTGCAGTAATAATATAATAATTTGCAAAGATAGACAAATTTAACAACAAATGAATCATTAGTACAATTATTTTGACTCTAATAATCATCAGTTCTTGACCCATTTGTGAAGATGTTTATTCCTACAGAAAGGATAAGTCTATTAGTAACTATTTTTGGAGATGTCTATTCTTGCAAAAAGGATAAGTCTATTAGTGCCACGTTACTTATCATCAAAACCTTATAAAATCACATAATATGCCATTAATGATTACACTTAAATTCATAAATATTTTATTTGAAAAGGTTGTCCAAGGGAGGGTCATGACATACTACCCCCCTTGGACTAAACATAATCCACTATGTTTCATCAATATCTTGCAATAAAACCAAAAATTTACATTTAATCATCTAAATAAATATTGAAAATATTTTTGCATATCAACTACTTTCTCCCAAGTAGCATTATTTTTTGTGTACCAGTCCCAATGGACTTTAAATTGTTCTAGAGTTTGTTTCCTCATCTATTTAGAATAGAATTCCAAAATCTTCACTGGTTTGACTTCAATTGTTTTCGGGTCATTTATTTGCAAGTTAGATAAATTCTATACATGGCAAAAATCAGCTACATAATTTCTAAGTAGGGATACATGGAAAGTATCGTAGATCTTGGATATATTGGGTGGGAAGAAAAAATAATAGTCAACTAGAATTATCTTCTCGGTGATCTCAAAAGGTCCAACAAACCTAGGATCTAGTTTGGTTGATTTGATAGCACTCTTGATGGGTTTTAATCTAAGAAATACTCGGTCTCTAAAAGAGAAATCTCTAGGTGTAAACTTTCTATCGATATAAATATTTTGATTATTAGAGACTTCTTTTAACCTTGATCTTATAATTTTTAATTGTTCCTCCATCTCTCATACCGCGTCTGGTCCAATGGTAATCTGATATTCTATATTATCCCATGAGAGAGGTGTTCAACATTTTCTACCATATAGTGCTTCAAATAGAGCCATTCCCATGGAACCATGATACCCATTATAATAGGTAAATTCAACCAAGAATAGAAAAGCTTCTTGTTTAGACTTCTGATCCATACAATACATGTGAAGCATATCTTCCAAAACCTGGTTAACTCTCTCTATATTTCCATCAATCTCTATATGGTAAGCATAATTGATATTCAATTTTATAACTATAGCCCGGTGTAAGGCCTACCAAAATGTAGATGTGAATCTAGAATCTTATTTTGATATAATTACTTTAGGAAACCCATGAAGTATGAATATTTCCTTGGAAAAATTGTTAGCCACTAAAACTAGATCGTCCTTTATACTTCTTGGTATGAAATGTACAATCTTGGTCAACTTGTCCACTACTACAAGGATTGCATCATGTTGGAATCTATTTTTAAGCATTCCCACGATAAAATCCATGGTTATTACCTACTATTTCCGCACAGGTATATCATGTGGGTATCAAAATCCTACTAGATGTCAATTTTCAACCTTCACTTTCTGAAATTACATACACATAATGATAAATTCATGTATGTCCTTCTTAATTCTTGTCTAATAATAAGTATTTTTCATGTTTTACCTCATTTTAGCCCCTCCTAGATGAGAAAAGTAAGCAAATTTATGCGCTTCTTGCATAATTATTTTTTTAAGTCACCATTTTTAGGCATGATCACCTTATATTTAAAGCACAAGAGTCCATCCTTATTACTATATTATTTATTTTTTGTAGGAGTTCTTGCCAATTGTTTCTCAAAAATTAGTGTAAAACCAATCCAAGAATTGCATCTTTTGACTTGGTCCAATAATTATATATGGCTTTGAGTTATAGCAGTTAAATACCTTCGTCTTCTCAAGGTATCTACCACCTTATTTTCTTTACCTCTGATATACCATTTACCAAAGTCATATTCTACTAGAAATTTGATCCATCACCTTTGTCTTGAATTCAGTAAAGGTTGAGTGAAGATATAATTCAAACTCTGGTGATTAGTTCTAAGCTCAAATGGTTTACCTAGAAGATAATATCATCACATCTTGAGGGTATGCACAAATGCTACTAGTTCCATGTCATGTGTAGCATAAATTTACCTGATAATTCTTGATTTTACTTGACTCATATGCTACCACTATTTCTTCTTGGGATAGGACTCCTCCAAACCCCTCCATTGATGCATTTGTGCATACTAAAATGTTCCCTATGTTTCATGATCCACACTTTGGTAGAATTTTTATGTCGTTAAGACATATTTTGAATAATTATCTTATGGATGAGATACTTGACTATGTATTTATTGATATGAGAACATGTATATTTACTATGGAATATGTAAAGTATATCCTTAATGAATGATAGACTATTTCATATGTAGTGTGTAACTATACATATTTTATGAAAGGATAGATGTTGCTAATGGATTTCACTTTTGCAGGAATAGGTTCCTTTATGGTGGTAGAAATAATTAGCCACTGAGAAAAGAATACCCTTGGGAAAATGATGTGATGTATTATTCATCAAAAAATTTTAGAGGATCACCATGGATAAATGCCCTCCTATGAATTTGCATGTCTTAATGTACATAAAAAGAAATAATCTGCAAGTTCAAGTGTGATTTTATGGGATGCATAGTAGTTTTTAATGATGAAATATTGTTAGAAATAATAAATTATTGTATGATATTTAATTTCTTGATTTATATCATTGTCCTCTTTTAAAAATTTAGGATACAAAGAATTATCTTGTTGATGATATTTGTGTGATAAAATGAAAATGATTTATTGCATTAACAGGATATGATTTAGATCTAGTTTTCGTGAGTGTTTGTTGAGTAAATTATATGGATGGATATGGGTTATTTATTGCTTGAGAGTGGGTGAGTGAAGTATAATTTTGGATATATTGCATGTCGAGAGACATTTGGTAAATATGGAAAATGAGACAATGAGATGTTTTGGTTGGAAAAAATGGAATGAAAGTGGATACGAGATGTGGGGATTGGGAGTTTTAAGTTTTTGGCTTCAAAAGGAGAGGTTGGTATTACTAGTTAATTCAAAGGGACATACTAATATTGGGATCACAAATGTGGTAAGAGTATGTATCTTTTGCTTTGATATTATCACCTATAGTTTTGGAATGAGCTTGTTGATATATATAGACTCTTGTTATTACTTTGATGCCAATGGTTCCATTGTAGATTCTATTAGAAAATAGAGGTGAATGGACAATTTTATTTATGTCAACAATGTGAATATTGTAATAAACATGTATCTCAAGTGAACATACAAGATGTATTGCTTTTGTCAATACTAATGTCATAATATGGGCTACTGGTTTGAGTTAAACTTAGTTTGACTAGGTTTCTATTGTGACAGAGTTCAAAGAATAACTTTTACAATATAGTGGCATTTCACTTGATCTATTTTCCATTGCTATAATCTGGAATGTTATCTAACCAATAGTAGTTTTAAATGAGTTTCTTTAGATAAATATTAATTTATTAGAGATGTTGTAGAGACCAAAGTTATGTTACCTATGGCTGACCAATACTTTGGAAGAGAGTGATCGAAGTGTGTGTTTCTTGCTTCTATTACGTAATGAATGCAAATATTTGCTTGGGTTGTTTTATTTCTAAATGTGGAGTGAACCATGCTTGGATTCTATACCTGTCACATTTATGGTATTATTGCAATCAATGTAGAATGAGATTTCCATTTACTGATTAAAAATTTAGTTTTTATGTTTTTAAATACAATAGAATGGGAGTACAATGTATCGAGAATGATAAAGTTAGAGATTTCCTCAAATGTATGTTAGATGGTTCGACGGTTTTCCTTGCATTGGATGTTCTCTTTTATGGATGTTTAATGGTAAAGAATGTCTGATAGATTTTTTGGTAAAATGTATGTTATGTTTCATTAAATAACTCAATAGTGGAAATGGTCTATTATGTTGTGTTATAGATGTTGGATGACGTATCTTAAGTAAAGCTCCAGATATGACTTGGAAATGTTGTATATCTTTTATCAAAATATAAACTATACTTTGTAATGAGAATATTCAAGATTTGAAATGTGGTATTATGAATGTATATCTGTTTAAGTACAAATAGAATGACATAATAGAAATTTGTTTGTATGCAATAAGCTTTCTATGTGAAAATGAATATATTTTCAAATAGGTTTGCATTGTAGCAATAATTTTGTATGCATATGAAAACACAATTATAGAAATTTTTTGTGAGCAAATGGAAAATCTTCGCATAAGCTTGGGATTTGTATTTGATCCCCAAGTTAAGGGTATTATTACTCAGTGGTTTCTCAAGATGGAAGGTGAAAAATAGGTGATCAATGACCAACAAGTATCAGTGTGGTAGTGTTACAAAGTAAACTGAAGTATGAATTGACTCATTGTACTCAAATATGATAGAGTCTATGATTGATAGAATATTGTTATTCATTAGTCATAGTAAGAAACTAGTGGAGGCCTATAGTTAACTGGGCTTGTAAGATTGAGGGTCAGATTTATGCCCATATGTAAATTGTAAGGCATTCATTGTGACTCAAATTTGTACTTTTTAATATAATTGATGATTGTTGTAAAGAATGAATAATTGTTGTAACTATGGTATTAATTGATAGTTGATTCATTATATTTCAAAAAATGTGTTGGAATTAATAACAATTTTAAACTTCTATTGATCCATAGTAATTCTAGGGTTAAATAATAATTAGAAGATGTGGTGTTTTGCATGCCATTATTCTATCTTCGAGATGCAAAGGTTATTTTTTGAATGCATTAGAAAAAATGATTGTTAATTAATTTGAATTCCATGGTTTAACCTGGAAATAGGAAGGACTTTTTCGTTATGAGTGTAGCCTATGTTTGGATGGGAATAAATGAATTTTTAGACCGAGTTTTTGAGGGTGTCCTTTAAAGAATGTTGCTTCACAAAACATAGCGAGCTTGGACAAGGTACTTTTTAAACCATTATTGGAAAAAAATTAATAGTGTTATCCTTATAGAAAATAGACTATGGATTTAAGGAACTAATGGGAATCTACCATGGCTTCAACTAATGATTGTGCAAACATGATTTCATGAACTTAGTCGACTAGATCATTTTGAAATTGAGATGGATAGTCGAAGCATTTTTTACACCCACATGAATAGACTAATATGGGTAAAAGAACTTAGCAAGTGGCCTTTATCAATGGACTAAGATAAGGGTAATGCCTAACATAATACTTTTGAAATATTGAAAGGAATAGCTAGCCCTTTTTAAGGGAGTGATAGCTTATCCAGTTAGCACCTAATGCACTTACATAAAAGGAAATATGTATGTTGTAGTGATGGGAGCTACTATGTATAATTCATGTTAGTTCAAAGGAATCAATCATAAGATAATTCTATTTTAGAAGAGGGTTCTAATTAAAAAAAAATCAATGGATTTGGAAAGAGAAATTTTTTGTGTTTTGACACTATGGGTCTAGAATTTTTAGAATGGGTGCAATAGTGAGATTTTTTTTAACAACTCAAAGGTTACCTTACAATTATCTATCCATTTAAATTATTTTCCTTTCCTTTGGATATTGGTGATTGGATATGCAATATTGGAGTAATATTTTACAAAACATCTATAATAATCTGTACTATCCATAAAACTTTGTACTTTAGTTACATTGGTGGGTTGTGGCCAACTGAAAATGGTCTCAATATTCTTTGGATCTACTATTACTCTATTATAGAAAATAATATTCCCAAGATATAAAACCTTAGGGACATAAAAATCACATTTTGAGAAGTTACCATAAAGTTGGTTTTCTCTTAAAAACTCAAGGACTATCCTTATGTTATTATCATGCTCTTCCTTGTTCTTGGAATATATCAGAATGCCATCTAGAAAGATCAAGACAAATAGGTCTAACTATCTTTTGAACATATTTTTCATAATATTCATGAAGGATGCTAGAGAATTAGATAGTACAAATAGTAGTATTGTGAATTCATAATGTTCATATCAGAATTTGAAGGCAGTATTATGAGTATCTTCCTCATGAATTATTAGTTGATAATATCCTAATTTTAAATTGATTTTGGAGAATATATTTACCCCTTTCAGTTGGTAAAACAAATCCTCTATTCTGGTTAAGAGATATCTATTTTTTATGGATGCTTTGTTCAACATTCTATAACCATACATAGTCTTAATGATCCATCCTTCTTCTTTACAAACAAGATAGGTGCTCCCCATGGTGACATAGTGGGTTTTATCAACCCTTTCTCTAACCCTTGGATTTGTACCTTTAAATATTGCATATAGGATTAATTATTTAATGGGTTCTATGTATTGGATCCATTCTAGGCATTAGTTCTATAGCGAAGTAAAATTCCCTTTTAAGTGGTAAACAAGGTAAATCTTTAGGAAACACACCCTTATATTACTTTTGTTGTGGCCATTGGACAACTAGCCCCAAATTTGGGGACCCACCTTAAAATTTTGGTTTTTGGGAATTTTAGATGTCTTCGAGTGATACTTTTATTGAAAGATCATTTCCCATGTATGTTGACCTTTGGGTTCCAATGTTGAGACATGGATTGAATGTTTATATTTTAATTGCTTTCAAGTTTTGATTTTAGTGTTTTAAAGTTAAAATTAAGGTTTGAATTTTAAAATTTAATTTTAATAGTTTGGTTAGGATTATTGTGGGGAGTAAACTTTAATTTTAAATTATTATTATTTTTATTTTTTTGCTTCAAATCATTTCAAGCGTTTGAAATTAATTAAATCATTTATAAATAACAAATAAAAAATATATATAAAATGAAAAGAAAGTTCTAAATAAATAAATAAATAAAGGTTTTTATTTTTTAAGTTGTGTTCATTTTATATACTTATTTATATAGCATTGTGGATTAATTTTATATAGTAGGGGCATATGTTGCTATGGTGATTTTATTAATAATGTCTATTTGTGCTCTAGATGATAAATTATGATGAACCAAAGATCGTAGATAAATCATGTGCATGGGACATGACAAGGATGGATGAATCATGATGTGGACATAGACTCAACCTAGACTACATGATGAGGTGGACTCTAGACCCCACACCTTGGATTCACACATGGATTGGGATGTTGATTGGCATGCATGCATATGTAGAATAGGGATGCAAGCTACAATCCGAACACCACTGACTAAGCACTTGACATGGATAGACGAGACCAATGGACGATGACCTAAACACTGACTACGACTTGGCAAGGATGCATTTGAACTAGACAAAGAGGATCACGCCACTTGGTGGGTGCATGCGTAAACAAGAAAAGGATGGACCACCCAATGGTGGTCATTTGTCATTGTGTGTGTTCATAAATTTATAGTGCTATATGGTTCCTTGTACCCACCATGTGGAATAAATGAAGGAGCAATGGATACACATCCCAACAACTAGGGCCTTATAGGTCAATGCAAATCATATACTGTTAGAGTTAAAGTAATCCAATCATGCATTAAAGGAAAAGTAGCCAAAAAATAGTTATCGGTTTGCTACTACAAATGAAGGGAGACAAAGGAATACTAACACTATGATGAGCTATTGTTACTACCTACGCAATGAAGAAGGCAACTTTGAGTTCATGAATACCAGTAATAAGTATGCCAATATTTATGGATAATTTATACCACATTCAAGCCTCACTCGACTATCACTCTTGAAAGATTCATGGGGAAAGCATAGTTCTACATGAGGGGTGATTATTCCAATGGGGTTACTCCGGTGCTATCAGAGACTTCTTGGAGAAGTGAAGTGTGTGGTTTTTGTTAGAAGCTTGCTCAAAGACATGCGAAATGCACCATTTAAATGTGCACATGATATTGAAATGTCAGGTGTAACAATGAAATTAAAATATGTTACTGAGTTGGAGAAACCTATGGGGCTTATAGTATCATCGTGGCTAAGCATTCTTCACCATCACATAAATTTTATTTGTATTTTGGAAGACCACTAGTAGTCGCATTAATTGAAGAGAATAGATGGATACACATTGGCTCCCATGATAGAATGTGTATTCTCAAATCAAAGTTAGAGAATGCATAAGGATATATGCCAAACTGGAAATCTAGCAATATATGGTTAAAAAATTTGATGTACACATAGAGGAATCCATGGTAGAGAGTAATGAAAGTCACGATCAGATATCTCCTATTGTGGGAATATACATTGATTTAATGAAAACCTTTTAATTTTATGGGCCTTTACATTAGGCATAGGCTAGAATAAAGGAGCTAATTGGCATTATATTACAATATGTATCAAAAGAGTTGTTGGAAAATGTTACAAACCAAGCAAAATTAAATATGAAGGTTTTTGTCATTGAAACCTGCATTTGGAGACAAAACGAAGAAAAAAAAGAAAATTCTGTTAAAAAAGGCGTTGGAGAACCAAATGAGATGAAACGAGGTCTTCATTAAAATTTTAAATACACCATTGAAAGAGGGAAAACATGTCGAAGAATTTTTGCAGGAGCTGCATGTTGGAAACTCAATTACTGTGGAAGATATTTTTCTCCTCCCAAGTTGTTGGGTTTACATTGTTTCCCCATTGATGCCATTGGAAGTTGGTATTCTACATTTGTATTGGAGTTTATTAAAAATATTTATTGCCAATATATTGGAAATTTAATGAGTTTTTATGCATGTTAATGGTAGACTCGCTTATTATTTTTAATATATTGCACCTTTTCCTTATAAGTTTTTTTTTAACATGGTGGAATCGGTAGCCGCCATGAATTCAGACAGGTTGTCCATATTTTATGGCCACCAAAGTATTATACAATATCCACCCTAGAAACTACCACATAGATCTTCGTCAAATCCATCCATATAACCACCATGCCATAATAATTTTAAACCTTTTACGCTGCACCAAGAAAGGGACAAGCATTTAGTTTGACAAGGCCCAAGATTTGAACCTTGTACCTCCATCCCCATTACAAGATTTTGTCGAACCAATTGGTCTACACCTTAGACCTTCCTTTTCCTTATAATTTGAAACCTTATTAATGTTGGATTCCATGAATACATATCACATTAATGCTAGTTTTATATAGGATACTAATGTTTGTAGGGTTAGTGTGGAATTTCAGGATTACAACGACTTTTTTTATTTTATTTCATTGTCCTTTATTTATTTTATTTTATTTTTTTGAATTTACATGGTGGAATCGGTAGCCGTCACAAATCCAGGTAGGCTGTCCAGCTTTTATGGCCGCCACAATATTTTGCGTTGTCCGCCCCAGAATCGCCACATAGATATTCGTGTAGTCCGCCCCTATAACCACCATGCCACAATAATTTTAAACCTTTTACATCGTTGAAAGCACCAGGAAAGGGACAAGCGTTCAGTCCAACGAGGCCCGATATTTGAACCTTGGACCTTCGCCCCCTTATGGGGTTTGGATGAACCAATAATTGTCCTTTATTTTTACAACCGTATCATTTTTCATTTTTTAACTTTTGCAAATAAAATAAAATAAAATATGAATAAAATTTAAATTCCAAAAAGAGATGCACGTATTCCAAGATTAAGCTTTAAAGTTTTATTAAAGCAACTTCAATTTTATTTTGAAGGAAATTAGAAATTCCAAAATTATATAAAGTTCCCATTTTAAAAGGGAATTTTTTAATTTCAAAATCTTTACATGATTTCAAAATTTTAAGGAGATTCAAGTTTCAAGCTTTGCACTTTTATTTTTCAAGCAATGAATTAACTTCTCTTTATGAAAATCACAATTTCATTAAAAGAGGGGTAAACTTGAATCTCTTTTAATGAAATTGCGATTTTCATACCCCTCCTTCTAGCACCAAAATGTTGAGTGATAATTCCTACCATTGTTGCTTGTAGGTTGTTTTCATACACATTGGATGAGGTTGTGTTTGATTGGTACACCCATTTACCTTTAAGTTCTATCACTTCTTGGGATCATATAGGAGCAGTATTTCTTAGCCATTTTGGAATTTTAGTTGACCCAATTATGATGCTAAATCAATTTATCTCTATCTGTAAATAACCTAATGAATCCATAAGACAATTCAATGATAGGTTCCATAGGTTGTATACTAAAATGGTGAAACATTAAATAATGTTAGAATAATAATCCATTCAAATATACATGGAACCCTTAGACCCTTAAATTCTACATTTCTAGGGATAATTCTTAAATATCCATCCTTGCCTAGATCCTAAAATGAATAAATAATGGTAGAACAATGATGGATTTCAAAAGGTGTTCATGTGGTTCTATTATTAGTACTTAACCCTAAGACTCACAATCAAATACCACCCATGAGTCAAGTTGAGGTACAACATTCTTCCATGATGAATAAGAGTGATGGATTCCAACCAATAACAACCATCCAATCTGGCACCCTTGAATCTAGCGATGTCTAATGTAAGCAATCAATGGGATAAAGTCGAATGTCAAAATGTTACAACCACATTCAATATCATCCAAGAGGAGGTGCAAGTTTCTAATCCAATATTAAATAATGAGGATTATGGTAAAAAAACCCATCAAAATGTAGAGATTGGTTCATTTTTAGAAATGCATGAGTCTTCAAATAATGGAGGTGTCCTAGATCTAACTAGAATTGAAATATGTGATAGGATAGGGACTTCCATAGAATTAAATGAAATGATTAAAGTGGATGATAAAGAAATCCAAAATGTTCCAAATAATGACCAGATAGAAATGAAAGGCTTAGAGTCATTATTTACAAGGGAGTATTCGGATAATTATAAAAATTTGAATACGAAATGATCTCATCGTAAAAACCCTTGAGCCACCAAAAACGGTTGAAAGTGAATTTAAAAAGGAATCAATTGATGAATATGAATATTATGCAGAAGATATGATGATTATTATAATGGTTGGGGAAGATATGAGAAATTATTCATTTCTCACACCCCCATTGATACAATTTTTATTTCACTTGATATGTAGGATGCTGAAATCACAATCTCACATGAAGATCTTGCAATTCCTCTACAATCCTAAAATGTCATGCCACTTGAATAAATAAAGAAGGTTCCAAGATTCAATCATTTTGAATATGAGTTTATTGAACACCTTGCTAAAATAGAAAATTAAGAAAGGGTAAATGTTTATTATTATTCATATGTTATGGATGAGGAAGAGATGATCGATGAATATGAAGGGCTATAAGATGACAATGATGGATATCATGAGGAAAAAGAAGAAATTACAAATCCTCATCAAGTCTTGGTAAATGGGAATGTAGAAAAGGTATAATCTCACATTATATGTTCAACTATTTGAACTCCAAGTATAAGTTTACATAATTATATATTGGATTCAAATGTTATCAATGATGAAATGCCATTGGTGGTTAATAAAGAACTAGAGTTTATTTCTACTCACGACAGTAATAAGTTTGTTATGTTACACAAAACAAAGGTAGATTCTTTGGAGTTACTTAATAAAATTCATCAAAAATTGATAATGGAATCTAGGATAAAATGGTATAATCATCCTCACATGTTAGATATCCTAGATGCTCAAAATATGTTGTGTATTCATGATTGGACTAAAGATATAGATGATGACTTGATCTCAAATTTTTTAGAAATAGCCTCCTATTTGAATGAAATCCTATATGTTTGTGAAAATGAGAACTCAAGTCAGAGTGATGAATCAGGTTTTGAAATTTACACCTTATTGAATAAGCAAAATATAGTTGAAAATCATGTATTTTCCTACAAGTTTAATGAATTAAACTCTCAATATGGAATTGCTAATATCATTGAATTAAATTTGTGGGGTGAGAGAGGGAAAATGAGAATTTTTATATTGTGTGGCTTAATAATATTTTGGTTGGATTTTTGTGAAGCCTGGAATGCATATTATAGTATATGTCTTTTCACTTGTGATAGAAATCATGTTTGGGATCTATGAAAGTGATGGTTGAACTCTTGTACAATTTGTATTATATTATATACTATTGTAAATAATTTTTGGCTTTCCCAGTATGGTTTGTTTTGTATATACCTTTTGCTTATTTTTGTGATATTTTTTAGGGTTTTTCATGGTTTTGGATTCGTTCCCTTCTTTTGTGGAGGTATTTTATGGCAGCTACTAATTTATGGCCTCTTGGTTGTTTTTTTTTGTTCCTTTGTCATGTAGGTTGGATTGCCTAGTTTGGAATCTGAGGGAATTGAGGAAAAGGAGAACGAAATTGTTTAGTATTCACGTTTAGATTTTTGAGTAAGATGGTGGAAGGTAAAACAATGAAACTTTAGATACCCAAAAGTTACACATTACCCTCTTCTCATATTCACGACAAATCAATTTGCAAAACCCTCAAAAATTGCATAAATTGACTTTAAAACACTATTCATTCATCAAATTCACTATTCATAATTCTTAATTTCCTTGGGCTAAATAAGCTCCTTCCTATGCTTAACTATAGGTCCTCATGTGATCTCATTCACAACTCAACCAAGGTTGAATTCTCCACCATGGTGAAAAATCACTTTATGATCAAAAGTCAACCTTTTTTGGTCAAAACATGCTTTATGGATAAATCACATGCTTAATTAGATCTAATCATGATTTAATCTAAGCCTGCCACATCACCTAGTCTACTTTGACTAGCCTAGCATTTCCACCTCACCTAGTATACTTTGACTAGCCTAGCCTTATCACCTTTCATCCAAATATTTACAATTCAAATGCAATTAATGATATTTAAATACTTTCCTATAGGTCATGACATGTGTATGGGTGAGAGATTCTCTCATCCAATTCCATTTATGAGGCAGGACACCTCAGTGGACACTTCATAGTGGACACCTCACAATGCACACCTCATAGGGGACACCTCAGCCCCTCCCCTAACCTTGGCCAAGTCTATAAATAGAAGGCCATTTTCACCATTTTAGAGATCAGGTTTTGCTTATAGAAACTCTGTTGAAATCACTCTAGACTCACATCATCCATCCCACATCCATCATATCCATTTAGCTTTAGAGTATCCATCATACATACTATGTTATTTTTTATTTAGATAGGTTATAGATAAAGGTGACAACTTCTAGAGGGGTCCTGGAAAAAAATTAATGAAGCAACAACATCATAACACCATTTACTTAATATATGGCAAGTTTGGTTAAAAAAAGATAGGTTTGCACCCCGAGGTGTAAACTTTTAGGTCCCTAACAAATTTGCAAGCCCCCCTTTGTGAACCTAATTTTGACAATGTAGAGGCTCCAAAAATGGGTAAATATAATTCCTAACCCTATCTATCATTAGTATATGCATTTATAAGCATGTTTTAAGGCCTTTTTGTCTATATAAACATGGGGTTTTACTGGGGCAAGCCCCCAAACATTCTAACCAAATTTTTTAGATTTAACAGGTACAAAGGACAAATCAAATAAGTGGTGGCCCACGAGCAAGAAGACCACCTACACTAAGGGACATCCAAAATATGAATCCTCCTATTTTTGAACATCTTGATAAGGGCTTCCTTAGGGAAGACCCTCTTGTAGCCTTCAGGGAAAAAGTTGTAAAAGGATCCATCTTGTAACCTCCTTTTATTTCAATACAAAAGTAGTGGTTCTACAATTTAATTTATGAATTGTAGTCTTTTGAATGGTTTCATTCTGGCACGTCTGGTGGGACCCCCACCAAGCATTAGCTTAATCGCTAACTAACAAATATTGTGGGTTGTTTTTTCTATGTTTAAGGTATTGAAACCCATAATGAAAGCCACTAAATCCCTGATAAACACTTTAGGCCCATTCCTAAAATTTTGTAGGCCTCAAATCCAGGTTTGAACACCCTGTACAAACTTTCCATGATATAAAAGTTCACACCCACCCATGTGAATTTCTCAAAAATATAAAATTTGGGCACACAGAGATAGACAAGGGTCACTAAAACTACTAGGATGCAAAAATTTTGCTTTAGCATGCATTATTTGTATCTTTTCAAGGTTGGTTCAAAGCATTAAGGCAAATTGGGTTTCATGAAGACATATTTTAGCTTAATATTTGTTTTCAAAAGCACCCTAGCCTAGATTCATTTTCAAAAGCACTTAGGCTAAGTAGTTTTATTTCAAAAAAGCACTTAGGTTAGCTTTTTCTTCTAAAATAGTTGCATCAGAAAAAAACCACACACTCACATTTCAAAAAATAGTTTCAGGGTTGGATTTCATCACCAATTCCCCACTAGATTTTTTTGAGGTCAAAGTTTTACCCTCCACCGGCTCATTACCCATTTAGTCACCATAGTAGCCCCCCAAGTGTGATCGTTTTGATCTTAATATCTGGGTGGTCATCCACTTTTGAGTGTTGGTTATCCAGATTTAATCACTGGAAGGTACCTTCGAAGTGGTCTAGTTTTAGAAATCCCCTTTATCATAGGGCCTTTAAAAATAATTAGTGGGTACAACTGATAATTACTACGCATGCCTTAAACACGAGGTTTAAGTGAAATACTTGATTAGGGATGGTAGCAACACATTGACAACGTGATATCTCTTCATGAGAGTATATTGAATCATTTCAGCATCTTGAGTCTCCCCCTTTGGATACCATTTTACTGAATTGGATTCCATTTAGGTTGCTATTCACCTGTTGGAAACATAGTTCTATTATGCATACCTTTGGATGTTGTAGGAGGTTCTATGCTATGAAATACATGTTTCAAGTAGAATTCATCCATACGTATGGTTTGTTCTTAGGACAAATACAATACTCCCATCAAAACACACAAAATCCACAAATATTTTCTTATTGTTCGAGTCACGAAAGTGATTACAACAACATACAAAAATTGCTCACAACTCACTTGCTAGTTTTCTATAGTTGGTAACATCACATGCGCTTCACTCTATCTATTCTATTGAAATTATAACCCCTTATTCAATAATTTATTTTCTTCTACTCCATCATCATCATTCATTGATATTTTAATCATTTATGCCAATTTATCCTTTCCGAAGGCTTGAAATTGTGCATTCATCACTTCTAAAATAAGGGTCATATTTGACCTAAATTTTCACCTATAAAATCACCTCCAAATTTTTTAAAACTACCACTATTGGATCAGGATCAAAAATAGCTTTCCAATGGTATAATTTTTATCCAATTTTGACATCGTTTGGTCCTCCAAACTATAAAAACACTGCATTTGGGTTGACCAAAAAATTTGCACATCCTTGTGTGAATATTTTGGTTTGCACCCCCCATACGAACCTAGCTTGTAGTTCTTAAAATTGCACAAAAACTTACACAGAGCACATAGAGGTAAAAAAAATCACAAATCCACCTTCTATTTCTATTTTATCGAGGTTCACACCCCTTGTGTAAAATTTTGAGTACAAAAAAGTTTGCACCCCCTCATGCAAACCCGTGTTTTTAAAAAAAGAATGGTCCAAAACCAGTCATAGAGCATTCATAAGTATAAAATTCATAATCTTTGGTAGTCTCTTCATAGTTGCACACATCATCATGTAGGATTATAATCTTATCCCTTCTTCTCCATCCACTTCATTAGGGTACTCAGAGGTAGCCATTGTTGCCCCTTCTCATACTCTTTCTGCTTCCTCCCACAACTCCTCTCCACCTCTCACATTGTCCTCTAGGATTTTATCCTATGATAATGATGTGAGACATAACACTCTTCCTCCTTCTCCTCCCATGGATGCTCCTCCCACTTTCCCATTTTTGCATCATCATGCTTCCTACCATTCTTCTCCTCATTTAGGATCACATATTCCACCTATTCTTTCTCCACCTTAACTTCCATTTCATATCACACAACAGATTGGCATTTACCAACCTTATCGATCCCCATTCTTGCATTCTTTATCTCATCCACCTCCATATTCTTCTTCATATCAATCATCGCCATCCATAACTGAAATTCATTCTCGTCCCATTTCCATACCTCCATATCCTCCACCCATTGACATGTGACACATATTGGCATGTCTCGATACACTTGAGTTACATATGAGGTACTTTCAATGTCATACATCTATCCATAATGCAATCATGTTGGGTTCCACAATTCCTTATGCCCCACTAACCCCTCATCCTCAACAAATGGGTTCTCCCCAACCTAGGAAAGCATTCAATTCATCACTACCTAGTCCAAATTCCATTCAAACACAAAATTCTCCACATTCTACTCATTCTCCCACCATTCCTTTTGAGACTCTATCTCAAACCTTCCAATAGCTACATCGCACAGGCTGCTTAATTCTACCTGAGGTCAAATTATTCAATCCAAATTATCCAAAACCCAAAGGGTACAATGAGCACCAATTTTGTGTTTATCATCACCAACAAGGGCATGATATTAATACTTATCATATTTTAACACATTTTATCCACAACATGATGGATGAGGATACAACATCACGAACCAATCACACTACTTGTTAGTCTTACAATGACACTGAGAGGGGGGGTGAATCAGTGTAGCTCTTTAAACTTAAATTCATAGCTCTTAAAACTAAAATAATGAAACCTTAAAACCAGATAAAGCAAGTATCACAAGAGAACATCACACAACACAAGATTTAACGAGGTTCACCAATGTGGCTACTCCTCAAAAATGACTGCTTGGACTACCATCCAAATCCAACCTTTGCAAAGCAACAACTTTACAAACAATTTACCAGCACCCACTGGAAGGAGCACCAACCCCTGATTTATCTGCACCAACAGAAAGGAGCACCAACCCCTGATTTACCAGCACCAACTGGAAGGAGCACCAACCCCTTATGCCAAGCACCAACTTGGACTTCAATTCTGAAACTAGAAGATTGATAGTAAGATACCTTTGCTTTTGCTAGACCCTGACTGGTCTTCTTCACCTTTGCTTTCTCTGCACACTCTGCTTTCTCTGCGCAATCACTTTGCACACTCTGCTTCGCTACAGTCAAACTTCACGATCGTCTTCTCCCTTTTGTGCACTCTGCTTTCTTAGCGAATTTCGCACTTAGCATGATTCGACATGACTTGCTCTCTGTGCACAATGACCGTATTTCACACTCATTCAACATACTTCTCAAATCTCCAAACAACCCTCCTTTTATAACAAAATTGTTGTGATGAAAAACCCTAATCTTAGTCGGTTGTAAACCCTAATCTTAGTCGGCTTTCACAACAACTGTAAACCCTAATTTTAGTCGGTTGTCATCGGTCTTCGTCGGCTTCAACTCAACCATGAAAATACAACATGTCGCGATATCATGACACTTTTTCTTTCTCTCTCTTTCTCCTTGCTTTGGACCATGAAAATGCAACATGTCACGATATCGTGACACTTTTTCTCCTTGCTCTTTCTCTTAGCTTTGGCCCATGAAAATACAACATGTCACGATATCGTGACACTTTTGCCTCCGTATGCTTTCTCTATTCCTTTGTCGTGAAAATGCGACATTGCGCGATATCGCGACACTTTTGTTATTCTGCCTGCCTACCCTTCTTGAGTCGTGAAAATGCGACATGTCGTGATATCGTGACACTTTTGTTATTCTGCCTGCCTGCCCTTTTGAGTCATGAAAATGCGACATGTCGTGATATCGTGACATTTTTGCTTCTCTGCCTTCCTATCCTTTTCGAGTCACAAAAATACGACATGTCACGAAATCATGACACTTCTACCTTCGAAGTCTTCTTCTCTGCTTTTGTCATGAAATCGTGACACTTATGCTTTCGTACTTCACTTCTTTGCTTTTGTCATGAAATCGTGACACTTATGCCTTCGAAGTCTTCTTCTCTACTTTTGTCATGAAATCGTGACACTTCTGCTTATGTACTTCACTTCTTTGCTTTTGTCATGAAATCATGACACTTATGCCTTCGAAGTCTTCTTCTCTGCTTTTGTCATGAAATCATGACACTTCTTTTATTTCCTTCTTTGCTTTTGTCATGAAATCATGACACTTCCCTCAAGTCTTCTTCTCTGCCTTTGTCATGAAATCATGACACTTCTGCTTCCATACGCTTCCTCTCTTTCTTTTGTCGTGAAAATGCGACATGTCATGAAATCGTGACACTTTTCAAACTTACTTTCTCTCTCCTATTTTAGTCGCGAAAATGCGACATGTCACGAAATCGTGACACTTTTCCAACTTACTTTCTCTCTCCTATTTTAGTCACGAAAATGCGACATGTCATGAAATCGTGACACTTTTCTTACTTGTTCTCTTTCTTCGAACTTGTCGCGAAATCATGACACTTCTTCCTGCTTTCTCTTTTTCTTCCAACATGTCACGAAATCATGACAGTTTTTCCACTTGCCTTTTTCTCTTCCAACATGTCACGAAATCGTGATAGTTTTTCCTGCTTTCTCTTTCTCTTCCAACATGTCATGAAATCGTGACAGTTTTTCCACTTGCCTTTTTCTCTTCCAACATGTCATGAAATCGTGACAGTTTTTCTGCTTTCTCTTTCTCTTCCAACATGTCGCGAAATCGTGACAATTTTTCCACTTGCCTTTTTCTCTTCCAACATGTCACGAAATCGTGACAGTTTTTCCTATTTTCTCTTTCTCTTCCAACATGTCACGAAATCGCGACAATTTTTCCTGCTTTTTCTCTCTTCCAACATGTCGCAAAATCGTGATAGTTTTTCTTCCTCTTGTATATGTCGCGATATCGCGACACTTTTCTTACTTGTCTTTTTCTTTGATCTTTTGCATATGGGCCACTTCGGTCTTCTTGGAAAATCATTGTACATACTATGAGTAACCTTTGAACTCCTATCTTCTGCATCTGAATAGCTTTTGAACTTCCTATCCATTGCATCAACAGATCTATCTGACTGTGTTGACAACAATGACAATACTGTTGCTGCACCTTGCTCAACAATCTCCCCCTTTGGAATTGTTGGCAACACATGTGCAATTTCCTGTAACTCTTCTCCCCCTTTGACAATAATACCAAAGGGCTACTGCAGACTCCCCCGAGTCCATGCACAACATTCTCGGGCACAATTTATTACACTTAGCAAAAATCATGAACATGAGCAAAAAGATAATCAAATACTTAAATGCTCCCCCCGAGAATGTGATCCCTGTAGCTAGTCAATTCTTGGGAAGTGTGACCACTCCCAATTTATTGTGAAGGTACTCAAAAAACTTCCTTGGGCAATGGTTTTGTGAAGATATCTGCTACTTGCTCTGTAGTTGGAACAAAATCCAACTTAACCTCACCTTCTGCAACTTTCTCCTTCAAAAAGTGATACCTGATAGCAATGTGTTTTGTGCGTGAATGCATAACCGGATTCTTGGAGATGTTAATGGCATTGGTGTTATCACACTTAACTGATATTGGCTCACTGAAGCTAATACCAAGATATTTCAGGGTTTGTTTCATCCACAATACCTACGTACAACATGTTGTCGCTGCAATATATTCTGCCTCTATTGTCGATAAAGAAACTGACTCTTGTTTCTTACTGTGCCATGCGACCAATCTGTCTCCAAGATAGAATGCACCTCCACTGGTACTCTTTCTGTCATCTACACATCCTGCCCAATCTGCATCTGAATACGAAATAAGGGTGAAGTCTTTACCTTTTGGATACCATAACCCATACTCCATAGTACCCTTGAGGTACCGAAGAATCCTCTTCTATTGTTGTCACATGAGTCTCCTTGGGATTAGCCTGAAATCGTGCTACCATGCATACTGCCTACAAAATATCTGGTCTGGTAGCTGTCGAGTATAGTAAGCTTCCAATCATAGATCTGTACATGGTTTGATCAACAGGTGGAGATTTGTCATCCTTGCTCAACTTGCAACCTGTCGTCATGGGAGTGCTAACTGGCTTACAATCCTCCATTGTGAACCTTTTTAACATCTCTTTTACATATTTAACTTGAGAAATAAATATGCCCTTCTTACTTTGATTAACTTGCAACCCGAGGAAATACGACAGTTCACCAATCATTGACATTTCAAATTCTTTCTGCATCTTATTTGCTAAATCTTTACATGACTCATCTTTCGTTGCTGCCAAATATGATATCATCTACGTATACAACAAGAACAATAAGATGCCCATTTTTTGTTTTGACATACAAATTACTATCCACCATACCTTTCTTAAACCTTTGTTGAGTGAGATAGTTGTCTAGCCTTGCATACCATGCTCGGGGTGCCTGTTTTAAGCCATATAATGCTTTCTTCAACTTGCAAACCAAGTTGGGATCATCACCAAGTTGGAAACCATCTCGGTTGCTCAATATAAACCTCTTCTTCAAGTTTCCCATTCAAAAACGCTGATTTCACATCCATTTGATAAACTTTGAAATTCTTGTAGACTGCTAAAGCCAGAAACATTCTAATTGCCTCTAGTCTAGCTACTGGTGCAAAAGTTTCCTCAAAGTCAATGCCTTCAACTTGTGCATAACCCTTACATACCAATCTTGCTTTATTTTTGACTACCTGTCCGTCTTCATTCAATTTATTTCAAAAAATCCATTTAGTCTCGATTATATTTTTATTTGCAGGTCTAGGTACTAACTCCCAAGTTTCATTTTTCTCGATCTGATCTAATTCTTCATTTATTGCCTTCATCCAACTTTCATCTTTGCTTGCGTCAGCAACATTTTTGGGCTCAATGCTGGATAATAGAGAGTAGTTACTTACTACTCTTCTTCTTGTCTGAACACCAACTTTGGGGTCTCCAATTATTTGCTCTCTAGGATGATTTTTCTGCCAGCTGCCTATTTTGAATTTCTTATTTTCTTCCACTTTTGAATCACAACTTAAATCATCTGAGTCAATTTTTTGTATCTTTTCCATTTTGTTTTCCTCATCTCCTTCAATAACCTCTTCATAAATTGGGTAGTTCATTTCATAGCTAATTACTCGTTCTCTACCTTCATCAAATTTAACATCGACACTGTCCACAATTTTCTTTAGCCTCTTGTTGTAGCATTTGTAAGCTTTGCTTTTTGATGAATAACCAACAAAAATACCTTCATCTGCTCTATCTTCAAACTTACCAAGATTATCTTCAGTTCTTTTGATATAGCACTTGCTGCCAAAAACTTTGAGGTATTTTGTTGTTGCCCTTTTACTGAACCACAACTCATAAGGAGTTTTGCTTTCATGTGTTCTCAGCATGTACCTATTTTGGATATACACCGTAGTATGGACTGCTTCTTTCCAAAATATGTCTGCTACTCTACTTTCAACCAACATAGTCCGTGCCATTTCCTGCACTGTCCTGTTCTTTCTTTCTACCACTCCATTCTGTTGAGGTGTCTTGGTTGCTAAAAACTGTCTCCTAATACCGTATTTTTCATAGTACTCTACAAACTCCTCTGAAATGAATTCTCCTCCTCTATCTGATCTTAAACATTTGATCCTCTTTCCTGTTTCATTCTCAACATGGTTTTTGAAAATCTTGAACATATCAAAAGCTTTTGATTTGTGCTTCAAGAAGAATATCCATGTCATTCTAGAATAGTCATCAATGCACAACATAAAATATTTGTCACCATTTATGCTTTGTGTTCTCATGGGTCCACATAAATCAGTGTGTATTAGTTCCAAAGGTTTGCTTGTGTAGTACTCTTTTGTTTTGAATGTGACTCTAGTTTGCTTCCCCTTTTGGCATGAAGCACAAATGTTGTTTGCAGGTTTGCTGATGGTGGGAATATCTCTCACTGCCCTTTTTGAGCTGATTTTTACTAGATTATCAAAACTGATATGACCGAGTCTCTTGTGCCACAACCAATTTTCTTCTTCCTGTCCAATAAAACAAGCTCCTTTTGAAGTCTCTGAGAGCGTGTACGAGGTTACCGATGTCCTTGATCCAGTTGCTATCAATTTTCCACTGTTTGTTTTTCTGACTTCACAACCCTGCTTCATAAAAACTACTTCATGACCTTTATCACAAATCTGACTTACGCTCAACAAGTTATGTTTCAAACCATCCACAAACAAGACTTCTTCTGACTTAATTTTTCTGTCACTAATTTTAACTGAACCTTTGCCAACTATCTTAGCTCCATCATTATTTCCAAACTTTATTGAACCACCTTCATATTTCTGTAACTTCTCAAATTTCTGTTTGTCACCTGTCATATGACTGGAGCATCCACTATCAAGTATCCATGGTACATATTTATTCTGTGCTTTAAATGTTGTTTGTACGATTAAGGATTCCTTTTCTTCCTTAAGTCGCTCTTTTCCTTTCCACTCCATTTTGATAGTAGTTTTGGGCTCTTGTTTTGCCTTTCCCTTATCAGTAGCTTGTGCATGTTTTTCGGGAAGTTTTCTATTTTGTCTCATCCTATTTGGTTGAAATTTTCTTCCCTGAAACTGATTTGATGCAAATGTACTTCTATAGTTTCTTGCAATGTGCCCAAAATTATGACAGTTATAACATTCTACTGTATAATTCATCAGAGGAGAAAAAGCATTTCTACTGGTGAAATTCCTTGGTCTTACATTATATTTGCAGTTTGAGATTTTATGTCCATAGCCATTGCATTTAAAATAGAAACCAGAAAAGGGATAATTGAACCTGGGTGATGGTCTTTGCCATGTTGCCGTAGGAGCCATAGGTCTTCTTCTTCTTTGATGTGTGACATTGGTGAATCCATCATTGTCAATTCTCCTTTCGTGCCTGGCATTATTGCTTTCTTTTGCATGAGACGTTTTTCCTTGATCAACCTGTTTCTTATCTTCATTCTTTATGGATTCTACATTTCTGGCCTTTGATCCATTTGATGATTCTCCCTCGATGAAACCCAGACCAAATTTGATGCCTACAGGCCTTTGGTCATTTATGATCTTATCTAGCTTCATAGAACTTTCTTCACGTTTGTGATAACAACTAATTTTCTTATTCATCTCTTCTAGCTGCATTCTTAAACCAACAATCTCTTCTTCTAGCTTGCTGCAATAATCTATTTTCATGGTTATTTGCACTTCGAGATCTTCGGAGATTTTCTTGGATTCTTCTATCTGTACTTTCAAACTGGTTATGATTTCATTTGCATCCTCAAGCTTTCTTGAAATTTTCTTATTCTTTTTCCTTTCTATCTTCCACTCTTCAAGTGCAGAGATCAACTCACCTTCTAGATCTACTTCAGCCTCAGGGTTTTCACCACATACTTCAGAGTTCACTCCTTCTTCCTTTTCTGATTTTACTTCTTCAAATGCCATGAAAAGAGCTTCACCTGTTTCCTCTTCAGAATCCTCATCGGAGCTGTCTTCTGATGAACTGGCATTCCTGGAGATGAAACTTTTCTTCTTGAAGTTGCCTTTTCTGAAATTCGTTTTCTTCTTCCAGTCACTTCTTTCTTGGTGCGATCCTTCATCATTTTTGTTCTTCTCTTTAAGTGGACATTTAGTCGCAAAATGCCCAATGCCTCCACAGTTGAAACATTTAAACGGTAGCTTCCCTCTGTATTTTCCTTTTCCCTTTTTTAGTTTTCTAACAAAGTTTGCTTCCATTTCATCTGATGTCTCTTCTTCCTCGGACTCTTGTTTTGCGTTTTTATTTTTAAGGGCTTTAAAATCCGCTTCTCTGTCTGTGGGTTTAGATCTTCCTATCCTCATCTCATATGCAGTCAAAGAACCATACATCTCATCTATACTAAAATAATTTAGATTTTTAGCTTCTTCTATCGCTGAGACTTTAGAATCAAACCTTTGAGGAAGAGATCTTAATACCTTTTTCACGATGGCAGAGTCTTCGATATCCTCGCCGAGTCCTCTGATCGCATTAATGATTCCATTAACTCTCAGCATATATGCCTCAATGTTTTCATCGTCATTCATTTTTAATGCTTCGAACTGAGCTCGATGTGTCTGTAACTTGGCCTCCTTGATCTTATCGTCTCCTTCATGAATACTCCTCAGTTTGTCCCATATCTCTTTTGCCGTATTATAGCTCATGATCTTTACTAGTTCACTGTCTGCTAATCCGCACATGAGAGCATTTTTTGCTTTTGAGTTATTTTCAAACAGTTTCTTTTCATTAGCCTCTTTTGGAGGAGTGATGGGTATTGTGTATCCACTAACTACTGAATCCCAGATGTCATAACCCAAAGCACAGAGATATGTCTACATCCTGATTCTCTAGAATGCGTAATTAGATCCGTCAAACAATGGTGCTTTGTTTGATGAGAAGCCTTCACCACCTGCCATTGTGTTACTTCCAAGATCACCCTAGCCGGTTAAGCTTGTACAGGAACTTAGCTCTGATACCAATTGTTAGTCTTACAATGACACTGAGAGGGGGGGTGAATCAGTGTAGCTCTTTTAAACTTAAATTCATAGCTCTTAAAACTAGAAAAATGAAACCTTAAAACCAGATAAAGCAAGTATCACAAGAGAACATCACACAACACAAGATTTAACGAGGTTCACCAATGTGGCTACTCCTCAAAAATGACTGCTTGGACTACCATCCAAATCCAGCCTTTGCAAAGCAACAACTTTACAAACAATTTACCAGCACCCACTGGAAGGAGCACCAACCCTTGATTTATCTGCACCAATAGAAAGGAGCACCAACCCCTGATTTACCAGCACCAACTGGAAGGAGCACCAACCCCTTATGCCAAGCACCAACTTGGACTTCAATTCTGAAACTAGAAGATTGATAGTAAGATACCTTTGCTTTTGCTAGACCTTGACTGGTCTTCTTCACCTTTGCTTTCTCTACGCACTCTGCTTTCTCTACGCAATCACTTCGCACACTCTGCTTTGCTACACTCGAACTTCACGATCGTCTTCTCCCTTTTGTGCACTCTGCTTTCTTAGAAAATTTTGCACTTAGCATGATTCGACATGACTTGCTCTCTACGCACAATGACCGTATTTCACACTCATTCAACATACTTTTCAAATCTCCAAACAACCCTCCTTTTATAACAAAATTGTTGTGATGAAAACCCTAATCTTAGTCGGTTGTAAACCCTAATCTTAGTCGGCTTTCACAACAACTGTAAACCCTAATTTTAGTCGGCTGTCATCGGTCTTCATCGGCTTCAACTCAACCATGAAAATACAACATGTCACGATATCGTGACACTTTTTCTTTCTCTCTCTTTCTCCTTGCTTTGGACCACGAAAATGCAACATGTCACGATATCATGACACTTTTTCTCCTTGCTCTTTCTCTTAGATTTAGCCCACGAAAATACATGTCACGATATCGTGACACTTTCACCTCCGTACGCTTTCTCTATTCCTTTGTCACGAAAATGTGACATTGCATGATATCATGACACTTTTGTTATTCTGCTGCCTACCCTTCTTGAGTCACGAAAATGCGACATGTCGCGATATCATGACACTTTTGTTATTCTGCCTGCCTACCCTTCTTGAGTCATGAAAATGTGACATGTCATGATATCGTGACACTTTTGCTTCTCTGCCTTCTTGTCCTTTTTGAGTCACGAAAATGCGACATGTCATGAAATCGTGACACTTCTGCCTTCGAAGTCTTCTTCTCTACTTTTGTCATGAAATCATGACACTTCTGCTTTCGTACTTCACTTCTTTGCTTTTGTTGCAAAATCGTGACACTTCTGCCTTCGAAGTCTTCTTCTCTACTTTTGTCATGAAATCGTGACACTTTTGCTTCCGTACTTCACTTCTTTGCTTTTGTCACGAAATCGTGACACTTCTGCCTTCGAAGTCTTCTTCTTTACTTTTGTCATGAAATCGTGACACTTCTACTTTCGTACTTCACTTCTTTGCTTTTGTCATGAAATCGTGACACTTCTGCCTTTGAAGTCTTCATCTCTGGTTTTGTCGTGAAATTGCAACACTTCTACTTCCGTACGCTTCCTCTCTTTCTTTTGTCACGAAAATGTGACATGTCGCGAAATCGTGACACTTTTCAAACTTGCTTTCTCTCTCCTATTTTAGTCGTGAAAATGTGACATGTCACGAAATCGTGACACTTTTCCAACTTACTTTCTCTCTCCTATTTTAGTCGCGAAAATGTGACATGTCACGAAATCGTGACACTTTTCTTACTTGTTCTCTTTCTTCGAACTTGTCGCGAAATCGTGACACTTCTTCCTGCTTTCTCTTTTTCTTCCAACATGTCACGAAATCATGATAGTTTTTCCACTTGCCTTTTTCTCTTCCAACATGTCACGAAATCGTGACAATTTTTCCTGCTTTCTCTTTCTCTTCCAACATGTCACGAAATCGTGATAGTTTTTCCACTTGCATTTTTCTCTTCCAACATGTCGCGAAATCGTGATAGTTTTTCCTGCTTTCTCTTTCTCTTCCAACATGTCGCGAAATCGTGATAGTTTTTCCACTTGCCTTTTTCTCTTCCAACATGTCGCAAAATCACGACAGTTTTTCCTACTTTCTCTTTCTCTTCCAACATGTCACGAAATCGTGACAGTTTTTCCTGCTTTTTCTCTCTCTTCCAACATGTCGCGAAATCGTGATAGTTTTTCTTGCCTATGTATATGTCGCGATATCGCGACACTTTTCTTACTTGTCTTTTTCTTTGATCTTTTGCATATGGGCCACTTCGGTCTTCTTGGAAAATCACTCGTACATACCTTGAGTAACCTTTGAACTACTGTCTTCTGCATCTGAATAGCTTTTGAACTTCCTGTCCACTGCATCAACAGATCTATCTGACTGTGTTGACAACAATGACAATATTGTTGTTGCACCTTGCTCAACACTACTTCCTCACATAAGAACAGTGACACAACTCCAAATCCATTGTCCCATCCAGTACAACCACCACCACATGTTCATACTTTCGCATCTATTACCTTTCCTTGAAAAGTTCATGTACATGGCCACACTTCTTATCAAGGTATTAGTCATAATCATCTTACGACTATAATTTCACATCCTCTGAGGCACTATCCTTCAACAACATAGTATTTATTTTGGTTTCACTAACCTCCCCTTATTTCCTTATACATATTATATCTTTCGTACTTCTTCAATTCTGTATTTCCTCCCCTCTTCATCACCCATATTCTTCCACTAGGGGAATTTTTCCTCCTCATAAATCATATGCTACAATTGGAGGAGCTTCTCCCCTACCACCTCATCTTCTCCAATTTAGGATATTCTCCTCCTTCCACCTCATATCTCATACTTAGGGGAGTTTCTCTCCTTCCAATATGTCTTCTACAATTAGGAGACTCCTCATCCTTACAAACCAAATTCTACAATTAGAGGTATTTTCCTTCTTTTAATCACCTCAACATATTTTATTATACTCTATTATCATCATCCCATCCGTTTCATCACTTCTAGAATAAGGGTCATATTTGACCTAACTTTTCACCCATTAAATCACCTCCAAATTTTGTAAAACTACCACCATTAAATTGGGCTCTAAAAGAGATTTCCAATGATATAAGTTTTGCCCAATTATAACATTGTTTGATCCTCTAAACTGCTAAAAAATTGCACCTGGATCACCTGGAAAAATTCACATGGACCCGTGCTAATATTTTGGTTTGCACCCCCATGCAAACTTGATTTTTCCAATGGAATTCACAATTTTATGCATGGATCCTATCTATGCTTACATTTCATATTTTCTACATCTTTTCACATCTTATTTTTCATAATTATCCTCATATTCATAAATAGAGGATTTCTCTTCCTTCTCATCCATCTTATTCAACTAGGAGGACTCCTCCTTATCATTCACCTTCTACAATTAGGGGAGCTTCTCCCCTACCAACCCATATTTTCCAATTGAGGAATTTCTCTTCCTTCCAACTCATTTATCATATCTCAAGGGGTTTCATCTCTCTCCAACCCATATTACACACATGGGGGAGTTTTCTCTTCATCCAACTCCTCTTCTACATTTAGTGGAGTTACACCTTCTTCTAACTCCTCTTCTACATCTAGAAAAAATTCACCTTCTCCTACCACTTATTTCATAATTGGAGGGAGTTCTCTCTTCCTCCAACACCTCTTCTATACATAGCAAAGATTCACCTTCTCCTACTACTTCCTTCATCATTAGAGGAGCTTCATATTATTCCACCACATATTCCACCATTGGAGGCGTTTCATATTCCTCCAAGCACCACTTCCACACTTAGTGGAGATTCACCTTCTACCACTTATTTTAGACTGGAGGAAGTTCATATCTCTCCAACACTTCTTATACATATAGAGAGGTTCATCTCCCTCTAACACATATTCCACCCTTGGAGGAGTTTCATCTTCCTTCAACAACTTTGCTATACATAGTGGAGATTCACATTCTCTTTTCACTTCATTTATCATTGGAGGAGTTTTATCTTTCTCCAACACCTCTGCTATACATAGCATAGATTCACATTCTCCTATCACTTCATTCATCATTGTTAGAGTCTTATATTCCTCCAACACCTCTTTTAAACTTCACAGATATTCAAATTCTCCTACCATGTCTTTCATCATTGGAGGAGCTTCATATTCTTCCACCATATCTTCCACCATTGGAGGAGTTTCATCTTCCTCCAAGAATTGTTTCCACACTTAGTGGAGATTCACCTTATCCTTCCACTTATTTCATACCAAGGGGGACTTCATATTCCTCCAAAACTTCTTCTACATCTAGCAAGGTTCATCTCCCTCTAACACATTTTCCACCCTTGGAGGAGTTTCATCTTCCTCCAACACCTATTTTATACTTAGTAGATATTCACATTCTTCTATCACTTCATTCATCATTGGACGAGTTTCATATTTCTCCAACACCTCTTCTATACATAGTAAATATTCACATTCCCCTATCACTTCATTCATAATTGGAGGAGTTTCATCTTCCTCCAACACCTCTGCTATACATAATGGAGATTCATATTCTCCTATCACTTCCTTCATTCATCATTGGGGGAGTCCTCTCTTCCTCCAACACCTCTTATACACTTCATGGAGATTCACATTCTCCTACCACATATTTCATCATTGGAGGAGCTTCATATTCTTCTACCACATCTTCCACCCTAGGAGGAGCTTCATCTTCTTCCACAACATCTTCCACCCTTGGAGTATTTTCATCTTCTTCCACCACATCTTCCAAAATTAGGGGGGGTTATCTCCTTACCACTCATCACATCTCACAACATATCATCTTATTCCAATATATTTCAATCAACACATCCATCACTAGGCACTTCACAAGGTTGCATCCTTTGCCTTGCATTCACCTCTCACCCCATCCACAACACACTCATCATTGGTAGGTTCTAGTGCAACAACAACACACACTAGTCTCACAACCTACCACTCATTCCATTCATCAGGTACTAGGGCATCCACCACCAATGTTGGTCCCACCATAATTCCATTCATCCATAGCAGGTTCTAGTACTACCACCACAAGTACTGGTTCCACAACCTACAACCAATTATGTTCATCATGCACCAGTACAAAAAGAACAAGCACTGGTCCTCCACCACATCATTCCACATCAATGGGTACTAGGGCCATAAAAATCCAATGCTAGTTCCCCAAAACCCACTCATTCAACATATTTATATTCTAGTACTACCACCACAAGTACTGGTTCCACAACCTGCAACTCATTCCATTCATCATGCACTAGTACAACAAGAACATGTATTGGTCCACCAAATCATTCCATATCAGTAGGTACCAGGGCCATAAAAATCCAATGTTGGTTCCTCAACCCCCATTCATTCCACATCTATTGGTACTAGTACAATCACCACCAGTACTGGTTCTACAATCCGTAACTCATTCCATTCATAAAGCACCAGTGCTGCAAGAATAAGTACTGGTCCTACACCAAATCATTCCAAAATCAATGGGTACCAAGGCCATAAACAACCAATGTTGGTTCCCAAATCACCACTTATTCCACATCTAAAGGTACCAGTACAATCACCACCCATACTGATTCCACAACCTGTAACTCATTACATTCATCACGTACTAGTGCAACAAGAACACACATTGGTCCTCCACCACATAATTCCATAATAAGTGTATACCAAGTCCATAAACATCCAATGTTGGTTTCCAAACAACCACTCATGCAACAACACATGTGAGGTTGATAATATTTTACCCTTTGCCTCGCCCTCATCAATCTATTGTTAGGTTAAAAATGTTGTGCCCTTTACCTTACATTCAAGGTTTTTCCATGAACCTCAAAGCATATGGCCCACAAAAATCAATGGCTAGGTTCAAAAGGTTGCATCCTTTTGTCAAAGGTTGCACCCTTTGCCTCACCCTATCACAAAGTTTATTGGTGCACCAATGAGCTTCAGAGGTTTGAGAGTACACACTTGGGCATGTGAAATTCCCAATCTACCTCAAAATTGGTCCCTAAAGCACATGTATTGGTTTCAACACCCCAACAACTAGCAAGGTAAATCAGGGGAGGTTAAGAGCCTCATGTTACTAGGGATTGCATGCCCCCATACCTAGACCCCAAACCACCTCTCACCATGGTGTATGCAAGGTGAGATCATTCCTTATATTTTTGTGCAACACATAGTTAGATTTATTTTAAAATATACTTCTATTCAGTGCTTCTTTCATTGCATTATAATAGATTTGGTTTCTTGAGGAAGTTTCTTAGTCTAGTTTCAATTCTTGTCATTTCAATTTCTATAATTTATTTCCAAAAGTATTAGGTTAGATTTGATTTCATGAGGAAGCATTCTAGCTTAGATTTATTTTAAAATGTACTTCTATTTAGTCTTGCTTTCAATGCATTAGAATATATTTGATTTCGTGAGGATGCATCTTAGTTTAGTCTAGTGTAGACATAGCCTAGCATAGCATAGGTGTACCAAGTTACACCGTTTATGCTAGCATATCCATAGCCTAACATCACATTTGGGAGTTTTTCTACTCATTACAACTCATTTCTTTCAATTGGGGGACCTCTCCTCCTCACCATCCATTTATTATAATTGGAGGACTTCTCCCCCTACCATCCTTATTCTAACATTGAGGGACTTCTCCTACTTGCACTCCATCTCCTATCATTAGGGGTATATTTTCCTATTTTCAAATCACCTCATTCTCATTTCTCAACTTCCCTATAACCTATTCCTTGCTTGCATTGATAGATATTTCACACATATACACTATATTCCACATGATCAATCATCACATACTCAATATTGGAATTGACGTTTGTCCAAGAAATTTTTTTAAGACTATCTTTAGCTATCATTTTTTGGGGAAGACATGCAGCAAAATGTCTCTTCTCTACAACGTCCCAATATAATCATAATGTGGTAAGTTGCATGCCATTGGATGTTGAGGGCTCATGTATATGCACTATCATGAGTAGGACCGATATATTATTGACTAGTTGACTGAATCAAACCATGATTTAAATTTTATCCAAGGCAAAGTTCCAAATATATTTGTCCCTTTCAAAGTTGCAGCATCTTACACTGATCATGATCGCAAGACCATCTAGCATCTACTTCTTCAATACCATCATCATGGCTCATCCACTTCCACCAATTCTTTATCATAGGGAGGTTTTCCTCCCCTCATCTACTCGCTTTCATAATTAGGGAGTTACGTTTCCACTTCAATCCACTTCAATGACTGAGGGAGTTCTCCTTCTATCTCATAAAATTCTTGACTAAGAGAGTTCATCCTTCTTCCACAACATATTTCACCACACTCTCATATTGATCGCATATATGGTTGAGCCTCACAAATATTTTTTTTTTCCATGTCAAAGATTCTATAAAATAAGGCATTTTATTTTGGATTTACCCCACACTTCTCAATGAGCATCCAAACAAAGGGAAATTCATTATTCATCACTAGGAGATATTTTTTGTCAATGCAACCATGATGGCATCCTTCGAAATTATCTCGAACTACACACAAACCCAACACTTCATTAAGAATCATATTACACATGGGTTAGTATTGGCCTACACTAGAGCATGGTTATTGTGAATACATTTATCCATACATCACATGGCAACACCATGCTAATATTACACTTTTTATCATCTCAAGCACTCCAGTTGGTTCAATATATGTGTTCCTTTCCTCAATGGGGTTTGTATTTTATTGATAAAATACTCTCTATCCCATATAATAATACTACAAAGTATTTTACAAATTGGGTTCAAGACATTCTTCTCATTCAAACGACAGGTATTACAATCATCAAATTCATTACTTCACACATAACCTGTTGCTTTGACATCTCTTCCATGGTCATATCTAATAACAACATGTTTTTCTAGACCAATAATATTCATGCATTATATGAGAAATTTAATTGAACTTACCCATAAAACCAAATGCATCATTATTCATACAAAACCATTGTAGAGTCATCACATTTAAACTATAATTGGAGCAATAATAGTTTTGAAATATACTACCCCTAGAACTTGAGCTTCTCATCATTGTGCATATCAATAATAAAATTTATCAATTATGATACTGCTCATCCAGCAAAGTAAGACTAGTTAACACTCTTCGATGAATGTTGCATTTACATCATTAAACACACACACACACCTTTATCAAGATTATATTTTTATGTGCCTCTCATAGCAAGGTACATCCATGATAATTTCAAGTCAAATATCTAGTCCTTGAAGAGAACCAATAGATCACTAGCCAACTGTGCCACATTCATGTTAAATTTATGCCTAATTGGTTAGGTTCATACATTGTTACACATAAATTTGGTTCTGAGGCATATTGTCTTACTCATATTGAAGATCTTGCTGACCTTGAACCCATCAATATAATTCATCTTCGAGCATTTTATGCCTCATTATTTTCACATACATCTCACCATTATTTATACATACCATCATGACTATTACAAAAATACAAAAATTTAAAAACAATAACAACAATAATAAAAAAACCAAAATCAAAACCATCCATTCGTAGCGTATGTCTACATTGCATTCTTCATATTTATCCTAATTTTTTCTCCTTCTATTCTTCATATCCTTCCTCTTTCATCAATGTTGTATGGTCATGCTTTGAGTGGCTACATACCTTTGATTAGTTTCTTTTTCTTCCTTTCTCTCTCTTCTTCTTCTTCTTCTTTTCTATCCTCATATCATATCCTCTTCATTAATTTCATTACCCCATTCCATCAGATATATTTACGGGGAAACCATGTATAGTGTTTGCATACTCATGTCATTCATTGCATCATTCACTACATGATAACACATTTTTTCAACTCAGTCATTACACACAATATATCTCATTCTTCACATAGATTTACATGTATATATTATTTCTATATCCACATCTATACATATCCATTGTGACTACCACATCTGAAGAATTAAATACACACTTGCTAGCATGCCAGTTTTGGTGTCCAATCTTATTTTTATGAGACTAGATTATCAAAAGCTTTGTGTGATTTGACCATTTATAGTTAAGTCAATAAAACATAATCTAAATTTGGCAAATTATAAAGCACTTCAAGGCTTCCCTTGGCTATATTGAGCTCTTTTATGGATCAAATTGTACATCTTATACATTAAGTAAATTTTGAGAATATGATAGGCAATACTATGTGTATACTAGTCGTCTAGTGAAAGTCACTCTGCTCATCCTATCATTTGCATGATCTAAATAAAACCTTGAGGATCAAAAAAAGGACAAGCTACAAAAAAGGGGGTAGAAAACAAAAGAAAATTCCCAAAAATAGCATTACAAAAGCAAAAAAAAAATAAAAGCAAATAAAAAGAGTACTATGAAAAAGCTTGAATCCCTAAGGTCCTTAGGTCCATATTGAAATGAAAGGGTAGATCTCCATCGGAGCTATAGATGATTGACTGGCAGTGGAGGATACCTTACAAGTGGTGATATGTTTATTGCATTAATGACTTCTCATTTGAATAGACCACTGTGCACTCGTGGATGAGCTAGCTTATAGGCTAAATTAACAATCAGTTAAAACCATCCTCTCAAAATTGTTAAATGAACATCACTTCACATAAATTGGTCCATGATTGGCCTCTCATTAGTCAAGAAAGTTGATATTTTCAAATAATATTGCTCAGTTATTCAATGGATTTTATTTCTCAAACTATAATGCTTGATTCTTTTCAAATAACTATTCACATTCGACATCTTTGAAATAACAGAACAGATTGCAGCACTACTTGTTTTGTAATAATACAAGTGCCTTCTGTATCGACCAAATTTTTTGCACCCTTAACTTCAGGCTAAAGGATGCATAACCGGAAGGGGGGTGAGAAAATTATGTAGCAATACCTTGGATGGAGAGGCCCTTTGAAGGTCGTGCCTCTCGGGGGAGGGGTATAAAGGTGAATTTTTGACGGATGGTGGGGTTCACCAGGAAACTTTGAGTGGCAGTTTCCACACCTAGGTTGAGAATGGGTTTGATTTGTTTGTTTTATGTTCAATCATTCAGATTCCTAGGTTGGCCAAAATGAAGCTAAGCTATTCTATATGAAGATTCTAATTTATATGAAGACAAAAGACATAAATGAATCCTAATGTGATTGAATACAGAGAATATATAATGGAGAAGAGTACACCTAATTTTTGATGTCTGATGAAGATTATGAAGCTTGTAGGAGTCCATATCATCCCAGATATGACAGGATCATCCCAAATCATAGGAGATCATTCGAGATCACCCAATATCATTAACGACCTGACGAATTCGTCAGGCGAATTCGTCAGAAACCTGCAATCAAGAAAACAGACACCAAAAACCAAAAATACAATTGCAAGAATGATGCAAAATGATAGAAATAAGAGTATAGATGTTTGAATGATAAATCTAGATATCAAATTAAATGAGATGCACTATTTTGGAAAATTATTTTGAATTTTATCATGCAATTACGCTAAATGAGGTGAACTCCAAGATGCAAGATAAAAGTAAATTAATCTAATGCACCAATAAATAACGAAAATGAGATAGAGAATGCAAACTTAGGTCTCTGATTGCCCCCAAGCTGAATTGTAGACCGGATCATCTGTAATCGTACAAGATCATCATCGATATTGAAAGGATCGTCTAGAATTGTAGTTGAATCGCCTACGACGATCCAAGCTACCTTCGACTGAAACACAGTGAAATCCTACAAAAAAAACTTGAGAACACAAGTGCGAATGATAGAAAAAAGTAAAATTGTAGGGAGATAATCAGTCAGGCAGCCAGGTAGGGAGTTAGGGAGGGAATCAGGGGGATAAACTAGAAAAATCCTAGTTTATATAGGATTAGGGGGAGGTTAGGAGGTTGGGGATCATCCCAATCTGGGAGATCCTCAATGTGGGAATCTCCAACCGCATAGACACGCTTCTGCCCAAGTTGGAGAGGTCGTTAGAACAAAAGCTAATTACAAAAATTATATTTTGGGATGAAATAATCTAGATGTTTTGTTCCAGATGAATTCATCCAATTTGGGATGATATCGTCAGATCGATGACGATATCGTCCAATGGTCACAACAACCTCTAAAAATGGTGTGAAAAACAAGGTAAGCGGTTAACGGTCGATTTTGGGGTTAAAATTCAAATTTCTACTTTTTACTGATGGTTTAACCATGCCAATTTTAGGGTGCTACATTTTGCCCCATCTTTAGTGTATTTTCTGAAAAAAATGCGTTAAATACGAGTTCTTCATGCTTTACGAGAAAGCAAAAATTTATTCCATTTTTTAGACGATGATTCTAGGTCGAATCGCACGACTGTTTGCTATGGTGCCCCCTCTGAGTTTTTACCCAAATCAAACATTTGAGGTGAAAGTGCGGAAAAGAAAAAATTAAATAATAAAAAAATGTTATTTTTGAATAAAAATAAGCAAAATAGGGTAAAACCCTAATTCATTTTTACTGTTCACTTTCACTTTTTCAGAGCTCTATAGGCGAAATGGTGGAGACGACACATAGATCGATAGAGATACGATGCGGGTTGCGGATAAGGATCTAAACCTAGTTTTACTGTGTTTTTGACTTGATTTACTTATGTTTTGACTTGAATTTTAATTTTTTTTTGGGTGTTGCGGCCGTTTTTAGGCCAACGACAAAATTGTCTCTATATTGCCGATTTCGTCTAGGGACGAAATCGAAGAAATATGGGCGATCCCGTCCAATAAGGGGCGATCCCCAAATTGAATAAGTGAGATGATTTCGTCCCTTATTGGGTGATCCCATCCAATAAGGGGCGATCCTATTAAGGACAATTTTATCTAAATTTGGTACGATATTGTCCAATAATGGGCGATATCAACTTTGATTTTAATTGATTTTTTTTAATGATTATGTACTAATGATTTTTGTTGTTTTATTGCTTATTTTGTAGAGGGGATTGCTAAAGAGTCGGGAGTGGAAATACAGAGGTCTAAGAGATGATTTGGCTGCTCTCGATCAGGCTGAGTGAGATAGATTTGCAGAGGTATGACTGCAGCATGTGGTAGAGATGCCACAAATTCCTATAGACATGGGGCTACTGATAGCCCTAGTAGAGAGATGGTATCCAGAGTCATCCTACTTCTGGCTACCGATAGGGGAGATGACTCCCACTCTAGAGGATGTAATGAGGATCTTGAGGATCCCCATACACGGTCGATTCATGACGCCTTCAGCCAATCAGGTCCATGCCATGATGAGATTATGCACGAACCTGAGCTTCACCCTGGAGAAGGGCAGAGTGAACATCGAGGCATTGAGGTGGATGCCTAGGGCATATCGATTGACTCAGGTTCTGGAAAGGGTGGTGGGTGGCCTTCTTCTATGGGACTTGATCGACGTCGAGGACCCACGACATAGGATGGGATTTGATGGGACCACCTCCTCCACCTCAGGGTGGGAGAGGAGATGAGGCTGAGAGCTCGAGGTCTTCTCGAGACTAGATGCACATTGTACATAGACTATTTTTTAGATGATTGAGAATGCCAGGGTATATATTGTGGCATACCAATCCATTTTGATATGATGTATATACTTCTTGATATATATATGATGTTCTTTTTGTGATATGACTTGTGCATATGTTTTATGATGCTTTAATATTTTAATTGTTGATTGACTATTCATGTAATTATGTCATTGAAAATAGTATAATTTTATTTCATGCTATAAAATTAAATGAAATAATATGATGTAAACAAACTGGTTTTTGTGGTGTGTTTTGATGAAAATAAAGTGACTTCTAACAATAATTTCAAAGGACATTGTCGCTGTTACATGACCATTTCATGGAGTCGCTGCTTGCTAGGTCATCAAGCTAATCCCAGTATGAGAGAAATATTGCTAAAAGTAAAAGGGTGCTTAAGAGACTTTCTTAAGACTTTGTGTTGTGATGATGAAAAATGATGATAGTGATGATTTGTTTTCAAATTTCCATGAAAATATTATGCATGAAATATTAAAAATATGATTTTTTCTAGGCATAAAATTCCTAAGTATGATAGAAATTTGAACAATTCCCTAGGAATTATACCATCGTCACAAAAAAAATGAATGTTTGACATAATGAAATGAAATAGGAAAGTTTTCATTCTTTTTAAAGCACAATTTTGTAACATAATGATTTAAGCCATATGCTTTTATGGATTAAATAAATGGGAAATAAAATTAGAACGATGGTTTGCGCTAGGCATAGAATTTTTAGGTAGACTTATACCATCATCGCGAAATCCAAAAGAAGAAATTGATATAATGGTTTTATTGCATAATTGATTTTTTGATTTGGAGATAAATAGAAAATATACAAATGAGGACTTGCACTAGGCATAAAATTCTAATTTAGGTTTAGGAACTATACCATCATTGCGAAAGTCGAAAAATATAAATGTGACTTTATTGCTAGATTTTTGAACATGTTTTGCAAGAAAATTTTGGATTTTTGAAAAAAATGTATTTAATTGATTTTACGCTAAGCAGATATTCTCAGGTAAGAAAGTCAAATTATTCCAAAATATTTGAATAAATATTTTAAATTATCTCAAAGACAAAATTTAGATTTATAAGGAACCCCGTGTGCATACGTGAGTTCATTGCGGATCTTGATCTATCATAATGATACAAAATCTCTCAAACACAAATGTGTGTGCAATTGTAATGTTCATTTACCTATTTTGAGCAAGATAATTTGATACAAGTAATTTGAATTAACCAAATGAGTGTTCGTTGACCATGATTTATATGCACGTAACCGTACCGACTACTATGTAAGTCGGGTCATCAAGAGCTAGCTGATCCATAAGCGGACATAGGTCTATACAAAATAAGGTCACTAATGTGACAAACATATCACCACGCTAGGAGTTACCCAATGTCAAGCAAGTTGGGCACAAATCACCTGTTATGGGGTTTACCTCATAGTTTTTGAATAATTGAGAATTCCAGGGATTCAAGCTTCACACTTCCTTATTTCAAAGGGGGGGAAGGGATTTATTGCTTTTTTTTTTGTATTTTGAATTTTTATTAACACTGATATAATGCTAAAATATTGCTGAGATGGTACAAAATGATACTGCAATAATGCTTCTAAATAATTTCTCTTTTTCTCATGATTTTTCTTGATTTTCTTTTTCTTTTTCTTCCTATACTAGGGATACTTGCTTAGATTGGCTGTAGAGCAAGGGATTTTTATTTTGGGCAGGGGTGAGCTTGTCCTTTTGTCAATTATCAAATATTCTAAACCATGTGCATGATAGGATAGCAGGAGAAAATTTTTGCTCAAGAGACCACTTCTACTATGTAGCATCGTTTTGAATTTATAATGAAATCATTTTAATGTGAAAAGGTGTACTTGGTTCAAGTAAATAACAAGATCAGTTGTCTATGCTTAAAACTTTACTTAATTCAAATGTGGACTTCGATATAAGAGAGATTAATAATCATACCAAATAATATCAAGATATTTATTCATGCGAGTGTGAAAGTGAGGGATTCCAGATAAATGCTAATTTATCCAAAATAACTAAAAATATAACTGCAATACTTCAAGAATTGACAGGTGCAAAATAGAAGATGTTTTTGAGGATTTTGATGATTTTGATTTTAATTTATGAATTGAGAGAATACATAATATTACTGTTTTTGAAAAAAATATGAGACAATATGTATAATATATACAGTGATGAAATTACCAGATTTATGCATAATAGCGCTTAAGATGCATAATGTTCATAGGTTATTTAAGATATTTACCATCTAAGGTAGCTAATCTGTATGCTCCCGATCCAAATTTAGTAGTGATAATATATGGCCCAAGCCAGTTAGGCTAGAATTTTCCTTTAAGGTCTTTAGTTGCATTAGTATTTTTTTGATTTTCTTTTAAGATGAGGTCACCGATCTCAAAGGATCGATTATAAACTTTCTTGAGATATGCTCGTTTGAGCTTGTTCTGGTAGGCACAAAGATGCTCCAAAGCATTAATGAGCTTCTCATCTAGGAGTTCTAGCTGACTAAATTTTCCAGCATGATATTCATCTCCTACTTCAGTATCTTGAAGTAGTAGAGCCAAAGAAGGAATTTCTAGTTCAAAGCGAAAAATAGATTCAACACCATAAACCAAAACAAAAGGTGAAGTGCCCATGGGAGTACAAATGCTAGTTTGATAAGCCCACAAAGCAAGATATAATTGAATGTGCCAATCATGGCCAGATTTATTGACTAGTCTCTTGAGGATTTTAATTAATGTTTTATTAGATGCTTCTGCTTGGCCATTACCCTGAGGATAATAGGGAGTGGACCAACGATGTTGAATTTTATATTTTTGACATAGTTTCTTTACATATTTGTTTTTGAAACAAGTTCCATTATTCGAGATGAGATTTGCAGGAATTCCGAACCTACAAATAATTTGATTAAGAATAAACTTGGAAACTTGCATTCCAGTGCAAGAAGCTAAGGGCATAGCTTCGACCCACTTTGTAAAATACTCAGTGGCAGTTATGATGAATTTGTGTCCATCGGATGACACAGGATTGATTTTTTCGATGATGTCTAAGCCCCATTTTGAAAAGGTCCAAGGAGATGAAATATCTTGTAGTTCTTGTGTAGGCGCATGGACAAGGTCAGCGTGTTTCTGGCACTTATCGCAATGGTGCACGTAATCATGTGCATCATTCTCCATGGTAGGCCAAAAATATCCTATCCTAAGGAGCTTCTTAGCAATGGCGCTACCACTAAAGTGTCCCCCACAAGATCCATCGTGGGCTTCACTCAAAGTTGATCTAGACTCTTCTAGATTCAAACATCTTAATAGGATACCTTCAAAATATCTCCTATAAAACGTATTGTCAATTATTACGAAGCGACTTGCTCGTCTACGTAATAACCAGTGTTGGTTTCTATTAAAACCTTTAGGGAAGGTCCCATTTTGAAGAAAATTGAGGATGTCAGTGTACCAAAGTTCAGGAATAGTTTCATTGATTAGAAACATGTCCAAAGGTTCCAAACATGATTTAGTTGAAGCGGGTACCTGGAGTTGATGAATAATTATGGTAGCATATTCATCATCTAACTCCAAGGGTAAAAGAGATGCAGTTGCGGCCATAGCGTCAGCCGCACGATTGCTAGTTCTAGGAATAGCTTCCAAAGTAACTTGATCAAATAAAGATATTAATTGTAATACATATGCTTTATATGGGTACAATTTATCATCTCTGGTCTAATAAACATCGTTAATTTGATTTATAACAAGTTGAGAATCATCGAAAACTAATAAATTTTTAATTTTCAGTGCCAGGGCAGCTCATAATCCAACGATTAGAGCCTCATATTCGGCAATGTTATTAGTATAGGCGAACGTTAATTTAAAGGATAGAGGTATGAGATGTTTCTATGGAGATATCAAAATAATACCTGCACTAGTACCACTCATGCATCAAGCTCCATCAAAGTATAGGGACCATTGCTCTAAATGATCCACCTCTAGGTTAAGGCATTCATTAGGAAACTTAATGACAAGGGGATTGGTGGACTCTAAGGGTGCAGCAACTAATTGATATGCTATGATTTAACCCTTAACAAACTTCTATCCTATAAACGTGAGTTCAAACTCGCTTAGAGCAAGAACCCACTTCATTGTGCGACCAGATAAATAAGGTCGACTCATGAGATATTGCAAGGGATCATATTTAGCAATAACGTATGTTTTTTGACTGAGCATATAATGGCGTAGTTTCTGTGTAGAAAATATGACTGCTAGACATAACTTCTCTAATGTTGTGTAGCAGGTTTCATAACTAATTAATGTTCTACAAATGTAATAATTAGCACGCTCTCTTTTCTCATCATCAAGTTGAGCTAACATAGCTCCTAAAGCGAAATCTAAAGAAAAAATATACAAGATAAATGGGCGATCAGGTTTAGGTGGTGAAAGTACAGGTGGGTTAAGAAGATATTATTTGAGGATTTCAAATTCTTCCTTACATTCATTGTCCCAATGGAAAGATACATACTTCTTAAGAAGCTTAAGAAAGGGTCCAGTTTTATCCGCTAGCTTATCGATGAAGCGACGGATAGCTTGAAGCTTACCTTGTAGACTCCATAATTTAGATATATTTGTAGGTGCGGGCATATCAGTGATAGCCATAATATTGAGAGGGTCAATTTCAATGCCACGTAAAGAAACTATAAACCCCAATAATTTACCTGATTTGACTCTGAATATACATTTGGCTGGATTCAATCGGATAATATATTCCCTTAACCGATCAAATACTTTTCTCAAGTCATCTAAATGGTCATATTCTTCAGTAGAATGAGCTATAATTTCTTCTACATAATCATGTAGTATATCATGCATCATATCATGAAAGATATAAGTCTTGGATCATTGATATGTTGCACCCACATTCTTCAAACATAATGGCATCACTTTCCAATATAAAGTCCCCCAAGGGGTGATAAAGGCTATTTTAGCCTAATCTTCAGGAGCTATCCTGATCTGATTATAACCAAAAAATCCATCCATTAAGGATATCATTCCACTCCTAGTAGTAAAATAAATTATTTGATCCATATTGGGAAGGGGAAAATCATCTTTAGGGCATGCAACATTAATATCTCTAAAGTTTGTACAAACCCTAATATTAGTAGCTTCTTTCTTAGTTACTGGAACTACATTCGAGATCCATTTAGCATAATCAATAGCTTGTATAAAAATAACATTCAGGAGTTTTTCTAACTCCCCTTTGACTAGTAAGGCCACTTTAGGATGCATTTTTCTAAGCTTCTGCTTAATAGGTTTAGCATCCGAATGCATTACTAGGTGATGCATAGCTATAGAAGGGTCTAAAACTGGCATATCTTCATATGTCCAAGCAAAAACATCTTCATATTCTTTAAGAAATGCAATGTATTTATCCTGTTTTTCTTGACTCAATTCTGATCCAATGTTGATTATGTGAGGGTTATTGTTGGTTCCAATGTTAATTTTTGTGACATTTTCTACTTGCATGTGTAGATCTCTTTAAAAATTATGTGGGGCGGGTGAAATGCCCAATTCTTGTAATTATTCCAAGGTTAGCTTGGATAATTCATCTTGAGGATTCGTGGCCTCAAGTTGGGCTATACTAGGTATAGAGCCATCAAAATAAAATCCATTATGTAATAATTCCTCAATGGATAAATCGTGAAAGATATCTCCCTCCAACTCATCATCGGATTCAGCGATCATCTCAGGATAAGCTATAGATAGCATATTACATGTGAATGTCTTATTCATTAAACGCAAAGCATCACATTCATCTAAATAATCTTGGTAACATATAAGATGGTCATCATCCTCAAATGGGAATGGTTGACCCTTACTAGAAAATAGGCCCACACCACATCGGGTGGGCCATGCTTCTACCTCAAAAGGTTCTTTCATACCATTTTGGAAAGGTCCCAAACCTTTCCCTTTATATCCCAATTTAAGCATTATAGGTTTGGCTTTAATATACTCATTAGTAAAATAATATCAACCATATCCATCATAATGAGTTTTGATGTTTCTGGGTATTCTACCCCAATCATATCCATTATAAATAAAGGCACAGCTCCTGACTTGGTAAATACTTCCCATAGGCTGTGGGAGGCCCAAGGTACGAGGATATGGTGGTAAATTATTTAAAATAAGGGAATCTTGAATAGAAGCATTCGTTTCTTTTGATATAAGAATTTTAGATAAATCGGGTAAGAGCTCGTCAGTAAGAGCATAAGAGGTAGAAGGAACATTCCCTACGTCTTTCGATGCAGAAAATATGAATTTGGTGGATGTATACGGTGTAGAGGTGTCGATAGATGGGTCTATTAAAGGTATGGAATTTATAGGAGTAGAACAAGAGACATTGGTTATGGGATTAGGATCTTTCTTAGGTCCTAATGTGGTTTGTTCAGAAGATGGTTGAGCTATATGTGGAGGTGCAACTGATGGAGGAGAAGTAGATGATGTTGTGGGTGTGAGTTTCACATGTTTATATGGATAATAAGAATTAGGATGTGTGGATGACAGAGCGGGGAAAAATTGAACTCCAATAGGTTCTGCCAAAGCACACATATCAAAGGGTCTTGGATCACCATGAATGGTAACCAACTAATTCTTAAATTCGAACTTAACACATTAATGTAAAGTTGATGGAACAACTCACATCGCATTGATCTAAGGATGACCCAAGAGTATATTTTACAATGCAGGGCAATGCACAATAAACATAGTCGTATCCAAGGTTCTTGGACCAACCTGCAATGGAATGGTAATAACTCAACATGTTTCTTGTGTTTCGTCATTGAAAGCTTTTATGATCATATCAGTTCTTTTCATTTCATCACTTCTAAACCCAAATATTTGGTAGAAGTCAAAAGTGCAAATATTTAAAGATGAATCATTATCAATCAAAACTCATTTGACTGCTACATCTCCAATTAAGGTAGTAATATACAAGGGGTTATCTTTATGTAAACTATGTTGCGGTATGTCTCTATCTCGGAATTCAATACAATCAAATTCACGAGTTATTATAGTATGGGCCATGGTTTTAGGGTGAATGTCTTGTGGTACCATCATCTGACTTAATGTGAGCATTAATTCATATCTATGTGTAGGAGAAGATCTTAAAAGGTCCAAGAGAGAAATTCTAGCTGTAATATTTGATAATTGTTCATTAATATTATAAGGAGGTTTAGGTTGAACATTAGGTGAATGATTCCCTTTATTAGGAACCTTCAAAATAAATGGAGATGATCCACCATTCTGAATTTGATCTTGTTGAGAATTTTGAGCCTATTTTCTAGTAACAGCTCTGATGGTACCCACAATATTATTCTGCGGATGATGAATGGGTCTTGGTCTAGCATTTATAGCTAGCTCATTAGAAAGTAATCGGTGAGACGATGGTATAGTAGTGACTCTTCTTGGAAATGTCTCTTTTAGAACCATATAACTTGTGATAGGGTGAATAGGATCCGATTCATCTTTAGAACTATTTGATTTATTTGATGTGATTTCCATATCACTCTTAGTCTCGTATTCTGTATCACTAAGATCAGGTATCTGAATATTATATAGAGGCCTGGTTGTAACCATGGATAAATTTGTGTCAAATATTTCTATATCATGAACAGGTAAATGCCCACTAATAGTTCCTACATATTGGGCAGGAGGAGGGATATTATGATGTTCAACTTGATTAGCCACCTCCTTACCATATTTTGGTAAGGTATGTTGAAAGATGTCCAATGACTGATTGGCATTATGATTCTGGTTTTGTAGGGTGTTCTTTTGAACATTATTAGGAGGATTTTGCTTAGGTTGAAAGACTTGCACCTTCATCTCATTGTTTTCAATAAAGTCCTGTATTTTATGTTTTAATCTTTTACAAGAGTTGGTAGTGTGTCCAAGTCCTCTATGGAAGTCACAATGTAAATCTGCTCTATATCTGGGTATAGTTGGATCAGGTTCCCAAATATTTGGGAATTGAATCAAACCTCGTTCTAATAATTGCGGTATAATAGTTGATAAAGGTTGATTTAACCTAGTAAATTCTCGAGGAGGTCTATCAGGAGGTTTTAGTAGAAACTTCTTCACTGCCTTCACAACATTAAAATTAGTAGTATTTTTGCTATCGGTGACTCCATAACCCACAACTTTCTTATTCTTATATTGATTTTTGGATGTTTTCTCATCGTCTCTCTTTTTAAGCTGGCCTCTCCTAATGAGAGCATCTTCCACTCTTCGGGCTAAGTCTATAGTCTGATCGAAGGTGGTCATGGTAGTAGTTGATAATTCGTAAGATAGTTGCTCTTGCAAATTATTAATAAAGATGTCCAACATCTCCCTATAAGGTAAAAAAAAGTGCAATTTTCCTATCAATTGTCTCCACCTAACTAGGAAATCAGCAAAGCATTCCTATTCGCCCTGTTTTAAGTTATACAAATCTTTAATGGTCACATATCTTTCGATGTAGGCACTAAATTGATGAACAAAAGACTTGGCAGTTTCTTCAAAATTCCTCAAATAATTAGTGGGTAATTGATAATACCACTCTAATGCCATTCCTCCCAAGCTTTTTGGGAACATTTTTAGTAATAACAAGTCATCATGTGATATATCATGACATGCGATACTAAACATACGAAGATGCTCTATGGGATATTCGGTTCATTTATATATAGGAAGAACATGCATAGGAAATTTTTTAGGATATGGTTGTGCTACGACTATAGGATCTAAATGCTGACTACACATCTCTCGATAATTGTACGAGGGATGGTAGGGATCTATCTAGTCCATGCGGGAAACTAACTGTTTCATCACGGCTTCTAGATTGCTAGTTTGTCCACCATATTAGTTCGGTGGCACATAGGTATGATATTTATGAGTGTATGATGGTGTGACATAATGATTAGATGCTATATTGCTATTATGCAAAGTGTTGGTAGGAAGAGTATTATGAAGGGGATTTGTAATAGTATTATGTTGTACCCCAGATTGTTGGTAGTTTGTGTTTGGTTTTGTTTTGGGTTTTTTTTTTATTTAAGGTATTTTTATCAAGAGCTTGGTGAAATAGAGCAGTAAATGATGGTTTCTTTTGTGTGGGAATGACCCTAGGCTTGTTAATAGGCACTTTAGATCGTTGGGTAACCTGCTATTGTTGCATGCTCTGGATCGCAGCTACTATATCCAAATTGGATGGTCCATCTTGATCACTATCTTGGTCAATAAAGGATAAGGGATTAGTGTGTTTTTGAAATAGTTTTTCTAGAGTTGCTTTAGTGTCACTAATTTGATCCTTGTCCATATGGGATGCTCTATTAAAAACACCAATATTAGTGTTAATGAACTTCCAAAATTGTTCCATGTTCTTAAAAGTGATAGCTCCTCCCTAAGACATTTTAGGGGATGAGGATCCTTCCTATATAATAGTTTCTTCTTGTTCATTTCCTACAACAAGATCTTCTTCTTGCTGGTCTAAGGTTTCTTCTTCCTGAACTTGATCCTCAGGAGGGGCATTTTGGTCAGTTAATGGTCTTCCTAACCAATCTTCATCTTCTTCGGTTTGTTTTCCATTCTTGAGTCTAGGTATTGTGCTAAAATTAGGTTTTAGAAAATATATATACATATACATATATATATATATATATATATATATATATATATATATATATACATATATATATATATATATATATATATATATATATATATATATATATATATATATTTAGAAAATATATATACATATATATATATATATACATATATATATATTTATAAAATATATATATATATATATATATATATATATATATATATATGCGATAGGGTTGAGAGGTATATATTTTAACTATATACCTACTATAATAATTTAAAGGAAATGTTTTGTTATTTTTGTTATTTCTCTTTTTTTGTGATTTTATTATATTATTATTTTGTGAGAATAAAAATAACAAACAACATGCTAGTTGTACGAAACAATAGTATAAAGAATCACTTAGCTTTATATGAATAGTTTATGGATATCATTGATAGGGTCAAGTTCATCAGGAGTCATGAAATGCTCCTCTTCAAATTGGAAGTTGTTTTTCAAGAACTTGACAAAGTGTGCTATGGTAATATGATCTATTTCAGACTCTGACATGTAAAAATAAAGTTCATGGCAATAATATTGATACAAAATAGATCTAGGAACTCTATTCCATCTCTTTCTATCCATAATAATGACTTCTTGATCCTCTACACGAGATATAAATTTATGTACTACAACTGCGTTCTCAAAGTATTCCCCAAATGTGTATAATTCAGAAGACACAAGTGCTCTTTTATCGGCTAACCACCTATGGCAAGCTCTCTGAAGTTCATGATACAAAGTCACCTAATCAGGATCTAGGATTCTATCTAGGACAAACCTCTTAATTTGCCTAAGTTCTGCATATCTAAATTCAATAATACCCAATCTCCTATCAAGTTTGTCCCACAAAGGTTGGGCTCTATATGTTTGAGGTACTCTAAGCATAGAAGTAATCTCTCTGGCCGTTAATTGATTTTCAACATTTATGGATACAACTCGTCTTCTATTATAATCTACCATCTAAGTATGATATGCAAATTTAACAGTTTTCTAATGATTTTAGATGTTCTTAATAATGTGTTTTTTTTTGGATTGTTTTCAAAAGGTGTTTTTAGTTTCACGTCAAGTTCACCAAAATGTATTGCCCAAATTTTTCACACCCTTACCTTCAGGATAAAGTATCCATACACGAAAGGGGGGTGAGAAAAGGATGGAGCAATACCTCGGACGAAGAGGCCCTTTGAAGGTCGTGCCTCTCAAGGGAGGGGTATAAAGGTGAATTTTTGACGGATGGTGGGGTTCACCAGGAAACTTTGAGTGGCAGTTTCCATGCCTAGGTTGAGAATAGGTTTGATTTGTTCATTTTATGTTCAATAATTCAGATTCCTAGGTTGGCCAAAATGAAGCTAAGCTATTCTATATGAAGGTTCTTATTTATATGAAGACAAAAGACAAATGAATCCTAATGTGATTGAATACAGAGAATATATAATGGAGAAGAGTACACCTAATTTTTGATGTCTGATGAAGATTCTGAAGCTTGTAGGAGTCCAGATCATCCCAGATATGACAGGATCATCTGTAATTGTACAGAATCATCCCAAATATTAGGAGATCATCCAAGATCACCCAATATTGTTAGCGACCTGATGAATTCGTCAGGCAAATTCATCAAAAACCTGCAATAAAGAAAACAGACACCGAAAACCAAAAATACAATTGCAATAATGATGCAAAATGATAAAAATAAGAGTATAGATGTTTGAATGATAAATCCAGATTTCAAATTAAATGAGATGCATTGTTTTGGAAACTTATTTTGAATTTTATCATGCAATTATGCTAAACGATATGAACTCCAAGATGCAAGACAAAATTAAATTAATATAATGCACCAATAAATAAGGAAAATTATATAGAGAATGCAAAATCAGGTCTCTGATTGCCCCCAAGCTGAATTGCAAACCAGATCGTATGTAATCATACAAGATCATCGCAGATATTGATAGGATCGTCTAGAATTTTAGTTGAATCACCTGCGACGATTCGAGCTACCTCCAACTGAAACACAATGAAATCCTACAAAAAAACTTGAAAACACAAGTGCGAATGACAGCAAAAACTAAAATTGCAGGGAGATAATAAGTCAGGTAGTCAGGTAGGGAGTCAGGGAGGGAATCAGGGGGATAAACTAGAAAAATCCTAGTTTATATAGGAATAGGGGAGGTTAGGATGTTGGGGATCATCCCAATCTGGGAGATCCTGAATGTGGGAATCTCCAACCGTGTAGACATGATTTTGCCCAAGTTGTAGAGGTCATTAGAACATAAGCTAATTACAAAAATTTGGTTTTGGGATGAAATCGTCTAGACATTCTGTTCCAAATGAATTCGTTCGATTTGGGATGATATCGTCAGATCAACGATGATATCGTTAGATCAATGATGATATCATACAACGGTTATAAAAACCTCTAAAAATGGCATGAAAAATGAGGTAAGCGGTTAACAGGCGGTTTCGTGGTTAAAATTCAAATTTCTACTTTCTACTGATGGTTTAACTGCGCCAATTTTAGGGTGCTACACCTTCTTCAATAGTATTTGCATCCACCTGCACAATTATTCATAGCATACTTACCTTTTCATGTCTCATATAATGCATACTTCCCCAAAATATGTATACATTGCATAGGCATTTGCACTCCATATTCGTATCATCCACTACATGTTTGCTTGTCTTACATGCCTTATATGTTCCTCAATCATTCATTCTCATCCTCATTATATCATTTATGATTATTCTAATCTAAATGATACCACATTTCTTACATATTCATACATTCATCTACATACATGTTATCATTCATATCACACACATCTACTTCTATCAATTCCCACATCCATGCTATATTCATACATTCACATCATTCTCCTACACATACAAAAAAAAGTAGAATTGCATACAAAAAATAATGTACCCTTTTGGGTACCTCATCACATGCACATAATGTGTATATATACTCCTCATATATAAAATAATGGTCATTTGGCCAGAAAAAAAAACATCAATCACCCATGTTGCTCATAGGGAGTCTCTCTACTTCCCTTTGAGCCATTGGGGCCTGATCCCCCACAACCTTCACATCATCCACTTCCTGGTGTAAACACGAAGCCTCCCCTATGAGCTTATCTCTCTCATCCATTATAGAATCTAATGCTAGTACATTTATCTCATCCACTAATCACTTCACCTTCTCTAAGGCTACCTCTAGCCTCTCCTCAAACTTTCCCTCTCCACTCTTCAACATCTCTCTCCACTCTCACTCCATCTCTCTCTTCTAGTAGAGAAGCTCTAATCCACCATCCATATGAAGGTCCAAATATACTAATACATCATTTCATTCATCAATTCACCTACTCTACTCCCATTTATGATTGATCTATGGTCCATGCACAACCTCTAACAATTCACATCATATTTCCTTTTCAAAAGGCTTGAAATTGCACATTCACCACCTTCACAAGAAGGGTATAAGTTTTCACCCTCCTTGAAATTGGATCTATATTTTCACCTATAAAATCACTTCCAAATTTCCCAAAACTACCACCATTGGATTGGACTCAAAATGAGCTTTCCAATGGTATAATTTTTATCCAATTCTGACATCATTTTCTCCTACAAACTACCAAAACACTACGCATGGGTCAACCATAAAAATTCTAACATATTTTGGTTCACACCCCCTGTGTGAACATTTTTGTTTGCACCCCAACATGTGAATATTTTTCACCTCCATTTTGTGCATCCATCCTATCTATTGTTCTTTGTTTTACCTTCGTACATTATCTTTGGCATTTTTCATCATTTCTCATCTCTCATTTTCATCATTTTCAATCGACTCATCACCACTTTTTGTCTCCTCCATCCCCAATTCATCGCTTGGGGTGTAGTCATTCAATAATAAAAAGCTACCTTGCACATGATAAAATAACCAAACATCCAATCATGGATTCAACATCTGCCTAAGAAATGTTTTGCTAATGATTATCTCAAGACCAAAATTCCAACCCAAAGCAAAACAATTTTTGATAGACCTCAAAATACCTCTAACTATAGACATCTCATGGATTCCTCTCTTCATTGTGGTATTTATAATACCACTCTCAAATGAAGCTCCTGAGATTTCTACCCTGTGACTCTAGAAGTTTATCAAATGTTGTTAAAAGAACTCATAAATCAATCAAAAGCAAAAAAGGACAAAGGTATTTGTTCCTTTCATAATTGGAACATGTCACATTGATCACAAAGTAAGGTAATATTACGCTTTCCATTGAAAGAAATCATTATTATGCTGTAAATTGTTGTACTCAATCACAAATTATTTTTTTATCAATGCGTATCTCTCGCAATCATCCATAAGTCATTGATCACAATTTTTCACCTTCCAAATCATTTCATCAATTCATCTCATCAATTTTTGTACTAAATTGTGTTTCCATATAATCTAGTACAAAAAGGGGCAAAATATAGACACCTAAAAGTTGCACATTACCCTCTTCTCATCTTCATGGCCAATCAATTTGCAAAACCCTCAAAAATTGCATAAATTAGCTTTAAAACACTATTCATTCATCAAATTCACTATTCATTATTATTAGCCCCATTGGGCTAACTAAGCTACTTTATATGCTTAATTATAGGTCCTCATGTGATCTCATTCACAACTCAACCAAAGTTGAATTCTCCACCATGGTCAAAAAGCACTTGATGATCAAAAGTCAACCTTTTTGGTTAAAATTTGCTTTATGGCTAAATCACATGCTTAATTAGATATAATCATGACTTAATCTAAGTCATCCACCTCACCTAGTCTACTTTGACTAGCCTAGTCTTTCCACCTCACCTAGTCTAATTTGACCAGACTAGCATTTCCACCTCACCTAGTCTACTTTGACTTGCCTAGCCTTACCACCTCTCAAACATATATTTCCAATTCAAATGCAATTAATTATATTTGAAGACATTCCTCCAGGTCATCATGACATGTGAATGGGTGAGAGATTCTCTCATCCAATTCCATTTATGAGGAAGGACAACTTAGAGTATACTTCATAGTGGACACTTCACAATGCACACCTCATAGGGGACACCTTAGCTCCTCCCCTAACCTTGGCCAAGTCTATAAATAAAAGGTCATTTTCACAATTTTAGAGAGATCAGGTTTTTCTTACAAAAAATTTTATGAAATCACTTCACTAACTTCACTCAGGTTTTGCTCCTCACTTTGTGTTACAATTTTGCAAAGAATTACAATGTCTTGTCTTCCCCTCTCAATTTTCAAAATTAACAAACAAGCACTCCTTCCAAGACAAGTCGACACACAACCCGCATTTGAAAGACTTCCAGAACCAATCGACACACGACTTGGTTTTTATGGATCCAAGGTCTTCAATTTCTTATCAATTTTGAAAAAATAGAATGTGAAATTTTATTTCTTATATCCCCTCTTGAAGAAAACAAATGCACACTTTGCCTTTGAATTTTACAAAAAAAATTGTGTCTCCTTATGTTATAATATAGCAAAAAAGAATTCAAGTTTGAACCTTTATTGTATGCTAAATTAACAAGGTTTGAGAAGAATTTAGGTCTCCTAATTTACAAGAAGTGCAAACTTTTTGTATCCCTCCTTGAGAGAAAACAAATGAACTACTGCCTTTTCAAAATGCAAAATTTATGTCATCTTCTATTCCAATTTTGCATGAAAGAATCAAATTGCTTGATTTTGTCCCCCTTTGATTGTGTAAAATTAACAAGGTTTGAAAGGTTTTTAAGTCTCCTAATTTTGCAAAAAAAAATGATGCTCTTATATGTCTTATATCCCCTTTTTGAGAGAAAACAAAAGCTCAATTTTATGTGTAATTTGAAAAAAAATAACCCTTTTCTTTTTAATTTGCAAAATTTTTAAACAAAAAATCTTAATCATATAATTTTAATTAATAATAAAAATAAAAAAATATTTAAAAAAAAATCAGTTTATAAAAAAATGATTTTTTAATATAAGTTATATTTTAATTATTAAAAAATATATATATAAAAAAAATTTAAGTAAAAAAATAAAAACAAATTAAAAAAAAAAATTACTTTTTTCATTTATTTTATTGCTCCTTGGAGCAAACAATATTGCCCCTAATGGCGGTTGAACTCCCGACCTCTGGTTGGGAGTTTTAGCTCCGGCTCCCCTCGTCAGTCGAGCTAGCTAGCCCGACGAGATATGGAGGGGGCTGCCTTCTATTAGAAGGCTTCCCGCCACTCGGGCGGGGAAAAAACATAATCCCTTTTTAAAGGGTGTGTGGATAATTATCCCACATTGCCCTTGTAGACAATGTTTTGCTGTTTAAAATAGTAAATGCACCATATTTATATCGACTTCCTATGGGCAGTCAAGAATTCCAACCTTTAACCGATCGGAGGGCAAATGGATGACCACCACATCAACACGTTGGATAACAAACTGCTTGGCCACATCATCTTGTCCAATCAATAGTGTTCTCTTTAGCTTAGCTCCACGTCAAGTCCATATTGACTGCCAGCTATCACATACCCACCTCAATATCACCATGTCAACAAGGTTCGATATGTGTACCTCAATATTCATGCTCATAGGTCTTACAAGTCCACCAAGTCAACTGGAGAGCCACATCAACATTCATATCTGGCCTAGCACATCAAATATCATTATCCATACCTAGTCAATGCTAATTCAATGTTAGATGTCTCCCCACTTATCACCTCGAGGTTTGTTCCCTTCCACATTAGTAGATCAAGTCACTGTGGTCTTGATTTTAGTTTACCTGCATCTTGTGTCTAGTGTTGTGTCAATTTGTGGAGTCAGATCTGCATCAGTCGATTTGGTCAGAGTATGTACCCTGTGTCAGGAACTATCCATGTCAATTTGTGGAGTGAGGTATACGTCAGTCAATTTGATCAGAGTCTATCCCCTATGTCAAGGACTGTTCGTGTCTGGTGTCACATCAGTTTAGATGGCAGTTGCCAGAGACTCCTCTCTAGTCATGACCTATTGGAAAATGTACTGGTGGGATCTGAACCTCTATATGTCAAAGGTGTTAGGCTATCAATATGATAGCCAGGTTGTTATTCCTGTCTATGGGTTAACATTTGCTATCATATGGACTGACTAACGCAAAAAAATTGGGATTACTTCCCAATATTTCTGTGCAGATTGCCTCAAAAAATTCCATGCCACCTAATTATGCAATCGCCTTGATAAATGAGCTTGGCATATTGGAAAACGTGTCCCATCCAAATGGGTCCTACTTTGGGATTTGTGCCCCAGTGGTTTAGCTAGGAACGACAAAGTGTCACCTTCTCCCGCAGAAGGTCAAACTCATCGAGTACCCAGAGGGGGTCCTACTTTAGGATTTTTGCCCCTATGGTTAAGAGGAATGACAAAGTATCACCTTCTCCCGCTAAAGGTCAAACTTGTCGAGTGGCCAGGTAAGTCCCGTCCCATGGCTTTGATACCAATGTTAGAAAAGGTAAGTGCAAAAAATAATCAAATAAGATTACAAATTATCATTGATAGTGGTAGGTTTAAATAACATTAGGAAAGCATTAGGATAAATATTAAAATAATATCTTCCTAAATAATGGCTAATGTGCTTAGAAAATAGCGCTAACCACTTAACAACTAACGTAGTCAAAATAACTACTATGACTAACGTACTAACCTAGGTAAATATTAAGTAGAAATAACCTAGTGGTAAAAAGTAACAAGCTACTTTTTACCATATGGTAAATAACACTCTACTTAGGTGAATCTTTGTAATTAACCAAATGAGGTAATAATCTTAGTTACTAACATAGTAACTCTAACAATCCATCCAACATCCATCATATCCATATAGCTTTAGAGTCTCCATAATATCTACTATGTTCTTTGTGATTTAGACATGTTATCAACAAAGAAGGTGACTTCTCGAGGTGAACCAAAAATAATAATGAAGCACCAACATCATAACACCATATACTTCATATCTGGCAAGTTTGGTAAAAAATAGACGGGTTCGTACCCCGGGTGCAAACTTCTAGGTCCTAGAAAAATTCACAGGCCCCTAGTGCAAACCTAATTTTGATAGTTCAAAGGCTCCAGAAATGGTTAAATATGCTTCCTAACCCTATCTATAATTAGTATATGCATTTATAAGCATATTTTAAGGTCTTTTTGTCTATATAAACATGGGGTTTGACTGAGGCAAGCCCCCAAACATTCTAACCAGATTTTATAGGTCTAACAGGTACAAAGGACAAATCAAACCAGAGGTGGCCCATGAGAAAGAATCCCACTTACACTTAGGGACACCCAAAAGATGAATCCTCCTATTTTTGAACATCTTGATAAAGGCTTCCTTAGGGAAGACCATATTTTAGCCTTTAGAGTAAAATTTATAAAAGGATCCATATTGTAAACTCCTTTTATTTCAGTACAAAAGTAGTGGTTCTACAATTTCATTTATGAATTGTAGTATTTTGAATGGTTTCAAAAAAATTTAGCTAAATATCCACATATAAATCACATACTAAAGTTTATTCTTTGAAATTTTAAAGGATAAAGTCATTCTGGTTTGCAAATTATGGCAAAATTTGATACACTCTATCTTTAGACTTGAATGGTCTCTAATCAAGGTGGAAGGTGAATTTTACAAAGCAATGCAATTCTCAATAAAAAAGAAAAATAAAAGAAGGAAAAGCCAAATCAATAATATTTTTAGGTCATCTCCACTAGGGCTATAGATGCCTGGTTGATAGTGGAGCAATATCTAGAAAAGAAAAATATAAAAAAAAGGAAAGTAAAAGTAATACCTGGATGATTCGGATAATCTCTATCGAGGCTATAGATGCATGGATGATAGTATAGAAAGGTCTAGAAGAGATCAAGATCATCTAAAATGGGTCTATAGATGCTTCACTAGCAGTGGAGAAATGCACAAGCACATTTTTATGAGTAACATTGTTTAGCCTAAATGTAATAGAATCTGGATTGTTTCAAGAACACAAAACGAATCATGATTCACACACTAAGCAAGGCAAATGTCTTCTTTGTTTTCATTTAAATTTGTTCTCCTCCATATTCTCTAGATATTGCTAAATAATTCTTATTTCTTTGATCTTTGGTTTCCTTGTTTTTAGATTGAGTTCTTCATCCAAAATGCTTAGGAGCATTTCCCTGCAGAGTCACCATTTTTTGTGGCCATTGCACAACTAACCCCAAATTTGGAGACCCACATTAAAATTTTGTATTTTGGGAATTTTGGATGTCTTTGAGTGATAATTTTTCCAAAATATCCTTACCCATGTATGTTTACCTTTGGGTTACACAAGGTTGAGACATGGGTTGAATTGTTTTCTTTTAATTGCTTTCACGTTTTTATTTTAGTGTTTTGGAGTTAGGTTTAAGGTTTGAATTTCAAAAGTTAATTTTAATAGTTTGGTTAGGATTATTGTGGGGTGTAAATGTTAATTTTAAATTGTTGTTTTTCTTGTTTGTTTTGCTTCAAATCATTTCAAAGTGTTTGAAATTAATTAAATTGAATATAAATAATGAAGAAATATATATATATATATATATATATAATAAAAATAAAGTTCTAAATAAATAAATGATATTTTTATTTTTTAATTCATGTTCACTTTATATACTTATTTATATAGCATTGTGGATTAATTTTATATAGTAGGGGTATATGTTCCTATGCTGAATTTGTTAATAATATCTATTTGTGTTGTAGGTGATAAATGATGGTGAGCCAAAGACCACAGACAAATTATGTGCATAGGACATGACAAGGATGGATGAATAATGATGCGAACTTATTCTCAACCTAGACTACATGATGAGGTTGACTATAGACCCCACACCTTAGATGCACACGTGTACCAGGACGTTGATTGGCCCATTTGCCTATGTAGAACAGAGATGCAAGCTACAATTCAGCACATCACTGACTAAATACTTTATGTGAACAAGCAGGACCGATGGACAATGACCTAGATGCTGACTGCAATGATGTGGAAAGGATGGGTTTGAACTAGATAAAGAGGATCATGGCACTTGGCAGGTGCATGTAAAACCAAGCAAAGGATGGACCACCCGATGGTGGTCATTTTTCATTGTGCATGTTCCTTGCCTTATAGTGCTATATTGTGCCTTGTACCCCCATGTGGGATAAAGGAAGGAGAAATGGATACATACCCAAGCAACCAAGGCCTTGTAGGTCAACATAGATTATATAATGTTAGAGATTAAGTAATCTAGTCATGCATCAGGGTAAAATCAATCGAAAAATAGTTCTTGGTTTGCAAATGCAAATGATAGGGAGACAAGGGAATGCTGACACTATGATGAGCTATTGTTACTGCCTACACAATGAAGGAGGTAGCTTCGATTTCATGAATACTGGTGACAATCATGCCAATACGTATGGATAAGTAATACCATGTTCGAGGTCTCACTCAGCAATAACTCCCAAAAGCTTCATGGGGAAAGCACAGTTCTACACTAGGGGTGATTATTTCAATGGGGTTACTCCAATGCTATTAGAGACTTCTTCAAGAAGTGAAGTGTGCGAGTTTCATCAGAATCTTGCACAAAGACATGCGAAATGCATGGACTAAATGTGCATAGGATACTGAAATATCAGGTGTAATTATGAAATTCGATGATGTTACTAGGTTGGAGAAACCTATGGGGTTTATAGTATCACTATGGGCCAAGCGTTCTTCACCATAACATTAATTTTTTTTTGTATTTTAGAAGACCCTTGGTAGTCGCATAAACTAAAGAGAATAAATGAGTACATGTTGGATTCCATTATGGAACGTGGATTCTCAAAGAAAAATCAGAGAACACATAAGAATATGTGCCAAACTAGAAATCTAGCTATATACAGTTAAAATGTTTGATGTACATGTGGAGGAATCCATGGCAGAGAGTAATGAAGGTAACGGTCAGATATCTCCTATTGTGTGAATATACATTGATTTAATGAAAACCTTTTAATTTTAGGGGCCTTTCCATAAGGCAAAGGCTAAAATAAAGGATCCAATTGGTATTATAATACAATATATATCAAAAGAGTTGTTGGAAAACATTACAAACTGATCAAAAGGAAAGACAAACGGTTTTGTCATTGAAACCTGTGTTTGAAAACAAAATGAAGAAAAAAAGAAACTTCTATTAAAGAAGGTGTTGGAAAACCAAATGAGATGTAATGAAGAATCTTCATTAAAATTTTAAATATGCCATTGAAAGAGGAAAAACAAGTCAGAGAAATTTTGGAGGAGTTGCATGTTGGAAACTGAATTACTGTGGAAGATATTTTCTCCTCCCTAGTTGCTAGGTCTGCACTGTTTCCCCATTGATGCCATTGGAAGTTGGTATTCTACATTTGTATTGTAGTTTATTGAAAATATTTATTGCTAATATATTAGGAATTTAACGAGTTTCTATGCATGTTAATGGTAGAATCACTTATTATTTTTAATATATTGCACCTTGTCCTTAGACGTTGGCACCTCATTAATGTTGGATTGTGTGAATACAAATCATATTAATGTTGATTTTATGCAAGACACTAATGTTTGCGGGGTTGGTGTGGAATTTCAAGATTAAAATGGCTTGTTTTATTTTATTTCATTTTCCTTTATTTTTCTAACCCTATCCTTTTTCATTTTTTTAACTTTTTCAAATAAAATAAAATAAAAAATACAAAAGAATTAAAATTCCAAAAAGAGATGCACAGATTCCAAGATTAAGATTTAAAGTTTTATTTCAAGAAACTTCGATTTTATTTTGAAGGAAATTAGAAATTCTAAAATTATATAAAGTTCACATTTTAATTTTTTTTTTTGTAATTTCAAAATCTTTACATGATTTCAAATTTGAAGGACATTCAAGTTTCAAGCTTTGCACATTTGTTTTTCAAGAAATGAATTAACTTCTCTTTATGAAAATCACAATTTCATTGAAAGAGGGTTAATATATATGGCATTTCAAAGACTATTACATTTTAAAGTTAGCCATTTAGCTATTATTGTTTTATACTCAAGGTGAGATAAAAATAAATCCATGCATCATTTCATGTTCACATTTCAGAGATAGATTTTAGTATTTTATTTCATGCTCAAAGTAAGGTTTAACAAAAAAATAAAATTGGTTAAAACTTGGTTAACAAAGGAAGACAAAATCTACCTAAAAAATTGCAATATAAAATTAATTTCACCTTTTCATCGTGATCATATGAGGGCTAATCACATCACATTTTTATTTTCTTTTAAGTTTAAGGAACAATCAATAGCATACAATAATAAAACACCAACACAAACCCCTTGTTAATAATACTTGCAAATCACTAAGGTATTCTAGCCCTTATTTGAACCATTTTCACAAACATACAAGAACACATTAAGTAAAAGGAACCTTGGAGAAATTTCTATTTCTTTGTAAGAGAGAGTTTTTCTAACAAAATCCTATCTATGAGTGTGGTTTTACAATTAGGAAAAATTATCGCTCAACACCTCCAAAATTGGGTGTTTACCAAACACCTATTCCTTCTTACTCATATCTACTTCATTAAACATGACCATGAAAATAAATCCACCCTTTTTCATGGTCTTCTTTAGTTGCATAACTAATAATAATTGAGGTTAAAAAGAGCCCTGTTCACTAACAATTTGTCTTTTTTTATCACTATCTATGTAATCAATCTGTCTATCATAGAAATTTATCACTACATCATGGTTTTTTAATCAATCCATCCCCAAAATTATATCAAAGGCATGGAGAGGAGCTACATATAGGTTCCAATTTGTGGAACCGTTAGGTAAAATGATTTGTACATCAAAATAACATTAATCCATAGAGTAGGTTTATATAGAACCATACTCTAATTTCCACCCTTCTTCCAAGAATATTGGCGTTTTTGAAGTAACCTTGACTAAACTAAAAGAAACTATTTGTTGCTCAGCTATTTTATCAAAACTTGTATCATTATTTATGCAATATCATACCTTTCAGAAGAAACGAGGTAGTTGATCCATCTGTTTCCACATAATTTGACTCTTCTATTTGTTTATTAAATTGAACTTTCTATGGACAACAACTAGCATAGGGAGCTCCACCACAAGTGTAACAACATTATAAGGCTTTATTGAATTACCTTTCTCATGATCCCCTTGTCAAGAGTAACCTTACTTAGCTATGATTTCCAGTATCAAATGATGTTGGTCTATCTATTCCTACAGTACACTTACTGTGGACTCTAATTGTGCAATTTTCCTATGTAGTTGTTGAAGTATGGGTATCTCATAGGTCATTCTTTCATCTTGATTTTTGTGGGATCCCTTTGTCATATCATATGGCCAGATAATTCCTTGGAATTGTTCTTGGTGAGATTAATCCTGGCTATTCAAGTATTTAATATTAGGTAATTTCCCACAATATTTCACATACTTAGTTTATTTTATCTTTCAAACAAAGCTAAGATGTATCCTTTTAACAATAATTAAAGAGTATTACCAGATAACTAGAGTAAGATTAGTATTTTGATCGATGGTCTTTCTATAAACCACCATTCTCATAGGATGATTCCATTCTTCCTATGGTACACATAAAAAATAGTCATGGATAGGTTCTTTCCAATGTAGACTTATTTTTATACATCGAAGTTCTATGTGAGAGCATAAATATCTACAACCATGCTCTGATACCAACTATAACAACCCTAAAATCTACCACATTTTTTTTTTAAATCCAAAAGGAAGTTTAGATAATCTAGATAAATTCATTAGAAGATTATTCTTCCACTTCCAGGTTTTATATTCTATAGTATCTCTCATATGGATAGAAGTGCCCTATCTCCCATGTTAATTTTTGGGTTTACCTTATTCACTGCCCATACAGCTTAAAATATAACTTTGTATAATCACTCTAAAATTTGTTACTTTATTTTGAAGGATTTCTTGACCACAATGCAAGGGTTAACCCTATATTATTCTTTTGAGAAAAGGGATGCCAAATACCTGACTAGTGTATGTCATTCTATACTAGTAGTTATATTTAATATTCTTGTAGTTTAATATATTTTGTTTAGGTATTCAATTACTATGCACCATTAAACTAATTTTTGGATAGTTTAATGGAGGTGACTACCCCTTTATGTGGTATCTCCTTGTTGGTTGCCCATCAATTAATCAGGGATTCCAATTACTACCACACCAAATAACATCTCCCATAGGAATTCACCCATAGTCTTTTGGGTTTCCATGACTATCATTTGCATGACATCTCCACCTCACATGGGTATCTCTCTTTCTTTTGGAGAATCCATCATAAGGATTTATCTATAGTGGAATTCTAAGCTCACTTTCTCTTAGAGCACACTTTAGTGTTCCTCTACTAAAGTACCCATTGTAACCCCAAGCGATTGTACCATCACATCACCCTTAGTTCTAGTCCTAACCTTAGGGATTAATTTATTTTAAAGCTTATTTATTTTGTTAAGTTCTTTCTAAAAATATTTACCAACCCCCATGATGAAATTATGTAACAACATTATCCTTTGTATCATAAATATACTATTATTGTCTATTCAATTATGAAAACTTAAATAGTTACTCAATATTTATCAAAAAATAATCTATTAAGTTTTTATCATAAATGTAGAATAATCACATTCTATTTATTCTTCATTCATAGCATTTAAATCAATATATAAATAAAAAATTCCATAACAAGTTCCAAAAATTATAAATAGACCCATCATATATCCATGGAACCTTGTCTACGGAGAAAACCCAACCTCCAAAATAGTTCATATTTATTTTTATTGCCTATCCTTTAGCCATTTAACAAAAGGGATCCATTGTCCTTTTTTTTCTTTTCCTTCTATGATTTCGACTAAAAGCATGGGAGTCTCCATAAATCCTATGTTTCATATTTATTACAAGTCATTGTAAATCTCCCCCTTTTACAAAGTGAAGGAATCCCATACTTCCCTCATATTAATATCTACAATTTCTCTAGATTTCTTCCTTAGACATTCCTTTACAAAATATAGGATAAGGAACCCCCATAAGTTCCTTTTTATTCATTGGCTTTATACCAAAGCCTTATGCTTCTAGATAACCTAGATGATATGTTTTTATTTTCCTTTGGTAGAAGATCAATATTGTGAATATTTTAGACTCCCTTTGATGCAGTATTTTATTACCAACATTCATAATAATGTTTTCTAAAGAAAGAGATATTCTTTAATAATTTAAAACCATCAAGTTTCCCTAAATAATACATCTTAAACTATACATGAATATCTTCACTAAATTAAAAAGCATTTCCATTATTCTTGCCAAACAATAAACATAATTCTAGGATCATTTCACCTAGTAAAAACATTAATAATTCATTCATTAACTTGTATCTCAATATAACCTAAATAGCATTCCTTTAATTTAGAATCATTCTCAAACAACAAATTCAATATATAATGAAGATAGTTCTTTTAATAAGCATTTATTTTCCTTTGGTAAATCCTCTTTTATCTTTAATATAAGGAACACTAATTTGAAATCCATAACTTCCAACCATAATCGAGCAATTAATATTCCATTTTAAATACTTGCCCTATATCATAGTCTATAGTGTATTCAAAGATTCACCCAATGTTATTCAACCAACAAATAATGTACACAATAGCCTATGCATTGAACACATTTCATCTCATAGGACTCATATCCTTCCATGAATTCTACTTCTAGGTGTTTTCTTGTTAGCGTATATTACATCATTTGGATCATGTAAATGTACAACCCTTGGGACATAACTAGAGTAGTAGATTAATTTAGGGGCTAGTTAGTTAGTTACTTCAAGTAATTTAATAAATGCACAAGTGTCTATGTGCAAGTTGCAAAAGTGGAAGGTGTTCCCTTGTACAACTATGTAGAGTTTTGGCCAAGCAATCCATATTTTTATATAAAGGACCTCATAGTGAGTGATAAGATATCGTTATAGGTAGTAGTAGGTATACTGGGTAGATCACCATATAGGTTGGTGATGGATACAATGTAGTTCATTAGAATTAGTTCTAGAGTGTTCATCTCCTCCATTCTACATTATATAATTTTCATCACTTTCTATTAATAACATATTTTAGCATCTTATAGTTTTGCATATTTTGCATATTGTGATTGCATTCTCCCTTGGAAAACACAATCAAAAGCTAACAGTGGTATCAAATCCATGGTAGATCAATAGGAATAGGAAATTCACAATAAATATTGAGAGGAGAAGCAAAACTTAGTTTTAGAATTTTTGATTTTACATTTGGCTAGAGTCTTTCCATAGAGTTTCAAAAAAACTCATGAATACTAGGACTTAATATTTGTTCTACTAGATTGAAAAATCAACTAGTGAAGATTCATCATTGACAAGATTTAAAATCAACTTACTAATACTTCCTTATAGAAAAAAAGAAACTGAGGGAAGCCCTATTGTAGACTAACACATTGTATATGAAAAGGCCAAAAAAGCCTTGATCCAGAAGAAAAAGCCATAGAAGCCTTGATCCATAAGAAAATGCCACATAAGCCTTGATCCAAAAGAAAAGGCCATAGAATCCTTGAACCTAAAGAAGACTCTAGAGAAGATTCCATGAAATATAGGAGATTGGTGATCTCCTTTTCTGATTGAAGACTTCCTCTAGAATAATATGAAGAGACCCATCAAAGGTCTCATTGAATAACTTACATCCCTGTAAGAGATAGAGAAGGACTATCAAAATGTTTTGCTCCAGATATCCATGAATAATATCACTTTACCAACACTTTTGTAGTTGAATGTTTAATGAAAGGTTTCATCAAGAATACCAGAGGAGCTACAATACTAAAGATCTTGGAGAGGTCTCAAGGAGAAACAAGGAGAAGGCTTGGAGATCCTCATTGCAAAAATTGAAGAAGCCATAAAAGAAGTTCCTAGGAGAACTAGTTGGAGAAATTCACTACAAAATATAGTAGAAGAACTTGGAACAATTATTTCCATTCGACAACAAACCCAAAAGAGAAATATTTGGCAAAAAAAATTCAAACTTCAGAGAGAAGATCCTTGAAGACCTCAATACCTTCATATTCTTGATAAGAAAGTATTTTTTAAAGTCAAAACTTAGAAAAAATAAACCTACCAAATACAATAAGATTTGGAGATTGCCCTTCATAGATAAAGAAGGTACATTTTAAAGATAGGGATTTGTTGTATTCACAATAAAATACTGAAAGGGTTCTTGAAGGACAACATTTCAGTGAATAGATTGAATGCTAAAGGGTAGCAATCAAGATTGTATTACTAGCTACATGAATTTAGAGTTCTAGGCCAAATCCTGAAGGAGAAGTTGAAATCATCTACTACAAATTTAGAGTAGCACATTGAAAGCATTCAAATATGTGGGCAACAACCATTGTAGACAAGAAATTTGGTGAATCAACTCATCAAGATATTCATCAAAGGTAAGAAACTTAGGTGAAAAATATTCATTACTTGAACACTTAATTTAGATTACTACTTAACTTCATTAAGCACCTTATTAAATTTCAAAAGTTGCAAAATAGAAGGTTGAATTTTAAGTCCTCAAAGAAAGTGCAAAATATAGTTTCTATTAATATTTATTACCTACACATTAATAAGAGTTAGATACATTCTTCCTATTATCTAATCATTAATAAGAGGACTAAATTAAGGATTTGCAATGATCATTAATGTATTTGAAAGTACTTTGAGAGCATATTAATAGGAGAAATAAGGTGAGACTATGATGGAGACACAGATACATAGGGAATGAATAACACAAAAACACAGTAACACAGAGAATCACTCAAGCTTTCCTTTCATTAAACTTTCAAAAGAAAATTTACAATCCTAGCCAACAGGCGTAGTTTCTCGTTTCCAGCCCCCTCTTCCTTGATGCACTCCCTATTTCTATAACCATGTCTGGGCCTCTTTCGAGGTTCCGACCCTCTAGGCCATTAATGACCCACCTGCCAGAATGCATCCTGCCTCACTGAGCCTTTACATATTTCCCTATCTAGCATCTGCCATCGGGTTAGCCATGGAAACATGCATTGATGAGCCATCTGACCTCTAGGCGTAGTCTTCGAATGGCCGCCATGCTCAGCAAGCTTACCGGGCAAGAAATCATGCATTAATGAGGCCCTGACCGCCTCGAAAAACACCATCTGGGAATGCAGGATTTTTTGAATAGAGAACCAGCAGTATGTCGTGATATCGTGACATGTCGCGATATCGTGACATTTTTCTTCCTTGCTGCCTTTCTCTCCTTCGGGTCGTGATATCGCGACATGTCGCGATATCGTGACATTTTCCTTCCTTGCAACATTTCTTTTCTTCGGGTCGTGATATCACGACATGTCGTGATATCATGACATTCTTCCTTGCAACATTTCTTTTCTTCGAGTCACGATATCATGACATGTCATGATATCACGACATTTTCCTTTCTCGCTGCCTCCCCCTCCTTCAGGTCGCGATGTCGCGACATGTCGTGATATCGCGACATTTTTCTTTCTTGTTGTCTTCCTCTCCTTCGAGTCATGATATCGTGACATTTTTCTTTTCGGCTCTTCTGTCTTTCTTTTGGTCATGAAATCGTGACATGTCGCGATATCGCGACATCTTGCTTTGTGCTTCCTTCTCGCCTCTATGGGTCACGAAATCGTGATGTGTCACGATATCGTGACTTCTTCGCTCTTGCTTTCTCTTTCCCTTTTTGGGTCACAAAATCGTGACATGTCGTGATATCATGACAGTTTCCTACTTGGCTTTCTTTCTGCCCCTTCGGTCGTGATTTCATGACATGTCACGAAATCGTGACATCTTCTCTGCTGGCCCCTCCTATCTTCCTTCGATCGTGATTTCGTGACATGTCATGAAATCGTGACATTTTCTCGTCTGGCCTTTCCCTTGTTCTTTCGGTCGTGATTTCGACATGTCATGAAATCGTGACATCTTCTTCATTGGCCCCTCATGTCTTCCTTCGGTCGTGATTTCGTGACATGTCATGAAATCGTGACATTACTTTCGGGCACCTCCCCTTCCCTTGCTTCGGTCGTGATTTCGTGACATGTCATGATTTCGTGACATTCTCTTCTAATGCCTCCGCTCTACGGTTTCAGTCGTGATTTCGTGACATGTCATGAAATCATGACATTTTAGCGTCGAGCCTTCTCTCTCCTTCCTGAGTCATGAAAACGTGACATGTCATGATATCGTGACACTTTTGCTATGTCGCGATATCGCGACATCAAAGCTAACACTTGAAAATTTTTTGTTGATGCAAGATTGCTCTGCTGCCACCGGATGCTCCTGCATCAGACACCCGGGGTGGATTGAGAAGTGTCCTTCACTTCTGTTCTATTGGAGGAAGACCCAGGTGGTCAACCTCTATTTTTGACAACCAAGTTGCATCTTCGATAGGCCTGCCCTTCCACTTGACCAGATATTCAGAATATTGCCTGTTCCTAGTACTTCTGCCAGCTCGAGTGTCTAGTATTTCCTCGATCTCGTCTGTTGCTACAGTAGATGTTGGAATATCCCACAAATATGTTCTTGGTGTCTCACTATTACCTCCTTCATGGTATTCTACCAAGTCTAAAATATTAAAAATAGGTGAGATATTCAACTCGCTTGGCAGTTCCACTTCATAGGCATTTCTCGAATCTCTTTTACCTATGATCCTGCATGGTCCAAACCTCTTCATCTTCAGCTTGTTGTAGGTTTTTCTAGGAAACCTTTCCTTTCTCAAGTGAACCATGACCTCATCTCCCACTTGGAACTCCTTGAAATGCCGCTTTGATCGGCTTTGGCTTTGTACTGAGTACTCATCTTATTGATATGTTGTTTTACCTCTTCATGTAAACTCTTCATGTGCTCTGCAAAATCTTTAGCCTCAGCACTACTCTTTTCTCCTTTACCCATCGTTCTCAATTCAGAAGCATGCCTTGGGTTGTTCCCATACACAATACTAGAATGGGGATTTACCAGTACTTCTGTTGATGGAATTGTTGTAAGCAAATTTTGCCTATGGCAAAATCAAATCCCATCCTTTGGGCTTATCTCCCACCAGGCATCTTAGGAGATTACCCAAACTTCTGTTCACCACCTCTGTTTTCCCATCAGTCTGCGGATGGTACGTAGAACTGAACTTCAAATCTATTTTTAGCTGCTTCCACAAAGTCTTCCAGAAATAACCCACAAATTTGGTATCTCTGTCAGATACTATACTCTTGGGTAGACCATGAAGGCGTACCACCTCCTTGAAAAACAAGCCTACAATATGAACTGCATCACTCATTTTCTGACATGGAATAAAATGAGCCATCTTCGAAAACCTGTCCACCACAACAAAAATGGAGTCACTCCCTCATTGTGTCCTTGGTAGGCCGAGAACAAAATCCATATTGATGTCCTCCCATGGCCTCTCTGGCACTAGTAATGGCTGATACAATCCTGTATTCTGTCTCACTCCCTTAGCCATCTGACAAACTCTACATCCCTACACAAATTTAGTCACATCTTGCTATAACTGTGGCCAATGGTAGTTTTCACTAACAAGGGCAATGGTCTTATCTCGACCAAAATGTCCAGCTAGTCCTCCACTATGCTTCTCCTTTATCGGATTCTCCCTCATTGAACTTCGTGGAATGCATAATTGACCTCCCTTGAACAACATCCCATCTTGGATCAGGAAATCCAACCACTTGGTCCTGTCCAAAGTAACAGGTGCCAAGCAAGCCTTCCAGGCTTCTACAAAATCAGGATCTTCAGGGTACAAACCCTTCAGTTCATCAAATCCTACCACTTCCACCTTCATTTCTATCAACAAACACTGCCTTCTGCTTAAGGCATCTGCAACTCTGTTGGACCTTCCACTCTTGTGCTTCAACACAAAGGTATAACTCTGTAGAAACTCAACCCACTTTAGGTGCCTCTGATTTAGCTTCCCTTGGCTATTAATATACTGTAAGGCCTGATGATCAGTAAATAGAACAAACTCTTTTGGCAACAAGTAATGTCGCCACTTCTTTAGAGCCTGAACTATAGCATAAAACTCTTGATCATAAACTGAATACTTCTTTCTGGCATCATTGAGTTTCTCACTAAAGTAAGCAACAGGTTTACCTTCTTGGCTCAAAACAACTCCTATGGCACTACCACTAGCATCACAGTCTACCTGAAATACCTTATTAAAATCTGGAAGTGCCAAAATAGGTTGTTCTGTAACCTTCCTTTTCAACATATCAAAGCTCTTATCTGCTCCTAAGGTCCACTTAAATTCTTTCTTATTCCCTCTCATTGTTTCTGTAAGGGGTGCACAAATACTGCTGAAATTCCTAATGAATTTCCTGTAAAAACTTGCTAGACCATGAAATGATCTTACCTCAGTCATGCTTCTCGGAGTAGGCCATTCAATGATAGCTCTTACTTTTTTTGGGTCCATTTTTAGACCTCTGGCTGAGATGACAAATCCCAGGTACACTAACTCCTTCTTCATGAAATTACATTTCTTTAGATTAATCAACAACTGCTCCTCCCGTAGCTTCTCAAAAACCCTTATGATATGCATCAGATGCTCTTCCAGGGTTCTGCTAAATATTAGAATATCATCCAAATAGACAATAACAAATTTGCCTAAGAACTCTTTCAATACCTCATTCATCAACCGCATGAATGTGCTTGGTGCATTGGTCAGCCCAAATGGCATGACCAACCATTCATACAAACCTTCTCTGGTCTTGAAGGTTGTCTTCCACTCATCTCCTTCTCTGACACGAATCTGGTGATAACCACTCTTCAGATCAATCTTGGTGAAGTACTTGGCTCCACTCAAACAGTCCATAATGTCATCCATCCTTGGCAATGGAAATCTGTACTTTATGGTGATCTTGTTAATAGCTCGAGAGTCTGTACACATTCTCCACTCTCCATCCTTCTTTGGTGCTAGTACTACAGGTACTGCACATGGACTCAAACTCTCCCAAATCAGTCCCTTCTCCAGCAACTCTTGGACTTGCTTGTTCAACTCTTCAATTTTTGTAGGGGTCATTCTATGTGTTGCCTTATTGGGTAAGCTAGATCCTGGTACCAAATCTATATGGTGATTGATCTTCCTCACTGGTGGTAAACCCTCAGGCACATTATCAGATATAATGTCTGGAAATTCTTCTAATAGTCCTAAGACTTCTACAGGGGTATCCTTGCATTCTTCCTTCCTAACTCTAGGAACTAATGCATAGCACATATGCTCATGCTTTAAACTATTCAAAAATTTTCCTCCTTCAACTAAACAAATTCTAGCGCTGCTGCATACCTTTTCTTCCGCCTCCTTCAAGGGCTTCAACTTATGGTGCACTCCATTCTTCGTCATTGAGTAGGTGTTTGCATGACCATCATGTATTGCACACCGGTCAAACTGCCATGGCCTTCCCAATAGCAAATGGCAAGCATCCATAGGCAGGATGTCACACAGGACCTCATCACAGTAATTCCCAATATTGAACTTCACTGAACATTGCTCACTGACCAAAACTCTATGGTCCTTCTGTAACCACGCAATCCGGTATGGATGCGGGTGTCTTCTCCTTTTTAACTGTAACTTGGCAACCATTTCTTCTGAAACCAAGTTATCAGTACTACCATTATCTATGATAATATTGCAGACCTTACCCGAACTTCTGCACCTTGTGCGAAACAGGCTCCTCCTCTGGTCTGATCCTTTCTCCTCATTTAACAGGGTCCTCCTAGTGACCATAACTTCTCCTCTCTCTGCCTCCTCAGAATGTTCTGATTCAGCACCTTCATCTGCTACAGTAGCCCTGGCAAGACCCTCAGGTCTCTTATTCGTCCTTTCTTGGTGTTGTGGACACTCAAATGCTCGATGTCCTTCTTCACCATAGTGGAAATAGGTTCCACGAAATCCTCCTCTTCCAAATCCATGTCCAGATCTGCCTCTCCCTCTCGGATAACCATTGTTCTGATTACGGGGTTGGTAGGTGCTTCCTTCCTTCTGTTCTTGGGTATTACTGGTCTCACCAGCCTTCTTCTGATCTTTATAATTTTCTCCATTGGTCCTTCCACCAGTTCTTCCACCATGACCTCTTCCTCTTTGCTTGCTCTCAAACCTTCTATTCAGTTTCTCTTCAACCTTCAGAGCAAACTGGTAAGCATCCTCTATGGTGGTCATCCTGACCAGGCTTAACTCTTCTTGAATACTTGCTCGTAACCCATTAATATAATGGGCTACCTTCTCCTTGTTGGCCTCTGAATGGCCTGTTCTGATTACAATCTTGTAAAACTCCTCTGTGTATTCTTTAACAGACTTGTTGGCCTGCTTCAAACCTTGCATTTTCTTTAGCAGATCCATCTCATAGTCAGCTGGGATGAACTGCCTCTTCAACTTCTCTACCATTCTATCCCACCTGGTTATTCTCTCCTTTCCTCTTCTATTTCTTTCCAGTTGTACTCCCTTCCACCATATGTTGGCATGACCCTTCAGCTTGGTCTTAGCAAACTTGACCCTATTAGGATCTTCAACCTCTTCATACTCAAAGTATTCTTCCAAATCATTGATCCAGTCAATCAACTCCTCTGGATCAAGATTTCCAGAATACGTAGAAACCTCCATCTTCGGTCTCTTCCCAATATGAGAGATGGCTCTGTATAACCTGGCTTGTGCAGGATCTACAACCTCTTCTTCTTCCTCAAACTGGTCCTCTTCTTCATCAACTTCATCTTCACTTCCTTCTTCCCCTCGGGGTTCAAGTCCTCTGCGCAGCTCCTCTTGTAGGGCCTGAACTTGCCTCTGCAAAGCTCTGAAATCTTCTGTTGGCACCATGTTTCTTCCACCACCATGGTTTCTTTGTGGAGGCATTTTGCTTCACTCTCTTCTCACAACCCTTCCACAGATCCTGGTGCAAGCTGCCTCACTTTCGACGATCTGCTCACACACTCAGGAACTCCCGCTCTGATACCACTTGATGGGGACACAGATACACAGGGAATGAATAACACAGAAACACAGTAACACAGAGAATCACTCAAGCTTTCCTTTCATTAAACTTTCAAAAGAAAATTTACAATCCTAGCCAACAGGCGTAGTTTCTCATTTCCAGCCCCCCTTCCTTGATGCACTCCCTATTTCTATAACCATGTCTGGGCCTCTTTCGAGGTCTCGACCCTCTAGGCCATTAATGACCCACCTACCAGAATGCATCCTGCCTCACTGAGCCTTTACATCTTTCCCTATCTAGCATCTACCACCGGGTTAGCCACGGAAACCTGCATTGATGAGCCGTCTGACCTCTGGGCGTAGTCTTCGAATGGCCGCCATGCTCAGCAAGCTTACCGGGCAAGAAATCATGCATTAATGAGGCCCTGACCGCCTCAAAAAACACCGTCTGGGAATGCAGGATTTTTCGAATAGAGAACCAGCAATATGTCACGATATCACGACATTTTTCTTCCTTGCTGCCTTTCTCTCCTTCGGGTCGCGATATCGTGACATTTTCCTTCCTTGCAACATTTCTTTTCTTTGGGTCGCGATATCGTGACATGTCGTGATATCGTGACATTTTCCTTCCTTGCAACATTTCTTTTCTTTGGGTCACGATATCGTGACATGTCGCGATATCATGACATTTTCCTTTCTCGCTGCCTCCCCCTCCTTCAGGTCGCGATGTCGCGACATGTCGCGATATCGTGACATTTTTCTTTCTTGCTGTCTTCCTCTCCTTCGGGTCGCGATATCATGACATGTCGTGATATCGTGACATTTTTCTTTTCGGCTCTTCTTTCTTTCTTTTGGTCGTGAAATCGTGACATGTCACGATATCGCGACATCTTGCTTTGTGCTTCCTTCTCGCCTCTATGGGTCGTGAAATCGTGATGTGTCCCATGATATCATGACTTCTTCCGCTGCTTTCTCTTCACCTTTTTGGGTCATGAAATCATGACATGTCGCGATATCGTGACAGTTTCCTACTTGGCTTTCTTTCTGCCCCTTCGGTCGTGATTTCGTGACATGTCACGAAATCATGACATCTTCTCCGCTGGCCCCTCCTGTCTTCCTTCGGTCGTGATTTCATGACATGTCATGAAATCGTGACATTTTCTCATCTGGCCTTTCCCTTGTTCTTTCGGTCGTGATTTCGTGACATGTCACGAAATCGTGACATCTTCTCCGCTGGCCCCTCCTGTCTTCCTTCGGTCGTGATTTCGTGACATGTCATGAAATCGCGACATTACTTTCGGGCACCTCCCCTTCCCTTGCTTCGGTCGCGATTTCGTGACATGTCACGATTTCGTGACATTCTCTTCTAATGCCTCCGCTCTACGGTTTCGGTCACGATTTCGTGACATGTCACGAAATCGTGACATTTTAGCATCGAGCCTTCTCTCTCCTTCCTGAGTCACGAAAACGTGACATGTCACGATATCGCGACACTTTTGCTATGTCGCGATATCGCGACATCAAAGCTAACACTTGAAAATTTTTTGTTGATGCAAGATTGCTCTGCTGCCACCGGATGCTCCTGCATCAGACTACTAAAGTGCATTTAGTTAGAAATATTATTGATTAATTTCACAATACGAGTTGTTCAATAAACTAGTCACTTTAAAAGGATTATTTTGTGTATTGATTGTTAAGATCAAGGACACAAAAATATACAAATATCAAAGTGTCTAAAGACACTATTCAAAGCTCAAAAATTGCAAGATATTATGACCTAGAGAAGCCACAAAATAGGATCATATTACTCCAAATAGTGAAGAAGAAAGCCACCATTAAGGTCATTGAAAAGAAGCCAAAAATCGAGACTTTGGGAGTCTTAGGTTCAAGGTGCACTAATATCTCATTACAGGAAAAATATTAGTGTAGAAATTACTCCTTCAAGGGTATATTATTTACATTATTATTAACTTGGGTTTATTACTAGATTAACCAAGTGAAGGAGAGAGTTGTGTAGAAGAGAATACAACATCAATATGCCCTTGCCTACAAGAAATAGTACAGAGAAGTTGCCATTAAAACCAGAAAAATAAGCTTGCAAAAGTGAAGGTGCAAAATTAGGGTATTGTATTACAAATATATTTACATTATTCTACACCATAACATCTTGTCCTATGTAGAAAATAGGATATAATTTTATTGTCTTAAGGACACATCATCTACAAGTGATGAACATCATACAAGAAGCCATAGAGTAGAACTATCTGAGGCAAGATAGAAGAGCTAATGAATAGCTCTCATTATGGTTTTTAAAAACACCCTTACAACCATGAAAGTAGGTAGTTTTAGTAATCAACCTGAAGCACGAGATATAACAAAAATGGTCATTTTCAATCTATGTTGAACATTATCTATTGTACATGGCAGAGGGAGCATTCAAAACAACATATTGAAAGCAAAAGCATAGAGCAAAAGAAGAAATACCTAAGCTTTTGCTTGGAGAAGACATCCGTTGAGAAGTAGTGTTCAAACCAGCCCTTGGAAAACCATAGAACCATCTCTAATATCATAATACCTCCATATAATCAATATCCAACCTACGCTTTCTTGGAAGATGTCTTGAAGAACAAGAAACAACTGGATTTATGTTAGCAAAGGGAGTATATAGAAGAAGATAAAACATTAGAAGGAAAATACATGCAATTTGCCACTTGTCACCATTGATAAAAAATTCTCATATCATAAGCAAACACATGAACATTAGAATGGTATGGAGCATCTTTGATAGGAAGGAGCATTACAAACGATCAAATCTCATAAGCCACTTGGAGAAAACATTACTTTCATCCATGAGCATTACTTAAGAATACTTTGAAACAAGCTTTAAGTGTTATGTAAAGAAGTACCATACACATTGAATCTCAAAAGCCACTTTTATATCTCTCAAAGAATAATTAAAATCCATCTTAGACATTACTCAAGGCACATGTGCCATGTAGCTATATAAGCATTCAAATCCAAGGTAAAGAAGTGAAGCGAAATTGGAGGAAAATTACAACATTCGAGTGAGTAAGAGCATGCTAAAATTAGAGTCAAAGGAGGCAGCAAGAACTATCGTAAACCAAAATTAAATTATCATGGTGATAAGCACCCATTAAGGAGGATACCAAGCCAAAATAAGCATTGTGGAAGCATAGAGTATGAAGAAAGAGCATGTAGGCTCTTTGCTGGACAACAAGCTCAAAGCAACATTAATACAACATTGGAGATACATAACAACAAGACACCAAAGTTCGTGGAGCTACTCAAGGATACATAGAGCATCAAGATTTACTAAGGTAAAGATTAAATTTTCTTGCTTTAATTAAAATCAGAGTTATAAGATGATTTCATTGGAATAAACTTATCAAGCATTAGTAATTATCAATCAAGCTTATTTCAAGGTATTGAATATTCACATTTGCAATTAAACAAGTAGGAGATATAATCTTGTCAACCTTGAATAAATCATTATTAAATTACAAATACCATTATTTTCTAATATTCCAAAAAGTAGGGAGATATAATGCATACTACTTCAAACTATATACATATAATTAGAATTTTGAAAATTAATCTATTGCAAAGAGAAGCAAATCAATTACCTACATATAGAGTTGGAATTAATTGGTAAAATTTGTATCATACTCATTCTAAGGAGACAAAAAGAAATCCAACCATTAAAGCATACTTCATTGGGAAATATAAGGTAAAATTAAAAGGTTGATTATTCTCAAAACATTACAAAATCAACTTAGAAGGTGAACTAAGCATACTCTAATTATTAGGGAGATATAAGGAATCCTACAAAACCTAATTCTAAGAAATGTTTTATCAGATTAGTTCACATATCTTAAACTAGAGAGTTATAAGGTAGACTACTCAGAATATTCTCAAATATCTAGATCAATCAAACATGGATGAAATACTAAGAAATACTTTTAATAATGAAGAACTATTCCATGAAATATAATTCTACTCTCAAAACCTAATAGATACTCTTGAAGGATATGAGTATCTATCTACTAGTGATAAAGATATATTCTCATTATTACTTAAGGAGGCAAAAGAGGGCAGATTTGTAGCATTAATTGGATATCTTCATGAAGTTCTCTTCACAGCATTGGTGGATTCACAAAAATTAGTAATTTTTACATTAGTGGAATGTTTGATGATTTACCTATCATTGATTATTTTTGTACTTACACAACACATGAAACAAACTAGCAATACCAATCAATATTACTGTGATGATAGACTATCTCACCATGAAATAGAAATTCCACAAGTATTAATACAAAATCAAAGGAGAAAGAGGAAGAGAAAGAAAATGCACACTAAGAGAGAACATAGAAAAGAAGACATGAATAAAGAAGAAACCACAAAGACATAACCAGATAAACATACTCAGACTCAAGCATTGGAGGAGTCTTCAGCCAAAGCATTCTCGATCTTGTGTGAAGACACAATTTACATACTTGGATAGATTCTTGTAAATAGAGAAGAAGAATATAATTTCAACTATTCAAGAGAGGAAGATCCATATTGAATACTGAAGTCATCAATACCCAAATAATGTAATACAAGAGGGTGTTAGAGTATATTACGTCATTTGGGTCATGTAAATGTACCACCCTTGGTACATAACTAGAGTAGTAGATTACTTTAGAGGGTAGTTAGCTAGTTAGTTTATGTAATATAATAAATGCATAAGTGTCTATGTGCAAATTATAAATGTGCAAGGTATCTCCTTGTACAAATAGGTAGAGTTTTGTAAAAAATCAAAGGAGAAGGAGGAAGAGAAAGAAAAGGCACACTAAGAGAGAACATAGAAAAGAAGACATGAATAGAGAAGAAACCACAAAGACATAACTAGATAGACATACTCAGACTCAAGCATTGGAGGAGTCTTCAGCCAAAGCATTCTTGGTCTTGTGTGAAGATACAAATTACTTACTTGGATAGATTCTTGTAAATAGAGAAGAAGAATACAATTTCGACTATTCAAGAGAAGAAGATCCATATTGAAGACTAAAGTCTTCAATACCCAAATAATGTAATACAAGAGGGTGTTAGAGCATATTACATCATTTGGGTCATGTAAATGTACCACCCTTGGTACATAACCAGAGTTGTAGATTACATTAGAGGGTAGTTAGCTAGTTACTTCGAGTAATATAATAAATGCACAAGTGCCTATGTGCAAATTGTAAATGTGCAAGGTATCCCCTTGTACAAATACGTAGAGTGTTGGTCAAGCAATCCATATTTCTATATAAAGGGTCTCATAGTGAGTGATAAGATATCATTGTAGGTAGTAGTAGGTATACTGGGTAGATCACCATATACATTGATTATGGATACAATGTAGTTCTTTAGCATTAGTTTTGGAGTGTTCATTTCCTCCATTTTACATTGTATCATTTTTGTCACTTTTCATTAATAGCATATTTGAACATCTTACATTTTTACATATTCTGCATCTTGTGATTGCATTCTCCCTTGGCATACAACATCAAAATATAACATTGCTATCTTATAAAATAATCAACAATCAATCATACTTATAATGCAATCTTTAAAGAAGCGTACATCAAGATGTCGGTTCTTAAGTAGGTTCTACTATAGTCTGGAACATGGCATAGTCCCACTGATTTTACTATGTCATGCAACCGCAAGTAGGTGCACTGCATCTAGACATACATTCATTGCTTGAAAGGGTGTTATGGTATAATGGTTTCATTTGGATCCTCCATTACCTATATTGGAGTAAAGGCACATTCCTCCTTCAGTATTATGGTGCCATACTTATCATAATGCAGAGTCCTAAGTTTTCTCATAACCAGATTGATCTACAATTTAAGAACCTTCATTAATTCATTGATCTAAGAGCTTCTACTCCAAACTTATCATATAAAGGGTACCTTATGTATTTGAAGGCACTTGCTTGGAGTTTTTTCGAATGCTCACTGGTGAAAGAGAACCTTCTATTGCTCCTATGTTGCAAGTATTATAGCGGTAACTTTGACCTATGTACTCGCTTCCAAAATAAACAATCCTTTGCATCCCTTTCTTTTTATTTCCATATGGGTTATAAGAACATCCTCAAGAGATTTATTCAAAAGAAAATAACTTTAAAACTACTCAAACCCACCAAGATGGGTTTTCTTCTAACTTTATAATATTTGTATTTTTGTTTAATACATGTCCTTATTTTCTTGTTTATTTCAATGCTTTAGTATAATAATAATAATGTTAATAAAACAATACTAAACATTATACTTTGGTTTTCATAAAATAATATTAAATATTTGTAAAACATGTTAGTAATACCACTTAACACTACCTATCGTGCAAGTGCAGCAATAAGATAACAATTTGTAAAGACATAGAAATTTTTTACAATAGATGAATAATTAGTCCAATTATTTTAACACTAATAGTCATCAGTTCTTGGACTATTTGTGAAGATATATATTCCTACAGAAAGGACATGTCTATTAGTACCCATTTGTGGAGATGTCTATTCCTACAAAAAGGATAAGTCTATTAGTGCCATATTACTTATCAACAAAACCTCATTAAATCACATAACATGCCATTACTTATTACACTAAAATTCATAATTTTTTTTTTTTGAAAAGGTTGTTTAGGGGAGCTTCATGATAGAACCCTTGCTAAGTATCAATACCTCCAATGTTTTATTCTTTTTTTCCAACAGAATGTATGATACTAGAGTTAATGCATGACTAAAAAAACCATTCCAACCCACACTAGAGATAGGGTGATATGAGTCACTTCCCATATTTATAGTGTCTTATCCAATTTAATTAACCATGTGCAAATATGAGTTGGATAAAAGAAAATGACTGAAGTAGGTTTGGTGGCATCATGTAGGAAGTAAGATGAAGGAGTGGCATATGGTCCAATAATTGGTTTGGGATAAGATCACCTACTTTAGAAGTAAATTATATTTCTATAGGATATAAAAATATTTAAACATCCAATTGTATGTTGACTTTTAGTTCTATACAATGACTAATTGCTCTTTCTAAATTCATGAATACAATAAATATTGGTCATTTTTCAATTCATGTTTAATTATTTTTAATTTTTCTAGGTAAACGCTAATGTCAAGATAATAAATACATCGAGCAGAATATAGATAGAAGGAAACAACAATAAAGGAAAATTAGAATCTTTAAAAGAGGTAGATTTTATCATATTCTATGAATTTAATATGATTTTTAAATGACTTACCTAAATTTCTATCCTTTAACCTATAATATGCTTGGGTTTTACAAAGATAACAAAAACTATTTACAAAGTGAAACTCTTGTAGTGTCAAATTTTGCTTATATGTTCATAGGATTTTTCTAAAATATACTCAAACCATCATTTTATATAAATATTTATAGATTTTGAATAATCTATAAAAAATTTAACTATAGTAATATTAACTAATGCTAAATTCTTGTTTTATTTTTGCAATAGCAACTCAAATCCCTATGCTTTATTTTTATTTTGAAGAAATTTATTAAATTAATAATGTTTTTTTTCCTAATAAGCTATGTGTAGCTTCTATTGTTGGCCACTCCCATTATGAAAACAAAACATTACATTGCTCTCATTACATTTCTAAAAAGTTAGTTAAAGCATATCCAAATTTATCTTTCTATCAGAGATATTATTCATTTACCCTTCTATCAAAGATATTCTTCATAATCATCAAACTCTAAGTTTCCACAATAACTCCTTTTATATAAAATACCTTAAAAAATTTAAATTATATCAACATGAAATTCAACACTCCGAATGGATAAAATATTTTTTGTCTAACTTCTATATTTTAAAAATCTTGTCTATAACAACCTCACAATTTCTTAATACATTTTTTTGGGTTGTTATTCATTCCCCTAATATTCCAAGATATTATTTTCATTGTTAATTTTTTTATTTTATTTATGGGTTTAGTCCCACTTCTTGTTAAAACTTGTGATATTTGCTTTTTTTTTCCCATATCAATATCCCTCTATGTTTTTGTTTTCCCTTTGTTTTTGCTTCTTGGGTCTTCTCTTTTTTTCATTCATAGCAATACTTTCATCTTCATCAATATCTTCAATATTCTCACACTGCTCATAGTAAGACTTATCATATTTAGGTTTGCCTTATTCTGAAGGATTTGGAGTGCAAGGAAAAAATTCAAAAGATTAATCATATTTTTATTTCCCTAGAGACCCTAAAGTACAAGGATGCTCTTCTGTAGAAATTACCTTCTTATTCTACCCTAAAACCCTAAATTTTTATGGGTTTCCTCCAACCTCATTTCTATATTATTCTACTCTTGAAACCTTAAAGTGCAAGGGATAACTCATTTACCACTTTTACTTTTATTACTTAAAGAGGATTCTGTACTAGAGGTAAATGAAGATGATTTACCTGGAATAAACTTGACCTTTTTTGTTGTCTTTGTTTTTGGTTTTATCTCCACATTATTTTGCACCTTTAATTCCTTATAAACTCACCAATTGATATTGTTGAGAGGATTTATTTACCTCTTATTTTGGAGTGGTAAAAGTGGGATAACTCATTTACCACTTTTACATTTATTACTTAAAGAGGATTCTGTACTAGAGGTAAATGAAGATGATTTACCTAGAATAAACTTGACCTTTTTTGTTGTCTTTGTTTTTGGTTTTATCTCCACATATTATTTTGCACCTTTAATTCCTTATAAACTCACCAATTGATATTGTTGAGAGGATTTATTTACCTCTTATTTTTCTCTCCAATGACGGTCTTCCATTCTGTCGTGATATCGTGACACTTTTTCTCTCCAGGTGCCTTTGCGCAAACTTGTCGCGATATCGCGACACTTTTTCTCTCCGGGCGCCTTTGCGCAAACTTGTCACGATATCACGACATTTTTTTCTCTCCAAGGCGGTCTTCATTTTTGTTGCGATTTCACGACATTTTTTCTCTCTCCAACGGCGGGCTTCCAGGTTGTCGCGATATCGCGACCTTTTTTCTCTCCAATGGCAGGCTTCCAGGTTGTCGCGATATCGTGACCTTTTTTCTCTCCAACGGTGGACTCTCATCCTTGTCGCGATATCGCAACCGTTTTTCTCTCCAACGGAGGTCTTCCTTTTTGTCGCGATTTTGCAAAACCTTTTATTCTTGGCAGCAGGCTTCCACTTTCGACGCGATTTCGGGGCTCATTTTCTATTTCAGCTGTGGTCTGCATTCTTGTTGGGATTTCGTGACACCTTTTTTCTTCGCCAGCGTTTTCAATTCTTGTAGCAATTTCGTGACTTCTTTTTCTTGTCGCGATTTCGCGACTCTTCTTCTCGACCGGCTCCAACCCTGCAACTTGTCGCGATATTGCGACACTTTGCAACATGTCGCGATATCACGACTTCTTTCCTTCTTCGGCTCTGATGGCGATTCTTGTCGTGTTTTCGTGACTTCCTTTCTTCCTTCGGCTTCTACGGCGCTTCTTGTCGTAATTTTGCGACATCACCATTTTGGTCGCGATTTCACGACACCTTCCCTAGAGTGGAGGTTTGCCAACTTTCTATTCCTCTCTTCTTGGACCACCTCGGTCGATTTGGATTTTTTGTAATCTCTCTTGTACAAGGTTCACGGACCTTTCAAATCCCTTTCTACCAATCAAAAAAAAAATATCCTTGATCTAATCTAGTTTCTATTATTAAATGATTTCCTTGCTTTATCTTGAAGTTTATCTCATGGCTAGAATTATTTATCTCTTTTTTCATAGTTTTTACTTTGCAAATTTTTGTTGTGTGTCCAATATCAAAATAATTGTGGAAACAAAATGTAAAATTTTCATAATCTATTTGTTGATCCCATTCTCTTGATTCAGATTTAATTTTAATGGATTTTGGCAAAGGTTTTAAAATATTCATAGCAACACATATTCAAGCATATATAGCATGCTTTTGGTCCTTAGTTGTTGGTACTTCCTTGATAAATTCCCTTAGGGTATTTCCAATATTTTTTAAAACATCCCTATTTAAAAGTTGATATGGAAGTCTAAAAAGCCTAACCGATACTAGAAGTTTCTTAGTAGTTTTTGACTCAATGGAATTTTTTTTTTCCATGGTATCAAATAAAGTGCATCTCTTCCCCTAAACCATGGGACACCAACCATTATTTAATACCTAATTTTTAAACTATAAAAGATGATGAGGAAAAACCTTTAGAAAGAAAAGTCACAAAATAATTTGAATTCAATCGCCACTTCCACTTGATCTAGTTTTGAATCTCCAAAAACCCTAGTCATGATATATGGAACTTAAATATTATCCCTCTAATTTTAAGAACTAGTATATCATGCTTAATCATATTATCCTTAATACGTATTTCTGGTGTACCATCTACTACCTGGATCAAACAGGCCATGTATTCACTCTTCCACTTATATCCATCTTGGGACTTCATACTTCCAACTAGGATATTTGGATTTATAGCTAGGGTATATTGAATTTTGTTAGGGCTTTTAAAAATGAATTTCCTTCCATAATAGCTAATGGGGCTTGCTCTTGGATTGCACTCCCTCTTGGTTCACAGTACCTCTTTACTCTCACTCACTCTTGCTCCCATATTGCTTTCTCTCTTGTCTCACACTTTTTCCTAGCTTGCACTCCCTCCTGGATCATAATTTACCATGTGTCTTATTTTTATTTATGTTTCTTCACTTCATTTATTTTTGAAAATAATATTTTATTTTCATGTTAAGGGTTTGAAGCATTGATGCACTTGAATCCATTGCTATTTTGTCATGATTGAATCTTGGATTGCACTCCCTCTTAGTTTACACTCCCTTTTGGTTCACACTCTCTCCTACCTCACACTCACTCCCTCTTGGCTGACAATTTCCCTTGCATCTTATTTTTCCCAACATTCCTTGTCTTCAACAATTTTTTGGAATGTTCCACACATTCGTGGTAAGGTTTTGAAGTATTCATGCACTTTGGATGAACCTATCAATCTTCTACCATGACTAAATCTTGACTTACACTCCCTTTTCGTTCACACCCCCTTTCTAGTCCCATTTGCTCTTAGTTTGCACACTCACTCCCAAATCATGCTCATAATCAATGTTGCACTTACTCTTAGCTTGTGCTTCCACTCACTTGCACTCACTTTTGGATGTAGTTACTCACACTTGCTACTACACTAACTCTCATATCATGCTTGCACTTGATACTGAACTTACTCTTGGCTCTCGCTCACACTCATTTCTAGACTTACTCTTGGATTGTGTGCACTTTCTACTACACTTAATCTTGGTTCGCACTCACACTCAGACTCACTATTGCACTTACTCCTAGTTCACACTCGCACTTGCACTTGCCACTACTACTTAAATTAATTATGTTTTAATATAGGATTGATTGAAAATATTTTAATAATCAACCATAATATTTTACATGTATTAGTATTTTTAAGGATAATCTACCACAAATCATGGAAAAAAAAATATATTTCTCTTTCACAATATAATATCAATTTTACCTAATTTAGGGTAAAAATATTCGAATATTTGATTACTAAAAGAAAAATAACAAATGATCTTAATTTTATTCCATGTGAATGAAAAGAGTTCTCCTTTAAACTTATTTATTACTCTTTATTACATCATCCATATAGATAAAATTCTATGTCTACTTAGTCAAAATATAAATTTGTATTTCATGCCATGATATTTAGACCTACTATTCACTTTAGTAGATAACTAAGAATATCTTTGACAAAAATATAAAGATCTAGGTATGACAATAAATATAAGAAAAATATGATCTATATATATATATATATAGGTGAACTTAATTAATCATTAGAAAAAATATATTTCCCATTTGCTCTCTTCAAATGAAAAAAACATTGCTTAATGATTTATACATTAGAGTTTAATAATTTCTCTCAAGGATTCTTGTGCTACAAGATTAGAATGCATGATGATGGATATATTTTTATACATTAGAGTGAAACATAAATCTTCTAATTACTCTATGAATATTTTAAATAATTAATTTATTATTATTATTTTAAAATTTTAAGTAATATTTCTTAGTAGTAATTATTCTCCTTAAATAGTTATTGCATGCATATAGTTGCTCTTAAGGCTAAAATATTATGTCACAAGTATTGTGATTGAGTGTACTATATTTAAAAAATATTATCTAATGACATGAACACAAGTGTTTATAAGCTTAAACCTCTTAGGTAATATAGATATTTAAATCTTGTTGGGATACATGTTAATATTATAAAATACCACTATGTTCTTTGATGAAATATTGAATGATAATGAAGTCTGAGTCAAATTATTTACATTTATCAAAAATTAAATATTTAGTATGTTCTAACCATTAACCCTCATGCAGTGGCAGTCATTTTAGAGTACAGGATAATGCTAAAGTAGATATAAACACACACACACACACATATAAAAATAATATTATCATATTTATAATTTGTAATCATGAATCCAACTTCTATACTTTGTTAGGTGCTAGCTAATAATTAGTATGCTATAAATAATTCTAAGATAGAAATATATATAATACCAAGGGAATAACCAAGTGCCATATTGGATTTGATATAAAAATAACAAAATATTATAGAAAAGAACTATCAATCAACAATTACATGGTATCTTGAAAAGTATTAGTACTTGTTGGATCATAAAACACTACAACCCATAATTTTATCTCTTCTTATTTTCTTTATCTACTTTCATAAAAGCACATTTTTTGAATGTGGAAAGAATAAAAGTATTTAACATTTGATAGCTCTTCTTAAATATTTATAGTCTAACAACTATCAACTACACAAGTTTACATCTCTTATCACAAATTTAGAAATTGCATAATTCAACACCTATTCTTAAAGACTTGTGAAGCATTAAATTTATTGATAAGTTTTCTTCAATCAATGTCTACCTTTAGAAATTTATAGATTCATTGATTACATTAGTCTATATATTTTCTTTATAAATCTAAAAGCTATAGTAGTCTAATTTTTTTAGAGATTGAATTATTTCACTAATTCACATATCTTCTTATAGACCAAGTGGTTATTTTATTTATTTTTGATGAAAAAGCCATTATATTAATAAAATAATGTTTAATCATAAAAAAAATGGTGGGTGGGATTAGCACACCCCGTAAACCAATACATTAACCATTGTGGTTAAGAGTATACAAGAGTGTCAGAAACAACCCACAAACTACCAATAACAACTGCCAAAACAATATTAAATATGCATTCGAAAAGAAAGAAGCCGAGAAATTACATCCACCTGGAAGGGAAAGGAAGACGCACATGACTCATAATGCAGGGTGCATTCCCCAAATGATCCATGAGGGTATGCAAGTACTACAGCTCCACCTGTACTTTTTTAACCTATACTTGAATCTGTAACCAACAATCAAAGAATATATCATATTTATCAGCAATAGAGAAGACATGTCCGACATCTTGCTGAGAAAAAATAGCTCTATTTCGGGACTTCCACAGATAAAACAAGGTACCAATTCTAAAAATATTCCAAACAACATCCAAGTTGAAGGAAAAAGTAATAGGGTCACCCAAAATAGCATGCACCCAAGTAAAATCCTCCTACATAAAAGGTCTAAAAATTTCAAGAAGCCACTCCCAAGCTGTTTGAGCCCGATCACAAGACCAAAAAACATGCAGTAAATATTCCGCTTGTCCAAAAACTGGGCAAATGAGATTTTGAACACCCAGATGCTTGAGCCTACTGCCAACAGGTAACCCTTGATGTAAGAGACTCCAAGCAAAAAAACTCTATTTAGGTTCAATATAAGTAGCCCAAGCAATTCGAAACCTCTTATTCCATTGGGAGGGAAGAGAGACTAAATTCCATCTCAGAGTGAGCTTATCAACCATTGGAACTTGTGGGGTGAGCCATTTGTAACCAAGATGAGCTTTATATTGCAAAATAGGAGGCTCCCTAGGCCAACACCAGTCTGACCACCAGGGTTTTGGAAAATGCTTATGTAGTTTGTTCCAAATAGAAAATGGAATACTATCAATAACCACCTCATAAGTGTCTCTATCACCAGGATTTAAATTATGAATTTGACAAAAATTTTCCCAGGGTATCCAAAACCTGGCATGTCAGGAGAAGAAATAAAAAATGGAAGCAATACCACACTTATAGAACCTCTGTGCTCTGACCCACTACACCAGAGCTAAAGGAGAACATTTCCAAGTGATAACAGGAGACCACCAAATATTCATGGAAGACAAAGAGGCACCTACTTTGCGAAAACTCCCTTTCCAACTAAGCTAGGGTTTGAAGGCCTCCAAGGCTTTCCAAATACTCTGAATGACAAAAGAACCTTTAAATTTAATAGGGACAGGGGCAGTAAGAATGGATTACAATCCCACCCCTTTCCAAATTTTCTTCCACTGAAGCAAACTAGAAGAAATGCAATGCCTGACCAACACTTTCCAAGATTCATCCCCAATTAAATATCGGGTGATCCATTTAGCATAAAGGGCAAGACCTTGTCGATGACAATCAAACAAACCCATGCCTCCACAATCCTTGGGCAAACAACAAATTTTCTAGGCTACCCGATGAAAACCTTGCTTGACAGAGTCTTTGGCCCACAAGAAGTCTCTCAAAAGCTTATCTAGTTTTTTATAACAAGATTTGGATGGAACCCAACAAAATGAATAATAGACATGGGTAGTGGCTAAAACCTTAGAAAAAATCTAAAATTTTCCTACCAGAGAAAGTTTCTTACTAGTCCAGTAAGAAAGATTCTTTTCCACTTTATCAATAACATACTGCCACAACTGAGAAGAGGAACCATGAAATGCAAAAGGAATTCCAAGAAATGTAAACACCTCACCTAGATGAATCCAAGTCCATTGGAATCGATGTAACCAGTGTGGCAGTTGGGATTGAGATTGCCAAAAATAGGATGTTTTTTTCCATTGTATAGTAGAACCGGAGGCTAAACAGAACACCTCTAAGCAACTAATAGCTGAGGAAAGGGATTGCTCATCTTCTTGAAGCATTAAGAAGGAATCATCTACAAAATGGCCATTGAACAACTGATGGTTAGAATTAGGGAAAGCAATACCCTTGATTAATCCTTGATCCATATTATGGTCCAACAAATAGCCAAAAGCCTCTATAGCAAGAATGAAAAGAGATGGAGCAAGAGGGAACCCTTGTATCACAGAGCGACCAAGAGAAATTGACTGAGATTGACTATTATTCAAGGTAAGAATAGCTAAAGCATCTTGAAATAACATAAGAATGGTGCTCACAAATACTGGCCCAAAACCTAGAGCCTGAAGCATGGCAATTATGAAGTAACACTCCATCTTATCATAGGATTTCTCAAAGTCTATCTTAATAAATAAAGCATCTTGTTCAGAATTTCTTGCCCACTCCATACCTTCCCAAACAACAAGAACATTATCAAGAATGTATCTTCCCTTAACAAATCCAGTTTGTTCAGGTCTGACAATCAAATGCATAATAGATTTAAGCTTAAGCGCAAGGGCTTTAGCAATAATCTTGTAGCTCACATTAAGCAGGGTGATCGGCCTCCAATTAGTGATGAGCTCAGGATCTCTAGACTTAGGAATAAATTTAACATTGCCTTTGTTAATAATGGAACCCAATGAACCACATTATAGGGCTTCAAGATAAACTTTGTGGAGATCAGAACCAAGCATATCCCAAAATTCTTTATAGAATTCACATGGGAAGCCATCAAGCCCAGACACCTTATCATTGGCCATAAGTGACAAGGCAATTTTTAGATCTTCTAGAGAAAGAGAAGTGTCACAAAATAACATTTTCTCAGGAGAAAGCTTGTTGGGGACAACATCGGTACAATCAGCAAGGGCTTGCCTTCTAGCATCATCAAGGGGTTGAGAAGCAAAAAAACCTTGATAATGTGCAACAAATACTTTGACAATGTCTGAAAGATCTGTAAATATCTGTCCATCGACTTGAATGGCTTGAAACTGAGAATGTTGAGCAGGAGGTCTGAGGCGCTGAAAAAATTCTTTGGTCACTTTGTCCCCCACTTTGAGCCAATGCATTTGAGCACGTAATTGATATCCCTTGGCTTCATACAAATCAAAATTTTTTAGCTCATGCCAAATGGAAGAAACTTGATATTGAGCAACAGAGTTGAAAGGAGAGGCTTCAAGCCTAAGACAGGCTTTGGATAGCTCACTTTGCAAGGCAGACTTAGCATGTTTTCATTGTTTTGCAACTTCAACACCCAGAGTTTGCAACACCTTAGTGGTTCGTTGAATGTCAGCATTCCACCATTCAATCCTTCCAAAAATACCATCAGGTCTAGGAATCAAATTCCAAATGCAGCATATATGAGCTTTCATGCTAAAGCTATGCCAAAAAAAACATTTAGGTAAAACTGTGAAGAATGCACTCTAGGTTGAAAGTTTAACATTGCCATCGAGAATAAAATAGGTGAATGATCAGGCAGTGTAGTACCAGGGAAAGTCAACACATATGGTGAAGAAGACAAAATATGGGAGAACTGAAAGTTGTTACACTCAAAAATCATGGCCCTGTCCAATCTTACCAAAATCCTTGAAGAAGCAACCTGAAAATTGGACCAGGTGTACCAAAGAGCCTACGGTAAGTCAAAAGGTGAGAAGGAGGAATTAGGGTCATAAAGGCAAAGCTTTTTTTTCATAAAAAACCAAGCTTCTCTTTCACCTAAACACCACCGCATCGGGACATGACTGACCTTATCAAAAGATTTCTCCACCATATTAAAATCTCCATAGAGCACCCAAGTGGCAATGGCAGATTCATGGCAAGCCATCTCCATAACTCGCATCTGTCAAAAGCAACATTTGAGGCATACACATTAACCACCCCAAGCAGTTTTCCACAGATCTCGAGCAAAATCTAGACAGCTTGATTAGATGGGTCAACACCCCAAGTCACAACATTCTTTTGTAATCGAGGCCCAAGGATAGTGACGGCTCCTTTTCTCGAGGAATGCTTTGTGGCAAAAGAGGTACTTCATGGCCACAAAAAATCACATGTACACTGTAGATTGAAATCAAAAATCTTAACTTCTTGTAGACATAAAATATCGAGGATTCCATGCATTCGAGAAACATTTGACATCTCATTTCGGACCAAATATTTTTTGATCGGGTCCTTCAATCCTCGAACATTCCATGATAAAAAAATCATTGGTATTTGTCAGGATGCATGATCTCCATGACATCCTCTGCATCACCCAAACTTGTAAGTGAGCCAAAATAGTTGGAGGTCACATGGAAAGCATCACTTTTTAGTTGTTGACGTTTATCATTTCGAATAGGGCTACGAGAGCGACAAAAATTCAAGGCCTGACCCTCCTCCACTGAAGAATTATCTGGAGCTGCCACCACTGAGGCCAAAGAAGGGCCTGACCAAAGAAGTTGAGACACTGGTGGAACTGGGGGTTGCATGTCAACAACCAGAGGGGCCGTATCAACAGGATTCTGAACAACTTTAGTAGAAGCTTGCATGTCTTGAGAAGGAGAAGGGGCAGGTTGTGTAATAGAAATCGAAGCTTCTTGTTGCTTAGTACCATGAGATTTATTGCTAGAGATAGTAGTCCATTCTTTAGTGTTTCCCCGCGAGCCATTAGCAGGAGCCGCAGGAGTGGGTGAGGGATTTGCATTATATTTCCATTCCATCAAAGGGCACTCCCAAATTTTGTGAGCTACAGATTGACACCGATAACAGGTATTGGATAAATTGATATAGGCAACTCTTTGCCTTATGGATTGGTCCCCGATTTTAATATCAATAAAATCCTGCAAATCCTTAGTAAGGTCAACTTTGATACAAACCCTTCTAGTGGGTCGATCAGAGAAATTTTTTTTGGCTCAAGGCAAACAAACTTACCTAAGGGGGCAACTAAAGTCTACAAAAAACCCCAAAGAGGAACAAGAAGACTAGGGAATTCAATCCACACCGGGACTTCTAGTGCAACTTGATAACTGACTTGGAAATTTTGAGAGTAGGGTTGCAAAATCAATAGAGAATTACAGACAGTCCATGGACCCCTAGACAGAACCTTCTGTGCTTGAGAAGCGAAAAAGGAAATACCCTTTTGTAAGGTTTTGTACATTATCCACTTTGACTCCATATGGGCCCCAAACTTGCTGGACCCATGAATGAATAAGGGTATCATATGGGATACGACCCAAAAAATAACCCACCAAGGTATGACTCTCAAACCATTCACAAGCTATATGGAATTCATGCAAAGGAATAATAGCTTCAGGGATAGGGCCTTTACCTCGTGATACATTGTCAGAATGAACTTGCACAGACGCTTCCCCGATACCATTGAGCTCTCCAGCAGACTCAGAATAAATGGAACTAACTGCATGAGCGGTAGCCATTAAAAATGGTGAATTAACACCACCTCAAGGCGGTGTTAATGTAGCGGACATAATTTTCCCACTGAAACCCTTACAAAAAATGCACAGCCAGTCTTGCATCAAACCCTAGCAGCCAATTTAAATTTAACTTTGGGAAAATCCAATTGATTTCCCAAGTGGTTATTTCAATCCACATCATTTCTTAAGGATATATGGATGCATCAATCCACATAGTTTCATCAAATTGGAGGTATGCATCATCTCATACCTTTTTCTAAATGTTTGACATGAATCATCCTATCTATTTTTTTAAATATTCATCATAAATCATTCCTTGTCATTTCTCATAGTTTTTTTTTGCTTAAGTTTTTATATATCTTCATACAGATTCATTGTACATAATTTTTCTATAAATAAAATTTCTAATTTATCTTATAAATAATTTATCCTCTTTGGTTTCAATATTTACTCTTTATAACCCACTATGTTATTAAATAGGTTTCACCAAAGATACTTGATGAGATTTGATACTTAGACTTTATCAAGTTAATAAATTTGAATGTTATTGTTGCTAGACAATTCTACTTCCTACAATTTACGTGTTTCCTATACTTTCTATAATTGGCATATTTTCCATTTAAAAAATTTTACATCCTAAACTAATGAAATTTCTCAATCTTATAATTTTTGGAATATTTTTATATGTTTTTAACCTAATAAATGATAAAAAATTATTTTTTTGTCTTCTATTTTTCTTTATATGTTATAATAACTATATTATCCCAATATATATATTTTTTGTATTTACATGGTGGAATTGGTAGCCACCATGAATCCGGGCAGGCTGTCCAACTTTTATGGCTACCATAGTATTCTGTGCTATTCGCCCCAAAAGTTGCCATACAGATCTTCGTGCAGTCCACCCCTATAACCACCATGCCATAATCATTTTAAACCTTTTACACCACTGAAAGCACCAGGAAAGGGATAAGCATTCAGTCTAGAGAGGCCCGAGATTTGAACCTTGGACCTCTGCCCCCCTTATGGGGTTTGGATGAACCAATTGGTCTACACCTCGGACCTTATATTATCCCAATATTATCTTGAACAAATTCTTTCATTTATTATACTAAAAATATATATCTTAGTACCTCGACTCCCTTAGTCACAATTAGGGTAATTTTTCTAAAAAAATATATCATATTTTAGGAGTCATATATTTGCTCAAAGTTGTCCAATATAAATGATTCTTGTGTCTTTTGTGTAGAATTTGAAGACATTTAAAGTAGATGGCCATACAAAAGAATCCAAGCAATATTGAGGGAGGTATGTCTATGCGAAGACAAGCATCTAAAGCAAGTGTAGTGTTAGGGATATTTTTGCTAGAAAAATATCTCATATTTCAAAAGCCATATATTTATAATAAAGTACCCAATTTATATGATTATTGCACCTATTTATGTTGAGCTTCAAGAGATTTAAAATCATTGGTCATATGAAATAATCTAATCAATATTGAAGGAGATACAACTCTATTAAGTTAGTCATCTAGAGCAAGTGTAGTGATAGTTTTTAAGTCATGGGATAATAAAGTAATGGATATCTATTAGCCAAGGTTTATATTATAGGAGCAATGGAGGTATTGGGAATTACAAAGGTAGTATATTCCATCTAGGGATAGAATTATGTTAGCTAAGTTTCATTTATCCCTTCATTTTATTTGAAGTTTTACATGTAGATTATTGTAGGTTTATTTTTTAAATAATATAATCACTATAGGATATACTAGTAAATTTTAGTAGGTATAGTTTCATTCACATGAATCAATTTATAAATAAATTCTTAGAATCATACCTTGTAGTAGAGGTTAGGGAGGACCTCATAGAGTAGCGATCCTCATTGCTAAAAGATAAGGCATTCATTGGTAAATTTAATGGGTCTTGGAAAGGGGTTTTAATTATAAGAAAATTGATTGATAGAAGTTGGAAGTACTGAGGAGTGAGTCTATCGCTTCTTCACAAAGGTTTATTCCTAGCCATTTTTTTGTTCCAACAAGGAAAGGGAGAATCCTGAAATGGGGTCCTTGGTTTATAGAAAGAGGACTCTTCCTTACCCATTGGTTTAAAGGATTAACACCTCAAAAATTAAACCTATCCTTAGTACTAGTCTTGGTTAGGATGTATAGGTTACCCATTGAGTTATGGGAAATGGATACCTTCAAGGCAATAGGCAATAGTTTAGAAGAATTAATTGATATTTTATAGACTACAAAATATGGATTCTTAACTATTTATATCTAGATATTGGTCATGATTAATATTAGTAAACCTTTATCAAAATTTATCATTCTTATGTATGGGAGTAAGTCTAGGACCCAAACTATGGATTATGAAAATATATCTTTCATATGTAGAAGATGCCATCATGTGGGGTGTATTAAAATATCATGCCTTAATAAGAGTTTAGCATAAACATATGTAGAAAACCATAAGAGAAACATACAATTGGATATAGAAGATGATACTTTTCAATTTCTAAAAAAGAGGTCCAAATAAATGAAAGTAAATAAATAGTGAAGACCAATAAGTAAGGATATTGGAAGAAACACTAATTCTTTAAGGCTTTATCCTATGAAAAAAATCACATTAGAGCTTAGAGGACATGGTACAACTAAATAATCTACTCAGTGTGAACCTAATTTAGGTATGAACATTCATACTAAACCTAAGGAATGTGTCTCATTAAATTTTGAAGACTCTTGTAAATTTCCATACACCGTTCATGAGAAAAAAATTGGTAGAGAAATTACAATGTTAAATGTTAATACCTTTACCATTGGCAAGATAATACCAAAAATGAGAAATATAAGTCAAAAGCTTCCTTATAAAATTTGGGAGAGGATATATCAAGGACCTCTATTTAAGTAATAAGCTTCATATTCATTGTATCTAGCAAACTAAAAATATAAAAGAAGTTTTAAAAACTATGAAAGTAGTATGGTCAAGATTTGAGTAAGATGCTCTAGATTAAAAAGGAATGGTAGGAGTGATTCTAAGATGTTGGAATCTAGTTAGAAACACCTATGAAATAATTCATCAAATTAATCATTGGATAACCTCATTAGTCACATGATACTTTATAACCAGGGTTATGCATAAGGGGTCGACCCCGAAATCTATTTATAAAATGAAGGCGAATTGTATTGGAATCTCGACGAAATATGTAGAAGTATACATGGCGAATTGCAATTATTTTTCTCCAAAAAATTTCAAACCGTGGCGAATTGCAATTATTTTTCTCCAAAAATTTTCAAATCATGGCAAATTTTTCTATGTTTGGGGCCATGAATATCGGATTACAAACTCTAAAAATGTATGGTAAACTTAAAGGATTTAGGCTAACAAGAAAGGCTTTTAGCCTTTATGATTTATGAAAATCGGTCTAAGACGTGATGATATGATGTAGGAGCATCCAATGGTGTAAAAGTGATCTTGCATCACCAAAAAAAAGATTGTAATTCTTTAATTTTGTAAAACTAGTAAAAACTAGTAAAACTAGTTTTTCTTGCTGGAGATTTTTAAAGGTCTTAGAGGTCGAATTTGAGGATTTTTGGCTAGAAACGAGCCTTGGCGCATAGATCCAAGGGTCGCCCCACTTAGATCATTTCATGTTGTTTCCAAAAATATGTTGTAATAGTCAATTGGGTCAACGAGCACGAAGTTATGACCTCCGCAAGTTGCCCCAAATTTCAAATTTGAAATTTCAAGTTTTAGGTGGGAAAAAAGGGGAAAATAGGGCATAAGTAGGAATTTTCAAAATTGTAAAAGGGCTATTATTTTGGGATCCTCATTTTTAGCATGAAAGTAATGGAAATATTTGGCTCCTTTTAGCATTTCTAGTTTTCAGTGGATTGTATGTGTTTTTTTTATGCAACTCTACTTCAAGTGGTATCAGAGCGAGAGTTCTTGAGTGTGTAAATAGAGCACCGAACGTGAGGCAGTTTACACCAAGATCTATGGTTAGGGTTTGTGGGAGAAGTGAGCAAAATTACTCCATGAAGAAACCATGGTGGTGGGAGAAATATGGTGCTAGAAGAAGATTTCAGATATTTGTAGAGGTAAGTTCAAGCTCTGCAAGAGGAGCTGCGTAGAGGGTTTGAGCCAAGGAGATAAGAAGGGAGTGAAGATAAAATTGAAGAAGGAGAGGCCCAATTCAAATAAGAATAAGAAGAGGCAGTAGATCCTACACAAGCCAGATTGTATAAGGACATATTACAGATTAGAAAGAGACCAAAGTTTGATGTCTCCACATATTCTGGAAATCTCAACCCAAAAGAGTTGATCGACTGGATCAATGACATGGAGGAATACTTCAAGTATGAGGAGGTAGAATATCTCTAGAGGATCAAGTTTTCTAAGACCAAGTTGAAGGGTCATGCTAGCATATGGTGGAAGGGAGTGCAGCTAGACATAAACAAAAGAGGAAAAGAAAGGATAACAAGGTGGGAGTGGATGGTGGAGAAGTTGAAGAGACAATTTATTCCAGCTGATTACGAGTTGGATCTGCTCAAGAAAATGTAGGGTTTGAGACAATCAAGTAAGTATGTCAAAGAATATACAGAGGAGTTCTATAAGATCCTGATTAGAATAGGTCATTCTGAGGCCAACAAGGAGAAGGTATCCCGTTATATTAATGGGTTAAGAGAAAGTATTCAAAAAGAGTTGAGTTTGGTCAATATGACCACCATTGAAGATGCTTACCAGTTTTCCTTGAAGGTAGAAGAGAAGTTGAACAAGATGTTTGAAAGAAAACAGAGAGGAAGAGTTCATGGTGGAAGAACTGGTGGGAGAATAAATGGAAGATGGAATGAGGACTAAAAGAAAACTAGGGATAAAAACAACAGTCAAGACTAGAAGGAAGAAAATTCTTACCGTCCCTGTGAGTCGAATAATAACTACCAAAATAATGGTTACCAGAGAGGAAGAGGAAGGTCTGGATGAGGGTTTGGAAGAGAAGGATTTCATGGAACCCGTTTCCACTGTGGAGAAGAAGGACATCGAGCATACAAGTGTCCACAACACTAAGGAGGAACAAATAGGAGGCCTGAAGGTAATGCCTAAGATGCTATTGTTGATGAAGGTGTTGAATCTGAGCACTCTGAAGAATAAGAAAGAGGAGAAGTATTGATAACAAGGATAGCATTGCTGAATGAGGAGAAATATCCAGATTAGAGGAAGAGCTTATTTCACATAAGGTGTAAATGTGCAGGTAAGGTTTGTAATGTTATCATAGATAATGGTAGCACAAATAACCTAGTTGCAGAAGGAATGGTTACCAAACTACAGTTAGAGAGGAAGAGACACCCGCATCCATATCGGATTGCATGGTTGTAGAAGGACCATAGGGCTTTGGTCAGTGAGCAATGCTTGGTAAAATTTAATATTGGGAATTACCGTGATGAGGTCCTATGTGACATCCTGCCTATGGATGCTTGCCATTTTTTATTGAGAAGGTCATGGCAGTTTGATCGGTGTGAAATGCACGATGGGCGTGCCAAAACTTACTCCCTGACAAAGAATGGAGTGCACCATAAGCTGAAGCCCCTAAATGAGGTGGACAAAAAGGTATGTAGTAGTGCCATAATATTTTTAGTTGAAGGTAGAAGGTTTTTGGATGGTTTGAAACATGAGCATATGTGCTATGCATTAATTTATAGAGTTAGGGAAGAAGAATGCAAAGATACCCCAGTAGAAGTCTCAGGTCTGTTAGAAGAATTTCTAGATATTATATCAGATAATGTACTAGAGGGTTTGCCACCAATGAGGAAGATCAGTCACCATATAGATTTGGTACCAGGATCTAGTTTACCCAATAAGGCAGCCCATAGAATGACTACTGTAGAAAGTGAGGAGCTAAATAGGAAAGTACAAGAGTTGCTGAAAAAGGGACTGATTCGGGAGAGCTTGAGTCCATGTGCAATACCTACAATGTTAGCACCAAAGAAATATGGAGAGTGCAGAATGTGTACAGACTCCCGAGCTATTAACAATATCACCATAAAATATAGGTTTCCATTACCAAGGATGGATGACATTATGTACTGTTTGAGTGGAGCCAAGTACTTCATAAAGATTGACCTGAAGAGTGGTACCATAAAATTCATGTCAGAGAAGGGGATGAGTGGAAGACAACCTTCAAGACCAGAGAGGGTTTGTATGAGTGGTTGGTCATGCCATTTGGGCTAACCAATGCACCAAGCACATTCATGTGGCTAATGAATGAGGTATTGATGGAGTTTTTAGGAAAATTTATCATTGTCTATTTGGATGATATTTTAATATTTAGCAAGACCCTGGAAGAGCATCTGATGCATATCAAAAGAGTTTTTGAGAAGTTGAAGGAGGAACAATTGCTGATTAATTTAAAGAAGTGCAGTTTTGTGAATAAGGAGTTAGTGTATCTGGGATTTGTTATCTCATCTGAAGGTCTAAAAATGGACCCATAAAAGGTGAGGACTATCATTGAATGGCCTAATCCAAGGAGCATAACTGAGGTAAGATCATTTCATGGTCTAGCAAGTTTTTACAAAAAAATTATTAGAAATTTCAGAAGTATTTGTGCACCCCTAACATAAACAATGAGAGGGGATAAGAAAGAATTTAAGTGGACCTCAGGAGTAGATAAGAACTTTGATATGTTGAAAAAGGTCACAAAAAAACCTGTTTTAGCCCTTCTAGATTTCAATAAGGTATTTCATGTAGACTGTGATGCTAGTGGTAGTGCCATAGGAGCTGTGTTGAGTCAAGAAAGTAAACTTGTTGCTTATTTTAGTGAGAAACTCAATGATGCTAGGAAGAAGTATTTTGTATATGATCAGGAGTTTTATGCTATAGTTCAGGCTCTAAAGAAGTGGAGGCATTATTTATTGCCAAAAGAGTTTTTTCTATATACTGATCATTAGGCCTTATAGTATATTAATAGCCAAGGGAAGCTAAATTAGAGGAACTTAAAGTGGGTTGAGTTTCTACAGAGTTATACCTTTATGTTGAAGCATAGGAGTGGGAAGTCAAACAGAGTTGTATATGCCTTAAGTAGAAGGCAGTTTTTGTTGACAAAAATGAAGGTGGAAGTTGTAGGGTTTGATGAACTTAAGGGTTTGTACCCTGAATATCCTGATTTTATAGAGGCTTAGAGGGCTTGCTTAGCACCTATTACTTTAGACAGGACTAAGTGGTTAGATTTTCTAATCCAAGATGGGATGTTGTTCAGAGGAAATCAATTATGCATTCCAAGGAGTTCAATGAGGGAGAATCTGGTCAAGGAGAAGCACAGTGGAGGGTTGGCTGGACACTTTGGTCGAGAAAATACCATTGTCCTTGTTAGTGAGAACTACTATTGGCCACATTTGTAGCAAGATGTGAAGAAGTTTGTACAGAGTTGTAGAGTATGCTAGATGGCCAAGGGTGTGAGACAAAACACTGGATTATATCATCCGTTACCTATACCAGATAGGCCATGGGAGGACATCAGCATGGATTTTGTTCTTGGCTTACCAAGGATACAGAGGATGAATGCCTCCATATTTGTGGTGGTTGATAGGTTTTCAAAGATGGCACATTTTATTCCCTTCCAGAAAACTAATGATGCAGTTCATGTTGCAGGGTTGTTTTTCAAAGAGGTGGTATGCCTACATGGCCTACCAAAGAGTATCATTTCTGATAGGGATACCAAGTTTGTTGGGTATTTTTGGAGGACCCTATGGAAGAAATTGAAGATAAACCTAAAATTTAGTTCTGCATACCACCCATAGACTGATGGACAGACAAAGGTGGTGAACAAAAGTTTGTGCAATATACTAAGGTGCTTGGTAGGAGATAAGCCCAAGCAATGGGATTTGGTTTTTCCATAGGCAAAATTTACATGCAATAATTCTATCAATAGGAGTAATAATAAATCCCCATTCCATATTATGTATGGGAGCAGCCCAAGGAATGCTTTCGAGTTGAGAAATATGGACAGATGGGAAAAGATTAGTGTTGAGGCTAAGGACTTTGCAGAGCACCTGAAGAGCCTACATGATGAAGTGAATCAACATATCAACAAGATGAACACTCAGTACAAGACAAGAGCAGACTAGAAGTGACGACTTAAGGAGTTCCAAGTGGGAGATCAAGTTATGGTTCACTTGAGAAAGGAAATATTTCCTGCTAAAACCTACAACAAGTTAAAAATAAAGAAGTTTGGACCATGTAGAGTCATAGGGAAATAGGATTCAGGGAATGCCTATGAGGTAGAATTTCCAAGTGGGTTGAATATATCACCTGTGTTCAACATTTCAAATTTGGTAGAATATCATGAAGGTGACAATAATGGCGGACCTGTCACAGAATTATGGAGTATTCCCACATCTACTCTAGAGATAAAAGAGATATAAGAGGGCATAGATACCCATGTAGAAAAAAACACAAGAAATAGGTAGTATGCAGAATATCTGGTTAAGTGGGAGGGCAGGCCTATTGAAGATTCAAAGATTCATCTTGGTTGTCGAAGGTTGAGGTTAAACGCCTTGGTTTTATTCCAACAACAAAGAAGTGAAGGTCACTTCTCAATTTACCCTAGGTGTCTGATGCAGGAGCATCCAATGGTGTAAAAGTGATCTTGCATCACCCAAAAAAATATTGTAATTGTTTAATTTTGTAAAACTAGTAAAAACTAGTAAAACTAGTAAAACTAGTTTTTCTTGCAGGAGATTTTTAAATGTCTTAGAGGTCGAATTTGAGGATTTTTGGCTACAAGCCTTGGCACGAAGAATCAAATTTCACCCTGCTTAGCTCGTTTCATGCTATTTTTGAAAATATGTTGTAATAGTCAATCGGGTCAACCGGTGCGAAGTTATGACCTCCGCAAGTTGCCCCAAATTTGAAATTTGAAATTTCAAGTTTTAGGTGGGAAAAAAAGGGGAAAATAGGACATAAGTAGGAATTTTCGAAATTGTAAAAGGGCTCTTCTTTTGGGATCCTAATTTTTAGCATGAAAGTAATGGAAAGCTTTGGCTCCTTTTAGGTTCTGGTTTTTAGTGGATTGTATGTGTTTTTTTTATGCAACTTTGCTTCACGATCAGTTGTAGAGGTATTTATTGATTGTAGACATGTCGATCAATTACAGACATGTCGATCAGTTGTAGATATGATGATCGGTTGTACAGATGAGGATCGGTTGTAGATATACCAATCGATTATAGATATGTCAATCGGTTGTAGGTATTTCCATCAGTTGTAGATATGTCAATCATTTACAGAGAAATCAATCAGTTATAACCATACCAATCGATTACAGACAAACCGATCGATTGTAACCATATCGATCGGTTGTAGATATGCCAATTGATTGTATATATGTCGATTGGTTGTAGGTATGTCAATTGGTTTTAGGCATGTTGATCGGTTGCATACATGATGATCGGTTGTAGACATGATGATCAATTACAGATAAACTGACAGACTAATGTCGATCGACACCTCTGCAATCAATAGATAAATGTCGATCAATATTCCTTTCAAATGATAGGTTGATGTCAATCGACACCTCTAAAACCAATCGACACCTTTGCAACCGATAGATGAATGTCGATCATCACCTCTACAACCGATCATATTATACCGACATACAATACTGCAATCGATCGACTTATTTCGACAAACACTCCTTTGCAACCTTATTAAGTTTTTCTTTGTTTCAGAGCTATTTTTGAGTTAGAGTATTTTCAATGTATGTTTATCAGTACGCAATACAATATATATATGGGTAGTATATGAGGTGATTTGAGCAGGAAAAATAATTTTTTTTATAAATTGAAGGTAATTTGGACGAGAAATATAAAATCATTTATAATTTGAAGGCGAATTCGACAAGAAAATTAAAATCATTTGTAATTTTAGGTCGATGAATTAAAATAAAATTAGGTTTATGATTATAAATGACAGGAAAATTTACCCCAAAAAAACTTCCACCCTATAAATAGCGGGTGAATGGGCCCGAGTGAAAGGATCCAAAATTAGCCTTTTCAAAATTTAAAAAATCCGAAATATAGCCAATTTACGATATTTCGTGCTTATGCATAACCTTGTTTACAACTATTCATTTAATTCTTATTAAAATCTATGAATCTACATCTTAGTTAGGTTTATCAAAAGTATGGAGTGGGATTGAAACTTTTATGAGAAGTAAGGACCAAGAAACCCAATTCATTATCATAGTGGATATTAATACCATAACTATGCTACATGGAAAATTTAGGAAAATTAGTAAAAAAAATCCAAAGTATGAGACATTTATTAACTTGCATTCAAAGTAATAATCATGGAAAATTGAGTTTGAAGAGGACAACTATACATAGACCAATAATAGGATAGGTCAGAACCTAATAGTAGAAAATATGGATAGATGCGTACTCTCAAAAAATGAAAATCAAGAATTCAATTTGGATTGAAGCCTTTATGAGAAGTACAAACCAAGAAACCCAATTCATTATCATAGTAGATATTAATGCCATAACCATGCTATATGAAATTTTAGAAAAAATAGCGAAAAAACCCCAAAGTATGAGAGATTTCTCAACTTTTTTTTAAAGTAATAATGTATGGGAGGTTGAGTTTGAAGGGGACAACTATATATAGATCAATAATAGGATAGGTGAGAACCTAATAGTAGAAAAATTGGACATATGTGTATTCTAACAAAAATGAAAATCAATAATTCAAGTTGGATTGAAGCCTTTATGATAAGTAGAGACCAAGAAACCCAATTCATTATCATAGTAGATATTAATGTAGTAACCATGCTACAGGAAAAATTTGGAAAATTTGGTTTAAAAAAATCAACTTATGAAAGATTTGTTAGCTTTCACTCAAAGTGATAATCTATGGGAGGTTGGGTTTGATGAGGACGACTATATATAGACCACTAATAGGATAGGTGAGAACCTAATAGTAAAAAAATTGGATAGATGTATATTCTTAAAAAAAGAAAATCAAGAACTTGAACTATTTATGAAAAAATATATGAAAATGTAGTTATAACAACTCAATTGAAATAATGTGTTTACAAACTCTCAAACTCTAAATAAGAGAGTTGTAATTTATCAAAAATAAAAACTTATATAATATTTTTTTTTCGGAACAAAATAAATATGACATGGAACCACTTAAACTCCCTCCACGTTTATTGTGTATCAAAATTAGTGTTACCATGTCATTGTTTTGTAAGACATCATATCTGGTTGTGGTATACATTTATACAAAGTCTAATTTTAAAAATATAGACGGTACATCGATACAGTACGCCGAGACGAAATAAATTTATGTTAGAAAAAAAGCAAAATAATAAAATAATTTTGTGGGCATTGTTGGTATAATTATTAGCTACTAGTGTGCAACTACATCAAAAAAGTGTAGTAATCAAAAAATTTAGTATAGCGCTATGTGCAAGACGAAATGACCAATAATTTTACATTCTATATATACCTCAACAGGATGAAGGGTTCTCAAAATGTATATATTTGTTTATTTTTTATTTGTTTTCCATATTCAATGATACGAAGAAGCAAAAAACTCTTTCGAACTTGCATCGGCGAGAAGCTGAGAGTTGCAATATCACTTTTTAGAAAGTAATTTTTACTTACAAAATTTATAGGCGATATAAGATTGTTTTTATTAAAAACATACTTATCAATTATTTGTATAAATACTATCACCTATATAAAACCCTTTACTTTAAATATTCTATTTAAAAATCTAAATCAACTCCAAAAACTACACAATATATGCATTTTACCTTTTTAATTAAACCACGGTCCCCTATCTATAGGGCCCATCTGCATTCTATTCTTTAGAAAAATAGCTTCTCTATCCGTGTGATGAGGCCAGGAATTGCCTCATTCATGGACTATTTTGGATATTTTACAAATTGCTTTATAAACCTTATGCTATGTTTTTTATGCTAATTTTGATGGTTGAATGCATTATGTATTAATGTTTACATGTTTGAATGTTCAGGAGCACAATACTCTGTTTTGTCCATTTTCTGAATTTATTTACTCTGTTTCAGTTGATTTACCTAGCAAATAAAAGTTTACTTGAAATATGTAATAATGAGTGTTGATGTGTATTCCATTCTAGGAGCATTTCATTTGTTTTCCTTGCCTTCTAACCAGTTCAAATTGCAAAAAGGTGCCAAACTGCTATGACTGTGCAGAAAATAGAATTTGACCATACAAATTCCAACTAGCTGTTCATAAATAGCATGGCTTGGAATTTGTCAACTCCGGCATGTAAAACCTATAGAATTGGTCTTCTGAGGACTTAGGAAGACTACCTAGCCGGTCAAACTCACTTTCCTATGCATCTGGTGTACGGATAAGGGTCAAAATGGTTAAACTACCAGATATTCTGGAGCAGCTCCGGAATGAGCGGAGCAGGACCAATTTTGGTCAAAATGATAAACAGAACGCCCAGAAAGGTGGAAAATGGTGAGATGAGGATGGATACAGGTGTATGAGGAGTTTTATCACCCCTTCCAATGCATTTCCACCAATGGATGATGCACAACAAGGAAAATGGAGATGCTCTGCAGAATAGTTTCTTGCATTTCAGGAAGACAACTTCAAAACAGTTGTTGAATCCTTGAGAAACAGCAACAGAACGGATTAGCATATGTAGTAGATTAGTATAAATAACAAGCTCCCATGTTGGTTGAGCATATAGACATTTCCATAGAAGGATAGGGATAGAATAGTTGTTTTAGTTGTAACAGATCAACAATTCAGCAGGATTTTTCCTGCATTGCTGCAATGTTGTTTCATATTCAATAAAAGTGCAGTTTCTTCATCCATTTATTGTTCTGAGTGAATGTGTGATCATTAGGTAGTTAAGAAGCAGTCTCTTTGCCTTCTTCTGGATCAGGGAGCAAGGGCCACTTCCAGGCCCAGGAGAAGGACCAACTATTGACAGGTTTTTCTGTTCATTTCTTGTTGCAGCAGATTAGCAAAAAACTTGGCAAATTCTATTTCTTGTTACTAACTGTGTTTATTGTAGATGCATGTAATATTTGTGGTGTGTAGTAGATGTGTGTGCATGTCAGTTGATTACCTAGCATAGGTTTTGGAATTTTATAGCATTTATGGTTTTCCCCTATTTTCAGCAGTTATTTCTAGCTTTCTGGCATTTTCCATTGTGTGGGTAATTATTAGCTTATGTGTTTTCATTTATGCAATTCTTCCATTATTGTCATTTTAATTCTGCAAATGTAGTTAGGTTTTATTTTCTGCAACTCTTTCATTCCTATCATTTTCATTTTGCAAGAGTAAGTAGGTTTCATTTCTATCATTTCAAATTCTGCAAAAGTAATCAGGTTTCATTTTCTGCAATCTTTCTATTTCTATAATTTTTACTTCTGCAAGAATAATTAGAATTTAATTCATAGGAGTAGAAGTGACACCATAACCCCCAAAGGCTAACTTGTCCCACCAATAAAGCTTATTTCCTGAATGACCTGATCTTCAAGCTGCCTAATTCTGCTATCGTATACAACCATTGGACACCGCCCTGGATTGACAAACTTAAAGATTAAATGATGTGATTGATGACACTCATCATTTTTGGCACCGTTGTCAGGGAACTCTAGGTGTTGTTAGGAGAAGTAAAGTAGCCCAAGAATTATTATTTTGATACAAGTAACAATTCTTGGAAACTTGTACTTTAGTTCATTTAGCAAATGAGCATGAATGCATAGGCCAAGAGATGAAAGAGGAAGGTTTATCAAAACCGGCTCTTTCCTAGAAAGGTGTTCTTCATGATCAGGAGAAGACTTGCCTGTGTATGAAATCCCTGAAAGACTTAAACGAGAATCATCTTCTTCATCAACCAAAATTTTGGGACCATTGGAAGAGGAACTTTTAGAAGCACTTACTTCTAGACATACCTCTGGACCTGGTCCATCCGAACAAATTGTAAAAGTCAAAAGTGAGGAAGCAACTATGGTAGAAGAACATGATAGGGATGTTATAGTTCAAGGTGAAAACCCTACTAGGACTTTTGAATACCCTATTCGGCTGAATCCTACTCAGAATGCTCCTATGAAAACAATTTCACCTTCTATATTGCCAACCTTTAGGGGAATTGTCTCTGAGGATCCTGACCAATTCTTGTTTGAATTTAAGGTTCTGTGTCAGACTTATGACTATGTAAATGACAATAAAAAACTAAAATTATTTCCATCTACACTTAAAGATGTAGCTTTACGCTGGTTTATGAGTCTTGAACCTGATTCAATTCGCACTTGGGAACAAATGGAAACTGTATTCTTGGATAAATATCAGGAGTATTGTAGAGTGCGGAATAGAAAGGATGAATTATTTCGGATTAAACAAGAGGAGGATGAGAATTTGGAGGACTATCTTGATAGATTTACCTTTATCCAAAAGAGATGTGGTCCTGTAGAACCAGATTTGTTAAAGACCATATTCTTAAGAGGTTTGCAGGATGATTCCAGGGAAGTATTAGATTTAATGGGAAAAGGAGATGTGAACCAACTTGACATTAATGAAATCGTGGGGTTATGCAGAAATTATTCTCGCACTAGGCAAAGAAGAAAGAAGCGGAATTCTAATAATAATGATATCAAATAATTAATGGAAGAAATGGCTAACATGAAAACTGATATTCTTGTCCAATTGAATTCTGCATTAGGGGAGAGAAATGCAAAGTCTGACTCTACACCACCCTTGGCTATCTATTGCCCAAGATGTAGAAACAAGCATGCTTTACAAGATTGTCCCTTAAACAGAACTTCTATCTCAACTATTTGTGGCATTTGTTCAAGGGGACATATCACTGATAAATGCCATCTGCTGCCTCAACTCAAAAATGTTTTGGAAACCCAGACTGAAGAACTTAATGTTATTGGACAAAGGCAAGGAGGCAATTTTTCACACTATCAAAATGCCCCTCATTTTCCTACAAGATGGGGACAAAATCCTTGGAATATGCCATGGGGATATGTAGAACCACCCTCACAACCTTGGAATCAATCTTGGACAACTCCTCAAGATTGGTCACACTCTGGATGGATGAATCCACCAGTTAATCCACCTTGGACACAAAATCAACAATATGGGCAAAGATGGGGGCAACAATACCCATCATATCAAGGGCAGCAAAGGTATCAAGGACAAACTCAAAACCTGCTGCCTGCTCCTAATCAAAATTTTTAGGGAAGAATGCAACCACAACAAGCACAACCGGTAAAGCAACCTCCACTTCCAGCTCAACCTATGGCTAATCCAAATAATACAAGACAGGCAGCTCCTGTCTATGGAGCTGAATCTGAAGAAACTATTGTAGTTCATGTCCTTGACTATAGTAATATCCAATTACATTCAGGAAAGGTATTACCTGATCCTGTTCCACCTACCATTGAAGAAATTGATAGCAAACAAGAATCTTCCAGCCCTGAACAGTTGCCAACAACTTTGGAAAAGGAGAAAGAAAAATCAAAAAATGTGCAGGTGAGAGATGTACCCCCTGCAGGAGTGGTACCATACCCTGAAAGGTTTGATAATACTGTAACTAACCCTGAATCAGAATTAGTCATAGAACTTAAGAAAATGACTATATCCCTTCCTTTGTTGCAAGCAATAAAGGATGTGCCATTAATCAAGAAAACCATTCAAGAGTTGTGTATCAAGAAACCTGGTAGAAAGAAGAAGGCCTTTCCTAAAACTATGCAAGTAGAAGGGAAATTGGCTGACCTGCTATCTGGGAAACTTATTCCTCCAAAATATAGTGATCCAGGGAGTCCAGTTGTCACAATCACTATTGGGCTAGTGCAAATTCCAAATGTATTGATTGACCTTGGAGCTGCAATTAATGTAATGACTAAAGACACAATGCAAAAATTGTAGCTCAATCATCTCAGTCCTACAACTACAATCTTAGAAATGGTTGATAGGTCAGTTGCAAAACTAGAAGGGATACTGGAAGATATTTCCATAGAAGTTTCTTCTTGGGAATATCCTATAGATTTCCTGGTATTGCAGCCTAGAAACTTAGCTAATGGCTATCCCATCATTCTAGGATGACCTTGGCTTGCCACTACAACTACTTTTATAGACTACAGATCTGGGGAAATGACCATTTCAAATGGCATTGATCTCAAAAATATTTCCCTTTATCCACCTGCCCAACCTTCAACCAAATTTTTTGGACAGATATGGTTTCCTGAATCTGATGAAGAACAGGAAGAAACTGTTTCCACTCTGGCCACAATAATAGTAAAGGAACACATTGAGGAAATTAACTCACAAGAAAGAGAAATATTTGAGGATGAAACTGTCCTAGTTGAGACATTACAAGAAGAAGGACTTAAAGATGATCAAATCATTGTTCATCACTTGTTGTGGAAGGATGAAGAGCATACCTCAGAACATCTGTCATCCATTCCAATACAAGAAAGCTCTTTCATACTACCACATGGATGGCACCATCATCTTCTTACCTCTTTCACATGTCCTATGCAAGGAATGATTCCATCAGGCATCACTTTTGAAATAGAATCCAGAGTATTTCATACTCTTCAGCCACACCACTATCCATTAAATTCTTTAATCAACAAGTATGGAGCAGTCAATTCTGTTCATCCAGGAATAAAACAAATTGAAGTACAACCAGGTAAAATTTTGAATATTAATAGCTGGTTGACTAATGAACAAGAAGCAAAATTATTTGTTGTCCTACAAAAACATGTTCAGGCCTTTGCTTGGAGTTATAAGGATATGACTGGAATTCACCCTGATGTGTGTACACATAGGATATACACTAAAGATGTTAAACCTGTGAGACAACCTCAAAGACATTTGAATCCTGCTCTGAAAGATATTGTCAAGGAAGAAATTGAAAAACTTTTAGATGTAGGGTTCATTTATCCAATATCAGACAGTCGGTGGGTTTCTCCATTGGTTATTGTTCCAAAGAAAAATGGGAAAATGAGAGTGTGTGTAGACTATAGAGAGTTAAACAAGGTCACACATAAGGACCATTTCCCATTACCTTTCATAGACCAAGTGTTAGACACCCTTGCTGGTAAGAAATTCTTCTATTTTCTTGATGGTTTCAGTGGATATAATCAAATACAAGTTGCACCAGAAGACCAGGAGAAAACTACTTTCACATGCCCTTGGGGAACATTTGCTTATAGGGTCTTGCCTTTTGGCTTATGTAATGCTCCAACAACTTTTCAAAGAGCTATTTTGGCAATATTCTCTGATTTGACAAATGAAAGTGTGGAAATCTATATGGATGATTTCACAGTGTGTGGAGAAACTTTTGATTATACCTTAGAACAACTTGAAAAAGTTTTAACACGTTGTGAAACATACCATTTGTCTTTAAATCCTGAAAAATATTTTCTAATGATGGAGGAGGGGATTGTCCTTGGTCATCATATTTCCTCTCATGGGATCAAGGTTGACCCCAAGAAGGTGGAAGTCATCAAAAACCTTCCTCCTCCAAAAACTCAAACTGATGTAAGGAGTTTCTTGGGACATATTGGTTTCTACCGTAGATTTATTGTAAATTTCAGTACCATAGCCAATCCAATGTTTGCATTATTGACTAAGGATTCTAAATTTTCCTGGTCTATTGAGTGTCAAAAGTCTTTTGAAGCATTGAAGGAGAAGTTAACAACTCCCCGATGTTGAGAGGACCTAATTGGGAACTGCCATTCCATATTCAGACTGATGCTTCCAATACTGCCATTGGAGCAGCACTAGGTCAGATTGAAAATGGAGAACATTATGCCATTTACTACATTAGTAAAAACTTGATAGGAGCTGAAAATAACTACACCACTACTGAGAAGGAATTCTTAGTTGTGGTATATGCTATCAATAAGTTTTGACACTATATCACAGGATATCAAGTGTTCATCCATACAGATCATGTTGCTATTAAATACTTGATGAACAAACCTATGGTTAGTGCAAGAATTATTCATTGGTTAATATTATTGTAGGAATTTGATATCACCATAGTAAATAAACTAGGGAAAGCCAATGTGGTAGCAGATTTTCTATCAAGATTGCCAAATACAGACATAGGGGAATTGGTGGAAGATGCTTTTCCTGATGAAAAACTATTTTCTATTTATGTGCAGTCTCCATGGTTTGCAGATATAGCTAATTACTTGGCTACAGGGAAAATTCCTCCTCACTTCACTTCTAAACAAAAGAAATAGTTAATCAAGCAAAGCTCTTATTTCAAATGGATAGGAGGTCTACTTTTTAAATGCAGTCCTGACCATGTCTTATGCAGGTGCATCCGCAAGGATGAAGTATATGACATTCTCCATGCATGCCATGATGAACCATCAGGTGGACATTATTCAGTCAAGAGTACAATTCAGAAAATCTTAGGTACTGGTTACTATTGGCCATCTCTGCATAAGGATGTAAAAAAATATGTCAGACATTGTGATGCATGCCAAAGAATGGGAAAACCTACCTATACTAATGAAATGCCATTACAACCTCAAGTAGGTATAGAACCATTTGAGAGATGGGGGTTGGACTTTGTAGGACCAATTGACCCACCTTCTCAGGGAAAGGTGCATATCTTGGTATGTACTAATTATGTGACTAAGTGGGTAGAGGTGCATGCGTTTAAACATGCTCATGAAGAAAAGGTTGTTGATTTCCTGTATACTCAAATTTTTTTATATTTTGGAGCCCCACATTCTATCACTACAGATCAGGGACCTCAATTTACATCAAAGGTTATTGAAGCCTTTACTAAATTATATGAAATCAAGCACAGGAAGTCCTCACCTTATCACCCTCAAGAAAATGGTCAGGTTGAAGTAACAAATCAAGAATTAGAAAGAATATTAACCAAAATAGTAGCTTCCCATAGGAGGAATTGGATGGATAAACTACCTGAAGCAGTTTGGGCTTATAACACTACATGGAAATCCACCACAGGATTTACACCTTATGAATTGGTTTATGGTAAAAAGCCTCTTTTGCCTATTGAATTTGAATTACTAACACTTCAAACTGCTTTGGAAGTTGGTATTGACTTGTCATAGGCACAAACAGATAGGATTTTGTAGCTCAATGCATTGGATGAACTACGAATGGATGCATTGCATCAAACTGAGGTGATTCAAGCACAATGAAAGTTGTGGCATGATAGTCACATTCAACAATGAGAATTTCAGCAAGGTGATTGGGCTTTGTTGTTTGATTCTCGCTATGAATATTTTCTTGGGAAATTACAAACTAGGTGGCTTGGACCTTATCTGATTGAAGAAGTATTTGGAAATGGAGTTGTTCATCTGTCACCCATTGATGACTCATGAAGGAAGCTAGTGGTTAATGGACATCATCTCCGGATATACCATGCACCACGAACTAAGGATGAATTTCTAAAGCAAATAGAGCAAATGGATATCAACATGATGGAGGGAACTACTCCTTCCACAACAGATTCAGCAGAATGATAAAAAATAAAAAAATGAATAATTCAGAAAGTGAAAACCTCCTAGGAGGCACTTTGAATTGGCTTGCATGAAAACTAGTTTTTCGGCATGTTTGCCTTGTTGGTCCCACAATCATTGTTCCGTATTTTTCCCAAGACTGCACCTATTTTTATTTTTAGTAGAAGAACCAGCTGGTAGTCAGCAGGAACAGACATCTGTACAAATGTAGATGAATGGTTACATCAGGTATGTGCTCTTTGCATTTTAATCATTGTAGATATTTAGTATGTAATGTGTGAAAATAATTAGTTAGTATAAAGCATTCATAAGGTTTGGTAAAATCCAAAAGTTATCCATCTAGTCAAGGCCCAGAAAAGATTCATGTTTTTTTTGAGGAGATTGCAACTTGTTCCAAAGGAAGGTGTGCAGAGCTCTGAAATGATGTTAAGCTCTAGAATAAGAATGTTATTTATTAGCTTTGGAATGATGTTAAGCTCCAAAATGAGAATGTTATTTAAAACAAAAGTAGCTTCAGAATGAACCAAGGCAAACTTGATTGAAAATATGAAATGCCACGTGGCATAAAATTGTTTTTAATTCCATCGTTCGAAGTTGGAAACAAAAGTCATGGCATGGATTCCAAGTTGTGGGTCTCAAAGCTACGATGGGAAAGATGTCTTTGGAACTACCACGTGCTTCAGGGTATGCAAAATATTTGGCACATGCAACAAGGCACTTCGAAAATGGAAACTCTGCAAATTGTGCATGTTATGGCCAATGCCCAACTGCCAACTCAACAAGTCGTAATTACTTAATAAGAAAAATCACAGAATGGGTAAATTAAGTTTTTACACAGAATAAGAATCTACCACGTGCTTGGTAAAGATGGATGTGGTTTTTCAAAATCTTCAACACGTTCTGAAGTTGGTTCCTATGCTCCACAAATTTAATTGCCATATCCACAAAATCATTGCAAATTATCATAACACCCCTCAAACAAAAATTGTTGATTCCAAAACCAGAAGATGATCTATTTTAGGAAAATTCATAGGGTAGTAAGAAAGAAGAGCATAGAGAAATTTGAATATGGGGGGAAAAAGAATAAAATTGAACCAAAAAATGCTAGTTATCTACAAAAAGATCTAGAGTCATTACAAATTTTTACAAAAGGAGGGTTGATGCCATTTTTGAACAAATTTGATGGGTACTCCGAGGGACTGGCAACAGAGTTTGCATGAACTTTTAGAAACAACCAGGCTAGCATCAGTGGCATGACAATCTAGGTAACACCTAAAATCTTAAGCCAAATCACTGAATTACCTTTGCAAGGGCTACAAATTTTAAAAGCTAGTAAAAATACCCTAACAAAAATAGTTAATCAGTTTAGAGAAGAAAGAGATAGACCAATTGAGTTTCAAATGAATAATAATGTTTGCAAAGGGGTAAAACAAACCAGTTTACAACATCCTTGGGAGGAAGTAGTTGTATGGGTAATCAGATTCTTCACCTGTGAAGGGCAATTTGTTGTGTTATCTAGCCACCATATTAAAATTTTGAATCATTTAAGGCATGGTGGCCAGAAACCTGAGTTTAGGGTAAAATTTCCCCTATATCTGCACCAAGAATTACAGAGTATGGCTAAACGCTACCAAGAAGGAAAAGGAACCCCTAAACATCATGGACTAATTAAATTGATCTACAAATATCATTTTAGAGGAAACCCTAGGAGTTTTAATAGATTTTTCTCTTCTTGGAATGAAATGGTTTATGAAGAGGAGACAGGGGATGAAAGCCCTAAAAGCCCTGAAACTAATGAAGAAGAGGCAGAAGATGAATCCTCTGAAAATGATATTCCCTCTTCACCACAAGGACCTCCATCTTCTAGGACTAGGAAACAAAGGGAAAGAAAATCCAAAACTAGTCCTATAGAAAAGAGGAGGAAGGTAACATTCTCCGAAGATGTGACTATTTTTCCAGTACAACCCACTGAGCAACCAGGGAGTCCAAGCAGGGAAACACAGACTGATAAGGATATATCTCAATCAGGAGTAGAGTCTGCTCTAGAATCTACTAGAAAATATAAAAGAAATAGTTTACCCTTGGGGTGCAAAGGTCCTCTAGACTTCAGTTAAGGGGATAGTAGATGTGGAAACATTACTGCCTCAGACAATGGTTGAAGATCAAGGGGGACACATTGATACATCCATGGAAGATACACAATAGGAGGAAACATCTATGGAAGAAATTATAGATCAGAGGATACAGATATAGGCATAGAAGATACAGGTATAGATACAACAATACCTGCAATGTATATCCCACTTGCTTATTCTTTTGATTTTGAAGCAGAATTTATAACAGAGGAAGAGGAGGAGGATATACAAGAATAGTTACATGCTGCAAAAAGTGTCATCAAGACACAGATGGGATGGATTGAATAAAATGAGGCCTCTATAAAAGAAAAAGATAAACTCATTACTGATTTACAACAGGAGGTGGAAGAATTAAAGGCTAGGTTATCCAATCTGGAGCCACAACCTACAGAAGCTGATTTCGAAGATGAGTTGGTCAGAATTCTGTTAGAATTAGCAGAATAGAATAGAGCAACAGCTATACCTGAGGAAGGTTCACCCATCATAAGGACTGAAATAGATGTGGTAGACCAGCAGGATGTAATTATGCTAGAACATGAAGTTTTAGAGGACTCTACAGAACATTCTACAGATGTACATTCTGATAACTTGCAACAATAGGAGGCACAAACACCATAGAGAATAGTAGATGTCAATGATAAAGGAGAAATGAAGGATCAAGTAACCATACCTTCTCATAAATATTCTATTGAACTAATGCTATCAAATTCACCTCTAGTTGAAACAACAAAAATTGGAGTACAAGTGGATTTACCTCCAAAGGTGCAACAGATAATCAGACCCCCATAGATAGTTACATTGACAAAATATAATGAGGACATAGCACACTAGGTGATTAAATATCAAGGAATGGAGGCACAAATTGCATCTTTGAAATATTTGGAGAAGAAGCTTGATGCTCAAAGTGCAGAAACAAATAAGTTGCAGGGACAGGTTCAGTATCTTTGTCAGGTTGTAGAGTACCTAGTTCAGTTTCGAAGGCCAGCTAGATGTTACAGTCTAATCTTGAAAGAGAAGTACCTCCACTGGCAAGTGATGAGAATTTGTTCTGATCTCCCCTATGAAATAAACACTGCAGAGGAGTTTCTAGAAGCTTATTTGCATAGTCCAGAAGAACAAAAGAATTTGATGTGTGAACTATTTTTGCACCAGTTTCTCATGCCAAAAAATGTGATATTTTTGCCACATATCTTCATAGGGGATATTCAGTTGAGAGCTTTTATGTCCACCCTACAAAATCAATTGTATTGGGATCAAGAGAAAAGGGCAAGTAAAGAAGTTGAACTAACAACTGAGCTACTACTTAGACCAGTCCATCCCAATCACAGGACTACCACCAATCAACATTTTACCATGATGAGAGAACAAAAGATCAGGTTGGTTTATCTAAACAATCTTAATGATTGTATGTCCAATTTTCAAACTTCTTGTGCCAAATATTTTGGAAATGCTTTATCAGCTTGCCAAGTTAGATGGGGAGAGTTATCAATATCACTACAGAAAAGAGAACCCATCTCACCCAACAATCTATTGTGGTCCAGATGAAGAGCAGAAGGTATAATGCAGACCATCCTAGAAATAAAGGATCATTGGATAGGTCTGAGGTACAGACTACCCACTGTTATAACTCTTGTCCCTTATTTCTTTGATAGTGATCCTCAACCAGATGAGCAGTTTCAAGAATGGCTCAAACAATTATAGGAAACCAGAGGATACTATAAAGGGAGGTTGTGGAAGTATCAAGAAAGAAATTTGAGCATAGATCTTTGTGCTTCTGTAGCATTGCAAAATGCATGAGGACATGCATCAGAATAGGTTGGGGGGAAAATGATGAGGCCAAGAATTGCCTCATTCATGGACTATTTTGGATATTTTACAAACTGCTTTATAAACCTTATGCTATTTTTTTATGCTAATTTTTATGGTTGAATGCATTATGTATTAATGTTTACATGTTTGAATGTTCAGGAGCACAATACTCTATTTTGTCCATTTTCTGCATTTATTTACACTGTTTCAGCTGATTTACCTAGCAAATAAAAGTTTATTTGAAATATGTAATAATGAGTGTTGATGTGTATTCCATTCTGGGAACATTTCATTTGTTTTCCTTGCCTTCTAACCAGTTCAAATTGCAAAAAGGTGCCAAACTATTGTGACTGTGCAGAAAACAGAATTTGACCATACAAATTCCAGCCAGCTGTTCATAAATAGCATGGCTTGGAATTTGTCAACTCTAGCATGTAAAACCTATAGAATTGGTCTTCTGAGGACTTAGGGAGACTACCTAGCTAGTAAAACTCACTTTCCTATGCATCTGGTGTACGGATAAGGGTCAAAATGGTTAAACTACAGATATTCCGGAGCAGCTTCGAAATGAGCGGAGTAGGACCAATTTTGGTCAAAACGATGAACAGAACACCCAAAAAGGTGGAAAATGGTGAGATGAGGATGGATACAGGTGTATGAGGAGTTTTATCACCCCTTCCAACACATTTCCACCAATGGATGATGCACAACAAGGAAAATGGAGATGTTGCAGTAGAACATTTTCCTACATTTCAGGAAGACAGCTTCAGAACAGTTGTTGAATCCTTGAGAAACAGCAATAGAATGGATTAGCATATGTAGTAGATTAGTATAAATAAAAAGCTCCCATGTTGGTTGAGCATATAGACGTTTCCATAAAAGGATAGGGATAGAATAGTTGTTTCAGCTGTAACAGAGCAACAATTCAACAGGATTTTTCCTGCATTGTTGCAATGTTATTTCATATTCAATAAAAGTGTAGTTTCTTCATCCATTTATTGTTCTGAGTGAATGTGTGAGCATTAGGTAGTTAAGAAGTAGTATTCTTGCCTTCTTCTGGATCAGGGAGCAAGGGCCACTTCCAGGCCTAGGAGAAGGACCAACAATTGACAGGTTTTTCTGTTCATTTCTTGTTGCAGCAGATTAGCATAAAACTTGGCAAATTCCATTTCTTGTTACTAATTGTGTTTTAGGTGCATGTAATATTTGTGGTGTGTAATAGATGTGTGTGCATGTCAGTTGATTCCCTAGCATAGGTTTCTGAATTTTATAGCATTTATGGTTTTCCCCTATTTCGGCAGTTATTTCCAGCTTTCTTGCATTTTCCATTGTGTGGGTGATTAGTAGCTTATGTGTTTCCATTTCAGCAATTCTTCCATTACTGCCATTTTAATTCTGCAAATGTAGTTAGGTTTTATTTTCTGCAACTCTTTCATTCCTGTCATTTTCATTTTGCAAGAGTAAGTAGGTTTCATTTCTGTCATTTCAAATTTTGCAAAAGTAATCAGGTTTCATTTTCTACAATATTTCCATTTCTATAATTTTACTTCTGCAAGAATAATTAGATTCAATTCTTAGGATTAGAAGTGACACCAAAATCCCCAAAAACTAACCTGTTCCACCAATAAAGCCTATTTCCTAAATGAATTGATCTTCAAGTTGCTTACCTCTGCTATCGTATACAACCATTAGGACACCGCCCTGGATTGACACTTAAAGATTAAATGATGTGATTGATGACACTCATCACCGTGGTAGACAAGCAAACTTTTAGGGTAGTCTATTGAGGAAAACACATGGTTAAAAGATACTACCTAGGGTAAAAAGTCGAGCTTTTGTAGTAGTTTGTTGTCTAATCATTAAAAATAGAATACATGTTTAAAATACTTTCAAATTCTTTATCTTTAAACCCACTCAGAATCTTATGTATGTAACCCCAATCTGCATTCTCTTCTTTAGAAAAATATCTTTAAACCCATTCAGAGTCTCATGTATGTAAGCCCAATCCGCGTTCTCTTCTTTAGAAAAATCCACCTGCTCAGAGAGTGCTCAAGATGTATTTGCTCACATCTAGTGTTTTTTGGAATTTACAGACTTAGATACATAGCAAAGTGAAATGGGAAGATAAATTCACAACTTTCGAGTCAGTCTAAGAAAATGTCCAAGCCTCCAACTAGCGTGTCCTTGGCTTAGAATATGTTTTGAACATATAGGTATGTTTTCAAGAGTTAGTGGATTGGTAAGATTTTGGGTACTTATCAATGTCTTTGGCCCAGAGTATGTTGTGAACATATAGGTATGTTTTCAAGAGTTAGTGGATTGATAATATTTTGGGTACTTACTGATGGCAAGCAGGGATTCACACAAACAGTTTTACAGTAAATTCACAGTAATTTTCATTAAAATGTCCAGTGCAACTATACAGCAGTAATTCCCAGGCATACAACTTCTTCCCCAATCCCGAACTTCACCATCCCCCTACAAATATTTTCCCCGAGTTTTTAACGAGGCCTCGATCCTCCAGGCATTCAATGCCTCCACCTAACAAAAATTTCAAATTCAAATTTCCCCCTTCCTGGATTTTTGAAATTTCAGTCTTAAATGTCGATCTGCCCGCTCTATCATGGTATCGGCATTGATGGCCTCCCTGCACCGGCCGCATTATTCTGACCGTCCTTTGCACTGTGGTCTCTTCCATTAAACCATCGCTTGTAAATGCTTCAATGCCAAAAATGTCGAGAAGGAAAAGGAACGCGGTCGACACCTTCCTTAACAGTTTACGTGACCCTCAGATTAGTTTGCGTACACGTGGTCGGCTGCGTGTACAACCATCCAAGCTTCCCCCTTGTTGCAACACACTTGACCCACGTGCCCATTCACAATCGCCACGTGTTCAGCTTGGCCTTGCCCGGCCGATCGCTATTCACCCTTGGTCTGGTTCTCTATCTCCCTTCAACTTTCGCAGCCGTCGGAAGACCGGCCACGTGTCGGTCCTTAACTGGCCGCGATATCGCGACAGGTCACGATATCGCGATAGAACTCTAACTTCTCTGCCTTTCTTCATAGGCCGCCGCGATAACGTCCGAAGCTCCTTCCCTTTGCTTTGTAAAACGGTCGCGATATCGCGACGTCGCGATATCGCGACGTCGCGATATCGCGACGACTTACGCTCCCTTCCTCTGCTTCTCAAAACGGTCGCGATATCCTTCCCTCGCTATCGCGTCATGATATCGCGACGTCGCGATATTGCGACAGAACCCGCCAAAGGTACAAAGCGGCTTCGGGTCGCGATTTCGTGACCCCTCTCCCTTTTGCCTTAAAACTTCCTCAAACCAAAAACTTCTCCACAAAAACCTTCCTCAATACTGAAATAAATCGAACAAAGTGCAAATGACTTAGAAAAGAAATTTGTAAGATGCAAGATTGCTTTACTGTCTCCGGATGCTCCTGCATCAGACACCCGGGGTAGATTAGAAGTGATCCTCACTTCCGTTTTGTTGGGGAAAGACCCAGGCGGTCAACCTCCACTTTCGATAGCCAAGTTGCATCTTCAACAGGCCTGCCCTTCCACTTGACCAAGTATTCAGAATACTGTCTATTTCTGGTGCTCCTGCCTTCACGGGTATCTAATACTTCCTCGGCCTCATCTGTGCTTGGAGTAGCTGCTGGAATTTGCCATAATTCTGGACTTTGCATTTTTGTACCTTCTCCCTCATGATATTCCACTAAATCTGAAATATTAAAAATAGGTGAAATATCAAGCCAACTCGGCAATTCCACTTCATACGCATTTCCTGACTCCCGCTTTCCCAGTATTTTGCATGGCCCAAACTTTTTCATCTTCAATTTATTATAAGTCTTGGCGGGAAATCTCTCCTTCCTGAGATGCACCATAACCTCATCTCCTACTTTGAACTCCTTGAACCGCCGCTTTTGGTCTGCCCTTGCCTTATATTGACTATTCATTTTTATAATTTGTTTTCTCACTTCCTCATGCAGACTTTTCATATGTTCTGCGAATTCTTCTGCCTCGGCACTACACTTTTCTCTTCTGTCCAACTTCCTCAGTTCAGACACATTCCTCGGGCTGTTCCCGTAGATTATCTGGAATGGGGATTTGTTGGTGCTCTTATTAACTGAACTGTTATAAGCAAATTCAGCCTGTGGTAAGACTAAATCCCATCCCTTGGGCTGATCTGCTATCAAACATCTCAATAAATTACCTAGGCTTCTGTTCACCACCTCTGTCTGTCCGTCAGTCTGTGGGTGGTATGCTGAACTGAATTTCAGGTCTGTCTTCAACTTCTTCCACAGAGTCCTCCAGAAATACCCAACAAACTTGGTATCTCTGTCAGAAATTATGCTTCTTGGTAGACCGTGAAGTCGTACCACTTCCTTGAAGAACAACCCAGCAATGTGAACTGCATCACTTGTCTTACGGCGGGGAATAAAATGTGCCATTTTTGAGAATCGGTCAACCACCACAAATATTGAGTCATTTCCCCTCTGTGTTCTCGGCAAGCCAAGAATAAAATCCATGCTTATGTCCTCCCATGGCCTCTCAGGTACAGGTAATGGCTGGTATAATCCTGTGTTTTGCCTTATCCCCTTTGCCATCTGACATATTACGCATCCTTGCAAAAATTCCTCACATCCTGTTGAAGTTGTGGCCAGTAATAATTTTCATCCACTAGGGCAATAGTCTTATCCCTACCAAAGTGTCCAGCCAATCCTCCGTTGTGCTTTTCCTTGATCAAGTTCTCCCGCATAGAGCTCCTTGGAATGCATAATTTGCTTCCCTTGAACAACATTCCATCTTGGATCAGGAAATCCAACCACTTCGTTCGGTCCACCGTAACAGGTGTTAAGCAAGCCTTCCAAGCTTCTGCAAAATCCGGATCTGCAGGGTACAAACCCTTTAGTTCTTCAAAACCCACTACTTCCACTGTCAGTTTAATCAGTAAAGTCTGCCTTCTGCTCAAGGCATCTGCAACTCTGTTTGACTTCCCACTTATGTGCTTCAGCACAAAGGTATAACTTTGGAGGAACTCCACCCATTTCATGTGCCTTTGATTCAGTTTTGTCTGACTGTTAATGTATTGCAAAGCCTGATGGTCAGTAAATAGAACAAACTCCTTTGGCAATAAATAGTGTCTCCACTTTTTCAGAGCCTGAACTATAGCATAAAATTCTTGGTCATAAACTGAATACTTTTTTCGAGCGTCATTTAGCTTCTCACTGAAATAAGCAACTGGTTTGCCCCCTTGACTCAGTACAGCCCCTATTGCACTGCCACTGGCATCACAGTCCACCTGAAATACCTTGTTAAAGTCTGGAAGTGCCAAAACAGGCTGTTCTGTAACTTTTCTCTTTAATGCATCAAAGCTCCTTTCAGCCCCTGATGTCCACTTGAACTCCTTTTTATCCCCCCTCATTGTTTCCGTGAGAGGTGCACAAGATGTTTGCTGAAGTTCTTTATGAACTTCCTGTAAAAGCTGGCCAAACCATGAAAGGATCTTACTTCTGTTGTGCTTCTTGGGGTAGGCCATTCAATGATGGCTCTTACCTTCTCTGGGTCCATTTTTAGGCCTTCTGCTGAGATTACAAACCCCAGGTATACTAACTCCCTTTTGACAAAATTACACTTTTTTAGATTTATTAATAACTGCTCTTCCCGCAGCTTCTCAAAAACTTTCCTGATGTGCATCAGGTGTTCCTCCAGGGTCCTGCTGAATATCAAGATATCATCTAAATAAACAATTACAAACTTTCCCAGGAATTCCTTCAGTACTTCATTCATCAGCCGCATGAAAGTACTTGGTGCATTGGACAGCCCAAATGGCATGACCAACCACTCATACAAGCCTTCTCTTGTTTTGAAGGTTGTCTTCCATTCATCTCCCTCTCGGATACGGATCCGATGATAGCCACTTTTCAGGTCAATCTTTGTGAAGTATTCAGCCCCACTTAAACAGTCCATGATATCATCCATTCTTGGCAACGGGAACCTGTACTTAATAGTGATTTTGTTGATGGCCCGTGAATCTGTACACATCCTCCATTCCCCATCCTTCTTTGGTGCCGATACTGCAGGTACTGCGCATGGACTCAAACTTTCCCGAATCAATCCCTTTTCTAACAATTCCTGGACCTGTCTATTTAACTCCTCAGTCTCTACAGGCGTCATCCTGTGTGCAGCTTTATTTGGCAAGCTTGATCCCGGTACTAAGTCTATATGATGGCTAATTTTTCTTACTGGGGGTAAACCCTCAGGCACATTGTCTGACACAATATCTGGAAATTCCTCCAGCAGATTTTGGACTTCTGCTGGGGTATCCTGGCATTCCTTCCCCCTAACTCTAGGGATTATTGCATAACATAAATGTTCATGCTTCAACCCGTTCAGGAACTTTCTCCCCTCAACTAAACAGACTCTGGAATGGTTACATACCTTTTCATCCGCATCCTTCAAGGGCTTTAGTTTATGGCGTACACCATTCTTTGTCAATGAGTAGGTGTTGGCACGGCCATCATGCACTGCACTCCGGTCAAACTTCCAGGGCCTCCCCAGCAACATGTGGCAAGCATCCATGGGCGAGGATGTCACACGGGACCTCATCACAATAATTTCCAATGTTGAATTTAACGGAACAACTTGCTCATTGACCAAAGCTCCGTGGTCTTTACGTAACCATGCGACCCGGTATGGGTGTGGGTGCTTATTCCTTTCTAACTGTAGCTTTGTAACCATTTCCTCAGAAACCGGGTTATCCATGCTACCATTGTCAATAATGATATTGCAAACCTTGCACGCACATTTGCATCTGGTGCGGAATAAACTTTTTCTCTAGTCTGTGTCCTTCTCCTCATTCAACAGGACTCTTCTTACAATCATTGTTTCTCCTCTCTCCGCTTCTTCGGAATGCTCAGACTCAGCATCTTCCTCTGCCACAGCAGCTCTGGCCGGACCCTCAGGCCTCTTGTTCGTTCTTTCCCGGTGTTGTGGACACTCGAATGCACGATGCCCTTCTTCACCACAGTGGAAACATGTTCCACGGAATACTCCCCTTCCAAATCCCCGTCCAGATCCACCCCGTCCCCTTGGGTAGCTGTTCTGGTCTCGGGGCTGATGAGCATCCTCCTCCCTTCGATCTGGGCTACCACTGGCTTCACCAGTCTTCTTTGGGTCCTTATACTTTTCTCCACTGGTCCTCCCACCAGTTCTTCCACCACGGCCCCTTCCTCTTTGCTTGCCTTCAAACCGCCTATTCAGTTTTTCTTCTACCTTTAAGGCAAACTGGTAAGCATCCTCAATGGTGCTTACCCGAACTAGGCTCAGCTCTTCCTGGATGCCGAGTCTCAACCCATTGATATAACGGGCTACCTTCTCTTTGTTCGCCTCTAAATGCCCAGTTCTAATGGAAATTTTGTAAAATTCTTCGGTGTACTCTTGGAAAGTTCTGTTCGCATGTCTCAAACTCTGCATCTTTCTTAATAGATCCAACTCGTAGTCTGTCGGGATGAAATGTCTTTTCAGCTTCTCCACCATTCTATCCCACCTGGTTATTCTCTCTTTCCCTCGTCTGTTTCTCTCCAACTGTATCCCCCTCCACCAAATGCTGGCATGACCCTTCAACTTGGTCTTAGCAAATCTGACCCGATTAGGGTCCTCAACCTCCTCGTACTCGAAATACTCCTCTAAATCATTTATCCAGTCAATTACTTCTTTTGGATTCAAGTTACCCGAGTACGTGGAAACCTCCATTTTTGGTTGCTTTCCAATGCGAGAGATGGCCTTGTATAGCACGAGCTTGCGCGGGGTCCATAGCCTCTTCCTCCTCCTCGGATTGGTCTTCCTCTTCAACTTCGTCCTCACTTGTCCTCATCCCTTTCGGGTTCGTGCCTTCTACGTAATTTTTCCTGCAGGGCTTGAACTTGTCTCTGCAAGGCCCGGAAGTCTTCGGCCGGCACCACATTTCCTACCCCGCCACGGTTCCTTCGTGGAGGCATTATAATTTTTTTTTTTTTTTTTTTAAATTCCTCCCACAGATCCTGGTGTAACTGCCTCTTTTCGGCGATCTGTTACACGCTCAGGAGCTCCCGCTCTGATACCACTTGATGGCAAGCCGGGATTCACACAAACAGTTTTACAGTAAATTCACAGTAATTTTCATTAAAATGTCCAGTGCAACTATCAGTAATTCCCAGGCATACAACTTCTTCCCCAATCCCGAACTTCACCATCCCCCTACAAAGATTTTCCCCGAGTTTTTAACGAGGCCTCGATCCTCCAGGCATTCAATGCCTCCACCTAACAAAAATTTCAAATTCAAATTTCCCCCTTCCTGGATTTTTGAAATTTCAGTCTTAAATGTCGATCTGCCCGCTCTATCATGGTACCGGCATTGATGGCCTCCCTGCACCGGCCGCATTATTATGACCGTACTTTGCACTGTGGTCTCTTCCATTAAACCATCGCCTGTAAATGCTTCAATGCCAGAAATGTCGAGAAGGAAAAGGAACGCGGTCGACACCTTCCTTAACAGTTTACGTGACCCTCAGATTAGTTTGCGTACACGTGGTCGGTGGCGTGTACAACCATCCAAGCTTCCCCCTTGTTGCAACACACTTGACCCACGTGCCCATTCACAATCGCCACGTGTTCAGCTTGGCCTTGCCCGACCGATCGCTATTCACCCTTGGTCTGGTTCTCTATCTCCCTTCAACTTTCGTAGCCGTCGGAAGACCGGCCACGTGTCGGTCCTTAACTGGCCGCGATATCGCGACAGAACTCTAACTTCTCTGCCTTTCTTCATAGGCCGCCGCGATAACGCGACATCGCGATATCGCGACGTCTGAAGCTCCTTCCCTTTGCTTTGTAAAACGGTCGCGATATCGCGACGTCGCGATATCGCGACGACTTACGCTCCCTTCCTCTGCTTCTCAAAACGGTCGCGATATCGCGACGTCGCGATATCGCGACGAAACCCGCCAAAGGTACAAAGCAGCTTCTGGGGTCGCGATTTCGTGACCCCTCTCCCTTTTGCCTTAAAACTTCCTCAAACCGAAAACTTCTCCACAAAAACCTTCCTCAATACTGAAATAAATCGAACAAAGTGCAAATGACTTAGAAAAGAAATTTGTAAGATGCAAGATTGCTTTACTGTCTCCGGATGCTCCTGCATCACGTACCAAGAGGAGGTCTAGGTTAAACCCTAGGGCATCATGTCCAATAAAGGCAAAGGTAGTGACTTGACTCGGTTGAGTGCACGCCAGCTTTACCATGGTGGTACCAACTGAGTGCGTCAGCTTTACCATGGTGGTACCAACTGAGTGCGCCTAGCTTGACGATGGCGGTACCAACCTTGAGCCATCGGGAGTCTCCGTCACTCCGAAGAACTTTTACTGAAGGAACAGGCAGGGGTTATGGTAGCTTCAATGATTTGACCTGTGTTGAAAACATGGAGGAGAATGTCTAACCCCTATACGCCGTTGTTAAAGATGTTTCAGATTCCTTTAATATCAAAATAAATATATAGATATGCATTTTTTTATAACGGCGTCCAGAAGCAAATTGTCGGAGCTCCCCATATATTGCGCTGCACAAACGATGCAGCCGCAATCCGATGTGTTTGTCCGTGATGGAGTGTATAGAGTCTAACTCGTCCTTTTTTAAAAGATATTTTATTTATTGATGGCGACATCCCGTCATCATCAGGGCGGGGAAGTCAAGTCACCGACAATCTCTCGCTTTTCTCCCGATAGCGACTCTGTCGTCAATTAGCAGCCGAAGTATCTGCCAATCTTCCGCCCAAAGTTTTTCTCCACCGCGTCTTCTATATAAAGAAAAAAAAGGTTATCACAATCATCCGTAACATATATATATATATTTTTTTGGTATATAGAAGCAATGGTTACAATCACGATTTTTAGTAACTATCAGCACAGCTGGTAGGGTTCAAACTATCTACGAAGGCTTCCAGGACTTCCACCGACTCGGTACATGCATGTACCATGTACCCCGGCGTGAGATGGGGACCGCACAGGGGTTGCACCGTCGTCATCAATCTGACGCACCACTCAGAGGAATCGGATCTGGGCTACTGTCTGTGCATGGGCAAGCCCGTGGGATTGGAACCTAGGTCTCCTCTCGGTAAACGCCCCAACTTACCAATCCACCTAGACCCACGAACTATCCGTAACATATATTTTCTTTCAACCAATACGTCACCCAACTCCTCCATGTCTGCTGTACCTCATTCTTACATCGCCTCTAATAAGCCGCTCTTTCAAATTGGTCATGGAGAAGACGATATTGTCTATGTCGATCATAGCTGTTTCAAATTTGCTAATGAAATACTTTAAAAAAAATTATCTTGTTATCGATTCCCAATGGTATTGAATCCTATTCACAATGAACGTTGAATGAATGTATATACAATACTTCTGGTCACAATAATTGTCAGGACTTTTCTTAGAGGTGGAAATTTTCTTTAATATTCTCGAAATGTTTTTGAATTATATGATTAACTGCCCCGAGTCTTGATTATGCAAATGATGGCGACATATCTATTGTGTTTATGGAGCTATCAGCTTGAGCTTTCTTTGTTGAACATGAACAATTCAACTCAAACTACTTAACCTCGATAGAAAACATTTTACGTATTTAAATATAATTAAATATATGCAGGTTTGAAAATATTTATCGGGTTTAAAAAAAAAAAATTATGCCTTTAAAAAGTAATGATCATCAAATAAAAGACCTGTATAAGGAGGGAACTCGTTAAGTTCAATCTTGATAATGTATTGAACGAAAGTGGAGGGAGATATATGTCACAATAACGGGAGCTTAATTCTTGATCTTTGATAAAAAAAATCATTACCGAAAAGGATCATAAAACGTTTTTACATAGAAAGTGGTTAGATATTGAAATAAGAGGTGAGTATTCAATTGTTGTAACAGTGACAAAGAAAAAGAAAGACATGGATTAAATCAATACCATTAAATAGCCCTAGAAAAGAGTCTCTTAAAGGTAATGACAATATATGAAAAGAAGGATTAGCAAATAAACTATTAAATACTGGAGTTTCTATTTTTCATAGATAAACCATTCTTGTTTGTCATTAATTAGCTAAGTAAGATCCTTTCCATCAGTGAGTATGATGTTAGCATTTTTTTTTAATAAAATTAATGTTAGGCCTTTTATGGATAGACTCTATTATAAATTCAAGGCGTGAACAAGGTAAATAAATGAATTTTCTTTCTAGTAGACCATTTGAAAGTTTGAAGTATTTTATTTCTATTATAGGGGACTTTGGTGTTGTCCAATTTATTTATTTATTTTTTAATAATTTATTGGTTTAATGGTTTTAAAAAATTAGAAATTTAATTATCCATGTAAACCTGAAGTAATCATTTTGTGAAATAAAAGATGTATATGTTGAAAGTAGAGATGGGGTAAGTATACAAGTAAATTATATAAAATAGAAATAATAAAAACATTTTTGACTTTTATGTTGAATAAATCATTAATATAAAAAAAATGGTATATCATCTCCTAGAAGAAAGAGTTAGAGGCGCATTATAAGTATACAAGAAAATTATATAAAATAAAAATAATAAAAATATTTTTGACTTTCATGTTGAATAAATTATTAATATAAAAAAATGGTATATCATCTCCTAGAAGAAAGAGTTAGAGGCACATTGTTCATCATGTCATAACTATCAATGAACAAATTAATTAATGGTGTTGAAATTTGTGATGTAACCTTTAGACATGTAAGAAGAAAATAAAGTCCAAGCAACCATTAACATAGATATAGAATAAAATTTGATGCACATGAATCAAATATTAATCAATCACTTGTATGCACATTTATGATGAAGGATTAATTAGTTGAAGCAATATTAAAAATAAAAGGTTTCTATGAAGTAAAAGAGGATTTATTCCTTCTAATGTGTATGCTAAAAATTTAATGTTGTTACTCTTATTAATATTGGTTCATAAAAAAATTAACAATGTCATGGAGCATTTAATTAGGGTATATCCATTAGAGTGATTGTAATAAAGGGGAAAATGTTAAGAATTATTATAATTATAGTTAGAGTGATTATGGATTGAGTGTAACCACTCAACATAGGGTCCATGAGTCCACTAGTGATTAAAGGTAGTTGTAAGTTGGTTATAATTTGTTATGATATAGTGGGCATGACAATTGTTTATAAATTTCTTTAAAATAATATTGCCAACTATTGACACATTTCCATTACATAGTAGTGTAAAATACTTGATTTTATCTAGCTTCTCCTATGATATGAACTCCTTATTCCATATTGAAGTTTACCTCATGCCCTAAATTTTCATCTCTTTTTGCATTATTTTTACTCTTCATTCTCTTGCCATAAGTTGTATCTCATGACATTTGTCACACCATAATGCAATACTTTCATATTCCACCTGTTGATTATAGTATTTTGATTCAAAATCCTAATGGACTATAATAAAAGTTTTTAAATATCCATGTCAATACATATTTTAGTGTACACAACATGCCTTCTCTCCTTAGTAGTTGGTCCCTATACTAGATGAATTACCCTAGAGTATTTCCAATATTATTTAAAACCTCCTTATCAAATTACAAAAAGCCTAATCCATACAAGAAGCCTTTTAATAGTCTTTGTTTGCATGAAAAATTCTCACTCCATGATATTAGATGTAATATATCTTTACCCCTAAACCAAATGTCACCATCCATTATTTTATCCCTTATGTCTAAAATAGAGAAGATAATGAGGAAAATCCTCTTGGAAAAAATCCATAAAGTAATTTGAATTCAATACCTACTTCCACTTGATCTAATTTTTTATCTTAGAAAAATGTGATCATTGTCCATGTAATTACATGGTTTTAAGAACCATTTTATTATGCCCCATCATATAATCTCTGAGAATTACTTCTAGTGTAATATTTTTTGTCTAAATAGGGTTTTTCATAGATTCATTCTTCCTCTTCTTTTATAATTAATTAGGATATCCTTAATTTTAGTAAAGACGATAAAAAAATATTCTTATCATTTATCTAGATTTTTATCATATAATTCCTTTATTTTTAAAGTTTCTCCCAAAATCTATAACCCAAAAAAAAAATACTAACTCACTCACACAAAATGAATTTTAGCGCCTCCAAAAAATGAATTCATAGTGGACGTCAATATTTAAATTCATAGTGGACGTCAATATTTAGTGTTTGATGCCTCAAATTATAATTTTTGAGTATTGATGTAGAAAAAATATAACACGTTTGATATTGATAATTTATTTTTAATTTTGGTGTAAAAAAAAGAGTCCCAAGAACTCGTAGAGTGGCTTAGGAAGTATGTTGTAGCAATTAGTAGAAGCAATCCTACATCCAATAGGTTGGTTCATGGAGGTGTCAAAATCTTATTGGTGCAACAATCTCACTGCATGGAGGTTCTAGATTCAAGTTCTCATTGGTCCATGTCTTAACATGGTATAAGAGCTGATGAAAAACATAACAGTAGTAAGAGAAGCCCTAGAAGAGGAAGCACAACAACAACAAGAGTATCCCTAAAGGAATAATTGGATAAAAGTTGTGTAATAAATGAAGGTCCCACACATGAGAGAAGAAAAATAGAGGTTTGATGCAAAAACAACAGAGTAAACCTCATAATTAGTGATATACTCTAATATGCTTAGCAGTTGCAGTGACTAGTTATCCATGTAATCCAATAGAATGAGAAGGTTACCATAATGACACTTCTAGTTGATTCATGAGATAAAACTCATGTTGGAAAAGAAAAGAAAGTAACCAATAGGTGGTTCAATAGAATTTGACTGTGAATGCATTATACTATAGGTGTAAGTGTATGTGCACTAACAAGTTGAAGATAATGTTTTGTACAAAATATTAAATATTGAAACCATAAGCATTAAGAGGAAGAATGTGTAAAAGAATACTCCTTAATATCAAAAAGCACATGAATGTGCTTTTCTTAAATAAGAAGAAAATAAGTTAAAGAAATTAAAAAAAATTACAATACAAAAAAACACATAGAAAAATTAAAAAGATGAATGCAAAGATAAAAAGACAAATATGAATATGAAAATGGAAAAGCTTAATTTATTAATTTAGAAAAACTAGAAATCATTGGTAATGAGTCTATATATTTTTGTATTAACATTAGTTGGTCCATCGTCTCACTTGGGTGATTCATCCATCCATACTAGATGGATCATTCAACCTATGCATAGTTGGATTAGATCACTTAAATTTCATCATTATAGTTTTTAAAGTGGTGCAAAAGAATGAAGAAACAAAACAAACTTATTATTCCAAATATAAAAATGTATTAAAAAATATTATATTGCAAAACAATAAATTAACAAATAAAATTTTATATGTTAATATGTATAAAAATAAAATAACATAAAATAAAATAAATTTTTCTTTTACAAAGTAATTTGTGTCTTATTTTTTCTATTGCGCATATTATATATTCTCTTTAAGCTTACTATTAGTATCAACTAACTGCGTTCTTACAACACTCAATTTTTACTTTTTACTCGTTATTTATTTGTTAATTAATTAATTAATTTATTTATTTTTGTGAGATAGGAGAGGTGGTCACAATCACACTATTTTTAATAACTATGAACTGCTCCCACCAAACCTAATCCGTCATGTTATTATTGAAGAGAACCACTACTATTATTCAAACCTATTCCGTCATGTTATTATTGAAGAGAACCACTACTATTATTCAAATCAGATCAAACTATTACTTTGCAAACACGTAGGTTCACTCATCAAAAGACATCCCATGGTAAATTACAATATCTCGTGGTGTTTCGTGGTGTTTTGTTTATATAGAACGGGAAAACGAGTGGCGGAAGTTCGGCAGATACTTCGGCTTGGAATTGCCGGAGGAGTCGTGTTACATTAGAGGGATACATACTTGTCAGTGGTTTGACACGGCCGCCGTGATATTGCCGCCGCAGAAAGTTTTACTGCTCTTTGCTACGTCATTGTCGCTTCCATTCATGCGTAAATGTTTAAACACGACGGCCATAGTTTTCCACGCTCGTCGTCCGTTCCTTGAAGTATCGTTTCACCAATCAAAAGCTACGTGCCGACTTTGTTGACTCACGAGAACGCGGATTGCGGCCAGCCGTACATGGGACATGTTTTATTCGGCTGATATCGGACACGTGGTAAGTCATCCTTCAACGGTCCATCCAGCGGGGGAAATCGATCTCTTGCGTAAAGTTCCGTCTGCAATTTTATATCTTATAGTTGATGAATCATGGGTTGTCGTAATCATGACTTGTAGAAGATTCGGACGAAATCCTTTTTCCTGTCAAATGGAAACCCTCTCTTTGCGGCTAGCGCCGCTTACCTAGAAAAACGTCGTTGGTGGTCACAACATCGTAGATTCATAAGCGTCGTGAAGGAATTGGAAGAAAAGGAAATAAATTCTAAAACCATCTTCTCTCAATTCCCATCTCTGCTAATGGGACTCTTATTACCTCAACTATTTTGCCACAGTGTACTCACATAGAATTTATGTTACTAATTTTCAAAGTTCTAGTGTTGTAGGTTTACATCTTGCATCCTGAATCAAGGTGTTTTATCTTATGATGATATTCAAATCGCCGATATAGATGACTTCTAATTCTAGATATAACAACACTCAACAATGTGTATAAAAAAAAAAAAAATAATATATATATAGTATCTTAGGGGTGGAAGGTTCTAAGATTCTTAGATACAGTTTGATTGGTCGAGGATCATTTGTTTGGAATACTTTGAATAAGGATGCAGAGTTGGTTAAGCAGGGGTTGTTTAGGATTTGTTATACTGGATCTTGGGATGGCTTTTCTCCTCTCCTTAGCGAGTTTCCCCATATTCAATATCTCGCTCAATACCTTTTGGATGCTGGATGGGTGAAGGTGACAAATTTCAAAACTGTTAAGTCCTTTGGTCAGATGGTTAGTTTCCAGTGGAAGGATCCTCGGGAATGGACTACTGGTTGTACTATGGATGCGAGGACGGAATTGGCCCGTATCTTGGTTGTACTGGTTGTTACTATGATAGGGGTGCAACAATTGTGATCTCGATGATAGTTTATTGTGGTAGGGATGCAACAAACATGATATAAATGATAATTTTCTATGGTAGGGTTCCTATGGAAAGGGTATAGTAGTTGTGATCTTGATGACAGTTCATTATGGATCTTGGTGGTAGGATCAAGCCCATATTTTATATCAAGAAAGGAATTATAGAGGGAGAGGTGAAGAGCGATGATGGTGGGAATTATGATGAGAGGAAAGAAGATAGCTATTTTTTTTTTGCAAAATGACATTCCTTTGATAGAGGTTAATAATGGTCTAGGCTCAAATTTTATTTTTAATGTTGATAATGTGGTGCTTTATTAATGGATTTTTTGGAAAGGACCCACATTTCTTTTGTGGGGGTCCTTCATGGTCATTTATGGTTAGTGGTAAGAAGAAAACCTATGGATATTATTTTACCCTAATACTTTAAGGAGGTAGAATTGTTATCCTAGATGAGCTTGTAGATATGGAGATTGAACGAGGGTCTACAAATTTGGTAGGGCATCTCATGGGTACTCATATAGATTTGGGCATGCTTAGAAAATTAGCTGCATCAAAATGGAGGTCCAATGGCCACATGGAAATAGTTGCTTTACCAAAATATTTTTCATGGTCAAGTTGCTCTTCAAGGACTCAAACCAAATTTTTGGGGAGGAGCATGGTTTTTTGGATGGAGTGGTCTCATTTTGTGAAAATGAAGTTTAGATTTCGACCTAGTTTCTTAGAGTTTTTACCAAGCCCTAATTTGGGTTAGGCTATTAAGTTCACCCTATCACTTATGGAATGAGGATGTTGTTGCAAAAATTTATTATCATTAACATAAATCATTCACCAATATGTAAAAATATCAAATCATTCATCCACAATAACAATCCACAAATGAGAGAGAGATATATAATACCCTTAAGGTAGGGAAAAACCAATAATACACCTTAAGAAAGTAATCACTCCACAAGATCTTCCAAGATGAGAGAGCCACTCAAGGAGGTTAAAGTACCATAAGCCACTTTGTGGGTAAATATTATTAAATAAGATTCATCTCCACGATGATTACAATGACAAATATACCCTCTTTATATATCCATATTCTCATTCTAATTTGGGGATCCTACTACTAATATAATATAATATTATAATATAATATAATATTATAATACAATCAACCTTCTGTTAAGTGTGGCCCATGCCAACCCTTATACAATACAATAATATATCCCCAAATATCTATTCCTAGGTACCGTAACATGACACCCTCCTTAAAAATGTTTCATCCTCAAAATATATGAAGAAACATGGTAATATGATTTGCTAAGCAATATTAGCAACTGGTACCAATCTCGATCATCCATTCATGTTGATATACCATTTTTTACTTGAGTATCCAAATATGCTTCATTGGCTCCATGATTTTGTTGTTGTATTTTGATAACTTGAATGATGGATCCACTTGTTTCTTGATGTTGATGAACCACTCTGAATATTAAGATCACTATGCTTTCTTTGTGAAACTATGACATAGTTGGTGCCCTTATGATTCCATGTGGAACCATAATATTGTTGCCTTGAGCCATACCTCCAAGATTGTTTCCACTCATGGTGGTGTGGATGGCAATATAGTGCAACCTTAACTTGATGTTCTACCTTATTTGACTTCCCAATAATTGGCTCAATTGTTTTAAATTATTCTACACATTGTTCTTTCATGTTCTCTTTGTTTGGTGTATCCTTGTGCTCTTATATCAAAGCTTTGTCCGACTCTATTATTGATATTTCCATGGACTCTATTGCATCTACTTCTTCCATGGATTCTATTGCTACTATTGCCTTATTGGATTCTGTTTTTGATTCTTCAATTTTTTCCTCTACAATAATTTCTTGATTTTCCTTGGATCCTTGCTCCTTAAACTGGGAAATATCCTGCAATGTTATCTTTTTTTTTAGTACTATAACTTCATAAACTTCTTTTGCACATTAATGTTAACAGTTTCCAAATAATCTAACCAAGGATAACGAAGAACAATATCATCATCATCCATCTGAATAACATGAAAATTTGAATGTAAAACATATTTATCCATGGTGATGTTCAATTATTCAAAAATCTGAACATTCTCACCCTCAAGATGTGTGTCCTTAATTTTTGTTGCTTGAACCCATAACCTCTTAGCCAAAGAAATATTAATAAAATTATATGTATTGCTAGGGTCAATGGAACTAATAACATGTTCCTTTTGAATGCTTCCATGACCTGCAAAATAGAACTTTTAGATGAATTTAAACCCTTTTGATCCTTTGCTTGCTTTTGAAAATCCAAATATGTGGCTTCATTCTTCCCACTATCTTCCTTAACATTTTCCTCTTTCTCCTTCTTGAGTAATTTTATTTCTTTTTCATAGTCTTCATTTTGTTTCTTGAAAACTTCGCATTCCCCTTTTATTTCATTACGCTCATTTTGAATTCCATATAGTTTCTTTTCAAGGTCTTTTATGACATACATTAGGCTATCTATATAATATGGATCCCATTTACTCAATAATGTATGCTCTATTTCATCCCAAGTGTATTCATTATTCCTTTCTTTACAAAAATTTATCAACCAAGACAAAGTTTCCCCTTTAAGACTTATACTAAGGATGGATTTCCAAAAATAATTATTACAATATAGAGACCTAAAATTTTTCCACCATTCTCTAGCATAAATATCATCCTTCCCAAAAAAAATCTTGTAGCTCCATAAGTTCACACCCCAATAATGCAAACTAGGGTTTTATAAACTAGGGTTTCATAGAAATATATATCTCCCCACTGATTTGAAGATAAAATTCCATATAAAAATTTAAATCTACAATTTTTCTTCCAAAAAAAATAAATTGCAACTGATTTTCTTACCCGAACTAACAAATTTCATCTTTTGAAAAAATTACGAGTTAAAATTTTTTCACTATCCCTTGTTCTAGATGATTGGCTTCAGAAGGTCATACCTCCCTCAATACTGCTCAAATTTCTTTATATGACCACTCATTTTAAAGCTCTTTAAATTTTGCACTAACTAATCCAAGAATTTTCTAAATCGGATAAACTTTCACAAAGATATGGCTCCTAAAATATGAGACATTTTTCCAAAAAAATTGCAAGATTTGTCCCTACCCTTGTTCTGGATGACTAACTTCAAAATGTTGCATCTCCCTCAATACTGCTCAAATTCCTTCATATGACCACTCATTTTAAAGATCTTAAAATTTTGCACAAACTGATCTAAGAATCGCCTAAATCAAATAAAATTTTGCAGAGATATGGCTTCTGAAAGATGAGATGTTTTTTAAAAAAAAATTGCCCTAATTTTACAATTTCACACAAAAAATCCCCACTTTGCAAAAATCGTTGCTCTGATACCACTTGTTGCAAAACTTTATTATCATTAACATAAATCATTCATGAGTATGTAAAAATATTAAATCATTCATCCATAAATAATTATCCACAATAACAATCCACAAATGAGAGAGAGAAAGATAATGCCCTAAAGGTAGGTAAACACCAATAATACTCCTTAAGGAAGGAATCACTATGCAAGATCTCCCAAGATGAGATAACCACTCAAGGAGGGAAAAGTACCATAAGCCACATTGTTGGCAAAGATAATTACATAAGATTCATCTCCATGATGATTACAATGAAAAATATCTCCTCTTTATATATCCATTTTCTCATTCTACTTTGGGGAGCCTACTACTAATATAATATTATATTATAATATAATATTATAATACAATCAACCTTGGGTTATGTGTGGCCCATGCCAACCCTTATACAATATAATAATATATCCCCAAATATCTATTCCTAGGCACCCTAACGAGATGTGCTAGCAGGTATCCCAAGAGAAATAGGAGTCTTAATGGCTATTGACCTAACCATAAAAGCTTGTTCTTGACTAATTTATGTAAGATTATGTGTTAATTTAGACCTTGAGAAGGTATTTTCTATCTCAGTCAGTTTGGTCTCAAAGATGGGGGTTTAGAACCGTAATATTGAGCATGTAAATGCTATGCCCATATGCACAACATGCAAGAAACTAGCACATCCATATAATGTATGCCCTACACAGAAAAATCCTCATAAAAACATAAAATGTGAAAAATAAATAGTCTAAATGAGATAGCTCTAGAAAAGGTAATGGAAGATGTGAGAATTAGGTAGATGGCATTCCTCATCAAAATTTTCCAAAAAATAATCATACATTAATGAAGAAGTAGGATGCTAAATATCCCTTGCCCACTTAAGATGGGGATATACTTTCAGGAATAGATAAGGTAAGTTTTTATCCTAAACTTGTTTTCTCTATGATGAATAAAATTCATGTGGAAAATATGTTCTCCTATCTTCTGAGTCAGGAGAATGATATAGATGTTAATTCCCATCCCCACTTTTTTGAGGGTTTGAAATAAATTTATTTAGAGATAATGTTACCTAATATTTTCGAGGATTTTCCTTCTAGCATCGGTTTCTCTTATTAATTCCATTAAAAGGTCACCAGTAAAATAGAACAATGCTTCATATTTTCTACTTAATGGGAAAGGTTTTAAAAGCCATGAAATTTTTAAAATCTAGCCCTAATCACATCATAAGGAGTAGAAAAAAAAGGATAATTGATGTGGGATCTAAATATAAGTAAGGACAACATTCAAACCAAGACTTAAGGCTAAGGGAGACCTTAAAAGACATAGCTAATGGAACCCAATTGACACTTTTTATGGGAGGGAGTAAGAAACGCACCACCGAGTCTCTTACATGAAAATATTATCTCAAAACATAAGGGTTTTGAATACCCCTTCAAAGCAATGATTGGTTGCTTCTATGAGGAAAGATCTAAAATCTCATACCTTTTTTATTCAATAAACTAATATCAAGGAGAAATTTTTTTGATAAGGTTAAAAACACCATATGGAAGGAGGCTTGTTATTATTCAAGCCATGCTTCAAGATATTTTGGGGGTTTATTGTGTCTTTGGGATAATTAAAAAATTTAAGATAAAGTGCTCTCTTCTTCTGACAGATTCATTAACATTCTTTTATATTGTAGAGTTTCTAAAACATCCTAGGTTTTAACTAATGTGTATGCTCCAAACATAGTTTTGGGAAGAGGAAGACTATAGGAGGAATTGAGTGTAAATAGAAATGTTTTTCCTAATATTTCTTGAATGTTGGTTGGGGATTTTAATTGCCCCCTCTTTTCCTCAAAGAAAAATGAGGAAGCCAATCCCCCTCTAATGATATGGAGGACATCAATTTTTTTCAATACTAATGAGCTAATGGAATTCAATCTAAAAGGAAGTAAATTCACATGGAGTAATAGAAGGCTAGGGAAACATATTATCCAATAAAGAATTGAATAGGCTTTTGGTTTCTAAATAAGGGCTTAATCATTTTGGAAACTTTGTTCTATCTTCTCTTCTAAGAATACGGTCAGATCACAATCCTTTGGTACTAGATATTTCAATTAGGAATTGAATTTTGAAGTTTCCCTTTTATTTTTAGGTTATGTGGGTAAAACAATATACCCTTGAGGCCCTGATAGATGATTTTTGGAAGAAGGATTTTCCAAGTCCTCTAATATCTCAAGTTCCCAATACGTTAAGATTTGTGAAGAGAAATTTAAAAGAATGAAATAAAAATGTTTTTGGTAACATTTTCTGAAAAGAGAAGAAATCCTTGAAAATGTAACATTCATCCATTGAAGCTACTATGGAATTTGTGAAGAGCAATTTTAAAGAATAAAATAAAAATATTTTTGGTAACATTTTCTGAAAAAAGAAGAAATCCTTGAAAATGTAACATTCATCCATTGAAGCTACTATGGAATTTGTGAAGAGCAATTTTAAAGAATAAAATAAAAATATTTTTGGTAACATTTTCTGAAAAAAGAAGAAATCCTTGAAAATGTAACATTCATCCATTGAAGCTACTATGGAATATTTTCATTTTACATTGATGAAAGATATGTTGAAAGGAGTTTGTTGGAAGATTTACATAATGTATAGGCCTGTAATGAATCCTACTAGAGACAAAAGTCTAGGGCTCTCTGGTTGAAATAATGAAATAGAAATACCTAGTTTTTTCATGCCAATTAGCTTGAGACATAGGAGTTTCAATAAGATTACTAAAATTGTTAAGAAGGATGGTACTAAAACTCAAAATATTTTGGAAATTTCTTAGGAGTGGTGGCACCTATAAATGAGCAAGTCTCAAATTCTTTTTTGAATTTTATTCCTTCCCTAATTTTTTAACAAATGAACTGTAGTCTTATTTCTCTATTCAAATAGTTTGGAATCAAAGAGGCAATGTTTTCCATGGCTAGTGAGAAGGCCCCTGGACCTGATGTTTTTCTTAAATTTTTTACCAATTTTTTTGGGAAATTATGCGGAAGCATGTATAATGCTCTGGGTGAAATTCAAAATACTTGTCATATTCCAAGTGACATCAATTCCACATTTTTGGGTATGATTCATAAATTGGTAGGAGCTAATTCCTTCAATAATTTTAGGTCCATAAGTCTATGTAATACTCCTTATAAAATATTGGCTAAAGTCATAGCCAATAGAATGAAGGATATATTTTTTTAAATTATTGATCCCTACCAAATTACTTTTGTTAAAGGAAGGAAAATATTGGATGGTGTGATTACTATTGATGAAGTTCTTCAATCCATAGATAAAAGTGGCAGAGATGTATTTTTGTTGAAATTAAACAATTAACAATGCATATGATAGAGTATTCTAGGAATTTATATTTAAAGTTATGGGTAAATTTGGCTTTTACCCTACTTGGATAGACCTCATCAAAGGATTTTTATACTCAGTCATGAATTATGTCCTAATTAATGGCTAGCCAACAGGTTATTTTAGAATCCTCCAAAGCCTAATACAAGGGGATCCATTGTATTCTTATCTATTTATTATTATGACTAAAACCTTGGGTAGATGTTTTTTTGTTGGTATTTGTAAGAAAATTTTGAAAGGTACCCCTCCCATTTACATATCTAAAATAACCAAATGGAGAATAATTTTAAGACGACAATAAATCTAATACAAACCAATGTACCTTTTCTTCCACATTTCACTTAGCTAGATGGATAGCCCTCTATAGCAATCAATAGATAAAAACTAAACCAAAGACCTATCTAAAAATTCTAGTTCATAATTATAATAGTAGCATTTTCAATAGTTACTTTTCAATAGTAGTAGTAGCTACCATAGTCATTGGCATAGCCACAACAACAACTTCAAATATAGGCATAGCCACAAACACAAAATCATCCATAACCACAACCACATCAATAGACACAACCGCCATCACAACACTAGCACAATTAGCCACCTCCTTATAAAAATTATTATGGGTCTCAAAAGCAAATCAAACCCCCAAAGGAACTTGTAGCTATCCTTGTACCCACCTTTGTTTCTTGGAGTAATATTATATCTGGACCTACTTCTTTTCTCATTTATTCTAGTAGCCTATATTTTGAGGGGCTAATCAACCCTTAAATATTCCATAAATATATATTCATTGGAAGCTCATTCTCAAGGTTTCTCTATGTTAGATTTTGATGCTATAACCTTAAAGGAAATCCAACCACAAGTAGTAAAATAAGCATGCAATGTTATATCTATGATAATGGTAATATAATAAGCAAGTAAATAGCATGAGAAAATTCTAAATAACTCACAAAATAGCCATTAATGAAATCTCACAAAAATTTGAACTTGTTACAATATATGGAGATCTCAATGCTCCATACTTCTTACAAGTTCTGCATTGTATTAATTCACTAACTTATTAATATCATTTCTCTCACTTTTTCTTCTCACTCGTACTCGCAAATCATATACCAAAGTCTTATATATAACGAGATATGACTCTTGGCCTTCCATATTCCTATTCTAAGGACTCCTGTACATGTGGAAACCATACACATTTACATCATTGCACATTCTAATAATACTTGTGCATTTATTACATTACATAAAGTAAACATTCAATCCTTAATATAAGACACTCTCCTAATCTAATGATGTACCCAAATGGTACATTAACATGTACTAAATAATGTAATATATTCCAACACCGCATATATTACATCATTTCATTATTGAAGACTTTAGTCTTCAATATGTGAAGAACACAAGCTTATACTGAGAGGGGGTGAACAGTATAAGACCACTTTTTACTTTTCTTTCCCAAACAATATTATGCAATATATCAATGGCAATATCAACAACAGTAATCAAAGCAATGCACAAATCACCACACACAATAGAGACACCAATTTAACGTGGTTCACCCAATGTGGGCTACTCCATGGAGAAAATATTTCACTAAAATTTTCTCAACAAATCTCTTGGGAATCCTTTCCCTATTACAATGTTTATGGACCTCTGTCCAAAGGAGACACCAATCCCCTAATCAAGTTCATGGATCTCTATCCACAGGAGACACCAATCCCCTCAACTGGTTCATGGATCTCTATCCATAAGAGAACTCCTTCTCCTCTACTCTAGTTGGTGATCCTCTAGAAGACTACTACCTCCACTACACTAGCTTGTGGATCTCTCTCCACTGAAGACCTTTATCCTCTCTACCCTAGCTAATGGATCTCTATCCACTGGAGACTACTATCCTCTACTCTATCACCTCCAAAGCTTACTCTCAACTCTATCTCAAATCTACACTAAACACAGTCCTTCGATCTAGCACAAATCTACTCAATCTCTATCTCTAATCTCACTAAACATAGTCCTTCAATCTAGCACAAATTTGCTCAATATCTATCTCTAATCTACACTAAACATAGTCCTTCGATCTAGCACAAATCTGCTCAATATCTATCTCTAATCTACACTAAACATAATCCTTCGGTCTAGCACAAATCTGCTCAATCTCTATCTCTGATCTAGCACAAACCTATCCTCAAATCTGCACCAAACTCTATCCTCAAATCTATCCTCAAGCCTTAACACAAAGCTTGATCCAATCACAAATAAACTCTGCTAGATCTGCCCCAAACCTTAACTCAAGGTTTGAACAAATCAATCAATCAACTCTGCTCTCAAGTCTTCTCAAAGACTTACCTCAAATATATCCACAAGTCCTCACTAGAACTTGTCCAATCTCTCACAAGTCTTCACCAAGACTTACCTCAAATATTCTCAACAAGTCCTCACTAGAACTTGTCCAATATACTCAACAAGTCTTCACCAAGACTTACCTCAAATATACTCAACAAGTCCTCACTAGAACTTTCTCAATATACTCAAAAAGTCTTCACCAAGACTTATCTCAAATCTACTTTGTAAGCTTTCACAAAATCTTACTCAACTCAATCTATCACAGAAAACTTCTTCCAATCACACAAACAAGTTTCACACATAATCTTGTTCTAATCTCATAGAAACATATAGATAATGGTTAGAGACTCAATATGTTTCACACTCACAACAATGCTCAATCACTTTCAATATCTCTTGCTTTACCACAAAAACATATAGAGAATGGTTAGAGACTCAATATGTTTCACTCACAACAATGCTCAATCACTTTCAATAATCTCTTCAACTCAATTAAGAATAAAGAACAATTTGTTTCACAGAACTTGAACTATCACTCCAACACTTCCAATCAACTAAGCTCAATCAAATCCACTCAACCAATCACTCAATGAAATCTTAGTCAACAATTCTTATCAAACAAACCTCACATAACAATGATACTCATGATATTTCACAAACCCTAATCAAGCACATGAAGGCTCACTCAATATTTCCAACAATGCTTATCAAACAAGGTTTCTAGCATCAACCTTCATTCCAAAAAACCCTCATCAATCAATATTGGATATCTCAAAACCAAACTCAACAATGCTTATCAAACAATCCTTTTCACTCCAACTTAGCATTCACAACATCCAATCCAACAATATTTTACTCACAAGGAAGATGTACCCATACCTTTTATTTTGATGGAGATATATCTTCAAAACCTGTCTTAACCACAATCAAATTTTCTTTGCCAATACTAGGGTTAGGTAGCCACAACCTATCTCAAGATCTCCACAAAATAATTTTCCCAATAATTATTTTACCATACAAAATATCAAATCTCTTAGTACACCTTATAATCTCCAAACTTACATAATATAAGTCAACATTTTCATTATAACAAAATACACAACAATTTCCTTTATACACCTTATCACTCCAACTTTATAAAATAAATTTCAATCACCAAAAATTAAAATAAAATATTTTAATTTACTTTACCTTATAACTCCCTCAAAAACCTTATAGTTTCCAACTTACAAAAACCTCTAAGCAATTTCCAAAATTCACAACCTTTGGAGAAGTAAAAATATTTTTAGCATACCTTTCAACTAATATACCCACCAAAACATCCTCGACAAGAATCGAACACACGACGTAGCCTCTCCAACACCCTAGCCTCAAGCTAGGCTACCAAGTGGGCTACGTGCCCACATAAGACTTTAGGCACACGTTTCCCACTTTATTCTCCTCATAAAAGTACCCACAAAAAATGAAGACCTCTCCACAAGCAAAATGTCAATCGCGTGGATCGAACCCGTGATCCCTTCCTTGCAAGCCTTAGCACTATCTCAACTGCCACCTATGCTACCACCATCGATGGATATTTCTATCCACGATGATGGCCTTACACCTTAGTCTACCTCCAATCACTTTGAAATATGAACTTCTCTTTCTCCAACAAATGCAACGCTCGATTTTTTCATTCGAAGGTGTGTATATCCAAGGACTTAGGAAATGAAATTTATTTCCTATATTAATACACATGCTTCTTGTCTTTTACACGTCGGCGAATTTTGAATTTAAAAATTTGAATTAGATTTTAAATATTTAAATTTAAAACCTTTGCACCCATTATTAATTTAAATTAAAATTTTAATCAAAGATTAAAATATTTTAATTTAAATTAAATCTTTTGTAATCTGCTCATGGGTCTTTTTAACTTGAACCTTGTTTTTCTTCACCTTGTTATTTGGCCCGAAATATTATAATAATATAATATTATTATTTAATTTAAACTTGCTTCTCCTTCCTTGGGTCTTCATCCTTTGGGCCTTTTTAGGCATATAATATTAAAAATAAATATTATATCCTATTCCTTTTCAAGACCTTCTTGCTTTTGGAAAAACCACTTGATGTCCTTAATGATGACGAAATTGAACCAATATGCTTTTGACATCAATGACAACAAAACTACTCAAAATTTCCAACAATCTCCCCCTTTGTCATTGATGGCAACCCCTTTATTTTTACCATTCCTTTTTCCTTTTCAAAAGCTGCTTTCCCTGAGAAACTTCTCCCCTGACTGAATGCTCTCCCCCTAACTCAAATCTCTCCCCCTTTGTCATCAATGGCAAAGGGCCACCTTTGGGGCTTGGGGCTAAGAATGAGACTCTTAGCTTAGCCCCTCCCCCACCTCCTCTTGAGGTGGTTAATTCTGGGGTGGGAGTATCTCTACTCCCAACATACACTGATCTTTACCTTTGTCCACCTTCTTCCTCAACTGATCCTTTTGATTCCTCTGACTATTCATGTTCCTGCTTGTCTCTGGAAGTTCTTCTCTACACCACTTAGCTATGTGCCCAACATTATTGCACTTATAGCACTTAATGTTGTGATTCCTTGAAGGTGCAAATATCTTGTAGTTCCTCTTGGTGAAGCCATATCCATTCCTATTATGAACCCTACAATTTACTACCTTGTGACCAAACTGATTACAAGAGTAGCAATACCCTTGAAAAAGTTACCTATTTCTGAAATTTCCATATTCCTGTCTTTCATGTGTCCTGCACTGTGTAGCCTTGTGCCCAAACCTGTGACATGAGAAGCATCATCCATTGAAACTACCTTGCCTTGACCTCATTGGTCTCTTAGTCTCTTTTACCCTGTGCTGCTTCCTGTTCCATATGTTCCTCATTTGTGCATTGTTCCTTTCCTTGTTGAACTTTCTATTGTCCAACTCATCCTCAGAAGTCTCACTCTCTCTTACACTCTCTTCTTCTAAAGCTTCTTCTTCTTCGGAGCTTGAGATTGACTCCTCTCCTTGTTTTCTTTGTACCTATTCAAAACCAAGTCCTATTTTGTTTGACGAAGATCTTTGTACCTTGATAATCTTATCCAAGTTCTTTGAGCTTCTCCCAAACTTGTGTAACTTGTCCTTAGACTCTTTTACTTCCTTCCTTAGTGAAGCTACCTCATGCTCTAACCTTTCACATTCTAAAACCTTTGCTTCTAACTTCTCTTTGAATCTCCTTGTCTTAGCTATTGAGTTAGTTAGATCCTCTATAAGCTTTCCTTTCTCTTCATCACATTCTTGAAATTTAAGCTTGAGTTTTGAGTTCTACTTTCTTACCTCTCTTAATGCATCAAGGGCAGAAATGAGCTCACCCTCAAGATCAACTTCTCCTTCCTCTGATTCTTCCTCTATTTGTTTACCTTTAGGATCATCTTCATTCCTTTCTGATTTATTTCCACTAGAAGTACTTCCTTCTTCTTCTATTGCCATAAGAAGATTTTCTTCTCTTGGACCTTCAAGTGTATCTTCATATTCATCTTCACTGAAACTGAATCCATTCCTTGTACAACTATCTTCAAGATGACCAAAGTTACCACATCTAAAACACTTGAGAATCATTGGACCTCTCTTTCTAACATTTTATTTTTCTACTATCATAAATAGGGTTTCTTCTTCTTCATTACTTGAAGAGCTTCCATCACTATCACTTGAACTCTTACTTGCCTTGTCTGCATAAAAACTCTTCTTATGCCTTTGGAAAAACTTCTTTCCTTGTGTGCCTTGTCCATCCCTATTTTTCTTTTGGTACCTGTGTTTTCTTGTTTCCCTGTTCTTATGATCCTATTTCTCTTCATCATTGCTATTTCCAGCCTCTGGACAATCAGTTGCATAGTGACCATATTTACCATAATTAAAACATCTAACTGATTTTGTACCTTTATACTTTCTTGAGTCCTTGTTCCTTCTACCATAATTTGCTTCTTCATCACTGGATAACTCATTGCTTGAATCTAACTTTTTACCCTTTGTCTTCTTAGTAGCTTTGAAGGTTGCTTCTTTCTAGGGAATAGGTTCCTCTTTTATTCTCATCTCAAAAGCTGTGAGAATTCCATGTAATTCATCCCTTGTCAAAAGTTCAATATCTTTTGACTCTTCTATAGCTGAAATATTTTCACTATACCTTTTTGGAAGTGACCTTAAAATCTTATCACAAACATCTATTTCTTCAACCTTAAGTCCAAGTCCTTGCATGGAGTTAACAACCTCATCCACACGAAGTAGATATGTAACAATGTTTTCCTCATCCTTCATATTTAGGTCTTCAAATGTTCTCTTGTAATTTTACAACTTTACCCTTTTGACATTTTTATCTCCCTCATATATACCTTTCAACTTATCCCAAATTTCCTTTGCTGATGTGCAATGCATAACCTTTATAAACTCTATTTCATGTAAGCCTCTTAAAATTCCATTCATTGCCTTTGAATTACTCAGTTGTAGAAGCTTACCATATTTATCTATAGGTGGAGTTGTTGGTGGTATGTATCCATTCTCAACTGCTTCCCATATTTCATTTCCAAGTGCCATTAGATGAAACTTCATCCTTGTACTCCAAAGTGCATAATTGTTCCCATCGAACAATGGTGCTAAATTCCCTGAAGATCCATTCTAAGAATCCATCTATGTTCTTGTGAGATTTTCCTTCAAGTTATTAAACTCTTCCGAAGGAACCCACTCTGATACCAATTGAAGAACACAAGCTTATACTGAGAGGGGGTGAACAATATAAGACCACTTTTTACTTTTCTTTCCCAAACAATATTATGCAATATATCAATGGCAATATCAACAGTAGTAATCAAAGCAATGCACAAATCACCACACACAATAGAGACACCAATTTAACGTGGTTCACCCAATGTGGGCTACTCCATGGAGAAAATATTTCACTAAAATTTTCTCAACAAATCTCTTGGGAATCCTTTCCCTATTACAATATTTATGGACCTCTATCCAAAGGAGACACCAATCCCCTAATCAAGTTCATGGATCTCTATCCATAGGAGACACCAATCCCCTCAACTAGTTTATGGATCTCTATCCATAGGAGAACTCCTTCTCCTCTACTCTAGTTGGTGATCCTCTAGAAGACTACTACCTCCACTACTCTAGCTTGTGGATCTCTCTCCACTAAAGACCTTTATCCTCTCTACCCTAGCTAATGGATCTCTATCCACTAGAGACTACTATCCTCTACTCTATCACCTCCAAATATTACTCTCAACTCTATCTCAAATCTATACTAAACACAGTCCTTTGATCTAGCACAAATCTGCTCAATATCTATCTCTAATATACACTAAACATAATCCTTCAATCTAGCACAAATATTCTCAATATCTATCTCTAATCTACACTAAACATAGTCCTTCGATCTAGCACAAATATTCTCAATATCTATCTTAAATCTACACTAAACATAGTCCTTCATCTAGCACAAATATACTCAATATCTATCTCTGATATGCACAAACCTATCCTCAAATATGCACCAAACTCTATCCTCAAATCTATCCTCAAGCCTTAACACAAAGCTTGATCCAATCACAAATCAAATCTACTAGATCTACCCCAAACCTTAACTCAAGGTTTGAACAAATCAATCAATCAAATATGCTCTCAAGTCTTCTCAAAGACTTACCTCAAATCTATCAACAAGTCCTCACAAGAACTTATCCAATATGCTCAACAAGTCTTCACCAAGACTTACCTCAAATATTCTCAACAAGTCCTCACTAGAACTTGTCCAATCTACTCAACAAGTCTTCACCAAGACTTACCTCAAATATCTCAACAAGTTCTCACAAGAACTTGCTCAATATGCTCAACAAGTCTTCACCAAGACTTACCTCAAATCTACTTTAAGCTTTCACAAAATATTTTACTCAACTCAATATATCACAGAAAACCTCTTTAATCACACAAACAAGTTTCACACATAATCTTTTTTAAATACAAAAAAAAAAAGAGAGGAGGGTGAGAAAAAAATTTCACACTCACAACAATGCTCAATCACTTTCAATCTCTCTTGTTTTACCATAGAAACATATAGAGAATGGTTAGAGACTCAATATGTTTCAACAATGCTCAATCACTTTCAATATTCTTTCAAATCAATTAAAATAAAGAACAATTTGTTTCACAGAACTTGAACTATCACTCCAACACTTCCAATCAACTAAGCTCAATCAACTCCACTCAACCAATCACTCAATGAAATCTTAGTCAACAATGCTTATCAACAAACCTCACATAACAATGATACTCATGATATTTCACAAACCCTAATCAAGCACATGAAGGCTCACTCAATATTTCCAACAATGCTTATCAAACAAGGTTTCTAGCATCAACCTTCATTCAAAAAAACCCTCATCAATAAATATTGGATATCTCAAAACCAAACTCAACAATGCTTATCAAACAATCCTTTTCACTCCAACTTAGCATTCACAACATCCAATCCAACAATATTTTACTCACAAGGAAGATGTACCCATACCTTTTATTTTGATGGAGATATGTCTTCAAAACCTATCTTAACCACAATCAAATTTTCTTTGCCAATACTAGGGTTAGGTAGCCACAACCTATCTCAAGATCTCCACAAAATAATTTTCTCAATAATTATTTTACCATACAAAATATCAAATCTCTTAGTACACCTTATAATCTCCAAACTTACATAATATAAGTCAACATTTTCATTATAACAAAATACACAACAATTTCCTTTATACACCTTATCACTCCAACTTTATAAAATAAATTTCAATCACCAAAAATAAAAAAAAAAAAATTTAATTTATTTTACCTTATAACTCCCTCAAAAACCTTATAGTTTCCAACTTACAAAGACCTCTAAGCAATTTCTGAAATTCACAACCTTTGGAGAAGTAAAAATATTTTTAGCATACCTTTCAACTAATCTGCCCACCAAAATGTCCTTGGTGAGAATCGAACACACGACGTAGCCTCTCCAACACCCTAGCCTCAAGCTAGGCTACCAAGTGGGCTGCGTGCCCACATGAGACTTTAGGTGCACGTTTCCCACTTTATTCTCCTCACGAAGGCGCCCACAAAAAATGAAGACCTCTCCAACAGCAAAACGTCAATCGCGTGGATCGAACCCATGATCCCTTCCTTGCAAGCCTTAGCACTATCTCAACTTCCACCTGTGCTACCACCATCGGTGGATATTTCTATCCACGATGATGGCCTTACACCTTAGTCTACCTCCAATCACTTTGAAACGCGAACTTCTCTTCCTCCAACAAATGCAACGCTCGATTTTTCATTCGAAGGTGTGTATATTCAAGGACATAGGAAATGAAATTTATTTCCTATATTAATACACATGCTTCTTGTCTTTTACACGTCGGTGAATTTCGAATTTAAAATTTGAAATAGATTTTAAATATTTTAAATTTAAAACCTTTGCACCCATTATTAATTTAAATTAAAATTTTAATCAAAGATTAAAATATTTTAATTTAAATTAAATATTTTGTAATCTGCTCATGGGTCTTTTTAACTTGAACCTTGTTTTTCTTCACCTTGTTATTTGGCCCGAAATATTATAATAATATAATATTATTATTTAATTTAAACTTGCTTCTCCTTCCTTGGGTCTTCATCCTTTGGGCCTTTTTAGGCATATAATATTAAAAATAAATATTATATCCTATTCCTTTTCAAGACCTTCTTGCTTTTGGAAAAACCACTTGATGTCCTTAATGATGACGAAATTGAACCAATATGCTTTTGACATCAATGACAACAAAACTACTCAAAATTTCCAATAATATGGTCTTGTTCTTTTCTTCAATTTACTTTGCATTGAATGCTTCCTTGGTCAGGTTCTTTTCCTTCTACTAGTTAAGTCTTTTATTTTATTCTTGGAACTCATGTTATCTTTTCTATTTTCATCATTGTACTCTTTGATTGTATCCTAATGACCATCATTATCTTGTTCTTTTAGTTCACTTTGATATGTATTCAACTTGAAAATATTTTCTTTCATCTTCATCTTTTCTTTTTTGTCATGCTTTCTCTTCCTTCTTTTTCTTCTTTGATTTTGTATTTTTACTAGTGATATATCTTCTTTATGTTGATTTAGTATATCAACACAATAGTATTGGATAGGATTACTATTTTATTTCATGTTTTAAAAAATTCAAAAATTAATGGTAGATATATCATCAAACATTATTTTTATGTAAATATAACTATATTTTGAGTAATCCACGAAACTCTAAATAGTACTTCATGAATATAACCAATTAATGTCATAAATTTTATTTCCTTTACTTCCTTGAAGAACAATAAGAATCTTTCCTTTTTACTACTGGATAAATATTTGTATCCATCACAGGTATCTATTAAGTTTTGAGAAGAAAATTTCAACTCATGAAATAGTTCCTCATTATTGAATGCATTCCTCACTATTTCATCCATGTTCCTTATAAATTAATCTCTAAGGTAGAATTCCTTATAGATCCATAGTGTTATGTATTGAGAATGGTTTTGATAGAATCTTTTATCTTCTAGGAAACTATTTATGTTGACTACCTTATGAATCCCTAGTATTTTGAGTATATGATTAAATACTATCTTTCAATTCTTCAACTTTTGTAGTATTATTTGTAGTCTTTCAAATATCTAGGTAGTATTCCTTTTAACTCCCAAGTATTTTAGTAAAATATCAAGTTTGATAAGATCTTTTCTATTCTTCAAGTTTTGTATAATACTATAAATCTACCAAATTATGTTGAGTGGAATATGGATTTGATAGTATGCTTAGCTTTCCTTGAGTTGAATCCCTTTTATCTCTAATGTTCAACTTCTATTTTTTCACCTTATTTATCCTATTAATGAATAAATAGAAAGTTAAAGATAATTTTGATGCACCTTCAAGTTTTTGATAAGGTTCTTTAATTTCAAGACCTTTAAGATGGATTCCTTATGTCTCATAAATTATAGAAAGAGACAAATTTTAAATGTAATTTCCAAATTTCTATCAACTCTATGTTTTGCTTATTTCAATTCAATAATTTCTAAATTTTAATAATCTATATTTATATAGAATTCCTTATATCTCTCTGGTTGAAAATTTAGAAACTATAGATATTTGCAAATTTAATGTTTTAATTTCTACTTAGAATTACTTTTTCCTCCAAATGAGTTATTTGTAAATATTTCTTATGCTTGAATAAAGTAATTCAAATACTTTTAATTAAACCTTCATTGCTTCAAAAATGCTTTCAAATATTTTAATAAAGCATCTGAGGTTGTACTATATCAAAGCAATTCCTTATACCTCCAATTATCTAATTAATCTCAAGCATTAAAGATTAGCTAGTTTTAACCTTAGTATTAAAGATCCTTATTCCTCCTTTACTTTATAAAAATGCACTTTGATTTAAAAAATACCTTCTTTATCTTTGGTGTGCACTAAGTTTGATGTCTTCCTCTCTTTTACTTCTCTACAAGTTGCCCTTGTCTTGAGATGCTATCCAATTCTACTTCTTCAATGCTTATGACAACATTAATTGCACTTGCTTTTGACACCTTCAAAATTGTTGAATCTCTTAAACGTACTCTTCAATTGTACTTATTGGTTATGTTGTACTTCATTGTGTACTTTGTCTTAATCTATTTTGCTCTTGGACTTTACTTCACTATCCTGCTCTACGTACTCCTAGAATGCCTTCTTATTGCATGGGTAAGTGTGAGACTTATCACTCATGCAAGATAAGCATTTTCTCTTCCTCTTGAGTTTTATTTAACACTTTGACACTTGGTAGCAATGACTCTTCACCTTATTTCACCTTCTAAGTGCTTGCACTTCCTTGTAATGTTATTTCTCCAAGGTATTTTCCTTCCAAGTGACATTAACTCCTTTGTGTTTGGTATAGCTCTAGCTTATCTCCAAGTGGTATTTTTCTTGTTATGTAACATTCTTAAAGGTGACACTATTCTTTATGGCACTTCCTTGAAGTGTTGCTAAGACTTGTAACTCTTTTTTCATGTGCTGTATTTTACATAGAGCTCTCATTTACATTGTAATGCTCTCTCTACATTGTCATAACCCTTCCTTGGTAGACTTTTTATTTGGGTAAACCTTATATTTTGTTGTGTTATTTTAAATATTGGACTGATTGGCTATATTTTTATTTGATCTATGCATAATAGATATTATATAGAAAAGATGCATCTGATTAACAGAATGATTGACTATTTTATATTGGATATTTTTAGCAATATATATTAAGAGGAGGAATATGATGCTGCTAATAGATTTATACTCTTGCAGGAACACGTCTTCCTTCTAGGTGAGAGAATATGTCTACCACTGATAATAGAATGAGGGAAATGATGTGGTGACTTAGCCATTGAACAACTTGGGCAATATGAATGAATACCCATTTCATATAGATGCATATCATAAAATTTGCATGAAGTAAAAGTAATAAATTTTGGATAAAATTTATTATTGATTGATATTATTTCTTGGATAAGATTCAATTGGTGTAACTCTTGCTAGATGTGATTTTAGTTAGCATAAAATATTAATTTAAAAAGAAGAGTGTTGTAGAATTCATTATTATTTATTTTCTTTTGAAAATTTGGGTTAAAGAAGGATTCAACCATTTACTTTCATTATTATTTGGAAGTTTTTTTGAATTCATTTTGGAAGGAATCCTATATTATGATAGATTGTTAGAACTTTAACTTAACTTTAGAATCCAAGGTAAGTAGAATTACTAGCAATATGGAAGTTGTGAATTGTGTTTAAGTTCCTGAAAACACGTCGGAGTTGTCTTGAATGATCCCAAGGATGGAATATGGAGTGGTTTCCATGTTCCACTAAAAATAATAATTATAGAAATCATGGAGAAGGTAGGTGGAAAACAACTTCAAACAAAAGAGAGATAACAAAAAGAAAAAGGGGACTGAAAAAAAGGATGAAAATGAAAACTCAATCCGGAGGAAGATAAAAACATCTTTGAGGGAAATCATGCTTGTTACCATCTAGATTTGGTTTCTTATTGACATGGAGTATGAAATGAATTATGTTTTTATTTTTAATAAATTTTGAATTGGGATGAATTCAGAAGAGGGTGTCAATGTCTGGTATGCTTTGTGAAATGAAAATGAATTACTCATTTGAGTAGTAGTTCTTGTAGATAATATAGAGCATGCAATGTTGAATGGATTTTAATCAAGCATTTGAGACCTTCACTACTATAGAATCTTAAATACTGAGTAAGTTGTGCATTTCTACTAATAGTTGACTATGTGCATTTTAGACTATTGAATTAATTTTTGCATGTTGAGTAAGATGTTGGACCTTGTTAGGGTTTCCATCTATGTTAGACATAGTAATAAGTAGATTTTGATTCCTTTCAACTTCTAAATTTTTGGAGGATTCCAGAAACATAGATTAATATGGAAAAAAAAAACTAAAGCATTGTATGGTGATTTTGAACTCGTTATAAAAATATTTTTTAGATAACAATAGATATAAGCTATCCACATAACCAAGAATATAATTATGTGAAAATGTTATTTTTAGAATGTGCAAGGTCGAATTGTCCAAATACATTTAGGAGAAAACATTAATTGACTTCTTGAGTAAATATATTATTCTATTTTAGTAGAAAATATTTTTCAAATATATTGTTATATGTTTTACTAAACTCTAGATTGAATTGGATAATAGAAATATTGTATTTTTGTCAATGTGTTCATTGATAGAGATCCAAACAAAGTTGGATATATAGTATGTATGTTGTTAAAATTTTAGTATGTTTGAAAGAAGAAAGATTTCTAAAATTTAAAGTGAATTATAGGATTTTATTTGAATAGATTACTTTTCCTTGTGATATCTAGAAAGACTTGAGATATTTTAATTAAACTAATCTTTTTTACTTGGGTTTCAATTTAGAGAAAAGTTCTATAGTTGCCAATGAATGTATAGGCATAGATTAAATGGTGAAAGAAGAAACATAATTCTCCCATAATTGTGTATAGAATAAATATGACATAACTGATTGAATTATAGCCAATAGTAAATATAACATGTTAATGATAATAATGTGTTGCATTATAATGCACTCGAAAGAATAAGAAAGCATATAGGATTACATTTCATGATTTGGTGATCCCTCTTCAAGTTTTGTTCTTGGTGAGTAATGATGAGTTGTAGTCAAAGTGAATCTTGGTGCTCAAGAATGATTTCCACTGCAAGTATTATTTGTGACTCCTTATTTGAAGTACCATAGAATGGAGTAACATGGAGGCAATGACAAATGTTGGAAATATTCATTCTTGACAATAGATGATCTGTTAAAAATAAAATCTCGATGGAATGAGGAATTGTTAAGAAAGAAGTGTTAATAAAAAACTAAGCATGAATAGGCCATTGATGGGTGGAGGAAACATGAACAAAGAACTTTATGAGGGAATGATCGAACGAGAGCATACCAAGAATGATTTCAAAAAAAGGGACTGAAGGGAGCTAACGAGAAAAAGAAAACTCACGCTGGTTCGACATCATAGCCCTATCTAACCTTTCTAAAACTCTTGTGAGTCTTAACTAAAAATTAGACCACGTGAACCACAAATGCTTGGGAAACTGACCTATAGAGAAAAAAATATTGGGATCGAAGACCCCCCATTTATTTTTCATAAAGTACCATTCTTGTCGCTCTCCCGATGCCCGCCTATTGGGGATCTAGCCCACTTTATCATAAGCCTTCTTGATCATATTGAAATCACCATACATCAACCAGATCGTGGTAGGTAAGGACAAAGCACACCATCTCCACAAGCCACATTTATCTTGGACTAATTAGAGGCATAGATATTAATAATCCTGAAGGAAAGACCTCCAAATTTGAGTAGAATCTAAACCACGTGATGAGAATGATTAGAACCGCATGTGACAAAATTTCTCATCCACCTATTATTAATCAAAATGTTAGCAACTCTATTGCACTGATTGTGGTTGGTGGTATACATCTGACTTCCAAGCCATAAAATAGAATAAGCAAATTACAAATTCAAATATTCCACTTTGACTTCTTGTAAACACATAAAATCTGGATGATCGTAGAGACTGGAACAGGTAGTGAATTCATCCCGAACCATATAAAATTGAACGGGGTCCATCAACCCATGCACATTCCAAGATAGAAACAACAAAAAGAGTCGAGTTTCATACCCCACTAGCCTCAGTCACATTATCAGACAACAAGTGGTAGGAGTTATTCTTGAAGGCTACCATGGTGATGAAAGAGAGAATTTTTTTGCCACTTATCCAAATGAGCAAGCTGCTCATCTCGCAGGGGGCTATAGTACTGTCATCCTAAGCTTTAAGAGAAACTTCCTTCAACCACTGTATCATTCGAATAACCCAAGGGCATAGTGGACCGAAACACTTTGTCATGGTATATAGACTCTATGGCTGGTGGAGGAGAGTGGACAAGGGTTTACTCCATAATCGGCTACTGCATGGGAGGCTTAGGCGCTAGGGCCTAAGCATACGTTGCCACTGTGTGCCCCACCTATGCGGGCTTTCCACCTTTCCCTTTATTGCGCGAAACCTTAGTCTACTTGCCATATTTTGAAGGAGGGTGCAGGGTGGTGGGAGAGAAAACAACACTAGTTGTTGGGGTAGACACCTTGACCTTCAATTTTTCATCCATCAAGGTGCAATCCTTAATGCAGTGGGAGGATGACTAGCAGTGGTAGCATGTGTTAGGGAGGTTGATATACACCACTCATTGATGAATACGGGTAGAACCAACCTGAATGTCAATATACTCCATTAGGATTTTAGCCAGGTCAACCTTGACACACATTCTCCTTCTAGGACAGATCGACATGAACCAAGAGAGTTCATCACAAATAAATTCACTGAGGGTGGACACCAAATTTTTTAGAAAGGGCCAACATGTAGTGGGGAGGTTCGGGAGTTCTACCCAAAAAACATATCCAAGGAAACAAAATTAGAAACCGCAAAATATTGGCTCCACGGCTGAAAAAAGAGCAGTGAACTATTAATGTAACTAGGACCCTTATTGAGTACCTTCTAGGCTTGGTTGGGACTACCAAAATGAAAATGAAAAAAACCCTTGGAGAGATTTTGGACATGGTTAACTTGAATCCCATACGGAAGCCAATACTGCTCAATCCAGTTCTTAAGGACATGCTCAGGGGGGAATCCGACCCAAAAAATACCCTATAAGAGTATTGTTTTCAAGCCAAGAATACGCTTGATTGAATTTATGTAGAGGAATCACAAAATCACATTCAGAATTACCTCGTGGTACATCTTGGGAATGAATTTCCTAGGTTGTTTGTTCGTCTCTAGAGCCATTCCTCTTGCCGCCAGCTTTAGACGAAGCCAGGGGAGGAGAAGCCGATATAATAACACCCACGGAACAAGCACAACACGGAGGCAAGTAGAAACCCCAAGGAAATGAACGGAAACTTTCAAAAACCCTAAGATAACACACAGACCGACATGCAAGGATTTTCAATTGTATTAAGGTATTACCTTTTTACCTACACCACGGTCCCCTGTCTATAGGGTCCATCTGCATTCTGTTCTTTACAAAAATAGTTTCTCTGTCAGAGTAGTCTATTGTTTAATCATATAGGGAAAAACACATGGTTAAAGGATACTTCCAGATGTCTTTACCTTTTAAACCTATGGTAAACTGTCAAGCTTTCAGAGGAATCTATTGTCTAATCATTAAAAAAATCATGTTTAAATACTTGCACATTCTTTATCTTTAAACCCACTCGTAGTCTCCTATATGTAAGCCCAATCCGCGTTATCTTCTTCAGAAAAATCCACCTGCTTAGAGAGTGCTCAGGATGTATTTGCTCACATCTAATTTTGTTTTGAATTTGCAGGCTTACATACATAGCAAAGTGAAATGGGAAAAGAAATTCGCAACTTTTGTGTCAGACTAAGAAAAGTCCGAGCCTCCAACTAGGGTGTCCTTGGCCGAAAGTATGTTACGTGAACGTATAGCTGTGTATTTGTTTTTCTAATGGCGTCTAGAAGCAAATTGTCAAGGTTCCCCATTTATTGCGCTGCACGAACGATGCAAGGGCAAATCCGATGTGTTTGTCGGTGACGGAGTGCATAGAGTCTAACTCGTGCTTGTTTAAAAGAAAATTTTATTTATTGATGGCGACATGCCGTCATCATCACGGCGCGGAAGTCATATCACCGACAATCCCTCGCTTTTCTCTCGATAGCGACTCCGTACTCAATTAGCAACCGAAGTATCTGCCAATCTTCCGCCCCAAGTTTTCTCCACCGCCTCATCTATATAAAGAAATACAGCTTATCACAATCATCCGTAACATATCTTTTCTTTCAACCAATACGTCACCCAACTCCTCCATTTCTGCTGTACCTCATTCTTACATCGCCGCTAATGAGCCGCGCTTTTAAATTGGTCATGCAGAAGACAATCTTGTCTATGTCGATCACAGATGTTTCAGATCTGCTAAAGAAATACTTTTAAAAAAGTTGTCTTGTTATTATGTTTTGAGATATTTTTTTATTATCGATGCCCTATTGTATTGAATCTTATTCATAATGAACTCGAATGAATGTATATACAATACCTCTGGTCACAATACTTGAGGAATTTTCTTTGGGGTGGATATTTTCTTTAATATTATTGAAACGTTTATCAATTATATGAATATCTGCACCCGGTCTTGATTATGCAAAATGATGGCGAAACATCTAATGCGTTTATGGAGCTATCACCTTGAGCTTTCTTCCAGGAAAATGAACAACTCACCTCAAGCTTCTTAAGCTCGATAGAAAACATTTTACACATTTAAATATAATTAAAACATATAATTAAAACATGCAGGTTTGAAAATATTTAAAACGTTATTCCTGGGTTTTAAAAATAAGTTTTTATGCCTTTAAAAGCCAATGATCATCAAACAAAAGGCCTGCATAAGGAGGGAACTCGTTAAGTTCAATAAGGAAGCTGGAGGGAGATACATTTCACAATAAGGAAGCTGAATTCTGTTGATCTTTGATCTTCGTTAAATTTTATAGGATTAAAACGAAAAAGAATGTGAATGGGAACATTATTATTAATAAAATTAAGATTATTACCGGAAAGGATTATAACACCTATTTACATAGGAAGTGTAACTGTTTTTTTAATAAAGTGTACGGAAGAAATTTTGAAAGGACCTGCTAGTCACCCACACAGCTGAAAAACCGAAAAAAAAAAAAATGAATTAAATCAATACTATTAAACAACTCTCGAAAAAAGTCACTTAAGCGTGATGCCAAAATATATATATTTATATATAAAAGTAAATAAACTAGTAAATTCTGGAGTTTCTCTTTCTCATAGATAAACCCTCCTTGTTTGCCATTGTCATTAGCTAAGAAAGATTCGTTTCATAAGTGAGTATGATGTCATACAAAATTAATGTTATGCCTTTTATGGGTCGATTCTATTATAAATTGGAGGCCTCGAGAAGGTAACTAAATGACCTTTCTCCGAGTAGACCGTTTGGAAATCGAAGTACTTGGCAACTAAAATTTGGGAGGCATTGGTGTTGGTCTAATTTTTTTTTTTTTGGCAATTTAGTGGTTTAATGGTTCTACAGGATAATAATTTAATAATACATGCAAACATGTAGTAATAATGTTATGAAATCAAAGTTGTTTTTAAAGTATAGATGAGGTATATAAAAGTAAATCATATAAAATAAAAATATTAAGAAGATTTTTGAACCAAAATCATCCAAAATTTAAAAAAAGTTGGACAAGTCATCCATATAAAAAAGGAATTCCCAACAAGGTTTGTACTTTGTAGATCGGGAGGAGAGGATGAGAATCGGCAGCTTGAATGGTAACAATAGTAGCATCTCGTAGGTGGCTCCACGTGGAGATGCAATTGTGGTTGAGAACATGGTGGCAGGTTTTGGATCGTGTTCAGGTTTAGGAGGGGTTACTGTTGCAGTGGAGAGCAGTGAGTCGTTGGCTAGTGGTGTCGCTAGCGGTCTGGTTTTTATCCCTTTGGTAGTGGGTTTTAAGTTAGCGGGTAAGGTAGGGGTCCCCTTTGTCTCATTTGACATGGGCTCAATGCTTGAGGTGGTAGTCTCGACGGGGCCCTCCCCCCTAGGTTTTTGAGCCCCCTAGTGTAGGCCTCCCTAGTGGGTCCTCGATCTCTGATCAATGTGGTGTTACAGAGAAACCTTCCTTTGCGACTATTAATTCTAAGTGAGGTAGGTCTAGAAACTCTGAGGTTTTTTTTTATCTTTGCCCTTTTGATGGAAAAATGTCTATTTCAGATAAGCTGGTGGATTCAACCTTAGGCGTTGGATCTTGGAACCTGATCGAAAAGCTACTTGGCAATAGGCCAGATATGGATGCTAGAAGGATCTATGGAAATAGTTGCTATCTCAAATGAGTTCTTCTCTATTAATATCAAAGAATCATGGGTGGAGGACCCTGGTTCTTTGGAAGAAGGGGGTTATTTCTATGGAAATGAGGGCCAAATGTTAACCCGAAAACTCAAAAAGTTAACTTGGCTCCCCTATGGGCTCACCTTCCAGACCTACTCTTCCATAAATGCCATGATGATATTATCAGGGGCATAGCAAAGGTGATTGATGATCTGGTTCAGATTGATCATGCTACTCGGTCTCAATCCTGGATGGTCTTTGCTCAGATGTGCATTTTGGTGGATCTAGATGCCGACTTACCTGGACAAATTGAACTAACCTCCAAAGTTGGGCCTTGGACCCAATCGATTGTGTATGAAAATAGGTCCCCTAAATGCATAGTGTGCAAAAAGTTTGGTCACAGTTCGAGGGTTTGTTGGAAAGCCCAAAAGTTGAATGAGGGAACCAAGAAAAGTGGGGTGAAAAAGGCCTCCGAGGATCCAAGCATCAAATCTCCCCTAGGCAAAACTGGGATTTCAAACCAGTGATCTACACCTCCTAAAGAAAATGTGATTGAATAAATTCTTGAGGTGGATATCAATAGCCCTAGTAGAGTGGTGGTGAATAGCCAAGATTATTTGGATTCGAACCTTCATATAGGCGGGATGATAGAAACATTGTATGTTACTAATATGCTGCAAGATTTTTTTCAAAATTATTTCCAACATCTCCTTTCTAAAGAGGAAACTCTGGTGGAGGAGGTGCTTGTCATCCCAGCCACAACAAGGGTAGATCCAGAAGCAAAAGATACCAAAATTTTTGGTAAATCCTTAGAATTGGGATAGGGGACTCCTTCAAAGGTTTCCCATCCAAAGACACGAAGTCTACATAAAGGGTTGATGGATGTTGGGGTGCCCAGGAAGGTGGGAAGACCCCAAAATATGGTGATTAAGCTCAATGAAGTAGATTCAAATATAAAAAATGGTTTGCAGACCCAGTTGGAGTTTGAAAATGATAGGGATTTTAAAGGAAAGCAACTGAAGATGGATTATTTTTATCAGTCCCCTCAATCAGCTAATGGGGGGGGCCGATCCAAACCCCGTAGATGAAGATTATCTCTTGGAATATCAAAGACCTTAATGGGGTGGCTAAATGGAGAGCCTTGGTCTCCTTGAAGAATGACCATCGACATGATATTATTTTAATCTAGGAAACTAAAATGGATTTGAGTAGTATGGATTTAGTCAAAAGGAGAGTTTGGAACAAGGTAGAATTTATGGCCAGTCTGACATATGGCACATTATGGGGGCTCCTATGCTTGTGGGACCCTAAGATCATTGAAGATTCAAGCCTCCTCACATCATAAAGGGTAATCAATATTCTCCTCTCTTCTAAATCTTCAGGTTTTAAATGGATCGTTTCGAACATTTATGCTCTGAATATACCTTAGAATAGGGTGCTTTTGTGGAATTCTCTAAGTGCTATGAGAGAAGTGTTCCAGGATGAGGCCTGGGTTCTTGCAGGGGATTTCAATACCCCTTTATATGCCTCAGATAAAAAAGGAGGGACTCTTATGTCTAAAAGTATGGAATATTTTTCATCCTTCGTCAACTCCCAAGAACTGATGGATATGTAGTTGAGAGGGTCCAGATATACCTAGAATAATCATAGATTGGGAAATCAAAACATCTAGATTAGACTTGATCATTTTCTCATTTCTAGGGAAGGGATTCCTTTGTTCATGGATGCATCGCTAAATTCTCTTCCTAAGCTTGCTTTGGATCATAACCCTCTAGTTTTTGAGAAAGTCCATAACCTTTCTTTCTACCCAAGGCCATTTAGGTTCGAGGCTATGTGGCTTCAACACCTAGAGCTGGAACCCAGGATTAAAGAATGGTGGAATACAAGTTTTTTGGGTTCCCCTTTGTAACAAATAGCCTCCAAATTGAGGTATGTTAAGACTAATTTGAATTCCTATAACAAAAATGTATTTGGTAACATCCACCAAAAGAAAAGAGCTTTGAATGACCACTTGGTGGAGATTGAAGGTAGACTGGCTTCATCGACAATGAACGAAGATTTGAGATATGAAGAAAGGAATACTATATCTAAACTTCATAATGTGCTGGCTACTGAAGAGACCCTTTGGCATTAGAATTCGAGGTCCTTGTGGCTCCAATATGGGAACCGAAACACAAAAATTTTCCATACGGTGGTCCTACAACATAGAAGTTCAAATCGGATTTGGGGAGATTCACTTGGTGGGAGGAGAGACCTCTAAATATCTGGATGTGATCAGAGCAAATACTATGAGTTTTTTTAAAGATATCTTGTACTCCTCGCTTTCTAGGGACCTTATGGTGGAAGTTCGGTTACTGAATAATATTCCATAGTTGGTCTCTGAAAATATGAATACCATACTGAATGAGCCTTTTGATGATGATGAAATTAAAAATGTAGTTGCTTCTATGGGAGGATTAAAGGCACGAGGGCCTGATGGATTTCCATCAAATGTTTTCCACAAATTTTGGCATATCGTCGGCCCCAAAATCTGTGTGGCAATTAGAGAGGCCCAGAGGTCTTGTTTCATTCCTACTGATGTAAACTCGACTTTCTTGGTTTTGATCCCCAAATATCTGAGGGCAATGGATTTTGTGGACTTTAGGCCAATTAGTCTTTGCAACACTATTTTAAAAATTCTTACAAAATCTATGGCTAACAGATTGAAAGTTTTTCTTCCTTCCATTATTGATTCTCCTTAGAGTGGTTTTGTTTCGAGGAGGCAAATTCTTGATGGCATTATCGTAGTGCATGAAATAATTCACTTAGCAAGTAAGAGCGAGAGACTTGGTATGCTTCTAAAGTTGGATATGAATAAGGCGTATGATAGGGTGGCTGGGACTTTTTGAGATTTTTGATCAGAATTCTCAAAAAGTTTGGATTCGACCAGTCGTGGGTGAACTTGGGCAAAGCTTGCATTTCAATGGTGAGGTTTTCTGTTATTGTTAATGGTTCTTTGGTAGGATATTTTAGCAGCTGCAAAGGGTTATGTTAGGGTGACCCACTCTCCCCATATTTATTTATCTTGGTGGTTGAAGCTCTAGGAAGAGCCATACGGGCTAATTCTGGTATTGAAGGTTTAAAATCAGCCCGATCGATTGACCCCATTTCTCATCACCAGTATGTAGATGACACTTTGCTTTCATTTCTAGCCTCAATTCCTCAAACCAAAATGGTTAAATCCATTCTTGAATACTTTGAGAAGGTGGTGGGGTAGAAAGTCAATTTTAGGAAAAGTGTGTTTTTTTTTAATACTTCGGTTGACATGAAACAAATGAATGTACGAGAATTCTGGGATGCTCGATTGGTTCTCTCTCGGTACCTTACCTTGGCATGCCTATGTTCAAAGGTGCTTTGAAGCCTTCTCTATGGGATGTGGTGGTGGAGAAGCTTAAAAAGAAGCTCATAGGCTGGAAAGGTGCCTTGTTGAGCCAGGCCAAGAAAATTTAGCTGGTTAAGGCATCTTTGCAGAGTATTCCAGTTTATTTTCTCTTTTTTTAAAATTCCAGGGAAAGTCCTGGAAAATATGTAGCAAATTCAATGCACATTTCTATGGTCGGGGGATGAGACCAAAAAGAGGTTTCACCTGGTCTCGTGGGACCAAGTTTGTAGCTCTAAAGAGGAAGGAGGTTTGGGCCTACGGAGGATGAAAACTCTCAACAAGGCTCTTCATGCTAAGCAAGCTTGGCGGTTAGTTAAAAATGAAGACACCAACTGGGTAAAAATTGTTAAGGCAAAATACCTAAGAGATAATAATTTCTTAAATTTGAATGCCTTCTCGATGGGGTCTACCTTTTGGGCCAGTCTTATTGATAGTCGATCGGATCTTCATAAAGGCATAAGGTGGCTGGTGGGTTATGGCACCTCTATTGATTTTTGGTGGGACACTTGGGTGTCCAATGGTCCGTTGGCCCTTCACCAAGAATATGCAGCTCTGAAACCCATAACTGATAGAATTTTTGGCCATAAAGTATGTGACTTCATTGAAGTTTGTAATGGGAGACGTAGGTGGAAGTATTTTGAAATTTAGAACATTCCTTAGGAGGTCAGGGGACTTTCATGTCATTGTATGATGATATTAAGTGGTTGATTATCCCATGTATAGGTCTTAATGATAGATTAATCTGGGTTTCAACAAAAGATTGAAATTTCTCGATCAAATCAGCTTATCAGTGTTTGGATAAGGGAGGAGATTCATGGTTTCCTATCAATAAGATCTTGTTAAAGGGTCTTACACCCAAAATCAATATTTTCTATTGGTTAGTTGTTCAAGGTAAATGCTTAACGATCAACAATATTCAAAAGTGAGGATGAGTACCCCAAATAGATGCTTTCTGTGTGAATGAGATCTTGAATCACCGAGACATATTTTCTGTGAATGCTCCTTCTCCTCAAAGTTTTTAGATCTTTCTTCAAATAGTTGGGGGTGGCTTGGGTGCTCCCAAGTTCCCTCATGGATATGGTTGATCAATGGAGCTCCCCATTCCATTCACTTATTCTGAGAACATTGTGGTAGTTCGGGCTACCTCACTTATGGTGGAGAATATGAAAAGAAAGAAACACCCGGGTGTTTTAAGGGAAATGCAGATCAGCCCATTGTGTCGTTGCAAGGGGGTGTGTGATCTTGTAGAAAATATTAAGGCCTTGAATATGAAAAGAATTGTTTGTGATCTAGAGGTCGACTTGGAGCATAGATTGAGCCTATTTATGCCCCCTTGAATGTTGATTCTAGGCTAACTCGGGATAGATCTATTATTGTTTGGGAACCCCCAGGATGGTTGGTTGAAGCTCAACTTTGATGGGGCATCCAAAGGGAACCCAAGTCAGGCGAGGGCCATGGGGGCTCTTCAAAAATGCTAGGGGGGGAATTCTACTTGCATATGCTGAATGACTTGGTCATCAAATGAACCATTTCATGGAGGCTCGGGCATTGTTCCAGGGAGTTTCTTTGTTAGACAGGATTAATTGTAGGAAATTGATAATAGAGGGAGACTCCCTAAACATAATTAATATGTTTAAAGGCATCCATACTCCAATGTGGATGGTCTCAAATTTTATTTGGGAGGCTCGACGTAAGATCTAAGATCTAGAAGAGGTACAAATTAATCATAAGCTCAGAGAAGGCAATAAGGCTACGATCTACTTGTAAATCGTGGCCTTCAAGTCCAAGACCTCCAGGTGCGGATGGATAATTTTCTTGAGGATGTGTGCAGAGTGGATGTTAATGGGTGATATTGATAGGTGTATTATTGGCCTTATAATTGGTTTAATGTGGGCCCTAGTGGTTGGTATTTCGGTTGGGCAAGCCCAACAATTTTTATTTTTAAAATTCAAATTGGAGGATGTTCTTTCTTTGGTGCCTAAAAGGAGCTATTTTATCCTGCAAGGTGGACTTATTCCTTGGTAGGATCATAGATCAGGTTACTTGGATGAGGTGGAAGTTTGTTGGCTCAGGTTTTAAAAGATATGAGCAAGATCATGGTTGTGTGAAGTTATGTGCCTCGGATGGCATCCCAATGTGTCAAGATGATAGGATTTGTGAGGTAAAGGAGTGGAGGTGTCATTTTGAGAAGGTTCAAAATTTAGGTAGATTGAGTGTTTGGGAAATCAGACCATTTGTGGATATTCCCACCCTCATGGCTATTAGAGCCTTTGATTCTTGAGGCTCATGATTTTGGGTTCATCTACAAAGCCTTTTGGAGGGTGGTGTAGTTTTCAAAGGTGGTAGCTTCCCAAACTATATTTTTGCTCCAAAAAGCCATTTGTTTCAAAGGTGGGAATCCCAAGTGTTGAGGTGGTAGGGTGGTGAATTCACTTTCTCCTATTTTTTAGCTAACTCTAGCAGTCTCGTGGGGAAGATAAGCCAACATTTTATATTTGTGCACAGGAAGAGATCACATGGGGATATTATTAGTTTTTTAAATAGGTAGTATGGGTGACATTTTGGATACTTCCATATCCACTCCTCTGATCTCTGGGTGGATGTATAGAAAATCATTTATTTTATCTTTACTCTCTGGCGTAGTGGGTGGCAGAGTGTCAGGTGTGGTTGGCAGAGTGTCAGGATGGAATGATTAGTTATGGAGCCCTACTCTGACATGATGGATGAGGAGGTTCAAAAATCCTAAAGAGAGGAAATATCCTCCAATGTTTATTGAAGTTCAATGATTCTCATCGTGAAATGGTAAAACATTTGGCTTATTCCTGGTGGGATGGGATAGTCAGAGTGGGACCACTGGAGTTTGAAATCAACATCCCCTTGTTTATAGAGGTGATAGGGTTGGTGGTGGACGAGGTGGTCCATAGAAAAGAGAAACATTCATTGGCGAAAGAGGTTCAGGTGTTCTTGGGTGGGGAAGAAGAACTGGTGAAGGTTCAGAATCAGTTTAAGCACTCCTCACTTAAGGCTCCCTGGGACCGTGTGGCTCTTGTAGTCATGCAGTATTTTATGTTAGATGACAATCTAGAGGTGTTGAGAAGTTATCATTTCATGATTTTAAACCACCTACATTGTAAGAAAGCTATGAATCTTCCCTCTTTTCTATTTCAGTCCCTCTCAAAAATGGTGGTGAAATTTAAGGCATGGCCTCGGACCTGGTACACCAAGGGCTTCTCAAGATTATCTTCGATCATGTTGTTAAGCAATGGGTTTAGATGGGAAAAGCATTCTTAATGCTCTGGTCAACATTCTAGTGCCTACGGTTGGTCTCATGACTTCCTCAATTTCTGAAGATTTTGAATATTCCTTCTTGGATGAGCTGGATGCCACCCTAACTAGCCAAATTCTAGTGGATTTCATGGATTCATATCCTCGTGGCCCAAGTGGAAGTGAGGAAGGAATGAGGTGCTCCAAAAGGCTAGTTGCAAAGTAGGAGAACTATGGTAAGAATCCTATATTTATGGATAATTATACTTCTAAAGAGTTTCCCCTTCTTGAAAAAAAGTCTAAATCATTTAGGGATGTGGGGGGTATGATTCGGTTGATGTATCCTAGGTCCCTGTTTAGTGGGTGTAATCAAAAGGCCCTCAATTCCATGATTATTAAGTTGTAGTGCTCTATGATCGATTCCATGTTGGCTTCTATTTCCTATGTTGAGGAGGTGTTGGCCCTTATGGGATGGCAGGCTCCGAATGGTCCTAGCACCAAGTTGGATTTTGATGTTGGGCCGAGTGGCTCCAAGTTCTAAGATGGCTCCTTGGTCTATTTTAAGTTTTGAGGCCTATGTGCCTTTTTGTTTGTGTGCTGTTTTGGCCTGCATGCCAACTTGTTTAAATTGGTTTTATATTTGCAGCTTGTATGCTTGCATAGGTCAGGGTAGGTTAGTGTGGCCTTCGGGCTTGGTGGTTTCCCCTTGTGGGATATGGATTCCTGGTTTGGTGTATATAGTTTAGGTTGGTGTTTCAGGTTGATGTTTTTGGCTTCTAGGCAGTTTTTCGGGTGCTGGAAATATTGTATCTCCTTTGTTGTGAGGAGGTTAGCTTCATTTTGTATTTAGGTTTGGATATCCTTCCAAAAATCCTTCTACTATAGAAAAAAAGGAATGCCCATGTCATATCCGATAAGAAATAATAGAAGCACATTTTTCATCATGTAATAATAATCATTGAAGAAATTTGTGTTGCAAGCTTTAAACATGTAAGAAGAAAATGAATGAAATCCAACAAGCCATGAATTTATAGATAGAATGAAAATTTATGTACATGAATAATGACTCACTTTTATGCACATTTACTATAAAGTATAAACTATTTCAAGCAATGATAAAATAAGAAAAAAATTATGAAGTAAAAGAATATTTATTCCTTCTTTATGTATGCTAAAAAATTTAAAGTTGTTACCTTGATCATTTTTTGTTTATAAAATATTCTTGAATGTTATGGAGCATTCAACTAGTACATATTATTTAGCTCATTCATATAAATACATAAAAGTGTATGCCACCAAGAAGCATAAAATTTGATTTTAAATTTTATATCATTTTGTTTATAAGGTAAAATATGATGTGATGTCTCTTAATATGTGTTAGTTAGATCTAAGATAATGTAAAATTTTGTATTACTTTTTATAAATGTGTAGAAGCAACAAGTTAGGACCCTCCTAACATACCCTAATACTTATATTGTTTATTAATTATATTTTAGGGTCACAACCCTTCACTCTTACAACTATTAGACTAGGTATTTAAATGCAATCCAAATATGATAATAAGGCATCATCGAACAAATATATTAATTAAGTCTATTGTGGGTTTTTCTACCTTACAATCAAAAAGCGATTCAATATAAAAATGATTCCTCCTTTCCCACTATTTAGTTTCATACCATCTGGATCAGAGCTAGATCAAGGAGCAAATTCACCATTAAAATTTTTTCCCACTGCACATTTCATCCAGTCCACATTCGCGAGGATGCAAACAACATTCACGCTTCATGGATCCATGTCATAATCCTCACAGAAAATTAAACCTTCTCCTAAGGTACGAATTAAGTTGTCTTACACCCAAATTTCTCAACCTTTCACATGGTGACCGGTGGCTGTTTTGAAAAAGCTAAAATATTCAACGCAACATCAAGGTTTTCAACGTCCGAAATGCAAAGGAATTTTTTTTTTTTTTTTTTTTTTTTAAGGGCTAAGGTCCCACATTCGTAGTTCTATGTATTTGTAGCACTTTATAAGCGCAAAAAGGCACAAGGAAGAACATGACTACGGTCATGCCTCCCCCGTACCTCACACAAACCAACCGCTACCTAGTCCTTCCTCAAAATTTGCACCACCCACTGACTCCTCGTGTTCCTGGTTGCCACCCCTACGCCTTGGTCACCTGCTACCATCCGACTAGTCTGCCTTCCCGCTTGTCGCCCTGTCAGTCGACCTTCCACCTGCTGCCCTACCAACCATCGTGCGCTCTCGACCCTGATGCCTCTACAAGCTACCTGTTAAATAACGTACAACACCAAATTCAAAAAGTTGATAGGGCATTGCCCACCAAATTTTTTAATTTTATTTTTTTGCTCACATGTAGCAAGTCATATTGATCGTTACCTACACCAACCACAATGGCTGAAGGATGACGATCACTGGATTCCATTCATGAGAAACACGAAAGGCTCACTGAAGAAGTTCAACAGGAAAGGGAGGAGAATACCTGTAACACAAGAGAACTATTCAAGAAAATATTTGCAATGGATGTTAAACTTGATTCCATTAGTCAAAATTAGGCAACACCATATGCAAATTCAACCAACAACGGGTCATCAAACTGAGCAAAGTTAGGAGGTCCACAAAATTCCATTATACCATGAACCACAAAATTAGACTTCCCAAAATTTGAAGGAGGAGACCCTACAAACTGGATCTACCGAGTAGAGCAATATTTCTTACTAAATCAAATTTTGGAAATGCAAAAAGTGCATATCGATTCCTTCCACTTGGAAAATGATGCCATCCAATGGTACCAATGGTTCGAGAAAACTAAAAACACTCCGATGTGGACAACCTTTACACATAATCTATTAGTACGATTTGGCCCTAGCAAGTTTCAAATATTTATAGGGGCCCTCACTAAATTATGCCAAACCACTTCGATAAGCGAACAACCAAGCAAAATTTGAAAGGCTAGCTAATTGAACATCTGGATTAGATGCTTCCTTCTTTCAAGAATGTTTTTTCAAAGGATTAAAAGAAGAAATTCAAATAGAGGTGCAAATGTATAACCCTACAAACATGTTAGAGACCATCGGCTTGGCAAAATTAGCGGAGGAAAAATTCAAGGCACGAAATTGGTTCACAAAACCAACTTGGGGGAAACCATCAAACACTTATACCAACCCTAAACCAATGCAAAATGGACGACCCCAAAACTCCTACACACCCTCCAAAATTAACCCTGCTCTACTAATTAAGCGTCTGAGTTTCGAGGAAATGAAGGAAAGACAAGCTAAGGGTCTTTGCTACCATTGCGATGAGAAATTTGACAGAAATCATAAATGTGCCTCATGGAAATTATATATTCTAGATGCCACAGAGGAAGGGAATTCTACTAAAGAGGAACCTGAACTCGAAGTAGAGGTATTATCCAACACACTTGAAAGTGACGAAGAAAATGCACCAAAGGTTTCCTTCAACACCCTTGACAGATTTTCTGCCCCTCAAACAATGCGAGTTAAAGGGTATTTTAAGAAACAAAACCTTACCGTGCTCCTAGATTCTGGTAGCATGCACAATTTTATCGATACAAAGGTGTCTAAACAAGCAAATTGTTTTATATACCCTTGCAATAACTTCGAAGTGATGATTGGAAACGACAAAAAAATTGCATGCAAAGGAAAATGCAGAAATATAAAACTAACTATGGGGGTTTATAACATGAAAGGTGACATGTACATTCTACCCCTAGGTGGGTGTGACATTGTACTAGGAGTAAAATGGTTACGAACCTTGGGCATAGTCCAATGGGAATTTAATGAACTATGGATGAAATTCACAACAAAGAACAAAACCTATATTATCCAAGGCCTGAAATCAGGACCTTCCCAAATCGTCAGCTTGCATAGAATGGAGAAAATTATCTAAAAATGAAAGAAAGGAATGGTCGTTCAATTATTTTCAATTCAACCTAGTCATAAAGAAGACGAGACACTAGAGTAAAAAAAGATTTTAGACCACCATAAGGCCGTATTCAATAAACCAAAAGGACTACCTCCACAACGAAGTCATGATCACACTATTCCACTATTTCCAGGGCATCAACCTCCTAATATTAGACCTTATCGTTATCCATACCTCCAAAAGACCGAAATAGAGAAATTAGTACAAGAGCTTCTTAAGGCAGGAGTCATTAGACCTAACAAAAGTCCTTACTCCTCTCCAATTATTTTAGTTAGAAAAAAGGATGGCTCATGGCGTTTATGTGTCGATTTTTGAGCGCTTAATAAAATGACCATCAAAGATAAATTTCCTATTCCGGTCATAGACGAGCTATTATATGAACTCCACGGGGTAGCTTATTTTTCCAAGTTAGACTTATGGTCAGGCTACCACCAAATACGAGTCAATGAAAATGATATTTCTAAGACGGTCTTTTGCACTCACGAAGGGCACTACAAATTCTTGGTGATGCCATTTGGCCTGACCAACGCTCCTTCTACCTTTCAAAGTCTAATGAATAAGGTATTTCACCCTTTTCTTCATAAATTTATATTAGTTTTCTTTGATGACATTTTGATTTATAGCAAAACATGGGAAGACCATTTGGACCATGTTAGACAAGTGTTCCAAATCTTGAAGGAAAATCAACTTTATGCAAAAATATCAAAGTGTTCCTTTAGAAAACAAGAAATTGAATACTGAGGGCATATTGTCTCAAAGGAAGGAGTTATGGTAGATCCTTCCAAAATTTAGGAGGTGAAAATTTGGCCTATTCCAAAAACCTTAAAAGCTCTACGTGGGTTTCTTGGACTAACGAGATATTATAGAAAATTTGTCCAAAATTATGGTAAAATCGCTGCTCCTCTAACAACATTACTTAATAAAACTCTTTCAAATGGTCATATAAAGCGGATGAGGCCTTTATCACCTTGAAAATAGCTATGTGTACCACCCCTATTCTAGCCATGCCCAACTTTTCTAAACTGTTCGTCATTGAAAGTGATGCTTCAAGAATAGGAATGGGAGTCATACTCATGCAGGATGAAAGGCCTCTAGCTTTTATAAGCAAAGCATTTTCTCCTAAGAATTTAGCTCGCTCTACGTATGAAAAAGAAATATTGGCGATTGTCCATGCTATTCAACATTGAAGGCCTTACCTTATTGGCCAACATTTCATTATACGCACTGACCATCATAGCTTGAAGTATTTTTTGGAACAAAGGACTAATACCCCGAAACAACAAAAATGGGTTACTAAACTTCTTGGCTATGATTATGAAATTACATATAAAAAGGGAAAGGACAACATGGCAGCCGATGCACTTTATAGAAAATTTGAAGATATGCCTCAAGTCCATGCTCTTTCCTCCCTTATTCCTAAATGGGTAGATGAGTTGCATGAAGAATGGATAAATTATCCTACTATCCATGCCTTAATTCAACAACTTCAACATAATCCTAGTAGCAAACCTCCATACACTTGGAAGGACAATATATTAAGATACAAATGGAGGATGGTCCTCACCCCCAATTCAACTTATCATGAAAAACTTCTTCATGAGTTACATACCTCACCCACTGCAGGCCACTCAGGGTTCTTAAAAACATATAAAAGAGCCACTACCTCCTTCTATTGGGGAGGAATGAAAAATTACATCAAAAACTTTGTAAAAGAATGTGAAGTTTGCCAAAGACAAAAGGGGGAGACCCTCGCTATTCCAGGATTACTTCAACCTCTATACCCACCAAAACATGGGCAAATATTTCTATGGACTTTATTGAAGGATTACCAAAATTAGGAGAAAAAATAACCATTTTCTTAGTCGTTGATCGTTTATATAAATATGCCCATTTTTGTTCCGTGGTTCATCCTTATACCACTAGCACTATAGCCCACCTCTTCCTAGATAACATATTTAAATTACATGGTATGCCCTCCACAATTGTTAGTGACTGCGACCCAAATTTCACTAGCACATTTTGGAAGGAATTGTTCAAATTACAAGGTACTCAACTTTGTATGAGCTCCGCTTACCATCCTCAAACCAATGGCCAAAGAAAATTTGTAAATAAATGCTTGGAAACATACCTTTGATGTTTTGTTTCCACTCAACAACTCCATTGGGTAAAGTGTCTTTCACTAGCGAAATGGTGGTATAACACTCCATACCATACGTCCATCAAAATGACTCCTTATGAAGCACTATATGGTCAAACACCACCATCCCTCACTTCCTATTTTCCAGGGACTACAAAAGTCCATGTGGTGAAAATGAAACTTTCTAATAGATATGACATCCTACGGATCCTAAAAGAGAACCTACACACCGCCCAACATCGCATGAAGCAGCAAGCCGATCAACATAGAAGCAAACGTAGTTTCCACGAGGGTGATATGGTTTTCTTACGTCTCCAACCTTACCATCAATCCTCTCTTAAACAAAAAGGTTCTCAAAAGTTAGCACCCAAATTTTACGGGCCGTATAAAGTTCTCCAACGTATTGGGACCGTTTCTTACAAACTAGAGCTTCCTCCCTCTTCCAAACTTCACCTCGTATTTCATGTATCTTGCCTTAAGCTCGTAGTTGGAGCCCATATCATGACACAAACCACTCTCCCTAAACTCTTTGATGATGGAGTACTTCTAGTCAAGCCAAAAGCTATCTTGGATCACCGCTCTCATCACCTTCGTACTCGTGAAATCATGAAAGTTTTAATCCATTGGAAAGGTCTACCTTTAGAAGACGCAATGTGGGAAAATTTTCAAGATATCCAGCAGCAATTTCCAAATTTCCAGCTTTGAGGACAAAGCTCCTTTAAGGGGGGTGGCATGTTAGGACCCTCCTAACATACCCTAATACTTATATTATTTATTAATTATATTTTAGGGTCACAACCCTTCACTCTTACAACTATTAGACTAGGTATTTAAATGCAATCTAAATATGATAATAAGGCATCATCGAACAAATATATTAATTAAGTCTATTGTGGGTTTTTCTACCTTACAATCAAAAAGTTATTCAATATAAAAATGATTCCTCCTTCCGCACTGTTTAGTTTCATACCACAACAATACACTCAAATATTACGCAAGAGAAATTAAAAAACAAAAAAAAGAGTGATAGGTGAAATATTAGAATAGATATCTTGAGCACCCACTTAAATAAAATGTACTAATTACACCAATATAATATATTGGTTGTTAACGGGGTGTTTATACCAAATATCTAAATCTCCAAAATGATAATTCATATCACAATAACTCATGCCAGTATAACATAAAGTATTAAAGGTTAATTAAAAGTTACTAAACCTCTTTTATTAAACATTAGGTATTATGAATGTTTAGTGAAGGTTAAACATAAGAGAGGTTTAGTCATGGTTTCATAGGGATAATTGCATCATATAATAGTAGATTTCATTGCATAGTGATTGCATGTTGGCTTACCCATTATTACAATATACAATGTTCACTCTAGTCAATATAGTCAAATTACATACTTTTCAACACCCCCATGATCAAAATTGAGGGTACAAGAAAAGAACATATTATTGATTACAATATATTCCCTCCATAATGGATGCTCTAATGGGATAGAAACACCAAAATTAACTGTATTTTCGCTTTAAATTGAACACTATAGATCTTGAAGAACATCATAGAATGTGACCTCCTCTCACTTGTAGTAAATGGTTAAAGAAATACCTCTAATACAAAGAGCTAAAAAAATTGTGTGGTTTGGAAAAGGGACTCAAAATACTTCTATATGCAAAATTTATGGCCTACTAAAGCATTTCCTATTAACAATAGAAATGACGAAAATTTTAAATCTATCAAACGTTAAGAAGAAATAAATAAACCAAGGTGCATCACTTATCACTCAAAAATAATTTGTAAGAAGTAAAAGATGTTTTTTTGTTTGTTTTTAATATGCATGCTAAAAAAATTTATACCTTGATCAATTTTAATTAATAAGAAAAATAATTTTAGAAATTATGGTATGGTAGCTTGTTAAATACATGTAGCATCTAATTAGGTTGTTTCCATTAGATAAATCAAATAAGGATATAAATGGGTATGTTACAAATAAGCATAAGCTTATTTACTTTCTATATCACTTCATTGATAAGGTAAATGTGATGTGATGTCTTTTAATATATGTGAGTGAGATCTAACTAATGTCATATTTTGAATTATTTTCCAAATTTCAAAATAAGTAGAATATCCACTTGAATCTTATGTGATGGAAATTAATGAAGAAAAATAAAAAAGTATGATGGATGAAAGAGTACAAGGATTATCTTGATAACTTGCATAAATATACTAAAATCATATTTGATACAATGGATAAGGTGATTAAGGGTGTCTATACCAAATATATAAATATTAGCATTTATAATTACATATGACATTAACCCACATGGACATAACATATAGGCATAAACTTTAATTATAATTTATAAAATCCTTTCCTATGAAAATTAGAAATTAAAGGGTTTTAGTGAATATCAACCATAATAGAGGTTTAACCATTGGACCATAGGTTTAATTACATCAAACAATAGTATAGTACATTTCATAATGGTTGTATGTAGGATTATACGTGATTACATCATACAATATCAACCTTGGAAAATAAGGCCTTAACCTAAACTAAGGTTCCATAGAGAGAAGACATTATTCATGATAATATATTCCCCATAATGGATGATTTATTAGGCTAAAATTATCTAAATCTCCCCCATCATCTAGAAGAGTATATTTTCCCCTATAAGTGTTCACTATATATCCTAAAAATCATCATAGAATATGGTAATCTTACACCTACAAGTATTTGAACATATAATTATGATCCAATGAGCTTAAAAAAATTGTAGTTAAAAAGAGGGGATTAAAATGATTATGCACACAAAATTTATGGCAATTTGATTTTTTTTTAATTTGTATAGAAATTATGGAAATAAAACCTATCAAAACTTTGGAATAAATCATCAAACCAATATTTCCCACATTTTACTCAATGATAGGGTGGAATATACCATTGTATATGTATGTGTCTACCATTATATATGTATGTTATATATGATTTATAGATCATCACTTTTCTTGAATATATTTATATAATTGCTTCAAAAATGCTAATTTTTTTTTTTTTTGGCCATTAGGAATATACATCAGCTTCCACATCACCAAGATAGCTCAAAGGAATTATATTACTATCTCTGTTAGAATTATTGAAGTGAAGTTGTCATTGATGTCAAAGGTGGACTTGGTTGATAGCAAATGAAATGATGGACAAATAATTCAAGGCAAATATTCAAAGGTGGACTTAGTTGATAGAAAATGAAATGATGGAGGCAAATATATTTCTCAAGGGAAGATGTAATGTCAAAGGATTGAAATATTTAAATAAAATATTTAAATATTTCTAAGGTGTGCAAATTTGCTAAGGTTGAAATATTATTGAGGAAGAAATCAATTAATATTTGCTAAGGTTGAAATATTATTGAGGAGGAAAATAATTAACCTTTGCTAAGGTTAAAATATTATTACAAGGGTATGGATGGATGTATCAGGAAAAATGAAAATTATAATTTTATGTGCATGGGCTGACATATTTCACAAAGTGAAAGGTTGATATAAAAACAAGATGAATTTTCATTTCAAAGGTGAGAGATCTGATGACGTCGTAATTGTGAAATGCGAAGGACATTGAGTGGAGAAGAAGAATATCTACAAGAGGAGAGTTCAACTTAGCAACGATGAAAGCAAAATTAAGCAAATGGTGGTATGATGTTCTATGTTGTATAAGGGTAAGAGTAGGAGGTCCATTGGCACATTGAGGAAAATGTTGTTCATTGACGCATTGAGAAGCTTGTTGTTCGTTGGCACATTGAGGAACCAGTTGTTCATTAACACATTGAGGAACTTTTTGTTTGTTGGAGGAGAAACTTGATGTTCATTGGAAGAGATAATTGTTATTCACGATTTTCATTGATGTAAAAGAAGTGACAAGGAGATAATGCTTACCTATTTTCTTTGATGCAAAAGAAGAGAAGAGGAGATAATGCTTACCAATTTTTGTTGACACAAAAGGAAGTAACGTTTTTGGTTTCGTTGACACAAAAGGAAGTAATGCTTGTTGGTTTCATTGACACAAAAGGAGGTAATGCTTGCTAGTTTTGTTGATACAAAAGGAGGTAATGTTTGCTAGTTTTGTTGATACAAAATGAGGTAATGCTTGTTGGTTTTGTTGACACAAAAGACACATAATGCTTGTTATTTTTCATTAGCACAAAAGAGAGTAGGAAGAAGATTTTAAAGTTAGGGCACATTCTAACTTACAATTGGCAAGCGAAACATAAAAATAAAATATAGATGATGAGCTTTGAGAGTTCTTGATGTTTTTCTAATCTTGGATAGCATGGAAGTTTTTTTTATTTGTGCATTTGCAAGGTTTGATAGGGCACATCCAAAAAATGTTTGAAGTGTAATATCATTGGAGACATTCGAGCAACAACAAAGAATTTAAAGCAAATATGGCATGATAGTGGAAATATTTGTGGTAGAATTAAATTTATCATAGCACTGGATAAGAAAGCAACACTAGATAGAGAGACCTTTCACGAACGTCAAACACAACAACCAATAATTTTTTATTTCATAAATTAAATAAAGGAAGGAGAACTACTTTTGGATGAAAGCAAACATTGGGCAGTGAATAAAGGTTTTGGAGAATATTTGAGCAGGTTTTTTGTGAGCATATTTAAGCAGGTTTCGTGAGTAGATTTGAGTATTATTATGCGAAGGTTTTGGAGCAGATTTGAGAGTAGGATTTGGCACAAACTAGATCAAAGGGGATTTATGTATCCTATGGATTGGTTTCCATGAACTAGAGCAAAGGGTATTGGTTTCTTCTATGGATTGGTTTCCACAAACTAGAGTAGAGGGGATTGGTATCTATTATGGAATGGTGTTCATAAACCATAGTAGAGGGGATTGGTGTCTATTGTAGATTGGTGTCCATGAACCAGAGTAGATGGTATTGGTGTCTCCTGTAGATTAGTGTCCATGAACTAGAGCAGATGGGATTGATGCCTCCTATGGGTCGGTTCTTACAAATAAACATAGGGGATTTGTGTCTCTTGTGGATTGGTATCCACAAACTTAAGCAAGGGGATTGGTGTCTCCTATGGATTGGTATCCATGAACTTGAGAAAGGTGATTTGTGTCTCCTATGGATTGGTTTCCATGAACATTGTAATAGGGGAATGATGTCTCCTGTGGGTTGGTGACCACAAAATTTATTGAAAATATATAAGCAATATTTTGATGTGGTTTTCCCCAAAAGGGTGTTTCCACGTAAAATTTGTGTCTCTTATATGTGTGATTATTTGCACATTGTTTCATTATTGAATTAATATTATTGTTGTTATCATTTGGATTGAAAAGTGAAAAGTTTTATCTTATATTGTTAACCACCCCCTCTCAGTATAAGCTTGTGTTCTTCATTTAGTATCAAAGCAGGTTCCTTAACAGAAGCATAATAGCTTGAAGGAAGATCTTACAAGAAAACACATGGCCATGGAGGTGAAAGAATATGCTATATTTGTTGAAATCCAAGAAGTAGAGAAAAATATATAAATTGAAGAGGAAACCACAATTGACATAGAAGAGGAACTCATTGTTTCTCTTGAAGAATTTAAGAGGGTTAGAAAGAAGAACTCAATATTGAAGGCTCAATTACAAGAGGATGAGTAAACAAAGTCAAATATTCTACAATATCTCATCGAATTAAAAGTGAAAGTTGAAGAGGCAAAGTGGATTGAAGAAATTATGGTTGAGTAGTTAAAGGTAAAAGAGCTAGAATGTGAAAAACTAGAATATGAGGTTGTTTATCTAAGGAAGGAAGTGGAAAATCAAATGAAAAGTTACAGCAAATTATCAGGTTTGAGAAAAGCACAAAAATGTTGGATGATATTATCAAAGCACAAATATCTTCAGTATAAATACTGGACTTGGTTTTGAAGAAGGTCAAAAGAAACAAAATGGGGAATCAAGATCAAAAGGAACAAAGGCATCCAATAAAATAAGTAAAGAAGAGCCTAATACTTATGCTAATGTATTCAAATGCGAAAACCTCAAGGAGGAAGAAAACAAAGAATCAACATGGACCAAAGTCAATAACAATGAGAGAATCATGCGACCATCAAATAGGTTCCAATATTTCTTCCATGGTTATTATTTTTCATGTAAAAATTTTTGTCATAAAGCTATACATTGTATGATTCATGCTAAAAATGATGATGGTTTTACCAAGATAAATTTCAACTCATTTGCACCTCTCATGGATTACAATATAATTTATTACAAATGTCATAATTTTGGGCATAAATCTAAATTGTGTAGAACATTATTCCCTGAACTTCCAAAATCAAGCAAGAAGGAGGAATATAAAACTGTTTGAAAGGATATTTCATCCAAAGTTTGGAGAAATAAAAAGGAACAAGGAAAGGAGAAGTCTATCTTGGTACAAATAACTCTTCATGTAAAAAATGAAGCAAATCAGTGGTACATTGTAGTGGTTTCTCAAGCCATATGATAGGTGACAAAAGCAAATTTCTCTCTCTCAAGGAAATAAATGGAGGTATGGTAAAATTTGGTGATAATACTTCTGAAAAAATTATTGGAAAGGGAACCTTGAGTCTAGATAATGCAAGATCAAAAATAGAAAATGTGTTATATGTTGAAGGACTAAAGAAAAATCTTCTTAGTGTAAGCCAAATATGTGATCAAGGGCACACACTCACATTTCACCCAAATGGATGTGAGATTAGGAAATCCAATACATGAAAGCTTATTGCAAATGCTAGTAAAATTGCAAATAATATCTACATGTTAAGAAACATTAAGGGAGAAAATTAATTTTTATCACAAGAAGATGAGATTTGGTTATGGCATAGAAGAATGGATCACCTAAACATTGACAACATAGTGAAAATAAGCAACAAACAAGCAGTCAGAGATTTTCCCAAGATAGAAAAACCCCAAGCACGATTTGTGCACAATGTCAGCATGGTAAGCAAACATGATCAAGTTTCAAATAAAATGAGTTTTCTTCATCCAATACTTTGAAGTTATTTCACACTGATCTATGTGGTCCTACAAGGACAAAGAATTTACAAGGTGAGAATTACTTTATGTTATTTATTGATGATTTCTCTAGAATGACTTGGGTAACATTCTTAAAAGAAAAATCAAAAGCATTTGAAAAGTTCAAGGTATTCAAGGCACTTGTAGAAAATGAAATAGACACAAATATAAAGTTTTAAATATCAGATAGAGGAGGTGAATTCACTTCAAGTGAATTTTTAGAATTATGTGAACAATATGGAATCAAGAGATAATACTCAACAATAGTAACTTCACAATAGAATGGAGTAGTTGAAAGGAAATATAGAACTATTCAGGGTATGGCCAGGGCTGTGCTAAATGAGTCTAAGATTTTTGATGCTTTTTGAAAAGAGGTAACTCATACAACTATTTATATAATCAATAGAGCTCAAGTAATATTAAATCATCACAAAGCCCCATATGATATTTGGAAGGGAAGACCAACTACTGTGAAGTACTTCCAAAATTCTAGAAGCAAATGCTACATTAGACGAGAAGAGGAAATTTTGGATAAGTTTTATTCCAGATGTGATGAGGGTATATTCCTTTGATACTCCACTAAGAGCAAAGCCTATAAATGCTACAATAAAAGATCACATACAATTGTGAAAAGTGCAAATGTAAGAGTTGATGAAGAAATGGATCTAAGAGAACCAACTCAATATATTGTGTATCAAGAATGAGAAAGTTGCAATGAAGAATAAGGGGAAGAAACTAAAGAATATGAGACACTCTCAAGATAGGCACCACCTAAGAAACGATACAGGTATGTGCAAAAGAACCATCCAATAGAACTAATTATTGGGAATCTAGATGAGAGACAAACAAGGAGGAAGATAAGAGGAACAGGTGAACATGTAAATTTTTCTTTGCTATGTAAAGTTGAGCCCAAGAATTTCAATGAAGCAAGTGAAGATAAATATTGGATTAAGGCGATGTAAGAAAAGTTAGACCAAATAGAAAAGAGTGAGACTTGGGAACTTGTTCCACGTCCAAAAGGTAAGAATGTAATTGGCACCAAATGGGTCTATAGAAATAAGTTGAATGAAGATGGGTAGGTTGTTATAAATAAAGCAAAAATTGTATGCAAAGGCTATGCACAAGTTGAGGGGATTTATTTTGAAGAGATATTTGCTCCTGTGGCATGTCTTGAGGCCATAAGAATGTTATTAGCTTTCTCAAGCTTCACAAACTTCAAAGTGTACCAAATGGATGTAAAATCAATATTTCTTAATGGTTACTTAGAGGAAGAAGTCTATATTAAGCAACTATATGGTTTTAGCCTGATAGATAAGCTAGACTATGTATGTAAATTGAAGAAATCACTCTATGGACTAAAGCAAGCCCCTAATACTTGGTACTCAAGGTTGGATAAATATATTCAAGAATAGGCTTTCAGAAAAGGTATAGCTGATAGTAACCTGTACATAAAAAATGAAGGAAATGAATTGTTGATTGTAGTGGTCTATGTGGATGGTATCATTTTCAGAGGCAATAATGATATGATGTGTCAAAAATTTGCAAAGTGTATGCAAAATGAATTTGAGATGTCAATGCTTGGTGAGTTGTCGTTCTTTCTTGGTTTGAAAATTTCACAACCAGATAAAGGTGTATTTCTCTCTCAGACCAAGTATGTAAAAGAAATGTTGAAAAATATTAGGATGAAGGAGTGCAATCCTATGAGTACCCCCATGATTATAGGATATAAGTTAAGTAAAGATAATGATTATCCTAAGGCAAATTAGATATTGTATAGATCCATGATTGGAAGTTTACTATATGTCATAGCTACAAGGCCAGATATAATGCAGGCAATAAAATTGGTGGTAATATTTCAAGCTACACCAAAACAAACACATGTACACATAGTAAAAATAATCTTCAACATGCAATTTGAATTGTGATATCCCAGATGCAATAACTTCACTCTCACAACATATACAAATGTGGATTGGATAGGCAATGTTGATGACAGGAAAAATACAAGTGGAGGAGCATTTTTTCTTGGAGATTGTTTGGTCTCTTGGCTAAGTAAGGAACAAGCATCAATATCTTTATCGACTATAGAGGTGGAGTATATTGCAGCAGTTGCTTGTTGCACACAAGTTTTATGGATGAAATAAACCTTAAGTGATTTCAAAATAGAGCATGATCATCCTATCTCCATACTTTGTGATAATACAAGTGCCATAAATATTTCAAAGAATCCAATGAAGAATTCAAGGACCAAGCACATTCCGATCAAATATCATTTTTTGTGAGAACATGTGGCTGATCAATAAGTTAAGATGGAATACATTGCTACAAAGAAATAGATTGTTGGCATCTTCAACAAGCCACTATAAAAAGAGACTTTTGAGTATTTCAGAGAGAATTTGGGAGTAATTTCACTCCCATCCCATCCCTAAAGTCTCAAATAGAGTAGGTGGTGAGGGGGTTGTGTTTAGTGTCTTATATTTTAGTACTAAGCAACCCTTTGTCATTGACATCAAAGGGGGAGAATTTCAGTGAGGGGGAGCAACATGTTAGAGGGAGCAGTTTGTGATCATGTTGAAATAAAGAATAGTTTAGCTGAATGGTTGCCACCAATGACAAAGGGGGAGATTTTTAGAATTATTGAAGTGAAGTTGTCATTGATGTCAAAGGTGGACTTGGTTGATAGCAAATGAAATGATGGACAAATAATTCAAGGTAAATATTCAAAGGTGGACTTATTTGATAGAAAATGAAATTATGGAGCCAAATATATTTCTCAAGGGCAGATGTAATGTCAAAGGATTGAAATATTTAAATTAAAGATTTAAATATTTCTAAGGTGCAAATTTGGTAAGGTTGAAACAGTATTGAGGAAGAAATCAATTAATATTTGCTAAGGTTGAAATAATATTGAAAATCAAAATAATTAACCTTTGCTAAGGTTAAAATATTATTACAAGCGTATGGACGGATGTATTAGGCAAAATGAAAATTATCATTTATATTTCACAAAGTGAAAGGTTGATATAAACAAGAGATGAATTTTCATTTTAAATGTGAGATATCTGATGACATCATAATCATGAAATGCAAAGGATATTGAGTGGAGAAGAATAAGATCTACGAGAGGAGAGTTCGACTTAGAAACGGTGAAATAAAAATTAAGAGAAATATGGTATGATGTTCTACATCATATAAGAGCAAGAGCAGGAGATCCGTTGGCACATTAAGGAACCTGCTACTCATTGACGCATTGAGAATCTTATTTTTAATTGGCACATTGAGGATCCTGTTGTTCATTGACACATTGAGAAACTTTTTCGTTCGAGGAGAAACTTGTTGTTCATTGGAAGAGATACTTGTTTTTCACGATTTTCATTGACGTAAAAGAAGTGAAGAGGAGATAATGCTTGCCAATTTTTATTGACGTAAAAGAAGAGAAGAGGAGATAACGCTTACCGATTTTCGTTGACACAAAAGGAAGTAATGGTTTATGGTTTCATTGACACAAAATGAAGTAATGCTTACTGGTTTCATTGACACAAAAGGAGGTAATGCTTGCTGATTTTTTTGACACAAAAGGAGGTAATACTTGTTGGTTTTTTTGACACGAAAGGAGGTAATGCTTGCTAGTTTTTTTGACATAAAAGAGACATAATGCTTGATATTTTTAATTAGCACAAAAGAGATAAGGAAGAAGAGTTTAAAGTTAAGGCACATTCTAACTTACAATTGGCAAGAAAAAAATCAAAATAAAATATAGACGATGAGAGTTGAGATTTCTTAATGTTTTTCAAATCTTGGATAGCATGGAAGTTTTTTTTTATTTATGCATTTGCAAAGTTTGATAAGACACATACAAAAAATGTTTGAAGTGTTATATCATTGGAGACATTTGAGAAACAATAGAGAATTTAAAGAAAATATGACACAGTAGTGGAAAGCTTTGTAGCAGAAGGAAATTTATCATATCGCTAGATAAGAAAGCAACACTAGATAGAGAGACCTTCCACAAACGTCAAACACAAAAGCCAAGAAGTTTTTATTTCACAAATTTATTGAAGGAAGGAGAACCATTGTTGGATGAAATCAAACATTGGGCTATGAATAAAGGTTTTGTAAGAATGTTTTGGAGTAGGTTTGAGCATGTTTTGTGATCAGGTTTTGGATTAGATTTAAGTAGGTTTTTGTGAGTAGGTTTGAGCAGGATTTGTGAGCAGATTTGAGCAGTGTTGTGAGAATGTTTTGGAGTAGATTTGAGAGTAGGATTTGGCATGAAACAGAGCATAGAGGATTGGTGTCTCTTGTGGATTGGTGTCCACAAACTAGGATAGAGGGGATTTATATCTCCTATGGATTGGTGTCCACAAACCATAGTAGAGAGGATTGGTATCCACAAATTAGAGTAGATGGGATGGGTTTATCCTATGGATTGGTGTCTATGAACCATAGTAGAGGGGATTGGTGTCTCCTTTAGGTTGGTGCCCATGAACTAAGATAGGGTATTTGTGCCTCATGTGGATTGGTGTCCATGAAATTAAGCAAGGGGATTGGTGTCTCTTGTGTATTAATGTCCACAAACATGAGCAAGGGGATTGGTGTCTCCTATGGATTGGTATCCATGAACATTGTAATAAGGGATTAGTGTATCCTGTGGGTTGGTGCTCATAAAATTTATTGAAAAATATATAAGTAATATTTTGTCATTTTTTTTCCCTAAAGGGTATTTCCACATAAAATTTGTGTCTCTCATATATGTGATGATTTGTGCATTGTTTAATTATTGCATGAATATTATTTTTGTTATCATTTGGATTGAAAAGTGAAAATTTTTATCTTATACTATTCACCCCCACTCTCAGTATAATCTTGTGTTCTTCAATGTCTGATATTTGAACCTATAAGTTTTATGTGGAAAATTCCCTAACAATAACTTACTAGTAAAGAAGTTATGCCTATCCTTAATACCAAGGTATAATTCTCCACTAGATGAATGAATGAACCCCTTAGGCCATATAAGGAAAGAAATCTGCAAAAAAGGAGGTGGAAATGTGTTGGATAGTTGTGATTTCCTCATTAAAAGGAATTTACATAGTTTGTGAAATTATTTTATATTGGTCAATGAAATTTATATTTAAGCTCTTCATCAATGGAAAAGATATGCAACTTGTTTTATTAGTGATATCAAAGCAGGTTTTTAGAGTTGGAAGCTACAACATGACCCATATTGAGAGATAAAAACATCATCTAACCCACATCCAATTATACATATAAGAGAAGAAAATTTCTTGTTCTTGCTAATTGTATTTCCATTTGGCCATAATTTGTTTACTTGTTCTCAAGAATTGAATCCCTGACCAATGGAAAGTAGTAAGTGAAATTGGCCATGTAAACTACAAGTGAACAATATTTTTAATTTATGGAGTATGATTGTATGACAACCAACTCTAGTGGAGGAATAACTAAGTCACTAACCTTATTTTCATTGAAGTCCCACTAATTATCATAGAATCATATCTCAGAATGTTTATGTAGTACATAATCTTACAACATGGATGGTAAACAATCAATCTTTAGCAATGGAGGTTCTTAATTTTAGCTAAGCATTGCATAGTCTACAAAAGAGGGTATATGCCATGTCTATTTTCACATTTTCAATTATCATGGGGGTCTACCTTGATATATGAAAATATGTTGAGGTATCTTAGCACCTTGCAGTTACAACTGGTGCTCGAGGTCCTAACATAGGCATAGTTATAACACTATTAATGTTGTTGAGCTTACTATCAATGGGAATAATTTTAATAATGGATTTTTGTTAAATTATTAAGTGGTTTATCAAGATTTGGTGCTTGATGATGCTTTAGATGATGGGATGGGAATGTCATAGGTTATTGTTTGGCTATTTTTGAATAAATATGGAGGCACCATCCTGACACATAACCTCATGTAATACAAAAGTCACTCAATAATCCTTCCTATGGAAATCCCTTTGTCATCATAGTTTAATATGTAAATAATATCATGAGTAATATTATACATCTTCTTCCTAATCGTGCTTAATTGTTGTTGAATTATTTTTAGATAAATTTTGTGCTAGTGTCCATTATTTCCTAGGCTTTTCATAGTGAGGATCTCAATGAATCTTAGGATGTTTTATTCCTATAACTAAAATGAGAAGACATATTACATAATTGTATTTTTTCAATCACATCATTAATAGTGTTACAAAAGAGACACCATACAATGTTTTTCCCCTATGATAATGTGAGAATAAAATTTGGTAATGTGGCTTTTAGCATAGTGGTGGATTCAATGATTTTCCACCTTAGAGAATTTGATTTCCATCTATGCTAAAAATATTCCTAATGCATGAATCCCATGCTATTGGTGACTCTCTTTGCTTATGTACATATTGTGGCTTATAAAGATCAATAGTACATTGAGACTTGACTTTCTCTAGAAACCCATTCATGTCATCCTTCTCTATTTTGGTCTAAAGGGGATAGATTTTTGGGCTCTTAAATTTACCCTAGGTTGATAAGTGTGTCAAAATATTTTGGCTTTATAGAATTAAATGATGTATTTTTCCTACTTTATTTTTGAGTTGCATGTTTTTTCTATCTATCTGTCTATCTATCTATCTATCTATCTATCTATATATATATATACATGTGTGTGTGTGTGTGTATATATAAAATATTTTTTTTATCTTTCTACATTATTTTGATTAAGAGGGGGATAATCCTATATTATATCAATACTCATGGAGAAGACAATGGTGATTGAGAATTTTGATAGACAAGATTTCCGTACATGTCAATTAAAGCTCCAATTGCTTATATTTAAAAATAATATTTTGGATATCATAAATGAAACTACACTATAGTCATAAACCTCTAAAGAGGAAACCAATTGGACTACAAAATATCAAATAGCAATAGCTATGATTGGACATGGGATCTTAGATACATACTTACATCATATTCATCTCTTAAAGATACTGAAAAAGTTTGAGATTCTCTTAATACATTGTTTGGTTCAAATCATAGGGTGCAAATATAACACTTAAGTAGAAACTTTTTGGATTAAAGATGATGAAAGGTGGTGATATCATCCTACACATAAGTAAGTTTTTCTCTTTGATGATTCAACTTGCATAAATTAATTGCCAAGGTAGAAAATTATGATGCCAAAGCTAATTTTTTAATTAAAATAACTTCTAATAATTATAATATTGTGTTCACCTTGAAAAAAATGAATCCTACTTTAAAAGATATCATTTTTTTTTTATTGACAAAGCAAATCTATTAAAAAAATGACTCAATTAATGAATGGAAGGTATTATTTGTAAAGAAGTAAAATATCAAGGTTTATTCATCCAAGGGCTTATTTGAATGCTTCTAATATAAACAAAGGTTCATCATATGATGAATTGCGTCCAATAATCTAAGTATCTAGTAGATCAAAAGCTAAAATAAACAACACAATGGTTGCAAATGAATATAATGATGAAGAATGTGATCTTGTTGCACATGGAAAAGATGCTCCCGACAAGGATAGTTAGGAGGAATATGTTTATGAATTAGGTAAATATCAATCCTTATAAATAGTTGTTTGTGTCCCTATTCACAAGGGGATGTTTAGTATTGTTGTAATTCCCACTAAAATTATATTTGATGTATTAAGTGAAGGTCTATATAATACTTATCTATGATTTTTTGTGTGTGTACCCAGTCATAATTTATTATTGTAATAAATGGATGTCCATTCCACACTCAAGATGAATGATTGAATTTATTCTTGTTTACACAATGATGTAAATCAGTAAGTCTTAGTTTGGTTGATTGTTTGTGGTAGATTATGTGTCCTTATCCTTAGTTATGTGTTTAGTAAACTCATTACTATTGAAGAAGCATAATGAAGATATTCCCACAATTTATTTTTGTGAATAGTTGAGTGTGTCCCTATTTATACTTTAAGTATACCTGATAAACTATTAAGTGTGTCCAAGTTCATCTTATATAATATTATTGGTATACTATACATTTTTAGATCATGATGTAAGAAGAGGGGTGTTGGGATTTATTACATATGATCAAAAGTAATTGAGTGGTTAGAACCACTCAGGTAAGAGTTTTTGGATATTTGTGACTTTCCCATTTTAAGAAAATCATATGGTTTGTGATATTGCTCTATATTGGTGTAAGCATGAAAAAACACCTAAGCAACAAAATGATAAAAAAATTAATATAAAAATAAATTAATTTTGTATTTGTATTGAATTATGTTGGGAGCCTTGGTCTTATTTTACAAATATGTGCCTGGATTATGCATGGGTATGATTACAAAAACTTGTTTGCTTTCAAAACACAATGGGCAAAAGGGGGAAAACCCCTTTTTTCATATCAAACGAAGGTGGATGCCATAAGTATTTTTGATACAATAAAAATAGAGGGGTGGGCTTATGTATCCTCATGGGCCACCTTAACTTTAGTAGCTCTCCAAATCCTATCATTTGCACATAAATCCTACAAATACAAAAGAGTTAGTAGTACACGAAGGGCCTTCACCATGTAAGACAAGTTTGGATGTAAAAAAACTACAAAAATTTTACCAAAAATACTTGTAGAATCTAAAAATATATGCAGAATATAAAACAATGAAAATAAAACCTTGTTGTATCACTAATGCTAATCTAATTTTGGAATTTATTGATCTAGACTTGTATACCCGTAGGCTATATTTTGGATCTGTGGGCTGCATTTGGTAAATACATGCTACGTTTAGGACTAGTTAAATGTGGGCCACATTTAGGATTGTGTGGTAGAAGGGCTCGGGTTGATGCTCCTCAACTCCTCTGGCTGAGTCTCCAAGAAATATATGATCCTCTTGGCATGATTTTGGTAGTGTGACAGTGCTCTTTCCAATGCACCTTTGGCGAATGAAATGGTGAGGTATTTGTAGGATTATGGGATGTGAAGGATGTGAGGATAGGTGGTCGGCCAAGGCAGGAAAGTGGTCTGGGTAGTTAGAGTGAGTCACTTAGAGTGTCCCACTTAAGGGGAGAGGTGCCAAATGGGATATTTATGATGGTGAGAGATGTTCCAAGGGGAGGGGTAGTGGTAGTTATGACATGCGATAAAGGAGACAAGGGATCCTAGGGGGTATTTTCCATATTTTCTAAATCTCTAAAATAAGTTAATGTGCACATAAAATAACCTGACTGAAACTTTAGACCTATTTTATTATGCATAATTTATGGTATGCAACATAAATGGTTAGATTTTGATGTCTACAATTGGATAATGGAATCTATATTTAATATCTTCATCAATGGAAATGATATGTATTAATATTATGATCTCCATATATATAAATCCAATCAACCCAAAAGGAAACAAGAATGCATCTTTTGATCACTCTCTTTTTACAATAAAAAGCAACCATCCAATAGAATGTAGACTATGGCATACCATGATGAAGATACAATACGCCATTGAAATATAGAATATTGGCTATTTTATGTGAAAATACAAAAAGATATGGATTCAATCATGTGAATTTCCATGATAAGGAAGAAATGGTGTATCCAATAATTAACTACACTAACTATCTCATTATGAGGGAGTTTTATAAGCCTCCTTGAAGGATGTAACACAAAATTTTGTAATAAATTATTTAAAAATAAATAAATAAGACATTCAACCCTCCCTATAGAATACCAATAAATTCCCTTATTCTTAATAGATATAGGCATATCATTAGATAGGGGATGTGATTTTCTCATGGGACATAAGGACTCAGTAAAAAATATACTATAAAAGATAATTTTTAGGTGATTTTGAACCTTTGGACTACTAGAAAGTATGTGCCTTACAAGTATAGACTAATAAAGATGCCAAATATGTCATAGGGATGTATGTATCAATTCTTCTTGAAGATGATATACCCAAATAGAATACAATACCCAAATAAAATATGATGCTCAAATAAAGTGTAGCCTAAATTTTTGAACCAACAAAAATAATAGAAGAGGATAATAATCATAATTTTAGTAACCATAGGATCAAGATGCTTAGATGAGTCCTATATGGTATCTTATTGACCTGTATACATAAAAAAACATCTAAACACTTTTAAAAATTATGCATATACATGGGAAGACAAATTGGTTGCAATTAGGAGTTGAATACATGGACTTCCAAGCCAAGAGACCATTGCATATGAAGCTTTACCAAGCCACCTATGCTACTAATTGAATAGAGAATGAGAACTTTGCCTTAATAGATATTTCCATTCTCACAAAACCCACACAAGTTGGAAAATAATAACTTTCATGAAACCTCCTCATGCATGAAAATAAATAGGAGCTTGGATGTTTGAACCCAAATTTTAAATTAAAAATAAATATTTCTTTCAATTCTTCTAAAATAAAATCTATAAAATATTTTTTTCTTTTGATCCTTATGCTAAAAAGGATTATGAAATTTTAAAATATAATTCACCCTAGCAATTAAAAAGAAGAAGATAGGCTCCAAGAAATTTAATTGCCTAACCAATATATGATGACATGTAACTACTTGAATATCATTCTAAATTTTACAAAATATTATATTACTAAATAAAATCACAATATCCACTCAAATATTATATAAGATAAATTAATAAAGAAAAACACATATAGTGATATGTAAAATATAGAAGGGTTTCCTTGAGAACCTAGAAAAATGATGACACTAAGATCACATTCATATAATAGATTGAGTAATTGGTCAGTATCTATATCAAATACCTAAACCTAAAAAATAATAATTACATATCCCATTCAGCCATGGAAATAAAGGTCAATTATAAGTGACTATGTTAGCTTTTGATGCTTAATACTTAAAGAAAAATAACCACAAGATCTAAAATAAAGTTTCTATATAAAATATATGATAATGGAAATATTATAATCATATAAAACTCATAAATAACATATGAAACAACTCATAAAATGGCCATTACCAAATGCTCATGAAAATAGTATTTTGATATAGAATAAAGATCTCAAATACACCATACTTCCACACTCTCACTCTACATTATCTCTGACACACACATAGACACATATATAATGGAATGTGTCTTTTCATATGGAGTACTCTTGGCCTTCACTCTTCTTGAGACTCTTCACTTTCCTACTCTAAGGACACATGTGCACTTTTACATAAAGGACACTTGCGGACATCTAAACTCATCATACTTGCATACTTAACTACAAGAAACTTATGCATTTCTTGCACATTATTACATTATATAAAGTAAATAATCTTGCATTATTGCTCTATTTTCTAGTTATCTTTTGCATGTTTAATGAACCATGTTTTGTTAGATTTAGTATCTAGATCTATCTTTTATATTCTTGATTGAAAAACTTTTATAGAATTTAGTAGTATGTTCAAGGGTGAACTTGGAGGATAACCTAAGGGCTTGAGACCTCCTTAGAAAAAATGGTAAATTGGTTTATATAAGCTCGTACCTAAGTTAAGATAGCTTTTCAAAGGGAAATATTGATAGATTAACTCGCAATACATGTAGCATACCTATGCATAATGGTTTGTGTAGAGTATGGATATGCATGTACACTTTCTAATGATTGAAGGTGATAAGTCTAGCTCATCTAGGATGATGAGATGGATGGACTTATGTGCACAACATGAGATATACCTATGCAGAAGGGACTTGCGTGAGGGAAATATTGTGAGGTATAGTTCTTGAGAAAATTAGGGGATTTTGTAAACATTAAGTCAATCTAAGGTTGGTTGGGGGTTTATAAATCCCTCTCCTTAGACAAAAAAAAACTTTCTCTTTCTATGTGTTTTATTATTTCATATTTTTTTGGGTTGTTACACCTTTCCTAATAAATTTCTTTAGTTGTAGTGTTAATATAATATTAGGGCAAAAACATCCATTCTCACTATGTATTTTTAGTATTTGCTTGTCTTTATCTGTATAGTCTAACCATCTATATTGGAAGTTAATTAGGGCTACATGATCCCTTAACCAATCCATTCCCAAGATGAATTCAAAGGCATGTAGTGGTGCTACATACAAGTGCCACAAGGTGTATTTTTTGGAGAGGGTGATATTTATTGTCAGAAAAAATTGATCCATTGAGTAGGTCTATCTAGAACCATACTTGAATTTCAACCATTGTGCCAAAAATATTTGTATTTTTAGCAAATCCTTCACTATACTAGAAGAAATAAAACTATCAGTAGCTCCACTATCTATTAGAATCTCAAATCTCTTATCAAACAAATTACCACTCGAGAGGATACGTGTGGCTTGGTCATCCAAATTCTTGTTTTTGGTCATTACATAGATTATGTGGTTGGGTTCCTCTACCTTTTTTCTTTGTCTTGCTCAATTTGGATATTTGTTTTCATAGAGCGGTCCCCCACATTTGTAGTAACATCCTTTTGTACTTGGTTGTCATTCCTATTTCTTCCCCCTAGCTGCTTAGTTTTAGATGGTTCTAGCTACCTCTGTGTTTGAGGGTTACCATTATCCTTATAGAATTTCTTCTTGGAATTCCCTTGTTTCCCATTATTTTTTTTTCAAACTTTGGGTTACACTTTTTTTTCTTGCTCTACTCCTATTTCCATTTCATGAACCCAACAATTTTGCTTTTCCTCTATTAGTGCTTTTACGATAATACTACATAGTTAGAGTGATTCTAGTTCAACTATAAGTTGGACTTAGCTTGACAATATAGATCATAATATTTTTTTTAAGTCTCAGGATTATGCATCTTTACTATTGATCTTATCTTAGGATCCACTCATAAGATAAACTTATATACCTTCATATTCTCATCCTAATCATAGAGTGGTACATAATTAAGTAGTTTTAGAAATATTTGGTAGTAAATATCTATTATCATTGTTCCTTGGATAAGTGTGGAAAATTCCTCAATTTTCTCCACATAATGTTGTTTGGTGAGGAACATTTTCTTAAAGTCCTTTAAAAAACCTTCCCATGATAGTTTTATTACTTGAATTTTTTGACCATACCTAAAAATGTTCCACCATTCCAACCTTGTCTCATGTAAGTGAAGAGTGGCCCAAACCATATAGGTCACTAAAGAATAGTTTTTCATGAATAAATATGTCTCTATCTCATTTAGCCAAGCTTCAACTAAATCACCCCCATCTCTTCTATTGAATTTGGAAGTATTAACATTCTTAAAACCCTTAGCTAGTTCTACCTCTATAAGAGCCCTAACTTCTTGTTCATCTGAATGAGGATTTCCTTCTTGTCTAATCTCAAAATTTATATTTTAATTCACTATATTTTCCAATAGTTGTTTCTATTGATCCATTTGTTTCCTTTGTTTCTCTATTTTCTCTTGCAATAGTGAGACAATAGCAGTGAGGTTCTCCACCTCTTTGCTCAAATTCCACCAAATTTCCCCTAGGTGTCTAGAATCGACACTATCTTGCCTAGGCTATCTTGGTGGTATGGAAGATCCTCGTATTCATCTCCTTAATTTTGGTGCCATAGCTTCCTGTACACACATAATTCATAGGTTATATTGAAATTCTCCTTCACATTTACCTCCTACCTACTAGTTAGTTACATCTTCCATATGTACTAACAATTGAATACTATCATCCATTGACATTATTGATGGAAATTTTAACTCCACATAAAATTCCATCGCCCAAGAGAAGATATTCTTCCCAAAATTCATCCATAAAGTCAAAATATTTCTAAGTCCTTTCTAGAGAAGCTTGTAGTCCTAAGACATAGATGTTGTTTACCAACTGTAATTATCCAAAAACTAACCAACCTAAGAGATTTTTTTAAAGAACTTAACAAAATTCATAGGAGTATCCATAAAATATGTTTGACTAGGATTCACCACAATTCAATTCTATGACACTGCAAACATATCTTGAGTGGATAGAAGAGGGCATACTCCCATAGGTACTAGAGTTTACCTTGTGTACCTCCACAATATAAAGGATGATTTTAAAAGGTCACTCCATATTTCTAGCATTCTCCATGAATACAAACTTGTTGAATCTAGTATTAATATTTATCCCTTCTTAATCCTTAGAGGGGTAGACACCAATTCTTTCCCACTATCCATAAGTAAATCTATGCTAGGTCCCTTAGGGTGTAATGCCTTGAGTCTAGTTAAATGTGCCTTTATGAAGTTATAATATGTTTAACTAGGTCAAAATGTGCCCCAAATATTACCTTACATTTTAGGGTTTCAAATACCCCAAATTTTGGTGTGAATATGATTTATTTGATTCGCTTAGTATTTGCCTTGATTTTGATTAAGATTAGCCATTTTTTTACAAGTACATTTCAAGTCCAAGTACCCAAACCATGTATTTATATATGATTCAATTCAATATAGCAAACAAAAGCATAAGAATCCTATACTTATTTCCAAAATATTTTCCACAAATATTTTCAATTTCCTAAGATAAGTAAAACATATAAAGATCATATTTCACTAAAGTAGCATTAGTTTACCTTCAACAATATAATTAACATATCACTTGAATCTATCACTGAAGTATTACATCCATTGAATCTATCATTAGATTAACAAAAGATATACATATTACATCCATTAAGTTCATCTAAAGATTAGTAATTAATCTATCGTTATATTTATTCCAAATCTAAGACTAGTTCCAATTAATCCATCATTTAGATTAATAGAAACTAAAGACTATCTCCAATTAATCTAAAATCTAGAATTAATTCCAATTAATCGATCATTAGATTCATAATTAATCTATAATTAGATTTGTCTATAATATAATATTAATTTCAATTAATACATCATTAGATCAATAATTAATCTATCATGATATTGGTCTAAATCTAAGATTAATTCCAATTAATCCACGATTATATTAATAATTAATCTATCATTAAATTAGTCTATAATAATCTGCTTGTTGTGGTGCAATGGTAAATGCCCTGGGTGTTGGTAGAGGCCGACACAGGTTCCATTCCCCTTTTCTCCATCCTATAGATATATGGTATAGTTAGAAATGTCCTATGTCTTTGGTAGAGGCCGATAAGGCTCCATTCCTCCTATGCCCAACCTATTGAAAGTGGCACCCCGAAAGGGGTGTTTTCCACTATAAATTAGTTTTAAATCTACTTTTTGTGGTGTAGTGGTAAATGCCCTAGGTGCTGGTAGAGGTCGACCTAGGTTCCATTCCCCTTGTCTCCATCCTGCAGATATATGGTATAGTTAGGAATTTCCTATGTGCTGGTAGAGGCCAACAAGGCTCCATTCCTCCTATGCCCAACCTGTTGAAAGTTGCACCTCGAAAGGGGTGTTTTCCACTATAAATTAGTTTTTGATCTTCTTGTTGTGGTGCAGTGGTAAATTCCCTGGGTGCTAGTAGAGGCCGACCCAGTTTCCATTCCCCTTGTCTCCATCCTACAGATATATGGTATAGTTAGGAATGTCCTATGTGCTGGTAGAGGCCAACAAGGCTCCATTTCTCCTATGCCCAAAATGTTGAAAGTGGCACCTCGAAAGGGGTATTTTCCACTATAAATTATGTACCCAGGTGTTGTAGGTGAGTTGGAAAGGAGAGGGAAATCCTCCAAGGGAGGTCCCAGGTTCAAATCTCCACCCTACCAAAAAGCTGAATTGGGTATCTAAAATCTAATTGATAATGTTGGTACGGGAAGGGTCGGGTGCGACCCCCGGGTGACTTTAACGGTGTAGAACCCCCTGTTCATGGTCTCTCAGACCAAGGCAGCTCCGCAAGGGGTTTTTCGCTTTAAAAAAAAAAAATTAGTCTATAATATAATATTAATTCCCATTAATCCATAATTAGATTAATAATTAGTCTATCATTAGAGTAGTCTAAAATCTAAGATCAATTCCCATTAATCCATAATTAGATTAATAATTAATCTATCCTTAGATTTGTCTATAATCTAATATTAATTATAATTATCCATAATTATATTAATAATTAATTTATCATTAGATTAGTCCATAGATTAAATCATTCTAATCTAACAATATAAGATAAATATACTAAACCATTTTAATCTAAATATCAATTGAAATGAATTGATTAGATCATTCTAATATAACCTTAGAGAATAAATATATTAATTCATTCTAATATAACCTTATAATATAAATAGATTAGGTCATTTTAATCCAACCTTATAAAATAAATAGATTAAATCATTTTAATCTAACATTATAAAGTAATATACTATATCATAATCTAGCAACAACACAAACCAAAACATCCGAGACCCTTCTAGATTCCTTGGTCCTGTGTGGGTAGTTGTCATCATGTAAACTTGTAGGTTTGGGTGTTCATTGTAAAACCTCTATTCTACAACCCCTGTGGCTATCGCTAGTTTCTAGTTAGGTGGCCTTAGACTAATCTAGCCATGGTGGGGTCATTTCTAGGAGGGTCTCTCATAGGCAACATGAGGATGTTAGTGTAGAACACCCTTCCTATTGTTCCCAACCAAGGGTTGCTTAGCCATGATGGATTATCGGATCTTGAAGCCTGAATCATCATGTTTGCATTTTCTTGTTGGATAACCTCTAAGATTAAAAAATTGATTGGATAGAAGGGTCGGGGTGCTCGAGTGGGAGTGTTGCTCGCCACCCTATTAGGATTCATATGTTTGACTAGGCTTAAGTTTTGACTATCAATTAAATTTATAGTTACTCGCATAAACAGTGAGGAATGTGGCTTTTGTATTACTCAATTATGTAAGTAGGAAATATTACTTGTGTTAAATAGAGTTGGAGAACTTTGTTTAGGAAATAAAGAACTTTGCATAGTTTCATTAATTAAAATTATGGGTTTTATATTAATGAAAAAAAAGGTTTATTATATAGTTATCATTATTTAAAATGGTGAATTTTAGATTAATGAAAATGGAGAACGATATATGACTTAATTATTTAAAATTATGGGTTTTATATTAATGAAGTGAAAAGGGAATATTATAAGAGTTTTTTAATTAGAGTTTTGAACTTTAATTTATGAAATGAAAAGAAAGAGTTATTTATGTATTAAAGTAGTTGACTTTAATTTAGTAAATAAATATGAAATTGGTTTTTTTTGTAAATTAAGGGTATGTGACTTTAATTTATGAAATGAAAAGAAAGGACGAAAATATATGGAAAACACTAATAGATGGTGAATTTGATGAACTCAGTTTTGGCGATATCAATCCTAGTGAACTTACATTCTCATTTTGAAAATGACAAAGGTGGAAAACTCAGTGGAAGCAATGGTAGACCAAGAAGTCATATGTTGGGTTCTTTGGACAAGGCATAGGATGGTCTGGAATCTATAGGAGTTGGTGGGGACCCTCTCCTAGACCCACCTTTGAAATCCATATCTACTTCCTTCATGGATATAGTTTTGAGGGGTGCTCGACCCCCCTTTTTACCTTCATCCTAATGCAAAGGGACTCTTTCTTCAAACCATAAAGAATTAATATTTTCTATTGAATCTATGGCATCCCTTGCTACGCTAGAATTATTGTCCCTTATTGGGAAGTTCTTAGGTTCTATACTTTATATGAAAGCCATTCGTAAATGGGTAATCTCTAGGTGGAGGTCTAGTGGTAATTTGGAGCTAGTGGCCATGGCTAGAGGATTCTGCTTGATAAGACTCAACAACACCATGGACACCAATCACATTCTCATAGTAGGCCCTTGGTTCTTCAGCCACTAAGGCTTGTTTCTTCATCACTAGGATGTGATTTCAACCCCAACACTCAAAATATTAATTTTGCCCTGATTTGGATAATATTACTTGATCTTCCCATATATTTTTGGCATGAATTGAATATTAGATAGATTATAAAATTTGTTGGAGAGCTTGTGGCCCTTGATATTTGCCACTAAGGCCAAATCCAGGCTAGTATTTGCCTACCTCTGTGTCCATGCGAATCTAGATGTGGAATTGCCTTCACATATTGACTTGGTTTTAGGATCATGGTGAAGACACTATCCTATAGAGTATGAAAGCAAGCCAACTTCCTACACCATTTATCTCAAGAAAGGACACATCACAGTGAACTGCCCTTCTTTGAAAATTAAGGAGCTGACCAATGTTGATGGTCCCAAATTTAAAAAACCCCAAGGAAAATCTTAGCAATAGATGCGCAGATGCCCTCACCCTCAAATATCTATTTCTACTTCAACACCTACTCTTCAAATTGTGGCTGACTCTAAATCCAAATCCAAATAGACCGTTGTGTTGTTCCCTTCTGCCTCCAACCCTTCCAACCTAGTTTGTTCTCTCTTCACTAACCTAAATTTCTTTTCTTCATTGATTAATGATCTAGTGGATTCAAACCCTAATCCTAAGGTTAGTTTTGGTGCTTCATTTTTGTATTCTAGGGTTCCTTCTACTCTTTTACCTCAATTTTATTTCCCTTCCCCCATTATAAACCTTATCTATCCAATAGTATCCCTCCCTTTACCTCCCATATAGCCCCTCCTCCCCAACCCCCTATCCTATAACCAAAAATATCCCTCCCTCTTCCTCCCCTACGACCCCCTCCTCACTACACCCCCCTTTGTTATTCCCTCCCCTACATTCCATGTTTGAATCTAGGTACAGTCCATTTTCCTCCCTGGGTACCTCCACCATGTGTTCCTATTCCTCCCCCAAACTAGTCACCATGAGACAGAAGTAGTCTATTGATTTTTGCATTAAAAATAAAAAGGGATGACCCTCGAATCAAGATTACAGAAGGAAAAAAGATAAATATGATACTGCTAATGGATTCCAATCCACAATCCCACTGTCTTAGGCCGAACACCTAGTTGTTGAACCCTCTGACCTTTCAAGGAAAATAGGCCAACCTCCTAACCTAAATACCATAAGTAGAGGGAGAAATTCTTCAACAAAAGTTTTCAAATGAAGATCATATCCTAGAATTTCCATGGCCTCAATGGCCCATCCAAGTAGAGATTAGTGTCTTCAATGAGACTCGATCTTAAACCTAGTATTTTCTCCTCCAAGAAACTAAGCTAGATGAAGCTAGCTCTTTGAAAATTTCAAAAATAATTTGTCATGACTGTGAATTTATTTCTAGTCATGCTTATGGCACCTTGAGACGTCTTATATGCCTTTGGGATCCTTCCAAAATTTAAGTTAGGCTCATCTCCTCTTTTGATAGAATCACTAATATTATCTTCTTCTATAAAGAGTCCAAAGTCAGTTGGGTCCTATCCAATGTCTATGCTCCCAACACCCCCCAAGGAAGGATATCCCATTAGATCACCCTCATTCAATAAGGATGATTTTCAAGAATGATCCTAGATGCTCACTGGTGATTTCAATACATCTTTGTACCCATCGAATAAAAAAAGAGGTAGTGCTTCAAACCCTAGCTTCTACGAAGAGTTTTAAAATTTTATCCACCTCAATGAACTCATGGCCATTCATCTAAATATATCTATATTCACATGGTCAAATAGAATTATTGGTACCTAGGTCATCAAAATTAGGTTAGACAAATTTCTCCTCTCTAGAGAAGTCATCCAGTTATTTTGCAATGCCACTCTCCACTCCAAACCTAGGATAGGCTCTGACCACAATCCATTAGTGTTTCAAGGACTAAGTCTAGCCTCCTCATTCAAATCACCCTATCGATTTGAATATATGTGGCTCAAGCACCCAAAAATGAAAAAAAAGATTGTTGAATGGTGAAAAAAAACTTTTCTAGCCCTCATATTTCCTATATTTATAAAAAGCTAACGTTTATCAAGGAGAACATCAAAATATAGAACAAGGAAGTGTTTGGCCATATTTTTAAATCCAAACAACACATCATAAACCAAATAAAAATAATGGAGGATATAGAACAAGTGGGAAACCCATGCTTAGAAGATCGAGCTTCAAAGAAGAATCTCCACATTGAATACCCTAACATTATTTCCAAGGAAGAAATTGTTTGGAGATAAAAATCTATAGCTCTATGGTTGAAGGAGGGTGATTCCAATACAAGGTTCTTCCATGCCTCAACCCTGAGGTACAAAAGTTCAAGCTAAATCAGAGAGCTCGTGAAGCATGATGACACTTACATTGATAGAATTCTCGACATTAGAGCTGAAGCAATTTTCTTATTTGAAGAAGTCCTCAGGCCTTGCCCCCCTATTATGATATCTCATGGAATTACTTCATTAGAAACATTTCCCAAGTTGCCTCTCTAGAATCCAATGGAAATATCCTCAAAGTCTTTTCCCAAGACGATATTAGAGATACACTTTTCTCTATGGTACATGATAAAGCTCTGGGGTAGAATGGTTTCCCTCCCATATTTTTCCAACAATTCTGGGATATTGTGGGTGATGACTTGAATGTGGTAATCCAAATATTTTAGAGAAATAATTTCATGCCTCAATATGTCAATTCCATATTCTTATAAATCATACCTAAGAACCAAATTGGCACGTCCATGGTCGATTTCAGACCCTGTTGGAGCCAAATTTGACTCAACTTTGAAACCCCCAAATTTAAATTTTTGGTTTCAATCAAACTGCTTATACTATTGGTCATTACTTATAGTTGTTGTGGGTAATTCAATTTTTCATTGGTTGGTTTTATAAAGTCTAACCTTAGCCTTTATTTTAAATGTGAGCTTCATTATATAAATCAAAGTACCTCAAATAGTTAGGGAAGAAAATTTCAAATTAAATCCCCAAGTCAAATTTTGACCTTCATAAATATTTCCTTGGGCCTGAAAATCGATTAATAAAGTCCCTAAAATCATAAGTCGGTTAAAACATTCACTATGGTCTCATGATCCAAAGAACCTAAGGTTAAAATAAATATTAATTGATTAAAAGCCTAAGGGTATGCACCCTGCTAAGCTAACTGGTGAGCACCTCAAATTTAATCCAAGGTTTGCGCACGATCCAGAGAAATTGGATGATAGCACTTTAATAAAATCAAAACAAAGATAAGTCAAAATTCAAGTGTAGTCAAGAAGTAAAAAGGTTGCACCTTAGACTTAATCGTAGGTAAGCGCATCGCCTGAGAAAATATGACGGATGTGCACTCATAAAATAGTCAAAAAGATAAGTCAAAATGTCAATAAAACATAACCTAAGATTTAAAAATCGATCAAGTCGTCTTCAATATAATGGCAGCGCTTCATCGAGGACCAAATCCAATGGATGCACGCTCACTAAAGACTCCAAAGGTTAAACCTAAGGATCTAATAAAGTTAAAATTCTTGCACCTTTAACAAGATCAATGGAAGCACTTTGTCGAGGATCAAATCAATGGCCACGTGCTATCCAAAAATTCAAAGGTTTAAAGTAAAGTCATCATAAGTCAAATGTCAAGTTAAAATCATCCTGAACGAAGCTTAGATCAATGGTCGTGACTGCTTTGATTAAAATGAACTTTAAAATTAATATTAAAAAGGATGTGCCCCATTTTATTAATCATCGGGCTTGTTACCAAGATCGAATGGCCATGCTCGATCAATCTTAAATCTAACGGTGGCGTGCTAATTAAAGATGCATTAAAAAGGGTTAAGGATTAGTAGAAATCAAGTAAAGTTAATAATTATTAGCAATGGTTTAATATGTCGGCTAATTTTTTCCCTTTTACCCTAATCATGGTTAATATTATAAATGCTTGATTAAACTAACGTGCAGGTTGATTAGATCCAATGACTACGCTTGTCTCCACTCAGATCCGACGGTCATGCCAAAATCATAGGATGGAAGGTGAAATGCATGGGTAAGGACAAAATTAATTGATATTAATCGTGTTTAGTAAGGGTTTAATACATTGATTAATCTTACCCCTGTTTGCCTTAATCATAATTAATAGAAAAGAAAATGTCTATAACATCAATATCTAGCATGCACGTTGTCAGTAATCCAATGGCAGTGCACAAACCAAATTGAGAATCAATGGATGTGAATGCTTGTAACTAGCAACAAATATCCAAAGGCTAAATAAAAACATTTTTATAACACACGAATCAAACGATGGCAAATATTGACCACCCAAATATAATGGTGCGCATGTGGGAAGATAATCAAAGGTTAATCTAAGCATTAGGTCGATTAATTTAGTTGAGGTATGTATTAATTTTTCCCATTTGTTAAAGAATGCATACATATGTATGATCCAACGGTCGTGCCTCACCACCATATGATATAACGACAATCACAACAAAAAATACACATATCATACGATTGCCCTCAATTAATATGAGTCGCAAAGGTTTGAAAATAATGAATATTAACATTGGATAATCATGATTAATTGAAGACCATAAAACACGTTATGTCAAGTGTTTATATGCAATTAGGTACAATAACTATCATATAGGTTTTAGAACAACAATGGATGTGCTACACCCCAGATCAATCCAATGGTAGCGCAATATCCAAAGGTAAAACCAAATGTAAGTCTAGAATAGACATCTGATTAATCAAAGATTTAAACATTCTTAACAAGGGCATTAACACATTATTAGTCAATATCTTCATATTTATTAAAAAAATGAAAAGGTTCAAAGCATGTGTCTTTTGGCTATCTAACTTACAAGTTTTTAAATATTTAATAAAGCGATACACTAAAGGTTGGTTGAGTGACTGAACGTGGTCGAAATTATAAACCAATAGATATGAAGATATCAATAAAAATAAAATCATCATTGACTAACATCTTCAAAGCTTTAGAAACTAATACTCTTGTAGGTTTAAAAATTACCAGAAACCGCCATGATGAAACCTGTGAAAATCACAAACCAAAAAAATTGGTAAAATCACCCGCAACAAAGATTCAAAGGACCAAGCCTCCAAAGAAAGGTGATTACTTCATAGAAATACCTACAACATTATAAAGGTAGGAATAAAATAAGTTACTAATTCACAGCAAGGTACACTAAAAGGCATTATGAAAATCAATAGCCAAGACAGAGTCAAAATAGTACGCATAGAAGCTATGAATCCAGAAGAATACTCATGGGAGAAAAGATTCAAAGAAATCGGATAAAATGTTGTGTACAGTACCTTGTTAAGAACAAAGTAAACCAAATAAAAATCAAATCGTGATGCTCAAGCATGCAACTAGATCATGTATATCTCATAGGAATAATGGTGTACCACAAGATAAGACTACAAAGCATAGTCACTGGCTTATAAATAAGAGACAATAGTGAAGAGCTAGGAGCATCAGTAAAGAGAAACAATGGAATACAAGGAATACAAATGTATTAAATTTTTGTTCTGCAAATACTTAAGGCAAAGGATGTCGTGAAGAAAAAGCATGGTTTCTATTATCATAAAAACCATTCAATCCATGCTTCGATGGAATATAGTTACTAAGGGAGCACTTCGACGGAGTATAGTTATGGAAGAAAATTATAGATGTTTCCAGATCTTGTTGTCCACTCCCATATTCTTCCTACTTACCACTACCATCCTCCTCATGGGTATTCGTCCTTGAACATCCTGAAATTTTTCCTAGTATGTCACCCTCGCCCACTAACACTTCTTATCATTTACCTCCCGTCATTTCATCCATCAAACCCTCACCATCCTTACTTCTTCACTATATCTCATGATCAGTGCAACTCCATTTGTTTGCCACTAGCATTCCACCCCTTGTATTCACCATTATGTCGAGGACCCCCCATACTTCATCTAATATTCATGATACAGCCCGATCGAACCTTAGTGGAAAATCATAATGATCGAGAAAAACATAACAAAGAGGAAAATTATAACGATGAATCCTTAGTTTCTAGGGCCAACTAAGAGAGCAAAAAGGCCAAATTAAAATAACAAAGAGCTCCCTTAAGTCCAAATAAGAACCTTAATAGTTATTTCAGAGCCACACCAGTTGCATAACACATAGAACATGTTCAATTAGATGATGCCAAGTGTACAACTAGAATTCAACCAGAAATAACGAAATCAAGAACCATCAACTATAAAAGGAGGCAGATAGGTCTAGATTCTGCATCAAGCAATTAGAGAATAACATTTTTGCTAAGAGGTATACTTGAGTGCCCTATTAGTTGTGTTGTTGTATTTATTTGTGTCTATTTTATTTTATTCATTATTTCTTCCTCCCCTTGTTGTGCAGGATTGTATGATAGGAAAGTGTTCAAGAAGCTGAGAATATTTCCAGCCTTATTGAGCCTAGGATTCAAAGATTCTTCTGTTACCATATTGGAACAAGGAGAGTTGGAGAGACCTGTTACATTATTTGAACTGAGTCCTCTTCATTGTATTGATGTATTTATTTAATAAAAACAGAGTTAAAAGGCATCCCATCCACTCTGCATGTAATATTTTATGAAATCAATGCAATTTTAGGTTTTATTCCTATCATTTCTTTGTCTCAGTATTGTGTGTATCTGTATGATGGGTTACAATATTTGAATGCATTATATATGTTTCTTTCATTGGTTAACTCTTGATTTTATTACGATATTAGAATGATATTAAGAACACCAATTCTCTTCTCCCCTTCTCTCTGTTTCATATTAAAATTATTGTTAAATTGCTATAACAGCCCAATGAATCTAGGCACCGGTCTACATAAGGTATAACAGTTGGTTATTTTAATGCTTGGTCATTTTAATAAAAATACTTATAGTTTAATATAAATCTGGAGCATGCAAATTAGAATTTTAATTGTAGGATTGTCTCTGGGGTTTCCTTACCCGTTCTACCATTTTTATAGCAATATTCGGGTATAACATAACATGAGGTAGGTCGACCAGAGCCTGTAATATCTCATTGGTTTCAAATGGGTTCTCGTAGCATGACAATTGATTTCCTATGAATGCGAGAATTGGTTCCAATAGACCCATTAGTTTGTGCAATGTCATTTACAAAATCATCACCAAGATCATGGCCAATAGAATGAAAGGAATTCTTTCCCTCATCATTGATCCCTATCAGGGAAGCTCAGTCAAATTTTGCCTCATCACTTATGGTGTGATAACCATCCATGAGCTCATTAATTCCCTTTCCAAAAGAAAGAAAAAAGATCTTCTCCTCAAGCTTGACATGAACAAAATGTTTGCTAGAGTTTCATGGGACTTCTTCATTTTTCTCCTGTATTTTGGATTTCATGCTGAGTGGGTCTCCCTCATTCAAGAATACATTTCTATGCCATAATTCTCAGTTCTCGTTAATTTTTCCTATTGGGGCAAAAATATTGGTTAAATTCTATGTTGATGTCACATCCCTTCCACTTAATTGTCAACCCAGAGATGTTTATAATATTACGATGTAACAAGTAGAGATATACTACAATACTTCTAATATGAGTCTGCTAATTCTAAAATTTGGGAGGTGTTTTTTATATAGCATTCATTTCAATCCAAACCATTTAATATACATAATGTAAATTTTTGAAAATGAAATCACACCACACTTGAAGGAATAAAATAAAGCAGTAAATAAATTAAACTATAGAAAAACATTTGAATGCAGGAAAACGAAATAAATAAACACAACTGAAACAAAATTATAGAAAAGTAAAGGAGAGGGTAGGAATACTAGCCAATAGTGGGCCTAGGATTTAGTAGATTCTACCCAGTAAAGTACGTATGTCGAACTAAATTAGAGAAATTCAAATGAATATTATTGCATAAATGAATTTACATTACATTTAGGTTCCTTTGCTATTTTCTCCTCCTTTTTAAGAGAATTCCTATGCGTATATATATCGCATAGGTTTCTCTATTACAATATTTATATTATTGTTACAATAACAAATCTATATTAGAGACGTGATTAAAATAACAACACACTAATTTGGGATAATTCAGTGTATTCATAAGAAAATTCATTTTCTACACAATTTGTCTATGATTTCATTAAATCAAATGGATTTTGGTCTTATCTCATTACCATCACTCACGTTATACCTTCAAGACGTCGTTACTTTGTTCCATACGAAAATAGAGAAACTAACATGTTCGTTTATTAATAATATTTAGGCACCATCAGGTCAGTAGTTAGGCGTTTCATTCTGCTTACATGGATTCAACTGTATTCGACTTCATAAACTGAAATAATGTGTATTTCTATCGTATGATAGGAAAGCGTTCAAGAAGCTGAGAATATTTCTAGCCTTATTGAGCCTAGGATTAGAGATTCTTCTATTACCATATTGGAACAAGGAGAGTTGGAGAGACCTGTTACATTATTTGAACAAAGTCCTCTTCATTGTATTGATGTATTTCTTTAATAAAAATAGAGTTAAAAGGCATCCCGCCCACTCTGCATGTAATATTTTATGAAATCAATACAATTATGGGTTTTATTCCTATCATTTCTTTGTCTCAGTATTGTGTGTATTTGTATGATGGGTTACATTATTTGAACGCATTATATACATTTCTTTCATTGGTTAACTCTTGATTTTATTACGATATTCGAATGAGATTAAGAACGCCAATTTCCTTCTCCCCTTCTCTCTGTTTCATATTAAAATTGTTGTTAAATTGCTATAACAACCCAATGAATCTAGGCACCGGTCTACATAAGGCATAACAGTTGGTTATTTTCATGCTTGGTCATTTTAATAAGAATACTATAGTTTAATATAAATCTGGAGCGTGCAAATTAGAAGTTTAATTATAGAATTGTCGTTGGGGTTTCCTTACCCATTCTACCATCTTTTATAGCAATATTCGGGTTTAACAGAACATGAGGCAGGTCGACCAGAGCCTGTAATAGCTCGTTGGTTTCAAACGGGTTCTTGTAGCGTGACAATTGATTTCCTATGGATGCAAGAATCGGTTCCAATAGTTTTTTGGCATCGTTTTCGAGGAGGACTTCTTAGAAATATTCAATTATCTTCTTTAAATTTTTCTTCAATGATTATTTTTAATCAACGGACGACCAATTAAAGTAAAGAACCAACGTTTTAATTTTCACTTTGTTAGAAGTTCTTTATTTTTCCTATGTCCATAGTTTATGTTTTGAAGTAAGTTTTTACGTTCTTGATTTTCTTGAAAATTTTCTCTTTCTTGATTTTCTTGAATTTTTGGTTTCTTGATTTTCTTGATTTTCCCCAAGAACCCACTCCTGTGAGGATGAGAGATAATATCAAGCATTCTTGATAAGAGTATACGTTGTTCTTTCTGCACCCTAGTGTTGGTGACTCTGTTGGATGAACCCAGAAGAAAAATATAAAAAGGAGAGAACAGAACGTGTTGGCGAACACCAGGAGAAGTGGTAAGGAGCTATTTCTAGAACTCGAGAATCCAGAGGTATTTATACATACCCAGAAAACTCCACTTTTTAAGAATACTATTTATAATAGTAGATTAAATTCTAGTGGTAAAAGGTACGTGAAGAAAATCCAGAATACTATTACTGCTGATATTTCTGTAGATGAACGTTTAAAATCAGTAGTAGAAGATATATGTGATTATCCTCATTTAAAGGTAGATAATTCATCAATCTACATTCAAACTGCCCAGACCCATACCACCGTAGGTACTACATCTATGAAATTAAATACAACAGTAGCTATGGCTCAGGGTAATGTTCATTTGTGGAGAACTAACAGATATAGGCCTTTTGTATTACCAGTAAATTTAAATGCCTTACCCAGTAAAGCTCACAAATACCTCCCTAAGTTTTTAGGAAATAGTGCAGTAACTGGAGAGGATCATATCAAAAGTTTCTTATATGCAATGGATAGTCTGGAAGTTGAACATGAAGATGTAGTATTAAGACTGTTTCTGCAGACTTTAGAAAAATATGCTAGAGAATGGTTTAATTCCCTTCCTAACAATGATATCCCAGACTTCACCAAAATGGAAGAGGTGTTCCTAAAGAAGTATGGTGAAAGGAAAAATGAACAATCATTGTTAACTGAGCTAGCCACTATGAAGAAGAAAGAAAATGAGGTTGTTAGTGATTTTAATAGAAGATTTTCAAAAACAAGAAACAAAATCCCTGCCAACCTCAGGCCTAGTGATATTCAATCTATTTGTTTTTATAAGAATGCTTTTCAAGGAGAGTTTAACTATGAATTAAGGCAAGAACAAGCCACTACCATTGATGGTTGTATGGAAAAAGCAATGGATATAGAAAGAAATATGCTTGATAGTGGTAAGATGAAGCCTTATTCTTTAGAGGTTAACATGCCTGAGAGAAAACCTAAGAGAGTGGCTTTTGATATACAAAGAAGAACTGAAATTGATCCTGTGGAGAAGTTGACCAGTCAAATGACAGAAATGTTCAACAACATGAGTAACAAAGTTAGCAAGAATTGAAAGAAATGGAAATAGTGGTGAATCTTCACAGACAGAGCGACCACATGTTGATAATCGTCCCCCATTTAAGAAAAATTACAACAAGAATTGGGGAAACAACAATGGTTTTGAAGAAGGGAATAGGAATAGGGGTAATGGGAATAACAACTAGAAAAATAGAGATTATGACAGGGATCAGAACAATGTCCCTAACCCAATACCATCTGCCAATGTAGCTGAAGGTTTTCCCTATTTTTGCTCTACTTGTGATGCACCCCATAACCCTGATGCATGTGGAATACACCTGAGTGATCAACGTAATGTAGATATGCATGCAGAATCAGAAGAGGATATAAGAATCAATGCATGTTGGTCCATTGAAGATGAATCCAGAGAAAGGTTGTTTGAAGAAGACATGGATAAATATGCTTCAAATCATCATCCTCAGATCTTAGTGACTGAAGGAACTAAAATCTTATAGAAATCACATGAGTCAAGATATGATAAGATGAAGCAAGGGAAATTGATTCCCATTGCTCAAGAGGTTGAAGAATTAGAGGCAACCCATGTTTTAAATTTAAGGAATAGAACAGTCCCTGAAAGAATAGAGAAATTATCTACAAATGAAACAAGAAGATAAACTTTCACCAATAAAAATATCAGTAAAGAGAAAACTGATAGGAACCCTAACAAAATTACTCCTGAGGTAATAGAATCAACAGAAGAAGTTCCCAAAGAAGAAAGTAATAAACCATTGGATATAAAGAAGATAGAATTTGATGTTGGGTCAGAACTCAGTAAGCAAAAAGTTAATATCACATTTGGTGAACTTATGAAAGTTCAAACATATAGAGAACAAGTATGCAGAGCTTTTGGATTAGTAGAGAAGAAAGAAGACCCTACTTGTCATGTTGCTAGACAAAATCAACATGATACAAGATCACCATATTCCATCTAGACCCTTCTACGTGTCATTAAGATATAATTCAGATGAAGGGGAAAGATATGTGATTCATAATTGCATGCTTGATAGTGGAGCTTCACATAATATCATGCCTAAGTTAATAGCTGACCAAATGGGATTAATCTGTACTAGAGATTCTGCCCCTGTTTTTGTAATGGACAATAGACAAATTCCCTATGTAGGGGTGATAACTGGATTATTAGTTTTCCTAGACCAACACCCCAAAAAGGGCATTGTCATGGATGTAGCAGTAGTTGATGTTGACCCATTCTTCTCACTATTACTCAGTAGGCATTGGGCAGAACAACTAGGGGGATCAATACAACTAGACTGGTCTTATGCTACCATCCCCATATCAGATAAGGAGAATATAATTTTAAGAAGGGAACCATTCAATAAACACTCCATAGAGTTAATTCAAATAGATGAAACCATGATTAACTTAGTTAACTCTATGGAAGAAAAAGGGATGGGAGTCTATTCAATATGGCACAACCCATTCCTGATGGAAGTACCAGATGCAAAGAACATGGATCCAGAAGATATGAGAATAACTGATGCTGAATCAAATCGAGTATTAACCCAAGAAATGTGGACCATGTCATTTGATGGGGCTAAATCCCAATCTGGAGCAGGTGCAAGTGTAAATTTGACTGATATTAAAGGAAATTACCTTGGTATACCTTACAGATTGCAATTTCCTTGCACAAACAATGTAGCTGAGTACGAAGCTTTACTATTAGGGCTAAGGAAAGCAAAAGAGTTAGGTATTAACTACTTAACTGTAACAGGGGATGCAAAACTTATTATACTACAAATAAAAGGCAAATATCAGACCAAGCATCCTAGACTTAAGCAATATAGAAATGCAGTACTAGAAGAAATTGATAAATTTTTGGCTTTCAATATTTCATATATTCCTAGAGAACAAAATCATGTTGCAGATCTCTTAGTTGTGAATGCCTCAGGTCTAGATCACCTAGAAATAACTACAGAGTACATGGACAGATTTCCAACTATCTCAGTCTATAAACCTTCTATGCCAGATAACATAGTCTATCTTCAGGTTTTTCAAGATGATATAGATATTAAGGATTTTATGACTTTGCAAAATCAATATGCAGATGTCATCTATGATGAAAAATATGAAGAAAAGTTAAAATATCAAATAGGAGAACCAATAGAAGTAATCCAGTTGAAAACTAATAGAATACCCAAAGGATTGGTGTCTCTTGAAAGCCTATTTGATGATTTTGACAAAGCCTATAAACCTATATGCAGAGAAGTGATATCTGAGGATATTAATATTGGCTCAATGAAAGAACCCAGAATAGTGAAAGTAGACATGGCACTACCTGCTAAAGAAAAATCTGGATATATCAGTTTCCTAAAAAAGAACAAAGAACATTTTGCTTGGACCTATGAAGATCTCAAAACTTTCAAAATGGATGTGATGACACATATAATACCCTTGAAAGAAGAGGCCAAGCCTTTTAGACAAAAATAGAGAAAGTACAATCCAACTCTACACCCAATAATGCAAAAAGAAGTTCAAAAATTGTTGGACTCCAAGATAATAAGAAAAGTCAGATTTTCCTCCTGGATATCCAACTTAGTACCAGTTAGGAAAAAGAATGGGGACATTAGACTATGCGTGGATTTTAGAAATTTAAACAAGAGCTCACTAAAAGACAATTACCCATTGCCTAACATGGAACAACTACTGCAAGAAGTAGTAGGTTCAACTAGATTGTCCCTGTTAGATGGATTTTTAGGGTACAATCAAATTCTGATAAATCCAGAAGATAGACACAAGGCAACATTCACCACACCCTAGGGCACATTTGAATATTTAAGAATACCTTTTGGATTGATGAATGCAGGTGCTACTTTCCAAAGAGCGATGGACTTTGCTTTCAAAGGACTAATGTTCAAAATTGTAGTAGTGTACTTAGATGATATCACAATTTTTTCTAAAAATCCAGAAGATCATCTAGAACATTTGACTGCAGTTTTTTCCCGATGCAAGGAATTTGGAATTTCTCTAAATCCAAAAAAATGCATATTTGGAACTACACAAGGAAAATTGCTAGGTCATATAGTTTCAGAAAAGGGGATAAGCATTGATCCAGAAAGGATAGAAGCCATTTCTAAAATTCCCCCACCCAAGAATCTAAAAGGAGTAAGGTCATTCTTTGGAAAAATAAATTTTATCAGAATATTTGTCCCAAATTTTGTAGAAATGACCAAACCCATAAATGATATGGTGAAGAAAACTGGAGAAATAAAATGGACATTAGAAAATATGGAAACATTTAACAAGATCAAAGAAGCCATATCAACCACTCCAGCTTTAAGTTGCCCTGATTATGCAAAGGATTTTAATATCTATTCATATGCATCTGAACATTCTATTGTTGCAGTCCTTTCACAAAAAGATAATGAAAATAATGAAAGGCCAATAGCCTTTATGAGCTCAGGTCTAAAAGGAGCAAATCTTAAATACACCCTGTTGGAAAAACATGCCTATGCAGTCATCCAATATTTGGAACACTTTAAAGGTATATTTGGCTCAAACAAAGTTTATTGTTGTATTCCCTTTATAGCAATAAAAGATATCTTTTCTCAATCAGAGCCATTGGGAAGACCAGCAAGATGGATGGTAAAACTTTTGCAATATGATGTTGAATTCAAAATAGTTAAAATAGTCAAAGGGCAGGGTTTAGCTAAATTGTTGGCTAACAAAGAAGAATCGAGGATCTAAAAATATTCTTACCATAGATCAGACATATGATGACAGAAGAATAAAAAATGAAGAATGTAAATGGTATGAAGAAATTTTGTCCTATCTACAAACTCTGTCATTCCCCAAAAACATGTCAATAAATAGAATGAGGTCAGTCAAACTTCAAGCTCAAAAGTATTATATACAAAATGGAGTATTATATTGGAAACATCCTGATGGAGTATTATTAGTCTGCTTATATGAAAGAGAAGTCCCAATAAATAATTAATGAATTTCATAATGGTTTTTGTGGGGGACATTTTGCCCCAAGAGCTACAACCAATAAAATCATGAGAGCGAGGATATTATTGGCCATCCCTTTTTAAGGATGTATATAAATATGTAAGGAATTGTCATAACTGCCAAGTTTTTATAGGGAAAAAGCATCTACCAGCCATGCCCCTCAAGCCAGTAATCATTGAAGCACCTTTTTCTCAATGGGGTATTGACCTGATTGGAGAGATCAAGCCTAATTCATCCGGCCAGCATAAGTGGATCATAACTGCAATAGATTACTTCACCAAGTGGGTGGAAGTTGCACCTTTGAGAACATCTACATCTGCTGCAGTCATCAGATTCATAGAAGAAAATATCTTGACCAGGTATGGAGTTCCTAAAAATCTTGTAACTTATAATGCTCAATATTTTGTGTCATATGAAATGGTAGAATTTTGTGCTGAATATGGAATTGAATTATCTCATTCATGCTAATTATTATCCCCAAGGAAATGGTCTAGCCGAGTCATCAAATAAAAATGTAATAACAAGAATAAAAAGGTCATTAGGCAAAAACAAAAGGGGATGGGACAGTGAACTTAAATTTGCTTTATGGGCTGATAGGTTGTCTGTTAAAAGAAATACAGGAAGAACCCCCTATGAGATGGTTTATGGAGAAAAAGCCCTACTGCCCCCAAAAATGGAAAAAATGGCACTTTCCCTTTTATTGCAAGATCATGAAAACCCCGATCCCATTCAGAGAAGGCTTGACCAAATTGTCTTGTTAGAAGAACAAAGAAGAGAGACCCTCAATAGAATGATGGAACAAACCCAAAAAACTATAAATTTGTTTAATAAGAAAGCCAAGGGTACTCCTTTTTCTCAAGGAGATATAGTCATCTATTGGGATCCTAAAAATGATAAGCATGGTGAAAAGGGTAAGTTTGAACCTAAATGGATTGGCCCATACCAAATTGCCCATGTTATCAGTTAGAATACTTACAAGCTACAGACTTTGCAGGGAGAAATAATGGCTATCCCTATTAATGGCCAACACCTCAAAATGTACAATCCCTGTTGAAGGTGTACTTTAAAAAAAAAAAAAATAGAAAAACAAAAATCCAAAAACAGAGTGGTGTATTTTGTTTATTAGTTAAAGCTTCCCTTTTGTTCTTGAATAATTTTGAGTTTACTGTATACATGATATCTTAGTTTGATGAGTATATCTAACTGTTGATTCCACCAAAAACAATAAAAAGAAAAAGGGAATTTATTTTAGATATTGATGAGCTTTACAATTCTGTCAAAAATGAGTGTTTATGCAATAGTTGTTTGATATGAGATAAAACAGACAGAAAACAAAGCTGATTGAAACATCATGTCAAGCCTCACATTACAAATGATACTTAAAGTGACTTCAAAGGTCCAAAGAACTCGAGTTATCTTTGAGAGGGTAGTTGAGCCAAAAATTATTACACTCATATTTTATAGCCAGAAACTAATCCTCAACTCAGGCATACTTATTGCACAATTTGCTTATATATCCAAACACTTCTCTCACGAGAAAGAAAAATAAAAAATAAAGTAAAATTGAGTCACTGCCTGAGATATCTTGGAAAACCTCTACCGGGGCTATAGACGCTTGACTGGCAGTAGGGTAAAACTAAGATGGGATTAGAAGCAACTCCACCGAGGCTATAGATGCTTGACTGGCAGTGGAGCCCTACAGAATGGTGAAAATTTTTAAAGAGTGAAATCACATATTAGGCTTGGCTATTTTGCTCAGATATGATAAAGTTCTGAAAGATTTAGAAATCCAAAAAAGAATGCACAAACACACACATGGGAAAAAATATGATGAGACAAATGGTTGTGACAAAATCTGTGTAATCATATCTTATGACTTAGCTAAAACAAGCATTACTATATTTCAAAATAAAACTCATTGATTTCTAAAATTTCTAAACCTTTGTTTCCAAATTGAATGAAAAGGGATCTACAGTTTTCCATACTCTACTTGCTTTGATATCATGTTTTCAGTATATATATAAAAAAATGAATGAATGATGAAGAAAAGAAAGAAAAAGAGGAAGGAAGTTTTTTCTGTTATGCATTTCAAGTTTTGTTTAGCAATCAAAATTTTGTTGTTTTTTGTTAAATTTTTGCAAAATAAAACCAAGAGATTCTGTGGTTCTCAAGTGCTTCATGTTTTCAACACATTGTCCCAGTTAGAGCCTATGTTGGAGCCAAATTTGACTCAACTTTGAAACCCCCAAATTTAAATTTTTGGTTTCAATCAAACTGCTTATACTGTTGGTCATTGCTTAAAGTTGTTGTGAGTAATTCAATTTTTCATTGGTTGGTTTGATAAAGTCTAACCTTAGCCTTTTTAATAATGTGGGCTTCATTGTATTAATCAAAGTACCTCGAATAGTTAGGGAAGAAAATTTCAAATTAAAAACCTAAAGTCAAAGTTTGACCTTCATAAATATTTTCCTTGGGCCTAAAATCGATTAATAAAGTCCCTAAAATCATAAGTCGGTTAAAACATTCACTATGGTCTCATGATCCAAAAAACCTAAGGTTAAAATAAATATTAATTGATTAAAAGCCTAAGGGTATGCACCCCGCTAAGCTAACTGGTGAGCACCTCAGATTTAATCCAAGGGCCGCGCACGATCCAGAGAAATCGGATGATAGCGCTTTAATAAAATCAAACCGAAGATAAGTCAAAAGTCAAGCGTAGTCAAGAAGTAAAAAGGTTGCACCTTAGACTTAATCGGATGGAAGCGCATCACCTGAGAAAATCTGATGGATGCGCACTCATGAAATAGTCCGAAAGATAAGTCAAAAGGTCAATAAAACTTAACCTAAGATTTAAAAATCGAGCAAGTTGTCTTCAATCTAATGGCAACGCTTCATCGAGGACCAAATCCAATGGACGCATGCTCACTAAAGACTCCAAAGGTTAAACCTAAGGCTCTAATAAAGTTAAAATCCTTGCACCTTTAACAAGATCAATGACAATGCTTCATCAAGGATCAAATCAATGGCCATGCGCTATCCAAAAAGTCAAAGGTTTAAAGTAAAGTCATCATAAGTCAAATGTCAAGTTAAAATCCGAGCAAGTCCGATAGATCGAACGATCATGCTGAATGAAGCTTAGATCAACGGTCATGACTACTTTGATTAAAATGAACTTTAAAATTAATATTAAAAAGGATGCGCCCCATTTGATTAATCATCGGGCTTGTTACCAAGATCGGACGACCGCGCTCGATCAATCTTAAATCTAATGGTGGTGCACTAATTAAAGATGCATTAAAGAGGGTTAAGGATCAGGAGAAATTAATTAAAGTTAATCATGATTAGCAAGGGTTTAATACATCGGCTAATTTTCCCCCTTTTGCCCTAATCATGATTAATATTATAAATGCTTGATTAAACTAACGTGCAGGTTGATTAGATCCAACGGTTGCGCTTGTCTCCACTCAGATCCGATGACCGCACAAAAATCATAGGATGGAAGGTAAAAGGCATGGGTAAGGATAAAATTAATTGACATTAATCGTGTTTAGTAAGGGTTTAATACATTGACTAATCTTCCCCCTTTTCACCTTAATCATGATTAATAGAAAAGCAAAGGTCTATAACATCATTATCTAGCATGCATCTTGTCAGTGATCAAATGGCAGTGCACAAACTAAATCGAGAATCAACGGACACGAAGGCCTGTAACTGGCGACAAAGATCCAAAGGCTAAATAAAGACCTTTTTATAACACACGAATCGAATGACGGTGGACATTGACCACCCAGATCCAACGGTGCGCATATGGGAAGATAATCAAAGGTTAATCTAAGCATTGGGTTGATTAATTTAGTCGAGGTACGTATGAATTTTTCCCATTTATTAAAGAATACATGCATATGTATGATCCAATGGTTGTGCCTCACCACCATAAGATCCAACGATGATCACAAAAGAAAAGTAAGTGTATTTTATGATTACCATCGATTAAAACAAGTTATTAAGGTTTAACAATATAAGGATTAACATCGGATAAATATGATTAATTGAAGACCAATAAAACATGTTATTTCAAGTGTTTATATGAGAACAGGTACAGTAACTATCATACAAGTTTCAGAACAACAACGGATGTGCTACACCCTAGATCAATCCAATGGTAGCACATGATCCAAAGGTAAAACCAAATGTAAGTCTAGAATAGACTGATTAATCAAAGATTTAAACATTCTTAACAAGGCATTAACACATTATTAGTCAATATCTTCATCTGATTAAACAAATGAAAAGGTTCAAAGCATCTCTTTCACTAACTATTTTAAATATTTAATAAAGCTACACTAAAGGTCGAGCGACAATGGTCAAAATCTAAACCAATAGATAAAGATATCAATAAAAATAAAATCATCATTGACTAACATATTCAAAGCTTTAGAAACTAATACTCTTGTAGGTTTAAAAGTACCAGAAACCGCCATGACGGAACCTATGAAGATCGTGAACCAAAAAAATCGGTAAAATCACCCGCAAGAAATATTCAAAGGACCAAGCCTCCAAAGAAAGGTGATTACTTCACAGAAATACCTACAACATTATCAAGGTAGGAATCAAAGAAGTGACTCATTCACAACAAGGTACATTGAAAGACATTATGAAAATCAATAGCCAAGATGGAGTCAAAATAGTACGCACAGAAGCTATGAATCCAGAAGAATACTCATGGGAGGAAAGATTCAAAGAAATCGGAGAAAATCCCATGTATAGTACCTTGTTAAGAACAAAGTAAACCAAATAAAAGATAAATCTTGATGCTCAAGCATGCCACCAGATCGTGTATATCTCATAGGAATAATGGCGTACCACAAGATAAGACTACAAAGCATAGTCACTGGCTTATAAATAAGAGACAATAGGGAAGAGCTAAGAGCATCAGTAAAGAGAAACAATGGAATACAAGGAATACAAATGTATTAAATTTTTGTTCTACAAATATTTAAGGCGAAGGATGCACGTGAAGAAAAAGCATGGTTTCAATTTTCAAGAAAACCATTCAAATCCGCGCTTCGACGGAATATAGTTACCAGGGGAGCACTTCGACGGAGTATAGTTATGGAAGCAAATTATAGATGTTTCCAGATCTTGTTGTCCATTCCCATATTCTTCCTACTTACCACTACCCTCCTCCTCCTGGGTATTCCTCCTTGACCATCCTGACATTTTTCCTAGTATGTCACCCTCACCCACTACCGCTTCTTATCATTTACCCCCGTAATTCCATCCATCAGACCCTCACCATCCTTACTTCTTCACTCTATCTCGTGATCAGTGCAACTCCATTTGTTTGCCACTGGCACGCCACCCCTTGTCTTCACCATTACATCGAGCCCCCCTCCGTCCTTCGTCTAATATTCATGATAACAGCCTGATCGAGCCTTAGCGACAAATCATAGTGACCGGGACAAGCAGAACAAAGAGGAAAATTATAACGATGAATCCTTAGTTTCTAGGGCCAACTAAGAGAGCAAAAAGGCCAAATTAAAATAACAAAGAGCTCCCTTCAGTCTAGAGAAGAACCTTAACAGTCAGTTCAGAGCCGCACCAGCTGGACAACATATAGAATGGATTCAATCAGATGATGCCAAGTGTACAACTAGAATTCAACCAAGAATAACAGAATCAAGAACCAACAACTATAAAAGGAAGCAGGTAGGTCTGGATTCTGCATCAAGCAATTAGAGAATAGCATTTTTGCTAAGAGGTATACTTGAGTGCCCTATTAGTTGTGTTGTTGTATTTTCTTTGTGTCTATTTTATTTTATTCATTCTTTCTTCCTCCCCTTGTTGTGCAGGATTGTATGATAGGAAAGCGTTCAAGAAGCTGAGAATATTTCCAGCCTTATTGAGCCTAGGATTCAGAGATTCTTCTGTTACCATATTGGAACAAGGAGAGTTGGAGAGACCTGTTACATTATTTGAACAGAGTCCTCTTCATTGTATTGATGTATTTCTTTAAGAAAAATAGAGTTAAAAGGCATCCCGCCCACTCTGCATGTAATATTTTATGAAATCAATACAATTCTGGGTTTTATTCCTGTCATTTCTTTGTCTCAGTATTGTGTGTATCTGTATAATGGGTTACATTATTTGAATGCATTATATACGTTTCTTTCATTGGTTAACTCTTGATTTTATTACGATATTCGAATGAGATTAAGAACGCCAATTTTCTTCTCCCCTTCTCTCTGTTTCATATTAAAATTGTTGTTAAATTGCTATAACAACCCAATGAATCTAGGCACCGGTCTACATAAGGCATAACAGTTGGTTATTTTCATGCTTGGTCATTTTAATAAGAATACTTATAGTTTAATATAAATCTGGAGCATGCAAATTAGAAGTTTAATTGTAGAATTGCCGTTGGGGTTTCCTTACCCGTTCTGCCATCTTTTATAGCAATATTCGGGTTTAACAGAACATGAGGCAGGTCGACCAGAGCCTGTAATAGCTCGTTGGTTTCAAATGGGTTCTTGTAGCATGACAATTGATTTCCTATGGATGCAAGAATCGGTTCCAATAGACCCATTAGTTTGTGCAATCTCATTTACAAAATCATCACCATGATCATGGCCAATAGAATGAAAGGAATTATTTCCCTCATCATTGATCCCTATCAGGGAAGCTCAGTTAAATGATGCCTCATCAATGATGGTGTGATCACCATCCACGAGCTCATTAATTCCCTTTCCAAAAGCAAGAAAGTAGACCTTCTCCTCAAGCTTCACATGAACAAATTTTTGCTAGAGTTTCATGGGACTTCTTCATTTTTCTCCTGCATTTTGGATTTCATGCTGAGTGGGTCTCCCTCATTCAAGAATGCATTTCTATGCCATGGTTCTTATTTCTTGTTAATGGTTCCTATTGGGATAAAAATATTGGTTAAATTATATGTTGATGTCACACCTCTTCCACTTAATTGTCAACCTAGATATGTTCATAATATTACAATGTACCAAGTAGAGATATACTAAAATACTTCTAAGATGAGTCTGCTAATTCTACAATTTGGGAGGTGTTGTTTATATAGCATTCATTTCAATCCAAACCATTTAATATACATAATGTAAATTTTTGAAAATGAAATCACACCACACTTGAAGGAATAAAAGAAAGAAGTAAACAAATCAAATTGCAGAAAAATATTTGAATGCAAGAAAACAGAATAAATAAACACAACTAAAATAAAATTATAGAAAAGTAAAGGAGAGGGTAGGAATACTATCCAATAGTGGGCCTAGGATCTAGCAAATTCTACCTAGTAAAGTACGTATGTCGAACTAAATTAGAGAACTTCGAATTAATATTATTGCATAAATGAATTTAGATTACATTAGGTTCCTTTGCTATTTTCTCCTCATTTTTAAGAGAAGTCTTATGCGTATATATCACATAGTTTTCTCTATGGCAATATTTATATTGTTCTTACAATAGAAAATCTCTATTATAGACGTGATTACAATAAAAACACCCTAATTTGGTCAGTGTATTCATAAGAAAATTTATTTTCTACATAATTTGTCTACGATTTCATTAAATCAAATGGATTTTGGTCTTATCTCATTACCATCACTCACATTCTACCTTCAGGAAGTCATTTCTCTGTTCCATATGAAAATAGAGCAGCTGACATGTTCATTTATAAATAATATTTAGGCACCATCAGGTCAAGAGTTCGGCATTTTATTCTGTTTACATGGATTCAACAATATTTGACTTCATAAACTGAAATAAGTTTTAGTTCTATCATAAGACAGGATAAAATCTTGAGTAAGGTGCCTTCCCATCGAAATACGAAAGTAAGATGCCTTTCCATAAAAATACAAGAGTAATGTTATTGGAAATTTTGAGTAGTTTATATTGTCATTGATGTGAAAGGAATATTAGTTTAATGTTGTCGTCATTAAGGACATCAAGTGGTTTTTCCAAAAGCAAGAAGGTCTTGGAAATGAATAGGATATAATACTTATTTTTAATATTATATGCCTAAAAAGGGCCAAAAGGATGAAAACCCAAGAAAGGAGAAGCAAGTTTAAATTAAATAATAATATTTTATTATTATAATATTTCTGGACAAATAACAAGGAGAAGAAAAATGAAGTCCAAATTGAAAACACCCTTGATCAATTTTCAAAGGTTTAATTTAATTCAGATATTTTAATCTTTGATTAAAATTTTAATTTAAATTAATAAAGGAGGCAAAGGTTTTTAAATTTAATATTTAAAAATTAAATTCAAATTTTTAAATTCGAAAAAGGGCCGATGTGAGAAATCAAAAGGTGAATGTGTATTTATATAGGAAATAATTTCCATTTTCTAAGTTCTTCATCACACCTTCGAAAGCGAGAAAGAGAATATCAAGCACCATATCTAAGAAAAGATAATTTGAAATTTCAAAGTGCTTTGAGGGAAACATGGAAACATAATACCATGTAGTGGTTTGACTTCCCACTAACGATGGTAGCACAAATGGTAGTTTGGAGAGAGTTGGGGTTTGCGTGGAAGAGATTATGGTTCGATCCACGTGATCGATGTTTTTGAGGAAAAGCCCATCATTCAAATTGTTTGGCATTTTTGTGAGGTGAGAGGTTTTGTGGGACAACATGCACATTGTGTTTCATGTGGGTGCATAGCCCACTTGGTGGCCCAGCTTGGAGTTAGGGTGTTGGGAGTGCAAAGGTCACATGGTCAAATTCATCGAATTTTTCTCTTGTGGGTAGAACAAAAAAAAGGTATGCAATTCAATTTTATTTTGTGATTGAGTGCTTTGATATTATCATGAATGTTAAGTGCGTAGGGCATTTATAAGGTAAAGGAAAATAAAATTATTTTATTTTGATTTTTGGTGATTGAAATTTATAAGGTGTATAAGGGAGTTTGTTTTGCATGTTGTTTTATGAAATTGTTGAATTGAATATTTTGGAGATTATAACATGTATAAGAGAGTTTGCTTTACATTTTGTTTAATGAAATTGTTGAGTTGAATATTTTAGAGATTATAAGGTGTATAGGGGAGTTTGATATGCATGTTGTTCTAATGAAATTGTTGAGTTGAATGTTGTGAGTTTGGATATTATAAGGTGTGCATGGAAAATTGTTAAGTGTTGTGTTATGGTGAAATTATTGAGTGGAATATTGTTATTTTGGAGATTATAAGGTGTACAGAAGGCTTTGTTATTTTGTATGAAAAATAATCTTTGAGAAATTTATTTTATGGAGACCTTGAGATATGTTGTGATAACCTAACCCTAGTGTTGGTAAAGAAAAATTTGATTGTGCTTAGGACAGGTTTTGAAGACATATCTCCATAAAAATAAACGGTATGGGTACATCTTCCTTGTGAGTAAAATATTATTGGATTGGATGTTGTGAATGCTAAGTTGGAGTGAAAAGTATTGTTTGATAAGCATTGTTGAGTTTGGTATTGAGATATCCAATATTGATTGATGAATATTTTCTAGAATAGAGGTTGATGATAGAAACCTTGTTTGGTAAGCATTATTGGAAATATTGAGTGAGCCTTCATGTGCATTATTAGGGTTTGTGAAAGATCATGAGTATCATTGTTATGTGAGGTTTGTTTGATAAGCATTGTTGAAAAAGCCTTCATTGAGTGTTTGGTTGAGAGGAGTTGATTGAGCTTGGTTGATTGGAAGTTCAAGTTCTGTGAAACAAATTGTTCTATATTCTGAATTGATTTGAGAAAGAGTTTGGAAGTGATTGAGCATTATTGTGAGTGTGAAGAATATTGAGTCGCTAAATTATCTATATATTTTTTGTGATATTGAAAAAGATTCTATGTGAAACTTGTTGGTGTCATTGAAGAGGATTTTGTGATAGATTGAGTTGATTTGAGTAAGCTTTTGTGGAATCTTACAATGCAGATTTGGGATAAGTCTTGATGAAGACTTGTTGAGCAGATTGGAAAAGTTCTAGTGAGAACTTGTTGAGTAGAGTTGAGACAAGTCTTAGTGAATACATTTTGAGAATATTGGACAAGTTCTAGTGAGGACTTGTTGAGAAGAGTTGAGATAAGTCTTTGTGAAGACTTGTTGAGAAGATTGGACAAGTTATAGAGAGGACTTGTGGATAGATTTGAGGTAATTTTTTGATAAGACTTGTGAGCAGAGTTGATTGATTGATTTGTTCAAACCTTGTATTAATGTTTGGGTTAGATCTAGAAAAGTTGATTTGTGATTGATTTAATCTTTGTGTTAAGGCTTGAGGATATATTTGAAGACAATTTTTTGTGTAGATTTGAGGAGAGGTTTGTGCCAGACCAAAGACAAAGATTGAGCATATTTGTGCTAGATCAAAGGACTTTGATTAGTGCATATCAAAGAAAAATATTGAGCATATTTGTACTATATTGAAGGATATGTTTAGTGTAGACCAGAGATAGAGATTGAGCATATTTTTACTAGATCGAAGGACTATGTTTAGTGTAGATCAAATCCAGATATTGATAAGATTTTTGCTAGACCGAAGTACTATGTTCAGTACAAGATCAGAGACAAACATTGAGTAAATTTGTGCTATACTGAAGGACTATGTTTAGTGCAGATTTGAGATAAAGCTAAGAGAAGGCTTTGGAGGAGATAGAGTATAGAGGATGATAGTCTCCAGTGGATAGAGGTACATTAGCTATGGCAGTAAAGATAGATCTTCTGAGTGAGGGTAGGAGTCTTCAATGGATATAGATCCATAAACCAGTGTAGTAGAGGTAATAGTTCTTCTAGAATATCACCAACCAAAGCAGAGGAGAAGGAGTTCTCCTGTAGATAGAGACCAATGAACTTGATTAGGGGATTGCTGTCTCCTTTGGACAGAGGTCCATAACAATTGTAATAGGGAAAGGTTTCCCAAGAGATTTGTTGAGAAAATTTTAATGAAATATTTTCTTTGTGGAGTAGCCCACATTGGGTGAACCACATTAAACTGGTGTCTCTATTGTGTATGGTTATTTGTGCATTGATTTGATTACTGTTGTTGATATTGCCATTGATATATTACATAATATTTATTGGGAAAGAAAAGTAAAAGGTGGTCTTATACTGTTCACCCCCCTATCTGTATAATATTGTGTTCTTCAAATGCATCTTCCTGTTGAAATATGGGAGTAAGGCACCCTTTCATCAAAATACGAGAGTAAGGTTACTTCCCATTTGAAGGCAGGATTAAGACACCCTTCTATTTCATGGTTAAACCCCTTTATTCAGATTCATTAAACTCCTTTTGAAATGGATGATGCTAGGTCCAAGTAGGGCCTCGACGTAGTTATGCACAAAAACAACTAAAGTGATCAATTCTACACACAAAGCACACTTTTCACACAAGTTAGTCAATATACACAATTTCACCATTAAACGCATATAAATATTCATAAAAAGTATAAATCAGAAAAAATACTACTACACAGAACATTAGAAACATATGCAAAATATGAGTAATTATGGTTCTCATAATCCCCCATGCCTAAGGATTTTCAAATCCTCTTGGCACCTTGTATTGGTATTCACCTATTTTATCTACGACCTCCTAGTAAGCCTTATGTGAATAGGTGCACTTTAGGGTAAAGCTTAACATATTCATATGATTTTGCACTTCCTTCAAAAAGTGTTTTCTTGTTGGATTCTTTGCCCTGTAATGTAGCTACCTCTAGGCTAAATACCCCCATATTCTACAGGTATCTATTCATTTTGGAGTATTGGTCCCCAACAGACCCACATATCTACCATAAAATCTACTTAGAAGCAGGATTAATGCTAATCTTAGACTCTCTGGTCACCTTTTTAAAGGCTTTTCTTGCCTTCTTCCCCTCCTTAAAATCTTCTTGAAGCTTGTCAAACTGCTCCTATTTCCTACCAAATACTTCAATGACCCAATCCATTATTCATATGAATTAAGGGCTCGTTGGGCCTTTTATTTTGCCATTCTGGCTCTAGTTATGGGCTTATGTACTTCTACAATTCTAGCCCCAATATTAGACTTTTTTGCTTTTGTGGTTCTAGCCCTGGTTCTAGCCCTGGTTCTACGCTTCTTTTGGGGTGCCCATGTCACTTTCCTCTTAGACCTCAGCTGCATTGAGTGTTCTAGTGTTACTGTGTGAGGGGGAATTTTATCCTCAAGTGTAGGTGGTGTTGTTTCCTTGATGCCAGAGGATTTTGGTCCATGTTCCCCTGGTTCTACCTCGATAGGCACATTTTTAATTTTCTACTCAGCTACTATTTTTTATTCAATAGTTATTTTTGGCACTTCTTGCTCTATCACTGGTGTCTTTATAGGTGATCAACTTGCTGATTTATCTACAAAGTGTGTCAGTTGTTGTGTTGTCTCTGCCTCAGCTTCCTACTTCATTTCTTCTTTGTCAGGTTTCTCACCCTCATCATATGAGACCTCAATTATAGGGGGCTCTTTTCATAACATGGGGTACTCCTACTTGTCTTCATATGCTCTAGCAAAGGTGGATGAAATTTCCTCTGCCTCTGCTTCCTTCTTTTTGGCATATGACTTGAATGGGCTAGAAGAAACATATTTCTCCATACAATCTAGAGAAGTTGTGGGTACTTCCATTACTCAATATATTTGGGTGGTAGCATCTACCTTTGTTTTATAGCTAGCCTTTAGCTGTTGATTCTCCTATTTAAGTTGTTGCACAACATTTTTTAGCTGGTGTATGGTGTTACCTAGTGCTAGATACGTTTTTGTAGCTACTTTCTTAGACACTCTAAAAAGTATCTCCTCGATATTTAATTTTCTCTCCCATATGAAGGCTTATTTTTTTACCTTTTGTAGTTATTATTATATATTTCCTTGAGACTTCTAGATAGAGGGTTCACCATTGTCCAGGTTTTGTAGTACTTGGGTCATTGTTTCTTTTGTGATCATCTCAACTTCCTTGCCATCGCTAGATGAGTTATGGATGACCAAGGCTACCAACTACTTCATCCTACTCCTGGTTCTTGGGTAGTCAGCTATTCAAACAGGGCTAGGGATTATTTTCCTAACCTCTTTATTTTTTTGTGGAGAGGAGGTCAATGAGCTTTGCCCTACTTCCCCTTTGACTAGATCATACTGGAAGTTAGGTGTTTTTTCTGCTACAAGCTCCTCTATGGTTGATGGCTTGAAGAATTTGGGCATCTATTTAGTAGTTGGTTGTTGCTGGGAGTTAGGCACTTTGGTCCTCTTCTCCTCTACCTCTAGCACTTCTTTGTGTGCCTCTGTAACTGACTATTATTGGGAGTTAGGCACCTCAGCATTCTCCTTCTCTACTTATGGCACTTTGTTGTGTGCCCCTACAACTAACTATTATTGGGAGTTAGGCACCTTGCTCTTCTCCTTATCTACCCCTAGCACTCCTCTGTGTGCCTCTACATACTATATTAGGGCTGAAATTAGCTCATGATGTGCTAGGGTAGAGGTCGTCCCTACCTGGTATCACTTAGCTTCATCTTGTAGAGCATGAGCCAGGTAGAATGAGATATTAATCTTTACTCCATGCAATAGGTGGCTCAAGAACCTCATATGGTTGGCATTCAGGTGCATATACTTGCCTATGCAAGTAAATAACCTAGCCACCTGGTCAAAAATCTATTACTAGAGCCCTAGGAGGTCACATTTTGGTAACCCCAAGCATATCAATTTCATTGGTAGGTGCCCAAGGAGTTGTTCTATGCACTCAACTAGAGATTCTTCCTTGTAAATATGGTCCCCTATTTGAGGGAGACCAGTTATGGCTGCAACATACTCCTCTATGACTGGAATTTCTAGTCTACATAGTCGAGCAACTTCCTTGTCCACAGACACAATGAACTCCTCTACTGCTTCCAAGTCCTAGTTTTGGATGACCAAGTGGCAATAGTCCATCCACTCAATAACTTCAAATTGGGCTCAAACCTCTTCATTAATTCCTACCACATTGTAGGGTTTACTTTTCTTCTAACTATGGTTCATCAATTTTCCTCCCATTATGGAAAATTTGATTTGTGTCTACTTCTACAACTTTTCTCTATTCTCTAGGTTTATCTATAACTATTTTATCATTTCACTGCATGAAGGTGCCTCTTCAATTGTGGAGGTAGGTGCATTCTATTTTGCATGGAGGACTATGAGGGTGGCCTTTCCCAATCGATGTTTGACATGTCATGCTAGACAAAGTGGGTGATCGATGGTTGGATGTTTTTGCTAATGTTGTTATGACACTATTTTTAGAAATGTTCTAATTATGAAAATTATATGCATCTAATAGAAAATCATGTACATACCTCATTGGTGATCCATGCATACCAAGCGTGACGATGATCGTGGAGTGTTCTAATTCATTATTTCATGACAATCGAAATGACTGCATATTCCCCATGTGAGAAATTTCTTTGAACTATTCTTCTTGGGTACTACAAAAAATATTCATTCAAAGTCTCATGCTAAAAATAAGAAATATCAATGGTCTACGTGGGATGACACACATCCCTATGTTGATTGCTTTGGAACGTGTTGAAATCCTTCATAGGATTTTGCAATAATTTCCCATGAAATATTTGACCTTTTCATCATGTGGGATGTTGATGTGGCTTCAGTCTGCTTCCCAATGCCACCAAATTATTTATGTCGCATACAGGTGCTTAACGAAAGGTAGGTGCATTTTCATTGAGAAATAGGTACCTTAATCAGAATGTAGATAAGCACCTTACTTCAGGTACATGGGAGTCAAGTGCCTTCCTAATGGAAGTTAGGCACCTTCCTCCAGATACACGAGAGTTAGGCACCTTCCTAATGGAAGTTAGGTACCTTCCTCCAAATACATGAGAGTTAGGCACCTTTCTAATAGAAGTTAGATACTTTCCTCTAGATACACGAGAGTTAGGTACCTTCCTAATAGGAGTTAGGCACCAAACCCTAGCATGTGTATCGGATATCGATTTCAGCTTGCTTGATGATAGGCGCCTATCTCTAGTGGATGGGAGATAGGTGCCAATCTATCACTTTGAAAAACTCTCGAGTCAGGTACCTTTATGGGAATTAGGTGCTCTTCCTCATATATGAGACTTTTCAATAGGAGTTAGGTGCCCTTGAAGTACTCGAGAGTTAGGTGCCTCCCTATAGCTAAAAATTCAACATCTACTAGCATGTTCTGTAGTCAATGCTTCCTAGTTGATCAGGCCTTTCAATACTTCCATGAGCTCCATCAACAACTACTTGTCCGAACACGTAGATGGGCATTTCTCTTCTTGCAAATATTTCACACCCACGTACGTATCCAGATTGTGACTATCCCCTCCATATGGGAACAATCAAGCTTCTACTCCTAGAAAACTAGAAATCATGCAGGTTCATGGATCCTGTGCCTGTTAGGCCTAGGTCTCCCAGGTTGCCTACAACATGCATTCAGGGCATCATACCTGCAAAAGCTAAAAATAAAAACTAAAAAGTAGTAAGATGCAAGTCAGTGGAATCTATGCCTGATAGGCCTAGGTTTCCTAGGCTACCTATAGATTGCACTCAGAGCACTGTACCTACAAAATAGAAATACAAGCAAAGAAAGAAAAATAAAAGAATAATTTTTTTTTGGGTGGACATTCCTATCCATCGATTTATAAAATTTTAAAAATTTTCAATCAAATGGGGTCTCCCCCATGCCTATCTTGGACTCCATCATAATATTTTTAGATATGTGGTAAGGTCGTAACCTATGACCATTAACTATTAGTATGGTGTTGCTACCATCAATAGTTATGATGCGCACAACACCATTATTGATCAGTTCAATCACTTCGTATGGCCCCATCCATCATTGCATCAACTTACCTTTTTGCTCCTAAAATTAGGAATCATACAATAGCACCCACTCTCCTACTTTGAACTACTTCAGCCTAATGTGGTGGTCATGCCATTGTGTCCTTTGTCTCTAGATGACCTCTATTCTATGTAGAGCATCTAACCGGTGTTCATCCAACTGATTCAGTTGTTGAATCCACTCTTTTTGTGCATCATCCAGGCTTAGGTTCAATTCTACTATAGTCTTGAGGGTTCTAATTTCGAACTCAATGGGCATCATTACATTCTTCCCATACACCAATTGGAAAGGTGTGAAACCAGTAGTTGTTTTCCATGCAGTCCTATAGGCCCATACTACCTCTAGAAACCTCATAGCCCAATATTTTATATGTTGTTGTATAATTTTCATGAGGATATTCTCCAACTCTCTATTGGTGACCTCTACCTATCCATTTTCTTGAGGATGATAAGGGGTGGTCTTGTTATGCCTGATCCTATATTATTGCATGATTTCTTGAATCAACCTTGAGGTGAATTGGGGACCCTGATCAGTAGTGATCTCTCTGGGTACTCCAAACCTTGTGAAGATGTGTGAAAATAGGAAGTCTACTATAGATTTCTCCTTGGAATCCCTTAGTGCCTGTACTTCAACCCACTTGGTTACATAATCAGTACAAACCAAAATATACCTTTTTCCTACTGATTGTGGGTTGATTGGCCCTACGAAATCCATCCCCCATTTATCAAATGGTTCAATGTGAACATGTGGTTGGAGGGGCATCTCATCTCTGAATGTTGGTCTACCCATCCTTTGGCATTGATCACACTGATTTGCATATTTGGTTGCATCCTTGAATAGCGAGGGCCTAGTAATATCCGGTCTGCAATATCTTGAATGTAGTCCTTTTTCCTACAAAGTGGCCACCACAAGGTTCATCATGATAGGATTTAAGGATTTTTGAAAACTCATGCTCAGCAACACACCTCCTCATGATTTGATCAGGCCCTATTTTGAATAGATAACCATCAATCCATGAGAAGGTTGCACTCTTCTCTATTAATATCCACTTTTCATGGGGTGAGAGTGTAGGGGATACTCTACCAGTGGCTAAGTAATTAGCCATATCTACATACCATGGTGTTTGTTCACTCAGAGAGAAAATATGTTCATCTAGGAATTGATCTTCTATAGTTGAATGGTCTAGAGGTGTCAGCCTTGATAGAAAGTCTACAACTACATTATCCTTACCTAGTTTGTCGATGATGGTAACATCAAACTCTTGTAGGAGTAGAAGCCACCTGATTATTCTACCATTAATTGTAGGTTTGTTCATCATATATCTAATGGTTGCATGGTCAGTGTGTACAAAGACCTTGTACCCTATAATGTAGTGGTAGAATTTGTTGATGGTATGGACAACTGCAAGGAATTCCTTCTCAGTGATAGTGTAGTTGAACTCAGCCCCAGTGAGATGCTTGCTGACATAGTAGATGGCGTAAAACTCCTCACCATATTTCTATCCTAGAACTACCCCTATAGCATTGTTAGATGCATCAGAATATATATGGAAGGGGATGGCCCAGTTTGGGCCTCACAGTACTGGAGTAGTGATCAACTTCTCCTTCAGAATATAGAAGGCTTGTTCACACTCCTCTATCCAGACAAACTCTACATTTTTGGATAGCAAAGTGTGCAATGGTCTAGAAATTTTGTTGAAGTCTGCTATGAATCTCTTGTAATACCCAATAGAGCCAAGAAAGCTCCTGACATCTCTCTATGTTGTAGGACTAGGTAGATCTTTAATAACTTCAATATTTTTCTTGTCCACCCTTATCCCTCTTGTAGAGAGGTGGTGCCCTAGAACAATCCCTTCTTGCATCATCATGAAGCACTTTTCATTGCTCAGGGATAGGTTGGTCTCTTCACACCATTGGAGTACATGTTCCAGGTTGGTCATAGCCTCTTCAAAGGTTTCACCATACACAATGAAGTCATCCATGTATATCTCCACTACTTCTCCCATCATATCAGAAAAAATGCTCAACACTACCCTCTAAAAAGTGGTTGGTGCATTGCACAGATCGAAGGGTAGAACTCTATAAGCAAATGTACCCTAGGGACAAGTAAATTTTATCTTGTCCTGATCTTCTTCTCCAATATAGATCTAGTTATACCCACTGAATCCATCCAAAAAGAAGTACTTCCTTCCTACTAGTGTATCAAGAACCTAGTCAACAAAAGGTAATGGGAAGTGGTCCTTTTTAGTTGCTTTGTTCAACAATCTATAGTCAACATAGATCTACCACTTCCCATTCTTTTTGGGCACCACCACCAGAGGTGACACCCACTCACTATCAGATATGGGGTAAATGAATCCAGCTGATAGGAGTTTCTACAACTCTACCTTGACTATCTCCTTCATGGTGGGGTTCATTCTTCGTTGTGGCTACCTGATCGGACTTGCTTGTTCTTCCAAGTAAATGTGATGGGTACAAGTCTCTAGAGTGATCCCTCTCATATATGAATAATCCCAAGAAAAATCCTATTGATGCCTAGTCAGTATCTCTTTCAATGTTATCAGTTGAGTTGGTGTCAACTCACTACTGACATTCAACATTTTTCTAGGCTCAATCTGAATTTGTTTGACATGGTGGTCTTGGTTGCCTACCAATGGTGACTCTAGAGAGATGTGGGAGGATTCTCCATGGAAGAAATTTGTAATAATTCTATCCTCATCAACCTCATTCTCCAACTCCATCAATGCCATTATAGGCTGCACCATTGATAATGTTCCATCATCCTGATTTTCCCATATGGGCTCTCCCAATGCATCAACGAACTATGCAGGTGGAGAGATGGTCATATTTTTAACATTTTGACCATCTAAAATAGTCATCTATCCATTTTGATAGCTTATATATGCATATATTATTGCCAGCCAAGGCCTTCCTAGGATGAGTGGATAGCCCCCCAGTCTAGACTTGGATTGTAGTACCAAAAAATTTATTAGGTATTCCCATGCATCCACCATCATGATGATATCCTCCAACATTCCTTCTAGTGATACAGTTGATCTATCAACCAACTATAGGATGGTCTTGGTAGGCTTCAAGCCTATGAGCTTAAGCTTCTGCATGGTCTCCTTTGGCATCACATTGATGGTTGCTCCTAGGTCCACTAAAGTGTTGGCCAATGAGTGGCCACCAATCTTCACTATCAAGATCGGGTTACCTAGGTCTGCATATTTGGGGTGGTAGGTATTTCCTAGCATTAGGTCAACCAATTTCCCATCATATTTATTATCTAGGTTGGCTTACGACCTAGCCTTCTCAAACATAGCTCCTTGATAGCCTTAGTGTAGATCGAGACATCTCTTATGGCTTGGAACAAAGGGATTATCACTATCAAATTCTTCAGACTTGAGAGGATATCAAATTTTGGTTGTATTGGCTTTCTTTGCTCCTATAACCTTTTGGGAAAAGGAGGAGCTTCTTCTTCAATCTTCTTAACAGTTGGTTCTTCATCAACCTCTTCAACCAGAGGTGATTCTCCTATTATAATATGTACATCCTCCTCCTCTTCTATCAAAGGAGGAGCCTCTACTCCTAATTGTCTACCTGACCTTAATTGTACAAGATTGCAATTCCTAATATTATACATAGGAAACACCTCACTTTCCAATTGGTATGCTTGTTGGTTTATCTTGTTGTTGGGATTGACTATGGGCTATGCTGGGAGTTGTGTAGGCCTCACTATAGGGGGAGCTGGTAAGCTTTGTTATAGCAAAGCCTGAACTACATTTGGTGGAGCTACATTCCATGGGTTGTAGTTTCTCCATTGCTACCCTGGTTGTTGATATGGCATCCATGGGTACTGATTTGAGAATGATGCTCCCTAGGAGGTATTCATCCAGGGTGGTTGTCCCCACCATCCCATATTGGGTGGTTGGGCCTACCCTTGTGGCATGTAATTTCCCCTCCATAGGGTGGCATTCCTGCTAGCATATTCCCCATAGGGGGTTGCTACTAGTTTCTTGATTTCCCATGAAGTATGCTTCTAAAACTTTAGCATCCTCTTTGATAGTTGGTAGTTGTGGGTACAATCTAGTCTTGTGATTATTTTGACAAACAGTGCATACCCTGATCTTGTCTTTAGGACACACATTCCTTGCATGATTTCCTCTACATTTTGGATAGAAATAAGCCAATGTTACCTCATTCTCTTGCTTCTTCTTTGCTAGTAGGAGAGTATCCATTTGTAGTGCTAGGGAAGATAACATTTTGCTCTTCAAGTCCTCCAACATGTTGCCTATCTCTATATTTGTGACTGAGGTTATTGACTTAGTGATCCTAGAGGTTGGTTTACCTTTTCTTCAAGAATAATTTTGACATAATTATCGGATGTTTGACATCTGGTGTTGGTAAATATCTCCTCTAGAGATCATATTCAGTGCTTCAAGAGATTCACTATTGAGTCCCCTTAAGAAGATGCTTCTAAGGGACTTGTCACTTAGCTTTGCATGGGGAGATCTTTACAAATTGAAATTGAATCTATCCCAATACTCCTCCAATGATTCATCTTCCTTCTGCATCATGTTCAGGACTTCCTCTCTTGAATCCCATGCTCTACCAAAATCTTGGTATTGCTCTAGGAAGAGCTTTTTCATCTCCTCCTAGGTAGTGATCTGCTTGTTCCCCAAGCTGATGAACCAGCACAGGGCTGAATCATCCAATGTTGAAGGAAATAATTTCAACTTTTGGGCATCCATCTTATAGTCCATAAACCTGCACAATACATCAAACTTGAACAAAAATAGGTCTAGGTCTTCTGTTGGGAATCCTTTGAAGGTAGGAATATGGGTAGGGGATATGTTCTTCATTTTTGTTTCTCCCCTAGCCTCTTCTATTGGGAAGCTAAATTTGGTTGATGTCTCTTCTACCTCAACCATTTTTTCAGGAAATGTGGTCTCTAGATCTATTGTCCTTGAAGTAATTTCTAAGGCCTTCCAATCACTCTAAGTTTTATGCACAAGAATCTTCAAATCAATTGGTGAAATGGTTCCATCCTCAATAGCTTTCCACTACTGTTCATACAACAGATCCTCTTCATATGGGGTTCTTTTAAACAAAGGATTTTATATTATCCGCTCTTCACTCAGGTTTGGATGATTTGGTATAGAAGAGCTTTGTGCAAAAATTGGGTGCTCAATCCAATGCACTGGTCGAAGTAACTATGGGGACACTATTTCAGGTTTAGAGTCTACAACTGGTTCAAAATTTTCCTGTGGGCTCTTACTTTTAAGAAAATGACCATATGGTCCTCTATTTCTTGGTGGACTCATGCAAGATCAAGGAAAAATTTCTACAGGCTTGAATCAGAATTCCTGTAGAACTAGGTATTGTAATGGTATCTACTATTGGCACATCCTCGAAAATGGTACCAAAATGTTGGGGTAAAAATATTGGTTAAATTCTACATTGATGTCATAGCCCTTTCACTTAATTGTCAACCCAGGGATGTTTGTAAACTTATGATGTACCAAGTAGAGATATACTACAATACCTCTGAGATGAGTCCACTAACTCTATAGTTTTGGGGGTGTTGTTTGTATAGCATTCATTTCAATCCAAACCACTTAATCTATAGAACATAAATTGTTGGAAATGAAATCACACCACACTTGCAAAAATGAAAGAAAGTAGTAAATAAATCAAATTGCAGAAAAACAATCGAATGCAGGAAAATAGAATAAATAAACACAACTGAAATGAAATTACAGAAAAGTAAAGGAGAGGGGAGGAATACTGGCCAAGAGTGGGCCCAGGCTCTAGCAGATTCCACCTGGTTAAATATGTATGCCGAACTAAATTAGAGAACTTCGAATGAATATTATTGCATAAATGAAATTACATTACAGTCTGATTCCTTTGCTATTTTTCTCCTTCTTTCTCAGAGAAGTCCTATGTGTATATATATCACATAGGTTTCTCTGTTGCAATATTTATATTATTTACTAAAAATGTGATTACAATAACAACACACTAATTTAGGAAAATTTGGTGTATTCAGAATAGATTTTGTTTGTTGCATCATTTGTCTATGATCTAGTTAAATCAAATGGCTTTCGGTCTTATCTCATCATCGTCACTCACGTTCTACCTTTGGGAAGTCGTTACTCTATTTCATACGAAAATAGAGTAGCTAACATGTTCATCGGTTAATGAGAGTTAGGCACCATCAGGTCGGGAGTTAGGCACTTTGTTCTGCTTACGTGGAGTCAACCATATTTGACTTCATCAATGGAAATAAGGTGCCTTTCCATCAAAGATGGGAGCAAGGTGCCTTCCCATCGAAATATGGGAGTAAGGCGCCTTTCCATCGAAATACTGGAGTAAGGCACCTTCCCATCGGAATATGGGAGTAAGGCACCTTTCCATCGAAATATGGGAGTAAGGCACCTTCCCATCGAAATATGGGAGTAAGGTGCCCTTCTCTTTCATGGTTGAACTCCTTCCTTAAGATTCATTGAACTCCTTTTGAAAATGGATGATGCCAGGTCCAAGTGGGACCTCGACGTAGTTATGCAGAAAACAACTAAAGTGATCAAATCTACACACAAAGCACACTTTTCACACAAGTTAGGCAACATACACAATTTTACCATTAAATACATATAAATATTCATAAAAAGTACAAATATGATAAAATACTGCTGCACAAAACATTAGAAACATATGCAAAATATGAGCAATTCCGGTGCTCATCAGTTCCACTACTGGCTATTTTAGAAGCTCTGCAGTCCTTTGGTAGGTAGGCACCCTCTCCCCTTTTATTTTAATTATTCTTGTTGAATCCTTGGGCAGATATCTCAAGGCTACTTTCTCTTTGGGATCCATTTATAGCATTATGGCTTACTCCACCTCCTAAACCATTATTCACCAATAGTGTGTTGATGATACCATTATTGCCACTCTTTATTCTATTCTTCAAGCCAAAGTCATCAAAAAAATCCTAAACCTTTGCGAGGAAGTGGCGGTTCAAAAGGTCAACTTTAAAAAAAGCAAAGTCTTCTTTGTCAACACCCCATTTCTCTACCAAGTTAATATAGCTACAATGTTGGGCTACTCCATTTTTGATCTCCCCTCCACCTATATTGGTCTCCCCATAATTTCTATAAAGCCTCCTGAGAGCATCTGGAATATGGTTATCTAAATAATTTCTAGGAAATTGGTGGGTTGGAAGGACGCTCTCCTCAGTAAAGCAGTTAAGATAGTTCTAGTTCAACCTTACCTTAAGAACATCCCTGTTTATTTCATGTCTATTTTTAAAGCCTTGACAATAATTTGGGAAAAGATTGAACAAAATAAAAAAATATTTCTATGTTTTGGTTTTTAAGATAGGAACAAAATTCACCTTGTGTATTGGAATCATGTCTATTCCCCTAAGAATCAAGGAGGATTGGGTCTTTGAAGGATAGTCAAAATGAACTTGGCTCTCATTGCTAAACAAGGCTAGCAAATTCTCTCCAATACCAAAACCTTATGGGTGGATATTTTTCAAAGCAAATACCATCAAAGGAACTCTCTCCTCGATGACAGGCCTCTCCTTGAAATATCCTTGTTTTGGAACTCTATGGTTAAATTAAGACACATCCTCAAAAAAGGACTTCAATGGAGGATCAGTGATGGGCATCTAATCTGGTTTAGGGAAGACCCATGGTTAAAATTTAAACCATTTTTGTCTCTTCCCTAATTCTCCCTTGTCAAAGAGGTTACCAATCACATATTTGGAATAATGGTATCTGATTACATTGAGGATTGTCCATCTCAGATGTAGAAAACTATTCCTTTAGAAGGCCTATTGAGTATTCAAATGAATGCAGTTAAATCCCTATCCATGGCCCTCAAAATCATTGCCATTCCTATATCTCCTAGTCCTAATTATCCATTTTGAAATACCAATGAGGATGGTGCTTTCACTGTTAAATTTGTTTATTGTATCGTGGATCTATATTTTCCTTCAAATATTATTTGGCTTTCACATTTGACTCCTAAAATCTTAATTTTTTCTTGGTTAGTCTTTCAGAATTGAGTGATGACGATTGACAACATCATTTTGATGGGTATGAACCTGTCGAACCACTATGTCCTATGTTCCAACAATTGGGAGTTAGTTTTCCACTTGTTCCTCTCCTATCCTTTATCTTATTCCTTACTGTATTCCATCTTCACATCCTTCCATATCACTATAGCCCAACCCAATTCCATTCTTGATTTGTTCACCTAATGACCTCAGCCCTTCCGTCATCCTCGTCTCCGCTCCTTATGGTATTTCTATTGGGCCCATTTTCTTTGGTCAATCTGAATAGAGAGGAACAAAAGGATTTTTGATAGGTATCATATCGAGGCTTCTTCCATCCTTATGCAGATCCTCAGCTCAACAACTGAGAATGCTCGGCTTGTTCCCTTAGATGACATTCCATGCAAGGGCATTGAATATTATATTTTAACTCATTTTAACCTTACTACTATGGTGGTCAGTATACATTACCCCCCATTGACCACTCAACTATGCATTAGGTCCCTCTACCAACTAGGTGGATTAAACCCAATTTTTACGATGCCTTTAAGGAGAACCCAAGAAAATCTAGTGGAGGTGGAATTGTTAGAGGTGATGTGGGTAGGGTTATTTTGGCATTTTTTGAGGGCATCAGTAGCCAGAATAATCATGTGGCAGAAGCTTGAGCCCTCCACCAAGGCCTCTCCATACTGAGCCACTTTTATTTCACTAATATTATTGTTGAAGGTGATTCACTCAACATCATCAATGCAATCAAAGCTACATTTGAGCCTAGTATTGGTAATCTACATAATATAATTGATGATTCCAATAGTTTACTTGTAAACTATTTAAATGTGATCATCCAACATACTTATCAGGAAGGGAATAAAGTAGTGGATGCCATGAAAAACTTCACAACCTTTGAAGACAAGCTCCAAGTGTGGTATGACCACTACCCCTGAGGCATTTTACTGATCATAATAAAAATGAAACAATATTTATCTAAGTGGTTTTTTCAAGCAAGGGATACCAGGTGGTAGGAATGGAGGTACCTTTGTTAGTGGTCTCTTAGTGACCATAGTGATCATAAAATTATTATGGGCTCTCCTCTATCATTGCACAGGCCTCATAATCAATCCAATATCTGCCATAGGGAAGATTTTGGTCACCACTATCCTAATTATAGGTTGACCCATATGAAGGTATTCTTATACAACTTCATCCATCATTACACTCACCAAGGGCAAAGGTTCACGTGGCTTGGTTCGGGGTGTGGATTTCCCTCATGGGCTCTTTACCCACTAATGGTTATCTTGATAATAATTTCTATATGTGGCATCATAAGGCAAATTTCATATGCACTCATATCGACCATCGTATACCCTCACAATTGGATGATTCCTTTGTATTGTGTACTTTTAGGGAATAGTTTTTGCTAGTCATAACTTTTGATAATAATTATTTCCCAAGGTGAGACTTATCCTAAGGTAGTAGTCTCTTCCTCTCAGCATGGCCTCTCCTCGAGCAACATTCTTCTCTAATTGGATGTTATGAGATCAGGTAAATCAAAGTGCTTATTCTTATGTGCATTAGAATAATGTAGATAGATCAATGATGTACCATCATCAGTGACACATATTACGAAGTGAGAGTTATATTTCTATCTTGGGTAGCCATAAATTCCCATACAATACCTAGATCTTGGTCTCCTAAGTTATCTTTTGTTTGTGTTAGTTTATTTATCTTTCTATCTGTGTAGAGTGCTTGGGGGGACTTCATCCAGTTATCCTACTTTCTAATCACTTTTCTTGAGCCCACTTCCCTCTAGGTTGATGTGTTGGTCGAAAATTTCTTGACTCTTTACCAATTGTTGCCTTTTATTCAAAAGTTCTAGGGTAATGATCCTGAAGTGTTTGATGATTTTTTTGCAACTTGGGATAAAGGGTAGGTCGATATCAAGCGATTAAAGTTTAGAGTCAATATTTGTTTGATTATTGTAGACTAAAAGCTCCCCATTTATGGAGATAATATTCATAGAGACAAACATACATTGGTTGGTGATCTTGTCCATTTTCAGGATGGAGGCAAGTGCCTCGATAAGGAGAAATTAAATATTGTGTGGAAAAGTATTTCCCTACCCTAGATTAAGTTTATGGTTCCAATCATGGAATATATTATGGTGGATAAAATCAACATCCCTCTAAGAATCTATCACATTGCCTTATTGAACCATATGGGGTCTCTAAAGGACAAATATTCCAAAGTTCTTATTCAAGTCCATCTCACATTCTATTGATACTGTTCATGAGGGGTCATCCACCCACTCTAAGAATTAAAGGATCCACTTTCTCTTGTACCATTTCACCCTATAGAAAGAAGTAGATAGATGCACTATTGTAGTGATCCGTATCTAAGGAACCAAAATTGAGATCCCTAATAAAAATAAGGATTCAGTGTCTGATGTTGAAATCAAAGGTGAGGCTATCCAGATCTACACCCCTTCCCCTATGAAAAGAAGTCCTTGTCGATTCTCATCTAGTAAGATCACCACTGGGATCAAAATGGAGATGGACTTGTCATATTTTGGCACAAAGGTGACCTTAGCTTCAACAAATAAAATCAAGGTTGAAGGTAGCACTCAGGCTGCTACGGTTGGCAAAGAGTTGAAGAAAAACCCTAGTGGCTACGATTTTGAGCTCTACTTATCTACCCTTCTCCTAGCGGTAAATATCATTGCAACTATGAATGAAGAAGTTGACCTTAAAAAAACTACATATATGTTAGAGCAAGACAACCTTTATGAGTGACTATCCTGCAAGATTTCTATTTTTATCTAGGTTGACGTATTTTTGTGTGCTTCTATTTTTTTAGGATTTACCTATTTTGGTTTGGTTTCCTTGTTAACGTAAAACCATTACGTAAATCCTCTTCATTTTTATTGGATGCTCCGTTGCAGTAATTTCTTCTATGGACTACATCTAGTTTTTTTCCTCTACTAGGTTAACCCTTTGGATTAGTTCTCTAATATTTTCTATGGTTTTCCATTTCCTGGTCTTTTTATTTCATGTCTGGTTTAATGAGGGTCTCCTCTTATGGTCTCGGTGGTCCTCCCACCTTATTTTTATGCACAAAGTTTAGCATCCTTTCAAAGCCCTCTTATCAATCAAAACAAGAAATGAAAAGAAAGGTTTATCTATGGATTAAAGTAGTTGGATTTAACTTAGTAAATACATATGAAATTTATTTGTTTTGTAAACTGAGGGTATGGGACTTTAGTTTATGAAATGAAAGGAAAGGTTTATGTTGGCAATTTGAGTTATTTTGTGTTGTCATTGATGTCACATGGATCACATTGAGTTTTAATGGAAAAAGCACTTCATAAATAACCATTTATGATATTTTGGAGAGCAAGGATATATACAAGGTTTAGTGGCACAAGAGGCATATAATATTTAATTTTTTAAATTTTATATTAATGGTTTTTATTAAAACCAATGGTAAAGGTTTTTATTAAAACCAACGACAAGGGTTTTTATTAAAACCGACGGAAAGGTTTTTTAATAAAACCAATGGAAAGGGTTTTTCATTAAAACCACTATGCTAAGAATTCTCCAAATTATGATGGATGAAAATGTTTTCCAATAAAACCTAGGTGCAAAAAATTTCATGACGAAATTCAAAAGAATGAAGGAAATATCCCAATTCAAAGTGAAAAGGTGAATTATTAAATTTTTATTTATTAATTCTAAGGTCTAAAGTTGAATTACATTATTCACCAACATGCAAAGTTTGGGGATATTAATAAAGTTCATCGACGTCATTCGAAGGATGGAGGTGCATATAAATAAAAGGTTAAAACCTTTGTTTTTTGAAGACTTGACATAGCACATGAGAGAGAGTCGTTGAAAGGGGAGCAGCGAAGAAATAAAGATAAATAACTTTTGATTTGAGAGTAAGGTCAAGTGAACAACATGAGAAAGTGATGTCACGTAGGAGCTTATAGCGCAGTTGGTGGCACGCGAACTTTGCACAAGGTAGGTTCGATGTTAGAATCCCTCCAGGGGCAAAGTGTTTTGCTAAGGAATGAAACTTAAGTTTTTCATATTTGAGCGCAGGTTAATTTGGGTGTTTAGGATTAAATCCCAACATGGGCTGATTCCCACGTGGTAAACACCTCACAATACTAGGTGATAGGAACATAGTTCGACTCCCGTGAAGGTGTGAAGGCACATTTATTTTTGGCAAAGCATTAATGATTTCGAAGGTGGTGAAGGAGCATTAATTTTGGAAAAGGCATTAACGATTTCTAAGATTGCGAAGGCTACGAATTTCAAAAAAAAGTATTTATCTCTGGCACCTAGTAATATTTGATATTGCCAAAGCTTTGGTGCATTGAAAATAATTTCTATTAGAACTAGGGAGTCATAAGTTATTTAGTGAAAATAAATGATTTTTGTATGTGCTTAGGGAGTTATAAGGTGTGAATTTAAATATTTGTGATTGTTGTATGTGGAGTTATAAGGTGTGGAATTGAAAATAAAAGCATAGGTGCTTGTTGTATGTGTTAATTAAATAAGAGAGTCATAAGGCTGAAAAGTGTTGAACTTGTTATATGTCCTAGTGCATGATTTAATTATGAAATTAAACTAGGAACTTGAGACCTAGTTAATTGCTACCTTGAGTTAGAAAACATGCACATGAGTTAGGGTTTGAATTTGAAGAAAAATTGCTTTATTATGTGCCTTGGCTATTGAGAGGAAGTGGATGGATTAGAAAATTAATTTTATGGATAAAATTGATGCTTGAGTTCCATGATTGCTTTAGTGGAGTTCATTGAGAGTATTGCCATTATTGAGGAGGTTTTTTCTATTGCTTTGAGGAAATTATTGTTGGTTACTTTTTTATTACATTGCCACTATTTGAGACCATTGAGGAGATAATTTTCTAGTAACTTGTAGATACATTTACCTTTCATTTGAGGAGATCATTGTTGGCTATTTGAGAGCTCTTTGCTTGAGTGAATTGTGCTTTTTTCTTGAGAGCTTATTGACATTGCATGAGGAAGGTATTATTGAGAACCTATTGCTATCACTTGTGGAGATTGTCCTTGGTTGTTTGAAGTCCTCATTGTTATTTCTTGGAGATATTTTCATTAGAGAGCTCCTTTTCCATACATTTGAGAGTACATTGTTGATCATTGTTGTCATCCATTGAAGAGTGCATTGCCATTCATTGTTGAGCACATTGTTTAGTATTGTCATCATTTACTTGTTATCCATTTCTGAGTTCATCATTGAGCCTTGCCTTTGATGATTTATGGTTGAGATTTGAGTGCTACTTGAGAGTCATTGGTTGAGCCTTTTATGAAGGATTTTGGGATAGATTTGTGGACATATTTGGGACAACATTTGTGCATCATTGGTTGAGCCTTTTGTGAAATATTTTGGGATATATTTGTGGACAGATTTGGGACAATATTTGTGCATCATTGATTGATCCTTTTGTGAAGGATTTGAGGTCATATTTGGGATGGTATTTGAGCATAATTGTTTGAGCCTTTTGTGAAGGCTTTGAGAACATATTTGGGATACCATTTGAGTAGGATTGTTTGAGCCTTTTGTGAAGGCTTTGAGGACAAATTTGGGACAAAATTTGAGTAGGATTGTTTGAGCCTTATGAGAAGGATTTGAGGTAGAGTTGAGAGTTGTGATAGAGATAGGACAGAAACAAAAAACACATCAACACTAGTTGCCTAGCTGAGAATATCAATGGATAGCCTAGCTGAGTAGATCAGTGGATAGACTAGCTGAGCAAATTAGTGGATAGTCTAGCTGAGCATATCAGTGGATAGCCTAGCTTATCAGATTAGTGGATAGCCTAGCTAAGTAGATTAGTGGATAGCCTAGATGATAATATTAGTGGATAACCTAGCTAATAATATTAGTGGAGAGCCTAGCTGAGCATATCAATGGATAACCTAGCTGATTCGATCAATATATAGCCTAGATGAGTAGATCAGTGGAGAGCCTAGCTAAGCAAATAATTGGATCCCACCTGAGAAAATAAGGACAGCCTAGATTTTAGTAGATCAAAGTAATCATTTTTAGAGGGATAAGGATCCCTATTTCTTTATGAAATATTATAAGAAGATTATCTTGTGGACTACCCCACATTGGGGGAACCATGTTAAATGTTGTGTCTCAATTGTGTGTGGTGATTTATGCACTTGCTTACTATTTTTATCTATGTTATTAATGCATACTACTATATTTGGTTATTACAATTGAGGACACTAATTGGTATTGGTTTGGAAAGAAGTAAAAAGTGGGCACTATACTGTTCAACCCCCATCTCAGTATAAGCTTGTGTTCTTCAATTGGTATCAAAGTGGGTTCTTTCAAAAATGCTAATATCTTGAGGGTATATTATACAAGAACACAGATGGCTTCACAAAATGCATCATCTACAAGTAAGGCTCCACTGTTTTATGGTAACAATTATGCTTTTTGGAGCATGAGAATGAATAACTATTTGATATCACAAGGATATTAGCTATGGAAGATTGTTGCAAAAGAGTATAAGGTTGAATCTAATCCCAAGATAGATAAGACTATCAAGAAATTGGTTGAGATAAATGCAAAGGTAATTAATTGTATTCTGAGTGGGCTACGTGAGAAATATTTTATAAAGGTCATGGAATGTAATTTAGCTAATGAAATGTGGACCAAGTTGCAAAATACCTATGAAGGAGATTCCAAGGTAAAGTTGGCAAAACAACAAACTCATAGAAGAAGATTTGAGGAATTTAAAATAGAATATTATGAAGATATTACAAAGTTCTTGCTTCGAGTTGATGATATTGCTTACACCATGAGTGGTCTAGGATTTGAGATGAAAGAATTAGATTTTATTCAAAAGGTTTTGAGATCACTTCCCATGAAGTATGATACAAAGGTTTCAACGATAGAAGAAAAAATTAATATCAACAAGCTAACAATGGAAGAACTACAAGGAACTCTCACAAATTATGAGATGAGGATAGATAAGCATCAGGCTCCAAAGAAAGAAATTTCATTCAAAGCTTTAGATAAAAATAAAGGGAAAGATCCAGAGATAGATAGATATTCAAATAATGATGAGGAAGCTAACCTCATCAAAAGGAAAAAGGACTCAAGGAATTACAGGGATATGAAGAAAGTCAAATGCTACAAGTGTGGTGATTATGGTCACTATGCAAACAAGTGTCCACATGAAGAAAATAGTGATGATGAAAAATAGGATCACAGAAGAAAAGAAGAAGGAAAGCATAAGCATGAAAAAAATGATAGGTACAAGCAAAGCAAGCATGAGAAGAAGAATAGTTTTCGTAAGAATAAGAAAACCTTATACATTGAAGAAGCAAGTGATGGTTCAGATCACAATGATGAATACTAGTTATATGAAGAAGAATGTACATTCTTTGGAATAAGTTAAGAAATACAAGAACACCTATTCCTAGGTATTGAAGTTAAAGAAGAGGATATATCTATCGAAGAATGACATGAAGAGCTTGCTATAGCCATTGAGCAAACAAAAAGGTACAAGAAGGGTCTAAGAATATTAAAATTATTCATATGCGAAGACTTTGGGCATTTAGATGATGATTACATGTACTACAACAATTGCAACAAGAAAAGTTTATTTGTTGAAAAGAAAGCAACAGTTCCAGTAACAGTTCTAGCAGTAGTTCTACTGACAATTCTAGAAGTAGTGATGATGAAGAAGAGGAATAAGAAAATAAAATAAAAATATTGAAAAGGGAAATCAAAAGTCTTGAAAATAAGGTTCATGAAAATGAAAAGGTCAAATTAATGCTTAATCGACACATTCAAGGTTTCTAAAAATAGCTTCAAGAAACAAAAGAGCTTGGCATCACTATTTTTGAGCAATTGAAGAAGAAGAAAGAAATATGTAATCAGTTAGAAGAAGAAGATCAAAAATTTGTGGGTATCTACATGAATGTGTTAGTATGATTTCAAAGGAATTCAAAAACTTTGGATAACTTTTTGAATTTACAGCGAGATCCATCTATAAATACAGGGCTTGGTTATGAAGGGAAATAAAAAATAAACACACAAGGACCTCTATTTGTATCAGGAGGTTTTGTTTCAAAAATATATAAGGAAGAATTGGTTCCTGAAGAAAAGGAAGTAGCATAAATGGATACTTGCATTTCAAAGGCTATAGATATGTATTCCAATTTGCTATTTGACACAAATGAAGAGAAATAAGAGGAAGATTCCAAAGCACCAAAGGTCTCATATTTCAGGTTTGGGGAGTCACACTCAAAAGGAAAGGAAGTTCTAAAATATGAAAGAAAGGAAGCACATAAGATTCATGAAGAAATTTCCAAAGCTCCTATGGCTCCAAATATCCATTTTGGATCTTGTTTTGAGATAGGTGAATCAAGTGCAAGAGGCAAAGAAATTCTGGAAGAAGAAAGCAAAGAATAAGTTAAGGAAGAATATTTGGATACCACAAATAAGGATCAAGGATACAATGAACAAGTCAAAGATGATCACAATGATAAATTTCAAGAAAGGGTTTATGGATCAAAGAAGTTTAATTTTTCTAGAAGGAACTTCAAAGGAAGAAGGTATGGTTTTCAGGGACATTGCTTCTTATGCAACAATATTGGTCATAGAGCTTCTCAGTGCAAAGAAAATGAGCAACACGATTTTGGTTTTAGAGCTACACAGTTTAGAGGTCATTTTCATAATGATTATGGAAACAGAGCTGCACAATACAGGGTTCAGGAAATGAATGGATATGGAAATTAATTCAAGAAAGAATTCAAGAAATGGGCACCATTCAAAGCCTATAATATCAAGTGTTTTAATTGTAATAAATTTGGACATATTGCAAGATGGTGTAGGACTCAATTCCAAACAGGTTCAAGGCAAGAAGGTCAAGCAGTTTCAAGGCAATAAGGTCAAAAAGGTTCAAGACAAGAAGATCAAGTAACTCATAAAGAAAAGGATATCATAAATATGTGGAAGGAAGTTGACAAAGGAAAGGAACAATTTAATATGGGAGTAAATGTACTCCCACCCAAAAATTAATCACCTCAAGAGAGAAGGTGGTGGGGGGCTAAGCTTAAGAGTCATATATTTTAGCCCCATATGTGTCCCTTTTTCCATTGATGTCAAATGCGGAGATATTTGAGTAAGGGGGAGAGCATTGAGATAGGGGGAGCAGCCTCCAAAGATAACATTGAGATAGGGGGAGTAGCTTCCAAAAAGAACATTGAGATAGGGGAAGCAACCTCCATAGAGAGTATTGAGTTAGGGGGAGCAACTTTGATTTTTAGAAATGGTTTTTGTAGTGATTGTGGTGATTTGCATTAGAGGTGTTGCCATCAATGACAAAAGGGGAGATTTTTGGCAATTTGAGTTATTTTGTGTTGTCATTGATGTCACATGGATCACATTGAGTTTTGGTGGCAAAAAGCACTTCATAAATAATTGTCTATGATATTTTGGAGAGCAAGGATATATACAGGGTTTTGTGGAAAAAGAGGCATATAATATTTAATTTTTTAAATATTATATTAATGGATTTATTAAAACCAATGGTAAAGGTTTTTATTAAAACCAACGACAAGGATTTTTATTAAAAATCATGGAAATGATTTTTAATAAAACCAATAGAAAGGGTTTTCATTAAAACCATTGTAAAGAGTTTTAATTAAAACCAATATGCTAAGACTTATCCAAATTATGATGGATGAAAAGGTTTTCCAATAAAACCTAGGTGCAAAAAGTTTCATGACAAAATTCAAAAGAATGAAGGAGATATCCCAATTCAAAGTTAAAAGGTGAATTATTAAATTTTTATTTAATAATTCTAAGGTCTAAAGTTGAATTACATTATTCGACAATGTGCAAAGGTTGGGGAGATTAATAAAGTTCACCGACGTCATTCGAAGGATGGAGGTGCATATAAATAAAAGGTTAAAACATTTTTTTTTTAAGACTTGACATAGCGCATGAGAGAGATTCATTGAAAGGGGAGCAACGAAGAAAGAAGGATAAATAAATTTTGATTTAAGAGCAAGATCAAGTGAATAGCGTGGGAAGGTGACATCACGTAGGAGCCTATAGCATAGTTGGTAGCACACAAAATTTGCACAAGGTAGGTTCGTTGTTCGAATCCCGCCAGGGGCAAAGTGTTTTGCTAAGGAAGGCAACTTAAGTTTTTCAGATTTGAGTGCAGGTGAAGTTGGGTGTTTGGGATTAAATACCAACATGGGATGACACCCATGTGGTAAGCACCTCACAGCGCTAGGCAAGAGGAATAGAGTTTGATTCCTACCAAGGTGTGAAGGCACATTGATTTTTGGTAAAGCAAACGATTTCGAAGGTGGTGAAGGCGCATTAATTTTGGCAAAGGTATTAATGACTTCGAAGGTTGCAAAGGCTATGCATTTTGTAAAAAGGTATTTATCTCTAGAATATGGTAATATTTGATATTGCCAAATTTTTGGTGCATTGAAAATAATTTCTATTATAACTAGGGAGTCATAAGGTATTTAGTGAAAATAAATGATTGTTGTATGTGCTTAGGGAGTTATAAGGTGTGAAGTTAAATATTTGTGATTGTTGTATGTGGAGTTATAAGGTGTGGAATTGAAAATAAAATCATAGGTGCTTGTTGTATGTGTTAATGAAATTAGGGAGTCATAAGGTTCAAAAGTGTTGAACTTGTTATATGTCCTAGTGCATGGTTTAATTATGAAATTAAACTAGGATCTTGAGACCTAGTTAATTGCTATCTTCAGTTAGAAGACATGCACATGCGTTAGGGTTTGAAGTTGAAGAAAAATTGCTTGATTATGTGCTTTGGCTATTGAGAGGAAGTGTATGGATTAGAAAATTAATTTTATGTATAAAATTGATGCTTGAGTTCCATGATTGCTTTAGTGGATTTCATTGAGAGTATTGCCATTACTAATGAGGTTTTTGCTATTGCTTTGAGGAGATTATTGTTGGTTACTTGTTGAGTACATTACCACTATTTGAGACCATTGAGGAGATCATTTGCTAGTCACTTGTGGATAAATTTTCATTTCATTTGAGGATATCATTGTTGGCTATTTGAGAGATATTTGCTTGAGGGAGTTGTGCTTGTTGCTTGAGAGCTTATTGACATTGCATGAGGAAGATATTATTGAGAACCTATTTCTATCACATGTGGAGATTTTCCATGGTTGGTTGAAGTCCGCATTGTTATTTCCTCGAGAGGTTTTCATTAGAGAGCTCATTTGCCATACATTTGAGAGTACATTTTTTATTATTTTTGTCATCCATTGAAGAGTACATTGCCATTCATGTCTGAGCACATTGTTGAGTATTGTCATCATTCACTTGTTATCCATTGTTTATTTCATCATTGAGCCTGTCCTTTGTTGATTTGTGGTTGAGATTTGAGTGCTACTTGAGATTAAATGATTGAGCAAGGTATTTTAGCAAGATATTTGGGACAACATTTGGGATGGTATTTTAGCAAGATATTTTGAGAATTTTGTGAAGGCTTTGAGAAAATATTTGGGACAACATTTGAGCATGATTGTTTGAGGCTTTTGTGAAGGCTTTGATGACATATTTGGGACAAAATTTGAGCTGGATTTTTTGAACCTTATGAGAAGGCTTTGAGGAAGATTTGAGAGCTATGGCAAAGACATGACAGAAATAGAAAACACATCAAAACTAGTTTCCTAGCTGAGCAGATTAGTGGATAGCCTAGCTGAGCAAATCAGTGGATAGCCTTGTTGAGTAGATCAGTATATGGCCTAGCTAAATAGATCAGTGGAGAGCGTAGCTGAGAAGATTAGTGGATAGCGTAGTTGAGTAGATTAGTGGATAGCCTAGCTGAACAAATCAGTGGATAGCCTTGTTGAGTAGATCAGTATATAACCTAGCTAAATAGATCAGTGGAGAGCGTAGCTGAGAAGATTAGTGGATAGCGTAGTTGAGTAGATTAGTGGATAGCCTAGCTGAGCAGATCAGTGGAGAGCCTAGCTGAGTAGATCAGTGGATAGCCTAGCTAATAAGATTAATGGAGAGCCTAGTTGAGCAAATGAGTGGAGCCCACCTGAGCAGATCAAGATAGCCAAGCTTTTAGAAGATCAAAGTAATCATTTTTATTGGGATATGGATCCCTATTTCTTTGTGAAATATTATAATGAGATTATCTTGTGGACTACCCCACATTGTGGGAACCACGTTAAATATTGTGTCTCAATTGTGTGTGGTGATTTGTGCACTTGCTTACTATTGCTATCTATGTTATTAATGCACATTGCTATATTTTTTTATTGCAATTGAGGACACTAATTGATATTGGTTTGGAAAGAAAGTAAAAAGTGGGCGCTATACTATTCACCCCTCCCTCAGTATAAGCTTATGTTCTTCAGTTTATTTATGGATTAAAGTAGTTGACTTTAATTTAGTAAATAAATATGAAATTGGTTTGTTTTGTAAATTAAGGTTATCGGAATTTAATTTATGAAATGAAAAGAAATGTTTATTTATGGATTAAAGTAGTTGACTTTAATTTAGTAAATAAATATGAAATTGGTTTGTTTTGTAAATTAAGGGTATGAGACTTTAATTTATGAAATGAAAAGAAAATTTTATTTATGGATTAAAGTAGTTGACTTTAATTTAGTAAATAAATATGAAATTAGTTTGTTTTGTAAATTAAGGTTATGGGAATTTAATTTATTAAATGAAAGTAATGGTTTATTTATGGATTAAAGTAGTTGAATTTTATTTAGTAAATAAATATGAAGTTGGTTTATTTGTAAATTAAGGTTATGGGACATTAATTTTTGAAATGAAAAGAAAGGTTTATTTATGGATTAAAGTAGTTGAATTTAATTTAATGAATAAATAAAAGACTAGTTTGTTTGTGAATTAAGGTTATGAGACTTAATTTATAGAACAAAGAGAAATGGTTATTTCTTTATTGAAGGAACCTAGATTGTTTGGCAATTAAGGGTATGGGAATTTAATTTTTAAATAAGGGTTGGGTAATTTATTGCAAGTAAAGCATGTGATCTAGATGCATTGTTGAAATACTCTCATAGGAGGATGAGAGGGAAAATAGAAAGAGTAGTTTCTATGATATCAACTATGCATTAGATAGTTATATTGCTTGATTTAATTGTATAGTTGCAATTTGACAATGAAATGAATAAATGCATTTGCAGGCATGCCTATCCTAAAATATGAGTGTATTGATCCTCTACTATCCTCAAATAATTTATGAAAGAGCAGGAGGACCAAAGTTACATTTGGACCAATGCTCAAGTTTTCTCTTTACTTTACATCTTGTTTACTTATGCAAATAGATTAGATTTGTGGGGATATTTCCTTGATGAAATTGATGTAATGTATTATTTAAGGATGTGGATGTTTTAGCATACACGCTTATGTAATAAATGATCAATGTGGTAAATTCACCTTTGTGTTCTATTTGATTTATTGTGAATGTATATAAATATTTTCTAATTAATTTCTATTATTTATTTAATGCTCTATGTTCTAGTTATCTTTTGCATGTTTAATGAATCATGTTTAGTTAGACTTAGTATCTAGATCTATATTTTAGATTTAAGTTAGTAGTAACTTCTAGGGTGAAATTAGAGGATAACCTAAGGGCTTGATACCCCCTTAAAAAAATGGTAACTAGGTTTATAGAAGATCATACCTAAGTTAATATAGCTTATCATAGGGCAAGACTGATAGCTTAACTCATAGTACACATAACCTACCTATGCATAATGGCTTGCGTAGAGTATGGAGATGCATGTACACTTTTAAATTATTGAAGGTGATAAGTATAGCTCATCAAGGATGATGAGATGGATGGAAATATGTGCATAGCATGAGATATGCCTACGTAGAAGGGACTTGCGTGTGGGAAACCTTGTGAGGTATAGTTCTTGAGAAACGTAGGGGATTTTTTGAAAATTAAGTCAATCTAAGGTTGGTTTGCGGTTTATGAATCCCTCTCCTTAGACAAAAAAAATATTTTTCTTTCTATGTGTTTTCTTATTTCTTATTTTTTGGGGTCATTACACCCTTCCTAATAGCTTTCTTTAGTTGCATTGCTAAGATCATGCTAGGGCAAAACCATCCATGCTCACTATGTATTCTTAGTCTTTGCTTATATTTATTTATATAGTCTAACCATCTATCTTGGAAGTTAATTAGGGATACACAATCCCTTAACCAATCCATTCCCAAGATGAAGTCAAAGGCATGTAGCAGTGCTACATATGATTACCACAAGGTAGAGTGGTTGGAGACGGTGATATTTATTGTGGAAAAATATTGATCCACTGAGTAGGTCTGTCTAGAACCATACTCGACTTTCGGTCCCTGTCCAAAAATTTTTGTCTTTTTGGAAAATCCTTGACTATACTAGAATAAATGAAACTATTAGTAGTTCCACTATCTAATATAATTTTAACTCTCTTATCAAACAATTTACCATTCAAGAGGATAGGTATGGCTTGGTCATGCAAATTTTTGTTTTAGGTCACTATATAGATTATGTGGTTGGGTTCCTCTACATTTTTACTTGGTCCTACATATTTTGGATATTTATTTACATGTAGTGGTCCCCCACATTTGTAGTAACCCCCTTTGGGACTTGGGTGTCTTTCCTATTTATTCTCTCCTAGCTACATGGTTTTAGAAGATTCTAGTTACCTCTGTGTTTGAGGGGTACCATTATCCTTCTTCTTGTAAAAGTTCTTCTTGGAATTCCCTTGTTTTCCATTATTTTTATTTTCAAAATTTGGGTTACATTTGTTTTTCTTGCTCTACTCTTGTTTCCATTTCATGAACCCAACACTTTTTCTTTTTCTCTATTAGTGCTCTTCTGATAATACTACATAGTTAAAGTGATTCTTATTCAACTATAGGTTGGACTTACATTGAAAATCTAGATGATAATATTTTTGTAAAGCCTCAGGCTTATGCATGTTTACTATTGATATTATCTTAGGATCCACTCCTAAGATAAAGTTATGTGCCTTCATAATCTCATCCTACTAATAGAGTGGTACATACTTAAGTAGTTTTAGAAATATTTGGTAGTAAATATCTATTATCATTTTTACTTGGATAACTGTGGAAAATTCCTCAATTTTTTCTGCATAATATTGTTTGGTGAGGAAACTTTTTTTAAAGTACTTTAGAAAACCTTCCCATGATAGTTTTATTGCTTGAATTTTCTGACCATACCTAAAAGTGTTCCACCATTCCAACCTTGTCTCCTGTAAGCATAGAGTGGCCCAAACCATATAGGTCACCGAAAAATATTTTTTCATGGAGAAATAGGTCTCTATATCATTTATAAAATATTCAACAAAATCACCCCCATATCTTCTGGTAAATTTGAAAGTCTTAAAATTATTCAAATCCTTAAATAGTTCTACCCTTATAAGATCCCTAAATTTTTGTTCATCTGAATAAGGGTTTCCTTCTTGTCTAACCTAAATATTTATATTTTTAATCACTATAGTTTCCAATAGTTGTTTCTATTGATCCATTTATTTCCTTTTTTGCTCTATTTTCTATTGCAATAGTAAGATAGTATCAGTGAGGTTCTCCACTTCTCTACTTAAATTCCACAAAATTTTCCCTAGGGGTCTAGCCTCGACACTATATTACCTAGCCTATATTTGTGGTATGGAATATCCTCTTCTTCCTCTCCTTAATTTTGGTAGAAGCTCTATTACCAATTGTAACAACCCAAAAACTATCCAACCTAAGAGATATTGTTTTTAAATAACTTAACAGCATTAATAGGAGAAACCTTGAAATATGTTTAACTAGACATCACCACAATTCAAATCTATGACACTGCAAACATATCTTGAGTGGATAGGAGAGGCCAAGCTCCTATAGGTACTAGATTTTACCTTATGTACCTCCACAATATAAAGGATGCTTTAAAAATGTCACCCCATATTTATAGCATTATCCATGAATACAAACATATTGACTCTAGTGTTAGGATTTATCCCTTATAAATCCTTAGAGGGGTAGACACCAATTCATTCCATTAGCCATAAGTAAATAATGCTATGTACCTTAAGGTGTAATACCTTGAGTCTAGTTAAATGTACCTTTATGGTGATCCACCAACTTAGTACATATCTTCCTTATATCTACGATAAGTGACTAAGCATCAATCACTCCGCATGATTGTCTTATCATGGACACAAGAAAACTAAGTGTTTCCACTTCACAACAACCTCAAGATTCACAAGTAGAGTTTTAGACAAGCCTACCTTAGAGCATTTCCCAAAGAAACAATAATCCCAATGATTTCCCTATCTCTCTCTCTCTATCTCTACAAGAAAAATATATTTTATCTAATTCAAACATAAAAAATGCAAATAAGTCTAATAAAAATCCTTTAGACCAAAGCATTAGTTAAAAAGTAGATAAAAGCATTGACATAAAAGTATAAATATCACTAAGTATAATAATTCATTTAAAGGTTTAAATTATACAAATGAATAGTCTTTTCTTCTATAAAATAAATCTTCTTTTACTAAGAGTGATTTCCATTTTAAACATTCATAATATTACACAAAACGAATGCAAAATATAATATTATGATCTATCATCTTCTTCCTCTGGTATCCATGGAATATTGATAGGAAGGTAGGGTTTAGAACAACTTGTATTTATGTATGAATATTTTCTATATGATTCATTGCATAACAACCACAAGAAAAATAATCTCATACTTTTTTCCAAAATATTTTCCACAAATATTTTCAATTCCTTTCTCTAACAAAACCATGCATTTCTATATGATTCAATTCAATATAGAAAACACAAGAAAAAGAAGCCCATACTTATTTCTAAAATATTTTCCACAAATATTTTCAATTCCTTAAGATAAGTAAATTAGCTAAATATAATCTTTCACTAACATAGCATTAGTTTACCTTCAACAATGTAATGAACATATCACTTGAATCTATCACCAAAGGATTAGATCCATTGAATATATCATTATATTAACAAAAGATATAAATATTACATACATTAAGTTCATCTAAATATTAGTAATTAATCTATCATTATATTAATCCAAAATCTAAGACTAGTTCCAATTAATTCATCATTTAGATTAATAGAAACTAAAAACTATCTCCAGTTAGTTTAAAATCTAGGATTAATTCCAATTAATTGATCATTAGATTCATAATTAATCTATCATTAGATTGGTCTATAATATAATATTAATTCCAATTAATCCATCATTAGATTAATAATTAATCTATCATTAGATTGGTCTAAAATATAAGATTAATTCCAATTAATCCACCATTAGATTAATAATTTATCTATCATTAGATTAATAATTAATCTATCATTAGATTATCTAAAATATAAAATTAATTTCCATTAATCCATAATTATATTAATAATTAATCTATTATTATATTTTTCCATAATCTAAAATTAATTCCAATTATCCATCATTAGATTAATAATTAATCTATCATTAGATTAGTCAATAGATTAAATCATTCTAATATAACAATATAAGATAAATAGATTAAATCATTTTAATCTAACCTCAATTGAAATCAATAGATTAGATCATTCTAATCTAACATTATAAGATAAATAGATTAAATCATTCTAATATAACCTCAATTAAAAATAATAGATTAGATCATTCTAATCTAACCTTATAAGATAAATAGATTACCTCATTCTAATCAAAACTTATAATATAAATAGATTAAATTATTCTAATATAATATTATAAAAGCAATAGATTTCGTCATAATCTAACAACATGAACCAAAATGTCAACTTTCTTGGTCCTGTGTGGGTACTTGCCATCATGTCACCTTATAGGTTTGGGTGTTCTACAACCCCTATGGCTATCACTAGTTTCTAGGTAGGTGGCCTTAGACTAATATAGCAATAGTGGGGTCACTGCAAAGAGGGTCTCTCATAGGCACCATGAGGATGTTAGCACAAAACACCCTTCCTCTTGTTCCCAACCAAGGGTTGCTTAGCCATGATGGATTACCAGGTCTTGAAGCCTGAATCCTCACATCCACCTTTTCTTGTTGGGTAACTTCTAAGCTTAAAAAAATAACAAGATAGAAGGATCTTGGTGCTCAATTGGGAGCGTCACTTGCTACCCTTGATGAGCACCAGAAATGCTAATTTTATATACATGGTTAAGGAGGATTATCATTGGTTCAATTAGCATATGAGATGTATTTTATATAACTTATGCATATAATTGATAGAAAATTCGGTATTATGCTTGATTGGTGTTTTTAGTGGGAAATGTGTATAAATGCAGGTTTTATTACTAATATGGTGTTTTCCAGTCTACATCCACTTGGACCTGGCATACTTTTTCTTACAGAGACTAAGGCAAGAGAGCAAGTGCCTTCCTCTTCAAGGAAGGTGCCCAACAAAAATAGGTGCCTTCATCTTCAAGGAAGGCGCCCAGTAGAAGTAGGCGCCTTCCTCCTTAAGTAAGGTGCCCAACAGGAGTAGGCGCCTTCCTTATAAGGAAGGCACCCAAAAAAAGTAGGCAGCTTCCTTATAAGGTAGGTGCCCAACAAAAGTAGGTGCATTCTTTATAAAGAAGGTGCCTCCATGCCTTCATACTTTGCAAGATTTACCAAGTCAACTTTGACTGGTTGTACAAGGACTATGGAGGAGGTTGCACATGAAGACAAAGGAGATCTATTTTAATCATGCATTTATTAAATAGAATAAAATATTTGTTATTGTTATCAACCGATTGGCCGGTTGACCTTGTAAAGCTCCTAAAGCATATTATTATTTTTAGGATGCATTAGTTTAGGATTTTTTGTTACGTACACCTAAGGATGTTTATATTTATCCTTCTGGTGAAATAACATACTTTAAAATAGAAGAATAAAATATGTGTAGAATCAATTGTAACTAACTCACATCACGTGATTAAAATAGACTGATTTGTTATTGTAATGAGATCTGGCTATGCTTTATATAAATACGCAAGCCAGATGAACAATAAGGAAGATCAATGATTAATTTTACACAAAAATTATTTTATTTTATTGTTTAATTAATTAAGAGTGCAACTTCTCTTATTTGAGCAAGCTCTACGTAGCTAGCCGAGCGGACTATTTGCGGGAGCTTGGGCCCACTCCCTGCAGTAGTCCTCCCCTATTTCATTTATGTTATTTATTTTATGTAGATTAGTTTATTGATTTAGCTCTTTCTTTATTTAATTCAGGTGTGTGTTTATTTTATCGTATTTTATTTTTGTACTTTATTTTCAGCACTTTATTTTTTGTTTATAATTTATTTATTTCATTTCCCGCACTTCGTTTATTTTGTTTGGCTGACTTTCAAAATGCATACACGACCCCCACCAATCTAAATAAGGTACATAAGGAATTCATTCTCCAACACTACAGACATATACTGTGCATGACACTCATAAGTTTACGGACTTACCGGATTGATAATTTATGGAAGAGAAATGAATGTTTTTCGAAACATGAATTTCTGCTCACCATTTTGGCGCCATTGTCGGGGAGTGTCTAAACTGTAGTGTTCTAATTTACGGGTCAGATAAAAAGTCTATTTAAAATTACCTATAGATATTTTACCTGAGAAGTATGAGTCCACCGTGGGCCTTTTTATAAGGCCAAAAATAGTTGCCGGCATAGTCAGAGCTAAATTCCATTGGCAACTATTTGCATTTTATAGCTTCTCAGGTAAACGTGGGAATGAACCTGATGTACCAAATTAAGTGTAGAAGTAGGAATAAAACGTGTTGTTGAAAAAAAAACAAAATTAGAAAAAAATTTGGCATTGAAGGATTTCCATCATGTTCTAAATGGTTTCAAGAAATCAAAAGAAAAAGCACAACCCAAGTCTGATTGAAAATTTTTAGGGACGTGTTTTTATACAGAAACCATTGAAAAATTGTGCCTCTAGAAGCTTGGTTTTAAATTAAAAATTTTTACAGCCTTGAAATTTTGCAACGTATTGGTAAATGTTTTTTATGATGAAATTAATAATGTAGGGAAAATGACAGAGCATAATTTAAAGAGAACGCCTTGTTATGGAGTATGCTCTTCACTTGCGCTTAAGGTGACCTAGTGAATCAGAAACTAGCATGTGTTTTTAACAGATTGCTATGCCATGTTTTCTTCAGGTTGCTAGCTCGCAGATAGTCATTTCCTAGCCTGCATGTTTTGCCATTATGTTGAGAAAATTTGGTTTTGAGGCCATGAGATAAAATGCTCTTCTCATGCTATGACGTATTAAACTAGTTGATAATAAAACAGATGATTTTTGAAAGACTAGTTTAAATATAGGCATGGGGGAGACCCCACCTTCATCAATGCTTTCAACAACACAGTGAATGCTATTTATAGTGTTTGTTAAAAAAAAAAAAAGAGAAAATAAATCATCTACTAAAAAGGCTCCAAGTTAATAAGCAAATCAAATACAGAGTTTTATTTTGCTGCTTGTTGAAAGAGAGTATTCTCTTTCCCGAGGACCAGCTTGGTCGAGAAGGGAAATGAGAAATCTCCAACCGGTAGCTAAATAAAATAGGAAAAGAGCTTGGAGGAGACCAGATTTCAAAAGTCTGCACAAAGGCCACATGGTGCTTGAAAATTAATCCCTGCAATGCATATGGAGAGTCCAGCATATGGAGAGTCCAATACTTTGGATATGCATTAGAGTAGGATTAACATTTTTTTATGTGCTAATTGAGGAGGAGCTTGGTGTTTCAAAAATGTGAGTTGTTGGTTGTCATAAAATCCTTTCATAATGGTACATGGAATGTAACTTTCATACAGTAGGATGCGTAGTTACCTGACTCACACAACCTCCACTTTTGAATACACAGTGCCAACATTACAGTTTTTATGGTAGCATTCTCATTATGTTAAAATATGTGAAAAAAAATATACAAAAGAGAGGCAGAGTCTCACTATGGTGGAAGATAACATCAAATTTGAGAGGATCTGAAACCATGGAGAAATATGCTTTTTACAAAAAGTGTGAGGGCAAAGATATTTCAGTACATGGCACATTTTTCCAAATTCTTAGAATGGATCATTGACAAACCTCCAGATGTGAAAATCGCCATCTCAAATGGTTGAAGTTGAAATTTTGTTCTTTGATGCAGTTGATGAAAAAAAAAAGTTGATAATCCAAGATCTGTTCTGGTCAAGGCAGAATAGACCCAAAAAAAAAAGGAAAAAAAAACACAAAGAAAAAAATTAGTTAGAATTTTATTTTAATGCCTTTAGTTTAGATTTTTCTTTATGTTTTGCAGGATAGCATGAAGTGCAATGTAGACAAATAAGGAGGTGTCTGTGAAGATTTTGTGAATTGATATTTATACATGGAGTTCATAATAACACTATACAAACTATCTCGTGTACCTAATCATGTAGCATCCAATCTAGCAGGTGAAAGCTAGCAAAGTTTTGCATTGGAAACATTGGCACTTGAAGGCAGGCTAAGTAACCCTGATCAAGCGAAAGGCTTCCAGACCAAGGTGCTTGTGAAACTTTGGGAATGCTTTGCAGCAAGGTGTGTGACTGTTACAACTAGAGTAAATGATGAGCGAAGTCAAATATGCTACACCACGTACAAAGTAGAGTGTCGATACAATGTTCAAGTAACGGTCAATGAGCTCCATTAACAATCGCCTCAAGAGTGGATCAGACATCGGCATGGGGGATACCCCATACCATACCAGTATCTTGTACGAATGTTCAATCATTCATTAAAAAAAAAAAAAAATGATACAGAAAAAAGAAAAAAAAAAGGGGGAAGGATACATGAAAAAAATAAATAAAAAAAAATGATAAAGTGAAAGACGCCTTGATCATCAATAAGGCGCCTTCTGCATGAGGAAGGTGCCATACATTGAATGCAGCTTCCGCATAAGGAATGGGTCATACATTGGAGGCACCTTCCTCATGAGGAAGGCGCCATACATTGGATGCACCTTTCGCATGAGGAAGGCACCATACATTGGAGGTGCCTTCCACATCAGGAATGCGCCATATATTGGAGGCGCCTTCCGCAGGAGGAAGGCACCATACATTGGAGGTGCCTTCCACATTAGGAAGGCACCATACATTGAAGGCACATTTCGCATTAGGAAGGTGTCATCTATTGGAGGCACCTTCCACATTAGGAAGGCACCATACATTGGAGGTGTCTTTTGCATCAAGAAGGTGCCATACATTGAAGGCGCCTTCCACAACAAGAAGGCTCATTCCACAACAAGCAGGTGCCTTCCACAACAAGCATGCGCCTTGACATCTAGGGTGCCTTGCACCTAGGTGGTTCGATGGCACAAAGAAAAAAAAAAAAAAAGAGGAATAAGTGACGAGGCGCCTTGATGGCATACAATAGAGGTGCCTTGATAAAAAAAAAAAAAAATTATGCGAATCCTCCCAATGAAAAATAAAAGGCATAGAACATGTCCTGCTTAGCATAAAAATTGCTTTCTTATTGCTTTGCAGGAAATCATGAACCAAATGCAAGCTACAGGCATCTTGAGATCCAGGGCCTAATAGGCATGGAGTCATGACTCCTGTTTTACTACTTTCGTGTGTGCAGGTAATTGTGCCCGATGAGTGCAATCTGAAGGCATCCTAAGATCTAGGTCCTCAAGCACAAGCCATGATTCTTATTTTCCAAGTTTTTGTAGGTGTAGTTTCATAGTACACAACCATGAGCATGATATTTAGGTGGAGCTAGCTTAAACTAGGCCTAACAGATGTGACATTTTGTGCCCTGCAATTAGGAGTGCGACGAAGCGAAAAAGGCACTTACTTCCCACTAGGAAGAGAGTGCCTACAATCAGCCCAATACAGTAGTGCCTTTTTCCAATTGGGGGAAGATACCAATACACAATGTTCTTCTCCCTTGTATGGGGGTACCTATTATTCAATGTGGGACCTGACGTTTGGAGGGCTGTAGACCTATTGTGTAGAGGGACCTGACACTGGTGACAAGGGCATCACCAATTTAAGTGGGGGAAGATGCGGGTGAACCAGAACCTCCCGTAATAAAAAAAAAAATCTTCTGTTGTTAGACTTCCAATTGAAATGCAAATTAGAAACAAAGCTTGTACAGGAACACCAACAAAAGAAGGCTCAGCCTAAAAACAAAAAAATGGGAGTTCGGAAGGTCGTTGTCATGAGGATGTGACAATTTTTAGACATGGGGGGAAAGACGCCTTATTTTCGACGCCTAACTTACTCCTATATATATATATATATATATATATATATATAAAAGTTCGAAAGGCTGTTGTCACGAGGATGTGAAAATTTCTAGACATGGGGGGAAAGATGCCTTATTTTTGGCACCTAACTTACTCTTATGAAAAAAAAAATATTTTTGTTGAAATAGATCCACAATGAAATCCAAATTAGAAGCAAAGTTTTACTTTTGCTACCCATTGGAGGAGAGTATCCTCTTTCCCGAGGACTGGCCTGGTCCCGAAGGGAAATGAGAAACCTCCAACCGGTAGGTAAATAAAATAGGGGAGGAGTTTGAAAAAAATAGATGTCAAATATCTGTTTCCTTCGAAATCAACGCATGGTAAGTAGGCACCTTCCTCTTCAAGGAAGGTTCTAGAAGAAGGTAGGTGCCTTCCTATTCTAGAAAGACACCAACAAAAGATAAAGTGCCTTCCTCTTCTAGGAAGGCGCCAATAGAAGGCTAGCACCTTTCTCTTCTAGGAAGGCACCAAAATAATGCAAGCGCCTTCCTCTCACCGGAAGGCACCGACAGGAAGGCGCCACAGGAAGGCATCGATAGGAAGGCGCCATAGGAAGGCACCGATAGGAAGGCGCCATAGGAAGGCACCCACAGGAATGCGCTGACGAGAAGGCACCATAGGAAGACGCCGATAGGAAGGTGCCATAGGAAGGCACCAAAAGTAAGGCGCCACTAGAAGGCAAGCACCTTCCTCATAGGGAATGTGCCCCTGTTCTTCGCCCATTGACTAGACAAGAATGACGTGGGCAAAAAATATTGGTGCAGTTCCAACTCTAAATCATGTAGGTTAATTTGGGGATTGCACCAACATATGAGAAAATCCTACCAATGTCAGCACATACAACACATATATCTCAGCAATGCTCCTGACAAATGTCATGAATGATAAAGAAATATTGTTTTTCCTCACTCCAAAAAACAAAGGAATATAGTGTTGTTCCAATTATGCATGCAAAAGAAATAATTCAGAGGGGAGACCATTTTGAACGCACACGTGTCAGGTATAAATTTTAATGTTCCTCCTGTAAATTTATTTGGAGAGAGATACGTCAATGCAGGATTAAAATATTTTTGTGCTATTGAGAAAAATTTTGGTATTTCAAAGTTTACAGTCACCAGCTCAGTTGTTACAGATTGACACTGTTCTTTGATGCAGAGGATGAAAAAAAAAATTGAAAAAAGAAAGAAAAAAAAAGGGGAGAGATTCAAGATCTTTTCTGTTCATGGAAGAACAGATAAAGATACATGTAAATAAATAAATAAAATCTCCAAGAGCACCAACGTGAATATGTCTCACACCACCAACATCATATATATCAGATTCTATGAAATTCACCTGGGTATGTACTGATTTTCTTATTAATTATGTGTATAGTTATTTTAAAATCATTTCTATGCTAATACCAGTCGACGCCTCCATAGTTTTTCAAAATATCCCATTAGAATTCAAACACATGATGTGCCTTGAAAAAAATATATAGAGAGGCTATGGCATCTACATGAATAAATTTGGCATCATTTTCATTGCTGCCTCCTAACAATGGTAGTCATCTTGAGCAAACACATATAAATGATGCTACTCTCTACCACAAAGGAGGTTCTGGAGATGCCAAATATGTTTCTGATGTGGGTAAAAGTAGTAGTTGGTGATTGCACTTGTTTTAAACAAATTTGGTCTCGCCAAATCTGACTAATGTGCAACACTGGAAAATGCTAGCATTAGTGCAGTGGTAATTTCCTCTAAATAGTGTGGTCACAATATAACTATTTATCTGCAATGATTAGTCGGGATGTGTTTATGACTTCTGTTGGTTCCGCATCGCTCTATGGATGAAGAATATCAACAAAATGAAAAAAAAACACAGTGCTGAATAAAAAAATAGTACTGAGAAAAAAATAGTAGTGCTGAATGGAAAAAAATAGCAGCACTCAGCGGCAGAGAAACAGAGATGCTGAAGGCCATTAAAATTAAAAAAAATAAAAAATAAAAAATAGAGAGGAAAAATATATATCCTAGGGGTTGTTGTCACGAAGACATGACAAACTTCTTGGTATGGTCAGGCTGCGAGAGGGATAACTTCACCTTTTGGTGCCACAAGGGCGTGGCACATGTTAGGCATGGGGGGATGATGAGCACCATAAATGCTCATTTTATATACACGGTTAAGGAGAATTATCACTGGTTCAATTAGCATATGAGATGTATTTTATATAACTTATGCATATAATTGATAGAAAATCCGGTATTATGCTTGATTGGTGTTTTTAGTGGGAAATGCGTATAAATGTAGGTTTTATTACTAATATGGTGTTTTCCAGTCTACATCCACTTGGACCTGGCATACTTCTGCTTACAAAGACTAAGGCAAGAGAGCAAGTGCCTTCCTCTTCAAGGAAGGTGCCCAGCAAAAATAGGTGCCTTCCTCTTCAAGGAAGGCGCCCAATAGAAGTAGGCACCTTCCTCCTTAAGGAAGGTGCCCAGCAGGATTAGGCACCTTCCTTATAAGGAAGACAACCAACAAAAGCAGGTGCCTTCCTTATAAGGAAGGTGCCCAATAAAAGTAGGCATCTTCCTTATAAAGAAGGTGCCTCCATGCCTTCATACTTTGCAAGATTTACCAAGTCAAATTTAACTGGTTGACCAAGGACTATGGAGGAGGTTGAACATGAAGACAAAGGAGATCTATTTTAATCATGCATTTATTAAATAGAATAAAGTATTTGTTATTATTATCAACTAATTGGCCGATTGACCTTGTAAAGCTCCTAAAGCATATTATTATTTTTAGGATGCATTAGTTTAGGATTTGTTGTTATGTACACCTAAGGATGTTTATATTTATCCTTCTGGTGAAATAACATACTTTAAAATAGAAGAATAAAATATGTGTAGAATCAATAGTAACTAAATCACATCACGTGATTAAAATAGACTAATTTGTTATTGTAATGAGATCTGGCTACGCTTTATATAAATACGAAGGCCAGATGAATAATAAGGGAGATCAATGATTAATTTTACACAAACTTATTTTATTTTATTGTTTAATTAATTAAGAGTGCAACTCCTCTTATTTGAGCAAGCTCTACGTAGCTAGCCGAGCGGACTATCTATGGGAGCTTGGGTCCACTCCTTGCAGTAGTCCTCCCCTATTTCATTTATGTTCTTTATTTTATGTAGATTAGTTTATTGCTTTAGCTATTTCTTTATTTAATTCAGGTGTGTGTTTATTTTATCATATTTTATTTCTGTACTTTATTTTCAACACTTTACTTTTTGTTTATAATTTATTTATTTAATTTTTTGCACTTAGTTTATTTGGTTTGGCTGACTTTCAAAATGCATACACGACCCCCACCAAACTAAATAAGGTACATAAGGAATTCATTCTCCAACACTGCAGGCATATACTATGCGTGACACTCATAAGTTTACGGACTTACCGGATTGATAATTTATGGAAGAGAAATGAATGTTTTTTAGAACATGAATTTATGTTCACCAACCCTATTTGGATTCATATGTTTGACTGATTTCAAGTTTTGACCATCAATTAAATTTATAGTTGTTTGCATAAATAGTGAGACCTGTGGTTTTCGTATTGCTCAATTATGTGAGTAAGTAGGAATAATTACTTGTGTTAAATAGATTTGGAGAATTTTGTTTAGGAAAGAAAGAACTTTGCATATTTTCATTATTTAAAATGATGGATTTTAGATTAATGGAAAGATAGCTTTCTTATATAGTTTTCATTATTTAAATGGTGAATTTTAGATAAATGAAAAAGGAGAACCTTATATGATTTCATTATTTAAAATTATGGTTTTTATATTAATAAAGTGAAATGGGAATATTATAAGAGTATTATAATTAGAGTTTTGAACTTTAATTTATGAAATGAAAATAAAGGTTTATTTATGGATTAAATATTGGTTTATTTTGTAAATTAAGGATATGGAACTTTAATTTATGAAATGAAAATAAAGGATGACAATAGGTGGGAAACACTTGAGTAATAGATGGTGAATTCAGCAAACTCAGCTCTGATGATCTCAACCATAGCGAAATCAAGTGCTCATTTCAAAAATGGTGAAGAAAAGAAACTTAGTAGAAGGAATGGTAGACTAGCAAGTCACGGGTTTGGTTCTTTGGATGAGAAAAAGGATGGCATGGAAGCTAAAAGAGTTGGTGGGGACCCTTCCCCAGATCTACTTTCCAAATACACCTCTAATTCCTTCATGGATACAGTTTTGAGGGATGCTCAACCCTTTTTTTACCTCCTTCCCAATGCAAAGGAACTTTTTCTTCATATTCCAAAGAATTAATCTTTACTACTGAAGCTATGGCATCCCTCGCTATGCTAGAATGCTTGTCCCTTGTTGGGAATTTTTTTAGGTTCCAAACCTGATATGGAAGCCATTTGTAAATGGGTAATCTCTAGGTGGAGGCCCACCAGTAATATGGAGCTAGTGTACATGGCCAAAAGCTTCTTCTTGATAAGAATAAAAAATGCCATGGGCACCAACCACATTCTTATGAGATGCCCTTGGTTCTTTGATTACCGAGGCTTGTTTCTTCATCATTGGGATGTTTATTTTAACCTCAACACTCAAAATATTAATTCTACCATGATCTAGATAAGATTACCTAATCTTCATATACACTTCTCGTACAAATCGATCCTTAGACAGATCACTAAAGTTTTTGGAGAGCTTGTGGCCCTTGATCCTACCACTAAGGTCAAATCTAGGCTGGTCTTTGCCTATCTCTTCATCCATGCAAACCTAGAGGTGGAATTGTCTTCTCATATTGACCTGGTTTTAGGGTCATGGTGAAGATGCTAGTCTATATAGTATGAAATTAAGCCATATTTTTGCACTATTTATCTCAAGCAAGGATACATTGCAATAAAATGCACTTTTTAAAAATTGTAGAGCTAACCAAAGTTAATCGTCCCAAATTCAAAAAAACCCATGGAAAATCTCAAAAACAATATCACAGGTGCCCTCACCCTCAAATATATGTTCCTACTTCAGTGCCTTCTCTTCCACTTACGTCTGAATCTAAATACAAAGGCAAATAGGCTGCTATAGTATCCCCTTCCACCTATTCTTCTTCCAACTAGGTTTGTTCTCTCTTCGCTAACCCAATTTTATTTTCTTCGTTGATTGATGACCTAGTGTATTTAAACCCTGGTCTTGAGGTTAGTTTTTGTGATCCCATTTTGGAGTCTAGGGTTCTTCCTATTCCTTTACCTTTTCTTTATTTCCCTTCCCCCTATCGGGAACCTTATGTATCCAAGACCAGCCCTCCCTTTGCCTCCCCTACAAACCCCTCCTCCCCATCCCCTCTCCTCTGACCAACCTTCCCCTCTACCTAACTTCTATACAGCCTCTTCCTCCCCACACCCCCTCTCCTCTGATCAAACCCATACCTCCCTCCACCTCCCCTACAATCCCCTCCATCCTACATTTACTTTGTTATCCCCTCCTTCTACCTACCTTCCAAGTTTGAGGTTAGGTCTAGCCCAGTTTCCTCTGTGGGTACGTTCACCATGCATTCCCATTCCTCCCTAAAAATAGTCACTAGGAGCAAGAAGAAGCAATCTGCTGATGTTGGCATTGAAAAAAAAAAATGGATGACCCTTGAATCTATATTCTAGAAGAAAAAATCCAAATATAATATTGCTAAGGATTCTAATCCACAATCCCACAGTCTTAGGCTAAAAACCCTGCTACTGAACCCTCTGATCTTTCAGGTAAAATAGGTCGACCTCCCAACTTGAATACCATAAGAAAATGGAGAAATTACTCAACAAAATTATCTAAATGAACATCATATCCTAGAATCCATGACCTCAATGGCCCATCTAAGCAAATATTAGTGTCTTCAATGAGAGTTGATATTAAACCCAATATTTTTATCCTCTAGGAATCTAAGCTAGATGAAAATAGCTCTTTGAAAATTAAAAAAAAAATGGTGTGACTATGAATTTGTTGCTATTAATTCTTGTTGTGCCTTGGGAGGTCTTCTCTATCTTCGGGATCTTTCCAAAACTGAAGGCAGACTCCTCTCCTCTTATGAAAGAATTACTAATATTCTCTTGTTATGCAAAGAGTCCAAAGTCATTTGGGTCATGTCAAATGTATATGCTTCCAACACACCCCAAGGAAGGCTATCCCTTTGGAGCACCCTCATTCAAATAAATATGATTTCAAGAATGAGATCTAGATGCCCACGGGTGATTTCAATACTACTTTGTACCCATTAGAGAAAAAAGAAGGTAGTGCTTCAAACCCTAGCTGCTGCAAATATTTTTCAAATTTTATCCACCTTAATGAACTCATGGACATTAAGCTTAAGGGATCCAAATTCACATGGTCAAATAGAAGTATTGGTACCTAGCTCATACAAATTAGGTTAGATTTCTCATCTCTAGAGAATTCATCCAGCTATTCAGTTATGCCACTCTCCACTCCAAACCTAAGATATGCTCTAACCACAATGCATTGGTGTTTGAAGGACTGAGGTTGGCCTTCTCATTCAAATTGCTCTTTCAATTTGAATCTATGTCACTCAAGCACCCAGAGCTAAAAAACAAGATTGCTGAATGGTGGAAAAAAAATTCTAGCCCTTGTATTTCATAGATTTCTATAAAGATAATGTTTATCAAGAACATAAAAATATCAAACAATAAAGTGTATGATAATATTTTTGAATCCAAATAGTGCATCATCAACCAACTTAAAATCATGAAGGATAGAGACCAGGTGGGAAATCCACCTTAGAATACTGATCTTCAGAGAAGAATCTTCTTGTTGAATATCATAACATTCTTTCCAAGGAAGAAATATTTTGGAAACATAAATTCCTAGCTCTATGGTTGAAGGAGGGTGATTCCAATACCAAGTTATTCCATACCTCAAACCTGAGGTACACAATTTTAAGATGAATCAGAGAGCTCATGAAGCATGATGACACTTCCACTGATGAAATTATTAACATCAGAGCTGAAATAGTTTTCTTCTTTGAAGAAGTCCTCAGTACCTACCATCCCTATTCTGATCTCTCATGGAATTCCCTCATTAGAAAAATTCACTATGTTATATCTTCAAATCCAATGCAAAAATCCTCAAATTAATTTTCCAAGATGAGATTAGAGAGGAATTTTTCTCTATAGGACCTGATAAAGCTTCGACACTAGATGATTTCCCTCCTAGATTTTTCCAATAATTTTGGGATATTATGGGTGATGACTTGACTACAGAAATCCATGAATTCTAGAGAAACACATTCTTGCCTCAAGACATAAATTACACCTTCATATCACTCATCCCTAAGAACCAAGTTGGCAAGTCCATGTACAATTTTAGACCCATTAGTCTATGCAATGTCATTTACAAAATCATCACCAATGTCATGGCCAACGGAATGAAAGGATTTCTTCCCCTAATCATTGATCCTTGTTAGAGGATCTCAGTAAAAGGCTACCTCATCACTAATGGTGTGATCACCATCCATGAGCTCATTCATTCTTTATCCAAAAGCAAAAAAGCAAGCCTTCTCCTCAAGCTTGACATGAACAAAGTGTTTGATAGAGTTTCATGGGACTTCATTTTTGTTGTTCTCCTGCATTTTGGGTTTCATGTTGAGTGGGTCTCCTTCATTCAAGAATTAATTTCTATGTTTTGGTTCTAAGTTATCATTAATGGTTCCATTTTTGGCTATTTTAGAAGATCTAGAGCCCTTCGACAAGGAGAACCCCTCTCCTCTTTCCTTTTTATTATTCTTACTAAATCCTTAGGTAGATATCTCAAGCCCACTTTCTCTCCGGGATCTATTTTTGGCATTAAGGCTTCCTACACCTCACAACCCATTACCCACAAATAGTTTTTGATGATACCATTCTTGCCACTCTTTCTTTTGTTCTTTAAGATAAAGTCATAAAAAAAGTCCTAACTTGTTATGAGGAAGCGACAGGTCAAAAGGTCAACTTTTAAAAAAGCAATGTCTTCTTTGTCAACACCTCCTTCCTCTACCAAGTAAATATAGCTAGATTTCTGAGGCTTGATGATGGGCATTCAATCTAGTTCTGGGAACACCCATGATTAAAATATGAATAACTTTTGTATCATCCCTTATTATCCCCTATCAAAGAGGTTAACGATCTCATATTTGGGAGAATGGTTTCCAATTTCATTGAGGATGGTCCATATCGGATGTGGAAAACTATTCCTTTGGAAGGTCTCCCGAGTATTCAAGTGAATACAACTAAATCCCTATCCATGGCCCTCATAATTACTATCATTCCTATATATCCTAGTCTCAATTATCCCTTTTGGAATGCCAATGAGGATGGTGCTTTCACTATTAAATATGGTTATTTTATCTAGGATGAGGGTTGTTCTCTAGATTTTCCTTTGAATCTTATTTGGCTTCCCCATTTGACTCCCAAAATATCAATATTTTTATATTTAGTCTTTTAGAATCGATTGATGATGGTTGACAATATCATTTAGAGGGGTATGGTCTTACTAAACTACTATGTATAGTGTTCCAGTGATTGGGAGTTGGTTTCCCACCTGTTCATCTCTTGTAATTTCTCTTCTTCCTTCATGTATTCCATTTTTGCATCCTTCCATATCACTTGGGCCCAGCAAAATTCCATCCTTGAATTGATCACCCAATGGTCTCAACCATTCCATCATCCTCATCTCTGCTCCCTATGATATTTATATCGAATTCATTTTCTTTGGTCCATATAACTGGAGAGGAACAAAAGGATTTTTGATGGGTCTTGTCTCAAGGCTTCTTCCATACTTTTGCAGATCCTCAACTCGGTGATCAAGAATGCTTAGCTTGTTTCCTTCTATGAAATTCCATGTAGGGGCATTTAATCTTATCTTTTTTCTCATTTTAACCTTACTACTGAAGTGGTTAGTAGAAATTCCCCTCATTGACCTCTCAACTGTACATTAGGTCCCTCCACAAACTAGGTGGATTAAACTCAATTTTGATGGTTCCTCTAAGGGGAACCCAAGAAAATCCAGTGGAGGTCAAATTGTTAGAGATGATATGGGCAGGGTTATTTTAGCTTTTTCTGAGGGCATCAATATCTAGACTAATCATGTGGTAGAAGCTTGAGCCCTCCACCAAGCCCTCTCCATCCTATGCCACTTTCATTTCACTAATATCATTATTGAAGTTGATTCCTTCAACAAAATCAATACAATCAAAGATGCTTTTGAGACTAGTGCTTGTAATCTGTGACATATGATTGAGGATTCCAAGAGTTTACTTGGAAACAACATAAATGTGATCATCTAGCATACCTACCAAAAAGAGAATAAAGCAACGAATGCCATGGAAAACTTTGCAACCTTCGAAGACAAGATTCAAGTGTGGTATGACCACTACTCCTGAGGCATTTTCACTTATCAAAATGAAAATGAAATAACCTTTCTCAATGTGATTGTCGCAATGGGGATGTGCCAGGAGGAAGGCATGGAGTTACCTTCATCAATGGTTTCTTAGTGACCATAGTGATCATGAAAGTATGATGGACTCTCCCTTATCATTGCACAAGCCTTGTAATCAATCCAATCATAATAGGGTGGATTATGGTCACCACGATCTTGATGATAGGTTGACCCATATGCAGGTAGGCTTATGCAGCTTCATCCATAATCACACTCACCAAGGACAAAGGTTCAAATGGCTTGGAAAGCTCTTCGAGGTGTGGATTTCCATCATAGGATCTTCACCTACTAACAGTTATCTTGAGAATCATTTCCATAGGTGGCATCGTAAGCTCAATTTCATATGCACTCACATTGTCCATAGTATACCCTTACAATGCGATGCTTCATTTGTGTTGTGTGCTTTTGTGAAATGTTTTCCACTAGCCATCAATCTCGATAATAATTATTTTTCAAGGTGGGACCTATCCTATGGCAGCAGTCTCTTCTTCTCAACATGGCCTCTCCTCGAGAAAAATTCTACTCTCATTGGTTATTTTGAGATTATTTTGATCGAAGTACTTATTCCTATGTGTGTTAGAATCATGTAAAAATATCAACAATTTCCCCTCATCAGTGGCATGTGTTACGGAGTGAGAGTTAGGTGTCCATATTTGGTGGCCATAAATTCCCATACCATGCCTAGTTCTTGGCTTCCTAAGTCAACTTTTGTGTATAGTGATTTCTTTACCTTTTTGTCTATGTGGGGTGCTTGGGGGGACTTCATCCAGTTATCCTACTTTCCAATGGTTTTTCTATAGCCCACTTCCCTTCAGGTTTATATGTTGTTTTAAGAGTTCTTGAATCTTCGCTAGTTGTTGCATTTTATTCAAAAGTTATAAGGTAATGATCCTGAAGTATCTTATGATTTTTTTGCAACTTGGGATACATGGAAGGTCATCATCAAGGTATTAAATTTTAGATTTAGCATCCATTTTATTTCTATGATCTCAAAGATCCCCATTTATGGAGATAATTTTCATTGATATAAACATAGATTGGCTAGTGAGCTTGTCCATTTTTAGGACAAAGGCAAGCACCTTGACAAGGAGAAAATGGGGGATTGTGTGGAAAGGTCTTACCAACCATGGAATAGGGTTATAGTTCTAATCATGGAATATTATGATGGATGAAATAAAAAAACCTCTAATAAAATATCACATGGCATTCTTGAACCATATGGGGTCTATAAAGGACATAAATATTATGGAGTTCTTTCTCAAGTCCATCGCAAATTCTATTGATACTATTCGTGAAGGGTTGTCCACCTACTCAAATAATTAGGGGCTCCAATTGCTCCTGTACCATCTCACCCTACAAAATGAAATGGACAAAGCCACTATCATGATGATCCATACCTAAGGAACCAAAATTGAGGCCCCTAGTGAATACAAGGATTTAGAGTTCGATATTGAAATTTAAGGCGAGGATACCCAGGCCTACACCACTTACCCTACGAAAAAAGATCCTTTTTGGCACTCATCTCATAGGAGTACCTTGAATATCAATATGGAGGTGGAATTTTTAGATTATGGCGCAAAGGCGACCCCAACTTCAACAAGGAAAATCAAGGTTGAAGGTATTTCTACTCTCACTCGGGCTACTGTGACTGGCAAAGAGTTGAAGATGAAAAATCCTTGAGCATACATGTCTAATATTTTAAGCTCTACTTATTCTACCCTTATCCAAGTGGGCAACATCATTATAAATGTGAATTAATTATATGACCTTAAAACAACTACAAAGGTGTCAGAGCAAGACAACCTTGATGAGTGACTCCCCTACGGGCATTCTATTTTTGTCTAGGTTTATGTATTTTTATGGGATTTTGTTTTATTATGATTTAAGTATTTTGTTTTGGATTTCTTTTCCATGTAAATCCATTTACTAAATCCTATTATTTTTTATTAGATGCTCCATTGTAGTAATTTCCTTCTTTGGGCTGCGTCTGTTTCTGTTTCCTCTACTGAGTTAACCCCTTGGATTGGTTCTTCAATATTTTTCGTGTCTTTTTGTTTCTTGGTTTTTCCTTTCATGTCTAGTTTGATTAGGGTCTCCTCTTATGGTCTCAGTGGTCCTCCCACCTTATTTTGATGTACAAGGTTTAGGGTCCTTTCAAAACCCTCTTATCAATCAAAATAAGAAATGAAAAGAAAGGGTTATTTATGGATTAAAGTAGTTGACTTTAATTTAGTAAATAAATATGAAATTGGTTTGTTTTGTAGATATAGGGTATGGGACTTTAGTTTATGAAATGAAAAGAAAGGATTATTTATGGATTAAAGTAGTTGACTTTAATTTAGTAAATAAATATGAAATTGGTTTATTTGTAAATTAAGGTTATGGAACTTTAATTTATGAAATGAAAAGAAAGGATTATTTATGGATTAAAGTAGTTGAATTTGATTTAGTAAATAAATATGAAATTGGTTTTTTTTTGTAAATTAAGGGTATCGGACTTTAACTTATGAAATAAAAACAAAGTTTTATTTATGTATTAATGTAGTTGAATTTAATTTAGTAAATAAATATGAAACTGGTTTATTTTGTAAATTAAGGGTATGGGACTTTAATTTATGAAATAAAAAGAATGGTTTATTTATGTATTAAAGTAGTTGACTTTATTTTAGTAAATAAATATGAAATTGGTTTATTTGTAAATTAAGGGTACGGGACATTAATTTATGAAATGAAAAGAAAGGTTTATTTATGGATTAAAGTAGTTGACTTTAATTTAATGAATAAATAAAAGACTATTTTGTGAATTAAGGTTATGAGAATTAATTTATAGAACAAAGAGAAATGGTTATTTCTTGATTGAAGGAACCTAGATTATTTGGAAATTAAGGGTATGAGACTTTAATTGCTAAACAAGGGTTGGGTCTTTTATTGCAAGATGCATTGTTGAAAGACTCTCATAGGAGGATGAGAGGGAAAATAGAAAGAGCAATCTCTATGATATTAACTATGCATTAGATAGTTAGATTGCTTGATTTAATTGTATAGTTGCAATTTGGCAATGAATTGAGTAAATGCATTTAGAGGCATGCCTACCCTGAACTATGAGTGTCCTGATACCCTACTATCCTTAAATTATCGATGGAAGAGTGGGAGAACCAAAGTTATAGATGGACCAATGCTCAAGTTTACTCTCTACTTTACATCTTGTTTACTTATGCAAATATATTAGATTTGTAGGGAGATTTACCTGATGAAATTGATGTAATGTATTGTTTAATATTATGGAAGTTTTACCATACACACTTACTTATGTAATAGATGATCAATGTGGTAAATGCATAATTGTATTCTATTTGATTTATTGTAAATTTATGTAAATATTTTCTAATTCATTGTTAGAAAATGACATACTTGATATTATTCATTAAAAGGAGCCTTGCTTAAATAGACAAGGCATACAATATGATCCATTGGATCATAAGTAACTGAGCTAATCTCAGCTACAAAATTTATCCTAGTAACAACTTAGGATATAATTTTATTCTAACACCCCCCTTAAGTGGTACTAGGATATACTAACACCCCCCTTAAGTGATACTAGGAGGTAGTAAAAAAAAACAAAAAAAAAAGTGGCATATCCACAAGTATGAGTCCCGACAACAAGGCCTGATAAGGTACTCATGTACAATATGTGATCAAAACATATTTGTTGAAAGAAGATGAAAAACCACCTACCAGAATAGAAGAAGAAGAATTAGAAGGAAGGTGTGCATGGAGGATGGATAAAAAGGAATATGTCCTCTTCAATCCCCCTTAGGACAACTTCCACAAATAAGCCTGCAAAGGATCCATGTGATGTCTCAAAAAGTAGAGAAGCCTCATCACCAAACTGAATGAAATCATACTTCGAAACTGGTGCTCGGTAAATAGATCAAGGTTGTGAACCATGAAAGGTCACTAAATAAAAACCCCTTGAAACCAAAGTATCTCACAAAAATAAGAGTGTGAAGATAGTGTGGAAAGAACCACAAGGATTACAAGGTATTTCAAAAATGACTCCACAAGCATAAGTAGTGGTTTCCACCTATATGAACACAATGGGCTAATAACAAGGTCCAAAAAAAAGTGGACAAATAGCTTACTTTAAGGGAATATAAAAAAAAAGGTCACCATTTGTAGCTATCAAATGTGTCCTTATGGTGTCCTCCTCATCCTATCGAAATACATGGGTAATCAACCGCTGCAACCGCTAGGTGATATATAGGATATTACTAGATACTAGGATCACTTACAAATCTAGGGAGTATTAGGTTCAACCGAGAATGCACTCCATGATACAACAATCTTCAAGCTACAAAAATATGTGGAAAATAGTTTCAAAACTAAAAATGGACTACACCATCTTGTCCAGTCTAGAAAAAAACTTTTCAATGACTATAAATACCCCTATATATGGGTCTCATATTGGCCATCATTTGTTGGAAAAACAACATTCTCCTTCCCTTACAAAAAAAAATTTGGAAATGACTCTCGGTATAATGTAGGTTACATTTTTGTCTCACAGGAGAAAATAGTTGGGCCACCATTTTTGAATACAAGAATTTTTTTCAAATGAGCTAAAAAAATATCTTATGGGCCCATTGTCCACCACATAATAAAGTTTAACCTTAAAAAACTTTATTAACACCCATAAAAGAAAAATGGGCCCCTCACTTTTTTTAAAAACTTTTTAAAATAAAATAGAAAAGTAAATACTTCCATTTTTAGAAAAATGTTCTATAAAGATTTTTGTTGAATGGAAAAGACCCCACCATGACATCAAAAATATTACCATTTCTACTTTATGTGGTGGATTTACAATAAAAAACATAGTTGCACTATAATATTCTTCCAGCATGAGGGACTTTGCATTACGGTTTCAGCATTGCATCCAACTATATTGCCGATTGCAACAAAAATGAAGTCACCATAGCATAGGCCATGATCACAGCATATCCAAACCAACGATTCTAAAATATATTGAATTATTTGGGGTGGAGGGATTGCCAATGCATTATTGTCAACATAGCTCTAGGGGATCTCCAGGATTCACTCGATTACACACGAGCAAAAAACAACAAGTACCATATTCAAATGGGGTGATGCCCGTCGATGGACCGAAACATGTTGATATATTCACATCAAAGCACATATCATCATAAAGGCCATGATGCCCACAAGCACCACGTCTACATCTGTGACATTAAAAAAATGTTCCACCTCTCATTTTGCATTGCGAGTCCCAACAAAAATTTCATACCACTGCCTTTATCTTCACCTCTCCATGCACTGATGATGATTTTCTATCACAAAAATCAAACAGACCCTCATGTTCCTACTCAGTTATGGACTAGAAATATTGAAAATAAAAAAAATTCAGGGCCACGAATTCGACCGCTCCTCATTTGATGCCACGCCCTGCCCAATTGCATTTGAATTTCTATGAACATGATCTGGGGTGAGACCTTCAAATATTAATCATAGCAATGGAACCTACAATTCTTTTCATATGAGTACAACAACCCAAAATTAAATTACACCTTCACTTCACTGCGAAGAATGAGCCTCCTATGCTTTTCCTCCATGTCATTTGCAACTACTATAAGCGCACAGTGCATGAAGTGTGAGCGATAGATGGGAGAGGCAAAAAAATATAGTCCACAGTCCTTTGGTTCATGCATATCATACATGAATATGGTAGTAACCACATTATAAATAGTGAATGAGCACCTTATTAGCATACAAGCAACAATAAAATCGATATTTGGATAGCCCAGGTGTAGCCCACAACAAAATTCTATGTCGAGATGAATCCCTAAATAGACTACAAACTGCTAGTCCTCCATAAAATGCTAGGATGTATAACTACAAACTGTGATTTTGCATCCTAAGATTTTGTTCCATGGTACTAGAGAGGTCTATTCATGCATATAGCTCCTCGATTATAATTACCTCCAAACATCATGAACACCATTTATGTCATTTTGCAAAAAATGTCTCCACCAAACTGGGTAAGTAATGCTGACTTCTCTCATGCAGATCCTATTATTGTCACCAAGCACTTCTTGACCACCCCTTCCCGCATCTTGTGCTCCATAGCAAAACCAGATCTATGACTGAATATCTCTCTGCACGCACGATTAATACACCACAAAAATGGACACAAAAGGGATTGTTTCAAACAATCGATTGAAAAATAAATATCACCATAAGGCAACATGGCCATTGAGATATGAGGGATTTCTTAAAATATTAAAATTTATTGAGAATTGACCTACAAAAGGTTGAAGCTCCTAGATTTTATTGAAAGTAAAATCATCAATGACCACAGAGAAGAAAGCATTGGAGCCATCCATATGCTTGAATATGGTCAAACTAGCTTATACCGATAACCATCCCTCCATACGGTCATCTTCGGGATAGTAAAACTGCTGCAAATTAAAAAATATTAGGCAAGACCAGACACATTCAGTCACATGCACACTGTGTGGATCACCATAGATATATCCAAATTACAAACAATGGATGGTCGATCATGTTGTGTGTGCCATGTATGTTCGCTATGGATTCGATAACTTGTTACTCCATAGGTTCGATGGGCCAAACCATATATATCTATAGCGTCGAGCATATCTTAGTTGAAATGAGTAAATTCTAGCTCTAAGACTTAAATTCATCCGTGTGAAGTTACCATTAGAATCCACCAAACAACCTACTCTCCAAGTTTTTGGTGCAAACACTAAACAATAACTATTTTTGTCCATCACTTTGCCATGAATGTAGTGTTACTCTACAACACTCTCTGCACATAGGCCACTTTTAAAATAAACAACCCATAAAAATATCCTCCACATGTGCAATCAACGTACAATCAACCACCGGGGTATATCTCCTTCAACCAACCTTTCACAGTTTATCCCCTATAGCACAAAATTAGATCTGCGTCCACCATTCTTGAATATCTAAAATTGGGAGGCTTCCAGAGTAAAATAATATAGTATATCGAGTGAACATTCCCACCATGCTATGGTGAACAGAAAAACTCCATCACCATGAGAACTCATACTCCACCAAACTAGATCCATGACTTGCTACCATTGTGGATTGGACTGTAAGCCTTTTGGGAGTGGTAAAAAGTCATACACTATGCCTCAATCAACACCAACATGCATGCCTCAAAAGAAAACACCACCAACATATTACTCCATGATAACGGTAGGAGTCGGGGTTTGCTACAATGTGGCTAATTTAATGTGCCTTATGGCATGTAATCCATAGGATGCCATCACGCATCATGACTGTTGCAAGAAGCCAAATATATATATATACATATATATATATATATATATATATATATATATCACCATCCCATGGATCTTCAAAGCCAAATTGCAGTATCAACGATGACCTCTTTACAAGTACAAAGAAAAATCAAATAAATTGATGTATGGAGCTAAAGATTATTAGTATTCAAATAAAGTTTCTAGCAATATCCACTCTCAGATACTCTAGTGCCATCTACGTCTGCTCTGTTTCTCTTGTGAGGCCCTTGGTTTCACCCATTTATTTTCAAATGATTCATATCGGATTTGCATTCACTTCTATCCTTGGGTTCGCTATTTTTTTCTTCTGTGCCACCTCAAAAATGAGCAATAAATCTGATTAGAAGATCAAGATGAAAATTGCCATCGTATACAATATCAGAGAAACCATAAAACAAATTTTTGTCGTACATCTCTGAAGGCATCTGCGACAATGTGTATAGAAGGGACTCTATATACGTATAGAATAGAATAGCAATGGATTTGTCATCGACAACAAGGAGAAGGGGTATCCATAAAAAGCAAAGCATGACAACATTCTGGTACCATCTATTTTAGAATTAGTTGCATATCGACCAAAATGATGTCCACCACCTACACTTTAAAAAAATCTCTAGTAATGTGTTCACACTGGTAGATGTTGTCATAGCATGACATTAAATATCATTGAACACATCACACCACTCCCCCTTTGTGATCTCCTCTTTTAGAAATGGTGCTCGGCCATCAAACCATATGATAATGAAAAACGGATTAAAAAAATTCTGCCATCATCCACCAATACAAACCAGTGGGAAAAATAAATAGAGGGTGATGGATGAAATTCAAGAGAAATATTTGAGAGCTGCGTCAAGGTCCTTTGTTCTTCAAACCCTCGATCTATTGCAAACCTAAAAAACTAAAAAAATACCTCCCAAACTAAAATTTTTAAACATCTAGTTTTTGATCCATCGAAATATGGAGAGCATACTCCCTCAAAAAAAAAATTAGGGGAAATTAATGGGGATGAAAAAAAAGAAAGGGGGATTTCCATGAGGGAAATCCCCCCATGAGGAAAAACTCCTCAGGCTCACAGGGCAGGGAAAGCCCACTTTGATACCATGTTAGAAAATGAAATACTTGATATTATTCATTGAAAGGAGCCTTGCTTAAATAGCAAAGGCATACAATATGATCCATTGGATCATAACAAACTGAGCTAATCTCAGCCACACAAATTATCCTAGTAACAACTTAGGATATAATTTTATTCTAAAATTCATGTCTATTCTTTAATTATTGCTCTATGTTCGAGTTATATTTTGCATGTTTAATGAATCATGTTTTGTTAGATTTAGTATCTAGATATATATTTTATTTTATTGCTTGAATAAATTTTATAGAATTTAGTAGTAAGTTCTAAGGTGAACTTAGAGGATAACCTAAGGGCTTGAGATCCCATAGAGGAAATGGTAACTAGGTTTATAGAATATCATACATAAGTTAAGATAGCTTGTTAGAGGGTGGGATTGATAGCTTAACTAGTAGTACACGTAGCATACCTATGCATAATGGCTTACATAGAGAATGGAGATGCATGTACACTTTCTAATTATTGAAGGTGATAAGTGTAGCTCATCGAGGATGATGAGATGGATGGAATTATGTACATAACATGAGATATACCTATGTAGAAGGGACTTTCATGAGGAAAATTTTGTGAGGTATAGTTCTTGAGAAACTGAGGGTATTTTTTAAACATTAAGTCAATCTACGGTTGGTTGGGGGTTTATGATCCTTCTCCTTAGATTTTTTTTTTCTCTTTCTATGTGTTTTCTTATTTATTATTTTTTAGGTCGTTACACCTTTCCTAATAACTTTCTTGCTTTGCATTACTAAGATCTTATTAGGGCAAAAACATCCATGCTCACTATGTGTTCTTAGTCTCTACTTATCTTTATCTGTATAGTCTAACCATTTATATTGGAAGTTAATTAGGGCTCCATGAATCCTTAACCAATCCATTCCAAATATGAATTCAAAGGCATGTAGCAGGGCCACATACAAGTGCCACAAGGTAGAGTTCTTGTAGAGGGCGATCTTTATTGTGGGAAAAATTTGATCCACTAAGTAGGTCTATCCAGACCCATACTTGAATTTTTACCCTTGTGCCAAAAATCTTGGTCTATTTGGAAAATCCTTGATAATACTAGAAGAAATGAAACTATCAGTAGCTCCACTATCTATTAGAATAGTAAATATTTTATCAAACAATTTACCATACGAAAGGATAGGTGTAACTTGGTCATCCAACTTCTTGTTTTTGATCATTGCATAGATTATAAGGTTGAGTTCCTCTACCTTTTTGCTTGCTTCTACTCAATTTGGAATGTTTTTGCATAGTGAGGTCCCCCACATTTTTAGTGATCCCATTTAGGACTTGGGTGTCTTTCCTATTTCTTCTCCCATGGATGCTTGGTTTTATATAGTTCTAGCCACCTCTGTATTTGAGGGGTACCATTATTCTTCTTATTCTATATTTCTTCTTGGAATTCCCTTGTTTCCCATCATTTTTATTTTTAAACTTTGGGTTACACTTTTTTTTATTGCTCTACTCTTGTTCCCATTTGATTATCCCAACACTTTATTTTTCTCTATTAGTGCTCTTCTGATAATACTACATAGTTAAAGTGATTCTTGTTCAACTATAGGTTGGACTTAGCTTGAAAAGCTAGATCATAAGATTTTTGTAAACTCTTAGGCTTATGCATGTTTACTACTAATATTATATTAGGATCCACTCCTATGAAAAATTTATACACCTTCATATTCTCATCCTACTAATAGAACGGTACATACTTAAGAAGTTCTAGAAATCTTTGGTACTAAATCTCAATTGTCATTGTTCCCAGGAGAAGTGTAGAAAATTCCTCATTTTTTTTCACATAATGTTATTTGGTGAGGAAATTTTTCTTAAAGGACTTTAAAAAACCTTCCCATTATAGTTTTATTGCCTAAATTTTATAACCAGACCTAAAAGTATTCCACCATTCCAACCTTATCTCCTGCATGTGGAGAGTGGCCAAAACCATTTGGGTTACTGAAGAATGGTTTTTCATGGATAAATAGGTCTCTATCTCATTCATCCAAGCTTCAAATAAATCACCTCTATCTCTTATGGTGAATTTGGAAGTCTTATCATTCTTCAAATCCATAGCTAGTTCTACCTCTATAAGATCCCTAACTTATTGTTCATTTGAATGAGGGTTTCCTTCTTGTATAACCTCAAGATTTATATTTTGATTCACTATAGTTTCCAATAGTTATTTCTATTGATACATTTGCTTCATTTGTTGCTCTATTTTCTCTTGCAATAGTAACATAGTAGCAGTGAGGTTCTTTACCTCTCTGCTTAAATTTCACCAACTTTCCCCTAGGGTCTAGCTTCAAAAATGTCTTGCCTAGTCTATATTGGTAATATGGAAGATCCTCTTCTTCCTCTCCCTAATTTTGGTGCCATATATTCCTAGACACACAAAATTCATAAGTTAAATTAAAATTATCCTTCATATTTATCTCCTACCTACTAGTTAGTTACATCTTCCATATGTACTAACAACTTAATACTATCATCCACTGATAGTATTGATGGAAATTTTAACTCCACATAAAATTCCATCTTCCAAGAGAAGATCTTCTTCCCAAAATTCTTCCATCAAGTCAAAATATTTCTAAGTACTTTCTAGAGAAGCTTCTAGTCCTACGACATAGAGCTCTATTACCAACTGTAACAACCCAAAAACTAACCAACCTAAGAGAGTTTTTTTTTAATAAATTAACAACATTCATAGGAGTATCCATGGAATATTTTTGACTAGGCATCACCACAATTCAATTATATGACACTAAAAACATCTCTTGAGTGGATAGGAGAGGATAATATCCCATAGGTAATGGATTTTATCTTGTGTGCCTCCACAATATAAAGGATGAATTAAAAAGGTCACCGCATATTTCTAGCATTCTCCATGAATACAAACTTCTTGAATTGAGTGTTAGAATTTATCCTTTCTCAATCCTTAGAGGGGTAGACACCAATTACTCCCACTAGCAATTAGTAAACCTATGCTAAGTCCCTTAGGGTGTAATGCCTTGAGTCTAGTTATATGCACCTTCATGGTGATCCACCAACTTAGTACATATATTCCTTATCTCTACGATTAGTGACTAAGCATCAATCACTATGCATGATTGTCTTATCATGGACACAATAAAATTAGGTGTTTCCACTCCACAACAACCTCAAGCTTCAAAAGGAGAGTTTTAGTCAAGGCTACCTTAGAGCCCTTCCCAAAGAAACCCCAAGCCCAATTATTTCTCTCTCTATCTCTTTATCTCTCTCTTTGCAAGAAAAATATATTTCATTTGAGTCAAATATTAAAAATTCAAATAATTCTAATAAAATCCTTTAGACCAAAGCATTAGTTCAAACATAGATAAAAGTATTGAAATAAAAATATACATGTCACTAGGTATAATAATTCATTTAAAAGTTTAAATCATCCAAATGAATAGTATTTGCTTCTATACAATAAATCCTCTTTTACTAAGATTGATTTCCATTTTAAACCTTCACAATATTCCACAAAATAAATGTAAAATATAACATCATGATCTATCATCTTCTTCCTCTGGTCTCCATGGAATATTGACAGGAAGGTAGGGATCATAACAACTTGTATTTATGTATAAAGCATTTATATATGATTAATTGCATAACAACCACAATAAAAATAATCCCATATGTCTTTCAAAACTATTTTCCATAAATATTTTCAATTCCTTTTATGTCATTACCCAAACCATGCATTTATATATGATTCAATTTAATATAGAAAACACAAGCATAAGAATCCCATACTTATTTCCAAAATATTTTCCATAAATATTTTCAATTCCTTAAGATAAGTAAAACATCTAAAGATCATCTTCCACTAATGTAGCATTAGTTTACCTTCAACAATCTAAAGAACATATCACTTGAATCTATCACTGAAGGATTACATCCATTGAATATAAGATTAGATTAACACAAGATCTAACTATTACATACATTAATTTCATCTAAATATTAGTAATTAATATATCATTAGATTAATGCAAAATATAAGACTAGTTCCAATTAATCCATCATTTAGATTAATAGAAACTAAAGACTATTTCCAATTAGTCTAAAATCTAGGATTAATTCCAATTAATCCATCATTAGATTAATAATTAATATATCATTAGATTGGTCTATAATCTAATATTAATTCCAATTAATCCATAATTATATTAATAATTAATCTATCATGATATTGGTCTAAAATCTAAGATTAGTTCCAATTAATCCACCATTATATTAATAATTAATCTATCATTAGATTAGTCTAGAATCTAAGATTAATTCCAATTAATCCATCATTAAATTAATAATTAATCTATCATTAGATTAGTCTAAAATCTAAGATTAATTCCAATTAATCCATCATTAGATTAATAATTAATCTATCATTAGATTAGTCTATAATCTAAGATTAATTCTAATTAATCCATCATTAGATTAATAATTAATCTATCATTAGATTAGTCCATATATTAAATCATTCTAATCTAACCTGATAAGATAAATAGAGTAAATAATTCTAATCTCACCTCAATTGAAATTAATATATTAGGTCATTATACTATAACATTATAAGATAAATAGATTACCTCATTATAATATAACATTATAAGATAAATAGATTAAATAATTCTAATATAACCTTATAAAAGCAATATATTACATCATAATCTAACAATAACACAAACCAAAACAAAGAATTGAGCGTACATCAATCTTAGCCTTTAAGAAAATAAAAGGTTAGATGGTACCATCATCATGAAGAACCCAAGAAACCACAAATATTTAGACAAAATTGCAACAAGCTATCAAGAGTATCGATCTCAATTCCAAGCAAGACAAGAGAATTATGCAAGGGTTTGGCCAAACAAAATTAACCTAACAGATGTGCAACGCATTGTGATATTTCTTTCCATGCAAGTGGAATAGGTCTTGAGCTAACAAAAATGAGTATGTAAACCAAAGAATAATAAATATTAAGCTTAAGCATAGTAGCATGTTATCATGTCAAATAGAATATTAAGGAAAAATATGTGGGACACCAAGAAGTATCTCAGATACCTAGCGGATTCAACGAAAAACCAACAAAATCTAAGGAAAAAGTAACATAAAGAAGAATAAATTGCAAAAAACATCACAATTGAGGTTACAAATATTACCTACTAATACATATCCAGGACAAAGTGTTGCTCATCTCTTTCACTCGAACTCCAATGTATGACCTATGCTACACTTCACTGCTCAACCACTTCCATCCTCTCCGCTCATGTTTCCCCCATCAAAAGGTGATCTTCCAAACCAATGTATTCTATATTAAATGTTATGTATACCTAAGAATATTCACACATGGAGTGATCATGGTGTAACTCCCAATAATATTTCTCCAATTCCCATCCAACCTCAATCAAAGCCACTTAGATCAATGAGGAGGAATAACGAAAAAAAATTCCTTAAATACTTAAGATAGCTCCACAATTGTTATTGAAAAGGGTAATAATAATAAATCAAGGAGGGTAATAATGTGGTCAAAGTATAAATCCAGGTCAACCATAGATTTATACAATGATTAGCATTGAGAGCACCTCCAAAAAAACAAGTAAGAAACATTGCAATGCTAATATACCATAAATAATACAAATGTATTTCCTTGAAATTTCACACCATTGTTTTATCCTTAAGTGAGTAGTATTATTGGGGGAAATTCTTACACCCTTAACAGATTTGTCATGCTGCAAGAATTCCTTGATCCAATTAGCACTCGAGACTCTAGTGGATCCACCTCTTTGACTCAGGAAAAAATTATCCAGACTCTAGATAGATCAAGTAGGGTAAGGAAACCCTTTTGGTGAGCCTATGATATTTCACATATGCTCATGCTCATCTATATTTTTAAAAATTAAATAAAAATACAACATAAAATTTGACCAAACTTTGAAGTAACTCCTAGCTAATGCTTCAATTAGTAGACCAGTGCTTTATCCATTGGGAAATTGTATCCAAACTTAAAATATGATGAAGGGAGATAAGGGGGAGAAGATAAAACTAATACAAATATATTCATTAAAATAATGCAACAAATTCTATTAAGCATGCTAGTGAAATAAGATCTCATTTATACATTCAAATGATGTAACATGTAAACATGATAACACGTAAAACTGCACACATAATTACTAAAATAAGGAAGCATGATTGTATTAATCAATATATCATTACAATGCAAATATGATCAAGATAACCAGATCTCACTAAGAAAATATAAGTTACTTATCCATTCAAATGATGCAACATGCAACATATACCTGGGAGTAAGGCGTCAAGAGTAAGGTACCTTTATATGGGATTAAGGCGTTGGGAGTAAGGTGCCTTTATATGGGAATAAGATTTTAGGAGTAAGACACATTTATATGGGAGTTAGGCACTAGGTGTAAGACATATTTGAGAGTAAGGCACCCCTTTTTTTTTTGTTACACAGGCCTCAGGTATTGAGATTTTTCTCATGTATGAGGTATATCATGTGGCTGAACTTTAATGGGAGATTTCGACAAAAAAAAATTATGGGGGCATCTATTGATATTAGCATAGAAATGATTTTAAAATAACTATACACATAATTAATGGAAAACTCAGTACATACCTGGGTGAATTTCATAGAACTTGATGTGTATGATGCTGAAGGTGTGAAATATCTTCATGATGCTTGTAATCATGGTGCACCAAAAAATGAAATTGTTGGTGCATCGTGAATTTTTTTTCATCTATTATACCATGACCAAAATAGATCTTGGCTCATATATATATATATATATGTGTGTGTGTGTGTGTGTGTGTGTGTGTGTGTGTGTGTGTGTGTGTGTGTGTGTGTGTGTGTCTCGTATATTTCATCATATGCATCAGAGAACAAAAAGTCAACTGCAATCATTTGAGCTAGTGATTTTGAAATTAGGTGGCCAAACTGGAGGATTGTCAATGATCCATCCTAGGAATTTGGTTGAATGTGCTATGTACTAGAACATCTTCTCCACCAAACTATTTATGAGAAATAATGATCTCTTTGGACTGTGACAACAAACTTGTCCATGATTTTAGAACCTCACCATCTCTTTGCAATGTTGGCATTCTCATCCACCATAGTGAGACTGTCTCTTCTCTATATTTTATTTTCCCACGTATTTTAATAGAATAAAATGCTAGCATAAAACAAACTATAATATTGGAACTGTACATTAAAAAGTGAAGGCCACATAGGTCGTAGTTGATATATTTGAAGGGGTGAACTAGGTAACTGCACAATCTAGTATGCAACAATTTTGCGTTCCATATACCACTATTAGAGGATTTTATGTCAGCCAACAACCCCAAACTTTGAAACACCAAGCTCATCATCAACATCACATATAAAAATATTTTAATTTTGCTTTGACGTATCTCAAGAGCATTGAACTCTCCAAATGCATTACAAGGATCAACCTTTATGCTTTATTATTTTCTTACCATGTGCTTCTAAACATGCCACTCTTTTCAATTAATTAGACTTTATACTGGCCTAATATACATGTGTCCGAATCAAAATGATCTCCCACTCTGAATTAATTCCTTCACAGGTAGAATTAGAGCAACACTGCAATCCTCTAGTTTGTTTCCTAAAGTGATGATAAATAAATATATCCATCATCATCTACGACATTTGTCAAGTGTTCATGTGTGATGTTTTCATGAGACACGTTGTTGAGATTTATGTGCTATTATTTTTGGATAGTACGAGCTCCATTCAAATGATTTATTATGCTCAAGCAACATGTGGCCTTCTTGTAGATTTTTGACATCTGATTACTTCTAGGCTCCTCCCCTACTTTATTTAGTGACCAGTTGGAGATTTCTCATTTCCCTTATGGACCAAGCTGGTCCTAGGGAAAGAGGATACTCTCTTCCAACAAGTAGTAGAAAATAAAGCTCTATTTCTGATCTACATTTTAACTTGGAGCCTTTTTAGTAAAATATTTTTGTTTGCAAGAGATTCAGATTCACCCATACTCTCCCCCACTTAAATTGGTGATGCCCTCATCACTACTAACAGGTCCCTCTGTGCAACAGGTCTACAACCCTATGAACATTAGGTCCCACTAAAAACAATAGATACCCCCAATATAGGGAGAAGAAGTTTAAGCACTACTGGGTATAAAGTGGATATGCAACTCTCTTCTCAAGGAAGGACTGCAACTTATTTTTTAGCATCCAACCATAAAACTCTCCACATTTTTTTTCAAATATATTGGCACCATTCTTCTTGGTGGGAGAGTAACACCGCTTATTGGTGCCTTCCTCTAGGTGGAAAAAGACACTACTATATTGGACTGATTGTAGGTGCTCTCTTCTTGGTGGTAATTAAGTACCTTTTTCCACTTCACTGCACTCCTAATTATAGGGCATGAGGTGTCACATTTGTTAAACCTAGTTTAAGCCGACTCTGCCTACAAATTGTGCTTATGGTTGTGTCCTACAAAATTAAACACACAAAAGTAGGTAAAACAAGAATCATGCTTGTGCTTGAGGCCCTAGCTCTTAGGATTTCTTTAGATTATATTCAAAGGGCACGATGACCTACAAAGAAAAAACACACAAAAGCAAGAAAATAGGAATCATGCCTGTGCTTGAGGCCCTGACTCTTAGGATACCTTTAGATTGTATTAAGAGGGCATGATGTATTGCAAAGAAAAATAAAAAGAAATTTTATGCTAATCAATACATGTTCCATGCGATCATTTTTTTGGAATAAATATAAAGCATTAGGAGGATTCACATAATTTTTTTTCCCCTCTATGCCATTGAATCATATAGACTCTAGAAATGAATCAAGGCACCCCTAAAATGTATAACAAGTAGACGACTTCTTGTGGAGCAAGATCCCTATGATCAAGGTGCCTACCTGAAGAGTAAGGTGTCTACCTGAAGAGTAAGGTGCATTCTTGTAATTAAGGCGTTTGCTTTTAGAGTAAGGTGCCTACCTATAGAGTAAGGTACCTACTTGAAGAGTAAGATACCTACCTAATGAGTAAGGTGCCTACTCATAGAGTAATATGCCTACTTGAAGAGTAAGGCACCTACCTATAGAGTAAGGCACCTGCTTAAAGAGTAAGGTGCCTACTTGAAGAGTAAGGCACCTACCTAAAGAGTAAGACACCTGCTTGTGGAGTAAGAAACCTACCTGAAGAGTAAGGTGCTTACTTGAAGAGTAAGGTACCTACTTGAAGAGTAAGGTACATACCTGAAGAGTAAGGTACCTACTAGTAGAATAAGGTACCTACTTGTAGAATAAGGTGCCTACTTGTAGAGTTAGGCAACCTTGACCAAGGCACCTACTTTTATAATTAGGTATCCTTGACTAATACACCTACTTGTAGAGTTTAGGCATCATTGATCAAGGTGCCTACTTGTAGATTATGGTGCTTTTATTTTTTTTATCCTCCCCTTTTTTTAATGAATGTGTGAACATTCATCAAAACCATTCGTATGGTATGGGGTATCCCCCATGTCAATTTTTGATCCAATCTCATAAATGTGAGGTATTTTAAATGGAGTCCATCGACTATTTCTCGAACATTGCCTTGGAATTCTACTCCACTCTTGGCATAGCATCTCTGACTTTGTTTATCATTTAGGCTGTAACAATCATGAAACTTATAGAAAAATTTTCCCCCAATTTCCACAACCACCTTGGGATAGAAGCCTTTCACTTGATCAGAGTTACTTAACCCACCTTCGGGTGCTTATGTTGCTAAGGAGAAACTTTTCTTGCTTTCACATATTTGTACTAGATACTAAATGATTGAGGTCCACAAGATGGTTTGTACAGTGTTTTTACAAACTCCATGTATGAATATAAATTCATGAAATCTTCACAAACACTCCTTATTTGTCTACATCGCACTTCATTCTGTCCTGCAAATCATAAAAGAAAAATCTAAACTAAAGGCATTAAATAAAATTCTAACTATTTTTTTTTTAAATAAACACTATAAATAGCATTCTTTGTGTTGTTCGTGGCAATGATGAAGGTGGGATATCCCCCATGCCTACATCTTAACTAGTCTCTAAAAATCATCAATTTTGTTACCAACTAGTTTGATATGTCATATCATGAGAAGAGCATTTTACCGCATGGCCTCAAAACCAAAAATTTTCAATTTAATGGCAAAATGTGTTGGCTGGAAAATGACTATCTATGGCTAGAAATCATGGCATAGAAGTATTTTAAAAATACATGCTATATTTTGATTCACCAGGTCGCCTTAAGCACAAGTGAAGAGCATACTCCATAACAAGATGTTATTTAAATTTTACTCTGTCATTTTTTTGGCTGCTAATATCATTGTTAAAAATTCACCAATGTTGAGAAACATTAATCCTGTAATTAAAATTGGGCTTCTTTGAGGTATAATATCCTAAATGGTTTTTGTGTAAAAACACACCCTTAAATATTTTAAACTATATTAGACTTGGGTTGTGCCATTCTTTTGATTTCTCGAAACCATTCAAAATATGATGGAAATCCTTCACTATCTAATTTTCTAATTTTTTTTTCAACAACACAATTTATTCCTACTTTTACACTTAATATGGTACATCAGGTTCATTCCTGTATTTACCTAAGAAGCTAGTAAATTTAAACTATTGCCTATGGGATTTGGCTTTGACTATGCTAACAACTATTTTTGGCCTTGTAAAAAGGCCCTTGGTGGACTCATACTTCTCAGGTAGAAGATCTATAGGTAATTTTAAATGGGCTTTTTATCTGAGCTGTAAATCATAACACTACAGGTTTGACACTCCCCAGCAATGGTGCCAAAATGGTGAGCAATAGTATATGCCTACAGTATGAGGGGGATGAATCCTTCAAAAACTACTTAATTTGGTGAGAAATTTTTATGCATTTTGATTTCAACCAAACCAAATAAAATAAATTTTAGAAAAATAAATAAATAAATTACAAACTAAAATTAAAGTGCTGAAAATAAAAGTGTGCGAAATTAAAATGCAAAAAAATAAAACACATAAGAAAATCAAGAAATAAAAGAATAAATCTAATCTACAAAAAACAAATAATAGAAATAAAATAGGGGAGGACTACTACAAGGAGTGGGCCCTGACTCCCAAAGATAGTCCACCTGGTTAATCACATAACAATTTCTTTAAGCAACTAAGAGTATTTGCACTCTTAATAAATTATACAAAAAAATAAACTAAATTATATTCTATTTAATTTTTCCATTTCCTTCATTCATTTGGCATGCATATTTATATAAAGCACAGCCAGATCTTCTTACAATAATAAATCAATCTATTTTTAATCACATAACATAATTAGTTACAATTGGTTCATACACAGGTACTATTCTCCTATTAAAAGTATATCCGTTCACTAGAAGGAAAAATATAAAAATCCTTAGGTGTACGTTACAAATAATTGCATAGTAGAATAGTTACATGGAGATGTGCAATATACACATTTTAAAAATCACCAAGGAGTGATATGTTACATTGTTTGGTTCATCAATACCCTATCCATAGGATTAGGTTGTTAGCATCCCAATGCCGCTCACTTGCACATAATATCCATATGGAGATAGCATATTTATTGTTCATATATCTTATTAGTGTGTAGTTGGAAACCTCATCAAATCAGATAATGAGACATGGAAATATCCCCATTCATTGTTAAAAAAAATTTATGAAGGCATTCTTTTCTTTGAGTCAAATTTTTTGGGTACACAATTTTTTCTACAAAAGTATTTTGAGATTTTTTTTTAAATCACATGGTTTTTTGAGTATAGATATATTATTTATAATTAAAGTTACATGCAAAATACTATGTATGATAGGGTTGTCTTGGAGAAACATGTGCCCTTGTTGAATGGTATAAACAATTTCACTTGGAAAATCAAGATTAAAGCTTTTGCTCATATATGTGAATTTGGTATCTTGAAGCACAAATTTTGAAGAGAGAAAACAATGTTTTAGGGATAAGAATGATTCAAATCTAGTGTGATACCTTGCCATGACGATAAAATTTATGACACTCTTGTTAAAAATATTATAGATCCCAAAGTATTGCCAAACAATTTTTAGAATCTATGTGCTCACATTGACTCTAAATAAATCAATAGATTGGAGGTATAACCTTGACTATGGATTATTTTGAGATCATTGATGAATATATTAGTAGATTGAAGAATTTGGAAGATGATATCTACATCATTAAATCATTTCCTAAGGATATATAATCTAATAATGTTAGTAATAAAAGCACTTAGCTTCTCAATATTATTATTTTTTATTGATAGTAGAAGGGGTTTTTAAAGGGTCCCCGAAACTATTACAAGTAAGTTTTTGAAATGCACCCCTAAACCTTAGATCTAACAATAAGATATCAAGAAATATTGAGTTGGATTTCACGAATCCAACCCAAAAATCCTATGAAGCAACCTCCTAGCAAATAAGCTATAGATTTTTATCAAGCAAATACAAGAGATTATCACGATCAAACAACTAACTGGAAATAGGGACCAACATAGGAGAAACTAACAACCAAATCAATATTTAAATTCAATATTTAGAATTAGAATTTAAAATCCCACCCAAAGTTGTATTCAAATTCAAAGTTCAAAATTTGAAGATCCCACCCACCACTAAGGCCTTCAATATGGGAACCAGACCTCACCACTAGAACCTAGGAGAGCTCAGAGAACCAGAGAGACAAGAATCCTACCTAAAATTGGAGTAGGTCTACAGAAAAAACATCCGTCTTTACAAACAACTAAACCAAAAACAACCAAAAATCACTGATTGAAAGGCCTTCTAAGTGAGGTCTTGGGAGAACTACCAATATTTTTTTGACCCCTAAAGAAAGAAATTATTTTTCAGGCCACACTACTAAACACATTTATTCCAAGTCTCTATTATTAGAAAAATATCATTCTCTCTTGGATATAAAGCCTCAAAACTATCCGTTAGAAGGGTTTGTACTCCATTAGCAATTTTAGATTCAATATCCCTTTTCCTGAGTGCTCTCTTGATAGGTAACCCCACTTTTATTTCAACCCCTACATCAATACGAACTTTCCTATGACTTTTGGTCTTTGGACCTGTAGAGCCTTTCTCAAAAATAGGTTTTAGAGAGGCTAGAGAGCTTTACATTAACTAATGAAGAGTTGGATAATCCATGTCAAGATAGTCAAAGGAATTTTGGAGGATAAGACTAGAGGTACTTACCTCTTCTCCACTCTCCCCAAATATAGGAAGTTGAATAATATCCCCTACTACTAGGACTTACCTTCTCTTCATAGGAACCTTGTTCAACTCCTCCTCTCCATAAAACATGTTTGATGGAAGAAGAGCTTCCTCTTGTAATTCCTCACTAAGTCCATCTTGAGAAATAGAAATCAAATATTTTCCATTCAATTTTTGAGGGTTTCTCTTAGGCACATACTTTTCAATAAGCTTCTTACTATTTTCCTTATAAACTACCGAAGTACTCAAAGCTTTAGGATGTAGGGGGCATATGCTCTTATGGTGCCCTCCCTTACCACACTCCTAGAAAATTTAGGGTTTATTTTCATATTCAAAGTTCTGAACCTAGGTTTCAAGATTAGAAAATAGCTCAATACAGATTTAAAAATCCTTCTTGATATCTACCATCACATACATTATAGCATAGAACATTAAATATTTAGAACTGGTAGTATTATTGAAGGAAATCAAATTTTTGATTATCTTGGTAATAGCTTGGAAGATTCTTTCATACCAGATATGAAGTGGGAAGTCTGGTAGCTTGATCTATAATGGGACAATATTAATGCTCTATGTTAGATGATTAAAATATAGGGCCCATTTACGCAAAAATAAACCTCATTTGCTAAAAAATCATGGACCCCCTTCCAAGATCCACGTGGAATCCTCCTCATAGTTTAGCCTAATAAGGAAGATTTTTTTTTGGGATAGCCACAATTTCAAGATAACTAATAGGTCTCCATATTTCTAAAGCCAATTTCTTCAAAGCATCAATATCCACCCTCCTACCTTGAAATTTTCCCATGAGATTCCATAATGCATCTTTCAAGATATTATCAATCAAGCTATTGGGGATATGAATTTCATTCAGCATAGAAGAAATATCTAAGAGGGTGTTGGATCCTCCATTAATTCTAGTGACCAATTTTGCATATGAATATGCACTAGGGGGGATGGGGTCCTCCCTGCAGGTTCTATTGGTCCCACATCTAACATTACTAGGATCCCACTCTCATTCAAATTAAATGGGGAGTCACGAGAGTTAGGGTTATGCATAAGGGGTCGGCCCTAAAAAGTATTTATAAAAAATTGGTGAATTAGTTTCAAAATCTAAGTGAATAGTGTACAAATGCATGTAGAAGATTCACTATTATTAGAGGTAATTTTGGAAATTTAAACTTAAAATTGTCAAATTATTATAAAATTGGGTCAAATCGATCCCAAAAAAAATCACATCTTGAAATTTTTGGCTAATGATCCTTGGTCAAGGGTCTCAAATATTAGCCAGTTCCAAATTTTGAAAATCCTAATTTTAGCCAATTTGGAGATAAATAGCCACTATGCATAACCATGACGAGAGTCAAATAGATTCCCCTTCATGGACATAGATTCTTCAACAATGGGATCAAAGTTGCTTGACCAAGAATTCACCTTCTTTACAATTCTCATCTACCTCCTCTGCAACACTCCTCTAAAACGTAAAAAAATAAATCGATCTACTTCACAACCTAACTATTCTAGCACAATGCTTCACGAAATTAGCTTCTTTAGTAATGGGGTTGAAAATAACTAACCTAGCATCTGCATTCTCTACAATGTTCATCTACTTCCTCTAAAATGCTCCTCTATAACCTAAAAAATTGCACCAATCTACTTCACAAACTAACTACTGTAGCACAGTGCTTCACATATCCACTTCACAACTTGACCTCCACAACCCTAACACAAAACTAGTAAAATTTATTGTTCATCCACATAGATTTATTATGTGACCTTTGAAACCCTAGCACATCACCCATATGCATAGATCTGCTTCACAACCTAGATGTTGTAGCATAGTGCTACACAGATTCACTTCACAACCTGGCCTCCACAACCCTAATACAACACCCTAGCTTCCCAATATTATGTTTAAAAATATATCCAAGCCATATGAGATAGTTGCTATTATATTTTGTATGATTATTGTTTAATTTCTAAGTTTTCCTCCTTCCCTTCTTGTTTTTATCAAATACCTTATTCATCATTAGTCCTAAAGACAAGAATATGAGAGTTGTCCTTTCACAATTTAGGCTCATACAAAAGAAGTGTTTAAGAAATTGACAAAAATCCAAAGCAAGATGAGAAGAAATCTAATAATACCATCATGAAGCTAGTTTGTGACCCTTACAATAAGGATATATGTAATAATCATGTTAGATATGAACCAATAATATTATGGAATCACCCTAAATATGGTGAATTGATAACACTCTATTTTTGACTTGGGGTGAGGATGATAATGATGGTGAAACTTGTTAGACTCATGTATATTTTCATTCAACCTTTTGTACATCCACTCATTTTGATGAGTGAATTATAATTCAAGGGGTGACATGACACATGACCAAGAATCGTCATCTTCTACATGAACATAATGCATAATATTTTGAAAAGCATATTGTCATTAGGGATTATTCTTCTTTGTAGGTGTCTAGATGTGATGACATGAACATTGGCTCTTTATCATTTGATGAGGTTATTATAGTTCCTATTATGGGCCCCATTATTATATTATTAATAATAAGATTATCAATATCAAATTTCAGCTAGATCAATAGGTGATCAAGGACATTGATGATAGTTTTAAGATAATTACCTCAAGGTATTATGATGGTTTTGATCATATGTACAAGATAGGAAATTGAGTAGAACCTCCTTTCCCTTCTTGAAAAATATTTTATGGTTATATTTGCATAAATAGATGGTGTTGGTGATGGGATCCTAGACATAGGCATCTTGACTATGAGTCATAGGTACATGAGTCATTATTAATTGGCTATTAGGATTCTTCCTATGTCCTATTATCGATGTTTGTAAGGATTGTATTTTAGATAATAATAACCAAGAGTAATTGTCAAAAGGGACTACTAAGTTTTCTAAATGACCCCTCGAGCTCATTTATAGTGACATTTTTACACCAATGGGTACTTTATCTATTTTATATACTAATTACTTTCTTAACTTAATTGATGATTTTCTATTTGTATGCAATGTTATACACTATTTGTATCAAATATAAGGATTTTAGGAGGTTCAAAGACTTCATAATAGTCATATAGAATTAGCTTTATGGTGTTATCTTTTAGACGGATGTCCATTATACTCTAGGGCATAATTTGGTAGCTGAGATAAAGAGCAAGATGATTATGAAATGCATTGATGTATGTTGCATGCTAATAACATGGATTCTAATATTTGGGGTGATGTAAACAACTGTACAACATACATAATCAATCATATTCTAAATAGGTTGTTTAGGACATGAATCCTCTTGAAATATCATTAAATATTGATCCAAATATGGCTCAATTTTATATTTTTATATGCATAACATGGGTCCATATACCAAAATATACTAATAATAAGGATGCATTGAATATCCATAGATGTATTTTTATGGGGTATTCTAATACCTACAAGGACTATCACCACAATGATTTCTAGAGGTAATATTTTTCTTTTGATGAGATGTGATTTTTGATAAGGTTATTATAAAAACTCCATATTATCCTCCTAATATTTTGTATAAAGGTCCTTTAGTATCTATCATGGTTCTAGTTTTACCTACACCTACACCCTCTAGTGAAGACTCCACAAATAGACTTATTGATTTAAACCCCCTTTAGGTAGCACCATCTCTAATACCTTTAGTTTTGGACTCTAGGATAGATGATATTGATATGCCTAAGCCTTGTGTGATAGTGATTAATGTTGCTATAGATAGTGAATGTTGTATTACTAATTTAGTTCAAATTTTTGATATTTTAGGATGTGTCATAGTCTTCCATGGTTTAATACCCAAGTGTATTTAGACCCTACTTTAGGATATTTAACCAATTATCTCTATGGATCATCATTAGAAGGTCCTTATTGGTACCTATTCTTAAAGAATAATAATATTGGAGATTGTCTTGCTTATTTATAGGATAAGGACTAACTGGAGTAGGAAGATGTCATGTTTACTAAATATGTCTTTAATGAAAAATTAAACACATGATACCATTCCTCTTCTATAAGAGAATGATATTTTCAAGTGTAAATGTGTCTATAAGATCAAGTATACTTATTATGACCAAGATACAAGCACAAGGTATACATTTTTGCCAAAGGTTTTTCTTAGAGAAAAGAGAAATGACTACTTAGAGATATTTTACCCAATTTCATAGATGGATTTTGTTTATATGATTCTTCTCATAGTTGTTTTATACGGTTGGAAGGTGCATTATATGGATATGAAGAGTGATTTCATTAATGGTAAGCTTGAGGAAGATATCTTCATATAGCAAACACTTGGATTTTAGCTTGATAGATTGAAGTCCTTGGTATAATATCTAACTAAATACTTGTATGAACTTGTGTAGAAACTTGATGCTTGGTATGAGATCTATTTTCTCTTAGTTGTAGGTTTCCCAGATGTGAGGTAAAGCATGACATTTAAATCAAGTTCTAATATAACTAGATATTAGTAATTGTGTTGTATGTTTATGATTTGTTCATTATGGTCACCTCACCCTATTTGATATTGTAGATAAAGTATAATGTAATGATACTTTTGATATGAATTAAATAGGAATTTTACATTATTTTTTAGAAATTTACATTGATTAGACCACTTCTAGGATCACCATATCTTAGATCAAGTATGTCTTGGATATTCTACAACACTTTAGGATTAGGTTATAAATCTACTTGAACTCCCTTTGATCTTGAAATGAAGTTACAAGTTGGTTACACTACTCCATTGGTGGATGCTACTTTATATTTGTAACATATGAGGGGTTTTCTCTACCTCACTCAAAATTGGTTATATATTTCACTTGCCATCAACTATTATTCTAAGTGCATGTAGGCACATCATGAGAGTTAGTAGATAATGGTCAAGTGGACCCTTCAATGCATCAATGGAATATATTAGATTGGCATTGAAGTAGAACTAAGATAACACACAGAAAAATTCACGCAAATTTCATTAGCAGAGGTTTCGAATTCGCAAATACAACAGTTATATTCAAATGGCCAAGAACCCCTTTTACAATGTATGCATTCCTTTTTATAACAGACCCGACCCCCTTCGAACATCATTACACAGAATGCGGGATTCCCTGTAACCGCCCGCACGAGTGTTCTGTCGCCGCATGCATGTTGTGGCCAGGTATCTTTCATCATCATGGCATGGGATGGCGGAGTGCCCTACAACCGCCTGTCCATCCACCCGTCGAGTCATCATTCATAGGAATGCGCCATAGCCATCTCGTAATCTGCTACCACGTGCCCTTCTGCAATGGCCTCTGTAACCGCCTAGTGCTCTATGGCCACCTGTAATTTGATGCCACGTGTCCTTCTGCAATGGCCTCTGCAATCGTCGGCTGGTCTAGAGTCATGAGCATTTTGTCGCGATATCGCGACGTGTTTGCTTCCTTACGCCCTCTCTCCTCTTCGGTCGCGATATCGCGACGTTTTGGCGTTCGGCCTCTATTTTCTCCTTCGGGCCGCGAAACCGTGACATGTCACGATTTCGTGACCATTCTACCCCTTGGTGCCTTTGCCCCAAAAGTGTCACGATTTCGCGACCACTTTGCACCCTGTCACCTTGCTTCCGAAAGTGTCACGATTTCGTGACCACTTTGCGCCTTCGAGCCTTGCCCTCGAAAGTGTCACGATTTCGTGACCACTTTGCGCCTTCGTGCCTTGCCTTCGAAAGTGTCATGATTTCATGACCACTTGCGCCTTCGAGCCTTGCCCTCGAAAGTGTCACGATTTCGCGACCACTTTGCGCCTTCGTGCCTTGCCTTCGAAAGTGTCACGATTTCGCGACCACTTTGCGCCTTCGAGCCTTACCTTCGAAAGTGTCACGATTTCGTGACCACTTTGCGCCTTAGAGCTTTGCCTCCGAAAGTGTCACGATTTCGTGACCACTTTGCGCCTTAGAGCTTTGCCTCCGAAAGTGTCACGATTTCGTGACCACTTTGCGCCTTAGAGCTTTGCCTCCGAAAGTGTCACGATTTCGCGACCACTTTGCGCCTTAGAGCTTTGCCTCCGAAAGTGTCACGATTTCGTGACCACTTTGCGCCTTAGAGCTTTGCCTCCGAAAGTGTCACGATTTCGTGACCACTTTGCGCCTTAGAGCTTTGCCTTCGAAAGTGTCACGATTTCGTGACCATTTTGCGCCTTGGCTCCATTGCTTCGAAAATGTCATGATTTCGCGACCATTTTGCGCCTTGGCTTCTTTGCTTTGAAAATGTCATGATTTCGTGACCATTTGGCGCCTTGGCTTCTTTGCTTTGAAAATGTCATGATTTCGCGACCATTTGGCGCCTTGGCTTCTTTGCTTTGAAAATGTCACGATTTCGTGACCATTTTGCGTCCAGGCTGCTTTGCTTCGAAAATGTCATGATTTCGTGACCATTTTGCGCCTTGGCCCCTTTTCTCAAAAAGCGTCGCGATATCGCGACAGTTTGACCCTTTGGCGCCCTTTCTCAAAAAGTGTCGCGATATCGCGACAACTTTGGCACTTAAAGAAAAAAATATTTTTGGGTGATGCAAGATTGCTTTTCCACCTCCGGATGCTCTCGCATCAGACACCCGGGGTGAATTGAGAAGTGACCTTCACTTCGATCTGTCTGAGGTAGACCCAGGCGGTCAACCTCTGCCTTCGACAACCAAGTCGCATCTTCTAGGGGCCTGCCCTTCCACTTGATCAAATACTCAGAATAACACCTGTTCCGAGTACTTCGGCCCTCACGCGTATCAAGGACTTCTTCTATCTCATCTGCGACTGGAGTAACCGTGGGAATGCTCCACAAATCCAGGCTTGGTGTTGCACTGCTATCTCCTTCATGAAACTCGACCAAATCTGAAATGTTAAAAATCGGTGAGATGTTAAGTTCACTCGGCAACTCCACCTCATATGCATTACCCGAATCCCATTTTCCAATGATCTTGCATGGCCCAAACTTCTTCATTTTTAGCTTGTTATAGGTCTTGGCAGGAAACCTCTCTTTCCTTAGATGGACCATGACAGAATCTCCTACTTCAAACTCCTTAACCCGACATTTCTAGTCTGCCCTGGCCTTATACTGAGCATTCATCTTGGCAATGTGCCTTGTCACCTCCTCATGCACTCCCTTCAGGTGTTCGGCAAAGTCTTCAGCTTCAGCACTGCATTTTTCTCTTGTATCCATCCTTCTCAACTCTGAAGCATTTCTTGGGCTGCTCCCATAGATTATCTGGAATGGTGATTTATTGGTACTTCTGTTGATAGAGCTGTTGTAAGCGAATTCTACCTGTGGTAGAACTAAATCCCATCCCTTGGGCTTGTCTCCGACCAAGCATCTCAGTAGATTGCCCAAGCTCCGATTTACCACCTCTGTTTGGCCATCTGTTTGGGGGTGGTATGCAGAACTAAATTTTAGATCCGTCTTCAGTTTCTTCCATAGGGTCCGCCAGAAATACCCTACAAACTTGGTATCCCTGTCCGACACAATGCTCCTTGGCAGCCCATGAAGGCGTACCACTTCCTTGAAGAATAAACCAGCCACATGGACCGCATCGCTAGTCTTCTGGCGGGGAATAAAATGAGCCATTTTTGAAAACCTGTCCACTACCACAAATATGGAGTCGTGTCCCCTCTGCGTCCTGGGTAAACCAAGAATAAAATCCATGCTAATATCCTCCCATGGCCTTTCAGGTATAGGTAGTGGTTGATATAAACCAGTAGGCTGCCTCACACCTTTTGCCATCTGGCATATCCTACAACTTTGCACGAATTTTGCCACATCTTGTTGCAATTGCGGCCAGTAGTAGTTTTCACTAACAAGTGAGATGGTCTTGTCTCGACCAAAGTGTCCAGCTAAACCTCCACTGTGCTTTTCCTTGATGAGATTCTCCCTCATTGAGCTCCTCGAAATGCATAATTGGTTCCCCCTGAACAACATTCCATCTTGAATCAAAAAATTCAACCACTTAGTCCTGTCCAATGTAACAGGCGCAGTGCAGGCTTTCCAAGCTTCTACGAAGTCGGGGTCTGCAGGGTATAAACCCTTGAGTTCAGCAAACCCTACAACCTCCACCTTCATCTCCATCAATAAACATTGCCTCCTACTCAAGGCATCCACAACTCTGTTGGATCTCCCACTCCGGTGCTTCAGCACAAAGGTGTAGCTCTGTAGGAACTCCACCCATTTCAGGTGCCTCTGATTTAATTTCCCTTGACTGTTAATATACTGCAGTGCCTGATGATCAGTATATAGAACAAACTCCTTTGGCAACAAATAATGCCTCCATTTCTTAAGAGCCTGAACTATGGCATAGAACTCCTGATCATATACCGAATACTTCTTCCTGGCGTCGTTGAGCTTCTCACTGAAATAAGCAACAGGCTTACCCTCTTGGCTCAATACGGCCCCTATGGCACTACCGCTCGCATCACAGTCTACCTGAAACACCTTGTTAAAATCTGGAAGTGCTAAGATAGGTTGCTCTGTGACCTTCTTCTTCAGCATAGCAAAGCTTTTGTCTGCCTCAGTTGTCCACTTGAATTCCTTCTTGTTCCCCCTCATTGTCTCCGTAAGGGATGCGCAAATACTGCTGAAGTTTCTAATGAACTTTCTGTAGAAACTGGCCAGACCGTGAAACGATCTCACCTCAGTCACGCTTCTTGGAGCAGGCCATTCTATGATAGCCCTCACCTTCTCGGGGTCCATTTTGAGACCATCGGCTGAGATAACAAATCCCAGGTATACTAGCTCCCTCTTCACGAAGTTACACTTCTTCAGATTTATCAGCAGCTGCTCCTCCCGCAATTTCTCAAAAACCCTCCTGATGTGCATCAGGTGCTCCTCCAGGGTTCTGCTAAAAATCAGGATATCATCCAAGTAGACAATAACAAATTTGCCTAGAAATTCCTTCAGGACTTCATTCATTAACCGCATGAAGGTACTCGGTGCATTGGTTAGCCCAAATGGCATGACCAACCACTCATACAGCCCCTCTCTGGTTTTAAAGGTTGTCTTCCACTCATCCCCTTCTCTAATGCGGATCTGATGGTAACCACTTTTCAGGTCAATCTTCGTGAAGTACTCAGCTCCACTCAAACAGTCCATGATATCATCCATCCTGGGCAATGGGAACCTATATTTAATAGTGATCTTGTTAATTGCCCGAGAGTCTGTGCACATTCTCCATTCCCCATCCTTCTTGGGTGCTAGTACTGCAGGTACTGCACATGGACTAAGACTCTCCCTAATCAACCCCTTCTTTAGCAGATCTTGAACCTGCCTGTTTAACTCCTTAGTCTCTACAGGTGTCATCCTGTGTGCGGCCTTATTCGGCAAGCTCGATCCAGGCACCAAATCTATGTGGTGACTGATCTTCCTAACAGGTGGTAAACCTTCAGGAACATTATCAAAAATGATATCTGGAAACTCCTCTAACAACCCCATGACTTCCACTGGAGTTTCCTTGCATTCTTCTTCCCTAACCCTAGGGATTATTGCATAGCACATATGATCTGGCTTCAGACCATCTAAAAATCTTCTGCCATCCACTAGACAGACTCGTGCATTGCTGCATACCTTCTCATCCGCCTCCTTCAGTGGTTTCAACTTATGTCGAACTCCATTTTTTGACAAGGAATATGTATTGGCTCGACCATCATGCACAACACTTCGATCAAACTGCCATGGTCTCCCAAGCAACAGGTGACATGCATCCATAGGCAAGATGTCACATAAGACCTCATCTCGGTAAGTTCCAATGTTGAACTTCACCAGGCATTGCTCACTGACCAGCACCCTATGGTCTTTTTGTAACCATGCAATCCGATAAGGATGCGGGTGTTTTCTTCTCTCCAACTGCAACTTAGTAACCATCTCCTCAGAGACCAAGTTGTCAGTGCTTCCATTATCGATGATGATGTTACAGACCTTGCCTGCGCACTTGCATCTTGTTCGAAATAGGTTGTTCCTCTGGTCTGCCTTCTTTTCTTCATTCAACAAGACTCTTCTGATGACCATCGCTTCTCCTCTTTTTGCCTCCTTCGAGTGCTCAGATTCGACACCTTCGTCTGCTACAACAGCTCGGGCCTGACCCTCAGGTCTTCGATTTGGCCTTTCTTGATGTTGCGGGCAGTTGTATGCCCGATGTCCTTCTTCTCCGTAGTTGAAGCAGGTTCCTCGAAAGACACCTCTTCCAAACCCTCGCCCAGACCTACCTCTTCCCCTCGGGTAGTTGTTGTTCTGATTGCGTGGGCGTTGGTTATTCTCCTCCTTCTCTTCTTTCTGGTTCTGGCTACTGCTTGCTTCACCAGTTTTCCCCAACTCTTTGTATCTTCCTCCACTGGTCCTCCCACCAGCTCTTCCTCCTCGATCCTTTCCTCTCTGCTTACCATCAAACCTCCTATTCAGTTTCTCCTCCACTTTTAGTGCAAACTGGTATGCATCCTCAACCGTGCTCATTCGAACCAGACTCAGCTCTTCTTGGATGCTGGTTCTCAATCCATTGATGTATCGAGCAACTTTCTCCTTATTTGCCTCAGAATGACCGGTTCTAATCGAAATCTGGTAGAACTCCTCCGTGTACTCCTTGACAGATTTACTTGCCTGTCTAAGACTCGCATCTTTCTCAACAGGTCCAACTCATAATCCGCGGGGATGAATTGCCTCTTCAACTTCTCCACCATCCTATCCCACCTGGTGATCTTTTCCTTTCCCCTCCTGTTCCTTTCCAGCTGCACTCCTTTCCACCAGATGCTAGCATGCCCCTTCAACTTTGTTTTTGTGAACCTGATCCGATTTGGATCTGAGATCTCTTCATACTCAAAATATTCCTCCATGTCGTTGATCCAATCTATCAACTCCTCGGGATTGAGATTCCCAGAATAAGTAGAGACATCGAACTTTGGCTTCTTCTCGATCTGGGATATGGCCCTATACAACCTAGCCTCTGCTGGATCCAATGCTTCTTCCTCATCAGATGGACCCTCTTCTTCCCAAACTTCATCTTCACTGGGTTCCTCCCTTCTTGGCTCAACTCCTCTTCTGATTTCCTCCTGCAGGGCTTCAACTTGCCTCTGCAAGGCTCTAAGATCGACCTCTGCTCCCCTATTCCTCACACCACCATGGTTCCTACGCGGAGGCATCCTGCTCGCTTCCTCTCAACCCACAACCACAATCCTGGCGCAAACTGCCTCACTGTCGGCGATCGGTTTGCGCACTCAGAACCTTCTGGCTCTGATACCACTTGAAGCAGAACTAAGATAACACACAAAAAAATTCATGCAAATTTCATTAGCAGAGGTTTCGAATTCGCAAATACAGTAGTTATATTCAAATGGCCAAGAACCCCTTTTACAATGTATGCATTCCTTTTTATAACAGACCCGACCCCCCTTCGAACATCATTACACAGAATGCGGGATTCCCTGTAACCGCCCGCACGAGTGTTCTGTCACCGCATGCATGTTGTGGCCAGGTATCTTTCATCATCATGGCATGGGATGGCGGAGTGCCCTGCAGCCCCTGTCCATCCACCCGCCGAGTCATCATTCATAGGAATGCGCCATAGCCATCTATAATCTGCTACCACGTGCCCTTCTGCAATGGCCTTTGTAACCGCCTAGTGCTCTATGGCCACCTGTAATTTGATGCCACGTGTCCTTCTGCAATGGCCTCTGCAATCGTCGGCTGGTCTGGAGTCGTGAGCATTTTGTCGCGATATCGCGACGTGTTTGCTTCCTTACGCCCTCTCTCCTCTTCGGTCGCGATATCGTGACGTTTTGGCGTTCGGCCTCTGTTTTCTCCTTCGGGCCGCGAAACCGTGACATGTCACGATTTCGTGACCATTCTACCCCTTGGTGCCTTTGCCCCAAAAGTGTCACGATTTCGCGACCACTTTGCACCCTGTCACCTTGCTTTCGAAAGTGTCACGATTTCGTGACCACTTTGCGCCTTCGAGCCTTGCCCTCGAAAGTGTCACGATTTCGTGACCACTTTGCGCCTTCGTGCCTTGCCTTCGAAAGTGTCACGATTTCGTGACCACTTGCGCCTTCGAGCCTTGCCCTCGAAAGTGTCACGATTTCGTGACCACTTTGCGCCTTCGTGCCTTGCCTTCGAAAGTGTCACGATTTCGTGACCACTTTGCGCCTTCGAGCCTTACCTTCAAAAGTGTCACGATTTCACGACCACTTTGCGCCTTGAGCTTTGCCTTCGAAAGTGTCACGATTTCGTGACCACTTTGCGCCTTAGAGCTTTGCCTCCGAAAGTGTCATGATTTCGTGACCACTTTGCGCCTTAGAGCTTTGCCTCCGAAAGTGTCACGATTTCGCGACCACTTTGCGCCTTAGAGCTTTGCCTCCGAAAGTGTCACGATTTCGTGACCACTTTGCGCCTTAGAGCTTTGCCTCCGAAAGTGTCACGATTTCGCGACCATTTTGCGCCTTAGAGCTTTGCCTCCGAAAGTGTCACGATTTCGTGACCATTTTGCGCCTTGGCTCCTTTGCTTCGAAAATGTCATGATTTCGCGACCATTTTGCGCCTTGGCTTCTTTGCTTTGAAAATGTCACGATTTCGTGACCATTTTGCGCCTTGGCTTCTTTGCTTTGAAAATGTCACGATTTCGTGACCATTTTGCGCCTTGGCTTCTTTGCTTTGAAAATGTCACGATTTCGCGACCATTTTGCGTCCAGGCTGCTTTGCTTCGAAAATGTCATGATTTCGCGACCATTTTGCGCCTTGGCCCCTTTTCTCAAAAAGCGTCGCGATATCGCGACAGTTTGACCCTTTGGCGCCCTTTCTCAAAAAGTGTCGCGATATCGCGACAGCTTTGGCACTTAAAGAAAAAAATATTTTTGGGTGATGCAAGATTGCTTTTCCACCTCCGGATGCTCCTGCATCAGGGATGCTACTTTATATTTGTAACATATGAGGGGTTTTCTCTACCTCACTCAAAATTGGTTATATATTTCACTTGCCATCAACTATTATTCTAAGTGCATGTAGGCCCATCATGAGAGTTAGTAGATAATGGTCAAGTGGACCCTTCAATACATCAATGGAATTTATTAGATTGGCATTCACAATTTAGTTGATGTGCCTTCAACATTGGTAGTTTTTTTAGATGTACATTGAGTCAATGATTTGAACCAATAGTTTTCTACTATCATGATTGTATACTATATTATTTATAGTCTACCTCTTGGTAGTGTAAATGGTAGTCTACTATTTCTCAGTCTCTTTAGAATTTAAATAGTATATTTTCTATAGGGTCACCAAACACCTTTAATCGATACTCATAATTTTAGAGTACGTGGTTATTCCTTAGTCATTCCTAGTCATCCTTCATTATGAAAATTAGAGCACCATTATAATTATTTGTAATTCAGTGTTTCATTACCAACCAACTATATTAAGACTCAATTGATTTTGTTCTCTAGCTTATGCCCATAGAATGCTTGGTCCTATTTTATGTCATCAATGTATATAATAAGATATATCCTAAAAATGGTCATCCACGAGGTATATTTTATATACTTGTAAGATCATTTTAGAATAAAATAGTTTCCTTAATATATATGACTCATAAGGGTCTCTCTATGTCCCTTTCTTAGGTTAATGGGTGATGTTGAAATATATGGTATTAAGCTTCACATATGTTGAATATAATAAATTAGATAAAATTTAAGAAAATTAAAATACTCTACTTTTGTATGTATAATAAGTTATATTTTATAAATTTTTACGTACAAATTATTATCCTTAAAAATAAGCAATACTTGTTCCACATGTGTAAGATGTAGTTTTCATGTTGTTACAATGACCAAAATATAATAAGAGTAAGAATAATTATGTGATGAAGAGGATGAAATCTAGAGTTTATGCCAATTTTAAAATTAGATTTAATTATCTACTCATCCAAATGATATAGTTAAAAATTTATAATGGATTTTATATATTCTAAAACCAACTTATTAAAGACATTATAATCTAATTTGAATTGTAAAGTACATTCAAGTATCAAATTTTATGGTATCTTGATTATACATCTTAATAGAAATTCGTACTATGTAACTTGTGTGAAACTAACCTATGTTATTTTCAATTGTAACACTAAAATTATTATTTTTTATGGTTTTACCATTTAGCTAATGTTGGTTTTGTTGATAAAAGGATTAAATAATGTGAATCGCATCCCTTGTGCATGCACATACTTCATTAGTATTAAACATGTCACAAGGTTAGTCTATCAATGCTATATTAAATAGTAAGAAAATAATATAAATAATTTTAGGTTTTATAGATTTATCTAAGTACATTTTCAAAAAAAAAATCCCACTTGCGAATTGTATACATAAACATTGATCAAATATATCAACAAAGCAATATTTGCCTGCATACAAAATGCATACAAAAGTGTGTTTGAGATCCCATACAATTACCATAAGATTTGGATTTATGTGAATACATGATCTTACACAAAATATATATGATTCCTTTAAAAAGAAGTATGAAGTCAAATTTACAATACAAATCTATCGCAAATAAGCTTATAAAATTATTCATATGAATGATGAATTGTGAAAAATTAATATTATAATTTTTTATATATTTTGTAAATAAGCCATTGTCAACCAAATTTTATAAATATTAAATTTAAGTTAATATTAAATCTAAATAAATATTCAATTATATTAAAAACTTCTATATAAGGCAATAGATTTAATAAAATTGCTCAATAAACCATTGATTCAAAAAACAAAAATGTGTTCTAAAAGATTGAGGATGGTCAAAACAAATGATAAGCTTTGTACCCATGTCGTAAGACGTATATGTCAGGACCATTACGATATAATGATAAGCACTTTGGTTCATGATGTAACATCAGAGCTTACTACAAGAATTAGAAATCAAAATTTTATAGGAATCGAATGTGCCAATTTAGTAATAAACCTCAAGCTCAAGGGCATATGCCGACTTGTTGGCAAAACAATTTTTTCTTCTGAGAGTAGTTGTTTTACAATTTTCTTCTTTATTTTTCTCTATCTTTCCATGACGCTTACTGTGTTGAGACAGCGCCACAATGCTTTTCCAGGTAAGCTGCACTCGCCCCAAAGAGAGGTTTCGCACGATAGTGAATTTCTTCAAAATTATTCTCCACGAGGAGATAAATATAACCACCAAATTACCAATGATTCATGAGCAATCTATATATCCTATTGAAGTTCAGAAATACGATAGATCGGCATCCCCCTCGTACGTCAAATGGCAATTCGGTACAGCGCTCGAAACTCTCTCTCCTCACCCATTTGTCGCCGTAATCCACTTGGTTTTGAGCTTGATAGATTGACCCCCTTGGTATATTATCTAACTAAATCCTTGTATGAACATGCGTAGAAACTTCATGCTAGGTATGAGATAATTTTTTTCTTAGTTGTAGGTTTCGCAGATGTGAGGCAAAGCATGACATCTAAGCTAATAGGACTAGATACTAGTGATTTTGTTGGATGTTTATGATTTGTTCATTATGGTCACCTAATACTCTTCGATTTAGTAGATAATGTAATAAGTTAATGATATTTTTAAGATGAATTAAAGGGGGATTTTACGTCATTTCTCGGAAATTTAGAGTAATTAGACCAGGATCACCATCTCTTAGATCAAGTATGCTTTAAATCTTCTACAACACTTTAGGATTAAGTTATATATTTACTTGAAATTCCTTTGCTTTTGGAATGAAGTTACAAGTTGATTGCACTACACCATTGGTGGATGCTACTTTATATTTGTAACTTACAATGGGGTCTTCTCTATCTCACTCATTGTACTTGCCATCAACTATTATTCTATGTGCAGGCACGGACCTCATGAGAGTTAGTAGATAGTGCTCAAGTGGACCCTTTAATACATTAAGGGTATATATTAGATTGGTATTCACAATTTAGTTGGTGTGTCTTCAATATTGGTAGGGTTTTTAGATGTAGATTGAGTCAATGATATGAACCAATAGTTTTCCACTATCATGCTTGTCTACTATTTTATTTTTAGTTTACTTCTTAGTGTTGTAGATGGTAATCTATTATATCTGTCTCTTTAGAATTTAAATAGTATATTTTCAAAAAGTTACCAAACAATCTTGATGATACTCTTAATTTTAGAGTAGGTGGGTATTATTTAGTCTTTCCTAATCATCCTTCGTTATGACAATTAGAGCACCATTATACTTATTTGCAATTCAGTGTTTCATTACCAAACCAAGTATATTAAGACTTAGATTATTTTTGTTCACTAGCTTTATGCCCATAGAATGTTTGGTTCTATTATGTGTCATCAATGGATCTAATAAGATATATCCTAAAAAAGGTCGTTCATGAGGTACCTTTCTTTTATATACATGTAAGATTATTTTACAATAAAAAAGTTTTCTTAATAGATATGACTCATAAGGGTCCTTCTTTGTGTTCCTTACTCAGTTTAAGGGGTGATGTTGTAATATGTGATGTTAAGCTTCACATATGACCATGATTATTTTTTTATTATATTCTTTGTATAATCACTTCATACCCTTGTACACCTTTCATAGGTAAATTTATTATAAAATTTTATTTTTTAACCTATGTACTCTTTAACTTTGATCTAAATATCTATTATAATAGGGTATTTATATCCTTTTTACCAACCTTTTAAAATTTAAGAACACTATTGTGTTGATTTTATAATCAAAGATAAAATATAAGAAAACTAAAATACTCTACTTTTGTATGTACAATAAGATATATTTTACAAAATTTTACATAATATATGTTGTTATGATGACAAAAATATAATTAGAATAAGAACAATTATATGATGAAAATGATGAAATCTAGAGTTTATGTCCATTTTAAAAATAGATTTAATTACTACTATACTAATTGATATAGTTAAGAATTTATAATGAATTTCATATATTCTAAAAACAACTTACTAAAGATTTTTTAATCTAATTTGAATTGTATAGAATATTCAAGTATCAAATTTTATGCTATCTTCATTATACATTTTAATAAAAATTTGTACTATGTAATTTGTGTGAAACTAACTTATGATATCTTCAATTGTAATACTAGAATTCTTATCTTCAACAAAGTGATATTTGCTATCATGTGTACAGAAGTATTTTTGAAATTCCATAAAATTACCACGTAATTTCAACTTATGTGAACACATGATCTTACACAAAATATATATGATTCCTAAAAAGAGGTATATTCTAAAGAAGTCAAATATACAATAAAATTAAGCTTAAAAAATTATTCATGTGAGTGATGAATTGTGAAAAAAAAATATTATAATTTTTTTATCAATTTTAAATTTAAAAGTTTTAATATTAAATTTTAATAAATATTTAATTATATTAAAAACTCCTTTATAGGAAATAGATTTAATAAAAATGCTCAATAAACATCTACGTGGACGCCACTTGCATTATCCGTAATGTAACCAGGGTTCAATCTTATAAGAAATATTTATTGCTCAACAAATCATCAAATGTGATTCACAAAACAAAAGTGTGTTCTAAAAGATTGAGGATGGTCAAAACAAATGATAAGCTTTGTGCCCATGTCGTAAGGCGTATATGTCATGGCCATTACAATATAATGACACAATAAAGCACTTTGATTCACACCAAAGCTGACTACAAGAATTAGTAATCAATATCTTATAGGGATAGAATGTGCCACTTTTTCCGCCCCAAATTTGGAATAAGCCGGGCATAAGTCGTCTTGGGAATTGAGAGCAGTTGGCAAAACAAAATTTTCTTCTTAGAGTCGTTGATTTTACAATTTTTTTTTCCATCTTTCCATGACGCTTACTGTGTTGAGACAGCGCCAGAACGCTTTTCCAAGTAAAATCTGCACTCGCCGCAACGGGAGGTTTCCCACTATAGTGAATTTCTTCAAATTCTCTACGAGGAGATGAATATAACCACCAAATTACCAATGATTCATGAACAATCCATATATCCGATTCAAGTTCAGAAATACGATAGATCAGCTTCCCCCGGTAAAATGACTCGTCACATGGACTATATCAGGCAAATAAAACATGCCCCTTGTACGTCAAATGGCAATTGGGTACAGCGCTCGAAACTCTCTCCTCTCACCCATTTATCGCCGTAATCCACGTTTTTTCGAGTCAGCAAGGAAAATGAGGGTCGGCTGCTAGTTTCTGATTGGTGAAAGAATCCTACGTGAACAGACGCCGCGCTTGGAAAATTATGGCGTTCATTAAGTTTACGCGTGCAGGGAAAAGAAAATAATGTACCCAAAGCCGGCTAAATTTTTCTGAGACGGCGCCGGTAACATCATGGCGGAAGAGTCAAAACCACTGACAAGACTGTCGCCCCTCTCACCGCAACTCCTTCGGCAATTGGCAGCGGAAGTATCTGCCCGCATTCCGGCCCTCATTTATCCCCTTTATATAAATAAACACCCGCATACTGTAATCTACCATCTCATTCTGGTTCTCTGTGTAATTAAATTTGTCAAGGATGTCTTACAGGAAAGAAAGGGCTTTCGATAGAGTAGAAATTCATTACAGAGGAGTGAGGAAGAGGCCATGGGGTCGCTACGCCGCAGAGATCAGAAACCCTGCAAAAAAGGTTAGGGTTTGGCTCGGTACTTTTGATACCGCTGAAGAAGCCGCCAGGGCTTATGATGCTGCCGCCATTTCCTTCAAAGGTATCAAGGCCAAAACTAATTTCATCTATTCCTCAGCTTCCAACCAGCGCACAAGCCAAAACAGCTATGTGCAGTCCGACTTGTACATGAAGAAGCCTGGTGCTTCCTTCTCTGCTGTATGTCATTCCCACTTTTTGGGGAATAAACAGCTTTTCTCGTTTGGGGGTAAAGAAGAGGATCTTGTGTTTGCCGACAGTAGACGGAATTTCTTTATGAAGAAGAAAGAAATGGAGTCAAGAAACGTTCATGGCGATTGTGACTCCTCATCAGTCGTAGACACCAAAACGGTGGAAATGAAAGCAAAGGCCTCGCCAGCGACAGGATCGCCGCCCTTTGACCTTAATATTGCCCCACCTCTTGACGATGAGGATGAAGGGCAATTGTCCCACATCTGCTAAGAGACGGACTTCGAATTTGGATTTCGGTGGCAATCTTTGGTATTTCAGACTCATAAACTCCTGTTACAATACCTCTGGCCCCAAAAATGCGAGAGGGATTCCCTTTACCAAAGCAATTTTTTTTTTGTTGTGGCTTAACCCGTTGTTAGCAAGTAATTTTTTTTTGGTTCATTAGCAGAAAGTTTAGTGGTATGTTTGATAATCGAAATTTTTATTTGTTAATTATTACTGCCACTTCTAGCGGCAACAGATGACTAGCAAGGGTATGGATGCCTTGGATTAATGTATGTGTGATTGCACATTTTGCAGCTGTTTAGATTGCATTTAATATAGTTTTTCAAAAACCAGGCCATCAATTTTATGGAAGGCTTCAAATGAGCAAGCTGTTTATGGAAGGCTTACAGCCAGACTGCATCCTTTGAAGATAAATTAGGGTTCTCTTTTATTATTATTTCGTTATTTTTGAAAATTAAGTCAATAAAACAAAATTGGTCTTAACAAATTCATTATTCCCAATTTATTTTTAGTTGAGAGTGATGGACAGGGGATAAATAAAAAGATGGCGATATTTTTATACTTTCAATATCCTTTAAAAATGTTAAACAAAATTATCTTGATTGATTGAGATAACTCATCATAGAAACTACTATACCATTATACTAACAAAGAAAACATCATACTAAGATTTTATCATAATGATAATTGAATAACTAACACCAATGTAAGCGGTAAACTCGAACAGCTCAAAGACTTAACAGCCAAAAAAGAAATGACATCACTTCTAATAGTAGATAACTCAACGCTTCTTTACTTTTGAGGGTTATAATTATACAAAGGTGTCATGATCCTCCGATGTTACAACCCTCGGTGTCACAACCTTTGGTATTGATTATGTATTAACGTGTGATTTTTCAATGCTTAAGTTTGGTTGTATTATCAATATGTATGATTATTTTGCATTTCATATTTTGATTATGTATTATTAAGGAAAAAATATTAAAATAAAGGAAAAAACATACACAAGGAAGAGGAAAAGGATTCCAACCGAGGAAAGAAAGACAAGTGTTAATCTTTGAGGAATAGTGAAGTATTTTGATTTAGAATTTTGTTTCGTTCACCAAATGTGACCATTGCTGAAATTCTTGAGTAAAAGGAATAAGTTTAAAATGTCATTATGTGAACCATCTGAATGCTGCTTGAACATATAGCTTACTTATAGACTTATTGATTTATGCCTTCAAGATAATTGAATTGCCAAGTTAATCCTTATTCTACATTTACTATAAGTAATAGATAAATAATCCAAATAGAAATGGTTTTACTGTAACTCTATTAGTAGATTTTTGAATGAAAACGTTGAGGTTATTGAATGGGTAAAGAAAATGGTATAAGTTTATGGTAGTTGTTAAAAAAAAATTGTTCTTGGTTGAAACTATTGTGACCCAATGCTTTTTATTTCCACTGCACTCTTTCAGAATAGAAATGTCATTAACATGGATTGACCTATGTAAATATGAGTACAGCTTAGCGTTACTTGTTTAAAACCAATCTTCAAAAGCCTACAGGTGTTACCGACAAGTGTAAATATTGGTTCAATATTTTGGATTGCTTATGCAATTCAAATGCCAGAGAGTTCATCTATAGTTGAACATAACTATTACTTTAATAGCATTTTCCTTTAACACCATAATCTGGAAATGATTGTTTGTTTTTCCACATAGCAATACAGTAAACTAATACTTTTCCTTTAATCGAGAAGATCTTGTACTAGTTTAGAGACCACCAGATAAAGATGTATTCATATCCAAGGTTATATATTTGGATACCTGAAAAAATATCATACCATGCAAAAGGGTCAACCTTTATTTAATGGTCAATCAACAATAGGTTGTTGGGGGTACATTGTCTACAAACTCTTTAGGTAATAATTAGTTAAATGCCATCATTATTTTATGGTTTTATTATAGGTTATGTGAACTATTAATTCTAACGGTAGATAGGTTTATTGCCTTGGAGTTATGGAAAGAAACTATATTAAAACTGAATTTATTATTATGTATATTTTATTATTGAGGAATGAGAATATGGATTCAGGTTTTTTTTATTGAATTAAGATTCAAAAAATGTTCGATTCAATAATGTGGTTTTATTAAATGATATTGGAAATGTAATATCTTTATTATTTGGAAGATTAAATGATATACTGGTTTCTAAAGTTTACATAGACAAGGAACCTATTATAGGGAGAAGTATGAATTTTCTCATGGATTTAATTGATTTAATTGATAAATAGATGTATGATGCATTATTTTTGTATGGAAAAAAGATGCTCTTGCTTTGAAGTTAAATAAAGAATAGAAAATAAAAAAAATAAGGGAGTTATTTTATTTGAAAGCAAGTTTATATTTTTTTTTTTGGTAAGTTGTAGTTGTATTTAAGAGGGTTTTAACTGGGTCTTGCTCTTGCTTTTACTGCCATGAGGGATCACTCTACACCATTCTAACCAATCCCATGCAGGGGATACGTTTGCCAAAATTCCCTCATAGGGGATGTAAAAGTCGGTAATCAGGTGGTGCTTGCCCTAGTGGGCATGGGGGGTACTTTTCTTGCGAGCAGCGACCACAGAGATATGCATAGACCGATAAAGGAACCCAGGAATGTTCATGGGTCTGTATCCCTAGACATGGTTGATAAGGGCAAGGTGGAAGCTTGCCATAGGCTTCTTGGGATCATCGTAGGCAACAGTAGGGAATGGGGGGGAGGAAGGGATTGACGGTCCAAGGCATGGTCATCCCACAATAATTTTTGGTAGTTGGGAAAACCTTCCAATTCAGGTTCCCAATAGTGTTTTTCATGACGAACAAGATGCCCACCAATCGGTAGCTCTGCAATCTCGCCAATAAGCTCCTGAGTGACCTTAAAACGTAGGTTCCTAACATAGACATGACCGTTCGACCATGTGTGAACAAAGTCCTTCGTTATGTCATCCTCAGCTCCATGGAATTTTGATAAAAGGGTGGTGAGTTGGGCACCCTACAGGTAAGCAGACGCTAGGGTGTCGAGCTGGAGAGAGCTTGGTTTAAGGTAGGCCATGGCAGCAATGGTGAGGACAGGAAGAGAGGTGGTGGAGGAGGTCCACAGGATAGACATGCAGAGGTAAGTGTAATGGACTAGGCTAAATAGGGGAATTAAATAGATCGAGGGAGGCGAGCAGCTCATGTCGAGCCTCACGGATGGGTGACATGTGGATGGGGGGATGCCATGCCAAGGATGGTGAGGATTAAGGGGAAGCCTAGGGACCATATCCGCATGGGTGAAGGTAATAACTTGGGTAATGTTTGCAAACGTGGGTAGGAACATGGAGGGGAAATGGGGTGCAGATGGAAACGTGGTAGAGGGAGCTGGTAGAGAGCGTTGGGACACCAAGGATGGAGATCCGCATTTTGACTTTGCATGATGACTTTAATGGATTACAATGAAGAATCCAATCATCAACGAGTGCTAGAGCACACATCACAAGGCTCTTGGATAATGGGACACCCAAAGAAGATCCTGCATAATATAGAAATAATAAATCATTGGTTAGCATGGATGGATTTGGAGTACCTGCCATGGCTATCTGATGCTACAACTTGGAGGAAATCTGGCGAGAAGGAGTCTTGCCACACGTTGATGGGTTTTTGTCCTAAGCCCAAGTTGTCCAGCCTGTCTGCAAGCCGATTGACTTCCCTGTATGTATGATTGGCTTCCACCTGGCAATGCTGGTTTAATAGCTTTCTGCTTTCTTGGATAAGGGATCTAATATTCCATAGAGGGACTTTGTTGGAGATAAGGTAACCAATGATATTAAGAGAGTCACCTTCAACATGGATCTTGACACATGATCCCATGATGAGGTGAAGACATTGCCACAAGGCCCATGCCTCGACCATATTGTTGGTTTTATGATGAATATTCTTTGCAAAAACCATAACTATATTTCCTCTATGATACCTGATCACTCCCCCTACCCCGTCCGGCCCAGGATTACCTTTTGATGCACCATCGAAGTTCACCTTTATCCATCCCTTAGGAGGGGGAAGCCAATGAGCTTTGGTCCTAGGATGGGTCGAGGGGGGGATAAGGTGGGAAGGGGGATATTGAAGGAATTGATGATGTCAGCCTCATTCTTGCTCAAGGGGGATCTAGGCCACGGGATAAGATTAGAGTTTTCAAAAGTGTATGAAATGGCTTTGATGGCTATGGAGGTGGAGTTTTAAAGGGCAAAATAGAAGACCCTACGATTACGTTTGAGCCACACTTGCAAAATGAAATGGTGGAGGCAAATTTTCCAAAGGAAAGCTACTTTGGGATTTTTAAAGGGAGCAGGCCATTGGATGAACATGTTCAAGAGGGAGTTTGGCCTGGTCCAATGGATTTTAAAGGTGGTAAACAAATGATCTAAGACCTCCCTAGTGAACACACACTCTAAAAGGAGGTGGTCAATGGATTCCTAGTTGGATAGACAAAGGTGGCATCTGTTGGGGACATGGATCCTTCTTTTCATAATATTATCCATGGTGAGGACCTTGTTTTGAATGGTTGTCCAGGCAAAGAACCCAATTTTTGGGACAAGGAGTTTAACCCAAATTAACTTGAATGGAATAGTGGGAACCTGGGATTTGACTAACATGGAGTGGGCAGACTTGACCATGAAATCCCCACTGTTAGTTCCCACCTAGATTAGATAGTCTAGGGAGACTATGATGGGGATGATGGTGGTTCTTAGCATCTTGGACAGAGTCCTACCGGCCCACAAGAGATGCTCATTATCTTCGGGGAGAATATTCCATTTGACCCTATCCATGTAATTCACCACTTTGCTTCCCCATATCCTTTCAAGACTTGGTCTAAGTCTAGACACCTCAGACAGATCCTTGAGGGGTTTGTATTTCAACCACGTATCTTCCCAAAAGTATATAGATGCACCTGAGCCTAGATGCCATCGTGTTCCTCTCATGATAAGAGGTTTCACTTGGATAACACACCAGGCAAAAGGTAGAGGAAGAAGCACCTTTTGCCTGGTGTGTTTAGGAAGTAACACTTACTCTTGAGATAGTTGATTTATTTCTCTACAGCAGATGCGTAGGTATCAAGGATCCCTTTTATGGATTTAGCTTGGACAACAAAGGCCAAAGTTGCAACAATAGTATCATCCACAAATAGTTGGTGAGACAAGGGGGGAGATTTTGAAGAAGCTTTGATACCTAAAATGCCTCTTGAAACCATGACCTATTTTAAAAATCTACCTAGGGATTCGACCAAGATAATGAAGAGGAAGGAGTACAGGAAATCTCCCTGTCTGATCCCTCTAAGGCTAGGGAAATAACCTGCAACATACCCAATGACTAAAACTGAGAACCATGGTGAGGTAATGCAGCCTTTTATGAGGTGAACCCAATCTGTGTGGAAGTCGAATCGAGCTAGCACTTTGAGGAGAAAATCCCTATCCACCCTATCAAAAACTTTACTAATGTCCAATTTCAAAAACATGGTTGATTTCTTGTTGCACTTGGATGAATGGAGGGTTTCATGAGGAGATATGATGCTATAAGTGATTGTTCTGCCTTCTACAGAGCTTCCCTGGCATGGATCAATAATGGATGGGAGGATCTTCTTAAGCCTGAGAGCTAGGTATTTGGTTACGATCTTGTATAATATGTTGCAAAGGCTTATAGGTTTGAAGTCATTCATGGATTTACATTGGGGGTTTTTAGGAACCAAGGCAATGAAAGTGGAATTATTTCCTCGAGGGATGGTTTTGGTTTTCTAGAAGCTCCATGATGGCATAACTCACCTCCTTCCCCACTATGTCCCAGAAGGTCTAAAAAAACCTAGGGGTAAACCCATCAGGCCTAGGAGCCTTATCAGCTTTCATGGAGAATAAAGCACTTTTGATTTCCTTCTCAGATAGGGGTTGTATCAAGGATTTGTTCATCTTAGGGGTGACCAAGGGAGGGATATTTTCTAGTAGGGATTCCTGGGCTACAATATTGGAGGTATTTTTAGAGCCCATGATGTTACTAAAGAAGGTGAAGCCTTCTTCTCAGATCTTGATGATGTCCTGAGTGATAGAGCCATCCCTCAAGGTAAGTTCTCTAATCTTGTTTGGGCTTCTATTTCGTAGAGTAGAAGCGTGGAAGAACCTGGTATTGGCATCCCCCTCTTTGAGAAAAAGGGCTCAGGATTTTTGGTGCCATAAGGTCTCCTCCTTGGCTAATATGTTATGATATTCGACGAGCAACTACCTTTCTTCTTCCTTGAGTTTGTGGGTCCACTGATCATGTTGAGTTTATTGCCCTAGATCTTTGAGTTTACTTAACGTTTTTACCTTGAGATTAAAAATATCCCCAAAGACTTCCATGTTCCAGGTTTTCAGGTTATCTTTTATGATCTTGAGTTTGTGGGATAATTTGAAAATAGCTGAACTAGAGACAGGGGTCTACCACCAGTATTCAATCTATTATTTTAAATCCAGATGTTGGATTCACATATTCTCGAACTTGAATGGGGTTGAGAAGGATGGAGCCTTATTTGATTGCAAAAGGAGGGGGGAATGATCAGAGTCTATCTTGGGAAGGGGTATCAGGGATGTGTCTCCAAATAGAGGAATGGCCTTTTGAGAGAGAAAAACCAGTTTAGCTTAACCTGTATATGCTCGGTGCCCACTCTCTTGCTGCTCCAAGTGAATTGGTGGCCATGAATTTGAATGTCCATGAGTTCATTTTTGGCAACAAAGGTCTGAAATTCTACAATACTTTTGGATGGGGAGGATACTCCCCATTTCTTATCATAATGGAAGAGAGGAGAATTGAAATCCCCTGCAATCATCCATGGGATGTGGGAAAAGGTATACTTCATGAGGGACAGGGACTTCCACATGTTGAATCTTTCCATAGGATTATTTGAGGCGTATATGTTGGACAACACCCATGTGAATTTGTTTTCTTTGCAATAAAAAATTATGTTTAAGGTTATCTTGGAGGTGGAGATGACTTTGCCTTCCACCTTCTCAGGGTCCCAGAGACACAACAGACCTCCTGGAGATCTCTCTACTGGGATGAAGCCCATTTTCCAGTCTTCTATATTTTTTGGACTACATTGTTAGTTATGTCAGCATCAGTTTTGTTTCTTGAAGGATGAGTATAGAGGGTTTGTACTCTTTCCTAGTGGTTCAAGCTAACCTTTGTTTTCTCATGTTGTTAAGCCCTCTGATGTTCTAGGAGAGGATCTTCATTTAGATATTTTGGCAGGTTTCTTGCCTCCCTTGGTTGAGATGGAGGGAGGTTTGGGATTTTTCATTTCATCCTTTTCTTGAGTGAACAAGGTTGAACTAAGGGTTAGTTGCACTCCATTAGCAACCTGGTCGTCTGTGTCTTTCTTGCTTTTCTAATAGGTGGTGGGTCGACCTATTTTTTTTTCACCCCTTATATCAATGGGACCTTTCCTACTTTTGGTGATGATAGAGCTGATGTTCGTTCTGGACTGAGTGTGACTAAAGGCATACTCATGGGAATCAGGATTGGATTCAGTTGGGGATAGCGGTTCTTCCTAGGGGTAAGAAACTCTAGAGTGGGGAGGAAGGTTGATATCTAGCAAGGGTTCTAGAAGAGGATCGGGATGGGATAAGGGGGTGGGGAGGAGATGGGGATGGAAGGCCTAGATCTAGAGGGAGAGGGATGGGGGTGGGGAATGGTGGAGGGTTGGTGCATAGGAAGGGATTCAGGGAGAAGAACTTCATCATAAAAACCATTTAAAGGCCCAAATATATTGGGAAAGATAAACATGGAGCATACCTGGCCTACATCTGAAGAAGGGTTTGTGGATAGAGGCTCCTGGATAGCGGCTTGCTTTCCTTTTCTATTATTTGATCTATGATTATCATGTACTCTGGATCGGTCTTTGTGCTCTCCCACCTAGTATTGCATAGGAGGGGGGACCCTTTGTGCTAGGTGCTTCCTAATAGGGCTTGAGGGATGGGCAATGGGATTGAAGGTGTCCTTAGATTTTGCATTCAATGTAGAATGCTGGTTTATTTTCATACTCAATAGCTTGACACCAGTGGAAATCCCCATAGATAAGGTTTAGGCAGGTTGGAAGTTGTGAATCAAGGTTGGCATTGATACAAATTCAAGCATAGGCCATGCAGGACCAGGCTTTAGTTGCAGGGTCAAGAGAGACCATGTCCCCAATGTATGTTCCAATCCACCCCATGATGTCTTCATGGAAAAACTGAATGGGCAGATCAGGAAGGTGAACCTAGATAGGAGCAATATTGATATCCTTAGTCTAGGGATTGAAATCTTGCTTCCATTTTGTCACAAAGATATGTTTCCTCCCATAGAATCAGGGACTCCCGATGAGGATTCAGGCATAGTTATTCTGGTTATTTAAGCATATCAGGAAGAAACCTCGCGAGAGGGCCACAATATGAAGGTTCCCTACTATGCGCTATTTGAATCTGGCCCATCTTCTTATGGATTCCATGTTATATATCCCTCCCATAAACTTGTTAACCAGGGAGAGGGATTCTGAAGAGAGTTTGTCTGCCATGAGAGAGACTAGAAGAACCATGTTTTCCCCATTAGTGATCATAGGGGGTGGTTAGGGTTACCATAGGGGCCAGGTTTTTCCGTACCTATTACCTTCTCTAGGTAAGTCATCCTGCCTAGGTCCGGGTTGGGGTTCGTGGAAGCATCCTCCAAGGGGGGATCTCCCCTTTCTATAGATCCCTAGAAGGGGCCTAGAGAATACTGCTCGCAAAACCGTAATTACAGAGGGAGCTGTGGACACCATCTTCAAGCCATTTCCTCTGAGAGAGATACAATTTTCATGAGCATTTATTCAAGCAAGTTTATATTTTCATAGGTAGCTAGAAAAGAATATATTTAGAATTCCTTTAAAATAATTTTTGTTATTTAATAAATGAATGCAGAATCCATTTTGAGATGAGTATCATATCCTCTCATTTTTTTATGTATCGAATTTATTTCAATGTAGATGCTTGGTTTGCATGGAATAGATTTCATTCAAATATATTTTAAGCTACATTCATAAACATATAAGTTCTCTTGATCCCTTATTTTGTCTACCTAGTACATGGATATAGGAAGATAACCAATTAAAAATATGGATAAATTGGTTTTATTAATATTGTAAAAGTTTTAAGTTATTTTATCTCCTTTACATAGTATTCATTACAAGCTTCTCTTGGTAAAAGAAGCTTAATGTATGTTTATGAAGTTTATGATGAATTATGATGGTTATATGTGGAGATATTTATGTAATGAAGGCATTTATTAGATGATTCTTTAAAAAATGCTTGATTCATAGCTTTCTTTTGTTTTTTAATAAATATGAGTTAAAGGTAGTGTTAACTATAAATATTTTTTTCTGGTGTTGGAGAGCTCTGCATGAGAAAACTAGGGCATCAGTTGGGTATCCAAAGAGATATTTGGTTGTTGTGAAATTGAAGACAAGATTGTTTCCCCATGAGATACCAATGGAGACACCTTCGGATCCTCTTTTAGAGAGATGTAGTTCTTTTTCAGATTTGTTAAAAGATAAATCTCCAACAAAGACTAAAGAAGCACAAAAAACTTCATTAAAAATGCTCTTTATGACCATTGGAAATATATCAACATGTCAACGAGTTAATGGATGCTTACCATAGTCAGAATCAAGGCTAAATATTTTCATTGAGAAAAGGATGGTAGAAGAATTAATTTTATATAGAGCTTGTCATGATTTGGTCTATAAATTCATGGGTAGTCACCCTAACCTAATTTTTTTGCATTCCTAGATTCGAAAAAACTAGGAGACTCTTGGTGAGTATTCTTTGTGGTTTATCAGCAATGAATGTTTTATTGTTAGTTTTTCTTCACTTGATGATAGAAATAGGGCTTTCAAATAAAAAAAGAGGAATAATGGTCTAACAGGATTATTTGTTCAGTCCTAGAGAGTGGGATTTGATCCTTATATTGAACCCACTATTATCTCAGTTTGGATATGTTTGTATGCACTTCCAATGGGGTTTTAGAGTGAGTAGGTATTGAAAATTATCGATAATTCTCTTGGAAGATATAAGAGTGTTTTCAAGGACACAATAGAAGGAAACATAGTTTTTTTATGTTATATTATGCATGGAAATGGATCTTAACCAACCTTTCTTGATAGATATTGAACTCAAAATTGTGGGATTATCTTGGATTCAACAACTAGATTATGAGGCATTGCCCTTCAAGTGCAGATTTTACCACAAATATGGGTATTTAGCCCGATCCTATCCAAACAATATGAACATAAAAATAGAGGCTCCTCTCGGAATGTCAAATGATACTAAGGAGGGTAAGTCAACACTCAATAAAGAAACAACCAATATTTCTCAGGTTAAAGAAGCATAGAGAGATGGTTTTGAACAATCCAAAAGAAGAAGAAGGTAAAAGGAAAAATATGGTAAAGAGCAAACCCAACTAAAGCCCTCCGATAGGTATGATATCTTCAAGACACTAGTGGACTAGGAAGAAGAACAATTCATGGAAGGATTGGACGAGAATAATAAAAACAATAACAACCATGTTCAAGCCTCTCTTTCACCTCCTCCCATCCTAGAGCAGGTAATTGAGTACAATGAGTTACTACAATCAGATATTGTAAGGGCAATGATAGTGCATAACCAAGAGCAACCAATAATTAAGGATCTCATCATGGGTATAGCAGAAAATAATGGAGAATGCCAACTCTAGGGATACTTAAGTGGAAAAGAGATAAAAAAATATCGGCTCTCAAGGAGTGGGTATAAAATCAAATAAGGAATTGATAGCAGTTCAAGGAGACAAACTGATCACTGGAGGATCGGTGAGGCCAATAGATTTTTACTGCTCTAAAGGTAACCAATGATTATACAATCATGGAATTCTTGGGGTTTAAATAGTAGAACGCATCAATCTACTATTTGAATATTATTAAAAAAATGTAAAACAAAATTTTTGCTTATATAGGAAACAAAAATATCATTGGAGCTTATGTGTAAAACAATAAATAAACTTTGGAGGGGTGTTGGTTGTATGGAAGTGGTTTTCGAAGGGGCCTCAAGGGGGATAGTTACTTTATGGAACTCTCTTGAATGGATGGCAATAGAACATATATCTTGGAGGGGTGTCCTAACAACGTATTTTAGGAACAATGTGACAACTAAGTAGGTTTTAATCATAAATATTTAGGGGAATTAAAACCTAGATGGTCAGATGCATCAATAGAAAGCAGTGCATAACATGAGAGTATCAAGGGAGGAATTAGACTGGATTGTTGCTAGGGATTTTAATGCTAAATTATCCTCTATATATCAAGAAGGAGGAACCCCAATTTTAGACCTAGGGGATCGATTTATGATTTTCCAAGTCCATGCATTACACTTGGTGGATATTAAATTCCTTGGAACCAACTACACTTGGACTAATAAGAGGAGGGAGCCACATAGTAGGAAGGTGAAGTTAGATTGTTTTTTGGTTTCAGAGGAGGCATTTGTGAAATGGAATATAAAATTTCAAATTTTGGAGGGTCCAGTTTCAGATCACTTTCCCATTTTGTTGGAAGGGGGGATCAAGACAGTGGCATCACAAACCATTCAAATTTGAAAACTTGTGGTTACAAAAAGAGGAAATTCAAAAGAAAATTCCATAGTGGTGGGAAGAAGATCGTCCAAAATATGGGACAACAATGTTTAGATTTGTTGTGGCTGTCGCACAACTTGCCCTAAAATTGAGGATCCACCTTTTGTTTATATTTTTGAGGATTTTGGTATCCTTGGAGTGATGATTTTAATAGGTTCTATCTTTGATATTTGTATTTCAATATTCAAGGTGCCTTATCAAAGTAGCGTCTTCTATTTTCTATCGCCCTCTTTTGGAGTGTTGATAGGCTTGTGTGTGTTTGTGTTTCCTTCCTAGTTTTGTTTTAAGGTTTTGGGTTGATTTGCTTGTTGTGATTTTAAAATTAATTTTAAAATTTTTACTTTTAATTCAAATTTCAGGGATTAAAAATTTTAAAACTAATGATTCACATTTTGAAATAAGGTGATTTATTTCATAAAACATAAAATATAAGTTTATATATATATATATAAATATAAACTTATATATATATATAAATAAGATAAAAATAATAATAATAAAATGAAAAATATAATAACAAAGTTATAATAAGGAAATTATATATATATATATATAGATTTTCAAACACGTTATTTCAGTGTGTTCCTTTGTTGGAATTTTGATGTTTTTATTCATATTAATATAAATGTGTGTTCTCTAAAGCTTCACGTATGGTTTTAATCGTAATGATTACTTCTTGCATGTATGGGTGCATAGCCAGCCATGACACAGATGGTGGACCGCATTTGAATGGTAGGTTTGCTCTACAGGATTGACATCGTGGAGTCTGATGATGCAAGAAACATAGGTTTTGATGAGAAACATACATCACAATAGAAAATGTGGCTGATTAGGCCGATGATTCGCATGGGATGATTGATGTTGTCTTTGAACGGTCAGACAGAGAGAGACAAATCATGTTTAGAAAAAATATGGCTTTTGAAGGTGATGAAGCAGGGTGGGAGTGTCGAGTAAAATTGAAAATGATATAGAGAAGACGCAGATAGCTACGGATTCCTCCATTGGAATCACTAAAATATCTTCATGGTTGGAGTGACAACACAATTAATCACTCGGACCACAATCACACAGTAGTTTTGAAACACCAAAACAATTTTAAAAACCTGTGTGGATATCGAGGAAAGGATAGTGTAGATATATGAAGCATGAATCAATCCCAGCATGTTGGAAGAGAGAAACGATGCAACATAGATGAATCCTTGACATGGCACCAGTTCGAATGAGTGAATCTTAGAGAATCTAGTGAATGAGAATAGTGGATGCAAAGTTTATATTTGGTAGTCGTATTTTAATGAAAGCTAGGATAAAACCATCAGTAATATAGGGAATCTGTGGTGACGTATAGGTAGACTATGGTGAAAGTAACAATCGAGGGAAATTAGTTTGATATATGTTACACAAGCCATATCAAAAAAAGGATGAAATTATTGGCCAGGTGAGAGGACAGTAGTCACCATGTGGAAGTAAATGGATATGAGAATCATTCATTACAAATAGATAGTGTCACATCATTACGATAATTTGAGTGCATAGATGGCATCGATCAAGTTAATGGTTTAAAATTAAATAAAGCCCTACAAAATAAAATGGAGAATAAAGAACCGATGGATAGTAAGGGTGTTACTATAATAAAATATGCAGACAAGAGGGGAGATTTGGTAGTTACAAAGTGAGGAAGGACTGTTACCTACAAATCCAAACCAAATGAAAATGAAATGTGGAAAATATTTCGATGGCAAACGAAGGGCCAGGGGAAAATAAATGAAAAAACTAGGTGAAAAATTTTAAAAACTAATCGAAATGCATGCACAAGGGTTGGAATTTTTTTAGGCCAGATGATTGATCATTTTGGAAGCCATGGCTGTATTGTTTTGCCATATTGCTGGACTCTTCTTTTTTACCACATGATGCCTATTTTGGGGCTGAGGTTTTCTGTACACATGTTTAATATTGAAGATATTTTTTGCAATATATTAGAGATACATCAAGCTTATATTTTTTAATGGTTTAATTGTGTGTTTTTCTTTGATATATTGCACTATTTCCTTAGAATCTCACACCACATTAGTTGTTTAACTATGTGAATTCGGGTAACACTAATGTTGGTTTTTGTGCAGAATACTAATGCTTGTAGGGTTTGTGGAGAAATTATGAGTTGCAGTATTTTTTTTATTTCCAGATTTTTATTTTTATTTTTCTAAACCTTTTTGCAGATTTTTTATTTTTATTTTCGAACATTAAAATAAAAATAATTTTTTTAAAAACATTCCAAAGTTGCACATTTGCGTAGAATGAGCTTTAATTTTTCATATTGTACATTTAAGTTTTCATTTTTAATCCATTTCAAATTTATAAAAATTATTTAAATTTGTTGTTTTATAAGGATTTTTATAATTTCAGAATTTTATTTTTTTCACATTTTGAAGGTAAATCAGATTTTTTCAGCTATGCATTTTTATTCGCAAGCAATAAATGAGCTGCCTTTTATGAAAATTGCAATTTTATTAAAGGGGGTTAATTTATATGGCATTCCATATATCATCATTTTTAGAGCAATAAATTCGCATTTATTTATGAAAATTTTGATTCCATTAAAGAGAGGTAATTTATACATTATATCGAAGGCTTTTATTTTAAAAAATTAAATTATTTCTTCTTTATGAAAATTATGATTTCATTAAAGAGGGATAATTTAAAATGATATTTTAAAGCAATGAATTAATCTCTTTATGAAAATTAATTTCATCAAAGAGGGGTGATTTATTTTATTATATCAAAGGCTATTGACATTTCTTTATGTTCAAAGCAACATCAAGTGAATCCTTTCATCATTTAAGTTTCCAATTTAGAGATAGATCTTAATATTCTATTTCATACTTAAAGTAGGGTTTGATAAAACTTGTTTAAAATCTACTTAATCTAAATAATATAAAAGCTATCTAAAATCCTTCCAAATAAAATGAACTAAGGTTTTACATCGTGGTCATATGAGGGTCAATTCACATTTTCTTCTCTTTAAGTTTTATGAATAATAATTATTATATCATGATAAAATAAACCAACATATGCCCCTTGTTAACAGTTACTTGTAATCACTAAGGTATTCCGAGCATTTATTTGGTACATCTTCACAAAATTATAAATACACATGTGTAATGCTTATATAGAAGAATCTTGGAGAAGTTGTTTTGTTTTTTAACTTCTTTGCAAGAGAGGGTTTTGTGATCAAAATCTTAAGATTGAGTGTGGTTTTGCAATTGGGTAAAATTACCACTCAACAAGATTTCACAAGTAGATTTATTATGTCAAGGATCAACTAAAATAATTAATTCGAGCTAACAAGACAAACTTAGACTTCCAGGTACAAAGAGCTTCATTGATGACCATATGGGATGAGGTTCAAAAACACTTCAGGGAAGGAATAATTATAGAGCATATCAAATAAGAGGATGATGCATTGCGTAAAGTGGTTGAGGAAATTGACAACCAAGAGGAGATCTACTAGAAAAAAAGAGCAAGAACCATTTGGTTATTAGAAGGTGATAAAAATACCAAAATTTTCTATCAAGTTACCTATGCTAGGAGACAAATGAAAAAACATGGAATCTCTTCAAGATGAGAACAAACACTCCTTGGATACAATTCTAGGTATGCATTTCCATTCAATGGATTATTTTTCTAAACTATTAAAGGAAAGTATGGTGCAAGATGAAGAGGCTCAAAAATAAGTTATTGTTGTCATTCCCTCTATTTTATTTGAGGAATAAAATCAGACCCTACTTAAACCCATTGATAGAGAGGAACTAAAAAAAGTAGTCTTTGGAATAAGAACCAGAAAAACTCCAAGTCCAGATGGCTTTCCAATTGAGTTTTTCAGGTCTTCTGGGACAACTTGGATGAGAATGTAATGGCTATTATAGAGGAGTCCAAAGGTAGTAAAAGAATACTTAAAGCATTAAATCATACTTTCATTGCATTAATTTCAAAATGGGAGGAGGGGATATATATTTTAGATCATAGACCTATTGCCTTATGCAATATCATATATAAAATAATCACAAAGGTAATGGCTAAGTGGATAAAATATCTTCTACATCACATTATATCCTTAGAGCAAGGGGTTTTTATATAGGACAGGTAGATATTGGATGGTGTGGTTCTAGCTCAAGAGGTAATCCATTCAATGTAAAAATCTGGTAATAAAGGAATGTTCATAAAATTAGATGTTTCAAAGGCTTACGATAGGGTGGAGTGGAACTTCTTGTCAAAGATGATGACAAACTTTGGGTTCTCTCAAGATTCGATAGAATGGGTCATGAGTTGTGTTTCTACTCTGATATACTTAGTATTAATAAAGGGCATTCCCTTACCACCATTTGTATCTACTTGAGGCCTTCCTCAAGGAGATCCTTGTCCCCCTTATATTTTTCATATTTTCTAAAGGTTTGGGTAGACTCATGTTAAATATAAGGTAACAAGGTTTTCTAATAGGTATCAAGATGGGTGAGGAAGTTTTGAATCACCTATAGATAGTGGATGACATAGGATTGTTGGTAGTGGCAAACTTCAGGGAAGCAATAATGATTAGAGATACACTTAATGTCTACCCTAGGGCCACAAACCAAGTCATCAATGATAAAAAATACAAAGTGGTATTTTTTCAATCTTGATGAAAGGCTTTAGGATATAATTTTAGAGATCTTGGGATTCACGAGGATTTCTCTCCTAGTGATATACTTGGGGGTCCATTTGAATTTTAAAAAACTAAAAATAGATATCTGGAGGAATATTTTGGATTGTATCAAGGAAAAATCAATCATTGGTATCACAAAGGGTTAAGTTATGGAGGTAGATTAACACTTATACAGCCAGTCATTCAAGCCATGCCAATTTATAAATTTTTTATCCTTGTTGCCCCACATACCATATGTAAATATTTGGACAAGATGCCTAGAAAATTTTTATGGGGAGGAGTAAAAGGAGAAAGGAAATGGATCTTAGTAGGTTGGGAGAAAGTAATCCAATCCAAGGTAAATAAAATTTTTGGACTGAGAACATAAAATTTAAATAATAAATCTTTGGTTGGAAATCTTTACTGGAGGTGGATTCCCCAACCAACTTCTTTATTTAGTAGAGTTTTAACTAGTAAACAATTGGGATAGGTAAACCCAAATGAGTTGGATCATTTCTCTTTGGATGGTAATGGGTCCTCAATGTGATAGGCTCTAAATTTATTATCTCAGTTAGTGAAATATGGATTATTTTGGAAAATGTGGAGAGGGGATAAGGCACGATTTTGGAAAGGTTCATGGTATCAATACCCACCTATCATTTTTGAATTCTAAAAAATGCAACTAATAAAAATAGCCATGGAAACTAAGGGTTAGGTAAAAATTGCAATTTATTTCAACACTAGTCTGTTGAGGAATTATAAGTTTAACTAGTTTAATAAGTTCGATGAGTAGCCAATTTCAATACCTCTAGAATTGACAACCATCATGACTAAAATATTCACATAAATATTTTTCATAGGTAGATATGAGGAGGATGAATTATCTTGGGGATATGTGATCCTTGGTGTCAACAAATTTAAGGATATATATGATAATATACTTCCAGAGCCTCTGCCTCATGCATATCAGGTTGAGTATTGGAGAAATATTTGGCAGTTCAAGGGTTGGCCGAAAGTAAACTTTTTTTCTTGATAGTTCATGCATAATGGAATTCTTACTTTTGATAATCTCATATGTAGGAGAATAATTGGTCCATCTCAACATGTTTTATGGTACAAGAGTGAGGAAACATCTAACCACTTGATTTTTGACTGCCCATTCACGTGTCAAATCTGGAAGATATGGTTTTTATCTTATAAAATTTGAGTTAATGGTGATTTGAACTAAACTAATATTTAGAAAATATGGAATAGAGGTAAATTTAAATCTAAATATCTTTGTATTTATTGGGATCTTCAATTAAACTTCATTTGGTGGCAAGTGTGGTTCGAGAGAAATGGTAGAATTTTTAGAGAAATTTTTTCATCTTTAGATGGAGTTTGGAAGGCATTTGGAACAAAGTCACAAAAACTATGGTCGTGCATGCTAAAGTGGAAACTCAGGTTATTATAGAGACAATGGATAAGAAATTTGAAGTGCAATAGGGGTAGGAAAAATCTAGTTGGAAACCACCCCCACAAGGTTGGATTAAAATTAATACTGATGGAGCTGTAAAAGGTAATCTAGGTAGAGCTGGAATTGGAGTGGTTTGTAGGTATCATTTTGGGACAATGTTCTATTGGGAACTGCAAGGTATGGGAACGGCGATGAACAATGAATTGGAAGTCTTAGCTATAAAATTTGCTTCTATTTGGGTAGAAAAACAAGGTTACAATAGGATAATCCTAGAATCAAATTCTCAAATAATGGTAGAAGCTTTGGATTGCATTAGGAAATTTGCTTTGAAGACATGCAGGTTGAGGATTCTTATCACTAAAATTAAGGAATTGTGGAGGGAATTAGATGATGTGATTTTATTTTATGTGAGTAGAGATCTAAATAAAGTTGTGTACTTCCTCGCTAATATAGGTACTAAGAAGGAGGTAGGGTTTCAGTGGCACAGTGACAAAACTATTGAGGATGAGATGATTAGTTAGGTTGGTGAGAAAATCTAGTGTTTAGCTAATTTGGACAACCATTGTAGAAATGTGGTTTAGGATATTTGGATCCATTGTATATCTTCTTTTATAGTTGTAAACAGGTGAACACCTATTGTAGAGATATGGTCTAGGAGATTTGGCTCTAATGCAAATATTATTTTACAATTGTAAACATGTGTTCTCTTTGGCTAAGGCTAGGAGACGTCTCATTCCAACTTGTAAATGATATTGTTTTAATATAATTTTTTCAAATTATTTTTTGAAAAACTATAAGTATTTTTTTATATTTCCATTATTATCAAATATGGTTTTAATTTTGTAATTATTGCAACACTTATATTTATTTATATAGAGTAATTAGTTCTTAGAATCTAGGGGTTCGATATTAAGGATCTAATACGAAAAACTTAAGGGAATTAATCCTAGATTCAATACTTATTTTTAAATCTTGAGGGGAGTTTCAAGAAGGCAACACTCAATTTTCCAGCGAATGATGCACTCTAAGTGGTGTAGATCAAAATGTTCTCAAAAATTGGTGAGGTGTTGGGGGATTTCTAAGTGGTGAGGCATGGACTATAAATCCTACTGTAGAGGATAGGAATCGTATTAACAAGTTGTGTTGGTATCTTGAATGAGAAGGATGATATGGCAAATCATATTATCACATTGAGTGATAATAGCTTTAATTAACCCACCATAGAGGTGTGGTAATTAAGCACTTAAGTGTTAGTAAATCCCACCATGGAGGTGCGATAACTAGAGTTTAAGACATGCTAGAAATCACCTATGTAGAATAACTTATATATGGTGAGGAATTGGTATCTCATTTATCTAAATATTTAGAAGGGATAATCACTATGCTATGGTCAAATTTTCTTAAAGGAGAGTATAAGAAATATGGGGGGACCATTAAAGAATACTTTTTACCATGGAGGTAAAGAAAATTGAACCTTAAAACTATGGGATGTTGACCACTCCTATCCACTTGAGAGTTATCTGTAGTGATATAATCTCAAATGTTGTAATAACTTGTGTAGAAACAAAAATAAATTGGAACATATTTTTTAACCCTACCTATAAAAAAATATACTCTCTCTAGGGTTGGATAAATTGTGTTGTGATAGTTGGTATCATATCTCTATGTTGTAGGACTAGAAGCTTTCATGGAGAGAACCTAGTATTGGCTAGACTTGATGTGTAACTTTGGGGAAACTTGCTACTCTAGGGATATTAACATGAACCAGGATGTAATGGGGATTGCACACCGATGGGACCTATTCAGACCAAGAAATAAAAATCCTAGAGGGAATAGTCTCTTATTGGGTTTGGCACCTTATGTGAAGCAAGCGTGACCATGAAAATTATCAAGATAATGATAAAGCTTTATGTTACTTTATGGGGATGATAAAACTAACTAGTAGTTAGAAGTACAAATTAGAGAAAATTGTAATCTTCTCATAGGAGAAATGTCATGGAAGTTGAGGAGAGGAAGAAAAGAATCTTCTCATAACTAGAGGTAAGATAGGTAGGATGAGGCTAAAGCTAGACCCTGAGGGGAAAATTTTAGGAACTTCTTCTATAGAGAGGTGGAAAATTCCAAAATCATAGTATTATTACTATAGGAGCATATGGAACAATAGAGGCAATTATTGGAAAATCTAGTTCAAAAAGGTTACTAGAATAGTAATTCTAACGGTAGAAAAGAAGAGGATCCTACTACAGAGAACCAAGATGGCAGGGTTCATATCAAGGTTGAGCTAGCCAAGGACTTGAAAGATATAAAAGTATCAAACTTCATTGGTAAGGAAGTAGGCGATTCGATCAAGTCATGGTTGAATGAATTGGAAACATATTTTCCATTAAGAATTGTTATTTAGTGACCCAAATAGTATAGTATACCCATCCATTTATAGGATGTAACTTTAGAATGCTGGGATACATTGAATGCTAGAAAAAAATACTAGTAAATCTCCAATGGAAAAATTTTGTCCAGGCTTTCAAGAAAATATTCTTGTCGAACCAATTTTATGTAGAGCAATTTTCTATACTCCAACAAGGATCCATGACTGTAGAATTATATTTGTAAAACTTTTGAAGTATGTACTAATGTATGAGGTTAATGAGAACCTAAAGGTACATAAGTTCATCTTAGGAGTGGAACCCAAGATTAGAACAGTTATAAATTTACTTAAACCCAAGACCTTAGAGGAAGCATATTGATTTGGCTTGGTAAGAAGAAGCCAATCTACAAATAAGAAAATCCTACTTCAACTATGTTGGTTGATAGAAGAAGATAGACACGAACTCTAAATAAGAAAGAGTGTTGAGTTCATGAAATGGAAACAAGAACAGAACAAGAAGAATATTCAAAATCCAAAGTTTGAGAAGAAGAAGGGTGGGAAACACGAAAATTACAAAAAATAAGTTCCATAAAAAGAATAACAATGCTAATCCTAAACTTCAAAGATAGACCAAGCCAATACTAGTAGAGGGAACAATGGAGTAAGTAAAATAAATAACCTCGGTATCCAATGGAGGTTGCTACAATTGGGAGAACACATTATGCAAAAAAGTGTCCTCAATGGTCAAAATCAAGTAATAGGACTAGGGTACAACCCCAAAAATATATGCAAATATTAAAAATCAAAACCTTGATAGGAAAGCCACACCAATGTTACTAAATGGTAAGATATATAATAAAAATGTTAAAGTATTAATTGATAGTGGAGGTACATATAGTTTTATTTCCAATAATATAATCAAAGATATGCTATAAAGGCCTAGATTTTTGGCACAATGGTGGAAATTTGAGCTTGGGTCTGGATAGACCTACTTAGTGGATTAGTGTCTTCCTACAACCAAGATTATCCAAATCAATGGATCTATAATTTAGAATTTGTATGTAATATTGCTACATGATTTTGACATTATCTTAGGAATGGATTGGTTAAAGTCTCATAGAGCCCTAATAAATTTCCAAGATATATGGATGGACTATATGAACAAGGATAAGAATAAATTAAGGATTCATAGTGAGCAAGGGTCCTTGCAACCCCATTTTTTGTTAGAAATGTAAGTTAGAAAGGCTATCAATAAATGTGGAATGATCTATGTTGTTAAGATAAACAACAAAATAGATGATAATGAGAAGGAAGAACTATTCAATAAACATCCAAATTTGCATGAATTTAGGGATTTATTTCTAGAATATCTCCTTGGCCTTCTACCTAAGCATGAATTTTATTTTACCATTGAATTAATGCTATTAGTCAAACCTATTAATAGAACTCCTTACAAGATAAATTCTATTTAGTTATAGGAGTTAAAGGTGCAACTTCAAGAGTTTCTAGATAAAGGTTTGACTAAACCATGTGTATTACCATGGGATGCACTAGTTCTTTTTGTTAAGAAAAATGATGGTTCTTTAAAGTTATACATAGATTACAGAATGCTAAACAAAGTAACCATCAAGAATAAGTATCCTATACCTAGAATTTATGATCTCTTTGATCAATTAAAGGATGTAATTATTCTATCCAATATTGATATAAAATTGGGATATCATTAGCCTAAGATTCATGAGGAGGATACTCACAAGACAACTTTTAAAACTAGATATGGGCACTATGAGCATATGGTATTGTCATTTGGTTTGACAAATGCATCAAAAATATTTATGAATTTTATGAATAATGTGTTCAAAAATATTTGGATTAGTTTGAACTATATTATTAGATGATATCTTGATATACTCCCATAGTAGGGAAGAGCACAATTGATATTTTAGGATAGTGCTAGAGGTGTTAGGAAAGAATCAACCTTATGGGAACTTGTCCAAATGTAATTTTTTTGTCCCTCAAGTATAATATTTAGGACATATCAAATAAGTAGAAGTAATTTTTGTAGACCCAAAGAAATTTTAAGCCATTCTAATTTGGTTAGCACCCACTAATGTGTGTGTGGAGCTTGATGGGCATCACTAGATACTATAGGTATTTTGTGAAGGACTTTTCAAAAAAATCATATCCTGTAACTAACCTTTATAAGAAGAGCAAATATTTCAAGTGGATAAATAAGTGTGAAATCACATTTGAAACTGTAAAGAAAAATCTTACTACAACACGCATTCTTAAAATACTAGATCTATAAAGGAATTTTACAGTATGCATTGAAGATTTTGGAGAGGTATTTGGGAGAGGTATTATCCCAATATGAAGTTTCCATAGCATATAAGTCTAGAAAAATCAAGAACCATGAGGTAAATTATGCTTTGCATGATCTTGAGTTAGTAGTAGTTATGCATGTTGTCAAGATTTGGAGATACTATCTACTAGGAAAACCTTTTGAGCTAAGGATAGACCATCAGAGTTTAAGATACATCTTTACTCAACCTATGCTAAGAGTGAGATAAAGGATATGGGTTCAATTCCTAGCTAAGTATGACTTTGGTATTGAATATATCGAAGGAAAAGAGAATAATCTTGTAGACACCTTGAGTAGAATAAGGCACATAACAGTAATTATGTAAAGGCACATAGAATTGATGGATAAAGTTATACAAATGCAAATAATAGATTAGTATTGCATTGAAATTCAGGTTAAAATAGAGAGAAATCCTAGGGAAAACAAATATTTTAGTATAAAATATAGTCTTTTATGTTTTAGGGATAGTGTAGTTATACCCAAAATCGATGATTTAAGGAGGATAATTATGCAAGAGGCACATAGATATCCTTACTCTACTTGTCTCGAAGGGGTAAAAATGAGAGAGAATATAAAAATACCTTTTAATGGTCATGAATAAAAAGGATATCACTAATTTTATTTCTAGATGCTTAGAATATCAAAAAGTTAAAGTTGAACATAAACATCTAGTAGAGAAATTATACCCACATGATATACCAATGCAAAAATGGTAGGTTATATCTATGGATTTCATTGTGGGTTTACCTAAGACTAGGTATCAACATGATGCAATTCTTATGGTAGTCAATAAATTGACTAAGGTTGCACATTTTATACCAAGAAACATCAAGGATGATGCACTAGTGGTGGAAAATAGTTGTGATAAAGACATTTCTAGGTTACATGGGTTTCTTAAAGTGATCATTTCAAACAAATATTTTATATTTAAATCAAAATTCTAGCAAGCTCTTCATCGTGTAGTTGGAACAAAGCTTAATATTAGTTCTGCATACCATCCAAAAATAGATGGACAAATAGAGAGGGTGAACCAAGTGCTTGAGGACATGCTTCACATGTATTGCATGGACCAAAAGTCTAAGTGGGAAGACTTTTGTATTTAGTGGAATTTGCATATAACAATGGATATCATGCATCCTTAGGAAAGACCCCATTTGAAGTCTTATATGTAAAAATATGCATAAAACCTCTATCATTGGATAATTTAGAAGATCAAGTGGTGATCGAACTAGACACTATCAAAGATATGGAAGAACAAATCAAAGTGATCTAGAACAGGCTTAAGGAAGTTATCGATTTTCATAAGAGCTATGTTGATCTGAAAAGATCACCTAGATAATTCTCTATAGAAGATAGATTTTTCTTAAGACTTGGACCCATGAAAAGTGCCATAAAGTAAACTAAGTTGGATCTCTATTTTGTTGGGCCATTTGAGATCATTGATAGGATAAGTATAGTTGCCTATAGACTTGTCTTACCATCCAACCTAAGAAATATCCACAAAACATTCCATATATCCATACTTAGAAAATATGTTGTTGATCTTACTCATGTTTGAAGTGTCTCTAGATTTTTGATGGTAGATCCCTCAATCATTAAAATGGTACTAATGAATATTTTTGGGTTTCATCCAAGGTTATGAGGAAATGAACCCTAGAAAAATGCAAGTTCTAGTGGGACCACTATTATGAACAACATACCACTTAGAAAAGAGTGAAGAATATGAGACAATAGTTTCCATACTTATTTAAATGAAATTTATAGTCTTTATACTATAGGAAACATAGAGGACAATGTTTAGTCCAAGGTGAGGAGAATTTCACAACCCTCCTTGGTAGGACTCTTCATTGATATTGATTATGTATTGATGTGTTGTTTTTCAATACTTAACCTTAGTTGTATTATAAATATGAGTGATTATTTGCATTTGATATTTTGATTATATTGTGCTAGAATATGGTAGTGCTAATGATGTGTATGGTTGTAGGACCATGTACTCTCATGGGTGGAATGATAAAGTTTAACCACTAAGAATGGGAGATAAAATAAACAGGAAATTATGGTTATATAAAATATTTTATGATGGCTCCTAGGTAACTAAGTATCCTTATGTAGTTGAATTTTCATGACTACATATTTTGTATAGCTTACACCATAAGCTAGGAAGTTTCTTAAGCAATGTAGTCATCTTTAGTAGTCAGGATGACTTAATAATCATTATAGAGACTAATACTCAAAGACAAAACATGGTGTGATATGTTTGCTTAATATTGTACATTTGCTCTTGGTATACCTATAATTAGCAAATGGTTACCATAGCTTGCATATACTTAATGCTAGATAATGTATAGTGAATTTTTATTTCCTTAAAAAATAAAGGATATTTATAGTTATTAAGTACTAGTAACATATTAATGTTAAAGTTAGTTTTAACATTAAGTTTGGGTTAAATTAATTGAGTAGTTAATTTAGTCAATTTTTATGTTTCTAAAGTTATTTTTGTATTTTAATAATGGAACCTTCTATTTTCTAAGTAGTTAAAATGAAATAGGAAAAGAATATGATGTGGGTATTTTTAATATATTAAATACATGACTTGGTAATCCGATGGAGGATAGTAAAAAAAATTACATTTATTTGTAACGAGAAATAAAATAAACTTAAAAGGGCAAGAAGAAAAAAAGGAAGGCAAAGGGAAAAACTTGCAGAGTAGAAAGAGGAAAAGGATTTCGATTGAGAAAGGAAAGACAAGGGTTATTCTTCAAGGAACATAAAATTTTTTTGATTTATAATTTGATTTCCTTCACCAATAATGACCATTGTTCTTGAATAAAATAAATAAGTTAAAAATGCCACTATGTGAACAATCTAAATATTCCATGAACGTGTAGCTTGCTTGTAAACTTATTGATTTATGTCTTAAAAATAGTTAAATTGCCAAGTTAATCCTTACTATGCATTCAATATGAATAATGGATAGTTAATCCAAATAGAAACGACTTTACTATGACTCTATTGGTAGTTTTTTGAATGAAAACATTGGGATTTTTGAATGGGTAAATAAAATGATATAAGTTTATAGTTGTTAAAAAAATTATTCTTGGTTGAAACTATTGTGACCGAATAGTTTTTATTTTCATTGCATCCTTTCAAAATAGGAAACATCATTAACCTGGATTGACCTATGTAAATATGAGTACAACATAGGTTTACTTGTTTAAAACCAATCCTCAAAACCCTACAACTATGATCAACTTGTGTAAATATTTGGCCAATTTTTTGGATTGCTTATGTAATTCAAATGCTAGAGAGTCAGTATGTAGTTGAACATAACTATTACATTAATAATGTTTTTATTTAAAATATGTTCCTTGTGTGACACTATAATTTTGAAATGATTACTTGCTTTTCAGTATAGCAGTACTAAAAAATAATACAGTTGCTTTGATAGAGAATATTTGGTACTAGTTTAGAGGCCACCAAACAAAGAAGTAATCATGTCCAAGGTTATATGTTTGGATACCTAGAAAAATACCATACCATGGAAAATGGGTCAACCTTGATTCAATTTTCAACCAATAGGAGGTTGCTAAGAGTACATTGTTTACAAAACTATTTAGGTAATAATTAATTAAATGCCCTCAATATTTTATGATTTTATTTTGAGGTTACATGCAAACCATTAATTCTAATGGTAGACATGATTTATTGCCTTGGATTTATGGAAAGAAATAATATTAAAACTGAATTTATTATTATGGATTTTTTATTATTAAAGAATAAGAATATGGATTTAGATTCTTTATGTTATTGAATTATGACTCAAAAAAGTTATATTCAATAATATGGTTTTATTAAAGGATATTGGAAATGTGACATATTTAATATATGGAAGACTATGATATAACAGTTCCTAAGGCTTATGTAGAAAAGGAACTCATTATAGGTAAAAGTATGAGATTCTTCCATGGGTTAATTGATAAATAGATGTATGATGTCTTACTTTTGTATGTGAAAAATATGCTCTTGCTTTGAAGTTACTCAAAGGATTTTTTTTTTGAAAAATGGGAGTTATTTTATTTGAAAAAAAAATTATATTTTAATATGTAACTAGAAAATAATGCATTTGTAATTCCTTTAAAATGATTTTTATTCTTTAATTAATGAATGCAGAATTTATTTTGAGATGAGTATGGGATCCTCTCATTTGCTTGATATGACAAATTTATTTCGGTGTAGATGCATGGTTTGCATGGATTTAATTAAAATGCATTTTAAGTTGTATTCATAAACATATGAGTTATCATGATCCTGTATTTTCTCTACCTGATATGTGGATCGAGGAAGATAACCAATTAAAGACATGGACATATAGGTTTAATTATATTGTAAAAGTTTTAAGATATGCAATATCCTTTACATAGTATTAATTATGGGGTTCTCTTGGTAAAATAAGCTTAATGTATGTTTATGAAGTTCATTAAGAATTATCATAACCCTCCCTGATGGACCTTGTGACATGGAAAACAATGAATTAATTTACGGTGCTTTAATACTCGATTTTGTGCAATTAAGAAGCTATGCGATGCTAATTGATATTGAAGAGCATGATACTTCTAACATATTGCCAATGTGTAGGATCAAGTACACTTGTAGGTGGAAGAAGTTGAATCATCCACAAAAGGTGAGGGTGTTTGAGGTTGGGGAAATGATGATAAGGCAACTTATATGTAACATTGATGGATACCTTCATATAGGCATGCATTCGATTAGGGATAATCACCAATAGCTAGCCACCTTAAGCCCTAGATTTATATCCTAGTAGCTATCATAAATTCTAGATGTTGAGACAGGTAACTAGGTTGATAGAAAGATTTTCCTCTTTGTCTATTGCACATGTTTGATTATATTTTACTTCAGCACTATTTGCCTCAATGATTTGGGAAGTATAGATGGATTGGTTGTCTTCATAACTCCTTGTGTGTTCAGGCAAATAGAATGATTAAGTAAATGCTTTATTTTAAATGATAGTAGGTTTCATTTAAAATTCATAAATATTTTATTTTAAATGATAGTAGGTTTCATTTAAAATTCATAAATATTTTATTTTAAATGATAGTAGGTTTCATTTAAAATTCATAAATATTTTATTTTAAATGATAATAGGTTTCATTTAAAAGTTAGTAAATGTTTTATTTTAAATAATAAAGGATATTTCATTCCAAGATAATATTTGAATTATATTAATGAAATTCAATTATAAATGGCTTTACCATTTAAAAAAAAGTGATAACTATGAACTCCCATCTCAAAACCCCCTAAAGTAATTAAATATTTAAAATAATAATATTTAGAGGATCTTCCATAAGTTTAGATGCTATGAGAATATGTATTTGGGTATGGGAGTGCCTACCAACTTTGACAAAAATAAGCTCCATTTATGACATCCTGAGTAGAGGATGGGACAAACAACCTTCTACTGATGAGAATGGATGTGAAGTGATGGTGGACGATGAGCATGACAATCGAGGTGGATAAGGTAGATGTTGCAACATTGATATAGGAGCACCACGACAAAGGGGAGGATAACGAAAGAGAGGAGTACATTCAGAAGAAGAGAGGAGTATCGAGAGGATAACTACGTAGGGGAGAGGAGATGATGGTTTGAGAAAAAACTAGGTGAAGCCAGAGAAAAGTGATAGAGGAGAGGAGAGCTTTAGAAAGTGCATGCTAGGATAATATTGCCCAATCTACCTCAAAGGAAGCAACAGTAAACTAGGTTGGATTTTAAAAATTGTCACCTTTGTGTTAATGGGTTGGTTCTTCTTTCTATATGGTTTTCATTATGTTATCACCACTCATTCTTTGGTTATGGGAAACAAAATTTCTATTCTATTAAAACCCTCCTTTGTGGGTGCTTGTGCTTCTCCTACAATACCGCCATCATGGCTTAGGTTCAGCTGTCATGGTATATTGTCTTTCTTTCACTGTAGGCTATAATTATTTTTTGACTCTAGAAGACCCCCAACGGAGGATGGAAACTGAGTTATGCCGAGGTAGTAAGTCATGTCATACTAGCCTTATTTGTTGTTTAAAAGTTGATTATGTCACCCAAGCTGCCTAAGAGATTTATCGTATTGTTGTTTACCTTTTGGTTGTGGGTATCCATTAGAGAGATTTTGTAAGTGTTGAGGGACTTCTTCTATCCCCACTATCATCCATCCCCTCAATCTTGTGAATCAAAAGTCATCGTTACTCTTTGAAAATGGTGCGAAATTTGTAGTAGTACGTAACTCTTCTCTTCTCTTGCCATAACTTGGGTTGCAAAGGTGTGATTACCCTTGGACTAGTGAGGTTGTTCATCATTGCGATGAATTGCTTGGCTGAGAGCGCATCGTGTTTGACGTGTATCCCTTGATCTTTTGGGAACTTTAATTAAGATAGAGTCTTCTCTAATGTTTTAAAGCTTTGATTACTTAATGAAATGATTTATGAATTATTTATTAAGTAGAGTTAGAGAACTTTATTTATGAAGGAATGATTTATGAATTATTTATTAAGTAGATTTAGAGAACTTTATTTATAAAGGAATGATTTATGAATTATTTATTAAGTAGAGTTAGAGAACTTTATTTATGAAGGAATGATTTATGAATTATTTATTAAGTAGAGTTAGAGAACTTTATTTATGAAGAAATGATTTATGAATTTTTTATTAAGTAGAGTTAGAGAACTTTATTTATGAAGGAATTATTTATGAATTATTTATTAAGTAGAGTTAGAGAACTTTATTTATGAAAGAATGATTTATGAATTATTTATTAAGTAGAGTTAGAGAACTTTATTTATGAAGAAATGATTTATGAATTATTTATTAAGTAGAGTTAGAGAACTTTATTTATGAAGGAATGATTTATGAATTGAAAAGGAAAAGGTTTATTTATGGATTAAAGTAGTTGACTTTAATTTAATAAATAAATATAAAACTACCTTGTTTTTTAAATTAAGGGTATGGATCTTTAATTTATGAAATGAAAAGAAAAGGCTTATTTATGGATTAAAGTAGTTGAATTTAATTTAATAAATAAATACAAAATTAGTTTGTTTTGTATATTATGGGAATGGGTCTTTAATTTATGAAATAAAAGCAAAAAAATTATTTATGGATTAAAGTAGTTGTCTTTGATTCAATAAATAAATATGAGACTAGGTTGTTTGTGAATTAAGGGTATGAGACTTAATTTATAGAACAAAGAGAAATGGTTATTTCTTGATTGAAGGAACCTAGATTGTTGTGAATTAAGGGTATGAGACTTAATTTATAGAACAAAGAGAAATGGTTATTTCTTGATTGAAGGAACCTAGATTGTTTGGCAATTAAGGGTATGTGACTTTAATTGTTGAATAAGGGTTGAGTAATTTATTACAAGTAAAGCTTGTAATCTAGATGTATTATTGAAAGACTCTCATAGGATGATTTGATTGTAAAGATTAGTTTCTATGATATCAACTATGCATTAGATAGTTAGATTGCTTGATTTGATTATATAGTTGCAATTTGGCAATGAAATGAGTAAATACATTTAGAGGTATGCCTATCCTAAACTATGAGTTCCTTGATCCCATAATATCCTAAAATTATCGATGGAAGAGAGGGAGGACCAAAGTTATAGATGGACCAATGCACAAGTTTGCTCTCTACTTACATCTTGTTTACTTATGCACAAATAGACTAGATTTATGGGGAGATTTCCCTGATGAAATTGATGTAATGTATTGTTTAAGGGTATGGAGGTTTTACCATACATGCTTATGTAATAAATGATCAATGTGGTAGATGCACCTTTATATTCTATTTGATTCATTATGAATGTATCTAAATATTTTCTAGTTCATGTCTATTCTTTAAATATTGCTCTATGTTTCTAGTTAACTTTTGCATGTTTGATGAGTTATATCTTGTTAGATTTAGTATCTAGATCTATATTTTATTTTCATGATTGAATAACCTTTTAAAAAATTTAGTAGTAAGTTCTAGGGTGAAATTAGAGGATAACCTAAGGGTTTGAGACCCCCTTAGGGTAAACATAGTGGACCTAAGGGATTATGACCCCTGAGGGAGAATGGTAACTAGGTTTATGGAAGACCATACCTGAGTTAAGATATCTTAACTCATAGCACACATAGCATACATATGCATAATGGCTTACGTAGAGTATGGATATATGTGTACACCTTATAATTATTGGAGGTGATAATTCTAGCTCATCGAGGATTGATGAGATGGATGGAAATATGTGTAAAACATGAGATATGCTTACGCAGATGGATTTGAATGAGGTAAATCTTGTGAGGTGTTCTTGATAAACTTAAGGTATTTGTTTAACATTATGTTAATCTAAGGTGTGTTGGGGGTTTGTGAATCCCTCTCAATCAAAAAAAAAAAATTATTTTTTTGTGTGTTTTCTTATTTCTTGTTTTTAGGATCATTACAAGAATGGTGATGGTTATATGTGGATATATTTATGTAATTAAGGCATTATGAAAATATTTTTCATTCATGTATATTGGATATGCATTTATTAAATGATGCTTTAAAAATGTTTGATTCATATGCTTTCTTTTGTTTTTAAGAAATACAAGTTAAAGCTAGTGTTACCTATAGATAAGTGTTTATATTTCTATTCTTATTCAAAATGGTTTTAATTTGGTAATTACCACAACACTTATATTTATTGATAGAGAGTAATTAGTTCTTAATTGAGGGTTCAGGATTAATGATCTAAAATCAAAATCTTAAGGGAATGAATCCTAGAGTCAAGACTTATTTCTAAATATTCAGGGGATTTTTCAGAAGGCAACACATAAGTGTCTTGCTAATGATGCACTCTTAGTGGTGTATCTTAGAGTGTTCTCCAAAATTGGTGAGGCTTGGACAATAAATCCTACCATGGAGGTAAGGAATTATATTTACAAGTTGTGGTGACACCTTGAAAAGGAAGGATTCAATGGCCAAGCATATTATCACATGGACTGATAATAGCCTTAATTAGCCCAACACAGAGGTGTGGTAATTAATTATTGAAGTTCTAGTAAATCCCACTATAGAGGTATGATAACTAGACTTTAAGGCATTACGCTAGAAAGAACCTATATAGAATGACTTATGTATGGTGGGGGAATTGGCATATCCTTTCTCTAAATATTGAGAAAGGATAATCATTACGCTATGGTAAAAGTTTCCTACACTCAAGGGGAGTGTAAGAAATGTGGGGGGACCATTAAAGCGTTCTTTTTACCATGGAGGTAAAGAAAGGTTAACCCTAGAAATATGGGATGTTGGCTACTTCTATCCACTTGAGAGTCATCTATAGCAATAGAATCTCAAATATGGTAATACCTTGTTTCAAAACAAAAATAAATTTGAAACATATTTGTGAACCCTACCTATAATATATATATATATATATACTCTCTTTGGGGTTGGATAAATTATGTTGTGACATAAGGGGTTTACATAACATGACCTTTAAGCTATAAAATTCAAGTGATTGCACTTATACCTAAAATACCTATAATATGGAAAAAAATATTGCCTTTGTTAAGAGCTTTTAAATATATCTTCTATCTTGTTCATTCGTCTCACAATATTTGAGCTTTGGTACATATAAAGTTTTATAATATAATAATGATAAATCTCAATATGCCTAGTGATATTGGCATACTATATTCTTGATAAGTTGACTAGCACATTGATTACTACAACATAGTGTAGAAAGCCCTATATGGTGTTGTTGAATCTCTAAAAGAACTATCAATTATTGAGGTTCTTTGGTTTCTCATTTATTATTGTATATTTTCCATCTATGATAGATAGGAGAACTGTAGTTTATTTTTTGATTAACCAAGAAATGGATTCAAAACCAAGAGAGAAAATATTTCTTGTTGAAGACTTCTACCATCTAAGCAACCTCCCAATCTAAATCAAAATATCCTACCAAAACCAAATATTCATGAAGTGACTATTGATGAACATTATTTAGGGTTTTATGCATATATCTCAAAATCATTTTAGCAACTCATGTGGAACCTTAGAAGATATTATAAACCTATATACCATTCTAACTACATAAGAAATATATAACTTAATATAGATTAAGTATATCAAGTTGTCAATAAGTTCTTAAAAGTGTGTTGTGTCAACATCATCATCATCCATATCCTTAGTTTATTTTTTCCCTATTGGAATTATTGTAGAAGCGTTGATAAAATTTTATATTTTACTTTTGACTAACAAACTATTAGCATACTTTTTTGTTGAAATAAGAGTACCATTTGTAGTTTAGTATACTTGAAATTCAATGAAGTAATAGATAAGTCCTAACTCTATCATCTCAAATTTATTTTATAGTATTAACTCCATCCAATAAAATATTCTATGCAACATTACCTATGGTAACAATATTGTCCACATAGAGCACAATGATCAGTATACCATATCCATAATTAAACTTACATCTAAATCTATATCATATGAATTATTCTTAAAACTTTTATATTTCAAATATTCATCAATATTTACATACCAAACCACTGGTACTTCTTTTAACCCATATAAAAAATTGTTCAACTCACATACCAAATATTCATACCCTCTTTTAACAAATCCTTATTGTTGGGTCATATAGATTTCTTCTTCAATATCATTATTAAGTAAATCATTTTCAACATCCATATAATGTATCTACCACTAGATATGTGTTGCCACTATTATCACTATCCTAATTATGTTGATCTTTGAAATTAGATAAAACATATTATTATAGTCAACGTATTCATTTTGATAATAACCTTCAACCCCTAGGTTGACCATTTATTGTTCAATAGTTGCATCAAACTTGTACAATTATTTATTTTCAGCAATACTATTTCTTGTAGGAATCTCAACTATATCACAAGTTTGATTTTCATTATGGATATATACTTATTTTTCATAGTTTCTCACTATTTTTTTTGTCCCTTTATTTCATAATAGGATTGAAGATCATTAGTTTTATTGATATTAGTCATAAATTTGTTGTTAGCATATTGAATATTACCTTACTTGTTTACTTTTCTTGTAGATTTCTTAAATACTATTGATTTTTATAAAAAATATTTGTTTAGTATCATTCTCACTTATATTTATTTTTAACTCTTTACTAACTCAAAAAGTGTATTTTTATCATCATATTCCATTACAATTAGTGGAGGATGATTTGAAGGATTTTTTTTGTTGCCTTCATTAAACTTTACATCCTTAGTAATGGAGACATTACTAACCTATGGATAATAGACCTTGTGAATCTTATTTACATAATCATATAAAAATTATACACTTCATACTTTTACTATTGAACTTTTTTACTCTAACCTTAGTACATGTGCATAAGCATCAAAACCTTATTCTATAAAATACTTTACTATCATTTTTTCAATCCATGGTTTTCCATGAGTATTATTATCTAAATTTATGGTAAGGGACCTATTCCAAATGTATGTTGTTATATTCACTATTTCTACCCAAATAAATTATGGTATATTATTGGATTGAATCATGCACCTATCTGCTTCAACCAATGTCCTATACTTCCTTTCAAATGCTTCATTTTATTTTGTAGTGTCCTTATTTGGTTTTTCTCTCCATATACCATGGATTTTACAAACTTATTTATATTCATTGATGATATATTCTCTTCCGTCATCTAGTTTTATCTTCTTAATTTTATTTTTACTTTATTTTTCCATTAGGGCCTTGAAAATATCAAAATATTGCAAAGTTAAATATTTTCTTTAAAGGAATAAACCTAAACATTTCACAATAAATCATCTATCAAAATCAAGATATATATTTTTCATCCATGATATGAGGAGTCCCATACAAATCACTATGCATAAGTTCAATATGTTCTCTTGCTATTGAATCACTTCTCTCAAATGCATATGTGCGTTGATTTCCAACTAGACAACCTTAAAAAAAAAAAAATTATATATATTTTATTAAGCGGAAAAAGGGATTTTGAAAGGGCACCAAAACATTTACAGAGGAGTTTTAAGAACACAAACTATTTTACAACAAAAATTGGACCTCATAAGGATATCCCCAATAAAAAAAAAATATGAAAATCCAAAAATATCAACAGGTCAATCTCCAAAAGGATAATCTCCAAGAGAACAAACAAGATCTCTCAAGATCCATAAGAACCTTACACCAACTAAAATTAAAATTTGAAACTTAAAAAACCATCAAAAAAAACTATCACCAAAATTAAAATTTAAAAATGAAAATGGGATAGACTGTAGATTACGTCAAGAGCATCATAGAACAAATATATGATTATTGAGGGTGATTTCTTCCTTCTCGAATGGACCACCAAGGTCACAAAAACTACCCAAGAGTACGAACAAGGATGAGATAAAACATATCTTGATTGACCCCATAAAATTTAAATTCAAAAGGGGTCAACCCTCCCACTCAAAATCAAAATTCAAAATTTTTCTTGCTTTGCGAAGATCCAACCAATAGCTAGTAGGGATATTCAAGCTCAAATAGAAGTGAATTTGCAAAGAGAAGAAAATAATAAGGTAATTCTATTATGCATACCGTTACCAAGCTTCAAACCCAAATTTTCTTTGGAGATTCCCTAAACACATTCTCCTTGTCAATATTTGAGAGGCTATGTTTAGGGTTGTCTAGCCTAGACTTTGGAATTATTGGATGCCTACCCACTTTTTGTCCACCCATCTTTAGATTGTGATTTTAATTTTCCCCTTGTTATAGGACCAAGATATCTCAAGTATTTATTCAATTTAAATGTAGCATTTTGAGTTTCTTTGGATTCCAAACCACTAGACACAAGCACTGACCCATCCTCTTCAGAAGGTTCAGCATCAAAAGATAAACATTCAGAGGAGTTTCCTAATAGAGGATTTGAACCCAATGGCACCCCTTCTAGACCCAAAAGCTCCACCTAAGAAATCCACTAAAGAATCTAAAATTGAATCATATTCCATAGAAAATTTATCTTTAGAGGATAAATTCCCTAATTGTTTATCAGAAGCTACATGATCAGAAGCCTCATTCTTTTGGATCTCTGAATGCCTTGATTTACTCTAAGGGTAATGAGCCAATTTATGACCATGACTTTTACAACTAGAATAGAACAGGGGTTTGTTCTCATAAAATATGGATTAATTTCTCATTCCATATCTTAGATCAACTTGATAGAGTCTATAATTTTAGTATCAAGATCCACAATAACACGCATACAAGTAAAAATCATTCTATATCTTGCTCTAGTAACAACATAAATCATAACTGGCTCACCCAATATCTCAGAAATACCTCTAAGAATTGCTTCATTCCATAAGTGGAAGGGTAACCCTATCATATTGACCCAGATAGGGGCGGTATTGATTTTTTGAGAATTAGGATCAAAGTTTGTTCTTCATCTATCGATAAATAGGCTTATCCTCCCGTAAAACCAAGTACCTCCAACCAAAATATTATGAAGATCCTCCTCCAAAGAAAGTTGAATAAGAGAAAATATATTTGGAAAGGTAATAATATCCATTTTCCATTTCTCTAATGGAGTCCAAATTAGGCCTAAAGTTTCCTAGAAACTTTCTAACTAGAAAAAGGTCCTCGTCCCCTATTGTTAATTTTAAGATATTTAATGGGATGGATAAGGATATATGCATAGGTTGGTTTTAAAATTGGCCATGGTTTGATGAAGAAAAACTGCTCTACGTGGATGACAGTAGCTTTCAGAGGAGGTCTAAAAAATTGGAGGAATATCATGATGGCATCGGGTCCGGCATAGAGAGTGCATGCTCGTGATGTTTTTTCATCTAAAAATGACTGGAAGGAATAGGATTTTCCAGTGCATGTTAGGAACCACTTGTTAAAAAATAATGGATGTTTGGAATGATGTGAATCCAGACCAGTTCTAGTGGTTCAACCAGACTCGATGGCTGAAGATGTAGAGTATCTAACCAAACATGCCCTTATTGGTAAATTTTTGGGCATCCAAATTTCTCTCCCCTTTGTGGAGGCTTGGGTCAGGAAGACTTGGAATCTTGAAGGCGATGTGGAGGTGATGTTGAGTGTGAACAACTATTTTATGGTGGTTTTCTCTTGTATTGCAGATCATAACAAAGCATTTTAAGGGGGTCCTTATTTCTATAACCAAGTGGGACTCTTTCTTAAACCCTGGCATGTGGGTTTCAACCCATAATAGGAATGACCATCACAGGTTCCAGTATGGGTGTGGCTTCCATGGCTCCCGTTGGAATTCTGGAGAACTGATATCTTGCATAAGATTGCCCTTCTGCTTGGGAAGCCGGTTGGACCATCATAACATACAATGGATAAAAATGTAATCTTTGTTGCTCGTATTTGTGTTGAAATTGACTTAAATAATCCTATTCTAGATTCTATTGAAATACAATTTGGATTAACTACATGGGTTCAAAAACTTGACTATGAAGCTCTTCCATTTCATTGTCAAATTTTTCGTGAATATGGCCACCTACAAATAAAATGCCCTAATTTTGTCCCACCTGTGGCTTCAAATCTTGGGCCCTCTCGGTCTGGACAAAGTTTGGATAAAGGAAAAGCCCCGATAAAGGAAGTGGAACGGGATAAGGAAGGTTTTGTTTCGATAAAATCCTAAAATAGAGGACGAAGGGAAAACAAAGACCTTAAGGATAGCCAACCAGATGCTCTACTCAACCATTTTGAAATATTATATGATCTTTATCAGTGCATGGAGATACCTGAAATGTCGCTAGTTGATGCAAATATAACAAGGCTGAATCATATGTCTCTTCTTGAGGGGGAACTTAAGGAATCATATCTAGGGGGTTTAAATGAAGAACAAAGGGATTTGGATCTGAGTATAGGGGACATGGTTGGGTCTAGCCCTATAAGGAAAACTATTTTGGAAAGTGGTATAGATTTAGTTATGCCCTCTCCTACTCGAGAACTGATGCAGTCATCCTTGGACTGCAAAACTCCTACGGTATTGGGATTGCAACAAAAAATAATTAAAAAAAGTTTTTCGGATAAGAATATGAAGGTGGGTTAGAAGAAGGACCAGGATAAAATTAAGTTAATAGAGGAGACTTTGGTGGAGTCAATATTGGTGAGAACATTGGACTCCCATTTTTATAACCCCCCAAAATTATTATCCTCTCATGGAATGTAAGGGGGTTGAACAACATCCCCAAATAAAAATTTGTTCATGATTTGGTTCGTGTGCATTCTCCGGATGTGGTGTTTATTTAGGAGATTAAATTGGCTATTGATAGTATGTTCAATATTTCTCCCAAGTTGTGGAGAAGGGGTGAATTCCAGTGTATTGGTGCATGTGGATATGCTTGTGGTGTTTCTTGTTTATTGGATCTGGTTAAGATATCCCCTCTTACTTGGATTTCCAACAGATAGTCTATTTTGATGGTCGGGCATGATAATAAATCTGGTGAAACCATCCTACTTACAAATTTGTATGCTCATGTTGATTACAATGGTAAAGTAAATTTGTGGGAGCACATTTGCTTTGTGAGAAGTTTGGTTCCCCTGTACCCATGGATTTTTGCTAGAGACTTCAACTCTATCACTTGTCTGGAGGAGAAACGTGGTGGGGTGGACCGTATTGATATTTTTTCTTTTGTCTTCAGTGCTCATATCCAGGCCCTAAACTTGGTTGAAATAAATCTAGATAATGGGATCTTTACTTAGCACAATAGAAGGTGTGGGGAAGCTTCCATCTCAGAGAGACTAGATAGGTTTTTTATATCTAGTTATTGGATGGGTAATAACAAAAGTGCTAGTTCTATGATTCTAGAGCGTAGGGGATCTGATCATTGGCCTATGAAACTCTCTGCTTTGGAGTTAGGGCTAGAAAAGAATCCCTCCTTTAATTTTAAACTTATGTGGCTTCATGATCCTAATATTCATGATTTTATGTGAGGCTGGTGGACCACTGGTAAACCTCCTCATGGAACCGCTATGTATTCCTATATGAAGTGACTACAATTTGTAAAACATAAATTGAATATATGGAATAGACTAAATTTTGGGAACCTTTCCTTGGCTAAGTTGGTAGCTCTTATGAGGATGGAATAAGATTCAAGGAATATTAGAGATCAGGAATTCACGAAGGAGCTTCTTGTTGAGGAATTTGAGGCTTTGAAAGACTTTGCTGAATGGGATCTGAGGGAAGAAATTTTTTGGAAATAAAAATCTCGAGTAGATTGGCTTCAGGAAGGGGCTAGGAACATAGCCTTATTTTATAACTTAGTTAAGGGTTGTCGTAATGGTAACCTAATTACCTCTCTTGTGAATTCTTAGGGTGCCCTACTCTCTAATTTCAGGGATATTTTAGAAGAGACTAAGAGTTATTTTTCCTCTCTTCAAGGAGGACTCCCTATCAGATGATGAGAATGAAAAGCCTATTCTAAATAGTATTCCAGCGATTGTTTTTAGAGATATGAATGGGCACTTGATGGGTCCAATTTACCTTGAGGAGTTGGAAAATATTGTATTCAATATGAAAAAAGGAAAATCCCTAGGCCCATATGGATTCTCGATTGAGTTTTATCAGGAGTTTTGGGATTTAATCAAATTTGATCTTTTGGAGGTGGTCCATGAGTCCCAAAAGAACAAACAGATGCTAAGGGCCCTAAATGCTACCTTTGTGGTGCTTATACCCAAAAAATAGGGAGAAAATTCCTTGGATATGTTCAGGCCTATTGCTCTCTGCAATGTTGTGTATAAGATCATCATAAAAATTATTGTTGAGAGGCTAAAGATATGGTTGAGAAAAATCATCTCTAAGGAGCAAGGAGGGTTTGTTGTTGGCCGACAAATATTGGATGGGGTTGTTATTGCTACAGAATATATTCACTCAATGGAAACTTCTAAGGAGAAAACTATGTTTATTAAGTTGGACATGGCCAAAGCCTATGATCGGGTTAGATGGTCCTTTCTTCAGAAATTTCTTGCTACTTTTGGATTTGAGGAGGAATGGATTAGATGGGTGATGAACTGTGTTTCTTCTTCCTCATTCTCTTTTCTTGTTAATAATGAGTCATCAGAGCTATTTCAAGCCTCAAGGGGATTAAGGCAAGGAGATCCTTTATCTCCTTATTTTTTTATCATTATGGCAGAAGGGTAGGGAAGATTGCTCAAGTCTCAAGTCATGTAGGGTATCATTCAGGGGTGGAAGTGGGATTGTAGTTTGCCACCTCTTTCCCACCTTCAATTTGTGGATTATACTACTTTTTTGGGAGTTGCCACTATCAGGGAATCTAGAAATATTAGACAGTATCTTGACATATATCTTGGTGCTTCTGGACAGTTGATTAATGAGGAAAAGTCTTCTATTTTCTTCTTCAATAACCCTCCTCTTATTCAATCCAGGATTCCTTGAATTCTAATATTCCAGGTTGGGACTCCCCCTTCATTTATCTTGGTATTCCAATTTCATCTCATCCTCTACCTAGATATTCTTGGCAGTCTATGCTTGATAAGTTTAGAGGGAAGGTGAATCACTGGACTTTCAGATGGCTATCCACTACAGGTAGAGTGTTGCTTTTAAAATTTGTTGTTCAAGATTTACCCATTTATAGATGTTTTGTACAAATAGCTCCCTCTAACTTCATCAAGGACATGGATGCTTTTTCAATACAGTTTTTATGGTCTAGAAAACTTGATCAATATAAATGGAGTTTGGTTAGGTGGGATTCTATATGTAGGCCGGTGCAAGAGGGAGGCCTTGGGTTATGACAAACAACTCTTTTTGGGTAGGCTTTGGCTACAAAACTTTATTGGAGATGGTGTACCTCTCAAGATCATATTTGGACTAAAATATTATCTTGTAAATACTTGAGGTATTTATGAGGTTGAGATCCCTACAGTCAGATTTGTTGGGAAAGGTTCGGTTATCTGGGATACTCTGAAAAGAGGAGCTAATTTAATCAATTAGGGATTGTTCTAGATTTGTAATTAGGGATCAAATGCTCTTTTTTGGAAGGATTATTAGGATGGCCACCCTCCTATATTGAATAAATATCCTAGGTTACGTTCCCTAAGCATTTATTTCTTGGAAGCAGGATGGTCTCATGTGGAGGACTTTAAAAAAATTTAGTCTTTTAGAAATATGGAGATGTATAGGTGGAAAGATCATCAATAATAGCCCCATGGGGGACTGGCCAAGGATAGATATGTTCTTGCTCTTATTCTTATGAGGAGGACTTGTTCTTCATTGAGGGGTAAAGATATTCTAGCTTGGAACCCTGATCCTAAGGGAACCTACTCGGTAGCCTATGGTTATCAGGTTCTTGATAAGCAAAAGTATGGGAGTCTTCCTGTCACTTTGTGGAAAAAGCATGGAATAAATTTGCCTAGCCAAAATGGAACTTCTTTCTCTGGTTGGTAGCTCGTAATAAATGCCTCACTTGGGATCATATGAGAAAGAGGGGATTTTAGGGTCCCTCATTTTGTGTCCTTTACAGTAAGAATGAGGATGACTCTTCTCATTTATTTTTCCAATGCTCCTTTACCAGAGACATTTGGCACCATTGGTGGAGTGCTTGGAACCATACATGTTTTCATGTGCTGTCCCTAGCGGAGTTTTGGAGTAGTCTGGGTAGACCTCTAGCCAAGGCCCCCTTCCTTTAGGTGGCTTGGAATTTGGGCCCTTATTGCATCATCTCACAAATTTGGCTCAAACAAAACTGATGCATATTTTAGGGCAGTTATTTGGCTGTTCAATAGATCTAGAAAATGATCATGTATATGGTATAGGAAACCATCCATAGCAATTATGATGTGGACCCTCTTTTGGATTCTAGGTAGGAGAAGGTACAACAAGCCCTTGGTCTCTTTGGGGATGGTGTGAACTCTTCTAGCCCTAGTAGAGTTCCTAAGCTTAGCAAGAAGGTTAGGAGAGATGGTAGGTAGAGGCCACCCCCTAGAAGAGTTTTAAAAATTAATATTGATGGATCGTCCAACGGTAATCCTGGACATGCTGGCATTGGCGATGTTGGGAGAGATTCTACTGGTGGTGTTATTTTTTCTTTTCCATTTATAAAGGTGTTCACTCCAACAATTTTATGGAAGCTCTTGCAATTATTGAGGCCTTGCAGAGGGTATTTTCTCTTAGCTGGTATAGGATTATCTACGATTCTAACTCTCAAATTGTGGTTAATATTTTAAACAGTAAAAGGGTGGAGGAAGTTAATTGGCATTTGGCCTTTATAACCGTTCAGATTCTCAGAATGAGTGAAGAGTTCAAATTTTTATCCTTTGTGCACATTCCAAGGGAATGGAATGTGGTTGCTGATTACTTGGTCAAAAGGGCTTCTAAGCTACTAGATCCTTGGAGTATCAATAATTGGGAGAGTCTCCCATCTAGGGACTCTCAACGCCTGTGGGAGTTGATCCACAAGGATGTACATACTTAATGTGGTTTGTTCTTGTTGTCTTTTCCAGGTGTCATTCTAGTCTAGTGGTTTTAGCCTATTTGGCTGTTTATTTGAGTCCTGGTTGGAAGCTCAATTGTACTCTGTAATCCAAACTTTTTATCAAAAAAAATTTACCCCTTTATTTAAAAAAAAAAGGATATATGCATAGGTTTGAGCTTAAACTAACAGTCCATATAGACACTTTTATTTGGTCTATTTGAAAAAACCATCACAAAGGATATTTTTTTAGCACAAGAAGATTGATCAGTGCTTTAAGAGACTTGAAGAGTGATCACGTTACTCGATATCAGATCTTCAAACCTAAGCTTAAATTTGAGAATCTTTTCAAACATTGGCTCTATCTTAGAATCCACTTTATCACCAATAAACACTTCCACTCCATAATTTTACACTTTACCTCTATTAGAGCCTTCCTTAAAGAGGGAAAATTGGAATTTAAATATTTTTTTAAAACCATATTAGGACCTAAATATGTGGCCACCACCAGGGGATGCATATCCCCCAAGTCGGCACATCACCACACACATCATCCTTAGAATCAATCAAATGAGACTTAGCCCATGCGTCTTCATGAGAACCATATACAATTTGAGTAGGAGGTATCATTTCAACTAGGATATCATCTAGAAATGAAATACAACCTACCCTTGTAGATGGAGAAACCAAATTCAAATCATCAACAAGTTTCTTAGAAAAATCATCATCCAAAGATGAAGGACCCAACAAAATAGAGCTTGACTCTAGTGGTTTATGAAGAGAAATAGAATAAAAACGGATTCACGTATATTCTTTAGCAACTATATCCTCTAAAGTAGCTCAATGATGTTTAGCCACAAACATCTTATCACAATATTTCACATAATTGATGTTTTTATTAGGGATGTTGATGCTCTTATCCATATAATTTTCTTCTCTAAAGCCTTGACCACCATAATACCTCCCACAACCTCTTACTCTCTCATGATCATGACCTCTCATACTGATATTTCCTTAATATTTATGTTTATTTTTATTCAATGGAGACCATGTGTGATATCCAATATTAACAATGAGGTTAAACTTTTATAATTTAGATATCGAAACCTTAAATGACATAATCACTCATTGAGTCATGTAGTTCCATATAATATGTAGTTGGCATAAATTCTAAATAAAACTTGTTTATCCTATTATATACAACTCTTCTATCCACATCATTGTATCCATTTATCGTATTTTTGATCGAACATTTATTAGGATTAAAATCCAATTTATATCTATGATGTGTCATTGAATTAATAAATATAATATTCTCTTTATTTTTGACACATGGAGAACATTAGTTATTTTTATTTTTATCATATTTTCCCTTCATTAGTATGGCTCCAATGCCTCCAACATTATGTGAATTATCACCACCCACATTTATCTTTAGAGAGCCACCACCGTATTACCTCAAATAATCACAATACTCATTAATATAACACGTGTTATATTACACATAAATAAATATCCATGCATCCTTTAAGCACCTTTTAGTTACAATTGTGATAACTCTTGAAATATTTTAAGTAATTCCTGCATTGGAATCTTATCTAACTGCAATGACCTTCTTTCATATATATACATTGAAAATTTTGATTCTCTTCTTCTTTATAATTGAAGTAAATGATATTGAAAATTTGCTTTTTATAGTTGTTTTTTTTTATCTAATTATTGTTATACCTTCAATCACTATTTATTTGTTATTTATATTATTAGGTTTCCTAATTGAACCATGAAATTTATTCCTTTTTAGTGGCCTCTTGCTTTGGCATAATCTAATATTGCCTTCCTAAATTGAAAGGAATATTATTTTCTGTAACCATAAAAGCTTGTGATATTCTCCACTAATCCTCATAACCCTTTCATATTAATATAAGCAGGGACTTATTGATATTTTCTAAATTTTATCAATCTCAATATGAAGATAAAATTGTGATGTTGAAAAGACAAACATTGAACCAAAAAAAACTACAATGTCATAATTATAATACTTCATATTTACTGCCACAAGTTGATTTATTAAGTTGATTTATTAGATTCTTTAAGATGGAGATATGATCATTAATACTACCACTTTCTCCCATGTTCATATGAGCTAACTACCTTTTTAAATCCGTAATATACAATTTATATATTATTTGATATATTTTCTTTAATATTTTCTATATTCCTTTTTCAATTTTTAGGTATTCACTATGTGCAGTAATTCCTATTTGAATTTTAAAAATATTTCTTTTATAGCACTTGTATCCCTTTTATCTCATATAAGGTTATCACTAGCATCTCGTGGTTTTATCTATTCTAATAAAAACCCACAAATTTTATATTTGTAAAATTGATTCCACACACACATACATATATGACATTTCCATTTGCATATACACACATATATTATATTATATTTTTGTATTATATTATATATTATATTTTATATATACCATAAACATATATATCTATATATATGTGTGTATAGATAAGGGAGTGTGTGTCTATATATATAGGTATATATAAGGGAGTGTGTGTATATATAATTAAATAAATATGTAGACACACACTCTCTTGATAATTGATCCATGTATAAGCCAATTTATCAATGAATTTAAATTTAAGGGTATAATTTTAAGAAAGATAATTTTAGCTTTTGAAATTGCCATTATAGGGCTTACAACTTTAGGCCATTTGAAATTATTACTTTCACCAAAAATATAGGTTCAAAAATTAAATCATTAATCCTAACATCACATTATACATATATTTATCTAAATGGAAGCCTCTTAAATAAATACTCTATAATTTACGAAATTTTACTCTTTTACATTTTTCATTTTTTAGGTGACTAGAAACAACACTATTTTTTATTTACAATAAACACCACTATTTCAACATTTTTTAGAATAGAAAATAGTAGAAGCATCTAACACTAATTAAAACATCTAAATTTTTTAATTAAATACAAATATATGATCATTCCTTCCTCCTCCACTAGTTCTAGAAAAGACTTCATAAATTGTTCATTCTCCTCCATTGATTATTGTTTAATGCCATAATGGATTACATGGAGCTTTATTTCTCTCCCATTACTTTCCTTCCATAAATTTTATTGCAAATCTACTACTTAAATTATATTGAAAATTATCAAAATGGTATACATAGGCACAAACAACTAGATATTTAATCCATGAGATAACCTAGCCCTAATATAATGAACAAAGCTGAAAATATATTTTGAAAATGTAAAGATTCACATACAAATAATTAGACTCACACTTTCATTAAAATATCAACCTTGGCATGTTATAAACAAGAATGATCACACAATAACGAGTATTATGGCTCACAAATTTGTTTATCATCTCTTCCTCATGATTTATATAGATATTGTTATTATAATTATATGGATATGTCATTGTTGTAAACTAGGAAAACTCACTATAATGACTAAAATAACTCAAAATACCTAGATCACCATTGCAAATGAGAAAACTACTCTAATAAGTGGAAGACATCACATCAAAATAAGAATGTTGATAATAATAACAAGGATAGTTCATTTATAAAAGAACTAATATGGTAGATTAAAAATATAGAAATGGATATGGCATTGACTAATGGAGATGGACATATTAAATTCTCAATTGAAAAGAATGTAGTTCCTTTGTACAAGAAGTGAAAGATTAGATATGTTTTGTAACCATTCTAAAACCCAATATTTTATTATAGATATGTATTTTTAATCATTTTATGAAGTGAATTTATGGCATTGATCATCTTATATCAAATATCTAGTGGATTTTCTATTGGATGCTTCTTTAAATTTTACAAATAGATTATTGATAAGTATTGGGTTGTGAGTGACTGCCTAGGATATGCACCACTTATTATTAACGTCACGATCTAATTTTATGAAACTATTTATATCAATTTATTTTATGTATGTAGTAAATTATAGATCACATGTGACAATGATGAACCATCTTTCAATCCTTAGTAGAATATAATTTTTATATGATAATCAGTGTTTATACGATGATAAGATCAATCAAGCGATTTGTTAATCAAATTATTTACTTTGTAAACATGCTCTTTTAGAATTTGAAATGCACTCTAAGCACCCCGATGATTGATATCATTATCTCAGGTGATACCTCTTAGGATTACATTTGGGCTTTGGTCATTCTCTATTGGTCTCCTTGAGTGGCTTTGAGTTTTCTATCTCTGCTCTGTGTGCCTTGTCTAGGCTTTTCTTGTGATCTATGGAATTATTTGAGTTTATTTTATAAAAGGTTTTGGGGAGCCTTTCAAAACCCCTAATTTTTCATCTAATTAAAAAAATATTTATATGGTGAAATAGGATGATGTTTTTTATTTGATTTTACAATTTTGTAAAATGACTAGCTAGCATTTTGTGGTCCAAGTGTTTAGTAGTGTCACTCTCAATTTGATTGTGTAAATAAGGGTATCATCAGGGATAGGGTAGTAAATGCTAAATTATGGCATGGCAAAGAGAAAAAACATTGTAATCATATACATACAAACATGGGAACACACATTTACTACTAATACAAATGTGTCTATATTATATTTCAAATATGATCAGTTGATGTATAAAGTTTCATGATCAAAATTGATGCCTATAATATGGATTTATATAATCAATTTAAAAAATATATACAATAGTGCATATAGCATGGTATTTTGCATGGTTTAAGTGGACCAAAATGCATTATTGGCTTAATAGTTGTGTAAAATTGGATAGACCCCTTATAAGGTTAAAGGAATTTTTGAAGTATGAAATATTAGACACATATTTAGAGTACAACACACTCAAATAAATATGTACACATGTGTATACTAAACATGTACACCAAGAAAAATATTCACTCTCTATTTATATATCTATCTAGTTATCTATGTATAGATACATGCATACATACATACATATATATATGCACACACATATCTATATCTATACAAGGTTATGCATAGTGGTAAATCGTTGTTAATTCATGAATATTAGCATTTTCAAAATTGTAAATTGGAAAATTTGGAGACGCTAGACTAGGGCACATTCTTTTGAAACTTTTGGGTCCAAAAACATTTTAAGAGTTGGCTCACCCCACATTGATAATAATTTCAAATTTTTTATTTTAAATCGCCAATAGTCCCACCTAAATTGTGGAAATTTTTTGCCTTAAAATTTAAAATATATATATATATTTATCGCATCAAATTAATCTCTTATACCACCAGTATATATATTTAATGTGATAGTGATACTTATTCATGTAAAACATTCAAACTCTTCAAAAAATGAGTTGCAATAGTGAAAACCTTCCGATAGAAAGATAACACCTAGAATCGATCGATTGTAGATACTTATCGATAACCAATCAATTGTAGATACATATCGATAATCAATTGGTTGTAGAGACATTCAATAATAGATTCATTATAGAAACTAACTGATCATGGATCAATTTCAAAAACTTAACCAATTGTTGATTGGGTATAGAAACCAATCGATTGGGTGAAAATTTCTATCAATATTTTACTGGGTAGAGAATTTAGTCGATCTTAGATTAGGTGTAAAAATAGCCAATCTTAAATTGAATGAAAAAATAGCCAATCTCCAATCAAGTGTAAAAACTAGTTGATCTTTTATTAAGTGCAAAAACCAACCATATTGGTTTCAAAAACATAATCAATCATCGACCAGGTACAAAAACCAGTGGACTAGGTGCAAATTTCTACTAACCTCCAACTAGGTAGAGAATTAAACAGATATCAGGCTAGGTGTAGATATAGTCAATATTTAGCTAGGTGTAAAAACTAGTTGATCTCTAACCAGGTGCAAATCTAGTCAGATAAATTTTTAGAACCTTAATCAATCATCAATCGGGTACTAAAACCAACTAATTGGGTACAACATTTAGTTGATCTTTGACTAGGTGTAGAATTTAGCTGATATAAGGCTGGGTGTAGAAACAACCAATCTCTGACCAGATGCAAAAACCTATTGATTGTTGATTGGGTGTAAAAACCAATCGATCTTTGATTGGGTATAGAAAGTTGTTGAGAGCGATCGGTTGCAGTAAAAATTAGTTGTTGATAAAATAAATACAAATGCATAAAATTATCTAAAAATTTGTATATTGCAATTTATTTCATGTTATTGATGAATATTCTCTTTATTCTTTTAGAATATGAGTTCAATGATTTGTAGTAGTAAGATCTAGAATTTGCTACAAATTTGAATCTCTAGGTCTATTTCTAAGTGATATAGGTACCTTTTTTATAAAATTCTATAATTTTTTACACTTGCATTTTGTTCATCTGATTTTGCATGTTCATTTTTTCTATCAGCTGAATAAATTCAAATACAAAAAAATCTATTATTTGTTTGCTCTATTTAGACTATGATTTCAAGGACTTGTTCTTATTACCATTTCTAGAGATTTCAGTCTATAATTATATTTATAATACATATATATTATTTTTTGACCTAAAATTAATCAAATTTCTCTACTTTCATTCTGCTCATATTTTGATTCTTTATCTTCATTTACACTATACCTAAGAAAATACAAATGCAAAAAATTGTGTATCACTAGAAAAGAGGCAAAAAACAGAGATAGAAAGATTCAAGCTCCAAAAATCATTATAATGGGTGACTTAAAATTGGTATGTTGTAGGTTCTATGTTCTAGTTGGACTTTGAGTTTGAGGCCTTTTTCTAGATTTGAATCACTAAATGTATTTCTAATCCTTATAAGATTCTCTACTTTTGTTTTGTTCATCATCTAAATCCATATCCTCATTTTATCTGTCAACTAAAGAAATACATTCCGCCCATGTAGAGGAGTTGGAGAGCAAGTGGGTAGTTAAACCTCTCTAGTTTCTGAGAGGCCCAGGTTCAAATCTCTCGCCTCACATGTTGCAGATATGTTATGTAATGGTTCCCTCGTGGTCACAGTCTGTTTACCCCTTGTAGCCACCAGCAACTAAAGAAATGCATAAGCAAAAAATTATCTATCCTTTGAAAAGAGGGAAGTGAGTAGAGACATAGAGATTCAATCTAAAAAATCATGATAATGACTTACTACAAATTGGTATGTTTAATATATTCTTCCATGGCACATGGTGCTTATCATTCCTTTGTCTGTTCCACTAAGACTATAAGTTTGAGTCCATTTAGTAGTAAATTTTGGTAATGTTTCACATTTTAATCTCTATTTATATTCCATATCCATATACGTTCATTTTTTGAAATTATAGAAATTCTTATACTTTGCTCCAAATTGATTATGTATATATATTTTATATATTCGATGAATAAATATAAGTGCAAAAAAATATCTATCTCCAAAAAAGAGAGGAGTGGCATACATTGAAAAACCATGATAAATCCTAACTAGAAATTGGTATGTATTTTCTACCAACCGATTGTATATTTATTTTAGTTATAATATGATTTTGAGGCCTTATAGAATTAAAATTTGTTCAGCATTTTATTATTTTTCTAAAATGAAAAAAAAATATTTTCAAGTAGAATGACACCTACTGGCAATGGAAATAAGGGAGGTCAATCTTATTTTAAAAGAGTGTCCTCAAATATTTTATCCACATATCAAAATCAAATGAGCCATAGACATCTACACAAATTCAAGGTACACTAAACATATTGCATGTTGCTCTGAATGCTTTTTTTGTTTGTAAAAATGTGTTATCTTACATCATAAAATAATAAAGAATATCATTGCATGCAGAAAATACTATTGACCCTTTTATGTCTCCACTTCAAGATATTATTCACCAAGAGATGCCTCCACATGAAAATTCTCTTACCAATGACATCAAACAAACACTCAAAGATACTCCTCAAAATTACATGCCACTAGAAAAAGAAAACAATGATTCAAATATAATACATACTTTTAGGGAATCTTCAACTCAAAAAACTAAACTTAGAAAGTTAACAATGTGGACTATTGAAAATATATTTCAGCTTGAATGGTCATCAACATATCCCTTTATAAATTTGGTCTAGCTAGAGAACAACAATGGCAATGCAACAAAACGTAGATGAATAATGTATAGTTGGAACTAGGGAAGGATCATAAGATGCAACTAAAGTTAGATTTAATATAAAAATATATTAGAAAAGTTTATTCAACAGTTAAATAAAGTGATGGAAGAGTTAAGAAAAAAATTAGGTGGAAGGATGTATAAGAATGCATGAATTTTAGATATGCACAAGAATATGAACAATAAATTAAGGTACAAATATATATTGTAGGGAAAGGTGGAACAATTCAAGCCTAATTTCAAAATATTTATAAGACCACTTTAGCTTCAAAAAATTTGTAGTTTGCTATCATATACAGTATTCTTAAAAGGGTAGACCTATGTGTAGTTTTATTTATTATAAGCATCTATTTCAACTAGTTGATGTGCAAAACATTTCAAGTTTCCATTGGTCATATCAAAGTGGTTGGAAAATGGAAAAATGTCTATCGTTAATTGAGAAGGATGACCTGAGAGAGAAAATAAAATACACCAAATTCATTTCACTTTCAGGTGATGAGGTGATAATTTTTGATAATATATTGTATTTGCATGTATGTGTATACATTCTAAAATCTTGTAAGTAAATCTATTTACTAGCATTACGTAATATGGAGGAAAATTGTAATGCAAAAAACCTCTATAATGTTGTAACTAGTTTTAAAAAAATTGTCATAATGAATGATATAGAAATAGCTACAAATGTAATATGCATTGGAGTTTATGGTGCTACTAAAATGGAAGGATATATGAGTGGTCTTTGTATTCAACTTCATATATTAATTACCCCGTATTTGATACCCATTAATTGCATGGCTTATAGAATGAATATTTCATATAAAATAATGAGCACTTTTAAAAATGTTGTCAGAATGGAAGATCTCGTTCGTAAAATACATGCTTATTTTTTTGCATAGTCCAAAAAGGTTTACAAAGTTTCAATAGTTTGTACTAGGAGTTATAAAAGGAATAAAATTGTTAGAAGATATAGATACAAGGTGGATTTCATTGTATCAACCTACATACAGAGTTTTTATAGAATATCAATCTTGAATGGGGTTTATGCATGCAAATCGTAGGGCAATTGATAAGGCAAAATATTTGCTATACCATTTTATTGACTTGGAAACACTTCTAAAATTATGTGTTATTCTTCCAATGTTGCAATAAACAAATAGATTGATTAAACTAAACTTGCACAAGAAACATCCATCTATATTGTTGATTTTATCCATATGAGAAAACAAATATGTATGCATATTGACAGGATATACTTATTCGAAGAATTTTTTATAGATCCCTTGTTTGATAGATGGAAAACATTAACTAACATGAATCTTCCAAAAAATATTTTAAATTTTGACATCAGTAATCATATTTGTATTAATGTTCATGGAAATATGATACCTCTATAAAAAAAATTATTGATATGGAAAGGGGGTTTTGAAAGGGACCCAAAACCTTTTACATTAGTAAAAGTAAAACTAGTTTAGTCTCCACGATATCAACAATATAGTAACACAAAATAAGATAAAACAAATATAATACCCCAAAATAGCACAAGAGACACCAACCTGAAGGAGGGAATCTTTGCGAGACAACAAGAAGAGAAGAAAGGGAAAACAGAGGAACACAAAACCAAGGGTCAAAGGATCATTGAAATATAAGCAAAAATAAATGATCGAGGAGACCATATCTAGTCAAAAACCTTGGTTGGGTCATTTTCATAATTTCTTGCACCATGCCTTTCATTAGACATATAAGCATGACCATCCTTTCGACTTTGAATATAATCGACCATCTTTACAACATGTTAAAGGATTGACCAAGTAGTCTTGGATGTCCTTGCCATGACATTCAATGATTCTTCTAGGCTAGTGATATGATCAACATTAAATCTTTGTTGAATGTAACTTGAAGGTCTACTAAAGGATTTAGATCCTTTCTGAATGAAGTACTCAGTAGGGGTCCCTTCAATATTTAATTTCTTTATATTGATAGGCAAATATTTAGGGGCCTCTCAATCTTAGTGATAGTGGACATCTTCCACTTTACTTCTAATTATTTTTCTCTAGAATATCGATTATGAGGACTAGTCTTAATAGAAGAAAGAGTATCACTATAATTAGAGATAAAATTAAAATTACTCCTAGATTTGGTAGCCACAACTTCATCTTCACTTATGGACTCCTTCTGGGGACTATCTTGGATTGGAATCAAAACAAAGGGGTGATCAATAGGACTACCAATGTAGGAGATCATGGATTTTTGAGACTCTTTCTATTTTTAAAGGTGAACACATATAGTTACAAATTATGTTGAACAAATGCCCATAACACACAATGTAATTGAAATTGTTTTACATAATAGTCATATTAAATTGTTAAAAATAGTAAAATTATTGACAAGGAAAAAAGAGATAATTTTCAATGAGATGAGTTGCTTGAATCCATGGGTGTAGTTAGCCCCATGTTTTGGGATTCTTGTATTGAATACAATCCTACAAGTGTGTTTTTTATTATATAAATGGGCACACTTGTTAAACATTTCACTAAAAGTGTGGAAGTCAATGGTATTCTCAACAAATACCTTTTAACACAATAGTCATCACATTTTATATTTAAAATGGTTGATCAAACATCATGTTTTAGTAACTCCCATGAGCCTGGTTCCATTCCACATTTGTGGAAAAAATTGTATCCAAGTAGTGTCTTACAAGATACAATCAGTGAATATTTTTTATATGAATTATGTCAAACAATGATTTTGGTATCTGTGGAAGATTAAAGGGTTTTTAGTGCACTATATTTTGTGAAATATAAATATCATAATCAAATGGATAAAAATTGGGAAAAAAATTTCAGAATATGTGTCAATTTATGAGCTGGAAAAGTATCCCTATGACACGGTATTCGCATACTATAAATCTGTAGTGAACTAAAGGGGTATCACTAATATAGATGATAATGAGGATAATGATACTTGTAGTTATCAAATACTAGAGATATAGATATCCCCTACTCTTACAAGTGATTTTGGACATGCTAAGAAGTGTTTGTTTTAGCTACCTCTATTGTAATTTTTCCAAGATTCAACAATATTGATAAATTTGACTTTATTTGTTATCATTTTAATCCTACTCAGATATCAAAATTGAAAATATATTTGTTCATAAAATATTATTTTTTATGTCACAACATTGTTAGTCAAATTATAGGTTTTATAGCATAGCCTTATTATTGTCTTAACTATATTCATTGATAAAACCTTATACTTTATATCATAGTATTGTTAATGTATTGGTACAACTCAATTATATCATAGTAGTATTTCATTTAAAATTTGAAATTACAATAGTAAATATAATTGAATCGTCATAAATTTAAAAGCAACACAAGAATATAAATGGAAACAAAAATTGAATGATAGAAGACACATATTTAGTGAATGTCTTTTTTATTATTTAGATTAAGAATATATTACATTGTATAAAATTATTGACTGTAATTCAATACAATTTGTTGTCAACTAGTAAACAATTTACAATTTCTTAGTTATGATATGGAGGGTCTGAGGCAGTTTTGTTTGCTCCTTGAGTATCTAGATTAGCTTGAGTTTGAGATTCTCCTAGAATTGCAAGTTCTTTTCCCATATCTCCTTCACCAAAAGCCTATTCTGGAAATGTTGTTGGAATATATTACATTATTTAGAACATGCCAATGTACCATCTTGGATACATTATTAGATTAGAATAATATCTTAGATTAAATTTTGAGTAGTTACTCCATGCAATGTAATAAATACACAAGTGTTAGAATGTGTAATGATGTAAATGTGCATGTATTTCACATGTACATGAGTCATAGGATAGGTAGTTGAAGAGTCACGGGCCAAGGGACATATCTCCCTATATATACGTTTGACATAGAGAGTGAGAAACAGAGAGAGGAAGTATAGTGATTTTAGTAGGTACAATGTAACTCATCCAATATTTATGGTGTTCAAGTCCTCCATTAGATTATATTGTAATATTTTTGTGAGCTTTCATTTACGGATATTTTTTGAGTTATTGCAAAAGTCTCTCATATAATTTTTTTGCATATTATATTGCCATCATCATATATTTAACATTACTTACTCATTTTAGATCTTGTATTTGAATTTACTTTAATATAGATCATCAAAAGTTAAAAGTGGTATCATAGCACAAGGTAGATTGAGGAGAGATAGGAAATCTCATTTTCAAAATTTTAAGAAATTATATTTGGCTATATTTTTTCCACATAGTTGCAAAAAGACTTGTAAAGACTAGGAATCAACATTTATTCCACTTGATTAGTAAATAAACTAGTGAAGATTCATTATATATAGATTTAGAGATTTACCATTTTCTAGTTTCTGACACTTTATTACAGGAAAAGGAGATTCAAAGAAAGTTGGGAAGCTTCCTACAAGAGAGCTAGGAAGAATATCTTCTTTAGAATCAATCTAGTACCTGAAGCAACAAGTTGAAGATTAAATATTAGGAGGCCTTAAAGAAAAGGTCATATTGCAAGAGTTGTAGATCTATAGATTACAGAAAGAAGAAAAAGGCCAAAGAAGCCTTACTACATATTCAAGGAAGTAGAGATTCCAGAAAATATTCCTAGATAATATTGGAGATTGGAGATATCCATTGAAGATTCAAGAGAACTAAGAAGGAGGTCCTCATAGAAATATAACAATTGAAGACTTTAGAAAATTAAGAAAGAAAAAAATATATTAAGAATATGAAGAGACCCATAGGAGGTTTCGTTGAAGAAATTCTTATTTTGGAAGATTGGAGATAGATAAGGGCTAGCAAAGGTCCTATTCCAGAAGCAATAGATTTTAGGGATCAAGGAAGAACTCATTGAATTCTTGTTAAGAATACTTAAGAAGCTACAAAATTTTAATACCCTAGAGAAGAGATATCTAGGAAGGATTTGAAGAAGAAAGAAGGATTTGGGACAATTGTCACCATCGGTAAAAATCCCAAAAGGAGAAATATTTTGTAAGAATTTTACCAAATATTGGAAATAATTTCCAAATATCTCAAAACATTCATATTCTTAAGAATAATTTCTACATAGAGGCCAAGGTTGAATTTAAAATTTTACAAGGAGGTTGAATAAGAAAGGAGATAGAAGAAGCCACCAATTCTGAGAGATTTGAAGATTTCCATTGAAGTCTTGATGACTGAGTTGCAGAGAAAGGAGTCTACTAATTTTTACAATAGAAAATTGAAGCTTCCTAGAAGGAAAGCTATAGCTAAAAATTGGAGTTTCCTACCAATTTTGGGAGATTGAAGTACAACAGGTTGTCATCAATTTAGGCAGCACTAATAGCTACTAATTTTTAGAATTCAAGGGAGCATCATGAATGAGAGTTAAATTTACCAAATCATATTTTCAAGAAGCAAGTTATAGAAGTATTAAAGCTACAAATTGGGGAGTTAAGAAGTTTTTTTGGATAGCAATTAATAGCTACAACTTCATCAAGTTTTAGGGTATGCAATAAATCCATATCACCAAGAAATCCATCATCGGTGGAGGTCATAAAGATATGCAACTTTGGTGCAAAAGGTTCATTATTTGAGCACTTATATTTATTGTATTATTAAGTTTCATTAAGCACCACATTAGAGTTTCAAGTTGCAAAGGAGAAAGTTTCAAGTCTAAAGTCTTCAAGGGAGTGTAGAAGATAGTTTCTACAAGGGGTAAAACCTACACATGAGAAAGATGATTTAGATATGTTTTGAAAGGAATAAAAATATCAACATGATGCCTTTTATTGAAAGCATGGAAGATGTTATTTTAAATCAAATTTTTCTTAAACATTAGTGCATTAAGTATTAAGAAAGAAAGGGAGATTAGTGCACAAAATAAAAGTTGATTTTAAGTGTCAAAAGACACCATCGAGTGTAAGAAAAACTATAGCAAGTCTTAGTGCAAAGTTCAGCCATCCAAAAAAGCATATTATTTGCATGATTAAAAAGATCGGATTTATTATTGCAAATTAAACAAGAAAGGGAGATAGAGGAGTAGAGCAAGATTTCACCATATAAAGGAAGGAAAAAATATTCAAAAGGATACTATAAGATCTCAAAAATTACGATGAAAATTATGGAAATTATCTTAATTACTACAGATTTATTTACATTCCATAATAGCAACATACTTGTCTTGTCCAATGTAGAAAAAGGATGATAGAAGCTAGAGTGTCTTAAGACACTAAAAAAACAAGTATATTATAGTCTCCAAGTGAAATTTTCATTGAGTTTTGAAGAGTAAACTATGAAGTAAAGTAAGAGATCCAACTAAGGGCTCAATAGCATAGTTTTTCAAGGCATCTAAAGATGCCATATTCAACAGAACAGGTCTCATGAAAGTAGTTCCCATGGTGTAATAAGAACCTCCAATGGAAAATAAACCAAGTTGGATAGCATAATGATATTATCAAGGTAGTATAATGCTAGTGCAAGTTGTAATGATAATAGCATAAAGTAATAATGTAAGAAGCAAATATTAAGATGCAAGTATCAAGGCATATTACCTAAGCAGACAATGATAATATCTTGGGCAAACCACCACCTAGAATATATTATTGAAGAACTTTAGATCCACCATAATTAAAATAGAACAACCTCCATTAGAGAGGAGCCACATTCGTTGGAGAGAAGCCCCACCATTAATTAGAGAAATTATGTTGATGTCGCAAGTGAAAACAACTTGCAAAAGTTGGCAAGAGCATTAAGGAAATAAGGGAGTTGAGAGCATTGTTACATGCAAGGGAGAGAGCTTCCACTTGCCACCCTAAGTGAAGGAATCTCATGCCACTTGGCACAAAGGAGAAGAACAAGAATAGCACATGTAAATGTTTTTTATTGCCTATGAATTACAACACTTGTGAAAATAGAAGAGCACTCAAGTAATGCTCCATTCAAACTAATAGGGATAAGTTATCATTACTTAGCACTCAAGGATAATCATCTAATACCTCCCTTACCCACCCAATTATTTATCCACCTAAAAAAAAAACAAAAACCAAAACCCACATCATAATTTTTATAACTCAATTGTTGTTCAATTGCCATTGCTCAAGTATAATTTTGGGACAAAGATGTGATCTGAGGCATCCCTCTCTAAATTATAACACTTGTACAAATAGAATAGAACTCAAGTAATACTCCATTCAAACTGATAAGGATAATTCATCATTACTCAACACTCAAGGATAGAATAATGCCTATGTTACCAATATCAACATCATCTAACATCTATTACCTACTTGCACCACCTAGAAATAATTATTAGGACTCAAAGGTAATGAATAGGACATGTGGTATGTGTTACAAAAGGAAGTAGAGACGTATTAATACGTCTATCTAATAGAGTGTGTAAACCATTGCTTACATAGAAAATCCAATATTAAGAGGAGGATATTACATTCCCAAGTGCACCAGGATCAAATTATATTTAATACATAGCATCATACCTTGTACACTAGAGAAGATACAATATTCAAAGACTTGAAAAGTAAAATAAAGCTCTAATCCAATCAACACATAGTGCATTACAAAGAGGTATATTTGCATTACTTTAATATTTCCTTTCTATAAGTGCAAAGGAGATATAATGTTATTTCCTCTCTTTTTTTTGCCTCTGAATTACAGCACTTGTGCAAATAGAAGAGCACTCATGTAATGCTACATTCAAACTCATAGGGATAAGTCATCATTACTCATCACTCAAGGATAGAATAATTTCTATGTTTCCAATATAAACATCATATAACATCTATAACCTACATGCACCACCTAGAAATAAGTATTAGGACTCAAAGGTAATGAATATGACATGTGGCATGTGTTAAAAAAGGAAGTAGAGACGTATTAATATGTCTATCCAAGATAGTGTGTAAACCATTGCTTACATAGAAAATCCAATATTAAGAGGAGGATATTGCAGTCCCAAGTGCACGAGGATCAAATTCTATTTAATACATAGCATCATACCTTGTACACTAGAGAAGATACAATATTCAAAGACTTGAAAAGTGCAATCAAGGTCTAATCCAATCAACACATAGTGCATTACAAAGAGGTATAGTTGCATTACTTTAATATTTTATTTCTATAAGTGCAAAGGAGATATAAGGTTATTTACTTCTAAGGTTAGTTAATTAATTGAAAGGAGCTAAAACCTTAGATAGATTATAAATGATTTAGAAATCCAATTAAATCTTGAAGTTTATATTAGTAAGTACTTATCCAAAGTACATTACTTGAGATTATAATATCATAATATTTGCAAATAATTAAACTTGGAGATATAAGGGTTTCTACCTTAGAAAATTAAATCATTATTTTACAAATATTATCATTTTCTAAATTTCTAAATTAGGGAGATATAAGGAGTACTACACCAAAATTTAGAACATTGGAATTTAGAAAACTAAACCATTGAGAATTACAGAATTGAAAGAAGTTCTCATTGAATTTCTTAAAATTTCAAAATTACTTTCATACTTGTATATTATACAAATTTAAGGGACAAAATGAATCCAACTATAGAGTATTGGAAAATAGAGAACATCATCAAATTGAAAGTGCATTAAAATTATTTATAGCTTTCACAAATAGGGAGAAATAAGGTGAAAAATAGAAGTTGAACATTAGGGATTCAAATAAAATAAAAAATAAAGAAATCTAAGAACTCTATCAAAACTATAGTGATAAGGATTTAAAAGATAATAATTCAAATATGATTTTCATTGATAAAACAAGTACATTTATAGGCATGAAAATCCCCTTACAAAAAAAAAATTAGGGTTTATTTTTTTTACGGTGGCTCAAGCGATGGAGGGAATGAAATATGGCTCAAGGGACAATAGGAGTGAAAAAATTACAGTGTTGTAGAGATCCACAAAAATATTTTTAGGGTTTATTTTTTCATGGTGGCTCAATTGGTGAAGGGAGTGAAAGAATTTCAAATATCCATAGATGGGTTTTTAGGGTTTAATTTTTATAGCAGGAATTTCTCAGGATGGTGGGTGTTTCTCCTCGAATATGATAGTCAAATAAATAAAGTTGTGTGATAATTACTATGATGAGAATAAGAGAATTTGAATTGAGTAATAGTTGGAGGGAGTAGGTTGGGCTCAATTATGGGAAGAAGTGTGAGGTTAGTAGCGGTCTACAAGTGATGGTAGGACATGGAGCAAATGTTGGTTCATAGGATTCGGGTAGTCAGGTAACTGCTAGCAGGTAGGAGAATGGTGACCAAGTGGCCAATCCTAGGGAGGTGATTTTACCTATTAGGTTAGGTTTTGATGGTCTAAAAATTAAGGTAATTATTCCTAATAGTGAGTCTCCTAGCTCAGTGGTTCATGCGACTCTGTTAGCTAGCAATACAAGTGGGTCACCAAGTTTTGGTACCTTCCTCAAGCCAGTTGAGATCACAACTAAGGGTAATGGGTCTTGAAATATTTACTCTCTTTTTTACCATTCTCCTATTCAAGATAATTTGATCATTTTAGATGATATTATGGTGGTCACCATGGAGGAGAGCTCATGGAACCTTATCAAAAAATTCCATGGTGGTAGACCTGATATTGATGCCTTAAGAAGATGGGCTATGGTCAAATGGAAATTGAAAGGTTCTTTGGACATTTTTGTGGTTTCTAATGCATTCTTATTGATTAAACTCAATTACAAGGACTCAAAGTGAATTCTTGGAGGAGGTCCCTAGTTCTTTGGAATAAAAGGGTTGTTTTTGCGTAAGTGGGGGTCAAATTTTAATCCACGAACCTAGAAGATCAATTTATCTCCTTTACGGGTATGTCTTACTAATTTTCCCTTCCATATCTTGCATGAAGATATCCTAAGGCATATAGCTAAGGCGATTGGTGAGTTAGTATTAATAGACTCGACCACTAGAGCAAAATCTAGAATGATTTTTACTCATATGTGCTTAATGGCAGATCTAGAGGCAGAGTTACCAGGTCATATCAATCTTATTTCCAAACATGGTGTATGGAATCAAATGATAGTCTATGAAAATAGGCTTCTTAAGTGTTCATTTTTTAGGAGGCTAGGCCACTTGACTGGTTTGTTTTCGGTTAGAAAGGAGATTCCCAAGGGGAACTGGGTTAGAAAGTAAGGAAATTTAAAGCCTCAAAGCCATCCTCAGTCGGGACCATATGAGGCTTTAGGCCCCAACTAGTTTACTTCATAGAACTTAGGACCCAACCAAACTAAGAATGATTCCAGGGCAATGGATGTTAGCAAGCTAGAATTTACTACTATTAATCAGTCTAGTGTTTATTTTAGCCTCTTGCAGGTTAATAGAGGAGATCTAGTGACTAAAACAAGTATGCTATCAAATTTTCTTCGTAATTCATTTGAATTATTAAATCCTAAATATGCTAACCCTATGGGGAAGAAAGGAAATAATATTGAGCCAAAGGCACTTATATCACCTCAGAATATGGTGAAAGACTCTAGCTCTTCTCCCAAGCCAAATATGGCCAAGTCATCGAAGTGGGGATAAGATTCATCAGGGCTGAAATATTCTCATAAAAAAATAAAAATTTCCCAAAAGGGAATTATTGATGTTGGAGAGCCCAGGAAGGTGGGTAAGCCCTCTAACAAAAATGTAAAAAATAGGGAGGCAAAAGTAGATATTGCAGATGGCTTGCAAAGCCAGTTGAAATTTGAGAAAGATTCTAAAGGGAATCAACTTAAACTGGATTCATATTGTCACTCGCCCCATTCTCCTAAGGGGGGCAATCACTCCAAATATTTTAAATGAGACTCATCACATGGAATGTTAGAGGCCTTAACGAGACTGCTAAACAAAGAGCACCAACCTCTTTAAGGAAAGAGTTTAAGCCAGATATTATTATTGTACAAGAAACAAAAATGGATAGTTACAATGCTAAATTAGTTAAAATAAAATTTGGAGAGAATAAAATTTTGTTTCCATATCGGTAAATGGAGCTTCAGGAGGTTTGTTATGTATGTGGAACCTAGAATCTATTTAAGGATCGATTCTACTAGTTTTCTAATATAGTTATAAATATTTTATTTTCTTCCAAAGTCTTAAGATTCAAGTGGGTTACTTCGAATATTTATGCCCCTAACTCTCCTCATAATACGTTGGTATTCTAGGACTCCTTACGATTTATGAGAGAGATTTTTAACAAGGAAGCATGGCTTTTGGTAGGAGATTTTAATACCGCTTTATACCCATCTTGTAAGAAAGTAGAGACTCCAATATGCAAAAGTATGGAATACTTTACCTCTTTTGTGAATTCCCAAGAGCTTATAGATTTGGAGCTCAAGAGGTCTAGGTAAACGTGGAGCAATCGATGATTGGGATGCAAAAATATTCAGGTCAGGCTAGACATAATCCTCATATCTAAGAAAGGGTTGCCTTTCTTGGAGATGCATCTTTCTAGTCTCTTTATAAAGTGGCCTTCGATCATAATCCTCGAGTGTTGGAGCAAGTTCATAAATATCCATTTTTTCCTAGGCCCTTCAAATTTAAGGCCATGTGGCTCTCTCACCCTAACCTAGAAGGTAATATCATGGAATGGTGGGCTAAGGACTTTTTAGACCACCCTATTTCTCAAGTTGCATCGAAGCTAAGGTATATTAAGGCAAATCTAAAGGAATGGAATAAATTTGTTTTTGGTAATATTTTGTTAAGGAAAAATGAACTCATTGAGCAACTCAAAGAAGTGGAAGCCATTTTAGCCAGGTCAAAGGTAGTGGAGGCGATGAGATCCAAAGAAATAAGTTTGCTTGTAGATTTGCATAATGTCTTGGCTGAAGAAGAGATTATGTGGTGTCAAAAATCAAGGAATTTATGGCTCAAATAAGGAGACCGAAACACAATTTTTTTTTATACATTTGTGTTGAGGAATAGGAGTTACAATAGTATCAAGGAAATCAGAAATCCATATGGTGAGGTTACTAAGGAAATTAATTAAATTAGGGAAAGTGTTGTGGAGTTATTCAAAGACTCGTTATGCTACTCGGTTCCTAGAAACTTGCAAGCGGAAAATCATCTTCTCTATAACATCCTTGTGCTAGTCTCCAAAGTTATGAACAAGATCTTGTGTGATCCCTTCAATTATGACGAGATTAGAAAGGTGGTTTTATCAATGGGAGGTCTTAAGGCTCTAGGTCCAAATGGTTTCCTACCAATATTTTTTAGAGGTTTAGGCATATTCTAGGTCCTAATATTTGTAATACAATCAACGAGGTCCAAATATCTAATTTTATCCTAACCAATGTAAGTTCCACCTTTTTTGGTTTTATTGCCTAAATTGTTAGGTGCCAAAGGATTTACAAATTTCTGGCCGATTAGCCTATGTAATATGATTTTCAAAATTTTAACTAATTCCATGGCCAATAGCTTAAACTTTTGCTCCCTTCAATCATTGATTCTTTGTAGAGTGGTTTCATGCCCCAATGATAGATTTTGGATGGTGTTATTGCTATTCATGAGATCATCCACTCTACTAATAAAAGTGGAAGGCTCGAGACTCTTCTCAAGTTAGACATGAATAAGGCATATGATAGAGTGGTTTGGGATTTTCTTCTTAGGGTTTTTTATAGGTTTAGCTTTTGCTAGTGCTGGTTGAAACTAATTAAATCTTGTATATATTTAGCCATATTTTTAGTAATTATTAAAGGATCTCCAATGGACTACTTTCATAGTAATAGAGGTCTACGTCAGGGAGACCCTTTATTGCCCTACCTTTTTATTTTTATGGCTAAGGCATTGGGAAGGTCCATCAGATCTAATCATGTTATTCAAGGTTTGAAGCCAACCCAATTGATAGATCCCATATCCCATCATCAATTCATTGATGAAACTCTTCTTTCCTTCATGGCATAAATTCCTTAGGCTAAAGTGGTTAAATAAATTTTAGTGGATTTTGAGAATGTGGTAGGTCAGAAGGTGAATTTCAAAAGTTTATTTTTTCTTTCACACCCTGGATGATAGGTAAAGGAAGATAGTAGATATTATAGGGTGCAACATTTGTTCCCTTCCCTTGGTTTACCTTGGGATGCCACTATTCAAGGGTGCATCAAAACCATCGCTATGGGATTTAGTAGTTGAAAGAGTTCAAAAGAAGTTAGCGGGGTGGAAAGGTGCCCTTTTAAGTCAAGAAGGGAAGATTTTATTGGTCAAATCCACTTTACAAATTATCTCGGTGTACTTCCTATCCTTGTTAAATATTCCAAGGAAAGTTATTAATAAGTTAGATCAAATCTAGTGATCCTTCTTGTGGTTAGGGTGAAGAGAAGAAGAGAATCCACTTGGTGGCATGGGATCAAGTCTACAATAGGAGAGAAGAAGGGGCTTAGGTTTTAGAAGGCTAAGAATGTTGAATAAAGCCTTGATTGCAAAATAATCTTAGAAATTAGTTTAGGATGACAATGTCAACTGGGTTAATATTGTGAAGGCTAAGTATCTTAGTGGTGATAACAATTTCTTGAAATCCCAAGCTCTCCTGATGGGGTCTACATTTTGGTCTAGCATAGTTAGTAATCAGGAATATGTGCATAAAGGCCTTTATTGGGTGGTGGGGGATTGTTATTCCATTTATTTTTTAGGATATTCTTGGGCCTCGCCATCCCCTCTTGAATATTGTATGACCTTCACCTATCTAAAGCCAATCAAAGATAGGTTCTTTGGTCCCAAAGTTTTTGACTTTTTAGAATTATTCAATGGTCATATTCAATTGAAGTCCTTTGAATTTCCAAATATTTCTCATGAGGAGAAAATTTATTTTATAAATTTATAAGACTCCATAAAATGGTTCCTAACCCCAGGTATCGGTCTTCATGATAGGCTGGTTTGGGATCCTGAGAAAGATGGTCAGTTTTTAGTTAAGTCTACTTATGGTTTCTTGGACTATTATTTGGATCCCTCATTCCTAAAGGATCAAGTATGGATTAAAGGCCTGATGCCTAAAGTCAATGTGTTCTTCTGGTTGGAAATTCAAGGAAGGTGCCTTAATCTTGATAATATTAAAAAATAGGGAATTATTTTCCCTAATAGGTGCTTCCTATGCGAGAGGGATTTTAAATTGCCTTTCCACTTATTTTCCCATTGTGCCTATATCCTTGAATTTTTCTATCAATTATTTTTGGATTTGGGTGTTTCTTGGGTTCTTCCCAACTCGTTGGAGGACCTGGTTGTTCAATGGGTCTACCCCTTCTCCTCTCCCCAGCTATGCAAGTTTTGGAATTTTGGTTTACCCCATATTTGGTGGTAGGTGTGGAAGGAAAGGAATACATGTGCTTTTAAAAATATTTTCCATCCTGATTCATTGGTCTCCTCGAGGGCCATTGTAGATATAGTGGAAAGTGTGAAGGCTTTAAAACTAGATTTGATAACTTGTGAAGGGAAGATCATTTTAGAGAGATCATTGGGTTTTTTAACTTAGCCTCAAAATATAGTGAGCAAGGATAGTTAGGATAGGGCTAGCACAATTTGGGAATCCCCTCCATCGGGTTGGCTAAAATTCAACTTTTATGGAGCTTCTAAAGGGAACCCGGGTTCGATGGGTGTAGGGGGTTTGTTTATAAAATCGGAGGGCAAAATATTCCTTACATTTTCTGAAAAATTGGGATACCAAACCAACCATTTTACTAAATCTCAAGCATTATTTCAGGGTATTTTCGAACTGAGCTGGGTGAATTGCAGGAAACTAGTCATAGAAGGAGATTCACTCAACGTTATCAACATGATTAATGGTGTAGCCACAAAATTTGGACACACATCCAAATTACTAATGCTATTAAAACATAATAATTTTTCTAATACCATGTACATCACCCTCAAAAATACTTACCTTGATATTCATGCCAAAAAATATATAAAAAAAAATAGCTTAATTGCACCTTCCCTAACAAAAATGGATGATCCCAACAAAACCAGATATATCCAAAAAAATTGAATGTGTCCTATTTTTTTCAAATCACACATGCACCTAATTTAGGTGCATGTTGGTCAAAATTACCACATCCAAGGAAATAAGGAGTAGTCTTCTCAATATTTCACTAAGTGTAAGAGAATAGTCACGATAGCACAAAATTTTTAAGGTCGAGGTGGAAATAAGAGCCAACAATCATGATGGTACAACATTTTGAAGACAAAGGTAAGCCAAGGGTGAAAATTCATAATAGTGTGACATTTTGGAGCTAAGGGGCGAAACGAAGACCAAAATTCACGATAGCGTAACATTTTGAAGACAAAGGTAAGCCAAGGATGAAAAGTCATGATAATGCAATATTTTGGAGCTAAGGGACCAAATGAAGATAAAAAGTCATGATAGCATGATATTTTGAATACAAAGGTAATACAAGGGTGAAAAGTCATGAAAAAATGAAATTTTGGAGCTAAGGGGCCAAATTAAGACCAAAAGTCGTGACAAAATGACATTTTTAAGGTTAAAGGAGAAACTAAGGCAAATGGTCACAACGACGTGACATTTTGAAGTCCTAGGGTGGAACCATGATTGAAAGTCATGATGGTGTGACATTTTAAGGTTAAAGGATAAACTAAAGCAAATGGTCACAATGGCACAACAATTTGAAGGCCTAGGGTGGAACCATGATCAAAATTCATGCTAGCACGACATTTTGAGGTTAAAGTAGAAACTAAGGCAAATGGTCATGACAATGCAACATTTTGAAGGCCCAGGGTAAAACCATGAATGAAATTTGTGATAGCACAACATTTGGAAACTAAAGGAGAAATTAAGGCAAATGGTCATGATAGCATGACACTTTTAAGACAACTAGACCATAATGTCCCCAAGAAGGTTAAGGAATATTGTTGTAACAAGAATATCCCATACACTTCTAGTTGAAGACTCCATGCTCTCTTAACTTCTTGTAAACCAGAGTGAGCCTACGGGCATGATATTGTAACAACTTTCAATTTTTCTGTTATGTAAAACTCTTATATATAGAATGAGTGACCTAAAAACATGGTCATCTCTTAGGTGTTTACAAGGCTATGTATACAAACTTCTGAAATATTAATAAAAGATCATCCATTTTGGTTTTTGGCTCACTGGTGTTCTAAATCAAGTATGTATGTATTGTTAATTGCTACATAAGGTTAGATTGAATGTAACTTGCTTTAATTCTTACTCTAAATTTCTGCAGCAAAGTTTTTCTAGCTCTGAAATTAACTTTACAGATAAGCTTGCACTTAAATATATTTCCACCAGAAGCTTAGTTTCTCTATTTTTCTAGTTCTTATAAATGCTTCTCTTCAAAAGGTTGTTTAAATAGTTTTGTTGTTATCTAATTTGTACCACTTAAATCTTCTAGCCATAGCTATATTTCCCTCTCTTTATGCATTTCCCTCTCTCTCCCTTTTTCTAAAAAAAAAGTAAGAAACCAGCCTCCTCTAGAGATTGAACTGGGTAAACTATGTTTTAGCCTGGTATTTCAAATTTGTCAAAGTCTTGGGTGAAAACGTAATCAAAGGCAATTTTTTCTCCAATATTTTTAGGCACACCCGATGGGACACAATCCCATGCAATATACATATCAAAGTTCTGGTGAATACCTTTGCCCTATTATTTTTTATAAATCACCTGGTGACTCCACCCCAAAAAGGAACCCTATGAAAGCCTTTACCCAATTTTTGGTTATATACCATATTTTATGATAACCATATCTAAAGAAAAAAATTTAGAAGAACCCATCGAGTTATTTGAACTACATCTTGGTAGCCTTTGAGCTAATCATGTTTTAGTTACCAGAGCAACTTCTTCATATACTATTAATACATGATACACAAATCTTCCCCCAATAACCTTCCCTAGAACTACTTCTAGTGGAACTTTAACTCCATCTACCCATATATCATGAGATTTGGCAGAACTACAACTACAATGGCCACAAATTAGCCAATTTTACCCTATCCTTTATGGAACCACATAGCCCCCCTAAACCTGGTAGCTCAGCACCCAATTCCAGTCGTGATCCTAAAAGCATTACCCCAATATGACGATACTAGGAAGATTTCCTACAAGCACTGTCTATATGTGGCAGCGCTTGCCCTGATACATAATATCACTGAAGAAGATGTTATGATCATATTACTAGTTATTTACTTGAAAGGAAAAATGCTCTATTAGTACAAATCCCTTGGTAATCAAAATATATCTTCTTGGGTCCAACTTGTCGATAAAATAGTAGAAGAGTTCAATGAACATGTAGATCCATTCTCTTTGCTAAGTCAATTTATGGTTATCCAAAAGCACCCTTAGGAAGAGATAGTCAAATTTAACATCATATTCAGTTGAACTTGGAAAATATTACCTAACGAACTGAGAACAATAGATGAACAGTCAATGTATTATTATTTGAGAGATTTTAACTCAGACATAAGTATGGCCATCATGTAGTCCCAAGTATTTACTTTCCCAAAAATTTATCAAGAAGCTCAAAGGGCTAAAAAATGCTTTATTGCTATTGGAATGTTCCCTACAAATATGATAATACCTATTTTTTTTATCTACCACAAGCATCAAATGCTCATACCCCCACTCCCAATGCAAGTCTTCCTAATTAGACTGGGTAGCCTAATATCCTAGTGATACAAGCACCTCCCACTCCTCCAATGCTTCCTGTCATTCCTGCACTTTCAATAGTAACAATTTTGTCTACTTTAGATCTTCCACTTGCAACCCTACAAGACTTACAAGAGTCCATGAAAACTCTAACAAATAAGATGACTTCCATGGAAAGAAGAGAAGCAGAAAGGAATTTCCAACCAAGAAGGTTTTCGCATGTAACAAAATATCAAGCCTCCACAAGTGGTAGAAACTATGATAAGTATAATGTGGTATATGAAGAACACAAGCTTATACTGAGAGGGGGGTGAACAGTATAGCACCCACTTTTTACTTTCTTTCCAAACCAATATCAATTAGTGTCCTCAATTGCAATAACCAAATATAGCAGTGTGCATTAATAACATAGATAGCAATAGTAAGCAAGTGCACAAATCATCACACACAATTGAGACACAATATTTAACGTGGTTCCCCCAATGTGGGGTAGTCCACAAGATATTCTCCTTATAATATTTCACAAAGAAATAGGGATCCTTATCCCAATACAAATGATTACTTTGATCTACTCAAAGCTAGGCTATCCATTGATCTACTCAGCTAGGCTATCCACTGATCTGCTCATCTAGGCTCTCCACTGATCTGCTCAGCTAGGCTATCCATTGATCTACTTAGCTAGGCTATCCACTGATCTGCTCAGCTAGGCTATCCACTGATCTACTCAGCTAGGCTATCCACTGATCTGCTCATCTAGGCTATCCACTGATCTGCTTAGCTAGGCAACTGGTGTTGATGTGTTTTCTATTTATGTCTTGTCTCTTTGACTACTCACAAATTTGCCTCAATGCCTTCTCACAAGGCTCAAATAATCCTGCTCAAATGTTATCCCAAATCTGTCCTCAAAGCCTTCACAAAAGGCTCAAACCATCCTGCTCAAATTTATTGTCCCAAATTTTGTCCCAAAAGCCTTCCAAAAGGCTCAACCAATGACTCTCAAGTAGCACTCAAATATCAACCACAAATCAATGAAGGCAAGGCTCAATGATGAACTCAACAATGGATAACAAATGAATGATGAAAATACTCAACAATGTGCTCAACAATGAATGGCAATGTACTCTTCAATGGATGACAACAATGATCCACAATGATCTCAACAATGTATGACAAATGATATCTCAAATGGATGACAACAATGTTCAACAATGTACTCTCAAATGGATGACAAAAATGCTCAATAATGTACTCTCAAATGGATGACAACAATGCTCAATAATGTACTCTCAAATGGATAACAACAATGCTCAACAATGTACTCTCAAATGTATGGCAAATGAGCTCTCTAATGAAAACCTCTCCAAGAAATAACAATGAGGACTTCAACCAACCAAGGACAATCTCCACAAGTGATAGCAATAGGTTCTCAATAATATCTTCCTCATGCAATGTCAATAAGCTCTCAAGAAACAAGCACAACTCCCTCAAGAAAAGAGCTCTCAAATAGCCAACAATTATCTCCTCAAATGAAAGGCAAATGTATCCACAAGTGACTAGCAAATGATCTCCTCAATGGTCTCAAATAGTGGCAATGGACTTAACAAGTAACCAACAATAATCTCCTCAAAGCAATAGCAAAAACCTCCTCAATAATGGCAATACTCTCAATGAACTCCACTAAAGCAATCATGGAACTCAAGCATCAATTTTATCCATAAAATTGATTTTCTAATCCATCCACTTCCTCTCAATAGCCAAGGCACATAATCAAGCAATTTGTCTTCAACTTCAAACCCTAACTCATGTGCATGTCTTCTAACTCAAGGTAGCAATTAACTAGGTCTCAAGTTCCTAGTTTAATTTCATAATTAAATCATGCACTAGGACATATAACAAGTTCAACACTTTTCAACCTTATGACTCCCTAATTTCATTAACACATACAACAAGCACCTATGCTTTTATTTTTAATTCCACACCTTATAACTCCACATACAACAATCACAAATATTTATTTCCACACCTTATATCTCCCTAATCACACACAACAATAACAAATATTTAATTCTACACCTTATAACTCCCTAAGCACATTAACACATACAACAAGCATTTATTTCCCTAAACTCCTTATGACTCCCTAGTTATCACAAAAATAATTTTAATGCACCAAAAATTTGGTAATAACAAATATTACCATGCACTTGGAGATAAATACCTTTATATGAAATTCGTTGCCTTCGTAACCTTTGAAATCATAATTCCTTTGCCAAAATTCCTTGCCAAAATTAATGTGCCTTCACACCTTCACGGGAGTCGAACTTCGTTCCTCTCACTTAGCACTATGAAGTGCTTACCACGTGGGTGCCAGCCCACATTGGTATTTAATCCCAAACACCCAACTTGTCCTACGCTCAAATCTGAAAAACTTAAGTTGCCTTTCTTAGCAAAACACTTTGCCCTTGGCGGGATTCAAACAACGAACCTACCTTGTGCAAAGTTCGTGCACTACCAACTATGCTATAGGCTCCAGTGTGATGTCACTTTCCTGCATGTTTTTACTTGACCTTGCTCTCAAATCAAAATTTATTTATCCTTATTTCTTCGTTGCTCCCCTTTCGATGACTCTCTCTCATGCGCTATGTCAAGTTTTAAACAAAGGTTTTAACCTTTTATTTATATGCACCTCCATGCCTTCGAATGACGTAGGTGAATATTTATTTATCTCCCCAACCTTTGCACGTCGGTGGATAATATAATACAACCTTAGACCTTAGAATTATTAAATAAAAATTTAATAATTCACCTTTTAACTTTGAATTGGGATATCTCCTTCATTCTTTTGAATTTCGTCATGAAACTTTTTGCACCTAGGTTTTATTGGAAAACCTTTTCATCCATAATAATTTGGAGAAGTCTTAGCATAGTTGTTTTAATGAAAAACCCTTTCCAATGGTTTTAATGAAAACCCTTTCCGTTGGTTTTAATAAAAAACCCTTGCCGTTGGTTTTAATAAAAACCTTTACCATTGGTTTTAATAAAAACCATTAATATAATATTTAAAAAATTAAATATTATATGCCTCTTGTGCCACAAAACCCTGTATATATCCTTGCTCTCCAAAATATCATAAATGATTATTTATGAAGTGTTTTTGCCACCAAAACTCAATGTGATCCATGTGACATCAATGACAACACAAAATAACTCAAATTGCCAACAATATCCCCCTTTGTCATTGATGGCAACACCTCTAATGCAAATCACCACAATCATTGCAAAAGCCATTTCTGAAAATCAAAGTTGCTCTCCCTGACTCAATACTCTCTATGGAGGTTGCTCCCCCTATCTCAATGTTCTCTTTGGAGGCTTCTCCCCCTATCTCAATGCTCTCTTTGTGCCCCCCTTACTCAAATATCTCCCCCTTTGACATCAATGGAAAAGGGACACCTATGGGGCTAAAATATATGACTCTTAAGCTTACCCTCCCACCACCTTCTCTCTTGAGGTGATTAATTTTGGGGTGGGAGTACTTTTAATCCCAACTGTTCTCTCAAACACTCAAACATTTCTCTTGGTAATGGTTTTGTAAATATGTCTGCAATCTGATATTTTGTAGGAACATATTCCAATATTACTTGTTGCTCTATAACTTGCTCTCTCAAAAAGTGATACTTTATTGGAATGTGCTTTGTTCTGGCATGCATTATTGGATTCTTCGAGATACTTATAGCACTAGTATTATCACACAGAATAGGAATGGGATGATCATGTTCTATACTAAAATATTTGAGAGTCTGTTTCATCCATAACACCTGTGAACAACATGTTATTGCTGCAATATATTATGCCTCTATTGTGGAAAGTGATACTGATGGTTGTTTCTTGCTTAGCCAGGAAACTAGGCAATCACCAAGAAAGAATGCTCCTCCGCTTGTGCTTTTTCTATCATCAATACTTCCTGCCCAATATGCATATGTATATGTTGTGAGAGTGAAATTACTACTTCTAGGATACCATAGACCATACTCCATTGTTCCTTTGAGATATCTGAGTATTCTTTTCACTGTTGTCACATGTGATTCTTTTGGAGCTGCTTGAAACCTTCCCACTAAACCAACTGCCTGCATTATATCTGGTCTTGTAGCTGTAACATATAATAGGCTACCAATCATAGATCTGTATAGAGTTTGATTTGCATCAAGAGATTCATCATCTTTGCTTAACTTGCACCCTGTAACCATTGGAGTACTAACTGGCTTACTATCTTCCATTTTGAATTTCTTCAACATATCTTTTATATACTTTGTTTGTGAAAGAAATATCCCTTCTTCTAATTGTGAAATCTGTAGTCCGAGAAAAAAGGTTAATTCACCAAGCATGGACATCTCAAACTCATTAGTCATGTTTCTTGCAAATTCTTGACACATTTTGTCATTGCTACCCCCAAAGATAATATCATCCACATAAACTTCCACAATCATCAAATCATTTCCTTTATTTTTAATATACATATTGCTATCAATTGTTCCCTTTATGAAACCTTGCTCTCAAAGATATTTATCCAATCTTGAATACCATGCTCTGGGAGCTTGCTTTAAGCCATAAAGAGCCTTTTTCAATATGCATACATAATCTGGCTTATCTACTTGATCAAACCCATCTGGTTGTTCAATGTAAACTTCTTCTTCTAAGTGACCATTCAGAAATGTTGATTTGACATCCATCTGATATACCTTGAAATTCCTATAACTTGAAAGTGCCAGAAACATCCGTATAGCTTCCAATATTGCAACTGGTGCAAAGGTCTCATCAAAATCAATTCCCTCTACTTGTGCATATCCTTTACACACCAATATTTCCTTGTTTCTGATGACTTGACCATCTTCATTCAGTTTGTTCCTGTAGACCCATTTAGTACCAATTACATTTTTTCCTTTTGGTCATGGAACTAGTTCCCAAGTCTTACTTTTTTCAATCTGATCTAGTTCTTCCTTCATTGCTTTAATCCAAAATTCATCACTTTCTGCCTCTCTAAAATCCTTTGGTTCTATCTTGGATAGTAGTGAAACATTTGCTTGTTCTGTTGAGCCTATGATTCCTCTTCTTGTTCGTCTTACATCAGGGCTGCCAATGATCAAGTCCTCTGGATGATTTTTCTGAATATATCTTGATGAAGTTTTGGAAGGTATATTCTTCAAATCTTCTTCATCTGAATCTTCACCCATTTCTTCCTGACAACTTTCTTCTTCTTCAAGAATATCTTCCTGAGATGGCTCATTTATTCCTGTTCTTTCATCAACTCTAACATTTATACTTTCCACCATGGTGTGTGTTATTTTATTGTAGCATATGTAGGCCTTACTCTTTGTAGAGTATCCAAGAAAAATACCTTCATCGCATCTAGGATCAAACTTGCCCAAGTCCTTATCCTCTCTTTTGATATAGCATTTACTTCCAAAAATTCTGAAGTAGTTTACCGTGGGAGGTCTTCCTTTCCAAAACTCATATGGAGTCTTATGATGCTTCATTCTAACTTGAGCTCTATTCATAACATAGATTGTTGTATTGATTGCTTCCTTCCAAAACCCATCTGAGATTCTTGATTCATTTAGCATTGCTCTGGCCATATTCTCAAGAGTTCTATTCTTTCTTTCTACTACTCCATTTTGTTCAGGAGTCCTTGTTGCTGAGTATTCTCTTATGATTCCATGTTCTGCATAAAACTCAATGAACTCTGTAGAGATGAATTCTCCTCCTCTATCTGATCACAAACACTTGATCTTCTTTCCTATTTTATTTTCTACCATTTCTTTGAATACTTTGAAATGCTCAAATGCCTCTGATTTCTCTTTCAGAAAAATGACCCAAGTCATTCTAGAATAATCATCTATGAACAACATGAAGTAGCTTTCACCTTGCAATATTTTGGTTCTCATAGGACCACATAAATCAATATGAATCAATTCTAGAACCTTGGAAGAGGAATATTCTTTTGCCTTGAAACTTGATCTTGTCTGCTTTCCATACTAACACTGTGCACAAATTGTATTTGAAGGTCTCTTTATCTTCGATAGATCTTTGACAATATGTTTGTTTCTTATCCTTACTATGTTGTTGAAGTTCAAATGACACAACCTTTTATGCCATAACCAAATTTCTTCTTCTCGAGATAGAAGATATTTTTCCCTTTTTATTTCTCTGAGCATGTAGATATTGTTATTGGTTCTTCTTGCATTTGCAACAAGCTTCCCTATTTTTGTTTCCCTGATTTTGCATCCTGTAGAGGAAAAAGTAATTGTGTACCCTCGATCACAAAGCTGACTTACACTTAGTAGATTGTGTTTTAGACCCTCAACATAGAGTACACCTTGTGTAGTAGTCTTTCCATCATCCAAACTTAAAGTTCCTCTCCCTTTGATCTTAGCTAAAGCATTATCACCAAATCTCACTGATCCACTATTGTTCTCTCTTAGAGAAATGAATTTATTCTTATACCCAATCATATGACTAGAGAACCCACTATCAATATATCATCTTTCCATCCTATAACCCTAGTAGAATCTACCTTCAAGCTTGTTAGTTTTTTTGAAGGAACCCGCTCTGATACCAATTGAAGAACACAAGCTTATACTGAGATGGGGGGTGAATAGTATAGCGCCCAATTTTTACTTTCTTTCCAAACCAATATCAATTAGTGTCCTCAATTGCAATAACCAAATATAGCAGTGTGCATTAATAACATAGATAGCAATAGTAAGCAAGTGCACAAATCATCACACACAATTGAGACACAAGATTTAACGTGGTTCCCCCAATGTGGGGTAGTCCACAAGATATTCTCCTTATAATATTTCACAAAGAAATAGGGATCCTTATCCCAATACAAATGATTACTTTGATCTGCTCAAAGCTAGGCTATCCATTGATCTGCTCAGCTAGGCTATCCACTGATCTGCTTAGCTAGGCTCTCCATCGATCTACTTAGCTAGGCTATCCATTGATCTGCTTAGCTAGGCTATCCAATGATCTACTCAGCTAGGCTATCCACTTATCTGCTCATCTAGGCTATCCATTGATCTACTCAACTAGGCTATCCATGATATGATCAGCTAGGCAACTGGTGTGTTGATGTATTTTATATTTCTGTCCTATCTCTTTCACTGCTCAAAAATATGCCTCAATGCCTTCTCACAAGGCTCAAAAAATCCTACTCAAATGTTGTCCCAAATATGTCATCAAAGCCTTCACAAAAGGCTCAAACAATCCTCCTCAAATGCTATCCCAAATATTTTCTCAAAGCCTTCCCAAAGGCTCAACCAATGACTCTCAAGTAGCACTCAAATCTCAACCACAAATCAATGAAGTCAAGGCTCAATGATGAACTCAATAATGGATAACAAATGAATGATGATAGTACTCAACAATGTGCTCAACAATGAATGGCAATGTACTCTTCAATGGATGACAACAATGATCCACAATGATCTCAACAATGTATGATAAATGATCTCTCAAATGGATGACAACAATGCTCAACAATGTACTCTCAAATGGATGACAACAATGCTCAACAATGTACTCTCAAATGGATGACAACAATGCTCAACAATGTACTCTCAAATGGATGACAACAATGCTCAACAATGTACTCTCAAATGTATGGCAAATGAGCTCTCTAATGAAAACCTCTCCAAGCAATAACAATGAGGACTTCAACCAACCAAGGACAATCTCCACAAGTGATAGCAATAGGTTCTCAATAATATCTTCCTCATGCAATGTCAATAAGCTCTCAAGAAACAAGCACAACTCCCTCAAGCAAAGAGCTCTCAAATAGCCAACAATGATCTCCTCAAATGAAAGGCAAATGTATCCACAAGTGACTAGAAAATGATCTCCTCAATGGTCTCAAATAGTGGCAATGGACTTAACAAGTAACCAACAATAATCTCCTCAAATCAATAGCAAAAACCTCCTCAATAATGGAAATACTCTCAATGAACTCCACTAAAGAAATCATGGAACTCAAGCATCAATTTTATCCATAAAATTGATTTTCTAATCCATCCACTTCCTCTCAATAGCCAAGGCACATAATCAAGCAATTTGTCTTCAAATTCAAACCCTAACTCATGTGCATGTCTTCTAACTCAAGGTAGCAATTAACTAGGTCTCAAGTTCCTAGTTTAATTTCATAATTAAATCATGCACTAGGACATATAACAAGTTCAACACTTTTCAACCTTATGACTCCCTAATTTCATTAACACATACAACAAGCACCTATGCTTTTATTTTTAATTCCACACCTTATAACTCCACATACAACAATCACAAATATTTATTTCCACACCTTATATCTCCCTAATCACACACAACAATAACAAATATTTAATTCTACACCTTATAACTCCCTAAGCACATTAACACATACAACAAGCATTTATTTCCCTAAACTCCTTATGACTCCCTAGTTATCACAGAAATAATTTTAATGCACCAAAACTTTGGTAATAATAAATATTACCATGCACTAGAGATAAATACCTTTATATGAAATTTTCTACCTTCGTAACCTTTGAAATCATAATTCCTTTGCCAAAATTCAATCCGCCCCCCCTAAAATGCCTTGCCAAAAATTAATGTGCCTTCACACCTTCACGGGAGTCAAACTCTTTTCCTCTCTCTTAGCACTGTGAAGCACTTACCACATGGGCATCAGCCCATGTTGGAATTTAATCCCAAACACCCAACTTCACCTGTGCTCAAATCTGAAAAACTTAAGTTGCCTTCCTTAGCAAAACACTTTACCCCTAGCAGGATTCGAATAGTGAACCTGCCTTGTGCAAAGTTCGTGCGCTACCAACTGTGCTATAGGCTCCTGTGTGATGTCACTTTCCCATGTTGTTTACTTGACCTTGCTCTCAAATCAAAAGTTATTTATCCTTATTTCTTCACTGCTCCCCTTTCGACGACTCTCTCTCATGCGCTATGTCAAGTCTTCTATAAACAAAGGTTTTAACCTTTTATTTATATGCACCTCCATGCCTTCGAATGATGTCGATGAATATTTATTTATCTCCCCAACCTTTGCACATCAACGGATAATATAATACAACCTTAGACCTTAGAATTATTAAATAAAAATTTAATAATTCACCTTTTAACTTTGAATTGGGATATCTCCTTCATTCTTTTAAATTTCGTCATGAAACTTTTTGCACCTAGGTTTTATTGGAAAACCTTTTCATCCATCATAATTTGGAGAAGTCTTAGCATAGTGGTTTTAATGAAAAACCCTTTCCAATGGTTTTAATGAAAACCCTTTCCATTGGTTTTAATAAAAAAACCCTTGTCGTTGGTTTTAATAAAAACCTTTACCATTGGTTTTAATAAAAACCATTAATATAATATTTAAAAAATTAAATATTATATGCCTCTTGTGCCACAAAACCTTGTATATATCCTTGCTCTCCAAAATATCATAAATGATTATTTATGAAGTACTTTTTCCACCAAAACTCAATGTGATCCATGTGACATCAATGACAATACAAAATAACTCAAATTGCCAACAGTCTATGCCAACAAAGATAGTGAACTCTCTAACACTCTACATAATTAAAATTTTGGTATTCCACATGTAATGATCCACACAGTGAAACTTCTTGTATGATTCATAAACATTAGGTTTATAAGGTAGCTATCGATAAGGTTGAGATAACCCTTAAGAGTTAGGTTAATATGATCAGAGAAGAGAACCAAAATTTTATGATGTCTTCTGTTGAATAAGTAGCTATTCTTACTAGATCAAGAAAAAACCCTTACAATTTGATCCCCAAGAGCTCAATCCCCTAAAGGTACTTTCAACCATATGGAACCCTATTGATAAAATAACCTCTTATGAAAAATATCCCCCAACTTCAATCCAAAAAGATGCAAAAACTCGTAAGGAAGCACCTAGGCAGAAAGAAGCAGGAATGCAGGAACAATCTGGAGATAAACTAAGATACCCCTCACTGACTAAGCATCAAAGGATAGACACTACACATGGGTACAAAAATAAGTATGACAGAGCAGTGAAGGAGAAAAGCATTGAACCCCTTCCATTTAATATAGTTGAGGAAATGAAGAAAACCCCCTCAAATGCAACTATGTATGAAGCTTTGCAGCTTCCAGGACAAATTGACTTGTCGCAAGAATTCTTGAGGTCTATAAAGAATAATAATAAGACCCCAACTTAGATGGATTCAACACAAGATAGTCTATCATCCACTTTGGGAAAAATAGACATCCTCCTTTTTATCTGTCTCTCTAGATGGAAGGGTAAGTAGTCCACAATTGTATGATAGACTCTGGAGCTGCAACCACTATGATGCCTAAAGCAGAATGTTATATCATGGGCATGGAATATACAAGAAGTAGTCCTTGTGTCTTACAGTTAGACGAAACCCCTATAAAAATAGTAGGGGCAATCAAAGATATCCCAATAGTGCTCCATAGACTACCCAAACTCATAGTCATACAGGAGGTAGTGGTGGTAGATTTAGAACCATATTTTGCTATGTGCCTCTCTAGGGAGTTCACCACCAATATAGGAGGATATTTATAATTAGATTTCTCGCATCTAAAAATCCCATTCAAAGGCAAAAGAGTGAAAATATTTAATGAAAAGCCTTCAACTTTTCATATTGAAAGACTTGAAGAGGAAGGCAAATAGGTCACCACTATGAACATGATGACAAAGGAAGTAGAAGACCTGAACTTGATGGAAGAAGCTCTAAATGTATTACAAGAGGAAGATGATGCAGGAGCATCCGGTAACAGTGTCGGCAATCTTGCATCCTGCAAAATTTTCTTTAAGTTCTTGTATTTTGATGTATTTTGGTTCCTTTTCGGAGGAGGGAAGATGTTGCAAAGCAGAAGGGGAAGTTGGTAGAAGAGCTAAGGCAAAAGTTGGGGAGGTCACAAAATTGTGACCTCCAAAGCGGTGGCAAAGGCAGGGACCAGTTCTGTCGTGATATCGCGACGTCGCGATATCGTGACGTCGTGATATCGTGACATTTGTTTGCAGCTGGAGCGTAGGGAGGGTTCCGTCGTGATATCGCGAAATCGTGATATCACGACGATGTTGAAAGAGCAAGGCGCGGCGGTGGTTGGGTCACGATATCGTGACGGTATTAAATGGACAGTGACAAGGCAGTGTTTGGGTCGCGATATCGTGACATGTCGTGATATCACGACATGTCACGATATCGCGACCAATGAGAAGACAGGACCAAGCTTAGAGGCGGACGGCCAGACAAGGCCAAAAATTGACACGTGGACAGCCACGTGTATCAAAAAGGTTGAGAAGGGCACGTGTATTGGAGATGGTGCGATAAGAAGAGGGCAAAGCCAAATTTACACGCGGTTAGCTACGTGTATCAAGAGGAAGATGAAGGCCACGTATCATAAAATTAAAGTTGACAGCCACGTGCATTCAAGGGGGTTAACCACCGTATGGAAGAATTTCGACAAAACAACTATTGCAGGGCATGGCCAGTATGGAGGAGACGGCGGTGCAGAGTACAGTCTGAGCAAAGCGGCGGTTGCAGGTCGAGGGAGACCATGAATGCAAGCAGTAGTGCAGATCGGGCAGTTGCCCATTTATGACAAAAAGATTTGAAAACTCGGAGAGGGGGAAAATTGAAGTTTGAATTTTGTTTTAGGCGGGGCATTAATTGCTAGAGGACCGGGACCTCGTTAAAAACCCAAAATTTTGTAATAGTCGGGATGGTGGACCGGAGAACAGGGGAAGTAGTGACAGTGGAAGAACCGAGCCGAGTATCGGTTAATGTATGCCTGCGGGCTGTTTTTAGATGCATGTAAATATTTTCTAAAAATTTGAATGAAAATGTCGAATGTTTTTGACTGTGTGAAATATTGAAGTTCTCGGTCCCCGTCAGTGGTATCAGAGCCCGTAGTTCCTGAGTGTACAGCAGACCACCGAAGGAGAGGCAGTTGTACCAGGACTTGTGGGAGGGCTTGAGTCAGGTGAAGATGCCTCCGAGAAGAAACCTCATGGGTGGCAGAGGCATGGCAACGGAAGATTTCCGGGCATTGCAACGGCAAGTTCAGGCCCTGCAAGAAGAACTGCATAGAGGACATGAGCTCAGAAGAGATGCAGACAGTGAAGATGAAGTTGAGGAAGAGGAGAATCATTTTGAAGAAGAGGAAGAAGATGTAGATCCGGCACAAGCCAGACTTTACAAGGCCATATCTCAGATCGGGAAGAGGCCGAAGTTAGAAGTATCTACGTATTCCGAGAACTTGAATCCGGAGGAATTAATAGATTGGATAAATGATTTAGAAGAGTATTTCGAATATGAGGAGGTTGAAGACCCTAATCGGGTCAGATTTGCTAAGACCCGACTGAAGGGTCATGCTAGCATATGGTGGAAGGGAGTACAGCTGGAACGGAACCGAAGAGGAAAAGAGCGGATAACAAGGTGGGACAGAATGGTGGAGAAATTAAAGAATTAGTTTATTCTCATGGATTATGAACTGGACCTGCTACGTAAAATGCAGAGTTTGAGATAGATGAACAAAACGGTTCAAGAATACACGGAGGAATTTTACAAAATCTCCATCAGAATCGGGCACTTAGAAGAAAGTAAGGAAAAAGTGGCCCGTTATATTAATGGGTTGAGACCCAGTGTTCAGGAGGAGTTGAGTTTGGTTCGGGTAAGCACCATTGAAGATGCTTACCAATTTGCTTTAAATGTGGAAGAAAAACTAAACCGAAAGTTTGAGGGCAAGCAAAGAGTAAAAGGACCGGGAGGAAAGACCGGTGGAAAGAAAGAAGGAAAGGAAGAGAAGAAAGAAGAGGAGAGCAGCAACCGAGGTCAGAAAGAAGAAGATGAAGAATCCAAACCGTAAGTTCAGAATGATGGCTACCCGAGAGGAAGAGGTAGATCTGGACGCGGGTATGGAAGAGGAGTGTTCCGAGGAACATGTTTCCACTGCGGAGAAGAAGGACATCGGGCATTTGAGTGTCCACAACATCGAGAAAGAGTAAACAAGAAACAAGTGGGTCCTGCCAGAGCAGTTGTGGCAGTTGAAGATGCTGACTCAGAACATTCTGAAGAAGCTAAAAAAGGAGAAGCAATGATTGTGAGGAGGACCATGCTGGTGGAGGAAGACAAATCTGAACAGAGGAGAAGCCTAATCTGCACCCGGTGCAAAAGTGCAGGCAAAGTCTGTAATGTCATTATAGACAATGGGAGTACAGACAACTTAGTTTCCAAGGAGATGGTTTCTAAGTTGCATCTGGAGAGGAGGAGGCACCCGCACCCATATCGGATTGCGTGGATGCGGAAGGACCACAGAGCTTGGGTCCATGAACAGTGTTTAGTCACTTTCAATATTGGGAGATACCAGGATGAAGTCCTGTGTGATGTTTTTCCCATGGATGCTTGCCATTTGCTGTTAGGAAGGCCATGGCAGTTTGATCGAAGTGCAGTGCATGATGGTCATGCAAATACTTACACCTTGATGAAGGATGGAGTGCGGCACAAGTTGAAGCCATTGCAGACCAAAGATGAGAAAGTGTGCAGCAATGCCAGAATTTGTCTGGTAGAGGGCAGAAGATTTTCTTGCCAAGAAACGGGATTGGAACAGGTTGCAACGGTTGATGAATGTTCGGAGATATTACAAAGGACGCGGGCCGAACAACAAAGAAGTGAAGGTCACTTCTCTTGTTACCCCGGGTGTCTGATGCAGGAGCATCCGGTAACAGTGTCGGCAATCTTGCATCCTTCAAAATTTTCTTTAAGTTCTTGTATTTTGATGTATTTTGGTTCCTTTCCGGAGGAGGGAAGATGTTGCAAAGTAGAAGGGGAAGTTGGTAGAAGAGCTAAGGAAAAAGTTGGGGAGGTCGCGAAATCAGGACCTCCGAAGTGGTGGCAAAGGCAGGGACCAGTTCTGTCATGATATCGCGACATTTGTTTATAGTTGGAGCGTAGGGAGGGTTTCGTCGTGATATCGCGACGTCACGATATCATGACGATGTTGAAAGAGCAAGGCATGACGGTGGTTGGGTCGTGATATCGCGACATCACGATATCGCAACGGTATTAAATGGACAATGACAAGGCAGTGTTTGGGTCGTGATATTGTGACCAATGAGAAGACAGGACCAAGCTTAGAGGCGGACGGCCAGACAAGGCCAAAAATTGACACGTGGACAGCCACGTGTATCAAAAAGGTTGAGAAGGGCATGTGTATTGGAGATGGTGCGATAAGAAGAGGGCAGTTAGCTACGTGTATCAAGAGGAAGATGAAGGCCACGTATCATAAAATTAAAGTTGACAGCCGCGTGCATTCAAGGGGGTTAACCACCGTATGGAAGAATTTCAACAAAACAACTATTGCAGGGCATGGCCAGTATGGAGGAGACGGTAGTGTAGAGTATGGTCTGAGCAAAGCGATGGTTGCAGGTCGAGGGAGACCATGAATGCAAGCAGTAGTGCAGATCGGGCAGTTGCCCATTTATGACAAAAAGATTTGAAAACTCGGAGAGGGGAAAATTGAAGTTTGAATTTTTTTTTAGGCAGGGCATTAATTGCTAGAGGACCGGGACCTCGTTAAAAACCTGAAATTTTGTAATAGTCGGGATGGTGGACCGGAGAACAGGGGAAGTAGTGACAGTGGAAGAACCGAGCCGAGTATCGGTTAATGTATGCCTGCGGGCTGTTTTTAGATGCATGTAAATAATTTTCTAAAAATTTGAATGAAAATGTCGAATGTTTTTGACTATGTGAAATACTGAAGTTCCCAGTCCCGTCAGAAGACTAGTTCTCTCTCCAATAATTCAATGCCATGATTGAGACTGGCATTGGGAGCTACACAATTTTAAAACCTAAGAAAAATACCCCTATTTCTCTCCCTCAGGTTGACCAACCCAACGATCAACTGTGGAAACTCTTCTTTGATGGTGTTAAATGTAAAAATTAAGTTGGAGTAGGTATTTTTATAATCTCTCCAATAGACAAAGAGAAAGTATTCTCTTACCGGTTGACCTGGAGTTGTACTAACAATGCAACATAATATGAAGCACTTTGCTTAGGCCTCAAGAAGCTTGAAAACATGGATATTAAGAAGCTACAAATTTTTGGGGACTCTGAACTAATAGTGAATCAGGATTGAGAAATGTGTAAGTAAGCAGCATTACCTTAAATATTACAGAAATAAGGTTTAGGACTTGCTGGAATATTTTGAATCTCTGAATCTTAAAGCAATCCCAAGAGAAAAAAATACCCATGCAGATTTACTCGCTTCGATAGGGGTAATTTTTTTTCCTATCAACAATGTAATCTAGAAGTCCAAAATAGTTAAGCTAATCTAAAGGTATTCTATTCCAGACATATATACTTTTTGGCAAGTATTCAAAAATAAAAACAGATATTGGAGTTCCTCATTTACAAGATGAACTGCTTAATCAATAGAACAACCAAAGACGAAGAAGATACAAGTATGATCTAGTTAAAGAATAATCACATCCCAAAAGGTTTGGTCACCCTTGAGATCTTATTTGATAAAAATGACAATTCAACTAGCCATAAAATTAAAGTTGATAAGCATATATACAAAGAAGCTCAAATGGGACCTGATAAATCAATCAAGGTAGGAGTAAACACCACAGAATAAGAACTAGACCAAATCAGGAAATTATGCAAAGAATACCCAGACATCATAGCATGGACTTATGGTGATCTCAAAGTCTACTCCAAAGAAACAATCCAACATATGATTGAACTTGAAGAAGGTACGAATCCATTCATACAGAAGCAACGATCGGTGAATCCAAATATTGAAGCTTTGATGAAGCAAGAGCTACTAAAATTATTTGAGGCTAATATTGTTTACCCAATAAAACATTTGACTTGGGTGGCTAACCTAATCTTGGTTAGAAAAAAGAATGGAGATATCTGGTTGTGCATCAACTTTTACAACTTGAATAAAGCTTCGTTGAAATACCATTACCCTCTCCCGTAGATCGACCATATATTGCACACAGTAGTAGGAGCAGAAAGGTTATATTTCCTGGATGGCTTCTCTGGGTACAATCAGGTGTGGATTAAAGATAAAGATCAATTCAAGAGTGCATTCACAACCAAGTGGGGAATGTTTGCCTACCATAGAATTCCCTTTGGGTTATCCAACACCAGAGCAACATTTCAAAGATCTATGGATGTGGCATTCAGAGAAATTATCAATAAAATAATAGTGATATATCTTAGATGATATGACAATGTTATCTCACCAAAATAAATATCACATAGGACACCTCAGGAGTGTGTTCAAAAAATACAAAGTTTGACATCTCTATAAATCCTAAGAAATATATCTTCGTAGTGGACAAAGGACTTTTACTCGACCATGTGGTTTCTTATAATAGTCTAGAAATAGACATTAACAAAGTTAAAGTACTATTAGAACTCCCTCTCCCCCTAATAAAAAAGTCTTGCAGTCATCCTTCGGCCAAATCAACTTTGTACACAAATTCATAGCTAATTTTGTGCAAATTGTCAAACCCATGACTGATTTATTGAAGAAAGACATCAAGTTCATGTGGATAGATGTAAGGAAAGAGGCTTTCCATTAGATCAAGGAAAAAATAGCTCAAGCCCCTATCTTAGTAAAGCTAGACTACTCCAGGGGTTTTATATTATATGCTACAGGTGAATAAGAAATCTATGCCATATTTCTCACATAAAAAGGGGTTTAAAATGAAAAAAGGCCCATAGCTTTTCTTAGTCAAACTATGAAAGAACATGAAGAGAAGTATAAATTCATTAAAAAATAGATCTACGCAATAATAAAGTCTCTAAAAAATTTCAATCATTTCCTTTCACAAAGGAGGACTATAGTATATGTAGTTCATCCCGACGTCAAAAAATTCATCATACAAGAGAAACTAGTTGATAAAGGGGTAGGTTGGGTAACAAAGATACAAGAATACAACATAGAAATACACCCAACCAAGCTAGTAAGAGGTAGAGCACTGTGCCAAGAGCTCATTAATAAATCTTCATCAGAATACATAGCTTGCCAAACTCAAGAAGCAACCTTAGATGTCGATCAACCTTTAGAGCATCTTGACTGGGTAGATGAATTAATTAGGTATTTCCAAACTAGAAAGTGCCCAACAAGTTTGAATGCTTCACAAATAAGAAGGTAAAGGATCCAATATTTGAAATACACTCTACTACCTGAGGGGTTGTACAAAAACAATTTGGATGGAGTGTTGCTTCAATGCATAAATGAGAATATAATAGAGAAGATCTTGGAAGAATTCCACGAAGTCTCGTCAAGAGGACACTACTCAGGGAGGACCACCACCTTAGATATCATCAGTATTGGATGCTACTGGCCAACTATCTTTGCAGACACCTTCAAAATAACAAGAAAATATGAATAATGCTAGAGATGCATTAGGAGGAACAAAAATGCTTTGATGCCCCTAAAATCCATTTAGGTTGAAGAACCTTTTCAACAATGGGGATTGGAATTCATTGGAATAATAGAGCCCAACTCATCCACTGGACATAATTACATCCTGATAGCTACTGACTATTTTACTAAGTGGGCATAAGCAATACCCACTAAAAAACAGACTAAATGTTGTAATGGAAATCAGGAAAAGTTTAATCACGAGATTTGGTGTCCTAGATGCATTGGTCATAGACAATAGCTCATATTTTGTAGGTACCAATATGATTGAATTTATATGTAAATATGGTATTTACTTGAAAATATCCTCAAACTATTATTCATAGGGAAACAGATTAGCCGAATCAACAAAACAAAAACTTTCTCAGGATCCTAAAATGAACTCTGAAGGACAAAAAGAAAAGTTGGCACTCTCTGATCAACCAAGCACTATGGGTCGATATAATAACCATCAAGAATTCTATCAACACATATCTCTACTCTATGATCTATGATAAAGAAGTGGTTCTTCAAATACACATAGAGATGCTAGCTCTAAAACTACTCAAAAAAACTAACATAGAAGAAGCAGAACCAATGGAGAATAGGTTGATCCAACTCCTACAGTTAGAAGAATAGAAGGAGCAAGCCTATGACCACTATCAAAAACATATGGTCACAACAAAAAAATGGTTCGACAAAAAGACCATTGTAAGAAATTTCAAGGTGGGAGACTTGGTCCTAATATCGAATGAGAAGAAGGCAAAAACTGACAATCATGATAAATTCGACGTGTTCTGGGAAGGTCCCTTCAAAGTAATAGATTAAAAGAAGAAAAACTCTTTCCAATTGAGAAGTGAATAGGGTTAAGTTCAACCCATTCCCGTCAACGACTTCCATCTGAATCTATACTATAAGTAAAGGTTTCCCTCTACCTTGTATGTATTTTATGTAAATATGTCTTCTTTCAAAAGCTTTAGTAAAATTTCTCATGATGATACGAAATTTCGACATCCAAAGGTCTCCTCAATAAAAATTGTCATGATTTCATGACATGTCGATGTTCGATGGCCACTCAAAGGTAACATGTCATAATGGCATGACATTCTGGTGCCCAAAGGTCTCCTCAATGAAAATTGTCATAATTTCATGACATCTCGGTGACCAATGGCTAATCCAAGTGAAAATATCATGATGGAACAACATTTCGGCATCCAAAGGCCTCCTCAATAAAAATTTTTGTTATTTCATAATATTTCAGTGCCCAAATGTCTCCTCAATGAAAATTATTATGATTTCATGACATCTTGGTGACAAATGGCTACTCTAAGTTAAAATATTGTGATGGCACAACAATTCAGTTCCCTAAGGCCTCCTTAATAAAAATTATCACAATTTTGTGATATTTCGATGCCCAAAGGCCTCCTCAATGAAAATTATCATGATTTCATGATATCTCGATGATCGATGGCTACTCCAAGTGAAAATGTTATGATGACATGACATTTCAGTACCCAAAGGCATCCTCAATGAAAATTGTCATGATTTCATGACATCTTGGCAATCGATGGCCACTATAAGGTAAAAATATCATGATGGCATGATATTTCGACATCCAAAAGCTTCCTCAATGAAAAATGCCATGATTTCACAACATCTCGGTGATCCATGGCCACTCCAAGTGAAAATCTCATGATAGCATGTGAAAACACGAGATTTCGGAAACAAAAAGGATAAACTAAAAATGCAATGTAAACGAAACTAAAATAACGCTTAAACCCTATGTTATTGAAAAATGCGTAAAAAGGAAGAACATGAACACAAGATATCAAAGCAATATAAAAAGATCGGCCCTTTTATTGATATGCTTTACAAATTCGTGTTACAATGCGTCTCCTTCCTTTTTAGGGGATAGGAGCGTTAAATGTTGGTCTTTTACAACTTGTTTCAGAATTCCTTCTTCCGCGTGCCCACATATAAGATGGGCGAACCAAAACGTTGTCGCCGCTTGCGTTGGTAAAGGTCGATTCCTTGCTGCTCCTCCAATGCTGCAAATCTGCGTTCAAAGAAACAAACAAAGAATCAGTAGCACCTGTGTATGAAAAATAAAAGATGAATCTAACGATGGTTAAAATGAATCTAAATGAACTGAAAACTTGACAAAAGCATAAACATGAAACTAGCTAAATACTACAAAAGAAATAAAGCAGGGGGGTGCCCGAAGGCAAACCACCCGCGGGTGAAACTTTGCTTCGACACCAATCCGCTTAGGATGGGTCCGAAACCTGATGTGATGTGTTGTCGGCAAATTGGTAGGATATTGTGGTCAGAAAAATCGGTGTTGGTCCTTGATCCGTGCCTTCAAAAGTCACCCAATAACCTCTCTTTCGATTAAGAGATTATGGATGTTGAAAGCACAAATCGCAAGTAAGTGAATTAGCAGCACTTCGTCGCTCAAAATGCTCCTTCTCTGTATATCTTTTGGGTGAGGAAACTCACCATTTTATAGACCCAAGGGGTCTCTTTGAATTAACATGCAAAAGTGTTTCTTTGCATGAATGCTTTTTGTGTGAAGAGAAGACTTCTTCTTGATCAAGGGCTTCTTAACAGCCTCTGTGCATGTCTTTGTATGTTTTAGAAAAGCTCACTCGCACTCCCATGCAATGAAGGGATAGCTAAGTGGCAAATCTGAGTTGTCTTAAAAAGCTCACTCCCATTCCCATGCAGTGAAGGGAGAGTCAATTGGCAGATATGAGTTGTCAAAAGAACTCACTCGCACTCCTATGCCATGCAAGAAAAGCTAAGTGGCAGTTCTGAGTTGTCATGCACCGAGGTCTGACTTTTTGCCGGTCAAACCTGGCGTTCGTCCCACCCAGAAGCGAGCGCTAGTAATCGTCTCCGGGTGAGACGAGTATTAATCCGCACTCGTCCCCCGGGTAGGACGAGTACAAATCCGCACTCGTCCCTGGGTGGGACGAATAAGCAATAAAGTGTCTAAAAGGTGCCAAATTGATCCCTGACTTGCAAAACTACTGTGTGAGTGGTTAGAACCACTGTTTAACCTCTAGGGGCTGCCCTGGGGGCTGTGTGTGTTAGTGCGATCAGTGCTTGTTGTCACATAATCGGATTGGTGTTGTTTTGGTGTCTACAGATGCCCCTTTTTGGAAAGCGCTGCACGTGGTGCAGTGCTGAGCAAAAATATATAACCAAAGCACTAATGATTAGGGTTTCTCAGTAACCTAACCAACTCTTGATGCCCCAAGTATGGAAAGGGCACGCATTCTTGAATCCTTGCTTCTGACGAGCTAAGGAACTTAAATCAAGCATTAACCTGGTTCGGTGAGGTATTACTTGAACTTAGACATTGATCAGTCATGAATAGGCAAAGGGCGCAACCTTTTGTCTGTGGGAACCTTGAGTTCATGATTCACGAATGCCAAGTATATGATCAGTTGGTGATAATTGCTTGTTTGCTGCCCCAAGCAGGGGCGCGATTGTCTTTTGCAATGATCCTTTGAATGCGTGTCATTTCCAAGACTGGGTATATTGGTGTTGATTGGCAACTAAGTGTGACTACCCCCTCAAGCGACGAATCGATGAGGGAATGACCGACATGAGAAAAGCGACGAGTCGCTTGACCCAAGATGACTTTAGTGAGGGTGCCTTCAGATGTTATCCGATGCATGCTCGAGCAATTTCTCGATTGTTTTGACCTATTTTTGGTGGGTGTGAACCCATTTTGGGATGCCATTTGGGGTTAACATTGGCGAAAATCCGTCTTCCCGTGGAGCGGTCCGGCTATGGTAGCCTTCTTAGGGAGTAGGATAACGACAAGGTAGACCCCGACATCAGTTTTCTTATGCCAAGAGGTTAAGTGCAAGAGCACTTTTGTCCGGCAATTTTTAGTGGTTTTGTTGGCATTTGTCATTTTTATTTTTTATTTTTTTGGGTATTTTTGATTTTTTTTTTTTTTATTCGTCCCGGGGGGGGACGAACGCCAGGATGGTACTCGTCCTGGGGTGGGACGAGCGCTCCTCCGAGGGTACTCGTCCTGGGGTGGGACGAGCGCGCCGAAAAGCGCTCGTCCCGGTCAGGGACGATTACCAGCTGGAAAAAAGTATAAATATGCGAAAATGACGGATTTGGCTCATTTGCACTGTTCAGCGATTGCGAATTGGAGCTCTGGGGAGGAGGAGGTAGATTTTCTGACGCGAAGCGCTGCCAGATTTTCCAGCCATCATGAGTGCACAGACCGGGTCATCAAGCGGCGGAGCCGAGGCGAGACCAGTAAGTGCACTATCTCCTCGAGTTTGAATTTGAAAAATGCAAATGTGTTTTTATTGTTTGTCGTTTGTTTAAAACATGAAACCCTAATTAATTAAATTAAAAGGTGAATGAATGAAACCAAATGAAACGTGGATGCAAACCGATGGAAACTTAGATGGAAAACCATAGGATAAACCCAAAATGAAACTTAGAGTAACACCTTAGGGTAACCATGGTTAAAAATGTTTTATTTTTGATGTGAATGGTAAAACTTAGGTCGAAACCATAAGTAAACCATGCCCAATTTTTGTGTTATTTTTATGGAATTAAAAATGGAAAATGGATGAATTTTTTTGTTTGAAATGGTAAACTTAGGTCGAAACCATAGGTAAACCATGTCAATTTTTTGTGCTTTTTGGATGAAATTAAAAAATGAAAAATGGATGAATTTTTTTTGTTGGTTGAAATGGTAAACTTAGGTCGAAACCGTAGGTAAACCATGTCAATTTTTTGTTATTTTTATGAAATTAAAAATGAAAAATGGATGAATTTTTTTATTGAAATGGTAAACTTAGGTCGAAACCATAGGGAAACCATGTCAAATTTTTTGTCTTTTTGATGAAATTTAAAAATGAAAAAATGGATGAATTTTTTTGTTGAAATGGTAAACTTAGGTCGAAACCATAGGTAAACCATGTCAAATTTTTTATTGTTTTTGATGAAATGTAAGATGAAAATGAATGAATTTTTTTGTTTGAAATGGTAAACTTAGGTAAAACCGTAGGTAAACCATGTCAAATTTTTATTGTTTTTGATGAAATGTAAGATGAAAACTGAATGAATTTTTTTGTTTTGAAATGGTAAACTTAGGTAAAACCGTAGGTAAACCATGTCAAATTTTTATTGTTTTTGATGAAATGTAAGATGAAAAATGAATGAATTTTTTTGTTTTGAAATGGTAAACTTAGGTAAAACCGTAGGTAAACCATGTCAAATTTTTATTGTTTTTGATGAAATGTAAGATGAAAACTGAATGAATTTTTTTGTTTTGAAATGGTAAACTTAGGTAAAACCGTAGGTAAACCATGTCAAATTTTTATTGTTTTTGATGAAATGTAAGATGAAAACGGAATGAATTTTTTTGTTTTGAAATGGTAAACTTAGGTAAAACCGTAGGTAAACCATGTCAATTTTTATTTTTTTTTTTTTTTTTTTGTTTGAATGTACATGTGAATGAAAGATGTTACTGTACAATTATGCATTTTTGTACATGTGATGGTAATTTGATGCATGTTTTTGATGTTTGTTGTTTTCTGTGATGTGCAGGTGGTGAAGAGTCGACATCGGGTGCCGACGATTTTTTCTAATGCCCGCGAGGCGTTGACAGCTGAGGACTGGGATTGGCTTGATGCCCTAGGGCTCAAGCATGTGGCTCGGTTGGATGCAGTTGTGGCGGACCGGGCATACATCACAGCATTGATCGGCCTATGGGATGTTCGGACGAACACCTTCCATCTTTCGACAGGGGAGATGACAGTCACTTTAGAGGACGTGTATCGGATTCTACGGATTTCGATAGACGGGGTTCCCATTCGGACGACTCCACGAGGCCAGAGGACGGCTGTACTGACCCGATATTTTGGACATGGAGAGGAGGAGGATGGGATGACCTCGTTGGAGAGGGCGGAGTTGGATTGTCAGATTGGGGGGATTTTGGTGCGATGGTGGTATGCTAGGGGAATGTTGGGAGTGAGGCATGCACTACTCATGAGCCTCATTTCCAACATGCTCCTGCCAGACTCGTCAAGAGCGAGGTTCCCATGGAACCTATTGGAGGTGGTGTGGCAGCTAGTGGATTGTCCGGTGACAGAGCCGATGATTATGAGATGGGGCCAGACGCTTCGGCGTAGTTATATGATGAGTTGTATGAGGTCCGCTGTCGGAGGCGGAAGGGGATCGGCTGTAGTTTCTTGTTGCAGTGTTGGGCATGGCAGCATATAGCCATAGAGCGACCACGAGGGCTGCCCTGGACTACACGGGCGGACATGGTTGATAGAGATATTGGGTATGGTGCTCTATGGTATCGATCGGAGGAGCGGGGGCAGAGTCGGCGGTTTGCGGGAGACGTAGACCATTACAGAGATGCATTGGCACGACTGACTCCCGTAGATGTGGTATGGAGGCCATATCGGGATTGTCCCGCATGGCCAGAGGCGGATGAGTGGCTTCGGCGGGTCCGAAGGGGGAGATGGGTGATTGGCCGACATGGGACAGAGCAGGAGTACTTTCACTACCTCCGAGTGACACGACAGTTTGGGGTACGCCAGGGGTTGCCTGGGGAACCCGTAGTCTATCGGCATCGGAGTGATGAGAGGACCCTAGCTGCGTCGATCCTCGAGCCATTGGGGGAGGAGTCTGATACAGTATTAGACATTCCGGACGTAGATGACGTCGGAGTGACGGCCGAGTACCAGGAGTGGTGGACGCTGCGATAGTGGCGAGGTGAGGGGCCATTGGGAGGAGATGAGGCAGCGGGAGGCGGAGAGGGTGCAGAGGCACCAGGAGAGGGTTGGGGAGCTCCTGCGGATGTGGATATGGTGGAGGTGGCAGATGCAGGAGAGGAGTTTGGGGATGAGGAGCAGCCGGAGATGCAGGATGCTCCAGAGCAGGCTGGGTCGGAGGAGACAGAGGCGGGGTTGCACGCTGAGGTAGCACGACTGACGGGGTTATTGCAGAGGCGAGATGGAGAGCTTGGGGAGATGACGCAGGAGAGGGATCACCTACGGACACAGTTAGCAGAGCGGGAGAGCGCAGGGGCTACGTCTCGCCAGTAGGGTGGTGATACGGATGCTACACGGGAGAGGGATCTCCTACGGGTACAGCTAGCACAGCATGATGAGGCAATCACGTACTATCATAGGCGAGAGGCAGAGTGGAGGCGACGGGAGGCAGATTGGGGGTGGCATCGGTCAGAGATGGAGGGTGAGATTATCCGCCTGGGTGGGCGAATACCAGAGCCTCCGGCCAGTGGCTCGTCGTATAGGACGAGAGACAGCGGGACGGAGCAGTCGGCATCATCCCGACGTAGGCGACGAGATGAGGGAGGTGCGAGTGGGCATGATGCAGGGGCGAGCAGTCGCCCTGAGAGGTCTCAGAGGACTGATACTGCAGGGGGTAGTTCTCGTCGCACCGATCCTGCATGATCATGGTGGCCGACGCCCTAGGCTGGGGGTTTTTGAGATTTTGGATGATGGGAGCGAGGTCCGAGGACCAGTGCACTGTAGCCTGCGGGCAATTTTTTGTTATGATATATATACAGATGATTCTTTTTGGTGTTTATACATTTTTCATGCTTTATTTTTATGTACATGTTTTTACATTGATGTATGCATATGCGATTATGAATGCGATGGTTCTAATTTGTATGATGTATGCATATGGAATGAATGCAATGAATTGTTGATGATTTGTCAAGGCACCATAGACTGTACAAGATTTGGATTGGACTTGCTAGAATAATGGGATAACTTTGTGGAATGCTTGTGCATGTGGAAACTTTGTTTTTGTATTTTGTCTATTTTTTGATGGTGATGTAGGGAATGAAATGTATCGGTTGTTTGAAAATGTAGTTAAGCTTTTCTGAGATGCAGATATTTTAACGAACTAGCCAAGACTGTACATTTATCTCGCAAGACTTCTGAACAAGGTCTAAATCTGACTTGAATTTAACCAAGTTATTTCACATCCCTGTGTGTGCAATTGAGTTCGTTTATGTGTTATTCATCGGGATACCGCCGAGTGCAGATGGGCTTTCAACCGAACCTGTACTGAGGATCACCTAATTAGCTCCACTAACTCCTTTATTGTAATTAGTCAGATTTGTCTGCGATGTTATCTAGGATACCATAAGCTAGCTCATCCACATGCAAACATTGATCTATACACAAGTTAATGTGACAGATATATCGTCATGCAGGAGGTTTACCACCAGTGACCGATAGGCTATCAACCAAACCGATACTGAAGCTTGCCTCATGACCTGTCAAAATGCTGAGAGTTCCAGGGATTCAAGTTCGACTCCCTTCTTTTCTTCAATTGTATTGGGATACTTGCTCTTTGTAGTGATAAAATCACTGTTTATTTTTGTTTTATTTGTTTTTTTTTTTTTTTTGAGCAAGGGATTTGAATATGGAGTGACGAGAATCACTATTGTTTGTGCCTTTTGATGTGTGCACTGTAGGATGTCAAATTTTAGTGTTTTGACGGTTTGCAAATTTTTGATGTTTTGCAACTTTTGAGAACTTGGGATTCATGGGGAATTGGGTAGGGAGGATGCTTGTCCTTTTGCCAACTCTCAGCATTCCTAGGGTCATTCGCACAGGGGGATAAGCAAGATAGCCGTTTCGCTTATGGTAACCAGGATTACGGTGCAGGTTTCATCTTTCGTTCACACAACTTAGGAATTTTTATATGTGTTAATTTGTGTTGGGATGCTACGTAACAAGGCGTGATCCAAGTAAACTTTCCCGTGTAAAATCTGTTTAACTATGTACAGTTTTGGCTAGAAATTTAAAGACATCTGAATGACGAAAACCCTATATACATTAGGCGACAATTGACGATGCTAAAATAAAAGGGTGATATGTTGGATGTATGCGTTTATGAAAATGGATTTGATGTGGAAATGATGGAATTGCCAAATAATGACTGCCTATGGTGCTTTTGACTTGTATGACCTATCGAAGTATGCAATGTATGGATGCAATGCTTAATGTAACCTATATTTTTGTATTTTGATGTTTATGAGAATGCATGGAATTGGAATGCAATTGTTTTTGTAATTTTGATTTTTATGAGAATGCATGAAATTGAAATGCAAATGTTTTTGTAATTTTGATTTTTTTTTTTTTTGAGTATGCATGGAATTGAAATGCAATTGTTTTTGTGATTTTTGATTTTTGTGTTGTTTTTGTTGATTTTTAAATATTTATGTTGACCAAGCAGTTATGGTAATGCTTGGAGCTTTTGGTTTGACCAAAGGGTTTATAGATACCTTTGGGGCATTTAGGGATGACCAAGCGATTATGATAATCCTTGGAGCTTTTGTCTTGAAAGGGTAAGATACCTTTGAAGAAACCGATTGTAAGATAATCCTTGGAGCTTTTGGGTACAAAAAACCATTTGATAATCCTTGGAGCTTTTGGGTTGACCAAGCGATTGTGGTAATCCTTGGAGCTTTTTGTTGGACTATGGCTCTCTAGATGTGGAATGGCCTCAAATGAATGATGTTCAAGGGTTCTGTTTCCTTGATTCCTTCAAGAGAGGCAAGCCGGTATGTTCCAGGTCCTATTTTACTGTCAATGATGTAAGGACCTAACCAGTTTGCCGTGAACTTGTCCCGTAGATGGGACGGCAAATTAGAATTCTGTTGGTTCTCTTTTAAGACCAAGTCACCAACCTGAAATTCCCTAAGATGGACTTTCATGTTGTATGCTTTCTTAAGTCGCTCTTGATAGATACGTAAATGCTCGAGAGCATTAACGCGTCGTTCGTCGAGCAACATCAGTTGATCTAACCGGGCCTACCGTGCAGTGTCATCATCGATGAACTCTTGCATTGAAATGCGTAGGGAAGGAATTTCCAACTCAAAAGGCATGACTGCCTCGGAGCCATACACCAACGAAAATGGAGTTGCCCCAGTGGGCGTTCGAATGTTGGTGCGATAAGCCCATAGGGCAAGCGGGATCTGAATGTGCCAGTCTTTATGATTGTCTACAACTATCTTTTTGAGAATGGCGACTAGCATTTTGTTTGACGCCTCTGCTTGCCCATTTGCCTACGGATAATAGGGTGTTGAAAAGCTATGCTGAATCTTGTACTTTGTGGTCAAAGCACGCACATCTTTATTCTTGAATGGTGTCCCATTATCTGACAGGATCTTGGATGGAATACCAAAATGACATATGATGTTATGCAAAATAAACTTCGCAATGCGGGCTCCAGTCGTAGTGGTCAGCGGAATTGCTTCCACCCATTTGGTAAAGTACTCTGTGGCCGTTAAAATAAACGTGTGATGACCAGATGATGCAGGGGAGATCTTTCCAATTAGATCAAAGCCCCACTACAAAAAAGGCCAAACCGATTGGATCGATTGCAAGGCCTGAGAAGGTACGTGTGTCAAATTAGCATGGTGCTGACACTTCACGCACTTCTTCACATATGCGCAACAATCTCGCTCTAAAGATGGCCAATAATAACCCATGCGAAGAATGCGCTTTGCGATGGCCATACCGCTGAAGTGGCCACCACATGTACCATCGTGAGCTTGGGTGATCGCCCAAGCGGACTCTTGCTGGTCCAAACAACGAAGGAGGATTCCTTCATAATTTTGATGATACAAAATGTCTCCTAACAAGACATGCTTTGCCGCTTTCTGTTTGAATGATCTTTTCATGGCTTGTGTCAATCCAAGGGGGAGATTACCTAGCTTGAGGTAATCCCGAATGGGTGTGTACCAATCTTGCTGATCAGAAACCTCGATAGTATGAACGGCCAATCCCTCTTGAAGTCCATCCCGAACAAAAGCTGAGCAGGAAAGAACTTGTAAAAACAACGTGGTGTTGCTAGTAAGAGGGGTCGGGGAGAACAAGGACCCCCAATTGGCTTGAGTCAAACAATCTCGAATTCGAGAGAACTTATCCGAAGATGGTTCAATCTGGATCATGTGGATTCCTGGCATCAGATCAGAGCTTGCACGCTCCATCGCAGATTGCGATAATGTTGTAACCTGAATGGTTGTCATTTCACCAGAAGGGTCTTGCGGGATGAGTGACCCCAAGGAGGCCATAGTATCCGCAAAATGATTTGATGATCGAGGGAGTGCCTCGATGTCATACCATTCAAGTTGTGCCAAGAATTTGTCCACAAGGGCTTTATAGGCCCGCAAAACTGGACATTTACATTGGAATATCCCCTTTACTTGATTGACAATTAACAACGAATCACCAAAGATGTTCAATCGTTTAATGTTCATGGTGATTGTTGTCTAAAGACCTATGAGCAAGGCTTCGTATTCTGCATTGTTGTTGGTGCACGAGAAGTCTAATTTAAATGACAAGGGCATTGGAGCGCCTTGCGGAGTGAAGAATACAATTCCCGCACCACCCCCTTGCTCACATTTAGAACCATCGAAGAATAGGGTTATGTCAGCCTGTGACTCAAGCTCATCAAAATCTGGCGACTCTAAAACATGGAAGACCCCATCATCAAGTAGTTCAAAAGTCAGAGGCTGATCGTCTTCAAGAGGAGCCTCAGCTAGTTGATCGACGATGACTTGACCTTTTATAGATTTTTGTCCAATAAACTCTATGTCAAACTCCGTCAACAACATGATCCATTTCGCCGTGCGGCTACTATGATAAGTACGACTCATCATGTATCGCAATGGATTCTCCTTAGACACAACATACGTCTTATTACTAAGCATGTAGTGGCATAGCTTTTTGGTAGCAAACACCACTGCCAAGCAGAGCTTTTCAACATATGCATAGTTAAGTTCATAACTGACCAGGGTGCGGCTAAGATAGTATGTAGCCTGTTCTTTGTGAAGTTCATTTTTCTGGGATAGCATGGCGCCCAGTGCCACCTCAGTGGCTGAGATGTATAAATAGAATGGCACTCCTGGTCTAGGTGGTGCCAATACTAGCGACGAAGCCAAGTACTATTTAATGTCGTCAAAGGCAGATTGGCACTCGTCATCCCAATGAAATGTGACCCCCTTATGCAATAATTTATTCATGGGTCGGCATTTGTCAGATAACTGCGCTATGAAGCGCTTGATCGACGCAACCTTTCCCTGCAGACTCCTGAGCTGCTTGATGGTGGTTGGGGGACGCATTTCAAGGATTGCCTTGACTTTGTTTGGATCAACCTCAATTCCTCGTTTGGAGACTATGAAACCCAAGAGCTTTCCAGAGGTGACGCCAAAGATGCACTTCTTGGGGTTTAGTCTGACTTTATGCTCAATGAGGCGATCAAGGACCTTGCTCAAGTCACCGATGTGATCTGGGCGCAAAAGAGATTTGGCCAACAAATCATCCATGTAATCTTCCAAAGTTTTGTGCATGTAATCATGAAAGATGTATGTCATGGCACGTTGGTAGGTGGCTCCGACATTTTTAAGGCCAAAAGGCATGACCTTATAGCAAAATGTCCCCCAAGGCGTTGTGAATGCCGTTTTTAGTTGGTCCTCAGGATTAATACGAATCTGATTGTATCCTGAGAAACCATCCATAAGGGAAAGCATTTCGTGGCCCGCTGTAGCGTCTACCAACGCGTCGATGCTCGGCAAGGGAAAATCATCCTTAGGACTCGCTTTGTTAAGATCTCAAAAATCGGTGCATATGCGAATCCTCCCGTCGGGCTTCTTGACAGGAACCATGTTAGACAACCATGGCGGATAATCCACACGGATGACAAACCGGGCATCCAACAACTTTTGTAACTCATATTTTACCATTAAGGCCACTGTTGGATGCATCTTGCATAGTTTTTGCTTGACCGGCTTGATTGTCGGATCAAGCGTTAAATTGTGCGTGACTAGTTGTGGGTCTAGTCCCGGCATATCCTTGTATGACCATGCAAAAACCTCCTTCTTTTCCTTAAGAAGGGCAACATAATCGGCTCGCTCTTCGAGGGAAAGACTTACCCCCAGCTTGAGAATCCGTGGATTCATTGGATCTGTGCCGATGTCTACATCAGTCGTTGCTTCAACTGACATATGGGATCCGTCTTCCAACTGGTGTGGAATTGGGATCAGATGGATATCGTTTGCTGAATTAAGATCGTCATTAGGAACGTCAAGTTCCTCTTCAGCATGGAAGACATCCTGAGTCTGTCCTGGAGTGAAATGAAACATCCCACCGCAAGGCCAATACTCTGATGGAGATGGTGGTGTGCCAACGTGATCCCAATCAATAGCCTCTATGTCTAGATGCAATAATCATGTTGGATTGGCTGGATCATGGATGGGGGCGGTCAAGTCAATGGAGACCATGTTGATGAAATGATTGTAATCTCCATTACCGCAAATGTGACAACTCTGACATTCTGGATGCTCTTGGTGCGTTGGATCTGGCTCTGTAGGCACTGGCACAAAGGGATCAGCCCTATGCGCGGACCTGCAAATAGGGTCTGCCCTAGGCACTGATGGTTTGATAGGGTCTCCAAGCGGAAAATGCTCTCGATATGCCTGGAGTGGCGGGTGCAGTAATTGCTATAACTGTGCCAGGTTGAAATGCCTCCTATGTCTTGGACCTATGTGTAAGTGTTCAAACATGTCATCTATGTCCAAAGGATTTTGTTGTTGTTGAGGTAGCCTATGCTCACTGGGATCATTCAATGGGAACATCATCAAGAAGCTTTCTTGATCGTCATTCATTGGATATTCATGCGAATGATCGTACTCCGACTCATCTTCAGAAGACCCTTCGTGGTCTTGTCCATCTTCCCCTTGTGGGTGAGTCCATGAGGTTTCTCTTTGTTCAGCCATAGGGAAAGGGTTGTTGAGGTCAACAAGGTTATTTGTTTGTAATGGGAAATAATCCCCCAATGTATAAGTTGTATTTGGATTGGCATATGGATCTGATGCCAACCCATCCTTGTTGCCTATCCCTAGGCCTTGCATGTTTTCGACCAAGATGTCGAGGGGCAAAGGGTGATTAAACCCTACTCCTGATTTATCATAAGGCATTTGGTATCTTGGTTGGCACAAAACATGCATTCCTTGCTCATACCTGCCTAACCCGTATCCATGCCAATTGCATTGGCTAAGATATCGTAATGCGAAGTCTGGGTTAGCCAGATAGTTGACATCTTCCACAAAGGGATCTTCATCTTCCTCTTCTTTTCGGGAAGGTTCAACGCCATGATCCAGGCCCCCAAAAATAAAATTTGTCTGATTAGGTGGGTAGCCTAAAGGAACCACGGAGCCTATGGGGAGTCGAGGTCTTCCCATGTCTTGCATAGATTGAAGTGTGGGCGTTGCAACAACATTGCGCACTATATACTCCCCCATGCCTGTGTTAGACATCTCAACAGTAATCGTTGGCGATTGAGGGGAAGTGAATGGGAGTTCTCCTTGAGTCCACTCCATGTGGGGTGAACTAGGCGTCTCAACTTCCATTCTATTAGGCGTCTCTTCTGTAGAGATGTTGGAGACTAGAGGTGGTTCCGCTTCCAGGGGCTTCTTTCCTTTGTCCGTTGGTGTGGCCACCATAGGTGGCATCGTTGTGGGAGGACTGGATGAAGAAGATGATCCCGCCTGAGAATTTGATTGATTTGGAAATGGAGATTCTTGCTTAATCGGACCCCGTTTAGATGGATTTAACTGGAAATCCACATGCGTTGAAGGGAGGGTCGATTGCGGCATGATTTGCACTGAGTTGCAATACTTAAAAGGTTCCAAATCTACGGGGACCACGTGCACTTGTCCTTCAAATGTATACTTCAGACATTGATGAGCAATTGAAGGGACACACTTCATATCCCGGATCCAAGGCCGCCCAAGCAAGATATTGTAAGCCATCTCACCTTCCAAAATGTGGCACAACGTATGAATGGTCTTTTGTCCCACTTGTATGGGCAGGACAATTGTGCCAACTATCGAGCATATCGCATCATTAAATGCTCGAAGGGTATAAGTGGAAGGTGCAATGTGAGAGGCTGGCAGTTTCAAATGTTTTAGTGCAGCGGTTGTAATAATGTTACTGGATGAACCAGTGTCTACCAACACCCGTTTGTATGGAGTCCCGTTGACCCACGCAATAACGTGCAGGGGTGGATCCGCTACATCTCCAGTCACCATTTTTAGCTCATCTTCCCTGAAGGTAATGACTGGTTCAGTACACTGTTTGACATGCCCCACAAAATTGTTGAACGAATCCGCTTCGTGGGGTTGCAATTCAATTGCCTTTAATATCTCCATAAGAGCTTCCCGATGGGGCGTCGATTGTTGAATAAGCTCATAAATGGAGAGCCTAGCCGATGTGGTCCGTAGACTTTGAGTAAGTCTAGTTCGAATCATGGCCACTGGTCTAGGCGGGGGTAACTGTGTAGGATTCGGTTGATGTTGTGACGTGGATGGAACTTCCCTGGTGGCTGTCGCGGGGACAACTCCTGGGTGTCTCTTGTTTCTTGTCACAATGCTAATCATCCCAACATACCCCTCCATGGGGCAACTCTGTTGCACTTCGTTGACATGCAGAGGTTTTGTTTGTGCATCATGTGTGGGTAAAGGATCTTTGAAAACACCCATTTGTTGGTTGTTGGGTGCGATGGGGTTATCCACTACCAATGTGTGATTGTCAATAAGATCTTGCACTAAACCTTTGAACGTCCAACAGACATTAAGGTCATGCCCTTTCCTTCTATGGAATCTATAGAAAAGATCCTCTCTGTAACCCTTAGGCTTTGGCGCATTAGGATCAATTGTTGGAATATCTCGGTAGATTAATCAAGTTTGCCACTGACAAACGGTCAAACAAGGAGTCCCTAGACTCAGTGTATGGTGTAAATTGTCGCTTGGGGCGACGCTGCTGATTTTGATCCTGCTTTTTGTTATCTTTCTCATAATTATTGTGAGGCACCGCTTGATAATTAGCCTTTGGAGGCTGTGTTGCTTGGGCAGGCGTAGGGGCATTAATAGCAACTTGATTGACCACGACGGGTTTCTGTTGCGTATTCCCTATCTTGGTGCTCTTGTTCCACTCTTTTTTCTTAGGCTTGGCAATTTTGCCATCCTGTATCTTGATCTCTTCGATACGTCTAGCTTGCGCCAGAGCTTCTTCTAAAGTGGCGTATTGCTGCAGCTGCAATAGCATAGAGATCGATCGCAAACATCTCTTTGCGAACATTTGAGTTAGGTCGGACATAGGAGGGAGGTAGGACAGCTTTGAAAGCACCGTCCTCCATCGATTCCCATATGCTACCATAGACTCCTCCTCATACTGTTTGAGGCTAGCTAGATCACTGAGTGACGCCTTTTTCTTTGTATTGAAAGCAAAACGTTCTAGGAACGCGTCCACTAGTTGATCCAAGTTGTAGATGCTATGCTTCGGTAGATGGGTAAACCAATCCGAGGCAGATCCTACGAATGTGGTTATGAATGTTCTCAAGAGCAATGCATCATTGTCTTGTATACCAAAGCATTGGCTCAAAAATCGCGTCACATGCTCTTGAGCATCCTCATCCCCTTTAAAGAGTGCCAACTGGGGCAGCTTGAAATGTTCGGGGTATGGAGGTGCTGGCACTGATGGATGCACCGGATGACTACGGAGTTGGCGTAAGGTAGGCTTTTGGGGCCCAACAGTCTTGAGTTCCATAGTCTCTAAGCATTCTAACAACACTTTGTATGCATCAGAGGACGTAATCTCCTCCTCCTTGGTTTGTTCCCGCTGTGGGTTGCGGGGAACTTGAGGCCTTTGAATGGATAAATGGGTTGCATCCCTTCTGCTTTGATAGGGCATTTCAGCCCGCTCTTCTTCTTGGTAATAATCCTCATAATCTTCTTGAGGAGTGTTTGGCCTAGGCCTGTAAACATGGACGGGTGCCCGCGGAGGATGCCCATCACGGTTGCGGGGAATGGCCTCCCGCTCAGGTCTAAGAGGTCTTGGAGGCGATGCTTGCTGAAGTCATGGAGACCTGTCTCGCACTAAGGGGTTGTGCCTCACATACATCTCAGATTGCTGTGCGCGAGGGACTGGGGCCTTCTTAGGTGCATAGTTGTGAAGCAATTCAGCTGTCTGACGCTGAATGCGCTCTTGATCAAGGCGACACAAATGTTCTAATTCCTGTTGTTCTTGCCTAAGCCGCATGATTTGTGCTTGGCGGGCGGCTAGTTGTGTAAATGCCAAGTCATTTTGTTCTGTTGTCTCTTGTTTAATAGGCCTAGATGTCTCTCCTACATATCTGTTTCGATCATGGTGCTCTGAGACCCCTATATGTTGCTTCCCTCTGTCGAGGTTGGCCGCATTAACTTGAAACTCTGGTCTCAATGAGCGATCTGGATATAAAGCAGGTGCAGACGTGCATCGCTTCCGCACTGGATACTATTCTTGAGGAATGTAGTGATCCTCCTCACTCTCTCTGTGATATGCATAAAAAGTGCGGGCAGAATTGTCTTGCCCTGTCGGGAGAACCTGATGGTCTGGATATGGTCTACTGTGTCCGACATTAATCGGGGGTAAATTAGGAACCACAAAATCATATGGTTCTTCCTTTTGGACCCTTTGTTGTTCTAGAGCAGTACACAATGCTTCATCACTAGGCCACCCATAATGAACTTCCAAAGGAGGCCTCGTGCTTAGACCAGGTGGTACATATAGGTTATTTTCTTGAAAAGATTCTTGTTGCTCATGAGTTCCCCTTAGGGAGGGGGTTCTAAATTCTCGTCTATTGAAGGCCTGACTTGGAGAGCCCCTCAAGGAGGGGCCTCTAGAACCATGTTCTATAACTGTATGGGTTGGAGTGCCCCTCAAGGAGGGGCCTCTAGAGCCATGTTCTGCATGGTGTGAACTAACTGGTGTACCCTGCCGTCGAGGCGGGATGGCTAAGTCTTCAAGGCTATATCGGAGACGATTTGTCTCTCTTGGTGCATTTTCTGTAGCTTCTGCCCATGATTGGGCTTGGCTACGAGTATTCACCATGGTAATGCTAACCTAAAAATGCAAAAATTCTTTTTATGATTTTTTTTGTCTAAACAAAAAATAGCATACACACACAAGCAATGATTATCTCTTTTAAAGATTAATAGTGTGCCCTAAATCTGGTTTAGTGTGTTTTTGTTGTTTGTTTTGTTTTTGAAAATTTTGTGAAACGTTTAAATGCAATTATGAAGGCTCTTATGACTCCCAAAATGGTCGCCCCTTCAATATACCATTGTCGGACCGATATACCAACCTCTCTATATACCCGCCCTTACGTGAGGGAGACTATAGGTACGTGAGAGCAGATGATACGTGGAACATAGGCGGTACGGAAGGGGAATCGCTCTGTTTATGACACCTACCATAGAAGACTTATCCTCGCGTGTTGGGAATCACCCCAAGCTACACTCGGTCAGCTTTCGTCAGGATTTACGTCTAGCAACAGTCGCGATCGAGGTAATGGATGCAATATCTCAAGCCAAAGTGATAATGGAATCCACCTTTGGTCTTGCTCAAGGGTTGGGGTTTTACGACCAACGCCTTGGTTTAAAATACCACGTGATGTGTGGGGTTCATTTTACTTTGCAAAAATTGAAACAGGCAAACGAAAAAGAAATCTTTCCCTAAGCCATACAAAACCGAAAACCAGAAAACAAAAAAAAACAAAAATTTGACAGAAGCTGTAAAAACCCCTACCTCTTCTCTGCCTAACCGGATGTTTCTGATTTGCTCTAAAAATTGCACAAAATTATACTCGTCCCTGGGTGAGGCGAATATCAGAACAGTAATCGTCTCAGGGTGAGACGAATAATTTATTCGTCCCGGGGTGAAACGAATACCAATTCTGTAATCGTCACTTGCAGAGACGAATAACAGTCCGATGTTGAAAAATAGGTACCTGTAAAAAAACAAGCAATTTTAGATCAGTAATTTAACCTAAAAAAAAATAGAGGACAGAGGTCCCACCGTGATCGCCATTGAAAACACGAGATTCCGGAAACAAAAAGGATAAACTAAAAATGCAATGTAAACGAAACTAAAATAACGCTTAAACCCTATGTTATTGAAAAATGCATAAAAAGGAAGAACATGAACACAAGATATCAAAGCAATATAAAAAGAACGGCCCTTTTATTGATATGCTTTACAAATTCGTGTTACAATGCGTCTCCTTCCTTTTTAGGGGATAGGAGCGTTAAATGTTGGTCTTTTACAACTTGTTTCAGAATTCCTTCTTCCGCGTGCCCACATATAAGATGGGCGAACCAAAACGTTGTCGCCGCTTGCGTTGGTAAAGGTCGATTCCTCGCTGCTCCTCCAATGTTGCAAATCTGCGTTCAAAGAAACAAACAAAGAATCAGTAGCACCTGTGTATGAAAAATAAAAGATGAATCTAACGATGGTTAAAATGAATCTAAATGAACTGAAAACTTGACAAAAGCATAAACATGAAACTATCTAAATACTGCAAAAGAAATAAAGTGGGGGGTGCCCGAAGGCAAACCACCCACGGGTGAAACTTTGCTTCGACACCAATCCGCTTAGGATGGGTCCGAAACCTGATGTGATGTGTTGTCGGCAAATTGGTAGGATATTGTGGTCAAAAAAATCGGTGTTGGTCCTTGATCCGTGCCTTCAAAAGTCACCCAATAACCTCTCTTTCGATTAAGAGATTATGGATGTTGAAAGCACAAATCGCAAGTAAGTGAATTAGCAACACTTCGTCGCTCAAAATGCTCCTTCTCTAATATCTTTTGGGTGAGGAAACTCACCATTTTATAGACCCAAGGGGTCTCTTTGAATTAACATGCAAAAGTGTTTCTTTGCATGAATGCTTTTTGTGTGAAGAGAAGACTTCTTCTTGATCAAGGGCTTCTTAACTGCCTATGTGCATGTCTTTGTATGTTTAGAAAAACTCACTCGCACTCCCATGCAATGAAAGGGATAGCTAAGTGGCAAATCTGAGTTGTCTTAAAAAGCTCACTCCCATTCCCATGTAGTGAAGGGAGAGTCAATTGGCAGATATGAGTTGTCAAAAGAACTCACTTGCACTCCTATGCCATGCAAGAAAAGCTAAGTGGCAGTTCTGAGTTGTCATGCGCCGAGATCTAACTTTTTGTCGGTCAAACCTGGCGTTCGTCCCACCCCGAAGCGAGCGCTGGTAATCGTCTCCGGGTGAGACGAGTATTAATCCGCACTCGTCCCTGGGTAGGACGAGTACAAATCCGCACTCGTCCCTGGGTGGGACGAATAAGCAATAAAGTGTCTAAAAGGTGCCAAATTGATCCTTGACTTGCAAAACTATTGTGTGAGTGGTTAGAACCACTATTTTAACCTCTGGGGCTGCCCTGGGGGCTGTGTGTGTTAGTGCGATCAGTGCTTGTTGTCACATAATCGGATTGGTGCTGTTTTGGTGTCTACAGCATGATATCTTGGCATCTGATGACCACCTCAAAACAACCATACCTTTTGGTGGGAAAAGAAATTTTTTGAAATTTTAAAGTGTCTTATTTTTTAAGGTACCATCGTACCAGCTCATTGGCCTAGAATAGAGGTAGAACCAATTCATTGGCCTAGAACAACAACAAAGTGACATCATTAGCCCTAGTAGAATGGTAATGCATGCAGTTGGTTTGTTGAAAGCATCACACAAACTAAGGCATCTGACAAATATTTAAAATTAGTAGTGGGATGTGTACCACCAACATCATTTATTGCATGTCACCTTGGCACACGCATGCACATCCTTTTTGCTACATACCAAACATAACCACGTCGGCTATGTTTTCCAAATGAATTTATTTTATATATAACTAGGTTGAATTTAATTTTAAGAATTATCTTTACATATTTTATTTTTATCCTTTAATCTACGGTATTCACAAGGCCTTCAAGGTAGGGATGTGCCCTCCCTGAGTGGTGAACTATTCATTGCAATATTGATTTAATTTCTTATATAAGTATTTCTACTGCGTATGTTTTATTGGTTTTCTAATATTAGCATTAAGCTTCTGAGAATATGATTGTAATATTAAAAATAGGGTTTGTTCCTCTCCAAGTGGTATCAGGTTGGTTTGATCATAATTAGGGCCAAGACGGTTTTTCTAATCACAACACAATATTAATACCATCGTGATTAAGGAACGCTCAATCGTTGTTACCTATTGCTTGTGGAATGCTCGATCAGGTTTGCCAGTCATAACACAGTTCAGCAGTTTTGTGTTTCAAACCATATTTTCAACTTAGAATAGGTGTGTTCATATACGCCGTCCTTTGAGTGCATAATACAAAGGTGAGAAAATATTGAAGCATCAAATAAATAAAAATGCTACCAGGCAGGTTTGTAAATGAATTACTAGTCATCCAAACGATGTCCAAACTGTTTCGACACGTATAAAACATGGGGCGTAGAGAAATTATTCTTTCACTCCTAAATGTAGAGATGTCACGAAGGCCAAAAAATATGAACCATTCATATATTTTCAAAATTCTTTCTTCATCCTACAAAATATCGAGCATACCCCATCAACCAATCATGCATCAGGTATAAACAAAATTAATTATAATTCATAAGGTTTAAATCTAAATTAAGTTAGGTTTGATAAACACGTAAACTATTTATCCCACATTTGTGAGAGATTTAGCACATGGGGGTTTATAAGGCAAAAATGGCACCTATTGAGTTACGGATTTCAGCCACACGAGTCTCCTCCTGTGCATAGCTAACTTACTCACCATCTAACATGTCTTCCCTTGTGTTGATTCATTTTCTAACATGTCTTCCCTTGTTTTGATTCATTGTTTTGGTCAAATTGTCCCATATATTAGTTTCTTGTAGGACCACGTGTCTTTGATTTTCACATCATGTCCTCAGTCCAGTCCAACTATTGGTTAGTTATTCGCTTTCATGGCCATGTGTCCCTTGGTCAGTTGTTCGCTTTCATGGCCAAGTGTCTCTTTCATAAGTTGCTTGTGGGACCATGTGTCTTTGATTGTAATTTCATTTCATCTTCTGGTTCATCTTTCTTTATCGGGTCTCGGTCATATTCCTCAGGTTCCAGTCGTGCTTATCTTCAAAAAATTGATAGAAGTGTCAAAAAATTTGTTGTCGAAAGTCATCAAAAAGTTGATGTCAAAAATCGTCAAAAAGTTTCTATCGAAAGTCATCAAAAAATTTGCATCAAGAAGTTAAAAATCATTGAGAAGTTGTTAACCAAAATTAATTGCAGGGAAGGAGATCCATCAAACCGTGTCACAGTTGGAGCGACAATTGGGTGGAATACAAACCAAATTTTTGGGCAATTTAACAAAATTTTTGTAGAAAATTGAAGCTCAAAGGCTCCTAAGCAGGAGATTCTAAAAAGTGCATGAACAAAAAGTGGACCAAAGGATCCAATGATCGACTATCAAGCTCGGAGACTCCCAACAAAGAGAATTCAGAATCACAAAGAAGACCTCGTCGAAGCAAAGGTACAAAAAATTCTCCTTCTCCTTTCAGAATTGGTAGCTATAATCTAGGTCATCCATTGATCAACAAAATGGCATCCAATACCTCTCCAAAATCCTCCCAAGAGAACCTCACTCAAGTAGAAAATGGTCATCCCAAGGTCTCGAATGAGATGTTAGCCCAATTAGTAGAAAGCATTAATAAAATGACTACCAGCTTCCACCAAGTATTCAACAAACAATCCCAACCAAATCCTCCTCCCAACCACTGGAGTACTGACATTCAGTATGAAGACTATACACACCAAAGAGGTCATAATAGTCATTCCCCAAATCTCAATGACCACAAAAATAATGAGGATATGGGTAATGAAGAAGTTTTTGAGCAACAATGGGGTTCTGATAGACCTTACCAAAATCGCATCCAGCGATAGAGGAATAACGAGGATCAAGATAGGAACAATGTTCACCACCAACCAAGAGGTCCTACTGGAGTCAATTATCCATGCATTGACATGCCCACCTTTGAAGGTCATGATCCACGTGGGTGGATAGCCAAAATGGAAGGCATATTAGACTTCTACCAATTCCGATGAGGAAAAAGTTCCTTATGCGACAACCAAATTAGGCACTGAAGCTTATCAATGGTTTACATGGTACAAACGTGAGAATGACCACCAAGCTCTCTTTTGGGATAATTTTAGGGATGCCTTTCTTCACAGATTTGACAAAGGTCCCACAGGTTCCTACACAGTATGGTTGTTGTCACTCAAGCAGACAGGATCAGTAGGGGACTATATTTCAGAATTTACCAGTATGCTTCACTATGCACAAGATTTACAACCAGGGGTGGTGGTAGCAACTTTTAGAAATGGATTGAAAGTGAATATTAAAGTCGAAGTGGACCTACAAAATCCATCCAAGCTAGATGAGTGTATAAGGATTGCCAATTTGGTAGAGACGAAGGTGCAACTAGGTCCATCCACATGACGTGATTCATATGGTCGACCTCAATTCTGCAACAACTCTTTCTGCAAAAATGATCAACCATCATGATACTTCTGCTACAAATGTCGCAATCATCATCCAAAAGATCAGGCATGCATACCACGACAAAACTTTCAAATTGAATATGCAGACAAGGAAGATGAAGAAATAGAGGAATACAGTGCACCGGAGGATCCCACAGTCGATGACCAAAGTGAACACGAGGAGGTTGTAGCTGAAGAAGATACCATGACTATTTTAGTACATGCTCTTATGGGGTTATCCTCTCACCATACAATCAAGGTGGCAGGGTTCATTCGAAAAAATAAGGTAACAATATTAATTGATTCAGGAAGTACTCACAATTTTATTGATGCAAAACTTGCAAGGGCATTAAATTTGCACGTCTACTCATCTAGTCAAGATAGATTTCAAGTCAGAACGACAAGCAGGGAAATTTCTCAATGCTTAGGTAAGACATCTTCAATTTCATTACAAATGGGTACTTATACTTGGCAAGGTCCTCTTTTTGTTATGGAATTAGGAAATTCAGAAGTTATTTTGGGAGTTGCATGGATGGAACAATTGGAAACCACAGTGGGTTTTAATCACAAACATCGCTTTGTGGAATGGCAAGACAATGGGAAGACTATTCGTCTTCAAGGACTGCCCACACCTCCATCAAAAATCGTAAGTTCACATAGCATGGAAAATATATTAAGAAAATATGGTGGGGGATTCATAGCCCGAATCAATTGCATTGAAAAATTAGAACAAGATATGCCATAAATCCAAGCAGAAGATCTCCAAAATATTGTGGCTAACTATGAGGAGGTTTTTCAAGAACCAAAAGGACTACCACCCAAAAGATCTCATGACCATGCCATACACCTAGTGCCTGGAAGTCTTCCACCTAATGGTCATCCTTATCGATATCCCCAACCCCAAAAAATAAAAATTGAGAAGATTGTCCAAGAACTATTAGAACATGGTGTCATCCGTCATAGTACTAGCCCTTATTCCTCACTAGTAGTTTTGGCTCGTCGAAAAGACAATTCTTGGCGTATGTGTCCAGATTTTCGTCCTCTCAACAAAATCATGATCAAAGATAAATTTCCTATCCCTGTCATTGATGATTTACTAGATGAACTACATGGTGCCAAATTCTTTACCAAATTAGACTTACGTTCAGGGTTTCACCAAATCCGAGTTAGGGAAGAGGATATTCCCAAAATAGCTTTTCGAACTCATGAAGGTCATTATGAATTCTTGGTCATGCCTTTTGGTCTCACTAATGCCCCATCTACATTCCAAAGCCTCATGAACCATGTGTTTCATCCATTCCTCCACAAATTTGTCCTCGTCTTCTTCGATGACATACTCATCTATAGTAAATCATGGAAGGATCATTTATCACATGTGGGAAGAGTTCTTCATATCCTACACAAGGAAAAGTTATTTGTCAAACGATCTAAATGCTCCTTTGGTGTTCAAGAAGTTGAGTACCTCGGTCATATAGTATCTCAAGAAGGTGTTAAAGTGGATCCCAATAAGATTAAGGTAATTCAGGATTGGCCTTTACCTAAAACCATCAAGAAACTTCATGGTTTTTTGGGTCTCACTGGCTATTATCACAAATTTATGCGTAACTATGGTAAAATTGTGGGGCCTCTCACAACGCTCACCAAGAAGGATGCTTTTCATTGGTTCGATGCAGCTACTCAAGCCTTCGAGGCTCTCAAAGAAGCAATGTGTACGACTCTAGTTCTAGCAACTCCGGATTTTCAAAAACCATTTGTCATTGAATGTGATGCCTCAGGAATAGGTATTGGGGCAGTATTAATGCAGGAGGGTCATCCCTTAGCATTTGAAAGTAAACAAATTTCAGGGAAGAATTTGGGTAGATCCACATATGAAAAAGAAATGTTGGCTATTCTACACGCAGTGGAGAAATGGAGGCACTACTTAATCAATAGTCATTTTATTATAAAAATAGATCACAACAGTCTCAAGCATTTTCTAGAACAAAGGTTTTCTTATCCCGAACAAAATAAGTGGTTGACTAAATTTTTGGGATATGATTTTGTGATTGAATATAAGAAAGGAAAAGAAAATGTGGCAGTTGATGCATTATCCAAAAAATACGAAGATGAAGTAGTCATTAATGCCATTTCAGGACCATGTTCTCAATGGGTGTCTCAGTTACAGGAAGAATGGTTGTCCAACGGTGAAACAACTCAAATAATTCAAGAATTGTCTATGGGTTCATCTAAGCACCCTCTTTTCTCATATGATGACAAAATATTATGCAAGAAGAATCACATTTACATTCCACACAATTCAACAATCAAATCACGGATTCTAGAGGAGTCACATGCTTCTCCATCAGCAGGACATTCAGGGTTTCTGAAAACCTACATGCGGGTTAAACAATCCTTTTGTTGGAAAGGGTTAAAAGTAGAGGTCAAGCAATGGGTAGCAGAGTGTGAAGTGTGCCAACGCAATAAGGGAGAAATAGTCAAGTCACCAGGGTTGCTTCAACCGTTACCTATTCCAGATCGTCAATGGGAACATATTTCCATGGATTTTATTGAAGGTCTTCCTAAGTCGGAAGGTAAAACAATAATTTTTGTGGTAGTTGATCGCCTTTCCAAATATGCTCATTTTCAGGCCTTACAACATCCATTTTCAGCAAGCAAAGTGGCCAAGGTATTTATGGATTCAATTTTTAAATTGCACGGAATGCCCAAAAATATTGTAAGTGATCGAGATCCCATTTTTACTAGCAATTTTTGGAAAGAATTGTTTCGACTTAATGGTACCAAATTAAACATGTCTTCTGCATACCATCCACAAACATATGGTCAAACAGAGGTAGTTAACAAATGTTTGGGTACTTACCTGAGATGTTTTGTACAAGATAAACAATATCAATGGAGTCAGTGGCTATCATTGGCAGAATGGTGGTACAACACTTCTTACCATTATTCCATCAAGATGTCTCCTTTTGAAGCATTGTATGGAACTAAGCCACCAATAGTAGCAGATTATGTACCAGGTTCCTCCAAAGTGGCCCAAGTAGATGATTGGCTTCAACAACGACAATCAATGCTCACTATTCTGAAAGACAATTTGGTCCAAGCACAGAATCGTATGAAGCAACAACAAGACATGCATCGTTCGAAAAGAGCATTCAATGTGGGTGATATGGTGTTCTTACGTTTACAACCCTATAAACAATTGTCTCTGAAGATAAAATCAAGTCAGAAGTTGGCTCCACGATTTTATGGGCCTTACCGAATTGTGTGTCGCATTGGGGAAGTAGCATATCAACTAGAGTTACCCCAATCCTCACGCATACACCTAGTGTTTCATGTCTCCTATCTCAAGAAGGTGATTGGCCAGAAAGTACAATCTCAGTTAGAATTACTAGTGCTGGATGAAGAAGGGCGTATATATCTCCAGCCAGAAGCAGTTGTACAAACCAGAACACATAGACTAAGATCTCGTCACATCCAAGAGTTCCTCATCAAGTGGCAGGACTTACCTGAAGAAGATGCAACCTGGGAATCTAAAAGTATTTTCCAATCATTTCCAGCTTTGAGGACAAAGCTTACCGAGGAGGGGAGTCATGCTACATACCAAACATAGCCACATCATGTAACACAGTAGTGGAGTATTATTTATGGGGAGGTGCTTTCCAAATGTCAGAATGATCCCGAGACAGATCTTTGTTCCAACTACCAAATCGAACAATCTTCCAGTTACCCGAACTACCCTTGTACGAACTGTCAATTTCTTATACGATCTTTAACACATACACTGTATAATATAAAATCATACAATGACCAATATGGTATTATATTGCACTCAACAAAATTGATAGATGTTGTTTTGGAGGCTACCGTACATAGTTTTGTAATCGTTCAAGCCGATTACCAAAACTGCCAAATCGGGTAAGTTTCTATCGATCACCTATTTTACCAAATTGGGTAATAACTTTGTGTACGATTTGTATGATGTACAATGTATGATATGTATGATCCAAAAGTACAAAAAGGTAGTAATTGCAATGCTTTTCTACTCCAATCTCTCTTTGAGATGTTTTGTAGAGGTTTTAACAGCCTAACAAGATGGTTCCATTCACAAATAAAACTCCCAATCGGGGTTAGTGAGAGATTACATTCAAGAAATTACATCCAAAAATCATACAGTCAGTCTTAATACGTTCTTGTACGCATTCTAATGATTCTATATCATTCCCCATGATCCCACCAGTAACAATATTCTCACAAAGCTGCAACAAGGCCTAGAACTAACATATAACAGTAAGAAAGGAAATTCATTCACACAATGATAATCTACAATGCATCAACCATACACAACAAGACCATACAATGTCATCCACAATGTATTTTATTATCATTAATGGTTTTCAACTCAGTTACAATGTGGAAAATATTATCAATATCATAACAATAAGTCAAAAATATTACTATCTCTATACTTTAGCAACTAAGAACCAGTAAACTAGTAGCCAGACCTACAAATTTGAAAATGGGGCCTTATATAACATTTTCCAGGCCATTCCAAAGTAGTTCCTGAGACAATATGTTATTCACAACTGCCCAATTACAATTGAATACAATATTTTGGCATTTTCCTAAGTTTACACCTTAGGTTAGCAAATCCATGCGATCTTTCATCCCGAAATTACATTTCCTTTGCATCTCATTGCATTTCAGTGTGCCCTGTATGATTTTCCACTACTCTATATGGTTTACCACTTCAGTTGTATGGTCTCCTGTACAATTTTCTCCCACTGTATGGTTTCACAAAACTGGAGCAAATCATCCCCAAAACTGTCCAACACTTAGCAAATCACTTATTTTTCTGGGAGGTGGATTTGCTACCTACACATCGGCTATGTTTTGCAAATGAATTTATTTTATATATAACTAGGTTGAATTTAATTTTTAAGAATTATCTTTATACCATTCATTTTTATCCTTTCATCTACGATATTTGCAAGGCCTTCAAGACGGGGACGTGTCCTTCCTGAGTGGAGAACTATTCATTGCAATATTGATTTTATTTCTTATATCGATATTTCTACTACGCATGTTTTATTGGTTTTATGATATTAGCATTAAGCTTCTGAGAATCTGACTGTAATATTAAAGAGAGGGTTTGTTCCTCTCCACTTTTAATGTCGTATAAGCTTTTGCATCATTTTTTAGCTTCTATGTTTTGTTCCTTCTGGTTTTGTTCTCCTTGATCTCTCAAAAAACCTTGCAAAATTCTCTACTAAACTCATTCTAGGCATATTTTATGTCCAAACAATAGCAGGCAACCATGATGACTTCTGCACCAGCTAATTCAAAGGGGAAATTAAATTCGACCACAAGGAGATTCAATTTTGTGGACCTCGATATCCACATCATTGATACTAAGCTAACATGGAAATATCTAGAGTGAATTCAGAGTGACATAGTAGCTAGGGTAGCTAAAAATGTCTCTCCATCATGCCCAAGCATGTTTTCCTACCATGCTATGCTTTATTGGTATGTTTTCCCTCAAGTCCATCCCTACCCCAAGCTAATCAAAGTTATGGCATGATTTTATGACATCAAGCACAAAATTGTGAAGGACTCCAAGGGAGGAGTCATATTTACACTTGATGTCGATGCAATCAAGGTTGCCTTTAGTTGTGGTAAAAAACTTATGGTAAATCCCATCCCCTTTGACCCAATTAATTTGATGAAGTTTTATACCAATACCAATAACATTAGATTGTTTCTACAAGAACACTTGTCAAACCCTCTCCTTGAGGGAAAATTCCTAAAATCCCCAATTCCCCTGTCCAAATTCAAGGACAAGAAGTTTTTCTCTATGTTGGGCATGGTGGTAGAGTTAGAGATATATACACAGGTCCACAAATGGCAAGTTGTAGTAGCGCAATGCATATCCAATCCCAAATTTTATGATGCATCACGCATTGACCTAAAGATAGTGCCACTCTCATTTGACTTGCCAACATACTTAGTCTACCATCTACATGCAAGCCTCTGCTAGATCCAGAGAGAACCTTGAAGCCTTCAATTTTTCTTCTTATCTGGTATGGATTTTATTTTTCTTTCATGCTAAAAATTTAAGTTTTATTCCTACGTAATGAAAGACAAATATGGAAACCTCCTGCCCATATGTGAGTAGATGTCACTCCTTTCAAAAATGGGATCATACTATCACTTCAATATGTAATCCTTGGGCCCTGTTTTGAAGATCATGTATGGTGCTATGCCCAAAATTCCCCAAAAAATGAGGGATACTTTGCAACATATCCACACGTAGGAGGGGGATTGGTTTATTTTAATGCAGGGAGTGGTTGTTAGACTCTATGGCTTCATGAAGAAGCCATTTTTGTTGCCTTATTACATTACTAAGTTATTATTCATTCTATAATACGTGAGGTAAACTAAATTTATCAATAATAAATTTAGCATAGGCACTGGTAAAATAAGTACCTACCTCATGCCCTTTCATTTTGAAGGTGTATTAGTGTCGAAAAAGGGATACCACAATCGGATTTCTCAAAATTTGAGAAATTTGAAATTAGTTGAGTCACCCTCAAAATGAAAGTACAATTCTACAGAAAAATTTAATCAAAGGTAGGTTGCCCTTAATAAAACCCCCTTCAAGAAATTTCATTTATCAGATAGGCAAATTGATAAACAGGGCAGGAACAATGATGAGAACCAACCATTAGAATGGCACATTGAAAAGATGTAGCCACACCCCCATGGCATGATTTCTATTTGCACTTGGCAGATTGGAGCTTTAATGTGAACCCAACCCACAAGCTAGATAACAAAACCATCAAAAAATGAAGAGAAAAATAGAATATTGGGATCATGCTAATATATTAGCATGGTGGTAAATGAGATACCACATAAAAACATTTTTGAGGTATGGGATAAAGATAAAAAAGAATTTCTCTAAAAAATACAACGAGAACCATGATGAATGGTCTGAAACTCTTGTAGATAAAGTTCCTTTGGGAATCAATGGCATCCTCATCAAAAAAATCAAAGGTACAATAGATACTAACAAAGGAAAAATGATCACCACTAAGCAAATAGAAGTCTCTAAAAAGAGACCTCATAGTTTCATTCCCCCTTCTGGATCAAATACAGAGTATGATTATGAGACTCTCATCCATATGAAATGAAGAGTAGATTCAAGGAAGTGAAAGGCAAAATTACAGAAAGAAAAGGGGTGAAAGAAAAGAAAACAATTAGAGTCACACTCTGAAGAAACATGAGACTTTGAAGAGATAGATGGATAGGAAGAAGTAGGGTCTCAAGAAGAAACATAGGACCAAGAGGAAATAGGGGATCAATAGGAGGTAGACGAACAAGAAGATATGGGGGAAGATTCTGAGTAGACCTCTAAGAACCAAGAAATAGATATCCAGGAGTTGGCTGTTACTATCGAGAAAACCATACTTGCAAAAGAAACCCCTAGAAAATGAGAATCCATAGTAAAATATGTAACTGAGGCTGGCAACTTGATATTGAAGCAAATTATGAAAATTTACATAGAAGCTATCGAAGATATGCTAGAAAAGGAGGACAAAAACACACAAAAAATATTAGGTATGTCTCCTATCAATCTCGATAATCCTTCTTCTTCTCCTCACTCCCAAAGGAATTCCCCCTCCCATTTTGCAGGTCAAGGCAATACCTCTCCACCCTCCACTCACCAGCCTCCATCACCGCCATTAGCTCAGAAAGATCCAAAAGCATCCTCCTCTACCCCCAAATATTCCCCCACTGAATAATCAAACATGGTGGCCCTCCTAGACACTATCCATTTTTCTTATTCCATCAATATGCAGAGCTTCCAAACCATCCCTACCTCTTCTTCTGAAAGAAACCCCACCATCTCCAAATTGAAAAAAATTTAAAAAGACAACATTGAACATTGCTACATGGTTGAAGTCCTGAAGCTCTCAAAGTTCTAAATAAATGGCCCACATCAGGGAAGGAGCGGTACTGGATTCCATCAACATGCAACGTTCCACTATGAAAATGACACCACTTATCCAAAATCCCAAGGGAGAAATTATCCTGTAAGACTACCAAGTTGAGATAACAATAGAGGATATCACTCAGCTACCAATGGAAGACGAGTGGGAGAAGGCCCAAGCCCATATGGTAACAATCTATCTAAATGCTAAATACTACAAGGAAAAGTATCTCAAAGCTTAGCAATCGAAGAAGCATTTAGAAGAGGCCTTGAACCAACAAAAACAATCGAAAAGGCTTTGAAAAATAAGGTTAAGAAATGGGATCTGATGTTCAATGAAACAACCCCCTATAAAGACAAATCTACAAAAATTGAAGATAAAATCCAATTTTTGAACCACTAGGTCAACAACCTCAAAAAGTAGTTATCTAACAAAACTAATAAGACCAACGGGCTATCTAAATAAAAGGTAAGGGCAGTAAGGAGAGAAATTATTGAAAGCATCAATAAGATAACCATGAAGGCAAGACCCGCCCTATCATATCTGGTAAAAATTAAAGATACACTGGGCCAAGTGGAAGATAAATTCAAAGAATTAATCAAACTCCTGACAACAAGGCTATCAAAAGCTACAAAGATTCAAATCTTGGTGGATAGCACACAAGCAATAACTAGATATAGAAAACGCGATAAGAATTGGTCCTAGGCCAAGTTAGTCATCCAAAACTTCTTCAAAAGTCACAATATGGTAACTAAAAGTGGTAAGCTCATGCAAGAGCTCAGAACAGAAGCTAAGGTAATTATAAAACATGTAAGCATAGCTAAAAACTATTGTATGCCTATCTTCTAGGATAAATATTCCAATTTCCTGACATAAGATGAATTGAAAGATGCCTAGAAAAAAATTGTAGAAGACGAGTCAAAAATTGATAGCTGGGAATAGCCTATTGAAGAAGAACAATTTTTTCGATATGGCTCATGACATTATTTAGATCAACTCTTGTCTACATGAACTATACATGAAATCAAAATCCCTATCATATGATAAGATTAAAGTGTTGGAATATTTGTACATCACTTTCAAGGAAAATTTATATACAGATGAAGATACCTAGAGGAGAGTATGCACCACTTATAACAAAGTCATCCAAGAAAAGGAAAAACAAGAAAAGGCTAAGAAAGCCTCATCATGTAGTGCAACAACACCTGATCAAGGTGAAGTAGAGAAATCTACTGAAGAAGATACTCCAAAAGAATGACCGCCCAAACCAAGAAGCATTTTTTGTGCTTGGTATTATTCCCCTTTTATTTCCCTTATTTTTTCTTAATTTATTTTTTTTACTTCATTCCCCAATGGATAAAGGCTCTAGGTTCTAACATTCCATTGACAAAATTACCCTAGGAGGTACCAATAATATTGGTCAAAATAACCACATCCAGGGAAATAAGGAGTAGTCTTCTCAAGATTTCACTAAGTGTAAAAGAACAGTCATGACAACGTGATATTTTGAAGGCCGAGGTGGAAATAAGAGAAAATTCACGATGGCACGATATTTTGAATATAAAGTTAATCCAAGAGAGAAAATTCACAACAACGTAACATTTTGGATCTAAGGCACCAAATGAAGACCAAAAGTCATGATAGTGTGACATTTTGAAGACAAAGGTAAGCCAAGGGTGAAAATTCATGACAACGTAACATTTTGGAACTAAGGGGCCAAGCGAAGACCAAAAGTTGCAATAGTGTGAAATTTTGAAGACAAATGTAATCCAAGGGTGAAAAGTCATGATAGCACGACATTTTGGAGCTAAGGGGCCAAATGGACACAAAAAGTCATGATAGTGTGACATTTTGAAGGTTAAAGGAGAAACTAAGGTAAATGGTCACAACGGTGCGATATTTTTAAGACCTAGGGTGGAACCATGATCGAAAATTGTGCTAGCATGACATTTTGAGTTTAAGGAGAAACTAAGGTAAATGGATGTAGTGATGTGATATTTTGAAGGCCTAGGGTGGAACCATGACCGAAAGTCACGCTGGTGCGACATTTTAAGGTTAAAGGAGAAACTAAGGTAAATGGTCATGATGGTGTGACATTTTGAAGGCCTAGGGTAGAACCATGACTGAAAGTCACTATAGCATGACATTTTGAGGTTAAAGGAGAGACTAAGGCAAATGGTCGTGATGGTATGATACTTTGAAGATAGCTGGACCACGATACCCCCAAGAAGGTTAAGGAAGATTTTTGTAACAAGAAGATCTCAACCACTTCTAGTTGAAGACTCCATGCTCTCTTAACTACTTCTAAACTAGAATGATCCTACAGGTATGATATTGTAACAAATTTTAGTTTTTTTGTTATGTAAAACTCTTATATATAGGATGAGAAACCTAAACAAATGGTTGGCTCTTAGGTGTTTACAAGGCTATATATACAAACTATTGAAAGCTTAATAAAACATTATGCATTCTGGTTTATAGCTCACTGGTGTTCTAAATAAAGTTTATATGTATTGTTAATTGCTACATAAGGTTAGATTGAATGTAAATTGCCTTAATTATTACTCTAAATTTCTACAACAAAGTTCTGCTAGCTCTGGAATTAACTTTACAGATAAGCTTGCACTTAAATATATTTCCACTAGAATATTAGTTTCTCTATTTTGTTGGTTATGATAAATGCTTCTTTGCAAACGGTTGTTTAAATATTTTTGTTGTTATATAATATTTACCACTCAAAATATTCTAGCCATACCTATATTTCCCTCTCTTTATGCATTTCCCTCTCTCTCCCTTTTCCTAAAAAAAGCAAAGAACCAACCTTATTTGGATATTGAACCGGGTAAACTCTATTTTAGCTCATTGTTTCAATGTTGGCAAAGTCTTGGGCGTAAATGTAACAAAAGGAAAATTTTACTCCAATAGTGCCCAAACTATAGTTTGAACCTAATATGGGCATTTCCAGCCACCCAACAAAATCAGATGATCTAATAAAACTAGATACAACTATTTTCATCTAAATCAAGCAAAAGGTCTAATTTATCCCAAAAACCTAACTTTTTCTACCACTCACCTGATACCTCGAATAGAGACAACCATTTTAATCCCTTAGATCCACTGTAATCATCCTGGTTGATGCTTTTTGCATAAGATATTAGAAAAGAGGAGTTTGGAGATTTTTTTGCAAGTTGCAACAGGAGATATCATTGTCAAATCGTCACCCAAGGAGCCTTCAGCCATGGCATCACTTTAGTATACTTATATCTTTCTCTTACTTAATATTTATTACATTTTCTCCTTAGTTGTACGAAGTTGGATGTGTTCAATTTCATCATTGTTAAGTCTATTTTCATCATCTACTTTACAAAACTAGTCGTTGCACAAAACCGACTACGTACGATTTTGTACTTTGCGTACGGTTTCATACTTAGCATATGGTTTCATATATATTCCCTATTAGGGGTAGAATTCTGCATTTCTAAATATTCTTTTTTGCATTACTAGCATCATAGCGCTTTAATTTTCTATAATTTCATATTATAAACTTCTATCATTACTAGATCTACCATTCTTTTTCATTTATGATTATAATAATCAACCTTTTACTTTCTTTATGGTTTGCTAAAAGAACCGAGGGGATTTTATTGTCACATACCATGATCTACTGTGGCCTATGCAGATCCCCATTCCCTAATTTTAAAATCTAGTGTGTTGCTACGAAATTGTAGGTTTTGAACAAAAACGTATGCATCTGATTTTATCAAACGAAATCATACATCTATTTTCATTTTGTCTACATTTGGTTTCATGCAGTGCAACCGATTTAATATAGAATCAAACTCTCGGGTTAGGTAAGTTATCAAAATTCATTCTTTCACTTTTATATTTACATTTTCTATTCTATAAGAATCCATATTAGATAAAAAAAAAAATCTAAAAACTTAGATTTATTACATCCTTTTACAAAACACAAAATACAAAAAGAAAGTATGTTAACTTAGAAACCCTGTATCTTAGTTAAATTTTATAAATACTTTTAGATAGACTTGTGTGCCTTGTTTTCATATGAATCTGAATTGCATCTAGCTAGATAGAAACTACATTCTGGCCAAACCTAGGTTGTATGTGAAACAAAACAATCAAATCAAAACACTACCTCACCTAGGCATGGAAATCGCCATAGCAAGTATTTCCTGGTGAACCCCACCCCATTCATCAACAAACACCAAAGAGAGTACAACATAAACACTTCTCGTCCAATATGCAAAGTCATCATATTTTCTCCCCCTTTTAGGCACAAATCCATTAGCCTGGGAGAAAGGGGTATGAAAATTTTGGGTCTACATTCTTTGGTGAACCCGACGTGAACCACACCTTCATTATAAATTTTGTTATCTTTTACTTTTCAAAAATAAAAAAAATAAAACAAAACAAACAAAAAAAAATCTCATTAATTAATAGAAAACAGACTTAATACATCCTTCTATATAGATCTTTAGGAGGACACTTATTGAACAAGAGGTTAATATCTACTATGAATATGATGGAATAGAATGCCAAGTAGATTTTTGGAAACACTTTGGTATCCTTGAAAATAAATCCCAAGAAATTAGAGAAAATAGGAGAATTAATGTTACTAGAGCCTTATGACCTAGTTATTATTCTCCTTAATTTAAAATCAAAAAGGGTGTGAGCGTTGGCTTACAAAAAAATGAGCTAGTTTTTGGAAATTTTGAGTTATTTGTGTTTTTCATTGATGTCAAGAGTAAGTGTCAGTGATCAGTGTAGGACTTGGAAAAATAAGGATTAAAATATTTATATTTTAAGCCCAAGAGTTTTGGTTTAAGGGCTTCACATGATTGGTCAAAAGGATGGTTAAATACCCTGAAGGAAAGACCTAAAGGAAATAATATTATAATATTTATTATTATGATATTAAAAGAAGTCAGAAAATTTCTAAGGGTGAAAGAGAAAAATACCTATGCCCAAAGGAAATAATATTATAATATTTTTATTATAATATTAAAAGGTTAAAATTAAAGCCTAAGGTAATTATAAATTATTTATAATATTTATATTATAAATTAATTTATAAAATAATATTATTAAAACCCAAAGTTGGGTTGGGTGCAAAATTTTGATTTAAATTTTATTCCCCCACAGACGTTCGAAGGAAAGGAGCATATGGTATAAATACCATAAGGTTTACCTCACAAATGCTAAGTCTTCAAAAAATTAATGCACATGCGATTGTTTGAAAGTGAATGCAAAAAATTTATGAGCAAAAGGACAAGAGGTTATTATTTTTTATTTGCAGTGAAAAGTGTGAAGGTCAAAGTGACCAAGGCATAAAGCCTTATCACCAACCATTCGGTTGGGCTAGTGGCAAGTTGTTTGTGGTTAATGCGTATGATACGTGGAGGTGCCATGTTTGAGTCTCGACGACTGTGAAAGGACAAATCCTTTTTGGCTTTGGTGCGGGAGGAAGAGATGAAGTGCTCAAAGCACTTTTACCTCCCATGTGAGTGCTTAGCTCACAGAACAAGGTAGCCATGACTAAGGTGCAGGTGGTAGTTTGACCTAGGATCGAATCCCACCAAGGTGTTTGCTAAGGTTAAAAATATTGGAGAATATAAGGTGTACTTGAAACTTGTTATTTTTGTATTGTGAAATAAAATTTTGAGTGGAGATTTTGAGATAGATTGTTGCTACCTAACCTTGAGATTGACAAAGAATATTTGATTGTGATTGAGACAAGTTTTGAAGACATATCTCCATAATAATAAAAGGTATGGGCAAATATTCCTTGTGAAGTGAAATATTGTTGGGTTGAATGTTGTGAATGCAAAGTTGGAGTGAAAAGGTTTGTTTGATAAGCATTGTTGAGTGAGATTTCATGTGCATGATTGATAAATGTTTGTGAAAAAATTTGAGTGTGAAGTTGAGAACTATCTTGAACTAGGGTTTGTGAAATATCATGAGTATCATCGTTATATGAGATTGTTTGATAAGCATTATTGGAAATATTTGAAAACTCTTATGTGCATGATTAGGGTTTGTGAAAAGATCACGAGTATCATTGTTATGTGAATGTGGAATCATCTTGAGTCAAGGGTTGAGATTCATAGTGTGAGTTGTTGGAAGTATAGTGAAATACTTGGTTAGGGTTTGTAAACAAGTTATATTTCATTGAGTGAATGGTTGAGTAAGATTGGATAAGAATTATTGATTGAATACATTGGAGTGATAGTTCAAGTTTTGTGAAACAAATTATTTTTTATTTATGAATTGGGTTGAAGGGGAGTTTGAAAGTGATAGAGTGATTTGTGAGTGTGAAACATATTGAGTCTCTTACCATTCTCTATATGTTTATGTGGTTAAACAAAATTTTGAGTGAAATTTGTTTGTGTGATTGAATAGGTGTTCTAAAAGAGATTAAGTTGAGTTTTGTGAGTTTGAAACATGTTGAGTCTCTTACCATTCTCTATATGTTTCTATGGTTAAACAAAATTCTGAGTGAATTTTGTTTGTGTGATTGAAGAGGTTTTCTGAAAGAGTTTAAGTTGATTTTTGTGAGTGTGAAACATACTGAGTCTCTAACCATTCTCTATATGTTTCTAAGGTTAAAAAATATTCTGAGTGAAACTTGTTTGAGTGATTGAAGAAGTTTTTTGAAAGAGATTGAGTTGAGTTTTGTATGCAAGTTTTGCAATTGATTTGAATAATATTTTGTGAAATATTGTGATCTGATTTGAGTAAGTCCTATAGTGGAATTAAGAATAGATTTGAGGAAGCTTTTGTGAAAGCTTAAGGACATATTTGTGTGAGATTTTGTGGAAGATTACAATCAGATTTGAGGTAAGTATTGGTGAAGACTTGTTGAGCAGATTGAGCAAGTTCTAGTGAGGACTTGTTGAGCATATTTGAGGTAAGTCTTGGTGAAGACTTGTTGAGCAGATTGAGAAAGTTCTAGTGAGGACTTGTTGAGAAGATTTAAGATAATTCTTGATGAAGAATTTTTTAGCAGATTGAGAAAGTTCTAGTGAGGAATTATTGAGCAGATTTAAGGTAGGTTTTGGTGAAGACTTGTTGAGAATACTGAGCAAGTTCTAGTGAGGAATTGTTGAGCAGATTTGAGGTAAGTCTTTGAGAAGACTTGAGAGCAGATTTGATTGATTGATTTTTTTAAACCTTGAGTTAAGGTTTGGGGCAGATCTAGCATAGTTTATTTGTTATTAGATGAAGCTTTGTGTTAAATCTTGAGGACATATTTTAAGATAGAGTTTGGTGTAAGTTTGAGAGAAGATTTATACTAGACCAAAGACAAATATTGAGCATATTTGTGTTAGACCGAAGGACTGTGTTTAGTGTATATTTGAGATAGAGGTTGATAAAATTTGTGCTAGACCAAAGGACTGTGTTTAGTGTAGATTTGAGATAGAGATTGAGCATATTTGTGCTAGATTGAAGGACTGTGTTTATTGAAGGACTATTTTTAGTGTAGATTTGAGATAGATATTAAGCAGAGCTGGAAGTAAGCTTTGGAAGTGATAGATCAGAGGATAGTAGTATATAGTAGATAGAGATCCTTTAGCCATGGTAGTGAGGACAAAGGTGTTATGAGTGAGGATAGGAGTCTTCAGTGGAGAGAGATCCATAAGCCAGTGTAGTGGAGGTAGTAGTATTATAGAGGATCACCATCCAGATCATAGGAGAAGGAGTTCTCCTATGGATAGAGATCCACAAACCAGCTAAGGGGATTGGTGTCTCTTATGGATAGGGATCGATAAACTTGAATAGAGGATTGGTGTCTCCTTTGGATAGTGGTCCATAAATATTGTAATAGCAAAGGATTCCCAAGAGATTTTTGAGAAAATTTTAGTGAAATATTTTCTCCATGGACGTAGCCCACATTGGGTGAACCACATTAAATTGGTGTTTCTATTGTGTGTGGTGATATGTGCATTGCTTTGATTACTACTATTGATGTTGTCATTGATATATTGCATAATATTGTTTAGGAAAGAAAAGTAAAAAGTGATCTTATACTATTCACACCCCTCTTAGTATAAGATTGTGTTCTTCACTAGTGTCCACACAAATATTTATCCTTGGGATAATTACTTGGAATAAGCTTTAAACATCCATAAATTCTTAGCATACTTAGAAAATAATGAAGTGACCCTAGAACAAAGAAGAATATTTCAAAAGGCACCTAGGGTAATCTTGTTTCGAGAGTATTGTTAAGAGTTATAAGTTCAACCTGTTAACTCAGAAACCAAATGATTTACATTTATCCATTTCATTCATTTCTAATAGAGGATTTCTATTTTGAGTAAGAGCATTACATGAGCCCAAAATATTTGGAACCTATAAATTATATCCATAGTATATTTGAATAATATTGAAACCATTTAATGTCATTTCCCAAAATATTGTAAATATTTGAATTAAAGCATAGTAACTTGTTTGCTTAAAACAACATAAAAAAAATATATATATATTTTTAGAATCACTAGGAAAGATGCCTAAAAACCTAAGAAGTGGTAAAAAAGTAGCAACTGGATTCGAATATGAGCTAGAAATAGATCCCAATTTAGAAGTAGAAATAGAAGAAGTTTTAAAAGAGCAAGAACATCAAATAGTATAAAGTTAAGAAGATAAAATCGCTAATGACATAGATCTATAAGTAGGACCTCAAGGAAGTGTCCATTTTCAATCCGTGCAACATTTATGTAATTTCTAAATAAAAATCTAATAGCCATCACTAATGTGTTTAAAATAGAAGATCAACTTGAAAAGGATGATTTTTTGATGGAGGTAGCCTTAGAAGCAGCCTTTCAACTTCACCCACAACCTAAAATATATATGAACACATCTTTACAACATGTCATTGACAAGGATCCTCCTTTAGATAATGCTAAGGATATGCCTCCTCCAAAGGATAACTCCAAAGAATAGGTTCCTGAACCACTGCTAGAAAAATCCACTAGTGCAAATGTTGCAATAGTGCAAATGTTGCAACTACTTCCAATCAAAAACAACCATCTAAAAACCCTACTTTACTTTCTCAATATTTTGAACATGTATTTGCCCTAAATTATTCTTCTCAAAAAAATAATAAAAATACACAAGTTCCAAGTTTACCTTGATCAAATATTAAATAAAATACAAATCCTTACAAACTCCAATATTATTCTCGTACTTTGAACCCTATGCATAATAGTGTTCCCACCATAGCTCCTTACACAGTAGCACAAAAAACTTATTAATGACCACATGACAACATTATAAACCAAAATGAAAGCAATGATCCATCACATCATCTAAAATATATAGTGAAGCAGTTAGATTTACGCTTAGATAAAATTAAACCATATCATCCTACATATAGCTATAAATAGATGTGTAATCAACAATTAGATCCTACGATCATTGCTAAGCCATACCCTAAGCGGTTCCTTATACCTATTCTTATGATCTACAAGGGAATAGAAGATCACATAGAACATATTTGTATGTTTAGAACAACATGTCATGACATCACCTATGATGACACGCTATTGTTAACAATGTTCCTAAAGAGTTTAGGAGGAATGACATTAGAATGGTATTATCAGCTGCAAACACATTCTCTAAAAAAAATTAAGAAACTGTAGAGATGTTTGTACATCAATTTGATGGTTACATAGAAAGGCATGTTACAATAAAATATGTATACAACCTTAGACAAATAAAAGAAGAAATTTTTGGAGAATTCCTAGCCCTATGGAGGAAAATTTTGGGAAAATTACATTTCGCCTTACCTCGAAAATAAATGCTAGATATCTTTATTAGAAATCTACAAGAAGAATTGTGTTATGAGTTAGCCACGGCTACTATGACTTCATTTGTCCAAGATATAGATTTATATAGAAGGATAGAGGAAGCCCTAATCAGAAGGGGACAAATTAAAAAGAATTATGAAGATAAATCATCTAAAAATTAATACAAAAATAAGCATGTGGTAGGATATGAGGTCACAGATAATAGACCCCCTCAAAATTTTAATACCATAGATACTACAAAATAAATTGTGTTGAAAGCACCCTAAAAACCTTCATTGTGGAATTTTATAAGATTAAATCAATCCTTGACAATGTTCTTACCACAACTAGTATAAAGAGGTCTAATAAAATTATCAGATATACAACCTGATCCTTATCAACCATGGTACAGACCTGACCAACATTGTGACTATCACCAAGTTGATAGATGTCCAAAAAATACTTGCAGAATATTAAAACATATAGTACAAGACCTAATTTATGAAGGAAAATTAGAAGTGGAAAGTCCACCACAAAATAAAAATCCTCAAGAAAATACTCAACCACAACAAGCACAAAATGTAAACCAAAATTTGGATATCAAAACCCATTGCCAAATCATGGCAAGGAAGTTGTAAATCAATTAGATTACAAAAATACACCTCATCCAACAAGATATGTGGGAACAATTAGAAATTATTTACCATATCAACCTCCACCAAACATTGTTGTGCCTACTCAATCCAACATGACAATTAAATAGTTTCAAGAAAAAAGACCACAACCATCATCCTTAGATAAAACAGAAAGTGAATCACAATCTAAAATAGACATTAGTTCACAACATGATAATACTTTAGAAGATGATTCAGGGTCAATTTTACCCATTACTGATTCATTAACCCCAGAACAACCATTTTAAATAATCATAACCACTCATCCTTCATCAAAACAAATTCTTCCTCTCAATAAAAGTTCAACTACAAGACTACAAGTTATCCGGCCAAACAATATTGTAGGTAAAATTGAGGTTGTTACTTGACAACAAGTCCAAACCCAAAATTCTCAACCTCCCACTCAAACAAATGATGTTGATAAATCACCTATTGTCCTAAAATTTCCTCATAAGAAAAATAACATAATTAAATCTCAATAAAAGACTCTATTTTATATCAACAATCAAATGGCTAATACAACAGCTAGGATCTCTATTTTAGACCTTCTTATAATTTCAACCATACATAGAGAGGAATTAATGAATATGTTAAGCCAAATGATGCTACCTCAAGATATAGATCTGACTATTGTAGTTGATGTTGTAGCTTCTCATGAAACCAACTACATTGATTTTCATGACAAAGACATTCCTCCCCAAACTATGTTTAGAGACAATCCTCTTTATATAACAACTTTAATTGGGGATGTTTACATCAAAAGAGTGTTAATTGATAATGGCTCATCCTTAAACATATTTACTTATGACTTCTTCCAAATATTTGGATTTAAGAAAGAGGATTTAAGACAAACTGAAATGATCATTAAATATTTCAATAATGAAACACAAGAGGCGAGTGGTGTAATATCCATTCCACTACAAGTTGGTCCTAGGATTTTAGGCACATCCATATTTTTTGTACCATACCCAACATCGTATAACATTCTTTTGGGATGTCCTTGGATCAATGCCATGAGGGAAATCCCCTCTACTTTACATCAGTGTGTTAAATTCAAATTTAAGAATCAATTTGTCACTATTCATGGTGATCCTATGCCATTTGAAATGTGTGCAATAGAGGAACCTGTTAATGTTCCCTTTTGTCCTGCTCTTTCATTATTAGAACCTAAATCATCAAAAAATTCTTTAACTAAATCATAACCATCACTCTCTTTTGAATCATCAAAACCTTCTGATAAAGATAATCCCTCCGCATTTTATCCTTTGATAGATGAAGTTTTACAATATTTATCTACTATATTAGAACCCACAAAACAATATGACTATAATGTACAAGATTCCATTATTTTGTCTTAGTTACCACCATTATCATGTACAACTGGGTTACCACATAAATAAACAAGCATCTATCACATTGGAAGTTGTACTTTTATTGGTGTTGGATGTGCTTTAGATAAAATTAATATCAGGTAAATGAGCGTTACCTGTGATGAATATGATATTGGTTGATGCTTCTTTTCTAATAAATATATAAAATTCAAACAAATGATGTGTGATATGGGATACAACGGTAAATGTTTAGGCCCCCTGGAAAATGGGATACTTGAACCAATCAAAGTAGAATAATGGCATGCTTGATGCGGCATAGGCTGTATCCCCATAAAAACTTAACCTTTTCCTTTTGATGAAGATGATTATCTTATAACATATGAGGAATACTTAGAAAAACAAGAACAATTAAAGAAACATAAGAGAGCTTGTTATTTTTTTTACAATATGCTATCAATGGTACATCCAAAGATGATAGCTAATTCAGATGAATGTGTATAAGGGGATGTATTTTATGATATTCCTCATGAAGAAATTATGAGAAACAAGTTCTTTGATGGATCTATCCCATGTATATCTCACGTTCAAACAACTACATAGGATGAATTAGCTAACTTATCTCTAGAATAACTTCAAGAAATGGGTGTTTCACCCGCTCCTAATTTTGAAAGATATATAAGTATTGAATTAGAATCCATTCTAAAAATTAATATCAATACAAAAAGCAATCCCTTAATAGTTAAAATTGAGACTAATTTAAATAAAAAAGAACAAACTAGATATACAGAACTTCTCACAGAATAACCTGACATACTCACTTGGACATATGTTGATATGCTAGGCCTAGACCCTTCCATGGTTATGCACCACTTAGTGATTCACCCTGATGCTAAACCCATCAAACAAAAACTTAAGAAAATGCATCCTAAAGTAGCCTTATTGGTTAAAAATTAATTACAAAAACTCTTGGATGTAACTTTCATTCAATACATAGATTATTCTGACTGGATATCCAATGTTGTGCCTATAACCAAAAAAGAGGCTACTAAAATCAAAGTTTGTACTAATTTTAGGGACATCAATGTTGCATTCCCCAAAGATGAATTTCCCTTTCCTAATATGGATCAAATTATCGATTTCATATCCATATGTGGAATGTTATCACTTATGGATGGATTTATAGGATATAATTAAATTCATATAGCACCGAAAGATCAACCTAAAACTGCATTTATAACATCTTGGGAAACTTTCTATTGGAAAGTGATGCCCTTCGGTCTAAAAAATGCAGGGGCAACTTACCAATGAGCTATGACATACATATTTCATCATATGATGTATGATATCCTACATTATTATGTGGATGACATCATAGCTAGGTATATAAAATGAGAATATCATATCCCTGATTTGTGATGAGTCTTTTATAGACTCCGAGAATATAAAGTTTGATTGAATCCAGATAAATTTGTGTTTGGAGTAAAATAAGGAAAGTTGTTTGGGTTTACAATGTATATGCGTGGCATAGAAATAGAAGCTACCAAGATTAAGGCTATCATTGATATGCCACCACCTAAAATTTTAATAGAATTAAGGAGCCTACAAGGTAAGCTCCAGTCCATTCGATGCTTTAATGATAAACTGGCAGATAAATGCAACCCCTTCCTTATACTGCTTAAGAAATACACATTTTTTTCATGGGATAAAGAGTTTGAAGAAGCTTTCAAAGTCCTTAATACATATTTAATTACCCCATCGATACTTGTTCCACCTAGACCAGAGCACCCATTCATATTATATATTTTAGCTTCAAAACATACATTAGGCATAATGTTAGCCCATCATGATGAGGAAAATAAAGAATGAGCTATTTACTACATAATAAAAACTTTAATAAGTTGTGAAATGTGGTACACCCCTTTAGAAAAGCTTTGTTTAGTTGTGTTCTCTACATAAAAACTAGGCCACTACATGCTTAGTCAAAAGACTTATGTTATTGCTAAATTTGATCCATTACGATATGTATGAGTAGACCTTATTTATAAGGACAAGCAACAAAATGAATTCTTACTTTGAGTGATTTTGACCTAAACTTTATTGGGAAGAAGTCCATTAAAGGGTAAGTCATAGCAAATCAACTTGTCGTTGCTCCTCTTGCATCTAATCACCCTTTGATGATCAAATTCCTCGATGAATGTCTTAATCTAGATAATGATTCCTTAGAATCATGGTATCTATTTTTTGATGGATCCCATTGTATGAGTGGTGCAGGTTTAGGTATCATATTTTATACTTGCAAAATCAACTTATCCCATTATCTTTCAAACTCCAATCTACTTGCACAAACAATACAATAAAATACGAAGCTTTAATCCTTGGATTACGAGCTGCCTTAACTCTTAATATCAAAGTAATTTTAGTTTTTGGAGAATCATAAATTGTGGTAAATCAAGTTAATGATGTTTACCAAACCCAATATGAGAAACTCCATCCCTATAAATAATACATTTTAAAACTTGTTTCTTTTATTGAAAAGGTTACTATAAAAGCCATCCCATGTACTAGTAATAGTTTTGTCGATGTTATGGCAGTTGCTGCTTATCTCATACCTTTGGAGTTGAATTATGATCATGATACTATCATCATTCATTAACTATAAGAACTTGCATCACTGGAATTATGATTAGAACCTTTAGACATATTTACAATTGAAGAAGTAGTTTTGGAACCATGGTATGGGGATATTTTAAAATTTCTTCAAGATGGATTATTTCCAAATGGCTTTTATAGAAACCAATGATGATAATTGCACAAGCGAGTTATTTGCTTTATCATTATCAGAGGTACTTTATATAAAATATCTTTCGAAGACATCCTTTCATGATACCTCAATCTTACTGAATCCAAGAAGACTCTAAGTAAGGTTCATCATGGATCTTGTGGAGGTTATTTTAGTGGCAATACTATAGCCAAAAAGCTCCTAATAATGGGATATTTTTGGCCTTCCATGGAAAAATATGCTCATGAGTATGTATATAAATGTGATAAGTGTCAGAAGCATGCAAAACTTGTTCATGCTCTTGCCCAATAACTTCAAACTAGCTCTTCTCCTTGGCCTTATTCAAAATGGGGTCTAGACATTACTGGAAAAATCAATATTATTTCTTTAGATGGCCATAAGTTCATTATTATCATAATAAAATATTTTACAAAATGGGTAGAAGATATGCCATTAGATTATTCTACATGAACCCAAGTCTCAAAACATAAATTTAATCAAATCATATGTAGATTTGGGATTCCATCCACACTTGTTTCAGATAATGGAATATGTTTTAAAAATAAAGACATCAAGAAACTTTGTGCCAAATATAGAATTAAACATAGATGGTCTACTCCATATTATCCACAAGTAAATGGTCAAGTTGAACCATCTAATAAAACTTTAATTAAAATCTTAAAAATATTGGTTAATAAACTAGGTCGATATTGGCATACTTAACTTTATCCAGCACTATGGGCTTATCGAACTAGTGTTCAAAACCCTACTGGTGCTTCACCCATTGTATTAGTATATGGTACTGAAGCCTTATTTCAATTTGAGATTTAAGTCCCTTATTTAGGTATTTTACTTCAAAATGCTAAAGTAGGAGATGAGTATCATTCCGAACGATTAAGCCAATTGAAATTATTAGATGAAAAGCACATAAATACCTTAGAGCACCTTCACTCATATCAAGATAAACTCAAAATATCATATTCAAAAAATTCCACACTCGATCTTTTGAGATTGGTTATTTAGTCCTTAAAGAAAATTAAAAAATACGAATGATCAGAATGATTTAAAAGGAAAATTCCAACCAAATTGGTTGGGACCATTTATTATTATTGCAAAATTTGGATTTGGTGCATATCGATTGGTAACTTTATATGGAAAATATCTTAAAGAACCTATGAATATAATGCACCTAAAATGATATTATGCATAATAGCTAATGATCGCATCCCTATCCATATTTGTAAATACTTTGTAATCATGTTTCTTGTATATAATTTAAAATTATGATATTTCAAATCATATATCAATTGGGTATATTTATCACATCTACTCATCCAAATTAAAAACAAAAAAAAATGGGAACTCAATTTCATATGCCATATGGTCACATCCATTCATTATTATTTGATCGATGTTATCAAAATTCATAGCTAATTTTGGTTTACTTCGGAATAATTCAAACGTTATCTTGAACCACTCACAAAATATACATTTTAAATAAAATCTTGATTCTTGCTATTGATTATAAATCTCTCTTGAACCAAAAATACTATTTGCTTCACTAAATAATTTTTGAGGTTTTTGGAATTGATCTTGCCACTTTTTGAACCAAGAATCACTTACACATATTAAAAATGATTTTGCACAAGGGAAGATAACATTACATAGGAGTCCTAGGTCCTTAATTGAAAGGTTTCCATTTCTATCCTATTATGTGCATGGTTTAGAATGCTAAGAATTGGAAAAAGGACAAGCTCCTCCCTATCCGAATAAAATCCCTTGCTCTTTGTCTAAACTGAGCAAGTATCCCTTGAAAAAAAAGAGAGATAAAAGCAAAATGCTTTTTACTACAAAGCAAATAAAAATCCCCTTGTTCAAAACAAAAAGTGAACAAGAATCCCTACTCAAAGAAATCAAAAGAAAATAAGGGGGTAATGAAATTGAATCCCTGGAATTCCTTAGTTATTTGAACACCATGGGGTGATCCTCATTACAGGTTAGGTGGCATCAAACCTACTTGGCAATGGTGGTATCCTTACATGTGGTGACATGTCTGTCACATTAGCGACCTTTTTTACAGACCAATATCCTCTTGTGGATTAGGTATCTTTTGGTAGCTTGCATTGCATAGTAGTTCAGTCCAACTGAGTGTATACAATCATGGGAAATGAACTCATCATCTACACACACATTGGTTCTTAAAACTAGCTTGCATCATTACTTTACTCAAAATTGGTAAATGAACTTCATTAGCACACACATTTGATCCTTGAGAGATTGTGTATCATAATTGAGATCAAGATGGAAAATGAATACACAAATCACACAATGGTTCTTGATAAATTTGACTTCATCCTAGAAATGACAAAAATTCTCCTTGAAAATTGATTAGTAGATGTCATCATCCCATCATGGATTGGTATGACTATTGGCCTATGGAATTGATCCTAAAAAACAATTACCCTTACATTTTGTCTATTACTTAACAATAATACATCAAATTTCATTTCATCAACACTCATAATTCATTAAAAACTTGCATTTGATCATACATAATCTATTATAACAATTACAAATTGACTTTGCAATGATGGCATGAAAATAATCCTAATAAAAATATTTTAGGAACTTTTTGCCTAGCGCAAGTCTTTAATACAAATTCATCATGCTTGATTATTATTATCATTGTTTAAACAATTACTTTAATATTAAAAATAAAATTAATCTTCAAAGTCACACACATTACTTATCATCAACTACAATACTTTCAATCAACTACATACCAATCTACTTTCATATAATAACACTTCGAGGTTATCCACTTCATGACTAAAGCAAGCAAAAAAAATCCATAAACAATCATAAACAAGCACACATATTCGAGGTATTATTGCTAATTGATCAAGATCACAAGGGTATATTTCCACACACAATTACTTATCTTTTTCCAACAATTCAATCATACTACATCACAAATATAAATTACCTCAAATTCTACTTTACTACACTACAATGATATTTTGATTAAAGCATGAGAAAATGAATATAAAAAATTGTACAAACAAAGAATTAAAAGCATGATTATGTAGATTACCAAAAAAAAATTAAAATTGCATCACACATCATCAAACACATCAATAGACCATAAACATGTATATATATATATATGTGTGTGTGTGTGTGTGTCACAAAAATATACAAATGAATTGCTCGATTGGTATACCACAATCATGAACATCGATATACTCAATCACTAGGGGGTACACTACAAAAAATTAGATCAATGCATCATCCCCTAGAACCTCTAGAACTTTGGGCCTCATCACCAGAAGTTGGTCTAGGCTCATGAAATGTAGTAGTCGTAGACGTTTTCCTAGACTCCAACCTCTTAGGTCTCAAAAGCATCAACTCCAAGGGTAAAGTAGCATTTTGACCCTCAGGAACAAGATGAAAATATAGATGTTGATATAATAAGGCCTGTTGTATGGTCGAAACCAACTCTACCACTATTGACCTACTCCCTAAAGTATGGTTTGAAGTCACGCTCTATTAATATTGAGACTGTGACTGTGATGGATGTGATGGCCCATGTCCCTGTATTTATACTATTTGATCTTGAGCTTGGCTCACAAGGATCTACGCTTGTGAAAGTTGCACCTCCAATTGTTGGATGCATATTGCCTAAATTGAAATCTAACTCATCAGACCAGCATTCTCCACCTGTAGAGTAGCTACCTCTTTAGCACTGCTTGACTCTCCTCTCTTTGTCATAATACCCTTCCTAGGTGAATTTGTATGAGGGGTTGTAGGCATCCGTCGCTAAGGATAGGATATTGTCTACTCTAGTGGAGGGAAATCCTATTATGACCCCCTCTCTTACTAGCATTGGCTCATCTCCCCCTCAACCCTAAGAGGCTACTAATGCAACCTTGATGGTCATAGTCCTCTCATCCAAACCCCATGCGATAATAAACCTCCCCATGTATGAGGTCCCTCCCTTTATGGTGGCTTTTTTTCCTATCCTACTCCACCTAATCTGGTAGAGCGATGTCTATGTACCTTCTTGAGTTAGTCTCATAGGGCAAACGGTAGCATACCACACGATATATCCATCTGAAACCCCTACATCATCACCTTGTGTTAGGGCTATGTCAGCATCATCCTCGTATATCTCAAGAAAATAAGTGATATTTGGCCTCCCGCTCATGGTGGTAGAATCTCGTACTACTTGAGAAAAAGTGAAATTTCAAACCTTTGGAATCCCTTGTACTATGCCAAACTGATGTAGTACTCGATCAACATGATGCAGCTCTATCTCTCCCCACTCCATTCGGACCCATTGCATTTGCATTATGTGAGATAACTCCTCCCAATAATTCCCCCAACTATGGTGTCCCCTCTAGGGTCTCAAACAAATATGTGTTGCGATCAAATCATCTAGTACCCTCTAGGCCTCCTCTAGACAACCTCTCCTCCATATTCAACCCACCAAAGGACCCCATATAAAGATCATGAGTCACCCATATTCAATGTCCTATAGAGGAGACCCCCTAGGTCTCTTCACCATGATGTTCTCCAAACACCATACCTGTAATAATGAAGTCATAGCCAAACTCTTACCCTTATTGTACATGATATTGAATAGGATACGATACAAGCAACATAGAATATAGGGACCCCATGCAAACTGCATCTGAGTGTTCCACATATCATCCAAAACCTTGGCTAACCCCCATGAAAAATGCACTTTACTATGGTGGCACACTAGCAATTCATCCACAATCTCTGACAGTACCACCATCAGGCCATAAACCCCTTTTGTCACTATCAAGAAATCAATTCTCACCCCACTTGCTCAATCACAAAGGATGGGTCTCCAATAAACTTACACATGGTCTAATCCTAGGCCAAATACTGATATCCATATTTCCCCGTGATGGGTAATCTCAAGATCCTCCATACGTCCTCTAAGGTAGGAGTCATATCCCCTATCAGCAACCAAAATATAGACGATGTGTGATACCAGTGCTTTACCAATGCTAAAAGAAGACTATAATCCACCTCAATACATGGCATATCTACCATGTGATTGAGCCCCACTGCGGTGATAGTACTCCTCTCATTTTTATTGACATCTCCTACTAGACTCAAAGCCGTTATGGTGCCACTCGCGATCCTTAAGGGTCCCCCCTACAAAAGGGACCAAAATAATACACAAGTTAGTCATAAAATTACATATACAAAATAATAAAAATGACAAAAAAAATTCAAATTTGACTTAATGTCCAAAAATGGACCTAAAGTAAAAAATTGGACTCACGAAGACAAAATCGTACATATGAATCTACAAAATCGGATGCATACAAATAAAATTGTACATCCGAAATTGCCAAAATGAACCTAAAATGGACAAAATTAAATGTACAATTTTATTGCTACATCTAATTTTGTCAAAATCAAATGTACTTTTCGATGAAATCGGATGTTTGATTTTGTCGTGATGATCCAATTTCGTCGCTATGATCACACGATGGCAGGCTGCTATAAAAATTCCAAAAATCTTTAAAATTTAACTAAAAACTTCAAATTAGAATGGATAAAATTACTTACCCGTATGGCACCGCCGCTACCATCACTTCTAACATGAACCAGGTCTACCCGATTCTCCGTGGTGGACATTTTTCTCACTTTATCCAAAGAAAAATCAGATAAAAACAAGAAAAATAAATTAGGGTTTTGCCCTAATTTCCCTTTTATACCCTATTTTCACCTCAAATTTTAAGTTTTGCATTAAATCATGGATTTCTTCCAAAACTCGAAGGGGGTATTCCTGATAATAACTATAAAATAAGAATCAATTTTTTTTTGTAAAATTTCATACTTTTTGTTACTTTTTATTTAATGCATTTATTACTTATTAATGCACTAAAGAGGGGAAAAAATGTAGCTACCAAATTTGGACACACCTCCAAATTATTAATGCTATTAAAACATCATAATATTTCTTATAATGTGTACATCACCCTAAAAAATCCTGCCTCAATCTTCATGCCAAAAAAATATAAAAAATAGCTTAATTGCACTTTCCCTGACAAAAACGGATGATCCCAACAAAATCGTACATATCCGATAAAATTGAATGCATATTATTTCATTCAAATCACATGTGCACCTAATTTAGGTGCCCAAACTAGATTTTGAACCTAATTTGGGCATCACCAGTTGCCCGAAATAATCGGACGATATGATAAAATTGAATACAAATGTTTTTGTCCAAATCAATCCAAAGACCTAACTTGGCACAAAAACCTAACTTTTCCTACCACTCATATGATACCTCAAATAGAGAGTTATTTTAATCCCTTATATCCACTGTAATCAACCTGGTTGATGATTTCTACATAAGATCTTGGAAAAGAGGATTTTGTAGATTTTTTTGTAGGTTACAATAGGATATATCATTTTCAAATCGTCACCAAATGACCATTCAGCCATGGCATCACTTTTAGTATACTCATATCTTGCTTTTACTTAATATATATTCTATTTTCTCCATAGTTGTATGAAATTGGATGCGTCCGATTTCATCACGGTTACATCCATTTTTGTCTTTTACTTTACAAAACTAATCGTTGCACGAAACCAACTGCGTATGATTTCATGATTTTCATAAGGTTTCATGCATAGCGTACTATTTCATACCTATGCCCCACTGGGGGTATAATTATACATTTCTAAATATTATATTTTGCATTATTAGCATCATAGCACTTTAAATTTTTACAATTTCATATTATAAACTTCTGTTATTACTAGATCTAGCATTATTTTTCATTTATGATTATAATAATCAATTTTTTACTATCACAGACCACAATCTACTATGGCCTATGTAGATCCCTCTTCCTTGATTTTAAAATCTAGTGTGTTGTTGTGAAATTGCAGGTTTTGAAAGAAAACGTATGCATCCAGTTTTGTCAAATGAAATCGTACATCCATTTTTTGTTCTATCTATGCTCAGTTTCATGAAGTGCAATCGATTTCATCGGTAATCATATTCTCGGGTCAGGTAAGTGCTCAAAATTCATTCTTTCATTGTCATATTTACATTTTCTATTCTGTAAGCATCCATATTAGATCAAAAAGTAGAAAAATCCCAAAAACTTAGATTTATTACATCCTTTTAAAAAACACAAAATACAAAAATAGAGCATGTTAACTTAGAAACCTTGCATCTTAGTTAAATTTTATAAATACTTTTATATATACTTGTGTGTCTTGTTATCATATGAAGCTGAATTGCATCTAGATAGATAGAAACTGCATCCTGGCCAAACCTAGTTTGTATGTGAAACAAAACAATCAAATCAAAACACTATCTCACCTAGGCATGGAAATCACCATAGTAAGTATTTCCTGGTGAACCCCACCCTATTCATCGACAAACACCAAAGAGAGTGCAATAGAAGCATTTTTCGTTCGAGATGGAGAGTCATCATTTTCCCTCCCCTTTCAGGAACAGATCCATTAGCCTGGGAGAAAGGGGCGCAAAAATTTTAGGTCTACAAATGGAAACCCAAATCTCTCCTGGATTGTTGTAAATTTTATAATTGAATCTAGGAGAATGATTCAAAATTTAGAAGTCCAATTCAAGCATTGGTTCAAGGAAGGTAACAAAGCTACAAACTTCCTAGCTAATCAAGGTCTTACACAGTAAGATCCTCACATTTGGATAGGTAATTTCCTGGATGGCCTTAGATCATTGGGAAATGAATTCAGACAAAGGTCAAACTCAAGTCATAATACTTAGAGTGGGTGGCTAGAACCCTCCCCATTAGATGTTGCTTTTTTATTATTTTTATCAAGCCTACGTGCCCAATTTTTTGTCTTTGTTTATCCATGTGAGCCTATGTGGCTAGCTTTTACTTTATTTGGCTTATGTGTTTGGGTTTTTTCAGCTAATATATGTTGGTCTGGGTGTAGGTAGTTGTTTCCAAGGTATGGTTGGCTTAAATGTTTGAAGTGTCTTCAATATCCTAGTGGTTGGGTATTAGCTTCTTTTTTAATAAGGTTTGGAGGTCCTTTCAAAAATCTTTTCATTGAACTAATAAAAAAAATGCCCTTACAATACCATGGTATTCAGAATACAATGTCAAAACAAGATAAGCATACATTTAATGCCATACAATATTTAATTGTAGTTATTCATCCCTATCATTCCTTCCCACTGAAGAAGCATTGGTCCCCAATATGTACAATGTGGAAAATAAAGAGGGAAATGCAAAGGAGTGTCAGGTACAATAAAAAATTTACTCTTGTTACACTAATAAGAAGACCAAATGAAGAAGTAGAGTAGGTCTTAAGAAAACAAAAAACTAATACTAGAATGACATCGATCACAAAAAATGCTCTCCAATGACTATAAACACTGCTATACTGATGAACTATTGGATGGTCTTGCAAGTCAGCATGAGAAAAATATAGCAGGTGATGTGGCACAAGGAAGGTGCTAGAATAATATTCCTCGAAATATGTACCAAAAAAAGCTAGGTGGATAAATTAAATTAAATAAAATTTAATTTAATTTAAGGATGGGGGGTATTTAATTTTTGGTGTTATAGAAGTTATGTATTAAATTAAATTATATTTAATTTAACATTTGTTTTTATTTAATGTGTGTTTTTTTAAATAATATTTAATGTTGGGCCACACATTAAAAGGTGAACTTGTACATTTTAAAATGTAGGTATGCATTTAAAAATATACATGGTAGATCAAAAAGCTTGCAATGGTAGAAGCCACAGAGAATGTCGAGTGGGATGTAGTGAACCCAATAGAGAAAGATTGATTATAATGCTAGAATAATAAAAATGAATCGCTTTTATTAAGGAATCATTGTTGTATTGTATGGGGAACCCAACAATTAATTAATAATTATATTCTTCGATGCCTCAACTATACCAAATGAAATGCCTATTTCTACGAGTGTGAAGGTGTGATCAAAGGTCACAACCTTTGTGAAAGAGAGAGTGATTAAATAATTAACTAATAATGTGATTAGTATGGTGGTTAGGAGTAGAATCCTAACATGCCACCTTCCTTAAAAAGAGCTTTGTCCTCAAAGCTCAAAGTAAGGAGCTTCGTTGCTTGTTTTCCCAATTGAATTTGTGCAAGTTATTGTACTATTTTAATGTCACTTTTTCGAAGGCAAGGATATATTGAAGGTCAAAGCATTAGTGGGGGGTTGCTAGAAAGAATAGTAGAATCTTCCTTAGGAGAATTGTGATGACGGTAGGCTTTCGCTTTAGCCAATTCTTCCTATGTAGAATGAAGGGAAAATAAAGGTGCACTCACTCTTTTTCCTCCTTTCTGAATCAGGCTGCCTATATGATGAGAACTCACTATTGGCGATGAAATTGTGTGTAGTTCTTTGAGAGTGTATGTCTTGCCTTCATTGTTTACTGTATGTATGTCTACCTCATCTTTTTGTGGTGCATCAAGCACTTCTTGCACATCGACCTCATTTCCTTCATTGTTATGATCAGGTGCTTTGGTCATGTTGTGCACATCTTCCTCACCTTCTTCCTCTATGGAGTGACATGGATCAACTATATTCAATAAATACAATGTTTGTGTAGCACAACAATGAAGGGGCCCAAATTGCTCATCACAAGTATAGCAGAGGTCGTTCGCTCGTCGCTCCTCCATTTCTTGTAGGCTAAGGTACTTAACTGGCAAGGGTTTGTGTTTTGGAATAGTGTGCGTGAATGTTGATTTATCAATAGGTTGCTCCCCATGTTGATGTTGAACATTGAATGTATCGTCGACTAACAAGGCTAATCCAATGGCTTCCTGTAGGGTGCAAGGAGTGTACATCAAGATATTCACTCTAATTTCTTCTTTCAATCCATTGATGAACCCACTAATGAGGACTAATTCATCCAACCCTGTGATGCGATTTGTGATATCCTGGAACTGAATTTTATATACCCTCACTGATGTTATTTGATGTAGGTGGGCAAGATTAAGTAGCAAAAGTAGGTTGGGGTCATGATATATTCTTCCATCGGCCATTTCTTGCATCACTTCTTTCATTTATTTTGAAACCTCTTTCGAGACCTCTTTCACAATATCCTTTGCCACTTCTTGTGACCTTCGTCCTTTCTTCGATGCTGAAGTTTTCCAGTGATGCGAACCATAGCTGCCGGTGGGTAAAATTTATTTTAAACCTTAAGTTTATACTCTAATTTTATACGATTCCACCGTTAACCTGTGTCTTTGCCGAAAAACTCTGCAAGCGACCAATTTTTTCGTGATTTCTTCATATTTGATGTATATATATATATATATATATATATATATATTTTAATCTGCGCTTGGTCGAATCACTCTGCTAGTCTTCAACAGCCATACTTCTGAATTTTTTATAACTTCTTGCTTTTCTTTTCTGTCGGATTGGGTTACTGTTTCATCCTTTTGGTGAGGTAGATGCCGAAGAGACTATGACAGCCTGTTCGTTCACTATAAAAAAAAAAAAATTCTGGAGTTTATGTCCACTTATTGCACTATCGCTGCGTCAGAACTCACATCCGATGTCGGCAATTTATATTATGGTGGAGATCTATTTTTCCACTGTCGGTCTGTGTTATCACAGAGGAATATGGTGTTGTGATGTAGACCCGTACTCACTTATGACAAGGTGGCATGTAAAGTGGAGACGATGGCTTTGTGGGGAAAAAAAAATTGGATTGAACTAGCTCTGATCCAGATGTAGTGAACCCAATAGAGAAATATTGATTATAATGCTAGAATAATAAAAATGAATCACTTTTATTAAGTAATTGTTGTTGTATTGTATGGGGAACCCAACAATTAATTAATAATTATATTCTTCGATGCCTCAACTATACCAAATGAAATGCCTATTTCTACGAGTGTGAAGGTGTGATCAAAGGTCACAACCTTTGTGAAAGAGAGAGTGATTAAATAATTAACTAATAATGTGATTAGTATGGTGGTTAGGAGTAGAATCCTAACAGAGGAGGAGGTGTGTGGTGAGCCAAATTGGGCGATTAAATAAAAATAATATTTATTAAACTCAAAAAATTACATTGAAACCTCACGAAATTCTAATATTTATAGGGAGTAGGAGGTTATGGAGGAAGGGGAGGTGGAAGGATAAGAAAGGAGGCGGTGGAGGTATTGTCGGTGAGGGGGGATGAGGAGGAATAAGGGATGAGGAGGAAGCGGGAAAGGTGGCGAAAAATATGGGAGGAGAGAATTTAGGAAATAATTTAGGCGAGGGAGTTCAAAAACCAAAAAATCATGCCGACAACACTTTGCCGACAAATACACAATGCATTCACACTTGGGCCTAGAAATATCTAGACATTTCTGGGCCTAAACCCTTTTCACACTTGCAACATTCTCCCCCTTAAAGTTGAGAGAACTGACTACACAGTCTCTCAGCTTTAAAAATTGAGCTTTAGCCATCACTTTGGTGAATATGTCAACAACGTTCTCCAAAGTGCGGCAATATTGAAGCTCAACAATTTCATTTTCCACCATATCTCGGATGAAGTGGTACTTCATATCAAAATGTTTCGTTCTACTATGGTGGATTGGATTATATGCCAACTGAATGGCACTGATGTTGTCATAGTAGACTCTAGTCGGACCACTTTGCTGCTCTCCAATTTCTTCTAACACTTTTCTTAGCCATAGGGCTTGAGTACTAGCATAGGTGACTGCTATATACTCAGCTTCTATAGAAGACAAGGCTACCATAGTTTGTTTTTGGAGCTCCATGTTATTAGTCCTGATCCCAGACTAAAACAGTTCCCTGAAGTTGATTTCCTATCATCAATATTACTGCCCCAATCACTATCATTGAAGCCTACAAGCTTAACAGTGTTACATTTATGGTACTGGATTCCAAAATCCAATGTACCCTTCACATATCTGAGAATTCTCTTAGCTGCCTGCAAATGCAGCTCAGATGGGCTAGCCATAAATCGAGAGACAAGAGAAACAACATACTGAATATCGGGTCTGGTGTTGGTGAGAAACATCAAACTCCCAACTATGCTTCTGAAAGTGGTCACGTCAACTTTTGATGCTCCATCATCTTTGCTCAATTGGATCCCATGTCCAACTGGAGTTGCAACTGGTTTGCAATGCTCCATAGCAAATTTCTTGATCATGTCCCGAGCATACTTATGTTGACATATGAAGATCCTTGTATCTGACTGATGAACTTCCAATCCAAGGAAGTAGTGCATTAAGCCAAGATCCTTCATCTCAAACTGCTTCATCATGGAGCGCTTGAACTCCATATTCACTTTTCTATTACTACCCATGAATATGAGGTCATCCACATACAAGTAAACTATGAGGATGTCGTTACCTTGCTTCAGGTAGTAAAGAGTGGGTTCATTTCTGCTTTTGGTGAACCCAAAATCTTTGAAGTACCCATCAATGCATGAGTACCAAGCTCGTGGTGCCTGCTTGAGGCCATAGAGTGCATTTTTCAGTTTGTAAACAAGGTGCTCCTTACCTTGCTTTTGAAATCCCTGTGGTTGCTCAACATACACTTCCTCTATCAAGTACCCATTGAGAAAGGCACTTTTCACATCCATGTGTTGGACTTTCCATCCCTTGTGTGCAGCTAAAGCAAGAACTATTCTGATGGTCTCCTATATGGCTACAGGAGCAAATGTCTCCTCATAATCAATACCATACTTTTGTGTAAATCCTTTTGCAACCAATCTTGCTTTGTGCCTTTCAATGCTTCCATCAGCATTGAATTTGGTCTTGAAGACCCATTTACATCCAACACACTTTTTTCCTTTAGGAAGCTCTACCAGCTCCCAAGTATCATTGTTTTTTATAGAGGTTATCTCCTCTTTCATGGCTTCTTGCCATATCTTCTGAGTACAAGCCTTCTCATAACTAGAAGGTTCAAGTTGTGCACTAGTTAACAAGGCATAGTTAACTACATCTCCCCGAGGTTCTTGGGAGTCATCATCTCCATACAAATGCATATTTTCAAGTCTTTGCAAAACTAAACCCATTTCACTTGCTTGACTTCTAGTATATCATCTTTGAAAATTTGTATCCAACATCTGATAAGATGGATGATGTTGGAGAGTTCTCTTACCTCTAGATGGAGAATCAATATCCATTGGTGAGGAACTAACTGACCTTTGTGGAGAAGGACTTGGTGATGATGATGATGAACTGGAAGTCGAATGTCTGCTTGGGCTTGAAGGAGGAGGAGACTTCTTGCTTTTCTGTGGCACCTGTTGAATTTGTGAAGAACTTGTGTCATGAGATTCAACATCACTATAAATTTTGGGATTTCCCCATTCTCCCCCTTCATCAAAAATCACATCCCTGGAAAGTATTATTTTTTGAGTCCTAGGATTGTAGAGTCTGTAAGCTTTTGTGTTTTCATAGTACCCTACAAAAATGCATGCTTGACTCTTAGGATCGAGCTTCTTCCTCTGTTCATCAGGAATGTGTGAGTAAGCTAGTGAACCAAACACTCTGAAATGCTTGACATTCGGTTTCTTACCATACCATGCTTGGTAAGGAGTTTTCCCTTTCAAACTTGAAGTAGGGCTCCTATTCAAAATATACACACTGGTCCTGGCTGCATCTGCCCAATACATATTGCTCAAATGCTTCATCTGAAGCATAGATCTTGCCATCTCTACAATGGTGTGGTTTTTTCTTTCAGCCACACCATTCTGCTATGGAGTATAGGCAGTAGTGAACTGCCTCTTTATTCCATGTTTTTTACAAAAATTCAAAAATTCATTAGAGGAGTATTCTCCTCCTTTATCTGATCTAAGACACTTAACAGAATATCCACTCTCATTTTCAACTCTTGCTTTAAAATCTATGAAGCAATCAAATGCTTCATCTTTATGCTTCAAAAAATATATCCAACACATTCTTGAAAAATCATCAATGAAAAGAAGAAAGTAAGAGTTGTTACCAATGCTCTTGGTTTGCATCGGACCACAGATGTCCGAATGCACTAGCTGGAGTGGATAACTGGCTCGCCATGCTTGTCCATGAGGAAATTTGGTTCTAGCATGCTTGCCCAAGGCACAACCTTCATAGACTTCCTTATTGTCCTGAACTTTAGGAAGTCCGGTCACCATCACTTGAGAAGTTAACATCTTCAAACTGGCTGAATTCAAATGACCGTATCTCAAGTGCCACAACACACTTGGATTTGCAATAGCAACATTTACTAATTGATCTCCTCCTAGTTGGCCAAAATTTAAAGGAAATAACCTGTTCCTTGTCATTGGCACTTGAGTAATGACTCTATCACTATTACTCTTATCAAAAATGGTACATTTACCCTCATCAAATAGTAATTTATAGTTCTTCTCTAACATTTGACCAACACTTAAAATATTGTGTTGGAGATGAGGTGTGTAATAGATATCACTTACTTGTTTCATGCCCTCTTTTGTTGGAACCTCCATGGCTCCAATGCCTTCAACTGCCAATGACTTGTCGTCTCCCAATTTGATGCTAGATTTGTAGGAAGAATCCAGAGTAGCAAAGAGTTCTTCTTTGCCACTCATATGATTTGAACACCTAGTGTCCAAGATCCAGGTATCATTCAGGTTCTGATCTGACTTGCCATATGAGAGAAAGATATTTGAGGTCCCTTCCTCTTCTCCAAAATTGCCATACTGACTGCTCTGACTGTTGCTCCCTTGAGAAGATTTTGACCAATAGTCACGAGCAAAATGGCCAAGTTTGCCACAATTGTAGCAAGCTTGTTTTGACTTGTCACTTCCTTTTCCTCATCCTGGATGCTTCCCTCTGTTCTATTGTCCACCTCTATTATGACTTCCACCTCTGTTTGAAGATCCTCCTCTGTTAGGAGTTCCACCTCATGGACTATTCCTACCTCTACCTCTGTGTTGACCTCTGCCATGACCTCTACCTTGTCCTTTTCCTTCTTGTGAAGTGAAGGCTTTGTCATCACCTCTATGGCTAGTGGAAGGAGATTCCTGCAATCTCTCTTCATGTGAAAGAAGAGAACCAATTAGTGCATCAAAGGAAAGTGCAATCAAATATTTTGACTCTTCAATAATAATTGCTACATGATTCCACTTAGGAAGAAGTGTTCGCAACACTTTCTTCACTACAACCTCTGGTTTAATCTCTTCACCTAGAGTGACCATTTTATCTACTACGACTTTGACTCGCATGCAGTAGTCTCCTACTTTCTCATTCTCCTGCATTCTGAGATTTTCAAAATCTCTTTTAAGAGTTTGAAGCCTGACCTGCTTCACTTGATCACTCCCTTGAAAACTTTCCTTTAAAGCCTTCCAAGCATCTTGAGCTGTTATACAGGATGCTATCCTAGGAAATATGCTTTTATCTAGGGCTGCTTGTAAATGATATAGGGCAAAGGAATTATTTTTCTGGGCTTCTTTCTTGGTTTTTCTATCAGCAGCACTTAAGGTAGACCAGTCAATAGGAGAAGGTTCTATGTAACCCTCTTCAACTATTTCCCATAAACCTTTACCAATCAACATAGTTTTCATCTTTATTGACCAGTATTCATAATCACTACCATTAAATTCAAGAATTGGGAGATTCGAATTTGAAGCCATTTCTACTACTTGAAAGCAAACTTTGATTTGACTAAAAAAATAGGAAGTACAAAGCAATTACAAGTTCAAATCAAATCTAGATTTCTTAACTCTCTCACTGATTTCTTGTTCTTCTTCTTGAGGATTGCCTAGTACTGGAGGCCCAAAATTGTCTGCAATGGAATCCTCGTCGTCACTGATGACAACTATTTCAGGAGCTATCGCTGGCTCGACCTATGCTGGCTCAGCCTCTGCTGGCTCAGGTTCTGCTGGCTTAGGCTCTGGAGAGCATGGGGTATAACTCTCACTGGATTGTTCCTTAGGTTCAAATGCCACTGAATCGGACTCCTCCACTCGTTGTCCAAAAATATTATCTTCTGAGTCAACCTCGTATCCAGAATTCGGATTCCTTTGGTGGGCTATAATAGAATTTTGTAGCTGACTGAATACGACATGCAGTCTGTCTTATCAAACTCATTCATCAAAAGCTTCAGCAGTTTCTCTCCACAGTAGAGAGCACAAAGCATGGTAACATCCGGTAGATCTGATCATCTACTTATCAAGGCAAAAAGAAAACTTCGTTAGAGCTTCTGAGGTTACAATTTTTGCTCTTTTACAGCTGTTGAGGCTATTACACAAAATTTTTAGCCTTGAATGGGGTTCCAAGGGGCAGCAATCAACGGGCGCTTCGGAAGGCTTCCCGTCACCTTTTTTTTACAATGCTTGCCTCTCAGGCTATTACACAATTTTGCAAGGTTTTCTATATATTTTATTTTATAAAGTCTTTTTAAAAAAAAATTAATAATATTTTTATATATTTAATTATTTTTTAAATATATATTTAAAAATAATTAAAAATATAAATAAAAAACTATTAAATTAATTAACAAAAAACTTAAAAAAAAAAAAAAAACAATTTCAAACCTTTTCTTTATGCAAAAATTTTTCTTTTGTTTTTCGAAGCGGAGGGGAATCGATCCCCCAACCTACCGCTTGCAAGAGGGGTGTACAACCGCTACACCACATGGCTCAGATGGACTATCAAGGCACCTCGTGCCTCTTATACTATTCCCGATGCTAACTTCACAAAAAAAATTATGGGTGGGTTTTGAACCCTGAACCTCACCGCAGCTAACCGAAACACCTTGCCGCCACACCACGTCACCTGACGTGTTTACAATGGAAGAGCACACGTTAATAAACACAATTCAAAGTTGCAGCGTTTAAAAAAAATAAAATTTTAGTCCCACATGCAGTGGGCAAAGGGTATGGGAACAGTTTTAATATGCGTGTGGGCGCATAATCAAACGATTGCCTTCGGGCAATCACCAACGCTCTTTTGCTGTTGTCGATGAATGATGAACCTCCATGCGTGCCACATCAACAAACTGATAATCACCACATGGTGACTTCTTTGCCACTCGCTCGTGCCATGTCCATGCTTGTGCTACCATGTCATTGCCTCGAGATTCATGCCCAAGTGCGCCAGCTCAGCCTATCTAGTCAGCACCTATGTGTCACCTTGAGATTTGTGCCTAGCTACCACCTCAACCAGTGCCTACCTTGAGATCTATGCCCCTGGCCTCGGATCTCATGCCTCCATGCCTGTGCCTCAAAAAACATTCCCGAATTTGATACCAGTGAGCCAAATCGGGCGATTAAATAAAAATAATATTTATTAAACTCAAAAAATTACATTGAAACCTCACGAAATTCTAATATTTATAGGGAGTAGGAGGTTATGGAGGAAGGGGAGGTGGAAGGATAAGAAAGGAGGTGGTGGAGGTATTGTCGGCGAGGGGGGATGAGGAGGAATAAGGGATGAGGAGGAAGCGGGAAAGGTGGCAGGAAATATGGGAGGAGAGAATTTAGGCGAGGGAGTTCAAAAACCAAAAAATCATGCCGACAACACTTTGCCGACAAATACACAATGCATTCACACTTGGGCCTAGAAATATCTAGACATTTCTGGGCCTAAACCCTTTTCACACTTGCAACATGTGGATATTGGTGAAGTGGTGCAATCATGATCACAAGCAACATGAGCATGATGATCGAGCACTATGGCTTGAAGTTAAGAAAAACATCATCAAAAACTAAAAAACATTGCTAGAATGGCATATGGCACCAGAAAATAGAGAAAATCATTGAAAACATCAAAGTGATGATGAAAAATGTTGGGTGATGTCGAAAACATGTAAACTTACATTAAAAAATGGATAACATCATCGAAGGATGTTGAAAATTTTTGGATTTTCTATAGAAAGTGTAGGTGTGATCTAAAAATAGCTGGTGTTGTAGATCCAATGTGAGTTGAGGTACATAAAGTAAAGCAATAAAACAAAAGGTGCATGGCTTGGTGGGTGTCTACGCAACAATTATAACTATGTTTGCAAGTTCACTGGCAAATGGAAGAGTAAGATGATAAATCATTGATCGATTGAGGGTGGAAACTGTGAGCCACAACTACCAATTCCATGATGAATTACGATGATAAATATGGGAGGTAACAAAAAATAAAGGTGGCCATGGATGTGTAGATCAATGGTGTCATGTAGAAGACAAGTCCAAAATTACAAAGTTTTATTTGAGGAGGTTGTTGTATTACCATAGAAACAACAAGGGAGACCATAAAGTAGTGTTTGAGAACAAGATGAGGTCCAAGAAAAGATGTGATCAAATATCAAGGTGCAGTGGATGAAGCAATAAGCTATTAGACAATCAAGAAAGCTGGTGTATGGGAAAAATAGATCCACTAGGAAATGGAATGGATGATGATGAGTGTCGTTGAGTCTCATCATTTAATCTCAATGCTTTATCAATTCGGGGTGGTGTCCAAGGCTATCTACGATAGAAAGTTAGGGCAGAGTGCAATTTAGGCATTGATATTTTAAGCATTTATTGGTGAAGTAGATTTTGCTTTAGCCATTTGGTGTCACACTAAACCTAGTCTGTAGAATGAAAACTGAAATAAATTATAGGAATTGAAAACTAAATCTAAATTGTAGAATTTAACAATTAACTACAATTGCAAGAATTGGAAATGGCTAAATTAAAATATAATCTACTTTTGCAAAATTGAAATAACAGAATTGAAATTGCTAAATTGAAATCCTAAATTACACTTGCAAAATTGAAACCTAGTTTACTCTTGCAGGATGGAAGTGATACTTGGAAATGAAACACCTGTCAATGCCCTGCCACAAAAGGTCGTCAAGCTTTTGCTATAGGAATTGACAACAAAATAAAATCTGCTGGAAATTGAAAGTTGCTAAAACATAAAAATAACTGAACATGGAAAGCAAAGAAAACAAGAAATAAATGTTTAATATAATTTTTCAGCAGACACACATAAATGTTGTACACAAACATAATAGAAAACATCAATCACATAATACAAAATAAAAACAAGAAAATGGAATCTGGAAAGCAATTTATTAATTTTGCTATAGCAAAATTATAGATTAAAACATGCCATAAAATCCCTGCTTCTAGATCTAAAAGTGGGCCCATACTTCCTGATCTAGAAGGATGTGAAAAGCACTCCTTAACTAATTAACACTCAGAACAGAAAATGATAAAATAACTACACTTTTATTGATGACAAAAAATGCTAAAAACTATTACATAAAATTACTGTACAGTCCTAATTGCTTCTATTGAAAACCCTCATCTATTCTAATTCCTAACTGGATCAACCAATGAGGGAGCTATGTTATTTATATAAATATTTACAACATATCCCATGATCAAATCAGCCTATGTGCTACTTTATAGTGATTTGCCAATAATTTTGGATCTGAAATAAAAGCAAATCTAGACAGTTTGTGTTGCAGTAGTAGTCATTGGGCCTTAGAAAGCATCAGTGGTGGAAGTACGTGGGAGGAGTCTAGAAATATATCACTCATCTTTATCCACTTCAGAATATGCCATTTCTAGGTTTATCTTAGAAGAGGATCAAAATTGATGTTTTCCATGAATGGTGGCTTTGGACGGCAAGGACGACAAAGTTAGATGGGAGATATTTTCCTTTAACCTTTTCAAACTTCTTTCCCTTTTTCCATCATAAAAAAATAGTCAAAAAACACTTTTTGTTCTCATTTCAAAGATAAGTGGCTCATTCCGAAGAGATTGTATTTCTCATTCCGAAGATGTCCGCTCATTCCGAAGAGACTGTATTTCTCATTCCGAAGATGTCTGCTCATTTCGAAGATCTTTAAAATGAACAACTGTGTGTTCTTCAAGTGATTTCATCTACATTTCTCAGGTGGGTTAGATCTCAGGATCATATTGCAATAGCCTTCATTCCTCTCCATGTGTGAATTCCATGCCTTGCCATTCATTGGTAGCTTTCTGGAATTTACATGGTAAATTACTACATTTTCCAACTCTACTGCACAGTTGTAAAATATTGGCATTTCTTACAAATTCAAATAAATTATAACATAGAAAAATTATTCAAATATCAACATGAAGGAGTACATCAAGTTGCTACTGAATTTATACACTTCATTCACCAAGTAACCATGTTGAAATAGTGCAATAGTGTTGCATAATTGTCCCTGCTTTGTTATACCTTGTTGTTGCCTATTTAGACAATGTGGGAATGCTTCTAAATAGGTCAAATGTCTTATGTAGTCCTTCTAAACTCATTTCATCAATATCCTCATGCTTTGCTTGACAACTTCAAGGTGTTCCTATAAAGTGACAACTTGATACTTTTTATATGGCTGTTTTTTTTAGATTTTCAAATTTATGATAGTCCTAATAATTTGGCTTCAATGTGGATTTCAAACAAGTTGAAGGGCAGGAAAAAATTAATAAACCATTGTGAATTTAATGGATATCAGCATACCACATTTGGTTGTTTGAAATACATATTTTTATTTGCTACTTAATCAAGCAAAAGTAGTCACAAAATGCTAAAAATAGTAAAAAACAAAGATATAATGATCCTAACATAAAATCATGCAAACACTTAACAAATATATATTCTAATAAACTATTTGGCATTTAACTTAATAATATGACAATTTTTTATATGTCAAACATAGTGTAAAAATGAGTCATTTTTAGGCCTCATCATCCCCCCCAGCTTGAACTAATGCATGCCCTCATGCATCCTAGTAGGCCATAGTAATATGTTATTTTTATCCTTATGAAAAACATCCTTTGCCACCTGCTACCTAAGAAATTTCTCCTTGCTGCACTACACCAAGCATTTTTTAATTTAAGCACAGGTATTTCACTTTTCTACAACCTTGCAAAAAAAAAGGTTTTAAATCAATTTTTTTTTTTTTTATTCTGTTTTTTTTTTCTTTTCTTGCATATATATATATATTTCATTTGCAACTTGCAACTTTTTAACTTCTGCACTTTCATCCTTCAATATTACAATTTCTGCAACTACTGCAATTTTAACTCTTTTTCTGCCCTTCTACAAGTTTTAGTGCTGCAAGGTACCTCTTAAAGGCTTGGTATCATGTGATTCATCTTGCAATAGCCTTATTGTGGAACCATATTTGGCAGATGCAGTACTACTGGTGAAATTTTTTGTCTTAACAACATTTCATCCTGAATGCCTATTTCTATTGTTTGCACCTTTTGAACAAAATTGATAAAATTTTGATTTTGAAATGCTTGAGGGATGTACTTACTTGTGGTAGAGCCTTATAAACCTCAATATTTGATGTACCCTACTCTTTTTGCTATTTTGTAGCATTTTCAACAATTTTGGTGCAGTTTCTGCTCATTCCGAAGATATCCTGCTCATTTCGAAGATATGCATGTTCATTTCGAAGATATGACTATTCATTCCGAATATGCATCAAAAAATATAGAAATGACCTCCTATGCAAAATTTAGCTGTATATTATATTGTGGGCCCATATCTAGAGTGTATAAGCTTTCCATAACATCAAAAATCCCTTCTTCATCCTTTTTTTTATATGTTATTCTTTGTTTTGTATGTTGTTGTTTTATTCTAGTAGTACTAAAATAGAACCTTCAAGTGCATTTTTCTGATTATCCTCCTTCAATTTATCAAAAAATTGTGAGATAAACTTGTAGTCCTACTTCTCAAACATGCCCTACTAATTGAGATAGATTTTATGCCATGTCTGTCCCAAAATCAGGTTTTTGTACAGTTTTGAAATTCTCATGCAACTAAGGGCAAAAGGGGGTGTTTCTTGACATTTTGATCATGTTCCATTTTCAACTTACCAATATTGTATGAATATTTTATGCCAAATACTGATTATCATACATTAAATTCTAAATGCTTACTATGACTTAAATTCAAGAAACTCATACCTTACTGTCCTGAAAATTAATCATGCACCTTACAAGCTGCTTCTGATGATTGTTAGCAGACTATCTAAAAACATAAAAATAACACATGTACAATGTGAGATTAGTACAATGGTGGAATAATGATGGGTATATCAACAAGGCAATACATACTGGAAAATCAGTTTTCATGGAAGCCAACTCAGTAGCGCCTCCAAGAAGGTTTTCACTACTGAATTATTCGTTTTTTTTTTCGTTTTTTTTTCATTTTTTTTTCATCTTTTTTTTTTCATTTTTTTTTCATCTTTTTTTTTTTCATTTTTTCTTTCATCAGAAGAGGCTGCCATTTCTAATTTTCAACCAACTTCTATTCCCTTTTTTTTTTTGTAAGTGCTTCAATGAGAGAGAACATCTCTCACTCTTATTTGGATAAGACCAATCCTTATTCTACAAAAACATGTCAATTGTTGTATGAAAACACCATCTATTTATGTTGAAACCTGCAACATTGATGCAACCTTCCTTTCTAGATGAGCAGTAAGAATCTTCATACATCATAATTGCCTCCTTAGTGCTGGAAATGAAGTATTGGCTCCATTGTTCCTCTTCCTTGCTGAAATTGATGCTTATCCTCATGTATCCCCATTTTGTGGGACATGCCTTTGCTGCAAAAAAAAAAAATTCTCTCTTTTTTTCTTGTTTTTTTTTTTTTATTTTTCTTGTCTTGCTTGTACCCAAGAAGGAAGTTCACAAACAAGACTATTCTTCTTTTTGCTTTTCTTGTATTTTTTTTTATTTTTGTCAAACTTTTTATCATCACTCTGAATCTGACATTGAAGAGAAATTCTCTTTCATTATGTGTACATCCAATGGAATCTCTTTCAAGAACTCCTCCTTAGTTAATGGTGCATGGTATACCCAAAGGCAATGTCCATTCACCACTAACATCCTCCATGAATTACCAATGGGAGAAAGAAGCACTACTCCATATCTGAAAACTTCTTCAATCAAGTGTTGTCAATGCCTCCTAGTCTGCAAAATCTTGTCAATATGTACTTGAATCAATTAAATACCAATTCCCAAAAGATGTTAAGTGCTTACATCAAGATAAAATCTTGATATACCCTTGTAGTTCCATGTAAAGGGATTGAAATATTGTTTCAAAATAGCAACAATTTTACTTTTTGTTTATAAGTCAGCCAGCTAATAATGTTCAAGAATTTTCTTGGCTACACTTCAATTTGTTTCATTCCTAGGAGGACATAATTTACCCCTTTGTAATTTATTACTAAGGATTTCAATGGAAGTAAATTTTCTATGTGCAATTTTTCTAGTTTTTCTCCTTTATCCAATGCTAATTTTTGTGTGTTTGGACTAAAGGTTTTATGTATATCTCCATTGATTTTTGTCTCTTCAAGCTCAGGTAAGTTCTTGTTTGAGCACAGTTGGATGTTACTGTAGTCAATAACATTTCTTGCAGTTTTTTTTTTTACCATATTCAGCTACATAGACAGGGGATGCCTATCCTGTATTATTCAGATTGATCATAGGTTGGGCTAAAAAAGAAATATTTTTGGTTTGCACAATAAGACAAGAAGTGTACAACTTTAGCAGATCAACTACTTGTCAGGTAGGATCACCTCTAATGATATCAACTATTGTCTATGTAGGCTAAGAATTGCTAGGTTATGGTTTAGCACGGTAAAATCCTAACAATATTTAAGTAATAATGGAAAACTCTAAGATCACCGTTAAATTATAAACTCCTATTTTGAATGTGCAAAATTTTTTGTGATTTTTTTTTTTTAATAGATTCAGCTTACATAGACAGGGGTTTCCTATATTGTATTATTCATATTGGCCACAGGTTGGGCTGAAGGTGGTGGTTGATTCACTTGCCCTGTTTGTTGTTGTTGGGATCTCTCTTTGAGAAGAATTCAGACTAGGCAACAAATTTTACATCTCTAAGTTGTGGAAGTAAATGACATTCATCAGTGATATGTCCTTGTGAAAAAATGCTACATGTAGCTAATATGGATATTTTGATCAAGGGATAGTCTTGTATATCTACCATGATATCTTTCCCAACACCTAGTACAAATTTTTTATACTACCCTGATGATATGGATATAAAAATGGCAGTACTAGCAGATGGCTCTTCTAAATATTTTAAGAGATCTTATGTTTCTTGATAATGAGGATGATGAATTCTTTCAATTTTTATCAAGAATTTCAAACATAGGCAATTTAATCCCCAAGTATGAATATCACCTCCTTGTGGTTGCTTATTTTCTAAATGGACTGAAATGCAACTATCAATAATTATTATTTATACTAGTTATTGCATTCATATTTTAATCTAAACTTCATAACTTAGCACAATAATAATTATTTGACTACTTTTACCCTCTAACAACACCATGATCCCCGACAACGGTGCCAAAATGATGAGTTTCATTGAGTCTCATCATTTAATCTCAATGATTTATCAATATGGGGTGGTGTCCAAGGCTATCTATGATAGAAAGTTAGGGCAGAGTGCAATTCAGGCATTGAGATTTTAAGCATTTATTGGTGAAGCAGATTTTGGTTTAGCCTTTTGGTGTCACACTAAACCTAGTATGTAGAATGGAAACTGAAATAAATTATAGGAATTGAAAACTAAATCTAAATTGCAGAATTTAACAATTAACTACAATTGCAAGAATTGAAAATAGCTGAATTAAAATATAATCTACTTTTGCAGAATTGAAATAACATAATTGAAATCCTAAATTACGCTTATAAATTTGAAACCTAGTTTACTCTTGTAGAATGGAATTGATACTTGGAAATGAAACACCTGTCAATGCCCTACCACAAAGGTCATCAAGCTTCTACTATAGGAATTGACAGCAAAATCAAATCTACTGAAAATTGAAATCTATTGAAACATAAAAATAACAGAACATGGATAGCAAAGGAAATAAGAAATAAATGTTTAATCTAATTTGTCAGCTGATATACACATAAATTTTGCACACAAACATAATAGAAAACATCAATCACATAATACAAAATAAAAACAAGAAAATAAAATCTGGCAAGCAATCTATTAATTCTGCTGCAGCAAAATTACAGATTAAAACCTGCCATAAAATCCCTCCTTATAGATCTGAAAGTGGGCCCATACTTCCTGATCTATAAGGAGGTGAAAAGAACTCCTTAACTAATTAACACTCAGAATAGAAAATGATAAAATAACTACACTTTTATTGATGACAAAACATGCTAAAAATTGATACAAAAAATTACTGTACAGTCTTAATTGTTGCTATTGAAAACCCTCCTCTATTCTAATTCCTAACTGGATCAACCAAGGAGGGAGTTGTGTTATTTATATAAATATTTACAACATATCCCATGCTCAAATCAGCCTATGTGCTACTTTACAGTGATTTGCCAATAATTTTGGATCAAAAATAAAAGCAAATATGGATATTTTGTGTTGCAGTAGTAGTCATTGGCCCTTATAAAGCATCTTCAGTGGTGGGAGTACATGGGGGGAGTCTAGAAATATCTCACACATATTTCTCCACTTCATAATATGCCATTTATATCTTGCAAACAACTTCCTATTATGCTACAGTTTTTCTAGGTTTATCTTAGAAGAGGATATAAATTGATCTTTTCCATGAATGGTGGCTTTGGAAGGTAAGGACGACAAAGTCAGATGGGAGATATTTTCCTTTAACATTTTCAACCTTGTTTCCATTTTCCAACATCAAAAAATAGTCAAAAAGTCAAAAAACACTTTTTGTTCTCATTCCGAAGATAAGTGGCTCATTCCGAAGAGACTGTATTTCTCATTCCAAAGATGTCCGCTCATTCCGAAGAGACTGTATTTCTCATTTCGAAGATGTCTGCTCATTCTGAAGATCTTTGAAATGAACAACTATGTTCTCTTCAAGTGATTTCATCTGCATTTCTCAGGTGGGTTAGCTCTCAAGATCATATTGCAATAGCCTTCATTCCTCTCCATGTGTGAATTACATGCCTTGCCATTCATTAGTAGCTTGCTAGAATTTATATGGTAAATTACTGCATTTTCCAACTCTACTGCACAATTGTAAAATATTGGTATTTCTTACAAATTCAAATAAATTAGAACATGGAAAAATTATTCAAATATCAACATGAAGGAGTACATCAAGTTGCTACTGAATTTATACACTTCATTCACCAAGTAACCATGCTGAAATAGTGCAATAGTGTTGCACAATTGTCCCTGCTCTGTTATACCCTGTTTTTGCCTATTTAGACCATGTGGGAATGCTTCTAAATAGGCCAGATGTCTTTTGTAGTCCTTCTGAACTCATTCCATCTATATCATCATGCTTTGCTTGACAACTTCAATGTGTTCCTATAAAGTGGCAGCTTGCTACTTTTTATATGGCTATTTTTTTTTAGATTTTTAGATTTATGATAGTCCTAATAATTTGGCTTCAATGTGGACTTCAAACAAGTTGAATGGCAGGAAAATATTCATAAACCATTGTGAATTTAATGGATATCAGCATACCACATTTTGCTGTTTGAAATTCATATTTTTATTTGCTACTTAATCAAGCAAAAGCAGTCACAAAATGCTAAAAATAGTCAAAAACAGAGATATAATGATCCTAACATAAAATTATGCAAACACTTAACAAATATATATTATAATAAACTATTTGGAATTTAACTTAATAATATGACAATTTTTTATATGTCAAACATAGTGTAAAAATGAGGCATTTTTAGGCCTCATCAGATGACTTATCTATCTATAGGTAGAATGAGGGGGGGACTAAGATAATTTGTGTAGTGGATGAGACAAAATATGGACACAAGAAAACATAGTGAGGGGTAAGACTCAAATACTGCATCGATGTAATATGAAGAACATCAGTGGTGGCAACCAAATCGATTGAGGTGGATGTAAGGTTATAAGGGAAGATGAAATAGGTGGGGTTGGTGCAAGATAAAAAAGAGTTTTGAGTGGGGAAACTCAATGGGAAAGCTCCATGAGGGAATGGGAAGAATAGTTTACCACAGGTATGGTAATAACAACAACATCAATCGAAGAAGAGATGAAATCACCTTTAGTTGGATCTACAACAATCAAGCCTAGATCTTCAACTTCATGAAATTGTTCTTCATATTTATCTTTTTTCTGATCTGCAAGAGATAAAACTTCAATATCATCAGATAAAACAACAATAGCAATACCATCTAAAGGTAAGATAATGGGAATCTCACCCATATATTATGGTTCAAGTCCAAGTGTTGCTTCAGTATTTGTAATAGATTCTTTGTTGGTAAGAATAACTTCATCAGTAGTGGCCATTTTGGTGAGCATAGCATCTCAGATATGCTGAATTTGTGTGGAAAGTTCTCTAAGTCGATAAGATACCTCATCAAGTGAAAGATTCAAATTATACAACATGGTTTCGAATGCAAAGGAAGTGAATAAAATAGCAAAATCTATAGAAGTATCAACTTCTTTGATACCAAACCGATAAGGATTGAAAATCTAAGAATTTAGAGATGATTTTCATTGATAAAACAAGTACATTTATAGGCATGAAAATACCCTTACAATACCATGGTATTTAGAATACCAGTGGTAAAACAAGATAAACATACATTTAATGTCATACAAGATTAAATGACATATATTGATCCCTATCATTCCTCCCCATTGAATAAGAATTTAATGTTGGACAAATTAAAATAAATTAAAGATAATTTAATTTAATTTATTTAATGGGAGTTTCACACATTAAATTTTGGACATGCACCTTAAAAATGTATGTGTGCGATGCAGGATTCAAGATCAAGGGTAGTGCAAATGATGTGGAAACCAACAAGGTGGGATAAGATGAATGGTAGCATGCAAGGAAGCAAGAAACAATGTGGTGATGGCATCCAGTGCATGAAGTGGTGTGAGTAAGCAGCCAAAGGAAAATTCCATAAGAGGAGATAAAGTTGGGGTGAAGTAATTTGCAAGAGGCTAGGGAAGTTCATGCAAAAAAACCAAGCACAGATCGCGTGAGGGTACTAGGGAAAATGGAGGAGATATATAGGGATCAATAACTACAATTAAATATTGTAATTATTGATCCCTATCATATAGTTCACTCAAACACTAGGGAGATATAAGGGGTTCTGTAAAAATTGAGATTAGATAATATTTTATCAAGTTTGTCCACATATTCAAAACATTTAGTAAAAAAAATTTCTTCCACAAAACACAAGAATTGAAAGGATATTATTAAATGCAAGGGGGCCAAAAGGAATACTATCTAGAAATTTGAAAGCTTACAATTAAGAAATTAGAAAATATACCTCAAAAGGTTGAAGAATTGAAAGGTAGTAGTTGATCATATTCTAAACTAGGGAGATGTAAGGAAGCCAATATCAAAGGTTCAAAAATTAAAAGGTTTATTATTTAAAGCAAGATGGATGAAATAATTAAGAATGCATTTAATGAAAATAGTGAAGAGCTATTTCATGAACTTAGGTTTTATTCACAAAATCTTATAGAAATATTTGATGGATTCAAAGACTTGCCTATAGAGTTGAAATAAATATTCTCTTTATTTTAAAGGAAGAAAAGGAAGAGAACTTTACAACGCTAATTATATATATTCATGAAACTCTATTCAAGACTTGGTGGAATACTCAAAATATGATTGTTCTTTCATCAAAAGAGTGTTTAATGTTTTATTTGTCATTAATCACTTTTGAGTTCTTTTGAGGAATGAAATAGAAGAAAGTAAATGCTAGTAATGAACCTTTGAATCCAAGTCAATTTTATTGTGATGATATACTAACTCACCATGTTGAAGATCTACCTATAGAAAAGTAGTAGAAACAAAGAATAATAAGAAGAAACAAGAAGTGAAAGCATGCCAAGAATAAAATGGAAGAAAATACTATCAATATGAATCCAAATATCAATTTACAAGATCAAATTAAACTGAAAGAACCTGATCCAGTTGGAAATGATGAAGATTTGTATTGAAGACTAAAGTCTTCAATACCCAAATAATGTAATACAGGGGGGTGTTGGAATATATTACATTATTTGGTACATGCCAATGTACCAAATAGGGTACATTATTAGATTAGGAGAATATCTTACAATAAGATTTAAATAGTTAATCCATGCAATGTAACAAATGCACAAGTGTTAGAATGTGCAATGATGTAAATGTGCATGTAGTCCACATGTACATGAGTCATAGGATAGGTAGTTGAAGAGTCATGGGCCAAAAGGGATACATCTTCCTATATATATATATATGTATATGTGTGTGTGTATGCCTTTTACATAGAGAGTGAGAAAGAGAGAGAGAGGAAGTATAGTGATTTTAGTAGGTACAATGTAGCTCATGCATTTTTTCTGGTTTTCAAGTCCTTTATTAGATTATATTTTACTATTTTTGTTAGCTTTCATTAATGTGTTTTTTTGAGTTATTGTAGAAGTCTCTCATATAATTTTCCTACATATTATATTGTCATTATCATATAGTTAACATTGCTTGCTCATTTTAGATATTGTGGTTACATTTCCTTTAGTATAAATCATAAAAATCTAACAAGTGCTACAATTTTGATGAGACCTTTCTCTACCTTCTATAAGCTCCCTAACAATGCTCTATCTTCTTTGGTTGGATCTTCTTGCATTGTAGAAATTTTTCTTTATGCTTATGCTTAAGTAAGATATTTGGATCCATTTTATGTTCCTTTATACTATTTCTTAAATAATTACTATATTTGACCTTATCTCGTAATATTTATTTCATTTTTATTGCACCTTCAAGGGTTTTCTTCACCATGCAGATATTAACTTCTATGATTTTAATTTATTTATTTAAATTATAAAAAATTGAACGTAAAATATAAAAGAAAAAAATGTTAGTTGAGATATATATGATAAAAGAAAAAATTCAAATTTATTACAACTAAAGTCTCACCTCAGCCACATCCCTTGCATCCTTAGCAATTGCAACTTACTTCTTATCAGAAGCCCATTGGTTAAAATATGTTTGGGTTTTAGCATTAATATTATTTAATCTATTCAACATTGATGTAGATATTTGTGAGCATTAAAAATGTTTTGTATTATTCTAATAAAATTTAGAAAAACATGCTTAATCAAGATTTAGACGGAAGAACAATGGAGCACTCTGGTGATGGTGATGGAAATTTCAATTTTTGGGTAGGCAATAAAACTGAATCCAATAATGGTGATGGAAACGATCCAAAGAACCCTACCGGTAATGGCAAAGACATCAGCTTGGAAGATAGGTGTATTCATGACCCAAATGGACCCTTTCTGGAGGCCACACCACTAGTGGTTATGTTTGACATGCAACTTTTGAAGATTAAACCATTAGCAAACACCTTTCAAGCCAGTATCAATATTCTCCCCACAAGTCTTATGCTAATAAATTTAGAATCCAAGGACATGTGGTTGTTTCTTCTGAGTCAAACTCTTGCACCCACAATGGAAAGAAGATCTCCATTTCTCCTGGTGTTATGAACTCAATTATCAGTCGAATCTCTTTATTACTAATAGAGAAATTTGTAGGAGGCTGACCTAACATTGAATCAATCAAAAAATGGGCATCGACCAAATGGCATCCTAGTGGATCCATGGAAATAAAGGCCATGTCTAGAGGTTTTTTCCTCATAAGCCTCAACAACGCGTAAGACACCAACCGCATCTTGATTATTGGACCTTGGTTCTATGACTGTAGAAGCTTATTCCTACAAAAATGGGTGGAGTGGGATGAGAGGATTTTTCTTCTAGTTGCTAAAGTTGTTGGGGAATTTTTTACCCTTAATCCTATGACAAAAGTGTAGTCAAGGCTAACTAATTCTAGAATCTGTGTGATGATAAATCTTGATTCGGAGTTACCCACCTATGTGGTTCTTGTCTGTGGCCCCAAAAGAAGATGCTAGGCCATTTTTTATGAAAACAAACTAGCATTTTGTATTAAGTGCCACACCCAGTATCACTTGAAGACCCAATATCCATTGTTGAGAAAGAATACTACAAAAAAGTTGACCCAAAAATTACCAGTAGCTAACTCTAATGATGGACCTATTCATAGAAAGAAAGTTTACCAAGCTAAGATGACTCAGAAGCTGGCCACCACCATGGACACTAGGAATCCTGTTGCTATGCAAAGAAGTCCTAAAGGGGAAGGAAAAAGAGGTAATCACTCCATACCTGAATCTTCTCACTCTAATAAAAATTGCTCACTATTTCTTAAAACAAACCCTTTTGGTCCTTTGTGTGATTCTATAGAGGATCTTGTCAGTGATCTCATAAACAAACCTTTTTAGCCCTGTTCCAATGACTATGAGATTATGCAATCCTCTTCACATCTAGGACCTTCTGGACTTAATTTATATGCTAAATATTTAAAATTTATTCAATGAGATTCTAGCAAACCCTCAAATTAGCAAGACCCTATGCTCAATGTGTCTATACCCATATCTCCCATCCTGGTGAAGATGTCCTTAGTTTTGGGCTGAAAGATCTTAATCCAAATCCTGATAACCAAAACCCTAGCCCTCAAAAATTTATTTCAAAAAATTAAAAGAAAATTTTAGCTAACACAGATTGTGAAAAAGCAAAAAGAGGGAGTTCTAGTAAACAAGATTTAAGGCAAAAGGAATTTGAAGAGGGTATTTCTAATGGCTCTCAACCCACTATTATATCCTCTTCAACTGAGCAGGATCATTCTAAGGTTTCCATAGATGAGATGAATAGAACCAAACCCCCTTCGACACCTTCACATGGAGGAGATAAGAAATATTTAAAGTCTTCCAAATTAAGATTCTCTCATGGAAATTGAGAGCTCTTAATGGATGGACCAAGTAGAGAATCCTTTCATCCATGAGAAAATATATTAATTTGACCATCATCTTGTTGTAGGAAACCAAGATCAATGAAAACTACTAAGATAGAGTTATTAAGGCTATATGGAAAATTTTGGAGTTGGTACCAGCCCTATCAGAGGAGCATTTGGTGGTCTTATGTGCTTATGGGACCCTGCTAAAGTAGAAGGTCATATTTTATAATATTTTAATAGGATCACCAACATTACTTTTTTTTGTAAAGATTCAAATGTTTAGTGGGTTTTATATAATGTGTATGATCCTAATAATATATATGGCCGATGAGAACTATGGTTTTCTATGAGGCAGTTGCGACAGATATTCCAGAGTCATCCTTGGATGATAGCTGATGATTTCAACTCACTGCTATACCCTACTAGCAAAAAAAAGAGGAACTCCTATCCCACTTCAGATTTTTGAATATTTTTCTGAATTCATTAATGAGTTTGGTCTTATGGACATCCACCTTCAAGGGAGTAAATTTACTTGGACCAATAGTAGAGTGGGGACACAACATATTTTAATGCAATTGGATATATTTATCATTTACTACAAAGATCTTAAATCCTTTGGATATGCAATTATCCATACTCTTCCTTGGATTGGGTATGACCACAACCCTCTAGTTTTAGAGAGGTTGAACACTACCTATTTCAAGTATCCTTTCTGGTTCAAACCTATGTGGATTCAACACCCAGATTTCAAAAGCAAAGTACTTGAATGGTGGAGCAGATATTTTCCTATCAACCCAATTGTAAGATTAACTTAAATTCTCTGGTATACCAAGAAAACATAAAAATATGGAACAAGGAAACCTTCAAGAATTTATTTAAGGCAAAAATAATCATTAGTGATAAGATCTGGACCATTGAAAATCATATCCAATATGAGGACCATGATGTGCAATGCAGGGAACAAGAAAGATAGCTACTGGATAAATATCACAATATTTTTTCCATGGAGAAAACCTTTTTGTGGTAAAATATAAGAGCTCTTTGGATCAATCAAGGTGATTTCCATACAAAGTATTTCCATGCTCTTACCCTCTGACATAGAAGCATAAACAAAATTATAAATTTGATCAGGTTGGATGGCACTGGCATGGAAAATGAAGATGAGGTGAGATGTGAAGTTGTAACATATTTCCAAAAAATTATTGGAGCGGGTCAACTGAGTAACCCTCAAGCTACTGATTCCCTTATCCAAAATATTCCATGTTTAGTCTCTAATGAAAATAATGATAGACTGTTGGCTGAATTTTTTGTAGACGGAATTAAATATGCTCTATTTTCCATGTTTTCTAATAAAGCACCTGGGCCTAATGGTTTCTCTCCCCACTTATTTTAGCATTTTTGGGACATTATCAGCACTAATGTAACCAAAGCCATTTAGTTTGCTCAAGCAACCAAGCACATCCTGAGAGACTTCAACTCCACCTTTATCACCCTTATACCAAAGACTCAGAAATGTAGAACAATTTATATTATAGGTATATTAGCTTGTGCAATATCATCAAAAAAATTTGACCAAGACCATTACCAACATAATGAAGAAATTGCTCCCTGGTATTATTGATTTATGTTATGGCAGCTTGGTCAAGGAAAGGCTTATAACTGACAGTATAATAACTATTTACGAAATCCTCCACTCTATCTCAAAAAACAAAAATCCAAGCCTTTTTCTCAAGTTAGATATCACCAAGGCGTTTGACAGGGTCTCTTGGAGTTTTTATGTGTTGTGCTAGCAAAATTCAGCTTTCATCCAGAGTGGATTGCCCTAATTTGGGAATGTCTTTTGTCTGTCTGGTTTTCTATCATTGTAAATGGTGCTACTACTGGGTATTTCAAGAGAAACCAAGGAATCAGGTAGGGGGATCCTCTTTCCCCTTATTTATTCATTATTCTTGTAGAATCCCTTGGTAGGGCACTAAATTTTGCTTGCTCTAATGGTATTGTCTCTAGGATAAAGGTCTCCTTCATCTCCAAATCGATCATGCATCAACAATTTGTTGATGATACATTACTAGAAACCAAAGATTCAATTCTTGAAGCAAGGGAAATCAAGAATACCCTAGTCTCCTATGAGCTTGCTGCTGGACAAAAGGTTAATTTTTAGAAAAGTAAACTGTATTTCCTAAATACTCCCATTGATAGACAACAAATGATTGCCAAAATCCTGAGCTACAACATATCAAGCCTTCCTTCCATATATCTTGGTATACCTATTTTACATGTTAAACCTCCTACAAATGTATGGAACAACATCTTGGATAAAATTCAAAAAATGTTGTCCAGGTGGAAATGTTATCTCCTCAGCCAGACAGTGAAAGTGACTCTTGTCGAAGCTTGTTTGCAGGGCATTTTGCCGTATTTCTTATCTGTATTTAAAGCTCCAACTTCTATCTGCAAGAATATTTAAAATATACAAATGATATTTCTATAGTTATTAAGAAAAAATACTTATAAAATTTCCCTGGTTTCTTGGGACAAGTTCTGTTTGAATAAGAATCAGGGAGGGTTGGGTTTTTAGAAAAGCTAGTAAGATGAATTCTACTCTCATTGGTAAGCAAGGTTGGATAATTATCTAAAATGAAAAAGCCACCTGGATCAATATCATAAAGGATAAATACCTATAGTATCGATCCTTTCTAAGTGATGAACCACTTCCAGTTGGATCACATTTTTGGAACTTTGTGATTAATACGAGATCCATCCTAAAATTTGGGCTTAGGCGAAAGCTGGAAAATGGAACATCTATTGACTTCTAGGAGGATATATGGCTCAACAATAACCCTCTAATCAGTGATTCTAGTATCTCCTGCATCAAGCCAATCACTAATTTCCTATTTTATTCTAAGATATGTAGTTTCTTTTCTAGAAACTATAACGGAGCCATATTTAAGCCCTTTCCCTCTATCAATATTAGCATTACCCAATCCTCTACTTTTTTCATTATTGTTGGTTTGTTACACAACACTATCATTCCTAGTAACCCAAATGCTTTAGACTCTCCATTCTAGAATATTTGTGAGGATGGGATTTATACTATTAAGTTTACCTACTATGCCCAAATCATAGAAGTCAACTCTTGGCTTGAATTTAAGATTGTCTGGTTGAAAAGGCTAATCCCTAAAGTTACCCATCTTTTTTGGCTTGCTTCTTTAAAAAAAATCTTGACCATTGACAATCTAATCCACAGAGGCCTAATACTCCCTAATCATTGTATCCTCTATAAAAATAGCTAGGAATTTGTGATCCATATCTTTCTTGAGTGCCCATTCTCTAATGAAGTGTTGTCTTCCTTTCTCAAGTTGGCCAACATGTCTTGGGTATACCCAAAAACTCTTGTTGATGTCTACCATAAATGGCCAAATCTATTTTTGAATCCAAAAATTCATGCTTTTGGTCATATTATTTTCCTCATTTTTTATGGTAGGTATGGTTGGAGAGGAACAACATAATATTTGGTGTTGCTGCAAAATATGCCAGATCAGTGTTCTCCTGAGCTCTATAATTTACCATTAAGAATACCAATCTCATCCAAGCTGAAAATCCTAAGAACCAATAGGAATTATCCATTTTCAATACTCTCAAATTTTAGATTGACACCCACCCTCAGGGTCCTCCAAAACCTAACAAGTCAATGGTGAAATGAATTCTCCTGCCTTGTGGATGGGTCAAGCTCAACGTTGATGAAGCCTCAAAGGGAAACCCTGGTAGGGCTGTAGGATGTGGTCTTTTCAAAAATAGTCAAGCTAAATTCCTGTACACATTTACTGATTCCATGGGAATTCAAACCAATAATTTTGCTAAATCCTGTGCATTATAATTTAGCCTCCTCATTTGAAAGTGGGTTTGGTTTTAAAGACTTATCATAGAGAGTGATTCTATGAATATCATTCGATGCATATAAAAATTTCAGCTTCCTGCCTAGAGCATGTTCAATGTTGTCCAAGAAAGCTTGAATATAATTGAAGGCATATGACATGTTACAATTCAATATGTTTATTGAGAAGGAAACAAAGCTTCTGACCTCCTTCCCAATCAAGGAGTTGAATAGGATAACCTCCAAGTCTGGTACGACAATTTCCCTCAATGAATTGTGGTCCACATTAATGCAAATAGAAATATTAATATTTAACTAGTTGTCGGTGTTTATGTGGCTAATTTGGGGCCTAGTGGTTGGACATGGTTTTTGTGACATGGATGCCAGCACATATCCTATTTTCCGTTATACACTTTTATGCAATCCATATTAGGGTAATTTTTAGGATATATGGAGAGTTCACAAGGAAACTGTCATCTATGAGACTATGTGGCAAGGAATATGGAAAGTTCACAAGGCAACTATCACCCGTGAACCTAGGTGGCAAGGAATGGAAAATAAAACTACTAATTTCCAGCATAGTGGAAGTGGTTGCTCCAATAAGCTCACATATTGAACCTTGTTGAGCCAAATGTTGTAATCTTGGTTAGGCTTTCAACATTTGTTTTTTTATTTTTTTTTGTTACTATTGCTATATTTTAGACCCTTATTCCTTTTTGTTTTTGTCTGCACATTCTTTAAGGTTTAAAGTTGGTTGTTTTGTTTCCCTCTGGGGTTGTTTATTTTTTAGTTTAGTTAGTTCACTTCTGGCTAGTTGTCTTTTCTGCATTTGTGTAAACTATTTTGGGACCTTTCAAAACTATTTTTATCAACCAATCAATATATATATATATATATATATATATATATATATTTAAAACTTCATCATTGTAGAAACATGTAGACTTCATTGAGCCTGATTTAGCTTGATGAAATAGATCACCAAGGTTTTTTGGTTCATTTTAACCAGAGAAAAAACATCTTCCTTTTTAGAAAAAAATTATATCAAGCATTTTACTCATTGAAAATATCTTTCCTTTTAGAAAAAAATTATGAGAGGTCAATATAGGGGTGGAAAATATTTTTTCTAGTACGAGTGCAGGGGGCACTAAGTTAGACTCTGTCTGACTTTCCAAATATTTCTTTTACAACAAATATTTCAATGTAAGAAATTTTGAGTGCAATATTAGATAATCCTCCACTAGATAAGGATTTTCTATTATAGGGCAACATTCATGGGTTCAAAGTGATATATGTGCTTCAATATCCATACACATATTGAAGCATAACAAGAGAGCAAGGATATTGAAGCACATATGTCAATTTGAACCCTTGAATGTTGCCTTGTAATATAAAATCCTCATCCAATGGGGGATTATCTGATCCTGCACTCAAAATTTATTACATTGAAATATTTGTTGTAAAAGAAATATTTGTAAAGTGAGACATAGTCTAACTTGGTACCCCTTGTAATATTACTAGAAAAAAATATTTTCCACCCTTGTATTCACTTCTCATAAATTTTTTTCTAAAAGAGAAGATATTTTTTCGCATATCTTGAAGCACATATATCACTTTGAACCCTTGAATATTGCCCTGTAGTAAAAATATTCATCTAGTGGAGGATTTTATAATTCTTCACTCAAAATTTCTTACATTAAAATATTTGTTGTAAAAGAAATATTTGGGAAGTCAGACAGAGTCTAACTTGGTGCTCCCTGCAATCTTACTAGAAAAAATCATTTTCCACCCCTATATTGACCTCTCATAAATTATTTTTGTGGTGGATGAGGTGATGGCATCATCTACTACTTTCTTACAGTGAATTGTAGGGAGGTGCCTAAAAATATTCAAAGAAGATTTTGTTAAAGAAAATAAATTTGAATAAAATGAATATATATATTTTAAAATAAAAACACTTACCCGATGAGGATGAGATGTGTTGCACCTCTATAAAATATGAAGGAATGTCAGTGTGGGTGGGGACAACACGTAACACTAAAAACATATGAAAAATAAAATAACAATTATTATAATTTCAACTAAATAAATGGATACAAAGAAGCACAAAATTGTAAACTTACTTGTCATATGGGTGGCCTCACTAGATTCACATTACACATTATGTGTAGGCTGACATGGAAGAGAAAATCTAGGAAAATAAGCATACCTCAAACCTTTTAGAAACCTCTACAAGAGTGTTTCTTCTGACTATGTTTCAAATGAATCACCAATGTCTTCTAGCATAAAACCCTTACAACATCATACCATTTAGTCATGGTAGTGGTTGCCCTTCTCTGCATTTTGGTGTAAAATTAAAAATGGAAAACATGTACTATAAAAAATTATTTCTTGGTGAAATATGCAATTTTACCTTCACCTCTTGAGCTGACATGGCCATGCTTACTAAGGTAGGGTGCAACAAAATCAGTATATTTGTATTCTATACATTGTAAAAATATTCATAATCAAATCCAAGAATATAATTACACATCGTCATTGTCATCACTATTTTTTTTGGATGCTATGGAGTTCTACTTTGATGCACTACAAAATATATGTACAACAATCAAATTTTTGGTGGTGAAGAAACTGAACTAGATAGGTCAATCCCTCGAATATAATGTTTGTTGGTCTTCCTTGCAGAATGAGTCTTACTTGGAATAATTTGATAAAAGCCTTAAGAATTTTATTTTTAATAAATGAATTAGTTAATCCCCTTCTACACTTAGAGGAAAAAACTACAAAAAAATATCATTAGTTGAGAAATCATAAATTTTAAATTTTGAACTTCAAAGAACATAAAGAATTATACATGTTATTTATTCTAAAGAGATACCAAAGTTGGTTTCCATGAATGTTTTGTCATCTATTGATAGCAACAACTTCACAGTGATGGGATCAACATCCCTATAAGAGAGGCCTATCAATCTCTCCAAATACATAAAGGATAAAGTCCTTGGAGTAATCTAGATTAACTAGCATAGGGACCTAGGCTATTGTTTCTTTGATGTTCTTGAAGGAACTTTATTATATATCCATCTATTTAAAATCCATTTCCTTTTTTAGCATTTTAGTCATTGGCTTGACTATTTGAGAAAAATCTAAAATGAATTTCCACACAAATTTGATTTATCCAAAAAAAATTTGGAGCCCCTTCTTGTTTAGTGGTAGAGGAAGGGATAGAAATAAGTTCACCTTGTCTAGATCAAAATCTAGACTTGTTTTTGTAATTACCCAAAATTCAACAATGAGAAAATACATAGAAAGAATTTTTTTTTACTAAGGATAAGGATTCATAAACCCCTATCCTATTCCTAATTGGTCTATTTTTTTGAAAACCCCTATATTTTCCTAAAGAGCTACATCTCAATAAATACCATAATACAAATCCATTTGTGTAGGTGTATTAGGTGTTACCAAAAATAAGTTTATTTTTCTCATAAGTTTATTTTTCTCATCACTATTCATGACCTAAGCTTATCACCTTCAACCAATCGAAGGTATACGTCCATCACCATACCATACATAATCCAGTCTATGTAGGTATGCTATGTGCATTACAAGTTAAGTTATCCATATCATCTCCATGATGAGCTATCTTAACTCATATGCAGTCTTTCCTAACTTGATCATCATTCTTCCTAAGGGGTATTAATACCTTAGGTCTACCATGTTCACCCTAAGGGGATCTCAATCCCTCGGGTCATCCTCTAAGTTCACCCTAGAACTCTTGACTTAGATTTATTTTGTTTTAAAAAGGAAAACAAAGATAAATAAGATACTAAATCTAACAAAATATTCCATAGAACAAGCAAAGATACAAGGAAGGAGGCATTAATTTAAAATATATATACAATAATTGAAAGGAATTCAAATGCATCTATAGATAGCTCAAGTAGTAGCTTTAAGGTGCATATTCCAATAATTGAATAATTATTACATATAAATAAGTATGGTAAATCTTCCATACATTTTATAATAATATATCACATCAATTTCATCAAGGAAATATTCCCACATGGCTATTCCATTCAAGCGTAAGTAAATAATTATAGATAGAATCAAACCAATACATCAGTTCCAACTACCTCCTTGGTAAACCTCAACTTCCATCGATCATTTAATGATAATAGGAGATTAGGGCACTGATGGTTCCATGATAGAAATTCTCCTAAATGCATTTACTCATTTCTTTGCCAAATTACAACTATACATTTAAATCAAGCATCTAACCATATATTGCATAGTTGATATCATAAACTCATTATTTTTATTTCCCCTCATCAACCCAAGAGAGTCTTTCAAAAATACAACTAGATCATACGTTCCACTCAATTTTAATTCATCCAGCCCATATTTGACAAGTTAAAGTCCCATACCTTTAATAATCAAATATTCTAGGTTCCTTCATTCAAGAAATTACCATTTTCTCTTGTTTAATAAATTAAAGTCGGGGGAACAAAAGTCAAGCTGAATGGTAGAGACGTTTTTCGCAGGACTGCCCAAACTTCCGAACTCGTTTCGGCCATATCTCACTCATCCGAACTCGGATTGAGCTAAAATTTTGAGGGTAGATGCCTAAAAAACCCTAGAATGTCTCCACAAATTTTCATATCATTTGGAGCAACACAGATCCTAGCGCATCCCTATGTGTGAACGATATATTTGGCAAGCGGCTATGCGAGGGTTTCATCTGGGTTGAGTGCAAGCAGCTCCAGAGGTTGGTTTTTAGGGCCTTCGGGCCCTAGCGGCCAATATTTTTGTGGTTTATGCTCAATATTTTAGTAGGAAATGTTGTAGGGGATACAATATGGGTTAGAAATTTGTCTTTCAACAGATCATACTGTGAACTTGAGTGACAACGGCTTCCAATTTGCTGCACAAAAGAAAAGTGAAAACCATACCTTTCCACGACGTCTAGGGCAAGGATTAAAGAGACCACGAAATAAGTTTCAAGCAATTGATCAAAAAATGGCTCATATCTCAAGTGAATCTGGTGCTAAGGTGCACCCACAAAATAATTCTACTATGAAAACCCTTGTCAAGGGTAAGAATTTTGAAGACTCAGTCCCAAAAATGAATTTTAGGGATGCCCTTCATGGTGGACAGCCTCAGCCCAATGCTAATATCAATATTAGGGCTTCTCATAAACCTCTAAGAATGCCTAATATTGATCCTAGGAAAACGGAGTCAGGATGTCTTAAAGCAATTGATGGAACTCCTATTGTTAAGCTTGATATGGGTAACATTCAGACTGGCATTGAAGATTTGGAAAAAAGAGGACTAATTTTTCGGTTCGTGGGTTTTCGTCCGAGTCTATCTGCTTTCAAAGTCTAGGCTGCAAAAATCTAGAAAACTAAAGGTGAGTTACAAATCTCTATTTATCCAAATGGTTATTTTCTTGTTTTATTTGCTAATAATGAAGATAGAGAGAAAAATTTTCAAGGGGGTCCTTGGTTTTTTGGAAGGGTAGGGCTTTTCATGAAGCCCCGGCATACTAAATTTAAAGCCGAAGAAGAGATGCCTTCTATAGCTCCCGTGTGGGTTAGACTCTTTGGCCTCCCTATTGAATTTTGGAATCCTATTGTTTTTTCTTCAATTGGAAACTCTTTAGGAACTTTTATGATGATTGCTGATTGTACTCAAAATTTTGAACATATTATTTATGCTCGAATTTGTGTTTTAATGGATTTTGACAAACCCCTACCTAAAAAGATCACATTACAATTTGGGGAAGACACTTGGGAGCAAGTAGTGGACTATGAGAACATTCCTTTTCATTGTAGAATTTGCCATGAATATGGTCATTTGGCCAGTGCTTGCCCAAATAAAATTCCTGATCAAAAGAAAGAAGATATAAACTCAGCAGGTTTCCAAATACCTAAGAAGAAGAACACTCAGAAAAAACCAGTAATGAAGGATCAATCAAAGTCATTTGCTAATATGTTTGAAATCCTTTCCACAAATGATGTCCCAAGTGAGGAAGAGGAAATAATGGAAACTGAAATCTTAGAAACACAATTTAAATATGAAGGAAAGAACTCGAGAGACAAACCAACAAATCAAAGGTTTTCAACGAGAAAAAAAAGGAGAAAATTTACACAAGAAAAACAATATTTCAAATGTCAAAACTTCAAATAATGCAGGTCCCAATATAGACTCCATTGAACCATCTAGTAAAATTTTGGCTGTGTATGAGCATTCTTCAAGGTTAGAAGCCATCTCAGATTCAATTGGAATAAGTCAAGAAATAGGGAAAAAAAAATTGAAGATGGATTCTAATCAAAAAGTAGGTCGCAAGACCAATCAATATCATATGGTAAAAGAAGGTGAAAATCTTGTAGAGGAAGGTAATATTAATGCCCTTCCCAACATTTTTAGCCCTGGTATTAATGAAGATCATCACTTGGAATATTAGAGGACTCAAAGGGAGTCTTTCAAAACAAAATGAAATTAGAAGAATGATTCAGATAAATCATCCACATCTTGTTTTCCTTCAAGAAACAAAGATGTCAATGGAGGATATGGACTTAATTGCCAGTAAAATTTGGCCAGCTGGAAAAGTGGTTTCCCTCGGTTCCCAAGGGACTTCGGGTGGCATTGCTTGTCTTTGGGACCCAAAAGAGGTAGTTATTCACCATATGGTTGGCGGTTGGGGTTTGTTGGCTATAGTTATTCAAAGTAGACATTCCAAACAGATTATGCTCTGCATTACTTGTTTATGCTCCGACTTCTTTGGAGGAAAAAAGAAGATAGTGGAAGGATATTACTCATATTATCTCTCATTTTCCTAAAGCTTGGATCTTGATCGGAGGAGATTTCAATACCATCCTCTCTCCGGATGAGAAAAGGGGGGAAAATAGAAATTTGGACAAAAGTCCTGACCTCATGAGCGAATATATTGCAAACCTCCATCTTGTGGATATCCAACCGAGATAATGGCCTTATGACTTGGTCTAACAGAAGGCAAGGCTTAGCTTGTATAATGGAGAGATTGGATAGGTTTTTGCTCTCTAAAAATTTCTTAATCCATGGTCACATTCCTAAAGTGAAGACTCTTAATAATGCTTGTTCGGATCATTGGCCAGTCATGGTGGAAATGTGGAAAACCAATGTGAGTTTCTCTCCTTTTCGTTTTCAATTAATGTGGCTTAGAGACATTTCCTTTAGACCTCGTGTGCAACAATGGTGGAAGGAAGGTAAACCTAGGCATGGGACTAAGATGTTCTATTTTTCCAAAAGATTGCAATACATTAAATCCAAAATCAAGACTTGGAACTGGAAAGAGTTTGGGGATGTTCATAAAAAAAAACATGAAGTTATTGCTCATCTTGAAAATTTGAATAAGAAAATCCATTTAGATGGCCTCACGAGAGAAGAGAAGTGCAGATGAAATTAAACTCACAACTCAGTTAGAGGAATGGGAAAAAAGAGAAGAAATCTTATGGAAGCAAAAATCTAGAATTCAATGGCTCAAAGAAGGAGATCGAAACACAAATTTCTTCCACAAATATCTTCTAGCTCGAAGATCTCACAACTTTATTTCTTCCTTAAAATCAGATTCTGGAGATGTTGTTTATACTTGGGATGGCATGAACTCTATTGTTGTTGATTACTTTTCCAATATTTTTGCTGCTACTCCTCTTGACTCAGCTTCACAACAAAATGTTCTTCAAGCAATCCCTTCTCTTATCACTTCGAGGAGAACTCTATTTTGACTGCTCCTATTACTATCAATGAGCTTCAACAAGTAGTTTTTAAAATGCAAAAAGGGAAAACCCCAAGTCCTGATGGTTTTCCTATTGAGTTCTACCAAGAGTTCCGGGATATCCTTCATGTTGATTTATTAGAGGTGGTGGAAGAAGCCAGGAAATCCAAAGAAATTTTGAAGGTTATCAATAAAACTTATATTACTCTTGTTCCAAAAGCTCAAGAGGTTGATCATATCTCAGCTTTTAGACCTATTGCTTTATGTAATGTTCTTCTCAAAATTATTACTAAAATCATGGCAGAAAGGTTGAAGCCTCTTTTGCATAAGATTATTTCCCAGAGCAAGGGGGATATGTGGAAGGACGTCAAATAGTAGATGAGATAGTTCTTGCTTAGGAAGCCATCCATTCCATGGATATGCAAAATTCTCCTTCTATGTTCATCCGGTTAGACTTATCCAAAGCTTATGACAGAGTGGATTGGCACTTCCTTATCAAAGTTTTGAGGCAATTTGGTTTCTCTAAGGATTGGATGGATTGGATTATGGGATGTATCTCTTCATTTTCCTACTTAGTTCTTATCAATGGCAGGCCTTCTCAGTATTTCCCAGCTTCCAGAGGTATTAGGCAAGGTGACCCGCTATCCCCTTATTTATTCATCATTCTTGCTGAATGCTTGGGTAGGACTATAACCAAAAAGAGGGAAAACAAAACCCTTGAGGGAGTTACCATTGCTCATGGAGCTAGACCTATCTCTCATCTTCAATTTGTGGATGACTCTACCCTTTTAGGTAAAGCTACGAGTTAAGGAAGCTTCTAATATTAAGCAAATCATTAGCTATTTTTCTAAGGCTACTGGGCAGTTGATCAATGAAGACAAATCTAAAGTTATTTTCTTTCATTGCTCTTCTAGACAGGAATCCATGGTCTTGGATAAATTAAGATATAAGAAGACCTCTCTTCCAATCACTTATTTAGGTATTCCCATAAATATTCAAAGGCAAAAAAATAAAGATTGGAATTGGTTGTTGGACAAAGTCAAGAAGAAAATTGGAAAGTGGACCAACAAGTGGCTTTCTTCGGGGGTAGAATCACCTTGGTAAAATCAGTCCTTCAAGCTATTCCTATTTATGTTTCTTCCATTTTGAATATCCCAAAGGTTGTTCTTCGAGAATTGGATCAAATCGAGTCATCGTTTCCTTTGGAGTGGTACTAAGGAGAAAAGAAAATGGGCCTTGGTGAAATGGGATACTTTATGTCTTCCTAAGAGTGAAGGGGGGTTAGGATTCCGGTCTTCAATTAATAACAACAAAGCTTTAGCTGCTAAATTATATTGGAGGATGTTGCATAACCCCAATGCTCTTTGGGCCAATAATCTCCATGCTAAATATGTTGAGAACAAAAGTCCTGAAGACCTTGTTCGCTATCAACTTCCTACCAAAGGTTCTCCCATTTTAGCAGTTCTTAAGACTGGTGAGGATTTGATAAAGAAAAAATTATTTTGGATCATTCATAATGGTCAACATGCAAATTTTTGGACAGATTCTTGGGATGGTCACAAGCCTTTGATAACTCAGTTTCCCGATTGGAGGCCTTGGATGGAGGAGCTTCACCGAGCTAATTGGATAAAGGTGGCTAATTACTGTCGGTACCATATTGGTAATTCAAAGGTTGGTAGATATTGGATCCCTATTGAGGACTGGCCTATTCAAATCCCAGAAAGGCAAAGACAAGATATCCAAGGCATCCTTCATATGAGATCCCTCTCTTGGTCCCATGAAAAATATTGTTTTGGATGGAACAACACTACTAAGGGTGAGTATTCAGTTGCTCAAGGTTATTTGACCTTATGCCATAATAATCCCAACCATTCTTCGACATATTTTCTCAATTGTGGGCTCAAAAGCTCTGGCCTAAGGTGAGGTTCTTTAATTGGCTTTTATTGCATCGTAGGGTGCTTACTGGTGAGCAACTTATGAAGCATGGTTTTCATGGCCCTTTTAGATGTGAAATGTGTGAAGAGAATGTAGAAAATATCAACCATATTTTTATTGAGTGTACTTTAGCCTCTGAGCTATGGAGGAGAATGGCAACTTTACTTGGCTTACAGTGGTCCAATTTTTTCACTTTTGAACAGACTTTGGAGGGATTGGCCTAATCAAGAGGGTGTTGATCATTTTATTAGGCAGTTAGTTTGGATGGGTTCTACCATTCTTCTTTGGAATATTTGGAATGAAAGGAACAACCAAATTTTTAATCAAGATAGGAAGGATATTCACTATATTTGGCAAAAGACCATAGCCAACTTAGTTGAATCAGTCCATCAACTCCTTAATCACCCCCAAAACTCCCACCAAAGATGGGATCAAGTGATGCAAAGATTGAAGATTAAACCTTCTAAGGGCAACCAACTTAAAGGGAATGTGAGTATTAGTAAGATGGATAGGACTAGAAATTGGCAACCTCCTCCTAAGGATTTTGGAAAAGTCAATACCGATGGAGCCTCTAGAGGGAACCCTGGAAAAGCCAGTGTGGGAGGAATTGGTAGACTTTCGGATGGCTCCCTGGTTTTTACTTTTGCTTGAGAATTTGGGTATTCTTTCCAATAACCTTGCTTGAGGGGTATGGTATCCTTAGAGGCCTTCAGGAGGCTACTAAGGTTGGATGGGAAAAGGTGTTAGTTGAGTCTGACTCTCAACTTATGATTAATCTCTTGAAGACTCCTTCTAAGAATCATAAGGTGGATTGGAGAATAAAAAGAATTATTGAGAAGATTCGAGTAATCCAGATGGGATTTTTGAAAGTTGATTACAATCATGTGGTCAGAGATCAAAACAAGAGTGCTGATGCTTTAGCTAATTGGGCTTTGGACAAAGGTGATCTTACTTGTTATGGCCACCCTCCTATATGGTGGGCTTCTCAAATTAGGGAAGCTCTTCTTTCTATCATTTCTTTGGATGGCTCCAGTTCTGAAGGTACCTAGTTTCTTCTTGTTTTTTTTTTTTTTGTTTCTCTTTGGTTCATTTAGTTTTTTTAGTTCCCTAGCTCATTCTATTCTTTATTTTGTTTCCTCTGTTGATTCTTGCATTAATAGTCTTCTGGTCTAGATAGGTCATTGTTTTGTTCATTTTTTTTTCTTTTGTCTTCTTTGTTTTTTTGTTTAGTTTTTTAAGGTGGGTGGGTTCTTTTGTTTTGTTTTGTTTTTGTGTTCTTTGTGTTGTTTTTTGTTGTTCTTGTGTTTTTGTTGTTTTGTTTTTTTTTATGTTTTTTGTTATTGTTCTTGTGTTTTTTTCGTTCTTGTTCTTGGGTTTCTCTTTGTTTGTGTTATTTCATTTTTTTATGTGTGAGTGTTTTCTATGTTTTTTGTTTTTGTTTATTGTCTGTTGTTGGTTGTTTTTATTTTTATTTTATTTATTTTAATTTTTGGGTTTTGGTTGTGTTTATTTTTCATGTTTTTTTTGGGTTATGTCTTTGTAGTGTTCTGTTGTTTTTGTCTTGTTTGTGTTTTGTTATGTGGTTCTTGTGTTTTTCTATGTGGTTTGTGTTGTGGTTTCTTTTATCTTATTGTGCGTGTTTGGTTGTGCTTTTGGTTTTGACACACTCAAGGAGCATGTTTTTTATTTTATTTTATTATTTTTGTTGTTATTTACTTTTTTTAATTTGGTTTTGTGTGTTTGTTTGCTCCTTGAGTATGTCAAAGGTGGTAGGCCAGGTCCGAGTCCTGGGCGTTTTTGGCGGAATGGATACCCCTGCCTCCTTGGGTCTTACCCGAAAGTGGCATCCCTTTTGGGATGTTTTCCACAAATAAAAAAAAAAATTAAAGTCCCATATATTTAATTTACAAACCATCTAGTTCTTTATTCATTTAATGAATCAAATTCAACCGCTTGAATCTATAAATAAACCATTTTCTTAATTTTATAAATTAAAGATCCATATCCTTAATTTACAAAACAAACCAGTTCTTTATTTATTTAACAAATAAAATTCAACTAATTTAATATGAAAATAAAATATTTCCTTCATTTCATAAATTAAAGATCCATACCCTTAATTTATAAAACAAACTAATTCTTAATTTATTTAGAAAATCAAAGTCAACTACTAAAATCTGAAAATAAACCCTTTCCTCCATTTCTTAAAATCCATACCCTTAATTTACAAAAAAAACTAATTTTTTATTTGTTTAACAAATAAAATTCAACTTGTAGACCAATTGGTTCATCCAAACCCCATAAGGGGGCGGAGGTCCAAGGTTCAAATCTCGGGCCTCGTTGGATTGAACGCTTGTCCCTTTCCTGGTGCTTTCAATGGCGTAAAAGGTTTAAAATGATTGTGGCATGGTGGTTATAGGGGCGAACTACGTGAAGATATGTGTGGCAAATTCTAGGAAGGACAGCGCAGAATACTATGGTGGCCATAAAAGCTGGACAGCCTGCTCGAATTCATGGTGGCTACCGATTCCACCATGTAAATTAAAAAAAACAAAAAAAAAAAAAAACAAATCAAATTCAACTACTTTAATATGAAAATAAACCCCACCCACGTGTTGTAGATGAGTTGCAGAGGAGAAGGCAATCCTCCAAGGGATGTCCCAGGTTCAAATATCCACCCTACCAAAAAGATGAATTGGGTATCCAAAATCCAATTGATAATGTTGGTGCGTGCAGGGTAGGGTGCGACTCCCGAGTGACTTTGATGGTGTAGAACCCCCTGTTCGTGGTCTCGGTCTCTCAGACCAAGGTGGCACCGCAAGGGGTTTTTCACTTAAAAATAAATAAATAAATAAATAAACCCTTTCTCTCATTTCATAAATTAAATATTCATACCCTTAATTTTTATTTTGATTTGGTGGATGAAGGGGTTTTGAAAGGGTTCCCAAAATTTTACAAGAGGGGTTTTAAAAGGGTCCCAAACCTTCTACAAATACATCAAGATTATCAACTATAGTTCAAATTTGAGCCTAAATTTGAGTACAACCCAAATTTGAGTCCAATACAAGATGAATCCACAACTAAAACCAAATATAATCAAATATTACCCATAGAGGAGACCAAAGGATAATGAAATAATACCGACCCAAGCAAAGCTCCCAAAACAACAAAGAATGATTTTGAAATAAATCCAAAACCTTTTACAAATGAATAAAATACAAACACATAAACCACCACTCCTAAAAAATATGATAAAAAATATTTTCATATTCAGGAAAGGCCCAAAAATGGCAAACTTGAAAAGCACAAACCCGCCCATAAAGGGTTTGGAAAATACTTCAACGAAAAGAGCATCCATCCCTCTCAAAAATGAAACTAGATTTTCTATTAAAAGGAGCACCAATAACTAAGGAAAGGGTGCCCAAGGAAATCACACCAACAAACAAAACTAAGATAAAAGCTACAATAAAGGTATTTAAAATTGGAACCATCGCTAACAACTAGAACTAGAAATCCTAAAATGTGGATTTGCAGCAAATAAGGACCTCGATAGGCCACAAGGTCTCCCTAAAAATAAGCTAAAGGATGCAACAAACCCATACTCCCACTAGCCATTTTCAGTAACATGACTCCATAGCTAGAAAGGATCCAACACCAGTAAATCAACAAACCCTTGGTCTTGTAGAGGGTTTATATTTGGCTTGCTTGAAGCCCTCTAAATACACCCACAAAAAAAATGGAATAAATCACCCAAAAAAGAAATATTTGGAAGCCCTAGGAGAACTTTAAAAACCATAACCAACCAAAGGATCTGGGTCATACTACTGGTCTACCCCTAGTAACCTAAACAACCAACTAAAATGGCTAAATAGAACTAGCAAGTCTCCACTAACTATAAATACATGAGGTCTCCCCTAAAAATTGGTCAAATAAGGGACAGAACCAAAGGATATCATGGAGAAGCTCGTTTGTCCACCACTACAACTAGGTGCCAAGTCACAAGAGGATAGAAACCTACCAAAATAGAGGACTCTACAACTTGAAGTGAAAGAAACTAGAAAAACCTCCCATCTTCCCAACAGTCAAGGTGGATCCATTAGCTACCCAACCATCCCCTAGCCCCCCAACTAGGGTTCTAGCTGACCCAACCTTTTTCTAGGCTAGAAACTAAAATGAGAAAATATGATCATCAACTAGAGACCTTCACTCAAATATACCTCCGCCAAGTTGTAGATACCTACTTCCAAAAATATTATCCTATGGAAGGTTGTGCAGATTTATAAAACCCTAGAGCTACATATTTATAGAGCTACAAGCCCTAGAGCAGCAGAGCTGCACATAATAAAAACAATCCATATCCTTAATTTACAAAATGAACTAATTCTTTATTTAATTTAAAAATCAAAGTCAACTACTTTAATCTAAAAATAAACCCTTTCCTTCATTTTATAAATTAAATATCCATACGCTTAATTTACAAAACAATGTAATTCTTTATTTATTTAACATTTCAAAGTCAACTACTTGAATATGAAAATAAACCCTTTCCTTAATTTATTAAATTAAATATCCATACCCTTAATTTACAAAAAAAAAAATTCTTTATTTATTTAACAAATCAAAGTCAACTACTCTAGTATGAAAATAAACCCTTTCCTTCATTTCTTAAATTAACGATCCATACCCTTAATTTACAAAATGAACTAATTATTTATTTAATTAACAAATCAAAGTCAACTAATTTAATCTAAAAATAAACAACTGAACATACTGGGCTCCCATACTACTTTGGGAGTCCTCCATGATTAACATGTTAACAACAACCTAAAGGAAAGGAATTTACAAACACACCAAGATATCTGAAGCTAATAAGCCATGGAAACAATGTTTTAGGGGAAGCACATAAGCAAAAAATAGAGGAGGATTTTAATGAGACAAAGTCTCATATTCCCACAACCAATGAATTGACGGTGATAACCCAATGGAAAACATGAAGTACAAACAAACAAAAGCTATCTATACAAATGTAACAATGATTATAACCCAACCTGGTTTATTGTTCATTTTTTTGAGGTTTTGAGGAAGATTGGATAGTGTTTTCCTAGCTTGATATTTTCTAGAGCTCACATTTTCTCTCTATTGCTATTATTTTCCTTCTTTCTTCTTCTCAACCAGTTATTGTCTCCCTCACAGAACTACACAACTCCCCCTTAGTCCTCTACATCCCACCACCCCTCATAACTTCTCTAGCTACTAAAACATGATGACCGATGGAGATATCATTTTTAAATTGTTTGGATAAGCTCCATCATAAATGTCCTCCTTCCCTCCAATGTTGGTAGGCTCTCCTCCTACAAACTCAAACATCCACTTGGAGTACTATAGAATTGCAAATATTTTTTGTTGGATCAATATTGGGTTTGATTATTTTATTAATAATCTTTTAATAACTATTGATTATAAAATAAATTCTCTTACTAATATATAATCAATAGTTATAAGTGAAGCTCCAAAATAATTCAAATATTTATTCATAAATGAGGCTCAATTGTCATTTTAAAATAAAACAAATTTTATTTTAAAAATAAAATTCCTTTATCATTAAAAATAAACTATTGCTATATAAATTCTTGAAACATTCAAGGATTCCTTTTTTCATATATTTGAGCATAACCTCATCCCAAACATATTCAAGTGTCACAAGGAGTTTCAAGATAATTTAAATTACACATGCTTTTATTTCCCAAACCACAAATGTAGATAGTGATGAAGTAAAAGAAAATTAACATAAGCAACAAACAAAGGGAAATATTTCCATCAATCCAGTCACCTATCTTAGCCTCGAGAGTTTATGATAGTTACTAGGCTATAAATTTGGGGCTCAAGGTGGTTAGTTTTTGATGATTATACCTAACTGAATGCATACCTATATAAAGGTATCCATCAATGTGTTGGCAATTTTGGGGTTGAGATCGTAGCTTCTTGTCTATGAGTTGTCATTGATGTCAAAAGGAACTGGCATTAATGTCAAGAGGATTTATTGGCTTCAAAGGTTGAATATTCCAAAGAATATTTTCTAGAAGATTCCGGAGAGATTCCATGTGGCAGATGAAAAGGTTTTTATCAAAACCATGGTAGGTTTAAGGGTTTTTATTAAAACCAGGTGGATGCATTAAGGGTTTTTCTCAAAACCACTCTCAGCTTAATGCAAATGCTGGAGACACTCATTAATTAAATAACTTAATTAATAAAACCTTTTTAAGGTTTTTTATTAATTATCTATTTGATTTAGTGATTAAATTATTTTAATAATTTAATGGGTTCTCCACCTAAGGTCTAAGGTCTAAAAGACATTTTATTATTTTTTAAATAATCAAAAGGGTTTCATAAACCCTAAAGTTGTTTCGAAGGCGCCAAAATAATATTAATTTGAAAATTTTGAATTATCCTCCCACCGACGTCGTGCATAGCATGGAAGTTTGGCTATATAAGCCATAACCTATAGTCCAAAGCAAATGTGTAAAAGAAATTTGAATTGCGTGAAATTTGGGAAGTAAAATCTACGGCTATCGTTTTTTCGCCACGTTTATCCGCCAAAGGGTTAAGGAGAAGGATACTCTTGCTAGCCTTCAATCTAGCGTCATTGGCCTAGTGGCAACGACTGTTCAGCGAAGGCGCTTGAAGGGAGGTCAAGCGTTCGACTACCGCCGTGGAGTGTGAGAAGAGTTTTTGCGCTCCGATTTTTTTGGAGGCACTGTTGACCTACGATTTTTGGAAGCATTTTTTTGGTAAGGTTTTTTAGATAAAATCTGCATTTTTTTAAAGAAGTGGTTGGGTAGATTTATTTAAAATTATTTTTAAGGTTAAATGTTTCTTTGGAGATATAAGGTTGATAGTGTGTGGTTGAGATTTTTGGCTTGATTGTTGAGTGAGATTTTCTTAGAAGCTATTATTCCTTTAGCATGGTTTAATTAATTTGGAGAAATAAGGTGTAAAATGATATATTGTTTGTATGCTTTATATTTTTGGTAGTTGACTTCTAAGGATTGGAGTCATAAGGTGTTTTATGGAATAAATATTTTTGTGGTTACTTTTATGATCTAACCCTAACTTGGTGGCAAAGTTGAGGGTGGTGTTGGTAACAGGTTGAAGAACTATTCTCTTCTTCCTCAAACAAAGGTATGGGCAACTTCTTCCATGTATATTGTTGATGGTGTATTTTATGAAATTGAGTTTGGAGTGAAAAGGTTGTCTACTAGGTATTCTTGTTGGTGTAAATCCCATTTTTTGGATATTGAAGATTGTTTATGCATTAAAATCATTGATGAGTTTTTTGGGTGAATGCATAATTCTGGTTGAGGAAGAGGAAGCATTTTTGCACTAGGGTTTATGTTAGTAAGTCTTGCTACTTGCATTGAGTTGGTGAAACCCTTAGTTGGCTGTTTTGAGATTGATGGTTGAGTTGCTTCCATAGAGGTTGTTTTGATCAAGTTAATGCTTTACTTGATACATGATTTGGGCTTACTTCATTGAGATTGATTTGAGCAAGTTATTCTTTGCATTGGTGATTTATGTTGGTGGCTGTTTTGTTCAAATATCTTTGGAGGGAAAAGGATGTCTACTAGTTTCCTTTTCATGTAGTGATTGGTTGAATGCTTCAAGGTTAATGTTGAGTTGAATGATGTTGGTTAAACCTTGTCTATAAGCATTGTTGTTAAAGCCCTAATTGGTAGTGAAAAGATATTGGTTGTGGAAATAACATGAGTATCATTGTTATATGATTTATTGCATGGTTGGCAATTGTTGGGTTGTGTTTCATGTTCTTGAGAAAAGCATACTACATCTATCTTATTCTTTTGAGATTGAGATTGAGTTGAGATTGAGATTGGGAGTTAAGTATAGAACGTATTGAGTCTCTAACAATTCTCTTTATGTTTCTATGAGATTTGAGATCAATATTGGGAGTTAAGTATAGAACATATTGAGTCTCTAACAATTATCTTTATACTTCTATGAGGTTGATGAATCACATTGGGTCTCTAACAATTCTCTTTGTGGGTTCATGCTAAGCAAGTTTTTCTTGATGAACTTGTGAGCTGATTTGGACAGGTTCTAGTGAGGACTTGTGAGCTGTTTTGGACAGGTTCTAGTGAGGACTTATGAGCTGATTTGGACAAGTTCTAGGGAGGACTTGTGAGCTTATTTGGACAGGTCCTAGCAGAGGACTTGAGGACAGAGTTGAAGTGGTTCTTTGAGAAGAACCTGAGGACAATTTTGACAAGTCTTTGAGAAGGCTTGTGTGCAACATAGATTTATTTGTTCAAGCTTTATGAGTTGAGCTTGGGACAAATCTGACAGAGTGAGGAAGACTTGTGCTGGACCAACTGACTGTGTTTAGTACAGGTTGATGAGTTGTTGTGGATGTGATCAGTGAGGACAAAGGTCTCTTGAGGCTGAGCATTGAGGACAGGAGGTCTTCTGTGGAAAGGAGTTCCACGTGCTAGCGGAATAAGAGGCAGGTGATCTTCTGAAGTATCATTTCTAGAGCTGAGGGGAAGGATTCTCCTTTGGGCAAGAGGCTCATAAATTCATGAGGAGGGGAAGGATTCTCCTTTGGGCAGAGGCTCATAAATACTTGAGTAGGGGAAGGTTTCTCCTTTGGGCTGAGGCTCATAAACATTGTAATTGGGAAGGATTCCCAAAGAACTTTGAGAAAGATTTTAGAGAAAATATTTGAGTGGACGCAGCCCACCTTGGGTGAACCACGTTAAAATGGGTCTTCATTGTGTGATATTTTCTATGATGATTAATGCTATGATGATGCCACTACTATCTAAAGTAAAATTTGATAAATGGTTAAGTCTTATACTGTTCACCCCCCCTCTTAGTATAAGTCTATGTTCTTCACAATGTTACCCCCAATTTGCCTTAATCATCACTTTCCCAACCTCAAGTACCCCCGCTTCTAATGGATGACTATGCTTCTTCCACCTATGAGTGTACCTGATCCTACACATCTTAGCAATATATTAGTAGTATCATATTAGTTCAAATAAACCAAACATCACATAGTTGGTTCAATTGATCAAATTAGGTATTAAAACATCATAGAATAATATGTTGTTTCTTTGTATCAAAAATTCTGCCATGGAGGGTCATGATAGTTTCTAACACAACATGTCCTAAAAACTTCCCTTCTTGGATAGTGAAGATAAATTTATTTGGTTTTAATGAAACCCCAAGTTCCCTACACTTTTCAAACACTAGATGGAGGTGCTCGACATGTTTTTATTTTTTATGAGAGAACACAATCATATCATCTAGATAAATAACTATAATTTTTCTCATCAACTCCCCAATAGCTAGGTCCATTGCTCTATAAAAAGTAGCACCAACATTGGATAAGCCAAAAGGTATTCATTGATATGAAAAGGTACCCCAATTGGGGGTAAATGTAGTCTTATATTTGTCTTCATACCAAACCCAGACCTAGTTAAAAATAGAGAATACATCTAGTAGGGAGAATATTTTAGCTCCCACTACAATATATAGTATCTGATGTATGGAAGTAGATACTAATAATTCAATGAAGCTTTATTCAAATTCTATAAATCCATACAAAGATGAGTATCTCCATTTTTCTTCCTCACTGGTACAAAGTTAGCATCCCAAGTAGAATGTTTGATTGGGTAGATGATTCTAGAATTTATGATCTTTACAAATCCTGCTTCATCAAACCTTCTATTTTTGGATTGACTTTTCATTCCTTTTTTTAGAAAGGCTTAGCATTTGACATGAGCTCAATGCTATGTTCTATGGTTTCCTTGTTGTATACTTTGAGGTCATCATAGGTCCAAGCTATAACATCATTGAATTTGTTACACAATGTTTAGAATTTGACTTATCCCTTCCTCTGAATAATGCACCCCTATTTTGAAACTCTTCCTAGGCTCAATATGCACCTCTTTGTATCCCTAACTATCAATCCTCATTCTATGAGTAGTTGATCCTACTATCAAAAAAGCTTTCCAAAGTAATCAATCCTTTTGGGATGTGATTATTTTTAACTAAATTACGTTGATTTTCTCATCTTATTCTAGTAGCTAACCACTTGCACAGTTCATTTCTTGTATTAGGAAATCAACTATTTGTTTATCATTTTCAAACACCTACCAAAAGGTATCCTTATCAAACAAAAATTACATGTAAATCAATCTCATAATCTTTTCTTTGTGTATCACCTTGGATATTGGAAAATAGTTGAATCCCATAGCTGCTAACATATTAACATGAGTGTTTTTCTCTCTAGAGATAACCTCAATATTTAGTACCTCAAAATCTTTGAATAAATACCAAATTTTATTTCTATAGGCTTTGAGGTAGTGTTGCTTGCTGATGCACTTTTATGTGATATGATTAAATATTAACTCTAAATCATCATATATCTATAACTATTTAATCCCAATCTTAACATTCTTTTTTAAGCCTAGGCATAGTGCTTCATATTTTGTGGCATTGTTTATGCAACTCCATGCTAGTCTATATGAATATGCCTTTTCTATTGTAGTTGGTGATTGAGTAGGTGCCCATTCCTGTCTCAACCATAGCATTGAAATATTTCAAAGAGAATTAATCTTCTATTTACGACTCCTCTAGTATTTCTTACATGAGGTTAACTTATTCAATCATCATGCTGATTATGTTGGCTTGTTGATTCTCTTCCTCAATCTTATCTATATAAAAGGAGGATGGTTTTTTAGAGAATATTTTGACTCTCCTACAATTATATGAAATTTTCATATGTGACTAGTCAAGAGATAGGTAACCTCCTAGTATTGTTGTAAATTTTTTTAAGAGGCACATGCCAAAATATGGCTCTAGATCTACCACCACCACTACTTGAATTACCAATTTGGATCATTCTATTTAGCACCATGGGTACATCTTTGACCATGCCCACTATTTTGATAGGTGTGAGATCTAGTTGCAATACACCTAGGTTGCTTATTTCTATATTCTATGTCCATTATATCACATACAACCTTAGGCATTACTATGGTGGTAGCTCCTATTATGGTGATTTTTTTTTTCCTTAATAATTAGGGTAATCACACCACAAGAAAATTACCGATTCACAATTAGCACTATGGAATCTAGTGGATCTACCTCTTTAACTCACAAAAATATTAATACAAGACTCTAGATAGATTAAGGTAAGAAAACCTTGGAAGTGAGCCTACATTATTTCTTATAAGCTCATTCTCATCTAGATTTGCAAAAATGAAACACAACTACAACATAAAAGTTGACCATGTTTTGAAGTAACTCCCAATTAATGCTTCACTCAGTAGACCAGTGCCTTATCCATTGGGCACTTGTAGCTAGGCTTAAAATATTGTGAAAAGAGAAGGGAAAGAATATAGAACTAAGTCATCCACATCCATTCAAATAATATAATAGAAGTGAAATAATATACCAGTGAAATAAAATATCATCTACACATTCAAATGATGTAACATGTAAATAGAATAACACATAAAACTATGCATGAAAATACTGAAAGGATAAAGCATGATAGTATTTTTTTAGATGAAAAAAAGCAAATTTATATTAATTTAAAATAACAGCCTTAAAATAATGATAGTATTAATCAATAGATCATTACAATGGAGTCTCATCAGAATAACCAAATCTCACAAGTACAAACAAGTTCTCCATTCAAATGATGCAACAAAGAATTGCAAGTCTTCATTAAAATTATGTAATAAAGAGCCTCATAGATTCCAGTCTTAGCCACTGGAAATGATCTCAATTAACTGGGAAACTCCTTAGCAACAAGCTGCATAGTAATGGGAAGAAAAATGGGTGACTAGACAAGACATGCAATAGAAAAATACAACTGAAAAATACAAGCACTCTGGTATACCTCTTGCCAAATTTTACTATCTAAAAACTTGATATTTTTTTACTACTAAAACCACTCCCTTAGCCTACAAATTGATTCTCATTCAAAGCTCAATGATGTTCCATAATTGCAAAACTGCAGCCATTCCGATGATGGTTCATAACTACAACCATTATTAAAATCGGGTGATGGCTCATAAAAAATACACTTGCTTCTATATTTAATCTACCATTGTGATTGCAATTTTAATGGATCTCACTCATTACCCAACAGTGGTATCAAATGATCAAAAATACACTCATAATTGTTTGTTACCATATCTCTTGAAGTCGGCCAAAAAATGACTTCAAAAATTTATTTTCAGTCATTAAAACTCTACTAAAAAAAATGAGGCACATTGCAATTTTTATTTTTATCATTTTATCATTTTTTTTTAAATGCTAACCTTATCCAATTACAAATTTTATTTAAAAAATTTAAATAATAATAATAATACTATTATTATTAGAAAATAATAAAAATAAATAGTAATAATATTGTCCCATGGGGGACAACGCAATAGTTCAGGTTTTGGCTCTTCTTCGGTAGGTCCAAGGTTCAAACCGCGACATGGATGAGTGTGTGAGGGGGTGGGTGTGTGGTGGTTATGTATTAAATTCCCTATTGATAAGAATAGCTCTCATATTTAGGAGGGGTCATGGTTTGGGGGAGCCTGCCTAACCCTATGCATTGATCATAGAGGTTTTTGACACTAACCAAATACAAAAAATAGTAATAATATTATTATATATTTATTATTCGAGAGGTCCAAGGTTCAAACCATGGTGTGGGTGAGTGTGTGAGGGGGTGGGTGTGTGGTGGATTTTTTTAAAATTCTCTATTGATAAGTAAAGCTCTCGACTTTACGAGGGGTCATGGTTGGGAGGAGACTGCTCAACCATGTGTCGGTCATAGAGGTTTCTCACAATAACAAAATAATATATATATATATATATATATATATATATATATATATATCTATATTATATATTTATTTGTTTATATATTTAAAAGTATTATTATGTATATATTATATAATATATATATCATTATATATAATTATATATAATATATAATAACAAAGAGGCATGTGGATCACCATGGAGAATGGGCCCACGCTACTTTTATTTAATTATTTATATGATAATTAATATAAGTGTGGGAGAGTCAGTGACTCCCCCACACCTTTAATATTTTTTATTAATATAAGGGCGGGGGAGCGAGTGACTCCGCTGTGCCTTTAAATTTTCATTAATATTTTGTAATTAATGTGTTGGGGGAGTCATATGACTCCACGCATGTGCTATTTTTTTTATTAAAATGAATTTCATGGGGATTGGGTGACCCTACCAACAAAATATTTTTACTATAAATAAAATAAAGTAGAGAGATCGATTGACCCTCCGCTTGATATTTAATTATTATTTTTTATTATTATTGAAATGAATTTCGTGCAGGATCAAGTGAGCCCTGTCCCCCCAATGCAATTTCTTTTATTTTATAACATATGTCAAGGGGATCGGGTGACCCCTTTGATGCAATTTATTTTTTAATTTTTTATTTATTATAATGGATGTCAGGGGGGATCGGGTGACCCCCTCGAGGTAATTTTTTTAAAAATTATTTATTTATTAATATATTAAGTTAATTTAATTAATTAAATTAAACATAATTATATTTAATTAAATATTTATATGATCAAAACATATAGAAGAGGAAATTAAAAAAAAATTAAATAAGATCTTTTGGGGTCAAAATATAATAATTATTTGAACTTTATTAAAGCCAAAAATTTGGCATAAGACCTTAGGGAAACCAAAATAAGCCCAGACCTTGGCAACACAATTTTTTTCAAAAATACCTTCAAAAATATGAGATAGGATACAGAAAGACCCAACGACCTGGAAATTCATTGAAAGGAGATTGATCAGGGAAAAAATTGAAAGGACTCATAGGACACCAAAACTTCAAAAAATCAATAGCAAACTCAAGTTGGATTTTGAGGATCCAACACAGGCTTCGACTAGGATAGGTGATGAAAATACTTTTTGATAATGAATCACTTGAGAACTCCAAAATCTCCAACAGACCACAAGGACTCAAAAACTTGCCTAATCACCTAAAATAACACCTTAATCACCTATAGAAAACACCTTAATCACCTAAAAAGGACTCCTTAATCACCTAAAAAAATACCTTAATCACCTACAAAGGACTCCTTAATCACCTATAGAAAAAAAAATTGTTGTGATTTATCTAGCCCTTTTTATAGAATGATACAATTTAAAATGTTGGTCATTGATAGAAATTGAAAATTCTATACCATCCAAAGTTTGCAATTTGTAAGTATGTTGGCCTACCATCTGAAGGATTTGATAGGGGCCAAGCCATTTAGGTTCCCACTTCCCTTTTTTACCATGCCTATAATTTCTAGGATCCTAGTACAACACTATATCTCCTCCTTAAAAATGTTTACCTTTGCCTTTCTTATTGAACAATTGTGTTATTTTTTGAGCTTTCTTAGTTATATTCATCAATGAATATTTTATATCTTCCTACAACTTCACAATTTGATCAAGTCTTCTTTGCAAGACATTTGGATTTTCATGGTCCTAAAGAAAAAAATATAAAGCATGAATTTCCACCTGAGAGGGTAATAGAGCATTCTCACCATATACTAGTTCATGAGGAGATTTTCATGTGCTTATTTTGATAGATATTTTGTCAACCCATAAAGCAAACTTCAACTCACTACCCCAACTTCTTTTGTCTCTACCTAATTCTCTTCTTATTCTTGTGATCAAATTCTTGTTTGAGGATTATGCTAAACCATTCCCTTGAGGATATTAATTTATAGAATGAGAAAGCTTTATGCTGTGCCTAGCACAAAATTCAATCATCTCAAAAGAAGTAAAGTAGTTACCATTGTCTATGACTATCTTAGGAATCCCAAATCTTGTCAATATGTGCTCTTCCAGAAACTTGATGACCACTTCTATAGTGGATTTATTGAGAGGTGATGCTTCTACCCACTTGGTAAAATAGTATATTTTTTATGATCCACCTATGAATTCTAGAAGATTTGGGGTTAATCTCACCTATGATATTTATTCCCCATTTAGTAGAAGGAGCTTCCACAATTATTGGCTTTGGGGCATAGCTAGAAAATTCTTTTCCCCTACAAAAATCTAATAGTTATGACAATTTCTAATAAAATGAGAGATATCTTTAAACAAGGAGGGCCAATAATAACCAGTTCTCATGATTTTGTGAGCAGTAGCATTTGGAGCAAAGTGACCTCCACAAAATCTAGAAAGAAATTCTTTCAAAACTTAAGGGACATCTTTCTCAAACAAGCAGAGTAGCAACACACCATTTGTATACCTCCAATACAATCTATCTTATTGAATGTAGTATTTTAAGCCAATTGCTTGATAGACCTCCTTTTGTTTTTGGGTATGTCTTCTAGAAATGACAAATTTTAAAAGTAAAAAATAATGCCATCATACCACTGAAAATTAGAATTATCAACTACTCTAGCTTCTTGTTCCTCATATACTACAATAGTGTTATTCATATCCTCTCCTTCTTTATTAGCCATATACTTTGCTAGTATCTAGCCTTTTACAATCTGTACTATTGAACTTTTTACATCATATTATAATAATTTAGCCATCCACCTTACAGGACTACCTAAAGGTTCAGGCCAAGTGAAAACATCTTTCGTAGCAATGTAGGGGATACAGACTATTACCTTATTGGATATAAAAATGCACTTGAAATGATCTAATGCTCTGATTAATGCATAAGCCTATTTTTCTAGCAAATAAAATTTTAATTCAACACCCTTCAATCTTATGCTCATAAAGGATATAGACCTTTCATTTTTATCTTCATCTTATTGAGCTAGAACTGCAACAATAGTGTGTTCTAAAGCAAATGAGTAGACTTTGAAATATTTGGAGCAATCATGGCAATTCAATAATGGAGCCTTAGTAATTACATCCTTGATATTCGAAAAAACTATAGTATTTTCCTCTTTTTAGCTTATTTTCCCATTTTCCTTTATCATGTCATTTATTGTCTTGGCAATTTGAGCAAAATCAGCTATAAACCTCCTAATAAAGTTAATCTTCCCAAAGAATGATCTAACTCCCTTAAGATTTTTAGGGGAGAAATTTTAGCAATTTCCTCTACTCTCTATGGATCAATGCTAATCCCATCCTTTAAAATAATATACCCAAGCAACTTACCTTGAGTGGCCCTAAACACACATTTTTTGGGATTAAAAAATACATCAAATTTTTGCACCCATAAAACACTTGAGTCAGATGTGCAAAATGATCATCAAGATTTTTTGAAAAAACTATAATGTCATAAAGATACACTATTACTATTTTAAATATTAGTCCCTTAAAAGCAACATCCATGGCTGTCTGAAATATTTTCCCTACATTCATCAATTAAAAGGGTATTTTAATATATTCAAATGTTCCCCATGGTATAGTGAAAGTTATTTTATGTTTTTCTTCTAGATTCATTGCAATTTGATTGTACACTCAAAATACATCCAATAAAGACATTCATGATGATCCAACCACTGCTTTAAGAAATTCCTCCATATTTGGAAGTGGATAGTTGTATTTGAGAGAGCTCTTATTTAGATTCCTAAAATCTATACAAATTTTGATCTCACCATTATTTTTTCTAACTAGAACCAACACCATTGAAAATTCTAACCTATATGGTATACTCAACAACATTATTTGTATAAAAAAATTCTAACCTGTATGTTATGCCAAGATAGCTTCCATTGATGTTTATCAATATTACTTCAGCTTCTGCTCCTACTTTAAATTTTACCCCATAAAAGGTCATAGTCCATAACTTTGAAGTTATAATTCTGTAAGTTTCTCCATCCACTTTAGCCTTCAATTTTAGATCCATATTTTCAGCATCAGGTACTTCCAACAAGAAAGGAAAATACCAAATGGAGCAAACCCCCATGTCTTTTTCCTTAATAATTTATGACATTTACTAGATTATCATTAGGATCCCTAAATTCAACTAAATACCTATTTAAGGATTCTCTTTTCAAGATGAATTTTTTCTTACCTTGCATTGGGATAGTGGTATATGACCAATCCAACTAAATAGTACCACCTAGCTACTCTACCAATGCCTAGAGAGTAAGATGGAAAACAAAGGGCCCACATCTACAATTGCAACATCCATTACCATACCATTATTAGGATATTGTTCAATATGGACAAGAAGTCTAGTGATAAAGCATACACAAGGTACTCTCCTATTATCCATGATATAAATAAGGGGGTGGTATTTTTGATAAATCAAGCCTAACTGATCAACTACCTATTTTGACATCACATTCATGGAAGCATCACTATTAAACATGTAGTTATGAATAATATATTTATCCCCATAGCCTGATGTATACCTTAGTGAGATGTAAAATGGCTTAACTGAATATGGCGCTCTCATTGCATTATTATTAAGGTATATGGGAGTTTTATGTTGACCTTCTAACTAATAAGTTAATTTGAAAGCTCTACATACCTGATGTCAATACTTTGGAATAGTCATTAATTTTCCAAAAGTGATGTTGACCTTCTTCTTGGAAACCTCTAAAACCATATCAAATCAATAATTCTTATCATAAATTGCTTTTCTAGATCACTTATTAACTAAGTCATTTTATTGCTTTTGAGCTATTTCCTCTACATAAGACTCTTCAAGAATCATTTGTAGCTTCATATGGTTTACCTTTTTCTATGAAATCACTCTTGTAGTTTTCCCCTTTTGTATAGGACCTTCATAAATTTTATCTTCCATTGTTCTATTTCTAATATTTATAGCATATATTCTCTCTAAATACTCAACCTCTTGTGTTGTAGGTATAGGCTTCCTTGTTTCATTCTATGAAATCTAGTATTAGGAGGCTCACTTGATGTTGATGCCTCTCCAAAGACTAAGGTTGTTTTCTCAACATTACTACCACATATATCCATGTATCTCTCAAATTATTTTTCTTTGACTTCATCCTCCTGAGTCTAGCATACATTAATTCTAATATCTTCATCTTCAGATTCAACATTTAAATCAACATTAGAATGTAGACTTAGATAAATACCACAATAAACATGGTTATGTGGTGCATCATAGGTAGAGCAATAAAAGGGATGATCTAATTCTATATTGTTATATCACATTAGGTTTGTAACATAATCTAGATCTCTCTACTTCTTTCTTTTCTAATTTCCATTTTAATTCCTATTTACCTCTTCATTCCCATTGTTATTCTAGTTTTTATTAAAATTTCTCCTGGAAGGAAGCCTGTTATATTCCTACTATATATTATTACCTTGTGAAGTTTCTACAATATTGTCTTTACCATTTTTGATATTGGTCAACCTATTATTCAAAGTAGTAAACATTTCACTCAACTAATTAGATATCTTATTCACATGATCCTGATCTATTTTCTTAGGGATAGAGAACTCAACCTTCTTGGGCTTTATTTCAGGTTGATTGCGCTCCAAGGAGTATACCTTCATATTACCATTATCAATCATATATCTCTCTATTTCAATAGCTCTTTCCATACATATATTAATGGTGGTTGTTTCTTTCTACCTCAGTTCATAACTAAAATCTTCAGGGAAAGCATTTTTGTAGAAATAAATTGACTAATAATCATCATTTGGCCTTAATGCTACAGGATTCTTATTTTTGGTCTTAAAGGATATTCTATTGAAATATTCCATCGATTAATTTTATTTGTTTTTCATGGTAGCCAGCTCTGTTAGCAAGGTCTGTTTATTCCTCCTCTCCATATTTTCTAAGGAAATTGTTCTCTAGCTCTTTAAAATTATGGATAGTACTAGCTCCAAGGTTGTTAAACCATTCTCGAGCATCCTTCTCTAAAGTTTGAAAGAAAAATATTAGGACAACATCTTCATCATCTACGTCGAGACTATCCATAGCATAAAAAAATCTCTAATATGATCTTCACCAGTAATAGCATTATTTTCTTAGAATTTAAGCAAGTACTTATGAACTTTACTAGGGAGGGGATTCAGATTTGGAGGTAAAACAAAAGCTCTACATCTATTGGTTCTCCATTGATTGATATTTTTATGTGCATAGGAACTACCATGCTCACTATAGGTTGATTCACTATAGGTACTTGGTTTACAATAGGAGAAGACAAATTTAAACTGGGACTTGGACTAGAAACAGGAAAAATAGGAATTGTAATTGAAATATTTCCATGAGATTTGAAGAATACCTCAGGATTTGGCACTCCAACAAGCACTTATTTTCCACTTCTTCTTGTAGATGCTAGATCTAGCTCCTCCTTCTTTCTTGATTTTTTAAAATTCTGAATTCATTCAGAGTCACTAGCATAGATGTAAAATAAGGAACAAGATCTTCAACAATACTTGGGCCAATATTGCTTAGCCTAATATTCACTCAACTCTCACAAATTTTACTCTAGAAAAGACTATGAGAAATACAAACATAAAATTGTAGTAAGTCTTCCCTGGCAATGACACCAAAAACTATTGGTTAATTATTTATGCACAAAAATGTTATATAAAATAAAATACACAGGTCTTAGAACTCCCAGAAACAAGAATTATAATCCCAACAATGGTACCAAAAATTGTTGTGGTGATTTTTTGTGTCCTTAAGAATATGGGTTGCCATGCCACAAGAAAATCACTAATTCACAATTAAGACTATGGACTCTGGTGGATCTACCTCTTCAATATGGGAAAATATTATTGCAAGACTCTAAACATAGTGATTAAGGTAAGAATCCATAGTGATTTCTTATATGCTCATTCTTATCCAGATTTGCAAAAAAGAAACATAACTATAATATAAAATTAGACCAAGTTTTGATGTAACTCCCATATAATGCTTCAATCAATAGATCGGTGGCTTATCCATTGAGCAATTGTAGCCAAACTTAAAATATGGTGAAGAGAGAAGGGGGAGAAGATAGAAATGATTTAATCACATCCATTCAAATAATGTAACAAAAGTTACTAAACATGCTCGAAAAAGAAGATGACATCTACACATTCAAATGATGTAACATGTAAACAAGACAACAGGCAAAATTGTGCATTAAAATTTTGAAAGGAGAAAGTAGGATAGCATTAATCAATAGATCATTACAATGGAGTCTGATCAGAATAATCAGATCTCACTAAGAAAGTACAAACAAGTTCTCCATTCAAATGATGCAACAGAGAACTGCAACTCTTCGTTCAAATGATATAACAAAGAGCCTCCTAGCTATTGTTCTCATCCACTGGAAATGATCTTAGTTAATTGGACACCTTAGAAAAAACCTGCACAACAATGGGGAAGAAAAAGGGGTGACTAGACAAGACACACAACAAAAAAATATAACTGATAAGGATATGTACTCTCGTATATCTCTTGCAGAATTTTACTATCCAAAAACTTGATCCATTGTTTACTGTTGTAACCACTCTCTCATATAGCCTATAAAATGGTTTTCATTCAAAGCTCAATGATGGTCCATAATTATGAAAATGCTTTCGTTCGATGATGGCTCATAACTACAACCGTTATTAAAATTGGGTGATGGCTCATAAAAACTGCACTTGCCTCCATATTTGATCAACCATTGTGCTTGCATTTTTAACAACTCTCACTCATAGCCTGGTAGTGGTCTCAACTGATCAAAAATACCTTCATAATTATATGTTATCATATCTCTTGAAATTGGTCAAAAAATAGCTTCAAAAAATTAATTAGTTGTTAAAACTCAAAAAAAAAAAATTAGTCACAATACAATTTTTAATTTTTAAATTTTTATCATTTTTTTTAAAGGCTAACCTTAGCCAGTTACAAATTTTATTTCAAAAATTTAAATAATAATAATAATAAAAATATTATTATTAATAATAAATTTAATAATAATTATAATATTATTATATACTTATATATATATATATATATTAAATTATTATTACATGTATATATATAATTATAATTATATATAATATATAAGAACAAAGATGCCCATGGACCACCATGGAGAATGAGCCCATGGGCCTTGTATTTAGTTATTTATATAATAATTTATATAAGTGTGGGGATCAGGTGACTCCCTTTGGCCTCCCTCGTGCACGTGATATTTTTATTATTATTATTAAAAAGAATTTTGGGGGGATTGGGTGACCCCCCGATGAAATTTTTTTACTATAAATAAAATAAAGTAGGAGGATCGACTGACCCCTCCGACGGAATTTTTTTACTATAAATAAAATAAAGCAAGAGGATCGGCTGACCTCCGTGCTTAATATTTAATTATTATTTTTTTATATATTTATTGAAATGAATGTCAGGAAGGATCAGGTGACCCCCCAATGCAAATTTTTTTATTTTATAATATATGTCCGCAGGATTAGGTGACCCCCCCGACACAAATTTTTATTTATTTATTTTTATTATAATGGATGTTGGGGGGATCGAGTGACCCCTCTGAGGCCATTTTTTAATTAATTTATTAATATATGTTAAGTTAATTTAATTAAACATATAATTAGGTTTAATTTAATTAATTTAATTAAATATAATTATATTTAATTAAACATTTATATGATCAAAATATATAGAAGGAGAATTTTTTTAAAAATTAATTAAGATCTTTGGGGGTCTAAAAATAATAATTAATTGAAATTTATTTAAACCAAAACTTTGACATAAGACCTTAGGGAAACCAAAATAAGCCTAGACCTTGGTGACACAAATTTTCAAAAATGCCCTTGCAAAGATGAGATAGGATATAGAAAGACCCAAGGACCCAAAAATTCATTGAAAGGGGACTAACCGGGGCAAAAATTGAAAGGACTCATAGGACACCAAATCTTAAAAAAATCAAGGGCAAACTCAAGTTGGATTTTGAGGATCCAACAACTCCATAATCTATCATACAATTATGCACCACCCAACCTTCCATATGAAATGACAAGTAAAATTATGATGGCCTATTCTTTCCTATTATTTAGGTAGGGTTACCCTAAGCCAAATTGATGTATGAATGGTTTTTCTCCTAGTTCTTGATAGATTTTAGTGAAGCCTGTTAGATCAATCTACCCAAGTACGAGGAAAGCATCATACATACTAGCCTTTGATGGTGTCTTCTTCAATTCTTAAACAATATTGAAACATACATGTTAGATTATTTTATTTTCTCCTTTATAGGCTCATAAAACTTACTCCTATACTCTTGGGTTACCTCAAATCTTTGACACTTGGTAAGAGATGGATATCTTATCTCTATATTTCTCTTGGGTCTCATCCTCTATTATTTTTTGCTATTGTTGGAATAACATTTGAGTTGTAGGTGAGATTTATTTATGAGCAGCTTGAGAGGCTTCACCCTTATTTATCTTATCCTTTTGTTGGTCTCTATTCCTCAAAATTCATCCTAAAGGGGTCCATTGCTTTAGAATCCACCTACAACATATTCTTTCCTTATCTTGTAAGGATGGACACTTGCTCAATAGATAGCATAATGATGTTTTCATCCATTTTCTGCAAAATATTAACCTATCCCTTTTGAGCTATTTTTGCCTTTTCTATTGCAACTTTTTGTATATAGTGTTGATGCATCATGCATGAAATTTCACCATGAGGATCATTACATATTGAACACCAAAACTATGATTCAAAGGCAGTAGTGGATGGTTCAACCTCCTGATTACTATATACAATATTAGATTTTCATTAGTCTTACTAGTAGAAGTTATATGATCCTTTGTTACATGAGGGAACATTTTGAGCTAAACGTTCCTCTCAACTTTTTTTTTTCGTAGAAATTATTTTATTTGCTAGGTTTTTTATAATTGTAACCATTTTCTACATAGAAATAGCTTGATAATTCAAAGGTGGTAATCTAGGTATCGAAGGAGGTATTGGTAGCATTGATATTGTAGGAGATGTTGATAATGCTTATATTTTTGGTAGAGTAGGCCATGATAGGAAATTTATGGTAGGGGTGATAGTTGGGAGGGATGTATTCACAATAGAGGCTTGTGGTTGATGTTCAAGAAAATTTAAAAATATTGGCATTACTATCTTGGGAGGTAATATACCTATAGCAATTAGATAATTTTATGCCTTAAATGCTTCTTGGAAGATGGCCGAGAATGTAAGTTGCCTTATGGATATTCCTAGATGTAAACTAAAATATCTTAGATAATAGTACATTACCTATTCATGAGTAGGCCTAAGACATTGAGGTACTCTTTACCATTTCTGGCTAAATCTAATGTTGAAATCTACTATCTTCTCTTACATATGCCATTATATCACAGTGAATTATGTTAGTAGAGAGGATGGGTCTGCTTGTTCATTAAATTTCTCCACTAAATTTCCAATTAACTAAGCCCATGAGGTTATACTATGATCTAGTAGGGTTCTATACTATTATAGCATTTTCCATTTTAAATATATAATCAATAGTCTTATCATGATATCTTCATCTTGAATTCCATGTATAACGACTGGTGATGATAGTGTTCATAAGCAGTCTTTCAAGTACCATCATATGCTGGAAAAGATTATAATTTTTCCTAAGGAATTAGGTTTTGAATAGGTAAATCTAGATGTCTGGTATGGTTCCAGTTGGAATAGTTATAAATATTCAAATTCATATTCATATTGTGATACATTGATGCTTGTATATTCATATGTACTATAGGTGTGGGATCTATTGTATTGGATTTATCCTCAATGAGGATTGAAGATGATGTTGATTCAGAGAATAGAACAAAATTATACATTATAAAGCAATAAAGTTGTAGTTATAAATACTTTATAGGTTCCTATGATCATTTATTTACTTATATTATGATCATGTAATTTAGGAATTAACAAAGCAACTATATTTTTATGATTTTCTTGAAATGTATATGCAAATATTTCTAGGTTTCTATTTGAATGGAATCACCAAGTTATTGAGATGATCTATGAGAATAGATCATCACCAAATCTATGATTTATTAAAATGGTGTGGGTTTTGTGTCCCATCAGGTATACCAAACACTGTTGGTCTAAAAATTTACCTATGATTAAAATGTGTGCCTAGAGACTTTGACGAACATTGAAAGACCTTGAAGTTATGAGGCTTTAGATGTCAATCTAAAAAGTAGGCCAGTTCCTTCAAGTCCTAACTAACCTAATATTATTTGTTTTGGGGGAAAAGGGTGCTAAAATAAATAAAAGGAGCTAAATATGGAACTTATGATGGTGTATATTAATCTACATTAAAATACATATAGTGTGAAAATGTTAATGCAAATGGAAAATCAATTGAATTACCAAATAGACCAACCTATTTTGATTAATTATAGAATATTCATTCATACATTTTGCAGTCATCATATTACAAATTATAAAACCAAGAAATTCACACATGCATAAATATAGAGAATAAAATTAATACTACAATCATTCAACTAGCCAATATTAGAAATAAGCAACCATTCATACATACATATTCTATAAGGAAGTTGAACCAAATGCCAAACAACAATCCCTTTGTATTTATCAAAATGCAATAAGATTTCATACATGCAAATTGTAAAAGCTTAAGATCCTACCTTATGAACTTATTAAATTAAATTATATATAAATTTTTATAATAAAGTTTTTGATCATGGCATCATTGCTTTGCGTGTGGATTGTTGTGTCAGAAGTCTTGCTAGTCTGTATAGGTGCTTAGCAGTATGTTTATTGTAACTGACTGGTGTTAGCTAATTGACATGGTAAAATTATGCTTCATCTAAAGCAATAATGTCCTTGTTGTTTGCATCTGGTTCATTGATTCCTCTAACAGTTTTGTTGAGTTACCATTAGCATCTATTGGAAATCTAGCCAGCCATACATTAAAATGAACATTCAGGCCATTACATGAAATTTTCAGCCTTGGAAAATGTCTCATCTTAGAGGAGACAAAATTAAATCATAGATCTTCAAAATTTGTGCAATTTAGAAATAAATTGGGCTCAAATGGACACCCGAGTAAAAAGTTATGGCCGAAATACTAAGACATGTAATAAAAACCATCGATATAGATCTGATGGATGTTATTTCCTAGGGTTAGGGTTTGATTTATTTTTCTTACTTAAGGCAGTTTTAGGGTTTTTTTTATGAAGAATAATTTTGCATTGTAGCAAGTGTGTGAGCTCTTCCAGAGTTTGTGAAGAGATTATAACAGAGTACTGAAACTCTACCAGAATTATTCCAGACAATAAGAAGATAATATTTGCTCTAGTTTTGTTTTATTGTATTATTGTAAATTCTTCATTTGGTATCAGAGCGAGGCAATCAAGAAATTGGGTTTGAGTTACTATGAAATTTCTACTACAAGTTTTATAGAATCTTCTAGGATATCTCAGTTCGTGTTGAAGGGAGCTATTATGGCCAACAACACCAATTCAATTTTGATCCTAGAATTTAACGGTTCCAACTACGAATATTGGAGCATCCAGATGAGGATGATTATGAAGGCAAAAGGAGCTTGGGCCATCGTTGAATTTGGACTCACTGAACAAAATACTGGAGTGCATTGACTGTAGATCAAAATAAGGATATGCAAGAGAAAGAAAAAGAAAATAATTTGGTTTTGGCTTTCATCTAGTTAGCTCTATACAAGAGTCTCTTTCCCTGGATTTCTACCTGTATTTCAGCTCAAGAAGCTTAGAAGGTGTTGAAGGAGAATTACCAGGTGAGTACCCAAGTTAAGGAGGTGAAGTTGCAAACTTTATAGAGAGATTTTAAAAATATCAAACAGGAGGAGAATGAAACTGCAGGAGATTACTATGTTCGGGTAAAAATAGTAGTAAATAAAATGGCCACACTTGGAGAGATCATAGAGAAAAATGTAGTAATTAAAAATGTTTTAAGAACCTTGACAGATAAGTTTGACAGTATATCCCTTATCATAGGAGAAACGAAAGACCTATCAAAAATGTATGAAGAGAGAATTTCCAAGAGGAATAAGGATAAAGGAGGTTCTACATAGGAACAAGCTTTTTCGACAAAAGATAATTATGGAGGAATATGTCACAGTAGGGGTTCCAGAGGAAGAGGAATAAATAGAAGAGGTTCCTACAGTGGTAGAGGTCATGGAATATCTCAAGATTCAGACAATGACTATGATCATGCTGCAAGAGGAGGACCCAGTGCAAGAGGAAGAGGTAGAGGATGAGATATGAGAAATGTGCAGTGTTACAATTATAAAAAATATGGCCATTATGAGAGGGATTGCAGGCTGAAAAAATTAGCACATTTTAGAGAAGAGGATTCCTATGAGGATGATACTTTGTTCTATATGATTGAAGAAAAAGTGGAGCAAGCAACTTTCCTCTCTACATAGAATAGCACAAAGGAGACATGGATCCTGGACAGTGGGTGCACAAACCATATGACCGACAAGAGGGATGCATTTTCATATCTTGATTCTTCTTATCAATCCAATATCAGGATTGGGGATGAGAAGAGCTTGGAGGTGGTTACGAAAGGAGAAATGGGGCTTCCTACCAGGAAAGGAGAAAATTGATTACCACTATAAATATGACCAAGAACAGGCTCTTCCCATTAAAATTTATAGATCAAGGGGGAGCTCTAGAATTTATTGTTGTATAAGGTAAGGAGAGGCTATGGCATTTACGGTTTGGGCATTTAAATTATAAGAGTTTGAAGATGTTTTCACCACTTGTCTATGGGTTACCAAAAGTTGAAGACTCCAAGGAGGTTTATGAAGGCTGTGGACTTGGCAAACATACAAGGAGGAATTTTCCACATGGTGAAGTATGGAGGGCCCAACATCCTTTGTAGTTGGTTCATAGTGACATTTGTGTACCAATGCAGACAGAGTATGGGTAAAGCTTCTTACTTTCTAACTTTTATTGATGATTTTCTAGATATTGTTGGGTTTATTTTATTAAGCATAAGGATGAGGTATTCAATTACTTCAAGAATTTTAAGGCTCTAGTTAAAAATGAGAGTGGTCATTATATCAAATTTTTGAGGATAGATAGAGGAGGTGAGTTTTGTTCTCATGAATTTGACAATTTTTATAGTGAGTTTGGGATTAAAAGGCAGAAAACAAGTCCTTACAGACCTCAACAGAATGGGGTGGCTGAAAGAAAGAACAGGACTTTGGTGGAGATGGCATGGTGCATGATGCAAGAAAAATGTATGAGTAAGTTTTATTGGGCTGAAGTAATTAGGACTGCTAATTACATTTTAAATAGAAGTCCTACTAAGAGTCTTGAGAATATTACCCCTTATGAATGTTTGGTACAACAAGAAACCAAATGTAAATCATTTTAGAGTTTTTGGATGTGTGGTTTTTGTGCATGTTAATGCTGAGAATAGGAAGAAGTTTGATGCAAAGAGTGAAAAATATATTTTTATTGGGTACAATGAGAAATATAAGGCTTACAGGTTCTTTAATCCTATTTCACATAAAATAATTGTATCTAGAGATGCAAATTTTGATGAAGGGGAAGTTGGGGATCACAAAAATTATTTGTTGAGGATGTTTTTTGTGAAGAGAAGGTGGATGTTAGGATCCTACTATAAAATAAACTCAAATAAACACACTCTCACATAGTTGCTTGGAAATAAACTCACATAAACATCATATTAATATTCAGAACAAAATACACATTATAACAGAAATTTGCATAAAGGAACAATCTCACAATAAGATAGAATCGTAGGCCTCTTCGAGGGGGAAACCTCCTTCAACACTTCATTAACTTGCAAAAATATGAATACATTGGTGCCTTCTCGGGTATTTAAAGATTTCCCTTCCATGGTTGGCTTACATGCAAAATGCCACTTGGATTACATGCATAATGCCACCCGAATTACATGCATAGTGCCACTCTAATTACATGCACAATGCCACTTGAATTACATGCACAAGGCCACCTTACATAACCTATCTACCATGTGTTACATAAAAAGGGTGCCATTTGTCATAGGCACTACATAAGCTAAAACTTATAACATTACAAAATATTAATCATGGGTACTACCCATATTCTTTAGGAATTATTACATCATGTAATTTATTACATTAAGGGTTAGGATGGGATCCTAACATGTCCTTCCCCTTGAAGAAGCTTTGTACTTAAAGCTGAAATGAGGAAATTGTTGCTGGAGTTGGTGGAGAGACTCCCATGTAGCATCTTTAGGTTGAAGCCCATGCCACTGAACCAAGATCTTTGTAATTGTATGATTACGAAGAGTGCGAGTTCGATGATCCAAAAACTACTCAGGTTCAAGTAAGATGGAGCCTTCTTCATCCAATTCAAGAAGTGTGGATTGAACCTGTACCTGTGTGCCCATAAATTTCTTGAGAGCAGAAACATGAAAAATAGGGTGAAGCTTGGAAGTAGGTGGGAGTACCAATTTTTAAGCTATGGGACCAATCCTTTGTAGAACCTAGTAAGGACCATAGTATTTTGCAGCAAGCTTCTGGCACCTGCAAAGTTGTAGGGATGATTTTTGTACGACTACAAGCAAAGGAAGACCATATCACCTACATAAAAACTATGCTTAGAATGATGTTGATCAGCTTGTTGGCACATCCAATTTTGGGCCATGTTCAAATTCTTCTTAAGTTGGTGAAGTACCTCGGTGTGTTGACTTAGAGTGTTGTCGATGGCCTGGACCTTGGAGCTGCCAAGAATGTAAGAGGAAGGCATAGGTGGAAGGTGCCCGTAGACTGCTTCAAATGGTGTGAGTTTGGTTGTGGTATGATAGGAAGTGTTGTACCACCATTCGACCAAGGATATCAATTTTTCCCATTGAGTGGGATGATCTAAGACAAAGCAGTGAAGGTATGTTTCCAAGCATTTATCAACAACTTATGTTTGACCATCCATTTGTGGATGGTAGGATGAACTCATTTTGGGCTGAGTCCCCTGCAACTTAAACAACTCTTGCCAGAAATGACTAGTGAAGGTGGTATCACGATCAGATACAATGGAGGTGGGCATGCCATGAAGGCAAAATATGGAGTCAATAAAAATTTGTGCAACAATGGATATTGTATAAGGATGGGCAAGGGTACAAAAGTGAGCATACTCTAAAAGGCAGTCCATTACCATAAAAATAATTGACTTACCTCTAGATTTAGGGAGCCCTTCTATAAAGTCCATGAAAATATCAATCCAAACCTGATTTGGGATAGGCAATGGCTGAAGAGTGCCCGAAGAGCGCATTGTTTCACCTTTCATCCTTTGACATGTGTCACAGGTAGCAACAAAAGAGCGGATGTCATGTTTCATACCTTTCCAAAAGAAGGTGCGCTTGAGTTGCTCATATATTTTAAGGAACCCTGAATGGCCTGTAGAAGGAGTGGCATGCAATTCCTTCATGAGGAGCTCTCGAAGTGGAGACTTATGAGGTAGAACCAAGCATTGATGGTAGCATAGATCATGGCCATTCCAACTATAACCTAGTGCAGAATCTGGATCATCCATTAGTGAGGCTATCAAATATTGCAAATCTACATCCTGACATGCTTCTTGATGCAAGGAATCAATCCATTGGGGAAGTGGTACTGAGATGGCACACAACATACTTACGGTCTCCATTTGGTGAGAAAGAGCATCAGCCACAATATTCTACTTTCCCTTTTTATAGGTGATATCATAATCATAGTCCATGAGTTTAGACACCCACTTTTGTTGGTCAGGCATGGCAACTCTTTATTCTATAAAATATTTGATACTTTGATGGTCGGTTTTGATGGAGAAGTGATGCCCAATGAGGTAAGGTCACCAATGTATGACTGCATGTAATATGGCTAACATTTCCTTAGCATATATGGATTTCCCCAAATTACGATCAAAGAGTGCCTTGCTAGTAAAAACCACAGGTCGTCCTTCTTGCATCAATACTACCCCAATACCATGACCAGAAGCATCACTTTCAATGACAAATGGTTTAGAGAAATTTGGCATGGCTAAAATGGGAGTGGTGGTCATAGCATGCTTGAGTTCAATGAAGGCTTGGTCAACAAGCCCTATCCAAGTGAAGGAATATTTTTTCAACATGGAGGTGAGGGGGGCAGCTATCTTCCCATTATTTCAGATAAATCTACGATAATATCCCGTAATCCCTAAAAATCCTCGAAGTACCTTGAGGTTGTGAGGTTTTGGCCACTCTTGAACTGCTTGAATCTTCTTAGGGTCAACCTTGGCACCATACTATGAGACAATGTGTCCCATATACTCTACTTCAATCATACCAAAGGAACACTTGGACCTTTTGGAAAAAAGGTGATGGGTTACCAACAACTATAAAGTTTGATCCACATGATTGAGGTGCTCTTCCCATGTGCAATTGTAAATCAAGATGTCATCAAAGAACACAAGGATGAACTTTCATAGAAAGGTCCGGAAGATGTTCTTCATAAGACTTTGGAATGTAGAAGGAGCATTTGTGAGACCAAATGGCATTACCAAGAAATCATAATGACCTTCATGAGTGCGAAAGGCAGTTTTGGGGATGTCCTCATCCTTGAGCTGGATCTAATGGTACCCAAAGTGGAGATCAAGCTTGGTGAAATACATGGTCCCGTGTAGGTCATCGAGTAATTCATCAACCACTAGAATAGGAAATTTATCCTTAATCGTAGTCTTGTTGAGTTTCTGGTAGTTAATACATAGGTGCCATAAGCCATATTTCTTGGGAAAAAGTAGGATAGGCGAGGAGTAGGGGCTAGTACTAGGCCGAATGACACCAACCTTGAGTAATTCCTATACCAATTTTTCTAGTTCTGATTTCATGGCATGAGGGTACCTATATGGCCTGATATTTGGTGGTGCACTACCCAAGAGCAATGGGATAACAGGGTCATGAGAGCAATGCGGTGGTAGTGTAGTTGGTTCTGCAAAGACAACATCATGTTTGTGTAGAACTAGTTGTAGGTCTGATGGAATTTCAGCCATTAGTGAAGTGGTTGGTTGGATGGAGAAGAGTTGTGCAATGACCCCACATTTTGATTTATTTAGCACTTTTTCCATACGATTGGAACTAATGAGGTGAGGTGTTCTTGCAGGGGAGCCCTTGAGTAAGTGTATCTATCCATTTTGGGAGAATTGCATCTAGAGTTCTGCAAAGTTCCAACTGATATTGCCCAACGTACTCAACCATTGAGATCCCAAAACCATATCACATCCTCCCAACTGGAGGGTAAACATGTCCTGCTTGAGTTCATAGTCCTCTATCCTAATCTTAACATTGCGGTATTTTCCTTTATAAGGTAATATTCCCCCATTCGCTACCATGACCTCAATGAATTACAAGTGTGGATATAGAAATTTTCTCGCTTAGCAACTCGAGGATCAATGGAGTTATGTGTGTTGCTTGAATCAATAAGGATGGTAAGACATTGGCCCTTGAAAAATTCCATAATTTTCATGGTTTGTGGAGTGGTAATGCCTGCAAGAGCATGGACTAAAATCTCTACCACAGACCCCTCTGTATCTTCTTCCTGTGGAGAAGGTATTTTAGGAGGGTCCTCATTCTCATCACTATGGTCAGTGTTAGCAGGTTCCTCAACATCTATCAAGAATAGTATTTTGTTTGCACACTTATGTCCTTTAAAAAAAAATTCATCACAATTATAACATAATCCTTGGGCACGATGTGCATCCATCTCCTCTATAGTCAGTCGCTTGGGTGTAGTAGGTTTACTATCCACTGAATTTTGGGTTTGAGAAGGAAATGAAGGTCAGTTTTTGAGGAAACTGTGATGGGCACCTTTGGTTTGAGAGTTTAGATTCTGCCAGACAGGCCAAACTGATAGCTTCCATCATGGACTGTGGTTTCAACATATTTACTTCAGATTGGAGATCCCCTTTTAACTCACCGATAAAACAACTCGTGAAGAACCCTTCTGTCAATCCTTTTGTCTTATTGGCCAATTTTTCAAATTGAGTTTGGTAGTCACAGACTGAGGATGTTTGTTGCAGTTTGGTCAGGGTCCCTGTGAAGTCCTCATACTCACTATGCCCAAATAAGGTTAGTAGTTGGGACTCAAAGTCATCCCAAGAGAGATTTGGGTTGGAATTATGTAACCATGTTGGCAATTTTGGGTTTGAGATCCTAGCTTCTTGTCTATGAGTTGTCATTGATGTCAAAAGGAACTGGCATTAATGTCAAGAGGATTTATTGGCTTCAAAGGTTGAAGATTCCAAAGAATATTTTCTAGAAGATTTCGGAGAGATTCCATGTGGCAGATGAAAAGGTTTTTATCAAAACCATGGCAAGTTTAAGGGTTTTTATTAAAACCAGGTGGATGCATTAAGGGTTTTTCTCAAAACCACTCTCAGCTTAATGCAAAGGTTGGAGACACTTATTAATTAAATAACTTAATTAATAAAACCTTTTTAAGGTTTTTTAATTAATTATTTATTTGATTTAGTGATTAAATTATTTTAATAATTTAATGGGTTCTCCACCTAAGGTCTAAGGTCTAAAAGACCTTTGATTATTTTTTAAATAATCAAAAGGGTTTCATAAACCCTAAAGTTGTTTCGAAGGCGCCAAAATAATATTAATTCGAAAAGTTCGAATTATCCTCCCGCCGACGTCGTGCATAGCATGGAAGTTTGGCTATATAAGCCATAACCTATAGTCCAAAGCAATGGTGTGAAAGAAATTCGAATTGCGCAAAGGTTGGGAAGTAAAAGCTACGGCTATCATTTTTTTCGCCACGTTTATCCGCCGCCAAAGGGTTAAGGAGAAGGAGACTCTTGCTAGCCTTCAAGCTAGCGTCGTTGGCCTAGTGGCAACGACTGTTCTACGAAGGCGCTTGAAGGGAGGTCAAGCGTTCGACTCCCGCCGTGGAGTGTGAGAAGAGTTTTTGCGCTCCAATTTTTTCGGAGGCACTGTTGACCCGCGATTTTTGGAAGCATTTTTTTTGGTAAGGTTTTTTAAATAAAATCTGCATTTTGTTAAAGAAGAAGTGGTTGGGCAGATTTATTTAAAATTATTTTTAAGGTTAAATGCTTCTTTGGAGATATAAGGTTGATAGTGTGTGGTTGAGATTTTTGGCTTGATTGTTGAGTGAGATTTGCTTAGAAGCTATTATTCCTTGAGCATGGTTTAATTAATTTGGAGAAATAAGGTGTAAAAGGATATATTGTTTGTATGCTTTATATTTTTTGGTAGTTGACTTCTAAGGATTGGAGTCATAAGGTGTTTTATGGAATAAATATTTTTGTGGTTACTTTTATGATCTAACCCTAACTTGGTGGCAAAGTTGAGGGTGGTGTTGGTAACAAAGTTGAAGAACTATTCTCTTCTTCCTCAAACAAAGGTATGGGCAACTTCTTCCATGTATATTGTTGATGGTGTATTTTCTGAAATTGAGTTTGGAGTGAAAAGGTTGTCTACTAGGTATTCTTGTTGGTGTAAATCCCATTTTCTGGATATTGAAGATTGTTTATGCATTAAAATCATTGATGAGTTTTTTGGGTGAATGCATAATTCTGGTTGAGGAAGAGGAAGCATTTTTGCACTAGGGTTTATGTTAGTAAGTCTTGCTACTTGCATTGAGATGGTGAAACCCTTAGTTGGCTGTTTTGAGATTGATGGTTGAGTTGCTTCCATAGAGGTTGTTTTGATCAAGTTAATGCTTTACTTGATACATGATTTGGGCTTACTCCATTGAGATTGATTTGAGCAAGTTATTCTTTGCATTGGTGATTTATGTTGGTGGTTGTTTTGTTCAAATACCTTTGGAGGGAAAAGGATGTCTACTAGTTTCCTTTTCATGTAGTGATTGGTTGAATGCTTCAAGGTTAATGTTGAGTTGAATGATGTTGGTTAAACCTTGTCTATAAGCATTGTTGTTAAAGCCCTAATTGGTTGAGAAAAGATATTGGTTGTGGAAAGAACATGAGTATCATTGTTATATGAGATATTGCATGGTTGGCAATTGTTGGGTTGTGTTTCATGTTCTTGAGAAAAGCATACTACATCTATCTTATTCTGAGATGAGATTGAATTGAGATTGAGATTGGGAGTTAAGTATAGAACATATTGAGTCTCTAACAATTCTCTTTATGTTTCTATGAGATTTGAGATTGAGATTGGGAGTTAAGTATAGAACATATTGAGTCTCTAACAATTCTCTTTATGCTTCTATGAGGTTGATGAATCACATTGGGTCTCTAACAATTCTCTTTGTGGGTTCATGCTAAGCAAGTTTTTCTTGATGAACTTGTGAGCTGATTTGGACAGGTTCTAGTGAAGACTTGTGAGCTGATTTGGACAGTTCTAGTGAGGACTTGTGAGCTGATTTGGACAGGTTCTAGTGAGGACTTGTGAGCTGATTTGGACAAGTTCTAGGGAGGACTTGTGAGCTGATTTGGATAGGTCCTAGCAGAGGACTTGAGGACAGAGTTGAAGTGGTTCTTTGAGAAGAACCTGAGGACAGTTTTGACAAGTCTTTGAGAAGGCTTGTGTGCAGCAGAGATTGATTTGTTCAAGCTTTATGAGTTGAGCTTGGGACAGATCTGATAGAGTGAGGAAGACTTGTGCTGGACCGACTGACTGTGTTTAGTACAGGTTGATGAGTTGTTGTGGAGGTGATCAGTGAGGACAGAGGTCTCTTGAGGCTGAGCATTGAGGACAGGAGGTCTTCTATGGAAAGGAGTTCCACATGCTAGCGGAATAAGAGGTAGGTGATCTTCTGAAGTATCATTTCCAGAGCTGAGGGGAAGGATTCTCCTTTGGGCAAGGCTCATATTTGAGGGGAAGGATTCTCCTTTGGGCAGGAGGCTCATAAATTCGTGAGGAGGGGAAGGATTCTCCTTTGGGCAGGAGGCTCATAAATTCATGAGGAGGGGAAGGATTCTCCTTTGGGCAGAGGCTCATAAATACTTGAGTAGGGGAAGGTTTCTCCTTTGGGCTGAGGCTCATAAACATTGTAATTGGGAAGGATTCCCAAAGAACTTTGAGAAAGCTTTTTAGAGAAAATTTTTGTGGATGTAGCCCATGTTGGGTGAACCACGTTAAAATTGGTGTCTCATTGTGTGTTGCTTTATGCATTGCTTTGATATTGCTATTGGTTCATTGCTTTGCGAAGTTGAAGTTAAATAGAGAAAGTAAAAAGAGGTCTTATACTGTTCACCCCCCTCTCAAATATAAGCTTGTGTTCTTCAATTGGTATCGGAGCGGGTTCCTTCGAAAAGTTTAACAACTTGAAGGAAAATATTGTAAAGAACACAATGGAATCTACAAGTGGTAATGCAACACCTATTCTTGATGGGGCAGATTTTGGGCTTTGGAGTGCTAGGATGAAGGTTCATCTTATGGCTCTTGGAAATGAAGTTTGGGAAGTGATTGAGGATGAGTATACCATTCCCGAGCATGGTACTTCTACTAAGGAAGAGAGGCTCCTACATCATAGCAATTCAAAGGCAATGAATGCAATCCCGAAGGGTTTATAGAAGGCAGATCTTACCAAGGTGATTCACTTAAAGACAACTAGTGAAATGTGGAAACAGTTGAAGGTGGTTCATACAGGTGATGCAAATGTCCGAAAGGCCAAGTTGAGACACTTCAAAGGTATGTTTGAACAACTCAAGATGAATGATGAAGAAAATATTAGTGACTATATGCTTCGTATGGATGAGATTGTTAACTCTATGAAGGAACTAGGTCTTGAGCTTGCTGAAAATGATATTTGTGATAAGATTTTGAGGTCTCTTCCAAATAGATTTAGTGAAAATATTTCTGCTATTGAGGAAGCTAAGGATTTGGATAAGTTGAAAAAGGATGAGCTTCATAGTATACTTGCAGCATTTGAGTTGAGAACTCAAGTGAAGGTTGATGTTAAGAAGGAGGCAACTTTCAAGGCTACCAAGAAATCCAAGGGTAAAGAGCTTCAAGATAGTGATGAGTCTTCTAGTGATGAAGAGGCATATTACAGCAAGAAGGGCAAGTTCTCAAGAAAGCACAAAGGTATGAAATATGTCAAGTGTTTCAATTGTGGAAAGTTTGGTCATTATGCTACTAACTCGTATTGCTACCAAGGATGAAAGTGATGAAGATAAACAGGATTATAAGAGCAAGGATTCTGAAAGGCACAGGCATCAAAGGAAGAATAAAGATGAGCAAAGCAATCAAGGAAAGAGGTACTCTCACAAACACAAGAAAAGTTTCTACCTAGACAAGGCAAGTAAGTGTTCTAGTAGTGATAGTGAAAGTTCTTCAAGTGATGTTGGAAATGAGATGTTGTTCCTAACAGAAAAAGAAGAAGAAAAGAAACATAGATTTGTCCTTATGAAATGTTTTAGATGTGGAAATTTTGGACATCTTGAGGATGATTGCACAAATGATGGATTGATTTCTAGTTATACTATGTATGAGGATGCTTCGAAAAATTGTAAGGAAGATCTTTGTATGGCTTTAGAAAAGGGTAGCACCTCTAGTGATAAGAAATCTGAAAAAGTCATTGATGTTTCAAAAGGCAAACAAATAGAGGAAGTTATAGAGGATGGTGAAGTAGATCTTGAAGCTGAACTTGTTAGTGCTCTTAGTGCTTTGAAAAAGGAAAGAAAGAAGAATGCTAGACTCAATGATAAATTGGATGAATGTTGTATTGAGAGAGATGAGCTTATAGAAAGTCTTGACTTCTCTATAGCTAAGACACAAAAACTTAAGGATAAGTTAGAGTCTAAGGTTCTTGAGTGTAGAGAGTTGGAACAGAAAGTGGCTTCCTTGAAAGAGGAAACTAAAGAGTACAAGGAGAAGCTTTACAGGTTTGAAGATAGCACCAAAAAGGTAAAGTCAATCATCAAAGATCAAAGAAGGACAACAGATAAAACAGGTCTTGGTTTTGGTAAGAAACACATGGAACAAAGTTGGCGACTCACTGGGGAATCTAGTAAGAGATTCCGAAAGGAAGAGAGTTCTGATGAGGAAAGTACTTCAAAAAAGAGTCCTTGAGTGATAGATGCACAGAATCAGAAAACAGGAATCAAAAAAAGGGGAGAAAGTTTACAGGACCTAAGAGGTCAAATCAAGGAAAGTTTAATGGCAGATGTTTTGCTTGTCACAAGTTTGGTCACATGGCTTCACATTGCATGACTCAAGTGAGGAAGGTAAATGACAGATTCAGAGGTGGTAATTTCTTTCAAGGGTATTGCTACTCTTGTAAATAGTTTGGGCACAAGGCTGTTTATTGCAAGGCTAATAACAAGAACAGGGTTGGTCAAAACAGATGGAGTCAAAGATCAGGTATGCCTCAAAGAAATAACATTGTTAGTTGTTATAAGTGCAACAATGAAGGTCACATAGCTAGACAGTGTAGAGCTGAAATTCCAAGGTACAGGAACAGGAACATGGGTATGAACAGGCACAAGAATCAAGACATGGATAAGAACAGGAATGATAACAAGAACAACAAAAGTGACATGAACAGGAACAGGAATATGGACAAGGAGAACAAGAGAAGACATGGTAAGGCAGCTATAGACACTGATGAAGATCAGTGCCTAATGGGAGTTTTACTCCCACCCCAAAATTAATCACCTCAACAGGAGGTGGGGGAGGGACTAAGCTAAGAGGCTCATTCTTAGTCCCAAGCCCCAAAGGTGACCCTTTGCCATTGATGACAAAGGGGGAGAGATATGAGTAAGGGGGAGAGCCTCAAGTCAGGGGGAGCTGATTTCTATACAACAGTTTTTGAGTTTCAAGTGTTGTTGAGAAGCATGGTTTGCCATCAATGACAAAGGGGGAGATTGTTGGCAATTTTGGGTTTGAGATCCTAGCTTCTTGTCTATGAGTTGTCATTGATGTCAAAAGGAACTGGCATTAATGTCAAGAGGATTTATTGGCTTCAAAGGTTGAAGATTCCAAAGAATATTTTCTAGAAGATTTCGGAGAGATTCCATGTGGCAGATGAAAAGGTTTTTATCAAAACCATGGCAGGTTTAAGGGTTTTTATTAAAACCAGGTGGATGCATTAAGGGTTTTTCTCAAAACCACTCTCAGCTTAATGCAAAGGCCGGAGACACTTATTAATTAAATAACTTAATTAATAAAACCTTTTTAAGGTTTTTTAATTAATTATTTATTTGATTTAGTGATTAAATTATTTTAATAATTTAATGGGTTCTCCACCTAAGGTCTAAGGTCTAAAAGACCTTTGATTATTTTTTAAATAATCAAAAGGGTTTCATAAACCCTAAAGTTGTTTCGAAGGCGCCAAAATAATATTAATTCAAAAAGTTCGAATTATCCTCCCATCGACGTCGTGCATAGCATGGAAGTTTGGCTATATAAGCCATAACCTATAGTCCAAAGCAATGGTGTGAAAGAAATTCGAATTGCGCAAAGGTTGGGAAGTAAAAGCTACGGCTATCATTTTTTTGCCACGTTTATCCGCCGCCAAAGGGTTAAGGAGAAGGAGACTCTTGCTAGCCTTCAAGCTAGCGCCGTTGGCCTAGTGGCAACGACTGTTCTGCGAAGGCGCTTGAAGGGAGGTCAAGCGTTCGACTCCCGCCGTGGAGTGTGAGAAGAGTTTTTGCGCTCCGATTTTTTTGGAGGCACTGTTGACCCGCGATTTTCGGAAGCATTTTTTTTGGTAAGGTTTTTTAAATAAAATCTGCATTTTGTTAAAGAAGAAGTGGTTGGGCAGATTTATTTAAAATTATTTTTAAGGTTAAATGCTTCTTTGGAGATATAAGGTTGATAGTGTGTGGTTGAGATTTTTGGCTTGATTGTTGAGTGAGATTTGCTTAGAAGCTATTATTCCTTGAGCATGGTTTAATTAATTTGGAGAAATAAGGTGTAAAAGGATATATTGTTTGTATGCTTTATATTTTTTGGTAGTTGACTTCTAAGGATTGGAGTCATAAGGTGTTTTATGGAATAAATATTTTTGTGGTTACTTTTATGATCTAACCCTAACTTGGTGGCAAAGTTGAGGGTGGTGTTGGTAACTAAGTTGAAGAACTATTCTCTTCTTCCTCAAACAAAGGTATGGGCAACTTCTTCCATGTATATTGTTGATGGTGTATTTTCTGAAATTGAGTTTGGAGTGAAAAGGTTGTCTACTAGGTATTCTTGTTGGTGTAAATCCCATTTTCTGGATATTGAAGATTGTTTATGCATTAAAATCATTGATGAGTTTTTTGGGTGAATGCATAATTCTGGTTGAGGAAGAGGAAGCATTTTTGCACTAGGGTTTATGTTAGTAAGTCTTGCTACTTGCATTGAGATTGGTGAAACCCTTAGTTGGCTGTTTTGAGATTGATGGTTGAGTTGCTTCCATAGAGGTTGTTTTGATCAAGTTAATGCTTTACTTGATACATGATTTGGGCTTACTCCATTGAGATTGATTTGAGCAAGTTATTCTTTGCATTGGTGATTTATGTTGGTGGCTGTTTTGTTCAAATATCTTTGGAGGGAAAAGGATGTCTACTAGTTTCCTTTTCATGTAGTGATTGGTTGAATGCTTCAAGGTTAATGTTGAGTTGAATGATGTTGGTTAAACCTTGTCTATAAGCATTGTTGTTAAAGCCCTAATTGGTTGAGAAAAGATATTGGTTGTGGAAAGAACATGAGTATCATTGTTATATGAGATATTGCATGGTTGGCAATTGTTGGGTTGTGTTTCATGTTCTTGAGAAAAGCATACTACATCTATCTTATTCTTTTGAGATTGAGATTGAGTTGAGATTGAGATTGGGAGTTAAGTATAGAACATATTGAGTCTCTAACAATTCTCTTTATGTTTCTATGAGATTTGAGATTGAGATTGGGAGTTAAGTATAGAACATATTGAGTCTCTAACAATTCTCTTTATGCTTCTATGAGGTTGATGAATCACATTGGGTCTCTAACAATTCTCTTTGTGGGTTCATGCTAAGCAAGTTTTTCTTGATGAACTTGTGAGCTGATTTGGACAAGGTTCTAGTGAAGACTTGTGAGCTGATTTGGACAGTTCTAGTGAGGACTTGTGAGCTGATTTGGACAGGTTCTAGTGAGGACTTGTGAGCTGATTTGGACAAGTTCTAGGGAGGACTTGTGAGCTGATTTGGACAGGTCCTAGCAGAGGACTTGAGGACAGAGTTGAAGTGGTTCTTTGAGAAGAACCTGAGGACAATTTTGACAAGTCTTTGAGAAGGCTTGTGTGCAGTAGAGATTGATTTGTTCAAGCTTTATGAGTTGAGCTTGGGACAGATCTGACAGAGTGAGGAAGACTTGTGCTAGACCGACTGACTGTGTTTAGTACAGGTTGATGAGTTGCTGTGGAGGTGATCAATGAGGACAGAGGTCTCTTGAGGCTGAGCATTGAGGACAGGAGGTCTTCTATGGAAAGGAGTTCCACGTGCTAGCGAAATAAGAGGTAGGTGATCTTCTGAAGTATCATTTCCAGAGGGGAAGGATTCTCCTTTGGGGAGAGGCTCATAAATTCATGAGGAGGGGAAGGATTCTCCTTTGGGTAGGAGGCTCATAAATTCGTGAGGAGGGGAAGGATTCTCCTTTGGGCAGAGGCTCATAAATACTTGAGTAGGGGAAGGTTTCTCCTTTGGGCTGAGGCTCATAAACATTGTAATTGGGAAGGATTCCCAAAGAACTTTGAGAAAGCTTTTTAGAGAAAAGTTTTGTGGATGTAGCCCATGTTGGGTGAACCACGTTAAAATTGGTGTCTCATTGTGTGTTGCTTTATGCATTGCTTTGATATTGCTATTGGTTCATTGCTTTGCGAAGTTGAAGTTAAATAGAGAAAGTAAAAAGAGGTCTTATACTGTTCACCCCCCTCTCAGTATAAGCTTGTGTTCTTCAATTGGTATTAGAGCGGGTTTCTTCAAAAAGTTTAACAGCTTGAAGGAAAATATTGTAAAGAACACAATGGAATCTACAAGTGGTAATGCAACACCTATTCTTGATGGGGCAGATTTTGGGCTTTGGAGTGCTAGGATGAAGGTTCATCTTATGGCTCTTGGAAATGAAGTTTGGGAAGTGATTGAGGATGAGTATACCATTCCTCGAGCATGGTCCTTCTACTAAGGAAGAGAGGCTCCTACATCATAGCAATTCAAAGGCAATGAATGCAATCCTGAAGGGTTTACAGAAGGCAGATCTTACCAAGGTGATTCACTACAAGACAACTAGTGAAATGTGGAAACAAGTTGAAGGTGGTTCATACAGGTGATGCAAATGTCCGAAAGGCCAAGTTGAGACACTTCAAAGGTATGTTTGAACAACTCAAGATGAATGATGAAGAAAATATTAGTGACTATATGCTTCGTATGGATGAGATTGTTAACTCTATGAAGGAACTAGGTCTTGAGCTTGCTGAAAATGATATTTGTGATAAGATTTTGAGGTCTCTTCCAAATAGATTTAGTGAAAATATTTCTGCTATTGAGGAAGCTAAGGATTTGGATAAGTTGAAAAAGGATGAGCTTCATAGTATACTTGCAAGCATTTGAGTTGAGAACTCAAGTGAAGGTTGATGTTAAGAAGGAGGCAGCTTTCAAGGCTACCAAGAAATCCAAGGGTAAAGAGCTTCAAGATAGTGATGAGTCTTCTAGTGATGAAGAGGCATATTACAACAAGAAGGGCAAGTTCTCAAGAAAGCACAAAGGTATGAAATATGTCAAGTGTTTCAATTGTGGAAAGTTTGGTCATTATGCTACTAACTGGTATCGCTGCCAAGGATGAAAGTGATGAAGATAAACAGGATTATAAGAGCAAGGATTCTGAAAGGCACAGGCATCAAAGGAAGAATAAATATGAGCAAAGCAATCAAGGAAAGAGGTACTCTCACAAACACAAGAAAATTTTCTACCTAGACAAGGCAAGTAAGTGTTCTAGTAGTGATAGTGAAAGTTCTTCAAGTGATGTTGGAAATGAGATGTTGTTCCTAACAGAAAAAGAAGAAGAAAAGAAACATAGATTTGTCCTTATGAAATGTTTTAGATGTGGAAATTTTGGACATCTTGAGGATGATTGCACAAATGATGGATTGATTTCTAGTTATACTATGTATGAGGATGCTTCAGAAAATTGTAAGGAAGATCTTTGTATGGCTTTAGAAAAGGGTAGCACCTCTAGTGATAAGAAATCTGAAAAAGTCATTGATGTTTCAAAAGGCAAACAAATAGAGGAAGTTATAGAGGATGGTGAAGTAGATCTTGAAGCTGAACTTGTTAGTGCTCTTAGTGCTTTGAAAAAGGAAAGAAAGAAGAATGCTAGACTCAATGATAAATTGGATGAATGTTGTATTGAGAGAGATGAGCTTATAGAAAGTCTTGACTTCTCTATAGCTAAGACACAGAAACTTAAGGATAAGTTAGAGTCTAAGGTTCTTGAGTGTAGAGAGTTGGAACAGAAAGTGGCTTCCTTGAAAGAGGAAACTAAAGAGTACAAGGAGAAGCTTTACAGGTTTGAAGATAGCACCAAAAAGGTAAAGTCAATCATCAAAGATCAAAGAAGGACAACAGATAAAACAGGTCTTGGTTTTGGTAAGAAACACATGGAACAAAGTTGGCGACTCTTCTGGGGAATCTAGTAAGAGATTCCGAAAGGAAGAGAGTTCTGATGAGGAAAGTACTTCAGAAAAAGAGTCCTTGAGTGATAGATGCACAGAATCAGAAAACAAGAATCAAAAAAAGGGGAGAAAGTTTACAGGACCTAAGAGGTCAAATCAAGGAAAGTTTAATGGCAGATGTTTTGCTTGTCACAAGTTTGGTCACATGGCTTCACATTGCATGACTCAAGTGAGGAAGGTAAATGACAGATTCAGAGGTGGTAATTTCTTTCAAGGGTATTGCTACTCTTGTAAACAGTTTGGGCACAAGGTTGTTTATTGCAAGGCTAATAACAAGAACAGGGTTGGTCAAAATAGATGGAGTCAAAGATCAGGTATGCCTCAAAGAAATAACATTGTTAGTTGTTATAAGTGCAACAATGAAGGTCACATAGCTAGACAGTGTAGAGCTGAAATTCCAAGGTACAGGAATAGGAACATGGGTATGAACAGGCACAAGAATCAAGACATGGATAAGAACAAGAATGATAACAAGAACAACAATAGTGACATGAACAAGAACAGGAATATGGACAAGGAGAACAAGAGAAGACATGGTAAGGCAGCTATAGACACTGATGAAGATCAGTGCCTAATGGGAGTTTTACTCCCACCCCAAAATTAATCACCTCAACAGGAGGTGGGGGAGGGACTAAGCTAAGAGGCTCATTCTTAGTCCCAAGCCCCAAAGGTGACCCTTTGCCATTGATGACAAAGGGGGAGAGATATGAGTAAGGGGGAGAGCCTCAAGTCATGGGGAGCTGATTTCTATACAACAGCTTTTGAGTTTCAAGTGTTGTTGAGAAGCATGGTTTGCCATCAATGACAAAGGGGGAGATTGTTGGCAATTTTGGGTTTGAGATCCTAGCTTCTTGTCTATGAGTTGTCATTGATGTCAAAAGGAACTGGCATTAATGTCAAGAGGATTTATTGGCTTCAAAGGTTGAAGATTCCAAAGAATATTTTCTAGAATATTTCGGAGAGATTCCATGTGGCAGATGAAAAGGTTTTTATCAAAACCATGGCAGGTTTAAGGGTTTTTATTAAAACCAGGTGGATGCATTAAGGGTTTTTCTCAAAACCACTCTCACCTTAATGCAAAGGCTGGAGACACTTATTAATTAAATAACTTAATTAATAAAACCTTTTTAAGGTTTTTTAATTAATTATTTATTTGATTTAGTGATTAAATTATTTTAATAATTTAATGGGTTCTCCACCTAAGGTCTAAGGTCTAAAAGACCTTTGATTATTTTTTAAATAATCAAAAGGGTTTCATAAACCCTAAAGTTGTTTCGAAGGCGCCAAAATAATATTAATTCGAAAAGTTCGAATTATCCTCCCGTCGACGTCGTGCATAGCATGGAAGTTTGGCTATATAAGCCATAACCTATAGTCCAAAGCAATGGTGTGAAAGAAATTCGAATTGCGCAAAGGTTGGGAAGTAAAAGCTACGGCTATCATTTTTTTGCCACGTTTATCCACCGCCAAAGGGTTAAGGAGAAGGAGACTCTTGCTAGCCTTCAAGCTAGCACCGTTGGCCTAGTGGCAACGACTGTTCTGCGAAGGCGCTTGAAGGGAGGTCAAGCGTTCGACTCCCGCCGTGGAGTGTGAGAAGAGTTTTTGCGCTCCGATTTTTTCGGAGGCACTCGTTGACCCGCGATTTTTGGAAGCATTTTTTTTGGTAAGGTTTTTTAAATAAAATCTGCATTTTGTTAAAGAAGAAGTGGTTGGGCAGATTTATTTAAAATTATTTTTAAGGTTAAATGCTTCTTTGGAGATATAAGGTTGATAGTGTGTGGTTGAGATTTTTGGCTTGATTGTTGAGTGAGATTTGCTTAGAAGCTATTATTCCTTGAGCATGGTTTAATTAATTTGGAGAAATAAGGTGTAAAAGGATATATTGTTTGTATGCTTTATATTTTTTGGTAGTTGACTTCTAAGGATTGGAGTCATAAGGTGTTTTATGGAATAAATATTTTTGTGGTTACTTTTATGATCTAACCCTAACTTGGTGGCAAAGTTGAGGGTGGTGTTGGTAACAAAGTTGAAGAACTATTCTCTTCTTCCTCAAACAAAGGTATGGGCAACTTCTTCCATGTATATTGTTGATGGTGTATTTTCTGAAATTGAGTTTGGAGTGAAAAGGTTGTCTACTAGGTATTCTTGTTGGTGTAAATCCCATTTTTTGGATATTGAAGATTGTTTATGCATTAAAATCATTGATGAGTTTTTTGGGTGAATGCATAATTCTGGTTGAGGAAGAGGAAGCATTTTTGCACTAGGTTTTATGTTAGTAAGTCTTGCTACTTGCATTGAGATGGTGAAACCCTTAGTTGGCTGTTTTGAGATTGATGGTTGAGTTGCTTCCATAGAGGTTGTTTTGATCAAGTTAATGCTTTACTTGATTCATGTTTTGGGCTTACTCCATTGAGATTGATTTGAGCAAGTTATTCTTTGCATTGGTGATTTATGTTGGTGGCTGTTTTGTTCAAATATCTTTGGAGGGAAAAGGATGTCTACTAGTTTCCTTTTCATGTAGTGATTGGTTGAATGCTTCAAGGTTAATGTTGAGTTGAATGATGTTGGTTAAACCTTGTCTATAAGCATTGTTGTTAAAGCCCTAATTGGTTGAGAAAAGATATTGGTTGTGGAAAGAACATGAGTATCATTGTTATATGAGATATTGCATGGTTGGCAATTGTTGGGTTGTGTTTCATGTTCTTGAGAAAAGCATACTACATCTATCTTATTATTTTGAGATTGAGATTGAGATTGGGAGTGAACAAGAGTCCAAACTTTGAGATTGAGATTGGGAGTTAAGTATAAAAAATGCATTATATGGTTTATTATTCAGCAGGCATTAAATAGAGTTTACAATGGCTGAAAATAGCACCGGCTGGTGGAACTGTTACGAAGTTGTAACAGTGCAACTGCAAAATGCTAAATAATGAAATACAGCTATAATAGTACGCTAACATCCCCCTTTATTACATTATTTGGGTAATGTAATAACTAATAGCTATACTAGACTACTAACATCCCCTTACATCATTTTGCAATACAAAGTGAGTCGCGAAACAATTCAAATTTGACACGTCCAAGTGCCTTAGTGAAAATGTCTACAACTTGAGCATCGGTGGGAATGTGCTGAAGCTGAATTCGGTGCTTTGGAACTTCCTCTCGAATGAAATGACATTGTGTGTCAATGTGCTTTGTTTTTTCATGATGGACTGGATTCTTGACGAGGTTCAGAACACCCTGATTGTCGCAAAACAAGTGTATTGGAGATTTTGATGGATGGCCCATACTTGTCAGAATGCGACGTAACCATATCACTTCGCACACAACTTCACGTGCGGCGCGATATTCTGCCTCTGTTGAAGAAATAGCAACCACCTGTTGCTTCTTGCTATGCCAAGAGACAGGACCGGATCCCAGATGAAAAATGTATCCAAAAGTTGACTTGCGATCATCAAATGATTCGGCATAGTCGGAGTCCGTGTATCCTTGCAAGAAGAATTTGTTGTTCCTCTTGTATTCTAGGCCATATTCTATAGTACCACGGACATAGTGAAGAACACGTTTTGCTCGCTTTCCAATGAGTAGTCTTAGGCTCCCGCATGAACCTCGAAAGATAGTTTACAAGCAAATACGAGATCTGGCCTAGTATTGGTCAGATATATGAGACTCCCAATCAACTGTCGATAGAGAGTGCCATCTACCTGAGGTGAGTCATCATATCACGATAACTGAAGTCCATTCTCCATTGGAGTTGCCATTGGCTTGCAGTCAGTCATGCGATATTTATCGAGCAATGTCTTGGCATACTTTTTCTGAGACACTTTGATGGAGTGCTCCTTCTGGCTGAATTCCAGACCAAGACAGTAATGGAGAAGTCCGAGATCTGTCATCTCAAAAGATTTGCACAAGTTTCTTTTGACAATAGAGATCATATCTTCTGAACTCCCTGTAATGAGCAGATCATCCACATAGAGTACAAGCAACACTATCTCAGAACCCTGTTTCTTGAAATAGAGGTTTGCATCTGACGGACATCTCTTAAATCCATGCTGCATTAGGTGATTGTCCATTTTTATATACCAAGCTCGAGGAGCTTGTTTCAGACCATACAAGGATTTGACCAATTTGCAAACTTTCTGCTGTTGGCCTTCCACTTCAAATCCTTCAAGCTGAGTCATATAGACTTCTTCTTGGAGATCACCATTAAGAAAGGCACTTTTGACATCCATTTGGTGAACTTTCCACCCATATTGTGCTGCCATAGCACACATAACCCGAATTGTGGTCATCCGAGCAGTAGGTGCAAAAGTTTCTTCATAGTCGATGCCTTCCTTTTGAGCATAGCCCTTTGCAACAAGTCGGGCCTTATGCTTATCAATTGTTCCATATGCCTTGTACTTGAATTTGTATACCCATTTGCAGCCAATAGGTTTCTTTCCATGCGGCAGATCAACAAGCTTCCAAGTTTTATTCTTCATCAGAGACTCATACTCTGTATCCATAGCGGCCTTCCACCGAGGCTCACTAAGAGCATCTTGCACTGATGCAGGTTCAAGACTATCTATGGTAGACATGAATGCCCTGTCATCATCAATATCCATATCCTCAACTTCTCTACTTGGAGTCATAGAAAGTTCCTCAAAAGATTGACAAAGATCATCAACCTCACCAGTTTCTCTGGCTTCTCTTTCCTTTTGAGCCATACTGCGTGTACGAGGTCTATCCAAATTCAAATTGGGAGGAGTGGATAAATTTGCATCTCTGATTGTATTTGTACACCATTTAGGATTCTTCTTCGGTGGTGGTGAAGAAGATGTAGAAGGACCTCCCTGTCCGTGTTGACGAAGGAATCTCCTCTTCCTTAGGTTCCACAATATCTTGGTGTACATTAGATGTGCTCTGTGATGTGAAAGCTTCATCAAAGACAACATCTCTGCTGATATGAATTTTCTTGGTCAAAGGATCTATCAACCGATATCCTTTAGAGTGCTCAGAATATCCAAGAAAAATACATATCTGTGTTTTCTCATCTAGCTTCTTCCTTTTCTCTTTCGGTATGTGCATGAAAGCTTGACACCCAAAAATACGTAGATGAGATATGGAGGGTTTTTGACCACTCCATGCTTCCTGTGGAGTCATTCCTTTTAGGGCCTTTGTGGGTGCCCTATTCAAAAGATACACTGCAGTGGTGACAACTTCTACCTAATATTGTTGCCCAAGAGTAGCTCCTGTGAGCATACAACGAACCATTTCCATGATAGAACGGTTCCTTCTCTCAGCAACTCCATTTTGCTGAGGAGTATAGGCAGTTGTTAACTGTCTCTTGATCCCATGCTTATCTAGGAATGCAAAAAATTCATTAGAGGTAAACTCTCCCCCTCGATCTGAGCGAAGGGTTTTGATAGAAGCTCCTGACTCCTTCTCAACGGATTTCTTGAACTGCTGGAAGAATGCGAAAGCTTCAGATTTTAGTTTGAGAAAGAAAACCCACATCTTTCGTGAGTAGTCATCTACGAATAACTGAAAGTACCTCTTCCCTCCAACACTGTTGGGTGTGAAAGGACCGCATAGATCGGTGTGAATTAGCTCCAGAGGTTTTCGTGCTCTTGTAGAGCTCTTCTCAAATGGTACTCTATGCCGCTTTCGCCAAGCAGTCGAGCACACTCGGCAATGTGGCGTAAAGGGAAGGAAGACCCTTTACCATCTCATACTTGCTGAGCTCAAGTAAGTAGCCAGAACTAAGATGCCCATATCTCTTGTGCCATAGGGAAGTTGCCTCCTTGGTAGAGACAATCATGGCAACATGTGGAGTAGAGATAGCATCTAGTGCAAATAAGCCATGCTTATATGAAGCTATTGCAATCTGCTTACCCTTCCTGGTAATTGTACAACACTTCTTTCCATTCTCAACACGAAAGTTGACAACCATATTTCTGTCCAGGATTTGTGTCACTGACAACAAATTGTTGGCCAATCCCGAAACATAGAGGACCTTGTCAATCTGACACTTGCCATCAGGAAGAGTGACTGAAACTGTACCCTCTCCCTGAACCCTGTAGGTTTTATCATCAGCAATGGTGACAGGTTTGCCCTCCTTGGCCACAAATGATTCAAACCACGATCTGTCGCCAGTAATATGTTTACTAGCTCCAGAATCGACATACCAAATAGGATCCCTCTGTGTGGAATCTGTGGTAGTCATGAGCACCTTGTGTGCCCATTCATAATCTGAGTTAGATTCTTCAACATCAACATTCACCTGGGGTTGCTTGTTCTTATTTTGTGGTTTGTTTTGGCCTTTCTGCTTGTTCTTATGCCAACACCTGTTTGTGTCATGGTTGTCTTTCTCACAGATCTTGCACCACCTCTTCTTCTGTTGAGGTTGTTTGCCTTTTCCTTTCGTATCCTGTTGAGAATTTCCTCCTTTCTGAAAGTTGCCTCCTTTTTGCCCATTACCTTTCTTCCTAGAACCCTTCCTGTTGGTGTATAGGGCTGTATTGGAAGAATCATCCTTGTGAAGTTGGCGTGCCTCCTGTTGTTGAAGCAGATTGACCAACTCGATGTAGGTAATTTGTCGTTGGGACACCTGGATGGAGGTTATCAACATATCAAATGAAGAAGGTAAAGCTCTCATCACAAGTGAAATGAGAAGCTTTTCATCCACAGTATCTCCGAGAGAACTCAATTTCTCTTTCAACTCAGACACTGCACGTAAAGAGTTCAACTGTTTCACCCTGCCTCAAACTCAGGTTATGAAGTTGTTGTTGAAGATGAAGAATGGTGGATTCATTCTTCCCCTCATAGATGGTTCTAAGGGCATCCCATGCCTCTTTACCACTTGCTTTATCAGCTATATGAGGTTGCACTTCATCTGAAACAGCAAACAAAATGAGCACCTTTGCTCTACTGTCTTTCTTGTCAAAAGCAATCTGATCTGTCGAAGGACCCGTGGATCCTGTTGTTGGTGAAGGCCTGGTTGCTAATCCAAGTAACAATATCCCACAAATCTTCCATTTGGAGAATAGCCTTCATCTTATGTTTCCATGGTGTATAATTTGGACCTTTCAATAACTGATGCGGATCAGTCATCAACTTTGCAACAATGGCCATAGTGAAGGTTCCTTATATCACCAAATTGGTCCCCCTTTCGATATACCTTTTGCTAGGCCAATATACCATACAAAATACCCGCCCTTACGTGAGGGAAACTATAGGTATTTAGAAATATCAACAAAAATCACCCGCCCTTACGTGAGGGAGACTATAGGTGAATTTTAGAGATCATACGATACGTGGAACATAAGCGGTTGTGAAAGGGAATCGCCTTGTTGATGGCACCTACCATAGAAGATTCTTCTCATGCGTTGGGCGTAACTTCCCCTAAACACTATGAAGAATACTTCGTCAGGATTTACGCCTAAACACAAGTGCGATAAAGGGTAGTGGATGGAGTAAAAAATGCAAAAATGGCGTACTTATTCCTCCCCGACGATTTATAGAGAACAAGCTCAGACGTCGTTATAGCAGCTATATTAGGCGGCGGATACAGTAGCCAAATCACGACAGCTTTACCTGTAAGTGCTGGCCAGAGGTATCGCAAATACCGAACGCTGCAGTGCAAATAAATTGCACAGATGGGTTTTATATTCCGGGGACTTAGGGAGTGTTTTGATTTTAAGTTTTTAATGTTATAGTGCAAAAATGAAATATGCAACATACAACATGAAAAAACTGCCCACAAGAATAACCCTCAAGGTGTCGGTCACAGCCGAAAATGCACCTTTTACAATGCCAAATTGCTATTTTTTCTAAAAATTACTCTCTATCCCCCTTTGATTTTTGAAAAAAATATCCCCCCTTAAAGGCTTTCTTTAACAAAGCATTTTTAATAATTATTATAAATTTAAAATTAAAATAAATAATTTTAATTTGTATAGTTTTAAAACTTATAAAAAATAAATTAAAATTAAAAATTTTAATTTATAAAGTTAAAAAACTATATTAAAAAATTAAAATTAAAAAATTTTAATTAAAAAAAATAATAATTAAAAAAAAATTAACTTTGCAAAAAAATTATACCTTAGGGGGGAGTCGGCGGGATTTGAACCCCCGACCTGCAGGCTCCCTGAGCCTTACCGCACGGCTCACGACCACGTGAGCCAGCGGGCTGATCCGAGAAGATCAGCGGACCTCCTCCTCTTTCAACCCCTCCTTCTGTCTCCTCCTCTGCAACAGCCTCGGCTTGCGACCGCAGCACTGCTCCCGGCGTTTTTTTTTTTTTTTTCGGCTGCTTCCGCCTGCAACTCCGTCCTCCAACCGGGAAAAAAAATAAAATTTTCTTCTTCCGGCCAAACAGCTTCGGCCCGGCCTGCAAGTCCGTCCTCCAACCGAAACCGAAATTTTTTTTTTTTTTTCGTTTGGGGGGGGATGCGCGCGCACGCAATTCACGCGCTAGCGCGCGTCGCGCGGGGGGGGGGGTTTATACCAGTGGGAGGGAGGGAGAGCGGCGGGAATTTTAAAATTTAAATTCCCGCCGGGGAATTTGGGGGGGAGGCCTCGGGGAGCGCGACGCGCTCTTTGCGCGTCGCACGGGGGGAAGGGGGGCCGTCCCTCCGCTGCACAGTCGGCTGACTGTGCACGGACTGCGGTCCCTCCTCGGGCGCCGGGGAATTTAATTCCCGGCGCGTCGGCGGTCGCGTCACGGGGAGGAGCGCCGGGGAATTCCCCGCGCGTCGGACTCCCTCCGACTTGGCCGCGCGACACCTCGCGCCCTGCGTGAGCTCTGTCGCGTTGTGCTTCCGTGACACCTCACACCCTACGCGAGCTCTGTCGCGTTGCGCCCTGCGCGACCGTCTCCTCGAGCATCGCGCGACAGGCCTGCACGCTCTGTCGTGTGGCGCGGCAGTCTGCTGTCGCTGTCGCGGCACCGCTTGTGCGCGAACGGGTCTGCGCGGAGGGTCGACCTGCAGTGTTTTTTTTTTTTTTTTAAATCACGATTGCGTGATTTAGAAAAAAAAATTTCACTCACAGAAAAAAAACCGCGGCTGTCTTCTCCCACCTGAAAAACGCAGTCCTCCGCACTTTCGGCTTCTCCCAGTTCCCTGCAACTTGGCTCTGATGCCATGAAATAAAACACGCATTATATGGTTTATTATTCAGTAGGAATTAAATAGAGTTTACAATGGCTGAAAATAGCACCGGCTGGCGGAACTGTTACGAAGTTGTAACAGTGCAACTGCAGAATGCTAAATAATGAAATACAGCTATAACAGTACGCTAACAGTGTTTCATGTTCTTGAGAAAAGCATACTACATCTATCTTATTATTTTGAGATTGAGATTGAGTTGAGATTGAGATTGGGAGTTAAGTATAGAACATATTGAGTCTCTAACATTTCTCTTTATGTTTCTATGAGATTTGAGATTGAGATTGGGAGTTACGTATAGAACATATTGAGTCTCTAACAATTATCTTTATGCTTCTATGAGGTTGATGAATCACATTGGGTCTCTAACAATTCTCTTTGTGGGTTCATGCTAAGCAAGTTTTCTTGATGAACTTGTGAGCTGATTTGGACAGGTTCTAGTGAGGACTTGTGAGCTGAATTGGACAGGTTCTAGTGAAGACTTGTGAGCTAATTTGGACAGGTTCTAGTGAGGAATTGTGAGATAATTTGGACAAGTTCTAGGGAGGACTTGTGAGCTGATATGGATAGGTCCTAGCAGAGGACTTGAGGATAGAGTTGAAGTGGTTCTTTGAGAAGAACTTGAGGACAGTTTTGACAAGTCTTTGAGAAGGCTTGTGTGCAGTAGAGATTGATTTGTTCAAGCTTTATGAGTTGAGCTTGGGATAGATCTGACAGAGTGAGGAATACTTGTGCTAGACCGACTGACTATGTTTAGTACAGGTTGATGAGTTGTTGTGGAGGTGATCAGTGAGGATAGATGTCTCTTGAGGCTGAGCATTGAGGACAGGAGGTCTTCTATGGAAAGGAGTTCCATGTGCTAGCGGAATAAGAGGTAGGTGATCTTCTGAAGTATCATTTCTAGAGCTAAGGGGAAGGATTCTCCTTTGGGCAGGAGGCTCATAAATTCATGTTGAGGGGAAGGATTCTCCTTTGGGCAGGAGGCTCATAAATTCGTGAGGAGGGGAAGGATTCTCCTTTGGGTAGAGGCTCATAAATACTTGAGTAGGGGAATGCTTCTCATTTGGGCTGAGGCTCATAAACATTGTAATTGAGAAGGATTCCCAAAGAACTTTGAGAAAGCTTTTTAGAGAAAATTTTTGTGGATGTAGCCCATGTTGGGTGAATCACGTTAAAATTTTTGTCTCATTGTGTGTTGCTTTATGCATTGCTTTGATATTGCTATTTGTTCATTGCTTTATGAAGTTGAATTTAAATAGAGAAAGTAAAAATGTCTTATACTGTTCACCCCCGCCCTCTCAGTATAAGCTTGTGTTCTTCAAACCACTGGAACCAGTGTAGAGCCTCTAATTCCAAATTTAAGGAAGTCTTCTGAACTCGATGATATATGGTAAAATTATGAAGTATAAATAATTAATCAACCCTACATAACCACCCATCAACATCCTTCCCATTAAATCAAGGGAAGTCCAATTTTGGCATTTTAAAGGATGGGTCATGGTCATTCCTTGTAGAGTTTGCAGCCTGGTGTTCTATTTTGAGTGGTCCCTTATGTAACTTGCGACCCACTTCTATCAGTGTTTCTTCTAAGTGAGCGTTAGTGGCCTCATGATCTAGACGAAGACCTTGGACCTCTTCTCTTATGCAAAAAATTACCAAGTTCAAATTCTCAATGGCTTTTGTTAAGGAGTCCATTTGTTCTAGCTCTTTTTTATGTCCACGAGTACCCTAGGCCATTTTGGAACCTTTTGTGACCAGTTACTAAAAATAGAATTGGGTTTCAGGACTTACTATTTTTATTAAGTGTCCAAAAAAGTTCTTGGGTGTGATATATCAAAATGATCATCTCGAAGAGGTGGTCACAATGAGCTATATCACACAACACTACTTTTTTTCTCCTATTTTGCCGAGTCTAACAATGTTTATAGTTTTGGATTTTGAGCTACAGTGCAAAATTTGGGTACTGGAGCACTATCTATAATTGGTCTCTAGTCACTTGCTCAATGTTTTTCTCAGCCCTGACAGTCTCTCTAACATTGCTTACCTCACTAGTCTAAAGATTCTCTGTATTGTGTAGGTTATTGTTATGACAGTTCTATTCTGACACTAAAAACTACAATTTCTGACCTGACTATGATGACCTGACTGACCAGAATGTTACTACCATTGTAAATCTAACTGTTATTCTCCAGACTGTCAACTTAACTATCACCCTCATATTCTATCCTAAATTCATGCAATTTATGCTATTTTTTTGGTAGAGGATTCCTTTCTCATATGCTCACTTTTGGGAATTTGGAATGCAGGTTTACAAATAGGGAGTTTTAGTTTGTGATTTTGTTGCAGGTTGAAGTTTTAACAAAACCATGGTATGTTAGGTAAAGGAGTATGTAACACCCATAGGCCCTTTGTTATACCGCAGTGATGAAAAATAGTGCTCGGACCAATATTTCAGGACACTACCCAAGGAGGATTCCACACATACCCTTGAGCACACTATTTGCCTCTCTAACAGTACGAGAGGGTAATCGTCTGGGATGTTTTATCTCATGTACTATGGATGATAAAATACCGATAAGCTTCCTATTGGATAAAATTTTGTTAACCCTAGAATGGTCTCTCGATACACCCGAAGATGCATGGGAGCTCAAGTCCATGTGCGAGTTCTATCTGAGGCCTGGGTATTGGAGCCTGATCGCCCCTCACTTCACTAGATGTTGTATGGGCTATCTAGCTTAGCCAATAACGACACATCCTTCATGATATTTTAAAACCCTTGACATAGGGTTTCTACCTACTCAACTAAAAAGACTATTTTTTTTTTGACTGATCTCTATCTTTTTTTTTATAATAGTAAAAAAAATAAAAATTTACACGAAAATAACAGGGGATTATACCTAACAGGTAAGAATCATTACTGTTGTAGTAGAACTTGGCCTTGGAAAGTTATCTGATACCACTTGTTAGGATCCTACTATAAAATAAACTCAAATAAACACACTCTCACACAATTGCTTGGAAATAAACTCAAATAAACATCATATTAATATTCAGAACAAAATACACATTATAACATAAATTTGCATAAAGAAACAATATCACAATACGATAGAATCACAGGCCTCTTCGAGGGGGAAACCTCCTTCAACACTTCATTAAATTGCAAAAATATGAATACATTGGTGCCTTCTCGGGTATTTAAAGAGTTCCCTTCCATGGTTGGCTTACATGCAAAATGCCACCTGGGTTACATGCATAATGCCACCCTAATTACATGTATAGTGCCCCTATAATTACATGCACAATGCCACTTGAATTACATGTACAAGGCCACCTTACATAACCTATCTACCATGTGTTACATAAAAAGGGTGCCATTTTTCATAGGCACTACATAAGCTAAAACTTAGAACATTACAAAATATTAATCATGGGTACTACCCATGTTCTTTAGGAATTATTACATCATGGAAGTTATTACATTAAGGGTTAGTATGGGATCCTAACAATGGAACTAAGCCATGTTTCAGTTCAGCCTAGCCATGAAAAAGTTTCCAGTTCATCTTTTGCAAGTGCACCTTCAAATCCAAGAGAAGGTTCTTACAGTAGTTCTCCACCTCCATCACAATAGGACAAAGGAAAAGGTAAAATATTATTGAAGGATCACCCATAATATCAAATTCTTGATAAGAATTTCCATAAGAGGGTGACAAGGAGTCAACATACAGATATGAATGCAGTAATAGAGAGGTTAGAGAACCTGCATCTTTATGGATATGATGACAGTGGAGATACCAAAGGTGATTTTGTAAACTATGTACTTGTTTCACAAGTTTCTAAAGTTTCTAAAGTTATTGTTGATGATTTTGAGCCTTCATGTTTTGAGCATGCTAGTACTAAAAAAGTGTGGATGAAGTCTATACATTAAGAAATGTATTCTATTGAAAATAATGATACTTGGGAGTTCTATGATTTTCCCAAGGATAGTAAATGTGTAGGATGCAAGTGGGTCTACAAGATCAATAAGAATAGTGATGGATCCATTAAGAGGTACAAGGCATGGTTGATAGAAAAGGTTTTCACTCAAAAATATGGTTTGGACTATGAGGAAACATTTGCTCCAGTGGCAAGGCAAGAAATAGTAAGGATATTGCTATCATTGGCAGATAATAAAAGTTGGAGGGTACATCATAGGGATGTCAAAAGTGAATTTCTCAATGGGTATTTAGATGAAGAAGTATATGTGGAAAAACCACAAGGTTTTTTTGTCCAAGGAAAAAAATATCAAGTCTACAGGTTGAAGAAGGATTTATATGGTCTGAAGCCTAGAATCCATGACTACTTCCTGCAGTGTAATTTTGATTGGAGTAAGAGTGAGCCCACTTTGTGCTACAAAAGGTAAGGTAATGATATTCTTATTGTATGCCTTTATGTTGATGATATGTTATTTATGGGGAGGATTTCTTCTTTGAATAATTATTTTAAACATGATATGAAGAAGGAGTTTGAGATGTATGATTTGGTTTTGATGAGTTTGAGATGTCTGATTTGGTTTTGAGGATTTTGAGGTATGTTTGTGGAACAATTGATTTTGGGATCCACTACTCACAGGAAAAGAATTTGAAGTTAGTGGGATTCAGTGACACTTATTGGGGAAGTAATATTGATGACAGTAAATCCATGAGTGGGCACTGTTTTTCTCTTGGTTTAGGTTTGGTGACATGGATTTCCAAGAAACAAGCTACAGTGGCATTGTCTTCTATTGAAGCATATTATATTGCACTTACATCGATAATTGCACAAGCATTGTGGCTTTGATAGGTTATAGGAGAGATTGGGGAGAAGCAAGGGACTTCAAAAACTTTATTCTATGATAATTATAGTGCCATTAATTTGGCACATAAACCTATCCACCATACCAGGTCCAAGCATTTCGACATCAAGTACCATTTCATTCGGGACATGGTGGAGAAGGAACAAGTTAAATTGAGGTATTGTTCCACACATGATCAAGTAGCAGATATTTTTACTAAGGGAGTAGTAAAACCTTAGTTTTTGTTGCCAAGGGACTTTATAGTCAGTCCCCGTACCAGCAAGGGGGAGAATATTAGAAATCTAGCTAGCCATATATTAAAACAAAACTTTAGGCCATTAGATGATGTTTTTAGCCTTGGAAAGTGTCTCCTCTTATAGGAAATGAAACAAAATCATAGATATTTGAAATCTGTGCAATATAAAAAAAATAGGCTCAAACGGAAACCTGAGTCAAAATTTATGGCCGAAATACAGACATGTAATAAACACCGTTGATGTAGATTCGATGGATGTGATTTCTAGGGTTAGGGTTTGCTTTGTTTTTTCTTACTTAAGGTATTTTTAGGGTTTTCTTTTATTAAGAAGAATTTTACATTGTAGCAAGTGTGTGAGCTCTTCCAAAGTCTATGAGGATATTGTAATAGAGTACTGAAACTATGCCAGAATTATTCCAGATAATAAGAAGATAATATTTGCTCCAATTTTATTTTATTGTATTATTGTAAATTCTTTAGAATTTGCATGAGCACATTTTTAGTAGAATAGTGGCTCATATTATTTGACAGGTGATCCTACACAACTAGAGCCTATGATGGTGATTTCACACTTACATTTGAATTGCTACCATATATTAATCATTGACCCACACATGCCCCTACTTGACTATCAAGTGTTGGGAACTTTTTTATGGAGGAAAAAATCTTTTTTGGGATTTTTATCTTGCCAAATTGACAAAGCTTTGGTATCCAACAACCTATGTCCCAGGTGCAATATTTTTGATAGCCATTGGACTTAGCAAAAATTTATCGTTTGCTTTCTATTAACTATTGGATGTTGAATTTTGGTATTCATTTGCTACTTGGCTTGGTACAAGAATTTTGGTAGTTTTCTTTGCTTTCCATTGAGTGATGGGTATTTTTATAGCCATTTCACTGTCCATTAGGTACCATTATTTTGATGTCTTTGGTACTTGGTAAAATAAATTCATTCTATTCTTGTGGCTTATTGGGTGATGGAATATTTAGCATTTGTTCTTACTTATATTGGTACAAATTTTTTGGTGCTTCCATGACTTAGCCAAATTTTGCATTTGTCTCTACTCATGTTGATGAGTGATGGGTTTTTTGTGCCTGTCCATTCTCAAGTAGGGTAAAATATTTGACTACTTCGATACTTATCCATTTTTAGCATATGCTAAGTGATGGGTTTTTGTACCCTCACTTATTTACTACAAGGGAAAAATACCTAGCCATATTGGTACTTAAAAAAATTTCATCCTCCTTTGTTCATCCCACTACTAGGTGATAGATTTTTGGGGCACATCCTTTATGTTGTTAGGTACACATTCTCCTACGACTCCAAAACTTGGTGAATTTTGCTCCCACTTTTTCCTTGGAGATAGACTTCTAGGACATATTTATTGCATGGTTAGGTACATAATATTTGGTTGGCTCCATACTTAGATGCTTTTTTCTTTGTTTTCTACTGGTCAACAAGATTTTGGTACCCATTTTCTCTTATCATTGGTATAAAACTTCCAGCAACTCCCTGACTTAGTGATTTTTTTGCTCCTTTTCTTACTACAAGCTATCGGTTGATAGATTTTTGGTACCCATCCACTATTAGGCTGAGTAACAAATTTTTTATGGCTTCTTGTCTTAGCCAATTTTTATTCCTATTCCAACTAGGTAATGGAGATCTGGTACTCACCAACTACTCTTAAAGGTGCAAAATATTTGGTAGCTTCGATACTTGGGTAGTTTTACTGCTTTTCATCAGATGACAAGGTTTGTGTACTCATTTGCTACTTATTTGGGTACATATTTTCTAGTGGGTCCCAAAATTGGCCAAATTTAGCTCCCTTTACTTTTAAAATCTCTTAGGTGATGGATATCATGTACCCATATACATCTTGGTTCAATACCAATTTTATGGTGGCTTCTTGAATTAGATGATTTTTTGATTTATTTTGTATTGGTCAATGGGTTTTTTTGTACCCATTCACTTTTTCTGAGGGGGAAAAAATTATGGTGGTATCTATACATAGCTAATTTTTGTTTCCTATATCTTCCATTCAGTGTTGGTATTTTAAGGATTTTACCCTAGCATGCCTAGGTAAAAATTATCCAACCTCCTGCACTTGGTTGCTTGACCCTCTAATGCTAACTTTTACACTTTCAATCAATGTGCATATGGGTGATGGACAAAAGTACCTATATTAGGCACAAGCATGAGATCAATAAAATTTTAATTTTTTAATTGTAGAGACAATGTTTCCACCTTAACAAGTTCACAACTTTGAACTTATCTAGGCAATGAATTTGTCTATTTGACTGTTAGAAGAGGAAAGAGTTCAAATAGGTTCCAGCTAAGGTTTAAAGCCAAGGAGACAAATTTACAATATATAAATTTGTTTGAGAGTGATAAAATTGTTTTGAGAACCCAATTTTCATGATGAGGAGGGCTACAGGATGACTTAATTAGTTATAAAAATTCATTAGAACCCTAAAATACACTAGGTGAACAAAATTAGGTATCTATAGTTTGTCGAGTTGATATTTTTATAATTATTTTTTGTACATGTCAATATCTATGGAGGAATTTGGTTTACGTGGCATTATAGTTTATAATAAATGTATCCTAGATTTATTCTTCCACAAGGATAATATGAAGCTATAGGGAATGCATTTCTAGAGGAGGTAAATTGAGATCTTCTTTGCATGTGGTCAATGTAGAGAATAGACATCATGATATCATTTCCCCTAGAAAATATATGAACCTAATTAAAGTATCATATATGTAAGAGTGATGTGGAGCTAATTATGATCAACTATAAACCCTATGTTGGAAGTTAAAAGGGTAAAAAAGTAAAAAAATTGTTTTACCACTATAAAATTTGGACCTTACCATTTTACCTCCTTGGACGACAACTGAGTCAGCAGGATTGGATGACATGGACGATAGGGAGTTTGACTCCTAATCTCATTTTTCCTTTCCTCAATATTTTTCTTCTTCCTTATTCTTTCTCCTAAGATTTCTAGGTTTTGGTTAGTAATATTTGTATTTAAGCATTGTAATCTTTCGAACTTTAAGTTAATGTAATATTTGGTTAATAATATTTATGCTCCTAATTTCCTATGTGCTACTAATTTTGTTAGTGCTATATCTGGTATCAGAGTAGAGGCTATACAGGTAAAGCGTGGAGCCCTAGGAGAGCGACATGTGAGGCACAAATCTCAAGGAGGTCGAGGAGGCCCACATGAGCAAGCTCATAGGTGAGGCACAAATCTCAAGGAGGTTGAGAGGGCCTGCAACATATGAACCGAGGAAAGGTCGAGAAGGCCTCCAACAAGTGAACTAAGGTGACGTCGAGAGAGGCCCATAGAGAGCATGTAGATCCTAGAGACAAACACGTGGCAAGCAGACAAAAAGGTAGACACATGATGAGCAGACAATAAGGTAAACAAAGGGGCAACTAGCAAAATGGCATGAGGTGATTGGCTCGGCTAGAAGGCAAAAGGGTGGTCACTGATTTCTCGAAGGCAATCGAGAAGCTTAGTGCTTCTCTATGCTAATAAAGCACAATATCCCTCTCGCACAGTGGATGTGGGATAAATATTGTAATTTTTTTAAAATTATCATGCAGTTGCGATGGGATAAAGGAAGCAAGCCTCCCTTGCCTCCTCATCAGGCCAAGCAGTTCGATTAGCTCGAGGAGCCAGCCTTAAGCCGCTCACCTCTAGGAGGTTGCAGGTTCAAAACTCGATGACTATGAAAGTTGCAATTTTTTTTTGTGCATGGTATATGCCCCGAATATCTTGAAATAATAGTGTATTTTGGCTAGGTTTCATTTGCGGTGGAATCCAAGTTGGTAAGGAAACTCTGCTTGAAATAAAGGAGTCGTGGGTTCGACTCCTACGAAGTTAGAATTTTTTTTTTTAAAGGTTTTTCTTTTTCTTAAAATTTTATTATTTTATATATTAAAAAATATATATAACTTTATATTATGTTTAATAAAATTAAATAATAATTGTTTTTTAAAATTTTATTTTATAAAGCAATTATATTTCTTTTATTAAATACAAATATAGATTTTTTTTTTATATAATAAGATAGGAGAAAAATAACATTGCCTAAGAGGCAATTTATATAAGAGGACTCAAAGGTGGAAAATTGTGACAAAGCCTAAGAGGCTTAGTATTTTTCCTTGTAAGAGAGACAAAAGATCAAACTAAAATTTGGAAAGAGGCATTGATGATAAGACCATTTGGTTGTTATCATGCCCTATGTGTACTTTTGGTAAGAGAAAACGCCAAAATTTTTGATGAAAAAGTGAGAGCTTATGGGCTACATACTGTATTTAGTCAGTTGTAAAATGCTGTAATTGCACACTAGAGGCATCCAGACTCAGGGTACAAGGAAGAATCTGAATATAACTCCTTTGGGATCCAATTTGAGCAATATAAATCCATATAAGTTGCACCGCAAGAATTTGAATATTCTCATTCTAGTAATTCAGTGGAAATCCTAGAGCCAAAATCACCGGAGATAATATTGATCAGTGACGATAAAGAAGAAGTAGCAGATAATTTTGTGACTCATAAAATAGCAGCACCATACTAAGAGAAAAAAGCCATTAGTGATAGAGTGAATCAAGTCAGATCTAACTTAAATTTATAATCTCTTCTTTCTTCTTTTTTCATTTTTCTTTCTTTTAAAAAAAGTAGATTGATTTATTGTAACCAAGAAATAAAAGAGTGTTTTAGTAACTATGGCCTCCCATAACAATCTACCAATTCCAGAGTTCAACGGGTATGACTACGAGTATTGGTCTATCAAAATGAAGACCTTACTCATAGGAAAAGGTTTATGGAATATAATAGAAGAGGGTTTCACAGAACCCATAGATTGGGCTACATTGAGTGCCACAGATAAGAAAACAAAGAAAGAAGCACAAAAGAGAAACTCTTTTGCTCTTTATCATCTCCAAGTAGCATTGGAGAAAAGTATATTCCCTAGAATAGCCGCTTGTATAACTGCACAAGATGTGTGGAAAGCTTTGAAATATGGATTCCATGGAAGTGATCAAGTGAAGCAAGTGAGGCTTCAAACACTAAAACGAGATTTTGAAAATCTCAAAATGAAAGAAGATGAAAAAGTAGGTGATTATTGTGTCAGTGTGAAAGTAGTTGTTGATAAAATGGTTACACTTGGCGAGGAAATCAAGCCTAAGACAATTGTAACAAAAGTGTTGCGAACACTTCCACAAATATGGAATCACATTGCCATAATCATAGAAGAGTAAAAAAATATTTCCACTTTAACATTCAATGCATTAATCAGATCGTTAATGTCTCATGAAGAGAGATTATAGGAATCTTCTTCAACCATCTATGGAGGCCATGATAAATCCTTCACATCCAATGAAAATACTAGAAGAGGATGTAGAAGAGGTCAAGGCAGAGGCCAGCGAAGATGAAGAGGCAGAGGTAACTACAAAGGAGGCAATCAAAATAGATGAGGCAAATCCAAAAAAGGAGTCAATCAGAATAGAGGTGGAAACCAAAATAGAGGAGGAAATCTAGTACGAAGTGGAAATCAAGGGTGAGGAAGTGACAAGTCCAAAAAAACTTGTTTTAATTGTGGCAAGCCAGACCACTTTGCTCGCAACTGCTGGTCAAAATATTCTCAAGGCAACAACAGTCAATATGAAAATTATGGAGAAGAAGATGATACCTCTAATATTTTTCTATAATATGGACAATCAGAACAAAATCTAAATAACACATGGATTATGTATACTAGTTTTTCAGACCATATGAGTGGCAAAGAAAATATATTTGCTACTCTAGATTCCACTTATAAATCCCACATCAAGTTAGGGGATGATAAAGCTTTGCAAGTCGAAGGTATTGGAACCATGGAAGTTCCAACGAAAGAAGGAATAAAGAAAGTGAATGACATCTACTACACTCCAAATCTTCAATACAATCTGCTAAGTGAAGAACACAAGCTTATACTGAGAGGGGGGGTGAACAGTATAAGACCTCTTTTTACTTTTTCCTTTATACTTCAAAATAGTAAAGCAATATACCCAAAGCAATATCAAAACAATGCACAATATCATCCACAAAGTGACACCAATTTTAACGTGGTTCACCCAGAATGCCGGGGCTACGTCCACAAAACTTTTCTCTAAAAGTTATCTCAAAGTTCTTTGGGAAACCTTCCCAATTACAATGTTTATGAGCCTCGGCCCAAAGGAGACACCTTCCCCCAATCTGAATTTATGAGCCTCTGCTCAAAGGAGATACCTTCCCCTCTGCTCTAGAAATGATCCCTCAGAAGATCAACTGCCTCTACCTCTTGCCAGCACGTGGAACTCCTTTCCACCGAAGACCTCCTATCCTCAATGCTTAGCCTAAGAGACCTCTGCCTTCTATGATCACGTCCACAGCAGCTCAACTACCTGTACCAAACACAGTCAGTCAATCTAGTACAAGTCTTCCTCTATCTATCAGATCTGTCCAACTCTATGAACAAATCAATCCTCTGCACACAAGCCTTCTCAAAGACTTGCCAAATCTATCCTCAGGTTCTTCTCAAAGAACCAATGTACCTCTGTCCTCAAGTTCTCTGATAGAACTCTCAAAAACTCAGCTCACAAGTCCTCTCGCTAGGACCTGTCCAAATCTGCTCACAAGTCCCCACCGAAACCTCGTCCAAAACCTCCAACAAGCTCACCAAGAAAAACTTGCTTAGCATGAACCCACAAAGAGAATTGTTAGAGACCCAATGTGATTCATAAACCTCATAGAAGCATAAAGAGAATTGTTAGAGACTCAATATGTTCTATACTTAACTCCCAATCTCAATCTCAAATCTCATAGAAACATAAAGAGAATTGTTAGAGACCCAATATGTTCTATACTTAACTCCCAATCTCAATCTCAACTCAATCTCAATCTCAACTCAATCTCAATCTCAAAAGAATAAGATAGATGTAGTATGCTTTTCTCAAGAATATGAAACACAACCCAACAATTGCCAACCATGCAATATCTCATATAACAATGATACTTATATTCTTTTTACCAACAACTAGGGTTTCATCATCTCAATGCAAGTAGCAAGACTTACTAACATAAACCCTAGTGCAAAAATGCTTCCTCTTACTCAACCAGAACTATGCATTCACCCAAAAATTCATCAATAACTTTAATGCATAACCAATCTTCAATATCCAGAAAATAAGATTTACACCAAAAATACCTAGTAGACAACCTTTTCACTCCAAACTCAATTTCAGAAAATATACCATAAACAACATACATGGAAGAAGTTGCCCATACCTTTACTTTGATGAAGAAGGAGAACTCAAAATCTGTCACAACACTAACTCTCAATTTGCCACCAATTAGAGTTAGCAACTATACAATAATACACAATAATAAAGATCCAAATATAACACCTTATTTCTCCAACTTAGTAAAAACCACCAAAGTACAATAACATACAAAGTAAAACCTCTTTACACCTTATTACTCCACATAAACATTAAACATCAATAAACCAATGTCAAAAAAAAATATGATACCTTAACCTTATACCTCCCGCGCATTCACAACCACCATCCTTTGCACACCGCGACCAAAAGAAAATTCCCAACGAAGAGAATCGAACTCGGCACCTCTGCCTTCTAGCGCTTTCGCTTAAACGCCACCATCGTTGGGTCACAAGTGCCCAACGAAGTAATACACCGCTGCCCTCTCTTTTATCTTCCTTTGACGCCAAGAATCTAGAAAACGTAAACGTCTTCCACAAACCGCATGCAAACAATCCACTGTCGTCAAGCAAAAAGGTAAGGATGCAGCCCAAGCTCAAATCCGAGTTTGCCAAGCACAGTCTCCAAGACACAGAATAAGCATGATTTCAAAGACGTCAATCGGAGATTCGAAAACACAGAGCAAGCTCAACTCGAAGACACCAAGCGTTGTTCGAAGGAAATAGAGCAAATGCAAATCGCAGACGCCAAGCGCAAATCGAACGAAATAGTGCAAATGCAAATCGTGGATGCCAAGCGCAAATCGAACGAAATAGAGCAAATGCAAATCGTAGATGCCAAGCGCAAATCGAACTAAAATAGAGTAGCCACAAATCGCAGATATCAACATTAATCGGAGGTGCTCACTTTTGAAAATCATGCCAACTTATATAGCCATTTTTCCTTAACTATTTGACGTCGGCGCTCCTCCAACGATGGCAACATATCGGCGAAAGAATTCTTGTTTCTTCCGTCGCTTAAGGGTTGAAAGACCCTTTAATAATAATTAAAATAATAATAATTATTATTTTATTAATAATAAATTAAACTTGGACCTTTGACAAAGGTTTGAGTTAATTTAATTATTAATAATAAACATGGACCTTTGCATTAAGTTAAGCTTGGTTTTAATAAAAACCCTTAATGAGTCCAAATGGTTTTAAGAAAAACCTTTAGCCTTGTCACCATGGTTTTAATAAAAACCCTTTAACATAATGAAGCTTCTCAAGATATTCTTGACATCACACTCTTTTGATATCAACACAAAAATGCCTTTTGACATCAATGACAACTTATACATTTGAGCAAAGGCAATGTACCCAAAGTACCCAAAATTGCCAACAATCTCCCCCTTTGTCATTGATGGCAAACCTTTATCGAAAACACTTCTCAAGAGCCAAAACTGAAACCAACTGAAACCAACCGTGCTAACAACTGAGAATCTTCCTTTGAAGTTTTGCTCCCCCGAACTTGAAGCTTTCCTCTTCACTTTGAAGCTCTCCCCCTTACTCATATCTCTCCCCCTTTGTCATCAATGGCAAAGGGCCACCTTTGGGGCTCGGGACTAAGAATTAGCCTCTTAGCTTAGTCCCTCCCCCACCTCCTGATGAGGTGATTAATTCTGGGGTGGGAGTAAAACTCCCATTAGGCACTGATCATCATCAGCGTCTATAACTTCCTTGTCGGGCCTTCTCTTGAATTCTTTGTCCATATTCCTGTTCCTGTCACTGTTCTTGTTCTTGTTCTCATCCCTATTTTTATCCATGCCTTGATCCTTGGACCTGATCATGCCACTGTTCCTGTTCTTGTATTCTGGAATTTCAGCTCTACACCGTATGAATGTGTGACCTTCATTGTTGCACTTATAACAAGTAACAATGTTATTTCTTTTAGGCATACCTATTCTTTGAATCCACCAGTTTTGACCAAACCTGTTTTGACCAAACCTGTTTTGACCAAACCTGTTCTGACCAAACCTGTTCTGACCAAACCTGTTCTGATCAAACCTGTTCTCGATATTTGCCTTGCAATAAATTGCCTTGTGCCCAAACTGTTGACAAGAGTAGCAATACCCTTGAAAGAAATTACCACCTCTGAAACTGTCATTTACCTTCTTCACTTGAGCCATGCAATGTGAAGCTATGTGACCAAACCTGTGACAAGCAAAACATCTGCCTTGAAACTTTCCTTTATTTGACCTCTTAGGCTCTAAAACTTCTTCTTCTCATTCTGAATTCTGTTTTCTATTTCTGTGCATCTATCATTCAAGGACTCATGATCTGAAATACTTTCCTCATTAGAACTCTCTTCCTTTTGGAGTCTCTTACTAGACTCTCCAACTTGTTCCTTGTGAGGCTTAACAAAACCAAGGCCTGTTTTATCTGTTGTCTTTCTTTGACCTTTGATGAGAGACTTAACCTTTTTGGAGCTATCTTGAAACCTGTGAAGCTTATCCTTGTACCCTTTAGTTTCCTCTTTCAAAGAAGCCATTTTCTGTTCTAACTCACTATACTCAAGAACCTTAGACTCTAACTCATCCTTGAGTTCTTGTGTCTTAGCTATAGAGAAGTCAAGACTTTCTATAAGATCATCTCTCTCCATACAACATTCATCCAACTTATCCTTGAGTCTAGCATTCTTCTTTCTTTCCTTTTTCAAAGCACTAAGAGCACTAATAAGTTCACCTTTAAGATCTACTTCACCTTCCTCTATATGTTTGCTTTTAGAATCATCAAAGCCTTTTTCAGATTTCTTATCACTAGAGGTGCTACCCTTTTCAAAAACCATACATGCATCTTCCTTATAGTTTTCTGAAGCATCCTCATACATACTAGAAACCAAATCATTATTTGTGCAATCATCCTCAAGGTGACCAAAATTTCCACATCTAAGACATTTCATGATAATGAATCTATGTTTTGGTTCTTCCTCTTTTTCCAATATGAATAACATCTCATTTTCATTATCACTTGAAGAACTTTCACTATCACTACTAGAACACTTACTTGCTTTGTCTAGGTAGAAACTCTTCTTGTGCTTGTGAGAATACCTCTTTCCTTGATTGTTGTGCTCATCTTTGATTTTAAGATTTGTATTGGCCTCTTCTAGTTGTTTCTTCAATGAAACAATCTCTTCTTCTTGTTTGCAGCAAACAGTCTCTTTCTCATTGATCTGAGACCTGAGAGTTTCTTCACTCCTTTTGGACTCTTCTATTTGTAGCTTCAGATTGCTAACAACTTTGTTAGATTCCTCTTCATGTTTGCTGCATATATCGACTTTATTACTCATTTCTTCTATCTGCATTCTTAAACCGTCAATTTCTTTTTCTAGCTTATTGCAATACTCTGTTTTCCTGGTTAATTGCATTTCGAGATCTTCAAAAATTTTCTTGTATTCTTTTGTTTGTACTTTCAAACTGGTGATTATATCTTCTGCATCCTCAACCTTTTTACTCAGAGCTGAAATTAGTTTATGTTTCCAATTTGCTTCTGCATCACTTCCTTCTTCATCACATTCCTGTTCTGAATCTGTTTCTTCACCAATTTTGAATGGATCATCTTCATCTTCACTGCTACTAAACCCATGGCAATGACGTTCATTATGACCGAGTTGACCACAAACAAAACATTCTCTACCTTGTGAGCAATCAGCTGCAAAGTGACCGGTCTTCCCACATCGGGTGCAAAGCTTTATTAATCTGCTCTGTTCTCCATTGTTTGATTCATCTCTTGAATCTATTTCCATTCTTCTTCCCAAAATAGCAACATTGAGTTCATCTTCATTTTCTTTCATGACCATGTGTGTTTTCTTCTTCTTGTGTCTTATGGTTTTGCTTTTGCCTTTCCTTGCCATTTGTGTTCTTGTAAGATCTTCCTTCAAGCTGTTAAACTTTCCGAAGGCACCGGCTCTGATACCAATTGAAGAACACAAGCTTATACTGAGAGGGGGGGGTGAACAGTATAAGACCTCTTTTTACTTTTTCCTTTATACTTCAAAACAGTAAAGCAATATACCCAAAGCAATATCAAAACAATGCACAATATCATCCACAAAGTGACACCAATTTTAACGTGGTTCACCCGAATGCCTGGGCTACGTCCACAAAACTTTTCTCTAAAAGTTATCTCAAAGTTCTTTGGGAAACCTTCCCAATTACAATGTTTATGAGCCTCGGCCCAAAGGAGACACCTTCCCCCAATCTAAATTTATGAGCCTCTGCTCAAAGGAGATACCTTCCCCTCTGCTCTGGAAATGATCCCTCAGAAGATCAATTGCCTCTACCTCTTGCCAGCACGTGGAACTCCTTTCCACCGAAGACCTCCTATCCTCAATGCTTAGCCTAAGAGACCTCTGCCTTCTATGATCACGTCCACAATAGCTCAGCTACCTGTACCAAACACAGTCAGTCGGTCTAGTACAAGTCTTCCTCTATCTGTCAGATCTATCCAACTCTATGAACAAATCAATCCTCTGCACACAAGCCTTCTCAAAGACTTGCCAAATCTGTCCTCAAGTTCTTCTCAAAGAACCAATGTACCTCTGTCCTCAAGTTCTCTGATAGAACTCTCAAAACTCAGCTCACAAGTCCTCTGCTAGGACCTGTCCAAATCTGCTCACAAGTCCCCACCGGAACCTATCCAAAACCTCAACAAGCTCACCAAGAAAAACTTGCTTAGCATGAACCCACAAAGAGAATTGTTAGAGACCCAATGTGATTCATAAACCTCATAGAAGCATAAAGAGAATTGTTAGAGACTCAATATGTTCTATACTTAACTCCCAATCTCAATCTCAAATCTCATAGAAACATAAAGAGAATTGTTAGAGACCCAATATGTTCTATACTTAACTCCCAATCTCAATCTCAAACTCAAAAAATTTAGAATATTCTATACTTAACTCCCAATCTCAATCTCAACTCAATCTCAATCTCAAAAGAATAAGATAGATGTAGTATGCTTTTCTCAAGAATATGAAACACAACCCAACAATTGCCAACCATGCAATATCTCATATAACAATGATACTTATATTCTTTTTACCAACAACTAGGGTTTCATCATCTCAATGCAAGTAGCAAGACTTACTAACATAAACCCTAGTGCAAAAATGCTTCCTCTTACTCAACTAGAATTATGCATTCACCCAAAAATTCATCAATGACTTTAATGCATAACCAATCTTCAATATCCAGAAAATAAGATTTACACCAAAAATACCTAGTAGACAACCTTTTCACTCCAAACTCAATTTCAAAAAATATACCATAAACAACATACATGGAAGAAGTTGCCCATACCTTTACTTTGATGAAGAAGGAGAACTCAAAATCTGTCACAACACTAACTCTCAATTTGCCACCAATTAGAGTTAGCAACTATACAATAATACACAATAATAAAGATCCAAATATAACACCTTATTTCTCCAACTTAGTAAAAACCACCAAAGTACAATAACATACAAAGTAAAACCTCTTTACACCTTATTACTCCACATAAACATTAAACATCAATAAACAATGTCAAAAACAAATATGATACCTTAACCTTATACCTCCCGCGCATTCACAGCCACCATCCTTTGCACACCGCGACCAAAAGAAAATCCAACGAAGAGAATCGAACTCGGCACCTCTGCCTTCTAGCGCTTTCGCTTAAACGCCACCGCCGTTGGGTCACAAGTGCCCAACGAAATAATACACCGCTGCCCTCTCTTTTATCTTCCTTTGACGCCAAGAATCTGGAAAACGTAAACGTCTTCCACAAACCGCATGCAAACAATCCACTGCCGTCAAGCAAAAAGGTAAGGATGCAGCCCAAGCTCAAATCCGAGTTTGCCAAGCACAGTCTCCAAGACACAGAATAAGCATGATTTCAAAGACGTCAATCGGAGATTCGAAAACACAGAGCAAGCTCAACTCGAAGACACCAAGCGCTGTTCGAAGGAAATAGAGCAAATGCAAATCGCAGACGCCAAGCGCAAATCGAACGAAATAGTGCAAATGCAAATCGCAGATGCCAAGCGCAAATCGAACGAAACAGAGCAAATGCAAATCGTAGATGCCAAGCGCAAATCGAACTAAAATAGAGTAGCCACAAATCGTAGATATCAACATTAATCGGAGGTGCTCACTTTTGAAAATCATGCCAACTTATATAGCCATTTTTCCTTAACTGTTTGACGTCGGCGCTCCTCCAACGATGGCAACATATCGGCGAAAGAATTCTTGTTTCTTCCGTCGCTTAAGGGTTGAAAGACCCTTTAATAATAATTAAAATAATAATAATTATTATTTTATTAATAATAAATTAAACTTGGACCTTTGACAAAGGTTTGAGTTAATTTAATTATTAATAATAAACATGGACCTTTGCATTAAGTTAAGCTTGGTTTTAATAAAAACCCTTAATGAGTCCAAATGGTTTTAAGAAAAACCTTTAGCCTTGTCACCATGGTTTTAATAAAAACCCTTTAACATAATGAAGCTTCTCAAGATATTCTTGACATCACACTCTTTTGATATCAACACAAAAATGCCTTTTGACATCAATGACAACTTATACATTTGAGCAAAGGCAATGTACCCAAAGTACCCAAAATTGCCAACACTAAGCATTGGGAAAATGATGGAGAATAATTACAAACTTTTTTTTGATGAAGGAAAATGTCTCATTCTTGATAAACACAATTGTAATCGTGTCATCACATAGGTCCAAATGAACAAGAATCTATTATTCCCTCTCAAATTTGGTGAGCCAAGGGAAGATCAACTTACAAATGTAGCTATAGCAAATCCAAGTGTGATTTGGCACTTGCGATATGGTCACCTTAATTTTGCTAGCTTGAAATTGTTAACTTCTCAAGCTATGGTGACAAGACTTCCCAAAATCAACGAACAGAAGGAGGTATGTGAAGGATGTGCTTTGGGAAAGCACTCAAGGTCAAATTTTCCAAAATTACAAGCGTGGAGAGCCAACTATCCACTTCAATTAGTGCATTCGAACATTTGTGGTCCAATGCAGACAAAGAGTATCATAAACAATTCCTATTTTCTCACTTTCATAGATGATTTCTATAGAATGTGCTAGATTTATTTTCTTAAACATAAATATGGAGCTTTTGATTGCTTCATATATTTTAGAAACAATGTAGAAAAACAAAGTGAGTATTTTGTAAAATGTCTTAGAACGGATCGAGGAGGTGAGTACTCCTCAAAATAATTCTTGAAAAATTGTAAAACAAGTGGGATCAAATGGCAATTCACTACTGCCTATACCCCACAACAGAATGGTGTGGCCAAGAGAAATAACTACACCATAGTTGAGATGGTGAGAATGATGCTTCAGACTATGCATCTAACTAATAGGTACTGGGTTGATGCTGTAAGAACCAGTGTATACATTCAAAATAGAAGTCCAACTTCTAGTTTAGATGGCATCACTCCTTATGAGGGGTGGTACGAAAAGAAACCCAATGTAAAGCACTTCAATTTTTTTGGTTCTTTAGCATACACACACATTCCTGATGAGAATAGGAAGAAGGTTTATCCCACAATTCAAGCTTATATATTTGTAGGGTATTGTGAGTCTACCAAAGCATATAGACTCTACAATCCCAAGACTCATAAAATTGTACTTTCCAGGGATGTAATTTTTTATGAAGGGGGAGAATATGGTCATCAAATAATTTTTGTTGATGATGAGTCCCAAGATGTAAGTTCTTCATAGGTACAGTAGGTACATCAGGTGTCTCCCAAGAAAAGCAAAGACACACCAACCCCTCCAAGCCCAAGCAGGAGTACTACATCAAGTACTTCAATCGCCACTCCAAGTACTTCTCCATAGAGATTAGTAAGTTCTTTATCGATGGAAATTGACTCTCCATCAAGAGGTAAAAGAAAATTACAACATAATCCATATTTTCAAATGTTGGATCAAGATTACCAGAAAAGATACACTAGAAGCCAAGCTAGTGAAATGAATTCAGTTTTATAGAAACTTGAAAATCTGCATATGTATGGGGATGATGACTCCAAATATCCTAAGGGATATGTAGTTAATTATGATTTATTAACTAGTGCACATATAGAACCATCTAGATATTAGAAGGATTGTACTCATAATGTATGGCAAGAAGCCATGAAAGAGGAAATAACCTCTATAAAAAATAATGATACTTGGGAGCTTGTAAAGCTTCCAAAAGGAAAAAAAATGTGTTGGATGTAAATGGGTCTACAAGACCAAATACAATGTTGATGGAAACATTGAGAGGCACAAGGTGAGATTAGTAGCAAAAGGTTTTACTTAGAAATTTGGCATTGACTATGAAGAAACCTTCGCTCCTGTTAAACGACAAGAGACAATCAGATCAATTCTTTCCTTAGTTGCCCATAAAGGATGGAACATTCAACACATGGATGTGAAAAGTGCTTTTTTGAATGGATACTTTAATGATGAGGTTTATGTTCAACAACCTCAAGGCTTTCAATAACAAGGAAAGGAGAACCTTGTTTATAAATTGAAAAAGGCACTTTATGGCCTCAAGCAAGCACCAAGAGCTTGGTACTCATGCATTGATGGCTATTTCAGTGAGTATGGATTCACCAAAAGAAAAAGTGAACCAAATATATACTACCTAAAGCATGGAGTAAACATTCTCATAGTTTGTTTGTATGTGGATGATCTAATATTTATGGGTAGTAACACTAAAATGAATATGGAGTTCAAAAACTCCATGATGAAGCAGTTTGAGATGAAATATCTTGGTTTAATGCTATACTTCCTAGGCATGGAAGTACATAAATCAAATAAGGGGATCTTCATATGTCAACACAAGTATACTTGAGACATGATCAAGAAATTTTCCATGGAGCAATTCAAATCAGTTGCAACTCCAACTGGACATGGGATTCAATTGAGCAAGGATGACGGAGAACCAAATGTTGACATGAACACTTACAGAAGCATGGTTGGGAGTCTGATGTTTCTCACCAATACAAGTCCTGATATTCAATATGATGTTTCTCTTGTTTCAATGCTTATGGAAAGTCCATTTGAGATGCATCTACAAGCAACTAAAATAATCTTAAGATATGTAAAGGGTACATTGGATTTTGGAATCCATTACCACAAATGTAATTATGTTAAATTAGTTGGCTTCAATGATAGTGATTGGGGCAAAAATATAGATGATAGGAAATCTACATCATGGAACTCGTTTAGTCTAGGGTCATGACTAATCACATGGAGTTACAAGAAGCAGACTGTTGTAGCATTGTCATTTATTGAGGCTAAGTATATAGCCATCACACATGCTAGTAATCAAGTCCTATGGTTAAGAAAAGTCCTTGAAGAATTTTGAGAAAGTCAAAGTGGTCCAAATCGACTGTATTGTGATAACATAAGTGCCATTCAATTGGCATACAATCCAATCCACCATAGCATATCAAAGAATTTTGATATGAAGTATCACTTCATTCGAGACATGGTGGAGCAGCAGATAGTTGAGCTTAAATATTGCAGCACTTTGGATAACATTGTAGATATCTTCATCAAAGGCATAGCTAAAGCTCAATATATAAATCTGAGAGACTGTATAGTAAGTCCTCTCAACTTTAAGGGGGAGAATGTTGGAAGTTAAAAGGGTAAAAAAGTAAAAAAAAAAATTTACCACTGTAAGCTTTGGACCTTACCCTTTTACCTCCTTGGATGACAACTGAGTCAGCAGGATTGGATGGTATGGACGACAGGGAGTTTGACTCCTTATCTCATTGAACCTTTCCTCCCTATTTTTCTTCTTCCCTATTATTTATCCTAAGATTTCTAGGTTCTGGTTAATAATATTTGTATTTAAGCTTTGTAATCTTTCGAACTTTAAGTTAATGCAATATTTGGTTAATAATATTTATGCTCCTAATTTCCTAAGTGCTCCTAATTTCATTAGTGTTATACCCTAGTTCTTGATTTCTAGATAGTCAATGAGAATTTACTATTATAGAGATACATGAGGAAGTTGTGCACTATAATTGAAATTTTTGTGAAATAGTCTATGCATCCCAAAGGGATGATGTGGACATGTATGTGAAGAAGATGCCTTTCATAATATTTTAATGATGAGTCACCATGGTTATATGTATGCATTTTTTACTATGATATTAATAAAATTTTTAGGTAACATGATGGATGACACAATCATCATAATGATGTGAAAAAATATGAAAATCTAGAAAGCTATTGGTATATTTACTTGCAAATGGTAAACTAGAAAACGTGTTAGAAAATATGATAAGGTTCAAGATGAATGTAATAATAATATTATTATTATTTTAATAAGTTGTGTGGCTTATATTGGGGCCCACTCCCATTATAAAAACAAAACATTACATTGGTCTCATTACATTTCTTACAAGTTCATTAAAACATACCCATATTTACCTTTCTATCAAAAATATTCTCCATGTTCCTCAAACTGCTAAGTTTCCCTAATCAACTCTTTTTTTAAGGAACTAAAAAAAAGAGCAACCTTTACATAAAACATAACACCAACATATAGAAGGAAATAAAACATAACAATCATTGATCAAAGAGGAAATCAACTCGATTAGTTTTCTTCTATAGTCAAAGTTCGTCCTTCTTTAGAGTGGCAATATTTGAGAATGTATTTTTGTACTTCAAGCTCTTGAGGTAATGTCTTGTTGTAACACATTTTGTATGATCTTCATTTTTATAAAATTGGCCATCGTTGATTGTTTCATAACTTCAAGAATACTATTTGAGGTGCTATTTTTATCCATGGAATTATCTGCATGATATTTAGTAACCATTTGGCTTTTATCAATGATCTAATTCAAATTATCCTTTTAAGGTTGAGTGTTTTGTTGCTTGCATGATTTTACTGGAAAATTGGTACATTTGAAGGATGATCTTATTTATTTTAAATAATGGCATTTGAAGGTTTTGAATCATTCGCATGCAGAGCCTTCTCCTCCACCAAGGAAGAATCAAATAATTATTGGATGATCGAGCATAAATATATATTATTAACTATTATTACTATTTTTTAGACCCCTTTATTTGGTATGCTCTCTAAAAAATAAGATTATTTAATGATTTTTGTTCATATTATTTGTTCCATCGCTTGACTACACCTAAGTTTTACATCCTTTCATGAAGACTATATCTGCAACCAAACTAAGTGTAATAATATTATTACCAGTCGGTTATCATCTATTTTTTACTTATTAAATATGTATTAATTTTAGATAAAAATGATTGTATTTTCTACAGTTGCATAGTAAGTAGTAAAGGGTATTGTTGAGGATTGTAATACATATTTATATTAGAGACTAGGATTTTACACTAAGACATAGCCTTCATGCTTGTTAATATAGGTTGAATGAACTTATGTCAAAAATATTTATGTAAGGAACTTAATGTATTTCACAATAAAATATATGTACTACATTTTCATTTTATATTTTTTACATCTATAATTTTTTAAATAATTATTTTATATTTTTAAAGGGAGATAAGACTACCCAAAGTTTCCATTAAAATACTAAAATTTGAAGTATTCTGTTATATTAATTTTAATTCTTTTTTCTTGGTGAAATTAGAAAGGAAATAAAAAATTCAAATATATAATTGAAAGAGAAGGGTTATGGATGAAATTGTGAAGAGAAGATAAATTTTTCTTCCCATACAGGTATTTGAAGGACAATTTGAATCTTAACTTTAATATTTATATTAAAGTTACTTCATATCTCTTTGTGAGGTTTTCCTTGCAAGTGTTTTGTTGTTGTTGTGTCCTTACATGAAGCTCTACACCATATCAATTTTTTTTAAATTTTATGACTATGGTCTAAATCTTCATGGAAGTAACAAGAATTATTATTTTGAGATAATTATGTGAATTTTTAGAATTTTATATGTATGTATGTATAGATATATAGATATATATTTAAAAAAAGTTTAGTGTGTTAAATATTAATTAATTTGAAGAGAAATAAAATATTTCATTTTTTACATTTATGTTTACATAGACAATTTGAGTAGGTTTAAGGGTGAAGATATTGGAACTCTGAATAAAAGCCCAAAGTTCCAATCCCATAAGAGGAAGATTTTACACCCTACTATATTATCTAGAATATGGTTGGATAACCATATATTGGTTAAAAACCCATCGTAAGGATCATCCTATATGACCCCTAGCCTCAACAAAAAATTTAAAAAGTGCTTTTCTTACCTCTGCAAAATATAAAAAAATTCTTACCTGAATATTAACTATTATTACTATTTTTTAGACCCTTTTTTTTGGTATGCTCTTTAAAAAATAAGATTATTTAATGATTTTTGGTCATATTATTTTATGGTATTTAATTATTTATTATATTTTTTATTAAATTATATGTGGCTTCTATTGGGGGCCACTCCCCATAAAAATACCAAAATATTATATTTGTTGTATATCACATCTTTATTTTATTTTACTTTTAAATACATTCTTCATCTTAGCTGCAAGCTTAATATAGTGGTAAGATATTTAGCCTCTCCTTGAGAGGTCCAACTATAAAACTCCACTCATTATGAGGGGATCGAGACCCCTCATAAAAACCTTTATAGACTAATTGAAAAATATATTCTTGAACTTCCTTGAAGTATTATGTTTTCATAATTAGCTCCTTGATATCATTTTGATTAAGAGATAAAAATTGAAGTAGATCCTTTGTTTCTTCTATTATCACATCTGACTCTTCCATGTACGTTTAAATCCTATAGCGAAGTTATTAACACATATTTTTCTACAATTAAGACTTCACCATGATGAGCACCATAATTGTAGATATTTTGCAAGAGAGATAATAATACGATTTCAAACTTGGGTATGATTTTGAGATTAATTTTTTAAAATTTGGTAATTCCTTTGAAGCCCTAAATTCCAACAAATAATGGTAGGGCCAATCCTCCAAATAATACATAATGCTTTAGCTTTGAAATAATTAATTCAACATTTTATCAACTTTTTCAATGTTGATGGAGCTACCCAATATAATTTTATATTTCTTAAAAAATAATCCCAAATGATGTGAGTATACAGACAATGAAAATTAAATGGTCTAGCATTTCTAAATCCTTTTTGTGCAAGGCACATATAAAGGGTCCATAATATCATTTTCTTTGTACACTCTCTCTTATAAGAATATTTCTTTGAACTACTAAATAAAGAAATATTGAGGCCTTAGGAAGAGCCTCTAATGACCAAACATTCTTCCATGGAAAACCTTTGGAAGAATGAAATTTTAATTATTCTAAATCCTCATATCCCAACTTGACTGGGTATTCACCATCCTTTGATAAATTACAAATCAACTTATCCTTTTGTGTAAATGTTGGCAAATAAAACACTTGAAGCATATTTTGAAGTTCATCTGTAGTTTTTTTGAGTTCCTCTCCTTCAACTAGGCTACTTAAATAAATCCATGATTTGAATTTGGTGTTCATAATAATAGTCTTTGACCTTTGGACCTTTACAAGTTAGGCTTGCCTGAGATAATGGTTTTCCTTTTGAGTTAGAGATAAGAGGATAAGGCTTCAACAAAGCATCAGACCAAAAGGTTGCTAACTCCCCTCAGTGAGTGACCATATAATATGTTTATTTATCAATTATAAAATCTTTGATATGAATTTCCATGTTGGTGATCCTTCGGGTAGAGTTATTTTCCTAAATAATTTAATTGCATCAATACAACCTATATATTTTGGAAGTAATATTTTTGCCCAATTCTTTCCTTGATCTCTAAATAATCTCCACCCAAGATTTGCTCCTAATTCCAAATTTATAAGACTAAAATTATGCAATCTTACTCCTATAATATTATTTCCTTTGCAAACCCCATCACACTTACAAAGAGGAAACCTAATTTTTTTCAAAACATTTTCTTAGAAAGTCTCTTTGAATTTTATCATTTTTTGATGCTATACCTATTGGTAATCTTGAAAGTGATGTCATATAAATAGGGATGGATTGCAATGTAGACTTAATGAATTGTAGCCTTCCTACCATGGTTAACAACTTACCTTTCCAAGTTGCCAATAAAACGTTCATTCTATTCAAAAAAGATATCCAAAGATCCTTTTTATTTCCTTTATCAGACAAAGAAATACCTAAGTAGGATAATGGAATTTTTTCTATTTTAAAGCTTAAATATTCATAATTGGTTGTTGTAAATTTATAACAATATTAATAAAAAAAAATCTTGGATTTTTTAGTATTTACAAATTTTCGAGTAGCCTTATTATAACATGATAATATTGAATTAATTTCATGGCCTCACTAGATGATGGATGGACCAAACTAAAAGTATCATTAAAAAATTGGATATGGAATTCAGAGGCACCATTTTTTGAAAATTGAACACCTTTAATTTTTTCTTCTATTTTTGCCTTTTGAAACTCTCTTCCTAATGCTTCCACAAGAATAATTAATATATAAGGAGAAAGTAGATCACCTTGACGAACTCTTCAAGATGACTTAAAGTAACTAGTAAGAGAACCATTGATCAAAATAGAAAATTGTGTAGTGCTATATCTACATTTAATACACTTACACCAACTATTATAAAATCCAAAATTTCTAATAATAGCATGTAGAAAATTTTAGGAAACTCTATTATATTCTTTGCTCATATCTAATTTCAAAAGCATACCTAGTTTATCCATGGAATGAAAAGAATGTATGGCCTCTTGTGCAATAATTATACCATAATTTTTTTTTTACCAAGAACAAAGCGACATTGTTGCTCTGAGATAAGGAACCCTAGAAAGCCCCTCAACCTATTTGCTATAATATTTAAATTAATCTTATAAATCATATTGCAAAGGCTTTTTGGATAAAAATTATCAAAATATTTTGTGTCACCTTTCTTTGGGACCAAGGTAATAAAAATAGAATTGATATCACTTATTATAGCCTTATTTTTCTTGGCCTCTTCAACTAAAATAACAAATCACTCTTTAATAAATCCCATTTTTTTTTTTAAATAAATTTATAGAAAATACATCATATCCAGATGTCTCATTAGGATGGAAAGAGAAGACTACTTCATGGAGCTCTACCATAGATATATTATTCATAAATATTTCATTTTGTCCCTAACATCCAAGCATACATTTTATTTACTTTATTAGATAAAGGAATGATTAAGTACGTTGATGGAAAATTTTATATTTTAAATCTTAAATATTCACAATTGTTTGCTCTAAATCTAGGACAATGTTATTAAAAATATTATATTTTGTAGTATTTACCAACTATCCAATAGAATTATCATAACATGATAATGTTGATTTAAATTACATGACCTCAATGGCTAAGGGATATCCTGAAATAAGAGTATCAACAACAAATTGGAGATAATATTTGGAGGCACCATTTTTTGAAACTTCAATACCTTTTAATTTTTCTTCCATTTTTTCCTTTGAAACAGATGTCCCTAATGCTTCCATAATATTAATTAATGGATAAAGGGAAAGTATATCTATTGGATATTGATGCTGAATAAGAAAAATATAAAACCAAATGTTCTCCCATGAATTTTAAGGATCCCAAAAGTTTCTTTTTGCCTTGAAGAATCACCATGACTATTGGACTTCTAGAATGTGAAATGAAGGGTTGTATCATAATTTTATCTCTTGTAAATGTACAATAGTGTAAAATAGTTGTATAAGAATGTAGAGAAAGTATTTTAATACTTTTGAGTTCATTTGGAATGAAAAATAACATTCTATTCCATTCATTTTGTGAAAAACATGCTTGTTGTTCCTGATTTCTTGAAACCTATAGTCAACTTGTATAACTTATAAATTTTGTTTTTTACAGCTTTGATTTGCACATGCAATACACCATTGGAAATACTATTTTGTGTAGAATATACTCACAAAAAATTATTGAATTATGAGCATTTTTTGGTCCCTTAAAGTTTTATTGTCCCACAACTACAATTTCTAGTGCAATTTTTGCTACAATGTTTTGGTACAATTTTTTTTCTGCATTTTTGCTGCACTTTTTTGCTCTTCAATTTTGGGTCAAATAAATAATTTTATATTAGATATTGGTTTTTTTTTGGATTTGAGTGAAAATTGGATTCATGGTTCTTTGACAAGTTTATTGAATAAAAACTTCATTTGTTGCTACTTGAGTCTACTGGCCAACTTCAATAACTCATTACCCATTCTAGAATTTAATGGGTAATATTATTGTAGAGGGAGAAAAATTCCCTATCGTGTATGATTCTATATTGGATTTTCTAGGATACAATATGACCATGGGGGTGTGTTATATCTCTACACTTAGAACAAATAAATGGGTTCACCAGGAACAATTTCAAGACTCGCTCCTAGTTTGAGGTGGAAATGTTTAATGTGTGATTTAATCAAACAACTATGTTTGGTCTTTCTATGCTAAACTATGGAAATGAAAGAATAATGTAAAGCACACAAGATGCAAGAATATAGTGACTAAACCTAATATGATTATTTGATTCAATAATATATAACCCTAGATTGCAAGAAATGAAATCTTTTTCTTTGAGCAAGATACCAAGGGAATGCATAAACAAGACTAAACCCTAGAATAAAACCTATATGCCTTTTTATTTTTTAAAGCCTAGAAATCAATCAAATATTTTTTCTTTTTATATATAACCTAGGTCATGAATAGAAATAGCAAAAACAAACAACACATAACCTAATAGTTTTACTTAGGGCACTTATTTGATCCAGTGTTTGATCCAAGTTTTATCTTGCATCCAAAATATCCCATAGCTTCAAATATACAAAATAGCTTCACAAAAATCCTAGAAAATATGGTCAACATTTGGGGGCCTACTTAGGTTTCTATAATATTGAGCTTGGATGTACAACCCCCTAAGTCCTTTTAGTTGATCATTCAAAATAAAATGAGCTTTGACCTTTGGAACAAACACAATGAAATATGATAGCATGGAATAGTAAATGAAGCACAAGTAGAATGAACATAATGAAATGAATAAGTGATTATCCCCAAGCTATTGTGATATGAAAGGTAAGTAAAATAGAGTGATGGAGACCTAAAAATAATAGAAATAAAGACAAAAAATTATGTATAAGGCACACAAATCAAAACCCTAGGATTTGAGAATGAAAATTTATCTCAAAATCCAACTAGACCGAATATACACTCTATAAATTATTGAGTGTGGATTTGGTAATAGAATTATAAACGATCACAAATTGCACGATAGGCAAAAATAAGGTTTTCATTGTATTAATGCCCTATAGAAAATGGGGCATAGATTCACATAGAGGGTTTTAAAACACAAAATAGAGATCAAATATGCAACAAAACATGAACTAAGATGAATAAATGAACTAATGAATGTAAAGAAACAATCTGATGATCTCATGGGACAAGCAAGGTTAAAGGTGGAAGACCTTTATTTCATCAAGAAGATGAGTTACCATAATGACTTTATCCTCTTGTAGATCATAGGAACACACTAACAATAGAACACAAAAGCACCAAGATCACCAAAATATTGCACAAGAGATCAAAAGAATTATTATTTTTTATGAACTTTGATATTTGTTGAGCAAGGTGTAGCAACAATATTGGCATTGTTGTCAACACAGTCAGATAGATCTGTTGATGTGGTGGACAGGAAGTTCAAAAGCTATTCAGATGCAGAAGACAAGAGTTCAAAGGTTACTCAGAGTATGTACAGTTTTTCCAAGAAGATCGAAGTGGCCCATATGCAAAAGATCAAAGAAAAATACAAGTAAGAAAAGTGTCGCGATATTGCGACATATACAGTAGGCAAGAAAAACTGTCATGATTTCGTGACATGTTGGAAGAGAGAAAAAGCAAAAAAAAATATCACGATTTCGTGACATGTTGGAAGAGAAAAAGGCAAGTGGAAAAACTGTCACGATTTTGTGACATGTTGGAAGATAAAAAGGCAAGTGGAAAAACTGTCGCGATTTCATGACATGTTGGAAGAGAAAAAGGCAAGTGGAAAAACTATCACGATTTCGTGACATGTTGGAAGAGAAAAAGGCAAGTAGAAAAACTGTCGTGATTTCGTGACATGTTGGAAGAAAAAGAGAAAGCAGGAAGAAGTGTCATGATTTCATGACAAATTCAAAGAAAGAGAACAAGTAAGAAAAGTGTCACGATTTCGCGACATGTCACATTTTCACGACTAAAATAGGAGAGAGAAAGTAAGTTGGAAAAGTGTCACGATTTCGTGACATGTCGCATTTTCACGACTAAAATAGGAGAGAGAAAGTAAGTTGGAAAAGTGTCATGATTTCGTGACATGTCGCATTTTCACGACTAAAATAAGAGAGAAAGTAAGTTGGAAAAGTGTCGCGATTTCATGACATGTCACATTTTCACAACAAAAGAAAGAGAGGAAGCGTACGGAAGCAGAACTGTCACGATTTCATGACAAAAGCAGAAAGCAATACTTCAGAAGCAGAAGTGTCATGATTTCACGATAAAAGCAAAGAAGTAAAGTATGAAAGTAGAGGTGTCACTATTTTGTGACAAAAGTAGAGAAGAATACTTCGAAGGTAGAAATGTCATGATTTCACGACAAAAGCAAAGTCGAAGTCTATGAAAGTAGAAGTGTCATGATATCACAACAAAATAATAGAGAAAGCGTACGGAGGTGAAATTGTTGTGATATCGTGACATGTTGTATTTTTGGGGGCCAAAGCAAGGAGAAAGAGAGAGAAAGTGAAAGTGTCATGATATCGTGACATGTTGTATTTTCATGGTTGAGTGGAAGCCGATGAAGGCCGATGACAGTCGACTAAAATAAGGGTTTACAGTTGTCATGAAAGCCGACTAAGATTAGGGTTTACAGCCGACTAAGATTAGGGTTTTCATCACAAAAATTATGTTATAAAAGGAGGGTTGTTTGGAGAATTGAAAATGTGTTGATATGTGCGAAGTTCAATCGTAGTGCGCAAAGAGCAAGTCGTATCAAAAAATGCTAAGTGTGAAATTCGCAAAGAGAGCAGAGTGCGCAAAAGGGAGAAGATGATCTTGAAGTTTTACTGTATCGAAGCAAAGTGTTCAAAGTGATGGTGTAGAGAGAGTAGAGTGCGTAGAGAATGCAAAGGTGAAGAAGACCAGTCTGGGTATTACAAAAGAAAAGGTATCTAACTATTAAACCTATAGATTCAAATTGAATTCTAGGTTGGTTCTTGGCATTAGGGGTTGGTGCTCCTTCTAGTTGGTGCTGGTAAATCAGGGGTTGGTGCTCCTTTCTGTTGGTACAGATAAATTAGGGGTTGGTGCTCCTTCTAGTGTGGGCTGGTAAATTGATTCTAAAGTTGGTGCTTTGCAAAGGCTGGATTTGGATGGTAGTCCAAGCAGTCAATTTTTGAGGAGTAGCCACATTGGTGAACATTGTTAAATCTTGTGTTGTGTGATGCTCTTTTGTTATACTTGTTGTATCTAGTAATAAGTGTTAATTGCTACAGTATTAAGAACTGTAAAGTTAAGTTTAAAGAGCTATACTGATTCACCCCCCCCATCTCAGTGTCATTGTGATATTAAAAATTGGTATCAGAGCTAAGTTTTTGTACAAGCTTAACCAGCTAGGGTGATCTTGAAAGTAACACAATGGCAGGTGGTGAAGGCTTCTCATAAAACAAAGCACCATTGTTTGATGGATCTAATTATGCATTTTGGAGAATCAGGATGCAAAAATATCTCTGTGCTTTGGGATACGACATCTGGGATTCAATAATTAGTGGATACACAATACCCATCACTTCTCCAAAAGAGGTTGATGAAAAGAAACTGTTTGAAAATAACTCAAAAGCAAAGAATGCTCTGATGTGCGGATTAGCAGACAACGAACTAGTAAAGATCATGGGTTGTAAAATGGCAAAAGAAATATGGGAAAAACTAAGGAGTACTCATGAAGGAGATAATAATATTAAGGAGGCCAAGTTACAAACACATCGAGCTCAGTTCGAAGCATTAAAGATGAATGACGATGAAAACATTGAGGTATATATGCTGAGAGTTAATGGAATCATTAATGCGATCAAAGGACTTGGTGAGGATATTGAAGACTCTACCATCGTGAAAAAGGTATTAAGATCTCTTCCTCAAAGGTTTGATTCTAAAGTCTCAGTGATAGAAGAAGCTAAAAATCTAAATTATTTTAGTATAGATGAGATGTATGGTTCTTTGATTGCATATGAGATGAGGATAGGAAGATCTAAACCCACAGACAGAGAAGCGGCTTTTAAAGCCCTTAAGAATAAAATCATAAAACAAGAGTCCAAGGAAGAAGAGACAACAGATGAAATGGAAGCAAAATTTGTTAGAAAACTAAAAAGGGGAAAAGGGAAATACAGAGGAAAGCTATCGCTTAAATGTTTCAACTGTGGAGGCATTGGGCATTTTGCGACTAAATGTCCACTTAATGAGAAGAACAAAAATGATGAAGGATCGCACCAAGAAATAAGTGACTGGAAGAAGAAAAAGAATTTCAGAAAAGGCAAATTCAAGAAGAAAAGTTTCATCTCCAGGAATGCCAGTTCATCGAGAAGACAACTCCGGTGAGGATTCTGAAGAGGAAACAGGTGAAGCTCTTTTCATGGCATTTGAAGAAGTAAAATCAGAAAAGGAAGAAGGAGTGAAATCTGAAGGATGTGGTGAAAACCCTAAGGCTGAGGTAGATCTAGAAGGTGAATTGATCTCTGCACTTGAAGAGTGGAATATAGAAAGGAAAAAGAATAAGAAAATTTCAAGAAAGCTTGAGGATGCAAATGAAATCATAACCAGTTTGAAAGTACAGATAGAAGAATCCAAGAAAATATTCGAAGATCTCGAAGTGCAAATAACCATGAAAATAGATTATTGCAGCAAGCTAGAAGAAGAGATTGTTGGTTTAAGAATGTAGCTAGAAGAGATGAATAAGAAAATTAGTTGTTATCACAAATATGAAGAAATTTCTATGAAGCTGGATAAGATCATAAATGACCAAAGGCTTGCAGGCATCAAATTTGGTCTGGGTTTCATCGAAGGAGAATCTTCAAATGGATCAAAGGTCAAAAATGTAGAATCCATAAAGAATGAAGATAAGAAATAGGTTGATCAAAGAAAAATGTCTCATGTAAAAGAAAGCAATAATGCCAGGCACGAAAGGAGAATTGACAATGATGGATTCACCAATGTCTCACATCAAAGAAGAAGAAGATCTATGGCTCCTACAGCAACCTAGCAAAGACCATCACCTAGGTTCAATTATCTATTTTCTGGTTTCTATTTTAAATGCAATGGTTATGGACATAAAATCTCAGACTGCAAATATAATGTAAGACCAAGGAATTTCACCAGTAGAAATGGTTCTCCTCTGATGAATTATGCAGTAGAATGTTATAACTGTCATAATTTTGGGCACATTGCAAGAAACTATAGAAGTACATTTGCATCAAATCAGTTTCAGGGAAGAAAATTTCAACCAAATAGGATGAGACAAACTAGAAAACTTCCCGAAAAACATGCTCAAGCTATTGATAAGGGAAATGCGAAACAAGAACCCAAAACTACTATCAAAATAGAGTGGAAAGGAAAAGAGCAACTTAAGGAAGAAAAGGAATCCTTAATCATACAAACAACATTTAAAGCATAGAATAAATATGTACCATGGATACTTAATAGTGGATGCTCCAGTCATATGACAGGTGACAAAGAAAAATTTTAGAAGTTACAGAAATATGAAGGTGGTTCAGTAAAGTTTGGAAATAATGATGGAGCTAAGATAGTTGGCAAAGGTTCAGTTAAAATTAGTGAAGGAAAAATTAAGTCAGAAGAAGTCTTGTTTGTGTATGGTTTGAAACATAACTTGTTGAGCGTAAGTCAGATTTGTGATAAAGGTCATGAAATAGTTTTTATGAAGTAGGGTTGTGAAGTCAGAAAAACAAACAATGGAAAATTGATAGCAACTGGATCAAGTACATCTGGCAACCTGTACACGCTCTCAGAAACTTCAAAATGAGCTTGTTTTATTGGACAAGAAGAAGAAAATTGGTTGTGGCACAAGAGAATCGGTCATATCAGTTTTGATAATCTAGTAAAAATCACCTCAAAAAGGGCAGTGAGAGATATTCCCACCATCAGTAAACCTGCAAACATCATTTGTGCTTCATGCCAAAATGGGAAGCAAACTAGAGTCACATTCAAAAAAAAATAGTACTACACAAGAAAACCTTTGGAACTAATACACACTAATTTATGTGGACCCATGAGAACACAAAGCATAAATGGTGACAAATATTTTATGTTGTGCATTGATGACTATTCCAAAATGACATGGATATTTTTCTTGAAGCATAAATCAGAAGCTCTTGATATGTTCAAGATTTTCAAAAACCATGTTGAGAATGAAACGAGGAAAGAGGATCAAATGTTTAAGATCGGATAGAAGAGGAGAATTCATTTCAGAGGAGTTTACAGAGTACTATGAAAAATACGGTATTAGGAGACAATTTTCAGCAGCCAGGACACCTCAGCAGAATGGAGTGGTAGAAAGAAAGAATAGGACAGTGTATGTTGGCTGAAAGCAGAGTAGAAAATAGATTTTGGAAAGAAGCAGTCCATACTCCAGTGTATATCCAAAATAGGTACATGCTGAGAACACATGAAAGCAAAACTCCTTATGAGTTGTGGTTCGGTAAAAGGGCAACAACAAAATACCTCAAAGTTTTTGGCAATAAGTGCTACATCAAAAGAAGCTGAAGATAATCTTGGTAAGTTTGAAGATAGAGCGGATGAAGGTATTTTTGTTGGTTATTCATCAAAAAGTAAAGCTTACAAATGCTACAACAAGAGGCCAAAGAAAATTGTGGACAGTGCTGATGTTAAATTTGATAAAGGAAGAGAACAAGTAATTAGCTATGAAATGAACTACCCAATTTATGAAGAGGTTATTGAAAGAGATGAGGAAAACAAAACGGAAAAGATACAAAAAATTGACTCAAATGATTCAAGTTGTGATTCAGAAGTGGAAGAAAATAAGAAATTCAAAATAGGCAGCTGACAGAAAAATCATCATAGAGAGCAAATAATTGGAGACCCCAAAGTTGGTGTTCAGACAAGAAGAAGAGTAGTAAGTAACTACTCTCTATTATCCAACATTGAGCCCAAAAATGTTGATGACGCAAGTAAATATGAAATTTGGATGAAGGCAATAAATGAAGAATTAGATCAGATTGAGAAAAATGAAACTTGGGAGTTAGTACCTAGACCTGCAAATAAAAATATAATCGGGACTAAATGGATTTTTCGAAACAAATTGAATGAATATGGACAGGTAGTCAAAAATAAAGAAAGATTGATATGTAAGGGTTATGCACAAGTTGAAGGCATTGACTTTGAGGAAACTTTTGCACCAGTAGCTAGACTAGAGGCAATCAGAATTTTTTTGGATTTAGTAGTCTACAAGAATTTCAAATTTTATCAAATGGATGTGAAATCAGCGTTTTTGAATGAGAAACTTGAAGAAGAGGTTTATATTGAGCAACCAGATGGTTTCCAACTTGGCGATGATCCCAAATTTGTTTGCAAGTTGAAGAAAGCATTATATGGCTTAAAACAGGCACCTTGAGCATGGTATGCAAGGCTAGACAACTATCTCACCCAACAAAGGTTTAAGAAAGGTATGGTGGATAGTAATTTGTATGTCAAAATAGAAAATGGGCATCTTATTGTTCTTGTTGTATATGTAGATGATATCATATTTGGCAGCAATAAAGATGAGTCATGTAAAGATTTAGAAAATAAGATGCAGAAAGAATTTGAAATGTCAATGATTGGTGAACTTTCGTATTTCCTCGGGTTGCAAGTTAATCAAAATAAGAAGGGCATATTTATTTCTCAAGTTAAATATGTGAAAGAGATGTTAAAAAAGTTCACAATGGAGGATTGTAAGCCAGTTAGCACTCCCATGATGACAGGTTGCAAGTTGAGCAAGGATGACAAATCTCCACCTGTTGATCAAACCATGTACATATCTATGATTGGAAGCTTACTATATCTGAAACCTACTAGACCAGATATTTTTTAGGCAGTATGCATGATAGCACGATTTCAGGCTAATCCCAAGGAGACTCATGTGATAGCAGTGAAAAGGATTCTTTGGTACCTCAAGGGTACTATGGAATATGGGTTATGGTATCCGAAAGGTAAAGACTTCACCCTTATTTCATATTCAGATGCAGATTGGGTAGGATGTGTAGATGAAAGAAAGAGTACCAGTGGAGGTGCATTCTATCTTGGAGACAGATTGGTCACGTGGCATAGTAAGAAACAAGAGTCATTTTCTTTATCGATAGCAGGGGTAGAATATATTGCAGCGACAACATGTTGTACGCAGGTATTGTGGATGAAACAAACTCTGAAAGATCTTGGTATTAGCTTCAGTGAGCCAATATCAGTTAAGTGTGATAACACCAGTGCCATTAACATCTCCAAGAATCCAGTTATGCATTCACGCACAAAACACATTGCTATCAGGTATCATTTTTTGAAGGAAAAAGTTGTAGAAGGTGAGGTTAAGTTGGATTTTGTTCCAACTATAGAGCAAGTAGCAGATATCTTCAAAAAACCATTGCCTAAGGAAGTTTTTGAATACCTTCGCAATAAATTGGGAGTGGTCACACTTCCCAAGAATTGACTAGCTATAGGGATCACATTCTCAGGGGGAGCATTTAAGTATTTGATTATCTTTTTGCTCATGTTCATGATTTTTCCTAAGTGTAATAAATTGTGCCTGAGAATGTTGTGCATGGACTCAGGGGGAGTCTACAGTAGCCCTTTGGTATTATTTTCAAAGGGGGAGAAGAGTTACAAGAAATTGCACGTGTTGCCAACAATTCCAAAGGGGGAGATTGTTGAGCAAGGTGTAGCAACAGTATTGTCATTGTTGTCAACATAGTCAAATAGATCTGTTGATGCAGTGGACAAAAATTTCAAAAGCTATTTAGATGCAGAAGACAGGAGTTCAAAGGTTACTCAGAGTATGTACAGTGATTTTCCAAGAAGATCGAAGTGGCCCATATGCAAAAGATCAAAGAAAAAGACAAGTAAGAAAAGTGTCGCGATATCGCGACTTATATAGCAGGCAAGAAAAACTGTCGCGATTTTGCGACATGTTGGAAGAGAGAGAAAAATTAGGAAAAAACTGTCACGATTTCGTGACATGCTGGAAGAGAAAAAGGCAAGTGGAAAAACTGTCATGATTTCATGACATGTTGGAAGAGAAAAAGACAAGTGGAAAAAATATCGCGATTTCGCGACATGTTGGAAGAGAAAAATGCAAGTGGGAAAACTATCGCGATTTCGCGACATGTTGGAAGAGAAAAAGGCAAGTAGAAAAACTGTCACGATTTCATGACATGTTGGAAGAAAAAGAGAAAGCAGGAAGAAGTGTCACGATTTTGTGACAAGTTCGAAGAAAGAGAACAAGTAAGAAAAGTGTCACGATTTCGCGACATGTCGCATTTTCGTGACTAAAATAGGAGAGAGAAAGTAAGTTGGAAAAGTGTCACAATTTCATGACATGTCGCATTTTCATGACTAAAATAGGAGAGAGAAAGTAAGTTGGAAAAGTGTCACGATTTCGCGACATGTCGCATTTTTGCGACTAAAACAGGAGAGAGAAAGTAAGTTGGAAAAGTGTCACGATTTTGCGACATGTCGCATTTTCGCGACTAAAATAGGAGAGAGAAAGTAAGTTGGAAAAGTGTCACGATTTCATGACATGTCGCATTTTCATGACAAAATAAAGAGAGGAAGCGTACGAAAGCAAAAGCGTCACGATTTCATGACAAAAGCAGAAAGCAAGAATTTGAAAGCAGAAGTGTCACGATTTCGTGACAAAAGCAAAGAAGTAAAGTATGGAAGCAGAAGTGTCACGATTTCACAACAAAAGCAGAGAAGAAGACTTCGAAGGTAGAAGTGTCGTGATTTTGCGATAAAAGCAAATAAGTAAAGTACGAAAGCAGAAGTGTCATGATTTCGTGACAAAAGCAGAGAAGAAGACTTCGAAGGCAGAAGTGTCGCGATATCGCGACAAAAGCAAAGTTGAAGTCTATGAAAGTAGAAGTGTCGCGATATCGCGACAAAAGAATATAGAAAGTGTACGGAGGTGAAAGTGTCATGATATCGTGACATGTATTTTCGAGGGCCAAAGCAAGGAGAAAGAGAGAGAAAGTGAAAGTGTCGTGATATCGCGACATGTATTTTCATGGTTGAGTTGAAGCCGACGAAGACCGATGACAATTGACTAAAATTAGGGTTTACAGTTGTCATGAAATTTGACTAAGATTAGGGTTTTCATCACAAAAATTCTATTATAAAAGGAGGGATGTTTGGAGAATTGAAAATGAGTTGATATGTGCGAAGTTCGGTCATAGTGCGCAAAGAGCAAGTCGTATCGAAAAATGCTAAGTGCAAAATTCACAAAGAGAGTAGAGTGCACAAAAGGGAGAAGACGATCATGAAGTTCGACTATATCAAAGTAGAGTGTGTGAAGTGATGGTGCAGAGAGAGCAGAGTGCGCAGAGAACGCAAAGGTGAAGAAGACCAGTCTGGGTCTTGCAAAAGCAAAGGTATCTTACTGTTAAACCTATATATTCAAATTGAAGTCTAGGTTGGTGCTCCTTTCTATTGGTACAGATAAATTAGGGGTTGGTGCTCCTTCTAGTGTGGGCTGGTAAATTGATTGTAAAGTTGGTGCTTTGCAAAGGCTGGATTTGGATGGTAGTCCAAGCAGTCAATTTTTGAGGAGTAGCCACATTGGTGAACCTCATTAAATCTTGTGTTGTGTGATGCTCTTTTGTTATATTTGTTGTATCTAGTAATAAGTGTTAATTGTTGCAGTATTAAGAACTGTAAAGTTAAGTTTAAAGAGCTACACTGATTCACCCCCCCCATCTCAGTGTCATTGTGAGATTAACAATAGTGATTGTGGGAGGAACTGGGATGAAGAAGGGAATCCAAACCCTTTATTTATAGAGGTTTTGGAGGTCTAAGAAGCAATAAAATTAAATTTAACCTTGATTAAGTTGAAACCCCAAAAAGGGTTGGCTTAAAATTTAGGCTTTTCAAGAAAAATCTTAAATTTGCTAAATCTATGCTCCATAATTTATCGGGTGTAGATTTGGTCAAGGTTAAGAAAAGCAAGAAAAAAAACAATAAAAAGTGGCCAAAATTGAGGAACCTAAGAAAAATAACTCATTTGGGTTTGTCAATTTTCTGTATCTAAAATTTTCTCCCTCTTTGATGCATTTATGGCCTAATAAATATGTCAAAGAAAGATGTAGACACCTATGGGAAAAAAATATGATAAATGTAAGGAAAAAGAGGTGGTAAGTTTAGAAGAAAGGTGTGGTGCAAAAATGGTATCATTCTGGACACTTTGACCATTTTGGATGTAAATCAAGGCATTAGGGAAATTAATGCCTCTTAGGCTAGGGTGCCCCCTTAAGTTTCGAAAGGAATGTAAAATTCCTAAGAAAATTTTAAATGGCAAACTCAAAATTAAATAGAGCAACAAATGAAAAAAAATGCATAAAAAAAGAGATAAATAGGAGAGGGAAAAGGAAAAATAATGAATAAAAAGAAAAATAGGTGACAACCCTAATTCATTTTTACTATGCAAGAAAATAGAAGAGAGCTTTGGAGAAAATGAGAGAATGATGCTTCCCACACATTGAATGGCAGTTGCAAGGGGTAAGGGCAACACAAGAATAGATCAGGCATGGGTAAGAGCCAAAATCCCAACTATAATTTATATTTTAGTTCATTTTTAGCATTTTTAAGATTTTTTGTGTTTTCATGTGGAAGTCACCATGTGGGCCCCGAGCATGGATCCGATGGTCACTCATAAATCTGACTAGCCCTGATAGCAATCAAATTCATGCCCCATATTGTATCAGGTATGAATTCACAAATATACATCCTAGAGGATATGGGGTATAGATTAAGAGAAGAAATAAGATAGCCAAATAAAAGAGAAAAAGAAATGGAAAAATAAAAATGAATAAAAGAAAAAGAGATTGGGTGCTCTTAGTGTGAAAATTACATTAGCATGCTTATGTTGATGTTTTTATGATTATGTGATAAATTAATCTTTATATTTTTATTTTTTTACTATAGCATGATGTCCTAGAGAGTAGGGAAAGGTGGTCGAGTACCCTTGAGGAGGCACTACAAAAGCTCATACCAAAATAGAGATGCACACTAGGACTAGTGGGGCTTCTACAATTGGTATAAATACCCTTGATGGAGGTTTATAGAGCATAATTGACAATACTAGCAGAATGGTGGTACCCAAAATGATCCATGTTTTGATTATCAACATAAGATTTGATTGTCATACTACAGTATGTTTAGTACATCTTGAAGATCCCCATCATAGGGAGGATGATTTACAGGGCACAGAAACCTCATATGATAGTGTAGAGATTTATGGGTGACCCATCACATGAGATCCACAAGAACAAATTCCATGTTAATGATATGCCATGGTGACACAGGATTGGGATACTAATGACCATTCTCTATGGAGTGGTGGTAGGAATTCTAGTGTGCCACATGAGTCAAAAACACCTAGCATAGGTGTTGGTAGGAGTAGTGATAGATATGTGAGACTAGTGGATGTAGTTTGCATGAAGGATGTATGTGTTGGTTCATTTGTATAGGATATTATATAATATAGTTTACAAATTACATACAAGCTTATTATGCATGATATTCCTCCATGTGTGGTATTGGGAAAATATAGCCATCAATAAGCCAAAGGTACTTCCAGGCCCACTACTTGACCCAGAGCAATTAGTAAGATACAAGTAATCTTAAGAACTTGAGCGTACAAAAAGGTCATACATAAGTATTTTTCCACTGGGAAGATGTATCATACATGAGCTATGAGACCATTAGATCATATGGTGGCCATGGAATCTACACCTTGGGTGGGACGAGGATGTGAAGGAGATAGCTCAAGTTAGGAGGGTTCGATGGATCACCACAAAGAAGGACAAGTTATAGCTCTATTAGTTTTATTGAGTATATCAATAGTTCAATATTATCCAAGACATCCTAGACCTACAAGATTATTTATACAAGAGGGTGAGGCAAGATCCATAAATATTCAGAGGGTAACTTGATGTGGCTAGGTCCATAGAAGAAGACTTGGACAATCCCCTCTATATTGATCCTATAGTAGATGATGTTAGGGTAGCCCTTAAATATAGGAGATGGTATATGAGTATTATACTCCCAAGAATATCCCCATCGATTCTAGTGTAGAGGCACCAAGTCATGGGCTAATGAGTGTATTTGGAACTCTAATAGGGTAACTAAAATGTCATATAGCGATGAGAGCAGATGCCATAGCCTTCTAGGTAGGTAAGGGTATAAGTTAGGGTAGAGGTGGTGATAGCCATGAGGACCATCATCACTCTCTTCAGTTAAAATATGGGGAGGATATCTAGAGGCATCCCCATAGTGACACAAATATGACCAAGAAAGACCAAGGTTCAAGGAGATCCAATGATGAGGGTAGAGGGACTTCTAGATAGGATGACCATAATGCAAGAAGATATAGACACTCTTCGTGCATAGTTGGGATAGATCAAAATAGAGCAAGATGTAGTGAGGTCCAAGGTGAACCACATCATAGGAAATATTTGTTGAATATATTAGGAGCATCAGTAGGCCCAATATAAGGGGGTGGATACTATGATAAGTAGCCAGCTATGTGAGGGGATCCACTTGCTACAAGAAGAACTATAGAGGATAGAGAAGAGACAGGATGTAGTGGTATAGAGGGATACCTTCTACTAGGATTTGTACTTCTATGTGATGTTGATGGATCAGAGGGTTCTTCTACCAACCTCCATTTAGTCATAGAGTTAGCCATGGTATTGATAATGAACATCTAAATGGTCTATGTACATACCTCCACTAGGACTACCAATACAAGACAAAGTATAATAGGTAGGCTCATAGAGCTAGAGCTAGGATCAATGTGACATGCCAATTTTGGATTATGGCATGCATTCCTAGGGAGGGTCAAGTGCACTAGGTTTGGATAATGATACACTGACCCAAATAACATGTATTCCCTACTATCAACTAATATCATGTTATAGTTTTTATTATTATGTTATGGTGTGAGAGTGTGTGTGCATTATATTAATTTTTTTTAAGTGATTTGTTATGTGTGGCAATGACAAACATAATGAATATAATAAATGCAACTAAATGAATTAATGACAAGAATATAATGAATGCAAACATATAAATGTAAATATAAATGAAATGCAATATGAAATGCATATATGAACAAATAGAAAGAAGAAGGAAAACAAATGACAAAGAAGAAGAAAGAGACAAAAAAAAAAAGATCCAAAAGGCTAAGAAAAAGAAGAGAAAAATGAGCAAACATCTATCAGGATGTATGCTCACAAATGATCGATATGGAGGCTACCCCTCACATGAGGCCATGAAGATATCTTGTAAGGGTGTTAAATTCACAAATGGACAAGTGTGGAGCAATAACTGCTATGGATGCAATGCTAGCTAAGATGGCCAGGAAGAAAGAGATATACCCACTAGGATGTATGCTCACAAATGGTCAAATGGAGGTTTTCCTTCTCATGACCATGAATATATCCTGTATGGGGTGAAATTTTTGATTGATTTTCCAAAATGAGTACTACCCGCTAGGGGTGTGGTGTGTGCAAGAAGGTGTATTGAAAATCCAATGGAGTAGAACAAGAGGGAAATGTATGTATCTATATTTAAGTTTCAATGGTTAATAGGTGTGCATAAGATAGTTAGTGGTTGTATGAACACCACAAGTGATATTCATGTTGTATATATCCCATCCCATGAGGGTTTCTTAACCATAAAAAATCAAGAAGGAAAAAGTGTGAAAGCAAGAATGAATAGATAGAATAAGAACATATATCATTTCCTTGATGAAAGGAATAAAGGAAAGCATGCCAAGAACAAGGATATACAAAGGAATAACTATATCCCTTAATTTAGAGAGATAAAAACAATAAAAAAATTTAAGGTAAAGGAATATAAGAGAGAAATAAAGAAGAAGAGAATTTGGGATGGGTAAATGTAGTGATGAAAATGCATGGAAATAAGCCCTATGTTAGGGATTTCCTAGGTATAAAAACCCTAGTGTAAGTGCAATGCATGTGAGATATGATATAACTAGGTGTTATCACTTTCCATGGTAATGAAATCCCCAAGAATCTAATCTATATGATCATATAGTCATGCAATTGTGAACAAGCAATAATGTAATTGTATGACAAGAAAAAATACAAACGAAACAAAATGTTAGGAAAAATATGCAAATATTTTATAGGAAGTCATGTAGTATGAATAAATCAAACTAGATGTAATATGAAAAATAAATGAGATGAATATGCAAAGTTATTTTTTAAATTTTTTTATTTTATATTAGTGCTTTAAGTTCTTAAAGTTAGCACAAATTCTAATTGTGTCATCTATCTTAACAAACAAGATGGTAGTGCAAGGAGTTGAACCATAAAAGAAAGGGCTATTATGGATGATACCTTCATGATTCTCATCACAAAGAAAATCATCCACAACATATTCTCTTGGATTTGTTGCATGAAATTCATTGTAAAATTTGATTGTGCCATCCTTTTTTATTAACGGGGGAGATATTTCCAACTTTACAATATCTCTATGAGATAGAGGAAGAGAGTCCCCCTTGAGAACAAGAAGATCTAGTATGCACAACATAAGGAATAGACCCATTGAAGAAGAAGTTATTTTAGAGTATATACTCATGAGCTATGTCACAATGGGTATGTCTTTTGGTGGAATCCTTTGGGGTCACAACTAACATAGGATGCACCAAAGTTACCATTGTACAAAAAAGAATATTTGAGGAATAAGGTGGCTGCACATCCTTATCACTCCACTCCAAGCTTTGATCTAAATATTTGGTACAAGTAATAAGGTGATCATCATTATCAAAGGGTAAATATTGGTTTTTATTAGGGATACAACATACACCACATCACCCAGGTCAAATATCAACTTCCAAATGCTCTTGAATTCCTTTCTATCATGGCCCCTGACCTTAACCTACATATCCTATACTAGATAAGATCTATTTAAGGAGTAGGTAATCATTAGACATGTAACAATGGGTAAATAAATACCCTATAGGAAGAGGGTTGCTACCATGATTTTTTTCATTTATATCCATACCTACAAAGATAAAGGTACATGTGCCAATGTATACAACTTATCCTCTCTTATAAGGTAAATCCATAGTCCTAGATGAAGGTGGTAGCTTAGCAAGATCCAAAATAGGCTCTAAAATAAAATGATTAACTTGATCCCATGATGAGATACTGATGAGTGGTTCATCACTCACCTTTATATTTCCAAGTTACTTAGTTATGTGATATGAGGAGAGTGATGGACATACATTTATATCAAATTGATCTTTCTCAACCATTGAACAATATTGGAATGGATGAGGGTCACACATAATGGTGACAAGTTGATTCTTGAATTTGAATTTCAGATATTGATAAAAAATATAAGGTATCACCTTCATCACATGAATCTAAGGGCATCCAAGAAGAATATTAAAATATGCAGGCTAAAACACCACATAGAATAAGGTATCTATGATCTTGGATCCAACCGTAAGTGGGAGGTATATAACAGCATGTACTTCTTGGGACTCGTTAAAATATTTGATGATGATATCAAATTTAGTTAAATCCTCCTCTTTTAATCCAAAATTTTTAAAGAATTGATAAGTGCACAAATTGAGGGAAGATCCATTATCAATCAAAACCTGCTTGATAAATGTTTCCCCAATAAAGGTGATGATGTAGAGGGAATAATCCCCCCATAAGTATTAGGAAGAAATATCATCATCTAAAAATGTGATATGATGTATCCTAAGAGAACCTAAAACATTAGATATAAAACTAGGGGAAATATCTTAAGGAACATATTGTTGTCTTAAAAGTTTCAACAAAGATTCCCTATGAATAGAAGTTTGCAAAAGCTCTAAGAGAGACATCTTAGTTGGGGTAATAGCTAACTACTATTGAATGTCAAAGGGGACTTTAGGTTGTGGCTTCAACTCTAAAGGTGGTATTTTTGACCTCGTGCTCATTTTTTAGGTATTCTTCAAAACTAAGGTAGGTTTTGAAGGTGGGTTGGATGAAGAACTCATATCTTACTGAGAATGTTGATTTAGTTAAGCTTGAGCTTGTTACCTTGTAGTTATTGATATCATACCAACCATATTATCATAGGAAGATGGCACATTATGATATGAAAATTGATTAGCTACCTACTACCCATGCTCAAGTAGGGGGTCTTGGAAGATCCCCATGTCTTTATTAGTTGTGGGTGCTTGTTGAGTAGGAGGTTGATTGTTTGTTGGAGAGTTAAGTCAAGAACCTTCTATAACAAGGCATCCATCAATTAGGTTATTAACTACATGTTTCAACCTCTTACATGAGTTTGTCATATACCCCTCCACTCTATGATACTCACAATGTTGACCAAGCTTATACCAATTAGTTGTGGTATCAAGTTGCCTTATGGGAGATAACTCAATCATGTTAGATTCCAAAAGCTACTATAGGACCACATTCATAGGTATGTTGAGTCTTGTGAAATTTCTTGGAGGAGGTTTTTGACGTTGATGAAGCACCATATTTTGTAGGGTGTTAACCATATTGTTAATAGGCCTATTATTCACTACCACATCACCAAATGGATGCTTGTTCTTATATTGTTTTTTAATGGTCATATATTATTTTATCTTAAGCTGACCTCTTCAAATAAGGGTTTGCTCTACCCTTCTTGCTAGATCTATTGCTTGATCAAAATATGTGATAGTTGTTTCCAATTCATAAGATATTTGCTATTGTAAATATCTAATAAATATCTCTAGCATCCAACTAGACTCCTCCAATAAGACAAAAACTCTAAAGAATTATTATATTTACCTTGTGTCAACATATAAAAATATTTCATGGTCACATTATTTTCAACATAAGCTCTAAATTATTGAACAAACAATTTATATGTCTATGTAAAATTCCTTAAGGAATTATTAGCCAGTTAATAACACCACTCTAATGCCATACCACCAAGGATATTAGGGATCATATTTAGTAATAGCATATTATCATATATGATGTTATGACATGTTATCCTGAACATTCTTAAATGCTTACTTAGGTCATTTGTTCCCTTATAGATAGGCAAAACTAGCATTGAAAAATGCTTAGGGTAGGGCCTCGAGGTAACAATAGGGTCTAAGGATTGATTGTATATTTATCTGTAATTATAGGTAAAAATAGGAGGTTGAATCATATCCACTCTTGAAACCAATTGTTTCACCACATTAGTTAAACTTAGCATATTGACATTGTTGTTGTGCAATATCTCTAGGTTCCATAATGTAGGGGTATAGGTAGGCTATTGAAAGGTAACTTGACCAATGCTAGAGGTATTGGCACTATTATGATATGTATTGTGATATGTGGTATCTTGATATGGAGGATAACTAATATTTGGTGGGATAAAAGTATGAATGTTAATATGATTAGAATGAGGAGGAAATTGGACATAATATTGAGTGGCACTATTTTTTTTTGAATTTACATGGTGGTATTGGTAGCCACCATGAATTTGGGTAGGCTATCCAAATTTTATGGTCACCATAATATTCTGTACTATCCACCCTAGAAGCTTCCACATAGATCTTTGCACAATCTACCCCTATAACCACCATGCCATAATTATTTTAAACCTTTTACGCTATTGAAAACACTAGGAAAGGGATAATAATTTACTCTGGTGAGGCTCGAGATTTAATATTAAGTGGTACTATTAGGTGAAGGAACTTGCAGAATTATTCCAACATTGGTGGTTATAGTAGTGACATATGTTGGTTTATGAGAAGGATTAACATGATGTGAATATTCAAACAAAGGGTTGTCAAGAAAAATTCTAGGAGAGATGGCTATAGGAGGAGAAGTTTTACCTTTTTTGAACTGATATTCCTCTACCATAGCCTTAATAAAATCCTCCATTTGGAGCTTCATAAAACCCCATAGATGATAAAATTATGTAAAAGTGAAGCCACCATTAGACCCATCATAGGTATCATAATTAGTATCTATTTCCACATGTTATTGCTCTTCTACATCAATATTAGGATTATCCCTATCAATATGATCATATTCTTTAGGAATCTAATCAGATTCTAAGTGTCTTCATTGACTCCTAAGGAATAGAGCCATTAGGAGAAATGAAAGGATAAATGAGAAAACCAAGGAAATATACACAATAAGATTCTTAATATGTTTTTAAATGTTTTCTATTCTAAAAAAATATAATTAGTGGTCTTATTTAAATTTTCAAGATAAAAGCAAAATAATATGCTTCCTATATTGGCCACTAAGATATGTTTTCACATTGGGTTCACCAAAACCGTAGAGGGGGAAAACTACCCCACCATGTACGATTCTCAGTTGGATCCACTAGGATCCAACGTGACCATAAGGGTGTGTTATATCCCGTAACTCAAAAAAAAGAAATGGGTTCACCAGTAATGGTTTAGGAATCACTCCAAGTTTGGGGTGGAAATTTTTAATATGTGATTTAAGCAAACACCTATGTTTGGCCTTTATATGATAAACTATGAAAATAGAGAATAATGTAAAGCACACAATATTCAAGAAGATAATAACTAACCCTAATATGATTCTTTGATTCAATGATATATAACCCTAGGTTTCAAGAACTAAAATATTTTTCTATTGGGACAGAACAAAAATGCACAAATGTATTGTTGAAATATGTTACAATATATAGGCATCAAGCCTATGAGTGAGATTTGACAAGTGTTATAATCTCCACTCCAAGTTTCATGCAGAAGACACATAACTCCAGTTGGAGAACTCAAACTAGAAAGCATAAGACAAGTGTCAAAAATAAGGCATAGTGCACATTATAATATTCTAATATTTCCCTTTAATGTGTACTATCCTAACTATAGAAAAAAATAAGTCAGTATTAGATAACATTCCCCCTTAATGTTGATTTCTATTATATATATAGAGCAATTTGGTAAACTGAGAAAACTTGTCTTGCCGAAGTGACTTGGTGAAGATGTTAGCCACTTGATATTGATTTGGTACATACTCCATGTATATAATGTCTCTTCGACCATTTCTCTTATGAAGTGATGATGTATCTCAATGTGCTTTGTTCTAGCATGGAATACTGGATTCTTGGTCATCATAATGGTACTTTTATTTTCACAATATATATAATTTGGACCGTTTATGAGTAGTCCAATGTCATGAAATAATTACCTCAACAAAATTGCCTCCTTAGTTACCTCAATTTATGCTCTTTATTAAGCCTCTATTGAAGATAATAAAACTATGTTCTACTTCTTGGTGCTCCATGAAATAAAGCCCTAATCCAACTAAAAATAATAACCTGATGTGGATCTTCTAGTTTTAGGACAACTAGCCCAATATGAATCTATGTACCCAATCAAATAAAAATCATCACAAGATGTGTACATAAGGCCATGATGAGGGGTGGTCTTCAAGAATCTTAAAACCCTCTTAGCTTCTATCGAATGACACTTCCTAGGATCCTACATGAACCTGGAAATAAGACCAACTAAATAGGAAATATCTGGTCTAGTTGAAGTTAAGTAAATCAAACTTCCAACTAGATGCCTCTAAAGGGTGCCATCAACCCTTTCTTCATCATCACTATTAACCAATTTCAACCTAGTTTCCATGGGAGTGAGGGAGGTTTTACACTCCTCCATGCGAAACCTCTCCAAAATAGACTGTATGTATTTAGCCTATGAGATAAAGATCTTACCAGGCTATTGCCATACCTCTATGCCTAATCAATAATGGAGGAGGCCTAAGTCTATCATCTATTTTTTTTTACATAAGTCCTCCTTGAGCAATCTTATTCCTTCTGTGTCATCATATGTAAGGTGAAGATCATCCACATAAAATGTAACCAAAATTATGCGGTTATTCCAATATTTCACATAGACAATAGATTCTATTGTAGATCTAGTGAAACCAAGGTTGATGAAATAGGAGTCAATATTTGCATACCAAGATCGGGGTGCTTGCTACAACCGATATAGATATTTATTCAATATGAGAACTTTATTTTCTTGGCCTTTAACTATGTACCCTGGTGGTTGGTTCACATACACTTCCTACTTCAAGTTACCTTTGAGAAATGTACTTTTGATATCCATTTGATATATAGGCCAATGTTTTTGAGTTTCTAAAGCAATAAAAATGCATATTGTAGTCATATTTTCCATAGGAGAAAAATTCTCCTCATAATCAATTCCCTCTTGTTGCTTGTAGCCTTGAGCTACTAGGTGAGACTTGTAGGGATCTAATGAGCCATATACTTTATACTTTATCTTGTACACCTATTTTGTGCCAATGGTATATCTGCCTTAGGTTAAATCAACTAACTCCCAAGTGTGATTCCTTTCAATGGAATCCAATTCTTGATCCATGGAAATAACCCATTTAGGATCACCAAGTTCTTATTTGAAATTAAAATATTTAGGTTGGCTAAGGACTTGGCCTTGAGGGCATAATTCACTTGGTTTCATAGGGCTGAAGGTATTTTACCTATATAAGTAGGAAAATAACTTTGGGCTTCATCTATGGTGGCGTGAACCCACTTAGGTAAAGTATTGGATGATGTGGCTTGATTATTATATGGAGGAGTAGAAGGAGATGAAGGACATGGTTCATTTATGGGGAGTTCTTCATATGGAGGAAAAACTAGACTTATGAGTGAAGAGGAAGGACTAGATGATATTGTAGGTATGAAGGGAGTAACTATTTCATTAGTTAATTCAAAAGTAGGGGTTATAGGAGGTGGATTAGATGGGGGATATTCATGAAAGGTAACATACCTAGATAAAAAAATTCTCTTGGAAATAGACTCATACAACTTATAGTCATTGGCACTATCACTATAGCCGACAAAGATGCATTTTTAGCTCTTATCATCAAACTTCTTCCTTTTCTTATGAGGAATGTGAGCATAGACATCACATCTAAAGAATCTAAAATGAACCACATAGGGCATCCTTCCACTCCATGATTATTCAAGTGTTCTATCATGTAAGACCTTAGTGGAGTACCTATTAGTCAAGTATGTAGTAGTAAGAACAACTTCTCCCCAAAATGAGTTAGGCAATGTAGAAACAAGTAACATTTATTTTGATCTATTGGTGATTGTATCCATTTTTTTGTGGGGTATAAGGAGTTGTGAATTGCCTGCTTATCCCATGGTACTTACAAAAATTAAATAATTCTTTGGAGACAATCTCCATCATTATCTGATTAAGGTGTATATTTGGTAGCCACTTTGTCTCTCAATAAGTGTCATGAATTCATTGAACTTATCAAGGGCTTGCCATTTGTATTGAAATAGGTAGATATATACCTTTATATTGTAATTATCAATGAAGATGATGTAGTATCTAGCCCCAGTATAATATTGAATAGAAATTGGCCCATAAATGTTTGAATGAACCAATTGCAATGGTCTATTGGCTCTCCAAGCATTTCCTGACTCAAAAAGTTATCTATGGTGTTTGGCTATAACACGTGGCTCACAAAAGTATTTTGAACCCTTAAGGTGAGGAATCCCTTTTACCAAACCTTTCCTTGCCATCATTTGAAGATTATAAAAATTTAAATGCCCCATTATTTTACGCAACATTGTACTCCAAAGAAAAAGTAGTTATTTTATGCAAAGAGTTTTGAGTTACATATTTGGTAATGAGGTAGTAAACACCATCCTTTTTTACTCCCATGGCTTTGATAGTTCTATTTATTTCTTGAATGTAGCACATGTATTTTTCAAAATAGATAGTATAACCCTTATTTGTAATTTTCCCAATAGATAGTAGGCTCCTCTTAATACCAGGTACATCTAAGACATCTGTTATAGGAACATTATTCCTATCATGTGAAGCAAGTGGTACCTCTCCAACACCTTCAATGGGAAGAGCACTCTCATATCCAAAAGTAATAAATTTATTAGAAGTAGGGTGAACCTTGGTCAACCAATCCTATCTTTCTGTCATGTGCTTAACTACTCCATAATATATACCAAAAATATTTATCTTCAAAATTAATTTTATTTAATGCATACAATGTGTTGAGATTATTATCTTGTGGACCCCTTTGATATCTTTGTCTTTGATAGAAATTAGTGACATTATGATTCCATTTGCCACAATAATCACACCCTTGTTGATTATTGTTTTGATGCCCTCTATTAGGATGACCCCTTGGGAAGGTCTTGTTTGCCATCTTGGTTGTTGACTTGGTTTTTGATTATATTCCTATGGTTGTTGCTAATGTGGATACTAATGGTATTGTTGATGTGGTTGCTACTTATGTGGCTACTGATGTTGTTGACAAGGCTTCTATGGGTATCTTTGATGCTATCTAACTCTTTGATTTTGATGATACTGATTTGGACCCTTGTCGTGTCTAGGCTGTGAGGATGCCTTGGTGGCAAAAGTTTATGAGGATTCAATCTCTTCATATTTGATTAGGGATTGCTCATGTTTTTTAAGTAGAATTTCAATCTCCTCAAGTGATGAATTCATTTTTTTACCACTTAGATATAACATGGAAGCATAGGAGTGAAATTTAGAATAAATACCATGTAACATTATAGGAATAAACTTATTATCAACAAGAGTTTTACTAGCATCTAATAAATCATTCCTCATAGAATTCACTTCCATAAGGCAATCAGTAAGTGAGTATTTCATATAGAGATTGTGCAATTTTTGTTTTAGATACAAAATGTTGTCTTGACTTGGCCTATCAAATGATATTATTAGATCCTCCCAATATTTTTTAGGTGTAGTTGCAACCCTTACAATTTATCTACATTGAATTCATGTAGCTATCTTGATGAGACTTAAAGCTATATTGGAATTCTTTTCAAATAGTGCTTTTGTTGTAGGGTCTTCAGGTGCTTTGAGTGTGTCTTCATAATTTTTCATCTCTTACAAAATTCCACATTCCATTCATCATTAATATAGATTTAATTTCATATTTCTAATTTGCAAAAGAGTGAGCTCCTTCAAGATTTTTAGTGAGACCACTTAATAGATTTGTTGTAGCCATGATTTTAGAAAAGGAGTAAGATAAGAGGGAGCTCAAAAAAGGAGGAAATAAGAAACACAAATGCCAAGAAAGAGCCCTCAAAAAAATCTAGTATACACCACTTAAAATCCAAAGGAGGGTTCACCTAGTTTTCCACTCTGAATCATCAATTGGTTCCAACGGTGGGAGGGATAACTTGAACACAAGTTCCCTATTCCACCCAAAGAGAGTAAGAAGAGAAATTGATGCTTTCTTGATTGCATTTTGAAAATTTATTACAATAGATGTACACAATTTTTAGGTGCTTAGATGTTATGACAAGGGGGAGAAAAAATTAGGGGGGATTTCCATGAGGGAAATCCCCCCTCAAAATCACAAGGGTAGGAGAGCACCTGGGATCTAATACCAAATGTTGGGATAGAACAAAAAGACACAAATATATTGTTGAAATATGTTACAATATATAGGCATCAAGACTATGACTGATATTTAACAAGTATCATAATCTCCACTCCAAGTGTAATGCAGAAGACACATAACTCCATTTGGAGAACTCAAAATGAAAAGCATAAGACAAGTGGTATAAGACAAGTGTCAAAAACAATGTATAGTGTACATTATAATATTATAACATTATTTGAGAAAGAGACCAAGGGAATGCACAAATAGGACTAAAACCTAGATGAGAAACTATATACCTTTTTATTTTTTAATGTCTAGAAAGATATCAAATGTTTTTTACTTTTTTATATATAACCTAGGTCATGAATAGAAATAGCAAAAACAAAAAATACATAATATAATAGATTTACTTAGAGTACTTATTTGATCTAGTGTTTGATCCAAGCTTTATCTTACATCCAAAATATCCCATAGCTTCAAATATATAAAATAGCTTCACAAAAACCCTAGAAATTATGGTCAATGTTTGGGGACCTACTTAGGATGCTATAAGACCGAGCTTAGACGTGCAGACCTCTAAGTCCCTTTAGTTAATCGTTCAAAATAAAATGAGCTTTAACCTTTGAAACAAAGATAATGAAATATGATAGCATGGAATAGTAAATGGAGTGCAAGTAGAATGAACACAATGAAATGAATAAGAATGCAACTTTGAAACCTAGGGTTTGGGCACAAGTGATTTCCTCCAAGATAATATGATATGAAAGGTAAGTAAAATACAATGATGGAGACCTACAAAAAATAGAAACTAATATGAAATAGTATTCATATGGAACACAAATCAAAACTCTAAGATTGGGGGATGAAAAACTATCTCAAAATCCAACTTGACCAAATCCATGATCTATAAATTATTGAGTGTGGACTCAGTAACACAAATATAAATAGACATAGAATGCATGATAGGAAAAAATAATATTTGTATTAGTTTTGTGCCCTATAGAAAATGGGACACAAATTTGTACAAAGGGTTTTAAAACCTAAAATAGAGACCAAATATGCAATAGAACACAAACTAAGATGAATAAATGAAATAATGAATGTAAAGTAAATGTACTATCCAAAAATGGCTCACACCTATAGGTTCCTATTGTAAGAATTGAAATATACACAAAATGCATACAAGAACAAGAAATTGACAACAAATTGACAATAATAAATACGCTTTATTCCATTATATTTTAAGCCAAATTCGAATTACAAGTACATCCCTCTTAGGGATAATCACTTTGATACAATTGTTACAATAGGATGTAATGTTTCCCTCTCAAGGGTAGGTGTGATTTCCAAGTGCCTTTCAAGATGACACGAACTGCTCTAGGGTGTCGATGACCCTCTTATCCACGATTAGAGGCATTTGTTGCTTTGCATCCCAAAACCTTGTTAGTCTTGCGTGCAATAAACAAAAAGAAATATTAATATCAAATGAGGCCTCTCTTGATGAGGCTTTTAAAGGGTGCTTGTATAAAAGATAACACGATAATAAATAAATAAAGAAAGATATTCAATGCATGTAAATTGATCTAAATCATGATGATATACCATTAGAAACATGAAATAAACTAAGATGAATCTATCTAAGCTCCTAATTAACCAATTGAATATATGAAAGCATGAAAAAGATTCGTTATGCCTACACTACAACAATAAAGGGAACTTGCAATTAACTCTTAATATGTCAGTAAAATATATCTAGAATATTGAATTAAACCTATAGCATGATTAATATAACCTAGTTAAATATATTGTAAAGAAAATAAAAAGGAAATCAAGGATTACCCTCTGAACATGAGTCATTCAAGTGGTGGGCACTATTCACCATGGTTGATAGCCACGGTTGGGCCTGAAGTAAGTTTACCCTCCAAAATCAGGGCTAATTCTCTGATTCTACTTACCAAATTGATGGTTAAGGTCCACCTATGTGTCCTCTGACATGGTGGTTGAATTTCTCAATGAGTGTAAAAATTGATGAATTAGCATTTCTTGGCTCTCCTATCCTCCTAGGATCTCCATAGTAATGTGATCTCCAATTGGGTAGCAAAAATATTCCTATCAATGCATGTGAATGAGTTTGCAATTCAACAGGGCTTAACTACTCAATTGATTATGCTTCTCTCTCTCTTTTCCCAATTTAGAGGGGTATTATATAGCAATTGCTAAGGGCTAGGGGTTGCTTCATGAGAAATCCTATATCAATATTGGGTTGTTGAGCTTGTTGGATGGAAGGATACAAAACCTTCCTCACTCAAAATTCTCCAATCCATAACCAATTGGCCGTTGCAATCAATTTTGGTTCATATGAAGGCCAACTGATTCTGAGTGCTGACCGTGGCTGGCAGGTGCGGTCAGCACTGCTAACCGTAGGTGTTAGTAGAAGCTAGAAATGAATAGGCAATGGTTAGCAAATGAGTGGTAAAAACCATAGTTATACCTTGGTATCTGTCCAAGGTCTTCCATATGATCTTCTAGCATGTCCCATATGAGTAGTCACCTTGACATGACGTGTTTTAGGTGTCTACGAGTAAACAAACTAGTGATATCATGGGAGCAGCAAGAGAAAAGATGGAATACCTTTCATTCTTCAAGAAGACAAGTTGCTATCAAGGTTTTATCCTCTTGCAGATCACAGGAACACACCGAAAATATAACAAAAAAGCACAAATATCACCAAAATATTGCACAAGAGATCAAAAGAATTAAAATTTTGCATGAACTTTGATAGCTTGATTAGAGAAGGAACCAGGATGAATAAGGGAATTCAACCCCTTTATTTACAGAGGGTTTGCAGGGCTAAGAGTTAGTAAAACTAAAGTTAACCTTGATTAAACTAACAACCCAAAAAAAGTTAGCTTAAATTTTAGGTTTTTCAAGAAAAACCCTAAATTTATCTAATCCACACCCCATAATTTATCAGGCATAGATTCAGTCAAGGTTAAGAAAAAAAGGTAAAACACAAGAAAAAAGGGCCAAACTTGCTCCTAGTAAGTTTGAGAGCCTCCCAAAGGAACCTAAGGAAAAGTGACTCATTTGGGTGAGTCAATATTTCGTGTCTAAATTTATGATTATTGGAGCATAAATATGAGGACATTGTTAATTGGAAAATATATTTTAGAGGTAGTGGAGAGTGGTTATGAAGAACCCGTTGATTTGAAAATATTACAAGGGAATGATAGGACAACAAAAAGGGAAACAAAGAGGAAGAATTCATTAGCCCTCTGCTATATTCAATTTATTCTTGATAAGAGTTTATTTCCATGTATTATTTCTACTACATGAGCCAAGGAGGCTTGGAAGTATCTTTCAGAGGATTACCAAGGAAGTGACCAAATGAGAATGGTAAATTTGCAAACCATGAAGAAATATTTTAAGAATTTATAGATGAAAGAGGATAAAAATGTGGGTGATTATTGTATTAGAGTGAATGATGTGGTGAACAATATGGCCACACTTGGAGAGACCTTGAATAAATAGGTAGTTGTGAAGGAGGTATTGAGATATTACCCCTAAATGGAATCATATTGCAATACTTTTTTAGGAGAGTAAATCTTTGTCTACACTTGAATTTTATTATCTAGTTCATTCTCTTATGTCACATGATGAAAGACTAAGAGAAACTAGTAAATAAAATGAGGAGAATAGTTTTAATTCTAAATTAAAGATTATTTAGAATGATGAATTTGGTACAAGCATAAGTAAACAAGCACATGGAAGGGAAAGATATCAAAATTACTCAATATGTAGATGAAGAAGAGGAAGATATGTTGCTACTAGAAGAGGACAAGGAAGAGCTAATAAAAAAAAATTGAGTGCTATAATTGTCATAGAATGGATCATATTACAAAATATTGTAGAGTGAAGAACATAAATGGAGATAGGAGAGCTCACTATGTATGTGAGGATGAAGTTGCACAAGGTAATTTATTTTGGACTAGCGACATGGCTAAAAAACTAGTCAAGAAGTTTGGTATCTAGTATCTGGTTATTCTAACAACATGAATAGAAAGAAAGAGTTGTTTGTTGATGTGAATGAGAATTTTAAGACAAAGATAATTCTTGGGAACAATAATTCCTTGGATGTGGCTGTAAAAGGCACCATGGAGGTTGGCACTAAATAAGGTACAAATAAAATTCATGATATCTGTTATGCTTCCAATTTGAAGAATAATTTTTTAAGTATTGAATAACTTGTAGATATAATTATAAAGTTGTATTTGATAACATTGAATGAAAAAATTATGATAATAATAATACGAACCGTGTGGTCACCAATGTTCCTATGTCAAACATTTGAATATTTTTTTTGATGTTTGGAGGGAGTATCAACATGGCACACATGGCACTTGAAGGTAAGAATTGGCTTTGGTATCTCTGATTTGGACAATTGAATTTTATAAGTCTATAATTTTTATCTTCACAAGACATGGTAAATGGATTACCTAAGTGTGGACAACACAAGGGTGTGGGTGAAGCATGTGTTATTGGAAAACATGTAAGGAAGGAGTATCCAAAAAGACAAACATGAAGGACCTCATGTCCACTCCAAATTGTACATTCTGATATTTATGGACCTATGAAAACACAAATTATATGTAAGTCTTATTATTTTATCACATTCATTGATGATTTTTCAAGGAAACATAAGGATGAAGCTTTTGGCATGTTCAAGAATTTCAAAGCATAGGTTGAAAAGAAAGTGGATAAAAAATAAAGTTTTTAAGAATTGATCATGGAGGAGAATTTTGTTCAAATGATTTCAATAAGTTTTACAAACAATATGACATCAAGAGGCAACTCACTAAAACCTATACACCTCAACAAAATAGGGTAGTTGTGAGAAAAAATAGAACCATTGCAAAAATAACAAGAAGCATGTTGAGAAAAATAGGTTTGAGCAATTATTATTGGTCTTATGAATTTTATACAATAGTATACATTCTCAATATATGATCCACAAGAGCACTACACAAGAAGACTCCATAAGAAGCATGGTATGGCACAAAACCCATTGCAAATTATTTGAGATTTTTTTGTTGTCTTGCATATGCCTATGCGAATGATGAAGTGAGAAATAAGTTGGATCCCAAGACTAAGCCATTCATTCTTATGGTATATTCTAAATAGACTATATAATCCAAAATTCACTAGTTTGTAGTATCTAGAGATGTAATTGTTTATGAAGAGGAAGTGTATAGTAAAAACAACCTGAAAAAAAATGTTTGATGTTGAAGAAGATAATATAGTTTGGGGACAACCTTCAAATGTTTCCTCTACTTCCCCAATACCACCTTGTAGCTCATAAAAAAGTTCAAAGAAGACTATAGCAAGTTTAAGCACAAAAAAATCATCTACAAGTACCACAAATAATACAAATAAAGGAAAGAGAATACTCAAAACACATCCATCCAACCAAATTGAAGAACACAAGCTTATACTGAGAGGGGGGGTGAACAGTATAAGACCACTTTTTACTTTTCTTTTCCAATCAATATTATGCAATGTATAGATAGCAATATCAACAAAAGTAATAAAAGCAATTCATAAAACACCATACACAATAGAGACACCATAATTTACATGGTTCACCTAATGTGGGATACTCCACAAAAAAAATATTTTACTAAAATTTTCTCAATCAATCTCTTGGTAATCCTTCCCTATTACAATATTTATGGACCTCTGTCCAAAGGAGATATCAATCCCCTAAATCAAGTTCATGGATCTCTATCCATAGGAGAACTTCTTCTCTGCTCTGGCTGGTGATCCTCTAGAAGACTACTACCTCCACTGCACTATATTGTGAATATCTCTCCACTGAAGACTCTTGTTACCACTTAGAAGATCTGTCTTCATTGCCTTGGCTGATGGATATCTATCCACTGGATACTACTATCCTATCTGATCTGTCACCTCCAAAGCTCTATCTCAAATCTGCTCAACAGGTCCACTCAGAACCTACTCAAATTTACTCAATAGGTCCACTCAGAACCTGCTCAAATCTACTCAATAGGTCCACTCAAAACCTACTCAAATATGCTCAATAGGTCCACTTAGAACCTGCTCAAATATGCTCAATAGGTCCACTCAGAACCTTCTCAAATATGCTTAATAGGTCCACTCAAAACCTACTCAACAAGCTCACTTAGAACTTGTCAAAATCTACTCAACAAGTCCACTCAAAACTTTCTCAATATGCTCAACAAGTCCACTCAGAACTTGCTCAAATCTTCTCAACAAGTCCACTTAGAACTTGTCCAAATCTGCTTAATAAGCTCACACAATACTTAACCAGTATCATAGAAACATAAAGTGAATTGTTAGAGACCCAATATTTTTCAAATCAATTCTCAAACACTTTCTCAACTCAAATCAGAATATAGGATAGTTTATTTTATGGAACTTGAACAAACACTTCACACACCCACTTGACTAGGCTCAACAAACTCTACTCAACCAATCACTCAAGAAACAACATTTTCTCACAAACCCTAGTCCAAGCATATAAACATCAACTCAAAATATTTCCAACAATTCTTAGAAACAAATCTCACATAACAATGATACTCATGTTTTTTACAAACCCTAGTTCAAGTTCTTTGCATAACAACTCCCTTCAACAACAATGCTTATAAATCAATATTCACATAACAATGATACTCATGTTCTTTCACAAAACCCTAACTCAAGTTCTTCACACAACCAATGGCTTCAATAATAATGCTTATAAAATAAGGTTTTAACAACTCTTTATTCCAGAAAACCTTGAAGCATTAACTCAAACACTCTCGAAAAGGAAACCCTAATCAAATCATTTTCACTCCAAACTTTTTTTTCAAGAAATTCAATCAATCAACTCAACTATGGAAGAATGTGCTCATACCTTTTTCGTGATGATGAAGGGATCTCATAAATTTACCACACTCACAATCACTTCTTTTACAATCTCAAAGAAATATTAGAAGATATTAATTTTCTCAATGAATTGAAATACATAATGATATCAAACAAAATACAACTTATCACTCCAACTTTAAAATAATATCCAACATCTTCATAATAATCTCTTTGGAAAAAATCCCTTTACAAATAAAATCAACACTCTTAAATTCTTACTCCTCCAATATGCAAATATAATAATAAATACTTTATAAAAAAATAAAATCAAACTCCTTATAACTTCAAACTTTATTAAAAACAATTTCCAACAAACACCAATTTTCAACTAGCAACCCTTTCAACTATTTTCAACTAGTAACACTTTTAACTCCAAACTTTAGGTAATATTAAAAATAATAAAAATTTAATTACCTTACCTTTGGAGGGATTCGAAACCTCAACACAGCCCACGACCAATGCCTTTGTCGTGGCTCCAACTTTTGCTCGAGCTAAGCGCTCGCTTGGGGAGTGGAGAGCACAACATGCTCAATGAACCTCCCTCTCTATGCCAAATAAAAATGTGCACAATCCCTTGGCACTTCCAACACAATGCAAACACTGCCACCATGTTTCGAACGTAGGCCACTTAGTGCCTCAATGTTTTAGGCAATGCCTCCTCACCACTAGGCCACGCTGCCCAGCTGGCTCTCAAAATTTTAGTGCTTTTGATTTGTTCTCAATAACTGTCACACAAAATATGAATTTGTTGTCTTTTCTCACAATCTCCTCTTCATTCAATTCACATACAAAATAATGTTTGAAGCAAGGATAATTAAAATACCTTCAAGGCATGGTATATATATAGCCTTTCATCCTTTATGCAAACATGTCGGCGCTCCTCCAATATTATTCGACATCGACGTTCGAATTAATTTATAAGTGATTTAAATATATTTAAATTTAAATGTTCTAAATTAATTTAATAAAACCTTTGGTTTTATTAGTGCTTTCTATTATTGCACAACTTGATATTAATGATATTTATTTATAAAATTTAAATTCCTTTTGAATTTAAATATTTTTTAAAATAAAAATTAGGCCTCCTTGTAACTTTACAATAAGCCTCCTTAGGTTTTTATGAAACACCCTTTAAACTAATATTCCATATAAAATTAAAATATTATGTATCCCTTTTGCCTTTAAATTTTGCACTGATTCTCTTGACCTTTGGTGTTATTTGAAGCTTCTTCCTTGATATCAAATGACAACCTTGACAACTTTGTTTCTTGACAAATTCCTTGATATTAATGATGACTTCATCTGGTGACATCAATGATAGGTTTTACTTAGGGACTCAAAATGTCCAACAATATTCTCCTTTGTCATTGATGGTAACCCAAAACCTTTTTACCGAAAACTTGACTTCTTCTTTTGTGTTGCTCCCCATAGGACATTGCTTCCCCTAGCTCAATGTTTTCTCAAATATCAAATCTCTCCCCCTTACTCAAATCTCTCCCCCTTTGAAATCAATGGCTAAGGTTCACCTTTGGGGCTCAGGATTAAGAATGAGCCTCTTATGTTAGCCCCTCCCCCACCTCCTTTTGAGGTGGTTAATTCTAGGGTGGGAGTATTTCTACTCCTAGAAAACATTATTCTTTACCTTTATTATCTTTTCTTATTATCTGAATTTTCTGATTCTGACAGTTTCTATCCATGTCCATGTTCATGTCCATGTCTACATTCCTATTCCTATTCTTGTTATCGTTCATATCAATGTTCATGTTCCTATTCATATCCATGTTAATATCCATGTTCCTACTCTCGTTCTTGTTCCTTTTCTTGTTCATACCTATTTCTAGAATATCTTCTCTACACCACTTTGTTGTGTGACCATCGTTATTGCACTTATAACACTTAATTTTATTATTCCTTGGAAGTGAAAATATCTTAGGATATCTCCTAGTGAAGCCGTATCCTCTTCTATCATGAACTCTAAAATTCATTTCCTTGTGACCAAATTGATTACATGAGTAGCAATACCCATGGAAAGGTTGTTTGTTCCCATATTCTTGTCTTTCATGTGTCCTGCAATGTGAAGCCATGTGCCCAAACTTGTGATATGAGAAGCATATTCCATTGAAGTTTCCTTGTATTGACCTCATTGGTCTCTTAGTCTCTCTTGACCTATTCTGATTGTTGTTCCATATGTATCTTCTTTGTGCATTGTTCCTATTTTTGTTGAACTCTTTATTGTCCAACTCATCCTCAGATGTCTCACTATATTTTATACTGTATTTTTCTGAAGTATCTTCATCTGAAGTTTCTTGTCCTCCAAAACTTGAAGTTGACTCTCCTTCCCATTTATTTTGAACCTATTCAAATCCAAGATTTATTTTGCTTGATGTAGGCTTTTGTATCTTCATGAACTTATCCAAGTTATTTGAGCTATTTTTGAACCCTTTCATATTGACCTTGGAGTATTCTGAATCTTATCTTAATAGTGCCCCTTCTTGTGCTAACTTCTCACATTCCAAGATATTTGATTCTAACTTATCTTTGAATCTCTTTTCCTTATCCTTTGATTTCTCTAAATCCTCTATTAGCAATCTTATCTCTTCATCACATTCTTGAAACTGAATTTTAAGTTTAGAGTGTTGCTTCCTTACCTTTTATACCGTGTCAAGAGCATAGATAAGTTCTCTCTTGAGATCATAACCATTATTTTTTGTATTCCTCTATTTGTTTGTCTTTGTCCTCATCTTTATTTTCTATTGGCTTATCTTCTATAGGATCACTTTCTTCTTATTCTAATGCCATTAGAAGATTTTCATCTGGTCTTTCAAGTGCATTTTCATATTCATCATAACTGAAACTATAACCATTCCTTGTACAATCATCTTCAAGATGTCCGAAGTTGCCACATCTAAAACACTTGAGAATTACTGGAGTCCTTTTCTTAACTTGCTCTTTTTCTTCAATCATAAACAAGACTTCATCTCTATCATTATCTGAAAAACTAGCATCACTATCACTTGAGTACTTACTTGCCTTATCCGCATAGTAGCTCCTATTTTTCCTTTGGAAGAACTTATTTCCTTGTCTATTTTTTCCATCCTTGCTTTTCTCTTGATGCCTGTATCTTTCTGAATCCCTGTACCTGTGATCCTATTTTTCTTCACCATTGTTGTTCTTAGGTTCTTGAAAATCTATTGCAAAATGTCCATACTTTCTACAATTGAAACACTTAATAGATTTTAGATCATGAAGACAAGAACACGACACTTAAATAATAAAGAAATCAAATAACTCAAGGAAACACAAGATTGCATAAAAATATAATTTTATTTAAAAGATGGGTCGAGCTAATAAACTCCTTTTGATACAATATGTACTCAGTGAGCCTTTGATATAAATATTTACAATATGCTAGGGTTCTCCAAAACCCTAGCTACAACAATGAAATATATTCAAATAGTGTATCCTCACTTACAACGAAATGAGTGGGCTTCAGGTATTCAATGTCGGACCACTCCAGATTCAATAGTCATTTAGCAATAAATAGAATCTGCAGACCTACATGCACACAAGAAAAGAAAGAGATTAATAACACCTGTGAGGACTCCATAGTGTGAGAGCCTCATATATCAATAAATCCTAACAAAAAATAGATCAAATGACATGCTAAATATATAGATCCTATAATAGAATAAAATAAATAATTATATACCTTGCTTGTGATGATACCTTGTTTCGTTGTTGCAGTTCTAACAGTAGATGGTGTGATGCAATAGACTCTGACTCATGATTCAATGATAACATCAGGCTTAGGCATGCACTTGGTAGGCTTTGGCATGAGCTTCACAGGCTCTGGTGTGCATCTGCTAAATGATAGGCTCTAGTGGGCACCTAGCAAGCTTTTACAGTGAGCTTCACAAGCTCGGGAGGGCACCTACGGATAAGGGTGGATCTGCAAAAGCAAATCATGAGGGATGTGACCAATGTGGAAGATGGGCAGAAATGGTGATGAAGACAATGGAGTAGGACAAGATGGAAAGGATGGATATGGGGGATGGCTGGAATAACAAAAGTCCTATTGGCTAGCTAGGGCTTTGGATTTTTAGGGCTCTATCTCTTTCTACTTTGCTAGGGCTTTGACAATGATCTCTTCAAGATGCAAATTCTAATATTAGGGTTCTAGGGTTTGAGCATTTGCAAATGCCCTTATTTATAATCCAAAATAGGGTTTTATTAGGGTTTTAGCCTTACACTTTTGATCGTGTGGCTAAGATTAAATTAGATCCTAAGGTTGAGATTACTTTTTAGATGTGGCATGGATTAATGAATATGGACGATGGAGATTAGATTGGATCGGATGACTATGATTAATTGAGTTTATAAATATATATTTTATAATGAATATATTGTAATATAATATAAAATATTATATTAAATATAAAATAATATTATAATAATCCCAATTGGGTTAGGAAATGGCGGGAAAGGGCTAAAGTGGGCCTTTTGAAGGCAAGAAAGGTGTAAAGTGGGCCTTTTGAAGGCAAGAAATGTGGAATTGGGCCAAATAATTGGTGGGAAAAGTGTATGGTGGACAAGTGGGTGGTGGGATGGAGGATTAGTGGTTGTAATTTGGTGTCTATAGATGCCCCTTTTTGTACCATGTTACGTGAAACACAATATGGTGCAAAAATATAAGACACCTACTTGGGCTATGGGCATAGAAGCAGCTTCTCTCTGTCATTAGATTTGAGCACTAATTTTGAAGATAAAATAATAAAGAATTTTTGGAATTTTGTAGCTTACCCCCTCAATTGGTGAATGAGTTATGAATGTATATCACAAGCCAATTGAAATTTTTTTGTGCTAATAATGAATGATGTGGTGAATTTGTGCCAGTGATGAATGAATGGTGTGAAATGCAATATGATTGTGAATGATATGAATGATGTAAAATGTGATATCATTTATGCCCCAATGATGGGAAAGGGTTTGGTGTATAATACCATGTGATTGTGGATGATATGAATGATGTAAAATGTGATACCATTTATTCCTCAACAGTGGGAAAGGGGTTGGTCTATAATACCATGTGATTGTGGACGATATGAATGCTATAAAATGTGATACCGTTTATGCCCCAACGATGGGAAAGGGGTTGGTGTATAATACCATGTGATTGTAAGATGTATCCTATCATGGGAAATCATAATCAAATTGTGGTTGCCCCAAACTTTGGGATGATTCGATGTTGTTGAATAAGATGTCACAATGGCATCATTGAGTATGCAATTTATGAAGATGCATGATGACTAAGTCAATGTAGGGGTGGGGTAGTGATTGTGGAAATTTCTTTGCCAATTCCATAATGGAACCAATCAACCTACCGATATGTCCTGTATGGTGATTGTTTTCAAATGAATGAGTGTTTGTGATTTTGATTATCCATGTTTTCGTGCCCCATGAAAAAAGGCATCAATGACTACCTTTGAGCAAATTGTTCTTGGCAAAGTTGTACTCAAAATGTGAGGTGCCAAATGTGATTGTGATATTTGATGATGTGATAATGGATGATGATCATTGTCAAGTATCCTTATTGTATATTATTCATCTTACCGAATTGCATGGATGACCATCGTTGCAATCACCAAGTTTATAGAATAACCTACTAGATACGAGGTTTGTTTAACTCCAATTTTTGCACAATTGTATGTGATGATGAAGAATATAATGCAGAATGATCATATGTGAGTTTTGTGAAAATTTGGATTTTTTTGCTGCATTTTGTGCCTCAATTAGCGTATTTTGAAGATTTGGTTTATTCTAAAAAATAATGCTTGCAAAATGATTTCTATTTTTACAAAACCTAATTTTAGGATGTTCATGATGTGTAGATGAAATTTGGTAAAATTTGGAGGAGGTAAGCTACCATTTTGATCAATTTTGTCTTTGTGCCATTTTGTTGTCAAGCGCATGACTGTGCCTGTGGTGTCCCGCAAATGTGCAGATGCGCATGGGTGCTCTCATAGGTGCTCAGGCGAGCCTCCAAATTCACAGGCATAGACTTATGCCTGAATGCACTAGGGAAAGCTATAAATAGCTTTTTGAGTGAATCATGAGGCTCACTTATGCATTTCGGACTTTGAGAAGCTGCGTCTAAGGAGTGGAGTGGGTTTGTGAGCTTAGTGAGGCTAGTGAGAATTTACACGAAAGCTATGGTGGTAGAGGGATCGAATGCTGCTGGCGAAGTTGAGGCACCATTTACCTCCGTAATGTTTAAAAACACTTTATCTCTTGTGCATTTTTTTTTTTTTTTTTAATAGTATTAATGAAATTGTTTGTTGTTGCAGTTGAGGGACATAGAGCCTCGACATCGGTTTTCTCCTCTCATTCTTGGGATGAGGAAGAAGTTGACAACTAATGAATGGGAGTTGTTGGGGAAGGTGGGCCTGGAGGGTGTAGCTAGGCTAGATGTGGTGAGGGTAAATGAGGGATATCTCTCATCATTGATAGAGATATGGGACCCTGATAGGGGGACGTTCTAGCTACCGACTAGGGAGGCTACTATTACGCTTGAGGATGTATACCGCATTCTCAAGGTGCTAGTAGAAGGGGAGAGGGTGGTAGTTGGTCATGATAAGAAGGTGGATATGGAGCGGATGTTCGGGGACCGATGGTGAGAGGCATAGATGGGGGATGGGGGTATATGCTATCTAAGCATGTACAAGGCGAAGGAGTTGGATGCGCTCCCCGCCTTGATCATGTTTGTGCTAGAAAACATAGTGCTACCTAATAGCACTAGTTGTAGGTTCCCTTGGAACCTATTGGGGTTGGTGAGTGATCTGTTGAAGGATCCTTGGGAGTATGCATGGGTGCCTACCTTATTGGCACAGTTGTACTGAGAGTTATATGAGGTGATTCAAAGGGAGAGGAAGGGAATTGGATGCAACTTCCTTCTATAGTGTTGGGCTTGGGAGGATTTTGTTGTGGCTCGACCTGAGGGGTTGCCATGTGAGTCATGGCAAATGGGGGAGCCCTATGCTAGGTGATGGGTAGTGGCAAAGGAATTTTAGCCAAGTTGAGAGGTTCATACTAGCCAGTGGTATCAGGATATGTGGTTGGGGTTGACTCGGGTAGACATGATATGGAGGCCATGGCATGGAGCTCGATGGGATGGTGATGGGGAGCAGCTACGTCGGGTGAGGTAGGCTTAGTGGTTGATTGGGTGAAGAGATGAGGAGGTGGAGTACTTTTAGTACTCATGGGTTTTGAGGTAGTTTGGGTTACCTCAGGATGTGCCTAATGAGTCGGTGTTGTATCAAATATGATGGGTAGATGTGGGGCTTCCTTGTGCAGAGCCATGGCGGGTGGTGGTTGAGGATGATGAGGATATGGAGGTCCCTAATGTAGATGATGCCAGGGTGACTTCAAAGTATGTGGAGTGGTTTTGTGCCCAACCAGTATGGGTACCAAATGTTACGGGTGATGAGGTGATAGCTACGGGGTCGGGGGTGACTCCGAAGAGGATGAGGGCTCAACGATCGATGAGTTAGAGACAGTCGAGGGGATCGACTCAGCAGACTCCAGAGATGGGGTTGGCGGACGATGAGAGGGAGGATGATGAGGGGATGGGTGAGATCTCTAAGGTGGTGAGGTTGCGGGTGGAGCTAGAGCAGCTTTGTGAGGAGCGTGAGGTTATGCTCGAGACTCATAGGGAGTCGATGGCTACTATAGCTCGGTTGGAGGTGGAGTGGGTGGCAGCTGTGGCTAGTGATCAGGTGACGGTCACACAACTTCAGACAAAACTATTGGTGAAGGAGTGTCAAAATTATATGGACTTATGACTTCTGTGGGCCAGTGAGGCATATGCACATTCCTTGGAGGATGTGTGCATGCAAAACCATATTATATTGTCGGATCCTCCTTCCTCTTCTATAGTTGAGTCATCTAGGCATACTGAGTCTAGGTTGAGTACTAGGCTGAGGGCTCCTACTAGGTCTCAGGGGTCCTCTCATGGACATTAGCTTAGTGCTTAGATGCACTATTTTTTATATGAGCCTTGGTGCTCCCTTGTAGCCTTTTGGCATTTATTGTATATGCGATATTTATACATATATATACATGGATTTTATTTTTGTGTTAAATTTTGTGTGTATGCAATATTTATTTTATGAATGGTTTATGCATGTTTTATGAAAATGTTTTGATGGAATGCTTTATGAATGCCAACTAATAATGATGTATATGCATAATGCTTTATATGGATGTTTCATGCAAGCTATATGATGTGTTATTGATGATAAATGCAAGTAAATGTATAATGAATCTAAACTATATGAGGGGAATGCATGGTGTTCGAATGATATTTTTATAGTTCAAAATTTTTATTGGCCATTGTTCTTTGTCCATTGTTTTCCAGTTGGAGGTACCCAATTTAGTGGCTTTATGCAATTTGAACTTGTAATGAAGGCATGGATGTTGATATGGAAGAATGTATGGAAGATGACATGGATGTTGATATGGAAGAAGACATGAATGTTGATATGGAAAACTGAGAGATTTTCAAAGACTCAAACATATTAGTGTTACTAACCAAACTCACTAGGTTGTCTAACTTTCTTTAGAACCAAATGTGTGTGCGAGTGATGTTCAATTACCGAGTCTTGAGCAAGACAATGACCCTATCCAACCAAGTACCAGTGTGTGTGCATGTGAAGTTCATTAACCCATTATGATTGGTTTTAGGCATGACCTGTTATGGAGATGACCTGAGGTTAGCATGTCCTTATGTGCATTCAGAGGTCTCCATTTTTGGAGAGACATGTCGCCTTGCATGAGATTACTCCACTGCCAGTCAAGCATCTATAGCCCCGGTGGAGATTCACTCCATAGTCCAATTGGGATTGATATTTTAGGTCTTGGGGATGACTACCCATCCTTCTCAAGGACATGTAGTATGAATCCTTACGACTTTAGTGATCAAGGGTGGGGGAATTGAACTTGTTAACTTTGTATAGAGCTTTGGGGAATCGGATTCTCAACCGAGGTGTGATGAGAATTTTGACCCTATCCTTACTACTCTATGTTTTTATGTTTATGTTTGGAGCAATGTTGGTAGTGGTGAAAACCACTATTTTTGGACTATGTTGCGTAATGGGACAAGCGAGGGATATCTCCTTTTTGCCATGAGGTACTACCCAAGGATGGTACTAGCCCCCCTTATCTCATAATGTTTTTAATATGTGATGGAATGTGATTGGTTCAAGATTGTTTCGGGATCGATCGACAATGCTCAAGACTTTCTTAGTGTGTAAAATGTGTTATTGATCCCAAAGAAAATCAGACATCCGTTTGGAGGTTGCTTGCTATACTAGTAATGGTTGAGTGACTGAAAATCTATGATTTTTGTGATTATGGCATGTGATGTGGTTGAAATATGACTTTTGTGAGGATTACATAGTTTCTTTAAACTAGGTACCCCCAATTGTTATAACTTGACTTTTTTTTATGACCATATCATCATTACTATGTCAGATCATTGAACATGGGACGGGATGAATGCAAATGTATATGCCTAATGCAATGGAGTATTGATATGTAAATGGAAATTGTACAATGCCATGGAATATGTATGATTTAAGAAAATAAAAAATGTATGCGAATGAAACAATGTATGAATGCAAAAATTGAAGATGCATGTCAAATGCTTAAATGTAAATGCAAATGGAATGTATGCAATGTGTGCATGCCTATGCAATTTTTTTTTAATGCAAAAAACCATGTATATATACATATAAAGTGTCACCTTTAACAATAGAATGCCTTTAAATGAAGAAAATTAAGTGGTTTGGGTTCCTCTATTCCCTCTAAATCGACAAGTCTATAAGTACCATTACCCACTTTTTGAGTGATTATGTATGGACCTAACCAATTTGCTGCAAATTTGTCATGAAGGTGTGGCAAAGCATTGGTGTTTTGTTGGTTCTCTTTGAGTACTATATCCCCTACTTGAAATTCCCGAAGATGGACTTTAGCATTGTAAGCATGCTTTAGGCGGTCTTGATAAACTCGTAAATGCTCTAATGTGTTGACTCGCCTTTCATCTAGGAGCGTGAGTTGGTCAAGTCGTGCTTGTCTAGATTTATCATCATCTATGAATTCTTGCAAGGAAAATCATAAGGAGGGAATCTCGAGCTCAAGAGGTATAATGGATTCTGCTCCATAGACCAAGGAAAATAGTGTTGCTCCTATTTGCATTCGAATGCTTGCCCAAAGTGCAAACGGAATTTTTGTATGCCAATATTTATGATTTTCTTTGATGAGTTTCTTAATAATGGCAATCAAGGTCTTATTGGTAGCTTCCACTTGTCCATTTGCTTGTGGGTAATAAGGAGTCAAGAAACTATGTTGGATATTATACTTTTCGCAAAGTGCTCGAACATCCTTGTTCTTGAAAGACTTACCGTTATCCAAAATGATTTTAGAGGGAATGCCAAAGTGACAAATGATATGATGGAGTATGAAATCCACAATTCGAGGTCCTATCGTACTGGTTAGAGGTATGGCCTCAACCCACTTCGTGAAGTATTCTATGGTGGTGATGATGAATGTATGTCGTCTCGAAGAGGACGGTGAAATCTTGCCAATTAGGTCTAGGACCCATTGTGAAAAGGGCCAAAGACTTTGTATTGGTTGTAAAGCTTGTGATGGTATGTGAGTTAAATTGGCATGTGTTTGCCATTGTTTGCAATTTTTTACATATGTGCAATAGTCATGTTCCATTGTGGGCGAATAATAACCCATGCGTAAAAGATGCTTTGCAATGGCCATTCCACTAAAATGACCATCACACATAGCTTTTCTACATAAGTGTATCTTGTTTCATAACTTACCAATGTTTGACTAATGTAATAGATTGCTTGCTCTCAATTTTGTTCATTTTTTTATGTAAGCATCATCCCTAAAGCAACCTCTGTGGCTGAGACATATAGATGAAAAAGAACCCCTGACCTAGCAGGATTTAAGACTGGTGGAGAAGTTAGGTATCAATTGATGTCCTCAAATTATTTTTGACATTCTTCTATCCATATGAATGACACCCCCTTTTGTAGTAAGTGGTTAAACGGTCTACACTTATCGAAAAGTTGCGCAATGAAACATTTGATTGATTGAATTTTGCCTTGCAAGCTACGCAATTCCTTAATGTTGGTTGGGGGTGTCATTTCCATGATGGCCTTAACCTTGTTTGGGTCCACTTCAATGCCTCCTTTTGAGACAATAAATCCTAAAATTTTACTAGAGGTAACACCAAAGACACACTTTTTGGGATTTAACCTCACCTTGTATTCTAGAAGTCGATCAAAAATATTTTCCAAGACATCAATATGTTCTTGTCAAGTTTTAGATTTAGCCAAGAGATCATCGACATAATCTTCGATGATTTTATGCATGTAATCATGAAAAATATAAGTCATGGCTCTTTGGTAAGTAACTCCTACATTTTTGAGACCAAAGGGCATAACCCTAAAACAAAATGTTCCCCAAGGTGTTGTGAATGCCGTTTTCTGTTGGTCATCAGGATTTATTCAAATTTTGTTGTATCCTGAAAAACCATCCATGAGGGAAAGCATTTCATGGCTTGTGTAGGTGTCGAAAAGAGTATCAATGTTTGGAAGAGGGAAGTCATCCTTAGGAAACACTTTATTTAGATCTCGAAAGTCATTACACACGTGTATCACCCCATTGGGATTGCGAATGGGTACCATGTTTGACAACCACTCAGGATAGTCAATAGGAATGATAAAATGTACGTCCAATAGATTTTGTATTTCCTCTTTGACTATGAGGGCCATGGTAGGATGCATTCTCCTAAGTTTTTTTTTGATTGGCTTGGCATCATGATGCAAGGTGAGATTATGGAAAACAAGGTCAGGGTCAAGGCCAGTCATATCCTTGTAGGACCATGCAAACACTTCTTTCTTTTTCTTGAGGAGAGCAATGAATTGCTCTTGTTCGTTGGATGTTAAAATTTTGGCAAGCTTAAAAACTTGGGAATTGTTAGGATTCGAACTAAGGTTCACATCGATGGTATCTTCAATGGACATGTGTGAGCCTTCCTCAAGTTGATGTGGTGTTGGGATCAGATTTATGTCATCTAAGATGTCATCCAAATTTTCTTGCTTATCATTGCCTAACTCTGTCTGAAAGACCTAAAGCATTTTAGTGGAAGGTGATGTGGGTGAATGTGGTGATGAAGGAGGAATATAGCTATCCGAAGCCCTTATCAGTTCCTCGGATAGGATGAGCTTCAAAAAGGAGGGTGGGGAGGAAATCCGGTCCAAGTCAATAAGGCTAATGTCAATTGGAATTGGCCTAGCCAGATCGTATGGATTACGGAGTTGGGTGAATAAGTCAATAGGATTCATATTGACTTAGTGGAAGGAAGGGTGGCTTGGATGGATGAATGGATGGAATGATTGGAGCTGAACCAATGTCGAATGGTGTTATCCCTGTAATAGACATGACATTAACATGAGCAACACATTTTTTTTTTGAAATATGTTTTGTTTTTATTTTTTGTTTTTTTTTTGAAATATGTACATATGTTACATTTCTTGGCTTATGTGTGGGGCTCAAGGTGGATTTCTTGGAAGGTCCGCTTGCTCTTGTGGAAGAATAAAATGGAATATGGGATGATGGATGGGAAACATTCGGAGGTAAAAATCTTCCTGTTGGGTGATGGGGACAATGGGATGTGACTCCTCTTAAGAATTGTTAGAACCATTTGATATGACTTCAAATTCTTCATAACTTTCATCATCGAAATCAAAGGCAGGATAGGAGAAGTTGATGGGATCATCCTCGTCTACTTTTTCAATGCAAAGTTCTTGAAGGGCCTGTTCAAGAGAAGATGTTGAGGGTAATGGGTGGATGGGGTGATCTTCATCATTGAGGCTAAGCTTTTTAAAGGCTTGCTCAAGAGAAGCGGTGGAATACAACAAGGTATAGCCTAAACCAAAATGATCATGGGTGCCTCTATATGGTACATCTAAAATATCATGCATCCCTTGCTCATGGGAACCTAGACCTTGACCTTGCCAATTGAACATGTTAAAGTAGCGAGCGAGAAAATCCTCTATGTTAGGTATATTGGCACGCCTAGGCTCTTGTGGTTATTCGGGTGGGTTTTCCCAGTTGAGCAATCCAACCCTCCATAAACAAATTTAATGCTATTTGGAGCTACACTCATGTCATAAACAATGCCTATGGATAAAGAACGGTCTCGGGGATGTCCAAAATATTTGGCTATTGGAATGGCTAGGGGTGTGATGGTGACATCTTGGACCACATATTCACCTATACCAGGATTGGTGATGTGGAATTTGAATTGGGCTGGTGTGGTTGATGGTGGGGACTCAGATGGATCTAGATTGGTTATGGATGGTGGTGAATTAAATATGTCACAATTTGAGAGTTTGACTTGTGAAACATCGGTCGATGGAGTGGGATTGGATGGTTGTGTGGAATTAGAAGATGGAGGATGGGGTAATGATGAAATAGAAGAAGTGGTTGTAGAATAAGGGGTAGATGTGATGTACGATGTGCTAATATTAGACTAAATATGACCACATATACAAGAAGAAATGGATGTTTGAGGAGGTGATGTGATGGGTAGCTCCTCTAGGATGGGAGCTTTAGAAGAAGATGTAGATGGATTGGAAGAAGGTGGATTAAGGGATGATGTGGATGAATTTGATGATGGTACCAAGAATAAATGGGTGGGGGGTAACATGGATTCATAAGGATTTGAAATGAAATTACAATACTTAAAAGGTTCGACATCCGCGGGGATGCAATGGACTTGTCCATCATGAACATATTTCAAGCATTGGTGGAGAATTGAAGGAACACATTTCATTTCCCTCATCCAAGGTCTACCAAGGAGTATATTATACGCCATGGCTCCTTCCAAGATGTGAAAAATGGTGTGCAACATTCTAGCCCCTACTTCTATAGGTAAAATAACAGTGCCAACTGTGGTACACAAAGCATCGTTAAATGCTTTGAGGGTGAATGATGATTTGGAAATGTGGGATGGAGGTAATCTGAGGTGGATAAGGGAAGCTGTAGTAATGATATTGATTGACGAGCCGTTATAAATAAGGACTCTTTTGAATGGATTTCTATCTATTAGGGCCATTATGTGCAATGGAGGGTCTACTAATTCTGAACTCATTGATTTTACCTCAAAGTTGTTGAAGGCATTAGATTCTTGGGATTCTAACTCAATTGACTTGAGTATTTCCATTAAAGCTTCTCTATGCCTAGGGGATTGTTGGATAAGCTCATACACAAAAAATTTTGTTGATGCCATTTTCAAACTAGTGGTTAACCGGCTAGTTAAAGTTACCATTGGCCTTATTGGATGAAGGATGGGCTGATTGGATGGATTGGATAGATTTATTGGTAGAGATGGATTTGGTGATGTTTGGATGGGAGGTGGGTTCAAAGGTTGTTGAGGATTTTTTTTATTTTGCCTTTGCCCTCTAGTGACCACATGGACTGCTCCTACAAAGTTTTGGTATTATTGGACATGATTTACTTGATTAGGAGGTGGTTGTTGATTGTTACCTCCTACATTATGTTGGACCTCCCCATGGTTAGGTAGAGGTGTCTGATATATGCCCAAATTTTGATTTTGTGGAGCTAAGGGGTTATCCACATTAATGGCCCCTAGGTCTATGAGGTCTTGCACTATGTTTTTGAACATATGGTAGGAATTGATATCATGCCCATTTTGCCGATGGTATGGGAAAAACAAGTGCTCTCTATAATTTTTAGGACTTTTGGTGGGATCATCGGGCCTAATGTCCGGTAAGGCTAATTTATTGGTCTCATACATCATTTGAAATATGGATGAATACGATTCTGCTAAAGGAGTGTATTGATGTTGGGGCTGGTTGAATTGGCGACGGGTAGGTTGTTCCTCAGTGGACGTTGTGTTTTGTACCATTGGTGCTTGGGTTATTGATGGGACCACATGATAGGTAATTTGTTGTTGCACTATTTTTTGAGCCATTACGGACTGGCTCATGACCACTTGATTGACTTGATTAGATGTGTTAGCTATTGAGGCTTGTGTTGATTTTGTTTGGCTAGTTTGATTATTTTGGTATTGGCCCCTATTTTGCCACTCTTTCTTCTTAGGCTTAATGACACCCTCTTGGATTTTTATCTCCTCAATGACACTAGCCTATGCTAAAGCCTCCTCAAATTTTCTATAAGTATTGAGTTGTAGCATCCAAGAGATGGGTTTTAAGAAACTCTTGGTAAAATTTTTGATAATTTCTTCCATTGGGAGGGAGAATGGCAACTTTGTTATGATTGCCCTCCAACGGTTTCCAAAATCATAGATAGGTTCCTCATCCCATTGTTTCAAATAATATATATCCGATAAGGACACCTTCTTTCTAATATTAAGGGTGAAGCATTCCAAGAATAGATCTATCAATTGATTAAAAGTATAAATACTATGTGTAGGCAATTGATTGTACCATTCAATGGCATCTCCCCCTAATTTTTGAGGAAATATTCGGAGCATAAGAGCATTATCATCGCTAATCCAAAAATATACGTGGACAAATGAACTCACATGCTCCTTAGGATCCTCACTTCTCATGAAATTGTCAAATTTTGGTACCGTAAAATATGTTGGATATGGCGGTGATGGTACCAAAGGGTGGATTGGTTGATGGATCAATTGGCTTAATGTGATCTTTTGACTCATTATTCCTGGTGAATTTTGCATCAACTGATCAATTTGCTTTTGTATTACCTGGAATCTAAGATCTTTTGCTGGAATGTGAGGACCTTGGATTATGTGGTGGTTGGTTGATGGGCTGGATGGTAGATGTTGGGGTGTGACCAACATGGTATTGTGAAATGAGTTGGGATGGGTGTGTGGTGAAGATTGATGGTTGAAGGATGGGGATGATTGATGAGGATGTTGATGGAAGAATGAGTTGTGTGGTTGGTTGGCAATAATAGTAATTGGTATGGTTGATGTGTGGATTGATGGTGGATTAGGGATGGACACTATGGAAGGTTGGGGAACCCATTCTAGATTTTTATTGATGAGTGGAGGTTGATTTGGAACTGCTTGGGTCATAGGGTCTATGTTAACCAGTTGTTTTCATTTTTTCATTGTGAAAGAAACCTATTTATGAGCCCTAATGTGTCTGTAAGTTCTTGATTTGACCATGTATTAAAGGATGGGGTTATGGTTGGATGAGATGATCGAAAGGTGGATGATGATGGATGAGAAAATATCGGTATGGTGGCTAAGTGAGATTATGGAGGGGTGGATGATTATGTATGAGAAGACATGGGTATGGTGGCTAAGTGAGATGATGGAGGGGTGGATGATGATGGATGAGAAGACATGGGTATGGCGTAAGTTGCATTTGATGTGACAACTTGGTGGTTAGGTATTTGTGAGGCAGAATTGACATACTCCTCATACAATGGGTTGGAATAGGTGGATGTGAGGTAAGTGTTTGGAACACTTGGGCTTTGTTGCGGTTGGCTCATGGAAGAAGGCATACCATATTCATAACTCGAATTATGATATCCTTGGGTAAGGTAGGAGGTAGCCAATTCGGATTATTCAAAACCCTCTTGGCTAAGGGGATCTAAGACATAGTTGGAAGACTTGTAGATGGCCCTCACTTTATCCATGTCTATGTAGGTGGTGGCTGTCTCCACATTGTGTGAAGGGGTTCCTACTTGAGATAGGGATGGATGTGATTATACAAAAAAAGTAGTCTGAACCATACTGGATGGGGCTACCAAAGTAGAGGGAGCATGGGAAATGTTTTCCATTAAACTAATTTGGTTTATTATTTTATTTTGTTGTCTCGTTAGTACCATAAAGTAATTAAACCAAAGATTCAAAGTTTAATCTAAATCACACAAACTAAAAACTTTTTTAGAATTTAAAGTAAATAAAACAATCAATCCTAGGTTTCATCATGTGTGGCTTACCTTGTTCATTAATTATTTTCTTTCGTTAATATGATATTCTTTTTAAAAATTTTGGCTTGTGTGTTTTGATGTAACTTAATCTTGTTTAAAGAAAACAAAGGTAAAAACTAAGGTTGGCCAGGGCAAAGAGATTCTTGTTGGTAATGACCTCCAACAAGTTTGCTCGGGGGTAGTCCTATGGTTTCTAGGGCAGATATTGGTGGATGTAAATCACTGCAACCGTCACCAGATCTCAAGCAATGGCTGGTGATGAAATATATCCAATACTATTAAAAATGTGAATCGTGCAAGTGTGTGTGATTAATTTTATTATATCTCTCATTCTCTATGGTGTGCAAAAAATATTAAATATTACTAACTTTACTAATCTAAATCAGAAGCCAACACAAAGACGCAAATTTCACCTAAAGAGCATAGAGTACACCCTTAAAATCCCCTACCTACAAGTGATTAAAATCACAAGAGCAACCGGAGGGTTCATCCACCTCTATGCCAAAGGGTCCAGCCTAGGGTAGGATTACTTTATGCATCAAGATGTTGTTCCTATTTAGATATGCAAAATTAAAGTGATCTTTAACTGTAAAATGCAAAATCTAGGATGCTTTTTTGTTTCATATGCACTCCAAATGCAAACAATCACCTAGATCTACAAATTTAGAACAAGAAATGAATTTTGTGTAATTAGACACACACAAACCCTAAATGTAATTTGCTAAGGATTATTTCCCATATTACTTAGTGTTAAACCCAAAAACAACGAAAAACATCAGCAAAATGTAGAATACGTAAATCGCTAAATGGTAAACCAGAGTTATGGGGCCTACTTAGAAGCCTTAGCTCTACTCCAAATCAATGCTAGGAATAGTTGGGTGCCTGTTTAGGAACAACAGAGCACATGCATAGCTGTAGCAAAGCACTTGTGGTTGTCTACAGATGTTGTTGAATGCCTGCGTAATCTCTGAAAGTGTTGCAGACTGCTTTAGAAACCCTAGCAACAAAATCGACGACTTCTGTGCTTCTGAAAATTCTACAACAAACAAAAGTAAAATTAAGTTAGCAAGGTAGATCTATTAAATAATGAAACCCTTGTGGGGTCCCACCGTGATCGCCATTTGTGAAGACAAGAACACGACACTTAAATAATAAAGAAATCAAATAACCCAAGGAAACACAAGATTGCACAAAAATATAATTTTATTTAAAAGACGGGGGGAGCTAATAAACTCCTTTTGATACAATCTGTACTCAGTGAGCCTTTGATACAAAGATTTACAATATGCTAGGGTTCTTTGAAACCCTAGCTACAACAATGAAGTGTCTTCAAATAGTGTATCCTCACTTCCAATGGAATGAGTGGGCTTTAGGTATTCGATGTCGGACCACTCCAGCTTCAACAACCATTCAACAATAAATAGAATCTATAGACCTGCATGCACACAAACAAAGAAAGAGATTAATAACACCTGTGAGGGATCCACAGTGTGAGACCCTTAAATATCAATAAACCCTAACCAAAAATAGATCAAATGGCATGCTAAATATATAGGTCCTATAATAGAATAAAAAAAATAATGATATACCTTTCTTGTGATTATATCTTATTTTGTTGTTGCAATTCTAACAGTAGATGACATGATGCAGCAGACTTTGACTCACGTTTCAGTGATAACAACAAGCTTGGGCACACACTTGGCAGGCCCTAGTGCGAGCTTCATAGGCTCTGGTGTGCACCTGGTGAATGGTAGGCTCTAGTGGGTGCCTGGAAAGCTTTTGCAATGAGCTTCGCAAGCTTAGGAGGGTACCTACAGATAAGTGTGGATCTACAAAAGTAGATCATGGGGTATGCAATGAATGTGGTGGATGGACAAAAGTGGTGACGATGGCAATAGAGTAGGGCAAGGTGGAAAATATGGATATGGGGGATGGCTAGAATAAAATAAGTCCTATTGGATAGCTAGGGCTTTGGATTTTCAAGGCTCTATCTCTTTTTGCTTCGCTAGGGCTTCGCCAATGATCTCTTCAAGATGCAAATTCTAATATCAGGGTTCCAAGATTTGAGCATTTGCAAATGCCCTTATTTATAATCCAACCTAGGGTTTTCTTAAGGTTTTAGCCTTACACTTTTAATCGTGTGGCTAAGATTAAATTAGATCCTAAGGTTGAGATTACTTTTTAGATGTGGCATGGATTAATGAAGATGGACGATGGAGATTATATTGGATCGAATGACTATGGTTAATTGAGTTTATAAATATATATTTTATAATAAATATATTATAATATAATATAAAATATTATATTAAATATAAAATAATATTAAAATAATCCCAATTGGGTTAGGAAATGGCAAGAAAGGGCTAAAGTGGGCCTTTTGAAGGCGGGAAAGGTGTAAAGTGGGCCTTTTGAAGGTAGGAAATGTGGAATTGGGCCAAATAATTGGTGGGAAAGGTGTATGGTGGACAAGTGGATGGTGGGATGGAGGATTAGTGGTTGTAATTTGGTGTCTACATTTGACAATCTATTGCAAAATGTCCATACTTTCCACAATTGAAACACTTAATAGATATTGGATCTCTGGATCTTCTGGAATATTTATCTTTTTTACTGTAATTAGCTTCTTCATCACTATATGAATCATTGCTTGATTCTAACTTCTTACCCTTTGTCTTATTTATTACTTTGAATGTTGCTTCCTTTTGGGGAATATGATCTTTTGTTCTTATCTCAAAAACTATGAGCATACCAAGAAATTTATATCTTGTCAAAGTATCACCATCCATTGATACTTCTATAGCATAAACCTGTTCACTGAATCTTTTTGGAAGAGTTCTTAAGACTTTATCACAAACATATGACTCATAAATCTTCATTCTAATTCCTTGCATATCATTAACAACCTCATAAATTCAAATTAGATAAGCACTAATTTTTTCCTCTTCATTCATTATTAATGCTTCAAGTTGTCCTTTGAGATTTTGCATCTTTGATTTCTTGACACTTTTATCTCCTTAATATATATTTTGCAATTCATACATCATTTTTGCAGTTTTACAATGCATAACTTTCATAGACTTTGTTCTTCGCAAACCTCTCACAAGTGCATTCATTACTTTTGAATTATAGTGTTGTAAAAGCTTACCTTCCTTATATGTAGGAGGATTGATTAAGGGCTCATATCCAAATTCCACTGATTCCCAAATTTCATTACCAAGTGCCATCATGTAGATCTTCATCATCATATTCTAATACATATAGTCACTTCCATCAAATACTGGTCTTGAATTATTTTAGGTCACCTCCTTAGGATCCATTATGTTCTTATTAGCTTTTCATTCAAGCTGTTAAACTCTTCTGAAGGAACTCGCTCTAATAACAATTGAAGAACATAAGCTTATACTAAGAGGGGGGGTGAATAGTATAAAGACCACTTTTTACTTTTATTTCCCAATCAATATTATGCAATGTATAGATAGCAATATAAAAAGTAGTAATTAAATCAATGCACAAAACACCATACACAATAGAGACACCATAATTTACGTGGTTCACACAATGTGGGCTAATCCACGGAGAAAATATTTTACTAAAATTTTCTCAATCAATATCTTGGAAATCCTTCCCTATTACAATGCTTATGGACCTATTTCCAAAGGAGATATAAATCCTCTAAATCAAGTTCACGGATCTCTATCCACAGGATAAATTCTTATCCTCTACTCTGGCTGGTGATCCTCTAGAAGACTACTTCCTCCACTGCACTGGCTTGTGGATCTATCTCCACTGAAGACTCTTATCTCCACTCAGAATACTTTTCTTCACTACCATGGCTAATGTATCTCTATCCATTGGAGACTATTGTCCTCTCTGGTCTGTCACCTTCAAATATTTGTATCAAATCTGCTCAATAGGTCCACTCAGAACCTACTCAAAAATTCTTAATAGTTCCACTTAGAACCTGCTCAAATATGATCAATAGGTCCACTTAGAACCTGATCAAATATTCTCAATAGGTCCACTCAGAACCTACTCAAATATGCTCAATAGGTCCACTCAGAACTTGCTCAAATTTTCCCAATAGGTCCACTTAGAACCTGCTCAACAAGATCATTCAGAACTTGTCCAAATATGCTCAAAAAGTCCACTCATAACTTGCTCAATCTACTCAACAAGTCCACTCAGAACTTGATCAAATATGCTCAACAAGTCCACTCAGAACTTGTCCAAATATTCTCAATAAGCTCACACAGAACTTAACCAACCTCATAGAAACATAAAGTGAATTGTTAGAGACCCAATATGTTTCAACTCAATGCTCAAACACTTTCTCAACTCAAATAAGAATATAGGATAGTTTATTTTATGGAACTTGAACAAACACTTCACACACCCACTTGACTTGACTCGACCAACTCTACTCAACCATTCAGTTAAGAAACAACCCTTTCTCACAAACCCTAGTCCAAGCATATAAACGTTAACTCAAAATATTTCCAACAATTCTTAACAATAAATCTGACATAACAATGATACTCATGTTTTTTTCAAACCCTAGTTCAAGTTCTTTGCATAAAAACTCTCTTCAACAATAATGCTTATAAATCAATCTTGACATAACAATGATACTCATGTTATTTTGCAAAACCCTAACTCAAGTTCTTCACACAACCAATGGCTTCAACAACAATGCTTATAAAACAATATTTTAACAACTCATTATTCCATAAAACCTTGAAGCATTATTTCAAACACTCTTGAAAAATAAACCCTAATAAAATCCTTTTCACTCCAAACTTTGTTTTCCAGAAATTCAATCAATCAACTCAACTATGGAAGAATGTGCTCATACCTTTTTCTTGATTATGAAGGGATCTTATAAATCTACCACACTCACAATCACTTATTTACCTATCTCAAAGAAATGTTAGAAGATAATAATTTTCTCAATGAATCACAATACAAAATGATATCAAACAAAATACACCTTATCACTCCAACTTTAAAATAATATCCAACATCTTCATAATAATCTCTTTGGAAAAAATCCCTTTACAAATAAAATCAACACTCTTAAAGTCTTACTCATCCAATATGCAAATATAATAATTATGACTTTATAAAAAAATAAAATCAAACTCCTTATAACTCCAAACTTTATTAAAAGTAATTTCCAACAAACACCAATTTTCAACTAGTAACCCTTTTAACTCCCAAATTTAGGAAATATTAAAAATAATCAAAATTTAATTACCTTGCCTTTGGAGGGATTCAAACCCTCAATGCAACCCACAACCAAAGCCTTTGTCATGGCTCCAAACACCGCTTGAGCTAAACGCTTGCTTGGGGAGTGGAGAGCACAATGTGCTCAATGAACCTACCTCTCTCTGCCAAATAAAAATGTGCACCATCTCTTGGAACTTCCAACACAATGCTAACACTACCACCACATTTTAAATGTAGGCCACTCGACACCTTAACATTTTAGCCAATGCCTCCTCGCCACTAGGCCACACTGCTCAACTGGCTCTCAAACTTTTAGCACTTTTGATTTGTTCTTAATTGTTGTCACACAAAATATGAATTTGATGTCTTTTCTCATGAGCTCCCATTCATTCAATTCACATACTAAATAACGTTCAAATCAAGGATAATTAAAATACCTTCAAGATATGGTATATATATAGTCTTTCATCCTTTATGCAAACACGTCGACTCTCCTCCAATATTATTTGATGTTGGCATTCAAATTAATTTATAAGTGATTTAAATTTATTTAAATTTAAATGTTATAAATTAATTTAATAAAAACTTTGGTTTTATTAGGGCCTTCTCTTATTGCACAACTTGGTATTAATGATATTTATTTATAAAATTTAAATTCCTTTTGAATTTAAATATTTTATAAAATAAATATTAGGCCTCCTTTTAACTTTGTAATAAGCCTCCTTAGGTTTTTATGAAACACCTTTTAGACTAAGTTTCCATATAAAATTAAAATATTATGGAGCCCTTTTGCCTTTAACTTTTGCATTGTTTATTTTGACCTTTGGTGTTATTTGAAGATTCTTCTTGGATATCAAATGACAAACTTGACAACATTGTTTCTTGATGAAGTCATTGATATTAATGATGAATTCATCTGGTTACATAAATGACAAATTTGACTTAGGGACTCAAAATTTCCAACACAAATGATGGACAAGAACTTTCAAAGGAGGTTAACAACAAGCCAATTGCAAGAGTTGAACAAAGTTGTTTCAAGATTGAATAAGCTCCAAATGTATGGTGATGATGAAGAAGAACCAAAAGGTGAGTTGGTGAATTATGCTCTATTTTCTAAATATTATATAGAACCTTCATGTTGATGAGCACCAAAAATTCTCATTTTATTCACTTCTATAAGGGTATTGAATTGGAATATTTAACACTAGGCATGTGCTTTTATATGATTATTGTATATATTTAATAGAAAATTAAGTACTTATACTTGATTGGTGTTTTTAGTTTAATATGTGTGTAGCAATAGGTTTTTGTTAATTCTTTCATATTTTTCAATCGATGTCCCATATGGACCTAGCATTATGCGAAAATAATAACATTTTCTTAAGTACAAAGATGTCTTAAATGTGACTATAGTGAATTTAGGAGATGCCTACATCATGCTAAGGGTAGGGAGACTACTTACCATAAGGAGGAAGGCATCTATGTCCTGGACATAAGAACGAATATACATCTTAGATGCAAAAAGGTGCCTATATCTCGAATGTAATAAGGTGCCTACATCCTAGATGTAGGAATGAAACTGCATCCTAGACGTAGAAAGATACCTACATTCAGTGCGAATATATCACCTATATTCAAAATATTGACTATTGATAGAGAGATTACATGATTTTTGGAAAGAAGCCATTTTAAAATATATGGGAGCATTGTTCTCATCTATCGATGATCAAATTTGAGGAATGATTGCTCTTGTAATGGCAAAAATCATAGCTAGTCATGCATCTATCGTAGTGAATCATGATCTATGTTTAAAATAGATATTCCAAATATTACATTATTATAATAGAAATAATCTTACATTCTATATAAGAACACGAAGTATTTTTAAAATGGGATCCACAAACTTTTAATAAAAATCATTCTATACTATATTTTATCAATTAATGTTCAAGCGTTTCTATTTTGCATGGAATAAAATATTTACTTCTAAGTAACAAGTTAGGTGGACCAACTATGGGAGCTCGGGCCCACTCCAAGCAATAATCCTCCCTTGTTTCTCTTTATTTCTATTATTCCCTATTATTTCTAGTTTTCAAAGTGTCTATGTGTGCTATTTATTTATTTCATGTAATTTATTTTTAGTTGTATGTATATTTATTTACCTTCTAAAATTTTAATTTAGTTTTCTTTCAGTTATTTTAATCCTACAAGTGTGGATTTTGTTTAATTTTCATACACATTTATTTTTCTTGCATTTTTATTTATCTACTTTGTTTGAATATTTAGTTTTTACTAGGTTTGGGTTAAACTAAAAATGCATGAACAAATAAATCCCCCAACCAAACTATCAGATGTAGAGAAACTCCTATCCCACACTACATACATATACTATGCATAGGTACTCATAAGTTTATGGATTTCTAAATTGACATGAGTGGATAGCTTTATCTCTTTTATAGAACATCATTTTTGCTCACCATTTTGGCGATATTATCGGGGAGTGCCAACTGTAGTATTTAGGATTTGTAGGTTAGTCAACCTAAAAGTGCACGTTCAGACTACCTTACCCATAGATCCCCTACCTAAGAATGCATGAGTACACCAAGACCAAGAGGACCTGAAATATGTTTTATTAGGAGAATAGAAGTCACATTAGAATTACGAGCACAATATATTCTAGAAATACCTTCAAAATAATATGAAACGCTTCTTAAATAAGGAAAATCATCTCCACTCGATTCACCTTGGATCGTTATACCAATTTATAGGACAACTAGCAGATCAAATAAAAAATGTAGCTAACCTAAATATTTAGTGAATACCCAAAGGTGAAAAGCACTCTAAGAGGGGGTTATTTCAGATTTTTTTCTTGGTATTGATAAAAAAGGGGGTTGAAAGGTCCTGATCCTTTACACAAAGCTCAAAATATGCATAGGAAAAAAAAAAAAAAATATTAGACAAATGCAAGATAGCCTTATATTAGTTAAAAAAACAAACCTGAGCTAAACCTGTTGATGGAGAATCTAGAATTATATGCCTCCTACTATCCTTCTATTTGACATAGCTTATGCAATGCTCAATGCTTTACATAATTGATAAAGAAACTACTGACAAAAATGTAATTTAGTGTGCTCAAATACTTCATCACATGATACCAATGAGTATTCATCTTTGCTCTACCCTCTTTATATGCTAGATTCATTATCATTTCTTATAACATATTTCAATTCTATGGGGGCATATGACCAAACCTTGAAATTATTAGATTTAACTGCCATATTTACCATTTTATCGATAGCTTTTTTTTCCTCTCTATAAATATGTTTAACTTGAATTTCTTCTAGGTTTTACAAAATAGTCCTCACATATGTAATTATTTGGAAAATGCTAGAATTATTTAACTCCCCTTTTTGAAGGAAATTTATAATATTCTTGGAATCCCCCTGAAGAATAATTCTCCTAAAACCCAAATTTACTGCAATTCGAAGGCCTATAAGCATCACCCTTACTTTATCTTGGTGATTTGTGGTAATTATTATTATTAAAAGATAAGAAAAATAAATGTGATGATTTATAAGACACTTTAAAAGTAGCTAATTTAGAACCTGCATCACCTATAACCATGTCTAGAAATGATGAAGCTTCCACCAGTTTTGAATTCTTGATTGAAGAATCTAGAGGAGAAACCAAAATGAAAAATATTTCTCCTCCACACCTCCCTACATTTAGAGGACTACCAATAGAGGATCATGATATGTTTATTTTTAAATATGGTGTTATTTGTAGATTGGTTTATTACAAAATAGATTCCAAAAAATTAAATATGTTTCCCTCCATATTAGATGATGCAACATTACGCTTGGTTATTGGTTTAGGTAATAAATAAATAAAAATTTGGGAAGACATGAATAAAATATTTTTAGAACAATACCAAAATTTTAGAAGAGCAAGGGATGCTTGAGAGGAAGTATTAGATACATCACAAAGGGATTAAGAATCATGAGAAGATTACTAGGGTAGATTCAATTTTAATCTCCAACGCTCACCCCACGCAAAACTAGGATAAATATCGCTAAGAAAAATATTTTTAAGGGTTCTTACGAATGAATCATTGGAAGCCTTAAAATTATTAGTTGGAGGTGATTTTTACCAAGCCCAAATGTCAGATATCCAATAATTATGTTAGAATTACTCTAGGATAAAAGGTAAACCCATCACTCGAAGAATAAAAAAAACCTTAGTAACTAAAGATGAAATAGGCACATTACTAGAAGATATAAAGAGTGATATTTTATCATCTCTTGCAATCCAATGAGATACATTTCAAATTTAAAAAAAGAGTAGAAAATCAAGACAAAATTATCCTTTTTTTACCCAAGGTGCAGGAAGAAGCACCTGGAAAATGAATATCCAAAATACAAGGTATGAGTTTGAATGATTTTCTAAAAGGACCATAAACTGAAGTTGTGCCCAAAATTAGTAACCATAAAATAGGACCCAGAAGTAGCTAAAACATATTTCATGGGTAATAGGAGGAACTGGCAACAACCTCCCATGGAATGCTAAATATTAGGAGTAACACCACCATATGATGGGACTAAATTTAGGAGCCAAGGGTGTGCCTAAACACCTAATATGGGTTGGTGGGGTCAGTCACCTTAGATGAGCACCACCCAAGGTCCTACGTCCTATGCACCATATCCATAGATGTCATACCAACAATCTAGAACACAATGGCAAAATTTTAATACATGGACTTCACCTCCATAGACAACAACAAAACTCCCACTATAGCCCAGTTTATTTAAACCACCTACTTCCAGGCCACAATAGCTACTAGCACAACCAACCCAAAATATTAACAAAAATAAACCCAATAAAACAACATATTAGGTAGACACAAGGATGTATCTTATGTACCATATTAATGTAGAACATGTAGATTGTAGTCCAATCCATCTTCAATCAGGTAGAGTGGAAATAGACCAAACACCTTCGATTATGGAGGAAGTAGAAGTAGAAGTAGGAATATAACAAACACATTTAGTAGAGGAGGTAAAAGAAAAACCAACTGCTAAACAATTAAACAATGAAGGGATACCACTGTTCCCAAAAATATTACAGGAAACTAGAAAGAAGATGCAACCAAAATTTGACATAATGAAAGGGTTTAAAAACCTTACTATCATAATTCCCCTATATCAATCTATTAGATATGTGCCTATTTATATGAAATCGATTAGAGAACTATGCTTTAAAATACCAATATGAATACAACAATTAAAGGCACTACAAGTGATAGGAAATTTAGTTGACTTGATGTTAGGAAAAATCTACCATCCAAAATATTTTGATATAGGAAGTATGGTCTTAATAGTTAGAATCGTAGGCTTAATGCTCCCCAATACTTTGGTGTATCTAGGTGCAGCCATAAATGTAATGCCTAAAGGGACCATGCATAGACTATAGTTAACTGATATGAGGTCAACAAAAATAGTGTTACAATTGGTAGATAGGTCCATAGTATTCCTAGAGGGAATTCCAGAAGATGTGATAAAAATTGTAGACACATGGGAATACCCAAAAAATTTCCTAGTCCTAAAATCCAGGTCAAGATTGGGTGGTTATCCACTCTTATTAGAACATTCCTTGGTTTACAATGACTAATGCATACATTAGTTACAATAATGGAAAGATAATGATATATAATGGAAGGAATGTGAAAAATCCAGTCATTTATCCACCTATACAATCCATCGATGAATTAGGAGAGCTCAATTTGAAAGTTATAAACAATGATGCCCTTCTTATGTTACATTAAGTGATGGCTCTTGATGATGTGGGGGTGAAATAGATGAGGATTTAATCATAAAAAAATTTCTACAAGGAGAATTTTCACATCCTCCCATGGATTCTCCACTTGTTGGTAGAAGGGAACATCACATTAAGCGAATTGAGATAGAGCCTTGTAAGGTACTAAATACTGACAGTGCATTGATGACTATTCAAGAGAAAAAACTAAATAAGATATTAAAAAATCATAAAAATTCTTTTGCCTAAGATTATAGAGACATGATGGGTATTGCATCTATTGTATGCACTCATAGAATTTACCTAGAAGATAATGCGAGACCAGTTAGGCAAATCCAAAGGTGGATGAACTCAACCATGAAGGAGATAGTGGAAGCTAAGCTACAAAAAATATTATCTATCATATTCATCTATATTCTTTTAGATAGGCATTGGGTATCACCTTTGGTGGTAGTACCCAAGAAAAATGGTAAATGGAGGATCTATGTGGATTATAGGATGTTGAATAAGGCCACCATGAAAGACCATTTTCCCCTACCTTTTGTAGATCAAGTCTTAAATACATTGGTAGGATGAAAATATTTTTTGTTCCTTGATAGATATAATGGATACAATCAGATCCAAATAGGGGAAGAGGACCAAGAAAATACTATATTTACCTATCCTTAGGGAATATTTTCCTACCACATTTTGGCTTTGGGGTTGTGTAATGCACCTGCAAATTTCCAGTAAACAATCCTCAATATATTTTTGGACATGGTAGGAGAAATTGTAGAGTTTTACATGGATAACTTCATTTACGTTGAAAGTTTTGAAGAAGCTACAACAAGTTTGGAAAGAGTACTCTAAAATTGTCAAGAGACTAATATATCCTTGAGTAATGAAAAATACTTCATGTTAATTATGGAAGGGATAGTCTTAGGATATCATATCTCTACTGAGGGGATAAAGGTAGATAAAAGAAAGACAAAAGTTATCAAAGAATTACCTACCACCCATAAATAGAGATATGTCCATAGTTTCTTATACTCTATTGGGTACTACAAACATTTCATTAAATATTTTAGTAATATTTCCAAACCACTACATGCATTATTATAAGCCGAGTTTGTCTAGACAAATGAGTAAAAAAACTAACAACTACATGCATTCCAAATATTAAAATAAAAAATGATAATTTCTCCCATACTCAAAGGTCCAAATTGGGACCTCCACTTTCACATATATGCAGATGCATCTAAAAATGCTATAGAGGTAGCATTGGGATAGAAAGAAGAAAATAAAGCATATACCGTAAAAAATGTCAATAAAAACCTTATGGGTGTTGAATTAAATTACACTATCATAGAAAAAAGTTTCTCATAGTTATACATGCTATAAATAAATTCTACCAGTATATCATGGGCTATAAAATTTGTGTGCATACTGAACATGTATCCATTAGATATACGATGAACAAGCCTATGGTGAGTGACAAGGTTATTAGGTGAAGCCTATGGTGAGTGACAAGGTTATTAGGTGGATTTTACTCTTGCAAGAATTTGACGTTACTATTGTAGAAAAACCCGAAAGGGATAACATAGTTGCATATTTTCTATCCATATTCATTTCTAAAGATAACACTACAATTAAGGGCACATTATTGGATGAGAATATATTTTCTCTATATGACCATACACTATGGTATGCTGATATGGCTAATTATCTAGCAACTGATAAAGTATCACCTACATTCACCCCTTGAGAAGTTAAAAAATTATTAAAAAACGTGTAGCATTTTCATGGATTGATGATTGCTTGTTTAAATTTGGTCCTAACTAGATTATGTGAAGATGTGTGGTATAAAATGAAATCCTAGATATTTTAAAAGCATGTCATGATGAACCATGTAATGAGCATTTTGAAAGAAAAAGAACTACATTTAAAATATTACAAATAGGGTATTATTGGACCTCACTATTTAAATATGTAGTTAAACATGCCAACCATTGTGATAAATATCAAAGAATTGGCTGACCAACTACACAAGAAGAAATACCCCTCCAACCACATTTTCACATTAAATCGTTTGAAAAATGGAGGATGGATTTTATTGGACCTATCAATCCACAATTTAATGGTAAAGTTATATTTTAGTTTGCATTGATTATGTTACCAAGTGGGTTGAAGTGTAGGTATAATGAAATGCCAAGGAGGAGAATGTGGTGTAGATATTGTATGAGTTTATATTCAGTAGTTTTAGTTTTCCCAAGGAGATTACCACTGAATAGGGAGCTCATTTCACTTTGAATATGATACAAAAACTTATGCAGTAGTTCTAGATCCATCACAACAAAACCACCCTGTATCATCTACAAGCTAATGGCTAGGTGGAGGTTACCAACTGTGAGTTAGAAAATATTATGATAAAGACATTGCAGAAACACAAGAAGGATAGAAAAAATATCTTCTAGAAGCAGTATGGGCATATCAAAATACGTGGAAAACCACCATGATATTCACATCATTCTAGTTGGTGTATGAGAAAAATGTTGTGATGCCCATCAAATTCGAAATAAAAACTCTCTAGAATACTATAGAGCTTAATTTAAATCTAGATGCTACACAACAAGAGTGTATTCACCAACTAAATTAGTTGGATGAATACAGGCAAGAAGCACTATATCACACAAAAGTAATGCATAAATAGAGAGCAATATGGCATAATCACCACATCAGGTCAAAATAATTTAAAAAATAAGAAAGGGTATTATTGTACCACTCCCAATTCCAAGAGGAAGGGGAAGCTCACGTAGAGGTGGTTGGACCCATGTGAGGTAATTGAAATAATTAATATTGGAGCTATCCATATTAGAAATAATTGATAGTAGTGGAATAAAATTTACCATAAATATACATTGATTACGACCTTACCACATACCTCAAGTTCGTGGAACAAGCTTAGATGTAGGCATAGGGGAGAACCCATTTTTATAAATATTTTCAGTAGTTTGATGAATGCTCATGCATTCATAATTAAAAAAGGAAAAATTGAGAGATGTATATATATATATATATATATATATATATATATATTAACACTATAGAACAAGTTTTTTTTTTTTTTTTTCATTTTACAAGGTTGTGTGGAATCCATTGTAGACTGTAGGCCATCGTGCCAATCAAGAAAGACCTACCCCACCTTGTTTTTTCCACTTTATAGGAGTGTAGTGATACGGAGAGGCTCCTACTTTCCTCCAAGAGGGTGGTGTCTATATCTAAGCTAGGATACCAATGCCTACTCCCCACCAAGAGGGTAGCACCTATATTTAGGCTAGAACCTAAGGTGCCTACTTCCAACTAGAATGGTAGCACCTATATCCAGATCAACGTAGAGGTACCTACTTCCCACTAGAAGGGTTATGTCTATATGCAAGTCAAACTAGAGGCACCTACTTCCCACTTGGATGGTGGTGCCTATATCCAAAAATAGCATGAATAGTGCATACTACCTAACAAGAGAGCGGTGTCTACTTTCACATCAGAACTATAACCCAAAGCACTTACTTTACAATAGGGAGGTAGCATCTCCATATGCATGAGCATGAAAATACCTACTTTTAAACAAATAAAGTATACCTACTTCTTAGTTGTCGATGGTGGATTATGCCTACTCCCTAGTTTTTATCGATGGAGTATGCCTTTTCCTGACAACATAGTATACCTACTCCTAAGATGTTAATGATGGGATATACCTACTTTTGATTTCCAATGAGAAAGTGTGTCTACTCTCATGCTAAATAATAATTTTTTTATTTTCAGTACAAGACCTCAAAACCCACAACTATGTAGTACCCAATAAAACTACATTCAATAAGATGAAACCACATGTAGGATGGCATAATATACCAATTCATTGGTACACCATAATTATGCGTCAACCAATAAATCTATGCCATAAAGCATTATATGAAATCCACCCAGGTATGTATCAATTTTTTTATATTTATATGCATGATTATTCAAAAAATCATTTGTGTTAACTGCTGATGTGTGGCCCACATTATTTCATCCAATCATGCAAATCCACGTTAGTAGTTCACCACACGATATCAATCAGACATGGGAGGAAGTTGCAATAGAATCCAATTACATTCAGGTGCATGAATCAAAATTTAGTATGATGATATTGTAATTGTCTTTAATTATGGGGGTATAGTTGCATGCCTTAGCACATTGCTAGAAAGGAAATAGTTCCATTGTTTGGTATGCTACTAATATGGGTGTAGTTTCTAATGAGTACCATTAATACAAAAAATAGAGTGTGAAAACCATGGGAGGATCATCAAAGAATCACATATAGAAGAAGAATGAGCCCATAGATCTCTCAACCATAATAGGGGTAGTCCAAGAATAATTCATCATTGTGGGTTGGTTGAACTATTGTAGCTTGGTTAGCCAAGGCCAAGACCTAGCTACGACTCATAAATTTATAGCATCTATGGCTAATGTGATTGTGAACATGAGGGGTTTGGTCATACTAGTAATAGAAGAACACATTACAACTATCATCAGACTACTATGCATAGGGGAGCAAATATATAAGGGTGATAATATTGAGCAATGTGCCCAAAAATTATTTTGATAATCTATGGCACATTTGGCATGTTCAAGGTTTTCAAAGTAGTACCTCCTAGATGCATGGAATCCTATGTTCAAGCAATTGGTTCAATTATTCACATACATAAAGAGATATCCATTTGTCAATACAGACTACTTCCACTTCTAGAATAACTTATTGCATGATGACCAGATCAATATCCTATTTTACCTTGTGAGCACCCTATAGGATGAATCCAAAAATATAATATGAGCACACAAATGGTGTTGGATCACCATAGGCTCATTTTAGCCCTAGTTTGGTAAGCAAAAGGACAACAAATTATTCCATGACTACTATCCACCAGAAAATAATAGGTCATGTCAGACTCATTAGAAAGACAATCTGAGGATGCCTTCGATAGAGAAGTAGAGGCACCTATATCCTAGCAAAATAGTTTGGATGGGGAGGTAGAGTAGCCTAAATTGAGCCCATTTTGGGGGATATAATTGCCTACATCCAGGGTTGAGATAGAAGTAGATACATTGGAAGACTATAATTTGTTATACAAAGAAGAGGTCCATACCCTAGAGGATGAACAATATTCCCAAGTATTACAAGGTTTATCTTTTATCGGGGTACCATGCAATAGGTCTCCTGAGGAATATCTCCAAGATAAATTGAAATATATTCAAGCAAAAGCCTCTAATTGGGAGAAAAAATATAGATTGGTGTAGACAGAACTCTATTTACAATGAGCCACCATAGCTAAGCTACAATAATTTGACCACACTGTATAATAGTTAACAAATACTGTGTAGTAATTGGAAACCACAATAAAATAATTATGATAGTTCCTTGTTGAAAAGGACAACAAGGTGGATATTTTTGTTCAAATATACTAGGCCATGAACTCAAAAATATCTTCTAAGGATTCTAATAATAACATTGCCTCTATGGGAGCATGCCATTCTAATGCCAAGAAAGTGATATCATATGATCAACAATCTAAAATAGGAATACAATAAGAGATACTTATCGTATAATATTCTTTGGAGTAGACGAGCCATGCAATATAGGAGGAACCCATATTTATCAATATCTCTAACAATAAGGGAACCTAGGCATCAACATCTACTCCATTGGAAGTAGAGCAACCTGGATAGTCCATAGAACACCCTATAGTTGACCAATCTATCGAACAACCAATTGCAGGGCCATATAGTGTAGAACAACCAACATCAAACTAGTCAACCAAAAATTTAGCAATAAGCCACCCTATCATTAGTAACCTAATAAATTGATGGGGGATGACCAATAGTTTTCACCCCAAGGGGAAGATTCAATGATCACTTCTAAAGCACCTATATCCATAGATGACCAAAAAATAATGGGAAAAAAGAGGTAGAGGGTCACCCCAATATAAAAAAAATACAATATGATACCTATGTTAATGAGGAATGAAATGCATCATTACAAGCATTTATAGCCTACCAAAAATTAGTGGCCAAGCTCAAGGGGAGTTTGAAGTAGAATAAAATATCCAAAAAGGTTAGAAAACACATACAGTAAGGACCAAGCATCTATGTTTGTCCTGCAACTAGGAAGTAGATGAAAATACTAAACGATCCTATTGATGGGAACCCTTCTCTACGTTTCTAGTTGCATCATCTATAGTTGAGTATTTTTATCAAACAGGATTGTTCAAGAAAGAACCTATGTGGGTGCCCCTAATAAGGATAGAACAAACTATATCATTGGACCTTGAGGCGATTGGATAAGAGATCAAAGAAGAAGCTAAAGAAAAAAATAAGGCACCAATGAGGGATTCTCAAAAGCCAATTATACCGGAAGCAAGATTGGTTGAAATGTCATAGTACCAACTATGGAAAACTCTAGAATTTGTAGAAGTAGCGTGTCTATCCAAGCATAATTTCCTATGGCAGAAAGTAGAGCTATTGCTTCAACAAGGGTTGGTCAATGTTGCTAGCCAACCATTGCCAAAGCTCCTATCCAACCAAGTAGATGGAAAACTAGGTAGAGAAAACAACTCAAAAACAAAAATGGAAACAATACCAACACTCAAGAGCAGTGTCACCAAACCAGGGCATACTAGTGGAGCATTAACAAAATGGGGTACACCAACAAAATTTGACATGAGGACATGTCACAGAGTAGGTATGAGAGTATGATGAGCACTAGAAATAATTATTTTATTTACATCTATAAGGGTATTGCATTGTCATATTTAAAACTAGATGTGTATTTTTGTATGATTATTGTGTATATTTAATAGAAAATGAAGTACTTATACTTGATTAGTATTTTAGTTGAATATGTGTGAAGTGTTAGGATTTTGTTAATCCTTTCACATTTTTATATCAAGGTCCCACATGGACCTAACATTGTGCAAAAAGAATAATATTGTTTTAAGTAAGAAGACATCTTAAAGGTGATCATAATGAATGTAGGAGGTGTATCTTGCTAAGGGTAGGATGACTACTTCCCACAAGGAGACAAACACCTAAATCCCAAACATAGGAAGGTTCCTACATCATGGATGTAGGAAGGTGCCTACATCCTATATGTAGGAAGGCACCTATGCTCTATATGTAGGAAGGTGCCTACATCCTAGACATAGGAAGGCACCTACATCCCAGACACAAAAAGGCACCTACATTCAACAAGAATATAGAACCTATATTTGGAATGTTGACTATTGACTGAAATATCATGTAATTTTTAGAAATAAGCCATTGTGAAATACAAGGGATCATCATTCTCATCCATTGATGATCAAATTTGAGGAATGACCACTGTTTAAATGGAAAAAATTACAGCTACTCATGCAGTTATCATAGCGAATCATGATCTATGTTTAAATTAGATATTTCAAATATTAAATTATTGTAACATAAATATATTGTGTTCTATATAAGAATTTAAAACATTTCTGAAAGGAGGTCCATGAACTTTTAATAAAAATATTTCTATACTATATTTTAATTAATTGATTTTTGAGCATTTCGATTTTACGTGGACTAAGAGATTGATTTCTAAGTAACAAGTCAGGTGGACCAACTATGGGATCTTGGGCCCATTCCAAGCAATAATCCTCCCCTATTTTGCTTTATTTCTATTATTTCCAATTTTTAGAGTGTGTGTGTTAGTTATTTATTTTATGCAGTTTACTTTTAGTTGTGTGCAGATTTATTTACCTTCAAAAATTTTAATTTAGTTTTCTTTCAATTATTTTAATTTTGCAAGTGTGTATTTTGTTTATTTCCTGTATGCATTTATTTTTCCTACACTTATATTTATTTGCTTTATTTGAATATTTAATTTTTACTCGGTTTGGGTTAAAATAAAAATACATGAAAAAATCAATCCCCCACCAAATTGTCAGATGTAGAGGAACTCATATCCCACACTACAGATATATATTGTGCATAGGTGCTCATAATTTTATTGATCTCAGATTGACATGAGTGGATAAACTTAGCCCTTTTATAAAAAAATATTTTTGCTCACCACATGTTATGAAGATGATTGTTCTAATGATGTTTGGGTGTAAGCATTATAAGAAGAAATTTAATCCATATAAAAAAATGAAACTTGGGAAGTTGTGGAATTTCCCAAGGACAAGAAGATTGTTGGATCCAAGTGGGTCTACAAAATAAATTTTAATAGTGATGGAAGAATATAAATATACAAAGCAAGGTTGGTTGCAAAAGGATTCACTCAAATATATGGTGTGGATTATGAAGAGATATTTGCCCTTGTTGCAAGATAAGAGACAATCCAGATGGTTCTTTCATTGGTAGACCACAAACAATGGAATGTTTATCACATGGACATAGAAAGTGTATTCTTGAATTGTTATCTATATGAGCAGGGTTATGCATAGTGGTTATTTTCGCAAAATTGGCTAAAATTAGAATTTTCAAAATTTGGAATTGGCTAATATTTGGGATCCTTGACTAGGGTCCATTAGCAAAAAAATTCTGGGTGCAAACTTTTTTTTGGGTCGATTCGCCCCAATTTTATAATAATTTGACCATTTTAAGTTTAAATTTTCAATATTTCCCCTAATAATGGTGAACCTTCTACATATGTTTCGAAACTATTCACCTGGATTTTGAAACCGATTCGCCAAATTTTTATAAATATATTTTGATGTCAACCCCTTACGCATAACCGTGCAGATGAGGATGTTTATGTTCAACAACCTCAATACTTTTAAGTGGAAGGAAATAAAAACCATGTTTAAAAATTGAAGAAACCATAGTATGGATTGAAACAAGCACCTAGAGTATAGTGCTCAAGAATTGATGGGTACTTCCAACATTGTGGTTTCAAAAAATTTAAGAATGATCCCACACTCTCTTTCAAGAATTAAGGTGATGATATTCTTCTTATGTTCCTTTATGTTGATGATTTGATCTACATGGGAAGTAGTTCAAAGATGATGAATTTTTTAAAATGCTATGATGAAGGAATTTGATATGAAATATTTAGGACAAATGCAATACTTTCTTGGTGTGGAATTACATCAAGAGGATGGAAAATTTTTCATTTTTCAATCATAATATGCAAAGGAAGAAATATGGCATGGAAAATTGCAAACTAGTTTGGACACCTATGACACATGGAGAAGTGTTGTGTAGAGATGATGAAGAAGAGAAAGTTGATGAAAAATTATTTAAAAGAATTATTGGTAGCTTAATGTTCCTTACTACAACAAGACTTGATATTGATTTTAATGTTTCACTTGTATCAAGGTACATGAATGAACATTCATAAAACCATATGAAAGCAACTAAGAGAATATTAAGGTATGTCAAAGATACCTTGAATTTTGACATACACTATTATGCTAACAATAAAATAAAGCTTATTGGATACAATGACTCAGTTTGGGAAAGTTGTTTGGATAATAGAAAATAAAATTTAAAAAATTAATTTTCACTTGGTTTAGGAGTGATAACATGGAGCTCAAAGAAGCAAAGTACTCTTATCTTCTATAGAGGTAGAATATGTTGTAGCTATTGCAACAAGTACACAAGCATTTTGGTTGAGAAAGGTACTTGAAGAGATTGGTGAAGTTCAAAATAATCCAAAAATAATATTTTGTGACAACACAAGTGCAATCAAGATTACCAAAAATCTAGTCCATAACAATAAACCTACACATATATATTTGAATATTAATTTTATAAGAGGTTTATTGAAAAATAAGGTTGTAGTTTGAAATATTGCAACACCAAACAACAACTTGTAGACATGTTTACCAAAGGTGTCAATAATGAATTTTTTTTGAGATTGAGAGATATAATTGTCTCAATACTTAGCATAAAGAGGAGTATGTTGGAGATTTATTATGACTAAGAAAAATATAAAAGCAAATTTCTCTCATGAATTTGAAGAAGCCCAAAAGTTTTTATTGGCCTTGAAGAGGCACTATGACTGTTGGACTTCTAGAATGTGAAATGAAGCGTTGTAACATTATTTATCTCTTATAAATGTAAAATATTTGTATAGTAATATGGATAAAGTATTTTAATACTTTTGAGTTCATTTGGAATGAAAAATAACATTCTATTCCATTCATTTTATGAAATACATGTTTGTTGTCCTTGATTTCTTGAAACATACAATCAACTTGTAGAGCTTATTAATTTTGTTTTACAGATCTATTTTCACATGAAATACACCATTTAAAATATTATTTTGTGTAGAATATACTCAAATTTTTTTATTTAATTATGAGTATTGTGGTCCTTTAAAGTTTGACTATCCCACTGCTGCAATTTATACTACAATTTTTGATATAATTTTTTGGTACAATTGTGTTGCTGTATTTTTGTTGCACTTTTTTGCTCTTTAGTTTTGGGTCAAATAATTTATTTGGTATCATATCTCAGCTAGTTTTTGTGTTTTAGTGAACTTGGGTTCATGGTTCATATGAAGACATTGTTAATTGGAAAATATATTTGGAAGGTAGTGGAGAGTGGTTATGAAGAAACTCTTGATTCAAACACATTATAAAGGAATGAGATGACAATAAAAAAGAAAACAAATAAGAAGAATTCATTAGCCCTCTACCACATTTAGTTTGTAAGATTTTATTTCCATGTATTGTTGTTGCCACATAAATCAAGGAGGCTTGGAAGCCTCTTTAAAAGGCTTACCAAGAGAGTGACCAAGTTAGAATGGTAAAATTACAAACCATAAATGAAGAGAGAATTTTCAAATGAAAGAGGCTGAAAGTGTGGGTGATTATTGTGTTATAGTGAAGGATGTGGTGAACAAGATGGTCATCCTTGGAGAGACCTTGAAGAAAGAGGTAGTTGTGAAGGAAGTATTGATATCTCTTACCACTAAATTGAATCATGTTGTAATATGTTTTTAGAAGAGTAAATATTTTTCTACACTAAATTTGATTGTCTAGTTGGTTCTCTTATGTTACATGAGGAAAGACTAAGAGAAACTAGTAAAGAAAATGAGGAGAATAATTTTAATTCTAAATTGATTTTTTTAGAATGATGAAGTCGTTCCAAGCACAAGTAAACAAGCACATGGAATAGGAAGATATCAAAATTACTCAATAGGTAGAGGAGGAAGAGGAATATGAGATGTTGCTACTAGAAGAGGACAAGGAAGATATGATAAAAAAAGAGTTGAATGCTACAATTGTCATAAAATGGGCTACATTGCATGATATTGTAGTGAAGACCACAAATGTAGATAGAATATCTCACTTTGTATTTGAGGATGAAGTTGCACACGATAATTTGTTTTTTTCTAATGTTATTTTTTATCAGTTAAAGAAAGATTATGAATGGGTTTTAGCAGGGTCCCTAAAATCTTATTACAAAAAGTCTTCGGAAGCCAATAGAATAGGGGAATTCAGAATAGGATTCCATCCTTAAAAAATCCAAACCACCAAGGTTGTCCTTAGGGAGAAACAACTACAACAAAACTTGAAATAAGAAACTCTTAAATGGACCCAAAAAACAACAAAATACATAAGCAACATAAAGCTAAAAAGTAGCCAACAACCACTTGGTATAGGAAAGGGATACTTAAGTCTCCTTATCAGGTTTAGCAACAACATCCTAGAATCCATCATTGGAAGTATCCATCTTAGTATCCTTACCATTTCTAAGGATGTCCTCAAGAACAATAGTCTCCTTTAAATATTCAGCAGGAGAACTGGATGCACCATAACCATAGGATTTCTTGAAAAACCATAGACTAAGTGCATTCCATAAATCAGCAAGTTGGGAAATACAGTTTATGATAGAATTGATGATGAACATATGCATGCAATGGTCAAGGTTATCCTTTTCCTCATCCTTTGACTCAATTATCAGGGATTATTTTTGCTAAGCTTTATTATTCAAATGAACAAAGGAGCGCAAGGGTTTTTACTCAAGCTCAAAATAAGTTTCATGGGATTCACTGGGTTTATTCCTTAATTGACAAAAAATATCAATAATTTTTTACCTTTTAGCAGAGAGCCTAGGGGTTCTTGAGGATTGAGGCATAGTTTGATAAGAGCTAGGTTTTATGGGAATCGAATTTGGTTTGGGAGGGGGAGACACAACAATACCTTGAGGACAATGAATTAACCAATGCTTGTACAAGACATTGAACATACCATGATGGGTAGGTAATTTATATCGATTATTTGATACGCAGTTCTCAATGGTGTAGCCAATAGAGTTAAATAAAAATTAAAAAATTTTAACTGCACTCACATCACAAAAATTATTAAAAAATGTAAAATGAAAGCTACAAAAAGCCTTATCTGGATTGTCAATTGTAACAAAATCCATTATGGGTTTTAGGACACTCCCCCAAGGAAAAGGAAACTCATCACGTCAAATCCCCACTTGAGCTTTCCTATAAATCTCCTTATCCTTGACATCCTTCAACTCAACATCCCAGTTATTCTTTTGTCTTCTTATGAATCATCCCTTAGTAGGCTAGCTAGTTAATTCAACCAAAAATTTGATATCCATATCATAAGTATTGTTATAGATGGTGATTATACTATTATCCCATGTCTCCATGAAAACCATGGTAATTTCTAGGTCCTCTTCAAATTTATAAAAAAATGAAGGAAATCCTTGCCCGAGAGGATTCCTTCAGCAATGGTGCCCATAAAAACCCTGGAAGGATTGAAAAAATTCATGATGACAACATAGGAACAAGGACACATTTGGAAAAATAGTTGAGGATGGAAGCAATGGAAAAAATCCAAAGCTTGACCAGTATAAAAAGAAACAACTAAGGGAGTAAAAATAGAAACATTCCAATGATATTATCGAAAAATGTGTTGACTGGCATGTTATGAGTAAAACTGCATGAACCAAAGTGTTCATGACAAAAAAGGTAAATCCAAACGCTTGAAAGGATCACGTGAAAATCTGAACCAAAAACCCACCTGAAGGAAAGAACAAAGTGGAATAAAAAATACAAGGAGAGACACGAGGAATGGGTTCAATGTGGATTGATGAAAGGAAAATTTGGGAAGGGATGAAGAAGCTATATGGGGTCATGGCGGTGGAAAAATGGTAGGGAATAATGACCATGGTTCAGAAAAATAAGAAATGGAGACTATCAATATGTGAAAAACCATTAATAAATCTACCTAGAAATGTGGAAAACTGACAACCAAGGTTGAAAAAACCAAAAAATATGAGATGCCCATGTATCAAGGTAGCATGGGTTCTATCAAAGTATAAATTAGGAATCATGATCATTAGATCCATTTAGAATTGGTCTGACTTGCTCTATGTCAGCGTCGGTAATACTTAAAACCAAAATTTCTTGGTTGATGTTATGTACCAAATTCTATGGGAAGCTAGTGGTCCACGTCATCAAGTTTGTAGCCTGAGCTCCAATATTTTACAAGATGTCAGTAGCTTTATTACTCTCCCTAAAAGTGTGCTGAAAAGTTATATGCTAAAAATTTTAACTAAGAGTTTTGGCTTCATTGATGCAGTTCCTTAACCTCCAGGAAAGAACTAGTCAAGAATTTTGGTATCTAGATTTTGGTTATTCTAAATACATGACTGGAAAGAAAGAGTTTTTTATTGATGTGAATGAGAATTTTAAGAACAATATCATTATTGGGAGAAACAACTCCTTGTATGTGGCTGAAAAAGCAACCATGGAGGTTGGCACTAAAGAAGGTACAAAGAATTCATGATATCTATTATGCTCCCAATTTGAAGAATAATTTGTTAAGTATTGGATAACTTGTAGAAAATAACTATAAAGTTATGTTTGATAACAATGAATGTATAATTTATGATAATAATAATATTAACCACGTGGTCATGAATACTTCTATATTAAAGAACTGAATATTTCCTTTGAATTTTGGAGGGAGTATGAACATGGCACACAAGGCATACATGGTACTTGAAGATAAGAATTGGCTTTGGCATCTCAAATTTGGATACTTGAATTTTAGAAGTCTAGAATTTTTATCTTCACAATACATGGTAAATGTACTACCTAAGGGTGGAGAACACAAGGGTATGGGTGAAGCATCGGTGATTAAAAAACATGCAAGGAAGGAGTCTCTAAAAGGAAAAGCATGGAGGGCCTCATACCCACTCCAACTTGTACATTCTGATATTTGTGGACCTATGCAAACATAAATTTTAGGTAAGTCTTCTTATTTTCTCACATTCATTGATGCTTTTTAAAGGAAGTGTTGGGTGTATTTTTGAAACATAAGGATGAAGCTTCTGGTATGTTCAATAATTTCAAAGCATTGGTTGAGAATGAAAGTGGATATAAAATAAAGTGTTTGAGAATTGACCATGGAGGAGAATTTTTTTCAAATGAGCTCAGTATTTTTTGCAAACAATATGGCATCAAGAGGTAACTCAATACAACTTATACACCACAAAAAAATGGGGTAGTTGAGGGATAAAAAAAAACCATTTCAAAAATGACAAGAAGCATGTTGAAAACAAGAGGTTTGAGCATTTCTTATTGGTATTATGAATATGATACAACAATATACACTCTCAATAGATGCTCCACAAGAGCACTACACAAGAAGACTCCACTTTAATCATGGCATGGCACAAAACCCACTTTAAGTTATTTGAGAGTTTTTGGCTATCTTGCATATGCACATGTGAATGATGAAGTGAGAAAGAAGTTAGACCCCAAGACTAAGACATGCATTCTTGTGGGATATTCTAAAGCAAGTAAGGCATATAGATAGTATAATCTAAAAAATCACAAGTTTGTAGTCTCTAGAGATGTAATTTTCTATGAAGAGGGAGTGTATAGTCATAAAACACCTACAAAAAAATTTATTTTGAAGAAGATAATACCATTGGGGGAAAACCTTTAAATGTTTCCTCTACTTCTTCAAGCCCACCTCATAGCCCATAAACAAGTTCAAAGGAGACTACACCAAGTTTAAACACAAGAAAATCATCTACAAGTCCCACCAAGAATACAAATAAAAGAAAGCAAACACTCAAAGCACATCCAACCAACCAAATGATGGAAAATAACTTATTTGGACAAGAAGCCAATTGCAAGAGTTGGACAAAGTTGTTTCAATATTGAATCAGCTCCAAATGTAAGGTGATGATGAAGAAAAACTAAAATGTGAGTTGACTAATTATGCTCTATTTTATAAAGCTGATTTATAACCTTCTTGTTATGAATATTCTTGTATTAATGATGTTTGGGTGTAAGCATTGAAAGAATAAATTTAGTCTATTGAAAAAATGATACTTCGAAACTTGTGGAATTGCCCAATGACAAGAAGATTTTTGGATCCAAGTCGGTGTAAAAAATAAATTTTCAATAGTAATGGAAGCATAGAAGGATACAAAGCAATGTTGGTTGCAAAAGGATTCACTCAAAGTTATTGTGTGTATTATGAAGAGACATTTGTTGTTGTTGCAAGACAAGAGACAATCCAAATGGTTCTTTCATTGGAAGCCCATAAATAGTAGAAATTTTATCACATGGATATGAAAAGTACATTATTTAATGGTTATATATATGAGGATGTTTATTTGTAGCAAACTCAAGAATTTTAAGTTTAAGGAATAAAAAACCATGTTTACAAATTGAAGAAATCATTGTATGGATTGAAACAAGCACCTAGAGCATGGTACTCAATAACTGATGGGTACTTCCAATATTGTGGTTTCAAAAAAATTAAGAATGACATCACACTATATTTCAAGAATGAAGGTGATGATATTATTCTTATGTGCCTCTATGTTGATGATTTGATCTATATGGGAAGTAGTTTAGATATGATGAATGATTTTATGAAGGAATTTTATATGAAATATTTAGGAATGATGCAATATTTTCTTGGTGTGGAAGTATATCAAGGTGATTAAAAAATTTTCATTTGTCAATCATAATATGCAAAGGATATGTTGAAAAAATATGTTATGAAAAGTTACAAACTAGTTTGGACACTTGTGGCACATGAAGTGTTGTGTAGAGATGATGAAGAAGAGAAAGTTGATGAGAAATTATTTAGAAGAATGATTGGGCGCATAATGTTCCTTACTACAATAAGGCTTGATATTGCTTTTGTAGTTTCACTTGTATCATGGTACATGAATTAACCATTAAAAAACCATATGAGAGTAGCCAATATAATCTTAAGGTATGTCAAATGAACCTTAAATTTTGACATACACAGATGCTAACAACAAAATGGAGCTTGTTGGATATAGTGACTCAGATTGGGAAAATTGCTTGGATGAAAGAAAATCAAGTTTTGGAAATTAATTTCAACTTGGTTTAGAAGTGATAACATAGAGCTCAAAGAAACAACTACTATTATCTTCTATAGATGTAGAATATGTTGTAGCTACTATAGCAAGTACACAAGCACTTTGGTTGAGAAAGGTACTTGAAGAGATTGGTGAAGTTCAAAATAGTCCAAAAATAATTATTTGTGACAACACAAGTGAAATCAAGATTGCAAAAAATATAGTCCATAATAGTAAAACTAAACATATTTATTTGAAGATTTATTTCATAAGATATATGATGGAAAATAAGATTGTAGATTTAAAATATTATAGCACCAAACTACAGCTCATAGACTTGTTTACCAAAGGTGTTAATAAAGAATAATTTTTAAATTGATATATAAAATTGTCTCACCACCCAACATCAAGGGGGATTATGTTCTATATTTATGCTAACTAAGAAAAATATAAAACAAAAAATTCTCCAAAGAAGAATTCCAAAATTTTCTATAGGCTTTGAAGAGTCACTATGACTGTTGGACTTCAAAAATGTGAAATGAAGGGTTGTAATACTATTTTCTCTCTTGTAAATGTACAATAGCGAAAAATAGCTATAGAAGAATGTAGATAAGGTATTGTAAAACTTTTGAGTTCTTTTGTAATGAAAAATAACATTCTATTACGTTCATTTTACAAAATACATGCTCGTTATCCCTAATTTCCTAAAACCTACAGTCAACTTGCAGAGCTTATAACTTTGTTTTGCATGTGCACTACATTGTTGGAAAGGTTATTTTATGTAGAATCTACTCACAATTTTTATTGAATTTTTAGTAGTTTTGGTCCCTCAAATTTTGATTGTACCAGCACTATAATTTTTGTTGCAATTTTGTTGCTGCATTTTGTTGCACATTTTTGCTCTTTGGTTTTGAGTCAAATACTTCAAGATCACCTTGATGAATTCCACAAGATGACTTGAAGTAACATTTAAGATAACCATTGATCAAAATAGAAAATTGTTTAGTCCGAACTATAATCAAAGCCAAAATTTCTAAGAATAGCATGTAGAAAATTCTAGGAAACCCTATCATATGCTTTGTTCATATCTAATTTCAAAAGAATACCTAGTTTTTCCATGGAATGAAAATAATGTACAGCCTCTTGTGCAATAATTATACCATCAAGAATTTGTTTAACAAAAACAAAGCTACCTTGTTTCTCTAAGATAAAAAACCCTAGAAATCCCCTCAACTTGTTTACCATAATATTTGAATTAATATTATAAATCATATTGCAAAGGCTTATTGGATGAAAATTATCAAAATATTTTGTGTCACCCTTCTTTGCAGCCAAGGTAATAAAAGTAACATTGATATCACTTATTATAGCCTTCTTTTTCTTGGCCTCTTAAATTGAAATAACAAATTATTCTTCAATAAATCCTAAATTTTTTGAAAGAAATTTATAAGAAATCCATTGGGGTCAAGTATCTCAATAGGATGAAAAGAGAAAATTACGTCATGGAGCTCTACCATAGATATATTCTTCATAAAGCTATTTTTTTGTCCCTAAGATATAATTTATGAGATATTTTGAAGAAGTTTTTCTTGTCCCTTATTATCTTGCCTAGTATATGATAAAATATTTTTGAAATAATTATGTGCTTCCTTCCTTATATATTTTTCATCGTTACTATTTCTTCCATTTGGAGTTAAAATATTTTTGATGTGATGAAAAGAAAAAAATGTTTTTGTTGTAGCATAAAAACTTTTTGTATTTCTACATCCGTCTTGGGGCAATTTCTCTCTATATTTTTGGAATAAATATGAATCTTTATTTTTCAATGCATTATGATAATCAAAAAGTAAATTTTCATTTCATATAAGAATCCTAATCTATTCCATTAATTTCTACTATCTCTTGTAAGTTTTTAAACTTAGATTCAATATATTATTTTCCTTAAAAGTATTACCAAAATATTTGGCATTCCAAATCTTCATTTGCTCCTTTAAATATTTTATCTTTTAAGCAAACTTGTACATACATGATCCTTAATATTTTGATTCATTCCACCATAAAATAACCTTCTGGAAAATCAAGGTCTTGGAACCACATAGACTAGAAGAAAAATGACATTGGATGACCATTATTAGGCAACTCATTAGTCAAAAGAAAGGGTTTGTGATATTTTTCAATTCATAATAAAATATTTGAAGAGATTGTAAACTTTATTTGCAACCATTTATTGGAAAAAAAGAATCTATCCAGTATTTTTGCTATATGAATTTCCCAGTGTGTTTATTATCCCATGTATATTGAAATATTGAGGGACTAACATCATAAATATCATTTTAATTGACAAATGAAGAAATATATTGCATTAATTTATACCATCATGGAATACCACCCTTCTTTTCTAAAGGAGATAGAACAATATTAAAATACCCTCATAGAATCCATAGATCACAATGAATCATCATTATATTTGATAAAAATATGCTAGGATCCTTTCAACATATTGAATTAGGAATAACTGTAGTTGGAGCATATATATTTATAATTCCAATTTTGATGTTTTCCTCTTTCTTGCAAAATAATCCAGCAATCCTATTAGTTTTTGCTTCTAATAATTATCCATATCATTTGAATTTGTTCCATATCATTGCAATACTACCTAAATCTCATGTACAAGAAACTACTAAGCAGTTACCCATATTCCAAATCTTCTAAAAACCATCCTTACATTCGTCATCGATTAATTTATTTTTTTATTTAAATAGATTTAATACTATAACAATCTATTAATTCCTTAATAACTCTTTTTCTAGGGGAATTATTCATACCCCCTAAATATTCCATGATATCATTCTCATGATCAATACTTCCTATTTTTATTAGTGGGCTTAGCCCCATTTATTGTTAACACCTATGATATTTTTATTTGGATTCCCAAATCAATATCCTTTTGAGATCATTTTTCTCTTTGTTCTTATGTTAGAGTAGATGCTAGGGTAATTTATTTATTACCTTGGTTAGTTTAGTTATTACATCATTTTATAACCATGAACATATTCATTTTTAGAATATATTATGGTTAGTAGGTTAGCATGATTTACTAGGGTTTTGGTTGTTAGCATCATATTATATTTGGTTGGCTATGAACTAAGGATATTATTCATGTGTTTCTTAAGGCTATCTTTAGCCTAAGGTTTTGTATTTATATGCATTTATTATTAATATATTTCTAATGTTTGCATTCAATTATTTCATTGGTATCAGAGCATAATTGGGTGAGCAAGTTTTTATAGGAAGCAATTGACTAGGTAATGGGGTATAAATCCCATAGGACCCTCTCCTGATGCTTGCACAAAAATCGATGCATAGTGGAAATTCTCTTCAACATGCATCCCAAGGCTATCTACAGGAGTTGACATTTTTTGCATAATTTTTTTTGCAAATTTCTACATAGAATTTTTTTTCATTTGGTGGATATTGCATGAATTTTTTGTTCATTTTTTTAGCTCCTACCACCAATTTGGATGACAAACTGACAAGAGAAGATCCTATTGGTGTTATACTGCACACTGATAGCATGCATGTGGGCCCTTTTATGGGTGGTTGTCACATAAAATCTCATCACTAAAACTGACCACAAAACCTAGACAACGACTATGATAGTCTGACATCAAGATGACCCTTCGACGCAGAAAAATCTAACAACCTCTACAAGGTTCATGCTGACAGCTCCAAGCTGACACAAATACCACCAAATTTGTATACTTCATGAAAGTCCAGGATATGACACCACCTATGATGTCACTATAATGCATCTCCAAACCACTAGCGTGGATCCCTTAAATATGTCACCCTAGGCATAGATCCTAAGGCATGATGTGGCAACCCATGTGATGACCTGCTATTGACCTGGCGGGTGTGAGTTTTGCTACTTCAAACCTGCTAATATGGTATCTGACCCCTCTCAAAGTTGATGTGGTATCCATATGGTGTGTGATAAGTGACATCCTTTGATTTGTTGTTGATTGTGTTGATGTCGTAAATTATGGTTGGTTGGACCATGCGTTGACATGGTGGATTGTGGTTGGCTGAGCCACTGCAATGTGGTGAAAGCTTATCAGTTTGCATGCCTAGCAAAAGGCTCATCCACTGATAACCTACATGTAATCATGAAATAATAGGAAAAATATTGGTTTTAAAGTAGTTTACATGCGCTTTTGCAACGCATGTGGGACAATTAGTCCTAAAGCTTTTTAGGGATTTATTTTTTTTCCTGCCTCCTATTGGAGGTTGAAAACAAAGACACCAATTGTGTCTTTTAGACTCGTTTGACCCTCCATACGATAAAATATAGAACCCAGATATTAGGTCGTAAGCTCTAGGTTGGGATTAAATCACGTTGACAACACAAAAACTTTTTTTTTATTTTTTTTTTAAACAAACCAAGGTCGTGCATGTTTTAAAAGGTAATTTTTTCAAAAAAATAATTAGTTTGCAACTTTTAAATGTTTTTTAATAATTTAATATTAATTTAAATAAAAATATATATTTTTTAAATTAATAATTTTTTTAGTTAAATTGTATTATTATTAAATTAAATATTTGAATAACATTTTACTTTTGTAATTAAAAACAAAGCAAAGAAGATCCATATTGCAAAACTAATTATAATAGTATTTTTGTTTTCTCAAAATTTTGAGATGTAATACAAATAACACATTTTTTTTGCAAATCTGGGATTTCTTTAAAATTTTCTCAAAATTTTTTAGAGTAAGAGTTTTTTTCTCATGAAAAATAGACCTTGGGTCCACTAATACCAAGTCATATGTCGACTGGTTTTGGAAAGCCTTTCAAAATATTGTCATGTGTCGACTTGAATTGAAAGGTATGTTAACTTGTTAAATTTGCAAAGCAAAGGGACGACAAGATATTGTGATTCATTTTTGCAAATTTGTCACACAAAGGGGAGCACTTGAAAATCAATTTTTTTTTGCAAAATAAAATGCAAATTGTGCATTTTTTTCTCAAACTTTTGGGATGTAACACAAAATATTACACATTCATTTTTGCAAAATGGAGAAAGATATCATCACATTGAATATCTACATTTTCACAATCTTGTTTATTTTACAAACAAAAGGGGGGACAAACCAAGCATTGGATTCTTCTTTTGCAAAATTGTAACATAAGGGGAAATTGTGAAAATCAAAGGTTGAAGCATTGAAACTTGTTTATTTTACCACACAAAAAGAAAGGCAATTGTTTTTGTCAAATTCTTTGCAAAATTTTAAGACAAGGGGAGACATTGAATATTAATTTTTTTACACACCAAAAATCAAAATTTTGTTGCAAAAATTATTGTAATAAGGTGCATTTTCGATAGCATTTGACACCTTTTGTTAAATTTGCATTGTTAAGAATATGTGCATTTTTGATAGAATCTGAAACCTAAGCGTTAAAAATTTGTGGGCACTTTTGATGGTTTGTTGCATTTAAATTCCTCTTTTTTGTAATTACCTCTTAAATTAAAATCAAGTGATCAAAGGACCCCATATTTTACACCAATTTATGTAATTTACTGCGTAGGTAAAGCCAATTTTTTGATATTTACTCCATAAAAACCTAAAATTCACTCTTCTTGTTTGGATTAAATTCCTCCAATAGATCATCCTTCTACAGAAGGGTTTTTAGGCATGTGCCATTAAATATCAATCAAAGTGAAATTCTCTTTCACTACTTATTGTTTGGCTTAAAATTGATTAAACTAATTATCCTTATTTAGGAGGATTTTTAGGTAGGTGCCATTAAATATCAATTAGAGTGAAAGAGAGACCATTTTGGTGCAATAAGGAACCTTTACAATGGCTACAATAAACAAGTATCTCAATGATACCCAGTTGCTTAAAGGTTCTAATTATTTTGCATGGAAAACCAAAATGAAGGCTATTCTTAGTGTAGAGGAATTATGGGATATAGTGACAAACACTATAAAAAGACCCACTAAACCAAGAGCAGATCAGAAGGTATGGGATAAAATGGACAATAGATTTCTCATGCTAATTTTACTAGCTACTACTAATGAAATTCATCCTCACATTTGTGATGCTCAGCATGGTAAAGAAGCGTGGGATGCTTTATCTATCATTTTTGAAGGGAATACTGAAGAAAAAATTCTTAACCTTCAATAAGAAATTCATACTTTCCATATGAATTTAGGTGAGATAGTAGAGTTATTCCTCTATAGAGTGGCAAAAATAAAATCAAAACTGAATGCTTCAGGAGAAAAATTTGAAGATAAGATCTTGAATTTGATATTTTTAAGGGCTCTTCTAGACTCTATAAAATGTTAATAAAATCCATTCAAGTGTCTCAAAGAAAAGTGACATTTGTTGATTTAGTAAATTTACTTCAAACTGAAGAAGCGAATCAACTACACAAATATGCAGTGTCCAACAGTGCACTTTACATAAACAAACAGGGTCAAAAGAAGAAGGGGGGTCATATTCCAAAGATAAGGGCAAGCAACCTCAATTAGAAAAGAAGTTTTGCATAACTTGTCAAAAGGATGGCCATTACACCAATCGGTGTTGGTTTAAAAATAAGCAAGACAAAAAGGGCAAAGGCACACCATAGAGGAAAAATAGACAACAAAGAGGACATGTTTCTATTGAGGTTTTTTATTTTGATTCGGAAAGAGCACACAAGGTGCTCATGATCCATACAACTTCTACCTAAGGGAGATAGATTTGTAAACCTAGGCAACACCATTGGAAACCTCTTTTTAGGATTCATAAATAGCAAATATTTTTGTTTGAAGTAGTTGCAATAAAGGGGGGTTTGTACCTCTTTTTAGGCTTCATAAATAATAAATATTTTTGTTTGAAGTACTTGTAATAAAGGGGGGATTTTAATAGTGAAAATTTTGAAATTTACCTAGGAGGTAATCTTTGTAAAAGCCTTAAAAAGCTTCATAAGTTGCAAATATTTTACACTTAGGGGGGATACAAATTTATTTCCTACCTCACAGAATATTTTTCTAAAAAGGGAGGATGACTTATAAGGGTGCACTTTCATCAGAGACTGACACCTTAGTAAAAATTCTTGCAAAAATTCCATTACAACATGCTTTGAAAAAAGGGGAAAACTTATATGGGTGCATTTTCAGCAAAAACTGACACCTTAGCTACCTTATCAAAACTTTTGTAAAATCATATTGTATTATATTGAACCTCATATGTAGTGATCTACTCTAGTACACCTATCGGTTGTAGTGACTGGTTACCCATGCAATCCGATAGGATGAAAATATTACAATACAACCATTTATTTTTGTTAAAGCAAAGTGAGGGATGACCCACTTTTTTCTTGAGTACTCAAGAAAGTACTTATTTTTCGTAGATCTAGAGGTGAAAGATCTAGAGGTGGACCTAAGAAAGAGTAGTTAGAGCCATGAGCCAGAGCAGCTCAGCCAAGATAAAAGAAATTATGTATGGATTCTATATGAAAGGTAAATCCTATGGTAGACCTAGTGCTAGATCCAGTGACAGACTAAGTGGTAGTGCCAGAGGTGATGATCGAGTGGCAGTTTCACAAGAATATCCAGAGATAGTCTAAGAGGTATTCATCCAAAGGTAAAATTAGAGCCAAATTCAAAGCTCAAGCCAGAGCAAGAACCATCATTTTGGCCTCGCTCTTCTCCACCTGCTAAGCTCTGTGGGTTCCGCAATTCAGTGGACAAGATCTACAATACAGGTTCCACCATTCAGTGGACAAGATCTGGATCGGGTTTGACCATTTGGTGGACAAGACCTAGAGTCAACAAACCAACATCTTTCATTTTCTCTCCTTCACATTAAGGGGGATGTTAAAGTAATTATCCCATTACTTGGATAATATCTAGATTCCTATCTTGGATAATATCTAGATTCCTATATTGGGTAATTACCATTTTCTATTTGGGATAGAATATAAGTTACTACATTCCTACCGGCGAACAAGTTGCAGATATCTTCACAAGGCACTTTCATGTGTCAAATTTGAGTTGTTTCGCAACACTCTTTGTATTTCAAAATAATGTAATAAAGGGGGGATGTTAGGGTAGATGCTAGGGTAATTTAATTATTACCTTAGTTTAGTTATTACATCATTTTATAACCATGAAGATATTCATTGTTCGAATATCTTATGGTTAGTAGGTTAGCATGATTTACTAGGTTGTTAGTTGTTAGCACCATATTATATTTGGTTGGCTACGAACTAGGGATATTATTAATGTATATGCATTGATTATTAATATATTTCTAATGTTCACATTATATTAATTAAGCTTTTATGGCATTCTCCTCCTATTCTTTCCAATACTCTCATCTTCATCTCTCTTTTATTCTTTTTTTAATTTTTCATATTGTTCATAATGATACTTTATATTCTAAATATTTGTTTCCCTAAATAATTGCAAGTGCAAGGAATAACCTCAATATAATTTTCTTCTTTATATTTCCCTAAAAATTCTAAATTGCATAGATGATCCTCCATAGTAATTACTTTCTTATGTTGGCTTGGAAACCCTAAATTTCCTTGGATATCCTCCATAAGATTTTATTTATTATACTATTCTTGAAACCCTAAAGTGCAAGGAATATACTCTATCCTACTTTCATTTTTATTGTAAGAAGGTGATTTAATTGGATTAAGCTTGAACTCCTTCACCTCATTTGCTTTCAAATTCACTTCCCTATCTTCCTTTGCTTTAAATTTTTTCTTTTCCTCTTCCTTCACACCTATAGCCCCTTCTATATTTGAACTTGTGTAATGTACTTCCTCATCCCGCAAATAATATTTTCTTCTAATGGTTGATTCAAGTGAGTTGTAATGACCTCCTCCATCTAATGATGTAGAGGGATTTTTATTGCTACTTAGGAGTGGAAAATTCTTGATTTGACCTACTTCTCCTATGATATGATCTCCTTATTTCAAATTGAAGCTATCCTCATACCCATAAAATTTCATCTCTTCCTCCATCATTTTCAATTTTTAGTCTCTTGTCATATGCCCGTTTCCATGATATTTGTGACATCAAAATGCAATATTTTCATAATCCACTTATTGACCCTATTCTCTTGATTCAAATGTAATCCTAGTTGTATTTGGTAAAGGGTTTAAAATATTCATGGCAACACATATTTGAGTGTATATAATATGCCTTATCTCCTTAGTATTTGGTCTCTCCTAGATGAAATCACTTAGAGTATTACCAATATTATTAAAAATTTCCATATTGATGAGTTGATAAGGAAGTCCAAAAATACTAATCCATACTAAAAGTCTTTTAATAGTTTTTGTTTCCATAAAAAATTCTCACTCTAAAGTCTTAAATATAATGCATATTTACCCCTGAACAATGGGAATCCATCCATTATTTTATCCCTTATTTTGAACTAGAGAAAATAATGAGGAAAAATATTTTTGGAAGTAAAGCCATGGAGTAATTTGAATTCAATGTTCACTTCCACTTGATCCAATTTTGAATCTTAGAAAAAAATGGCCACTATCCATAAAATCTACGTATTAATCCTCTATATTTAAGAACCATTATATCATGCTCAATAATCTCTTCCTTGATATTCATTTTTGGTGTCGAATATGCTACCTAGATATGGTTTTCCATAGATTTATTCTTCCTCTTATTGCTAGATAGGGCATTCATACTTCCAACTAGCTCATTCTTACTTTTCGTAAGGGCTTTCAAAAATGACTTTCTTTTCATATTACCTAGATTTTATTCAAATGAATTCTGTAAATTCTCCTAAGATCTACAATATGAAGTGCCACTTATTTCGTAATCACACTTTACTTTATACTTCTTGTTCATACTTCCTCTTCTATCTCAGCTTGCACTCGCTCCCAATTATTTATTAATGTTGAATAAAGATAATGTTTGATTTATTTTATTTTATTTTTTTATTAAATTAATAAATTTATTAAAACCAGGGCATTTGAAAGGTGCCCTAATACCTTGTACAATAGAGGATAAAAAAGGAACAGAAGAAAGAAAATTTGAACTGCAAGCTAAAATAGAATTACAACCTCAAAAATACATCCTCATACTAAAAGGAGCCAACAACCTTAGACAAACAAGAATTGAGAGAAATGCCAGACCTCAAAAATAAGCGGTCCTCGACCAAAAAGGAACTCAAAAATACGTGATCCACCACCATAGAGGACCCAAAAAAATAGAGGAAGAACCGTCAGCCGTCAAGGGGAATATCCAACTGCATGAGGGATGAAGCAACACCTTCCAGACCAGCAAATTTCACATCTATTTTAGAAATATCCTTAGTGCTATCCTTGGGAACAATAGTGCATGCCTCCTTAGCAATCCCCATTACATATTCATCGTTGAAAACATATTTGAAATCATTTTTGGTGTCGAAGGACACCTCAGCACCGGCTAGGGCTGAAATATTTTTGAAATTGTCACAGAAGAACAAGAGGCTAAGTGTATGGTGTTGTTATTTAAGGGTTGAAATCACCTTTGCAATGGCCAAGTGAGAATTTTCAAGATGGTCAATGGTGGCAGAAGTAGCATGCATAGCCATCTTGTGAATATATCTTTCGACAAGGTCAGGAGAATTAGAATTATCCTTTGGAGTTTTTACAGAGTTAGATGGAGGGGTTTTGATGAATTATTTATGTTTCAGCCTTTGGGAACTATGGACATGGGTCTTTTCAACTTTTTCCTTATTTTTGGCAGAGAAATCAGAAATAGATTTTCCCCCTTTCTCTTTTATTTTGGATTTTGAGGTTTTAGGGTTCAGGGTTGAGGACGAATTCTCCTCATCAGAATCAGGGGCAGGGAGATTAAATAAAGGGAATTGCAGAAGGAGGTACTTGTAAAGGACCTTAAAAAGACCTTGGTGATAAGGTTTAGTCTCATACTTTTTGGAATGGTTGGTGGTGATGGTATAGTCCATGGACCAAAATACGGCAGCGGGAATGTTCATCATTTTTGAGTCCCAGAAATGATTTACAAATGCAAGATGAAAATAAAATAATTGAGACTCAGGGTTATCATAAGTAAAATATTGCATTATTGTCTTAAGGATTTCTTTCTAGGGTGTTGACAAGTCATGGTGAAACAAACCTTTTTTTACCTTATTGTGGATGGGTGAATTTTTCTCAAAGAGTGTCAACTCTGCCTCCCAGTTGTGCTTGTTTCTTCTGATGTTTTTTCCATCCAAGTCTTGCCCTATTAGGTTCACCAGTAGCTCAAGGGAAATTTGGAAATGGACACCATGGATGGAAACTAAACCATTGTCCCAAGTTGTCATGAAAGCCTTAGTTGTCTCGTCATCCACCCTAGAGAACAGATTAAAAAAATTGATGATCCCATGCTTATCCTTAAACATATAAGTAGAAATGAAATCTAATTCAACAGTTTCAGGCTCAATGAAAACAACTTTCCCTTCCTTCATGGTGACAAAAAGAATTAAGGAAGGAAGGTAAATGGCTATAAAAAGACACATATCAAAAGGAACATAAATGGAATGATATGTTTGCTGAAAATACCATAGGAGAAATAAATATAAAGTGATGCTTGACCAACAAGGAAAACCTTGGCAAAAAGAATAATTATGGTTAGAAAATTGGGCATGACACAGAAAAGGATGATGAAAATGGGTAGGAATAATAGGGCAGATCATTGTCCCAAGGAATATGGATCTTCTAGTGATACTCATGTAATAAGGCCAATGGCAAAAGTAGACACAAAACCCCGAAGGGATTGGGATGCACATTCCAAAAATCCTCAGGAGAATACAAAAGGTAAATCGTTTAGACAGGGTTCTTGAAAAGGTAAAATTACAAGCATCATTCTACACGAGATTGAAATGATTTAAAATTAGGATGGACATGGCATCGGGATTCCTCATGGAAACGATTATCAAAAAATAAGGGGCATAAGTAAGAGGCGGTGGAGAACTTGAAATTATCAACATAGAACCCCTTTTCAAAGGAAGATAATGAGAATGATGAAAAAAATCTAAATTTTGGAATTTTTTGGAACTTTGGACATGGGCCCAATGAATCACGAAAAAAAGGAAGTCTTGGATAATGAAAAAATCAATGATTTCGAGATTCATCACCCAGATGGTATTTTGATCATAATTTTCCAACTCAACAACTTCACTGGGGAGGACATCCATCCAAGTCATCAAACCTTGAGCATTAATGCCAATGTTGGCTAATTTGTCAGCTACAGAATTGCCCTCCCTAAAAATGTGTTGAACCACAACATTGACTTGCTGACGAAGAATTTGCTTACTTTCTTTGATAAGATTCCTGATCCTCCAACTGCTGGGTTTGGATGTTTTTAAGAAATTTATGATATTAAGAGAATCTCCTTCAACAATGATTTTTCCTAGAATGTCCTTTAGAAATTGAAGGGCTCTCCACACCACTTTAGGTTTAGCATAATGATTTGATTGGATTCCTAAAGGTTCAAAAAAGGAAAATATGGAATTGCCACTATGATCCTGGAGGATTCCTCCAACCCCAACAACACTAGGATTGTCTTTTGCAGCACCGTGAAAATAAAGCTTGACCCACCCAAAGGAAGGAGGTTGCCATTTGATGTTGGTCCTAGATGAAGACTGAGTAACAGGGCTTAGGACATCAATGCAAATATCACAAGACTTCAAGATGCCCTTCTCAAAATATGAACAAGGAAAAGGATAAAAAAGAGCAACAAGGGCATTTTCCTTAGCATAAAGGATGATTTTGCTGGCAATAATGTTGGCATCCAAAGCTTTCAAGTCAAAGATTGTTTTGTTGTGTTCTAACCATATATGCTAAATGAAATGATGCAAACAGAACTTCCAAAGTCCTTTGAGTATGGGATTTTTGAAAGGAATTGGCCACTGTTGGAATAAATCAAAAATTGAAGGAGGACAGACCCATAAAATCTTGAAGGTATGGAAAAGTTTGTTAAGCACCATTATTGAATAGGGATAAAATAAGAAGAGATGAGAAGTACATTCCCAATCAAAAAGGTAGATATGGCATCTGTTAGACAAATGAATACCTCTTTTAATGATATTCTCCATGGTAAGGATGCAATCTTGAATAAATAACCAAGAAAAGGAGGCAATATTAGGAATCAAATATTTAGTCCAGATAAGCTTGAATGGGATAGGATTATCAATACTATTGAGAGAAAGCAAGTAAGTTGATTTGAATGTGAAATCTCTAGAATCAGTAGGTTCCAAAATAGGACAATTAATATGTTCATTTAAAGGAATTATGATAGTAGAAAGTAGATTGTATAAATAGGACATTTCATTTTAATGATCAGGGATATTAATACTTCTCCATATTTTATGACCATTAGTAGAAGAAATGAAATCTGCCACTAGAGGTCCAACCAATTGAATAGTAGTATTCCTCAGCCTTTGAAACATAGGATTTTGATTGAGAGGATGATCCCTTATTCATTTGTCATCCTAGAAATAAATAGAAGTGCCATTACCAAATTTCCACCTTATACCCTTGATCAAAAGGGAACGAGCTACACAAATAGCCTTCTAGAAAGCAAATCCGGATGAAGGTACCTCTCCATGAGGGAAATGTGATCCTTGAAGATATTTCCTTTTTATCATCTTGACCCAAAGAACATTATCATTAGAAATCAAATGCCAAGATTGCTTAGCAAGAAGGGAGAGATTTAGAGGATAAATTATTCTAAGACCTAATCCTCCAAATTCTTTAGGCTTGCACACTTTATCCCAAGCTACCAAATGAAATTTGTGCTTATTTTTAGATCCTGTCCAGAGGAAGTGTTTTTGAAATTTTTCCATTTTTTCATAAACACCTACTGGAGCTTTGAACAAAGAAATGAAGTAAACATGAATGCTATAGAGATAAGCCATGGTGAGAGTAATTTTCTATTGGAAATTTTGGGTACTTTGGATACATTGCATTTGCTCAAGTGTATAAGTTGTCATTGATGTCAAGAAGCTCTTGAAGGAATTTGATTTGATGTCAAATAATTTTTTTTGATGAAGGTTACGGCATGACAGTTTCAAAGGTCTTTTGTAAAACCCAAGTTGGAAGGTTTAAAGATTAAAGGTGGATGCATTAGTTTAATGCATTTGGGTCTAGGAGGAAGTATTTATTTAAATAATTAAAAACCTTGTTAAGGTTCCCTTTAATTATTTTTAAATAAATATTAAATTATTGTTTGCAATGGGTTATACTAACCCATGGCGCTATGTTTTAAGATTGTGGGCGCTAGCCAAGACCTCTGTCGATGTGTTAAACTCCTTGTCGATGTCAAGAGCTTATGGTAAAAATGCATATAAATCTTCCTCGATGAAAATCAAGAATGATCTCATCCGCATTTTTGAAAAGAGTTGCTCGTTGTGATTTCGTGATCCGTTGTTCGGATTTCTTCTCCGATTGTGTCTTCACCGTTTTCATAAACCTGCTGTTCGACTGTGTCTTCGTCGTTTTCGTGAATCTTCTGTTCATTTTTTTTTGTACTCGTCGTTTGTCATAAATCCGTCATAAGGTTTTTGTCTTTGTGTTCACGTCAGAAGAAAGGGAGGCACTGTTGTTTTATTTAATCCCTGTCGTAGAAGGAACAAGGCTAACAGTGTGAGGTTTAAACCTCACCGGGTGCATTTGGCACACCGATAGTGGCTAGGCTGTTGGCGCGCCACCCGAATGGGAGGTTCCACGTTCAAATAATGTGAAAGGGTTTTTCATCATGAAGTGGACGCAACGGGTGGTGTTAGAATTCATGCACAATTTCTCCATAGCATGATTTTTGATGTTGGCCAAGGTATTTTCGAAATTAATTTTTGCTAAGTGTATTTTGCGGATGGAGGAAGTTTATTAGAGGGAAAAATAGCTTAGGAGTTATAAGGAGTCTAAAGCTTGTTTTATTTTGATAAAATATTCTTTTGAAGGTGTTGTTTGAAATATCTTATTGCATTCTTATGAGAGATAAATTTTATTTTTGATAAGACTATAAGGGAGAAATAAGGTGTATAAGGGATAAATTTTTCTTGTAATGTTGAGAGTGCTTTTGGTTGATTATGGAAATGAAAGCATGATTTTTTAAGGTTAAAATTGCTTCTTGTGTGAAGTTGTGAAACCTTAAGTGGGCAGCTTTGAGATTGACATTTGCTTTCATTAAATTGGTAATAATCAAGCTATTCTTCTTTACTTGGTTAAAGTGTTGGGCTTACTCCTTTGTTGATGATTTGAAAAGTTGTTTTGTGCTATTGTGATTTGAGTTGGTGGATGCTTTTTGTTAAAAAAATATTGGAGAGAAAATGAGTTCTACTTGTTTCCTTTTCTAATGTTGATTGTGAAATGCTTCAAGGTTGTGTTTTGAGTTGAATGGTGTTGATTGAACCTTGTTTGATGAGCATTGTTGTTGAAGCCCTAATTGATGGTGAAAAGAACATGAGTATCATTGTTATGTGATTCTTTGCATATTTGGCAATTGTTGGGGTTTCATGTTCTTGAAATAAAGTCTATCCTATCCATTTCAGATATTGAGTTGAGTTTTCAGATTTGAGATTGAGTTTGAGTTGAGTTGATTTGAGTTGAGTTTTGATATTGGGAGTTGAGTATAGAACATATTGAGTCTCTAAAAATTCTCTTTATGCTTCTATGAGTCTGACAAATCACATTGGGTCTCTAACAATTCACCTTGTGATTTCATACTAAGAGTTTTTTTTTTTCTTGGTGAGCTTGCTGAGTTTTGGATAGGTTTCGGTGGGGACTTGTGAGTAGTTTTGGACAGGTTTCGGTGGGGACTTGTGAGCAGATTTGGACAGGTCCTAGTAGAGGACTTGTGAGCTGAGTTTGATATTTCTATCAGATAACTTGAGGACAGAGGTGCACTGGTTCTTTGAAAAGAACTTGAGGACAGATTTGGCAAGTCTTTGAGAAGGCTTGTGTGTAGAGGATTGATTTGTTCAAGCGTTGGACATATCTGATAGACAGAGGAAGACTTGTACTAGACCGACTGACTATGTTTGGTATAGGTTGTTGAGCTACTATGGACGTGATCATAGAAGGCAAAGGTCTCTTAGGCTAAGCGTTGAGGACAGGAGGTCTCCGGTGGAAAGGAGTTCCATGTGTTGGCAAGAGGTAGAGGCAGTTGATCTTCTGAGGGATCATTTCCAGAGCAGAGGGGAAGGTATCTCCTTTGAGTAGAGGCTCATAAATTTTTATTAGGGGAAGGTATCTCCTTTGGGATGAGGCTCATAAATATTGTAATTGGGAAGGATTCCCAAAGAACTTTGAGATAACTTTTAGAGAAAAGTTTTATGGACGTAGCCCAACCATTTTGGGTGAACCATGTTAAAATTGATGTCACTTTGTGGATGATATTGTGCATTGCTTTGATATTTCTTTGGGTATATTTCTTTACTATTTTAAAGTATAAAGAAAAAAATAAAAATAGGTCTTATACTGTTCACCCCCCCCTCTCAATATAAGCTTGTGTTCTTCAATTGGTATCAGAGCGGATGCCTTCGAAAAGTTTAATAGCTTGAAGGAAAAGCTAGTAAAGAACACAATGGATCATTCAAGTGGCAATGCAGCACCTATTCTTGATGGGTCAGATTTTGGTCTTTGGAGTGCAAGGATGAAGGTTCATCTAATGGCACTTGGGAATGAGGTTTGGCAAGTGATTGAAGATGAGTACACTATTCCTGAACATGGTACTAATACTAAAGAAGAAAGGCTCCTACATCATAGCAATTCAAATGCAATGAATGCAATCCTGAAAGGCTTATAAAAAGCAGATCTCACCAAAGTGATTCACTGCAAGACAACTAGTGAAATGTGGAAACAATTGAAGGTGGTTCATACAGGTGATACAAATGTCAGAAAGGCCAAGTTGAGACACTTCAAAGGCATGTTTGAACAACTCAAGATGAATGATGATGAAAATATTAGTGACTACATGCTTCGTATGGATGAGGTTGTTAACTCCATGAAAGACTTAGGTCTTGAGCTTGCTGAAAATGATGTTTGTGATAAGATTTTAAGATCTCTTCCTAATAGATTTAGTGAAAAGATTTCTGCTATTGAGGAAGCTAAAGATTTGGATAAGTTGAAAAAGGATGAGCTCCATAGTATACTTGCAGCATTTGAGTTGAGAACTCAAGTGAAGGTTGATGTCAAGAAAGAGGCGACTTTCAAGGCTACCAAGAAATCCAAGGGTAAACAGCTTCAAGATAGTGATGAGTCTTCTAGTGATGAAGAGGCATATTATAGTAAGAAAGGCAAGTTCTCTAGAAAGCACAAAAGTATGAAAAATATAAGATGTTTCAATTGTGGAAAGTTTGGTCATTATGCTACTGACTGTATTGTTCCCAAGAATGAAAGTGATGAAGATAAATAGGATTCTAAGAGCAAGGATTCTGAAAAGCACAAGCATCATAGGAAGAACAAATATGAGCACAACAATCAAGGAAAGAGGTATTCTCACAAGCACAAGAAGAGTTTATACCTAGAAAAAGCAAGTAAGTGTTCTAGTAGTGATAGTGAAAGTTATTCAAGTGATGATGAAAATGAGATGTTGTTCATATCAAAAAAAGAGGAAGAACCGAAACATAGATTCATTATCATGAAATGTCTTATATGTGGAAACTTTGGTCACCTTGAGGATGATTGCACAAATAATGATTTGGTTTCTAGTATGTATGAGGATGCTTCATAAAACTATGAGGAATATGCATGTATGGTTTTTGAAAAGGGTAGCACCTCGAGTGATAAGAAATATAAAAGAGGCTTTGATGATTCAAAAAGCAAACAAATAGAGGAAGATATAGAGGAAGGTGAAGTAGATATTGAAGGTAAACTTATTAGTGCTCTTAGTGCTTTGAAAAAGGAAAGAAAGAAGAATGCTAGACTCAAGGATAAGTTAGATGAATGTTGTATGGAGAGAGATGATCTTATAGAAAGTCTTGACTTCTCTATAGCTAAGACACAAGAACTCAAGGATGAGTTAGAGTCTAAGGTTATTGAGTATAGTGAGTTAGAATAGAAAATGGCTTCTTTGAAAGAGGAAACTAAAGAGTACAAGGATAATCTTTACAAGTTTCAAGATAGCTCCAAAAAGGTTAAGTCACTCATCAAAGGTCAAAGAAAGACAACAGATAAAACAGGCCTTGGTTTTGTTAAGCCACACAAGGAACAAGTTGGAGAGTCTAGTAAGAGACTCCAAAAGGAAAAGATTTTTGATGAGGAAAATATTTCAGAAAAGGAGTCCTTGAATGATAGATGCACAGAAATAGAAAATAGAATTCAGAATGAGAAGAAGAAGTATTAAGGACCCAAGAGGTCAAATAAAGGAAAGTTTTAAGGTAGATGTTTTGCTTGCCATAGGTTTGGTCACATGGCTTCACATTGCATGACTCAAGTGAAGAAGTTAAATGACAGTTTCAAAAGTGCTAGCTACTTTCAAGGGTATTGTTACTCTTGTAAACAGTTTGGGCACAAGGTAGTCTATTGCAAGGTAAATAACAGGAACAGGTTTGATCAAAATAGGTTTGGTCAGAATAGGTTTGGCAGAAAAGGTTTGGTCAGAACAGGTTTGGTCAGAATAGGTGGATTCAAAGATCAGGTTTACCTTAGAGAAACAACATCATCAAGTGTTTCAAGTGCAACAATGAAGGTCACATAATCGGACAGTGTAGAGCTGAAATTCCAAAATACAGGAACAGGGAATAGTGGCATGATCAGGTCCAAGTATCAAGGCATGGACAAGAACAGGGATGAGAACAAGAACAAGAACAGTGACAAGAACAGGAATATGGAAAAAGAGTTCAAGAGAAGGCCCGACAAGGAAGTTATAGATGCTGATGATGATTAGTGCCTAATGGGAGTTTTACTCCCACCCCAGAATTAATCACCTCATCAGGAGGTGGGGGAGGGACTGAGATAAGAGGCTCATTCTTATACCCGAGCCCCAAAGGTGACCCTTTGCCATTGATGACAAAGGGGGAGAGATATGAGTAAGGGGGAGAGCTTCAAAGTGAAGAAGAGAGCTTCAATTCAGGGGGAGCAAAACTTCAAAGGAAGATTCTCAGTTGTGGGCATAGTTGGTCAGTTTTTAGCACAGTTGGTTTCAGTTTTGGCTCTTGAGAAGTGTTTTCAATAAAGGTTTGCCATCAATGACAAAGGGGGAGATTGTTGGTAATTTTGGGTACTTTGGGTACATTGCCTTTGCTCAAGTGTATAAGTTGTCATTGATGTCAAGAAGCTCTTGAAGGAATTTGATTTGATGTCAAATAATTTGTTTTGATGAAGGTTATGGCATGACAGTTTCAAAGGTCTTTTGTAAACCCCAAGTTGGCAGGTTTAAATATTACAGGTGGATGCATTAGTTTAATGCATTTGGGTCTAGGAGGAAGTATTTATTTAAATAATTAAAAACCTTGTTAAGGTTCCCTTTAATTATTTTTAAATAAATATTAAATTATTGTTTGCAATGGGTTATCCTAACCCATGGCGCTATGTTTTAAGAATGTGGGCGCTAGCCAATACCTCCACCGACGTGTTAAAATCCTCGTCGATGTCAAGAGCTTATGGTAAAAATGCATATAAATCTCCCTCGATGAAAATCTAGAATGATCCCATCCGCATTTTTGAAAAGAGTTGCTCGCAGTGATTTCGTGATCCACTGTTCAGATTTCTTCTCCGATTGTGTCTTCACCATTTTCGTAAACCTGCTGTTCGACTGTGTCTTCACCATTTTCGTGAATCCATTGTTCATTTTTTTTTGTACTCGTCGTTTGTCGTAAATCTATCGTAAGGTTTTTGTCTTCGTGTTCGCATCAGAAGAAAGGGAGGCACTGTTGTTTTATTTAATCCCTGGCATAGAAGGAACAAGGCTAACAACATGAGGTTTAAACCTCACCGGGCACCTTTGGCGCACCGGTAGCAGTTAGGCTATTGGCGCGCTACCCGAATGGGGGGTTCCGTGTTTGAATAACGCGAAAGGGTTTTTCATCGTGAAGTGGACGCAACAGGTGGTGTTAGAATTCATTTATAATTTCTCCATAGCACGATTTTTGATGTTGGCCAAGGTATTTTCGAAATTAATTTTTGCTAAGTGTATTTTGCGGATGGAGGAAGTTTATTAGAGGGAAAAACAACTTAGGAGTTATAAGGAGTTTAAATCTTGTTTTATTTTGATAAAAGATTCTTTTGAAGGTGTTGTTTGAAATATCTTATTGCATTCTTATGAGAGATAAATTTTATTTTTGATAAGACTATAAGGGAGAAATAAGGTGTATAAGGGATAAATTTTTCTTGTAATGTTGAGAGTGCTTTTGGTTTATTATGGAAATGAAAGCATGATGTTTTAAGGTTAAAATTGCTTCTTGTGTGAAGTTGTGAAACCTTAAGTGGGTAGCTTTGAGATTGACATTTTCTTTCATTAAATTGGTAATAATCAAGCTATTCTTTACTTGGTTAAAGTGTTGGGCTTACTCCTTTGTTGATGATTTGAAAAGTTGTTTTGTGCTATTATGATTTGAGTTGGTGGATGCTTTTTGTTAAAACAATATTGGAGAGAAAAAGGAGTTCTACTTGTTTCCTTTTCTTATTTTGATTGTGAAATGCTTCAAGGTTGTGTTTTGAGTTGAATGGTGTTGATTGAACCTTGTTTGATGAGCATTGTTGTTGAAGCCCTAATTGATGGTGAAAAGAACATGAGTATCATTGTTATGTGATTATTTGCATAGTTGGAAATTATTGGGGTTTCATGTTCTTGAAAGAAAGTCTATCCTATCCATTTCAGATATTGAGTTGAGTTTTCAGATTTGAGATTGAGTTTGAGCTGAGTTGATTTGAGTTGAGTTTTGATATTGGGAGTTGAGTATAGAACATATTGAGTCTCTAACAATTATCTTTATGCTTCTATGAGTTTGAAAAATCACATTGGGTCTCTAACAATTCACCTTGTGATTTACTACTAAGAAAGTTTTTTTTTCTTGGTGAGCTTGCTGAGTTTTGGACAGGTTCCAATGGGGACTTGTGAGCATTTTTGGACAAGTTTCGGTGGGGACTTGTGAGCAGATTTGGACAGGTCCTAGCAGATGACTTGTGAGCTGAGTTTGATAGTTCTATCAGAGAACTTGAGGACAAAGGTGCACTGGTTCTTTGAGAATAACCTGAGGATAGATTTGGCAAGTCTTTGAGAAGGCTTGTGTGCAGAGGATTGATTTTTTCAAGCATTGGACAGATCGACGAGACAGAGGAAGACTTGTACTAGACCGGTCGACTATGTTTGGTACGAGTTGATGAGGCTGCGTGGACGTGATCATAGAAGGCGAAGGTCTCTTAGGCTAAGCATTGACGACAGGAGGTCTTTGATGGAAAGGAGTTCCACGTGCTTGGAAAGAGGTAGAGGCGATTGATCTTCCGAGGGATCATTTCCGAGAGCGAGAGGGAAGGTATCTCCTTTGAGCAGAGGCTCATAAATTCTGATTGGGGTAAGGTATCTCCTTTGGGCCGAGGCTCATAAATATTGTAATTAGGAAGGATTCCCAAAGAAATTTGAGATAACTTTTAGAGAAAAGTTTTCTGGACGTAGCCTAGCCATTTTGGGTGAACCACGTTAAAATTGGTGTCACTTTGTGGATGATATTGTGCATTTCTTTGATATTGCTTTGGGTATATTGCTTTACTGTTTTGAAGTATAAAGAAAAAAATAAAAAGAGGTCTTATACTGTTCACCCCCCCTCTCAGTATAAGATTGTGTTCTTCATTTTCCCCATTTTAGATAAAATATTGCTTCTCCAAGTAGTGAGTTGTTTCTGTAACCTCTCAATGACATTGTCCCATAAGCTATCTTTGACATTCCCAGTGAATAGAGGTAAAACCAGATAGGTAGAATTCAAAGAAGCTATGGAATAATTAAGGATGTCAACAATGATGTTCTGTCTTCCTGGAAGAGTATTGAGGAAGTAAAGTTTACTCTTTTGAAAATTAATCCTTTGACCTGCAACAAGATCATATAGGAAGAGTATCCTCTTGATAATATTTTCTTCATTGATAGATGCAATTGTAGACAACAAAGTATCATCAAAAAATTGTTGATGTGTGATAGGATGGCATTGGGAAGTTGTCTATATTCCAGAGAGGAGACCAAAATTTTTTGGTTCAATAATTTCTCTTCCTAGAGCCTCAACAAAAATTATAAATAAGAGAGGAGATAAAGGATCTCCTTGCATTAGACCTCGACTGTTTTGAAAATATCCTGTAGGAGAACCATTAATGAGGACCAAAAACCAATTAGAGGAGATGAAACCTTTAATTAGAGAAATCCGTTCAGGATGGAAGCTAAACTTATTCAGAATAGAAAAAAGGAAATCCCAATTTAGTTTGTCATAAGACTTTTTCATGTCTAGCTTGAGAAGAAAGGCTACTTTTTTATTGATTGAAACTGAATGAATTGCTTCATGCACTATAATAATGCCATCTAGGATGGATCTACCTTTGACATAACTACCTTGGATCTGATTAATAATCAAATGCATGACTTCCCTCATGCGAATGGTGATGGCTTTTGTTAAAATATTATAAATGACATTGCAAAGACTTATTGGTCTAAAATCATTGAAATTACAAGAATTAGGCTTTTTTGGTATAAGTGCAATGAAGGTGGAATTGAATCCTATTGGAATAATTTTAGAATTTTGGATCTCTCTTATGGATTTGCAAACATCCCTATTGAAAATATCCCAAAAGGCTTGATAGAACCTTGGGGAAAAACCATCTAGGCTAGGAGCTTTTTCAAGATCCATGGAGAATAAAGCATCTTTAATTTCATCATTAGAAAAAGTAGCCATAAGTCTACTATTGATACTGTCATATATGATATGAGGAATAGACTAGAGGAAACAAATCTTTTATCATTTGATAGTTTGGTCTGTTCTCAGCTTGAAGTAGTTTCATGAAATGGGAGACGCCTTCCATCCTAATTTCTTTGATATTATTGATGATTTCTCCTTCCTGAGTATGGATTTACTTAATTATGTTATTTATTCAGTGTCTTATAGTAGAAGTGTGGAAAATTTTGGTATTAGAATCCCTTTTTTGAGCCATAAGTCATGGGATTTTTGTCTACAAAAAATTTCTTCACATTGGAGAATATTGTGATACTTGGCTAACAATTCCTTCTCTTCTTTTTTAATCTCAGCAGTGAAATCACCATTCCCCTGATTATATTTTGCCTCAAAATTACATCTTGCTTATTATGGAAAAGGTTACTAAATATGTCTCTATTTCATACTTTAATGTTCTCTTTAATGATTTTGAGTTTCTGGCCCAGAATGTAGGAAGGTTTTCATTGAATGTCGGTTTGACACCATTGGTTGATTCTTTCCTTAAAATTAGGATGTTGCATCCACATTGCTTCGAACATGAATGGGGTTTTGTAAATTTTTGGATTATTTGTGTCCAGAAGAATGGGACTATGATCAGAACCAATTTTAAGGAGTGATTGAAGAGTGGCATATCCCCAGTTGTCAAAGGCTTCCTAAGAAAATAATACTCTATCTAATTTAACTTGGATTAGCTAAGATCCACACTTTCTATTTGACCATGTGAACTAATTGCATTTCATATTGACATCAATAAAATTTTTTGCATTAATAAAATCCTAGAAGTCCTCCATACTCTTAGAAAAGGAGCCAACTTCTATCCTTTTGTTAGAAGGAAACAAATGGGTGTTGAAGTCACCAATAAGGATCCAAGGTAGATTAGATAAAGCATTTATGATAGAGGATAAAGTGTTCCACATATGGGACCTCCCAGAAATGGAATTGGGAGCATAGATATTGGTTAGGACCCAAGAACATTGTTGTCTTGATCACAAAAATGAATGCTCAAAATATCATCATTGGAATGGATAATATTTCCTCTCACGAGAGAAGGATTCCATAAGCATAGGAGGCCTCCAGAAGTACACCTGGCATTGCAAGTGCAAAAATCACTATTTTTCCAAATGAAATTGCAAATATTTTTATCAAGAGGTTCACTAATTTTAGATTCTTGAATCACAAAAATAGTCGGTCTGATTTATTTCCTTAATGATTTAGCTAGCCGCTTCTTGGCTATACCATTAAGACCTCTCACATTCCATGAGAGAATCTTCATTTGGAGGATTTGGAGAGTTTTTTGCCTCCCTTTCCATGTGGTTGGGGAGGTTTAGTGCACTTCATTTATTCCTTGGAGATATTGATTCCAGTAGAAAACAGAGTTTTTTGAACACCATTAGCAATATCTTCATGCACATCTTGATTCCTTTGATCAAAATGAGAAGGTCTTCCCCTATTTTTTCCATTCCACAATCTATAGGAGACCTCTTTTGGCTCCGAATAATTTTGGGACTAAAATTGGAAGAGGAGATTCACTGAATCATAGGACTAAGAGGTTCGAGGAAGGAAGAAGGAATAGAAGCATCTTCTATCAAGGGCTGGTCTTATTTTAAATAGAGGTCATCAGCCAATGGTTAAGGGTTCTCAATCAATGGCTCAGAATATGGTTCTTGAAAGAGATTATTCGGATCCAATTGAGGATTGGGATTGGGATTTGGATCATTATTTTTATCAAAAAGATCCTCACAGTTTAAATCTGCAAGAATTTGAAATTAAAAAGGGTGAGAAAAAAAACTGACCTCATTAGATGCATTTTTCGAAGAAATATTTTTCCCCTTATCATCAAGAGAATTGATGAAAAGGGTAGAGTTATGTCCTTATTTGTTTCTATATTCTTTGGTAGGCTTGAAACTTATTCCTCTAGAGGGAGGAAATTTCCTTTTATCCTTCTTTGACGAAGCCTGAAATGTATTCTCCTTAGCCATAGGATTAAAATAATTCAATACCTCATAAGAGGCCACATTCTTAGTGAGATAAGGAAAATAAGCACGAATATGGCCCTAAGTTCGGCATTCAATGCAAAAATGAGGTTTGTTCTCATACTTAATGGCTTGTTTGAAAATTGATGTACCAAGTTCCAATTCCACAAAGGTAGGGAGTACAAAATCAAGATTGAACATAATACAAAGGTAGGCAACATGCATCCTTGATCTGGAAAGAGTTACCTTGTCAATGAGAATCAAATATCCAATAGTCGAAGCCATTGATTTGAAAATAGATTCCTGCCAAAGGTGCCAAGGTAAGTTTTCAAATTTTACCCAAATAGGAGCAAAGTTAATGCTTTGTGTTTCTAGGTTGAAATATGGATTCCATTTCATCATAAAAACACTCTTGGACTTAAGTAATAAAGGTACTCCAGATAGAATGTGGCCAACATCTTATTGGGTGTTGAGGCAGACTCCAAAAAAACCCCTGGAGAGGCTAACAATTTGCAAGGTTCCACGAAATTTACAATGGGAATAAGCCCAATGCCTGATAATGTCAAGATTTTGATTATCTCCAACCACTTTCCCTACCAAGGAAAGGGATTCTTTAGCAATGATTTTTTCAGCAATATTAGCAGGAATCTTGAACCTGTTTCCAGAAACCTTGAATGGTGGGGGAGAAAATAAAGAGGAGAAAGGAACATGCTCCCTCCTGAAGCTATGCCTTGTCAGGTACCACTTGAATATAATATTTTGAGTGCTTAGAGGTTTTAAAAGCTTCCTCCCACCTTGAGGATAGGAGATGATTTTTAGAAATCTGGTCATTAAGAGATTCAGTGGAGCCCACAACCTGAGTAGAGGAGGAGGAAATTCCAGCTAGCGCAGAAGTGGGACTAGCATTAGAAACAACCGCATTTCCTCCAACAGTTTGAGTAAGCCTAGTTCCATTCTAAAGGTGGAAAATGGATCCCACCTCCTAAGCGGAGGATAGGGAAATGTCTATATCAATAGAGAGAGGGCCATCCTCCTGCCTGATGAAAATTTGAAAAAAAAACTTCCCGCCTTCAGCAATTTGAAATCTAGAATTACCAGCCATTTATTTTATTTTAATTAATTGGTTATATTTCAAATTATAGACCTATTGCCTTATGTAATTTCATGTATAAAATAAACATGAAGGTATTGGATAAATGGCTAAAACCTCTCCTACATATCATTATATCCATGGGGCAAGGGGGTTTTGTAGAGTGTATGAATATCTTGGATGATGTGGTTCTACCTTAGAAGGAAATCCACTCGATGCAAAAATATAATAATAGAGGAATATTCATAAAATTAGATATATCAAAGGCTTATGATAGGGTGGAGTGGAGATTATTTTCAAGAATTATGGTAGCCTTTAGTTTCTCTCAAGATTGGATAGAATAGGTCATGAGTTGTATTTCTACTTTGACATACTCAGTGTTAATTAAAGGCCTTCCCTCATAACTATTTGGATCCACTTAAGGCCTTCATCAAGGATTTCCTTATTCCCATTATATTTTCTCATATTGGTTGAAGTATTGGGTAGACATATTTTGAGGTGAAGACAAAAATCTTTGCTAATAGGTATCAAGGTGGGTGAAGAGATTTTGATTCACCTACAATTTGTGTAATACATAGGACTGGTGGAAGTGGCCAACTTTAGGGAACCAATAATGATTAGAGATACTCTTAATGTTTACCTTAGCACCACAAACCAAGTCATCAATGATAATAAATCCAAAGTACTTTTCCTTAGTGTTTATTTAAGACTTTAGGACAAGATTTTATAGACCTTGGAATTCATGACCTAGTGGTATATTTGAGGGACCCTTTGCATTTAAAAAAATTGAAGATAGATATATAGAGGAATATTTTGGATCATATCAAAGAAAGAATTATTCATTGGTCTCACAAATGGTTAACATTTGGTGATATATATATATGCATATATGTATATATATATATATATTTGTATATGTATGTGTATATATATATATATATATATATATATATATATATATATATATATATATATATGTATATGTATATGTATATGTATATATATGTATGTATATATATGTTTATATATATGTACGTATATATTTGTAGTTGCCAAATTTGGACACACCTCGAAATTACTAATGTTATTAAAACATCATAATTATATTAATAACATGTAAATCACCCTAAAAAACCCTTGCCTTGATATTCATACCAAAACACCAAGGTGTTGTAGGTGAGTTGGAGAGGAGAGGGAAATCCTCCAAGGGAGGTCCCAGGTTCAAATCTCCACCCTACCAAAAATCTGAATTGGGTATCTAAAATCCAATTGATAATGTTGGTGCGGGCAGGGTCGGGTGCGACCCCCGGGTGACTTTGACGGTGTAGAACCCCCTGTTTGTGGTCTCTCAGACCAAGGCAGCTCCGCAAGGGGTTTTTCGCTTAAAAAAAAAAAAAGATATTCATGCCAAAACATATAAAAAAATAACTCAATTGTACTCTCTTCGATAAAATCGGATGATCCCGATGAAATGAGACATATCCAACAAAATTGAATGCGTTTGATTTCATCAAAATACTACGTGCACCTAATTTAGGTGCCCAGTTGGATTTTAATTCTAATCTAGGCATCGCCAGATTTCTGATGAAATAAGATGATCTAATAAAATCAGATATAGACAATTTTATCCAAATCAAGAAAAAAATATAATTTGGCCTAACAACCTAATTTTTTATGCCATTCACCTGATCCCTTGAAAAAAACAAATGTTTTAATCCCTCAAATCCATAGTAATTAGTCTAGTTGATGATATTTGTAGAAGAGGAGTTTTGGAGCTTTGTTGTAGGTTATAGGAGATATAGTTGTCAAATCATCATCCAAGGAGCATACAACCATGGCATAAATTTCAGTATACTTACATTTCATATTTACTTGATTTATACTTCATTTTATAATCATTTGTATGAAAGCGACTATGTTCGATTTCATCTCTATTACGTCCAGTTTTATTATTTATCTTGCAAAACTAGTCGTTGGATAAATTTAACTGAGTACAAATTCATATTTAACTGAGTACAAATTCATAGTTTACATACGATATTGTATCTGTGTCTTTATGGGGGTAAAATTTTTCATATTAAATCTTTCATTTTACATTTCTACCATTATAGTATCTTTAATTTCTGCAATTTCATATTACAACTCCTTGTTATTGCTATATCTAGTGTTTTCATTTTATAATTAGAATATTCAACTTTCCACTTTCTTCATAGTTGTCTAAAAGAACCAAGGGGATTTGATTGTCATAGACCAAGATCTACTATGACCTATGCAGATTCCCATTCTTATATTTCAAAATCTAGTGTCTTGCTATGAAATTGCAGGTTTTGGATGAATTCGTATGCATCTGATTTTCAGACAAAATTGTATGTCTAGTTTCATCCTGTCTACGTTCGATTTCATACAGTGCAGCTGATTTCATAAAAATTCAAAATTCCAGGTCAGGTAAGTGCTCCAAAATTTATTCTTTTACTAAAAAAATTACATTCTCTATTTTGTAGACATCTACATTAAATTATAAAATAGAAAAACCCCAAAAACATAGATTTATTATACTTTTCACAAAAAACAAAATACCAAAAATAGAACATGTCAACTCAGAAACCTAGCATCATAATTAAATTTTATAACGCTTTCTATATAGACTTGTATACCTTACCTTCATTTGAATCTGAATTGTATATAGCTAGGTAGAAATTGCATTTTTGCCAAATCATAGATGTATGCTTTAAAAAAAAAAACACATCAAACTACTACATCACCTAGGCATGGAAACTACCATAGCAAGTATTTCCTAGTGAACCCCAACCCCTTCATCGACAAACACCAAAGAGAGTGGAACAAAATAACTTGTCATTCGAGGTGTAGATCCTTCATTTTCCCTCCCACTTTTAGGTGCATATCCATTAGCTTGGGAGAATGGGGTGCAAAAATTTTGGACCTACAATATATGCATATATAAATTTCTTAGGATGAAATCTCTCTTTAGTAGATTGTTGACCATTGTGTCTTTGAGGGGACTCTAAATTTACATTTTAAATAGAGATCATTAAATGGTGGTTTAGGCTCATGAAATGGAGTAGCCCTAGATGCTATCCTATACTCTAGCCTCGTAGGCCTATGAACCTTAGGAATAAGATACTAATATAGTGTTTGATAAAATGAGGCCCATTGAGAGGTTGCAACTAACTTTGCCACTACTATCCTACTCCCTAAATAATGTCCTGAAGTCACACTTTGTGAATACTAGTACTGTGACTGTGACTGACGCAATGGCCCATGTCCCTAAATCTAGGCTACTTGAGCCTAAGCTTGGATCATGAGGGTATAGACCTATGTAATTTATCCTTATAAATGTTGAATGTGGCTAGCTTGAATCATGATCTACGTCCTCAGACTGTCATTCTCTACTCGTTGAGTAGTCACCTCTCCAACATTGCTCAACTTTCCTACCTCTATCGTAATACCCTTCTTGAGAAAATCAATATAAGGGTTAGAATGTTTCTCCTACTGAGGAGAGGGTACTTTATGTCCTAGCGAAGGCACATCCTATTGTAATCCCACCTCCTACTGGTGTTGTCTCCTCCCCCCCTCCATAATAAGAGGTTGTTGATGAAACACTAGTGGTCGTAATCCTCCCTACATATGAATCCCATGGGATCAAAATACTCATCATTTTTGAGGACCCTCTCTCTATAGTGGCCTCTGTCTCTGTCCTTCTCCTCTTGATCTAGCAAAATCATTCTTGTGAACCTCTTGTAAAGAATCCTGCAACAAAAAAAAATACCTCATGCCTGATTAAGCTTCACGACATCAATAGTAGCATGCCATGCAAAATATCCATTTGCAACCCTTGCATCATCACCCTCTATTAGGGCAACATCGACATCATCTACATCAACCTCTAAAAACTAGGTAAAATATGGCCTCTTGCACATGGTGGTCAAATCATATACTACTCATGAATAAGTGAAGTCCCAAACCTCTAGAATCCCTTGTACCATGCCAAATTGACATAGTATTCGATCAGTGTGATGGAGCTCTATCTCTCTTCACTCCATGCAGAGCCATCACACTCGCCTCACATGAGCCAACTATGATAGATCATCCTTCCATATATGGTGTCCTCTCTAGGATCTCCAAAAAATATGCATTATGGTCAGCTCATCAAGAACTTTCTTGACCTCCTCTAGGCCACCTCCCCTCCTTATATAACCAACCAAAGGACCGCATTGAAAGACTATAGGTCACCCATCCTCAATATCTTGGAGAGAAAACCCCTTGGGCCTCCTCACTACAATGTGCTCCCAGCACCACACTTTTAGAAATGAAGTCAACACCAAACTGGTACCTTCCTTGTACATGATCCTAAACAAGGTATGGTACAAGAAACATAAGATATAAGGACCCCATGCAAATCACATTTGGGTGTCCCACATATCAGCCACAACCTTCACCAACCCCTGTGACAAGTGTCGACCACTTTGGTGGCACAACAATAGCCTACCCGCTATCTTTAATAGTACCACTATTAGGGAAGAAATATCCTCTATCACTATAATGTGATCGATGCTAAATCCACTTTGCTCGATCACAATGATGGGTATCCTATCAATTTTTGTATGACCTGAACCTTATCCAAGGACTGGTATACATACTACCCTATGATGGGTACTCTCAGAATCCTCCACATCCTATAGTGTAGGGGACATCTCCCCTATCGATAATTGAAATATTGACAAGCCAGGATACTAGTGCTCTACCAATGTAGTAAGGAGACTATAATCCACCTCTATATGTGGCATCTCAACCACGTGATTAAGCCCCACTATGATGATAGTATTCATATCATCCACACTAAGCACACCCACATGACCCTCAAAACTAGTATGGTGCCACTCACGATCCTTAAGGGTCCCTCCCTAAAAAAGAGACAAATAATACATAAATTACTCATAAAATTACACACAAAAAAATATGATAATTTTTTTAAATTTTAGCCCTAATGTCCAAATCCGGACCTAAAGTACAAAATCAGATGCACAAAGATAAAATTGTACGTCCAAATCTGGAAATTTAGATGAACGAGAACAAAATCATACATCTGAAATTGCCAAAATAGACCAATACATACAAAATCGTACGTATGAATTCGTTGAAAACATCCAATTTTGTCAAAATTAGATGTAGTCTCCAAAAAATTTGGATGTCTTATTTTCTCATGATGATCCAATTTTTTTGTTGTAGCCATGTGACGATAGTTTGCAATAAAAATCCTAAAATTCTAAAAACTAGCCAAAAAAATCTAAATCAGAATGGATAGAATCCCTTACCCAGATGTTACCACCGCTACCATCACTTCTGACGTGAAACGAGTCTACTCGATGTGCTATGATGGAAATTTTACTTGTTTTCTCTAGAGCAAAATTTTCTAAAATTGGAAGAAAAAGGAATTAGAGTTTTTGCCCTAATTTCCAATTTATACCCTATTTTACCCCATTTTTGCCTTGAATTTTGAGTTTTGCAATAAATTGCATATTTATTACAAAAACTCAAAGTGGGTATCTTTGATAGTAACTATAAGATAAAAATTGAAGTTTTTTGTAAAATACCATACTTTTCACTACTTTTCTTTAACACATTTATTGCTCATAGATGCGCTAAAGAGGCAGCAAAATTTAGCTGCCAAATTTGGACACACCTCCAAATTACTAATGTTATTAAAATATCATAATTATCCTAATAACATGTAAATCACCCTAAAAAATCCCTACCTTGATATTCATACCAAAAAATATAAAGAAATATCTCAATTGTACTCTCTTCGATAAAATCAGATGATCCTAACAAAACTGGATGTATTCAAAAAAATCCGATACGTCTAATTTCGTCCAAATCCCATGTGCACCTAATTTAGGTGCCTGGTTGGGTTTTTAATCTAATCTGGGCATTTCCAAATTCTCAATAAAATTGAACAATCCGATAAAATCGAATACAGTCGATCTCATCCAAATCAAGCCAAAAACCTAGTTTGGCCTAACAACCTATTTTTTTATGCCACTCACCTGATACCTAAAACAAAAACAACTATTTTAATCCCTTATATCCATAGTAATCAGTCTAGTTGATGATATTTGTAGAAGATCTTGGAAAAGAGAAGTTTTTGAGCTTTTTTGCAGGTTATAGTGGGAGATATCACTGTCAAATCATCATCCAAGGAGCATAGAATCATGGTATCACTTTCAGTATACTTACATTTTGTATTTACTTGATTTATACTTCATTTTTTCATCATTTGTATGAAACTAGTTGTGTATGATTTCATCTCTATTACGTCTGATTTTATTCTCTATATTGTAGAACTAGCCATTGGATAAATTTGGCTACATAAGATTTCATACTTTGCGTACGATCTTGTATCTGTGTCTTTATATGTATAAAAATTCACATCTTAGATATTTCATTTTATATTTCTAGCATTATAGTATCTTTAATTTCTACAATTTCATATTACAACTCTTTGTTATTGCTAGATCTAGCATTTTCATTTTATGATTAGAATAATCAACTTTCCACTTTCTTCATGGTTGGCTAAAATAACCGAGGGGATTTGACTGTCACAGACCATGATCTACCAGGGCCTATGCAGATCCTCCTTTCCTAATTTCAAAATCTACAGTCGTGCTATGAAATTACTGGTTTGGGATGAATTTGTATGCATCCTATTTTGTTAGACAAAATTGTACATTTGGTTTTATCCTATTTACGTCCAATTTCATACAGTGCAGCTGATTTCATCAAAAATTAAACTTTCGGGTCAGGTAAGTGCTCCAAAATTTGTTCTTTCACTATTAAATATACATTATCTATTCTGTAGACATCTACATTAAATAAGAAAATAGAAAAACCCCAAAAGCATAGATTTATTATAATTTTTAAAAAAACATAAAATATCAAAAAGAGAACATGTCAAATCAGAAACCTTACATCATAATTAAATTTTATAATGCTTTCTAGATAGACTTGTATGTCTTGACTTCATTTGAAGTTGAATTGCATATAGCTAGGTAGAAAATGCATTTTGGCCAAATCATAGGTGTATGCTTTAAAACAAAGAACACATCAAACTACTACCTCACCTACGCGTGGAAACTGCCATAGCAAGTAGTTCCTAGTGAACCCCACCCCATTCATTGAAAAACAACAAAGAGAGTGCAATAGAAACACTTATTATTCAAGGTGTAGATCCTTCATTTTCCCTTCCCCTTTCAGACGTCGATCCATTAGCCTGGTAGAAAGGCGTGCAAAAAATTTGGGCCTACAATATATGTATATACAAATTGCTTAGGATGAAATCCCTCTTTAGTAGATTTTTTATCGTTGCATCTTTAAGGGGACTCTAAAGTTATGTTTTAAAAGGATATCATTAAAGGTCAACCTTCTCGTGCTTGGTGGTAATTTTCCTTTGTGGTTGGTCAAATTATTTGAGTTGTATTTAAGACATGTAGCATTTTATCTTCCATGGATTGGCTTGAGTACTTTGTGGTTCTAGACAGTCTTGGGTATTTTAAGGCTGATTGCTTCATGGATTGAGACCTTTTGGTTTCTGAACTCCTCTTCAATGTGCTCTTTCATACATCATGCGATGATTTACTTCCAACCCTCAATATGGTTTTCTTCACATGCAAATTTAGATATTGTTCATATGTAATAGCTTTGGCAATGTATGAGAGGTACGATTATCCTTCGGACTTGTGTTAATTTCTTGGAGGTGGATGACATAATTATTTTTCATCGTTCACATTATACCCTGGTTTCTCATCTCATGTCAGTCCCTTTAATAATTTCTTTTAGCATCTTCCTTTGTACGAGAGATTTTCCTATCCTTTGTGGCTTTACTCTAGATTGTGTGATGATTTCTAGTCTTAAAATTATGCTTTTGAAGTTTTGAGATTGAATTTCTATAACTCTTTTAGAATTAATTCCCAAGGCCCATGTTTTAAAAAGTCATTGGCTATTTCTAAAATCATCTCTTTGTTTTTTTCAAAGTTCCACATTCGGGTATTGAAAGTCCTCCTTGCTCTGATATTCTTTGGTGGTTGGTATACTATATTCTAGAGGTTGGGGTGAAAGGCATTATGGAATATGACATTAAAGGTGTGGAAAGTTATTCTATGGAGTTGGATAGAAATGTTTTGGAGATTCTTGATAGGGGAAGGGTGTTTTCATTCTTGAAATAATTCAATGGTCATGATATCAAGTTGGCTAGAGAGTTGGATTTCTTGTGGAAAAAGGGAATGGTGCCTTCCAAGGGTTTGGAGTTCAGTATTATATTTTTTCTCCTTGTAGAGATTATGGGATTTCTAGCTCCGTGTCATAAAGGAAAAACATTTTCTAGCTAAGGATATTGACTTGTTTAGGTAGAAAGCTAGTCATCCATTGAAATATCACAATGGCTACAAGATGGGCTCATTTAGAGCCCTATGGGACCAGATGATCCATGTTATCATGAATTATTTCATGCCTAAGTGCAATCATGATGTTGTGCAAAGCTTTCATCTAGCACTGGTGAACCACATTAAGGGAAGAAATATCATAAGCATTCCTACTTTCCTTTATAAAAATTTGGAGAGAATGACCCTTAACATTCAACAAGGTAATTCTTCCTTTCCCAATCATGAGGGATTGTTCAAAATTGATCTTCAATTATGTTTTTTTTGAAAAAAAATACATCTTCTTTGGGGAATAGAGTTGGGGAATAGAGATGTTGGAGTGAAAGGGTACCTAGGAATAGATATTTGGGGATATATTATTATATGAAGGTCAAGGTTGATTATATTATAATATTATATTTAATTTTGAGTAGGCTCCCAAAAGTAGAATTAGAATCTGCGCAAGTTTTAAAAGTTTCATTGGCATTCACAGAAGCAAGGGCTCAATGCATAAGGATCTAGATCAAATCTTATACAAGGGCAACATCATTTATTTTTCCGCAGAAGGAGAAATTCGTATTCGACTGATTTCAAAGTTCCAACAGAGGTAGTTTTTTAACGGATAGACGGTATTGATATTCAATGGATGAGTCTTTGTTGATTATTCCTACAAGTTGCAAATAGAGTTCGTAGCAGAAGAATTAAAATTCATTTCGTTGTAAAGGTCATAACGCTGCTGGATGCAAAATAAAAAAAATAAAAATAAAAATTCCAGCACTAAACCTAAAGGCTTACAACTAATCATAATTAGTCACGTGGTAAGTAACAGGCGGTTACAACTATTAACATTTATGATGTTCGTTCGACGACATGGTGATTGGGAATTCAGAGATGTTCAGAACAGATAATAACAATCGGTAACGAGTTCAGAGTGACGATTCGGTGGATTTTAATTTCCAATTCAGTAAAGGTGACGCGGTGCCATTCGCAAAGTCAGACAGGAGCGGAAATATGTAGGCAAGGAGGCAAGAAAAATCTAACCGCAACCCTACATTATCCCTCCAACTGCATACAGACAAGTGGCAGCAGTGATCTTCGACAAAAATTGATAGGGTGATATACGGCTCGATCCTCCGTTTACGACATCCAGAATACTTCCCGGTGCCAAAATAGGATATCGCAACGTGATGTTTGTCAATCAGTTTGAAGTCTCCATCCAAGCACGATTCGGCTACGAATTTCCTTTTCGGCAGTTCCAGCATCAGATAATCTTTTCGACGACCTAAATATTTTTTCCGGTGCGTACGTAGTTTCTGTTAATTTTTTTTGGTGAAGGACTGGTTTGTTAAATTAAATTTATATGTGTCATTTCGAACTCCGGCCAACTTGGCAATCTCTGGCGGTAGTTTTCCAGTGAACAAAATTTGTGTTTTGCATGACGTCAGGTAAAGGTTTTCTTTTATTTCTTTTCGTGTGGGTTCCTTATCCCCATTTGGCCAGTAGAGGCCAAATAATACTTTAAAGGCGAAATCACACGCTTAACTAAGTGTGACCACCGTACGGTGGCCACATTCCTGCACTCGTGTGCAGCAAACATCCGATGTTGGATGTTCTTTTTGATCGCTGACCGTGGGAGCTTACTGGACCGCCAACCGACAGTCGACACTTGGCGCTATTTTGACCACCGACCATTGGAGCTGACTAGACCGCAGACCGTTGTCAATTGAGTTCAACGAAAAAATAATAAGAAGTGACCGTTACAAATTATTGGATGTAAAAGATGACCGTTTCAAATTTATCAAGTGCAAAAGGTGACCGTTTTAGAGTCAAACTCAAATTCAAGTAGGAGTCAAAACACGCAAGAATAAAGAAAAAAAACAAATCAAATTTTTGAGGCAACCTAATCTTTCCAATTTTCAAATCAAATCTTTGGCATCAACATCACAAAATTTTGGGCATGAACGATGACACTAATTTTTTTTTAGAGAATATGATATTGATGTTAAGAATTGGTGGTGAAATTTAAAATCCTTGTATCATAGTAATCCTCTTTGGAAATGTATGTTTTTTTGTTCTCTTCAAGGCGAAGCTCTTTTTTGGTATTCTAGAATTCCTCGCGCCCATAAAGATGAACTAACTTGGGAAACAATGGAGCATGCATTCTTGAGTAGATGGGACCCATATAAAAAACTAGCTAGTTTGAAGGTCACCATCAAAGGATATGAAAAAAAAATAAACATGCTTCAAAACAAACAAACCGGAATTAAAAAAGATCAATAATTTATCAAGAGACAAAATGAAGACTATGATAATAAAATAAAATCACTAAATGACAAAAAAGAGGAAAATGTCAAGGAAGATAATGAGAAGAACGCAGAAGGCACATCTTTGGATCTACAAAAAGAAGAGCAGGATAAAAAAGGTTTAAATTCAAATAAAAGTTCTATTTTGCAGGTTTATAGAAGCATTCAAAAGGAACTGGTTATTATTTCTATTGATCCTACTAGTAGATACAATTTTATTAATATTGTTTTGGTTAAGAAGTTGCAAGTTCAAGCAACAAAAATTAAGGACATACAACTAGAGGGTGAGCATGTTCAGACTTTTGAAGATTTGAAGCTTACCATGGATAAATATGTATTACATTTAGACTTTCATGCTTTGGAGATGGATGATAGGGATATTGTTCTTGGTTATCCTTGGTTAGACTCCTTGGGGACTGTTAACATCAATGTGCAAAAGAAGTTTATGAAGTTATGGCACAAGAAAAAGAAGATAACATTGTAGGATATTTCCTAGCTTAAGGAACAAGGATCCAAGGAAAAACAAGAAGCGGTTGTAGAAAAACACATTGTAGAACAAATAGAAGAACCTAAAATAGAATCCATGAAGGCAGTAGCAGCAACTAAGTCCAGGGTAGAAGCAACAAAGTCTATGAAAGAAGCAACAACAACTGAAGCCATGGAAATAACAATAGTAGAGTCCAAGGAAGAATTGATAGAAGAGCATAAGGACACACCAAATGAAGGGAATATGAAAGAGCAATGTGTAGAAGAATTTAAAACACTGGAGCCAAATTTTGAAGAGTCAAAGAAGGTAGAACATCAAGTTAAGTTTACACCATATCACCATCCACACCACCAGGAGCGGCAATAATCTTGGAGGCATGGCTCAAGGTAGCAATATTATGGCTCTACATGGAATCAGAAAGGCACCAACTATGACAGTATTTGGAAGAGAAAGAACAATAATAATGATATTAAAATTGGTTCATCAACATCAAGGAACAAGGGGAACCATCATTCAAGTTATCAACATCCAAATAGTAGAAGCATGGAGCCAATGAAGCAGGTTTGGATACTCAAGTAACAAAATGGTATACCAACATCAACATGTTTCACTTGGATGGCTGAATGATCAAGATTGGTACCAGTTTCTAACACTGCTTAGCAAATCATATTATCTACCTTCTTATTATGTTTCGAGAACAAAACATTTGTGAGGAGGGTGGCATGATAGGGTACCTAGGAATATATATTTGGGGATATATTATTATATGGTATTAAGGCCAAGGTTGATTATATTATATTATATTATTTTATAATATAATATTATATTAATAGTCGGAAACCCCAAAGTAGAACTATGAATAAGTTATATAAGAAAGATATTGGTCATTGTAAATGATCATCATTGAAGAGATATATTTATATCGTGGTCTATGCCCACGAAGTGGCTTACACTCTCATTGGAGAGAATTTGTGGAGTTGTTCCTTAAGGAATATTTATTAGTGTTTCCCTACCTTAAGGGATTTATGGATGAAGGTTTGTACCATGGACCTTGTATGCATTTTGATATCTCTTCCTTTGGAAAAGATATGGATAAGTATTTTGCTATTAATTATTCTATTGGGAATGATATTGACAATTCCTGCTTGGACAAGGTTGATCGGGGTAGTGCTTTTGAGCCCCCTTATATTTTGATAATGGGAAGAATGACCGTAATAAAGCATTTGGAAAAGTTATTGTTTATGAAATCTTAGATCCAAAGGTTGGGGAGGATACTCTTAAAATCTAGAAAGAGGTAGTGGTCCGTCAAATATTGGAAGGAAACACTATCAATGCCCCCCTTTCTATTTTGGTTGGGATGGAAGAAATTGGTGATTCATCCTCCTTGAAGGATGAAAAACCTGTCATGAAGAAGTATGAGTTGCTAAAGAAGCAGAATATTGATCCAAAAGGAATGTAGAGTTCAATTCATTTGAACTCTAATATTAAGAGGAAGTTGAAGACCTCTCACGCCTCATATGATTCTGATGACTCTGAGGACACGATATTGACACCTTTTTCTACGAAAATATTGAAGATTTCTGAAACCTTGATGATAAGTCATAAGTTGAATATGGAGTCCATTGCTACTACAAGCAAGTATTATGATATGGTTAAAGATTTAGTGATATCCCTTAAGAGATCTGTGAAAATGATTATCTTCATTGCTAACAAAATTTCTTCGACACTAAAGTAGGACCCAAATACTCTTGATATGGACATTGACCTTTTCAATAATAATTTTTAGGACTAATTAGATTAGTTGACATTTTTGTTGATCTCTCTCTTTGGGGTAAGTTTGTGTTAGAATACATATATATTACATTATTTTATACATAAGAAGATCAAGGTTTCCTTAGACATATATCATGACAAGAAGCTCAAAGATCATTTATGAAAACTATATTATGGACTTAAGATCCATAATGTGATTGTACAAGTTTCTTCATAATGAAAGCTCTATGCATTGTTTCTCATGTGTTATGTATGTAAGTTTCATTATTGTTATTGTTATTTTGTTCTATTTCATTATAGTTGATCTTATGATTATTTTTACTATAATATTTATATTAGGGTTTAAGCTTCAAAAGCTAAAAATGGTATCTAAGCCATAGTAAAATATTGCTTGTATAGAGTGAAGGAAATTGGGACAATCATTGCCATTTGATAACATGCCTAATTAAATATATATCTTTCTTGTATAGTATTCAAGATACAAAAATATTAGTCTAGATAGAGATAGACTGATATTACCTATTCTAAAATTCCTTTTTAGAATAGAAGGCAATCTATAAAAAATTTAGATCTTACAAATAGATCCTAATATTAATATTCAAATCTTTGAGGAATGACAGTTGGTCCAAGGAAAAGAGACCAATATAGAAAGAAAGATATAGGAGACCTGAGCAAGAGGTCTTATTTAAGATTGAAGAAAGTGAATGAGTCTCATTAAAAAAGGTTCATCATAAATATAGAGAATAGATTGTACTACAAGCCATTTCATAAGAGAAATAGTCTTGAGATAAAGGAATGTTCTACAGAGATAGAAAGCAAGCAAGAAGACCTGAAGGTAACATATTTAGTCAAGGAAAAATATTGATGCAAATTATAATGGAAGTCTAGATAGACAATTAAATTCGAAAGGTAGTTTTTGGAAGGCAAGTATCTTGGTAAAGTTTGAATATCATTGAAGACAAGACATACTACAAAATTGAAGAATGTAGGACAACAAATTTTGAAGAATGTAGAACAAGAAAGATATGTTATTACACTATTATTTAGTGCAACAGTCAAGAAGCTATATTTGCATAAATCAGTGCCATGAATGTCACCTACATCTACCTAGAAGAAAACTAAATATTGACAAATCAATAAGCTAAAAAAATGGATATTTGGACAGTTTTCATAGCATCTCCCATATGGAAGTTAGTGCAAAATAAAGGAACAGCCATAGACAAACACCACCATAGTAGTGCCATAGAAGTTCCATAGCAAGACAGTGCCAAAGTAGTACCATGAAAAATTAGTGTTATAACATTTATATTCTATAACATAATTAATGATATCGAGCAAGGAGTAAGCTAGAAAGAAAAACTAGTGTCAATAAAGAGAAGTCATTATCTTAGCAACATCAAGAAAGCGAAGCTAAATCCATAGCAAAGGAAAATCTAGTACCATAGTGTCTTTTGAAGTAGTAAAAAAATCTATATAGTTAAGCATAATCCAAGAATTTGTCTAGATAGTGAAACACCATCTGAGCAAGTACCTAGATAGTGAAGCATCATCCAAAGGGGTGATAGCTAGTAGGGTACCTAGAAATAGATATTTGTGGATATATTATTATATTGTATAAGGGTTGGCATGGGCCACACATAACCCAAATTTGATTTTATTATAATATTATATTATATTATAATATAATATTATATTAGTAGTAGGCTCCCCAAAGTAGAATAAGAATATGGATATATAAAGAAGAGATATTTGTCATTGTAATCATTATTGGAGAAGAATCTTATGTAATCATCTATGACCATGAAGTGGCTTCCCACCTTGGGAGATCTTATGGATTTATTCCTTCCTTAAGGATTATTATTGGTGTTTTCCTACCTTAAGGGTATTATCTATCTCTATCTCATTTGTGGATTGTTATTGTGGATGAATGATTTGATATTTCTGCATATTGGTGAATGATTTATGTTAATAATAATAAATTTTTGCAACAAGTGGTATCAGAGCAATGATTTTGGCAAAGTGGGGAATTTTGTGTGAAATTGCAGAATTAAGGCAATTTTTTTTTGGAAAATATCTCATCTTTCAGGAGCAATATCTTTGCGAAAGTTCATCTGATTCAGGATATTCTTGGATTGATTTTTGTAGAATTTGAAGAGCTTTAAAATGAATGGTCATATGAATGCATCTGAGCAGTATTTAGGGATATACGACCTTTTGAAGTTAGTCATCCGAAACAAGGATAGTGACGAATTTTGTAGATTTTTTCTATAAAAACATCTCATCTTTCAGAAGCTATATCTCTGTGAAATTTTATCCGATTTAGGTGATTCTTGGATAAGTTTGTGCAAAATTTGAAGAGATTTAAAATGCATGGTCATATGAAGGAATCCGAGTAGTATTGAGGGAGATACAACCTTCTAAAGTCAGTGGTATAGAACAAGGGTAGTGACAAATTTTCAAATCATGAATTTTTGAAAGACAAAATTTGTTTAGTTCGAGTAAGAAACTCAGTTGAACTTTATTTTGTTTGGAAGAAAAAATTGTAGATCTAGTTGTCTATGTGGAATTTTAGCTTCAAATCAGTAGAGAAATATATATTTCTATGAAACCCTAATTTATAAAACCCTAGTTTGTATTATTGGGGTGTGAACTTATGGAGGTACAAGTATTTTTTGGGAAGAATGATATTTATGCTAGAGAATGGTGGAAAAAGTTTAGGTCTCTATATCATAATAATTCTTTCTAGAAATCCCTCCTTGGTATATGTCTTAAAGGGGAAACTTTGTCTTGGTGGATAAATTTTTGTAAAGAAAGGAATAATGAATACACTTGGGATGAAATAGAGAATGCATTCTTGAGTAAATGGGACCCATATTATATAGATAACCTAATGGATGTAATTAAATATATTTAAAATAAACTATAGGGAATTAAAAATGAGAGAAATGAAATAAAAGGAGATTGGGAAGTTTTCAGGAAACTAAATGAAGACTATGAAAAAGAAATAAAATTACTCAAGGAAAAAAAGAAAAAGGTCGGGGAAGATAATGAGAGGAATATAGAAGACACATCATTGGATTTACAAATTCAATAGCATAATAAAAAAGGTTTAAATTCAACTAAAAGTTCTATTTGGCAGGTTCATGGAAGCATTCAAAATGAATAGGTTATTATTTCCATTGACCCTGGTAGCAGATATAATTTTATTAATATTTCTTTGGATAAGAAGTTGCAATTTCAAGCAACAAAAATTAAGGACATACAACTAAAGGGTGAGCATGTTCATATTTTTAAATATTTGAAGATCACCATGGATAAATATGTTTTACATTCAAATTTCTATACTACCAGGATGGATGATGAGGATATTGTTCTTGGTTATCCTTGGCTAGATTCTTTGGGTACTATTAACATTAATGTGCAAAAGAAGTTTATGAAGTTATGGTACAGGAAAAATAAGATAACATTGTAGGATATTTCTCAACTTAAGGAGTAAGGATCCAATGAAAATCAAGAAGTGGTTGTAGAGAAACAAATTGTAAAACTAGAAATAGAATCCAAGAAGGTAGTATCAGCAACAAAGTCCATGGAAGAAGTAGTAGTAATGGAGTCCATGGAAATAATAGTAATAGATTCCAAGGAAGATTTGATATAAGAGCACAATGACACACCAAACAAAGAGAACATGAAAGAACAATGTAGAAGTATTTAAAATAACAAAGCCAAATGTTGGAAATTCAAAGAAGGTAGAACATCAAGTTAAGGTTGCACCATATCACAATCCACACCACTATGAGCAACAACAATATTGGAGGTATGGTTCAAGGCAATAATATTATGGTTCTACATGGAATCAAAAGGGCACCAACTATGGCAGTGTTCAGTAATGAAATCATAGTGATCCTAGTTTTCAGAGAAATTTCATCAGCATCAAGGAACAAGTGGACCCATAATTAAAGTTATCAAAATACATTAGTAGAAGTGTGGAACCAACGAAGCAGATTTGGATACTCACATAACAAAATGACATACCAGCATCAACGTGTTTGAATTGGATGGATGGATGATCGAGATTGGTACCAGTTGCTAACATTGTTTAGAAAATCATATTATCTTGTTTCTTCATATGTTTCGAGGACAAAATATTTGTAATAAGGGTGGCATGGTAGGATACCAAGGAATAGATATTTGGGGATATATTATTGAATTATATAAGGGTTGGCATGGGCCACACATAACCCAAGGTTGATTGTATTATAATATTATATTATATTATAATATAATATTATATTAGTAGTAGGCTCCCCAAAGTAGAATAAGAAGATGGATATATAAAGAAGAAATATTTGTCATTGTAATCATCATTGGAGAAGAATATTATGTAATCATCTATGCCCACGAAGTGGCCTCTTACCTTGGGAGATCTTGTGGATTTATTACTTCCTTAATTATTATTATTGGTGTTTTAATACCTTAAGGGTATTATCTATCTCTCTCTCATTTGTGGATTGTTATTATGGATAATGTATTGTGGATGAATGATTTGATATTTCTGCATATTTATGAATGATTTCTGTTAATAATAATAAAGTTCTGCACAATAGTATTCAAATATAGTGAAGCACCACTATATCCAAAGTAGTTGAAATGACAAAGTAAATTTATTTCAATCGGTATTTGCAAGTCTAAAGTCAGTTGAGACAAAGTGCCATTCTAATCAATACCACCTGAGAATAACTCCAGTGTCTCTTGGAAGTGCCAATGTCATTGCATGACATTTTATGGAAGAATAAAACAATGATAGGTGAATGTTGATGGGATATTGTAATGTTTATAAGCAAACATTTCAAAGCACCCTAAATTGGAGTCTCCAAATAGTGAAGTACCACGAAACATCCATGAGCCAAGTGAAATGATTCAACTTGGAATGTTATTTCAAGGAGGTTAGAGAATCACTTGCATGAACAACATCAAATTTCAAGGATAGAGAAATACCCTTTGGTTAGAGAGGAGAAGCACCAAGAGCTAGTTTTCCCAAGATGTCAGTGCATAGGCAACAAGGTATATTCTAGGTTTTTGAAAGCGTATTATTATTTTAATTTTTTTTATTAAGGTTGTATGGAGAGATAAGGAGTAGTTATTATTTTACATGGTTGGATTATTAATTAATTATTTTATAAGGTTTATTAATAATTAGGAGTGATAAAGTTTATTGTTAGAATAATCAAGTTTTTTACTATTTTGGAGTGATAAGTAGTTATAGTGATAAGTTATTTGATTATTAAGGTTTTTTTGAGAAATTTTATTAAAGTTATTGCAAACATTATTTTAATACTTTTTGAAATAAAATATCTTATAGAGTATTTGCAAATTGTTTAACTTTGGAGAGATAAGGTTGTGCAATTCAAATTTAGGAATAAATAAAATTTGAAAAATTCATACTTTATTAGTTTCTACAATATTTCTCCAGTTATTAACCAACTAAGGAGACATAAGGAATCCTACCTCATAGGTATAGAAATCTTGATATTATACAAGAAAATATTATATGGATTACTAGTACATAGATTATGTGTTGGAAATATGTTGGATATTTTCCATTTTATTCTGGAGGGGTTAACTCTAAAAGGTACTAGACACTTTCTACGTGTCCTCATCAACATTCATGGCTAGGTTGGGCCTAGAGTGGGGGTTCAAGGGTGGCAACCCTTGAAAAGCAAGGGTTTAGGGGCGACAACTCTCGAAATTTTTTTTAGGGTTTCCTAAGCTATTTTTAGACCCATGTGGGCTATTTAGGGTTAAATATTTGAATCCATGGTTTTTTTCCCATGACATTGTAAAAACATTGTTCTTGTGTTGTTATTTAATTGCACTTGCATCAAGGTTTGAGGAGAGATGGGATATGAACATTATTGTAGTAGAGACAATTAAGTTTATACAATAAGGAGATATTACTATGCTAGGTTTTTTCTTGTAAGGATTTTCCAAGTGAAATATTGTGTTATGTATGTATCTATTATCTTCTTTTTTCCTTTGATTCTATATTTACTATTTTTATAGATTTAGTTTATCATAGCCTTTTTCTCTTTATTTTGTATCAGAGCTAGGTTTTTTAGCTTTATTCAAGGAGTAATGGTTTTAACCCTTTAAATTTCAAAAGGACCACATACTTTGCAAAATTGTGAAATTTTAGCTAAGAGGTGAAAGAACCTGAAGGGTAGTACAAAGTTCTGCTGATGTACAAATTCTGTAGTTAAAGTAACCAACCAACACCCAATAAAATTCAAAGGAGCGAATTAGAGGGTGAAAAGGCAAATGTGTCTCCAAGATGGTGTTAATTTCCCATATAATATTTATAATATAAAAATCAGCAGTTAACTCAGTCAAAGAAGATACCCCAATAAGAAACTAAGAAGAGCTCTATGTTATTTTCCACCCACCTATGATACAATGCAAAAATCCATTATGAACATGGTCAAATAATGCTCAGTGGAATTCAAAGTTGAAAAATTCATAAGAACGACTTCAACACAAGGTCAATTTCTGCAACGAAAAGCCACAAACAATATTAAAGTCCGTCGAGAGTGAAATTCATACTCAACGTAGTCAAGAAAGGCTTATCAGAAAATGCAGTTGCGAATTGTACATATGAGAAGGCATAGAAAATGATCCAAGTGTTGTAGGTGAGTTGGAGAGGAGATGCCAATCCTCTAAGGGAGGTACCAGGTTGAAATCTCCACCCTACCAAAAAGTTGAATTGGGTATCCAAAATCCAATTGATAATGTTGGTACGAGCAGGGTCGGGTGCGACCCCTGGGTGACTTTGACAGTGTAGAACCCCCTGTTCGTGGTCTCTCAGACCAAGGTGGCTTCGCAAGGGGTTTTTCGCTTAAAAAAAAAAAAAGGCACAAACAATGATAAAATCTACTCAAATACGATGTATAATAAGGTTCTGCGATCAACTTGGTCAAACATGACCTGATAAAAATTTAAGTAGTGGATTCCATAGGACATTGATTGTCATTGAACTTTCATTCCATGGTCAACTTGGTCAAACATGACCTAGCAAAAATATAAGTTGTGGATTGCGAAGAATGACACATTTCAATATAGAATTCCCATTCTATAGTCAAAATGGTCAAACCTAACCCAATGAAATTTGGAGCAACAAATTTCAAAGATTGGGATGCAGTGGAAACTGAGGAGTGTAGTGAAAATAACTAAGGGAGACCAATAATAATTGAAATCAAGACTTGCCAATAGTTTTTAGTTATAAATATATGGAGGAAAGGCTTGATAAAGAATGAAGAACAATCTAGATTAACCTACAACCATCATAGCTTCTAGATTCTGTTGAAGGCCGAACAACTTGCAAAGCTCAGAATTACAACTTTTATGGAGTACAACTCCATATTTTTCTTGAAATCCAATTAGAGACTACCACCTCAGCATTCTACTAATTTGGCAAGAATATCCTTGTAATATTTCAAGGTTTTTACTACCATTGCAAATATATATAAAGACGTCAAACCCTTATTTTTAAGGGTCGGCTATGGAGTGTTTTCCTGATGTATTACTGTAATTACTGAGAATCAATAGAAGGAGAATTAATTGGATGTTTGCCTCTAGATTTTTGTCTTCATAAATTGTGAGTTTATTTTGTGAATGTATTTTTGCTACTATTGTTATGATTAGTGAATTCTGCTAATATTGAATTGCTAATTTGGAGCAACTTGCAATGGTTCATGCCTAAATAAATTTTGTAGAAGACTTCTATTTTTGTTAGTGTAAGTGCTTATCTAATTCTTCTATTCGTATTATTAACATTTTAGGTGTTTTAAATAGTTTTCTAAGCATTTAATTATTTTAATGGTGAGGATAATAAGTATTGATCGATGTTAGTCTAAGTGTGGCATACTAGAAATGTGATTGATCAACATATTCTTGCTATTTTCCAATGTTGTTAGCTCTATCCAACCATTATTTTCTCAACCATTTTCTAACCCATATCTCATTTCTATCCTTAAAATTACACATTATTTCGATATTAATTGAGTCAACACCTAAATTAGTTGATAAGGTATACCAACCTACTTTAGAGGTTGGATTGAAGCAATATTTGATCCATCCAATATTAGTATTTGAGTTGAAATTAGCAGGTATGCGCCTCCCAAAAATCATAGATTCATAATCATAGTTTAAGTTTTCTTTTACGTCAATTCAAACCTCAACAAACCTTATGATAAATTAATTTTTGAGTGGGAGTCATACGCAAAAGAATCTGGGTGAAGGAAAATTATGGGAAGCACATAGGTAGAGATTGAAAAATTTAATGGATAGAATTTTGAGTTATGGAAACTCAAGATGGAGGATATGTTGTTTGATAGAGATCAGTGGATTTTGGTCTTGGGAATAAAAATAACATAAAAAATATAAGAATTGGTTTAAGATCGAGAGGAAGGTAAGGATTTCTATTAAATTATGATTATCTAATTCAGGATACTTGAATGTATAAAAAAATACCACAACAAAGTTATTATGTGATAAGCTAGGAACTTTGTATTAGAAAAAGTCACCGGTAAATAAACTCTTTCTTTGAAAGGAGTTGTATTCACTTTGGATGAATTATGGTGACTATGTGGCTGAAAATCTAAATGTTTTTGATAGTATGGTAAGTCAATTAAAATCTATTGAAGTAAAAATGGATGAAGAGGAAAAATGTGTATTACTTTACTTTGTTCATCACCTGATACATTGGGTAACCTAGTTATGACTATCACCAATGGTACTTCTATATTGAAAGTAGAGGATATAGTAGAAATATTGCTATGTAAGGAAATGAGACAAAAATATTATACAAAATATCATTAGAATGATGCCTTGGTTGTGAGAGGTCATTCTCAAGAAAGAAGCAAAAATAAATAAAGAGAAAGGAAATCAAGATCTAGGGGTAAATTTGTTGCTCCAAAAAATAAGAAATGCTAGAAGTGTGGTAAAATAGGGCATTATAAAAGAGACTACAGATCTAAAAACGCTGAAAATAGTTGACTCATGAAGACCACAAATGAGAATTTAGGGGACTTATTATTAGCTACAATGTTCTCAAGTGAATACCATGACTCATGGTTTATTAACGTAGGTGCTTCCTTTCACATGAATCATCATAGGGAGGGGTTTTGTGAATATGAAAATATAAATGGAGGTGAACTCTTCTTGGTGGACAATTTGACATATAAAATAATAGGTCAAATAAGAGTCAAGTTTAGGTTAAATATGGAAGAATGAAAAACCTTCCAAGTGTATTGCATATTTTGGGTTTGACAGAGAATATTATATCCATGAGTAAGATGAATGATGTGGGTGTGACTATGGTATTCAAGAAAGATAGTTGCAACATGGTTCATGGAGTCTTGGTGTTGGTAAGGGAAGTTTGTATAGGAACTTTGTTCATACTTGAGGCTAGAAATATAAGTATTTATTACAAAAAATCTTTAATTATAGAGGATAATAATATGGTAGATGTAGCTCCAAGTATTATTTTAGTGAAGATAATTTTGTGGTATCAATACATGGGGCATATTGGTCAGAAAGACATTCGAACATTAAAAATGAAAGGTATGGATGAAGGAATTTCTTATTGCCCATTAAGTTTTGATTTTTGTGAGCATTGTACATTTGGAAAGCAAACCTAAGTCAAGTTTCCTAGTAGATCTACAATATCTGAAGGAATTTTACATTTAGTTCACAATGATGTGTTTGGGCCTACAAAAGTACCATCATTAGGTAATTCTATCTATTTTTATAAATTTATAGATGATTTTTCAAGAAATACTTGGGTATATTTTCTATGGATCAAATATTATGTTTTCAATAAATTTAAAGAGTTTAAGGCTCTTGTATAAAATTAGATAGAGAACAAGATAAAGGTTTTGAGAAGTGACAATGGTGTTGAGTATTGCTCTAATTAACTTGTATAGTTTTGCAAGGATTATGGAATAAAAATGTAGAAAACAACTTCGTATACTCCATGGTAGAATGGAGTTGTATAATGGATTAATATAACATTTATGGATAAGGCCAGAATCATGCTAAGTGGTGCAGGGTTAGAAAGGAAATACTGGGCAGAATTCATGTTAACTACTTGTTGCTTCATCAATAGTTTTCATTACTTAGTTTTGGTGGATAAGATTCCATAGGAAGTGTGGACTAGTAACAAACCCTCTCTCAATCATATAAGATTTTTTTATTGCGATGTTTATATGTATGTCCCAAAAGATAAAAGGACTAAGCTATACTATAAATATGAAATATGAATATTTATGGGTTATAGTATTGGTGTTAAAGGATATAAATTGTGGAACCTAGAAACATAAAAGTTTGTTTATAGTTGTAATGTGGTCCTTAGATAAATAAAAAGGGATTTGAAATATTAAATGCAACCAATAAAAGAACCTAAAATAGTTTAATTAAAATTGGAACAAGAGGAAGAACCTTGGTAGAACTTGGTGCTACAAAATAAGATGAACTACAAAGAGATTCCAAAGATGAGACTTTAGAGGAAGAATGTGAGGAGGAAGCTAAATATGTAAAACCAAGAACTCCAAGCTTGAGGAGATTATATCAAGTGAGAAGAGTCTCAAAAAGGTATAACCCTTCAAATATTTGTTCTACATTTAATATATTAGTTATTGACAAAGATCCCAAGACTATAAAGAAGGCACTTCATTCAAGTGATAATAATTCTTGGAAAAGGGCTATGGAAGAAGAAATGAAATCCTTACATAAAAGTAAGATGTGGGACTTTGTGAAATTACCCCTTGGAATAAAAATGGTTGGTTTTAAGTGCATATTCAAGAAGTACAATGTAGAAGGAAAGTTGGAGAAATACAAAGCTCACTTGGTAGCAAAAGGATTTTCTCAAGTTGAAGGAATTAACATTGGCAAGTTTTTTTCTCATGTGGCTAAACTAACTTCAATTAGATTTATGTTAGCTACATCTATTGCTTTTTATCCTAAAATAGAACAGATGGATGTAAATATAATATTTATACATGGTGAACTTGATGAAGAAACATATATGTCAAAAGCAGAATGCTTTAGGTTAAAATTTAAGGAGGATTTGGTATACATGTTGAAAAAATCTCTTTACGAATTGAAGCAATCTCAAAGAATGTGGAACCAAAAATTTTATAGGTTTGTTTTGACACTTGGTCTTGGAAAAATTAAATTAGATCCACATGTGTATTTTAAACAAGAACATGAAAATTTTGTTATCATTGTTTTGTATGTGGATGACATGTTGTTAATTGGTAACAATAAGGAGATGATAAAGTTACTAAAGTCTTAGTTATAATCTAAATTTGGCATGAAGGATTTGGGTGCTACAAATTTTATTTTGGGTATGGAAATAATAAGGGATCATGCAAATAGAAATTTGTGGTTAAATCAAAGGAAATATGTTGATTTGATACTATAGAAGTTTAGGATGCAATATTGTAAACCAATATGTACTTCATATATTTTTGGTTAAAAATTATCTGCTAAATAATGTCCTCAAATCGATGAGAAAATTGAATAAATACATCATATTCCTTATGCTAGCGATGTTAGTAGTAGGATGTATGCAATGATCTCTACTAGACCTAATATTGCACATATCGTGGTAGTAGTTAGCATATATATGTACAATCTAGGAAAGGAACATTGGACTACTATGAAGAGGATCTTCAAATACTTGTGTGCTACACCAAAAAAGTCTTTAACAACAACTAAATTAAATTAGAATTTTATAGTGGTAAAAAACCACCCTAAGAGACCCTAAGAGGATGGTTTAAAACCACCATATCAGGTAAACTTCCCTCTTAGGGTCACCCTAAGAGAGTGGTCCCTCTTAGGTCTTAAGAGGGCGATTAAAAACCACCCTATTAGGTCTAAGAGGATGGTTTTTAACAACCCTCTTAGGGCTCATGCACTTAAAAGAATTAAAGCAGTTAAAAACTATCCCCTTAGGGATAAGAGGGTAGTTTTTAACTGCTCTCTTGGGTCTCACACTTGAAAAAAAAATAAAGGATGTATAGAATTTTTCATGCATGTATAGAAAGTTTTAAACTTTCTTGAAGCATAGCAATATAGGTCACAATTTTTTGACTAATTTACTAGTGTATTAACGATCCACTAAATGTAGTACCATTTGTATTGAAGAAATACTTCCAATGGCATCACCGCTTAAAGTGGAATAATTTTTGAGATGAGAAACTACAATGGGTATCTCAGATGGACCCAACAACAATAATATGCAATCTTGTTTGGGATCTTTCTTTTTTGTTTCCAATTTTCTAGATGCTGACGAGTAAGCAAATTATTTTCTTTGATAAATTAAATTACAAAATCTTCATTTCAATGTAGCTTAAGAACTAATTTATAACTAGATTTTCATTACACTATGTGTAGTTTTAGTTTTGTTATAAAGTGGGCTTGTGTTAGGGTACGTGGTACTTGCCCTTTATTGAATATTTTTATTTAACTTGGATATATATATATATATATATATATATATATATATATATATATATATATATATATATATATATATATATATATATATATATATATATATATATGTTATATGTGATTGAAATCATCTCCACTTATTGGAAATCTTTGGAATTATTTTCATTTAATTATTCAATTTTACATTCAGGGTAAATTTTTGAGGACAAACCCTAAAGCTCCCATTAAACACTTTTTTTGAAACTTTTGTCCACGTTTGGGGACCTAGTTTAGTAATATTAAAATTAGGTGTATTTATAGGGTAAGAATGGTGTTTTTCCTCATGCTTCACCGTTGTCCAACAAGAAAGCTTTTAATCATTTTTTGTTAATTTCTGTCTTTGTTTCATTTCCACCATTATTGGTGTGGAATTGCATCTAATATCCCCATTTAAGCTATGATACAAAGCCATAAAATTGGAAATCGGGTGAAATCGAGCAAAACATCATCACTATGGAAAGACTTCAATATTTTTATTTGTTAGAGTTGTATTTAACTCTAAAATATTTAATTGGATTTTTTCTCAGCTTTTTGGCTTAGGTTTGAGAAGGGTTCAAGTTAAGTTTGAGGGAACTTTTATTTATGAGAACGTTACATAAATCTTAAGGGGAATTTAATCTACACTTTGTGGCTTCCACATTGATGATGCCAGCTAGCCTCTCTGTCAACTCTATGTGGTGTTATTTTTATTTTCCATGTCATCCATTTTCCTATGATGTTTCCTCTTGCCTCATGTAAACTATTAATATAGTAAGCTTTTAATTCCATTTACTCATTCCTACTATGTTTTTAGGAACTTGTTTACATTCATCTACTCTTAGATTTAATTTTTGTTTTTCTAGGACCTAGACATTGAATTTTTTTGTTTCCTCCTTCTTGTCTAGAATTTAGAATGACATATTCTTCCTCTTCTCTCAGCTACAGATGCATGAAATTTCATTAGATTGTGCTTTGATGTTAAAAGAGGATGACTGTGGAAGGCTATGGAGGTAAGGATATTTTTCAGTCCTTACTTAGGCTATGAAGCTTGTCACTGTTCAGACTTTATTTTATTTTATTTTTGCTTCATTAATTATGCTTAATGAAGTGAAGGATACCTAGACATTTTTCTTTCATGCTAAATATTTGTGGGCTTTGCGGTATACTAGTTGTAAAACACTGTGATTGTATATACAATGTGGCATGTCCTAATATCCCCAAAAGGGGTTAGAGATAAAATTTATTTCCATACAATACTGAAGTTTAGGAACTTGTTTACATTCCTCTACTCTTAGATTTGATTTTTGTTCTTTTGGGACCTAGACATTGAATTTATTTTCTTTTTCTCCTTCTTGTACAAAATTAGAATGGCATATTATTCCTCTTCTCTCAGCTATAGATGCTTGAAATTTCAATAGATTGGCAAGGCATGCCAATAATGGGTTTTCTTCTAGGTCTTCCTTTTTTTTCCAAAATTGTAGTCGTAGATATTTTAGGGGACATATGTGATCATAAAATTTGCAATGGCAATGTTGATTTACCACAATTGTATACCCAAGTCACTAGTGGATATCCTTTGAGTAACCAAATAATATTTATAGCATGTTTTCCACTTTTGACTAATATTTGATTAAATATTTTCTAGCCATTGATTAAATGTGGGGTTGCAGCTTCTAAGCCATGGAGTTCCATACAGTATTTTGGATAGAGTGTATGATTTGTTCAAAGAATACTATAAAACCTATATGGATGTAAAATTTTAGAAATATAACCTTGTAAAGAGGTTGAATGATGCTATATCTCAAGGAAACTACAACAAAAATAGACCTTGAATGGGAATATGGCTTCTTCCTCCAACACTCATCACACAAGCCTACCGTGGTTGCTCTCCCTCTGCTTGTCAGTCTTAAGTATGTCATTAAAAATAATTATATTTTGATATTTGAATGAAGGAACTATCAAGTGTTTATAGTAACTTAATTTAGTCTAAGAACATTTTTTTGTCATTAGTGCATAAATATTATCTTTATTTTTTGTTCTTGTGTTTCTAAAGCAATTGTTTTATTGATGTTGCAGAGAGGCAATGGAAGAATTTGCAGAGGAAATCAGTGGATTAGATAAGATACTATTAGACATAATGTGTGAGAATTTGGGACTGGAGAAAGGCTATCTGAAGAAAGTCCTGTCAGGGAAGGATAGTCCTTTCTTTGGCACAAAAATGTGCCATTACCCTCCATGTCCAAGGCCAGACCTTATAGATGGCCTCAGATCCCACACAGATGCTGGTGGAATCATTCTGCTATTGCAAGATGATAAAGTAGATGGCCTCCAAGTTCTCAAGGATGGCAACTGGTTTGACGTCCAACCAATGAGCCATGCAATTGTTATAGACATTGGAGATCAGCTAGAGGTAACATGAATAAAAATTGCTTGATTGAGTTGTAGATTCAAAAACATAGAGATTGACACCTCAAGTCTTTTAAATGTTAACATGAGTATGCACTAACTTATAATGATTTTTGGGTATAGATTTTAGATATCTCTAAGCACAAGAGACATCAAGTTAACATGGGTCTATGCAATTTTTTTCTTAGGCCTTTTATATGTAATTGGATGTAATTAAAATCAAAGATAATAGAGATTTATGTCATTCAATTTTTTTTTTACTTATATGAAATTTATGTAATGTATTGCAGGTGATTACCAATGGGAAATACAAGAGCATGTGGCACAGAGTTCTTGCAAAAACAGATGGTAACAGAATGTCTGTGGCAGCTTTCTATAATCCTTCAAACACAGCAAAAGTGTACCCTGCTTCTCAGCTGATAAAGAATCCCAGTGATAAGAAATACCCAGAGTTCATGTCAGCAGATTATATGAAAGTGTATGGAGAGCAGAAGTTCCTTGCCAAAGAACCCAGATTTGAGGCCATGGACACAATCAAAGCTTGAATTGCATTTCCTCTAATAGTGTTACTATAGAGCATATTAGTTTACTTTATAATGAAGTGAACACAATTTTTATGTTTATATATTTTGATATGAAAATGTAAATCAAATGATCTTGAATAAGTAGGAACTACAGACATTGTAGACATTATCTTTCTGATGTAATCACCTTATTAACATATCTTCTACATGTAACAATTTGAATAAAAAGAAAAATAAAACTTTTATAGTATTTAAAAAATTAATTGTTGAATGAAATATATTTTCTTTGTGATATCAGATATCACATGTCTGCACACCTTTGAATTTGACCCTTCTAACTATTAATGTTGTTGAACATGAAAATATGAATATATACCACTAGAATTTAACTGATTAAAACTTTAGTTTTGAATAAACTCTTAACAACAAAATGACAATCACATCCCTTTCCTTTAAGGAATTAAGGATAATATTTTTTCTTTACAATCAACTGTAACTTTCATCTTTTATATATACATAATATTATTAAAAAATATTTTTTAAAAGGTCACGCTAAGAGGGTAGTTTTAAACCACCCTCCTAGGGCATATATATATATATATATATATATATATATATATATATATATATATATATATATTAAAAAGTCACCCTAAGAGGGTAGTTTTAAACTACCCTCTTAATTACTAAGAGAGATATTTTGAGATGGTTTTTAGCCACCATCATATGATGTAAAATTTTTATGATGCCCTCATAGACAATGGCTGAATAACCCCCCTTAAAGATCATTTTTTGTGTAATGGTAGAACTTCATACTACGCTATTTTTTACCAAGGAAGAGATAGTAATATTATAAATCTACAAGGTTTTGTGGATGTTGACTGGGCTGAAGATCTAGCAAAGAGAATATCCACAAATTTTTATGTGTTTAAAATATTTGGAGGGGCAGTAATTTGGATGAGTAAAAAGCAATCGATGGTTTCTTTGTCCACAGTAGAGGTAGAGTGCATTGTAACAACTCATGTCTATAAAGTATTGTGGATATAAATATTTTGTTCAACATTTGGTCTTAAGTAGAAGGTTATGAGAATTGACAATGATAGTTAGAGTGCAATATTTTTGGCCAACAATCTTGGTTTTCATGATCGGTCAAAACATATTGATATTAAGTACCATTTTATGAGAGAGATGGTTGAAGGGAATCAAGTGATGTTGGAGAAAATTGATACATAGAATAATATTGTTGATTCATTAACAAAATTTGTACTTGCTCAAAATTTCCTTGGCATAGAAGATCTATGGACATGGTTGTCCTTGAAAGCTAACAATGGTAGTTTTTGACCCCTATAGAAAGTATTCAACAAGTGGAAGAATATTGAAAATATGTTGAATATTTTCCATGTTATTTTGGTAGGTTTACGTCTAAAAGGTATTGGACACAATCCATGTATCCTCATCGGGGTTCAGGGCTAGTCTAGGACCCAAGTAGGGTTTCAGGGGTGACAACCCCTAGTGGAAGTTTTAGTGTTTCTTAAGCTATTTTTATACCTATTTTTTCTAATTTAGGGTTAAATATTTTCACCCATGGTATTGTAAAAATTTATTCTTTTGTTGTTATTTAATTGCATTTACACTAGGTTTTGAAAATAAATGAGAGAGAAAATCCACCATGAAAGGTGGTTTTCCCCTACGCGGGAAGGTGGTTTCTCTCAAGCTTATTTCCCAATGGTGGTTTCTCATTTTATTGCCATTGAGTTGATTCAAAATTTAAAATCCTGGATTTGGTTCCTTCTCCCACCCTTGGGAAAGTTTCAAATTGATTTTTAGTGGATGGGATGGTTTGGCACTTTCTCCCACCCTAGATTTGTTTGAAAATTCTTATTTCGTACCCTTTGATTCAAAATTGATTTTCTGGCGGGCTTTCCCTTCATGCCCATAATTCCTTTGGTGCTTAGGAAGTAGTATTCCTTTGTCGCAAAGGATTGCGCCTTCCTCTAGAATTTAGGATGGTGCATCCCTTTTATTTTTTGTGTTTCTCTAGTGTTTCCTTTTGTTACAAGCCGATGTATTGTGTTGCATTTTGATCCTTTGTAATCAGGTTTTGGTATCCTTGATAAAAAACCACTTTTAATATATAACCTAACAAAAAAAAAAAAAATGAATGATGAACATTATTGTATTGGAAAAAGTTAATTTTATATAATAACGAGATATTACTCTGATGGATTTTTCATGTAAGGGTTTCCTATGTGAAATAATTGTTATGTGTGTATCTAGTATTTTGTTCCTTTTCCTTTGATTCTATATTTACTACTTTTATAGATTTAGTTTATCAAGGTCTTTTTCTCTTTATTTGATATGAGAGCTAGGTTTTTTAGCTTTTTTCAAGGAGTAAGGGTTTTGACATTGTGATAAATTATTTCTAGAGTGGGATCCATACATGAAAGAACCTAGGTGAAGGAAAATTATGGGAAGCACATGTGTAGTGGTTGAAAATTTAATGGATAGCATTTCACTACACCAAAAAGTGTCTTTAAGGGAGGTTTTCAATTGCCCTTAAATACATTTAAGGGTATTTATTTAGCCGCCATATTTGAGGGCATCATAAAAAATCTGTGTCCTACGACGATGGTTAAAAACCACCTCAAAAAATACCCTCTTAAGGTTTATTAGGATGGTTAAAAACTGCCTAAAAAATTATCTTAGTTTACAATCTATTAGGGTAGTTTAGAATTATTCTCTTAGGGTCTATTAGGGCGGTTTAAAACCATCCTAGGGAATTTTATAACCATCCTATTAGGGTCTAGTAGTATGGTTTATAACCACCATAATATACATTAAGAGGGTGGTTCATAACCATCCTCGTAGGCCCTAAGAGGGTGGTTTTAAACTACCCTTTTATTATTACTTTTTTTTTTAAATAAAATTTTTAAGATACAACATTGTATTCAAGATGCATTCATTTTATTCATTATAGATATTTGAGAGAGATTATCATCCCCAATCATAGATATTGGAGAGGGAATCAACCCCTCTTTTTTATTGGAAGACATCCAATGATGGTTTCATGGGACTATCAAATTTATTACATGCAAACAAAGATAGGTTTGGTTGTAAGAAAACAAGCACCCATTCATTTATCAATCATAAATGCTTATAGTTCAATTTTACCTCATTAACATCATTAATAGATGTACTAAAACTATTAACTTAAGAAGTAAGTATTAGGTGGAAATTCCATCATAGGAATATGCCACTAAAAACAACTTGTATAAATATATCACCCACACTAGCATATCGATGTTAACATTCACAAAATAATCCATTCTTCAAAATTTGATATTAGATAACAATAATTAATATTCCTCTTTCATGTCTCACATATTAGCATAAAACTATCAAACCTTTATTTAAACCAATATTTTAAATATTAATATTTCATCTAACTTTTTTCTGACAATGCAATCTAAATTTATTAAATATTTTCCAAAATTATATAATGATTTGAGGAATGACATAATATATATAGCTTAGTGAAAATAAGCATAGTTATCAATGGGAGAGGTTCCTAAGCAACTCAGTAGTTGTGGCAAGGGCTCCCTATGTAGTGATAGTTCAATATAATTAAAAAATGTTTGAACGCTATCACTCATTCATTGTACAACTTGTCTACCATTGTTCTGAGCTTGAAAAATAATATAAACCCACACATGCATTAATTTTCTACCCAAACACATTAAATTGGACCAAAGGCAAACTAGATTTCATATTGTATTCTCAAGGGATGATCTATTGGTCTCTTCTACAAAAATCCAAAGTTAAATCAGTTTATTTGGACACTAAACATAACACCCTAATAAAAAATCAAAACAACGATGATAACAACCTATTTTGTGGACCTTACCTTGTAAAAATAGTTTGTAGGCATCTTGAGATACGATATTTAAAGCATAATTTTGAATACAAAATCATGCTTCCCACAAACTTATATGTGCCCATAAAATCATAATATGTAAGTAGATAATAGCCAGAAAAATATATTAACTATTATTATTACCATGAAAATCATAGTAAAACCCAAACAAAACTTCATATATCTAAAAAAATTGGTTCTTAAGAATACTTATCCCATACACTTTGATACACCTATCAACTATATGGTTTACAATAGGATGTCCCAATTCCACCAATATGTCTACATCTAAGCTCTCATTTGGTCCAACTACTCTCATTATCATTTTAAATATTTGAATGAATTCAAATGGTAATCACTTGAAATCCAACATAATTTACCATACTTGTCTTGGTAGCATCAACTGAACAAAAACTTATAACATTAATTACCTGAGTTGTGATCGAATTTCTCTAGCATAAACATGATACAAAAGGATGATAAATATGAAAGGCTCTGGTGAAAGCAAAATACAAGCAAGAACATGGAAAAAGTGATAGAAATAAGGTAGAGTGGTGCATGGATGAAATAACATGTAACTAATACATGATATGTGGCATTGAAGGTTATGCCACACACATGCAATAATGGCCATGAACATTAGTTTCTAAAACGATTATATTGGTACCTGAGTTGGTTATATTAACCAAAGCACATTCATGATTTTATTTGTAACTTAAAATGCATCACATGTAGGGAAGGTTAAATACAAGGTTCAATGTGAGAAACATAAGGATACCTTCTATACCACAAGCTATTCAAGAGAAATAAGAATACCAAAGGTTATTTGATATAATTTGGTAGACATCTAAGTTCTAATATATGATAAAAATTAGAGTTGTTTACTCTAATTCCATGAGGATATTTTAATAGAAAAATTATACTTATTGTTGCATTTCAAATAAAAATTTCCTCTTCTTCCACATAAGTGATAGATATAAATTATTATGGAAATCTTAGTATAAATGATATATATTATTATAAGTGATAGATACCAAATAGGCAACTACTTGCATGTATTGATAAAAAAACTACCAAAATAAATTGGATTGGCTCATTTTATATGGTCCAATGATCAATATTGTATATTTCTTCCTCCACCCCACATACATGCTGCTGAAAAAGAAAATATATAAAAACAAAGTCAAATCACCTGTTAATATCATAAATTTTATTATCTCTTTTCTTGCTCTTCCTCTTCTTCTTGTGAGGCTTGCTTTGAGAAACATACATATAACTACTCATGAACTTTTCTAAATTATTATTTACTGCTAGATAACACAAAAATTTAATAAAATTATTCTCTCCTTAAAAAATTCTATAGACCAAGAAGAGAACACAAATAACATCAATCAATTGTGAAATAGTATTGTTAGTCTCTAGTTGAAATAATAACGAAGGCATGCACTACCATAGAAATAGGGTAAACACTAAATGCTGGCTATAGCTTACTCTTGTGCAAGAGGGAAATTTATGCTAAAACCATAGTTCAAGAAAAAAATTCACAATATCATTCATTTAACGAGAAAATTTGATAATGAGATCCTATTTGTAAAAAACTTTGACTTGTTTGGATGATTTCCTCCCAAAATGGGTATATCATAATCTATTTAAGAGATATTGCATAGTAAAATTATTGGAATATATTACATTATTTGGTATATGCTAATGTACCATCATGGGTACATGTTTAGATTAGGATTTTATTTTATATTAGGAATTAAGTATTATTAGAATGTGCAATGATGTAAATGTTCATGTTGTCTACATGTACATAGTGATGTTCTCACAATGACACTGAGAGGGGGGGTGAATCAGTGTAGCTATTTAAAATTCAAATCTACAACTTTTAAAGCTGAAGCAAAGAGAACTTAAAAGTAGGTAAAGCAATTATCACAAGAGAGCACACCACAACACACAATATAACGAGGTTCACCAATTTGGCTACTCCTCAAGAATGACTGCTTGGACTACAGTCCAAATCCAGCCTTTGCAAAACACCAATTTTACAATCTGTTTACCAGCACCCACTAGAAGGAGCACCAACCCCTAATTCAAGCACCAACTTGAACTGCACTTTTGAAACTATCATATTGACATAAGAATGCCTTCACTTATCCAAGACCCTGACTGGTCTACAATTTATCAAAAACTCAGTAAACACTTACGGCTCTGCTTGTCGCTCTCTTGCAACACTCTTCTAACCCTCTTTCGGTAGCACTTTCTCACATTCAGCAACAACTAAATTCTCTACATGACTGCCCTTTTTATAATAGACCTTTTGCTTTGTAACTCCAGTTATAACACCTTCTTTTATTCCTCATATGCCACTTGTCAATTTTAACTGTTTCTTTAATATTCTCTTCTGCCACTTGTCAACTGTAACTCCTTTATGTAACTCCTTTTGTATATATAGAGTGGGCATTTCGTCAAACACGTTACATGCAACATATATCTCTACCATGACTGTTCGTCTTCTTGGTCATGACTGTTCGTATTCTTTTCTATGCATGCATGCATTTTTTGATTCTATTTATGCGACTATTCGATTTCTCATCCTTCGACTGTTCTTAAAAAAGCTGCATGATTTCTATCTGTAACTGCCGCACTAACTTTAGTTAACTCTACTTATTTTGACTGCATGATTTTCCTCTGAAAATTCCCCTGTAACTGTCGTTCTACTTTCAGTTGACTATCAGTAAGCGTGTTGTTGCGACCTGTCATGAAATCGTGACACTTCTGTCTCTTTGCACTCTTCTCGCCTTCTACCAGTGAAAACATGACATGTCACGATATCGTGACACTTTCGCCTCCTTGCTACTCTTCTTGGCTTCAACCAGCGAAAATAGAACATGTCATGAAATCGCGACACTTTCGCCTCCTTGACCTCTTCTCTGTCTCTTGCCCGCAAAAATGGAACATGTCACAAAATCGTGACACTTTCGCCTCCTTGACCTCTTCTCTGTCTCTTGCCCGCAAAAATGGAACATGTCACGAAATCGTGACACTTTCGCTGCCTTGACCTCTTCTCTGTCTCTTGCCCACGAAAATGGAACATGTCACGAAATCGTGACACTTTTGCTGGCTTGACCTCTTCTCTGTCTCTTGCCCGTAAAAACGCAACATGTCACGAAATCATGACAACTTTCGCTTCCATGCACTTTTCTCTGCTTGCACTAGCGAAAACATGACATGTCACAAAATCGTGACATCTTTCTCTTTCGTACACTCTCTCTCCTCTTTGGGTCACGAAAACCCGACATGTCACGAAATCGTGACACTTTTTCTCCTTGGCGCTTTTCTTCCCTTTGGGTCGAAAACCCGACATGTCACAAAATCGTGACACTTTTTCTCCTTGGCACTTTTCTTCCCTTCGGGCTGCGAAAACTGACATGTCACGAAATCGTGACACTTTTTCTCCTTAGCGCTTCCTCTTGCAAATTGTCGTGAAATCGTGACACTTTTTCTTGGTAGATCTTTCTCTTCATCATGTTGCAAAATCACGACACATTTTCATCTCGTCGCTTCTCTTCTAAAATGTCATGAAATCGTGACACTTTTCTTTGCAAGCTCCTTCTCTCCGAACATGTCACGAAATCGTGACAGCTTTTCTTTGCTTGCACCTTCATTCCGAACATGTCACGAAATCGCGACAGTTTTTCTTACTTGCCTTCTTTGCTTCCAACATGTCGCAAAATCGCGACAGTTTTCCTTGTGCTTTCTCTCTCTTCCAACATGTCGCGAAATCACGACAGTTTTCCTTGCACTTTCTAAACATGTCACGAAATCGTGACAGCTTTCCTTGTGCTTTCTAAACATGTCACGAAATCGTGACAATCTTCCTTGCACTTTCTAAACATGTCGCGAAATCGTGACATATTTTTCTCTCTCCTCTTTCTCTTCGCTTTGGACTACGAAAATGAAACATGTCACGAAATCGTGACAGTTTTGCCAGCATTTTCTCTCTCCTCTGATATGTCATGAAATCGTGATAGTTTTGCCAGCATTTTCTCTCTCCTCCGATATGTCACGAAATCGCGACAGTTTTGCCTACATTTTCTCTCTCCTTCGATATGTCGCGAAATCGCGACAGAAAACATGTCGCGATATCGCGACAGTTTTCTTACTTGTCTTTTTCTTTGATCCTTTGAATCTGGGCCACTTCTGTCTTCTTGGAAATTCACTGTACATGCTCTGACTGACCTCTGAACTCCTGTCCACTGCATCAACTGATCTATCTATCTGTGTTGACAACAATGACAATATTGTTTCTGCACCTTGCTCAACAATCTCCCCCTTTGGAATTGTTGGCAACACATGTGCAATTTCCTGTAATTCTTCTCCCCCTTTGACAATAATACCAAAGGGCTGCTGCAGACTCCCCCTGAGTCTATGCACACCATTCTCAGACAAATATTGTTATAGTTAGCAAAAATCATGAATATGAGCAAAACTATAAACATAGGCATAAATGCTCCCCCTGAGAATGTGGTCCCGATTGCTAGTCAGTTCTTGGGAAACGTGACCACTCCCAACTTACTCCGAAGGTACTCAAAAACTTCCTTGGGCAATGGTTTTGTGAATATATCTGCTACTTGCTCTGTAGTTGGAACAAAATCCAATTTGACCTCACCTTTCGCAACTTTATCCTTCAAAAAGTGATACCGGATTGCAATATGTTTGGTTCGAGAATGCATAACCAGATTCTTTGAGATGTTAATAGCACTAGTGTTATCACATTTAACTGAAATTGGCTCTTTGAAGTTAATACCAAGATCTTTCAGGGTTTGTCTCATCCATAAAATCTGAGTACAACATGTTGTTGCTGCAATGTATTCTAGCCTCTCACTGTGGATAGAGAGACCGATTCTTGTTTCTTGCTGTGCCATGCTACCAACCTGTCTCCAAGATAGAATGCACCACCACCGGTACTCTTTCTGTCATCTATACATCCTGCCCAATCTGCATCAGAATATGCAATAAGAGTGAAGTCCTTACCTTTTGGGTACCATAACCCATACTCCATAGTACCCTTGAGGTACCTAAAGATCCTCTTCACAACTGTCACATGAGTCTCTTTGGGACTAGCCTGAAATCTTGCTACCATGCATACTTCCTGTAAGATATCTGGTCTTGTAGCTGTCAAATACAGTAGGCTCCCAATCATAGATCTGTACATGGTTTGATCAACATCTGGAGATTTGTCATCCTTGCTCAACTTGCAACCTATTGTCATGGGAGTGCTAACAGGTTTACAATCCTCCATTGTGAATTTTTTTAGCATTTCTTTCACATATTTAACTTGAGAGATAAAAATGCCCTTTTCACTTTGATTAACTTGCAGTCCGAGGAAATATGAAAGTTCACCAATCATAGACATCTCAAATTCTTTCTTCATTTTATTTGCTATGTCTCTACAATACTCATCCATGCTGCTGCCAAATATGATATCATCTACATAAACAACAAGTACAATAAGATGGCCATTCTCTGTTTTGACATATAAATTGTTGTCCACCATACCTTTCTTGAACCCCTGTTGAATAAGATAGTTATCCAACCTTGCATACCATGCTCTGGGTGCTTGTTTCAGACCATACAAAGCTTTCTTTAACTTGCAAACAAAATTGGGATTGTCACCGAGTTGGAAACCATCTGGCTGCTCAATGTAAACCTCTTCTTCCAGTTTTCCATTCAGAAATGCTGATTTCACGTCCATTTGATATACTTTGAAATTTTTATGAACTGCTAAAGCTAGAAACATTCCGATTGCCTCTAGTCTAGCTCATCGGTGCAAAGGTTTCCTCAAAATCAATACCTTCAACTTGAGCATAGCCTTTACAGACCAATCTTGCCTTATTTCTGACAACCTGTCCATCTTCGTTTAATTTGTTTTGAAAAATCCATTTAGTACCGATTATATTTTTATTTGCTGGTCGTGGTACTAACTCCCAGGTATTGTTTTTCTCAATCTGATCTAGTTCTTCATTAATTGCCTTCATCCAACTTTCATCTGTGCTTGCTTCAACAACATTTTTGGGTTCAATGTTGGATAATAGAGAGTAGTTCCTTACTATTGTTCTCCTTGTCTAAATACCAACTGTGGGGTCCCCAATAATTTGCTCTCTGGGATGATTTTTTTGCCAACTTCCTATTTTAAATTTCTTGTTTTCTTCTACTTCTGAGTCAATCTCCTTAATCTCTTATGTTCCCTTTTCTTCATCTGCTTCTATAACTTCTTCATAAATAGGGTATTTTTCTTCATTGCTAATTTCTAGTTCCCTACCTTCATCAACCTTCACATCGGCACTCTCCACAATTTTCTTTAGCCTTTTGTTATAGCATGTGTAGGCTTTGCTTTTTGTCGAATAGCCAAGAAAAATTCCTTCATCAGCTCTATCTTCAAACTTACCAAGATTATCTTCAGTTCTTTTGATGTAGCACTTGCTGCCAAAGACTTTGAAGTATCTTGTTGTTGCCTTTTTGCCGAACCATAGCTCATAAGGTGTTTTGCTTTCATGTGTCCTCAACATGCACCTGTTTTGGATGTAAACCGTAGTATGAACTGCCTCTTTCCAGAATCTGTCTACTATTTTGTTCTCTGTCAACATTGTCCGTGCCATTTCCTGCACTGTCCTGTTCTTTCTTTCAACAACACCATTCTGCTGAGGTGTCCTTGCTGCTAAAAACTGTCTTTTGATCCCATATTTTTGATAGTACTCTGCAAACTCCTCTGAGATAAACTCTCCTCCTCTATCTGATCTTAAGCATTTAATTCTTTTTCCTGTTTGATTCTCAACCAGTTTTTTGAAAGTCTTGAACATTTCAAAGGCATCTAATTTAAGCTTTAAAAATAATACCCATGTCATCCTGGAATAATCATCTATGCACAACATAAAGTATTTGTCACCATTTATGCTTTGTGTTCTCATGGGTCCACATAAATCAGTATGTATCAGCTCTAACGGTTTGCTGGTGAAGTATTCCTTTGATTTAAATGTGGATCTAGTTTGCTTCCCTTTTTGGCATGAAGCACAGATGTTATTTAATGGTTTGCCAATGGTGGGTATATCTCTTACTGCCCTTTTTGAACTTATTTTTACCAGATTGTCAAAGCTAATATGACCGAGCCTCTTGTGCCACAACCAATTTTCATCTTCCTGTCCAATCAAACATGCTCCTTCTGAAGTCTCTGAGAGAGTATACAGGTTTTCAAAAGTCCTCGATCCATTAGCTATCAGCTTCCCACTGTGAGCTTTTCTTGACTTCACAACCCTGCTTCTTAAAAATGACTTCATGACCTCTGTCACAGATTTGACTTACACTCAGTAAGTTGTGCTTCAAACCAATCACAAACAGAACTTCTTTGGAATTGATCTTTCCATCACTTATCTTGACTGATCCTTTGCCAACTATCTTGGCTCCATCATTATTTCCAAACTTTACAGAGCCCCCTTCATATTTCTGTAGCTTTTCAAATTTTTGTTTATCTCCTGTCATGTGACTCGGAGCATCCACTATCCAATATCCATGGTGCAGATTTGTTTTGTGCTTTGAATGTTGTCTGTACAATCAAGGATTCCTTTTCTTCCTTGGGTTGCTCCTTTTCTTTCCACTCTGGTTTGGCTATAGTTTTTGTCACTTGTTTAGACTTTTCTTTGTCAGTGGCCTGTGCATGTTTTTTTGGGAATTTTCTATTTTGCCTTAAACTGTTTGGTTGAGATCTTCTTCCCTGATATTTATTTGCTGCATATGTGCTTCTACAGTTTCTTGCAATGTGTCCAAAGTTATGACAGATATAGCATTCTATCGCATAATCCATCAAGGGTGAAAAGACATTTCTACTGGTGAAATTTCTTTGTCCTATATTATAAATGCAGTCTGAAATCTTATGACCGTAAGTATTGCATTTAAAACAATAACCGAAAAAGGAATGATTGAACCTGGGAGTTGGTCTTTGCCATTTTGTAGTAGGAGCCACAAATTTTCTTCTCCTTTGATGTGTGACTTTTGTGAATCCCTCATTGTCAGCACTCTTCTCGTGCCTAGCATTGTTGCTTTCTTTTGCATGATTCAATTTTCTTTGGTCAACCTTGATCTTATCTTCTTTCTTTACTGGTTCTACAGTTATGGCCTTTGATCCACTTGATGATTCTCCTTCGACAAAGCCCAAGCCAAATTTGATGCCTGTAGTCCTCTGACTATTTATAATTTTTTCAAGCTTTGCAGAACTTCCTTCAAGTTTGTGATAGCAACTCAATTTTTGATTCTTTTCTTCTAGCCGCATTCTTAAAACAACAATCTCTTCTTCTAGTTTGTTGCACTCATCTATTCTCATGGTTAATTGTACTTCAAGTTCTTCAAACATTTTCTTAAATTCTTTTGTCTGTACTTTCAAATTGTTTATTATGTCATTTGCATCCTCAAGCTTTCTTGAGACCTTTTTATTCTTCTTCCTTTCTGTACTCAACTCTTTAAGTGCAGCAACCAACTCTCCTTCCAGATATACTTCAGCCTCATCCTTAAGGTCTTTATCACCTTCCTATTTTTCTTCTATTGTTTCTTCTTCAAATGCCATGAACAGAGCTTCACCTATTTCTTCTTCAGAATCCTCACCTGAGCTTTCTTCAGAAGAGCTGACATTCTTGGATATGAAACTTTTCTTCTTGAAGTTGTTCTTTCTAAAATTTGGTTTCTTCTTCCAGTCACCTTTTTCTTGGTGTGACCCTTCATCATTTTTGGTTTTCTCATGCATTGGACATTTAGCTGCAAAGTGACCGACGCCTCCACAATTGAAGCACTTAAATGGTAACTTTCCTCTATATTTTCCTTTTCCCTTTGTAAGTTTTCGAACAAAGTTAGCTTTCGTTTCATCCGATGTCTCTTCATCCTCAGATTCTTGTTCAACTTTTATATTTTTGTGTGCTTTAAAAGCAGCTTCTCTGTCTATGGGCTTAGTTTGTCCTATTCTCATTTCGTATGCAGTCAAAGAACCATGCATCTCATCCATGCTAAAATTATTTAGATCTTTAGCTTCTTCTATAGCAGAAACTTTAGAATTAAATCTTTTGTGAAGAGTTCTAAGTACCTTTTTCACGATGACCGCATCTTCGATTTCTTCGTCGAGTCCTCTGATCGCATTAATGATTCCATTGACTCTCAACATATAGGCCTCTATGTTCTCATCATCATTCATTTTTAATGCTTCGAACTGAGCTCGATGCATTTGTAGCTTGGCTTCCTTGATCTTGCTGTCTCCTTCATGAATGCTCTTCAGTTTGTCCCACATGTCTTTTGCTATTTTACAGCTCATGATCCTTATCAGTTCACTGTCTACTAGCCCACACATTATGGCATTCTTTGCTTTGGAGTTATTCTCAAACTTCTTCTTCTCGACAGTATCTGTTGGAGGAGTAGCTGGTATTGTGTATCCACTTTCTACTGACTCCCAAATGTCGTATCCCAATGCACACAGATATGTTTGCATCCTGAGTCTCTAGAAAGAGTAATTAGTTTCGTCGAACAAAGGAGCTTTGTTTGATGAGAATCCTTCACCACCTGCCATTGTGTTTCTTCCAAGATCACCTTAGCTGATTAAGCTTGTTCAAGAACCTTGCTCTGATACCAATTGATGTTCTCACAATGACACTGAGAGGGGGGTGAATCAGTGTAGCTATTTAAAATTCAAATCTACAACTTTTAAAGCTGAAGCAAAGAGAACTTAAAAGTAGGTAAAGCAATTATCACAAGAGAGCACACCACAACACACAATATAACGAGGTTCACCAATTTGGCTACTCCTCAAGAATGACTGCTTGGACTACAGTCCAAATCCAGCCTTTGCAAAACACCAATTTTACAATCTATTTACCAGCACCCACTGGAAGGAGCACCAACCCCTGGTTTATCTGCACCAACAGAAAGGAGCACCAACCCCTAATTCAAGCACCAACTTGAACTGCACTTTTGAAACTATCAGATTGACATAAGAATGCCTTCCCTTATCCAAGACCCTGAATGGTCTACAATTTATCAAAACACAGTAAACACTTACGGCTCTGCTTGTCGCTCTCTTGCAGCACTCTTCTAACCCTCTTTCGGTAGCACTTTCTCACATTCAGCGGCAACTTAATTCTCTACACGATTGCCCTTTTTATAACAAACCTTTCACTTTGTAACTCCAGTTATAATGCCTTCTTTTATTCCTCATATGCCACTTGTCAATTTTAACTGTTTCTTTAATATTCTCTTCTGCCACTTGTCAACTATAACTCCTTCTTTATGTAACTCTTTTTGTATATATAGAGTGGGCATTTCGTCAAACACGTTACATGCAACATATATCTCTACCATGACTGTTCATCTTCTTGGTCATGACTGTTCGTATTCTTTTCTGTGCATGCATGCATTTTTTGATTCTATTTATGCGACTGTTCGATTTCTCCTCCTTCGACTGTTCTTAAAAATAGCTGCATGATTTCTATCTATAACTACCGCACTAACTTCAGTTAACTCTACTTATTTTCACTGCATGATTTTCCTCTACAACTGCCCCTGTAACTGTCATTCTACTTTCAGTTAACTATCAGTAAGCATGTTGTTGCGACCTATCATGAAATCGTGACACTTCTATCTCTTTGCACTCTTCTCGCCTTCTACCCGTGAAAACATGACATGTCGTGATATCGTGACACTTTTACCTCCTTGCTACTCTTCTTGGCTTCAACCAACGAAAACAGAACATGTCACAAAATCGTGACACTTTCGCCTCCTTGACCTCTTCTCTGTCTCTTGCCCATGAAAATAGAACATGTCACGAAATCGTGACACTTTCGCTTCCTTGACCTCTTCTCTGTCTCTTGCCCGTGAAAATGGAACATGTCATGAAATCGTGACACTTTCGCTGCCTTGACCTCTTCTCTGTCTCTTGCCCACGAAAATGGAACATGTCACGAAATCGTGACACTTTCGCTACCTTGAACTCTTCTCTGTCTCTTGCCCATGAAAATGAAACATGTCACGAAATCGTGACACTTTCGCTTCCTTACACTTTTCTCTGCTTGCACTAGCGAAACCATGACATGTCACAAAATCGTGACATCTTTCTCTTTCGTACACTCTCTCTCCTCTTTGGGTCGCGAAAACCCGACATGTCACGAAATCGTGACACTTTTTCTCCTTGGCACTTTTCTTCCCTTTGGGCCACGAAAACCAGACATGTCATGAAATCGTGACACTTTTTCTCCTTGGCACTTTTCTTCCCTTCGGTCGAAAACCGACATGTCATGAAATCGTGACACTTTTTCTCCTTAACGCTTCCTCTTGCAAATTGTCGTGAAATCGTGACACTTTTTCTTGCTAGCTCTTTCTCTTCAAACATGTCACGAAATCGTGACACTTTTTCGTCCGTACTGCCTCTCTTGCAAAATGTCATGAAATCGTGACACTTTTCTTTGCTAGCTCCTTCTCTTCAAACATGTCACGAAATCATGACAGTTTTCTTTGCTTGCACCTTCATTCCGAACATGTCATGAAATCGTGACAGTTTTCCTTACTTGCCTTCTTTGCTTCCAACATGTCACGAAATCATGACAGTTTTCCTTGTGCTTTCTCTCTCTTCCAACATGTCACGAAATCATGACAGTTTTCCTTGCACTTTCTAAACATGTCATGAAATTGTGACAGTCTTCCTTGCACTTTCTAAACATGTCACGAAATCATGACAGTCTTCCTTGCACTTTCTAAACATGTCACGAAATCGTGACATCTTTTTCTCTCTCCTCTTTCTCTTCGCTTTGGACTGCGAAAATGAAACATGTCACGAAATCGCGATAGTTTTGCCAGCATTTTCTCTCTCCTCCGATATGTCATGAAATCACGATAGTTTTGCCAGCATTTTCTCTCTCCTTCGATATGTCATGAAATCGTGATAGTTTTGCCTACATTTTTTCTCTCCTTCGATATGTCGCGAAATCGCGACAGAAAACATGTCGCGATATCGCGATAGTTTTCTTACTTGTCTTTTTTCTTTGATCCTTTGAATCTGGGCCACTTCTGTCTTCTTGGAAATTCACTGTACATGCTCTGACTGACCTTTGAACTCCTGTCCACTGCATCAACTGATCTATCTGTCTATGTTGACAACAATGACAATATTGTTTCTGCACCTTGCTCAACACATAGAATAAATGCACAAGTATTATTAGAATGTGCAATGATGTAAATGTTCATGTTGTCCACATGTACATGAGTCATTAATAATAGGAATATAATGAGTCATAGGAAAATGGAAGGCCAAGAGTCATGTATCATTATATATAGGTCTTCTTAGGTGATAGCAAAGAGAGCATTTTGGAATGCAAAAGGTAGAATAGTAGTAGATACAATGTAGAGAATATATGCAATATGAATTGCTTGAGAAATCCATTTCAAACCAATGCATTATTTTTATGAGATTTTATTAATGGCTAACTTATGAGTATTTTCAAAAGTTTCTCATTGTATTCTCATCCTTCGTATATTACCATTTCCATATATTTAATATTGCATACCCCTTATATACCTTGTGGTAGTTATTTCATTAAATATATAGCATCAAAAGCTAACAATGGCATCACAGCTACAATGGATATTGGCAAGAGATAGGGAGATCCACAAGAATATTGAGAGGATATAGGAGATTTCATTTTCAAAAATTCTAAAATTGCTATTTGGCTAGAGTCTTTCTATAGAGTTTTAGAAAAACTTGTGAAGACTAAGGCTCAACATTGATTCTACTAGATTGACAAATCAACTAGTGAAGTTCATTTTCTTTAGATTTAAAGAATTTTGATTATCATTTTCTAATAATTTTTTTTAGAGAAGAGTATATTCAAAGAAATTTGATAAGCTTACTACAATAGCTAGGAAGAATATCTTATTTGGAATTGATCCAATACTTTAAGAAACAAATTGAATATTTAAGAGGCCTAAGGAAAAAGGTCTCCTTATAATATTTGTAGATTGAAGATTCCAAGTAGAATATTAAGAAGAGAGGAAGAGGTCAAAGGATCCATATTGAAGAATATAGATCAAGGAAGAGGTCCAAGGAAGAAGGCCCCATTGTATATTGAAGATAGAAGATTGAGGAGACTCACAAAAGAGATATCCATAGAATATTGAAGATTGAGGGGAACCAAGAAGGAGGTCCTCATAGAAATTTAAATATTAAATACTTCATATTGAAGAAATAAGAAAGTAGCTCTAGAAGGAGGAGACACAAGAGAAATGTCCCATTGAAGAAATTCCAAATTTGGAAGATTAAATATTGAAGATAGAGGACTAGGAAAAGTCCTATTGAAGATTATAGAAGCTAAAAAAATTGAATACCCAAGGGTAGAGATCTCAAGAAAAAGTTGAAAGAAGAAATAATAAGAAGGCTAGAGAATATTTCAAGAGGGAGAAGCACCTAAAAATAGGAATTTCAAACAATTGTCACCATCTGAAAACAAGACCAAAAGGAAGAAATATTTGGCAAGATGTTTTCCAAATTTTGGAAGAGATTTTCAAAGACCTCAAGACTTTCAGATTCTTGAGAATAAGACCAACAACTAGACCAAGATTTTTTAGCTTTTTTAGGTAGATCACAATGAGATATGGCAATCACAAGATGTAAAATTATGAAAAAAATTAAACTCATGAGATTTATAAAATATGCTATAAATATAAATTAAGGAAATGAGTACAATATTGATATAGAGGAGATGGGAACTCCATGCAAGATGCTACATAACCATAATGTGCTCCATCACTAATGGAGCCACTCACCACTACTACTAATTCTTACTGACTTGCTTTTAAAACCCTTACAATTAAGGCTTCTTATAATGGAGGATGGATTCATTGCCCAACACTCTACCTACATGTACAAGTGACACCTTGCACATTTACAACTTGCACATTGACACTTGTGCATTTATTACATTGCATGAAGTATCTAGATAAATTCTCGCTAAAGTAATTTAATGTCCTAAGTATGTACCTAGGAAGATACATTTATATGATTCAAATGATGTATTAGACTCTAACTTTAACATCCACTTGTATTACATTATTTGGGTACTAAAGACTTTTGGTATTCAGTATGGATATTCATATTAATCTTGAAATTTGTATGGATTATTTTTGTTCAAGTTCAGTAGATAATATGTGTCTTCATATGATGTATACTAAGTTGTAGTTGAGGCTTCTTTCTTCAATGGATGATCTTTGGATTTTTCATATTCATATTCTATGTATTCTATCCACCTAATTTTGCAAGTATATCCATCTGGTTTTGATTTATAAATGAGTAGGGCATGATGCAATTGTCCTCTAATATTTTTGTTTTTGATCCTTTTGTGCTTGCCATTTTGGTGTATTGGTTTTTAATTTTCTTCAACCTATTCCTCTGTAAATGTGTTAGCATATTTTTAAAACATCATAATATCTTGTGTCTTTTTGATTGATTCTAAGATGTAGGTATTTGTATTAGCAGAACCTATTTCTTTTGTCTTCTTGATTCATAATGAGACATGTATTGATCCTCTCCATATATCCAAAGTTATTCGTATAGTTTTTTTGTACTATTTTGCTTACTAATATGAGATTGAATGTTAATCTACGAATATACAATACTTTTTTTAGTTGAAAATTTAGAAATGATTTTCTTGGTGTTACACTTCCAAAATCCTATATAGGATATGTTTTGTTGTCTATAATTCTTAGTATGTAATCTTTAGCAATTTTAGGATAGTCAAACCATTGTATATTTCTTGTCATATGATGGATGGCTCTAGAGTGAATAAACCACATGTTTTCATGATTTGTGATTTGGTTCCTATTGGAGCAAGTTTTACAATCATTGTGTGACATTCCTTTACCCATTTGGAGAGGTTTAAAATAGAATTGTAGTATTTATTATAGCTCCTTAATTGATGAGAGTAAACCTAATAAGTTTTAGGTTTTGTAGCAAGCTTACATCTACCCAATAAATTTTGAACTTGATAATTTTTTATTGATGCTAATATTACCAAGTTTTGTAGAATGTATTATGACTCCCTAGGATATTTTTGGATAGTATGTATTATCAATATAGTGCTTTTGTAAATTTTAGTTCAAGTATAAGTTGATTTTGTAAAATTTTGTAAATACAAAAAACAACTTTTCTATCTCCTTATTACTCCTATTGAACTAAGCACTATTTTCAATTCTTTTGAAGAGGTTTTGAAGTTGGTATTTATTTAACTTTCTTTAAGTGTTTTGAGACAACACTATAAAAACCCAAATTTTAAATACTTTAAATAAACCTCTTTAAATACCTCCTTTTTTTATTGATTTAATGTTTTCTAATTTCCAATTCCTAAGTTGATGTTGTATTCCTTATAACTCCCAAGTTTGGAAAATATTTGCAAGTTATTTTAACAATTATAATATCCCTTATTCCTCCTTGATAAATTTTGCAAATAATAAATCTAAAGTATGATTTTTAATAGGAATATGTTTCCTTATAACTCCATAAATCTTATGTTAAGACAAGCATACATATTTTACCTCAATCACTCATCACTATTGTACATTGGCATATTCGTAGCTAATGTTTCGTAGAACTTATGGGCAATTTAGAGCCCTCTTTGACCAGTGTAAAGTTATACCTCGATTAGAAATTGAACACCTCTACAATATAAAAAATTAAAATATCCGCTGGTATTCTCCAAATGTTGGCTTTATGACAATGTCTTTACTATCTTCCTTACACCGTTGAATGGTGTATAGACGTTTTACCTTGAAACAATAATCTAATTTTAATTGCTTCTTGGTTTGCTTGACTATGTTCTGCTATTGTGTCCTTCACTATACCAGATTGGCATATTAAGAAGGATGGGCTTTGTGACAAGTATCACACAAAGCATTATAAGCCAACTCTCTTTGATAATAATGATCGTTCTTTGACAGTGAGCATTTCTTCAGCAATGAGCATTTATTTGGTGGTGATAGACATTTCTTTGGTAATGATGAGATTGGTGGTAACCTCCAACGAATATCAAATCCCTCCAACTCAATGTAACTACCTTTAGGTGAGTACTTTAATTTTTGTAAACAAAGAGAGTTCATGCCAAGTGGCTTGTCCATGCAAGATTTATTTTTAATGCTTCCAAATAATCATAATTTCACCTTTATATTGCACCCTACGTGAGCTTGCTTTTTCTTGGTATGTAAGATTTTTTTTGCTATCTGGATTAGAGAGGGTGATATATGGCTACATATAGATAGCTACTCAGAGCACCTTCAATATCTACTGACTTCAATGGAATCCTCAGGTATAGCTTCCCCTCTCTGAACTTGTTTGTATATTTCTAATGTTGTTTTATTCCTTACTTTGTTGCTGGTTAGAACATCCAATTCTTCATATTTTATGTATACAATCCTTCACTAAATACTATCCTCATTTCTATGTATGCATGAGTATTACTCTTATTCCAATGGCTCCAATATTGCAAGTGATAAATTGCCTTATAGGGCTGATTCTGACAGAAGAAAAATGGTGTTTTCAAACACCTCAACTCTTGGATGTGTGGGCTCTTTTGTAGTTCCTTCTTTTCCTGCAACTTTTTTGTTCGTATGGGCTTCTTCATATGGCTGCAAATCTATTTGAACAAGGACATGTGATCTCTCTAATAGCTCTTTCTTTCGATCGTATATGTACTGCTTGTGGGAGCTTGGGATAACTCATTTCCTTGGTCACAAACCTATTAGATGAAAATGTCCTTCTACCCCCTCTAAGTGGTAAAGCCTTTGTTCTTCTAAGGAAAAATGTAGGTGCCTTTTATAGTATGTAATTTTGCACCTAAAATTAAGAATATTTATAATCCTTCTTGATTATTTTGGATGATAGTCAATCTAAGATATTGAAAGTGGGAATTCTTGCACTTTGTGCTTGAAGAAATAATCCTCTTAGTCTCCTTGAGTCTTGAGACTACAAAGGTATTTATTTGAGGCTTCCTTAAAGTATTTCAATGGTGGTTTTTATACTTCACCTTTATACTTGTAATGGTGGCTTATTTTGACCACTTAAGTGATGCAAATTATTTTGTGTTTCTTAATCAACACAAAAATATAGAGAAACTAGTTAATAGTTTAACTAGAATAGAGCTTATTAGATGAACTATAAATGGTAACAATAAATTTACCTTATTGATCCATTTATTTCTTAAATATGATCTTAATAATTCAACTACAAATTTTCAAATATAATCTGTAAATTTCACTACAAACACAGTTGTAGGATCTAGTCTTCTTTTTCAAGATATACAATATGTAGTTGATAGATAGTTGTAATTTTGTAATCTAATCAACTCCAAATTAATGTGCAAATGAAACTTAAGAATAAATTTCCTATTTTCATTTATTTAAAGACTTATAATGCAATATTTCTCTTTGCAATTTTTGATCTACCATAAGGTGCTTTAACAAATTTGTTGAGTAATTTGAATAATGAATTCACTTGCACCAATAGTTTCTTACCTTTTTGATAGCTATAGATCAATCTTGTCACTTTATGTACCTTTTTATGCTTTTTTGAGTAGCTCCTAATTCACCAAAAAGAGGTCTTGAACTTCATTTCATGAGCCTAGGATTTGGTGATTTGGTATTCTCCTTTCTACTATGGATTCAGAGGATTTTTTGGGCAATCCTCTAGTCTCTCAGCTTTGAAAAAATCCTTGTCTTCTTGTCAAACTCTAAATTAAATAAGGATTTTCTTATTCTCAAGACTTTGAATATCTTGATGTCTTCTATATATTCTTTGGCACTCCTTGCTAATTTATCTTCTCCTTATTAGGCTTGTTGTCAGATGGCGATAATTGTTCCATGTCTTCCCTTGTGAGAAAGTTTCTCCTTGATGGATAATTTCTCCAATGAGTTCTTCTAGGAAATATTTGATGATATTGCTTTATAAAAAAGACTTATCCAAACCTTTTTCCTTGAGACCTCTACTAGGTCTTCGATTATACAGTTGCTTTGGTCTTCCTTAAGGCCTTCTTCTTTTGTAATTGAGATATCCTTCCTGGATATCTTGATTTTGTTGCTTCTAGATATGAAAATATTCCTTCTGGTACTTCTCATCGTTCCAATAATGGAAGCTTCTTCAATGAGATATTCACCTGATCTCTTCACCTTCAATTTTGCTTCAGTTTATGGATTATTCTAAAGAAAATACTCTTCCTAACTTTGTTGTAGGAGGTTTCTCAACTTCACTAGATCTCCTATTTCCTACAACAAACAATCAGTACTAAAATATGAATCTTCTTCTAAATTAGATACACCCTTATGAAGTATTTTTTAGGATCAGAGCTTTTATGGCCCTTTTAGATTAAGGCTTATGTGGTCTTTTTTAGATCAAGGTATTTGTGGCCTTTTTAGATTAAGGTTTCTATGGCCTTTTCATATTAAGGCTTCTATTTTTTTTTCAGATCAAGGCTTATATGGCCTTTTTAGATTAAGGCTTATGTGGCCTTTTATTTTGTTAATTTGACTTTACTAATAGAAATATTCAATCTCTAGAGTTCACTATGACTCTTTCTTCTAGAGTATCTTTTGTAGTATTATTCTTTTAAAACAACTAATCCCTGCACTATGAAGACACTCTGATATTTGGACAAAGAAGTTGAAATCTTCTAGATTTTTATTGTAGGAGTATCTCAATCATATGAGGTTTAGTTCCCTATAGTAAGAAGAACCTTCAGGCAATAGTTACCAAGTTACATATATTCTAGATGATCTTCACTAGATGATCTATCAATCTAGTGGGTTGAATACTAAGTCTTGGTCTTCATGAGTTTTCCTGTAACTTTATGGAGAGACTCTAGTTAAATACAATCTCAGTACTTTCTGAAACTAAGATTTCTTTCAGTCCTCACTTACGAATATTCCTAATTCTAACACTTATACTCTTCTAAGAATTTTTGATAGTGACTAGTCTAATGGTACATCAAGTTGACAAAAAACTCATACTTTATAATAATGATGGTATTCCTATTGACCTACTATGACTAGATATACCGTGGATTTTATACTACTGTTATATTTTTGAGGTAGATCACAATGGAATATGGAAATCACAAGATGTAAAATATGGAATAAAGTAAACTCACAAGATTCTTGAAATATGATATAAATAGAAATTATAGAAATGAGTACAATATTTCTATGGAGGAAATGGGTACTCCATGCAAGATGCTACATAACCATAATGTGCTCCATCACTAATGGAGTCACTCACTACTACTACTACTTCCTACTGACTTTCTTTTCAAACTCTTACAATGAGGGCTTCTTATAATGGAGGATAGATTCCTTTCCCAACACTCTACCTACATGTACAAGTGACACCTTGCACATTTACAACTTGCACATTGACACTTGTGCATTTATTACATTGCATAAAGTAACTAGATAACTTCCCCCTAAAGTAATCTAATGTCCTAAATATATACCTCGAAAGATACATTTACATGATCCAAATTATGTAATAGAATCTAACTCTAACAAGATTGAAGTTAGAATTCATTAAAATTAAGAATTTTGAAGAGCCCTTGAACAACCAACTTGAGTAAGAGCTTGATATCAAATAAAGTTGCAAATTGTTGTAATTTCCTACCAAAATTGAGAAGGTTAAGGACAACATAATAAATGAGAAATTGACTAAATTGTAAGCTTAAAATTATAGAGGTTTGGGACAGTAAGAGGGTTGCATATTGGGAAACACTAATAGCTCAAAATTTTAGAGTTTGTGACGGGGCACTGGAAACCCACACTTCAACAAACTTGCCTTTTCATTAAAATTTAAAAAAAAAAAAATTACAAGCTTGAATGAAACAGTCCGCAGGATTTACAAAGGCCGAGTTCGGCTCTGTTCTTCCCCTATACTACCTCCTCTGTTCTCCGGTCCACCGTCCCCTGAAAAAAAAAATTCGGTCTTTTTTAACGAGGTCCCCCCGGTCCTCACAGCCTTCAATGCCCACCTAACAAAAGTTTCAAATTCAGATTTTCCCCCTCTTCCTGGGTTTTCAAAATTTTGGTCATAAATGGGCCATCTGCCCGATCCACCATGAGGAACCCCCATTAATGATCTTCTCTGACCTGCCGACGCCGCCTTGCTCAGATCGTACTCTGCACTGCTGTGTTTCCAGATGCAATAAAACATATGCGTGGCCGTCACCTCCCTTACCAACCTCCGCGTTCCTTATCTTTGTTTTCTTAAACGTGGCCGACCACTCGTAATTCTGACCATGCCTTCTTCTTGATAAAAAAAAATAATCGATACACGTGCTGCCCTCCATGACTGTTTGATACACGTGGCAGCCACGTGTCGAATTTGGCCTTACATAGCCTTCCGCTATTTTCTTCGGCCTTGACCTTAATTGGTCCCGATCGACCCCTCCACCTTCGTCTTCAACTTGCCGAAGTCCTTTGCTTTGATCTTGGATCTTAATGCTACTTAAAAACCATGCCACGTGGTAGTTTTGCACTGGTCGCGATATCACGACAGGTCGTGAAATCGTGACATGTTGCGATATCGCGACCAACGACGCCTCCTCTGAGCCAAAGTCCTTTGGGGTCACGAAATCATGACATGTCACGATTTTGTGACCCCCACTCCTCCTTCCGCCTTCACTTCGACTAAAGTCACGATATCACGATGTCACACTTCCCTCCGCCTTTGCTCTTATCAATCATCGCGATATCGCGACCTCCGCCACTGCCTTAACTCTTCTTCAAACTGCCATCGCGATATCGCGACGTCACGATATCGTGACGCAGCCGGCCCAAGCCTTGCGCAAGCCTTATGAGGTCGCGATTTCGTGACCTCCCCCCATGCTTTGAGAAACTTACTCCCTCTGCTCCCTTTGCCCCATTAAACTTCCTCAAACCAAAAAATTGCTTTGCCAAACCTCCCCCAAGCTGGAAAATGCATGATTGCTCGACTGCAGCCGGATGCTCCTGCATCAGACACCCGAGGTAAGTGAAGAAGTGATCTTCACTTCTGCTGGGTCCGGTTGCTGCCTCCCGCAACACTTCCGGACTCATATCTGTCTCTGCAAACTGCTTTGACCTCGACTCTGGGCCCACACTTTTGTCTTCAATCGGACAGATTTCTCCACTGCTATAAACTTCTACTGCAGCTGGCTTTAACTCTTCCTCTTGCACAGAATAATCTGTGCTTTCTTCCGGGCAGGTCCCGGTACTGCTGCTCTCTTCCTCTACAGCCTCCTTCATCTTTTCTTCCTTTTTTCTCTGTCTCTCTTCCCACATTTTTTGCCGTTCTTCTTTCTCCCGTAACTTCATTGCAAGCCACTCCTTTTGCAATGATTTTAATTGCCGCTTCAAGGCTAAATACTCTTCTTCTGAAACCACATCCTCCTGGTTATCCCGTCTTCTTCGGGAATGCATTCTTCTTGCTTGCTTTTCTCACAAACTTAACTGATCCCGATGTAGCTGCCTCACGTCCGGCGGTCTGCTAACACACTCGGGAATCCTCAACTCTCCTTCTCTCTCAACTCTCCCGTAGGTCCTGGTGCGACTGCCTCACTTTTGGTGGATCTACTGCACTCTCAGAAACTCCCGCTCTGATACCACTGACGGGGCACCAGAAACCCACACTTCAACAAACTTGCCTTTTCATTAAAATTAAAAAAAAAAAAAATTACAAGCTTGAATGAAACCACTGACGGGGCACCGGAAACCCACACTTCAACAAACTTGCCTTTTCATTAAAATAAAAAAAAAAAAAAAATTACAAGCTTGAATGAAACAGCCCGCAGGCTTTACAAAGGCCGAGTTCGGCTCTGTTATTCCCCTGTACTACCTCCTCTGTTCTCCGGTCCACCGTCCCCTGAAAAAAAAAATTCGGTCTTTTTTAACGAAGTCCCCCCGGTCCTCACAGCCTTCAATGCCCGCCTAACAAAAGTTTCAAATTCGGATTTTCCCCCTCTTCCTGGGTTTTCAAATTTTTGGTCATAAATGGGCCATCTGCCCGATCCACCATGAGGAACCCCCATTAATGATCTTCTCTGACCTGTCGACGCCGCCTTGCTCAGATCGTACTCTGCACTGCTGTGTTGCCAGATGCAATAAAACATATGCGTGGCCGTCACCTCCCTTACCAACCTCCGCGTTCCTTATCTTTGTTTTCTTAAACGTGGCTGACCACTCGTAATTCTGACCATGCCTTCTTCTTGATAAAAAAAAAAATAATCGATACACGTACTGCCCTCCATGACTGTTTGATACACGTGGCAGCCACGTGTCGAATTTGGCCTTACATAGCCTTCCGCTATTTTCTTCGGCCTTGACCTTAATTGGTCCCGATCGACCCCTCCACCTTCGTCTTCAACTTGTCGAAGTCCTTTGCTTTGATCTTGGATCTTAATGCTACTTAAAAACCATGCCACGTGGTAGTTTTGCACTGGTCGCGATATCGCGACAGGTCGCGAAATCGTGACATGTCGCGATATCGCGACCAACGGCGCCTCCTCTGAGCCAAAGTCCTTTGGGGTCGTGAAATCGTGACATGTCACGATTTCATGACCCCCACTCCTCCTTCTGCCTTCACTTCGACTAAAGTCGTGATATCGCGACGTCACACTTCCCTCCGCCTTTGCTCTTATCAATCGTCGCGATATCGCGACGTCGCGATATCGCGACCTCCGCCACTGCCTTAACTCTTCTTCAAACTCGCCGTAATGATATCGTGATGTCGTGATATCGCGACGCAGCCAGCCCAAGCCTTGCGCAAGCCTTATGAGGTCACTATTTCGCGACCTCCCCCCATGCTTTGAGAAACTTACTCCCTCTGCTCCCTTTGCCCCATTAAACTTCCTCAAACCAAAAAATTGCTTTGCCAAACCTCCCCCAAGCTGGAAAATGCACGATTGCTCGACTGCAGTTGGATGCTCCTACATCAGTTTGATAGAACCAAGTTGGAGGAGAATTGGAGCCCCAAAAATCAGATTTATAGACAGCAAATTAAAGGTTAAGAAGGGAGAAAAATAGGGGATCAAAGCACAAGTAATTGGAGCTCTAAAAATTACAAATCCAAGGCAAAAAATAGGAGAATCAAATCGCCAAGAAATATTTCTACAATGGAGGCAAGAATAAGGTTTGAAAATTTGATGTTATTAAAGTTTTATTATTCAAGTATTATTTAAATATTTAACACCATATTTAAGTAGCAAAAGGAAATATCTCAAGTTTTAGTTGCATTGGTGCTATAAAGGGTATTATAAGCATATAAATCAGTTCATTTTAATATTACAAGAGAACCACATTAGATCCATTAAAGTTAGCAAAATAGAGCTCTAAAGATTAGTGTCTCTAACGTGAAAAAGGAGGTATCTTGGGTATATGTTAGCTTTTAATGAATTATATTAAAGGAGATGCAACCACAAGATATAAAATTATCAAGAAATGATAAGTATATGATAATGACACTATAATTTGTAGCAAAACTATAATATAAACTTCTACAATAACTCAAAAATATGCCATTAATGGATGCTCACAAAAATAGTACAATGTATTATAATGGAGGACATGAACATTCCATAATTTCAATGAAAGAACTACATTGTACTCTAACTACAAATCACTATAGTAAATTCAATATATCTCACTCATTGTCAATACTTCAAGGCATATATATAGGAAGATATGTGCCTTGGTCTTTACTATACCAATGACTCTTCATATACCTATCCTATGACTCATGTACATGTGGACTACATGCACATTTACATCATTGCACATTATAATACTTGTGCATTTATTACTTGCTTGAAGTAGATACTCAAATCTTAATCTAAGATAAACTCCTAATCTAGAAATGTACCCAAGGTGGTACATTGACATGTATAAAATAATGTAATATACTCTAAAACCCCTTGTATTACATTATTTGGGTATTGAAGACTTTAATATTCAATATGATATTCATTATTTAGATGTTATTCAACTTGATCTGGTCCTTCTCTTTCATTTGGTTCAGTCTTCATGTTGTCTTTTATAGTATTATTCATTCTTTTGGTTTTTGATGTTTCAAAGTTCTTGGTAGAATCCTTGTTCTTGGAGTCTTCAAAGTATATTTCATGAACTAGATATATCATGATCTTGCACATCACAAGTGGTTTAGAATTGCTCCATTTTATTTCCTTTTTTTTTTTGAATGACTTGTCTCCTTGATCTTCAAAAATGTCAAGTTTCAATTTATTGTTAGTGGATGCTTCTAAAATAAGAACTTGAAAGAAGCAATATAATATAAATATTAGTCTCTCTTCAAATATTTTATAGTACTTGTCTTTATAGTAACATAAGAAAGATGAATGAGATTATCCTCCACAATATTTACATGGATCGAGACTTCAAAATTTTGCATTCTCATGACCAATATTTTTGCAATAAATGCATAATGAAGATATACCAATTTCTTTGCTACTTATTTTAAGAGAATAAAGCCCATATATTTCCTTGATGAAATAGTTAAACCATCTATGTACGATTGAAGCTATTTCATCCTTACTTATTTCATAAATTTGTAGGATATATTTTTTATGAATATTTTTTTCTACCTTTTGAATACAGTTCTCAATATGTTCTTTGGTATAGTTGATATCATTGAAAGATATTTCTAAATAAATTACTTTTGCCAATCTATTTATTTACAAATTCTTATAATTATTTCTAAACCTAATTGGTTCTTCTCTTCTAATTGCACTTTACTTATTATCAATTCAAGAATCAAATATGCCTCTGAACCAATTTGATTCTTTGAGACATGTGTATTTAATAAGCCTTTACATAGTTTCTTTCTCTGTTTACAAGAGAGCAATTTTTATAGAAGTTTTGTATCTCAAAACTTTGTAGTTATCTACCTTATGGCTCCTTAGTCTAGAATACGTTAACTAACTTAATAAACCCTTATCAAATATTGGATTTTGTAGCATATATTATGTCTCCAAAGTTATTATAGTATGCTATGATTTTAAAGTACTTAGCATCTATTAGATTTCATTTAGAGTTGATTCCTTAATATTTTGAATACAATAATCAACTTCTATATCACCTTATTTATCCTTATCAATATATGCACTTTTTAATTATATGAAGTTCTCTAAATTCAAGACTTTATGGTTGAATTTATTTTATCCCTTTTAATATGATTATGAGACAAGTATAAGCAATAAATTCCAACTCTTTTAAGCAATCAATGATTTTACTTCTTTTATCCTTAACTTTCAATGGTTCAATTTTCTAAATTTCAATGATCTAAAGTTTGATGTAGTACTCCTTATATCTCCCTAATTTGGAAATTTAGAAATAATAATATTTGAAATAGAATAATACATTAATTTTCCAAGGTATAAAACCTTATAAATCCTATTTGATTAATTTACAAATATTATGATATTTGAATTTCAACTAGTGCACTTTTGAAATGTCACTTAAGAATATAAACACATTGTCTACGTTTGCTTTCTAATTCACTAAGGTTGATATTTTATTATATAGCCAATGGAAATAATAAATAACTTCAACCTTATGTAATGAAGCACCTTATAACTCATTATACTTAAAAATCAAATATTGAATTATATAAAACTTTACCTTCCTTCAAATTTTGTATGTTGCAATATGATTGGATCTTGTTATGATTCTTTATCCATGCTCATGCACTATATTTTATGGTATTATATGTATTATAGTGAGAAATTAATGCTCAACATTCAATGGGTACCCTCTATGATGATCTTTCTCCTTCTTTCAATGCTATGTGACCTCTCTTGCTGGAGATATGCATTAGATATTTGTGCTCTTTTATGTGGTGGCTATTAATAACTTTGTCCTTCCTAAAATGAGTGCCAAGTGGCACTTTACATTGCCTTAGACCTTATACCTTCTTGTTAGGTAATGCATGGTGGTTATTATCCTTCTTGAGGCATTACTCCACATGGTGCAGGCCTGGTAATGATATTGTAGCATTAAGAATTATCATTTGTGGGTATTGAAATGATAATAAGGGTGTTATTCTTGCATGGGCGCTTCTTTGATTTGGTTGGAGCATTAATTAAATTTGGTTCTCCTTGGCTTCTTTGTGTAAGTATTAGGAATTGTGGATTATTCCACTTACATTGTGCCAAGTGGCACAAGATACCTTACTTTGTTATGACAAGTGGAGGCTCCTCTTTAGCATGCAATATAGCTCCTTAATTTATATTATAACCTCAAATCCTTTGCAAGTTACTTCAACTCTTATTATAACATGCTTTCTTGCATCTCAATGCATGGTGGCTCTTTCTTGAAAATGGTGGATCTTCCTCAATGACAGTGGTTCTTCCTACGGTGGTTTACAACTAAAGTTAGTGAGGTAAGTTAATACAAGCTCCTCTCTATGTTTTCTTGGGCACAATATCTTTCTTTGCACCTCATTTTGTCACTTGTGCTATGTAAACCTTATGTTATTTTTCTTCTCACTTGCATGTAATCCTTGGAATGATACTATCTTATGTAGACTCCTTAAATGTTGTAGGTTTTTTTCACTGTGATAGATACTAAATTTTGTGTATTTAGACACATTGAAAACTCTGTTGATGAGCCCTTAGTTTTCTCTCTTACTTTGCTTTGATTTTTGCTCATCAACCTCGATGATATGGCTGCTCAATGATTGCTATATGATTGTTGTTGTAGTATATTAATACACTCTAGTTTATGTTATCCTTTGCTTTGTTGGACAATAAAATCATTGTATAAATATATGTTGTAATTAAGTCTACCTTAATATGCACTAAAATTTGAGACCTCTATGTATCCTCTTGAAGATTTCTTTCTTCCTTGATATAGGAGCTTCTTGCTCTACTCTTTAAGGAAAAAAATGATTTAATGTTGCCTTCCTTACTAGACAACACTCTCCTCATTCTTATTTGCTTTAATAACTTTACAATAAATAATTTCAAGCTTTTAATAAAGCAACTAATATGTCCTTCTGGATGGCATGACTTTGCATTGTATAAAATTCAATCTACACTCTTAGAGTAATATCTTCTTTGATTTCAATAGAAGGTAAAATATTGATATTTTTATTTATTTTGAAATATATCTAACTCCCCTTTCTTATGTGCAATTTTTAACCCTTAAAGAAACTAACTTTTGCACTTCCTTGAAGACTTTAAACTTGAAACTTACTCCCTTGCAACTTTAAACTCTAATGTGGTGCTTAATGAAACTTAATAATAAGATGAATCTAAAAGTTCAAATAATGAACCTTTTGCACCAAAGTCGCATACCTTTATAACTCCGTAGATGAAGGATATCTTGGTGATTTGAATCACCTAATTGCTGCCCTATATTAGATGAAATCTCAGCTCTTTCTTGCTATCCAAAAAATCTCTTTAACTCACCAATTTGCAGCATTAATACTCCTCTAAATTGATGCTCAAAAATGTAGTTTGGTGTATTTAACTCTTATTCATGATGCTCCCTTGAAATTTGAAACTCAGTAGCTATTGATGCTGCCCAAATTGATGCCTTGAACTCTAAAAAATTTTATATTATAAAGTAGTCAATTTATCCTCTGAAGTGCTATCCTTGAATATCACAAATTTGGTAGAAAACTCCTCCAAATTGTACGTTATATTTTTCTTTAAGAAACCTTCACTTTTTTTGTTGTAAGACCAACAATTGCCTTTCTCTAAAATATCCTTCAATGGTAATATCCAAATCTCTCATATTTGGTGGCTTCTTCTAATTCCTTTCTCCTTCAGCATCATTGTTAAATTTTGACTTCAACCTTGGCCTATCTAGTGGCCTTCTTCTCAAGAATTTGAATTTATTTAGGTATTAACTATTCTCCTCTAAAATATGGTAAAATCCTTTTGGTATTGTTGTTGAATGATGATAATTCCCCCTAAAAACTCCTTTATTATGAACTTCTTCTTGCTAGTAAATTTTTCCAATGATTTATCCTTGAAATATCCTTCAATAGTGCTTTCCTAGCCTTCTCCTTCTTTCTCCTTCCAAGCCTTATCAATGAGATATTTTCCTAGATCTCTGAAATCTACTACTTTTGAAATATGGAATAGGACCTTTGCTAGTCCTTCTCTATCTTCATTCTTCCAAAATTGGAAATTCTTCAATGGGAACTCTTGTGGGTCTCTTCAACTTCTTGAGCTATTTTATCTCCCGTCTTCAATTTGAAATTTGTAGTATTCAATATTAAATGGAGATATCCAATATCCAATATTCTCTTGGACTCTTTTTTGGAGTCTCTTCTTCCTTCAATCTACAATAAGGATCCTTTGGCATTTTTATCATCTACACTATAGGTCTACAACTCTTGCAATGTGACATTTTTATTAGGCCTCCAAATATTCAATATCCAACTTGTTTCTTCAGGTACTAAATTAATTCCAAAGAAGATATTCTTCCTAGATATTTGTAGGAATATTCCCAACTTTCTTTGAATCAACTTTTTATGCAACAAAGTATTAAAAACTATAATGGAGAAAACTTTAAATCTAAATATTATGAATCTTCACTAGTTGATTTTTCAATCTAGTGGAATCAATTTTGATTCATAGTCTTCATGAGTTTTTATACAACTTTGTGGAAAGACTCCATCCAAATGTATTTTTATAAATTCTAAAAATGATGTTTCCTATCTCCTCTCAATCTCTCTTGTGTCTCTCCCTATTTACTATTGATCTACTGTGTAATATTATACCACTAGTATATTTTGATGATTTATATTAAAGGAAATGCAACCACACGATTTAAAATGAGCAAGCAAAGATAAGTATATGATAATAGCACTATAATATATAGGAAAAATATAGGATAAAATTCTTCAATAGCTCAAAAATATGCCATTAATGGATGCTCATAAAAATAGTACAACATATTATAATGAAGGGCATGAACACTATATAATTTCAATAAAAGAACTCCATTGTACTCTAACTACAAATCACTATAGTAACTTCAGTGTCTCTCAATCACTCTCAATACCTCAAGGTATATATAGGAATATATATGCCTTGGCCTTTACTATATCCATGATTGTTCATCTACCTATCTTATGAATCATGTGCATGTGGACTACATGCAAATTTACATAATTGCACATTCTAACACTTGTGCATTTATTACTTGCTTGATGTAACTACTCAAACCTTAATCTAAGATAAACTCTTAATATAGAAATGTACCCAAGATGGTACATTGATATGTACCAAATAATGTAATATACTCTAATAGTATTATCAAACCTACACATTTCAAACAACATAAAACAAATTAGATATTGCTTAAATAAGGAGTTATAAAGGAAGAAAGAATCAGTTTCAAAAGTATGCTTTAGACTCATCAAAGTAAATATTTTTCAAATATCTATTGAGAAAAATAAGGAGACTCAATAGTAAACAAAGGCAACACACTTATCTAGTATCTAAAGACACCAAGAGGTGTACCAAGTATTAAAAATCCTTTTTTGAAGGTAAGTTTAACAAAGGCATAAAAAGACTACCATTATTCTAAATATAGTCGCTTGGACCAAGGAAGGTAATATAGAGCATTGAGTAATAGTCATTATTCAGCCATCATAAAACAATGGAAACCATCATAGATTACAAGGTTGAACCACTAGCAGGAGGAGAAGACTTAAGGTTGAGCCACAAAGGTTGCACCACTAGTGTGAGGATAAAAAGCACAGTCTCACTACCACCATTAGCATCACATGTCATGGTATATAAACAATCAACATCTAAGAGCAAGCATTGGAAAACAAGTACCACAAGCACCACCATAATATCAATAAGAAGTTCAAAAAAGTGTCACCAAACCTAAAGTAAGCTATATTATATAGGAACTACCACAGAAGGAGAAACATTGAAGAAGTAACTATTTAAAGAACCATAGTGAACATTGGTAAGAAAAAAAGAAATTATGAGTGATAAGAAATAACTAAAATTAGGGTGCCTAAGGTGTATGAAAAGGAAGGCTAAGTATTAAGGAGTCATCCACCACATGGAGAAAGTTTCACATTCCATTTTGGGGCATTACATATTTCATATAGGAGAGATATGTCACATTTGTAAAATTATAAAAGACATAATACCTTCATACCCATGAAGTATAATGCTCTTGGCAAGCGTTAAGCAATAAAAGTTTGGTAGAGCACCACATGAGATATTAAAAGGAAGTAAAAATACCTTTAATGCCACATGGCACTTTATACTCAGCATATTTATTATGATTAAAGGAAGGTGCAATGTCTTAAGGTGACCTATTTGGTGCATGGGCTGAAAATAGCCTAAGAACAGTGAAGAGAGCACACGGAAATCAAAGTCAAGCATCTTGGAGAAGTTGGAAAGTGTACAGGAGAGTCAAACCTCAAGAGACCATGTTGAATGAGCAAGGAAACACATTTATTGTAACAATATAGAAGTCATTTTTGAGTGCAATTTGTAGAGTTAATACAGGTTAATATTAGCGCATCACATATATAAGAAGGTATGAATTATTTAGTTTATAACCTTTGCAAAGTTTAAAGGAGATGTAAGGAATTTTTCAAGGATAAAATTAATTAATTTTTTATACTTAAGGTTATTTGAGTAATAGGAGAAATAAGGTGATATATTATAACCTTGGACAAAGTATTGAATGCGTTAGAAAATTATTGAGGACAAAAGCATTGAAAGTAATGTTCAATTCATATTGCATTAAAATATTTACAAATTATTAAATTTGGAGATATAAGGATTTTCATATTCTCATTGAATTTGAAATTGAAAGTACAAATACATTAGTTTTCTAAAATTCCAATTAGGGAGTTATAAGGACTTCAACACCGAATTTAAACTATTGAAATTTAAAAACTATATAATTGAAAATTGAAATAAGAAAAACATAGAATTGCTTGAAAATTGATTTTTTTTTTTTATATTAGTCTCTTACTCAAATTAATGAGAAATAAGAATTTCAACTTAAAAATATTTGAAAATAAGATAACCTCATAAAAATTAAAAGTGCATAAAAAACTCTTTAGGGAGATATAAGGTGAAAATAGGAGTTGAATATGTTGGACATTTTGAGTCCCTAAGTCAAAGTTGTCATTGATGTCACCATTGATGCCACCAGATGGAGTCATCATTAATACCAAAGATTTTAGAAGGAAATAAACACGACAAATATGGCCATATGATATTCAGCAATAAGACAAAATTTCGAGTGAAATAGTGCAAAAGACAAGTTAAAAAGGAGTGATAATATATATTGTTTAAATTATTTAAATTCAGGATGAATTTAAATTTTATAAATAAGTATTAAAAGGTACTTTATCAAAGGTGAAATATTATAATGGTTAGAAGTGCCATGGTGAAAACCCAAATAAAATATTTCTAATTTTCATTACAATATTTCATATTGCAAAAGTGGGTTTATAAAGTCTAAAAATATCTTAATAAACCCAAAGGTTGGGTTTAAAGGTTTAAGACCAAATAATATTTTAATAAATCCAAAGGTTGAATTTAATGTTTTAAACAAGGAAAATTTTATTTTTGTCGACATCATAGAAGCCAAAGGGAAGCGCCAAAATTTTTGAATTAGTGGAAATGCACATAAATACCATGCCCAAAGTTGATTTTTGAATTATCCTTGCTCGAATTGGAAAGAGATAGCATACGAATTAAATGCAGAGATCGCAAGATAGAATTGTGAAATTTGTGTTTGACATGACGATGAAAGAAAACAAAAGCAAGTGCATTGATTAGTTGGAAGCCAACATGGCACCTTCGCCTAGTGGCAAGTGGGCTGCAAGCTTACGTTTTGGTGTGCATGGTGGATAGTGTTCAAATCTCGTGGAAGCTTTTGGTGGACATGTTGAAGGTGCCAATCATTAGACGCATATGTTTTGCAAGGCAAGTAAGGGTTTTTGAAGCACGTGGTGCTTCTCCATTACCAATGAGCTTGTAGCTTGTGTGGTGGTTTGCACCGTGGGCAAAGACGTTTGTGTGGGCTACGTTGAGAGTTCGAAACTCTCCAAAGATAAAGGTATATTTTTTGTGTTTTATTTTATTAATCCCTAAGTTGGAGGTATAAGGTATTTTTTGGTTGAATTATTTGCATTGTGATAAAGGTTGGTAGTTGAGAAATACCATTAGGAGTTATAAGGAGAATTATGTTTTTATTTTTAAGTCTTAAATTTTGCTATTATGGAATATTTTTTTTTTTTGAAAAAATGAAAACTTGTATTAATACAAGAACCAGATACAAGCGGGAGAGAACACATCCCGAGCCAGAGCCACTAGCAAAACAGCAAGGAAAGCGCACAAAGGCAACGCTAGGATCCACAAGGCACAGAGAACGGACGGCACGAAACAGCGACATGTCGCGAAAACGTGACATGTCGCGAAATCGCGACAGGAAAACCCGTCACGGCCACTTCGGCACCAACAGGCGCGATAACGCGACATGTCGCGAAATCGCGACATGTCGCGAAATCGCGACAGGAAGGGCCCTCGACAGCCACCCGCAGAAAGCGTCGCGAAAGCGCGACAAAAACAGAAAACGACAGTCAAGCCTCATGAAGGTCGCGATATCGCGACGGAAAACCACCCGATCGCAAAGGAGCCAAACATGCCGCGAAATCGCGCAAGAAATACGCCGAGAGACCGGGGAAGGCACAACTCTGTCGCGAAATCGTGACAAAAACCAGCTCGTTGTCGCATCATCGCTACAGGTCGCGATATCGCGACAATTTTCCACCCAACCGCCTAAGTGCCAAAAGTGTCGCGAAATCGCGACAGAAGAACCATGCAGCTTCCAAAACTCAAACTTGTCACGAAAACACGACGAAATATTTACATTGCTATTCAACTTCAAGAAGGGAATGAGAGCGCGGTAAAAACACCAATCGAACCTAGAAAGCGGGACCTGTCGCGATATCGCAACATGTCGCGGAATCGCGAGTCGCGAAAACGTGACATGTCGCGATATCGCGACAAGACGCGGAATCGCGTCACGCGATAACGCGACATGTCGCGATATCGCAACATGTCGCGGAATCGCGACCCGCGATAACGCGACATGTCGCGATATCGCGACAGAAACCAGCCGGAGACTGCAGAGGCTCAACCTGTCGCGATATCGCGACAGTAACCAGCCAACGGCCGCGACAGGACAACATGTCGCGATATCGCGACAAAAAGGACCCTTAGCAAAAAAAACTTTGCACATTATTTCAGAAATTGTTCAAGGCCTTGTATGATCTCGACATTCTCCACAGACAAATTGCTATGCAGATGAATCCCAACCTCTCTCTCAGCACCCAACTTAGCAAGGAAATCGGCCGCTTTATTGAGAGATCTACTAGCATAAACTGGAATCACATCCTCAATTTCCTTCCAAAGCTCTAAAATTTGGGAAACCAAAATCCGGAGCCTCCAAGCTTTTAAGGCAAAGTTCCTCAGGCAATCAAGAGCACCAACCAAGATTTGGGAATCAGACTCAATGATTATCTTTACGTGACCATGTTTGACGGCCCAGATGGAGGCGGATTTAATAGCAAAGGCCTCAGCTTCATTGTTTGTGGCATATCCCAGACCTTGCAATTCCCAATATAGCACAGTCCCAGCATGATCACGGCAGATAACACCACTTGCCCAGCATTGCCCGGATTACCTTTAGCAGCTCCATCAGTATTGATTTTGACCCAACCTTTTGGGGGAGGTTTCCAACAACTTCTTACCTGTCTCTCAAGATCAGCACCTCTCCCACTCAAAGGCTTAGAAGCTGACTGGTTTTCCTTCTCAGCATAGATGGCAACGGTTTCCACAACTTTGCTCCAGATGACCTGCCAAATCCCATCCATCGAAGAGAAGGTTTCACGAAAAATACGAGCATTTCTTTCCAACCAAACCTGCCACCAAATAAAAAGGAAACCGAGCTCCCAGCCAGTACGAAGAGCTTTAGAAATAAATCTACCTCTCTTCCAGCTTTCCCATAAATTGGTCCGGGACAAATCTCCAAGCACCTGAAGTTTAAAGTGGGAGAACCAACGGTGCCAAATCTGCTGTGTGAAAGAGCAATCAAACAGAAGATGATCCACAGTTTCCTCATTCCTATAACATAAAACACACTGGGAAGGGCCAATGATGCCTCTAATTATGAGGTTGTCAAAGGTCAAGATACCATTATGCATCAGTTGCCAAGCAAAGAAGTTCACTTTCGGCCAGCCCTTGGGATGCCATATCTTCCTCCATTCATGAACGGGGAAAAGAGTGTGGGGGGGGCTCAGGTAGGATCGAAGCATAGCCCTCCTTCACAGAATAAACCCCAAGGTTCCCAAAGCCCCAAGCAAGCTCATCCTCCTCATCTCTCCCAGATAGAAACCTTTCAGCCAAAAGTTTTTCCAGAGTTGGGGCCTGCTCCGGAGGGATTGGAATAGGCCATTCACCCAGCCGCTTAAATTTTTTAACCTTATACTCCCCCAATTGGCTGGTAGTGAAGTAGCTCTGAATATTAATCCAACCTTTATCTTCAAGAGCTATTTTTAACGGAAGCAAATCAGGAAACACAGCAAGGATAGGAGGATGCTGATCCCAAGAGTCAGTCCAAAACCGGGCCTTCTCCCCTCTCCCAACTTTCCAGAACAATTGATCTTTGATAATGCAAGATCCAAGCTTGAGCGCCTGCCACACAAGAGAACCATTACCTTCCAGAGGATAGCGGCCCAAGTCGTTGGGAGGAACAAGACCCAAGTATTTGCTAGAAAGGATTCTGCTGCAGAGGGACGAAGGCTGGGAAATCCACCTCCAATACAGTTTCCCAGCCAGGGCCCGATTGTTAAACTTGGAACTTCTTAAGCCCAGCCCACCTTTTTCCTTGGGCTGGGTGACCTTATCCCAACCAACCAAGGCCCATTTCCTCTCTCCATTGGCACCTTCCCGGATAAAACTTCTAGCCGCTTTGTCCAACTCTTTCCAGTTGAGGGAGGGGCGGCCAGAATTGAGAATTTGTAAATAGGCATGGCCTGAATAACAGACTTCAGAAAAGTTAGTCGGCCCCCATAGCTTAACCATCTATGAGACCAGTGATTCATTCTCTCTTTGATGCCATCTAGCAGGTCCTTCCAGAAATCAGTTGTCAGTTTTTTGTAATGCAGAGGAACCCCCAAATAAACAACAGGAAGGGAGGTTCGAGTGAAACCCAGAATCTCCATAACTCTCTCTTGCGACCTTTGATCAAGGTTGAAGAAGACCACTTTTGATTTTGAATCATTGATGACTTGATTAGAAGCCCGAAGGTAGACGTTAAGAGTATCTTTGATTCCTCTTGCTTCTCTGAGGCTGGCAACTCCCACCAAGCCCGTATCATCCACAAACTGTAAATGAGTCAAAACTTCGGCTCCGATTTTAATTCCTGTAATCTGTCCTTGACGTCTTCTTCTCAGGGAGGAGTCTGCCTAAACCTTCGACCAAGATAAGAAAGAGATATGGAGAGCGGGGATCTCCTTGACGGAGACCCCGAGAGGCTCCAAAAGGTGGCGAGGGAAGCCCCTTAATTAAAACGAGTATGAAGGCGTAGAGATACAGCTCATGACCCAGGCAATCCAGTCCTGAGAAAAACCAAAGGCTGCCAACATCTTGACCAAGAAACCCCACTCTACTCTGTCATAAGCCTTAGACATATCCAATTTGATGAACATTCCCTTGTTACCTGAATTATGCATAGAATGGATAGCCTCCTGAGCCAAGATCACTCCATCCAAGATCTGTCTTCCTTCAACAAAACCCCCTTGCTCGGGGAAATTAAATTTTGAAGAAGGGGTTTTAGTCTTTCAGCCATAAGTTTAGTGATAATTTTGTAGATCACATTACATAAAGCAATAGGTCTGAAATCAGAAATGTGAGCCCCCCCTCTCCTTTAGGAATTAAAGTGATAAAGGTGTGATTTAGAGCCTTGAGCATTCTTTTGTTAATTCGGGATTCCTCAATGACAGCCAACACGTCCTCCTCCAAGATATCCCAGAAGGCTTGAAAGAACTCAATAGGGAAACCGTCCGGACCAGGCGACTTTCCTGTGCACATCCCAAAGACCACCTTCTTGAGTTCATCACGATCAATGGGCTTAAGAAGGGACTGATTCTCTTCATGAGAAATAATAGAGGGAATTCCCTCAATGACTTCATTTTGAGCTTCCACATCATGTTGCATACTTTCCTTGAAGAGGTTTGAGAAGTACTCCATAGATAGGGAATGCATATCAGGAAGAGTGTCAAAAGAGTTTCCAAACTCATCTTGAAGGAACTCCATGTTATTCAATTGCCTTCTAGCACAGGGAGAGCGATGGAAAAATTTAGTATTTCTGTCTCCTTCTAATAGCCAAGTATTTCTAGCTCTCTGTCTCCAGTAGATCTCTTCTTGATTATCAATGTCCTCAACTGCTTTGCGTAAAGCGTCATCCTCAAATTTAAGATGCTCAGAAATAATTCCTTCTCTGAATTGTTTTTGCACCTCATTCCATCTGTCCAGCAAGGGAGCCCGTTGGAGCTGGAAATCAGATTTGTTAGTTTGCTTCCACTGTTTCAGTTTACTCTTAACATAGAGAAGTTGTTTATGAAATTTGAACATAGCTGTTCCAAAAGGGGGACGGCCTTCTTCCCACCACTGTGGAATTTTCCTTCGTAGGTCCTCTTTTTGCAACCAAAAATTTTCAAATTTAAAAGGTTTGTAATACTTTCCTGACATAGTCCCTCCCTCCAGCAAAATGGGAGAGTGATCAGAAACTGGGCCCTCCAAGATCTGGAATTTGATATTCCATCTAACATAAGCTTCCTTCGAGACCAAAAACCTGTCAAGCTTAACCCTCCTACTGTATGGCTCTCTTCTCTTATTAGTCCGAGGTAAAGTTTGTACCGGGGCCTTTGATGTCAACAAGGTTAAAGGCACGGACGTGGGCAATAAACGGCCGATCCCTGTATCCGAACGGGGGATGCCACCTTCACGATCTCTAGCGGATAATTTAGCATTGAAGTCCCCAGCTAAAATCCAATCAAGATCTTCCGGGAGGACCTCATGTTTTGAACAACTTTCCATTGAAACCGCTGACCTTCGGTATTCTGAGCCCCATAGAAATTTGTAATTAAGACTTGTTCAGCTGTAACTATATTCTTGAAAAGAGATGTTAGGACCCCTCTCCAGGCTATATGATCTATTGCTATCCACGCCAAAGGATTCCAAAGAGTAGCAATCCCTCCCGAGGCACCAAGAGCAGCCACTGCCATATGGCCAACACCCCTCCAGTTCGGCCGACAGTTTTACTCATGAGGTCTAATGACATTTTTGTTTCTGAATGAGCGAGAAAGTCTGTTTTACTTCTTTCTAAAAGTCTTTGAACAGCAGATTGATGGGTTCTCTTTGTTTAAACCCCTCACATTCCAAGATTGTATAATCATTGGAAACCTTGGGAGCAATACGAATCAATTGTTCTTGCCAATCCTCCATTGATTAGCTTATCCCCTTGCACTGCAATTAGATCCTTATTGGATTTCCTGCCCACCCCTTGGGAATTACTATTTTTCGACCTCTTCTCCACATGGGAAATTCCAAGAGCTGGTCTTTCTCTGAGCTTTTCTGCAATTCCCATGGAAACATCTTTAATAACGGGCTGGGCTGGGGAGTGGATTACCAGAGTCCGGGGTTTGCATGATGCAAAGTCTCAGAGGAGTCAATCGCTTGTTCAAGGACAGGGGTTGAGGAAGGAGGAGCATGAGTAAGGATGATATTATCCTCAAGGATCCCATCTGCTCCTTCCATAGGTTGGTCTTCTTGATCCACAAGAGATTTGAAGATTTCATACCGATTTGTTGGCTTGGGAAGAGCTTGCTCCTTACCATTTCTCTTTTTGTTTCTTCTCCTCTTCTGCTGTTCAAAGCCATCATTATGGCCCTCAGACCCAGTGGGAATGACGGGTGGTTCCTTGGCCGAAGTGGACTTACCTCCTCGGGAGCGATTTGACATTCCCTGTGTAGCATCCGCATTGGTGCTCAAGATATTTGGACAGAACCTTGCCAAATGGCCATGCAAATGGCAGACTCTACAACGGAAAGGTAGGGCTTCATAGTCTAGCTGCTTGTACCCAAGAATGTCTGCTAGCTCCAATTCCATCTCAGCTGGTAGCGGTTGACTAATATCCAATTCTACATAGATTCTTGCATAAACGGCAGTATTTCCTTCAATGGTATCCTTAGAAACTCCCAAAAATCTACCTAGAGAGTTGCCTATCAATTCAAGAATCCGCTCACCCCAAAACTCCATCGGGAGAGCATACGAGCGGATCCAAACCGGGACAGCCGTGGGTTCAATGCGAGGGTCGAAACCCGCTCTCCACGGCTGGACAAATAACCCTGCCGGGCCATGGCTCCTCTTCTATGATTCAAATGCTCTGTTTCTATCCATTAGGGAAGAAAAACTAATAATGAAATACCCATTGCTAATGGGCCATAAGGAGTACTCACCGATTGGCTCCCAGTTTTGTCTCACCCGGGGAATGCAAAAAGTGCGGGGGTGGGTCGAATGCCCATGAACTTGCAAATCGGATCATGAGTGGCCCGGTAGTTTATCGTGTCTTCAACCGGCTACGGTTCGATGACTATTTTCGGTCTTGATGCAGATTGCGGGAGACATCCATTGATTACGTGCCCGGGAGAGCCCTTGCCCGCATTCTTGGCTAGCGAGATGGAAGGCCTTTGCGTTGAGCATCGGCGAGAGGAAGACGCGGGATTTTCTCGTAGAATCTCCGCATAAGAGGTCTTTTTTCCCTCGCGAGAACCAGGAAGAGACCCCATTGGGCCCTCCCGGGACACCGAAAGATCCTAGACCAGAAGCCTGCAACAAACCCCAAACACGCTGGAGGAGGTTTTCGAACTGAAACCCTAGAGCCACGGCCGTCGGCAGTGCAGAAGGATTCCCGCCAAATCGCCAGAGCTCAAAAAAAGTTCGTCAATCCCTTCACCCTCGCTATTATGGAATATTGAAAGGTTAAGACTTTGTGGGTTGTATGTTATTTTGAATAAAGGGTTTGTGATTATTGTGAGGATATTGCTTATTATTTAAGTTGGAGTGATAAGGTGTAATTGTGATATTACTTTTGTGATATAAAAATTATCCTCTAACCCTTATTGAGTTTGTCAAAGAAGTAATTGTGAGTGTGGTAGATTTGTAAGGGCAACTAATCTTCAAGAAAAGGTATGGGTAAAATTATTCTTTGTTGAGTTAGGTGATTGGCATAATTGAAAATTAAGTTTGGAGTGAAAAGTATTTGATTAGGGTTTCCTTTTTGAATGTGGTAAAGTTAATGCTTCAAGGTTTTCTAGATTGAGAGTTGTGATTAAAACTTATTTGATAATCATTGTTGTTTATACCATTGGTTGAGTGAAGTACATTGAGTTAATGCTTAAAGGTTTTCTGAATTGAGAGTTGTGATTAAAACATTGTTTTATTAGCATTGTTGTTGAAGCCAATGGGTTATGCAAAGAACTTGAACTTGAGTTAGAAAAGAACATGAGTATCATTGTTATGTGAGATTTGTGTTGGGCATTGTTGGAAACATTTTGAGTTGGGTGATATATGCTTGGACTAGGGTTTGTGTGAAAGGATTGTTCCTTGAGGTGATTGGTTGAGTAGAGTTGATTGAGCCTAGTCAAGTGAATGTGTGAAGTGGTTGTTCAAGTTCCATAAGACAAACTATTCTATATTCTGATTGAGTTGATATTGAGCTTTGAGAATAGAACATATTGAGTCTCTAACAATTCTCTTTATGCTTCTATGATATTGAGTTAATATTGAGCTTTGAGTATAGGACATATTGATTCTCTAACAATTCTCTTTATGCTTCTATGATATTGAGTTGATAAAGTGATTGAGCATTGAGTATAGAACATATTGAGTCTCTAACAATTCTCTTTATGATTCTATGAGATTGAGTTGAGAAAGTGATTGAGCATTGAGTACAGAAAATATTGAGTCTCTAACAATTATCTTTATGATTCTATGATATTGGACAAGTTATGTGTGGACTTATTAAGCTTATTTGAGGTAAGTATTTGAGCAGGCTTTTGGTCTATTTTTGTGTGAGATTTTGTGGAATCTTGCAATGCAGATTTGAGCAAGTCCTAGAGAGGACTTATTAAGAATATTTGGACAGGTTCTGTGTGGACCTGCTGAGCATATTTAGATAGGTTCTATGTGGACCTATTGAGAATATTTGGATAATTTTTTAGTGGACCTGTTGAGTAGAGTTTTTTAGGTTCTAAGTGGACTTGTTGAGCATATTTGAGAAGGTTCTGAGAGGACCTGTTGAGCAAATTTGAGCAAGTTCTGAGTGGACCTATTGAGCAGATTTGAGTAGGTTCTGAGTGAACCCATTGAGCAGATTTGAGCAAGTTTTGAGTGGACCTATTGAGCATATTTGAGAAGGTTTTGAGTGAACCTATTGAGAAGATCTTTGGAGGTGACATAGCAGTGAGGATAAAGTATCTAGTGGATAGAGATTCATCAGCCATGAAATTGAGGACAAGTCTTATGAGTGAGGATAAGATTTTCAAGTGGATAGAGATCCATAGTCAGTGCAGTGGAGGTAGTGTCTTCTAGAGGATCACCATCCAGAGTAGAGGATTATTTCCTATAGATAGAGATCCACAAACCATATTTAGGGGATTAGCATCTCCTTTCGATAGAGGTCCATAAACATTGTAATTGGGAAGGATTCTCAAAATATTATTTGAGAAATATTTAGAAGAAATATTTTCTCTATGGAGGTAGCCCATATTGGGTGAACCATGTTAAATCTGTGTCTCTATTGTGTATGGTGTTTTGTGCATTTATTTGATTACTGCTATTGATATTGCTATCTATACACTACATAATATTGATTTGAAAAGAAAAGTAAAAAGTAGTATTATACTGTTGACCCCCCCTCTCAGTATAATATTGTGTTCTTCAATTGCTATCAGAGTGGGTTCCTTCAAAAGATTTTGATAGCTTTAAGTAAAAATGGTCTAAGAATACAATGGATCAAAAGTATCAAAAGGATGGGTCCATCAATAATGTAGTACTAGTATTTTATGGAAGTGACTTCTTGTATTGGTGTGTGCTGATGATATTTCACCTGATGGCACTTGGTAATGAAGTTTGGGATGCAATGAAACTTGGATATGATTCAACAGTAAATCCTCCTATAGATAAGGAAGGTAAGCTTCTAGTGCATGCAAATTCAAGAGCTATGAATTCAATTATAAAAGGATTGCAAAGATTAGAAACTATGAATGTTATGGATTGTAAAATAGCAAAATATATGTGGGAACTATTGCATACCATATATGAAGGAGATAAAAATGTTAGGAAAGCTAAGATAAAAAATCTCAAAGAAGAATTTGAGAACCTAAGAATGCAGGATGATGAAAACATTCATGAATATATCAGAAATATTGACGAACTTATACATGAGATGAAAGGTCTTGGAATGAAGTTTGATGAATATGATGCTCGTTATAAGATCTTGAGAACTCTTCCAAAAAGGTATAGTGAAAAGGTCTCTACTATAGAAACATCAATTGATAGTGATAGTCTAACAAGAAATGTTTTGCTTGGCATGCTTAAAAATTTTGAGATAAGAAAAAAAGATCGTAGTCCTTCAAAAGAAGCTACATTCAAAGTGAACAAAAATATAAAGGGTAAGAAGTCAAAATCAAGCAGTGAGTCTTCCAGTGATGAAGAAGCAAATTATGACAGAAAAGATAAAGGTTCTAGAAGACCCATAGATCTAATATCTGTTAAATGTTTTAATTGTAGAAAGTATGGACATTATGCAACAGAGTGCAAAGAGCCAAAGAGCAACAATGATGAAGAAAAATAAGATCACAATTATTGGGAATCAAAAATACAGATACCAGAAAAGAAGCAGGGATGGAAAAAGTAGACAAGGAAATAAGTTCTTCTAAAGGCAAAAGAGAAGCTACTTTGTGAATAATGCAAGTACTCAAATGATAGTGATGCTAGTTTTTAAGAAAATGATAGAGATGAAGTTCTATTTATGGTTGAAGAGAAATATCTAGATAAGAAAAGGACTCCAGTTATTATCAAGTGTTTTAGATGTGGTAAATTTGGACATCTTGAATATGATTGTACAAGAGATGGTTATAGTTTTAGTGATGATGATTTTGAAGATGCACTTGATAGACTAGATGAAAATATTCTTATGGAATTAGAAGAAGAAGCGAGTGATCCTATAGAAGAAAAGCCAAAAGAAATAAATGATATGGACAAAGGTAAACAAATAGAGGATTATTCAGCAAAGAATGAGTATGATCTCAAGGGAGAAATTATCTATGCCCTTGACATAGTAAATAAGGTAAAAAAGCAACACTCTAAGCTTGAAAACCAATTTCAAGAATGTGATGAAGAAATATTATTGCTCATAGAGTATTTAGAAAAGTCAAAGGCTAAGGCAAGCAAGTTCAAAGATAATTTAGAAGCAAAGATTCTGAAATATGAAAAGTTAATATAAGAAGTGGCCCTACTAAAGGAATATTTAGAGGATTCCAAGAATAAGTTATACAAGTATGTAAATAGTGCAAAGAGTGTGGATAAAATAGTCAAGATACAAAGAAGAGCAACAAAAAAGATAGGTCTTGGTTCTAAACAGGTTCAAAATAAAAGGGAAGAAGAGTCTACTTCAAGTCTTGAAGAAGAAGAAACTTCAGAATAAGATACATTAGAAGAAGATAATGTAAGTGGGAGTGAGACATCAGAGGATGAGTTGGACAAAAAATAGTTCAACAAATATAGGAACAATGCATAGAGAAGATACAGATGGAACAAAAATTAGAATAGGAGACCAATGAATTCAAGACAAGGAAGCTTCAATGGAAGATGTTTTTCATGTCACAGGATTGAGCACATGGCTTCACAGTGCAGGACATATGAAATACATAAATATGGGAAAGGATAACTTTTCCAAAGGTATTGATACTCATGTAATGAGTTTTATCACAAGGTAATGTAGGGTTCATGACAAAAGAGGATATGGCTTCACTAGAAGAAATACTAAGACAATTGCACCTCCAAGGAATAGTAACATTAAGTGTTATAAGTGCAATTATTATGGTCACATAGCAATATGGTGTAGAGAAAATATTCCAAAAATAGGCATGAACAGGAACATGAATATGAACAGGAACAATAATATGAACAAGAACAGGAATATGAACAAAAACAGGAACATGAACAGAAATAAGAATATGAATAAAAACAAGAATAGGAAAAGGAACATGGATGAGAACAATAACAGGAACATGAACATGGATAAGAACAAGAATAGGAACAAGAATAGAAGTGATGATAAGAACATAGATGATGACTTGGACAGAAATAGTCAGAGGATTCAAAAAACTCAAAAAAAAAGGGAAAAAGATAAAGGTAAAGAACAATGCTTTCGGGGAGTAGAAATACTTCCACCCTAGAATTAACCACATCATGTGGATGTGGGAGGGGGTCTAAGCTAAGAGTCTCATTCTTAGCCCTAAACCCCAAAGGTGACCCTTTGCCATTGATGTCAAAGGGGGAGATATTTGTGTGTATTGGGGATATATTTGATATGGGAAAAAATTTGATACTTGAGAGAGCATTGAACTAGGAGGAGCAATGTCCCAGGGGGAGCAGAAGAAAAATAAAGATCAGATTTTAGTGAAAGGATATGGGTTGCTATCAATGACAAAGGGGGAGATTTTTGGAAATTTTGAGTCCCTAAGTAAAATTTGTCATTGATGTCACCATTGATGCCCCCAGATGGAGTCAGCATTAATACCAAATATTTTAGCAGGAAATAAAGGTGACAAAGATGGTAATTTTATATTTAGCAAGAAGGCAAAATTTTGAGTGAAACAGTGCAAAATATAGAAGTTAAAAAGGAGTGATAATATTTATTTTTTAAATTATTTAAATTCAGGATGAATTAAAATTTTAGAAATAAATATTAAAAGGTACTTTATCAAAGGTGAAATATTATAATGGTTAGAAGTGCCATGGTGAAAACCCAAATAAAATATTTGTAATTTTCATTATAATATTTTGTATTGCAAAATTGGGTTTACAAAGTCTAAAAATATCTTAATAAACCGAAAGGTTGGGTTTAAAGGTTTAAGACCAAATAATATTTTAATAAATCCAAAGGTTGGATTTAAAGTTTTAAACAAGGCAAAGTTTATTTCTGTCGATGTCATAGAATCCAAAGGGAAGTGTCGACATTTTTGATTTAGTGGAAATGCATATAAATACCATACCCAAAGTTGATTTTCAAATTATCCTTGCTCGAATTGGAAAGAGAAGGCATACAAATTAAATGCAGAGATTGTGAGATAGAATTACAAAATTTGTGTTTGACTTGATGGTGAAAGGAAACAAAAGCAAGCGTGTTGATTAGTTGGAAGCAAACATGGCACCTTGGCCTAGTGGCAAGTGGACTGCAAACTTACGTTTTGTTGTGCATGGTGGATAGTGTTCAAATATCGTGGAAGATTTTTGTGGACGTGTTGAAGGTGCCAATCATTAGGCGCATATGTTTTGCAAGGAAAGTAAAGGGTGTTGAAGCATGTGGTGCTTATCCCTTCCCAATGATATTGTAGCTCATGTGGTGGTTTGCACCATGGGCAAAGACGTTTGTGTGGGCTGTGTTGAGAGTTCGAAACTCTCCAAATGCAAAGGTAAATTTTTTATATTTTATTTTATTAATGCCTAAGTTGAAGGTATAAGGTATTTGGTGGTTGAAGTATTTGCATTGTGATAAAGGTTGGTAGTTGAGAAATACCATTAGGAGTTATAAGGAGAATTCTATTTTTATTTTCAAGTCTTAAATTTTGCTATTGTGGAATATTGAAAGGTTAAGACTTTGTGGGTTGTATGTTATTTTGAATAAAGGGTTTGTGATTATTGTGAGGATATTGCTTATTGTTTAAGTTGGAGTGATAAGGTGTAATTGTGATATTATTTTTGTGATATAAAAATTATCCTCTAACACTTATTGAGTTTATCAAAGAAGTAATTGTGAGTAAGGGTAAATACTCTTCAAGAAAAGGTATGGTCAAAATTCTTCTTTATTGAGTTAGGTGATTGGATTAATTTAAAATTAAGTTTAGAGTGAAAAGGATTTGATTAGGTTTTCCTTTTAGAAAGTGGTTAAGTTAATGCGTCAAGGTTTTCTGGATTGAGAGTTGTGATTAAACCTTGTTTGATAATCATTGTTTTTAAGACCATTGGTTGAGTGAAGTACATTGAGTTAATGCTTAGAGGTTTTCTGAATTGAGAGTTGTGATTAAAACCTTATTTTATTAGCATTGTTTTTTAAGCCAATGGGTTATGCAAAGAACTTGAACTTGAGTTAGAAAAGAACATGAGTATCATTGTTATGTGAGATTTGTGTTGGGCATTGTTGGAAATATTTTGATTTGGTCGATATATGCTGGGACTAGGGTTTGTGTGAAAGGATTGTTCCTTGAGGTAATTGGTTGAGTAGAGTTGATTGAGCCTAGTCAAGTGAATGAGTGAAGTGGTTATTCAAGTTTCATAAGATAAACTATTTTATATTCTGATTGAGTTGAGATTGAGCTTTGAGAATATAACATATAGATTCTCTAACAATTTTATTTATGCTTCTATGAGATTGAGTTAAGATTGAGCTTTGAGTATATGACATATTGAGTTTCTAAAAATTCTCTTTATGCTTCTATGATATTGAATTAAGAAAGTGATTGAGCATTGAGTATAGAACATATTAAGTCCCTAACAATTTTATTTATGCTTCTATGAGATTGAGTTGAGAAAGTTATTGAGCATTGAGTATAGAACATATCGAGTCTCTAAAAATTATATTTATGATTCTATGAGATTGAGTTGATAAAGTGATTGAGCATTGAGTACAGAACATATTGAGTCTCTAAAAATTCTCTTTATTATTCTATGAGATTGGACAAGTTTTGTGTGGACTTGTTAAGTTGATTTGAGGTAAGTATTTGAGCAGGCTTGTGGAATATTTTTGTGTGAGCTTTTGTGGAAGCTTGCAATGCATATTTGAGAAAGTCCTAGAGAAGACTTATTGAGAATATTTAGACAGGTTCTATGTGGACCTGTTGAGAAGATTTGGACAGGTTCTATGTGGACTTGTTGAGCAGAGTTGTGCAGGTTCTGAGTGGACATGTTGAGAAGATTTGAGAAGGTTCTAAGTGGACCTATTGAGTAGATTTGAGCAGGTTCTAAGTGGACCTATTGAGCATATTTGAGTAGTTTTTGAGTGCACTTGTTGAGAATATTTGAGCAGGTTCTGAGTGAACATGTTGAGAAGATTTTAGAAGGTTCTAAGTGAACCTATTGAGCTGGGCTTTGGAGGTGACAAAGCAAAGAGGACAGAGTCTCTAGTGGATATATATCCATAAGCTAGGACATTGAGGATCAGTATTATGAGTGAGGACAATAGTCTTCAAGTGGAGAGATATCCACAATCAGTGCAGTGGAGGTAGTATCTTCTAGAGGATCACCAACTAGATCAAAGGAGGAGTTATCCTATGGATAGATATTCACAAAAAAAATTTAGGGGATCAACATATCCTTTGGATAGAGGTCCATAAATATTGTAATTAGAAAGGATTCCCAAAATATTATTTGAGAAATATTTAAAAGAAATATTTTCTCTATGGAGGTAGCCCACATTGGGTGAACCACATTAAATATGTGTCTCTATTGTGTATGGTATTTTATGCATTGATTTTATTACTACTATTGATACTGCTATCTATACACTACATAATATTGATTTGAAAAGAAAAGTAAAAAGTGGTCTTATATATTCACCCCCCACTCTCAGTATAAGCTTGTGTTCTTCAGAATATTATATTAAAATTGTCATCAAAACATTAGGGAGACCAAAGGAATTCAACTCAAAGGAAAACTTAGGAAGCTAATTCTACTATCAAATCCATATTCAAAACATTTAGGAGAGGCAAGGTATTCTAGAAAACTTGAAAATTTGAAAAAAATCTTATCAAAATTGATATTTTACATTCAAAATACTAGGGAGCTAAAAGTAAGTCTACTTAGATATTTGAATAATTAAACATTTGTCAAATCCATTTATTAAACATTAGAAAATTTAGGTTATCCAACAAATTTTTTAGAGTATATTACATTATTTGGTACATGCCAATGTACCACCTTGGGTACATAACTAGAGTAGGAGTTTACTTTAGAGTAAGGTTTGAGTAGTTACTTCAAGCAAGTAATAAATGCACAAGTGTTAGAATGTGCAATGATGTAAATGTGCATGTAGTCCACATGTACATGAGTCATAGGATAGGTAGATGAAGAGTCATGGGTAGAGTAAAGGCCAAGGCACATATCTTCCTATATATAGACCTTTAAGGTATAGAGTGAGTGTGAGAGATAATGTTACTATAGAGAGTGAGATTATAGTAGTGAGTAGGTACAATGTAGTTCTTCATTAAAAATTTTGGAGTGTTCAAGTCCTCCATTATATTGCATTGTACTATTTTCGTGAGCTTTCATTAATGGCATATTACTGAGTTATTGTAGAATTTTATCTCATTATTTTCCTGCATATTATAGTGCCATTATCATATAGTTATCATAGCTTACTTATTTTACATCTTATGGTTGCATTTCCTTTAATATACATCCTCAAAAGCTAACAATGGTATCAGAGCCATGGTAGATCAATAGGAAATAGGGAGAGCCACAAGAGAGATTGAGAGGAGTTCAAAAATCTCATTTTCAAAATTTTTAAAAATTGCATTTGGCTAGAGTCTTTCCACAGGGTTGCAAAAAAAATTCGTGAAGACTAGGACTCAGCATTAATTCCACTAGATTGAAAAATCAACTAGTGAAGATTGATTATCTCTAGATTTAGAGTTTCTTCCATTACAGTATTAATACTTTGTTGTAGGAAAAGGAGATTCAAAGAAAGTCGAGAAGCTTCCTACAAAGATCTAGGAAGAATATCTTCTTTGGAATCAATCCAGTAGCTAAAGCAACAAATGGAAGATCAAATATTTGGAGACCTAAGGAGAAGATCCCATTGCAAGATTGTAGACTTATAGATTGTAGAAGAGAGAAAAAGGCTAGAGAAGCCTTATTGTAGATTCAAGGAAGAAGAGACTCCAGAAAATAGTCTAGGAGAAGATTGGAGATTGGTGATCTCCATTGAAGATTGAAGATTGTAGATTATAGATTGGAGGAAGAGAAAACAACTCAAGAAGCTGAAGAGACCCACAAGAGGTCCCATTGAAGAACTTCCAATTTTGGAAGATTGAAGATAGAGAAGGACTAGTAAAAGTCCTATTCCAGATTCTAGTAGTAGCAGATTTTAGAGATCCAAGGAGGAGATCTCATTGCAAAACTTCCACAGTAGAAGATTGAAGAAAATGTCTCATTGAGAAGACTAGAAAGCTATGAAATTGAAGGCCCAAGAGGAGAGGTCTCAAGGAAGAAAGGAGAAAGAAGGAGAAGGCTAGGAAATCCTCACTACAAATTTTAGAGAAGGTCATTGAGGGAGTTCCTAGGAGAACTCATTGGAGAAATTTACTAGCTGGAGAAGGAGTTCTTGATAGAACAAATTTTGGGACAATTATCACCATCCAACAACAAGCCCAAAAGGAGAAGAATTTGGCAAGGAGTTTGCCAAATTTTGGAGGAGAGTAGTAAAGACCTCAAGATAGTTAAAATATTGAGAAGAAGGCCACTAGATAGGCCAAGATTGAAGTCAGAATTTGATAAGGAGGTTGAAGGAGAAAGGAGTTAGAATAAGCCACCAAATCTGAGAGATTTGGGGATTGCCATTGAAGGCTTGAAGGTTATTTTGGAGAAAGGATTTTGCTGATTTTATAGCAAAAAATTGAAGGTCTCTAGGAGACAAATCTTAGTTGCGATTTGGAGGAGTTTCCTACCAAATTTGGGGATTCAAGGACAGTTTTTCGAAGGAGAAATTGACTGTGAAAGGGTGGCATTAGGTAAGTTGCTAAGTTTTAGATTTCTAGAGAGCATCGTGAAGGAGAATTAAAGCCACCAAACTACACTTTCGGGCAACAAGTTAGAGGAGTTTTAAAGCTGCAAATAGGTGAGCTAAAGAGCTATTTTGGACAACAAGGAAGAGCTACGATTTCATCCATTACAAGGTAGAAATTAGGTGATTCAAATCACCAAGATATCCATCATCTACAAAGGTCATTAAGGTAAGCAAATTTGGTGCAAAAGGTTCATTATTTGAACTTTAGATTTTTGGTTCATTATTAAGTTTCATTAAGCACCATATTAGAGTTTAAAAGTTGCAAAGAGGAAAGTTGCATATTAAAGTCTTCAAGGGAGTGCAGAAGATAGTTTCTACAAGGGTTATAACCTGCACACAAAAAGGAGGAGTTAGATATATTTTGAAAGAAAGGAAAATATCAACATCCTACCTTCTAGTTAAAGCAAAGAAGACATTATCCTTAAGTGAAAGTTGCATAGATTATAGTGCATATTTCAAGTTACTTTTAAGAGTTCATTTACAGGAGCAATAAGGAGAAATTGCTATTGCATCATACTAGTTATCAAAGGTGCATTAAGCATTTAAGTGAAGATTGAAAATTAGTGCAAAGTTAAGCCATTCAAAAGGGCATATTAGTTGCATGATTAAGAGCTTGGATTCATTATTGCTAAGTTAACCAAGCAAAGGAGAGAGTTGTCTAGCAAGGAAGACAACATCAAATCACCATTTACCACCAAGGAGTAGTGCAAAGAAGCCACCTCATCAAGGAAGAGAGAAAGCTTGCAAAAGGAGATTTAAAGACTTCAAAACTTTGGTGCAAATTAAGGTATTCTATTCTAACTATTGCAAAGCTATTTGCATTAGATTATTGCACCATATTCCTCTTGTCCTACGTAGCAAAAGAGGAAAAAGCTAGAGTGTCTCAAAGACACTACAACAACTAGCAAAGTACATCTACAAAGTGGCCATTTCATCAAAGTAAAGGAGCAAAATTCAAGCTAAGGAAGAGAGCCAATGAAGGGCTCAATAGTCGAGTTTCAAGGTGTCTAAAGACACCAAATCCATCACCAAATCGAGCATCTACAAGCAACATTAACCTACAGCATCAAAACCTACATAAGGCAACTTTACATCCATTGCAAGTCCAATGTAAAGCAAGGAGAATAGCATGAAGGATAAAGAAGTTAAAGGTAAAATATTAAAGCATACATAAGTTACATAAAAATCAAGGTGAAAACAAAGGTGTATTACCCAAGCAATAGATGAACCACCAGCTAAGAAGAATCATCACCAAAGAGGGCAGTGTTGGAGTGCCATAGAACCACCATAGCTAGAGCTAACTTCATGGGAGAATAGCATCACCATTCGCCTGAGAGAAAGCATTGAAGACAAGACCCATAGTGCATTCATTGGCAAGAAGTATACAGGGAATAAAAGATATTGAAGGCATCCTTACATGCAAGAGAAAGGAGTGCCACTTGCAAACTTGAGCCAAGGCATCTTGTGCCACTTGGCACAATAAAAGAAGGTGCCTCACATTCTTTCTAATGCCTGCATAGGAAGGAAGCACTCAGAATAGGAGTAACACTTATCTTGAAGCGTTGAAGGTATATTTCAAAGGTTAGAAGGTATATTAATCATTGCACATCATTCAAGGAAGACATGAGCATTGAAGGCACCTAAAATAATGCTCATCAAGACCATAACCACCACTTGCCACCTGAGTAACATATGCACCACATGGCCAAAGCATCAAGAAGGGACAAAGGGCCTATTAAAGCACCCAAGTTGAAGAGAAGCACAAAGATTTTGGAAGCACACAGTCAAGCATTAAGCGTGGAGTCAAAGTGCATTAAAGAAGGAGGAAGACTCATAAGGTGCCCATGAGCAATAAATGCTCTCAATCATACATAAGATATTAGCATTACAGTGCCAAAAGTGTGGATAGAAGAGCCAAACTAGAGGTCAATTAGCACACACATTTCAAGGAAGGTAAAAGCTTTATATAATTAAATATTTGCTTTCCTTAAGGAGTTATAAGGTACTTAACATAAGGTTGAAGTTTATTACTGCATTGAAGAACCAACCTTAGTGAATTAGAAGGCAATTTAAGCAAAGGGAGTATATCTTAAAAGATATTATAAATTGCACTAGATTCAAACATTAAAATATTTGCAAATAATTAATTAGGAGTTATAAGGTTTTCAACATTGGAAAAATTGAAATACTAGTTTGCAAATATTATTACTTTCTAAAATTCCAAATTAGGGAGATATAAGGAATACTACACCATACTTTAGTTTCTTGGAATTTAGAAAATTGAAGGATTAAAGAAGCAAAACTATAATTTCTTGAAAGTTGGAAATTATATTTTACATTAATCCAACTAAAAGGTCTTGAAGGAAAAGAACCTTATTAAAACTTGAAGGTGCATCATCATTTATCTTTAGCTTCCTACTTACTAATTATTAGGGAGACATAAGGCAAGAAAGTGAAGTTGAACATTAGGGAGACAAAATGAATTCAACTCAATCTAGGAAAGCTAAGCATACTATCAAGGCTCATAGTACATTCAAACACTTGCTAGATAGAAGGTATTTTACAAAACTTGTAAAATTGAAAATTTCTTAGCAAGGTTGAGCATATACTCTAAACTAGGGAGACATAAGGTAGACTACTTCAAAGGTTCTATCAAAAATATTCTCAAAGAATTCTATTGATTAATCATACACTACAAGATTTGATTCAATCCAGAATTCAGATAGAGAGATATAAGGTCTTCAAGTGATAATAGTATATTAAAACTACTCTGAGGATAAGATGTCATAGAATAATTTAAAAGAAGGATATAGTGAACAATGATATGAAAAACATTCCATTAGAAGTGGAATGACTCGCAAGTGTTATAAAAACTTTGAAGATACAAAAATTTGTCCACTTATAAAGTCTGAAGGAAACTTATGCCTTCCTTCAAAAGTGATTCATAGTGAATTAATTGATAATTAAAAGAGTAATCTTACATGAAGTCCTTTATACAACTTGGTAGTATATTACACATAGAAATTAGTTCATATTTACATGCTAGAAACATGTATGATGTGTAATATCTAGCATTAATTGAATTTACTCAAAGAGAAAAAACAATGGATGAATCTCTTAGAAAAAGATAGTTCAATCATGTATTGATATGCATAGTTCTACTAACTCAATATATTATCATGATATATTAAATATTTTTTCATAAGCCTATGTGCATAGCAAGAATAGTATTACGAAGAACAAGGGCAATAAAAACTTTTGCAGGAATCAAGTGATAGTATGACCACTTATGAACATGCAAAAACTGGATCCAAAGGCAAGAATAAAGAAGAATAAGAAGAAGAAGATGAACCATATCAAGGAGGGATACAATGCGAGGTAAACTAAAGTAGAAGAAGAAGAACCAGATCAAGTTGAAGAACATCCAAAAGATAAAGATCCATATTGAAAACTAAAGTCTTCAATACCCAAATAATGTAATACAGGGGGTGTTAGAGTATATTACATTATTTGGTACATGCCAATGTACCACCTTGGGTACATAACTAGAGTAGGAGTTTACTTTAGAGTAATGTTTGAGTAGTTACTTCAAGCAAGTAATAAATGCACAAGTGTTAGAATGTGCAATGATGTAAATGTGCATGTAGTCCACATGTACATGAGTCATAGGATAGGTAGATGAAGAGTCATGGGTAGAGTAAAGGCCAAGGCACATATCTTCCTATATATAGGCCTTTAAGGTATAGAGTGAGTGTGAGAGACAATGTTACTATAGAGAGTGAGATTATAGTAGTGAGTAGGTACAATGTAGTTCTTCATTAAAAATTCTGGAGTGTTCAAGTCCTCCATTATATTACATTGTACTATTTTCGTGAGCTTTCATTAATGGCATATTATTGAGTTATTAAAAAATTTTATCTCATTATTTTCCTACATATTATAGTGTCATTATCATATAGTTATCATAGCTTACTTATTTCACATCTTGTGGTTGCATTTCCTTCAATATACATCCTCAAAAGATAACAAAATTTGAGAATTGAAAAGTGTTCATCTCTAAACTAGGGAGTCATAAGGTAGACAACTTTACAGGATTTGAAAGATACAATATTATATTGTTAATATCAAATACTAAAGATTCAAATAATGCCTACTTCAAATAATAAAATGAATAATGATATGGAAAACATAATTAGAAAGGAAGGAGAAAATATCATAAAATTGGAATCAACAATCTACTTACAAAGACTAAAGAAAACTTAGATCTTACTTAAAAATTTATCTATAGTGAAGCCTTCGAAGAAAATTTTAATTTTTTTGAATATTATCTACAATCTAGAATCATTTATGCAATTGACAATGGAAAAGATGATATTATAATTCCTTTAGACATTGGCAGTGTATTATATATGGCATTACTTACATACAAATATTACAAAGAAGAAAATTTAGAGCAGAAGGAATAAATTGAATCACTTAAAAAAAAAACAAAAATAAATGAATCCTTATTAGAGAAGATATTTCATTCTTCATTTTGTATTGATACTTCAAGTTCATCTAACTCAAAATATTATTATGATTCTTTAAGTGATTGCTCAAAATATTATACACTAAATAAGACTTGTGATAAGAAGGACAAAGGAAAATAAGAAACATATTTATAGGAATTTTATGATAGCATGTTAGTATATAATAGCACAAAGACTAACTCTAATTATGAAGACACAGAAGAAGAAGAAGAGAAACCTAACAAAGGAGGCATACAGTGCAAAGTAAATTGAAGATAAGATAAAGATCGTATTGAAGACTAAAGTCTTCAATACCCAAATAATATAATATAGGGGGGTGTTGGAATATATTACATTATTTGATATATGCTAATGTACCATCATGGTTACATGGTTAGATTAGGAGTTTGTCTTAGATTAGGACTTAATTATTTACTTTATGCAATGGAATAAATGCACAAGTATTATTAGAATGTGCAATGATATAAATGTGCATGTTTTCCACATGTACATGAGTCCTTAAGAATAGGAATATGAAGTCATAGGAATATGGAAGGCCAAGAGTTATATCTCATTATATATGGGCCTTATTAGGTGATAGCAAAAAGAGCATTTTGGATTGCACGAGGTAGAATAATAGTAGATACAATGTAGAGCATATATGCAATACAAAGTGTTTGAGAACTCCATTTTAAAGCAATGTACTATTTTTATGAGCTTTCATTAATGGATTATTTATGAGTATTTTCATAATTTTATCATCATTTTATCATGCTTAGTATATTACCATTTCCATATATTTGAATGCTCTTTTTATGCCTTGTGGTAGTTATTTAATTAAATATATAGCATAAAAAGCTAAAAAAATATTAATTCAAAAACTAACGACATCAACCATGCACTAACTTCAACAACTATTTACATTAGCTAATTTCATAGAATTAGGAAATATAGAAAAAACAATTCTAGACCAGTTAACACCATCAAATATAAAATATTGTCATGATACCACCTACCACTAAGAGAATGCAAAGTGAATACAATATAAATATCCTCACCTTTGACTATAGGGTCCTTACACGGTGCTAGTGCCAAGGTGATATTACCACTTTGGGTATTCTAAAATGTAGCACAAGGCTTTAATCCTCATTTGGGTAACATAATCCCTCCATATAATAGGTAAATTTCTAAACATCCCTATCCATACCATCCATCAGAGATAAGGTGAGAGGGTATATTGAGCCTTTCATCAGATACATAAATATATGACTGGACAACCTAATGCTCAAGATACCTACTCGCCTCACTCCTATATTGGAATCCCATTGTACCTAAAATATGCTACAAGATCTTAGCAGTACTAGTTTAACACAATAGGAAACCATATGTATGCTTATGAATCACAAAAATATATAGAAACTCAAACATATTGCATACATATGCTAAAATAAAAAGTGTGCAGTGTATTATTTATTCAGTTATATTTAATTTAATTTAAATATTAATATCCATTAGCTGCCAAGATGGATAATTAGGACTACAAAATTACAGTGAATAGAGTGTATGATAGTAACAATTTATGCACCCATAAAGAGTAATATTGTACAAGCAAATAATAGAAAAAAAAAATTGAGCTATACAAGAAATATAAAGAAGCAACAATACAAAAAAACTCAAAGTAAAAAGTGAAAGTAGTACAAAGAGTTTCCAAAAATAAAGGGGATACAAAGAATATCTAAAAGAGTTAACATGTAGCAATGATTTACATAGCATAAACTAGCAACACTCCTAACACCAAAATCTAGAAAATATCAGTGAAGAGATTCAACTCTAGAAAATACCAATTAAGAGATTCATGTTGTCCACTAGTCGAGGCCTTTAAATTCTATGCTATCATTTCCTTGCCAAATATTATAGGTGTGACATGGTCTACATATTAACATAACTACTCACAAATAACTATTTAAATATAATATCTAGTATATGTCAGGCAATGAAGGAACCCACAACATCCTCCATTATGGTCATCTCACCATTCCTTCTAAACAATATTGTTTCCTCTTTATGGGCAATGTGCAAATTAACTTTTCAGTAACCTTCAGCAAAATATTCACCATGTACAAGGTATTCAAGGTCAGTACTAATCATCGTGCATTTGACTACTATGTTATCCTTATGGATCTAAGACAAGTAGCATTCCTTATCTCAGTTTGAGTGATCAATATATTTTTTAGTCCCTACATAGAAAATCAACAGGTCAGATAAATTCACTACATAGCATACAATACAAACTAAGTCAACCATTTTATATTTGAAATAATAGTCATACCACTGATGAATCTGAACTAGAAGGTATTGAATAGCTGCCTGTGCCTTGATCATCACAAATAATATTGTGCTCAATTATAAGGGTAGCATGTAGTGATGTTGCCTATGGAATTATATGCAAGGGGTCATTGCAACTTTAGGGGTACAACATGCAAACATTTCAAATATAAAATCATGAAAAAATTGACACACCTCTATCTATGAAAGCCATGTCAAAATATCTTCAATATTTTTATCTTTCTTTACAATCTTCTCTTCCAAATTTTTGCATTCTCTACAAAATATTGAGAAATTGGTTTTATATTTTTATGGTTTTTTAAAGGAAATACAAGAAAAAATTGTGAAGGTGGTGTTCTTAGAAATAATAGAGGTAAAATTATTTTCCAAATTTTTCTCTCTCTATCATATGCTCTTGCTTTTGGTGTAACTTTTGTATGTAACCTTCATTAGTAAATAGAGCAATCAACAATACTCCTTTATCGACACTTTGAATTCAACCTAGTATTTTGGGTCCTAAAACCTTGGCGAGGACATCATCCTTAATATATAGGTTTATGGAGCTTGTATATGACATTGCATAATCCAATTTTTGTTGGCAACACCACATACATAGTTAACTATGAACATGTTAGAAATAATCAATATAACAATGGTTTGAAGTTCAATGTATTGTTCTTTCAAAGGGAATGTCACTTGCGATTGTCTCCACAACTTTTGGTGAAAAAAAAGCCCCATCCTTCTTTTTATAAGTTATCATCCACACAATTGCCCTTGGTTTTGGAATTTTCACATTTGGTTGACTCATGCTCTGTAGGATATATAGGTGGAGAGACATGGGAATAAGTCATACAAAAAAATAATATAGCTATGTTTGTCACATATAATGGATGAGTATGATAGAATACCATTTTGTTCTCTGGTCGATCATATCCTCTTCAACTACAAGTGTGCATGATGGATTAGTGAGATCTATTTTGTTTATTCCTTTGCCTCATAACCTAAAATATAATGAGTAAAATAGTATATAAATTCATTAGGCAGAGTAAGGTTTTCAAAATTCAAATGAACATAATAATTATATGAACTACCATAGCAGATTAGTTGGTACATGCCTTAAAGTCAACACTACTCCTACCATTCATGAAGAATTCATAATATTGTTATGATATACGAGGTGGGGGATTAGTAATTATATTTGTGTTATTATCATATTTATCATAGTGGTTTTCTAGAAGTTGATGCTTATGACCTTACCATTGCTTTTCCATGGCCACAAATATCCATTTCTTTATTGCGTTTGAAATTATATACTTTTGTTGCATCAAACCAGTATCTTATTAGATGCAACATTTATATAAGTATTCAAAAATAAACACATTGAACTCCATTGGCTAGAAAGTTATCGTAATGAATGTATATAACTAATTTTTAACTTCCATTGGGACTAATCTCTAGTTTGTATTGGTGATAGAGACAATCCCCCTCACAATCACCCCCAAGTAAGATGCAAACTTAGTAGAATTTTCTCCGATGGGATGTCTGTTTAGATTGTAAATAATCTCCACCTTATTTATGTTGCTTGACTCTACTGCACATATTTGTTATATTTTGAGGATATATGCAATCGAAGATATCTCACACATGTCAAGATAAGATGAAATAAAGTGAGTGTACAATATAACTAAAATATACTATAAATAGAAAGTGGTAAAAATACAATGTAGTATTGAGGATATGGTCACTCCATTAATATAAGCTAAAGAACCGCATCGTGCTCCATATAGGAGCTCGAACACTATCTACTAGTCTACTAAAATGCTCTTGATATATATTTATTATGTCTTTTGATCTATCACTATGAGACCCTTTATATAGGAAAATAGATTTCTTGGCCAACACTCTACCTAGATGTACAAGTTGACACCTTGCACATTGATACTTGTGCATTTATTACATTGCTTTAAGTAAGTAGCTAACTTCCCCCTAAAGTAATCTCCTACTTTAACTATGTACCAAAGGTGGTACATTTACATGACCCAAACAATGTAATATATTCTAACTCTAACATCCACATGTATTACAGTATTTGGGTATTGAAGATTACAATTTTTAATATGGATCTTCTTATTTGTCTTGGACATTGTATTCTTATTCTTTGTTCTTTGTAAGTTAAAACAAGTAATTAGTGTCTTCATAACATTTTTTTTTTGTAATAGGAGCTTTAATTTCATAATAATCTGTAGATTCTTCCAGTTCTTCAATTAATTTTATCCCTCCTCCTTTAGCTTCTTCTTTATGAGTATATTCATATAGTTATGATGCTTCTTGAGATTGTAGTGTTGGAAAATTTGAGTAGTTATGTTGTCATTGATGTCAAGAATTAGTGTGAGTGATGTCAAAAATTAGTGCAAGAAATTGACAAAAGGAAGGTTAAAATATTTATATTTTAAGCCCAAAATATTTTGTTTTAAGATTCATATGATTGATCAAAATATTGTCTAAATACCTTGAAGGAAGGAGATACCTAGGCCTAAAGGAAATAATATTATAATATTTATTATTATAATATTAAATTTATTAAGACAAGGCCTAAAGTGAAGGAAGGAGATACCTAGGCCCAAAGGAAATAGTATTATAATGATAATAATTATAATATTAAGTGTTAAAAGAAAAGCCTAAGGTTACTTATAAATTAATTATAATATTCATATTATAATAAATTTATAACCCTAAAAGGGTCAGCACAAAACATTATGTTTAAGTGTTTATTTCCATTGATGTTCGAGCAAGGGAGGATTATGGTATTTATACCATAAGGTTTGAAGAAAAAAAGCAAGTCTACAAAAAAAGCATATGCACATATTGGTTTACTTCGTTGATGCGAATTCGTGAGTGCAAGAGGACAAATGATTTTAATATTTATGCAAAGGAAATAACATGGAATGATAAAGCAGAAAAGGTTGATATTACCATCACCAACCATGTGGTTGGGCTAGTACCAAAGCTTGGCAACGAAAGTTATTTATGAATGGGAGGTCTTGTGTTTGATCCCCGATGGCAGCGAAGGGGAGAAAATTTTGTTTTAATATTTTTGGTGCCAAGCAGAGGATACAAAGTGTAGTAGGCACTTTAGAGGTCTCAAGTGAGCACTTAGATCATGTGGTGATTAGGCCATGACTAAGGCGCTGGCGGTAGTGCATCGGGGGATCAAATACCATGGAGGCAGTACATAAAGGTATTTATTTTGCTTTAATAATATTTATGCCTTTGGTTCTAAGTCGTATGGTAAGAGCTATTGTGGAGGTATAAGGTGTTAAAAATAATTTTATTTTTTCCATATTGAGGATGTTGAATAAATTCAGTTTTTATTTAACAAGTGCATTGGAATATTTCTGAATGGTGGTTTTAATTATTCTGAAAATGCATTTATGATAAGTAGGGATATATAATGGAATAATTTTATTATTCTATGCATTCAAATTTTGAAGGAAGTTATAGTGAATTATTAGAGTCCTTGATGATTATGTTTTGAGTGTGTTAAGAGGGAGTTAAAAGGTGTATGAGGTAATTTTATTATTTGTATGTTTTGATAATCATTTTGAAGGGTTAAATTATTTGATAAACATAAAGAGTGGTTTGGAATCTATTTAGGCACATTTTTGAAGGAATACCTTGTGGAGGTTTTGAAATATATTGTTACTATATAAACTTTTGAGTGGTATAAGGAGAATTGATTGTGAAAAAAATTTTGAAGACATATATCCATAAAAATAAAAAGGTATGGGCACATCATCCTTTGATTGAAGTGTTGTTGGATTAAATGTTGTGAAATATAAGGTAGAGTGAAAAGGATTGTTTGATAAGCATTGTTGGAAATATTTGAGTGGTTTTTATATGAATGATTGGTGAATGTTTAGAAAACATTGGAGATAGATATTGAAGATTATTTGAGTTAGGGTTTGAGACCCATATTGTGCTCTTTGTTTGAAGAAGTATGAGAACACTTGTTTAGGGTTTCTGAGCAAGTTTTGTCATTGATTGAATGATTGAGTGAAACTTCTTGAGCATTGGTTTTGAGTGATACTGAAAGTGAATATGCAAACATTAGAAATCATATTTTTGAAAGCAATAGACTTAATGATTGAGTATAACATATTGAGTTTTTGATAGAGCACATCATTCTCTATATGTTCCAGAGGTTAAAATAATTTTGAATAGAATATGTCTAAACTGCTTCAAGTTAAAGGAATTACTTTGAATATTAGAAAAAACAATTGATAGCATTGTGTGCTATATTTGAGATTGATTGAGCATATCTTGTGTGATGTTTTGAGCATGTGTTAAAGCAGATTGTGCAAGTTATTGAGAGGACTTGAGGGCATATTTGAGACAAGTCTTGGTGAAGACATGAGAGTAGATTTGAGGTAAGTCTTTGTGAAGACTTGAGAGTAGAATTAATTGATTGATTTGTTCAATATTTGTGTTAAGGCTTGGGAAAAATCTGAGTAGAGTTGATTTATGATTTGTTCATGCTTTATGTTAAGGCTTGGGGTAAATATGAGAAAATTTGAACTGTGATTTTTTCAATCTTTGTTTTAAGGCTTTGGGAATATCTAAGTATAGTTGATTTGTTATTAGATCAATATTTGTGTTAAGACTTAAGGACATATTTGAGGACAGTGTTTGGTGTAAATTTAAGAGTAAATTTATACTAGAACTAAGATGGAGTTAGAGAATATTTATACTAGACTGAGGATACTGTTTAATGTATATTTGAAATAGATATTAAGTAGATTTAAGAGCAAGCTTTGGAGGTGACAGAGCAAAAGACAACAATCTCCAATGGATAGATATCCATTAGCCAAGGCAGTGAGAATAGAGGTCTTCTGAGTGAGGATAGAGGTCTTCTATGGAGAGAGATCCACAAGCTAGAGTAGTGGAGGTAGTAGTCTTCTAGAAGATCACCAGCTAGAGTAGAGGATAAAGAGTTCTCCCGTGGATAGATTTCCACTAGCTAGAGTAGAGGAGAAAGAGTTCTTCTATGGATAGAGTTCCATGAACAATAATATGGAAAAGATTTTTCCCGTGGAGTGTGATTCACAAAACATCTAGGAATATAGAGTTCTTTTATGGAGAGAGATCCACAAACTAGTTGAGGAGAAAGAGTTCTCCTGGGTCAAGTTCTACAAACTAGAGAAGAAGGGAAATATTTCTCTTATGGATAGAGATCCAAAAATTAGATCATTAGGGGATTGGTGTCTCCTTTGGATAGAGGTCCATAAACATTGTAATAGGGAAGTTATTCCCAAGAGATTTATTGAGAAAATTTAGTAGAAATATTTTCTCCGTGGAGTATCCCACATTGGGTGAACCATGTTAAATTGGTTTCTCTATTTTGTGTGATGATTTATGCATTGATTTTATTACTACTATTGATATTACCATTTATAATATTAGATAACATTTTTTGAGAAAGAAAAGTAAAATTTAATCTTATAATGTTTACCCCCCCTCAGTATAAGCTTGTGTTCTTCATGTAGTTTGCTGAGTAAGGCATAGTGTTGTTGACCTCTCAATTTTTTTTATTTTGATTATTATTTGCTTTATTTTGTGGTATACTGATACTTTATTTTCTTCAACCTATTCCTCAGAAAATGAATCAGTATTTTTGAATACAATAATGTCTTGTGAGATTTCCGTTGAATCTAGTATATATGTATTTCCATGGATTGATGTTGTTGCTTATATATAACTTTAGTTTATGATAATACATGTGTTTAAAATATGTTCTTCCTTCCATAGAAACTTGGTAGTAGTATACCTTAGTCTTGATATAGTAATAACCCCCTTTTTTTTGTTTAGTTTTTTTTTTTTTTGTAGGATTACTTATATCTCCATAGTTTAAGAGTTTTGATTTAATATAATCCTTGTAGGATTTGTACAGACCTTGTGATTCCTAAATGGATTGAGTATTTAATAATATTTGATGAATTCTACTATTATCAAGTTTTGTAGAATGCCTTATAAATCTCTTGTGATTTTGGATATGCTTTATGATTGATAAATTGTCTTTTGAGAATAGTAATTCAATTTTGAGTTGATTTTGAAATGTTTTGTAAGTAGCAAAAATTAACTTCTATTACACCTTATTACTCCTATTGGAAGTAAAAGCTTTCTAATTTTATGAGGTTCTATTGATTGGATTTGTTTTGTGCCTTTAATATGTTTTGAGACAAGTATGCTAATCTATTTCAAACTCTTGATTTTACTTAATAGACCTCCTTTATAGAATTTGATATTTAATGTTTAATATTTCTAAATTCTAATTAAGTACTTTGATGTAGTATTCATTATAACTCCCTAATATGGAATATTAGAAAAAAATATAATATTTGCAATAATAGGATTTTTAATTTTCGAGTTTAAATCCTTATTCCTCCTACTTTATTATTTGCAAGTATAAGTATTTTGAAACATGCTTGCTTAATATATTACTAATTCTATGTGAATGAATTGAAATAGTAAATATAATGTGCCTTTATAACTCCAATATATCCTTATTTTATACCAAGAAATAAATAGTATATGATTTACCTTCGTATTCCTTTGCCTTGACATTGTGAGGTGGTAGATTTGAATCCTTCTAAATTGTAGTCAATGCCTTATTTAACCAACACTAAATTCTCCCTTATGTAGCACTTATTTTATTTGTAACCGTCATTGGTATTACTTTAAATAATGGCCAATTTTATCCTCTACAAATTGGACGATGATATTGTTTGTTTTATGACACATTCCTTCCATGATTAGATGCTAAATTGTTGATCAAATTATGCACTATATTTACTGATCTTATGATAGCTTCTTAATTGTTGGCTTTCTCCTTTGAATGGAACACAATATTGAATTAGCCTTATTCCTCTAAATATGCTTCACACCATTCAATGCTAGTCTTCTCTTTGACCGTAGGTGCTTTTACTTCTTCAATATGGATGCCTTAAATAGGATTGCTTCCCTGTAAATTTTAGATAAGTATCACTTGAGTGTTACTTAGTAGGCATTGATATTACAATGCATGCAATGAAGAGTTTGGTGGTAACCTACCAAATACTTGTAACTCATCCTAGGTGAGCATTGGATTATGTAAATGTTATATACTTAGAGCTCTTGTGCCAAGTGACACTCACATATTTTGCATGTAAACCTTTCGTCCAACACTCCAACAATGTATGTTGATACCCTATATTTACCTATATATTTTAAATGCATGTTGGCTTGCTATGTTTCTTGAAATGCAATCATTCCCTCTTGTCTATTCATAGACTATCTTGATTAGGATAATGAATGGCACCAATTGTATTGCTTCTTGATTCTATGGCATTATCAATGGGGGTCCTATGGTAGTTTATTATGCTCTTCAATGGTAGTCATTCAGTCCAAGAAAAAACCTTGGGTATAACACTTATTCATTTTTATATTTATGCTTATAATATGCTATTTGTATGTATTTTATAGTAGACATTTTCTAGCATTTTTGCTTGGCTTTGATAGCGCTTCTTCTATGTATATGATCACCCTTTGTATGCTACTATTTTCTCTACGTAGAATTGAATGGTAATAGATTCTTATAATGGCTCCAATATTGCAGGTGACACACTTGCTTCTAGGGCTAGATTGGATGTGGAGAAATGGTGTTTTTAAACAACTTTATTCTTAGACGTGTGAGCTCTTCGGTGGCTCCTTCCTCTTGCTCGAACTCTATGCTTCAACCTACAAAACATGATGTCTACGTTGCTTCTTGTAAAAAATATTACTTATATCCTTTCAAAGGAAGAAATATGTGTTTTGTAATAGTTATATTTGCACCAATATGAAGGAAATTTTATGAAATCCTTCTTGCCTCTTTTAATCTACCTCCTTGGATATTTAAATGATAGTTAATCCAAGCTAATGAGATGCTATTTTTGAAGTAAGTATTTTTGCACTTTTAACTTAAATGAAATCCTTATAATCTCCTTGAATCTTGAGACTCACCAAGTCCCGATTTGAGGTTTCATTCAAGGATATTAATGGTGGCTTCATTTTCCACCTTTTTTCTTATATTGGTGGCTTCCTTTGACCATGCAGTGCTGCATATTTTTGTGCTATTTTTGTGTCTTTAACAACACAAACTAATTTCTTGAGAGTAACTAGTCAACAATCAACTAGTATAGTGTTTAATGGATTAATAACACACTGTTAATGATAATAAACTCTCAAAATGAATTTTAATGCACTAAATAATCTTCAGCAATTCTTAAGAGTAATATTTAAATAACCCTTAATGAATATTCTACATTTTTCACTACAAAAAATATTGTAGGATGTAGTCTTATTGCTTTCTATATAGATAATAGATAGATATTTTTCTTTCTTTTGAAAATATCCAACTCCTATTAATGTGAAAGTATATCTTAAAATGAATTCTCCTTTTTGTAATTTTTGGAAGACTATAATATGAGCCCTTATTACAAATTTAATCTAAATATGGTGCTTAATAGAATTTGATAATGAACCCTTATTTAAGTTCAACTAATTGCACCCAAGTTTGTTACCTTTAATGGCTTATGTAGTAGATGTAGATCTTGGTATTTTTTCACCAAGTTGTTGCATTATAGTGAATGAATTCACAACTTATTGTTCGTTGTCTAGAAAAACTTCCTTCTTCACCAAAATGTGGTCTTGAACTTTATATATTGAGCCTTAGGTTTGGTGACTTTGTCCTTCTAGTGATCTTCTACCTTTTTTGTAGATTCAGAGAACTCATTTCTCTGAACTTGTGCCTTCTTTATATGAGAGGAAATCTCTAAATATCTTATATTTGGTAGGCTTCTTCTTTTTGAATCTTCCTTCAATATTCTTGTGAAATTTTAACTTCAAACATGATCTTCTTATTAATATTCTAAATGTCTTGAGTTCTTCACTAGATTCTTCTTCTCTATTTGGCACTCCTTGAAAAATTCTTCTTCTCTTGGGCTTGTTGTCGGATGGTGAAAATTATCCCAAGTCCTTCACTATTAGGAGCTTACTCTTCAATAGTGAATTTCTCTAATGATTTATCCTAGAAAATATTTTAATGATGCTTCTATGAGCTCTGCAATAAGGCTTTACAAGCCTTCTTTTTTGCTTGAGACCTCTCCTAGTTATTCTATATTGTAGCTTATTTGGTCTTCCAATTGAGACCTTTTATTCAACCTTCTACTTTTGGAAGTTTTGGTGATGAGATATTAATCTATGATCTTTGATTTTGCTACTTTTGGATTTTGGAATGGGACTTTGTTGGTCCTTTCTCTTTCTTCTGCAATTTGCAAGCTTTGATGGAGATCACCAATATCCTATTTCTTGGACTCTTCTTTGGAGTCTTCTTCATGAACTCTTCTCTAGAGTCTTCTTATGAATAAGGAACTTTATCTTATGAATCAAGAATTCTTTTCTATTTTTTTTTTAGAATTAATGCTTCTATGGCCTTATTTTCTAGATCAAATATTATTTGACCTTTTGTTCTTTAAGGCTTCTCTAGAATTTTTGTATTTAGGGATTATCTAGATTTTTCTTCTTCAAGGCTTCTCTGGTATATTCTTCTTCTAGGCTTATTTGGCCTATTCTTCTTCTAGGCTTCTCTAGCCTTTTCTTCTTCTGCACTCTGTAGGTATTAATATTGAATGGAGATCATCAGTCCCATATCTCCTCCTTGAATTATCTTTTGGAGTCTCTTCTTCCTTGAGTATGCTATAAGGCTATTATAGCCTTTTTCTTCACTTTTACACTTTGTAGGATTACAAATCTTATAATGGGACATTTCTCAATTTCTTTAAAATATTCAGTCTTCTTCCTTGTTGTTGCAAGTGCTGGAATTATTCTAAGAAGATATTATTCCTAACTCTCTTGTAGGAAGATTCCCAATATTTTTTTAATCTCCTTTTATTATGACAAGTTGTTAGAAACTAGAACGGAAGAACTTATAAATATGGATATAATAATATTCACTAGTTGATTTTTCAATCTAGTTGTATGAATGTTGAGTCCTTGTATTCACAAGTATTTCTACAACTTTGTGGAAAGACTCTAGCCATATATAATATTAAAATTTTTGTAATTGAGATTTTATTTTAGTCCTCACTTGTGATTCTCTCTCTATTCCTATTTACCTATTGGAATTCTCTTATGATAACATTTGTAAATGGCAGTGCACACTGACAAGTCCAGTTTCCAAAATTCTAAAGAGGAACTATGATGGATGTACGCCCTCCTATTCCTATCTTGATTCATCGTGGATCTGATACCACTTTTAGTTTTTGAGGATATATGTAGTGGGAGATATCTAACATAGTTCCTTATAAGATGAAATAAAATGAGTCTACAATATGACTAAAATATACTATAAATAAAAAGTGGTAAAAATACAATGCAATATAGAGGATATGGTCAATCTATTAATATAAACTAATGAACTACATTGTGCTCCATATAGGAGATCTACCACTATCTACTACTCTACTACAATGCTCTTGATTTTTATATGCTACATCTTCTGATATATCACTATGAGGCCCTTTATATAGGAAAATAGATTCCTTGGCCAACACTCTATCTAGCTATACAAGTGGAAACCTTGCACATTACAACTTGCACATTAAAACTTATGCATTTATTACATTTCTTGAAGTAAGTAGCTAAATTTACCCTAAAGTAATCTCCTACTCTAACTATGTACCAAAGGTGGTACATTTACATGATCTAAATGATGTAATATATTCTAACTCTAACAATATTGTTGAAACTCTCTTTCTATGATATTTAATGTTTGAAGTGTGCGATGACCTGACATCAACACCTATGCATTAGGCACCATACAAACATAATTATACCATATAATATAATAACAACGAGTAACCAACATCACGAGAAAATTTCTTGTGTAGTTTTCATACCTTATTCACTAACCAAAGTATCATTAGTATCATTTTGAGTATTCTCATCATCGAATTAAATTATGTTATGTGTCACCTCCTTATCTTCCTCATTCATGGAACTTCATATCTGGTATCTTATACTAGTTGCTACAACCTCATTACTATAACTCTTTATCTTCCTTATCTTCCTCATTACTAGAGTGTGAGGCCTCTAAAACCAACTATTTATTTATTGTGATAACCTCAACTATCGATACCTCTATCACTAACTCCTAATTTATTGTGATAACCTTAGATACCTATCACTAACTCCTAAAGGCATTAAAAAGACCAAATTAAATTAAAAAAATATTCTTGTGAACATGCTTGTATTGTTCAATTCTTTAGGAAACATAATTCAATTACATGAATATTTTTTTAAAATTTCAAAACAAAATTAAATATCGAAGACAAGATAAAAATTGAATTGCAAAAATAAAATAAAAAACAATATATTGATCCTAAAATATTAGGTATGGATGTCAGGCTTGTGAACAAGTCACGAGTGGTTGTGGATGGATTGATCTTAGACAATGGAGTCTTTGCTCATATTTGAGGTCATATGAATTTGTTTACTCTATTATGGAGCCTTTTGGCTCTCATTGTTGGTTTTCATAGCTATGCATTACCATCAATAGTCTGGTATATGCATAGGCTATATTATGGAATGGTCACATTAAATACCTTAAGGTGCTTTGGAATGAATCAAAAACTAAATCTAATAATGTAAAAACTTGGCAAGTAGGTTGTTTATGAAGATAATCCAAATAAAACTATATGTCATCTTTAATTTTGATGTAAAATATTTACAATTAGCTTTAGTGCATCATGTGTTTCTGAAACTATCCCTGATACGATAATTTCAAAATAAACTTTGCTTTCAAGCCTTCTCTTTCCTCTTTTATAGAGAGGAAAATTCAGCCAATATGAACCATGTGTAGATCCAAATTTTTCTATATATATACTGGTATCAAGTGATAAAATTCTTGGAGAATTAGACATAATTCAATGTAAACAAAAATGGGTTCAATTTTATCAGTAACATGTTTATCAATATTGTTGATAGCAGAGGTATGCCAAGGTCTTGGATCATGCTACACTCTCACCTTGATCTCCCAAAAATAGGATGGCAAATCCTTAATAGCCCAACTATAGCTTATTTCCAATAATTCTCTTTATGGTCCAGATATCCAACAACTTAATTTGTTGATCAATCCTTAGTATAATTTTTAGAGATTTAAATTTGATATAGTTATGACCATGGATTTATTTATTTTTTCAAGGTATGAGACTAGTGACACCTTGAGATTTTACATCACTAATGTTGCAAAACCAAGTGGGAAGTCCCTAGAGAAGTGGTGGCCAGATATGATAATAACAATGCTAATATAAACAATTCCCAAGGGCATGAACTATGGTTTTCCTATACCAATTATGGTTTCACAATAAATATATGATATTGAAATTATGTAATTTAATTTATGATAATGAATTCATGCAGTGAAAGTGTTTGTGTCCTTTTATCACCCTAGTTGAGAGCTGTCATGTGGGGTGATAGTCTCAAGTGTGGTGGTCACAAGGTAGAAGCATAATGTTCCTATCGTGTATGGTTGTAAACATTAAGGAATGATTGAATAGAAGTGATACTAGATATTGTCTATACTTATAATCAGTGTAGACCATACCTCTTGCATAATCTGAAACATTGTGCAGTAAGGAATAGATGTGTAAAGCTTTTAGTCATTTATTGAATCTATCAAGATAGCCTTAATGGCTTGATTATGACCATGTAAACAAGTTATATTATTTCCATTTGCAGACCTTGTGCAATTTTGGTTGAATAAGTATGCTTTTAAGTAGTGTTTGGAAATAACAAAAGGATGTACTAGAAACCATATTTCAAACCTATTATGACAACATGTAAAAGTGAGTTGTGTTATCTCTTTGTGCATGAATTATCCTATGCAACTTGAAAATAGACTATATATATATATATATATATATATATATATATAAGTTCTTTCTAAGTTATGTTGTTCAATCTTGCTATTGAATTAATCCATGTGAATAAGGACCTCAATGGACATCTCTCAAATCTAAGAATGGATTTCTAAATAGAAAGAGGTATACTTGCAATTCAAAGAGCTTGTATAGATTTTCTCTAACAATGTTGTCATTACATTGTATCCAACTATCTCACAAGAATAAATCACAAGTTCTTTATGGACATTTGATCCAACTGTAACACATACTTTGTATTCCCTTGTGGAAATAAAACTATAAATTGATATCTGATATGTTGCATTGTATTATTTAACCTTTTTCCATGAAAGTAAAGGTAGCCATAGAATGTGAGTTTCCTTTATGTTGTTATGGACTGAAAGAGTGAGTGTATTATTAGAATTTTATTTTACAAATTGGGTGACAAAGGATAGTTGTTGCTATATGATGTATGAATTCAAAATTTTATGGATTTATGTTATTCTATATATGACTAACAATTAGGATTAGTATTGTGTTCTCGATTCCAGGGGATGAAAATACACAATCTATGTAAATGATTGTTAGCATAATTTCCATGTTCTTTCTAGGGATTCCATATTCTTTTAACTTTTTTAAATTATTAGCTACAAATTATCCTAGAATTTGATCTATATAATAGAACAAGTTATCCCATGGGTAGAAAATATGGAACAAACCCTAGGTGTAATTGGGCTACCGTAGATTAGCCTTTCAGTATTAAAAAAAAATATATAAAATATAACATAGTAAACTCCTGGCAGTCAAATGACCAATATTAAACTAACAAGAACCAAAATAATTGAATAAAAATTTGTTAAATGGGTGCTTACCAAATATCACCCTTGAATAGATATTGTGATGAGTACCACTATCCAATATGAGTACTAGGTACCAGGTATGGGGAAGATAAGTCTTTAGGTGGCTATGTTTTTATTTCTCCAAAAAAGGAGGTAGTAATATGAAAATTATATCTCCTTGATAACATTAAACATTATAATCCAAGGTATTGTGTTGTAAATGGTAAATGATGTGATTTTATGTATGTGACCCAATACCAAATTCTCTACATTCATGATGTAATGCATGGATCTATTTCACTCACTTCCTCTAGTGCTATACTCTCTATAGAGACAATAAGATGGAAAGAAAATTCCTTGATAACATTAAAAATTATAGTCTATGGCATAATGGAGCAAATGGTAAATGATGTGATTGTATGTGTGTAACCCAAGATCAAATCCTTTGCAGTCATCATAAAATATAGGTCCAGGGACCTAGTTCCATCCCATATAGAGTATATATCCAAAGTAAGTGTGTTTTCTAAATTAAGACCTAAAAGTAGGTGTGCTTGCTAAATTAAGACCTAAAATATTAAGGAGGTAAGGCAAAAGATCCTTATTTAGACCAAAGGGATTTAGATTGAGACTGAAAAACATATATTATAAACTATATAACTTGAAATAATATGAAATATAAAGTGAAATATCGATCATTGCAACAAAGGAATCTCATACACCTAGTAGGATTGTTTTCTAGACTGATATATTTAAAGTCACGGATAGATACATCCAATTTAGAACACAAAATTACATAAAGTGAAATATCCCTTATTCCAACCAAGGGGTCTCACACACCAGGTAGACATCTTGTCCAGAGTAAGACCTAAAAAATCACCTTATTACCTATAACTTGAAGTAAGGGTTCCAATTTTGTTATCATGAGTTTGGAGACTGTAAGATAAAAATGAACAACACCAAGATAAGGATAATAGATCAAACACAATAAATATTTTATAATAAAAGTAATGATATTATATTGATATTATGGGAGCCTTGATCTCCACTATTACAATACAACTTGTGTTGATAAAAATGATTTTACAATGCAAGGATTTTTAAAAACTTCTTTCCAATGAATATTTGATATCTTCAAAGCTTGTATTATCTCCAAAAAAGTTGTGGGTGGGATTGATTATCCCTATAATGCCACCATAGATATAATAGCCATCAATAATATGATTCCTATATCTAGAAATAAATAAAAACATAAAGAATTCAATATCATATGTGAGGGCTCCACTGTGTGAGACCATTTGAACAATAGATATATAAATATTAAGTGTTACAATGGTGAAATAGAAGCTAAATATAGGAAAATGTAAGATATGATGGCATGCAAACACTCAAAATCATTCAAGGGTTTTTTGAAATCTAAATATAGGAAAATAATAGCTCCATGATATATTTTACATTGTTGAGAATGTACCTATTTTTTTTATCCACACTTATGCTTCTGCAATCTGATGGTGTGCAGACACACTAAATAATTTGAGGGTTTATAAATGGTAAACTAGGGTCTAGGAAATGCCCTAGATAATTCTAGAAGAGCTATGAATGACCCACAACATTCCTAGAGTGCTTAGAAGTATTCAAGGAATGCTTGATAATATTCAGGAGTGATGGGGAATGCTCTGTAGAATTCTAGTGTGGCTTGCAAAGGTTTCAAGTGATAAAAATGGAGGATACAACGATGGTGATGGGGAAGAGTGCTAGTGAAATTATAAGGTTTGTACAATGATGGACGAAGATTTCTAACTAAATAACTACTTAAATAATAAACCACTTAACCCTTATTCACAAGAGTGAATGATGTTTTATAACTTCCCTTCAACACGTTAGGATTTCAATGACACCAATGAGCGATCAAGATTAAAATATGATGGATGGCTAGGATTATAACTTTGATGTGTAAAATAGATCATGTTAAGTGGATGGATGATATTAAATTGTAATGAGTGGTTAAGATTTATTTACATATATATATTTATATTAAATATATAAATATAAATATATAAAATATTTATATTTATATATAAATATAAATAAATATACATATATAAATAAATAATGGATGGTTGTGATTGGAAATAATCTTTATTATTTCCCTAATAGAGAAAGGATTTTTTCCAATTGTAAATGCGAGTGTACAATGTATTATGTTTTTGCCTCAACATAAAAGGGGTATATGAATGATGTAAATGAGTGTATCCCGATGTGGGAAATTAGAATAAAATTTAGTTACCCCAAGTTTGGGGTGGTTCTATGCTATTCAAAAATATGCCTTCTAGCATCATTGAAATGTAAAATGATGAAAATACATAACAATAGGAAAAGCTTCAAGAAATATTTCATATTTCAATCTATGTGGATCAAAAATTCTAGTTTCAGAGATAACTTAAGTCAGTGGTGGCAGCAGCCTGTCAAGGGTAGTGTAGCTTTTAAACTTGTTGGAAAATTAAAGTTTGTTAAGGAAAAGCTTCGAACTTGGAACAAAGAGGTCTTTGGGAACCTATTTGAAAATAAAAAATAGGTTGTTGAAATTTTGAAGATAATTGATCAAAGGATCCAACATGGTGATGCTGATGAAACTACTAGGCATGAGGAACGAACAAAATTAGCAGAGTTTCATAACATTTTGGCCTGTGAGGAAATCTATTGGAGGAAAAATTCAAGGGCTCTTTGGTTGAAATATGGAGATTCAAATTCCAAGTTTTTTCATGTCACCACGCTTAGAAACAAAAGTAATAACAAGATATTTTTTTTTTAAAAAATAGATGGTTCTATTACTCAAGACTTAACAGAAATCAGAAAGGAGGCAGTAACTTATTTCAATTCTATCATTGGTTAGGAATCACAGTGCAATGATGAGGCTAAATATATTCTCTTGCAATCCATTCCTAGCATAATAAATGAGGATATAAACCTTAAGATTCTAGCTCCCTTTTCTGATGAGGAAATTAAGGAAGCCTTGTTTAGCATGAAGCCAAACAAAGCCCCGGGACCCAATGAATTTTCCCCTCGTTTCTATCAAGATTTTTGGGACATCGTAAGTGAGGATGTAATTTTTTTTGTAAGAGAATTTCAAGAAAGCAATCATATCCCAAAAGGCATCAAATATAATTTCATTTCTCTAATTTCTAAGAAGCAAACCCCTGAATCTATGGTTGACTTGAGGCCAATCAGTCTTTACAATATTTCTTACAATATCCTAACTAAAGCCATTGCAAATAGAATGAGAGATATTATTCCCCACATCATAGATCCATGCCAGGGAAGCTCTGTCCAGGGCAGGTCAATCTTGGATGGAGTTATCACAGTTCATGAATCTCTACACTCTACTCATAAGACTAACAGGTCTGTTTTTGCCCTCAAGCTTGATATGAACAAAGCATTTGACAGGCTAAATTGGGACTTTCTAATTTTTGTCCTCCTTAAGTTTGATTTTCACCATAAATGGGTTAATTTGATCAAAGAATGTATTTCTAAAGCATGGTTCTCAATTATAGTTAATGGAACAACTGCTGGTTACTTTCAAAGTCATAGAGGAATTTGGCAGGGGGACCCTATCAGCCCCATGTTATTCATCGTTGTGGCAGAAGCTTTAGGCAGAACCATCAAAAATGCTTGCAATTCAAGGATAATATCGGGAATCAAGGCAACATATCTCACTAGGGTTGTTTCTCACCAATAATTCATCGATGATACCATTATATTGACTAAGGCATCAGTGGTTGAGGCTAAAATAATTAAATACATCCTACAACTCTACGAGAATGCTGCTTGTCAGAAAGTTAATTTCAGTAAAAGCAAGTTATATTTCTTGAACACCCCCATTCAGAGGTAAGGAAGGATTGCAAAAATTTTAGGGTGTGATATAGCAAACCTCCCCACTTTGTATCTTGGTCTCTCTCTTTTCATTGGTTCTCCAAGAGAGTCAATGTGGTACAGGGTTATTGAAAGAATTCAAAAAAAACTTGTTGGATGGAAAGGTCATCTTCTATCTCAAGGAAGAAAGCTGAACCTCAATAAGGCCTATATTTAGAGCATTCCAGTCTATTTCCTCTCTGTTTTCAAAGCCCTTGTGAAGGTTTTCCAAAAAATTGAGAAACTCCAAAAAGAATTTTTATGGACTGGATCAGAGGAGAAAAAAAGGATACACCTTGTAGGATGGACCAAAGTGTGGAGACCTAGGGAAATTTGGGGCTTAGGTCTGAGGAGAATTACTCATATAAATTTAGCTTTACTAGCTAAGAAGGCGTGAAATCTCATTTTTGGTGAAGAAAATGAATGGACAACTATCATCAAACGAATGTATCTTCAAAATATGGAATTTCTAAGTGACTTAGTTCCAATCAGAGGTTTTGCTTTTTGGAAAGCAATTATTAATTGTAAGGAAATCATAAAAAAAGGTTTAATATGGGTTTTAGGCAATGGTGAGAGGATAAATTGCTAGAATGATAGGTGGGCTAAGGACGAATCACTGACGCAATATCCAAACTTAGTCCGAATTAGAGATATCATAGAAGAACTCATTGGTAGAAAAGTATTCGATTATATGGTTGAGGACAGAGGTAGAATAAAGTGGAAAGAAATAAGAATTCAGGGATTTCAAGCAGAATCAAATGATATTTGTAATATTCTGGGGAAAAAGTTTATCCCCATGAGACCCAAGGAAGATCAAGTGACCTAGGCTCCTACGAAAAATGGGTAGTTCACTGTTAAATTAGCTTACAAGATTCTGCTTGATGACAATGATTTTATCCTCCAAAAGGACTTAGTTTGGATAAAAAAATTAATTCCAAAAATTGTAGTCTTTTCATGGCTGGTTATCCAAGGAAGAATTCTAACCATTGATAATATGATGCATAAAGGTATTTGTATCACTAATCATTGTTATCTATGCAGGGCTAATTGGGATACCATTTATCACATTTTCCTTGAGTGCCCTTTTTCCTTGACTGTCCTAAGTGGGGTTTTTCAGGCCTTCAATATTTCATGGGTTAAACCAACCATCGTACTTGATTTGTTCATCTAGTGGCCTTACCCCTTTTCAATCCAAAGACTTAGATACATGTGGAAAATTTGTCTCAATCACTATCTTTGGTAGATGTGGTTAGAAATGAACCATAGAGTCTTTAATGAGTCTATCCATGATCATCAAACTATCATTTCCAGCATCCTATCCTTTGCCAATGAGAATGTGAACCTTATCCATTTTGATAGCTATAAACCTCATCTACAGGAGACCATGATTGCTCAATATTTAAGCTTAACCTTGTTATATGAGTCTGTGCCTAGGGTATTCAACCCTAGAGCCAATGTTAAGTGGTCTCCACCTCCTATAGGTTGGTTTAAGCTTAATTTTTATGGAGCAGCTAAGGAAAATCCTAGTAGATTAGGCGCTGGTGGCATTGTGAGAGATCATAATGGGAATATGATGCTTGCATTTTCTGAATATTTTGGAACAAAGACGAACAACTAAGCTAAAGATATAGCTATGTGTAGAGTCCTTAAAATGACTCAGGACTGAGAAGGCAATTTTATTGTAGAAGGAGACTATGCATGTTATAAATCTCCTCAATAATTGGAAAACACCTCCTTGGAGGATTAAAACAATTGTTGAAGAGGCTAGGATTCTTTTCTAGGGAAGATAGGACATAAAAGCCCAACATGTCTTTTGGGAAGCTAACAAAATTTTTGATAAGCTGGCCAATTTGGGTGTCGATGGTGATGGAATTTTCAAATGGGAACACGGTGTCTCGAGTGAAGTAGAGGAGCTTATTAAACAAGAATTCCAAGAATGATAGTCAAATTTACCAATAGGGAAGGCACTGTAAGTTTTAAGGTTAGGAGTATTCCCATATCTTTTTTGAATTGGACTCACAATAAAAATTATCTGAGTTGTCAGTCTTCGTGGATGCTGCTTGGAAATACCACAAAGACTAATGGGGACAGTAACATGTCAGATAACATGGCTCCTAGTCATATTAGTAATTTGAGGTTGGTTGATAATCATAGGGAAGGAAAGAAACAATAATATAAGACTTCAAACCAAAGCCACGTGGACCACTAGATAGCCACCACCATAAATCTAGCCAGCAGGTTCACTTCTCCAAGGCTGATTGGCCAAGATAGTATGTGGTGCCAAAGCATGTCATATACGAAAGAAAGCAATTACCAAAGAATTATTAAGAGTAACTGTCAATACAGAGCTTTTGGGAGGTTTTTTCAGTACTTTGCTATGTGTTTCTACATATTTTTATTTCTCCATTATCCCAAGGAAGGTATCCGTGTCTGTTTCTTTTTTGTAATTATGATGCATGTGTGTTTTCTCGGGGTATACCCAAAATGTTGTATGGGAAGTTTATTTTTGACAACAGGTTGTGTGCCTTACCAGATGTAATGGCTTTGGCGGCATATAAATTTTACATATATAGGATCCTTAGTAAGGATATGTTCATCAACAACCCTCGACTGATTTTTGTAAAAGGTTTTGGGTCAACCTGTAAAACCCGATATTAATGCTATAGTATCTTATCTACCAAAAAAAACAATAGGAATAAATCATTCTATGATCAAGTGACTTCTAGGAGATGATAACCCTAGTGACTATGTGTAATTTCTAAATGTTAAAATGAATTATGTAGTATGATTTATCCATGTTTCAAGCCCCACAGATAAGGCCATCAATGACAAATTTTGAGAAAATTAATCTAGGCATAGTCTCACTCAAAAAATGAGGGACCAAATGGATTTTTATTTTGAACAAGAGGATGTTGAATGAGTATATGAGCAAGTGTCCTTATGGTTATTTATGCATCCTATAAAATTTAATGGATAACCAATCACTATAATAATTAGGATAATAGAGTAGACCACTAGATACAAGGTTCACTTGGATGAAATAAATGACATAAAGGAATGTGAATTATGTAGTACATATGAATGGTGTACTGATTATGAATAGTGTAATGAGTGGTTTCTACTTTTTGCTCCCCCAAAAAAGGGAATTTTTATTGGATGATATGAATGATGTAAATGAATGTGAATGATCAAGTGTCCTTATGGTTATTTATGCATCCTATTGATTTGCATGGATAGCCAATCACTACATCACTAGGGTAATAGAGTAAACCATTAGATACAAGGTTCACTCAAATGATATGAATGGGATTGGAAAATGTTAAATGGAAATGTGATGAAAAATTGAATTGGCAGAGTGGAATGAAGATGTATGATGTTGTATGTATATGGATATGCATTGATGAGTGAATTTTGATGAATTTGTGAAATTTGGAATTGTTTTGGGATATTTTTGAAGTAATTTTGGACAATTTCATGACTTTTGGTCGTAAACAAGTTTTAATCACCCAAATCAATCCATGTTATCACAAAATGTGATAAAATAGTGTGATGAATGATTAGGATGATGAATGTGGAAGTTTTGTGAAGTTTTAGACTATTTTGAGATGTTTTGAAGATTATCGAGTGATTTTACAACTTTTGATCGCAAACAAAAATTAAGTGCCCAGATCAGTTTAGACTTTCACAAAACTTAATATGATGATGAAATGGATGGATGGATGAGTTTTGGAGTGATTTTGTGAGGATTTATTACAATTTTTAGGCCTTGGAGTTCTAAAATTTTTTGTAGTTGGATACTGACCAACATCCATGGTAGGCATAGACATTGGAGGGTGTTCACCATCCTGCAAATGTTGGGAAACATTTGAGTGTCCTAGAATCAGCTATAAAATATTTGTAGGGGTGAATTTGAATTCATTCTTGCATTGAAAGGTTTGCTAAGTAGCATCTGAAGGAGAGTGAGTGAGTAAGTGAAGGATTATGGAGGAGTGAAGTAATGACAATGGAGGGAGTAGATGCTGAAGTAGATGTGGAGGTACAAGTGGCTGAGGTAAGTGTCCTTGGGACACTTGTTGGGATTTTTATAATTTTTTTTGTTCAATATATGTGCTAGTGATATATTTTTTGTTTTGTTGTGCTATAGTTGAGAATATTTAAGGTTCAAAAATTATTCTCACCTATCATAGCAAGGGTGATAAATGCCTTGAAGAAGGCCCCTTGGGATAATTTGGAGCATATGGGATTGGTTGGGATTGCTCAGATAGAGGTGGTGAGGGTCGATGAGGTGTACCTCTCTACCATAGTAGAGATGTGGGATTCAGATAGGGAGACCTTCTAGTTGTTGGATGGGGAGGTGACAATGACACTAGAAGATGTATACCGTATCTTTTGAGTGATAGTGGAGGGGTTGCATGTCCAATTTGGAGAAGATAAGGAGTATGAGTTGAGTTAGATTTTCAAATATGGATAGAAGGATGTGAGTGTGAAGCATGGAAGAATAAGATACTTTTCCATGTATTCAAAGAAGTAGCTAGAGACATTTCCCACCTTGATCATGTTCCTATTGGTTGACATATTTGTGCCTAACAACATCAACTATCGATTCCTATGGAACATTATTAGGCTAGTGTACAATCTGATCGATGAGCCTTAATAATATGTATGAGTGTTTTCTTTTCTAGCTTAGATATATCTAGAGCTGTATGAGGTGAGAATGTGGGGGTAGAAGGGGTTGGGTTGTAGTGTATTTTTGTAGTGTTAGGGTTGGTATTGATTTATTTTTGCTCATCCCATGGGCCTGCCTTGCAAGGAGTGGTATAGGTATCAACCCTATGTATTGAGAAGGTGAATAGCAAAGGAGGTACAAATGATTCATCCTGGTTGTAGTGGACAAGAGTAAAAGGATTTATGGGTAGGATTGATGTTGGATCATGTTTGCTAGAGACCATGGCAGGATGCTATGTGGCCTAGTGATAAAGTATAGTTGTGGTGGATTAGGTAGACTATATGGAAGGTTGGGATACATGGGAGTGAGGTGGAGCTGATAAAATTCTCATGGGTGCTATGGTAGTTTGGATTGATGCAAGGAGTTATTGAGGCTCATATGCTCTATAGGCATCTATCTGATAAGTTGAGCCTACCTTGTGTGGAGGCATGGTAGGTGCAATATGAGTATGATGAGGAGATAGACCTTTTAGATGTGGAATATGTTGGGACCACCATAGACTATGATGTATGGTTTTCTTGACAACCACCATGGGTACCTATTCAGGTGGCTGATGAGGACAATGAGTATGAGGAGGAGACCATAGAGGAGGTAGAGGAAGCTCCCTAATATTAAAGACATCATCATTCTAGCTAGGTTGGGACCACCACAAAGGTTGGAGGTGATTATGGTGGTAGTTATGATATAGAGGAGGTTTTGGAGAGACCTCCAAGATAGAGTGAGGAGTGGGTGATGTTTGAGGTAGAGTGGGACAAACTTTGATATATGGTGATGGATTTGAATGTAGATATAACTTGGCTATAGGTGAAATTGGATGCACTAGGGGTGATAGGAAGAGGTGAGGATATTATTGCAAGGCTTTGGATATAGTTGGCACAAAGGGGCTCTCATTAGAGGTATGATGTACTATGAATTCGATCTTAGAATAGGTATATCTAATATTTGGAGGATCTACTCATGCAACACCACATTGGGCTACCAGATCACCCCTCTTCTTTTGTAGTGGGTTATATTAGGTGTAATAACTCTAGGCATAGTGACTCTAGGTATAGGGCTCCTTCAGGGTCACAGGGGTCTAATTACTGGTATTAGCCAATTCTATGATGTACTTTTTGTATATGACCCTTGGTGCTTCATTGTATATAGCCTTTAGGTATTCATTGTACATGCGATATATATATACATAGCTTTTACTTTTGTGTTATGACTATTGTGTGGATGTTTGTGTGAATGCATATGTATGTGATGTGATGAATAAAAAATATTATGATGATGTGTATTTTTAATGGAAATAATGCAAACGAATTGGTACTCTAATGATCATTTGTAGTTTAGATTTTTGTTTGACCATATGTATCATTTTTGCTTAATTAGGGGCACCAAAATAATGGTGTGTGAAATGGAAGACTCATGTAATGATATGGTAATGATATGGATGGCTAATTTGAAGTTGTTTTGTAGGCCAAATATGTGTGTAGTGAATTTTCATTAGTAAAATCATGGGTATGATAATGACTCAAGGAAATAAAGAACCAATGTTTGTGCAAGTGAGTTATTTAATCCATATTGTGTAAATTGAGATGAAACTTGCCATGGAGGAGATTAGGAATCTAGCTTGTACTTGTGTGTGATCAAAGGTCTCTTCCAGAGAGACGTGTCACCATGCATGAGCATACTCCACTACCAGTCCAACATCTATAGCACCGATGAAGGTTAGATCCATAGTACAATAATTTAATCTTTAACCTTTGGGGATTTAGACTACCTAACCATATAGAAATGTAGTATAGAAATGTAGTGCTATCCTTACGACTTGAGGATTTGTGGTGTGTGATTTGTAAAAGAGTTAGACCTTTGGGGAGTTATATTTTCAACCGAAGTGTGATGAGAATTTTACCCTATACTTACTACTCATTCTTTTATTTTAGAAATGTGAGTAGTGAAAACCACTACTTTTTTATTTTTGACAATGTGCATAATGGGACAAGTAAAGATGACCTTTTTTGCTTCAAGGTTCAACCCAATCATGGTGTTATTCCTCTTTGACACAAGATGTTTTTAATATGTGTTTGATGTGGTTGATTCAAGAATGTAAAATTCAATTACCAGAAATCAAAAATTTTCTTTAGTGAAAATGTGTCTTGGTCCTACAAAAAACTCAACATGTACTTGAGGTTGCTGAAAACACTAGGAGCGATTGAGTGATCAAAAAGTCCTAAGGTTAATGAAGTGATAGCACAAATGGTAAATTGGCTTGTGAAATATTGTAATTAAATGGATATGAATTTTTAGGTGCCCTTGATTAATGCAATAATATTTATTGGATCAATAATTGTCTAAAATTACCAAAAGACCCCTAATATGGTCGATGAAATACCCTGAAATAACAATGAATGTGTTTGTACAATGTGGATGTATGCAATGCAATGTGTGGTGTGTTTTTATTGTTTTTTTAGCCATGTATATATATGTGTGTGTGTGTGTAAATAACATTAAGCATAAAATTCTCTCAAGTGGATGATGTTAAGTGGTTAAAGCTCTTCTACTCCCTCTAGACTAGCAAGCCTATATGAACCTTGAAAAAAATAGATAGCAGAAAGCAACATGTGTAAATACAAATGACAAGGCCATGCACATCCAATTCAAATATTTCGTATTGTTTTTATTTTTTTATTTTTTATGTATTATTATTTTTTACTATGTACATAAATTACATGATGTTTTTGTGAGATGGATCAATGAAGTGGTGGTGGTGGTTCACCAGTGGGTTTAGCTCATTTCCTTGGGAGAAGCAAAAAGAAATTGGGCTAATGGATGGGAAACATTTTGAGATAATACTCATCATTTTTGGTGAATGGAATGATTGGGATAAATTCCTCATTGGATTCATCCAAAGTAGTTGATATGACATCATATTCTTCATAGAGTTCATCCTTAAATTTATCATTATGATTGTTATCCTCTTCATATTCTAGATTGAAGCATTTAAAAGCTTGTTCAAGAGAGGAAGTTTGTGGATTATATCCTAAACCTGAATGGTCATGCACTTCTCAATATAGAAGTTTGATGATGTTGGGCATGACCTATTCATATCATCCTAAACCATAGCCTTACCAATTAACCTGATGAAAATATCATGATGGGAAACCTGACATGTGTTCAATATTAGCAAGGGATGCTTGTTTAGGTTTGTATAGGGGAGGTGTATCAGATGATGAATTGAATCCTCCATACACAAAATTTATTATGTTAGGTTTTGAACCCATATCATAAACCACTTCTATGGATAAGTGTGGGTCACATGGGTGATCGTAATCCCTAACAATTTGGATGCTTAACGGTGTAACTATGACATATTGGACCACATATTAACCAATACCAAGATTGATGAGATGGAATATCACTTGTGAGGATGTGGAGGTGGATGGAGTGGATGTGGAAGTGAAAGGCTCATGGATGACTTGTGGATCAGATAGTGGGAGAGATGTGTACTGGAATGGCATATCATAATCTATTAAATTTACTTGTGATACAACTGTTGGTGTGGATGAAGATGGATTTGGTTGAGGAGTTTGATGGATGGTTTATGATGTTGATGTGGATGGAATGGTAGTGGATGTAGGCTGGATGGGTGATGATGGGTGATTTTGATGTTGATGATATGGATGGTGTGGATTGGGTTTGACTACATGTACCTGTAGCCTTCTATTATGAATATGTGGGTGTGGAAGTGGAAGTTTTATGTCGGGTGGTGATGGGTAGCTCCTCAAGAATAGGGGATTTGGATGATGAAGTGGTGGATGGTGTGGTTTATGGGGTTAGGAATAGTTGGGTGGATGAAAGTATGGATTTATAGGAATTAGAGAAGAAATTACAATACTTAAATGGTTCAATATCCACAGGTACGTAATGAATTTGTCCCTCATGTACATATCTTAAGCATTGATGTAGTATGGAAGGGACATATCTCATATCCTTAATCTAGGGGTATCCAAGGAGTACATTGTAATACATGGACCCCTACAATATGTGGAACGTGGTATGCAACATTTTTACCTCTACTCCTATATGTAAAAAAACAATATCAACTATAGAATAAAGAGTATCATTGAATGCTCTTAAGGTGAAAGTATATTTGGTTATGTGTGATGGAAAAATATTATGTTGAGGGGCAATTGTGATGATGATATTTATGGAGGAACCAATGTTAATGAACACTCATTTGAATGACTTCCTATCAACTTGAGCTATAATGTATAGCGGAGGGTCCACCTATTATGATGAAATTGATTTAATTTTAAAATCATAGAATGTGATGGATGGCTCCATACATATGCAAATGCTCCCCATTAAATTTTTGAAGGCATTAGTGTCTTGGGATTGAAGTTCAATGGATTTTAAAATTTCCATTAATGCCTCACGATGTGGGGGATATTGTTGTATGAGCTCATAGATAGATAGTTTGGTTGAAGCCATTTTGAGGCTAGTTGTCATCCAACTACTCTGTAATATGATGGGTATTTGTGAATGATTTTGGGGATGAATTGGTTATGATTGATGAATTGGAATGTGGATTGGTTGGGAAGAATTAGTGGAAAAATGGATGGGTGATGATGAATTTGTAGGTTGTTGAGACAAACTTGCTTAAGGTGCTATAGGAGGTTGAATTGTATGTTGTTGTTTATTTTTTCTATTAGTGCTTCTTTGACCATGGATGACTACGTGGATAGCCCCCATAAAACCTTAATATTGTTGTACATGGTTGAATTTATTAGGAGGATTATTTTTTTTGACCCCCCTGTTGTTTGTTGTTGTTCCTCATGATGAGTACGTGATATTTGGTATATACCAAGGTTTTGATTTTGTTGGGCCAAGGTACTTTCATACTTGATGGCCCCTAGGTCTATTATGTCTTGTACTGTCTTTGAATGTGAAGCATTTGTTAATGTCATGCCTATTATATCGATGATAAGGGAAAAACGAATGTTCCATATAGCTCTTGTTGCATTTGGTTGGATCATCTAGTTTAACTTTAGGTAATGCAAGTGAATTTGTGTCGTATAACCTATGGAATATGGATGCATATGATTCACATAGGAGTGTGTATGTGTGAATTTATCAAATAAATTATTGATTTTGGTAATTTTTCATAGTTGGCACTATGTTATGAAGTTTTTTAGGTGGGGGAACTGCTTGATAGGACACTTTTTGTGGTTGTTGTTGCATTGGTTGTTGTTGTTGAGTCAATGCTGGTTGACTCAGGACCACTTGATTTACTTGATTTGGTTTTTATTGGCCAGAATAATTACCTCTAGTATGAACCTTATTGTACATTTCTTCTTATTTGGTTTTATTTCACCTTATTGTATTTTTATCTCTTAAATTATGCAAGCCTGGGTGAGAGCTTTTTCAAATGTTCTATATTGATGTAGTTGCAATAAAAAGGATATGGGTTTTAAGAAACTCCTTATGAAAATTTGGGTCAATTATTCCATTGGTAAGGATAATGGCAACTTAGTGATAACTTCCCTCCAACGGTTTATAAAATCATAGGTTGAATCTTCTTTGAATTGTCTAAGGTTGTACAGGTCAGTCAATGTGGTTTTCTTGCAAACATTGAGGGAAAATATCTCCAAAAATTTATCTTCCAATTATTCAAATGTGTAAATGTTGTGGTGAGGTAGATGATTATACCATTCCAAAGGGTTTCCACAATATTTGAGGAATATTTTTGAGCATCAAAGCATATTGATCTTGATTCTAAAAGTAAGAGTGGATAAATATGTTAATGTCCTCTCTAGGGTCCTTAGTCCCCTTAAATTTGTCAAATTTTGATACTATAAATTCCATCAGATATTGCGGTGATGGTATCTAAAAATGAATAGTTTAATTGATTAGCTATCTCAAGGTAGGCTTCTGATACATCATACTAGAGTATGTAGAATTATTTCATTGCTTGAATTTTAGGCTCGTCATCATGTGTGTGAACACATTACATTATTTGATGATTGTGTGGAGATGTGGTGTATGGAGTAGTGAATTGTTGAGATGGAATGTGAGGTTGATGGTTTTATGGATTTAAGGGTACTTGATGATGTTGGGCATGTTATTGATCTTGGTGGTAAGGTGGCTACTGCTAATGGAATGGAGATGAGGTTTAGGAAATGTGAGTGTGATGGGTTGTGGGAATGGAGTGTATGTGGGTTAATGGAGGTATGGGGATGGAGACTATAGAATATTGTGATATCCAATATAGATTTGAGGCGAATAATGTATGTTGGATTGTAATGGAATGGGGTTTAAAATCTGTTACATGTGTTTTATGTTGGATACAAGAATGAGTATCTTGTTGGCCCATGACCAATTGGTTGAGGTGTTGTAATGCTTATTGTATGATAATTTTTTAAGTATATTTTTTAGGTGTCATAGAGGTGGATGTGGATGACGTGTAGGTGTTTGAAATATTTGTAGATTTTGGTGGAGGATAAACTACAAAATAAATCACAATAGAATGGGGAGTGGTTGATGGAGTGGTGAATGGGATCTACAAAGCAACATTGAATTGTGCTTCATAGACTGGATTGGTATAAGTAGTGGTGCAGGTATATGGTATAGAGGTGATTTGGATATGTTGTGATGGAAATGTGTTATGTGAAGGTGAGTATGATACCTCTAAAATAGGGTTGGTATAGACTTGGTTGAATTTGGTGGGATGTGAGTGAGATAGTTCTTGTTGGAAAGAATGAAAAAGGTTGTGTGGGATGTTAAGTTTTTATAAGATTGGTTTTCTTGGTATTAAGTAAAGTCCAAATTTATCCATATATATGTAGGTGATGCAGGAATTAGTGGGTGTAGATGACTCAATTTCTAGAATGAATATGTGAATGGCTCTATGCATCACATCAATATTAAAGGTGAATATTGTGTGGGAGGATGCTACAAATAAATAAAAATATCTTCTCTATGTTGGGCTAGATGTATTAGCCACATAAGAGGCTAGGTAAGAAGTGGAAAACTCCATATATGATATTGGTTCTTGGATCATGGTTTTGGCTTTTATTTTGGGTTAAAACCATAAACTGTAAGAAAGGAAAAAGTTGTGGATGTGGGGGTGTGTGTGAAAATATGGAATGATAATGTAAAGCACAAAAAAATCAAACAAACAATTGAATTCTATGTCTTGCAATAATTTTTTTATGTAGGGTTTGTGTGTTTTGATGTGCAAAACCTTAAGCTTAGACTACTATGTAGGATGGATTATTAATATGGATGGTAAATGAGGATTTTTTTGGTGATGAAATCTAGAAAAATTTCTCATGGGCATCTAAGGTTACTGTGGGATGAGATAGCAGATGGATATGACGCCAACCATCATTGATATCGATTAGTTGTTGGTGATGAATTCCAACTCATTGATGTTTAAAGTGAAACATGCAATCATGTGTGATTATTTTTAAATATTTGTTATATATGATGTTCATACAATGCCAATAATATTTGTTTTATTTAGCCAATATGGTGACCGAGAATATTAATATCAAGTTCCTCAAAATAATCTAGGGTACACCTGTTAAGATCCATCCTGAATCATCAAGTGATTCAAATAGTGGAGTGTTCACCTAGTTATTCCACCCTAAATCATCAAGTGATTCCAATAGTGGGAGTAATATCGAGTATCAATGACTTGTTACAACTTAGAAAAAAAAAATGAGTAACTTTACCTTAAGATACAACTACTTATGATTTTTCATTTTATTACAACCTACAAACAAATTACAAAGTAAAAACACCATAAAACAATAAAAACTTGAATCTAATGTAATGAATGTTCTAATGCAACTAAGATGATGCACAAGTGCAGGTATATCCTATGTGTAAATTATATGAAGAGATATTTTTAAATTCCTATGATGAAATATGTGTTATTTATTAAAAAAAATAGATATCTTATTTTTAACTTCTTTTCAAAAAGCAAGAAAAATAGAGGTGGGGTTTGATCAAGGCTTACCAGGAAGCTTATGTATTTTTTTCTATCTCTCCTTGATGCACTACAAAGTCTCCTAAATGTGGTGAGGCATATTATAGATGTAGTGGGGCATCCATAAAATGCTATAAAGCATCCATGCAACCATATATTTATTTTTTCTACTCCCAAAAACTCTAGTTTCATGATTTTTGTAGGATTGAATATTTGAAAACTTGCAACAAAAAAAACATAGATAAAAATATTGACAAGGTATGTTAAAATAAGAAACCCTCTGGGGGTCCCACTGTGATCACAATTTTGTAAGATAAAAATAAACAACACCAAGATAACGATAACATATTGAACACAAAAAGTATTGTACAATAAAAGTAATGATATTATATTGAATTTGTGGGAGCCTTGATCTCCACTATTCCAATGAAACTTGTGTTGACACAAATAATTTTACATTGAGAGTTTTTAAAACCCTCTTTCCAATAAACATTTGGTGTCTTCAAAGCTTGTCTTCTCTTAAAACAAGTTGTGGGTGGGCTTGAGTATCCCTACTGGACCACCCTAGATGCAACAACTATAAAAAATATGAAACCTGTACCTAAAAATAAATCAAAACACAATGAATTCAATAGCATATACAAGGTCTCCACTGTGTGATACCCTCTGAACAATAGATCTATAAACCCTAAGTACTACAATGTTGAAATGGAAGCAAAATACAAGAAAATTTAAGATGTGATACAATGATATATTTTACCTTATCAAGAATATACCTATGTTTTTTATCCACGCTTTTGCTTTTATGATATGATGGCACACAAACACTAAAAATAATTAAAGGGTTTATTAGTGTTAAATTAAGGGCTGGGAGATACCCTGTAGCATTCTGGAAGGGCTATGAACGTTCTGTAGCATTTTTGGAACACTTAGTAATGCTTGAGGAATGCTTGGTAGCATTTCATATGGGGGATACACTGAAGAATATCGGTAGGGCTTGTAGAAGTTTCGGGTGACAAAAATGGAGGATGTAGTGGTGATAAGGGGTAAGAGTGCTAGCAAAATACTAGTGTTTAGAAAATTATGGATGGAGGATTATAACTGAATATCTACTTAATTGATCAACCACTTAACCCTTATTCACAAAATTGAATAATAATTTATAACTTGCTTTCAATATGCTAGGGTTTTGCCAACACCAATGTGTGTTCAATATTAAAACATAATGGATAGCTAGGATTAAAAGTTTGATGTGTGACATGAATCATGTTAATTGGATGGCTGAGATTAAATTATATTGAGTGGTTGATAGTAATTTACATATTTATATATTTATATTAAATATATAAAATATTTATATTTATAAAAAAATATAAATAAATACACATAAATAAATAATGGATGGTTGTGATTGGATAATGCATACAGATGACAAGTGGATAGGTTTTGGTGTCTATAGAGACGAAGGAAAAAATACATCTATCATTTCATAATATGATCTCAAAATTTTAACTTAATGTCTATCTTAATGGTTATGTCTCTTAGACCTGTGTCTAATTCATAAGCCCGCCACTGCAAGCAAACTTACAACTAGAGAACCACTCTTATTACGTTGTCTCTAAACCTAACCGACAACAAGAATAAGCATAGAGGAAAACGTTGCCTACCTGATTGTTTATTTTAATTTGAAAGAAAATGCACAAAAAATCTCTAAATTATAACATTGAAGAGTGACCCAACATTTAAAAAATTTGGCACCCAATATGGGAAATATAAACAACTCAATGCAAACAAATTTGATATAAATTTTCCATAATAAAGAAAGCCCAAAAGAAAATTGGGTACAAAGAGGGACTTACAACATTTAAGGCTTGAGATGGGTTTCCTATATAAATGATTGTTAGTAGAATTTCCATGTTCTTTCTAGGGATTCCATCTTTTTTTAACTTTTTAAAATTATTAGCTACAAATTATCCCAAAATTTGATCTATATAATAGAACAAGTTATCCCATGGGCAGAAAATATGGAACAAACCCTAGGTGCAATTGGGCTAGAGTAGATTAAAATTTTAGGGATTAAAACAAAAAGGGGTAAAGATAACATAGTAAACTCTAGGTAGTTAAATGGTTGATATTAAACTAACAAGAACCAAAACAATTGAATAAAATATGTTAAATGGGTGCTTACCAAATATCACCCCTAAATAGATATTGTGATGGATCGACCATGCAACCCTACCTCCTATGGGTTACCGAAACCACACCTCTCCTACTGGCCACTCACGACCCACCTCTCTTTTTCCCTCCCTCATGCAAGAATCCCCTTGTGTCCATCTATCACCCCCCCTATCTTTTTACCATGTGGTAGCTTTCGAATAACCCATGAGATTAGAAAGGGTCATCTAGTAAATTAGGAATAACGGCTCAATATCTTAGTTGTAGGGCTTATTTGCTTTTAAAAGCCTCTCTTTTTACCTCTTATACATTAGGAAGAATTTTAAGGACGATTTTAAACTGCCCTCTTATGATCTATGAGGGTGGTTTAAAACCATCATAACATTTTTTGGTTTTGTTTTTAAAGGTAGTTTTAAATCACCCTCTTAGGTCTATTAGGATGGTTAGAACCGCCATAAAAAAAAATTGGTAGTGTTTTAAGGGCAATTCTAAATCGTCCTCTTAGGTCTATTAGGGTGATTTTTACCACCTTAAAAAACCACCATATTTTAGCAGACCTTAAAATCCAAGGTGTTTTTAAACCTCCCTCTTAGTATCTATTAGGGTGGTTTTTTACTATCGTATTTTAGCTACCCTTAAAATCCTTTTTTTGGTGTAGTTTTTAAGTTACGAAAACTCAAGATGGAGGATCTATTGATTGATAGAGATTAGTGGATTGTAGTATCGAGAATAAAACCAACATCAATGATAGTTGATGATTGGTTGAATATTGATAGGAAGGTAAGGATTGATATTAGATTATGGTTATTTTATTTGGTATTATTGAATGTATCAAAAAAGACCATGACAAAGTCATTATGGGATAAGTTGAGAACTTTGTATCAGACAAAGTCACTAGTAAATAAACTCCTTATCTAGAATAAGTTGTACTCACTTTGGATGAATTATGATGACACTCTGGATGAACATCTAAATTATTTTAACATTATGGTAAGTCAATTAATCTCTATTTAAGTAAAAATGGATGAAGAGGAAAAGTGTATTACTTTACTTTATTCATTACTTGATTCATGGGATAACCTAGTTATTGCTATCACCAATACTACTTCTACATTGAAAGTATATGATATAGTCAAAACATTGCTATCTAATAAAATGAAACAAAAATATTTTGAGGATTATCATCAAAAGGATGCCTTGGTTGTGATAGGTCATTCTTAAAAAATAAGCAAAAGGAAATCAAGAGAAAGAAAATCAAGATCTATGGATAAATTTGTTTCTCCAAATGGAGGAAATATTGGAAGTGTGATAAAATAGGGTATTGTAAAAAATACTACAAATCTAAAAAGGATTACAATAGTTGATATTTTATGAAGGAAATTCAATAGAAAAAAATACCACAAACAAAGATTTAGCGGACCTATTCTTAGTTACAATGTGTTCAAGTGAATATGATGACTCATGACTAATTGACTCAGGTTATTCCTTTCATATGAATCCTCATAGGGAGGGGTTTTATTAATATGAAAATACAAATGGAGGTGAAGTCTTCTTGGGAGATAATTTGACATTATTAGGTCAAGGAAAAGTCAAGTTGAGGTTAAAATATGAAAAAATTAAAAATCTTCCTAGTGTGTTGCATATTTTGAGTTTTATAAGGAATATGATATCCATGAGTAAGATGAATGATGTGGGTGTGACTATGGTATTCAATAATGATAGTTGCAATATGGTTCATGGAGTCTTTGTTCTAGTGAGGGGTTCATATAGGAACTCTATTCAAACTTAAGGCTAGCACTATAAGTATTAATTGCAATAACTCTTTAGTTGTAGAGGAGAATAATATGGTATAAGTGGCTATGAGTATTCCTATTGTGAAGATAATTTGTGGCACAAATGCATGGGGCATATTGGTGATAAAGGTCTTTGAAAATTAGAAATGAAATATATGGCTAAAGGAATTTTTGATTGCTCATTAAATTTTAATTTTTGTGAGTATTATATTTTTTGAAAGCAAACCTAAATCAAGTTTCCTAGTAGTGCTACAATATCTAAAGGAATTTTGCATCTACTTCATAGTGATATGTTTGGACCTAAAAAAGTACCATCATTAGGTAAATCTATCTATTTTGTTACATTTATAGATGACTTTTCAAGAAAGACCTGGGTATATTTTTTATAGAACAAATCTAATATTTTTAATAAATTTAAAGAGTTTAAGGCTCTTGAAGAATATTATATAGGTTTTGAGAAGTGAAAATGGTGGTGAGTATTGCTCTAATTAATTTGAATAGTTTTGTAAGGATTGTGGAATAGAAAGGCATAAAAAAACTTTATATATCCATAATAGAATGGAGTTGTAGAATGGATGAACATAACATTGATGGATAATGCTATAAGCATGCTAAGTGGTGTAGGGTTTGAAAGGAAATACTTGGAAGAAGCCATGTTAATTGTTTGTTACCTCATCAATAGATATATTTCCTCAGCTTTGATGGATAAGACTCCATAGGAAGTGTGGATTGGTAAGAATCCCTCTCATAGTTATATAAGTTTTTTTGTTGCAATGCTTATGTATATCCCAAAAGAGAAAAGGACTAAGATATACTATAAATATAAAAAATACATATTTATGGGTCAAAGTATTGGTTTTAAAGGATATAAGTTGTGAAACCCAAAAAATATAGAAGATTATTTTTAGTCATAATGGGATATTTAGAGAAACAAAAGAGTTTTTGAAATATGAAATGCAACCAAGAAAATAACCTAAAATAGTTCAATTAAAATTGTAATAGGAGGAAGAACTTGTGGTAGAAACTAGTGCTACATAAGAAGATGAACTATAGAGAAAGTTTGAAGAGAAAAATTTAGAGGAAGAAGGTGATGAGGAAGCTAAAGATGTAGAACCTGGAACTCCAAGTTTGAGGAGATTATATTGAGTGAGAAGAATCCCAAAAATATATAGCCCTTCAAATTTTTGTTCTACATTTAATATATTTGTTATTGATAAACAACCCAAGATTGTAAAGGAGGAACTTCACTCAAGTGAGAATAAGTCTTGGAAAAGGGCTATAGAGGAAGAATTGGAACCCCTAGATAAAAATAAGATGTGGAACTTGGTTAAATTACCCCTAGAAGAAAACTAATTGGTTGTAAGTGGGTATTCAAGAAGAAGTACAATGTAGAAGGAAAGTTGGAGAAGTACAAGGTTTTCCTAGTAGCAAAAGGAATTTTTTTTTGTTGAGGGTATTGAATTTGGTGAGATTTTCTCTTCTATGGCTAAAATAACTTCAGTTAAATTTTTTGTGGCTAGACCTATTTCTTTTGATCTTGAAATAAAACAAATGGATGTAAAGACAAAATTTCTACATGGTGAACTTGATGAAGAAATATATATGTCATAACCAGAATGCTTTAGGGTAAAATATAAGGAGGATTTGGTATACAAGTTGAAAAAGTCTCTTTAAGGCTTGAAGCAATATCCAAGAATGTGGAAACAAAAATTTGATAGGTTTGTTTTGAAACTTGGGATTGGAAAAAGCAAAGCAGATTCATGTGTATATTTTACACAAGAAGGTGGAAATTTTGTTATCATTTTTTTGTATGTGGATGACATGCTATTAATTGGTAACAATAAGGAGATGATAAAATTACTAAAATCTTAGTTTTATTTTGAATTTTATATGAAGAATTTGGGTGTTGCAAAATTTATTTTTGGTATGGAAATAATAAGGTATCATGAAAATAGAAATTGTGATTAAATCAAATAAAATATGTTGATTTGATACTATAGAGGTTTAGGATGCATGATTGTAAAATAATATGTACTCCATATCTTGTTGGTAAAAAATTATCTGCTAAATAGTGTCCTAAAATAGATGATGAAATTGAATAAATGCATTATGCTCTTTATGCTAGTGTTGTTAGTAGTATGATGTATGCAATGGTCTATACTAGACTTGATATTGCATGCGTAGTGATAGTAGTTAGCAGATATATGTACAATATAAGAAAGGAATATTGGAATACTATAAAGAGGATCTTCAAATGCTATGTTTATTGGGCTGGAGATCTAGGTAAGATAATATCCGTGATTGTTTGTGTTTAAACTATTTGAAGGGGTAGTAAATTGGATGAGTAGAAAGTAATCAGTGGTTGCTTTATTTACAATAGAGGCAGAGTATATTTCAACAAATCATTCCTATAAAGAAGAAGTGTGGCTATAGAGTTTGTATTCAATATTTATTCTTAAGCAGAAGGTTGTGAGAATTGATAGTAACAGTTAGAGTGTAATATTTTTGGACAACAATCTAGGTTTTTATGATTGATCAAAATATATTAATTTTAAGTACCATTTTTATGAAAGATATGGTTGAAGGGAATCAGATGATGCTAGAGAAATTTGATACATTGAATAATGTTATTGATTCATTAATAAATATTGTACCTAGTTATAATTTTTCTTGGTGTAGAAGATCTATGGGTATGGTTGTTGTTGACAGTTAAAAATGGAAATTTTTGACCCATATTGAAAACTTTTCCAAGTTATTCTAGTGGGGTTAACTATAAAAGGTATTGGAAACTCTCCATGTATGCTTATAGTAGCCCCGATGAAAGTTTTAGGGTTTCTTAAGCTATTTTTAGACCCATATGGGCTATTTAGGGTTAAATATTTGAACCCATGGTTTTTTGCCCATGGTATTGTAAAAATTCATTCTTGTGTTGTTATTTAATTGCACTTGCATCATGGTTTGCATAGAGATGATATATGAACATTATTATACTATAGACAATTAAGTTTATACAATAAGGAGATATTATTGTGCTAGTTTTTTTCCATAAGGGTTTCTCAAGTGAAATACTATGTTATGTCTGTATTTATTATCTTCTTCTTTTTTCATTTTATTATGTATTTACTATTTTTCTAGATTTAGTTTATCAAGGTCTTTTGCTCTTCATTCTAGAGATAATAAACATATGATCAGGAACAAACAATGGTTTAGTAAACTTTGAGAAAAATATGAGAAAATAGATTCTATAGAAAATAGAAAAACTTATGAATTAAAAGGAATAGAATATGTTCTATTCAATTATTAAATAAAAAAGAAATAATTTACAATGTTTTATATGTTCCTAGATTGACTACTAATATTATTTCAATTTCTCAACTCATGGATCAAAATATAAAAATAAAATTTAAAGTTATCAATGGAAGAAAATAATTTTATATTATCAAATAAGGGAAGTTGATTGCCTTAGGTTCCTACAAATATAATATATTTACATTAGCTACTACCACAAATTTGGCTATTTTAGTGGGAATTTATGAAATAATAGAACTTTGGTATAAATGATTAGGATATACCAATGTATCATATTACCTTTCTTTTGAACTTCGTTAGCATATATCTCAACAACCACTAAAATTATTATATATATATATATATATATATATAGTGTGTGTGTGTGTGTGTGTGTGTGTGTGTGTGTGTGTGTGTGTGTGTGTGTGTGTGTGTGTGTGGTCCAATGAATATTACTAGTATTGGAGGACATAAATATTTTCAATTATTTGTTGATGACTACACTAGAAAATATGAGTATACTTTATGAAATATAAATATGAAGCATGTGGTTGTTTCAAACAATTCAAACTTCAAAGAGAAAAGAAATTAGAAAAAACTATCAAAATTTTGTTCATATAGAGGAGGTAATTTTTTATCAAAATATTTCAATCTATTTTTAGAATAAAATATAATAAAAAGACAATTTACTACAACATATTCACCACAACAAAATGGAGTTGTAGAAATAATAAATAGATCTATAATAAACATGATAAGATGTATGATTGAATAAGTTCATATTGATCATCAATATTGGGCAGAAGTAGTAAAAATAGTTGTATATTCCTCAAATAGATTACCTACAAGGATACTCAAAATTGTTACACCAAATAAAGTATGGTTAGGATGAAAACCAAATATTGAAAACCTATGAATATTTTTATGTAAATCATATATATATATACATATCAAGGATAAAACTAGATGAAAAAACTATGTATGGTATATTTCTTTGTGGTCGGATAATTAATCCAATTACAAAGAAAGTCTACATAAGAAAAGATGTAATATTTGATGAAATAATTAAGGATGAGATTAAAGAGCAAAAATATGATTAATAAGTTCTAATTATATTAGAAGAAATTTTATCAAATGAGGAGACTGAATCTGAATCTCAAGATGAACAGAGTAAAAATACAAAAAAATCTACAATTTCATAAATGAAGGAACTTATATGGCTTAGATATACACTTAGAGAATCAAATATTGAACAAATATCATATATTACTACTATGATATCTCAAAATCATAGTCTAACCAAAATAAATAGAGAATTGTTAAGCACCATGACATGACCAACAACAATACTTTAGACATTAAACTATTCAAAATGGAAGATAACCATAGAATATGAATATTCATCATTGCAAAAAAAATAAAATATGGAATCTAGTGGAACTACCTTTTAAGAAAGAAAGTAGTAGGTTGTAAATGGGTTTATAATATTAAGTATATAGTAAATGGCTCATTTTATAAGTACAAGGCTTGACTAGTAGCAAGAGGATATACTCAAATAAAGAGAATTGAATATGAAGAAACTTTTGCACCAACAACCAAGATGGCTACTATCAACATAATGTGTGCTTTGGTAATACATCATGGTTGGAAACTTCATAAAATGGATGTAAAAAATGTATTTATTAATGGTGATTAAGAAGAAGTCTACATTTCACAACAAGAGGGATTTGTTGTTAAAGTTCAAGAGCACAAGGTTTGCAAATTGAAAAAATCCTTATATGGTCTAAAGCAAGATCCTAGAGCATGGTGTACAAAAATTAATAATCACTTATTATAAAATAATTTTAAACAAAGTCTATCAGATCTAAATATATATACAAAGAAAGTTTAAAATGATATAATAATACTTATAGTAAATGTTGATGATATAGTGATTACAAGAAGTTCAAAGAATTTAATAAATGAAGTAAAAAAGGATCTTGAAAATGATTTTTGAAATGACTAATTTGAGACTTATTCATTATTGTCTTGGTTTAGAAATTCATCAAGATAAAGATAATATTACAATCACATAGATAAAATATGCAAAAGCTCTACTTGAAAAATAAAATTTGAACAATTGTAAGCCTAAATTTACTCCTATGAAACAAGAACTTCCGTTATCTAAAAATGATGAAACACCTTTTGTTCCAACAAAAAATTATCATCAATTGATTGGAAGTATTTTATATTTAACAAATACTTGGCCAAATTTAGTTTTTTTTTGTAATTGTCTTTCAAGATTCATGCAAGAACCAAGAGAGAGTCATTGGAAGGCTACAAAAAGAATACTACAATATATCAACAAAACTACAAATTATGGACTAACATATATGAATAATGTTAAATATTTTTGTCTAGAAGGATATTCAAATTCTAACTATGTTGGTTCTCTTGATGAAAAAATTCTACATTTTATATCGATTCAGGACCAATATGATGTCATAGTAAAAAATATGCAGTAGCACTCTCACCTACTAAAGCAGAATAGTGTGCAACAAAGGATGCAACCTATGAAGCATTATAGTTACAATACATTATATCAGATATGAGAATTAAAAAAACTCCAACTCTGATACATTGTGACAATCAAGGAGTATTAAATTTGATCAAAATTCCAATTATACATGAATGGACAAAACATATTGAAGCTAAATTTTATTAGAGATCATTTTCAAAAACATCATATCATATTGAAGCATATTCATATAGAAGAACAAGATGCAAATGTTTTCACAAAGGTTTTAGGTTGAAATAAGTTCCGAATATTTATGTAGATCAAAAGAAATTCATATCAAATAATGTAATATAAGGGGATGTTAGAATTATATTACATTACATTATTCGATACACAAGAAAATCAAGGGTTCCTTAGACAAATTTCATGACAGGAAGATATATATATTACATTATTAGATAGATAAAAATATCTAGAGTTCCTTAAAAAATATCATAACATGAAGCTCAAAGGTCATTTATGAAATCTATATTATATTATAGACTTAAGATCCATAATGTGATTATGCAACATTCTTCGTTATGAAATCTCTTTGCAAGCTCTCTGGATAGTTTCTATTATGTATGTAAGTTCCCGTTATTGTCATTGTTATTGGTATTGTTATTTTGTTCTATTTCATTATAGTTGATTCTGTGATTATTTTTCCTTGTCAAATTTACATTATTTAAGCTTCCAAAGTTAACAGTTTGGTCTTGCGGGCTATCTTGTGTTTTTGTTTGGTGCTGGGTCTCATCCTAGCTTTTGTTGTCTTCTTGCTGATCGTTATACTTTTCTTTCTTTACTCTACTTTTGTCCTATTTCAGAATCCTTTTAAAACTTTTTATTTCAATTTAATTAAACAAATTTAATTCTCTATATATTATATATGGTGATATAACAATCTATTAGTTCATAATAAAAAAATTTACAGTTTTTTTCAAACTTCTTTTATTTTAAAATATTATTTTACCATATTTTTAAATTTTTAATTGTATACTTAAATCCATAATTAAGTCTTATAATATTTATTTTTCACATCGCATATCAATATATAGGCTTTGAAATGATTTTGTTTATGTAACTGGAAAAACACCCTTAATCCTCAAGCTCTGGTCCATCCGAGTTTAACGGCATGGACAGGCACATGCCTTGGTGTAGCTAGCTTGTTATAATCTGCTAGTCATTTGGTAGAAGTAGACTCGGCGTGAAAACATCAGAAGTGATGTGGTGGTCCTAATAGCATTGATTTGACATTTCAATAGCAATAATGTAATCGCTTATTTCCACATTACATTATTTTTAGAATTTGGTAGAATTTGGTCACGACCAACTTTTAAGGGTAAACATACTATCACCAAAACTTATTCAGTTTGAATATAATGATATAACAATCTATTAATTAATAATATTTTTTGTTTATGCAATTTCAGTATTGTAAATGAAAAAACACCCTTAATCCTCAAGCTCTGGTCTATCGCAGTTTAAGGGCATGGACAGGCACATGCCTTGGTGTAGCTAGATTGTTATAATAATTTGGTAGAAGTAGACTCCTTAATATTAAGGCGTGAAAGCATCTAACAAGTGATGTGGTGGTCCAAATAGCATTGACTTGATTACAGCCCCAAAAATAGTCATTTCAATATGCCTTGGTGTAGCTAGATTGTTATAATAATTTGGTAGAAGTAGACTCCTTAATATTAAGGCGTGAAAGCATCTAACAAGTGATGTGGTGGTCCAAATAGCATTGACTTGATTACAGCCCCAAAAATAGTCATTTCAATAACAAGAATGCAATCGCTTATTTGCATGTACATTGTTTTTTATGGATTTGGTTTCTCTATTTCATTACAAATTAAATTTATTAATAAAAAATTTAATATACATAGATTGTATGTTATATTATTTTTTATGAATTTGATTTGTGTTCAATTTATTTATTTCATTATCAAATTAAACTTATCAATAAAAAATTAGAAACATTTTATACTACATTATTATTAATATCAACCAAACTTACAAAAATAATATATAGCAACACAACGGGCGCAAAAGCTTACCGAAACAAACTATTCCTTTTGTTTATAGCAACAAAAATATTACATAGCTAGTATTATTTATATGCATCTGCGTAACGGAATTACAGTAAGTATGCAGAGGAGAAAAAGTTGCAGAGAAAGTGTGGGTGAAGAAAATCTAATCTATCGAGTGCAGTTGAAAAAAGTTGCATTTGTTGGGGTGAATGGAGTGTGAATTGTATCGCCAGGGAATGATTCATAGTGAGTGAATGTGACCATCCCACCTTTAGGAATGGCGGCGCCGTTATTCACAAGGAGGACCTTCGAACTAAGAGTGTTGCCCGTAGTTTGCAATCTCACGTTCAACGAGACATTCTTAACGTCGCAGAATCTGCAGTTGTTGTTCACATCGATTTCATAAAATGTTTGACTGCCACTGACGCTGAACAATGTAGCATTGATATTCCTCAACCCACATCTACTGGCACAAACAGTTAACCATGCCATCCATAAAAAGCACATCACAATTTTAAATTCCGGCCTCAACTCCATGATAAAAAAACAAAGAATGAAGAACAAACTCTCTTTCTAACTTTTTTAGAAACGACAATGGCTCTCTCTCGCACTGATTGTGGATGGAAAGGGAGAGGAATGTGGACTTATATAATACCTTCCAGTGACTAAACCTGAGTCCAACCAAATGATGTTGGTAATTTCCGATGTCCAAGTGATACGAGATATGTTTGTTACATTAACCTATGCCACGTGGTTATTATTGACCTGGATAGATATATGTTTGTTACATTAACTTATGGCGCTTTACCTCGAGGTTGGTATCTATAATTACAATTTTATGGCGCTTTACCTCGAGGTTGGTATCTATAATTACAATTTTTTGACTTGCCTTTACCTCGAGGTTGTATTTATAACTATAGCTTTTAAAAACCTCGAATCTATAATTATAACTTTTGTAAACAAACATACCTCTAAGATCAATCAACTATCAAATGTGATTGCAGAATTTATCTCAAGCATTCAGGGTTCCTTTCCTGGCTTATAATATTAATGCAAATGTGATTGGAGGCCTTTATCTCAAGCATTCAGGGTTCCTTTTCTGGCTTATAATGTTAATTATGCTAATAAACAGTAAGGTGGACGGCAAGCAACTTTTAGGGCAGAATATCTCTCACGGAAACTTCCCATGCAAATTTTCCTTAGACACCGCACATGGCATTCTTCGCATGCTTCTTGATCGGAGGTCTTAGGACGAATGGCATGACGGTACCTTGATATACAGGATAGACAACAGACTTCCTCAACGAAGACAATTTCCTTTCTAACAGAACGCGCTGCGACGACCTTCCATTTCAGCAGGTTACCACTTCAGTTTTTAGTTTTTAGTGAGATCAAGAAAACGTACATAGGATGGAAATTTTATTAGTTAAATATTTATTTTTATTTTTAAGATTTCAATTTAAATTTTTTAGATAAAATATAATTTTTATTAAACATTTAAAGTTGATTAATAAACATATTATATGTATAAGTTTATAATGATATTGACATGGTTTTTAAAAAAAAAATTGATGAGTAAATAAGCATACTAATAATAGATAGCATAAACTTAATTTTTTTAACTTAAAAATATATAATTAAATATTATATATAATATTTTTATTAAAAAAATCAAATTAAACTTGTTTTTTTAGTTTTCAATGAGGTCAGTAAAACTTACATAGAATCAAAAATCTACTAGTTAGATAATTAAACTGGATATTGTTTTTTAGTTTTCATTGAGGTCAATAAAACTTACATAGAATCAAAAATCTACTAATTAGATAATTAAACTCATTATGTAAGATTTGGATGTAATCCAGGACAACCCGTGTAAAGATTCTAAGGCTGATTAGCAAATATTATATATATGTATAAGTCCCAAATATAATAAGAAGTTCATCATGCTTACGTTGACATGGTTTAATCCTTGATTAGAAATAAATAACACAAAGTTGTTTTTAATATAATTAATACATATTTATAATTACTTTTATTTTAATATTAAATATTTTATATAACATTCTTATCACATAATATCCAAATTAAAAAGGCTTTATAGGAGGTTTATAGGAGGTTTGTGCAAACATTGTATTTTAGTTTTTATTAAGGTTCAGATAACTAACTGAAAATCAAACATTTACAAGTTAGATACTTAAGGTCTTTATGTACAAGATATTGGATATAAATATTCTACTTAAAATATACCCAAGCATTTAAGGATAATAAACAAACTATATATCCACAAAATAATCTTTTTAGATATAGAGTGTAAATAATTTATTTAATCTAGTTTCCTCAAATTTTTAAACATTCTTGTAATGTTTATTTAGCCATATAGTAAGTAATTATGTTATATATATATATATATATATATATATATATATATATATATATATATATATATATATATATATATATTTATTTATGTTCAACAAAATATATTTTTTAAAATCTAATGTAATTAATTTTTACAATTTAATTTAATTAATTTTTAAAATATTTTTGTAAATTTTTTTATTTAATCATGGTACATGTTATATAAAAATTATTGTGCTTAAAAAATTATAATTTGTTATTACTCAATGTTTAAATAATATTTTTTTAAATAAATACTTAGGTACACATAGACTGTATTAAGTTTATAGCTGAGTTGGTGTGAGGTAGTGAGGAACATGATTTGTATAGTACAGATCCATGCAATTTGGGTTCAAATCACACTGGTTTACCATAAACCTTTTTTCCCCCAAGCTAGGTGGATTGGTAGTTGTTTGTATCAATAACTTAACAAGAATATACCTAGGTTGAAACCTTGGGGGTGCCAATTTGCAAAGGTAGTAGTATGCTCTGAATCCTCTGAGTGTGTGCCAGATAGATGACAATGGTACAAACCTCGAGTGACTGATGGTCTTCCCTTGTCTCTTATCTCCCTTTTATTTTGGTAGAACAAGTTTTGAGTAGATTTATCATGAAGAAAGAAAGATAGAAAATGATCAAGGGTATCAAAATTGAAAACCCTTTGAATGTAACCCATTTGCTTTTTGTAGATGATATTTTACTTTTGGAAATATGATATTGGATAAATCCTTAAAGTATAAAGAAGTGTTGGACCTATATGTATAGTTACATGAATATAATTAAATCTACAAAAAATAAAAATAATACGCATTAGGTTTCAACTAGGGCAAATAGAAGCAATAATGAGAATTTTTGGTTTAAAGCAAGTAGAATTTGATAAAAGGATAAAATATTTAGGTTTTCATCTAAAACCTAATGACTATGGGTATCAATATTGAATATGTTTATACATAAAAATAGATAAGAGGATTGACACCAGGGTTATGTGTAAGGGGTTGGACTCAAAATGTACTTGTAAAAAAATGGCGAATCTGAATCAAAATCAATGTGAATCATGGAGAATTCTAAGAAAATCAAATCAAGCATCTTCACACCAAAATTTGGGGTATTTGAAGCCCTAAAATGTAAGGTCATATTTGGGGCTAATTTTGACCTATTAAATCATATTATAAATTCATAAAAATACCACCATTAGACTAGGCTTGAAAAGAGCTTTCCAATGAGTACAAATATGCCTATGTTTGGATATATATTATGGCAAATTGACCCTAAGAAAAAATTGATCCTGAAAATTTTAGGTGAATGGGCCGACGTCTAGGGTCCTTATATTTGCCAATTTTCAATTTTGGAAATCCTAATATTAGCCCATTTGGCGAATATGCACCAATATGCATAACCCTGATTGACACTTGGTGCACTAGGTAGCTATCATTGGGGGTCACCTTATATTGATGAAATCAATTTTGGAAGCCACCCTAGTCTACTAACACTCATTGGCTTCCATTCCCATCATAATAGTAAAAAATTAAGGAATAAGTGTTTTTCAATTTTTTTGGTCAGGGAAAAAAATAGAAGGATACAATGGTATTAGTTAAATGGAACATAATAGCTAAGCCAAAATAAAATGGAGGATGAGGCCTCAAGAATATACATAATTTTGGAAATGTTTTAGTAGTAAAATATTTATGGAGATTAATAATAGCCAAAGGATTGGAAGGAATTATTTCAAGAGAAATATTTATGCACCTTTGTGGATTGGATTAGACTAAAAAATAAATCAATTTCAAAATCCACAATTATTTCGAAAGCACTAGTGAGAGCTTTTCCATTAGTTGTGAATTTATTGGCTTGGAAAATAGGGAATGGAAAAGAAGTAAGGATAGGTAGAGATCCTTAGCTAGGAAGCAAAGGAGACTATCAGCTTCCTCAAAACATAATAGGTAGTATGAATAGAGAGTACTCATTAATGGAAACAATGATGGCTCATAGTAGAAGAGCTAACACTAGGAGGAAATGATACACAAATTTGGTATGATTACATAAAAAAACTGGAAAAAGCAAATGTAAGACTAAATTGGCAAAGAGAATTTCTAATATGGTCCAAGAATCTAGCAAGTGGGCAGTACATATTTAAATAAGGGTATATACATGCTTTGGCAACAACAATGAGGAAAACCTTTGGTGGTGAATTAGAATATGGAAGATAAAAGATCCCTTAAGAACTAGAATATTTGTCTGGTTAGCTCTAGCCAAGAAATAAATAACATGGGATGTTCTTCAAAGAAGGTCTTATTCAAGGCCAAGAGAGTGTGTCATGTACAAAAAGGAAAAATAAATAATAGACCATCTTTTGGTTCACTTACCTTTCAAAAAAGAAGTGGAATTCAATTATGCCCTTGACTCAAGGGAAAGGACAGTGTCCTACTAGGAATATTTTTGATAACATGTGATAGTGGTTGAAATAAAGAGAATTTTTAATAGCGAGTGAAATTATTGGGATCTTCTATAACAAAAAATTCATACAAGCACATCTATAGGGAACTAAATGTAGAAGGAGATGGTATTTCAAAAAAAGTTTTTATTATTCCAGTAGGAACTTGATAGAGGAAAGAAGCGGTCAGAGGACTTGGGGTTTCATCACAATCCTCCTCTTATTATGGATCATATAAGAGATCTATTAATAGCCAAAAAATACGGTGTTTGAAAGGTAAACTTGCTTTTATTTTAGAGAAATATAGGATTCAAATAGTTTTTATCTTTAAAATTGAATCTTGAGTCCTATTTTTTCAGTCAAGTAAGAGTAATTTGAGAATTATGATTGATTAGGAAGTTATTCCTATTTTCCACCTATCAGTCCTATTATTAGGATTCTATTTATGGATGATAAGTTGACTGTAACATATTATAGCAAGGAGGCCAATACTCATATTAGTTTAGTTTAGAAAAACTCCTAGATAGGATATAACTAAAAATTTTGAGAGCATTTCAACCCATAGCATTGTAATTTTTTTCAATATTAGAAATTAAAATTACAATTTTTTCTAGGAATATATAAACCAAATGCATTAGTAGTTACCTTCATAGGTGATTTTCAATATTATGTAGTCACTAAGGCATAAGTTATGTATATCATGATGTAATAGATAATTTGATAATTAGTTATATGAGTTAGAAATAGGTTTCATATGCAGTATATTTTTTACATATTACACATGTATTTTTTTGTGTGGAAAACATGCCTTTTAGGGTGCCACTTTTGAGTAGGACCCAAGGAGGTAGGGGTATCTATTCTACCAAAATATACCCAAGGATCACACCTAGCTTGCCATTTTTGGCATACTTAAAGAGCATGCCTAAAATAAAAACAAAAGTTACAAACAAAAATAGCAACACAAAAAAATAACAAAAACACAAAAAAAAAAAAACAAAATCAAAATCAAAACAAAGCAAAAACAACATGAAAACACTAAACACAAAAAAACAAAAAAAACACAAAACAAAAACAACACAAAAAACATACACACATCGAAGAAATAAAGGAAAATACATATTACATATAAGGCCAAACCAAACCAATAGGACTTTTAGCCAAGATTCAATAAAAAATTAAAATAAAGATCTATCTGAGCTGGGAAGTAAAAAACTATGACTAAACCATAGAGAATATAATACAAAGAAAAAAGGTATAGGGTAGCTTTATAATCAAAGCCATCCAAATAAAGGATAGAAATAATAACATCCTTGATTTGCAAGACCCACCAATTATTTCATCCCCAATTTTTCTTTTCCCCCAATCTTTTCATCCATAGGCCTATTGAAACCAAATTTTCCCCTTATTTTTAAATTTGAACCACATTTGTTTTCCTTCCTACCTTCTGGTTTGTATCCAACTTCATTTTTTATGAAAACTTTGAATAACTCTTTATTGCTATAGATTTAAATCTATTTCTACTGATTGACAATACAAGACTAAAGCTTGATTCATAGATCCTTTGGATCCTCCTTGAGAACTAAAACCTTATTTGACCTTCTCCTCCATTTTGTATTTTTTTTTGTGATTTTTTTCTTGCTAAGGATAGATCTCAATGATTTTTTTAAGGAACTTGAAAATTCTCCTGGCCTTGATCTTGCTTTGTTTGCTCCAAAACTACATTTTTTGCAATATTTTACTAAGTGGTTGTATTCATGATAGACCTAACACCTAAAAGGGAATGTTTTCATAATCAAATTCTTGCTCCTAAGTTTATTCCTCAAATTGCAAAGTGATTATTTTTTGTAGGGGTTTATTAAAGTCTATGAGCACACATATTTGAGCATAAATTAAATTCTCAAACTACATTATGTTATGTGCTATCATCATGTAGTTACCTAAAATGTTACCAATTCCTGAGAAGACTATAGAATTCTAGAATTCACTTGGTAAACCAAAAATTCTAACCTAGATAGGTCCTACTAAGGAATTTCCTCCTCAACCTTAAATAAAGCATGCCAAGGTTTCATAAACAAGCCAAATCTACCAAAAAACCAAGGACCACTTGGGAATATTTGTTGTCTATCCTCATTAGGAAATAACACCAAAACATACCCATTAGGATAATATGAGATACTAAACTCACTTAGAGTTTGCCATTGCTTCAAATCCCAACTTTTAAAAGTAGGTAAGGATGGTTGAAAGCCCAAGAATCAATAGATCAACCCTCATTGCTCTATTGTACCAATTCCATCTTGAATTTCAAATCACTATAGATTATCAACTAGAGATCCATCTACCACTTGCATGCAACTAGAGTCTACTTTATTAGGATAAATACTTGGCATTAGAAGAGTTTGACTCTAAACAACCATCTACTAGATGTAATTATTAGAGGTTGATCACCCCTTACAACATATTTGAAATTCACTCTATCCATAGTTCCACCTGCTCCATTACTTGCATCATCTCTCCATCTGTGGCTCCTGCTCTTCAAACCCTAGTTTTTCCTCTCTTCCATATCATGTATATATTATCTCTTCCTTGAATGTGAGGTATTTAACTAGTTGAAAATATACTATTTAATGTGAGAAATAAATTTGTAATAATCATTATTCCATAAACATGGGTATGCATGATGGAGTACTACCTTCACCATATTAATTATCGATGGATGGTATATATTATGGATAGGTAATAACTTTGCATGTTCACTATTATTAGTATTCCACATTATTCATTAATCAAGATATATAATTAATAATTTTTTATAATTGTTATTGAAAAATATAGTTTACTTGAGGCTAAAATACTCTATTTAATTATTCGGGAGGACGAAGGTTCAAACTATGGCATGGGCGAGTGTGTTAGGGGGTGGGTGTGTGGTGGCTTTGTGTTAAATTCCTATTGATAAATATAGCTCTTGGCTTTACGAGGGGTTATGGTTGGAAGGAGACTGCTCAGCCCTGTACATCGGTCATATGGGTTTCTCACAATAACCAAATCTAAAAAATAAAAATAAAATACTCTATTTAATTATAATTTTTATCCCTAATATAATATGTTGAACACCACATTCAATAAAAGTTATTTGTATTATATGAGATCATTTGTGTTTAATGATAATTAAATTAAAACAATTTCTTAAGTTTTGTTAATTAGATTGTTATGAACAAGATGTATCTTCAAGTGAAAATATTTATCATCATATTTATTTATTTAAATTAATAAATATAAATATCTTTAATATTTATGTGTGTATATTGAACACACTCACACACCCGCAATGTGGTTTGAGCTTGGGTGTCCTTGAAATTGGGTTTGAATATGGCTAGAACCCAATAGCATACCAATGTGGTGTCCCTTTATGAAATAACAAATATATTTTTATTTCAACCCTAAAAGAAGATGTGATTGATTAATAACAAAACATGGAGAACAATATATTCATACATAACTTATGTTTATCATAAAACAACTTCTCATATCAGTTTTTTACTTATAAAAATAAAATTTAGCAATAAATAAATTATATTAATTGTTTGCCACATTAGTCATCCAAAATAACTCTAGTACATTAAATCTAACCTTTTTCATATAACCTATCACCTTGTTGATGATTTTAGAAACGAATTTAATTTAATTTTACTTATATTTTAATACATTTATGTCTAGTAGAAGATGGGATCAACAAATTTGCTTGAGTTATATATGTGTGTGTATGCATGCACGTGTACCCACAAAGGTGGCACATTGGTGATTGCAAATAACTTGTATTTGAGAGGTCCAAGGTTCAATCCATGGTGTGTGTGTGTGTGTGTGTGTGTGTTTGTGTGTTAATAATCTATTGACCAGTTTGGATATTGGTCTTATGAGGGGTCATGGCTAGGATGGGAATGCTCAATCCTAAGTGTTAGTTGTAGGGGTTTATCATACAAACTAAATCAAATATATATATATATATATAAAGTGATGCTTATTATGAAATTTGATGTATTAAATTATATTATTATATTTTTATTAGGGTATAAGGGGTTTTAGGGTCCCCAAACCCATACATTAGGCTATAAACAATGTTTTAGTAGACCCAATAGCCTGTTTAAAAGAAAACAAAAAAATATCAGCTAAACCATAAGATTTTGCAAGACAAAACTAAGACAACACACTAATGACCAACTAAAATTAAAACATTACCACAAAACCAAACCAACCAAATATAGAAACACCATAAACATAGAATTACTACACACAATCCAAATACTATAGAAAGTCTAGTGGATTCTTGGACCCAATGGAGCACAACCTATTATGTGTCTTCAAGGAAAGTCCCTATTATGATAGGACCTTTGTGTTAACTTAGCTAGATGCATCATTGTTATAGAATATTTATACTATACCATCCAACCTATTCTCAACCTATTGCTCTAATAGGTATTATTTCCTCCTTTCCTTTTTAACCAATTCCATAATATCAGGAGGAAAGTCAATTTTACAATATTGTAATCCTTGGAGCCCCACTCCTAATATTTCCATCTATTCTAAAACTTGATTGAATTACCAATAAACATATTGGATCTTGATCTATTCAATCTTCTCTAGATTTAATCTACTCTCCATGATCAGGTTTGCAATTGTCCAACTTGCTTTGTGCTCCTGTTTAATTGCCTTGATGATGTTAAAGGAGTCCCCTTCTATTATTTTCTTCCTAGCTACTAATTGAAGTACATATTTAGTTTTCCAATGTTAAGGTCTTGGCCTTTGCAAAATGGTTTGATTGCTTACCTAGAGGTTCAACAAAGGCTAGTAGAATGACACCAATCATATCACAAAGAACACCTCCAACCCTAGCCACCCTAGGATTGCCTTTAGTAGGTCTATTAAAATTTAATTTGAACTAATATATTAGGAGGATCCCAACGAACCTTGGAACTAGATGATTTCTCATAATTAGGGGTAGAACTAACATCTATATCTTAAAATTTAAAAATTTCCTGTTCTTGAGAAAAAATTGACTCCTTATGGTTTTTAAAGATCTTCCAATTCTCCACTAATGCACTCTGACCTTGCATCCATTTTCTTGTCTTTGAAAATTTAGTTGTTGTACTCATGCCATATCCCCTAAAGGAATTTGGGGAGGCATAATCATCAAATGAGGCTAGTTTTTCTAGATTTAAATGGGTAGGACCATTGAAGGAAGACATCCACCATGTTTTTTGAGATGGCCCAAGAGATTATAAACTTAGAAAGAAGAAAACTTAAAACTTCATGAGCAAAATTACAACCAAGAAAAAGGTGGTATACAGATTCCAATTCCTTTTCACATAAGACACATCTATTGATGATATTGAACTCTACACCACAAGCCAAAATAAAATGGTTATTTCAAAAATTAGGTTCTTGATCCATATCTTATTCATAGAGAGCCATCCCAAAATATCTTTAGCAATCATTGAATACCCAATATTAACAGTCTACAAGCCCTTGCTATCCTTACTCTATATCAAATAATCATTACTTCTAGTAGGGTTAATAGGAAATACCCTCACTAAATCTACCAATGCATTTTAGGCTTTAGGTTGGACTTCTAAGAGAACTAGTAGATTTAGACTTTTCCAATGCTAGTTATCATCTATGAAGACAAGAACATATTGGAATTTACTTTCAATGGATTTTTTATTGTTGTCTAAAAGGAAGCAATGAAGAATCACATTCAATAGGGGAATTAGTTAGCCAAAAATCTTTCCAAAAAATCTACCTTTTCAGCATTTCCTATATGCCATATGATTCCTTTTCTTAATAGGGATTTGTAGTTTAGAAAGTTATTCTAGAAAGAAGAGCCTCTAGGGTGGATATTTGAGTTGAGGAAGTCTTTATTATCATGCATATACTTAGCCTTAAGAATTTTAACCTAACATAACTAGTCATTCTTCAATAGCTTCCATCCCATTTTACCAATCAGAGCCTTGTTCATCATTTTTAAATGCTTGAAGCCTAGACCCCCAAACTATTTTCTATAATAGACTTGGTCCTAGGCCACAAGTGGTAGTTTCTTTTTATCCTTTGATTCAAACCATGGTAAGGACCTTTATATTTGTTCCAATCTATTCTTGATCTTGGCTAGGAGTTTAAAAACTAACATGAAGTATATAGGAATACTTTGAAGGGTGGACTAAAAAAATTGGGCTTTCCCATCTTGGCTTAGGAGGAAACCCCTTCAACCTATCAATTTCTTGTAAAAATGATCAATAACTAGGTTCCACATATTGATGTCCATTCATCCTTTAAAAGTGGTATTCCCATATAAGAAGCTAGTATATCCCCTATTGCATAGCAAATAATTCATGATATGATTTGTTGCTTGACCTTAGGAGTACTGATAAAGTAAATTTTTGTCTTTGAAAAATTAACTTTTTGCCTTTCTTCCTCTTCATATATATTTAGAATGAGTTTGATTTCATGCACTTGAGGAACATAATATTTGGATATAATTATTTTTTATTAAGAAAATGTTGATGAGACACCGAATCAACAATTGATGCAGACTTAAAATCTCTTAACTAGCCATTAGATACTATTGAAGAGATGCTTCGACCAAGTTCTTCTACTAATATTATGAACAAATAGGGTGACAAATATTCACCTTGTCTCAAGCTCCTCTTACATCCAAATTATCCTATTGCTACATCGTTAATCAACATAGAGAAACTAGTTATGGAAATGCACCTAGTAACCAGAGCCACTCATTCCTGATTAGTCCTAAATTTTTACATCTTAGCCAAAAATCCTAGGAGACCTAGTCGCAGGCCTTTTTCATGTCGAGATTAAGTATAATAATAGCCTCCTAACTTTTATACATCGAGTGGATTACCTCAAGTATTGTTATGATCCCATATAAACTATGCCCACCTCTTACAAAACCACCTTAGTTAACATCAATTATAAAAGGAATAACTTCATTGATTCGGTTAGCAATGAATTTTAATGAGAATTTAAGAAGAGTATTACACAAGTTAATGGGGAAAAACTACTTGAAGTCTCTTACACCATCTAATTTAAGAATTAGGATAAAAAATATTGAGTTAACGTCCAAGGGAATATGGTGGGTTACCTATGTTTCTTGAATGGCAACCACCACATCAAACCCTATAATATACCAATATTTCTGAAAGAAGACATTCAAGAATTTGTCTAGCCCTAAATACCTATCCCCCCCTATATTAAACATAGCCTTCTTGATTCCATCCTCTATGAAGTGGTCGAGGAGGTACAAATTGAGGTCTTCAGTTATTAGGATAGGAATGAATCATAAAAAAGAGTCATCTTCAGCTAGGTGTTTAGTATTTGACTCTCCCAAAATATGCATAAAGTAATCCACAACTTCTTCTCAAATATTATCAAGATTTTCTATTAGGGAGACATCTCTTTTAAATCATATTAATCATTTTATTATAAATTTTTAATATACATATTTTAAGTTCATTGTAATATATCATATGCTTTAGTTTTTTATGGATGATTTTTTTAGGTATAATTTAAATAAAATGTTGAACTACTCTCTCAAAGGATATAAAATAGAATTTAGTTTTTTCATAAATATTAATTTATTCTTTACCCCTTAAAAAAAGGTTTGAATTGGGTCCTCAAACCAGTTATAGTATCCCCACATTAGGTGTCATTAGTAGCATCAAACTATACAATCATTTGGGTTTCAAATACATTTGAACCTTGGTGTGGGATGCATCATCCATATATCTCAACCATTGAACCAAGGCATCATTGGTGCTATAATTTACCCTTATTTTAAGGGTTAAAGAGCTTAATATAATTTTTAATTTTTTTTATACCTTATTTTATGTGCTTTAACAAAAAATATTTAAAATACATTTTAATAAATATTTATCTTCACAATATTACCATTAACCAGAAGGTCAAATCTTATTTATTAATTACAAATATCTAGTTTCTAAATTTTATTTTTAATGTCTTCTAGGTGGGTAGCCACCTCTTCAACCATTCAATTATTTCTCATAACATAGTCATTCAAATATTTGATTATTACATATTTATTGTATAGATAAAAAAATAAATGGGGTCCACATCCCACATACCCATTAAAATTTGAATATTATACCTCTAACCCTAATGAGGTATGCTTCTAGATCTCTTCCTTTTCATTCAACCATAGAAAACTAACTTGTTACCAAACAATGTGATAAAAATCATAGGTTTTTATTTTTAATTGAAAATACCATAATAGAAGTTTAGAAAAATAAAACTACTTTTTGAATTGGGCACAACTGGGCAAACTAATATATAGCCAAAACCTACAACATCGATATAAACAAGAACTTACTTCCTAACAAAATAATTTAAAAAAATCCTAATCTAGAAATCAAACTTACATGACATGAATCTCATAGGGAAAAACTATACCAAAAGGTCACCGAAAAAAAAAGAGAAAAGAAAACCAAAAATGGAACCACTCTAAATTCTCCAACCCAAAGCCAAAATAAAAACAACACTTCTAACCTAAAATAAAAAATTAGTAAGGAGCAACATAAATAACCAAACCAAAAAACTGGGTAAGAGAAGAATTGAGATTCATCCAAACACCTAGCCATGAACTAGCCCCCCAAAAACACCTACTAGACATAACAAACATCCTAGAAAATAGAAAATGACCAAGGTAAAGAGAAACTCTAGCCCTAAACATGCTCTAGACTCTCCCACAATCATAACTAAATATATTGGACCTATCACTCTCATTAAAAAGATAAAAAAAATAACTTTAAAGAACCACTTAGCCATTCATATCAACCACAAGATTCTTCTTTTAGACTGACTACAAAATAATAGGAGTAAAATCTTGAATCCACACTATTAGCTCCTTAAGGTCCACCCCAAGGTTGGCCATATAGTCTATTGAAGCATTCCCTTCCTTATAAATATGATTAACTGGGTTATTATCCAAGACTTGTAGAATTTATTTAACCTCTATCAGCATATCCTCTATGCTCCTCTTGGGATAATGTAGGCCTTTGACACAATTTATAATGTTTAGAGAGACACATTCTATTATACATATGTTGCTATTTAGTTTTTCATTAGATTAATATCTTGATATAGAGTTCATGCTTCTACAAAATTATTGGTTTGAGATACCAAATATTTCGCATAGGCAACAATTAAGGTTCCATATTTATATTTGATAACTCCACTAGCACTAGGTTTTCTAAGATTACCCTTTTCTTTACCATCAAAATTTAGCTTAGCCCAACCATCTAGCAGATATTTCCATATAGTTTGATAGTGAATGGAGGTATGTATTTGATTAAAAACTTCCACAATCGTGGAAATACCCCATCTTTTTGCAATAGGTAGATCTTACTTTACCTCTCTAAGAATTTCAAAATTTAAGCTATAAATATTTTCAATCAAAGTAGCACATACCTGGCTCCAATGAATTTACAATCCTTCTTCTCATTGTTAAAAGCTCTTCTATTCCTTTATTTCCATAGAATACACATGATATGAGCAATACTAAACATCCAAAGAGTCTTTAAACAATAACTAGAACAATGGAAGAACCATTGGAAGTAAATTTCTACCATATTATTTGGAATGATGGAAGAGATACCAAGTTTTTGGAAAATTAGGGACATCACTTTCAACAAAAATAGGTACTCCAAAAATATATGTTTAACACATTTAGAGTCCTTTTTGCATAGATAACATCTATTGGGTAGGGCCATACTGTCTTTTGAAGGTTATCAATTATCAAGATCTTGTTTTGGATACATAACCAGTAAAAGAAATTGATTTTAGGAGTTAGGCCTTTTAGCCAAATTTTAGAAGCTAAGAACCAACTTTCCTCGTTATCTTCCAAAAACGGATATGTTGATTTCATAGTAAATTACCCTTGTTTATGCATTTTCTAGAAAAGGAAATCCTTCTCTCTAAATTATTAAGACTTTTTATTCTCAGCAAAGCTTCTAAATTTTCCACAACCTACTCACCATTTTGGTAAGTAATAGTAGTTAAATCATTTTAAATATAGAGCATATTGTTAAAATAAGTAAATCAAAAAGAGTCTACGAAGGGGAAGGATACATTTTTAAAATAATTTGTGTAAAATTATAAGAGAAGATGGATGAGGTGGTATTACAATTGTGGATGTGATTTTAACTAAGTTATGATCAATTGTTTTTCTTATTTTAATATTGTAAAATTATTTACGTGATTATCAATTATTCTTTTAATTTATCTTATAAATTTCAAGGTAAAAGCATAAAACTGTGTAGAAATGGAAAAAGAGAAAGAAATACGGTTAATGGTTGTGTTTAGGGATGAAGTTAAAAAATAATTGATTTTAATAGACTTGAATAATTCATTGGAATTCAAGGTATACATTTGCTTGATCTAATGTCGCACATGAAACATAAAATTTTGTTAACATATATTCTTGCATATTCTTGCATATTTGACACCTACATATATACACATTTAAAATAACAAATCTTAAAATTAGGAATTTTATCAAATTTTTCCTATAATACCTTTTAAAAAAATTATAAATTTATTTATATTTTTATGTATTTGAATTATATATCTAATTTTATTTTGCTTTTTCCTTTATCGAATACCTTTTAAATTTTAACCTTGTTAAATGTGTACTCAAATTTGATTCTTGTGACACTAGTTATTTATCGTTGTTAAAATTAGGAGTGCTTGTTGATATAATGCAACTCTCTTGAATAATATGATTGCTATTATTTTTGTATACTCAAATTTAGGGATATTGACCTCTAGATTGTGGGGTCCACACTTAGACAAAGATTATTGCTTGAATATTATCATTATATGAGTATTTTTGTGGGGATAAAGGGTTCACTATTATGAATATCATTTTATCAACCACATAAATCATTAATAGTTTGTAGAAATGTTAAATAACATCCACAATGAATAATATGCATAATATAAAATAATACAAATATTTAAATTACTGCAATGTATTCAATTTAATATTCAAACCCTTAAGGTAGAGAAATACCATACAATACTCATTAATGGAAGTAAGAGACTCCTACAATATCTTAACTTGAGATAAATACAATATTCTTCTATTCCTCCCCTCTTTATGATTCTTTGCCTATATTTATAATTTCCAACTACCTATCATTCCCACTTATCCATACATGTGGTATAATTACATCTTTGCTCATATTTATAATGCCTAACTACCCACCACTCCCACTTATCAATGCATGTGGGGCAATTACATATAATATAATATTATAATATTTATATAATATTATAATATTAAATAATTATCTTGGATACCTGATATTTCATCTCCCTTACAAAATGTTTCATCCTTGAAACATAAGAAGAGACTAAATAATATGATATTTTGAGCCTTGTTGTGAACTGGTATCGATCTTGATCATCCATCCATCCTAGTGAAACTTTGATTGGTGGTGGTCTTTGTTGATGCTGAAATATCCTATTCTGTGAATTTTGGGAAGTAATCCTTTGGATCCATGTGTTGGAGGTATCTTTTTGTTGGCAATAAATATCATTTTTTTTCATCCATACTTGTTTGCATTTGCCACTTGAGTATGCAATACTGATTTGTTGTCTCCACGCTTTTGTTGCTCTACTCTAGTAACTCAAATTATGGGTCCATTTGTTCCTTGATGTTGTTAAACCACACTAAAAACTAGAGTTACTATGCTTTCTTTGTCAAACATGTCCATAGTTATTTCCCTTCTGATTCCATGTAGAACCATAGTATTTTTTCCTTGAGCCATGCAACCAAGATTGTTGTCACTCCTCGTGGTGTGGGTGGAAATATGTGGTAACCTTATCCTAATGTTCTATTAGATTTAATTGTTTAGTATTTTTCTCTTTTATTTTATGCTCATTTATCATGTTTCCTTTTGTTGGTTCATCCTTGGACTCTATTTTTGCTTCTTCTTTGATTTCTACTATTGCCTCCTCCACCTCTATTTCAAGTGCCTTTTCAATTTTTTTTAGAGTTTCCTTGATCTTTGACATAGTTTCCTAGATATTTATTTCTATTTTTTCCATGTTATTGCTATTTCTATAGGTTCAAATTTTGATTCTTCTATTGGTTTCTCCACTTGTTTTCATACTATAACGACTTCTTATTTTTCCTTGGATTCTTACCTTTTACACTATGAAATATCTTGTACTTCTATTTTATTTTTTCTATACCAAAAATTCATGAACATTTTTTGTATATTAATGTTAACAATACCCAAATAATTTAACCAAGGATAATCAAGAACAATATTTGCATCATTAATCTCAATAGCATAAAACTTTGAATGTAAAATATATTTGTCTATGGTGATAGTTAGACCTTTAATACTTTTAACATTTAAACCCTCAAGTTGTTTGTCTTGATTTAATTTATCTAAACTTACAATCTCTTAGTGAAAGACATATTAATGACATTTTATTTAGTACTAGAGTATATAGAAATAATAAAATTTTTCTTTTGGATGCAAATATGAACCTGCAAAATAGAATTCTTAAAACTAAACTAATCCCTCTGACCACTCTTTGCCTTATGTGATACCAATTATGTGGTTATTTTAACTTACACATTGTCATATATATTTTTTTCTCCTCTTGAAGCATATTTACATCTTCTATCAACTTCTTCATATTTTTAAAATTTTCTACACAACCTTTGGTGCTTCCTTCAGTTTGTACACTATCATCCTTCTCTTTTTCTTTCACCAATTTTTTGTAAATTATTTGCCTATTTATTTCTTCTACATAGTGTTTGGTTTACCTATTTATTTTGTTTATTTCTTCTATATATTTTGGCAAACATAAACCTTTTTTTACATTGTTCAACTTATCTAACATCCATGTTGTGTTTCCCTTAATCTACATACTGAAAAGCTTATATTTTTATTATTTTAACTTCTTAAAAAAAATTAACTCTCTCTTTAGTTCCATTTGTTCAACCTAGGTTTTAACTAATGTTTTCCTAAATGCCCATCTAATTAAGAATGCATCTTCAAATTCCTCTCGTGTAAATTTATACTGATGGGTCCATTGAATATTTATAAACCATGATGCAACTAACCCATCGAGAGAATTACAAATCTTACCTTTCCATTCATAATTATGTAAATACTAAAATATTCTCCACCATCCCTTAACATCATCATTCCTTCCAATGAATACTAGAAAATCCATGACCTCAAATCCAAAAAATTCAAAACATGGATTTTTTTTTATAAAAACAAAATGCCTTCAAATTGTATATTTTTTATTGTGACCAAACTGTGGACTTCTATCTCTTTGTTTTATTTTAACAATTACCACTTCTAGATTACAACAAAACTTTAGATTTGTTTCTCTAACTTATTACTAAACTACAAACTATTTTTTAATCCTATCAAATTGTGGACTAAGTATTTTAGCGCTACTACGAAAATGTAACTACTACTCTAGAGACTACTACCAAAATTCAAGCTACTACTCTATAATTTTATTTAAATACTGATCACAACTTGCTCTGCAAACTTTTTTTTTTTTTATTGTGACCAGACAGTAGATGTCTCTTTCTATTTTTTTTTAACAACTACCACTTTTATATTTTTGGTAGATTGTAGAGTGTATGCTCTTCTAAAGTTATGGAACTATTTTAGACTATAGAAACTATGTAGAGACTCTTGTTGAATTTGTTGTTGATAGTCGTATGGCACTTCTATGAAAATTTTGGTAATTAATTAGGCCCTAAAATTTTTCTTCCTAGCGGCTTAAGCTAAATATCTTAAATCACAAAGGTTGTCTAAGCGAGCACCTCTCTGAAGAACACAAGCTTTTACAGAGGGGGTGAACAGTATAAGATAAAAATTTTAATTTTATTTCCAAAGGAGTATTATTCGATATTAAAAATTGCAATAATGAAACAATGCACAGATCATCACACACATAAGAGACATATATTTAATGTGATTCACCCAATGTGGGCTATGTCAATGGAGAAAATATTTCTTATAATTTTTCTCAACAAGTCTCTTGGGAATCAATTCTCTATTACAATGTTTATGGGCACCAACCCAAAGAAGACATCAATTCCCTATGCTAAAGTTTGTGGAACTCTGTACACAGGAGACACCAATCCCATTTGCTATGGTGTGTGGACCTTTATCCATAGGAAATACCAATCCTATTTGCTCTAGTTCGTGGACCTCTATCCACATGAGACATAAATCCCCTTTGCTTTGGTCCATGGATCTCTATCCACAGGAGACACCAATCCTCTTTTATTTGGTTCATGGACCTCTATCCATAGGATACACTAATCCCCTTTGCTCTAGCTTGTGGACCTCTATCCATAGGAGACACCAGTACCCTTTGCTCTAGTTCATGGACCTCTATATATAGGAGATACCAATCCCCTTTTCTCTAGTTTATGGATATCTATCCATAGGAGACACCAATCCCCTTTTATCTAGTTCATGGACCTCTATCAATAGGAGACACCAATCCCCTTTGGTCAAACCTCCTTCAAGCTTACACACAAGGCTTACCTAAATTTTCTCACCAAACTACTCAAATATACTCATCAAACTACTCAAATCTTCTCAAAGTATTCTCACAAGGCTTGCTCAAATATGCTCACCAAACTACTCAAATTTACTTCAAGCCTTATCACAAGGCTTGCTCAAATCTACTTCAAGCCTACACACAAGACTTGCTCAAATATGCTTCAAGTCTACATACAATCCTTGCTCAAATTTGCTCACCAAAATATTCTCAACCTAATAAAGGCCTAATAAAATGTACCTCACAAAATATTCTTAAATCTACTCCAAGCCTACATGCAAGGCTTGCTCAAATATACTCTTAAAACCCGCTCAAACCTTCTCACAAATATACTCAAAACTACTCATGAATCTATTCAAACATGCTCACAACTCTACTCAAACTTGCTCATAAATCTGCTTAAACCTGCTCATAACTCTACTCAAACCTGTCACAACTCTTCTCAAACCTGCTCACAACTCTACTCAAACATGCTCATAACTATACTCAAACCTACTCATTACTCTACTCAAACCTATCACAAATCTGCTCAAATATCCTCCTCAACCTGCTCAACTCTATTCCAAACCTTGTATACAAAAATTGTTTATATATCTTGCATAATGATGTCATCAAGTGCTTTATCTATTTTTCAATGTGCTTTCCTTAACTAAAGTAGTTTAGACATATTCTACCTAGAATTTGTTTAACCTCTTGAACATATAGAGAATGATATACACTAACAAATGCTCAATATGTTCTTCACATTCATTAAGTCTGTCACTTTCACATATCTCACATTTATTACATTTTAAAGGTATCTCTAGTATAGCACTTGATAATTGACCTGGTATTTGCTGATTTGCAACTTCACTCTAAAACCAATCACAATGCACAAGTCCTTCTCATCTACTCATAAAATCAATCATGAATAATGCACAAGTCTATCCTTTTTATATACTCCCAAATTCAATCATGATGATGCACAAATTGGCTTCACAAATTTGATCTATAACTCTTGCATTTTTATTTCCAATATCACTCAAAACCAATGCATATATTTTCTTTACAATATTGGTCTATAACCCTTGCAAGTTCATTCCCAATATGACTCAAATTTAATGCACCATTTTACTCTCAAACCCTTGCTAGTATATTTTTAATTTAATTCGACAATAATGCACAAATTTATTCTCAAACGCTAGCACATATATTTTTAATTTATTTCAACAATAATTCATGATTACTTCCAACTAAAATCAATCACTAATTCACATCAAACCAATACTTATACCTCCACTCTCATGACAGAAAATAAAACTTTCTTGAGAAGGAAATTAAATCAACATACCTTTAAATCTACCACAATGATGATGAACCTTCAAAAACCTATCTCAAAATAATTTTCCTTTCTTTTGCCACTTCAAAAATAGGTTAGCAAATCTCCTTTTCTAACACTCTCAAAGTAAAGCCTTATCAAGAACTTTATAACCCCTTTTTATAATATGCCAAATACAAAATAACATAAATCATAATTACACCTTATTTCTCCTTTCTATGAAAAGCCAAATACAATACAATCAAAAATCACTATTAGACCTCCTTTATTTTGCATATCAAAATAATAATTTGAAAACACAACAATACCCCCTTAATTTCCTTTTTGAACTTTTCAAAATAAAACTCTATATCATTAATCCTTAATGCTCCCCTTTATAATTGATGTAAAATAAATACTTTATAGCATACACCCTTATAACTCCTATTTATAAAAATAAAAGACTTTATAACATGCACCCTTATGACTCCAATTTTCAAAAATAAAAGATTGTATACCATATACCCTTATACCTCCTATTTACCAAAATAAAAATCTTTATACCATACACTCTTATAACTCCTTTTAAAAAATTATTAAAAAAATTATAAATACCTTATTATAAATTTTGTTGGTGCTGGTGTGAATTGACCCTCTAACCTCTAGCATCCAAATGCATCTCATGATCACTTTGGATAACTAGGTGTATGGAACTTCAAATGTGCATCAATATTTTTGTCTTCTTCATCGTTCTTCTCAAAAAAAAAAAATCAAAACTAGTATCGATGAGCTTCGAACCACACACCTCCTCTCGCATAGTGACTTAGCACAAGTCTAACCACCATCTGGGCTACCCTGGTGGATGACATCAAGGAGAATATAAAAACATTAAGTTCACTTCCTTCTTCACTACCAAGACTTTCATTGTACTCTTCCTCCTATGCGTTGTCGTTTGCACTTCCTACGTTAGATCACTCTTTGAATTGTATGCACATATCTTTAGACATCAACCTACCACAAAAATTAATTATCACTCATATATATATGGATTTTGGAATTTATGATGAAACATCAACACTTCTTAACTTTGCTTGTGGTTTTATGACATTTGCGCCTCTACTTTAGACGTCGATGCATGATTGGAAAATAGTCGTTGTGTATTGCATTTCCAATGAAATTATATATGAATAAAATATGGCTAAGAAGGGTATTAGGGTTATCTATTTTGACTCACCGAATTTCCTTGCTCAAAGAATGTATGAGAAATTAGTAATAATGAAAATAATATCTAATGCAACTTGTTTTAGGCATTGTTGAAGCCTGGTCTAGATGTTTTATGCTATCGTAAGAGACATGATGCCTTGGATTCTAGTCAAAGGCAAGACTAGAAAAGGAGACCCCATTCTAGTTTATTATTGGCCTAATCACCTGAGAAGCACTAAGTCTTTTTACAAATTCAACTTAGAATTCTTAGGGCCAGCATTGTAAATAATATATGGAGAATGCCCTAGGCTACCACCTTTGGCCAATAAAATGTTGAGAATAGAAGGTGCAAAGGAAGGAGATTGGTATCTCCTAAAAAATGGCACAGTCATTAGACTATATGGCTTTATTAATAAATATTTTCTACTACCCCATTTTATCACAGTCAGGTTATTTGCCTTAGAATACTTGAGGCAAGTAGAGTTCATAGATTTGAACTATGGCTCTGGGAGAAAGAGGAGATCTATGTTGACCTACCACAATTTTGATGATATAACTATTACTAAGAGGCAGTAGGGTGAATAAATTGACCAATATCTAGAAAGGTTGGGTCTATTTTACATTCCCCAGAGATGAAGTTATGCTCCAAATGATATATTATATAAAAGGAACATAGACCTAAATGGAGAAACGACTTACAAATATGAAAAGAAATCCATACCTCATTTTGAATAGGGCATAAATAACAAATAAAATACTCTTTTGGAGTGGAATGTTTCTAATATGGATCAACTTCATGCATGGTTAGACTTTTATAAACAAATTGTTGATTTTGATCTAGACAATAATATAAAACATCGGTTTAAGGAGTCTACCATCAAATATATTGAGTAAAAAATAGAAAAGAAAGAGGACCTTTAGTCTCAAGAACCTACTGGTGATGAAGTAGAGGAAAAGGAGAAATAGAATGAAGACAAGATATCAAACTGGTGGAGGATGAGAATTGATATTGGTAAAGAAAAATCCAAGTTTGGGTTAAAAATTGATTGTGAATTTTATAAAAAATATGATGATAATGTAAAAACTTGGAAGCCCAAGGACTAAAGGAATGTATTGCTAATATACAAAATGTCAAAAACTGGGTCTGATTCCCCATCCCCACATTCAGAAGAAGAAGTTCAAGAAGAGGAACCTGATACTCCATTGACTACTACCAAAATCTTAAAGACTTCTCAGCCTTCAACTAAGCAAATAGAGCAATTTCCAAAAGAAACACAGTTGATGAGTAAGATGCACTATTCTGATGAGAGGGCTATTAGTGTACCATTCATAGAGATAGTAAATAGGCCTAAACACCTAGACCTGGGTGGAAAGCCTCCAGATACAGATATATACTGGAATAAAAGGATGAAAACTTTAGGTTTACACCTCTGAGTTTCACCACTATAGTAACAGTTTAATTAAATCCTATTTCTGAATAGATATTATTAGAGAAATTAGTATAGGAAGGGTTATTTGAAGAAGATACAAAAAGTGAGAAATTCACCTTGCAATTTTTTCAGATAAAAGCAAAAAGGGCACCAAAAAGAACTGATAAAGATATTTCAAAGAAACAGATGTTGGATAAAGAGTAAATTGCTAAGGAAACAATTTTTTCAGCTATGGAAGAATTGACACAACAAGTACAGTAGCAAGTCATAGAGAAAATTCCTCAACACCCTACATCAGTAGGTGAAGGTATGGTCTCTAATACCTCTTCTCCTCTTCCTCCTCTAGATTCCCCAAGAAAATCTCCCTCACTTTTTGAATAAGAAATTGTAACAAAGGTACCTTCTCCACCTCATAGTTCACCTCCTATTTCATCAATCATGCCTGAGGTGTAAACCAATTCATCTCCTCCAAGGTCACGTAAAATTTAAGCTTCATCATCTGAGATTCTCCTTTCATCATCTCCAATATTTCTTTCCTTTCTATTACAACCACCTACCTCAGTTTAGAAGCAAATTATTTCAAGTACACCCACTCATTCATCTATGAGTCTCACTTTAGTTTCCATGAGTTTGCCAATTGCAACAATGAAAATGGTCACAAATTCCACTATGGTCACATATGTAACTGCTTCTGCACAACTATTATCAACTATTGATTCTACTATTGCATTCCTTGTGATCTCTTCTCCTATTACTATGAGTTACCCTACTCAAGAAATTTTACATAAGGAACAAGTAGCTATACAAAAAATTCAATATTTTTTGGCAGAAAAGCTATCCAAGCTTCCAATAGGATGGCCACAAAGAGGAGAAGCATATTTTTTGATCCAGTTTCAAGGAAAATGACATCTAGATATATGATTCCCCTTGTGAGCAAGCTTGAAACTAAGATGACTAACCAATATTATCGTATTTAAGAGTATACAGAAGATATTGAGAAGCTACCTGAAGAAGATGAATCGGTCAAAGCCAAAGCCCACTTGGAAACATTTTATGTAAAAAATGATATATTCAAAGAGAAAGTGGGTAATTTGGAAAATAAAATAGAAAAGCTTCAAAAATTTATTAACAATCAGAAGTAAGTGGAGAAATATCTGATAAAAGAATCTAAGAGCTGGAAAGAGAATTTTCAGGAAGCTAATAATCTCAAGGAGTAGATTGAAGAGCACCAGAAAAAGAATGAGGAGCAGGCTAAGGAGATACAAAGTTTGAAGTAGCAACTTCAAATTGAAAAGGTTAAATCTTCTAGTTTTTCCAAGGTTGGACTAAAGAAAGTGAGAAAGGAATTTTTCTCTGAAGTTTTAGAGAAATGCTTCGAGGTTGTATCTTATTATTGATTATTTAGGTGATGCCAAATGCATAATCCAAAGAATTTATAAGGATATCGATAATTTCACTAGAGGGCTACAACCTATGGTAATTATAGCTAAGAAAATTCACAAGTTGGTGGATAGTAGACTCAATAATTCTACTAAGCCAATCCCTAATACGGAGTGGAACATTACTAGAGTTGCTGCTAGAATTATAGTGAAGAAGCACATAGTACTCCAAAAAGCTTGGCTATTGTTTGACAAGATTGAAGAAGTGATCAAGGATGTAGTGTATGATAATAAGGAAATGATTCAGATTGGTTTCAAAGGGTTATGGATGGAAGACCACAACTTGTTGTCATTTGAAGAAATTAAGAAGAGTACTAGTGAGAGCTTACAAGATGAGTCTAATATTGACTCTCTAGAAGCAAAAATTAAACAAGAGCAAGCTTCACAAATGATTATTTATTTTACTAGGCTCAAAGACCTCATGGAGGACTTGGTAAAAAAATTAAGTGCTGCTAACTATGAAGATATTGGCAAACTACAGTACATTTATAAGAATATAAAGGAAACGTTCAACCCCTCTGAAGCAACCTGGAAACAAGCCCTATATATTTTAAAAATGATGGTGCAGTTTTTTGGTGATGATGAAGAAGAGGAAAATAAAGAACAAACTTCTCCTGAGGAAGAAGTTGAACATGAACTAGAGAATAATGTTGAAGAAGAGGTCCAAAAAGAAGAAGAGATGGATAGAGCTACAAACCCTGAAAGGACACAAACTTAGCAATTTTTGTTTTGTACATATGTAGTCATAAGTTTTGTATTTTATTTTATTCATTTTTGCTCTGACATTGTCAGAAAGAGATAATAAAAGCATGAGTCCAGAAAGAGGCAGAAAATGAGTTTTGTGTGAAGGCATTTATATCATGTATTTTAAGAAGGCTTTATAAGGAGAACATAGCTATGTTTTTTTGGAGCATTGGAGCAGTTCTAAAAGAAATAGTAGAGATTTTTATGTTTCTAACATGATCTTCATCAAAACAAGTTATCCTCTAGGTTGTTCATGAAGTTTTTAGAGGATAATGTTCTTATGAAAATTATTCTTTGAAATAGTTTTGAAAAGAGTGGCACAGAGATAAATGTTTATGGCATAGTCTCCATGTGAACAGTTATCCTCTTGGATGTATGAATCTTGGTCTCGATATGAACATTTATCCTCTAGGGTGTTCATTTTTAGAGCGTAGTGTTCATATGGAAATTATTATTTAAAGTATTTTCCTTGAAGATAAGCTTTTTTGACTCCTGATACCCAGTGGATAAGACTCTGAGTTCGGTGGAATTATGAGAAAATCCACCCGGGAGGCACCAGAATGTAGGCCCAAAATGGCCACATCCTTAGAAAGCATTGAAAATTTTATTCTAAGGTATGAATTTTCCATTTTGCATATTTCCTAGTGTATTTTGGAGTGGATCCACAACAAGAGTTTCTCAATCTTCTCAACACTTAGTGCATTTTTTTCCTTGAGTAATTTAATTCCATTCTACTCTGTTTGTAGTGTGTTTGGAAGTGGATTCCAGACGAGTCTCGATCACACAAAATTTTTGGGTGACGATGATGTCATTGCAAGAAGAAGTGTGCAATGGCGATCATGTGTAATTTTTGCATGCTTCGAGTGACTAAGTGTCGGTAAGATCAATTCTACTAAGTCTAAAGAGTATTTTGGTGCGGATTGGTGACATAAATGTAGAAAGCACTACATTGGGTGCAGAATGGAAAAAAAGAGTATTTTACACCAACTCTAGAGTGGATTGGTGACAAAATAAGATTACACTACAAAGGGTGCAGATTAGAGAGAAAGTATTATTTACACTACATTCAGTGCATATTGGTGATTCTGCATTTTGACCAAGGTGATGATTATGTCAGCATACTCTTTTGAGCGGATTGTGTTTTGTTTGGAGTTAAAGAAAATAAATGTTAGTAAGTGGCATGAAAGTGGAATGCATCCCACTCACTATTTAAAACATTTTATACCAAAATTTGCTTCCATAGAATTGAAGCCACAAAAGATGATGTTAGCAATTAAAAGTGTGGAATGGTGCTTTGGTCTTTCCCGACAAATTTGTAGAGTTTTAATCATAACCATTCATAATGAATATTGATGGTCGAGAGTTCGCTAACATTATTGAAGTATTCAAAATTAATTTCTCATCAGATCAGAGTGCAGTCAGTTGGAGGGCAGGAAGACAAAGCATAAAAGGGTTTCAAGAATAAGAACTAGAAGTAGTTGCAGATCAATGGTGGATCAAAGCATTCAATAATTATCCATATATCAGACGTGGTCCCTAACAGATTGAATACCAACTACCATCAATGAACCAGTGATTTATAGAGAGGCAAGCTACCATGGTGAATTACTCATAATAAATTTCTTGGAGGTTTTCAACTAGTAAGATAATGCTAGAAAAACTCTCTACTGAGTTGTAAATATGTAATATTTGTAATGTCTCCTTAATATTCTTTCATTTACAAACTATAAATAGAGGTTGAACCCTCATTTTCAAGGGTTGGATCTAGTGTGTTTGCTTGCCCTACTATAAATATTCCTGTGAGCTAATGGAAGGAGCATTACTCTGATTTTTGACTCAAATTTATCATCTTCATCATCTTGTGCAAGAGGTTCAAAGCCTTGAGCTATATTTTTGTTAATACTTTAATGGTTAGTTCATTCCAAATTATTGGATTACTAGTTGTGAGAGTAGTTGAAATCTATTCATGGTTAGATCTATGTTGTTAGAAAGTTTATTTTTGTTAAATCTAACTATTGGTCTATTCTGCTAATTTGGATTATCAATATTGGATGTTGGAATTGCTTTTTGGAACATATCTCTGTTTATGCTTTAATGCGTGAAGATTTCATGGGTTTGGGTGTTTTTAATCTTGAGTGATGCAATACTAGAAATAACTTGTAGGAGCTTTTTGTTGTAGTTGCCTATGTTTTTAGCCTATCCGACCACTATTTTTTATAATACCTCTAACCCTAAACCTTTTCTAACCTTTATCTAAAAATCCTATTTGAGATTTAATTGTGCCAACACCATTTTAAGTTTACAAGAAACAACCTACTCTAGAGGTTGGATCGAAGTTGTCTTTGGTGCATCCAATGTTTGAGTGTCGAGTTGTGACTATCGAGTGTATTCTTGGATAGAAAATTGGAAGATAGACAGTTGCAATGTTGAGTAAAACTTGATATCAATTTGATTCCCAACACTTATGTCTTGCAACAATTTTTTTGTAGGGTTCATGTGTTTTGATGTGCAAAACCCTAAGCCTAGACTACTATGCAGGATGGACTCCTAAGGTGGATGGTAAATGAGGATTTTTTTTATGATGAAGTCTAGAAAACTCACTCATGGACTGCTAAGGTGACTATGGGGTGAGATAGCGGATGGATATGAAGCCCACCATCACTGATCTTGATTAGTGGTTGGTGATGAAGTCCAATTCACTAATTTTTAAAGTAAAACATGCAATCATGTGTGATTCATTTTAAATATCTATTGTCTATGGTGTTCATACAATTCCAAGAAACTCTATTTTACTCAACCAAGATGGTTACCAAGAACATTAATATCAAGCTTCTCAAAATAATCTAGGGTACACCTCTTAAGATCCACCCTGAATCATCAAGTGATTCCAACAGTGGAGGGTTCACCTAGTTCTTCCACCTTGAATCATCAAGTGATTCCAATAGTGGGAGTAATATCGAGTATCAATGAATTGTTCCAACTTAGAAAAGCAAAATATGAGAAACTTTAGCTTAAGATACAACTACTTATGCTTTTTTGTTTTATTGCAACCAACATAGAAAGTACATAGTAAAAACACCACAAAACAATAAAAAAATGAATCTAATGTAATGAATGTTCTAATGCAACTAATATGAATGTTGTAGCTCTAAAATTCTCACACTCCTTTCCTCCAGGCTAATGGATCCGCACCTCGAATGGGAATGAGAGAATAGTAGATCTACACCTCAGAGGAGAGGCACTTAAGATCGTGCCCTCTTTGGTGATTTTTTGATAAATTGGGTGGGTTCACCAAGAAATATTTTATGGCATTTTCCACACCTTGGTTTTGGAGTCTGCTTGATGTGTTCTTTTTATATAGTCTCACATACACCTAGTTTGGCCAATATGCAACTATGCTAACCTATATGCGATTTTAATTCACATGCAACCAACAAACAACAAAAAACAGGAAATAAATATTAATGCAATACTTGAAAAGAAATTTAAAAATATGAACTGGATTCGGATTACTTATTTCTACAAATTTTATGCTTGCTGCAGATAGGATCAGTCAAAACATGGAGAGATCAGGTGGTACGATCTAGTGATCGGTCAGTCTGATCAGCGATCGATCAAGCTGATCAGAGCAAAAACTTGTAGTTTGACAATTTGACACAGAATATAGTAGATTTACAAAATAATATACATTTATTAAGGTGGATTAGATCAAATGATAAACCTAAAATGATAATGAGTGAATGAATGAATACAAATCTAAACTGGACACATGGATATTAATGAAAAAATAATTAAATATGAGTGGAATATCTAATGTATCAATCGTAATGGATTTTAAATGATCTAACAAATAATGAATTTGACCTAAGATATGATAAACAAAGAGAGAAAATATAAACATTGAGGTCTAGATACCCCCAAGTAACTTAGCAGTAAAATTTGTTGATGCAGACAAGACCGGGTAGTTTTCTTTGAGATCAGTCGGTCCTATCCAGAGATCAAGCGGTATGATCCTGTACGTATCCAACCAATGCATAAATTCAACCTACAAAAACACAGTAAATACATGAAATAAACAGAGTAGAGGTATGCAAATTTTCCAGGGGGAATCTAGGGCAAGGAGCCTGGATAAGTAGATTAAAATAGGTTGAGAGGTTGGGCTAAAAATGAAGAAGGTTACAACTTCCCCTATTCTGGATGAGATTGTTCGAGTCAATCCTATAACTGACGTGTAGTTGGCCAGGTAAGGAAAAAGAATTTGCAACCATTTTTGTTGCCTTGCCAAATAGGGCAATTCTCAAATTTGGATGAGATTGGGTAATTTGATCTTATAATCATTCGATCTCGTACAAAATCGTACGATCTCGTACAACGGTTAAAAATAAACTTGCAATAGGTATGAAAATCAAGGTAGTATGTTAGGGGATAGTTTAATTTGATTTTTCTAATGTTTTTAACTTAGGATTGATTAATGTGGGTCAATTTTGACCCACTACATTTTCCCCCTCTTTAGCACATTTTTGAAAAAAAATCGCTAAATATTAGATGGCACGCTTTACAACAAAACAAAATTTTATTGCAAATTTTGTTGATGATTTTAAGTTTTATTTTCAAACTATTTAATGTATGATACCCCCTTCGAGTTTTTATACCAAATTCCAAGTTTGGTGAAAAACTCGAAAGTTGTATTTTTAGGATAAAGTTTAATAAAATTAGAAAAATTATGGTAAAACCTAATTCATTTATACTTTACAGTTGTTTTGAATTGAGCTCTGATAAAAATGGTATAAGTTCCACACCGAGCCGATTTGGTGTAAGCGAGAGTTGGCCAGATACGGGTAAGGACCTTAGACTATATTTTACTTTTTTTTTTTTTTTTTGTTTTTAATTTTATTGAATTTCAGATTTTTAGTTCACGATCGCCATCGCACAGCCATGTTGACAAGATTGGACCGAATTTTGTAAAATTGGTTCAGTTTTGGCAATAGCGGCTTATCCGATATCGTCAAAATAGGTTTGATTTTGATTATATTGGTCTAATTTTATCGATATCGATCTAATATTTTTGATATCAATCTAATTGATATTGTGCAAAACTAATCGATATCGAACAAAATCACCCATTATCAGAAAAAATCGCTCGATATAAAACAGAGTTGTTTTTTTGATAAGTTACTTATTTTTGGTTTTTTCTTTTTTTTGTTAATAGAGAAAACCTCTAAATAGCTAGGAGTGGAGGTATGACGTGTTTCAGGTTGACTTGAATGCCCTTTTAATGACAGAGAGGGGGACTCTAGATGCTACTAGTTTGAGACATGTGGCAGAAATGCCATAAGTTCGAGTAGAAATACGAATGGTAACCGCTTTGGGTGAGCGATGGTACCCGAGTTCATCTTTTTTTTGTTACCTACAGGGGAGATGACCCCTACTTTGGAGAACGTCTAGAGGATTCTTAGAGTACTTATCAGAGGTATATTTATCACTACTTTTTGTAATCAAAGGAAGGTGCTCTAGATACTGACAAGTGATCCTAGCTTCCCTTTGAATAAAGGAGGCATTGGGATTGACATCTTGAGTCAGAGAGATGGGGTTTCTCAACTGATAGTTTTTCTCGAAGGGATTTTTGGGGAATTGATTTTGAGCCACTTCAACGGCTTCCATCTACCATAGAATCTAGAAGAGGTTGTGGTGGATATAAAGGAGTAGGGGATACGGTTTGTATGGGATCCCTTTATGTTATGTCATTTATATAGGACTCTTTTCAAGGTTGTATACAAGGGTGGTGCATGGGAGAATATAGTCGTGTGAAGGCCACCAGTGCTTCAATTAGTAGGGGTGGTTGTAGAGAGACCTAGGGCTTTCTATTAGTGTCCATGCAGAGTTCTTGGGAGTCATATTTATCTTGACATAGCTAGGAGGTTGTTGGATGAGTTAACAATAGACAACATCATATGGAGACCTTACAAATGTCATTAAGGGTGGGGAGAGGATGGTTATAATCTAGCTTTCATGAGGTGATTTATTTGGTTGTGTATGGACCAAGGCGATGTGGAGCTACACCATGTCGATTGAGTTATACGATAGTTTGGGTTACAACAAGACATTCCTAGGACTAGGGATGTCTATTTTTCCAAGGTGAATCAAGATGCTACCATAGTGAGTGGTGCTCCCAACATGGTAGAGTTTGTGGATCTTGAGCCAGATGATGAGGTGGTTGCTATGAATGATGGATATTATGGTAAGGCTACAGACAGGTATAAAGAGTGGTATGCTAGGATCTAGCCTATGAGGATTACCAAACAAAGGACTACAATAGAGCAAGTAGTTGAGCAAGTTCGACAACTAAAAGCACGAGATTTCAGAATAAAGAAATACTAATATGACGCATTCAAAATCAAACAAACGCTTAAGTCCTAAGATGTGAAATGCATTAAATGAAAGAGAAGAATTGAACGAATATTAAATAAAGTACAAAAAACACAGCCCTCTTTATTTAACTCTCGTAATATTGGTTACAAAGACGCCTCCTCCCTTTTTAGGGGCTAGGAGCGTTTAAAAGAGTTTTGGTTACAATCATGACTTAGTGCTCCTCCTTCCGCATGCCCACATTTGAAATTGGCAGGCCAGAGTGTTGCCACCACTGGTGTTGATGAATCCTTGATCCTTGCTACTCCTCCTACATTCAAAGAAACAACAAAATTTTTAGTAGCACCTGTGACAAAAGATGAAGCATTTGACCTTAAAAACCAATGGAGGATGCATGCATAAGATTAACTAAACCAGTGAATAAAATGACTCCAAGTAACCTGCAATTTTGATAGAGACTAGTGTTGGTCCGGCTTTCATGCACACCCCGGGAAAAAGGATGAAGGCAAGGAAAGCTCCGGAGACACCCACGGGACTGATCCCACTCATCTTTAGGATCTAGCTGGTTATCCAAGGTGCGAGTTACAGAGTTGGGTCGAATGGCAATTCACTCTTTTCCACTTACGGAATAGATTTCGATATGGATCTGCTCTGTTACCTTACGGGGGGTTCTGAACTTGTTCGGTAGTTGCAAAAGTTGTTGACAATCAGATTTGACTTGAATTCTTTGATCTAGCTCTCATGGGTCAGAAGATTTAAATAAAAGGCAAACAAAGAAAATAAAAATGGATCATTCACGGAAAGCAAAGAGAGGGTAGGGTAAGGCGAAAAAGAGAAGTTTATCAAACATCAATTGTAAACCCAAACTATCAATCTTATCTATGCTATCAGCTTCACAACAGAACAAATCCCAGAAGAAAGTGTCCAGTCAGTCTAAGATCACTTTCAACTAAGAGCACAAGGCGAGTGAAACAGATCTAGCGAGAAAATCATAAATCCAAGGGCAGTTGGTTAAAGCGGTATCTTTCACCGCGAGCCTAGCTCGCACAGGTGAAGACAGAGCAATTAGAACAAACTTAACCTCAAATCTGTAATTTCCCCTAGCGAACAATAGAACAACTGAAGCCTAACGACATATTTAATCTTGACAATGGCGGATTTACAGCATATATCTAACAAACTTTAAATGGAACGGATAACAAAAGAAAATACACTTATCACACTCTGCAAAAGATTAGGCTCCTGGCCATGCTATCACAGAAAAGCTAAAGCACATCAACTCCAAGTCCAGAAACAAAGGATTTCACAAAATTTGCAAGAAATTGCTTATAAGCCTTTATTTCTAAGTCTCCGCCTCCTGCGATTACATTTAGAATTTGTATTTATAGACTCAGGACAGACCATGATCTTTTCCAAAATATCTTGCTCAAACCCTAAATCTTATCGCACTTAAACCCTAGGACCCGGGTTTTACAATAAAAATCCATTTAAAAATCAAAGTCCGGATAGAACTTAACCCTTCTGCAAATCAGTGCAGTTAGCTGCCATAAATGGAGAAGATAAAATCAAATGCAACTTGCATTCATTCGCATCTGCAAATAAATGCCTCCATTAATTCTGCTGGTGAGCCGGATGAGTCACCACTTCTCCATCAATTTGATCTCCGTAAATCCATCTCTGAGTTGAAATGGTCTCCATGCTATCAAGTCTGCAATAAATTTGTCGTTGAATGCTCTCACCGGCAGCTTCTCTCCTAGCATGGCGGTCCTTGACTAAATCCGCACTTTATCTTTGCCTTTATGGTCTTTCCGGTTGTCCCGTAAGTGTCAGGTGGAATCCTGCATGAAAGACAAAAAGATGCATTAGATTAGCATTTTAATTAAATCGGAAGCTTAAAACATTAAAAACAGATTAAATCCGCAAAATAAGCTTGCATGTCGGCCTCTGTTTGTCTCATTCACGCTTTGACACGTGTCGCTACCCCAGGAAGCCTTCTGTTTCCCGCTGGAATGCACTTTCAGGTCAACTATGACTTTCTCTCTCCTGCAGCGATTCTGCGACATGTCGCGATTTCGCGACATGTCGCGAAATCGCGACCTCACGCAGCATCGGCAACTTCCTCCCTCGTCGGCCGCGAAAACGCGACATGTCGCGATTTCGCGACATGTCGCGAAATCGCGACCCTTCCTGGCCTCCGTACGCTTCTTGATTTTCAGCCGCGATTCTAGAACACGTCGCGATATCGCGACAGTTCCTCTACCTGCATGCGTTGACCGCGTTGACCGCGATTTTGGAACATGTTTGCGACTTAACCGATTTTTCATCCTGCAGCCCATTTTCTCTCTCCTGCCGTGAAAATACGACATGTCGCGATTTCGTGACATGTCGCAAAATCGCGCCCTCCGTACAGCTTGCTTCTCTCTCCCAAAAACTATCGCGATTTCGCGACATGTCGCGAAATCGTGACCTTTATGGCACTTAGCCGCATTTTGACTTACAGTCGCGATATCGCGACATTTCAAAAATGGAAGTGTCGCGATATCGCGACACTACCAAAAATGGAAAGTTTGATTTTTCGGTGAATTATGCAAGCTGTTTTACGGATTTTCTCGGTAACGGTGCAAGATTTTGCTTGTGCATGAATGATTCTAGCATGTAAAAAGTGAATTCTTGGATAACACAGCTAGAATGCAAGAAAAAGCACAACTTTAAAAAGGAGGCAAGCAAATTTGGATTTAAAACTGAAAATGACCAAGAGGGTCCCTGCTGCAAAAATGGAAGTTCATAATTTTCTAAGGATGGAATCTCATTTTTCAGTGGGGGTGTGTTGCTTATCAACAAATGGCGATATCTGCGGGTAAAATAGTAGCACTATTTTAGAACCCAAGACTATGGTTTCAAAACAAAAAGACCATGCATCATGCCTTGCCACGGACATTCTTCACAATAAATTGACTACTAAGCGCCAACTGTTAAAATTTTCCAAGGACATACTAGGGCTGGATTACTTCAAGGAAGATTTCTGATGTGCAATTACAAAGGTATAGAACTTTCTTCAAGGATGACTAAATTGAATGATAAACTTGGATTAATCAACTTTTCTAGATTGTAAATGGGGAAACCGAGTAGAGCTCTGTTTACTAGTTTAGCCTTTTACAGCCTAGACAGAGTTACCCTTTAGATTTACAAGACCCAATTTACAACTGTAGGGCAGAATCTAATATTGGCTGCCTCTTTTAATCATATAACTCTTTTTTCTTTTTTTTTTCTTTTCTTCTTTTTTTTTTTTATCTCTCTTCTTTTTGAAATATATCACTATCTGGAAGACCTTAGAGAAATTACAATTTTCTTTTAATATTTGATCAATCTGGAACTATTTCAGTCTAGGCATTGATAGCCTCTGTGGATACCCAAATAATTGCATGAACCATAGTCCCCTCTTATAACCTGACTTTTCTTGGATTCCCAGGAGTTCCTCCAACTAAACAGCATAACAGTTTTTCTATCATTAAAACAACTGTGGCAAGTAAGACACAAGATCCAATCATCTCTCTACCTTCATCCTGGATAACAAAATAGTTCCACAGTTTAGAGCAAACAAACTATCTCAATTAGAATAATGAGCGAGAATGGGAGAGCACTTGGATTGAGGATTTATCGACTTAGGAATAAAACAATTTTTCAGCAGGTGACTTTTCATTGATTGCTCGAGCGAGAGGCAAAGGACAGAAAATTTTAGAAGCCAAAGGACTTTATACAGGCTTCCAAGGACAGGCACAGGCTTTAAAGCAAAACAAAATAAAACTGCATAGACTGCAAATAAAATAAACTAAACACTAAAAACTGCACAGCTGTACAGACAAAGGAATAAAACAAACTGCAAGGCTATTTACAAAGGATGCAAAGCACGGCTGTACAGGCAGCAAAATTAAGAACTAAAACAAAAGACGTATGAACGACAAAGAAAAGGAAAAGCAGGGAAGAAAATAAAAACTGTACAGGCAATAAAAGAAATAAACTAAAAGAACTGAAGCAAATAAAAATTGAAAACTACAACTGAAATAAATTAAACAACAACTGTACAGACAACAAAGAAAAAGAAATGCAATAAAGAAAAGCATCTGTACAGACTAAAATAAAAGCAAGCTAAAATAAAAAGACAAAAAAAGGAAATAAAAAGCACTGACAAAAGAAATAAACGCACAAGCTAAAAGCGAAAAACAACTAAAGAAAAGCGAAAAAGCTGCAAGCTGTACGAGACATTTAAAAATAAAACTGCATTGACAAAGAAATAAACTGAAAAACAAATAAATTAAAACTGTAGAGCATTAAAATTAAACTGAAACAGATTAAAACTGCACAGACATTGAAATAAAAACTGCACTGACAAAGAAATAAAAGTGAAAAACTTCAAAGCTTATTTACAATGCATACATATGTTACAACTTCCCTTCATACTCAAAAAATGCAGCGAGTTGGGAAAGCGAGAGAAATGGTGCTTTAAAAAATTTTGACCATGCAAGTAATTTAAAAAAAATTACCTTTCGTCCTGTTGACGAAATGCACTCAGGTTGTGCTTCAAAAATTTGCTATCCGGGAAAGACTTGGGTTTCTTGTCTTCCCTGTCCCATTTGAAAAACAAATCTGCAACTCCTTCAAATTAAACAAATCATATAATAACAAATCATATGATAACATGTTTATGCTTCTAATTAAAGGGTTTGCGAGTTCTTTCAAAAGGATTTGAATGTAAAAAACCCCGGGATCAAATACTTTAAAACCTTGACGGACCCGAGACCACCACATTTTCAAATTGATGTGACAGCTGAAAGAAATCATGTTTTATCTGTATGCCCTGGTTCTTAACAACTTGAACATTTTGTGGTTGCTTGCACTACTTCAATATCCAGGACTTCAATTTTTATCCCTCTAGCAGAATGCTTACAATTTTCCTTTTCACCTGAGCCTTGCTTAGACTTAACCTCATCAATGTGCAATGTCCAAACATCATTGTTGTTATTGATTAGGGCTATAATTGTTCTCACCTTTTCAGTTGCCAAATCATAAACTCCAATATCTGCATCAACACAGTTTATAGCCTCCTCTTTGACATTATGTTCAGAAGTTGCAGGCTTATGTTGAGACAGTTCATCAATTCCAAGTTGGCTGACCACATTCATATTTACTATCTTTTCCTCCTTTTCTTGAAATTCAACAGGTGGTCCAGAGTAAGCCTCAATCAAGTTAATGTTTTGTCCAACAATCTGAGGCGAGTTCATAGAGGGTGATGTCGGCTTTAAGTTCCCTCATATCCTCAATGATGCTATCCTCCTCGGTTACTTACGCATAGTGAGATTGAATCTCACTTTCATCATCCTCTGATGAGGAAGGATCATTATTAAGTTCTGGACTCTCACATTTCAAGTCATAACTGTCCATTTTGAACTGTTGAAAATCTTGCATTTCATCCACAGAAGTCTGTACAAGACTTTCTGTCTCTTCGGGAAAAGTGACGAGAATCGAAACCACTGGTTGTACTATTTTTGGGTGAACTAGAAAGATCAATATTTCTTTGATCTCTAGAAAAATTTAACTCACCAGGAAAAACTTCAGATTTGGGTGGTGCCAGATCACAACTGTTCAGTTCAAGCACCTGCACTTTGAATTTGTCAGAACTTTTCTCTGTATTTTGCACATGTTGAGTGGATGTGACAGTTAACGGAGTCTCCTTGGGTAGAGCATGACATGTTGGCACTAACTCATGATGTGGAATGGGGTCTGGAACAGGCATGTTCTGTGTAACATAGGATATCAAAGGGCTGCTCAAAATTTGAGGCCCTAACTGTCTTTCAAGAATTAAGGCTTCTTTATAAGCCCTTGCCAGGGTTGTGATATTAATGTCTCTCTTGAGGAAAATAGAGGTCACCGAATCCAATGCATTCTTGTAGATTTCTAAGGCCAGATTTGCATTTGGGATGTAATGGCCAATCATTCTACCGTAAGCTCTTTGGAACCTCATATTGAAAGACCTGACAGTTTCTCCCGACTCTTTCTTGATCTTTGGAAAATTGCTTGATATAAAATCTTTGGGATCTATCACTTCACCGAGGCTGTGATATAAAAGCTTTCTCTAGATCATCCCGACTAGTAATGGAATTCCTTGGTGAGGTTTAAAAACCGGTCATAAGCTCCCTCCTGGAGAGTGAACGGGAACAATCTGCAGGCAACATCTTCATCTTTGTATATTCAACAATCTTAAAGCATTTTTTAAAGCTAGCAGATGTTCTTCTGCAGTTCTTGTCCCATCATGTTTGTACCTGGGGAGATACCTTTCTGGACTTCTGGCGAGGTCATGGGCTATACCCGGAATGTTCAAAGCGGTGGGGCCCAACCAATTTGCCATTATTACTTGGTCGACGGTGATGTTCTGATTTGTAATTGGATAAGCGCAAGTGATGATAGAAGCTGTTCTTAACAAACCACTGAACTTAAGGCCTTCTCTGGCAATTTCAAAAACTGCACTGACAATTTACAAAACTGCACTGACAATTTATGAAACTGAGCCACTTTTAAATGTTAAAATGCCGGACACGGGATAAAATACGGAGTACATACAACTTACGGGTCTTAACGGGGTTACGCATTTGGAAATTTAAAACAACTATGCTTGACAATTCACAAAACTATCATGTGACAATTTATAAAGCTGTCCGGAGTTCATTGTGGGTCCTTCAAATGTTGCTGTTATGCCCTTACAATACTTGAACTGAGTTCATGCCCTCCTTCTAGCGCCAATTAGGTGTTGGTCCGGCTTTCATGCACACCCCGAGAAAAAGGATGAAGGCAAGGAAAGCTCCGGAGACACCCACGGGACTGATCCCACTCATCTTTAGGATCTAGCTGGTTATCCAAGGTGCGAGTTACAGAGTTGGGTCGAATGGCAATTCACTCTTTTCCACTTACGGAATAGATTTCGATATGGACTGCTCTGTTACCTTACAGGGGGTTCTTGAACTTGTTCAGTAGTTGCAAAAGTTGTTGACAATCAGATTTGACTTGAATTCTTTGATCTAGCTCTCATGGGTCGTGATTTAAATAAAAGGCAAATAAAGAAAATAAAAATGGATCATTCACGGAAAGCAAAGAGAGGGTAGGGTAAGGCGGAAAAGAGAAGTTTATCAAACATCAATTGTAAACCCAAACTGTCAATCTTATCTATGCTATCGACTTCACAGCAGAACAAATCCCGAGAAGAAAGTGTCCGGTCGGTCTAAGATCACTTTCAACTAAGAGCACAAGGCGAAGTGAAACAGATCTAGCAGAAAATCATAAATCCAAGGGCAGTTGGTTAAAGCCGGTATCTTTCACCGGCGACCTAGCTCGCACGAGTGAAGACAGAGCAATTAGAACAAACTTAACCTCAAATCTGTAATTTCCCCTAGCGAGACAATAGAACAATTGAAGCCTAACGACATATTTAATCTTGACAATGGCGGATTCTACGACATATATCTAACAAACTTTAAATGGAACGGATAACAAAAGAAAATACACTTATCACACTCTGCAAAAGATTAGGCTCCTGGCCATGCTATCACGAGAAAAGCTAAAGCACATCAACTCCAAGTCCCAGAAACAAAGGATTTCACAAAATTTGCAAGAAATTGCTTATAAGCCTTTATTTCTAAGTCTCCGCCTCCTGCGATTACATTTAGAATTTGTATTTATAGACTCAGGACAGACCCTGATCTTTTCCAAAATATCTTGCTCAAACCCTAAATCTTATCGCACTTAAACCCTAGGACCGGGGATTTACAATAAAAATCCATTTAAAAATCAAAGTCCGGATAGAACTTAACCCTTCTGCAAATCAGTGCAGTTATCTGCCATAAATGGAGAAGATAAAATCAAATGCAACTTGCATTCATTCGCATCTGCAAATAAATGCCTCCATTAATTCTGCTGGTGAGCCGGATGAGTCACCACTTCTCCATCAATTTGATCTCCGTAAATCCATCTCTGAGTTGAAATGGTCTCCATGCTATCAAGTCTGCAATAAATTTGCTATTGAATGCTTCTCACCGGCGACTTCTCTCCTAGCATGGCGGTCCTTGACTAAATCCGCACTTTATCTTTGCCTTTATGGTCTTTCCCGGTTGTCCCGTAAGTGCCAGGTGGAATCCTGCATGAAAGACAAAAAGATGCATTAGATTAGCATTTTAATTAAATCAGAAGCTTAAAACATTAAAAACAGATTAAATCCGCAAAATAAGCTTGCATGTCGGCCTCTGTTTGTCCCATTCACGCTTTGACACGTGTCGCTACCCCAGGAAGCCTTCTGTTTCCCGTCGGAATGCACTTTCAGGTCAACTATGACTTTCTCTCTCCTGCAGCGATTCTGCGACATGTCGCGATTTCGCGACATGTCGCGAAATCGCGACCCTGGCAGAGCATCGGCAACTTCCTCCCTCGTCGGCCGCGAAAACGCGACATGTCGCGATTTCGCGACATGTCACGAAATCGCGACCCTTCCTGGCCTCCGTACGCTTCTTGATTTTCAGCCGCGATTCTAGAACACGTCGCGATATCGCGACAGTTCCGTACCTGCATGCGTTGACCGCGTTGACCGCGATTTTGGAACATGTTTGCGACTTAACCGATTTTTCATCCTGCAGCCCATTTTCTCTCTCCTGCCGTGAAAATACGACATGTCGCGATTTCGCGACATGTCGCAAAATCGCGCCCTCCGTACAGCTTGCTTCTCTCTCCAAAAAGCGTCGCGATTTCGCGACATGTCACGAAATCGCGACCTTTCTGGAACTTAGCCGCATTTTGACTTACCTATCGCGATATCGCGACATTTCCGAAAATGGAAGTGTCGCGATATCGCGACACTACCAAAAATGGAAAGTTTGATTTTTCGGTGAATTATGCAACTTGTTTTCGTTTTTTCTCGGTAACGGTGCAAGATTTTGCTTGTGCATGAATGATTCTAGCATGTAAAAAGTGAATTCTTGGATAACACAGCTAGAATGCAAGAAAAAGCACAACTTTAAAAAGGAGGCAAGCAAAATTTGGATTTAAAACTGAAAATGACCAAGAGGGTCCCTGCTGCAAAAATGGAAGTTCATAATTTTCTAAGGATGGAATCTCATTTTTCAGTGGGGGTGTGTTGCTTATCAACAACTAGAGAACATTACCAGAGGGCCACTACCATCAAAACAGTCGGGGAAATGCTGCCGATTTGAGTTTGACTGTAATTCATCCCTTATCAAGACGAATTCTACTATAATTCGTCCCCGGGTAGGACGAATTCGCCTACGACAAAATGCCGAAGTAATCCTGCCCAAATGTCACGTCTCGGGATCTCCAAAAGTCCTACAAACATAGGGGTTAGCTAATTGGGGGCATTTTGGGACGACCCAGATGGTCGGATTTCCCCAATTTGACCTCCATCAACGGGAATTTGATGTCGTTACCTGCAAGTTAGTGAGGACCACAAAAGCGACAAAACATGATAATATTTGATCAAAGTCTTATGAAATCAAAATTATAAACTATCTAAACAGCATAAAATGGAATGGAATATAAACAAGTGACAAAAGAACAAATTAAAATGAAACTAAGAAGTGCGGGGCGCCCGGGCGGGCCGCCCACCGTTAGAACTTGATTTCGGCACCAATCCACTTGGGATGGGCCCAAAATCTCTTGTAATGGGTTGTCGGCGAATTGGTAGATCAATGTGGTCAAATGTCGGGTTTTGGGTCCGGATTCACACTTCCAATAGCCACCCAATAACCTCTCTTGTGAAAGAGATCAAGGATGTGGAAGAGGTGAATCAAAAGGGTAAAGTGTGGTATTCAATTTGGCAGCACTTCGTTGCTTGAAAATGCCTCCAACTTGTCTTCTTTTGGGTGGGAAAGTCCACCATTTTATAGACCCAGGGGGTCTCTTTGGAGGGGCATGCATAGGTGCCATGTGGCAGCCATGCCTTCTCAAGAGGGAGGAGACTCCTCCCTGACTTGGGCTTCCATGACTGCCCTTGTGACAGTCCTCTAATGCCCAATTGCCCACCTACACGTGCATGCAAGGCAGGAGGCATTAATTGACTGTCCTCGGCTGCCACTTGGCACCATTTTTCTTTTTTCCCATTGAACCTGGAATTCGTCCTCACCCAGAGCGAATTCAGAATTCGTCCCTGGGTGAGACGGATCCCAATTTGAATTCGTCCCTGGTCGGGACGGATACTAAGCAAAGTGCCTGAATGTGCCAAATTGCCTTCTGACCTTCCAAAATTGCTACAAAAGTGGTTAGGACCACTGTTTAACCTTTGAGGGCTGCCCTAGGGGCTGTGTGTGTCAAAGCGATCAGTGTTTGTAGTCACATAATCGGATTGGTGTTGTTTTGGTGTCTACAGATGCCCCTTTTTGGGATGCGTTGTGCATGGCGCAGCGTCGAGCAAAAATAGATAACCAAAGCACTAATGATTAGGGTTTCTTGGTAACCTAACCAAATTTTGATGCCCCAAGTATGGAAAGGGCATGCATTCTTGAATCCTTGCTTCTGACGAGCTAAGGAATTTGATTTCAAGTATTAACCTATTTTGGTGAGGTGTGACTTGAGCTTGGACATTGATCAGTCATGATTAGGCAAAGGGCGCAACCTTTTGTCCACAGGGGAACCTTGTGTTCATGCTTTGGGAATGCCAAGTGTTTGATCAATTTGTGATTATTGCTTGTTTACTGCCCCAAGCAGGAGCGTAATTGTCTTTGTCAATGATTCTTTGAATGCATGTCGTTTTCCTTAATTGGGTGTGTGTTTGTTGATTGGTGACTAAGTGTGACTACCCCCTCAAGCGACGAATCGATGAGGGAATGACCTTCGTGAGAAAAGCGACGAGTCGCTTGACCCAAGATGACTTTTGCAAGGGTGCCTTTAGATGGTTTAGCGTTTAAGCATGTGCAATTTTTTTGACATTTAGACCTATTTTTGGTGGGTGTTAACCCTTTTTGCGACATTTTTGGAGCTGAAATTGGCAAAAATCCGTCCTCTCGTGGAGCGGTCCGGCTATGGTAGCCTTCTTAGGGAGTAGGATAGTGACAATTTGTGACCCCAACGTCTGTTTTGCATGCCCGGGATGTCAAGTGCAACAACACTCTCATCGGGCAAGTTTATTAGCTATTTTAGTGCATTTTTGTTCAATTTTTGATGTTTTTTGAAATTTTTGGTATTCATCCCAGGGTGGGACGAATACTAGCTTAGAATTCGTCCCAGGGCGGGACGAGCACTAACCAGAGTGCTCATCCTAGGGGAAGATGAATTTAAGCTCAAAAGGCCTATTTAAAGGCCAAAACTAGGGTTTGGGCTCATTTGCATCTGATTTTTCTTGCGATTTGGAGCTCTAGGGAGAAGGAGGTTAATTTTGCGAAGCGAAGCGCTGCCGAATTTCTCCTGCCATCATGAGTGCACAAACCGGCTCGAGCGGCGAGCCGAAGCGAGACCAGTAAGTGTTCCTAGTTTTATTACTTTTGTTTTAAAACTGCAAGTGTTTTGTTCAATTATTTTTGTGATGATGTTTTTCAAAATTTTAAAACTTAAACCCTGAAACTGAGCTGAAGACAACTAAGACTTAGTGTACAACTAAACGTAGCGAAAAACCTAGGGAGAGAATTTTTATTTTCCTTATAACTAAACCCTAGGATAAACAGAACGTATAAACCCTAAGACTTAATTTTTATTGTTTTTTTTTTGAATTTTTGTTATATTTTTAAATTAATCAATTAGGATTAGAAACCCTAGAACTGAAAAATTAATTTTTAAATTTTGTTTTGTTTTATTTTTTGGAATTTATCAATTAGGATTAGGAACCCTAGAACTAAAAATTTAATAATTGTTTTTAAATAATAAACTAGAACTGAAAAATTAATTTTTTTTGAATTTTGAATTTTTGTTTTTAAATTAATCAGTTAGGATTAGAAACCCTAGAACTGAAAAATTAATTTTTTTTGAATTTTTATGTTTGTTTTTTTTTTTTGCTGTACATTGGTAGGCAATGTGGTATATTCATGTTATTGTTGTACAGTTCTTTTCCATGATTTTAATGTTTTTGAATTGTTTTCTTTTGCAGGTTGTTAGGAGTCGATACCGTGTACCCACTGCTTTCACTGAAGCATGGGGGGGCTGACTGAGGCTGACTGGGAGTGGCTTGATGCCCTTGGGCTCAAGCAAGTGGCTCGACTAGAGCCTGTGGTCGTGGATCAGGCCTATTTGATGGCCCTGATCAATCTTTGGGATCCGTGGACCAACACCTTCCATCTCCCAACAGGGGAGATGACTGTGACTTTGGAGGATATCTATCGGCTTCTACGGATTTTGATAGATGGACTACCGATCAGGACATCGCCGCATGATCAGCGGACAGTTGTATTGACGAGATGCTTTGGGCATGGGGAGGAGCTGGGTGTGGAGGATCCACTGGAGAGGGCAGAGGGCGACTGCTAGATTGGCAGGATTTTGGTCCGATGGTGGCTAGAGAGGGGGGTGTTGGGCGTGAGGCACGCATTCCTTATGGGCCTCATGTCCAACATGTTGTTACCTGACTCGTCAAGTGCGAGGTTCCCATGGAACCTGCTGGATTTGGTTTGGCAGTTGGTAGAGTGCCCGACAGAGGCACCGCTTATTATGAGATGGGGACAGACACTATTGGCACAGCTCTATGGGGAGCTGTATGAGGTCCGCTGTCGGCAGTGGAAGGGGATTAGTTGTAGCTACCTGTTGTAGTGTTGGGCTTGGCAGCACATAGTAGTGGAGAGGCCATCCGGGTTACCATGGATGACTCGAGCGGAGATGGAGGATAGGGAGATAGGTTATGCAGTTCTATGGCGGCGGTCTGGGGAGCAGGGGCATAGTCGACGATGGGCAGGTGTCGTAGGGCACTATGTCGATACCTTCTCTCGGCTTACTCCAGGGGAGGTGGTTTGGCACCCTTATCGGGACTGTCTAGCCTGGCCGGAGGCTAGAGAGTGGCTTCGACGGGTACGTAGAGAGCGATGGCTGATTAGGCGACACGGGATCGAGCATGAGTTCTTCTCATACAGTCGGGTGACCCGATAGTTTGGGGTGCGCTAGGGGTTGCCTGGTGAGCCCATGGTCTATCGATGCCAGGGGGATGAGAGGACTCTGGACCGACCGGTCATCATGCCACTGGGCGAGGATTCAGACATGGTGATCGACGTCCCAGACGTGGATGACATTGGGACTACCATTGAGTATGACTCATGGTGGGTACTGTGATGATGGCGAGGCGAGGGGCCATTGGGAGGTGCGAGGGTAGCTACCACGGGCGGGGAGGGTGCCGAGGCACCAGGTGATGACTGGGGAGCTCCATTGGAGGATGCAGAGATGGTAGAGGTGGATGGTATGGATGCGGATCTTGGGGCTCCGGATCAGCCGGAGATGCAGGACATCACGGAGCAGTGGGAGCCAGAGTAGGATACTGTTCCAGAGATGCCCATGCCTCGGGAAGATGCGACGGACACGGATGTAGGGTTACGTGCTGAGATTGCATGGTTGGAAGGGTTGCTACGAAGGTGAGATGAGGAGTTGGGGGAAGCTCTGCAGGAGAGGGATCTCCTACGGATGCAGCTAGCAGAGCGAGAGAATGCATTAGCTGCTTCTCATCAACGAGATGGGGGTACTGATGCGGCACGAGAGAGGGATCTCTTACGGACGTAGCTGGTAGAGAAGGATAGGGCTTTGGTGCGGTGCGAGGAGAACTTGGTGACGTATCACCAGTGAGAGATGGAGTCGTTGCGGCAGCGATTAGAGCTGGAGGCAGAGATTAGCCACCTTGGTGGGCGGGTCCCTACATTCAGCATAGGCGGATCATCGTGTCGCTCGAGAGGGAGTGAGACTGAGCAGTCAGCATCCTCTCGGTGCAGGTGACTAGATGAGGGGGGCGAGTAGGCATGATGTGGGGGCTAGCAGCAACCGCCCTGAGGGGTCCCATAGGACCCACACCATGGGGGGTAGTTCCCGTCGCACCGATCCTGCGTGATCATGGTGGCCGACGCCCTAGGCTTGGGGGTTTTTGAGCTTTTGGATTGTGCGGGGTCAGATGACCGATTATTGTAGCCTACGGGCATTTTTGATGATATATACAGATGACTTTATTTTGTTTATGCACATGTGATGATTTGATTTTATGCATGATGAGTGATGAATATGGATGTATGCATGTTAATTTATTTTGATGGATGCATATGTTATGATGAATGCAAATGTTTTTGATGTATATGTGATATGCAAAATGTAATGGATGAATTGAATTTGTGTTGTTTGGTTAGGGCACCATAGACTGTTTAGGACTTTGTGATTTTGTTGTTAGGCGATTGCTGTGGTAAATGACTTTGCATGTATACATGTGGTTTTTTTTTGTATTTTCTGATGGTATTGCAAGGATGAAAAGTAGCGCAATTGGTTTAGAAATGTAGCTAAGGTTTTCTGAGACTCAGACGGTTTTAACTCACTAGCCATGACTGTACTTTATCTTACAAGACTTTTGAACAAGGTATGAATCGGACTTGTCTTTGACCAAGTTATTTCACATCCCTGTGTGTGCAATTGAGTTCATTTATGTGGTATTTGTCAAGATACCGCCAGTGCCAGATAGGCTATCAACCAAACTCGTATCGAGGATCACCTAATTAGCTCCACTAACTCCTTTATTGTATTTAGTCAGATTAATCTATGGTGCTATCTAGGATACCATAAGCTAGCTCATCCACATGCAAACATTGATCCGTACACAAGTTAATGTGGCGAGATATATCGTCATGCGGGAGGTTTACCGCCAGTGACCGATAGGCTATCAACCAAACCAGTACTGAGGCTTGCCTCATGACCTATCGAAATGCTGAGAGTTCCAGGGATTCAAGTTCGACTCCCTTCTTTTCTTCTATTGTATTGGGATACTTGCTCGTTGGTAGTGATAAAAATCACTATTTATTTTTATATATTTTTCTTTTGAGCAAGGGATTTGGATTCGAGTGATAAGAATCACTATTGTATGTGCTTTTTGATGTATGCACTCTGGGATATCAAATTTTGGTGTTTTGACTTTTGCAAATTTTTGATGTTTTGCAACTATTGAGAACTTGGGATTCTTGGGGAATTGGGTAGGGAAGATGCTTGTCCTTTTGCCAACTCTCAACATTCTTTGGGTCATTCGCACAGGGGGATGAGCAAGATAGCCATTTCGCTTATGGTGACCTGGATTGCTGTGCAGGTTTCATCTTTCGTTCACACAACTTGGGAATTTTTATGTGTTTTAATTTGTGTTGGGATGCTACGTAACAAGGTGTGATCCAAGTAGAACTCTACCTTCATAAAATCTGTCTGACTTGGTACAGTACGTGGCTAGAAAGCAAAATTACGACTGAAAGATGAAAACTCTTGATACATTCGAAGACAACTGACTTTAGTGTGGTAAAAAGCAGTAAATGGCATGTTTTTGTTGTTTTTTTTTTGGATTGCTTATAAAATGGAAAAATGTGGAACAAGATGGACTAGCAGAGCAATTACAACCTATGGTGCCTTTGACCTGTATGACCACAAATATGCAATGTATGGATGCGATGCTTAATGCAGCTATATATTTTTGTATTTTTGATGGATTGATTTTTGTGAATATGAAGATGAGATGTGAGAAGAGCTTTTTATTGATGAATTTGAGCATGCCTGGAAATGAGATGCAAATTTTTGTTGTTTTTGATGATTTTTGGATTTTTCTTATTTTTGACCAAGCGATTGTGGGAATCCTTGGAGCATTTTGGGGTTGACCAAGCGATTGCAGGAATCCTTGGAGCATTTTTGGGATTGACCAAGCGATTGCAGGAATCCTTGGAGCATTTTTGGGATTGACCAAGCGATTATAAGAATCCTTGGAGCATTTTTGGGATTGACCAAGCGATTATAGGAATCCTTGGAGCATTTTTGGGATTGACCAAGCGATTATAGGAATCCTTGGAGCATTTTTTGGGATTGACCAAGCGATTATATGAATCCTTGGAGCATTTTTGGGATTGACCAAGCGATTGCAGGAATCCTTGGAGCATTTTTGGGATTGACCAAGCGATTATATGAATCCTTGGAGCATTTTTGGGATTGACCAAGCGATTATAGGAATCCTTGGAGCATTTTTGGGATTGACCAAGCGATTATAGGAATCCTTGGAGCATTTTTGGGGTTGACCAAGCGATTGTAGGAATCCTTGGAGCATTTTTGGGATTGACTAAGCGATTATATGAATCCTTGGAGAATTTTTGGGATTGACCAAGCGATTATATGAATCCTTGGAGCATTTTTGGGATTGACCAAGCGATTATATGAATCCTTGAAGCATTTTTGGGATTGACCAAGCGATTATATGAATCCTTGGAGCATTTTTGGGATTGACCAAGCGATTATATGAATCCTTGGAGCATTTTTGGGATTGACCAAGCGATTACATGAATCCTTAAAGCATTTTTGGGATTGACCAAGTGATTATATGAATCCTTGGAGCATTTTTGAGATTGACCAAGCGATTATATGAATCCTTGGAGCATTTTTGGATTGACCAAGTGATTTTATGAATCCTTGGAGCATTTTTGGGATTGACCAAGCGATTGTAGGAATCCTTGGAGCATTTTTGGGATTGACCAAGTGATTATATGAATCCTTGGAGCATTTTTGGGATTGACCAAGCGATTATATGAATCCTTGGAGCATTTTTGGGATTGACCAAGTGATTATATGAATCCTTGGAGCATTTTTGGGATTGACCAAGCGATTATATGAATCCTTGGAGCATTTTGGGGTATGACTCTCTCAGATGTGGAATGGTCACAAATGACTGATATTCAAGGGTTCTGTTTCCTTGATTCCGTCAAGAGAAGCTAGCCGGTATGTCCCGGGTCCTATTTTGCTATCAATGACATATGGACCTATCCAATTTGCCATGAATTTGTCCCTTAGGTGGGACGAAAAACTAGAGTTCTGTTGGTTTTCCTTCAAAACCAAATCACCAACCCGAAAGTCCCTCAGGTGAACTTTCATGTTGTAAGCTTTCTTAAGTCGCTCTTGATAGATACGTAAATGCTCGAGAGCATTAACGCGTCGTTCATCAAGCAACGTAAGCTGGTCTAATCGGGCCTACCACGCAGCATCATCATCGATGAACTCTTGCATTGATATGCGCAGGGAAGGAATTTCCAACTCTAGAGGCATGACTGCCTCGGAGCCATACACGAGCGAAAATGGAGTTGCCCCAGTGGGCGTCCGAATGCTAGTGCGATAAGCCCATAGGGCAAGTGGGATTTGGATGTGCCAATCCTTATGACTATCTGTGACCATCTTTTTAAGGATGGCAACTAGCATTTTGTTTGATGCTTCTGCTTGCCCATTCGCCTGCGGATAATAGGGTGTCAAAAAATTGTGCTAAATTTTGTACTTTGTGGTCAAAGCACGCACGTCTTTGTTCTTGAATGGTGTCCCATTATCCGAGACTATTTTGGATGGAATACCAAAATGACATATGATGTTATGCAAAATGAACTCCACAATGCGGGGTCCTGTCGTAGAGGTAAGCGAAACTGCTTCCACCCACTTGGTAAAATACTTTGTGGCCGTTATGATAAATGTGTGATGGCCTGACGATGCAGGGGAGATCTTTCCAATTAGATCGAAGCCCCACTACAAAAATGGCCAAGTGGATTGGACTGTCTGCAAGGCCTGGGAAGGTACATGCATCAAATTGGCATGGTGTTGACACTTCACGCACTTCCTGACATATGCGCAACAATCTCGCTCTAAATATGGCCAATAATAGCCCATGCGAAGAATGCACTTTGCGATGGCCATACCACTGAAGTGGCCACCACATGTACCATCGTGCGCTTGGGCGATCGCCCAAGTGGACTCTTGTTGGTCCAAGCAACGAAGGAGGATTCCTTCATAGCTGCGATGGTACAAAATGTCTCCTATCAAGACATACTTAGCCGCTTTCTGCTTGAATGCTCATTTTGCGGCATGTGTCAATCCAAGCGGGAGATTACCTAACTTGAGGTAGTCTCTAATGGGTAAATACCAGTCCTATTGATCAGAAACCTCGATAGTATGAACAACCAATCCCTCTTGAAGTTCATCCCTAGAAAACGCTGAGTGGGATAGAACTTGTAAGAATAGCGTTGTGTTGCTATTAATGGGAGTAGGGGAAAACAAGGACCCCCAGTTGGCATGTTTCAGATGATCGTGGATTCGAGAGAACTTATCCGAGGATGGTTCAATCTGGATCATGTGGATTCCTGGCATCAAGTCAGAGCTTGCACGCTCCATCACGGATTGCGATAGGGTTTTGACTTGAATGGTTGTCATATCACCGGAAAGGTCTTGCGGGATTAGTGACCCCAAGGAGGCCATTGTGTCCGCAAAATGATTCGATGACCGAGGGAGTGCCTCGATGTCATACCACTCAAGTTTTGCCAAGAATTTGTCCACAAGGGCTTTATAAGCCTACAAAACTGGGCATTTGCATTGGAATACCCCTTTGACTTGATTGACAATTAATAGTGAATCACCAAAGATGTTCAGTCATTTGATGTTCATGGTGATTGCTGTCTGAAGACCTATGAGCAAGGCTTCATACTTTGCATTATTTTTGGTGCATGGGAAATTTAATTTAAATGATAGGGGCATTGGAGCGCCCTATGGTGTGAAGAATACTATTCCCATGCCACCACCTTGCTCACATTTAGAACCATCAAAAAATAGGGTTATGTCAGCCTGTGACTCAGGCTCATCAGAATCTGGCGATTCTGAGACATGGAAGACCCCATCATCGGGTAGTTCTATGACTAGAGGCTGATCATCTTCAAGAGGAGCCTCTGCTAGTTGATCGGCTATGACTTGTCCTTTGATAGATTTTTGTCCGATAAACTCTATGTCAAATTCTATCAACAACATGATCCATTTTGCCGTGCGACTACTATGATAAGTATGACTCATCATGTATCGCAATGGATTCTCCTTAGACACAACATACGTAGTGTTGCTCAGCATGTAGTGGCATAGCTTTTTGGTAGCAAACACCACTGCCAAGCAGAGTTTCTCGACGTATGCATAGTTAAGTTCATAACTGACCAGGGTGTGGCTAAGATAGTAAGTAGCCTATTCTTTGTGAAGTTCATTCTTTTGGGCCAGCATGGCACCCAGTGCCACCTTAGTAGCTGAGATGTATAAGTAGAATGACACTCCTGGTCTAGGTGGTGCCAATACTGGTGGCGAAGCCAAGTATTGTTTGATGTCATCAAAGGCCGATCGGCACTCGTCATCCCAGTGAAATGTAACCCCCTTGTGCAATAATTTGTTCATGGGTCGACACTTGTCAGATAGCTGCGCTATGAAGCGTTTGATTGATGCGACCTTTCCCTGCAGACTTTTGAGCTGCTTAATGGTAGTTGGGGGAACCATTTCAAGGATTGCCTTGACTTTATTTGGGTCCACCTCGATGCCTCACTTTGAGACTATGAAACCCAAGAGTTTTCTAGATGTGACACCAAATACGCACTTCTTGGGATTTAGTCTGACTTTATGCTCCATGAGGCGATCGAGGATCTTGCTTAAGTCATCGAGATGATCTGAGCGCAAAAGAGACTTGGCTAACAAATCATCCATGTAATCTTCCAAAGTTTTATGCATGTAATCATGGAAGATGTACGTCATGGCACGTTGGTAGGTGGCGCCAACATTTTTAAGGCCAAAAGGCATGACCTTATAACAAAATGTCCCCCAAGGCGTTGTGAATGCCATTTTTAGTTGATCCTCGGGATTGATACGAATCTGATTGTATCCCAAGAAACCATCCATGAGGGATAGCATTTCGTGACCTGCTGTAGCATCTACCAACACGTCGATGCTTGGCAAGGGGAAATCATCCTTAGGACTCGCTTTGTTTAGATCTCAAAAATTAGTGCATATGCGAATCCTCCCGTCGGGCTTTTTGATGGGCACCATGTTGGACAACCATGGCGGATAATCCATGCAGATGACAAACTGTGCATCCAACAACTTTTGCAATTCATCTTTGACCATCAAGGCCACTGTTGGGTGCATCTTACGTAGTTTTTGCTTAACTGGCTTGATTGTCGGATCAAGCGTTAGATTATGCGTGACTAGCTACGGATCTAGCCCCGGCATGTCTTTGTATGACCATGCAAAAACCTCCTTCTTCTCTTTGAGAAGGGCAATGTAGTCGACTTGCTCTTCAGGGGATAAGCTTACCCCTAGCTTGATAATCTATGGATTCATTGGATCTAAGCCGATGTCTACGTCAGTCATCTCCTCGACCGACATGTGGGATCCGTCCTCCAACTGATGTGGAGTCGGGATCAAATGGATATCATTAGCTGGGTTTAAATCTGCGTTGGGAACCTCGGGTTCCTCTTCAGCCTGAAAGATATCCTGAGTTGTCCCTGGGGTAAAATGAGGCATTTTACCGAAATGCCAATACTTTGATGGGGATGGAGGTGAATTGACGTGATCCCAGTCGATGGCATCTATGTCTAGATGCAAGGACCATGCTGGATCGACCAGATTGCGGAGGGGGGGGGGAAAAAAAAATGGAGATCATGTGGATGAAATGAACTTGGTCTCCATTACCATGGGTGTGATGACTCAAACATTCTGGATGTTCTCTGTGTTTTGGATCTGGTTCTGTAGGTACTGGCACGAATGGATCGGCCCTATGTGCTGATAGGAAGACAGGGTCTTCCCTCGGCACTGATGTCATTATAGGGTCTCGGGGTGGACGGTGCTCATCATAAACTTGGAGCCATGGATCCAACACTTGGTCCCACCCTGCTGGGTCTACGTACCACTCATGCCCTGGAAGTATGCCCATCTGTGCAAATAAGTCATCAATCTCTAAGGGACGTCGTTGTTGCAGTTGTTGCCTTTGTTGCATTTGTCGCATGTGGTTGAGATAGGCCATCTCAGTTTCATCTTTCGAATCGCTGTCAGAGATCCAAAAATGTTCATTTTCTTCAACAACTGCTTGCGAGATTAAGGGCTCACCTTGTTCTAGCAAATTAATCTGGTCCCATTGTTGTTGGTCCACGCTCCGTGGGGGGACCTGATTCTCTTGACACAACACTGGCTCGATTGGAGCCTCTAGAGGGAACAGATTTAAAAATATCTCTTGCCGCTTATTCATGGGAACCTCCTATGAGTGATCACTATCGGATCCGAAGGGAACATATGACACTGGTTCATGTTCTGCTTCATCCTTCGAAGATCCTTCTAGACATTGTTTATGCTCTCCTTGAAAGTGAGTTCCCAAACTTTCACCTCTCTCTAGCAAAGGAGAAGGATTACTGATGTTACCAAGGGTGGTTGTTGACCATGGGAGGTAATATCCCAATGTATATGTTGTGTTTGGGTTGGCATAAGGATCTGATGCCAATCCACCCTTGTTGCCTATTCCTAGGCCTTGCATGTTTTCCACCAAGATGTCTAAGGGAAGGGGGTGGTTGAACCCTACTCTCCGACTTGTCATAAGGCATTTGGTATCTTGGCTGGAAAAGGACACGCACTCCTTGCTCATACCTGCCTAGCCCATATCCATGCCAATTGCATTGGCCAAGATATTTCAGAGCAAAGTCCGGGTTAGACAGATAGTTGACATTTTTTGCAAAAGGCTCTTCGTCCTCGTCCTTTTGCATGCATGGCTCAGCACCATGGTCAAGGCCCCCATACACAAAATTGGTCTGGTTCGGTGGGTAGCCTAAAGGAAAAACTGTCCCGATGGGGAGGCGAGGTCTCCCTATGTCTTGCACTGACTCTAGCATGGGCGTTGCTACAACATTCCGCACTAGATACTCCCCCAGGCCCGTGTTGGCCATTTCAACAGTAATTGTTGGCGATTGAGAGGGAGGGAACGGAAGCCCTTCTGGAGTCCATTCCATGTTGGGTGGACTAGGAGCCTCAGCTTCCATTGTGCTAGGTATCTCTTCTATTGAGATGGTTGATATTGTTGGCAGCGCCTCTTCCAGGGGTTGAGCCTCTTCCAGGATTTGTTTCCCTTTGTCCTTCTGTTTAGCCATGACAGGTGGCATTGGTAGTGAAGGAGCGGATGATGAAGATGCACCTGGTTGGGGTTTTGATGGATTAGTCACCAGTGGTGCTCATGGCATCGGACCCTGTCTAGATGGATTTAACTAGAAATCCAAGTGCGTCGATGGGAGGGTCGATTGCGGCATCAACTGCACCGCATTGCAATATTTGAAGGGTTCTAAGTCCGTCGAGACTACATGTACTTCTCCTTCAAATGCATACTTCAAACACTCGGTGAGCTATCGAAGGGACGCACTTCATGTCCCCGATCCATGGTCGCCCTAGCAATATGTTGTACGCCATCTCGCCTTCCAAAATATGGCACAATGTAGGTATCATCTTTTGTCCTACCTAAATGGGTAGAACAATTGTGCCAACTATCGAGCATATCGCATCATTGAATGCTCGCAGTGTGTAAGTGGAAGCGGTGATATGAGAGGCTAGCAGCTTCAGATGTTTCAATGCTTCTGTAGTAATGATGTTACTAGACGAGCCAGTGTCTACCAACACTCTCTTATACGGGATCCCGTTGACCCGTGCGATAACGTGCAGGGGTGGATCTGCCATGTCATCAGATACTGATTTAACTTCATCTTCTCGAAAGGTAATGACTGGCTTCGTGCATCATTTTACATGTCCCACGAAATTATTGAAAGAATTCACTTCGTGGGGCTGCAACTCGATGGCTTTCAAAATCTCCATGAGAGCTTCCCGATGGGGCGCTGATTGCTGTATGAGCTCATATATGGAGAGCCTAGCCGACGTGGTCCACAAACTCTACGTGAGTTTGGTCCGTATCATGACCTTGGGTCTAGGCGGAGGTAACTACACAGGGTGTTGTTGAGGTTGCGACGTTGCTGGAACTTCTCTTGTGGCTGCCTCGGGGGCAACTCTTGGGTATTTCTTGTTCTTGGTCACTATGCTGATCATTCCCACATACCCTTGCATGGGGAAATTTTGTCGCACCTCATTGACCTGAAGGGGTTTTTCCTGTGCCTCATGGGCAGGCAAGGGATCCTTGAAGACCCCCATCTGCTGGTTATTTGGTGCTATGGGGTTGTCCACTGCCAATGTTTTATTATCAATCAAGTCTTGTATCAATCCTTTGAATTTCTAGCATGCATTCAGGTCATGTCCCCTTCGCCTGTGGAACCTACAATACAAATCCTCTCTGTATCCCTTAGGCTTGGGAGCGTTAGGATCTATGGTTTGGATCTCTGGAAGGGTGATTAAATTTGTCACTGACAAGCGGTCAAATAGGGAGTCCCTAGACTCCGTATAAGGGGTGTATTGTCGCTTAGGGCGATGCTACTGATTTTGCTCCTATTTTTTATTTTCTCTTTCATAATTATTAGGAGGCACTACCTGATAATTAGCCTTTTGAGGCTGTATTTCTTGTGCAGGCTTAGGAACATTTATCGCAACTTGATTAACCACAGCGGGTTTTGGTTGCGTAGTCCTTGTCTTTGTATTTTTGTTCCACTCTTTCTTTTTAGGTTTGGCAATTTTGCCATCCTGTATTTTGATCTCTTCGATAACTCTGGCTTGCGCCAGAGCTTCTTCTAAGGTGGCGTATTGTTGCAGCTGCAATAGCCCAGAGATTGATCTCAGACAACTTCATGAAAACATTTGTGTGAGGTCGGACATAGGGGGAAGGTAGGGTAGCTTAGAAAGTAGAGCCCTCCATCGATTCCCGTAGGCCGCCATTGTCTCTTCCTCATATTTCCTGAGGCTGGCCAGGTCACTCAGTGACGCCTTCTTCTTGGTGTTGAAGGCGAAACGTTCAAGGAATGCATCCACTAATTGATCCAAATTATTGATGTTGTGCTTCGGCAACTGGGTGAACCAATCCGAGGTAGGGCCTACGAATGTGGTTATGAATGTCCTTAGCAATAGCGCATCATTATCCTGAATGCCAAAGCATTGGCTCAGGAATCTCGTCACATGCTCTTGAGCATCCTCTTCACCCTTAAATATTGCCAATTGAGGCAACTTGAAATGTTCAGGGTAAGAAGGTGCGGGCACTGATGGATGCACCGGATGACTACGGAGTTGGCGTAACATGGGATTTTGGGGCCCATAAGCTTTGGTTTCCATAGACTCCAAATGCTCTAATAGCGCTTTGTATGCATCGAAAGATTTAATCTCTTCCTCTTTTGTTTGCTCCCATTGTGAGTTATGGGAGACTGGAGGCCTATGGAGGGGTGGCCGGATAGCACCCCCTCCGCCTTGATAGGGCATTTTGGCCCGCTCTACTTCTGGTTCATACTCCTCGTAAACTTCCTGAGGAGTCTCTGGGCGAGACCTATGACCCTGAGTGGGTCTCCGCGGAGGGTACCCATCATTGTTTCGGGGAGTGGCCTCCCTCTCAGGTCTATGGGGTCTCGGAGGCAAAGCTTGACGAGGTCGCGGAGACCTATCCTACACCAAGGGATTATGCCTCTCAAATGGTTCCACTTTTTGGGTGCGAGGGGTTGGAACCCTCTCAGGTAAGTTATAAAGCAGCTCGTCTGCTTCGCGCTGAATGCGCTCTTTGTTAAGGCGGTATAAGCGCTCTAACTGCTGATGATCTTGCTCAAGCCGCATGATCTAGGCTTGGCGGGTGGCATGTCTGGCGACTGCCAGGTCAATTTGGTCTACCATATTGGGCTTAGGAGGCTTGAATGTTTCTCCTATGTATTTGCCTCGGTCTTGATGATCCGAGATTTCAATGGGTCGCTTCCCTCTATCGAGGTTGGCGGCATTTACCTGAGGCTCTGGCCTCGATGTGTGACCATGGTATCTAGCAGGTGCGGAAGCGCAAGGCTCCCATGCTGTATATTGCTCTCGAGGAATTTGATGGTCTTCCTCGTACTCCCTTTCATGGGTGTGAAAGGGGTGGGCGGAGTTAGCTCGCCCTGTGTGGAGAGCCCTGCGCTCTGGGTTTTGTCTTTCGGTTCTAACAATGATGGGAGGCAAAGGAGAGATGCCATAGTCACGTTGTCTCTCCTCATGGGCACTATGCCTCTCTAGCGCTTCGTTGCATGGTGGCCACTCATATCTAGCCTCTAAAGGCGGTCTTCTATTTACGTTGAGTGCCACATGTAAAGCTTCTTCCCGAAAGGGGCTGTGCTGAATGGGCGTGTCCCCTAGAGGGGTGTCCCTATAATTCCACCTTGACATGGAATGATGTGGACTCTCTTGTGGTCCAGACCGCCAAGGCGGTATGGCCAAGTCCTCAGGGCTAAAGCGAAGGTGACTTGTGCCCGCTCTTTGTACACTTTCCACAGCTTCTGCCCTTGATTGGGCTTGGCTATGGGTGCACACCATTGTGGTGCTCTTCTACAAGCTAAGCAGATTTTTATCTTTTTGTTTATGATTTTTTTTTTGTTACACTAAGTAGCAATGAACACACACATACACAAACGGTGATTATCTCTTTTAAAGATTAATGGTGTGTCCTAGACTGGTTTTAGTGCGTTTTGATGATTTTGTTTTGTTTTTGAAAGTTTTGAAGAATGTTTAAATGCGTAATGAAGGCTCATATGACTCCCATAAATGGTCGCCCCTTCAATATACCATTTCCCGGCCGATATACCAACCTCTCTATATACCCGCCCTTACGAGAGGGAAACTATAGGTACGTGAGAGCAGATGGTACATGGTACATAGGCGGTACGGAAGGGGGATTGTCCTATTAATGACACCTACCATAGAAGACTTATCCTCACACGTTGGGAATCACCCCAATGACACTCGGTCAGCTTTCGTCAGGATTTACGCCTAACAACAGTGACAATCGGGGTAAATGGATGCAAAAATCAAGCCAAGGTGGTGATGAACCCACCGTTGGTCTTGATCAAGGGCTGGGGTCTTACGACCAGCTCCTTGGTTTAAAAATGCCACGTGATGTGTGTGTGGTTCTTTTTATTAAAAATTAAAACAGGCAGAAGCAACTACTTTCCTTAAGAAGGCAAAATTGACAGAAAATAGAAACAAAAAAAGCAGAAAATGACAAGAATAGTTTAGGACCCTTACCTTTTCTCTGCATAAACTTGCTATTTTTGATCCTCGGCCCTGAAAATGTACAGACAAAAATTTGTCCCTGTGTGAGATGAATTACAGAACAGAATTCGTCCCTATCTGAGACGAATTAGAATTCGTCTCAGGGTCAGATGAATTACAGTAAGGTATTCGCCACAGGCAAAGACGAATAACAATCAGAGCTCGAACAATGGTACCTATGAGCACAAAACACAAAATTTTGATCAGTTTCTTGATCTAAAAAACCAGGGGATAGAGTCCCACCGTGATCGCCACTGAAAGCACGAGATTCTAGAAGAAAGAAATACTAATGTGATGCATTCAAAATCAAACAAACGCTTAAGTCCTAAAATGTGAAATGCATGAAATGAAAGAGACAAATTGAATGGATATAAAAGAAAGTATAGAAAACACAGCCCTTTTTATTTAACTCTCGTAATATCGGTTACAAAGATGCCTCCTCCATTTTTAGGGGCTAGGAGCATTTAAAAGAGTTTTGGTTACAATCATGACTTAGTGCTCCTCCTTTCGCATGCCCACATTTGAAATGGGCGGGCCAAAGTGTTGCCACTGCTGGTGTTGATGAATCCTTGATCCTTGCTGCTCCTCCTGCATTCAAAGAAACAAAAAAATTTTTAGTAGCACCTGTGACAAAAGATGAAGTGTTTGATCTTAAAAACCAATGGAGGATGCATGCATAAGATTAACTAAACCAATGAATAAAATGACTCCAAGTAACCTGCAATTTTGACAGAGACCAGAGAACATTACCAGAGGGCCACTACCATCAAAACAGTCGAGGAAACGCCACCGATTTGAGTTCAACTATAATTCATCCCTTATCAGGATGAATTCTACTGTAATTCATCCCCGGGTAGGACGAATTCGCCTGCGACAAAATGCCAAAGTAATCCTACCCAAATGTCGCATCTCGAGATCTCCAAAAGTCCTACAAACATAGGGGTTAGCTAATTGGGGGCATTTTGGGATGACCCAGATGGTCGGATTTCCCCAATTTGACCTCCATCAATGGGAATTTGACGTCGTTACCTGCAAGTTAGTGAGGACCACAAAAGCGACAAAACATGATAATATTTGATCAAAGTCTTATGAAATCAAAATTATAAACTATCTAAACAGCATAAAATGGAATGGAATATAAACTAGTGATAAAAGAACAACTTAAAATGAAACTAAGAAGTGCGGGGCGCCCAGGCGGGCCGCCCACCGTTAGAACTTGATTTCGGCACCAATCCACTTGGGATGGGCCCAAAATCTCTTGTAATGGGTTGTCGACGAATTGGTAGATCAATGTGGTCAAGTTTCGGGTTTTGGGTCCGGATTCACACTTCCAATAGCCACCCAATAACCTCTCTTGCGAAAGAGATCAAGGATGTGGAAGAGGTGAATCGAAAGGGTAAAGTGTGGTATTCAATTTGGCAGCACTTCGTTGCTTGAAAATGCCTCCAACTTGTCTTCTTTTGGGTGGGAAAGTCCACCATTTTATAGACCCAAGGGGTCTCTTTGGAGGGGCATGCATAAGTGCCATGTGGCGGCCATGCCTTCTCAAGAGGGAGGAGACTCCTGCCTGACTTGGGCTTCCATGACCGCCCTTGTGACAGTCCTCTAACGCCCAATCTGCCCACCTACACGCGCATGCAAGGCAGGAGGCATTAATTGACTGTCCTCGACTGCCACTTGGCACAATTTTTCTTTTTCCTGTTGAACCTGGAATTCGTCCTCACCTAGAGCGAATTCAGAATTCGTCCCTGGGTGAGACGGATCCCAATTTGAATTTGTCCCTGGGTGGGACGGATACTAAGCAAAGTGCCTGAATGTGCCAAATTGCCTTTTGACCTTCCAAAATTGCTACAAAAGTGGTTAGGACCACTGTTTAACCTCCGAGGGCTGCCCTGGGGGCTGTGTGTGTCAAAGCGATCAGTGTTTGCAGTCACATAATCGGATTGGTGCTGTTTTGGTGTCTACAACAACAATAATTCCCAACTATCCAAAAACAATAGTAGATGACACATTTACCCTCTAGGAGAGAGGGACCTCACACTAGAGGTGGGCATTAGCAGCATATGATGTGGGAGAGGACATCTAGGATCTGTGAGAGATCCAGGAGGATAAGGGAGGAGGGGAGGGAGGGTGATAGGAGAGCATCTCCTCAGTAGGAGAAGAGACCTGACTTACTCGAGAAGGGTATCATGATAGAGGAGGTGGGGGATAGCAGTGAGATGGTTGATCTATGGATGGATTTGACTAGTTTGAGAGAGGATAATACCTCTTAGAAGACTAATATTATGTCTATAGAGATGGATTTAGCATAGGTCCAGGCATAAGTGGATGAGGGAGTTGTCACTCCAGCTCCTACATATTCTTAGATGAATCATTCTAGGAGGAGCATTTTAGGAGATGAGATTATACGACCTGTTAGATGGGTAAGCTTCTATCAGGGCTTGTATTTTGTAGCCATGCCTACAGATGAAAGGCAACCATGCCCCATGAAGTTTGAGGCTCCTATTTACTTAAGATCAATGTCTTGCTCGAATGCCAAGATAGCTACCACTATAGGAGCAAGATGGTTTAGACCACCGTGACCCCTTGTGGGGATGACGATGCTCAAAGATCTAGGGCTTCTAGAGGGTGATCTATATAGAGATTATTTTTGTACTATTATGCTTTAGTGGTTGAGTATGCCTAGTTTGGAGATTGTGGCATACCGGTCTAACTCTATAGACTTTCGATATATATATATATATATATATATATATATATATATATATATATATATATATATATATATATATATATATATATATATATATTGATATTTTTGTCTTATGTGACTTCGAATTATTTAATTAATTTTTCATTTGTTTTATGATGTTCAAATTTCTCATAATCATGCTTTCTATTTTAAATATTTTGATCATGCTTAACATAAAAAAATGGTTTTGATTTTTGGTAAAGAATATTTTTGAAAAGTATGTTTTAAAATTATGAGAGAATTGATTGATTAACAATGAACCTAAAAGGTTGTTGTGTTGTTATATGACCATTGGTGGATATCAAATGATCACTAGGCATATAATTCCTAGTGTGAAATGTTTTGAGAAAAACGATTACTAGGAATTTTACCATCAGAGCAAAGTCAAAATGCAATGCATGATAATATGAAATTATTTGTTATTAAAGTGAAAATTGATATAAATAAACTCATTGTATCACATGTTTTAAGAATATTGAGAAATATGATATGATTTGAACCTAAAATTGGGAAGGATGACTTACGCTAGGCATATAATTCCTGGCATGAATTTTGAGAAAAATAATTACTAGGAATTATACCATCATCGTGAAGTCATGATGCAATGCATGATAAATTATTTTGGACTACAAGTTCTTTTGGAATAATTTATTTTGAATATTTTGAAAATTTTGAAATATCTATGTAATGAATTAATATGAATAATGATAAACTAATGTTTTCCGACAAATTTCAGTGAAATATTTTAAATTATTTCTAATAAAAATTCAAATTTATCAAGAACCAGTGTGTGACGTGTGACTTCATTATCCATATTGATTTATCATAATGATACATAATATATCAAGGATTAAATGAGTGTACTTGAGAAATTAATTTACCAATTTTGAGTGAGGTAATGATACAAGCAAACTTTTATGAACCAATGTGTGTGCAAGTGAAATGTTCATTAACCATAATTTTGTACATGCCATTGTACTAAACTACTATGTGATTCAAGTTACAAAAAATCTATCTAATCCACAATTGGACTTTGGTTTGTATAAAAGAATATCGCTAATGTGACAGACATATCAGCGGACAAAAGTATTACCCAAGGCCAAGCGGGTTGGGCACAAATCGTGAGTTATGGGGCTGACCTCATGGCTTTCAAATAACTTAGGTATTCCAGAGATTCAAGCTCATTACCCCCTTTATTTTATTTTTATTTTTGGAGTAGGGATTCTTGTCCATTTTTGAACAAGGGGATTTTATTGCTTTTGTAGTGGAACTACTTTTTCTTTTATTTTCTTTTTGTTTTATCTTTGTTTTTCTTTTTTTATTTCCTTTTATTTTCCTTTTTATTTTTATTTTTATTTTTTAGGATGCTTGCTCAGATTAGACATAGAGCAAGTAATTTTATTCCGGTAGGGAGGAGCTTGTCCTTTTTCCAATTCTCAGTATTCTAGACCATGCACATAATAGGATAGAAATGTAAACTTTTATCTTAAGGAACTAAGACTACTATGTAATATCCTTTTAGAATTTGCAACAAATAATGGTTCAAGAAGTAGCAAGATCAGTTCCCAAGACTCAAAATTTTATTTAGTGAAGTAATGGTGCTTTTTAATACAAGATAGATTTATAATAAAAGTCACAAAATCAAAATTTACTAAATATGTGATTTAAGTGAGTGGTTCAAGATAACTTTTGAATTTATCTGAAATAAAAATAAAATATAACTTGAATTTTGGAAAACAACACATACTGATGCAAAGAATGAGAGCTTAACAATTTGAAATATTTTTAGAAATTTTTCATATTTTTTTTGACTTTTTTGGTTGTTTTGATAATATGATAATTGCAAATTGAATGATGAAGAAGTTATTTAGCAATATATACGTAAATGGAATTTTTTCTTTATGCATAATATCTTTTGAGATGCATGATATTCATTGGCTCCTTAAGATATTTTCCATACAAATTAGCCAAGCGATATGCGCTTGATCCAAATTTAGCAGTGATGACAAACGGTCCAAGCCAATTAGGTTGAAATTTACCTTTTAAATATTTTATAGCATTAGTATTTTTTTATTTTCTTTATGTACTAAATCACCAATTTCAAAATACCAACTATGAACTTTCTTTTCATATGATCTTTTTAGTTTATATTGGTAAGAGTGAAGATGCTCTAGAGCATGAATATGCTTCTCATCTAGAAGATCCAACTAACTTAATCTACCAACACAATATTCATCCCCTACTTCAACATCTTGAAGTAGGAGAGCTAGAGAAGGAACTTCTAATTCAAATGGAAAAATTGCTTCAAAATCGTAGACCAAGACAAAATGTGAACACTTGTAGGAGTACGAACACTAGTTTGATTAGCCCACAAGGCAGGATATAATTGCATATGCCAGTCATGACCAGATTTATTAACCAATATTTTTAGGATTTTGATCAAGGTTTTATTAGAAGCTTCAGCCTGGTCATTTCCTTGTGGATAATAAGGAGTACACCATCAATGTTGAATTTTATATATTTGACATAATTTCTTAACATATTTGTTCTTAAAGCATGTTCCATTATCAGAGATGAGAGTTGATGGAATTCCAAATCTACATATGATTTGATTAAATATGAATTTAGACACTTGAACTCATGTGCAAGAAGCTAATGGTATAGCTTCTACCCATTTTGTAAAATAATATGTTGTTGTTATGATAAATTTATGACCATCATAAGAAATAGGATTAATTTTACCAATAATTTCTAAACGCCATTTAGAGAAGGGCCAAGGAGAAGATATAGCTTGGAGTTCCTGAGAAGGAGTGTGGACAAGGTTGTTGGCAATTTTGGGTACCTTGGGTACATTGCCCTTGCTCAAGTGTTGATGTTGTCATTGATGTCAAAGAGCGGAAGGGTTTTGTGAAAACCAAGGCAGACTAAATTATAGGTTTTGTTTAAATCCATGGTCGATAGCTTTGAAATGAGTTTTTCTTAAAACCCAAGTTAGCTCTTCGTTTTGTTGAAAAAGGTGCTCCGATGATGAAGATATTTAATTTTAAATATCCAGTTTAAATTTTATTTATTTATTTAAAATTTAAATTAATATTTTAAAATTAAATTAAAGCCTTTCACCGGCTTGTTTTCAAAGCCGACGTTGCTAGGGTTTTGCAACGGATCAATTAGGGTTTCCTGTCGACAAAGCAAGGTTAAGAAACCAAAAAATTCTAGGGTTTCATGTTGACCTAATTAGGGTTGCAGCCGACGTGTTTGAGAATGTTTTGATGGGATATTCTCTTCTATAAAAATGCGGGACTGTTGCAAGGTTGATGTGTGGGCATGATGCGATATATGCGAATGAAGTTCGTGTGCAGCAGAGTGTAAGTTGGTGATAGTTCTTTGGAGTTACAAAAAAGAGATCGCAGTGATGAGATAGTGAGTGAGTGTGTATTGACTGATCAAGAACAAAGAGAGAGATATGCAGACGACATGTTTAAAGTCTGAGGCAAAAATACGTAGATGGTAGAAGTGAGATTTCATGGAAGGTGCAGCAGAGTGAGTGGTGTAAAGAGAAGATAAGAACGCGGTATGCAGAAGTCATGTTCCGAGGGTGAAATGACAAGCAGTCTGGCTGTAGAAGTAATATTTCTGTGAAGTTGCAGTAGAGAACACGGAGAGATATAGAGGAGTGGTTGAAAAAGTGTGAATCATTTTTCACAGCAGCAGTCGAATGCCGACAAGCAGCAGAACGCAAGAAAAATAGCAAATCGTGCAAATTGAGGTGACAGTTTAATTATGCAATTTTTATTACTATCTCCAAGTTGTAGCTTGGTAAAAGGGGTTGGTGCCTCTTTCCAGTTGGAGCTGGAAAAATTGGAGTTGGTGCTCCATTCTGTTGTAGCAAATAAAATTTAGAGGTTGGTGCCTCTTACTAGTTGGTGATGGTGAATGATTATGTAAAGTTGTAGCTTTGCATTTGACTGGATTTGTATGGTAGTCCAAGCAGTATTTTTGAGGAGTAGCCACATCGGTGAACCTCGTTAAAATGTCGTGTTATGTGTGATGCTCTTAGTAATTTTATTATTTCTGTTTTAATCTACTGTAGTTTATTTAAAAGTCTAAATTGCTTTTAAGTTTTTAAAGAACACACTGATTCACCCCCCCTCTCAGTGTCATTGTGATTATAACAATTGGTATCAGAGAAAGGTTCCCAATTTTGGCTAAATCAGTCAGGGTTGATCTTGGATTAGTACACAATTGCTAAGAAGAATAGATCCTCATCCAAAAAGGCATCCCAGCCAGTTTCAGTTCCTATGGTTGAGAAAATTAAACCAAAAATGGCAGAAGGAATGAACTCTAAAGTTGAAGAAGTTGAGGCTGAAGTTGATTTAGAGGGTGAGCTAGTGTCTACCATTATTGAATGGGAATCGAAGAAAAAGAAGAATGAAAAATTGTCAAGGAAACTTAAGGATGCAAACAACATTATTGCCAGTTTAAAAATACAAACTGAAGAATACAAGAAATTTTTTGAAGATCTGGAAATACAGGTATCCATGAAGATAGACCACTGTAGCAAATTGGAAGAAGAAAATGTGAGTCTTCGAATACAGATACAAGAGCTGGATCAAAAAATCAACTGTCATGTAAAACGTGAAGAAATCTCGATGAAATTGGACAAAATTCTGAGCGATCAAAGATCCACAGGTATCAAATTTGGTCTCAGATTTTCTGAAGGAGAATCATCAACTGGACCAAAAGCAAGCAATGTTGAAAGTGAAAAGAACAAAGACAAGAATCAAGCAAAAGAAAGATATAATGCCAGACCTAAAATAGCAGCTGACAATGATGGCTTTACTAAGGTCACACATCAAAAGAATAGAAGATCCAAGGCTCCAGCAACAACTCGACCAAGACCATATTTTAGGTTTAATCATTATTTCTATGGTTTTTGTTTCAAGTGTAATGTTTATGGGCATAAAATTGTTGACTGCAAATACAACGTAGGTCCAAGAAGTTTCACTAGTAGAAATGCGTTTGCTCCTTTAATGAGTTATGCAGTAGAGTGTTTTAAGTGTCACAACTTTGGTCATATTTCCAGAAATTGTCGTAGTATGTCTGTTTCATATCAACCTCATGAAAGCGATTTCAACCGTATAGAGAAAAACAAAATAGAATTTATACTGAAGGATATGTGCAAAATTCTAAAAAGGGGAAGTCACAGCTAGAACCCAATACCACAGTTAAAACATAATGGAAACAAAAAGAATAGCTCAGGAAAGAACAAGATTCTTTAATAGTGCAGACAGCTTTTAGAGCTCAGAATAAACATGTTCCTTGGATTCTTGATAGTGGTTGCTCAAGTCATATGACAGGTGACAAACAAAAATTCAAAAATCTACAAAAGTATGAGGGTGGTTCTATAAAATTCGACAACAATGATGGAGCCAAAATAATAGGTAAAGGAACAGTCAAAATTAGTGAAGGAAAGATCAAGTCAGAGGAAGTTTTATATGTGGATGGTTTGAAACATAATCTATTGAGTGCGAGTCAAATCTATGACAAAGGACATGAAGTAGTTTTCAAGAAGCATGGTTGTGAAGTCAGAAAAATAAACAGTAGGAAATTAATAGCAACCAACTCAAGGACGTCTGGAAATCTGTACACACTCTCAGAGTTTTTAGAAGGTATGTGCTTCATGGGACAAGAAGAAGAGAACTGGTTGTGGCATAAGAGGCTTGGACACATAAGTTTTGATAATCTGGTAAGAATTAGTGCTAAACAAGCAGTGAGAGATATTCCAATCAGTAAAAAACCTGCAAATAGTATGTGTGCTTCATGTCAAAAGGGTATATAGACCAGAGTTTCATTTAAAACAAAAGAACATCACACTAACAGGCTTAGTTAAAACAGGTTTAGTCAGAACTGGCTTAGTCAGAACATGTGGATTCAAAGAACAGGTATGCCTAAAAGAAACAACACTATTACTTATTATAAGTGCAACAATAAAAGTCACACTGTCAGACAGTGCAGAGTTGAAAACAGGAAAAATGGCATGATCAGGTCCAAGGATCAGAACAATGACAGGAACAAGAATATGGTCAAAGAGTTCAAGAGAAGACCCGGCAAGGAAGTTATAGACGTTGATGTTGATCAGTGCCTAATGGGAGTTTTACTCCGACCCCAAAATTAATCACCTCATCAGGAGGTGGGGGAGGGACTAAGCTAAGAGGCTCATTCTTAGTTTCAAGCCCCAAAGGTGGCCCTTTGCCATTGATGACAAAGGGGGAGAGATATGAGTAAGGGGGAGAGCTTCAAGTGAAGAGGAAAGCTTCAAGTCAGGGGGAGCAAAACTTCAAAGATATTGATTTCAGTTTTGGCTCTTGAAGATGTGTTTTTAGTAAAGGGTTGCCATCAATGACAAAGGGGGAGATTGTTGGCAATTTTGGGTACCTTGGGTACATTGCCCTTGCTTAAGTGTTGATGTTGTCATGATGTCAAAGAGCGGAAGGGTTTTTGTGAAAACCAAGGCAGACTAAATTATAGGTTTTGTTTAAATCCATGGTCAGTAGTTCTGAAATGGGTTTTTCTTAAAACCCAAGTTAGCTCTTCGTTTTGTTGAAAAAGGTGCTCCGATGATGAAGATATTTAATTTTAAATATCCAGTTTAAATTTTATTTATTTATTTAAAATTTAAATTAATATTTTAAAATTAAATTAAATCTATTCACCGGCTTTTTTTCAAAGCCGACGTTGCTAGGGTTTTGCAACGGATCAATTAGGGTTTCCTATTGACAAAGAAAGGTTAAGCAACCAAAAAATTCTAGGGTTTCATGTTGACCTAATTAGGGTTGCAGCTGACGTGTTTGAGAATGTTTTGATGGGATATTCTCTTCTATAAAAATGCGGGACTGTTGCAAGGTTGATGTGTGGGCGTGATGCGATATATGCAAATGAAGTTCGTGTGCAGTAGAGTGTAAGTCGATGATAGTTCTTTGGAGTTAAAGAAAAGAGATCGCAGCGATGAGATAGTGAGTGAGTGCGTATCGACTGATCGAGAACAAAGAGAGTGATATGCAGACGGTGTGTTTAAAGTTCGAGGCAAAAATACACATATGGTAGAAGTGAGATTTCATGGAAGGTGCAGCAGAGTGAGTGGTGCAAAGAGAAGATAAGAACGCGGTATGCAGAAGTCGTGTTTCGAGTGTGAAATGACAAGCTGTGCTGGCTGTAGAAGTAATATTTCTGTGAAGTTGCAGCAGAGAACGCGGAGAGATATAGAGGAGTGGTTGAAAAAGTGTGAATCATTTTTCACAGCAGCAGTCGAATGCCGACAAGAAGCAGAACGCAAGAAAAATAGCAGATCGTGCAAATTGAGGTGACAGTTTAATTATGCAATTTTTATTACTATCTCCAAGTTGTAGCTTGGTGAAAGGGATTGGTGCCTCTTTCTAGTTGGAGCTAGAAAAATTGGAGTTGGTGCTCCATTCTGTTGTAGCAGATAAAATTTAGAGGTTGGTGCCTCTTACCAGTTGGTGCTGGTGAATGATTATGTAAAGTTGTAGCTTTGCATTTGACTGGATTTGGATGGTAGTCCAAGCAAGTATTTTTTGAGGAGTAGCCACATCGGTGAACCTCGTTAAAATGCCATGTTATGTGTGATGCTCTTAGTACTTTTATTATTTCTGTTTTAATCTGCTGCAGTTTATTTAAAAGTCTAAATTGCTTTTAAGTTTTTAAAGAACACACTGATTCACCCCCCCTCTCAGTTTCATTGTGATTATAACAAAGGTCTACATGTCTTTGACACTTGTCATAATGATGCACATAATCATTAGAATCCTTTTATATGGAAGACCAAAAATATCCCATTCGAAGGAGTTTCTTAGCAGTGACACTTCTATAAAGTGTCCTCCATAGGATCCATCACGGGCTTCACTTAAGGATTTCTTAGAATCTTCTAGATTGAGATATCTTAATAGGATAATTTCAAAATATATTTTGTATAGGATTTTGCCAATAATTACAAAGTGAACAACTCATTTATGTAATAGCCTATATTGGTTTCTATCTAATCCTTCTGGTAAGGTCCCTTTTTGGAGAAAATTAAATATATCTATGTACCAAGGTTTTGGGGTTAATTAATTAAAAACACATCTAATGGCTCTAGAAATGACTTAAATAAAGTTGGTTCTTGGATTTGGTGAATAATAATAGTATAAGACTCATCATTCAAATCTATATGTGACAAAGATGCAGCTCCAGCCATGGCATCAATAGCATGGTTTCTAGTGCGAGGGATGGCTTCTAAAGTTACTTTCTCAAATAATAAAATAAGCTTAAGAACATACTCTTTATAAGGACAAATTTTCTCATCTCATGTCTGATAAACTTCATTAATTTTATTTATCACAAGTTGAGAGTCTGCAAATACTAATAAAACTTTAATTTTTAAGGCTAAAGTGGCTTGTAACCCAAGGATTAGAGCCTCATAATCTGTAGTATTATTAGTACATGCAAATTGAAGTTTAAAAGACGAAGTAAAAAGGTGCTTTTGTAGAGATATTAATGTAATACCTGCACCTCCACCACTCGTGCATCTAGCTCCATCAAAATATAAAGACCAAGATTCAGAAATATCCTCTTCTAAGTTAAGGCACTCATACATAAATTCTATGGTTATAGGATGAGTATATTCTAGAGGTGCAACAACTAATTGATCAGCTATAACTTGGCCTTTAATAGATTTTTGGCCAATAAATGTGAGTTGAAACTCACTCAAAGCAATAACCTACTTAGATGTGCATCTTTACAGGTAAGGTCTATTCATCAAGTACCTTAATGGATCAGACTTAGCAATGACAATTGTTTTCTAACTGAGCATATAATGGTGCAATTTCTACTTAGAAAACACAACTACCAAATAAAGCTTTTCCAATGGAGTATAACTGGTTTCATAGTTTATTAATATTATACTCATATAATATGTGGCTCATTATTTCCTATCATCATCAATTTGAGCCAACATTGCTCCAAGTGCAAGTTCAGAAGAAGAAATATACAAAATAAAAGGACAATCTAGTCTAGAAGGAACAAGCACCAGAGGATTAAGAAGATACCATTTAAGATTTTCAAAGGCTTCTTTACATTCATCATCCCATTGAAATAGAATGTTTTTCTTAAGTAACTTAAGAAAAGGTCAAGTTTTATTTGCCAACTTGTCAATGAAGGGATGGATAGACTGTAATTTACCTTGTAAAATTCTTAATTTTGATATGTTTTTAGGTGGTGGCATATGAAGGATATCATTAATTTTAAGGGGATCTATTTCTATACCATGCATAGAAACAATAACCCCTAACAATTTTCCGTATTTAACTCCAAATACACATTTGTTAAGATTTAAGCGAATCATATATTATCTTAGTCTATCAAACACTTTTTTTAAATCATTAATATGCTCTTCTTCCTTAGCTGAGCGACCTATAATATCATCTACATAATCATGTATAATATCGTAAATCATATCATGAAATATATACGTCATAGCTCTTTGATATGTTGCTCCTACATTATTTAAACCAAAGGGTATTACTTTCCAGCAGAATGTTCCCCAAGGTGTAATAAAAGTTGTTTTGGATTGGTCTTCAGGAGCTATTCTGATTTGGTTGTATCCTAAAAAACCATCCATGAGGGATAACATACCACTCCCAGCTATAAAATATATGATTTGATCCATATTAGGGAGAGGAAAGTCATCCTTAGGGCATGCAACATTAATGTCTCTAAAATCAGTACAAACACTAATTTTAGTGGCTTCTTTTTTATTTACTGGAAAAAAATTTGATATCCAATCAACATAGTCAATAGCTTGGATAAAAAATATATTGAAAAGTTTTTTAAACTCATTTTTTACTAGTAGTGCTACTTTAGGATGCATTTTTATAATTTTTTGCTTTACAGGTTTTGCATCAGGGTGCACTACTAGATGGTGCATGACCGGTATTTGCATATGTCCAAGCAAAAACATCAGCATATTCTATGAGAAATGTAATATATTGGTTTTTTAATTCTTCAATTAATTATTCTCCAATTTGGACCATGCGAGGGTTTTCTTCTATTCCAATGTTAACTTGTAAAACATTTTCTACCATAATATTTAAATCTCTTTCAAAATTGCGTGGTGTGGGTGACACACCCATTTCTTGTAATTCTTCTAGGGTTAACTTAGTTAACTCTTCTTGAGGGGTAGTTCCTTCAACATGGGCTATACATGGTATAAACCAATCAAAGAAGAATTTATTATTTAAAACTTCATCAAGAGAAATATCATGAAATATATCTCCCTCCAAATATTCATCTAGTTCAGCAATCATGTCTGGGTATGCTATTGATAACATATTACAAGAATATATCCTTCTACTTGATTTGAAAAAATCTTGATGTGCTAAATATTATTGATATGTTACAAGTTGATCATCATCCTCAAATGGTAATGGTTGGGTTTTTGTAGGAATGTAACCAATACCACATCGGGTAAACCATTCCTCAACTTCTAAATGTTCTTGTATTCCATTTTCAAGAGGTCCTAAACCTTTACCTCTATAACCCATGTTACACATCATTTATTTTTATTTTATATATCGATTAGAAAATTAAAATTTAGCAAAACCATTTTTATCAATTGTGATACTCACAATATTAATTTTATTACCATAATCATACCCTATGTAGACAAAGGTGCAACACCCAATATGATATATACTTCCCAAATTTTGTGGTAAGCCCATCATCCGGGGATATGGCAATAATTGAGATAACACCAGGGAATATTGAGTGGTAAAATTATTATGTTCTAAAGTTATGATTATTGAAGATAAATCCAATAATACTTCATCTGAAAGAGTATATGAAGTAGAAGGACTATCTTCTTTAGTTGTAGATTTGGATGGTGTAGGTTTAGATGATGAAGGTGGACTAGGGTGTATTGAAGATATAGCAAGATAAAATGGAACTCTTATTGGTTCTATCGTAGCACACATGTCAAATTGTCTAGGATCACCATGGATAGTAGCTAGTTGGTTTTTAAACTCAAACTTAATACATTTATGTAATGTAGAGGGTATCGCTCTCATTGCGTTGATCCAAGGTCGACCTAGAAGGATGTTGTACGATGCAAGACAATGAACAACAAACATGGTCGTGTCTAAGATCGTTAGACCAACTTGTAATGAAATTTAAAATAATCCATATGTTTCTTGAGTTTCAACATTATATGCTTTGATAATAATTTTAGTTCTTTTTAAATCTTCATTTACAAATCCAAATATTTAAAAAAAGTCATATGTGCATATGTTTAATGATGATCCATTATCAATTAAAACTCTTTAAACACCTATGTCCTCAATTAATGTTGTGATGTATACAAAATTATCTCTATACATGCTTTGAGGAGGAATATCCTTATCTTGAAAATGTATATCATTTGTTCCTTGAGAAATCACAATATTTACCACAACATCAAGTTCAATATTTTGAGGTACCATAATTTTACTTAAGGTATTCATTAGTTCATCTTTGTGGATAGATGAAGTTCTTAAAATATAGAAAAGAGAAATTCTAGCTATGATATTTGCCAATTGTTCATTAATGTCATAAGAATATTTTTGTTGTGTATTTGATATATTATTTCCTTTTGTAGGTGATTTTAACACAGATGGAGTTGATTTGTCATTTTGAGTTTGATTTTTTGATTGATAATTTTGATTTTGGTCTTGTTGTCTAGTTATGGCTGTAATAGTACCTACAACATTATTGTTTTGCAAATAACAAAAATGAGGTCTAGCATTTTTTGTTTATTCATTTGAAATCATTTGTTGAGATGAGGGTCGAGTGGTCATTCTCCTAGGGAATGGTTCTTCTGGAAATAATAAATCTACGATGGGGATAATTCTATCTGAATAATATTCAAAACTATTTGAATTATTTGAGGTGATATTTATTTCACTTTTTGTCTCACTTTTTGTGTTTTCTATGTCACTTATTGTATCCTCTAAAGATGAATATTTAAAATATTGTATTGGTCTAGTTGTGACTACAAATAGAGTAGGTACATAGGAGGTTTGCAAATATTGTTGTAGAAAAAATTTACTAATGGTTCCTACGTATCGATTTGGAGGAGGAACATTATGATGTTCTAATTGGTTTACAACCTCTTTACCAAGTTTGGCTAAAGGATGTTGAAATATATCTAGGTTTTGATTTGCATTTTGAGTTGGTTATTTTTGGGTATTATTTTGAGTATTATTATTGGTGGGAAATTTTTGTACTTCAATTTTACCTTTATCAATCAAATATTGTATCATATGTTTCAACCAATGACAATAATTAGTTGAATGTTCGTCTAGTTGATGAAAATTACAGTGTAGATCAGCCCTATATCCAGCTGCAGTGGTATCCGGTTGTCATATCTCTGGCAACCAGATTAAAGCTTGTTATACTAATTGAGGCAAAATAATGGTTAAGGGTTGATTTAATTTTTTGAATTCTCCTGGAGTTTTATCAGGAATCTTTAACAAAAACTTTTTTACAATGTCTGTAGTATTGATGTTTGAGGTATTTCTACTATCAGTGACTTCATCACCTACTACTTGTTTATTATTATATTAGTTTTTGGAAGTTTTATCTTCATATTTTTTCTTAAATTGGCCTCTTATGAGAAGGGCATATTCTACCCTTATTTCTAAGTCTATTGCTTGATCAAAAGAGGTTATTGTAACTGTGGCAAGTTCATAGGATAATTGTTCTTGTAAATTGCCAATGAATCTTCCCAACATTTTTCTATGAGGTAAAGAAAATACAATTTTCCTAGAAGTTGCCTCCATTTGGCTAGGAATTTTGCAAAACTCTCATATTTCTCTTGTTTCAAGTTGTATAAATCCTTAATGGTGACATGACTTTCTATATATGCACTAAATTGGTGAAAATTATTTTTGTTGTCTCTTCAATGTTTCTCAAAGAAATTGTTGGTAGTTGATAATACCATTCTAAGGCTATGCCTCCGAGACTTTTAGCGAATATTTTTAGTAACAATAAATCATCATAAAAAATATCATGACACATTGTCCTAAACATTAGAATATGTTCAATAGTATCTTTGGTTCCTTTATATATCGGGAGAATAGGTATAGTGAAATATTTTGGGTAAGGTTGAGCAACCACAATAGGATCCAAGGGTTGACTACACATCTCTCTATAGTTGAATGAGGGATGGTAGAGATCCATTTGATATATACATGAATCCAATTGTTTAACCATGGCTTCAAGCCCCTATGGTTATCCATAAAATTGATTTTACTACACCATGTTGTTGTATCTTTGATAATAAGGTTGTGTTGTCACAAGAGGATTTCTAGTTGAAATACTATTGTGTAAAGTATTTGTGGGAACAGTTTTGTGAAGTTTATATGGGATTGTATTTTGTTGAAATTTCTATTGATAATGATTAGTATTTTTATTTTTCTTAGCTCTTTTTGATGTAGCTATTTGTTTATTAGGAGCTTGAGAAGCATAAGAATGTTATTTTTGTTTAGAATTTGAATTTATCATTGGTGGTGGTTTTGCCATGTTTTTTATTTAAATTTTGGGATGTGCCATCTTGATCTTGATCTATTCTATTTATGTAAGTTAATGGATTTGTATGTAGTCAGAAAGTAGTTTCTAAAGCAACCTCTGTTGAGTAATCTCTCGTAGAAAGCTGATATTTTGTTTGTATCACATGATTAATGACATATTTGTTTTCTTTTAGAAACCCAACAAAGTGTTGGATAGATTTAAAACTAATATTACCTTCATCATCCATATAAGTCTTAGTTGGATCATCTATTTCATCTTCTTTATTATCTTCTTCACCATGTTCTGAAATTCTATCATATTCTATTTGAACTCTATCATCAAAGTTTTCTTGATATTTTTCCTCCATGTAATCATATTCTAATTGCTTACCACTTCTCAAAATTTTAGGTATTTTTGTTTTTAAGATGTTTTTATCTTGCGATATATATATATATATATATATATATATATATATATATATATGCTTAAATTCTTGGGATATATATGTTATATATATACCTATATAAATATGCAAATATGTAGATATATTTTGTTTTTATTTTTTTTTGAAAACAAAGAAAGAAAATATAATTATAATGTTCTAGATATTATACTTAATCTTCTTGAAAGAGTCTATATATATCGTTGATAGGTTCAAGCTCTTCAAGTGACATATAATGTTCTTCCTCAAATTGAAAGTTAGATTTCAAGAACTTGACAAAACGGACTATGGTGATACTGTTAATTTTTTATTTTTGCATATAAAAGTATAGTTCGTGATAATACTCACAATAATGGATTGCCCTAGGAGTTTTGTGAAATATTCTCTTATTTTCCAAAACTATTTCTTTATCTTCTATGTGTGCTAAAAATATGTGTACTGTTATGGCATTTTCAATGTAATCATCAAAGGTATAAATAGTTGAAGAAACACTTGCTCTTTTATCTATTAACCACCTCTCACATACCCTTTGAATATCAAAGTAGCGAGAAGCATTATCAGGCTCCAGGATTTTGGCTATGTCAAATATTTTAATTTGGCTAAGTCTTAGTTTTTTGGATTTTATAATATCTAATATTTTCCAGAGTTCAGTCCACTATTCTTGAGATGGAATACTAGAATTTTCCACTATTAGAGATATTTCCTGTGTAGATAATAGTGTTCTAATATTTATGCTTATGACTCTTCCTATGTTGAAGTCTAACATCTATGAAAATTCACAAGTTTTGATCTTTTTGTTTTTGTTTTTTTTTAATAGATTTTTATGTTTTTTTATGTTTTAAAAATCACAAAGATGCATATGTTATTCATGTCGGGTTCACCAAAGAATGTAGCTCTAAAATTCTCACACTCCTTTCCTCCAAGATAATGGATCTGTGCCTCGAAGGGGAATGGGAGAATAGTAGGTCTACATCTCAAAGGAGAGACACTTAAGTTCGTGCCCTCTTTGGTGATTTTTTGACGAATTGGGTGGGTTCACCAGGAAATATTTTATGGCAATTTCCACATCTAGGTTTTGGAGTTTGTTTGATGTATTCTTTTTAGATAGTCTCACATACACCTAGTTTGTCCAATATGCAACTATACTAACCTATATGCAATTTTAATTCAAATGTAACCCGTAAGCAAAAAAAAATAGAAAATAAATATTAATGTAATTCTTGAAAATAAATTTAAAAATATGAACCAAATCCAGATGACTAATTTTTATAACTTTTATGCTTTCTATAGACAAGATCGGTCAAAATAGGGAGATATCAGGTGGTAATATTTGGTGATCGATCGGCTCAATCAGTAATTGGTCAAGCCGATCATAGTAGAAACTTGCATAATTTGACATAGAAGATAGCATATTTACAAAATAATGTGCATTTGTTAAGGTGGATTAGATCAAATGATAAACCTAAAATGATAATGATTGAATGAATGAATATAAATCTAAGCTAGACACATGGATATTCATGAAAAAGTGATAAAATATGAGTGGAAGATCTAATGTATCAATGGCAATGGATTTTAAATGATCTAACAGATAATGAATCTGATCTAAGACATGAGAAATAGGGAGAGAAAATGCAAACAGTGAGGTCTGGATACCCCCAAGTAGCTTAGCAGCAAAAATTGTTGATGTAGACAAGATTAGACAATTTTCTTAGAGATCGATTAGTCCTATCCAGAGAATGGGAGAGATGATCTTGTATGTATCCAGCCGATGCACAAATTCAACCTATAAAAATATACCAAAGATGCAAAATAAACAGAGCAGAGGTATGCAAATTTTCTATGGGGAATCTAGGGCGAGGAGCCTATATTAAATATATTAGAATGGGTTGAGAGGTTGAGCTAAAAATTAAGAAGGTTACAACTTCCCCTATTCTGGATGAGATTGTTCGAATCGATCTTGTAACCACCATGCAATTGGCTAGGTAAGAACAAAGAAGTTGCAACCATTTTTGTTGCCTTGCTAAATAGGGTAATTTTTAGTTTTGGATGAGACCGAACGATCCGATCTCATAATAAATTATATGATATCAAACAAAGGTTTGAAATAATATTGCAACGAGAATGAAAATTGAGGCAGCAAGTTAAGGGATAGTTTAATTTAATTTTTCTAATATTTTTAACTTAGGATTGATAAATGTGGGCTAATTTTAATCCACTACAAATGCACAAGTGTAGATCTAGCTAATGTGTAAACTATATGAAGAGATGTTTTTAAATGCCTATGATGCAATATGTGTTGTTTGTTTAAAAAAAATAGATATCTTCTTTTTAACTTCTCTTCAAAAAGAAATAAAAATAGATATGAGGTTTCATCTTCTTTTTCTAATATTTTTAACATAGGATTGATAAATGTTGGCTAATTTTTACCCACTACAAATGCACTTGTTGTGTCCGAAAATGAACCCGCAGCAATTTTATAAGGCAAGCAAAACATAAACTTAATTATTCCCAATGTCTCAACCTTCGTATTACATATATATATTATGCAATGAAACAAACCATCGCTACTTTAGGAGATAAGAAGATGAGGAAAGGAGGGGAGGAGTTGGAGAGAATATTGGAGGAATAAGAGGAAGAAATAAAATAAGGAGAAAAAAGAGGAGCGATCAAATCATGCCGACAAATTGTTGCCGATAAAATGATAGCCCGTTCACACTAGAACATGAAAACAAGTCTTTTTTAGGTAGCTAAGTAAGAAGACATGTTCACACTTGCAAAATTCTCCCCCTTAAAGTTGAGAGGACTGACTAGATAGTCTCTCAGCTTTATAAATTGAGCTTTAGCCAAGCCTTTGGTGAAGATGTCTGCAACATTCTCCAAAGTGCAACAGAATTGAAGCTCAACAATTTCTTGCTCCACCATATCTTGGATGAAGTGGTACTTCATATCAAAATGTTTCGTTCTACTATGGTGGATTGGATTGTATGCCAAATGAATGGAACTGATATTGTCATAGTAGATTCTGGTCGGACCACTTTGCGGTTCTCCAATCTCTTCCAGCACTTTTCTCAACCATAACACTTGAGTACTAGCATATGTGACTTCTATATACTCAGCTTCTGTAGAGGACAAAGCTACTACAGTCTACTTTTTGGAACTCCATGTTATTATTCCTGACCCTAGACTAAAATAGTTCCCTGAAGTTGATTTCTTGTCATCAATGTTGCTGCCCCAATCACTATCACTGAAGCCTACAAGCTTGATAGTGTTATATTTATGGTAATGGATTCCAAAATCCCATGTACCCTTTACATATCTGAGAATTATCTTAGCTACCTGCAAATGCAGCTCAGAAGGGCTGGCCATAAATCGAGAGACAAGAGAAACAACATACTGAATATTAGGTCTGGTGTTGGCGAGAAACATCAAACTCCCAACCATGCTTCTGAAAGTGGTCACATCAAATTTTGGTGCTCCATCATCTTTGATTAATTGGATCCCATGTCCAACTAGAGTTGTAACTGGTTTGCAATGCTCCATAGCAAACTTCTTGATCATGTCTCGAGCATACTTATGTTGACAGATGAATATCCCTGTATCTGACTGATGAACCTCCATTCCAAGAAAGTAGTGCATTAAGCCAAGATACTTCATCTCAAACTGCTTCATCATGGAGTGCTTGAACTCCATATTCACTTTTTCATTACTACCCATGAATATGAGATCATATACATACAAGCAAACTATGAGGATGTTAATACCTTGCTTTAGGTAGTAAAGGGTGGGTTCATTTTTGCTTCTAGTGAACCCAAAATCTTTGAAGTACCCATAAATGCGTGAGTACCAAGCTCATGGTGCCTGTTTGAGGCCATAGAGTTCCTTTTTCAGTCTGTAAACAAGGTGCTCCTTGCCTTTCTCTTCAAATACCTATGGTTGCTCAACATACACTTCTTCTGTCAAGTAACCATTGAGAAATACACTCTTTACATCCATGTGTTGGACTTTCCAACCTTTGTGAGCAGCTAAAGCAAGAACTATTCTAATGGTTTCCTGTCTGGCTTCAGGAGCAAATGTCTCCTCATAATCAATACCATACTTCTGTGTAAATCCTTTTGCAACCAATCTTGCTTTGTGCCTTTCAATGCTTCCATCAGCATTAAATTTGGTCTTGAAGACCCATTTGCATCCAACACATTTCTTGCCTTTAGGAAGCTTTACCAGCTCCCAAGTGTCATTGTTTTTTATAGAGCTTATCTCTTGTTTCATGCCATCTTGCTAAATTTTTTGAGTACATGCCTTCTCATAACTAGAAGGTTCAAGCTGTGCACTAGTTAACAAGGCATATTTAACTATATCTCCTCGAGGTTCTTGGGAGTCATCATCACCATACAAATGCATATTTTCAAGTCTTTGCAAGACTGAACTCATTTCACTAGCTTGACTTCTAGTATATCTTCTTTGAAATTTTTTATCCAACATCTGATAAGATGGATGATGCTGGAGTGTTCTCTTACCTCTGGATGTAGAATCAATATCCATTGGTGAGGAACTAACTGACCTTTGAGAATAAGGACTTGGTGAAGAAGTTGAACTCGAAGATGAACTTGGGCTTGTTGGAGGAGACTTCTTACCTTTCTACGGTGATTGTTGTTGCATCTATTTAGAAAATGAATCAATGGATTCATCATCACTGAATATTTGGGGCTTACCCCATTCTCCCCCTTCATCAAAAATCACATCCCTGGAAAGCACAATCTTTCGATTCCTAGGATTGTAGATTCTATAAGATTTTGTGTTCTCACAGTACCCTACAAATATGCATGCTTGAATTTTGGATCAATATTTTTTCTTAGCTCATCAGGAATATGATAATATGCCAGTGAACCAAACACTCGAAAATGCTTTACATTTGGTTTCTTACCATACCATTCTTGGTAAGGAGTTTTTGCTTTCAAACTTGAAGTAGGGCTTCTATTCAAAATATACACACTAGTCCTGGCTACATCTGCCCAATACATATTACTCAAATGCTTCGTCTGAAGCATAGATCTTGCCATCTCTACAATGGTGCGGTTCTTTCTTTTAGCCACACCATTCTATTGTGGAGTGTAGGCAGCAGTGAACTGTCTCTTTATTCCATGTTTTTTACAAAAATTCAAAAATTCATTAGAGGAGTATTCTCCTCCTTTATCTGATCTGAGACACTTAACAAAATATCCACTCTCATTTTCAACTCTTGCTTTAAAATCTATGAAGCAATAAAATGCCTCATCTTTATGCTTCAAAAAATATATCTAGCACATTCTTGAAAAATCATCAATAAAAAGAAGAAAGTAAGAGTTGTTACCGATGCTCTTGGTCTGCATTGGACCACAGATGTCCGAATGCACTAGTTGGAGTGGATAACTAGCCCACCATGCTTGCCCTCATGGAAACTTGGTCTTGGCATACTTGCCCAAAGCACAACCTTCACATACTTCTTTATTATCCTGAACTTTAGGAAGTTTGGTCACCATCGCTTGAGAGGTTAACATCTTCAAACTAGCTGAATTCAGATGACCGTATCTCAAGTGCCACAACACACTTGGATTTAAAATAGAAATATTTGCTAATTTATCTCCCCTTGGATGACCAAACCTTAAAGGGAATAGCCTATTCTTTGTCATTGGCACTTGTGTAATGATTCTATTACTATTATTTTTATCAAAAATGGTGCATTTACCCTCATCAAAAAGCAACTTGTAGTTCTTTTCTAAAATTTGACCAACACTTAAAATATTGTGTTGGAGATGGGGTGTGTAATAGATATCACTTACTTGCTTAACGCCTTCTTTAGTTGGAACAACCATGGCTCCAATGCCTTCAACTGCCAATGAATTGTTGTCCCCCAACTTGATGCTGGATTTGTAGGAAGAATCTAGGGTAGCAAAGAGTTCTTCTTTGCCACTCATATGATTTGAACAACCAGTGTCCAAAATCCAGGTGTCATTCATTTTCTGATCTGACCGACCATATGAGAGAAAGAGATTTGTGGTCCCTTCCTCTTCTCCAAAATTTCCATACTAACTGCTCTGGCTGCTACTGCTCCCTTGTGAAGGCTGCTTTGACTAACAATCATGAGCATAGTGGCTAGGTTTGCCACAATTGTAGCAAACTTGCTTTGACTTGTCATTTCCTTTTCCTCGGCCTGGATGCTTTCCTCTATTATGTTGTCCACCTCTATTCTAACCTCCTCCTATGTTTGAAGATCCTCCTCTGCTTGGGGTTCCACCTCATGGACTATTCTTTCCTCTTCCTTTGTACTGACCTCTGCCACGACCTCTACCTCTTCCTTATTGTGAAGCAAATACTTTATCATCTCCTCCATGGCTGGTGGAAAGAGTATCCTACAATATTTCTTCATGTGAAATAAGAGAACCATTCAGTGCTTCAAAAGAGAGAGTAGTCAAATCTTTTGACTCTTCAATAATGATTGCTACATAATTCCACTTTGGAAGAAGTGTTCGCAACACTTTCTTCACCATAACCTCAGGCTTAACATCTTCACCTAGAGTGACCATTTTATCTACTACCGCTTTAACCCGCACTACGTAGTCTCCTACTTTCTCATTTTCTTGCATTCTGAGATTTTCAAAATATCTCTTCAGTGTTTGAAGTCTAACCTGTTTTACTTGATCACTACCTTGAAAGCTTTCTTTCAAAACATTCCAAGAATCTTGAGCTTTGACACAGGATGCTATTATAGGAAAGATACTTTTATCTAGGGCTGCTTGTAAATAGTACAGGGCAGAGGATTTATTTTTTTGGCCTTCTTTTCTAGTTTTTTTATCTGAAGCACTCAAAGCTGCCCATTCAATAGTTGTGGGTTCTATATACCCTTATGTTACAATATCCCATAAACCTTTTCCTATTAACAAAGTTTTCATCTTAATTGACCAGTATTCATAATCACTACCATTAAACTCAAGAATTGGGAGACTTGTATTTGAGGCCATTTCTACTGCTTGAAATTAAACTTTGATTTGACTAATATAAGCAATAACAAAGCAAAGTAATTACAAGTTCAAATCAAATCTGGATTTTTTAATTCTCTCACTGATTTCTTCTTGTTGTGGATCTCCCAGTATTGGCTGCCCAAATTTATCAGTAATGGAATCCTCGTTATCACTGATGAGGATTATTTTAGGGGCAGCTGGCTCAAGTTCTGGATTAGGAGAGTGTGGTGTCTAGCTCTCACTTGATTCTATTTCAGGCACTACAGGTGTATAACTGTCACTTTATTTTCCTTCAGGTGCTTCTTCAACCGTCTCTGACTCATCTATTCTTTTCTCAAAGATATTGTCCTCTGAGTCAGCCTCGTATCCAGAATCGGGCTTCCTTTGGTGGGCTATGACCGTGTTTTCTAATTGATTGAAAACTGTATGCAAACCATATCTCTGAACTTTTTTGTCAAACCAATCGGCGTTCTCTCTTCGTAAAAGAGAACAAAGGGCATGATAGAATCTGGTTGATCTGCTCATCTACTCATCAATGCAAAAAAAAACTTCATTAGAGCCTCTAAGGTTAAAATTTTTACCCTTTTGCAGCCGCTGAGGCTATTACAAAAGAAATATTTGACCTTGAATAGGGTTCCAAGGGTAAAACGGGCGCTCCGGAAGGCTTCCCGTCACTTTTTTTTCTTCTTTTTTTACAATGCTTGCCTTTTAGGCTATTACACAATTTTGCAAGTTTTTTTTCAAAGGAATTTTATAATTTTGGCACAAAAATTCTCTTATAAGAGTTTACAATAAATTTTATAAAGTTTTCCTAATTTTTAATTTAATAATAAAATATGCTTTTTTAAAATTATAAAAAAAACTTTTTTTTAAATAATTAAAAAAAGCAATTATTAAATTAATATCAAGAAAAAAACTTTAATAAAAATAAATAAATGTAACCCTTTTAAATCAATAATACAAAAAACCTTTTAGTGGGTCGAACTCGTGACCTCGAGCCTCCAACTGGGGGCTTCAACCGCTACTCCCCGTGGTCTCCTTGAAAAACAAATAGCACCGTGTGCCTTTAATCTCCACTACGTGCCCGATGTGCAAAATCAATTAGAAAAAATGTGTTTTGAACATCTACGGGTTTCAAACCCTAGACCTCTGGCTAGCCACTCAAATACCTTCACCACACGCGCTACACGCTCTGTCGGTTAGCAAGGTGACAAAAATTCAATTTAATATGTTGCATTAAATTGTTTTTTAAAAAATAAAAAAATAAACCTTTTTATCCCACATGGGCTGGGATATAGCCTGTGGGAACGTTTAAAACTGGGAATACATAGGTTGAAGTTTGATTGCCTTCGGGCAATCAACTTCACACTCCTTTTTGGCCACCCTAGACCAACCACACAGTGACCCCATCGCACATCTACCCACTCGTATGCCACATCACCTACCACGTCCACACATCTGGATACTAGCTTAGCACCACCTTAGCACCACGTGTCCTCTACTTCTAAGACTACTTCCATCTCGATGACGCTCCTCGTCACCTCAAAATCCGTGCTCGTGGCCTCTACACATAGGTGCTCTGATACCAGATTGTGTCCGAAAATGAACTCACAGCAATTTTATAAGGCAAGCAAAACATAAACTTAATTATTCCCAATGTCTCAACCTTCATATTACATATATATATTATGCAATGAAATAAACCATTGCTACTTTAGGAGATAAGAAGATGAGGAAAGGAGGGGAGGAGTTGGAGAGATAAGGGAGTTGGAGAGAATATTGGAGGAATAAGAGGAAGAAATAAAACAAGGAGAAAAAAGAGGAGCGGTCAAATCATGCCGACAAATTATTGCCAAAAAAATGATAGCCCATTCACATTGGAACATGAAAACAAGTCTTTTTTAGGTAGCTAAGTAAGAAGACATGTTCACACTTGCAACACATGTGCAGATCTAGTTAATGTGAAAACTATATAAAGAGATGTTTTTAAATGCCTATGATGCAATATGTGTTATTTTTAAAAATATATATATATATATATCTTCTTTTAACTTCTCTTCAAAAACAACATAGAATACCTTTTAAAATTCGTTAGCATAGGTCTCAAAAACTATTGGAATTAATACATGTTTCTGTGTGTATGTATGTGTGTGGTCCAATGAATGTTACTAGTATTGGATGACATTAATATTTTCAATTATTTGTTGATGAATTCACTAGAAAATATGGATATACTTTATGAAATACAAATCTGAAGCATGTGGTTGTTTCCAATAATTCAAACTTCAAGTAAAAAGGAAATCAATAAAAACTATCAAAACTTTGTTCAGATAGATGAGGTACCTTTTTATCAAAAGAGTTCAATCTATTTTTAGAAGAAAATAGAATAAAAATATAACTTACTACAACATATTCACCACAACAAAATATAATTTGAGAAAGAAGAAATATATCTATAATGGAAATGATAAGATGTATGATAAAATAAGATCATCTTGATCATTAATATTGGGCAGAAGTAGTCAAAATAGTTGTATATTCACAAAATAGATTGCCTACAAAGATACTCAATAATGTTACATCAATGAAAGTATGGTTAGGACAAAAACCAAATATTAAAAAGCTAATAATTTTTTAATGTAAATCCTATAAGCATATTTCAAAACAAAAAAGGACAAAACTAGATTAAAAAACTAGGTATGGTATATTTCTTGGTTATGATGATGAATCCATAGGATATAGGATAATTAATCCAACCACAAAGAAAGTCTACATAAGAAAAAATGTAATCTTTGATGAAATAATCAAGGATGAGATTAAAGAGCAAAAAGATAATTAAGAAGTCTAATTTTTTTAGAAGAAATTTTATCAAATGAGGAGATAGAATCTGAATATCAAGATGAATAGAGTAAAAATATAGAAACTTTTACAATTACACAAATGAAGGAACCTATATGGCTTAGAGATGCACCTAGAGAATCAAATATTGAACAAATATCATATATTACTACTATGAGATCTCAAAGTCATAGTCTAAACAAAATAAGCAAAGAATTGTTAAGCACCATGACATAATAAACAACAACACTTAAAGAATTAAACTATTCAAAATGGAATATAACCATGGAATATGAATATTCATCATTGCAAAAAAGTAAAACATGGAATCTACTGGAACTACCTTTAGAAAAGAAATTTGTAGGTTGTAAATGGGTTTATAATATTAAGTATAATGTAAATGTCTCATTTTATAAGTACAAAGCTTGAGTAGTAGCAAAAGGATATACTCAAACAAAGGGAATTGACTATGAAGAAATTTTTGCACCAACAACCAAGATGGCTACTATCAGCATAGTGTGTGCTTTGACAATACATCATGGTTGGAAACTTCATAAAATAGATGTAAAAAGTGTATTTATTAATAGTGATTAAGAAGAAGTCTACATATCACAATTAGAGGGATTTGTTGTTAAATATCAAGAACACAAGGTTTAGAAATTGAAAAAATCCTTATATGGTCTAAAGCAAGCTCCTAGAACATGGTGTATAAAAATTAATAGTCACTTATTACATCATAATTTTAAAAAAATTCTATCAAATCCAAATATATATACAAAATTTATAAATAATATAATAATACTTATAGTAAATGTTGATGATATAGTGATTACAAGAAGTTTAAAGGATTTAATAAATGAAGTAAGATATGACTAATATGGGTCTTATTCATTATTGTGTTGGTTTGGAAATTTTTCAAAATAAATATAATATCATAATCACATAGACAAAATATGCAAAAACTCTACTTGAGAAATACAAGTTGAAAAATTGTAATCCTAAATATACTCGAATAAGGACTTCAGTTATCTAAAAATGATGAAATACCTTATTTTCCAGCATCAACTTATCATCAATTGATTAGAAGTCTTTTGTATTTAACACGTACTCAACCAAATTCAGTTTTTGTTGTAAATTGTATTTCAAGATTTATGCAAGAACCAAGGGAGAGTCATTGGAAGGATAAAAAAAGAATACTACAATATATCAACAAAACTACAATTTATGGACTAACATATATGAAGAATGCTAAATATTTTTGTCTAGAGGGATATTCAGATTCTGACTATGTTGATTCTATTGATGACAAAAAATCTACATTAGGATATTTTATCTTAGTTTAGGAAAAATATCCTGCCATAGTAAAAAAAACATGAAATAGCACTCTCACCTACTGAAGCAGAATAGTATGCAACAAAGGATGCAACATGTGAAGCATTATGGTTACAATACATTTTATCAGATATGGGAATTAAAATAACTCCAACTCTGATACATTGTGACAATCAAGGAGTATTAAATTTGATCAAAAATCTAATTATACATGAATGGACTAAACATATTGAAGCTCAATGTCACTTTATTAGAGATCATTTTCAAAATCATCATATCATATTGAAGCATATTTCTATAGAAGAAAAAATTGCAAATGTTTTCACAAAGACTTTAGGTTGAAATAAGTTCCAATATTTAAATATCTTTTATACATATCAAAATAAGTTCATATCAAATAATGTAATATAGGGGGTGTTAGAATATATATATATAATATTATTCGATACACAATAAAATCAAGGGTTCCTTAGGCAAATTTCATGTCAAGAAGATATATATGTTACATTATTAGATACATAAGAATATCAAGAGTTCCTTAAAAAATATCATAACAAGAAACTCAAAGGTCATTTATGAAAGCTATACTATGGACTTAAGATCCATAATGTGATTGTACACCATTATTCATAGTGAAATCTCTATGCAAGCTCTATGGATTGTTTCTCATATGTTATGTATGTTCTTGCTATTGTTATTTTTTTCAATTTCATTATAGTTGACTTTATGATTATTTTTCCTGTAAATTTTACATTAGTATTTAAGCTTTTGATGTCTTCTAGCTCTATGGTTTTATGACTCTCTTGTGTTTTTGTTTGATGTTGGGGTCTCATCCTAGCTTTTGATGTCTTCTTTCTTATTGTTATGCTTCTCTTTCTTTGCTTTTCTTTTGATCAATTTCTGATGTAAAAAGTTTTAGGATCTTTTAAAACTTTTTCTTTTAATTTAATCAAAAAATTTAATTCTCTATAAATGGTGATATAACAATCTATTAATTCATAATAAATTATTTTGCAGTTTTTTTTTCAAATTCTTTAATTTTAAAATATTATTTTTACCATATTTTTATATTTTTAATTATATACTTAAATCCACAATTAACTCTTATAATATTTATTTTTAACATCACATATCAATATATAGGCTTTGAAATTATTATTTTTTAATGTAATTTCAGTATTTTAAATGGAAAAATACCCTTAATCCTCAAGCTCTAGTCCATCCGTGTTTAACGGCATTGACAGGCACATGCCTTGGTGCAGCTAGCTTGTTATAATCTGGTAGTCATTTGGTAGAAGTAGACTCCTTAATATTAATGCTTGAAAATATCAGAAGTGATGTGGTGGTCCTAATAGCATCGATTTGACATTTCAATAGCCATAATGTAATCGCTTATTTCCACATTACATTATTTTTTTGAAATTGGTTGCGACCAACTTTGAAGGCTAAACATACTACCACCAAAACTTATTCAGTTTGAATATAACGATATAACAATCTATTAATTAATAATATTTTTTTGTTTATGTGATTTCAGTACTATAAATGAAAAAACACCCTTAATCCTCAAGCTCTGGTCCATCGCAGTTTAAGGGCATGGACAGGCACATGCCTTGGTGTAGCTAGATTGTTATAATAATTTGGTAGAAGTAGACTCCATAATATTATGGCGTGAAAGCATCTAACAAGTGATGTGGTGGTCCAAATAGCATTGACTTGAGTACATCCCCAAAAATAGTCTTTCAATAGCAAGAATGCAATCGCTTATTTGCATGTTACATTATTTTTTATGATTTGGTTTGTCTTCAACCTATTTATTTCATTACAAAATTTCATACATATCGATTGCATGTTATATTATTTTATTTTTTATAGATTTGGTTTGTCTTCAACCTATTTATTTTATGACCAAATTAAATTTATTAATAAAAAATTTAATACACATTTACATACATACACATGGATTGTATGTTATATTATTTTTTATGGATTTAATTTTCCTTCAACTTATTTATTTTATTAAGCAATTAAACTTACCAATAAAAAATTTAATACACATCTTCTGAACTATTTCCCTACTACATTATTATTAATATCAACCAAACTTACAAAAGAAAATAATGTATAGCAACACAACGGGCGCAAAAGCTTACCGAAACAAACTATTCCTTTTGTTTATAGCAACAAAAAGATTACATAGCTAGTAGCTAGTATTATTTATATGCGTCTGCATAACGGAATGACAGTAAGTATGCAGAGGAGAAGAAGTTGCAGAAAGTGTGGGTGAAGAAAATCTAATCTAATCTATCGAGTGCAGTTGAAAAAAATTGCATTTGTTGGGGTGAATGGAGTGTGAATTGTATTGCCAGGGAATGGTTCATAGTAATCGAATGTGACCATCCCACCTTTAGGAATGGCGGTGCCGTTATTCACAAGGAGGACCTTCGAGCTAAGAGTGTTGCCCGTAGTTTGCAATTTCACGTTCAGCGAGACATTCTCAGCGTCGCAGAATCTGCAGTTGTTGTTCACATCGATGTCATAATATGTTTGACTGCCACTGACGCTGAACAGTGTAGCATTGATATCCCCCAACCCACATCTACTGGCACAAACAGTTAACCACGCCATCCATAAAAAGCACATCACAATTTTAAATTCCGGCCTCAACTCCATGATAAAAAAACAAAGAATGAAGAACAACTCTCTTTCTAGCTTTTTTAGAAACGACAATGGCTCTCTCTCGCACTGATTGTGGATGGAATGGGAGAGGAATGTGGGCTTATATAATACCTTCCAGTACAAATGACTAAACCTGAGTCCGTCTACCAAATGATGTTGGTAATTTCCGATGTCCAAGTGTTACGAGATATGTTTGTTACATTAACTTATGCTACGTGGTTATTCTTGATCTGGATAATATCTTATGTTTGTTACATAGTGGTTATTGTTGACCTAGCTTTACCTGGAGGTTGGTATTTATAATTACAACTTTTATAAATATCGAACTATAACTTTTGTAAACAAACATACAATGGCATATTCCATTATTAAAATTTTGCGTTAATATCTATCTATTTAAGATCAATCTATCAAATGCATTCAGGGTTCCTTTCCTGGCTTATAATATTAATTATGCTAAAAAATGTTTCAAACAGGAAGGTGGACGGCAAGCAACTTTTAGGGCAGAATATCTCTCACGGAAACTTCCCTTGGAAATTTTCCTTAGACACCTCAGATGGCATTCTTCGCATGCTTCTTGATCGGAGGTCTTATGACGAATCTCATGATGGCACCTTACTATACAGGATAGACAACAGACTTCCTCAACTATTCATTCCCTGACTGCAGATACTTCCCCAACTGTAGTTTCTCCTGACGGTACGCACGTCACACAGATGTCAGATTCCCGTAACAGCACTTTCCGATGACAGTTTTTTGAACACATGCATCTTTCATCTTTCCAACGGTAGCTTCCTGAATTGGCAAGACGACGCGGGATAAGAGGTAATTTCTTATAAGACAATTTCCTTTCTAACAGAACGCGCTGCGACGACCTTCCATTTCAGCAGGTTACCACTTCAGTTTTTAGTTTTTAGTTTTTAGTGAGATCAAGAAAACGTACATAGGATGAAAATTTTATTAGTTAAATATTTAATTTTTTTTATGTTTAAGATTACAATCTAAATATTTTAAATAAAATATAATTTTATTAAATATTTAAAGTTGATTAACAAACATATTATATGTATGGTTTTATGGAAAAAATCATTGAGGGTAGATAAACATAATAATAATTGATAGCCTAAACTTAATTTTTTTAAAAACTTAAAAATATATACTTAAATATTATATATAATATTCTTAGAAATTCAAATTAAAAAGCCTTACGAGAGGGTTGTGTTAGATAAGAGGTCAGTAAAACTTACATCGAGTCAAAAATCTACTAGCTAGATAATTAAACTAGATATTGTCTTTTAGTTTTCAATAAGGTCAATAAAACTTACATAGAATAAAAAATCTACTAGTTAGATAATAAAACTCTTTATGTAAGATTTGGATATAATCCAGGACAACCCGTGTCAAGGATCTAAGGGTAATTAGCAAATATTATATACATGTGTATAAGTCCCAAAGAAGTTCATCATGCTTACCTTTGACATGGTTTAAGCATATTAGTAATAAATAACATAAACTTAATTTTTTTAATATAATTAATATATATTTATAATTATTTTTATTTTAATACTATATATTATATATAACATTTTTATCTCATACTATCCAAATTAAAAAGGTTTTATAGGAGGTATGTGCAAATATTGTAATTTAGTTTGTAGTAAGGTTCAGATAACTAGCAGAAAATGAAACATTTACAATTTAGATACTTAAAAGTATTTATGTCCAAGATATTGGATATAAACCTTCTACATAAAATATAACTAAAATATAATTATTAATTTAGTTTCGTTAAAATAATTATTTTTTTTAAATATAGTGTAAATAATTTAATTAATTTAGTTTCGTCAAAATAATCTTTTTAAAAATATAGTGCAAATAATTTATTTAATTTTCTTTGATGACTTCGCGAGTGGGATTAACACACCCCACAATGACATATCCCCATGTATGTGAGGGAAGGGATTTGAACCTCGGACCTCCATTTCCCTAGGAGTTTTATACAACCCACTCCCTCCAACTCCCCCATATCATTGGATAATTTATTTAATTTAGTTTGGTCAGTCTTTAAAACATTCTTGTAATTTTTATTTAGCTATATAGCAAGTCATTATGTTATATATATTTATGTTCAAAAAAAAAAAAAAATTAAAACCTAATGTAACTAATTTTTATAATTTAATTTAATTAGTTTTTAAAATAAATTTTATAATTTTTATTAATTTAATCATGCCATATGTTATATGATAAATTTTTGTGCTTCAAAAATTATAATTTGTTATTATTCAATGTTTAAATAATATTTTTTTAAAAATAAATATTTACACAGGCGGTATTAAGTTCATATCCGAATTAGTGTGAGGCACTGAGGAACATGATTTGTGTAGTGGACATCCATGCAATTGTGGTTCCATTCATAGTAGTTTACTATAAACCCTTTTAAGGGTGAGCGCATAGTCGAGTTGGTGTGAGACAACCAGTTGAGGAATGTGATTCATTTAATTCAAATCACACTGGAACCCTTTTGTTCCTAAGGGCTAGGTGGATTGGTATTTGCTTGTTTAATCAAAAACGTACCAAGAAGAGACCTAGGTTCAAACATTGGGGTTGTCATTTTGCAAAGGTAGTAGTATGCTCTGACCTCTAAGTGTGTGCAAGATAGATAACAAGAATAAGAACCTTGAGTAACTGGTGGTCTCTCCTCTCTTATATATTTTTATTTTGTAGAACAATGTTTAAGTAGATTGATCATGGAACAAGAAAAGGGTATCAAAATTGAAAACCCTTTGAATGTAACCCATTTGCTTTTTGTAGATGACATTTTATTTTTTAGAAATAGATATTGAAGAAAGCCTTAAATTATAAATAAGTGTTGGACCTATATGTATAGCTACAATAATGTAATTAAATATACAAAAATAGAAATAGCATTCATTAGGTTTGAACTAGAGAAAATAGAAGCAATAATAAGAATTTTTGGTTTAAAGCAAGTAGACTTTGATAGAGGGATAAAACATTTAGGTTTACATATAAAACCTAATTACCAATATTGAATATGTTTATACACCAAAATAGATAAGAGGATCGAAACTTAGTGCACTAGGTGGCCATCATTGGGGGTCACCTTATATTGATGAAATCAATTTTGGAAGCCACCTAAATTGAAAGCCACCCTAGTCTACTAACACTCCTTGGATTACATTCCCATCATAATAGTACAAAACTAATGAAGAATTATTTTCAATTTCTTTGTTCAGGGAACAAATAGAAGGATACAATGACACTAGTTAAATGGAACACAATAGCTAAGCCAAAATAAGATGGAGGATGAGGTCTCAAGAATATACATAATTTTAAAAACATTTTAGTAGAAAAATATTTATGGATATTGATAACTACCAATGGATTATGGAAGGAATTAATTCAAGAGAAATATTTATGCACATTCTCCTTTGTATATTGGATTAGACTACAAAATAAATCAATTTTAAAAGCCACAATTATTTGGAAAGCACTAGTGAGAGATTATCCATTAGTTGAGAATTTGTTGGCTTGGAAAATAGGGAATGGAAAGGAATTAACGATAGGTAGAGATCCTCAGCTAGTAAGTAAAGGATACTGACAGCTTCTTCAAAAAATAATAGATCATCTTCATAGATAAAAAAATGTGGTATTAGTGCAGGTAGTATGAATAGAGAGTACTCATTAATGGAAACAATGATGGCTTATAGTAGAAGAGCTAACACTAGGAATAAATGATACACATATTTGGTATGATTACACAAAGGAACTGGAAAGAGAAAATGTAAGACTAAATTAGAAAATATAATTTCTAATATGGTCCAAGAATCTAGAAAGTGGGCAATACACAATTAAATAAAGGTATAAAGTAAGCTTTGACAACAAAAATGAGGAAAATATTTGGTGGTGAAGTAGAATTTGGAAGGTAAAAGCTCCCCTAAGAACTAGAATATTTTCTTGGTTAGCTCTAGCCAAGAAAGAACTAACACGGGATGTTCTTCAAAGGAGGTCTTAGTCGAGGCCAAGTCAGTGTGTCATGTACAAAAAGGAGAAAAAATAATAGATGATGTTTTGGTTCATTGACCTTTCACAAGAGAAGTGAAATTCAATTATGCCCTTGAATCAAGAGAAAGGACATTGGCCTACTAAGAATTATTATGAGCAAGTGAAATTATTAGAATCATCTATAACAAAAATTTCATACAAGCACATCTATTGGGAACTAAATGTAGAATCAAATGGTCTTTCAAAAATTGATTTGATTCCTCCAATATGAAATTGATAGAGGAAATAAGTGGTTAGAGGACTTGGGCTTTCCTCACAATCCTCTTCTTATTATGTATCATATTTGAGATCTATTAATAGCAAAAAGAGGGAGGGTGTTTGAAATGGAACCTTGATTTTATTTTAGAGAAATATAGGCTTCAAATAGTGTTTATCTTTAAAATTGAATCTTGAGTCCCATTTTTGCACTCAAGTAAGAGTCATTTGAGAATTATCATTGATCAACAAGTTATTCCTATTTTCCACCTATGAGTCCTGTTATTAGGATTCTATTTATGGATGATAAGTAGACTGTAACGTATTCTAGCAAGGAAGCCAAAACTCAGCTTAGTTTAGTTTAAATAAACATCTAAATAGGATATAACTATAATTCTTGAGAGTACTTAAACCCATAGCATTGTAACTTTTTTCAATCTCAAAAATTAAAATTATAATTTTTTCTAGAAATATATATATATAAATCAAATGCATTAGTAGTTACCTTAATAGATGATTTTTAATATTATGTGGTCACTTAGGCATAAGTTATGTATGTCATGATGTAATATATAATTTTTTAATTAGTTATATGAGTTAGAAATAGGTTTCATATGCAATATATTTTTTACATATTACACATGTATTATTTTTTTTGTGGAAAACATGCATTTTATGGTGCCACTTTTGAGTAGGACCCAAGGACGTAGGGGTATCTACTATACCAAAATATGTCCAAGGCTCACACCTGGCTTGCCCCATTTGACATACTTAAACAGCATGCTTAAAATAAAAATAAAAATGATAACAAAAACAACAAAACGCAAAAACACACAAAATAATACAAAATAATACAAAATACAAAAAACACAAAACACAAAACAAATCACAAAAAAAAAGACAAAAACATACACACGCACTGAAGAAATAAAGGAAGAAAAAGACATATTATATATAAGGCCAAACCAAACCAATAGGTCTTTTAGAAAAGGTTCAAAAAAAGAAACAAAGAAAGATCTATCTAATCTGGGAACTAAAAAACTTAGACTAAACCAAAGAGAAGCTAATACAAAGAAAAAAATATTAGGGTAATTTTATAATCAAAGCCATCCAAAGAAAGGGTAGAAAGAATAAAATCCCTAATTTGCAAGACCTACCAATATTTTCATCCCCAATTTTTCTTTTCCTCCAATATTTTCATCCAAAGGCCTATTGAAACCAACTTTTCCTTTTTTTTTAATTTTGAATCATGTTTTTTTTCCTTCTTGCCTTCTGATTTATATCCAACTTCATTTTTTAATGAAATGTTTGGCTAACTCTTGATGGCTATAGATTTAAATCTATTTCTATTGATTAACAATACAAGACTAAAGCTTGATTCATATATCCTTGGAATCCTCCTTGATAACAAAAACCTTGTTTGACCTTCTCCTCTATTTTGTGTTTGATTTGGTGAGTTTTTGCTTGCTGAGGATAGATCTCAAAAGTACTATTAACCAAACTAGTGGCTTTCTCTTAGGAGCCTTTGAATTTTTTTGGTGGGGAATCTATGAACTATCCGAGAACTAGGTTTCCAAAATCTTTGAGTCCATAGAATCATCCACATCCTCTAAATAATCTTCCAATACAACTTTTTAAAATCTATCTATAGGATTTATTTTCTTAGTAACATGTTTTTTTAGGAACTTGAAATTCCTCATGACCTTTATCTTGGTTTGTTTGCTCCAAGACTACATTTTCTAAATATTTTACTAAGTGGTTGTATTCATGATAGACCCGACAGCTAAAAGAATTTTTTTTCATAATCAACTTCTTGCTCCAAGTTTCTTCCTCAAATTGCAAAGTGATTATTTTTGGTAGGGGTTTATTAAATTCTATGAGCACACATATTCGAGCATAAATAAAATGCTCAAACTACATTGTGTTATCTGCTATAATTATGTAGGTTTCTAAAGTATTACCAATTACTAAAAAGACTATGGGATTCTAGAATGTAGTTGGTAAACCAAAAAATCTAATCCAGATAGGTCCTACTAAAGGAATTTCCTCCTCAACCTTAAATAAAACATGCCAAGGTTTCATGAACAAAACCAAATCTACCAAAAAACCAAGGACCACTTAGAAATATTTTTTGTCTATCCTCATTAGCAAATAACACCAAAAAATACCCATTGGGATAATTTGAGATACTAATCTCACTTAAATTTGTCATTGCTTCAAAGCCTAACTTTTAAAACCAGGTAAGGATGGTTGAAAGCCCAAGAACCAATAGATCAACCCTCATTGCTCCATTGTAGAAATTCCATATTGAATTTCAAATCACTATATATTATCAACTAGAGATCCATCTGCCACTCGCATGAAACTAGAGTCTATTTTCCTAGGATCAATCCTTGGAATACTAAGAGGTTGACACAAAAAATACCATCTACCATATGTAATTATTGGAGGTTGAGCATCACTTACATTATATTTGAAATTCACTCTATCCATAGTTCCATCTAGTCTCTTCCTTACATCCTCTCTCCTTATATGGCTCCTTCTCTTAAAACCCTACTTTTTTCTCTCTTCCATATTATGCATGTATTATCTCTTCCTTGAATGTGAGGTATTTAACTAGATGAAAACATACTATTTAATGTGAGAAACAAATTAGTAATAATAATTATTCCATAAACATGGGTATGCATGATGAGTAATACCTTCACCATATTGATTATCTATGGATGGTATCTATTATGGATAGGTAATAACTTTACATGTTCACTATTATTAGTATGTGGCATTCTTCATTAATCAAAATATATAATTAAAAAAAATTATAATTGTTATTGAAAAATATAGTTTACTTGAGGCTAAAATACTCTATTTAATTATATTTTTTTATCCCTGAGATAAGATGTTGAACACCACATTCAATAAAATTTATTTGTATTATATGAGATCATTTGTGTTTAATGAGAATTAAATTATAACAATTTCTTAAGTTTTGTTAATTAAATTATTATGAATCAAGATGTATCTTCAAGTAAAAATATTTATTGGCATATTTATTTATTTAAAATAACAAATATAACTATCTATAATATCTATGTGTGTGTATATTCAACACACTAACACACCCACACTATGGTTTGAACATGGATGTCTTTGAAATTGGGTTTGAATATGGTTGGAACCAATAACATACCAATGTGGTGTCCCTTTAAGAAATAACAAATATAGTTTTATTTAAAACTAAAAGAATATGTGATTGGTTTATAATAAAATATGGAGAACAATATATTCATACATAACTTATGTTTATAATAAAATAATTTCTCATATTATTTTTTTACTTATAAAAATAAAATTTATCAATAAATAAATTATATTAATTTTTTGCAACATTAATGTCATCCAAAATAACTCTAGTACATTAAAATCTAACCTTATTCATATAACCTATCACCTTGTTGATGATGTTAGAAACTACTTTAATTTAATTTTACTTCTATTTTAATACATTTATATGTAGTAGAAGATGGGATTAACAACTTTGCTTTAGTTTTAAATAGTGATGCTTATTATGAAATTTGATCTACTAAATTATATTATTATATTTTTATTAGAGTAGAAGGGGTTTTAGGGTCCCCAAACCCATACATTAGGCTATAAACAATTTCTTAGTAGACCCAATAGAATGTTTAAAAGGAAACAAAAAAATATCATCTAAACCATAAGATTTTGCAAGACATTGCTAAGACAACACACTAATGACCAACACAAATTAAAGAATCAACACAAAACCTAACCAACCAAAGATAGAAACAGCATAAAGATAGAATTACTACACATGATCCAAATACTATAGAAAGTCTAGTGCCTCCTTGGACCCAATGGAGCACAACTTACTATGTGTATTGAATAAAAGTCCCTACTATGAGAGGACCTTTGTGTGAGCTTAGCTAGATGCGTCATTGTGATAGAATATTTAGAATATACCATACAACCTATTCTCAACCTATTGCTCTAATATGCATTCTTTCCTCCTTTCCTTTTTAGTCAATTCCATGAGAGTAGGAGGAATGTCAATTTTCCAATATTGTAATCCTTGAAGCCCCACTCCCAAGATTTCCATCCATTATATAACTTGATTGCCTTCCCAATAAATATATTGGATCTTGATCTATTCAAGCTTCTCTAGGTTTAATCTACTCTCCATGATCAATTCTACAATTGTCCAACTTGCTTTGTGCTCCTGTTTAATTGCCTTGATGATGTTAAGGGAGTCCCCTTCTATTATCACCTTCCTAGCTCCTAATTGAAGTACATATTTAGTTCCCAATATTAAGAACCTTAGCCTTTGTAAAAAAAATTAATTTATTACCTAGAGGTTCAACAAAGGCTAGTAGAATGACACCAATAATATCACAAAGAACACCTCCAATCCTAGACACCCTAATATTGTCTTTAGTAGCTCCATTAAAATTTAATTTAATCTAATATATTACGAGGATCCCAATGAAATTTGTCCCTATATTATTTCTCATAAAGAGGGGGAGAACTAACATTTATGTCCCAAGTTTTAAAAATTTCATGTTCTTGAGAAAAAAATTAACTCCTTATGGTTTTTAAATATCTTCCAATTATCCACTAATGCACTTTGAATGCAGGTACCAACTGACCTTGCATCCCTTTTATTGTCTTTGAAAATTTAGTTGTTGAACTCATGTACTATCCCGTAAAGGAATTTAAGTATGCATAATCACCAAAGGAGGCTGAGCCATTTAAATTTAAATGGGGAGGACCATTGAAGGTAGACATCCACCATGTTGTTTGGGAGGGCCCAAGAGATTCTAAACCTAGAAAGAAGAAAACTTAAAACTTCATGAGCAAAATTACAACCAAGAAAAATGTGGTATACAAATTCCAATTCTAATTCACAATATATTGATGATATTGAACCCTCTTTTAACTAAATTATCTATGGTCAAAATTTTATTTTACACCACAAGCCAAAAGAAAATGGTGATTTTGGAAATTAGGTTCTTGATCCATATCTTATTCACAAAGAGCCATCCCAAAATATCTTTATCAATCACTGAGTACCCAATATTAATAGTGTAGAAGCCCTTGATATTCTTACCCTATATAAAATAATTATTACCTCTAGCAAGATTAATAGGAAAGACCCTCATTAAATATACCAATGCATTTTAGGCTTTAGGTTGGACTTCTGAGAGACCTAGTAGATTTATACTTTTCCAATTCCAATTATCATCTCTAAAGATAAGAACATATTTGACTTTGCTTTCGATGGAATTTTTATTGTTGTCTAAGAGGGAGAAATGAAGAATCACATTCAATAGGGAATTAGTTAGCCAAGCATCTTTCCAAAAGTCTACTTTTTCACCATTTTCTATATGCAATCTGATTCCTTTTCTTAATAGGGATTTGTAGTTTACCATGTTATTCTAGAGAGAAGAGCTTCTAGGGTGGATATCTTAGTTGAAAAAGTCTTGGTTATCATGCACATACTTAAACTTAAGAATTTTAGCCTAGCATAACTAGTCATTATTCAATAGCTTCCATCTCATTTTACTGATTGGATCCTCATTCATCATTTTCAACGCTTGAAGCGTAGACCCCCAAACACTTTTATAGAATAGACTTGGTCCTAGGCCACAAGTGGTAGTATCTTCTTTTCCTTTGATCTAGACCATAGGAAGGACCTTTGGATTTGTTCCAATCTATTCTTGATCTTGGCTAGGAGTTTAAAAACTAACATGAAGTATATAGGAATACTTTGAAGGGTGGACTAAACTAATTGGGCTTTCCCATCCTGTATTAGGAGAAAACCCCTCCAACCTATTGATTTCTTGTAAAAATTATCAATAACTAGGTTCCACATATTGATGTCCATTCATATTTTAAAATTGGTATTCCCATATAATAAATTGGAAGATCCCCTATTGCATATCCAATAATTCATGAGATGCTTTGTTGCTTGAACTTAGGAGTATTGATAAAGTAAAGTTTTCTCTATTGTAAAATTAACTCTTTGTCTTGCTTCCTCTTCATATTTATTTGGAATGAGTTTGATTTAATGCACTTGAGGAACATAATATTTGGAGATAATTATTTTTCATCAATAAAATATTGATGAGACACCAAGTCAATAGTTGATGTAGGCTTAAAATATCTTAACTAGCCATTGGATACTATTGAAGAGATACTTCAACCAAGTGCTTCTACTAAGACTATGAAAAAATAGGGTGAAAAAGATTCACCTTGTCTCAATCTCCTCTTACATCCAAAGTAGCCTATTTCTACATCATTAACCAACATAGAGAAACTAGCTATGGGAATGCACCTAGTAACCAGAGCCACCCATTTTTTAGTAATCCTAAATTTATACATCTTAGAAAAAAACTCCTAGGATACCTCGTTATAGGCCTTGTTCATGTCGATATTAAGTATAATAATAGCCTCATCACTTTTATCCATTGAGTGGATTACCTCAAGGATGGTGATGATCCCATCTAAACTATGCCCACCTCTGACAAAACCACTTTGGTTAACATCAATTATGAAAGGAATAACATCATTTATTTGGTGAGCAATGGAATTTAATGAGACTTTAATTATATTATTACACAACCTTATGGGATAAAAATATGTGAAGTCTCTTACACCAGCTAATTTAGGAATTAGGGTAAAAAATGCAGAGTTAACATCCAAGAGGATATGGTGGGTTACCTATGTTTCTTGAATGGCAACCACCACATTAGACCCTATAATATACCAAAATTATTGAAATAATGCATTCAATAAGTTTTCTAGCCCTAAATCCCTATTCCCCCACTATATTACGCATAACCTTCTTGATTTCATCCTATGTGAAAGGGCCAAGGAGGTACAAATTGAGGTCTTCAATTATTAGGATAGGAATGAATCTTAAACAAGAGTCCTCTTTAGCTAGGTTTTTAGTATTTGACTCTCCCAAAATATCCTTAAATTAATCCACAACTTCTTCTCCAATCCCATCAAGATTGTCGACTAGGGAGCCATCTCTTTTAAATCATATTAATCATTTTAATATAAAATTTTAATATAGATATTTTAAGTTCATTGTAATATATCATATGCATTAGTTTTTGATGTATGAATTTTTTAGTTACCATTTAAATATAATTTTGGACTACTCTCTCAAAGGATAGAAAATAAAATTTATTTTTTTCATAAATATTAAGTTATAATTTACCCCTTTAAAAAAAATGTTTAGATTGGGTCCTCAAACCAGTTATAGTTCCCCCACATTAGGTGTCATTAGTAGCATAAAACTATATAATCCTTTTGGTGTCAAAGAAATTTGAACCTTGGTGTGGGATGCACCATCCATATATCTCAACCATTGAACCAAGGCATCATTAGTGTTATAATTTGCCCTTATTTTAACGATTAAATAGCTTAATATAATTTTTAATTTTTTGTATACCTTATTTTATGTGCTTTAATAACAAATATTTAAACTAAATTTTTCTCTCTTTAACTTCGCAATATTACCATTAACCACTAGGTCAAATATTATTTCTTAATTACAAACAAGGTAACTAATTTCTAAAATTTATTTTTAACATCTTCTAGGTGGGCAGCCACCTCTTCAACCATTCTATTAATTCTCATAATAGAGTCATTCAAATATTTGATTATTACATAGTTCTTGCACATATCAAAAAAATAAATGGGGTCCACATCCCAGATACCCAATAAAATTTGAATATTGTGTATCTAACCCTAATGAGATATGCTTCTAGATCTCTTCCTTTTTAGTTAACCATATAAAACTAACTTGTTACCAAAAATTATGAAAAAAATTGTAGCTTTTTATTTTTAATTGAAAATACCATAATAGAAGATTAGAAAAATGAAACCATTTTTTGGATTGGGCACAACTGGGCAACCTAATCAATAAACAACACCTACAAAATTGATATAAACAAGAAATTACTTCCTAAAAAAAAAAATTAAAAATCCTAATCTTGAACTCAAGCTTACATGCCATGAAACTCATAGGGAAAAAACTATATCAAAAGGTCACCCAAAAAAAGAGAAAAGAAACCCAAATATGGGACTACTCTAAATTCTACCACCCAAATCCAGAATAAAAACAACACTTCTAACCTAAAATAAAAAATTAGGAAGGTGCAACATAGAGAACCAAACCATAAACCTAGGTAATATAAGAATTGAGGTTTGGCCAAACACCTAGGCATGAACTAGCCCCCCAAAAACACCTACTAGACATAAAAAAATATCCTAGACAATAGAAAATGGTCAATGTAAAGAGAAAATCTAGCCATAAACATGCTCTAGACTCTCCCACCATCATAACTAAATCTATTGGGCCTATCACTCCCATTAAAGAGACTCAAAAAAATAACTTTAGAGAACCACTTAGCCATTCATATCAACCACAAGAGTCTTATTTTGGACCGACTACATAAGAAAATTATTAAATTATTGAATCCACACTATTAGCTCCTTAAGGTCCACACAAAGGTTGCCCATATAGTCTATTAAACCATTTCCTTCCTTATAAATATGATTAACTTGGTTATTCTCCAAGACTTGTAGAATTTCTTTAACCTCTATCATCATATCCTCTATGATCCTCTTGGGCTAATGTAGGCCTTTGACACAATTTATAATGTTTATATAGACACCTTCTATTATAAATATGTTGATAATTAGCTTTTCATTATATTAACATCTTGATATAGAGTTCATGCTTCTACAAAATGACTGGTTTGAGATCCCAAACCTTTCGCATATGCAATAATTAAGGTTCCTTATTAATATTTGATAACTCCACTAGCACTAGCCTTTCTAGGATTACCTTTGCTTCACCATCAAAATTTATATTAGCCCAACCATCTAGTAGATATTTCCATATATTTTGAGAGTGAATGGAGGGAGGGATTTGATAAAAAAATTCCACAATCATGGAAAGACCCCATATTTTTGCAATAGCTAGATATTTCTTTACCTCTCTAATAATTTCAAATAAATATTTTCAATCAAAGTAGCACATACTTGGCTCCAATGAAGTTACAATACTTCTTCTCATTGCTAAATTCTCTTCTATTCCTTTCTTTCCATAGACTCTGCATGATATGGGCAAGACTAAACATCCAAAGAGGCTTTTAAAAACAACTAGAACAATGGAAGAACCATTAGAAGCAAATTTCTACCATATTATTTGGAAGGACCAAAGAGATCAAATTTTTAATTAGGAACGTCAATTCCGATAAAAATAGACATTCCAAAAATAGGTGTTTAACACATTTAGAGTCATTTTTGCATTGATAACATCTATTGGGTAAGCCCATACTCTCTTTTGAAGGTTATCAACTATCAATATATTTTTTTGGATACATAACCAGTAAAATAAATTGATTTTAGGAGTCAGGCCTTTTAGCCAAATTTTGGAAGCCAGGAACCAACTTTCATCATTATCTTCGAATAATTGATATGTTGATTTCATAGTAAACTGCCCTTGTTTGTGCATTTTCTAGAAAAGAGAATCATTCTCTTTGAAATTATTAAGACTTTTCATTCTCAAAAAAGCTTTTAAATTTTCTATAGCCTACTCACCATTTTGGTAAGTAATCGTAGTTAAATCCCTTTAAATATAGAGCATATTGTTAAAATAAGTAACTTAAAAAGAGTCTACAGAGGGGAAGGGATACCTTTTTAAAATAATTTTTGTAAAATTATAAGAGAATATGGATGAGGTGGTATTACAATTGTGGATGTGATTTTAACTATGTTATGATCAATTTTTTTTCTTATTTTAATATTGTGAAATTATTTATGTGATTATCAATTATTCTTCTAATTTATCTTATAAATTTCAAGGTAAAAACATAAAACTTTGTAGAAATGGAAAAATAGAAAGAGTATGGTTAATGGTTGTGTTTAGGGATGAAGTTAAAAATAATTGATTTTAATAGACTCGAATAAATTCATTCGAATTCAAGGTATAAATTTGCTTGATCTAATATCCCACATGAAACCAAAATTTTTGTTAATATATCTTCTTACATCTCAAAATTGGGAAATTTATCAAATGTTTCCTAGAATATATTTAATAAAATTATAAATTTTATTTACATTTTTATGTATTTAAATTATAACTCTAATTTTAGTTTTATTTTTCCTTTATCGAATACCTTTTAAATTTTAACCTTGTTAAATGTGTACTCAAATTTGATCCTTGTGACACTAGTTATTTTTTTTTGTTAAAATTAGGAGTGTGTGTTGACATAATTTAACTCTCTTTAATAATATGATTGTTATTGTTTTTGTATAACAAAATTTAGGTACATTGGCCTCTAGATTGTGAGGTACACACTTAGATGAAGATTATTGCTTGAATATTATCACTATATGAGTCTTTTATAATTTTTGTGAACCTCCTTTGCTCAACCACATAAATCATTAATATTTTGTAGAAATATTAAATAACATCCACAATGAATAATCCACATAATGTAAAACAAGATAAATATTTAAATTACTATAATGTATTCAATTTAATATTCAAACCCTTGATGTAGGAAAACATCGTACAATGCTCCTTAATGGAATGAAGTGACTCCTACAATATATTAACTTGAGATAAATACAATATTATTCTCTTCCTACACTCTTTATGATTATTTACCTATATTTATAATTCTCAACTACCTATCATTCCCACTTATCCATACATGTAGGACAATTCCATATTTGCCCATATTTATAATGCCCAACTACCCACCACTCTGACTTATCAATGCATCTGGCGTAATTACATCTAATATAATATTATAATATTTATACAATATTGTAATATTAAATAATTATCTTGGGTACCTAATATTCAATCTCTCTTAAAAAAAAATCATCCTTGAAACATAAGAAGAGATAAAATAATATGATATTTTGAGCTTTGTTGTGAACTTATATCGATCTTGATCATCCATCCATCCTAGTGAAACTTTTATTGGTCGTGGTATTTGTTGATGCTGAAATGTCCTATTATTTGAATTTTTTGAAGTAATCCTATGGTTACCTATGTTGGAGGCATATTTTTTTTGGCAATAAATATCATTTTTTTTCATCCATACTTGTTTACTTTTTCCACTTAGTATGCAATATTGCGTTGATGTATCCACACTTTTGTTGCTCTACTCTGGTAACTCAAATTATGGGTCCATTTGTTCCTTGATGTTGTTACACCACTCTAAAAACTAGAGTCACTATGCTTTCTTTTTCAAACATTGTCATAGTTATTTCCCTTCTGATTCCATGTAGAACTATAGTATTGTTTCCTTGAGCCATGCAACGAAGATTGTTGTCACTCCTAGTGGTGTGGGTGGCAATATGTTGCAACCTTATCCTTATGTTCCGTTAGATTTAATTGTTTAGTATTTTGCTATTTTATTTTATTCTTCTTTATCATGCTACCTTTTTTTGGTTCATCCTTAGACTCTATTTTTGCTTCTTCTTTGATTTCTACTACTGCCTCCTCCACCTCTATTTTAGGTTCTTCTTTTTTCAATTTGTTTTAGGGTTTATTTGATATTTGACATAGTTTCCTAGATCTTTATTTCTATTTTTTACATGTTGTTATTTCTATAGGTTCACATTTTGATTCTTCTATTTGTTTCTCCACTTGTTCATGTACTATAACGACTTTTTCTTTGATTCTTGCCTTTTACACTATGAAATATATTGTACTACTATTTTATTTTTTCTATACCAGAACTTCATGAAATTGTTTTATATATTAATGCTAACAATACCCAAATAATTTAACCAAGGATAACCAAGAAAAATATCTACATCATTTTTCCATGGTGATCATTAGATATTCAATAATTTGAATATTTAAACCATCAATCACTTTTTAACAAAACACTTTCACTTTCATGATTTTATATCATGTCATATCATAAAGTCTTCTTTCATTACTATGCATTTATAACCATGCCTATTTTTGAGAGTGAGATAACCAATTTATATATTTTTGGGGTTTGGGGGAGAGGATAGGAAGATAACATTACAAAATTTGTGTGTAGGAGTTTAATTGGAAAAAAGATATGTCCAAATTTGTAAAACATATATACATGTTTTGATTAGGTTGTCATAGTCAAAAATAAGCTAAATTGAAAATATTCTAGGGCACATGAATCCAATCTAGGTTTGTCACCAGTGTGAGATGAAGAAAATTTATTTTTAATAAATGTAGAGATAAGTTCAAAACCTAAACAAGTTTGCTTCAGGTGCTTCTTCAATGAGATATTCACTTGATCTCTTCACTTTCAAGTTTGATTTAGGTGTTGTATGATTCTGAAGAAAATACTCTTCCTAACTCTGATGTAGGAAGTTTATCAACTTCACTAGATATCCTCTTTCGTACAACAAATTATTAGTACTAAAATATGAATCTACTTATGAAATGGATACTCCCTTCTAGAGTCTTTTTTAGGATTAGGGCTTCTATGGCCCTTTTAGATTTAGTCTTTTGTGGACTTTTTAGATTAAGGATTTTGTGGCATTTTTTTAGATCAAGGTATCTATGGCCTTTTTAGATTAAGGCTTATATGGCCTTTTCATATTAAGGTTTCTATGGTTTTTTTAGATCAGGGCTTCTATGGCCTTTTTAGATTAAGGCTTATGTGGCCTTTTAGATTAAGGCTTTTGTGGTATTTTTCAGATCAAGGCTTCTATGGACTTTTATTTTGTTAAGTTGACTTTACCAATAGAGATATTCAATCTCTATACTTCACTATGACTCTTTCTTCTAGAGTCTCTTCTGTAGTATTCTTATTTTACAACAACTAGTCCCTGTACTATGAAGGCACTCTGAACTTTGGGTAATGAAGTTAAAATATCATAGATTTATATTGTAGGAGGTGTCTCAATCATATGATATTTAGTTACCTATAGTAAGAAGAACCTTTAGGCAATAGTTACAAAGTTCTAGATGTTCTATATGATCTTAACTAGATGATCTATCAATCTCGTGGGTTGAATACTGAGTCTTGGTCTTCACGAGTTTTCCTATAATTTTGTGGAGAGACTCTAGTCAAATACAATATTAGTACTTTCTTAAACTAATATTTCTTTCTACCACTTAGACTCTTCTAAGAATTTTTTACAATGACTAATCCAATGGTACATCAAATTGACAAAAAAACTCAGACTCGATAATAATGGTGGTATTCCTATTGATTGACTATAACTAGATCTACCATGGATATGATACCACTATTATCTTTTTGAGGTTTATCACAATGAAATATGGAAATCACAAGATGCAAAAATATGAAATAAAGTAAACTCACAAAATTTTTGAAATATGATATAAATAGAAATGATAGGAGTGAGTACAATTTTTTTATGGAGGAAATGGGCACTCCATGCAAGATGCTACAAAACCATAATGTGATCCATCATTAATGGAGTAATTCACTACTACTGCTACTTCCTACTGACTTGATTTTAGAACTCTTACAATGAGGGCTTATTATAATGGACGATAAATTCCTTTCCCAACACTCTACCTACATGTACAAGTGACACCTTGTATATTTACACCTTACACATTCACACTTGTGCATTTATTACATTGCATCAATTAACTGGATAACTTCCCCCTAAAGTAATATAATGTCCTAAGTACGTACCTGAAAGCACGAGATTCTGGAAACAAAAAGGATAGACTAAAAATGCAATGTAAACAAAACTAAAATAACGCTTAAACCCTATGTTATTGAAAAATGCGTAAAAGAAAGAACATGAACACAAGATATCAAAGTAATATAAAAAGAATGGCCCTTTTATTGATATGCTTTACAAATTCATGTTACAATGCGTCTCCTTCCTTTTTAAGGGATAGGAGCGTTAAATGTTGGTATTTTACAACTTGTTTCAGAATTCCTTCTTCCGCGTGCCCACATGTAAGATGGGCAAACCAAAACATTGTCGCCGCTTGCGTTGGTAAAGGTAGATTCCTCGCTGCTCCTCTAATGCTGCAAATCTGCGTTCAAAGAAACAAACAAAGAATCAGTAGCACCTGTGTATGAAAAATAAAAGATGAATCTAACGATGGTTAAAATGAGTCTAAATAAACTAAAAACTTGACAAAAGCATAATCATGAAACTAGCTAAATACTACAAAATAAATAGTCACCAAAAGCAATAAGGTGGGGGGTGCCCGAAGGCAAACCACCCATGGGTGAAACTTTGCTTCGACACCAATCCGCTTGGGATGGGTCCGAAACCTGATGTGATGTGTTGTCGGCAAATTGATAGGATATTGTGGTCAAAAAAATCGAGGTTGGTTCTTGATTCGTGCCTTCAAAAGTCACCCACTAACCTCTCTTTTGATTAAGAGATTATGGATGTTGAAAACACAAATCGCAAGTAAGTGAATTAGCAGCACTTCATCGCTCAAAATGCTCCTTCTCTATATATCTTTTGGGTGAGGAAGCTCACCATTTTATAGACCCAAGGGGTCTCTTTGAATTAACATGCAAAAGTTTTTCTTTGCATGAATGCTTTTTTTGTGAAGAGAAGACTTCTTCTTGATCAAGGGCTTCTTAACTGCCTCTGTGCATGTCTTTGTATGTTTAGAAAAACTCACTTGCACTCCCATGCAATGAAGGGATAGCTAAGTGGAAAATCTGAGTTGTCTTAAAAAGCTCACTCCCATTCCCATGCAGTGAAGGGAGAGTCAATTTGCAGATATGAGTTGTCAAAAGAACTCACTCGCACTCCTATTCCATGCAGGGAAAGCTAAGTGGCAGTTTTGAGTTGTCATGCGTCGAGGTCTGAATCTTTGTTGGTCAAACCTGGCGTTCGTCCCACCCAGAAGTGAGCACTAGTAATCGTCCCTGGGTGAAACGAGTACAAATCCATACTCGTCCCTAGGTGAAACGAGTACTAGTTCACACTCGTCCCTGGGTGGAGCAAATAAGAAGCAGAGTGTCTAAAAGGTGCCAAATTGATTTTTGACTTGTAAAACTGTTGTGTAAGTGGTTAGAACCACTGTTTTAACCTCTGGGGCTGCCTTGGGGGCTGTGTGTGTTAGTGCGATCAGTGCTTGTTGTCACGTAATCGGATTGGTGTTGTTTTGGTGTCTACAGGTACCTAGGAAGGTACATTTACATTATACAAATGATGTAATAGACTCTAACTCTAACAAGATTTAAGTTAGAATTCTACAAGGAGGTTGAAGGAGAAAGGAGCTAGAAGAGGCCACCATATCAAAGAGATTTGAAGATTTCCATAGAAGGCTTCAAGGCTGATTTGTAGAAGAAAATATTGATGCTTTTACAGCTGAATTTAAAGATTCACATGAAAGTAAAATCAAGGTGACATAGAGTTGCAATTTAGAGGAGATTTGGGTAGATTTTGAAGAGCCCTTGAACAACCAACTTGAATAAGAGCTTGATAGCAAATAAATTTGGAAATTGTTCGAATTTCCTACCAAACATGAGAAGGTTAAGTACCGCATAAAAAAGGATAAATTGACTACATTAGAAGCTTAAAATTATAGAGGTTTGGGACAACAAGAGGGCCTCATATTGGGAAATATTAATAGCTACAAACTTTAGAGTTTGAGAGAACCAAGTTGGAGGAGAATTAGAGGCCCAAAAATCATATTTCTAGATAGCAAATTAAAGGCTAAGAAGGGAAAAAAATAGGTCATCAATGCACAAGGAACCGGACCTGCAAAACATACAAATTTGAGGCAAAAAATAGGTGAATAATATCACCAAGAAATATTTCTACAAAGGAGGCTAGAATAAGGTTTGAAAAATTCGTGTTATCAAAGTTTTATTATTCAAGTATTATTTAAATATTTAGCACCATATTTAAGAAGAAAAAGGAAAGATGTCAAGTTTTAGTTGCATTGGTGTTATAAAGGGTATTATAAGCATATAAATCAGTTTATTGTAAGATTACAAGAGAACCTCATTAGAGCCATTAAAGTTAGCAAAATAGAGCTCTAAATATTAGTGTCTCTAACATAAAAAAGGAGGCATCTTGGGTATATATTAGATTTTGATGATTTATATTAAAGGAGATGCAACCACAAGATGTAAAATGATCAAGCAATGATAAGTATATGATAATGGCACTATAATTTTTAGGAAAACTATAATATAAATTTCTACAACTCATAAATATGTCATTAATGGATGCTCACAAAATTAGTATAATATATTATAATTGAGGACATAAACACTCCATAATTTCAATTAAAGAACTATATTGTACTCTAACTACAAATCACTATAGTAAACTCAATCTCTCACACTCACTATCAATACCTCAAGGCATATATATAGGAACATATGTGCCTTGACCTTTACTCTACCAATGACTCTTCATATACTTATCCTATGAATAATGTACATGTGGACTACATGCACATTTACATCATTGCATATTCTAACACTTGTGCATTTATTACTTGCTTCAAGTAGCTACTCAAATATTAATATAAGATAAACTCCTAATCTATAAATTGTTAGAATAGCGAACATCGAATGAGTTGCATTGATCAAATAAATAGTACATAGTAGCCTAAGAATAGTCTGTAGGATACGGAACCTCCTAGGCGAGAAATAGGCATTGTTATAACAACATAACAATAGCCCAAACAAATATTAACAATAGCCTAATAATGGAAGAATCAATAGAGCTACGCTAACATCCCCCCTTATTACATTATTTGGGTAATAAGATAACTACTAGCTATACTAACATCCCCCCTGATTACATCATTTTGCAATACATAGAGAGCTGCAAAACAATTCAAATTTGACACGTGCAAGTGCCTTAGTGAAAATGTCTACAACTTGAGCATCGGTGGGAATGTATTGAAGCTGAATTCGGTGCTTGGGAACTTCATCTTGAATAAAGTGGTATTGTGTATCAATGTGCTTGGTTTTCTCATGATGCACTGGATTCTTAAAAAGGTTCAAAACACCTTGGTTGTTGCAGAACAAGTGTATTGGAGATTTTTATGGAAGACCCATACTTGTCATAATGCGACACAACCATATCACTTCGCACATAGCTTCACGTGCGACATGATATTCTAAATCTGTAGATGAGATAGCAACCGCCTGTTGCTTCTTTTTGTGCCAAGAGATAGGACTAGATCCAAGATGAAAAATATATCTTGATGTTGACTTGTGATGATCATATGACCCAGCATAGTCGGATTTCGTGTATCCTTGTAAGAAGAATTTGTTATTCTTATTTTATTCTAGGCCATGTTCCATAGTACCATGAACATAGTGAATAACATGCTTTGATGCTTTCCAGTGAGTGGTCTTAGGCTCCTGCATGAACCTCAAAAGATAGTTGACAACAAATACGATATCTGGCATAGTATTGGTCAGATATATGAGACTCTAGATCAACTGTCGATGGAGAGTACCATCTACCTAAGGTGAATCATCATAACATGATTACTGAATTCCTATCTCCATCGAAGTTGCCATTGGCTTACAATCAGTCATGCGATATTTTTCCAACAATGTCTTGGAATATTTTTTTTGAGACACTTTGATGTAGTGCTCCTTCTAGCTTACTTCCAGACCAAGACAATAATGGAGAAGTCCAATATCAGACATCTCAAAATATTGACACAAGTCTCTTTTGATAGTAGAGATCATAGTTTCTGAACTCCCTATAATGAGCAGATCATCAACATAGAGTATAAGGAACACTATTTCAGAACCTTGTTTCTTAAAATAGAGGTTTGCATCTGACGAACATCTCTTAAACCCATGCTATAGGAGGTGATTATCCATTTCTATATACCAAGCTTGAGGAGCTTGTTTCAAGCCATATATAAGGATTTGACCAATTTGCACACTTTCTGCTTTTTGCCTTCCTATACAAATCCTTCAGGCTGAGTCATGTATACTTCTTCTTGGAGATCACCATTTATAAAAGCACTCTTGACATCCATTTGGTGAACTTTACACCCATACTGTGCTTCCATAGCACAAATGACTCGAATTATGGTCATATGAGCAATAGGTGCAAAAGTTTCCTCATAGTCAATGCCTTCCTTTTGAGCATAGCCCTTTGCAACAAGATGGGCCTTATGCTTATCAAATGTCCCATATACATTTTACTTGACTTTGAACACCCATTTGCAGCCAATGGGATTCTTTCCATGTGGCAGATCGACAAGCTCCCAAGTTTTGTTCTTTTTCAAAGACTTGTACTCAGCATCCATAGCAGCTTTCCATTGTGGGTCACTAAGGGCATCCTATACAAAAATAGGTTCATGTTCATTCATTGAAGACATAAACACCATATCATCATATATATCCATATCCTTTGTTATCTCTCTAGATCTATAGAAATTTCCTCAAAATATTGATAAATATCATCAACCTCATTAGTCTCTGTTGTTGCTCTTTCCCTTTGAGCCATACTACGAGTACGAGGTCTATCCAAAGTCAAATATAGTGGAGTGGATAACTTGGTATCCCTGATTGTACTTGTATACCATTTTGGATTCTTTATTTTTGGTGATGAAGATGAAGTGGAAGGACCTCCTGTCTATGTTGACAAAGGGAACTTTTTTTCCTTAGATTCCACAAGATCTAGGTATACATTAGATGTGCTTTGTGATGTGAAAGCTTCATCAAAAATAACATCTCTACTGACATGAATTTTCTTGGTCAAAGGATCTATCAAATGATAACCTTTAGAGTGCTCATCATAGCCAAGAAAAATGCATCTCAATATTTTCTCATCTAGCTTATTCCTTTTCTCTTTCGGTATGTGCATGAAAGCTTGACACCCAAAAATACAAAGATGAGATATGGAGGGTTTATGGCCACTCCATGCTTCCTATGGAGTTGTTCCTTTTAGAGCCTTTGTGGGTGCACTATTCAATAGATATACTGAAGTGGTGACAACTTTTGCCCAATATTTTTTCCCAAGAGTAGCTCCTGTGAGCATACAACGAACCATTTCCATAATAGAATGGTTCCTTCTCTCAACAACTCCATTTTGCTGAGGTGTGTAAGCAGTAGTTAACTATCTTGAGATTCCATACTCAGTTAAGAATGATTAAAATTATTTAGAGGTAAACTCCCCCCCCCGATCTGAGTAGAGGGTTTTAATAGAATTCCCTAACTCCTCAACAGATTTCTTGAATTGTTGGAAGAAATCAAAAGCTTCAGATTTCAGTCAGAGAAAGAAAACCCACATCTTTTATGAGTAGTCATCTACAAATAACTGAAATACCTCTTCCCCCCACAACTTTTGGGTGTGAAAGGACCGCACAGATCAGTATGAATCAACTCCAGAGGTTTATGTGTTCTTGTGGAGATCTTCTCAAAAGGTACTCTATGTTGTTTTCCTTCCAAGTAGTCAGAGCACACTGGCAATGTGGAAGAAAGGGAAGGAAGACCCTTTACCATCTCATACTTACTAAGCTCAAGTAAGTAGCCAAAACTAATATTCCCATATGTCTTGTGCCATAAGGATGTTTCCTCCTTGGTAGATACTATCATGGCAACATGGGGAGTAGAGATAGCATCTAGGGTAAATAAGCCATGCTTATAGGAAGCTGTTGCAATCTTCTTACCATTCCTAGTAATTGTACAACACTTATTGCCATTCTCAACATGAAAGTTGACAACCATATTTTTATCCAAGATTTGTGTGACTGACAACAAATTGTTAGCCAATCCTGGAACATAGAGGACTTTGTCAATCTGACACTTGCCATCAGGAAGAGTCATTGAAACTATACCCTCTCCCTGAACCTTGTAGGTTTTGTCATTAGCAATAGTGGTAGGTCTGCCCTCTTTGGCCACAAATGATTCAAAGCACGATCTGTCGCCAGTATTATGCTTACTAGTGCCAGAATCGACATACCATATAGGATCCTTCTCCTTGGAGGTTGTGGTAGTCATGAGCACCTTGTGTGCCCATTCAGAATCTGAGTTAGATTCTTCAAAAGCAATATTCACCTTGGGTTGCTTGTTCTTGGTTTGTGGTTTGTTCTGGCATTTTTGCTTATTCTTATACCAACACCTATTGGTGTCATGGTTGTCTTTATCACAAATTTTGCAATACCTCTTCTTCTGTTGATGTTGTTTTCCTTTTCCTTTTGAATCCTGTTGAGAATTGCCTCCTTTCTAAAAATTACCTTTCTTCTTAGAACCCTATCTGTTGGAGTATATGGATGTATTAGAAGAATCATCCCTGTGAAGTTTGTGTGCCTCTTGTTGTTGAAGCAGATTGCCTAACTCAATAAAGGTAATTTGTCATTGTGACACCTGAATGGAGGTGATCAACATATCAAAGGAATCAAGCAAAGCTCTCATAACTATTGAAGTGAGAATCTTGTCGTCCATTGTATCTCCCGAAGAATTCAATTTGCCTTTCAATTCAAAAACTTTACAAATAAAGAGTTCAACTATCTCACCCCGTATCAAACTCATATTGTGAAGTTGTTTTTGAAGATGAAGAATGGTTGAATCAATATTTCCCTCATAAATGGTTTGAAGGGCATCCCATGCCTCTTTACCACTCGCTTTGTCAGCTATATGAGGTTGAACTTCATCTGAAACAACAAACAAAATGAGCACTTTTGCTTGACTGTCTTTATTATCAAATGATATCTGATCAGTAGTAAGAGCTATGGATCCAGCAGCTGGTGAAGGTCTAGTTGTTTCTCTAGAAACAACATTTCATAAATCTTCCATGATGAGGACTGCCTTCATTTTGTTTTTCCATGGTGTATAATTAGGACCTTTCAATAACTGATGAGCATCAGTCATTAACTTTGCAACAGAAGCCATAGTGAAGGTTCCTTATATCACCAATTGGTTGCCCTTTATATATACCTTAATTCCAGGCCATTATACCATACAAAATACCTTCCCTTACATGAGGGAGACTATAGGTATTTTGAAAAATCAGAAAAAATTACCCACCCTTACGTGAGGGAGACTGTAGGTAATTTTTAAAGATTATATGATATGTGGTACTTAGGCGGTACTGAAATGGAATAATATTGTTGATGGCACCTACCATAGAAAGTCATCAATCCTCATGCGTGGGGTGTAACTTCCCCTAAACATTGTGGATGTCAGAACTCTCGTCAGGATTTACGCCTAAACACAAGAACGATTAGGGTAGTGGATGGAGTAAAAAAATAGCAAAAATGGTAAACTTATCTCTCCCCTACAATTTATAGAGAACAAAATTAGACGTCATTTTGGCAGCTATATTAGGCGACGGATACAATATTCCAATCACAACAGCTTTACCTATAAGTGCTGGCCAGAGGTATCACAAATACCGAACGTTGTAGTGCAATAAATTGCACAGATGGGTTTGAATTATTCCGGGGACTCGGGAGTGAATTTTATTTTAACTTTTAATGATGTAGTGCAAATCAAGACAAAAAATGCAACATACAACATAAAAGTGCCCACAGAAATAAACCTCAAGGTGTCGGGCGCTGTCGAAAATGCACCTTTACAATAAGCCAATTTGCTTTTTTTCAATGCTTGAAAAATAACTCACAATCCCCCCTTGTTTTCATCCAATGTGGATTAAGTAGCAAATATGAAGCATAAAAAATGCCCATTCACTAGTTGCAATTTTTTTTTTTTAAATTTAATGCAAATTTTTTTAATTAAGTTTAGCAAAAAAAATTAATTAATAGTAAAAAAAATAATTTAATTTTGTTTGTTAAATCATTTAAGATAAAATGAGTAATTTTAAAAAAAATGATTTTAAAAAACAAAAAAAAATTATTTAAAATATATTAATTAAAAAAAATACTAAACAAAAATAAAAAAAAAATCACAATTTTTTTTTTTTTAAATTTACCTTTACGGCGGGGCAGCGCTCAGAGTATTTTGGAGCGCATGGGGCTCGAACCTAGGACCACTCGATGAGCGCCTTCGCCTGACCTGATCAACCGGTCGGGCTAGGCCGTCGGATGGTAAAGAAGGCGGAAAGCCTTCTATTTGAGGTAGACGACAGAGAATTTAAAAAAAAAAAAAATTCGGGCTTCTTTTATCCCACATCGACGCTGTAAAGCGTCATGTGGGGAATAAAAGAAAAAACACCCCCTTAGCCTAGTGATTGCCTTCAGGCAATCACCAACCCGTCCTTTTGCCGCACAGAGTAGCCAATTGGCCAGCGACACGTCACTCGAACCTGTCGTTCGCCATGTTAGCGACAGCGCCACCTCAACCGTCCATGTCAATCATCTAGTAAGACCATAGTCAACCTCAGGATCTATGCCCGTGACCAGTCCAACGTCAGTCCAGCTACCTCAGGATGCATGCCAGGCCAGTCAACCCCTACGTCTCACCTCGAGAAATGTGCCAAGGACCAGTCTAGAGTCACCTCGAGATCCGTGTCAAGGTGCTTTAAGTAGTTGACCTCAAGAATCATGCCCCGGGTCTATCTGCTCCCAACCTGCTCAAGAAAATAGAGAAATTTCCTCCAAGGCTCTGATACCATGTCAGAATAGCGAACATCGAATGAATTGCATTGATCAAATAAATAGTACATAGTAGCCTGAGAATAGTCTATAGGATACAGAACCTCCTAGGCAAGAAATAGGCATTGTTATAACAATGTAACAATAGACCAAAAAAATATTAACAATAGCATAATAATGGAAGAATCAATAGATCTATGCTAACAGAAATGTACCCAAGGTGGTACATTGACATGTATCAAATAATGTAATTTACTCTAAAACCCCATGTATTACATTATTTAGGTATTGAATATTTTAGTCTTCAATATGGTCTTCATCCTTTAGATGTTATTCAACTTGACCTAGCCCTTCTCTTTCATTTGATTCAGTATTCATGTTATATTTTATTGTCTTCTTCATTCCTTTGGTTTTTGTTGTTTCAAAGTGCTTGGTAGAATCATAGTTCTTGGAGTATTCAAAGTATCTTTCATAAACTAGATATCTCATGATCTTGCACATCACAAGTGGGTTAGAGTTTCTCCATTTTTTTCCTTTTTTTTTTTGAATGACCTATCTCCAGGATCTTCAAAAACTTGATCTTCAAAAATGTCAAGCTTGAATTCATTGTTAGTGGATGCTTCTGAAATAAGAACTTGAAATAAGCAATATAATCTGAATATTAGTCTCTCTTCAAATATTTTATAGTACTTATCTTTATAGTAATAGAAAAAATATGAATGAGATTATCCTCCACAATATTTACATGGATTGAGACTTTAGTAGGTTGTTTTCTCATGACCAATAGTTTTGTAATAAATGCATAATGAAGATATCCCAATTTCTTTGCTACTTATTTTAAGATAATCAAGACCATCTATTTCTGTGATGAAATAGCTAAACCATCTGTGTATTATTGAAGATATTTCATCCTTACTTAGTTCATAAATTTGTAGGATATTTTTTTGATGAATATTTTTTTCTACCTTTTTAATATGGTTCTCAATATGTTCTTTGGTATAGTTGATTGTTGGATATTTTGAGTCCCTAAGTCAAAATTTGTCATTGATATCACCAAAAGAAGTCATCATTAATGTAAATAAATTCGGCAAGAAATAAATTCATCAAAGGTGTCACTAATATCCAGGAAGAAACTTCAACAGTGTAGAAGTTAAAGGCAAAAGGGCTCCATAATATTTTAATATTATATGAGAGCATAAGTTAAAAATGGTTTTCATAAATACCCAAGGAGGCCTATTGCAAAGTTCAAAGGAGATCTAATATTTATTTTATAAAATATTTATGTTCAAAAGGAATTTAAATTTTATAAATAAATATCATCAATACAAAGTTGTGCAATAAGAGAAGGCCTTAAAAGCTAAAGTTTATAATTATAATTTATAAAATTTAAATTCCTTGGAATTGAAATCATTTATAAATTACAAAGGTTAAATGCACCGACGCCATTACAAAGGTTAAATGCATATTTTTGTATAAAAGGGAGGCCAAAAGACCTTGCAAATCATCCCTCATCGATTTAATTAATGCGACCAAGGAAAATTTGCATGTGCGAATTTGAAGGCACGAGTGAGGAAGAAGACAAATGAATTTTTGTCTTATGTGCAAGGGTTATAGCGAGTAAGGTTGGTTCCCAAGATAAAGGTGGACATGGTGGTCCATTAGCAGTGCATTTGTTTCTAAGGCGGTTGTGTGGAGACGGACCCGTATTCGAATCTTGTTGAGTACATGCGCAAAGGGGAAATATTTAATGCTTTGAAATTTTTTATTAAGGCACCAGGGAAGGAATATAGTGCGTGTAGAGCCTCTTGGTTCTCAACATGTGTTGAGTGTACATGGTTGTGAAGCCTATGCATAGGCTGTTCATAGAGGTAGAGGTTAAGGGTTTGAAACCCATGGAGACGCAAAGGTAATTTTTGTTAATATTTTTAATTGCCTAAAGTTTATATTAGAACATTTATTAGGAGTTATAAGGGGTGTTAAAAGGTTTTTAATTAGGTAATGATATTAGTGGTTAGGAGAAATAAGGAGTGATAGTAAATTGCTATGTGTTGAATTGTGATTTATAAAAAGGGAAGATATTATTTTTAATTGGAGTAATAAGGTAAAAAATTAGTTTGCATTAAGTATCTTTAAGGTGCTTTCTAAAGACCTATTTGTGGGTTAAAAATTTATTTTTGATATTGTGGAGTTTATAAGGTGTATATATGACATGGTATCTTTGTATGAAAAATAATCTTTGAGCAAGCATTTACAAGGGATTTAAAGTGAATATTTTTCCACCTAACCATTGAAGTTGTCAAAGAAAAATTGAGTGTGATTGGAACAGGTTTTGAGATCTATTTTTCTATCTCCAATCAAAAAGGTATGGGTAAATTCTTCCATGGTTAATTTGATTGGTTGGTTTTTTGAAAATAAGTTTGGAGTGAAAAGGACTTGATTAGGGTTTCCTTTTTTAGAGTGTTTGAGTTAATGCTTCAAGGTTTTCTGGAATTAAGTGTTGTGATTAAAACCTTGTTTGAAAAGCATTTTTGTTGAACCCATTGTTTGTGTAAAGAACTTGAACTAGGGTTTCAAAAGAACATGAGTATCATTGGTATGTGAAGATTGTTTTATGAGGATTGTTGATGAAGTGAGTTGTTGTACAAAGAACTTGAACTAAGGTTTGAAAAGAACATGAGTATCATTGTTATGTGAGATTTATTGTTGAGCATTGTTGGAAATATTTTTATTTGGTGATTACATGCTTGCACTAGGGTTTGTGAGAAAGGGTTGTTTCTTTGAGTGATTGGTTGAGTAGAGTTGATTGAACCTATTCAAGTGGATGTGCGAAGTGAATTTTCAAGTTTCATAAAATAAACTATTCTATATTCTGATTTGAGTTAAGATTGAGCATTTGAGTGTAGGACATATTGAGTCTCTAACAATTCTCTTTATGCCTCTATGATATTGGACAAGTTCTATGTGGACTTGTTAAGCAAATTTGAGGTAAGTCTTTGAGGAGACTTGTGGACTGATTTTGTGTGAGATTTTTATGGAAGCTTACAATACAAATTTTGTTAAGTTCTAGAGAATACTTATTGAGCAGATTGGACAAGTTCTATGTGGACTTGTTGAACTGATTTGGATAAGTTCTGAGTGATCTTGTTGAGTTGATTTGGATAAGTTCTTAGTGAGCTTGTTGAGTAAATTTAAGCGGGTTTTGAGTGGACCTATTGAGCAGATTTGAGAAGGTTTTGAGTGGACCTGTTAAGCATATTTGAGTAGGTTCTAAGTGGATTTTTTGAGCATATTTGATCAGGTTTTGAGTGGACCTATTGAGAATATTGAGCAGGTTCTGAGTGGACCTGTTGATTAGATTTGATAAGGTTCTGAGTGGACTTGTTGAGTATATTTGAGCAAGTTCTAAGTGGACCTATTGAGCATATTCGAGCAGGTTCTGAGTGGACCTGTTGAGAAAATTTGAGCAGGTTTTGAGTGGACATGTTGAGAAAATTTGAGCAAGTTTTGAGTGGACTTGTTGAGCAGGTTTATGCTAGATCGAATGGACTATGTTTAGTGTAAAATTAAGACAGAGCTTCAAAGGTGATAGAGCATAGAGTAAAGTAGTCTCTAGTGTCTATAAATCCATTATATGGGGTAGTGAGGATAGGTATTCTGAGTGGGGATAAGAGTCTTTAGTGGAGAGAGTTCCACAAGCCAGTGTAGTGGAGGTAGTAGTCTTCTAGAGGATTACCAGCTAAAGTAGAGGAGAAGAAGTTCTCCTATGGATAGATATCCATGAACCATATTTAGGGGATCAACATCTCCTTTGGATAGAGGTCCATAAACATTGTAATAGGTAAATGATTCCCAAGAGATTGATTGAGAAAATTTTAGTAAAATATTTTCACTATGGAGTAGCCCACATTAGGTGAACCATGTAAATTATGGTGTCTCTATTGTGTGTGATGATTTATGCACTTATTTGGTTATTGCTATTGATATTGGAATTGATTATATTTATTAATACTATTTGGGAAATAAAAGTAAAAAGTGGTCTTATATTGTTCACCCTCCTCTCAGTAGAAGCTTGTGTTCTTCAATTGGTATCAGATCTAGTTCCTTTGAAAAAGGTTTAATAGCTTGAAGGAAGATCCTACAAGAACACAAATGGCAAGGAAAGGCAAAAGTAGAACCATGAGATATAAGAATAAAATAACACACATGGTAATGAAAGAAAATTAAGATAAATTCAATATTATTTTTGGGGAGGAAGAACGGAAATAGATTCAATAGATGAATCAAGCAATGGAGAAATAACCAAGTTGATAAAGTTTTGTACTATATGTAGGAATGTAGGTCACCATGTAGCTTATTGTCCACAAGAAGGTCAACAGTTATTGCAATGGTTTTAGTACTGGTGAAGATAAGATGATATTTTTAGAAATGAAATCCTAGAGGGTGGTTTGAGAAAGGATAATAGGGACAATCAAAATAGGTATGAAGAAGAAACTTTACTTTCAATAATATAATAAAGAGAATATTCTCCTATAGAATATTCAAAAAAATAAAAAGAGGAAGCCACTCTTAAGGAACTTGTTGAATTGAAAAGAGAGAATGTAGAATTGAAGGGTCAAATACAAGAAAATGAGAAATGTAAGACAAAGCTTCTACAAGATCTCTCTGACTTGAAATATAAGATTGAAGAGGAAAGTAAAGTTGAAAAGGTATGGTTGAATAGTCAAAGGTAAAGGAGATAGAATGTGAAAGACTTATGTTTACTATTGAAGAATTAAAAAGGGAGAACTGAGGATTAAGTTTTCAAGCTCAAGAATATGAGAAAGCAAAAACAAATTTTCTAAGGAACTCATCAACTTTAAAATCAAGATTGAAGAGGCAACAAAAATTGAAGAATGTATGGTCAAAAAATGAAAGACAAAATATCTAGAGTGTGAAATATTAGAGCATGAGATATTTTAACTAACGATGGAAGTAAAAGGTTCTAAGGACAAGCTACAAAAGTTTGAGGAAAATTAAAATACTTTAGATAGTATTATCAATGCACAAAGGTCATCAGTCACCATAACAGGACATAGTTATAAATAAGAGCAAGGAAAACATGAAGCATAAAAAGGAGATTCAATCTCAAACAACAAAAAATAAGAAGCATATAAATAAGTAATTAAAAGAGACAGTGAGACTTCTAAGGATAATTTGGACAATAGAAAGTTCAAAAAGGAAAGGAACAATGCACAAGTAAGGAACATATGGAATAGGAAAAAGGTAGAATAGACTAAGAGACCAATGGGATCTAGGCAAGGTTTATTCAATGGAATATGTTTTTCATGTCATAGGTTTAGGCACATGGCTTCACAGTGTAAGACACATGAAAGACAAGAATATGGGAATAGATAAATTTTTCATGGGTATTGCTACTCATGTAATCATTTTGGTCACAAGGCAATGAATTGCAAGGTTCATGATAGAAGAGGATATGGCTTCACTAGAAGAAATCCTAAGACATTTTCACCTCCAAGGAATAATAACATTAAGTGTTATAAGTGCAATAATTATGGTCACACAACAAAGTGGTGTAGAGTAGATATTCCATAAACATGTATGAATAGGAATAGGAACATGAATGTGAACATAAACAATAATAGGAACAAGAACATGGATATGAATAGGAACAGGAATACGAACAAGAACATGAATGTGGACAGGAATACGAATATGAATAGGAACAGGAACATGAATGTTGACATGGACAGGAACATGGACATGGATAGAAACAATCAAAGGAATCGGAAAAGTCATAAAATAAGAGAAGAGGATAAATGCAAAGAACAATACCTTTTGGGAGTGGAAATACTCCCACCCTAGAATTAACCACCTCAATAGAGGGTGGGAGAGGGACTAAGCTAAGAGGCTCATCCTTAGCCCCAAGCCCCAAATATGACCCTTTGCAATTGATGTAAAATGGGGAGAGACTTCATAATTAAGAGATATTTGAGCTAGGGGGAGTAATGTCCCAGGGAGAGTAGAATAAAAAAAAAGTTAAGTTTTCGGTAAAAATAATTTGGGTTACCATCAATGACAAAGGGGGAGATTGTTGGACATTTTGAGTCCCTAAGTCAAAATTTGTCATTGATGTCACCAAAATAATTCATCATTAATTTCAAGGAATTTTGCAAGAAATAAAGTCATCAAAGGTGTCACTAATATCCAGGAAGAAGCTTCAATAGTGCAGAAGTTAAAGGTAAAAGGGCTCCATAATATTTTAATATTATATGATAGCATAAGTTAAAAAGGGTTTTCATAAATCCCAAGGAGGCCTATTGCAAAGTTCAAAGTAGGTCTAATATTTATTTCATAAAATATTTAAATTCAAAAGGAATTTAAATTTTATAAATAAATATCATCAATACAAAGTTGTGCAATAATAGAAGGCCTTAAAAGCCAAAGGTTATAATTATAATTTATAAAATTTAAATTCCTTGGAATTTAAATCATTTATAAATTACAAAGGTTAAATGCACTAACATCGTTGAAAATTTTGGAGCACCCACGTTTTAAGATAATGTCAACTTCATGTATAAAAGGGAGGCCAAAAGACCTTGCAAATAATCCTCATTGATTTAATTAATGTGACCAAGGGAAATTTGCATGTGTGAATTCGAAGGCATGAGTGAGGAAGAAGACGCACGAATTTTCGTCTTATATGCAAGGGTTATAGTGACTAAGGTTGGTGTCCAAGACAAATGTGGACACGGTGGTCCATTGTCAACACATGTTTTTGCTAAGGCAGTTGTGGGAATATGGACCCATGTTCGAATCTCGTTGAGTACGTTCCCAAAGGGGAAAGATTTCGTGCTTCACATTTTTCGATTAAGGCACCAGGGAAGGAATATAGTGCGCATAGATTCTTTTGTATCTCAACATGTGTTGAGTGCATGTGGTTGTGGATCCTGCGGCTAGGGCATTCGCAAAGGTAGAGGTTAAGGGTTCGAAACCCGTGGAGAGGCAAAGGTAATTTTTGTTAATATTTTTAATTGCCTAAATTTTAAATTAAAACCTTTATTAGGAGTTATAAGGGGTGTTAAAAGGTTTTTAATAGGCAATGATATTAGTGGTTAGTAGAAATAAGGAGTGATAGTAAATTGCTATGTTTTGAATTGTGATTGTAATTGAGATTGTGGAGTTTATAAGGTGTATATATGACTTGGTATCTTTGTATGAAAAATAATCTTTGAGCAAGCATTTACAAGGGATTTAAAGTGAATATTTTGCCACCTAACCATTGAATTTGTCAAAGAAAAATTGAGTGTGATTGGAACAAGTTTTGAGATCTATTTTTCTATCTTTTTTTTTGGTAGATAAGATACTATAACATTAATATCGATCTATTTTTCTATCTTCAACCAAAAAGGTATGGGCAAATTCTTCCATGGTTAAGTTGATTGGTTGATTTTCAAAAAATATTTTTGGAGTGAAAAGGACTTGATTAGGGTTTCCTTTTTTAGAGTGTTTAAGTTAATGCTTCAAGGTATTTTGGAATTAAGTGTTGTGATTAAAACCTTGTTTATAAGCATTTTTGTTGAAGCCATTGGTTGTGTTAAGAACTTGAACGAGGGTTTGAAAAGAACATGAGTATCATTGGTATGTGAAGATTGTTTTATGAACATTATTTTTGAAGTGATTTTTTGTGCAAAGAACTTGAACTAGGCTTTGAAAAGAACATTTTTTCTTGGTAAATTAATTTTATTGAAAACAAGGCATTTGAAAGGCACCCTAACGCCTTTTACATCTTTGAAGCAAGAAGGAACGAAGAACTTCAAACATAGCACAACCGAGAGGTAAAAGCTAAAATTTACCAAAATGAGATGTCCTCAAGGACAAAGGAACAAAAAAGGAACTAACAGTAGATAGCAGCCAGCCTAGACCAAAATGAGACCTGCAATCCTTCAGACCAAAGGATCAAGAACCAGATAGTGAGGATGACAAAAAAAATAGAGAGCAGCAAACACGCTAAAAGAGGAGCACCATTTTGCACTGGAGAAATAACAACAATTTCTAGAATGGTGTCCTTTGCGTCATCCTTCGGGATATCCTTTGGGTCTTCCTTTAGAACTTCGAGACATGCATCCTTGGCAATTTCAACCACATCTTCGTCTTTGGCACCTCCTTTGGTATCGAAAGAAACTTTGGTAGCAGAGAACATAGAAGTATCATTAAAATTATCACAAAATAATAGGAGGCTAAGAGCATGCCTCTATTCTTTGAGACTCACAATAGCTTTTCCAATGGCTACGTGAGCATTCTCCAGATGATCAATAGTTGCAGAAGTAGCATGAACGACTAGTTTGTGGAGGTATTTTTCTACTAGGTCAGGCGAGCTGGATTGAGCCTTTGAGGGTTTGACCGAAGTGGAAGGAGGGGTTTCAGCCAACTCTTTGTGTTTGAGCCTTTGGAAACATCTGACAGGAGTGGCTTCAACTTTGACCTTCTTCCTAATATGGAATTCAGAATGGGGTTAATAATTTTTAGCTTTCCTTTTGGGTTTTGAAATTCTGGGATTGGGCGTAGAGGAGGAATTCTCCTCCTTAGAGTCAGGGGTAGGAATGTTACCACTAGGGAATTTTAGAAGGAGATATTTGTACATGACATTGAAAAGCCCTTGGTGGCAAGGTAGACCATTCTCCTTATTGGACCGGGTAGAGATGTTATAGTCGATAGACCAAAAAATGGTGGTAGGGATATTCATCATCTTGGCATCACAAAAATTATTTATGTATGCCAAGTGGAAATAGAAAATTTGGGACTCGGGGTTGTCACATGTTAGATACTGCATGATAGGAATTAGGATTTCTTGCCAAGGAGTGGAAAGATGGCTGCGATACAAACCTTTTTTGTGATTTTTATGAACCTCTGAATTCTTCTCGAAGAAAGCCAGCTTTGCCTCCCAGTTGTGCTTGTTTCATTGGATGACCTTGCCATCCAAAGGTTGCCCTGTTAAGTCTGCTAGCAGCTCAAAGGTGATATGGAATTCAACCCCATGAACTATAACAAAACCTTTATTCTAGGTTTCAGAAAAGGCCTTCATCACACCTTCATAAATGCCTATGAATAGCTTGAAGAACTCGATCAGTGCACTTTTGGTTTTATCCTTCCACATACCTCTGACCATTGGGTTAATTTCAAACACCATAGGTTCAATGAAAACAAGTTTTCTTTCCTTCATTGTGACATACAAGGAATGAAACAGAGGAAATCTAGGAAAAAGGATTAGTAGGATAGACAAAAAGGTAGAAGGCTTGTAAATGATCAGAAAATGCAATAAAATGATTAAAATGAAGGCACTACCATCTCTGGTACTTCTGTTAGGAATCCAAAAATGCAACATAAAAAAAATGAAAAAACCTTTTTACAAACGAGGATTGGTTGGGGAAAAGGTTGAAACAGATTTTTAGGAATTGGACGTTACACCAAATAATTGAGTGGATTAATGTCAAATGAGACAATTGGCCATTAAGGGTGCACAAAAAACATAACCAGTAAGAGACCCTAGCCCGAAACATAGAAAGGATGGGGATGATCACCACACAGAGTCTCAAGAATGAACAACAAGTAGGTTGTTTGAAAAGGTTTGAAAAGAACATGAGTCATTGTTATGTGAGATTTATTTTTGAGCATTGTTGGAAATATTTTGAGTTGATTATTACATGCTTGGACTAGGGTTTCTGAGAAAGGGTTGTTTATTTTAGTGATTGGTTGAGTAGATTTTATTAAGCCTAGTCAAGTGGATGTGTGAAATTATTGTTCAAGTTCCATAAAACAAGCTACTCTATATTTTGATTTGAGTTGAGATTGAGCATTTGAGTGTAGGACATATTGAGTGTCTAACAATTCTCTTTATGCTTCTATGATATTGGACAAGTTTTGTGTGGACTTGTTAAGCAGATTTGAGGCAAGTCTTTGAGGAGACTTGTGGATTGATTTTGTGTGAGCTTTTTGTGGAATCTTACAATACAGATTTGGTTAAGTTCTAGAGAGGACTTATTGAGGTAATTTGGACAAGTTTTGTGTGGTCTTGTTGAGCTAATTTGGACAATTTTTGAGTGATATTGTTGAGCTAATTTGGATAAGTTCTGAGTGAGCTTGTTGATCATATTTAAGAAGGTTCTGAATGGACCTATTGAGAAGATTTTAGCAGGTTCTGAGTGGACCTATTGAGAATATTTGAGCAGGTTTTGATTGGAATTGTTGAGTAGATTTGAGCAAGTTCTGAGTGGACCTATTGAGTATATTTGAGCATGTTCTAAGTGGACCTGTTGAGCAGATTTGACCAGATTCTGAGTGGACCTATTGAGCAGATTTGAGCAAGTTCTGAGTGGACTTGTTGAGCAGATTTGTGCTAGATCAAATGGAATGTGTTTAGTGCAGATTTGAGATAGAGCTTTGGAGGTGATAGAGCAAAGAATATAGTAGTCTCCAGTGGATAGAGATCCATCAGCAATGGCAGTGAGGACAAGTATTCTGAGTGGAGATAAGAGTCTTCAGTGGAGAGAGGTCCACAAGCCAGTGTAGTGGACGCAACAGTCTTCTAGAGGATCACTAACCAAAGTAGAGGAGAAGGATTTCTCCTGTGGATAGAGATCCATGAACTAGATTTAGGGTATCAACATCTCCTTTGTATAGAGGTCCATAAACATTTTAATAGGGAAAGGATTCCCAATAAATTGACTGAGAAAAATTTAATGAAAGATTTTCTCTGTGGAGTAGCCCACATTGGGTGAACCACGTAAATTATGGTATCTCTATTGTGTGTGATGATTTGTGTATTGTGTTAGAAATTTGAGTTATTTATGTTGTCATTGATGTCACATGGATCACATTCAGTTTTGTTGGCAAAAGCACTTCATAAATAATCATTTATGATATTTTGGAGAGCATGTATATATACAGGTTTTTGTGAAAACCAAGGCAGGTAAAATAAAAGGTTTTATTTAAAACCATAGATGCCAGATTTGAAAAAGGTTTTCTTAAAACCCAATTTTGCTTTTGTTTCATCAAAAAAGGTGCCCCGATGATGGAGATATTTAATTTTAAATATTTAGTTTAAATTTTAAATTATTTAAAATTTAAATTTAAATTTTAAAATTAAAAATAAAAGTAATCCACCGATGTCGTCGAATATGAGGGAGAAAAATATATAAAAGGATGCCTAAGGTTTATTAATATTGGGTGAGCTCTCGGGAATTAATGCAATTTTTGGAAAATAAAAAGAGCCTGTGTGTTGAATTTGAAGTGTGTGTGAAAAAGGCTTGTGAAAGGTTTATGAAATTTTGGGTTTGTTGAAGAAACGTTCACGAAGGATAACCAATCACGTAGGCACCTTTGGCCTAGAGTTTCATACATTTTGTATGAAGCAGGAGGTCCTTAGATCAAGTCTCTTTAGGGTGCTTGTTTTTTTGAACACTCAAAGCGCTTTTAATTTTTTGAAGGGCATAGAATATTAAGGTATTTATTTTGATTCATGCCCCTTTGAACATGTGAGAGCATGTGGCCCAATGATGTCTTGACCACGGTTAAGGCACTGACCAAGGAGGCATCGAGGGATCGAATCCAATCAAGGAAAAAGGCAAGTTAATATTTTTTTATATTTTATTTTTCTAAAGTTGCCCTAGGATAAATAAGGGTTGTGATGCACTTTAGGAAAAATGGATATTTTTGGTAATTTTATTTTTGGAAGTATATCATATTATATATCATTGGAGACCTTATTTCGAGGGATATTTTATTAACATGCTAAGAAGGAGAAATAAGGTGTGTGTAAAGATATATTTCTAATTTTGTAAAGGGGTTCAAAAGAGAAGGTTTCTTTGTTTTTTTTGAAAGGGTTTTAATTATTTCATGATGGGACATGGTGTATTTTATTGAGTAGGAGTAATAAGGTGTTATTTAAATATTATTGTTGTGTTATTAATCAAGATATCTAACCCTTATTGAAAGTTGAAAAATAAATTTTGTTGAGTGTGGCAGATTTAGTGGACAACTAATAAGGCATTAAAAAGGTATGAGAAATATTCCACATTGACTTTGTTTATAGTGGTTGATATCTGAAATATCATTCAAGAGAAAATGATTGATTGTGGTTTCCTTTTCAAAATTTATTGGTTTAATGCTTCAAGGTTTTCTGGTTTGAGAGTTGATATTAAACCTTTTTTTATAAGCATTGTTGTTGAAGTCCATTGGTTATGCAAAGAACTTGAACTTGACTTAGAGGATAACATGAGTATCATTGTTATGTGAAATTTGCAGTTGATCATTTTTGGAAACATTTTGAGTTCATTGATTCATGATAGAACTAGGGTTTGTGACAAAAAGTTATTCCTTGTGGTGATTGATTGAGTAGAGTTGTTTTAGCCTAGTCAAGTGATTTTGTGAAGTGGTTGTTCACGTTCCATGAAACAAACTATTCTATATTCTTATTTGATTTGAGTTTGAGTTGAGAAATAAATTGAGTTTGTGAATAGAACATATTGAGTCTCTAACAATTCTCTTTATGCTTCTATAAGATTGAGCTGAGTTGAGATTGATTTTATTTAAGTTGAGTTGATATTGATTTGAGTTGAGATCATTGTGGATCATTGTTATAATCCATTGAAGAGTGCATTGCCATTCATTGTTGAGTTCATAATTGAGCCTTGCCTTCATATATTTGTGAATGATATTTGAGTGCTACTTGAGCATGACTGATTGAGCCTTTGAGAAGGATTTTTGGGATAGATTTCTAGATAGAGTTGAGGCAACTTTTGTGCATGATTGGTTGAGCCTTTGAGAAGGCTTTCGGGATAGATTTTTGGATATATTTGAGGTGGATTTTGTATATTATTTATTCAACCTTTTATAAGGCTTTTGGGATAGATTTGTGGATAGATTTTGGAGTATATTTGAGCAAGTTCTTTGTGAGCTTGCTGAGTAGATTTGAGCAAGTTCTTGGCGAGGTTGCTGGAGCAAATTTTAGCAAGTTCTTAGTGAGCTTGCTGGAGAAGATTTGAGCAAGTTCTTGGAGAGCTTGCTAGAGCAAATTTTAGTAAGTTCTTGGTGAGCTTGCTGGAGCAGATTTAAGCAAGTTCTTGGTGAGCTTACAGGAGTAGATTTGAGCAAGTTCTTGGTGAGCTTGCTAAGAAAATTTGAGCAAGCTCTTGGTGAGATTGTTGGAGTATATTTGAGCAAGTTCTTGGTGAGCTTGCTTGAGCAGATTTTGAATAGGTTCTTGGTGATATTGCTAAAGCAAATTAGTGGATAGCATACCTGACCATATCAAGGTTTCCTAGCTGAGAATATCAGTGGATTGCCTTGCTGATAAGATCAATGGATAGCCTACATGAGCACATCATGATTGCCTAGCTAAGAATATTAGTGGATTGCCTATCTGAGCAGATTAGGATTTCCTAGCTGAGAAGATCAGTGGATTGCCTAGCTGAGTAGATCAGTGGATTGCATTTTTTGAGTAGATTAATGGATTGCCCACTTGATCAAGTCAGTGGATAGCCTAGCTTTGAGCAGATCAAAGTAATAATTTGTATTAGGATAAGGATACATATTTCTTTATGAAATATTATAAGGATATTATCTTGTGGACTACCCCACATTGGGCGAACCACGTTAAATCTTGTGTCTCAATTTTGTGTGGTGATTTGTGCTCTTGCTTACTATTGCTATCTATGTCATTAATGCACACCGCTATATTTTGTTAATGCAATTAAGAACACTAATTGATATTGGTTTGTAAAGAAAGTAAAAAGTGGGTGCTATACTATTCACCCCCATCTTAGTATAAGCTTGTGTTCTTCAATTGGTATTAGAGTAGGTTCCTTTTGAAAGGATAACATATTGAGGGAATATTATACAAGAACACAGATGGCTTCATAGAATGGATCATCTACAAGTAAGGTTCCACTATTTTATGGTAAAAATTATGCTTTCTAGAGAATGAGAATGAAGAACTACTTGATATCACAAGGATATGAGGTATGGTAGATGGTTGCAAAAGAGTATAAGGTTGAAGGTGATCCCGAGGCAGATAATACTATCAGAAAATTGGTTGAGATCAATGCAAGAGTAATGAATTGTATTTTGAGTGGGCTATGTGAGATAGATTTTGCAAAGGTCATGGTATGTAATTTAGCTAATGAAATGTAAATCAAGTTGCAAAATAACTATGAAGGAGATTCCAAGGAAAAGTTGGCAAAAATACAAACTCAGAAAATATTTGATGAATTGAAAATGGAAGACTCTGAAGATATTGTAAAGTTTTTACTTCGATTTGATGAGATTACTAACACCATGAGATGTCTAGGATTTGAGATGAAATAATCAAATATTACTCAAAATGTTTTGAGATCACTTCCCATGAAGTATGATGCAAAGGTTTCAGCAACAGAAGAAACAACTGATATCAACAAGCTAACAATGGAATAACTATAAGGAACTCTCACAGCTTATGAGATGAGGATAAGTAAGCATCAGGTTCGAATGAAATAAATTATATTCAAGGCTTCAAATAAATGGAAATATCTAGAGATAGATATATATTTATTTAATTATGAGGAAGCTATCTTTATCAAAAGGAAAAAGGACTTAATAAATTACAAGGATATGAAGAAATTCAAATGCTACAAATGTGGTCATTTTGGTTACTATGTAAACAAGTGTCCACATAAGGAAAATAGTGATGATGAAAAATAGGTTCATAGAAGAAAATAATATAGAAATCATAAGCATGACAAATATGACAAGTACAATCAAAGCAAACATGAGAAGAAGAAGAGTTTTCATAAGAATAAGAAAACCTTCTACATTGAATAAGCAAGTGATGGTTTAGTTCACAAAAATGAAGACCAGTAAGATGAAGAAGAATGTACATTATTTGGAATAAGTGAAGAAATACAAGAAAACCTATTCCTAGGTATTGAAGTTAAAGAAGAGGATATATCTATCAAAGAAATACATGAAGAGCTTGCTATAGCCACTGAGCAATCAAATAGGTACAATAAGGGTCTAAGAATACTAAAATTCTTCATATGTGGATATTTTGGGCATTTGGATGATGATTGCACGTACTACAGAAATTGCAACAAGGAAATTTTATTTGTTGAAAAAGAAAGCAATAGTTTCAGTAATAGTTCTAGCAGCAGTTCTAGTGATAATTCTAGCAACAGTGATGATGAAGAAGAGGAATCCACAAAAAAAAAAAAAAATCAAGATATTGAAAAGGAAAATCAAAATGCTTGAAAATAAGGTTCATGAAAATGAAAAGGTCAAAATAATGCTTAATCAACACATTCAAAATTTGTAAAAAGAGCTTCAATAAACACAAGAGCTTGGCATCTCTATTTCTAACCAATTTAATAAGAAGAAAGAAATATGTAATCAGTTAGAAGAAGAATATTAGAAATGTTTGGGGACCTCCATAAATGAGTTAGCATGATTTCAAAGGAATTCAAAAACTCTGGATAATTTTTTTAATTTACAACAATATCCATTTATAAATACAAGGCTTTGTTGTGAAGAAGAGAAATAAAAAATAAACACATAGGGACCACTATTTGTATCAAGAGGCTTTGTTTCATAAATATATAAGGAATAACAGGTTCCCAAAGAAAATGAAGTAGCAGAAATGGAAACTTGCATTTTAGAGGCTATAGAGATGTGTGCCAATTTAATATTTGACACAAATGAAGAGAAAGAAGAGGAAGGTTCCAAAGCACCAAAGGTTTCATATTTCATGTTTTGGTAATCACACTCAAAAGGAAAGGAAGATTTAAAATATGAAAGCAAGGAAGCACCTAAGATTTAATAATAAAGTTCCAAAGTTCCTATGGCTCCAAACATCCAGTTTGGATCTTGTTTTTAGAGAGGTGAATCAAGTTCAAGAGGAAAATAAATTCTTGAAAATGAAAACAAAGAATAAATTAAGGAAGAGGATTTAGATACTACAAATAAGTTTCAAGGATACAATGCACAAGTCAAATATGATCACAAGGATAATTGTTAAGAAAGGTATAATGAACCAAGGCATGAAAAAGGGCTTTTCAAGGACATTGTTTTTCTTGTAATGGATTTGGACACAGGGCTATACACTGCAGGGTCTATGGATCAAAGAAGTTTGATTTTTCTAGAAGGCACTTCAAAGGAAGAAGGTATGGTTTTCAGGGAAATTGCTTCTTATGCAATATGATTGGTCATAGAGATTCTTAGTGCAAATAAAATGAGCAACATGGTTTTGGTTTTAGAGCTACACAATTCAGAAGTCATGGTCATAATGATTATGAAAATAGAACTTCACAATACAAGGTTCAGGAAAGGAATGGATATGGAAATTATTTCAAGAAAGAATTCAGGATATGGGCACCATCCAAAGGCTACAATATCAAGTGTTTTAATTGAAATAACTTTGGACATATTGCAAAATGGTGTAGGACTCAATTCCAAACAATTTCAAGGCAAGAAGGTCAAACAGGTTCAAGAAAAGAATATCAAGTAACTCATCAAGAAAAGGATATCAAAAAAATATATAAGGAAGTTGATAGACGAAAGAAAAAATATAATATGGAAGTAAAAATACTCCCACACCAAAATTAATCACCTCAAGAGAGAAGGTGGTGAGGGAGCTAAGCTTAAGAGTCATATCTTTTAGCCCCATAGGTGTCCCTTTTGCCATTGATGTCAAAGGGGGAGATATTTGAGTAAGGGGGAGAGCATTGAGTTAGGGGGAAAAACATCCAAAGATATAATTGAGTTAGGGGAGCAGCCTCCAAAGAGAGCATTGAGTTAGTGGGAGCAGCCTCCATAGAGAGTATTGAGTCAGGAGAAGCAGCTTTGATTCTCAAAGATGATTTTTGCAGTGATTGTGGTGATTTGCATTAGAGGTGTTGCCATCAATGAAAAAGAGGGATATTGTTGGAAATTTGAGTTATTTTATATTTTCATTGATTTCACATGGATTATTTATGTCACATTGATCACATTGAGTTTTGGTGGCAAAAGCACTTCATAAATAATCATTTATGATATTTTGGAGAGCATGGATATATACAATTTTTTGTGAAAACCAAGGCAAGAAAAATAAAAGGTTTTATTTAAAACCATGGATGGTATATTTGAAATGGGTTTTTCTTAAAACCTAAGTTAGATTTTTATTTCATTGAAAAAGGTGCCCCAGTGATGGAGATATTTAATTTTAAATATTTAGTTTAAATTTTAAATTATTTAAAATTTTAATTTTAATTTTAAAATTAAAAATAAAAGTAATCCACCGACACCGTCGAATATGAGGGAGAAAACTATATAAAAGTATGCCTAAGGTTTATTAATCTTGGGTGAGCTCTCAGGAATTAATGCTATTGTTGGAAAGCAAAAAGATCCTATGTGTTGAATTTGAAGTGTGTGCGAAAAAGGCTTGTGAAAGGTTTACGAAATTTCGGGTCTATTGAAGAGATGCTCATGGAGGATAACCAAGCACGTAGGCACCTTTGACATAGTGGTTCATGTGATGTGTATGAAGCAGGAGGTCAAGATATCGATTCTCTTCGGGGATTATTGCTATGTTGAAACGCTCGAAGTGATTTTAAGTTTTCGAAGGGCACAAAATATTAAGGTATTTATTGTGATTCATGTTCATTTGAACACGTGAGGGTGTGTGGCCCAACGATGGCATGACCGTGGTTAAGGCACTAAACAAGGAGGCGTCGAGGGATTGAATCCCATCAAGGACAAAGGAAAGTTAATATTTTTAATATTTTATTTTTCTAAATTTGCCCTAGGAGAAATAAGGGTTGTGATGCACTTTAGGAAAAAGAGAGATTTCTGGTGATTTTATTTTTGGAAGTATATCATATTATATATCATTGGAAATCTTATTTCGAGGGCTATTTTATTAACTTAGATGGAGAAATAAGGTGTGTGTAAAGATATATTTCTTATTTTCTAAAGGGGTTCAGAAGTGAAGGTTGATTTGTTCTTTTTCAAAGGGGATTAATTCTTTCATGAGGAGTCATGGTTTATTTTATTGAGTAGGAGTAATAAGGTGTTATTTGGATATTATTGTTGTGTTATTAATTAATATCTCTAACCCTTATTGAAAATTGAAAAAGAATTTGTTGAGCAAGGTGTTGCAAGAAGATTGTCATTGTTGTCAACACAGGTAGTTAGATCCAAGGATGCAGTGGGTAGACATATCAGAAGTCATTCAGATGCAGAAGATAGAAAAAATTCGAAGAAAAAGACAAGTTAGAAAACTGTCATGATATCGCGACATGTTTTCTGTCGCAATTTCGCGACAAGTCGGAAGAGAGAGAAAGCGCAGCCAGAAATGTCGTGATTTCACGACGAAAGTGAGGAGAGAGAAGATGCAGCCAAAAATGTCGTGATATCGTGACAAGTCGGAGGAGAGAGAAGGCGCAATCAAAAATGTCGCGATATAGCGACAAGTCGAAGGAGAGAGAAGGTGCAATCAAAAATATCACGATTTCGTGACAAGTTAGAGGAGAGAGAAGGCACAATCAAAAATGTTGTGATATCGCGACAAGTCGGAGGAGAGAGAAGGCATAGTTGAAAATGTCATGATTTCGTGACAAGTAGGAAGATAGAGTGCGAGAGCAAGCAGAGTGCGTTGCGTTGAGATAATGTGCGAATGCGAATAGACTGATTGCGCAATTTCGGTCGTGAAGAGTGCAAAGTTGTAGTTCGAATCTGCATATCGTGATTGCATGGATGAAAAGTGCAATGTGTAGAGATGGAGTTCTAAGTTCAAAATATTAGCGTGTGAATAGCATAAGTGTAAAACAGTCGATTGCAATAGAGAGTGCAAAGAAGAATACATAAGCGATCGGATAGTGCGAATCGAGTTGTGAAGAAGCAACAGAATGCAAAAAAATGACAGACTGTGAGAAATGAGGTAAAAGTTTTATTCTATAATCTTTATTATTGTTTTCCAAGTTGTAGCTTGGCATAAGGGGTTGGTGCCTCTTTCCAGTAGGTGCTGGTAAAATAGGAGTTGGTGCTCCATTCTGTTGAAGCAGATAAAGTTAAGGGGTTGGTGCTCTTTCCAGTTGGTGCTTGGTAAAGGATTATGTAAAGTTGTAGCTTTGCATTGACTGGATTTGGATGGTAGTCCAAGCAGTCATTTTTGAGGAGTAGCCACATTGGTGAACCTCGTTAAATTATCGTGTTATGTGTGATGCTTTCTTGATGCTTTTAGTATCTTTCTTATCTTCTTTAAACTGCCGCTGGATTTAAAACTAATTATTTTTAGAGGGTTTTAAAGAACACACTGTTTCATCCCCCCCTCTTAGTGTCATTGTGACTACAATAATTGGTATCAGAGCCAAGTACCTGAATAGGCTTAAACAGCTAAGGTGATCTTGGAAGTTACGCAATGGAAAGTGGTGAAGGTTTCTCCTCGAACAAAGCACCATTGTTTGATGGGACTAACTATGCGTTTTGGAAAATTAGAATGCAGACCTATCTCAGTGCTTTGGGTTTTGACATCTGGGGTGCAGTAGTCAATGGTTACAAAGCTCCTGCCATCGATCCAACAGACACTGCTGGTAAAAAGGCATTTGAATATGATTCAAAAGCAAAAATGCCATCATGTGTGGACTAGTGGATAGTGAGCTAGTCAAGGTCATAAATTGTGAATCAGCAAAGGATATATGGGATAAACTAGAGAACATCCATGAAGGAGATGATAGGATCAAGGAGGCCAAGCTTCAAGCACATCGAGCTCAATACGAATCTTTAAATATGGACAATGATGAAAACATAGAGACCTTCATGCAAAGAGTCAATGGGATCACCAATTCAATCAGAGGCCTCGACGAAGAATTAACCGATGCTGCTATCGTGAAAAATGTATTAAGATCGTTCCCTCCTAGATTTGATTCTAAAGTCTCTGCCATAGAAGAAGCCAAAGATCTAAATAGTTTTAGTATGGATGAGATGCATGGTTCTTTGACTTCTTTTTAAATGAGAATAGGAAGGTCTAATCCCATATACAGAGAAGCAACTTTCAAAGCCCTAAAAGGCAAAAGCACAAAATAAGAGTCTGATGAAGAGGATGCTTCAGATGAAATGGAAGCAAACTTTGTCAGAAAGCTGAGAAAAGGAAAAGGAAAATACAAAGGAAAGCTACCTTTTAAATGTTTCAATTGTGGAGGCATAGGACACTTTGCTATCAAATGTCCTCTCAATGACAAGAACAAAGGTGAAGAAACTCAGCATCAAGAAAGAAGTGAATGGAGGAAGAAAACAAACTTCAGAAAATGCAATTTCAAAAAGAAAAGCTTTATCTCACAAAATGCAGAATCTTCAGAGGACATTTCTAGTGAAGACTCTAAAGAAGGAACAGGTGAGGCTCTCTTTATGGCATTTGAAGTAGAAGAATCAAAAGATGCAGAAAACACACAAAAGAGAGAAGGAATGAACTCTGAAGTATCTATTGAAATAGGTGAGGCTGAAGTTGATTTAGAAGGTGATCTGGTTTCTGATCTTATGGAATGGAAATATGAGAAAAGAAAGAATAAAAAATTGTTAAGGAAGCTTGAGGATGCAAATGACATTATAGCCAGTCTAAAAACACAGACATAAGAGTACAAAAAAATGTCTGAAGATCTTGAAGTACAGGTAACCATGAAGATAGATTACTGTTGCAAATTGGAAGAAGAAAATGTTAGTCTTCGAATATAGATACAAGAGCTGGATCAAAAAATTAGCTGTCATTTAAAACGTGATGAAAGTTCGATGAAGCTGGACAAAATCCTAAGCAATCAAAGACCCACAAGTATCAAATTCGGTCTGGGTTTTACTGAAGGAGAATCATCAAGTGGACCAAAGGCAAGCAATGTTGAAAGTGAGAAGAGTAAAGACAAGAAACAGGCTATGGAAAGAAAAACAAATCAGGCAAAAGAAAGTTGTAATGCCAGTCCTGAAATAGCAGCTGACATTGATGGCTTCACCAAGGTCACACATCAGAAGAAAAGAAGATCTAAGGCTCCTGCAACAACTTAGCCAAGACCATATTTCAAGTTCAATCATTATTTCTATGGTTTCTATTTTAAATGTAATGGTTATGGGCATAAAATTGTTGACTGCAAGTACAATATAGGTTCAAGAAGTTTCACTAGTAGAAATGCTTTTGCTCCTCTAATGAGTTATGCAATAGAATGCTTTAAGTGTCACAACTTTGGGCATATTGCCAAAAACTGTCGTAGTATTTCTATTTCATATCAATCTTAGAAAAGAAGAATTCAACCATATAGGGCAAAACAAAATAGAATTTCTTCTGAAGGATATGTGCAAGAGTCTGAAAAGGGGAAATCCTAGTTAGAAACCAACACCACAGTTAAAACAGAATGGAAACAAAAATAACAGCTCAGGAAAGAACGGGAATCTTTAATAGTGCAGACAGCTTTTAGAGCTCAGAATAAATATGTACCATGGATTCTTGACAGTGGTTGCTCAAGTCATATGACAGGTGATAAACAGAAATTTGAAAATCTACAAAAATATGAGGGTGGTTCTGTGAAGTTCGACAATAATGATGGAGCCAAAATAATAGGTAAAGGATCTATCAAAATTAGTGAAGGGAAAATCAATTCAGAAGAATTTTTATATGTGGATGGTTTGAAACATAACCTGTTAAGTGTGAGTCAAATCTGTGATAAAGGACATGAAGTGGTTTTCAAGAATCAGGGTTGTGAAGTAAAAAAAATAAACAACGGGAAATAGATAGCAACCGGCTCAAGGACGTCTGGAAACCTGTACACACTCTCAAAATTTTCAGAAGGTATGTGCTTCATTGGACAAGAAGAAGAGAACTGGTTGTGGCATAAGAGGCTTGGACACATAAGTTTTGATAATTTGGTGAAAATCAACTCTAAACAAGTAGTGAGAGATATTCCAACCATTAAGAAACCTTCAAATAGTGTTTGTGCTTCATGTCAGAAGGGAAAGCAAACCAGGGTTTCATTTAAAACAAAATAATATCACACTAGCAGGCCTTTGGAACTCATTCATACAGACTTATGTGGACCCATGAGGACTCAAAGCATAAATGACGACAAATACTTCATCTTTGTGTATCGATGATTATTCCAAAATGACATGGATATTCTTCCTAAAAGATAAAACAGAAGCTTTTGAAATGTTCAAAACCTTCAAACAGCTAGTTGAGAATGAAACAAGAAAAAGGATTAAATGCTTGTGATCAGACAGAGGAGGAGAATTCATTTCGAATGAATTTACAGAATACTATGAAAAATATGGTATCAGGAGACAATATTCAGCAGCTAGAACTCCTCAGCAAAATGGTGTAGTAGAGAGTAAAAACATAACTATACAGGAAATGGCACGCACCATGCTAGCAGAAAACAAAATAGTAGATAGATTCTGGAAAGAAGCAGTTCACACAACAGTATACATTCAAAATAGGTATATGTTAAGAACACATGAATGCAAAACACTGTATGAGTTGTGGTTTGGTAGAAAAGCAACAGCAAAACATCTCAAAGTATTTGGCTGTAAGTGCTACATTAGAAAAGCGATGACAACCTTGGAAAGTTTGAAGATAGAGCAGATGAAGGAGTTTTTGTTGGTTATTCTCCACATAGCAAAGCTTACAAATGCTACAACAAGAGACTCAAGAAAATTGTGGACAGTGCAGATGTTAAATTTGATGAAGGGAGGAAACAAATAGTTAACTTTCAAGAAAACTATCCAATCTACGAAGAAGTCATTGAAGGAGATGAAGTGCATGGTACAGAAAATACATCTATGGCTGATGCAAAAAACTTATCAGATGACTCAGAGGTACAAGAAAACAAAAAATTCAAAATGGGCAGCTGGCAAAAAAATCATCCTAGAGACCAAATAATTGGAGATCCCACAGCTGCCATTCAGACAAGAAATAAAGTAATAAGTAATTACTCTCTTTTATCCAGCATTAAGCCCAAAAACATAGATGAAGCAAGCAAAGATGACAGCTGGATGAAGGCAATAAATGAATATTTAGATCAGATTGAAAAGAATAGAACCTGGGAACTAGTACCTAGACCTGCAAATAAGAATGTAATAGGCACCAAATGGATATTTTGAAATAAATTAAATGAAGACGGTCAGGTCATTAGAAATAAAGCAAGACTGGTTTGCAAAGGCTATGCACAGGTCGAAGGCATTGATTTTGAAGAAACTTTCGCACCAGTGGCTAGACTAGAAGCTATTAGAATGTTTCTAGCACTAGCAGTTCACAAGAACTTCAGAGTTTATCAGATGGATGTAAAATCTATGTTTTTAAATGGGAAACTTGAAGAAGAGGTCTATATTAAACAACCAGATGGCTTTCAAATCAGTGAAGATCCTAACCTTGTCTGCAAATTAAAGAAAGCATTTTATGGATTAAAATAAGCACCACAGGCATGGTATGCTAGGCTAGATAATTATCTCTCTCAACAGGGATTCAAGAAAGGTTTAGTGGACAGTAATATGTATGTGAAAACAGAAGGTGGGTATCTTATTGTTCTTGTTGTCTATGTGGATGATATCATATTTGGCAGCAACAAAGATGAATCGTGTAAATACTTAGCAAACAAGATGCAGAATGAATTTGAAATGTTAATGATTGGTGAACTGTCTTACTTTCTGGGGCTACAAGTTAATCATAATGAGAAAGGTATATTCATTTCCCAAATCAAATATATGAAATAAATGCTAAAGAGGTTCACTATGGAGGACTGTAAGCCAGTCAGCACTCCCATGACAATAGGCTGCAAGTTGAGTAAAGAAGACAAATCTCCACTTGTAGATCAAACCATGTATAGATCAATGATAGGAAGCTTACTATATTTAAGCGCAACCGGACTCGATATTCTACGGGCGGTTTGCATGGTAGCCGGATTTCGAGGCCAGTCCCAAAGAGACTCATGTAACGACGGTTAAAAGGATTTTTCGGTATCTCAAAGGCACCATGGAATATGGGTTGTGGTATCCAAAAGGCAAATATTTCACTCTTATATCATATTCAGATGCAGATTGGGCTGGATGTGTTGATGATAGAAAGAGTACTAGTGGAGGTGCATTCTATTTGGGGGACATATTGGTTGCATGGCACAGTAAGAAGCAAGAGTCTATTTCTTTATCTACAGCTGAGGCAGAATATATTACAGCAGCAACATGTTGCACACAAGTCTTATGGATGAAACAAACTTTGAAAGATCTAGGTATTAATTTTAGTGAACCAATATCAGTAAAGTGTGACAACACCAGTGCAATTAACATCTTTAAGAATCCAGTAATGCACTCACGGACAAAGCACATTGCTATAAGGTATCATTTCTTGAAAGAGAAAGTTGCGAGAAGGAGAAGTTAAATTGGATTATGTCCCAACTACGAGAACAAGTAGCGAGATATTTTTACAAAACCTTTGCCCAAGGAAGTATTTGAGTACCTTCGAAGCAAATTAGGAGTAGTCACACTTCCTAAGAAGTGACTAGCTACAGGGATCACTTTATCAGGGGGAGCATTTGCGTATTTGACTACTCTTTTGCTCATTATCATAATTTGTGCCAGTTGCAACAAATTGTGCCTGAGAAGTGTGAGGATGGACTCAGGGGGAGTCTGCAGTAGCCCTTTGGTATTATTGACAAAGGGGGAGAAGAGTTACGGGGAATGAATACGAGGTGTTGCCAACAATTCCAAAGGGGGAGATTGTTGAGCAAGGTGTTGCAAGAAGATTGTCATTGTTGTCAACACAGGCAGTTAGATCCAAGGATGCAGTGGGTAGACAGATCAGAAGTCATTCAGATGCAGAAGATAGAAAAAATTCAAAGAAAAAGACAAGTTAGAAAACTGTCACGATATCGCGACATGTTTTCTGTCGTGATTTCGCGACAAGTCGGAAGAGAGAGAAAGAACAGCCAGAAATGTCGTGATTTCACGATGAAAGTGAAGAGAGAGAAGATGCAGTTGAAAATGTCATGATATCACGACAAGTCAGAGGAGAGAGAAGGAACAATCGAAAATGTCGCGATATCGCGACAAGTTGGAGGAGAGAGAAGGCGTAATCAAAAATGTCATGATTTCGTGACAAGTCAAAGGAGAGAGAAGGCATAATCAAAAATGTCGTGATATCACGACAAGTCGAAGGAGAGAGAAGGCATAGTTGAAAATGTCATGATTTCGCGACAAGTAGGAAGATAGAGTGCGAGAGCGAGCACAGTGTGTTGCGTTGAGATAATGTGCGAATGCGAATAGACTGATTGCGCAAGTTCGGCCGTGAAGAGTGCAAAGTTGTAGTTCGAATCTGCATATCGTGATTGCATGGATGAAAAGCGCAATGTGTAGATATGGAGTTCTAAGTTCAAAATATTAGCACGCGAATAGGAGAAGTGTCGAACAACCGATTGCAACAGAGAGTGCAAATAAGAATACAGAAGCGGTTGGATAGTGCGAATCGAGTTGCGCAGAAGCAACATAATGCAAAAAAATAGCAGACTATGAGAAATGAGGTGAAAGTTTTATTATGTAATCTCTATTATTGTTTTCCAAGTTGTAGCTTGGCACAAGGGGTTGGTGCCTCTTTCTAGTAGGTGCTGGTAAAATAGGATTTGGTGCTCCATTCTGTTGAAGCAGATAAAGTTAAGGGGTTGGTTCTCTTTCCGGTTGGTCGTTGGTAAAGGATTATGTAAAGTTGTAGCTTTGCATTGACTGGATTTGGATGGTAGTCCAAGCAGTCATTTTTGAGGAGTAGCCACATTGGTGAACCTCGTTAAATTGTCGTGTTATGTGTGATGCTTTCTTGATGCTTTTAGTATCTCTCTTATCTGCTTTAAACTGCTGCTGTATTTAAAACTAATTGTTTTTAGAAGGTTTTAAAGAACACACTGATTCACCCCCCCCCCTCTCAGTGTCATTGTGACTACAACATAATTTTTGTTGTGTGGCAGATTTAGTGGACAACTAATAAGGCATCAAAAAGGTATGAGCAATATTCTCCATTGACTTTGTTTATGGTGGTTGATTTTTGAAATATCATTGGAGAGAAAAGGATTGATTGTGGTTTCCTTTTCAAAAGTTATTGGTTTAATGCTTCAAGGTTTTCTGGTTTGAGATTTGAGATTAAACCTTGTTTTATAAGCATTGTTTTTGAAGCCCATTGGTTATGCAAAGAACTTGAACTTGAATTAGAGGATAACATGAGTATCATTGTTATGTGATATTTGTGGTTCAGCATTGTTGGAAATATTTTCAATTGATTGATTTATGCTTGAACTAGGGCTTGTGAGAAAACATTGTTCCTTGTGGTGATTGGTTGAGTATAGTTGTTTGATCCTAGTCAAGTGATTGTGTGAAGTGGTTGTTCAAGTTCCATGAAACAAACTATTCTATATTCTAATTGGAGTTGAGTTTTATTTAAAAAATAAATTTAGTTTATGCATGGAACATATTGAGTCTCTAACAATTCTCTTTATGCTTCTATAATATTGAGCTGAGTTGAGAATGATTTGATTTGAGTTGAGTTTATATGGATTTGAGTTGAGATCATTGTGGATCATTGTTTTCATCCATTGAAGAGTGCATTGCCATTCATTTTTGAGTTCATCATTGAGCCTTACCTTCATATATTTGTGAATGAGATTTGAGTGCTACTTGAGCCTACCTGAGTGGATCAGGATTACCTAGCTAATAAGATCAGTGGATTGCCTAGCTAAGAAAATTAGTGGATTGCCTTGCTGAGCAAATTAGTGGATAGCCTACCTGAGCAGATTATGATTGCCTAGCTGAGCAGATCAATGGATTTCCTACCTAAGAAAATTAGGATTGCCTAGCTAAGAAGATCATTGGATTGCCTAGCTAAGCAGATCAGTGGATTACCTTTCTAAACATATCAGTGGATTGCCCACCTGATCAGATCAGTGGATAGCCTAGCTTTGAGTAGATCAAAGTAATCATTTGTATTAGGATAAGGATCCCTATTTCTTTGTGAAATATTATAAGGAGATTATCTTGTGGACTACCCCACATTGGGGGAACCACGTTAAATCTTGTGTCTCAATTGTGTGTGGTAATTTTTGCTCTTGCTTACTATTGCTATATATGTCATTAATGCACACTGCTATATTTGGTTATTGCAATTAAGGACACTAATTGATATTGGTTTGCAAAGAAAGTAAAAAGTGGGTGATATACTGTTCACCCCCCTCTCAGTATAAGCTTTTTTTATTCACATTGCTTTGGTTATTTCTATTGATATTTCCATTGATTATATTGATTAATACTATTTGGGAAAGAAAAGTAAAAAGTGATCTTATATTGTTCACCCCCTCTCAGTATAAGCTTGTGTTCTTCATTGATATCATTGAAATATATTTCTAAAGAATTTACTTTTTCCAATCTATTGATTTGCAAATTCTTAGAATTCTTTCTAAACCATATTGGTTCTTCTCTTGTAATTGAATTTTCCTTATTATCAATTCAAGAATAAAATATATATCTGAGCCACTTTGATTCTTTGAGACATGTGTATTTAATAAGCCTTTACATAGTTTCTTTCTTTATTTACAAGAGAGCAATTTTGATAGAAGTTTTGTATCTCAAAACATTGTAGTTATCTACCATATGGCTCCTTAGTTTAGAATATGTAAACTAACTTGATAGACCCTTATCAAATATTGTATTTTGTAGCATCCATTATGCCTCCCAAGTAATTATAGTATGCTATGAGTTTAAATTACTTAGAATCTATTGTATTTCTTTTTCAGTTGATTCCTTGATATTTTGAAGACAATAATCAACCTCTATATCACCTTATTTATCCTTATTGATATATGCACTTTTTAATTAGATGAAGTTATCTATCTTCAAGACTCTATGGTTGGATTTATTTTTTCCCTTTTAATATTATTATGAGACAAGTATAAGCAATAAATTCCAACTCTTTTAAGCAATTAATGATTTTACTTCTTTTATCCTTAACTTTCAATGGTTCAATTTTCTAAATTTTAGTGATCTAAAGTTTGATGTAGTACTCTTTATATCTACCTAATTTGGAAATTTAGAAATGATAATATTTGAAATATAATAATACTTTAATTTTCCAAGGTATAAAACCTTATAACTACTATTTAATTAATTTACAAATATTATGATATTTAAATTTCAACTAGTGCACTTTTGAAATGTCACTTAAGAATATAAACTCGTTGCCTAAGTTTACTTTATAATTCACTAAGGTTGATATTTTCTTATATCTCCAATGGAAATAATAAATAACTTCAACCTTATGTAATGAAGCACCTTATAACTCCTTATACTTAAAAATCAAATATTGAATTATATAAAACTTTGCCTTCCTTCAAATTTTGTATGTTGCAATATTATTGGCTCTTGTTATGATTCTTTATCCATGCTCATGCACTATATTTTTTGGTCTTCTATGTATAACAGTGAGCAATTAATGCTCAACATTCAATGGGCACCCTCTATAATGATATCTCTCCTTCTTTCAATGCGCGGTGACCTCTCTTCCTGGAGATATGAATTAGACATTAATTCTCTTTCATGTGGTGGCTATTAATACCTTTTTCCTTCTTGAAATGAGTGCCAAGTGGCACTTTACATTTCCTTAGACCTTATACCTTCTATGTAGGTGGTGCATGATGGTTATTATCTTTATTGAGGTATTACTCCACATGGTGCAGGCCTGGTAATGATATTGTAGCATTAATAATGATCATTTGTGGGTATTGAAATGATAATTATGGTGTTAGTATTTCATGGGTGCTTCTTTGATTTGATTGGAGCATTACTTAACTTGGGTGATTCTTGGATTCTTTGTGTAGGCGTTAGAAATTATAGATGCTTCCAATTCCCTTGTGCAAAGTGAAACAAGATGCCTTGATTTTTATGATAAGTATAGGCTCCTCTTTAGCATGCACTTTATCTCCTCAATGTATCTTATCACCTCAAATCCTTTGAAAGTTGTTTCAACTCTTATTCTAGCATGATTTATTGCATCTCAATGCATGGTGGATATTTCTTGAAAATGGTGGATCTTCCTCAATGTAAGTGGTGCTTCCTATGGTGTTTTACAACTAAATTTAATGAGGGAAGTTAATCCAAACTCCTCTCTATGTTTTCTTGGGTACTGTATCTTTATTTGCACCTCAATTTGTTACTTGTGCTATGTAAACCTTGTGTTATTTTTCTTGTCCTTACAATGATACTATCTTATGTATACTTCTTCAATGTTGTAGGTTTTTCACTATGATAGATACTAAATTTGATGTGTTTAGATACATTGAAAACTTTGTTGATGAGCCCTTAGTTTGCTATCTTACTTGGCTTTAATGGTTTCTCCTCAAACTTGATGATATGGCTGCTCAATGATTGTTATTTACTTGTTGTTGTAGTGTCTTAAGACACTCTATTTTATGTTCTCATTTTCTTTGTTGTAAAATACAAGCATTGTGTAAATGTATGTTGTAAATAATTCTACCTTAATTTTCACCAAAACTTGGGATCTCTACGTATCCTCTTGAAGCTTTCTTGATTCCTTGATATAGCATATTCTTGTTCTACTCTTTAAGAGCAAATAATAATTTAATGTTGTCTTCCTTACTAGACAACACTCTCCTCTTTCTTCTTTTATTGAATATATTTACAATAATATTTTCAAGATTTTAATCAAGCAACTAATATGCCTTTCTGGATGGCATAACTTTGCACTATAGAAAATACAATCTATACTCTTAGAGTAGTATCTTCTTTGCTTTCAATATAAGGTAGGATATTGATATTTTTATTTCTTTCGAAATATATCTAATTCCCCTTTATTATGTGCAATTTTTAACCCTTAAAGAAACTAACTTCTGCACTTCCTTGAATACTTTAAACTTGAAACTTACTCCCTTGCAAATTTAAACTCTAATGTGGTGCTTAATGAAACTTAATAATAAGATGAATCTAAAAGTTCAAATAATGAACCTTTTGCACCAAATTTGCATACCTTTATAACTCCGTAGATGAAGTATATATTGGTGATTTGAATCACCTAATTTCTACCCTATATTAGATGAAATCTTAGCTCTTTTTTGCTATCCAAAAATGCTTTTTAACACACCAATTTGTAGCATTAATATTCCTCTAAATTGATGCTCAAAAATGTAGTTTGGTGGATTTAACTCTTCTTCACAATGCTCCCTTGAAATTTTAAACTCTATATCTATTGATCCTACCCAAATTTCTGCCTTGAACTCTAAAAAAAATTAGATTGTAAAGTAGTCAATTTATCCTTTGAAGTACTATCCTTGAATCTCACAAATTTGGTAGGAAAATCATCCAAAATGTAGCTTAGATTTTCCTTTAAGAAACCTTCACTTTTGTTTGTTGTAAAACCAAAAATCTTCTTTCTTTAAAATAGCCTTCAATGGCAATCTCCAAATCTCTCATATTTGGTGGCTTCTTGGAAATCCTTTCTCCTTCAGCCTCATTGTTGAATTTTGACTTCAACCTTGGTATATCTAGTGGTCTTCTTCTCAATAATTTTAATGTCTTGAGGTATTCACTATTCTCCTCTAAAATTTAGCAAACTCCTTGTCAAATATTTCTCCTTTTGGTCTTGTTGTTGAATGGCGAGAATTGCTCCTAAAATATCCTTTATTAGGGACTCCTTCTTGCTAGTAAATTTTTACAATGATTTATCCTTGAAATATCCTTCAATGGAGATTTCCTAGCCTTGTCCTTCTTTCTTCTTCCAAACCTTATCAATGAGATATTTTCCTGGATCTCTGAAATCTACTACTTTTGAAATTTGGAATAGGACCTTTACTAGTCCTTCTGTATCTTCATTCTTCAAAAATTGGAAGTTCTTCAATGGGATCTCTTGTGGGTATGTTCAACTTATTAAGATATTTTATCTTCCTTCTTCAATTTGAAATTTGTAGTCTTAAATATTCAATGGATATCTCCAATCTCCAATATTCTCTTGGAATATTTTTTGGAGTCTCTTCTTCCTTCAATCTATAGTAAGGCTCCTTTGGTATTTTTATATTCTGCACTCTATAGGTCTGCAAATCTTGCAATGGGACCTTTTTCTTAGGCCTCCAAATCTTCAATCTCTAACTTGTTGCTTTAGGTACTATATTGATTCCAAAGAAGCTATTCTTCCTAGATATTTGTAGGAAGATTCCCAAATTTCTTTGAATAAATATTTTATGCAACAAAGTATTACAAACTATAACAGAGAAAAATTTAAATCTAGATATTTTTAATATTCACTAGTTGCTTTGTCAATCTAGTATAATCAATGTTGATTCCTAGTCTTCATGAGTTTTTATACAACTTTGTGGAAAGACTCTAGACAAATGTATTTTTATAAATTCTAAAAATGAGATTTCCTATATCCTCTCAATATCTCTTGTGGCTCTCCCTATTTCCTATTGATCTATTGTGTGCTCTGATACCACTGTTAGATTTTGATTATTTATATTAAATGAAATGCAACCACAAGATTTAAAATGAGCAATCAATGCTAAGTATATGATAATGGCACTATAATATTTAGGAATACTATAATATAAACTTTTGCAATATTTCAAAAATATAACATTAATGGATGCTCATAAAAATAGTACAACGTATTATAATGAATGATATGAATGCTCCATAATTTCAAGGAAATAACTACATTGTACTCTAACAACAAATCACTATAGTAAATTCAGTATCTCTCACTCACTCTCAATACCTCAAGGTATATATATAGAAAGATATATGCCTTGGCCTTTACTATATCCATGACTCTTCATCTACCTATCCTATGACTCATGTACATGTGGAATACATACAAATTTATATTATTGCACTTTCTAAAACTTGTGCATTTATTACTTCCTTGATGTAACTACTCAAACCTACATATTTTAAACAACATAAAACAAATCAGCTATTGTTTAAAGAAGAAGTTATAAAGGAATAAAGAATCTGTTTCAAAAGTATGCTTTAGACTTGTCAAAGTGAATATTCTTTAAAGGTCTATTGATAAAAATAAGGAGACTCAACAGTAAACAAATGCAACACAAATATCTAGTATCTAAAGACACCAAGAGGTGTACCAAGTATTAAAATTTCTTTGATGAATGTAGTATTAAAAAATGCATAAAAAAACTACCATCATTCTAAATATAACCACTTGGACCAAGGCATTGAGTAATAGTCATTATTAATCCATAATAAAGCAATGGAAACCATCATTTATTGCAAGGTTGAACCACTACCATGGGGATAATACTTAAGGTTGAGCCACAAAGGTTGCACCACTAAGAAGAGGATAAAAAACATAGTCTCACTACCAGCATTAGCATCATAAGTCATGGCATATAAAAAATCAACATATAAGAGCGAGCATTAGAAAACAAGTGCAACTAGAACTACCATAAGACCAATAAGAAGTTCAAAAAAGTCCCACAAAAAGCTCTATTATATAGAAACTACCCTAGAAGGAGAAGCATTTAAGAAGTAACAGTTGAAAGAACCATAGTGAATATTGGTAAGCATAAAGGAATTATGAGTGATATAAAAGAACTAAAATTAGGGTGCCTAAGATGCATGACAAGGAAGGCTAAGTATTAAGGAGTCATCCACCACATGGATAAAGTTTTATATTCCATTTGAGGGCATTACATATTCTATTTAGGAGAGCTATGTTACATTTGTAACGTTAAAGAAGACATAATACCTTCATACCCATGAAGTATAATGCTCTTAGCAAGCATTGAATAAGAAAAAATTGGTAGAGCACCACATGAGACATTAAAAGGAAGTGAAAAGACCATTAGTACCACTTGGAACTTGATATTCGGCATATCTATTATTATTAAAGGAAGGTACACTATCTTAAGGTAACACATTTGGTGCATGGGCTGAAAATAGCCCGAGAATAGTGAAGATAGCACATGGATATCAAAGTAGAGCATCTTGGAGAAGTTGGAAAGTGTACAGGAGAGTCAAACCTCAAGAGACCACATTGGATGAGCAAGGAAACACATTTATTGTAGTAATATATAAGTCCTTTTTGAGTACAAGTTGTAGAGTTAATACAGGTTAAGCTTAGTGCATCACATATACAAGAAGGTAAGAATTATTTAATTCATAACCTTTGCAAAATTTAAAGGAGATATAAGGCATTTTTCAAGGATAAAATTAATTAAGTTTTTATACTTAAGGTTATTTGAGTAATAGGAGAAATAATTTGATAGATTATAACCTTGGATAAAGTATTGAATGCGTTAGAAAATTATTGAGGACAAAAGCATTAAAAGTAATATTCAATTCATATTGCATTAAAATATTTACAAATTATTAAACTTGGAGATATAAGGATTTTGATATTGTCATTGAAATTGAGAGTACAAATACATTAGTTTTCTAAATTTCCAATTAGGGAGTTATAAGGAGTTCAACACCAAATTTAAAACTATTGAAATTTAGAAACTATATCATTGAAAATTGAAAGAAGTAAAACATAGAATTGCTTGAAAGTTGGAAAATTATTTTTGATATTAGTCTCTTACTAAAATTAATGAGACATAAGAATTTCAACTTAAAAGTCTTAAAAAGCAGAGAACCTCATCAAAATTAAAAGTGCATCAAAATATATTTAGGGAGATATAAGGTGAAAATAGGAGTTGAATATTATATTAAAATTACCATCAAAACATTAGGGAGACAAAAGGGATTCAACTGAAAGGAAAACTTAGGAAGCTAAGTCTAATATTTAATACATATTCAAAACATTTTGGAGAGGTAAGGTATTCTGCAAAACTTGAAAATTTGAAAATAATCTTATCAAAATTGATCTTTTGCATTCAAAATACTAGGGATTTAAAATTAAGTCTACTTAGATATTTGAATAATTAAACCTTTGTCAAATACATTTATTGAATATTAGAAATTTTAGGTTATCCTAAAATTTTGTTAGATTATATTACATTATTTGGTACATGTCAGTGTACCACCTTGGGTACATAACTAGAGTAGGAGTTTAATTTATAGTAAGGTTTGAGTAGTTACTTTAAACAAGTAATAAATGCACAAGTGTTAGAATGTGCAATTATGTAAATGTGCATGTAGTCCACATGTAGACGAGTCATAGGATAGGTAGATGAAGATTCATGGGTAGATTAAATACCAAGCCACATATCTTCCTATATAGAGACCTTTAAGATATAGAGTGAGTGTGAGAGATAATGTTACTATAGAGATTGAGATTGTAGTAGTGAGTAGGTACAATGTAGTTCTTCATTAAAAAATTTGGAGTGTTCAAGTCCTCCATTATATTGCATTGTACTATTTTCATGAGATTTCATTAATTGCATATTACTAAGTTATTGTAGAATTTTATCTCATTATTTTCCTATATATTCTAGTGTCATTATCATATAGTTATCATAGCTTACTTATTTCACATATTGTGGTTCCATTTACTTCAATATACATCCTCAAAATATAACAATGGTATTAGGGCCATGGTAGATCGATAGGAAATAGTGAGAGCCACAAGAGAGATTGAGAGGAGTTCAAAAACCTCTATTTTAGAATTTTTAAAAATTGTATTTGGCAAGAGTCTTTCCACAAGGATGCAAAAATAAACTCGTGAAGACTAGGAATCAACATTTATTCCACTAGATTGACAAATAAACTATTTAATATTGATTATATCTAGATTTATAGTTTCTTCTATTACAATATTATTACTTTATTGCATAAAAATGAGATTCAAAGAAAGTCGAGAAGCTTCCTAAAAAGAGGTAGGAGGAATATCTTCTTTGAAATCAATCTAGTAGTTGAAGAAACAAATTGAATATCAAAAATTTGGAGGCCTAAGGGGAAGGTACCATTACAAGATTGTAGACTTGTAGATTGCAGAAGAGAGGAAAAGGCTAGAGAAGCCTTATTGCATATTTAAAGAAGAAGAGACTCCAAAGAAGAGTCTGGGAGAATACTGGAGATTGGAGATTAAAAATTGGAGGAAGAGAAAATAACCTGGGAAGCTGAAGATACCCATGAGAGGTATCATTGAAGAACTTCCAATTTTAGAATATAGACAAAGAGAAGGCCTAGCAAAAGTCCTATTCCAAAATCTAGTAGTAATATATTTCAGAGATCTAAGGAGGAGATCTCATTATAAAACTTCCACAAGAGAAGATTGAAGAAAATGTCTCATTGATAAGACTAGAAAGCTATGAAATTGAAGTCCCAAGAGGAGAGTTCTCAAGGAATAAAGGACAAATAAGGAGAATACTAGGAAATACTCACTAAAAATTTTAGAGAAGGCCATTGATGGAGTTCCTAGGAGAACTCATTAGAGAAATTTACTAGAAAGAGAAAGAGTTCTTGATAGAACAATTTTTGGGATAATTATCACCATCTAATAAAAAACCCAAAAGGGGAGGAATTTGGCAAGGAGTTTTCCAAATTTTGAAGGAGAGTAGTAAAGAATTCAAGATAGTCAAAATTTTGAGAAGAAGACCACTAGATAGGCCAATCTTGAAGTTATAATTTGACAAGGATGTCAAAGGATAAACGAGATAGATGAACCACAAAATCTAAGAGAATTGAGGATCGTCATTGAAGTCTTGAAGGTTATTTTGGAGAAAGTATTTTTATGAATTCATAGTAGTAAATTAAAGGTATACAGGAGATCAATCTTATTTGTTATTTGGAGGAGTTTCCTATTGACAACATTTTGAAGGAGAAATGATTGTGAAAGGGTGGCATTTTTAAGTTACTAAGTTTTAGATTTTAGAGAGCATCGTGAAGGAGAATTAAAGACACCAAACTACACTTTAGGGCAGCAAGTTAGATAATTTTTAAATCTTAAAATAGGTGAGCTAAAGATATAATTTGGATACAAAGGAAGAGCTACAATTTCATCCATTATAAGTCAGCAATTAGGTGATTCAAATCACCAAGACATCCATCATCTACAAAGGTCGTTAAGGTAAGTAACTTTGGTGCAAAAGATTAATTATTTGAACTTTAGATTTTTGGTTCATTATTTAGTTTCATTCAGCACCATATTAGAGTTTATAAATTGCAAAGATGAAATTTGTATATTAAAGTCTTCAAGGGAGTGCAAAAGATAGTTTCTACAAGGGTTATAACGTACACACAAAAAGGAGGAGTTAGATATATTTTGAAATAAAGGAAAATATCAACATCCTACCTTCTAGTTAAAGCAAAAAAATATTATCCTTAAGTGACAATTACAAATTATAGTGCATATTTCAAGTTACTTTTAAGAGTTCATTTATAGGAGCAATAAGTAGAAATTGCTATTACACCATACTACTTATCAAAGGTACATTAAGCAATTAAGTGAATATTGAAAATTAGTTCAAAGTTAAGCCACTCAAAGGGGCATATTAGTTGTATTATTAAGAGCTTGGATTCATTATTTGTAAGTTAACCAATCAAAGGAGAGAGTTTTCTAGAAATGAAGACAACATCAAATCACCATTTACCACCAAGGAGTAGTGCAAAGAAGCCTCCTCATAAAGGGAGAGAGAAATATTGAAAAAGGATATTTAAAGACTTAAAAACTTCTATGCAAATTAAGGTATTCTATTCTAACTATTGTAAAGCTATAAGCATTAGATTATTGCACCATATTCCTCCTATCCTATGTAGCAAAAGAGGAAAAATCTAGAGTATCTTAGATACACTACAACAGCTAGCAACATACATCTAAAAAGTGGCAATTTCATCAAATTAAAGGATCAAAATTCAAGCTAAGGAAAATATCCAATGAAGGAATCAATAGCCAAATTTCAAGGTGTCTAAAGATACAAAATCCATCACCAAATTGAGTTTCTACAAACAATATTGACCTATAGCATCAAAACCTACGTAAGGAAGCATTACATCCATTGCAAGTCCAATGTAAATCAAGGAGAATAACACGAAGGATAAATAAGTACAATGTATAAGACTAAATCATACATAAGTTATGTAAAACTCGAGGTGACAATAAAAGGTGTATTCCCAAGCAATAGATGATCAATGTTGTATGAAGAACACAAGCTTATACTGAGAGGGGGGTGAATAGTATAAGACCACTTTTTATTTTTCTTTCCCAATAAATATTATGCAATGTAAATATAACAATATCAACAGTAGTATTCAAATAATCACACATAATAGAGACACCAATTTTATGTGGTTCACCCAATGTGGGCTATTTAACGAAGAAAATATTTCACTAAATTTTTCTCAGTCAATATCTTGGGAATCCTTTCCCTATTACAATGTTTATGGAACTTTTTCCAAAGGAGACACCAATACCCTAATCAAGTTTATGGATCTCTATCCATATGATAACTCCTTTCTCCTTAGCTCTGGATGGTGATCTTATAGAATAATTGTTACCCCCACTACTCTATCTAATGGATATCTATCCACTGAAGACACCTATCCTCACTACCTTGGATAATGGATATATATACACTTGATACTGTCATCCTCTATAATTTATCACCTTCAAAGATCTATCTCAAATTTACACTAAATATAGTATTGTAGTTTAGAACAAATATACTCAATCTCTATCTCTAGTCTGGCATAAACCTGTACTCAAATATGCACCAATATATGTCCTAAAATTTGTACTAAATACAGTCCTTAGATCTTACACAAGTATATCCTCAATCTCTGTCCTCTGATCTATACTAAACATGATCCTTTTATCTAGCACAAATTTATCCTCAATCTCTATCTTCAAGCTTTAACACAAAGCTTGACTTAATCTCAAATCAACTCTGCTAGATCTGCCCCAAACCTTAACCCAAGGTTTGAAAAAATCAATAAATCAACTATGCTCACAAGTCTACTCAAATACTTGTCTCAAATATACCTTTTAATCTTCCACAAAAGCTCACACTAATCTATCCACAATTCCTCTCTTGAGCTTGTCCATTCTACTCAACAAGTCCTCACTAGAACTTGTCCTATCTACTCAACAAGTCCTCACTAGAACTTGTCCAATATGCTCAACTATATTTTTCCTGACACTCTGTATTGTAAGCTTTCATGAAATCTGACAAAATTATGTCCATAAGTCTTCTCAAATACTTACCTCAAATCTATTCAACAAGTCCACACTAGAACTTGTCCAATCTCATAGAAACATAAAGATAATTGTTAGAGACTCAATATGCTTCTCACTCATCACAATGCTCAATTATTTTAAATCACACTTTTAGAAACATACAGAGAATTGTTAGAGACTCAATATGCTTCACATTCACCCCTCAATTCTCACTCACTTTCAATCACTCTTTTAGAAACACACAAAGAAATTTTAGACTCAGTATGTTTCACATTCAGAAACTCTCAATCACTTCCAATCTCTCTTTTTATCATAGAAATATATAGATAATATTTAGAGACTGCATATTTTTCACATTCATCAATACTCCACCTCTTTCTCAAATCAATTTAGAATATAGAATAATTTGTTTCATAGAACTTGAACTATATCATCAACACATTCACTTGACTAGGCTCAACCAAATTCACTTAACCAATCACTCAATGAAATAATTCTTGCTCACAAACCCTAGTCCCAACTTATGAAAATTCATTCAAAATATTTCCAAAAATGTTTATCAACCAATCTCACATAACAATGATACTCATGTTCTTTCCAAACCCTAGTTTAAGTTATTCACTCAATTACTCACTTCAACAACAATGCTTATCAAAAAAATCTTCACATAACAATGATACTCATGTTATTTGCAAACCCTAGTTCAAGTTCTTCATTCAATTAATCACTTCAACAATAATTCTTATAAAAAAAGGTTCATAGAATTCACTTCTCAATAGCTCAAAAACTCAATAAGGAAACCTAATCAAGTCCTTTTTCCTTTAGATGTTTTTCTAGAAAACCAAACAATCAAATCAATCAAGGAAGAATGTACCCATACCTTTTATTTGATGTAGAGGTAAACCATAAAAATTTACCACAATCATAAACACTTATTTGCCAAGTAAAAAGAGTTAGATTACAAGAATTATCACTCTAACACTTTTCAAAATTTACCTTAATCAAAAAGATAAATTAAATCTTAATTACACCTTATTGCTCCATCTCAATAATAACATTCAACATCATAAATTTCATCAAAATCCCCTATAAAAATATATCTCAACTTCTACTTATAACTCCCTACTCAATATTGCATTTAATTTAAATAACTCTCTTCATAAATTAATGCGAAAAATCAATTTCCATTTTCCTATGGTAAAAATAATGATTACCCTAGACAAATTAACCTTTCACCACTTAGTGAAAATAAAAAATTACTTACACCTTATACCTCCAACAACCTTAGCATGTGTAATAATAAAAATCAAAATAAAACCATTATTACCTACTCCACAATTAGTCGGATTCAAATTTGCACCAAATGCTTCAGTAGCACCTTGGCCATGGCTTCCACGTTATGTGAGCCACGCGCTCACCTTGCTGCTCTAAAACACAATGTGTGCTTTATCCTCTTCACTATCCCCTAGAGCCTTTGGCTCTTCTTCCAACACGGTGTCTACTCCACACGCACTTTGGATGTGCCTTTCGTTAAATTTTGCACAAGATCTTTCTCATCGAATATCGTAGATATTTTTTGAATGCCAAACATAAGGTTTGGCTTAAGGTATAAATACTTTTGCTCTTTATTTCATGCACGTCAATGGAGATGAATTTGTTGGGGGTCAGTGCTAATATTTTGGCTTTAAATATTTAATTTATAATCTATTTAAATTCATTATAATTTAAATATTATAAATTAATATTTAAATATTTTGGCTTTATTAAGGATTAAAGTATTATTAGGTTTTAATAAAAACCTTTTACTTTACCCATTATGATTTTTAATAAAAACCTTTTATTTATGCTTTAAATAATATTAAAAATAAATATTATGAAGATTTTATGCCATCTACCTTTTGTATTGCTCCTTTTGACCTTTTGACATCAACGGTAGCTCATTCCTTGAAATCGATGACAACTTAATTCCTTGACATAAATGACAACTTCATGGACTCAAAATGTCCAATAATCTTCCCCTTTCTCATTTATGGTAGCCCAAATTCTTTTTACCAAACACTTGACCTTTCTCTTGTTCTGCTCCCCTTAGGACATTGCTCCCCATTTCTCAATGCTCTCTCCTTAAACCAAATCTCTCCCCTTACTTAAATCTTTCTCCCTTTGACATCAATGGAAAAGGGTCACCATTGGGGCTCAGGGCTAAGAATGAGTCTCTTAGCGTAGCCCCTCCCCCACATTATTTTGATGTGGTTAATTTTGAGGTGGTAGTATTTATACTCCCAACAAGCACTGGTATTTACCTTTATCCTCTTTCCTTATCATATGATCCTTATGATTTGTTTGACTATTCCTACTTTTATCCCTATCCATGTCCATATTCTTGTTCCTTTTCATATCCATATTCATATTCTTTGTTCCTATCTATGTCCATATTCTTGTTCTTGTTCTTGCTTGATTTTGGAATGTTTGCTCTACACCACTTTACTGTATATCCATCATTATTGTACTTATAACACTTAATGTTATTATTCCTTTAAGGTATAAATATATTAGGATTTCTCCTAGTGAAGCCATATCATTTTATCTCATGAACCCTACAATTCATTACCTTATGACCAAAATTATTACATGGGTAACAATACACATGGAAAAGTTATTTGTTCATAAAATTCCCATATTCCTATATTTCATGTGTCCTCACTCTGAAGCCATGTGCCAAAATTTGTGATATGAAAAAATATTTCATTGAAGTTCCCATGTCTTGACCTCATTGGTCTCTTAGTCTCTCTTAACCCATTTTGATTGTTGAAAAGGATTGAAAATCCAACTAACTTCATATTATTTACAAACTCATTATATAGGCACTAATGGCCCAAAATACATAACCAAACCCATCAAATCATGGATTTGATCCAATATGCTTAACCATAAGCTACAAAAGTGCAAAGGAGAATGCACGTAACTTCTAAGTTAAGAGGAAAGGAATAATGCTAACTATAAGATCCATTTTAGCTATCTTGAAGTACACACTTCCTACTTTGAGTTCACACTTACTAACTAACACTCTAAATGACAACTAGAAGATAACTAGTGCCCACAAGTGCATGTGAGAAGGAGACTCACTTACAATTATTAATTTGCAAGAAATAAACTATGCAAACCTAGCTAGGAACTACTAGAGGGGTCATATGAGTGATCAAACATCAATCCTCATCATGCCTCCCCACAATAGAAGCATTGGCCTCCAATGCTTTCGGAAGAGTAGGAAAGTCACGGGACATCTGATGAAAAGAAATCCAACGAGCCTGATGCGGCAGCTGTCCTCGTCGAGCCACAAGATATGAGGTGGTAGACCCCTGGTGAGTCTATCGAGTCTTTGTGTCATAGATCTGATCGAAATCCAATGGTAACTGAGAATCAGGAACCACGTCCACAGGATGACTGATAGCTGGTGTAGTCTCCAATGTAGAGTCAAAGTACAACTTCAAAAGATCTACATTGACGACGTCATGAATTCCCAAGTGTGCGGGAAGATCAAGGTGGAAAGCATTCTCGGACACCTATTGAAGAATAGTATAAGGCCCATAGCGAATCGGTTTGATTTTACTATGAGTCTTATCAGTAAAACGCCGCTTGTCAAGATGCAACCAAACTTTGTCACCAACCTGAAATGGATGAGGAATTCGATGTCGATCCATGGCCTTTTTTTGCTATTGTTGTGTCTTTTGCAAAATCTCAATCACCTTTGATTGCAGATTGTGCAAGTGCTGAATAAATGAGTGTGCCTTGTCTTGCTCCTTCGAAGATGTGAAGTGACAGGAGAAGGCAAAGACAAAGGTAACTCATAAGGTGCCAAGGGCTGAAATCCCATACAAACCTCAAAAGGTGAGTGACCTGTAGAAGAATGTAGGGCCCTATTGTAGGCATGTTCAATATGAGTGAGACTCAAGTCCCACTTTGCTGGTGAAGCGTGATGATAGATTCGTAAACTTTGCACAAGGGTACGGTTTACCACTTCAATCTGCCCATCGGATTGCGGATGATAGGCGGTGGAAAAGTTAAGGGAAACTCCCAAAATTTTCCACAAAGAATGCCAAAAGTGACCCACAAAGCGTGAATCATGATCCGATATAATGCTGGTAGGTAGACCAAAGGAACGCCAAATGCTGTCAAAGAACAATTGGGCTAAGTCTGCTGTAGAACTTGTCTTGCGGCATGGAATAAACTTAGCCATCTTACTGAATCTGTCAACCACCACGAACACACAATCATGTTGTCGCACTGTCATGGGAAAACCACTAACCAAATCCATGGAAATGCTTTCCCAAGGATGGGAAGGAATGGGCAAAGGCATGCCTAAGCCAAACTTCCTGTTAGCTGGTTTTGAGCGACAACAAACTGCACACTAGTTTGAGAAATCTCAACACATCCCTCTCGCATTTTAGGCCAGTAGAAAAATCTTTGCAAGTGATGAAGTGTTTTGTGCTTCCCAAAGTGACCACCATAAAGTGTAGAATGAGCTTCCTTAAGAAGTGACACTCTAGGCTCACAAGGAACACAAACCTTGTCCAATTTGTAAAGAAGTCCTTCTTTGATGTAGAAATCTTGGAAAGGACGCAAATTGGAAGAAGAAGGCTTACTCACTTGCTCAAATATTTTCCCAAAATCAGGATCCTGTGAATACTGATTAGGCCAAGTCTGAAATCCCAAGTGTGAAGTGGACATAACTGTTAAGGCAAGAGCGGTAGGAGGCCTACTCAAACAATCAGCAACAATATTACTCTTCCCCTTTTTGTACTTGATCACCAAGTGAAATTGTTGGAGGTAAGAGGCCCACTTCATATGTCTTGATTCTTCAATTTTACTTTGAGATTGTAAAAACTTGAGAGGCATATGATCAGTGTGTACTACTGTATATTTTCCCAAAAGATAATGTCTCCAGTACTTGATAGCTTGAACTAATGCATACAACTCCTTGTCATATGTAGAATAGTTCAACTTAGCAGCATAAAAAGTTTCTGAATGATAAGCAACTGGATGACCATTCTGTTTGAGCACAGCTCCTAAGGCAACTTTAGAGGCATCCGTTTCAATCTCAAAAGGTTGAGAGAGGTCGGGTAAAGTTAACACAGGTGTTGTACAAAGTTTCTTTTTGAGTTTCTCAAAGGCAATCTCTTGGCTTTTCTCCCAATGAAATGGAACTTTAGACTTAGTGAGATAATGCAATGGAGCTGCAAGGGTGGAATATTGAGGAATGAACTTGCGATAAAAATTTGCAAGTCCTAGGAAACTCCTTAACTCGGTGAGAGTTGAAGGAGGGGACCACTTAAGTAAAACATCAACTTTCGTGGGATCTACCTGAATTCCACTTTCACTAATCACATAACCAAGGTAAGAAACTGAAGTATTGCCAAAAGAACACTTGGAAGAATTGGCATATAATTGATTCTTCGCAAGAAGATCAAGTGTATGATGGATATGCCTAAGGTGTTCCTCCCAAGTTTTTGAGAATATCAATATATCATCAAGATATATTATTACAAATTTGTCAAGTACATCACGAAATACATCATTCATCAACCTCATGAAGGTTGCAGGAGCATTAGTAAGACCGAAGGGCATGACCAACCATTCAAAGAGGCCCATCTTCGTCTTAAAAGTTGTCTTCCATGTATCCTCAGCTTGGATACGCACTTGATGATATCCACTTTTGAGATCTATTTTTGAAAAGAACTTAGCTCCTTGGAGCTGATCTAATAAATCATCAATGCGTGGTAGTGGATATCTATTCTTTATAGAAATTATGTTCAAAGCACGAAAATCAATGCACAATCTCCAAGTGCCATATTTTTTAAGAACCAACAAAATAGGTGAGGCACAAGCAGAAGTACTTTCCTTAATGAAACCCTTAGACAACAAATCTTCTATTTGCCTTTTTATTTCTTCATTTTGCAAAATAGATTGTCTATACATGGGAGCATTAGGTAGTGAAGAACCAGGAATGATTTCAATGTTGTGATTAATTGTGCGAATTGGAGGAAGAGACTTTGGCTCCTGAAATATGTGTGAGTAATTTTGCAATATTTTATCCATTGAAGAGTGTTGCTTTGGAATGGATGTGGATGTAGGAGTGTTTTGAGAGCGAATGAAAATTAGAGCAACATCACCACCTTTTTTAATTACTCTTTTTGTTTGCTTGGAACTTAGAATGATGTTAGGAGTGTTGGTGCTTTTAATGAGAAAGACCTGACCATATTTTTGAAGTGTGTAGGTTCTTTTGAAAGCATCATAAACAGCTCTCCTATCATACTTAAAAGGTTGTCCAAGCAAAATCCCACAACAATCCATAGGAGTCACATCACAAGTGACTTGATCTATGAAATGTGGGCCAAGTGCAAATTTTAATGTGCAAGTGTGAGTGATTTCGGAGCCCCTTCCACTATCCTTCCAACCCAAAGAATAAGGTTGAGGATGAGGCTCCATAGGTAACTTCAAACGCTCGACAATGGACCTCGCAATTAGATTTTTCTGCGAGCCATTATCCACTATACAATCTGTTGCAAAATTATGGAGCAAATGAGCTCGAGTGATGAACAAAGCATCACGAGCGCCCCCTGATGAACTTACATTTACCAAGGTAACCTCATTGAGTTTACCTCGTAATTTCGTGTATACTCTACTTTCTCCTACTGACTCAAGGGGACCTTTGGAAGCATCCTCCTCTTGAGTAGTGATGACTAAACTTTTCTTCTTAAGCTTAAAACAATCAGCTTTTTCATGACCTTTCTTCTTACAATAGTTACAAAACTTTTTTTTTTGAAGAAGAAGGTTTGGAAGAAGAAGAAGAAGAAGAAGAAGAAGAAGGAGTAGAAGCGGAAGGGGAAGGAGAAGAAGGAGATGGAGAAGAAGAATTCTTCTTTTGAGCAAAGTTCTTCTTTGGTGAGAAAGAACTATTCCCTTTTGATGAGTTCGCAACCACTTGAGTAGCAGGTGCACGGAATGCCTGCGAATGCGCCTTAAACTTGTCCTCCGCAAGTTGCGCCTGGTTGAAAACTGAATCCAATGTGTCCATAGAAACAAACATAATTTCCCTGTACAAATGTTCCAACAAACCACTTTGAAATTTGAGAATCAAAGCTTTAATATCTTCCTCCACATTCAAAAGTATCATGTACCTGTTGAATTGAAAGATATATTCCTGCACAGTCATATTAGTACTTTGTCGAAATCGAAACCATTTAATGACCAATTCCTTAGAATAATTGGAAGGATAAAAATTGGTCTTAAGACAATCTACAAGCTCATCCCATGAGGTGAGTTCATCATGACCTCTTTTTCTTTCAACAAGTACTTTAGCTAAACCAGAAAGTTTGAGTTTAGCATATGGAACCATATCCTCATCTGAAAGTTGAGTGTAAGAAAACCAAGAACTCATGTCAAGAATCCAACTATTCAAGACTTCAGGGTTTCGGGATCCATCATAAAGTGGCACTTCACAACGAACTCTCAAGCGAGAATCATTAGCAGAAGTTGAAGCATTATGGAGAGAAATATCATTTACCTTCATTGCAAGGTTACCAAGAACTTCTGCCATGGTAGTATCATTAGCTTTATCTGCTAAAGCATTTACAACATGTGCAAGTTCTGCCACTTGGGCAGCCAAGTCAGAAGCCATGTGAGACCGGGTATAAGCCAGGAGTAAAAGGGAAAAGCACTGAAAAATCAAGGAAAATTTGAAAAGTCCTTGTTACAATGTTGTGCCCTGAATTGAAAAATACTCCTAAGGCTTCAAAATTTAAAAATTTAAACTAACCTAAGGTTTACAATTTATATTTTATTAATTTAAAAATAACTTAATTAAAAATTAAATTTTAATTAATCAAAGATTAATTAATTTAATTAAGTTATTAAAAATTAAATTAATAAAAAATAAAAATTACATGCAACCTTAGAATAGTAAAATTAAAAAAAAAAAAATTACAATTTTACCCTTGGTCTTACCGAAACTGCACTTCACCTGTATGAATGAATTTCCAAACTTTAGTGGCACATTTATCGAGGAACCAATTTCCAAGCCAGTGAAAACAAAAATTCAGTGCAAATAAAATTTTGTGCCTGATGCAAAAATTTTGTTGCAGCCTCGGGCTACGTGCAGGCAAAAATTTTGTTGCAACCTTGGGTTGCGTGCAGGCTGCCGTCTATTGGTTGTTGGCAGCGGACACGGCACAACCGATGTTCTATCAGTTGTGGAGCACATGGATGTTTGTGCCTGTAGTTCATGCATACGGACAGACTTTCCTACTGGCCTGTCAGCCACGATAGGATTGACAAAGTCCTGTAGGCCTGTCAGTCACAACAGGACTGACAAAACCCTGCAAGCCTGTCAGCCATGACAGGCCTGATAGATCTCATCAGGCCTGTCAGTCGTGATACACTAGAAAGAGTTGTCGCACTGTCAGTAGCAGCAGGCCTGATAGAGCTCTACAGTCCTATCATCCATGATAGGCCTAACAGATCCCTGTAGGCCTGTCAGCCACGATAGGCCTGACAGAGCCGTCGGGGCTGGTCGCCATGGCGTAACACAGCCGACCTCCCGTCGGCTGTGTTGGACGTCGGCCGACGTCCGTCGGTAGCCGACAGGCAAGGTCTGTCGGCCGACGGACGTCCGGTGGCCGACGTCGACAGGCGGTGGCGCTGACTCAGCCGAGCCGCCTGCACAGATTAGCCCTCGGCTCCTGCTGAGATGGGGACGAGGGACTTCAAATAAAAAAAAATTAATTTATTTTTTATTTTTTTTACAATGAAAAATTAATTAATATATAAAGAAAAATATATATTAATTAAAATTTAAGTTTTCTAACAAAAACTATGAAATTTTTAAAAATTAACCAGGAGGGTTAATTTAAAAACATAGAAAACTTGAACTGTTACAAATATTAGCAATTTTTGAAGGCAAATTACCTTCAAATAAAAAAAAATTGCTAATTTCTCTTGATTATCCCAAGACTCCTTCAGTAGCTCTCCTTTCAAGATCCAGTCGACACACGACCAGCATTTGAAAGGCAACCAGATCTAAGTCGACACACGACCTAGTTTGATGATGCTCGATCTTCAAGACTCCAAAATGGCAGGAACATCAGGAACAAAAGGCTCCCTAATTCGCATTTCACCGTAGGAGAAATCCAACCCTGCCAAGGGATTTTTGTAAGAAAGAAATCGGGGTAAACTTCTCCTATACTTCTTGAGCATACGGAGAAAGTTGGAACGAGGATTTTGATGCCTAAGGAACTTCCTTCTGCGAATGGTTTTCAAGCTCCCCTTGAGCTTGAACCGAGTCCTCAATGAAAACAAGTTTCTCATAAGAAAACTAATCTATCTCCTATCCTCTCACCTCACAAGCCCTAGTGCAAACTTGAACTAGGCTTCGATACCAATGAAAAGGATTGAAAATCCAACTAACTTCATATTATTTACAAACTCATTATATAGGCACTAATGGCCCAAAATACATAACCAAACCCATCAAATCATGGATTTGATCCAATATGCTTAACCATAAGCTACAAAAGTGCAAAGGAGAATGCACGTAACTTCTAAGTTAAGAGAAAAGGAATAATGCTAACTATAAGATCCATTTTAGCTATCTTGAAGTACACACTTCCTACTTTGAGTTCACACTTACTAACTAACACTCTAAATGACAACTAGAAGATAACTAGTGCCCACAAGTGCATGTGAGAAGGAGACTCACTTACAATTATTAATTTGCAAGAAATAAACTATGCAAACCTAGCTAGGAACTACTAGAGGGGTCATATGAGTGATCAAACATCAATCCTCATCAATTGTTGTTCCATCTATTTCTCCTTTGTACATTGTTTATTTTCTTGTTGAACTTTTTGTTGTTTGACTCATCCTAAGAAGTCTCACTTTCTCTTACACTTTCTTCTTATGAAGTTTCTTCTTCTTCAAAACTTGAGGTTGAATCTTCTTCTTGTTTCTTTTGAGCCTGTTTAAAACCAAGACTTGTTTTGTTTGTTGACCTTCTTTGTACCTTGTTAATATTATCTACAATATTTGAACTCTTTCCAAACTTATGTATCTTATCCTTGGATTTATCTAAATATTCCCTTAGTATATCTCCTTATTGTTCTAACTTTTCACATTCTAATACCTTTGCTTCTAGCTTATCCTTGAACTTCTTTGTCTTAGCCATTGACTTGTTTAGATCCTCTATAAGCTTTCCTCTTTCTTCATCATATTCTTAAAACTGAAATTTAATTTGGGAGTTTTGCTTTCTTACTTTATTTAAATTTTAAGAGCATAAATAATCTCTCCCTCAAGATCAAATCCTTTTTTTTATTCTTCCTCTATTTGTTTGCCTTTGTCACCATCTTCATTTTCTTTTGACTTGTCTTTTATAGCATCACCTCCTTCATCTTCTAGTTCCATTAGAATATTATCTTCTGGTCCTTTTTCAACAAGTCCACACTAGAACTTGTCCAATTTCATAGAAATATAAAGAGAATTGTTAGAGACTCAATATGCTTCTCACTCATCACAATGCTCAATTGTTTTCAATCACTCTTTTAGAAACATACAGAGAATTATTAGAGACTCAATATGCTTCACATTCACAAACTCTTAATAACTTCCAATATCTCTTTCATCATAGAAACATATAGAGAATTGTTAGAGACTCAAAATGTTTCACACTCATCAATACTCAACCTCTTTCTCAAATAAATTCAAACTATAGAATAATTTGTTTCATATAACTTGAACTATATCATCAATACATTCACTTGACTAGGCTCAACCAACTTCACTTAACCAATCACTCAATGAAATAATTCTTGCTCATAAACCCTAGTCTCAACTTATGAACATTCACTCAAAATATTTCTAGCAATTCTTATCAACCAATCTCACATAACAATGATACTCATGTTCTTTCCAAATCCTAGTTCAAGTTCTTCACTCAATTACTCACTTCAACAACAATTCTTATCAAACAATATTCACATAACAATGATACTAATGTTCTTTACAAACCCTAGTTCAATTTCTTCACTCAATTACTCACTTCAACAACACTGATTATAAAATAAGGTGCATAGAATTCACTTATCAATAGCTCAATAACTCAATAAGGAAACCTAATCAAGTTCTTTTCACTCCAAAGTTGTTTTCCAGAAAACCAACTAATCAAATCAACCAAGGAAGAATGTACCCATACCTTTTATTTTTTGTATAGGTAAACAACATAAATGTACCACAATTATAAACACTTCTTTGCCAAGTACAAATAGATAGATGAAAAGAATTATCACTCTAACACTGTTCAAAATTTACCTTAATCATAAAAATAAATTAAATCTCAAATATACCTTATTAGTCTATCTCAATAATAACATTCAAAATCATAAATTTTATCAAAATCCCCTATAAAATTATAACTCAACTTCTACTTATAACTCCCTACTCAATATTGCATTTAATTTAAATAACTCTCTTTAAAACTTAATGCAAAAAATTAGTTTCCATTTTACTAAGTTAAACATAATAATTACACTAGCCAAATTAACCTTTCACCACTTAGGTGAAAATCAAAAATTTCTTACACCTTATACCTCCAACAACCTTAGCATGTGTAATAATAAAAATTAAAATAAAACCTTTATTACCCGCTCCACAATCAGTGGGATTCGAACTTGCACCAAATTCTTCAACAACACCTTGGCTGCAGGTTCCATGTCATGCGAGCCACACACTCACATTGTTGCTCTAAAGTACAATGTGCACTTTATCCTCTTCACTCTCCCCTAGAGCCTTTGGTATGAATCGATAGCTATCATAAAATGAAATTATCTTCAAAATATGGAATTTCTAAGTGACTCAGTTCCAATCAATGGTTCTACTTTTTGGAAAGCAATTCTCAATTGTAAGGAAATCATCAAAAAATTGTTTAAGGTGGGTTTTAGGCAATAGTGAGAGGATAAATTGCTAGAATGATAGGTGGGCTAAGTACGAACTACTAACACAATATCCTAACTTAGCCCGAATCATAGATATCACAGAAGAACTCATTGGCAGAAAAGTCTCTGATTATATGGTTGAGCATAAAGGCAGAATGAAGTGGAAAAAAATAAGGATTTAGGGATTTCAAGCAGAATCAAATGATATTTATAAAATTATAGGGCAACATTTTATCCCCATTAATCGAAGGAAGATCAAGTGACCTAGGCTCCTACGAAAATGGGTAGTTCGTTGTTAAATCAGCTTACAAGCTTCTTCTTGATGATGAGGATTTTGTCCTCCAAAAGGACTTAGTTTGGATAAAAAATTTAATTCCAAAAATTGTAGTCTTTTCATGGCTAGTTATCCAAGGAAGAATTCTAACCATTTATAATATGATGCGTAAAGGTATTTTTATCACTAATCATTGTTATCACTAATCGTTGTTATCTATGCAGGGCTAATTAGGAGACCATTTATCACATTTTTCTTGAGTGCCATTTTTCCTTGACTATCCTAAGTGGGGTTTTTTAGGCCTTCAATATTTCTTGGGTTAAACTAGCCATCGTACTTGATTTGTTTGTCCAGTGGCCTTACCCATTTTCAAGCCAAATACTTAGATACATGTGGAAAATTTGTCTCAATCACTATCTTTGGTAGGTGTGGTTAGAAAGGAACCATAGAGTCTTTAATAAGTCTATCCATGATCATCAAACTATCATTGCCAGGATCCTATCCTTTGCTAATGAGAATGTGAACCTTATCCTTTTTTATAGTCATAAACCTCATCTACAGGAGACCATGATTGCTCAATATTTAAGCTTAACCTTGTTATATGAGTTTGTGCCTAGGGTAGTCAACCCTAGAGCCAATGTTAAGTAATCCCCACTTCCTACGGGTTTGTTTAAGCTTAATTTTGATGGAATGGCTAAGGATAATTCTGGTAGAGCAGGTGCTGGTGGCATTGTGTGAGATCATAATGGGAATATGATGCTTGCATATTTTAAATATTTAGAAATAAGGAAAAACAATGAAGCTTAAGCTAGAGCTATGTGGAGAGGCCTTCAGATGACTCAAGACTTAGAAGGCAATTTGATCATAGAAGGAGACTCTATGCATGTTATAAATCTCCTCAATAATTGGAAAACACCTCCTTGGAGGATTAAAACAATTGTTGAAGAGACTTGGACCCTTTTCCAGGGAAGACAGGATAGAAAAGCCCAACATGTCTTTTGAGAAGCTAACAAAGTTGTTGATAAGCTGGTCATTTTGGGTGTCGATGGTGACAAAATTTTCAAATGGGAACATGGTTTCCTAAACAAATTAGAGGATCTTATTCAACAAGAATGCCAAGAATGATAGTCAAATTTACCAACAGCGAAGGCACTGTAAGTTCGAAGGCTATTAGTATTCCCGTATATTTTTTGAAATGGACTCACAATAAAAATTATCCAAGCTATCAGTCTTGGTGGATGCTGCTTGGAAATACCACAAAGACTAATGTGGATAGTAACATGTCAGATAACATGTCTCCTATTCATCTTAGTAATTTTAGGTTGGTTGATAATCATAGGGCAGGAAAGAAATGACAATATAAGACTTCAAACCAGAGCCACATGGACCACCAGATAGCCACTGCCATAAATCTAGCCAGCAGGTTCACTTCTCCAAGGTTGATTATGCAATACGAGATGTATTCCCAAAGCATTTCATATACGAAAGAAAGAAATTACCAAAGGAATATTAAGAGTAACTGTCAATACAGAGCTTGTGGGACTTTTTTCAGTACTCTGCTATGTGTGTATACATATTTTTGTTTCTCCACTATTTTAAGTAAGGGATCTGTGTCTGTTTCTATTTTTTTAATTATTATGTAGGTGTGTTTTCTCGGGGTATATCCAAAAATTTTTATGGGAATTTTCTTTTTGATAACAGGCTATGTGCCTTATCGGATGTAATGGATTTGACGGCATATAGATTTTACATGTATAGGATCCTTAGTAAGGACATGTTCATCAACAACCCTGGGCTGATTTTTGTAAAGGTTTTTGGGTCAACCTGTAAAACCTAGTATTAATGCTATAGTATCTTATTTACCAAAAAAAAAATATTGATATATTTACAAATAATTAATTAGGAGTTATAAGGTTTTCAAAATTAGAGAAATTGAGATACTAGTTTTCAAATGTTATCAATTTCTAAAATTCCAAATTAGGGAGATAAAATGAATGCTACACCATACTTTAGTTTCTTGGAATTTAGAAAATTGAAGGATTAAAGAAGCAAAACTCTAACTGCTTGAAATTTAGAAATTATATTTTACATTAATCCAACTAAAAGGTCTTGAAGGAAAAGAAACTTATTAAAAATTGAAGGTTCATCACCATTTATCTTTAGTTTTCTACTTACTAATTATTAGGAAGACAAAATAAATTCAACTCAATGTAAGAAAGCTAAGCATACTATCAAAGTTCATAGTACATTCAAACACTTTCTTGATAGAAGGCATTTTACAAAACTTGTAAAATTTAAAATTTCTTAGCAAGTTCAAGCATATACTCTAAACTAGGGAGACATAAGGTAGACTACTTCAAATGTTCTATAAAAAATATTCTCAAAGAATTCTATTGATTAATCATACACTACAAGATTTAATTCAGTGCAAAATTCATATAGAGAGATATAAGGCATTCAAGATATAATAGTCTATTAAAACTAAGGAGGAAAAGATATGTCAACTTCAAATAATATAGTGAAAAATTATATGAACAACACCATTAGAAGGAAAAGGGCAAGTGTTATAAAATTGGAGTAAAAAATTTACTTATAAAGTCTGAAGGAATCTTATGCATTACTTCGAAAGTGATTCATAGTGAAGCAATTGATAATTAAAAGAGTGATATTCAAATTCCTTTATACATTAGTAGTATATTATACATGGCATTACTGAAATTCAAATGCTACAAAGTTGACAATGTGTAACAAAAAGGACTGATTTAATTACTCAAAGAGAAAACAACAATGAATGAATCCCTCGTAGAAAAGATATTTCAATCCTCATGCAATATTGATACTTCCAGTTCTACTAAATAAATATCTTATCATGATGTCTTAAATTTGTATTCATAAGCCTCTATGCGTAGCAAGAATAGTATTAAGAATAACAAAGGCAAACAAAAAACTTTTGTAGAAATCAAGTGATAATATGACCACTTATGAATGTGCAAAAATTAGATCCAAATACAATAATAAAGAAGAAGAAAAAGAGGAGGAACCATATCAAGGAGGGATACAATGCAAGGTAAATTAAAGATAATACAAAAGACCAGATCAATATGGATAACATCAAAAAGACAAAGATCCATATTGAAGACTAAAGTCTTCTTCAATACCCCAATACTATAATACAGGGGGGTGTTGGAGTATATTAATTTATTTAGTACATGCCAATGTACCACCTTGGTTGTATAACTAGAGTAGGAGTTTACTTTAAAGTAATGTTTGAGTAGTTACTTCAATGAAGTAATAAATGCACGTGTTAGAATGTGCAATGATGTAAATATGCACATAGTCCACATGTACATGAGTCATGGGTAGAGGAAATGACAACACATATATATTCATATATATAGGTATTTAAGGTATAGAGTGAGTGTGAGAGACAATGTTACTATAAAAAGTGGGATTATAGTAGTGATTAGGTACAATGTAGTTCTTCATTAAAAATTTTGGAGTGTTTAAGTCCTCCATTATATTACATTGTACTATTTTCATGAGCTTTCATTAATGGCAATTTATTGAATTATTATAAAATTTTATCTCATTATTTTTCTACATATTTTAGTATCATTATCATATAGTTATGATAGTTTACTTATTTCACATATTGTGGTTGTATTTCCTACAATATACATCCTCAAAATCTAATAAAATTTGAGTCCTAAAAAGTGTTCATCTCTAAACTAGGGAGTCATAAGGTAGACAACTTTAAGGGATTTTAAATATAGAATATTATATTCTTAATATAAAATAATAAAGAGCAAAATAATTTATACTTCAAATAATACAATGAATAATGATATGGAAAACATCATTAGAAAGGAATGAGCAAATGTTATAACAATTGGAATCAAGAATCTACTTACAAATACTGAAGGAAACTTAGATCTTACTTCAAAGTTGATATATAGTGAAGCCTTAGAAGAAAACATTAAAATTCTAGAATATTATCTACATGCTAGAACCATTGAAGCAATTGACAATGGAAAATATGATATTCTAATTTATTTAGACATTGGTAGTGTCTTATATATGGCATTACTTACATATAAATATTACAAAGAAGAAAATTTAGAGCATAAGGAATTAATTGAATCATTTAAAGAGAAAACAAAAATAGATGAATCCTTATTAGAGAATATATTTCATTCTTCATGTTATATTGATAATTTAAGTTCATCTAACTCAAAATATTATCATGATGCTTTAAGTGATTGCTCAAAATATTGTACACTAAAGAAGACTTGCGATAAGAAGGACAAAGGAAAATAAGAATATTTTTGCAAGAATATGATGATAGCATGTTAGTATATAATAGAACAAAGACTAAATCTAATGATGAATACAAAGAAAAAGAAGAAGAAGAACCTGAAAAAGGAGGCATATAGTGCAAAGTAAATTGAAGACAAGACAAAGACCATATTGAATACTAAAGTCTTCAATATCCAAATAATGTAATATAGAGGGGTGTTGGAATATATTATATTATTTGGTATATGCTAATGTACCATCATGGGTACATGTTTAGATTAGGATTTTATCTTATATTAGGACTTAAGTATTTACTTTATGCAATGGAATAAATGCACAAGTATTATTAGAATGTGCAATGATATAAATGTGCATATTGTCCACATATACGTGAGTCTTTAATAATAAGAAGATGAAGAGCCATAGGAATATGGAAGGTTAAGAATTATGTATCATTATATATGGGACTTATTAGGTGATAGAAACGAGAGAATTTTGGATTGAAAAAGGTAAAATTGTAGTAGATACAATGTAGAGCATATATGCAATATAAAGTGCTTGAGAAATTCATTTTAAAGCAATGTACTATTTTTGTGAGCTTTCATTAATGGATGATTTATGAGTATTTTCATAAGTTTCTCATAATATTATCATGCTTAGTATATTACCATTTCCATATATTTTAATGCTCTTTTTATGACTTTGGTAGTTATTTCATTAAATATATAGCATCAAAAACTAACAAAAATATTAATTCAAAAACTAAGGGCATCAATCATGCACTGACTTCAACAACTATTTGCATTAGCTAATTTCATAGAATTAGGAAATATAGAAACAAAAATTCTAGACACAATAACAACATCAAATATAAAATATTGTCATGATACCACCTACCACTAAGAGAATGTAAAATGAATACAATATAGATATCCTCACCTTTGACTATAGGGTCCTTGCACAGTGCTAGTGCCAAGGTGATCTTGCCACTTTGGGTATTCTAAAATTTAGCACAAGGCTTCAATAGTCATTTGGGTAACATGAACCCTCCATATAATAGGCAAATGTGTAAACATCCCTCTCCATACCATACATCAGAGATGAGATGAGAGGGTATCTTGATACTTTCATTAGATACATAAATATCTAATTGGACAACCTCGTGCTCAAGATACCTACTCGTCTCACTCCTAGCTTGGATTCCCATTGTACCTACAAGATGCTACAAGATATTATAAGTACTAGTTTAACACAATAGAAAACCATATATATGCTTATGAATCACAACAATATACAGAAATGCAAACACATTGCATACATATGCTAAAAGAAAAGTGTGCAGTGTATTATTTATCCAATTATATTTAATTTAATTTAAATATTAGCTGCCAATATGGCTAATTAGGACTACAAAATTATAGTGAATAGAGTGTATGATAGTAAAAATTGATGCACCCATAAAGAGTATTATTGTACAAGAAAATAATAAAAACAAAAATTTGAGCTAAACAAGAAATATAAAGAATCAACAATACAAAAAAACTCAAAGTAAAAAGTGAAAGTAGTACAAAGAGTTTCCAAAAATAAAGGACATACAAAGAAGCTCTAAAAGAGTTAACATGTAGAAATTATTTACATAGCATCAAGTAGCAAAACTCCTAACACCCAACTCTATAAAATATCAGTGAAGAGATTCAACTCTATAAAATAGCAATTAAGAGATTCATGTTGTCCATTGGTCTAGGCCTTTAAAATCTATGCTATCATTTCATTGCCAAATAATATAGGTGTGACATGGTCTACATATTAACATAACTACTCATAAATAAATAATTAAATAAAATATCTAATATATGCCAGGCAATGAAGGAGCCCACAACATCCTTCATTGTGGTCATATCATCATTCCTTATAAGAAATATTTTTTCCTCTTTATGGGTAATGTACACATTAAATTTTTAGTAACCTTTAGCCAAATGTTCACCATGTACAAGGTCTTAAAGGTCAGTACTAATCCTCATGCCTTCTACCACTATGTTATCCTTATGGATCTAAGATAAGTAGCATTCATTCTCTCATTTTGAATGATAAGTGTTATTTTTAGTCCCTACATGGAAAATAAAAAATCCATATAAATTCACTACATAACATACAATACAAACTAAGTCAACCATTTTATATTTGAAATAATAGTCATACCACTGATGAATCTGGACTAGAAGGTATTGATTAGTTGAATGTGCCTTGATCATAACCACTAATATTATATCCAATTATAGGGGTAGCATGTAGTGATGTTGCCTATGGAATTATAAGCAATGGGTCATTGCAACTTTAGGGGTGCAACATGTAAACATTTCAAATATAAAATCATGAAAAAACTGATACACCTCTATCTATGAGAGCCATGTCAAAATATCTTCAATCTTTTTATCTTTCTTTACAAGCTTCTCTTCCATTTTTTTCATTTTGTACAATTTATTGAGAAATTGATTTTATATTTTGATGGTTTGTTAAAAGGAAATCCAAGAAAAACTTGTGAAGGTGGTGTTCTTAGCAATAATAAAGGTAAAATTATTTTCCAACATTTTCTCTCTCTATCATATGCTCTTGCATCTAGTGCAACTTTTGTAAGTAACCCTCACTAGTAAATAGAGCAGTCAACAATACTCCTTTAACGACACTTTGAACCCAACCCAGTATTTTGGGTCCTAAAACCTTGGTGAGGGCATCATCCTTAATATATAGATTTGTGGATCTTGTATGTGACATTTCATCATCCAATTTTTTTGGCAAAACCACATGCATATTTAACTATGAAAATGTTAAAATAATCAATATAACAATGGTTTTAAGTTCAATGTATTGCTATTTCAAAGTGAATGTCACTTGTGATTATATCCATAACTTCTAGTGAAACAGGAGCCCCATCCTTCTTTTTATAAGTTATTATCCACATAATTGCCCTTGGTAGTGGAGTTTTCACATTTGGTTGACTCATCCTCTATAGGATATACAGTTAGAGAGACATGGGGATAAGTCATACGATAAAAAAATATAGCTATGTTTGTCACATATAATTGATGAGTATGATAGAATACCATTTTGTGCTCTAGTTGAGCATATCCTCTTCAACTACATGTGTGCTGGATTGGTGAGATCTATTTTGTTTGTTACTTTGCCTCATCACCTACAATGCAATGAAGAAAATAGTATATAAATTCTTTAGGCAGAGCAAGGTCTTCAAAATTCACATGAAAATAATAATGATATGAACTACCATAGCAAATTGGTTGGTACTTACCTTAAAGTCAACACTGCTCCTACCATTCATGAAGACTTCATGATCTTGTTGTGATATATGAGGTGGGGTATTAGTAATTCTATTTGTGTCATTATCATAGTGGTTTTATATAATTTTATGCTTATGACCATGCCATTGCTTGTCCATGGTCACAAAGATCCATTTGTTCATTATGTTCAAAATGACATACTTTTGTTGCATCAAACCAATATCTTATTAGATGCAACATTTATATAAGTATTCAAAAATGAACACATTAAACTCCATTGGATGGAAATTTACCGTAATGAGTGTCCATAGATAGGTTTTAACTTCCACTGGGACTACTCTCTAGTTTGTATTGGTGATGAGGACAATATCCCTCACAATCACCCCCAAGTAAGATGTAAAATTAGTAGAAATTTCTCCTATGGGATGTCTATTTAGATTATAAATAATATCCACCTTATTTGTGTTTCTTGACTCTACTGCACATATTTGTTAGCATTTGAGAATATATGCAGTGGGACAGATCTAACACAGGTTAAGATAATATGAAAAAAGTGAGTATGCAATATGACTGAAATATACTATAAATAGAAAGTGGTAAAAATACAATGCAGTATGGAGGATATGGCCACTCCATTATTATAAGCTAAAGAACTACATTGTTCTCCATACATGATCTCTACCACTATATACTAATCTACTAAACGCTCTTGATATCTATCTGTTGTGTCTTTTGATCTTTCACTATGAGACCCTTTATATAGGAAAATAGATTCCTTGGCCAACACTCTACCTAGATGTACAAGTGGACACCTTGCACATTACAACTTGCACATTGACACTTGTGCATTTATTACATTGCTTTAAGTAAGTAGCTAAATTCCCCCTAAAGTAATATCCTACTCTATGTACCAAAGCTGGTACAATTACAAGATCCAAATGTTGTAATATATTCTAACTCTAACACCCACTTGTATTACATTATTTGGGTATTGAAGATTACAATATTCAATATGGATATTCTTCTTTATATTGGACATTGTATTATTATTCTCTATTCTTTGTAATTTGTTCAAACAAGTAGTTAGTGTCTTCATAACTTGTTGTTCTTGCTGAAAGATATTTTATTTTATAATCATCTTTAGATTCTTCCAGTTCTTAAATTTCTTTTATCCATCCTCCTTTGTTTTCTTATTGTAATTATCTTCATATAGTTATGTTTCTTCTTTAGATTGTAGTCTTGGAAATTTTGAGTAGTTATGTTGTCATTGATGTCAAGAATCAGTTTCAATGATGTCAAAAGTCAATGTAAGGAATTGAAAAAAGGAAGGTTAAAATATTTATATTTTAAGCCCAAGATATTTGGTTTTAAGCTTCATATGATTGATAAAAATATTGTCTAAATACCTTGAAGGAAGTAGATACATAGGCCTAAAGGAAATAATATTATAAAATTTATTATTATAATATTAAAGTTGTTAAGACAAGGCCTAAAGTGAAGGAAGGAGATACCTAGGCCAAAAGGAAATAATATTATAATAATTATTATTATAATATTAAGTGTTAAAATAAATTCCTAAGGTTACTTATAAATTAATTATAATTATCATATTATATTAAATGTATAACCCTATGTAAGGGGTCAACACAAAACATTAAGTTTAAATGTTTATTTCCATCGACATTCAAGCAAGATAGGAGTATGGTATTTATACCACAAGGTTTGAAGAAAAAAAGCAGGTCTCTGAAAAAAGAATATGTGCATATTGGTTTAATATGTTGATGTGAATTCATGAGCACAAGAGGACAAATGAATTTAATTTTTAAGCAAAGGAAATAACGTGGAAGGATAAAGCAGAAAAGGTTGATATTACCATCACCAACCACATTGTTGGGCTAGTGGTAAATCTTGGCAGTGAAAGTCATTTGCAAATGGAATATCTCACATTTGATTCCTGATGGAAGCAGAGGGGAGAAAGTTTTGTTTTAATATTTTTGGTGCCAAGTGGAAGATACAAAGTATAGTAGGCACTTTAGAGGTCTCAAGTGAGCGCTTAACTCACACGACAGTTGGGCCACGACTAAGGCACTGGTGGTAGAGCAGTGGGGGATCAAATCACATGGAAGCAACACGTAAAGGTATTTTTTTTAATTTAATAATATTTACACCTTTGTATCTAAGTTGCATGGTATGCTCTTTTGTGGAGGTATAAGGTGTTAAAAATAATTTTATTTTTGCCATATTGAGGGTATTGAATAGATTGAGTTTTGATTTAACAAGTGCATTGGAATATTTCTGAATGGTGGTTATAATTATTTTTAAAATTCATTTATGATAAGTAGGGAGATATAAGGGAATAATTTTTATTATTCTATGCATTAAAATTCTAAAGGAAGCTATAGTGAATTATTTTGAAGTGAATTATTAGAGTTCTTTCTAATTATGTTTTAAGTTTGTTCAGAGGGAGTTAAAATGTTTATGAGGTATTTTTATTATTTGTATGTTTTATTAAGCATTTTGAAGGGTTTCATTATTTGAGAAACCTAGAGAGCTGTTTGGAATTTATTTAGGCACGTTTCGAAAGGAATACCTTGTGGAGGTTTTGAAATAAATTTTTAATATCTAACCTTTTGAGTGGTATAAGGAGAATTGATTGTGAAACATATTTTGAAGATATATCTCCATAAAAGCAAAAAATTATGGGCACATCATCCTTTTATTGAAGTTTTGTTGGATTAAATGTTGTGAAATATAAGGTGGAGTGAAAAGGATTGTTTTATAAGCATTGTTGGAAATATTTGAGTGGTTCTTATGTGAATGATTGGTGAATGTTTATAGAACATTGGAGATAGAGATTGAATATTATTTGAGTTAGAGTTTGAGACCCATATTGTGCTCTTTTTTGAATAAGTATGAAAAAACTTGTTTAGGATTTGTGAGAAAGTTGTTTCATTGATTGAATGATTGATTAAAACTTCTTGAGCATTGGTTTTGAGTGATATTGAAAGTGAATGTGCAAAAATTATAAATTAGATTTGTGAAAGAAGAAGAATTAATGATTGAGTAGGACATATTGAGTTTTTGATAGAGTACATCATTCTCTATATGTTATAAAGGTTAAAATACTTATGAATAGAATATGTCCAAATTGCTTAAAGTTAAAGGAATTACTTTGAATATTAGACAAATCAATTGATAACATTGTGTGCTATATTTGAGATTGATTGAGCATATCTTGTGAGTTGTTTTGAGCATGTGTTAAAGCAGATTGAGCAAGTTCTTGAGACGACTTGAGGGCATATTTGAGATAAGTCTTGGTGATGACATGAGAGTAGATTTGAGGTAAGTCTTTGTGAAGACTTGAGAGTAGATTTGATTTATTGATTTGTTCAAGCTTTGTGTTAAGGCTTGGGATAAATCTGAGTAGAGTTGATTTGTGATTTTTTCAAGATTTATGTTAAGTCTTTGGGTAAATATGAACAAAGTTGATTTGTGATTTTTTCAAGCTTTGTGTTAAGGCTTGGGGTAGATCTGAGCAGAGTTGATTTGTGATTGGATCAAGCTTTGTATTAAGGTTTGAGGATAGTGTTTAGTACAAATTTGAGAGTAAATTTATGCTAGACCTGAGATAGAGTTAGAGTAGATTTATACTAGATCAAGGACAGTGTTTAGTATATATTTTAAATAGAGAATGAGCAAAGTTGAGAGTAAGCTTTGGAGGTGATAGAGTAGAATATAATGGTCTCCAGTGGATAGAGATCCATTAGGCAGGGCAGTGAGGACAGAGGTCTTATGAGTGAGGATAGAGGTCTTCTATGGAGAGAAATACACAATATAAAGTAGTGGAGGTAGTAGTCTTGTATAATATCACCAGCCATAGTAGAGGAGAAAGAGCTCCTGTGGATAGATTTCCACCAGCCAAAGTAGAGGATAAATATTTATTCCATGGATAGAGTTCCACCAACTAGAGCAGAGGATAAATAGTTCTCTTATGGATAGAGTTCCATGAACCATAAGAGGAGAAAGAGTTCTCCTGTAGAGTATGATTCATGAACCATATGGGAAGATAGATTTCTTATATGGAGAGAGATCCATTAACCAGTTGAGGTGAAAGAGTTCTCCTAGGTCAAGTTACACAAACCATAGAAGAGGGGAAAGAGTTCTCCTATCGAGAGAGATCCAAAAATTAGAGCATTATGGAATTGGTGTCTCCTTTGGATAGAGGTCCATAAATATTGTAATAGGGAAGTTATTCCCAAGATATTTGTTGAGAAAATTTAATAGAATGATTTTCTTCGTGAAGTAGCCCACATTGCGTGAACCACATTAAATTAGTTTCTCTATTGTGTATGATGATTTTACATTGCTTTGATTACTACTATTTGAAGAACACAATCTTATACTGAGAGGGGGGGTGAACAGTATAAGACCACTTTTTACTTTTTTCTTTATGCTTCAAAATAGTAAAGCAATATATCCAAAGCAATATCAAAGCAATGCACAAAACCATCCACAAAGTGACACAACAATTTACGTGGTTCACCCAAGGTGGGCTACTCCACGGATAAAAATTTTCTCTAAAAGTTATATCAAAGTCCTTTGGGAATCCTTCCCAATTACAATGTTTATGAGCCTCGGCCCAAAGGAGATACCTTCCCCCAATCTAAATTTATGAGCCTATGCTCAAAGGAGATACCTTCCCCGAGCTCTACTCTGGCTGGTGATCCTCTAGAAGACCTCTACCTCCACTGCCCTTAGCAAATGGAACTCTATCCACAAAAGACACCTGTCTTCCCTGCTCTGGTTGGAGACCTCTATCCTCAACTCTATCACCTCAAAGTTGGTCCTTGAATTTGCACTAAACATAGTCCTTCGATCTAGCACAAATGTCCTCTTCCTCTGTCTTTGATCTGCACCAAACACAGTCCTTCGGTATGGCTCAAATCTGTCCTCAGGTTCCTCTAATAGAACCAATGCACCTCTGTCCTCAAGTTCTCTGATAGAACTATCAAACTCAGCTTCACAAGTCCTCTGCTAGGACCTATCCAAATCTTCTCACAAGTCCCCAATGGAACCTTTCCAAAACCTGTTCACAAGTCCCCAACGGAACCTGTCCAAAACTTGCTCACAAGTCCCCAACGGAACCTGTCCAAAACCTGATCACAAGTTCATCAAGAAAACTTGCTTGGCATGAACCCACAAAGAGAATTGTTAGAGACCCAATGTGATTCATCAACCTCATAGAAGCATAAAGAGAATTGTTAGAGACTTAATATGTTCTATACTTAACTCCCAATCTCAATCTCAAATCTCATAGAAATAAGATAGATGAAATATGCTTTTCTCAAGAACATGAAACACAACCCAAAAATTGCCAACCATCCAATATCTCATATAATAATGATACTCATGTTCTTTCCAACAACCAATATATTTTCTCAACCAATTAGGGCTTTAAAAAAAATGCTCAAAGACAAGGTTTAACCAACATCATTCAACTCAACATTAACCTTGAAGCATTCAACCAATCATCACAAGAAAAGGAAACAAGTAGAAATCATTTTCCCTCCAAAGATATTTGAACAAAACAGCCACCCACACAATATCACCAAATGCAAAGAATAACTTGTTCAAATCAACTCAATGGAGTAAGCCCAATATCATGAATCAAGTAAAAGCAATAACTTGATCAAACAACCTCTATGGAAGCATCTCAACCATCAACCTCAAAACAGCCAACCAAGGGTTTCACCAACTCAAAGAAAGTAGCAAGACTCACAAACATAAACCCTAGTGCACAATGCTTCCACTACCTCAAACCAGAATTATGCATTCACCAAAACTCTCATCAATGATAACAATGCATAAGTAGTCTTCAACAAATCAGAAAATAGGATTTACACTCAACCAAAGGAAACCTAGTTGAATACCTTTTCACTCCAAACTTAATTTTCAATAAAGCCAATCAAACAACTCAGCCAAGGAAGATTTTGCTCATACCTTTTTCTTTGATGGAGAATGACCTCTTCAAAACCTGGTTCAAATATCACTAATTTCTCTTTTGCCAATCTTCAAAGTTAAATAACATTAATTTTCTTCAAGACACCTCATGCATAGATTTCCTTATACTTTTCCATAAATAACATATTATAGATTCCAAGTTTTAATCAAATTAAAACAAATACACATAACCCTTATAACTCCCAATATTTAATTATGCAAACAGTAATACCAAACCCTTATGCCTCCCAAGTCATACACCATACAATTTATACATTTTCAAAAGCAAACCTTATATCTCTTGTACCATATAACCTTTTAACCTTTTCTAATAAAAATTAAGTCCTCATACCTTGGAAAAATTCCTTCTCCGCTTGCAAACGTGCTCAACCGAATAGCCTGTCTTTTTATCTAGCAAAACGACGATCGCGAGGTTTGAACCTGCGACTCTCTTCCTGCCAATGCCTCAGCGCTAGCCTGGCAACTAGCTAGGCTAGCCACCCGCTTGGAAAGATTCTTGCCCACATTTTTCTTATACCTTCTCTCTGCTAAAAATGTGTTTCACTTTATCTAGCTCTGCAAAAAGCATCCGCGAGACTCGAACATGAGATCTTCCTTCCACCAATGCTCTACCGCTAGCCTCATGACCGGTTGGGCTAGCCACCCACGTGGAAAGACTTCCACCGCCACTTTTGTTTATTCCCTTATGTTGCTGATCAAACGAAATTATTAACACTCTTCTCCCTTTCGAAATCGAATCGATTGCACTTAATGATGAAAATCCATACCACACCCCTTGATGAATTTGATTGCCTTATTTTATATGCACTAAGATGCATTGATTAACACGTCGACACTTTTAATTTAAAATCTTAATTTAAATTTTAAATAAATAAAATTTAAACTAAATATTTAAAATTAAATAACTTCATCACCGGGGCACCTTTTTCAATGAAACGAAAAGCTAACTTGGGTTTTAAGAAAAACCCATTCCAAATATGTTTCCCATGGTTTTAAATAAAACCTTTTATTTTGTCTGCCTTGGTTTTCACAAAAACCCTTCCTTGAACTTGGATCCTTTTGACATCAAATCAAATTCCTTCAAATGCTTCTTGACATCAATGACAACATCTACACTTGAGCAAAGGCAATGTACCCAAGGTACCCAAAATTTCCAACACTATTGATATTAACATTGATAATACTAGATAATATTGTTTGGGAAAGAAGATTAAAAGTTGGTCTTATACTATTCACCCCCCTCAGTATAAGCTTGTGTTTTTCATGTAGTTGGATGAATAAGGCATAGTGTTGTTGACCTATCACCTTTTTTATTTTTATTATCCTTTGCTTGCCTTTGTGGTATACTATTTATTTATTTTCTTCAACCTATTCCTTAGAAAATGAATCAGTATTTTTAAATACAACAATATCTTGTGATATTTCGATTGAATCTAGTATATATGTATTTCCATGGATTGATCTTGTTGCTTCTATCTAACTTTAGTTTATTATAATACATGTGTTGAAAATATATTCTTCCTTCCATAGAAACTTGGTAGTATTATACCTTAGTCTTGATCTGGTAATACCCCCATTTTTTTGTAGGATTACTTATATCTCCCTAGTTTAAGATTTTTAATTTAATATAATCCTTGTAGGATTTGTATAGACCTTGTGATTCCCAAATGGATTGAGTATTTGATAATATTTGATGAATGCTACTATTATCAAGATTTGTAGAATACCTTATAACTATCTAGTGATTTTGGATATGCTTTATGATTGATAAAGTGTTTTTTGAGAATAGTAATTCAATTTTGAGTTGTTTTTGAAATGTTTTTTTAAGTAGCAAAAAACAACTTTTATTACACCTTATTACTCCTATTGAACTTAAACACTTTCTAATTTGATGAAGTTCTATTGATTGGATTTAATTTTTCCCTTTAATATGTTTTGAGACAAGTATGCTAATATGTTTCCAACTCTTGATTTTCCTTAATAGATCTCCTTTATAGAATTTTATATTTAATGTTTAATATTTCTAAATTCTAATTACCTACTTTGATGTAGTATTCCTTATAACTCCCTAATATAGAATATTAGAAAACAATATAATATTTGCAATAGTAGAATTTTTAATTTTCAAGTTGAAATCCTCATTCCTCCTACTTTATTATTTGTATATATAAGTATTTTGAAATATGCTTGCTTAATTTTTTACTAATGCTAAGTGAATTAATTGCAATAGTAAATATAATGTGCCTTTATAACTCCAATATATCCTTAGTTTATAGCAAGAAATAAATAGTATATGATTTACCTTTGTATTCCTTTGCCTTGACATTGTGAGGTGGTAGATTTGAATCCTTTGAAATGGTAGTCAATGCCTTATTTGACTAATGTTGAATTCTCCCTTATGTAGTGCTTCTTTTCTTTGTAACCGATATTGGTATTCCTTTAAATAATGACTAGTTTTATCTTCTATAAATTGGATGCTAGTATGGCTGGTTTTATGATGCATTCTTTCCACGATGAGATGCTAAATTTCTGATTGAATGAGGCACTATGCTTATTGATCTTATGATAGCTTCTTAAATATTAGTTTTCTCCATCGAATGGTACACAATATTGAATTAACCTTCTTCATATGAATATGCTTCACACCATTCAATGCTAGTCTTCTCTTTGACCTTCGGTGCTTTTCCTTCTTCAATATGGATGTCTTAAATAGGATTTATTCCTTGTGACTTTCAGATAAGTATCACTTGAGCGTTACTTAGTATGCATTGATATTACAATGTATGCAATTATGATTTTAGTGGTAACATCCCTAATACTTGTAACTCCTCTTGGGTGAGCGTTGGATTATATGAATGTTGGACACTTAGAGCTCTTGTGCCAAGTGGTACTCACATCTTGTGCATGTAAACCTTTCTTACAACACTCCAACAATGGATGTTGATGCCCTATCTTTGCCTATATATTTGAAATTTACATTTGCTTGTTATGTTTCTTGAAATGAAATCATTCCCTCTTCTCTATTCATAGACTATCTTGATTATGATAATCCAAGGCACCAGTTGTATTGCTTCTTGATTCTATGGCATTCTCAATGGTGGTCCTATGGTATCTTCTTGTGCTCTTTAATGGTGGTCATTATATCCAAGAAGAAACATTGGGTATAAAACTTATTCCTTTGTATATTTATGCTTATAATATGCTATTTGTATATCTTTTATAGCAACCATTTTCTAGAATTTTTTCTTGGCTTTGATAGCGCTTCTTCTATGTAGATGATATCCCTCTGTATACTATCCCTTTCTCTACGTAGACTCAAATGGTAATGGCTTCTTATAATATCTCCAATATTGTAGGTGACACACTTTCTTCTAGGAATAGATTGGATGTGGATAAATGGTGTTTTTAAAAAACTTGATTCTTAGACGTGTGAGCTCTTTGATGGCTCCTTCCTCTTGCTCAAAAACTACGCTTCAATATACAAAAAATGATGTCTACATTGATTCCTATAAAAAGGATTACTTTTATCCTTTCAAAGGAATAAAATAGGTGTTTTGTAATAGTTAGATTTGCACCAATATGAAGGATTTTTTTCTGAAATCCTTCTTGCCTCTTTTAATCTGCTTCCTTAGATCTTTTAATGATAGTTAATCCAAGCTAAAGAGATGTTATTTTTGAAGTAAAAAATTTTGCATTATGCACTTAAATGAAATCCTTATAATATCCTTGAATCTTGAAACTCACCAAGTCTCTATTTGAGGCTTCCTTCAGAGATATTAATGGTGGCTTCATTTTCCACCTTTTTTCTTGTATTGGTGGCTTCCTTTGACCATGTAGTCATGCATATTTTTGTGCTTGTTTTTTATCTTTAATAACACAAACTAATTTCTTGAGAGTAACTAGGTAAAGATCAACTAGTATAGTGCTTAATGGATTAATAACACACTTTTAATGATAATAAAATGTCAAAATAAATTCTAATGCACTCAATAATATTATGAAATTCTTAAGAGTAATATTTAAAGAACCCTTAATGAATATTATACATTTTTCACTACAAAAAATATTGTAGGATGTAGTCTTCTTGTTTTCTAAATAGATAATAGATAGATAATTTTCTTTCTTTAAAAAATGTCCAAATCCTATTAATGTGAAAATATATCTTAAAATGAATTCTCCTTTTTGTACTTTCTAGAAGACTATAATATGAGTCCTTCTTACAAATTTAATCTAAATATGGTGCTTAATGGAATTTGATAATGAACCCTTATTTAAGTTCAATTAATTTCACCCAAGTTGCTTACCTTTAGTGGCTTCTATAGTAGATGTCGATCTTGGTATTTTGTTTCACCAAGTTGTTGCCTTGTAGTGGATGAATTCATAGCTTCTTGTTTGCTATCTAGAACAGCTTCTTTCTTCACCAAAATGTGGTCTTTAACTTTCTCTATTGAGCCTTAGGTTTGATGACTTGATCCTTCTAGTGATCTTCTACCTATATTATAGATTCAAAGATCTCATTTCTCTAAACTTGTGCCTTCTTTCTATGAGAGTAAATCTTGAAATATATTTGATTCAGTAGGCTTCTTCTTTTTGTATCTTCCTTCAATATTCTTATGAAATTTTGAGTTCAAATAGGATCTTATTCTCAAGATTCTAAATGTCTTAAGGTATTCACTGGATTCTTCTTCTATATTTGGCACTCCTTGCCAAATTCTTCTTCTCTTGGGCCTATTTTTGGATGGTGATAATTGTCCCAAGTCCTTCACTATCAGGATATTTCTCCTTGATAGTGAATTTCTTGAATTATTTCTCCTAGGAACTCTTTTAATGATGCTTCTATGAGCTCTTCAATAAGGCTCTCCAAGCCTTATTTTTTGCTTGAGACCTCTCCTAGGTATTCTATCCTGTAGGTTCTTTGTTCTTCCAATTGACACATTTTCTTCAACCTTCGACTTTTAGAAGTGTTGGTGATGAGATATTATTCTAAGATATTTGATTCTGTTACTTTTGGATTTTGGAATGGGACTTTGCTGGTCCTTTTTTTTTCTTATACAATTTGTAGGCTTTGATGGAGATCACCAATCTCCTATTTCTTAGAATCTTCTATGGAGTCTTCTTCAGGAACTCTTCTCTAGGGTCTTCTTCTGAATCAGGAACGTTATCTTATGAATCAAGAATTCTTTTCTAATTTTTTTTTATAATTAAGGCTTCTATGGCATTATTTTTTGGATCAAGGCTTCTTTGGTCTTTTCTTCTTCAAGGCTTCTCTATCTTTTTTCTATTCGGGGCTTCTCTAGATTTTTATTCTTCAAGGATTCTCTGGCCTATTTATTCTTCAAGGCTTATCTGGCCTATTCTTCTTCTATATTTATTTGGTCTATTCTTATTCTAGGTTTATATGGCCTTTTCTTATTCTGCACTCTACAGGTATTAATCTTGAATGGATATCACCAGTCTCCTATCTCCTCCTCGAATTATCTTTTGGAGTCTCTTCTTCCTTGAGTCTTCTACAAGGCTACTACGGTCTTTTATTCACATTTACACTTCATAGGATTGTAGCTCTTATAATGGTATATTTCTCAATTTATTTAAAATATTTAGTTTTCTTCCTTGTTGCAAGTGTTGGTATTATTCTAAGAAGATATTCTTCCTAACTCTCTTGTAGGAAGCTTCTCAATATATTTTTTGAATATCATTTTCTTGCAATAAGTTGTTAGAAACTAGAATGAAAGAGCTTATAAATCTGGATATAATAATATTCACTAGTTGATTTGTCAATCTAGTGGTATGAATGTTGAGTCCTAGTCTTCACAAGTATTTCTACAACTTTGTTGAAAGACTCTAGCCAGATGTAATCTCAAAATATTTTGTAACTAAGGTTTTATTTTTCCTCACTTGTGATTCTTTATCTATTCCTATTGACCTACTATATTTATCTTATGATAATATTTGGAAATGGTGGTGCACACTGGAAAGTCAAGTTTCCAAAAGTCCAAAGAGGAACTATGATGGATGTAGACCCTCCTATTCCTATATTGATTCATCATGGATTTGATACCACTTTTATATTTTGAGGATATATGTAGTGGGAGATATCTAACATAGGTCCTAATAAGATGAAATAAAGTGATTCTACAATATGACTAAAATATACTATAAATAGAAAGTGGTAAAAATACAATGCAATATGGAGGATATGGTCACTCTATTAATATAAGTTAAAGACCTACATTGTGCTCCATACATGAGCTCTACCACTATCTACTACTCTATTACAATTCTCTTGATATCTATATGATGCATCTTCTGATATATCACTATGAGGCCCTTTATATAGGAAAATAGATTCCTTGGCCAACACTCTATCTAGCTATACAAGTGGACACATTACACATTACAACTTGCACATTAACACTTGTGCATTTATTACATTGCTTGAAGTAAGTATCTAACTTTACCCTAAAGTAATATCCTACTCTAACTATGTGCCAAAGGTGGTACATTTACATGATCCAATTGATGTAATATATTCTAACTCTAACAATATTGTTAGACCTCTCTTTCTATGCTATTTAATGATTGAAGTGTGTGAAGACCTGGCATCGACACCTATACATTGGGCACCATCCAAACATAATTATGCCATATAATATGGTAAATGAGTAACCAACATCATGAACAAATTTCTTGTGTAGTATGTGTACCTTATTCATTAACCAAAGTATCATCAACTTCATTTTGAGTATTCTCATCATCAAATTCAATTATGTCATGGGTCACCTCCTTATCTTTCTCGTTCGTGGAACTTGGTAGCTGGTATCTTCTACTAGTTTCTAAAACCTCATTACTAGAACTCCTTATATTCCTTATCTTCCTCATTACTAGAGTGTGAGGCCTCTATCACTAACTCTTGATTTATTGTGATAACCTCAACTATCAAGTCCTCTATTACTAACTCCTAATTTATTGTGATAACCTTATATACCTATCACTAAATCCTAAAGGCAATAAACATACCAACTTAAATAAAAAAAATATGCTTGTGTTGTTCCATTCTTTAGGAAACATAATTCAATTACATGAATATTTTTTCAAAAATTGTAAAACAAAATTAAATATCCAAGACAAGATAAAAATTGAATTGCAAAAATAAAATAAAAAAGAATATATTGATCCTAAAATATTAGGTATGGATGTCAAGCTTGTGAACAAGTCACGAGTGGTTATGAATGGATTGATCTTAAATCATGGATTCTTTGCTCATATTTGAGGTCATGTGAATTTGTTTACTCTATTATGGACCCTTTTGTCTCTCATTGTCAATTTTCATAGCTATGCATTACCATCAATAGTCTGGTACATGCATAGCCAATATTATGAAATGTTCAAGTTAAATACCTTAAGGTTCTTTAGAATGAATTAGAAACTAAATATAATAATGTAAAAACTTGGCAAGTAGGTTGTTTATGAAGATAATCAAAATAAAATTATATGTCATCTTTAATTTTGATGTAAAATATTTACAATTAGCTTTAGTGTGTCATGTATTTCTAAAACTATCCCTGATACGATGATTTCAAAATAAACTTTGCTTCTGAGCCTTCTCTTTCCTCTTTTCTAGAGAGGAATAGTGGTCCAATAGGAAGCATGGGCAGATCCAACTTGTTCTATATATACTCGTATCAAGGATGACAAACATGTTGGAGAATCAGACATAATTCAATGTAAAAAAAATTGGTTCAATTTTGTCTGTAACATGTTTATTAGTATTTTTAATTGTAGAGGTATGACAAGGTCTTGGATCAGGCTACACACTCACCTGGATCTCCCAAAATTATGATGAAAAATCCTTAATAATCCAATTATAGCTTATTTCCAACAATTCTCTTTATGGTCCAGATATCCAACAACTTAATTTGTTGGTTAGGTACCCATATTCAATCCTTAGTATAATTTTTAGAGATTTAAATCTGATATAGTTATGACCATGGATTTATTTATTTTTTCAAGGTATGAGACTAGTGACACCTTGAGATTTTACATCACTAATGTTGCAAAACCAAGTGGAAAGTCCCTAGTGAAATGGTGGTCATATATGATAATAACAACACTGATATCAATAATTCCCAAGGGCATGAACTGTGGTTTTCCTATACCAAATATGGTTTCACAATCAATTTATGACATTGAATTCATGCAAATCAATTTATGATAATGAATTCATGCAGTGAAAGTGTTTGTGTCCTTTTATCACCCTAGTTGAGAGTTGTCATGTGGGATGATAGTATCAGGTGTGGTGGTCACAAGGCAGAAGCATGCATAATGTTCCTATCGTGTATGGTTGTAAACATTGAGGAATGATTGAATATAAGTGATACCAAATATTTTATATACTTCTAATCATTGTAGACCATACCTATTGCATAATTTTAAATATTGTGCAGTATGGAATAGGTGTAAACCTTTTATTCATTTATTGAAATCTATAAAATAGCCTTAATGGCATGATTATGACCTTGTAAACAAGTTAGCTTATTTCCATTTGTAGAACTTGTGCAATTCTGGTTGAATAAGTATGCTTTTAAGTAGTGTTTGGAAATAACAAAAGGATGTACTAGAAACCATCTTTCAAACCTATTAAGAAAACATGTAAAAGTGAGTTGTGTTATCTATTTATGTGTGAATTATCCTATGCAACTTGAAAAGAGACTATATATATATATATATAAGTTATTTCAAAGTTATGTTGTTCAATATTGCTATTGAATTAATCCATGTGAATAAGGACCTCAATGGACATCTCTCAAATATGAGAATGGATTTCTAAATAGAAAGAGGTATACTTGCAATTCAAAGAGCTTGTATAGATTTGCTCTAACAATGTTGTCATTACATTGTATCCAACTATCTCACAAGAATAAATCACAAGTTCTTTATGGACATTTGATCCAACTGTAACATATACTTTGTGTTCCCTTACGGAAATAAAACTGGAAATTGATATATGATATGTTGCATTGTATTATTTAACCTTTTGCCATGAAAGTAAAGGTAGCCATAGAATGTGAGTTTCCTTTATGTTGTTATGGACTGAAAGAGTGAGTGTATTATTAGGATTTTATTTTGCAAATTGGGTGACAAAGGATAGTTGTTGCTATATGATGTCTAAATTCAAAATTTGATGGATTTATGTTATTCTATATATGACTAACAATTAGGAATAGTATTGTGTTCTCGATTCCAAGGGATGAAAATACACAATCTATGTAAATTATTGTTAGAAGAGTTTCCATGTTCTTTCTAGGGACTCCATATATTTTTAAATTTTTAAATTATTAGCTGGAAAGTATCTTAAAATTTGATCTATATAACAAAACAAGTTATCCCATGGGTAAAAAATATGGAACAAACCCTAGGTGTAATTGGGCTATTGTAGATTAGCCTTTTAGGGATTAAAACAAAAAGGGGTAAAGATAACATAGTAAACTCCAAGTAGTTAAATGGTCGATATTAAACTAACAAGAACTAAAACAATTGAATAAAAATTTTTTAAATGGGTGCTTACCAAATATCACCCTTGAATAGATATTGTGATGAGTACCACTATCCAATATGAGTACCAGGTACCAGGTATGGGGAAGACAAGTCTTTAGGTGACTATTTTTATTTCCCCAAAAAAGGAGGTAGTAATATGGAAAGATATTTCCTTGATAACATTAAACATTATAGTCCAAGGTATTGTGCTGTAAATGGCAAATAATGTGATTGTATGTATGTGATCCAATACCAAATTCTCTACAGTCATTATATAATGCATGGGTCTATTTCACCCACTTCCTCTAGTGCTATACTCTCTATAGAGGCAACAAGGTGGAAAGAAAATTCCTTGATAACATTAAAAATTATGGTTTATGGCATAATGGAGCAAATGGTAAATTATGTGATTGTATGTGTGTGACCCAAGATAAAATCCTTTGAAGTCATCATAAAATATAGGCCCAAGGACCTAGTTGCATCCCATATATAGTATATATAAAAAATAAATGTGTTTACTAAATGAAGATATAAAAGTAGGTGTGCTTGCTAAATTATAACCTAAAATATTTAGGAGGTAAGGCAAAAGATCCCTAGTTAGACCAAAGGGATTTAGAATGAGATTGAAAACATATATTAGAAAGTATGTAATTGAAAAAATATAAAAGGTAAAGTGAAATATCCATCATTTCAAAAAAAGAATCTCATACCCCTAGTAGGCTTGTTTTCTAGACTGAGGTCTTCAAAGTCATGGATAGAGATATCCAATTTGGAACACAAAATTACATATAGTGAAATATCCTTTATTCCAACCAAGGGGTCTCATACACCAGGTAGACATCTTGGCTAGAGTAAGACCTAAAAAATCACCTTATTACCTATTACTTGAAGTAAGGGTTCCAGTCTCGTTGTCACAAGTTTAGAGACTGTAAGATAAAAATGAACAACACCAAGATAAGGATAATAGATCAAACACAAGAAATGTTGTATAATAAAAGTAACGATATTATATTAATATTGTGGGAGCCTTTATCTCCACTATTACAATACAAATTGTGTTGATAAAAATAATTTTACAATGCAAGCATTTTTAAAACCCTCTTTCCAATGAATATTTGGTGTATTCAAAGCTTGTATTCTCTCCAAACAAGTTGTGGGTGGGATTGAGTATCCCTACGATGCCACCCTAGCTATAATAACCATCAAGAATTTGATTCCTATACCTTCAAATAAATAAAAACACAAAGAATTCAATAGCATATGTGAGGGCTCCATTGTGTGAGACCCTATGAACAATAGATCTATAAACCCTAAGTGATGCAATGGTGAAATGGAAGCTAAATATAGGAAAATGTAAGATGTGATGTTATGCAGAAACTCAAAAGAATTCAAGGGTTTTTTTAAATATAAATATAGGAAAATAATAGATCCATGATATATTTTACATTGTTGAGAATATACCTGTGTTTTAAATCCACACTTATGCTTCTACAATAGATGGTGTGTGGATACTCGAAAGCATTTGAGGGTTTATCAATGGTAAAATAGGGGTTGATAAATGCCCTGGAGAATTCTATAAGAGCTATGAGTACCCCATATCATTATTGGAATGCTTAGCAGTGTTCAAGGAAGGCTTGACAATGTTCAAGAGTGATGGGGGATGCTCTGTAGAATCCTAGTGGGGCTTGCAGAGGTTTGAAGTGACAAAAATGAAGGATACAACGACAATGAGGGGGAAGAGTGCTAGTGAAATACTAAGGTTTGTAAAATGACGTATGGAGGGTTCTAACTAAATAACTACTGAACTGATCAACCACTTAACCCTTATTCACACAAGTGAATGATGTTTTATAACTTACCTTCAACATGTTAGGATTTCGATGACACCAATGAGAGATCAAGATTAAAATAGGATATATGGCTAGTATTATAACTTTGATGTGTGAAACAGATCATGTTAAGTGGATGGATGAGATTAAATTGTAATGAGTGGATAAGATTTATTTACATATATATTTACATTAAATATATAAATATAAATATAAAGTATTTGTATTTATATATAAATGTAAATAAATACACATATAAATAAATAATGGATGGTTGTGATTGGATAATACATATGGATGACAAGTTGCTAGGTTTTGGTGTCTATAGATACCCCTTTTTGTATCACATTGTATGAAATACAATGCGGTACAAAAACAAGATACACCTAATTTTTCGAAACAATATTCTTTCCTTGAAGTGCAAGAATACCTTGAAGATATAAATTGTTGGCATGGCTTACCCCCTTAATTGGAGAATGAGTGAAGAATGAATCTCATAGACAATTTATAGAATTGTGGGTAATAATATATATTATATGAATGATGTAAGTGTGGGTGACATAGATTATGATGCAATGATTGATTCTATTCTTTACCTAACAGAGAAAGTGGTTTTGCCAATTGTAAATATGAGTGTATAAAGTATTCTATTTTTGCCTTAATAGAAAAGGGTATATGACTAATGTAAATGAGTGTATCCTGATGTGGAAAATTATAATCAAATTTAATTACCCCAAGTTTGGGGTGGTTCTATGCTATTGAATAATATGCCTTCTGGCATCATTGAAATGTAAAATGATGAAAATGCATAACAACAGGAACAAATCATCCTATGATTGAGTGATTGCTAGGAGACGAAAACCCTAGTGAATATGTATAATTCCTAAATGTTAAATAGGATGATGTAGTATAATTTATCTATGTTTCAAGCCCCACTGATAAGGCCATCAATGACAAATTTTGAGAAAATTAATCTGAGCATAGTCTCACTCAAAACATGAGGGGACCAAATGGATTTTGATTTTGAACAAGAGGGTGTTGAATGATGATATAAGCAAGTGTCCTTATGATGATATATGCATCCTATCGAATTGCATGGATAACCAATAACTGCAATCTTTAGGGTAATATAGTAGACCACTAGATACGAGTTTCACTTGGATGAAATGAATGATATAAATGAATGTGAATGATGCAATATATATGAATGGTGTACTGATTGTAAATAGTGCAATGAGCCAATATTTGGACTATTTTGAGATGTTGTGTGATGAATGATTAGAATGATGAATGTGGAAGTTTTGTAAATATTTGGACTATTTTTAGATGTTTTGAATATTATCGAGTGATTTCGTAACTTTTGGTTGCAAACAAAAATTAAGTGCCCAAATCAGTTTGGACTTTCATAAAACTTGATGTGATGATGAAATTGATGGATGGATGGGTTTTGGAGTGATTTTGTGAGGTTTTGCTACATTTTTTAGTCCTTGGAGTCCTTCTAAAATATTTTGGAGTTGGATACTGACCAACATCCATGGTATACATAGACATTGCAGGGTGTTCACCATCCTGCAAATGTTGGGAAGCATTTGAGTGCACCTATAAAATACCCTAGAGCATTTGAGTGTGCTAGAATCAGCTATAAAATTTTTGTAGGGGTGAATTTGGATTCATTCTTGCATTCAAAGGTTTGAGAACTAGCGTCTGAAGGATATTGAGTTAGTAAGTGAAGGAGTGTGGAGGAGTGAAGTGATGTAGAAGCATATGTGGAGGTGCAGGTGGCTGAGGTAAGTTCCCTTGGCACTCTTGTTGGGATTTTTGTAATTTGTTTTGTTTAATAAATGTGCTAGTGATGTATTTGTTGTTATGTTGTGTTGTAGTTGAGAATATTAGAGGCTCAACACTGATTATCAACTATCATAGCGAGGGTGAGAAAGTCCTTCTAGTTGGTACCTTGGGATAATTTGGAGCATATGGGATTGTTTTGGGTTGCATAGATAGATATGGTGAAGGATGATGATGGGTACCTCTATACCATAGCAGAGAGGTGGGATTCAGATAGGAGGATCTTCTAGTTTTTGAATAGGGAGGTGATAGTGACATTGGAAGATGTATATTGTATCTTTCAAGTGGTAGTGGATGGGTTGCATGTCCAAGTTGGAAATGATAAGGAGTATAAGTTGAGGTAGATTTTAGAATATGGATGGGAGGATGTGAGTGTGAAGGGTGGATGAATAAGCTACTTTTACATGTATGTAAAGAAGCAGATAGAGGTATTGCCCACCTTGATCATGTTCCTATTGGATGGCATATTGGTGCCTAACAAAATTGACTATCAATTCCTATGGAACATAATTAGGTTGGTGTATGATCTAATCGATGAGCCTTAAGAATATGTATGAGTGCCTGCTTTGCTAACTTAGATATATTTGGAGTTCTATGAAGTGAGAAGGTGGGGTGGAAGGGGTTGGGATGGAGCGTTATGCTATAGTGTTAGGATTGGGATAACTTTAGTGTTGCTCATCTCGTGGGCCTACATTGCAAGGAGTGGGATAGGTATAAACCCTACGTATTGAGATGGTGAATAGCGAAGGAGGAGAACTGAGTCATCCTGATTATAGTGGCCAAGAGTGAAAGTATTTATGGGTAGGATTGATGCTGGGTCATGTTTTTTGGAGACCATGGTGGGATGTTAGGTGGTCTAGTAATAAAGTGTAGATGTGGTGGATTAGGTAGACCAAATGGGTGGTTGGGAGACATGGGAGTGAGGTGGAGATAATACATTTCTCATGGGTTCTATGGTAGTTCAGATTGATTCAAGGAGTTATTGAGGCTCCTATGCTCTATAGGCATAGATTTAATAAGTTGAGCCTACCTTGTGTGGAGGTATTATAGGTGCAATATGAGTATGATGAGGATATATACCTTTTAGATGTGGATGATGTTGGGACCACCATAGACTATGATGTATGGTTTTCTTCACAACCACCATGGGTACCAATTCAAGTGGATGATGAGGGTAGTGAGGATGAGGAGAAGACTACAAAGAAGGTAGAGGAGGTTCCCTAACATTAAATACATCATCGGTATACCTAAGAGATGTAGGCTAAGTATGTAGTAGAGAAACCTCTAGAGGTTGGAGGTGATGATGGTGGTAGGTATGATATAGAGGAGGTTTTGGAGAGGAATATAGGATAGAGTGAGGAGTGGACAAGGCTCGAGGTAGAGTGGGACCAAATTTGATATATGATGATGGATTGGGATATAGAGATAGCTTGGATATTGGTGAAATTGGATGCACTAGGGGTGATAGGAAGAGGCACAAACACTATTACAAAGCTATGAGTAGATTTGGCACAGAGAGGCTCTCATTAGAGGCATGATGTACTATGCCTTATATATTAGAATATTTATATCTAATATTTGGAGGATCTACTCATGCAACACCACATTGGGCTACTAGATCAACTCTCTTCCTCCATAGTGGGTTCTGTTAGGTGTAATGACTCTAGGCATAGTGAATCTAGTTCTAGGGTTGCTTTAGGGTTACATGGATCTGCTTATTGGTATTGGCCAGTTTTGTGATGTACTTTTTGTATATGAGCCTTGGTTCTCCATTGTATATAACCTTTAATTATTCATTGTACATGTGATATATATATATATATATATATATATATATACACATGTATTTTAATTTTGTGTTATGACTCTTGTGTGGATGTTTGTGTGAATGCATATGCATGTGATGTGATGAATGAAAAATATTATGATGATATGTATATTTAATGGAAATAATGTAAATGAATTGGTGCTCTAATTATAATTTGTAGTTTAGATTTTTGTTTGACCATATGTATCATTGTTTCTTAATTAGGGGTACCAAAATGGTGGTGTGTGAAATGGAAGACTCATGTAATGATATGGTAATTATATGGATGGTGTTGTATCTTATGGATGGATAATTTGAAGTTGTTTTGTACAAACTCAAACATACTAGTGATTTCAAACAAACTCTCTAAGACCAAATGTGTGTGCAGTTATTTTTCATTAGTCAAATCATGGGTATGGTAATGACTCAAGGAAATCAAGAACCAATGTGTGTGCAAGTGAGTTCGTTAATCCATATTGCATAAATTGAGATAAAACATGTCATGGAGGAGATTAGGAATCTAGAAGTGGTAAAAGGTATCTTTAAGAGATACGTGTCACCATGCATGAGCGTACTCCACTACCAGTTAAACATATATAGCCCCGATGAAGGTTAGATCTATAATCTAATAACCCAATCTTTAACATTTGGGGATTTAGACTACCTAACCATATAGATAGAAATATAGTGCTATCCTTATTACTTGAGGATTTGTGGTGTGTTATTTGTAAAATAGTTAGAGCATTGGGGAGTCAGATTCTCAATCGAAGTGTGATGAGAACTTTACCCTATCCTTAGTACTCATTATTTTATTTTGGCAATGTGAGTAGTGAAAACCATTATTTTTTTATTTTTGACTATGTGCATAATGGGACAAGCAAATATAACTTTTTTTTCTTCAAGGTTCAACCCAATCATGGTGTTATCTCTCTTTGGTACAAGATGTTTTTAATATGTGTTTGATGTGGTTGGTTCAATAATGTTAAATTCAATTACTAGAACTCAAGATTTTCTTTAGTGAAAATGTGTCTTGGTCCTAGATAAAACTTAACATATACTTGAGGTTACTAAAAAAACTAGGAGTGGTTGAGTGACCAAAAACTCCTAGGGATAATGAAGTGATAGTGTAAATGGTAAATTGGCTTGTGAAATGTTGTAATGAAATGGATGTGAATTTGTGGGTGTCCCTGATTAACGCAATAAGATTTATTGGATCAATAATTGTCTAAAATTACCAAAATATCCCTAACAAGGTGGATGAAATGCGCTAAAATAACAATGAATATGTTTGTGCAATGTGGATGTGTAATGATCTAAAAATCATACATCTAACTAGTGCATCAATTGAAATCGAGTATTAAAGCAATAAATAATAGACAAAAATGAATTTAACAAGAAAGTAGGATTTTATTTTATTAAAAAATTTCAAATCCAGATTAAAAATACGCCCCTCTTAGGGATACTCAATTTTTGATGCAATTGATACAATATTGAAGACCCTCTAAACGAGGGGGTGGTGTAATCCACAAACCTTTTAGAAGGTACATGAACTTCTTAAGGCCAAAGATAGTCTTCTTCTCCTTTGGTTGAAGGTATATTCTTCCTTGAATACCTTTAAATTGATTAGGTACTATAAACCCTACATTGAAGAAACTACATGAAAAGGGTTAATAACAATAGAGGCCTCTCTTGAAAAGGCTTTTGAGATGATTGCATAAATTGATGATAAAGAAAGTAATAAAGCATATAAATCTATGAATATATGCAATAAATCATCAAATTATTGTAAAGCATGTAAAAAAAGCATGCAATCTAACTATTATGTATCATAATTAGCCATTAGAACTTGAAAGGCATAAAACTAGTCTAAATTGATGATTGCATGGAAATGGAAGTAAATCTACCTCTAAATCCTAAATTAATCAATCAAATATATGCTACAATATTAATATATGATATATTAAGCTAACTGTATAACTAGAAATAGAAGTATACTACTAAAATAAAGGAAAATAAATATCAAACCCTCACCATGGGTCTGAGGCACAACTGGTATTGTTAGCCATGACTGGCAGCCACGGCTGAACTGAAAGTTTCTTACTCTTATAACCAAGGATTAGATCTCTAATTACCTCCATGGAATTGATGACCAAGGGTTACCTCTATGTCCCAATATGGATTGGTGGTTGAATTTGATAAGATTTATGTTTGATTGGCTTGATTTTATGATTGATGCTTCTTAGTAATTTGGAATCTTCATTGATGGATTCATGCTTATCACTCAACAATTCGGCAACACTTCGACTCTCCTCAAGGGATTGTAACTTCACTATCCATTTTGGTAGATATTAGTTGCATTCCAACTTAATATCATTCCAAACCTATCCCCAATTTGAAGGGGGGTCTTATATCCCTCCTAATACCTAATATTGGCTTGCTTAGGAAGCAAATATCAAGATCAAGGAGGTTGGATCAGTTGGGAGGAAAACTCTTGAAGCTTCCCCATCCAAAACTATTTGAATTTCATTGTCTAGATGATTTTAAGTGAATTTAACTTAGTCAGGGATTCAAAAAAATTTTAGTGCTAGCTATGACTTTGAGGCACAACTAGCTCTGTTAGCTATGGGTGTCAGCCATGGCTAAGGCTGAGTATGCTAACTCTACTCAAATTGAGTGTTTAAAAACACTGCTTCACCTTAGAGTTATCCAATATCCTTCATATGGTCTATTAACATTCCCATATGAGTAGTCCCCTACACATGATGCATTTTAGGTATCTACAGATGCCCCTTTTGGGATGCATTATGAGAACGAATAATGCTAAGAAAAAATAGACCTCCTAAAACCATGTTGTAGGTCAAATTATGATCATTGATATGATCAAAATTAGATTCCTAGTCCTACAAAAGGATGTGCATCTTAGAATCATTGCTTCCAACTGAGTAACAGCTTAATTTATAAAGTGTTTGCAAGATCCATGGTGATCGGGTAGCGTTAGTGCTACAATCATACTGATAGGTGGAGAGCTACTAGCTTAACTATCATATTTGATTTTTTTCCTAGTAGAGGGTAATCATATGATAGTTGTTGGTAATTATTCATAATACGAATGCAATTTGATAATATCGAGTGATCTCTTGTTGAATTTGATTATAATTATTGATATAAGAAAAGAGTCGATGAGGGCAAAACATTTAATGAAGTGACAAGTCACTTGACCATGATGATTGATTTGAACAATTAAAGACTTTAGCAGTTTAATATTACTTGAAAATACCTAAATTAGCTGTGATGTCAACCATTAATAGTAATTGTACATCTCTATCCCATGGAGAAGTCTAGCTATAATGGCCTTCTTAGGTAATCAAGATGATAGCAATTGCAATTAGGTTTATGTTTAATCAATTATTTATTTTATATATTTTGTTTTTTATTTTGTTTTTGAGAAATGGATTTGATTTTATTGTGGAATTTTACTCCTTTTTGGAAGCAAGGAATTTCTTCGGGTAGGGGGGTACTTGTCCTTTCTACAATGACCACTACTCTAGACCATTGCACCTCACAATTGAGCAAGTAACAAAACCTTTCACTTAAGATGACCTAAACCACTTTGTAGTGCTCATACTTCCTTACCCTAATTAGGATTAATGTGTTTTATTAGTGATGGTATTATGATATACTAAGTGCTATCAAACTTAAAACTCATTTGCAAAAGCAAATAAATCTTTCTAGTAAATATGAGAAGACCACTAGGTATGGCTGAATGACTGAAAAACCCTAGTATATTCTTTATAGCAACCAGAGGGGTTGTGTTGAGAAACATAACTACTCACAAGGGTGATGGATGATGATGATGCATAGATGCATGATTGAAATACAAATGTTGTGTCATTTTTAATATTGCAAATACAACCTATCTTAATGCAAGTGCAATGGATGAAAATAACTAATGTAATGCGATTAAATGAATGCATGTGCAAAATTAAATGCATGATGCAAATATTTTAGAAGTTTTAAAGTTTTGCATTTTTTTTAGCTTTTATTGCCTTTGATTTTTATGGATTTTGAAATTTTCTATATTTTTAAATTTTTGAATTATTATGTGTGGAACGCCTTAAGATGAAGCATGTTGAGAGGTTCTGGCTCTTCAACACCTTCAAGCAATGTTAGGTGATATGTTCCAAGTCCAATATTCTAGGAGATGATATATGGACCTAACCAGTTAGCCATAAATTTATCTTGCAAGTGCAGTGGTAGGTTTGAGTTATTTTGGTTCTCTTTAAACACAATATCACCAACTTTAAAGTCTCTTAGATGTAATTTATTATCATAAGATTATTTTAGGTGTTATTGATAAATGTGGATATGCTCAAGGGCATTCACGAGACGTTCATCAAGAAGCATCTCTTGATCAAGGTGAGCTTTCCACGTAGTGTCATCATCGATGAACTCTTTTAATGTGACACGCAACATTGGAATTTCCAACTCTAAGGGCATACTGGCCTCAATGCCATATACTAGCATAAATGGTGTTTCCCCAATGGGTTTCTAAATTTTAGTCCTGTAAGACTATAATGCAAGGGGTAGCTGGATGTGCCAATATTTGTGGTTTTCTTGTACCATATTTTTCAAGATGGCTATCACTATCTTTTTTGAAGCTTCACCTTACCCGTTTTCCTGATGATAGTATAGAGTCACAAAACTATGTTATATATTGTACTTGGATGTCAAATACATCACAATTTTGTTCTTTAATGATGTTCCATTATCCAAGATTATTTTTGATGGTATCCTAAAACTACTAATGATATTATGAAGTATAAAATCTATAATACATGCTCTAGTTGTCATTATTAAAGGGATTGCTTCCACCCACTTTGTAAAATACTCAATATCCATTATAATAAATGTATGCCAGACTGATGATAAGGGATATATCTTACCTATTAGATCCAAACCCCATAGAGCAAATATCCAAGTCGCCTGAATGGGTTGTAAGGCCTACGATGGAAATTACATAATATTAACATGATGCTAACATTTGACATATTTCTTGACATACACGGTGCAATCCTTCTCCAAAGTGGGTCAATAATAACCCATTCTAAGTATGTGTTTGACAATGGTCATACTGCTAAAATGACCACTACATATACCATCACGAGCCTATGAAATTCCCCAAGCTGATTCTTGGGACTCAAGACAGTGAAGGAGAATTCCATCGTAGCTTCGATGGTACAAAATATATCCTATAAAGACATACTTTGTCACTTTCTATCTAAATGTGTGTTTTGCGAAACGTGACAGTCGTTGAGGGATTGAATTAAGCTTAAGGAAGTCATGTAATTGTGACATCTAGTCCTGATAAACTTCTACCTTAACTATAAATATGACTTGTTACCCCAATATTTTGTTGTGCATGAATGTGAACTAGAATACAACCTTGTGGTGAATGGTGGTGCCATTCCATGTAGGACCCTGTGAGATCAAATACCCCCAAGGTGCCTTCTTGAGAAAGTCTTTGGCTCTATAGAAATACTCATGGTTTGGTTCTATATGAATCATGTTGAATGATTCCTTGTTATCAAAAGCCTCACATTGCATCGTGACATGCAATAGTTTCTTTACATGAATGGTAGTAAAATTAATAGATAGATTCAAAGGGATTAAAGATCCCAAAGATGCCATAGTGTTTGCAAATATGTTTGATGAATGAGGGATTTCCTCGATGTCGTACCACTCTATATGGGATAGATAAATGTCATCAAGATCCTTATAAGCTTTCAGGATATGACACCTACATTGAAAAAGTCTCTTCACTTGATTTACTATGAGAAGGAAATCACTAAAGATATTTAATCTTTTAGTATTCATGGTGATGGTTGTTTAGAGGCCCAAGATTAGGGTTTCATACTCAGCAATGTTGTTGGTACAAGGAAAGTCTAACTTAAATGACAAAGGCATTGGATCACCTTGTGGTATAAATAATATAATTCTTGCACCACCCCCTTTCTCACACTTTGAACCGTCGAAGAACAAAGTCTTGTCAGCTTTTTATCTAGTTCTTTAGGTTTGGAAGATTCTGATAATGTGAATATTGCATCATAAATAATATCTATAGTGAGGGACCTACTATTCTTGAGAGGCATCTCTACCAGCTAATCAAATATGACTTATCCCTTGATGGAATTTTGGATGATAAATTATAAATAAAATTCTATCAATAGCATGATCCACTTTGCATTATGTGTATTATGATATATCTTGATCATCATATAGTGCAAAGGATTTTGTTTGGATATCACATATGTTGTATGACTTAGCATGTAATTATGTAACTTATTTGTTGCAAACACCATTGCTAAATACAACTTTTCCATGTATGCATACCCGAGATCATAAATCACCAAGGTGTGACTGATTTAATATATCGCTTGCTCTTTGTCTTGCATATTCTTTTGGGCTAACATAGTTTCCAATGCAAAGTAGTAGCTAATATATATAGCAGGAAAGGCACATTAAGTATTGGTGGAGATAACACTAGTAGCATTTCTAGGTATTGCTTAATTTTAGTGAAGGCTACTTGCCAGTCATTGTTCCAACTGAATGGGACCCCCTTGTGTAGTAGTTTATTCATGGGTTAGAATTTATCCGATAATTGTGTGATGAATCACTTTATGGATACTAATTTTTCTTGTAGGCTTCTTAGCTCTTTTATATTTATGGGAGGATGCATTTATAGTATGGCCTTAACCTTCACTGGGTCAAATTTGATCCCTCATTTTGAAATGATGAATCCCGAGATATTTCCTAAAGTTATGCCAAATATGCAGTTCTTGGGATTCAACCTGACATTATGTTCTATCAAGCAATCAAAGACCTTCTTCAGGACCTCTGCATGCTCTAAATGTAGAAATGACTTTACCAATAATTCATCAATATAATCTTCTAAAATTTTGTGCATGTAGTCATGGAAAATATATGTCATGGCTTGCTAGTATGTGGCACCAATATTTTTAAGGCTAAATGGCATAACATTGTAACATAATCTTCCCCATGGTGTTGTGAATGTGGTTTTATTATGGTATTTAAATTTAATCTGAATTTTATTGTAACCAAAAAAATCGTCCATAAGGGAGAGCATCTCATGACCTACAATTGTGTCTACAAGAGCATCTATGTTGGGCAATGGGAATGAATCCTTTGGTGTTTCCTTGTTGAGGTCTATAAAATCCATACAAATATAGATCCTTCCATCAAATTTTCCTACAAATACCATGTTTGATACCCATTATTGATAGTTAATGCAAATAATGAACTCTACATCCAACAAATTTTGCAACTCATATTTAACTATTAAAGTTACTATTGGGTGCATCTTCATGAGCTTATGCTTGAAAGACCTTTTGGAGGTATCTAGAAAAAGGTTGAGTAATTATTTTTGGATCTAGTCCCGACATATCCTTGTATGTCCAAGAAAATAGATTAGGTCTCTCTTTTAGTAGTGGGATGAGGTTGACATGATCATCAAGAGATAGACTCTCTTCAAAATTAACCTTCTTAGGATTAGTGGGATCATCACTAATATCCACATTGAATGTTTCCTCTACTGACATGTGTGATCCATACTCAATATGGTGAGGCGTAGGAATCAAGTGGATATCATCAACTGGGTTTAAAGGTCCTACATCAAAATTTCCCTCAACGTGATAAACATCATGTGCACAACCTATCACAAAATTAAAAGGTTGCAATATTTCTTTGTTAGGTAAGAAATATTTAGGCTCTAGTGGTGATTAAATATTATCCCAATCAATAGCATCTACATTGAGATACAATGGTTTAGAATATCGGTTGTATTGTGAAGTGGAGTGGTCAAATCAATGGAGATCATATTGATGGAATGGATTAGATATCCAGGACCACGTGTGTGCAATTATACCTTATATTTGCTATTCTCATATCTAATATGTTGCTTTAGGGGTATGGGGATATCTAGATATGTTCTATGAATAGAATGGAAAGTAGGATCAATTGTATCAAGGAGTTGCAAGTAAGTCGGTGGATCAGGGAATACAATATGATAAATGGTGAAGATCACGTTACACAAGCCACACTGAACAAATGATACACAAGTGTTTTTACTTTGAAAAACTCAGAGAATCAAACCATTTTTTTACTTTCATGCCAAAAATGAGGATACAAAAGAAAGATACCTTTTACAATTTCAAAAATTCCCTCAAATACCCAGTTTTCCCCTTTTCTCGCCTAAAACCATCTATTTCAAATTTGAAATTTGGGGGCAACTTGTCAAGGTCGTAACTTCGTGCTCGTTGACCCGATTGACTATTACAACATATTTTCAAAAATGACATGAAATGAGCTAAGCGAGGCGGACCTTGGATCTTCGCACCAAGGCCCGTGTCTAGCCGAAAATCCTCAAATTTGACCTCTAAGACCTTCAAAAATCTCCTACAAGTTAAACTAGTTTTACTAGTTTTACAAAATTAAACAATTACAATTTTTTTTTTCGAGTGATGTAAGATAATTCTTACACCACTGGATGCTCCTGCATCAATAAATCATATCCAAATTGGGTGTTCTCCTTCTGATACATAGGCCAAGATAGACTCTTTGATACATCTCATTGATGTCAATTGATTCATGTTGATGGTGTAAATAGTGCAACCTGATGTAGGCTCTCTCGGTATCATCATCTTCATCACTATCGTATATGAGTATTTCACCCCAACCGATAGGAATCGAGAGATTATAAATATGAGGCCCAAGGTAGGCCCGCTCTTCATATTCACTATCATCAATGAGGGCTCCCTCATCCTTGCCTACTATCTCCATGGCCAATAGATGACGTAAATGTAGAGGGTCTAGGTAGGCCAACTCAGTTCCATCCTCATATCGTTCATTGATTAAGGATTGCTCATTATCACTTATTTTAAAATCACAATCACATTTGATGATGGACTCTACTTGCACTTCCTTAGAAGCAAATTATAATTTAGTATTGATTGCTATACCCAAATTTTGGATCTACATACCAATTTTGTCAATAGCTTCATGACTTTCAAAGTCCAAGGCAACTCTTGGATTATCTCCTATATTGACCTCCACCATGATGTTATCATGATAGATATTAGGTGGTTGAATAGAGACACAGGTTACCAGCCTATTACCACTTTGTATGTGAGAAGGGTTAGGGTGATAAGGATTCTAATCTCCATCATCCACTAAACTGAGGTTTAGACGATCTAAAGATGTTTTTAGGATCTCATCCTGTCCTCTTATATGATAGCCTAACCTGAACATATCAGTTGGGAGATGATACTATGGTTCATAAGGAGTTTGATACCCTTGCTTGAATAATCCTAAACTATAACCATGCTAATGGTAACATTTGAAATAGTGCAAGGTGAACTCAGGGTTAGACAAATAATGAACATTCACCATGAATGGTTCATCATCATTTTTATCTATGGGTGTGCAATTTGCAAGTTTATCTAGTCCTCCATAAATGAAGTTTGTTTGGTTGGGCAGCACCCCTAGTGGTACCATTGTTCCCACGAGAAAATGATGGGCTTGAGGTTAGCCCATGTTATTTATAGTATTGATAAACGATGTGAATGTCACATTCTACATGATATATTCTTCTAATCCAGGGTTAACCAAATGTACAATCACCTTGGGTGTAGATGACCCTGCTAGAGAAGTAGGTAAGGTAGGTTGAGGTGCCTCCTCGACTTGGTTTTGAGCATCCCCTTCATCCATAGGACTAGGAACCTCAACATTTGCTACCTTGGGTGCTTTCTTTGACTCTTTTTCGCCTATAACTTCCTTAAGATTCTTGTCATTCCTAAGCATATTGGATGCCATAGGTTTTGTTGAAGCTACTATTGTGTTATATTATAGTTGTGGTGCTACTGTGGAAAGTCCTACACACACTCTTTAATTTACCTTATAGGTGTTTTATTGGTGAAGTTGGCCATATATCTAGGTGAATTGAGGGAAGAATGAAATCTCTTGGTAAATCAGCTAAGTTCACATATTTTATTGGCTCCTCATTGAAAGGAACCATGTGAACTTTTCCCTCATGTATATATTTAATACATTGATGTAAAATCGAGGGAACACAATGCATTTATCTAATCTAAGGTCTTCCCAAGATGATATTATACTACATGGCACCCTTTATCACATGAAACATCATAGGTATGGTATTTAGTCCAACCTAAATTGAAATAACTATAGTAACTACCGTTGAGCATAGTGCATAATTAAATGCTCTCAAGGTGAAATTATGAAGCAGCACTAACTTAAAACACAAAAAAATTCATGCCAATTTCATTAACAGAGGTTTCAAATTCGGAAAATACAGCCGTTCCATTCCAAAATGGCCAAGCCCCTTTTACAATGTATGCATTCCTTTTATAACAGACCCGAACCCCTTCGGCCATCATCACATAGAATGTGGGATTCCCTGTAACCGCCTACACGAGTGTTCTATCACCGCATGCATGTTGTGACCAGGTATCTTCCATCATCATGGCATGGGATGGCGGAGTGCCCTGCAGCCGCCTGTCCATCCACCCATCGAGTCATCATTCATAGGAATGCACCATAGCCATTTGTAATCTGCTACCATGTGCCCTTATGCAATGGCCTCTATAACATCCTAGTGCTCTATGGCCACCTGTAATTTGATGCCATGTGCCCTTCTGCAATGGCCTCTGCAATCGCCGGCTAGTCTGGAGTTGTGAGTGTTTTGTCGTGATATTGTGACGTGTTTGCTTCCTTACGCCCTCTCTCCTCTTCGGTCATGATATCACGATGTTTTGGCATTCGGCATTTTTTTTCTCCTTCAAGCCATGAAACCGCGACATGTCGTGATTTCATGACCATTTTACCCCTTGGTGCCTTTGCCCCAAAAGTGTCACAATTTCATGACCACTTTGCACCCTGTCACCTTGCTCCCAAAAGTCTCACGATTTCACGACCACTTTGCACCTTTGAGCCTTCACTTCGAAAGTGTCACAATTTCCTGACCACTTTGCGCCTTTGAGCCTTCACTCCGAAAGTGTCACAATTTCGTGACCACTTTGCGCCTTTGAGCCTTTGCTCCGAAAGTGTCACGATTTCGCGACCACTTTGCGCCTTTGAGCCTTTGGTCCGAAAGTGTCACGATTTCATGACCACTTTGCGCCTTTGAGCCTTTGCTCCGAAAGTGTCATGAAATCATGACCATTTTGCGCCTTGGCTCCTGTGCTTCGAAAATGTCACGATTTCACGACCATTTTGTGCCTTGGCTTCTTTGCTTTGAAAATGTCACGATTTCATGACCATTTTGCGCCCAGTCTGCTTTGCTTCGAAAATGTCATGATTTCGTGACCATTTTGCGTCCAGGCTACTTTGCTTCGAAAATGTCATGATTTTGCGACCATTTTGCGTCCAGGCTGCTTTGCTTCGAAAATGTCATGATTTCGTGACCATTTTGCGTCCAAGCTGCTTTGCTTCGAAAATGTCATGATTTCGCGACCATTTTGTGTCCAGGCTGCTTTGCTTCAAAAATGTCATGATTTCATGACCATTTTACGCCTTGGCCCCTTTTTTCAAAAAGCGTCGCGATATCGTGACAGTTTGACCCTTTGGCGCCCTTTCTCAAAAAGTGTCACGATATCGCGACACTTTTGGCACTTAAAGAAAAAAATATTTTTTGGGTGATGCAAGATTGCTTTCCCACCTCCGGATGCTCCTGCATCAGACACCCAGGGTGAATTGAGAAGTGACCTTCACTTCTGATCTGTCTAAGGTAGACCCAGGCGGTCAACCTCTACCTTTGACAACCAAGTCGCATCTTCTATGGGCCTGCCCTTCCACTTGATCAAGTACTTAGAATAACACATGTTTTGAGTACTTCGGCCCTCACACGTATCAAGGACTTCTTCTATATCATCTGTGACTGGAGTAACCGTGAGAATGCTCCAAAAATCTAGGCTTGGTGTTGCACTGCTATCTCCTTCATGAAACTCGACCAAATCCAAAATGTTAAAAACCGATGAGATGTTAAGTTCACTCAGCAACTCCACCTCATATGCATTACTCGAATCTCATTTCCCAATGATCCTGCATGGCCCAAATTTCTTCATCTTTAGCTTGTTATAGGTCTTGGCAGGAAACCTCTCTTTTCTTAGATGGACCATGATGGAATCTCCTACTTCAAACTCCTTAGCCTAGCGCTTCTGGTCTGCCCTAGCTTAATACTGAGTATTCATCTTAGCAATGTGCCTTGTCACCTCCTCATGCACTCCCTTCAGGTGTTCAGCAAAGTCTTCAGCCTCAGCACTACATTTTTCTCTTGTATCCATCCTTCTGAACTTTGAAGTGTTCCTTGGGATGCTCCCATAGATTATCTGGAATGGCAATTTATTGGTACTTCTGTTGACAGAGCTATTGTAAGTGAATTCTACCTACGACAGAACTAAATCCCATCCCTTGGGATTTTCTTTGACCAAGCATCTCAGTAGATTGCCCAAGCTCCTATTTACCACCTCTATTTGGCCATTTGTTTGGGTGTGGTATGTAGAACTAAATTTTAAATCCGTCTTCAGTTTCTTCCACAGGGTTCTCCAAAAATACCCTACAAACTTGGTATCCCTGTCTGACACAATGCTCCTTGGTAGCCCATGAAGGCGTACCACTTCCTTGAAGAATAAACCAGCCACATGGACCACGTCGCTAGTCTTCTGGCAAGGGATGAAATTAGCCATTTTTGAAAACTTGTCCACTACCACAAATATGGAGTCGTTTCCCCTCTGTGTCCTGGGTAAACCAAGAACAAAATCCATGCTAATATCCTCCCATGGCCTTTCGGGTACAATTAGTGGTTGATATAAACCCGTAGGTTGTCTCACACCTTTTTCCATTTGGCATATCTTACAACTTTGCATGAATTTTGCCACATCTTGTTGCAATTGCAGCCAGTAGTAGTTTTCACTAATAAGAGAGATGTTCTTGTATCGACCAAAGTACCCAGCTAAACCTCCACTATGCTTTTCCTTGATGAGATTCTCCATCATTGAGCTCCTCGGAATGCATAATTGGTTCCCCCTGAATTGCATTCCATCTTGAATCAGATAATTTAACCACTTAGTCCTGTCCAAAGTAACAGGCGTAGTGCAGGCCTTCCAAGCTTCTATGAAATCAGGGTCTGCAGGGTATAAACCCTTAAGCTTAGCAAACCCTACAACCTCCACTTTCATCTCCATAAATAGACATTGCCTCCTACTCAAGGCATCTACCACCCTATTGGACCTTCTGCTCCGATGCTTCAGCACAAAGGTATAGCTCTGCAAGAACTCAACCCATTTTAGGTGCCTCTGATTTAATTTCCCTTGACTGTTAATATACTGCAGTGCCTAATGATCAGTATATAGAACAAACTCCTTTGGCAACAAATAATGCCTCCATTTCTTCAGAGCCTGAACTATGGCATAAAACTCCTGATCATATACTGAATACTTCTTTCTAGCATCATTGAGCTTCTCGCTAAAATAAGCAACAGGCTTACCCTCTTGGCTCAATACGGCCCCTATGGCACTACCACTCGCATCACAGTCTACTTGAAACACCTTGTTGAAATCTGGAAGTGCTAAGACAGGTTGCTCTGTGACCTTCTTTTTCAGCATAGCAAAGCTTTTGTCTGCCCCAGCTGTCCACTTGAATTCCTTCTTGTTTCCCCTCATTTTCTTCGTAAGGGATGCGCAAATAATGCTGAATTTTCTAATGAAATTTTTGTAGAAACTGGCCAGACCATGAAACGATCTCACCTCAGTCACGCTTCTTGGAGTAGGCCATTCTATGATAGCTCTCACATTCTCAGGATCCATTTTGAGACCATCTACTGAGATAACAAATACCAGGTATACTAGCTCCCTCTTCACAAAGTTACATTTCTTCAGATTTATCAGCAGCTGCTCCTCCCGCAGTTTCTCAAAAACCCTCCTGATGTGCATCAGGTGTTCCTCTAGGGTTCTGCTAAAAATTAGGATATCATCCAAGTAGACAATAACAAATTTGCCTATAAATTCCTTCAGGACTTCATTCATTAACCGCATGAAGGTGCTCGGTGCATTGGTTAGCCCAAATGGCATGACCAACCACTCATACAGCCCCTCTCTGGTTTTAAAGGTTGTCTTCCACTCATCCCATTCTCTAATGCGGATCTGATGGTAACCACTTTTCAGGTCAATCTTCGTGAAGTATTTAGATCCACTCAAACAGTCCATGATATCATCCATCCTGGGCAATGGGAATCTATATTTGATTATGATCTTGTTAATTGCCCGAGAGTATGTGCACATTCTCTACTCTCCATCCTTCTTGGGTGCTAGCACTACAGGTACTACACATGGACTAAGACTCTCCCTAATCAACCCCTTCTTTAGCAGATCTTGAACCTGCCGGTTTAACTCAGTTTCTACAGGCGTCATTATGTGTGTAGCCTTGTTTGGCAAGCTCGATCTAGGCACCAAATCTATGTGGTGACTGATCTTCCTAATAGGTGGTAAACCTTCAGGAACATTATCAAAAATGATATCTGGAAACTCCTCTAATAGTCCCATGACTTCCACTGGAGTTTCCTTGCATTCTTCTTCCATAGCCCTAGGGATTATTGCATAGCACATATGATCTGGCTTCAGGCCATCCAAAAATTTTATTCCATCAACTAGACAGACTCATGCACTACTGGATACCTTCTCATCCACCTCCTTCAGGGGTTTCAACTTATGTCAAACTCCATTTTTCGACAAGGAATATGTATTGGCTCGATCGTCATGTACAACACTTCGATCAAACTGCCATGGTCTCCCCAGTAGAAAGTGACATGCATCCATAGGCAAGATGTCACATAAGACCTCATCTCGGTAAGTTCCAATGTTGAACTTCACCAGGCATTGCTCATTGACCAGCACCCGATGGTCCTTTTGTAACCATGCAATCCAATAAGGGTGCGGGTGTTTTCTTCTCTCCAGCTGCAACTTCGCAACCATCTCCTTAGAGACCAAGTTGTCAGTGCTTCCATTATCGATGATGATGTTACAGACCTTGCCTACGCACTTGCATTTTGTTCAAAATAAGCTATTCCCCTGGTCTACCTTATTTTCTTCATTCAACAAGACTCTTTGGATGATCATCGCTTCTCCTCTTTCTGCCTCCTTAGAGTGCTCAGATTCGATACCTTTGTCTGCTACAGCAGCTCGGGCCTGACCCTTAGGTCTTCGATTTGGCCTTTCTTGATGTTGCGGGCAGTTGTATGCCCGATGTCCTTCTTCTCCGTAGTTGAAGTAGGTTCCTCGAAAGACACCTCTTCCAAACCCTCGCCCAGGCCTACCTCTTCCTCTCGGGTAGTTGTTGTTTTGATTGCGTGGGCATTGGTTGTTTTCCTCCTTCCCTTCTTTCTGGTTTTGGCTACTACTTGCTTCACCAGTCTTCCCCAGATCTTTGTATCTTCCTCCACTGGTCCTCCCACTAGCTCTTCCTCCTCGATCCTTTCCTCTCTACTTACCACCAAATCTCCTATTCAGCTTCTCCTCCACTTTTAATGCAAACTGGTATGCATCCTCAACCGTGCTCATTCGAACCAGACTCACCTCTTCTTGGATGTCGATTCTCAATCCATTGATGTATCATGCGACTTTCTCCTTATTTGCCTCAGAATGACCGGTTCTAATCGAGATATGATAGAACTCCTCCGTATACTCCTTGAAAGATTTACTTGCCTGTCTAAGACTACATCTTTCTCAACAGGTCCAACTCATAATCTGTGGGGATGAACTACCTCTTCAATTTCTCTACCATTCTATCCCACCTGGTGATCTTTTCCTTTCCACTCCTATTCCTTTCCAGCTACACTTCTTTCCACCAGATGCTAGCATGCCCCTTCAACTTTGTTTTTGTGAACCTGATCCGATTTGGATCTGAGATCTCTTCATACTCGAAATATTCCTCCATGTCGTTGATCCAATCTATCAACTCCTCGGGATTGAGATTCCCAAAATAAGTAGATACATCAAACTTTGGCTTCTTCTCGATATGGTATATGGCCCTATACAGCCTAGCCTCTGCTGGATCCAATGCTTCTTCCTCATCAAATGGGCCCTCTTCTTCCCAAACTTCATCTTCACTGGGTTCCTCCCTTCTTGGCTCAACTCCTCTTCTGATTTCCTCCTGCAGGGCTTCAACTTGCCTCTACAAGGCTCTAAGATTGACCTCTGCTTGCCTGTTCCTCACACCACCATGGTTCCTATGCGGAGGCATCCTGCTCGCTTCCTCTCAACCCACAACCACAATCTTGGCGCAAACTGCCTCAATGTCGACGATCGGTTTGTGCACTCAGAACCTTCTGGATCTGATACCACTTGAAGTAGCACTAACTTAACACACAAAAAAATTCATGCCAATTTCATTAACAGAGGTTTTGAATTCAGAAAATACAGTCGTTCCATTCCAAAATGGCCAAGCCCCTTTTACAATGTATGCATTCCTTTTATAACAGACCCGACCCCCTTCGGCCATCATCACACAGAATGTGGGATTCCCTGTAACTACCCGCATGGGTGTTCTGTCACTGCATGCATTTTGTGACTAGGTATCTTCCATCATCATGACATGGGATGGCAGAGTGCCCTGCAGCCGCCTGTCCATCCACTCGTCGAGTTATCATTCATAAGAATGTGCCATAGCCATCTGTAATCTGCTACCATGTGCCCTTCTACAATGGCCTCTATAACCTCCTAGTGCTCTATGGCCACCTGTAATTTGATGCCACGTGCCCTTCTGTAGTGGCCTCTATAATCACCGGCTAGTCTGGAGTCGTGAGCATTTTGTCACGATATCGCGACGTGTTTGCTTCCTTACGCCCTCTCTCCTCTTCGGTCGTGATATCGCGACGTTTTGGCGTTCGACCTCTATTTTCTCCTTTGGGCCATGAAACCGTGACATGTCACAATTTCATGACAATTTTACCCCTTGGTGCCTTTGCCCCAAAAGTGTTGTGATTTCGTGACCACTTTGCACCCTGTCACCTTGCTCACGAAAGTGTCATGATTTTGCGACCACTTTGCGCCTTTGAGCCTTCACTCCAAAAGTGTCATGATTTCGTGACCACTTTGCGCCTTTGAGCCTTCACTCCAAAAGTGTCACGATTTCATGACCACTTTGCGCCTTTGAGCCTTTGCTCCGAAAGTGTCATGATTTCACGACCACTTTGCACCTTTGAGCCTTTGGTCCGAAAGTGTCACGATTTCGCGACCACTTTGCGCCTTTGAGCCCTTGCTCCGAAAGTGTCATGAAATCATGACCATTTTGCACCTTGGCTCCTGTGCTTCGAAAATGTCATGATTTCATGACCATTTTGCACCTTGTCTTCCTTGCTTTGAAAATGTCACAATTTCGTGACCATTTTGCGCCCTGGCTGCTTTGCTTTGAAAATGTCACGATTTCGCGACCATTTTTTGTCCAGCCTGCTTTGCTTCGAAAATGTCACGATTTCGCGACCATTTTGCGTCCAGGCTGCTTTGCTTTGAAAATGTCACGATTTCACGACCATTTTGCATCTAGGCTGCTTTGCTTCGAAAATGTCGCAATTTCATGACCATTTTGCGTCCAGGATGCTTTGCTTCGAAAATGTCACGATTTCGTGACCATTTTGCGTCTAGGCTGCTTTGCTTCGAAAATGTCATGATTTCGTGACCATTTTGCGCCTTGGCCCCTTTTTTCAAAAAGCGTCACGATATCACGACAGTTTGACCCTTTGGCGCCCTTTCTCAAAAAGTGTCGCGATCTCGCGACACTTTTGGCACTTAAAGAAAAAAATATTTTTTGGGTGATGCAAGATTGCTTTCCCACCTCCGGATGCTCCTGCATCAAATTAGAAGGTACAATGTGTGACTTTGGCAACTTCATATGTGTCAATGCCTTGGTGGTGATAATGTTGATTGATGACCCTATGTCAATACAAACCTTTTTGAATGGTGTGTGATTTACACATGTAATTATATGTAGTGGTGGGTCTGCATAGTAGTGGATATTGTCTTAATATCATTATCCTTGAATTGAATCATTGGTTCACTGCACTACTACACATGTCCTTACGAAGTTCATAAATGCTTTAGGGTCCTAGGATTGAAATTCAATAGACCTTAGAATGTCCATGAGCATATCCCCATGCTTAGGATACTACTGAATTAGTTCATAGATTGATAACTTCACTAGAGTTGTTTGTAGGCTTAGAAATAGCATACTCTTAATTGTCACCATCAGTCTAGTTGGTGGACCTACAAAATTTTGTGTTGGCCTTTGAGGGGGTGCATTTTGAACCCTAATTAGAGTTGGAGGTCGATTTGGTTGCTCATATCTCCATTTTCTTGTGACCATGTTGACCATGTCAATGAATCCTTGAGTTGGTCGTTCCACCTACACTTGATTCACATGACCAATATTGTTCCTCGGTGGGTCATGATTTGGTAAGGGGTTTTTGAAGATCCTCATATTTTTGTTTTCTAGAGACTTACGGTTGTCAACAATTAGCTCACATTTTTTGATCATGGTTTGTAGTACATGTTTAAAACTATAACATCCTTTGATGTCATGTCCTTTCATCCTGTGGAAAGTGCAATATAGATCATCCTTATACACCTTTGTCTTGGGTTGATTAGGGTCTATTAACTTGATATCCAATAAGTTAATGACCTTTGCCTCACACAGTTGATGGAATATCAATGTCATCAACTCTAAAAAATGTCTGAATTGGTGAGTCAGGTGTTGTTCTTTATTCTTACCCTTCTTGTCATTATTGTGTTGATCATATCACACAGGAGGAGGCTGGGCTTAATAATTTTGTTGTTACCTCTTATCCCATTTTTGGAGGTTTAAAACCACTTGGTTGATGTGGGCCAACTTGGCTTGTTGATCTTGATGTTGGGTGTTCTTCATGTTCCACTCCTTGTTCTGGAGCTTCAAGTTACCCTCCTATAACTTGATGTCATCTATTACCTTGGCTTGCATCAAGGCCTACTTGAATGTTTGATACTATTGTAGCTGCAACAGTAACGAGATATGTTTTGCACCACTCTTTGTAAGCATCCGAGTTAGTTTTGTGGTTAGAATAAAAAATGGCAACTTTACAATTATCTTTCTCCATATTTTCTCATAATCCATAATTGGCTCATTGTCATGTTGCATTAAAGCAACCATATCGAATAGGTTTACCTTATTATTGATATAAAATGTGAAGCATTCAATAAATTCATTAGCCAACTACTTAAAGCTAGTTATGTTGTACCTCTTAATATGATTGAACCACTCTTGAATAGGGCATGAAAGGGTTGTGATGAAGGTTCTTATAAATAGAGCATCATTACTTTCTATCAGAAAGCACATATCCATAAATCTCATAACATGTTCCTGAGCATCCTCCTCTCCTTAAAATTTCTCCAACTTTGGCATATTGAAGTGATCGGGATACGTTGGAATGAGCACTAACGAGCATAAAGGCTCATTATGTATTTTTTTCAAGGTTAGATTTTTATAAGCCATCCCTTATTTCTCTATAGCTCAAACCTTGTATTCCAAGGTCTAATAGGCCTTCAAAGATAGATTTCCTCTTATTTGAGAGGTTTTTGAGGAGCCTTTGGAGGTAAATTCTTCTTCGGTCAAGGTGGAGGACTTGGCTGATCCTCCATGTCCACTAAGGAGATCTCAAGATATTCTCCTACTACTTCTTCATACTATGTATGTCCATGGTGTTCTAGCACTTAGTTCCACATTGTTTTTTGGGCCATATGGTGAATACAAGTTTTAATATGCTTAGGGTGCAAATTGGGTTACCTATGTTTCTTGAATGGCAACCACCACATAAGATCCTATAATATACCAAAAACATTAACCCTATAATATGTTTCTTGTATGTCCATGGTATTCAAGAATTTGTCTAGCCCGAAATCCCTATTCACCCCTATATTAAACATAGCCTTCTTGATTTCCTCCTCTGTGAAAAGGCCAAGCAGGTACAAATTAAGGTCTTAAATTATTAGGATAGTATTGAATCTTTAAAAAGAGTCCCCTTCAGCTATGTGTTTAGTATTTGACTCTCCCAAAATATCCTTAAAGTAATCCACAACTTCTTCTCTAATCTCATCAAGATTATCTATTAGGGAGCCATCTATTTTAAATTATATTAATCATTTTAATATAAAATTTTAATATATATATTTTAATTTCATTGTAATATATCATATGCATTAGTTTTTTATGGATGAATTTTTTAGTTACCATTTAAATAAAATTTTGGACTACTCTCTCAAAGGATATAAAATAAAATTTAAATTTTTCATAAAGATTAAGTTATAATTTACCCCTTTAAAAAAATGTTTAGATTGGGTCCTTAAACCAGTTATAGTATCCCCACATTAGGTGTTATTAGTAGCATCAAACTATATAATCCTTTTTGTGTCAAAGAGATTTAAACCTTGGTGTGGGATGCACCATCCATATATCTCAACCATTGAACCAAAGGCATCATTAGTGCTATAATTTACCCTTATTTTAAGGGTTAAAGAGCTTAATATAATTTTTACTTTTTTGTATACCTTATTTTATTTGCTTTAATAACAAATATTTAAACTACATTTTTCTAAATCTTTAACTTCCAAATTTTACCATTAACCACTAGGTCAAATATTATTTCTTAATTACAAAAAAAGTATCTAATTTCTAAATTTTATTTTTAACATCTTCTACGTGGGAGCCACCTCTTCAACCATTCTATTAATTCTCATAATAGAGTCATTCAAATATTTGATTATTACATATTTCTTGTGCATATCAAAAAATAAATGGTGTTCACATCCCAAATACCCACTAAAATTTGAATATTGTGCCTCTAACCCTAATGAGGTATTCTTGTAGATCTCTTCATTTTTAGTCAACAATAGAAAACTAACTTGTTACCAAACAATGTGATAAAAATCATAGCTTTTTATTTTTAATTGGAAATACCATAATAGAATATTAGAAAAATAAAACCAATTTTTGGATTTGGCACAATTGGGCAACATAATCAATAATCAAAACCTACAACATTGATATAAACAAAAACCTGCTTCCTAAAAAAATAAATTAAAAAAATCCTAATCTAGAACTCAAGCTTACATGCCATGAAACTTATAGGGAAAAAACTATATCAAAAGGTCACCCAAAAATGGGACCACTCTAAATTCTCCCACTCAAATCCAAAATCAAAACAACACTTCGAGCCTAAAATAAAACATTATATAGGAGCAACATAGAGAACCAAACCATAAACCTAGGTAAGAGAAGAATTGAGGTTCAGCCAAACACCTAGGCATGAACTAGCCCCCAAAAAACACCTACTATACATAAAAAACATCCTAAAAAATAGAAAATAGTCAAGGTAAAGAGAAAATATAGCCCTAAACATGCTCTAGACTCTCACCATCATAACTAAATCTATTGGGCCTATCACTCCCATTAAAGAGACCCCAAAAAATAACTTTAGAGAACCACTTAGCCATTCATATCAACCACAAGAGTCTTCTTTCATACCTACTACATAATAAACAGAGTAAAATATTGAATCCACACTATTAGCTCTATAAGGTCCACCCCAAGGTTGGCCATATAGTCTATTGAAGCATTTCCTTCCTTATAAATATGATTAACTTGGTTATTATCCAAGACTTGTATAATTTCTTTAACCTCTATCAGCATATCCTCTATGCTCCTCTTGGGCTAATATAGGCCTTTGACACAATTTATAATGTTTAGAGAGACACCTTCTATTATAAATATGTTGATAATTAGCTTTTCATTAGATTAACATCTTGATATAGAGTTCATGCTTCTACAAAATGACTAGTTTGAGATCCCAAACCTTTCACATATGCAACAATTAAGGTTCCATATTTATATTTGATAACTCCACTAGCATTAGCCTTTCTAGGATTACCTTTTCTTTACCATAAAAATTTAGATTAGCCCAACCATCTAGCAGAGATTTCCATCTAGTTTGATAGTGAATGGAGGGAATGATTTGATAAAAAAAATCCACAATCATGGAAAGACCCCATATTTTTGCAATACATAGATCTTCCTTTACCTCTCTAAGAATTTTAAATAAATATTTTCAATCAAAATAGCACATACTTGGCTCCAATGAAGTTACAATCCTTCTTCTCATTGTTAAAAGCTCTTCTATTCCTTTCTTTCCATAGACTCCACATGATATGGGCAAGACTAAACATCCAAAGAGGCTTTAAAAAACAACTAGAGCAATGGAAGAACCATTGGAAGCAAAGTTCTACCATATTATTTTGAAGGACCAAAGAGATACCAAATTTTTAGAAAATTAGGGACGTCACTTCCAATAAAAATAGGCATTACAAAAATAGGTGTTTAACACATTTAAAGTCCTTTTTGCATTAATAATATCTATTGTATAAGGCCATACTCTCTTTTGAAGGTTATCAATTGTCAATATATTATTTTGGATACATAACCAGTAAAAGAAATGGATTTTAGGAGTCAGTCCTTTTAGCAAAATTTTGGAAGATAGGAACCAACATTCCTCATTATCTTCCAATAACTGATATGCTGATTTCATAGTAAACTACCCTTGTTTGTGCATTTTATAGGAAGGATAATCCTTATATTAAAAATTATTAATACTTTTTATTCTTGGCAAATATTTTAAATTTTCTACAGTCTACTCACCATTTTGGTAAGTAATAGTAGTTAAATCCCTTTAAATATAGAGCATATTTTTAAAATAAGCAACTTAAAAATATTATAGGGAGGGGAAGGATACTTTTTTAAAATAATTTGTGTAAAATTATAAGAGAATATGGATGAGGTGGTATTACAATTGTGGATGTGATTTTAACTATGTTATGATCAATTTTTTTTCTTATTTTAATATTGTGAAATTATTTATGTGATTATCAATTATTCTTCTAATTTATCTTATAAATTTCAAGGTAAAAACATAAAACTTTGTAGAAATAGAAAAAGAGAAAGAAATATGGTTAATGGTCGTGTTTAGGGATGAAGTTAAAAAAAAATGATTTTAGTAGACTCGAATAAATTCATTGGAATTCAAGGTATAAATTTGCTTGATCTAATATCCCACATGAAACCTAAACTTCTGTTAATATATCTTCTTAAATCTCAAAATTGGGAAATTTATCAAATGTTTCCTAGAATACCTTTAATAAAATTATAAATTTTATTTACATTTTTATGTATTTGAATTATATCTCTAATTTTAGTTTGATTTTTCCTTTATCGAATACCTTTTAAATTTTAACCTTGTTAAATGTGTACTCAAATTTGATCCTTGTGACACTAGATATTTATTGTTGTTAAAATTAGGAGTGTTTGTTGACATAATTCAACTATTTTGAATAATATTATTGCTATTGTTTTTGTATACCAAAATTTAGGGACATTGACCTCTAGATTGTGAGGTCCACACATAGATGAATATTATTGCTTGAATCTTATCACTATATGAGTCATTTATAATTTTTGTGAACCTCCTTTGCTCAACCACATAAATCATTAATATTTTTTAGAATATTAAATAACATCCACAATGAATAATCCACATAATGTAAAACAAGACAAATATTTAAATTATTGCAATGTATTCAATTTAATATTCAAACCCTTAAGGTAGGGAAACATCGTACAATGCTCCTTAATGGAAGGAAGCGACTCCTACAATATATTAACTTGATATAAATACAATATTCTTCTCTTCGTCCTCTCTTTATGATTATTTACCCCTATTTTATAATTCTTAACTACCTATCATTCCCACTTATCCATACATGTGGGACAATTCCATATTTACCCATATTTATAATATTTTTACAATATTATAATATTAAATAAATATCTTGGGTACCTTATATTCAATATCTCTTACAAAATGTTTCATCCTTGAAACATAATAAGAGATAAAATAATATGATCTTTAGATCTTTGTTGTGATCTGGTATCGATCTTGATCATCCATCCATCCTAGTGAAATTTTTACTGGTGGTGGTCTATGATGATGCTAAAATGTCCTATTATTTGAATTTTTGGAAGTAATCCTATGGTTCCCTATGTTGGAGGCATATTTTTTTTGGCAATAAATATCACTTTTTTTCATCCATACTTGTTCACTTTTTCCACTTGAGTTTGCAATATTGCTTTGTTGTCTCGACACTTTTGTTGCTCTACTCTAGTAACTCAAATCATGGGTCCATTTATTCCTTGATATTTTTACACCATTCTAAAAACTAAAGTCACTATGCTTTCTTTGTCAAATATTGCCATACTTATTTCCCTTCTAATTCCATGTAGAACTTTAGTATTGTTTTCTTGAGCCATGCAACCAAGATTGTTGTCACTCCTAGTGGTGTGGGTGGCAATATGCTGTAACCTTATCCTAACATTCTGTTAGATTTAATTTTTTAGTATTTTTCTCTTTTATTTTATGCTCCTTTATCATGCTCCCTTTTTTTGGTTCGTACTTGGACTCTATTTTTTCTTCTTATTTGATTTCTACTACTGCCTCCTCCACCTCTATTTTTGGTTCTTCTTTTTCAAAATTTTTATAGGGTTTCCTTGATCTTTGACATGGTTTCCTAGATATTTATTTCTACTTTTTTCCATGTTATTTTTATTTCTATAGGTTCAAATTTTTATTCTTCTATTCGTTTCTCCACTTGTTCATGTACTATAAAGACTTCTTATTTTTCCTTGGATTCTTACCTTTTACACTATGAAATATCTTGTACTGCTATTTTATTTTTTCTATACCAGAACTTCATGAAATTGTTTTATATATTAATGCTAAAAATACACAAAGAATTTAACAAAGGATAACCAAGAACAATATATACATCATTTTTCCATGGTGATCATTAGATCTTCAATAATTTAAATATTTAAACCCTCAATCACTTTTTAACAAAACACTTTCACTTTCTTTATTTTATATCATGTCATATCATAGTCTTATTTCACTATTATGCATTTATAACCATACCTAATTTTGGGAGTGAGGTAACCAATTTATAGATTTTTGGGGATTGGGGGAGGGCAAGAAAATAACATTACCAAATTTGTGTGTAGGAGTTCAATTGGAAAAAAGATATGTCCAAATTTGTAAAACATATATACATGTTTTGATTAGGTTGTCATAGTCAAAAAATAAGCTAAATTGAAAATATTATAGGGCACATGAATAAAATATAGGTTTGTCACCATTTGTTTGGATAGACACGAGTGTGATATGAAGAAAATTTATGTTTTATAAATGTAGAGATAAGTTCATAACCTCAAAAATTTTATAGAAATAAAACTACGTGGGAAGAAAATTTGTCCATTTAACCATTAGAGGGGCAAATATTTCATTTATTGGTTCTAGATAAGATTCCCAACTAAGGAGATAAATTCGTAGCTTATGAAATTGTCTATGAGTGAGAAACTTGTTTTGAGCATCCAATTCTTATGATGAAGGTTGAAGGATGACATAGATAAGTTTCCAAAATTGACTAGAACCCTAAAATACAATAAGTGAAAAAAATGGGTATCTATATTTTGATTCATTTTTAAGCATTTATTATCCAAGAAATACTTCAAAAGTAATTATAGGTGGCCCCAAAAGAAGTGGTTCTAAGGTATCTTCTCTTTAACACTAAGGAAGTTGTGAAATTTATAAAATATGTTTTAGGCCTCTAGAGGGGCTATATTTGGTAGTGAGGAGATAAAATGAAATTTATTTTTACTATGTAACTTTAGAAATTAGAGATTTGGGGTTATTTTTATCATGATTTTCGATAGCTCAAAAATAATGGCTAGTGAATCATATGGTCATATTTCAAGGGACAAGATGTTACCCAAGGATATGTGTACAAGTATATGTCAAAAACCCGCACTTTTATCATTATTTTCTTGCTTAAAATTTTATTTTAAATTTTAGGCTATGATTTTACATTTGAATTGTGAGCTTGTTGTTAGTGAATTCTGAGATAGGTTGCATATTTATCAAATAAAAAAAAATTGCTAGGTAGAAAACTCATCAAGAGGAGAAAAATTTACCTAATGATAAATTCATTAGTGGATGAAAATGTTTTTGGTGATAAATTTTTTAGTGGGTGGAAATTTTTCCAAAACCCACAAATTTGAATTTTATTAATGTAGGATAGGTGAAAGAGTATTTTTTGAACACAGGTGGGTATTTGAGAGCATAGATAGTTATGGTATCATGCTCTTGAATATACATTAGATAGGATGACCCTAGATAACAATATCATATTAGAAATTTTTGAACTTGGGTATCTAGCATCAATGCCCAAGGTTGAGTTTGATTGTATCCTCATCATAGCACTAGCTAAGAGATGTCACTCTTAGTATGGTAGTTTTTCCTACCAATGGATGAGATGATAATCATCCTAGAATACATATGGAAAATATTAAAGATAGCCATTTCAGTAAACCCTATTAGGATGAGTTTAGATCAGATGTTAACTATGGACATGCTAATCAATAGTTGACTCAACATAGATACATGTTAATAGGATGCTTGTTGTTGGCTAGATTGACTAATTGATTGCTTTAATTATGCCATTATCTTAGGATTATTATTTGGAGAACATGAGTAGTTGATTAGAACCATGGGGTTGGTGTGGAGTGATTATTGATATGAGATATCAACATGTGAGATATACCTAGGGTCTTTTTGTTTTATATTATCTCTACAAAGTCTTGCACCTAGTTTTTTATATAGAGGTCAAGAGCCTGATTTTTTGTACTCTTATTTAGATTTGATGCTATTTTTATGTGATGTCCATTTGGTTTACCTATACAAGTTATATATGTAGGACCTAAAACAACCTATAGGTGGGCTTATTCTTTTGAGGTTCATCACTAACCATTTAGGGGAGTACTTATGGTGGCTAGGAGGGCCATAGATGATTTGAAGTTAGAAAATATCATATGGATGCCATGGAGATAGCATCCAATATCAACCAAGGATGGTTTTTATTTGGACCATATTTAGTATATCTGATCGATCATTGATCCTAGTTAGTATATAGAAAAAACCAGGTTTTGAGATAGTTTAACTTTTGAAGGAATCTCCCATAGATGGTAGAGTATTGGTATCAATTATGGGAATGATATAAAGGTAATTTGAGTGAAAGACCTGATCCTACCCTAGTTGGAGGATGATGTTTATGATCCTATCATAGTAAATCTAGGCGTTGACAATGTAGGGCTACTATTTCATACAAGTAATGGTATATAGGGTCAACCTTAGATATTGATACTAGATGCACCCAAATGAGAGTTCCCAATATTTCTTTGATGCCATGCTAGAGAATTTAGGAGGTGATAGTTGTAGAGGGATTTACAAGTCCTAAATATTTATCCGTTGAAATCCATTACCCCATATTAGGTAGGTTATCCAAGAGCAAATTCTAATAGGACTATAAATAATATTGATGATTTAGAGAGATACTCCATATAGAAGATGATATATGCCATGGTGGACAAGATAACCAATTTAGAGGGTAAGTGGATTTGGGTAGTGTTATAGATCTCATAGATTTCAATATTTATGCAACTTAGATTATTATGGAGAGAGACATGGCCATTGTAGAGAGACATATTGGGATAACACAACTAGATACTCAAAGGGATGCAACATTGGATTAAGCTACAGTAGAAAATGTATGAGTGACATAGTTACTCAAGAGAAATATAATGACAAAGTAGAGACTATACGCATAAACATTATGAGTACGATAGATCATTTGGATATAGTTAGGGATTATTTGGAGGAAGGACAAGTTAGGAGTACCAACTATATGCCATTGTATAACTATATCATTCCCCTAAAGTAGATATAGGCTTACCCATATCATTTTCCTTCAATGTATCATTCCAAGTCATGATTTACTACTCAAGATTATTTGTTGTTCGTTCCTGGGCCAGATCATGATATAAAGTTATAGAGTTGAGGTTTTGATGATATTTTGTAGGCATTTTGGTTAGTTTTGGAGGTTGAGTACACTAATTTTGTGATTGTGGTTCACCAACCCTCATGATTTTTATATGTTTGAACATACAGATTTTGTTATTGTGGTATGTTAGACCATGTTAATGATATATATGATTTTATAGATATATGAATCCATTATTATTTGATGATTTACTTTTGTTTATGTGATATATTGATTATGTGATGATATGTTATTTTAAATTTTATTTAAAATATTATGTATAATTATTTACCTTTATTTTGGTTGATATGTTTATATGCAAGATATGCTTATTATTGTCATAAACAAGTTTTTTAAATGATATTAATTATATACCTTTAGATAAGAATTCTAATGACATTTTAAGGCTTTTATTTTCCTATACCAACATAGTCTAGATAACATCTTATTATAGTGTTGCCTAAAGGACCCGTGATAGCTATGCTTGGAGGACATAGTTAGAATTTCCTATAGGACTTTGTTAGCATTTCCTAAAGCATTTAGTCAACATTGTATGAAGGACAACATTTTCCAAAATACTTAGACATCATTACCCAAGGGATTTATATAGTATTGACCAAATCACTTAGTGTGGATAAGAATTTTGAAATACTAGCCCTTTAGCTCATTATTCACACAGATGAGGATTCTAGCTTGAATCTCATTATTATGAGAGTTTATATCATTGGTGCATGTTGGGGTTCACATCGGGTATTTTAATACTTACTCTAAATCTATGTTTGAATAGTTGTTTTAGGAATCACTTTTTTTATCTATAAGAGAATGCAAAAGATGATGCTAAATGTAATGCAACAACGGAACCAATATACAAAAAATATATTATAGCCTATATGCACTTCTAATTTTTTTGATAACTAAACTAGTACTTCAATTTACAAGAAATAAAACTTTTATGTTTTTAGGAGGAGTTCAAGAGAGTAATACAGACAAATAATTTTATATTAGATGTAGTTTAAATGCCCTTATATGTTTGATGTATAAAATAAAAACATAAAATCCTAGGTTACTTTATTACCAATATTATGTGTAGTGCAAGAGTTTCAATAAAAATAATATTGAATTCCTTGATTTATTTTTTATGTGTTAAGAACACAAAGATAAGCAACAAACAATATTCTTTTAGATTTGAAACATAGAAAAAGAAATAAATAATAATACCTTGTATTTTAATGTTTATGGGCTAATGAATCTTAGATATGCAATTAATGGATCTAAAAATAGGTATCAAACTCATATTCTCCTTGAAATCACCATCTATAAACAAGGATCACTGCTAGTGAACCCTTTGACCTATAAACTTACAAGGATTGAAACTTACAATCTAAATAACCACTTTACAACTTTACAACCTATAAAATAGAATTGTTAGAAATTTTTGCATTGTAGTCAATTAAATATCTCCTCAAAATTGCTTCTTGAAGACTAAAATAATTTTGAGTAAAATATTTGACCTACAAACTTACAAAGATAGTGTAGAATTTAAACCATAAATTTGTAGCTTCCTGACTTGTGAACTAGAATCGTTGTTGGTGATTTTTACACTATAGCCAACAAACCTACAACAATATACTAAAATGGAAAAAATAAAATATAAATTATTTTTATGGGGCCTACTATGACTCAAGTGAAGACATTGAACTTCCTTATTAGCAAACAACCCCTTTTTCCTTTGGCAAAAGCAACATATAAAACTTGGAAGATGATCTTTGTCAAATATACCAAAACCAAAATGCTATAAAGGATAAAGTTAACTAATAATAATATGCTAATGATTAGTTTGAGCTTGAAATAAGAAATTATGAATTGAAAGATTATTTTTTGATCAACTGAATGAAAATTACCACTTATAGGATGATTTTGTTGCCCTAAGAATATATTCATAGGCTGAAGAACCTATAACCAATTATTTTCTTCTAGAGGTGTAAAAATAAGGTTAAGCCACAAAAATTAGATTGATGGGTTCCTCTACTATTAGAGATCCATATAGAGTATAAATTTTAGTGGTACTACAAACAAAGAATAAGAAAATCAAGTTCATCATCTACTAGTCTTGTAAGTGACTATTGTACAAGGAGTGTCTGTAAAGATGAAAACAATACCAAACATGATATACGATGGTCCAAATATAAAGATAATAATATATAACTAATTATTGCAATTTATGAAATGATTTTTATAAATGAATTTAATAAAAATGAAAATAGGAGGTTAGGGTGACAAAATTCATGAAAGGAATGCAAAAACTATGCATAACTAACTAAAATAAAAACAAATGATTGCAGGGGTACTCCCCCCTCTATTGTGTAGATGGCATTGTTATATCCAAAGTCACAATGTATATGATACCAGAATGTGACCTTCGATCAGGGATCCACAAGATTGCAGATAATATCTAGTAGATTTTTGTTAGAATGCATATCAAAATAAAGTGTCAAAGTCCTTTAGCATAAAAGTCTTATCAAATAGAAAATATATCACATAATAGTTTTTTTTTTTTAAATTGGGAGTGAAGGGCCAAATTTGTATATTTTGAAAGGGGAATGGATGGGATAAAATTGCTAAGTTCACATTAAAGAGATTAAATTAGAAAAGAGAGTACAAATTAGCAATAAAGTGGGATTGAAGAGGTTGGCAAGATAAGATCACATTATCAAAAGAAAAAATCATGCAATATTGGAAAAATTCTTGAGGCATGACTATCTTATCCCAATTGGCATGGATAAGCATGATTTTTTAGATGGAAATATTACTATTTTACAATTTTGAGGTAAAATTCACTGTATACACAAGTTTGCAGCTATGAACTTGTATAACTGATGATTTTTCTTTTTTGACCCTTAGAGAAGGAAAATTTAAAATTACAATTTTGAAAAAGGTTCGCCACCAACCTAAAACATTTTACATAAAAAAAATTTTCTTATGGTTGGTGAAATTATTTTGGAGGATCAAATTTTTTTATGAAGGCTAAAAGAAGTCTTGGGTATATTCCTAAAATTTTATAGAATCTAAGATACAATGGCGTGATCGAAATTGGGTGTCTACATGTTTTTCCATTTTGAAGCATTTATTGACAACTAAATGCTTCAAAAGTATCTCTTATTGATCGTAATTTTGTAAAAGGAAGAAGAATTTGGTATTAGCATTTTGTGATGAAGGAAGGTGTGTAATTTCTATAAAAGTAATTATGGGATCCCTAGGAAGCTATATTAGGTGAGAAGGGGGTAAAACAAAATTCATTTTTACTACATGAGTTGGAGAGCAAGAGCTTTGAGGTGATTTTTGGTGTTTTTTTATGGATTAGTAGTAGCACATTATTCACCACAAGGACATGATTCTAGGGATAGGAGGTGCCAAAATAGCACCCCTACAGGTATATTTTGCAAAGCATACCCCTTTTAGACTTTTTAGCTCTTGAAATTTAGTTTTAAATTCTAGGTAGTGATTTTGAATTTTAGACAATGATTTTACTTTTGGATGGTCAAATTATGCTTTTAATTTAATTTTCTTTGCTAGGTAGTAAATTATTCCATACACATCAATTTTTTTAGATGAATATTTTATAAGTGGATGATGATTTTTCCAAGAACCCACAAAATTGAATATTTTTAATAGATAATTGACTAATGAGTATGTTTTGGATGTAGTTAGGTATTGTAGAGGATAGAGAGTGAATTTATTATATTCTCACATCCACCTTTGAATCAATAACATAAGCTGACAAGGTTTTTATCTATGTAGTGAGACCTAAGTATCTAGAAATGATGGTCCCTAATAATGGCATTTGCCAAGAGATAGAATTAAGAGTATGGAATCATATTTTTGTTGATGAGTGATATAATTATCACCCTAGAGTATATGCTCCTATAATGATTATACAAAGATTATGTAGAAGGTCCTAGGTTTGCTAAGGCTTTTATCATTATGCTATGAAATATTATGTACAAATGCCTAGGGTTTCTACGGATTTGATTTACCTAGACCTCCAAGACTTGATCATTGTCATTCTTGTATAATAGTTATGCCTAGGGTTGATAGGAACTTCCTTATGATTTGTTTGAAATAGTATTTATAAGTGCCTCGGGTTGTTATGGAAATATAAGTACTTGGTTTTCTAGGGATATTATTTTCCTAGACCTGCAGGAGTTGCCCACTGTCATTCTTGTGAAATTATTGCACATAAGGTTGATAGGAATTTGATTTGCATGTGGTGATATTTGTATGGCCTAAATGACTTCAATATTTTATATGTACTTAGATCATATTATATCTGAAGAAACTTAAATATGACATGTTCCTATATTGTAGTAGATTTGAAAGACTTCAAACATGATGTGTGCCTAGAGAATTGTAGATATGAAGGACTTTAAACATTATGTGTGCATAGATCATTGTATATCTAAATAAATTTAAACATGAAGTGTGCCTAGATCATTGTTCATCCAAAGGATATTAAACATGATGTGTTTTTTAGAACTTTATGATATATATCCCCTATTTAGTAGTAATTCTTATGATTTGTTTATTTAATTTAGAACAATTATGAATGTTGTTTGATAAAATTTGTTTGTTAAGACACTTGTTTTATCCTTAGAGGGATATAAAACCCTAGATATTCTACTAGGTACCTTCCCAATGCTTTAATTAATTGTGAAACAACATGCCTAAGATTCAACTCTCTTTAAAGAGAGGAAGTTGATATCATTTTAGGATTTGTATTGTTTACAATTATAACCATGATATTGTCTACCATCAAAAGCCTAACAAAGGAAACATAATTATGTTGATTTACATTGATGATCCATGGTTTTGTATCTATAGATAAAGTTAAATACTTTTTGGATATGTTAATGTTGTTTAAGGGTATAATATTAATGTGAATAAATACCAACTAATGACTTGATATCAATAATTATGAGAAATGCATATTAACATATGATTTTAGTCAACAAATTCATGCAATCAAAACTTAATGTCCACTAGCATTTAATTCCCTTGAACTTAATATGGGTCATCATCACATCCTAGAGGGTGTAATTACACATAAATAAATGTAATGACCTAATGGTAGGGTTTCACTAGAATCAAAGACCTAGTGCAAGTGCAATACAAGTGTAAGCTATATTGACTAGTTATCATCACTGCATCCTTGTAGAATCCACTAATTTTATTTGCAATAGGTAAGGAATTAGTCATGCAATTATGCAATCATGCAACCATGCAACCATGTGATTATGATGAAATAATCTATTTATGTAAATAGTTCTATTGTGATGGATACTTCTCATGAGTAGTAGAAAAATAATGATCATTTGCTAGAGCACCTTTTCTAATTGTCAAAAATAACTAAGATATCCTACCATCCTACTAAGCATCTCTACAAGGATCTTATATTTTCACAAAGAAACATGATAGGATAACTACTCTACTTTGAAAAGGTGAGTTCATTGTTTGATATATCAAAGTATAATTTATTAAAATTGTTAAGGATTGATAATATGGAGCTTTTAGTAGTTATGATCATCAAATTACCTTGATTCAACAAAAGATAAGATTTATGATAAGTTTGGTATTTTCTAATAGATATTAATACCAAAATAGGATGTTTGAATTGAATTTCCAATATTTTTGGGTGTACAAGATACTTTTTAGGTATTAGGTAATCCTTCTATTCATCCTTGGATATAAATATAATATTGACTATTAAATTTTTGGAGAAAACAAAAGGTGATAAGGAGTTGTTTCATAACTCTAAAATTTTAATAGATCATTATATTTAGGAAGGAGGTTTAATAGCATTATTCCATGTTATTGGGTGTATAGGTATGCTAGACACTTTCTAGGGATTCAATAATTATACCATACATATTTCTTAGGTATAAGGATGAACAAAATAATCAAGTATTTGAATATGATGAAAGGAGATCATATGTTTTTTGGCTTTGCTTGAGGGGTATGAAAATAATATTTCTTAGTTAAGTCACAAGTTTTTATTGAGGAGTGTGCTTTATGAGATTTTATTCATCTTATGTTTATCTATTAGGCCTAGCATGATGGGTTAATCCTACAGATCCATTGACTATCATGCATGCAATGTAATTAAAATATTGTAAGTCATCATATCTATAATACTAACTCTCTTGAGTGGTCTAAAATATAGGCTAGAGTATGCATGATAATCACTCTTGCTTGACAAGAAAAGTATAGCTTGAACAAAGAACATAATGTTTGAGGAGAAGTGATACTTGTTCCAGCCAAATTGTAAATAGTCAAGAGATAAATTTTAGTCTCATTAAATCCATAGCCTATTGCATACTAGTCTCGGTGTGTTCAATGTCTCTTTTTGAGTATTTTATCAAATAAGGATCTTCCTTTCTCAATAAAACCTTCAATTCTAATGTTTATCGACCCATACTCTACAACATATTTGATTTCACATGAAGCTCCTTATCCATCATCTTAGAAGTTTTCAAGCCCTCTTATAACTTCCACACAAAAGATAAGAGTATCCTAAGCATTGCTTCTCTTATCTTATATTAGTAAACACTTCTAATGTTTTTAACCCATTTATTGGAGATTAATGTTCCTTGAGGTTTGTTATTTTCCTAATACAACTAGTCTAACATAGTGTTTAAATCACTCTACCACTGTAACATTACCATCACTTGTGACTATTTTATCTAGAAGAATGTGATCCTATATTAAGTTTTTGTGATGCAGGTGCAGGGTTACGTGCAAGAGCAAAAGAGAACACCCACCCCTTGATAGAGACAGAGGTTGTAAGCATCATGTAAGGTGGGATATGATGCCATGCCTCATGCACCTTGGCCTATGGGTACATGGAAGCCCACCATAGAAATTTACATATAAATCATTTTACATGTTGCATTCTATTCATGATTATTACTATTATCTTGCATTCTGATTATTGCTGATCTTAGTGCAAATAATTTAAAATTATAATAATATAAAATAAAATAATAAAATATAATAATAATACAAATATATAATTAATAGTCATGGTGGGGAATCTCTAAAAAAATGCATATGTGCTTGTAATATAGAATATGTTATATTATAATTATTATGAGCATAAATAACAAAATTAAGATTAAAATAATATAAACATTAAATTATGATAAAATTACCACCACCCAGATAAAGAGAGTCTTCACCACCTGGTCAAAATTAATAACAACCACCTTGCATGGCAAATCAAATGGCTCACCCAATTGGTGTATGTTTTTCCTTATAAAAACACTAGAAAATGATGAAGAGGGCATGCTATGTTTATTTTCAAATTTTGCTGAAGCATCTCAGGCATCAACATGTTTCAGAACCAATCGAGGAGTGAGGCTATTTACAACATTCAGGTTAGCATCCTCAAGTTTGTGGTGATAGTATATAAAAATGTTGTGCATGGATCACTGCATCTTCATTAAGTATTTGAATTACATTTTTAATGACAAATATGAATTTATGTTCTTATATGTTTGGAAAACATTTATGTATAGTGTGTGGCTTGATTTGGTTGCTTTTTATGCAATAAGGAGTATGGCTCTTGTATCTGATTTGATTTTTCAGAAGCCAATAAAAGGAATTGATTGAATTGGTAATGAATTAATTAGATATTATATGATGTGTTTTTTTTTTTTTAATTCCTAGTATGCTTGTGTGATTTGTATGTCTACCTAAGAGCATTTAGATGCATTTCAAGGGCCAATATGACCCCATTTAATTATTTCTTCCCTATGTCTCTGTACGAGTGGGAGGGTTATTGAAGAGTAGTAGTAAGCTAAAATTTTAAGGTTTATGTCTTTGGGGCTGTGACGTTTTTAAAGGACGTTTATTGAGAACAGTGGAAATGGGAATGATTTCCCTTTTCTTTAATTTTGCATATTTTTGTGGAATTATATTTAATGTTAATTCTATCTATTTTTAAGAACAATTAAATCAAGTTTGAGAGTTAAAATCATAAAGGCATGCTCTCCTTGTAAGATGTTAGTAAATTAATCATGTTTGGAAAATGATGTATATAGGTAAAAAATTTAATACCTACCATGTTCAAGAGTGGAATTATTATGTTTCCAAAAAATTTATGTATATAAGTTGTTGATGCAAATAATGCCTGTTTGAGTATTTGATTTGCTTTGCAAATTTAAAATATATGACGTAGTTCTATGTGTAGGGGGGTGTTACGAATTGATAACACCCATGTTAGGTATATTGGTCAAAAAATTTCTCTTTATAAATATTTATAGATGGAATTAGGGTTTTAAGTTTTTTTTTTTTATGTATGCATAAATCTCAGCTATAGTTAAAGGACCATATTGGATAGTATCTGGAGTTCGATGATTGAGAAGTGGAAGAACCATGTAGTAAACACCGACGTATTCCTTCATATATTTCATGTTATAATTAATTACCAAATCATTGAGAGTGGTAAAAACAAAATCATAAGCCATACATAATTAGTCTCACGATGTGCAATTTTAGGATGTGCTCTATAAACCAGATTCGTATTTAAAAAATAATAATAATAATTTGATAGACCCAAAAATTAGCCATGGTTATTTCATTAGTTATTATGCATGTGTAAAGTAATTTTGGAAAAAAATGTAGGTCTTCACCCAAGGTATCACCTCTAACTCCAGTCTTTCCCATAAAAACATAGGGAACATCAGAAAAGTGTACATGAAACCTAATGTCGTGATGTTTTTTTTATCATAATAGAATTATGGTTCAAAAATCAAAGTAAGATTAAATTATAAAATGAAATTAAAGACTTAGATGTGGTATGTGAGTGCTTAATTTTATTTTCTAAAATATGTATATATACCATGCTGCTCACAGTCATTTATTGTGAAAGGATATTACTTTGTATTATTATAACCTATATGATTTTAAGTTATATTATGTAATGGATAGTTGCTTTAATATTGGCAGGAACATTATTTTTAAATATTTGTATAGATTTATTTTTAATTTCATTTAAATTCAAGTAAGTGCTATGGGTTGTATGGATAATGGTCAGCATACCTTTAGATTATAACACAAGATGTATTCTATAATATAGGAAAATAATGTTAAAATAAAATGCAAAGGAAGGTTTAAAGGATACTAGTTTATATAGTATTAAACTAGAATAGAATATCTTAAAAGCAAAAGAATGGAATTAAAAATTAATTCATGCATGTTATAATATATGACAAGTTTATGTGCAGTTATACTCCAGATGTTAAAACTTTTAAATTAACTTTTCAAACATCAGAAACACCTAAACAAAAGCCAAGTGAGATCAAATATAATATAAATCCAAGAGGGATTTTACCCATCTCCGATAGGTAGTGGTGGCAGCTACCGTGAATAGGTGTTGTCTAATATTGAGAACAGAGGTTCCACGCTAATGAGGGTAGGAAACAATGGTATGGGATATTGTTTCTTGACAACATGTAAATAGTACATGAGGATACTCATGAACTTAATTCGATTACGAAATCGTCAATAGGACTCATAACCAGGGGGTTAGTTTATGAGGTTGAAATATCTAGTGGTAGATGGTATGAGCAACATTACCATCAACCAAATCTAGGATTGAGGAATTTGGTCCAAATACATGTGATGGTGGACCCTTATTATACCTTAGTTGAAGGTCAATGATCATTCATAGACATAGCAATGCTAATTTCAAAGCATACAATAATAAGTTCAACTTGGAATAGAAAAATAATTACAAATTCTCAAGCTTTAAAACATGGGAATTATCGCATCCACTCTTCTAGGTGTTATGGTACATGGAAGAGAAAACACTATACAAGATCTAAAGATACTCGAGAGAGGGGTAAGATCTAATATTGGAAACTTAAATGAGAAGTTGGTCATTTTGAAGAGCTTAAGGTCACCATATGTAGTGGTTGGAATACTTGAAGTGCAGTCTCTCTATGCTTTGTACTAATATCAATCTGGGTAAAATAAATATTATGAGCAACTTTTAGATAAGCTCTCAAAAAAAAATTGCATTTATGAATTTTTACAACCAAGTGAGTAGACCTGGGTTGTGATAGTTGGTATCAGAGCCTAGGTTGTGAAACCTTGGCTAATAACATAAATAGTTGTTCTAACATAACTCTTCTGATGCCAAGCATGGTAGGTACCTTGCAAAGGACTGGTGTTAATCTATAAGAGGAGATTGCAGAGGTCTTGAGGAAGGGACTAAGATGATTTGTAAGAGAGTCTGGAAGGGTGCAAGCTACTGATGTACCATGGTGAGTGGTCAAGAAATATAAATAGCTATTTTTTGTAAGAGTTATGTATAATGATGAGAACATGGCTCGAATAATTCAGTTGATGTAGGAGCAACTAAATCAACAATGTGAACAAATGGAAATCTAGAAAACTCAAATGAGTGAGCATATGGATTAGAAAAGGGCATAGATGGCTCAACAGTAGGAAACAATCATCCAGCAATAGAAATTCAGAGAAAACCCTATCAAAATAAAGAAACTAAAAATTTAAGTGATTTTACAAAGGGTTCCTCGAGAATAAAAATGGGTGAAGAGCTGAAAAAGAAAATTAAGAAGTTGAATATTTCTAAATTTGATGGAAGAGGTGATGGCAAAACCATTGTTAATTGGCTGAGTGAATCCATGGGGTATTTTGCAATTCATCCTCTTTGCTATGAATCTAAAACTACTTGGGTTATAGCGCATTTAGAGGGTCCTACAAGAGACTGGTGGACCACATATTAAGAAAATTACTCAAAATGAAGTGGCATATATACCATGGGAAGAATTTGAAAGAAAATTCAAAGATCACTTCCTTACTGATCATTTATATATTTAGAAACATGGTGAGTTCACAAACTTACGACAAGGTAATATGATGGTAATTGAATATTACCATAGGTTTGTGCAACTTCTTAAGTATAGCCCAGAATATGATGGACATGAGAAGTTCAAATCTCATAAACTTGTTATGGGGCTACACCCAAAATACAGTCAACCAATAGGAAGAAAAATACCTCAAACACTGTCAGTTGCCTATGACATTGCTCGGTATGAATAATCAAGACAAAAATAGGTAAAAGCTTACTATCAATAAGTTGAAAAATAAAATTCAAGGAAAAGGAGATACCCCAAACAAAACAGAGGCAAATATTAGTATAATAAATTCATATATAGAGGGCAATCTAGGAATAATAATAAAAACAAAGGTAAATTTCAAGGGAATATAGGGTAGCCAGATAGAAGGAGCTATCACAAAAATAAAAACAATAATCGAGAACAGGGTAAAAATGGTAACCAGAATAAGGATGGTGATAAACAAAAGAATGATTGACCAAATGCCTCCTTTTCATATGGATATTTAGACCATTTTTCTAGACAATACCCAAATTGGGTGGATCGTAGGAATCCCACTAAGAAAGCACCACACAAAATATTTGCCACTATAGGGAACCCTAACCTTTTAGGTCAAGCTACTCCATTTTTAGTAAAGGAAAACTAGGAAAAATAGATGTAAAAATTTTAATTGATAGTGGTCCAACAAATAGTTTCATTTCAAATAGTATTTTGAAGGACATACCTATTAAACCTGGGGTTATGGCAAGAGGGTGGCAAGTTGAGTATGGCTCAGGATAAAATTAGTTGGTCAACCAATGTCTATTTTATCCACAAATAGAAATACCTCAAGGAAAAATCAACTGGTACATGTATGTGGCTCCGTTACATGCATTTGATATAGTCCTAGGAGTAGACTCATTAAAATCCCATGAAACCCTACTAAATTTTGAGGAAAGGTGGTTGGATTTTATGGATGATGCTAATCAGAAAATTTGAATTCACTATAGTAGAACATATCTTGAGCCCCATTCGATGATCGCCATATAGGTCAAAAGAGCCTTGAGGAAAGGATGTAAATTGTATGTGGTTAAATTAAATAAAAATGAAGATACTAAGTCCAGTTATACATTATTTCAACAATACCTAGTGTTAAATAAATTTAGGGATGTCTTTCCTAAAGATATACCTAAACTTCCTCCAGAAAGAGAATTTGATTTCTTAATTTAGCTCATGCTAGGAGCGACTCTAGTAGTTAGAACTCCTTATCGTATGACACCTCTTGAATTGCAAGAGCTTAAGACACAACTACAAGACTTGTTAAAAAATGGGTACATTATACCCAACATGTCACCATGGGGAGCACCATTTTTATTTGTTAAAAAGAAATATGGATCTTTGATATTATGCACTAATTATAGGATGCTTAACAAAATGATAGTGAAAAATAAGTATCTTTTATCCAGACTTAATAAACTATTTGATCAATTTAGAGGAGCTACAATTTTCTCTAAAATATACCTTAGATCAGGCTACCATTAGTTAAGAATCCAAGAAGAATATACTTACAAGACTACTTTCAGAACTTGATATGGACACTATGAGTTCATGGTATTACCATTTGGGTTAACAAATGCACCAAGTGCATATATGAATTTGATGTGTAGCATATTTTAAGAACAATTGGACCGATTCATGTTAATATTCCTAGATGATATCTTAATTTACTCCCGTACTAGAGAGGAACATGATCAACACATGAGGATAGTGCTAGATATCCTCAGGAAAAATCAATTATATGGTAAATTATCCAAATGTGAGTTCTATACATCACAAGTTTAGTACTTGGGGCACATTGTCTTAGTTGAAGGAATAGTCATAGATCCTAAAAATATTGAAGCCATAATAGATTGGATAGCTCCAACCAATGTGTCAGAAGTAAGAAGTTTTATGGGGATGCTCAATTACTATCGGTGATTTGTCAAGGGGTTTTCAAAAGTTGCATTTTCTATTACTAACCTACAAAGGAAAGGGAAATCCTTTAAGTGGATAACACAATGTGAATAAGCCTTTAGAATTCTTAAGGAAAAGTTGACAACTTCCCCTATACTAAAAATACCCTATCCGAACAAATAATTTATGGTATGTATTGATATTGGAGGGATTGGGTGGTGTATTGATGCAATATGAGGTTGTAGTGGCATATGATTCCAAGAAACTCAAGAAATATGAAATAAACTATGCTACACATGATTTATATTTGGCAATAGTAGTTCATGCTCTTAAGATTTGGAGGCATTATCTGCTAGGAAAATATTTTGAACTTAAAAATCGATCATCATAGTTTGAGATATATTTTTACTCAGCCTCTGCTAAATGCCAGATAACGAAGGTGGATGGAGTTTCTGGTTGAATATGACTTTGGATTTGAATATATCAAAGGGAAATAAAATAAACTAGCAAATGCCCTTAGTAGAAGAAGACATATAACAACACTTAAAAAATATCATTATGATCTAAATAAATAGATCAAAGAAATATAGAAACATTATGTGATTTGCAACCAATGCTGTAACAAAATTGAGCAGGAACTAGGTCAACACTCAGATTACAATGTTAAATAAGATCTGGTGTATTTTCAAAACTAAGTAATAGTACCTAAGGATGAGGGACTAAGAGAATTATCCCACAGGAAGCTCATTATGCTCCATATTCAGGTCATCTAGGGGTAATTAATATGAGGGAAAATCTAAAGAAAGACTACTTTTGGATTGGAATGAAAAAATATGTAGTTCAATTTGTTGTAATATGCCTGGAATATCAGAAGGTCAAAGCAGAGCATCAACATCTTGGTGGAAATATACACCTATTTGATGTACCAAAATAGAAGTGGTAAGTAATATCTATGGATTTTATTATTGGCCTTCCCAATACATGATTTCAACATGATGTAATATTTTTAGTGGTGGAAAAATTAACTAAAGTAGAGTATTTTATACTAGATAGTGTTTATGATGATGCAACAACTATAGCACAAATGTTTTCTTGATAAATTTTAAGACTGCATGGGTTTCCTAAAATAATAATCTCGGATAGATATTCGAGATTCACTTTTGAGTTTTGGTAAGTTTTACATCGAGCTTAGAGAACAAAGATCAATATCAGCACTGATTATCATCTTGAGATGGATGGATAGACTGAGTGGGTTAATCAAGTGCTAGAAGATATGCTACACATGTATTGTATGGACCATAAAAACAAATGGGAAGATTATCTCTTCATGGCATAATTTTCTTATAACAACAACTATCATACCACATTGGGCATTGTCCCTCATTAGGCCCTATACAGGATTAGGTGTAGCACACCATTAATGTGGAATAACTCAGACGATCGAGAAGAGATCGGTCCTGATGTTTTTAGAAAAATGGAGGTCCAACTTAAAGAGATTTTCCAACGACTTCATGAAGCTGTTGATCTTCAGAAGATCTATGTTGACTCAAAGTGAACCCCTCAAGAATTTTCCATTGGCAAAATTTTTTTCCTTAGAGTCAAGCCAACCAAAATTTCAATTAAATCCACTAAATTAAGTCCCTTATTTATTGGTCATTTTGACATTATTGCCAAAATTAGTCTTTTCGCCTTCAAGATTGCCTTACCACTGAATCTATCTAAAATCCATAGTGTTTTTCATGTGTTCCTCCTTCGAAAATACGTTGCTGACCCGTCACATATTTTGGATGTATCTCATTTGTAGATGTTAGACCCACAACTCATTGAGGTTCGACCAATTAAAATTTTGGGGTTCAAAACCAAATATTTGATAAAAATGACTATGGAGCATTGTAGGGTTCTATGGGACCACTACTCAGGAAAATACGACCTAGGAAAATGGTGTTGCCATGAGAAACCAATTTCCTTACTTATTTGAAAATTGATAACAAAATAGAATTTTCTATTTGTGTATGAGATGTAAATTTTTATATGATGATATGTTGGGACTTGATATATTAGATATGACTATTATGTAATTTTTCTTGATATTTACTCATATGTATATGTTATGATTTTATGAAAACTTGCACATGTATTATTTAACTAACATAGGGACTGTGTTAATTCCTAACGGGGGAGTATGTAACATTCCCATAACTTATGACCATATTATCTGGAAGAATATGATTCTGCATTATATTTTTATAATGCAGGTGTAGGGTTACGTGCGGGAATAGAAGAGAACACCCATCCTCTGACAGAGATAAAGGTTGAAAGAATCAGGTAAGGTGGGATATTATGTCATGCCTCATGCACCTTGGCCAGTGGGTACAATGAATCCCACCATAGGAATTTGCATATAAATAATTTTACCTGTTGTATTATGTTCATGATTATTACTATTCTCTTGCATTCTGCTTTTTGCTGATCTTAGTGCCAATAATTTAAAATGATAAGAATATAAAATAAAATAATAAAATATTATAATAATAATAATAATAATAATAATAATAATATATAATTAATATTCATGTTGGATAATCTCTAAAAAAATGCATATATGCTTTTAATATAGTATATGTTATATTATAATTATTATGAGCATCAATAACAAAGTTAAGATTAAAAGAATATAAACATTAAATTATGATAAAAATTACCACCACCCGGATGAAGAGAGTCTTCACCACCTGGCCAAAATTAAGAACAATCACCTTGCATGGTAAATCTAAGGTGTCACCCAATTGGCTTATGTTTTTCCTTATAAAAATATTAGGAAACGATGAAGAGGGCATGCTATTTTTATTTTTGAATTCCACTGAAGTATCTCAAGCGTCAATGCATTTCAGAACCGATCGAGGAGTGACGCTATTTACAATGTTCAGGTTAGAATCCTCAAGTTTATGGTGATAGTATATAAAAATATTGTGTATGGATCACTGCATCTTCATTAAGTATTTGAATTAAATTTTTAATGACAAATACGAATTTATCTTCTTATATTTTTGGCAAATGTTTATATATAGCATGTGGTTTGATTTGGTTGCTTGTTATGCAATAATAAGTATGGCTCTTGTTTTTTATTTGATTTTCCCGAAGGCAATGAAAGGAATTGATTAATCTGGTAATGAATTAATTAGATATTATATGATGTGTTTTTTTTTTTTTAATTCCTAGTATGCTTGTGTGATCCGCATGTCTTCCTAAGAGCATTTAGATGTATTTCAAGGGCCAAGCTAACCCCATGAAATATTTCCTTCCCTATGTCTCTGTTCGAGTGGGAGTGTTCTCAAAGAGCAATAGCAAGCTAAAATTTAAAGGGTTTACGTCTTTAAGGCTGCAACATTTTTAAAGGACGTTCAGTGAAAATAATGGAAATAGGAACGATTTCCTTTTTCTTTAATTTTACATATTTTTGTGGAATTATATTTAATGTAGATTCTATCTAATTTTAAGAACAAGTAAAGCAAGTTTGAGAGTTAATACCATAATGGCATGCTCTACTTGTAAGATGTTAGTAAAGTAATCATGTTTGGAAACTGATGTATATAGGTAACAAAGTTCATACTTACCATGTTCAATAATGGAATTATTACGTTGCCAACGAATTCATGTATATAAGTTATCCTTTCTTATGATGCAAATAATGTTTGTTTGAGTAGTTGATTTGCTTTGAAAATTTAAAATAAATAAAACAGATCTATGAATTTCTAACACCCATTTTAGGTATATTGGTCAAATAGTTTCTATTTATAAACATTTATAGATGAAATTAGGGTTTTAAGTTTTTTTTATGTATGCATAAATCTTAGCTATAGTTAAAGGACCATATTGGATAGTTTCTGGAGTTCGATGATTGAGAAGTGGGAGAACCATTTAGTAAATGCTAGTGTCTTCCTTTAGATAGTTTGTGTTAGAATTAATTACTTGATCATTGAGAGTGGTGAAAACAAAATCGTTAGCCATACATAATTAGTCTCACGATGTGCAATTTTAGGACGCATTGTGCAAGCCAGATTTATATTTTAAAAAGAATAATAATTTGATAGACCCCAATATTAGCCATGGTTATTCCATTAGTTCTTATGCATGTGTAAAGTAAGTTTGGAAAAAAATGTAGGTCTTCACCCAAGGTATCACCTCCAAACTCTCAGTCTTTCCCATACAAACCTAATAATCTTCTGAAAAGCGAACATGAAACCTAATGTCATGATGTTTTTTTATCATAATAGAATTATGGTTCAGAAATCAAAGTAAGATTAAATTATCAATTGAAATTAAATATTTAGACATGGTATGTGAGTGTTTAATTTTCTTTTTTAAAATATGTATATATACCATGCTGCTCACAGTCATTTATTGTGAAAGTATATTACTTTGTAATATTTTTTTTTTTGGTAGGTTATATTAAAAGTGGGTTTTTTTCAAGGATCCCAAAACCTGATTACAAAGGATCAGATTACAACAAAATACATCATATTGAAACAAAATAAATTCATCCAAGGATGGAAAAAAGGATAGGTAAGGACAACCCAAAGGAATAAAATATGGAACACACTTTTCTTTGCACCAGAGGAAGATGTCTTCCTTTGCACCAAAGTAAAAACAGGCAGGAATGGGAAGCCCACCAGAAAACCAGATTTGAATCAAAAGGTGCCAAACAAGAATTTGAAGCAAAAAAATGGTGGGAGAAAGTGCCAAATCGCCCCAACCAATTTGAGCCAAAAATTTAAAATTTGAATCCTCCCAAGGGCGGGAAAACTAGAAACCACCCTTGGGAAAACAAGCCTTGAGAACAAACTACTTCCCACAGAAAGGAAAACCAAAATGAAATTGAAAAACCACCCTGAAAAAATGGGTGGAGCAGTGGATTAGAAAAATGTGAATCCCACAAAAACAGGGATGGGAATCACATAGGGATGATGAAAAGTTAAGGAGACTGGAAAAACCATTCCTTGAAAGCCTAAAAATGAAGCAGCATAGAGAGGAAAATCGCAGGCTATGAAATCCTCATGCATTGGAACAACAACCTGAAGGAAGGTGCAATAGTGGATCAGGAACAAGAGGAACTTCCGAGGCTATGAATTCCTCAAGTAGAAAAATGAAGTCTTCAAGAAACAAATGCCCAATGCAGGAAACAACAATAGTGGAATAGCACATCTAAAGGAAAATATGAGAAAGTGCCACAAGAATCAAAAAAGGAGTCACGAGGAAGCACAACTGCAAACATTAGATCACAAAATGAAAGGAAGTAGCTAGGAATCCTAGATAACCTTCATCACCATAGCTTCAATGACATAGAAAAGGAATACCTGCAAGGAATTAGCAGCAAGAAAAATAGAGGCTAGTCCCAAAACCACGAAAGGAACTGAAAACATGCAGGAACCAAGACCATGAACCCAAAGAGTAGAGTCATCATAGAAAGCACACGGTCCCCTCCAAGACCAAAAGGATGTTGTGTAAAACTGCTCATAAAGACAAAATTCCTCAGATCCACCCGCAAATAGCTTCAAAGAAACATAAGAGGAATTATTGAAAGGATCCATAAACGAGAACAACAAAGGTCTTGCCACAAGCCACAAAAGGAGCTAAAACCTACAAGAAACACCACCTTTAACCCAAATAGCAGAGTCACAATATAAAGCTCATGGTTTATCCAAACAAAAGGATGTTGTACAAAACTACTCATGAAGCCATAAATCCTTAGAACCAACAATCCACCACTAAATATCCCCCAAAGTACAAATGAGAGGAAGACTTCAAAAAACAACCTGGAAAAAAAGGAAATTTCAAGGAGAACCTTGAAAGATCAAAAAAATCCCAGGAAAATTCCTAGGAAAAAACCTAAACCCAACCTAGAACCCAGACACCAAAGGAAAAGGAATAACAATGAATCAAAAGTGGAACATAGGTTTTCCCACCATAGGGCAAGGAAAGGGGTATAACAGTGGAACAATGATCTCCCCCCTCAAAGGAGATAGTCTACAACACATTTCAATCAAAAAACATGGGAAAGGAGGTGCCAAGGAAGCTAGGAAAGGATCAGGGACCTGGGATAGGTCCGAAGAAGGGATGCAGGAAAGTGGAACAAGACTTCCATAGGAAGTAACCTGCAGAGCCCCTCCTCCTTCCTCTTGCCAAAGGAAGCTTTATTTTGTAATATTATAACCTGTTTGATTTTATGTTATATTAAGTAATGGATAGTTGCTTTAAGATTGGTAGGAACATTATATTTTTAATATTTGTATAGCTTTATATTTAATTTTATTTAAATTCAAGTAAGTGTTATGGGTTCTATGGACAATGGTTAGCTTACTTTTAGATTATAACATAAGATGTATTCTATAATATAGGAAAATAATGTTAAAAAGGAATAGAAAGTAAGGTTTAAATAATACTAGTTATATAGTATTAAACTAGAATAGAATATCTTAAAAGGAAAAGAGTGGAATTAAAAATTAATTCATGCATGTTATAATATATGATAAGTTTATATGCAGTTATACTCCAAATGTTCAAACTCTTAAATTAAATTTTCAAACATTAGAAACACCTATACAAAATCCAAGTGAGAGCAAATATAATATAAAGCCAAGAGATTTTTTGGCCATCTCCAATAGGCAATGATGGCAGCTATCATGAATAGGTGTTGTCCAAGCTTGAGAATAGAGGTTCCACGCTAATTAGGGTAGGAAAAAATATTTTTCAAAACTTTTGGAACATTGATTGACATAGATTTGTTATCAAATTAGTTTGCCTCTATATATAAATAATATAATGAATCTATGAGCCAATTTAATGATGGATTTCATAGGTTATATAATGAAATAGATACATATTTCATCATTTCAAAAAAATAAGTCCTTCAAATATACTTGGAATCCTTAGATGTCTTTACTTCTACGTGCATAAGGATAAGTATTAAAAAGCCATCCTTGTGTAGAGCTTACAAGAAGGTAATATTCATAGAACAAAAGTGTATTTTGGAAGCAGTTGAAGTGGATCAACAATGGTGCATTTTGAAATATATTGAGTAGGTCAATTATCATTACTTAATCCTAAGGCTCAAAACCAGATGTCAGCCATGAGTCATATAGAAACAAAATATTCTCCCATGATGAATTATTTCTCAGGAGATATGGTTTTAAATCAATGCCAACCTTTTAATATGGCACCTGTGAATCTAATGATGTCTAATGTGAGCAATCAATGTGATGAAAGTGAATGTCCCAATTTTAAAACTACCTTTATTGATCAGGAGGAAGAGTAAGTTTCAAAACCAACATTCACCAATGAGGTTTGTGATAAGCAAACTCATTAAGATGTAGAAACTAACTCAGTTTTCAAAACATGTGAGCCTTTAGGAAAAAATATTTAGAGCCAATATTCACAAAGGAAGAGGGATAAATTTATGAAGCAAAATATAAAATCTGATCCCACTAAAGGAGGTCTTGACTCACCAAAGGTGGTTAAAAGTAAATTTGAGGGGAAATCAATAGATGAATCTAAAAAGTGACTAGAATATATGATAGAAGTTCATCACTTGTTCTTAGAAGACAATTCACAAAGGTTGGTTACAAATAAATATTGCGATGTTCACACAAATTTGAAAATAATCATGGATTATAGCATAGAAACCTTTTAGCCACCAAAAATGGTTGAAGGTGAATTTGAAGAAGAGTTTCCTGAAGGGATTGGAAATTGTGAAGAATATGCAATAGAGTTTCATCCCATGGATCTAGATGACAATTATTATAATTGTTTAAAAATACATGAAGAATCATTATTTTCTCATAATTATACTAATAAAATTTCTATTTCACTTGATATACAATATGTTTAAAATTCTACCTCAAATGAAGATTTTGAAATTTACATGCAATCATAAAATGATGTGCCAATTGCAGAAATTGAGAAGGTTCCAAAATTAAATCATTTTTAAGATGGATTTATTGAACACCTCATTGAAATTGAAAATAAAAACATGGTAAATATTTCTTATGACTCATTTGTTAATAATGAGGAAGAGGTAAAGTCATCTCTTTTACTATTGACTAATGAAAATTTTGGATTTAATGTTGGTGATGACCTATAAGAAACTATTGATCTATTTGAAGTAAAATCAGGTGGTTGATCAAGAATATTTGTCATTTAGTACATCTAATGATCAACCATATTTATGGTTTGAAAATGATGGATATATGTTTAATTGGGTGCCTAATTTTAGTATTTTTGAAAAGCAGGTGTTATACGAACATAAAGAGCTACAAGATGAAAACGATGAAACTCATGAAAAAATTGCAATGGCTCATCAAATTATGGTAAATGCTACTCATGATGTGTTGATTATGCATGAAAATGTAGAATCTTAACTTTTGTTATTGATGAAAATTCTAGGTAACTTGTATGATGTTCCTTTAGATGTTCATGATTTTGATAATAAAATATCATGTTGTTAATAAGAAATTAGAAACAGCTTCTATATCTATTACAATAAACAAAATAAAAGAAGACATGCTTGAATCATTGAACCAAGTTCATAAACATCTAACAATTCAATCTAGGATACAAAACTATAATGATTGTTATTTTGTAAATATGCTAGATTTTTGTAAATTGTTACATGAATATGATTTGGCTTATAAACATAGGTGATGATTTTGCTTTAAAATTTTCAAACTTTACATTTTATTTGAAATAATTCCTATATGCTTGCGAAAATGAGAAGTTAAGTCAAAGTGATGAATCAAGGTTTGGAATTCCCATATTGTTAAATAAGCATAAGATCATGGATGAATCAAATCTTAAACATGAAATTGTTTATAAGTTTAAATCAAATCAGTGGGGTGTGAAGGGCAAAATAAAATTTGTTATATGGTTTGGCCTAATCATATTTTGGTTAGAATTATGTAAAAATTGGCATGCATATAATCATATATGTCTTTTATAGTGTGCTAATTGTATTTGGGATCCAGGGAAGTGATAGCATACATTTGGCATCATTTTGTACATAGTGTAAATTTTGTAAATAACATTTTGGGTTTTGTGTTTTCATTTTATTTTATACTTAATTTGTTGTTTCATGTATATTTTGTTATTTGTCATTCGTTTTGGTTGTTTTGTGAATGTTTGTCTACATGTTACTCAACTTTGTTAAAAGTTTTGGATGTGTTGTTTGTTATGAAATAGTAAATTGGATTTGCCATATTTTGGAAGTTTTATTATTTTAATATGTGAAATTTCAAGGGGGTTTTCATGGATTAAGGACACTAGTCATTTGATGGTTTTTTTGGTATTCAGTCTTGGGCCATATAGGATGAAATTACCTATTTTGAAAACCTGTAAAGCCTGGAGAAAAAGAAAAGTGAGATGTTAGTCTATATGCGCATGAATGTGAACTAAGATAAGGAAATTTGAAATATTAGAATCATATTGCAAAAGCTTCACGAGTACCACAAACACATTAAGGAATATATTTTGAAATTATGGAAGTATGAAGTTATCAGTTTTACAAATTAAGGGTGAAAATTTTGTATACTTTTTCATCCTTACCTGATATCTAACCCAAGTGGCAGGTGGATTTGTTGCAAAGTACCATATTATCAGATACAATAGAGGAAACAATAGAGAGGAAAAGAGAGAAAAAAAATGATAAAATAAAAATGAGAGATAAAAAAGAAGAAAAAAAATGAAATGATAAATAAAGCAGAAAATAAAGTTAAATCTATCACCATGAACAAGATAATCTTCATCGGAGCTATAGATGCTCGATTGGCAGTGAAGCTATGTCTAGAATAAAGAAAATGCAACATCCAAAATTCACCTAATATTTGGGATTTTCAAATAATCTCTACTGGAGCTATAGACGATCGGCTGGTAGTAGAGCAATGTTTGAAGAGAGCCAGGTGGAGGTATTTCTTCAAGGAGAAAATGTTTATAGCATGAAATGCAAAATTGATAATGGAAAATTGAATGGCTTCAAAATGTATAGAATGAATCACTTTACACACACCAAGCTGATATTGATGATTTTGATAGTTCATGTCGAATTGCTCTATTCACATTCTCTGGGTATTATTGACGCTTATGATTCTAATATTTAGGTTTTGGTTGTTTTTAGAGTTTGGTTTTTAAGTTCGAAATGTCCAGTGACATTTACCAGCAGAGTCGACATTTGTTGTGACGTCCTTCACAATGACCCTAAAATTGGGGACCCACCTTAAATTTTGTGATTTCGAGGGATTTTTATTTATTCAATTTTGCTCGGATCAAGGTCTTGGAAAATTTGCTTTCACTTTGGAATTGCTGATATATTTACATTTTGAAGGTTTGAATGTAGTTGCAATGCTTCAAACTAAATATTTTTATTATTGGGATATTAATTGCATTATTTCAAATCAAATAATTTTATTAAAATCATTTTCAAAGGTTTAAATGATTAATTTTCATTTAAATAATTAAATTTTATTTAAATAATTAAATTTTATTTAAATAATTAAATTTTATTTTAGGGTTAACCCTAAAATTAATGCAAAATTGAAATGGATATATCTTGAGCTAGACAACTTTGTTTGACCTCATTCAAAACTTGGTAAAAATATATGGATTTTCTCTTTCAAAGGGTACCAAACTTGTAGAATTTTAGATATCAATTTCACCAAAAAATAGCAGTTTAATTTAGCAATTTGGGAACTTTAAAATATCATATCTCATAAACCATGATAAATATTTGGATGATCTCAATAATTTTGAGCACCCTTTTGGCATATTTAGATGAATGAAAATGTTCATTAAAATATGAGAACTTTGAAATAATTTTCGAAAAAATGAAGGTTACGACAAAATGAATTATAAATAAAGTAAATTTTTGTTTTTTTTTAATATTATGATTATTATTTCATTATGCAGGTAATACAAGGGCAAGGGTTGAAGAATATAGTTATAAAATTCATTCCCAAAACTGTGATGAAACGAAATAACTAAAATTTTCAAATTATAAATAATTCATTGAGATTCATGGAAGAGGTCGGATATTTTTTGGAGAGAAAGAGGAGGAAGAATTTGAAGGAGCAAAGGAGGAGAATAGAGTAAATACTACAAAGGATTTGAGATATACAGAGATATCAAGAGCTTTTATTGTAAGATCATTTGATTATATTAAATTATTTTGGTTCAAATATGTGTAATTTTGTATTTGAATTTTGAATAAATGATTTAATATAGTTTCTTTAAAATTAAATTCCATCGAATATTGCACCGATTTATTGTTTTACTATGTAAATTCTCGTAGATAGTGAATTTGTTTAAGGTCTCTGTATTTTTCATATTGTAGTAATTAGTCCGAGATTAAATTTATTTCCTTACTTTAAAATCTTTTACAATTTATTTTATATTAAATTTTGCATAGATTTTAACCTAGTTTAATGCTTATAAAGTTAGACTTTATAACTAGGTTATCAATAAATTTATTATTCAAATATTAAAATTAATTAATATTCTAAATAAATAAATTTATCTAAGATAAATGAATATTTTGATTTCCAACTTTAATTTCATAAAGTTGAGAAATTAAAATTGATATCTTTTCATTAATCAGTTTGGATTATTATAATTTGGTTTCAATTTATTCAGATATCCGAACTTTACATTGGAAGAGCAGGAAAGAATTTGTTTTATGAACTTTATTTTCATATCATAAAATCCAAAAGTTCATATATCAGTTTCATATTAAACCCTATGTTTCATAATTACTAAGGTTTCAAATCCTTGTAATTTGGGTTATACATTATTATATTTGTTCATTTCTCCAAATATTTCAATTACAATTTCATATTTGAAAGGAACAAGTATTTTCATTAAATAAACCTTAAAGTTGGAATATTATAAAGTTTAGACTTTATACTTAAGGTTTACATTTAATTTATTTCATTAAAATTTTATAAACTGATTATGTTAAAGCTAATTGAAATTTGATTAAGATGCTAGATTTTTATTTCAAATTCATTGGAAGCATTTTAATTAAGATATTATGTCAATATTATAGAATGAATTTGCACAAGTAGATCAAAATCATAAAGCAAATTTATCTATTATTGTTTGGAGAAATAATTTGTGTAAAAGGCATTTAATACATGATGAATTCAAAATTAATTACCTAATTCCCAAGCCCCTTTTTAATAATAACTTGCAAACTATTTATATTATTCAAGCACTTATTTATGCACATATGCATGACACATAAAAAATTAAATGAGAACCTTGGAGAAACATACTTTCTTTGCAAGAGGGGATTTTGAATCCTAGTTGTCGAGTGGTTTTTGTGACTAGACAAAATCACACCTCAACACCTCCTAGTGTCCTATTGGAGTTGTGCAAAATGTGATTTTTGTTGGGCCACATATTCTTGGATATTCTTATTTTTAGGGTAGATGATGAACCTCCAATTCCTCCTTCTCATATTCTTCATTTTATTATCCTTCTTCTTCTTCATCTACCTCTACATATTGCCTGATTTTCACTATATAAGTTTCCCTTAGAACCAAGTGAGTGAGATCCTCGTCTTTTCTTTCCTTACAATATTTTTAATTAGAGTCAAACCTAGTGGATAAGGTAACATCAGTCCTTCCAGGTAAGGGTTCTATAATATAATTTACCTCACAATTACTTATCCACCACTATTCAATCTTGTTTTCTTCCAATTTTTTCTTACTTATTATCATCTACACTAGCTTTGACTTCAGGCATTGATCAAAATTCCTTTCAAGGTCAAATACCTACTCGTATGGGCAATGAGAAATCCATTATGGGAGATCATGCATCTGGAATTGAGTGAATAATGTCATGCACTAGATTTCTATAATTTAGAACATCATGTTTGGTTTTATTGTTTAGGTGTGCAAATTGATGCAACTTGAAATTAAGTTCGTGAAGCCTTATTTTGAGGATATTATCTAGATCATAGTATTATTTAGGAGGTACCATAAGGAGCCCTAGAGTTAAAAATATTTCATCCAGGTTATGAAATATGTCAGGGTCCTTCGGCATGATAATATGATCAAATAATACCATCTTAGGAAAGAGAGACATATTTTTTGTTCCAACACCCAACTTCTTATCAATAGGGCAAATTTGTCGATATATCTCCATGCCAAAAATATAGTCTATTACATAATATGGGATAAGGAACAAAATATAGATAACCCATATAGCCTTATTCAGGTTCCTTCTTCCAAGTAATATCAATTCCTTATTTCCAATTGATTGCTCCTTAGAAATTATGTTGCCTTACTAGACAAGCATGGGAAAAATTCATAAATATATGTGAATGCAGGTCCCAATTTTTTTTTTGAACTCCATATATGAATTACTCCTTTTGAGAAAATACATCCAATATACTACATGGCGCTTCCTACCCTGGTCATCATTCTCCTTAAATTGTATACCATGTATTTCATGAGCCACGAAGTAAAATAACAACCATACTAGATAGGATACATATCAAAATTACGTACTAAATTTCCTTTGTTATTATTTATGTTTCTAGCAAAAAATTCCATCCAATCAAGTCTTATGGAATTACGGACCTGAAGAACATAGACTTATACTGAGAGGGGGGGTGAACAGTATAAGACTTAACCATTTAATATTTTTAACTTTAGATAGCAGTAGCATCAACATAACATTAATCAAGACAGAAAGCATCACACATTGGAACTCCATTTTTAATGTGGTTCACCCAGAAGTCCTGGGCTACGTCCACAAAAATTTTCTCTAAAATTTATCTCAAATTTCTTTGGGAAACCTTCCCAATTACAATGTTTATGAGCCTCAGCCCAAAGGAGACACCTTCCCTTGATCTAAATTTATGAGCCTCTGCTCAAAGGAGATACCTTTCCCTCTGCTCTGGAAATGATCCCTCAGAAGATCAACTACCTCTACCTCTTGCTAGCACGTGGAACTCCTTTCCACCAAAGACCTCTTTTCCTTAATTCTTAGCCTAAGAGACCTCTGCCTTCTATGATCATGTCCACAATAGCTCAGCTACCTGTACCAAACATAGTCAGTCGGTCTAGTACAAGTCTTCCTCTGTCTGTCATATCTGTCCAACTCTATGAACAAATCAATCCTCTGCACACAAGACTTCTCAAATACTTGCCAAATATGTCCTCAGGTTCTCTAATAGAACCAATGTACCTCTGTCCTCAAGTTATATGATAGAACTATCAATCTCAGCTCACAAGTCCTCTGCTAGGACCTGTCCAAATCTACTCACAAGTACCCACCTGAACCTTTCCAAAACCTGCTCACAAGTCCCCACTAGAACATGTCCAAAACCTTAGCAAGCTCACCAAGAAAAACTTGCTTAGCATGAACTCACAAAGAGAATTTTTAGAGACCCAATGTGATTCATAAACCTCATAGAAGCATAAAGAGAATTGTTAGAGACTCAATATGTTCTATACTTAACTCAAAATCTCAAATTTCATAGAAACATAAAGAGAATTGTTAGAGACCCAATATGTTCTATACTTAACTCCCAATCTCAAATCTCATAGAAACATAAAGAGAATTTTTAGAGACCCAATATGTTCTATACTTAACTCCCAATCTCAAATCTCAACTCAATCTCAAAAGAATAAGATAGATGTAGTAGCTTTTCTCAAGAATATAAAACACAACCCAACAATTGCCAACCATGCAATATCTCATATAACAATGATGCTTATATTATTTTTACCAACAACTAGGGTTTCATCATCTCAATGCAAGTAGCAAGACTTATTAACATAAACCCTATTGCAAAAATGCTTCTTCTTCCTCAACCAGAATTATGCATTCATCCAAAGATTCAACAATAAATTTAATGCATAAACAATCTTCAATATCCAGAAAATAAGATTTACACCAATAATACCTAGTAGACAACCTTTTCACTCCAAACTCAATTTCAAAAAATATACCATAAACAACATACATGGAAGAAGTTGCCCATACCTTTACTTTGATGAAGAAGGAGAACTCAAAATCTGTCACAACACTAACTCTCAATTTGCCACCAATTAGAGTTAGCAACTATACAATATTACACAATATTAAAGATCCAAACATAACACCTTATTTCTCCAACTTAGTAAAAACCACCAAAGTACAATAACATACAAAATAACACCTCTTTACACCTTATTACTCCACATAAACATTAAACATCAATGTCAAAACAAAAAGATACCTTAACCTTATACCTCCCGCGCATTCATTGCCACCATTCTATGCACACCGTGACCAAAAAGAAATCCCCAACGAAGAGAATCGAACTCAACACCTCTGTCATCTAGCGCTTTTGCTTAAACGCCACCGCCGTTGGGTCACAAGAGCCCAATGAAATAACAAACCGCTGCCCTCTCTTTTATCTTTCTTTGACGCCAAGATCCTGGAAAACGTAAATGTCTTCCACAAACCGCATGCAAACAAACCACTACCGTTAAGCCAAAATGTAAGGATACAACCCAAACTAAAAATCAAGATTGCCAAGCGCAGTCCCACGATGCAGAACATGCACGATCTCAAAGACGTCGACAGAGATCGAAAACATAGAGCGAGCTCAAACAAAGACACCAAGTGCTTTTCGAAGGATGTATAGCAATGCAAGTTACAGACGCCAAGCACAGATCGAATGAAACGGTGCAAAATCAAATCGTAGATGCCAAGCATAATTAGAACAAAATGGCATGAAGCAAATCGAGAAGCCAAGCACAAATAAAAAAAAAATAGAGAACCACAAATTGCAGATGTCCAAATAATAATCGGTGGTACTAACTTTTGAAAACCATGCCCACTTATATAGCAATTTATCCATTACTGATTGACGTTGGCGCTCCTCCAATGATGGCAATAAATCAAAAACACTTAAGGGTTGAAAGACCCTTTAATAATAATAATTATTATTTTATTAATAATAAATTAAACTTGGACCTTTGACAAAGGTATGAGTTAATTTAATTATTAATAATACACATGGACCTTTGCATTAAGTTAAGCTTGGTTTTAATAAAAACCCTTAATGAGTCCAAATGGTTTTAAGAAAAAACTTTAGCCTTGTCACCATGGTTTTAATAAAAACCCTTTAACATAATGAAGCTTCTCAAGATATTATTGACATCACACTCTTTTGAAATCAACACAAAAATGCCTTTTGACATCAATGACAACTTATACATTTTAGCAAAGGCAATGTACCCAAAGTACCCAAAATTGCCAACAATCTCCCCCTTTGTCATTTATGGCAAACCTTTACTGAAAAAACTTCTCAAGAGCCAAAACTAAAACCAAATGAAACCATCTAAGCTAACAACTAAGAATCTTCCTTTGAAGTTTTGCTCCCCCTAACTTGAAGCTTTCCTCTTCACTATGAAGCTCTCCCCCTTACTCATGTCTCTCCCCCTTTGTCATCAATGGAAAAGGGTCGCCTTTGGGGATTGAGACTAAGAATTAACCTCTTAGCTTAGTCCCTCCCCCACCTCCTGATGAGGTGATTAATTTTGGGGTGGGAGTAAAACTCCCATTAGGCACTGATCATCATCAGTGTCTATAACTTCCTTGTCGGGACTTCTCTCGAACTCTTTGTCCATATTCCTGTTCCTATCACTGTTCTTGTTTTTGTTCTCATCCTTGTCTTTTCATCAACAGTTACATTTATGCTCTCTACAACTGTATGAGTTCTTTTTTTGAAGCATCTATAGGCCTTACTTTTGCTGGAATACCCAAGAAAGATTCCCTCATCACATCTAGGATCAAACTTACCCAAGTTCTGATCTTCCCTTCTAATGAAGCACTTACTCCCAAACACTTTGAAGTATTTTACTGTAGCTGGTCTTCCTTTCCATAACTCATAATGAGTTTTATGATGATTAAATCTAAGTTGGGCGCTAGTGATAATGTAGACTCATTGTACTGACTGCCTCTTTCCAAAATCCATCTGAAAGTTTTGATTCGTTTAACATAGCTCTAGCCATATTTTCATTAGTTCTATTTTTTCTTTCAACTACTCCATTTTGTTGAGGAGTTCTTGCTACTGAATATTCTCTTTTGATTCCTTGCTACTCACAGTATTCCACAAATTCATTTGAAGTGAACTCTCCTCCTCTATATGATCTTAAACATTTGATTCTCTTGTCAGTCTCATTTTCAACCATTTCTTTGAAAGCTTTAAATTTTTCAAAAGCTTCAGATTTTTCTTTGAGAAAAGTAACCCAAGTCATTCTAGAATAATCATCTATAAAAAACATGAAGTAGCTTTCACCCTAAATGCTCTGAGTTCTGGTAGGGCCACTTAAATCAATATGAATAAGATCCAATGGTTTTGAAGAAGTATACCCTTTTGATTTGAAACTGGTTCTGGTCTGTTTTCCATGTTGACAAGGACCGCAAATGATGTTATGGGGCCTTTTTATTTTGGGCAAGTCTCTAACTGCTTCCTTGTTACTAATATTGACTAGATTATCAAAACTCAAATGCCCCAATATTTTATGCCATAACCAACTCTCATCTTCTTGAATTAGAAAACACTTTTCCTTTTTTATCTCACTTAGCATGTAAAGATTGTTTGGAGTCCTTGTAGCACTAGCAATGAGTTTTCCATTTTTTTCTTTACTTATCTCACATCTATCTGAAAAGAAAGATACTATGTGCCCTCGATCACAAATTTGACTCACACTTAGAAGATTATGTCTTAGGCCTTCTACATAAAGCACATTTTCTTTTTTGGATTTCCCATCCAAACTAAGAGTCCCTTTACCATAGATTTTAGTCGACTCGTTATCTCCAAAACTGACGGTTCCTCTGTTTGTTTCTTTAAAGACCAAAAAATTTTCTTTTTCACCAGTCATATGTTTTGAACAACCACTATCAAGATACCATTTTTCTACTTTGTCTAGAGCATGAAAAGCATTTTGAGCTATCATTGAATTAGATTTGATCTCATTTTTCTTTTTATTAAACTCAAGGCTAGATCTATCCAAATAACACATCCTAGCAATATGCCCAAAATTATTGCACTTGTAACACATGACATCTTTATTCATAAGAGGTGCAAAAGAGTTACCATTTTCTTTACTATGTTTATTCACGGACTTATTGCAATGCATAGCTTTGTGACCAAATTTCTTGCAGAAAAAACAATAGCCATGGAAAGTATTATGTAACCTATTTTGATGCCTTGGATGATTGTTCTTCTTGTGACCAACTGGAATCCACCGCTCTTCAGGATGAAGATTGATCTTGCTCGAAGACCCTATTTCTTGAATGGTAATACCATCCTTATTTTGCTTTTCACATGGAGTATTCTGTCTGAGAGCCAACTGTTCCAACTTCACTCTAAGAGACATAACTTCTTCTTCTAGTTTCTTGCGATTAGCTTCCTTTTCTTTGAGAACCTCTGTTAGAACATGTTCAACATTTTTTCCTTCTTCAGCTAGAATTTTGAAGTCTATAACACTTTGAATCAATTATGATCTTGCTATATTTTCTTCCTGATATTGATGCTTGAGAACATAATTCTCTTCTTTGAATTTTTCAAGCTTTCTCAAAGCTAAGAAGAATTCACTTTTGATATCGAACTCAACCTCTTCATCTCTTTCTGAATCTGTATGATCCTTTGATAGATCCTTCTCCAAGATGTTCGGCTCTTTCTAGAGAGACTCGCTCTGATACCAATTGAAGAACATAGACTTATACTGAGAGGGGGGGTGAACAGTATAAGACTTAACCATTTAATATTTTTAACTTTAGATAGCAGTAGCATCAACATAACATTAATCAAGACAGAAAGCATCACACATTGGAACTCCATTTTTAACGTGGTTCACCTAGAAGGCCTGGGCTACGTCCATAAAACTTTTCTCTAAAATTTATCTCAAAGTTTTTTGGGAAACCTTCCCAATTACAATGTTTATGAGCCTCGGCCCAAAGGAGACACCTTCCCCCGATTTGAATTTATGAGCCTCTACTCAAAGGAGATACCTTCCCCTCTACTCTGGAAATGATCCCTCAGAAGATCAACTACCTCTACCTCTTTCCAGCATGTGGAACTCATTTCCACCAAAGACATCATGCCCTCAATGCTTAGCCTAAGATACCTCTACCTTCTATGATCACGTCCACAATAGCTCAGCTACCTGTACCAAACACAGTCAGTCTATCTAGTACAAGTCTTCCTCTGTCTGTCAGATCTGTCCAAATCTATGAACAAATCAATCCTCTGCACACAAGCATTCTCAAATACTTGCCAAATCTATCCTCAAGTTCTTTGATAGAACCAATGTACCTCTGTCCTCAAGTTCTCTGATAGAACTATCAATCTTAGTTCATAAGTCCTCTGCTAGGACCTGTCCAAATCTGCTCACAAGTCCCCACCTGAACCTGTCCAAAACCTACTCACAAGTCCCCACCGGAACCTGTCCAAAACCTCGGCAAGCTCACCAAGAAAAACTTGCTTAGCATGAACTCACAAAGAGAATTGTTAGAGACCCAATGTGATTCATAAACCTCATAGAAGCATAAAGAGAATTGTTAGAGACTCAATATGTTCTATACTTAACTCCAAATATCAAATCTCATAGAAACATAAAGAGAATTGTTAGAGACCCAATATGTTCTATACTTAACTCCCAATCTCAAATCTCAACTCAATCTCAACTCAAACTCAATCTCAAATCTCAACTCAATCTCAACTCAAACTCAATCTCAAAAGAATAAGATAGATGTAGTAGCTTTTCTCAAGAATATAAAACACAACCCAACAATTGCCAACCATGCAATATCTCATATAACAATGATGCTTATATTCTTTTTACCAACAACTAGGGTTTCATCATCTCAATGCAAGTAGCAAGACTTATTAACATAAAACCTATTGCAAAAATGCTTCTTCTTCCTCAACCAGAATTATGCATTCACCCAAAGATTCAACAATAACTTTAATGCATAAACAATCTTCAATATCCATAAAATAAGATTTACACCAATAATACCTAGTAGACAACCTTTTCACTCCAAACTCAATTTTAGAAAATATACCATAAACAACATACATGGAAGAAGTTGCCCATACCTTTACTTTGATGAAGAAGGAGAACTCAAAATATGTCACAACACTAACTCTCAATTTGCCACCAATTAGAGTTAGCAACTATACAATATTACACAATATTAAAGATCCAAATATAACACCTTATTTCTCCAACTTAGTAAAAAGCACCAAATTACAATAACATACAAAATAACACCTCTTTACTCCACATAAACATTAAACATTAAACATCAATGTCAAAACAAAAATATACCTTAACCTTCTACCTCGCGCGCATTCAAGACCACCATTCTATGCACACCGCGACCAAAAATAAATCCCCAAGGAAGAGAATCGAACTCAGCACCTCTGCTGTCTAGCGTTTTCGCTTAAACACCACCGTCGTTGGGTCACAAGAGCCCAATGAAATAACAAACTGATGCCCTCAATTTTATCTTTCTTTGATGCCAAGATCCTGGAAAACGTAAACGTCTTCCAAAAACCACATGCAAACAAACCACTGTCGTCAAGCCAAAAGGTAAGGATACAGCCCTAACTCAAAACCGAGATTGCCAAGTGCAGTACCATGATGCAGAACATGCATGATCTCAAAGACATCGACGGAGATCGAAAACACAGAGTGAGCTCAAATGAAGACACCAAGCACTTTTCGAAGGATGTAGAGCAATGCAAGTCACAGACGCCAAGCGCAGATCGAACGAAACGGTGCAAAATCAAATCGTAGATGCCAAGCATAATTTGAACAAAATGGCATAAATCAAATAGAGAAGCCAAGCGCAAATCAAAAAAAAAATAGAGAACCAAAAATCGCAGATGTCCAAATAATAATCAGTGGTACTAACTTTTGAAAACCATGCCCACTTATATAGCAATTTATCCATTACTGATTGACATCGATGCTCCTCCAACGATGGCAATAAATCGGCGACGCTTAAGGGTTGAAAGACCCTTTAATAATAATTAAAATAATAATAATTATTATTTTATTAATAATAAATTAAACTTGGACCTTTGAAAAAGGTATGAGTTAATTTAATTATTAATAATACACATGGACCTTTGCATTAAGTTAAGCTTGGTTTTAATAAAAACCCTTAATGAGTCCGAATGGTTTTAAGAAAAACCTTTAGCCTTGTCACCATGGTTTTAATAAAAACCCTTTAACATAATGAAGCTTCTCAAGATATTCTTGACATCACACTCTTTTGAAATCAACACAAAAATGACTTTTGACATCAATGACAACTTATACATTTTAGCAAATGCAATGTACCCAAAGTACCCAAAATTGCCAACAAGACCTATAGAATAGCATGGGCCATTACCATTTTATCAGGTTGAATAATATCATCGATTAGAAGATCTGGAAACACTGCTAACATTGATAGGTTTAGTTGGACTGTGTCTCTAAAATCCATCAAAGGCCATGTATTCTACGTATAGTCCTTCAATAGCTTACCCAGTGCATCAATCACCCAACTTCTAGGACCATATTCTCTTAGTTTTCCTCTTTGCTCCTCCAGACTTATAATTTTCAAGTGCCCACTTGGGATGCTCATCTCTTCAATAGCACATATGTCTCTAATAGTCTACATTTATATGGGACATGACTTGCAACCTCTCCCTTTACAGTGTGCTAGTGGTTGCATCATAAAATTTGGATATTACATGAACCAAAACAGGACATGGGTGAGTAAAAGTTGCAATAAACTATGTTAGTTGAGTTATTCATGCAAGAGCCCCTAGGGTATTAAAATCTAGATTTTATACAATGAAATTTGCACCTTCATAGGGAATTTTTATCAATGCCCTAAGGATAATTCATGTATCAAAAAGAACCCCATATCCGTCTTCTAGTTGCTTTTCTACCTTTGCTTTCATCATATTTGTACCCTAGTCTTTAGTCTCGATACTTCTTTTCTTATAACAATAACACCGCCCTTTAAGAATCGATGATCTCCCTTGATCCTGATCCTATAAACTTCTACCTTCATATTTTTTCAATATGAAAACATGGGCAGAAGAAAATTTTAAACCATTGGCAGCTTATGTCATATTTATAGTACTAAAAAGAAGTGTTAGATAGGCAACTAATAGGACCATTTAAGAATTTTTCCTAAAACTAAGAAAATATTATCAAGGCATGATTTTTTTGACATATAGCTTCTATTAGTCTTCTTGGAAAGTGTAACTCTTCACTAAAAAAACTCCCACACATGTTATTTATGATGGTATATAAGGCCAATACATAAAACCTTTCATTTTTATTGAGCCCTTTCAGCTATTGTACCCTCGATAGATGTCGTAGTCCCATAGCACTAAGCATATCTTGCCTAGGATCTGATATTTTGAACAATATGTCTAGATTTACCACTACTTCAATGTATCCAGTCAATGAGTCACCAAGTGGAAGGTTGGGTTGGTTTGGCTATTAGCCTTATTAAAACATTATTGATATATATCTCTTTTTGAAATAAGTTCTAATTATATCACATAAATCCAACCGGAGTGACGATCAAATATTTTCCTATGTATCACATTAATGACATGTTATTTTAGCAGGTTTAAAAAATGATAATACCGCTAGCTTTCAAAATAATAGATAGGTGTGACGAATACTTACACACTTACATATGGTGGAATTCTATAACTTATTGATAAATTAATGAAGATCATTCACGATAGTTCAATTTTTTATGGGTGGGCTTTTGAGAGTGCACTTGGTTCATTGCATTCCCAATTTCCTGCCTAAGGAAGGGCAGTATTTTAGGAAATATAAATGCTAATCTATCTCCTAATTTTTTGCTTTAGAAAAAAGTTGATATTTCATCTTGCCATGAAAACCATAAAATATATGCACCATTATTAAACATTTTTGGATAATGTGGGGAAATAAACTAAATATCTATATACGACCTCGATCCAACTGAGTTTTGACTATGTACAAAGAAAAACAAAATAAAATAAGACAATTATGTTCATATATACATGTTTGCTACTATTAGGGTTATGCTTAGTGCTTAAGGTACTGGCAATTCACTAGGAATAGGAAAATCCACCCTTCCAGGTCACTTAGTTGATAAGCATTTTCATCTTTGTATCTTTTTATGACTTATGGACCTGACCATAATGATTCAAATTTTGTTATGTATGTCTAGTTTTGCTCGATTCACATCCCATTTCAGGACCAAATCACCTTCAAAAAACTACTTCGGTATCACTCTCTTGTCATACCAGTGCTTAACCATACACTAATGTTGACATAAATTGTTGTACACCTTCTCTCTTTATTCCTCCAACTGAATCAACTATGTCATTCTCTTTTCCAAGGTTGGAAAACCCTCTATATCCATTTCACTCATGAAGTTTTGTACTAGGAGCTCTAGATGGACCACCTATTTCCCATATACCAATGTGTATGGTGACGTATTCAAGGCCTTTTTAGGAGTTATCCCATCCACCCATAATGATTTATCGGGAAAGAGGTGCCAACTTTTAGAATTATACTTGATATTTCACTTTATTATCTTGAGCAAATTCTAGTTTATAGACTCATCTAGACCATTTCCTTATGGATAGTAATTTGAGGTGGCATTCCAATGAATGTCATACTTTCTATAAAAATTCAATGTTTTGGCATTGATAAAGGTTGTTCCATTGTTTGATATAATGGTGGTGGGGATTATGAATCTAGTAATCAATCTCTCCAAGAAATCAATGATCGTTTGATGGTTAATATGCTTAGTGGCTTCAGCCTTAGTCCACATTAAGAAGTAATATGTTGCCATAAGAATGTATTTATGACTAGCTAATGAATTTAGGTTTATGACTCCAATTAAATCCAACCCCATGATGCAGGAGCATCCGAGGGCAGGAAAGCAATCGAACATCAACCAAAATTTTTGTTGTTATTTTTTTCTAAGTGTTGCAAGTAAAATATGTGTCACGATATCGCGACACAAAAAGTGTCGTGATATCATGACCAAAATTGAAGGTAAGGGAACAACGGACAAAATGTCACGATTTCACGACATGTCACGAAATCGCGACATGTCACGAAATCGTGACCCAAGGCAAGAAACCGGAGGCATAGAGACCAGAGGTCACGAAATCGTGACATGTCACAATTTCATGATATGTCGCGAAATCACAACCACAAAAGGAGAAACGAAGGCATGGAGACCAAAGGTCATGAAATCGCAACCGCCGAAGGAGAAACGAAGGCATGGAGACCAAAGGTTGCGAAATCGTGACATGTCGCGATTTCTCGACATGTCACAAAATCACGACCGCTGAAGGAGAAACGGAGGCACAGAGCCTAGAGGTCACGAAATCATGACCGCCAAAGGAGAAACGAAGGCACAGAAACCAGAGGTCATGAAATCGTGACATGTCATGATTTTGCAACCGAAACAGCAAAATAGAGGCTGATAGAAAAAATGGTGCGATATCGCGACATGTCACGATATCACAGCCAAAATGGAGGGAAATGGCTTGATGAAGGAAATTTCGTGATATCGTGACATGTCGCAATATCACGATGAAAGCTAGAGAGAGAAAGCATAGGATGGAAATGGTCGCGATATCACGACCAAATAGAAAAACACGCACTCCAGCTTTCATAAAGACATCCCTTCGTGCGTGGCAAGATAGAGGCAGTGAAGCAGCTGTTCCAAAGAAGGATTCCAACAGGCATGTTGGCCACTCATGCAGGGTATCTGGAAGACGCATTTAGTGCAACTAACAACAAGCAACAGATCAAGAATAAGAATCAATTGGGTATGGCAGCCAGTCACGCACCTCACCTAGAGTCTCATCAATGCAACTTTCTAGAATTGTTCCAGGTGGCAATTGTAGATCGTGGGAAGTTTGAAAACATAGAGGATTGGGACCTCTATAAAAACCCATGGATTGTAATGAGAGGGGGTTGGAAAATGGCAGTTTGGGCTATATATTGTAAAATTCTTCCAAAGTATTGTATACAAAATTTTGGGCTCTTGTTCTTTGGGTTTCTCTCTTGTTTCTTTGGTTTTTCTGTATTATGTAAGATCCTTTCTCCACCAAGTGGTATTAGAGCCAGTAGTTCCTGAGCGTGTAGCAGATCGTTGAAAGAGAGGCAGTTACACCAGGACCTATGGAAGGGCTTGAAATTGGGTGAACAGAATGCCTCCAAGGAGAAATCCTATTGGTGGGAGAGGCATGGTAGTAGTAGAAGATGTTCGAGCTTTGCAGCGGCAAATGCAAGCTCTGCAAGAAGAAATGCACAGAAGATTGGAGCCAAGAAGAGATGAAGGTAGTGAAGAGGAAGATGATGAAGAAGAAGACCAACCTAAGGAAGAAGAAGAAGCGGTAGATCCCGCTCGAAGCCAGACTATACAAGGCCATATCCCAGATTGGGAAGAGGCCAAAGATGGAGGTTTCCACATATTCTAGGAACCTTGAGCCAGAGGAATTGATCGACTGGATCAACGATCTAGAGGAGTACTTTGAGTACGAAGAGGTTGAGGACCTTGATAGGGTCAGATTCGCAAAGAGCAAGCTGAAATGTCATGCTAGCATTTGGTGGAAGGGAGTGCAGCTAGAGCAAAATAAAAGAGGGAAATAGAGAATAACTAAGTGGGAATAGATGGCAGAAAAGCTAAAGAGGTAGTTCATCCCTGGTGATTATGAGTTAGACCTGTTGAAGAAAATGCAAGGATTGAGGCAATCAAGCAAGTATATGAAAGAATACACAGAAGAGTTTCATAAAATAATGATTAGAACAAGCCACTTAGAGGCCAACAAGGAGAAAATAGCCTGTTACATTAATGGGTTACGAGCAATCATTCGGGAGCAACTAAGTCTAGTTCGGATGACCACCATCAAGGATGCCTACCAATTTGCTTTAAAGGTTGAAGAGAAGCTCAATAGGAGATTCAAAAACAAGCAAAGAGGAAGAGGTCGTGGCGGAAGGATCGGCAGAAGGAATAGTGGAAGAATAAATGAAGAATCTCAGAAAAATGGAGAAAGTAGCAGCAATCAAGAACAAAGGAGGGAAAATGTAGACCGCCTCTGTAATCAGAACAATGGTTACTGAGGGGGAAGAGGTTGAGCTGGATGAGGTCAAGGAAGAGGAATATTTTGAGGGACTTGCTTCCAGTGTGGTGAAGAGGGACATCACCAATATGAGTGCCCACAGCAGCAAGAAAGAAATAATCATAGGCCGAAAGGAAATGCCAGAGCAGTAGTCGTTAATGAGGATGCTGGGTCTTAGCATTCAGAAGAAGATGAGAGAGGAGAAGTAATGATTGTAAGGAGAGTCCTGCTAAATGAAGAGGGAGCTACAGATCAGAGGAAAATCTTATTTCGCATAAGGTGTAAATGTGCGGGTAAGGTTTGCAACATCATCATTGACAATGGTAGCACAGATAACCTGGTTTCAGAGGGAATGGTTACAAAGCTATAGCTGGATAGAAAGAAACACCCGCAACCATATCGGATTGCATGGTTGCAGAAATGCCATAAGGTTTTGGTCAATGAACAATGCCTGGTAAAATTCAGCATTGGAAATTACCGTGATGAGGTTTTGTGTGACATTCTGCCCATGGATGTGAAAGCATGAGATTTCGGAAGTAAAACACTGAGATGCAATAAAAACAGAACTAAATCGAGGCATAAAATAAAATAGATAGAATTATATTAAAAACAGGAGCACAACCCTTCTTATTAATGTAATTCCGCTCGGTTACAATATGTCTCTTCACTGTTACGTATTTTTAAATACACCAGATGAATAGTGATCTCTCTTCCCGCATGCCCACATGCAAAATAGGCAGGCCAGTGTTGCTGCCGCTTATGTTAATTTGTCCTTGCTTGCTGCTGTATTTCCTGCGGTCAGAGAAACAACAAAACCATTTAGTAATACCTGTTGTTAAAACAAAGCATTCGGTCTTAAAAATACAGAACAACAGATTAAAGAAATCAGAATACTTTGAAACCTGCGTATTAGTGAGAATGAAATAACAGCACAACCCGCATGTAAATATGCATTCAATCTTAAAAACACATAAAACACGCATGGATGATTAGAGCAAAACACGTAACTAAAAATACACTAGGCTTTGTCGGCGAATGGGTGGATCATGGATCCAGACTCATGTTCTTCATATCATGTACGTAGAAGAAATGAATCGAAAGGTGCAGTCGGGTATCAAGTTCAACAGCACTTCGTTGCGTTTCTAATAATGCTTCGTATCTCTTTTTTATGTTGTATCGAGCTGGTTTTTATAGAGGATTCGGCCTCTGAGAGCATTAATGTTAAAACCCTAAATCTGCAAGGGCCGCTGCGATTTGATCCTTATCGGGCCATTATGAGACATGGCTCGCACTGACATTAGAAGTTATGAGGCATGGCCTCGGATCAGATTTGCTTTGAAGACGCTTGTTTCATTAAAGCCCGCCGCTCTGCAGATCCACGGGGTCTCCTTTGAAAGGGGCACGTAAGGGTGCCACATGGTAGCCACGCCTTCCCGGGAGGTAAGAAAGTCCTCCACGACTTGGGCCGCCACCTGTCTTACGTCGGTCTCGATGGTCTTAGTATTGCCTTTGTTTTTAATGTTTGCCATTACGTTAAATGCCTAAGACACAGGGCGTATGGTGAGCGCTGTCGCGATATCGCGATCGTCGAAGGAGAAACGAAGGCACAAAGACCAAGGCAGAATTTTTGACTGAATTGATAGTGGAGGTGGTTGGATTCGAAGAACTGGAGGGTATTTACCCTGAAGATCCTAATTTTGCAGCAGCCTGGACGGCTTGCTTGGCACCTGTTACTGTGGACAGGACAAAATTATTAGATTTCCTAATCCAAGACGAAATGTTGTTCAAGGGAAGTAAATTATGCATTCCAAGGAGTTCCATGTGGGAGAACTTAATCAAGGAAAAGCACAGCGGAGGACTTGCTGGGCATTTTGGTTGGGATAAGACCATTGCACTGGTGAATGAAAATTACTACTGGCTGCAACTTCAGCAAGATGTGAAAAAGTTTGTGCAAAGTTGCAGGATATGCCAGATGGCAAAAGGCGTAAGGCAAAAAATAGGATTATACCAGCCGTTACCTATACCTGAGAGGCCGTGGGAGGACATAAGCATGGATTTTATTCTTGGATTGCCGAGAACACAAAGGGGAAATGACTCTATATTTGTGGTGGTTGACCGATTCTCCAAAATGGCACATTTTATTCCCTCGCGAAGACAAATGATGCAGTTCACATTGCAGGGTTATTTTTCAAGGAAGTGGTACAACTTCACAGTCTACCAAAAAGCATAGTTTCTGATAGAGATACAAAGTTTGTTGGGTATTTTTAGAGAACATTGTGGAAGAAGCTAAAGATAGATCTGAAGTTCAGTTCTGCATACCACCCACAAACTGATGGATATACAAAGGTGGTAAATAGAAGTCTGGGTAATTTGCTAAGATGCTTGATAGCAGATAAACCCAAGGGATGGGATTTGGTTTTACCGTAGGCAGAATTTGCATACAACAATTCTGTCAACAAGAGTACAAACAAATCTCCATTCCAAATAATATATGGAAACAGTCCAAGAAACGTTTCTGAGCTGAGAAAATTGGATAAAGGAGAAAAATGCAGTGCAGAGGCTAAGGAATTTGCAAAACAGATGAAAAACCTGCATGAAGAAGTGAAGAAACAGATTACAAAAAGGAATACTCAGTATAAAGCAAGAGCAGACCAAAAGCGGTGGTTCAAGGAGTTCGAAGTGAGAGATGAAGTCATGGTCCATCTTAGAAAAGAAATATTTCCAGCCAAAACTTATAACAAGTTGAAAATGAAGAAGTTCGGGCCATGCAAAATACTAGAAAAATGAGATTAAGGCAATGCATATGAAGTGGAATTGCCAAGTAGGCTGGACATTTCACCTATTTTTAACATATCAGATTTGGTAGAATACCATGAGGGAAACAATACAGAGGAACCAAGGATAGAATTGTGGAGCATTCCAAAGTCTACCCCGACCATAGAAGAGATCGAAGAAATATTAGATATGCGTGAAGGCAAAAGCATAAGGAACATATAGTATTCTAAATATTTGATCAAGTGGAAGGGCAAACCTGTTGAAGATGCAACTTGGTTATCAAAAATATAGGTTTACCGCCTAGGTCTTCCTCCTAAATATTATAAGTGAGGATCACTTCTCGATCCACCCTGGGTGTCTGATGCAGGAGCATCCGAGGGTAGCAAAGCAATCAAGCATCAACCAAACTTTTTGTTGTTATTTTTTTCTAAGTGTTGCAATGTTATTTTTTTCTAAGTGTTGCAAGTAAAATATGTGTCGCGATATCGCGACACAAAAAGTGTTGCGATATCGCGACCAAAACTGAAGGTAGGGGAACAGCGGGCAGCGATTTCATGACCTTTGGTCTCCATGCCTTCGTTTCTCCTTCGGTGGTCATGATGTTGTGACCTCTGGTCTCTGTGCCTCCGATTTTCTGCCTTGGGTCACGATTTCGTGACATGTCACGGATTCGCGACATGTCACGAAATCGTGACCCAAGGTAGGAAATCGGAGGCACAGATACCAGAGGTCACAAAATCGTGACCACCGAAGGAGAAACGAAGGCATGGAGACCAAAGGTCATGAAATCGTGACATGTCACGATTTCGTGACATGTCACGAAATTGCGATCGCCAAAGGAGAAACGAAGGCATGGAGACCAAAGGTCACAAAATCACGACCGTCGAAGGAGAAACGAAGGCACAAAGACCAAAGGTCGTGAAATCATGACATGTCATGATTTCATGACCGAAACAACAAAACAGAGGCCGATAGAAAAAATGGCGCGATATCGCGACATGTCGCGATATCGCGGCCAAAACAGAGGGAAAGGGCTTGACGAAGGAAATGTCACGATATCACAACAGAAGCTGGAGAGAGAAAGCACAGAAGGGAAATGGTAACGATATCATGACATGTCGCGATATCATGACCAAATAGAAAAACATGCACTCCAACTTTCATAAAGACATCCCTTCGTGCACGACAAGATAGAGGCAGTGAAGCAGCTGTTCCAAAGAAGGATTCCAACGGGCATGTTGGCCACTCGCGTAGGGTATCTGGAAGATGCATTTAATGCAACTAACAACAAGCAATAGATCAAGAAGAAGAATCCGTTGGGTATGGCATCCAGTCGTGCACCTCACCTAGAGTCTCATCAATGCAACTTTCCAGAATTGTTCCAGGTGGCAATTGTAGATTGTGGGAAGTTTGAAAACACAGAGGATTGGGACCTCGATAAAAACCCATGGATTGTAATGAGAGGGGGTTGGAAAATGGCAGTTTGGGCTGTATATTGTAAAATTCTTCCAAAGTATTGTATACAAAATCTTGGGCTCTTGTTCTTTGGGTTTCTCTCTTGTTTCTCTGGTTTTTCTGTATTATGTAAGATCCGTTCTCCACCACCCCATTACTAAAAAAGTTCCTCTGCTATTATCAATCATAAAGGTATGTCATGATATTTTTCTTTTCTAGAAAACCTCTAGAATTTATCACATGCTATGACCAATTTTAATGTGTTTGATAATATGGAATGCTAATAGAATCCCACCATTAGAATTTCGACCATTTTGGTATGTGTTGAGTAATTCCACCTCCCACTAAAAATCCAGTGGAATTCCTCAAGTATCAGTTGAACCTTTTTCATAGGTATACATCACAACAAGACTCCATCAAAGTTTTTTTGGTAGAGGATGGCATTGATCATCGCATACTTTCTAGCTTGTATTTTATATCTATGCCTCTGATATGGTGTTAATCCTTCTGGACATATTCTAGTATTTAAATAATAAGTCAAATCAATGATCCATAACTTAGGTGAAACTTACACTTGTTATGGCTTAGTGTTGTCTACTTCTATGCACAAGTTAGAGTCTATAACAACAAATTCTACCAAGTGTTGACAAAGTGCTCATCCTCTTACCAAATTTGTTGGCTGAATTTCTACATAAAACTCTTGGATCTTCATCATCTAGCCAGCTCTCTGGTCCCCTCATTCTCCTTGAATTAAAAAATTCCTGACATTTAGGTTCACTACATATATAATAGTTTTACTCTGAGAGACAAAATACTGGAACTTATTAAGGGATTTCATAATAGAATATACATATTTTTTAATGAAATTATATATTTCTTCATGATCACGCAGAGTCTATCTAAGAAAAGTAATTGGCCTTTCATTAACATCATCTCCTTTATGTATCCCGACTATCGCATAACTTTATTTTTCTCCAAAGGCATATATAATAAATATTTAGAATAATAAGGATTTATGAGAACTGGTGCTTATGAAACAACCTCCTTGACACTTTTAAAATCATCCCTTTTGGTATCTATCCATTTGAATTCCACATATTTCTTTAACATTTGTGTCATAGGTTTGACTATCTGAGCAAAGTTGGATACGATTTTTCGCACAAAATTGAATTATCCAAAGATAGACTAAAGTCCCTTCTTACTCATAGTTAGTGGAAAATATAAGATGGTGCTTACCCTATCTGGGTCTATAGTGATATCTACATTTGATGCCACATGCCCTAGATTTTTACCTTCTTGCATAGAAAAGATAGATTTCTTTGGGTTCAATGATATCCTAGACTCTTACATTTTTTAAAAACTTGTTGAAGATACTCCACATGGTCTTATTTTTGTGATATAAGATGGTCATATCATCTAGATAGATAACAATTACCTTGTTTACCAATTTATGAAATTCTAGGTCCATTGCCCTCTAGAAGGTAGCACCAACATTAGATAGACCAAATAGCATCTATTGATACACAAATATCCCCATTTGGTGGTGAATGTTGTTTTATAATAGTCTTCATATCTAACCCAAACTTGGTTAAATCCTAAACAGTCATCCAACAGTGAGAATATTTTTTCTCCTTCCACTATATGTATTATTTGATTTATATGGGGCAAAGGATAATGATCTTTCAGGGAAAATTTATTCAAGTTTTGAAAATAAATGCAAAGCCTGATGTCTCCATTATTTTTTATAATTGGTACTAGGTTAGCTACCCATATGTAATGCTTAATGGGATAAATTATCTTGGCATTCAATAAATTTAGCAGCTCTTGCTTCATCAACACCTCTATTTTTGGATTCACTGGTCTTTGCTTCTATTGAAAGGGCTTTGCATCAGTTTCTAATTCAATGGTAAGTTGGATAACATCCTTACTATATAATTTAAGGTAATCATAGGTGCAAGAAATGATATCATCATGTTTTTTACATATTTCTTGGATCTAGGGGACTTCTTTTGTGAACAATCCACCCCTATCTTAAAACTTCTACCAAGTGAAACCTAAATTTTCTTGTAACCTTTGGAATCTATTTTAATCATGTGGCCATTCGATTGATCACCAAAAAAAACATACATTCCAAGGTGATTAGACCCTTTACGATATGATTATTTTTTAGATGGATGAACCATTCTTGTTCCTCATCATATTCACTCTTAGGAGGTCAATTAGATAAGAAATTCATATCATGGATCAAGAAATCCACTATTTTTTTATCATTTTCAAAGACCTACAAAAATATATTCTTATTTAGAACAAAGGGCCTCTATACAAACCAAATTTTTTTTACCTTGTGAATGGTATTAAACACAAATAAAAAACTTACTCCTATGGATGCTAGTATATCAACATGTTTATTCTAATCCCTTGGGATAGCTTTGATATTCAGGATCTAAAATACCTCTAATTGGTCATGTAATATGTTCCTATAAGCCTTGAGATAGTGTTGCTTACTAATACACTTCTTAGTAATTTGATTGACCACCAACTTAGAGTCTCCAAATATTTGGAGTTGCTTAACTTCAAGCTCCTCTACCTTATTTAGACCCAGGCACATGGATTCATAATTTATTGCATTATTAGTACAACTCCATGTCAATTTGTATGAGAAAACCTTTTGGGTCCCTATAGGTGATATCAATACCACTTTGGCCTCCACACCATTTTTGCATCTTGATCCATCAAAATATAGCTTCCATAACTGATGAGGTGAGAGCGAAAGCTCCTCCTGAGTAATTGACCTTTCTACCTCTAGTTTTTCAGTGGTGTAAGTGCCCATTCTCATTTCCATTATAACATTGAAGTATTTAATAGAGAACTAATCTTACATTCATAGTTCTTCTAGAACTTCTTCCATGAGGTATTCTTATTTGGTGATGACATTTATAGTGGTTGCTTTCTAATTTGCCTCCTCCAATATCTCTATTCAAAAAGAATATTTTTTGAATAAATATTCACTCTTTCATTTATATGGAATATCCATGTTGGAGTACTCAAGAGATAAATAGCCATCCAACTTGGTAGTGAACTCCCTTGAAAGGTACATTTTGAATTAAGGTTCTAGATCAAGTACCACAATTTCTTGTATTATAGTGACCTTTGGTAACCTATGAAGGACCATAGGTACATCTTTGATAACCCCAATAATTGCTAGTAGGGTACCATATAGCTACAACACACAAAGAAAATTTCTAGTGTATTCCATGCTCATAACATCATACACAACCTTGGGTATGACCATAGTGGTGGTGCCTGAATCAATCATGTAGTTATACACTACCTATCCTTCCATTTATAGAGAAAGATAAAATGGAGAGGGCCTACTTTTTTAGCCTTCCATAATTGAACTACCTTGGGATATTTTTTTTTTAGTTGAGCCTTGTTTTGGCTCTTGATAATTTTGAGAGAGGATTGAAGCAAATAAATCTACCTAGGGATCAACAAAGTATCGTACATACTGGCCCATGAAGGATTTTTCTTCAATTTCTCCACAATGTTAAAGGTGGGGATTTTGAACTACATATCCTTGTCCTTTGGAGGGTGTTCAAACTTACCTATATTCAAGAGTGACCTTAATCCTCTAGTATTTTTTCAAAGAATGTTATTTCAAATTATCTCTAGCCTTAGCTTGAATCTCACCCCTTATATGCTGAGCTTCACTAGATTTAGGGTCCCCTTTCTGCTGCTAAAAATATTTGTAAATAGGAATCTTTTGAGGAGTTTATTATATAGCTTTCCCTTCCTCTTGAGAATTAGTGGTAACCTTCAAGGGATTTAACTCCTTTGGATTCACCTATAGTGGCTTCTTCCTTAACCTTGTCAAGATAGAAAATTGTTCAATTGATGGCACCATGAAGTTGTGCTCACCATATCTGATCATATTAATTTGAACTTTCTAAACCCTTTTCATATTCTCAATGGTTACATTTTGCATGTAATAATGATGCATCATATAGGTACTCTCCCCATGGGGATCATTACATGTAGAACACCAGTAATATTATTTGAACACAGAAGTTAAGGGCTGACCCTCTTCATTGATAAGGGTAGTATTGGTTCTCTCAGGAGGCTTGGTAGTGGAGGCAGAATGATCCTTTGTTACATATAGAAATATTCTTGGCTAAAATATATTTTTAGCTTCCCTTATTTTCATCATAGTGATATTATTAGATAGATTCTTCATGAAATTATACATTTCTTGTATAATGGAAGTTTGTGGATCTAGGATATGTAATGCAAGAATTGCATGTGGAGTAGGAAGAGCTGAAATAGTTCGTAGGGTAGAAATTTCTAGGATTGTATGTGGACTAGGCTACTAAGAAAAGTTCATAGGAGGTAGGAGTGTTCGGTACGCAAGCACTGAGACAACTGGTTGTGGCTAACTATGAAGGAACTTAGGAAATATATACATTAGAGGCTTGGGAAACAATATTCCTATAGCAATGGGGACCTTGTCCACCTTTATAACTTCTTGGAATATTTAAGGAAAGGTGAGGATATTTTATTACCTTATCATCAATACCAAGTTTGAACTGAAGGCTCTTAGATAATAATATATAGCCTGCTCATTGGTTGGTCAAAGACCATATATAACTCTTTTCCAAGTACGAATGAACCTAATATTAAATTCCATGATGTCTTTTTATTACTATGAATTGAGCAATCAAATAAAATAGATCCACTTGCTCATTAAATTACTCTATTATTTTTGTTTCCAGGTCAATCCAAGAGCTTATACTCCTACTAGTTATTGGGCACTGAATTGCATCAAGCTTTACTCAAAAATGCGGCTATCTATCTTCCTACTTTCTATCCAAGCTTGCACTCGATAGCTATAGCTCAACACTCAACATTGGATAAACCAAAATAGGATTTCCAATCCAAACTATAGAGTAGGGTGGTTCCTTATCAACTTAAAAAATATGTTGACACAATTATGCTCACTTGGGGTTTTGATATTAGGGTAAGAAAAGGTTAGGGTTAGAAAGATATGAACAATAATGTACGGATAGGCTAACAACATTGCACTACAACAAAAAGATCCAAAAAACTAAATTAAGGATACATTACTCAGATCAACATTATCTCAAGTTAAATGTATTTTTATTTATTAATGAACATAGAAATACTGCAGAGAGAAATTTTTATATCCAAACAATTATAATCCAAATAACAAAATTTACCAGTATCTAGATTTTATAGAAATGCACTCCCTAAAAATAAAGATCAAACTCATAAGAAGATTTCAATTACCCTAGTAGCTAGTAATCCATTAATTTAGCACAAACTAACCATTCAAGTATTCACAAAAATACAACTTAAGAATTTTAACCTATGATATCAAATATGAAGACACAATATTTGAAGAGAATATCAATATAATACTCCTTTCATTAGTCCTTGGGAATATTTATAGTAACATAGGTAAACACACTAGAGCCGACCCTTAGAATTGAGTTTTTGACCTCTATTTATAGTTTTACAAAATTAAAATTACAAGGAACATTACAAATATTTAAATTTTATAGCTCAATAAAGAATTCTTGTTGGCATTATCTTACTAGTTCATCCTCCGAGAAATCCACTACAAGTGGACTACCATGGTAGCTCGAACTATCTGCAACTTGTTGGTAGTTTAGTGCTAACTGGAGTTCTGGTCGTTGGAGAGTGTGTATGCATCATTGATCCTTATTGGAAGCCCTCTACCATCATCAATCTATAACCATATCTAGTTCTATCTTCTTGAAACCCTCAATGCTTTGGCTTCCTCCTCCAACTGACTATCATAGCTTCAATGAGAGATTACTTTTATACTCTTCATATTTCTTAGAAAAATATCCATCATTGATCTCCCCCATCGTATGGTTAAGATTTAATCTGATATAAGCTTGTTACAATGGCGAGGGAGAACATAGTGCTATTCCACTTTAAAAAGTTAATGACATCATATTTTATGCTTAAAAAACTGTGAAACACCAATCCGACATTAAAATGCTCTAAAAGTGAAGCGAGATGAAATCCACTCTTTATCCTTCATTTTCCTTCTTTGGCGATGAAACATTTACCAATCCACACAAAAAAATTGATGATGTCATATCTCCTTTGAAACTTCTACAGATTCCATTTCGGACCGAAGCAAGTACATTGGTTAGTGAACACCATTACGGTCCTATTGCAATGCAAAGTGAATCTTCCTCCAATCTACACTAAATTCAAAGTACATCACTACCTGTTTTCATTCTGGAAGAGAGTTAGTCAAAAATATGCTTTGTCATGAATCCACATATTCTATGCTTAGCTTTCCACCTTCTATCACCATTTTGGGTAAAAATGTTCATTGCGCTCTTCAGAATCAGGCTTTCCAACACTTAGCCACTCACAAGGTATTCAAAATATCAAGTGGTCACCAATTCGTACCTATTTTATGCTGACATAACCCTTATCCTGGGCATTCATGATGCATCACCATTCCAGAGCCAAGAAAAAAAGAAACTTTGCAGAATCGCTCCAAGTGCAAAAATTTACCAAGTTTTGGGCAGACTCGTGGCCTTTGTTGTGTATCAACTCCAAAATACACTGTAAAGTGTGTGTATTGAGAACTTCATGACTTAGGAAATTTTTTCAAAGTTTGCCTAAGTATGTGGCTATTTTGGGCCTACATTCTGGTGCCTCCTGGGTGGATTTTCTTACAAAGCCATAAAGATAAGAGTCTTCTCCATTGGGCCTTAGGAGTTAAAAATGCTCATCTTAAAAAATATGATTTAAAGAATAACCTCCATACAAACATTACCCTATGAAAAAATCAAACTTATTTAGAGGGTAAAGGCTCATATAGATATGATGAAAAAAGCATCCCGAATCATCTACTTATAAGGATACTATACTAAAAAATACAAGCATGTTGCCATTATCTTCAAAAATGAGGTATAACTCTACTTATTTTATAAGGCCTTATTGCAAAAAATCCCTTCACACAAAATATTCTGCTCTTTGTGCCTCTCTAGGCTTCATACCTTTATTTCTTATTTCTATTATCAGAGTAAAAAACAAAATACAAAACTTATGCATATGTACAAAAACAAAAATAAACTAAGTGTGGTCCCCTTTCGGGACTATAACATCTCCATATTGGTCTTCCTCTTCATGGGATTCTTCCTTGACCTTTTCTTCATTCTCTTCTTCTTCTTCTTCTTCTTCTTCTTATTTAAAATAAGGTTCCTTTTGATGCCTTACTCTAGAAGAATCACCAAACAACTGAATCATCAATTTCAGAGATTGTAAATCTTGTTTCCAAGCTACTTCAAAGGGGTTTGATGTTTCTTTGAGCTACTTATAGATATATTGTAATTATCCAATATCCTCATAATTATCAGCATTCCCTTTGTTCACTATATCTTCCATGATATCTATTAATTTGGTAAAATTAACAATTAATTGGACAGCTTGCTCTTGGGGTAGTGGCTCTTCAAGAGAATCAATTCTATATTCATCCTATAAATTTTCATTGATTATTTTTTGGATCTCTTCCACGGATAACAAGTTGTGATCCTACATACATAGGCCTTTGAAGCCAACTTGAATCATTTATTTATTCATATTAGCAACATCCCTAATCACTCCCTCAATATTGTTAAACAACAACTAGGATTTCTAAAGTACTTTGTGCTTTTTAACAATGATTCTGGAAATAACTCTGGTGAGATTCCATTATTTATTAGGGATTGGTTTAGTAGAATCATTGAGTCTGCTATCAACCAACCTGTACATTTGCTCCATAGGAATCACCATAGGCTACAAATATTAGATGATCTGATCTAGCTCTCTATGAACATTGGGGAGTAAGCGGCTGGTATCATCAAGATAATCAATCATGAGCTGAAGCCCTGGATATTTCTCTTGGACTTTGAAGAGCATCTCTTTTCTAATATTCTTCAAATAAGCCTTGGAAAATCCAAAAGACTTAGCTTTCTCAATTTGAAGCTAATGTCTTAAACTTTGAATTTCTTTTGTTTTTCTTCATTCAGCTTCATTTGCTCTCCTAGTTGATCCTTGAGCTTATTAGCTTCTTGAAATTTTTCTTGCCAGCCCTTGACCTATTTTTTTAGATCCTTTTATACTTTCTTCTGTTTGCTTAGAGTATTTTGAATATTTTCAATCCATTTCTCCAGTTTTCTCACCTTCTCTCTGAATATATATATTTTTGCATAGAATGTGTCTAAGTGGTATCTGGCTATGATTAGCTCATCTTCTTCAGGAATATTCTCAATGTATTTTGTGACCTCCTCCACTCGATAATCTTGGATAGTCATTCCAGGTTTAGGATTATTTACAAGTGGAGTCATAGATATAGATACTCTCTAGCAAGACACTAGATCAAAATAAATGCTTCTTATTCTAACAACCATCCTTATAGAAGACTTAAAAATCTTTTCTGCCCATAAATCATTTGATATCTATGTGGCTACCTGCTCTTTTGGCAAAGTGATAGGACTTAAAAAACTAGCATTCAGGGAAGACAAAGATACCATAAATGAAAGGGTGAATTTAACTACTGATAATGGAGGTGTGGGAGTACTCACAATAGTCTATGTAATAACAATGGACTCTGTAACTACTATTGTTGTTGCTATTGGTAGACTCATAGGAACCGACACAAGACTAACAATTGAATGAATGGTGGTACTTGGAATGTTGTGTCCCTTTGATGGTGGTAGTAATAATGAAGATGAAATTACGGGATATGATGAAGTGGGAACTTCAAATGCTATAATTGTAATTTGAGATGATTGTGGGGGAACATAGATGACTTTTACTTCAATGAAAACCAATGAAATATGGGGTGGACTACAAGAGGAAGAAGGTACCTTTGTCACATTATCTTAACTAGAAATAGAGAGAGACTTCTTTGAGGATTCAAGAGGATGTAGAAGAGAAGAGGGATTAGAAACCATAACTTCACCTAAAGATGTAGAGTTCTCTTGCTCCACCTCTATTTATTACTATTGCGCTTAGTGAATCAATTCTTCTGTAGATGAAATAGCTACCCTTTTGCAATCTCCTCCACATTAAATCTCTAATTCTTTTAAACCTCATTTTTCCTTCTCTTTGGGGATATTTTAGTTCTTATGTGGATGAATTGAAAGGAAGTCATCTCACTCTAAGAATATTCTTCTGATGCATCTCCTTGTACTTCTCCAAATAGCAAGACTTGCTTAGAAATAGGATGCAATTCTACCAATGTTGCAAGGGTAAAATAAAGGTGGATTAACCTAAAAATCTCATCCTTCTTCCTCCAGTCAATATCTATGTCTGGAGGCTAACCCTCCAGAGATAAGTATTTAGTCCTAGACACTGCTTCGATGACTAGAGTACAGACAAATTTTTCACTAGAATATTGTATTTTACTTAGAAGTTGTTCTCCTTTAGGAAACTTCTCCACTTGTTCAGTGGTAGGATGAAATTTTTTCAAGACCTAAACTACTGTCAAAGGATTTTACTACTCCTATGTAGAGGCTTCCTGATTTGTGGGTGGAGAGAGAGATTCAGAACTAGCTTGGGTCATTTCAACTATTAACACTATGTTTCTAATATCCTTCTGCTTCCAAGTTTCATTATTTTCATTATATTTCTTGGAAAAATATTTATCAATATTCATGCCAAACTTAGACTTAGGTTTTCTAATTTCAATTCTCATTCTCCACCAATATGATATCTTAGCTATGTTCCATTGCTCCTCTTCCTCATCTTCTTCGACAATCCTCTTCGGGCTCAGGGTCCCTTTTATTTGAGGTTTTCCCTTCAATGTTACAAATGGTGTCTTCTGTAAGCCGATGACTCTTCTTTTGGTCAGGAACATAATAAAAAATCTACTCATAGAAATATAACCATAGAGTTAGTTGAACTATATTCGATAAATTCCACTCCAAAAGAGTGGTCTCATCATTATTTTTGCCTTGTTCGAAATGAGCCCTAGGCCTATTTTCAAATTTATAAGCCTTCTCTCCATTTACGGATACATTTTTTGCAATGAAGATACCATCAGGGTCATAAATCCATCTTTGGGGGATATAAAATAGACCTAACCTATCAAGGTATTGGTCAATTAGCTAAATATACCCCTTATTTGTGATGGTAATGTCCTCCACAGTGCGGTATGTAAGCAAATATTTTATCTTTCTTCAAAAACCATAATGTAAATTAATGTATTCTATTTGCCTTAAATATTCCAAGGCAAAGAACATTTCTATGACAAAATGAGGTAGGAGGAAAGGTTTACCCATGAAACCATACAAACTAATAATTATTTCCTTAATAAACAAGTACCAATCCTCTTCCTCAATACCATTTACTCTCAAAATTTTCTTTGCCAAGGGTGGTAATCTAGGGCACTCTCCATACATTATTTTCAAGGCAGGTCCAAGGAATTCCAAGTTGAATCTATAAAAAAACCCACTACTTATCAAATGAATTATCTAGTAATAAATTGGAAGGGGTTCTCCATCATTAGTTTTGTCCTTGATCGGAATCCAAGGCATATTGTCCTTAATGGCAGCATAAAATAACCATTCCAAACTCGATGAATGCCTAAAACTAGGAGCATCAGAGCCCCTTTTCATTCTTACCAACTGTTCATATATCCTCTATGCAATAAAAGCTGACCAATCAAAATAAATCACCCTAGTCCCTTTTTCCTCCACACCTTTCTCATATATTATTTCATTGGAAATGTAGTAGGATGTGGTAATTTGCTAGTAGTACACCCATCTATTAGAATCTAAACCTTCCATACAGTCCAACATAGAGAACAATACAAGGTTTGGAAATTTGTCGATAAGAATGGGGACCTTGTGGGTAATTTCTTCTTGGGATTAGCATTGAGCTGCTTGTAAACCCATATCCTAAATGACTCTCCATCATTTGCTCGCTTCTCTAGGGAATAATACCTGACATGTTCAGTTACCTTAAATGCCTTAGAATTTATAGCTGGTTCTAACCCTAGGGTGAAAATATTATGATAGAAGGAGGCAATGATACTAAAGAGGGTTATTTATTTGTGAGTTTTCACTGCTTTAGCCATTGGGTAATAAAATTTAATTATTGCAACTATTAATTCTAGATAGGGATGAATAGAATTGCAAATATAAAAGGATAAGTAATAAAGGATAGCACATCTACCTTCCACAGATAGAGCGGTTCTATTATTGTATCTATCATTAAAGCTCCTCCTAAGCTTTGTTCTCTCTGTGAGGACCATCTCCATATCTTCCACAACTTTTTCTTTGTCGACGCATAGAGGCACTACCATTCTCTATGGATTTTTGAACTCTTGTACATCCTCCGAAGCCATATTGGTAGTAACCAAACTTTTCTCTCTCTATAATTCACAAAAAAGTCTTAGAGTATTATTTCAATATTTACTGCTCTGTGGATGCAATTAGCTACTGAATGAACATTGTGTGTGTTTTTTGTTTCTTTTATTTCCTAGAGTGTGTGTATATTCCACCATTAATGTAGTTGTTGTGCAATATACCCGCTACCACACTTTTTAACTTCCATTTATTCATCTTGATGGCTCAATGGTGGCATTCTAAATTTTCATTGGTCAAAAATTCAAACCGCACTGCCACCTCACTACGTCTCTTCGAATACTCTTTGGTTCAAGCATGAGTTCATTATAATTGAATGCAATATAATTATTTCCTCTACATGTGGTATGGTTGCAAATTTACTGCTTAGCTCTGCCTTGGTTTTGAAACTGGTGAATAAGAGAAGTCATTAATTCTACTAACACTTAGCCAATTCCATGCGTGATTTTTCACCTTGGTTCTGCTCTGCTACACTTTAGCTTAGAAAATTTCCTAGATTGCAAACCCTTTTATTTCTTTTAATGTTTGTCACTCTTCATTACACAGGAAAAGGATGTTTGCACCATTCCACTAGGATTTCAGTACATTTTTATGCATATTTAGAAGCGCTCACCATTTCGCTAGGATTTACATGTATTTGACTGTGGGATGGAACCTTGCCAAATACTTTTCAACACTTAGACATTTTTTCAAGAATTTTTATTTGAAATCTTACAAAGTGCATAAATAAAGGAAAATAATAATACAATGTATATAAATATGTTACAATGAGCTCATATTTTACACAAAGTAGAGCTCAATATGAAAACCATTTACTAGAATTGGTTGTATGTTATCTTCAAGATTTTCAAGCTGGAACACATTGGACTCCTTGAACTCTACTATTTTGAATGGGCCATCCCAAAAAAAATTAAACTTTTCATGCTTGTCCGGTTTTGCTCTATCAAAATTCCACCTGAGAACTACATCTCCAACCTAGATTTTTTTTAATATGGTTGTCTTATCAAACCATGTTTTGATATCTAAGGAATGCTTTTGAAAATTTTTATGCACTTGAGCTCTATTATCTTCCAATTGTAGTAAGTGAGTTAGCCTAGTTTTTACCGGATCTTCTTTTGATTCCTCCTTTGTATTGACAAGTTTAAGTGCTGAAATCTCCAAATGGATGGGTAGCACTACCTATTTTCCATATACTAGTGCATAAGGGGAAGTATTAATGGACTTATTTATAGTAATCCTATCAGCCCACAAATCTTGGTCCAACAACAGATGCCAACTTATTTTATTTCCTTCAAGTGATTTCCTCAAAATCCTTAACAAGTTTTTATTGGTAGATTCTACAAGTCCATTACCCTGTGGATAATAATTTGAAGTATTTTTAAGAGTAATGCTATACTTACTGGTAAACTCAATATACTTGGCTCCTATAAAATCTAGGCCTTTATCACTCACCAAGGCTTATGGAACTCCAAATATCAAAATCAAATTTTCCATGAAATTGATCACATCTTGATTTGATTTATTGGTAGGAATAGCTTCTACCCATATGGTAAGATAATATGTGGCAGTTAGGATAAAATTATGCTCTAATAATTAATTAGGGTTAATAACACCTATGAATTCTAGTCCCCATTGTTGAAAATTTTCTTCAACTTGTATGGGCTTGAGGGGAATGAAGCATTCCTTGTCCTTCAAAAATATCTCTGACATTTGTCATAGGCCCTAGTGACTTGAAAGCATCAGTAAATATAGTAAGCCAATAATAACCTACCCTTATTATTTTCAAAGCTATAATACTACCTGATCTGTGTCCACCAGCTGGTCCTCCATGGAACTCTGTAATGACCCTCTTTTCCTAATCATCGTTTAAGCACTTTAGAATAACTCCATCCAAATTTATTTTGTACAGGTATTCTGGTAGTAATACATATTTCAAATCATGAATTATGTATCTCATTTGGCATGTATTTATATTGGAAGGCATATTCCAGTTTTGAAATATTTGATCATCTGGTCTACTCAATTAGATTTTTCAATTTGTACTCCATCCATATGATCTTGTATATTTTTATGATAAGCTATCACTTCTGCTAATTTTTCAGCCTCTATTAGACATTGGCATAGGGATTTGCCTCTCAAAAAATTTGTGGGATGTATTTCTATATTATATTCTTGGATTTTGGTGATCCAACTAGCCTTTTTATCTCCTAGTTCACCCTGTAGAATAAAAATTCTTACATCTGGATGAACCACATATACCTGGGTCTTACTTTGTACCAAGTACTACCTAAACTTCTTCAGTGAATTCATCAGAACAAATACGTGTATTTCAATAAAGTTGTATTTGACCTGATAGTCATGTAGTTTTTGGCTCCAAAAGAATACAAGATGCTCTTCACCTTGATCATCCTTTTGAGTAAGCACTAAAGCATAACTTTCTTCAGCTCCATATACATAAAGGATAAAATATTTACTAAAATATGGATTTACTAGCACTAGGGTTATTCCAATGGAATATCAAAAGCTTATTTCTAGATTTCAATCCACTTGAACTCAACATTCTTCCTAAGTAACTCAGATATAGGCCTAACATTTTGTGCAAAGTCAGAAATGAATTTCTTGAAAATTTTGATCTGGCTTAGAAAAGACTGCAAATTATTCTTGTTTGTAGGCAATGGAAGAGCAAGAATGGCTCTAATTCTATTTGGATATATGGCCATACCTTCTTTTGAGACCACATGACCTAGAAACATTCCTTCGTGAACTATAAAGAATAATATTTTATGATTGAGTGAAATACCAAACTCTCTACATTTTTGAAAAAACCTGCTCTAGGTGTGATAGGTGATCTTGATTATCATGGGAAAACATAGTCATGTCATTCAAGTAAATCAGAATAACTTTGTTAATAAGTTCTTCAAAGGCATAATCCATGGCTCTCTAAAATTTTGTTCCCACATTGGATAGCCCAAAAGGTATTCTATTGTGGGCAAATGTACCCCATTTTGTGGTGAATGTTGTCTTATACGGATCTTCATCATTCACGCAAATATGATTGTTTCCAGAGTAGTCGTCCAGTAATGAGAACCTCTCATGCCCTACCAATACCTATAAAATTTGACCAATTTAAGGGAGAAGATAGTGATCCTTCAGGAATGCTTGGTTAAGATTTCTGAAATCTACACACAAGTGTATATCACCATTATTTTTTCTCACGGGTACCAAGTTGGCTACCCAGGTTGAATGTTATATGAGATATATGATCTTAAAATTTAATAACTTTAAGAGCTCCTATCTCATGATGGCTTCAATCCTTGTATTTATGGTCCTTTTATTTTACCTAAAATGCTTGGCATCAGGCTCTAGCTCAATATTATGTTGGATAATTTTTTTGTCATACACCTTAAGGTCTTCATATGACCAACCCATAATGTCTTGATATTTTAGGCACAAATATTTGATATCTTCTACTTTCCCTGGTGAATATTGTACTCCAACATTGAGCTTCTTTTCAGTACCAACTTCGACTTATTTATAGATTTTTTTCTGACCTTCATGGCTTTGGTATTTTTTATCTTCATTATCAAACAAGCTCTCAAGGGTGACTAGCCCTATAGGGATGTGATTTTTATTTAGTTGGATAATGTCTTTTTGATCAATTTCTTCTAAATACTTTTCTTGGATAGTGGAGAGACATGCTTCTCTCACTAGAAAGTCAATTATTTGTTCATCACTTTCAAAAACTTGCCAAAAAATCTATTTGTCTGGTACTACAGGTCTGAAAATTATTTTGATTCCCTTGGATTTTTTGATTCCAAAGTCTATATAAGGGTTGAAGTTAGCTCCCTTTGTTGCTAAAGAATAAGCCATAGTATTATTTTCTCTGGGAACATAATTTATATTCAGGGCATCAAAGGACTCCATCGGATCCAATTTCCTATTTCTGTAAGATTTTAGGTAATTGTGCTTAATTTTGCACTTGTTCCTTACTTGATGGACTATTAACTCAAAATCGCCATATATGTTCAAAATCTTAATGCCCATGCTTTTTTATTATATTAATACAAGGCATTGGGCTTCATATTCTACAACATTATTTGTACATGACCATGTTAGTCTGTAGGCAACATTATTTGTTCCCTCTGATTGGTATTGTAAAACCACACCAGATCCTACACCATTTCTACATTTAGAACTATCAAAGTGCATGATCCATGTTTCTTTATATCTTATAGATTGATTGGATATAGTAGGGATTTTATTCTCTGATTCAGTTGAGATATTGTATGTTCCCATACTAGTTTCAAACTTACTATAATCCTCTCTAAAAGCAACTCATCATCAATATCCAACTCTTCAATATTTTACACCAGATCAAATTATTTAAGGGGATTAAGATTACACATATCTTCTTAAATTTTTTTAATATGATAAGCTATTAGTTTTTCAGGTGTTATTATTATTCTCTTTCCCTTGAAAGGAATTACCATACTAGAATAATCCATGTACAAACATCCACCTAGTTTTGCAGTAAACTCCCTTGAAAGGCATAATCCAAAGTAGGGTTCTAGATCAACCACAACTATTTCTTGTACTATTGTTACCTTAGGGGATATATGCAGCCTCATTAACACATATTTTATGACTCCAAATATATTAATAGATGTCCTATATAATTTTAATACTCCATGACAAGATCGGGTATACTCCATACCCATTTATTCACATAATGCTTTAGGCATGACTATAGTTGATGCTCCTAAATCAATCATACAATTTTAGACTACGCAACCTTCCATCCTTAGGAATATATAGAAAGGATGGGGCTTATTCTTTAAAACAATAGGTGATATTTCTTTATTTTCTTTTGACATACTAAGGATTGTAGTGGCCTACCTATTTTGTGGATACTTGTTGAGGGAATCCTTAAGCAGATCGATATGACTAGGAATGAATAGAGTGTCATATAGGCTGGATTTTTATGGAATATTTTCATCTCTTCAAAAATATTATACTTATATTTAGTCAGGGAAGGTCTTTCATGCCTTCTTCATGGCTCACCATATCTCCTTTTATACTATTGAGTGGCTTATACTCTCTATATTTTGGTAATAGAGGGGAATCTAAGCCTTTCTTGAGCCTCATCCTTAAATTTTATTTGGTCTCTTTCAGTTTCCTTATCCAGCCTCCTAGGAAGATTGTCTATCTTTTATTTACCCTTAGCTTGAGGTATGGGGAAAGTATCACTACTCTAAGGATGGGAATCAGTCCTTTTTTGAGAAGGGACTTGTAATTGCCCCATATTTTTGGGATCTACTTGTAAGGCTTTCTGGAACAACAATTAGGCCTTCTTCATCCAACTCTTTTCCAACCATGATTTGATCAGACAACCATAACATGTTTACTTTCACCTTTTGATTTATTTTAGCTTGATCTATAGCTTGTTGGACATGGTTTTGGTATATAACACAAGACTGTGAGTCATGGAGATCATTGCATACTAAACACCAAATATTAGCAAGAGTAGTATCTAAAGAACACTCTAGCTCCTCATATGTTGAATTCACTCTGATCCAAATACTATTACTAGGATCAGATCTTTGATCCTTGTTCACATATGGAAACCTCCTTTGTTGTAACCTTTCTTGGTCTCTCTTTTCCATTGAATTCATTCTATTACTCAAAGTTTTTAGAGTATTTTATATATCAAGAATAGTAGAAAAATCCTGAGATGGTTGAGAAGGAAGGGGAGGAAAGGGATATGTAGAGGATGTTGGCTTTGGTTGAGGTATTGCATTCATTTGTCGATATGGATATGATAAAGAAAGGGTATCCATGTAATAAGGGTTTGTAGTTTGACTTTAGCTACTAGTGGTTTCTATGTTATACGGTAGCACAATTTTGGGGGGGAGTCTTCCTACATTAATTAGGATGTTCTCAGCATGAACTACTGTATTATAAACTTGGAGGAAGGTATCTACTCCATATTTTTGTGTTTGCAACCCTAGATCTGATCCAAGAGCTTAGATATAATACATATATGCCAAACATGTAGTTGGTATGGCTGTGGGAGGAATTATTTTCTATGTTCTATTAAATCTCAAATTGAAATTCAAGAAAGATTCTTGTTGAGTTTTATAAATGGATGTACATTGGTTAAGAAGGGAGAAAAAGTTAGCATATTCATTAAATTCTTCCACAAAATGCTCAGCCAATGCTTGCCATGAAGTGATGGTATTATCCTCCAGGGTTCTAAACCAATACAAAATATTTCCTCTAAAGGATAGGGCTAAGATTCTTATGATAATATCCTCTTATTTTATATTGTGAATTGATGCCAAGTTTAAAATATCCTGACAGTGGTCATAGGCTATCTTTCCAGATCCATCATAAGTGGGGATAGCCTTGGATACAACCTAGGAAATGAAATTCATTTGGGCTAATCTCAGGGGATCATTTGTAATCCAACTGAGGTATTTCTATAATGGCTAATTAGGGGCCACATTTTGTGCCATATTTCCAAGTGCAAATCCTATTGGAGGGACTACTGGGTTAACTGTAGGGTTTTCTTCAAGAAGATCCTATTTTGAGAGGAAGTATTGATTCAAAATTCTGATAACTGTAGACCCTCTATAAGGTAATTCACAATAAAAATAGGAGTTAGGGTTATTCCTTTTGAAATACCTAATATACATGAAAGGACACTAGTCTACAAGGGTAATTATTTTTCTATTTTTAAGGACTAGGGAGTCACCAAGTGAATTTGCTATTCTCTACTTATAAGGTCAAGATAATTCACCAAATCTTAATTTCTTTAGGTAAAAATAAACAATAACTCATATTATGGGTTTCGTGTTCCTTGTGAACTGGTCCCACCGGGTGTGCCAAAAATTGTTGGGCACTAAATTACATCAATATTTACTCAACACTATAGTTATCTATCTTCCTAATTTTTGTTCATTCTTGCACCCGATAGCTAAAACTTAGCACAAAAAAGTTTGAGGTCATATGTCTTTTGAAACTTGTAAAGATTCCATTCTGAATCGAAGCAAGTATATTGGTTAGTGAACACCATTATGGGTCTATTTTGCTTGTTGTCATTCCAAAAGAGAGTTAGTCAAAAATATGCTTTGTCATGAATCCACATCTTCCATGCTTAGATTTATTCCTTCCATCACCATTTCGAGTAAAAATGTTCATTGTGCTCTCTGAAATCAGGCTTTCCAACACTTAGCCACTCACAAGGTATTCAAAATATCAAGCGATCACCAATCCACACTTATTTTATGCTGACATAATCCTTCTTCAAAAAGTTTTATGGATTCAAGATGCATCGCCAGTCTAGATCCAAGAACAAAAGATACTTTGTGGAATTGTTCCAAGTATAAAAATTTACCAAGTGTTGGGTGGACTCATGGACTTTGTTGCGGATCAACTCCAAAATACACTACAAAGTATGCGGATTGAGAACTTCATGAATTAGCCAAATTTTTAAAAAATTTTCCTAAGTATGTGGCCATTTTGGGCCTACACTCGACAGGTTCTATTCCAATAGAGCATTTTTCCTTTTAGGGAAATGACTATTAATTTTATCATTACAACCTCATCTTGGATGTTGTGCACAACAACCAATGATGCCACATATTGGAAATTTTCATATGTTATTTATCTAGTGCCATCATACATTGGCAGAGCTTTCAATACTTCTTCAAAAATATCATGTTGATCAACTAGGTTAAGGGGACCTTTATTATTCTAGTTTGGAATCCTCGAGTTCTGATTTGAGCCATTACTATTTGGTGAACAACAAGCACTTGGGAAAAAAGTATTGAGTGGGTATCAACCTGATATTCCTCTTGATTTTTAGTAGAAGGAGGGTTTTCAATAGCTTACGTGTGTTGCTTTCTTCCAAAGAGTAGCCCTAAGAACTCAAGTGGTTCTTTCAAAAGACTAGTCCTATGCCTTATAAACATGAAATAGTAACAGTTTTGATATGGATTTTTGGGTATATATTTAATGGAGTCACCAGGTGATTAAAGGGAACTAGATAAAACCAGGTACCATTAGTCCTCTTATTTATGCAATATGTGGGATAGAGTCCCATAGAGAATGCCAAAAAATATTAGTTAGAAGTTTACCTAAGGGTATGTATTGTGCACCCATAGACCTCAACCAATGTTGAATGTTCTCAAAACTAGAAGCTCTGATACCAATATCCAAAGAAGGTCGATTCCTAAAGGGTACTAGATAAATATACTTCAAGGAAAAAGGGAGTAAATGGAAATAAATAATATTAAAGCTAGAACTTGCATAGGATGGATTTAGTCACATCAAAATACATATAAAATATTAATACCTAATGAACACATGCAGATCATCTAACAGACCATCAAACGCTTCTAATTTGCATTTGACATACAAAGTTCAATTAAAATTCAAGAATTAGTGAATGGAACATATGAAATATAGGATGTAGAATTATTCATTCATATAGTCTCTAAAAGGGGCTCCTTCCACAAGTGAATACGATGTTAGTAATTAAGGCTAGTCAACCACCTCTACTACATGTAATTAGGATATTTTAATGAGCGAGTAAACCAGGGAAATATTAGTTATATGCACCAACCATGCACCCTTCCATTAATTGAAGTACAATACCCCTCACTGGTCATCTCTAACTACCTTTACAGTCACTGCATTAACATATTAGGCTACACAATGCTTGCTTTCACTTGCGGATAAGGACTACTTGGGTCATTAATATGACTTATGGTCTGCCATAAAGAATGTACTTACAATAGATCACTTTTGAATCACTTAATGGGCTATAAGATATTCATCGGTTGTACACAAGGTTCTTCACTGATTAGTCATTAGTTTACTGAACTACTTCTTCTATCTTGGACATGGTGCCCCCTTTATCTTGGTGAGAGATTGATATTTTCAAATTTTAGTCCACATATTTTGGTTGAGAAAAAATTTAGGCCAAATATATCCCACTATTGTTTGCCATTCTTGCACATGTTTCTACCTTAATACAAGATGGTCCTTTGGGTTATACTGTAGTCAGACCGCTTCCTTGGTTTTTGGTCCACATATATTATTTTCATTATAGCAGAGATTTGGGCTTGAGCTTAGGACCATAACTTCCCATTCTTCTACCCTTCTCTCATATTTATCAAACTTTGAGCATCAAGTACGATAGGATTTAAGGTTTTGTCATGGCCAAAGGACCTCTTGCTTTTATGTCTTCCTTCACCCTGGAAACACCATGATGGAATTTTGAGAGTATTGATAGTTTACCGCCTTCCTAGTTCCCTATCCCTTATATTATCAGAGCATATTTTTGGGACCCGCTTTGATATTATAGAATCCCAATTTTATGTTTGCCCAAATACTTTATCAAAATTTCAAACACCCTTAGGCGGACCTTCAAGGTTGCTTTAAGAGGCAATCATGCTTGTTTCTCCACCCAACATTTTAATTTTCTTTTACATAGTAGAACCTCTAAGATTGCCTCACTCTTTTTTAGTACATGGTGGGTAAAATAAATCACCCACAAGAATATTATCTAAAAAGGTACTTTAGGAGAGTAGGACTTAAAGTGGATATGATTAAAAATCTTGGCTATAAAAATAATAACTCAAGAAAATAGTTTTTGATCAAGTAATAGAACTACCATTTGATTATTGAAATATTGGTAGTTTATATTTCATGACATATTGTTTGAAATCTAGTTTGTTTCTTGGATTTGAGAAAGTAATGGAGTGATAAGTTTCTACGTGGAACTTGTGCACTTGAATGCTTTTTGATAAATCGGGTGATGGGCAGGAAATGCTTGAGGACCATTAGTTAAAGGGGACTTCTTCTCCAAAAAAAAAATGAATACAAAGCTATCGAAAATAGAAGCAAGGTGCATTATATTGATATTTTTAGAAGTGTTGATAATGGCTCAGGTATATATCACTTAATTTTGGCTAATGGTATCTAGGAATAACACTCTTTATCCTTAATAAGACTAACATATTATTCCTATGCATGTTGGGTGGACTAGAATTTCCCATTTTCCTATGCGAAAAGATCTCTCATTTGAATCTAGATGCTATTTAATTTTTTAGGTTAAAATCAAACTTTTAAAATATCTTTGGAAGATAATAATTTATTTTTGGATGAGTTATTTATATACTATTGATTGAAGCTTTGGTGAATATTGTGTTGTAGATTATTATCTCTAAGGTTATATAAATGTTTTCTATTTGACTGAATGTATTACAGTGGAGAATGGAAGCATTATTGAATTCCTTAAAATGAGTACATGAGAATTAATAGAACATACCTATATTCCTTAGCTTGCTTAGATATTAAGAGAACTATACTTTATTGGAAATTTGCTTGCATTCCTTTTAATAGAAACCATTGATTTCCTAGATTTCCATTGGATACAACTTTATAATTGTTGGTTGAGAAATATATCTAATAGAAAGGTTTGTGCAACTACAGATGCTAAAAAACATTGAAATATCGATGAGCTCATGATAACTGCAGTGGTCAATATCCTAAGGAGGTCAATTCCTTGTAGTCCCAACTAACTATTCCTAATAGCAAGGGGGAAAGGTTGCTGATAGAAATAAACTAAACTATAGCCAAAACTTAAAGTGGTACATATTAATAAAAATCAAGACACATGAAATAACAAGGATATGCAACTAAACAACCAACTACCTAATAGACCAGCTAGTTGCACAAACAATCACAAAGTAATTTATCTTAATCTATTGTATCTTAATAAAATCATGAATTCTAGACAAGTAAATGAGTACAACGAAAATTCAAGATTCAAACTTATCACCATAAATACTTAACATACTTAAATTAGAAATATACAACCATAAATACATTCATTCATACTATGCAAATGAATTAAACCAGAGGTCAAATAGTAGTTTGTTTGTATTAATATGCAATGTCTATTTTTATGCATGAATTGTAAATGCCTAAGAGCCGACTAGTATTCATTCTACATTATCATATATATAGATATTTCACAATCCTATCATTATCAAAATATATTATGATTTGGAAATAGAATGCTATTGTGTTAGAGGTATTACCCACTGGTTTGAATATTTAGAAGTATGTCTGCTCCAATTACCTCATTATAGCCTACCAATCTAAAAAAAATTTGTATTATGTTGAGTAGTACCAAATCCATTGCTTGCACCCGGTTCATTGCTTTATGTTGATATATTTTGGATAAGACACCTTATCACCTACATGATGTTATGAGGATAACCACCCCACAAAGATTCTTCTAACATATCTTATCCTCTAGGTATCCTAAGATGGTATTATTCTATGTGCAAGTGGTCCAAAACTGAATTTTATTAGGCCGACTACCAAGATTATGCATTGTGAAGTCATGATATAATATATTTGACACCCTAGAGGGCTCTAGCCATGTAGATGGGGTTAATTTAAATTAACATTTGTTTATCTCATTTTCCAACAACATTTGGTACCAGGTCAACGATTGGGTATCCATTCGATCATTGAATAGGCAAAATATTTTGGCCCTCCAAAATTAGATCCTAGCAATAGGTCAAGGAATTAGTGTCCTTCCAAGCTTTAATCAGGAAAATATCTTTCAACCTCCTCTAGATTTTATATTTGTTGACCTCTGGTCTTTGGGTGGGCAGTTGGCCATCTTTCGGATCGTCGTTGGGTTTAAATATTTTGATAATATTCAAACTTAGAAAAATATGAATTAAATGCATAAATATTTTGTTTTATGCAATGTATTTCTTTTCAGTACCTTTTTTCCAAAGTGCATGTGGGTAGTGATCCAAAAACATCGACATTCTTGGTAGCTCCCAGGGGCTTTTTATATCATAAAAGGTGGAGGACCCAGATCAATGTTGCTTGCAACTAACAGATCTTTTATGGTGGATTTGATGTTATCTATCCTTATTTATTTCTTAATGCTCCCTCGGTAGCTATACTACATGTTTTACCATTCCATTGGGATTTTTGAAGAACATAAACTTATACTCAAAAGGGGGGTGAATAGTATAATACCACTTTTTAATTTTATTTCCAAATCAATATTATGCAATGTATCAATAGTAATATCAACAACGATAATCAAAGCAATGCATAAATAACCACACAAAATAGAGACACCAATTTAACGTGGTTCAACCAATGTGGGCTACTCCACGGAGAAAATATTTCACTAATATTTTCTCAATAAATATATTGGGAATCCTTTCCCTATTACAATATTTATGAAGCTCTATCCAAAGGAGACTAACCAATCCCCTAATCAAGTTTATGGATCTCTATCCATAGGAGAACTCATTTATCCTTTGCTTTGGATGGTGATATTCTAGAATAACTACTACCTCCACTACTCTGGCTAATGGATCTCTATTCACTGAAGACTCTTATCCTCACTCAGAAGACATGTCCTCACTACCCTAGCTAATGTATATCTATCCTGTAGAGATTATCATCCTCTATAATTTATCACCACCAAAGCTTGCTCTTAGCTCTGTCTCAAATCTGCACTAAACACAGTCCTTCGATCTAGCATAAATTTGCTCAATATTTGTCTCTGGTCTGGCACAAACCTATCCTCAAATCTGAACTAAACTCCATCCTTAAATGTGTAGTAAAAATAGTCCTTCACTATAGAACAAATTTATCCTCAATAGCTATCCTCAATCCTTAACACAAAACTTGAATTAATCTCATATCAACTCTAATATATCTACCCCAAACCTTAAATTAAGGTTTGAACAAATCAATCAATAAATTCTACTCACAAGTATTCTCAAATACTTACTTCAAATATATCTTGTAAGCTTCCAAAAAAGCTCACATTAATCTGTCCATGAGTCCTCTCTAAGAGTTGCCTCAAATACGCTAAACAACCTATGTCCTCAAATATGTTGTAAGCTTCCACAAAAGCTCACACCAATATCATAGAAACATATAGAGAATTGTTAGAGACTTAATATACTTCTTACTCAATCACTTTCAATCTCTCTTTTATCATATAAAGATATAGATAATTGTTAGAGAATCAATATGTTTCACACTCACAAACACTCAACCTATTTCTCAAATCAATTCAGAATATGGAACAATTTATTTCACAGAACTTGAACTATCACTTCAACACTTCCACTTGACTAGGTTCAACCAAATCTACTAAAACAATCACTTAATGAAACATTGCTTGCTCACAAACCCTAGTCCAAGCATATGAACATCCACTCAATTATTTCCAAGAAATGCTGATAAAACAATCTCACATAACAATGATACTCATGATCTTTCACAAACCCTAGTTCAAGATAGTTCACAACTTCACATAACAATGATACTCATGATATTTGCACAAAACCTAGTTCAATATAGTTCTCAACTTCACATAACAATGATACTCTTGTTTTTTTCACAAATCCTAGTTCAAGCATATGAAAGATTTACTCAATATTTCCAACAATGCTTATTAAAAAAGGTTTCTAGAATCGACTTTCATTCCAAAAAAACTAAAGTAGACGCCTTTCACTCCAACCTAGCATTCACAATATCCAACAATTACTCTCTAAGAATATGTACCCATTACTTGATGTGGAGTAGACCTTAAAAACCTACCCCAAATATAATCAACCTCTTTGCCAATATCAAGGGTTAGATGACAAAAATACTCGTCAAAGATATTTATCAATACAAAAATAATAGCACTCAATTACACCTTATTACTCCTTGAAATTAGCAATCATAAAATTATACACAAAAATAATTACTCAATTACACCTTATAATCTCCAAATTTAATTAACAACCTCCAAAAAAATTAAACTTTCAAAATAATATTGCCTACCCTTTTATCTCCCTCAAATACTCAATATCCAAATTAATTTAGGCAAAAATAAACTTTATAAACCATACAAAATATTTTATTTTTCAAACCTTAGCACATCCCAAGTAATCAAGCGACCAAGGAAATTAACATCAGCGCATACCTTTAACACCAGCTAAAAGACCTCGATGGGTTTCGAATGCGAGGCTTCCTCCTACCAAGCACCTTATCAAGATTCTAGCCTGCCACATGGGTTACGAGCCTCTATGCGAATGGAAAGGCATAAACCTTCCCTTTATTTCCTTCTGAATGATGTGACATAGAAAATAGAATGCACTCTTCACTTGTAAAATGACACTCGACGGGTTCAAACCTTGTTCTCCCACATGCCACATGCCTTAACACAACCTACCGTCACCAACTGCGCTACATAGCACTATGCGAAATAAGAGGATCCTTGCTCCTACTTGTCTTCGCTGCTATCATCAAAACCTCAAAACACATGAAATTCAATATTCTTTCCTTCCACATGAATCTAGGAGGCATTAATTAAATTGAATGCATTGGGATACTTTGAATTAGTGCCCTCCTTTTATACACAAAGACCTCGTACCATAAAATGTTGGTGCTAAATCAAATTTCAAATTTGATTTTAATTTAAACCTTATAACCCACTTTAGGGTTATTTAAATTAATATAAATTAATTTATAATTAAATTAAAATTAAGTTATAATTAACTTAAATAACTTTGGAAGTTAATTAAATTAATTAATAAAATAATTTATAATACAAATATATTATTTAATTTATAATTAATTTAAATTTCCCTTTTTAATATTATAATAAAATATTATAATATTATTTTCTTAGGCCTCTTCTTTGCACTTTGCACCACATCTGACCACTTGGAACTAGATCTGACCATATGGAATCAGACTCTCCTTTTTGCATTGATTACAAAACTACTTCTTGCACTGCTCATTGAAACTAACTTTTGACATCAATGACCACTCACTCTTGACATCAATGACAACTCATATACAAAATATCCAACAATCTCCCCCTTTGTCATTGATGGCAACCCAATTATATTTTCCAATTTCCTTAACCTTTTTTTGTTCTACTCCCCTTGGAAAATTGCTCCCCCTTACTCAATGCTCTCCCTTAAATCAAATCTCTTCCCATTTTATATCAATGGAAAAGGGTCACCTTTGGGACTCGAGGCTAAGAATGAGACTCTTAGCTTAGCCACTTCCCACCCTCCTCTTGAGGTGGTTAATTTTGGGGTGGGATTATTTTGATTCCTAGCATGCACTGATATTTACCTTTGTCCACTTTCCTTCTCATCTGATCCTTCTAATTCCTCTGACTGTTCTTTTTCCCGCTTGTCTGGTATTTCTGCTCTACACCACTTTTTTGCATGTCCATAATTATTACACTTGTAACACTTAATATTGTTATTCCTTGGAGGTGCAAATATCTTAGGATTTCTCCTGGTGAAGCCATATCTATTCCTGTCATGAACCCTGCAATTCATTGCCTTATGACCAAACTAATTACATGAGTAGCAATACCCATGAAAAAGCTACCTATTTCTAAAGTTTCCATATTCTTGTCTTTCATGTGTCCTACACTGTAAAGCCTTGTTCCCATATCTGTGACATGAGAAACATCGTTCATTAAAATTTACTTGCTTTGACCTCATTGGTCTCTTAGTCTCTTTTACGCTATGTTGGTTCTTGTTCCATATGTTTCTCATTTGTGCATTATTCCTTTCCTTTTTTAACTTTCTATTGTCGAATTCATTCTTAGATGTCTCAATTTATCTTACATTATCTTCTTCTTAAGTTTCTTCTTCCTCAGAACTTGAGGTTGAATCCTTTTCTTATTTCTTTTGTACGTATTCAAAACCAAGACTTGTTTTGTTTGTTGACCGTATTTGTACCTTGATCATATTATCTATGATATTTAAGCTCTTTACAAAACTGTGTAACCTATCCTTAGACTATTTTATTTCTTCCCTTAGTAGATCCAATTCATGTTCTAACCTTTCACATTATAAGACCTTTGCTTATAACTTATCCTTGAACTTCTTTGTCTTAGCCACTGAGTTTTTTAGATCCTCTATAATATTTCCTTTATCTTCATCACATTTTTGAAACTGAAGCTTAAGTTGGAAGTTTTGTTTGCTTACCTTCTTTAATGTGTTAAGAGCATAAATAAGCTCTCCCTCAAGATCAACTTCTTCTTTATCTGATTCTTCCTCTATTTGTTTACCTTTAAAACATATTCATTCTTTTCTGACTTGTCTTCTATTAGGATCACCTCCTTCTTCTTCTAGTACCATTAGAATATTCTGTTATGGTCCTTCAAGTGTAATTTCATATTCATCATCACTAAAACTAAAACCATTCTTTGTACAACTATCTTCAAGATGTCCAAAGTTGCCACATCTAAAATACTTGAGAATTATTGGTGACCTTTTCTTAATTTCTTCTTTTTCTTATGTAAGAAATAGAAATTCATATTTATCATTATCTGTGAAACTATTATCACTATCACTTGAGTACTTACTTGCCTTATCTGCATAGTAACTCCTCTTATATATTTGAAAGAAACGTTTTCCTTGTTCGCCTTGTCCATCCTTGCCTTTCATTTGGTACCTATATTTTTTTATTCCTTAATATTATGATCCTATTTTTCTTCATCGTTGCTATTTATAGCTTCTTGAAAATCAGTTGCATAGTGGCCATATTTTCCATAATTGAAACATCTAACATATTTTGCATCTTTAAATCTTCTTGGATACTTATTCCTCCTACCATAATTTGCTTCTGCATCACTGGATGACTCATTTATTGAATCTTACTTCTTTCCCTTTGTCTTCTTAGTAGCTTTGAAGGCTTCTTTCTTCTTGATATTAGGTTTCTCTTTTGTTCTCATCTCAAAAGTTGTAAGAATATTAATTAATTCATCTCTTATCAAAATATCATCATCTTTTGATTCCTTTATAGCAGAAATATTTTCTCTAAACCTTTTTAGGAGAGATCTTAAGATCTTATCACAAACATCAAATTTTTGAACCTCAAGTCCAAGTCCTTACATGGCGTTAACAACCTCATCTACACGAAGTAGATAAGCACTAATATTTTACTCATCCTTCATTCTTAATTCTTCAGATTATCCTTTGAGATTTTGTATATTTACATTTTTGAAACTTTTATCTCCTTCATATATGCTTTGCAACTTATCCCAAATTCCTTTTGCTTATTTGCAATGCTTAACATTTATGAATTTTATTCTATGCAAACCTTTCAAAATTACATTAATTTCTCTTGAATTGTAACGATGTAAAATCTTACAATCTTTATCTATAGGTGGAGTAGTTGGTGGTGTGTATCCATTTTCAACTACTTCTCATATTTCATTGCAAGTGTCATCGGGTGAATATTCATTCTCATACTCCAAAATATATAATTGCTTCCATAAAATACAAGTGTTGAATTATTTGAGGATACATTATTAGAATCCATTGTGTTCATAATATTTTCCTTAAAGTTATTAAACTCTTTTGAAGGAACCCACTCTGATACCAATTGAATAACATAAGCTTATACTGAGAGGGGGGGTGAATAGTATAAGACCACTTTTTAATTTTCTTTTCCAATAAATACTATGCAATGTGTCAATAGCAATATCAACAATAGTAATCAAAGCAATGCATAAATCACCACAGAAAATGGAGACACCAATTTGACATGGTTCACCCAATATGGGCTACTCCATGAGAGAATATTTCACTAATATTTTCTCAATAAATCTCTTGGGAATCCTTTATCTATTATTATATTTATGGACCTATGTCCAAATGAGACACCAATCCCCTAATCAAGTTCATGGATGTCTATCCATAGGAGAACTCATTTCTCCTCTACTATGGCTGGTGATCTTCTAGAAAAACTACTACCTCCACTAAACTAGCTAATGGATATTTATACACTGAAGACTCCTAGCCTCACTCAAAATACCTATCCTCACTATCATGGACAATGGATATCTATCCTCTAGATACTATAATCCTCTATACTCGGTCACCTCCAAAGCTTACTCTCAGATCTAAAATCCACACTTAACGCAGTCCTTCGGTCTAGTACATAACTGCTCAATCTCTATCTCTAGTCTGGCACAAACCTATCCTTAAATTTGCACCAAACTTTATCCTCAAATCTACACTAAACATAGTCCTTTAATATAGCACAAATCTATCCTCAATATCTATCTTCAAGCCTTAACACAAAACTTAACTTAATCTCAAATCAACTCTGCTAGATCTACACCAAACCTTAACTCAAGTTTTGAACAATTCAATCAATCAATTCTGCTCACAAGTCTTCTCAAATACTTACCTCAAATCTGTCTTGTAAGATTCCACAAAAAATCACATTAATCTGTCCACAAGTCCTCTCTAAGACTTACATAAAATTTGCTCAACAATATCTATCCTCAAATCTGTATTGTAAGCTTCCATAAAAGCTCACACCAATATCACAGAAACATATATGGAATTGTTAGAGACTCAATATGCTTCTTACTCAATCAATTTTAATTTTTCTTTTTATCACTGAAACATATAGATAATTTTTAGAGACTCATTATGTTTCACATTCACAAACACTCAACCTATTTTTCAAATCAATTCGGAATATGGAACAATTTGTTTCACATAACTTGAACTATCACTTCAACACTTCTAGTTGACTAGGTTCAACCAACTCTACTCAACCAATCACTCAATGAAACAATCCTTGCTCACAAACCCTAGTCCAAGCATATGAACACTCACTCAATTATTTCCAAGCAATATTGATAAAACAATATCACATAACAATGATACTCATGATCTTTCACACACCCTAGTTCAATATAGTTCACAAATTTACATAAAAATGATACTCATGATTTTTATAAAAACCCTAGTTCAATATAGTTCTCAAATTCACATAATAATTATACTCATGTTCTTTTCACAAACTCTAGTTCAAGAATATGAAAGCTTTACTCAATATTTCCAAAAATACTTATCAAACAAGGTTTCTAGAATCAACTTTCATTCGAAAAAAACCAAACTCAACAATGCTTATCAAACAACCTTTTTCACTCCAAATTAGCATTCACAATATCCAAAAATCACTCTCTAGGAAGATATTACCATATTTTTTTTATTTATGAAGAGTAGACCTCAAAAACCTACCTCAAACACAATCAACCTCTTTGCCAATCTCAAGGGTTAGATGACAAAAATACTCCTCAAAGATATTTCTCAATACAAAAATAATAGCACTCAATTACACCTTATTACTCCTTGAAATTAGCAATCATAAAATCATACACAAAAATTATTACTCAATTACACCTTATAATCTCCAACTTTAAATAATAACCTCCAAAAAAAATAAACTTTCAAAATAATATTGCCTACCCTTTTATCTCCCTCAAATACTCAATATCCAAATTAATTTTGGCAAAAATAAACTTTATAAACCATCAAAAATATTTTAATTTTAAAACCTTAGAACATCTAAAATAATCAAGCGACCAAAATAATTAACATCAGTGCATACCTTTAACACTATCTAAAAGGCCTCGACAGGTTTCGAACGTGAGGCTTCCTTCTACCGAGCATCTTATCTAGGTTCTAGCCCACCACATGGACTACGAGCCTCTATGTAAGGAGAATGCGCAAGCCTTCCCTTTATTTCATTCCAAATGGTACGATATAAAAAATAGAATGTGCTTTTCCCTTGCAAAATGACACTCAGTGGGTTTCAAACCTTGTTCTCCTGCCTAACATACACCTTAATGCAACCTGCATTCGCCAACTGTGCTACACAACACTTTGCAAAATAAGAGGAGACTTGCTCCTACTTGTCTTCGTTGTTGTCACTAAAACCTCAAAACATGTGAAACTCAATATTTTTCCCTTGTGCATGAATCTTGGAGGCATTAATTAAATCTAATGCATTGGAAGATTTTGACTTAGGATTTGCCCTCCTTTTATACACAAAGACCTTGTGCCATAAAACATCAACGCTAAATCAAATTTCAAATTCAATTTTAAAATAAACCTTATAACCCACTTTATGGTTATTTAAATTAATATAAATTAATTTATAATTAAATTTAATTTAATTTATAATTAAATTATATAAATTTGGAAGTTAATTAAATTAATTAATAAATTAATTTATAATTAAATTATATTAATTAATTTACAAATAATTTAAATTTCCCTTTTTAATATTATAATAAAATATTATAATATTATTTTTTTGGGCCTCTTCTTTACACTTTGGACCACATCTAACCATCCGGAATCAGATCTGACCATTTGGAAGCAGACTCTCCTTTTTGTATAGATTTTTTAGCATAGATAGTAGTTCTATTATTACCCAAATAATGTAATAAGGGGGGATGTTAGTGTATAAGCTTTATTATTACATTATTAGTCAATGGTTAGTATTGTTGTAACCACTACTATTTAGTGATTTGTTAGCTCTGTAACCAACGGGCTAATATAAGTGCTCTTTGTAGTATTTAAACAATGCTTGATTAATTATAATTATTTTGCTTTCTGACATGGTATCAGAGCAGGCTCCGCTCTTGGATTGTGGGCTCCGCTACTGAGTTGGTTGTTTTTTTGTGAGGGTCATAGATTTGGATAGGCACCATTTGGATATTTCACACCATTTGAGGGTTAATTCTGAGTCAGATCTAATCTATGGCGATCTGCTCATTTCAGGGAGAGAGGACCTTGTAAGGCGATCAACATTTCGCTGTTGACCTAGGGCAAAGCTAAGATCTGCATTGGCAGACTGATCCTATGCCATGGGGTAGCAGCTGTGATATTACACCCTAGACCTAGACTCAGAGTACGTACAATTAGACAAAGTTAGCAGACACAGCCTACATGAACCTCTAAGGACTGGGGGTGCTCGTTACATCTGAGCCTAATTGACGATCGACATGACAATAGAGGACTTTATGGGGAATATAGTGAGCTGACCAGGTGGAACTAAGATCCCTATAGTGATGTGGATCTAGACAAGACAAGATGGTGGACTAGCCAACGAGGGGACCCTATACAAGTGGCAACAATGCGGGGACTCTAGACAAGACATCAGGACTCATATGAGTACTTAATATGGGTGACCAATCTAACTGGTGACGAACAAACACCTAGCACCTAGGTTGACTGCATGGATCTCAAAGAAGAGGGGTCACATGAAGAGAGGCTCTTCGAGGGCTTGACTACCTGAAGGTAGTCACTATATTTCGTGGGTACTTTTCTATTTAAACACCCTCTTGAGCTCTAGTGTCCTAAATGTGGGACTAATGCGTCCGACATCTGAAGAATGATTCCTGCCATTAAACCAGTCTAAAACTAGCTATCTTTGTCTTTGGATGATCATGCATAGATGGATTGCCCATAGCCATTAATGGAATAGTGCTCGCTGATGCTCTTAGCTAATCATTGATTAAACTAGCCACTCACGTGATATTTTATAGGATACAATTGGCTCTATGCAACCATTCTAAGTTTTTTTGAGCAAGTAGATATGCCTTTCGATGCTTGATTGCCATTAATAGTGCATACTGAAGTCAATTTTCACCCAAGAAATATGATTGGATGGTCAAATATTTACCATCAAGGGTTAACAAATAATGAATAATCACATCGTGATCAAAAAGGGTTGGAGGACGATAGGTGATTCACTGGGAAGCAGACGCTAAATTTTGACAAGTGTAGGAAGTCTTTGTAGATGTCATTTTGTGGACTAGTAGTTTATCTTTATAGAATGGTGGCTCATGCTTTGTCTTCAGGATCATAATTCCACATAGTGGCACTATGGGTAATTTTAGTGCTGACAGTTTGGCTTCCAGATCTTGATATTATTGTAGATATCTCCTAGATATAATTATATGTTTCACCTGAACCATTGTCATGAGTAGTTGTACTTTCTTATTTACTTGGTTGAGGGTTTTCTATACCACATACACTTTTTTATAGTATTACAAACCAAACACCTAATTAGTTACATAGTAAAACAACAAGTATTGGAATTTGAAGAAGCCATATAGTATGATGATGGTACTCTATTCCAATAAATACCAATCTTATATCTCCCACAATTTTTTCTTGAGTTTATCAATTGCTTTAGCTGAAATACACGAACACCTTCCATAGATTACTGCTAATACAAGTCCTAAGAATTCCTTATCGAATTCAAGGTATGGAAAGCCATCTCTGAGAATGTGGATCCAGTCCATTATTGGGTGGTCCTTGCCTTCCTTATCTATATTTTATAGTGGGATGCTACTCCTATTTGAAAATATCATATAGTAAAAAAATAGCCAAGCTACATACAAGTAGTAGATGAGCATGCCACACTTTTTATCGTTGAATGACTTTAGTTGGTATTGAATGCTAACTATTAGGAATTATGTCCAATCTAGTGTGATGGAAGAAAAAACCTGCATTACTATATTGGAAATACCGAACTAGTATGGATAAGCTATAACACCATTTCTCAATCCCAATATTATTGCCAACATGGATAAAATAACTTGTGCTTCATGAAATAATTTATCCAGACTCTTAGGATTATTCATATAATCATCTAGTAACTTACCTCCAATTCTGATAAGCCAATATCGACCTAGGAAACTTTGTATATACCTTCTTTTCTCCTCCACATCAATTTGTTTTATTTGGATATCCAAGATACTTTCTACTGCAAATGCTATCTTTATGAATTATTTGTTAATAGTAAACAAGCACTCAAAATTACAATCACATATTGTGTTAATATTTGGATCATAGAACTTGGCAATTGTATGTATGGGCTCTGGGTATGGATGTACCCATTCTAGAACAAATTAGCTCATGTTTGAGTGGTAGGTTGCACCACCTGAGTGTAGTCAAAAAAATATCTTTACATTTTCTTTGTAGATGATTCAATTAATTTTTATTTTGGGTTGAATTGTGAGTATCAGATCTTGGATTCCTTCCAGCTTGTCTATTAATTCATTGATGGATTTATATATGGAAACACTCTTTTTACCTCATACCATTATTTTGACATGACTTCTGATTTGGTTTTTGCAACTGCTCTTTTGTTGGTTCTCTACAAATCTTGTAATGATCTTATTTTGCAATAAATACTCTAGAATATCATGAAAAGAGGGCACATCTGATATAAAATATAAGAATTTATAGTGTCTAGAAAGAGCCTTCAATGGTTAGGTGACATTAATGCTTTAATGAGGTGGATTGCACTTGCCAAGGAGGATTTTATAATGAAATAATTATCCGCTTAGAGAGATCTAACAAGTTCGATTGGGAAGGGTGCCACCACGTTATGCTAGCCAATTGCATTCTAATAGGTCATGCTTAATAGCCAAACGGTCTCTTCATATTTGTATAATTTTATTTAAGGCTACATGATTTTATGAACCTATGCCTTTTCAGTAGATCTCCCTAGGATAACCAATCATTAGTGCATTAATTTTACACATTGCATTTAGCAGGTCATACTCCAATGGTTTTGAAGTGTTTATATTGGGTAGGGTGCAAAGGATTATTATTATTTAAGATACATGCTAGGCATCTCAATAATTCCTCAGACTTGTCATGTAATGACTTAGCAAATATGTAGTAGGAGATTTCACAACCCAAGGCATCAAACAAGACAATATTTTAATACCCTTTTTTGCACATTTATTTGAAGTGGGATTAATTCCTCAATGTAAAGACAAAATTTATACTTTATAAACAATTTATAGGTGTCATATTTAAATATATATAATTAATATACCACTTTTCCTATACACAATGCTTGAGATGCTGACCATTTACCGAAGTGAATAGTAAATGATCGTCCAACTAGTGCAACTGAATGATGGTTGACTTTTTTCTTTGCTCTATTATGTATGGGCTAGACCATATAGGATTACATCCTTCATGTGTGCCTAGGTTTACTCTTTCCAAGTCTCATTTGAGCAACAAATCATCCTCCTCAAAATTAATTACTATTTTTAAAGGGTAAAACTCCCCCAGGTCGATATCTCTTATGGAAATCAATTCCAGAGATTCTAACTTTATTGGAAGTATATCCTCTCCTTCATAAACCTAGGGATAGAAAGGTGTCTTCAAAGACCTTTCAAATCCTATTCGATCAGTCTGCAATATTTGATCCAATAGAAAATACCAACTTTTGAGGTCATTTTTGATGTTCCTCTTGATGATATTTAGAATATTTTTGTAGGTGGATTCTATCAGAAGTTTTAAATTCCTTAAGGATAGTAACACATTTTTTATCATATTTTGTATTTCCTTGCCATATCTAAGCTCTTTTATTTTATAGAATATTTGGAATTATCTAATATTATGGTGGTTGGAATTTGAAATCCAAGGATCAATACTTCAAGAAATTTAATCACCATATGTTGCTCAAGATGATTGGTAGCTTCTTGTTTCACCAGAGCCTCAATTTTGGAGTTTCTTGATCTTAGTTTCTATCAAAATGGATTTTCATCTGGTAGTATCTCTATGGTGCATTGATTGATATATTTATTGTATATTTTCTAATTATCATAAGTCCATGCTATGACATCATTAGATTCTTTACACAACCCCATAATCTGTTTGACTTCTTCTTCTGAGTAGTGCATGTCAATTTTGATATCCCTTTTGGGCTCCATATGTATTTCTAGATAACTATTTTTGTCAACCATTATCCTATGAGAAACTAGTATATCATAGTTGTCACATGTATTATCTAAAATCATTAGTTATTTGGGTATGATTTTCCTTTTTTCACCACCTTGCACTCCTTACAATAGTTGACCATTCCATATTTTATCTCGATCAAGAGTTTCACTTGCTATAATTGTACTGTCAACCTCTTTTGGCCTTGTGATTGAGTAAGTACCTATCCTTGTTTCAATCATGGCATTGAAATATTACATGGAAAATTGGTCTTTTGGTTTTGGGTCATCTACTAATTCTCCCACTAAGTTTATTTCTTTAGTGCTCAAGTTCATCACATCCATTTGTGACTCTTCTCCAAGCCTCTCAATGTGAAATGAGAATGGTTTTTTACCCTTGAAATAAATATCCGTATGGGAATAATAAAGGGATAAGTAACCACCCAATTTAGAAATAAATTCTCTTGAAAATCACATCCCAAAATAGGGTTCCATGTTCACCACCATAATTTCTTGAATAATGGTGATTTGGGGCATTCTATGCAATTTGATTGGGGCATACTTTATTACTCCAACTATCCTCACTAGTGTCTAATCCAATTGAAACACTTTGAGACTACTCTAGTGTATTCCATACCCATTATTTTATAGACTAATTTTAGAATGATATTGGTGGCTGCTCTAGAATCAATCATGCTATTATGTACCACCCACCCTTCCATATGTAAGGAAAGATAAAAACGAGGTGGCAAGTTATTTATAGTTATTGAAGTAGGTTGGCCCTGAGATAAATTCAACTTTTTTGGTTGCTTTCCTTGGTTTTCAATTTATTTGAGATAGGCCTACAACATATCTATTTATCCGATAATGAGGAGTGTGTGATACATGCTGATTTTAGATGGGATTTTCTTTAGTTTATTTATAATATTGAAAAATAGAAGACTCTGATTGTTTCCTCAGCTACTTTATAGGTTCCTCATATTTATCCTTGTAATCCTAGGCCACTTTAATACTCTGACGTTTGGTTAGGTAAGGATACCTTAATTTCTCTTTATCTTGCTACCTTCCTTTACCCTCCTTTGCTCATTTTTTTTCCTACTGGATTACCTTTTGGGTCGGGGCCATCAAGGGTATAGTCTTCTTCAGAATATCTCTTGGTTTGGTATGTATGTTGAAAGGATATAAAGTTTTAGGATCAATAAATAAATATTTCTTCCTGAATATGGTAAGGATCACCACTTGTTCTTCAATTAGAACAACGAAATTGTATTCATCTGCTTTTCTCATCATGTTAACTTGCCATTTTTGTGTACTTTTGCTTTCTCAATGGTAATGTTCTGGATGTAGTGTTGATGCATCATGCATGTTATTTCACCATGAGGATCGTTATAGGTCGAGCACTAGTAAATAGACTCAAATTCTAAATAAGAAGGTTCTTACTCCTAATTGGCATACATGACATTCAATATTTTTGAGGGCTTGTTAGTGGAAGCAACCTAATATTTTATGACATATGAAAACTTCTATGGCTAAAATTTACTCTCATATTATCATCTCTTCATGGCTATGGCCTCATTTGTGAGATTCTTAAAGGTTGTTGTTATAACCTAAACAATAATTGTCTAGGAATATGGGATTGATAATGCTAGAGTAGTAACAAGTTTTGGGAGTAGTCATACTATTGAGAGATTAGGAAACACTTATTAAGTTAGATTAGTAGGCCAGGATGGGACATTGACCATTGGGTTGTATACCAAGAAAGATCTTAGGGAAGCCAAAAATGGTGGTTGTTGTTGAGAAAGTTTTGAGTATATGGGTATTACAATTTTTGGAGGCAATATTCATAAAATAATAAGGTATTTATCAAATATTATTGATTCTTGAAAAACCTCTCAAAATGTTTGTACATGGGATTGCCTTATGTACATCCCCAACTCAGAAGGAAATATCCTTAAATAATGGTGTGTTGTTTGTTTTTCAGTTGAGCACATGACTTGCGTTACTCTCTTCCATGTTCAAATGAATCTGATTTTGAATTCTATGATTTACTCTTATGGATGTCTTTGGATTCTAGTGAACTAGTTCATTAGAGAGAAGGTATCTTCATTTTCATTGAATTACTTAATCAATTTGTTGGCGAGTGCATTCCATGAAGTTATGGTTAGATCTGGCAAGGTCTTATACCAGTATAACATATTTTATTTTAATGGAATTACCAACATTATTATCATGATATATTCATATTGGATATTATGTATGATAACTAATGCTGCCACATCTTGGAAATGTTCATACAATATTTTTAGTACCATCATATTTTGGTAATGCTTTCAAGGTAACCTAGGGAATATAATTTTGGTTTGGTATATTCAAAGGTATAGCATGGTTCCATGTTGGGCAACATTGATTTGGGTTTACAACTATTATTATTGGTGCAAGAGTATGGGCTATTGGAGTTTTGTTAGTAGTAACTAGAGTGGTTGTACTAGTCAGATCTATTACTAGAACCAGAGATGGTGTTGAAACATGTGGACATATTGGATGAGTTCTAAAGTTTCCAACCTATAGTTCTAGAAATTCAATTGGTTCCTTAGATTCTCTATCTACTTGTCTTGTGATCATATATTTGGTAGCTTAGTGAAATATGGATATGTAAGCATTTTCTAGGTATCAATGGATGGAGTCAATAGGTGATGAATATTATGGATTAAAACATAATATCACCAAGTTCTATTTAGGTCTAAAAGAAATTGGTCTTATGATATGAGTATTTGAATTTGAGTGGAGTTAATAGGTTATTTTTGTGAGATATGATAATACAAGAAATCACCTATCCTTGTACTATCCAACTAAGGGACCTTCGGGTCCCACCAAGCATGCCAAAAATTGTTGGTCAAAAAATATGGCTAATGGAAGGGTTTGTGCACCCATAGAAGTTGACCAACATTGTAATACTAACAAGCTTTGAGAACTACAATGATAGATCTCTAGAGGAGGTCAGTTCTTTGTAGTCCTGGCTAACTATTACTAAAAGTGGGGCAAAAAAGGGTAATGTAAGAAATAAACTAAACTATAGCCAAAAATTAAAGTGGTATAGATTAAGAGACATCAAGACACATGCAATAGAAAGGACACAAAACTAAAAAACCAACTACCTAACATACTAGCTAGTTGCACAAATAATCATAGAGTAATATATCTTAATATATTGTATCTTAATGAGACTATGAATTCCAAACAAGTAAATGAGTACAATGAAAATCTAGGATTTAAAATTATCACCATAAACATTTAAATATGCATATATCAATACATATATTCATACTCTACAAATGAATCAAAATAGAGGCTAGAAAATAGTCCATTTGTATTAAGATGCAATGTCCATATTTACACATAAATTGTAAACACCTAAGAGTCGACCAATATTCATTCTACATTCTCGTTTATATAGATATTCTACAATCCTATCATTATAAAAATACATCATGATTTTTGAAATGAAATGTTGTTGTGTTAGAGGGATTACTATTTGGTTGGAATTTTCAAAAGTATGGCCACTTCAGCTACCTCATTATGGCCTACCAATTTGACCAAAATCTATGTTATGTATAGTAGTACCAGATTCACTACTTGCATTCGATTCGTTGCTTTACATTGATATTTTTTGGTTGAGCCGCCCTGTTGCCTACATGATATTATGAAGATAAGTACCTTATTAATATTATTTTTATAGATGATATTATCCTCCAAGTATCCTAATATGATGATAATACTCATTGAAGTGGTCCAGAACTAAATTTGATTGGACCGACTACCAAGCTTATGCATTGTGAAGTCATGATATCATATATTTAAAATCCTAGAGGACTTCAACCAACTAGAGGGGGTTCATTAACATAAACAATAATTTATATAATTTCTCAAAAACCTCTAGTACCAGGTTAGGGATTGGGTACCTATTCGAGTATTGAACACAAAAAATATTTTGGACATCAAAAATTGGATCCTAGTAACAGGTCAGGGAATTAGTCTCCTTCCAAGAGTTGACTGGGAAAAAATATTCTGATCTCCTTTGGATTCTATGTTTGTTGAAATTTGATATTTGGGTGGATATTTGGACATATTTTAGGTTTGGAATAGGTACAAATCTTCCAATGGTCTTAATACTTAGCCAAATCTATATTAAATGCATAAATATTCCTTTTTATGCAAAGTATTTATTTTCAGCACTTTTTTTCCAAAGTGCATGTGGATAGTGATCTAAAAAAACCTAAAATAATAATCGTTACATTTATCTTGGTTTACTTACAAATATCAAGGTGTGTGTGTTAAACCTATTTAAAAGGGCGTCAAACTGTAGTTGAGGATTAGCCTTAATTATTTTAATATGAAAACGATCTTTAGAGATTCATTTATGATCAAGTAATAATGCTGAAATTTGCTTTGAAAACATAGGCAAGCATTATATTAACTAAGGGATGTAATTTGAACTTTCTATCTCCAAAAAAATATGTAGGAAGCCTTTATAAATATTTTGTGTGCTTTATATACTTGCCCTTCGTGTTGTGCTTGTAATTTTCTGTGTAGCTAGAAAAGAAGTTCAAATACATAGTAACCTTACCTAAAAGTTTAAGGTTTGAGTTTATAGTGAAAGTTAATTGTTATTCAAATGCCATTCATTTCTTAAATTGGGATATTGGTTGTTGATATAGTAAAACCATTACTACCATAAGTAATGAAAGAGGATTAATTTAGAAAATGTACTTAAAGTAACAGAAGTATATCACCCGTGTATGGGTTGTGGGATCATACGTTATATTAAAAATAACTACGATTTTCTAAAGAGGGGGTGTTTGATATTTTTGTTGAATATTCAAACCAATGAATTTTGCTATGGATGAGAATATTCTGCTAAGTGATTATGAAATTTCTTTTTGAAAACTCCTTACCGTGGAAATTTTGAATTATACTTAATAATTTTGAATGCCATAGAGAAAACTTGAATGAATAAGTTTTGGTTCTTTGGATTTGCTGACTATGAAGAATTCCTACATGCATTTAGGAATGCATAAATAAAAGTAGTTTTGATTGGTAAAAACCTTGTTTACCAATGAGAGGTTTGTGTTGATGGAATATGGTTTATTTGGTTGGTTGTTGTAATAAAAAATTGTTATTCATGCATTAGAATTACATTATCATAAATTGAGGAGCTTTCTAGATCCCTATATACATCTAATTCTCAATGTGGCTAAGAATAATTTGGATTCTGGAGTAACCAAGGAAGAACAAACTAGAAACTTAAATTTAAGTAAATTTTTACTTGTGTAACTAATGTAGGGCCATTATTTAATATGGTTCTGAAAGGCTATAATTGATAACTTCCATATGCTTTATATGGAGTGGAAATTTGAGAATCTATTTACAAGAAAGGGACTTTATGGACCATTGTGAATTACATACTTTAAATATATGGAAAGATTTCTCCTTGTTATAATTTATTTATATTTCAGAAAGCATAGTTTAATCAAGAGAATGAGTTTAACAAGTCTCATAAACTTAAATCATTAATATGAAAATAAAATATTCATCTACCCTTATTAATTTTAGTTAAGCTACAACACCATTAAAGGAAGGTGGATATAGTTATATTGGAAATGAATTAGTGGTAGCAAGAAGACTAGTAATATATCATATGATAGTTATTTGATTAAATATGCACTTGTGTAGGTGGTATGTTTGGTGGAACTAAGTAATATATTTTTGGATGTATTGGTTTGATTGTACCATTGTATGAAAAAAGAAAAGTAAATTTGGCCCAACATATTTTTGTATTGGTCCATTCGCTTGTTGTAGAAGAGTTGTCAATATTATTATCATTATGGCTATCTAAAAGGAAAGAATTTATGATAATTGGATTTAATACTTAGGAATGGATGTATTATTTTGTTAACAATAAAGGTTTATATTATGATGAGTTGATTAGATTTCATATATTTTTAGTGTAAAATATATGAAATATTCTTATTGGGGTAGATTCTAGATTAATACTCTAATACATCATAAAGGATCTTTATGGATGTAGTTGGTAGATGCCTTAAATATTATGAAGGCACATACAAATAAGAATATGGTAACTTCATTTTAGCTACCTTAAAAATTAGGGTTGTGATAAAGTAAAACTTACTTGTAATTATAATTAACTTTGGTTATGGAATCCTTAAGTAATTTTTAATATGAAGAACCTTATTCATATCAAATATCATTAGAAGGAGAAGGTATCTAACCTATTTTCACAAAGTAAGATTTTGAAAGAGACATATTAATGGAATGGCTAACTCATCACAAAAATCAGAAGGGTTGTTGAATCTTATATGCCCATAGCACATATATAGGTGGACTTATGTAGTATGTGGTGGTTAGCGTGCTAATTTTGACCTTTGGACAAGATGAAAGGGGTTCAGATAGCTCATTGGGAATAATGAGAAAGATAGCTTGTAAACTAGGAATTTCCACCAACTATATTTACATAGCAAAAATTTTGTAAGATGTAGGGATGTGTACCTATAAGAAGGGTCTAAGCGGAAATTCAATATAGTTTTGATCATATATTATAGCTAGGAGTTCCTATGGTATGTTGTTAAAACTTAGGATTGTTCCTTGATAAAATATTAAGATCAATCCTTGACAAGTTAGGAAATAATGCTCACTATAGGGATGGAGATTTTGGGATGTGATACTCCTTCACATGAGGCTCTTACCAAAGCAAAGATAATAAAATACTATAAAAATTATTTAGATATTCATAAAACCTTCCTAAAAAACTCATAAAACTAAGAAATGCAATGTCTTACACCTCCATCTACCTATCTATTGAGTGTATGCTCTATTTGGTATGTGTCTATGTAACCATCAATGACAGTTGACTCTATACAATTGGACGTGATGGTTGGTGACCATCAATAGTGGTTAGAATGATGTAACTATAAGTGAAAATTAGGACCAAGTGGTATATGGGGCTAGGTGATCACGCTAGAGGGTGGTGGCAGTATGTTGGTTGATCTAAGCATGGTTGTTGGTCAAATCTTAGGATAAAATCCTCATGAAAGATACATGGCTATCTTGGTTAGTCTATATAATGTATATGGTGATAGTAGATCTGGTCTCCAAGGTTAGCAAAGAATTCTGACCAAATTTTGGTAGCATAATAGTAAGCTCTCTCCTCCTCTTTATGCAATTCATGGAAATGGGGGGTATTTATCAAAAATTTTTGAGGCTAAGGGTTGGTGACATGGAGGTGATGTGGAGGGGATGTGGTAGCCATGTGGGAGGACCAAGAAATATTTAGAAGATTCCATTTGGAAGAGTGTGCAACCTTCAAATTTTATAGCTTTGGGTGGAGTGAAATCTCACCTTGTCAAATATCATAAATTGACCTAGGAGAAAGTGAGGGGTATGGGGACATGTGTATCTTGGGATATACTCATGGATTTTTAAATTGCTTAAAAGGGTGACATAAAGGGTGAGGAGGACTAACCCATTTAATTTTCTAGTTTTATTTCCTTTATCTTAGAGCTTTTCTTGAATTTTTAAATTACTTAAATTTGGAGGGAAGAATGGATGGGGGGACAAGGTGTAATAAATCGAGGCTTTTTGTGAATATTATGGGTAAACCTTGGGATTTGAGGAGGATTTTTAAATTATTGTGCATATCCCTTAGGATTTGGATGAGTGGTTAAGATGGAATTAAGAGACTAATTAGGGGATAAATGGAGGAATTAAATAAGAGGGATTATGAGAATTTTAAGGGGGTAAGAAAGAAATAAATGATGAATATTAGGTAGAAATTAAGAAATTTTGGGAGCTAAGAAAGGTATTAGAGGAATTAAGTAGCGTAGGAGGAAATTAGGGTGAATTGAATAATTTTAAGAAATTAGAGCAAAAGGGAAAGTTTATAGGAAAATAAAACGGTAGGGAAACCTTAGAAAAATTTAGAGAAAATTAGAGATAAGAAATATATTTAGAAATGCTATAAAAAAATAGAAGGAATTAGCTAAATTAGAGGGAAATAGGGGGAATTAGAAGAATTTAGGAGAAATTAGAAAGGAGGGGAAATTTAGAAGAAATTTGGAAAAAATAGAATTAGAGTAATTTAGGAAAAAATGGACAAAATTGGGTGCTTGTTGATGGTTTTGTGATAATTTAGGGGTTTTGATTAATTTACAATAATTTGAGGGATGTTTTGATGGTTTTTTTGAAATTCCATTGCAAATGACTGAAATTTGGTATATACAATTTATTGTGGATAATTATTGTAAAGTAAATTTGCAATACATCAATCTGCTTGTTGTGGTGCAATGGTAAATGCCCTGGGTGCTGGTAGAGGCTGACCCAGGTTCCATTCCTCTTGTCTCCATCCTGTAGATATATGGTATAGTTAGGAATGTCCTATGTACTGGTAGAGGCCGACAAGGCTCCATTCCTCCTATGCCCAACCTGTTGAAAGTGGCACCTCGAAAGGGGTGTTTTCCACTATAAATTAGTTTTTTTTTGTTTTTTTATTTTTTTTGTTGTTCTTGTGTTTTTTTTGTTTGTGTTTTTTTTTTAATGGTTTTTGTTATTTTTCTTGTGTTTTTTTCGTTCTTGTTCTTGGGTTTCTCTTTGTTTGTGTTAATTAATGATTGTGCTTTTGTTTTTGACACACTCAAGGAGCATGTTTTTTATTTTATTTTATTAATTTTGTTGTTAATTACTTATTTTTAAATCATTTTTGTGTGTATTTTTTCTCCTTGAGTATGTCAAAGGTGGTAGGACAGGTCCAAGTCCCCTATGGCATCCTTTTTGGGATGTTTTCCACAAATAATAAAAACAAAAATTGCAATACATCAAGTCTTATATTATGCTAAACTTCTAGTTCACACCGGACTTACGTATTTTATTATTGTAAAGCCTATTGCTTTATTTGTCATATAAGAACAATTATATTTGAAAGAGTAACCTCATATTCATAATATTAAGTCTCGTTGTCTCCTCCATGAGTTTCAAATGATGCCTATTCTTTGAATTTGATCCTACACAAAGTACCTATTGTACCTACATTGATTCTAACCTAAGATATCAACCATAGTTGTTCATGCTTCAATTCAATTCATATCATCCTTGCAATAGTCCAAGATTTCTTACGCCCTTTCTCAAACTTGAACAATTCAGTATTATACCTCTAATATTTCTACTTGTATAAGTCACATTGTATAATATAGTTGTGTTATTTATTGTTCTTTTTCATCTATCCTCTATCTTTTTCTTTTCTAATTACATCATCAAAACTATTATATTTTATAATTTCTTTGGTAATATCTTGATAACTCTGGAAGAATAAAAACAAGGTATTGATCCTTTATCAATGAAGTTTATGTCTTCTTATTGCCTAGATAGGCACCTAAATGTTGATGCTCTATTATGTTTTGATTTTAGTTGGTATATTTGTTGTAGGTCTTAGGGAATTAAATGCCTATTCTAAGAAGATAGTTTTTTAGCTTAGAAGGGTTAACAACATTTTGGGTATGTAAAATTCTCTACATACAAACTAAGTGACACCATATAGACTATTCGTTTTACTTCCTATGTTGATTTTTTAATTGCATCAAACAGTTCATGACCTTATGACTCTTGCATCTTATAAAGATACAAGTGATTTTGTATAGTTGTTTGTACTTGCTACCTCAAAGCCTTTTTTCCTTTTGTATGTGATTATACCTTATCCATATTTAGTTTCATATACCTAGGTAGGAAAACCTTATATTCCATATAAATGTGTTCTATAATAAAATCTAACATAAAATTATAGATATACATATACATTGAAAAAGTGAAACCCATACCATCGAAAATTTAGGTCTTACAACTAGTTATTTTTTATTGTTGGAATTAGGAGGTATTTTTGACATAAGTTAACTAACTCTTCCAAATTTAATTGTTATATTTTGTAGAGTTGATATGTTATATTCTTAATTTTTTGTGCATACCTAAATCTATTTTGGAATTGTGTTTAAATGGTATTATTGTTTATAATATATGCATCTTGGAATAATGGAGCTATGATAACTTCCTCATCAAACAAACTCGATAGCATAAAATTATTTTTGAGAGGGATAATATAAATCTATTGGGTATGCATTTCAATAGGATGTAAATTCAGGTCTCTTTTGAATGTGATCAAGGTAGAGCATAGAAATGATGATATCAATGTCCCCTAGAAAAGGCATGATTCTTATTAAAGAATAACATATAGAAGTGTGGTGTGGCTCTATTTATGATCAACTATAAACCATAGTTTTTGGTTTCTTGATAGTCAAAGATACATGATGTGGTTGTGGGCTATTATTGATATTTTTGTGAAATAGTCTTGGCATCCCAAAGGGATGATATGGACATGCATTTGAAGAAGAGAAAATTTATAAAATTTTAATTATGAGTCACCATGGCCATAAGTATGCACATGCTATTATGATATTAATCAAAAGTGTAAATAACACGATGGATGCCACCATTTTCATAATGAGCTGAAGAAAACATAAAATACACAAAGTTATTAAAATATTTTCTTGAAAATGGTAAACTCAAAAATATACTAAAAGACATGAGAAGGGGTGGTATCAATATAATAATCAAATTATTATCATTTATTTTATTTTATTTTACCTTTTTTGCGGATACACAAGCTTACTCACACACACAAACTATGCCCTACCATGGTTTGAAGCTGAGTTTCTTGAAAGAGAACCCAAAACCCTAACCACTATGGTGTCCCATTAGGACATTTTTTTTTTTACTTATTAAATATGTTCTACTTTTAGCTAAAATAATTAGTTTTTCTATAGTGGAGTAGTAGGTAGTAAAGAGTAATGTTGAGGATTGTAATACATATTTGTATAAAAGACCTAGGATTTCACACTAAGATATAGTTTTAGCTTCCATGCTTGTTACAATAGGTTAAATAAAATTATATCAAAACTCTTTAAGTAAGAAACCTAATGCATTTTGTAATAAACTATTGTATTAAAATTTGAGTTTTTGTCCCAGGGGTACAACACAATGGTTTAGGCGTTGGCTCTTCTTCAGGAGGTCCAAGGTTCAAACCATAGCATGTGTAAGGGGGTGGATGTGTATTCCTAAAAAAATTTATTAAGACAAAAAAATCATTATGTTATTAAAGTATTAACTTTTTTATAACCAAGTTTTTCCAAAAAACAATTTACATCCTCTTACTATTCATTTTTAATGTCATGAACATAAGTACCCATATTAATTTATTTAAATAAATGTCAAGGAAGATAAGACTATCCAAAGTTATCATTAAAATGCTAAGCTTTGTAGTATTTTGTTATTTTTATTTTGATGTAATGTTTTTTAAATTAAAAAAAAATAAAAAATCAAATTTATATTTGGAAAAGGACTATGGATAAAATTGTGAAGAAGATAAAATTTTCTTCAACAATTAGAATCTTATCATTAATATTCATATTAAATAAAAAATTGATGTGTATCTTTGCATGGTATTCCTTGTTACTATTTTGTTGTTATGTGCCCTTTTATGGATCTCTCGACCATATGAATTTTTTAGTCGCTCTAAGAGAGCTATGTTGATTTAAAAAAATTATTATTTTAATTTTTTTTATTCTTCCTTGTTAGCGTTTTTTTTTGTGTGTCCTTTTATGGAGTTCTACGCCATGACAAATATTTAGTGGTTCCAAGAGAGTTATGTTGATTTAAAAAATATATATTTTGAAATTCTTGTTTTATTAAATATTATTTAATTTGAAGATACATGCTCAAACTTGATGGTAATAGGGGTGAGGAATCCCAAAAAGTGGGACCAAGGACTTACACCTTTAAGCATGCTATATGTTAGTCTAAAAAAGACTACTCTAAAGACAACAAAAGTTTTGAGAGCTCAAGCAATTTTCAAGAAGGCTTGAAAGATTCTTAAGGAATCAAACACTAGTTTTCATTTTTTGTGAAAAGACCAAGGCAAGAAGATTGTATCAATTTCACGACATATGGAAGCTTCACATGTCCAAAGCAATAAAAATACCAAGGCAGAGAAATATCACGATTTCATGACATGTCAAATTTTCATGCGCCCAAGAGCAAGGAAAGAGTCAAGGTGGGAAATGTCACGATTTCACATGTCAAAGTTTTGTGCGCCTAAGAATAAAGAAAGAGCCAAGGTAGGAAATTTCATGATTTCATGACATGTTGGAGTTTCACATGCCTAAGAAAAAGGAAATATCCAAGGCAGAGAAATGTCACGATTTCGTGACATGTTGAAGTTTCATGCACTCGAAGCAAGGAGAAAGCCAAAGGATAGAAAAATGTCATGATTTCATGACATGTTGAAGTTTTCACACACCTGAAGCAAGAGAAGGGTTGAGGTGGAGAAATTATCATGATTTTTGTGACACAGATGAGTCACATGAAAAACGAGATATAAATAGACTCTGCTTTCAAAAGAGTATGACAATGACTGAAGATAGATGGTGATTTAGTATAAAGATCTTAAACTTTTGACACTTGTGATTCATTTATCTAAAATCAATTAGAAATCATGTAAAATGTGTTGGTGCACTTGGTGGCGCATCTTCGCTGTAATTGATTTCATACCAAGATTTGATAGCTGTCAAAACATATCAGTTTTAGAGTATATATAGTAGGGGAAATACCCTAAAAAGAGGTCGGCTCTTAGACATTTACAAGACTGGATGTATATACTTTGGATTCAAGCAATAAGATAAACTTCTATTGGCTTCTGGTTCACTATGTGCAAATGTATGTATTAACATTTTTATGCTTCTATTTACATTGCTAAGTTGTACACTGTATTTGTTCTGTTATCTGGACTCATACACGATATAAATAACATTGTTGAAGCTTAAAGGTTTAGTGCATGTATGTGTTAGAATAATATCTAAATCACATTGAAGAATTATGATTTCTATGCATGGAGAAACATCTAATGCTTAGATCTTAAAGTTATATATATTCATCTTTGTTGTTGTTTAAACTGCACCAAGAGAAAAGCTTTAGCTATGGCTATATTTCCCTTCCTTTCAAGTAAAAACTTCCTCCTCCATTTTCTCACAAAAAACACCAAGGAACCAACCTCCTCTGGAGATTAGATGGAACCTCTTTCAACACTAAACCCATCTACTCAATGTTGGCAAGGTCGTAGGTGTAAAATATAACCATAGGCCGATTTTGTTCCAACAGTTTTTGGCATGCCCGATGGGAACCTAAATCCCACAGTATCCTATAAGGTTTGGTGTTTGTCTTTGACCTTTTTAAGATCTAAATCAAATCACCTAGCGACTCCGTTTGAAGGTATAGACCTAAGAAATACCTTATCTATTTATCTGGTTAGAACTTATGATTGTTTACCTATATGATAACTAGATCTAAAGCAAGAAACTCTGAAGAACCCATTGAGTTCTTTGAGTTACACCTTGGTAGCCTTAGAGTGCATCTAATTTTATCTGCTAGATCAAACCCACATGCTACTAGTATTACTACCCTTGTACCTATTGTTTTTCCCAACACTATTGTCAATACATCTTCAAAAATAACTACCAGTAGTTCTACAGTTCAGGCAAGTATAGTCGCTACAATGGTCGCTCCTCCACCAACTTATCTTACATGGAACCACACTGGTCCATTGAACCTAGTGGCTCATAATCTGATTCCTACTGTAACTTTGAAGGCATTGCCTTCATATGATGGAACAGGTAAAATGGTGTATGAGCATTGTTTAGATGTTGCTTCTTTGGAAGTAATTTACAACATCACTCAAGAAGATGTAATGATCAGGTTGTTGGTCATTTCATTAAAAGGAAAAATGCTCTATTGGTACAGAGCACTTCCTGTTCAATCCATCACAACTTGGGTAGAACTCGTTGGTAGACTGGTAGACAAATTTAATCAACATGCAGATTTATTCTCCCTGCTTAGCCAGTTCAACATTATCAGAAAACATCCTCAAGAGGAAATTGTTGATTTCAATATCTGATTCAGCCGCACCTGGGAAAGAGTGCCCACTGGATTGAAACCAACCATAGAACAAGTGATGTATTATTATTTAAGAGCTTTTGATTTTGATATCAGTATGATAATACAAAAATCATGAATATTCACTTTCCCTGCTATTTACCAAGAAGCATCTAAAGTAGAGAGAGATCTCATCGCCACTGGGAGATATCCACCAAAAGCAATAATGCCAATTTTTCTAGATATTCCCCAAGCTTCCAGTACTAGTTCTTCAAGCTCTTCCCATTTTCCAAGTATAGATATTCCAAAATAGAACGGGTAACCATCCATTCCTACAATATAGATTCCTCAAAATCCCCCAACATTACCTCCTATTCTCGCTATTCTCGTATTACCTGCACCACCTTCTTAGCCAACCCAAGAAAATCAACTCTCTATTATACTAGACATGATAAAATCTCTGGCAAATGATATGACATCAATAAAGAGAAGAGAGGTCTAGAGAAAATTTCAACCAAGAAGGTTTCCTCAAATAACAAGGGATGTGACTCCATAAAGCAATAGAGGGCAGGAAAGATCAAATGTTATTTATGCAAATGAAGTCAAGGAAGTTGCAGCTCCTCCCATAAATTTTGATTATTGGTGTACCACATGTAATGATCCACATGGAGAAAGTTCATGCATGATTCATCAACACTATGTACAGAATGTAGCTATTGAGAAAGTAGATAAAAACATGAAAGGCCATGTGAGCATGATTAGAGAAACTGATCACAATTTCATGATGCCTTCAGTTGAACAAGTTGTAGTCTTAACTAGATCAGGCATAAAACATTTGCAAGTAGATCCTCAGGAGCTTCAACCTCTAAGTTTTCCCCCAGCTCCTAAAGCAACACCTAAAAGGGATTCTTCCTATGAAAAGGGACCTCAGGTTCCTACCCAAAGCTCTAGGATAGAAATACGTAAAGAGTTTACTCCATGGAAGGAAACTGAGACTCAATATCAAGCTAAGGAGAGGTTAAGATTTCCTTCGTTAACTAAGAGATAGAGAATGAAAGCAACTCAGGGATATAGAAATAGATATGACACTTTTTCCAAGGAGAGAGAAAAGAGTGTTGAATCATCTTCATTCAACATAGTGGAAGAAATGAAGAAGACTCCCTCAAAGGCGAGCATGTATGATGCTCTTCAGTTTCCTAGTCAGATTGATCTCCTGCAAGAATATTTGAAGACAATGAAAAATAAAGGTAAGAACACATCTTACTCAAATACAGTCTAGGAAAATCTAACATCCACCACTAGAAAAAATAGACCACCTCCCTTCTATTTATCTCTTCAAATGGAAGGGTGGGTAGTACACAACTGCATGATAGATTCAGGTGTTGCTACTACAGTGATACCAAAAGCAGTGTGTGACATCATGGGGATGGAGTATACTAGAAGTAATCCAGGAGTCCTACAGTTGGATGGTACTCCAGTAAATACTATAGGAGTAATTAAAGACATTCCCATACAACTTCATAGGATGCCTCAAATAGTGGTCATACAAGAAGTGGTAGTTGTAGATCTAGCACCATACTTTGGTATGTGTTTATCCAGAGAATTCATAGCCAAGATAGGGGGATATCTATCTCTGGACTACTCACATTTATAAATACCTTTCAAAGGTAGGAGGATCAAGATATTTAATGAAAAACCATCTACTTTTCACGTAGAAAAGATAGGGGAAGCCGACACTGTAAATATGATGATCGAGGAAATCAAAGATTTGGATCTAATGGAGGAAACCTTAGAGGAAATTCAAATAGAAGATCAATTCTCTCTGAAGAATTTCAATGCCATGATAGAAACATAAATGGGAAGTTATTCCATTGAAAAACCAAAAAGCAATTGGCACCCGCTCCCAAAGAAGATGACTCTACCAATCAACTTTGGAAGTTATTCTTCGATGGAGCTAGGTGTAAGAATGGAGCTGGTGCTGGAATAGTTTTGATTTCCCCCATAGGGAAAGAAAGAGTTTTCTCTTATAGATTGATGTGGAGTTGCACCAATAATGCAGCAGAATATGAAGCACTTTGTTTGGGCCTGAGGAAAGCTGAGAAACTAGGTATTAAGCAGTTACAAATTTATGGAGATTCGGAACTTATCATGAATCAAGTCACGGGAAAATGTATCGCCAAACAACATTACTTGAAGGCATACAAAAATAAAGTATGGGATCTTTTAGAAGCCTTTGAGGCTCTAAATATGAAGTCTATTCCTAGAGAGTAGAATACCCATGCAGATTTATTGGCATCTATGGGAGCAAATTTTTGCCCCATTAGTAACGTTATCCAAAAATCTAAGATGGTTAGACTCATATATAGACCCTCTGTGCTAGACAAGAATATTTTTTGGCAAGTTTTTGAGAACGATGAGCAAATATTAGATTTTTTAATCTATGAGATGAACTGCTCAAGTGGTAGAATGTTGCAATATGAAGAAGAAGGATTGATCCAATTAAAGAATAATCATATTCCCAAGGGACTTATCACCCTTGAAAGTATTTTTGATAATAATGATAGGGTAGTAGGCCATAAAATAAAATTTGATAAGCATCGGTATAAAGAGGTTGAGCTAGAACCAAGAAAAATGATTAAAGTTAGAATTAGTTGTACAGTAGAAGAGTTAAACCAAATCAGGGAGTTGTGCAAGAAATTTCTAGATATTATAGCTTGGGTGTATAGTGATCTAAAAGTGTACAGTAAAGAGGTTATCCAACACACCATTGAACTAGAGGAAGGAGCTAAACCTTTCAAGCAAAAGCAAAGGCCTGTGAATCCAAAGATAGAAGCTCTGATGAAGCAAGAATTGTTAAAACTCCTTCAAGCTAAGATAGTGTATCCTATTAAACATTCTACCTAGGTGGCAAACTTAGTTCTAGTTAGGAAGAAAAATGGAGATATTATATTATGCGTCGATTTCAAAAATTTGAATAGAGCCTCACTCAAGGATCATTATCCCCTTTCGTAGATAGACCAAATTTTACACATAGTTGCAGGAGCAGAGAGATTCTCTTTGCTAGATGGTTTTTTGGGTATAATCAAGTATGGGTTAGAGATGAAGATCAATATAAAACTACCTTTACCACAAAATGGGGAACATTCACCTATCAAAGGATGCCTTTTAGCTTGTCTAACACCGGAGCAACCTTCCAAAGAGCAATGGATGTAGCTTTTGGTGAGCTTGCTAACAATATCATAGTCATCTATTTAGATGATATGATATTTTTTCTCATCATAAAGAAGATCATATAACACACCTCGAGCAAGTTTTTGAAAAATGTAGGGAATTTGGAATATCTTTGAACCCAAAGAAATCCATATTCATTGTAGAAGAAGGTATCCTACTTGGTCATGTCATCTCTAAAGCTGGATTAGCCATAGATCCTGATAGAGTGAAAGCACTCTTGGAACTTTCCCTACCAGTTAACAAGAGAGGCTTGCAATATTTCTTTGGACAAATAAATTTTGTGCATAAATTTATTGCATATTTTACATAGATTGTTAAACCAATGACTAAATTATTGAAGAAAGATGCACCTTTCAAATGGATAGATCCAAGGAAGAATGCTTTCAAAAATATTCTAGAAGAAATAGCTCAAGCACCTATGCTGGTTAATCCCGACTACTCTCGAGGTTTCATCCTATATGTTGTTGGTGAGCAAGAAAGTTATGCTGCAGTCCTCACATAGAAGGGAGCAGACAATGAAGAAAGACCCATAGCTTTTCTAAGTGCCACTATGCATGATCACGAGGAAAGATACAAATTTATTGAGAAATAAGTATATGTTGTCATGAAATATTTGAATAAATTTAAACATTTTCTGTCACAGAGCAGGATCATTGTTTATGTGATCCATCCTAATGTCAGAAATTTTATAATACAAGGGAAACTTGGTGAAAAGAGAGTTGGTTGGGTGACTAAAATACAAGAATATGATGTAGAAATACACCCAATAAAAATAGTAAGGGGTAGAGCCCTGTGCCAAGAATTAGCCAAGTAGGCTACAAATGATCATGTGGACCACCAAAGTATAATGGTAAACACAGAATCAGATCAAAATATGGAAAATACTGATTGGATTGATGATCTTGTGAAGTAATTTTAAGACTGGAATGTGTCTTGAGAATCTGAATGCTTCACAAAGAAGAAGGTATAGAGCACAAGCATTAAAGTACACCCTTCAATCAGAAGGGTTGTATAGAAAAAATATAGATGGTGTACTATTGAAATGCATAGGAGATGATAAGAAGCAAAAAGTGTTGAAGGAATTTCATGGAGGTCTCTCTGGGGGACATTATTTAGGAAGAACCACTGCTTTGAAGATACTCAAAGCAGGTTGTTATTGGCCTTCCATTTTCTCTGACACTTACAAAATAACCAAGAGTTGTGAGCAATGCTAGAGATACGTAGGGAGGAACAGAAATACCCCTATGCCTTTAAAATCTATCTAAGTTGAAGAACCTTTCCAACAGTGGGGGTTAGATTTTGTTGGGATAATAGAGCCTAATTCATCAGTTGGCCACAAGTATATACTTACTGCCACAGACTATTTTACTAAGTGGTCTGAAGCAATCCCCACTAAGAAAGTTGATCAAGAAGTTGTAATTGAGTTTGTGGAAAGCTTGATTACAAGGTTTGGTATACCAGATTCACTAGTTACAGACAACAGATCAACTTTCATTGGAGCTAAAATGATTGAGTTTACTAGCAGATATGGTATATATTTGAAGACCTCTTCCAACTATTATCCATAGGGGAATGGCCTAGCTGAGTCTACAAATAAAAACCTCCTCAGAATCCTGAAAAGAACACTAGAAGATAACAAGAGAAGCTAGCATTCCTTAATCAACCAAGCACTATGGGCTGATAGAATTTCAATTAAGAAGTCTATTAATACATCACCCTATTCTTTGGTCTATGGTAAAGAGGCTATTTTGCCTATACACATGGAGATACCAGCATTAAATTTACTTAATCATATGGATGAATAAGGAGGTCAACCAATGGATGCTCGGTTGATGCAGCTTCTACAACTGGAAGAATAGAGAGAACATACCTATAATCACCATCAGAAGCATATGGCAGACATAGAAGGGTGGTTCAATAAGAAGACCACTTGAAAAAAATTTAAGGTGGGAGATTTGGTTTTGAAATGGAATGTGAAAAAAGCTAAGCCAGGCAACCATGACAAATTTGATGCCTTTTGGGAGGGCCCTTTTGAAATAATTGCTGAAAAGCAATTTAATTCCTTTCAACTGAAAGATCAGCAGGGTATGATTTTACCCATAACAGTGAATGCCTTTCACTTGAAACTCTACTTCAAGTAGAAACAAGGAGACCTTTTATGTATAGTATGTATATTATATGGTATTTTATGAAAATTTCAAAGTTTTCAAGTTTTTTTAGCAGTTTTTGTCACGTTTTTTTATGACTATCCAAAATTCAGATAGAAAAAGACAAAAAAAGATGGAAGAAATAAAAGTGTAGTTTTATCGGCATACGATGGTTCAAATTAAAAAAAATTGCCACGTCACTCTCTAACGGTTGGAGGGAAGGCACTTCTTTCACTGATGATCGGAACCTTGAAACGTGCAAATTCCTAATCAATGTGGTTGTCAATGATTGGTCGATGAAATTAGCATGCAGTAAATATGTCAAAAATCATACGCAAGAAGATCCAAGAGATATGGGTAACACCAACCATATTTAATGCAGCCCATGCATAATTTTCTAACAAACGATGTGAAGAAACCCTAATTCATTATCGAAATAAATTTTCCACTGCAACTCACTTACCATATTTTCTCTCAGAGTTTGAATCCCACACTAGTAAGCTCTGCAAGTGCTCTCACATGGCTCCTAAGAAAAACAATCAGAAAGTGGCAATGGTGACATCGTCTTCCACAACAGCAAGGCGTGAAGATGAAATAAGTGAGAAATTTGTTGATAGAGACATGAGAATTGGTGACACCATTATAACCTGGAAGCCTCCAAAGAAGATTCGAAGGAATATCGAAGAAATAATGGCTACAAGTATCACTGCATCTTCTTCGACTACTTTTGCATTCAATTCTCTACTCTACTGGTATGTTTATGTTCCAGTCCACCCTTGTCCAGAATTAATCAAAGCTATTGCTAGTTTTTACGACATTGAAGGGAATACTGTGAGGAATGCCCAGGGCCAAAGCCTTTTCACCTTAAGTCCTGATGTTTTCATTGATGCTTTCACTGTTGGCCATGTCCCTACTCATGAAACAAATATTTTTGACCCGATAGACCAGGCAATATTTTTTGTTCCATCCGAGAAGATGAGGAATTTTCTAACAACGCAATTGAAGAAACCCCCTCCTGGAGGTACTATGCCCGAAACCCCCATTTCTCTGGTAGATTTCAAAAACCTAGAATTATATTCTATTTTAGCCATGGTAGCAGGCCTAAAGATAGATGAAAGGGTTTATGGTTGGCAAATTACCCTGGTTGAATGTCTGTCAAACCCAAGAAACTATGATTCCTCAGTCATGAGTAAAAGCATCAAGCCCATGTTTTTTGACTGGCTGGAGTACATTTGTCGCCAGATTCATGAAGGTTTATCTTCAATTAAAAGGGGTATCATTCCTCTTTCAAGTTTTCTTCATATTTAGTGTGGGTTTTCTTCTATTTTTTAGCCAGAGAGCTAGCTTTCATTTCGATAAATGATAAAGATGAGAAAGGCAGGATTTTACCTGTATACGAATGGACCAATGTTTTATATAAAATAGAATCATACTATGATTTTAACAGAGAATTTTTGGGGCCAACCCTTAAGATTATGTATGGAGAAATAAGTAGGTTGAGCAAAAGGGATGTAAAATTTTTGCAAAACAAACATGCAGAAGAAGGTGACTGGTTTATCCTCACCCAAGGGATTGTTATCAGGTTATACGGGTTTACTGGAAAACCCTTTTTGCTGCCACATTATGTTATTGACAGGTTATTTTCTCTAGAATATGTTAGGCAAATTGAATACATAAACTTCAAATATGGCACAGGTATAGGGAAAACTGGTACCTGTACGATGCCTTTCCAGTTTGAAGGTGTTATTGTCTCAAAAAAGGGGCAACATGAATAGATCACCCAGTTTCTAAACGAATTGGGGTTGATAGAAATGCCACAATGATGGAGGTATGACCCCATCAATAGATTTGCTGAAAGATAGGCCATTCTGAACAAAACCCCTATGAAGAATTACCACATGTTCCCTAGGCGAGATATTGAAGATCACAGAAACAATGTCGAAGATGATCCCCTTGAATGGCATGTGGAAAGGATGCAGCCACTACCTCCCTGGCAATATTTCTATGAACATGTAGTTGAATACAACCCTAAAGACAACCCTAAGCATGTTCTAGATACTAAAACTATAAACAAAATGTAAAATAAAGGGGTTGAATGGACATTAGGGAAGGTTCATGAATGGTGGTTGATGAGAGTTCAGACCAATATGATTGAGTCACGGTACCCTATAAATAATGATGTAGAATTTTCAGCCCGTTATGATCATTATCAAGCTACCTGGATAGGGACTTTTCCCCAAAATATTCCCCCAAGCATCGGTGGCAGCAAAGAGACAAGCCCTAAAGTTGCTAAAAAATAGAATTTGGACCAGGGTAAGGGCAAGGGAATTGCCTTTGGACAACCAGAATCACATGCACCAACGAGGCTTAGGTCCTCAAAGAAAAAATCTCCTGAAAACATTTTCACGGAGGAACAGAAGACAAAATATGTGAAAGCACCTCATATGATGGCAAAAATGGGTTATGATGGTAGGGTATTAGGGAAATACGGACAAGAAATCATTAAACCCATGTCAGTAGAAATAAGAGGAAAACATCTGGCATTGGGCATAGATTTATCAAAAGGCAGAGCCAAATAGTCCAAAGCTCCAAATTTCGTTCTCCCTACTACCTCTGATACCGAATCAAATGAAGTGCCTCTAGGCACTAAGAAAAGAAAATTAGAATCCCTGGCTGGAAGTTAGTAGAAAAGGAACAAATCAGTAGATGAAGCTCAAAAGATCCCCGACAACTTCCTAGGTGGTGAAAACCCACAACGGGAAACTGCTAAACTTTTGAAAGTTGTTAGAGAAAAGGAACAGGTTGCTCAAGATATTGAAAACATTTCTCAAGGTGACAAAATGGTTGGAAATATTGATGTGCAAATAGGATATCAAGAGAAAGAAGTTAATGATAGTCCAGATCCTGCTCAAGAGAAGATGCACACAACTATTTTTGATAATATAAGGGTAAAAGAAGAGATGGTTGGACACAACAAGAATCAACGTGGGGAAATTCCCCCAAATGTCAAAATAATAAATTTAGAAGAAGATACATACATTGAAGAAAATGAGGGTGGAGAAAGAGAAATGACGGAAAACCCTCAAGAAGATAAGATTGAGGAAATAGTTGTTGATGAGACTAACGAAGAGAATGTATTGGAAAGTGAAAACTAGTGCAAACTCCCAACAGGATCAGGTATGGCCTCCCTTTTCTCTTATTTTCTTTCTTGTTCCCAAAATAAGTCCCCTTCCTTTTATATTTCAAAGAAAGATATAATGGTTCCTTTAAAACAACGGTTGCTTTCCCTAGAACCAGGATCATCTACACAGGTTCAATCTGAAGCTGGTCAATCTTTGGGACCACTAGCTCACCCTGTAGCTACCCCTTTGGAGGAGAATGTTGCTTTAGTGTCAACCCCATTTCTCCCTGGTGCATGCATACCCGTTATGAGGTCTACATCTGTCATGACTACAGAGAATCACCCAATTCTATCAAAATTGAAAGATCTAAAAAGGGTGAATAAGAATACCTTTGATTGGTGGACTTCCCACTTTGCTGAAGCTTCTAAAGCTCTAGTACCCAAGAAATAATAGCACTTGACCCCACCACTATGCAGTGGAAGAAGGTGAAGATGACACCAAAAGTTAAGAAGCCTGAAGGGGACATGACAATTGAAGATTACCAAGTAGAAAGTATAAATGAAGATATTACTCAGCTTCACATGCAAGATGAATGGGGACAGGTCCAAGCTCACCTAGGGACAATTCGCTTGCATGGAGAATATTTTAAAGAAAAATTCCATAAAGAGCAAGAAACTAGAAAAGAATGTGAATCTGCCCTACAAGAGCAAAAACTATTGGAGAAAGCTTTGAAACTAGAAGCAAAAATATGGGAAGATAGATTCGGTGAAGCTACAAGTGAAGTAGCTAAATATAAAGAAGAACTTGAGAAAGTGACTGCACAAATTCAATATTTGACTCTGCAAGTACAAGAGCTTCAACAACAGATCCAAGAAAAGCAGAATGCAATGCATGGCCTGTCAAAAGACAAAGCCAAGGTAGTAAGAAAATAAATGTTTGAAGATATTTTGCTACTTAGTTTGAAAGCAAGGCCCATGTTAATATATTTGGCCAAAGTAAAAGAGGTTATTGAAGTGGTCGGTGATGAATTAAAAGCTGCAATAAGCTTTCTGCAGGAAATATCAGATGCAGCAACAAAAATCCAAGTCTTATATGATAACATGCCAGTAAATGTTGCTGTTAAAATCCAAAGTGAAGCCTGGTCTCAGGCTAAGATTGCAACTAGAAGTTTTTTTAGAAGGTTTAAGCTCATAAATCTGTTGGCAATTTTGGGTTTGAGATCCTAGCTTCTTGTCTATGAGTTGTCATTGATGTCAAAAGGAACTGACATTAATGTCAAGAGGATTTATTGGCTTCAAAGGTTGAAGATTCCAAATAATATTTTCTAGAATATTCCAGAGAGATTCCATGTGGCAGATGAAAATGTTTTTATCAAAACCATGGCAGGTTTAAGGGTTTTTATTAAAACCAGGTGGATGCATTAAGGTTTTTTCTCAAAACCACTCTCAGCTTAATGCAAAGGCTGGAGACACTTATTAATTAAATAACTTAATTAATAAAACATTTTTAAGGATTTTTAATTAATTATTTATTTGATTTAGTGATTAAATTATTTTAATAATTTTAAGTGAGATTTGCTTAGAAGCTATTATTCCTTGAGCATGGTTTAATTAATTTGGAGAAATAAGGTGTAAAAGGATATATTGTTTGTATGCTTTATATTTTTTGGTAGTTGACTTCTAAGGATTGGAGTCATAAGGTGTTTTATGGAATAAATATTTTTGTGGTTACTTTTATGATCTAACCCTAACTTGGTGGCAAAGTTAAGGGTGGTGTTGGTAACAAGTTGAAGAACTATTCTCTTATTCCTCAAACAAAGGTATGGGCAACTTATTCCATGTATATTGTTGATGATGTATTTTATGAAATTGTGTTTGGAGTGAAAAGGTTGTCTACTAGGTATTCTTGTTGGTGTAAATCCCATTTTCTAGATATTGAAGATTGTTTATGCATTAAAATCATTGATGATTTTTTTGGGTGAATGCATAATTATGCTTGAGGAAGAGGAAGCATTTTTGCACTAGGGTTTATGTTAGTAAGTCTTGCTACTTGCATTGAGATGGTGAAACCCTTAGTTGGCTGTTTTGAGATTGATGGTTGAGTTGCTTCCATAGAGGTTGTTTTGATCAAGTTAATGCTTTACTTAATACATGATTCGGGCTTACTCCATTGAGATTGATTTTAGCAAGTTATTCTTTGCATTGGTGATTTATGTTGGTGGTTTTTTTGTTCAAATACCTTTGGAGGGAGAAGGATGTCTACTATTTTATTTTTCATGTAGTGATTGGTTGAATGCTTCAAGGTTAATGTTGAGTTGAATGATGTTGGTTAAACCTTGTCTATAAGCATTTTTTTTAAAGCCCTAATTGGTTGAGAAAATATATTGGTTGTGGAAAGAACATGAGTATCATTGTTATATGAGATATTGCATGGTTGGCAATTGTTGGGTTGTGTTTCATGTTCTTGATAAAAGCATACTACATCTATCTTATTCTTTTAAGATTGATATTGAGTTGAGATTGAGATTGGGAGTTAAGTATAGAACATATTGAGTCTCTAACAATTCTCTTTATGTTTCTATGAGATTTGAGATTGAGATTGAGAGTTAAGTATAGAACATATTGAGTCTCTAACAATTCTCTTGATGCTTCTATGAGATTGATGAATCACATTGGGTCTCTAACAATTCTCTTTGTGGGTTCATGCTAAGCAAGTTTTTCTTGATGAACTTGTGAGCTGATTTGGACAGGTTCTAGTGAGGACTTGTGAGCTAATTTGGATAGGTTCTAGTGAGGACTTGTGAGCTAATTTGGACAGGTTCTAGTGAGGACTTGTGAGCTAATTTGGACAGGTTCTAGTGAGGACTTGTGAGCTGATTTGGACAGGTTCTAGTGAGGAGTTGTGAGCTAATTTGGACAGGTTCTAGTGAGGACTTGTGAGCTAATTTGGACAAGTTCTAGGGAGGACTTGTGAGCTAATTTGGATAAGTCCTAGAAAAGGACTTGAGGACAAATTTGAAGTGGTTCTTTGAGAAGAACCTGAGGACAGTTTTGATAAGTCTTTGATAAGGCTTGTGTGCAGCAGAGATTTATTTGTTCAAGATTTATGAGTTGAGCTTGGGACAGATCTGACAGAGTGAGGAAGACTTGTGCTGGACTGACTGACTGTGTTTAGTATAGGTTGATGAGTTTTTATGAAGGTTATTAGTGAGGATAGAGGTTTCTTGAGGTTGAGCATTGAGGACAGGAGGTCTTCTGTGGAAAGGAGTTCCACGTGCTAGCAGAATAAGAGGCAGGTGATATTCTAAAGTATCATTTCCAGAGCTGAGGGGAAGGATTCTCCTTTGGGTAGAGGCTCATAAATACTTGAGTAGGGGAAGGTTTCTCCTTTGGGCTGAGGCTCATAAACATTGTAATTGGGAAGGATTCCCAAAGAACTTTGAGAAATATTTTTAGAGAAAAGTTTTGTGGATGTAGCCCATTTTGGGTGAACCACGTTAAAATTGGTGTCTCATTGTGTGTTGCTTTATGCATTGCTTTGATATTGTTATTGGTTCATTGCTTTGCAAAGTTGAAGTTAAATAGAGAAAGTAAAAAGAGGTCTTATACTATTCACCCCCCTCTCAGGATAAGCTTGTGTTCTTCAAAATCAAGGTGTAAAACTCCTTAAAGAGTTAGAATTTGAAGCTAAATAACTAATGAAACACTTAAACCTTATAAAAACATGTGGACTTCCATATTTATAGGATGAAAATTCAAATGTTTTAAGTGAAGAAACACTGACCACATCCTTGAGGGATTTTATCAATGATGAATCAGAAATAGAAAGTTGGGAGGAACCCATGGAGAAAGCCCAAATATTTGCCATGGTATAAAACCTCACACAAATTAAATCCTATTTACAAGAGCTGATTTTAAGGTATAAGGTGGTATCACATGATAAAGTAGAGGAGTTGCAATATATATATCAGTTGTTCATGGACTCCTAGGATATTGAATATGAAGCTTGGAAGTAGGTTTGCTTCACCTACAATGAAGTAATCAAAGTGATAGAAAAGAAAAATAAGACCAAGTAGGTTGAACAAAGACAACTAACATAAGATGGGACTAACAACCAACACTAGAAAGTTTCACAAAAATAATTTTGAAAAATAAAATTACTAGGGTGTTGATGTAATAGTAGTAAATTATACATAAACTTGTGTTGAGTGGTGTTTTCACCCGATTGTGAAAGCACACTCTCCGGTAGGATCTGAGTCCAAGAATCCTCTGCTTGCAAAGAAAATTACTTTCTCCAAGGTTCTTGTTAGGCTTAAATAATGTTGTTCAAATGAAATGCCAGGAATATCTTAGGGTTTGCAAGTGGATGTTAACAAGGGGCACTGGGGTTTATCTAATTTGAACTTACAGTGGACTCAAAGTGAATAATTGTACTTTAATCTTGGATTCTGATGGATTTTCAATTGCTTATTCAAAATACTGTAACTAAACTGTAAGAAATAAAATAAATATTTGAAAGATAGAGCAAAATAAATAGAAATAAGATTAAACTACAGTCAGAATACTCTCATCAATTCGATGAAACCGAAGATACTGAGGTTTTATGCATGCAACCTAATCTAATGAACCTGCAAACTCGCACAATCCAAATAAATTAGGTGCTGGCTTCTAGGGTTTCTACTGTAATTCCAGACTTAGGCATTCGTATGAAGCAACCAAGCACACTTGCATTAAACTTCACCTAAAAGCCTCAGAAGCCTGGAATGAAAGATAAAACATTAAATCATGCATGCATAAAATGACTCCTTCTTTCCCATCAATGAGATGCCAATACTCTGTATTTTATATTAAATGATATATCAATTACATTCAAAGAATGTTCCAGGGAAAAATATTCCAGAACAATAAAAAGAAGGAAATTTCCCAAGTGCAGGCCCAGAATAGCACGAAGCTCTTGTCTCTACAACTCTGCAATCGGAAATTTCCAACCCCTCCTTCAATCTGCACTTCTGGATTTATACTAACGGAAACGGCTCTTCGATTCTCCCTGTGTCGATTTGTTTCATCTTCCTGCATGTGACCCTTCAAATTCCCACCTTTTCCTTGTATTTATTCCATGTTTAACGCCAAAACACCTAAAATCCTTCGCTGCATGTAACGCCTCTGCAGACCTGACACCTGCATGCCACGCGTCACACGCCCTCTGCGCCTTTCATAACGCCATTCTATGAAAAACCCGACAAAAACTGCATGCCGCCTGTTCCCCTTCCTGGCCGCGAAAATGCGACATGTCACAAAATCGTGACATGTCGCGATATCGCTACACTCTTCCCGGCCGTACATCCTCGGTAGCATCTTGTCGCGATATCGCGACCGTTTTTACCTTCGGGCTCTCTCTCCTCAAACTGTCACGATATCGCTACCGCTTTTACCTTCGGGCTCTCTCGCCGCAAACTGTCGCGATATCGCTACCGCTTTTACCTTCGGGCTCTCTTGCAGTTGTCGTGGGCATGTTAAACCCGGTGGATATAAAAAGATGTAAAAAGTTTTCCATTGAGTTGGTTCCTTGTCCATCAATACCTGATAATGTAAAGAATTTCCAGGTTTTTGAAAGTGACAGGCACATCTTCAAGTTTGTCACAAACTCGGGTATTTTTGAAAACCAAGTGATTGATGAGGAACAAAGGTGGCAGGATGAAACAGAAGAAAGTGAAACTACGTATCAATCCAACAAAATTCCTAAAGACGTGGTTTCATTAGAAAAGATGTTCGACATGGAGTGTAAGAACAAGAAAAAAAAAAGAGTCCCACTTCCCAAAGATGCATGCGATTCAATTAATCTAGGGAGTGCAGACAATCCAAAGGAGGTGTACATAGCAAAGGCATGTACAGAGGAAGAAAGGAGCAACATAATACAGGCATTGAAGCATTACATAGATTGTATTTCTTGGAACTACAATGAGCTGAAGACTTACAACCTGAACATTATCACACATACCATTCCTTTGAAGCCGGACTCCAAGCCTTTTAGGCAAAGACAACCAGTTGTTAACCCGCTATTGGAGCCTTTGATCGAAAAGGAGGTTAAAATATTATTGGAAGCGAAAATCATTTTTCCTCGTTAGGCACTCAACCTGGGTGGCCAACCTCGTTCCAGTAAGAAAAAAGAGTGGAGAGATTAGGCTGTGCATAGATTTTTGAAATCTTAATAAAGCCTCTCAAAAAGACAATTATCCATTGCCATCAATTGATGAAATTTTGCAAATGGTAAATGGATCTGAAATGATGTCCTTTCTCGATGGATATTCTGGGTAAAACCAAGTTCTTATACATCCAGATGACAGGATGAAAACAACCTTCACTACCAAGTGGGGGACATTTGCATATAAGAGAATGTCATTCGGACTGTTAAATGCTGGTGCAACTTTTCAACGCACCATGGATTACGCATTCAAAGGGCTAATAGGCAAATGCATCATCGTGTATGTAGATGATATCCCAGTTTTCTTGAAGAAGAGAGAGGATCATGTTAAAGATTTGAAGAAGGTGCTTCAAAGATGCAGAGAACATGGAATTTCCTTAAATCCCAAAAAGTGCATTTTCGAAGTAACAGATTGGAAATTGTTGGGTCACATCATTTCAAAAGAGGGCATATCCATCGACCCAGAAAGGATACAGGCTATCCAAAACCTACCTCTCCCGAGCAGTAAGAAAGAACTGAGATCTTTCTTTGGGCAAGTCAATTTTGTGAGAAAATTTATCTCTAGCTTTGCTGAGATAGCCAAACCTCTGAACCAGATGCTCAAGAAAAATATAACTATAGGCCTATTTTATTCCAACACTACCCCATTGGCAAAGAATACGGTAATTATTGTGGTTTATAAACCACTCAAGTCCCACAACACAGTTAATGTGGGATTATTCACAATCACACACAAACTACACTAACAAGATAGATAGGTATTAACGCAAACATTGGAATCATGGAATAGAACTTCAAAGTTTTTTAATCTTGCAAGGGAAGGATTGTACATCATGCTTTGTTGATATGGTTAGATACCAATAAATAAGATACACATCATCCATAAGAATCATGTTATAACTTGACTGACATTAAAAATTACTTTTTTAAAAATGTTTGTAAAATAAATAAAAAATCTTAGTTGAATCTTTACTATTATTGTTACTTTTTAAATCCTTTTATTTGGTATGTTTTATAAATAATCAACTTATTTAATAATTTTTGGTTATACTATTTTATGTTATTTAATTGTTTATTATAATAAATAAAAAACATAATTAAAAATGAGTTTATTAAATACTATGATTTACTTATTACATTTTAATTTTTAATATAATAAAATAAATATGTATAGACAAACTTGAAAAATAATTTAATAATATTTTTATAACATATGAAAAATTAAATTATTACAACTATATTTATTTTTTATATATAAAACTTAAATTTATGTATCTATTGGACTTCAACCAAAATAAAAAATAAAAAAGTATTATATCAATATTATTACATTGAAATGTGGTCAATCAAATCATATTTAAAAATATTGATATGTTGTGAATCAAATCCTCTATTTTACTAAACTTATTATGTTTTCATATCATCTCTTTACAAAAAAAAATCAATGTAAATTAAATATATTATCCTTTATATAGACTATGACAATGTATTAATTTATAGTCAATTCTTATAGGGTTTATTTTATATCCCTGTTATTTCAAAAGAAATGTTCAAACCACTATTTCATTTATGTCTAATCGTGTATCTAAGCCCACCATCAACTCTAATTTATTTTGTTTTCACATATCAACATTCCGAATTTTTGTTTGAGTACTTTAACTCAAAAATAAAAATAAAGACATCGTTAATCCTCAAGCTCTGGTCGATCCCTGTTTAACGGGATGGACAAGCACATAATTACCTTCCGGTGTGGCTAGCTTGTTATGGTCGATCCCTGTTTAACGGGATGGCCAAGCACATAATTACCTTCCGGTGTGGCTAGCTTGTTATAATCTGAGAGTCATTTGGTAGACGTAGACTCCATAATATTAAGGCGTGAAATATCTCAGATGTGATGTGGTGGTCTTAAAATGTTTTACTTGATCTACACAGTACAGCCCCCAGAATAGACATTTCAATAGCAAGAATGAAATCAGATTAATCAAACCTTAAACACGCCACCACCCAAAGAATGAATTTATATAAATTTATATATATAAACACAACGTTAAGAGGATTAACCACACCACTACCCAAAGAATTAATGTTTATATATATAAACACAACGAGGGAAAGCCTAACACTTAAACAAACTTTTTTTTTTTTCTTTATTCATTTATTTATAGCGACAGAAAGAGTACATGACTAGTATTATTTATATCCGTCTGGACAATGGAGTCATGCAGGAAGTATGAAGCGGAAAAGAAGTTGCAGAAATTGCGGGTGAAGAACATCTAATCTATGGGGTACAGTTGACAAAAGTGGCATTTGTTGGGGTGAATGGAGATTGAAGTGTAAAGCCAGGGAATGGTTCATAGTGAGTGAATGTGACCATCCCACCTGCTCTACGAATGATGTGGCCGTTGTTCACAAGAAGGACCTTTGAACTAGGATCGCCATTCATAGATCGCAGCATCACCTTCAGCCGGACATCCTTAACGTCGCAGTATTTGCAGGCGTTGGTCACATCGAAGGAATATAATGTTTGACTTGCACTGACGGTGAACAAACGAGCACTTATATCTCCCAACCCACATTCAAAACATGTTGCTTCTGCCTGGTCACCAACAGTTAACAGCCCCACCATCAGTACAAAGCACATCACAAATTTATGCCCCGGCCCCAACTCCATAACGAAAACAATGGATTACGGACAACTTCTTTTTCTTTTTCTTAGAAACGAAAATTGCTGTGTCTCTCTTACACTGATTGTGTGAATGGAAAGGGAGAGGAATGCGGTTTATATAATACGTTCGAGGTACAAAATTTAATTATATTTTTAAAAATCCATTTGATTTTTATCTTATATTTAAATATTTATTAAATATAATAAATTACATATTTTTAATGCTAATAAATATTACAAAAGATTTTATTTAATTAATTTGGGTAAGACTAATAACTAGTAATAAAATAAATTGACTAAAGATATTTGAAGTTATCACGTTGAAAATACTATGTTATATATATATATATATATATATATATATATATATATATATATATATATAAAGTTGGTTATAATCACATTATTTTTAGTAATTAATAACTTATTTCATATTATTATTTTTGATTCAACTTAAAGAAGGTCATCCATTCCCTTAAGGTGGATCTGAATTAAAAATACAAATATTATAAAAAACAGATTTATTTGATTTATTTAAATTTTTGGTATTGAAATTAAATAAAAAACATAAATTTTTGGCACCCATAACTTTGTGTGGATAGGTATACTTAACCATAAAAATGTAAATTTAAATTAGGAAGAAAAAAAATTCAAATTATTTAAACTTTAACTTATAGTTGATGTGGTTTTTATCTAAACAAACAACTCAAAATATTAAAGATATAATAACAACAAATTCATCATGCTTAGTTTTGAGATGAATTTTATGAGAGAAAATCTTTGATAGATCATATCAAACATGCCAATAATAGCCGACATATTTAACTTAATATAATATAAGTTCAAAAATTATTTCATTTTCAAAATTAAATTTTATATATAGCTTTATTATTTAAGAATATCCAAATTAAAAAGGCCTTATCGGGGTTTTAGATTAGAAATTCTATTAATACATTGTCCTATTCTTTGGTCTATGGTAAAGAGGCTATTTTGCCTATACATATGGAGATACTAGCATTAAAGTTACTTAATCAAATGGATGAAGAAGGAGGTCAACCAATGGATGCCTGGTTGATGTAGCTTCTACAACTGGAAGAATAGAGAGAACGTACCTATAATAACCATCAAAAGAATATGGTAGATATAGAAGAGTGGTTCAATAAGAAGACCACTTTAAAAAAATTTAAAGTTGGGTATTTGGTTTTGAAATGGAATGTGAAAAAGCTAAGCCAGGCAACCACGACAAGTTCGATGTCTTTTGGGAGGGCCTTTTTGAAATAATTGTCGAAAAGCAATTTAATTCTTTTCAAATGAAAGATCAATAGGGTATGATTTTTCTCATAAAATTGAATACCTTTCACTTGGGACTCTACTTCAAGTATAAAAAAAAAGATCTTTTATGTATAATACATATATTATATGGTATTTTATGAAAAATTCAAAGTTTTCAAGTTTTTTTAGTAGTTATTGTTACGTTTTTTTATGACTATACAAAAGTCAGCCAAAAAAGATTAAAAACAATATGGAAGAAATAAAAGTGTAGTTTTTTTAGCATACGATGGTTCAAATTTAAAAAAATCACCACCTCACTCTCAAATGGTTTGAGGGAAGGCATTTCTTTCACTGATGATCGGAACCTTGAAATGCATAAATTCCTAATCAATGTAGTTGCCAGTGATTGGTCGATGAAATTAGCATGCTGTAAATATGTCAAAAATATTATGCAAGATCCAAGAGATATGGGCACACCAACCATAGTTAATGCAGCCCATGCATAATTTTCTAACAAAAAAAATGAAGAAACCCTAATTCATTGTCAAAATAAATTTTCCACTATAACTCACTTACCATATTTTCTCTCAGAGTTTGAATCCCACACCAGGAAGCTCTGCAAGTGCTCTCACATGGATCCTAAGAAAAAAAATCAAAAAGTTGAAATGGTGACATTGTCTTCCATAGAAGCAAGGAACAAAGATGAAATAAGTTAGAGATTTATCGACAAAGACGTGAGAATTGGTGACACCATTAGAATATAGAAGCCTGCAAAGAACATTAAGAAAAATATCGAAGAAATAATAGCTACAAACATCGCTTCATCTTCTCTGACTACTTTTGTAATTAATTCTCTACTCTATTGGTATGTTTACATTCAAGTCCACCCTTATTTAAGAATTAATCAAAGCTATTTCTAGTTTTTATGACATTGAATGGAAGACTATGAGGAATACCCCGAGAAAAATCCTTTTCAACTTAATTCCTAATTTTTTCATTGATGCTTTCATTGCTGGCAATGTTCCTACTGACAATGTTAGTCTCACAATGACACTAAGAGGGGGGTGAATCAGTGTGGCTCTTTAAAACTTAAAAACTTCAACTCTTAAAGCCAAAACAATGAAAACTTAAAACCACATAAAGCAAATATAACAAGAGAGCATCACACAACACAAGATGTACCGAGGTTCACCAATTTTGGCTACTCCTCAAAAATTGACTGTTTGGACTCCCATCCAAATCTAGCCTTTGCAAAATACCAATTTTACAATCAATTTACCAGCACCCACTGGAAGGAGCACCAACCCCTGATTTATCTGCACCAACAGAAAGGAGCACCAACCCCTAATTTATCTGCACCAACAGAAAGGAGCACCAACCCCTAATTTATCTGCACCAATAGAAAGGAGCACCAACCCCTAATTTATCTGCACCAACAGAAAGGAGCACCAACCCCTAATTCCAAGCACCAACTTGGACTGCAATTTTGAAACTATAAGATTGACATAAAAATGCCTCCGCTTATACAAGACCCTGACTGGTCTATTGCTAACCCAACCTCTCTCGCTATTCACCAAAACACCACACACACTTAAGGCTCTGCTTACTACACCTTTTTAGCCCTCTTACAGCCCTCTTGCTGTGCTTCTTACTACACTCTTACGGCTCTCACAGCTCTGCTAAAATGCTCTCTTACGGCACTCTTCCAACCCTCTTTTTGCAACACTTTCACCCTATTTTTGTAGCACTATAATTCTCCATGCAGACCTCCTTTTATAACAAAGTTCTGATTCTATTTTTAACTTCCATATTTTCACATGCAACTTATTAATAGAAACTTCTATATGTAACTCCTTTATCTCACAGTATTCTCTCATGCATCCTATTAATAGTTACGGCTCTTGTTTGGTCTTCGACTGATGACTTTCAGTTTAACCGTCGCTCGATGATTTCACTCCGTAACTGGCCCTGTAACTGTCATTCTAACTTTAGTTCACTGTTCTTATTTTAGATGCATGATTTTTCTCTGTAACTGCACCTGTAACTATTGTACTGACTTTAGTTAACTCTTCTTATTTTAGCTGCATGATTTTCTTCTACAACTGCACCTGTAACTATCGTATCGACTTTAGTTAACTCTTCTTATTTTAGCTGCATGTTTTTCTTCGTAACGGCCCCTTGAACTGCCATAGAACTTCGATTAAGCTGTCACATATCTTATTTCGGCTGGGTTCTCTTCTTAGCTCATGAAAACATAACATGTCACGATATCGTGACACTTTTGCCTCCTTGCTCCTCTTCTTGGTTTGCACCCGTGAAAACACAACATGTCGTGATATCGTGACACTTTCGCCTCCTTGCTACTTTACTTGGTTTGAACCCGTGAAAACACATGTCGTGATATCGTGACACTTTCGCCTCTCGTACTCTTCTTCTTTACTTTTGTCACGATATCGTGACACTTCTGCCTTCTTACTTTCTCTCTCCTCCTTTAGTCACGAAAATGCGACATGTCACGATATCATGACACTTTCTCTCCTTTGCTCTTTCTCTTGCCTTCAGGTCACGAAAACGTGACATGTCGCGATATCGCGACACTTTCTCTCCTTTGCTCTTTCTCTTGCCTTCGAGTCGCGAAAACGTGACATGTCGCGATATCGTGACACTTTCTCTCCTTTGCTCTTTCTCTTGCCTTCGGGTCGCAAAACGTGACATGTCACGATATCGTGACACTTTTTCTCCTGGACTCTCTCTCTTGCAATATGTCGCGAAATCGTGACACTTTTTCTTTCGGACTCTCTCTCTTGCAATATGTCACGAAATCGTGACACTTTTTCTTTCGTACTATCTCTCTTGCAATATGTCATGAAATCGTGACACTTTTTCTTTCGGACTCTCTCTTGCAATATGTCGCGAAATCGTGACACTTTTTCTTTCGGACTCTCTCTCTTGCAATATGTCATGAAATCGTGACACTTTTTCTTTCGTACTATCTCTCTTGCAATATGTCACGAAATCGTGACACTTTTTCTTCTGGACTCTCTCTCTTGCAATATGTCGCGAAATCGTGACACTTTTTCTTTCGTACTATCTCTCTTGCAATATGTCATGAAATCGTGACACTTTTTCTACTTGCCTTTCTCTCTTCCAACATGTCACGAAATCGTGACAGTTTTGCTTGCTTGCGCTTTCTCTCCGAACATGTCATGAAATCATGATAGTTTTGCTTGCTTGCGCTTTCTCTCCGAACATGTCGCGAAATCGTGATAGTTTTGCTTGCTTGCGCTTTCTCTCCGAACATGTCACGAAATCGCGATAGTTTTGCTTGCTTGCGCTTTCTCTCCGAACATGTCACGAAATCGTGATAGTTTTGCTTGCTTGCGCTTTCTCTTCGAACATGTCACGAAATCGTGACAGTTTTGCTTTCTTCTCAACATGTCGCGAAATCGCGACAGTTTTTCTTTCTTGTTCTCTCTCTTCGCTTTGGACCGAAAATGCTACATGTCGCGAAATCGTGACACTTTTTCTCCTTGCATTTTCTCTTCTCTTCTGGCCGTGAAAATGCAACATGTCGCGATATCGCGACACTTTTTCTCCTTGCATTTTCTCTTCTCTTCTGGCCATGAAAATGCAACATGTCGCGATATCGCGACACTTTTTCTCCTTGCATTTTCTCTTCTCTTCTGGCCACAAAAATGCAACATGTCGCGATATCGCGACACTTTTTTCCTTTGCTTTTTCGCTTCTCTTTTGCATATGGGTCACTTCGGTCTTCTTGGACAGCCTGTAACAACTTCACCCAAACATCAGAAACATCCTCATAAGCATTTTACTGCACTGTACATTCTCTGAAGAACCTCTTAACTCCTATCCACTGCATCAACCGATCTGTCTGACTGTGTTGACAACAATGACAATACTATTGCTGCACCTTGCTCAACAATCTCCCCCTTTGGAATTGTTGGCAACACACGTGCAATTTCCTGTAATTCTTCTCCCCCTTTGACAATAATACCAAAGGGCTACTGCAGACTCCCCCTGAGTCCATGCACAACATTCTCAGGCACAAATTATTACAGTTAGCAAAAATTACAAACATGAGAAAAAAGATAAACAAATTATGAAGGTATCCGCTATTGACTGGTGGACCTCTCTCCAATTGTTATATTATAGAAGACTCTGTCTCTCTGCTGCATTGACTGGTGGACCTCTCTCCACTTGAAGAATCCTCACTCAGATCTATCTTCAACTGTGTTGGTTGCTGGATCTCTATCCATTGAGACTCTGTCCTCTGTACTCTGTCAATAGGCTCACTAAGAACCTGCTCAATAGGCTCACACAGAATCTGCTCTAGCAAGCTCACCAAGAACTTGCCCAAATCTGGTCTAGCAAGCTCACCAAGAACTTGCCCAAATCTTCTCTAGCAATCTCACCAAGAACTTGCCCAAATCTGCTCTAGAAATCTGTCCCAACACTGTCCTCAAATATTTCCCAAAGGCCTTCTCAATGGCTCAATCAATCATGCTCAAGTAGTACTCAAAATGAACTCAACAATGAGTGATGGAATAATTTATTTCATAGAACTTTAAAAAACACTTCACACATAACTTGATAGGCCTCAAATCACTCATCATCTCACAAGGGATCCCCAATATTTCCAACAATGCTCAACCACAAATATCACATAACAATGATACTCATGTTCTTTTCTAACTCAAGTTCTTTCACAACCAATGGGCTTCAACCACTATGCTTATAACACAAGGTTTAAACACAACTCTCAATTCAGAAAACCTTGATGCATTCAACCAACCACTTTCAAAAAGGAAACCACAAATACTTATTTTCCCTCCAATGATATTTCAGAAATCAACCACCATAATGTTGTCTTATACCAAACGATGTGTTGTATTTTTGGTTAAGAAACTCACGCCTTCCCACCTACATGTTGGCAGTAATTTTCATAACGATCATGAAGAGCTTTACCATAGTCCTCCCTCGATATTGGTAGATGAATTGAGACGTACTCACAACACGGATTCTATTTTATCTACAGATTGGGAATGTTACAGGCTTCAAAACCAGCACCTGCCAGCTTATGCTTTCATGACACGATGACCTGTGTTGCATGTTCTATCTCAGATAACGCCTATCAACTATTGCATCGTAAACCTAGTTGTTCACCATGTTGTTCTACTGAAGCACATCAGTTTGATACTCTCTCCACACACATCTACATGAACTGAAACACATTTTGACAACTATACGACAACTCCTCGACTACTTTCTTTTCATCCTCAGATAACCACACAAATACATAGGAGCATTAAAATAAAACTTTAACATTGCTCCCCCTGAGGATGTGCTACCTGGAGCTGCTTAGTGCAATAGAGGAGTAATCTCCTTCAGTCCAAGGAGACACGATTTCCTCTCTTCTTTCTTTCTCCAATATTTCTTGAACTTAGGCTGAAGGTTTTCAACTGCGTCCCTATTTTGAACCTTTTCGTGAACTTGAACATTTCTCTTGGGTGGTTGTCTCTTGTACATCCTTGATGGATGATTATTTTCCTTTCTTTGATGCACATGATTTCTTCCCTGTCTGTGTTGCATTCTTTGCGTCTGATGAAATCTACTGTCTTGCCTTAGATTAGATACAAAAGTTCTTGGACAAGACCTTGCTATGTGCCCATGACCATTACATTTAAAACATTGCACATGGTGTTCAACCGGAATAACAAATGTATTTCTATCAGCATAACTCTTTGATCTATTATTCAATCCACAATAAATTGCCTTGTGACCATAATGGTTGCATCTAAAACAATTGCCATTAAAAGCATTATTATGAATAAAGTGAGAGTGATAGAACCTCTTTTGTTGTGGTTGCTTTGTTGTAGATCTCCTTTGAGATTTTCTTCCTTTTGAGGATTCAGCTTCAAGCTTTTCTTGCTTTGATCCTTCAGTAGTGGATTTCTTCTTCTCTGTAGGTTTAGAAGATGAAGGTTGTTCAACTTCAAATCCAAGACCAAGCTTACACATGGGGCTTCTTTGTTGCCTTATCATTTTATCTAGCAGCTCTGTGCTCTTCTCAAATTTGAGATTTGTATTGGCCTCTTCTAGTTGTTTCCTCAATAACACAATCTCCTCTTCTTGTTTGCAGCAAACAATCTCTTTCTCATTGATCTGTGACTTCAAGGCTTCTTCTATTTTCTTGGCTTTATGAGTTTGTAAGAAGAGATCTTCAATATTATCCCCATATTCTTCCAACTTCTTGGACAGTCTTTTGTTCTTTTTCCTTTCTAAACCCAACTCTTCAAGTGCAGTGATCAACTCACCTTCTAGATCTACTTCAACCTCTAGGTTTTCATCACATACTTGTTCTTTTTCTATTTTTTCTTCTTTGAGTGCCATATAAAGAACTTCACCTGTTTCCTCTTCAGAATCCTCACTGCAACTGTCTTTTGATGAACTGACATTCTTGGAGATGAAACTGTTCTTCTTGAAGTTGCCTTTTCTGAAATTTGTTTTGTTCTTCCAGTCACTTCTTTCTTGGTGCGATCCTTCATCACTTATGTTCTTTTCATTAAGTGGACATTTAGCTGCAAGATGCCCAATGCCTCCACAATTGAAACATTTAAACGGTAACTTTCCTCTGTATTTTCCTTTTCCCATTTTTAGTTTTCGAACAAAGTTTGCTTTCGTTTCATCTGATGTCTCTTCTTCCTCGGATTCTTGTTTTGCTTTTATATTTTTATGTGCTTTAAAAGTAGCTTCTCTGTCTGTGGGTTTAGTTTTTCCTATTCTCATCTCATATGCAGTCAAAGAACCATGCATCTCATCCATACTGAAAGTATTTAGATCTTTAGCTTCTTCTATTGCTGAAACTTTAGAATCAAATCTTTGGGGAAGAGATCTTAGTACCTTTTTCATGACAACAACATCTTCCATTTCCTCGTCGAGTCCTCTAATCGCATTAATGATTCCATTAACTCTTAGCATGTATGCCTCTATGTTCTCATCGTCATTCATCTTTAATGCTTCGAACTGAGCTCGATGCATTTGTAACTTGGCCTCCTTGATCTTGTCGTCTCCTTCATGAATGCTCCTTAGTTTGTCCCACATGTCTTTTGCCATTTTACAACTCATAATATTTATCAGTTCATTGTCCACTAAACCGCACATGATAGCATTCTTTGCTTTAGAGTTATTCTCAAACAGTTTCTTACCGGCAACATCGGTTGGAGGAGTGGTGGGTATTGTGTATCCACTATCTACTGAATCCCAAATGTCGTATCCCAAAGCACAAAGATATGTCTGCATCCTGAGTTTCCAAAATGTGTAATTAGTTCCATCCAACAATGGTGCTTTGTTTGATGAGAAGCCTTCACCACCTGCCATTGCGTACTAATCCAAGATCACCCTAGCTGGTTAAGCTTGATAAGGGAAGCTGGCTCTGATACCAATTGTTAGTCTCACAATGACACTGAGAGGGGGGGTGAATCAGTGTGGCTCTTTAAAACTTAAAAACTTCAACTCTTAAAGCCAAAACAATGAAAACTTAAAACCACATAAAGCAAATATAACAAGAGAGCATCACACAACACAAGATGTACCGAGGTTCACCCAATTTGGCTACTCCTCAAAAATTGACTGTTTGGACTCCCATCCAAATCCAACCTTTGCAAAATACCAATTTTACAATCAATTTACCAGCACCCACTGGAAGGAGCACCAACCCCTAATTTATCTGCACCAACAGAAAGGAGCACCAACCCCTAATTTATCTACACCAACAGAAAGGAGCACCAACCCCTAATTTATCTACACCAACAGAAAGGAGCACCAACCCCTAATTCCAAGCACCAACTTGGACTACAATTTTGAAACTATAAGATTGACATAAAAATGCCTCCGCTTATACAAGACCCTGACTGGTCTATTGCTAACCCAACCTCTCTCGCTATTCACCAAAACACCACACACACTTAAGGCTCTGCTTACTGCACTTTTTTGGCCCTCTTACAACCCTCTTGTTGTGCTTCTTACTGCACTCTTACGGCTCTCACAGCTCTGCTAAAATGCTCTCTTACGACACTCTTCCAGCCCTCTTTTTGTAGCACTTTCACCCTAGTTTCCACAGCACTATAATTCTCCACGTAGACCTCCTTTTATAACAAAATTTTGATTCTATTTTTAACTTCCATATTTTCACATGCAACTTATTAATAGAAACTTCTATATGTAACTCCTTTATCTCACAGTATTCTCTCATGCATCCTATTAATAGTTACGGCTCTTGTTTGGTCTTCGACTGATGACTTTTAGTTTAACCGTCGCTCGATGATTACACTCCGTAACTGGCCTCGTAATTGTCGTTCTGACTTTAGTTCACTATTCTTATTTTAGCTGCATGATTTTTCTCTATAATCGCACTGTAACTGTCGTAATGACTTTAGTTAACTCTTCTTATTTTAGCTGCATGATTTTCTTCTACAACTGCACCTGTAACTGACGTACTGACTTTAGTTAACTCTTCTTATTTTAGTTGCATGATTTTCTTCTACAACGGCCCCTATAACTACCATAGAACATCAGTTACCTGTCACATATCTTATTTCAGTTGGGTTCTCTTCTTAGCTCGCAAAAACATATCACATATCGTGACACTTTTCGCCTCCTTTCTACTTTACTTGGTTTGAACCCACGAAAACATAACATGTCGCGATATCGTGACACTTTCACCTCCTTGCTACTCTTCTTGGCTTCAACCCGTGAAAACACTACATGTCACGATATCATGACACTTTCGCCTCCTTGCTACTCTTCTTTACTTTTGTCATGATATCGTGACACTTTTACCTTCTTACTTTCTCTCTACTCCTTTAGTCGTGAAAATGCGACATGTCGCGATATCATGACACTTTCTCTCCTTTGCTCTTTCTCTTGCCTTTGGGTCATGAAAACGCGACATGTCACGATATCGTGACACTTTCTCTCCTTTGCTCTTTCTCTTGCCTTCGGGTCACGAAAATGTGACATGTCACGATATCGTGACACTTTCTCTCCTTTGCTCTTTCTCTTGCCTTCGGGTCACGAAAACGTGACATGTCACGATATCGTGACACTTTTTCTCCTTGGACTCTCTCTCTTGCAATATGTCATGAAATCGTGAAACTTTTTCTTTTGGACAATCTCTCTTGCAATATGTCGCAAAATCGTGACACTTTTTCTTCCGTACTCTCTTCCTTGCAATATGTCATGAAATCGCGACACTTTTTCTTTTAGACTCTCTCTTGCAATATGTCATGAAATCGTGACACTTTTTCTTTCGTACAATCTCTCTTGCAATATGTCATGAAATCGTGACACTTTTTCTTCCGTACTATCTCTCTTGCAATATGTCGCGAAATCGTGACACTTTTTCTTTCGGACTCTCTCTCTTGCAATATGTCACGAAATCGTGACACTTTTTCTTTCGTACACTCTCTCTTGCAATATGTCACGAAATCGTGACACTTTTTCTACTTGCCTTTCTCTCTTCCAACATGTCGCAAAATCGTGATAGTTTTGCTTGCTTGCGCTTTCTCTCCGAACATGTCATGAAATCATGACAGTTTTTCTTGCTTGCGCTTTCTCTCCGAACATGTCACGAAATCGTGATAGTTTTGCTTGCTTGCGCTTTCTCTCTGAACATGTCATGAAATCGTGATAGTTTTGCTTGATTGCGCTTTCTCTCCGAACATGTCATGAAATCGTGATAGTTTTGCTTGCTTGCGCTTTTTTTTCGAACATGTCGCAAAATCATGAAAGTTTTGCTTTCTTATCAAAATGTCGTGATATCGCGATAGTTTTTATTTCTCTCTCTCTCTTCGCTTTGGACAGCGAAAATGCTACATGTCGTGAAATCGCGACAATTTTTCTCCTTGCATTTTCTCTTCTCTTATGGCCGCAAAAATGCAACATGTCGCGATATCGCGACACTTTTTCTCCTTGCATTTTCTCTTTTCTTTTGGCCACGAAAATGCAACATGTCGCGATATCGTGACACTTTTTCTCCTTGCATTTTCTCTTCTCTTTTGGCCGCGAAAATGCAACATGTCGCGATATCGCGACACTTTTTCTCCTTGCATTTTCTCTTCTCTGCTGGCCGTGAAAATGCAACATGTCGTGATATCGCGACACTTTTTTCCCTTTGCTTTTTCGCTTCTCTTTTGCATATGGGTCACTTCGGTCTTCTTGGACAGCCTGTAACAACTTCACCCAAACATCAGAAACATCCTCATAAGCATTTTACTGCACTGTACATTCTCTGAAGAACCTCTTAACTCCTATCTACTTATTCAACCGATCTGTCTGACTGTGTTGACAACAATGACAATATTGTTGTTGCACCTTTGCTCAACAGATAAAACAAAGATTTTTGACCTGACAGACCAGGAAATATTTTTTGTTCCATCCAAGTAGATGAGGAATTTTCTAACAATGCAATTGAATAAACCACCTCTTGGAGGTATTATGCCCTAAAATCCCATTTCTTTGGTAGATTTCAAAGCCCAAAATTATATTCTATTTTATCCAAGGTAGCAAGCCTAAAGACAGATGAAAGGGTTTATCATTGGCAAATTACCCTGGTCAAATGTCTATCATACCCAAGAAACTATGATTCCTCAATCATAAGTAAAAGCATCAAGCTCATATTTTTTTACTGGCCATAGTACATTTATCGCTAAGTTCATGAAGGTTTATCTTCAATTAAAATGGGTATCGTACCTCTTTCAAGTTTTCTTTGTATTTAGTATGATTTTTATTTTATTTTTTAGCCAGATATCTAGCTTTAATTTTGATAAATGATAAATATGAGAAAGGCAAGATTTTGCCTGTATATGAATGGATCAATGTTTTATATAAAATAGATTCATACTATGATTTTAACAGACAATTTTTGTGGTCGGTACTTAATATTATGTATGGAGAAATAAGTAGGTTGAGCGAAAGGGATGTAAATTTTTTGCAAAACAAACATGCTGAAGAAGGTGACTGGTTTATCCTGTACCCACGGGATTGTTATCAAGTTATATGGGTTTACTAGAAAATCCTTTTTGCTACCACATTATGTTACTGACAGGTTATTTGCTCTAGAATATGTTAGGCAAATTGAACGCATAAAATTCAAATATATCACAGATATAGAGAAAAATGGTACATGTATGATGTATTTTCAGTTTGAAGGTGTTATTGTTTCAAAAAATGGGCAACATGAATAGATCACCCAGTTTCTAAACAATTTGGGGTTGATATAAATGCCACAATGATGAAGGTATAACCCCATTAATATATTTGTTGAAACATAGGCCATTCTGAATAAAATCCCTATGAATAATTACCACATGTTCCCTCGGTGAGATTTTGAAGATCAAAGAAACAATGTCAAATATGATACCCTTGAATGGCAAGTGGAAAGGATTCAGCCACTACCTCCATGGCAATATTTCTATGGACATGTAGTTGAATACAACCCTAAAGACAACCCTTAGCATATTTTATATACTAAAACTATAAATAGAATGTAAAATAAAGGGGCTGAATGGACATTACAGAAGGTTCATGAATGGTGTATGATGTGATTTTAGACCAATATGATTGACTCACGATACCCTATAAATAATGATGTAGAATTTTCAGCCCGTTATGATTGTTATCATGCTACCTAGATAGGGAATTTTCCCTAAATAATTTCCCAAAGCATCGATGGCAACAAAGAGATAAACCCTAAAGTTACTAAAAAGTAGAATTTGAGCCAAGGTAAGGGCAAGGGAATTACCTTTGGATAACCAAAATCACATACACCGATGAGGCTTAGGTCCTTAATAAAAAATATCCTAAAACAAATTCACGGAGGAAAGAAAGAAAAAATATGTGAAAGTTCCCCATATGATGGTGAAAATAGGTTATGATGGCATGGGATTAGGTAAATATGGACATAGAATCATTGAACCTTTATTAGTAGAAACAAGAGAAAAATATCTGGTGTTGGGCATAGATTTAACAAAAGATAGAGCTAGATCATCCAAAGCTCCAAATATTGTTCTCCTTGTTGCATTTGATACTGAATAAGATGAAGTGGCTATAGGTACTAAGAAAATAAAATTAGAATCCCTAGTTTAATGTCAGTAAAACTAGTAGATGAAACTCAGAATCCCCGACAACTTCCTAGGTGGTAAAAATCCACAATAGGAAACTGCTAAACTTTCTAAAGTTATTATATAAAAGGAACAAGTTGTTCAAGATACTAAAAATATTTCTCAAGGTGACGAAATTGTTAGAAATCCTGATGTGCAGATAGGAGATCAAGAGAAAGAAGCTAATGATAGCACATATTGTGTTTAGGAGAAGCTACACATAACTATTTTTGATAATATAAGAATAAAAGAAGAGATGGTTGGACACAACAAGAATCAATTTAGGGCAATTCCTCAAAATATCAAAATAATAAATTTAGAGGAAGATACATACATTGAATAAAATGAATGTGGAGAAAGAGAAATAACGAAAAACCCTCAAGAAGATAAAATTGAGAAAATAGTTGTTGATGAGACTAATGAAGAGAATGCATTGAAAAGTGAAAACCTGCACGAACTCCCAATAGGATCAGGTATGGACTTTCTTTTCTCTTATTTTATTTATTTTTTCCAAGATAAGTCTCCTTCATTTTCTATTACAAAGAAAATATAATGTTTTCTTCGAAACAATGGTTGCTTTCCTTAGAAACAGGATCGTCTACACAGGATCAATTTGAAGCTGGTCAATCCTTGGGAATGCTAGCTCACCCTGTAGCTACCCCTTTGGAGGAGAATGTTGCTTTAGTGTCAACCTCATTTCTCCCTGGTGCATGCATACCTATTATAAGGTCTACATCCATCTCGACTATAGAGAATGACCCAATTATATCAAAATTGAAAGATATAAAAAAGGTGAATAAAAATACCTTTGATTGGTGGACTTCCCACTTTGTTGAAGCTTCTAAAGCTTTAGCCCGTTACCAAGAAATAATAGCACTTGACCCCACCACTATGTAGTGGAAGAAGGTGAATATGAAACCAAGAGTTAAGAAGCCTGAAGGGGATATGCCGACTAGAGATTACCAAGTAGAAGGTATAAATAAAGATATTACTCAGCTTTACATGCAAGACGAATGGGGACAAGTCCAAGCTAACCTAGGGATAATTCTCTTGTATGGAGAATATTTTAAAGAAAACTTCCAAAAAGAACAAGAAACTAGAAAATAATTTGAATCTTCCATACAAGAGCAAAAACTATTAGAAAAATCTTTGAAACTGGAAGCCTGAAGATGGAAAAACAAATTCGATGAAGTTGCAAGTGAAGCATCTAAATATAAAGAATAAATTGAGAAAGTGACTGCATAAATTCAACCTTTGACTCTACAAGTACAAGAGCTTCAACAACATATCCAAGAAAAGCATAATGCAATACATGGTGTAGACACCAAAATAACACCAATACGATTATGTTACGACAAGCGTTGATCACATTGACACACAGCCCCTAGGGTAGATCCCAGAGGTTAAACAGTGGTCCTAACCACTCCCAAAAGCAATTTTTGAGGTCAAAAGTCAATTTGGCACCTTTTTGGAACCTTGCTCTCTACTCATCCCATCTAGGGATGAATACAAAATGGCATTCATCTCACCCAGGGATGAATATAAGCATTCACCCCAAGGTGAGGCGAATAGCAGGTTTGACTGGGAAAAATTCAAACCTCGACAAGTCTGCCAGTTAACTGTAGCTTCATGCCATGCAATTGCAAGGAATGACTTAAAATCAAGGAGACTTCTGTCATGCATGATTTTGATTTTGGAGGCCTCATGCAAGGAGACTCTAAATAAGGAAATAATATTTTTCCCCAAATAGGACATGCAACTCCAGTGGTGCCCTCGCATGCGCATTCAAACAGAGAGACCCTATGTATATAAATTGGTGAGTCTTCTCACCCAAAATATATGCATAGAGAGGAGATTTTGGAGCAATGAAGTGCTGCTAAAATACATCCTCACCTATTGTTTGTGCTTTCACATTCTTGATCTCTCTTTTAGAGGGAGGTTATTGGGTGATTATTGGAGGTGCATTCTAGACCCAAACCTGAACATTTGGCCACAATATCCCACAAAATTTACTAAAAACACTCCATAAGAGGTTTTGGACCCATCCCAAGTGGATTAGTGCCAAAACAAAGTCCCAAACAGTGGGCGTCCTGCCCCCGGGCGTCCCCCAAGCTGTCGTAGTTCTAAACGCCCCACTCCGGAGTGATTAGAAATCTATGGCATATTTCCTTTATTTTATTTTTGAATATTATTATATGTTATTTAAATATGCTATAGTTTAAATTTCACTTCATTTTGAGCATTTTTGACCAGGTTTTTATCATTTCCCGCATTTACTAACTTGCAGATGGTATCATCAAAATCTGGGTGATATAGGCCAAATTGGAGAAGTCTGACAATCTAGGTCGTCCCAAAATACCCGCAATTAGCTAACCCCAAATTTGTAGGTCATTTGGAGCTTCTTGGATGGGACATTGAAGAGGGTGCTTTCTAATAATTTATTGCAGGTTTATTCGTCCCGCCCCAGAGCAAATACAAATTTGTGAGTAATTTCCTAACTATTTCACTTGCAATGCCCTCCTAGTAACATATTCATACTTCTGTAAAATTTCTAGGTCGTTCTGATGTTATTTGGTTATCGGTTTAATATTTTCATGCATACACTAACAGTAGGCCTTGGGAAACACATGTTCTATTCTATCTGTAGGTGCTACTGATATTTTTTGTTTCCTTGAACATAGGTCTTCAACATCAGAGGAGCAATAAGGTGTCAAAACTCATATACACAAGTGGCGGCGATGTTTTGGTCTGCCCATATTACATGTGGGCACACGGAAGAAGGATTGCTATCCATGGATGTGACAAGAAACATACCTAATGCTCCTATCCGCTAAAAGGGAAGGAGACATATTGTAACACAACTTTAAAAGCATATCAATAAAGAGGGACGAATTCCATATTGCTTTTATCTTGTGTCAATTTGTTCATGTTCTTTCCTTTCATGGATTTTTCAATATATAGGCTTTTAGCGTTAAGTTTGGTTTTACACGCATCGTACTTGGAATTTTTCTTTTTGTTTTTGTATCCTCGTGCTTTCAGTGGTGATCACTGTGGGACCGCTGTACCTTGATTTTAAGATTAACTTTTTTATCGAAGTTGCTTGTTTTTGCTTACAGGTACCAAGTTTTCAAACGCTGGACTACTGTTCATTTTAGTCTGTGACGAGTATAGAGCTGGAATTAATCTTACACAAGGACAAATAGGAATTTTTCCTACCCTAGAATGAATACAGATATGTTATTCATCTCACCCCAGGACGAATAGCTCTCTATACAATTTTAGGGCAGAAATTCAGAGACATCCGATTTGGGCAGAGAAGATGTAGGGATCCTAAACACCGTCTATCATTTTTTTGCTTTCTATTCTCTAGTTATTTGCTTGCATAGGAGAGTTTGAATGCTTGTTTCCTTAATTTATGCAACTTAAAAATAACCCCACACACCACATGGTAATTTAAAACAACAAGGAGTTGGTCGTAAAACCCCAACCCTTGAGCAAGACCAACGATGGATTTCATCACCACCTTGGCTTGAGATACTACATACATAACCTTGATTGCAACTATTGCTAGACATAAATCCTGATGAAAGCTAACCAAGTGTAGCTGGGGTGATTCTCAATGCATGAGAATAAGTCTTATATGGTAGGTGTCATAAATAGAGCGATTCCCCTTTCGTACCGCCTATGTTCCATGTACCATCTAATCTCACATACCAATAGTTTCCCTCATGTAAGGGCGGGTATAGAGAGAGGTTGGTATATCGGTCTGGCAATGGTATATCGAAGGGACGACCATTTTTTGGGAGTCATAAGAGCCATCATATTGCATTTAAACATTCTTTACAAAAGCTTTCAAAACAAAATCAAAACACACTAAACCATATTTAGGGCACACTTTTAATCTATAAACAAGATAACCATTGCTTTTATTGTGTGTTTCCTTTCTGTTTAGTGTAGCATAAAAAATCCTAAAAGAAGATAAAAACGTACCCATATTTAGGTAAACATCACCATGGTGTACACCCGTAGTCGAGCCCAATCACAGGCAAGCGTTGCAAAAAGTGTACAAAGTGGGACAAGTCACCTCCGATATAGTCCTGAGGACTTGGTCATCCCGCCTTGGTGGCCTGACACACAAGATAGTCCACATCATGCCATCACAAAATATGACTATAGGGGCACATCTTTGATGGGCACCCCCACTCAGCATAGATCCTTTCTAGAGGAGAACCTACACGTGGCACTCAACATAGACAGGAGGCCTCCTTTAAACGCTCATTATGAGTGGCATATTGAGGAAGCGCTAGAGCAACATAGTGTACCTAAGGAGGGGCAACATGATTTTTTCATCCCTCCTCTACCATTTATTACTGTTAGAAAAACTAGACCAAATCTAGAGTATCAGGCTCTCCAGATAGGGCAAGACAATTATGTCTGCACCTTACACGCATACGAAAGGGAGTACAAGGAAGACCACCACGTTACTCAAGAGTAGTACATAGTGTGGGAGTGATATACCTCCACACCTGCTATGTATCAGGATCACCCATTAAGGCCAGAGCCTCGAGTGAATGCTGCTAACCTTGACAAAGGAAAGCAACCCATAGGGGTCTCGTATCACCATGATCGAGATAGACATGTATGAGAGACATCTAGGCTTCCTAAACATGATATGGTGGAACAAATTGACTTGGAATTTTCTAGATATGCCGCTCATGAAGCGCAAATCATGTAGCTCAGGAAAGATCAACAATAGTTAGAGCATCTGTATCGCCTTAACAAAGAGTGCATTCAGAGTCAGACAGCCAAATTGCTTCATAACAATGTGCCTAAGAAGGTACCAACCCCTCGTGCACATAAATTAAAAGTGTATGAGAGGCAAAACCCCTTGGTGTAATATAGGTCCTAGTGAACTCACCAAAAATTACCTCCAAGACCTCCTAGACCTGAGTGATAGGCCACTCCCAGAAACAATGATGGGCACCCTCCGCGGGCACCCACCCATGTTTATAGGTATCAGCAAAGAACTCCTCAAGAATCCTATTAGGAGTATGAACAAGAAGAATAACGGGCTAAAATGCCCTAAGAAGGCATAGGGGGTGCTATTTAGCCACCCCTCCATAGGCCTCAAGTTCCTCGGAACCCACAACGAGTGAAAATTAAGGAGGAAGAAATTAAATATTCTGATGCATACAAAGCGCTGCTAGAGCACTCATAGTCTATGGAGACCAAGACTTCTGAGCCCCAAAAGCCCACTTTACACCAACTCCACAGTCACCATGTGCATCCATCAATGCTAGCACCTCCATACCCTGAACACTTTAAACTACCCTAGTTGGCACTCTTTAGAGGGGAGGAGGATGCCTAAGAGAACATGACTAGATTCCTGAGCCAGTGCTTTGGCATTCAGGACAATGATGCTTTGTTGCTAAGAACATTTATAACCACATTCACAGGCCCTACCTCGGATTGGTTCACTCGGTTGCCAAAACATAGCATCAGTAACTTGGATCAGCTAGTGGACGTGTTCCTAGAACACTTCACCTTCAACACCAAGAAAAGGCGTCACTAAGTGACTTAGCTAGCCTCAGGAATTATGAGGAAGAAACCATGGTGGCATATGGGAACCGGTGGAGGACGTTGCTTTCAAAGCTGCCCTACCTCCCTCCCATGTCCGACCTAACCCAAATGTTCTCAAAGAGCTGTTTGAGATCGATCTTCATGCTATTGCAGCTACAACAATATGCCACTTTAGAGGAAGCTCTAGTGCAAGCTAGAATCATTGATGATATCAAAATATAGGATGGTGAGATTGCAAAGCCGAAGAAGAAAGAATGGATTAAGAACACTAAAATAGGGACCACACAATAGAAACCCGCTGTGATCAATCAAGTTGCTATAAACATCTCTAAGCCTACACAAGCAACACAACCTCAAAAGGCGAACTATCAGGCAGTGCCTCTTAACAGTTATGACCGAGAAAATTATAGGCAAGAACAAAATTAGTAGCGTCACCCTAGGTGATAGTTCACACCTTACACAGAGTCCAGGGACTCCTTGTTTGACCACTTGTCAGCGGTAAACTTGATCAACCTGCTAGAGATTCAAACCATAGACCCTAATGCACCAAAGCCTAAGGGGTATAGGGAGGAATTGTACTGTAGGTTCCATAGACGAAAGGGACATGACCTTAATGCATGTTGGAAGTTTAAAGGCTTGGTGCAAGACCTAATTGACAACAAGACGTTGGCGATGGACAACCCCGTAGTGCCAAATAACCAACAAATGGGGGTCTTTAGAGACCCCCTGCCTACCCGTGATGTGCAGGAAAAACCCCTTTAAGTCAATGAGGTGCAACAGAATTGTCCCATGCAGGGGTATGTCGGGATGATAAGCATAGTGACTAGGAACAAGAGGTACCTAGGAACTACCCCTGCGAGGACCACAAGAGAGGTTCCATCGACGTCACAACCTCAACAACACCCTACACAACCTCCCCCGCCTAGACCAGTGGCCATGATTCGAACTAGACTTACCCAAAGTCTAAGGACCACACCGGCTAGGCTCTTTATATACGAGCTAATTCAACAATCAAAACCCCATTGGGAGGCTCTAATGGAGATATTAAAAGCCATCGAGTTGCAACCCCATGAAGTAAACTCTTTCAACAACTTTGTGGGACATGTAAAACAATGTAGAGAAGCAGTCGTCACCTTTAGAGAAGATGAATTGAAATCAATGACTGGTGATGTGGCGGATCCACCCCTACACATCATTGCATGGGTCAACGAGATTTCGTATAAGAGGGTATTGGTGGACACTAGCTCGTCTAGTAATATCATTACAATAGTAGCATTAAAAAATCTCAAGTTGTCGACATCTCACATCGTGGCCTCCACCTATACCCTTCGAGCATTCAATGATACAATATGCTCGACGGTTGGCACAATTGTGCTACCCATCCAAGTGGGACAAAAGACTATTCATACATTGTGCCACATCTTGGAAGGTGATATGGCATATAATATCTTGTTGGGCTGGCCTTGGATCAGGGACATGAAGTGTATCCCTTCAATAGCTCATAAGTGCCTAAAGTATACATTTGAAGGATAGGTGCATGTAGTCCCAGTAGACTTAGAACCCTTCAAGTGCTGCAATACGGTGTAGCTAATGTCGTAGTTGACCCTACCATCAATGCATTTGGATTTTTAGTTGAATCCATCTAAGCAGGGTCCGATTCTGTAGGCGTCCCCACTGACAAGTCCATAAAATCCCTAACCGGGTCCATCTTCCTCATCTACTCCTTCAACAACGACACGACCTATGGTGGCCACACAAAAGGACAAGGGAAAGAAACCCCTAGAAGAGGAACCACCCCTAGTATCAACCATCTCTACCGAAGATATGCCTAGAAAAATGGAAGTCGAGATGCTTGGCTCATCCTACATGGAGTGGACTCTAGAAGAACTCCCATTTGCTCCCCCTCAACTGCCAATGATCACTGTTGAGATGGACAACACAGGCCTAGGGGAGTATTTAGTGTGGAACATTGTAGCAACACCCGCACTTGAGTCTATGCAGGACATGGGGAGACCTCAAATCCCCATCGGATCTATGGTTCCTCTAGGCTATCCACCCAATCAAACAAACTTTGTTTATGGGGGCCTAGATAATGGCATTGAATCTTACATGCAAGAAGACAAAGATGAAGAGCCCTTTGTTGAGGATGTCAATTATTTGTCCAACCTTGATTTTTCTTTGAGATATCTTGGCCAATGTAATTGGCACGAATATGGGTTGGGCAGGTATGAGCAAGGAGTATGTGTTCTTTGCCAACTGAGATATCAAATGTCGTATGACAAGTCAGGAGTAGGTTTCAACCACCCCCTGCCCCTAGACATATTGGTAGAGAACATGCAAGGCCTAGGGATAGGCAATAAGGATGGGTTGGCATTAAATCCATATGCCAATCCTAACACAACATATACATTGGGGGATTATCTCCCATTGCTAACAACCAACCTTGTTGACCGTAACAACCCTTTCCCTTTGATCAAAAAAAGAGAAAATTTGAGGACTCACCTACAATAGGGATATGGACAAGACCAAGAAGGGTCTCAGAAGATGATTCAAAATACGAGGTAGCACCTTAGGATCCTTTCAAGTCTAATAGCAATCATTCACAAGTGACTCCCATGGATGATGATCAGGAGAGCTTCCTGAAAATGTTCCCTTTGGATGTTCTAATTGAGCATATGCCACCTCAAGAGAATCAGGTCCCCCTGTAAAGAGCGAAACAACCTTGATGGGACCACATTAATCTGCTCAAGCAAGATGAGCCTCATATATCACAAACAACTATTGGAGCCAACAGAGGCCTCTGGATCTCTGACAGTGATTATGAAGATGAAAATCAGATGGTTTATCTCAATCATATGCGACAACAACAATATCCCTTGGACATAGATGATATGTTTGAACAGTTACACATCGAGCAAAGACAGGTGGCACCTCAACCCGATGTAGTTATAGCAATTACTACACCTACCACTCCAGGTATACAGAGATCATCTTTCGCCTTGAGACCCTATCAAGCCATCAGTGCCTAGGGCAAACCCTGTCCTCTTATCCACACATAGGGCCGACCCATTTGTGCCAGTACCTCCAGAGCCAAATCTAGAGCACAAAGAACATCTAGGAGGTCAATGTCACCACACCCACGATAATGGATACCACAATCCTTTCATCAACATGATCTCCATTGATTTAACCAACCCCATCCATGATCCAGTCAACCCAACATGGTCATTGCATCTAGACCTAGATGCTATAGACTGGGATCACACTGACACACTGCCATCCCCATCAAAGTACTGTCCTTGCGATGGGATGTTTCATTTTACCCCAGGATAGACTTAGGATGTCTTCCATGCTGAAGAGGAACCTGATGTTTCGAACGATGATCTAAATTCAGCAAACAATATCCACTTGATCCCAACTCCACACCAGTTGGAGGACGAGTCCCACATGTTAGTCGAGGAGACGACTGACGTAGACATCGGCTTAGATCCAATGAATTTGCAAATCATCAAGCTGGGAGTAAGTCTATCCCCTAAATAGAAAGCTAACTACATTGCCCTTCTCAAAGAGAAGAAGGAGGTTTTTGAATGGTCCTACAAAGACATGTCGGGGCTAGATCCACAGTTAGTCATGCATAATATTACGCTTGATCCGAAAATCAAGCCAGTGAAGAAAAAACTAAGTAAGATGCACCCAACAGTGGCCTTAATGGTCAAAGATGAATTACAAAAGTTGTTGGATGCACATTTTGTCATCTGCGTGGATTACCCACCATGGTTGTCTAACATGGTGCCCATCAAAAATACCGATGGGAGGATTCACATATGCACCGATCTTTGAGATCTAAATAAAGCAAGTCCTAAGGATGATTTCCCCTTGCCTAGCATCTATGCATTGGTAGACGCTACAACGGGCCATGAAATGCTCTCCCTCATGGATGGTTTCTTGGGATATAATCAAATTGGTATTAATCTCGATGACCAACTAAAAATGGCATTCACAACGCCTTGGGGGACATTTTTTTATAAGGTCATGCCCTTTGGCCTTAAAAATGTTGGTTCCACCTACCAACGTGCCATGTCATACATCTTCCATGATCACATGCATAAAACTTTGGAAGATTACATGGATGATTTTTTGGCCAAATATCTTTTGCGCCCAGCTCATCTCAATGACTTAAGCAAGATCCTCGATCGCCTCATTGAACATAAAGTCAGACTAAAACCAAAGAAGTTCGTATTTGGTGTCACATCTGGAAATATCTTGGGTTACAGAGTCTCCAAATGAGGAATCGAGGTAGACCCACACAAAGTCAAGGCAATCCTTGAAATGCTTCCCCAAACTACCATCAAGCAGCTCAAAAGTCTACAGGGAAAGGTCGCGTTAATCAAATGCTTTATATCACAGCTATCTGACAAGTGCCGACCCATGAATAAATTATTGCCCAAGGGGGTAGCATTTCCCTGGGATGACAAGTTCCAGTCAGCCTTTGACAATATTAAACAATACTTGGCTTCATCGCCAGTATTGGCACCACCTATACTAGGAGTGCCATTCTACTTATACATCTCAGATACTGAGGTGGCACTGGGTGCCATGCTGTCCCAAAAAAATGAACTACACAAAGAATAGGCTACTTATTATCTTAGCCACACCTTGGTCAGTTATGACCTTAACTATGCATACGTTGAGAAGCTCTACTTAGCAGTGGTGTTCGCTACCAAAAATCTACGCCATTACATGCTAAGAAATACGATGTATGTTGTGTCTAAGGAGTATCCATTGCGATACATGATGAGTTGTACTTATCATAGTAGCCGCATGGTGAAATGGATCATGTTGTTGATGGAGTTTGATATAGAATTCATTGGAACAGAAATCCATAAAAGGTCGAGTCATCACTGATCAACTGGCAGAGGCTCCTCTTGAAGAATATCAGCCTCTGACCGTAGAACTATCGGATGATGGGGTCTTTCATGTTTCAGAATCGCCAAATTTTGATGAGCTTGAGTCACAGGATGACACGACCCTATTCTTTGATGGTTCTAAATGTGAGCAAGCAGGTGGCGCGAGAATTGTATTCTTCACACCGCAAGGGGCTCCAATACCTCTATCATTTAAATTAGACTTCTCATGCACCAACAAAAATGCAAAATACAAAGCCTTTCTCATAGGTCTTCAAACAATAGTCACCATGAACATCAAACGTTTAAACATCTTTGGTGATTCATTGTTATTTGTCAATCAAGTCAAAGGGGTATTCCAATGTAAATGCCTAGTTCTGTAGGCCTATAAAGCCCTTATGGAAAAATTCGTGGCACAACTTGAATGGTACGACATCGAGGCACTCCCTCGATCATAAAATCATTTTACGGACACCATGGCTTCCTTGGGGTCACTAATCCTGCAAGACTATTCTGGTGAGATGACAACCATACAGGTCAAAACATTATCGCAATCCGTAATGGAGCATGCAAGCTCATACCTAACACCAGGAATCCACCTGATCCAAATTGAACCATCTCAGGATAGGTTCTCTCGAATCCATGATTGTCTGACTCAAGCCAACTGGGGTCCTTGTTCTCCCCGACCCCTCTTAATAGCAACATAATGCTATTTTTACAAGTTCTTTCCCGCTCAGCTTTTGCTAGGGATGAACTTCAAGAGGGATTGGCCGTTCATACCATCAAGGTTTCTGATCAGTAGGATTGGTACACACCCATCAAGGATTACCTTAAGTTAGGTAATATCCCACTTGGATTGACATAAGCCGTAAAAAGATCATTTAAATAGAAAGCGGAAAAACATGTCTTGCTAGGAGACATTTTGTATCATCGAAGCTATGAAGGAATCCTCCTCCATTGCTTGGACTAGCAAGAGTCCGCTTGGGTGATCACCCAAGCCCACGATGGTACCTGTGGTGGCCACTTCAGCGGTATGGCCATCGCAAAGTGCATTCTCTGCATGGGCTATTATTGGCCATATTTAGAGTGAGATTGTTGCGCATATGTAAAGAAGTGCATGAAGTGTCAAAACCATGCCAATTTGACACATGTACCTTCTCAAGAATTACAACCGATCCAATTGGCTTGGCCTTTTTTGTAGTGGGTCTTTGATCTAATCAAAAATATCTCCCCTGCATCATCGAGTCGTCACACATTCATCATAACGACCACAGAGTACTTCACCAAGTGGGTGGAAGCAATTCCTCTAACCTCTATGACTGGACCCCGTATTGCGGAGTTTATTTTGCATAACATCATATGTCATTTTGGTATTCCATCCAAGATCCTCTCAAAAAATGGAACATCATTCAAGAATAAAGATGTGCATGCTTTGATGATAAAGTACAAAATTCAGCACAATTTTTCAATGCCCTATTATCCATAGGCAAATGGGCAAGCAGAGGCGTCAAACAAAATGCTAGTCATCATCCTCAAAAAGACCATCGTAGATAGTCATAAGGATTAGCACATTCAGATCCCACTTGCCCTATGGGCTTATCGCACTAGCATTCAGACGCCCACTAGGGCAACTCCATTTTTTTTGGTGTATGGCTTCGAGGCAGTCATACCTCTTGAGTTGGAAATACCTTCCCTACACATATCAATGCAAGAGTTCATCAATGATGACACTACGTGGCAGTCCCGGTTAGATCAACTTACGTTGCTCGACGAATGATGCGTCAATGCTCTCAAGCATTTGTGTATCTATCAAGAGTGACTTAAGAAAGCATACAACATGAAGGTTCACCTAAGGTACTTTCAGGTTGGTGACTTGGTCTTAAAAGAGAACCAATAGAATTCTAATTTTTTGTCCCATTTAAGGGACAAGTTTGTGACAAACTAGTTAGGTCCTTATGTGATTAACAGTAAAATAGGACCTGGAACATACCGGCTCACCTCTCTTGAAGGAATCAAGGAGCTAGAATCCTTGAACATTTAGTCATTTGAGGCCATTCCACATTTAGAGAGGCAAAGCCCACCCAAAAGCTCCAAGGATTCTCGTAATCACTTGGTCAACCCAAGATGCCCCAAAGGTATCCATAAACCCTTTGGTTAACCCAAAATATCCAGGGATTCCTACAATCATTTGGTCAACCCCAAAATTCCCCAGAGGTATCCATAAACCCTTTGGTCAAACCAAAAGCTCCAAGGGTTCCCATAACTGCTTGGTCAAAATAAATATTCAAAAAAAAAACAAAAATAATAAAATCATAAAAAATAACAAAACAAATTGTAGTTCAATTCTGTGCATACTCGTAAAAATCAAAAATACAAAAATATCAGTTGCATTAGGCATAGCATCCATACATTGCATATTTTTTAGTCATACATGTCCCAAGAACCATAGACTATAATTGCTCGGCAATTCCTTTATTTTACGCATTCCATCAATTTTATAAACACATATGTCCAGAATAACACAATCCTCATTTTTAGCAAAGTCAGTTGTCTCCTAATATATATAGGGTTTCCGTTATTCAGATGTCTTTAAATTGTTAGCCAAAAACTATACAAAGTTAAACAGAGTTTACAAGGGAAAGTTTTACTTGGATCATGCCTCGTTATGTAACATCCCTACACAAGCTAAAACACATAAAATAATTCCTAAGTTGTGTGAACGCAAGAGAAACCCACAAAGCAGTCTAGGGTACCATAGGTGAAAGATTAGCCTGTTCATCCCCCTGTGCAAATGGTTCAAGAGTGCTGAGAATTGACAAAAGGACAAGCTCTTCCCCATCAATTCCCCCTAATAAATAGTGGTCCCCACTACCAAAAATCCCAATCATCATTGGTCCCCAAAGTTGTAAGGATTCGTACTACACATCCTTGAACATGATGGGTAGTCATCCCCAAGGCCTAAAAGGATCAATGCCATTCAAAAGCAAACTCACAACAAGCCACCATCATGAACATCTCGAATCACCTTTGGTCTCCCAAGTCATAAGGATTTGTACTACACACCCCTAACAAGGATGGGTAGTCATCCCCAAGGACTAAAAGATCAATGCCCTGAATTCATCATATCTCTAATCCCCTTTGGTTCCCAAAGTCGTAAGGATTCGTACTACATGTCCATGCATAGGATGGGTAGTCATCCCTAAGGCCAAAATGATAAAGGTCATTCACAAGACACAAAATGACAAGCTCAACCTTACAAATCTCAAAAATCCAAATCAAATAACAGTGGTTATCACCACTATTCAAAATCCTTGCTCAAAAAGAAAAACAAAGAGAAAAATAAACAATGATTTTCATCACTATGTATAAGAGCAAGTATCCTAACACATTGAGCAAATAAAAATCCTGATCTTGAATCCCTGGAATTCTCAGCATTCGAAAAACCATATACATTATCCTCATTACGAGTTTAGTGGACAACCTACATGGAAATGGCAGTATCCTAAACGCATGATGATATGTCTATCACATTAGCTTTGCATGTGAGCAGACAAATGTTTGCATGTGGATGCACTAGCTTATGGTACCTTAGATTGTCTCATGGATTAATCTTACTAAATACAACAACAAAGTTAGTGGAGCTAATTAGGTGATCCTCAGTACATGTTTGGTTGATAGCCTATCTAGCACTGGCGGTATCCTGACAAATACCACATAAATGAACTCAATTGCACACACAGGGATGTGAAATACCTTGGTTAAACTCAAGTCAAATTTATACCTTGTTACAAAGTCTTACGAGATCAATATATAGTCTTTGCTAGTTAGTTAAAATATCTGAATCTCAAAAAAGCTTAACTACATTTTAAAACAACTGGTCCATTTCATTACGTCCATCACCATCAAAAAAGATGCAAAATACAAAAACAAAGTTATCACATGCAAATTCATTCCACAAAGTCATCCCATACATACAGCAAGCCAGTAAATCTTGTACAATCTATGGTGTCATCGATAAGTTATCAACAATTCATTTCATTCATTTCATATGCATACATCATCTACTTAAACACATCACATTCATAATACCACATGCATACATCATCATAAATAACTGTGCATAAATAGAAAAACAAACCACAACAAGTGTATAAACACAAAAAAATTCATTTGTATATATATATATATATATCATCAAAAATGCCCACAGGCTACAATAACCAGTCCTCTGACCTTGCAACAAAGCAAAAACTCAAAAACCCCCAAGCCTAGGGTGTCGACCACCATGATCACGTAGGATCGATGTGACGGGAACTACCCCCCGTGGTGTGGGTCCTATGGGACCCCTCAAGGTGACTGTTGCTTGCCCCCGCATCACGCCCACTAGCCCTCCCCTCATCCAATCGCCTACGACGAGATGATGTTGACTTCTTAGTATCGCTACCCCTCATTCCAGCATGAAGACCCACCTCCCGAGGGCTCAAGTACCCGCCCCCCGAGGTATATGATATCTCCCTCCAGATCCATCCGATGCCGACACCACTTTGCCTCCCATCAACGGTACATCGCTACTACATCATCACACTATGCCAACACCTTCTCCCTCTTCGCCAGCTGCATCCATAGAATATCCCTCTCCTATGCAACATCCATGTACCCATCTCATCGATGTTATGCAAAAAATGCATTCTCCCACTTATCTAACTAAGTCTACAAGAGATCCCTCTCCTGTAGAGCCTCCCCTAGCTCCTCATATTGCCTTCGAAGTAGCCCCACCAATCGGGCATTCTCAGCATGAAACCCTACCTCCATGTCCTCCGACACTGCCTGAGGCATAGGCAAATCCAGGATAGCAGGTTGCTCTGGCTCCCACTAATCTGGGATGTCCTATGTCTCTGGCTGATCTGAAACCCCAAAATTCCCCACAAAATCATCCACCTCTACCATATCCACGTCCTCCAATAGAACCCCCCAACCCTCACCTGGTACCTCTGCACCCTCATCACTTACTGTTGTTGCCTCTACGCCCCCTAGAGGCCCCTTGCCTTGCCATCATCGTAAAGTCCACCACTGGTCATACTCAGAAGTAACCTCGATGTCATCCATGTCTAGGACGTCAATCATTGTATCTGAATCCTCACCTAGGGATGCAATGACTGGCCAAGTTAGAGTTCTCTCATCCCCCTGACGTCGATAGACCACGGGCTAACCAGGAAAACCCTGGTGCACCCCGAACTGTCGTGTAACTCGGCCATATGGAAAAAACTCCTACTCAGTCTCGTGACATCCAATCAGCCACCGCCCCTTACGTACCCGTCAGAGCCACTCTCTAGCCTCAATCCAGGCTGGACAGTCTTGATAGGGGCACCAAAACACCTTCACTGGTGTAAGCCGAGTGAAGGCATTGACATAGTGCCCTATGACACTTGCCCACCATTGACTTTCTCCTTACTCCTCAGATCACCGCCATAGTGCCCTGTATCCGATATCTCGGTCTACCATCTCAGCCTGAGTCATCCATGGTAACCCAACCGACCTCTCCACTGCTATGTGCTGCCAAGCCGAGCACTGCAATAAGTAGCTACACTAATCCCCTTCTACATCCAATAGTGGACCTCGTACATCTCATAATAGAGCTATGCCAGTAAAGTCTGTCCCCATCTCATGATCATAGGTGCATCCGTAGGACACTCCACCAACCTAAACACCACCTCCAACAGGTTCCATAGGAACCTCGCACCCGAAGAGTCGGGTAGCAGCATGTTGGAAATGAGGCCCATCAGTACGACATGCATCACTCCCAACACACCCATCTCCAGCCACCATCGAACCAAAATGCCACCAATTTGGTAGTCGCCCTCTGCCCTCTCCACTGGGTTATCCAAACCCAATGCCTCCCCATGCTCGAAGTAGAGTGTCAACACTGTTGTCCTCTGATCCCGTGGCATCGTCTTGATTGGCATTTCATCTATCGAAATCCTCAAGATCTTATAAACATCCTCCAAAGTAACTATCATATCCCTTATTGGGAGATGGAAGGTATTAGTCTGAGGATCCCACAAGTTGATCAGGGCCGTCAAATAGGCTCGATCTCTGACCACCGGCTCCAGTTGAGTCACTTTCTTGAGCCCAAGGACATCAAGCCACTCCCAGTTAGCCAAAGTCAGCGCCTCTCACGCTTTAGTAAAAATCGTGGGCACACGGTACCGGCTCTCACAACATGCAAAAGAAAACAAAATAAAAACATTAAAACCATGAAAAACTATACAGTGATAACATGAATATCCAACAATGCATAATACAAAATGTACAACTACAAATAGTAAAAAACTCATTTGTCAACCTAGGGTTTTTAACTCTAAATAGATAAATTAAACGAAACAAAAATTCAAAAACAAATAATTTGTCAACCTAGGGTTTTTAACTCTAAATTGATAAATTAAACAAAAACAACAAAATTCCAAAATAATAATTTGTCAACCTAGGGTTTTTAACTCTAAATTGATAAATTAAACAAAACAAATTCAAAAACAAATAATTTGTCAACCTTGGGTTTTAAACTCTAAATTGATCAATTAAACAAAAACAATAAAATTCAAAAACAAATAATTTGTCAACCTAGGGTTTTAAACTCTAAATTGATAAATTAAACAACAACAAATTAAAAAAAATAGTTTGTCAACCGAGGGTTTTTAACTCTAAACTGATAAATTAATCCAAACAAAAAAAATTAAAAAAGAAAATAGTTTGTCAACCTAGGGTTTTTAAACTCTAAACTGATAAGTTCAAACAAAAACAAAATTCCAAAATGATTTGTCAGTCCTAGGGTTTTTAACTCTAAGCTAAAAAAGTAAATTAAAAACAAACAAAACATTTCAAAAAATATAATTTGTCAACCTAGGGTTTTTAACTCTTAATTGATAAATTAAAAACAAACAAAAAAAGTTCACAAAACAATTTTGAGTCCTAGGGTTTTTACCTCTACACTGATACATTAAAAACACAACCAAAAACAACAAACAACAACTAAGGTTAAGCTAAGTTTTTAACTACGTTTTACGCTAAGTTTTAAACTCAGTTTTTAACCTAAGTTTTTATCTTTGTTAAACTAGGGTTAACCTATGTTTTTTTAAGCTAAGTTTTACACTAAGTTTTTAAACTCAGTTTTGATCTTTGTTTAACTAAGGTTAACCTATGTTTTAAGCTACATTTCAATTTTTGTTAGACTAGGGTTTCTTTTAGTTTACAAATAATGAACAAACAAACATGGTTTCCACTAGGATTTCAACCTAAGTTTTAATGAAGCCATACAACAAAAAAATAACAACATCCATTTAACTAGGGTTTTTATTTTTAATTTGAAAAACAAAATACCAAACACAAAAAAACAAATAATAACAAGGAGGATCACTTACTAGTCTCACTTTGGCTCTGTCACTCGATCCGATCCATGAACTCATGGTGGTGGGATAAATTTGGCAGTGCTTCGCTTCACAGAATTGCCCTCCTCCTCAGAGCTCCAAATCTCTAGGAAAAACAAATGGAAATGAGCCCAAAACCTAATTTTGGCCCTTAAATAGGCTTTTTGAGCCTGTAATAGTTCCTCCCTAGGATGAGTGCTCTGGTTAGTGCTCGTACCACCCTGGAACGAATACTAAACAAGAATTCGTCCCACCCAAGGACGAATACAGAGAAAAAATTTCGAAAATAGAAAAAAAAATGCATAAAAATACACCAAAACAAGCTATAAAACTGTCCAATGAGAGTGCTTTTGCACTTGACATTTCGGGTATGCAAAACAGATGTCGGAGTCACATATCCTCGCTATCCTCCTCCCTAAGAAGGCTACCATAGCCAAACCGCTACATTCCCAAGTTGTCGTAGTTCTAAACACCCCACCCAAGAGCGATTAGAAATATGTGGTAGATTTCCTTTATTTTATTTTTGCATATCATTCTAGATTATTTAAATATGTTGTAGTTTAAATTTCACTTCATTCTGAGCATTGTTTACCAGGTTTTTATCATTTCTCGCCTTTACTAACTTACAGATGGCATCATCAAAATATGGGTGATAGAGACCAAATTGGAGAAATATAACCATCTGGGTCATCCCAAAATACCCCCAATTAGCTAACCCCAACTTTGCAGGTCATTTGGAGCTTCCTAGATAGGACATTGAAGAGGGTGCTTTCTAACAATTTGTTGCAGGTTTATTCGTCCCGCCCCGGAGTGAATACAAATCTGTGAGGAATTTTTTAACTTTTTCACTTGTAATGCCCTCCTGGTAACATATTCATGCTTCTGTAAAATTTCCAGGTCGTTCTGATGTTATTTGGTTATCGGTTTAATATTGTCATGCATACACTAACAATAGGCCTTGGGAAACACATGTTCTATTCTATCTGCAGGTGCTACTAATATTTTATGTTTCCTTGAATGCAGGTCTTCAACATCAGAGGAGCAGTAAGGTGTCAACACTCATATACACAAGCGGCAGTGACGTTTTGGTCCGCCCATCTTACATGTGGGCACGCGGAAGAAGGATTGCAATCCATGGATGTGACAAGAAACATACCTAATGCTCCTATCCCCTAAAATGGAAGGAGACATATTGTAACATGACTTTAAAAGCATATCAATAAAGAGGACCGAATTCCATATTGCTTTTATCTTGTGTCGATTCGTTCATATTCTTTCCTTTCATGTATTTTTCAATATATAGGCTTTTAGTGTTATGTTTGGTTTTACATGCATCGTACTTGGCATTTTCCTTTTTGTTTTTGTATCCTCGTGCTTTCACATGGCCTGTCAAAAGACAAAGGTAAGACAATAAGAAAAGAAATGTATGAAGATATTTTGCTACTTAGTTTGAAATCAAGACCCATGTTAATATTTTTACCCAAAGTAAAAGAAGTGATTGAAGTGGTCGGTGATGAATTAAAAGTTGCAATAAGCTTTCTACAGAAAATATCATATGAAGCAACAAAAATCCAAGTCTTTTCTGATAACATGCCAGTAAATGTTGTTAAAATCCAAAGTGAAGCTTGGTCTCAGGCCAAGATTACAACTAGAAGTTTTTTTAGAAGGTTAAAGTTTATAAATAAAGGTGTAAAACTCCTTCAAGAGTTAGAATTTGAAGCTAAATAATTGATGAAACACTTAAAACTTACAAAAAAATGTGGACTTCCATATTTATAGGATGAAAATTCAAAAGTTTTAAGTGAAGAAACACTCACCACATCCTTGAGGGCTTTAATCAATGATGAATCAGAAATAGAAAGTTGGGAGGAACCCGTGGAGAAAGCCCACATATTTGCCATGGTATAAAATCTCACACAAATTAAATCCTATTTACAAGAGCTGATTTTAAGGTATAAGGTGGTATCACATGATAAAGTAGAGGAGTTGCAATACATATATCAGTTGTTCATGGACTCCTAGGATCTTGAAGATGAAGCTTGGAAGCAGGTTTGCCTCACCTACAATGAAGTCATCAAAGTGATAGAAAAGAAAAAGAAGACCAAGTAGGTTGAACAGAGACAACTAACAAAAGATGGTACCATCAACCAATAGTAGAAAGTTTCACAAAAAGAATTTTGAAAAATAAAATTACTAGGGTGTTGATTTAATAGTAGTAAATTATACATAAAATTGTAAGAGGTATTTTTGAAAGGTAATGCTTTACTTTTTTGAAGTGCATGTTTTTTATTCTTTTCCTTCCAAAATTTCCTCTTCCTTATTGTTTTGACTCCATTTCTCAATGGATGAAGGCTTGGATTCTAATATTTTTGCTAGAAAAAATTCCTCGGAAGGAACCAAGAATGTTATTCTAAAAAATACTACCTTGAAGATAACAGATGCTTTGAGATCTCGAGAAATTTTTGAGAAGGCTTGAAGGATTCTTAAGAAATCAAATACTAGTTTCTATTTTTTGTGAAAAGACCAAGGCAAGAATATTGTCACATTTTCGTGACATGTGGAAGCTTCACGTACCCAAATCAATAAAAATACCAAGGCAAAGAAAAATCATGATTTTATGATGTATCAAATTCTTGCGCAACCAAGAGCAAGGAAAGAGCCAAGGCAAGAAATATCAAGATTTTACGACATGTCAGAGTTTCATGCGCCTAAGAACAAGGAAAGAGCCAAGACGAGAAATGTCATGATTTTGTGACATGTCAGAGTTTCATGCGCCTAAGAACAAGGAAAGAGCCAAGACGAGAAACGTCACAATTTTGTGACATGTCAGAGTTTCATGCACCTAATAACAAGGAAAGAGCCAAGGTAGAAAAATATCGTGATTTCAAGACATATCAAAGTTTTGCGCATCCGAAGCAAGGAGAAAGCCTAAGGCAAAAAAATATCATAATTTTGTGACATGTCAAATTTTTCCACACCTAAAGAAAAAAAAGGGTCAAGGCAAAGAAATTATCACGATTTCACGACACAACTGAGTCACATAAAAATATGATATAGATAGATTTTGCTTTCTAAAGAGTATGACAGTGACTGAAGACGAATGGTGATTTAGTATAAGGATATTAAACTTCTGAAACCTATGATTCATTTATCTAAAATCAATTAGAAATCACATAAAATATGCTGGTGTATTTGGCAGCGCATCTTCACTGTAATTGATTTTATACCAAGATTTGATAGCTATCAAAAAATGTCAGTTTTAGAGTATATATAGTAGGGGAAATACCTTGAAAAAAGGTTAGCTCTTAGACATTTACATTACTAGATGTATATGCTGTATATTCAAGCAATAATATAAACTTCTATTGGCTTCTGGTTCACTATGTGCAAATGTATGTATTAACAATTTTATGCTTCTATTTGCATTGCTAAGTTGTACACTATATTTATTCTATTATTTGGAATCATACACGATATAAACAACATTGTTGAAGATTAAGGGTTTAGTGCATGTATGTGTTAGAATAATATCTAAATAAAATTGAAGAATTATGATTTCTACGTGAAGAAACGTCTAATGCTTAGATCCTAAAGTTATATATATTCATCTTAGTTGGTGTTTAAACTACACAAAGAGAAAAGCTTTAGCTATGGCTATATTTCTCTTCATTTCATTAAAAAATTCTTCCTCCATTTTCTCAAGGAAGCAATATTCTGTGAAGATTAGACATAACCTCTTTTAATACTAAATCCGTCTACTCAATGTTGATAAGGTCATAGATGTAAAATATAACTATAGGCCGATTTTATTCCAACACTACCCCATTGGCAAAGAATATGGTAATTATTGTGGTTTATAAACCTCTCAAGTACCACAACATAGTTAATGTGGGATTATTCACAAACACACACAAACTACACTAACAAGATAGATAGGTATTAACGCGGATATTGGAATCTTGGAATAGAACTCCAAAGTTTTTTAATCTTGCAAGGGAATGATTGTACATCATGATTTGTTGATATGGTTAGATACCAATATATAGGATACACATCATCCATAAGAATCATGTTATAACTTGATTGACATTAAAAATTACTTTTTTTAAAATGTTTGTAAAATAAAAAAAAAATCTTAGTTGAATATTTACTATTATTATTACTTTTTAAATCCTTTTATCTGGTATGTTTTATAAATAATAAATTTATTTATTAATTTTTTGTTATACTATTTTATGTTATTTAATTATTTATTATAATAAATAAAAAACATAATTGAGTTTATTAAATACCATGATTTACTTATTACATTGTAATTTTTAATATAATAAAATAAATACGTATAGACAAACTTGAAAAATAATTTAATAATATCTTTATAACATATGAAAAATTAAATTATTACAACTATATTTATTTTTTATATATAAAACTTAATATCTATTAGACTTCAACCAAAATAAAAAATAAAAAAATATTATATTAATAGTATTACATTGAAATGTGGTCAATCAAATCATATTTAAAAATATTGATATGTTGTGAATCAAATCCTCTATTTTACTATGTTTTCATATCATCTCCTTACTAAAAAAATCAATGTAAATTAAATATATTATCCACTATGACAATGTATTAATTTATAGTCAATTCTTATAAGGTTTATTTTATATCCCTATTATTTCAAAAGAAATGTTCAAACCACTATTTCATTTATGTCTAATCGTGTATCTAAGCCCACCATCAACTCTAATTTATTTTGTTTTCACATATCAACATTCCGAATTTTTGTTTGAGTACGTTAACTCAAAAATAAAAATAAAGACATCGTTAATCCTCAAGCTCTGGTCGATCCCTGTTTAACGGGATGGACAAGCACATAATTACCTTCCGGTGTGGCTAGCTTGTTATAATCTGAGAGTCATTTGGTAGACGTAGACTCCATAATATTAAGGCGTAAAATATCTCAGATGTGATGTGGTGGTCTTAAAATGTTTTACTTGATCTACACAGTACAGCCCCCCGAATTGACATTTCAATCGCAAGAAAGAAATCAGATTAATCAAACCTTAACCACACCACCACCCAAAGAATGAATTTATATAAATTTATATATATAAACACAATGTTAAGAGGATTAACCACACCACTACCCAAAGAATTAATGTTTATATATATAAACACAACGAGGCAAAGCCTAACACTTAAACAAACTTTTTTTTTCTTTATTCATTTATTTATAGCGACAGAAAGAGTACATGACTAGTATTATTTATATCCGTCTGGACAATGGAGTCATGCAGTAAGTATGAAGCGGAAAAGAAGTTGCAGAAATTGTGGGCGAAGAACATATAATCTATGGGGAACAGTTGACAAAAGTGGCATTTGTTGGGGTGAATGGAGATTGAAGTGTAAAGCCAGGGAATGGTTCATAGTGAGTGAATGTGACCATCCCACCTGCTCTACGAATGATGTGGCCGTGGTACTAGTAGGACTATGCATAGTGCTTAAGGTACTAGGAATGGGAATAACCACCCTTCTAGGTCAATAAAATAACAAGCATTTTCATCTATGTAGCTTTCAATGAGGTATGGACTTGACCATAAGGATTTAAGTTTGTCATGTGTGCCTGGTTTTGCTCAATTCACATCCCATTTAAGGACTAGATCACCTTTAGAAAATTGTTTTTGTATCGCTCTCTTATCATACCAATGCTTAACCATATCCTTATGCTAACATAAATTGTTGTACACCTTCTCTCTTTCTTCTTCCAACTGAATCAACTACACCATTTCCTTTTCCATGGCTTGAAAACCCTCTGTATCCATTTTAGTCATGAAATTAGTGCTGGGAGCTCTAGATTGATCATATGGACCACCTCTTTCCCATAGAACAATGCATATGGTGATGTCTTCAAGACCTTTTTAGGAGTTATCCTATCCACCCATAATGCTTGATCGAGCAAGTGGTGCCAACTTTTACGATTATGTTCGATATTTTGCTTCATTATCTTGAGCAAATCCTTATTTGTAGAATCAACTAGACCATTTCCATATGGATAGTAATTTGAGGTGGTATTCCAATAGATGTCATACTTTCTAGAAAAGTCTATTATTTTGGCACTGATAAGGCTATGCCATTTTTTGTTATAAATATTGTGGGGATTCCAAATTTAGTAATCAATCTCTCCAAGAAATTAATGATCATTTTTTGGTCAACATTCTTAGTGGTTTTGGCCTCAATCCACTTTGAGAAGTAATTTATTTCCATCAAAATGTATTTGTGACCAGTTGATGAATTTGGGATCTCAAGCAATTTTCGAGAAGGCTTGAAGGATTCTTAAGGAATCAAATACTAGTTTCCATTTTTTGTGAAAATACCAAGGAAAGAATATTGTCACATTTTCATGACATGTGGAAGATTCATGCACCCAAATCAATAAAAATACCAAGGCAAAGAAAAATCATGATTTTACGATATATCAAATTTTTGCACACCCAAGAGCAAGGAAAGAGCTAAGGCGAGAAATATCACGATTTTGTGACATGTCAGAGTTTCATGCGCATAAGAACAAGGAAAGATCCAAGACGAGAAATATCATGATTTTTTGACATGTCAGAGTTTCATGCATGTAATAACAAGGAAAGAGACAAGGTAGAAAATATCATGATTTCAAGATATATTGAAGTTTCATGCATCCGAAGTAAGGAGAAAGCCAAAGGCAAAAAAAATTCATAATTTTGTGACATGTTGAAGTTTTGCACACGTAAAGAAAGAAAAGGGTCGAGACAAATAAATTATCATAATTTCACGACACAGCTGAGTCACATAAAAATATGATATAAGTAGATTTTGCTTTCTAAAGAGTATGACAGTGATTGAAGACGAATGGTGATTTAGTATAAGGATCTTAAAATTCTGACACTTGTGATTCGTTTATCTAAAATTAATTAGAAATCATATAAAATATGTTGGTGCATTTGGCAACGCATCTTCATTGTAATTGATTTTATACCAATATTTGATAGTTGTCAAAACATGTCAGTTTTAGAGTATATACAGTAGGGAAAATACCTTGAAAAAAGGTTGGCTCTTAGACATTTACAAGACTGGATGTATATGCTCTATATTCAAGCAATAATATAAACTTCTATTGGCTTCTGGTTCACTATGTGCAGATGTATGTATTAACAATTTTATGCTTCTATTTACATTGCTAATTTGTACACTATATTTGTTATGTTATCTGGAATCATACACGATATAAACAACATTGTTGAAGCTTAAGGGTTTAGTGCATGTATGTGTTAGAATAATATCTAAATCAAATTGAAGAATTATGATTTCTATGTGAAGAAACATGTAATGCTTAGATCTTAAAGTTATATATATTCATCTTCGTTGGTGTTTAAACTACACAAATAGAAAAGCTTTAGCTACGGCTATATTTCTCTTCCTTTCATTAAAAACTTCTTCCTCCCTTTTCTGAAAAAAAACACCAAGGAAGCAACCTTCTATGAAGATTAGACATAACCTCTTTTAATACTAAATCCAAAACACCGAGGAAGCAACCTTCTCTTAAGATTAGACATAACCTCTTTTAATAATAAATCTGTCTACTTAATGTTGGTAAGGTCATTAAAATATAACTATAGGCCGATTTTATTCCAACACTACCCCATTGGGAAAGAATATGGTAATTATTGTCATTTATAAACCACTCAAGTCCCACAACACAGTTAATGTGAGATTATTCACAAACACACACAAACTACACTAACAAGATAGATAAGTATTAACGCGGACATTGAAATCTTGGAATAGAACTCCAAAGTTTTTTAATCTTGCAAGGGAAGGATTGTACATCATGTTTTGTTGATATGGTTAGATACCAATATATAGGATACACATCATCCTTAAGAATCATGTTATAACTTGATTGACATTAAAAATTACTTTTTTAAAAATGTTTGTAAATAAAATAAAAAATCTTAGTTGAATATTTACTATTATTATTACTTTTAAAATCCTTTTATCTGGTATGTTTTATAAATAATAAATTTATTTATTAATTTTTTGTTATACTATTTTATGTTATTTAATTATTTATTATAATAAATAAAAAACATAATTGAGTTTATTAAATACCATGATTTACTTATTACATTGTAATTTTTAATATAATAAAATAAATACGTATAGACAAACTTGAAAAATAATTTAATAATATTTTTATAACATATGAAAAATTAAATTATTACAACTATATTTATTTTTTATATATAAAACTTAAATTTATGTATCTATTGAACTTCAACCAAAATAAAAAATAAAAAAATATTACATCAATATTATTACATTGAAATGTTGTCAATCAAATCATATTTAAAAATATTGATATGTTGTGAATCAGATCCACTATTTTACTAAATTTATTATGTTTTCACATCATCTCCTTAAAAAAAAATCAATGTAAATTAAATATATTATCATATATATATATATATACTATGACAATGTATTAATTTATAGTCAATTCTTTTAGGGTTTATTTTATATCCTTATTATTTCAAAAGAAATGTTCAAACCACTATTTCATTTATGTCTAATCGTGTATCTAAGCCCACCATCAACTCTAATTTATTTTGTTTTCACATATCAACATTCCGAATTTTTGTTTGAGTAATTTAACTCTCATAAAAATAAAAATAAAGACATCGTTAATCCTCAAGCTCTGGTCGATCCCTGTTTAACGGGATGGACAAGCACATAATTACCTTCGGGTGTGGCTAGCTTGTTATAATCTGAGAGTCATTTGGTAGACGTAGACTCCATAATATTAAGGCGTGAAATATCTCAGATGTGATGTGGTGGTCTTAAAAATTTTTACTTGGTCTACACAGTACAGCCCCCAGAATAGACATTTCAATAGCAAGAATGTAATCAGATTAATCAAACCTTTAACCACACCACCATCCAAAAAATGAATTTATATATAAACGCAACGTTAACAGGATTAACCACACCACCACCCAAAGAATTAATGTATATATATGTAAACACAACGAGGCAAAGCCTAACACTTCAACAAACTTTTTTTTTCTTTATTCATTTATTTATAGCGACAGAAAGAGTACATGACTAGTATTATTTATATCCGTCTGGACAATGGAGTCATGCAGTAAGTATGAAGCGGAAAAGAAGTTGCAGAAATTGTGGGTGAAGAACATATAATCTATGGGGAACAGTTGACAAAAGTGGCATTTGTTGGGGTGAATGGAGATTGAAGTGTAAAGCCAGGGAATGGTTCATAGTGAGTGAATGTGACCATCCCACCTGCTCTACGAATGATGTGGCCGCGGTACTAGTAGGACTATGCATAGTGCTTAAGGTACTAGGAATGGGAATAACCACCCTTCTAAGTCAATAAAATAATAAGCATTTTCAGCTTTGTAGCTTTCAATGAGGTATGGACTTGACCATAAGGATTTAAGTTTGTCATGTGTGCCTGGTTTTGCTCAATTCACATCCCATTTAAGGACTAGATCACCTTTAAAAAATTGCTTTTGCTCTCTTATCATACCAATGCTTAACCATATCTTTATGCTAACATAAATTGTTATACACTTTCTCTTTTTCTTCTTCCAACTGAATCAACTACACCATTCTCTTTTCCATGGCTTGAAAACCCTTTGTATCCATTTCACTCATGAAATTTAGTGCTGGGAGCTCTAGATTGATCATATGGACCACCTCTTTCCCATAGAACAATGCATATGGTGATGTCTTCAAGACATTTTTAGGAGTTATCTTATCCACCCATAATGCTTGATCGAGCAAGTGGTGCCAACTTTTATGATTATGTTCGATATTTTACATTATTATCTTGAGCAAATTCTTATTTGTAGAATCAACTAGACCATTTCTGTACGGATAGTAATTTGAGGTGGTATTCCAATAGATGTCATACTTTCTAAAAAAGTCTATTATTTTGGCACTGATAAGGCTGTGCCATTTTTTGTTATAAATATGGTGGGGATTCCAAATTTAGTAATCAATCTCTCCAAGAAATTAATGATCATTTGTTGGTCAACATTCTTAGTGGTTTTGGCCTCAATCCACTTTGAGAAGTAATTTATTTCCATCAAAATGTATTTGTGACCAGTTGATGAATTGGGATCTCAAGCAATTTTTGAGAAGGCTTGAAGGATTCTTAAGGAATCAAATACTAGTTTCCATTTTTTGTGAAAATACCAAGGCAAGAATATTGTCACATTTTCATGACATGTGGAAGATTCACGCACCCAAATCAATAAAAATACCAAGGCAAAGAAAAATCATGATTTTACGATATATCAAATTTTTGCGCACCCAAGAGCAAGGAAAGAGCCAAGACCAGAAATATCACGATTTTGCAACATGTGAAAGTTTTATGCGCCTAAGAACAAGGAAAGATCCAAGACGAGAAATATCACGATTTTGTGGCATATCAGAGTTTCATGCACCTAATAAGGAAAGAGCCAAGGTAGAAAATATCATGATTTCAAGATATATTGAAGTTTCATGCATCCGAAGCAAGGAGAATTGCGACATGTTGAAGTTTTGCACACCTAAAGAAAGAAAAGGGTCGAGGCAAAGAAATTATCATAATTTCACGACACAGCTGAGTCACATAAAAATATGATATAAGTAGATTTTGCTTTCTAAAGAGTATGACAGTGACTGAAGACGAATGGTCTTAAAATTCTGACACTTGTGATTCGTTTATCTAAAATCAATTAGAAATCACATAAAATATGTTTATATGTTGGTACATTTGGCAACGCATCTTCATTGTAATTGATTTCAGGGAATGGTTCACAAGAAGGACCTTTGAACTAGGATCGCCGTTCATAGATCGCAGCATCACCTTCAGCCGGACATCCTCAACGTCGCAGTATTTGCAGGCGTTGGTCACATGGAAGGAATAATATGTTTGACTTGCACTGACGGTGAACAAACGAGCACTGATATCTCCCAACCCACATTCAAAACATGTTGCTTCTGCCTGGTCACCAACAGTTAACAGCCCCACCATCAGTAAAAAGCACATCACAAATTTATTCCCCGGCCCCAACTCCATAACGAAAACAATGGATTACGAACACCTCTCTTTTTCTTTTTCTTAGAAAGGAAAATTGCTATGTCTCTCTTGCACTGATTGTGGATGGAAAGGGAGAGGAATGCGGTTTATATAATACATTCGAGGTACAAAATTTAATTATATTTTTAAAAATTCATTTGATTTTTAAGATAAAATAAATCTCAAGTGATAAATTTATATTTAAATATTTATTAAATATAATAAATTACATATTTTTAATGCTAATAAATATTACAAAAGATTTTATTTAATTAATTTGGGTAAGACTAATAACTAGTAATAAAATAAATTGACTAAAGATATTTGAAGTTATCACGTTGAAAATACTATGTTAATATATATATATATATATATAAAAGTTTGTTATAATCACAATATTTTAGTAATTAATAATTTATTTCATATTATTATTGTTGATTCAACTTAAAGAAGGCCACCTATTCCGTCAAGGTTGATCTGGATTAAAAATACAAATGTTATAAAAAACATATTTATTTGATTTATTTAAATTTTTGGTATTGAAATTAAATAAAAAATATAAATTTTTGGCACCCATAACTTTGTGTGTATAGGTATACTTAACCATAAAAATTGTAAATTTAAATTAGGAAAAAAAAAATTCAAATTATTTAAACTTTAACTTATTTTATCTAAACAAACAACTCAAAATTTTAAAGATATAATAACAACAAATTCATCATGTTTAGTTTTGAGATGAATTTTACGAGAGAAAATCTTTGATAGATAATATCAAACATACTAATAATAGCCGTCATCTTTAACTTAATATAATATAAGTTCAAAAATTATTTCATTTTCAAAATTAAATACTATATATATAGCTTTATTATTTAAGAATATCCAAATTAAAAAGGCATTATCGGGGTTTTAGATTAGAAATTGTCTTTTAGGTTTTAATAAGGTCGAAATAACTTATTTAGGACCAAAAAAATAGTACTTAGATACTTAAGGCCTGGACCTAAGCATTCTACACAGAATACAACTTGTATCAAGCATTTGAGGTTGGATCAATTAACATTACATAAATAATATTCTTTTTAGAAGCCTATTGTAGCTAAATTTTTTAATCTATTTTAATTAATTTTTAAAGCATTTTTATAATTTTTAATTAATCATATAAAAATAATTATGTTATATCTATGTATTTGTCCAACAAAATATTTTTTTTTTATGAAATCTAATGTAGCTAACTTTTATAATTTGACTTAGTTAATTCTTAAAATATTCTTATAATTTTTACTTACTCATACATATTATATGATAAATCATTATATTCTTCAACTATCATAATGTATATAATGTTTATTTGGTATATAGAGAAATATGTAACTACCTTTACTTCAAATATCATAATTTACTATTATTGAAATTTCAAATAACATTATTCATATAGTCAAATATTTATTTTAAATTTTAAGATAAGCTATGGTATGGAATTAATTGGCTTATTTTTGCCCTTTTAATACATTAGTAATTATCCCGTAGATGAGTTTCACTATTATATAATCATTGAGGCATAAGTTATGGATTTCATGATCTAATAAACATATTTTTAATTCATTATATGGGTTAGAAATAGGTCATATATGTTGTATATATTTTTAGAAATTACACATGTATTATCTCACAAGATATATTTCCTCCTTGTAAGTTGAGGTATTTAACTAGTTGAAAATGTATCAATTTATACTTGAGACATATTTGTAATACTCATAATTCTATAAACATGGTCACTCATGGTATTGGACTACCTTCACCATATATATATATAATTTATTATTAATGTATAGTGTTTATTATGATTATTATTTATTAGTAATAACTTTGCATGTTCACTATTATTGGTATGCCACATTATTCATTAATCAAGATGTATAATTAATAAATTTTTAATAATTTTTGTTTAAAATTATGGTTTATGAGAGATTACCCTGCCATGATAATCCCTTAGTAAACCTATGCATTTGATAATTTCATGAACTAATAAGTTATATTTGGATGGAATGATTGATTATATTATGCTTAGTGTCAGAACTTATATTTTATGGAAAATATAATGTAACATGTTGATGAAATGATTGATAATTTCATATTTAGTTGTTGCAGCTAATTATTTTATGAGAGAATATGATGCTACTAATAACATTTCATGCTTGCAGGAATAGTTGTTCTCATAGATGGAAGAAAGAATTGACCACTGAGAATGAGATGTTAAAAAAGGAAATTATGAAAGATCTTAATCATGATAGCTTCAAGGAAGAAAAAATTCCTCTCATATAGTTGCATATTTTGTTTTAGATGTGGAAATAAACCATTGACAGTGAGATTGTTTAAATAAAATAATGTAGTCAATGGAGTGGATGTTGATGTCTGAAATGCTTTCTGAGAAGATTTTATATGCTTTGTTGATTTATGCATGCTTGACTAAATCATGCTTAAAAAAAGAGTTGTTTTCTTGTTTTACCTTTTTGGATGTTTTCTTCTATGGAAAATAAAAAACATACTCCTTGAGATGGTTTTTCATTGCATGAATATTATAATTATTTTGTTAATAACCTTCCATCTGAGTTGGTTCCTTGGTTGCAAAGAGAAATTTAAGGAAATAACTCTATCTAGAAGGGTACGTTAGGAAAGTAGGAATTAAAGTGGATATGGTTAAAAATATTGGCTATCAATTAATAATAATTCAAAAAAATAGTTTTCACCCAAGCAATAGAAACATCATTTGATTTTTGAAATATTGGTTGTTTATCTTTCATGACATATTGTTTGAAATCTATTGTATTTCCTAGATTCACAAAAGTAATGGAGCCATAATTTTATGAGTGGAATGCGTATATTTGAATGTCTTTTGGGGAAATCGGATGGTGGGTCGGAAGTGCTAGAGGATCGTTAGCTAAAGGGGCTTTCTTCTCCAAAAATAAAAAATAAAAATATGGAGGTATTAGAAATAGAAGGAAGATGTATCATCTGGATATTACTAGAATTTTTGATAGAGGCTCAAGTAGATATCGCTTACTTTCAGCTAATGGTATCTACGAATAGTGCTCTTTGTGCTTAATAAGATTGAAATATATTTTTTGGTTACATAGGAGAATAAGACTAAAATGTTATTCCTATGCCTGTTGGGTGGACTAGAATTTTACATTTGCCTATGTAAAAACACCTTCTCTCATTTGAATCCATGCTACTATTTAATTTTTTTTTACATGGTGGAATCGGTAGCTGCAATGAATTTGTGCAGGTTGTCCAACTTTTTATGGTCACCATAGTATTCTCCATTGTTTACCCCAATAGCCATCACATAGATCTTCATGTAGTCTGCCCCTATAACAACCATACCATGATCATGTTAAACCTTTTATACTGCTAAAAGCGCTAGGAAAGGGATAAGTATTCAATCTAGCGAGACCTAAGATTTGAACCTTGGACCTATGCCACCCTTATGGGGTTTAGAGTAACCAATTGGTCTACACCTCAAAACTCTATTTAATTATTTAGGTTAGACTAAAACTTTTAGAATATATTTCAAAGAAAATAATTGATTTTGGATGAGTTATTTGTTTATTATTGATTGAAGTTGTAGTTAATGTTGCATATTATAATCTATGAGGTTAAATAAATACCTATCGTTTGATTGAATGTATTACAATGGAGAACTAAAGAATTATTGGATTTCTTGTAGTTAGCACGTAATAATTAATAGAATGTATCTATATCTTTCTTAACTTGCTTAAATATTAAGAGAACTATCTTTTGCTAGAAATTTTCTTGCGTTTCTTTTAAGAAAAACCATTGATTGCCTAGATTTCCATTGGATATGATTTTATAATAATTGTTACATTTATCTTTGTTTACTTTCAAACATCAAGGTGAGTGTGTTAAACATGTTTAAAAGGGCATCAAACTATAGCTAAGGATTAACCGTAATTATTTCTAATTTGAAAATGACCATTAGGGATTCATTTATGGTCAAGTAATGATGCCAAATTTTGCTTTGAAAATTTAGAAGAGCATTATATTAACTAAGGGATATAATTTGAACGTTTCATCTCCAACAATGATGTTGGAAGTCTTTATAAATATTCTACGTGTGCTTTGTATACTTGGTCTTTGTGTTGTGCTTATAATTTTCTATGTAGAAATAAAAGAAGGTCGGATACACAATAACCTTACCTAAAAGTTTAAGGTTTAAGTTAATAGTAAAATTTAAGGTGGCATATTGCTGCAGCTGCAATAGCATAGAGATCGATCTCAAACAACTCTTTGAAAACATTTGTGTGAGGTCAAACATAGGTGGGAGGTAGGGTAGCTTAGAAAGTAGAGTCCTCCACCGATTCCCATAGGCCGCCATGGTTTCTTCCTCATACTGCTTGAGGCTAGCTAGGTCGCTTAGTGATGCCTTCTTCTTGGTGTTGAAGGTGAAGCGTTCGAGGAACGCATCCACTAGCTGATCTAAGTTGTTAATGCTGTGCTTTGGCAATTGAGTAAACCAATATGAGGTAGGGCCTACGAACGTGGTGATGAATGTTCTTAAAAGCAAAGCATAATTATCCTGAATGCCAAAGCATTGGCTCAAGAATCTAGTCACATGCTCTTGGGCATCATCCTCACCTCTAAATATTGCCAATTGAGTCAGCTTAAAGTGTTCAGGGTAAGGGGGTCCAGGCACTAATAGATGCACAGGATGACTGTAGAGTTGGCGTAATGTGGGCTTTTGAGGCCCAGAATTCTTGGTTTCCATAGACTCAAAATACTCTAGCAGTACTTTATATGCATCGAAAGATTTAATCTCTTCCTATTTAGTTTGCTCCCATTGTGGGTTATGGGAAACTTGAGGCCTATGGAAGGGTGGCCGGATAATAGCCCCTCCACCTTGGTAGGGCGTCTCAATATGAGACCTATAGGCCTATTTAGGAGTTTCAAGATGAGACCTATAACCATGGGTGGGTCCCCACAGGGAGTTCCCATCGTTGTTCTTGGGAGTGGTCTCCCGCTCAGGTCTAGGAGGTCTCAGAGGCAGTACTTGGTAAGGTCATGGGGATCTGTCTCGCACCAAGGGGTTGCACCTCTCATACGGTTCTGCTCTTTGGGTTCTAGGGGTTGGAACCCTCTTAGGAACCATGTTATGGAGCAGTTCATCTGTTTGGCACCGAATGCGCTCTTTGCTAAGGCGATATAGATGCTCTAGCTGTTGTTGGTCTTGCTCAAGCTACGTGATATGTGCTTGGAAGGCAGCATGTCTAGAAACTTCTAGGTTGACTTGTTCCACCATCTTGAGTCTGGGAGGCCTAGATGCCTCTGCTACACATTTATCTCAATCGCGATGATCTGAGATCTCTATAGGTCACTTCCCTCTATCGACGTTGGTAGCATTCACTCGAGGCTCTGGCATCGATAGGTGATTCTAGTAAATAGTAGGTGCGGAGGTGCATTGTTCTCATGCTGTATATTGCTCTTAAGGAATGTAATGGTCTTCCTTGTGCTCTCTTTCGTATATGTGAAAGGGGAAGGCAAATTTGGCTCGCACTGCTTGAAGAGCCTTGTGCTCTAGATTTGGATTATTATTCCCAATAATGATAGGGGGTAAAGGAGGGATGACATAATCATACGGCCTCTCCTCATGGACCCTATGTTGTTCTAGTGCTTCGTCACATGGTGGCCACTCATATCGAGCTTCTAAACGAGCCTTCCCATTTATATTAAGGGCCATGTGTAAGGACTCCTCCTGAAAGGGTCTATGTTGGACAGGAGTGCCCCTCAGATGGGTGCCTCTATAGTCCCATTTTGAAATGGCATGATGTGGACTCTGTTGTGGATCAGGGTGCCTAGGCGGTATGACCAAGTCCTTGGGGCTATAGCGGAGGTGACTTATGCCCCCTTGTACACTCTCTGTAGCTTCCACCCTTGATTGGGCTTGGCTACGGGTGTACACCATGGTGGTGTTTTCCTATAAGATGCGTATATTTTATTTCTTTTTATGATTTTTATGCTACACTATCTAGTAAAGGTCACACATGCAAAGCAATGATTATCTCATTTAAATATTAAAGGTGTGCTCTAAACCTGGTTTAGTGTGTTTTTATTTTGTTTTGAAAGCTTTTGTAAAGGACATTTAAATGCAATATGATGGCTCTTATGGCTCCCAAAAATGGTCACCCCTTCGATATACCATTTCCAGGCCGATATACCAACCTCTCTATAAACCCACCCTTACGTGAGGGAAATTGTTGGTATGTGAGAGTAGATGGTACGTGGAACGTAGGCGGTACAGAAGGGGAATCACCCTATTTTTGACACCTACCATAGAAGACTTATCCTCATGTGTTGGGAATCACCCTAGCTGCACTCGATTAGCTTTCATCAGGATTTACGTCTAGCAATAGTAGCGATCGGGGTTATGAATGCAAAATTCAAGCCAAGGTGGTGATGAAATCCACTGTTGGTCTTGATCAAAGGCTGGGGTTTTACGACCATCTCCTTGGTTTTTATGTTGCCACGTGATGTGTGGGGTTCTTTTTATTTTGCATGAAAGAAAATAAACATGCAGTACAACTTTTCCTAAGCAAGCAAAGAACCAAAAAAATAGCAAACAAAAACTCTATTTAATTATTTAGGTTAGACTAAAACTTTTAGAATATATTTCAAAGAAAATAATTTATTTTGGATGAGTTATTTGTTTATTATTGATTGAAGTTGTAGTTAATGTTGCATATTATAATCTGAGGTTAAATAAATATCTATCGTTTGATTGAATGTATTACAATGGAGAACTAAAGAATTATTGGATTTCTTGTAGTTAGCATGTAATAATTAATAGAATGTATCTATATCTTTCTTAACTTGCTTAAATATTAAGAGAACTATCTTTTGCTAGAAATTTTCTTGCGTTTCTTTTAAGAAAAACCATTGATTGCCTAGTTTTCCATTGGATATGATTTTATAATAATTGTTACATTTATCTTTGTTTACTTTCAAACATCAAGGTGAGTGTGTTAAACATGTTTAAAAGGGCATCAAACTATAGCTAAGGATTAACCGTAATTATTTCTAATTTGAAAATGACCATTAGGGATTCGTTTATGGTCAAGTAATGATGCCAAATTTTGCTTTTAAAATTTAGAAGAGCATTATATTAACTAAGGGATATAATTTGAACATTTCATCTCCAACAATGATGTTGGAAGTCTTTATAAATATTCTACGTGTGCTTTGTATACTTGGTCTTTGTGTTGTGCTTATAAATTTCTATGTAGAAATAAAAGAAGGTCGGATACACAATAACCTTACCTAAAAGTTTAAGGTTTAAGTTAATAGTAAAATTTAATTGTTATTCGAGTGCCATTCATTTATTAGACCAGGAGATTGGTTGTTGATATAGTGAAATTATTACTACCATAAGTAATGAAAGATGGTTAATTTAGAAAACACACGGAAAGTAACCTAAGTATATCACGTATGTATGGGTTGTGAGTTTATATATTATATTTAAAATAGCTATCATTTGGTAAATGGGGGTTTGATATTTTAGTTGAATCTTCAAAACAATGTATTTTGCTATTGATGGGAATCTTGTTCTACTAAGTGATTATGGTATTTCTTTTCAGAAATTTTTTACTATGGAAATTTTAGATTATGCTTAATGATTTTGAATGCCATAGAGAAAATTTGAATGAATAAGTTTTGGTTCTCTGGGTTTGCTAATTATGAAGAAAATTCCTGCATGCATTAAGGAATGCATAAATAAAAATGGTTTTGATTGGTAAAAATCTTGTTTACCAATGAGAGGTTTGTTTTTATGGAATATGATTTATTTGGCTGATTGTTGCAATAAAAAATTGTTATTCATCCATTAGAATTGTACTATCATCAATATAGGAGCTTTCCATATCCCTATATACATTTAATTCTCAATGTCACTAAGAAGACTTTGGATTCTAGAGTAACCAAGGAAGAACGGGGTAGAAAATTAAAGTCGAGTAAATTTTTACTTGTGTAACTAATGTAGGGCTATTATTTAATATGGTTTTAAAGCTTGGAATGGGAAACTTCCATATACTTGATATGGAGTGGAAAGTTGAGAATGTATTTACAAGAAAGGGACTTTATGGAATATTGTGAGTTACATACTTTGAATATATGGAAATATTTCTCCTTTTTATAATTTGTTTATATTTTAGTATGCATAAATTAAACAAGGGAATGATAACAAGTCTCATAAACTTAAATATTTAATTTGAAAAAAAAATATTCATCTACCCTTATTACTTCTAGTTAAGCTTTGACACAAATAAAAGAAGGTGGATATAGTTATATTGGAAATGAATTTATGATGCTAGGAATATTAGTAATAAATTATTTGATAGTTATTTAATTAAATATGCACTTGTGTAGGTGGTATGTTTGGTGGAAATAAGTAGTATATTTCTGGATGTATTGGTTTGATTGTACCATTGTATGAAAAAAGAAAAGTAAATATGAACCAACATATTTTTGTATTGGTCCATTAAATTGTTGTAGAAGAGTTGTCAATATTGTTATCATTATGGATATCTAAATGGAAAGAATTTATGATAATCGAATTTAATACTTAGGGATGGATGTATTATTTTTTAACAAGAAAGGTTTGTATTATGATGAGTTGATTAGATTTCATAGAGTTTTGGTGTTAATTATATGAAATATTATTATTGGGGTAGATGCTATATTATTATTCTAATGTATCATAAAGGATCTTGATGGATATAGTTAGTAGATGCCTTGAGGATTGTGAAGGCACATACAAATGAGAATATGGTAAATTCATTTGAGATACCTTTAAAAGTAAGCTTTTGATAGAGTAAAACTTACTTGTTATTATAATTAACTTTGGTTATGAAATACTTAAGTAATTTTTGATATGAAGAACCTTATTCATATTGGATATCATTAGAGGGAGAAGAGATCTAAATTATTGTTTCCATAGAGTAATATTTGGAAAGACCTCTATTAATGGAATGGCTAGTTTATTGTGGATATGAGAAGGATAGTCGAATCCTATATGCTCATAGCACGTACATATGTGGACTTACGTAGTGTGTGGTGATTAGTGTGCTCCTTTAGAGGATGAAAGGGAGTAAGCTAGATCATTAGGAATAATGAGAAAGATAGCTTGTAAACTAAGTGTTTACACCTAGTACATTTACATAGCTAAACTTAAGCAAGATGTAAGGATAGGTGTACCTTGAAGAAGGATATAAGTGGAAATTCAATATAAATTGAGCATACATTGTACCTAGGATTTCCTAAGGTATGTTGTGAAAATTTAAAATCGTTCATTGATAAAATATTAAGATTAATCCTTGACAAGTTAAAAAAAAAAATCTCACTATTTGGATGGAGATTTCAGGATGTGATATTTGGTATCAGAGTTATTGTAGGACCACAAGCTTCCTTGTGCAAAACCTAGGTATAAATGGATTAGGTGAAGAAGAACATTTGTGGGTATACAAACATTAGAAGGGTTTTACCTCATGAAGGTTAGGGTAGCTAATGGTACCCAATATTACTAATTTATCAAGTTAACTAAACATTTAGCTACTGGTAGGAGGAACAATTTAGATAAGTAATTGTGACCTAACCCCTACTATCTCTCCTATGTGTGGCCAAGGACAATACCACTAAATAGGAGAGGTAGTATCTTATAGACTTGCTTTACAATCTATTTTGTCAAATATTCATGAAAATTTTCATGTATCCTTAAAAATACATTGCTAACCTTGATAATGTATGTGTTTTTTCTAAATTATAGATTGCAGACCTATAGGTCATTGAGGTGTGCCTAGAGAAGATCCTTGAGTTTTGTTCCAAATCAATGAGTAAGGGGACTCTACAGTAATGTAATGTTTTGTGGGACTATTATTCCAAGAGAAATGCTACCTAGAAGAAAGTGAAAGATATGTAGAGATATTTATGTTTTTTGTTTAGAAGTAATATGTAATTACTATTTTATGCTTAAAATTTGATGAAAACATAGAGGACTATGTTAAGCCTAATGGGGAACGATGTCATGACCCTCCCTTGGAAAATCTACGGATTTGATAATTTAATGAACTAATAAGTTATATTTTGATGGAATGATTGATTATGTTATGCTTAGTTTCTACACAACTTATATTTTATAGAAAATGTAATGTGACATGTTGATGAAATGACTAACAATTTCATGTTTAGTTATTACAAGTAATTTTTTTATGAAATAATATGATGCTGCTAAGAGAATTGCATGCTTGCATGAACCATCATTCTCATAGATGGAAGAAAGAACCAACCATTGATAATGAGATTTTAAAAAGGGAAATGTTGAATGCTCTTAAAGATGATATCTCTAAGGAATATAAACTTGTCTCTCTTATAGTTGCATTTTTTGTTTTGCATGTGGAAATAAAACATAAACAATGAGATTGCTTGAACAACACAAAGGAGTCGATGGAGTGGAAGTTGATGTCTGAAATGATTTCTTGAGAATATTTTCCATGCTTTGTTGATTTATGCTTGCTTTATTAAATCATGCTGAAACAAATATTTGTTTTCTTGTTTTACGTTTTTTAATATTTTCCTCTTTGAAAAAGAAAAAAAAAAGACACTCCTTGAGATGGTTTTTTATTGCAATGAAGATATAATTTTTTTGTTAAAAACATTCCATGTGAGTTGATTCCTTGGTTGCAAAGATAAATTTAATGATATAATTGTTGGTTGGAAGTTTGTCTAATGGTAAGAATTTCATGCCCACAAAACTTGACCAATATTGAATGGTCTCAAAACTCGAAGCTCTGAGACCAATATTTTAAAAATATCATTGAAGGAGATAATTCTATAATATAATTCATCTCACAATGGATTATCCACCACTATTCAATCTTGTTTTCTTCCTATTTTTATTACTTATTATCATCTAAACCATATTTAACTTCAAACACTGTTCATGATTCCTTTTAGGATCAAAGACCCACTTGAATGGGTAATGAGATCTCCATAATGGTTTTTCATGCATCTGGAAGTGAGTGAATGGTATCATCTAATCATGCACCAAATTTCTATAATTAAGAACATCTTGATTAGATTCATTGCTTTGGGGCATAAATTGATGCAACCTAGCATTGAGATCATGAAGCCTTGTTTTGAGTGTATTATATGGGTCATAGTACCATCTAGGAGGTACCACAAGGAGCCCTAGAGCTAATAATATTTCATCTAAATTTTGAAATGTGTCAGTGTCTTTTGACATGATAATAGGATCAAATGATACCATCTTAGGAAAGAGATATTTTTTTTATTCCAACACCTAACTTCTTCTCAATGGGAAAAATCCACCGACATATCATATGCCAAAAATCTAATTTGTTACATAATATGGGAATGAGAATGGAAAATAAAATCTACTCGTTACATAATATGCCATACAACCATATGCAAGTTACTTTTTCCATGTAATACCAATCCCTTGTTTCCAACCGATGGATTCTTAGAAATTGTGTCGCCTTACCAGATAGGCATTGTAAAATTCATAAATATATGTGAGCATAGGACCCAAAAGATTTTTTGTTGGATTCTAGATATGAATTGTTCCTTCTAAGCACATGTATACAATATACTATACGACACTTCTTACCCTGGTCATCATTCTACTAGAATTGTAAATGTCTTTCATGAGGCATGAAGTGAAAGAACAACCATACTAGATAGGATACATACTAGAATTCCATACTAAATTTCATCTGGTATTCCGTTAACTTCTTTATATTTCTCGACAAATATTCTATCCAATCTAGTCTTATGGAATGATGGTTCCACAACACAACATGGGCCATTACCATTTTATGGGGTCAAATAATATCATTGATCAAACTGCCTAGCAACACTGCTAACATTGATAGGATGGGTTGGACTATTTCTTTGAAATCCATTAGTGACCATGTATTCTACATATAGACCTTCAGAAACTTCCCTAGTACGTGAACCAATTTAGGGCATGCATGAGTAGAATTTGGCATAATTTGTGCCAATTGAGTTCACCATGCAAGATTCCCAAGCTATTTGAAGCTAGATTTTCTATCATGAAAGCTGCATCTTCATAGGGAATTTTTATCTTTGCCTTGAGAGTAATTCATGTATGAAAAATACCCTCATATCCATCTTCTAGTTACTTTTCTAGTTTTACTTTCATCATCTTGGCATCCTAGTCTTTGACCTCTATACTCATTTTCTTAGAATAATGTCACTTCCCTTTGAGAATCAGTGATCTCCCTTTATCCCAATCCTGTAAAATTCTACCTTTAGCTTTTTCAGTATGACAACATGAGCAGAGAAAAAATTTAAACCATTGGTAGCTTATGTCCTATTTATAGTACTAAAAAGAAGTTCCAGATAGGTAACTAATAGGATAGTTTAAGAAATTTCTCTAAAACTATAAAAATATTATCGAGCCATGATTTTTTTGACATATAACTTATGTTAGTCTTATTTGGAAGTGTAACTCTTCGCTAACCAACAATCCCATGCATATCATTTATGATGGTTGATCAGACCAAAATTTAAAAACTTCAATTTTTCTTGAGACCTTTTGGCTATCGTACACTCAATAAATATCATAGTCCCATATCACTAAGAAGATAGTTCCTAGGATCCAACATTTTAAACAATGTGCCTAGCTCTACCACTACCTCAATGTATCTAGTCAATGAGTTGCCAAGTGGAAGGTCAGGCTAGTTTAGCCATTAACCTTGTTACAATATTCTTGATATATACATCACTCAATGAAATGGGCACCAATTAGATCACATAAATCTGACTGGAGTGATGATCAAATATTTTTCTACGTATCACAATAATGATATGTTCTCTTAGCATGTTCAATAAATGATTATACTGCTAGCCTTCCAAATAACTTACAGGTGTGACGAATACTTACACACTTACATCTGGTGGAATTCTATCACTTACTTATAAATGGATGGATACCATCAAATATGGTTCAATATTCTATGGACATAATTTTGAGAGTGCGCTTGTTTCTTTTCCTTCCCAATTTCTCACCTAAGGAAGAGTGGTCTTTTAGGAAAGACAAATGCTAATCTCTCTCTCAATTTTTTTCCTTAGAAAAAACTTGATATTTCATCTTGCCATGAAAACCATATGATATATGCATCATTTTTTAACATTATTGGCTAAGATGGGGAAACAAACTGAATATCAACATATGAATATGATCCAATTGAGTTCAAAATATGTACAAAGAAAAGAAAAATAAAAGAACACAATTATGTACATATATACATGCTTTATACTAGTAGGACTATGCATAGTGCTTAAGGTACTAGCCATTCACTGGAAATGGGAACAACCACCCTTCTAGGTTAATCAAATAATAATAATTTGCATCTTTGTATCTTTCAATGAGGTATGGACTTGACCATAATGATTTAAGTTTGTCATGTGTACCTAGTTTTTCTCAATTCACATCCCGTTTAAGCACTAGATCACCTTTAGAAAATTACTTTCATATCACTCTCTTATCATACCAATGCTTAACCATATCCTTATGCTAACATAAATTGTTGTACACCTTCTCTGTTTCTTCTTCCAACTAAATCAACTACACGATTCTCTTTTCCATGGTTTGAAAACCCTCTATATCCATTTCATTCATGAACTTTAGTGCTGATAGCTCTAGATTGATCATATGGACCACCTCTTTCCCATAGAACAATGCATATGGTGATGTATTCAAGATATTTTTAGGAGTTATCCTATCCACCCATAATTATTGATCGAGCAAGAGGTGACAACTTTTACGATTATGCTCGATATTTTGTTTTATTATCTTGAGCAAATTCTTATTTGTAGAATCAACTAAACCATTTCCATACGAATAGTAATTTGAGTTGGTATTCCAATAGATGTCATACTTTCTAGAAAAGTCCATTATTTTGGTACTGATAAGGTTGTGCCATTTTTTTGTTATAAATATGATGGGGATTCAAAATTTAGTAATCAATCTCTCCAAGAAATCAATGATCATTTGTTGGTCAACATTCTTAGTGGTTTTGGCCTCATTCCACTTTGAGAAGTAATTTATTTCCATCAAAATGTATTTGTGACCAGTTGATGAATTTGGTTTTATGACTCCATTGAAATTTAAACCCCATTGCTAAAAATATTCCTCTACTACTATCAATTGTAGAGGTATGGCATGATATTTTTCTTTTCCAACAAATCTCTAGCATTTATCAGATGCCCTAACCAATTTTCATGTGTTTGATAACATGGAAGTCCAATAGAATCCCATCCTTATAATTTTGGTCATTGTGGTCTATGATGAGTAATGCCTTCTTAAAAAAATCTAGAGTGGAATTCCTAAAGCATCACTTGATCAATTTTCAAAGGTATACATCGCAACAAGACTCCATCAAAGTTTTCTTGGTAGAGGATGTCATTGACCATCACATAATTTCTAGCCTGCATCCTATATATGTGTCTTTGAGATGGTGTTAATCCTTCTATAAATCTTCTAGTATTGAAATAATAAGTCAAATTAGTGATCCATGATTTAGGTGACACTTGCACTTATTCTGGATTAATATTGTCTACTCCTATGCACAAGTTTGAGTCTATCACCATAGATTTTGCCAAGTTCTGACAAAGTTCTCATCCTCCTACCAACTTTTATGGCTGAATTTATATATCAAACTTATTGGAAATTTTGAGTAGATGAGTTGTCATTGATGTCAAGAGTGAGTGGTCATTGATGTCAAGCTTTTAGCACAATTCAGTGGTAGTTTTAGTAGGCAACATCAGTTTTAATATCTCCAATAAGTGCAAAAAGATAGTCCACCTTCAATTGATCAAGACACGGTTCCAGGAAATCATATGAGGTCCAAAGGACAAAGAAAAATCCCATGAAAATAATATTATAATAGTTTATAATAATAGTTAAAAGAAAATTTAAATTAATTATAAATTAATTAATATAATTTTATTATAAATTAATTTATTAATTAATTTAATTAACTTTCATGTTACTTAAATTAATTATAAGTTAATTTTAATTTAATTATAAATTAATTTTTATTAATTTAATAAACCCTAAAAAGGGTTATAAAGCAAAGTTTATAAATCAAATTTAAAATTCTATTTGAAGCACCGATGTGTTATAACATCAAGGCACTATGTATATATGAAGGAAAAACCTTTGCCTTAGTCCCTCAAGCAATTTATTTGAATGCCCCTAAGTTTGAAAATGAGCGAACAAACAAATAGGATCTAGGCCCCTCTCACCTTGCACAAGCGCTACATAGCGCAGTTCGTGACAACCAAACGAGTTAAGATGCTTGCTAGTAGGGAGGATGTAGGTTCAAATCCCATAGGGTTTATGTTTTACAAGGAAGGAAAGTCATAATTTTTGGAAGTGGTGCCAACGAGGAGATAAATGGGGTTAAGCACCTTCCCCTCCTCGTGGGAGGGCCTAGCCCACGTGGTGGGCTAGCACCTTCGTAAGGTGCTCGACGGAGATGTTTCAGAGTAAAAATCCATTAAGGCCATTTTAGTGGTTGAGATAAAGGTATGCACTATTGATTGTTATGTTGGTCACTTAATTTGGATAGAATAAGATGGAAGAAAAATATAAATATTTTTTATGTGCTTAAGGTTAAAAAAAAAAAAATTATGGTTTGTAAGATTTAATTTTTGCCTAAATTAAAATTGGTTATTAAGTCTTTTTAGGGAGATAAAAGGGTTTGAAAGTTTGATTTATTAAATTAAATATTATAAGGAGCATTTGAGTTATTATTTTATGTGTAATTTGATGATTGCTAATTTCAAGAAGGAATATTTAGGAAAGATGGAAGCGGGGTAGATTTACATCCAAATCTCTTCAAATTGGGTGGGAGCTTGGTTTATACTTCATTTGGTGGCAAGTGTGGTTGGAGAGAAACGCTAGAATTTTTAGAGAAACCTTTTCTTAGATGGAGTTTGGTAGGCCATCTAGAGCAAAGTCACAGAAACTGTTGCCATCTACGTTAAAGAGGAAACTCAGGTTGTTCATGGGCCAATGGAAGAGGGAGTTGACCAGCGAGAGGGATAGAATAGAACCAGTTGGAAATCACACCTAGAAGGCTGGATTAAAATCAATACTGATGGAGATGCAAAGGGCAATCCGGGTAGCGCCGGTATTGGCATGGTCTACCGAAATCATGAGGGATCAGTGCTTTATTGGTAAAGGCAGGGTTTGGGTAGAGCCACAAATAATGAAGCAGAATCCATTGCTATCAAATTTGCCTCTATTTGGGCAGTTACTCAGGGTCATAGGAGGATAATTCTTGAATATGATTCTCAAATTCTGGTTGGAGCTCTAGACTGCATGAGTAAATTTTCGTTGAATGCTTGGAGGTTGAGGATTTTGGTCTCTCAAATAAAGAAATTATGGAAGGAATTAGATGATGTGATTCCAGTATATGTGAGCAGAGATTTAAACAAAGCGGTCGATTTCTTGGCTAAGATGGGTGCTGCAAAAGAGGTAAGGGTGCAGCTGCATAGTGACATGCCTATTGAAGATGAGGTGATTAGGCAATGCCTTGAAAGATCCTTGAGACAATGATCAATGAAAAAGCTAAGGGTAGTTTTTGTCATGATTTTGCGACCTATTGCGCCATCATGGCCATTGGCGGTAAGCTGTCGCGATATCGCGACATGTTGCGTCGTCGTGGCTGCTGGAGAAAAGTTGTCACGATATCGCGACATGTTGCACTATCGCGGCCAATGCAAGACAGTTGTCGCGATATCGTGACATGTTGCGCCGTTGTGGCCGTCGAGGAAAATTTCTCATGATATCACGACATGTTGCGTCATCGCGGCCAAAGGAGGAAAGTTATCGCGATATCACGACATGTTGCACTATCGCTGTCGTCGAGGAAAAGTTGTTGCAATATCGTGACATGTTGCGCTGTTGTGGCCGATGTGGGAAAGTTGTCGCGATATCGTGACATGTTGCATCATCATGGCCAAAGGAGGAAAGTTGTCACGATATCGTGACATGTTGCACCATCGCTACCGTCGAGGGAAAGTTGTCACGATATCGTGACATGTTGCACCATCACGGCCAAGGGAGGAAAGTTGTCGCAATATTGCGACATGTTGTGCCATCACGACCAAGGGAGGAAAGTTGTCGTGATATCGCGACATGTTGCGTCATCGCTGCCACCGAGGGAAAGTTGTCACGATTTCGTGACATGTTGTGCCATCGTGGCCAAGAGAGGAAAGTTGTCACAATTTTGTGACATGTTGCGCCGTTGCGGCCGTCGAGGAAAATATCCCATGATATCACGACATGTTGCATCATCGCGGTCAAAGGAGGAAAGTTGTCACGATATCACGACATGTTGCACCGTCGCTACTGTCGAGGGAAAGTTGTTGCAATATCGTGACATGTTGCACTGTTGTGGCCGATGTGGGAAAGTTGTCGCGATATCGCGACATGTTGCGCCATCACGACCAAAGGAGGAAAGTTGTCGTGATATCGCGACATGTTGCACCATTGCTACCGTCGATGGGAAGTTGTCGCGATATCGGAACATGTTGCACCGTCGCGGCCAAGGGAGGAAAGTTGTCACGATATCGCGACATGTTGTGCCATCGCGGCCAAGGGAGGAAAGTTGTCGCGATATCGCGACATGTTGCGTAGTCGCTACCGCCGAGGGAAATTTGTCATGATTTAGTGACATGTTGTGCCATCGTGGCCAAAGGAGGAAAGTTGCCATGATTTCACATGTTGCGCCGTCGCTGCCGCCGAGGGAAAGTTGTCATGATATCGTGACATGTTGCGTCAGCATGGCCAAGGGAGGAAAATTATCGCGATATCGCGACATGTTGCGCTATCACGGCCAAGGGAGGAAAGTTGTCGCGATATCGCGACATGTTGTGTCGTTGTGGCCGCTGGTGGATTTTTTTTGCGATATCGCAACATGTTGCTCTGTCACAGCCAAGGATGAATTTTTGTCATGATTTTGTGACATGTCACGATTTCATGACAGGTTGACTTTTTTACGATCAGAGGAGTCTTGTGTCGTGATTTCGTGACTTGTAGCTTTTTTGCGGACAGAGGTGAAGTTGGTGTTTGCTGCGTGTTTTTGCGATAAGTTGTTGTAATAGACCTATCAGCTCTCTTAGCTAGCTTGGTATTGGTTCAAGAGATTTGGATCCAGTGCAAATCTTCCTCTTCTCTTGTAATCATGTGCTTTCATTGTTTTCGGTTGGGATGTGTCTTATCCCAATTGTAACTGATCAATGTTTTAATACAAGTTTTTTTCAATTTTTTTCAAAAAAATTTCAAGAAGGAATAATAAGGTGTACTTGGGATTGATTATTTTTGTGTTTGAGAAATATTTTGAGAGAGAGTTAGTGTGAAATTTTGTCATCTAACCATTGAAATTGGCAAAGAAGGAAATTGTGATTAAGACAAGTTTTTTCCTAAGGGTATTTCTACATTAAAAAGATATGGGTACATCTTCCTAGTGAGTGATTGTTGAAAGTTGTGAATACAAAGTTGGAGATAAAAAGGGTTGTTTGGTAAGCATTGTTGACTGTGTTTTTAATTAAAACTTCAAGGTTTTATGGAATAAATAATTGTTGATAAAACATTATTTTATAAGCATTGTTGTTGAAGTGTTTGGTTGAGTGAAGAACTTGAACTAGGGTTTGAAAATAACATGAGTATCATTGTTATGTGAGATTTGTTGATGAGCATTGTTGGAAACATTTGAGTGAATATTCATGAATTGAGACTAAGGTTTGTAAGAAAGGATTATTTCATTGATTGTCGTAGGAAGGAACTTTGAACTAGGATCCCCGTTCATAGATCCCAGCATCACCTTCAACCGGATATCCTCAACGTCGCAGTATTTGCAGGCGTTGGTCACATTGAAGTAATATAATGTTTGGCTTGCATTGATGGTGAACAAACGAGCACTGATATCTCCCAACCCACATTCAAAACATGTTGCTTCTGTCTGGTCACCAAAAGTTAACAACCCCACCATCAGTAAAAAGCACATCACAAATTTACGCCTTGGTCCCAACTCCATAACGAAAACAATGAATTACAAACAACTCTCTTTTTATTTTTCTTAGACACGAAAATTGTTGTCTCTCTTGCACTGATTGTGGATGGAAAGGGAGATGAAAAAGGAAATGAATGTGGTTTATATAATACATTCGAGATACAAAATTTAATTATATTTTTGAAAATTCATTTGATTTTTAAGATAAAATAAATCTCAAGTAATAATTTTATATTTAAATATTTATTAAATATAATAAATTATATATATTTAATGCTAATAAATATTAGAAAATATTTTATTTAATTAATTTGTGTAAGACTAATAACCAGTAATAAAATAAATTGACTAAAGATATTTTAATTTATCACGTTGAAAATATTACATTAATTTTTTTCCCTTTGTGAAAGTTGGTTAAAATCATGCTATCTTTTAGTAATTAACATCTTATTTCGTTTTATTATTTTTGATTCCACCTAAAACAGACCACAGATTCTTTTATTATTTTTGATCCCACGTAAAACAGACCACAGATTGTTCCGTCAATCTAGATTAAAAATACAAATGTTATAAAAAACAGATTTGTTTGATTTATTTAATTTTTTGGTATTCGAATTAAATAAAAAAGATTCAAATTATTTAAACTTTAACTTATAGTTCTTGTGGTTTTTATCTAAATAAACAACTCAAAATCTTAAAGATATAATAACAACAAATTCATCATGCTTAGTTTTGAGATGAATTTTATGAGAGAAAATCTTTGATAGATAAACATACTAATAATAGCTGACATCTTTAATGTGATATAATATAAGTTCAAAAATTATTTCATTTTCAAAATAAAATACTATAAATAGCTTTATTATTTAAGAATATCTAAATTAAAAAGGCCTTATCGGGGTTTTAGATTAGACATTGTATTTTAGGTTTTAATAAGGTCAAAATAACTTATTTAGGACCAAACATTTACTACTTAGATACTTAAGGCCTGGACCTAAGCATTCTACATAGAATACAACTTGTATCAAGCATTTGAGGTTGGATCAATTAACATTACATATATAATATTATTTTTAAAAGTTTATTGTAGCTAAATTTTATAATCTATATTAATTAATTTTTAAAGCATTATTATAATTTTTAATAAATCATATAGAAATTATTATGTTATATATATATATATATATATATATATATATATATATATATATATATATATTTGTCCAACAACATACTTTTTAGGTAGAGGTCCAAGGTTCAAATCTCGGGCTTCATCGGACTGAACGCTTGTCCTTTTCTTGATGCTTTCAGCAGTGTAAAAGTTTTAAAATGATTGTGGCATGGTGGTTATAGGGGCGGACTGCGCGAAGATCTGTGTGGCGACTTCTAGGGCGGACAACGCAGAATACTATGGCGGCCATAAAAAGCTAGACAGCCTTCCCGAATTCGGGGCGGCTACCAATTCCACCATGTAAATTCCAAAAAAAAAGACATACTTTTTATAAAATCCATTCTTATAATTTTTACTTACTCATACATATCATATGATAAATCATTATATTATTCAACTAACATAATGTTTATTTGGTACATAGAGAAATCTACAACTACCTTTACTTCAAATATCATAATTTACTATTATTCAAATTTCAAATAACATTATTCATATAGTCAAATATTTATTTTTAATTTTAAGTTAAGCTAGTGTATGAAATTAATTGGCCTATTTTGACCCTTTTAATAGATGGGTTTCACTATTATATAATCATTGAGGCATTGAGGCATAGGTTATGGATTTCATGATCTAATAAACATATTATTTAAATCGTTATATGGGTTAGAAATAGGTCATATATATTGTATATCTTTTTAGAAATTACACATGTATTATATCGGAAGATATATTTCCTCCTTGGAAGTTGAGGTATTTAACTAGTTGAAAATGTATCAATTTATATTTGAGACACATTTGTAATACTCATTATTCTATAAACATGGTCACTTATGGTATTGGACTACCTTCACCATATAGATGATTGATTATTAATATATAGTGTTTATTATGATTATTATTTATTAGTAATAAATTTACATGTTCACTATTATTGGTATGTCACATTGTTCATTAATCAATATGTGTAATTAATAAATTTTTAATAATTTTTATTTAAAATTAAGTTTTATGAGAGATTAAAATTGAAATAGTAAGGTCTTAGGGGTCTCCTTGTCATGAACCTCCATTGGTAAGCCTATGCATTTGATAATTTTATGAACTAATAAGTTATCTTTGGATGGAGTTATTTATTATGTTATTCTTAGTTTTAGAACTTATATTTTATGGAAAATATAATGTAACATGTTGATGAAATTATCAATTTGATAATTTCATATTTAGTTTTTGCATGTAATTATTTTATGAAGGAATATGATGCTACTAATGAAATTTCATGCTTGCAGGAATAGTTGTTCTCATAGATGGAAGAAAGAATTGACCACTGATAATGAGATGTTAGAAAAGGGAAATTATGAAAGCTCTTAATAATTATAGTTTTGAGGACAATAAAATTCCTCTCATATAGTTGCATATTTTGTTTTACATGTGGAAATAAACCATTGGCAATGAGATTGTTTAAAGCAAACAAAGTAGTCAATGGAGTGGATGTTGATGTCTGAAATGCTTTCTTGAGAAGATTTTACATGCTTTATTGATTTATGCATGCTTGATTAAATCATGCTTAAAAAAAGAGTTGTTTTCTTGTTTTACCTTTTTGGATGTTTTATCCTTTGGAAACGAAAAAATATACTCCTTGAGATGGTTTTTCATTGCAATGAAGGTTATAATTTTTTTGTTAAAAACCTTCCATCTGAGTTGGTTCCTTGGTTGCAAAGAGAAATTTAATAAAATGACTCTATATAGAAAGGTACATTAGGAAAGTAGGAATTAAATTAGATATGGTTAAAAATATTGGCTATCAATTAATAATAGCTCAAGAAAATAGTTTTCAGCCAAGCAATAGAAACATCATTTGATTTTTGAAATATTGGTAGTTTATCTTTCATGACATATTGTTTGAAATCTATTGTATTTCCTAGATTCACAAAATTAATGGAGCCATAATTTTATGAGTGGAATGTGTATATTTGAATGCTTTTTAGGGAAATCAGGTGGTGGGTAGGAAGTGCTAGAGGATCATTAGCTAAAGGGGCTTTCTTCTCTAAAAAAAAAAGAAAAATATGGAGGTATTGGAAATAGAAGCAAGATGTATCATCTGGATATTGCTAGAAGTTTTGATAGAGGCTCAACTAGATATTGCTTACTTTTGGCTAATGGTATCTACGAATAGTGCTCTTTGTGCTTAATAATACTGAAATATTTTTTTTGGTTACATAGGAGAATAAGACTGAAATGTTATTCCTATGCATGTTGGGTGGACTAGAATTTTCCATTTCCCTATGTGAAAACATCTTCTCTCATTTGAATCCATGCTACTATTTAATTTTTTTTACATGGTGGAATCGGTAGCTGCCATGAATCCAAGCAGGTTGTCCAATTTTTTATGGCCACCATAGTATTCTGTGTTGTTCACCCCAATAGCCACCCCATAGATCTTCATATAGTTCACCCCTATAACCACCATACTATGATCATTTTAAACCTTTTATACCACTAAAAGCACTAGGAAAGGTACAAGCATTCAGTCCAGCGAGACCTGAGATTTGAACCTTGGACCTCTGCCACCCTTATGGAGTTTGGGGGAACCAATTGTTCCACACCTTGAACCTCTATTTAATTATTTAGGTTAGACTAAAACTTTTAGAATATATTTAGAATAAAATAATCGATTTTGGATGAGTTATTTGTTTATTCTTGATTGAAGCTCTAGTGAATGTTGTAGATTATAATATTTGAGGTTAAATAGATATCTATCGTTTGATTGAACGTATTATAGTGGAGAACTAAAGCATTATTGAATTTCTTGTAGTGAGCACATAAGAATTAATAGAACGTATCTATATTTTTCTTAACTTGCTTAGATATTAAGAGAACTATATTTTGCTAGAAATTTTCTTGTGTTTCTTTTAATAAAACCATTGATTACCTAGTTTTCCATTGGATACGATTTTATAATAATTGTTACATTTATCTTTTTTTACTTTCAAACATCAAGGTGAGTATGTTAAACCTGTTTAAAAGGGCATCAAACTATAGCTAAGGATTAGCCGTAATTATTTTTAATTTGAAAATGACCATTAGGGATTTTTTTATGGTCAAGTAATGATGTCAAATTTTGCTTTGAAAAGTTAGAGGAGCATTATATTAACTAAGGGATATAATTTTAGTGTTCCCTCTCCAACAATGATGTTGGAAGTCTTTATAAATATTCTATGTGTGCTTTGTATACTTGGTATCTATGTTGTTCTTGTAATTATCTATGTAGAAAGAAAAGAAGGTTCGATACATAGTAACCTTACCTAAAATTTTAAGGTTTAATTTTTTTTTTTTTTTAAATTGAAAAATACTTGTATTAAAACAAAGATCAATTACAATATGGGAAGAGACTCTTCCCATCCAAATTCAGAGAGAACACAAGCTTACAATAGTAGAAGAAGATTTGTAAAGGAGCCAAATCTCCTGAACCATTAACTAGCTAGCAGGGGGTCGGCATGGACAGTTCATGTAGCTTGTCACAAAATTGCAACACTATTCTTCTCCGTAGGCCACGAACAAACAACATGTCGCGATATCGCGACTCATTTCCCCTTTGGCCGCGAAAAAGCAACATGTTGCGATATCATGACATTTTACTCCTTTGGCCGCGAAAATTCAACAAGTCACAATATCGCGACACTTTTCTCCTTTGGGCACGAAAGTGCAACATGTCGCGAAATCGTGACACTTTTTCTCTCTTGGCCGTGATTCAAATTTTGCTTTGAAAAGTTAGAGGAGCATTATATTAACTAAGGGATATATTTTGAGTGTTCCCTCTCCAACAATGATGTTGGAAGTCTTTATAAATATTCTGCGTGTGCTTTGTATACTTGGTATCTATGTTGTGCTTGTAATTATCTATGTAGAAAGAAAAGAAGGTTCGATACATAGTAACCTTACCTAAAAGTTTAAGGTTTAAGTTAATAGTAAAATTTAATTGTTATTCAAACACAATTCATTTATTAGACTAAGAGTTTGGTTTTTGATATAGTGAAACTATTACTACCATAAGTAATGAAAGATGGTTAATTTAGAAAACACACGGAAAGTAACCTAAGTATATCACCTATGTATGGGTTGTGGGTTAATCTATTGTATTTAAAATAGCTATCATTTGGTAAATGGGGGGTTCGATATTTTAGTTTAATATTCAAACCAAAGGAATTTTGCTATGGATGGGAATCTTGTTCTACTAAGTGATTATGGAATTTCTTTTCAAAAACATCTTACCATAAAAAGTTTAGATTATGCTTAATGACATTGAATGCCATAGAGAAAACTTGAATGAATAAGTTTTGGTTCTCTGGGTTTTCTAATTATGAAGAAAATTATTGCATGCATTTTGGAATGCGTAAATAAAAGTTGTTTTGATTGGTAAAAACCTTGTTTACCAATGAGAGGTTTTGTTTATGGAATATGATTTATTTGGTTGATTGTTGCAATAAATTTTTTTTATTCATGCATTAGAATTGCACTATCATAAATATAGGAGCTTTCCATATCCTTATATACATTTAATTCTCAATGTCACTAAGAAGACTTTGGATTCTAGAGTAACCAAGGAAGAACAGGGTAGAAAATTAAAGTCAGGTAAATTTTTACTTGTGTAACTAATGTAGCGTCATTATTTAATATGGTTTTGAAGCTTGTAATGGGCGACTTCCATATACTTGATATGGAGTGGAAATTTGAGAATGTATTTAAAAGAAAGGGACTTTATGGAATATTGTGAGTTACATACTTTAAATATGGGAAAATATTTCTTCTTTTTATAATTTCTTTATATTTTAGTATGCATAGATTAAACAAGGGAATGATAACAAGTATCATAAACTTAAATCTTTAATATGGAAAGAAAATATTCATCTACCCTTATTACTTCTAGTTAAGCTTTGACACAAATAAAGGAAGGTGGATATAGTCATATTGGAAATGAATTTATGATGTTAGGAATATTAGTAATAGATTATATGATAGTTATTTGATTAAATATGCACTTGTGTAGGTGGTATGTTTGGTGGAAATAAGTAGTATATTTTGAGATATATTGGTTTGATTGTACCATCGTATGAAAAAAGAAAAGTAAATCCGACCCAACATATTTTTGTATTGGTCCATTCACTTGTTGTAGAAGAGTTGTCAATATTGTTATCATTATGGATATCTGAAAGGACAGAATTTATGATAATCGAATTCAATACTTAGGAATGGATGTATTATTTTTTAATAAGAAAGGTTTGTATTATGATGAGTTGATTATATTTCATAGATTTTTGGTGTTAATTATATGAAATCTTCTTATTCGAGTAGATGCTAGATTATTACTCTAATGCATCATAAAGGATCTTGATGGATATAGTTAGTAGATGCCTTGAGGATTATGAAGGCACATACAAATGAGAATATGGTAAATTTATTTGAAATACCTTTAAAAGTATGCTTTTGATGAAGTAAAACTTACTTGTTATTATAATTAAATTTGGTTATGGAATCCTTAAGTAATTTTTTATATGAACAACATTATTCAAATTGGATATCATTAGAGGGAGAAGAGATCTAAATTATTGTTTCCATAGAGTAATATTTGGAAAGACCTCTATTAATAGAATGGCTAGTTTATTGTGGATATGAGAAGGATAGTCAAATCCTATATGATCATAGCACGTACATATGTGGACTTATGTAGTGTGTGGTGATTAGTGTGCTCCTTTAGAGGATGAAAGGGAGTAAGCTAGATCATTAGGAATAATGAGAAAGATAGCTTGTAAACTAAGTATTTACACCTAGTACATTTACATAGTTAAACTTACGTAATATGTAAGGATAGGTGTACCTTGAAGAAGGATCTAAGTGGAAATTCAATATAAATTGAGCATACATTGTACCTAGGAGTTCCTAAGGTATGTTGTTAAAATTTAAAATCGTTCATTGATAAAATATTAAGATTAATCCTTGACAAGTTACAAAAAAAATCTCACTGTTGGTATGGATATTTTAGGATGTGATATTTAGTATCAAATTTGTCGTAGGACTATAAGATTCCTTGTGCAAAACCTAGGTATAAATGGACTAGGTGAAGAAGAAAATTTATGGGTATACAAACATTAGAAGGTTTTTACCCCACAAATGTTAGGGTAGCTAATGGTACCCAATATTACTAATTTATCAAGTTAACTAAACATTTAGCTACTGGTAGGAGGAACAATTTAGATAAGTAATTGTGACCTAACCCCTACTATCTCTCCTATGTATGACCAAGGACAATACCACTAAAGAGGAGAGGGAGTATCTTATAGACCTACTTTACCACCTATTTTGTCGAAGATTCATGAAAATTTTCATATATGCTTAGAAATACATTGTTAACTTTGATCATGTATGGAATTTTTCTAAATTGTAAATTGCAGACCTAGAGGTCATTGAGGTGCACCTAGTGATGATCCTTGAGTTCTATTCCAAATCAATGAGGAAGGGGATTTTACAGTAATGTAAGGTTTAGTGGGACTGCTATTCCAAGAGAAATGCTACCTAGAAGAAAGTGAAATATATGTAGAGATATTTTTGTTTTCTTTTTAGAAGTAATATGTAATTAATATTTTTTGCTTAAAATTTGATGAAAACATAGAGGACTATGTTAATCCTAAGGGGGTAGGATGTCATGACCCTCCTTTGGCAAACCTATGTATTTGATAATTTCATGAACTAATAAGTTATATTTGGATGGAATGATTGATTATGTTATGCTTAGTTTCTACATAACTTATATTTAATATAAAATGTAATGTGACATGTTGATGAAATGACTAACAATTTCACGTTTATTTGTTACAAGTAATTGTTTTATGAAATAATATGATGCTACTAAGAGAATTGCATGCTTGCAGGAACCATAATTATCATAAATGGAAGAAATAACCAACCATTGAGAATGAGATGTTAAAAAGGATAATGATGAATGCTCTTAAATATGATAGCTCCGAGGGAGACAAACTTGTATCTCCTATAGTTGGATATTTTATTTTGCATGTGGAAATAAACCATCAACAATGAGATTGTTTGAACAACACAAAGGAGTCGACGGAGTGGAATTTTATGTCTGCAATGCTTTCTTGAGAATATTTTCCATGCTTTGTTGATTTATGCTCACTTTATTAAATCATGCTTAAACAAATATTTGTTTTATTATTTGACCTTTTTGGATATTTTCCTCTTTGAAAAAGAAAAAAAAAATACTCCTTGAGATGGTTTTTTATTGCAATGAACATATAATTGTTTTGTTAAAAATATTCCATCTGAGTTGGTTCCTTGGTTGCAAAGAGAAATTTAATGAAATATTTGCTGGTTGGAAGTTTGTCTAATGGTATGAATTGCATGCTCATAAAACTTGACCAATATTGAATGGTCTCAAAACTGGAATCTCTAAGACCAATATCTTAACAATATAATTGAAGGAGACCATTCTATAATATCATTCATCTCATAATGCATTATCCACCATTGTTCAATATTGTTTTCTTTCTATTTTGTCTTACTTATTATCATTTTAATCGTATTTGACTTCAAACATTGATTAGGATTCCTTTTAGGGTCGAAGACCCACTCGTATGGGTAATGATATCTCCATGATGGGTTCTCATGCATCTAGAAGTGAGTGAATGGTGTAATCTAATCATGCACCAAATTTCTATAATTTGGAACATCTTGATTGGCTTCTTTGCTTTGGTGCACAAATTTATGAAACCTAGCATTGAGATCATGAAGCCTTATTTTGAGGATATTATATGGGTCATAATGCCATCTAGTAGGTACCACAAGAAGCCCTAGATCTAATAATATTTCATCCAAATTTTGAAATGTTTCAGGGTCCTTATTTGACATGATAATAGGCTCAAATGATACCATCTTAGAAAAGAGATATTTTTCTTATTCCAACACCTAGCTTCTTCTCAATGGGGGAAATCCACTGACATATATCCATGCCAAAAATCTAGTTTGTTACATAATATGAGAGTGAGAATGGAAAATAAAAGAACCCATACAAACTTATGCAGGTTACTTCTTCCAGGTAATACCAATCCCTTATTTCCAACTGATTTCTCCTTAGAAATTGTGTCACCTTACGAGATAGGCATGGGAAAAATTCATAAATATATATGACCGTAGGCCCCAATTTCATTTTTTGGATTATAGATATTAATTACTCCTTCTAAGAACATATGTCCAATATATTATAAGGCACTTCTTACCCTGGTCATCATTCTACTAGAACTGTAAATGTATTTCATGATGTATGAAGTGAAAGAACAACCATACCAGATAGGATACATACTAGAATTCCATACTAAACTTCATCTGGTATTCTGTTAACTTTTTCTTTATATTTCTTGGCAAATATTCTATCCAATCCAGTCTTATGGAATGATGGGTCCACAACACAACATGGGCCATTACCATATGATGGGATGAAACAATATCATTGATCAAAATGCCTAGCAACACTGCTAACATTGATAGGATGGGTTGGACTATGTCTTTGAAATCCATTAGTGACCATGTATTCTACATATAGTCCTTAAACAACTTGCCTAGTTCATGAACCAATTTAGGGCATGGATGAGTATAATTTGGCATAATTTATGTTAATTTAGTTCACCATGCAAGATTCCCAAGCTATTAGAATTTGTGTTTTCTACCATGAAAGTTGCACCTTCATAGGGAATTTTTATCTTTGCCTTGAGGGTTATTCATGTATGAAAAAGACCCTCATATCCATATTCTAGTTGCTCTTCTAGTTTTACTTTCATCATCTTAGCACCCTAGTATTTGACCTATATACTCATTTTCTTAGAATAATGTCACTGCCCTTTGAGAATCAACGATCTCCCTTGATACCAATCCTGTAAAATTCTACCTTTAGCTTTTTTAGTATGACGAAATGAGAAGAGAAAAATTTTAAACCATTGGTAGCTTATGTCCTATTTATAATACTAAAAAGAAGTGTCAGATAGGTAACTAATAGTATAGTTTAAGGAATTTTGCTAAAATTATAAAAATATTATCGGGCCATGATGTTTTTGACATATAACTTCTATTAGTATTCTTGGGAAGTGTAACTCTTTTTTAACCAACACTCCCATGCATATCATTTATGATGGTTGATGAGGACAAAATTTAAAACATTCCATTTTTATTGAGCCCTTTTGGCTATCATACGCCCGATAAATGTCATAGTCCCATAGCACTAAGAAGATATTTCCTAGGTTCCAACCCTTTAAACAGTGTGCCTAGCTCTACCACTACCTCAATGTATCTAGTAAATGAGTTGCCAAGTGGAATGTCGGGCTAGTTTGGCCATTACCCTTGTTACAAAATTCTTGATATATACATCACTTTTTGAAATGAGCACCAATTAGATCACATAAATCTGACTGGAGTGACGATCAAATATTTGTCTACGTATCACATTAATGATATGTTCTTTTAGCAGGTTCAATAAATGATGATACCACTAGCCTTCGAAATAACAGATAGGTGTGATGAATACTTAGACACTTACAATTGGTAGAATCAAATCACGTACTTATAAATGGATGGAGATCATCAACTATGGTTTAATATTATATGGATAAAATATTGAGAGTGTGCTTATTTCTTTAACTTCCCAATTTCTCACCTAAGGAAGGGTGGCCTTTTATAAAAGACAAATGCTAATCTCTCTCTCAATTTTTTGCCTTAGAAAAAACTTGAAAGTCCATATTGCCATGACAACCATATGATATATGCATCATTTTTTAATATTATTGGCTAATGTGGGGAAACAAACTGAATATCAACATATGAATCTAATCCAATTGATTTCAGAATATGTACAAAGAAAATCAAATGAAAATAAGATAATTATGTACATATATAAATGCTTGGTAATAGTAGGGCTATGCATAGTGCTTAAGGTACTAGCCATTCACTAGGAATGGGAATAACCACCCTTGTAGGTCACTCAAATGATAAGCATTTGCATCTCTATATATTTAAATGATGTATGTACTTGACCATAATAATTTAAGTTTGTCATGTGTACCAGGTTTTGCTCAATTGACATCCCACTTAAGGACTAGATCACCTTTATAAAACTTCTTTGTTATCTCTCTCTTATCATACTAATGCTTAACCATATCCTTATGCTAACATAAATTGTTGTACACCTTCTCTCTTTCTTCTTCCAACTGAATCAACTACACCATTCTCTTTTCCATGGCTGGAAAATCCTCTGTATCCATTTCACTCATGAACTTAAGTGTTGGGAGCTCTAGATTGATCAGATGGACCACATCTTTCCCATAGAACAATGAATATGGTGATGTCTTCAAGACCTTTTTAGGAGTTATCCTATCCACCCATAATGCTTGATCGAGCAAGAGGTGCCAACCTTTGTGATTATGCTTGATATTTTGCTTTATTATCTTGAACAAATTATTATTTGTAGAATCAACTAGACCATTTCCATACGGATAGTAATTTGAGGTGGTATTCCAATAGATATCATACTTTCTAGAAAAGTCCATTATTTTGGCATTGATAAGGCTGCGTCATTATTTGATATAATGGTGGTCGGCATTCCAAATTTAGTAATCAATATCTTAAAGAAATCAATGATCATTTGTTGGTCAACATGCTTAGTGGATTTGGCCTCAGTCCACTTTGAGAAGTAAATTTTTTTCATCAAAATGTATTTGTGATCAGCTGATACATTTGGGTTTATGACTCCATTGAAATACAACCCCCATTGCTAAAAATATTTCTCTACTAATATCAATTGTAGAGATATGACACGATATTTTTCTTTTCCAACAAACCTCTAGCATTTATCGCATGCCCTAACCAATTTCCATGCATTTGAGAACATAGAAAGACAATAGAATCACATCCTTAGAATTTTGGATATTGTGGTCTATGCTGAGTAATGCCCCCTAAAAAAAATCTATATTGGAATTCCTCAAGCATCACTTGAGCCCTTTTCAAAGGTATGCATCGTAACAAGACTCCATCAAATTTTTTTGGTAGAGGATGTCATTGACCATCACATACTTTCTATCTTCCAACATATATATGTGTCTCTGACATGGTGTTAATCCTTCTAGAAATCTGCCAGTATTGAAATAATAAGTCAAATTAGTGATCCATTATTCAAGTGACACTTGCACTTGTTTTGAATTAACATTGTCTACTTCTATACACAAGTTAGAGTCTATCACCATATATTTTTCCAAGTTTTGACAAAGTTCTCATCCTCTTACCAATGTTTTTGGCCGAATTTCTATATCAAACTTGTTGGACATTTTGAGTAGATGAGTTGTCATTGATGTCAATAGTGAGTGGTCATTGATGTCAAGCTTTTAGCACCATTCAGTGGTAGTTTTAGTAGGCAACATCAATTTCAGGATCTCTAATAAGTGCAAAAGGATAGTCCACCTTCAGTTGATCAAGACCCAATTCTAGGCAATCAGATGAGGTCCAAAGGGCAAAGAAGAGGACTTGGAAAATAATATTATAATAGTTTATTATAATATTAAAAAGGAAATTTAAATCAATTATAATAATTTTTTAATTAATTTAATTAACTTTCATGTTACTTAAATTAATTATAAGTTAATTTTAGTTTAATTATAAATTAGTTTTTATTAATTTAATAAACCCTAAAAAGGGTTATAAAGCAAAGTTTATAAATCAAATTTAAAATTCGATTTGAAGCACCAATGTGTTATAACATCAAGGCACTATGTATATATGAAGGCAAAACCTTTGCCTTAGTCCCTCATGCAATTTATTTGAATGCCCATAAGTTTTAAAATGAGCGCAAAAAGGATGCAACATTTTTGTGTTGAAAAGTCTTTGAGGTAGAGGAATAAACAAATAGGAAGTAGGCCCCTCTCACCTTGCACAAGCACCATATAGCGTAGTTCATGACAACGAAAGGAGTTAAGATGCTTGCTGGTAGGGAGTACATAGGTTTGAATCCCACAGGGTTCACGTTTTACAAGGAAAGTCATCATTTTTGGAAGTTGTGCCAACAAGGAGGTAAATGGGGGCAAGCACCTTCCCCTCCTCATGGGAGCGCCTAGCCCACGTGGTTGAAAAATGTTTTTGGGCACTCGACGAAGATGTTTTTGGGTCAAAATCCATCGAGGCCCTTTTATTGGTTGAGAGAAAGGTATGTGTTGTTGATTGTTATACTGGTAACTTAATATAGATAAGCTAATATTGAAGAAAAATATAAATATTTTTTATGTGCCTATGGTTGAAAAATATTTTTTTTTTATGGTTTGTAAGATTTAATTTTTGCCTAAATTAAAATTGGTTATTAAATTTTTTGAGGGAGATAAAAGGGTAGGCAATAATTTTTTTAAAGGGTTATTTTTTAAAGTTTGATTTATTAAATTGGAGATTATAAGGAGCATTTTGAGTGACTATTTTATGTGTAATTTGATGATTGCTAATTTCAAGAAGGAATAATAAGGTGTATTTGGGATTGATTATTTTTGTCTTTGATAAATATTTTGAAAGAGAGTTAGTGTGATATTTTATCAACTAACCATTGAAATTGGCAAAGAAGGAAATTTTGGTTAAGACAATTTATTTCCTAAGGACACTTCTACATTAAAAAGGTATGGGTACATCTTCCTAGTGAGTGATTGTTGAAAGTTGTGAATGCAAATTTGGAGATAAAAATGATTGTTTGTTAAGCATTATTGAGTGTGTTTTTAATTAAAGCTTCAAGGTTTTTTGGAATAAAGATTTGTTGATAAAACCTTGTTTTATAAGCATTGTTGTTGATGTGATTAGTTGAGTGAATAACTTGAACTAGGGTTTGCAAAGAACATGAGTATCATTGTTATGTGATATTTTTTTATGACCATTGTTGGAAACATTTGAGTGAATTTTCATGAATTGATACTAGGGTTTATAAGCAAGGATTATTTAATTGAGTGATTGGTTGATTAGATTTGGTTGAGCCTAGTCAAGTGGATGTGTTGATGTGATAGTTCAATTTCTATAAAATAAATTATTCTATATCATAAAGTGAGTTGATAAAGTGATTGAGATTTGATGAATGTGAAGCATATTAAGTCTCTAACAATTTTCTATATGTTTCTAAAAGTGTGATTGAAAGTGATTGAGCATTTTTATGAATGTGAGGTATGTTGAGTCTCTAACAATTCTCTTTATGTTTCTATGAGATTGGACATGTTCTAGTATGGACTTGTTGAATAGATTTGAGTTAATTATTAGAGAAGACTTGTGGATAGATTTGTGTGAGCTTTTGTGGAATCTTACAATGTAGATTGAGGATATATATTTGAGAATATAGATTGAGGATAAATTTGAGGACAAAGATTTGAGGACATATATTGAGGATAAATTTGAGGACAGATATTGAGGATAGATTTAAGGAGATAGGTTGAGGATGGAGTTTGGTGCATATTTGAGGATAGGTTTTTGCCAAACCAAAAACAAAGATTGATCATATTTGTGCTAGACCAAAGGACTATGTGTAGTACATATTTGAGATAAAGCTTTGAAGGTGATAGAGTATAGAGGATGACAGTCTCCAGTGGATAGAGATCCATTAGCCAGGGTCATTAGGATAGGTTTCTTCAGTATATAGAGACCCATTAGATAGAGTAGTGGGATAGTAGTTCTTCTAGAAGATCACCAGACAGAGGTAAGGAGAAATAGTTCTCTTGTGGATAGAGATCAATGAAATTTATTAGGCGATTGATGTCTCCTTTGTATAGAGGTCTATAAACATTGTTGGAAAAGGATTCCCAACAGAATTTATTTGAGAAAAAATTATAAGGAATATTTTCTCCGTGGAGTAGCCCACATTAGGTGAACTATGTTAAATCATGTCTCTCATGTGTGTGATGCTTTGTGTGATGTTTACTACTTTAATATTATTGATGTTATAATTTGTATTAAAAAGAAAAAAATATATCTTATACTTTTCACCCCCCTATAAGTATAAGCATATGTTCTTCAATTGGTATTAGAGCAGATATCTCCATGAAAATACTAATAGCTTGGATGAGGATCTATCAAAAACACACATGACTTAAAAAAATAAAGAAGATACCATGTTTGATATAAAATAGGAATTCTTTGCTGCTCTTAGAAAATTGGAAATAATTAAAGAGAAGAAATCAATATTTAAGGAAAAAATTCAAGAGGATGAAGAAGAAAGGATGGAACTTCTATAAAATCTCACAGAACTAAAGATAAAGGTAGAATGAAAGAAAATTGATTAGGATATGACAGATATGTTAAGAGCAAGAGAAACAAAATGTGAAATATTGGAAGCAAAAATTATTTATCTAAGGAATGAAGTTGAAAAGACCAAGGTACTACAATATGTAGAGTATGAGAAACAAAAATAGGAGTCAAGTCTTCAAGAAGCAGAAACTTCAAAAAAATATAGGTAAGCAAATGATATCAGAAAGGAATAAAGTAAAGAAGAACCTTGGATGAAAGTTAATCACAATAGGAGAAGCACTATACCACAATCTCAAATGCATCCAAATAGGTTACATAATTTCTTCCATGGTCATTGCTTTTCTTGTAACAAATATGATCATAGAGTTATACACTATATTGGCCACGCAAGAAACAATGTCAATAGAAATTCCAATTCTTTTGCACCTCTTGTGGATAATGATATTATATGTTACAAATGTAATAATTATGGGCACAAGGCTATATGATGTAAAATGATACTTCTTGAGTCTAGTAAAAGAAAAACAATTTCAAGAACTAGGAAATATGAAAGAGAAAATGTAAAGGCTAGATCAATTTTAGCTCAAACAACACTTCATGCTTAGGATAAAGAGGAACAATGGTATCTTGATAGTGGTTTCTCTAGTCACATTATAGGAGACAAAGACAAATTCAATGTACTAAAAGAAACCAATAGAGGATTAATAAGTTTTGGTGATAATGGATCAGTAAGGATTGGTGGAAGAGGAACTTTGAGTTTAGAAAATGGAAAAACAAGAACAAAAAATGTGTTGTATGTTAAGCGGTTAAAACATAATATATTAAGTGTAAGTGAACTGTGTGATCAAGTTCATATGGTTACATTCCACCCAGATAGATGTGAGATAAGAAAATAAAAAACTACAAAAGTCATTGCCAATGCAAGAACTCCAAATAATCTATACATGCTTAGTGATATCAAAGGGGAAAAGTGGTTTCTATTACAAGAATATGATATTTGGTTGTGGGATAGAAGATTGGGTGACTTAAATTTTTTACAACATAGTCAACATAAGCAATAATCAGACTGTCATAGATTTATCCAAAATGAAAAGGCCACAAAACACAATTTGTGCACCTTGTCAACATGGAAAGCAAACTAGAAAAAGATTTAATTCAAAATGATATATGTCATCTGAGATATTAAATCTAATACATACTAATCTATGTGGTCCTACCAAAACATAGAGTATTCAAGGTAAGAGTTACTTTATATTGTTTATAGATGATTACTCTATAATGGTTTGGGTAGCTTTCTTGAAAGAGAAGTCATATGCTTTTGAAAAATTTAAAGCATTTAAGGAACTAGTTGAAAATGAAACCGGCAAGAGGAATAAGTGTTTGAGATATAACAGAGGAGGAGATTTTACCTCAAATAAATTTGTAGATTTTTGTGAACAACATGGAATCAAGAGAGAATATTTAGCAGCAAGAACTCCTCAATAAAATGGAGTAGCTCAAAGAAAAAATAGGACTATTGAGAATATGGCTAGAGCTATGTTAAATGAGTCTAAACTCTCATATGGATTTCAGAGAGAAGTAGTCAACACAACAATATACATAATAACTAGGGCTCAAATGAGGTTAAACAATCACAAGACTCCATATGAGCTTTGGAAGGGAAGATCGGCCACTGTAAAACACTTCAAGATTTTTGGAAGCAAGTGCTACTTAAGACGAGAAGATCAAAACTTAGGCAAGTTCGACCCAAGATGTTATGAGAGAATTTTCCTTGGTTATTTCTCTAAGAGTAAAGCCTATCGATGCTTCAACAAGAGAACACACACTATTGTAGAAAGTATAAATATAACAATTGATGAGAAGATATATTTAAGAGAACCAGTTCAACAAACTATGTATCAAGAATATGGAAGTTTCCAAGAATATTTTCATGAGGATTAGATGATGAGAAGAAGAAACACAAAAAATTCTTCCTAAAACCCCATCCGGATATGTGCAGAAGCATCATCCAAAATATATAATCATTGGAAATCTAGATGAAATGCAGACAAGGAGAAGGATAATAACACCATATCAACAAGCAAATTTGTCCTTGCTATCTAAGATTGAGCCAAAGGACTTCAATCAGGAAAATGGAGATGAGTTTTGTATTAAGGAAATAGATGAGGAATTTGATAAGATAGAGAAAAGCAAGACTTGGGAACTTTTTCCACGACCAAAGGACAAAAATTTGATCGGCACAAAATGGGTATTCAAAATAAGCTAAATGAATATGGACAAGTAGTAAGTAATAAAGCAAGGTTAGTGTGAAAAGGTTATGCACAGGTAGAGGGAATTAAATTTTATGAGACATTTTATCCAGTTGCATGACTTGAAGCCATAAGAATTTTTTTAGCCTTCTCAAGTTTTAAAAACTTCAAGATATATCAGATGGATGTTAATTCAACATTTCTAAATGGTGTTCTAGAAGAATAAGTATACATTGAACAACCAAAGGAATTCATATTAACAAATAAACCAGATCATGTATGCATATTGAAAAGGGTATTGTATAGTCTAAAGCATGCTCCTAGAGCATGGTACCCAATATTGGATAAGTATATTCAGGAATAGAGATTCGAAAAAGTAATAGTAGATAACAACTTATACATCAAACATGAAGGGAATGATCTAATAATTGTGGTTTTTTATGTTGATGACATAATTTTTTGGGGAAACAATGATAATATGTGTAAATAATTTGCTAAGAACATACAAAATTAATTTGAGATGTCTATGTTTGATGAGTTGTCCTTTTTTATTGGACTTCAGATTTCATGATCATAAAAAGGAGTATTTCTCTCACAAACCAAGTATATAAAAGATATACTAAAGAAATTTAGGTTAGAATATTGCAAACCGGTAAGTACCCCCAAGGTCACAGGATGTAATTTAAGTAAGGATGATGAATATCCAGAGGAAAATATGAGATTATACAAATCTATGATTGGTAGCTTGTTGTATGTTACAGCCACAAGACCAAAAATAGTGCAATTAGTGAGATTAGTGGCAAGATTTCAAGCAACACCTAAGGAGACATATGTGGCAACAGTAAAGAGAATTCTCAGGTATCTAAAATGGAATATGGATTTTGGGCTCTGGTATCCCAAAAGTGATAGTTTCACACTCATAGTATATACAGATGCAGATTGGAATGGCAACATTGATGATAGAAAAATTACAAGTGGAGGAGCATTCTTTCTTGGAGACTGTTTAGTCTCTTGGCTAAGTAAGAAGCAGGTTTCAGTATCCTTATCTATAGCAGAATCATAATATATTGTAGCAGTAGCCAGTTGTACACAGGTATTATGGATGAAGTGAACTCTAGAAGACTTCAACATAAAACATGATAATCCTATTTCCATATTATGTGATAATACAAGTGTTATAATTATATCAAAGAATACAGTGATGCATTCTAGGACAAAGCACATTATGATCAAGTATCATTTTCTGAGAGAACAGGAGAAAAATAAACAAGTCAAGTTGGAATCTGTTACTACAAAGGAACAAATAGCATATATATTCACCAAGATACTTTTGAAGGATACCTTTGAGTATCTTCAAGGAAAATTAGGAGTAATACTCCCACCCTAGAATTAACCACCTCAAGGGGAGGTGGGGGAGGGGCTAAGCTAAGAGACTTATTCTTAGCCCCGAGCCCCAAATGTGACCCTTTGCCATTGATGTCAAAGGGGGAGAGATTTGGTTTAAGGAGAGAGCATTGAGTTAGGGGGAGCAATTTCTGAAGTGGAGCAAAATAGCAAAAAGGTCAAGTTTTGGTAAAACAAATTTGGGTTTCCATCAATGACAAAGGGGGATATTGTTGGATATTTTGAGTAGATGAGTTGTCATTGATGTCAAGAGTGAGTGTCCATTGATGTCAAGATTTCAGCACCAGTCAATGGCAGTTTCAGTGGGAATCATCAGTTTTAGGATCTCCAATAAGTGCAAAAGGATAGTCCACCTTTAGTTGATCAAGACCCAGTTCCAGTCAATCAATTTTGGTCCAAAGGGCAAAGAAGAGGCCCAAGAAAATAATATTATAATATTTTATTATAATATTAAAAAGGAAATTTAAATTAATTATAAATTAATTAATATAATTTTATTATAAATTAATCTATTAATTAATTTAATTAACTTTCATGTTACTTAAATTAATTATAAGTTAATTTTACTTTAATTATAAATTAATTTTTATTATTTAATAAACCCTAAAAAAGGGTTATAAAGTAAAGTTTATAAATCAAATTTAAAATTCAATTTGAAGCACCGACGTGTTATAACATCAAGGCACTATGAATATATGAAGGCAAAACATTTGCCTTAGTCTCTCATGAAATTTATTCAAATACCCCTAAGTTTGAAAATGAGTGTAGAAAGGACGTATCATTTTTGTGTTGAAAAGTCTTCAAGATAGAGGAAAAAATAAATAGGATCTAGGCCTCTATCACCGTGCATAAGCACCGCATAGCATAGTTGGTGACAGTGGAAGGATTTAATATGCTTGCTTGCAAGGAGGACGTAGGTTCGAATCCCACATGGTTCACATTTTGCAAGGAAGGAAAGTTGTCATTTTTTGAAGTGGCACCAACAAGGAGATAAAGAGGGGCAAGCACCTTCCCCTCCTCATGGGAGCACCTAGCCCACATGGTGGGCTAGCACCTTGGTAAGGCATTCGGGAGAGATGTTTTGGGGTTGAAACCCACTGAGACCCTTTTAGTGGTTGAGAGAAAGGTATGCGTTGTTGATTGTTATGTTGGTCGCTTAATTTGGGTGGGCTAAGATTGAAGAAAAATATAAATATTTTTTATGTGCCTAAGGTTGGAAAATAATTTTTTGATGGTTTGTAAGATTTAATTTTTACCTAAATTAAAATTGGTTATTAAGTGTTTTCAGGGAGATAAAAGGGTAGGCAATTATTATTTTTGAAGGGTTATTTTTTAAAGTTTGATTTATTAAACTAGATATTATAAGGATCATTATGAGTGATTATTTTTATGTGTAATTTGATGATTGCTAACTTCAAGAAGGAGTAATAAGGTGTATTTGGGATTGATTATTTTTGTGTTTGAGAAATTTTTGAAAGAGAGTTAGTGTGATATTTTATCATCTAACCATTGAAATTTGCAAAGAAGGAAATTGTGATTAAGATAGATTTTTTCCTAAGGGCACTTCTACATTAAAAAGGTATGGGCACATCTTCCTAGTGATTGATTGTTGAAAGTTGTGAATGAAAATTTGGAGTGAAAAGTATTGTTTGGTAAGCATTGTTGAGTCTAATTTGAATTAAAGCTTCAAGGTTGTTTGGAATAAAGAGTTGTTGATAAAACCTTGTTTTATAAGCATTGTTATTGAAGTGATTGGTTGTGTGAAGAACTTGAAATAGGGTTTGCAAAGAACATGAGTATCATTGTTATGTGAGGTTTTGTGAAGAGCATTGTTGGAAACATTTGAGTGAATGTTCATGAATTGAGACTAGGGTTTGTAAGGATTATTTCATTGAGCGATTGGTTGAGTAGAGTTGGTTGAGCCTATTTAAGTGGGTGTATTGATGTGATAGTTCAATTTATATGAAATAAATTATTCTATATCCTGAATTGAGTTGAGAAAGTGATTGAGAGTTGATGAATGTGAAGCATATTGAGTCTCTAACAATTCTCTATATGTTTCTAAAAGAGTGATTGAAAGTGATTGAGCATTTTTATGAATGTGAGGCATATTGAGTCTCTAACAATTCTCTTTATTTTTCTATGATATTGGTGAAAGCACGAGGATACGGAAACAAAAAGAAAAGTGCCAAAATGGATGCTTTTAAAATCAAACTTAACGCTTATAGCCTATGTATTGCAAAGTGCATAAAAAGAAAGAGCATAGAAAAATTGACACAAGATGAAAGCAATATAAAATACGACCCTTTTTATTGATATGCTTTTCAGAGTTGTGTTACAATACGTCTCCTTCCTTTTTAGGGAATAGGAGCGTCAAATAAGTTTCTTATCGCATCTATAAACAACAATCCTTCTTCCGCGTGCCCACATATAAGATGGGCGGACCAAAACGTTGTCGCCACTTGTGTGTATGATTGTTCACTCCTTCCTGCTCTTCTGATGTCAAAAACCTATGTTCGAAGAAACAAAAAATATTAGTAGCACCTACAGATATAATAAAGCATGTATTTCCCAAGGCTTACTGTTAGTATATGCATGTAAATATTAAATCGATAATCAAATGACCTCGGATTGACCTAAAAATTTAACAGTAGCATAAATATGTTATCAGAAGACCTCTGCAAAAAGAACAGTCAGGAAATTCCTCACATATTTGTATTCGCTCCAGGGTGGGACGAATAGACCTGCAATAACCTGTCAGAAAGCACCCTCTTCAATGTCCTATCTCGAAAGCTCCAAATGACCTACAAACTTGGGGTTAGCTAATTGGGGGTGTTTTGGGAAGACCCAGAAGGTCATATTTCTCCAATTTTACCTCTATCACCCAAATTTTTCTGGTGCCATCTGCAAGTTAGTAAAGGCGAGAAATGACAAAAACCTGGTCAAAATTGCTCAGAATGAAATGAAATTTGAACTGTAACCTATTTAGCATATCTAGAATAAAATGCAAAAGAAAAACTAAAGAAATCTATCACAGATTTCTAATCATCCTGGGGTGGGGTGAATAGGACTGTGACAGTTTGGGGAGCGCTCGGGGGCAGGACGCCCACCGTTTGGGACACTGTTTCAGCACCAATCCACTTGGGATGGGTCCAAAACTCTTTATAAGGTGTTTTCGACAAATTTTGTGAGTTGTTATGGTCAAAAATTGGGTTTTGGGTCCGGATTCGTGTTTCCAATACTCACCCAATAACCTCCCTTTCGAATGAGAGATTAAGGATGTGAAAGCACAAATCGCAAGTAAGTATGTAAATTGGCAGCACTTCGTTGCTCAAATGCTCCTTCTCTCTGTATATATTTTGGGTGGGAAAACTCCCCAATTTATAGACCTTAGGGTCTCCTTGTTTAAATTGCACATGCGAGGGCGCTACTTGAGTTAACTGTCCTATTTTCAGAGAAAAGCTAGTTCCCTGATTTAGAATCTCCTTGCATGAGGTCTCTAAAATAAAGACATGCATGACTGAAGTCTCTCTTCTTGAATAAAAGCTATTCCTCACAATTGCATGGCCTGAAGCCTCAGTTAACTAGCGGAGTTTCCGAGGTTTGACTTTTTTTGCCAATCAAACCTTCTATTCGCCTCACCCTAGGGCGAATGCTGCTATTCGTCCCTGGGTGGGACGAATGCCAGTTTGTATTCATCCCGGGGTGGGACGAGCAGAGAGCAAGGTGCCAAAAAGGTGCCAAATTGACCTTTGACCTTCCAAACTACTTTTGGGAGTGGTTAGGACCACTTTTTGACCTCTGGGGGCTGCCTTGGGGGCTGTTTGTGTCAATGCGATCAACGCTTGTTGTCACATAATCGGATTGGTGTTGTTTTGGTGTCTACAGATGCCCCTTTTTGGGAAGCGTTGTGCAAGGTGCAGCGCCGAGCAAAAATAAATAACCAAAGCACTAATGATTAGGGTTTCTCAATAACCTAACCAACTCTTGATGCCCCAAGTATGGAAAGGGCACGCATTCTAGAATCCTTGCTGTGGACGAGCTAAGGAACTTAATTCAAGTGTTAACCTTTTTCGGTGAGGTGTTACTTGAGCTTGGACATTGATCAGTCATGAATAGGCAAAGGGTGCAACCTTTTGTCTGTGGGAACCTTGAGTTCATGATTCATGAATGCCAAGTGTTTGATCAGCTTGTGATTGTTGCTTGTTTGCTGCCCCAAGCAGGAGCATGATTGTCTTTTGCAATGATCCTTTGAATGCGTGTCATTTCTAGGATTGGGTATGTTGTTGTTGATTGGCGACTAAGTGTGACTACCCCCTCAAGCGACGAATCGATGAGGGAATGACCAACATGAGAAAAGTGATGAGTCACTTGACCCAAGATGACTTAGGTAAGGGTGCCTTCAATTGTTTACCATTAAATACGAAAGCAGTTTCCGAACATTCTGACCTATTTTTGGTGGGTTTGAACCCTTTTTGTGACGCATTTTGGAGCTAAAATTGGCAAAAATTTGTCTTCCCATGGAGCGGTCCAGCTATGGTAGCCTTCTTAGGGAGTAGGATAGTGACAATTTGTGACCCCAATGTCTATTTTGGATGCCAAGAATGTCAGGCGCAAATGCACCTTCGTTCGACAATGATATTGCTATTTTTGGGTGGGTTTTGACCCGTTTTGGTGATGTCGTTTGGGGATGAAAATCTCAAAAATTCGTCTTCCCGAGGAGCGGTCCGGTTATAGTAGCCTTCTTAGGGAGTAGGATAGTGAGGATTTGTGACCCCGACATCTTTTTTGCATGCCCAGAATATCAAGTGCAAAAGCACTTTGATTGGACAAGTTTATTGCTTGTTTTGATGCATTTTTGTGCAGTTTTTGCTATTTTTGAAGTTTTTGCTCTGTATTCGTCCCAGGGTGGGATGAATTCCTATTTAGTATTCGTCCCAGTGTGGGATGAGTGCTAACCAGAGTGCTCGTCCCAGGGGGGAATGAATACAGGCTCAAAAAGCCTTTTTAAAGGCCAAAACTAAGTTTTGGGCTCATTTGCACTTGTTTTTCTTGGCGATTTGGAGCTCTGAGGAGGAGGAGGTCAATTCTGCGAAGTGAAGCGCTACCGAACTATTCTTGTGACCATGATTTCACACACCAGATTGAGCGGCAGAGCCGAAGCGATACCAGTGAGTGCCCATCCTCTTTGTTAATGTGTGTCACAATTGGAAAACCGCAAGTTGTTTATTTCTTGTGTTTTATCAAATTTAAAAATGAAACCCTAGTCTATCAAAATTAACACTAAACGGGAAACTTAGTAGAACCCGAGGTAAACAAAGATCAAAATTTTAGTGGAAAACTTAGCAGAAAAACTGAGTTTAGAACATAACTTAAAAATCTCGCTTAACCCGAATTTAACAAAGTTCAAAACTTAGGTTAAAAAAACATAGGGTAAAACTGAACGTAAAAACGTAGCTCAACCCTAGTTATTTGTTGTGATTTGTTTTTGCACTTTGAATGTACCAGTTTAGAGTTTAAAAACCCTAAATCTGATAAACAATTATTGTGTGTTGATTTTTTTGTTTGTAATTTATCGGTTAGAGTTAAAAACCCTAGATCTGACAAATTAAGTTTTTTTTTTTTTTTTTTTTGAATGTTTGTTGTTTTTTATTTTTAATTTATCAGTTAGAGTAAAAAAACCCTAGGACTGACAAATGATTTTGTTGTTTTAATTTTTTTGGTTTTGTGTTGTTAATTTGGCAGTTAGAGTTAAAAACCCTAGATCTGAGAAACAATTATTTTGTGAATGTTGTTATGTTTTTGTCTATACATTTTGATGCATTGATGTATATTCATGGTATTGCAGTATAGTTTTTCCATTGTTTTAATGTTTTTGTGTTGTTTTCTTTTGTAGGTTGTGAAGATTCGATACCGGGTGCCTACTATGTTCACTGAAGCACATGCAGCGCTGACTTTGGTGGACTGGGATTGGCTTGATGCCCTTGGGCTCAAGTAGGTGACTCGGTTGGAGTCGATGGTCGAGGATCGGGCCTATCTGATGGCCCTGATCAATCTGTGGGATCCCCGGACCAACACCTTCCATATCCCAATAGGGGAGATGACGGTGACCTTGGAGGATGTCTATCGGATTCTTTGGATTCCAATAGACGGACTGTCGATCCAGACGACGCCACGGGATCGGAGGACAGCAGTACTGATACGCTGTTTCGGGCATGGGGAGGAGTTGGGTGTGGAGAGCCCAGTGGAGAGGGTAGAGATTTACTGTCATATTGGTGGCATACTAGTGCGATGGTGGCTAGAGAAGGGGGTGTTGGGAATGAGGCACGCATTACTCATGGGCCTCATTTCCAACATGTTGCTCCCTGACTCTTCAGGTGCGAGGTTCCCGTGGAACCTGCTGGAGGTGGTGTTCAAGCTGGTGGAGTGTCCTATAGATGCACCGATGATCATGAGATGGGGATAGAATCTACTAGCACAACTTTATGATGAGTTGTACGAGGTCCACTGTCGAAAGCGAAAGGGGATTAGTTGCAGCTACTTGTTGCAGTGCTGGGCTTGGTAGCACATAGCAGTGGAGAGGCCGATGGGGCTGCCTTGGATGACTCAGGTAGAGATGGCAGACCAGGAGATTGGATATGGGGTACTGTGGCGGAGGTCGGAGGAGCAGGGTTAGAGTCGATGATGGGCAGGTGCAGTAGGGCACTATGTCGATGCCTTCACTTGGCTTACTCCAGGGGAGGTGTTCTGGCGCCCCTACCGGGACTGTCCAGCCTGGCCTGAGGCTGGAGAGTGGCTTCGATGGGTATGGAGGGAGCGGTGGCTGATTGGGAGGCATGGGACTGAGCAGGAGTTGTTCCCATACGGCCGGGTTACATGATAGTTTGGGGTGCGCCAGGGGATGCTTGGTGAGCCCACGGTCTATCGATGTCAGGGGGATGAGAGGACTCTGGACCAGCCAGTCGTTGCACCACTTGGCGAGGATTCAGATATGGCTATTGACGTCCCAGATGTGGATGATGTCGGAGTTACTATCGAGTATGAGCAGTGGTGGACCTTGCGATGGTGGCGAGGCGAGGGGCCTCTAGGCAGGGCGGAGGTGGTAGCAGCAAGGGATGAGGGTGCGAAAGCACCAGATGAATATTGGGGTGCTCCATTGGATGATGTGGAGATGGTGGAGGTTGAGGATGTGGGTGGGGATTATGGGGTTCCGGACCAGCCAGAAAGGTAGGATGTCCCGGAGCAATGGGAGCCAGAGCAGGATGCTATCCCAGATTTGTCGAGGCCTCAGGTAGTGTCGGAGGACATGGAGGTAGGGTTGCACACTGAGAATGCATGATTGATGGGGCTACTATGGAGGCGATATGGGGAGCTAGGAGAGGCTTTGCAAGAGAGAGATCTCCTATGGACTCAGCTGGTAGAGCGAGAGAATGCATGGGATGCATCCCATAGATAGGAGGGGGATACCGATGTTGCACGAGAGAGGGATCTACTGCGGACATAGCTAGCACAGCGTGATGATGTAGTAGCTTACTACCATCGATGAGAGGTAGAGTGGGATCAGTAGGCAAAATATTGGCATCAGTGGGAGGTAGATTGGCATCGACAGGAGGCAGATTGGCATCAGCATCGGATGGATATGGAGGGAGAGATCATCCACCTTGGTGGGCGGTTACCTGAGCCTCCTGGAGGTGGCTCTTCATGCCAGACGAGAGACAGCGATACTAAGCAGTCAACATCGTCTCATCGCAGGCAGCTAGATGAGGGGGGCACTAGTAGGCATGATGCAAGGGTGAGCAACAGTCGCCCTAAGAGGTCCCATAGGACCCACACCACGGGGGGTAGTTCTTGTCACACCGATCCTGCATGATCATGGTGGCCGATGCCCTAGGCATGGGGGTTTTTGAGCTTTTTGTTTTTGTGGCGGGGTCAGAGGACCGGTTCATTGTAGCCTGCAGGCATTTTTTTGATGATATATATATACATATGATTCTATTTTTTTGGTTTTTATAAACTTTTCATGATGTGTCTATCTGTTTATGCACATTGATTTATAATGATGGATGCATATGGGATTATGATTGCGATGTTGGTAATGATATGATGGATGCATATGGAATGAATGAAATGATGTGTTGATAACTTGTCGATGGCACCATAGATTGTACAAGATTTACTGGCTTGTTGTACGTATGGGATGACTTTGTGGAATGACGTTGCATGTGACAACTGTGTTTTTGTATTTTGCATTTTTTTTTTCTGATGGTGATGTATGGAATGAAATGGACCAGTTGTTTTTTTTTAAATGTAGTTAAGCTTTTCTGAGATTCAGATATTTTAACTAACTAGCCAAGACTGTACATTTATCTCGCAAGACTTTTGAACAAGGTATAAATCTGACTTGGAGGTTAACCAAGTTATTTCACATCCCTGTGTGTGCAATTGAGTTCGTTTATGTGGTATTTTTCAGGATACCGCCAGTGCCAGATAGGCTATCAACCAAACCTGTACTGAGGATCACCTAACTAGCTCCACTAACTCCATTGTTGTATTTAGCAAGATTAATCCACGGGACAATCTAAGGTACCATAAGCTAGCTCATCCACATGCAAACATTGGTCTACTCACACGCAAAGCTAATGTGACAGACATATCGTCATGCGGGTAGGATACCGCCATTGCAGGTAGGTTGTCCACCAAACCTGTAATGAGGATCACCTAGATGGTTTTTGAATACTGAGAATTCCAGGGATTCAAGTTTAGGATTTTTATTGGCTCAATGGTTTAGGATATTTGCTCGTATACAAAGTGATGAAAATCACTGTTTATTTTGTTCTTTGTTTTTTTTTTTTTGAGCAAGGATTTTGAATAGTGGTGATAACCACTGTTATTTGATTTGGCTTTTGAGCTTTGTAAGGTTAAGCTGGTATGTTTGTGACTGGTGAATAACATTGATCCTTTTAGGCCTTGGGGATGACTACCCATCCTTGGCAGGGACGTGTAGTACAAATCCTTATGACTTTGGGAACCAAAGGGTAGTATGGAGATGATGAAGTAAGGGTATTGATCTTTTAGGCCTTGGGGATGACTACCCATCCTTGGCAGGGACATGTAGTATGAATCCTTACGACCTGAGAGACCAAAGGTGATTGTGATGATGGTGTTTTTGAATGGTCATTGATCCTTTAATGCCTTGGGGATGACTACCCATCCTTGGCAGGGATGTGTAGTACGAATCCTTACAACCTTAGGAACCAATGGTGATTTTTGAATTTTTGTTAGTGGTGAAAACCACTGTTGAGTAGAAGGAATGAATGGGGAAGAGCTTGTCCTTTTGTCAATTCTCAGCATTCTTGAACCATTCGCACAGGGGGATGAACAGGCTAATCTTTCACCGATGGTACCCTAGACTGCTTTGTAGGTTTCTCTTGCATTCACACAACTTAGGAATTATTTTATGTGTGTAAATTTGTGTAGGGATATTACATAACGAGGCGTGACCCAAGTAAAACTTTCTTGTGTAAAATCTGTTTGACTTTGTACAATTTTTGGCTAGAAATTTAAAGACAGTTGAATGACGAAAACCCTAAATACATTAGGAGACAACTAACTTTGCTAAAAATGGGGATGGTGTGATGCGGGATGTATGCATTGAGAAAATTGCTTTTATGTGAAAAATGAGAAAATTGCTGAGAAATTACAGTCTATGGTGCTTTTGACTTGTATGACCTAGCGAATATGCAATTTATGGAGGTGATGCCTAATGCAACCTATATTTTTTTTTTTTTTGTATTTTGATATTTAAGAGTATGCATGAAATTTTGTTTTTCTTTTTTTTTTGTTTTTTTGATGATTTTTATTGTTTTTGTTGGTTTTTGAATATTTGTGTTGACCAAGCGGTTATGGTAACCCTTGGAGCTTTTGGTTTGACCAAAGGGTTTATGGATACCTTTGGGGCATTTGAGGTTGACCAAGCGATTAAGGGAATCCTTGGAGCTTTTGGTTTGACCAAAGGGTTTATAGACACCTTTGGGGCATTTTGGGATTGACCAAGCGATTGTGGAAATCCTTGGAGCTTTTGGTTTGACCAAAGGGTTTATGGATACCTTTGGGGCATTTTGGGATTGACCAAGTGATTGTGGAAATCCTTGGAGCTTTTGGTTTGACCAAAGGGTTTATAGATACCTTTGGGGCATTTTGGGATTGACCAAGCGATTGTGGAAATCCTTGGAGCTTTTGTGTGGACTATGGCTCTCTAAATGTAGAATGGCCTCAAATGACTGATGTTCAAGGGTTCTAGCTCCTTGAGTCCTTCAAGAGAGGCGAGCCGATATGTTCCAGGTCCTATCTTACTGTCAATCACATAAGGACCTAACTAGTTTTCCATGAACTTGTCTCGGAGATGGGACGACAAATTAGAATTCTATTGGTTCTCTTTTAAGACCAAATCTCCAACCTAAAAATCCCTTAGGTGAACCTTCATGTTATATGCTCTCTTAAGTCGCTCTTGATAGATACACAAATGCTCGAGAGCATTGACGCATCGTTCATCAAGCAACATAAGTTGATCTAACCGGGCCTACCATGCAGTGTCATCATCGATGAACTCTTGCATTGATATGCGCAACGAAGGGATTTCCAACTCAAGAGGCATGACAGCCTCGGAGCCATACACCAACAAAAATGGAGTTGCCCCAATGGGCGTCCGAATGCTAGTGCGATAAGCCCATAGGGCAAGTGGGATCTGAATGTGCCAATCCTTATGATTATCTATGACAGTCTTTTTGAGGATGGTGATGAGCGTTTTATTAGACGCCTCTGCTTGCCCATTTGCCTGCGGATAATAGGGTGTTGAAAAACTATGCTGAATTTTGTACTTTGTGGTCAAAGCACGCACATCTTTGTTCTTGAAGGGCATCCCATTATCCAAGAGGATCTTGGATGGAATACCAAAATGACAAATGATATTATGCAAAATAAACTCCGCAATGTAGGGTCCAGTCGTAGAGGTTAACGGAATTGCTTCCACCCACTTGGTAAAATACTTTGTGGCTGTAATGATAAATGTGTGATGACCCAACGACGCAGGGGAGATCTTTTCGATTAGATCAAAGCCCCACTATGAAAAAGGCCAAGCCGATTGGATCGGTTGCAAGGCCTGAGAAGGTACGTGTGTCAAATTGGCATGATGTTGACACTTCATGCACTTCTTCACATATGTGCAACAATCTCACTCTAAAGATGGCCAATAATAACCCATGCGAAGAATGTGCTTTGCGATGGCCATACCACTGAAGTGGCCATCGCATGTACCATCGTGGGCTTGGGTGATCGCCCAAGCGGACTCCTACTGGTCCAAGCAATAGAGGAGGATTCCTTCATAGCTTCGACGATACAAAATGTCTCCTAGCAAGACATGCTTTGCCGCTTTCTATTTGAATGATCTTTTCATGGCTTGTGTCAATCCAAGTGGGAGAGTACCTAACTTGAGGTAATCCCTTAGGGGTGTGTACCAATCCTGCTGATCAGAAACCTTGATGGTATGAACAACCAATCCCTCTTGAAGTTCATCCCGAGCAAAAGCTGAGCGGGAAAGAACTTGTAAAAATAGCGTTGTGTTGCTATTAAGAGGGGAAGGGGAGAACAAGGACCCCCAGTTGGCTTGAGTCAAACAATCTTGGATTTGAGAGAACCTATCCGGAGATGGTTCAATCTGGATCAAGTGGATTCCTGGCATGAGGTCAGAGCTTGCATGCTCCATCGTGGGTTGTGATAATGTCTTGACCTAAATAGTTGTCATCTCACCGAAAGGGTCTTACGGGATTAGTGACCCCAAGGAGGCCATAGTATCCGCAAAATGATTCGATGATCGAGGGAGTGCCTCGATGTCATACCATTCAAGTTGTGCCAAAAAATTATCCACAAGGGCTTTGTAAGCCTGCAAAACTAGGCATTTACATTGGAATATCCCCTTAAATTGATTGACAATTAATAGCAAATCACCAAAGATGTTCAATCATTTAATGTTCATGGTGACTGTTGTCTAAAGACCTATGAGCAAGGCTTCATATTCTGCATTGTTATTGGTGCACGAGAAGTCTAATTTAAATGACAAAGGCATTGGAGCCCCTTGTGGAGTGAAGAATACAATTCCCACGCCACCTCCTTGCTCACACTTAGAACCATCGAAGAATAGGGTTATGTTAGCCTGTGACTCAGGCTCATCAAAATCTGGCGATTCTAAAACATGGAAGACCCCATCATTAGGTAGTTTGAAGGTTAGAGGCTGATCATCTTCAAGAGGAGCCTCTACAAGTTGATCAATGATGACTTGACCTTTTATGGATTTCTGTCCAATGAATTCTATGTCAAACTCCATCAACAACATGATCCATTTCATCGTGTGGCTACTATGATAAGTACGACTCATCATGTATCACAATGGATTCTCCTTAGACACAACATACATCTTGTTGCTCAGCATGTAATGGCGTAGCTTCTTGGTAGAAAACACCATTGCCAAGCAGAGCTTCTTGACATATGCATAGTTAAGTTCATAACTGACCAGGGTGCGGCTAAGATAGTAAGTAGCCTATTCTTTGTGCAATTCATTGTGCTGGGATAGCATGGCACCCAGTGCCACCTTAGTAGCTGAGATGTATAAGTAGAACGACACTCCTGGTCTAGGTGGTGCCAATACTGGCGGTGAAGCCAAGTACTATTTAATGTCATCAAAGGCTGATTGGCACTCGTCATCCCAATGGAAGGCTACCCCCTTGTGCAATAATTTATTCATGGGTCGGCACTTGTCAGATAACTATGCTATGAAGCGTTTGATCAACGCAACCTTTCCCTACAGACTTCTGAGCTGCTTGATGGTAGTTGGGGGAAGCATTTCAAGGATTGCCTTGAATTTGTTGGGATCCACCTCGATTCCTCATTTGGAGACTATGAAACCCAAGAGCTTTCCAGATGTGACGCCAAATATGCACTTCTTGGGGTTTAGTCTGACTTTATGCTCAATGAGGCGATCAAGGATCTTGCGTAAGTCATCGAGATGATTGGGGCGCAAAAGAGATTTGGCCAACAAATCATCCATGTAATCTTCCAAAGTTTTGTGCATGTAATCGTGGAAGATGTACGTCATGGCACGTTGGTAGGTGGCACCAATGTTTTTAAGGCCAAAAGGCATGACCTTATAACAAAATGTTCCCCAAGGCATTGTGAATGTCATTTTTAGTTGGTCCTCGAGATTGATACGAATCTGATTATATCCTGAGAAACCATCCATGAGGGAAAGCATTTCATGGCCCATTGTAGCATCTACCAATGCATCGATGCTAGGCAAGGGGAAATCATCCTTAGGACTCGCTTTGTTTAGATCTCAAAAATCGGTGCATATGTGAATCCTCCCGTCGAGCTTCTTGACGGGTACCATGTTAGACAACCATGGTGGATAATCCACGCAGATGACAAACTGTGCATCCAACAACTTTTGCAATTCATCTTTGACCATTAAGGCCATAGTTGGGTGCATCTTGCATAGTTTTTGCTTTACTGGCTTGATTTTTGGATCCAACGTTAAATTATGCATGACTAGCTACGGGTCTAGCCCCGACATGTCTTTGTATGACCATGCAAAAACCTCCTTCTCCTTGAGAAGGGCAATGTAATCGACTTGCTCTTCAAGGGAGAGACTTACCCCCAACTTGAGAATCCATGGATTCATTGGATCTGTGCCGATGTCTATGTCAGTCGTTGCCTCGACTGACATGTGGGATCCGTCCTCCAACTGGTGTGGAGTTGGGATCAGATGGATATCGTTTGCTGAATTAAGATCATCGTTAGGAACGTCAGGTTCCTCTTCAGCATGGAAGACATCCTGAGTCTATCCTGGAGTGAAATGAAACATCCCACCACAAGGCCACTATGCGTGGACATGCAGACAAGGTCTGCCCTAGGCACTGATGGTTTGATAGGGTCTCCAAGCGAAAGATGCTCTTTGTGTACCTGGAGTGGCGGGTGCAGTAATTGCTATAACTACGCCGGGTTGAGGTGCCACCTATGTCTTGGACCTATGTGTAGGTGTTCAAACATGTCATCTATGCCTAAGGGATACTGTTGTTGCATTTGTCGCATGTGGTTGAGATAGGCCATCTCGATTTCATCTTCATAATCACTGTCAGAGATCCAAAGGCCTTCATTTGCTACAATAGTGGTTTGCGATAGATGAAGCTCATCTTGTTCGAGAAAATTAATGTGGTCCCATTGAGGTTGTTCCGCTCTCTACGGGGGGACCTAATTTTCTTGAGGTGGCCTATGCTCAATTGGATCATCCAATGGGAACATGGTCAGGAAGCTTTCTTGATAATCATCCATGGGAAGCATGTGGGAATGATTGCTTCCTGACTCAAGAGGATCCCAAGGTGCTACCTCGTAATCTAACTCATCATTCGAAGACCCTTCTTGGTCTTGTCCATACCCCTCTTGGAGGTGAGTCCTTGAATTGTCTCCCGTTGCGACCGAAGGGAAAGGGTTGTTGAGGTCAACAAGGTTGTTTGTGTGTAATGGGAAATAATCCCCCAATGTATAAGTTGTATTTGGATTGGCATATGGATCTGATGCCAACCCATCCTTGTTGCCTATCCCTAGGCCTTGCATGTTTTCGACCAAGATGTCAAGGGGCAAAGGGTGATTAAACCCTCTTCCTAACTTGTCATAAGGCATTTGGTATCTTGGATGGCACAAAACATGCACTCCTTGTTCATACCTGCCCAACCCATATCCATGCCAATTGCATTGGCTAAGATATCTCAATGCGAAGTCTAGGTTAGACAGATAATTGACATCCTCAACAAAGGGCTCTTCATCTTCCTCTTCTTGTAGGGAAGGTTCAACGCCATTATCCAAGCCCCCATAAATAAATTTTGTCTGATTAGGTGGGTAGCCTAAAGGAACCACAGAGCCTATGGGGAGTCGAGGTCTCCCCATGTCTTGCATGGACTCAATTGTGGGCGTTGCTATAATGTTTTGCACTAGATACTCCCCCAATCCTGTGTTGGCCATCTCAACTATGATTGTTGGCATTTGAGGGGGAGCGAATGGAAGTTCTCCCTGAGTCCACTCCATGTGGGGTGAACTAAGTGTCTCGACTTCCATTCTACTAGGCTTCTCTTCTGTTGAGATGTTGGAGACTAAGGGTGGTTCCTCCTCCAGGGGCTTCTTTCCCTTATCTTTTGGTGTGGCCATCATAGGTGGCATCATTGTGGGAGGACCAGATGAAGAAGATGGACCCACCTGGGAATTTGATTGCCTTGGTAATGGAGATTCCTACGTAATCGGACCCTTTTTAGATGGATTTAACTAAAAATCCAAATGCGTTGATGGAAGGGTCGACTACGGCATTAGTTGCACTGAATTACAGTATTTGAAAGGCTCTAAATCCATGGGGACTACATGTACCTATCCTTCAAATGTATACTTCAAGCATTGATGAGCAATTGAAGGGACACACTTCATGTCCCGGATCCAAGGTTGCCCCAACAAGATATTGTAAGCCATATCACCTTCTAATATGTGGCACAATGTATGAATGGTATTTTGTCCCACTTGTATGGGTAGGACAATTGTGCCAACTATTGAGCATATCGCATCATTGAATGCTCGAAGAGTATAGGTGGAAGGTACGATGTGAGAGGCCAACAACTTCAAATGTTTTAATGCGGCGGTTGTAATAATGTTACTGGACGAACCAGTGTCTACCAACACCCGCTTATATGGAATCCCATTGACCCATGCAATAACGTGTAGGGGTGGATCCGCCACATCACTAGCCACCGATTTTAATTCATCTTCTCTAAAGGTGATGACTGGTTCCCTACATTGTTTCACATGGCCCATGAAGTTGTTGAAATAATTTGCTTCATGGGGATGCAGCTCAATTGCCTTTAATATCTCCATGAGAGCCTCCCGATGGGGCGTTGATTGTTGAATAAGCTCATATATGGAGAGCCTAGCCGACGTGGTCCTTAGACTTTGAGTAAGTCTAGTTCGAATCGTGGCCATTGGTCTAGGCGGGGGAAGCTGTGTAGGGTTTGATTGAGGTTGTGACGTTGATGGAACTTCTCTTGTGGCTACCATGGGGGTAGCTCTTGGGTATCTCTTGTTCCTTGTCACTATGCTTATCATCCCTACATACCCCTCCATGGGGCAATTTTGTTGCACCTCGTTGACGTGAAGGGGTTTTTCTTATGCATCATGTGCGGGCAAAGGGTCTCTGAAAATGCCCATTTGTTGGTTGTTGGGTGCTATGGGGTTATCCACTGCCAATGTATTATTGTCAATGAGGTCTTGCACCAAACCTTTGAACTTCCAACAAGTGTTAAGGTCATGTCCCTTTCGTCTGTGGAACCTACAGTACAAGTCCTCCCTATACCCCTTAGGCTTTGGCACATTAGGATCTATCGTTTGAATCTCTGGCAGATTAATCAAGTTTGCCATTGACAAACGATCAAACAAGGAGTCCCTGGACTCTGTGTATGGTGTAAATTGCCGCCTAGGGTGATGCTGCTGATTTTGTTCCTGCTTTTGGTTTTCTCTATCATAATTGTTTGGAGGCACCGCCTGATAGTTAGCCTTCTGAGGCTGTGTTGCTTGGGCAGGCTTAGGGGCATTGATAGCAACTTGATTGACCATGATGGGTTTCTGTTGCGTAGTCCCTATTTTAGTGCTCTTGTTCCATTATTTTTTCTTAGGCTTGGAAATTTTGCCATCCTGTATCTTGATCTCTTCGATGATTCTGGCTTGTGCCAGAGCTTCTTCTAAAGTGGCATATTGTTGTAGCTGCAATAGCACAGAGATCGATCGCAAACAGCTCTTTGCGAACATTTGAGTTAGGTCGGACATAGGAGGGAGATAGGGTAGCTTTGAAAGCAACGTCCTCCACCGGTTCCCATATGCCGCCATAGATTCCTCCTCATACTACTTGAGGCTAGCTAGATCGCTTAGTGATGCCTTTTTATTTGTGTTGAAGGTGAAACGTTCTAGGAAAACGTCCACTAGCTGATCCAAGTTACAGATGCTGTGCTTTGGTAATTGAGTAAACCAATCCGAGGCAGGGCTTGCGAATGTGGTTATAAATGTTCTTAATAACAAAGCATCGTTGTCCTAAACCCAAAGGCGGCGCAAAAAAGGGGACCACACCCCGGGGGCCACCCCCCCCCCCAGAGGGCCAACTGGGGACGGGGGTATGGAGGTGCCGGCATCGACGGATGCATAGGATGACTATGGAGTTGGCATAAAGTAGGCTTTTGGGGCCCAAAAGTCTTGAGCTCCATAGTCTCTAAGCGTTCTAGCAACGCTTTATATGCATCAGAGGACTTGATCTCCTCCTCCTTGGTTTGCTCCCGCTATGGGTTGTGGGGAACTTGAGGCCTTTGGAGGGATAGCTGGGTAGCACCCCTTCTGCCTTGATAGGGCGTTTCAGCCCACTCTTCTTCTTGTTCATAATCCTCATAAGCTTCTTGAGGAGTATCTAGCCTAGGCCTGTAAACATTGATGGGTGCCCACGGAGGGTGCCCATCATAGTTTTTGGGAGCGGCCTCCCACTCAGGTCTAGGAGGTCTTAGAGGCAGTGTTTGATGAGGTCGCAGAGACCTATCTTGCACTAAGGGGTTGTGCCTCTCATACATCTTAGATTTATGTGCACGAGGTGTTGGGACCTTCTCAGGCACATTGTTGTGAAGCAATTCAGCTATCTGACGTTGAATGCGCTCTTGGTTAAGGCGACACAAATGTTCTAATTGTTGTTGGTCTTGCTTGAGCCACGTGATTTGCGCTTGGTGGGTGGCTAGTTTGGAAAATGCCAAGTCAATTTGTTCCATCGTATCTTGTTTAGGAGGCCTAGATGCCTCTCCTACATGTCTTTCTTGGTCATGGTGATCTGAGACCCCTATGGGCTGCTTCCCTCTGTCGAGGTTAGCGGCATTCACTTGAGGCTTTGGCCTCAATGAGTGATCCTGATACATTGCGGGTGTGGATGTGCATCATTCCCGCACTATGTATCGCTCTTGAGGAACATAATGGTCTTCCTCACACTCTCTATTATATGCATAAAAGGTGCGGGCAGAATTGTCTTGCCCTGTCTGGAAAGCCTGATACTCTGGATATGGTCTAGTGTTTCTAACAGTAATCAGGGGTAAATTAGGAGTAACAAAATCATATGGTTCCTCCTTGTGGACCCTTTGTTGTTCAAGAACTTCATCACTAGGCCACCCATAATGAGTTTCCAAGGGGGCCTCATATCTAGGTCAAGTGCTACATGTAGGTTTTCTTCTTGAAAGGATCTTTGTTGAGTGGGGGTACCCCTTAAGGAGGTGTCTCTATGTTGAGTGGGTGTGCCCCTCAAGGGGGTGTCTCTATGTTGAGTGGGTGTGCCCCTCAAGGGGGTGCCTCTATAGTCTTGTTCGATGATGGCATGATGGGGACTAACTTGTGTATCCTGCCACCAAGGTGGGATGACCAAGTCCTCAAGACTATACCGGAGGTGACTTGTCCCCCTTGGTGCACTCTCTGCAGCTTTTGCCCGTGATCGGGCTCGGCTACGGGTGTACACCATGGTGATGTTTACCTAAAAATGCGTAGATTATTTTTTGGATTTTTCTTTTTATGATTTTTTGATACACTAAACAGAAAATAGCATACACACACAAGCGATGATTATCTCTTTTAAATATTAAAAGTGTGCCCTAAATCTGGTTTAGTGTGTTTTGTTGTTTTTTTTTGAAAGCTTTTTGTGAAAACCATTTAAATGCAATTATGAAGGCTCTTATGACTCCCAAAATGGTCGCCCCTTCAATATACCATTGTCGGACCGATATACCAACCTCTCTATATACCCGCCCTTACGTGAGGGAGACTATAGGTATGTGAGAGCAGATGATACATGGAACATAGGCGATACGAAAGGGGAATCGCTCTGTTTATGACACCTACCATAGAAGACTTATCCTCATGCACTGGGAATCACCCCAAGCTACACTTGGTCAGATTTCATCAAGATTTACGTCTAGCAATAGTCACGATCGGGGTTATGGATGCAATATCTCAAGCCAAGGTGATGATGAAATCCACCGTTGGTCTTGCTCAAGGGTTGGGGTTTTACGACCAACTCCTTGTGTTTAAAATACCACGTGGTGTGTGGGGTTCTTTTAAAGTTGCAAAATTGAAACAAGCAAGCCTCTAAACTCTCCTATGCAAGAAAAAATCAGAGACTAAAAACATAAAATTGACAAAGGGTGTTTAAAACCCCTACCTCTTCTCTGCCTAAATCGGATGTCTCTGAATTTCTGCCTGAAATAGTCTAGCATTTGAAAACTTGGTACCTGCAAGCAACAAAACAAACAACTTTAATCAGAAATTTAATCTTTAAAATCAAAGGACACAGGTCCCACCGTGATCGCCATTGAAAGCACGAGGATACGAAAACAAAAAGGAAAGTGCCAAAATGGATGCTTTTAAAATCAAACTTAACGCTTATAGCCTATGTATTGCAAAGTGCATAAAAAGAAAGAGCATAGACGAATTGACACAAGATGAAAGCAATATAAAATATGACCCTTTTTATTGATATGCTTTTCAGAGTTGTGTTACAATACGTCTCCTTCCTTTTTAGGGAATAGGAGCATCAAATAAGTTTCTTATCGCATCTATAAACAACAATCCTTCTTCCGCGTGCCCACATATAATATGGGTGGACCAAAACATCGCCGCCACTTGTGTGTATGATTGTTCACTCCTTCCTACTCTTCTAATGTCAAAAACCTACGTTCAAAGAAACAGAAAATATTAGTAGCACCTACAGATATAATAAAGCATGTATTTCCCAAGGCTTACTATCAGTATATGCATGTAAATATTAAATCGATAATAAAATGACCTTGGATTGACCTAAAAATTTAACAGTAGCATAAATATGTTATCAGAAGACCTCTACAAAAATAACAGTTAGGAAATTCCTCACAGATTTGTATTCGCTCCAGGGTGGGACGAATAGACCTGCAATAACCTATCAGAAAGCACCCTCTTCAATGTCCTATCTCGGAAGCTCCAAATGACCTGAAAACTTGGGGTTAGCTAATTGGGGGTGTTTTGGGAAGACCCAGAAGGTCATATTTCTCCAATTTTACCTCTATCACCCATATTTTTCTGGTGCCATCTGCAAGTTAGTAAAGGCGAGAAATGACAAAAACCTGGTCAAAATTGCTCAGAATGAAATGAAATTTGAACTGTAACCTATTTAGCATATCTAGAATAAAATGAAAAAGAAAAAATAAAGAAATATATCACATATTTCTAATCATCCCGGGGTGGGGCGAATAGGACTGTGACAGTTTGGGGAGCGCCCGGGGGCAGGACGCCCACCGTTTGGGACACTTTTTCAGCACCAATCCACTTGGGATGGGTCCAAAACTCTTTATAAGGTGTTGTCAGCAAATTTTGTGAGTTGTTATGGTCAAAAATTGGGTTTTGGGTCCAGATTCGTGTTTCCAATACTCACCCAATAACCTCCCTTTCGAATGAGAGATTAAGGATGTGAAAGCACAAATCGCAAGTAAGTATGTAAATTGGCAGCACTTCATTGCTCAAATGCTCCTTCTCTGTATATATTTTGGGTGGGAAAACTCCCCAATTTATAGACCTTAGGGTCTCCTTGTTTAAATTGCGCATGCGAGGGCGCTACTTGAGTTAACTGTCCTATTTTTAGAGAAAAGCTAGTTCCCTGATTTAGAATCTCCTTGCATGAGGTCTCTAAAATAAATACATGCATGACTGAAGTCTCTCTTCTTGAATAAAATCTATTCCTCGCAATTGCATGGCCTGAAGCCTCAGTTAACTAGTGGAGTTGCCGAGGTTTGAATTTTTTTGCCAGTCAAACCTTCTATTCGCCTCACCCTGGGGCGAATGCTGCTATTCGTCCCTGGGTGGGACGAATTCCAGTTTGTATTCGTCCCGGGGTGGGACGAGCAGAGAGCAAGGTGCCAAAAAGGTTCCAAATTGACCTTTGACCTTCCAAACTACTTTTGGGAGTGGTTAGGACCACTGTTTGACCTCTGGGGGCTGCCTTGGGGGCTATTTGTGTCAATGCGATCAGCGCTTGTTGTCACATAATCAGATTGGTGCTATTTTGGTGTCTACAATTGGACAAGTTCTAGTGTGGAATTTTTGAACATATTAGAGGTAAGTCTTAGAGAATACTTGTGGACATATTTGTTTGAGCTTTTGTGGAAGCTTATAATACATATTGAGGATAAATATTTGAGGATAGAGATTAAGGATAAATTTGAGGATAGAGATTGAGGACAATTTTGAGGATAGAGATTGAAGAAAAATTTGAGGATAGATATTGAGGACAGAGTTTGGTGCAGATTTGAGGATAGGTTTGTGCCAAACCAAAAATAGAGATTGAGAAAATATGTGCTAGACTGAAGGACTGTGTTTAGTATAGATTTTAGACAAATATTTAAAGGTGATAGAGTATAGAGTATGATAGTCTCTAGTTGATAGAGATCCATTAGCTAGTGGAGTGAGGACAGATGTCTTTAGTGGATAGAGATCCATTAGCTAGAGTAGTAGGACATTAGTTCTTCTAGAAGATCACTAGTCAGAGCTAAGGAGAAATAGTTCTCCTATGGATATAGATCCCTAAAATTGATTAGGGTATTGGTGTCTCCTTTGGATAGAGATCCTTAAATATTGTATGGAAAGTATTCCCAAGAGAATTTATTTGAGAAAAAATTATACGGAATATTTTCTCCGTGGAGTAGCCCACATTGGGTGAACCATGTTAAATCATGTCTCTAATGTGTGTGATGCTTTGTGTGATGTTTATTGCTTTAATATTGTTGATGTTATCATTTGTATTAAAAATAAAAAAAAATTATCTTATACTATGCACCCCCTCTTAGTATAAGTACATCTTCAAAACTCTTGGATCTTTGTCATCCAACCAGCTCCTAGGTCCCCTCATTATCCTTGAATTATATAATTTCTAACATTTAGGTGCACTACATATACAATAGTTTTACTCTAAGAGATAAAATACCAAAATTTCTTAAGGGATTTCATAATAGCATATCCCTATTTTTCAATAAAATTATATATTTCTTCATGATCATGTAAATTCTAGCTCAGAAAAGCAATTGGTATTTTATTACCATCATCTCATTTCTACATCCATACTATTGCATAACTTTATTCTACTCCAAAGGAATATAGAATAAAATCCTTAGAATAATAAGGATTGATGAGAATTGACGCTTTTGAAATAGCCTCCTTGATGATTTTAAAAGCATCCCTTCATGTATCTATCCATTTGAATCCCTCTTCTATATTTAGCATATGTGTCATAGGTTTAACTATTTACGTGAAGTCAGATACAAAATTTTGTAAAAATTTGATCTATCCAAAGAAATATTAAAGTCCCTTCTTACTCATAGGTAGTGGCAAATCTAATATGGTTCTTACCTTATCTAGTTCTATAGCGAGATCTGCTTTTGATACCACATGCTCTAGGAGTTTAAATTTTTGCACAACAAAGATAAATTTATTTAGATTCAATGATATATCAAACTCTGCATTTTTCAAAAACTTTTTGGAGATACTCAACATGGTCTTCCTTTTTGTGAGATAAGACGGTCATACCATCTATATATAACAATTACCTTTTTTTATCAATTTACCATATGCCATTCCATTTCCCTCTAGAAGGTAGCACTAAAATTAGATAGCCCAAATAGCATATATTGATATGCAAATTTTCCCCATTTGGTGGTGAATGTTGTTTTATATTGGTCTTCATATCTAACCCAAACTTGGTTAAATATTGAAAATTCATCCAGAAATAAGAATCTTTTTACTCCTACCACTATATGTAATATTTGATCTATCTGGGGTAGAGGATTATGATCTTTTAGGAAAAATTTATTCAAAATTTTAAAATCAATGCAAAGCTTGATGTCTCTAATATTTTTTCTAACTGGAACTAGGTTAGCTACCCAGGTGGAATGCTTAATGGGATAAATAACTTTAGTAGCTCCTGCTTCATCAACACCTCTATTTTGGGTTCATTGGTATTTGCTTCTATTGAAAGAGCTTTGCATTAAGTTCCAATTCAATGGTATGTTGGATAACATCCTTACTATATATGTTGAGTTCATAATAGGTCCAGACAATGATATCATCATGCTTTTTACATAGTTTCTAGATCTAGTAGACTTACTTTTTTGAATAATCCACCCCTATCTTCAAACTTCTACCAAGTGAAACCTTAACTTCCTTGTAACCTTTGGAATCTATTTTAATCATGTGGCCCTTCGACTGATTATTGTTATCAAATAAAATTTCTAGGGTGATTAGCCCATTTGGAATATTATTATTATTTATATTGATAAACGCTTCTTTTTTATCATCATATTTAGTCTCACAAGACCCATCAACTAAGAAATTCATCTTATGGATTAATAAATCTACTATCTATTTATCATTTTCAAATACCTACCCAAATATATTCTTGTCCAAAATAGAGGGCCTCTATACACAACTGACTACTTTTACCTTGTGCATGGTATTAGACACTAGGCAAACACTTACTCCTATAGATGCCAGTATATTTACATGTATATTCTGATCCCTTGGCATAGCTTTGATATTCAAGACCTCAAATTCATCTAACAAGTCCCATACACTATTCCTATAAGCCTTGAGATAGTGTTGCTTGCTGACACTCTTCTTAGTAATTTGATTGATCACCAACTCAAAGTCTCCAAATATTTGGAGCTACTTGACTCCAAGATTCTTCGCCTTCTTTAGACCTAGACATAGGGATTCATATTTTATTGTATTATTAGTACAAATACTTGTAAATATATATAAGAAAACCTTTTGGGTCCCTATAGGTGATATTAATAACACTCTAGCTCCTGCACCATTTTTAAATCTTGCTCCATAAAATATACCTTCCACAACTAATGAGGTGAGGGTGGAAGATCCTCCTAAGTAGCTAACCTTTCTACCTTTGGTTTTTTAGTGGTGTAAGTTCCCACTCCCATTTATATTATAGAATTGAAGTCTTCAAGAGAGAACTAATATTTCATTTGTAGTTCTTCCAAAACTTCTTTCGTGATATCTTCTTCTTTAGTGATGAAATTTACAGTGGTTGCTTTCTAATCTACCTCCTCCAATATCCCTATGTGAAAATAAGATGATATTTTGTTAATAAATATTCACTCTTTTTCGTTTATATGGAATTTCCATGTCGTATTAATCAAGAGTGTGATAGCTACCCAACTTGGTAGTGAACTTCCTTTAAAGGCACTTTTTGAAGTAAGGTTCTAGATCAACTACCATAATTTCTTGTATGATAGTCACTTGCAATAACCTCTGAAGTACCATAGGTACATCTTTGATAACACCCATAATTTTTACTAGGGTACCATCTAGCTACAATACACAAGGATAATTTCTAGTGTATTCCATACTAATAACATCACACACCATCTTGGGCATGACCATAGTGGTGGCACCTGAATCAATCAAGTAGTTATGCACTACCCATCCTTCCATTTCTAGGAAAAGATAAAATGGAGAGGGCCTATTTGTTTTTCCCCACATAATTTAACTACCTTGGGCCAAATTCTATTTTGGTTGAGCCTTGTTTTAGCTACTGATAATTTTGAGAGAGGCCTGGAGTAATTCAATCTACCTAGGGATTAGTAGAGCATCGTACATACTAGCCCTTGAAGGGGTTTTCTTCAATTCCTCCACATTATTAAAGGTGAGGATTTCAGATTGCTTGTCCTTATCCTTTGGAGGGTGTTCAAACTTACCTATATTCTTGAGTAACCTCAATACTCTAGAATTTTATCGAATAAGGGTATTTCAGCTTATATATAGCCTTCGCTTAAGTCTCAACCCTTTTCTATTGAGCTTCACTATATTTGGGGTCCCATTTCTACTACTAAAAATATTTGTTAATATGAACCTTCTCAAGATTTTCTTCTATAAGTTTTCCTTCCTATTGAAAATTAGTATTATACTTCAAGGTATTTAACACCTTGGGGTTCACATATAGTGTCTTCTTCCCAGACCTTATCAAGATAGAAACTTGTTCAACTAATGGCACCATGAAGTTGTACTCACCATATCTAATCATATTGATCTACACTTTCTAAAAAAAAAATTCTTCTCAATGGTCACCTTCTGCATGTAATGTTGATGCAGCATACATGCACTCTCCCCATGGATATCATTAAATGTAGACCACTAGTAATCTTATTTTAACATAAAAGTTGAGGGTTGACCATCTTCATTGATAAGGGTGGCATTGGTTCTCTTAGGAGGATTTCTAGTGGATGTGGATTGATCCTTTGTCACATATAAGAACCTTCTTAGCTGGAAGTTCCTTCTAGCTTCCCTTATTTTCATCATAATGATCTCGTTAGAAAAATTATTCATGAAATTATGCATTTTTTGTATTATGGCAATTTGTGGATATGGGGTAGGTAATGCATGTATTATAGGAGAATCAGAAAGAGCTAAAAGAGTTGGTGGGGTAGAAACTTCTAGGACTATAGGTGGACTAGGCTACTAAGGAAATTTCATGAGAGGTGGGAGTTTTAGGTAAGCAGACACTGAGATAATTGGTTGTGGTTGACTATGAAGGAACTCAAATAAGATAGGTATTAGAGGCTTGGGAGGCAATCTGCCTATAGCAATGAGGACCTTCTCCACATTTATAGCTTCTCAGAATATCTGAGTAAAGTTGAGGATATTGGATTACCTTATCATCAACCCCAAGTTTAAACTTAAGGCTCTTAGATAATAATATACAACCTACTCATTGGTTGATCAGATACCATCTAGCATTCTTTTCCATGTACGATTGAACCTAGTATTAAATTCCAGTATTTATTATTATGGATATCTTTGTATTACTATCAACTGAGTAAGTAAGGAAAATTGATCTTATTTCTCATTAAATTTCTCTATTATTTTGGTCACCAAGTCATTCCAAGAGCTTATAATCCTACTAGTCAGACTCTATACCAATAGAGTATTTTTTTCTTTTAGAGAAATGACTAATAATTTTATCATTACATCCTCATCTTGGATGTTGTTCACACAACGAATGATGCCACATCTTTGTAATGTTTATATGCTATTTTTCTAGTGCCATCATATATTGGTAGTACTTTCAAGGCTACTTTATGAATAGCATGTTGATCAGCTAGGTCAAGAGGACCTATATTATTCCAATTAGGAAATCATGGGTTCTGATTTTGAGCTATTACTATTTGGTGAACAATAGGTACTTTGGAAATAGGTATTGATTGGATATCAACATGATCTTCCTCTATATTTTTAGTATAAGGAGGAGTTTTAGTAGTTGGTGTGGGTTGTTTTATTCTAGAGGGTAACTATAAGAACTCAAGTAGTTTTTTGAAATGCTAGCCCTATGTCTTGTAAACATGAAATAACAATAGGGTTGATATGGATTTCTATGTGTATCTTTAACAAAGTCACTAGGTGATTAAAGATAACTAGACAAAACTAGGTATCACTAGACCTGTTATTTATCCAATATGTGGGATACTGTTCCATTGAGGATGCCAAAAACTATTGGTTAATAGTTTTTCTAAGGGTATGGATTGTGTGCCCATATACCTCAACCAATGTTGAATGGTCTCAAAAATAGAATCTTTGAGATCGATATCTAGATAAAGATAGTTCCTAAAGGGTCCTAGCTAAATATGCTTCAAGTAAAAAGGGAGCAAAGGTAAAGCAAGAAAATTAAAGCTAGAACTTGCATAGGACATATTCAACCACATCAAAATACATATAAAATCTCAATACCCAAATAACACATGCACATAATATAACGAACCATCAAATGCTTCTCATTTGCATTCGATACACAAAGTTCAATTACGAATTCTAGAATTAGAGAATGAAACACAAGAAATCTAGGATGTAGACTTACAACACATTCATTCATCTAAATTTAATAGAAATAAATAATCAAACAAGCATACATACATGAAAATTTTTAGATTCAAGATAATGATCCACTTGTATTATCTGTATTTCAAATATTACATGTAAGTTGTAATAGCTAAATAACCTACCATTTTTATGCCTTACATTCTTGCATATATAACCTCTAAAAGGGTCTCCTTCTACAAGTGAATACAACACTACTAACTGAGGTTGGTCAACCACCTCTACTGTTCGTAATTAAGACATTTTAATGAGGAGTGACTAAACCAAGGAAAGCTCAGTTGTATGCACCAACCATGCACCCTTCCATTAATTGAAGTACAATACTCCTCACCAATCACCTCTAACTATATTTACAGTCATTGCATTAACTTCTTGATCTACACAATACTTGATTTCACTTGGGGATAGGTACTACTAGTGTAATTAATGTGACTTGTGGTCTACCAGAGATAATGTACTTATGACATATCACTTTTAACTCACTCAATGGGCTACTAGATACTCATCGACTGTACATAGGGTTCTTTACTGATCAATCATGAAATTATTGAACCACTTATTCTATCTTGGACATGGTACCCCTTGCTCTTGGTGAGATATTGATACTTTAAAATTTTATTCCATATCATTTTGTTGAGTGGAATTTTGGTCCAAGGATGGCCCACTATTACTCATCATTATTGCATCTATTCTTGCTTTAACACAAGATGATCCTTTGGATCAGACCGTAGTCAGACCGCTTCATAGGTTTCCAACCCACATATCTTGATTTTCATTATGGAGGAGATTTGGGATCGAGCTTAGGATTATAACTCCTCATTATTTTTCCCCGCTCTCATCTTCAACAAAATTTGAGTATCAACTATGATAGGATTTTAGGTTCTATCATGGCCAAAGGACCTTTTTCTTTTCTACCTTTCTTCACCCTGGAAAAACCATGATAGAATTTCAATAGCACCGACAATTTTCCACCTTCCTAGTTCCCTAACCCTTATGTTATTAGATGAATAACACAAGCTTATACTGAGATGGGGGTGAATAGTATAAGCTAAAATTTTTATCTTTTCTTTCCAAATAAATAACTTCAAATAATAGCAATGCAATAATGAAACAATGCACAAATCACCATACACATAAGAGAGATATTTTATGTGGAAACATCCTTCCAAGAGAAAACCATGGCAAAATATTTATTATAAATTTCTTCAAAAGAAATCATGGGCACCAAACCACAGGAGACACCAATCCCCTATACAAGTTCATGGACACCAATCCACATGAGATACCAATCCCCTATACAATTTTGTGGACAATAATCCATAAGAGACACCAATCCCCTTACTCATGTTCATGAACACAAATCCACAGGAGACATCAATCCCCTTGCTCAATTTCATGGACACCAATCCATAGGAGACACCAATCCCCTTGATCAAATTTATGGACACCAATCCACAAGAGACACCAATACCCTTGCTCAAGTTTATGGATATCAATTCATAGGAGACACCAATCCTCTTGCTCAATTTTGCTCCAAAAACTTCTCATAAAACATGCTCAAATCTACTCCAAAACCTACTCACAAAACATGCTTAAATCTACTCCAAAAACTACTCACAAAATCTATTCAAATATACTCCAAAACCTACTCACAAAGATTGCTTAAATCTGCTCCAAAACTTGATTACAAAACCTACTCAAATATTGCTCCAAAACTTGCTCACATATTATTCCAAAATCTGATCAATAATGGCATCAAGTTCTTCACCTTTTCTTCAGCTTGCTTTTCACTACTAAAATGTATTCTACCCAGAATTTTTTTATCCTTATGAACATATAGAGGATGATATTCTGGTGTTGGAAGCTTTACTTCTTCTTGTAGATGGTTGAATTGTCCTTCTTTGTCACTTGGATGCTTGGGTGAAGTTATGCACTAATATTCATACTCTATCTTTGCTTTTTCTCAACCTCCAATTGACCATGCAATAGATGGAAAATGTATGAAACAAAAAGCCTCCAAAATCTTCTCAACAATGGCATCAAGTTCTATTCTCAAATTTGACATATAATTTTTTTTGCTTCTTTATTTAAATATAAAATCAAAACACTTTCATTATCCCTTATTACTCCTTTAAAAATCATACATGGTAAATCTTATTTAAGAGACAAAATAACTCCTTATAACACCAACAATTATAATAATACCACAAAAATAAATTATCTTACTATACCTCCATGGCTGCCAACATCAAATGAACCTTCCACCTTTGAAATATTTATTGCCACTCTTTTCAAGATCGTGCATGAGATTAAAACCTAAATATTTTAATTGCAAACTTTACCAATGCAAAGCAAACCACCTTGGATACATTATCCGATGAGAAAAATATTCTACCACATTCAACTTGAAGTATCATCTTCAATGTTACACAATCAAATCAACACTTGTATTTACATGATTCTTTAGCTCCTTTCCACATGCGAATTCAAGATGAAAATACAAATAATTTCCAATCTATTTTTGGCATTCACAATATTTTTTTCAATGATGTCTTATAGCTAATGCAAACTCTTCAATTCCAAAAATGTTCAACAAAATCTTCTTTTCAAATAACGTAGCTCAAAAACAAATTTTTTATCCATAAATACCTTTTCACTTGACGATTCATTATTGAGAAAACTAATACTGCATCTGCATTTTGTTATCTGAGAACACAAAATATAACTCACTAGAGACTCATGTGAAGGCTACCAATAAACTAATTTTATTTCTCACAACTTATACTAGGCTTCACCTTTTTAATATTCAAATTCAATGATTGTTGGCTTCACAATTTCCTCTAAGTTTCAACGTTCACTGGTTTCACGATTTCCTCTAGGCTTCAATTTTTATCGATGTTTGCTTACTTCAAGATTTTCTCTAGCTTTAATATTTGTTCACTGGCTTCACAAATTCTACTAGATTCAATCTATTCTCAATTTTTCACTGGCTTCACAACAATCTTGATAATATATTTCTTCTCACACTTTTTGCAATCACTTCCAGTGATTGTCCACTGTCTCCTTCTATAAAACAAAGTATTTTATCACATGTTGTCTCCAGCGATAGTTTTTTACATACATCTACATATACAAACACTTTCTCAAGTGTTGTTTTTGGTTGATGCCTTAGAAGTTAGTGCACTGCCTCTACTCGCCATTTATGTACTACATCTTCTTTGACATTCATGTGGTGTCTCTCTTCGGTGTTCGTGCACTACCTCTACTCCGATGATACCTTTATTTTTTTTGTGTTCCCTCTACTCTAGCATTCATGCACTACCTCTTCTTTTCTTGCTCTCAAACTCTTCTTATATTTTGTAAGCATAAGTTTTCATTTGTTGCTCCATTAGTATTGTGCTTGTATATCGAAGGCATCAACTCAAAACACTACCAAAGTGAACTTTAGTCTTATATTTATATATAAACGTTCCACTTTAGTCTTTTTCTTTTGATATTGACTCCCTCTTTTGTTTTCTTTGACCTTCTTCAAAACCAGTCCAATATTTATCATCAAAGATCTTTGTGTTTTGATAATATCACCCATGATTTTTGTGTTTTTTTTAAACTTGTGTAACTAATCATTAGAATATTCTATTTTATTCCTTAGAGATACAACTTCATGTTCCATTTTTTCACATTCCAACTCTTTTGCCTTTAACTACTCAACCACACCTTATTCAATTTAATGATTTCGTGTGACAACTTTACCTTTGTCTTCTCATCCTCCTGTACTCAATCCTTCAATCTTGAGTTCTTCTTTCTAACCCTCTTCAAATATTCAATAGCAACAATAAGTTCCTATTATGTTTCAACCATGGATTCTTCATTTTTTGAATCTTTCTCTTCTTCTTAGTATTTGACAATAGGAACATCTTCTTTCTCTTCTATGTCTAAGAATAGAATTTCTTCTCTTTCACTATTGAAGAGGCTATCATCATTTCTGCTAGAGGAATTATTTTCTTCCTCAACATAAAAACTCTTCTTGTGTCTTTGAAAGATCTTCTTCTCATGCTTGCTTTGACCATGCATGTTTTTCTTTTCATGATAAAATTTTCTTTCTTTATTTTTCTCATATTACTTTTCCTCTTAACTGCTACTACTTCTAGCTTGTGGACAATTAGATGCATAGTGATCAATATTAACAAAATTAAAACATTTCATAGAATGCATACCTTTTTGTTTTATTAGACCCTTCTTATTCCTTCACATAAAGTTAGCTTCTTCTCTGTTGCTTGATTATTCACTTGATTCTAGTTCCTTATCATTTGTCTTCTTTGAAGATTTAAATGTTGCTTCCTATTTGGATGTTTGATCTTTTTCAGTCCTTGTCTCATAGGCTATGATAATTCCATGTACCTCATCCATGCTTAAGATTTTAAGATCCTTCATATCTTCTATTGCTGAAACCTTTGCATCAAATCTCATAGGAAGTGTCCTTAATTTTTTTTGAAAAATATTAGAATATTCAATATTTTCTCCAAGTCCACGAATGGTGTTGACAACTTTATCAACATGACGAAGATACTTGATAATATATTACTCATTTTTTATCTTTAAGTCTTCAAAATTCCTCCTATGGGTTCGAAGTTTTGCCATTTTAACCTTGTCATCTCTTTCATATGTTCTTTATAACTTGTTCCATATTTCTTTTGATGAGGTGCATTGCATGAATTTGACAAACTCTGATTCACATAACCCACTTTATATTACATTCATTGCCCTAACATTATTTTCAAATAGTTTATTGTGATATATATTTGTGAGAGGATTTGTAGGTGGTGTGAACCCATCCTTAATGGATTTCAATTTATCATAGCCATGTACCATCAAATAAGTCCACATACATATTCTCTAGAAAGCATATCTAGTCCCATAAAATAGTGGTATTGTATTTGATGAAAAACCTTCATGGCTAGCCATGTGTGTTCTTGTAAGATATTCCTTCAATATGTTAGGCTTTCATGAAGAAACCCACTCTAATACCAATTTAAGAACACAATATTATACTAAGAGGGGGGTGAACAATATAAGATAAAAAATTTCTCTTTTCTTTCTAATGCAATAACTTAAAATCATATCAATGAAATAATGAAATAATGCACAAATCACCATACACATAAGATACAAATATTTTACATGGAAACACCCTATTGAAATAAAACCACGACAAAATATTGCTTATAAATTTTATCAATATATTTTATGGGCACAAACCAAGAGGAAACACCAGTCTCCTATACAAGTTTGTGGAAACCAATCCACTGGAGACACCAATCGCCTATACAATTTCATGGAAACCAATCCATAGGAGACACCAATTCCCTTGCTCAAGTTCATGGACACCAATCCATAGGAGAAACCATTACCAATTCTCAATTGTGTGGGCACCAATACATAGGAGACACCAATTCCCTTGCTCAATTTTATGGACACCAATCAACAAAAGACATCAATCCCCTTTATCAAGTTCATGGATACCAATACACAAGAGACACCAATACCCTTCCTCAAATATACTCCAAAACCTACTCAAATATACTCCAAAACCTACTCAAATATGCTCCAAATCCTACTCAAATATACTCCAAAGCCTGCTCATAAAATCTACTCAAATCTACTCCAAAACCTGCTCACAAAACCTTCTAAAATATTGTTTCGAAATTTGCTCAAATATTGCTCTAAAATATGATCAATAATGGTATCAACTTCACCTTTTATTCACCTTGATTTTCACTACTAAATGTATTCTACCTATAATTTTTTTATCCTTATGAACATATAGAGGATGATATTTTGGTGTTGGAAGCTTTACTTCTTCTTGTAGATGGCTGAATTGTCCTTATTTGTCACTTGGATGCTTGGGTGAAGTTATGCACTAATATTCATACTCTATATTTGATTTTTCTCAACCTCCAATTGACCATGCAATATATGGAAAATGTACGAAACAAAAAGCCTCCAAAATCTTCTCAACAATGGCATCAAGTTCTATTCTCAAATCTGACATATAATTTTCTTTTTGCTTCTTTATTTAAATATCAAATCAAAACACTTCCATTATCCCTTATTACTCCTTTAAAAATCATACATGGTAAAGCTTATTTAAGAGATAAAATAACTCCTTATAATGCCAACAATTATAATAATACCACAAAAAGAAATTATCTTACTATACCTCCATGGCTGCCAACATCAAATGAACCTTCCACCTTTGAAATATTTATTGCCACTCTTTTCAAAAATCATGCACGAGACTCGAACCTGAGTCTCTCAACTCCAAAATTTACCAATGCAAAGCAAACCACCTTGGATACACTATCCGATGAGAAAAATATTCTACCACCTTCAACTTGAAGTAGCGCTGTCAATGTTACACAATCAAATCAATGCTTGTCTTTACACGATTCTTCAGCTCCTTTCCACATGCAAATTCAATATGAAAATACAAACAATTTCCAATATATTTCTAGCATTCACAATCTATTTTTCAATGACGTATTATAGCTAATCGAACTCTTCAATTCCAAAAACGTTCAACAAAATATTATTTTCAAATAATGTAGCTCAGAAATAAATTTTTTATCCATAAATACCTTATCACTTGACGATTCATTATTGAGCAAACTAATACTGCATCTGCATTCTGTTATCTGAGAACACAAAATATAACTCACCATAGACTCATGTGAAGGCTACCAATAAACCAATTTTATTTCTCACAACTTCTATTGGGCTTCACCTTTTTAATATTCAAATTTGATGATTGTTGACTTCACAATTTCCTCTAAGTTTCAACGTTCTTTGGTTTTACAATTTTCTCTGGTCTTCAAATTTTCTAGACATTTATTGACTTCAATATTTCCTTCGGATTCAATATTTGTTTTTTGTCTTCACAAATTATACTATCTTTAATCTATTCGCAATGGTCTAGCTTCACAAATTCTACTATATTCAATCTATTCTTAATTGTTCATTGTATTTACAACATTCTTGATAGTATATATCTTCTCACACTTTCTATAGTCACTTCCAACGATTGTGCAATACCTCCTTCCACAAATCAAAATGTTTTCTCATGTGTTGCCTTGAATGATAGTGTGTTGCCTTCGTCTACATATCCAAAAAATTTCTCAAGTGTTGCTTTCAATGATACCTTTAGCATTAGTGTGCTACCTCTACTCTAGAACTCGTATGTTACCTCTTATTCGGTGTTCATGCATTACCTCTCTTTGAAGTTTATGCACTACCTCTACTTTGATAATACCTTCGATGTTCGTGCACTACGTCTACTTTGGTGTTTGTGTGTTGCATTTACTCTGGTATTCATGCACTATCTCTTCTTCATTTACTCTCAAACTCTTCTTATCCGTTGCATGCTTAAGTTTTTGTTCACTACTCCATTATTATTGCACTTGTATATCGAAGGCATCAACTCAAAATATTCTTCAAAAGTGAACTCTAGTCTTATATTTATATGCAAATGTTTCACTTTCTTATGGGACCCAAGGTTGACCACTTTTCTTTTTAATAATATTTATATTTAAATATTTTGATTTAAATATATCATATATCAAACCTTTATTACTTTAATATTTAAATTTTTTAATTTAAATATTAAAGCATACATCACCACCTTATATTGAAATGTACAATGGTATTTTTGACATCAATGACAACTCAATATTTCATCCTTGAAGATATTTGCCTTTGACATCAATGACAACTCAATATTTCTAATATTAGAGCAGAGTTTTGGGATCCACTATGAGAGTATAGCATCCCAATTTTTGCTTGTCTGAATACTTTCTCAAACTTTTAAACACCCTCAACTAGGCCTTTAGGGTCACTTCAAGATGTAATCATACCCATTTCCCTACCAAACATTTTTATTTTATTTTTCATACTACAACCTCTAAACTTTCCCACTCTTTTTATGTACAAGGTGGGTAAGAGAAAAAACTTACAAGAACTTTATCTTAAAAGGTACGTTAGGAAAATATGATTTAAAGTAGGTATGGTTAAAAACCTTGACTATAAAAAAATAATAACTCAAAAAATAGTTTTTTAGCAAGTAATAAAAACACCATTTGATTATTGAAATGTTGGTAGTTTATCTCTCATGACATATTATTTGAAATCTAGTTTGTTTTCTGCATTCAGGAAGTAATGGAGTGATAATTTTATGAGTGTAACATGTGCACTTGAATGCTTTTCAGGGAAATCGAGTGACAGGACGTGCTTGAGTACCATCAACTAAAGGGGTCTTCTTCTCAAAAAATAAAAAGAAAACAAAGGTATTGGAAACAAAAGCAAGGTGCATCATCTAGATCTTGTTGGAAGTGTTGATAATGGCTCAGGTAGACATCGCTTAATTTTTTCTGATGGTATTTAAAAATAGCACTTTCTGTAATTGTAGGTATCATATCTAATAATGGTTGAGGTTTTAGGGGTGATGAACCTAGAATTTATATACAGGGGGAATTGAATGATCGTGAGGTTCAATAAATGTACCTATGTCTTGCACCTCCCACTTTGGATATTCCTTTTGTATTACTCTAACTATATCAAATTCTAGTTGTGCAAATTTTATTTGTTCTACCTCTACTTCTACCACTTCACATATTTTTATCTCTTTTTGCAAGTCTTAACTCTTTTGGATTTTTTGTAATCACAATGACACTGAGAGGGGGGGGTGAATCAGTGTGTTCTTTAAAATTTCTAAAACATATGATTTTAAAACTAGCAGCAGTTTAAAGCAGATAAAAGAGACACTAAATGCATCAAGAAAGCATCACACATAACATAGCATTTTAAAGAGGTTCACCAATGTGGCTACTCCTCAAAAATACTGCTTGGACTACCATCCAAATCCAGTCAATGCAAAGCTACAACTTTCGTCGCGATATCGCGACATTTCTGGCTGCACTTTCTCTCTCCTCACTTTCGTCGCGATATCGCGACATTTCTTATTGCACTTTCTCTCTCTTCGACTTGTCGCGAAATCGCGACAGAAAACATGTCGCGATATCGCGACAGTTTTCTAACTTGTCTTTTTCTTCGAATTTTTTCTATCTTCTCGCATCTGAATGACTTCTGATCTGTCTACCCACTGCATCCTTGGATCTAACTGCCTGTGTTGACAACAATGACAACCTTCTTGCAACACCTTGCTCAACAATCTCCCCCTTTGGAATTGTTGGCAACACTCATATACATTCCCTGTAACTCTTCTCCCCCTTTGTCAATAATACCAAAGGGCTGCTGCAGACTCTCCCTGTGTCCATCCTCACACTTCTCAGGCACAATTTGACTCCCCCTGAGTTCATCCTCACGCACTCAAGTGCTCCCCTTGAGAAAGTGATCCCTGTAGCTAGTCACTTCTTAGGAAGTGTGACTACTCCTAATTTGCTCCGAAGATACTCAAATACTTCCTTGGGCAAAGGTTTTGTAAAAATATCTGCTACCTGTTCTGTAGTTGGGACATAGTCCAATTTAACTTCTCCTTCTGCAACTTTTTCTTTCAAGAAATGATACCTTATAGCAATGTGCTTTGTCCGGGAGTGCATTACTGGATTCTTAGAAATATTGATTGCACTGGTGTTGTCACACTTTACTGATATTGGTTCACTAAAATTAATACCTAGATCTTTCAAGGTTTGTTTCATCCACAGAACTTGTGTGCAACATGTTGCTGTTGCAATATATTCTGCCTCAGCGGTAGATAAAGACACTGACTCTTGCTTCTTACTATGCCATGCAACCAATCTGTCCCCCAAATAGAATGCTCCTCCACTGGTACTCTTTCTGTCATCAACACATCCAGCCCAATCTGCATCTGAATATGATATAAGAGTGAAATATTTGCCTTTTGGATACCACAACCCATACTCCATGGTGCCTTTGAGATACCGAAAAATCCTTTTAACTGCTATTACATGAGTCTCTTTGGGACTGGCTTGAAATATGGCTACCATGCAAACTGCCTGCAGAATATCAGGTCTGGTTGCAGTTAAATATAGTAAGCTTCCTATCATTGATCTATACATGGTTTGATCTACAGGTGGAGATTTGTCTTCTTTACTCAACTTGCAACTGTTGTCATGGGCATGCTTGATCGGCTTCTGGTCCTCCATAGTGAACATATTTAGCATTTCTTTCACATATTTGATTTGAGAAATGAATATACCTTTCTCATTATGATTAACTTGTAACCCCAAAAAGTAAGACAGTTCACCAATCATTGACATTTCAAATTCATTCTGCATCTTGTTTGCTAAGTCTTTACATGATTCATCTTTGTTGCTGCCAAATATGATATCGTCCACATAGACAACAAGAACAATGAGATGCCCATCTTCTGTTTTCACATACAGATTACTGTCCACTAATCCTTTCTTGAATCCCTGTTGAGAGAGATAATTATCTAGCCTAGCATACCATGCCCGTGGTGCTTGTTTTAATCCATACAATGCTTTCTTTAATTTGTAGACAAGGTTGGGATCTTCACTGATTTGAAAACCATCTGGTTGTTCAATATATACCTCCTCTTCGAGTTTCCCATTTAAGAAGGCAGATTTTACGTCCATCTGATATACCCTAAAGTTTTTGTGAACTGCTAAGGCCAAAAACATTCTAATTGCTTCTAATCTGGCCACTGGAGGAAATGTCTCTTCAAAATCAATGCCTTCGACCTGTGCATATCCTTTACAAACCAGTCTTGCTTTGTTCCTAATGACCCTTTTCGTCTTCATTTAATTTGTTTCGAAATATCTACTTGGTGCCGATTACATTCTTGTTTTCAGGTCTAGGTACTAACTCCCAAGTTCTGTTCTTTTCTATCTGATCTAACTCTTCATTTATTGCCTTCATCCAACTGACATCTTTGCTTGCTTCATCTATGTTTTTGGGCTCAATGCTGGATAAAAGAGAGTAATTACTTATTACTTTCTTTCTTGTCTGAATGCCAGCTGTGGGATCTCCAATTATTTGGTCTCTAGGATGATTTTTTTGCCAGCTGCCCATTTTGAATTTTCTATTTTCTTGCATCTCTGAGTCATCTGATAAGTCATCTGTATCAGCCGTAGATGTATTTTTTGTGCCATGTACTTCATCAACTTCAATTACTTCTTCGTAGATTGGGTAGTTTTCTTGAAAATTAACTATTTGTTTCCTCCCTTCATCGAATTTAACATCTGCACTGTCCACAATTTTCTTGAGTCTCTTGTTGTAGCATTTGTAAGCTTTGCTATGTGGAGAATAACCAACAAACACACCTTCATCTGCTCTATCTTCAAACTTTCCAAGGTTGTCATCAGTTTTTCTGATGTAGCATTTACGACCAAATACTTTGAGATGTTTTGTTGTTGCTTTTCTACCAAACCACAACTCATACGGTGTTTTGCATTCATGAGTTCTTAACATATACCTGTTTTGAATGTATACTACTTGTGTGAACTGCTTCTTTCCAGAATCTATCTGCTATTTTGCTTTCTACCAGCATGGTGCGTGCCATTTCTTGAATTGTTCTGTTCTTCCTTTCTACTACACCATTCTACTGAGGAGTTCTGGCTGCTGAATATTGTCTCCTGATACCATATTTTTCACAGTATTCTAAAAATTCATTCGAAATGAATTCTCCTCCTCTGTCTGATCGCAAGCATTTAATCCTTTTCCCTGTTTCATTCTCGACTAGCTGTTTGAAGGTTCTGAACATTTCAAAAGCTTCTGTTTTATCTTTTAGGAAGAATATCCATGTCATTTGGAAAAATCATCAATACACAACATAAAGTATTTGTCATCGTTTATGCTTTGAGTCCTCATGGGTCCGCATAAGTCTGTGTGAATGAGTTCCAAAGGCCTGCTAGTATGGTATTATTTTGTTTTAAATGAAACTCTGGTCTGCTTTCCCTTCTGACATGAAGCACACACACTGTTTGCAGGTTTCTTAATGGTTGGAATATCTCTCACTGCTTGTTTAGAGCTGATTCTTACCAGATTATCAAAACTTATGTGTCCAAGCCTCTTATGCCACAACCAGTTCTCTTCTTCTTGTCCCATGAAGCACATACCTTCTAAATATTCTGAGAGAGTGTATAGGTTGCCAGACGTCCTTGAGCCGGTTGCTATCAATTTCCCGCTGTTTATCTTTCTGACTTCACAACCCTGCTTCTTGAAAACCACTTCATGTCCTTTATCACAGATTTGACTCACACTTAACAGATTATGTTTCAAACCATCCACATATAAAACTTCTTCTTGATTTTCCCTTCACTAATTTTGACCGATCCTTTACCTATTATTTTGGCTCCATCATTATTGCCGAACTTCACAGAACCACCCTCATATTTCTGTAGATTTTCAAATTTCTGTTTATCACCTGTCATATGACTTGAGCAACCACTATCAAGAATCCACGGTACATATTTATTCTGAGCTCTAAAAGCTGTCTGCACTATTAAAGATTCCTGTTCTTTTCTGAGCTGTTCCTTTTGTTTCCATTCTGTCTTAACTGTGGTGTTGGGTTCTAGCTGGGATTTCCCCTTTTCAAAATTTTGCACATATCCTTCAGAAGAAATTCTATTGTGTTTTGCCTTATATGGTTGAGTTCTTCTTTTCTGAGATTGATATGGAACAGAAATACTACGACAGTTTCTGGCAATATGCCCGAAGTTGTGACACTTAAAACATTCTACTGCATAACTCATTAGAGGAGCAAAAGCATTTTTACTAGTGAAACTTCTTGGACCTATATTATATTTGCAGTCAACAATTTTATGCCCATAACCATTACATTTAAAACAAAAACCATAGAAATAATGATTGAACCTGAAAGATGGTCTTGGCCAAGTTGTTGCAGGAGCCTTAGATCTTCTTTTCTTTTGATGTATGACCTTGGTAAAGCCATCATTGTCGGTGCTATTTCAGGACTGGTATTACAACTTTCTTTTGCCTGATTTGTTTTTCTTTCCACAGCCTGTTCCTTGTCTTTACTCTTTTCACTTTCAACATTGCTTGCCTTTGGTCCACTTGATGATTCTCCTTCAGTAAAGCCCAGACCGAATTTGATACCTGTGGATCTTTGATCGCTTAGAATTTTGTCCAGCTTCATCGAACTTTCTTCACGCTTTAAATGACAGTTGATTTTTCGATCCAGCTCTTGTATCTGTATTCGGAGACTAACATTTTCTTCTTCCAATTTGCAGCAGTAATCTATCTTCATGGTTACCTGTATTTCAAGATCTTCGGACATTTTCTTGTATTCTTACATCTCGTGTTTTTAGACTGGCTATAATGTCATTTGCATCCTTAAGTTTCCTTGACAGTTTTTCATTCTTCTTTTTCTCAGATTTCCATTCCATGAGAGCAGACACCAGCTCACCCTCTAAATCAACTTCAGCCTCATCTTCTTCAATAGATACTTCAGAGTTCATTCCCTCTCTGTTTTCTATGTTTTCTGCCTCTTCTGATTCGTCTATTTCAAATGCCATAAATAGAGCCTCACCTGTTCCTTCCTCAGAGTTTTCACTAGAACTGTCCTCTGAAGATTTTGCATTTCGGGAGATAAAGCTTTTCTTTTTGAAATTGCCTTTTCTGAAGTTTGTTTTCTTCCTCCATTCACCTCTTTCTTGATGCTGAGTTTCTTCACCTTTGTTCTTGTTATTGAGAGGACATTTGGTAGCAAAGTGTCCAATGCCTCCACAATTGAAACATTTAAGAGGTAGCTTCCCTTTGTATTTTCCTTTTCCTTTCTTCAGTTTTCTTACAAAATTTGCTTCCATTTCATCCGAATCATTCTCTTCTTCAGATTCTTGTTTTGTGCTTTTGCCTTTTAGAGCTTTGAAGGCTGCTTCTCTATCAGTGGGATTAGATCTTCCTATTCTCATTTCAAAAGCAGTCAAAGAACCATGCATCTCATCCATACTAAAATGATTTAAATCTTTGGCTTCTTCTATGGCAGAGACTTTTGAATCAAATCTAGAAGGAAGTGATCTCAATACCTTTTTCACGATAGCAGCATCGGTTAGTTCTTCACCAAGACCTCTGATTGAATTCGTGATCCCATTGACTCTTTGCATGAAAGTCTCTATGTTCTCATCATTGTCCATCTTTAAAGATTCGTATTGAGCTCGATGTGCTTGAAGTTTGGCCTCCTTGATCCTATCATCTCCTTCATGAATTTTCTCTAGTTTATCCCAGATGTCTTTTGCTGATTCACAATTTATGACTTTGACTAGCTCACTGTCAACTAGTCCACACATAATAGCATTTCTTGCTTTTGAATCACATTCAAATGCATTTTTACCTGCAGTGTCCGTTGGAGCGGTGGCAGGAGCTTTGTAACCATTAACTACCGCACCCCAGATGTCAAAGCCCAAAGCACTGAGATATGTTTGCATTCTAATTTTCCAGAATGCATAATTTGTCCCATCAAACAGTGGCGCTTTGTTCGAAGAGAATCCTTCACCACTTGCCATTGCGTAACTTCCAAGATCACCTTAGCTATTTAAGCCTGTTCAGGTACTTGGCTCTGATACCAATTGTTGTAATCACAATGACACTGAGAGGGGGGGTGAATCAGTGTGTTCTTTAAAAACTTCTAAAACAATTAGATTTAAAACCAGCAGCAGTTTAAAGCAGATAAAAGAGATACTAAAAGCATCAAGAAAGCATCACACATAACACAACATTTTAACGAGGTTCACCAATGTGGCTACTCCTCAAAAAGACTGCTTGGACTACCATCCAAATCCAGTCAATGCAAAGCTACAACTTTACATAATCCTTTACCAGCACCAACTGGAAGGAGCACCAACCCCTTGACTTTATCTGCTACAACAGAATGGAGCACCAACTCCTATTTTACCAGCACCTACTGGAAAGAGGCACCAACCCCTTATGCCAAGCTACAACTTGGAAGATAATAATAAAAATTGCAGAATAAAACTTTCACCTTAATTTTCATGATCTGCCATTTTTTTGCATTCTGCTGTGTGTTTGCATTCTGCTACTTCTGTGCAAAATGATTCGCACTATCCGACAACTTCTTTATATTTCTTTGCGCTCTCTGTCGTATTCAGTTTATCGATTACTTCTGTAAACTGTGCACTGTCACTTCGGACTTAGAACACGACTTCTGCATATCGCGCTCTTATCATCCATGCACTTCACGATCTGCAGATCCGAATTACGACTCTGCACTTTCCTCAACCGAACTTGATGCAATCACCCTTCTCGCACTTACACATTATCTCATCGCTATATTCTCTATACTGCCATTCCAAAGAACTAACACTTTTCTCACTCTCTGGATCGAAACGACTTGCTCTCGGCTTCACGCGAACTTGTTTCGCACCTTTCACATCTATTGCACACTTTAACCTCGCAACAGACCCCCTTTTTATAGAAGAGAATTCCATATCAAACATCTTCGACTGTCACTTAAAGACGTCGGTTGCAAACCCTAATGAAGTCAACATGAAACCCTAGAATTTTTTTGGCTGATTAACCTTTGTGATTGTCGGCTGCAAACCCTAAAAACTCTCATCGTAATAACCCTAAAAAGTGTCGGCTTTAAAACCCTAAAGTTGTTCATTGTAAAACCCTAACACATGTCGGCTTCAAGACCTCAAAGATGTCCGCTGTAAAACCCTAGCAATTGTCGGCTTTGAAACCCTAACGACGTCCACTGTGAAGCCCTAGCAACTGTCGGCTTCAAACCCTAAAAACCATCGGCCTCGATTCAAACTTGTCGGCCTCAAACTCCTCTGCCACCTTCTTCTCCTTCACGTAGCTTATTTCCGTGAAATAGCAACACGTCACGATATCGTGACACTTTTTGTGTCCGTACACCTCCTTGGCTTTGTCGTCACGAAATCGTGACCTTTTTGGCCGTTGACAGCTTTGCCTCCGTTCTTGTCGCGATATCATGACACTTTGATCATTTGCTGACGTCATCATCATTCTTGTCGTGAAATCGCGACGCTTTCGGCTTCTGGTGGCTTTTCTCGCAACCTATCACGAAATCGTGACACTTTCAGCTTTCGCTGACGTCATCCGCATTCTTGTCACGAAATCGCGACGCTTTCGGCTTTCGTACATTTTGTGCTTCATTCAGTAGCGAAATCGCTACAACTTTGCCTTGTGCTTCCAACTTACTTCTTCTTGAGAAATTTTGACTTGTGCCTTACAATTTCGACTTGAAGTATGATTGCTGCAACTTTGATGTCTGCACTTTAGACCTGTAGCGAAATCGCTACACCTTTGTTTTGCGCATCTTTTACTCGTAGCGAAATCGCTACACCTTTACTTTGTGCTTTTGCAGCTCGTAGCGAAATCGCTACACCTTTACTTCATCTCTTTGCAACTCGTAGCGAAATCGCTACACCTTTACTTTGTGCCTTTGCAGCTCGTAGCGAAATCGCTACACCTTTACTTGGTCTTTGTAACTTGTAGCGAAATCGCTACAACTTTTTCACTTAACACTTTCTCCCGATTTTTGCCAGTGAAAAGTCAACATGTAGCGAAATCGCTACAGTTTCTCAACTTGACTTCTTGGCCTCCGACTTGTCATGAAATCGTGACAGTTTGACTTGCGCCTTCACTCTCCTTACTTCCGTCATGAAATCGTGACATCTCCGGCTGCACTTTCTCTCTCCTCATTTTCGTCGTGATATCACGACATTTCTGGCTACACTTTCTCTCTCCTCACTTTCGTCGCGATATCACGACATTTTTGGCTGCACTTTCTCTCTCCTCACTTTCGTCGCGATATCGCGACATTTCTTATTGCACTTTCTCTCTCTTCCGACTTGTCGCGAAATCATGACAGAAAACATGTCGCGATATCGCGACAGTTTTCTAACTTGTCTTTTTCTTCAAATTTTTTCTATCTTCTCGCATCTGAATGACTTCGATCTGCCTACCCACTGCATCCTTGGATCTAACTGCCTGTGTTGACAACAATGACAACCTTCTTGCAACACCTTGCTCAACAATCTCCCCCTTTGGAATTGTTGGCAACACCTGTATACATTCCTGTAACTCTTCTCCCCCTTTGTCAATAATACCAAAGGGCTGCATGCAGACTCTCCCTGTGTCCATCCTCACACTTCTCAGGCACAATTTGACTCCCCACGAGTTCATCCTCACGCACTCAAGTGCTCCCCCTGAGAAAGTGATCCCTGTAGCTAGTCACTTCTTAGGAAGTGTGACTACTCCTAATTTGCTCCGAAGATACTCAAATACTTCCTTGGGCAAAGGTTTTGTAAAAATATCTGCTACCTGTTCTGTAGTTGGGACATAGTCCAATTTAACTTCTCCTTCTGCAACTTTTTCTTTCAAGAAATGATACCTTATAGCAATGTGCTTTGTCCGGGAGTGCATTACTGGATTCTTAGAAATATTGATTGCACTGGTGTTGTCACACTTTACTGATATTGGTTCACTAAAATTAATACCTAGATCTTTCAAGGTTTGTTTCATCCACAGAACTTGTGTGCAACATGTTGCTGCTGCAATATATTCTGCCTCAGTGGTAGATAAAGACACTGACTCTTGCTTCTTACTATGCCATGCAACCAATCTGTCCCCCAAATAGAATGCTCCTCCACTGGTACTCTTTCTGTCATCAACACATCCAGCCCAATCTGCATCTGAATATGATATAAGAGTGAAATCTTTGCCTTTTGGATACCACAACCCATACTCCATGGTGCCTTTGAGATACCGAAAAATCCTTTTAACTGTTGTTACATGAGTCTCTTTGGGACTGGCCTGAAATCTGGCTACCATGCAAACTGCTTGCAGAATATCAGGTCTGGTTGCAGTTAAATATAGTAAGCTTCCTATCATTGATCTATACATGGTTTGATCTACAGGTGGAGATTTGTCTTCTTTACTCAACTTGCAGCCTGTTGTCATGGGCGTGCTGATTGGCTTACTGTCCTCCATAGTGAACCTCTTTAGCATTTCTTTCACATATTTGATTTGAGAAATGAATATACCTTTCTCATTCTGATTAACTTGTAACCCCAGAAAGTAAGACAGTTCACCAATCATTGACATTTCAAATTCATTCTGCATCTTGTTTGCTAAGTCTTTACATGATTCATCTTTGTTGCTGCCAAATATGATATCGTCCACATAGACAACAAGAACAATGAGATGCCCATCTTCTGTTTTCACATACAGATTACTGTCCACTAATCCTTTCTTGAATCCCTGTTGAGAGAGATAATTATCTAGCCTAGCATACCATGCCCGTGGTGCTTGTTTTAATCCATACAGTGCTTTCTTTAATTTGCAGACAAGGTTGGGATCTTCACTGATTTGAAAACCATCTGGTTGTTCAATATATACCTCCTCTTCGAGTTTCCCATTTAAGAAGGCAGATTTTACGTCCATCTGATATACCCTAAAGTTTTTGTGAACTGCTAAGGCCAAAAACATTCTAATTGCTTCTAATCTGGCCACTGGAGCAAATGTCTCTTCAAAATCAATGCCTTCGACCTGTGCATATCCTTTACAAACCAGTCTTGCTTTGTTCCTAATGACCTGTCCGTCTTCATTTAATTTGTTTCGAAATATCCACTTGGTGCCGATTACATTCTTGTTTGCAGGTCTAGGTACTAACTCCCAAGTTCTGTTCTTTTCTATCTGATCTAACTCTTCATTTATTGCCTTCATCCAGACTGACATCTTTGCTTGCTTCATCTATGTTTTTGGGCTCAATGCTGGATAAAAGAGAGTAATTACTTATTACTTTATTTCTTGTCTGAATGCCAGCTGTGGGATCTCCAATTATTTGGTCTCTAGGATGATTTTTCTGCCAATTGCCCGTTTTGAATTTTCTATTTTCTTGCATCTCTGAGTCATCTGATAAGTCATCTGTATCAGCCGTAGATGTATTTTCTGTGCCATGTACTTCATCAACTTCAATTACTTCTTCGTAGATTGGGTAGTTTTCTTGAAAATTAACTATTTGTTTCCTCCCTTCATCGAATTTAACATCTGCACTGTCCACAATTTTCTTGAGTCTCTTGTTGTAGCATTTGTAAGCTTTGCTATGTGGAGAATAACCAACAAACACACCTTCATCTGCTCTATCTTCAAACTTTCCAAGGTTGTCATCAGTTTTTCTGATGTAGCATTTATAGCCAAATACTTTGAGATGTTTTGTTGTTGCTTTTCTACCAAACCACAACTCATACGGTGTTTTGCATTCATGAGTTCTTAACATATACCTGTTTTGAATGTATACTGTTGTGTGAACTGCTTCTTTCCAGAATCTATCTGCTATTTTGCTTTCTGCCAGCATGGTGCGTGCCATTTCTTGAATTGTTCTGTTCTTCCTTTCTACTACACCATTCTGTTGAGGAGTTCTGGCTGCTGAATATTGTCTCCTGATACCATATTTTTCATAGTATTCTAAAAATTCATTCGAAATGAATTCTCCTCCTCTGTCTGATCGCAAGCATTTAATCCTTTTCCCTGTTTCATTCTCGACTAGCTTTTTGAAGGTTCTGAACATTTCAAAAGCTTCTGTTTTATCTTTTAGGAAGAATATCCATGTCATTACGGAAAAATCATCAATACACAGACATAAAGTATTTGTCGTCGTTTATGCTTTGAGTCCTCATGGGTCCGCATAAGTCTGTGTGAATGAGTTCCAAAGGCCTCGCTAGTATGGTATTCTTTTGTTTTAAATGAAACTCTGGTCTGCTTTCCCTTCTGACATGAAGCACACACATTGTTTGCAGGTTTCTTAATGGTTGGAATATCTCTCACTGCTTGTTTAGAGCTGATTCTTACCAGATTATCAAAACTTATGTGTCCAAGCCTCTTATGCCACAACCAGTTCTCTTCTTCTTGTCCCATGAAGCACATACCTTCTGAAGATTCTGAGAGAGTGTATAGGTTGCCAGACGTCCTTGAGCCGGTTGCTATCAATTTCCCACTGTTTATCTTTCTGACTTCACAACCCTGCTTCTTGAAAACCACTTCATGTCCTTTATCACAGATTTGACTCACACTTAACGGGTTATGTTTCAAACCATCCACATATAAAACTTCTTCTGACTTGATTTTCCCTTCACTAATTTTGACCGATCCTTTACCTATTATTTTGGCTCCATCATTATTGCCGAACTTCATAGAACCACCCTCATATTTCTGTAGATTTTCAAATTTCTGTTTATCACCTGTCATATGACTTGAGCAACCACTATCAAGAATCCACGGTACATATTTATTCTGAGCTCTAAAAGCTGTCTGCACTATTAAAGATTCCTGTTCTTTTTTGAGTTGTTCCTTTTGTTTCCATTCTGTCTTAACCGTGGTGTTGGGTTCTAGCTGGGATTTCCCCTTTTCAGAATTTTGCACATATCCTTCAGAAGAAATTCTATTGTGTTTTGCCTTATATGGTTGAGTTCTTCTTTTATGAGATTGATATGGAACAGAAATACTACGACAGTTTCTGGCAATATGCCCGAAGTTGTGACACTTAAAACATTCTACTGCATAACTCATTAGAGGAGCAAAAGCATTTTTACTAGTGAAACTTCTTGGACCTATATTGTATTTGCAGTCAACAATTTTATGCCCATAACCATTACATTTAAAACAAAAACCATAGAAATAATGATTGAACCTGAAAGATGGTCTTGGCCAAGTTGTTGCAGGAGCCTTAGATCTTCTTTTCTTTTGATGTATGACCTTGGTAAAGCCATCATTGTCAGCTGCTATTTCAGGACTGGTATTACAACTTTCTTTTGCTTGATTTGTTTTTCTTTCCACAACCTGTTCCTTGTCTTTACTCTTTTCACTTTCAACATTGCTTGCCTTTGGTCCACTTGATGATTCTCCTTCAGTAAAGCCCAGACCAAATTTGATACCTGTGGATCTTTGATCGCTTAGAATTTTGTCCAGCTTCATCGAACTTTCTTCACGCTTTAAATGACAGTTGATTTTTCGATCCAGCTCTTGTATCTGTATTCGGAGACTAACATTTTCTTCTTCCAATTTGCAGCAGTAATCTATCTTCATGGTTACCTGTATTTCAAGATCTTCGAACATTTTCTTGTATTCTTCTGTCTGTGTTTTTAGACTGGCTATAATGTCATTTGCATCCTTAAGTTTCCTTGACAGTTTTTCATTCTTCTTTTTCTCAGATTTCCATTCCATGAGAGCAGACACCAACTCACCCTCTAAATCAACTTCAGCCTCATCTTCTTCAATAGATACTTCAGAGTTCATTCCCTCTCTATTTTCTATGTTTTCTGCCTCTTCTGATTCGTCTATTTCAAACGCCATAAATAGAGCCTCACCTGTTCCTTCCTCAGAGTTTTCACTAGAACTGTCCTCTGAAGATTCTGCATTTCGGGAGATAAAGCTTTTCTTTTTGAAATTGCCTTTTCGAAGTTTGTTTTCTTCCTCCATTCACCTCTTTCTTGATGCTTAGTTTCTTCACCTTTGTTCTTGTTATTGATAGGACATTTGGTAGCAAAGTGTCCAATGCCTCCACAATCGAAACATTTAAGAGGTAGCTTCCCTTTGTATTTTCCTTTTCCTTTCTTCAGTTTTCTTACAAAATTTGCTTCCATTTCATCCGAATCATTCTCTTCTTCAGATTCTTGTTTTGTGCTTTTGCCTTTTAGAGCTTTGAAGGCTGCTTCTCTATCAGTGGGATTAGATCTTCCTATTCTCATTTCAAAAGCAGTCAAAGAACCATGCATCTCATCCATACTAAAATGATTTAAATCTTTGGCTTCTTCTATGGCAGAGACTTTTGAATCAAATCTAGAAGGAAGTGATCTCAATACCTTTTTCACGATAGCAGCATCGGTTAGTTCTTCACCAAGACCTCAGATTGAATTCGTGATCCCATTGACTCTTTGCATGAAAGTCTCTATGTTCTCATCATTGTCCATCTTTAAAGATTCGTATTGAGCTCGATGTGCTTGAAGTTTGGCCTCCTTGATCCTATCATCTCCTTCATGAATTTTCTCTAGTTTATCCCAGATGTCTTTTGCTGATTCACAATTTATGACTTTGACTAGCTCACTGTCAACTAGTCCACACATAATAGCATTTCTTGCTTTTGAATCACATTCAAATGCCTTTTTACCTACAGTGTCCGTTGGAGCGGTGGCAGGAGCTTTGTAACCATTAACTACCGCACCCCAGATGTCAAAGCCCAAAGCACTGAGATATGTTTGCATTCTAATTTTCCAGAATGCATAATTTGTCCCATCAAACATTGGTGCTTTGTTCGAAGAGAATCCTTCACCACTTGCCATTGCGTAACTTCCAAGATCACCTTAGCTATTTAAGCCTGTTCAGGTACTTGGCTCTGATACCAATTGTTGTAATCACAATGACACTGAGAGGGGGTGAATCAGTGTGTTCTTTAAAAACTTCTAAAATAATTAGATTTTAAAACCAACAGCAGTTTAAAGCAGATAAAAGAGATACTAAAAGCATCAAGAAAGCATCACACATAACACAACATTTTAACGAGGTTCACCAATGTGGCTACTCCTCAAAAGACTGCTTGGACTACCATCCAAATCCAATCAATGCAAAGCTACAACTTTACATAATCCTTTACCAGCACCAACTGGAAGGAGCACCAACCCCTTGACTTTATCTGCTACAATAGAATGGAGCACCAACTCCTATTTTACCAGCACCTACTGGAAAGAGGCACCAACCCCTTATGCCAAGCTACAACTTGGAAGATAATAATAAAAATTGCAGAATAAAACTTTCACCTTAATTTTCATGATCTGCCATTTTTTTGCATTCTTGTGTGTTTGCATTCTGCTACTTCTGCGCAAAATGATTCGCACTATCCGACAGCTTCTTTATAATTCTTTGCGCTCTCTGTCGTATTCAGTTTATCGATTACTTCTGTAAACTGCGCACTGTCACTTCGGACTTAGAACACGACTTCTGCATATCGCGCTCTTATCATCCATGCACTTCACGATCTGCAGATCCGAATTACGACTCTGCACTTTCCTCAACCGAACTTGATGCAATCACCCTTCTCGCACTTACACATTATCTCATCGCTATATTCTCTATACTGCCATTCCAAAGAACTAACACTTTTCTCACTCTCTGGATCGAAACGACTTGCTCTCGGCTTCACGCGAACTTGTTTCGCACCTTTCACATCTATTGCACACCTTAACCTCGCAACAGACCCCCTTTTTATAGAAGAGAATCCCATATCAAACATCTTCGGCTGTCACTTAAAGACGTCGGCTGCAAACCCTAATGAAGTCAACATGAAACCCTAGAATTTTTTTGGCTGATTAACCTTTGTGATTGTCGGCTGCAAACCCTAAAAACTCTCATCGTAATAACCCTAAAAAGTGTCGACTTTAAAACCCTAAAGTTGTTCGTTGTAAAACCCTAACACATGTCGGCTTCAAGACCTCAAAGATGTCCGTTGTAAAACCCTAGCAATTGTCGGCTTTGAAACCCTAACGACGTCCACTGTGAAGCCCTAGCAACTATCGGCTTCAAACCCTAAAAACCATCGGCCTCGATTCAAACTTGTCGGCCTCAAACTCCTCTGCCACCTTCTTCTCCTTCACGTAGCTTATTTCCATGAAATAGCAACACGTCGCGATATCGTGACACTTTTTGTGTCCGTACACCTCCTTGGCTTTGTCGTCATGAAATCGTGACCTTTTTGGCCATTGACAGCTTTGCCTCCATTCTTGTCATGATATCGTGACACTTTGATCAGTTGCTGACGTCATCATCATTCTTGTCGTGAAATCATGACGCTTTCGGCTTCTGGCGGCTTTTCTCGCAACCTGTCATGAAATCGTGACACTTTCAGCTTTCGCTGACGTCATCCGCATTCTTGTCGTGAAATCGTGACGCTTTCGGCTTCCGTACATTTTGTGCTTCATTCAGTAGCGAAATCGCTACAACTTTGCCTTGTGCTTCCAACTTACTTCTTCTTGAGAAATTTTGACTTGTGCCTTACAATTTCGACTTGAAGTATGATTGCTGCAACTTTGATGTCTGCACTTTAGACCTGTAGCGAAATCGCTACACCTTTGTTTTGCGCATCTTTTACCCGTAGCGAAATCGCTACACCTTTACTTTGTGCTTTTGCAGCTCGTAGCGAAATCGCTACACCTTTACTTCGTCTCTTTGCAACTCGTAGCGAAATCGCTACACCTTTACTTTGTGCCTTTGCAGCTCGTAGCGAAATCGCTACACCTTTACTTGGTCTTTGTAACTTGTAGCGAAATCGCTACAACTTTTTCACTTAACACTTTCTCCCGGTTTTTGCCAACAAAAAGTCAACATGTAGCGAAATCGCTACAGTTTCTCAACTTGACTTCTTGGCCTCCGACTTGTCACGAAATCATGACAGTTTGACTTGCGCCTTCACTCTCCTTACTTTCGTCGTGAAATCGTGACATCTTCGACTGCACTTTCTCTCTCCTCATTTTCGTCGTGATATCACGACATTTCTGGCTGCACTTTCTCTCTCCTCACTTTCGTCGTGATATCGCGACATTTTTGGCTGCACTTTCTCTCTCCTCACTTTCGTCGCGATATCGCGACATTTCTTATTGCACTTTCTCTCTCTTCCGACTTGTCGCGAAATCGCGACAGAAAACATGTCGCGATATCGCGACAGTTTTCTAACTTGTCTTTTTCTTCGAATTTTTTCTATCTTCTGCATCTGAATGACTTCTGATCTGCCTACCCACTGCATCCTTGGATCTAACTGCCTGTGTTGACAACAATGACAACCTTCTTGCAACACCTTGCTCAACAGGATTTACCTCTATTTTATTCCTTCACTCTTCATTTCCTAGTGGCTTTGTCAAAGGTTTCTAAACTTGAACTATGTTTTTGCTTCTTTCTAGTCTTGGAATTCTTAATGGAAGACTCATGTCGACCTTCTAAGGAGGCCTCTATTGTATTAGGTCTTCCTAACTCTTTGACAAATTGTTTGGGTATATTTTGAGGTAATGACTCCTCTTTCACTTCTTTATCTTCCAAGTCTTGGGTTGCAATAATTTGTTGCATGGACTCTATTTCAAATTCTTGTTTTGATTCATATATTATATCTTCAATAATTTGGATTCTAAGAACTTTAAGGAATATTTCTTTCTCCCATTTGCTCATCCACTTGTTCTAGTACCTATCAAAATTATCATTGAACAGTTTATTTGTGCTATCAGGATTGGATTTCTTAATCAAGTTGCGCTCACAACATATTATCCATCATTTCTTAACCTTATGCTCTTCCCAAACCTTGTCCTCCATAATGGTATAAACCAACATTGGATCCAATATTTGGTCTTCATTTAATTATGGGTCATACACTTCCTCATATGTATAACACTTTCTCCATTCTATCATGTCTTGCATCTCCAAATAATTAATCGGTACCACTTTGTCTTCTGGGAGATTCCTAAATTCCTTGATTTTTGGCTATTATAAATGCCTAAATATGGTCATTTTAGTGTTTTTATTTAGCTTTTTGACCATGATATATTCAAGATCATAATTCCACATATGTGGCACTATTGGTAATTTTAGTACGGAGAGCTTGGATTCCAAGCCTTGATATTGTTATAGCTTCCTCCTAGACATATTTCTATGCTTCACCTTAATAATTATCTTAAATAGTTGTTCTTTCCTCTTTCCTTGTATGAGGGTTTTCTCTTCTACATACACTAGTCTACAGTATTTGAATTCAAACACCCAGTTAGTTATATAGTATAGTAGAAAGTATGGGAATTTGAAGAATTCATATACTCTGTTGATGGTGCCCTGCTCCAAGAAATACCAATCTCCTATCTCCCGTAATTTTTCCATGAGTTTTCCAATTGCTTTAACCAAAACGTATAAACACCTTCCATAAATTACTGCTAGTGTGGGTCCCAAGAATTCCTTGTTAAATTCAAGGTATAAAGAGCTATCTCTGAGAATGTAGATCTAGTCCTTTACTGAACATTCCTTGCCTTTCTTATCTATATTTTTTAGTGGGATGTTGGTCCTATTCGTAAATGTCATATAGTAGAAAAATAGCCAAGCTACATATGAGAATTATGTGAACATGCCACACTTTTTATCTTTCAATGACTTCAATTGGTCTTGAATGCTTACTGCAAGGAATTATGTCCAATACAATGTGATGGAACAAAATGCCTACATTACTATATTGGGCATGCCCAACTAGTATGGATAAATTATCACATCATTTATAAATCCCAATATTATTGCTAGCATGGATAAAATAGCATGTGCTTCATTAGAGAATTCAGCCAAACTCCTAGAATTATTCATATCATCATCTAGTAACTTACCTCCAATTTTGATAAGGTAGTACTAACCCGGAGAACTTTGTATAAACCTTCTTTGTTCCTCCACATCAATTTATTTCATTTGGGTATCTGAACCACTTGTGACTACAAATGCTATCTATATGGATTCTTTTTTAATATAAAATAAGGGCTCATAATTATAGTCATAGACTAAGGCAGTGTTTATATCATAGAACTTAGAAATTGCATGTATGAGCCTTAGGAATGGATGTACCCCTTATAGAAAAAATTAAATCATATTTAAGTGGTAGATTGCACCACCTAAGTGCACTCCATAAAATATCTTTACCCTTTCTTTGTAGTTGATTTGATTCATGTTTATTTTGGGATAAATTATAAGTATAAGATCTTGGATGTCTTCCAACTTTTGAATTAATTCATTGATGGATTTCTGTATGGCAACACTCTTATTGCCACATTTCATTATGATGACTTGAATTCTATATTGGTTTTTGCAACTACTCTTTTCCTAGTTCTTTGCAACTCCTATAATATTTTTTTGAGTAAATACTTCTTATACACATCCACCATGGGGATTGAACCCAGGTCACATCACCGATAATGCAAGTGGCATCCTTCCTGGTAGACCACACTCATGGGAATATAATGCTTTTATTTTGCAATCAATACTCTAGAATATGGTAAAAATATGGCACATCTAATATAAGACCCAAGAAATTATAATATTTAGGAATATCCGTCAGCGATTAGGTGACATTAATGCTTTTGTGAGGTGGATTGTGCATGCCAAGGAGTATTTTATAATGAAATAATTATCCACTTTGGGAGATTTGACAAGTTCAATTGGGGAAGGTGCCATCACCTTATGATAGCCAATTGTATTCTAAAAATTGATACCTAATAACCAATCAGTCTCTTCATGTTTGTATAATTTTAGTTAAGGCTACATAATATTGTGAACCTATGCCTTTTTAGCGGATATTACAAGGATCATCAATCATCAGTGCATTAATTTTCAACACTACATTTAGAAGGTCATCCTCCAATGGTTTTGAAGTATTTGCATTGGGTAGGGTGTCGAGGATCATTATTGTTTGAGAGACATGCCAGGGAACTTAATAATTCCTTAGACCTATCATCTAATGACTAAAAATATATGTGGTAAGAGTGTGCACAACCTAAGGCATAAAAAAAGCTAATATTCTAATACCATTTTTTGCACATTTATTTGATGTGGGGTCAGTTCCTTAAGGTAAGGAAAAAATGTGTACTTTATACATAATGTATAGGTGTTATATTTACATGTATACAAGTAAGATGCTACTTGTCCTATGCAAAATGCTTGAGATACTGACCATTTAAACAAATTCAATAGTAAACAACTATCCAACTACCACAACTGAAGGATGGTTGACATTTTTCTCTACTCTATTATGTATGGGATATACCATATAGGATCAAATCCTTCATGTGTGCCAAATTTTACTTTTTCTAAGTCTAGTTTGAGCATCAGATCATCCTCCTCAAAATTAATTGCTATTTTTGAAGGGTACAACTCCCCCTAGTCGGTATCTCTAATGGAAATAAATGCTAGAGATTATGAATTTATCAGAAGTATAGCCACTCCTTCATAAATCCATGGATAGAGTAGTGTCTTCAAATCCCTTTCAAATCCTATTTATTTAGTCTACAATACTTGATCTAGTATCAAATACCAATTTCCAAGGTTATTTTCAATGTTCCTCTTGATGATTTTTAGAATATTTTTGTAGGTGGATTCTACTAGAAGTTGTAAATTTCCTTGAAGATAGTAATAAATATTTTGGTATATTTCATATTCCCTTTCTAGATCTGAGCTCTTTACTTTTATAGAAGATCCAACATTGTCTAATATTATGGTGGTTGGAATCTAGAGTCCAAGGATTAGTTATTTAAGAAATTTAATCACCATATCTTGCTCAGGATGCTTTGTAGCTTATTGTTTCATCAGAACCCCAATTTCTGAATTTTCTAGTCTCAATTTATATTGAAATGGCTTTTCATCTAGTAATAGCTCTATGCTGCATTGAATGTTATCTTTGTAGTATATTTTATAATTGTCATAAGTCCATGCTATAACATCATTAAATTCCTTGCACAATCCCATAACTTGATTGATTTTTTCTAAGAAATGAACACTGATATTGATGTCCCTTTTAGGCTTCATATGTATTTCCTTATAACTATTGTTGTCAAAATTTATCCTAAGCAATCGATCTATAATTATTATCACATGGATTCTCTAAAGTCATCATTTCTTCGGGCATGATTTACTTTTTTTCACCACCTTGCTCTCCTTCCAATGGTTGATCATTCCATATTTGATGTTGATTAGGAGTTTCACTCGCTATAATTATAATGTCTACCATTTCCAGCCTTGTGATTGAGTAAGTTCCTATCCCTGTTTCAATAATGGCATTGAAATATTTCATGGAAAACTTATCTTCTAGTTTTGGGTCATCCAGTACTTCTCCCACTAAGTCTGTTTCTTGAGTGATCAAGTTCATCGTATCCATTTGTGACTCTTCTTCAAGCCTCTAAATATGAAATGAGGATAGTCTTTTAGAGTGTATCTTGACTATTTTTCCCTTTAAAAGAATTTCCATATAGTAATAATAAAGGGACATGTAACCTCAAAATTTAGAAGTGAATTCTCTTGATAGGTACACCCCAAAATAGGGATCCAAGTCCACCACCATAATTTCTTGAATAATGGTGATTTGGGATATTCTATGAAATTTTAATGGGGTATCCTTGATTACTCCAATAATTCTCACTAGTTTTTCATCCAATTGCAACACTCTAAGAATGCTTCTAGTGTATTTTATACTCATTATTTCATAGACTACATTGGGCGTGATAGTGGTGGTTGCTTGGATTCAATCATGCAATTATGTACCACCCACCATTCCATTTTTAAGGATAGATAAAAAGGAGATGACATGTTCTTTATTGTTATTTAAGTAGGGTGGCCCTAAGATAAATTCAGCTCTATTGGTTATTTCCCTTATTTTTTAATATATTTGAGAGAGGCTTACAATAGATATATTTGTTTAGGAATGAGGAGTGCATTATACATGTTGATTTTATATGGGGTTTTCTCTAGTTCCTCTATAATATTAAAAATAGAAGAATCTGATTGTTTTTTTAGCTACTTCATAGGTTCCTCACATTTATCCTTATAATACTGGGCCACTTTAATCCTTTGATTTTTGGTTAGGGAAGGATACCTTAATTTATCTTTTACTTGCTCTCTTCCTTCACCCTCCTTAGCTCATTTTTGTTGTTGTTATATTACCTTTTGGGTCATGCAAGTAGGGGTACCTCCTTATTTAGAATATCTCTTAATTTAGTAGGCACCTTAAAAGGATCTAACTTTTTAGTATCAATGGAAAGATATTTCTTCCCAAATATGATAAGGATCACCACTTGTTCTTCAACTGGAACCATGAAGTTGTATTCATATGATTTCATCATCATGTTCACTTGCTCTTTTTGTGCATTATCTACTTTCTCAATGGTAATTTTTTGAATGTAGTGTTGATACATCATGCATATGATTTCACCAGTAAACAAATGAATATTTTGAAGAAGAAGGTTCTTCCCCTTAATTAACATACATGACATTCATTATTTCTAGGGGATTGCTAGTGGAAGTAGTTTGATCTCATATGACAAAAAAAACCTTTATGGCTAAAAGTTCCTATTAGATTCTCGTCTCTTCATGGCTATGATTTTATTTGTGATATTCTTAAAGAATATTATCATTTTATAGAGTTATACTTTTTAGGAATCTAGGGCTGATAATGCTAGAGTAGTAGCCGATGCTAGGAGTAGTGGGACTATCGAGGGAGTAGGCAACACTTATTGAGTTAGAGTAGTAGGCCAGGATAGGACATTGACCATTTGGGTGTATACCAGGAAAGATATTGGGGGAACCTAAAATGATGTTTGTTGTTGAGGAAGTTCTAGGTATACAGGCATTACAATTTTTAGAGGTAGTCTTCCTATAGTGATAAAGTCTTTCTTAGCTCTTATTACTTCTGTAAAAACCTCTAGGAATATTTGTACATGGGATTACCTTATGTACATCCCTATATTAGAATAAATTTCCCTTAAAAAGTGGTACATTACCTATTTGTCAATTGGGCGTATGCCTTGCAATAATCTCTTCCATATTCAGATGAATATGATATTGAAGTCTACGATTTCCTCTTATGGATATCTTTAGAAGCTAGTGAATTGGTTCGTAAAAGAGAAGAGGTTTACCTACTCATTGAATTCTTCAATAAATTTATTATCTAGTTCATTCCATCAATTTATGGTTAGGTGTGGCAAGGTTATGTACCAATATAACATATTTAATTTTAATGACATTGCCATAGCCTTATCATGATGTCTTCATCTTGGATATTATGTATGAAAACTAATATTGACACATCTTGGTAATGTTGATACACCATTTTACCAGTGCTATCATATGTTGGTAGCATTTTTAGGGAAGTCTAAGGAATGTGATTCTAGGCCGATATATTCAGAGGTCCAACATGGTTCTAGGTTGGGTAATTCTAATTCAGGTTTACAGTCATTATTATTGTTGCAAGAGGATGGGGTATTGGATTTGGGTTAATAGAAACTAGAGTGGTTGCGTTGGTCAGATCTACTACTAGAACTAGAGATGATGTTGAAATAGGTGAATAGATTGGATGAGTTTTAAAATTTCCAAACTATAGTTCTGGGAATTCAATGGATTTCTCAAATTCTCTAGCTACTTATCTTGTGATCATATATCTTGTAGCTTAGTGAAATATGAATATGTCAGCATTTTCTAGGTATCGATGGATGGAGTCACTACATGATGAAGATTATGGATCAAAATATAATATCACGAAGTTCTATTTTGATCTAAAAGCAACTGGTCTTAAGATATGGATATCTAGATTTGAGGGAATTCACCAAGAGATTTTGGTGAAATATGATAATACATGAAATCACCTATCCTTGTACTATCCAACGAAGGGATATTTGGGTCCCACCGAGCATTCCAAAAACTATTGGTCAGAAAATATGTTTAATAAAAAGGTTTGTGCATCCACAAACCTTGACCAACATTGAAATATTGAGGAGCTCGTGAGAACCATAGCATTCAATATTTGGAGGAGATCAATTCCTTGTAGTCCTAGATAACTATTCCTAAAACTAAGAGGTAAAAGGGTGTTAGAATAAATAAAATAAAATTTAGCCAAAAATTAAAGTGGTATCGATTAAGTAACATCAAGACACATTCAATAACAAGAACACACAACTAAACAACCAACCATATAATAGACTAGCTAATTGCACAAACAATAACAAAGTAGTTTATCTTAATCTATTGTATCTTAATGAGACAATGAATTCTAGATAAGTAAATGAGTACAACAAAAATCGAGGATTCATAATTATAACCATAAGCATTTAATATGCTTAAATTAGAAATATGCAGCCATAAATACATACATTCAAACTCTACAGATGAATCAAACTAGAGGCCATACAATAGTCCATTTATATTAATATGTAATGTCTATATTTACACATGAATTGTAAAATCCTTAGAACCAACCAATATTAATTCTACAATATTGTATATATAGAAATTCTACAATCGTATAATTATCAAAAAACATCAGGATTTAGAAATTAAATATTGTTGTGTTAGAGTTATTGTTGGAAATTTTGAGTTAGTTGTGTTGTCATTGATATCAAGAGTCAATATCAAGAATCAGTGTAGGACTTGGCAAAATAAGGGTTAAAATATTTATATTTTAATCCCAAGAGATTTGGTTTAAGAGCTTCACATGATTGGTCAAAAGGACGGTTAAATACCCTAAAGAAAAGGCCTAAAGGAAATAATATTATAATATTAAAGGTTAAATTAAAGCTTAAGATAATTTATAAAAAAATTATAATATTTATATTATAAATTAATTAACAAAAATAATATTATTAAAACCCAAAGTTGGGTTGGGTGCATATTTAATTTAAAATTTTATTCCCCTACTGATGTTCAAAGGATAGAATCATATGGTATAAATACCATACCATTTGTCTCACAAATGTAAGTCTTTGAATATTAATGCACATGCGAGTATTAGAAGTGGAATGCAAAAAAATTGTGAGCAAAGGACAAAGAGGATATGCATTTTTTATTTGCAGCCAAAATTGTGACGAAAAAAGTGACCAAGGAATAAAGCCTTATCACCAACCAATTGATTGGGCTAGTGGCAAGCCCTTGGTATGTAAGGCATTAGGAGTGCAAAGGTGATGCATTTGAGTCTCGATGGCAGTGAAGGGATAAAGTATTTTTGGCTTTGGTGCTATTTGGAGAAACAAAGCACTCAAAGTGATTTTTCCTCCCACATGAGAACCTAACTCATGTGGTAGCTAGGCCACGACTAGGGCATAGGGGGTGGCTTAACCTGGGATCGAGTCCCACCAAGGAGCACGTGAGGTATTTAATTTTTGTTTTAATAAAAGCACATGGTCTATGGTCTATGGTTGCTTGGTGGCGCTATTTGAAGTGCATGGTTTGAAATTGCTTTGTGAGAACTATTTTAGCACGTGGTGTGATTTGATTAATTAAGCACCTAGGGAGTTAAAAGGAGGGTAAGGTAAAATATTTTTTACCTTAGAAAAAAGGTGGTAAATAGTATTATTGAAGGTTAAAAGTAAATTTCATTGTTTTTGTTTTATAAATTCAATTATTTTAGAAATGTAATTTTTGAGTAGGGAGACATAAGTAGGATTCTGGATTAATTCATACATCAAATTTCTTAAAGGAGTTATAGTTAAACTAAGTGAAAATTTGTGATATCTAACCATTGAGATTGGAAAATAGGTTGATTGTGATTGAGATAGGTTTTGAGTTCATTTATCCATAAAGTAAAATGTATGGGTATATCTTCCTTATGAGTGAAATATTGTTGGATTGAATGTTGTGAAATACAAAGTTAGAGTGAAAAGGTTTTGTTTGATAACCATTATTACAAATTTTTGTGTGATTTTTCACATGCAGGATTGGTAAATGGTTGTGAGGAAAATTGAGTGTGATATTGAGAACTATCTTGAACTAGGGTTTGTGAAAGAACATTAGTATCATTGTTATGTGATATTAAGAACTATCTTGAACTAATGTTTGTAAAAGAACATGAGTATCATTGTTATGTGATATTGAGAACTATCTTGAACTAGAGTTTGTAAAAGAATATGAGCATCATTGTTATGTGATATTGAGAACTATCTCGAACTAGGGTTTTTGAAATATCATGAGTATCATTGTTATGTGAATTTAGAATCATCTTGAGTCAAGGTTTGAGTTCCATAGTGTGAGTTGTTTAAAGCATTATGAAACACTTTTTTAGGGTTTGTAAGCAAGTTGTGTTTCATTGAGTGATTGTTTGAGTGGAGTTGATTGAGCATAGTTGATTGAAAGTGTTGGAGTGATAGTTCAATTCTGTGAATCAAATTGTTCTTTATTCTAAACTAATTTGAAAAAGAGATTTAAAGTGATTAAGTGTTTTTATGAGTGTGAAATATTATGAGTGAAACTTATTTGTGGGATTGAAGAGGTTTTTATGTGAGAGATTGAGTTGAGTTTTGTATGCAAGTTTTGCAATTGATTTGAATAAGCTTTTGTGAAACCTATTGAACATATTTGAGTAAGTCCTAGAGGGTACTTATGGATAAAATTGAGTAAGATTTTGTGAAAGCTTAAGGACGTATATGTGTGATATTTTGTGGAAGATTACAAGAATATTTGAGGTAAGTCTTGGTGAATGACTTGTTGAGCAAAATGGAAAATTTCTAGTGAGGAATTGTTGAGCATATTTGAGGTAACTCTTAATGAAGACTTGCTAAGCATATTGGACAAGTTATAGTGAGGACTTGTGGATAGATTTGATGCAAGTATTTAATAAGACTTGAGAGTAGAGTTTATTGATTGATTTATTCAAACCTTGAGTTAAGGTTCGGTATAGATCTAGTAGAGTTGATTTGTGAGTAAGTAAAGTTTTTTAAAAAAACCTTGAGGATATATTTGAAGATAGAGTTTGGTGTAGACATGAGGATAGACTTGTACTAGACCAAAGACAAATATTGAGCAAATTTGTGCTATATAAAAGGACTATGTTTAGTGCATATTTAAGATAGATATTGAGCAAATTTATTCTAGACCTAAGTACTGTGTTTAGTGCAAGTTGGATATAAATATTTAGTAGATATAAGAGCAATATTTGGATGTGATAGAGTAGAGGATAATAGTCTCTAGTGGATAGAGATCCATTATCTAGGATAGTGAGGATAGAGGTATTCTTAATGAGGAAAATAGTCTTCAGTGGAAAGAGATCCACAAGACAATGCAGTGGAGGCAATAGTCTTCTAGAGGATCACCAGCCAGATCAGAGGAGAAGGAGTTCTCCTATGGGTTGGTGTCCATAAACTAGTAAATGGGATTGGTGTCTCCTATGGATAGATATCCATGAACTTGATTAGGGTATTGGTGTCTCCTTTCGATAGAGGTCCATAAATATTGTAATAAGAAATGATTCCCAAGATATTTGTTGAGAAAATTATAGCAAAATATTTTCTCTATGGAGTAGCCCACATTGGGTGAACCACATTAAATTGATATATCTATTGTGTGTGGTGATTTGTGTATTGCTTTGATTATTGTTGTTGATATTGTCATTGATATATTAGATAATATTGTTTGAGAAAAGAAAAGTAAAAAATGATCTTATACTATTCACCCCCCACTCAGTATAAGCTTATTTTATTTAGGTACTTCTAGTTGGTTGGAATATTCAAACGTATGGTTTCTCCAAATGCTTCATTATGGCTTGTCGATATAACCAAAATTTGTGTTATGTTGACTAGTACCAAATTTAGTGCTTGCGTTCGATTCATTACTTTGTGCTGATATTTTTTGGTTGAGTTAGACTATCACCTGCATGATGTTATGAGGATAAGAATCTTATGAATATTCTTTTCATAGATTATATTATCCTCCAAGTGTCCTAATATGGCAATAATCCCTATGCAAGTGGTCCAAAACTAAATTTGATTAGGCCTGATACCAAGCTTATGCATTGTGAAGTCATGATATCATATGTTCGACATCCTAGATGACTTTAGCCAAGTAGAGGTGGTTCATTAACATCAAAAAATGTTTCTCTCATTATTTGGCAACATCTAGTACTAGATCGAGGATTGGGTACCCATATGAGAATTCAATAGAAAAAATCTTTCGAGCCTTCAAAATTGGATCCCAACAATAGACCAGGGAATTAATGTCCTTTCAGGCTCTGATTGGGTAAAAATATTTTGACCTCCTCTAGATTCCATGTTTGTTGACCTTCGTTCTCTCGGTAGGCAGTTGGTCATCTTATGGATTTCGAAAGGGTACAAATATTTCGATGGAATTCAAACTTAGCCAAATTTGCATTAAATGCATAAATATTCTCTTTTATGCAATGTATTTATTTTCAACATCTTTTTTCCAAAGTGCATGTGGATAGCGTTCCAAAAATACCCACAATAATAATTATTATATTTATCTTGGTTTACTTGCAAATATCGAGGTGAGTGTGTTAAACTTGTTTAAAAGGGTATCAAACTATAGCTAAGGATTATCCGTAATTATTTTTAAATTGCAAAGACCTTTAGGGATTCATTTATGGTCAAGTAATGATGTTAAAATTTGATTTGAAAACTTAGGCAAGCATTATATTAACTAAGGGATGTAATTTGAATGTTATGTATCCAACAATGATGTAGGAAGCCTTTCTAAATATTTTGTGTATGTTATATACTTGGTATTCATGTTGTGCTTGTAATATTTTTGTGTAGCTAGAAAATAAGCTCATATACACAATAAACTTACATAAAATTTTAAGGTTTAAGTTTATAGTGAAAGTTAATTGTTATTCAAGAGCCATTCATTTATTAAACTGGGAGATTGGTCATTGATATAGTGAAACCATTACTAGCATAAGTAATGAAAGAGCATTAATTTAGAAAATGCACTTAGAGTAACCTAATTATATCGCTTGTGTATGAGTTGTGGGATTATACATTATATTAAAAATAACTACGATTTTCTAAATATGGGGTGTTTGATATTTTTGTTGAATCTTCAAACCAATGAATTTTGCTATGGACGGATCTATCATTTCAAAATATTGTTTCAAATCATCTTTTACTACATTAATAATTTTCTCTAAGCTTCTTGTTATGATCAGACCATATACATATAACTCTAGAATCACTATATCAAAACCATTGCTCTTAATATAAATATTCGCATCTAAAGGACTTATTTTGAATCCATGCTGCACTAGGTGACTATCTATCTTGATAGACTAAGATCGAAGAGCTTTTTTGAGCCCATACAAGGATTTGGTCAATTTGCAAACTTTATGTTCTTACCATTCAACCACAAATCCTTCTGGTTGGGTCATGTATACTTCTTTTTGTAATTCGCCATTCAAGAAGGCACTTTTCACATCCATCTGATGTAACTTCCACCCAAATTGAGTTGCCATGGCATAGAGGACTCGAATGGTAGTCATATTTGTAGTAGGAGCAAAAGTATCTTCATAGTCTATGCCTTCTTTCTGAGCATAGCCCTTTACAACAAGACGGGCCTTATGCTTATCAATAGTACCATCTGCTTTATACTTTACTTTGAACACCCATTTGTAGCCAATGGGCTTCTTTCCTGTAGGCAAATTGACTAGCTTCCATGTATTATTCTTCATGAGAGATGTGTGTTCTACTTCCATAGCAAACTTCCACTGAGGCTCATTAAGTGTATCTTGAACTGCTACAGACTCATTTTCATCCAATGTTGTCATATAAACCTATTTTTTATCCATATTTGTGTCTCTATCTTCCTTTGTATCTACAGATATATCATCAAAATATTGACAAAGCTCATCAACCTCTGAATATGATGCCTCTGCTCTTCTCTATTGTGTCATACTCTAAGTGCATGATCAATCTTGAGTTAGATATAGAAGTGTATTGAGTTTAGAATATCTCAATGTACTAGTATACCATTTTGGAACCTTCTTTGGAGATGAGCTTTATTTCTTAGGTTCTTCTTCTACTTCAAGGTATACATTTGTAGATGTGATATATGATGTGGAAGCTTCATCAAATACTACATATCTACTTATATTTGTTTTCTTGGTTATAGGATCTATCAAGTGATATCCCTTTGAAAAATCATCATAACCAAGAAAAATACATTGCAAGGTCTTCTCATCTAACTTCTTTCTTTTCTATTTTGGGATGTGCATGAATGCCTTACATCCAAAAATCCTCATATGAGAAATGGAGGGTTTCTTACCACTCCATGCTTCTTGCTACGTTTTGCCTTGTAGAGCTCTGCTGGGTGCTCTATTTAGGAGGTATGATGTTGTGTTCACTACTTCTGCCCAATACTTATAATCAAGATGTGCTCTCTTTAGCATACATCGAACCATTTCCACAATGTAACAATTTCTCCTCTCTACAACTCCATTCTGTTGAGGTGTATATATTGTAGTCAGTTGTCTCTTAATCGCATGTTATTTCAAAAATGATGAAAAATCTTCAAAGGTGTATTCTTCGCTCGATCTGAGTGGAGGGTTTTGATGAAACATCCTGAATCCTTCTCAACAAGTTTCTTGAACTGTTGAAAGTATGAAAAAACCTTTGATTTCAATTAAAGAAAGAGCACCCACATATTTCGTGAGTAATCATCAATAAACAATTGAAAATACTTCTTTCCACCATAGCTGGTTGGCATAGGACCACACAAATCAATGCATACCAACTCTAAATATTTTTTAGCTCTAGAAGAGCTAGATTCAAAAGGTACTCAGTGTTTATTCTTTGCTAAGCAATTCGAGCAAACTGGTAAGACATGGGAGATGCAAGGAAGTCCACTCACCATCTCATATTTGTGCAATTCAAGCAAATATCCTGAACTGATATACCCATAATTTCTATGCCAGAGATAAGTGGCCTCCTTTGTAGTTGCAACCAGAACAACATGAGGCATTGAAATATAATTTAGAATGAACAATCCATGCTTTTAGGATCCAGTTGCAACATGTTTACCTTTGTGGGTTATAAAACATCTCTTCTTGCATTTCACAACTCATAACACAACATCTATATTTCTATCCAAAATTTGTGGAACAAACATCAGAGTATTGGCTAATCCAAGGACATAGAGGACCTTCTCTATCTGACATTTACCATATGGAAGAGACACTAAAACATCACCTTCACCCTTCACCTAGTAGACTTTATTATCAACAATTGTGACTGACTTACCTTCTTTCTCCTCAAAAGTTTCAAACCATGATTTGTCTCCATTCATGTATTTACTAGCTTCTGAATCAATATACCATACAACATCTAACTGGAAAGATGAAGTATGGGTCATGAGCACCTTGTATACTCTTTTAGAGTCAAAATCTGAATCGGACCTAGGGGATTCTGAGTATGAGTTGGAGTCAGCCTAAGCAACATGTCCCTTAGGTTTCTTATGTTTCTTTTTATATTTTTGTTTCTCTTTGCCTTTCTTCTCAGGAGGTTGGTCACTTTGTTGCATGTTTTTGAACCAATATTTGTTGGTGTCATGGTTATTCACATCACAAATCTTGTAATATTGTTTATCCTTCTACTGATTTTGCTTCCCCTTTCCTTTGGAAGAAGAACCCACTTTTTGAAACAGACTTTGTTTCTTACCCCTTTGTTGGGTGGAAAGGGCATTATCTAGCACCTCATAATTCTGAACCTGGTTTGCTTCTTCATTCTGAAGCAAATTTACCAATTCCACAAAAGTTACCTGTCTACCAAAAACGTTGAGGGAAGTGATCAACATCTTGTAGGAATCTGGACATGCTCTCAAGATGACAGAATTCAAGACATCATCATCCAATAGTTTTCCCATAGCATTCAATTTGGCCTTCAAATCAGCCACTCTACAAAGGAATAGATCAACTGTCTCCTAAGAATTCATAATAAGGATATGTAGTTGAGTTTGAAGGTGTAAAACAATGGACTAATTCTTTCCTTCATACACAATAATCAAAGCATCCCAAGCTTCCTTACTAGTTTTGGCATCATAGATATGAGGCTAGACGTCATCTGTAGTAGCAAGCAGGAGAAATACGAGACCTCTTTTGTCCTTCTTATCCCAAGATTCTTGATCTGTTCTTGCTATTTGAGGGTGTTTTGTGGTGCCAATCACTACATCCCATAAATATTCCACCTGAACAATGGCTCTCATCTTTGTCTTCCATGGAACAAAATTAGAACCTTTTAGCAACTATGAATCTGAGAGATACTTGTGAACAGTGGCCATTGTGAAGGTTCCTTATATCACCAATTGGTCTTGTTTGTTTTTTATTTTATGATTGTTAATGCAATAAAATAGAGTATTTAAATGCAATAAATACAATCACAAATACCCATAAATTTGAACCACTCTAGGTGTCGATTTCCACAAAAAATGCACCTATTATAATACCAGTTTTCATCACTTTCATCAATTTTGATCTCCCCCATTTGTCTTATAATTTTTCAAAAAAATACTATTGTGATACCCCCTTCTAATTGCAAAATAAATAGGGAATTGAGAAGAAAAAAATGTTGTACCTAACCAAAGGTCAAAAAAACATCTTCGAGCATCAAAATGCACTATTCAGGCATCAAAATGCACTAGTTGGGTGTCAAAATGCATGATCTAGCATCAAAGGATGCTGCACAGGCATCAAAACACCATCGGGCATCAAAAGAACATCGATGGGCATCAAATGATGTGGCACAGGGGCCAAAAAATAGGTTGGCGAGTGGCACGGGTGAGATTGAACCCTGCATCCTTTGCCTCACCAACAAATTTGCATCGACCGCTTAACCAAATGCTCTATACGAGCAGATGGAATTATCAAAGTACAAAGTGCCCTTTATCGCGTCAAAAACAATTATTGGCTTAAAAAAAATATTTGCCCACCGCTGGACAGGGTTGGAACCCTCGCCCTCCAATGACCCAACCACCTTAACACACGGTTGGCTGCCAAACAGCCTACAAAGGCACATGGAAGGGAGAACGCACCTCATATTTATTATCTCCTCAAAACTCGGGAATGCACTTCGTGCGTATGATCTCCTCCAAACTCCGGCCACGTATTTTGCGGCAAACAACAAGGTTAAATGTTGTTTTAAAAACTTTAGGCTCAGAATATTTTTTCAACCCATATCATCAAACAAGCACCTTAGCAGATGAGACGTGAAAGATACTATGTGCCTTATAGCATTCCGTAAAATTATTTTGAAAAAAAACGTATGCCCACCAATCAGATCTACGCTCACCGAACTAATCAAAAAGTTTTAATATTTATCGTTAAAACTTTATGAGATCAACTACAAACAGTGAACCTTTGGCGACAATGCTTTTTGCGTCGTCAGTTTGACGTTGTCCCTTCTCTTGCCAACGAAATCCGTGTCAATCGGCAATAAAAAAAATTTCTCCATGACCGAAAAAATATTCCTCCAAATGCATCCGCGATGGTCTACAATTATGTGTTCGTCGTTTAGAGAAGTTGTCGTGCGTGGCTGCAAATACTTCCAATGGACGTAGATGAACCAAATATTTTAACATGTACCGCCTCAAAAACAGTCGAAGAAGCTACAGATGCTAGATCTGTATTCTGTACTTCTATCCCTGCTTTGGTGTCTGCCTTCAATCTACGCTTTGAAGTGATACCTGCATTTCTACTGTAAAACGTGCAAGCAACAGAAAGAAAAAAATGCTACCGCTTGCCTTAGAAACAATGCAGCCACCGCTCGCTTTGGGAAATGTGTCCACCCTAGGACTACATCCTTCTCCCTTCTGCACAATGATTAACCTGGATTTGGTACCATGAAGAATTTAGACAGCTTCAATATGAGAAATACTCAACAATTTTTTCATTGATAACACTTCAGCTTATATACACATCATGGGGTGGTTTGGTTGGTTGAACCACCCGATTTGGTTGGTGAACCAGCTCAATAATTGGAGAGGGCTAGGCACTTATTTTACCTACCCTGCCAATTAATGAAATAACTTATGCAATATAATATAATATGCTAACAAGATTAAACAAGAATGAGTTTAACAAGTCTCATAAACCTAAATCTTTAATATGGAAAAAATATTCATCTACCCTTATTACTTTTAGTTAAGCTACAACACTAATTTATAGTTATATTGGAAATGAATTAATGGTGCCATGAATATTAGTAATAGATTATATGATAGTTATTTAAATAAATATGCACTTGTGTAGGTGGTATGTTTGGTGGAACTAAGTAGTATATTTTTGTATGTATTGGTTTGATTGTACCATTGTATGAAAAAAGAAAAGTAAATATGACCCAACATATTTTTGTATTGGTCCATTCACTTGTTTTAGAAGAGTTTTTAATATTGTTATCATTATGGTTATTTAAAACGAAATAATTTATGATAATTGGATTTAATAATTAGGAATGGATGTATTCTTTTGTTAACAAGAAAGGTTTATATTATGATGAGTTGATTAGATTTCATAGAGTTTTGGTGTTAAATATATGAAATATTCTTATTGGTGTAGATGCTATATTATTACTCTAATACATCATAAAGGATCTTGATGGATGTATTTAGTAGATGTCTTGAGGATTATGAAGGTACATAAAAATGATAAGATGGTAACATCATTTGATCTACCATAAAATGTAAGCTTGTGATAAAGTAAAACTTACTTGTAACTATAATTAAATTTGGTTATGGAATCCTTAAGTAATTTTGGATATGAATAACCTTATTCATATTGAATCTCATTAGAAGGAGAAGGGGTCTAACCTATTATTTTCATGAAGTAAGATTTTGAAAGAGGCCTATTAATGGAATGACTAGCTCATCATAGCGATGAAAAGGATAGTCGAATCCTATATGTTCATAGCACGTACATAGATGTACTTATGTAGTATTGGTGGTTAGCATACTTCTTTCAACAGGATGAAAGGAGGTAAACTACCTTATTGGGAATAATAATAAAGATAGCTTTTAAACTAAGAATTTTGACCTACTACCTTTACATAGCCAAACTAATTTAATATGTAGGGATGTGTACCTCGAAGAAGGGTCTAAGTAGAAATTTAATAAAGGTTGAACATACATTGTAGCTAGGAGTTCCTAAGGTATGTTATTAAAAATTAGGATCATTTATTGAGAAAATATTAAGACCAATCCTTGGCAAATTAGGAAATAAATGCTCACTATTGGGATTGAGAGTTTGGGATGTGATACTCCCTCAAATGAGGCCCTTCCCAAAGAAAATATAATAAAACATTGCAAAACCTATTTATATATTCATAAAACCTTGATAAAATCTCACAAAACTAGAAATGCAATGTATTACACCTCCATCTACTTGTCTACTAAGTATATGCTCTATTTGGTGTGTGTCTATGTAACCATCAGTGATGGTTGATTCTATACAATTGTTGGTGATGGTTGATGATCATCAAAAATGGTTAGCACTATGTAACTAGAAGTGATAATTGATATCAAATGGTATATGGATCTAGGTTATCTTGCTAAAGGATTTTGCTAGTCCTTAGGTGTCCATTGGTGTAGTTGTAGTGGCAAGATGTTGGCTAGACCAAGAATAGTTGCTAGTCAAAGGTTACGATCAACTCCTCAAGCAAGCTTCATGCCTACCTTAGTTGGCATATGTAAGGTGTGTAGTGATGGTATATGGGGTCTCTAAGGGTGGCAAGGAAATCTGGCAAAATTTTGGTAGCATAATAGTAAGATATCTCCTTCTCTCTATGTGAATCATGGAAATGGGGGGTATTTATAAAAATTTGCTGAGGGGAAGGGTAGGTGACATGGAAATGATATGGAGGGGATGTGGCAGCCATGTGGGTGTGCAAATACCAAGGAAAATATAAGGGATTCTACTTGGAAGAGTGTGCACCCTCCAAATTTAATGGTTTTGGGTTCACCTAGTCAAATTTCATAAATTAACCTAGGGAAAAGTGAGGGGTATGGGGATATGTGTCTTGGTATTCGCTCATGAATTTTTAAATTGCTTAAAAGGTTGACATGGAGGGTGAGGAGCACTAACCCATTTAATTTACCAAATTAATTTCCTTTGTCTTAGAGCCTTTTTTCCATTTTTAAATTACTCAAGTTTGGAGGGAAGGATAGCTGGGGAGACAAGGTGGAATAAATCAGGGCTATTTGTGAAAATTGTGGATAAAGCTAGGGATTTTTAAATTATTGTGCATATCCTTTAGGATTTGGATGAGTGGTTAAGATAAAAATAAGAGACTAATTAGGGAATAAATTGAGGAATTAAATAAGAGGGATTATGAGAAATTTGAGGGAGTAATAAAGAAATAAATGAGGAATATTAGGTACAAATTTAGAAATTTTAGGAGCTAAGAGAGGGATTAGATGAATTAAATAGAATAGGAGGTAATCAAGGGAAAATTAGGGGGCATTGAAGTATTTTAAGAAATTAGAGGAAAAGGGAAAGTTTAGAGGAAAATAAAACTTTAGGGAAACCTTATAATAATTTAGGTTAAATTAGAGATAAGAAAATAGATTTAGACATGCTATGGAAAAATTAGAAGGAATTTGAAAAATAGAGGGAAATACGGGGAATTAGAAGAATTTAGTAGAAATTAGAAAGGAGAGGGGAAATTTAGAATAAATTAGGGAAAATCAAAAGAGAAAAAATGGAATTTAGAAAAAATTGGATAAAATTAGGCATTTGTTTATGGTTTTGTGATAATTTGGGGGTTTTGGTTAATTTGCAATAAATTGAGGGATGTCTTGGTGATTTTGTGGAAATTCAATTGCAAATGACTAAAATTTGGTGTCTACAATATATTATGGATAATTATTGTAAAGTAACTTTGCAATACATCAAGTCTTATTTTATGCCAAGCTTCTAGTTCACACCTAATCTATGTCTTTTATTGTTGTGAATCCTGTTGCTTTCTTGTAACGCAAGAAAAATTATGTTTGAAAGAGAAACCTCATATTCATAATATTGAGTCTTGTTGCCTCCTCCACAAGTGTCAAGTGATACCTATTCCTTGACCTTGATCCTACACCAAGTACCTATTGTGCCTACATTATTTCTAACCTAAGATATCAACCAGAGTTTTCATGCTCCAGTTCAACTCATATCATGCTTGCAACAGTCCAAAATTGTTTGCACCCTTTCTCAAACTTGAATAATTAAGTCATACCTCTAATATTTCTACTTGTATAAGTCACCTTGTATAATCTAGTTTTGTTATTTCTTGTTTTTTTCCATCTATACTCATCTTTTTCTCTGCAAATTACAACATCAAAACTATTACATTTTATCATTCATTTGGTCATATCTTGATAAATTTAGGAGAATAAAAACAAGGGATTGATCATTTATCAATGAAGTTTACGTCTTCTTGCCCATATAGGCACCTAAATGTTGGTGCTCTATTATATTTTGATTTTAGTTGGTATCTTTGTTATAGATCATAGGGAATTAAATGACTATTCTAAGAAGATAGTCTTTTAGCTCATAAGATTGAACAATATTTTGAGTATGTAAAAGTCTCTACATACAAAATAAGTGACATTATCTAGAGTATTCATTTTACTTCTTACCTTGATTTTTACTTGCATCAAATAGTTCATGATATTATGACTCTCGCATCTTAGAAAGATCCAAGTGATTTTGTATAGTTTTTTATACTTGCTACTTCAAAGCATTTTTTCCTTTTGCATATGTCTATACCTTATGCATATTTAGTTTCATAGACCTAGCTAGGAAAACCTTAGAACCCATATAAAGGTGTTCTATAACAAAATCTAACATAAACTTATAGATATACATATACATTGTAACATTGAGACCCATAACATAAGTTAACTAACTCTCCCAAATATAATTGTAGAGTTGATATGTTTTATTCTTGATTTTTTGTGCATACCTATATCTATATTGGAATTGTGTTTAAATGATATTATTTTTTATAACCTATGCATCTTGGACTAATGGAGCTATGATCACTTCCTCATCAAAAAAATAAATAGCATGAAATTATTTTTGAGAGGGATAAGATGAATCTATTGGGTATGCATTTCCATATGAGGTAAATTGATGTTTCTTTTGCATGTGATTAATGTAGAGCATAGAAATCATGATATCAATGTCCCCTAGGAAAGGCATGATTCTTATTAAAGAATCACATATAGAAGTGTGGTGTGGCCCTATTTATGATCAACTATAAACCCTTGTTCTTGGTTTCTTGATAGGCAAACATACACGATGTGATGTTCGTGGTTTATTGATAGTCAAAGATACATGATGTAGTTGTAGGATATTATTGATATTTTGTGAATTAGTCTTGGCACCAGAAAGGGATGATATGGACATACATTTCAAAAAGAGATCATTTAAAAAAATTAATGATAAATCATCATGGCCATAGGTATACACATGCTATTATTGTATTAATCAAAAATATAAATAACATTATAGATGCCATCATTATTATAATGAATTAAAGAAAATTTAAAATACACAAAATTATTAAAATATTTGCTTACAAATGATGAACTCAAAAATATATTAAAAGACATGAGAAGAGGTGGGATCAATATAATAATCAAATTATTATATTGATCCTATATACTATGAGTAGGGTGGGATCAATATACTAGAGTATGACAATGTATTAATAGTCGATTCTTTTAGGGTTTAATTCATATCCCTATTATTTTAAAATATCATTTTGAGAAACGAGTCTACACTTTTTAACTGATGTGATGGTGCTAATATCTTCTACTTGATCTACACAGTACAGACCCCAAAATAGACATTTCAATAGCAATAATGTAATCGTTGATTTCCATATTATATGATTATTTTCATCTCCTTAACAGAATTACATAGGATTAATCAACCCTTAACCACACCACCACCCAAAGAATGAATGTTAATATATATAAACACAACGAGGCAGAAGCCTAACACTGAAACAAATTTTTTTTTTTCTTTATTCATTTATTTATAGCGACAGAAAGATTACATGACTAGTATTATTTATATCCGTCTGGACAATGGAGTCATGCAGTAACTATGAAGCGGAAAAGAAGTTGCAGAAAGCGTGGGTGAAGAAAATCTAATCTATGGGGGACAGTTGACAAAAGTGGCATTTGTTGGGGTGAATGGAGGATGAAGTGTAAATCCAGGGAATGGTTCATAGTGAGTGAATGTGATCATCCCACCTGCTCTACGAATGATGTGGCCATTGTTCACAAGAAGGACCTTTGAACTAGGATCACCGTTCATAGATCGCAGCATCACCTTCAGCCGGACATCCTCAACGTCGCAGTATTTGCAGGCGTTGGTCACATCGAAGGAATATAATGTTTGACTTGCACTGACGGTGAACAAACGAGCACTAATATCTCCCAACCCACATTCAGAAGCTGCTGCTTCTGCCTGGTCACCAACAGTTAACAGCCCCACCATCAGTAAAAAGCACGTCACAAATTTACGCCCGGGCCCCAACTCCATAACGAAAACAATGGATTACGAACAACTGTCTTTCTCTTTTCCTTAGAAACGAAAATTGCTATGCCTCTCTTGCACTGATTGTGGATGGAAAGGGAGAGGGATGGGGTTTATATAATATGTTCGAGGTACAAAATTTAATTATATTTTTTAAAATTCATTTGATTTTTAAGATAAAATAAATCTGAAGTAATTAATTTATAGGTAAATATTTATTAAATATAATAAATTATATATTTTTAATGTTAATATATATTTTATTTAATTATTATTTTTATTTTATTTTTTAATATTAAGTAATGGTGTTTTGATCAAGAATCCCCCAACCTGTTACAACAACTTCACCAAGGGAGACACACCCACCCCTCACATCCACCCCTCACACTCACCCACGCCACGACCGTTTGATATTTTATTTATTTAATTAATTTTGATAAGACTAAGAACTAGCAATAAAATAAATTGACTAAAGATATTTGAAGTTATTTGAAGTTATTAGGTTGAAAATACTATATTAAAAACTCAAATTTTTTATTTTTCTGGTTACATAGAAGAGTTGGTCACAATCACACTATTTTAAGTAAGGATTATGATTGCTTGCACTAAATCTATTTGCTTGACCTGATGGGAACCACTGATCCCTTAAGAGACCACCCATCCCTGAAGATTCATAGTCATTCTGGATTTAAAATGCAAATGTTATAAAAAAATAGATTTATTTGATTTATTTTGATTTTTGGTATTAGAATTATATAAAAAAATATGAATTTATGGCACCCATAACTTTGTGTGGATAGCTATTCTTAACCTAAAGCAAAAAAAAAAAAAAAAACCATAAAAAATGTAAATTTAAATTATAAAAAAAAAAAAAAAATTATTTAAACTTTAATTCATAGTTGATGTGGTTTTTATCTAAACAAACAACTCAAAATCTTAAAGATATAATAACAACAAATTTATCATGCTTAGTTTTGAAGTGATTTTATGAGAGAAAATCTTCGATAAGTAGTTAAACTTACTAATAATAGTTGACATAATCTTAAGTATTTAATGTAACGAATACACACTTAATATTATTTAAGTTCAAAAATCATTTTTATTTTTAAAATTAATACTATATTATTATTATCTAAGAATATCCAAATTAAAATGGTCTTATAGGGGTTTTAGACTAGACATTGTCTTTTTAATTTTTAATAAGGGTAAAATAACTTATATAGGATCAAATATTTACTAGTTAGATACTTAAGGCCTTTATGTCCAAGATTTGGATTTAAACCTTCTACATAGAATATAACTTGTGTCAAGCATTTGAGCATTTGAGGTTGGATCAATAAACATTACATATATAATACTCTTTTTAGAAGTCCATTGTAGCTAAATTTTATAATCTATCTTAAATCATTCTTAAAGCACTCCTATAATTTTTAATTGATCATATAAAAATCATTATGCTATATATATTTGTCCAACAAAATACTTTTTTGAAATCAAATGTAGCTAACTTCTATAATTTGACCTAGTTAATTCTTAAAATAGTCTTATAATTTTTACTTACTCATACATGTTATATGATAAATCATTATATTCTTCAAATATTATAAGTTTTTTTGGTACATAGAGGAATTGTAGCTACCTTTACTTAAAATATCATAATTTGTTATTAATCAAATTTCAAATAACATTATTTATATAGTCAAATATTTTTTTAAAATTTTAATTTAAGTTATGGTATGAAATCAATTGGCCTCTTTTGACCCTTTTAATACATTAGTAACTATCCTCATAGATAAGTTTCACTATTATAAAATCATTGAGACATAAGTTATGGATTTCATGATCTAATAAACATGTTTTTTTAATTATTTATATGGGTTAGAAATAGCTCACATGTTGTATATATTTTTAGAAATTACACATGTATTATCTCACAAGATATGTTTCCTCCTTGGAAGTTGAGGTATTTAACTAGTTGAAAATGTATCAATTTATATTTGAGACACACTTGTAATACTCATTATTCTATAAACATGGTCACCCATGGTAGAGGACTACCTTCAGCATATAGATAATTGATTATCTATGTATAGTGTTTATTATGATTATTATTTGGTAGTACTAATTTTTCATGTTCACTATTATTGGTATGCCATATTGTTCATTAATCAAGATGTATAATTAATAAATGTTTAATAATTATTATTTAAAATAAAGGTTTATGAGAGATTAAAATTGTATCAATAACATTTGAGGGGCCTCCCTGTCATGATCCTCCCTTGGTAAACCTATGTATTTGATAATTTTATGAACTAATAAGTTATATTTGGATGGAATGATTGATTATGTTATGTTTAGTTTCTATAGAACTTATATTTTATGGAAATTATAATGTAACATATTGATGAAATGATTCACAATTTCATATTTAGTTGTTGCAAGTAATTGTTTTATGAAATAATATGATGTTGCTAATGGAATTGCATGCTTGCAGGAATAGTCATTCTCATAGATGGAAGAAAGAATAGACCACTGAGAATGAGTTGTTAAAAATAGAAATTATGAATGTTCTTAAAGATGATAGCTTTGAGGAAGACAAAATTTCCTCTCATACAATTGCATATTATGTTTTACATGTGGAAATAAACCATCGGTAGTGAGATTGTTTAAAGAAAATAAAGTAGTCAATGGAGTGGATGTTGATATCTGAAATGCTTTCTTGAGAAGATTTACCATGCTTTGTTGATTTATGCTTTCTTAATTAAATCATGGTTAAAAAGAGTTGTTTTCTTGTTTCACCTTTTTGGATGTTTTCTTCTTTGGAAAAGAAAAAAAAAAAATACTCCTTGAGATGGTTTTTCATTGCAATGAAGATTATAATTATTTTGTTAAAAACCTTCCATGTGAGTTGGTTTCTTGGTTGCGAAGAGAAATTTTAGGAAATAAATCTATCTTGAAAGGTGTTTTAGGAAAGTATGACTTAAAGTATATATGGTTAAAAACCTTGGCTATCAATTAATAATATCTCGAGAAAATAGTTTTCAACCGATCAATAGAAATACCATTTGATTATTGAAATATTAGTAGTTTATCTTTCATGAATTATTGTTTGAAATCTAGTTTATTTTCTGGATTTTATGAAAGTAATGGAGAAATAATGTTATGAGTGGAATGTGTACACTTGGATGCTTTTCAGAGGAAGTGTGTGGTGGGTAGAAAGTGCTAGAGGATTGTTATCTAAAGGGATCTTCTTCTCCAAAAATAAAAATAAAATGGAGGTGTTGGAAATAGAAGCAAGACACATCTTCTGGATATTGCTAGAAGTTTTGATAGAGTCTCAATTAGATATCACTTACTTTCGACTAATGGTATCTAAGAATAGTGCTCTTTGTGCTCAATAAGACTAAATTTTTTTTTTTGTTACATAGGAGAATAAGACTGAAATGTTATTTCTATGCATATTGGGTGGACTAGAATTTTCCATTTGCCTATGTGAAAATACCTTCTCTCATTTGAGTCCATACTACTATCTAATTATTTAGGTTAGACTAAAAATTTTAGAATATCTTTGGAAGAAAATAATTTATTTTGGGTGAGTTATTTGTATACTCTTGATTGAAGCTCTAGTGAATACTATGTTGTGGATTATAATCTCTGAGGTTAGATAAATATCTATCGTTTGACTAAATGTATTATAGTGGAGAATGGAAGCATTATTGAATATCTTATAGTGACCACATAAGAATTAAGAGAACATATCTATATTCCTTTGCTTGCTTAAATATTAAGAGAACTATTTTTTGCTAGAAATTTGTTTGCGTTCCTTTAAGAGAAACCATCGATTGCCTAGTTTTCTATTGGATACGATTTTATAATTATCATTACATTTATCTTGGTTTACTTTCAAACATCAAGGTGAGTGTTTAAACCTATTTAAAAGGATTTCAAATTGTAGTTGAGGATTAGTCGTAATTATTTTTAATTTGAAAATGACCTTTAGGGAATTGGTTATGGTCAAGTAATGATGTCAAAATTTGCTTTGAAAACTTAGATGAGCATTATATTAAATAAGGGATGTAATTTGAATGTTCTATCTTCAACAACGATGTAAGAAGTCTTTATAAATATTATGTGTGTGCTTTGTATACTTGGTCTTTGTGTTGTTCTTGTAATTTTTGTGTAGCTAGAATTGAACAGCGAATATACAGTAATCTTACCTAAAAATTTATGGTTTAATTTAATAGTTAAATTTAACTATCATTCGAGCACCATTCATTTATTAAAATAGGATATTGGTTGTTGATATAGTGAAACCATTAATACCATAAGTAATGGAAATTTTAGACTATGCTTAATGATTCTAAATGCCATAGAGAAAACTCGAATGAATATGTTTTGGTTCTCTAGGTATGCTAACTATGAATAAATTCCTGCATGCCTTTAGGAATGCATAAATAAAAGGGGTTTTGATTGGTAAAAACCTTGTTTGCCAATTAGAGGTTGTGTTGATGGAATATGATTTATTTGATTGATTTATACAATAAAAAATTGTTATTCATGCAATACAAGTGTAGTATCATCAATAGAGGAGTTTTCCAAATCCCTATATACATCTAATTCTCAATGAGGCTAAGAAGACTTTGGATTCTAGAGTAACCAAGGAAGAACAAGCTAAAAAATTAAAGTCGAGTAAATTTTTACTTGTGTAGCTAATGTAGGGCCATTATTTAATATGGTTCTAAAAGCTTGTAATTGACAACTTCCATATGCTTGATATGGAGTGGAAATTTGAGAATGTAATTACAGAAAAAAGACTTTATGGAATATTGTGAGTTACATAATTTAAATATATGGAAATATTTATCCTTATTATAACTTGTTTATATTTTAGCAAGCATAGATTAAACAAGGGAATGAGTTTAACAAGTCTCATAAACTTAAATATTTAATATGGAAATAAAATATTCATCTATCCTTATTACTTTTAGTTCAGCTACGACACAAATAAAGGAAGGTGGATATAATTATATTGGAAATGAATTAATGGTGCTAGGAATATTAGTAATAGATTTAATGATAGTTTTTTGATTAAATATGCACTTGTGTAGGTGGTATGTTTGGTGGAAATAAGTAGTATATTTTTGGATGTATTGGTTTGATTGTACCATTGAATGAAAAATAAAAGTAAATTTGGCCTAACATATTTTTGTATTGGTCCATTCGCTTGTTGTAGAAGAGTTTTCAATATTGTTATCATTATGGCTATCTAAAACTTAGAAATGGATGTATTCTTTTGTTAACAAGAAAGGTTTATGTTATGATGAATTGATTATATTTCTTAGAGTTTTGGTGTTTAATATATGAAATCTTCCTATTGGGGTACATGCTAGATTATTACTCTAATACATCATAAAATATCTTGATGGATATGTTTAGTAGATGCCTTGAGGATTATGAAGGCACATACAAATGAGGAGATGATAACTTCATTTTAGCTACCTTAAAAAGTAAGGTTGTAGTAGAGTAAAACTTACTTGTTATTATAATTAAATTTGGTTATGAAATCCTTAAGTAATTTTAGATATGAAGAACCTTATTCATATTGGAGAGGGAGAAGGGATATAACTTATTTTTTCCACAAAGTAATATTTGGAAAGAGGTATATTAATGGAATGGCTAGCTCATCGTGGATATGAGAAGGATAGTCGAATCCTATATGTTCATAGCACGTACATAGCTAGACTTATGTAGTGTGTGGTGGTTATCGTACTCCTTTCGATAGGATGAAAAGGGATAAGCTAGATCATTGGTAAAAATGAGAAAGATAGCTTGTGAACTAAAAATTTATACCTAGTGCATTTACATAGCTGAATTTATCTAATATGTAGTGATGGGTGTGCCTTGAAGAAGGATCTAAGTGAAAATTTAATGTAGATTGAGCATATACTGTAGCTAGGATTTTATAAGGTATGTTGTTAAAATTTAGGATCTTTCCTTGATAAAATATTAAGATAAATCCTTGACAAGTTATGAAAAAAATGCTCATTATTTGGATGTATATTTTAGGACATGATATTTGGTATCAGATATTATGGTCGTAGGACTATAAGCTTCTTTATGCAAAACCTAGATATTAATGGACTAGGTGAAGAACAAACTTTATGGGTATACAATCATTAGAATATTTTTACCTTATGAAGGTTAGGGTACCAAATATTAATGATTTATAAAGTTAACTGAATATTTAGCTAATGGTAGGAGGAATAATTTAGAGAAGTAATTGTGACCTCACTGAAGAATTTACAATAATACAATAAAATAAAATTGGAGCAACTATTATCTTCTTATTATTTGGAATAATTCTGGTAGAGTTTCAGTACTCTGTTACAATCTCCTCACAGGCTCTGGAAGAGCTCACACACTTGCTACAATGTAAAATTATTCTTCATGAAAGAAAACCCTAAAACTAACTTAAGTAAAAAAAACAAAGCAAACCCTAACCCTAGAAAATCACATCCATCGGATCTAAATTGAATGTTTTGATTACATGTCTTAGTATTTCATCCATAAATTTTGACTCGAGTGTCTGTTTGAGCCACTTTTTTTAGATTGCACAGATTTTGAAGCCCTATGATTTCGTTTTGTCTCCTCTAAGAGGAGATGCTTTCCAAGGCTAGAAACATCATCTAACATCCCAAATTTTTGTTTTAATGTATTTCTGGCTAGATTTATAATATTCTCCCCCTTGTTGGTAAGGGGACTAACTATCAAGTCCCTTAGTAGCAAAAATTGAGGTCTTCTTCAACATGTAGACTTGATCTTCTTTTACTTGGATAAAAAAACCTTGTGGATGTTCCACATATACTTCTTCATATAAATACCCATTGATAAATGCATTTTTGACATCCATATGATGCACCCTCCAACTTTTATGAGTTGCCAATGATAGCAACATCCTTACTATTTCTTGCCTTGCCATTGGAGCAAATGTTTCCTCATATTCCAAACCATAATTTTGAGTGAAACCCTTTGCTACCAACCATACCTTGTACCTGTCAATGGATCCATCACTATTCTTATTGATCTTGTAGACCCACTTGCATCCCACACATTTCCTATCCTTAGGCAAATCATACAACTCCCAAGTATTATTATTTTTAATAGAATGCATTTCTTCTTGCATAGCCTTCATCCACACTTTGTTAGTACTAGCATGCTCAAAACATGAAGGCTCAAAATCATCAACAACAACTTTAGAAACTTGTGAAACAAGTGCATAGTTTACAACATCACCTTTGGGATCTCCATTGTCATCATCTCCATAAATATGCAGGTTCTCTAACCTCTCTATTATTGTATTGATCTCTGTATGTTGACTCCTTGTCACACTCTTATGGAAATTCTTATCAAGAATTTTATATTCTGGGTGATCCTTCAACAATATTTTACCTTTTCCTTTGGTCGGTAATGATGGAGGTGGAGAACTACTGGAAGAACCTTCTCTTGTACTTGAAGGTGCACTTGCAGAAGATGAACTGGAAACTTTTTCATGGCTGGGCTGAACTGAAACATGGCTTGGTTCCACCTTCTCTTCACCACAAACATTCTCAACAAACAATTTTTGTGATCCCCAACTTCCCCCTTCATCAAAAATTGCATCTCTAGATATAATTATTTTATGTGAAATAGGATTAAAGAACCTGTAAGCCTTAGATTGCTCACTGTGCCCAATAAAAATACATTTTTTACTCTTTGCATCCAACCTCTTTCTATTATCATCATTAACATGCACAAAATCCACAAATCCAAAATTCTAAAATGATTTACATTTGGCTTCTTGTTGTACCAACATTCATAAGGGGTAATATTCTCAAGAATATTAGTAGGACTTATATTTGAAATGTAATTAGCATTCCTAATTACTTCAGCCCAATAAAAATTACTCATACCTTTTTATTGCATCATGCACCATGCCATCTCCACCAAAGTCTTGTTCTTTATTTCAGTCACCCCATTCTATTGAGATGTGTAAGGACTTTTTTTTTGTATTTTAATCTCAAACTCACTACACAAATCATCAAATTCATGAGAACAGAACTCACCTCCTCTATCTGTCCTCATACATTTGATATAATGACCACTCTCATTTTATACTAGAGCCTTAAAATTATTGAAGCAATTGAATACCTCATTCTTATGCTTAATAAAATAAACCCAACAATATCTAGATAAATCATAAATAAAAGTCAAAAATTAAGAATCTTTATCCATACTCTGTGTCTACATTGGTCCACAAATGTCACTATGAACCAACTACAATGGATGTTGGGCCCTCCATGCTTAACCATGTGAAAACTTTCCCATTGCATGTTTTCCAAGTGCACAGCCTTCACAAACCTCCTTGGAGTCTTCAACTTTTGGCAACCCATAGACAAGTGGTCAAAGCATCTTCAAAATATTATAATTTAAATACCCAAATCGTAAATGCCATAGATTTTTCTTACCTTATACACCAAAAAATTCTAGATCTCCCCTTTGATCTACAAATTGTAATGGGAAGAGCCTTTTCTTGGTCATATTTATAGTGGTAATCAATTTTCTTCTTTGATCAATAATTTTACACATTCTATCCTCAAACACTAACTTATAATCATTTTCCAATATTTATCCAATAATCATTATTTAATGCTTCAAACGGGATGCATAGTAAATATATTTTAACTTCATTATTTTTTCTTTCCTGGTAGGAACCTCCATTTCTCCTTTCGTAACCACCTCCAAGCTCTTATCATCCCCAATCCTGATACTAGATTGATAAGAACCTCCATTTATCCTTTTGTAACCACCATTTTGTGGTAGGAACATCCATTTCTCCTTTCGTAACCTCCTCCAAGCTCTTATCATTTCTCCTTTCTGGTCATATGGTTTGTGCACCCATTGTATAGGATCCATGTCTCCTTTGTGCTATTCTGTGTAGAGAGAAAAGTTTCTTGCTCCACTTTTTCTTCAATAATACACAATAAAGTATCATCCTCATACGAATCCTCTTCTCCATAATGTGCTAATTTTTTCAGCTTGTAATCCCTCTCATAATGGCCATATTTGTTACAATTATAATACTACACATTTCTCATATCTTGGCCTCTACCTCTTCCTCTTACACTGGATCCTCCTCTTGCAACATGAGCCTGGTCATTGTCTGAATCTTGAGATCTTCCTCGACCTCTACCACTGTAGGAGCCTCTTCTACCTCCTCTTCCATTTCTTCCTCTTCCTCTGGAACCCCTATCATGACCTCTTCCTCCATCATTCTAGTTTGCCAAAAAAGTATGTTCCTCTGTAGAACCTCCTTCTTTATCCTTCTTCCTCTTGGCAATTCTCTCTTCATGAGATATGGGAGACCTAATTAATGAATCTATATCTATTTTTTATAGGTATTTCATTTCTTCTATGATAATTTATGCATTGTCAAACTTCTCTGTCAAGGTTCTCAAAACCTTTTTAATTACTATATTTTGATCTATGATCTCTCCAAGTGTGGCCATTTTATGTACTACTATTTTTACCCCAACATAGTAATATCTTGTAGTTTCATTCTCCTCCTGTTTGATATTTTCAAAATATCTTCATAAAGTCTGCAACTTCACCTCCTTAAATTGGGCACTCCCCTGGTAATTCTAATTCAACGCCTTCCAAGATTCTTGAGCTAAAATGTAGGCATAAATCTAGGGAAAGAGACTCTTGTCTAGAGCCGACTAGATGAAAGCCAAAGCCAAATTATTTTCTTTCTCTTTTTCTTGCATCTCCTTCTTTTGATCTTCAATCAGTGCACTCCAATATTTTGGTTTGATGAACCCAACTTCAATGATGGTCCAAGCTCCTTTTACCTTTTGAATCATCCTCATCCAGATGTGTCAATATGCATAGTCAGAACCATCAAATTCTGGGATCGAAATTGAATTGGTGTTGTTGGCCATAATATCTCCCTTCAAAATCAACTATCTCCAAGAAGCTTCTGTAAAACTTGTAGTAGAAATTCCATAGTTACTCGAACCCAATTTGTCGATCACCTTGCTCTGATACCAAATGAAGAATTTACAATAATACAATAAAATAAAATTGGAGCAACTATTATCTTCTTATTATATGGAATAATTCTGGTAGAGTTTCAGTACTCTATTACAATCTTCTAACATGCCCTAGAAGAACTCACACACTTGCTACAATGCAAAATTATTATTCATAAAAGAAAACCCTAAAACTACCTTAAGTAAGAAAAAAAAGCAAACTCTAACCCTAGCAAATCACATTCGTCGGATCTACACCGATGGTGTTTATTATATGTCTTAGTATTTTAGCCATAACATTTGACTCGAGTATTCGTTTGAGCCCATTTGTTTTCTATATTGTACAGATTTCAAAGCTCTACAATTTAATTTTGTCTCCTCCAAGAGGATATGATTTCCAAGGCTGAAAACATCATCTAATGGCCCAAATTTTCATTTTAATGTATGGTTGGCCAGATTTCCAATACTCACTCCCACTATCTCTTTGATGTGTGGCTAAGGATAATGCCAAGGTAGACATGACAAACTAATGTTGACATAAAAACCCCAGATGTAGGTACATACAATCCTAATAATGAGAAAGAAAACATCACCATAATAATTTCTCTACTTCATGAATAAATGGAAATAAAAAAGCAACTTTTGGAAACCATAGTGAATCGAGATTCATACAGGCTGGGAGCTCTAGGTTTAGATAAGCTAATGAACATCTTACTGAGTAACAACAGGTAAGAAAATATTTAGAAGCATAAATGAGTAAATATTTGAAGCATATAATATCCTCCAAATTTAATGGAGAGGAAGGTGGTGATGCAGTTGAAGCTTGGATGAAGGAAATAGAAACCTTCTATAATATGAATAATTACTCCACTAGAACCCAAAAATATTATGCCACCTTACATTTATAGGTTGTTGGACTAGATTGGTGGGATAATTTTAGTACAAAAAGAGGAATTAAGGTATAAATTGATCTAAAATAGGACTTCATGGTAACATTCAAAGAGAGTTTCCTCACAGAGCATTTTTATGCTAATAAATTTGAAGAATTAATCATATTTAGAAAGGAAATGAGACTGTGGAGACTTATTACTAGAAATATGTTAAGTTGTTGAAGTATGTGCCTATATATAATGATAAGATTAATATTAATAAATTTATACTAGGAGCAGATCCTAGAATAGAACATGAAGTGAACATGCAAGAGCCTAATACTCGTAAGAAGGCTTAAAAATTGGCTAGGAAATCTAAGACTTATCTTAAGCCCTATTTTTATTATGAAGAATATTTCGAGCAAGATAAATAGATACTCAAGAAAAGAAATAGTGCAGGTTTCATAAAATGGGAGAGAGAATAGATAAACAAAAGTTTTTAATGGTAGGATAAAAATAATGATAGGAAATAGGAAAAGTTTAGGAAGAAATTCTAGGAAAATAAGTAACTATAATAACAGTAATGGCAATCCACCACCGCAAGGGTAGGCTAACCCTCCATTAGTAGTGAAAGTAGGACAAAAGTAGAAAACACATATTGGACCTAAGGGTGGATGCTTTTATTATAGAGGTCCATATTATGCAAACTATTTCCTGCTCAAAGAAGGACTGAATTCTAACGGAAAACAACCTACTTACAAATAACTTGCACACAAGAAACCTATTCACAATATTTACGCAACAATACAGAGTCAAAGTTTTTAAGGGCAAGTCACTCCTTTGATTATGAAGAGTAAGATTTTTGGTAGAAATTTTAAAATTGTGATAGATAGTGGATCTACAAATAGCTTTGTTTCTACTAGTTTGATTAAGGATATATAAAAAAGTCTAGGAATATTGGCACATAGGTGGAAGGTCATACATATAATTTCTAAATAGTAATGGAAAATACATCTACATATGTACCACTTTATTCTAGGTAGCACTTCTCTTGGAATAGCAGTACCACTAAACCTTACATTACTCCAGAGTCCCCTTCCACATTGATTTGGAATAGAACTCAAGGATATTTATTGGGCACACCTCAATGGCCTTTAAATATAATAGCTCTGAGGAATACACACTTTTATCTTGTCTAGTTGCATATTTTATTTTACATGTGGAAATAAACCATCAATAGTGAGATTATTTGAAGAAAACAAAGGAGTCAATGGAGTGGAATTTGATGTCTTAAATGCTTTCTTGAGAATAATTTCCATGTTTTTTAATTTATGCTTTGTTAGAGTTAGATTATATTACATCCTAGGTACATACATAGGACATAAGATTACTTTAGAGGTAAGTTATCTAATTATTTTATGCAATGTAATAAATGCACAAGTGCCAATGTGCAAGTTGTAAATATGCAAGGTGTCCCTTGTACAACTAGGTAGAGCATTGGCCAAGGAATCTATCTTCCATTATAAAAGGGCATCATTGTAAGAGATTAACAAGTAATTTAGTAGGTAGTAGTAGTAGTAGTGTGTGGCTCCATTAATGGTGGAGTACATTATAGTCCTGTAGCATCTTGCATGAAGTGTCCATTTTCTCCATAGCAATATTGTATTCATTTTTGTCGTTTCTATTTATAGTATATTTCTACAATATCATAAATTTACTTTCTCTTATATTTTTGCATCTTGTGATTTCCATCTCTCATTGCAATCCATCTCAAAAGCTAACAATGTTATTAGATCCATGGTAGGTCTAGTTACAGTATAATTAGCTACTGTATATTGGGAAGAGAAACACCATTATTATTGATCCTAAATATTTTGTGAACCTAATTTTCCATAGTGCACAGTATCTTACAAAAATATTTAGAAGAATCAAGGTGGTATGGAGAGCATTGAGAAAGTGTTATTGTTAAAATAGGACCAGTCACCATAACTTTGATTTTTGTAAACTAGATGTTCCATTAAACCCATTACATGTGAATTATATTAAGATTATGTGGTAGAAGAGACTAAAAAGAGAAATTCTGAAATTCCTTTGGCTCATATTCTTCCCACAGAGTTATAGAAAAACTCGTGAAGATAAGGACTCAACATTTGATCCACTAGTTTGATGAATCAACTAATGAAGCTCATATAAGAGATCTAAAAATTTTACTATTGTCTAAAGTTTCTTTTATTGTAGGGAACTAACCCTCAAAATATTACGGTAACTCCTACAACAAAAATATAGGATATTTCAAATTCTTTGCCTGAAAGTTGGAGTTCTATCATAGTGGAGAGATTTGTTTTTATAAAATAATAATACTACAGAAGAGACTCTAGGAGAAAGATTCATAGTGAAGTCTAGAGATCAAATATCTCTATTGATAAAATCAACTTCAAAGTAGGAAAGGTCACAAAAACCTTGATCCTAAAAAGGCTATAGAAGCATTTATCTAAGAAAATGCCATAGAAGCCTTGATATAAGAAAAGGCCACATAAGCCTTGATCCTAAAGAAGCCTCCAGAAGAGAGTACATAATTCAGAATCAAATTTAGATTTCAATACTAATCATTTGTTGTAGGTAAAGAAGATTTATTAAGTTGGGAAAATTCCTACAATAAATTTAGGAAAAGTATTTTCTTTAGAATCAATCTATCACCTAAAGAAAACTTGAATGTGTATAATATCAGGTGAAGATATTATTGAATAAACTTCCATTCTGGAAGTATGAGAAGGACTAGGAGAGCCCTATTCAAATCCAAAAGTAGTAGAATCAAGAGATCTAGGAAGGAGATGTAAATTTCAAAATTTGAATAAGAAGGTCTCAAGGAAGACCAAAGTAGTTGCAAAATAAAATACCTAGGAGAGATCTCAAGGAAAAAGACTTGGAGAGCCTTCTTGCTAAAGCAAGATCATCAAAATAATTCCTAGAAGAACTCATTCGAGATATTCTCCATCAAGGAGAAATTTTTGTTAAGGAAAAATATTTGGGACAATTATTGCCATCTGAGAACAAGCCCAATCAAGAGAAGAGGAATTGGAAAGGAATACCAACGAAGATACAAAAGACCTCAAGATATTTAGAATCTTGAGAAGAATATCCTACTTGAAGTTAGATTTTGACAAGAAGACTTGAAGACAAAAGAATATTTTCAAAGCCGAGAGATTTGAAGATTACCTTTAAAGAAGGCATAAATATTCCTTGAAATTCACAATAGAAAGGAGAAGATTACTAAAGAAGAACAAACCACCAAACCCTAGGCTCATGAAATAAATTTTGAGACATATTTTTGGTGAAGGAGGAGTTGTTTGGAAAAGCTAACAAAAGTTGTAGAAATCTAAAGCAATAATATTGATCTACATTCTCTACAAAAGCTATATAAAATATAATCAACTATTTGTGGAATTAAATTCATTAAATGGATTACTCAACAAATTTTTTAAAGCACCTTATGTTAGATCATACGTTGCAAAGAGAAAAATTGAATTATAATCTTCAAAAGTGTAAAAGAGAAAAATTACTTTTAAGGTTCATTTGCACAATCAGGAGTTGATTTCAAAAGTTACAATCAACTACTTATATTATATATTGAAAAATAAGACTATATCCTACAACTGTATTTGTAGTTAAATTCACAAGAATCTATTCTATATTATGTTTTAAAGGTTATAGTCGAATTATTAAGAGCATTTTTGAGAAATTAGTAGAGCAATAAGGTGAATTTATTGTTACCATTTAAAGTGTATCTATTAAGCACCATTTTAGTTTACTTTTTAACTAGTTGCTCTCAATTAGTTTATGTTCTTAATAAGCACAAAAATAAAAAATAAAAATCTACAACACTTTCATGGCCAGAATAAGCCACTATTACAAAAACAAAATGGAGTATAAAACCACCATTGAAATCCTCGAAGGAAGCCTCAAATCGAAACCTTGGAAGTCTCAAGATTCAAGGAGAATATAAGGGTTTATTTTTTAGTACAAAACACAAGAATCCTCATTTCATTAGCTTGGATTGACTATCATCCAAATTAGAAGAAGATTATTTGTTTAGGTGCAATATTTACATATTACAAAAGATACCTCTTTTATTCCTTGGAAGAACAAAAGCATTACTATTTACAAGGGGAAGAAGGACATCTTGATCCAGAAGACTTGTGACCAAAGGAAGGAGCTATCAAAAGTCTCACACAAACAAAAAAATTATGGCCAAAGTAAGGAGCCACCGAAGATCTGACACATCCAAGAGTTGAGGTGTTTAAAAACATCGTCTTCCTCCATAAAATTTATCCCTATAAGAAATGAATCACTTGTAACAGTGGATCCATTGAAATAAGTTATTATAACTCATGATTACATATAAAAAATAGAATCATTTAGTGATAGATTATCTACATAAAATATAAATAAAAAGGGCTACTCATTGGCTATTATAACTAGTACTGAAAAAAGGTAAAAATCAGCATTAAAAACAAGCTACAAAACTTGCATATAAGTGCAAATATAGGAGGTAAACCTAAGGCATCTATTTAAGTTAACATCCACCAAAATAAAATCTTAAAAGTGTGCCATAAGGCCATAAATTAATCCAGTTGTAGTCATCCATCATCCTCACCAAGCCAAGATGCAAAAGAAAGCTTGCATATAAAGAAACATAGCAAGATCATGTAGGGTGCAAATATAAAGGAAGAATTAGAGTTGCAAGATCATATTTAGACCATCAGAAATGAGACTTGCATGCACAAGCCACTTGGCATAAATTCTCTATGCTTACCAATATTCATGAAGATCCAACTACTCACCTAGAGGGAGTTACATTCATTTGCAATGAGTTAAGAATATTTTGTGGTTACCACCAACCTCATTATTGTTGAAGAAACGTTAAATATGTCTACCTTGTAACACTTCATGTAACACTTGTGACAAATACAATATTACTTAAGACACTGATCTTGGAGATCGAAGAATACATCACTGTGAAGCAAAACATATTAAAGCAAATCAAGGAGTATTCAAACAGAGTTAAATGATTAAGGAGAAAATAACTATTTCAAGCCATACACCATTCAATGGTGTAAGGAAAATATTTAATATGTTGTCATAAAACCAGTGAACAACACTTGCATTTGGAGAAGCCCTGCAAGGTATATGCAAAGGTATATTTTTGTGCTAGTTGCAGAAGAGAAGGATCTCCAATCAAGGAATGAATTAGTGTGAATCAAAGAGGGCTGTAACTGCCCATGATTGCTACACAACACGTAGCTATGAATCTATCAATGCATAGTATTAAAGGACTATTGAGGTAAAGGCTGATTTTTTAAGCTTACTTTTAACATAAGGTTTTTGGAGTTATAAGGAAACATTTAATCTCATATTGCAATATTCAGCATTTGAGATTTATTAAGCAAGCTTAATTCAGATTTGTTAATATTTTAAAAAAAATATCAAGGATAAATAATGGTTATAATTGAACTTTAAATTATTTGCAAATATTATTTTCTAATTTTTTCAAATTTGGAGTTATAAGGAATACAACATCAAACTTAGGAATTGGAAAACATTAAAATAAACCAAAATGGGGTATTTAAATAAGTTTATTAAAGTTTTCAAATATTGGGTTTTTTATAATAGTGTTGTCTCAAAAAACTTAAAGGAAGAAAAATAAATCCAACTTCAAAACCTCTTCAAGGAATTGAAAATAGTTCTTAGTTCAATAGGATTAATAAGGAGATAAAAAATTTGTTTTCTGTATTTACAAAAATTTTACAAAATCAACTTAAAATTGAACTACAATTTACAAAATAACTATATTGATCATATATCATATCCAAAACATTCTAGAAAGTCATAAGTAATTATACAAAACTTGGTAATATTAGCATCCATAAAAAAATATAAAGTTCTAAATTCATTGGATAGATGTAAGCCTGCTACAAAACCTAAAAACTTATTAGATTTGTAAACTCTCATAATTAGGGGAAAATAAGGAAGTCTACAAAACGTAAGGGTTAATAAAGGTTTTATCAAATCAAGATTTCATATATTCTATGGGTTACATATACCTTAATATTAGGAGCTATAAGATAGACTACTCTATTCAAGTAATACAAATGACTTCTAGCATGCTAAACAATACTCTTAGAAGTGGAATAAAGAAAATACAAATATGGATTAAAATTTTGATGTATTAAAATGATGAAAAGTACAAATAAAATGAGGAACCTATAAAATGTGAAATAAGTTCTAAAATTAATATCTATGAAAAGGAAGATTCATCCTATGAGTCTAATGACAACTATACCAAAGGAAACTCAAAATAGAAAGAATTTTATCAACAAGATTTTATACAAAAAGGAAAATATGGAATAGATTCAATTGTGCACATATGGTTAGAAGGTCTTATCAAGGATATAGACAAATATGATACTCCTAAAATAAAATTCAAAATTGTTAGATCATATCTATTGTGCACCTATTGCAATCAATATGGTCATGAAAATACTAATTTTTGGAGTTACAATCCATGCAAATATTATGATGGGGAAAATCATCCATATTTTACTATCATTTCAAATATAGGTACTATAATGGCTATGAAATAAGATTGCTACAAAGAATAAATTATTATCTTCAGGAACTTATTTCATATGGATCTACTAACATCGAACTCAAGGTTGATACTTATGAAGGACAAAGAAATAGGTCTTACATTACAAAATAAAGGAGAAGAACCTATCCAAGTCAACTCATGACATGAAAAATAATGAAAATAATTGTTCATCAAAGACATCTGACATCAAGGGTAAAAAACACTAGAAAATATTAGAAGCCTTGGCATGAAGACTGAAGCAGTTGAAGAAGTAGAACCTAATGAAGGCACTCATAAAGAGAACAATACAAGAAAATAGATAGAAGAATATGATGAACCTGAAAAAGTCAAAGAGAATATGAAATAAGAAGATCAATATTGAATACTAAATCCTTTAGTACCCAAATAAAGTAATACATGGGGTGTTAGAGTTAGAGGCTATTACATCATTTGGATTATGTAAATATACATTCCTAGGCACATACTCAGGACATTAGATTACTTTAGAGGGAATTTATCTAGTTACTTTATGCAATATAATAAATGCACAAGTATTAATGTGCAAGTTTTAAATGTGCAAGGTGTCCCTTGTACAACTAGGTAGAGGGTTGGCCAAGGAATCTATGTTCTATTATAAAAGGACCTCATTGTAAGAGATTGACAAGTAAGTTAGTAGGTAGTAGTAGTAGTACTATATGACTCCATTAGTTATGGAGTACATTATAGTCCTGTAGCATCTTGCATGGAGTGTTCATTTCCTCCATAGAGATATTATATTCATTTCCATCGTTTCTATTTATAGCATATTTTTGTTATCTCGTAAATTTACTCTCTTATATTTTGGTATCCTGTGATTTTCATCTCCCATCGCAATCTACCTCAAAATATAACATACTTGCTTTATTAAATCATGCTTTAACAAAGAGTTGTTTTCTTGTTTTACCTTTATGGATGTTTTCCTCTTTGGAAAAGAAAAAAACAATACTCCTTGAGATGATTTTTCATTGCAATGAAGATTAATTATTTTTTTGTTAAAAACCTTCCATGAGAGTTTGTTCCTTGGTTGGGAAGAAAAATTTAATAAAAAATGGTTGGTCAAAATTTTTTCTAATGGTAAGGATTGTGCACCCACAAACCTCAACCAACATTGAATGGTCTCAAAATAGAAGCTTTTAGACCAATATCTGGAGAAGGTTGTTTCCTAAAGGGTCCTAGCTAACTATGCTTCAAGGAAAAATGGAAAAAAGTGAAAGAGAGAAAATTAATGCTAGAACTTGCATAGGATGGATTCAACCACATCAAAATACATATAAAATCTCAATACCCAATGAACACATGCATATCATCTAACAAATCATCAAATGCTTCTCATTTGCATTCGACACACAAAGTTAAATTACGAATTCCAAAATTAGAGAATGAAATGCATGAAATATAGGATGTAGAATTACAACAAATTCATTCATCTAACTTTAACAAAAATAAATAATCAATCAAACATTCATACATGGAATGTTTCGGAGGCCAAACAATGATCCACTTATATTATGTGTATTTCAAATATCACACGCAAGTTATAATAGTTAAAGAGTCGACCATTTTTATGCCTTACATTCTTTCATATATAAACTCTAAAAGGGCCTCCTTCTACAAGTGAATACAATACCAATAACTGAGGCTGACCAACCACCTCTACTGCATGCAATTTAGATATTTAATGAGGAGCAGCTAAACCAAGTAAAGCTCAGCTATATGCACCAACCACACATCCTTCCATTAATTGAAGTACAATACCACTTGCTAGTTGCCTCTGACTCCCTTTAGTCACTTCATTAACTTCTTGGGCTACACAATGCTTGCATGCACTTGGGAATAAGTATTTCTAGGGTCATTAATGTGACCTATGGTCTGCCACAGAGAATGTACTTACAACATATGATTTATGACCCGCTCAATGTGGTAAATTAGTGTCTCTTTTGCATGTGATTAATGTAGAGCATAGAAATCATGATATCAATGTCCCCTAGGAAAGACATGATTCTTATTAAAGAATCACATATAGAAGTGTGGTGTGGCCCTATTTATGATCAACTATAAACCCTAGTTCTTGGTTTATTGATATTCAAACATACATGATGTGATGTTCTTGGTTTCTTGATAGTCAAAGATACATGATGTGGTTGTGAGCTATTATTAACATTTTTGTAGTCTTGGCACCCGAAAGAGATAATATGAACATGCATTTCAGAAAGACATGCATTTCAAGAAAAGAACATTCATAAAATTTTAATAATGAATCACCATGGCCATAGGTATATACATGCTATTATAGTATTAATAAAAAATGTAAATAACATTATGGATACCATCATTATCATAATGAAGTGAAGACAACATAAAATACACAAAGTTCTTAAAATATTTGCTTGCATATAGTGAACTCAAAATTATATTAAAAGACATGAGAAGGGATGGGATCAATATAATAATCAAATTATTATATTGATCCCACTATGAGTATGACAATGTATTAATAATCAATTATTTTAGGGTTTAATTCATATCCCTATTATTTCAAAATATCATTTTGAGAAATGAGTTTACACATATTTTTAGTGATGTGGTGGTCCTAATATCTTTTACTTGATCTACACAGTTTAGCCCCAAAATAGAAATTTCAATCGCAAGAATGTAATCGTTGATTTCCATATTATATGATCAATTTCATCTTCTTAACAGAATTACATAGGATTAATCAACATTTATCCACACCACCACCCAAAGAATGAATGTTAATATATATAAACACAACGAGGCAGAAGCCTAACACTGAAACAATTTTTTTTTTCTTTATTCATTTATTTATAGCGACAGAAAGATTACATAACTAGTATTATTTATATCCGTCTGGACAATGGAGTCATGCAGTAAGTATGAAGCGGAAAAGAAGTTGCAGAAAGCATGGGTGAAGAAAATCTAATCTATGGGGGACAGTTGACAAAAGTGGCATTTGTTGGGGTGAATGGAGGTTGAAGTGTAAAGCCAGGGAATGGTTCATAGTGAGTGAATGTGACCATCCCACCTGCTCTACGAATGATGTGGCCATTGTTCACAAGAAGGACCTTTGAACTAGGATCGCCGTTCATAGATCGCAGCATCACCTTCAGCCGGACATCCTCAACGTCGCAGTATTTGCAGGCGTTGGTCACATCGAAGGAATATAATGTTTGACTTGCACTGACGGTAAACAAACGAGCACTAATATCTCCCAACCCACATTCAGAAGCTGCTGCTTCTGCCTGGTCACCAACAGTTAACAACCCCACCATCAGTAAAAAGCACATCACAAATTTACGGCCCGGCCCCAACTCCATAACGAAAGCAATGGATTACGAACAACTCTCTTCCTCTTTTCCTTAGAAACGAAAATTGCTATGCCTCGGGGGGAGGGATGCGGTTTATATAATATGTTCGAGGTACAAAATTTAATTATATTTTTGAAAATTCATTTGATTTTTAAGATAAAATAAATCTGAAGTAATAAATTTATATTTAAATATTTATTAAATATAATAAATTATATATTTTTAATGCTAATATATATTTTATTTAATTAATTTTGGTAAACTAATAATAAAATAAATTGACTAAAGATATTTGAAGTTATAATACTATATTAAAAATTCATTTTTTTTTAGGAGTTGATCACAATCACACTATTTTTAGTAATGCTTGCACCAAATCTATTTTACTTCTAAGGGAACTACCAATCCGTTAGGAAACCACCCATCCCTGAATATTCATAGTCGATCTGGATTTCACACTATTTTTAGTAACTGCCATGCACTAAGATTGCTTGCACCAAATCTATTTTACTTCCAAGGGAACTACCAATCCGTTAGGAAACCACCCATCCCTATGAATTGCACTAAGATTGCTTGCACCAAATCTATTTGACTTCCAATGGAACTACCAATCCGTTAGGAAACCACCCATCCCTAAATCCTAACCACCCATCCCTATGAATTGCACTAATATTGCTTGCACCAAATCTATTTGACTTCCAAGGGAACTACCAATCCGTTAGGAAACCACCCATCCCTAAATATTCATAGTCGATCTTGATTAAAAATGCAAATGTTATAAAAAATATATTTATTTGATTTATTTAGATTTTTGGTATTAGAATTATATTAATAAATATGAATTGATCACAATCACACTATTTTTAGTAACTGTCATGCACTAAGATTGCTTGCACCAAATCTATTTTACTTCCAAGGGAACTACCAATCCGTTAGGAAACCACCCATCCCTATGAATTGCACTAAGATTGCTTGCACCAAATCTATTTTACTTCCAAGGGAACTACCAATCCTTTAGGAAACCACCCATCCCTAAATATTCATAGTCGATTAAAAATGCAAATGTTATAAAAAATATATTTATTTGATCTATTTAGATTTTTGGTATTAGAATTATATTAATAAATATGAATTTATGGCACCCATAACTTTGTGTGGATAGGTGTTCTTTTTTTAAATTAGGGTCATATCCGCATGTGAAGGGAAGGATTTGACCTTGGGACCTCTCTTATCTCCAAATTTTTACACAACCCACTGCCTCCAACTCTCCACACGATGAGATAATGGATAATATCCTTAACCTAAAACAAAAAAAAAGCCATAAAAAAGTAAATTTAAATTATATAAAAAAAGATTTAAATTATTTAAACTTTAACTCTAGTTGATGTGGTTTTTATCTAAACAAACAACTCAAAATATTAAAGATATAATAACAACAAATTTAGCATGCTTAGTTTTGAAGTGAGATTTATGAGAGAAAATCTTCGATATGTAGTAAAACATACTAATAATAGCTAACATAATCTTAAGTATTTAATGTAACGGATACACACTTAATATTATTTAAGTTCAAAATTTATTTTCGTTTTCAAAATTAAATACTATATTATTATTATCTAAGAATATCAAATTAAAAAGGTTTTATAGGGGTTTTAGATTAGACATTGTATTTGTATTTTAGTTTTTAATAAGGGCAAAAAAATTTATATAGGACCAAATATTTACTAGTTACATACTTAAGGCTTTTATGTTAAAGATTTACTAGTTACATACTTAAGGCTTTTATGTTAAAGATTTGAGGTTGGATTAATAAACATTATATATATAATATTCTTTTTAGAATTCCATTGTTATAATCTATCTTAATTAATTTTTCAAACACTCTTATAATTTTTAATTAATCATATAAAAATAATTATGTTATATATATTTTTCCAAAAAATTACTTTTTTGAAATAAAATGTAGCTAATTTCTATAATTTGACTCAGTTAATTCTTAAAATATTCTTATAATTTTTACTTACTCGTATATGTTATATGATAAATCATTATATTCTTCAAATATCATAATTTTTTTTGGGTACATAGAGGAATTGTAGCTACCTTTACTTCAAATATCATAATTTGTTATTAATCAAATTTCAAATAACATTATTTATATAGTCAAATAATTATTTTAAATTATAAGTTAAGATATGGTATGAAATTAATTGACCTCTTTTGACGCTTTTAATACATTAGTAATTACCCTCATAGATGAGTTTCACTATCATATAATCATTGAGACATAAGTTATGGATTTCATGATCTAATAAACATGTTTTTTTAATTCTTTATATGGGTAATAGGTCACATGTTGTATTAGAAATTACACATGTATTATCTCACAAGATATGTTTCCTCCTTGGAAGTTGAGGTATTTAACTAGTTGAAAACGTATCAATTTATATTTGAGACACATTTGTAATACTCATTATTCTATAAACATGGCCACCCATGATAGAGGACCTTTACCATATAGATAATTGATTATCTATGTATAGTTTTTATTATGATTATTATTTGGTAGTACTAACTATGCATGTTCACTATTATTGGTATGCCACATTGTTCATTAATCAAGATGTATAATTAATAAATGTTTAATAATTTTTAATTTAAAATTAAGGTTTATGAGATATTAAAATTGGATCAGTAACATCTGAGGGGCCTCCCTGTCATGATCCTCCCTTGCTAAACCTATGCATTTTATAATTTTATGAACTAATAAGTTATATTTGGATGGAATGATTGATTATGTTATTCTTAGTTTCTGTAGAACTTGTATTTTATGGAAATTATAATGTAACATGTTCATGAAATGATTGACAATTTCATAGTTAGTTGTTGCAAGTAATGTTTTTATAAAAAAAATTGATGTTGCTAATGGAATTGCATGCTTGCAGGAATAGTCATTCTCATAGATGGAAGAAAGACTCGACCACTGAGAATGAGATGTTAAAAATAGAAATGATGAATTCTCTTAAATATGATAGCTTTGAGGAAGACAAACTTTCCTCTCATACATGTGAAAATAATCCTTTGGTAGTGAGATTGTTTAAAGAAAATAAAGTAGTTGATGGAGTGGATGTTGGTGTCTGAAATGCTTTCTTGAGAATATTTTCCATGATTTGTTGATTTATGCTTGCTTGATTAAAACATGCTTAAAGAGAGAGTTGTTTTCTTGTTTTACCCTTTTGGATGTTTTCTTCTTTGGAAAAGAAAAAAAAATACTCCTTGATATGGTTTTTCATTGCAATGAAGATTATAATTGTTTTGTTAAAAACCTTCCATGTGAGTTGGTTTCTTGGTTGAGAAGATAAATTTAAGGAAAGAACTCTATCTAGAAAGGTGCGTTAGAAATGTAGGACTTAAAGTAGATATGGTTAAAAACCTTGGCTATCAATTAATAATAGCTCGAGAAAATAGTTTTTAACCAAGAAATAGAAATACCATTTAATTATTGAAATATTGGTACTTTATATTTCATGAATTATTGTTTGAAATCTAGTTTGTTTTTTGGATTCACGAAAGTAATGGAGCGATAATTTTATGAGTGGAATGTGTACACTTGAATGCTTTTTGGGGAAAGTGGGTGGTGGGTAGGAAGTGCTAGAGGATCATTAGCTAAAGGGGTCTTCTTCTCCAAAAAGAAAAAAAAAATATGGAGGTATTGGAAACAGAAGCAAGGCATATCATTTGGATATTACTAGAAGTTTTGATAGAGACTCAATTATATATCACTTACTTTTAACTAATGGTATCTAAGAATAGCACTCTTTGTGCTTAATAAGACTGAAATATTTTTTTGGTTACATAGGAGAATAAGACTGAAATGTTATTCCTATGCATGTTGGGTGGACTAGAATTTTCCATTTGACTATGTGAAAACACCTTCTCTCATTTGAATCCACATTGCTATTTAATTGTTTAGGTTAGACTAAAAATTTTAGAATATCTTTGGAAGAAAATAATTTATTTTGTATGCGTTATTTGTATACACTTTATTGAAGCTCTAGTGAATACTATGTTGCGGATTATAATCTGTGAGGTTAGATAAATATCTATCATTTTACTAAATGCATTATAGTGGAGAATAGAAGCATTATTGAATATCTTGTAGTGAGCACATAAGAATTAATAGAACATATCTATATTCCTTTGTTTGCTTAAATATTAAGAGAATTATCTTTTGCTAGAAATTTTCTTGTGTTCCTTTTAAGAGAAATCGATTGCCTAGTTTTCCATTGGATACGATTTTATACTTATCATTACATTTATCTTGGTTTACTTTCAAACATCAATGTGAGTGTGTTAAACCTGTTTAAAAGGATGTCAAACTGTAGCTAATGATTAGTTGTAATTATTTTTAATTTAAAAATGACATTTAGGGAATCGTTTATGGTCAAGTAATGATATCAAAATTTGCTTTGAAAACTTAAATAAGCATTATATTAAATAAGGGACATAATTTGAATGTTCTATCTCCAACAACAATGTAAGAAGTTTTTATAAATATTTTGTGTGCTTTGTATACTTGGTCTTTGTGTTGCTCTTGTAACTTTTTGTGTAGCTAAAAAAGAAGGTCAAATACAGAGCAACCTTACATAAAAGTTTATGGTTTAAGTTAATAGTTAAATTTAATTGTTATTCGAGCACCATTCATTTATTAAACTGGGATATTGGTTGTTGATATAGTGAAACCATTACTACGATAAGTAATGGAAAGTTTAGATTATGCTTAATGATTATAAATGCCAAAGAGAAAACTTAAATGAATATGTTTTGGTTCTCTAGGTTTGCTAACTATGAATAAATTCTTGCATGCATTTAGGAATGCATAAATAAAAGTGGTTTTGATTGGTAAAAACCTTGTTTACCAATGAGAGGCTGTGTTTATGGAATATGATTTATTTGGTTGATTGCTACAATGAAAAATTGGTATTCATGCAATAGAATTGTACTAACATCAATAGAGGAGTTGTCCAGATTCCTATATACATCTAATTCTCAATGAGGCTAAGAAGACTTTGGATTCTGGAGTAACCAAGGAAGAACAAGCTAAAAAATTAAAGTTGAGTAAATTTTTACTTGTGTAACTAACGTAGGGCCATTATTTAATATGGTTCTGAAATATTGTAATTTGCAACTTCCATATGCTTGATATGGAGTGGAAATTTGAGAAAGTACTTACAGAAAAAGGACTTTATGGAATATTGTGAGTTACATACTTTAAATATATGGAAATATTTATCCTTTTTATAACTTGTTTACATTTTAGCAAGCATAGATTAAATAAGGGAATGAGTTTAACAAGTCTCATAAACTTAAATATTTAATATGCAAATAAAATATCCATCTATCCTTATTACTTTTAGTTAAGCTATGACACAAATAAAGGAAGGTGGATATAGTTATATTGGAAATAAATTAATGGTGCTAGGAAGATTAGTAATAGAATAAATGATATTTATTTGATTAAATATGCACTTGTGTAGGTGATATGTTTGGTGGAAATAAATAGTATATTTTTGGATGTATTGGTTTGATTGTACCAATGAATAAAAAAATAAAAGTAAATTTGGCCCAACATATTTTTGTATTGGTCCATTCACTTGTTGTAGAAGAATTGTCAATATTGTTATCATTATGGCTATCTAAAACTTAGGAATGATGTATTCTTTTGTTAACAAGAAAATTTTATATTATGATGAATTGATTAGATTTCATAGAGTTTTAGTGTTAAATATATGAAATCTTCTTATTGGGGTAGATGCTAGATTATTACTCTAGTACATCATAAAATATATTTATGGATATAGTTAGTTGATGCCTTGAGGATTATGAAGACTTATACAAATGAGGATATGATAACTTCATTTGAGCTACCTTAAAAAGTAAGCTCGTGGTATAGTAAAACTTACTTGTTATTATATTTAACTTTGGTTAATGAAATCCTTAAGTAATTTTAGATATGAAGAACCTTATTCATATTGGATAACATTAGAGGGAGAAGGGATATAACTTATTATTTCTACAAAGTAATGTTTGGAAAGATGTATATTAATGGAATGGCTAGCTCATCGTGGAGATGAGAAGGATAGTCGAATCCTATATGCTCATAGCACGTACATAGGTGGACTTATGTAGTGTTTGGTGGTTAGTGTGCTCCTTTAGATAATATGAAAGGGGTAAGCTATCTCATTGGAAAAAATGAAAAAGATAGCTTGTAAACTAAAAATTTACACTTAGTATATTTACATAGCTAAACTTATCTAAGATGTAGGGATGGGTTTTCCTTGAAGAAGGATCTAAGTGGAAAATTTAATACATATTGAGCATACATTGTAGCTAGTATTTTATAAGGTATGTTGTTAAAACTTAGGATCGTTACTTGATTAAATATTAATATCAATCCTTGACAAGTTACAAAATAAATGCTCACTATTGGGATGTATATTTCAGAATGTGATATTTGGTATCAGTGCTCATGGTCGTAGGACTATAAGCTTCCTTGTGTAAAACCTAGGTACTAATGGACTAGGTGATGAATACAATTTATGGGTATATAAAAATTAGAAGAGTTTTACCTTACGAAGGTTAGGGTAGCTAATGGTATCCAATATTACTGATTTATCAAGTTAACTGAATATTTAGATAATGGTAGGACAAAAAATTTAGAAAAGTAATTGTGACCTAATGCCTACTATCTCTCTGATGTGTGGCCAAGGACAATACCACTAAAAAGGAGAGGGATTGTTGCCCCAACGATAAGGTAGACATGATAAACTAATGTTGAGGTCAAAACCCCAGATGTAGGTACAAAAAATCCTAATAATGAGATGGAAGACATCACCATAATAGTTGCTCTACTTCGTGAATAGATGGAAATAAAAAATAAAAAAAAACTTTTGGAAACCATAATGAATCGATATTCACAGTCTCGAAGCTCTAGGGTTAGATAATATAATGAACCTCTTACTAAGGAACAATAGGTAAGAAAATATTTAGAAGCATAAATGGGTAAATATTTGAAGCATATAATATCCATCCTCTAAATTTAATTGAGAGGAAGATGGTGATGTAGTTGAAAATTGGCTGAAGGAAATATAAACCTTCTACAATATGAAGAATTACTCCACTAGAATCAAAAAATCCTATGCCACCTTACATTTATAGGGTGTTGGACTATATTGGTGGGATACTTTTAGTACAAAAAGAGGAATTAAGGTATAAATTGATCTAAAATAGGATAATTTTGTGGTAACCTTTGAAGAGAGGTTCCTCACAGAGCATTATTATGCTAAGAAATTTGAATAATTAACCATATTGAAAGCACGAGGAAATGGAAGCAAAAAGGAAAGAGAATACGAAATGCAAACAAACAAAAACCGAACTCAACGCTAAATCCTAGGAATTTGAAAGTGCATGAAAAGAGAGAAAGGCATGAGCGAATCGAAATGAAACACAAGTGAATAAAGAAGACAACCCTTTTTATTGATATGTTTCAAACTCGGTTACAATGCGCATCCTTCCTTTCCAAGGGCTAGGAGCATTTAAGCATGCGTTCTTGTTACATTCATGGGTGCCTTTCCTTCTTCCGCGTGCCCACATGTAAGATGGGCGGACCATAACGTCACCGCCGCTTGTGTCTATGAATGTTGATTCCTTGCTGCTCCTCCAATGTTCCGATCCTGCATTCAAGGGAACAAGAAATAGTTAGTAGCACCTGTAGATGAAACAAAACATGCAATCCCCAAGCCTACGATAAGCGAATGAGAAAAATGAATTAAACTATAACTAAAATGAATCCAAATGCTCTAGAAATTTGATAGGGACATCAGGACATCATCAGGAGGGCACTACAAAAAGAACAGTCAAGAAATTCCTCACCGATTTGAATTCGCTCCGGGGTGGGACGAATTCACCTACAACAAAATGCCGAAAAGGTACTGTCCCAATGTCCTACCTAGGAAGCTCCAAAAGACCTACAAACTTGGGGTTAGCTAATTGGGGGCATTTTGGGAAGACCCAGATGGTCAGATTTTCCCAATTTGGCCTCCGTTAGCGGGAATTTGATGATGCTACCTGCAAGTTAGTAGAAGCGAGCAAAGATAGAAATATGGTCAAACTTGTTCAAAACGAGACGAAATTCAAATGACAACCTATCTAAGCATCATAGAACTGAATGCAAAAATGAAAGAAAACAAGTCTACCATGGAATTCCCATCATTCCGAAAGGGGGCGATTAAGATTGTGGCAGTGTGGGAGGGGGCGCCCATGGGGCAGGCCGCCCACTGTTTGGGGCCTGATTTCGGCACCAATCCACTTGGGATGGGTCCAAAACCTCTTGTGTGGTATTGTCGGCAAATTTGGTGGAATATTGTGACCAAATGTTGGGTTTTGGGCTCCATATTCATCCTCCCAATAGTCACCCAATGACCTCCCCTCTAAAGGAGATCAAGGATGTGAAAGGCGCAAATCCAAAAGGTGTGAGGCGTGTAAATAAAATGGCAGCACTTCGTTGCTCTAAAATGCTCCTTCTCTCGTATATTTTGGGGTGAGGAAACTCACCAATTTATAGACCTGGAGGTCTCTTGAAATGGGCATGCAGAGGCGCCACATGGCAGCCATGCCCTCCCAAGGGGAAGGAGATTCCTCCCTGAATTGGGACTTCATGACTGACCTTGCAAATGCCTCTAACGCTCAAAAACGCTCACCCATACTCCCATGCGATGAAGGAAGCATTGAGTGGCAGATCTGAGCTGCCATTTGTCAAGATTTGACTTTTTTCCCGTCAAACCTGCAATTCGCCCCACCCTAGAGCGAATTCAGAATTCGTCCCTGGGTGGGGCGAATCCTAGTTTGAATTCGTTCCAGGGTGGAACGGATATTGAGCAAAGTGCCTGAAGGTGCCAAAATGATCTCTGGCCTTCCAAAACTGCTGTGAGAGTGGTTAGGACCACTATTTAACCTCTGGGGGCTGCCCTTGGGGCTGTGTGTGTCAAAGCGATCAGTGTTTGCAGTCACATAATCGGATTGGTGTTGTTTTGGTGTCTACAGATGCCCCTTTTTGGGATGCGTTGTGCATGGCACAGCGTCGAGCAAAAATAGATAACCAAAGCACTAATGATTAGGGTTTCTCAGTAACCTAACCAACTTTTGATGCCCCAAGTATGAAAAGGGCATGCATTCTTGAATCCTTGCTTCGACGAGCTAAGGAACTCCGTTCAAGTGTTAACCTTGTTCGGTGAGGTGTTACTTGAGCTTGGACATTGATCAGTCATGAATAGGCAAAGGGCGCAACCTTTTGTCTGTGGGAACCTTGAGTTCATGATTCACGAATGCCAAGTGATTTGATCAGCTTGTGATTATTGCTTGTTTACTGCCCCAAGTAGGGGCATGATTATCTTTGTCAATGATTCTTTGAATGCATGTTATTTCCATGATTGGGTGTGTATTTGTTGATTGGTGACTAAGTGTGACTACCCCCTCAAGCGACGAATCGATGAGGGAATGACCTACATGAGAAAAGCGACGAGTCGCTTGACCCAAGATGACTTAGGTAAGGGTGCCTTCAGAGATTTATCTTTGAATTGTGTGTGCAATTTTCCGACATTTAGACCTATTTTTGGTGGGTGTTAACCCTTTTGGTGACGCTTTTTGGAGCTAAAATTGTCAAAATCCTGTCTTCCCGTGGAGTGGTCCGGCTATGGTAGCCTTCTTAGGGAGTAGGATAGTGAGGATTTATAACCCCGACATCTGTTTTGGATGCCAAGAATGTCAGGCGCGAAGGCACCTTCGTTCGGCAATGTTATTGCTATTTTTGGTTGGGTGTTTGACCCTTTTGGTGACGTCGTTTGGGGATGAAATTCTCGAAGATCCGTCTTCCCATGGAGCGGTCCGGCTATGGTAGCCTTCTTAGGGAGTAGGATAGTGAGGATTTGTGACCTCGACGTCTATTTTGGATGCCAAGAATGTCAAGTGCAAAGGCACCTTCATTCGGCAATGTTATTGCTACTTTTGGTGCATTTTTGTGCACTTTTTTCCTATTTTTGAAATTTGTGTGCTAAATTCATTCCAGGGTGGGATGAATTCCTATGTAGTATTCATCCCAGGGTGGAACGAGTGCTAACTAGAGTGCTCATTCCAAGGGGGAATGATTACAGGCTCAAAAAGCCTATTTAAAGGCCAAAACTAGGTTTTGGGCTCATTTGCACTTGTTTTTTTTGGCGATTTGGAGCTCTACGGAGGAGGAGGTCAATTCTACGAAGCGAAGCGCTGCCAAATTTCTCTTGACATTATGAGTGCACAAACCGGGTCGAGCGGCAGAGCCGAAGCGAGACCAGTAAGTGCTCCTTAGCGTTATTGCTTTTGTTATATGTTTTAAAACTGCAAGTGATTTGTTTAATTTTCTTTGTTATGTTGCTTTTCAAAATTAAAATTGAAACCCTAAAACTGAGCTGAACACAAACCAAGACTTAGCTTAAAACTGAGCGGAAAACGTAGTTAAAACCTAGGTGAATTTTTTTTTTTTGAATTTAATGTTTTTGTGTTGTTTGCTTTTGCAGGTTGTGAAGAGCCGGTATCGTGTACCTACTGCTTTTGCGAAAGCGCAGGGGGCGCTAACTGTGGCTGACTGGGAGTGGCTTGATGCCCTTGGGCTCAAGCAGGTGGCTCGACTGGAGCCTATGGTCGGGGATCGGGCCTATCTGATGGCCCTGATCAACCTGTGGGATCCCCGGACCAACACCTTCCATCTCCCAACAGGGGAGATGACAGTGACCTTGGAGGATGTTTATCGGCTTCTACGGATTTCGATAGATGGACTGCCGATCAGGACGATGTCGTGGGATCAGCGAACAGTGGTGCTGATACGATGCTTCGGGCATGGGGAGGAGTTGGGGGTGGATGGTCCAGTGGAGATGGCAGAGGTTGACTGCCAGATGGGCGAGATTCTGGTTCGATGGTGGTTTGAGAGGGGGTGTTGGGAGTGAGGCACGCATTGCTTATGGGCCTCATTTCCAACATGCTGCTACCTGACTCATCAGGTGCGAGGTTCCCATGGAACCTACTGGATGTGGTCTATCGACTGGTGGAGTGTTCGACGCAGGAGCCTTTGGTCCTGAGATGGGGACAGACGCTGTTGGCGCAGCTCTATGGGGAGCTATATGAGGTCCACTATCGGAGGTGGAAGGGGATCAGCTGCAGCTATCTATTGCAGAGTTGGGGTTGGTAGCACATAGCGATGGAGAGACCAGGGGGTTACCATGGATGACATGGGTGGAGATGGCGGATAAGGATATCGGTTATGCGGCTCTATGGCGGCGGTCTGAGGAGCAGGGACAGAGTCGGTGGTGGGTAGGTGTCGTAGGGCACTATGTCGATGCCTTCACTGGGCTTACTCTAGGGGAGGTGTCTTGGTGCCCTTATCGGGACTGTCCAACTGGCCGGAGGCTGGAGAGTGGCTTCGATGGGTACGTAGGGAGCGATGGCTGATTGGGCGGCATGGGACCGAGCATGAGTTCTTCCCTTATAGCCGGGTGACACGATAGTTTGGGGTGCGCCAGGGGTTGCCTGGTGAGCCCGTGGTCTATCGACATCGGGGGGATGAGAGGACTCTGGATCGATCGGTCATCATGCCACTAGGCAAGGATTCAGATGCAGTGATCGATGTCCCAGACATGGATGACGTCGGGACTACCGTAGAGTATGACCAATGGTGGGTACTACGGCGATGGCAGGGAGAGGGGCCACTAGGAGGTGCGGAGGCAGCAACCATGGGCGGGGAGGGTGCCGAGGCACCAGGAGATGCTTGGGGAGCTCCTCGGGAGGATGCAGATATGGTGGAGGTGGAGGATGAGGATGTGGGGGTTCCAGATCAGTGGGAGCCAAAGCAGGCTATTGTTCTAGATATGCCTACGCCTCAGGAGAAGTGAAGGACACGGAGTCTGGGCTACGTGTGGAGATTGCACGATTGGTGGAGCTGCTACGGAGGTAGGATGAGGAGTTGGGGGAAGCTTTGCAGGAGAGGGATCTCCTACGGGCTCAGTTGGGAGAGTGGGAGAGCGCATTCATTGCACACCATCCAGGGATGGGGACACCAGACTCGCATAGGAGAGGGATCTCCTACGGATGCAGCTGGCATAGCGCGATGATGCAGTAGCTTACTACCATCGGTGGGAGGCAGAATGGTTACGGTGGGAGGCAGATTGGTCTCGGCATCGGATGGATATGGAGGGAGATATTATCCACCTCGATGGGTGGTTACCTGAGCCCTCGGGAGGTGGGTCGTCATGCCGGATGAGGGGCAATGATACTGAGCAATCAGCATCATCTCGTCATAGGCGATTGGATGAGGGAGGCGGTAGTAGGCGTGATGCGGGGGCTAGCAGCAGCCGCCCTGAGGGGTCCCATAGGACCCACACCATGGGGGGTAGTTCCCATCGCACCGATCCTGCGTGATCATGGTGGCCGATGCCTTAGGCTTGGGGGTTTTGAGATTTTGGATTTTGTTGCGGGGTCAGAGGACCAGCTCTTTGTAGCCTATGGGCATTTTTGCTGATATATATATACAGACTTTATTTTGTTTATGCGCATGTGATGATTTGATTTTATGCATGATGATTGATGAATATGGATGTATGCATGTTAAGTTATAGTGATGAATGCATATGTTGTGCTAAAATGTGAATGTTTGTAATTGATATGATATGCAAATGGAATGGATGAATTGAATTTGTGATGTTTGGTAGTCGCACCATAGACTGTGTAGAACTTTATGGCTTTTTGTCCTAGGCGATTGCTGTGGTGAATAGCTTTGTAGGCATACATGTTTTTTTTTTTTGGTATGGCGAGACTAAAATATAGCAAGTTGGTTTCGAATGTAGTTAAGGTTTTCTGAGACTCGGATGTTTTAACTAACTAGCCATGACTGTACTTTATCTCACAAGACTTTTTGAACAAGGTATGAATCGACTTGTTTTGGACCAAGTTATTTCACATCCCTATGTGTGCAATTGAGTTCATTTATGTGGTGTTGGTCAGGATACCGCCAGTGCCAGATAGGCTATCAACCAAACCTATATTGAGGATCACCTGATTAGCTCCACTAACTCCTTTGTTGTATTTAGTCGGATTAATCTATGGTGCTATCGTAGGATACCATAAGCTAGCTCATCCACATGCAAACATTGATCTACACAAGTTAATGTGGCAGATATATCGTCATGCGGGAGGTTTACCACCAGTGACCAATAGGCTATCAACCAAACCGGTACTGAGGTTTGCCTCATGACCTGTCGAAATTTTGAGAGTTCCAGGGATTCAAGTTCGACTCCCTTCTTTTCTTCAATTGTGTTGGGATACTTGCTCTTTTGTAGTGATAAAAATCATTGTTTATTTTTGTATTAATTTTTCTTTTGAGCAAGGGATTAGGATATGGAGTGACGAGAATCACTATTGTTTGTGCCTTTTGATGTGTGCACTTTGGGATATCAAATTTTGGAGTTTTGACTTTTGCAAATTGTTCTGATGTTTTGCAACCTTTTGAGAACTTGGGATTCTTGGGGAATTGGGTAGGGAGGATGCTTGTCCTTTTGCCAACTCTCAGCATTCTTTGGGGTCATTCGCACAGGGGGATGAGCAAGATAGCCATTTCGCTTATGGTGACCTGGATTGCTTTGCAGGTTTCATCTTTCGTTCACACAACTTGGGAATGTTTTATGTGTTTTAACTTGTGTCGGGATGCTACGTAACAAGGTGTGATCCAAGTGGAATTCTACCTTCGTAAAATCTATCTGACTTGGTACAGTATGTGGCTAAAAAGCTAATGACGACTGAATGACAAAAACTCTTGATACATTAGAAAACAACTGACTATGATGTGGGAGAATAATGTGAGTGGCGGTTATAGGCGATGAGCTATTGATAAAGCGAAAAAATGTAGAAGATGATGGTTTTTGCCAAGTAATGACAGTCTATGGTGCTTTGACCTGTATGACCACAAATATGCAATGTATGCAGCTATATATTTTTGTATTTTTGAGGGATTGATGTTTGTGAGTATGCAGATGAGATGCAAAAGAGCTCTGTACTGTTATGATGATTTTGCGTATGCATGGAAATGAGATGCAAATTTTTGTTATTTGTGATGATTTTATTGTTTTTGAATTTTTCTTGTTTTTGACCAAGCGATTATGGGAATCCTTGGAGCCTTTTGGGTTGACCAAGCGATTATGGGAATCCTTGGGGCCTTTGGGTTGACCAAGCGATTATGGGAATCCTTGGGGCCTTTTGGGTTGACCAAGCGATTATGGGAATCCTTGGGGCCTTTTGGGTTGACCAAGCGATTATGGGAATCCTTGGAGCTTTTTGGGTTGACCAAGCGATTATGGGAATCCTTGGGGCCTTTTGGGTTGACCAAGTGATTATGGGAATCCTTGGGGCCTTTTGGGTTGACCAAGCGATTATGGGAATCCTTGGGGCCTTTTGGGTTGACCAAGCGATTATGGGAATCCTTGGAGCTTTTTGGGTGGGCTATGGCTCCTTTAAATATGGAATGGCCGCAAGTGACTGATGTTCAAGGGTTCTAGTTCCTTGATTCCATCAAGAGAGGCTAGCCGGTATGTTCCAGGTCCTATTTTGCTATCAATTACATAGGGACCTAACCAATTTGCCGTGAACTTGTCCCTTAGATGGGACGGCAAACTAGAGTTCTGTTGGTTTTCTTTTAAGACCAAGTCACCAATCCGAAAGTCCCTCAGGTGAACTTTCATGTTGTATGCTTTCTTAAGTCGCTCTTGATAGATACGTAAATGCTCGAGAGCATTAACGCGTCGTTCATCAAGCAACGTAAGCTGGTCTAACCGGGCCTGCCATGCAGTGTCATCATCGATGAACTCTTGCATTGATATGCGCAGGGAGGGAATCTCCAACTCGAGAGGCATGACTACCTCGGAGCCATACACGAGCAAAAATGGAGTTGCCCCAGTGGGCGTCCGAATGCTAGTGCGATAAGCCCATAGGGCAAGTGGGATCTGAATGTGCCAATCCTTATGACTTTCTATGACTATCTTTTTAAGGATAGCAACTAGCATTTTGTTTGATGCCTCTGCTTGCCCATTTGCTTGTGGATAATAGGGTGTCAAAAAACTGTGCTGAATTTTGTACTTTGTGGTCAAAGCACGCACATCTTTGTTCTTGAATGACGTCCCATTATTCGAGATTATCTTGGATGGAATACCAAAATGACATATGATGTTATGCAAAATGAACTCCACAATGCGGGGTCCAGTCGTAGAGGTTAGCGAAACCGCTTCCACCCACTTGGTGAAATACTCTGTGGCCGTTATGATAAACGTGTGACGGCTGGACGATGCAGGGGAGATCTTTTCGATGAGATCTAAGCCCCACTACGAGAATGGCCAAGCCGACTAGATCGGCTGCAAGGCCTGGGAAGGTACATGTGTCAAATTGGCATGATGTTGACACTTCATGCACTTCCGCACATATGCGCAACAATCTCGCTCTAAAGATGGCCAATAATAGCCCATGCGAAGGATGCACTTTGCGATGGCCATACCACTGAAGTGGCCACCGCATGTACCATCATGCGCTTGGGCGATCGCCCAAGTGGACTCTTGCTGGTCCAAGCATCGAAGGAGGATCCCTTCGTAGCTGCGATGGTACAAAATGTCTCCTAACAAGACATGCTTTGCCACTTTTTGCTTGAGTGCTCATTTTGTGGCATGCGTCAATCCAAGTGGGAGATTACCTAACTTGAGGTAGTCCCTGATGGGGGAATACCAATCCTGCTGATCAGAAGCCTCGATGGTATGAATAGCCAGTCCCTCTTGAAGTTCATCCCTAGCAAAAGCTGAGTGGGAGAGAACTTGCAAGAATAACGTTGTATTGCTATTAAGGGGAGTAGGGGAGAACAAGGACCCCTAGTTGGCGTGTTTCAGACGATCACGGATTCGAGAGAACCTATCCATGGATGGCTCAATCTGGATCAAGTGGATTCCTGGCATTAAATTAGAGCTTGCTCGCTCCATCGCTGATTGTGATAGTGTTTTGACTTGAATGGTTGTCATATCACCAGAAAGGTCTTGCGGGATTAGCGACCCCAAAGAGGCCATAGTGTCCGCAAAATGGTTCGATGACCGAGGGAGTGCCTCGATGTCGTACCATTCAAGCTTTGCCAGGAATTTGTCCACAAGGGCTTTGTAGGCCTGTAGAACTGGGCATTTGCATTGGAATACCCCTTTGACTTGGTTGACAATTAACAGCGAATCACCGAAGATATTCAATCATTTAATGTTCATGGTGATTGTTGTCTGAAGACCTATGAGCAAGGCTTCATACTCTGCATTATTGTTGGTGCATGGGAAATTTAATTTAAATGACAGGGGCATTGGAGCACCCTGCGGTGTGAAGAATACTATTCCCATGCCACCACCTTGCTCACATTTAGAACCATCAAAAAATAGGGTTATGTCGGCATGTGACTCAGGCTCGTCAAAATCTGGTGATTCTGAGACATGGAAGACCCCATCATCGGGTAGTTCTATAGTCAGAGGCTGGTCGTCTTCGAGAGGAGCCTCTACTAGTTGATCGGCTATGACCTGACCTTTTATGGATTTCTGTCCAATAAACTCTATGTCAAATTCCATCAACAACATGATCCATTTCGCCGTGCGACTACTATGATAAGTATGACTCATCATGTACCGCAATGGATTCTCCTTAGACACAACATACGTCTTGTTGCTCAACATGTAATGGCATAGCTTTTTGGTAGCAAACACCACTGCCAAGTAGAGTTTTTCAACGTATGCATAGTTAAGTTCATAGCTGACCAGGGTGCGGCTAAGATAGTAAGTAGCCTATTCTCTATGAAGTTCATTCTTCTAGGCTAACATGGCTCCCAGTGCCACCTCAGTAGCTGAGATGTATAAGTAGAATGACACTCCTGGTCTAGGTGGTGCCAATACTGGCGATGAAGCCAAGTATTGTTTGATGTCATCAAAGGCTGACTGGCACTCGTCATCCCAGTGAAATGCTACCCCCTTGTGCAACAACTTGTTCATTGGTCGGCACTTGTCAGATAGCTGTGCTATGAAGCGCTTGATCGACGTGACCTTTCCTTGCAGGCTTCTGAGCTGCTTGATGGTAGTTGGGGGATGCATTTCAAGGATTGCCTTGACTTTGTTTGGGTCCACCTCGATGCCTCATTTTGAGACTATAAAACCCAAGAGCTTTCCAGATGTGATGCCAAAAATGCACTTCTTGGGATTCAGTCTGACTTTATGCTCCATGAGGCGATCGAGGATCTTGCTTAAATCACCGAGATGATCCGAGCACAAAAGAGATTTGGCCAACAAATCATCCATGTAATCTTCCAAAGTCTTGTGCATGTAATCATGGAAGATGTATGTCATGGCACGTTGGTAGGTGGCGCCAGTATTTTTAAGGCCAAAAGGCATGACCTTATAACAAAATGTTCCCCAAGGCGTTGTGAACGCCATTTTTAGCTGGTCCTCGGGATTGATACAAATTTGATTGTATCCCGAGAAACCATCCATGAGGGAAAGCATTTCGTGACCCGTTGTAGCATCTACCAATGCGTCGATGCTCGATAAGGGGAAATCATCTTTAGGACTCACTTTGTTTAGATCTCAAAAATCAGTGCATATGCGAATCCTCCCGTCAGGATTTTTGACGGGCACCATGTTGGACAGCCATGGTGGATAATCCATGCAGATGACAAACTGTGCATCCAACAGCTTTTGCAATTCATCTTTGACCATTAAGGCCACTGTTGGGTGCATCTTGCATAGTTTTTGCTTAACTGGCTTGACTATCGGATCAAGCGTTAGATTATGCGTGACTAGCTGTGGATCTAGCCTCGGCATATCTCTGTATGACCATGCAAAAACCTCCTTCTTCTCTTTGAGAAGGGCAATGTAGTCGGCTTGCTCTTCGGGGGATAAACTTACCCCTAGCTTGATGATCTGTGGATTCATTGGATCCGAGCCGATGTCTACGTCGGTCGTCTCCTCGACCGACATGTGGGATCTATCTTCCAACTGATGTGGAGTTGGGATCAAGTGGATATCATTTGCTGAGTTTAGATCATCGTTAGGAACCTCGGGTCCCTCTTCGAGCATGGAAGATATCCTGAGTTGGCCCAGGGGTAAAATGAAGCATTTCACCGAAAGGCCAGTACTCGGATGGGGATGGAGGGGAATCGACGCGATCCCAGTCTATGGCATCTATGTCTAGATACAATGACTATGCTGGATCGACCGGATTGTGGATGGGGGTGGTTAAGTCAATGGAGATCATGTTGATGAAATGATTTTGGTCTCCATTACCATGGGTGTGGTTACTCGGACATCCTGGATGCTCTCTATGCTCTGGATCTGGCTCTAGAGGGACGGGCACGAATGGATCGGCCCTATGTGCGGATAGGAAGATAGGGTCTACCCTCGACACTGATGTCACTATAGGGTCTCTGGGTGGAAGGTGCTCTTCGTATGCCCAGAGTAGCGGATCCAACACTTGGTCCCACCATGTTGGGTCTACGTACCACTCATGCCCTGGCACTATGTTTAATTGTTCAAATATGTCGTTAATCTCCAAGGGGCACCGATGCTGCATCTATCGCATGTGATTAAGATATGCCATATCTATTTCATCTTCATAATCACTATCGGAGATCCAAAGGCCTTCGTTGGCTCTGACTGCTTGTGGCATTAAAGGCTCGCCTTGCTCAAGCAAATTGATGTGGTCCCACCTAGGTTGTTTCGCTCTCCGCGGGGGGACTTGATTTCCTTGGAGCGGTGCTTGCTCGATGGGAGCATCCAAGGGGAACATTGTCAAGAGGCTTTCTTGATAATCATCCATGGGGATCACCTGTGAGTGATTGCTATCTGATTCGAAGGGGTCCCATGGTGCTACCTCATATTCCAATTCATCTTTTGAGGACCCTTCTTGACATTGTCTAGACCCTCCCTGAAAATGAGCTCTCGAGCTTTCTCCTCTCTCGAGCGAAGGGAAGGGATTGCTAGAGCCAACAAGGTTGATTGCCATTAATGGGAGATAATCCCTCAATGTATATGTGGTGTTAGGGTTGGCATATGGATCTGATGCCAATCCCCCCTTGTTGCCTATCCCTAGGCCTTGCATGTTCTCCACCAAGATGTCCAAAGGGAGGGGGTGGTTGAACCCTACTCTTGACTTGTCATATGGCATTTGGTATCTTGGTTGGCAAAGAACACGTATCCCTTGCTCATATCGGCCTAACCCATACCCGTGCCAATTGCATTGGCCAAGGTATCTTAGAGCAAAGTCTGGGTTAGACAAATAGTTGACATTTTCAGCAAAAGGCTCTTCGTCTTCGTCCTCTTGCATGCATGGTGCAACGCCATGATCAAGGCCCCCATACACAAAATTTGTCTAGTTCGGCAGGTAGCCTAGGGGAACAATAGTGCCAATGGGAAGGCGAGGTCTCCCCATGTCCTGCATGGACTCTAGTGCGGGTGTTGCTACAATATTCCACACCAGATACTCCCCAAGCCCGTATTGGCCATTTCAACGGTGATCGTTGGCGGTTGAGGGGGAGGGAATGGAAGTTCTCCTTGAGTCCACTCCATGTCGGGTGGGCTAGAAGCCTCGACTTCCATCCGGCTAGGCATCTCCTCAGTAGAGATAGTTGATACTAATGGCAGTGTCTCTTCCAAAGGTTTTGCCTCTTCCAGGGGTTTCTTCCCTTTGTCCTTCTGTTTGGCCCCCATAGATGGTGTCGTTGGTGGAGGACCAGATGATGAAGATGAACCCGACTGGGATTTTGAAGAACTTGTTAACGGGGATGCCTATGGAATCGGGCCCTGTTTAGATGGATTTAACTAGAAATCCAAATGCGTTGATGGCAGGGTCAATTGCGGCATCGATGCACCGCATTACAATACTTGAAGGGTTCCAAGTCCGCCGGGACTACATGCACCTCCCCTTCAAATGTATACTTTAAACATTGGTGAGCTATCGAAGGGACACACTTCATGTCCCTGATCCATGGCCGGCCCAACAAGATGTTGTAGGCCATCTCACCTTCCAATACGTGGCACAATGTGGGTATGGTCTTTTGTCCCACTTGGATTGGTAGGACTATTGTGTCGACTGTCGAGCAGATTGCGTCATTGAATGCTCGCAGAGTGTAGGTGGAAGCTGTGATGTGAGATGCGGGCAACTTCAGATGCTTGAGAGCCACAGTTGTGATGATGTTGTTGGATGAGCCAGTGTCTATCAACACCCTCTTGTATGGGATCCCGTTGACCCATGCGATAACGTGCAGGGGTGGATCCGCCATGTCATCAGTCACTGATCTCAATTCGTCTTCTCAAAATGTGATGACCGGCTCAGTGCATCATTTTACATGTCCCACGAAGTTGTTGAAAGAATTTGTCTCATGGGGCTGCAACTCGATGGCTTTCAAAATCTCCATTAGAGCTTCTCGATGGGGCGTAGATTGTTGTATAAGCTCGTATATGGAGAGCCTAGCCGAGGTGGTCCTCAAACTCTGAGTTAGTTTGGTCCGAAGTGTGGCCACCGGCTTAGGTGGAGGAGGTTGTGCAAGGTGCTGTTGTGGTTGCGATGTTGTGGGCACCTCTCCTGCAACTGCAACAGGAGCATTCGTGCTCGGATACCTCCTGTTTCGAGTCACTATACTGATCATCCCTACATATCCCTACATGGGGCAGTTCTGTGTGACCTCGTTAACTTGTAGGGTCTTTGCCTACGGAGCATGAGTAGGCAAGGGGTCTTTGAAGACCTCCATTTGTTGATTGCTTGGTGCGACGGGATTATCCATCGCTAGTGTCTTGTTATCAATCAGGTCTTGCACCAAGCCCTTAAATTTCCAATAGGCATTTAGGTCATGTCCCTACCGCCTATGGAACCTACAGTACAAGTCCTCTCTATACCCCTTAGGCTTGGGCACGTTGGGATCTATAGTCTGAATCTCTGGCAGGTTGATCAGGTTTTCCGCTAACAAGCGGTCAAACAAGGAGTCCCTGGACTCTGTGTAGGGTGTGAATTGTCGCCTAGGGTGACATTGCTAACCCTGTTCTTGCCTCTAATTTTCTTTGTCATAGTTGTTGGGAGGCACTTTCTGATAATTAGCCTTTTGAGGCTGAGTTGCTTGCACAGGTTTAGGGACATTGATTGCAACTTGGTTAACCGCAGTGGGTTTTTGTTGCGTGGTCCCAGTTTTAGTGTTTTTAGTCCACTCTTTTTTCTTAGGCTTGGCTATCTCGCCATCCTGTATTTTGATCTCTTCAATAATCTTGGCTTGTGCCAGAGCTTCTTCTAGGGTGGCATATTGCTGCAGCTGCAATAGCACAGAGATCGATCTCAAACAACTTTTGGAGAACATCTGAGTGAGGTCGGACATAGGAGGGAGGTAGGGCAGCTTTGAGAGCAATGTCCTCCACCGATTCCCGTAGGCTGCCATGGTCTCCTCCTCATACTTCCTGAGGCTGGCTAAGTCACTTAGTGATGCCTTCTTCTTGGTATTGAAGGTGAAGCGTTCGAGGAACGCATCCACTAACTGATCTAAATTATTAATGTTGTGCTTTGGTAACTGAGTAAACCAATCCGAGGTAGGGCCTACGAATGTGGTTATGAATGTTCTCAATAACAAAGCATCATTGTCCTGAATGTTGAAGCATTGGCTCAGGAACCTTGTCACATGCTCTTGAGCATCCTCCTCACCTCTAAAGGTTGCCAACTGAGGCAGCTTAAAGTGCTCAGGGTAAGGAGGTGCTGGCACTAATGGATGCACAGGATGACTATGGAGCTGGCATAAAGTGGGCTTTTGAGGCCCAAAAGTTTTGGTTTCCACAGACTCCAGCCGCTCTAGCAGTGCTTTGTATGCATCGGAAGATTTAATCTCTTCCTCTTTAGTTTGCTCCCGTTGTGGGTTGTGGGAGACTTGAGGCCTATGAAGGGGTGGCCGGATGGCAACTCCTCCACCTAGGTAGGGCATTTCAGCCCGCTCTTCTTCTTGCTCGTACTCCTCGTAAGCTTCTTGAGGAGTCTCTAGGTGAGACCTATGACCCTGGGTGGGTCCCCGTGGAGGGTACCCATCATTGTTTCGGGGAGTGGCCTCCCGCTCAGGTCTAGGGGGTCTCGGAGGTAGCACTTGGTAAGGTCGCGAAGACCTATCTCGCACCAAGGGATTACGCCTCTCATATGGTTCCGCCCTTTGGGTGCGCGGGGTTGGAACCCTCTCAGGCACCGGGTTATGGAGCAGCTCATCTGTTTGGTGCCTAATGCGCTCTTTGCTAAGGTGATATAAATGCTCTAGCTGCTGTTGGTCTTGCTCAAGCCGCGTGATCTGCGCTTGGCGGGCGGCATGTCTGGTGACTGCCAGGTCAATTTGCTCTGCCATCCTGAGCCTAGGAGGCCTGGATGCCTCTCCTATGCACTTACCTCGATCGTGATGATCCGAGATCTCAATAGGCTGCTTCCCTCTGTCGAGGTTGGCGGCATTCACCCGAGGCTCTGGCCTCAGTGGGTGATCATGGTATCTAGCTGGTGCGGAAGCGCATGGCCCCCACGTTGTATATTGCTCTCGAGGAATGTAATCATCTTCCTCGGGCTCCCTTTCATATGTGTGAAAGGGGTGGGCAGAGTTAGCTCACCCGGTTTGAAGAGCCTTACGCTCTGGATTTTGTCTATTGGTTCTAACAGTGATGGGGGGCAAATGGGGGAGGCCATCATCATGTGGCCTCTCCTCATGGAAACTATGCCGCTCTAGCGCTTCATCGCATGCGGTGGCCACTCATATCGAGCTTCTAAGGGAGCTTTCTTGTCTATGTTGAGTGCCACGTGTAAGGACTCCTCCTGAAAGGGGCTATGATGAACGGGCGTGTCCCTCAAAGGGGTGTCCCTATAGTTCCATCTTGACATGGACTGATGTGGACTCTCTTGCGGGTCGGGCCGCCAAGGCGGTATGACCAAGTCCTTAGGGCTATAGCGGAGGTGACTTGTGCCCCCTTGTACACTTTTCATAGCTTTCGCCCTTGATTGGGCTTGGCTACGTGTGTACACCATGGTGGTGCTTTCCTACAAGCTATGTAGATTTTTTTATCTCTTTTTATGATTTTTTATGCTACACTAAACAGAAATGAGCACACACACACAAGCAGTGATTATCTCATTTAAATATTGAGAGTGTGTCCTAAACCTGGTTTAGTGTGTTTTGATTTTTTTGTTTTTGTTTTTTTTTTTGGTTTTGAAGGTTTTTAAAGAACGTTTAAATGCAAAATGAGGGCTCTTATGACTCCCAAAATTGGTCGCCCCTTCGATATACCATTGCCAAGCCGATATACCAACCTCTCTATATACCCGCCCTTACATGAGGGAAACTATAGGTACGTGAGAGCAGATGGTACATGGAACATAGGCGGTACGGAAGGGGAATCACCCTATTTATGACACCTACCATAGAAGACTTATCCTCGTGCATTGGGAATCACCCCAGCTACACTCGATCAGCTTTCATCAGGATTTACGTCTAGCAACAGTTGCGATCGGGGTAATGGATGCAAAATTCAAGCCAAGGTGGTGATGAAATCCACCGTTGGTCTTGATCAAGGGCTAGGGTTTTACGACCAGCGCCTTGGTTTTTAAGTTGCCACGTGGTGTGTGGGGTTATTTTTATTTTGCAAAAGGAAACAAGCAAACAACAAAAAGAAAAACTTTCCCTAAGCAAACAAATAATCCAATAGAAACATCGAAATAGAAAATGACAGAGAACATGCAGAATCCTTACCTCTTCTTTGCCCGCATCTGTCGGTCCTAAGTTTTTGCCTGAAAACTTCATAGACTGGAATTCATCCCGGGGTGGAATGAATTATAGGACTGTATTCGTCCCAGGGTGGGGCGCATTCCAATTCATCCCTGGGTGAGACGAATTACAGTTCTGTGTTCGCCACAGACTGGAACGAACAACAGTCCCACGTTCCAAAAAAAAGATACCTGCAAGCAAGGTAAATTTTGATCAAATTTCTGATCCAAAAAGGTAGAGGACAGGGTCCCACCATGATTGCCACTGAAAGCACGAGGATATGGAAGCAAAAAAGGAAAGCGAATACGAAATGCAAACAAAAAAAAACCGAACTCAATGCTAAATCCTAGGAATTTGAAAGTGCATGAAAAGAGAGAAAGGCATGAGCGAATCGAAATGAAACACAAGTGAATAAAGAAGACAACCCTTTTTATTGATATGTTTCAAACTCGGTTACAATGCGCATCCTTCCTTTCCAAGGGCTAGGAGCGTTTAAGCATGCGTTCTTGTTACATTCATGGGTGCCTTTCCTTCTTCCGCGTGCCCACATGTAAGATGGGCGGACCAGAACGTCACCGCCGCTTGTGTCTATGAATGTTGATTCCTTGCTGCTCCTCCAATGTTCTGATCCTACATTCAAGGGAACAAGAAATAGTTAGTAGCACCTGCAGATGAAACAAAACATGCAATCCCCAAGCCTACGATAAGCGAATGAGAAAAATGAATTAAACTATAACTAAAATGAATCCAAATGCTCTAGAAATTTTATAGGGACATCAGGACATCATCAGGAGGGCACTGCAAAAAGAACAGTCGAGAAATTCCTCACCGATTTGAATTCGCTCCGGGGTGGGACGAATTCACCTACAACAAAATGCCGAAAAGGTACTGTCCCAATGTCCTACCTAGGAAGCTCCAAAAGACCTACAAACTTGGGGTTAGCTAATTGGGGGCATTTTGGGAAGACCCAGATGGTCATATTTTCCCAATTTGGCCTCTGTTAGTGGGAATTTGATGATGCTACCTGCAAGTTAGTAGAAGCGAGCAAAGATAGAAATATGGTCAAACTTGTTCAAAACGAGACGAAATTCAAATGACAACCTATCTAAGCATCATAGAACTGAATGCAAAAATGAAATAAAACAAGTCTACCATGGAATTCCCATCATTTTGAAAGGGGGCGATTAAGATTGTGGTAGTGTGGGAGGGGGCGCCCATGGGGCAGGCCGCCCACCGTTTGGGGCCTGATTTCGGCACCAATCCACTTGGGATGGGTCCAAAACCTCTTGTGTGGTATTTTCAGCAAATTTGGTGGAATATTGTGACCAAATGTCGGGTTTTGGGCTCCAGATTCATCCTCCCAATAGTCACCCAATGACCTCCCCTCTAAAGGAGATCAAGGATGTGAAAGGCGCAAATCCAAAAGGTGTGAGGTGTGTAAATAAAATGGCAGCACTTCGTTGCTCTAAAATGCTCCTTATCTATATATTTTGGGGTGAGGAAACTCACCAATTTATAGACCTAGAGGTCTCTTGAAATGGGCATGCAGAGGCGCCACATGGCATCCATGCCCTCCCAGGGGGAAGGAGATTCCTCCCTGAATTGGGACTTCATGACTGACCTTGCAAATGCCTCTAACGCTCAAAAACGCTCACCCATACTCCCATGTGATGAAGGAAGCATTGAGTGGCGGATCTGAGCTGCCATTTGTCAAGATTTGACTTTTTTCCCGTCAAACCTGCAATTCGCCCCACCCTGGAGCGAATTCAGAATTCGTCCCTGGGTGGGGCGAATCCCAGTTTGAATTCGTTCCAGGGTGGAATGGATATTGAGCAAAGTTCCTGAAGGTGCCAAACTGATCTCTGGCCTTCCAAAACTGCTATGAGAGTGGTTAGGACCACTGTTTAACCTCTGGGGGCTGCCCTTGGGGCTGTGTGTGTCAAAGCGATCAGTGTTTGCAGTCACATAATCAGATTGGTGTTGTTTTGGTGTCTACACATATTTAGAAAGTAAATAATATAGTAGAGAATTATTACTAGAAATATGTTAAATTGTTGAAGTATGTGCCTATATAATGAGAAGATAAAGATTTATAAATTTATACTAGGAACAGATCCTAGAATAGAACATGAAGTGAACATGCGAGAGCCTAATACTCTTAATAAGGCTTCAAAATTGGCTAGAAAAGCTAAGACTTATCTTAAGCCCTATTTTTATTATGAAGAAGATTTGGAGGAATACAAATAGACACTCAAGAAAAGAAATAGTGCATGTTTCATGAAATGGGAGAGATAATAGAAAAACAAAAGTTTTCAAGGGTAGGATAAAAAGAATGATAGGAAATAGAAAATTTTTAGGAATAAATTCTAGGGAAAGAAATAACCATAATAACAATAATGGCAATCCACCACCGCAAGGGTAGGCTAACCCCCATTAGTAGTGAAAGTAGGACAAAAGTAGGAAACACATATTGGACAAATAAGGATCGAATTCTAAGGGAAAAGAACCTACTTACAAAGAACCTGCACACAAGGAACCTATTCACAATATTTACGCATCAATACAAAGTCAAAGTTTTTAAGGGCAAGTCACTCATTTGCTTATCAAGGGTAAGATTTTTGGAAGAAATTTTAAAATTGTGATAGATAGTGGAGCTAAAAATAGCTTTGTTTCTACTATTTTTATTAAGGATATATAAAAAATGCTAGGAATCTTGGCACATAGGTGGAAGGTCATACATATAATTTCCAAATAGTAATGGAAAATATCTCTACATATATACCACTTTCTTCTAGGTAGCACTTCTCTTGGAATAGTATTACCACTAAACCTTGCATTACTCCAGAGTCCCCTTCCTCATTTATTTGGAATAGAACTCAAGGATATTCACTGGGCACACCTCAATGGCCTTTAAATATGATAGCGCCGAGGAAGACACACTTTTCTCTTGTATAGTTGCATATTTTTTTTTACATGTGGAAATAAACCATCAATAGTGAGATTGTTTAAAGAAAACAGAGTCAATGGAGTGGAAGTTGATGTATTAAATGCTTTCTTGAGAATATTTTCCATGCTTTTTTATTTATGCTTTGTTATATTTAGAGTATATTACATCCTAGGTACATACTTAAGATATAATATTACTTTAGGGGGAAGTTATCTAGTTATTTTATGCAATGTAATAAATGCACAAGTGCCAATGTGCAAGGTGTCCCTTGTACAACTAGGTAGAGTGTTGGCCAAGGAATCTATCTTCCATTATAAAAGGGTATCATTGTAAGAGATTAAAAAGTAATTCAATAGGTAGTAGTAGTAGTAGTATTGTGTGACTCCATTAGTTATGGAGTACATTATAGTCCTGTAGCATCTTCCATGAAGTGTCCATTTCCCCCATAGCAATATTGTATTCATTTTTATCATTTCTATTTATAGTATATTTCTAAAATATCATAAATTTACTTTCTCTCATATTTTTGCATATTGTAATTTCCATATCCCATTGCAATCTACCTCAAAAACTAACAATGGTATTAGATCCATGGTAGGTCTAGTCACAGTAGAATTAGCTACTGTAGATTGATAAGATAAACACCATTATTATTGACCCTAAATATTTCATGAACCTAATTTGCCATAGTGCACAGGATCTTACAAAAATATTTAGAAGAATCAAGGTGGTAGGGAGATCATTGAGAAAGTGTTATTATTAAAATAGAACAAGTCACCATAACTTCAATTTTTGCAAACTAGATGTTTCATTAAACCCATTGCATGTGAATTCTATTAAGATTATCTGGTAGAAGAGACTAAAAAGAGAAATTGCAAAATTCCTTTGGCTCAGATTATTCCCACAGAGTTACAAAAAAACTCGTGAAGACAAGGACTCAACATTTGATCCACTAGTTTGATGAATCAACTAGTGAAGCTCATCTAAGAAATCTAAAAAGTTTACTATTGTCTAAAGTTTCTTTTATTGTAGGGAACTAACCCTTAAATTATTGTGGAAACTCCCACGACAAAAAGATAGGATATTTCAAATTCGTTACCCAAAATTTGTAGTGCCTTCATAGTGGAGAGATTAGTTTTTGTAAAATAAGAATACTACAAAAGAGACTCTAGGATATAGAATCATAGTGAAGTCTAGAGATCAAATATATCTATTGATAAAGTCAACTTCACAGTAGGAAAGGCCATAAAAGCCTTGATCCTAAAAATGCTACATAAGCATTGATATAAGAAAAGTACATAGAAGCCTTGATCTAAGAAAATACCATAGAAGCCTTGATATAAGAAAATGCCACAGAAGCCTTAATTTGAAAAAGGCCACATAAGCCTTGATCCTAAAGAAGACTCTAGAAGAGAGTACATAATTCAGAATCAAATTTAGATTTCAATACTAATCATTTGTTATAGGGAAAGAAGATTCAATAAGTTGGGAAAACTCTTGCAATAAAGTTAGAAAGAGTATTTTCTTCAGAATCAATCTATAACCTGAAGCAAACTTGAAGGTGGAAATATCAGGTGAATATATTATTGAATAAACTTCCAGTCTTGGAAGGATGAGAAGGACTAGGAGAGCCTTATTCAAATCCAAAAGTAGTAGAATCAAGAGATCTAGGAAGGAGATATCAATTTTAAAATTTGAATAAGAAGGTCTTAAGGAAGACCAAAGTAGCTGCAAAATCAAATACTTGGGAGATATCTCAAGGAAAAAGGCTTGGAGAGCCTTCTTGCTGAAGCAAGATCATCAAAAGAGTTCCTAGAAGAATTCATTCGAGGTATTTTCCATCTAGGAGAAAATTTTTGATAATGAAAAATATTTGGAAATAGAATGTTGTGTTAGAATGATTTCCAGCTAGTTGGAATATTTGGAAGTATGGCCACTCTAATTACCTCATTATAACCTGCCAATCTGACTAGAATTTGTGTTATGTTTAGTAGTACCAAATCCATTGCTTGCATCTAGTTTGTTTCTTTACGCTGATATTTTTTTGTTGAGCTACCCTATCACCTATATTATGTTATGAGGATAACCACCCTACAGATATTCTTCTAATAGATGATTTTATCCTCGATGTGTCGTAAGATAGCGATAATCCCTATGCAAGTATCCAAAACTAAATTGTATTTGATCAACTACCAATATTATGTATTGTGAAGTCATGATATCATATATTTGATATCCTAGAGGACTCTAGCTAGGTACAGGAGTTTCACTAATATCAACACTTATTTCTCTCATTGTTCGACAACCTTTTGTACAAGGCCAGGTATCAGGTACCCATCCGGGTATGGGGTAGGAAAAATATTTTGGACATCCAAAATTGAATCCCAGCAAAAATTTGGTGAATTAGTGTCCTTATAATATTTAATAGGGAAAAAATATTTTGGCCTCTTTTATTTTTAGCATATTTTTTCCAAAGTGCACATGGGTGGTGATCCAAAAACACCCACATTCTTGGCAGCTCGTAGGGGATTTTTATCTCATAAAAGGTGGAGGACCCAGATAAATGCTTCTTGCAATAGAGGGAATTTGTACTATGTATTTGATGCTACCTATCCTTATTGCTTTCTTACTGCTACCTCAGTAGCTGTGTTATGTGTGTTACCATTCCATTGGGCTTTGGAGTCATTAAGTGTAAAAGTATCGTAGACTATATTTGTACAAATAATATAATACAAGATGAGGAACTTCTACTTTCATTATTTACTCAATGGTAAGTGCTCCTACGATCCTCCCTCTTATTGGTATTCCCTTTGAGAAGTTTCTTTGAATGATTCTCCCTTTTTTGATATAGTCTTGGAAGGAATGATGATATGAATTTGTTGAAACATATGGTTCCACATATTTACAGGAGGATCTGAGATTCCTATGAGTTTTGAGGAAGTTGTTCTTAATATATGAATATGGTCATAGGGGGGATCACTATACTTTTTAGAAAAAAATTTAGCCTTTCTAATATTTGAGTGAGTTTATTGAATAGTGTAAAGGATTTTTTCATATCCACAGGTTCTAGAATTGAATTAATCTCACTTTCTTCTTGTATGTATTCTTGAAACCACTGACTGAGCACATCTTCTTTTAAAAAAGTATCATCTTCATTCCAGAAGCTTGATGAACCCTGAGCCTTGAGGCTATTTGCAATATCATTCATTAATTTACCCTCCTTTATGATTGCCAACTCTTCTCGTATCATTTTCGTAAGATAAGTCATTTGGTAAATTTGGTGGACTAGGAATGTCCAATATTTGATATCTTTATTAGATTGTTTTTCATATCTAGGAACTTATTAGGATATCTAAGCATCTTCCTAAAATTCTATGCTTCCTAGAATTTGGTTGTTAGGATGTGATCAACCCCTGCCATTTCCCTTCTAGCTTTAGTAGAGATAGCACCAGTTCCTTTTGGCTTATCATAGAAATTAGGGAAGGCTTCCATGATTGTTCCTTTTATATTTCCACAATAGCAGATCCAAATTTATTTTATCCAATATCTAGAAACTACTAGTGTGAGTGGCTTGGATTTTTCTTGCTCTAGCTCACTCCTTGCCATGAGTAAGGTCTTTTCTTGCTCTTATTTGTGATTCTTTAGCTTACAAATAGATGTGTTTTGTTGCTCCTTCTCTTATTATATATTTTATAGCTTATCTTTGGCTAGTTGACTTCCTCGTATTTCAATAACAACTCTTTTTCAGAAGGAAATTTCTCAAGGAAATATTTTAGATCAAAATTGTTATTTTTAAGGCATTTTTCTCTATTTTGTTTCAGCAAACTTGGCCTCAAGAATTTCTACTTTTCTTTTAGCAACTGCTAGCACTTTTTTTTATCACTTTAGCTTACAATAGTAATGTGTTTATCTCCATGTGGATGTCTCAGGCCATATCTAATTTTGATATTCTAGATATGCTTATTATATATTCCTTTGTACTCCATTCTTCCGATATCATCTGAGAGGCTAGCTTCTTCACCTTTGGTTCAACTATCACCTGTATTCTCTCATTTTTAATAGGATCAAGTGTATCAAAGCCCATAATAGTGGCCTCATATTCCATTGCTTACATTTTTTATACTATTCCTCCTCCTCTCTCCATCTCTAGTGGTTTTCTTTTGCAATATGGATAGTGGTAAAGATTTCTTAAAGTTGTCCAGGGGTATAAATAGGTAGGATAGGGGTAGCCAACAAGGCTAGTATTGGAGTGAAGGAATAAGGTATCACATATTTGACTAGGGGGATATCTTGTGTGGTTTGTTCCTTTTATGATTTGGAAGGGATGAAATATATAGGACATGTGGATGACTAATGAATAGCAAAATGTTGTGGGAATGAACTGCACTCCATGAATAATGAAGTAATGGGAGGTGTGGGAGGAGTTTGAGATATAGATTGTTGGTCAAAAGGGAAAATATATTATTCATGCTCAATAACTGTAATTGTAGGTATCATCTACAATAACGGTTGGGTTTTAGGGGGTGATGAAACTAGGATTTCTATAGAGGGGGTACTTGAATGACCGTGAGATTCAAGAAATGTACCTGTGTCTTACACCTCCCACTTTGGATCTCCTTTTTGTATTACTTTGACTATATCTAATTCTAGTCGTGTATATTTAATTTTTTATGCCTCTACTTCTACCACTTCACATATTTTTATCTCTTGTTGCAAGTCTTAACTCTTTTGGATTTACCTATCTTTTCTTCCTTCACTCTTCATTTCCTGGTGGCTTTGTCAAAGGTTTATGAACTTGATCTATGTTTTTGTTTCTTGTTGGTCTTGGAATTATGAATGGAAGACTCATGTTGACCTTCTGAAGGGGCATCTATTGTTTTATGTCTTCCCAACCCTTTGACATATCGTTTGGGTGGATTTTTAGGTAATGAATCCTCTTTCACTTCTTTATATTCCAAGGCTTGAGTTGCTATCATTTGTTGAATGGACTCTACTTCAAATTATTATTTTACTTCATATATTATGTCTCTAGTCATTTGGATTCTAATAAACTTAAGGAATATTTTCTTCTCCTATTTTCTCATCCACTTGTTCTAGTCCCTATCAAAATTTTCATTGAACAATTTATTTGTGTTATCAGGCTTGGATTTCTTAATCAAGTTGTGCTCACAACACATTATCCACCATTGCTCAACCTTATGCTCTTCCCAACCCTTATCCTACATAATGGTATCAACCAACACCAGATCCAATATTTGGTCTTCATTTATTTTTGGGTCATACACTCCCTCATATGTATAACATTTTTTACATTCTAGCATGTATTTCATATCCAAATAATTAATTGTAACCACTTTGTTTTCTAGAATATTCCTAAATTCTTTGATTTTTGGCTGTGATAAGTACCTAAATTTTGGCATTTTAGTGTTTTTATTTAGCTTTTTGACCATGACATATTCAAGATCATAATTCCACATATGTAGAACTATTGGCAATTTTAGTATGGATAGCTTGGCTTCTAGGTCTTGATATTAATGTAGCTTCCTCCTACATATAATTCTATGCTTCACCTTAACCAATATCTTAAATAGTTGTGCTTTAATATTTCCTTGGATGATGGTTTTATCTAATACATACACTTGTCTATAGTATTTGAAACCAAACATCCAGTCAGTTACATAGTACAATAGCAAGTATGGGAATTTGGAGAAGCCATATACTCTAATGATGGTGCCCTGCTCCAAGAAATACCAATATCCTATCTTCCATAATTTTTCCTTGAGTTTGCCAATTGTTTTAGCCAAAATGCATAGATACCTTCCATATATTACTTATAGTGTGGGTCCCAAGAATTCCTTGTTAAATTCAAGGTATAAAGAGCTATCTCTGAGAATGTGGATCTAGTCCTTTACTGAATAGTCCTTGCCTTCCTTATCTATATTTTGTAGTGGGATGTTGGTCATGTTCGCAAATATCATATAGTATAAAAATAGCCAATATACATAGGAGTAGTATGTGAACATGCCATACTTTTTATCTTTCAATGACTTCAGTTGGTCTTGAATGCTAACTTCCAGGAATTGTGTCAAGTCCAGTGTGATGGAACAAAATGCCTACATTACTATATTGGCCATGCTCAACTGGTATGGATAAATTATCACATCATTTATCAATCCTAGGATTATTGATAGCATGGATAAAATATCATGTGCTTCAATAGATAATTCAACCAAACTCCTAGGATTGTTTATATTATCATATAGTAACTTACCTCCAATTTTTATAAGCTAGTCATGACCTAGAGAACTTTGTATATACCTTCTTTGCTCCTCCACATCAATTTCTTTCATTTGGGTATCTAAGCCACTTTTGACTATCTATATAAATTCTTTTTTAATAGTAAATAAGGGCTCAAAATTATAGTTATAGACTATGACAGTGTTTAGATCATAGAACTTAGCAGTTGTATGTATGAGCTTTGGGAATGGATGTGCCTCTTCTAGAAAAAATTGACTCATATTTAAGTGGTAGGTTACACCACCTAAGTGCACTCAAAAAAATATCTTTACCCTTTATTTGTAGCCAATTTGATTGATTTTTATTTTGGGCCAAATTATGTGTATCAGGTCTTGGATGTCTTCCAGCTTGTGAATTAATTCATTGATGGATTTCTTTATGGCAACACTCTTCTTGCCTCATCTCATTATTCTGAATTAAATTCTAACTTGATTTTTGCAACTGCTTTTTTCCTAGTTCTTTGCAACTCCTATAATACTATTTTTTGAGTAAATACTTCTTATACATATACACTATGGGGATTGAACCCGGGTCACATCATAAATAATGCAAGTGGCATCCTTCCTAGTAGACCACACTCATGGGGATATAATGCTTTTATTTTGCAATCAATACTATATAATATGGTAAAAAGAGGGCACATCTAATATAATACCTAAGAATTTATAGTATTCAGGAATATCCTTCAGTTATTAGGTGACATTAATGCTTTTGTGAGGTGGATTGTGTGTGCCAAGGAGGATTTTCTAACGAAATAATTATCCACTTGGGGAGATCTGACAAGTTCAATTGGGGAAGATGACATCACCTTATGCTATCCAATTGTATTCTAACAATTGATACATAATAGCCAATCAGTCTCTTCATGTTTGTATAATTTTAGTTAAGGCTACATTATTTTGTGAACCTATGTTTTTTTAGTAGATCTTGCTAGGATCATCAATCATAAGTGCATTAATTTTACACACTACATTTAGCAGGTCATCCTCCAATTGTTTTTAAGTATTTGCATTGGGTAGGGTGTCGAGGATCGTTATTGTTCGATAGAAATTCTAGGGAACTTAATCATTCCTCAGACCTAGAATGTAATGGCTCACCATATATGTGGTAGGAGAGTACACAATCTAAGGCATCAAACAAGCCAATATTCTAATACCATTTTTTGCACATTTATTTGATGTGGGGTTAGTTCCTTAAGGTAAGGAAAAAAATTATACTTTATACATAATGTATAGGTGTTATATTTACATATATACAAGTAATATGTCACTTGTCGTATGCACAATCCTTGAGAGGATTATCGTTTACCAAAGTAAATAGTAAACAACTATCCAACTACCATAACTAAAGGATGGTTGACCTTTTCCTCTACTCTATTATGTATGGGATATACCATATAGGATTAAATCCTTCATGTGTTCCCAATTTTACTTTATATAAGTCTCATTTGAGCACCATATCATCCTCCTCAAAATTAATTGCTATTTTTGAAGGGTAAAACTCCCCCTAGTAGGTATCTTTGATGGAAATTAATGCTAGAGATTTTGAATTTATTATCAATATAGCCACTCCTTCATAAACCTAGGGATAGAGTGGTGTCTTCAAATCCCTTTCAACTCCTATTCATTTAGTCTGCAAGACTTGATCTAGTAGCAAATACTAAATTCCAAGGTTATTTTTGATGTTCCTCTTGATGATCTTTAGAATATTTTTGTAAGTGGATTCTACTAGAAGTTGTAAATTTTCTTGAGGATAGTAATAAATATTTTGGCATATTTCATATTCCCTTTCTAGATTTGAGTTCTTTACTTTTATAGAAGATCCAAAATTATATAATATTATGGTGGTTGGAATCTAGAATCCAAGGATTAGTTTTTTAAGAAATTTAATCACCATATCTTCCTCAGGATGCTTTGTAGCTTCTTGTTTCACCAGAACCTCAATTTAAGAATTTACTAGTCTCTATTTCTATCTAAATGGATTTTCATCTAGTAATATCTCTATGTTGCATTGGATGATATCTTTGTGGTATAATTTATAATTTTCATAATTCCATGTAATGAAATCATTAAATTCCTTGCATAATCCGATAATTTGATTGATTTCTTCTGAGTAGTGAACATTGATATTGATGTCCCTTTCAGTATCCATATGTATTTCCTTATAAATATTGTTGTCAAAATTTATCCTATGAGCAACCAATCTATAATTGTTATCACATGGATTCTCTAAAGTCATCAGTTCTTTGGGTATGATTTAATTTTTTTCACCACCATGTTCTCCTTCTAGCTGTTTATCATTCCATATTTTATGTCGATCAGGAGTTTCACTTGCTATAATTATAATTTCAACCTCTTCCATCCTCGTTATTGAGTAAGTGACTATCCCTGTTTAAATCATGGCATTGAAATATTTCATGGAAAATTGATCTTCTAGTTTTGGTTCATCCAGTACTTCCCACTAAGTTTATATATTGAGTGATCAAGTTCATCACATCCATTTGTGACTCTTCTCCAAGCCTCTCAATGTGAAATGAGGATGGTATTTTAGAGTGTATCTTGACTATTTTACCCTTGAAAGTAATCTCCATATAGTAATAATCAAGCGACATGTAACCTCCCAATTTAGAAGTGAATTTTCTTAATAAGTACACCCTAAAATAGGGTTCCAAGTCCACCACCACACTTTCTTGAATAATAGTAATTTGGTATATTATGTGCAATTTGATTAGGGTATCCTTGATTACTCCAAATATTCTCACTAGTTTTTCACCCAATTGCAACACTCTAAGACTACTTCTAGTATATTTTATACCCATTATTTCATAGACTACTTTGGGTGTGATAGTGTTGGTTGCTTGGAATCAATCATGCAATTATGTACCACCCACCCTTCCATTTGTAACAATAGATAAAAATGATGTGACATGTTCTTTCTTGTTATTTAAGTAGGATGGACCTAAGCTAAATTCAGCTTTTCCGGTTACTTCCCTTTCTTTTTAATATATTTGAGAGAGGCTTACAATAGATATATTTGTTTGGGAATGAGGAGTGCATTATACATGTTGATTTGATATGGGGTTTTCTTCAGTTCCTCTATAATGTTGAAACTAGAATACTTTGATTGTTTTGTTAGCTACTTTATAGGTTCCTCATATTTATCCTTGTAATCCTAGGCCACTTTAATCCTCTGATATTTGGTTAGGGAAGGATACCTTAATTTATCTTTTGCTCGCTCCCTTCCTTCACCCTTATTGGCTTATTTTTATTGTTGTTATATTACTTTTTGGGTCGTTCAAGTAGGGGTACCTCCTTCTTTAGAATATCTCTTTATTTGGCAGGCACCTTGAAAGGATCTAAATTTTTAGGATCAATGGACATATATTTATTTCCAAATATGATAAGGATCACTACTTGTTCTTAAACTGAAACCATGAAGTTGTATTCATATGCTTTCCTCATCATCTTCACTCATCATTTTTGTGCATTATAAACTTTCTCAATGGTAATTTTCTAAATGTATTTTTGATGCATCATGCACATGCTTTCACCAGTAAACAAATGCATAGTTTGAAGAAGAAGGTTCTTCCTCTTAATTAGCGTACATGGCATTCAGACTGTCTAGGGGCTTGCTAGTGGAAGTAGCCTGATCTCTTATGATAGACAAAAACCTTTATGGTTGAAATTTCCCCTTAGATTCTTGTATCTTCTTGGCTATGATTTTATTTGTGAGATTCTTAAAGAATATTGTCATTTTATAGAGATAATTTTTTTAGGAATCTAGATCTAATAATGATAGAGTAGTAGCAGGTTCTAGGAGTAGTGGGACTAATGAGGGAGCAAGAAACACTTATTGAGTTAGAGTACTAGGCCAGGATAGGACATTGACCATTTGGGTGTATACTGGAAAATATCTTAGGGGAGCCTAAAATGGTGGTTGTTGTTGAGTAAGTTATAGATATATGGGCATTACAATTTTTGGAGGTAGTCTTCCTATAGTGATAAGGTATTTCTTAGCTCTTATTACTTCTTAAAAAACCTCTAGGAATGTTTGTACATGGGATTACCTTATGTACATCCCTATTTTAGAAGAAAACACCCTTAAAAAGTGGTACATTACATATTCGTCGGTTGGGTGCATATCTTGCACTAATATCTTCCATATTCAGATGAATATGATATTTAACTCTATGATTTCCTCTTATGGATGTCTTTGGAAGCTAGTGAACTGGTTCATAAGAGAGAAGATATTTACCTGTTTATTGAATTCTTCAATAAATTTATTATCTAGTCCATTCCATGAATTTATGGTTAGGTATGGCAAGGTTATGTACCAATATAACATCTTTCCTTTTAATGACATTTCCAACATCCTTATCATGATGTATTCATCTTGGATATTGTGTATGCCAGGTAATGCTACCACATCTTGGTAATGTTTGTACACCATTTTACCAGTGTCGTCATACATTGGTAGCATTTTTAGGGAAGCCTAAGGAATGGTATTCTAGGTTGATATATTCAGAGGTCCAACATGGTTTTAGGTTGGGTAATTCTAATTCATGTTTATAGTCATTATTGTTGGTGTAAGAGGATAAGCTATTGGAGTTGGGTTTGTAAAAACTAGAGTGGTTGTACTGGTCAGATCTACTACTAGAACTAGAGATTATGTTGAAATAGGTGAATATATTGGATGAGTTTTGAATTTTCCAAACTGTAGTTCTAGGAATTCAATCGATTTTTCAAATTCTCTAGCTACTTATCTTGTGATAATATATCTGGTAGCTTAGTGAAATATGAATATGCAAGTATTTTCTAGGTATTGATGGATGGAGTTACTATGTTATGGATATTATTGATCAAAATATAATATCACCAAGTTCTATTCATATCTAAAAGCAACTGGTATTAAGATATGGATATCTAGATTTGAGGGAATTCACTAAGTGGTTTTGGTGAGTTATGACAAAACATGAAATAACCTATCCTTGTACTATCCAACTAAGGGATATTTGGGTCCCACTGAGCATGCCAAAAACTATTGATCAAAAAATATGTTTAATAAAAAGGTTTGTGCATCCACAAACCTTGACCAACATTGAAATATTGAGGATCTCGTGAGAACTATAGAATTCAATCTCTGGAGGAGATCAATTCCCTGTAGTCCTGGATAACTATCCCTAAAAATGAGAGGTAAAAGGGTTTTGAAAAAAATAAACTAAACTTTAGACAAAACTTAAAGTGGTATCGATTAAGCAACATCAAGACACATTCAATAATAAGGACACACAACTAACAACCAACTATATAATAGAGTAGCTAGTTGCACAAACAATCACAAAGTAATTATAACCTTAAATATTTAAAATGCTTAAATTAGAAATATGCAACCATCAATACATACATTCAAACTCTGCAAATGAATCAAACTAGAGGCCATACAGTAGTCCATTTACACTAATATGCAATGTCTATATTTACACATGAATTGTAAAAGCCTAAGAACCAACCAATATTAATTCTATAATCTTTTATATATAGAAATTCTACAATCCTATCATTATCAAAAGACATCATGATTTGGAAATTAAATGTTGTTATGTTGGAGTTATTGTTGGAAATTTTGAGTTAGTTGTGTTGTCATTGATGTCAAGAGTTAGTGTCAAGAATCAGTGCAGGACTTGGTAAAATAAGGGTTAAAATATTTATATTTTAAGCCCAAGAGATTTGGTTTAAGAGCTTCACATGATTGGTCAAAAGGACGGTTAAATACCCTGAAGAAAAGGCCTAAAGGAAATAATATTATAATATTTTTATTATAATATTAAAGGTTAAATTAAAGCCTAAGGTAATTTATAAATAATTTATAATATTTATATTATAAATTAATTTATAAAAATAATATTATTAAAACCCAAAGTTGGGTTGGGTGCAAATTTAATTTAAACTTTTATTCCCCCGTCAACGTTCGAAGGATAGAAGCATATGGTATAAATACCATAACATTTGTCTCACAAATGCAAGTCTCCGAATATTAATGCACATGCGAGTATTGGAAGTGGAATGCGATAAATTCGTGAGCAAAGGACAAAGAGGATATTAATTTTTTATTGGTAGCCAAAGTTGTGAAGGACAAAGTGACCAAGGCATAAAGCCTTATCACCAACCAATCGGTTGGGCTAGTGGCAAGCCCTTGGTGTGTAAGGCACTGGGAACGTAGAGGTGCTGCATTCGAGTCTCGATGGTAGTGAAGGGACAAAGCCTTTTTGGCTTTGGTGTTGGTCGAAGAAACAAAGCACTTATTCTTGCCATGTGAGCACCTAGCTCATGCGGCAGCTAGGCCATAGCTAGGGCGTAGGTGGTGGCTTGACCTGGGATCGAGTCCCACCAAGGAGCACATGAGGTATTTAATTTTTGTTTTAATAAAAGTGCATGGTCTATGGTCTATGGTTGCTTGGTGGTGCTAGTTGAAGTGTGTGGTTTGAAATTGCTTTGTGAGCATTATTTTAGTGCATGGTGTGATTTTATTAATTAAGTGCTTAGGGAGTTAAAAGGAGGGTAAGGTAAAATATTTTTTACCTTAGACAAAAGGGTGGTAAATAGTATTATTGAAGGTTAAAAGTAAATTGCATTGTTTTTGTTTTATAAAGTCAATTATTTTGGAAATGTAATTTTTGAGTAGGGAGACATAAGTAGGATTCTGGATTAATTCATGCATTAAATTTCTGAAAGGGGTTATAGTGAAACTGAGTGAAAATTTGTGATATCTAACCATTGATATTGGAAAAGAGGTTGATTGTGATTGAGATAGGTTTTGAGGTTATTTCTCCATAAAGAAAAAGGTATGGGCATATCTTCCTTATGAGTGGAATATTGTTGGATTGAATGTTGTGAAATACAAAGTTGGAGTGAAAAGGTTTTGTTTGATAAGCATTGTTGGAAATGTTTGAGTGAGTTTTCACATGCATGATTGGTGAATGGTTGTGAGGAAAATTGAGTGTGATATTGAGAACTATATTGAACTAGGGTTTGTGAAATAACATGAGTATCATTGTTATGTGAGATTGAGAACTATATTGAACTAGGGTTTGTAAAAAACATGAGTATTAGAACTATATTGAACTAAATTTTGTGAAAGAACATGAGTATCATTGTTATGTGAGATTGAGAACTATCTTGAACTAGGGTTTGTGAAATATCATGAGTATCATTGTTATGTGAATTTAGAATCATCTTGAGTCAAGGTTTGAGTTCCATAGTGTGAGTTGTTGAAAGCATTATGAAATACTTGTTTAGGGTTTGTAAGCAAGTTATGTTTCATTGAGTGATTGGTTGAGTGGAGTTTATTGAGCATAGTTGATTGAAAGTGTTGGAGTGATAGTTCAAGTTCTATGAAACAAATTGTTCTTTATTCTAAATTGATTTGAAGAAGAGTTTGAAAGTGATTGAGTGCTTTATGAGTGTGAAACATATTGAGTCTCTAACCATTCTCTATATATTTCTATAAGTTAAACAAGATTCTGAGTGAAACTTGTTTGTGGAATTGAAGAGGTTTTTCTGTGAGAGATTGAGTTGAGTTTTGTATGCAAGTTTTGCAATTGATTTGAATAAGCTTTTGTGAAAGCTAGTGGACATATTTGAGTAAGTCCTAGAGGGGACTTAAGGATAGAGTTGAGTAAGATTTTGTGAAAGCTTAAGGACAAATTTGTGTGAGATTTTGTGGAAGCTTACAACATCTATTTAACTGTTCTAAGGCTGTATGTAGAATTGGACAAGTTCTAGTGAGGACTTGTTGAGATTTGAGGTAAGTCTTGGTGAAGACTTGTTGAGCAGATTGGATAAGTTCTAGTGAGGACTTGTTGAGCAGATTTGAGGTAAATCTTGGTGAAGACTTGTTGAGCAGATTGGACAAGTTCTAGTGAGGACTTGTGGACAGATTTGAGGTAAGTCTTTGAGAAGATTAGAGTTGATTGATTGATTTGTTCAAACCTTGAGTTAATATTTGGGACAGATCTAGAAGAGTTGATTTGTGATTGAGTCAAGCTTTGTGTTAAGGCTTGAGGATAGATTTGAAGATAGAGTTTGGTGTAGACCTGAGGACATATTTGTACCAGACCAGATATAGATATTGAGCAGATTTGTGCTAGACCGAAGGACTATGTTTAGTGTAGATTTGAGATAGAGATTGAGCAGATTTGTGCTAGATCGAAGGACTATGTTTAGTGCATATTTGAGACAGATATTGAGTAGAGATAAGAGTAAGCTTTGGAGGTGACAGAGAAGAGGATAGTAGTCTCCAGTGGATAGAGATCCATTAGCCAGGGTAGTGAGGATAGAGGTATTTTGAGTGAGGATAGGAGTCTTCAAGTGGAGAGAGATCCACAAGCCAGTGTAGTGGAGGTAGTAGTCTTCTAGAGGATCACCAACTAGAGCAGAGGAGGATTTCTCCTATGAGTTGGTGTCCACAAACAAAAAAAGGGGATTGGTGTCTCCTATGGATAGGTATCCATGAAATTGATTAGGGGATTGGTGTCTCCTTTGGATAGTGGTCCATAAACATTGTAATAGGGAAGGATTCCCAAGAGATTTGTTGAGAAAATTTTAGTGAAATATTTTCTCCGTGGATGTAGCCCACATTGGGTGAACCACATTAAATTGGTGTCTCTATTATGTGTGGTGATTTGTGCATTTCTTTGATTATTTTTATTGATATTGCCATTGATATATTGGATATTATTATTTGATAAAAGAAAAGTAAAAAGTGATCTTATATTGTTCACCCCCCTCTCAGTATAAGCTTGTGTTCTTAAATTGGTATCAGAGAGGGTTCCTTGGAAGAGTTTAACGACTTGAAGGAAAATCTCACAAGAACACAAATGGATTCTCAGAATGGATCTTCAGGGAATTCGGCACCATTGTTCAATGGGAATAATTATGCACTTTGGAGTATGAGAATGAAGATTCATCTAATGGCACTTGGAAATGAAATTTGGCAAGTAGTTGAGGATGGATACATACCGCCAATAACTCCACCTATAGATAAATATGGTAAGCTCCTACAACTAAATAATTCAAAGGCAATGAATGGAATTTTAAAGGGTTTGCATGAAACAGAGTTTATAAAGGTTATGCATTGCACATCAACAAAGGAAATTTGGGATAAGTTGAAAGGTATATATGAGGGAGACAAAAAGGTCAAAAGGGTAAAGTTGCAAAATTACAAGAGAACATTTGAAGACCTAAAGATGAAGGATGAGGAAAATATTGTTGCATACCTACTTCATGTGGATGAGTTTGTTAACTCCATGCAAGGACTTGGGCTTAAAGTTGAAGAAATAGATGTTTGTGATAATATTTTAAGGTCACTCCCAAAAAGGTATAGTGAAAATATTTCAGCTATAGAAGAGTCAAAATATATTGAACTTTTGACAAGGGATGAATTACATGGAATTCTCACAACTTTTGAGATGAGAATAAAAGAGGAATCTATTCCCCAAAAAGAAGCAGCCTTCAAAGTTACAAAGAAGACAAAGGGTAAGAAGTCAGATTCAAGCAATGAGTTATCCAGTGATGAGGAAGCAAATTATGGAAGAAGGAACAAGGACTCAAGAAAGTATAAAGGTACGAAATCAGTTAGATGTTTTAATTATGGAAAATATGGTCACTATGCAACTAATTATCCAGAATCTAGAAATAGTAGTGAGGATGAGAAACATGATCATAAGAACAAGAAAATAAGAAAATACAGTATCAAAAGAAAAGCAGGGATGGACAAGGTAAGCAAGGAAATAAGTTTTTCCAAAGGCATAAGAAGATTTTTTATGCAGATAAGGCAAGTAAGAGTTCAAGTGATAGTGATGGAAGCTCCTCAAATAATGAAGAAGAAATTATATTTATGGAAAAAGAAAAAGAAGTTGTTAGGAAAAGGACACCAATAATTCTCAAGTGTTTTAGATGTGGTAACTTTGGTCATCTTGAAGATAGTTGTACAAGGAATGGATTTAGTTTTAGTGAAGATGAATATGAATATTCTCTTGAAGGACCAGAAGAATAAAGTCTTCTTATGGCAATAGAAGAAGAAGGAAGTGCTTCTAATGGAAATGAATCAAAAAAAGGAGAAGGAGGAACAAAAAAAAAAAAAAGAAAAAATTAGAGGAAGGAGAATTTGATCTTGAGGGTGAGCTTATTTCTACCCTTGATGCATTAAGGAAGGTAAGAAAGCAGAACTCAAAACTCAAGCTTCAATTTCAAGAATGTGATGAAGAGAAAGGAAAGCTTATTGAGGATCTAACCAACTCAATAGATAAATTTGACAAAGATAAAAGGAGTTAGAAGCTAAGGTTAGAAGAAGTGAAAGATTAGAGCATGAAGTAGCTTCACTAAGGAAAGGAATTAAAAGAGTCTAGATATCAAGCTATATCAATTGAGAGAAGCTCAAAGAAATTGGATAAGATTATCAAGGTACAAATATCTTCATCAAACAAAACAAGACTTGGTTTTGAACAGGAACAAAGAGAACAAGGAGAGGAGTCAATCTCAAGCTCCAAAGAAGAAGAAGCTTCAAAAGAGGAGAGTGTAAGAGAAAGTGATACTTCTAAGGATGAGTTGGACAATAGAAAGTTCAATAAGAGAAGGAACAATGCACAAATGAGGAACATATGGAATAGGAAACAACACAGGGTAGAAGAGACTAAGAGACCAATGGGGTCAAGGTAAGGTTTCTTCAATGGATGTTGCTTCTCATATCATAATTTTGGGCACAAGGCTACACAGTGCAGGACACATGGAATACAGGAATATGGAAACTCTAGAAATATGTATCTCTTTCAAGGGTATTGCTACTCTTGTAATCAGTTTGGTCATAAGGCAGTTAATTGTAGGGTTCATGATAGGAATGGATATGGCTTCACCAGGAGAAACTTCAAAATATTTGCACCTTCAAGGAACCACAACATTAAGTGTTATAAGTGCAATAATTTTGGGCATACAACAAAGTGGTGTAGAGAAAAATTTCTAGAGACAAGCAGGAATAGGAATATTCAAAGGAATCAAAAGGATCAGTTGAGGAAAAAGGTGGACAAAGGTGAATATCAGTGCATGTTGGGAGTAGAGATACTCCCACCCCAGAATTAACCACCTCAAGAGAGGAGGTGGGGGAGGGGCTAAGCTAAGAGTCTCATTCTTAGCCCCAAGCCCCAAAGGTGGCCCTTTGCCATTGATGTCAAAGGGGGAGATATTTGAGTTAGGGGGAGAGAATTTAGTCAAGGGGAGCAGTTTCTCGAGGGAGAAGTATTGAAAAGAAAAAAAAATGGGTTGCCATCAATGACAAAGGGGGAGATTGTTGGAAATTTTGAGTTAGTTGTGTTGTCATTGATGTCAAGAGTCAGTGTCAGGAATCAGTGCAAGACTTGGCAAAATAAGGGTTAAAATATTTATATTTTAATCCCAAGAGATTTGGTTTAAGAGCTTCACATGATTGGTCAAAAGGATGGTTAAATACCCTGAAGAAAAGGCCTAAAGAAAATAATATTATAATATTTATTATTATAATATTAAAGGCGGTCAGAAAATGTCTAAGGGCGAAAGAGAAAAATACCTAGGCCCAATGGAAATAATATTATAATATTTTTATTATAATATTAAAGGTTAAATTAAAGCCTAAGGTAATTTATAAATAATTTATAATATTTATATTATAAATTAATTTATAAAAATAATATTATTAAAATCCAAAGTTGGGTTGGGCACAAATTTAATTTAAACTTTTATTTTCCCCTCTAACATTCGAAGGATAGAAGCATATGGTATAAATACCATAACATTTGTCTCACAAATGCAAGTCTCTGAATATTAATGCACATGTGAGTATTGGAAGTGGAATGCAATAAATTCATGAGCAAAGGACAAAGAGGATATTAATTTTTTATTGGCAGCCGAAGTTGTGAAGGACAAAGTGACCAAGGCATAAAGCCTTATCACCAACCAATCGGTTGGGCTAGTGGCAAGCCCTTGGTGTGTAAGGCAATGGGAACGTAAAGGTGCTACGTTTGAGTCTCAATGGCAGAGAAGGGACAAAGCCTTTTTGGCTTTGGTGTTGGTCGAAGAAACAAAGTGCTCAAAGTACTTTTGCCTCCCACGTGAGCACCTAGCTCATGCGGTAGCTAGGCCGCGGCTAGGGCATAGGCGATGGCTTGACCTGGGATCGAGTCCCACCAAGGAGCGCGTGAGGTATTTAATTTTTTTTTAATAAAAGTGCATGGTCTATGGTCTATGGTTGCTTGGTGGCGCTATTTGAAGCGCGTGGTTTGAAATTGCTTTGTGAGTGCTATTTTAGCGCGTGGTGTGATTTGATTAATTAAGCACCTAGGGAGTTAAAAGGAGGGTAAGGTAAAATATTTTTTACCTTAGACAAAAGGTGGTAAATAGTATTATTGAAGGTTAAAAGTAAATTGCATTGTTTTTGTTTTATAAAGTCAATTATTTTGGAAATGCAATTTTTGAGTAGGGAGACATAAGTAGGATTCTGGATTAATTCATGCATTAAATTTCTGAAAGGGGTTATAGTGAAACTGAGTGAAAATTTGTGATATCTAACCATTGAGATTGGCAAAGAGGTTGATTGTGATTGAGATAGGTTTTGAGGTTATTTCTCCATCAAGAAAAAGGTATGGGCATATCTTCCTTATGAGTGGAATATTGTTGGATTGAATGTTGTGAAATACAAAGTTGGAGTGAAAATGTTTTGTTTGATAAGCATTGTTGGAAATGTTTGAGTGAGTTTTCACATGCATGATTGGTGAATGGTTGTGAGGAAAATTGAGTGTGAGATTGAAAACTATCTTGAACTAGGGTTTGTGAAAGAACATGAGTATCATTATTATGTGAGATTGAGAACTATATTGAACTAGGGTTTGTGAAAGAACATGAGTATCATTGTTATGTGAGATTGAGAACTATCTTGAACTAGGTTTTTTGAAAGAATATGAGTATCATTGTTATGTGAGATTGAGAACTATCTTGAACTAGGGTTTGTGAAAGATCATGAGTATCATTTTTATGTGAATTTGGAATCATCTTGAGTCAAGGTTTGAGTTCCATAGTGTGAGTTATTGAAAGCATTGTGAAACACTTGTTTAGGGTTTGTAAGCAAGTTATGTTTCATTGAGTGATTGGTTGAGTGGATTTGATTGAGCATAGTTGATTGAAAGTGTTGGAGTGATAGTTCAAGTTCTGTGAAACAAATTGTTCTTTATTCTAAATTGATTTGAAAGGAGATTGAAAGTGATTGAGTTCTTTGTGAGTGTGAAACATATTGAGTCTCTAACCATTATCTATATGTTTCTATAAGTTAAAAAAGGTTCTGAGTGAAACTTATTTGTGGGATTGAAGAGGGTTTTCTGTGAGAGATTGAGTTGAGTTTTGTATGCAAGTTTTGCAATTGATTTGAAATAATATTTTGTGAAAGCTAGTGGATAGATTTGAGTAAGTCCTAAAGGGGACTTAAGGATAGAGTTGAGTAAGATTTTATGAAAGCTTAAGGATGGATATGTGTGAGATTTTATGGAATATTACAATCATTTAGTTGGGTTTGAGTGTGAATTGAGCATATTTGAGGTAAGTCTTGGTGAAAGACTTGTTGAGCAGATTGGACAAGTTCTAGTGAGGACTTGTTGAGAAGATTTGAGGTAAGTCTTGGTGAAGACTTGTTGAGCAGATTGGACAAGTTCTAGTGAGGACTTGTGGATATATTTGAGGTAAGTCTTTGAGAAGACTTGAGAGCAAAGTTGATTGATTGATTTGTTCAAACCTTGAGTTAAGTTTTGGGATAGATCTAGCAGAGTTGATTTGTGATTGAGTCAAGCTTTGTGTTAAGGCTTGAGGATATATTTGAAGATAGAGTTTGGTGTAGACCTGAGGATAGATTTGTACTAGACCAGAGACAGATATTGAGCAGATTTGTGCTAGATCGAAGGACTGTGTTTAGTGTATATTTGAATATAGATATTGAGCAAATTTGTGCTAGACCGAAGGACTATTTTTAGTGCAAATTTGAGATAAGTATTGAGTAGAGATGAGAGCAATATTTGGAGGTGATAGAGCAGAGGACAGTAGTATCTAGTGGATAGATATCCATTAGTCAGGGTAGTGAGGATAGAGGTCTTCTGAGTGAGGACAAGAGTCTTCAAGTGGAGAGAGATCCACAAGACAGTGTAGTGGAGGTAGTAGTCTTCTAGAGGATCACCAGAAGAGGAGAAGGAGTTCTCATGTGGATAGAGATCCACAAACCAGTAAAGGGGATTGGTGTCTCCTGTGGATAGGTATCCATGAAATTGATTAGGGGATTGGTGTCTCCTTTGGATAGATGTCCATAAAAATTGTAATAAGGAAGGATTCCCAAGATATTTGTTGAGAAAATTTTAGTGAAATATTTTCTCCGTGGACGTAGCCCACATTGGGTGAACCACATTAAATTGGTATATCTATTGTGTGTGGTGATTTGTGCATTTCTTTGATTACTACTGTTGATATTGCCATTGATATATTGGATATTATTGTTTGAGAAAAGAAAAGTAAAAAGTGGTCTTATACTGTTCACCCCCCCTCTCAGTATAAGCTTGTGTTCTTAAGGCATTTCTAGTTGGTTGGAATATTCAAAAGTATGGTTGCTCCAAATATATCATTATGGCATGTCGATCTGATCAAAATTTATGTTATGTTGACTAGTACCAAATTTGGTGCTTACATCTGATTCGTTGCTTTGTGCTGATATTTTTTGGTTGAGTCAAACTATCACCTGCATGATGTTATGAGGATAAGAATCCTATGAATATTCTTTTCATATATGATATTATCCTCTAGGTGTCCTAAGATGGCAGTAATCCCTGTGCAAGTGGTCCAAAACTAAATTTGATTAGGCCTGATACCAAGCTTATGCATTGTGAATTCATGATATCACATATTCGGTCCTAGAGGACTTCAACCAAGTAAAGGTGGTTCATTAACATAAAAAAAAAAATTCTATAATTGTTTGGCAACATCTAGTACTATGTTGAGGATAGATTACCCATATTATCATTTAATAGAAAAATATTTTGGGCCTTTAAAATTGGATCCCATCAACAAACCAAGGAATTAATGTCCTTTCGGGATTTTATTGAGCAAAAATATTTTGACTTCCTCTAGATTCCATGTTTTTTGACCTTTGATCTCTAGGTGGGTAGTTGGACATCATTAGGATTCCGAATGGGTATAAATATTTCGCCGATCTTTAGACTTAGCCAAATATGCATTAAATGCATAAATATTCTCTTTTATGCAATGTATTTATTTTAAAAAAAAATATTCTAAAGTCCATGTGGATAGTTATCCAAAAACACCCACAATAATAATCATTATATTTATCTTGGTCTACTTGCAAATATCGAGGTGAGTGTGTTAAACCTGTTTAAAAGGGTATAAAACTATAGCTGAGGATTTGTTGTAATTATTTTTAAATTGAAAATATCTTTAGGGATTCATTTATGGTCAAGTAATGATGTCAAAATTTTCTTTGAAAACTTAGGCAAACATTATATTAACTAAGGGATGTAATTTGAACATTTTGTCTCCAACAATGACATAGGAAGCCTTTATAAATATTTTGTGTGTTATATATACTTGGTCTTCATGTTGTGCTTGTAATTTTTATATGTAGCTAGAAAAGAAGATCAGATACATAGTAAAATTACATAAAAGTTTAAGGTTTAAGTTTATAGTGAAATTTAATTATTATTCAAGAGACATTCATTTATTGAACTGGGAGATTAGTCGTTGATATAGTGAAACCATTACTACCATAAGTAATGAAAGAGGATTAATTTAGAAAATGCACTTAGATTAACCTAAGTATATTGCCTGTGTATGGGTTGTGGGATCATACATTATATTTAAGATAACTATCCTATGCTAAATATGGGGTGTTTGATATTTTAGTTAAATCTTCAAACCAATGAATTTTTATATGGATGGGAATCTTGTTCTACTAAGTTATTATGAAATTTCTTTTTGAAAACTCCTTGTTGTGGAAAGTTTTAATTATGCTTAATGATTTTGAATACCATAGAGAAAAATTGAATGAATAAGTTTTGGTTCTTTGGGTTTGTTGATTGTGAAGAAAATTCCTACATGCATTTAGGAATGCATAAATATAAGTGGTTTTTATTGGTAAAAACCTTGTTTGCAAATGAGAGGTTTGTGTTGATGGAATATGGTTTACTTGGTTTATTGTTACAATAAAAATTGGTTTTCATGCATTAGAATTACATTATCATCAATAGAAGAGCTATCCAGATCCCTATATACATATAACTCTCAATGTAGCTAAGAATACTTTGGATTCTGGAGTAACCAAAGGAAGAACAAACTAGAAACTTAAAGTTGAGTTAATTTTTTCTTTTGTAACTAATGTAGGGATATTATTTAATATGGTTATGACAAATTGTAATTGGAAACTTCCATATGCTTTATATGGAGTGGAAAGTTGAGAATGTATCTACAAAAAAGGGACTTTATGGAACGTTGTGAATTATATACTTTAAATATATGGAAATATTTATCCTTGTTTTAATTTATTTATATTTCAGCAAGCATATATTAAACAAGGGAATGAGTTTAATAAGTCTCATAAACCTAAATCTTTAGTATGAAAATAAAATATCCGTCTACCCTTATTAATTTTAGTTAAGCTACAACACCAATAAAGGAAGGTGGATATAATTATATTGGAAATGAAGTAATGGTGCTATGAATATTAGTAATAGAATATGATAGTTATTTGAATAAATATGCACTTGTGTAGGTGGTATTTTTGGCGGAACTAAGTATTATATTTCTGGATGTATTGGTTTGATTGTACCATTGTATGAAAAAATAAAAGTAAATCTGACCCAACATATTTTTGTATTGGTCCATTCACTTGTTGTAGAAGAGTTTTTAATATTGTTATCATTATGGATATCTAAAAAGAAATAATTTTATGATAATTGGATTTAATACTTAGGAATGGATGTATTATTTTGTTAACAAGAAAGGTTTAAATTATGATGAGTGGATTAGATTTCATAGAGTTTTGGTGTTAAATATATGAAATCTTCTTATTGGTGTAGATGCTAGATTATTACTCTAATACATCATAAAGTATCTTTATGGATGTAGTTAGTAGATGCCTTGAGGATTATGAAGGCACATACAAATGAGAAGATGGTAACTTCATTTGATCTACCTTAAAATGTAAGCTCGTGATAAAGTAAAACTTACTTGTAACTATAATTAAATCTGGTTATGGAATCCTTAAGTAATTTTGGATATGAAGAACCTTATTCATATTGAATCTCATTAGAGGGAGAAGGGATCTAATCTATTATTTTCATGAAGTAATATTTTGAAAGAGGCCTATTAATGGAATGGCTAGCTCATCATAGAGATGAAAAGGATAGTCGAATCCTATACGTTCATAGCACGTACATAGGTGGACTTATGTAGTGTGTGGTGGTTAGCATGCTCCTTTCATAGGATGAAAGGGGGTAAGCTACCTCATTGGTAGTAGTAAGAAATATAGCTTTTAAACTAAAAAAATTCACCTAGCACCTTTACATAGCTAAACTAATTTAAGATGTAGGGACGTGTACCTCAAATAAGGGTCTAAGTAGAAATTCAACTGAACATACATTGTAGCTAGGAGTTCCTCAGGTATGTAGTTAAAACTTAGGATCATTTATTAATAAAAAAATAAGATCAATCCTTGACAAGTTAGGAAATAAATGCTCACTATTGGGATGGAGAGTTTGGGATTTGATACTCCCTCAGATGAGGCCCTTCCAAAAGCAAAGATAATAAAATATTACAAAATCTATTTAGATATTCATAAAACCTTGATAAAATCTCACAAAACTAAGAAATTCAATGTCTTACACCTCCATCTACCTATATACTGATTGTATGCTCTACTTGGTGTGTGTCTATGTAACCATCAGTGACAGTTGATTCTATACAATTGGAGGTGATGGTTGATGATCATCAACAATAGTTAGGACTATGAAACTAGAAGTGACAATTGGGACTAAATGGTAGATGGATCTAGGTTATCATGCTAAATATTTTTGGTTGTCCTTAGGTGTCCATTGATGTAGGTGTAGTGGCAAGATGTTGGTTGGTCCAAGAATGGTTGCTAGTCAAAGCTTACAATCAACTCCTCAAGCAAGCTCCATGGTTACCTGGGTTGGTATCTATAAGGTATGTGGTTATGGTAAATGGGGTCTCTAAGGGTGGCAAGGAATTTTGGCAAAATTTTGGTAGCATAATAGTAAGCTCGTTCCTTCTCTCTATGCGAATCATGGAAATGGGGAGTATTTATAAAAAATTGTAGAGGGGAAGGGTATGTGGACATGAAGGTGATGTGGATGGGATGTGGCAGCCATGTGGGTGTGCAAAGACCAAGAAAAATCTAGGTATTTGAAATAGGAACCACATATTCATAATATTGAGTCTCATTGCCTCCTCCATGAGTGTTAAATGATGTCTATTCCTTGACCTTGATCCTACACCAAATACCTATTGTGCCTACATTGATTCTAACCTAAGATATCAACCAGAGTTTTCATACTCCAGATCAACTCATATCATCCTTGCAATATACCAAGATTTCTTGCACCCTTTGTCAAACTTGAACAATTAAGTGTCATACCTCTAATATTTCTACTTGTATAAGTTACCTTGTATAATCTAGTTTTGCTATTTCTTATTTTTTTTCATCTATACTCTACCTTTTTCTCTGCTAATTACATCATAAAAACTATTATATTTTATCATTCCTTTGGTCATATCTTGATAATTTTAGGAGAATAAAAATAAGGGATTGATAATTTATCAGTGAAGTTTATGTCTTCTTGTCCAGATAGGCACCTAAATGTTGGTGCTCTATTATATTTTGATTTTAGTTGGTATATTTGTTATAGATCATAGGGAATTAAATGACTATTCTAAGAAGATAGTTTTTTAGCTCATAAGGTTGAACAATATTTTGGGTATGTAAAAGTCTCTACATACAAAATAAGCAACATTATATAGAGTATTCATATTACTTATTACCTTGATTTTTACTTGCATCAAACATTTCATGACCTTATAACTCTTGCATCTTAGAAAGATCCAAGTGATTTTGTATAGTTTTTTGTACTTGCTACCTCAAATCCTTTTTTCCTTTTGCATGTGTCTATACCTTATCCATATTTAGTTTCATAGACCTATCTAGGAAAACCTTAGATTCCATATAAATGTGTTCTATAACAAAATCTAACATAAAATTATAGATATACATATACATTGTACCAATGAGACCCATACCATCAAAAATCTAGGTCTTACAACTAGATATTTTTAATTTTTGGAATTAGGGGGGATGTTTGACATAAGTTAACTAACTCTCCTAAATATAAGTGTAGAGTTGATATGTTCTATTCTTGATTTTTTGTGCATGCCTATATCTATATTGGAATGGTGTTTAAATGATGTTATTGTTTATAACCTATGCATCTTGGACTAATGGAGCTATGATCACTTCCTTATCAAACAAATTAGATAGCATTGAGAGGGATAAGATGAATCTATTGGGTATGCATTTCCATATGAGGTAAATTGGTGTCTCTTTTGCATGTGATTAATGTAGAGTATAGAAATCATGATATCAATGTCCCCTAGGAAAGGCATGATTTTTATTAAAGAGTCACATATAGAAGTGTGGTGTGGCCCTATTTATGATCAACTATAAACCCTTTTTCTTGGTTTCTTGATAGGCAAACATGCATGATGTGATGTTCTTAGTTTATTGATAGTCAAAGATACATGATGTAGTTGTAGAATATTATTGATATTTTTGTGAATTAGTCTTGGCACCGGAAAGGGATGATATGGACATACATTTGAAAAAGAGAACATTTAAAAAAATTAATGATGAATCACCATGGCCATAGGTATGCACATGCTATTATTGTATTAATCAAAAATATAAGTAACATTATGGATGCCATCATTATTATAATAAATTAAATAAAATTTAAAATACACAAAATTATTAAAATATTTGCTTACAAATGGTGAACTCAAAAATATATTAAAAGACATGAGAAGAGGTGGGATCAATATAATAAATTATTATATTGATCCTATAGACTATGAGTAGGGGTGGGATCAATATACTAGAGTATAACAATGTATTAATAGTCAATTATTTTAGGGTTTAATTCATATCCCTATTATTTTAAAATATCATTTTGAGAAATATGAGTCTACACTTTTTTTTACTGATGTGATGGTGCTAATATCTTTTACTTGATCTACACAGTACAGACCCCAAAATAGACATTTCAATAGCAAGAATGTAATCGTTGATTTCCATATTATATGATTATTTTCATCTCCTTAACAGAATTACATAGGATTAATCAACCCTTAACCACACCACCACCCAAAGAATGAATGTTAATATATATAAACACAACGAGGCAGAAGCCTAACACTGAAACAAACTTTTTTTTTCTTTATTCATTTATTTATAGCGACAGAAAGATTACATGACTAGTATTATTTATATCCGTCTGGAGTTAGTATTATTTATATCCGTCTGGAGTTATGCAGTAAGTATGAAGCGGAAAAGAAGTCGCAGAAATTGTGGGTGAAGAACATATAATCTATGGGGAACAGTTGACAAAAGTGGCATTTGTTGGGGTGAATGGAGGTTGAAGTGTAAAACCAGGGAATGGTTCATAGTGAGTGAATGTGACCATCCCTCCTGCTCTACGAATGATGTGGCCGTTGTTCACAAGAAGGACCTTTGAACTAGGATCGCCGTTCATAGATCGCAGCATCACCTTCAGCCGGACATCCTTAACGTCGCAGTATTTGCAGGCGTTGGTCACATCGAAGGAATAATATGTTTGACTTGCGCTGACGGTGAACAAACGAGCACTTATATCTCCCAACCCACATTCAATACATGTTGCTTCTGCCTGGTTACCAACAGTTAACAGCCCCACCATCAGTAAAAAGCACATCACAAATTTACGCCCGGGCCACAACTCCATAACGAAAACAATGGATTACGAACAACTGTCTTTCTCTTTTCCTTAGAAACGAAAATTGCTATGCCTCTCTTGCACTGATTGTGGATGGAAAGGGAGAGGGATGGGGTTTATATAATATGTTCGAGGTACAAAATTTAATTATATTTTTTAAAATTCATTTGATTTTTAAGATCAAATAAATCTGAAGTAATAAATTTATAGTTAAATATTTATTAAATATAATAAATTATATATTTTTAATGTTAATATATATTTTATTTAATTATTACTTTTATTTTATTTTTTAATATTAAGTAATGACGTGTTGATCAGGAATCCTCAACCTGTTATAACAACTTTACCAGGGAGACACACCCACCCCTCACACTCACCCACAGAGTTTGATATTTTATTTATTTAATTAATTTTGATAAGACTAATAACTAGCAATAAAATAAATTGACTAAAGATATTTGAAGTTATCACGTTGAAAATACTATATTAAAAATTCAATTTTTTTATTTTTCCGGTTACATAAGAGAGTTGGTCACAATCACACTATTTTTTAGTAACAATCAGGGATTAGGATTGCTTGCACTAAATCTATTTGCTTGACCCGACTAGAACTACTGATCCCTTAGGAGACCACCCATGCCTGAAGATTCATAGTCATTTTGGATTTAAAATGCAAATGTTATAAAAAAATAGATTTATTTGATTTATTTAGATTTTTCGTATTAGAATTATATAAAAAAATATGAATTTATGGCACCCATAACTTTGTGTGGATAGCTATTCTTAACCTAGACCAAAAAAAAGGCCCATAAAAAATGTAAATTTAAATTATCAAAAAAAATTAAATTATTTAAACTTTAATTCATAGTGATGTGGTTTTTATCTAAACAAACAACTCAAAATCTTAAAGATATAATAACAACAAATTTATTATGCTTAGTTTTGAAGTGATTTTATGAGAGAAAATCTTCGATAAGTAGTTAAACATACTAATAATAATTGACATAATCTTAAGTATTTAATGTAACAAATACACACTTAATATTATTTAAGTTCAAAAATCATTTTTATTTTCAAAATTAAATACTATATTATTATTATCTAATAATATCCAAATTAAAGACACATTTGTAATATTCATTATTCTATAAACATGGTCACCCATGGTAGAGGATTACCTTCACCATATAGATAATTTATTATCTATGTATAGTGTTTATTATGATTATTATTTGGTAGTACTAACTTTTCATGTTCACTATTATTGGTATGCCATATTGTTCATTAATCAAGATGTATAATTAATAAATGTTTAATAATTTTTATTTAAAATTAAGGTTTATGAGAGATTAAAATCGTATCAGTAACATTTGAGGGACCTCCCTGTCATGATCCTCCCTTGGTAAACCTATGCATTTGATAATTTTATGAACTAATAAGTTATATTTGGATGGAATGAGTGATTATGTTATGCTTAGTTTCTATAGAACTTATATTTTATGGAAATTATAATGTAACATATTGATGAAATGATTCACAATTTCATATTTAGTTGTTGCAAGAAATTGTTTTATGAAATAATATGATGTTGCTAATGGAATTGCATGCTTGTAGGAATAGTAATTATCATAGATGGAAGAAAGAATAGACCACTAAGAATGAGATGTTAAAAATAGAAATTATGAATGTTCTTAAATATGATAGCTTTGAGGAAGACAAAATTTCCTCTCATATAGTTGCATATTATATTTTACATGTGGAAATAAACCATCGGTAGTGATATTGTTTAAAGAAAATAAAGTAGTCAATGGAGTGGATGTTGATATCTGAAATGCTTTCTTGAGAAGATTTACCATGCTTTGTTGATTTATGCTTTCTTAATTAAATCATGCTTAAAAAAGAGTTGTTTTCTTGTTTTACCTTTTTGGATGTTTTCTTCTTTGGAAAAGAAAAAAAAAAAGATACTCCTTGAGATGGTTTTTCATTGCAATGAAGATTATAATTGTTTTGTTAAAAACCTTCCATGTGATTTGGTTTCTTGGTTGCGAAGAGAAATTTAAGGAAATAACTCTATCTAGAAAGGTGTTTTAGGAAAGTATGACTTAAAGTATATATGGTTAAAAAACTTGGCTATCAATTAATAATAGCTCGAGAAAATAGTTTTCAACCCAGCAATAGAAATACCATTTGATTATTGAAATATTAGTAGTTTATCTTTCATGATTTATTGTTTGAAATCTAGTTTATTTTCTATATTTTATGAAAGTAATGGAGCAATAATTTTATGAGTGGAATGTGTACACTTAATGCTTTTCAGAGAAAGTGTGTGGTGGGTAGGAAGTGCTAGAGGATTGTTATCTAAAGGGGTATTCTTCTCCAAAAATAAAAACAAATATGGAGGTGTTGTAAATAGAAGCAAGGCACATATTATGGATATTTCTAGAAGTTTTGATAGAGGGTCAATTAGATATCACTTAATTTTGACTAATGGTATCTAATAATAGTGCTCTTTGTGCTCAAAAAGACTAAAATATTTTTCGTTACATAGGAGAATAAGACTGAATTGTTATTTCTATGAATATTGGGTGGACTAGAATTTTCCATTTGCCTATGTGAAAATACCTTCTCTCATTTGAATCCATGCTACTATCTAATTATTTAGGTTAGACTAAAAATTTTAGAATATCTTTGGAAGAAAATAATTGAATTTGGGTGAGTTATTTGTAAACTCTTGATTGAAGCTCTAGTGAATACTATGTTGTGGATTATAATATCTGAGGTTAGATAAATATCTATCATTTGACTAAATGTATTATAGTGGAGAATGGAAGCATTATTGAATATCTTATAGTGACCACATAAGAATTAAGAGAAAATATCTATATTCCTTTTCTTGCTTAAATATTAAGAGAACTATCTTTTGCTAGAAATTTGCTTGTGTTCCTTTAAGAGAAACCATCAATTGCCTAGTTTTCCATTGGATACGATTTTATAATTATCATTACATTTATCTTGGTTTACTTTCAAACATCAAGGTGAGTGTTTAAACCTATTTAAAAGGATGTCAAATTGTAGTTGAGTATTAGTCGTAATTATTTTTAATTTGAAAATGACCTTTAGGGAATCGTTTATGGTCAAGTAATGATGTCAAATTTTTCTTTGAAAATGTAGATGAGCATTATATTAAATAAGGGATGTAATTTGAATGTTCTATCTTCAACAACAATGTAAGAAGTCTTTATAAATATTTTGTGTGTGCTTTGTATACTTGGTCTTTGTGTTGTGCTTGTAATTTTTGTGTAGCTAGAATTGAACGACAAATACACAGTAATCTTACCTAAAACTCTATGGTTTAATTTAATAGTTATTCAAGAACCATTCATTTATTGAACTATGAGATTGGTTGTTGATATAGTGAAACCATTAATACCATAAGTAATAGAAATTTTAGACTATGCTTAATGATTCTAAATGCCATAGAGAAAACTCGAATGAATATGTTTTGGTTCTCTAGGTATGCTAACTATGAATAAACTCCTACATGCCTTTAGGAATGCATAAATAAAAGTGGTTTTGATTGGTAAAAATCTTGTTTGCCAATGAGAGGTTGTGTTGATGGAATATGATTTATTTGATTGATTGGTGCAATAACAAATTGTTATTCATGCAATACAATTATAGTATCATCAATAGAGGAGTTGTCCAAATCCCTATATACATATAATTCTCAATGAGGCTAAGAAGACTTTGGATTCTAGAGTAACCAAGGAATAACAAGCTAAAAAAATAAATTCGAGTAAATTTTTACTTGTGTAGCTAATGTAGGGCCATTATTTAATATGGTTCTGAAAGCTTGTAATTGACAACTTCCATATGCTTGATATGGAGTGGAAAGTTGAGAATGTAATTACAGAAAAAGGACTTTATGGAATATTGTGAGTTACATACTTTAAATATATGGAAATATTTATCCTTTTTATAACTTGTTTATATTTTAGCAAGCATAGATTAAACAAGGGAATGAGTTTAACAAGTCTCATAAACTTAAATATATAATATGGAAATAAAATATTCATCTATCCTTATTACTTTTAGTTAAGCTATGACACAAATAAAGGAAGGTGGATATAGTTATATTGGAAATGAATTAATGGTGCTAGGAAGATTAGTAATAGATTAAATGATAGTTATTTGATTAAATATGCACTTGTGTAGGTGGTATTTTTGGTGGAAATAAGTAGTATATTTTTGGATGTATTCGTTTGATTGTACCATTGAATGAAAAATAAAAGTAAATTTGGCCCAACATTTTTTTTTATTGGTCCATTCACTTGTTGTAGAAGATTTGTCAATACTGTTATCATTAGGGCTATCTAAAACTTAGAAATGGACGTATTCTTTTGTTAACAAGAATGGTTTATGTTATGACAAATTGATTATATTTCTTAGATTTTTGGTGTTTAATATATGAAATCTTCCTATTGGGGTAGATGTTAGATTATTACTCTAATACATCATAAAATATCTTGAGGGATATGTTTAGTAGATACCTTGAGGATTATGAAGGCACATACAAATGAGGAGATGATAACTTCATTTGAGCTACCTTAAAAAGTAAGCTTGTAGTAGAGTAAAACTTACTTTTTATTATAATTAAATTTGGTTATAAAATCCTTAAGTAATTTTAGATATGAAGAACCTTATTCATATTGGATATCATTATAGGGAGAAGGGATATAACTTATTTTTTCCACAAAGTAATATTTGGAAATAGGTATATTAATGGAATGGCTAGCTCATCGTGGAGATGAGAAGGATAGTCGAATCCTATATGTTCATAGCACGTACATAGGTGGACTTATGTAGTGTGTGCTGGTTATCGTACTCATTTTTATAGGATGAAATGGGATAAGATAGCTCATTGGGAAAAATGAGAAAGATAGCTTGTGAACTAAGAATTTATACCTAGTACATTTACATAGCTGAACTTATCTAATATGTAGCGATGGGTGTGCCTTGAAGAAGGATCTAAGTGAAAATTTAATGTATATTGAGCATACACTATAGCTAGGATTTTATAAGGTATGTTGTTAAAATTTAGGATCATTCCTTGATAAAATATTAAGATCAATCCTTGACAAGTTATGAAAAAAAATGCTCATTATTTGGATGTATATTTTAGGATGTGATATTTTGTATCAGATATCATGGTCGTAGGACTATAAGATTCTTTATGCAAAACCTAGATATTAATGGACTAGGTGAAGAACAAAATTTATGGGTATACAAACATTAGAAGAGTTTTACCTTACGAAGGTTAGGGTAGCTAATGGTACCAAATATTAATGATTTATCAAGTTAACTTAATATTTAGCTAATGGTAGGAGGAATAATTTAGAGAAGTAATTGTGACCTCACTGAAGAATTTACAATAATACAATAAAATAAAATTGGAGCAACTATTATCTTTTTATTATTTGGAATAATTCTAGCAGAGTTTTAGTACTCTGTTACAATCTCCTCACAAGATCTGGAAGAGCTCACACACTTGCTACAATGTAAAATTCTTCTTCATGAAATAAAACCCTAAAACTACCTTGAGTAAAAAAAAAAAAAACAAAGCAAACCCTAACCGTAGCAAATCACATCCATCGAATCTAAACAGAATGTTTTTATTACATGTCTTAGTATTTCATCCATAAATTTTGACTCGGGTGTCCATTTGAGCCCCTTTTTTTTAGATTGCATAGATTTTGAATCCCTATGATTTCTTTTTGTCTCCTCTAAGAGGAGATGCTTTCCAAGACTGGAAACATCATATAACATACCAAATTTTTGTTTTAATGTATGGCTGGCTAGATTTCTAACATTCTCTCCCTTGTTGGTAAGGGGATTGACTATCAAGTCGCTTAGCAGTAAAAATTGAGGCCTTCTTCAACATGTAGACTTGATATTTTTTTCCTTGGATAAAAAAACCTTATGGATGTTCCACATATACTTCTTCATATAAATACCCATTTATAAATGCACTTTTGACATCCATATGATGCACCCTCCAAATTTTATGAGTTGCCAATGATAGTGATGCAGGAGCATCCAGCAGCATCTGATGCAGAGGCATCAAGTTTCGAGAAAAACGTGCTGAAGAGTCGGCAGAGAAAGCAGAAGTCAAGGAGGCAGAAAACCGTCGTGATTTCATGACATGTCACAAAATCACGATAGAAATTGGCAAGGAGGAAGTCCAGCAGAAGGGGTTGCGATTTCACAACATGTCGTGAAATCGTGACCCGCGATTTCGTGACATGTCGCGAAATCGTGAAAGTTTGGAGGAGAGAGAAAATTACGCAGAAGGGGCCGCGATTTCGCGACATGTCACAAAATCGTGACAGATTTTGAAAGCGGAGGCGGAGGAGCTGGAAGGTCGTGAAATCGTGACTGTCGTGAAATCGCGACGGAGAAGTGCAGCGGGCGAGAAGGCAAAAAAGTGCAGCAAAATCACGACGTCATGATTTCGTGACGTCGCAAAATCATGATGTCAGAGCAGAGACTCGGCGAGAGTTGGCAAGGAAGATGAAGACAAAGGCAAAGGCAGAATTTGGAAGAGAAGAAGAAGACAAAAAGAACCTAAGGCAAGGTGGGGTTCTGGTAGTGAAATTACGATGTCGTGATTTCGTGACGTTGCAAAATCATGACGAAACTACGAGCAGAGGAGCAAGTGGCAAAACGGTCACGATATTACGATGTTGCGATATCGCAATGTCGAGAAATCGTGACGAAGATTTGAAAAGCAGGTGCGGATGAAAAATGGTCACGATATTGCGACATGTCCCGATATCGTGACCAAAATAAAGAGCAAGTACAGGAAAGCAAAACCGTCGCGATATCGCGACATGTCGCGATATCGCGACGGAGAGAGAAGATGGCGCAGGGAGAAAAAAAAGAGATGGTGGGAAACACGTAGGCGGTTTTTCAAGGGTGGATACGGATGACATGTGGCACCCAGAGAGCAGTCAGGGCGGACAAGGCCAGGAAGCACGGGGAACGAAGAGGATGGACGCGTAGAGAATTTTCTGACAGGGATCATATGGAACAGGGCAATGCGGAGTGCGGAAAATTAATCGGGTTGGTGACCCAATTTTTGAAATTGTAATTAATCGGGTTGGTGAACCCGTTTAGGCGGGATATGATGTGTGAGAGGGTCGGGGGCCTCTATAAAAACCCATTTTATTGTTTTTGTCGGGATGGTGGATCGAGGAAGGCACTTAGAGCAGAGAAGCATGAAGCTAAGCCGAGAGCTAGCTAATGTAAGCCTGCGGGTTGTATGCTTGTAATATTTCAGTTTTATTAATGAAAAAGTGGGGTTTGTAGAAGTGTGTTTTCTCGGTGCCCCGTCAGTGGTATCAGAGCGAATGTTCCTGAGTGTGCAGCAGATCCGTCGAAGGTGAGGCAGTTGCACCAGGACCTGCGGGAGGGTTCTGAGAGAGAGTGAGTTAAGATCCCGGGCGTGTTAGCAGATCATCGGACGTGAGGCAGCTACACCGGATCATTAAAGCTTTGTAAGAGAGAGAAGAAAAACAAAAAAAATGCATTCCCAAAGAAGACGGGATAGCAAGGAGGATGTGGTGTCGAAAAAGGAAGTCTTAGCTTTGCAACGGCAATTAAAGGCCTTGCAAAAGGAATGGTTCGAAATGAAATTACGGGAGAAAGAAGAACGACAGAAAATACGGGAAGAGAGACGGAGAAAGAAAGAAGAAAATTTGAAAAAGACCGCATGTGAGGAAGAGTACAGCGGTACCGGGACCTGCCCGAAAGAGGGCACAAATTTTTTTGTGCAAGAAGAAGAGTTGAAGCAGGCTGCAAAAGAAATTTGCAGCAATGAAGAAATCTGTCTAGAAGAAGACAGAGGTATGGACCGGGAGCCGGGGTTAGAGCAGTCTGCAGAGGCAGAGGATGGTCTGGAGGTGTTGCAGGAGGCAGCAACCGGACCAAACAGAAGTGAAGATCACTTCTTTGCATACCACGAGTGTCTGATGCAGGAGCATCCAGTAGCATCTGATGCAGAGGCATCAAGTTTTGGGAAAAATAGTGCTGAAGAGTCGACAGAGAAAGCAGAAGTCAAGGAGGCAGAAAACCGTCGTGATTTCGTGACATGTCACGAAATCATGACAAAAATTGGCAAGGAGGAAGTCCAGCAGAAGGGGCCACGATTTCGTGACATGTCACGAAATTGCAACATTTTGGAGAGAGAAAATCATGCAGAAGGGGCCATGATTTCGTGACATGTCGCGAAATCGTGACAGATTTCGAAAGCGGAGGCGGAGGAGCTGGAAGGTCACGATTTCGTGACATGTCACGAAATCGCGACGGAGAAGTGCAGCGGGCGAGAAGGTGAAAAAGTGTAGCGAAATCACGACGTCGTGATTTCACGATGTCGCAAAATCATGATGTCGGAGCAGAGACTTGGCGGGAGTTGGCAAGGAAGACGAAGGCAAAGGCAAAGGCAGAATTTGGATGAGAAGAAGAAGACAAAAAGAACCTAAGGCAAGGCGGGGGTTCTGGTAGCGAAATCATGACGTCGTGATTTCGTGACGTCACGAAATCATGACGAAACTGCGAGCAGAGGAGCAAGTGGCAAAACGGTCACGATATCGCGACGTCACAATATCGCGACGTCGCAATATCGTGACGTCGTGAAATCGTGACGTCGCGAAATTATGACGTCATAAAATCGCGACGAAGATTTGAAAAGTAGGTGCAGAGGAAAAATGATCACGATATCGTGACATGTCACGATATCGCGACCAAAATAAAGAGCAAGCGCAGGAAAGCAAAACCGTCGCGATATCGCGACATGTCGCGATATCATGGCGGAGAGAGAAAATGGCACAGGAAGAAAGAAAAAGAGATGGCGGGAAACATGTAGGCGATTGTTTCAAGGGTGGATACGGATGACACGTGGCACCCAGAGAGCAGTCAGGGCGAACAAGGCCAGGAAGTGTGGGGAACGAAGAGGATGGACGCGTAGAGAATTTTTTGACAGGGATCAGATGGAACAGGGCCATGCAGAGTGCGGGAAATTAATCGGGTTGGTGACCCGATTTTTGAAATTGTAATTATTCAGGTTGGTGAACCTGTTTAGGTGGGAGTTGTTGCGTGAGAGGGTCGGGGCCTCTATAAAAACCCATTTTATTGTTTTAGTTGAGACGGTGGATCGGGGAAGGCACTTAGAGCGGAGAAGCGTGAAGCTAAGCCGAGAGCTAGCTAATGTAAGCCTGCGGGCTGTATGCTTGTAATATTTCAGTTTTATTAATGAAAAAGTGGGGTTTGCAGAAGTGCATTTTCTTGGTTCCCTGTCAGATAGCAACATCCTTACTATTTCTTGTCTTGCCACTGGAGCAAATGTTTCCTCATAGTCCAAACCATATTTTTGAGTGAAACCCTTTGCTACCAACCATACCTTGTACATGTCAATGGATCCATCACTGTTCTTATTTATCTTGTAGACCCACTTGTATCCTACACATTTCCTATCCTTAGGCAAATCATACAACTCCTAAGTATCATTTTTTTCAATAGAATTCATTTATTGTTGCATAGCATTCATCCACAGTTTATTAGTACTAGCATGCTTAAAACATGAAGGCTCAAAATCATCAACAACAACTTTATAAACTTGTGAAACAAGTGCATAGTTTACAACATCGCCTTTGGGATCTCCATTGTCATCATATCCATAAATATGCAGGTTCTCTAACCTCTCTATTACTGTATTGATCTATGTATGTTGACTCCTTGTCACCCTCTTATGGAAATTATTAATAAGAATTTTATATTATGGGTGATCCTTCAACAATATTTTACCTTTTCCTTTGGCCGGTAGTGATGGAGGTGGAGAACTACTGGAAGAACCTTTTCTTGTACTTGAAGGTGCACTTGCAGAAGATGAACTGGAAAATTTTTCATGGCTGGGCTGAACTGAAACATGGCTTGGTTCCACCTTCTCTTGACCACAAACATCCTCAACAAATAATTTTTGTGATCCCCAACTCCCCCCTTCATCAAAAATTGCATCTCTAGATATAATTATTTTATGTGATATAGGATTAAAGAACTTGTAAGCCTTAGATTGCTCATTGTACCCAATAAAAATACATTTTTCACTCTTTGCATACAACCTCTTTCTATTATCAGCATTAACATGCACAAAAGCCACACATCCAAAAATTCTAAAATTATTTACATTTGGCTTCTTGTTGTACCAACATTCATAAGGAGTAATATTCTCAAGAATATTAGTAGGACTTCTATTTGAAATGTAATTAGCAGTCCTAATTACTTCAGCCCAATAAAAATTACTCATACCTTTTTATTGCATCATGCATCGTGCCATATCCACCAAAGTCCTGTTATTTATTTTAGTCACCCCATTCTATTGAGATGTGTAAGGACTTATTTTTTGCCTTTTAATCTCAAAATCACTACACAAATCATCAAATTCATGAGAAAAGAACTCACCTCCTATATCTGTCCTCATACATTTGATATAATGACCACTCTCATTTTATACTAGAGCCTTAAAATTATTGAAGCAATTGAATACCTCATTCTTATGCTTAATAAAATAAACACAACAATATCTGGAGAAATCATAAATAAAAGTCAAAAAGTAAGAAAATTTATCCATACTTTGTGTTTACATTGGTCCACAAATGTCACTATGAACCAACTGCAATGGATGTTGGGCCCTCTATGCTTAACCATGTGAAAACTTCCCCATTGCATGTTTTCCAAGTGCACAGCCTTCACAAACCTCCTTGGAGTCTTCAAATTTTGGCAACCCATAGACAAGTGGTCAAAGCATCTTCAAACTCTTATAGTTTAAATACCCAAATTGTAAATGCCATAGCCTTTACTTACCTTATACACCAAAAAATGCTAGATCTTCCATTTGATCTACAAATTGTAATGGAAAGAGCCTATTCTTGGTCATATTTACAATGGTAAACAATTTTCTTCTCTGATCAATAATTTTACACATTCTATCCTCAAACACTAACTTATAATCCTTTTCCAATATTTAAGCAATACTCATTATTGAATGCTTCAAACGGGATGCATAGTAAATATATTTTAACTTCATTATTTTTCATTTCCTGGTAGGAACCTCCATTTCTCCTTTCGTAACCACCTCCAAGCTCTTATCATCCCCAATCCTGATACTGGGTTGATAAGAACCTCCATTTCTCCTTTTGTAACCACCATTTCCTAGTAGGAACCTCCATTTCTCCTTTCTAGTCATATGATTTGTGCACCCATTGTCTAGGATCCATGTCTCCTTTGTGCTATTTTGTGTAGAGAGGAAAGTTTCTTCCTCCACTTTTTCTTCAATAATACACAATAAAGTATCATCCTCATACAAATCCTCTTCTCCATAATGTGCTAATTTTTTTATTCTGTAATCCCTCTCATAATGGCCATATTTGTTACATTTGTAATACTACACATTTATCATATCTTGGCCTCTACCTCTTCCTATTGCACTGGATCCTCCTCTTGCAGCATGAGCCTGGTCATTGTCTGAATCTTGAGATATTCCTCGACCTCTACCACCATAGGAGCCTCTTCTACCTCCTCTTCCATTTCTTCCTCTTCCTATGGAACCCCTATCGTGACCTCTTCCTCCATAATTCTCTTTTTCCAAAATAGTATGTTCCTCTATAGAACTTCCTTCTTTATCCTTCTTCATCTTGGCAATTTTCTCTTTATGAGATATGGGAGAGCCAATTAATGAATCTATATCCATTTTCGATAGGTCTTTCATTTCTTCTATGATAATTTATGCACTGTCAAATTTCTCTATCAAATTTATTAAAACCTTTTTAATTACTACATTTTGCTCTATGATCTCTCTAAGTGTGGTCATTTTATTTACTACTATTTTTACCCAAACATAGTAATATCCTGTAGTTTCTTTCTCCTCCTATTTGATATTTTCAAAATATCTTCATAAATTCTGCAACTTCACCTCCTTAAATTGGGCACTCCCCTGGTAATTCTCCTTCAACGCCTTCCAAGATTCTTGAGCTACAATGTAGGCATAAATCTATGGAAAGAGACTCTTCTCTAGAGTCGACTGGATGAAATCCAAAGCAAAATTATTTTCTTTCTCTTTTTCCTACATCTCCTTCTTTTGATCTTTAGTCAATGCACTCCAATATTTTTTTTTGATGAACCTGGATTCAATGATGGTCCAAGCTCCTTTTACCTCCAGAATCATCCTCATCCAAATGTGCCAATATGCATAGTCATAACCATCAAATTCTGAGATCGAAATTGAATTGGTGTTGTTGGCCATAATATCTCCCTTAAAAATAAACTATCTCCAAGAATCTTCTATAAAAATTGCAATAAAAATTCCATAGTTACTCGAACCCAATTTGTCGATCACCTTGCTTTGATACCAAATGAAAAATTTACAATAATACAATAAAACAAAATTGGAGAAACTATTATCTTCTTATTATCTGGAATAATTCTGGCAGAGTTTCAGTACTCTATTATAATCTCCTAACAGGCTTTGGAAGAACTCACACACTTGCTACAATGTAAAATTATTCTTCATAAAATAAAACCCTAAAACTACCTTAATTAAGAAAAAAAAGCAAACTCTAACCCTAGAAAATCACATCCGTCAGATCTACACCGACTGTGTTTATTATATGTCTTAGTATTTTATCTATATCATTTGACTCGGGTGTTCATTTGAGCCTGTTTTTTTTCCATATTGTACAGATTTCAAAGCTCTACAATTTTGTTTTGTCTCCTCTAAGAGGATATGCTTTCCAAGGCTGAAAACATCATCTAACAGCCCAAATTTTTATTTTAATGTATGGCTGGGCAGATTTCCAATACTAACCCCCACTATCTCTCTGATGTGTGGCTAAGGATAATACCAAGGTAGACATGACAAACTAATGTTGACATAAAAACCCTAGATGTAGGTACATACAATAATAATAATGAGAGAGAAAACATCACCATAATAGTTGCTCTACTTCATGAATAAATGGAAATAAAAAAGCAACTTTTGGAAACCATAGTGAATCAAGATTCACACAAGCTAGGAGCTCTAATTTTAGATAAGCTAATGAACCTCTTACTAAGTAACAATAGGTAAGAAAATATTTAGAAGCATAAATGAGTAAATATTTTAAGCATATAGTATCCTCCAAATTTAATGGAGAGGAAGGTGGTGATGTAGTTGAAGCTTGGCTGAAGGAAATAGAAACCTTCTACAATATGAAAAATTACTCCACTGGAACCCAAAAATCCTATGCCACCTTACATTTATAGGTTGTTGGACTAGATTTGTGGGATAATTTTAGTACAAAAATAGGAATTAAGGTATAAATTGATCTAAAATAGGAGGACTTCGTGGTAATATTTAAAGAGAGGTTCCTCACAGAGCATTTTTATGCTAATAAATTTGAAGAATTAACCATATTTAGAAAGGAAATAAGACAGTGGAGACTTATTACTAGAAATATGTTAAGTTGTTGAAGTATGTACCTATATATAATTAGAAGATGAATATTAATAAATTTATACTAGGAGCAGATCCTAGAATAGAACATGAAGTGAACATGCGAGAGCCTAATACTCTTAAGAAGGCTTAAAAATTGGCTAGAAAATCTAAGACTTGTCTTAAGCCCTATTTTTATTATGAAGAATCTTTTAAGCAAGAAAAATAGATACTCAAGAAAAGAAATAGTGCAGGTTTCATGAAATGGGAGAGAGAATAGATAAACAAAAGTTTTCAACGGTAGGATAAAAGGAATGATAGGAAATAGGAAAAGGTTAGGAAGAAATTATAGGAAAATAAGTAACCATAATAATAGTAATGGCAATCCACCACCGCAAGGGTAGGCTAACCCCCCATTAGTAGTGAAAGTAGGATAAAAGTAGAAAACACGTATTGGACCTAAGGGTGGATGCTTTTATTATAGAGGTCCATATTATGCAAACCATTTCTTGCTCAAATAAGGACTGAATTCTAAGGGAAAACAACCTACTTACAAATAACTTGCACACAAGAACCTATTCACAATATTTATGCAACAATATAGAGTCAAAGTTTTTAAGGGCAAGTCACTCCTTTTCTTATAAAGAGTAAGATTTTTGGTAGAAATTTTAAAATTGTGATAGATAGTGGATCTACAAATAACTTTGTTTCTACTAGTTTGATTAAGGATATATAAAAAAGTCTAGGAATATTGGCACATAGGTGGAAGGTCATACATATCATTTCCTAATAGTAATGTAAAATATTGCTACATATGTACCACTTTATTATAGGTAGCACTTCTCTTGGAATAGCAGTACCACTAAACCTTACATTACTCCAGGGTCCCCTTCCACATTGATTTGGAACATAATTCAAGGATATTTACTGGGCACACCTCAATGGCATTTAAATATAATAGCTCTAAGGAAGACAAACTTTTCTCTTATCTAGTTGCATATTTTATTTTACATTTGGAAATAAACCATCAATATTGAGATTATTTGAAGAAAAGAAAGGAGTCAATGGAGTGGAATTTGATGTCTTAAATGCTTTCTTGAAAATATTTTTCATGTTTTTTAATTTATGCTTTGTTAGAGTTATATTATATTACATCCTAGGTACATACTTAGGACATAATATTACTTTAGAGGTAAGTTATCTAATTATTTTATGCAATGTAATAAACGCACAAGTGCCAATGTGCAAGTTGTAAATATGCAAGGTGTCCCTTGTACAACTAGGTAGAGTGTTGGCCAAGGAATCTATATTCCATTATAAAATGGCATCATTGTAAGAGATTAACAATTAATTTAGTAGGTAGTAGTAGTAGTAGTGTGTGGCTCCATTATTGATGGAGTACATTAGAGTCCTGTAGCATCTTGCATGACGTGTCCATTTCCTCCATAGCAATATTGTATTGATTTTTGTCATTTCTATTTATAGTATATTTCTACAATATCATAAATTTACTTTCTCTTATATTTTTGCATCTTGTGATTGCCATCTCCCATTGCAATCCACCTCAAAATCTAACAATGGTATTAGATCCATGGTAGGTCTAGTTACAGTAGAATTAGCTACTGTATATTGGGAAGAGAAACACCATTATTATTGATCCTAAATATTTTGTGAACCTAATTTTCCATAGTGCATAGTATCTTACAAAAATATTTAGAAGAATCAAGGTGGTATGGAGAGCATTGATAAAGTGTTATTGTTAAAATAGGACCAGTCACCATAACTTTGATTTTTGTAAACTAGATGTTCCATTAAACCCATTACATGTGAATTATATTAATATTATGTGGTAGAAGAGACTAAAAAGAGAAATTGTGAAATTCCTTTGGCTCAGATTCTTCCCACAAAGTTATAGAAAAACTCATGAAGATAAGGACTCAACATTTGATCCACTAGTTTGATGAATCAACTAGTGAAGCTCATCTAAGAGATCTAAAAATTTTACTATTGTCTAAAGTTTCTTTTATTGTAGGTAACTAACCCTCAAAATATTATGGTAACTCCTACAACAAAAATATAGGATATTTCAAATTCATTTCCTGAAATTTGGAGTTCCTTCATAGTGGAGAGATTAGTTTTTATAAAATAATAATACTAAAGAAGAGACTCTAGGAGAAATATTCATAGTGAAGTCTAGAGATCGAATATCTCTATTGATAAAATCAACTTCAAAGTAGGAAAGGCCATAAAATCCTTGATCCTAAAAAATCCTTGATCCTAAAAAGGCTATAGAAGCATTGATCTAATAAAAGGCCATAGAAGCATTGATCTATTAAAATACCATAGAAGACTTGATATAATAAAAGTCCACATAAAGAAGCTTCCAGAAGAGAGTACATAATTCAGAATCAAATTTAGATTTCAATACTAATAATTTGTTGTAGGTAAAGAATATTTATTAAGTTGGGAAAATTCCTAAAAGAAATTTAGGAAGAGTATTTTCTTTAGAATCAATCTATCACCTAAAGAAAACTTGAATGTGAAAATATTAGGTGAATATATTATTGAAGAAACTTCTAGTCTTGGAAGGATGAGAAGGACTAGGAAAGGCCTATTCAAATCCAAAAGTAGTAGAATAAAGAGATCTAGGAAGGAGATCTCAATTTCAAAATTTGAATAAGAATGTCTCAAGGAAGACCAAAGTAGTTGCAAAATCAAATACCTAGGAGATATCTCAAGGAAAAAGACTTGGAGAGCCTTCTTGCTAAAACAAGATCATCAAAAGAATTCCTAGAAGAACACATTTGAGATATTCTCCATCAAGGAGAAATTTTTGATAAGGAAAAATATTTGGGACATTTATTTCCATCTGACAACAAGCCCAATCAAGAGAAGAAGAATTGGCAAGGAATACTAATGAAGATACAAAAGACTTCAAGATATTTAGAGTCTTGAGAAGAATATCCTACTTGAAGTTAGAATTTTACAAGAAGACTTGAAGAAAAAAGAATATTTTCAAAGCCGAGAGATTTGAATATTACCTTTCAATAAGGCATAAATATTCCTTGAAATCCACAATAGAAAGGATAATATTACTAAAGAATAACAAACCACCAAACCCTAGGCTCATGAAAGAAATTTTGAGACATATTTTTGGTGAAGGAGGAGTTGTTTGGAAAATCTAACAAAAGTTGCAGAAATCTAAAGCAATAATATTGATCTACATTCTCTACAAAATCTATATAAAATATAATCAACTATTGGTGGAATTAAATTCATTATATGGATTACTAAACAAAATTGTTAAAGCACCTTATGTTAGATCATAAGTTGCAAAGAGAAAAATTGAATTACAATATTCAAAAGTGTAAAAGAGAAACATTACTTTTAATGTTCATTTGCACAATCAGGAGTTGATTTCAAAAGTTACAATCAACTACTTATATTATATATTGAAAAATAAGGCTATATCCTACAACTGTATTTGCAGTGAAATTCACAAGAATCTATTCCAGATTATGTTTGAAAGGTTGTAGTCAAATTATTAAGAGAATTTTTGAGAAATTAGTGGAGCAATAAGGTGAATTTATTGTTACCATTTAAAGTGTATCTATTAAGCACCATTCTAGTTTTTTTTTAACTAGTTGCTCTCAATTAGTTTATGTTCTTAAGAAGCACAAAAATAAAAATAAAAATCTACAAAACTTTGATGGCCAAAAGAAGCCACTATTACAAAAACAAAATGGAGTATAAAACCACCATTGAAATCCTCAAAGGAAGCCTCAAATAGAGACCTTGGAAGTCTCAAGATTCAATGAGAATATAAGGGTTTATTTTTTAGCGCAAAACACAATAATACTCATTTCATTAGCTTGGATTGACTATCATCCAAAGTAGAAGAAGATTCTTTTTTTAGGTGCAATATTTACATATTACAAAAGGTACCTCTTTTATTCCTTGGAAGAAAAAAAGTATTACTATTTACAGAGGGAAGAAGGACGTCTTGATCCATAAGACTTTTGGCCAAAGGAAGGAGCTATCAAAAATCACACACAAATAGAAAAATTATGGCCAAAGGAAGGAGCCACCGAAGAGCTCACACATCAAAGAGTTGAGGTGTTTAAAAACATTGTTTTCCTCCATAAAAATTAGCCCTATAAGCAATGTGTCACTTGTAACAATGGAGCTATTGAAATAAGGTATTATAACTCATGCTTACATATAAAAAATGGAAGCATTTAGTGATAGATTATCTATGTAAAATATAAAGAAAAAGGGCTACTCATTGGCCGTTATAACTAGTACTGAAAAAAGGTAAAAATCAGCATTAAAAACAAGCTACAAAACCTGCATATAAGTGCAAATATAAGAGGTAAACCTAAGGCATCTATTTAAGTGAACATCCACCAAATTAAAATCTTAAAAATGTGCCATAAAACCATAAATTAATCTAGTTGTAGTCATCCGTCATCCTCACCAAGCCAGGATGCAAAAGAAAGCTTGCATATCAAGAAACATAGCAAGATCATGTAGGGTGCAAATATAAAGGAAGAATTAGAGTTGCAAGATCATATTTAGAGCATTAGAAATGAGACTTGCATGCACAAGCCACTTGGCATAAATTATCTATGCTTACCAATGTTCATGAAGATCCAATTACTCACCTAAAGGGAGTTACATTCATTTGGAAGGAGTTAAGAATATTTGGTGGTTACCACCAACCTCATTATGGTCGAAGAAACGTTAAATACGTCTACCTTGTAACACTTCATGTAACACTTGTAACAAAGCCAATATTACTTAAGACATTGATCTTGGAGAGCGAAGAATACATCACTGTGAAGCAAAACTTATTAAAGAAAATCAAGGAGTAGTAAAATAAAGTTAAATGATTAAGGAGAAAATAAGCCATACACCATTCAATGGTGTAAGGAAAATATTTAATATGTTGTCATAAAACTAGTGAACAACACTTGTATTTGGAGAAGCCCTGCAAGGTATATCCCAAGGTATATTTTGGTGCTAGTTGCATAAGAGAAGGATCTCCAATCAAGGAATTAATTATTTTGAATCAAAGAGGGCTCTAACTTCCCATGAGTGCTACACAACATGTAGATACTAATCTATCGATGCATAGTATTAAAGGACTATTGAGGTAAAGGCTGATTTTTTAAGCTTACTTTTAACATAAGGTTTTTGGAGTTATAAGGAAACATTTAATCTTATATTGCAATATTCAGCATTAGAGATTTATTAAGCAAGCTTAATTTAGATTTGTTAATATTTTTAAAAATTTATCAATGAGAAATAATGGTTATAATTAAACTTTAAAGTATTTGCAAATATTATTTTCTAATTTTTTCAAATTGGGAGTTATAAGGAATACAACATCAAACTAAGGAATTGGAAAACATTAAAATCAACCAAAAAGGGGTATTTAAATAAGTTTATTAAAGTTTTCAAATATTGGGTTTTTTATAATAGTGTTGTCTCAAAAAAATTAAAGGAATAAAAATAAATCCAACTTCAAAAACTCTTCAAGGAATTGAAAATAGTTCTTAGTTCAATAGGAGTAATAAGGAGATAAAAAAATTATTTTCTGTATTTACAAAATTTTACAAAATCAACTTAAAATTGAACTACAATTTACAAAAGAACTATATTGATCATATATCATATCCAAAAAATTCTAGGGAGTCATAAGGAATTTTAAAAAACTTGGTAATATTAGCATCCATAAAAAAATATCAAGTTCTAAATTCATTGGATAGATGTAAACCTGCTACAAAACCTAAAAATTTATTATATTTTTAAACTCTCATAATTAGGGAAAAATAAGGAAGTCTACAAAACGTAAGGGTTAATAAAGGTTTTATCAAATCAATATTTTATATATTCTATGGGTTACATATACCTTAATATTAGGAGCTATAAGATAGACTACTCTATTCAGGTAATACAAATGACTTCTAGCATGCTAAGCAACACTCTTAGAAGTGGAATAAAGAAAATGCAAATATGGATTAAAAATTTGATGTATTACAATGATGAAAAGTACAAATAAAATGAGGAACCTATAAAATGTGAAATAAGTTCTAGAATTAATATCTATGAAAATGAAGATTCATCCTATGAGTCTAATGACAACTATACCAAAGGAGACTCAAAATAGAAAGAATTTTATCAACAAGATTTTAAACAAAAATGAAAATATGGAATAGATTCAATTGTGCACATATGATTAGAAGGTCTTATCAAGGATATAGACAAATATGATACTCCTAAAATAAACTTCAAAATTGTTAGATCATATCTATTGTGCACCTATTGCAATCAATATGGTCATGAAAAGACTGATTGTTGGAGTTACCATCCATGCAAATATTGTGATGGGGAAAATCATCCATATTTTACTATCATTTCAAATACAGGTACTATAATGGTTATGAAATAAGATTGCTTCAAATAATAAATTATTAGCTTCAGCAACTTATTTCATATGGATCTACTAACATCGAACTCAGGGTTGATACTTATGAAAGACAAAGAAATAGATCTTACATAGATACAAAAGAAAGGAGAAGAACCTATCTAGATCAACTCATGACATGCAAAATAATGAAAACAATTGTTCATCAAAGACATCTGACATCAAGGGTTAAAAACACTAGAAAATATCAGAAGCCTTGACATGAAGACTGAAGCAGTTGAAGAAGTAGAACCTAATGAAGGCACTCATAAAGATAAAAATACAAGAAAATAGATAGAATAATATGATGAACCTGAACAAGTCAAAGAGAATATGAAAGAAGAAGATCAATATTGAATACTAAATCCTTCAGTACCCAAATAAAGTAATACATGGGGTGTTAGAGTTAGAGTCTATTACATCATTTGGATCATGTAAATATACATTCCTAGGCACATACTTAGGACATTAGATTACTTTAGAGGGAATTTATATAGTTACTTTATGCAATATAATAAATGCACAAGTTTTAATGTGCAAGTTTTAAATGTGCAAGGTGTCCCTTGTACAACTAGGTAGAGTGTTGGCCAAGGAATCTATCTTCTATTATAAAAGGACCTCATTGTAAGAAATTTACAAGTAAGTTAGTAGGTAGTAGTAGTAGTACTGTATGAATCCATTATTTATGGAGTATATTATAGTATTGTAGCATCTTGCACGGAGTGTTCATTTCCTCCATAGAAATATTGTATTCATTTCCATCATTTCTATTTATAGCATATTTCTGCTATCTCATAAATTTACTCTCTTATATTTTGGTACCCTATGATTTTCATCTCCCATCGCAATCTACCTCCAAATATAACATGCTTGCTTTATTAAATCATGCTTTAACAAAGAGTTGTTTTCTTGTTTTACCTTTTTGGATGTTTTCCTCTTTGGAAAATAAAAGCAGTACTCCTTGAGATGATTTCTCATTGCAATGAAGATTAATTTTTTTTTGTTAAAAACCTTCCATGAGATTTTGTTCCTTGGTTGGGAAGAGAAATTTAATAAAAAATGGTTTGTCAAATTTTTTTCTAATGGTAAGGATTGTGTGCCCACAAACCTCAACCAAAATTGAATGGTCTCAAACTGGAAGCTTTTAGACCAATCTCTGGAGAAGGTTGGTTCCTAAAGGGTCCTAGCTAACTATGCTTCAAGGAAAAATGGAGAAAAAGGAAAGCAAGAAAATTAATGCTATAACTTGCATAGGATGGATCCAGCCACATCAAAATACATATAAAATCTCAATACCCAATGAACACATGCATATCATCTAATAGATCATCAAATGCTTATCATTTGCATTCGACACACAAAGTTCAATTATGAATTCCAAAATTAGAGAATGAAATGCATGAAATATAGGATGTATAATTACAACAAATTCATTCATCTAACTTTAACAAAAATAAATAATCAATAAAACATACATACATGGAAAGTTTTGGAGTCCAAACAATGATTCACTTATATTATGTGTATTTCAAATATCACATGCAAGTTATAATAGTTAAAGAGTCGACCATTTTTATGCCTTACATTATTTCATATATAGACTCTAAAAGGGCCTCCTTCTACAAGTGAATACAATACCAATAACTGAGGCTGACCAACCACCTCTACTGCATGCAATTTATATATTTAATGAGGAGTAGCTAAACCAAGTAAAGCTCAGCTATATGCACCAACCACACATCCTTCCATTAATTGAAGTACAATACCCCTCGCTAGTTGCCTTTGACTCCATTTATAGTCACTTCATTAACTTCTTGGGCTACACAATGCTTGCATGCACTTGGGAATAAGTATTTCTAGGGTCATTAATGTGACCTATTGTATGCCATAGAGAATGTACTTACGACATATGATTTATGACCCACTCAATGGGTTGTTGGATACCCATTGGTTGTACACAGGGTTTTCACTGATCAGTCATTAAATTATTGAACTACTTCTTCTATCTTGGACATGGCATCCCCTTGCTCTTGGCAAGAGATTGATATTTTCAAATTTTAGTCCATATCTTTTGGTTGAGTAGAATGTTGGGCCAAATATGGCCTAGTTTTATTCATCATTCTTACACTTGTTCCAAATTGAACACAAGGCATCAACTACTCTCATATTGATCAAACTTTGGGCATCAACTACAGTAGTATTTTAGGTTATATCACAACTAAAGGATCTCTTGTTTTTTTTATTTCCTTCACCCTAGAAACACCATGATGGAATTTTGGGAGCACCAACAGTTTATCACCTTCCCAGTTCCTTGCCCCTTATGTTATCAGAGCGGAGTTTTGGGACCCACTCTAAGTATAGCATCCCAATTTTCTACCCACATGAATAATTTTTGAAACTTTCAAACACCCTTAGGCGGACATTTAGGGTCACTTCAAGAGGTAATCATGCCCACTTTCCCATACAATATTTTCCTTTTCTTTTACATGACAAAACCTCTGTTCCTGTCCCATTATTTTTAAGTATGAGGTGCGTAAGATAAAACACCCACAATTTTGATGACTTAGGAGGATTTTCACTTGATGAAAATGAAGAATCCAGACAAAATAAAGAAGGAAGCATCCTTCAACAAATCTTGGCAACAACCATTAGGCCACATAATCAATATAGAGCATAAAACAAGCCTTGCATACAAAATATATTTTCAAAACTTGCCCTCCATAATAGATATTTCATCCCTCTAGGTTCTCTCTATTGTTATTCCTAAGCTTTTGAGGTCTCACTTTGTAAGGTAGTTGTTGGAGTAGCTTGAACCTAAAACTTTTGACAAATTTGGTTCTATTTTTATGTAGCAAAGAGAAGAATAACTCTGAGGTTATTTATAATGGCACCTAGGTAGTAAACATCCTTATATAGAGGATCATCATATTTCTCAACCATTTCCTCTATCTTTGTGAGAAGACTCGAAAGCTTGAGGACCACGTCAATTATTTGGTTCACCACTACTGGTTCCTATAATGCCATAATTTCACTTTCATTCCCATTTAGACCCTCAAGAGATTTTTTTATATCTTCCTCTATGTAGAGCTCCCCCTTGCTATCCCAAAATCCTGAAAAATCGAGTACTTGGAGCTCAGAATTATCCTTACTCATCTTCTCAATATCATTTTTACTATGGTACGACATATTTTTTCTTCATAATAGAGGTCTACTAAAGTTGGCACTTGCTACATAGCAGTTCTAGTGTATTCAAAGTCTCTTTCTGAGCATTTGGTTAGATAGGAGTCTCCCTTTCTAAATAATATCTTCAATTCTAATGCTTTTCCACACATACTCTTCACCATATTTGATTTTGCATCAAGCTCTTTATCCGCCATATTAGAAGTCGCCAATACCTCTTCTAACTTCTGTATAAAATACATGAGCATCCTAAGTGTTGCTTCTATTATCTTATCCTAGTAAATACTTCTAATGTTTTTAACCCATTCCTTGGAGATTAATGCTCTTTAATTCTTCTTATTTTCCAACTACAACTAGGCTAATACAGTGTTTAAATCACTCTACCACTATCACAATTCATCTTTGAATTTATCCTACTTCTTTTCAATATCAGTACTTAATGCAACAATCTATGTATCCTTTTACTTCAACATATACTAGGAAGGAGCTTTGTCCAAGGTAGCCTTTAATTGCTTCATTTCAGTCTGCGAAGTACCCTATCATAGTCCTACCTTGTAGAGTTGCGCTTCCAATGAGTGAAATCTTTTCTATACCATTTTGAGCTTCCTTTATGCTTCTTGTCCCTACACAAATAATGTATCATCATAAACATAAAGCATATTGAGAGCTTGCACTTGAGTGATATCATCCAAATTAATGGTTTGAATGTGATATTTCCAATCTTCATATCTCATATCAGCAATAGCCTTATTTTCCTTAGGATGAGTAGATATTTTATACTTCTTTTCTTCAATTGGATCAACTTCATAGTGGGTATATGGGGTGGCCTCTACCTTTTCATCATGTAGTTTTTTTAACTGCTCATCCACCTACCACTTCTGATTATCTTGTGCTACTCTTATCACATTAAAGGCTTCAGGTAAGGTTTCATATACTATCTAATATGCAATAGGGGGCAGTTAAAAATACTATTATTTGGATTAGGGGTAAGATATTATTAGTTTATCTAGAGTTGTACCAACTACATCATACTAAATTTTGAGCCCTCTTTGTGATGGGAATGGTAGAGGATACTCATATGGGATCTAGGAATGAGATAAAGGGGCTAGTGAAGATATGGGTGAAACTAGAGAATGCTAAGGGGGAGGTGTAGTGATATGAAGGTTGGGTATATGTGATTATAGATGATACTTAATAATATCTTGAGGAGAATTGCTCTTGGGATATTTTTCTTATGCATAGTGACTATGGCAAAAATTATTCCTAAGCCTTGGGTTTGGGATAGGGTATATGAATCCTTGATTGTTTTCAATGAGGGATTATGTTGAGGGGAAGAGAAAAAAGAATGGATATCTACCGTGCTCTACTTCTACACACTCTTAAGGTGCTGATTCACCTTTTTCTTTCCTATGCTCACTTGGGTGGTCATCCCTACTTCTTCTATCATTGGTAGCCTTACCGATATTTTCAACTGCTTGGACTGTGTCTTGCTTGACTTAGTTAAGATGTTAGGTTTTTTGGATTCCTTAATTTTATACTCATATCTAAACCTTGTGGTGAATGTGTAGGGAGTTTTTGTGCTTCCATTCCAAAAATCCTAGGTGACCTAGTCCTCCTAGTGTCCTACTAGAGTTGTCTAGAATGTGCTTTCTACTGGTCCACCTATTCTTAGATCTAACTTTTTTGTTTTTGGAATAGATTCTAAACCTCTAGCTCCTCCTCATATTCTTCATTTTATTCTCCTTATTATTCATCTTCATATACCTCCACATCTTACCTGATTTCCACTATATTGGTTTCTCTTAGAACCATGGGAGTGAGATATTCATCTTTTCTTTCCTTCCATGCTTCATAATAAAAGTCAAACCTAGTGGATAAGGTAACATCAACCTTTCCAAGTAAGGGTTATATAAAATAATTCACATCACAATGCATTATCAACCATGGTTCAATATTTTTTCTTCCCATTTTTTCTTGTCTATTATCATCTAAAGAAACTTTGAATTCAGTCCTTGATCAGGATTCCTTTCAAGGTTGAAGAATCGCTCGTATGGGTAATGAGATATCCATGATGGGTGCTCATGCATATGGAAGTGAGTGAATGGTTTTATCTGATCATGCAATATATTTCTATAATTTAGAACATATTGATTGGCTTCATTGCTATGGTGTACAAACTGATGCATCCTAGCATTGATATCATGAAGCCTTTTTTTGAGGACATTATCTAGGTCATAGTGCCATTTGGGAGATACCACAGGGATCCCTAGGGCTAAAAATATTCCATAAAACTTTTGGAATGTGTTAGGGTACTTCCTCAGCATGATAATAGGCTCAAATGATATCATCTTAGGAAAGAGAGACATATTTTTTGTTCCAAAATCCAACTTCTTCTCAATAGGGGAAATCTGTTGACATATCTCCATGCCAAAAATATAGTCTATTACATAATATGAGAGCAAGAATAGAAAACCTTAGAACCCATAAAACCTTATGTGATTTCCTTCTTACAAGTAATATTCATCCCTTATTTCCAAATGATTGCTCCTTGGAAATTGTGTTGGCTTACCAGATAGGTATGGACAAACTTCATAAATATATGTGAATTCATGTCCCAAAAACCTTTTTTTGAATTCCAGATGTGAATTTATCCTTCTGAGAACATGTTTCTAATATAAAATATGGTACTTGCTACCCTGATCATCATTATCCTTGAATTGTATACCATGTCTTTCATGAGGCATGAAGTAAAAGAACAACCATACTGGATAGGATACATACCGAAATTCCATATTGAACTTCCTTTGGTATTTTGTTAACTACTTTATATTTTTAACCAAAAAAAAATTCCAATCAAGTCTTATGGAATGATGGACCCACAACACAACATGGGCCATTTCCATCTAATCATGTTGAACAATATCATCAAATGGAAGGCCTAGAAAAACTACTAACATTGATATGATGGGTTGGACTGCGTCTTTAAAATCCATTAGTAATCATGCATTCTGCATATAGTCCTTTGAAAACTTGCCTAGTACATCAATCGCCCAACTTCTAGGATAATCTTCTCTCAATTTTCCTCTTTGCTCCTCCAGATTTATAATTTTCTAGCTCCCACTTGGGATGCCCATCACTTCAACAACTAATACTTCTATGATGGTCTATGCATTTATATGGAATATGATATGCAACCTCTCATTTTGCATTGCACTAGTGGCTACATTATAAAATTTGGATATTGCGTGAACCAATTCAAGGCATAGGTGAGTAAAAGTTAGAATAAATTGTGTCAACTGAGTTCTTCATGCAAGAGCCCCTAGGCTATTAAAAGCTAGGTTTTCTACAATGAAAGTTGCACCTTCATAAGGAATTTTTATATTTTCCCTGAGGGAAATTCATGTATCAAAAATGCCCTCATATCCATCTTCTAGTTTCTTTTCTAGTTTTTCTTTTGTCATCTTGGTACCCTAGTATTTGGAATCTATACACTTTTTCTTAGAATAATTTCACTGTCCTTTGATAATTGATGATCTTCCTTGATCTTGATCCTATAAATTTCTACATTTTACTTTTTTAGTATGACAACACAAGTGGGGAAAAATTTTAAACCATTGTTAGCTTATGTCCTATTTATAGTAATAAAAAGAAGTGCCATATAGGAAACTAATAAGACCATTTAAGGAATTTACCTAAAACTATGAAAATATTATCGAGGCATGAATTTTTAATATATAACTTATGTCAGTCTTCTTGGGAAGTATAAATCTTCACTAACCAACACTCCCATGCATGTAATGTATGATGGTTGACTAGGCCAAAACTTAAAACCTTCCATTTCTCTTGAGCTCTTTTAGCTATCATACCCTTGATAAATTTTGTAGTCCCATATCATTGAGAATATCTTGCCTAGGATCCAACCTTTTGAAACTATGCCTAGCTCTATCACTACCTCAATGTATCCAGTCAATAAGTTGCCAAGTGCAATGTTATGATGGTTTGGCCATTACACTTGTTACAAAATTCTTGATATATACATCATTTTTTAAAATGAGTTCCAACTAGATCACATAAATCTGACTAGAGTGATGATCTAATATTTTCTTGCATATCACATTAATGACATGTTCTTTTAGAAGGTTCAATAAATGATGATACTGCTAGCTTTCGAAATAACATACAAGTGTGATGAATACTTACACACTTACATATGGTGTAATTATATCACTTACTAATAAATGCATGGATATCATCCACTATAATTCAATTTTCTATGGCCATAATTTTGAGAGTACGCTTGGTTTGCTACCTTTCCAATTTCCCGCCTAAGGAAAGATGAGCTTTTAGGGAAGAAAATGCTAATTTGTCTCCCAATTTTCTACCTTAGACAAAACTTGATATTTCATCTTGCCATGATGGCAATAGGATATATGCACCATTTTTTAACATTTTTTCTAATATGGGGAGAAAAATAAATATTGACATATGAATCTAATCCAACTGAGTTCTAACTATGTACAAAATAAATGAAGACAATTATGTACATATATACATGCTTGGTACTTGTAGGGCTATGCATAGTACTTAAGGTACTATCCATTCACTAGGAATTGGAAAATCCACCTTTCTAGGTTAATCAGTTGATAACCATTTGTATCTATGTAGCTTTTGATGACATATGAACCTGACCATTATGATTCAAGTTTATCATGTGTGCCTGGTTTTGCTCGATTCACATCCCATTTCAAGACTAGATCACCCTATAAAAATTTCTTTGGTATCATTCTTTTGTCATACTAGAACTTAACCATATCCTTATGTTGACATAAATTGTTGTACACCTTCTCTCTTTCTTCTTCCAACTGAATCAACTACGCCATTATATTTTCCATGGTTAGAAAACCCTTTGTATCTATTTCACTCATAAACTTTAGTGTTGTAAGATCCATACTTATCAAATGGATAACCTCTTTCTCATAGATAAATGTGTATGGTGACGTATTCAAGGTATTTTTAGGAGTTATCATATCCACCCATAATGCTTGATTAAGAAAGAGGTGTCAGTTTTGGAATTATGCTAAATATTTTGCTTTCTTATCTTGAGAAAATTCTTGTTTGTAGACATAGCTAGACAATTTCCCTATGGATAGTAATTTGAGATGGCATTCCAATAGATTCCATACTTTCTAGTAAACTCCATTGTTTTGGTACTGATAAAGGTTGTTCCATTGTTTGATATAATGGTGGTCAGGATTTTGAATCTAGTAATCAATATCTCCAAGAAATCAATGATCATTTTTTGGTCAGCATGCTTAGTGGCTTCGACCTCAGTATACTTTGAGAAGTAATCTATTATTGTTAGAATGTATTTGTGACCAAACAATAAATTTAGGTTTATGAATCCAATGAAATCCAACCCCTATTACTAAAATGGTTCCTCTACTATTATTAGTCATAGAGGCATGGCATGATATTTTTCTTTTCTAACAAAAATTTGGTATTTATTGCATACCCTGACCAATTTGAATGTGTTTGAGAACATGGAAAGCCAATAGAATATTTCCCTTAGAATTTTTACCATTGTGGTCTATGCTGAGTAATGCCCTCCCCTGCAAAAATCCATAGTGAAATTCCTCAAGTATCACATGAGCCCTTTTTAGAGGTATACATCACAACAAGACTCCATCAAAGTTTTTTGGTAGAATATGTCATTGACCATAATATTTTTCTAGCTTTCAGTCTATATATGTGCCCTTCATATTGTGTTAATCCTTCTAGACATCTACCAGTATTGAAATAATAAGTCAAATCATTGATCCATGATTCAAGTGACACTTATACTTGTTTTGGCTTAGTATTGTCTACTTCTTCTATGCACAAGTTAGATTCTATCACCACAAATTTTATCAAGTGCTGATAAAGTGTTCATCCTCTTAAAAAAATTGTTGTCCAAATTTCTACATCAAACTCTTGGATCTTCATCTTCATCATCTAGCTAGCTCTTTGGTTCCCCCATTCTCCTTGAATTACAAAATTATTGATGTTTAGGTGCACTACAATTACAATAGTTTTACTCTAAGAGATAACGTAATGGAACTTCTTAAGGTATTTCATAATAGCATAACCTATTTTTTAATGAAATTATATATTTCTTCATGATCATGTAGATTCTAGCTAAGAAAAGTATTTGATATTTCATTACCATCATCTCCTTTTTGTGTCCAAACTATCTCATAACTTTCTTTTACTCTAAAGGCATATAATATAATATCTTTAGAATAATCAGGATTGATCAAAACTGATGCTTGTGAAATAGCCTCCTTGATGCTTTTAAAATCATCCCGTCAGGTATCCTTCCATTTGAATTCCACATCTTTCTTTATCATTTGTATCATAGGTTTGACTATCTGAGCAAAATAGGATAAAAATTTTCACACAAAGTTGATCTATCCAAAGAAAGACTAAAGTCCCTTCTTACTCATAGGTAGTGGAAAATCTAAATTTTTTGGACATTTTGAGTAGATAAGTTGTCATTGATTTCAAGAGTGAGTGCTCATTTATGTCAAGATTTTAGCACCAGTCAGTGGCAACTTTAGTGGGTAGCATCAGTTTCAGGTTCTCCAATATGTACAAAGGATAGCCTAATTTTAGGAGATCAGATGTGGACCAAAGTGCAAAAGAAGATGCCCAAGTAAATAATATTATAATATTTTTATAATATTATAAAAGGATGTTTTAAATTAATTATAAATTAATTAAAATAATTTTTATAATAAATTAATTTATAATTTAATTTACTTAACCTAAGTTATGTAAATTAATTATTAATTAGTTTTAATATTAATTATAAAGTTAATTTATATTAATGTTTTAACCCAAAGGTGGGTTATTAAAATCATAATTCGAATTACTAAAAGCACCGACGTGGGAGAAAAATCAAATCATGTATAAAAAGGGAGATCTACCCACCTTAGAACTTACCATGCCTTCATTCAAAAATTAATGTGAATTGCTTGTACCACGTGCTACAACGAAGTGGAGAGAGTAGTGGACAAAGTTGCACGAGGTATAAGGTGGAGGAAGTGCTTTTTCCTTCATGTGGGAACTATAGCCCATGTGGTGGGCTCCAAATTACTAAGGCTCTTAGGCCTTAGGGATACAGTGGATCGAATCATTCCGAAACCCCTTTTTAGGGAAAGAAAGGTATGCATTGGAATTTAGGCACCGAAAATTTTGAAAGTGGTTCTTGAAAAATTAAATATTAATTTTTGCATTATATTTGGTTTATAAGGCTGCATGAGGATTTATAAGGGTTATGCAAATTAAATTTTGATATCATTTGCTTTAATGGTTGGAAAGAGTTGTAAGGTGTTTGTGAAGTGTTGCATATTATTTTAAGTAAGGATTTAATAAGGTGTATTAAAGCATTTTCATGTATGATTTATGTATGTTGATTTAAAAAGGAATTTAATAAGGCATAAATTGAGTTGTGATTATTTTGTGTCTAAGGAATATTTTTGAGAAAGTTTTGGTGTTATTATTATGTATATCCATTGTAATTGGAAAGAACAAAAATTGTGATTAAGGTAGATTTTTCTAAAGGTACCTTTACATCCAACAAAAGGTATGGGTATATTCTTCCTAGTGAGTGATTGTTGAAAGTTGTGAATGAAAATTTGGATTGAAGAGGATTTTTTGGTTAAGTATTGTTGAGTGTGTTTTTAATTAATACTTCAAGGTTTTCTAGAATTGAGAGTTGTTGATAAAACCTTGTTTTATAAGCATTATTGATGAGGTGATCAGGTTGAGTGAAGAACTTGAACTAGGGTTTGCAAAGAACATGAGTATCATTGTTATGTGAGATTGGTTGATAAGCATTGTTGGAAACATTTGAGTGAGTGTTCATATGTTTGGACTAGGATTTGTGAGCAAGGATTATTTCATTGAGTGGTTTATTGAGTAGAGTTGGTTGAGACTAGTCAAGTGGACGCATGAAGTGATAGCTCAAGTTCTATAAAACAAATTTTTCTATATACTAAATTGATTTGAGAGAGAGGTTGAGTGTAGGTGAATGTGAAGCATATTGAGTCTCTAAAAATTATCTATATGTTTCTATAATAAAAGAAAGATTGAAATTGATTGAGAGTTTGTGAATGTAAAGCATATTTAGTCTCTAAAAATTCTCTATATATTTTTAAAAGAGTTATAAGAAGTGATTGAGCATTGAGGTGAATGTGAAGCATATTGATTCTCTAATAATTCTCTATATGTTTCTAAAATAGTGATTGAAAGTGATTGAGCATTGTGATGAGTGTGAAGCATATTGAGTCTCTAATAATTCTCTATATGTTTCTAAAAGAGTGATTGAAAGTGATTGAGCATTGTGATGAATGTGAAACATATTGAGTCTCTAAAAGTTTTTCTTGTGTTTCTAAGAGATTGGACACGTTCTAGTGAGGAATTGTTGAGCAGATTTGGACAAGTTATAGAGAGGACTTGTGGACAGATTTGTGTGAGCTTTTGTGAAATCTTGGAATATAGATTAAGAGTAGAGTTGAAAAAATTCTAGTGAGGACTTGTTGAGCAGATTTGAACAAGTTCTAGAGAGGACTTGTGGACATATTAGTGTGAGATTTTATGGAAGCTTACAAGATAGATTTGAGAAAAGTATTTGTGAAGACTTAAGAGCAAAGTTTATTTATTTATTTTTTCAAACCTTGAGTTAAGGTTTGAGGCATATCCAACAGAGTTGATTTGTGATTAAGTTAAGCTTTGAGTTAAGGCTTGAGGACAGATATTGAGGATAAATTTATGCTATATCAAATAATTATGTTTAGTGCAGATCACAAGATAGATATTGAGGACATATTTATGCTAGATAGAAGGACTATGTTTAATACATATTCAAGGATAGATTTTGATGTATATTTGAGGACATGTTTGTGCCAAACCAAAAATAGATATTGAGTAGATTTGTGCTAGATCAAAGGATTGTGTTTAGTGCAGATTTTATATAGATTTTTGAATATAATAGAGTATATAGTATGATAGTATTCAATTTATAGATATCCATTAGATAGGGCAGTGAGGATGGGTGTCTTCAATGGATAGATATCATTTAGCTAGAGCAGTGGGAGAAATAGTTCTTCTAGAAGATCACCAGTCAGAGATAAGGAGAAAGGAGTTCTCCTGTGGATAGATATCCATGAACTTGATTAGGGTACTGGTGTCTCCTTTGTATAGAGATCCATAAACATTGTAATAGGGAAAGGATTCTCAATAGATTGATTTAAAAAAATATAATGAAATATTTTCTCTATGGAGTAGCCCACATTGGGTGAACCACATTAAATTATTGTCTCTATTGTGTGTGGTGGTTTATGCATTACTTTTATTACTGCTATTTATATTTCTATCTTTACATTGCATAATATTAATTGGGAAGGAAAATTAAAAAGTGGTTTTATACTATTTGCCCCCCCTCTCAGTATAAGCTTGTGTTCTTCAATTGGTATTAGAGCGGGTTCCTTCGAAAAATTTTAATATCTTGAAGGAAAATCCTTTAACACAATGGATTCTAAGAATGTATCCTCAAATAATTCAATGCCAATAGTTGATGGAAATGATTATATATATTGGAGTATAAGAATGAAGATTCACCTGATGGCACTTGGAAATATAATTTTGGAAGAAGTTGAAAATGGATACATACCACCAATTGATCCATCTATAGATAAGGAAGGTAAGCTTCTATAGTATTAAAATTCAAAATCAATGAATTCAATTTTGAGAGGTTTGCAGATAATAGATTCCATAAAAGTTATGCATTGTAAATATGCAAAAGGAATTTGGGATAAGTTTCAAAGTATATATGAAGGATATAAAGGTCTCAAGAAGGAAAATATACGAAATCTCAAAGGACAATTTGAAGAGTTAAGAATGAAGGATCAATAAAACATTAGTACTTATCTACTTTGAGTTGATGAGGTTATTAATGCTATGCAAGGACTTGGGCTTAATGTTGAAGAATCAAATGTTTTTGATAACGTCTTAATATCTCTCCCAAAAATATTTAGTGAAAATATTCCTGCTATAGAAGAATCAAAAGATGGTTACTCTTTGATAAGAGATATGTTACTTGGTATTCTTACAACATCTGAGTTGATAACAAAAGAGGAACCTAATCTTCAAAAGAAAGCAACCTTCAAAGCAATTAAGAAGACAAAGGGTAAGAAATCAAAATCAAGCAATGAGTCTTCCAGTGATGAAGAAGCAAATTATGGCAGAAGGAATAAAGATTCAAGAATATTTAAAAATGCAAAAAAATTTATATGATTCAATTGTGTAAAGTATGGTCACTATGCAACTAATTGTCAAGAACCTAAAAAAAACAATGATGAAGAAAAACAGGATCACAAGAACAAAGAATCAAAAAAATATAGGTACCAAAATAAAGGCAAGGATGGACAAGGTAGAAAATGAAAGAAGTTCTTTCAAAGATAAAAGAGGAGCTACTATACATACAAGGCTAGGAAGTACTCAAGTGATAGTGATAATAGTTTTTCATATAATGATAAATATGAAGTCCTATTTTTTATTGAAGAATAAAAAGAAGTCAAGAAAAGGTCACCAATAATTCTCAAGTGTTTTAGATGTGGTAATTTTGGACATCTTGAAGATAGTTGTACAAGGAGTGGTTTCAATTTTAGTGATGATGAATATGAGGATGCACTTGAAGTACCAAAAGATAATATTTTAATGGCACTAAATGAAGAAGAATGTGAGTCTATAGAAGACAAGGCAAAATAAAATGAATATTTAGATAATGGTAAACAAATATAGGAAGAATAATAAAAAGGAGGAGTTGAGCTTGAGGGAGAGATTATCTATTCTCTTAAAATTTTAAATAAGGTAAGAAAGCAAAACTCTCAACTTGAGATTTTCAAAAATTGTGATGAAGAAATATGAAAGCTTATATAGTATCTAAACAATTCAATGGCTAAGACAAATAATATCAAGGATAAGTTAGAAGCAAAGTTCTTAGAATGTGAAAGGTTAGAACAAGAAGTAGCTCTACTAATGGGAAGATTTAGAAAAATCCAAGGATAAGATACACAAGTTTGGAAAGAGTTCAAATATTGTATATAAAATGATCAAGGTACAAAAAAGGTCAAAAAATAAAACAAGTCTTAATTTTGAACAAGCTCAAAATAAATTAGAAGAAGAGTCAACCTCAAGTTCTGAAGAAGAAGAAACTTCATAAGAAGACAGTGTAATAGAAAGTGAGACTTCTGAGGATGATTTGGACAATAGAAAGTTCAACAAGGAAAGTAACAATGCACAAAGAAGAAACATATGGAACAACAATAAAAATAGGTTAAGAGAGACTAAGAGACCAATGATGTCAAGGCAAGGAAGTTTCAATGGATTATGTTTCTCATGTCATATATTTGAGCACATGGCTTCATAGTGCAAGACACATGAAAGATAAGAAAATGGGAATTTAAAAAACAAGTGGATTTTCCATGGTTATTGTTACTCATGTAATGATTTTGGTCACAAGGCAATGAATTATAGGGTTTATGATAGAAAAGGATATGGCTTCACCAAGATAAATTCCAAGATATTTTCACCTCCAAGGACTAATAGAATTAAGTGGTTTAGATCAGACATTCCAAAATCAAGCATGAATAGGAACAGGAATATGGACATGGACAGGAATAGGAACATAATTAGGAATAAGATTATGGATATGAATAGAAATAGGAATATGGACATGGATAGGGACATAAACATGAACAATCAAAAAAATAATAAGGATTGGATGATAAGGAAAGAGGATAAAGGTAAAGACCAGTGCTTGCTGAGAGTAGAAATACTCCCACCCCAGAATTAGCCACCTCAAGAGGAGGTGCGAGAGGAACTAAGCTAAGAGAATCATTCTTAGCCCTGAGCACCAAAGGTGACCCTTTTACATTTATGTCAAAAGAGAAGAGATTTATTAAGGAGGAGATATTTGGTTTAAGAAGAGAGAATTGATTCAGGGAGAGCAATGTCCCAGGGGGAGCACAATAAGAAAAATGTCAAGTGTTTGGTAAAAATAATTTGGGTTACTATCAATGACAAAGGGGGAGATTATTGGACATTTTGAGTAGATAAGTTGTCATTAATTTCAAGAGTGAGTGGTCATTGATGTCAAGCTTTTAGCACCAGTCAGTGGCAACTTCAGTGGGTAGCATCAGTTTTAGGTTCTCCAATATGTGCAAAGGATAGCCCAGTTTCAGGAGATCAAATGTGGACCAAAGTGCAAAAGAAGATGCCCAAGTAAATAATATTATAATATTTTTATAATATTATAAAATGAGGTTTTAAATTAATTATAAATTAATTAATATAATTTTTATTATAAATTAATTTATAATTTAATTTACTTAACCTAAGTTATGTAAATTAATTATTAATTAGTTTTAGTATTAATTATAAAGTTAATTTATATTAATGTTTTAACCCAAAGGCGGGTTATTAATTTCATAATTTGAATTTTAATTTGAATTACTAAAAGTGTTGACATGGTAGAAAAATCAAATTGTGTATAAAAAGGGGGATCCACCCACCTTAGAACTTACCATGCCTTCATTCAAAAATTAATGTGAATTTCTTGTGACACGTGCTACAACGAAGTGGAGAGAGTAGTGGACTTTGAAGAAGTCAAAATATGCACGAGGCATAAGGTGGAGGAAGTGCTTTTTCCTTCACGTTGGGACTATAGCCCACATAGTGGGATCCCAAGTGCTAAGGCACTTAAGCGTTAGGGATACGACAGATAAAATCACCTTGAAACCCTTTTTTGGGGAAAGCAAGGTATGCATTGGAATTTAGGGACCGGAAATTTTAGAAGTGGTTGTTGAAAAAATAAAAAATTAATTTTTTCATTATATTTGGTTTATAAGGTTGCATGGGGAGTTATAAGGGTTATGCAAATTAAATTTTTATATCATTTGCTTTAATGGTTGGAAAGAGTTGTAAGGTGTTTGTGAAGTGTTGTATATTATTTTAAGTAAGGATTTTATAAGGTGTATTCAAGGAATTATCATTTTCATGTATGATTTGTGTATGTTGATTTAAAAAGGGAGTTAATAAGGCATAAATTGAGTTGTGATTATTTTGTGTCTAAGGAATATTTTTGAGAAAGTGTTGAAGTGATATTGTTGTGTCTAACCATTGGAATTGGAAAGAAGGAAATTATTATTAAGATAGGTTTTTCTAGAGGCACATTTACATCCAACAAAATATATGGGCATATTATTCCTAGTGAGTGATTTTTGAAAGTTGTGAATAAAAAGTTGGAGTGAAAAGGATTGTTTGGTTAAGCATTGTTGAGTGTGTTTTTTATTCATGCTTCAAGTTTTTCTGGAATTGAGAGTTGTTGATAAACCCTTGTTTTATAAGCATTTTTGTTGAAGTGTTTAAGTTGAATGAAGAACTTGAACTAGGGTTTGCAAAGAACATGAGTATCATTGTTATGTAAGATTGGTTGATAAGTATTTTTGGAAACATTTGAGTGAGTGTTCATATGTTTGGACTAGGATTTGTGAGAAAGGATTATTTCATTGAGTGATTAATTGAGTAGATTTTGTTGAGACTAGTCATGTGGATGTGTGAAGTGATAGCTCAAGTTGTATGAAAAAAATTGTTCTATATATTGAATTGATTTGAGAGATAGTTTGAGTGTAGGTGAATATGAAACATATTGATTCTCTAAAAATTATCTATATGCTTTTGTAATAAAATAAAAATTAAAAGTGATTTGAGAGTTTGTGAGTGTGAAGCATATTGAATCTCTGACAATTCTCTATATGTTTCTAAAAGAGTGAGTAAAAGTGATTGACAATTGAGGTGAATGTGAAGTATATTGAGTCTCTAAAAGTTTTGTATATGTTTCTAAAAGAGTGATTGAAAGTGATTTAACATTGTGATGAGTGTGAAGCATATTGAGTCTTTAATAATTCTCTATATGTTTCTAAAAGAGTGATTGAAAGTGATTGAGCATTGTGATGAATGTGAAACATATTGAGTCTCTAACAATTCTCCTTTTGTTTCTATGATATTGGACAAGTTCTAGAGAGGACTTGTTGAGTAGATTTGGACAAGTTCTAGAGAGGACTTGTGGACATATTTGTTTAAGCTTTTTTGGAATCTTACAATATAGATTGAGAGCAGAGTTGAACAAGTTCTAGTGAGGACTTATTGAGTAGATTTAAACAAGTTCTAGAGAGGACTTGTGGATAGATTATTATGAGATTTTGTGCAATATTACAAGGAATTTTTGAGATAAATCTTTGAGAATACTTGAGAGTAGATTTGATTGATTTATTTGTTCAAAACTTGAGTTAAGGTTTGGGGCAGATCCAACAGATTTGATTTGTGATTAAGTCAAGATTTGAGTTAAGAATTAAGGATAGATATTGAGGACAGATTTGTGCTAGACATAAGGACTATGTTTAGTGCAAATCATAGGATAGATATTGAGGATATATTTGTGCTAGATCAAATGATTGTGTTTAGTATAAATTTAAGGGTAGATTTTGGTGCATATTTGATGATAGGTTTGTGCCAGACCAGAGATAAATATTGAGCAAATTTGTGCTAGATCAAAGGATTGTGTTTAGTGTAGATTTGACATAGAGCTTTGAATGTGACTGAGTATAGAGGATGATAGTCTCTAGTGGATAGAGATCCATTAGCTAGGGTAGTTAGGATAGGTGTATTTAATGGATATATATACATTAGCTAGATTAGTGGGGGTAATAGTTCTTCTAGAATATCACCAGTCAAAGCTAAGGTTAAAGGAGTTCTCCTATGAATAGAGATCCACAAAATTTATTAGGGTATTGGTATATCCTTTGGATAGATATCCATAAGCATTGTAATAGGGAAAGTATTCCCAAGAGATTTATTGAGAAAATTTTAGTGAAATATTTTCTCTGTGGAGTAGCCTACATTGGGTGAACCATGTTAAATTGGTGTCTCTATTGTGTGTGGTGATTTTTACATTGCTTTGATTATTGTTGTTGATATTTCTATATTTATATTACATAATATTTATTGGGAAGGAAAAGTAAAAAGTGGTCTTATATTGCTCACCCCCCTCTCAGTATAATCTTGTGTTCTTCAATTGATATCAAAGCGTGTTCCTTAGGAAAATTTTAACAACTTAAATAAAAAGCTTTCAAGAACACAATGGATTCTAATAATATGTCCTCATATAATTCAACACCAATATTTGATTGAAATGATTATATATTGAAGTATGAGAATGAATATTCACCTTATGGCACTTGGCAATATAATTTTGGATGTAGTTGAAAATGGATACATACCACCAATTGATCCATCAATATATAAGGAAGGTAAGATTATACAAAATTATAATTCAAAAGAAATGAATATAGTTTTGAGATGTTTGCATAGAATAAAGTCCATAAAAGTTATGCATTGTAATTAGGCAAAAGGAATTTGGGATAAATTTCAAAGTATATATGAAGGATATAAAGGTGTCAAGAAGGCAAAGATATGAAATCTCAAAGGACAATTTGAAGAGTTAAGAATGAAGGATGAAGAAAAAATTAGTACTTATCTACTTCTAGTTTATGAGGTTGTTAATGCTATGCAAGGACTTGGAATTAATGTTGAAGAATTGGATGTTTGTGATAAGATCTTAAGATCTTTCCCAAAAATATTTATTGAAAATATTTTTGCTATAGAAGAATCAAAATATGGTGATTCTTTGACAAGATATATGTTACTTGGTATTCTTACAACATTTGATTTGAGAACAAAAGAGGAACATAATATTTGAAAGGAAGCAACCTTTAAATAAATTAAGAAGACAAAGGGTAAGAAGTTAGAATCGAGCAATGAGTCACCCAGTGATGAAGAAGCAAATTATGGAAAAAAGAATTAATATTCAAGAAGATTTAAATATGTAAAATTTGTTAGATGTTTCAATTGTGGAAAGTATGGTCATTATGCAACTGATTGTCAAGAAGCTAAAAATAACAATGATGAAGAAAAATAGGATCACAGGAACAAGGAATCAGAAAAATAAAAGTACCAAAATAAAGGCAAGGATGGACAAGGTACACAAGGAAATAAGTTCTTTCAAAGATAAAATAGGAGCTACAATGCAAAAAAGGCAAATAAGTACTCAAGTGATAATGATAATACTTTTTTAGATAATGATAAATATGAAGTACTATTTTTGATTGAAGAAAAAGAAGTCAAGAAAAGGTCACCAATAATTCTCAAGTGTTTTAGATGTGGTAATTTTGGACATATTAAATATATTTTTACAAGGTATGGTTTCAATTTTAGTGATGATGAATATGAGGATGCACTTGAAGGACCAAAATAGAATATTCTAATGGCACTAGAAGAAGAAGAAAGTGATCCTATAGAAGATAAGTCAAAATAAAATGAAGATGTATACAAAGGCAAACAAATAGAGGAAGAATCATAAAAAGGATGAGTTGATATTGAGGGAGAGCTTATATGTGCTCTTAAAACTTTAAAGAAGGTAAGAAAGCAAAACTCTCAACTTGAGATTCAATTTCAAGAATGTGATGAAGAAAGAGGAAAGCTTATAGAATATTTAAACAAGTAAATGACTAATACAAAGAAGTTCATGGATAAGTTAGAAGCAAAGGTCTTATAATGTGAAAGGCTAGAACAAGAAGTAGCTCTACTAAGGGAAGATTTAGAAAAATCTAAGGATAAGCTACACAAGTTTGGAATGAGTTCAAGTATTGTGGATAAAATGATTAAGGTACAAATAAGGTCAACAAACTAAATAGGTCTTGGTTTTGAACAAGCTCAAAATAAACAAGAAGAGTCAACCTCAAGTTCTAAAGAAGAAGAAACTTTAGAAGAAGACAGTTTAAGAGAAAGTGAGACTTCTGAAGATGATTTGGACAACAAAAAGTTCAACAAGGAAATGAGTAATGCATGAATAAGAAACAAATGGAACAATAATAAAAATAGGTTAAGAGAGACTAACAGACCAATGAGGTTAATACAAGGACTTTTCAATGGACGATGTTTCTCATGTAAAAAATTTGGGCACATGGCTTCACAGTGCATGAAACATGAAAGACAAGAGAATGGGAATTTCAAAAAATAGATAGCTTTTCCATTGGTATTGTTACTCATGTAATCAGTTTGGTCACAAGGTAATGAATTGCAGGTTTCATGATAGAAAAGGATATGGCTTCACTAGGAGAAATCCCAAGACATTTTCACCTCCAAGGAATAATAGCATTAAGTGTTATAAAAGTAATAATGATGGAAATACAAAAAAGTGGTGTAGAGCAGACCTTCCAGAATCAAGCATGAACAGGAACAGGAACATGAATATGGACATGGACAGGAATAGGAATAGGAATATGGATATGAAAAAGAATAGGAATATGGATATGAACAAGAATAGGAATATGGACATGGACAGGGACATAAATAGGAATAGTCAAAGAAATCAGAAGGATCAAATGAGAAGGAAATAGGATAAAGGTAAAGACCAATGCTTATTGGGAGTAGAAATACTCCCACCCCAGAATTAACCACCTCAAGAGGAGGTGGTGGAGGGGCTAAGCTAAGAGACTCATTCTTAGCCAAAAGCCCCAAACGTGACCCTTTACCATTGATGTCAAAGGAGGAGATATTTGATTAAGGGGGAGATATTTGGTTTAATAAGAGAGCATTGAGTCAGGGGGAGTAGAATAAAAAAAAGGTCAAGTGTTTGGTAAAAATAATTTGGGTTGCCATCAATGACAAAGGGGGATATTGTTGGAAATTTTGAGCAGATAAGTTGTCATTGATGTCAAGCTTTCATTACCAGTTAGCGGTAGCTTCAATGGGTAAGCATTATTTTAGGTTCTCCAATATGTGCAAAGGATAGCCCTATTTCAAGAGATCATATATGGACCAAAGTGCAAAAGAAGATGCCCAAGTAAACAATATTTTTATATTTTTATAATATTATAAAAGGAGGTTTTAAATTAATTATAAATTAATTAATATATTTTTTATTATAAACTAATTTATAATTTAATTCATTTAACCTAAGTTATGTAAATTAATTATTAATTAGTTTTAATATTAATTATAAAGTTAATTTATATTAATGTTTTAACCCAAAGGTGGGTTATTAAAATCATAATTTGAATTTTATTTTGTATTACTAAAAGCACCAATGTGGGACAAAAATCAAATCGTGTATAAAAATGGGGATCCACCCACCTTAGAACTTACCGTGCCTTCATTCGAAAATTAATGTGAATTGCTTGCAACACATGCTACATTGAAATGGAGAGAGTATTGGACTTTGAAGAAGTCAAAATGCGCATGAGGCATAAGGTGGAGGAAGTGCTTTTTACTTCATGTGGGGACTATATCCCACACTATGGGCTCCCAAGTTCTAAGGCACATAGTACTTAGGGATATGGCAGATCAAATCATGTCGAACCCCTTTTTTGGGGAAAGCAAGGTATGCATTGGAATTTAGGCACCAAAAATTTTGAAAGTGGTTTTTGAAAATAAAAAATTAATTTTTGCATTATATTTGGTTTATAATGTTGCATCGGGAGTTATAAGGGTTATGCAAATTAAATTTTGATATCATTTGCTTTAATGGTTGGAAATGGTAAGGTATATTATTTTATATAAGGAGTTTATAAGGTGTATTCAAGGAATTATCATTTTCATGTATGATTTGTGTATGTTGATTTAAAAAGGGATTTAATAAGGCATAAATTGAGTTGTGATTATTTTGTGTCTAAGGAATATTTTTGAGAAAGTGTTGAAGAGATATTGTTGTGTCTAACTATTGGAACTGGAAATAAGAAAATTGTGATTAAGACAAGTTTTTCTAAAGGCACCTTTACATCCAATAAAAGGTATGGGCATATTCTTCCTAGTGAGTGATTGTTGAAAGTTGTGAATGAAAAGTTGGAATGAAAAGGATTATTTGGTTAAGCATTGTTAAGTGTGTTTTTAATTAATGCTTCAAGGTTTTTTGGAATTGATAGTTGTTGATAAAACCTTGTTTTATAAGCATTGTTGTTGAAGTGATTAAGTTGAGTGAATAACTTGAACTAGGAATTGCAAAGAATATGAGTATCATTGTTATGTGGGATTGGTTGATAAAAACTATTGGAAATATTTGAGTGAGTGTTCATATGTTTGGACTAGGATTTGTGAGCAAGGATTATTTCATTTAGTGATTGATTGAGTAGAGTTGGTTGAGACTAGTCAAGTGGATGTGCAAAGTTATAACTCAAGTTCTATGAAACAAATTGTTCTATATACTGAATTGATTTGAAAGAGAGGTTGAGTGTAGGTGAATGTGAATAATATTGAGTTTCTAAAAATTTTCTATATGTTTTTGTAATAAAATAAATATTTAAAATTATTGAGAGTTTGTGAGTGTGAAGCATATTGAGTCTCTAAGAATTCTCTATATGTTTCTAAAAGAGTGAGTGAAAGTGATTGAGCATTGAGGTGAATGTGAAGCATATTGAGTCTCTAATATATTTTTCTAAAATATTTATTGAAACTGATTGAGCATTGTGATGAGTGTGAAGCATATTGATTCTCTAACAATTCTCTATATATTTCTAAAAGAGTGATTGAAATTGATTGAGCATTGTGATGAATGTGAAACATATTGAGTCTCTATAAATTCTCTTTCTATTTTTATGAGATTGGACAAGTTCTAGTGAGGACTTGTTGAGCATATTTGGAAAAGTTCTAGAGAGAACTTGTGGACATATTTGTGTGAGATTTTGTGGAAGCTTACAATATAGATTGAGAGCAGAGTTGGACAAGTTCTAGTGAGGACTTGTTGAGCATATTTGAACAAGTTCTAAAGAGGACTTGTGGATATATTAACATGATATTTTGTGGAAGCTTACAAGCCATATTTAAGACAATTATTTGAGAAGACTTCATATTAGAGTTGATTGATTGATTTGTTCAAACATTGAGTTAAGGTTTGGGGCAAATCTAGTAGAGTTAATTTATGATTAAGTCAAGCTTTGAGTTAAGGATTGAGGATAGATTTGTGCTAGAACTAAGGACTATATTTAGTGCATATATGAGGAAAGATATTGAGGATATATTTTTGCTAGACCGGAGGACTGTATTTAGTACAAATTCAAGGAAAAGTTTTGGTGCAGATTTGAGATCAGGTTTTTGCTAGACCAAAGATAGAGATTGAGCAGATTTGGACTAGACTGAAGGACTATGTTTAGCGCATATTTGAGATAGAGCTTTAAATGTGATATATTATAGAGGATGACAGTATCAAGTGGATATATATCCATTAGCTAGGGTAGTGAGGACAAGTGTCTTCAGTGGATATATATCCATTAGCTAGAGTAGTGGGGGTAATAGTTCTTCTAGAAGTTCACCAATCAGAGCTAAGAAGAAAGGATTTCTCTTATGGATAGATATCCATGAAATTTATTAGGGGATTGGTATCTCCTTTGGATAGATATCCATAAATATTGTAATAGGGAAAGGATTCCCAAGAGATTTATTGAGAAAAATTTAGTGAAATATTTTCTCCGTGGAGTAGCCCACATTGGGTGAACCACATTAAATTGGTGTCTCTATTATGTGTGGTTATTTATGAATTTATTTTATTACTTTTGTTGATATTGTTATATTTACATTACATAATATTTATTGGGAAGGAAAAGTAAAAAGTGGTCTTATACTGTTCACCCCCCTCTCAGTATAAGTTTATGTTCTTAAATTGGTATCAGAGTAGGTTCTTTCAAAAACATTTAACAACTTGAAGGAAAAGCTTTCAAGAACACAATGGATTATAATAATGTGACCTTAGATAATTCAACACCAATCTTTGATGGATGTGATTATATATATTGGATTATGAGAATGAATATTTACCTTATGACACTTGGCAATAAAATTTGGAAATCAGTTGAAAATGGATACATATGACTAGTTGATCCACCTACAGATAAGGAAGGTAAGCTTCTACAACATTACAATTCAAAATAAATGAATGTAATTTTGAGAGGTTTGTATATAATAGAGTCGATAAAAGTTATGCATTGTAAACATGCAAAAGGAATTTGGGATAAGTTGCAAAGTATATTTGAAGGAGATAAAGGTGTCAAATTGGCAAAGATATGAAATCTCAAAGCACAATTTGAAGAGTTAATAATGAAGGATGAAGAAAATAATAGTACTTATCTACTTTGAGTTGGTGACGTTGTTAATGCTACGCAAGGAATTGGACTCAATATTGAATAATTGGATGTTTCTGATAAGGTCTTAAGATCTCTCCCAAAAAGATTTAGTGAAAATATTTTTGCTATAGAAGAACCAAAATATGGTAATTACTTGACAAGAGATATGTTACTTGGTATTCTTACAACATTTGAGTTGAGAGCAAAAGAGGAACCTAATATTCGAAAGGAAGTAGCCTTCAAAGCAATTAAGACGAAAAAGGGTAAGAATTCAATATCAAGCAATGAGTCATCCAGCGATGAAGAAGAAAATTATGGTAGAATGAATTAAGATTCAAGAAGATTTAAAGATGTAAAATTTGTTAAATGTTTCAATTATGGAAAGTATGGTCACTATGCAACTGATTGTAAAAAAGCTAACAATAATAATAATGAATTAAAATAGGATCACATGAATAGGGAATCAAAAATATATAGGTACTAAAAGAAAGGCAAGGATGGAAAAGGTACACAAGGAAAGAAGTTCTTTCAAAGATAAAAGAGTAGCTACTATGCATACAAGGCAAGTAAGTACTCAAGTGATAGTGATAATAGTTTTTTAGATAATGATAAAAATGAAGTCCTATTTCTAATTGAATAAAAAGAAGTCAAGAAAAGGTCACCAATAATTCTCAAGTGTTTTAGATGTGGTAATTTTGGACATCTTGAAGATAGTTGTACAAGGGATGGTTTAAATTTCAGTGATGATGAATATGAGGATGCACTTGAAGGACCAAAAGATAATATTCTAATGGTACTAGAAGAAGAAGGTGAGCCTATAGAAGACAAGTCAAAATAAAATGAAGATGTAGACAAAGGCAAACAAATAGAGGAATAATCAGAAAAAGGAGGAGTTGATCTTGAGCGAGAGCTTATATATGCTCTTAAAACTTTAAAGAAGGTAAGAAAGCAAAACTCTCAACTTGAGATTCAATTTCAAGAATGTTATGAAGAAAGAGGAAAGCTTATAGAGGATCTAAACAAGTCAATGGCTAGGACAGATAAGTTCAAGGATAAGTTAGAATGTGAAATGTTATAACAAGAAGTAGCTCTACTAAAGGAATATTTAGAAAAATCCAAGGATAAGCTACACAAGTTTGGAAAGATTTAAAATATTATGGATAAAATGATCAAGGTACAAAGAAGTTCAACAAACAAAATAGGTCTTGATTTTGAACAAGCTCAAAATAAATAAAAAGAAGAGTCAACCTCAAGTTCTAAAGAAGAAGAAACTTTAGAAGAAGATAAAATAAGAGAAAGTGAGACTTCTAAGGATGATATGGACAACAAAAAGTTCAACAAGGAAAGGAACAATGCACAAAGAAGAAACATATGTAACAACAATCAAAATAGGTTAGGATAAACTAATATACCAATGAGGTCAAGACAAGGAAGTTTCAATGGATGATGTTTCTCATATCATATATTTGGGCACATGGCTTCATAGTGTAGGACACATGAAAGACAAGAAATGGGAATTTCAAAAATAGACAACTTTTCCATGGGTATTTCTACTCATATAATCAGTTTGGTCACAAGGCAATGAATTGTAGGGTTCATGACAGAAAAGGATATGACTTCACTAGGATAAATTCCAAGATATTTGCACCTCCAAGGAATAATAGAATTAAGTGTTATAAATACAATAATTATGGATATACAACAAAGTAGTGTAGAGTAGATATTTCATAATCAACCATGAATAGGAATAGAAACACAAATAGGAATATGGACATGGATAGGAATAGGAATAGGAATAGTAATAGGAATAGGAATATGGATATAAATAGGAATAGGAATATAGAAATAGATAGGGAAAAAAATGGGAATAGTCAAAGAAATCAAAAGGATCAGATAAGTAAAGAGGATAAAGGTAAGTACCAATGCTTACTGGGAGTAGAAATACTCCCACCCTAGAATTAATCACATCAAGAGGAGGTGGGGGAGGAGCTAAGCTAAGAGACTCAATCTTAGCCTCGAGACCCAAAGGTGACCCTTTGCCATTGATGTCAAAGGGGGAGATATTTTAGTAAGGAGGAGAAATTTGGTTTAAGAAAAGAGAATTGAGTTAGGGAGAGCCGAATAAGAAAAATGTCAAGTGTTTGGTAAAAATAAGTTGGGTTTCCATAAAAGACAAAGGGGGAGATTTTTGGACATTTTGAGTAGATAAGTTGTCATTGATGTCAAGAGTGAGTTGTCATTAATGTCAAGCTTTCAGCTCCAGTCAATGGCAACTTCAGTGGGCAACATAAGTTTCAGGTTCTCCAATATGTGCAAAGGATAGCTCGATTTTAGGAGATCATATGTGGACCAAAGTGCAAAAGAATATGCCCAAGCAAATAATATTATAATATTTTTATAATATTATAAAAGGATATTTTAAATTAATTATAAATTAACAAATATAATTTTTACTATAAATTAATTTATAATTTAATTTACTTAACCTAAGTTATGTAAATTAATTATTAATTAGTTTTAATATTAATTATAAAGTTAATTTATATTAATGTTTTAACCCAAAGGTGGGTTATTAAAATCATAATTCGAATTTTAATTTGAATTACTAAAAGCACTGACGTGGGAAAAAAATAAAATTGTGTATAAAAAGGGGGATCCACCCACCTTAGAACTTACCATCATTCATTCAAAAATTAATATGAATTGCTTGAGACGTATGCTACATTAAAGTGGAGAGAGTAGTGGACTTTGAATAAGTCAAAAGGTGCACAAGGAATACGGTGGAGGAAGTCATGTTTACTTCACATGGGTACTATAGCCCATACGGTGGGCTCCCAAGTGCTAAGGTGCTCAAGCCTTAGGGAGATGGTGGATCTGAAGAACACAAGCTTATACTAAGAGGGGGGTGAGCAGTATAAGATCACTTTTAATTTTCTTATCCCAATAAATATTATGCAATATATCAATGGTAATATCAACAATAGAAACTAAAGTAGTGCACAAAACATCACACACACATGAGACACCAATTTAACGTGGTTCACCCAATGTGGGATACTCCACAGAGAAAATATTTCACTAATATTGTATCAATAAATCGCTGGGGATTCTTTTCCTATTACAATTTTTATGGACCTTTATCCAAAGGAGATACCAATCCCCTAAATCAAGTTTATGGATATCTATCCATAGGAGACACCAATATTCTAATATTTTCTCTCACTGGTGATCCTCTAGAAAACCTCTACCTCCACTGCCCTTAGAAAATGGAACTCTATCCACAAAAGACACTTGTCTTCCCTGCTCTGGCTGGAGATATATATCCTTAATTTTTTCACCTCCAAATATTACTCTCAACTCTATCTCAAATTTGCACTAAACATAGTCCTTCGGTCTAGCACAAATATATCCTCAATATCTTTCTCTGATCTGGTATAAATTTATCCTCAAATATGTACCAAACTTTGTTCTCAAATCTACACTAAACACGGTCCTTAGGTCTAGCACAAATCTATCCTCAAGCCTTCACTCAAAGCTTGACTCAATATCAAATCAACTCTGTTAGATATACCCCAAACCTTAACTCAAGGTTTGAACAAATAAATCAATCAACTATGCTCTCAAGTCTTCTCAAATACTTGTCTCAAATATGCTTTGTAAGCTTCCACAAAAACTCACACCAATCTGTCCTCAAGTTATCTCTAGAACTTGTACAATTTGTTCTACAAGTCCTCATTAGAACTTGTCCAAATCTTCTCAATAAGTTCTCTCAAGAAATTATCCAAATATGCTCTCGATATGTATTGTAAGCTTTTATAAAATCTTAGCCAAATCTATCCACAAGTCTTCTCAAAGACTTAGCTCAAATCTGCTCAACAAGTCCACACTAGAACTTGTCCAATCTCATAGACACATAAAGAGAATTTTTAGAAACTCAATATGCTCTATACTCATCACAATGCTTAATCACTTTCAATAAATCTTTTAGAAACATACAGAGAATTGTTAGAGACTTAATATGCTTCAAATTCAAATTAATACTCAATCACTTCCAATCACTCTTTTAGAAACATACAAATAATTGTTAGACTCAATATTCTTCACATTCACCTCAATACTCAATCATTTTCTTAAATCAATTCAGAATATATAATAGTTTGTTTTATGGAATTTTACCAATCACTTCACACATCCACTTGACTAGGCTCAACAAAATCTACTCAAAAAAACACTCAATGAAACAATCCTTGCTTAAAAACACTAGTCCAAGTATATAAACACTCACTAAAAATATTCCCAACAATGCTTCATTAACCACTCTCACATAACAATGATACTCATGTTATATTTTAACCCTAGTTTAAGTTCTTCACACAACCAATGGCTTCAACAACAATGCTTATAAAATAACTCTCACATAACAATGATACTCAAACCCTAGTTCAAGTTCTTCACTCAACCAATGACTTTCACAATAATGCTTATAAAATAAGGTTTTGACAACAACTCTTTATTCCAAAAAACCTTGAAGCATTAACTCAACACACTTAATAAGTAAATCCTAATCAAGTCCTTTTCACTCCAAACTTATTTTCTAGAAAACCAACCAATCAACTCAACTATTGAAGAATGTGCTCATACCTCTTTCTTGATGATGGAGGAACCTCAAAAACCTGCCACAACCACAAAAACCTCTTTGCCAAGCTCAATGGAGTTAGAAGACACTAATATCTCTCAAATATACAATGCAAGTATCAAAACACACATATACCTTATCACTACATCTTAAATAAAGGATCCATCAACATATAAAAATAATTAACCAAATACACCTTATAATCTCCCAATAATATTCAATACCAAGAATAATATCAATGCAATATCCCTTTAAAAAATAACTCAATGGCAAGAAGTCCTCTCAACAATTTAAATTTCCAATATACCAATGTGACACAAATACTTTATTCAATAATAAAGCTAACTCCTTATTTCTCCAATTTACCAAAAATAATGATTAATTAAAAACCTTTTTAAACAACCCTTTTAACTCCCTAAGACCTCATGTAAAACCTTAGGAAATATAAAAATTATATTCAAAATATATTACCTTTGCCTTGGTAGTATTTGATCTCATGATGCAGCCTCAAACCAGGGCCCTAGCCGTAGCTCCAACCGTTGTGTAATCTAGGTGCTTGCTTTGGGAGTAAAGAGCACCACGTGCTCTATAACCATCCCTGACTAGCCTATGTAGAAATGTGCACTGCTTCCTTTGGTGCTTCCAACACAAGCACAACCAAAAAAATAATTTTGTCATCATAATTCGATCCCAGGTCACTCCATGCCCAAACACTCTAGCCAATGTCCACTTGCTACCATGCCATGCTGCCCATATGGCTCTTGCAATTCAGCACTCATCAGTTTATCCTTATTCGTTGGCACTCAAAAAAATGTTCTCCTTTTTTTTTGCATGAGTTCTCAATAGACGATTGCACGCATTATCATTCAAGAAAAAGGATGATTAAATAACTCTAAGGCATAGTGTTTTTATATCAATTTCCTCCTTCACACATAAATGTTGATGCTTCGATTTTTCTTTAAACTTAAATGCCGACACTTCAATTTTTAACTTATTAATTATGAAAATTTTAAATTCTTTTCAGAAATTTAATTTTTATAAATTAATTTTTACATCCCTTTGGCTTTATTAAAGCCTTATCGCATTTTACAACTTTGTATAAATAATATTTATTTATAAAATTTAAATTCAATTTGAATTTAAATATTTTATAAAATAAATATTAAAACCTCCTTTAGCTTTTCAATAAGCTTCTTGGGTTTTTATGAAAACCCTTTTATTTTTTCTCACCATTGGTTTTAATAAAAACCCTTCTAACTTATGCTTCCACATAATATTAAAAAAATATTATGAAGCTTGTTTGCCTTTAACCTTTGCATTGTTCCTCTTGACTTTTTGAAATCAACGATAGCTTATTCCTTGGCATCAATGACAACTTCGTTTCATGACATCAATGACAACTTTGACTCAAAATGTCCAACAATATCCCCCTTTGTCATTGATGGCAACCCAAATTATTTTACCAGAATCTTAACCTTTTCTTTGTTCTGTTCCCCCTAGGACATTGCTCCCACTGTTTCAATGCTCTTTTTAAATCTCTCTTCTTTACTCAAATACTAAATTTCTCCCCCTTACTTAAATCTCTCCCCATTTTACATCAATGGCAAAGGGTCACATTTGGGGCTCGAGGCTAAGAATGAGCCTCTTAGCTTAGCCCCTCTCCCACCTCCTCTTAAGGTGGTTAATTTTGGGGTAGTAATTTCTACTCCCAAAAAGCATTGGTATTTACCTTTATCCTCTTTTCTTCTTATCTGATCCATATTATTCCTCTAATTGTTCCTTTCCATGTCCATGTTCCTATCCATGTCCATATTCTTTTTCATGTTCCTATTCCTATTCTTGTTCATGTTCATGTCCATGTTCCTATTCTTGTTCCTATTCTTTTTCATATCCATATTCCTTTTCCTGTTCCTGTTCCTGTTCCTGTTCATACTTGATTCTGAAATATTTGATTTACACCATTTTTTTGTGTGTCCATAATTATTGTACTTATACCAATTAATGTTATTATTCCTTGAGGGTGCAAATGTCTTAGTATTTCTCCTAGTGAAGCCATATCCTTTTTTGGCATGAACCCTACAATTTATTGTGTGACCAGACTGATTACATGAGTAGCAATACCCATGGAAAATTTGTTTGTTCCCATATTCTTGTCTTTCATGTGTCCTACATTGTGAAGCCATGTGCCCAAACCTGTGACATGAAAAACATCTTCCATTGAAGAAATTTTGCCTTGACTCCATTGGTCTCTTAGTCTCTTCTTCCCTGTGTTGTTTCTTGTTCCATCTATTTCTCATTTGTGCATTGTTCCTTTCCCTATTGATATTTCTATTTTCCAACTTATCCTTAGAAGTCTCACTTTCTCTTTCATTCTTATTTTTTGAAGCTTCTTCCTTTTTGGTGCTTGATCTTGACTCTTATTTTTCTTCTTCTTCTTATTTTTCAAAACTAGGTCTTGTTTTGGTGACTGATGATCTTTGTGCATTGATAATCCTGTCCAAATTCTTCGGATTTTCCTAAAACTTGTGTAGCTTATATTTAGAGCCTTTTACTTCCATCCTTAATGAAAATATCTCATGCTCTAATATTTCACACTTTAGATATTTTATCTTTAATTTTTTGGCCATACCTTCTTCAATTTTTCTTACCTCTTCAACCTTGATTTTGAAGTTGGTGAGTTCTTGTAGAGACTTTGATTTTGGTTTCTCATATTATTGAGATTGAACCCTAAATACTGAGTTCTCCCTTCTTAATTCTTCAATATTAACCATAAGTCTTTCACATTCTATATCTTTTACCTTTGACTTTTCAACCATAGATTTTTCAACTTTACTTGCCTCTCCAACCTTATATTGCAAGTCAGAGAGATCTTGTAGAAGCTTTGTCTTAAATTTCTCATCCTCTTGTATTTGAGCCTTTAATTCTAAGTTCTCTTTTTCCAACTTAACAATTTCCTTAATATTATCTTATTTTCCATAATCTCTTATATTTGAGCCTTTAATTCTAAGTGACCTGTATTCCTACATAGTTATCTCTTCACCACTTGATTCATATCTTGAATCTATTTCCATTATTCCTCCCAAAAAAACAATATTGAATTCATCTTCATTTTCTTTCATGATCATGTGTGTTCTTTTCTTCTTATGTCTCATGGTTCTACCTTTGCATTTCTTTGCCATTTTTATTCTTTTAAGATCTTCCTTCAAGCTGATAAACCTTTTCTGAAGGAACCAACTCTGATACCAATTGAAGAACACAAGATTATACTGAGGAGCTGGGGTGAAAAATATAAGACCACATTTTACTTTTCTTATCCCAATCAATATTATGTAATATATCAATGGAAATATCAACAATAGAAACCAAATTAGTGCACAAAACATCACACACACATGAGACACAAATTTAATGTGGTTCACCCAATGTGGGCTACTCCATGGAGAAAATATTTTACTAATATTTTCTCAATAAATCTCTTGGGAATTCTTTCCCTATTACAATATTTATGGACCTTTGTCCAAAGGAGATACCAATCCCCTAAATCAAGTTCATGGATCTCTATCCATTGGAGACACCAATATCCTAATCTCTGCTTTAGTTGGTGATCCTCTATAAGACCTCTGCCTCCACTTCCCTTAGAAAATGGAACTCTATCCATATAAAATATCTATCTTCCCTGATCTGGCTGGAGATCTCTATCATCAACTATGTCACCTCCAAAGCTTACTCTTAGCTCTGTCTCAAATCTACACTAAACACATTCCTTCAATCTAGCATAAATCTATCATCAATATCTATGTCTAATGTGGCACAAATCTATCCTCAAATATGTACCAAAATATATCCTCGAATCTGCACTAAACACAGTCCTTCGGTCTAGCACAAATCTATCCTCAATCTCTATCCTCAAGCCTTCACTCAAAGCTTGACTCAATCTCAAATCAACTCTGTTGGATCTGCCCCAAACCTTAACCCAAGGTTTGAAAAAATCAATCAATCAACTCTGCTCTCAAGTATTTTGAAATACTTGTCTCAAATATGATTTTTAAGCTTCCACAAAAGCTCACACCAATCTATCCTCAAGTCCTCTCTAGAACTTGTCCAATATTTTCTACAAGTCCTCACTAGAACTTGTCCAAATCTGCTCAATAAGTTCTCTCAAGAACTTATCTAAATTTGCTCTAAATTTGTATTGTAAGCTTCCACAAAATTTTACCCAAATCTATCCACAAGTCTTCTCAAATACTTACCTTAAATTTGCTCAAAAAGTCCACACTAGAACTTTTCCAATCTCATAGACACATAAAAAGAATTGTTAGAGACTCAATATGCTCTATACTCATCACAATGCTTAATCACTTTCAATCACTCTTTTAGAAATATACAGAGAATTTTTAGAGACTCAATATGCTTCAAATTCAATTCAATACTCAATAACTTTCAATCACTCTTTTAGAAACATACAAAGAATTGTTAGAGACTCAATATGCTTCACATTCACCTCAATACTCAATAACTTTCTCAAATCAATTCAGAATACAGAATAGTTTGTTTTATGGAATTTGAACAATCACTTCACACATCCACTTGACTAGGCTCAACCAATTGTACTCAACCAAACACTCAATGGAACAACCCTTACTTAGAAACCCTAGTCCAAGTATATAAAAACTTACTCAAAATGTTTCCAATGATGCTTCATCAACCATTCTCACATAAAAATGATACTCATGTTCTTTTCAAACCCTAGTTCAATTTCTTCACACAACCAATGGCTTCAACAACAATGTTTATAAAACAAATCTCACATAACAATGATACTCAAACCCTATTTCAAGTTCTTCGCTGAACCAATGGCTTTCACAACAATGCTTATAAAATAAGGTTTTAACAATATTTCTTTAATCCAGAAAAAATTGAAGCATTAACTCAACACACTCAATAAGGAAACCCTAATCAAGTATTTTTCACTCTAAACTTATTTTGAAAAAACCAACCAATCAACTCAACTATTGAAGAATGTGCTCGTTCCTTTTTCTTGATGATGGAGGAACCTCAAAAATCTGCCACAACCAAAAACACCTCTTTGCCAAGCTCAAAGGAGTTAGAAGACACTAATCTCTCTCAAATATACAATTCAAGTATCAAAACACACATACACCTTATCACTCCATCTTAAAGAAAGCATCCATCAACATATAAAAATAATTAACCAAATACACCTCATAATATCCCAATCATATTCAATACACCCTGGGATGATTTTTGTAAAAGGTTTTGGGTCAACCTGTAAAACCTAGTATTAATGTTATAGTATCTTATCTACCAAAAAAAATAATAGAATCAATGCAATCTCCGTTTCAAAAATAAATCAATGGCAAGAAGTCCTCTCAACAATTTAAATTTTCAATATACCAATGTAACACAAATACTTTATTCAATAATAAATCCAACTCCTTATTACTCCAATTTACCAAAAATAATGATCAATTAAAAACATTTTTAAACAACCCTTTTAACTCCCTAAGACCTCATGTCAAACCTTAGGTAATATAAAAATTATATTCAAAATTTATTACATTTTCCTTTGTGGGATTCGATCTCATGACGCGGCCTCAATCAGTGCCCTAGTCATGGCTCCAACCACTACACAATCTAGGTGCTCGCTTGGGGAGTAAATAGCACCATGTGCTCTATGATCCTCTTTGACTCACCTATGTAAAAATGTGCACCACCTCATTTGGTGCTTCCAACACAAGCACAACCAACAAAACAATGTTGTCATTGTGATTCAATCGCTGGTCACTCCATGCCCAAACACTCTAGCCATTGTCCACTTGCCACTAGGCCACGCTGCCCAAATGGCTCTTGCAATTCGGCACTCGTAGATTTATCCTTATTCACTAGTGCTCAAAAAAATGTTTACTCACACAAACCTTTTATTTTTACTCACCATTGGTTTTAATAAAAACCCTTCTAACTTATGCTTCCACATAATATTAAAAAATATTATGAATCCCTTTTGCCTTTAACCTTTGCATCATTCTTCTTGACCTTTTGACATCAACGGTAGCTTATTCATTGACATCAATGACAACTTCATTCTATGACATCAATGACAACTTTGGATCAAAATTTCCAACAGGATCGAATCATGTCGAAACCCCTTTTTGGGAAAGCAAGGTATGCATTGGCATTTAGGCATCGAAAATTTTGGAAGTGGTCTTTGAAAAATAAAAAATTAATTTTTTCATTATTTTTGGTTTATAAGGCTGCATGGGGAGTTATAAGGGTTATGCAAATTAAATTTTGATATCATTTGATTTAATGGTTGGAAAGAGTTGTAAGGTGTTTGTGAAGTGTTATATATTATTTTAAGTAAGGAGTTTATAAGGTGTATTCAAGGAATTATCATTTTCATGTATGATTTGTGTATGTTGATTTAAAAATGGAGTTAATAAGGCATAAATTGAATTGTGATTATTTTGTATCTAAGGAATATTTTTAAGAAAGTGTTGAAGTGATATTATTGTGTCTAACCATTGAATTGGAAAGAAGAAAATTGTGATTAAGACAGGTTTTTATAAAGGCACCTTTACATCCAAAAAAATGTATGGGCATATTCTACCTAGTGAGTGATTGTTGAAAGTTGTGAATGAAAAGTTGGAGTGAAAATGATTGTTTGGTTATGCATTTTTAAGTGTTTTTTTAATTAATGCTTCAAGGTTTTTTGGAATTGAGAGTTTTTGATAAAACCTTATTTTATAAGCATTGTTGTTGAAGTGATTAAGTTGAGTGAAGAACATGAACTAGGGTTTGCAAAGAACATGAGTATCATTGTTATGTGAGATTGGTTGATAAGCATTGTTGGAAACATTTGAGTGAGTGTTCATATGTTTGGGCTGGGATTTGTGAGTAAGGATTATTTCATTGAGTTATTGATTGAGTAGAGTTGGTTGAGACTAGTCAAGTGGATGTGTGAAGTGATAGCTCAAGTTCTATGAAATAAATTGTTCTATATACTGAATTTACTTGAGAGAGAGGTTGAGTGTAGGTGAATTTGAATCATATCGAGTCTCTAAAAATTCTCTATATGTTTTTGTAATAAAATAAATATTGAAAGTTATTGATATTTTGTGAGTGTGAAGCATATTGAGTATCTAACAATTCTGTATATGTTTCTAAAAGAGTGAGTGAAAGTGATTGAGCATTGAGGTGAATGTGAAGCATATTGATTCTCTAACAATTCTCTATATGTTTCTAAAAGAGTGATTGAAATTGATTGACCATTTTGATGAGTTTGAGGCATATTGAGTCTCTAACAATTATCTATATGTTTCTAAAAGAGTGATTGAAAGTGATTAAGCATTGTGATGAATGTGAAACATATTGAGTCTCTAACAATTCTCCTTGTGTTTCTATGAGATTGTAAAAGTTCTAGTGAGGACTTTTTGAGCACATTTTGACAAGTTCTAGAGAGGACTTGTGGATATATTTGTGTGAGCTTTAATGGAAGCTTACAACATATATTGAGAGTAGAGTTGGACAAGTTCTAGTGAAGACTTGTCAAGCAGATTTGAACAAGTTCTAAAGAGGACTTGTGGACATATTAGTGTGAGATTTTGTGGAATATTACAAGGTATATTTGATACAAGTCTTTGAGAAGGCTTGAGAGAATTTTTGATTGATTGATTTGTTAAAACCTTGAGTTAAGGTTTGGGGTAGATCCAATAGAGTTGATTTGTTATTAAGTCAATATTTGAGTTAAGGCTTGAGGATAGATATTGAGGATAAATTTGTGCTAGACCAAAGAACCGTATTTAGTACAGATCAGAGGACAAATATTAAGGATAAATTTGTGCTAGATAAAAGGACTATCTTTAGTACAGATTCAAGGACATATTTTGGTTTAGATTTGAGGATAGGTTTTTGCTAGACCAGAGACAAATATTGAGAAGATTTGTACTAGATCAAAGGATTGTGTTTAGTGTAAATTTGAGATAGATATTTGAATATGATATATTATAGAGGATGATAGTCTCTAGTGGATAGAGATACATTTGCCATGATAGTGAGTACAAGTGTCTTCAGTGGATAGATATCCATTAGCCAGAGAAGTGGAGGTAATAGTGATTCTAGAAGATCACCAGTCAGAGCTAAGAAGAAAAGAGTTCTCTTATGGATAGAGATACATGAACTTGATTAGGGGGTTTGTGTCTCCTTTGGATAGATATCCATAAACATTGTAATAGGGAAATTATTCCCAAGATATTGATTGAGAAAAAGTTAGTGAAATATTCTTCGTGGAGTAGCCCATATTAGGTGAACCACGTTAAATTGGTGTCTCTATTATGTGTGGTGATTTGTGTATTTATTTGATTGTTGTTGTTGATATTGCTATCTTTATATTGCATAATATTGATTAGAAAGAGAAAATAAAAAGTGGTCTTATAATCTTCACCGCCCTCTCACTATAATCTTGTGTTATTCAATTGGTATCAGATCGGGTTTCTTCAAAAAAAATTAACAGCTTGAAGGAAAAACTTTCAAGAACACAATGGAGTCTAAGAATATGTCCTCAGATAATTCAACACCAATATTTGATGGAAGTTATTATATATATTGGAGTATGATAATGAATATTCACTTGATGGCACCTGGAAATAAAATTTGGGAAGAATTTAAAAATGGATACATACCACCAGTTGATTAACTTACATATAAGGAAGGTAAGCTTCTACAACATTAAAATTCAAAAGAAAAGAATGCAATTTTGGGAGGTTTGCATAGAATAGATTCCAGAAAAGTTATGCATTATAAATATGCAAATGAATTTGGGATAAGTTGCAAAGTATATATGAAGGAGATAAAGGTGTTAAGAAGGTAAAGATACAAAATCTCAAAGGACAATTTGAAGAGTTAATAATGAAATATGATGAAAACATTAGTACTTATATACTTCAAGTTGATGATATTGTCAATGCTATGCAAGTACTTGGACTTAATGTTGAACAATGGGATTTTTGTGATAATGTCTTAAGATCTCTCCCAAAAGAGTGAAAGTATTTTTGCTATAGAAGAATCAAAAGATGGTTATTCTTTGACAAGAGATATGTTACTTGGTATTCTTAAAAAAATTGAGTTGAAAAAAAAAGAGGAACCTAATTTTAGGAAGGAAGCAACCTTCAAAGCAATTAAGAAGACAAAGGGTAAGAATTCAGAACCAAGAAATGAGTCATCCAGTGATGAAGAAGCAAATTATGGTAGACAGAATTAAGATTCAAGAATACCTAAAGATGTAAAATTTGTTAGATGTTTCAACTATGGAAAGTATGATCACTATGCAAATGATTGTCAAGAAGCTAAAAGTAACAATGATGAAGAAAAAAAGGATCACAGGAACAAGGAATCAGAAAAATGCAGGTACCAAAATAAATGCAAGGATGGACAAGGTAGACAAGGAAATAAGTTCTTTCAAATACAAAATAGGAGCTACTATGCAGACAAGGCAAGCAAGTACTCAAGTGATAGTGATAATAGTTTTTAAGATAATGATAAAGATGAAGTCCTATTTTTGATTGAAGAAAAATAAGAAGTCAAGAAAAGGTCACCAATAATTCTCAAGTGTTTTAGATGTACTAATTTTTGACATCTTGAAGATAGTTGTAAAAGGGATTGTTTCAGTTTTAGTGATGATGAATATGAGGATGCACTTGAAGTACTATAATAGAATATTATAATGGCACTAGAAGAAGAAGAAGGTGAGCCTATAGAAGAAAATTCAAAAGAAAATGAAGATGTAGACAAAGACAAACAAATAGAGGAAGAATCATAAAAAGAAGGAGTTGATCTTGAGGGAGATATTATTTATGCTCTTAAAACTTTAAATAAGGTAAGAAAGCAAAAATCTCAACTTGAAATTCAATTTCAATAATGTGATGAAGAAAGAAGAAATATTATAGAGGATCTAAAAAGGTCAATGGCTAATACAAATAAGTTCAAGGATAAGTTAGAATCAAATGTCCTATAATGTGAAAGGTTAGAATAATAAGTAGCTCTACTAATGGGAAGATTTAGAAAAATCCAAGGATAAGATACACAAGTTTGGAAAGAGTTCAAATATTGTAGATAAATGATCAAGGTACAAAGAAGGTCAAAAAATAAAACAAGTCTTAGTTTTGAACAAGCTCAAAAGAAATTAGAAAAAGAGTCAAACTCAAGTTCTAAAGAAAAAGAAACTTCATAAGAAGACAGTGTAAGATAAAGTGAGATCTGAGGATGATTTGTACAATAGAAAGTTCAACAAGGAAAGGAACAATGCACAAAGAATAAATAGATGGAACAACAATAAAAATAAGTTAAGAGAGACTAAGATACCAATTAGGTCAAGACAAGGAAATTTCAATGGATGATGTTTCTCATGTCATATATTTTGGAACATGGCTTCATAGTGCAGGACACATGAAAGACAAGAAAATGGTAATTTCAGAAACAAGCAGTTTTTCCATGGGTATTTCTACTCATGTAAATATTTTGGTCACAAGGCAATGAATTGCAGGGTTCATGACAGAAAAGGATGTATCTTCACTAGGATAAATCCCAAGACATTTGTACCTCCAAGGAATAATAGCATTAAGTGTTGTAAATGCAATAATGATGAATGTACAACAAAGTGGTGTAGAGTAGACATTCCATAATCAAGCATGAATAGGAACAAGAATAGGAACAGGAACAAGAATAAGGACATGGATAGGAACAAGAACAGGAATAGGAATATGGATATGAACATGAATAGGAATATTGACATGGACAAGGAAAAAAATAGGAACATTCAAATACATCAAAAGGATTAGATGAGAATGAAAGATGATAAAGGTAAATACCAGTGCTTACTAGGAGTATAAATACTCCCACCCAAAAATTAACCACTTCAAGAGGATTTGGGGGAGGGGCTAAGCTAAGAGACTCATTCTTAACTCCGATCCCCAAAGGTGACCCTTTGCCATTGATGTAAAAGGGGGAGATATTTGAGTAAGGGGGAGAGATTTGGTTTAAGAAGAGAGCATTGAGTTAACGGGAGCAATGGCCTAGGGGGAGCCATCAATGACAAAGGAGGACATTTTTGGATATTTTGAGTAGATAAGTTGTCATTGATGTCAAGAGTGAGTGGTCATTGATGTCAAGCTTTTAGTACTAGTTATTGGCAGCTTCAGTGGGAATCATCAATTTTAGGTTCTCCAATATGTGCAAAGGATAGCCTGGTTTCAGGAGATCAGATGTGAACCAAAGTGCAAAAGAATATGCCCAAGTAAATAATATTATAACATTTTTATAATATTATAAAGGAGGTTTTAAATTAATTATAAATTAATTAATATATTTTTTATTATAAATTAATTTATAATTTAATTTACTTAACCTAATTTACGTAAATTAATTTATAATTTAATTTACTTAACCTAAGTTATGTAAATTAATTATTAATTAGTTTTAATATTAATTATAAAGTTCGTTTATATTAATGTTTTAACCCAAAGGTGGGTTATTAAAATCATAATTTGAATTTTAATTCGAATTACTAAAAGTTCCTACGTGGGATAAAAATCAAATTTTGTATAAAAATGGGGATCCACACACCTTAGAACTTACCATACCTTCATTCAAAAATTAATGTGAATTACTTGCAATGTACGCTACAGCGAAATGGAGAGAGTAGTGGACATTGAAGAATTCAAAAGGTGCACAAGGCATAATGTGGAGGAAGTGCTTTTTCCTTCACATGGGGACTATAGCCCACACGGTGGGCTTCCAAGTGCTAAGGTGCTTAGGTCTTAGGGAGACGGCAGATCAAATCATGCCGAAACCCCTTTTTGGTGAAATCAAGGTATGCATTGGAATTTAGGCGTTGGAAATTTTAGAAGTGGTTGTTGAAAAATTAAAAATTAATTTTTGCATTATATTTGTTTCATAAGGTTGCATGGGGAGTTATAAGGGTTATGCCAATTAAATTTTTATATCATTTGCTTTAATGGTTGGAAAGAGTTGTAAGGAGTTTGTGAAGTGTTGTATATTATTTCAAGCAAGGATTTTCTAAGGTGTATTCAAGGAATTATCATTTTCATGTATGATTTGTTTATGTTGATTTTAAAAGGGTGTTAATAAGGCATAAATTGAGTTGTGATTATTTTGTGTCTAAGGAATATTTTTGAGAAGGTGATGAAGGGATATTGTTGTGTCTAACCATTGGAATTGGAAAGAAGGAAGTTGTGATTAAGACAGGTTTTTCTAAAGGCACATTTACATCCAACAAAAGGTATGGGCATATTCTTCCTAGTGAGTGATTGTTGAAAGTTGTGAATGAAAAGTTGGAATGAAAAGGATTGTTTGGTTAAGCATTATTGACTATGTTTTTAATTAATGCTTTAAGGTTTTATGGAATTGAGAGTTGTTGATAAAATCTTGTTTTATAAGCATTGTTGTTGAAGTGATTAAGTTGAGTGAAGAACTTGAACTAGGGTTTGTAAAGAACATGAGTATCATTGTTATGTGAGATTGGTTGATAAGCATTGTTGGAAACATTTGAGTGGGTGTTCATATGTTTGGACTAGGATTTGTGAGCAAGGATTATTTCATTGAGTGATTTATTGAGTAGAGTTGGTTGAGACTAGTCAAGTGGATGTGTGAAGTGATAGCTCAAGCTCTATGAAACAAATTTTTATATATACTAAATTTATTTGGGAGATAGGTTGAGTGTAGGTGAATGTGAATAATAATGAGTCTCTAACAATTCTCTATATATTTCTATAATAAAAAAAATATATTGAAAGTGATTGATAGTTTGTAAGTGTGAAGCATATTATCTCTAACAATTTTGTATATGTTTCTAAAATAGTGAGTGAAAGTGGTTGAGAATTTAGATGAATGTGAAGCATATTGAGTGTCTAAAAATTCTCTATATGTTTCTAAAAGAGTGATTGAAAGTGATTGAGCATTGTGATGAGTGTGAAGCATATTGAGTCTCTAAAAAAGCTCTATATTTTTCTAAAAGAGTGATTGAAAGTGATTGAGCATTGTGATGAATTTGAAACATGAGTCTCTAATAATTATCCTTGTGTTTCTATGATATTGGAAAAGTTTTAGTGAGGACTTGTTGAGCATATTTGGACAAGTTCTAGAGAGAAATTGTGGACAGATTTGAGAGAGCTTTTGTGGAAACTTACAATACAGATTGAGAGTAGAGTTGGATAAGTTCTAATGAGGACTTGCTGAGTAGATTTGAACAAGTTATATAGAGGACTTGTGGACATATTAGTGTGAGATTTTTTGAAATATTACAAGGTATATTTGAGACAATTATTTGATAAGACTTGAGAGCAGAGTTGATTTATTTATTTTTTCAAACCTTGAGTTAAGGTTTGGGGTAGATACAACAAATTTGACTTGTGATTAAGTTAATATTTGAGTTAAGGCTTGAGGACAGATATTAAGAATAAATTTCTACTAGATCAAAGGACTATGTTTAGTATAGATTCAAGGATATATTTTTGTGTAGATTTGAGGACACATTTGTGCCAGACCAAAGATAGATATTGAGCATATTTGTGCTAGATCGAAGGATAGTGTTTAGTGCAGATTTGGGATAGAGATTGTAAGGTGACAGAGTATAGAGGATGATAGTCTCCAGTGGATATAGATATATTTTCTAGGGCAATGAGGATAGGTGTCTTCAGTGGATAGAGATCCATTAGCCAGAGTAGTGGGGGAAATAGTTCTTCTAGAAGATCACCAGTTAGAGCTAAAGTTGAAAGGAGTTCTCCTATGGATAAATATCCATTAACTTGAATAGGGGATTGGTGTCTCCTTTGGATAGAGATCCATAAACATTTTAATAATGAAATGATTCCCAAGAGATTGATTGAGAAAATTTTAGTGAAATATTTTCTCTGTGTAGTAGCCCACATTGGGTGAACCACGTTAAATTGGTGTCTCTATTGTGTGTGGTGATTTGTGCATTGATTTTATTATTGATGTTGATATTGCTATCTTTACATTGCATAATATTTATTTTGAAGGAAAAGTAAAAAGTAGTATTATACTGTTCACTCCCCTCTTAGTATAAGCTTATGTTTTTCAAAAATGGTGCTTACCCTATCTGGGTTTGTAGTAAGACTTGCTTTTGATACCATGTTCCCTAGGATTTTACCTTATTACACAAAATATATATATTTATTTGGGTTCAATGATATCCTAAACTCTTTGTATTTTTCAAAAACATGTCGAAAATACTCCACATGGTCTTCCTTTTTGTGAGATAATATGATCATATCATCTATATAGATAACAATTACCTTTTTTACCAATTCACCAAATGCCAGGTTCATTGCCCTCTAAAAGGTAGTGCTAGAATTAGATAGCCCAAATGATATCTTTTGATACGTAAATGTTACCCATTTGGTGGTGAATGTTGTTTTATTTTGGTCTTCATATCTAACCCAAACTTGGTTAAAGTCTGAATAGCCATCCAATAATAAGAATATTTTTTCTTCTACCACTATATATAATATTTGATCTATTTGCGACTAAGTATGATGATATTTCAAGGAAAACGTGTTCAAATTTTAATAATCAATGTAAATCCTAATGTCTCCATTATTTTTTCTAATTGGGACTAGGTTAGCTACCTAGGTGGAATGCTTAATGGGATAAATTATCTTGGCATTCAATAACTTCAGTAGCTCCTACTTCATTAACACCTCTATTTTTGGGTTCACTGGTCTTTTCTTATATTGAAAGGGATTTGTGTCAGGTTTTAATTCAATGGTATTTTGGATAACATACTTACTATATACTTTTAGGTCATCATAGGTCCAAGAAATGATATCATCATGCTTTTTACATAGTTCTTAAATATAGCAAACTTATTTTCTAAACAATCCACCTTTATATTTAAACTTTTTCTAGGTAAAACCTGAACTTCCTTGTAACCTTTGGAATCTATATTAATAATGTGTCCCTTCGGTCGATCATTGTTATAAAATAAAACTTACAGGGTTATGAGGCCCTTTGGAATATGATTATTTTTTAGCTCTAAGGACCCTTCTTGTTCCTCATCATATTCACTCTCAGGAGGTCCATCAACTAAGAAATTCATCTCATGGATTAATAAATCCACTATTTGTTTGTCATTTTTAAAGACCTTCCAAAATATATTCTTGCCCAGAATAGAGGGCTTATATACCAAACTTACTACTTTTGCCTTGTTAATGGTATTAGACACCAAGCAAAAACTTGCTCTTATGGATGCCAATATATCAGTATATCTATTTTTATTCCTTGGGATACTTTGATATTCATGATCTCAAATACCTATAACAGATCCCATAATATATTCCTATAAGCCTTGAGATAGTATTTCTTGTTGACACACTTCTCAGTAATTTGATTGACGACCAACTCAAAGTCTCCAAATATTTGGAGTTGCTTGAATCTAAGCTCCTCCACCTTCTTTAAACCCATGCACATGGATTCATATTCTATTGCATTGTTAGTACAACTCCATGTCAATGTATATGAGAAAAAAATTTGGGCCCCTATAGGTGATAGCAATACCACTCCAGTCCTTGCACCATTTTTGCATCTTGCTCAGTAAAAATATAGCTTTCATAACTGATGAGGTGAGGGTGGAAGCTCCACCTAAGTAGCTAGCCTTTTTACCTCTCATTTTTTAGTGGTGTAAGTGCCCACTCCCATTTCTATTATAGCATTGAATTATTTAAGAGATAATTTATGTTCCATTCGTAGTTATCAAAAATTCTTCCATGAGGTCTTCTTCTACATTGATGACATTTATAGTGGTTGTTTTCTAATTTTCCTCCTCTAATATCTCTATGTGAAAAGAAGATGATTTTTATAAATAAATATTCATTGTCCTTCCTTTATATGGAATTTCCATGTGGGAGTAATCAAGAGAGAGATATCCACCCAACTTGATAGTAAAATCCCTTGAAATATACATTCTAAAGTAAGGTTATAAATCAACTACCAAAATTTCTTGTATGATAGTGACCTATGGTAACCTGTGAAGGACCATAGGTACATATTTTATAACCCTTACAATTTTTACTAGGTATCATCCAGTTGCAACACACCAAGAAAATTTCTATTATATTCCATACCCATAACATTACACACCATCTTGGGCATGACCATACTGGTAGCACCTGAATCAATCATGTAGTTATGCACTATCCATCCTTCCATTTCTAGGGAAATATGAAATGGAGAGGGCCTATTATTTTTGCCCCCATAATTGAACTACTTTGGGCCAAATTATTTTATGGTTGAGCCTTTTTTTGTCTCTTGATAAGTTTAAGAGATGATTGAAGTAAATAAATCTACCTAGGGATCAAAAAAGTATCATACATACTAGTCCTTGAAGGGGTTTTCTTTAATTCCTCCATAATATTAAAGGTGAGAATTTTGGATTGTTTATACTTATCATTTGGAGGGTGATCAAACTTACCTATATTCATGAGTGGCCTTAATACTTTGGTGTTTTTTCAAAGAATGATATTGTAGTTTGTCTCTAGATTCTACCTGAGTCTCACCCCTTTTTAGTTGACCTTCACTAGATTTGGGGTCCCCTTTCTACTGCTAAAAAGGTTTGTGAATAGAAAACTTCTGAGGAGTTTCTTATCCAGATTTCTCTTCCTCTTGAGCATCAATGGTAACCTTCAAGGTATTTAAATCCTTGGGTTTCACCTGTAGTGGCTTCTTTCTAGACATTTTAAGGATAGAAACTTTTTCAATTGATGGCAACATGAAGTTGTGCTCACCATCTCTGATCATATTTATTTACCATTTTTACTCATTTTCATCTTCTCAATGTCCACATTCTATACATAATGTTGATGTATCATATAGGTAATCTCCCCATAGGGATCATTACATGTAGAATACCAATAATTTGATTTGAATGTAGAAGTTGAGGGTTGACCCTATTCATTAATAAGGGTGGCATTAGTTCTCTCAAGAGCTTTCCTAGTGGAGGAGGATTGATAATTTATCACATATAGAAACCTTATTGGTTGAAAAATTCTTTTTAATTCCCTTATTTTCATTCTAGTAATATCATTAGATAGATGCTTCATGAAATTCTACATTTCTTGTATAATGTTAGTTTGTGGATATGGGGTAGGTAATGCATGTATTGCAAGAGGAGTAGGAAGAGCTAAAATAATTGGTAGGTCAAAAAACGTTGGGACTATAGGTGGACTAAGCCACTAAGGAAAGTTAATGGAAGGTGGGAGTTCTGGGTAAGCAAACACTAAGACAATTGTTTATGGCTAACTATGAAGGAACTCAGGGAAGATAGGCATTAGAGTCTTAGGAGGAAATATGCCTATAGTAATGATGACCTTCTCTACCTTTATAGCTTATTGGAATATCTAAGGAAATTTGAGGACATTCGATTACCTTATCATAAATCCCAAGTCTCAACTAAATGCTATTAGATAATAATATACAACATGTTCATTGGTTGGCTAAAGACCATCAGATGCTCTTTTCCAATTACGACTGAACCTAATATTAAATTCCATGATTTCTTCTTGTGGATGCCTTTGTATTACTATGAATTAAGTAATCAAGGAAAATAGTTTTTCTTACTCATTAAATTGCTCTATTATTTTTGTCACCAGGTTAGTCCAAGAGCTTATACTCCTACTAGCCAGGTTCTATACCAATATAGCATTTTTCCTTTTACAGAAATGACTAATAAATTTATCATTACATCCTCATCTTGAATAGTGTGCACAAAAACCAATTATGTCACATATTGGTAATGTTAATATGTTATTTTTCTAGTGCTATCATATGTTTGTAGGGCTTTCAATATTGCTTGATAAATAGCATGTTGATCAACTAGGTCAAGGGGACTTGTATTATTCTAGTTAGGAATTCCTAGGTTTTAATTTTGAGCCATTACTATTTGGTGAACAATATGCACTTGGGAAACATGTATTGAATGAGTATCAACATAATATTCCTCTTAATTTTTAGTAGAATGAGGAGTTTTAGTATTTGGTGTGGGTTGATTTCTTCCAAAGGGCAACTCTAATAACTCAAGTGGTTCTTTCAAAAAGCTAGCCAGATGTCTTGTAAACATGAAATAACAATAGGGCTGATATGGATTTATAGGTGTATCTTTAACAGAGTCACCAGGTGATTAAAGGAAACTAGAAAAAACTAAGTATCACCACACATTTTATTTATCCAATATGTGGGATAGTGTCCCATCGACCATACCAAAAACTAATAGTTGGAAGTTTGTCTAAGGGTATGGATTGTGTGTCTATAGATGTTGACCAACATTGAATGGTCTCAAAATTGGAATCGTTGATACCAATCTCTAGATAAGTTTAGTTCCTAAAGGATCCTAGCTAAATAAGCTTCAAGGAAAAATTGAGCAAAGGGAAAGTAAGAAAATTAAAGCTAAAACTTGCATACGATGGATTCAACCACATCAATACATATAAAATCTCAGTACCCAATGAACTTATGTAGATCATATAATAGATTATAAAATGCTTCTCATTTGCATTTGATACACAAAATTCAATTACAAATTCTAGAATTAGAGAATGAAACACCCAAGATGTAGAATTACAATACATGCATTCATCTAACTTTAGAAGAAATAAATAATCAAACAAACATGCATACATGAAAAAATTTGAAGGCTAGACAATGATCCACTTGTATTGTGTGTATTTCAAATGTTACATGCAAGTTGTAATAGCTAAAGAGTTGACCATTTTAATGCCTTACATTCTTCTATTTATAGCCTCTGAAAGGGCCTCCTTCTATAAGTGAATACAACGCTAGTAATTGAGGCTGGTCAACCACCTCTACTGCATGCAATTAAGACATTTTAATGAGAAACAAAAAAACTAGGGAAAGCTCAACTGTATGCACCAACCATGCACCCTTACATTAATTGAAGGATAATACCCTCATAAATCACCTCTAACTACCTTTATAGTCACTGCATTAACTTCCTGGGCTACACAATCCTTGCTTTCACTTGGGGATAGAGACTACCGGGGTAATTAATGTGACTTGTGTTCTACCATAGAGAATGTACTTACAATATATCACTTCTGACTCACCCAATGGGCTATCATATACTTATCGGTTGAACATGGGGTTATTCACTAATAGATAATCAAATTATTGAACCACTTCTTCTATCTTAGATATGGTTCCCCCTTGCTCTTTATGAGAGTGATTTTTTCAAATTTTAATCCATCTCTTTTGGTTAAGTAGAAGTTCAGGCTAAATAGGGCCAACTTGAAGAACACAAGTTTATACTGAGAGGGGGAGTGAACAGTATAAGACCACTTTTTACTTTTTTTTTAAACAATATTATCCAATATATCAATGTTAATATCAACATCAGTAATAAAAAAAATGTATAAACCACCACACATAATAGAGACACCAATTTAATGTGGTTCACCCAATGTGGGCTACTCCACGGAGAAAACATTTCACTTTAATTTTCTCAACAAATATCTTGGGAATCCTTCCCTATTACAATGTTTATGGACCTTTTTTTAAAGGAGATACCAATCCCCTTATAAATTTTTTTGATGCCTATCCATAGGAGATACCAATCCCTTAAGATGATTCATGGAACTCTATCCACAAGAGAACTCCTTCTCCTCTGCTATGGTTGGTGATCCTCTAGAATAGAACTACCTTCACTACATTGGCTTGTGGATATCTCTCCAGAGAAAAATCCTATCCTCAATTAGAAGACCTTTTTCCTCACTACCCTGGATAATGGATCTCTATCCACTGGAGACTATTGTCCTCTACTCTATCAACACAAAAGATTACTCTCAACTCTGTCTCAAATCTGCACTAAACATAGTCCTTCGATCTAGCACAAATCTTCTTAATATTTGTATCAAATTTACACTAAACATAGTCCTTCGGTCTAGTATAAATCTTCTCAATATCTATCTCAAATATACACTAAACATAGTCTTTCAATCTAGTAAAAATCTTCTCAATCTCTATCTTAAATCTACACTAAACACATTCCTTTGGTCTAGTACAAATATTCTCAATATCTATCTCAAATCTACACTATACATAGTACTTTTATCTAGTACAAATATTCTCAATATATATCTCTGATCTGGCATAAATATACCATCAAATATACACCAAACTCTATCCTCACATCTGCCCTCAAGCCTTAACACAAAGCTTGATCTAATCATAAATCGACTCTGCTAGATCTGCCCCAAGCCTTAACACAAATATTGAATAAATAAATCAATCAAATCTACTCACAAGTCCTTCCAAGAACTTTTCCAATCTTCTCAAAAAGTCTTCACCAATACTTACCTCAAATATACTCAATAAGTCCTCACTAAAACTTATCCAATCTACTCAACAATTCTTCACCAAGATTTACCTCAAATATACTCAACAAGTCCTCCCTAGAACTTGTCCAATCTTCTCAACAAGTCTTCACCAAGACTTACCTCAAATATGCTCAACAAGTCCTACCAAGAACTTTTTCAATCTACTCAATAAGTCTTCACTAGAACTTGTCCAATATGCTCAACAAGTATTCACCAAGACTTACCTCAAATTTGCATTGTAAGCTTTGAAAAAATCTTACTCAACTCAATCCTTAAGTCCACTCTAGGACTTCAAATCTGCTCACAAGCTTTCACAGAGTATTATTTAACTCTATCCTTAAGTCCACTCTAGGACTTCCTTAAATCTATTCACTAGATTTCACAAAAGCTTATTCAAATCAACTCAATCTATCATAGAAAACCTCTTCAATCACAAAAAAAAATTTCACGTAGAATCATGTTTAATATTATAGAAACATATAGAGAATGGTTAGAGACCAAATATGTTTCACATTTACCAAAAACTCAATCACTTTCAAACTCTCCTTCAAATAAATTTATAATAAAGAAAAAATTGCTTCACAAAACATGAACTATCACTCCAATTCATTCAATAAATATTGCTCATCCAACTTCACCCAACTATTCACTCAATGAAACAAAACTTGCTTACAAACCCTAACTAAGTGTTTTACTATACTTCCAACAACTCACACTATAGGAACTCAACCTTAACTCAAGATGATTATAGATTCATATAACAATGATACTCATTATATTTCACAAAATCCTAGTTCATGATAGTTCTCAACTTCACATAACAATTATACTCATGATATTTCATGAACCCTAATCATTCATATGAAAGCTTACTCCAATATTTCCAATAATGCTTATCAAGCAATCTCATAGAACAATGATGCTCATGATCTTTCACAAACCCTAATCATGCACATGAAGTGTTAGGATCCTCAATCCTAACATTATTATTTAGTATTAGTTAGTATTATTAATCATTTAATTATTATATTATTAACTTAATTAGTGAACCATCACAACCCTTCATATGTGAACCATCATGTCTCTTCATCAACGTAGCTTTAGGGTAGATATATATATATATATATTAGGTTGGCCATCCATATCAAATCATCCAAGAAGAAGAATAATAATCATATATTCTAAGGAGGGAGCCCCCTATAGTGGCAAAGCGATTACAAGGGATCCCCCTTTGAGTGGCCTGTGATTACATTTATATTAATTTGTTAATAATTTTATAGTAAGACCTTGGGGTCTTACCATTTGGTATCAGAGCCATGTGGGACCTAGTAATGTGGGAATTGCTCAAAGATCTTCATTAAATAATTTTTGTATGTGAGTATCAAACTTGGTTTGAGGATATCACCAAACACAACACAATATTAGATGAATCAATTCTTATCAATGGCTTCATTAGGGGATTAAAAGAGGAAATTAGAATGGAGGTGACAAGGTTCAATCCCTATACCATGATGCAGACCTATGGATTGGCAAAATTAGCTGAAGATAAAATTAATGCACAACAACGATTAGGAAAACCACTTATGGAAAAATCACCGATAACTTACATCGCTCCCAAACCTATGCATAATGGAAGGGCACAAAGCACTTACACAACCCCCAAATATAATTGAAATTTACAAATTAAACATCTTAGCTTTAAGGAGATGAAGGAACGACGAGCAAAAGGACTCTGTGATAATTGTGATGAACAATTTGGACCCCACCATAAATGTTCTACACTAAAATTGTATTTATTGAATGAATATGATCCCTGTCTCTCCATAGAGCAAGCAGATGAGGTAATTGTGTTCGAAGCGACCAGTGCACCTACTCACTACAATGAAGACAATGAAGTCGATGTGCAATAAGTGATTGATGTACGAAGCAAGGATGAAGTAGACATACCCAAAGTTATCAATGCTAGCCAAACATGCACTCTACAAGACCTACACATACCTTCCTCACCAATAGTGAGTTCTTGCCATATGACCAAACCTATTCGGAACCAACGCAAAGTGACTACACACTCCTTCTCCATTGGCTCTACCAAGGAACCAAAAAAGGATATGAAATCATTACCATCACTTTTGATGCATCATTCTGAAGTATTTGAGGAACCCCAAGGGTTTCCCTCCCATCGTCATCATGATTTTCCTAAGGGAGATTCTACTATTGTTCTTGGAAACCCCCCACTAATGCTTCATCCTTCTCGATATCCCTACCTACGAAAGGATGCCATTAAAATGGACCAAGAACTTACACAAATTCTTCTTGGAAAACAAAGGACAAAGCTTCTCAATTTGAGCTTTGAGGACAAAGCTCTTTTTAATGAAGGTGGCATGTTAGGATCCTCAACCCTAACATTATTATTTAGTATTAGTTAGTATTATTAATCATTTAATTATTATATTATTAACTTATAAAGTGAACCATCACAACCCTTCATACATGAACCATCATGTCTGTTCACCAACGTATCTTTAGGTTAGATATATATATTAGGTTGGCCATCCATATCAAATCATCCAAGAAGAAGAATAATAAGCATAGATTCTAAAGAGGGAGCCCCCTATAATGACAAAGCGATTACAAGCGAGCCCCCTTTGAGTGGCCTGTGATTACATTTATATTAATTTGTTAATAATTTTATAGTAATACCTTGGGGTCTTACCATGAAGACTCACTCAAACATTTCCAACAATGCTTATCCAACAATCCTTTTCAATCAAAATTTGCATTTCACAACATCCAAATTAACAATATTTCACTCACAAGGAAGATGTGCCCATACCTTTTCTTTTGAAGAATATTTGAACTCAAAATGTATCTCAATCACAATCAACCTCTTTGCCAATCTCAATGGTTAGATATAAAAAATCTACACTCAATTATTTCATTCAAAATTACTTCACCATACAAAAGTATTAAATCTCAATTATACCTTATTTCGCCTCCTTTATAAATTCTAACCACAAAAATTTAAATTATATATATTTTTTATTTTCCCTTTTATATCCATCAATCTCTCAAAAAACACCTTTTAATTTTTCACTATGCAATTTCTAAAATATCAAAACCTTGGGCTAATAATAATGTGAGCACATACCTTTTATTATTCCCAACAAAAAACCTTCAGTGAGATTCGAACACCCAACCTTGCCTCACCAAGTGCCTTAGTGCAAAGCACATCCACCGCTTGGGCTATGTTCCCTCACAAGATAAAAATGTGCGCGTACTTCCTCTTAACCCTTATGGCTCCTAAACTTTAGTGTGTATAAAACTTTCCTCCCTTTGTAAAATGGCAATAGCATGAATTGAACCTATGACCTTGTGCCTACGAATGACTTAGCACAACCCTTGGCTGCCAACTCGCTACCCAGCACTTTGGACATACGTTGGCACTCCCACTAGCCTTTATTCCTTTGTCTACCCTCTTTAACCTTTAAGCACATGTGAATCCTTTCCTCTTCTACACAATGCACAATTTTCTTTGGGTAAATGATATTCGCATGGATGATTTTTTAAATTAAAACTTGCCCCCTTTTATATACCATGTGATATATATTCAAAATGTTGGTATCCTTGAAATTTGAATTTAATTCAAATTTAAATTAAACTTTGGTGCCTTAATTTAAATTTAAATTTTAACCTTATGGTAAAAATATTTAAATTTAAATAATTTAAACCTTAGACTTTAAAACATGCCACATGGGTCTTGTGGAGGAATTATAATTTTATAACTCCTTGGCCTTAGTTTTTCTTCAAACCAACTTGTAACCCATAATATTATAATATTATATATTATAATATTATTATTTCCATTAAACCTACTTCTTTGCATTTTTGGAAATACCACTGGAAGACATTAATAACACTGAAACTTTGATATCAACCTTTTGACATGAATGCATGGATGACAATGAAACTTGGTCATAATTATCTTGACATCAATGACAACAAAACTTGCTCATATTTCCAATAATATCCTCCTTTGACATTGATGGAAACCCATTTTCCTTTTACCATTTCCTTTACCTTTTTAATTGTTTTCCCCCCTAAGAAATTTCTCCCCCTAACTGAATGCTCTTCCCCTAACTCAAATCTCTTCCCCTTTGACATCAATGGCAAAGGGCCACTTTTGGGGCTTGGGGCTAAGAATGAGACTCTTAGCTTAGCCCCTCCCCCACATCCTCTTGAGGTGGTTAATTTTGGGGTGGGAGTATATCTACTCCCAGTATACACTGATATTTACCTTTATCCACCTTCTTCCTCAATTGATCCTTTTGATTTTTCTTACTATTCCTATTCCTTCTTGTCTCTAGAAGTTTTTCTCTACACCACTTGGCTATATGACCAACATTATTGCACTTATAACACTTAATGTTGTTATTCCTTGAAGGTGCAACTATCTTGAAGTTTATCTTGGTGAAGTCATATCCATTCCTATCATGAACCCTATAATTAACTGCCTTATGACCAAAATAATTACAAGAGTAGCAATACCCTTGGAAGAGATGCATGTTTCTGAAATTTCTATATTTCTATATTTCATGTGTCTTGCACTGTATAGCCTTGTTCCCAAACCCGTGACATGAGAAGCATAATCCATTAAAACAACCTTGCTTTGATCCCATTGGTCTCTTATTCTCTTTTACCCTGTGTTCTTTCATGTTCCATCTATTCCTCATTTGTGCATTTTTCATTTTTTTATTGAACTTTCTATTGTCCAACTCATCCTCAGAAGTGTCACTTTCTCTTATGCTCTCCTCTTCTGAAGCTTCTTCTTCTTTGGATCTTGATATTGACTCCTCTTGTTGTCCTTTATATTCTTCTTTAAAACCAAGTCCTATCTCGTTTGATGAAGATATTTGTACCTTGATAATCTTATCCAATTTATTTGAACTTCTCCCAAACCTGTGTATCTTATATTTGGACTCTTTTACTTCTTAATGAAGCTACTTCATGCTCTAATATTTCACATTATAGAATCTTTACCTCTAACTTCTTTTTAAATATCCTTATCTTAGCTATTGAGTCGGTTAGATCTTCTATAATATTTCCTTTCTCTTCATCACATTCTTAAAATTGAAGCTTGAGTTTTGAGTTCTGCTTTCTTACCTTTCTTAATTCCTTAAGAGTAGAAATGAGCTCTCCCTTAAGATAAAATTCTCCTTCCTCTGATTATGATTCTTCCTCTACCTTTTTATCATCAAGATCATCTTCATTCCTTTTTTATTTATCTTCAATAGAAGAACTTCCTTCTTCTTCTAATTTCCATAATAAGACTTTCTTTTTCTGGACCTCCAAGAGCATCTTCATATTCATCATCATTTAAACTGAATCTATTCTTTGTAAAACTATCTTCAAGATGACCAAAGTTGCCACACCTCAAATACTTAAGAATTATTGGTGACCTTTTTCTAACATATTTTTTATTCTGCTAGAAATATAATTTCTTCGTCATCATTATTTGAGGAGATTCCATCACTATCGCTTGAACTCTTACCTACCTTGTCTGCATAAAAAAAATTCTTATGCCTTTGGAAAAATTTCTTTCCTTTCTTGCTTTGTCCATCTTTTTTTTCTTTTGATATCTATGTTTTCCTATTTTCCTGTTCTTATGATCTTGTTTCTCATCTTCAATACTATTTCTATATTCTAGAAAATTAGTTATATAGTGACCATATTTACCATAATTAAAGCATTTAACTAATTTTGTACCTTTATACTTTCTTGAGTCCTTATTCCTTTTGCCATAATTTTCTTCTTCATCACTGGATAACTCATTGCTTGAATCTGAATTCTTACCCTTTGTTTTCTTAGTGACTTTAAAGGTTGCTTATTTCTGGGAATAGGTTCCTATTTTAATATCATATCAAGAGCTGTGAAAATTCCATGTAATTCATCTCTTGTTAAAAGTTCAATATATTTTTTTGAGAGACGTTTTTCGTAGGACTGCCCAAACTTCCAAACTCGTTTCGGCCATATCTCACTCATCCGAACTCAGATTGAGCTGAAATTTTGAGGGTAGATGACTGAAAAACCCTAGAACATATCCACAAATTTTCATATCATTTGGAGCAACACATATCCTAGATCATCCATATGTGTGAATGATATATTTGGCAAGCGGCTATGCAAGGGTTTCATCTGGGTTGAGTGCAAGCAGCTCCAGAGGTTGGTTTTTAGGGCCTTCGGGCCCTATCAACCAATATTTTTATGGTTTATGATCAATATTTTAGCAAGAAATTTTGCATGGGATACAATATGGGTTATAAATTTGTCTTTCAACAAATCATACTGTGAACTTGAGTGACAACGGCTTCCAATTTTCTGCACAAAAGAAAAGTGAAAACCATACCTTTCCACGACGTCTAGGGCAAGTATTAAAGAGACCACAAAATAAGTTTCAAGCATTTGATCAAAAAATGGCTCATATCTCAAGTGAATCTGGTGCTAAGGTGCACCCACAAAATAATTCTACTATGAAAACCCCTGTCAAGAGTAAGAATTTTTAAAAATCAGTCCCAAAAATGAATTTTAGGGATGCCCTTCATGGTGGACAACCTCAACCCAATGCTAATATCAATACTAGGGCTTCTCATAAACCTCTAAGAATGCCTAAGATTTATCCTAGGAAAATAGAGTCGGGATGTTGTAGACACCAAAACAGCACCAATCCGATTACGTGACAACGAGCGCTGATCGCATTGACACAAACAGTCCCTAGGGCAGCCCCCAGAGGTTAAACAATGGTCCTAACCACTTCTAAAAGCAGTTTTAGAGGTCAGAGGTCAATTTGGCACCTTTTAGGCACTTTGCTAATTATTCGCTCCACCCAGGAACGAGTACAGACTGGTACTCGTTCCACCCAGGGACGAATTCCAGCGCTCGTTTCGGGGTGGGACGAATACCAGGTTTGACCAAAAAAAGTCAAACCTCGGCACAGGACAACTCAGAACTGCCACTAAGCTCTCCCTTCATGGCATAGGAGTACGAGTGATTTCTTTTGACAACTCAGATCTGCCACTTGACTCTCCATTCACTGCATGGGAATAAGAGTGAGCTTTTTAGGACAACTCAGATCTGCCACTTGACCCTCCCTTCATTGCATGGGAGTGAGAGTGGGCTTTTTCATGACAACTCAAATTAGCTACTTAACTCTCCCTTCATTGCATGGGAGTGTGAGTGAGTTCTTTTGAGCATGCAGAAGTAGTTACAGAAGCAGTTATGAAGTCCTTGATCAGGGAGAAGTCTTCTCTTCACAGAAAAAGCATTCATGCAAAGTAGCACTTTTGCATGTTAATTCAAGAGACCCCTTGGGTCTATAAAATGGTGAATTTCCTCACCCAAAAATATACAGAGAAGGAGCATTTTGAGCAATGAAGTGCTGCTATTTTTTGACTTACGATTTGTGCCTTTACATCCATAATCTCTTAATCGAAAGGGAGGTTATTGGGTGACTTTTGGAGGCACGAATCAAGACCCAAAACCCGATTTTTCTGGACACAATATCCTACCAATTTGTCGATAACACATCACAACAGGTTTCGGACTCATCCCAAGCGGATTGGTGTCGAAACAAAGTCTCAACCGATGGGTGGTTTGCCTTCGGGCACCCCCTGCCTTATTGCAGGTTTACTCGTTTCACCCTGGAACGAATACCAGTTTGCTGCAGGTTTACTCGTTTCACCCCGAAATGAATACCAGTCTGTTGCAGGTTTATTCGTCCTTCCCCAAAACGAATACCGATCTGTGTCGAATTTGGTGACTGTTTCTTTTGCAGTATTTTATTAATTACATGTTTATGCTTCTATCAAATTTTTAGTCTATTTAGATTCATTTTAATCATCGTTATATTTATCTTTTATATTCATTAACAGTACTCTTTCAGATTTGCGAGTTTCATTATCATACACAGGTGCTACTGACGATTTGTTGTTTCTTTGAACGCAGGAGGAGCAGCAAGGATTAAAGATTCATCAATACCAGTGGTGGCAACACTTTGGCTCGCCCATTTCACATGTGGGCACGCGGAAGGAGGAACACTAAATCCATGATTGTAATTGAAACTATGTTAACGCTCCTACCCCCTAAAAGGGAGGAGACGTCTTTGTAACCGAATTGGAAGAGTATAAATAAAAAGGGTTGTGCTTTCTATACTTCCTTTTATCTCATTTAAATTCGTCTCTTTTCTTTCATTTCATGCATTTCACTTTATAGGACCTTAAGCGTTAACTTTGGGTTTTGAATACATCGCATTAGTTTTCCTTTCAATCTTTCGGAATCTCGTGCTTTCAATGGCGATCACGGTGGGACCTCTGTCCTCTATTTTTTTTTAGGTTAGATTTTTGATCTGAAATTGCTTGTTTTGATTACAGGTACCTATTTTTTAGTCATTAGACTGTTATTCGTTTTGGTCCGTGACGATTACAGAATTGGGATTCGTCTCACCCAGGGGCGAATAGGCATTCGTCCTACCCTGGAACGAATACGGTTCTGATATTCGTCTCACCCCGGGACGAATAGCGTTCTATGCATTTTTTAGAGCAGCAAGTCAGAAACATCCTTTTGGGCAGAGAAGAGGTAGGGGTTTTTAACAAGCCTCTGTCAAATTTTTGTTTTCTATTTTTTGTTTTTTGATTTTCAGTTTTTGTATGGCTTAGGGAAAGTTTCCTTTTTGTTTTCCTGTTTCATTTTTTGCAAATTAAAATGAACCCCACACACATCACGTGGTTACTTAAACCAAGGAGCTGGTCGTAAAACCCCAGCCCTTGAGCAAGACCAACGGTGGATTTCATCACCACGTTGGCTTGGATATTTGCATACATTACCCCGATCGCTCTGTTGCTAGACGTAAATCCTGACGAAAGCTGACCAAGTGTAGCTAGGGTGATTCCTAGCGCATGAGGATAAGTCTTCTATGGTAGGTGTCATAAACAGAGTGATTCCCCTTTCGTACCACCTATGTTCCATGTATCATCTGCTCTCACGTACCTATAGTCTCCCTCACGTAAGGGCGGGTATATAGAGAGGTTGGTATATCGGTCCGACAATGGTATATTGAAGGGGCGACCATTTTGGGAGTCATATGAGCCTTCATAATTGCATTTAAATGGTTTTCATAAAAATATTTCAAAAAAAAAACAAACAACAAAACACACTAAACCAGAATTAGGGCACACTCTTAATCTTTAAAAGAGATAATCATTGCTTGTGTGTGTATGCTATTTTCTGTTTAGAGTATCAAAAAAAAAATCATAAAAAGAAAAATCCAAAAAAAAGAATTTTCGCATCTTTAGGTTAACATCACCATGGTGTACACTCGTAGCCAAGCCCAATCACGGGCAGAAGCTATAGAGAATACACCAAGGGGGACAAGTCACCTCCGATATAGCCCTAAAGACTTGGCCATCCCGCCTTGGCGGCAGGATACACAAGTTAGTCCACACCATGCAGTTACAGAACATGACTTTAGAGGCACCTCCTTGAGGGGCACTCCAACTCATGCCATCACTAGACAAGACTATAGAGGCACCTCCTTAAGGGGTACTCCCATTCAGCAAAGATCCTTTCAAGAAGACAACCCACATGTAGCACTTGACCTAGATATAAGGCCTCCCTTGGAAGCTCGTTATGGGTGGCCTAGTGATGAAGTGCTTGAACAACAAAGGGTCCACAAGGAGGAACCATATGATTTCGTTACTCCTAATTTACCCTTGATTAATGTCAGACACACTAGACCATATCCAGAATATCAGGTTCTCCCGATAGGGCAAGACAATTCTGCCCGCACCTTTTATGCATATAACAGAGAATGTGAGGAAGATCACTACGTTCCTCAAGAATAGTACATAGCATGAGAACGATGCACGTCTGCACCCGCTTTATATCCAGATCGCTCATTGAGACCAGAGCTTCAAGTCAATGCTGCTAACCTCGACTGAGGGAAGCAACATATAGGGGTCTCGGAGTACCATGATCGAGAAAGACATGTAGGGGAGGCATCTAGGCCTCCTAAACAAGAGACGATAGAACAAAGTGACTTGGCATTTGCCAAACTAGCCACCCGCCAAGCGCAAATCACGTGGCTTAGGCAAGACCAACAACAATTAGAACATTTGTGTCACCTTAACCAAGAGCGCATTCAGCATCAGACAACTGAATTGCTTCACAACAATGTGCCTGAGAAGGTCCCAGTCCCTCGCGCACAGTAATCTGAGATGTATGTGAGGCACAACCCCTTAGTGCGAGACAGGTCTCCATGACTTCATCAAGCACTGCCTCTAAGACCTCCTAGACCTGAGCGGGAGGCCACTCCCTAAAACCGTGATGGGCATCCTCCGTGGGCACCCATCAATGTTTACAGGCCTAGGCCAGACACTCCTCAAGAAGCTTATGAGGATTATGAACAAGAAGAAGAGTGGGCTGAAATGCCCTATCAAGGCAGAAGGGGTGCTACCCAGTTATCCCTCCAAAGGCCTCAAGTTCCCCACAACCCACAGCGGGAGCAAACCAAGGAGGAGGAGATTAAGTCCTCCGATGCATACAAAGTGTTGTTAGAACGCTTAGAGACTATGGAGCTCAAGACTTCTGGGCCCCAAAAGCCTACTTTACGCCAACTCCGTAGTCATCCTGTGCATCCGTCAGTGTCGGCACCTCCATACCCCAAACATTTTAAGCTGCCCCAGTTGGCACTCTTTAGAGGGGAAGAAGATGCTCAAGAGCATGTGACTCGATTCTTGAGCCAATGCTTCGGTATTCAAGACAATGATGCATTGCTATTAAGAACATTTATAACCACATTCGTAGGCCCTGCCTCGGATTGGTTTACCCATTTACCGAAGCATAGCATCTACAACTTGGATCAGCTAGTGGACGCGTTCCTAGAACGTTTCACTTTCAATACAAAGAAAAAGGCGTCACTAAGTGATCTAGCTAGCCTCAAGCAGTATGAGGAGGAATCTATGGTGGCATATGGGAATCGGTGGAGGACGTTGCTTTCAAAGCTATCCTACCTCCCTCCTATGTCCGACCTAACTCAAATGTTCGCAAAGAGCTGTTTGCGATCGATCTCTGTGCTATTGCAGCTGCAGCAATATGCCACTCTAGAAGAAGCTCTGGCGCAAGCTAGAATTATCGAAGAGATCAAGATACAGGATGGCAAAATTGCCAAGCCTAAGAAAAAAGAATGGAATAAGAGCACTAAAATAGGGACTACGCAACAGAAACCCATCGCGGTCAATCAAGTTGCTATCAATGCCCCTAAGCCTGCCCAAGCAACACAACCTCCAAAGGCTAATTATCAGGCAGTGCCTCCCAACAACTATGAGAGAGAAAATCAAAAATAGGACCACAATCAGTAGCGTCACCCTAGGCGGCAATTTACACCATACACCGAGTCCAGGGACTCCTTGTTTGACCGTTTGTCAGTGGCAAACTTGATTAATCTGCCAGAGATTCAAACAATAGATCCTAATGCGCCAAAGCCTAAGGGCTATAGAGAGGATCTTTACTATAGGTTCCACAGAAGGAAAGGGCATGACCTTAACGCCTATTGGAAGTTCAAAGGTTTAGTGCAAGATCTCATTGACAACAACACATTGGTAGTGGATAATCCCATAGCGCCTAACAACCAACAAATGGGCATTTTCAGAGATCCTTTGCCCGCACATGATGCACAAGCAAAACCTCTTCATGTCAATGAGGTGCAACAGAATTGCCCCATGGAAGGGTATGTGGGGATGATAAGCATCGTGACTCGAAACAAGAGATACCCAAGAGCTACCCCCGTGGCAGCCACAAGAGAAGTTCCCTCAACGTCACAAACTCAACCGACCCCTACACAGCTTCCCCCGCCTAGACCAGTGGCCACGATTCGAACTAGACTTACTCAAAGTCTAAGGACCACGTCGGCTAGGCTCTCCATATATGAGCTTATTCAGCAATCAACGCCCCATCGGGAGGCTCTCATGGAGATCTTAAAGGCAATTGAGTTGCATCCCCACGAAGCAAATTCTTTCAACAACTTCGTGGGCCATGTGAAACAGTGTACAGAACCAGTCATCACCTTTCGAGAAGATGAATTAAAATCGATGGTTGGTGATGTGGCGGATCCACCCCTGCATGTTATTGCATGGGTCAACGGGATTCCATATAAGCGGGTGTTGGTAGACACTGGTTCATCCAGTAACATTATTACAACCGCAGCATTAAAACATTTGAAGTTGCCAGCCTCTCACATCGTACCTTCCACTTATACTCTTCGAGCATTCAATGATGCGATATGCTCGACAGTTGGCACAATTGTCCTACCCATACAAGTGGGACAAAAGAACATTCATACATTGTGCCACATTTTAGAAGGTGAGATGGCTTACAATATCTTGCTGGGGTGACCTTGGATCCGGGACATGAAGTGTGTCCCTTCAATTGCTCATCAATGTTTAAAGTATACATTTGAAGGACAAGTGCATGTGGTCCCCGTAGATTTAGAACCTTTCAAATATTGTAATTCAGTGCAACTAATGCCGCAGTCGACCCTTCCTTCAACGCATGTGGATTTTTAGTTAAATCCATCTAAAAGGGGTCTGATTACGCAAGAATCTCCATTACCAAATCAATCAAATTCCCAGGCGGGTTCATCTTCTTCATCTAGTCCTCCCACAACGATGCCACCTACGGTGGCCACACCAATGGACAAAGGAAAGAAGCCCCTGGAAGAGGAACCACCCTCAGTCTCCAACATCTCGATAGAAGAGATGCCTAATAGAATGGAAGTCGAGATGCCTAGTTCACCCCACATGGAGTGGACTCAGGGAGAACTCCCATTCGCTTCCTCTCAATCGCCAACGATTACTGTTGAGATGTCTAACACAGGCATGGGGGAGTATATAGTGCGCAATGTTGTAGCAACGCCCACCCTTGAGTCTATGCAAGACATGGGGAGACCTAGACTCCCCATCGGCTCTGTGGTGCCTCTAGGCTACCCACCTAATCAGACAAACTTCATTTTTGGGGGCCTGGATAATGGCGTTGAACCTTCCCTACAAGAAGAGGAAGATGAAGAGCCCTTTGTGGAGGATGTCAATTATCTGTCTAACCCAGACTTCGCATTAAGATATCTTAGCCAATGCAATTGGCATGGATATGGGTTGGGTAGGTATGAACAAGGAGTGCATGTTTTGTGCCAACCAAGATACCAAATGCCTTATGACAAGTCAGGAGTAGGGTTTAATCACCCTTTGCCCCTCGACATCTTGGTCGAAAACATGCAAGGCCTAGGGATAGGCAACAAGGATGGGTTGGCATCAGATCCATATGCCAATCCAAATACAACTTATACATTGGGGGATTATCTCCCATTACACACAACCAACCTTGTTGACCTCAACAACCCTTTCCCTTCGGTCACAACAGGAGACAATTCAAGGACTCACCTCCATCAAGGGGTATGACCAAGACCAAGAAGAGTCTTCGGATGATGAGTTCGAGTATCTCCCCAATCATTCACACAGACTATCCCATGGATGATTATCAAGAAAGCTTCTTGACCATGTTCCCATTGAATGATCCCATTGAGCATAGACTACCTCAAGAAAATCAGGTCCCCCCGTAGAGAGCGGAACAACCTCGTTGGGACCATATTAATTTGCTTGAGCAAGATGAGCTTCCCATGTCGCAAGCAATTATTGGAGCCAATGAAGGCCTGTGGATCTCTAACAGTGATTACGAAGATGAAACCGAGATGGCCTATCTCAACCACATGCGACAAATGCAACAGCAATATCCCTTGGACATAGATGACATGTTTGAACACTTACACATAGGTCCAAGACATAGGTGGCACCTCAACCCGATGTAGTTATAGCAATTACTGCACCCGCCACTCTAGGTACACAGAGAGCATCTTCCACCTGGAGACCCTATCAAACCATCAGTGCCTAGGGCAGACCCCATTTGCATGTCCATGCATAGGGCTGATCCCTTTGTGCCAGTGCCTACAGAGCCAGATCCAAAGCATCAAGAACATCCAGAATGTCAGAGTTATCACACCTACGGTAATGGAGGTTACAATCATTTCATCAACATGATCTCCATTGACTTGACCGCCCCCATCCATGATCCAACCGACCCAACATGGTCATTGCATCTAGACATAGAGGCTATAGATTGGGATCACGCTGACACACCACCATCCCCATCAGAGTATTGGCCTTGCGGTGGGATGTTTCATTTCACTCCAGGACAGACTCAGGATGTCTTCCATGCTGAAGAGGAACCTGACGTTCCTAATGATGATCTTAATTCAGCAAATGATATCCATCTGATCCCAACTCCACACCAGTTGGAGGACGGATCCCACATGTCGGTCGAGGCAACGACTGATGTAGACATCGACACAGATCCAATGAATCCATGGATTCTCAAGCTGGGGGTAAGTCTCTCCCCCGAAGAGCAAGCCGATTATGTTGCCCTTCTCAAGGAGAAGAAGGAGGTTTTTGCATGGTCATACAAGGATATGCTGGGACTAGACCCACAACTAGTCACGCATAATTTAACGCTTGATCCGACAATCAAGCTAGTAAAGCAAAAACTATGCAAGATGCACCCAACAGTGGCCTTAATGGTAAAAGACGAGTTACAAAAGTTGTTGGATGCACAGTTTGTCATCTGTGTGGATTATCCGCCATGGTTGTCTAACATGGTTCCCGTCAAGAAGCCCGATGGGAGGATTCGCATATGCACCAATTTTTGAGATCTTAACAAAGCGAGTCCTAAGGATGATTTTCCCTTGCCAAGCATCGACGCATTGGTAGACGCTACAGCGGGCCACGAAATGCTTTCCCTTATGGATGGTTTCTCAGGATACAATCAGATTCGTATCAATCCTGAGGACCAACTAAAAATGGCATTCACAACGCCTTGGGGGACATTTTGTTATAAGGTCATGCCTTTTGGCCTTAAAAATGCTGGAGCCACCTACCAACGTGCCATGACGTACATCTTCCATGATTACATGCACAAAACTTTGGAAGATTACATGGATGATTTGTTGGCCAAATCTCTTTTGCGCCCAGATCACCTCGATGACTTGAGCAAGGTCCTTGATCGCCTCATTGAGCATAAAGTCAGACTAAACCCCAAGAAGTGCGTCTTTGGCGTCACCTCTGGAAAGCTCTTGGGTTTCATAGTCTCCAAATGAGGAATCGAGGTGGATCCCAACAAAGTCAAGGCAATCCTTGAAATGCTTCCCCCAACTACCATCAAGCAGCTTAGAAGTCTGCAGGGAAAGGTCGCGTCGATCAAACGCTTCATAGCGCAGTTATCTAACAAGTGCCGACCCATGAATAAATTATTGCACAAGGGGGTAGCATTCCATTGGGATGACGAGTGCCAATTAGCCTTTGACGATATTAAATAGTACTTGGCTTCGTCGCCAGTATTGGCACCACCTAGACCAGGAGTGTCATTCTACTTATACATCTCAGCTATCGAGGTGGCATTGGGTGCCATGCTGTCCCAAAAAAATGAGCTTCACAAAGAACAGGCTACATACTATCTTAGCCGCACCCTGGTCAGTTATGAACTTAACTATGCATACGTTGAAAAGCTCTGCTTGGCAGTGGTGTTTGCTACCAAAAAGCTATGCCACTACATGCTTAGTAATAAGACGTATGTTGTGTCTAAGGAGAATCCATTGCGATACATGATGAGTCGTACTTATCATAGTAGCCGCACGGCGAAATGGATCATGTTGTTGATGGAGTTTGACATAGAATTCATTGGACAGAAATCCATAAAAGGTCAAGTCATCGCCGATCAACTAGCAGAGGCTCCTCTTGAAGACGATCAACCTCTGACCTTCGAACTACCTGATGATGGGGTCTTCCATGTTTTAGAATCGCCAGATTTTGATGAGCCTGAGTCACAAGCTGACATAACCCTATTCTTCGATGGTTCTAAGTGTGAGCAAGGAGGTGGCATGGGAATTGTATTCTTCACTCCACAAGGGGCTCCAATGCCTTTGTCATTTAAATTAGACTTCCCATGCACCAATAACAATGCAGAATACGAAGCCTTGCTCATAGGTCTTCAGACAGCAATCACCATGAACATTAAATGATTGAACATCTTTGGTGACTTATTGTTAATTGTCAATCAAGTTAAGGGGATATTCCAATGTAAATGCCCAGTTTTGTAGGCCTATAAAGCCCTTGTGGACAAATTCTTGGCACAACTTGAATGGTACGACATCGAGGCACTCCCTCGATCATCGAATCATTTTGTGGATACTATGGCCTCCTTGGGGTCACTAATCCCGCAAGACCCTTTCGGTGAGATGACAACCATTCAGGTCAAGACATTATCGCAACCCGCGATGGAGCGTGCAAGCTCTGACCTCACGCCAGGAATCCACTTGATCCAGATTGAACCATCTACGGATAGGTTTTCTCGAATCCAAGATTGTTTGACTCAAGCCAACTGGGGGTCCTTGTTCTCCCCTACCCCTCTTAATAGCAACACAACGCTATTTTTACAAGTTCTTTCCTGCTCAACTTTTGTTCGGGATGAACTTCAAGAGGGATTGGCCGTTCATACCATCGAGGTTTCTGATCAGCAAGATTGGTACACACCCATTAGGGATTACCTCAAGCTAGGTACTCTCCCACTTGGATTGACACAAGCCATGAAAAGATCATTCAAACAGAAAGCGGCAAAACATGTCTTGTTAGGAGACATTTTGTATCGTCGGAGCTATGAAGGAATCCTCCTCCATTGCTTGGACCAACAAGAGTCCGCTTGGGCGATCACCCAAGCACACGATGGTACATGTGGTGGCCACTTCAGTGGTATGGCCATCGCAAAGCGCATTCTTCGCATGGGTTATTATTGGCCATATTTAGAGCGAGATTGTTGCGCATATGTGAAGAAGTGCGTGAAGTGTCAACATCATGCCAATTTGACACACGTACCTTCTCAAGCCTTGCAACCGATCCAATCGGCTTGGCATTTTTCATAGTGGGGCTTTGATCTGATCGAAAAGATCTCCCCTGCATCGTCGGGTCATCACACATTCATCATTACAGCCACAGAGTATTTTACCAAGTGGGTGGAAGCAATTCCGTTAACCTCTATGACTGGACCCCGCATTGCGGAGTTTATTTTGCATAATATCATATGTCATTTTGGTATTCCATCCAAGATCCTCTCGGATAATGGGACACCCTTCAAGAACAAAGATGTGCGTGCTTTGACCACAAAGTACAAAATTCAGCATAGCTTTTCAACACCCTATTATCCGCAGGCAAATGGGCAAGCAGAGGCGTCTAACAAAATGCTCATCGCCATCCTCAAAAATACTATCACAGATAATCATAAGGATTGGCACATTCAGATCCCGCTTGCCCTATGGGCTTATCGCACTAGTATTCGGACGCCCACTGGGGCAACTCCATTTTCACTGGTGTATGGCTCCGAGGCTGTCATGCCTCTTGAGTTGGAAATCCCTTCGTTGCGCATTTCAATGCAAGAGTTCATCGATGATGACACTGCATGGCAGGCCCGGTTAGATCAACTTACGTTGCTTGATGAACGATGCGTCAATGCTCTCGAGCATTTGCGTATCTATCAAGAGTGACTTAAGAAAGCATACAACATGAAGGTCCACTTGAGGGAATTTTAGGTTGGTGACTTGGTCTTAAAAGAGAACCAACAGAATTCTAATTTACCGTCCCATCTGAGGGACAAGTTTGCAACAAACTGGTTAGGTCCTTATGTGATTGATAGTCGAATAGGACCTGGAACTTACCGGCTTGCCTCTCTTGAAGGAATCAAGGAGCTCGAACCCTTGAACATCATTCATTTGAGGCCATTCCACATTTAGAGAGCCATAGTCCAACCAAAAGCTCCAAGGATTATCCAACCCATAATCACTTGGTCAATCCCAAAATGCCCCAAAGGTGTCCATAAACCCTTTGGTCAAACCAAAAAGCTCCAAGGATTTCCACAATCACTTGGTCAATCCCAAAATGCCCCAAAGGTGTCCATAAACCCTTTGGTCAAACCAAAAGCTCCAAGGATTTCCACAATCGCTTGGTCAATCCCAAAATGCCCCAAAGGTGTCCATAAACCCTTTGGTCAAACCAAAAGCTCCAAGGATTTCCACAATCGCTTGGTCACTCCCAAAATGCCCCAAAGGTGTCCATAAACCCTTTGGTCAAACCAAAAGCTCCAAGGGTTACCATAACCGCTTGGTCACAACAAATATTCAAAAATAAACAAAAACAATAAAATCATCAAAAATAACAAAAAAATTGCATTTCCATTTCATGCATACTCATAAAACATCAAAAATACAAAAATATAGGTTGCATTAGGCATCACATTCATACATTGCATATTTTTTGGTTATACAAGTCAAAAGCACCATAGACTGTCATTACTTGGCAATCCCATCATCTTCCACATCACATCAATTTTCTCAATGCATACATCCCGCATCACACCATCCCATTTTTTAGCATTAGTCAGTTGTCTCCTAATGTATTTAGGGTTTTCGTCATTTAGCTGTCTTTACCTTTCTAGCCAAAAATTGTACAAAGTCAAACAGATTTTACACAGGAAAATTTTACTTGGGTCACACCTCGTTATGTAATATCCCTACACAAATTTACACACATAAAATAATTCCTAAGTTGTGTGAACGCAAGAGAAACCTACAAAGCAGTCTAGGGTACCATCGATGAAAGATTAGCCTATTCATCCCCCTGTGCGAATGGTTCAAGAATGCTGAGAATTGACAAAAGGACAAGCTCTTCCCCATCCATTCCTCCTAATCAATAGTGGTTTCCATCACTACCAAAAATTCAAAAATCATCATTGGTTCCTAAGGTTGTAAGGATTCGTACTACACGTCCCTGCCAAGGATGGGTAGTCATCCCCAAGGCCTAAAAGAATCAATGACCATTCAAAAACACCATTTCCACAAGCCATCATCACAATCACCTTTGGTCTCTCAAGTCGTAAGGATTCATACTACACGTCCTTGCCAAGGATGGGTAGTCATCCCCAAGGCCTAAAAATATCAATACCCTCACTTCATAATCTCCATACTACCCGTTGGTTCCCAAAGTCGTAAGGATTCGTACTACACGTCCCTGCCAAGGATGGGTAGTCATCCCCAAGGCCTAAAAGGATCAATGTTCACAACTTACAAATCTCAAAATGCAAAATCAAATAATAGTGGTTATCACCACTATTCAAAATCCTTGCTCAAAAAAAAAAAAAAAGAACAAAATAAACAGTGATTTTCATCACTTTGTATACGAGCAAATATCCTAAACCATTGAGCCAATAAAAAACCTAAACTTGAATCCCTGGAATTCTCAGCATTCAAAAACCATCTAGGTGATCCTCATTACAGGTTTGGTGGACAGCCTACCTAGCAATGGCGGTATCCTACCCGCATGACGATATGTCTATCACATTAGCTTTGCGTGTGAGCAGACCAATGTTTGCATGTGGATGAGCTAGCTTATGGTACCCTAGATTGTCCCATGGATTAATCTTGCTAAACACAACAAACGAGTTAGTGGAGCTAATTAGGTGATCCTCGATGACAGGTTTGGTTGATAGCCTATCTAGCATCGGCGGTATCCTGACAAATACCACATAAACGAACTCAATTGCACACACAAGGATGTGAAATAACTTGGTTAAATTCCAAGTCGGATTTAGACCTTGTTCAAAAGTCTTGCGAGATAAATGTACAATCTTGGCTAGTTAGTTAAAATATCTGAATCTCAGAAAAGCTTAACTACATTATAACAACTGGTACATTTTATTCCATACATCATCATCAAACAAATATGCAAAATACAAAAACAAAGTTTTCACATGCACAGTCATTCCACAAAGTCATCCCATTCATATAGCAAGTCAGTCAAATCTTGCACAGTCTATGGTGCCAATGACAAAACATAAACAACTCATTTCATTTATTCCATTGGCATTCATCATACAAATTAGAACCATCGCATTCATAATCGCATATGCATACATTAATGTAAAAACATGTACATAAACATAAATCATGAAAAGTGCATCCACAAAAAATATGTCATCTGTATATATATCAAAAAAAGAGATGCCCGTAGGCTACAAAACTGGTCCTCTGACCCCGCAATCATACAACAAAATCCCCAAGTCTAGGGCATCGTCCACCATGATCACGTAGGATCGGTGCGACGGGAACTACCCCGGGCCCATGGGGGGGGTCCTCTGAGACCTCTCAGGGCGGCTACTGCTCGCCCCCGCACCATGCCCGCTGGCCTCTCCCTCATCCCGCCGCCTCCGCTGTGAGGATGTTGTCTGCTTCGTGTCGCTCCCTCTCGAGCATCACGATGATCCACCTCCAGAGAATGCAGGCACTTGCCCACCAAGGTGGGTAATCTCATCCTCCAGCTCATACCGCTGTCACAACCAGTCCCTCTCCCGTTGATGATATGTCGCAAGGTTAGCCTCATGCTCCACTCCCCGTAGGAGATCCCTCTCTCCCACTGCATTCCCCAAGCTCCCCATCTCGCCTCCGTAGCACCTCCGTCAATCGTGCTACCTCAGCATGCAACCCCGCCTCTGTATCCCCCGGCATGGTCGGTTGTGTCGGCCTCTCTAGAGCACCGGCCTGCTCTGGAGCATCCTGCATCTCTGGCTGCTCCTCCTCACCAAAGTCCTCTCCTACATCTGCCACCTCCACCATCTCCACATCAACAAGAGCTCCCCAACCCTCTCCTGGTGCCTCTGCACCCTCTTCGCCTACTGCTGCCTCATCCCCTCCCAATGGCCCCTCACCTCGCCATCGTCGGAGCGTCCACCACTCCTGGTACTCGGTAGTAACTCCGACGTCATCCACATCCGGAGTGTCCAGTACTGTATCCGCCTCCTCACCTAGCGGCTCGAGGATCGACACAGCTAGAGTCCTCTCATCGCTCCGGCGTCGATAGACTAAGGGCTCCCCAGGCAACCCTTGGCGTACCCCAAACTGTCGTGTCACTCGAAGATAATGGAAGTATTCCTGCTCTGTCCCATGTCATCCAATGACCCACCTCCCCCTCGAACCCGTCGAAGCCACTCATCAGCCTTCGGCCATGCGGGACAATCCCGATATGGCCTCCACACCACATCTCCTGGAGTCAGTCATGCCAATGCATCTACGTAATGGTCCACGTCTCCCGCAAACCATCGACTCTGCCCTCGCTCCTCAGATCGATACCATAAAGCCCCATAACCAATGTCTCTATCCACCATGTCAACCCGTGTAGTCCAGGGTAGCCCTCGTGGTCGCTCCATGGCTATATGCTGCCAGGCCCAGCTCTGTAGCAAGAAACTGCAGCCAATCCCCTTTCGCCCCCGACAACGGACCTCATACAACTCATCATATAGTTGAGCCAAGAGCGTCTGGCCCCATCTCATGATCACAGGCTCTATCATAGGACAATCCACTAACTGCCACACCACCTCCAGTAGGTTCCATGGGAACCTCGCCCCGAGGAGTCTGGCAACAACATGTTGGAAATGAGGCTCATGAGTAGTGTATGCCTCACTCCCAACACCCTCCTCGCGTACCACCACCGCACTAAGATCCCACCCATCTGACAATCATCCTCCGCCCTCTACACCATGCCCTCCACACCCAAGTCCTCCCCATGTCCAAAACACCGGGTCAGTACAACCGTCCTCTGGCCTCGTGGCGTCGTCCGGATGGGAACCCCGTCTATCGAAATCCGAAGAATCCGATACACATCCTCCAAGGTAACTATCATCTCCCCTGTCGAGAGATGGAAGGTGTTCATCCGAACATTCCATAGACTGATCAAAGCTGTCAAGTATGCCCGATCCCCAACAACTGGCTCCAATCGAGCCACATGCTTGAGCCCCAAGGCGTCAAGCCACTCCTAGTCCTCCGCACTCAACGCCTCTCGGGCACTAGAAAAAATAGTCGGTACCCGATACCGACTCTTCACCACCTGCACATCACAAAACATAAACACATCAAAAACATGCATCAAATCACCATCACATATACAAAAATGCATCAATATACAATAACATCATTCATTCACATGTACATCCATTACAATTTAAAAACATACAAACAACAAAAAAATTGATATGGTTTATCTACGGTTTCAACCTAAGTTTTACCACTCAAACAAAAAAATTCATCAATTTTTTTCATCTTTAAATTCAAACAAAACTTGAACGTTCACCATTAAAAATACAAAAAAAAAAAAAATCATCAATTTTTAACCTAGGTTTTCATTTTTCAAAAAAAACAAAAAAACAAAAAATTCATCAATTTTTAACCTAGGGTTTCATTTTTCATCATTTCCACAATAACAATTTGACATGGTTTACCTACGGTTTTTAACCTAAGTTTTACCATTCAAAAAAAAAAAAAAAAAAAATTCATCAATTTTTCATCTTTAAGTTCATAAAAACAAAAAAAAAACTGACATGGTTTACCTACGGTTTCGACCTAAGTTTCACCATTCACACAAAAAAACATTTTTCTAACCGTGGTTACCCTAAGGTGTTACTCTAAGTTTCATTTAGGTTTATTTTATGGTTTTCCATCTAGGTTCCCATCGGTTTGCATACACGTTTCATTTCGTTTCATGGTCTTTAAATCAAATTCATTCACCTTTTAATTAATTAATTAGGGTTCCATGTCTTAAACAAAAGAAAAACACAATAAAAACAAATTTGCACTTTTTCAAATTAAAACTCGAGGAGATAGTTCACTTACTGGTCTCGCTTCGGCTCCGCCGCTTGATGACCCGGTCTGTGCACTCATGGTAGCTGGAAAATTTGGCAGTGCTTCGCGTCAGAAAATCTCCCTCCTCCTCCTCAGAGCTCCAATTCGCTCGCGATGAACAGTGCAAATGAGCCAAATCCGTCATTTTTGCATATTTATAATTTTTGCTTGCTGGTATTCGTTCCTTCCTGGAACGAGCGCTTTTCCTTGGAGGAGCGCTCGTCCCACCCCAGGACGAATAACAGCATGGTATTCGTCCCACCCCGGAACGAATTCCAAAAAACAAAAAAAAAAACAAAACAAAAAGGCAAAAAGCACCACAACCAAAACACTAAAAATTGCCAAACCAGAGTGCTATTGCACCTGACATTCTTGGCATAACAAAATAGATGTCGGGGTTTACATTATCACTATCTCTATCCCTAAGAAGGCTACCATGGCCGGACCGCTCCCCGGGAGATCAGATTTTTGACAATGTTTACCCCTTATGGCGTCGCAAAACGGGTTTACCCCCACCAAAAATAGGTTCAAAAATCGGGAAACTGCATGCACATTCAATGATAAACAACTGAAGGCACCCTTACCTAAGTCATCTTGGGTCAAGCGACTCGTCGCTTTTCTCATGTCGGTCATTCCCTCATCGATTCGTCGCTTGAGGGGGTAGTCACACTTAGTTGCCAATCAACAACAATATACCCAATCATGGAAATGACACGCATTCAAAGGATCATTGACAAAGACAATCGCACCCCTGCTTGGGGCAGCAAACAAGCAATCATCACAAGCTGATCAAACACTTGGCATTCATGAATCATGAACTCAAGGTTCCCATAGACAAAAGGTTGCGCCCTTTGCCTATTCATGACTGATCAATGTCCAAGTTCAAGTAATACCTCACCGAACCAGGTTAATACTTGATTTAAGTTCCTTAGCTCGTTAGAAGCAAGGATTCAAGAATGCGTGCCCTTTCCATACTTGGGGCATCAAGAGTTGGTTAGGTTACTGAGAAACCCTAATCATTAGTGCTTTGGTTATCTATTTTTGCTCGACGTTGTGCCTTGCACAACGCTTCCCAAAAAGGGGCATCTGTAGACACCAAAACAGCACCAATCCGATTACGTGACAACGAGCGCTGATCGCATTGACACAAACAGTCCCTAGGGCAGCCCCCAGAGGTTAAACAGTGGTCCTAACCACTTCTAAAAGCAGTTTTAGAGGTCAGAGGTCAATTTGGCACCTTTTAGGCACTTTGCTAATTATTCGCTCCACCCCGAAACGAGTACAGACTGGTACTCGTTCCACCCAAGGACGAATTCCAACGCTCGTTTTGGGGTGGGACGAATACCAGGTTTGATCAAAAAAAGTCAAACCTCGGCACAGGACAACTCAGAACTGCCACTAAGCTCTCCCTTCATGGCATAGGAGTACGAGCGATTTCTTTTGACAACTCAGATCTGCCACTTGACTCTCCATTCACTGCATGGGAATAAGAGTGAGCTTTTCAGGACAACTCAGATCTGCCACTTGACCCTCCCTTCATTGCATGGGAGTGAGAGTGGGCTTTTTCATGACAACTCAAATTAGCTACTTAACTCTCCCTTCATTGCATGGGAGTGTGAGTGAGTTCTTTTGAGCATGCAGAAGCAGTTACAGAAGCAGTTATGAAGTCCTTGATCAGGGAGAAGTCTTCTCTTCACAGAAAAAAGCATTCATGCAAAATAGCACTTTTGCATGTTAATTCAAGAGACCCCTTGGGTCTATAAAATGGTGAGTTTCCTCACCCAAAAATATACAGAGAAGGAGCATTTTGAGCAATGAAGTGCTGCTATTTTGCTGACTTACGATTTGTGCCTTTACATCCATAATCTCTTAATCGAAAGGGAGGTTATTGGGTGACTTTTGGAGGCACGAATCAAGACCCAAAACCCAATTTTTCTGGACACAATATCCTACCAATTTGCCGATAACACATCACAACAGGTTTCGGACTCATCCCAAGCGGATTGGTGTCGAAACAAAGTCTCAACCGGCGGGTGGTTTGCCTTCGGGCACCCCCTGCCTTATTGCAGGTTTACTCGTTTCACCCTGGAACGAATACCAGTTGCTGCAGGTTTACTCGTTTCACCCCGAAACGAATACCAGTCTGTTGCAGGTTTATTCGTCCTGCCCCGAAACGAATACCGATCTGTGTCGAATTTGGTGACTATTTCTTTTGCAGTATTTTGCTAGTTACATGTTTATGCTTCTGTCAAATTTTTAGTCTATTTAGATTCATTTTAATCATCGTTATATTTATCTTTTATATTCATTAACAGTACTCTTTCAGATTTGCGAGTTTCATTATCATACACAGGTGCTACTGACGATTTGTTGTTTCTTTGAACGCAGGAGGAGCAGCAAGGATTAAAGATTCATCAATACCAGCGGCGGCAACACTTTGGCTCGCCCATTTCACATGTGGGCACGCGGAAGGAGGAACACTAAATCCATGATTGTAATTGAAACTATGTTAACGCTCCTACCCCCTAAAAGGGAGGAGACGTCTTTGTAACCGAATTGGAAGAGTATAAATAAAAAGGGTTGTGCTTTCTATACTTCCTTTTATCTCATTTAAATTCGTCTCTTTTCTTTCATTTCATGCATTTCACTTTATAGGACCTTAAGCGTTAACTTTGGGTTTTGAATACATCGCATTAGTTTTCCTTTCAATCTTCCGAAATCTCGTGCTTTCAGATGTCTTAAAGCAGCTGATGGAAATCCTATTGTTAAGCTTGATATGGGTAACATTCAGACTGGCATTGAAGATTTGGAATAAAGAGGACTAATTTGTCGATTCGTGTGTTTTTGTCCGAGTCTATCTGCTTTCAAAGTCTAGGCTGCAAAAAGCTGGAAAACTAAAGGTGGGTTACAAATCTCTATTTATCCAAATGGTTATTTTCTTGTTTTATTTGCTAATAATGAAGATAGAGAGAAAACTTTTCAAGGGGATCCTTGGTTTTTTGGAAGGGTAGGGCTTTTCATGAAGCCTTGGCATACTAAATTTAAAGCCGAAGAAGAGATGCCTTCTATAGCTCTCGTGTGGGTTAGACTCTTTGGCCTCCCTATTGAATTTTGGAATCCTACTATTTTTTCTTCAATTAGAAACTCTTTAGGAACTTTTATGATGACTGCTGATTGTACTCAAAATTTTGAACATATTATTTATGCTCGAATTTGTGTTTTAATGGATTTTGATAAACCCCTACCTAAAAAGATCACATTACAATTTGGAGAAGACACTTGGGAGCAAGTAGTGGACTATGAGAACATTCCTTTTCGTTGTAGAATTTGCCATGAATATGGTCATTTGGCCAGTGCTTGCCCAAATAAAATTCCTGATCAAAAGAAAGAAGATATAAACTCAACCGGTTTCCAAATACCTAAGAAGAAGAACACTCAGAAAAAACCAGTAATGAAGGATCAATCAAAGTCATTTGCTAATATGTTTGAAATCCTTTCCACAAATGATGTCCCAAGTGAGGAAGAGGAAATAATGGAAACTCAAATCTTAGAAACATAGTTTAAATATGAATGAAAGAACTCAGAGACAAACCAACAAATCAAAGGTTTTCAACAAAAAAAAGAAGAAGAAAATTTACACAAGAAAAACAATATTTCAAATGTCAAAACTTCAAATAATGCAGGTCCCAATATAGACTCCATTGAACCATCTAGTAAAATTTTGGCTGTGTATGAGCATTCTTCAAGGTTAGAAGCCATCTCAGATTCAATTGGAATAAGTCAAGAAATAGGAAAAAAAATTGAAGATGGATTCTAATCAAAAAGTAAGTCGCAAGACCAATCAATATCATATGGTAAAAGAAGGTGAAAATCTTGTAGAGGAAGGTAATATTAATGCCCTTCCCAACATTTTTAGCCCTGGTATTAATGAAGATCATCACTTGGAATATTATAGGACTCAAAGGGAGTCTTTCAAAACAAAATGAAATTAGAAGAATGATTCAGATAAATCATCCACATCTTGTTTTCCTTCAAGAAACAAAAATTTCAATGGAGGATATGGACTTAATTGCCAGTAAAATTTGGCCAGCTGGAAAAGTGGTTTCCCCAGTTCCCAAGGGACTTCAGATGGCATTGCTTGTCTTTGGGACCCAAAAGAGGTAGTTATTCACCATATGGTTGGTATTTGGGGTTTGTTGGCTATAGCTATTCAAAGTAGACATTCCAACCAGATTATGCTATGCATTACTGTTTATGCCCCGACTTCTTTGGAGGAAAAAAAAAGATAGTGGAAGGATATTACTCATATTATCTCTCATTTTCCTAAAGCTTGGATCTTGATTGGAGGAGATTTCAATACCATCCTCTCTCTAGATGAGAAAAGGGGGGAAATAGAAATTTGGACAAAAGTACTGACCTCATGAGCGAATATATTGCAAACCTCCATCTTGTGGATATCCAACCAGATAATGGCCTTATGACTTGGTCTAAAGAAGTCAAGGCTTAGCTTGCATAATGGAGAGATTGGATAGGTTTTTGCTCTCTGAAAATTTCTTAATCCATGGTCACATTCCTAAAGTGAAGACTCTTAATAATGCTGGTTCGGATCATTGGCCAGTCATGTTGTAAATGTGGAAAACCAATGTGAGTTTCTCTCCTTTTAATTTTCAATTAATGTGGCTTAGAGACATTTCCTTTAGACCTCATGTGCAACAATGGTGAAAGGAAGGTAAACCTAGGCATGGGACTAAGATGTTCTGTTTTGCCAAAATACTGCAATACATTAAATCCAAAATCAAGACTTAGAACTGGAAAGAGTTTGGGGATGTTCATAAAAAAAAATATGAAGTTATTGCTCATATTGAAAATTTGAATAAGAAAATCCATTTAGATGGCCTCACAGAGAAGAGAAGTGCAGATGAAATTAAACTTACAACTCAGTTAGAGGAATGGGAAAAAAGAGAAGAAATCTTATGGAAGCAAAAATCTAGAATTCAATGGCTCAAAGAAGGAGATCAAAACACAAATTTCTTCCACAATTCTCTTCTAGCTCGAAGATCTCACAACTTTATTTCTTCCTTAAAATTAGATTCTGGAGATGTTGTTTATACTTGGGATGGCATGAACTCTATTGTTTTTTATTACTTTTTCAATATTTTTGTTGCTACTCCTCTTGACTCAGCTTCTCAACAAAATTTTCTTCAAGCAATCCCTTATCTTATCACTTCTGAGGAGAACTCTATTTTGACTACTCCTATTACTATCAATGAGCTTCAACAAGTATTTTTTAAAATACAAAAAGGGAAAACCCCAGGTCCTAATGGTTTTCCTATTGATTTCTACCAAGAGTTCTGGGATATCCTTCATGTTGATTTATTAGAGGTGGTGGAAGAAGCCAGGAAATCCAAATAAATTTTGAAGGTTATCAATAAAACTTATATTACTCTTGTTCCAAAAGCTCAAGAGGTTGATCATATCTCAGCTTTTAGACCTATTGCTTTATGTAATGTTCTTATCAAAATTATTACTAAAATCATGGCAGAAAGGTTGAAGCCTCTTTTACATAATATTATTTCCCCAGAGCAAGGGGGATATGTGGAAGGACGTCAAATAGTAGATGAGATAGTTCTTGCTTAGGAAGCCATCCATTCCATGGATATGCAAAATTCTCCTTCTATGTTCATCTAGTTAGACTTATCCAAAGCTTATGACAGAGTGGATTGGCACTTCCTTATCAAAGTTTTGAGGCAATTTGGTTTCTCTAAGGATTGGATGGATTGGATTATGGGATGTATCTCTTCAGTTGCCTACTTAGTTCTTATCAATGGCAGGCCTTCTCAGTCTTTCCCAGCTTCCAGAGGTATCATACAAGGTGACCCACTATCCCCTTATTTATTCATCATTCTTGTTGAATGCTTGGGTAGGACTCTAACAAAAAATAAGGAAAAAAAAACCCTTGAGGGAGTTACCATTGCTCATGGAGCTATACCTATATCTTATCTTCAATTTTTGGATGACTCTACCCTTTTAGGTAAAGCTACAGTTAAGGAAGCTTCTAATATTAAGAAAATCATTAGCTGTTTTTCTAAGGCTATCGGGCGATTGATCAATGAAGACAAATCTAAAGTTATTTTCTTTCACTGCTCTGCTAGACAAGAATCCATGGTCTTGGATAAATTAAGATATAAGAAGACCTCTCTTCCAATCACTTATTTAGGTATTCCCATAAATATTCAAAGGCTGAAAAATAAAGATTGGAATTGGTTGTTGGACAAAGTCAAGAAGAAAATTGGAAAGTGGACCAACAAGTGGCTTTCTTATGGGGGTAGAATCACCTTGGTAAAATCAGTCCTTCAAGCTATTCCTATTTATGTTTCTTTCATTTTGAATATCCCAAATGTTGTTCTTCGATAATTGGATCAAATCAGTCATCGTTTCCTTTGGAGTGGTACTAAGGAGAAAAGAAAATGGGCCTTGGTGAAATGGGATACTTTATGTCTTCCTAAGAGTGAAGGAGGGTTAGGATTCCGGTCTTCAATTAATAACAACAAAGCTTTAGCTGCTAAATTATATTGGAGGATGTTGCATAACCCCAATGCTCTTTGGGCCAATAATCTTCGTGCTAAATATGCTGAGAACAAAAATCCTGAAGACCTTGTTCGCTATCAACTTCCTACCAATGGTTCTCCCATTTTAGCAGTTCTTAAGACTGGTGAGGATTTTATAAAGAAAAAATTATTTTATATCATTCATAATGGTCAACATGCAAATTTTTGGACAAATTCTTGGGATGGTCACAATCCTTTGATAACTTAGTTTCTCGATTGGAGGCCTTGGATGCAGGAGCTTCATCGAGCTAATTGGATAAAGGTGGCTAATTACTTTCGATACCATACTGGTAATTCAAAGGTTGGTAGATATTGGATCCCTATTGAGGACTGGCCTATTCAAATCCTAGAAAGGCAAAGACAAGATATCCAAGGCATCCTTCATATGAGATCCCTCTCTTGGTCCCATGAAAAAGATTGTTTTGGATGGAACAACACTACTAAGGGTGAGTATTTAGTTGCTCAAGGTTATTTGACCTTATGCCATAATAATCCCAACCATTCTTTGACATATTTTCTCAATTGTGGGCTCAAAAGATCTGGCCTAAGGTGAGGTTCTTTAATTGGATTTTATTGCATCGTAGGGTGCTTACTGGTGAGCAACTTATGAAGCGTGGTTTTCATGGCCCTTTTAGATGTGAAATGTGTGAAGAGAATGTAGAAAATATCAACCATATTTTTATTGAGTGTACTTTAGCCTTTGATCTATGGAGGAGAATGGTAACTTTACTTGGCTTACAGTGGTCCAATTTTTTCACTTTTGAATAGCTTTGGAGGGATTGGCCTAATCAAGAGGGTGTTGATCATTTTATTAGGCAATTAGTTTGTATGGGTTCTACCATTCTTCTTTGGAATATTTGGAATGAAAGGAACAACCGAATTTTTAATCAAGATAGGAAGGATATTCACTATATTTGGCAAAAGACCATAGCCAACTTAGTTGAATCAGTCCATCATCTCCTTAATCAGCCCCAAAACTCCCACCAAATATGGGATCAAGTGATGCAAATATTGAAGATTAAACCTTCTAAGGGCAACTAACTTAAAGGGAATGTGAGTATTAGTAATATGGATAGGAGTAGAAATTGGCAACATCCTCCTAAGGATTTTGGAAAATTCAATACTGATGGAGCCTCTAGAGGAACCCTAGAAAAGCCATTGTGGGAGGAATTGATAGACTTTCAGATGGCTCCTTGGTTTTTACTTTTGTTGAGAATTTGGGTATTCTTTCCAATAACCTTGCTGAGGGGTATGGTATCCTTAGAGGCCTTCAGGAGGATACTAATGTTGGATGGGAAAAGGTGTTAGTTGAGTTTGACTCTCAACTTATGATTAATCTCTTGAAGACTCCTTCTAAGAATCATAAGGTGGATTGGAGAATAAAAAGAATTATTGAGAAAATTTAGTTAATCCAGATGGGATTTTTGAAATTTGATTACAATCATGTGGTCAAAGATCAAAACAAGAGTGCTGATGCTTTAGCTAATTGGGCTTTGGACAAAGGTGATCTTACTTGTTATGGCCACCCTCCTATATGGTGGGCTTCTCAAATTAGGGAAGCTCTTCTTTCTATCATTTCTTTGGATGGCTCCAGTTTTGAAGGTACCTAGTTTATTCTTGTTTTTTTTTTTGTGTCTCTTTGGTTCATTCAGTTTTTTTAGTTCCCTAGCTCATTCTATTCTTTATTTTGTTTCCTCTGTTGATTCTTGCATTAATAGTCTTCTGGTCTAGATAGGTCATTGATTTGTTCATTTTTTTTTTCTTTTGTCTTCTTTGTTTTTTTGTTTAGTTTTTTAAGGTGGGTGGGTTCTTTTGTTTTGTTTTGTTTTTGTGTTCTTTGTGTTTTTTTTTGTTGTTCTTGGGTTTTTGTTGTTTTTTTTTTTTTTTAATGTTTATTGTTATTGTTCTTGTGTTTTTTTTCGTTCTTGTTCTTGGGTTTCTCTTTGTTTGTGTTATTTCATTTTTTTATGTGTGAGTGTTTTCTATGTTTTTTTTTTTTTTTATTGTCTGTTGTTGGTTGTTTTTTTTTTATTTTATTTTATTTTAGGTTTTTGTTGTGTTTATTTTTCATGTTTTTTTGGGTTATGTCTTTGTAGTGTTCTGTTGTTTTTGTCTTGTTTGTGTTTTGTTATGTGGTTCTTGTGTTTTTATATGTGGTTTGTGTTGTGGTTTATTTTATCTTATTGTGCGTGTTTGGTTGTGCTTTTGGTTTTGACACACTCAAGGAGTTTGTTTTTTATTTTATTTTATTATTTTTGTTGTTATTTTATTTTTTTAATTTGGTTTTATGTGTTTGTTTTCTCCTTGAGTATGTCAAAGGTGGTAGGCCAGGTCCGAGTCCTGGGAGTTTTTGACGGAATGGATACCCTTGCCTCCTTGGGTCTTACTCGAAAGTGGCATCCCTTTTGGGATGTTTTCTACAAATAATAAAAAAAAAAGTTCAATATATTTTGACTCTTCTATAGCTAAAATATTTTCATTGTACCTTTTTGGGAGTGACCTTAAAATATTATCACAAACATATTTTTCTTCAACCTTAAGCCCAAGTCCTTGCATGGACTTAACAAACTCATCCACATGAATTAGGTATGCATCAATATTTTCCTCATCCTTCATATTTAGATCTTCAAATGTTCTCTTGTAATTTTAGAACTTTAAACTTTTAACCTTTTTGTCTCCCTCATATATACCTTTAAAATTATCCCAAATTTCCTTTGTTGATATTCAATGCATAACCTTTATAAACTCTATTTCATGCAAACCCTTTAATATTACATTCATTGCCTTTGAATTATTTAGTTGTAGGATCTTACCATATTTATCTATAGATAGAGTAGCTAGCGTTATGTATCCATCCTCAACTTCTTACATATTTCATTCCCTAGCTCTATTAGGTGAATATTTATTCTCATACTCTAAATTGCATAATTATTCCCATTGAACAATGGTGCTGACTTTCCTAAATATCCATTCTGATAATCCATCTGTGTTCTTGTGAGATTTTTCCTTCAATCTGTTAAAATATTTTGAAGGAACCTACTATGATACCAATTGAAGAACACAAGCTTATACTGAAAGGGAGGATGAATAGTATAAGACCACTTTTTACTTTTCTTTTCTCAAAAAATTATCCAATATATCAATGAAAATATCAAAAATATTAATCAAATAAATGCATAAATCACCACACACAATAGAGACACCAATTTAATGTGGTTCACCCAATGTGGGCTACTCCATGGAGAAAATATTTTACTATAATTTTCTCAACAAATATCTTAGGAATCCTTCCCTATTATAATGTTTATGGAACTTTTTCCAAAGGAGACTCCAATCACCTAATCAAGTTTATGGATTCCTATCCATGTGAGACACCAATACCCTAAGCTAATTCATGAAATTCTATCCATAGAAGAACTTCTTATCCTCTACTCTAGTTGGTGATCCTCTAGAAGACTACTGCCTCCACTGCACTGGCTTGTGGATCTCTTTCCACTGAAGACTCTTATCATCACTTAGAATACCTCTATTCTCACTACCCTAACTAATGGATATCTATCCATTGGAGACTACTTTCCTCTACTCTGTCTCCTCCAAAGCTTACTCTTAGCTCTATCTCAAATTTTCACTAAATGCAATCCCTTGATATAGCACAAATCTTCTCAATATCTATCTCAAATTTGCATTAAACATAGTCCTTCGATCTATTACAAATATTCTCAATAATTATCTCAAATCTACACTAAATACAATCCTTCGGTCTAGTACAAATATTCTCAATATTTATCTCAAATATACACTAAACACATTTCTTGGGTCTAGTACAAATATTCTCAATATTTGCCTCAAATATACATTAAACATAATCTTTTAGTCTAGTACAAATCTTCTCAATCTCTATCTCTGGTTTGGTACAAATCCTTCCTTAAATGTGCACCAAAATATATCTTCAAATATGTCATCAAGCCTTAACACAAATCTTGATATAATAATAAATCAACTTTGCTAGATATGTACCAAGCCTTAACACAAAGCTTGAACAAATCAATCAATCAAATCTTCTCATAAGTCCTTCCAAGAACTTGTCAAATCTGCCCAACAAGTCTTCACCAAGACTTACCTAAAATCTACTCAATAAGTCCTCACTAAAATTTGTCCAATATTCTCAAAAAGTCTTCACCAAGACTTGCCTCAAATATTCTCAATAATTCCTCCCTAGAACTTGTCCAATATGCTCAACAAGTCTTCAACAAGACTTGCCTCAAATATTCTCAACAATTCCTCCCTAGAACTTGTTCAGTTTACTCGATAAGTCTTCGCTAGAACTTGTCAAATCTGCTCAACAAGTATTCACCAAGAATTACCTCAAATCTAAATTGTAAGCTTCCACAAAATCTTACTCAAATCATTCCTTAAGTCCACTCTAGGACTTACTTCAAATATGCTCACAAGATTTTACAAAAGCTTGCTTAACTCTGTCCTAAAGTCCACTCTAGGACTTACTCAAATATATCTACTAGATTTCACAAAAGCTTATTCAACTTAACTCAATCTATCAGAGAAAACCTCTTCCTAAATCACACAAAAATGTTTCACATAAAATCTTATTTAATATTATAGATACATATAGATAATGGTTAAAGACCCAATGTATTTCACAGTCACCAAACACTCAATAACTTTCAAAATCTCCTTCAAATTAATTTAGAATAAAGAACAATTTGTTTCATATATATTGAACTATCATTCCAATGCATTCAATAAATAATGTTCATCCAACTTCACTCAACCATTCACTCAATGAAACACAACTTGATTACAAACCCTAACCAAGTGTTTCACTATACTTCCAACAACTCACACTATGGAACTCAACCTTGACTCAAGATGATTCCAAATTCACATAACAATGATACTCATGATATTTCACAAAACCCTAGTTCAAGATAGTTCTCAACTTCACATAACAATGATACTCATGATCTTTCACAAACCCTAATCATGCATATGAAATATTACTCCAATATTTCCAAAAATGCTTATCAAACAATCTCACATAACAATGATACTCATGATCTTTCACAAACCCTAATCATGCACATGAAGACTCACTCAAACATTTCCAACAATGCTTATAAAATAATCATTTTCACTCCAAATTTGCATTTCACAACATCCAACTTAACAATATTTCACTCACAAGGAAGATGTTCCCATACCTTTTGTTTTGAATAATATTTGACCTCAAAGTCTATCTTAATCACAATCAACCTCTTTGCCAATCTCAGTGGTTAGATATCAAAACTCTACACTCAATTATTTCACTCAAAATTACTTCACCATAAAAAAGTATTAAAATCTCAATTACACCTTATTTCTCCTCCTTTATAAATTTTAACCAAAAAAATTAAAATAAAATATTTTAACTTTATTTTCCCTTTTATCTCCCTCAATTACTCAAAAAATACCTTTTAATTTTTCACTATGCAATTTCCAAAATATCAAAACCTTGGTCAAATAATAATGTGATCACATACCTTTTATTTTTCTTAAAAAAAAAACCTTCGGTGAGATTCGAACACCCAACCTTGCCTCACCAAGCACCTTAGCACAAAGTAAATCCACCGCTTGGGCTATGTGCCCTCACGATATAATAAGGTGCATGTATTTCCTCTTAACCCTTATGGCTCCTCGACTTCAGCATGGATAAAACTTTTCTCCCTTTACAAAATGGAAATAGAGTGAATCGAACCTATGACCTTGTGCCTACGAATAACTTAGCATAGACCTTGGCTTCCAACTGCGCGACCCAATGCTTTGGACATGCATTGGTGATCCCATTAGCCTTTATTTATTTGTCTACCCTCTTTAATATCTAAGCACATGCTAATCATTTCCTCTTCTACACAATGCACGATTTCCTTTGGGTAAATGATATTTGAACGAATGATTTTTTAAATTAAAACTTGCTCCTTTTATAAACCATGTGCTATATATTCAAAATTTCGATGATCCTTGAAATTCGAATTTAAATTAAAATTTGGCACCTTAATTAATTTAAATTTAAATTTTAACCTTATGGTTAAAATATTTAAATTTAGATAATTTAAACCTTAGACTTTAAAATCTACCACATGGGTCTTGTGGAGGAATTATAATTTTATAACTACTTGGCCTTTGTTTTCCTTCAAAACAACTTGTAACCTGGAATATTATAATATTATTATATCCATTAAACCTACTTCTTTGCCTTTTGGGAAACACCACTGGAAGACATTAATAACACTGAAACTTGGACATCAACCTTTCAACATGAATGCATGGATGACAATGAGACTTGGTCATCATTCTCTTGATAACAATGATAACAAAACTTGCTCATATTTCCAACACCACTGTTATTCATAATTCTTTCACCTGTTCCTACCTTAACACAAGATGATCCTTTGGATCAAATCGTAGTAAAATTGCTTCTCGAGTTTTTAGTTCACATATCTTATTTTTCATTACGACAGAGATTTGGGCTCGATCTTAGGACCATAACTCCCTATTATTTTGCCTTTTTCTCATTTTGATCAAACTTTGAGCATAAACTATGGTAGGATTTTAGGTTTTATCATGGCCAAAGGACATCTTTCTTTTCCACCTTCCTTCATCTTGGAAACACTATTATGGAATTTTGAGAGCATCGATAGTTTACCATCTTTCTAGTTCCATACCCCTTATGTTATCAAAGTGGAGTTTTGGGACCCACTCTAAGAGTATAGCATCCCATTTTTTCACTTTCCTAAATACTTTGTCAAACTTTCAAACACTCTCATATGGACCTTCAGGGTCACTTCAAGAGGCAATCATGCCCATTTCTCTACCTAGCATTTTCCTTTTCTTTTGCATAGTAGAACCTATGAGACTACCCCACTCTTTTTAAGTACAATGTGGGTAAGAGAAAACATCCATAATAAATATATATATAAAGGTACATTAGGAAAGTAGGACTTAATGTAGATATGGTTAAAAACCTTGGTTAACAAAAAATAGTAGCTCGATAAAATAATTTTTGATCAAGTAATAGAAACACCATTTGATTATTGAAATGTTGGTAGTTTATCTTTCATGATGTATTGCTTAAAATGTAGTTTGTTGCATGGATTTGGGAAAGTAATGGACCATTAAGTTTCTAAGTGGAACGTGTGCATTTGAATTCTTTTCATGGAAATTGGATGATAGGCAAGAAGTACTTGAGGACCATTAGCTAAAGGGGTCTTCTTCTTCAAAAATAAAAAGAAAAAAGACAAAGGTATTGGAAACGGAAGCAAGGCGTATCACTTAGATATTTTTGGAAGTGTTGACAATGGCTTAGATAGATATCACTTACTTTTGGCTAATGGTACCTAATAATAGCACTCTCTATCCTTAATAAGACTAAAAAATTATTCCTATGCATGTTGGGTGGACCGGAATTTCCCATTTCCTATGTGAAAAGACCTTCCCTCATTTGAATCCACATTTCTATTTAACTATTTGGGTCGAACTCAAAATTTTAGAATATATTTGGAAGAAAATAATTAATTTTGGTTGATTTATTTATATACTCTTGATTGAAGCTCTCATGAATATTGTATTGTATATTACAATCTCTAAGGTTAGATAAATATTTTTTTTTTGACTAAATGTATTACAATGGAGAATGGAAGCATTATTGAATGCCTTGTAATGGGTGCAAGAGAATTAATATAACATATCTAAATTCCTTATCTTTCTTAAAGATTAAGAGAACTATATTTTTCTAGAAATTTGCTTGCATTCCTTTTAAGAGAATCCATTAATTCTATATTTCCATTGGATACGATTTTAAAATTGTTGGTTGAAAAAAATTTCTAATGGAAAGGTTTGTGCAACCACGGGCCTTGACAAAAATTGAAATATTGAGTAGCTCATGAGAAATACAATGGTCAATCTCCCAAGGAGGTCGATTACTTGTAGTCCCATTTAACTTTTCCTAAAAGCAAGGGGAAAAGGGTGTTGATAGAAATAAACTAAACTATAGCCAGAACTTAAAGTGATAATAATTAAGAAATATCAAGACACATGCAATAATAAGCACATGCAATAACAAGGACATGCAACTAAACAACCAACTACCTAACATACACACTAGTTGCACAAACAATCACAGAGTAATTTATCCTAATATATTATATCTTAATAAGATCACAAATTCTAGATAAGTAAATGAGTATAGTAGAAATTTAGGATTTGGAATTATCACCATAAATGTTTAACATGTTTAAATTAGAAATATGCAACCATCAATACATACATTCATACTCTAAAAATTAATCGAACCAGAGGTTAGACAATAGTATATTTCTATTAAGATACAATGTTTCTCTTTACACATGAATAGTAAATGCCTAAGAGCTGACCAGTATTCATTCTACATTCTCGTATATATAGAAATTCTACAATCCTATCATTATCAAAAGATATCATGATTTGGAAACAAAATGTTGTTATGTTAGAGTGATTTCCAAATGGTTGGAATATTCAAAAGTATGACCACTCCAACTACCTCATTATAGCCTACCAATTTGACCAAAATTTGTGTTATGTTAAGTAGTACCAAATATGTTGCTTGCATTTGATTCATTACTTTGTGTTGATTTTTTTGTTGAGCCACCCTATCATCCGCATTATGTTATGAGGATAACCACCCTACAAAGATTATTTTGATAGATTATCTTATCCTCTAGGTATCCTAATATGGTGGTGATCCCCATGCAAGTGGTTCAAAATTGAATTTGATTGGGCCAACTACCAAGCTTATGCATTGTGAAGTCATGATATCATATATTTGACATCCTAGACGACTTTGGCCAAGTAGAGGGGTTAATTAACATGAAAATTTATTTCTCTCATTGTTTAATAACCTTTGGTATGAGATCAAGGATTGGGTATCCATATATGTATTGAATAGGAAAAATATTTTTGACCTCCAAAATTGGATCCCAGCAACAAATCAGGGAATCAGTATCCTTCTAGGATTTAATTGGGAAACTATATTTTAGCCTCCTCTCGAATTTGTGTTTGTTGATATCTGGTCCTTGTGGGGGTATTTAGTTGTCTTTCAGGTCCTAATTAGGTATAAATATTTCAACAACCTTCAAACTTAGCCAAATATTCATTAAATGCATAAATCTACCTTTTTATGCATTCTACTTATTTTCAGCACATTTTTTCCAAAGTGCATGTGGGTAGTGATCCAAAAACACCCACATTCTTGGTGGCTCCTAAGGAATTTTTATCTAATAAAATGTGGAGGACCCAGATAAATTCTACTTGCAATTGAAGAATTTCATACTATGGATTTGATGTCACCTATAATTATTGTTTTCTTATTGCTCCCTCGGTAGCTATGATACATGTGTTACCATTCCATTGGAATTTGGGGTCATTAATTTTGGAAGTACCATAGAATATATCTATACAAACAATATAATACAGGATGAGAAACTTTTGATTTCATTATTTACTCGATGGTAAGTGCTCTTGCGATCCTCCCTCTTGTTGTGGTTCCCTTTGAGAAGTTGCTTCAGATGATTCTACCTAATGTGAAGCAGTATTTTAAGGAATGATGATCTGAATTTTTTGATGCATATGGTTCCATATATTCACTGGAGAATATAGATTCTTTTGAATTTTGAGGCAACTGCTCTTAATCTACGAAGATGGTCATAGGGAGGATCACTATACTTTATAGCAAAACATTCAACCTATGCTAATATTTGGGTGAGTTTATATAATAGTGGAAAGGCTTTGTTCACATCCACAAGTTTTGGAATTTAATAATATTGCTTTCATCTTGGATGTGTTCTTGAAACCACTGATTGAGAACATCTACTTTAAAAAAGTACCATATTCATTCTAAAAGCTTCATGCATACCATGAGGCTATATATAATATCATTCATTTCTGTAGCCTCCTTATTTATGATGGATAACTCTTCTTGTATCATGTCCATGAGATCAATTATTTAGTAAATTTGGTGGACCAAAAGCATCCAATCTTGGATATCCTTATTAGATTATTTTTCATCTCTAGAAACTTATCAGGATATCTATGCATCTTCCTAAACATTTGTGCTTACAAGAATTTAGCTATTAGGATGTGATTAGCTCTTGCAATTTCCCTAATGGCTTCTTTAGAGACAACACCAATTATTTTTAGTTTTTCATAGAAAGGAGGGAAGAATTCCATGGTTTTTCCTTTTATCTTTCCCCAATAGTAGGTCAAATTTTTTTTTATCCAATATCTAGAAATTTTTGGAGTGGCTTGAATTTTTCTTGCTCTAGCTCATTCCTTACCACAAGTAATGCCTTCTACCAAAACATGCACAACAAAGGGAAATAATCAGGGATGATAGAGAAAAATAGACACAAAGAATACAACAACATAATTCACAGGGCACTCAAGTATATCTCTTAGAAAAAATGCTATCTCTAATGCTTGATGCAAATTTTGACCATAACTAGTGTATTTATATATTTGAATTCTTGAATCTGTTATTTATGGCCTTATTCGAGCCTTACACTTGTCACTCTTGATTTTTATCTTAAAAAATTTGTACAACTATCTTCCATTATCCCCTTTCGTTAACACTGTACACTCTGCTAGGATTCTTATAACTCAATTATTTAACCATTAATATTAATGCCTGAAGAGTATTCTTATTCTACCCCTTCTTCAACTTCTGACTAGCTTCCTACTTTTGAATTTTCTCCTTCCTATGTAATATTTATTTCCTCCTCTAGGGGTGTATTTAATTCTAGCAATAAACTACATTTTTTATTTCTTTATTTTTCTTGATCTATTGCAGCACTATGATTTACTTCTCAATAAGCTTCCAAGTATAAATATTAAAAGTCATATAAAATATCAATATATTCATTTCTTGGAGGATTCTGTTCTTCTGTATGGTAATATAACCCTTATTCTTTTCATATTGGTTAACAAGGGAATCCACAATATTTACCAATAAAATAGTTTGTCTAGTCATTTCTTTGTCATCATTCGATTCACAATCAAACTCTTTGATCTTATTCATAAGAAGGTCTTCTATAGTAGCAGTTTCCAAGAATTTTTCCAATGAAAATCCAAAATTTGCTAACTTTTATCTTATATCATTTAACAGGGCAAACATTTCTACAACATAATTATACCACCTTTCTCTATTTTATTCAAACATTGTTGCTTTCATGAATTTAATATTGAATTTTACCTCAAATTTGTCCTTTAATATCACTTATTTGTTCTGCATTTCTTAAAAAAAAATTGCCATTAGGTGTAGATTGGGATTGATGACTTCTAGTTATTTCTCTTTTTGGTATAGCAGACTCTTCATTTATTTGGTAGTAAATTGGATTACTCTTATCTGTCTAAAAATCTCTATGATTCCATGGATCTTGTCCTTAATTTTAAATGATATTTATTTTTTAATTTTAGACAAATAGTCTGCATAGTCTGTTACTTTCATAACTAGAGGGGGTTGTACTAGTGTGGTGGTTGCTTTTGCTAACTATTCCTTCAAATTATTAATTAAGTTTTGTATTTCAACCTTTTTCTTATCACTGGTCTCCAATTGGTCCCTTAGTTCTTTATTTATCTAGTGCAAAAGGTCTATAGTATGTTCATTCATAGCTTTGTTCATCCTAACCATGTCATCCTCTTTCCCTCACATTGAAATATTCCCTGTTTGATCATCAATTTTGAGAACCAAAGGTTCTTGCAAAGCAGGAATGGATATCTCAGTGATAGATGACCTAGACCTACTTTCCTCAATCCATGCAACAGAACCTTATCCTATGTTCCCCATCCCTACTACTATCTGTAGTTCTTTTTCATTGGTCATACTAAAAATTGTTTCTTCTCCTACCCTCTCTAGAGAAAATCTTATTGAGGTTAGTGCTATTTTAGACTTCTTTGCCTTAGGTATGGATATGAATTCTCATTTTTAAACTCTATGCTCCCTTAAGAGGTCCCCGAAACCACCTATTTTCCTCATATTCATTTGGACCACTGTTGGAACCCATACTTCTACGTTGTGGATTTTTAGTGAACTGGGAATGACCCATGGGGCTAACTTTTTCACACTAGTAAGGGCCAAAAGTTGGTCAAAAACAAGGGCTATGACCTATTTTTTTGGAATTTCTAATTCTTGGGAAGATCTTGTAACTATTTCTTTTCCTTTCTCTACATGAAGCCTAGCAGGATTTTCTTGTGAAGTACCGGGCACTACTTCTATACTAAATTGATGGCTTTTGGGGGCTTGAATCTGGTGTTCTACTATATCCATTGTATTCAGCATAAGTTCTATTTGTTCAATACCCTATTATTCTATAATTTCCATTATAGGATCTTCTTGGATTGCTTTAGTGGTAGGAGAGAAGATTGGGGATATTGATTCTACAATAATCCTCCTTATTGAGTTCAGCTCTATAAGGTATTCATATGGCCTGTGAATTTATGAATTACCTCGTTTATCATATGGGAAAGCATCCCACACTTTTTAAAAAAATTCCCCCTTTTCTATTTCTTCCAACAAAACTTCTTCAAATAGGTCTTCTCTGTGCTTGACTCAGGCATACTCGTGTTTCATCATATCCTTATAATTTCTCGAAGGATCATAAGATCTCCAAGTTATCTCTTTGAAATCCAGGCGTTCTAAATCATACATGCATTTATACATGGTTGGATATATTGTGAATATGTAATAGCCAAATTTGTAGGGGACGTTGAGCTAGGGGACCTGACCATACTTCTTAGATTGTATCATCCTGGCTTCTTCTCTTACTTGTCTTACTAGTTCCAGTGCAAGTAGGACAAAAGGGCAGTACATAGGCAACACCTTAGGGGGAATTTTGGTCCCATAGAGCCTAATGTACGTGAAACCCTATGAGAAGAAATAATATCCTATTTTATTTTCTTTGATAAATGCTTTTATCCCAGGGCCTAATCTCTTAGGCATGTCACCCGTTAGGATCCAATGAATTTCTACCATGAAGTTGTCATAAAAATAGCCTAAATGAGTTCATCCCTTGTGTATCCTCCAAAATCTAGTTTGAACATATGGAATTTCAACAACTTCTAGTCTCCTTTTACTCCCTTCTCCCATTTTCCTAGCCAAAAGATGCATGAGAATAGAGTAGTTGGAGAAACTGGGCATTTGTTTCCCTTGCTCTAGAATTTCTCTTTTTAGTTTTGTCAACTACCTGTGCATTTTATTTATCAACTCCTCTTCCCAGGCATAGATAGGGGTGTTCACAATCCTATTACTCTGTGTCACTAAATACAATATATCCATCCAAACAACATCAATTTTTGATAATCCTAGGAGGATGCTAACCATATCATGGAAATCCTTGACCCTAGGCTTAAATGCAGTTTTTCTAATAGGGAATTCATACCGTACAATTTCATGTTTATCAAAAAGCATTTTAAATGACTCTAATTTAGTTAACCTACTAAACTACCTCTGAATTACCTGGTGGAAAAATGGTGTGTTTGAAGGTGTAAGATTGAAAACTTCCCTGATATGTCTAGGCACAATACTAAACACTGATTGATCCTTGTTGTCCCTAAAGGTTTTGGTGTTCTCATCATATGCTACTGCTAGCCACTCGAGGAGGTTTGTAGAGTAGTAAACTCTAGGACATATCAATTTATCAACATTGTTCATCCATCTATTGCTTCTGTAGGGTCTCTTATTTTATAATCTAGTTGCTTCATGGAACAAATCCACCAATAGCTATGGGTATCATTGTCAATTCTCTTCAGTGAACTTGAAGCTTTGAATATAGGTGTTTTCAATTTCATACTATTGGGTTGGCATGAGCTTCTTGTCTTTTACATATTTTTTGGAGAAATCATACATACCCATTGCAGCAATAGCATTTTCAAAGATTTCAGCATACGGGGTCTAGTTTGTGATGAATTTTATAGTCTCTAGGGTGTCTATAGGTGCAAAAGTAGCTCCCCAAGCAGCTATTTTGCTTACAAACAACAAATCAACTTACTATAACACACTCTTTTGAGCTCTCACTTGTCATGGTAACTCTTTAGTTCTCTGTTCATATACAACAATTTTTTGCTCTAAGATAACTAGGGTGGTAGTGTATTCAATAGTGGGGGTTAAATAATCTATGAAGTAATGACTTTGCTATATTACCATAGGGTGTTATTAATGTGATGGCACCAATTACCCTTCAAAATTATCCAATGGATGTCTGCCATTACATTGTTTCTAAAACTGGGTAGTTATGATATGTGATCTTCCTTGTCTTGTACCTCTATGATGGTCTTTGATTTATGTATCTCTAATATTTTATAGTGTTTCTATTGGTCATTGAGATGCTTCTTCTCCTGACATGGTAGTATGAATGAGGTATCGATAGCTTTCATGGAGATTTTACGAGACTTTATCCACCTTGTCCCTTGGAAAAATTTAGTTCAAAAATAGATATACTGTTAACAATAGTCATCTTATCGAGGATCGATCATATGATTTTTATCATAGAGGTGCATGCCCACCAAGGTTTTCCAATTTTGCATGTTGGTTAGTCCAAAGGAATAGTATATCAAATTCATATTTATTTAGCCTAATATTATTATAATGAATCAAAAATTAATTAGGGATTAAGGTACTTAGTCGTAATAATCACCCTCCAAGCATCGCATACCATGCTTACTATTTTATCTAATCGGTTTCAAGCATTACCATTGATGCCTTTGGACCTACACAGTTGTTAGTCCACCAATGTATATAAACCTATGCCTAGTTAATCAGATTAATCATGTTTATAAAGTCAAAAAAATTTAGTTAGTAATAATTCAATCAGTGATACTCAGGCTCAAAGTTTACAATCATTGATTTAACTTTATAATTATGCAAAGCATTAAAACTCATATGATAATGATTTAATTTGATTAATATAGTGATTAAAACCTTAATAATATTGTTTTAAAACATAGACATTGTATAATCATATTACCTCTCTATGTGCTCATCGTTAGATCAAACAATAATTGTGGCATCATTGGATTCCCCATACATGTGCAAGGGTTAGCAGGATGAAAGGGAAAAATTAACAACATATTATACCCTTATAAATCATGATTAAGCATTGGTCCTAACTTTAATAATGTATTTAATTAATTATCTAACCAAAAAAACTCATGAATTAACCTTTGATCATTTATGAAAAGTGCCACCATCAAATCTGGGTGGGCTTGAATGCTGCCATCGGATCAAAAGAAATATGAGCACCTTCGATCATTTTTAATAATGTGCTACTATTGTATCTGAGATAATATGGGCACAACCATCATATTAGCTCTAAATGCACACTTTGTATCCCAAGAAAGAAATTTTTTACCTTAATGAAACTCGATCATTGGATCTGGGGATAAGCGAGCGTGATCGTCAGATCTACTTTGACCACAACCCTATTGAAGATCACTTGGTTAAACTTTGACCACTTTCAGTAAAGTTCTACCATTGGATTTGAGTGGGATCAAGTGCAACCATCATATTAGCCTATAATGTGTGAATTATATTCTTTATATCAACTTGATGAAGCACAACCATCATATTTGAGAAAAATTAAGCACCATCATCAATTTTCCTTAGCTTTTGATTACTTTGGAAGAGAACATCGATCGGATCTAAGTGAAATTAAGCGTAGTTATTGGATGAAATTATGATGTGCACTTTTACATCCTCAATGTTTGACATTTTAGAGTCCAAATATTTTGTTGAAATATTGTTTTTGGATCTACTTTGGAGCGTGCACCACTGTCGGATCCTACAAAGGTGCAAGCCTCTTTACCACTCAAAGGGTTCTAATATTTTCTATTAACTCTATGCATGTGTGGCCATTGGATTAACTTGGACTAACCGCAACCATTGATGTCTTTATATGTACACAAAATTTAAATGATGAGCACATATAAGGCTTTCACTTAACCTTAGTTATTTTTGGTGAGCATGCGTTTGTTGGATCAGGGTGGAGTAAGTGCTACCGTTAGATATTTTGAAATTGATCGGTGCCTTAGTAATATGGGTGCATGACCAAAGTTGACTTCTTTGGGGAGCGTGCATCTGTTGGATCAATCCCGGTTAAGTGTAGTCGTGGATCTTCTTTGACCTACAATACTAAAAACCAAATGGTGCATATTTTATTTTTTATTAATCTTTGATTGAGTGAAATTAAAATGGTTATCAATGTGTTAGTACCCTTGTTAATCATGATTAGTAGTTTAATTGATTCTTGAGATGCTAAAATTATCCAATTTTAACACTCTAATATTTTGAGCAAGTACGATCATCTGATTTCATCACAATGGGGCTACCCTTGGATATTTTTTATTTGTATGATACTTAATCAAAGGGGGTGCCTACCCTCAATTTTATTTTATTAAATTTAATCATTTTATACCTTATGTTAAAAAAAAATTGACCATCGCACATTATTGAATTTTTTTTTTTTAACCCTTGGATTTACTTAAGAGAGCGCATCCATCCGATCAAAATGGATTTGAGATCTGCCTTTGGATTTATCAAAAGTGTTTGATGTTTACCCAAAGGGGGTGTGTGACCCTTACTTGCCTTTAATTAATTAATTTGCTTAAGACCTTAGGTTATATAACTTGGACAATGGTCTTTTTTTTTAATTTGTTCTTTAGATAGATTACTTAAGCACATCCATTCAAATTTCAAAGGGTGAGACGCTACCGTCTAGATCTTTGGACCTGCACAACCTTTAATCATAAAGGGGTTCATACCCTCAATTGTTTAAGTGATAATTTTTAACCTTAGACTTGTGTACTTAGGTTTGAATGTTTTAATCAAAATCATCAGTGACCCAAGGACTTAGGGGTTTGATTTAGTAAATATTTCAATAATAAAGATTTATAGCCCATTTAGTAATCAGATGATTTCAATGATCAAGGGAATTTTAGTGAAGGTTTGATTTATTGGATAATATTAACAGTCACAAAGGTAATTCTATTAAGGTTATAGCCATGAATTTAGACTTTATTAAGATTAATATTTTTATAGTTTTTCTTAGAGTTCAAATCATCGAAAATCATTAGAGGGAAATGCAACAAATATTAGCAACATTTGGTAAATTTATTGAAACTAAAATATAAAAATAGGGGTATCTGAAGTTGAGTCAAATTTGGCTCCAACATACGCTCTGACTAGGACAATGTGTTGAAAATATGAGGCACTTGAGAATTCTAAAATCTCCTGGTTTCATTTCTAGCCTTGGATAGAGTTATAAACCATCAAGATTGAATAGAAAAAATATTAAAAAAAAACTTAAAACCAAATACATACAATAAAGTAAAACATGATATCAAAGCAATAGAGTATCCCAAAATACTATTATCCTTAGTTAATTTCAGATCAAAGGATCATAATTTTGAGATCAAATGAGCTTTGTAATATTATTATGATTTTTCTACAGAGTCCTAAGATATGATTATACAAAATGCATCAAAGTCACTTACTCCATCATGACTTGGCTTGGGTGTGTGCTCATACATTCATTTTTATTTCTAAGTCTTTCAAAACTTCATCATGTTTGGAAAATGGTCAAGCCTAATAATTAATTTCACTCTTTAATATTTTTTACCATTTGTAGGGCTCCATTGTTAGTCAAGCCTCCATAGCCTCGGTGGAGATGTTATTGATCCCATATGGTTTTACTCTACTGCTAACGAGGCATATATAGCCTCGGTAGAGGTTTTCCAAGATATATCAAATATAAACTCAATTTGCATCATTTAAATTTTCTCTCTTTTTGAGAAATATTTGGATATAATAAAATTGTGCAATGAGTGTACCTGAGTTAAGGACCAAATTTTGGCTAAAGGATAGAGTGTAATTATTTTTAGCTCAACCATATTACCAAAGATAACTCTGTCCCTTGGACCCTAAAATTTCTTTTAATAGTATTTAGAATGTGAGGCTTTGGTCTGATGTACCAACAACTTTGATTTTACTCTATTTTATCTCATATCATATGACAGTTGCATGAGCATTCAAATTTGAATATTTGTAAGCATCAATAAAAACTAAAATAAATTTCCTCTTCTCTGTTTATATTTAGGGAAAAAATTAGTAAGGAATACTCATCATCCTATGATAATCATGAGAAACAACACAACTAAAACCACACAAAGAAAAACAAAACAAAACAACAATAATAAAATTACTTAACTGACAAAAAAAAAAACACAACATTCCAACAGGAATAGCACTCTATTTTTGGATTTTTTCCATTTTTATTTTTTTTATTATTTTATTTTTTTAATTATATATATATATATTAGGGATTTTAGTCCCTATTGATCCCATGGTAGGGGTTGTAAACCTTGAGATGTATACCATTGATGGGAATTTTCATCATTTCTCCCTCCAAGGTTTGCAACTTGTAAGTGTTTGGACCAATAACTTGAGCTATCTAGTAGGGACTTGTTAGTCTAAAAAGACTACCTCCAACAGATGGCAGATTTTTGTGCAAAGAGACCAACATTTCATTTTTGAGATAGAAGGAAAAGAATTGGCTAAGGCATGAAGGAGGTCATGATTTTACGACATGTCACTTTTTCGTTGTGATATAGCCTGAAAATGTCAGAAAAGGAGGAAAATGTCATGATTTTGTGACATGTCAGGTTTTCACCCGTCACATCATCCCGAAGGAGCCAAAGGAGGAAAATATCATGATTTCGTGACATGTCAGGTTTTTGCCCGTCACAGCCTTTCGAAGGAGCCAAAGGAGGAAAATGTCACGATTTCATGATAGGACTAGTTTTTTCCGACATAAGTGTATTCAACGATAAATAAGATACTATCAAAAGTCTGTGTCAGTAACTAGAAGTAGACAGTAGAGTAAATCAATTCCTAGATTCCTGTTATTTAGAATTTGTTGTTGGGAGCCATGCAAAGGATGTGGAAGCACATTATATTCTGATTGCTTGTAATTGATTGTAGGATCAAAATGTACTAAATATAGAGATTTCCATAGGGTATATATAAGAGTAAACGTAGTCTTAAAAGAGTTTGGCTCTTGGAAATTTACAAGACTGGATATATGTAATTTCAATACAAGCAATAATATTTTGCTTCCATTGGCTTCTGGTTCACATTGTGCAAGTGTATGTATTAGCATTTCTTACTTCTATTTCACATTATTGAAATATAGATTGTGTTAGTTCTAAAATCTAGACTTATGCAAAACATAAATCATATTGCTAGAGTTGAAATCTAATATACGCATGTGTTAGATATACCTCTAAATCATAGTGAGGAATCCATGATTTCTGCAGGAAGATATATTGAATGCCTTGACAAGTAAAGTATATATGTTTATCTTAGTTGTTGTTTAATCTGTACCACATACAAGTTCTAGCTTCGGCTATATTTCCCTCTCTTTTAGTAATAAAATTTTCCCTTTTCCTATAAAAACCATTAAGGAACCAGCCTCCTCTGGAGATTAGACGAGAGATCTCACGATTATTCTCGCCTACTCAATGTTGACAAAATCAAGGCGCAAATAACGACCAAAGGCAGATTTTGTTCCAATAGTTTTTGGCATGCCCGGTGGGACCCAAAATCCCATAGTATTATATAAGGTTTGGTGTTTGTCTTCAATTTCTGTAAAATCTAAATCAAACCACCTGGCGACTCCGTTTGAAGGTATATACCCAAGAAATACCTTATCTATTTATCTGGTTAAGAACTCATGATTATTTTCTTATATGATAACCAGATCTAAAGCAAGAAACTCAGAAGAACCCATTGAGTTCTTCGAGTTACATCTTGGTAGCCTAAGAGTGCATCCTATTTTATCTGCTAGATCGAATCCACCTGCTACCAATATTACCACCCTTGTACCCATTGTGTTGCCTATTTCTAGTATTAATCCATTTTCAACAATTACTAGTAGTTCTATAGTACAAGCACATACAGTTGTTACGATGGTGGCTCCTCCACCACCGACTTATCTTACATGGAATCACATGGGTCCACTGAATGTAGCAGCCCAGAACCCGATCCCTGTAGTGGTATTGAAGGCATTACCTTCATATGATGGGATGGGTAAAACAACATATGAGCATTACCTAGATGTTGCAGCTTTGGCTGCAACTTATAATATCACTCAAGAGGACGTGATGATCAGGTTGCTAGTCATTTCCTTAAAAGGAAAGATGTTATATTGGTACAGAGCACTTCCTCCTCAATCAATAGCAACATGGGCAGAACTCGCTGGTAAACTAGTAGATGAATTCAATCAACATGTAGATCCATTCTCACTACTTAGTCAGTTTACCATCATAAGGAAACATCCTCAAGAGGAAATTGTTGATTTTAATATTCGGTTTAGCCACACTTGGGAAAGAGTACCTGCTGGATTGAAACCGACAACTGAGCAAGCAGTATATTATTATTTAAGAGATTTTGATATAGATATTAGTATGATAATAAGGCAATCACGGATACTCACTTTTCCTACCATTTATCAAGAAGCTTCCATAGCATAAAGGGATCTTATTGCCACGGGGAGATATCTGCCTAAAGCAATAATGCCTATTTTTCCTGATATTCCTCAAGTTCCTAATACTTCTCAAGTCTCGAATACAGGGTTACCAAGATGGAATGGACCACCATCCATCCCTACTTTATATATGCCTCAGAATCCTCTAGCATTACCTCCTATTTCGACCATGCCTGCACTACCTGCACCACCTTCTCAGCCAGTTCCTGAAAATCAGCTCACTATTATACTAGATACGGTAAAAAATCTGGCAAATGATATGACTTCAATGAAAAAAGGGAAGCTGAGAGGAATTTTCAACCAAGAAGGTTTCCTTAGATAACAAGAGATGTAGCGCAGTCAAGTAACAGGGGACAAGAATGATCGAACATTGTTTATGTAAATGAAATAGAAGATTCTGCAGAACCCTCTACAGATTCTGATTACTGGTGCACTACATGTAATGACCCACATGGAGAAAGTTCATGTATGATCCATCAACATTATGTACAGAGTATAGCTATTGAGAAAATAGAAAATAATATGAAAGGGTATGTAAATATCATTAGGGAAACGGATCACAATCTTATGATGTCGACCGTTACAGTTTTAACCAGATCTGGCAAAAAACCTCTGTAGGTAGATCCTAAAGAACTTCAACCTTTGAGTTTTCCTCCAGCTCCACAAGTAGCTCCCAAAGGAAATTCACCCTATGAGAAAATATCTCAAGTTCCTGCACAAAGCCCAAGACAAGAGATTCGTAAAGAATTCACTCCACGAAAGGAAACTGAGACTCAAGATCAAGCAAAGGAGAGATTGAGATTTCCTTCTTTGACCAAAAGATAAAGAACTGAAGCTACTCAAGGATACAAAAATAGATATGATACTTTCACCAAGGAAAGAGAGAAAATTATCGAATCATCTACTTTCAATATAGTTGAAGAAATGAAGAAGACCCCCTCAAAGGCAAGTATGTATGATGCTCTGCAGTTCCCTAGTCAAATTGACCTATTGCAGGAATATTTAAAGACAATGAAAGATAAAGGTAAAATTGTATCAGCTTCAAACACAGTCTAGGCAAATTTGACATCAGCCACTGGAAAAAATAGACCTCCACCCTTTTATTTGTCCCTTCATATGGAAGGATGGGTTGTCCACAATTGCATGATAGATTCAGGTGTTGCTACTACAGTGATACCCAAAGCAGTATGTGATATTATGGGAATGGAATACACTAGGAGTAATCCAGGTGTCTTACAGTTGGATGGAACTCCTATAAAAACTGTAGGAGTAATTAAAGATATTCCCATACAACTCCATAGAATGCCTCAAGTGGTGGTTATACAAGAAGTAATAGTAGTGGATTTGGCACCATATTTTGGTATGTGCTTATCAAGAGAATTCACTACAAAAATAGGAGGATACCTATCCTTAGATTACTCTCATTTAGAAATACCTTTCAAAGGTAGGAGAATTAAAATATTTAATGAGAAACCATCTACTTTTCATGTGGAAAAAATAGGGGAAGCTGAAATCGTAAACATGATGACTGAAGAAATTGGAAAAGTAGATCTAATGGAGGAGACCTTAGAAGATCTTCAATCAGAAGATCAGTTTTCTATGCAGGATTTCAATGCCATGATAGAAATAGAAATAGGAAGTTATTCCATTGAAAAACCAAAAAAGCAATTGCTACCTGCTCTTGAGAAAGATAATTCTCCTAATCAACTGTGGAAGCTTTTCTTTGATGGAGCTAGATGCAAGAATGGAGTTGGTGCTAGAATTGTTCTAATTTCTCCCATGGGAAAGGAAATAATTTTCTCTTATAGACTGACATGGAGTTGTACCAATAATGCAACGGAATATGAAGCGCTTTGTCTAGGATTGAGGAAAGCTAAAAAATTAGGAGTGAAACAGTTACTCATTTTTGGAGATTCAAAACTTATTGTCAATCAAGTCACAGAAAAATGCATCAGTAAACAACACTATTTAAAGGCTTATAGAAATAAATTATGGGATCTTATGGAAGCCTTTGAGGCTCTAAATATAAAGTCTATTCCTAGAGAACAGAATACCCATGCAGATTTACTGGCATCAGTAGGAGCTAATTTTTGTCCTGTCAGTAATGTTATTCAAAAATCCAAAATGGTGAGACTTATATATAGACCCTCAGTTCCAGACAAGAATATATTTTGGCAAGTTTTTGAAAATGATGAACAGATTTTGGATTTTTTAATCCATGAAATGAATTGTTCCAGCAGTAAGAATTTACAAGATGAGGAAGAAGAGGATATGATTCAGTTGAAAAATAATCATATTCCTAGAGGGCTTATCACCCTTGAAAGTTTATTTGATAACAATGATAGAGCTATAGGTCATAAAATAAAATTTGATAAGCATCGGTATAAAGAGGTAGAATTAGAACCAGGAAAAATGATTAAAGTCGGGGTTGGTTGTACAGAAGAAGAATTGAACCAAATCAGAGAATTATGCAAGAAATTTCCTGATATCATAGCCTGGGTGTATAGTGATCTAAAAGTATACAGAAAAGAGATTATCCAACATACTATTGAGTTAGAGGAAGGAGCTAAGCCTTTTAGGCAAAAGCAGAGAATGGTAAATCCAAAGATTGAAATTTTGATGAAACAGGAATTGCTAAAACTTCTTCAAGCTAAAATAGTGTATCCTATTAAACATTCTACCTGGGTGGCAAACTTGGTACCAGTCAGGAAGAAAAATAGAGACATTAGATTGTGCGTAGACTTCAAAAATCTGAATAGGGCATCACTCAAAGACCACTATCCTCTTCCTCAAATTGATCAAATTTTACACACAGTGGCAGGGGCAGAAAGGTTTTCTTTACTAGATGGTTTTTTAGGGTATAATCAGGTTTGGGTCAGAGATGAAGATCAATTCAAGACTGCGTTTACCACAAAATGGGGAACATTTGCCTACTAGAGGATGCCTTTTGGTTTGTCTAATGCTGGAGCTACTTTCCAAAGAGCAATGGATGTAGCTTTTGGTGAACTTTCTAGAAATATTATAGTCATCTATTTAGATGACATGACTGTCTTTTCCCATCAAAAGAAAGATCATATTACAAACCTTGAACAAGTGTTTGAAAAATGTAGGGAATTCGGGATATCTTTGAATCCGAAGAAATCTATATTTGTTGTAGAAGAAGGTATTCTACTTGGTCATGTTATATCTAAAGCTGGATTAGCTATTGATCCTGATAGAGTAAAAGCACTTTTGCAATTATCTCTACCAGTTAATAAGAAAGGTTTGCAATATTTCTTTGGGTAAATAAATTTTGTGCGGAAGTTTGTTGCAGATTTCGCACAGATTGTCAAACCGATGACTGAATTATTGAAGAAATATGCACCTTTCAAATGGACCGATGTAAGAAAAAATGCTTTTAAAAATATCCTGGAGGAAATTGCCCAAGCACCTGTATTGGTTAATCCTGACTACTCACGTGATTTTATTTTATATGTTGTCGGTGAATCAAAAAGTTACGTTGTAGTCCTTACACAGAAAGGGGCAGATAATGAAGAAAGACCCATAGCTTTTCTGAGTTCCACTATGCATGATCATGAGGAGAGATACAGTTTTATTGAAAAGCAAGTTTATGCTATCATGAAATCCTTGAAGAAATTTAAGCACTTTCTATCACAGAGCAAAATCATTGTTTATGTAATTCATCCTGATGTCAAGAATTTTATAATTCAAGGAGAACTTGGTGAAAAAAGAGTTGGTTGGGTGACTAAGATACAGGAGTATGATGTAGAAATACATCCGAAAAAGATAGTAAGAGGTAGAGCCCTATGCCAAGAATTGGCCAAGCAGGCCACAGGAGAGAAAATTGAGCCCCAAGATGTAATGGCTAATACAATCATCAGTCCAGAAGGGGGAGAGAGATTTAGAACACAAGCTTTAAAATACACCCTTCAATCAGAGGGGTTGTATAGAAAAAATATTGATGGCATACTCTTAAGATGTATAAAAGAAGATGAGAAACAAAAGGTGTTAAAGGAATTTCATGGAGGTCTCTCTGGAGGACATTACTCAGGAAGATCCACAACTTTGAAAATACTCCGAGCAGGTTGTTACTGGCCTTCCATTTTTTTAGATGCTTACAAAATCACCAGAAGATGCGAGCAATGTCAAAGGTATGTAGGAAGGAATAGAAATGCTCCTATGCCCTTAAAACCTGTTCAAGTCGAAGAACCTTTCTAGCAGTGGGGGTTAGACTTTGTTGGGGTAATAGAACCAAATTCATCAGCTGGTCATAAGTATATACTTACTGCTATAGATTATTTTACTAAATGGGCTGAAGCTATCCCTACTAAAAAGGTCGATCAAGAAGTGGTGATTGAGTTCGTGGAAAGCTTGATTACAAGGTTCGGTGTACCAGATTCACTGATTACAGATAATGGATCAGCCTTTATCGAAGCAAAAATGATTGAATTTACTAGCAGATATGGTATATATTTAAAAACTTCTTCCAATTATTACCCACAAGGTAATGGCCTAGCTGAGTCTACAAATAAAAATCTTCTCAGAATCTTGAAAAGGACACTAGAAGATAATAAAAGGAACTGGCATTCTTTGATCAATCAAGCGTTGTGGGCTGACAGGATCTCAATTAAAAAGTCCATCAATACATCACCTTATTCTTTAGTCTATGGTAAAGAAGCTATTTTGCCTATTCATATGGAAATACCAACACTAAAATTGCTAAATCAGATAAATGAAGAAGGAGGTCAACCTATGGATGCCAGATTAATGCAACTCTTACAGTTAGAAGAACAAAGAGAAGAGGCTTATAATCATCATCAAAAACATATGGCTGATACAGAGGGATGGTTTAATAAAAATACAACCTGTAAGAAATTTAAAGTGGGAGATCTAGTTTTGAAATGGAATGTGAAGAAAGCAAAGCCAGGCAATCACGACAAATTTGACACTTTTTGGGAGGGTCCTTTTGAAATAATTGCTGAAAAGCAATTTAATTCTTTCCAATTACAGGATCAACAGGGTATGGTTCTACCCATCACAGTGAATGCATTTCACTTAAAACTTTATTTTGAATAAAAGGCGAGAAGAAATCATGTATATAATGTATATTATAGTAAAATATGTAAATATTTTGGGAGTTAGATTTTATTTTTTAGAAATATTTGTTAGTATCCAACAACCAATCAGAAAGCACCAGCGACAGAAATATGGAATTAGAAAGTGGCATATTGTCAGATATATAGGTTCAAATTCAAAATTACCACGTATTTTTTATTGGTGGTGGGAAAAAAAATCATTTTCAAGGGACTTTGAAATGCGTTATTTTCATTAAAAATAGCGTATGGTCAATTGTCGATAGAGATTTGAGATGTGCCACGTGGTCTTTCAATAATTGCATAAAGGAGCCACCTTCGTAAATGAGAAAGCTTTGATAAGTGTAATTCTAATGTATAATCATGGTTCAAGTTCCCAAAACATTCGAAAAGATGTCAAAAATAACGCACAAGGGGATTTGAGCAGATCTAGCTCACCAACCATAATTAATGCACGCCATGCATATGTTCCAAATGACGTAAAACCCTAATTTTGCTCTCGAGTAAAATCTGTTGCGACACTTTCTATTCCTATTTCCCAAGCTTCAGTTCAGAAAAGGAAGTTCAGTGTGACAAAAAAAGAGTTTGAAATAGAAAGAAAGTTCATGGCTCCTAGAAAGAAAGCTCAGAAAACAACAATGGAGGGTCCGTCTGCTTCACCTGCAAAAAGAGGAGAAGAAGTAAGTGAAAAATTTGTTGACCGAGATGCTAGGATTGGAGATATAGTAATGACATGGAAAGACCCAGTAAAAATTTGACAAGGTATTGAAGACAGAATGGCAACTAGGGTTTCTGCGTCTTCACCTGCTACTTTTGCCTTTCATTCATTACTATACTGGTATGTGTATATCCCTGTGCACCCTTGCCCTGAGCTAGTGAAAGCAATTGCAAATTTCTATGATGAAAAGAAAAGGGTAGTTACAAATAAGAGTGGAAGAGTGCTTTTTTCCCTAAACCCAGATGCTTTCATTTCTGCTTTTGCTACTGGATATGTACCCACTTTTTCACCCAAGAATTTTGACCCCGTAGATCAGGAAAAGTATTTCGTTCCTTCTGAAAAAATTAAGAATTTCCTTTATACACAGTTGAGAAATCCACCCAATGGAGGAAAAATGCCTGAAACTCCTATTTCTATAGCTGAGTTTAAAAACCCTGAATTATTTTCTATATTAGCTATGGTAGCAGGGTTAAAAACTGATGAAAAAGTTCATGGGTGGCAAATTGCCTTGGTCAATTGTATATCCAACCCAAAAAATTATGATTCTATGGTCATGGATAAGAGTATTCGACCTATGTTTTTTGACTAGACGGGATATTTATTCAAATAAATACATGAGGGGTTGTCTGCTATGAAGAGAGGTTCTCAGTACTCTTTCTGTTTCTCTTCGTATTTAGTATGGTTGTTATTTTTCTTTATGGCTAAAGAACTAGCTTTCATTTTTGTTAATGATAAAGATGATAAAGGAAGGACTTTACCAGTATATGACTGGACCAATGTATTATATAGAACAGATTCATATTATGATTTCAATAGGGAATTTCTAGGTCCTGCTCTAAAAATAATGTATGGTGAAGTCAGGAGGTTAACCTCTAGAGCTGAAATTGTTTTACAGAATAGACATGCTAAAGAGGGTGATTGGTTTATACTCACCCAGGGAGTTGTGATTAGGTTATATGGTTTTACAAAAAAACCCTTCTTACTCCCACATTATGTTATAGATAGATTATTTGCATTGGAATATGTAAGACAGACAAAATTTATTAATTTGAAATATGGCACGGGTATAGGGAAAACTGGTACTTGTACCATACCTTTTCAACTGGAAGGTATTGTGGTGTCAAAAAGAGGTCAAAATGAGCAAATTGCTCAAGATCTGAGAGATTTGGGGTTAATATAAATTCCTCAAAGATGGAGATATGACCCTCTAGACTGATTTGCAGAGAGATAGGCTATTCTGAATAGAATTCCATTGAAGGTATACCATGCTTCTGTTAGACCAGATATTGAAGCCTATAGAAATAATGATGAAGATGCTCCATTAGAATGGCATGTGGAACAAATGCAGCCATTACCACCATGGCATGACTTTTATGAACATGTGTTGCATTTTGACCCAGGAAATAATAAGGGACATGTATTAACTAAAGGTACTATTGCTAGAATGTAGAAAAAAGGAGCAGATTGGACAATAGGAAAGATTCATGAATGGTGGCTTATGCAAGTACAAACAGATATGATTGATTCAAGGTATCCCATAAAAAATGACCTTGATTTTTAGTAAGATACGACCATTATCAGAAATCTTGGTTGGGAGTTTTTGCTATGAAAATACCTTGAAGTGTTGGTGGTAGCAAAGGGACAAGTCCTGAAGCTGCTAAAAAATAAAATTTTTAACAAGGGAAGGGCAAGAAAATTGCAGTTGAACAATCATTGGTTCAAGCACACACCATGCTAAGAAGTTCAAAGAAAAGAACCACTATGGAGATTTTCACAAAAGAACAAGGAGAAACGTATGGGAAGGCTACCCAAATGATGTTAAAAATGGGATATGAAGGCAAAGGTCTAGGAAAAGAAGGACAGGGGATCACTGAACCCTTGCAAGCTGAAAGAAGAGGAAAATGCTTGGCCTTAGGAGCTGATTCATCTAAAAATAAAGTTCCAATTTCTAAAACTGTTAAGTTTGTTCCCCATCAAGTTCATCTACAGAATATGATGAGGAACCTCTTTGTATGAAGAGGAAGAGGCTAAAGTATATAGTAGAAGTAAAGGAAAAAAGTGATAAAGTTGTTGAAAGAAACCCATTTTTTGAGAAAATCACTCAAAATAATGATGTTAATGTTGCTTCAAGAGGATGAGCAAATTGTTCAGAATAATGATGATAATGTTTTAAATCCAGAAGTTACTGAACAAGAAAATGTCCATATTAGGACTATGGATGATCCAAATGACTTTGCTTAGGAGGATAAAAATGTAAATATCTCTAAAGAAATCATTATGAAACAAGAATATGTGGAACATAAGAGAAGACAACCTGGAGGAATTCCTCCAAATGTTGAAATTATAAATCTCGAAGAAATTATTGATGATGAAGATGGAATTGATAACAACAAAGATGTCGAGGTCCCTACTCAAGGTGAAAATCTAGATCAGATGGTGACAGAAAGAGACCAAGACCATGGAGAAGGAGATCAACAACATCAAGCATCTCAAGCAGACAAAGGTATGAGTTCCTTTTTCTTTCAATATTTTCTCTCTACTTATTCCTACAATAATGTTCCTTCCATTTCTGGTTCAAAGAAAGATATAATGTTCCCCTTGAATTCGTGTTTTCTTCCCCAGAATCAGAATTATTTTCTCATCTTCAATCTAAAGTCGATTCTGAGTTAATCCCAAATCCATTTCTCTCTAGCGCTAGTATCCTAACAATTAAGTCAATATCTACTCTAAATGATGAAGGTCACCCTACCCTTTCAAAATTAAAATATTTAAGAAAAGCAAATAAAAATGCTTTAGACTGGTGGACATCTCGTACTGTTGAAGATTCCAGAGCTCCCACCCGCATTCAAGAAATTATTTCCCTGGATCCTAGTACGATGCAAAGAAGGAAGCTAAAATTAACACCAGTTTCTAAGAAATCGAAGAAGGACATGACTATTGAATATTACCAAGTAGAAGATACAGCTGAAGATATTACTCAGCTACACATGTCAGAAGAATGGGGTAAATCTCAGGCCCATTTTGGAATGATTTACTTACATGGAGAGTTTTTCAGAGAAAATTTTGTCAAGGAACAAGAGGCCAGGAAAGAATTAGAATCTATTCTACAAGAACATAAACTGATGGAAAAGGCCTTGAAATTGGAGGCAAAGAGGTGGGAAGATAGGTTTGGTGAGGCTACCAATGAGGCAACCACATTCAAAGAAAAATTGAAAGAAGTTGATGTACAGATTCACTCACTGAGTCTACAAGTCCAACAACTCCAGCAATAGCTGGTTGAAAAACAAAATATTCCAGCTAGTTTTTCAAAAGAGAAGGCCAAGGCTATGAGAAAATAAATGCTCGAAGATGTATTGGCATTGAGCCTTAAAGCAAGGCCCTTGTTATTATACTTGGCCAAAGTAAAGGAAGTGATTGGAGTAGTTGGCGAAGAATTGAGAGCTTCAATAAAAATTTTACAGGAACGGTCAGATGCGGCCACAAAGATTCAAGTTTTATCAAAAAAGATGCCCGAGAGTGTTGTTGCTAAGGTCCGTAGCGAAGCCTGGTCTCAGGCTAAGATTGCAGCTAAGAGTTTCTTCAGGAGACTGAAACTAGTAACACAGGGTGATAAACTCCTTCAAGAGTTAGAAGCCGAAGCACAAGGGTTAGTGACACATTTGAATTTGGCCAATAAATGTGGGCTTCCCTATTTATGGGATGATGATTCAGAAGTATTGAGTGAAGATGCCCTAACACTATCCCTTAAAGCTTTCATAGAATATGAGTCAGAGATAGAAAACTGGGAGGAGCCTATAGAGGAAATGCTGGTATTTACCATGGTACAAAACCTTACACAGATTAAGTCTTGCCTGCAAGAAATGATTTTGAGAAACAAGGTAGTGTCCCATGATAAAGTTGAAGAATTGCAATATATATATCAATTGTTTATGGATTCTTCAGATCTAGAAGATGAAGACTGGAAATAGGTTTGCCTCACATACAATGAAGTGATTAAGAAGATAGAAAAAATGAATAAATACAAAAATGATAATCTTCGACAGCAGATAGAAGGAGGAACAAGTAGCCCACCTTGAACTTTGTTTAAATTATCTTCAGTTGTTAATGTATTTTTAGTAAAACATCCATAAGCTATAAAAATACCATGTACAGGTAATGCGTTACTTTTGCATTTCTTCTTGAATATTCTTTCCCATAAAAATCTCCTCTCCTGTATTTATTTTTAACTCTGTTTCCCAATGGATGAAGGTCCTGGATTCTAATATTTTTGCCAGCAAAATTTCCCTGGAAGGCACCAAGAATGTTAGTCTAAAAAGACTACCTCCAGCAGATGGCAGATTTTTGTGCAAAGAGACCAGCATTTCATTTTTGAGACAGAAGGAAAAGAATTGGCTAAGGCATGAAGGAGGTCATGATTTCATGACATGTCACTTTTTCATTGTGATATAGCCCAAAAATGTCAGAAAGAGGAAAATGTTACGATTTCGTGACATGTCAGTTTTTCACCCGTCACAGCCGCTCGAAGGAGCCAAAGGAGGAAAATGTCATGATTTCACGACATGTCAGGTTTTCACCCGTCACAGCCACCCGAAGGAGCCAAAGGAGGAAAATGTCATGATTTCGCGACATGTCAGGTTTTCGCCCATCACAGCCACCCGAAGGAGCCAAAGGAGGAAAATGTCGTGATTTCACGACAGGACTAGTTTTTGCCGACATAAGTGTATTCAGCGATAAATAAGATACTATCAAAATTCTGTGTCAGTAACTAGAAGTAGAAAATAGAGTAAATCAATTCCTAGATTCCTGTTATTTAGAATTTGTTGTTGGGAGCCATGCAAAGGATGTGGAAGCACATTATATTCTGATTGCTTGTAATTGATTGTAGGATCAAAATGTACTAAATATAGAGATTTCCATAGGGTATATATAAGAGTAAACGTAGTCTTAAAAGAGGTCGGCTCTTGGATGTTTACAAGACTGGATATATGTACTTTGAATACAAGCAATAATATTTTGCTTCCATTGGCTTCTGGTTCACATTGTGCAAGTGTATGTATTAGCATTTCTTACTTCTATTTCACATTATTGAAATATAGATTGTGTTAGTTCTAAAATCTGGACTTATGCAAAACATAAATCATATTGTTGGAGTTGAAATCTAATATACGCATGTGTTAGATATACCTCTAAATCACAGTGAGGAATCCATGATTTTTGTAGGAAGATATATTGAATGCCTTGATAAGTAAAGTGTATATGTTTATCTTAGTTGTTGTTTAATTTGTACCACATACAAGTTCTAGCTTCGGCTATATTTCCCTCTCTTTCAGTAATAAACTTTTCCCTTTTCCTATAAAAACCATTAAGGAACCAGCCTCCTCTAGAGATTAGACGAGAAATCTCACGATTATTCTCGCCTACTCAATGTTGACAAAATCAAGGCGCAAATAACGACCAAAGGCAGATTTTGTTCCAAAAGGACCATTCCACTTGGGTTCAAGTTTTCCTTTCTCACCATGCTTATAATTTTTGGAATCCTAGTAAATTACTACATCACCTTCATAGAATGGAGTACCTTTTGTTTTCTTGTTAAATGATTTCATAGTTTATTTAGTTTGATCAATTATTCTATCTAAGGTCTCTCTTCTTTGTTCCTACAACTGGACAATTTGGTCTAATCTTCTCTATAGGGCATCAGGGTTCTCATGGTCTTGTAACAAGAGGGAAAGTACTAATTTTTCTGTTCTTTGGGGTAAAAGGACATTCTCTCCATATACCATTTTGTAGGGATTTCTACTTGTATTTCTCTTTAATGATAACCTATCTGCCCATAAAGCAAATTTTAACTCACTATACCAACTCTTCTTATTTTTACCCAATGATCTCTTAATTCTAGTAATTAAATTTTTATTTGATGACTCATCTAGACCATTTTCTTAAGGATAATAATTTGCAAACTAGTATAGTTCTATTCCATACTTAGCATAGAATTTTACCATATCATATGAGACAAAATAGTGTCCATTATATGTTACTATCTTTTGAGAAACCCCAAATATGGTCAAAATGCTTTCTTATAAGAAATTTATAATAGTTTTAGATGTAGAAATTTTTAGCAAAGTAGCTTCTACCCATTTGGTGAAGTAATATATTGCAGTTATGATCCATTTATATCTACCTAATGAGTTTGGATTAATTTCCCCAATTAGGTCAATATTTTATTGGGTGAATAGTGCTTCTATGATTACTGGTTTGAGAGGCATAGCAGCCACGTGCTTCTTACCTGCAAAAACTTGATAGTTATGGCAACTTATTACATATTGATATACATATTTAAAGAGTGAAGGCCAATAATAACCTGCTCTCATAATTTTATTATTTTTAGCTTTAGGAAAAAAATGTCATCCATAGAAACCATCATGAAATTCTTTCATTATTTCTAGGACTTCACTTTCATACAAGTAGACTAATAACACACCATCAAGGTGTCTCCAATAGAGCACACCATCCTACACATGATATTTTTGTGTTTGTAGTTTTATTGATCTTATTATTTTAATTGCCATATCCTTTGGGAAGGATAGAGTTTGTAGATATGCTAATATTTCATCATACCATTTACATTCAACATTATTAATTTTCTTTATGGCATACATATCATCTACTATAATGATATTATTAGAGTCTTCTCCTTTATATGCTAGGTATTTTTCTAAGCCTTGCCCTCTTACAGTTTTGACTATTTTGAATTCTGCATCATACTGTAACAATTTTACCATCCACCTTGTAGGCCTTCCTAGTGGTTCATACTGGGTGAAGACATTTTTTATTGTTATGAAAGGGATACAGTAGTAAACCTTATTTGAAATGAATATACCTTTGAAATATTCTAAATATTGAATCATTGCATAAGCATGTTTTTTCAATAGGGTATATTTAAGGTGCGTGCCTTTCAATCCTAAACTCATGAAGGTTATTGGCCTTTCATTATCTTCATCATCCTTTTGAGAAAAGACTACAACAATGGAATTTTTATATGCAAATGAATAGATATTGAAATATTTTGAGTAATTGAGGTAGGTTAAGGTTGGGGTAGTAGAAATGGTCTCTTTTATCTGTTTAAAAGCTTTCACACTTTCTGTTGTCCATTTTATTTCTCTAGTCTTTTTTAACCATGTCATTTATAGGTTTGGTCATCTCTGCAAAATTTGGAATAAACATTCTAACAAAATTGATTTTGCCAAAGAATGACATGACTCCTTTGATGTTTCTATGAGGGGGAATTTTTGAGATAGCTTCTATTCCTTTTGGATTTATACTCACCCATTTTTCTAACACTATGTGTCCTAGTAAATTTCCTTGTGTTTTTCCAAATATGCACTTTTTAGGGTTTAGAAAAATTCCAAATTCTTTGCACCAGAAAAATACTACAACAAGATGTTCTAAATGGTCTTCTAGATTTTAGAAAATATTGTTATATCATCCAGATACACTACTACTATTTTAAACATAAACCCTTTAAAGAAAAAATCCATTGCTCTCTAAAATGTAGCACATGTATTCATTAGACCAAAAGGTATTCTCAAATATTCAAAGATGCCCCAAGGTGTAGTAAATGTTGTATTATGTCTATCTTATAGATTAATCTGTATCTAATTATATCCAAAATTCCATCTAATAGGGACATTCTAGATGAACCAACTACAGCTTGCAATAATTGTTCCATATTATGCAATGGATAATTGTCTTTTAAGGAGCTTTTATTCATGTTTCTAAAGTCTACACAGAGTCTAATATCCCTATTTTTATTTCTAACTAGTACTAAATTGGATATCCAAGATAAGAATTTTACCTTTCTTATGATCTTAGAATATTGCAATTTGTGTACCTCTTTTTGCATTATTGGATGCAAGGTAGGGTTATACTTCCCCTGTTTCTGTTTGAAAGGCTTGAAATATTTGTTCAGAGTTATTATATGTGACATTACATCAATTTTGAAGGTTTTAAGATCTTTATATGTTCGAGCAAAATGTTCTTTATTTTTCTTTAGAAAACTTACATACCCATATTTTTCCTTTTCTTGTAAGGCTATGTCTATGTTCACTATTTTGGGCTATTTAACTGTACTAATATTAATATCTTTAGCTATAGTCTCTTTCAAGAGAGGTTTGAAAGCTTTATAAAAAATCATCAAATAAACTTTCCAAAGAAACTAATCCTTTTGGTATTCTATTTGTTTTCAGTTGGATTACTTTAACTAGTTCTCTTATTTGATATTTTAATTTTTTTTCATCATTTTCATCACAAATTACATCAGCATACTGATTTTGTAATATCATGAAGTCTTTTCTATCCACATCATCTTGAAAGACTTGTAAGTAAACAATGTTATCTGGTATAGAAGGCTTATACACTGAAATGGTTGGCAACCTGTCCATATATTCTATAGTAATTTTTGGATGATCTAGGCTTGATGCATTTATAGCTAAGAGGTCAAAAACTTGATTTTGTTCTCTAGAAATATATGAAATATTGAAATCTAAAAATTTATCAATATCATCCAATACTATAGTTATATGTTTTTTAACCTATGATGCTTATTTTGATACATTTCTCTTATCTGCTGGATAATTAATTTTGCATCTCTTATTACAGTCAGGTAATTTATTCCCAATTCTTTGGCTTGCCTCAATCCTAGCAATAAATCCTCATACTCATATACATTATTGGTGTAAGGGAATTCTAGTCTGTAAGGAATACCAAGGCAATTTCCTTTTATGTCAGTCAAATAAACTACTATACCTTCTCCGGATTAGGATTTAGCTCCATTGAAAGTCATTGTCCACATTTCTTGTGTTAACACTTTGTCTAAATCATAATCAACCATCTTCATGACTTTTGGATCCATATTTTTGGCCTCTGATACTTTTACCAAGAATGGGTTATGCCATATTGAATATACTCTCATTCATTTTTCTTCCATTGAATTTACCAAGTTTATCATAATTTCATCTGTTTTAATTAACTCTATAGAAAATTTATTAAAAGGTTCTCTTCGTAGAGTTATATTTTCTTTTCTTGACATTGGTATGGTAGCATAAGACCAATCTAGTTAAATTGAGACTCCTAATTATTTTTCCTAATGTCTGCTTAGTATTAGTGAGAAGAAGAGATCAACATCCACTACTGCAACATCCATTATTATACATTTCTTGGGGTGTTGGTCTAGGAAAACCAATAATCCAGTTATCACTCTAATTCAAGGTACGTGTCTATTGTCCATTACTGAAATAGGGGCATAATATCTTGTATATATTAAACTCATTTTGTTAGTTATCATCTTGGGCATAATATTGTGTGAAGCTCCACTATCCAGCATACAATTATGAATTACATACCTCTATCCTTAATCTAAATTGTATCTTAATGACACATAAAAGGATCTAACAGAGGATGGTGACCTTGTATCGTGTTGATTTTATCTAGCAGCATGGAAATATGGGTATTATTTTTGTTCAATTAATCAAAATTCTCTACAAACCTGTTCTTTGTATTGCTAAACTTTCATAAGATCACCAAATGTAATATTAAATTTTTGTTTACTAAGTTCTGACCCAATGTCAAATTCAATATTTTTTACATCTAGTGGTTTTTTGCATTCTTACTTAGGTGTTTCTTATTCTAACTCTACTAGATCAGGGATGACATTTTTGGGGATTCCATTAGTTTTCTCTTTATTAATATTTTTTTTTTGGAGGATTGTTTTCTAGTTTCACTGGTAGATTTTTTTTTTGTTTTATCAAGAATTGTTCTATTTCTTAAATTTAAAGTGTGGATGGCTTCTAATTCCTTCACTTCTTTAGTAGTGGATATTAATTTCCATTGCTTCATTTTCTCGTACCTTGACTCATGTGATTTTTACAATATTTTGGCACCTTCAGCTTCTAATATCTGAGGATGATGATTTGAAGCATACTTGTCCATGTTCTCTTCAAAGAGACTTGATTTAGACTCATCCTCTAGAGATCAATAGATATTAATACTTATGTCTTCTTTTGAATCATCATTAATATATATTGTGTTATTTAAGTAAATACCACACCCTTCTAGGTTATAGGGGCATCACAGGTTGAACAAAAGTAAGGAAAATATTTTGTTATGTTAGTAGATAGCATGGGATTTGGAACATTGTTCTAATCTCTGTTAGATTCTCTATTTCTCCAATTATTGTTCATGTTGTTCCTATTTCTATTTCCTTCTTCAGAGCCATTGTTGTTTCCCCAATTCCTATTGAAATTTTTCTTGAAGGGAGAGTGATTATCAACATGAGGCCTGTCTAGTTGTGATGGCTCACCATTATTTCCATTATTTCTATTATTTATTTCTATTCTTTCTAACATGTTATTCATGGTATTAAACATCTCAACCATGTGATTGGTTAATTTCTTCATTCTTTCTACTTTAGTTCTTCTTTGTAAATTAAAAGCTACTCTTTTGGGACTTTTTTAGGTTGATTTGTCTCTAGAGAATAAGGTTTCATTTTACCACTATCTAGAATATTTATTTTGATATCAATCACTTTATCCATGCATTCATCAATAGTGGTGGCTTTTTCTTGCCTTAATTCATAATTGAATTCTCCTTGGAAAGCATTTTATAGAAGCAAATTGACTGGATGTCACTAGGCCCGAGGTTTGAAAAACACAAGCTTATACTGAGAGGGGGGTGAACAATATAATACAATTTTTAATTTTCTCTCCCAATCAATATTATGCAATGTATATATAGAAATATCAATAATAGTAATAAAACCAATGCACAAATCACCACACACAATAGAGACACCAAATTTACGTGGTTCACCCAATGTGGGCTAATCAGACACTAATACCCTAATCAAGTTTATGGATATTTATCCACAAGAGAACTCCTTTCTCCGTAGCTCTAACTAGTGATATTCTAGAAGAACTACTGCCCCCACTGCTCTGGCTAATGGATCTCTATCCACTAAAGACACTTGTACTCACTTCCTTGGCTAATGGATCTCTATCCACTAGAGACTATCATCCTCTATACTTTGTCACCTTCAAATATCTATCTTAAATCTACACTAAAAATAGTCCTTTTGTCTAGCACAAATCTGATCAATATCTATCTCTAGTCTAGCACAAACTTGTACTCAAATATGCACCAAAATCTATCCTTGAATCTACACTAAACACGGTCCTTCAGTCTAGCACAAATATGTACTCAATCCATGTCCTTTTATCTACACTAAACACAGCCCTTCGGTCTAGCATAAATCTATCCTCAATATCTATCCTCAAGCCTTAACATAAATATTACTCAATCTCAAATCAACTCTACTAGATCTGCCCCAAACCTTATCTCAAAGTTTGAAAAAATCAATCAATCAACTCTGCTCTCAAGTCTTCTCAATTACTTGTCTCAAATCTACCTTGTAAGGTTCCACAAAATCTCACAAAAATCTATCCACAAGTCCTTTTTAGAACTTGTTCACTATGCTCAATAAGTATTGTCCTCAAATTCGTATTGTAAGCTTCCACAAAATCTTAGACCAATTTGTCCATAGGTCTTCTCTATAACTTGTCCAATATACTTAATAAGTCCTCATTAGAACTTATCCAAATCTACTCAATAATTCCTCACTAGAACTTATCCAAATCTACTCTCAATCAATATTGTAAGCTTCCACAAAATCTCGCACAAGTCTTCTCAAAGACTTACCTCAAATATGCTCAACAAGTCCATACTAGAACTTTTCCAATCTCATAGAAACATAAAGAGAATTTTTAGAGACTCAAAATGCTTCACATTCATCACAATTATCAATAACTTTCAATCTCTCTCTTAGAAACATATAGATAATTGTTAGGGACTCAATATGCTTTACATTCACCACAACTCTCAATCACTTTCAATCACTCTCTTAGACACATATAGAGAATTGTTAAAGACTCAATATACTTTACACACAAAAATCTCAATCACTTTCTCAACTCAATTCAAACTATAGAATAATTTGTTTCATAGAACTTGAACAATCACTTCAACATATTCACTTGACTAGGCTCAATCAACTTTACTCAACCAATCACTCAATGAAATAATCCTTTCTCACAAACCCTAGTCCAACCACATGAACACTCACTCAATGTTCCCAACAATGCTTATCAACCAATCTCACATAACAATGATACTCATGTTATTTGCAAACCCTAGTTCAAGTTCTTCACTCAATTTAACCACTTCAACAACAATGCTTATAAAAAAAGGTTTTATCAAAAACTCTTTTTTTTCCAGAAAACCTTGAAGCATTAAATCAAAACACTCTCAACAATGCTAATCAAATAATCCTTTTCACTCCAACTTTTCATACACAATTTTCAACAATCACTCACTAGGAATAATATGCCCATACCTTTTGTTGGATGTAAAAGTGCCTTTGAAAAAACCTGTCTTAATAATAATTTTCCCGAAAGGGGTTTTGGTGAGATTCGATTTGCCGTCTCCTCAATCCTAAGTGCCTTAGTGCTTGGAAGCCCACTGCGTGGGATACTAATACCCATGTGAAGGAAGGAATAGTACCTTCCTCTTATGCATCCGTCATCATTTAACTTTCTACAAAACTTGCACACTCTATCTCCGCTTTGGACATAGTGCAATTCATAAGGCTTGCAATAATATTCAAAGGCATGGAAAATCTCTTGTAAGGTGGGTAGTCCCCCTTTATATACAAGTTTTAATTTTCTTCTCACATCAGCACTTTGTAATTTGAAATCAAATTTTGAATTTTAATTTAATAACCCACCTTAGGGTTATTTACCTTTACTTAAATTAATTAATAATTAATTTTAAACTTCCTTTGTATAATATTATAAAATAATATTATAATATTATAATATTATTCACTTGGGCTTCTTTTTGAAATTTATGCCAAATCTAACTTCCTAGAATCGGGTCTTGAAACTGAAACTGAATTATCCTTTTATATTTATTAGAGAACCTAAAACTGATGTTGCCCACTGAAAATGCCATTAACTAGTGTTGAAATTTTGACATCAATAACCACTCACTCTTGACATCAATGATAACTCATCACTCAAAATTTCCAACAATATCCCCCTTCATCATTGATGGAAACCCAAATTCTTTTTACCAAAACTTGACCTTTTTCCTATTATGCTCCCCCTGGGAAACTTCTCCCCTAACTCAATGCTCTCTCCTTAAACCAAATATCTCTCCTTTTGAGAGCAATGGCAAAGGGTCACCTTTGGGGCTCAGGGATAAGAAGTAATCTCTTAGCTTAGCCCCTCCCCCACATCCTCTTGAGGTGGTTAATTCTATGGTGGGAGTATTTCTACTCCTAACAAGCACTGGTATTTACCTTTGTCCTCTTTCCTTCTTATATGATCCTTCTGATTCCTTTGACTGTTCCTCTCCATGTCCATGTCCTTTTTCTTGTCCATGTCCATATTCTTGTTCTTGTTCATGTCCATATACATATTCCTATTCATGTTCCTATTCCTATCTTTGTTCTGTTCATATTCATATTCTTGTTCCTGTTCCTATTCCTGTTCATGTTCATGCTTGGTTCTGGAATGTCTGCTCTACACCACTTTGTTGTATGTCCATCATTATTCCACTTATAACACTTAATTTTAATATTGCTTGGAGGTGCAAATTTCTTAGGATTTCTCCTAGTGAAGCCATATACTTTTCTATAATGAACCATGTAATCCATTGTCTTGTGACCAAACTGATTACATGAGTAGCAATACCCATGGAAAAGTTGTTTGTTTATAAAATTCCAATTTTTCTATATTTCATGTGTCCTACACTATGAATCCATGTACCCAAACTTGTGACATGAGAAACATATTCCATTGAAATTTCCTTGTCTTGACCTCATTGGTCTCTTAGTTTCTCTTAACCTATTCTGATTTTTGTTCTATCTCTTTCTTCTTTGTGTATTGTTCCTTTCCTTGTTGAATTTTTTGTTGTCCAACTCATCCTAAAAATTCTCACTTTCTCTTAAACTGTCTTCTTCTAAAGTTTCTTCTTCTTGAGAACTTGAGGTTGACTCTTCTTCTTTTTTCTTTTGAGTCTATTCAAAACCAAGACCTGTTTTATTTGTTGACCTTACATGTACCTTGATCATCTTATCCATAATATTTGAACTCTTTCCAAACTTGTGTAGCTTATCCTTGAATTTTTTTAAATATTCCCTTAGTATAACTACTTCTTGTTCTAACCTTTCACATTCTAATACATTTACTTATAACTTATCCTTGAACTTATTTGTCTTAGCCATTGACTTGTTTAGATCCTCTATAAGTTTTCTTCTCTCTTCATCGCAATCTTGAAACTGAAACTCAAGTTTAGAGTTTTTCTTTTTTACCTTCTTTAATGTGTCAAGAACATAAATGATTTATGCCTTAAGATCAAATCCATATTTTTTTTATTCTTCCTCTATTTGTTTGCCTTTGTCTACATCTTCATTTTCTTTTGAATTATCTTCTATAGGATCACCTTCTTCTTCTTCTAGTGCCATTAGAAAATTTTCTTCTGGTCCTTCAAGTGCATCCTCATATTCATCATCACTAGAACTAAAACCATTACTTGTACAACTATCTTCAAGATGTTCAAAGTTACCACATCTAAAACACTTGAGAATTATTGATGACCTTTTCTTGACTTCTTATTTTTCTTCAATCATAAATAGGACTTCATATTTATCATTATCTGAAAATCTATTATTACTATCACTTGAGTACTTACATGCCTTTTCTGCATAGTAGCTCCTCTTTTGTCTTTGAAATAACTTTTTTCCTTGTTTGCTTTGTCCATCCTTGCCTTTCTTTTGGTACTTGTATTTTTTTGATTCCCTGTTCCTATGATCCTGTTTTTCTTCATCATTGTTATTTTTAGCTTCTTGAAAATCAATTGCATAGTGACCATACTTTCCAAAATTGAAACATCTAACATATTTTACATCTTTTAATCTTCGTTAATCCTTGTTCCTTCGACTATAATTAGATTCTTCATAACTGGATGACTCATTTCTTGATTTTGACTTCTTACCCTTTGTATTCTTAATTTCTTTGAAGGTTGCTTCCTTCTAGGGATTAGGTTCTTTTGTTATTAACTCAAAAGTTGTAAGAATACCAAGCAACATATCTCTTGTTAAATAATCACCATCCTTTGCTTCTTTTATAGCTAAAATATTTTCACTAAGCCTTATTTGAAGAGACCTTAAGTCTTATCACAAACATCTGATTCATCCACATTAAGCCCAAGTATTTGCATGGCATTAACAACCTCATCTACTAGAAGTAGATAAGTACTAATGTTTTCCTCATCCTTCATTCTTAATTCTTCAAATTGTCCTTTGAGATTTTGTATCTTTGCCTTTTTGACACTTTTATATCATTCATATATGCTTTGCAACTTATCCCAAATTCCTTTTGCATCTCTACAATGTATACCCTTTATTGATTATGTTTTATACAAACCTCTCAAAAGTGCATTCATTGCTTTTGAATTGTAATGTTGCAGAACCTTGCCTTCCTTATCTGTAGGTGGATCAACTGGTGGTATGTATATATTTTCAACTACTTCCAAATTTCATTGCCAAGTGCCATTAGGTGAACCTTCATTCTAATAATCCAATATATATAATCAAATACATCAAATATTAGTGTTTAATTATCTAAAGACACATTCTTAGTATCCTTTATGTTCTTGAAAGCTTTTCCTTCAAGTTGTTAAACTCTTCCGAAGGAACCCGCTTTGATACAAATTGAAGAACACAAGCTTATACTGAGAGGGGGGTGAACAGTATAAGACACTTTTTACTTTTATTTCCCAATCAATATTATGCAATATATATATAGAAATATCAACATCAGTAATCAAAGCAATGTACAAATCACCACACACAATAGAGATACCAAATTTACATGGTTCACCCAATGTGGGCTACTCCATAGAGAAAATATTTCACTAAATTTTTCTCAATCAATTTCTTAGGAATCCTTTCCCTACTACAATGTTTATGGATATCTATCCAAAAGATATACCAATACCCTAATAAAGTTCATGGATATCTATCCACAGGAAAAATCCTTTCTCCTTAGCTCTAATTGGTGATCTTCTAGAATAATTGCTACCCCCACTACTATGGCTAATGGATCTCTATCCACTGAAGACACCTATCCTCACTACCTTGGCTAATGGATATCTATCCACTAGATACTATCATCATCTATAATTTATCCCCTTTAAAGATCTATATCAAAACTATACTAAACACAGTAATTTGATCTAGCACAAATCTTCTCAATCTCTATCTCTGGTCTAGCACACATATGTCCTCAAATCTACACCAAACTCTATCCTCAAATCTGCACTAAACATAGTCCTTCAGTCTAGAACAAATATATCCTCAATATTTGTTCTATGATCTGTAGTAAAAATAGTCCTTCGGTCTAGCACAAATCTATCCTCAATCTCTATCCTCAAGCTTTAACACAAAGCTTGACTCAATCTCAAATCAAATCTATTGGATCTGCCCTAAACCTTAACTCAAGGTTTGAAAAAATCAATCAATCAACTCTGATCTCAAATCTTCTCAAAGACTTATCTCAAATATTCCTTGTAAGCTTCCATAAAATCTCACACCAATATGTCTACAATTCCTTTCCAGAACTTGTCCAATCTGCTCAATAAGTCTTTTCCTCAAATCTGTATTGTAAGCTTCCACAAAAGCTCAGACTAATCTATCCATAAGTCCTCTATAGAACTTGTCCAATATTATCAATAAGTACTCACTAGAATTTTTCCAAATCTGCTCAATAAGTCCTCACTTGAACTTATCCAAATCTACTCTCAATTAGTATTGTAAGATTCCACAAAATCTCACACAAGTCTTCTCAAAGACTTACCTCAAATCTGTTCAAAAATTCCACACTATAACTTATCTAATATCATAGAAACATAAAGAGAATTGTTAGAGACTCAATATGCTTCACATTCATCACAATTCTCAATCACTTTCAATCGCTCTTAAAACATACAGAGAATTTTTAGAGACGCAATATGCTTCACATTCACCACAATTCTCAATCACTTTAAATCACTCTCTTAGAAACATATAGATAATTTTTAGAGACTCAATATGCTTCACACTCACAAAACTCTCAATCACTTTCTCAACTCAATTCAGAATATAGAATAATTTATTTCATAGAACTTGAACAATCACTTCAACACATTCACTTGACTAGGCTCAATCAACTCTATTAAACTAATCACTCAATGAAATAATACTTGCTCACAAACCCTAGTCCAACCACATGAACACTCACTCAATATTTCTAATAATTCTTATCAACCAATCTCACATAACAATGATACTCATGTTCTTTGCAAACCCTAGTTCAAGTTCTTCACTCAATTTAACCACTTCAACAACAATGCTTATAAAACAAGGTTTTATCAAAAACTCTTTTTATTCCAGAAAACCTTGAAGCATTAAATCAAAACACTCTCAAAAATGCTAACCAAACAATCCTTTTCACTCCAACTTTTCATACACAACTTTCAACAATCACTCACTAGGAATAATATGCCCATACCTTTTGTTGGATGTAAAAGTACCTTTGGAAAAACCTGTCTTAATCACAATTTCCTACTTTCCAATTTCAATGGTTAAACACAACAATATCACTTCAACACTTTCTCAAAAATATTCCTTTAGACACAAAATAATCACAACTCAATTTATGCCTTATTGCTCCCTTTAAAAATAACACTCATCATACATGAAATAATTACTTGGATACACCTTATAAACTCCAACTCAAAATAATGTCTTAACACCATAAAACATCAACCAAACACCTCACTATCCTTTCAAGCACTTTGAGCAAATAATATTAAAAATATAATTTTGCAAACCCCTTATAACTCCCCTTTCTACCTTAGAAACCAATTATAATATGCAAAAATTAATTTCTAAATGCTCAAACTATATTCTCGAAATTTTTGATGCCCAAGATTAAAGCATACCTCTTTCTTCCCCAAAAAGAGGTTTCTGTGAGATTCGATCCACTGCATACTCAAGCCTAAGCATCTTAGCACTTGGGAGCCCACCGTGTGGGCTACTAATGCCCATGTGAAGGAAGGAAGAGTCCTTTCCTCTTAATCTTTTGCCATCGTTTGACTTTCTAAAACTCGCACACTCTATCTCTTCTTTGGATGCAGCGCAATTCATAAGGCTTGCAATAATATTTGAAGGCATGGTAAATATTTTGTAAGGTGGGTAGTCCCCCCTTATATACACGTTTTAATTTTCTCCTCATGTCGACGCTTTGTAATTAGAAATCGAATTTTGAATTTTAATTTTAATAACCCACCTTAGGGTTATTTAACCTTAGCTTAAATTAATTTATAATTAATAATTAATTTAAATAACTTTATAAGTTAAGTAAATTAACTAATAAATTAATTTTATACTTACTTTGTATAATATTATAAATAATATTATAATATTTTTCACTTGGGTTTCTTTTTGCACTTTAGAACAAATATGACTTCCTAGAACCGAGTCTTGAAATTGAAATTGAATTATCCTTTTGCATTTATTAGAGAACCTGAAACTGATGCTGCCCACTGAAATTGCCACTAACTAGTGTTGAAAGCTTGACATCAATGGCCACTCACTCTTGACATCAATTCCAACTTCACTCAAAATATCCAACAAGGTTAACAGGTATTTTTTTCATAGTTTCGAAAAACCTTATGTTAAAATCATTGACAACTTCATTTTCCTTTTTCTTCATAGTGGCTAACTCATTTAACAGGGATTGTTCATTTTTCTTCTCTGAATTTCTTTAGAAACACGATTTCCATTTTATCAAAATTTAGAATATCATTGGTTGGGAGAGAGCTGAACCACTCCCTGGAATCCTTTTCTAAAGTTTGTAGGAATAGCCTTAGGACTACATATTCATGTTATACGTCTAATATATCCAAAGCATATTAGAAACTTTTAATATGATCTTTTCGAGTTACTGCATTATTTCCTAAAAACTTGGGCAAGTACTTATGGGATTTATTTAGTAGGGCATTCAAATTTATAGGTAAAAAAAAAGGTCTGTACCTATTAGTTCTCCACAACTAAACATTATTTTGATTTGGCTGAGCCATGGTGACTGTAGGTGTAATGGGATTTGGATTCATAGAAACACTACCTACAAGAATATGGGGTTGGGTAATCTTAATATAATAATCTGAATTATCTACCATAGTATTACTATTAGTTGGGCAATGAGAATAATCAAATGCATCATCTACAACAAAATTTAACCCACTATTAACAACTATTTATGTAGCAGTGATATTCTAATTTCTATTTTTCTTCACGTACTTTCTACTTGTAGGACAAGATTTAATTTCATGCATAGTACTCTTAAGAAGTGGTACTTTTTTATTATAGGTAAGTACCTTAGGGTTCTCATGGTGTGTACCAGCACATTCTACTTCTTCTTTCTTGATTTTTTTATTTTTGGGTTCATCCATCTAGAGTCGCCATCACACGTAGTGCAGAAAGAACATAATGTATTATCAAGATTGATTGATTTTTAACTCTCAACCTCACAGGAGGTGGTTCTTAGGGGAATTCAAAAAAAATCTAGAAATATCAAGATTACTTTCAAATATAATTTAAAAATCATGAGCAAAAGAAAATAAAGAATATAAAGACACAAAATATTAAAACACAAGTTCTTTATTTTAATTGGCCGCCTACTGATTTAAAAAATCCTAACAAAACAAAACCACTAATTAAAGCTTTTGGTGTTAGTTTGACAGGCCCGTGTAAATAATATGTCATGAAATTCTAGGCCTAAAATCATGAAGATTTTATCCCTAGATGATGCCAAAAAAATATTGGAAAATTTTCTTGCATCCATAGGATTCGATTGTCACGCTACAAGAAATAATTTAGAACCAACGAGCTATTACAGGCTCTGGTAAACCTGCCTCTTTATTATAATAAAAATAAATATTACTAAAGAAATGAATAAAAATGGGTAAGGAAAACCCAATGATAAACTTTAGATTTTAGTTTAAGCACTCTAGATTTTAGTTATACACTACTTATATAAAAATTACCAAGAAAAGACAACAACTATTATTATGCCTTAAATAGATCGGTGCCTAGATTCATTGGGTTGTTAGAGCAATTTAACAACATTTAAAATATGAAAAATAAGAAAGAGACAGAGAAAGAATTGGCACTATCACACTTATCTAAATATCGTAATAAATATGACATTTGGTCAATGAAAGAAACATTCGTAACACATTCAAATAATGTAACCTACTACGAAGCAACACATAGAACTAAAAACAGAAAATGGTAGAACTAAACCCCAGAATTATATTAATTTTCTAAATGAATTACATGTAGAGTTTAAAATGCCATTAAACTTTGATAAAAAAGCTCTTAATACAATGAGAAGTCTTTGCTCAAATAACGTAACAAGACTTCATCAACTTTTCCCGTTCCAATTTGGTAACAAAAAAAATCTCTGAGTTTTAAGCTAAAAAAGAACTAGAAATATTATTAGCTTCTCAAGCACAGTTCTACCAAAATATGCACAATAAAGGGGAAGAATGAGGTATGATAGAAAAAAATATACACAAAGAATACAACAACACAATTCACAGGGCACTCAAGTATACCTCTTAGAAAAAATGCTATCTCTAATGCTTGATGCAGATTCTAACCATAGCTAGTGTATTTATAGCTTTAAATTCTTGAATCTATTATTTTTGGCCTTATTTGGGTCTTAAAATTATCACTCTTTGTTTTTATCTTTCTCCTCCTTGCATAATATTTATTTCTTCCTCTAGGGGTGTATTTAATTCTATCTGTAAATTACATTTTTTTATTTCTTTATTTTTCTTGCTTTGTTGCAACCCTCTAATTTGCTTCTTAATAAGCTTCCAATCATAAATATTAAAAGTCATAGAAAATTTCAATATATTCATTTCTTGGAGGATTTTTTCTTCTGTATGCTAATATAACCCTTATTCTTTTCATACTGGGTAACAAGGGAATCCAAAGTATTTACCAGGAAAGTAGTCTATCTAGCTATTTCTTGATTATCATCTAGTTCATAGTCAAACACTTTGATCTTATTCATGAGAAGGTCTTCTATGCTAGCAGTTTCCAAGAATTCCTCCAATGACAACCCAATTTCTGCCAGCTTTTCTCTTATATCATTTAATAGGGCAAACATTTATGTAGCATCATTATACCACCTTTCTCTATTTACTTCGAACATTACTGTTTTCATGAATTCAATATTATTTTTTACCTTAGATTCATCCTTTAATATCACTTCTTTATTTTGCATTTCTTCAAAATTTTCTACCATCAGGTGGAGAGTGGGATGGATGACTTCTAGTTCTTTCTCTTTCTAGTATAGCAGACTCTCCATTTTCTTAGTAGTAAATTGGATCACTCTGATCTATCTAAACATCTCTATAATTCCATGGATCATATCCTTAATTTTAAATGATATTTATTGTTTGATTTTAGACAAATAATCTGCATAGTATGTTACTTTTACAACCAGAGGGGGCTATACTGGTGTGGTGGTTGTCTTTGCTAATTGTTCCTATAGATTATTAATTAAGGCTTGTATTTTGGTATTTTTGTTATCACTAGTATCCAATTGGCCCCTCAGTTCTTTATTTGTCTGGTGTAAACTTTCTATAGTATATTCATTCATAGTTTTGTTCATCCTAACCATGTCACCCTCTTTCCCTCACACTGAAATCTTCCCTATTTAATCATAAATTTTAATAACCAAAGGTTATTACAAAGTAGGAATAGATATCTCGACGATAGATGACCTGGCCCTACTTTCCTCCATCCATACAATAGAACCTTATCTTATGTTACCCATGCCTGCTACCATCTGTAGTTCTTTTTTACTGGCCATACTAAAAATTGTTTCTTCTTATACCCTCTTTAGAGAAACTCTTATTGAGGTTAGTGCTAGTCTAGACTTCTTTGCCTCAGGGATTAATATGAATTCTTGTTTTTTAACTATGTGATCCCTTAAGAGGTACCTAAAACAACCTATTTTTATCATCTTCATTTGGACCACTGTTGGAACTTGTACTTCTATGTTTTTGATTTTTAGTGAACTGGGAATGGCCCATGGGGTTAACTTTTTCACACTAGTAAGAGCCAATAGTTGGTCAGGAATAGGGGCTATGACCTATTGTTTTGGGACTTCTAGTTATTGGCAAGGTCCTGTAACTATTTATTTTTCTTTCTCTATATGAAGCCTCAGGATTTTCTTGTGAAGTATTGGGTGTTGCTTCTATATTGAGTTGATGATTTTTTGGGGCTTGAGTATGGTGTTCCACTATATCCGTTGTATTCACTGTAATTTTTATTTGTTCAATGCCTTGTTCTTCTATAATTTCTAGTATAGGATCTTCTTAGATTGCTTGAGTGGGAGGAGAGAATATTGGGGCTACTGATTCTACAATAATCCTCCTTATTGAGTTTAGCTTTGTGGGGTATTCATATGGCCTATTAATTTATGAATTACTTATTTTATAATACAAGCAAGCATCCCAAACTTTTTGTAAATTTTCCCCCTTTTCTATTGCTTCCAAAAATGCTTCTTCATATAGGTATTCTTTGTGCTTGACCTAGGCATCCTTGTGTTTCATCATATCTTTATATTTTCTTGAAGGATCATAAGCTCTCCAAGTTACCTCTTCGAAATACGGGTCTTCTAAATCATACATGCCTTTATACAAGGTTGGATATCCTATGGATATGTAATATCTAAATTTTTAGGGGACGTTGAACCAAGGGACCCGACCATGCTTCTTATCTTATCTCATATTGGATTCTTCTGTTACCTGTCTTACTAGTTCTAGCATAGCTAGGTAGAAAGGATAGTACATAGGCAACACCTTAGGGGAGAATTTTGGCTCCATAGAGCTTAATGTACGTGAAACCCTCTGAGAAGAAAGAATCTCATATTTCCTTTTATTTGATAAATGCTTTTATCCCAGGGCCTAATCTCTCTGGTATGTCACTCGTTAGGATCCACTGAATTTCTAGCATGAAGTTGTCACAAAACCATCCTAAATGAGTGTGTCCCTCATGTATCCTCTAAATTCTATTTTGAAAATATGGAATTTTAATAGCTTCTAGTATCCTTTTACTCCCTTATCCTATTTTCCCAACCAACATATGCATGAGAATTGAGTAGTTAGATAAATGGGGCATCTGTTTCCCTTGCTTAAGAATTTCTATTTTTAGTTCTATCAACTGCCTATGCATTTGTTTTCTCAACTCCTATTCCTAGGCATATATGGGGGTGTTCACACTTCTATTACTCTGTGTCACTAATTATAATACATCCATACAAACCACATTAGGTTCTGATACTCATAGAAGGATGCTAACCATATCGTAGGAATCCTTGATCCAGGGATTAAATGCAGTTTTTCTAATAGGGAATTCATACTATACATTTTCATGTGTATCAAAAAGAATTTTAAATGACTCTAATTTAGTTAACCTACTAGTCTGTATTTGAATTACCTAGTGGATTAATGGCGTGTTCAAAGGTGTAATATTGAAAAATTACCTAATATGCTTGGGTGCAATACTAAACATCGGTTAGTCCTTGTTGTCCCTGAAGGTTCTGGTGTTCTCATCGTATGCTAATGCTAGCCATGCTAGGAGGTCTATGGGGTAGTGAACTCTGGGATATATTAATTTCCCAATGTTGTTTGTCTATCTATTGCTTCTAGGAGGTATATTGTTTGTAATATTCTTACTTTGTGGAACAAATCTACCAATAGCCAAGGGTAGTGTTGCAAATTCTCTTTGATGGACTCGAAACTTCAAATATAGGTGTTTTCAATTTCATACTATTGGGTTGGTGTGAGCTTCTTATCTTTCATAGATTGTTTAGAGAAATCATACATCCCCATTGTGGCAGTAGATTTTTTGGAGAGTTCAGTATACGAGGTCTGGTCTATGATGAATTTTACAGCCTCTATGATATATTTAGGCATGAAAGCAAATACCCAAGTAGCCATTTTTATTATAGATAGAAACTCAACTTATTGTAACACACTCTTTTGAGCTCTCACTTGTCACAATAACTCTTTGAATATCTGTTTGTCTATAACAACTTTTTGCTTTGAGATAACCAGGGTGGTAGTGTGTTCAAGAGTGGGGGTTAAATAATCTACGAAAGAATGGCTTTGATGTATTTGCATAGGGTGTTATTAATGTGATGGTACCAAATACCCTTTAAAATTAGCCAATGGATGTTTGCCATTGTGTTATTTCTAGAACTGGATAGTTATGACTTGCAATATTCCTCGACTTGTACCCCTACAATGGTATTTTATTTGTGTACCTTTAATCTTTTACAGTGCTACTATTTGTCACTAAGATACTTCTTCTCTTGATGTAGCATTATAAATGTGGTATCGGTAGCTTTCATAGGGATTTTATGAAAATTTTTGCCACCTTGGCCATTGGAAAAATTTAGTTTAGAAATAGATATACCATTAATAATAGTCATCTTATCGAGGATCGATCATATGATTTTGGTCATAGAGGTGCATGACCACCAAGGTTTTCTAATTATGCATGTTGGTTAGTCCAAAGGAATAGTATATCAAATTTGGATTGCTTTAGCCTAATATTTATTTATTTAATGAATCAAATACTAATAAGGGATTAAGGTACTTAGTTGTAATACTCACCCTCCAAGCATCACATACCATACTTATCATTTAATCTAATAAGTACCAAGCATCGTCATTGATGCCTTTGGACCTGCACAATTGTTAGTCCACCAATGTATATAAACCTATGCTTATTTAATCAGGTTGATCATGTTTATAAAATTAAAAACTTTTGGATAGTAATAATTTAATCAGTGGAAGGTCCGAGGTGTAGACCAATTGGTTCATCCAAACCCCATAATGGGGGCGAAGGTCCAAGGTTCAAATCTTGGGCCTTGTTGGACTGAACACTTGTCCCTTTCCTAGTGCTTTTAGTGGCGTAAAAGGTTTAAAATGATTGTGGCATGGTGTTTATAGGGGTGGAATACACAAATATTTGTGTGGCAGCTTTTGGGGTGGACAGTGCAGAATACTGTGGCGGCCATAAAATTTGGACAGCCTGCTCGAATTCATGGCGGCTACCGATTCCACCATGTAAATTAAAAAAAAATATAATAATAATAATAATAATAATTTAATCAGTGATACTTATGCCCAAATTTTACAATCATTGATTTGAATTTATAATTATGCAATGCATTAAACCTCTTATTATCATAATTTACTTTGGTTAATATGGTGATTAAAATCTTGATAACATTGCATTAAAACATAGGCATTGTATAATCAGATTACTTGTCTATGCACTCACTATTAGATCAAACAATTATGGTGGCATGATCATTGGATTCCCCATACATGTGCAAGGGTTAGTAGGATGAAAGGAAAAAAATAGCAATGCATTATACCCTTATAAATTGTGATTAAAAACTGGTATCAACTTTAATAATACATTTAATTAATTATCTGACCAAAAAAACTTGTGAATTAACCTTTGATCATTTGCAGAAAGTACCATCATCGGATCTGAGGGGCTTGAGTGTTGCCATAGAATCAAAAGAAAGATGAGTTTCCTCTATAATTTTTAATAATGCATTGTCGTTGGATCTGGGTGGAGATGGGAACAACTATAAGATTATCCCTAAAGGCACACTTCGTATCCCAAGGGGAAAATTTTAAACTTAATGAAACTCAACCATTGGATCTGGGTATAAGCAAGCACAATAGTCAAATCTACTTTGATTGAAACCATATTGAATATTTTTTAGTCAAAAAATTACCAATTTCAAGAAAATGCTACTATCATATTTAAGCGATATCAAGCACAACCATCGGATTAGCCCATAATATGTGCTTTATATTCTTTATGTCATCTTGATGAAGCACAACCATCATATTTAAGCATAATTAAGTGATGCCATCGATTTTATTTAGCTTTTTATTACTCTAGAAGAGCGTAGCCATCAGATCTAAGTAGAATTAAGTGCAACCATTGCATCCCTAATGCTATAGAATCAACTTATGATGCGCACTTTTGCATCCTCGATGTTTTAATTTTTAGAGTTTGAATATTTCATGGAAGCATTGTCAATGAGCGTGCACCACCATCGGATCTTACAAAGGTGTAAGCCTCTTTACCGCTCAAAGGGTGATTCTATTTTTCTATTAACTCTATGCATGCATGGTCATCGGATTAACTTGGACTAAGTGCAACCATTGATGTCTTTAGATCTGTACAAGATTTAAACAATGAGCACATATAATACTTTCACTTAACCTTGGTTATTTTTGATGAACATGCATTCATTGGATCAAGGTGGAGTAAGCACTACCGTTATATCTTTTAGAATTTCTTGGTACCTTAGTCAAATAGGTGCATCACCAAAGTTGACTTCTTAGGGGAGAGTGCATCCATTGGATCAACGCTTGGTTAAGCACAATCATTGATCTTCTCTTACCTGCAAGGATAATAACCAAATGGTACATATTTTAATTTTTATTAATCTTTGATTGGGTGAAAGGTAAATGATTAGCAATATTTTATGACCCTTATTAATTGTGATTTGTGATTTAATTAATTATTTATGTGCTAAAATTATCCAACGTTAACACTTTGATATTCTGAGAGAGCACGATCATATGATTTCATCACAATGGGGTGCTTCCCTTGGATATTTTTTATTTGCATGATACTTAATAAAATGGGATGCACACCCTCAATTTGATTTTATTAAATTTAATTATTTTAGACATTATGTTAAAATATTTTTGACCATGGCACATTATTGACTCACTTATTTTTAACCCTTAGATTTACTTAATAGAGCATGTCCATTCAATCAAGATGGATTTGAGCATTGCCTTTGGATTTATCAAAAGTGTTTGATGTTTAACCAAAGGGGGCACATGACCCTTACTTACCTTTAATTAATTAAGCTACTTAATACCTTAGGTTATATAACTTGCACTATGGTATTTTATTTTTATTTATCCTTCGAATAGATTATGTGAGCGCATCCATTTAGATTTTAGAGGGTGAGATGCTATCGTCCAGATCTTTGGACCTACATGACCTTTAATCATAAAGGGGGTACATACCCTCAATTTATTATGTGATAATTTTTAACCTTAGACTTGTGTACTTAGGTCTGAATATTTTAATCAAAATCATCAACAACCCAAGGACTTAGGGGTTTGCTTTAGTGAATATTTCAATAATCAAATTTTATAACCTATTAGTAATCGGATGATTTCAATAGTCAAGGGCATTTTAGTGAAGGTTTGATTTATCAGATAAGATTAATGATCACAAAGACAATTATATTAATGGTTAAATCCATGAATTTAGACTTGATTAAGATTAATATTTTTATAGATGTTCTTAGAGATAAAATCATTGAAAATCATTTTATCAGAGGGAAATGCAACATATACCAACAATATTTGGTAAATTTATTGAAAGTAAAAATTTAAAAATAGGGGTATCTAAATTTGAGTCAAATTTGGTTCCAACAAGTCCCCTCAATAACATAAGCTATAATAGTGCAGAATACCATACCAACTATGGAAAACCATCCTCGATAATAGTTTGTCCAACAAAATCACCAATACACCCCTTTAGCTGAGTCATATGCTTCCCTTTTAGAAGGTTGTATGGGATAAATAAACTTGCTTTGCCCGACATTAGATCAAATGATCCCATAAAAAATGGAAATTATTACTGGGAACATCTATTTTGTCCTTATCATAGGTAAAATGGGTATGATATTAACAACTACCATGTGTTTAAAGACATAGTACAAGACCTCATTGACTTTGAGACAATCAAGCTTGATAATACCCTCACTCAAGAAAACCAAATCTTGGTATATTTCAAACACCACTTCCTCATCACGAGAAGGTGCAACAAAATGTAGGGAGGTCTAACACCAAACCTCCTAATAAATTCAATCATATTTAAAAATACCAAGGGTTTGTAGGGGCCATTCATGTGGTCACTATAGTTTAAAGGAACAACCAACAAAGGCAACCACCTCAAGCAAGTGTGTCACAACCTTCTACATCGCCACCCATCCAAGTTTCTCCAAATCCTTAATCACCCATCCATATCCCTAGCCAAATGAACTCTTTGAATCCACCCATCAATCATCCACCTCGACCAATCATCTCATTGAGTAGCCAGTTAACTACAAGTTTGAAAATGGCTTGATGAAGCCTAGAAATACCTCATTGTTACATAATATTTGACATATAAAAACTACCATATTACCAAACATGACAAATTTAATTTCCTAATAATTTATTAGAATATATTATTTATTAAGTGTTTACATGATTTTATGTTAGGAACACTATATCTCTGCTTTGACTATTTTTAGCATTTTGTGACTATTTATGACATGATTTTGTTGGTGAAAATAGCATAGAAAAATAAAGTAGATAAGCATGTTCAAATATTTGGCTAAATCCAGCATGTTTGAACTGTAATCCCATTTCAAAACCAAATTTCTCAAGTTATTTGGCATGAAAACCATCTCTGCTGCAAAATAGGGCAGTGACAAGTTTTGTGCAGCATACAAAAAAAACCAGCTGTCACATTAAAGGAACACCTTAAATTTGTCAGACAAAGCAATAAAAAATGTATGGAATGTGTTCATAGAGACTAAATAAGTTTTTGTATCTACTTGTATGCATTCCCACATGGTCTAAATGGACAACAACGGGGCATCACAAAATAAGTACAGTTGTGCAGTATTTTCTACATTATTTCAGTTTGATTAATTAGTGGATAAAAAGTGTAAATTCAACTAAAATATATTGTGTGATGATGTATATCACCTCAAAATGGTTTTTGAATTATTTTACCACCTTAAAATTGGTTTAATGTTCAAAATAGTACCAATTTTTTATGACTGTGCAACAAAATGGTCAATTGCAAAAAATAATGTATACAAAATCCAGCAAGTTATCATTTTATTAGAAGTCTTCGAATTTATCAACATTTACATGTAAAACCTATTGGATATGACTTTTGAGAGATACCAAAGATGTCCTATTCAGTTAAACGTGTTTTTTCAATCATTTTTATTGTAGTTGAGCATAAAGTCTATTTCTGCTCCTAATATTCTAAAGATGCTCCAAAATGAGGGGGAGAAGTGGTCAGTTTTAGTCAAACAATAGTTTGAGCACCCAAAATAGTAGGGAAATGATATTTTAATGTGGATACAGGTGTATAAATATATTTCTAACCTCCTCCAATGCACTCCCACCACTAGAGATGCATTCCAAGGGCTAATAAAATATGTTGCAACAATTTTGTCATAATTTGGACTAGTTTAGTTTCAAAGTTGTTGGCAAATCACTAGGAAATAGTACACAACTAATTTTGAGCATGAGATATATGTACTAGGACATTATAAATAACATATCTCCATCATTGTTTGATTTATTAGGTGGTACAAAGTAGCTGATAGTAGTGGTAATTAGTGAATAGACTTATAGCAGGATTTTTCGTGTAGTATTATAATGCTTTTTATTAGACAATAAAAGTGCAATTCTTTTATCAATTTCTATTCATGAGCAAGTGTGAGTTTTAATTAGTTAAGGAGTATTTTTCCACCTTTTTCTAGATCAGAAAGCATGGGCCCACTTTCAAGCCTAGAAGGAGGACTGTTATGATAATTTTTTATGAAACTTTGCTACAGCTGATTTAGGAGAATGCTTGTTAATTTTCATTTCTTTTTTTAAGTAAATGTGGTGTTTTTATATGTTCAATTGTGTTTTTGTACAGCCAATGTGTGTGTCATCTGATAAATTATATTAGACCTATGTTTTCCCCTTTTCCTTTACTTTCCATGTTCCCCTATTTTTCATATTTTAGCAATTTTTATCAAATTTTCAGCAGATTTGATTTTGATGTCAATCCTTGTAGCAGAAGCTTGATGACCTTCTATAACATGACACTGATAGGTGTTTTTAGCGTAAATATTATTTCCAAGTATCATTTCAATTCCTGTAAGTGTAACTAGGTTTTAATTCTACAAGTGTAATTTAGGATTTCAATTCAGTAACATTTTAATTTATTAATTTCAATTCCTATAAATTAGAATTAGTTTTTCAGTTCTTGCAATTTTCCATTCTATATACTAGGTTTAGTGTGACATCAAAAGGCTAAACCAACATCTTTTTCACCAAAACAAATACTTATAATCTGAATGTATAAAAATGTAGGCTACCCTAATATTCTATCATAGACAACCTTGGACACCACCCTGAATTGATAAATCATAATATTAAATGATATTAAAAACACACATAATTTTTAGCACCATTGTTAGGGATCACGATGTTGTTAGAGGGTAAAAGTAGCCTAATAATTGTTAATTGTGCTATGTTGTGAACTTCAAAGTGAAATCTAGATAAATTACTGGTATAAGTAATAGTTTTTGGTAAATTACATTTCAATATATTTAGAAAACAAGAAAGAAACCATAGGGAGGTGATTTTCACACTTAGGGGTTGAATTATCTATTTTTAAAATTCTTGATAAAATTGAAATAAATTCATCATCCTCATTTTCAGGAAGCATAAGATCTCTTGAAAAAATTAGAGGAAGCCATCTGCTTGTACTACCCTTTTTGTATTCATATCATTAGGGTAGTATAGACAAATTTGTACTAGGTATTGGAAATATATCATGGCAGATATACAAGACTATCCCTTGAATAGAACATCTATATTAGCTATTTGTAGCATTTGTTCATAGGGACATATAACTAATAAATTCCATTTACTTCCACAACTTATAAATACCCTACAGAGACAAAATTTCTTGACTAGTCTAAATTTTTATCAAGAGAGATTCCAACAGTAACAAACAGAGCAAGTAAAACAAACACTACCTTCAACCCAACCTGTGGCTAATCTGAATAATACAAGATAGGTAGCCCTTGTCTATGTAACTAAATCTAGTAAAAATATTGTAGAAAATGTTATTGACTGCAACAATATCCAATTGTGCTCAAACATGACCTTACTTAAGCTTGAAGAGATAAAAGTCAATGGAGATACACAAAAACCCTTTAGGCCAAACACAAAAATCAACCTTGGATAAAGGAAAAAAACTAGAAAATCTACACATAGAAAATTTACTTCTATTGAACTCCTTAGTAAGCAATTACAAAGAGATAAATTCTATCCTCTTAGGAATGAAAAAAATTGAAATACAACAAGGAATTTTTTTGACCATTATTAGCTAGCTAACTTATGAACAAAAAGCAATTTTTTTTGTTGTTTTGAAACAATATTTCAAACCCTTTATATGGAAATACAAGGATATATCCGAAATTCATCCTGATATATGCACTCATAGGATATATATTGAAAATGTTAAACCTGTGAAACAATTGCAAAGAAAATTGAGTCATACCTTAAGAGATATTACCAAAACTAGAAAAAAGAACTCTTAGAGGTTGGATTCATTTATCTAATTTTTGATAACTAATGGGTTCCTCCATTAGTTATTATTCCAAAGAAAAATGGGAAACTAAGAGTGTGTGAAGATTATTAAAAATTGAATACTTTCACACATAAATACCTTTTTCCATTTAATTATCATATGTTAGACATACATAGTTTCACATTGTATGAACTGGATTATGATAAGAAATCAAAATTTCCTATTGAAATTGAGTTACTAATAATTTTAACATCTTTGGGAATTGGAATTGAATTTTTGCAAGTATAGATTGATAGGATTCTACAACTTAAAGCATTTGATGAACTCTAGTTGAATGCATTGCATAAAATAAAAATGATTCAAGAGCAGCAAAATTTGTGATATGACAATCATATTCAACAATAAAAAGTTCAGCAAGAAAATTGGGCTATATTGTTTAATTCTTGTTATGAATATATTCTTGGGAAGTTGTAGACTAGGTGGTTTGAACCATACTTGATTGAAGAAGTATTAAAAATGGAGCAGTGCTTCTTTCTCCCATTGATAGTTCACAGAGGAAGTTAGTAGTGAATGGACACTGCCTTTGGGTATACCATGCACCATTAACTAAGGATTTATTGAAGTAGTTTGAACAATTGGATGTACATAGTATGGAGGATAATTTATCTTCCATGTCAGATTCAGAGTGATGATAAAAAGTTTGAAAAACAAAAAAATACAAGAAAAGCAAAAAGAGAAAATCTTGTTTTTGAAATTCCTTCAAGGGCACAAGCAAGACAAGATAAAAATTTGAAAAATAAAGAGAGAGAGAGAGAGATAAATAGAGAGAGAGAGAGAGAGAGAGAGAGAGAGAGAGAGAGAGAGAGAGAGAATTGTAGTGAAAGGCATGTCACACAAAATTGGGATACATGAAGATAAGCATCAATTTCAGCATGGAGGAGGAACAATGAAGTCAATACTTCATTTCCAAAAATAAAGAGTTAATTATGAAATAATAAGGATCTTATTATTCATATGGAAATAAAGGGTGCATCATTGTTGCAGCCTTTAGTAGAAAAATATGGTATTTTTATACAAAAATTGACATGTTTTTGCAGAATAAAGGTTGTTCTTATCCAAATAAGAGTAAAAGATATTCTCTTTCATTGTAGCCTCATGAGATACATTCTCCCTCATTCAAGAACTTGAAAAAAATAGAATTTGGTTGAAAACCAAAAATGGCGGCCTCTTTTGATGAAAAAAAATGAATAATTTAGTAGTGAAAACCTCCTTAGAGGCGCTGTTGAGTTGGCTTGCATGAAAACCAATTGTTTGGTATGCATTGCCTTGTTGATCCACCCATAATTTTTCCACTATTGTACAAATATCAAACTACACATATGTTATGTTTATGTTTTTAAATAGCTTGCTAACAATCATTGGAAGCACTTGTAAGGTGCATGATAAATGTTTAGGACAGTAAGGTATGTGTTTCTTGCATTTAAGTCATAGTAAGCATTTAGAATTTAGTATATGATAATTGATATTTAAAGTATTTATACAATATTGGTAATTTAAAAATGGAATATGTTCAAAATGTCAAGAAACACCCCCTTCTACCCTTAGTTGCATGGAAAATTCAAAATTGTGCAAAAACCTAATTTTGGGACAAACATGGCAACAATTCTATTTGAATTAGAAAGGCAGGTTTTAGGAGTACTACAAGTTTATATCTCACAATTGCCTCATAAATTTGAGGATAATATGAAAAATGCACCTGAAGATTCTATTTTACTACTGCTACAATAAAACAACAATATACAAAATAAAGAATAACATCTAAACAAAAGGATAGAGAAGGAATTTTTGATGATATGGAAGGCTTCTACACTATAGATATGGGCCCACAATAGAATATGCAGCTACATTTTGCATAGGAGGCCATTTCAATATTGTTTTTACACATGTTCAGAACAACAATCTCATTCCAAAGCATCTTCAAAACAATAATCTTATTCTGAAGTAAGCTTCAAAATGATAGAAATTGTGCCAAACAATTCTGAAAAATGTTGTAGAATAACAAAAAGAGTATGGCACATCAAATATTGATGTTCCTAAAGCTCAAAATAATCCCACCATAAGTAAGTACATCCCTTAAGCATTTCAAAATCAAAATTTTGTCAATTTTATTTCAAAGGTGCAAACAACAGAAATAAGTATCCAGGCTAAAATGTTGTCAAGATAGAAAATTCCACCAATAGTAGTGGATCTACCAAATATAGTTCCACAATAAGGCTATTGCAATATGAATCACATGATATCATACCTTTAAGAGGTACCTTGCAACACTAAAACTTGTAGAAGGTAGAAAAAGAGTCAAAGCTTCAAAAATTGTAGAAATTGCAATATTAAAGGGTGAAAGTATAGAAGTCAAAAGGATTGCAAGTTAAAATTAAAAAATAAATTTGAAAAATAACAAATGCAATAAAGATCAGGATAAAAAAAAAGAAAGAAAAGAGAAATTTTAGGAACTACAAAAATTGAAAAATTGCAAGAAAAATGAAATACATGTGCTTAATTGCAAAATGCTTGGTGTATTGCAACAAGGAGGAGTTTCTTGGGAAGTAGGTAATGTGATTTGTTGAACAATTTTCAAAAAATTACAATAATTTCATGTTTTTAACATCACATTTTTAAAAACATACAACAATTTCATGTTTTTAATATCCAATTTTCAAAAAATTATAGTACTTTCAGATTTTTAAACATTTTGAACCATTTTTCAGAGAATTGCAAACAATTTTAGAAATTGCAGCATCCTTGTCATTTGTAAAAAATATTTGCAAATATTTTTCAAGTGGTAAAGGATGTTGTTCACAGGGATAAAACCTATATATTACTATGGCCTACTAGGATGCATGAGGGCATGCATTAGTTCAAGTTGGGGGGGAATGATGAGGCCTAGAAATACCTCATTGTTACACTATATTTGACATATAAAAACTGCCATATTACCAAAAATGACAAATATAATTTCCAAATAGTTGATTATAATATATTATTTATTAAGTGTTTGCATTATTTTATGTTAGGAACACTATATCTCTGTTTTGACTATTTTCAGCATTTTGTGACTGTTTCTGACATGATTTTATTGGTGAAAATAGCATAGAAAATAAAATCAGATAACCATGTTAAAATATTTTGCTAACTCCAAGATGTTTTAAGTGTCATCCCATTTCAAAACCAAAGTTGTCAAGTGATTTGGCATGAAAATCATCTTTGCTACAAAATAGGGCAGTGACAAGTTTTGTGCAGCATACAAAAAATAGCCAACTGTCACATTAAAGGAACACTTTAAAGTTGTTAGACAAAGCAAGAAAAAATGTATGGAATGTGTTCACAAAGACTAAGTAATATTTCTGACCTCCTCGGATGCATTCCCACATGGTCCAAATGGACAACAACATGGTATCATAAAATAAGTACAGTTGTGCAGTATTTTTTGCATTATTTTAGTTTGATTAATTAGTGGATAAAATGTGTAAATTCAACTACAATATATTTTGTGATGATGTCTATCACCTCACAATAGTGTTTGAATTATTTTACTATCTTCCAACTGGTTTAAAGTGCAAAATAGTACCAATTTTTTATGACTATGTAGCAAAACTATCAACTATAGAAAATAGTGCATACAAAATCCAACAAGCTATCACTTTATTAGAAGTCTTGGAATTTTTCAACATTTGTGTGTAAAACCCATTGGATCTGAATTATGAGGGATAGGGAATATGTCCTATGCATTTAAACTTGCTTTGTCAATCATTTTTATAGTATCTAAGCATAAAGTCTATTTCTGCTCCTAATATTTTGAAGATGCTCTGGAATGAGGGGGAGAAGTGGCCAGTTTTAGTCAAAAAATAGTTTGAGCACCCATAATAGTAGGGAAATGATATTTGAAGGTGGATACAGGTGTATAAATATATTTCTAACCTCCTCAAATGCACTCCCACCACTAGAGATGCATTCCAAGGGCCAATAAAATATGTTGTACCATTTTTGTCTTATTTTGGACTGGTTCAGTTTCAAAGTTATTGGAAAATCACTTAGAAATAGTACACAGCTGATTTTTAGAATGATATATATATACTATGAAATTATAAATAACATAGGTCCCTCATTTTTTGAGCTATTAGGTGGTAGAAAGTAGTTTATAATAGTGGCAATTAGTGAATAGACTTATAACAGGTTTTTTCCTGCAATATTGTAATGATTTTTATCAGATAATAAAAGTGGAGTTATTTTGTCAATTTCTATTCATGAGAAAGTGTGAGTGTTAATTAGTTAAGGATTATTTTCCCACCTTCTTCTATATCAGGAAGCATGGGCCCACTTTCAGGCCTAGAAAGAGGATTATTATGACAAGTTTTTTTGTAACTTTGTTGTAGTAGATTTAGCAGAACGCTTGTTAATTTTCATTTCTTGTTTTAAGTTAATGTGATATTTTCATATGTTCAATAATGTTTTTGTTCAACCAATGTGTGTGTTAGATGACAAATTATATTAGACTTGTGTTTTCCCCTATTTTCTCTACTTTCCATGTTCCCCTATTTTTCATGTTTCAACAACTTGTATCAAATTTTTAGCAGATTTCATTTTGATGTCAGTCCCTGTAGAAGAATCTTGATGACCTTCTATAGCAGGACACTGATAGGTGTTTTTAGCATAAGTTTTATTTCCAAGCATAATTTCAATTCCTACAAGTGTAACTAGGTTTCAATTTTGCAAGTGTAATTTAGGATTTCAATTCAGTAACATTTCAATTTAGTAATTTTAATTCCTGCAAATTAGAATTAGTTTTCAGTTCTTGCAAGTTTCTATTACAAAGACTAGGTTTAGTGTGACACCAAAAGGCTAAACCAACATATATTTCACCCAACCAAATGCTTTTAATATGAATGTTTGAAAATGTAGGCTTCCCTAATCTTCTATCATAGATAGCCTTGGACACCACCCTAGATTGATAAATCATAAGATTAAATGATTTTATTAATGACACACATAATGGCTTCCATTAAATTGTTAATTTATGAGTTAATCCAAAAATCTCCTCAACATCGTGAAGCATTAATAGATATTTTTAAATCTATCAAATTGCAATTGCAAGATCCTAATGCCTTCAAAAACTTTATGGGGAGCATCCAAATATGCATGGATTCTTCTATCACATTCTATGACTTTGATATTAATCCTATCTCATCAGAATAAATAGACCCTCCATTGCATATCATGGCTCTAATTGATAAGAATCATTTTAAAAGAGTGTTAAATAACATTTATTCTTCTATAAACATCATCAAAATATCCACTCTTCATTATTTGAACCTTCCTCCATCTCACATCACCAAGTCATCCTTCACCCTCAAAGCATTCAATGATGCTTTGTGTTCCACAGTTGGAACTATTATTTTTCCCATCGAAATCAGGATCAAAATGTTGCATACCATGTTTCACATATTGGAAGGATCCATGGTGTACAATGTACTCCTTGGAAGACCTTGGATGAGAGAAATGATATGTGTTAGTTCAATACTATATCAATATTTGAAATATGTTCATGAGGGATAAGTACATTGGATACCGGTAGATGTTGAGTCATTTAAGTATTGCAATTTCATCTCAAATCCTTATGAGTCCATGCTTCCTTCCACTCACCTTTTTATTTCACCATCATCCAATCCATCTACCACTTCACCAATATCTTCATAAAAGGATCCCATTCCTGAGGAGCTCCCTATCACCAATATCATCAAGCTTTCACACCCCCATCATCTTCATTATTGACTACAAGCACATGTGGTCACAGTTAGTCCACATCATAGTCACCTGACCATGATCCTCCTATGTCATCCCAAGTTGAGTTCCACCTCACTAATCCTAGTATTGGTGAATACGTGGTCCAAGACATCACCGTCACACCCCTCACCATCCCTAGTGCTAAAGATTTCAGTCGGCCATGTGACCCAAATTTAGCAATAAGAGCAATTTATAACATGGGTTCAAATCCAAATAGCATAAATTTTGTATATGAGGGTTGAATCTTCATCAAATCTATATCCCATGGAAGAATCCAAAGAACAGGTTCTTACCAACATTCGAAACATGTCAGGATTTCCATATCAATATTTCTATATTATCAATTAGCAAGACCATGGCCTAGGATTGAATGAAAATTGAGTGCATCAATCTATCGATATTTCATATCAAGAGGTACACAACCATTCAAGTCTAGGTTACCACCTAGTTTCCACCACCTCTTATTTTGAACAAGCCTTCCAAAGGCTTAATCTCACTTCAGGAGAAGAATCCCTCCATCCCAATAATTATGATGAGGAAATCTATGAAGAATTCAAGATTATGTCAATAATTTTGGATAAATCTAAAGAAGAATCAGAGCCTATTATTCTCCATACCAAACAATATGAGTTTAATCTCAACATGTTCCCCATCCATGAGCCCATATTTCACTTGCTTCTTCCACAAGATCGAGCCACCCCTACTGGTGAACCACCGCTTACATGCTATTAAGTCATTCCATAAGTCAAACTTGTAACATTTGTACATAAAAAAAAAATAGTGGTCTTCACAACTACAATAAAAAATAAAAATAAAAAATCAATCAAAAAATTAAAAACATGTTTTCTTTTTTTAGCATTACATGTCTATATCATTTAGTAAAATGTGTTTTGTGTTCATTACTATTGTTCAAATTAACCAAGACCATAGCACTGATTATTATATTCCACCCATTTTGTCCAACATTATCCCTTGCCCATAAGTCAACATGAATCCTATTTATTTATTCACTCCGCTTCATAATCCATTCGAGTTGGCTAAGCTAATTCCAATTAACATAAGCCTCATCGATATGGACTGGATTTCTTTGGTTCCATCCTTTGAAAAATTTATCATGTCTATGGAATTGTTAAGGGCTTATGTCAAATATATTTTGCCATCCCCTCTACCTTCGCCTTCACCCTCACCTTTGGATCCTGAGGTTTTCTAGAAAGAAATAGATGAGGATAAGCTAGAAGAGTTTGATGATATCATAGATGACATTCATCTGATCCCTATGCCACATCAGCTTGAGGAATATTACCACATGTCTATTGAATATACTATCAATGTAGACCTTAGTTTAGACAAAGACAATTCCTAAATTATCAAACTTGGAAAATTTTTATCACCCGATGAATAAGAGCAATTTATTACTTTGCTCAAGAGGGAAAATGGTATATTTGCATAGTCATACAAGGACATGCCCAGTATTGACCCTAGTTTGGTTATCCACAATCTCACCTTAAAGCCTGATGCTAAGTTGATCAAACAAAAACTTAGGATAATGCATCCTACCATGGCCCTTTTGGTAAAAATAGAGCTTCAAAAACTCTTAGATATGAACTTTGTAGTTCCTATCGACTATCTTGAATGGTTATGAGGATGAAAAAACATGAACAAAACCATACAAGGAGCCAAATCACAATAGAAAATAATTATTTTAATAACTCTAGCCAAAGGGTAGAAATTACAATGCCAGACTTGTTGAAGATGAAAAAACACGAATAAAACCATCCAAGGGGTTCAATCACTATAGAAAATAATTATTTTATTAATGTCAGCCAAAAGGGGTAGAAATTACAATTCCAGACATTGAGGATGAACAAACACAAACAAAACCATCCAAGGAGTTAAATCACAATAGAATAAAATTATTTTATTAATGTCAGCCCAAAGGGACAAAAATTATAATACCATATCATACAATATTGGAGCCCAATACGAAGCCTTTTTTTAGATCAAAAATCCCTTTTTAAATCATATTTCCACCCCTTTTACATGATTTTTAATTTTTCTGTCCATGCAAAAAAATTAAATTTAACTTTCCCACCCATGCAAAATTTTGAATTCTGCTTTCCTGCCCAACTGGCACCGACAAACACAAAGGAAAAACTCTTAGAAAATTTTTGCTTTTTTTTTGTTGATGCAAGATTGCTCTGCTACCACTAGATGCTCCTACATCAGGCATGCAGGGTAAGTTTGTGAAGTAACCTCACTTATCTACTATTGGACGAAAACCAAGGTGGTCAACCTCGGACATGGATAGCCAAGTAAAATATTATACAGGCCTTCCCTTCCATTTCACTAGATAATCTTCATACTATCTATTTATTGTACTTTTATCGATGCGGGTATCCAATATTTCCTCTATCTCTTCTATCACTGGAGCCTATGTTGGAACACTCCACAACTCTGCAAATGGTTCCTTAGAACTATCACCTTCATGATACTCTACCAAATCAGAAATATTAAACACAAGTGATATGTTCAATCCACTCGACAACTCCACCTCATATGCATTTCTTGAATCTCTTTTCTTTATGATATTGCATGGTCCAAACTTTTTCATTTTCATCTTGTTATATGTTTTAGTAGGAAACCTCTCATTTCTCAGGTGCACCATGACTTCATCACCAACCTGGAACTCCTTGAACCTCCTTTTATGATCAACCTTTTTTTGGTACTAAGTGTTCATATTATTTATGTGTTGTTTTACTTCTTCATGCAAATCCTTTAGATGCTCTACAAAGTTCTCAACTTCAACACTATTATTTTCTCCCCTGTCCAACTTCCTCAACTCAAAAGCATTTCTTGGACTACTCCCATATACAATCTGGAATGGTGATTTACCAGTACTCCTATTGACATAATTGTTATAGGTAAATTCTGCTTGTGGTAAAATCATATCTCATCACTTGGGCTTATCTCCTACCAAGCATCTCAGTAGGTTACCCAAACTCCTGTTCACCACTTATGTCTGTCCATCAGTCTATGGATGGTATGTAGAACTGAACTTCAAATCTATCTTCAATTTATTCCATAAGGTCTTCCAAAAATACCCAACAAACTTTGTGTCTCTATCGGAGACTATACTCTTTGGTATACCGTGAAGTCGTACCACTTCCTTGAAAAATAGTCTAGCAACATGAACTGTATCACTCATTTTTTGGCAGGGACTAAAAAGTGTCATCTTTGAAAACCTATCAACTACCACAAGATGAAGTCATTTCCCCTTTGTGTCCTTGGAATACCAAGAACAAATTCCATGTTGATGTCCTCCGAAGGTCTCTCTAGTACAGGAAATTGTGGATATAACTTGGTGTTCTACCTCACACCCTTGGCCATATGGCATATTCTGCAACTTTGTAAAAACTTCTTCACATCTTGCAGTAACTATGGACAATAGTAGTTCTCACTCACAAAGGCAATGGTCTTGTCTCTACCAAAATGTCAAGCCAATCCTCCACTATACTTCTCTTTTATTGGATTCTCCCTCATTGAACTCCTAGGAATGCACAATTGGTTCCTCTTAAACAACATTCCATCTTGGATCATAAAATTCAACCACTTAGTCCTATTCAGAGTAACTAGTGTTGTACAATATCTCCAATATTTAGCAAAATTTGGATCTTCAGGGTACAAACTCTTAAGTTCTTCAAACCCCACAACTTCCACTCTCATTACTATCAACAAACTCTACCTTCTACTTAAGGCATCTACAACTTTGTTTGACTTCCCACTCCTATGCTTCAACACAAAGGTATAGCTCTATAAAAACTCAACCCATTTTAAGTGCCTCTGATTCAATTTACCTTGACTATTAATATACTATAAATCCTGATGATCAGTATACAAAATAAACTCCTTTGGCAAAAAATAGTGTCTCCACTTATTTAGAACCTGAACTATAGCATAAAACTCATGATCACAAATAAAATATTTATTCCTGGTATCATTAAGATTTTCACTAAAGTAGGCAATAGGCTTACCTTCCTGACCCAATACAGCTCCTATGGCACTACCACTAGCATCACAATCTACCTGAAACACATTATTAAAATCTAGAAGTGCCAAAATAGGTTACTCAGTGACCTTCTTCTTCAACAACTCAAAGCTCCTATCAGCTCCTAAGGTCCACTTAAATTCTTTATTATCCCCTCTAATTGTTTCAGTTAGGGGTGCACAAATAATGCTAAAATTTCTAATAAACTTTATTTAAAAACTTGCTAGACCATGAAATAATATTACCTCAGTTACGCTCCTTGGGTTAGGCCAGTCAATGATAGCCCTTACCTTCTCTGGATCCATCTTCAAACCTTCAGTTGAGATGAAAAATTCCAAGTACGCCAACTCATTCTTCATAAAACTACACTTCTTCAAATTTATTAGTAGATGTTCCTCCCTCAGCTTATCCAGAAATATTTTGATGTGCCTCATATGTTCCTCCAAGGTCTTGCTAAAAATTAGAATGTCATCTAAATAGACAAGGACAAACTTTCCCATAAAATCCTTCAATACTTCATTCATAAAAAGTTTTCTTCCACTCATCTCCTTCTCTGATGTGGATCTGATGATACCCACTCTTAATATCAATCTTTGTAAAATACTTGGACCCAATCAAATAGTTCATTATGTCATCCATCCTTGGCAATGGAAACCTATACTTGATGGTGATATTATTAATAGCTCTAGAATCTATGCACATTTTCCACTCTCTATAATTCTTTGTTGTTAGTACCGTAGGCACTACACATGGACTTAGGCTTTCCCTAATCAGTCCCTTCTCCAATAGATCCTAAAATTGTCTGTTCAGTTCCTCATTCTCCATAAGAGTCATCCTATGGTTAGCCTTGTTTGGAAAACTAGCTCCTGGTATCAAATCAATATGATGGCTAATATTTCTCATGGGTGGTAAACCCTCTGGAAAATTATCAGATATAATATCTGAGAAGTATTCCAACATACCTGAGACTTCTATAGGGACATATTTGCTTAGTTATTCCCTAACTCTAGGAATTAATGCATGTCACACATGCTCATGCTTCAAATAATATAGAAATTTCCTACCATCAAGAAAAAAAAATTCTAGCACTATTACATACCTTTTCATCCATCTCCTTTAGTGGATTTTTTTTATGATGCACTCCTTTCTTTGTTAGGGAGTAAGTGTTGGCATGTCCATCATGGACTGCATGGCGATCAAACTGCCATGGTCTTCCTAGCAGTATATGGCAAGCATCCATAGGTAGGATATCACACAGGACCTCATATTTATATCTCCTTATATTAAACTTGACTAAGAACTGTTCATTAACCAATGCCCTATGGTCCTTTTGCAAACCATGCAATCTGTTATGGATGCGGGTGTCTCCTCATCTCTAGCTATAACTTAGTAACCATTTATTTAGACCCCAAGTTATCATTACTACCATTATCTATAATAACATTACAAAACTTACCTAAACATTTGCACCTTATGTGGAACAGGCTCTTCCTATGGTCTGGTTCCTTCTCCTCATTCAATAAGGTTCTCCTTATGACCATAACTTCTCCTCTCTTTGCCTCTTCAAAGTGCTCTGATTCAACTCTTTCATCTACAATAGTAGCTCTGGAATTACCCTCTGGAATCCTATTTAGATTCTCTTTGTACTGTGGACACTCATATGCTCGATGTCCTTCTTATCTATAGTTGAAGTAGGTTCCAAGAAACCCTCTTCGTCCATTTCCTTGGCCAGATATGCCTCTTCCTCTTGGGTAGTTTTTGTTCTGACCACAGGATCTATAAGCATTATCTCGATTCTGATCCTAACTGTTGCTAGCTTCTTATTTCTTCTCATCTCGTCCTCCATATGTTCTTCCACCAATTCTTTTTCAATGACCTATTCCTTTTTTATTACCCTCAAACCTTTTTTTCAACTTCTCTTTAACTTTTAGAGCAAACTGGTAAGAATCCTCAATGGTGTTCATCCTACCCAGACTCAGTTCTTCTTGAATACTGGTTCTCAACCCATGGATGTAATGGGATACCTTATCCTTGTTAGTATTAGAATGGTCAGTTCATATCAAGATATTGTAGAACTCCTTGGTGTATTATTTGACAAACTTTCCTGACGGTCTCAAAATTTATATCTTCTTTAGTAGATCCAACTCATAATCTACCAGAATAAATTGCCTATTCAGCTTTTCCACCATTTTTTCCCATATGGTGATCCTCTCTTTTCCTCTTATATTTTTGTCAAGTTGTACTCCTTTCCACTAGATTCTATAATTACCCTTTAGTTTGGTCATATAAAACTTGACCCGATCAGGATCTTCCACCTCTTCATATTCAAAATATTCTTCCAAGTCATTGATCCAGTCAATCAACTCCTCTGAGTTAAGATTTCCTGAGTATGTGTAAGCCTCTATCTTCATCCTCTTCCAAATATGGTATATGGCTCTATACAACCTCTCTTGGGTAGGATCTACTACCTCTTCTTCTTCCTCAAACTGGTCTTCCTCTTCTTCGGCTTCATCTTCTCTTGTTTCCTCTCTTCTTGGGTCAAACCCTCTACACAACTCTTCTTGTAATGCTTAGACTTACCTCTACAAAGCTCAAAAATAATTTGTTGGCACTATGACATTACTGGTAACACCTCAGTTCTTTCATTGGGGCATCTTGCTCCAGCTTATCCAAACCTGAACCACAGATCCTAGTGTAAACTACCTCACGGTCGGAAATTTGCTTACACACTCAGGAACTCCTACTCTGATTGAAAAAACATGAACAAAACCATCCAATGAGCTAAATCATAATAGAAAATAATTATTTTAATAATGCTAGCCAAATGGCAAAAATTACAATAACGAACTTTTTGAGGATGAACAAACATGAACAAAACCATCCAAGGGGTTCAATCACAATAAAAACGAATTATTTTATTAATTCCAGCCAAAAGGGGCAAAAATTACAATCTAGACTTGTTGAGGATGAAAAAACATGAACAAAACCATCCAAGGAGTTAAATCACAATAGAAAAGAATTATTTTATTAACGTCAACCCAAAGAGATAGAAATTACAATGTCAAATCGTAAAATATTGGAGCCCAAACAAAGCCCAATACGAAGCCCTTTTTTCAGATCCAAAATCCATTTTTAAATCCAATTTCCCCCCCCTTTTACATTATTTTTAAGTTTCCCGCCCATGCAAAAAAAAAAACATTAAATTTAAATTTCTCGCCCATGAAAAACTTTAAATTGTACTTTCTCGCCAACTGGTAGTCAACAAACACAAAGGAAAAACACTTACAATTTTTGGTTTTTTTTTATGCAAGATTGCTCTGCTGCCATTGAATGCTCCTATATCAAGTGGCTTTCAAACATGGTACCTATTTGCAAACCTAATAGGGCGATATGCATGTGCACTAACTTTCAAGATCTTAACGAAGTGTATCCTAAGTATGAATTTCCTCTCCCAAACATTGATACTCTTGTTGATACCTATGCTGACCATGAAATTCTTTCACTCATGTATGGTTTCTTAGGATACAACCAAATTTGAATAAATATTGATGATGAACATAAAACAACATTCACTACACCTTAGGGAACTTTTTGTTACAAGGTGATGCCCTTTGGCCTTAAAAAAGTACATTCCACTTATCAACATGCCATGACATACATTTTCCATGACTACATGCATAATATTATCGAAGAATATGTGTATGATCTCATGGCTAAATATAAAACTTGACAAGGACATATTGGTGTATTGGACAAATGTAGACCATTCAATCACCTACTTAAAAATGGGGTGCCATTGTATTAGATATATGAATGCCAAAATATCTTCGATGACATTAAGCAATACCTAGCTTCTCCACCAGTCTTAGCTCCTCCTCATCTAGGGATCACATTTTATATTTATATCTCAATAATGGACTTTGCATTAGGGATAATGCTTGCACAAAATAATGAACAAAATCAAGAGCAAGTTGTCTACTACATCAGTTGAACTTTGGTAAGCTATGAAACTAGATACACTTATGTAGAAAACTATGCTTAGTAGTGGTTTTTTCCACTAAGAAACTTTGACATTACATGATTAGCCACAAAACTTATGTCATATCTAGAGAAAATCCTCTATGTTATATTATGTCCCATACTTTACAAGAACCCTGATGTTCTTGTGTAAATTTGATAAATAATTTAATATAAAATGTAATCATAGGCCATTTAAAGGGGGATCCCTTGTAATTGCTTTTTTGCTATAGGGAGCTCCCTCCTTGCCACTTATAGGGGGATCCCTCCTTAAAATATATGCTTCTTATTCTTCTTCTTGGATGATTTGTGTGAATGGCCAACCTAATATATATATCTACCCTAAAGCTACGTTGGTGAAGAGACATGATGGTTCACATTATGAAGAGATGTGATGGTTCACTTTATGAGTTAATAATATAATAATTAAATGATTAATAATACTAACTAATACTAAATAATAATGTTAGGATGGAGGATCCTAACATGCCACCCTCCTTAAAAAGAGCTTTATCCTCAAATATCAAAGTGAGGAGTTTTATCCTTTGTTTTCCAAGAAGGATTTATGTAAGTTCTTGGACTCTTTTAATGTCATCCTTTCATAGGCAGGGATATCAAGAAGGATGAATCGTTAGCGGGGGATTTCCAAAAAAAATAGTAAATGTGTGATTATGAGGGAATGGAAACCCTTGGGTTCTTCAAACACCTTAAAATTATGCATAAAAATAGGTGGTAAAACATATACATTATCCCCTTTCTACCTTGTTTTTGAATAGGTTTGACCCTATGGTGATAACTCACTATTGGTGAGAAATTTGTGTGTAGTTCTTGTAGAGTGTATGTCTGGCCTTTAGGGGTCACTTTGTGTAAGTCTACCTCATCCTTTCCTGATGCATTGATCACTTCTGGTATATCAACCTCATTGTCTTTATTGTTGTGAGTAGGTGCGCCAGGCACTTCAGACACAACTACCTCATCTTCACCTTTTAGGGATTGACAAGGATCAAATTCCTTAAATAAATACAATGTTAGTGTAATGCATTTTTGATGGGATCCAAATTGCTCATCATAATTATCACAAATATCTTTCGCTTGTCATTCCTTCACTTCCTTCGGGCTGAGGTACTCAACCTGCAAGGGTCGATTAGGTTTTGGGGCATTGTAAGTGGTTTGTGCTTTCCCAATAGGTGTTTTTCCTAATCAACATTGAGTATTGAATTTATCTTCGGCTAATTTGGCCAATCCATAGGTCTGCATCATGGTATAGGGATTGAACCTTGTCACATCCATTCTAATTTCCTCTTTCAATACACTAATTAAGCTATTGATGAGAATTGATTCCTGCAACCCTATGTTGTGTTTGGTGATATCCTCAAACTGAGTTTAATACTCAAGCACAAAAGTGATTTGATGAATATATTTGAGTAATCCCCACATTAGCGGGTCCCACATGGTCTTGATACCAAATGGTAAGACCCCAAGGTCTTACTGTAAAATTAATAAATAATTTAATATAAATGTAATCGCAAGCCACTCAAAATTGGGTTTCCTTGTAATCTCTTTGCCACTATAGGGAGCTCCCTCCTTTAAATATTTAATACTACTTTTATTTTTATTCTTTTGATGATTTGTGTGAATCACCAACCTAATATATATCTAACCTAAATCTATGTCGGTGAAGAGACGTGATGGTTCACGTTATACATGATGGTTTACATTATGAAGAGATGTGATGGTTCACTTTATGATTTAATAATATAATAATTAAATTATGAATAATACTAACTAATACTAACTAATAATGAGGTTCGAGGTGTAGACCAATTGGTTCATCCAAACCCCATAAGGGAGGTGGAGGTCCAAGGTTCAAATCTCGGGCCTCGTCGGACTGAACGCTTGTCCCTTTCCTGGTGCTTTCAGTGGCATAAAAGGTTTAAAATGATTGTGGCATGGTGGTTATAGGGGTGAACTGTGCAAAGATCTGTGTGGTGGATTTTGGGGCGGACATCACAAAATACTATGGCGGCCATAAAAATCTGGATAGCCTGCCCGGATTTGTGATGGCTACCGATTCCACCATGTAAATTCAAAAAAAAAAAAATAGTAACTAATAATGTTATGATGGAGGATCCTGACACACTTACACTAACACTTGCACTGCTAAATGGATAATGTTCCTTACTGAATTTGACTTGGAATTCATTAGCTAAAAATACATTAAAGGTCAAGTAATAGTCGATCAACTTGTAAAAGCTCCACTACCTAGTGATCATCCTTTGATTATTGAGCTCCTATATGATTCGATATTTGTTGTCACCAAATAATAAGAAGATGTCATTTCAAAGGAATATGTCAATATCACACTATTCTTTTATGTCTCTAAGTGCACGAAAGGTCAAGGTGCTAGAGTTTTGTTTCATACACCATAGGGTGTACCTATCCCCTTATCATTCAAACTTGACTTCTACTGCATGAAAAACATTGTCGAGTATGAAGCCTTAATCCTAGGTCTTCAATTATCTATAGCTATGAGCATTAAGTATATTAGGATATTTGGTAATTCTCAACTTGTCGTAAAGCAAATCAATAGATAATACCAATGCAAAGAACCTATCATTAAGATTTATCATGAAGTAGCAATGAATTTACTCTATAATTTTGATTGGTGTGAAATCAATAGCTTGCCATATTTGACTAATAGATATGCATATGTGATGGCCTCCCTTGGATCATTGATTCCAAAGATTCATTTGGAGAGGTACAATCCCTTATCATTTCAACAATATCTAAATATACAACTACCTGTGTTGAATAAAAATATGAAAATAATATTTTCTTTATAGATTTGGATTCATATGAGCCTTGGTTGGGCCAAATTGTAGTCTTTCTCAAGTTTGGAACACTCCCATATGATATATCTTGAACTGCCAAATGTACTTTCAATAAAAAAGCAACTTGTTTTATTCTTTTGGAAGATGTGTTGTATAAATGTGGTTATGTTGGAGTCCTCCTTCGTTATATTGAGTCTAGTGAGGCACAAAGAACCATTGCTAAAGCTCATGATGGTACTTGTGGTGGTCATTTTAGTGGAATGGCAATTGCAAAGCATATTCTATGCATGTGATATTATTGGCCCACAATGGAACATTATTGTTGCACATATGTTAAACATTGTAAAAAGTGTCAAGAACATGCTAATTTAACTCATGTACCATCACAAGCCTTACATCCTATTAAAAGCCTTTGGCCCTTTTCACAACGGATTCTAGATCTAATTGGAAAAATTTCACCTCCTTCCTTGGGACAACATACTTTCATCATAACATCCACTGAATACTTCACAAAGTATGTTGAGGAAATTCCTCTTAATAGCATGACAAGACCTAAAATTGTGGATTTTATATTTCATCACATCATTTGTTATTTTGGTACACCCTCAAAAATTATTTTAGACAATGGTAAGTCTTTCAAGAACAAGGATGTTCAAGAACTTTATGAGAAATACAAAATTCAACATAGTTTCTCGACTCATTATTATTCACAAGAAAATGGACAAGCTAAAGCTTCCAAAAAGACCTTAGTTGTTATTCTCAAGAGACTTGTAAAAGAAAATTATTGGCATACACAAATTCCCTTGGCATTATGCGCTTATCAAATAACCATATGCATACCTACAGGTGCAAAACCATTTTTATTGGTCTATGGAGCCAAAGCAATCATGCCTCTTGAGCTCGAGATCCCTTTCTTGCAAATTTCTTTGCATGAATTCTTAGATGACAACACTGATATACAAGCACGTCTTGACGAACTTACACTAGATGAGATGTGATTCAATGCTTTAGAGTATTTACGAGTTTATCAAGATCACCTCAAATGTGCTTACAATTCTAAAGTTTATCTACATAAATTCTAAGTAGGAGATATTTTCCTTAAAGAGAATCAACAAAACACCAATGCATTGCTGCATATTCATGATAAATTTATGGCTAATTGGTTAGGTCCACATATTTTTATACAAATAGTGGGTAATGGTACTTATAGAATTTCTAGTCTAGAGGGAGAGAAAGACTCTGAACAACTTAATGTTATACACTTAAGAGCATTCTATGCATGATTTGATTTTTATTTATGTATATATATAGCTAATACACAAAACTATTTTCATACACTTCATTTATAACATTGCATTTCACTGGCATCTACATTCTACAAATAATGCATTTGCACACATTTTATATTGTATTTCACAAAATTGTATGTCATGCATTGCAATCACATCCACATTTCACATTTCATATATGGATAATTTTTTAAGTTCAAGTTATTAATTAGTCCAATAAATTCATGTTGCCTTAATCAGGGGCACCTTCACAATGTCATCCACACAATTTCACTAAGACCATTTGCTATTAACACAAACCATAGATTCACAAGTCCTAGGTTTTTTCGGTCACTTATCCACTCCTAATTTTTTAAGAAACCTATAAAATACATGTCGAGTTCTTCATAGGACCATTACACATATACACTAATAAAATCTTGAGTTTTGGAATTGACTCCAAAACATTCTTGAACCAAACAAAATTTTTACATCTTAAAAACATCTTATGTTAAAGAGGGCTAACACCATACTTGGTATGAACCTCAAAGTGAAAAGGGTCATCGTTGCTAGTCCCATCATGCAACACAATCCTTTAAAATAGTGGTTCTTATCACTATCACAATTACAAAAATAAAATAAATAGTAGGAAAAAATACCTAACAAAAACTATAAATCTTTTACATCACACACCACTGATCAATTGGGTTGTAAGGATCATACTAAATTTCCATTTAGAAGGTTAGGTAGTCATCCCCAAAACTTAAGATATCAACAAAAAAATTCATGGACTATCGAGTTAGCCTCCACCGGAGTTGTAGACTCTTGAATAGTAGTGGAGTAAACTCATGCATGGTGACATGTCTATTTTAAAAGAGACCTTTGTCACTCATATGGATAAGCTAGCTTCTTGATTTCATCCATAATAGGTTTACCCAATTTACTCAAGATGAGTTCATGAACTCACTTGCACACACACTGGTTCTTGATTGTATCGGGTTATCACCATGCTCTTTATTCGGTAAATGAATCCACTGCATACACATTTTATCCTAGAAGGATTAGGTAGTGTTAGTGAGTTTGTTTGATACCACTAGTATGTTTGAGTCTCTACAAAATAGTTAGTATTCCATCCATATCTTCTTCCATATAAAAATCCATATCAACATCCATATCTTCTTCCGTTTCCACATCCATGTCACATAAAAAAGCCATTCATCCCATATGCCACCAAGTCTAGTGCCCCTAATTAAAAAAAAATGATAGCAAAATGGGCAAGTAATATATAATCTATAAATGATCATTAGTACATTCCATCTTGCATTAGTCATCCATACATACATTCTTGCATTAATCATCCATAACCATTAATCATCCATATAAACATGCATTACATAAAATCATTCCACAAAAAGCATGCACAAAAAAACATATATAACACAAAAGGTAAAAGTCATGTATATATATGTATAAATATCACACGTATAATGAGTGTCAAATAGATACATACAATGGAGCACCAAGGTTCATATACAAAAGTGCATCTAAGCACTAGCTATACCCTCCAAGAGGACCCTTGTGACCTAGTAGGATCCTTTGACCTAGGAGGAGCCCTAGACCTAGAGCAATGCCTAGACTCGCTATGCCTAGTACCCCCAAACACAAATGAGGTTGAATAATAAGAAAGTGGAATATGATGTTCCATAAACATTTCCTCCAATGCCTCAATATATCTTTGCCATGACCAAAGGCATTCTATGTTGGTATTATGCCAATGCTCTCTCTCTCTGCTAGCTCTGCCTAGAGCCTCACAATCTGTGTATCCTACTCTACCAACTACTACTGCATCTACATTCAGTCCTTGTTTCAACTTGGAGGTCCATCTAGAACCTCCTCTACATCCTCCCCATCTCCACCATATCCCTCAATATCGATATCCTATTATGTTATACCCTTAGCCCTCTACCTTTGACTATCATATAGAAGGCATTGCTATCACTTTGGGGTCTCTTGGGTCCCTTCATATTTGACCTCTTGAGTCCCCTTATTCCTAGCATCCTAAGTACCCTCAACCCTAGCCTCTCCACCTCCATCCCCATCGATCACTCCTCGAGGTGTTGCCCATGGTGGCTGAGTCACAAACCATATGTCATACTCCATGGTCATCCTTGCATTCTCCACATTCAAAAGATATATCTCCTCATCATCATCCAATACCACTCTCTACAAATTTTTTCATGGTAGCCCCATATTCTCCTGATATCTCCTAGAGCACACTGGCTCATCGATGACATCCTACCTCAACCCAAACTGATGGATCACTCATGAGAACTGGAAGTACTCTACCTCACTCTGATGTCTCCCAACCAGCCATTGAGCTTGACCCACTTGTCACAAGTGCTCATCATCCTTGATCCACCTCCAACCCCACCACAACCTCCATATCACTTGGGTGGATATTAGTCCAACCCATAACTCTCGATACCACTGGCTCATCCTCACTGGACAATTCAACTGTATGTACTTATCCAAAGTACATAACCTAGTATAGTCTTGCTCCCTATCCAATCCTATCAAAGGTAAACCCTCTGGTTGAGCCACACTAAAGTGCTCCTATACCCAACACTACAATAGCAAGTTGCACCCCAACCCCTTTCTCCCTCACCTCATCACATCATATAGCTCCCAATACACCTACATCAACAAGACTGGAGCCCATGCATATACCTTACCCCTAGTAAGAATGTCACACACCACTCCTATCAGGTTTCATAGGAACCTACTCCTAGTGTTATTCAAGACCACGATGTTGGCCAACACAAACATAACCAAAAAATGAATGGGGTCCAACTCCTTGTCCATGTACATGGATAAATAAATAATACCCCCACACTCCACATTCACCATTTGACATGCATCACCAAACATTTACATCATATTCATATTTTTGTTGAGCCAAAATTCCACCTAGATCCCCTCTACAGGAACCTTGAGTATACGATATACATCCTCCAAGGTAACCATCACCTCGCTTGTGGGGATCTGAAAAGTCTCATATCTGCATCCCACCTCTCTACCAAGGTAGAGAGGTATCCTTCATCGGCCCTCACTACATAAAATTGATCTACCTCCACTAGCCCCACATCCTCCAATAAATTCCACTCCTCGTTCAAATATTCCTTCCTCATCCTGGGAATGTAAGGTGAGAATTTATGTTGAGCCTCCAAAATCCTAAACTGCAGCACAACACAAAATATTTGCTAATAATTTTGCCAAAAAAAACAATAAAACTTTGCACAATACAAATTCATAATAAGCAAAGTATTACCTTATAAACTCACACCCTAGCCATAGCCTTGGCTACTACACCATCTCCCTCTGCCGCCATAGCTTTCACACTCCAAATCCCTCACCTCACTTCACTCAGCTCTCCCAGACGCAGCTTCTCAAACTCCCAAACACATAAATGAGATTGGTTTTTTGTCCTGGTAGCTATTTATAACTACTTTAGGTGCCTTGAGATGCCCATGGGAATTTCTTGGTGCACTGAAGCACCCATTGGTGTTTGCAGAGTGCCCAAACACCAATGGAAATTTTTGTAGACCAAAAGCACCAATGAGTTTTTGGTGTCAAATTGCACAAAAGACCAATTTTTCACAAACCAGTAGCTTCTCCTAATAAAATCACACCAAATTTCGTCCATCCATACATTTCATCATTTTATCAGGTTTTGTAAAGATTACAACTAATTTGGATACATAATTTTTTATTGCAACCACATATACGAAATTCACCAAACAAGTTTCAAAAGCACCCCAAAAAGGTCCAAATATTCAAAAAATGATAATCATAATTATTTTCATCATTCACACGTCATCATTTCACATTATAATTCATATATTTACCAAGTGGCAAACAACATTCAAGTGAATCTTGTATGTAGTAGGTTTTTCTATATACTTGGTGATTGCAGCAATTCGTGTCCATGCAATTTGGTAAGATGAAAGATCTACCATAATAACACTTGGTCATTTTAATCATCACATATCTCCTTTATTGAAAGCATAATAATATTTGGTACTTCACATTTTGCGTGAAACCTTGCCAAGAACAATTTGCACAAAAGCTACCATTGATGGCCTAGTTTGTGGGGCTTAAAACATGGACACAATCAAATTTTATCATTACATATTTCCTTGAAAATCATCATAGTGACCGGATTTAGCTAGGGTTATTAGTTTCGATCCTAGTAATTATATAACAGTCACTAGTTGATTGTCCAAAGTTGACTACTTTTACTCTTTACATTTTTTGTCTTTGCATATCAATGGCACCAAAAGGCGAAGTGTTTCAACAACATCGAATCACCCCAAATTTGGGGAAACCACATCTAGTTCTAAATTTTTCCACAATGGGATTCATCTTACATGATATTGACATCCACACTCGGCAAAATAAATTCATCTATTGTGGAAAAAATAGACACATTTCTCATCACATGTTTCACAAATCCCTTCATCTATTAGGGAAAAATAGATGCAAATATTTCACACATTCCTACATATGTTAGGGCAAAAATAGACACATATTGCATCATATTTTCACAAATACCTTTATTTTTTGGGGCACAAACAGACACATCATACCACATTTTTCACCACTCCACTTCCCACCATTGGGGCAAAAATGGTATCACATTTGCATCTTTCATTTGCACAGATTTTTCAATTGGCTCATGAGATTCATCTGCAATCTCATAGGTGTCTCTTATTTTTTTGCACTGCATTTTGTTTCACGCAATGTAGTACAAAAAGGGGTATCTATAGACACAAAATTCTAGCCACTTGTCCTCCATCCATGATTTCTTGCTATTTCTACTGGCTCATCTTCACTGGCCAACTTGATTGGACCTCCTTAGCCAATGCCCATCACCTAGCATAAGGATGCTCCCTATCCAAGTCTTCCATAGGTAAACCCTCTAGTTGAGCCACACTAAAGTGCTCCCATGCCAAACACTACAGTAGCATGTTGCACCTCAAATCCTTCCTTCCTCACCTCATGATATCATATAGCTCCTAGCACACCTATAGCAACAAGGCTAGAGCCCATGCATATATGTGCCCCCTAGTGAGCATGTCACTTACCACTCATATCAGATTCCATGGGAATCTAATCACAGTGCTACTCGATACCATGATGTTGGCCAACACAAACATAACCAAAGCATGAAGGGGTCCAACTCCTTGTCCATGTACATGGAAAAATAAGGAATACCCCCACGCTCGACCTTAACCCCCTACCATGAATCATCAAATATTCACATCATATTCATATTCTTGTTGAGCTCAACCTCAATCTAGATTCCCTCTATATAAACCTTGAGGACGTGATATACATCCTCTAAGGTAACCATCACCTCACTTGTGGGGAGCTAAAAAGTCCCCTATCTGCATCCCATATCTCTTCCAAGGTAGAAAGTTACCCCTCATCGGTCCTTACTACATAAAATTGAGCTACCTCCACTAGCCCCACATCCTCCAATAACTTCCACTCCTTGTTCAAAAATTCCTTCCCCATATCGGGTATGTAAGGAAAGAATCAATGCCGAGCCTCCAAAATCCTAAGCTACAACACAACACAAAATATTTGTTAATAAGTTTGCTAAAAAAACAATTAAACTTTGCACAATACAAAATCATAATAAGCAAAGTGTTACCTTATTAACTCACACCCCATCCATAGCCTCATCCCCCGCACCATATCTCTCCACTGCCATAGCTTTTCCAATCCAAATGCCTCACCTCACTTCACTACACTCTCCTAGGTGTAGCTTCTCAAGATCCCAAATGCACAAATGAGCTTGGTTTCTTATCTTGGTAGGTATTTATAGCTACTTCAGGTGCCTTGATATGCCCATGGGTGTTTCTTGGTGCACTGAAGCACCCATGGGTGTTTGCAGAGTGCCTAAACACTGATGGGTGTTTTTGTAGACCAAAAGTGCCAACGAGTGTTTGGTGTCAAATTGCACAAAATATCAAATATTCACAAACTATTAGACTCTCCCAATAAAATCACTTCAACTTTTATCCATCCATACATTTTATCAAGTTTTGTGAAGATTCCAACTAATTTGGATGCATTATTTTTGTTTAAAACTACACAAGTTATAGAAGCACCCCAAAATGGTTCAAATATTCAAAAAATGATAATCATCATCATTTTCATCATTCATACATCATCATTTCACATCATAATTCACACATTTACCAAGTGCCAAACAACATTCAAGTGAATCTTGTATATAGTGGGTTTTTCTATATACTTGGTGATTGCAGTGATTTGCATCCATGCAATTTGGTAAGATGAAATATCTACCATAAGAACACTTGGTAATTATCATCATCACATATCTCCTTTATTGAAAGCATAATCATATTTGGTACTTCACATTTTGCATGAAACCTTGCCAAGAATAATTTGCACAAAAGCTATCATTGATGGCCTAGTTCATGGGGCTTAAAACATGGATAAAATCAAATTTTATCATTACAAATTTCCTTGAAAATCATTATAGTGATTGGATTTATCTAGGGTTATTGGTTTTCATCCTAGGAACTATTTTATAGTCACTAGTTGGCCGTCCAAAGTTGACTACTTTTACTCTTTGCATTTTTCATCTTTGCATATCAATGGCATCGAAAGGAGAAGTGTTTCAACAACATCAAATCACCCCAAATTTGGGGTAATCACATCTGGTTATAAATTTTCCCACAATGGGATATATATTGCATGAGATTGACATCCGCACTTGGCAAAACCAATTTATTTGTTGGGGAAAAAATATACGCATTTCTCATCACATTGTTTCACAAATCCCTTCATATGTTGGGTAAAAACAGATGCAATTTTTTCGCACATCCCTTCATATGTTAGGGCACAAACAGATACATATTGCATCATATTTTCACAAATCCATTTATTTTTTGGGGCACAAATAGACACATCCTACCATATTTTTCACCACTCCTCTTCCCATTTGTATCTTTCATTTGAATAGATTTTTCAATTGGATCATGAGATTCATCCGCAATATAATTTGTAAATTGAGGGTGTAAGTTATGCAAAACTTAAATTGTTTTATTCTTTTATCTTCAAGCTTGTGTTTCACATTCCAAGAGAAGCTACTTCTACACCTAGCTAAAATAGGTGTCTCATGTTTTTTTTAGACTACATTGCGTTTCATGCAACACAGTACAAAAAGGGGTATTTGTAGACACAAAAATCTATCCACTTTTCCTCCATCCATGATTTCCTATCATTTCCAATGGCTCATCCTCACTGGCCAACTTGACTGGACCTCCTTATCCAATTCCCATCACCTAGCATAGGGTTGATCTCTATCCATTCTTGTCATAGGTAAACCCTCTGGTTGAGCCACACTAAATTGATCCCATGCCCAACACTACAGTAGTAGGTTGTACCCCAACCCCTTCCTACCTCACCTCATCACATCATATAGCTCCTAGCACACCTACAGTAACAATGTTGGAGCCCATGCATATACCTACCCCGTAGTGAGCATGTTTCTCACCATTCCTATCAGGTTCCATGGAAACCCACTCCCAATGCTATTAAATACCATGATGTTGGCCAACACAAACATAACCAAAGCATGAAGGAGGTCCAAATCCTTGTCCATGTACATTAAAAAATAAGTAATACCCCCACACTCGACCTTCACCCCCTGCTATCCATCATCAAACGTCTACATCATCTTAATATTCTGGTTGAGCCTAAACTCAACCTGGATCCCCTCTATAGGAACCTTGAGGATGTGATATACATCCTCCAAGGTAACCGTCACCTCCCTATGGGGAGATGAAACGTCCCCTATCTTCATAACACCACTCTTCCAAGGTAGAGAAGTACCCCTCATCGGACCTCACTACATCGAATTGGGCTACCTCTACTATCCCCACATCCTCCAATAACTCCCACTCCTCATTCAAAACTTCCTTCCTCATCCCAAGGATGTAAGGTGATAATTGGTGTCAAGCCTACAAAATCCTAAGCTACAACACAACACAAAATATTTGTTAATAATTTTACAAAAAAATAATAAAAATTTGCACAATACAAAAGAATAATAAGCAAAGTGTTATCTTAGCAACTCACACCCTAGCCATAGTCCCGACCCCTGCATAAGATCCCTTTGTGGCCATAGCTTCCATGCTCCAAACGCCTCACCTAAATTCACTCCACTCTCCCAGAAACAACTTCTCAAACTCCCAAATGCACAAATGAGCTTGGTTTCTCATATTAACAACTATTTATAGCTACTTCAGGCACTTTGAGATGCCCATGAGCATTTCCTGGTGCACTAAAGCACCCATGGGTGTTTGCAGAGTGTCCAAACGCCAGCAGGAATTTTTGTAGACCAAAAGTGCCAATGAGTGTTTGGTGTCAAATTGCACAAAAGACCAAATTTTCATAAACCAGTAGCTTCTCCCAATAAAATCACTTTAAATTTCATCCATCCATACATTTCATCATTTTATCATGTTTTGTGAATATTCCAACTAATTTGGATGCATAATTTTTGTTTGCAACCACATATTGGAAATTCACCAAACAAGTTATAAAAGCACCCCAAAATGGTCCAAATCTTCACAAAATTATAATCATCGTCATTTTAATCATTCATAAATCATCACATCATTATTTCACATCATAATTCACACATTTACCAAGTGCCAAACAACATTCAAGTGAATCTCGTATATAGTGGGTTTTTCTATATACTTGGTGATTGCATCAATTTGCGTCCATGCAATTTGGTAAGATGAAAGATATACCATAAGAAAAATTTGTCATTTTCATCATCACATATCTTCTTTATCAAAAGCATAATCATATTTGGTTCTTCACATTTTGCATGAAACCTTGCCAAGAACAATTTGCACAAAAGCTATCATTGATGGCCTAGTTCGTGGGGCTTAAACCATGGACAAAATCAAAATTTATCATTACATATTTCCTTGACAATCATCATACTAACTGTATTTAGCTAGGGTTATTGGTTTCGATCCTAGGAATTATCTAACCATCACTAGTTGTCCGTCCAAAGTTGACTACTTTTACTCTTTGCATTTTTCATCTTTGCATATCAATGGCACTAGAAGGTGAAGTGTTTCAACAACATCGAATCACCTAAGATTTGGGGTAACCACATCTAGTTCTGAATTTTACCACAATGGGATACATATTACATGATATTGACATCTGCACTTGGCAAAATCAATTCATTTTTGGGATAAAAATATACGTATTTCTCATCACATGTTTCACAATCCCTTCATATGTTGGGGCAAAAATAGGTGCAATTTTTTTGCACATCCCTTCATCTATTAGGGCACTAATAGACACATATTGCATCATATTTTCATAAATCGCTTCATTTTTTGGGGCAAAAATGGATGCATCATACCACATTTTCACCACTCCCCTTTCCACCATTGGGGCAAAAATGGTATTGTATTTACATCTTTCATTTGCATAGATTTTTCAATTGGATCATGAGATTCATACGCAATATTATTTATCAATTGAGGGGGTAAGTTATGCAAAACTTTAATTATTTTATTCTTTTATCTTCAAGATTGTGTTTCACATTCCAAGATAAGTTGCTTTCACACCTAGCTAAAATAAGTGTCTTATGTTTTTTTTGCACTACATTGTGTTTCACGCAATGCAGTACAAAAAGGGTCATCTATACACACAAAAATCTATCCACTTGTCTTCCATCCATGATTTCCTGCCATTTCCACCACCAAAACTTAGCCATTTGTCACCCATCCTAACTTTCTTGCCATTTTTACCTACTATTCATTTATATTTATATATATTTATTTTATATATATTGAATATTAATATTTTATATATAATTAATATATATTTATATAATTGAATTAATCCTAGCTATCCAATTTCATTTAATCATGTTCATCCATCCACATCAATCAATGCCACACCCTAAATTTTATATCCACCCTCCAATGTTCTTTTATCTCAGCCACACGATTAGTGTTGTTGAAACCCTAAGTATGCTCTAGGTTGGATTATAAATAGTAGATATTTTTATGGTTCAACCCTAAGTCTTTTGCCTAAGTTTTCAAATAAACCTGAGTTTTGGAGTCCATGAACTCTTCTCTGATATTCCTTAAGCTTCATCTTTCTTTGGTGTATCTAAGTATATCTACCTCTATTCTCACTCACCATAATTCTTGAAGCCATCACCATCCATTTTCCCTTTCTAGATATGCTTTTGCAACATCTTTCCTTAGCCACCAAGCACCTCTAAGTGCTTTCTATCACTACCGAGGGCCTCTGAATGCCTCCCCTCCATCACTAAGTGACTTTGGGTACCTCCCTACTAGGATCAAGCATGCACAAGTTTTTCCTATAGTCACAAAGCACCCATGGGTATTTTACGTAAGCATTTTGAGTACCTCCTCACCTTCGAGTGATGCTAGGGCATCAATGTACCTATAATATGCAACAAAATTTCACAGTTTATAATACAAGTAGTAAAGAGCAAGGTAAATCTATTTTATTTTTTCATATTTCATATTATTTAATTTTGTTTGCATTCATACTATTACAGATAGGGTTTTAGATGTGATTTTTGAGGGCTCACATAGTGGAGCCCTCATTATTATTACTAACTCTCTGGTATTTCTTTGTATGTAGATTGGATAATATACCAGAATCATTGGACAAATGATTAAGTTGGAGTGGTATGACATCGAATACACAAAAGCCCAATCATGCTTGTTGGGAGAAAATATGCAACTAAAGACACCACCTTTTTTTGTATCTAGGGTTTCAAATAACCCTAGCAAGATTTGTAATAATTACATCAAAAAGGATTCTTAAAGCCACTATTGTAATAGTGGAGTTTTTAGGCTCCCCTTGTTTAATATAAACCTCATTTGTTGTGAAATATCTAGTTTATTTGAATTCTATTTTATTTAGCATTCTTTAGTGTCATATTTTTAGCTCTACAAGATTATTCATATAATCATCTCGTAAATTACCTCAAATTAAGCCAATCTTGACCTAGTAAACTTTGTATATATCTTCTTTTCTCCTCCACATAAATTTCTTTCATCTCGATATCCAAGCCACTTTCAATTGCAAATGGTAGTTGTATGAATTATTTGTTAATAAAAAACAAGGACTTAGAATTACAATCACAGACTATGGTAGTGTTTGGATGATAGAACTTAGAAATTGCATGTATGAGCTCTGGGTATGGTTGTACTCATTCTAGAACAATTCGACTCATTTTTGAGGTGTAGGCCACACCGGTTGAGTACACTCCAAAAAATCTCTATATTTTCTTCATATCCAATTCAATTCATTTTTATTTTGGGCCAAATTATGAGTATCGGGTCTTGGATTTCTTCTAGCTTTTCTATGAATTCATCGGTGGATTTTCGTACAACAACACTCTTCTTACCTCATCCTATTATATTGACTTGACTTCTAACTTGGTTTTTGCAACTACTCTTTTGTTGGTTCTCTACAATTCCTATAATGCTCTTCTTTTGCAATAAATACTATAGAATATGGTGGAAAGTGGGCACATATGATATAAGGCCTAATAATTTATAGTATCCAATAAGAGCCTTCAATGGTTAAGTGACATTAATGATTTTGTGAGGTGGATTGCACGTGCCAAGGAGAATTTTCTAATGGAATAATTATCCACTTCAGGAGATCTAATAAATTTGACCACCCTATGTTAGCCAATTGTATTTTAATATATGATGCCTAATAGCCAATTGGTATCTTCATATTCATATAATTTTAGTTAAGGATACATCATTTCATGAACCTGTGCTTTTTCAATAGATCTCATTGAGATCACCAATCGCCAGTGCATTAATTTTACATATTGCATTTAGCAGGTCGTCCTCCAATGGTTTTAAAGTGTTTGCATTGGGTAGGGTATCATGGATCATTATTGTTTGAGAGATATGTTATGGACCTTAATAATTCCTTATACCTGTCATATAGTAATTCACCATATATATGGTAGGAGAGTGTGCAACCCAAGACATCAAACAAGCCAATTTTCTAATTCCATTTTTTACACATTTATTTGAAGTGGGATCAGTTCCTCAGGGTAAGAATAAAATTTGTACTTTATACACAATGTACAAGTGTCAAAGTTATATACATACAAGTAATATGCCACTTGTCCTATGCACAATGCTTGATATGCTGACCATTTACCAAAGTCAATAGTAACTTATCATTCAACTGGTGAAACTAAAGTATGGTTGATATTTTACTCTGCTCTATTATGTATAGACCAGACCATATGAGATTACATCCTTCATGTATGCCCAGTTTTACTATAAGTTATGTTTGAGCACCAGATCATCCTCCTAAAAAGTAATTACCATTTTTAATGGGTATAACTCCCCCAAGTAAATATCTTTTATGGAAATAAATGCTAGATATTATGAATTTATTGGTAGTATGGCCTCTCCTTCATAATCCTAGGGATAGAGTCGCGTCTTCAAAGCCCTTTCAACTACTATCCGGTCAGTCTACAAGACTTGATCCAATAGAACATTTTAATATATGTCTTCAAAGCCCTTTTACTTCTAGTATCATTTCTAATGTTCCTTTTGATGATATTCAAAATATTTTTGTAGGTGGATTCTATTGGAAATTGTAAATTTCCTTGAGGATAGTAAAAAATATTTTAGCATATTTTGTATTCCCTTGCTATATCTGAGATCTTTGCTTTTATATAAGATCTAGAATTATCTGATATTATGGTGGCTGGAATATAGAATTCGAGGATCAATGCTTCAAGAAGTTGAATCACCATATGTTTCTTAGGATGCTTGGTAGCTTCTTGTTTCACTAGAGCCTCAGTTTCAAAATTTCTTGATCTATATTTCTATCAAAATGGATTTACATATGGTAATAGCTCTATGGTGCATTGGATGATATCTTTGTTGTATATTTTATAATTTTCATAAATCCATGCTATGACATCATTATATTGCTTTCAAAATCCCATAATATAATTGAATTCTTATTTTGAGCAGTGTACGTTGATGTCCCTTTCGAGCTTCATATGTATTTTCTTATAACTATCGTTGTCAACCTTTATCCTGTGAGCAACTAGTCTATCATTGTTGTCACATGGATTATCTAAAGTCATTAGTTCTTTGGGAATGATTTTATTTTGTTCACCACCTTGCTCTCCTTCTAGTGGATGAGCATTCTATATTTTATCTTGATCAGGAGTTTCATTTGCTAGAATTATACTGTCATACTCTTTCAACCTCATGATTGAGTAAGTTCCTATCCTTGTTTTAATCATGGTATTGAAATATTCCATGAAAAACTAATCTTTTGGTTTTGGGTCATCCAATAATTCTCCCACTAAGTTTATTTCTTTAGTGATCAAGTTCACTACATCCATTTGTGACTCTTCTTCGAGCCTCTCAATGCGAAATGAGGATGGTCTTTAAGAGTGTATCTTGACTCTTTTTCTCGTGAAATGAATATCCATATGTGAATAATAAAGGGACAATTAATCACCCAATTTAGCAATGAATTCTCTTAATAGGTACATACCAAAATAGGGTTCCAAGTCCACCACCATAATTTCTTGAATAATGGTGATTTGGGGTATTTTATGCAACTTGATTAAGAGATCCTTGATTACTCCAATTGTCCTCATTGGTGTTTCATCAAATTATAGCATTCTAAGACTTCTTATAATGTATTCCATACCCATTATTTCATAGACTACTTTGGGCATGATAGTAGTGGTTGCTCTGGAATAAATAATGCAATTATGTACCACCCACCCTTCCATTTGTAAGGACAAATAAAAAGGAGGTGGCATGTTCTTTATGGTTATTGAATTAGGGTTCTGGTTATTGAATTAGGGTGGCCCTAAGCTAAATTTAGCTCTACTAATTACTTCCCTTGGTTTTTAATTGATTTTAGAGAGGCCTACAATATATCTATTTGTCTAGGAATGAGGAGTGGATCATACATGTTGATTTTAGATGGGGTTTTCTTCAGTTCCTCTACAATATTGAAACTAGAAGAGTATGATTGTTTTATCAAATACTTTATAGGTTCCTCATATTTATACTTGTAATATTGGACCAATTTAATCTTTTTATGTTTGATCAAGGAAGGACACCTTAATTTCTCTTTAGCCTGGTCCCTTCCTTCACCCTCCTTGGCTCCTTTTTATTGTTACTAGATTACTTTTGTACAAAGGCTGGTAGAGTACCTCCTTTGTAGTATCTCTTTGTTCGATAGGCACCTTGAAAGGATATAAATTTTTAGTATCAATGGATAGAGATTTCTTCTTGATTCTGGTAAGGACAGACACTTGTTCTTCAACTGGTACCATGAATTTGTATTCATCTGCTTCCCTCATCATGTTCACTTACCTTTTTTTATGATTTTTTTGCTTTCTCAATGGCAATTTTTGGATGTAGTGTTGATGCATCATGGACATGATTTCACCATGAGGATAATTATAGGTCAAGCACTAGTAAAAAAACTTAGATTTTGAAGAAGAAGGTTCTTCCTCCTGATTGGCATACATGGCATTTAACCTTTTTGGGGGCTTTCTAGTGGAAGCAGCTTGATCTATTACGATAGACAAAAAATTATATGGCTAAAATTTCCTCTCATATTCTCATATCTTCATGGCTATGATTTCATTTACGATATTCTTAATGGTTGTTGTCATTTCCTTGAGAGAAACTATATAGGAATATGGGTCTGATAATAACAAAATAGTAGCAGGTACTAGGAGTAGTGGGACTACTGAGGTATTAGGAAAAACTTGTTTAGTTAGAGTAGAAGGCTAGGACTAGACATTGAACATTGGAATGTATGCCAAGAAAGAGCTTGGGGGAGCCAAAACTGGTGGTTATTATTGAAGTTTCAGGTATATGGGTATTACAATTTTTGGAGGCAGTCTTCCTGCAATGATAAGGTTTTTCTCAGTTCTTATTGCTTATTAAAAAACCTCTTGGAATGTTTTTATATGGTATTACCTTATGCATTCCCAAATCAGAAGGAAAAACCCTTAAATAGTAATACATTGCTTATTCGTCAACTGGGTGCATACCTTACGGTAATATATTCCATGTTTGGATGAATATGATGTTGAAGTCTATGATTTCCTCTTGAAAATATATTTTTATGCTAGTGAACTGGTTCATCAGAGAGAATGGAAATTCTTATTAATTTAATTATTTAATCAATTTTCTAGCTAGTGCATTCCATGAAGTTATGGTTAGGTCTAGCAAGGTTCTGTACCAGTATAACATATTTTATTTTAATGACATTGCCAATAGACTTATCATGATGTCTTCATATTGGATATTATGTATGACAACTAATGATACCACATCTTGGTAATGTTCATACACCATTTTTCTAGTGCCATCACATGTTGGTAGCACTTTTTGGGTTGCCTAGGGAATGGGATTCTAGGTTGGTACATTCAAAGGTTCGATATGGTTCTAGGTTGGGTAGTTCTGATTTGGGTTTACAACCATTATTATTGGTGCAAGATTATGGGCTATTGGATTTGGGTTCATAGCAACTAGAGTGGTTGTATTGGTCAGATCTACTACTAGAGCCAAATATGGTGTTGAAAAAGGTGGATAGATTGATTTTTGAAGTTTCCAAATTGTAGTTTTAGGAATTCAATCGGTTCCTTAGATTCTTTATCTACTTTTCTTGTGATCATATATCTAGAAAATTTGTGAAACATATATTTATAAGTATTTCTAGGTATCGATGGATGGAGTCACTAGGTGATGGATATTGTGGATCAAAACATAATATCACCAAGTTCTATTTAGATCTTAAAGAAACTGGTCTTTTGATATGGATATCTAGGTTTAAGTGGAGTCACTAGGTTATTTTGGTGAGATATAACAATAAAAAAAATTACCTATCCTTGTACTATCCAACTAAAGGACCTTCAGGTCCCACTGGGTATGCCAAAAATTATTGGTTAGAAAATTTGTCTAATGGAAAGGTTTGTGCACCCACAAACCTTGACGAACATTGAAATACTGAGGATCTTGTGAGAAATACAATGGTCAATCTCTGAAGGAGGTCATTTCTTTGTATTCCTGGATAAATATTCCTAAAAGTGGGAGGAAAAATGTGTTGAAAGAAATTAACTAAACTATAGCCAAGACTTAAAGTGGCAAATATTAAGCAACATCAAGACACATGCAATAACAAGGACATGCAACTAAAAAAAGAACTACCTAAATAATTATATATTTGCACAAAAAATCACAAATTAATTTATCTTAATCTATTGTATCTTAATGAGACCATGAGTTCTAGAAAAGTAAATGAGTACAACAAAAATCCAGGATTCAGAATTATCACCATAAATATTTAACATGCTTAAATTAGAAATATGTAGCCATAAATACATAAATTCATACTCTATAAATGAATCAAACTAGATGCTAGATGATAGTCCATTTGTATTAAGATGCAATGTCCCTCTTTACACATGAAATGTAAATGCCTAAGAGCCGATCAATATTCATTCTACATACTCGTATATATAGACATTCTAAAATCCTATCATTATCAAAAGATATCATTATTTGGAAAAGAAATGTTGTTGTGTTAGAGGTATTTCAAACTATTTGGAATATTTAAAATTATAGCCACTCCAACTACCTCATTATGGCTTGTCGATATGATCAAAATCTATGTTATTTTGAGTAGTACCAAATTCATTGATTGCATCTGATTCATTATTTTGCATTGATATTTTTTGGTTTAGCCACCCTATCACCTGCATGATGTTATGATGATAACCACCCTATGAATATTAATTTAATATATGATATTATCCTCCAGGTTTCCTAAGATGGCGATAATCCCCATGCAAGTGGTCCAAAATTAAATTTGATTTGATTGACTAACAAGCTTATGCATTGTGAAATCATGATATCATATATTTGACATCCTAGAGGACTTCAATCAAGTAGATGGGGTTAATTTATATCAACAATCATTTTTCTTATTTTTTAGCAACCTTTGGTACCATATCAGGGATCAGGTACCCATCCAAGCATTGAACAGGTAAAATCTTTCTAACCTCCAAAATTGGATCCTAGCAATAGGCCAGGGAATTAGTGTCCTTCCGAGCTTTGATTGGTAAAAAATCTTCGAACCTCCTCTAGATTCAATTTTTATTGACCTTCGGTCTCCAGGTAGGTAGTTGGCCATCTTCATGGTCTCAGCTAGGTAGAAATTTTCCAATGGCCTTCAGACTTAGCCAAATCTATATTAAATGCATAAATATTCCATTTTATGCAATGTATTTATTTTTAGCACCTTTTTTCCAAAGTGCATGTGGATAGTGATCCAAAAATACCCACAATAATAATCCTTACATTTATCTTGTTTTACTTATAAATATCAAGGTGAGTGTGTTAAACCAGTTTAAAAGGGCATCAAACAGTAGCTGAGGATTAGCCGTAATTACTATTAATTTTAAAATGACCTTTAGGAATTCATTTATGGTCAAGTAATGATGCCAAAATTTGATTTGAAAACTTAGGCAAGCATTATATTAACTAAGTGATGTAATTTGAACATTATATCTCCAACAACGATGTAGGAAGACTTTATAAATATTTTGTGTGTGCTTTATATACTTGGTCTTTGTAATATGCTTGTAATTTTCTATGTAGCTATAAAAGGTCAGATACATAGTAACCTTACCTAAAAGTTTAAGGTTTAAGTTTATAGTGAAAGTTAATTGTTATTCAAGCGCCATTCATTAATTAAAATAGGAGATTTTCTGTTGATATAGTGAAACCATTACTATTATAAGTAATGAAAGAGATTTTTTTTAGAAAATGGACTTAATGAATGGCACTTGAATAACAATTAACTTTCACTATAAACTTAAACCTTAAAATTTTAGGTAAGGTTACTATGTATCTGACCTTTTATAGCTACATAGAAAATTACTATTAAAATAGGAGATTTTCTGTTGATATAGTGAAACCATTACTATTATAAGTAATGAAAGAGATTTTTTTTAGAAAATGGACTTAGAGTAACCTAAGTATATTGCCTATGTATGGGTTGTGGGCTCATACGTAATATTTAAAATAACTATCCTTTGCTAAAGAGGGGGTGTTTGATATTTTAGTTGAATCTTCAAACCAATAAATTTTGCTATGGATGGGAATATTTTTCTACTAAGTGATTATGAAATATCTTTTTGAAAACTCCTTGTTGTGGAGAGTTTCTATTATTCTTAATGATTTTGAATGCCATAGAGAAAAATTGAATGAGTAAGTTTTGGTTCTTTGGGTTTGTTTATTGTGAAGAAAATTCAAACACGCATTTAAGAATGCATAAATAAAAGTGGTTTTGATTGGTAAAAATTTTGTTTGCCAATGAGAGGTTTGTGTTGATGGAATATGGTTTATTTGGTTGATTGTTGCAATGAAAAATTGTTATTCATGCATTAGAATTGCACTATAATCAATAGAGGGGTTGTCTAGATCCCTATATACATCTAATTCTCAGTGTGGCTAAGAATACTTTGGATTCTGAAGTAACCAAGGAAGAACAAACTAGAAACTTAAATTTGAGTAAATTTTTACTTGTGTAAATAATGTAGGGAAATTATTTAATATGGTTCTGGAAAGCTTGTAATTGGAAACTTCCATATGCTTGATATGGAGTGGAAAGTTGAGAATGTATTTATAGGAAAGGGAATTTATGGAATGTTGTGAATTATATACTTTAAATATATGGAAATATTTATCCTTGTTATAATATATTTATATTTCATCAGGCATAGATTAAACAAGGAAATGAGTTTAACAAGTCTCATAAACTTAAATATTTAATATGGAAATAAAATATTCATATACCCTTATTAATTTTAGTTAAGCTACAACACCAATAAAGTAAGGTGGATATAGTTATATTGGAAATGTAGTAATGGTGCTAGGAATATTATTTATAGATCATATGATAGTTATTTGATTAAATATGCCCTTGTCTGGTTGTATGTTTGGTGGAACTAAGTAGCATATTTTTGTATGTATTGGTTTGATTGTACCATTGTATGAAAAACAAAAGTAAATTTGGCCCAACATATTTTTGTATTGGTTTATTTACTTGTTGTAGAAGAGTTGTAAATATTGTTATCATTATGGCTATATAAAAGGAAATAATTTATGATAATTGGATTTAATACTTAGGAATGGATTTATTCTTTTATTAACAAGAAAATTTTATATCATGATGAGTTGATTATATTTCATATATTTTTGGTGTTAAATATATGAAATATTCTTATTAGGGTAGATGCTAGATTAATACTCTAATACATAATAAAGGATATTTATGGATGTAGTTAGCAGATTCCTTGAGGATTATGAAGGCACATACAAATGAGAAGATGGTAACTTCATTTGAGCTACCTTAACAATTAAGCTTGTGATAAAGTAAAACTTACTTGTAATTATAATTAACTTTGGTTATGGAATACTTAAGTAATTTTGGATATGGAGAACCTTATTCATATTGGATCTCATTATAGGGATAAGGGATCTAACCTATTATTTTAACAAAGTAATATTGTGAAAGAGGCCTATTAATGGAATGGCTAACTCATCACAAAGATGAGAAGGATAGTCAAATCCTATATGCTCATAGCACGTACATAGGTAGAATTATGTAGTGTATGGTGGTTAGTATACTCCTTTTGATAGGATGAAAGAGGCTAAGCTAGCACATTGGAAATAATGAGAAAGATATATTGTAAACTAAGAATTTATACCTACTACATTTACATAGCCAAACTTATTTAATATGTATGGATGTATACCTCGAAGAAGTGTCTAAGTAAAAATTCAATATAGGTTGACGATACATTGTAGCTAGGAGTTCCTAAGGTATGTTTTTAAAAATTAAAATCATTACTTGATAAAATATTAAGATCAATCCTTGAAAAGTTAGGAAAAAATTGATCGCTATTGGGATGGAGATTTTGGGATGTGACACTCCCTCGCATGAGACCCTTCCCAAAGCAAAGATAATAAAACATTACAAAACCTATTTATATATTTACAAAACCTTGATAAAATATCACAAAAGTGAAAATGCCATGTCTTATACCTTCATCTACCTATCCACTAAGTGTATGCTATATTTTGTGTGTGTCTATGTAACCATAAGTGATGGTTGGTGATCATCAACAATGGTTAGGACTATTTAACTAGAAGTGATAATTGGGTCTAAGTGGTATATGGGGATAGATGATCATGCTATAGTATTTTAGTGGTCCATAAAAATATCACATTACACTACATACATCCATAAAAGCATTATTAAAAGCAAACATAAGCATTGCATACATCCAATCAAGAAATAAGGCAACACATGATGATAATAATAACAACTCATATATATATATATATGTATATGTATATGTATGAAGAAAATAGATACATCATCATCCAAAGTTTCTCATAGGCTATAATAAAGTGGGTCCTCAGACCTCAAACCCTAAAAAATCCAAAAAATAATCCACAGTCTCAAAGGCCATGGTCACGTAGGACCGACACCATGACTCTCATCCCCACCCTTGGACATCATCTATAAATAACTACTAGATTTGCTACCCCCTATCCTATCTACCCTATATACATATCTGGGAGCCCCTGTCATCATAGAAGACTATATTGTACCACTCCTATGACTCTAGTGCAACCCACTAGTAGAAGGATGAGTTGGTAAGCATCCCCTAAGGTGCACTACCTCATCCTCCAAATCCTAGGTGTACATTAGCTCATCTTGATGATGAGACTAAAAATCTCCTAGTAATACTTAGAGTTATGTCACCTCCTCTCATAGCCTAGCTATATCATTGCCACAAGATACCACCTGGATTGATCTCCTTGCTCTATCCTACAACTGAAGTGTGGCTATCACCTACTATAAAATCCTTGTCTCAAGTCGATCAATCTTAGCCTCTATGGTCTATACCTATATCTATAGGAGAGTCCTCTCCTTTATGTACTCACTCTTCTCACACTTCAACCTAATCAAATCACCCTAAATATTAGCAATTGTGGCATCTCATGTCATTAATTGTGCCTACAATCCCTGCTCCTCCCAATAATTTTCATCATAATATCCCTACTGGCCCTCCATATCCATGTGGTCCATAAACTCATCCTCTATCTGGTGATGCACAAGTTGCTCCCTTTAGTTTACCTCCTCATTAGGCCACTCTCCTAATCCTAGATCCTCCTTATATGGAGCCTCATATGGGGCCTCTCTGTGATCCTCATCTTACCCTACAACCATGTCATCCCCTAGTGATCCATCCTCATGCTACCGACACATCATCCACCAGGTATAATACTTTGTTGTGGTCCTAGAATTTCCCCCTCAGTAGTATCCTCCATAGGATCTACCTCCTCCCCAACCACCTCAACTACAGGCCAAGCCAATATATTCTCATTGCCATAATATCAATAGATAACTAGCTCACTAGGTAACCCATGGTGCAACCCAAAATACCATAATACCTGAGCATAGGGGAATTACTCTCACTCAATACTATGTTGACCAACTAGCTACCTACCTCGTTGTAGCTATTTAAGTTGTACCTCAACCTCATGCCATACTAGATAGTCTTTGTATGATCTCTAGGTAATGGTATCTACCTTGAGTTATGCAAACAAATATGCATAGTGCTCAACCAAACTTACCTCATAATGGCTCTAACCCCTCTCCTAATATTGCTACCATAGGATCTCATATCCTATCTCCTTGGCTATGAGTTGTGCCCACATCATCCAAGTTAGTCCTCATGGTTGATCCACAATAATATACTATCATCCCCATACCTATAGTAGAAAGCTATAGTCTAGCCCCTTATACCTATGACAATAGACCTCGTATATCTCATCATAGAGTTGTGCCAATAATGTAATATCCCATGCCATCACCAAGGATCTTTGAGTGGTGCACTCCACCAACGAAAACACTAACTCTAGTAAATTCCATGGGAAATTGGCTCCTGATGAATCTGGTAGTAACATGTTAGATATCAATGTCATTAGCAAGGTATGTCTCACCTATAAGACCTCTACGTCATACAATAAGTCCACTAGGATACCCCTGCTAGGCAAATATCATAATACCTCAGGCCAGTCACGTCCGAATCATCTCTCCAAAACTGTATCTCTAAGATCTCAGTGAGTGTATACAATCGATTTCCCCTATATCAGAACATGTAGAATATAGTAGACATCCTCTAGGATCACTATCATCTCCCTAGTAGAAAAGTGGAAGGTGTTAGTGTGCGAGTCCCATATATCTAACTGTAGTCAGATAGGCCATGTTGCCCATAACTAGCTCTAGTCATGTCACTTGATTGAGCCCAATGATGTCAAGCCATTCCTAGTACTCCTATATCAGTAGGAAATGAGTGGTTCTAAAGAGGTTCAAAACTCAATAGTAACTATTAACCACCTGGCAGGGGCAAGCAAGTTTAAAAACTCAACCAAACAAAGCAAAAAAACACCCAAAAACATAAAAATGGCCCTTTTTCAGGCCAATTCATGGTTGTCCCACCCAAGTATGACCCCTAAATTTGTGGCCATCATACCCAGGGATGGCCCCCAAATAGCTCATTCTAGTTTTCCCTCAAAGGTATGGCCCCAAAACATCTCATATTGGTTGTCCCTCCCAAGGATGACCCCTAAAATGGGCCAAAATTGATCTTCTAGGCCAACCAAAATAGTCAAAAATTGTCCTAAAAATAAAAATAAAGCACCTAAAATGCAAAAAAAATAAAAATAAAGCACACATTATTGCAAATTACCACTACTGAAGTTCATTTTCTGAATTTTAAGGTGTTTTTCTAGAAAAAGCAAAAATACTTACAATTTCTAGTTCAATAAGGTATAGCAGAAACTGTAGTCCTTATCCATATTGTGCAGGATTTGTTGCTTGTTGAGTTCATAGCCTATATAATGGTGATATTGGGATGATTTTTAAAGCACATTTATTTTAAAAATCACTCTCCTACTCCTCACCTCTCAAACTACAAAATCCAAAATGCACAAACGCGCCCGAAATTCCCAATTTTGAGCTTAAATATCCCTCCAAGAGGGATGACCACTCCTAGGTGGGACGGTTGGAAAAATGGACAACCATACCACCCTATTATATCAATATACTATGCAACCATTCCATCCTAGGAATGCCACCAAAAAATCACCTCAAAACAGCCCAAAAAGGCACCAAAAAGGGTCTAAAACCCACCAAAAATAGGTCAAATTTGGTCAAAATTCATTATATATCAAGATGAAAACTAAATTTCTCATGGATGAATGTAAATGTCTCTACTAAAATCCATAATTAGGACATTGTGGCTGGACAACCCCATAGGAATTAGGTATTCAACTCTTTTCTTCCATGAAACATCAATAAAATCATCAAAATCCTCTAAAAAATGCTCCATTTTATAATGGGTAAAACTAAAGAAAACCCTAACCAAGTCATATGGGTCAATTGAATCATAAATTTTATCACTTTTTATTCCCTCATCAACTCATAACTTGATTGGGTAGTCATAATTAACAAATTCATAATAAAAATCAACAATCAAACTCTCAATCATGCAAATTGCATTCGTCCAATGAATCATTGACAAATATAATCACGTCCCTGCTTGGGGTAGAAAACAAGTAAACATTTCAATCAAAACAATGCTTGGAATGATGAAGCATGAAGTATCATGGGCCTCACCTCTTCATTAAATAAACAATGTTCAAGATCAAGTAAGACTAACACAAAATGTTGTACTTGAATCAAGTTCCTTAACTCGCCAGAAGCAAGAATTCAAGAATGCATGCTCTTTCCATGATTGAGACATCTAATTTTGGTTGGGTCAATGATTAACCTTAATAATTTGGCATTTTAGTTATCTATTTTTGCTCAACGATATGTTGCACACAATGCATCCCAAAAAGGGGTATCTGTAGACATTAAAATTACATCAATCTAATTAGACGACCAAGGCATTGTCTAATTTGACACTATATGCTCCCCTTGGGCAAACCTCATAGGTTACATAGGGGTTCTAACCACTTTTTTAAGGTTATATACCACTTTTGGGAAGTTTTGGACCATGTAGGCATGGTCGTCACACCTTGGGATGGCCACAGTTCATGGCCATCACACCCAGGGATGGTCACCAACAACTATCCCTGGGTGTGATGGCCATGGTATTTGAACCTTACAAAGTTAAAATTTGACCAAATGGCACCAAAAAATAGCCATTTAACCCACTTATTCAAACATTCTAGTTGGAGGTCACGTAACTCTCATGACACATTATATATTAGAGGTCCAAAATGGAGATTCCTTCCTCCTCCAACGCATGGTGACCTTTTGGAAAAATGGCGAGCCTTGCCTCACATGGCCTCGCATGCCCATTTTAACATATACCCTATTGGGCTATAAATTGGATCAATTCCACCAAAATTTAGAGAGGAGTATTTGCATATTTCACCATGGAGTGCTACCAAGATTTTCTCCCACCTTATTGTGTGTTTTCCCTTGATATCTCTACCTAACGAAGGAGGTTTTCAAGTGACTAAAAAACACATAATATGTTTACAAAACTTATCTATTTCATTGAATCCCCTCCCCAAATTTATCGTCAATACCCTTGAGAGTGTTTTGGACCAATTACCAGAGGAATTGGTGGCAAAAATATAGTAGATTTGGTGGTTGTCCCACCCCAATATGACCCCCAAATTATGACAATCCTGACCATCACACCCTGTGATGGCCACACATTGGGATATGGTTTTGTTACTATTTTTATATAGGTCTATTCTAGATTATATTATATGCTTGTTGTTCAAATTTAGCTCAATTTGAAGTTTTTTTCAATTAGATATCATCATTTTGGTTTTTTTTATGCTTAAATACCTCATCCTATGATGACCACAAATTGGAATACAATTCCTTTACTATTTTTACATAGATAGTTCGTAGACTAGATAGTATGCTCTCTATTCAAATTTGGTGTAATTTGGAGTTGTATTGATCATGTTATTGTGTTTTTGTGAATTGTAGGTTTAAGTGCCACACCCTAGGATGACCACAAATCTAGGCAAAATTTCCTCACTGCTTTTTACTAGATCAATCATAGAGCACATAATATGCCTAGATCTCACTTTTGGTAGCTTTTGGAGAAATTATAAATATTCTATTGCACTTTTTCTCTTTCAATATTTTGATGCATGCACCTCCACGGTTTCATATTAATATGCACATGCACCTTAAACTTGACCCATTTGCATGAGAAGATAAAAAAATTGTAAAAACATTATGTTTTAATTAATTACCTCAAAATTTGTGCATATGTGATGAGATCATACTACGACCCCTGAAATCATAGTATGACCTCCAAAATTGTAACACGATGTCAATCATATGATCCTTGCAATCAGTGTACGATAATGTTGATCATAATACGATCTTGCCTAGAAATAGAAAATTCAAAAATAGAAAACAACAAAAATCAGTTAATTGGTTTTTATCCCCACCTATGTAACTGTGTGGGAAATATGAGATCGGATCCGTTCGGCCTTGCCTAGCTTAGAAGAAGTTGTAACAATCCAACCTCCTCCCTATTATGGACACTCCTCCCTGCTTATTTAACCAAAATCCTCCGTCTAAAATTTCCCCTAACTCCTCACATTTGGAATTTTTTTTCTTGATTGTGCAGTTTAGTTCTAGATATTCTACTATTGTTTCCAATATTAGAGGACATTGTTGTAGATTGGAAGATACGATATCGCTATCATTGTATGATTAGATGAGTTCGACGTATGATCTTGTCCTGCAGGCTATGGTATTGTCTAAAATCTACTTGGGGGCAACCCTAAGCTCTGGTTTACATATTTTAAGCTTGTTTTATTGGATCAGTATTTCATTTATCATCCTTTATTTCATAGAATACTAGATTTATACATCTGCATTCTTGGAGTTCACCTAATTTCATATAATTGCATGTTTTATGTAGTTTTGAACAATTATTCATCAATTCATGTTATTATAGTTATCTAACAAGCGACATTAGATCTTAATTCTTCTTATAAGTATCGATGCAACTCTCTATTTTTTGTTTTCTATCCCTATTTGTGTTTTTGTTGATCCCTAGAAAAATTAGAACATTCTATATTTGTTTGTACTATGATCTTGTAGAATTGTAGTACGATATTGACTTGTTGTATATGATCTAGGCTGCACTCAAAAATCAAAAACTTCAACAAACTTTTGGATATAGGTAAGGTTTGAAATCACTTTCTAGCATTGCATTTGTATTTCTGAATTTTGTTTTGCTACCTGCATTTAAATCAAAATAGCATATAAGTTAGATTAGATGCATATTGGCCAAACTTAGGTGTATGCGTGATTTGAATAAAGACAAACAAATCAAAACAAATCCCAAACCTAGGCTCAAAAACTGCCACAAAATGTTTCTTGGTGAACCCAAACCAATTCATCAAAAAATCACCACTTAGAAGGTACGATTAAGTACCTCTCTTTTTAGGTGTAGACCACTCGTTCTTCCATTTATAGCGACTCTATGAAGCACACACCTCTTACTCTACTTGCAATATTATATCAAAATGAAATGAAATACCATGAAACACACATAACATAGAAATAGCAAAGAGATATCCTTTTATTTATAATGAAACCCGGTTACATGTTGGTCCCTCTGAGGGATACCCATTTTGATACAATGAAGTACAAGTGAGTAAAATAACCCCTTGTAAAAGGGGTGGTGTGCTTTCGTAGGCTTCTTGGTTCCCCACACAAAATTGTATGAGGGATTATAGATGCCTCCTTCTCCTTCTCTTGTCCAGAAGGGATCCCATGCTCTGAATGTCTTGATCTGGTCCTGTAAGCCTGCATATCTGCATACATGGAAATAACAAAGCACGCTTAGTAGTACAGGCCACCTATCCAAAAGAGACTCTTATTTAGAAAATATGATAATCCAAATAAATGAGTATAATTTGTATTGAAATATACCATATCTGGGCAATATGCATATGGAAATAAAAAATATTAATCTAAATGCAATGAAAGATTCAGATCTATGCTAAAGACATGTAAATGAAATAATAATAAATGCAGATCTATTACTAAGAACAAAGGAATGACCATATTAAAAACTTGGCTATGCTTATGGGTCGTTGTCAAAGACATCGATCTTTAACAAATAGGTTACCTCAAGTCTTATGGGCTGTAATTAATCACTCCTTGGATCGAATTGATGTTCAAGGGTCACCATGTGTGTCTCCTACACTGATTGGCGGTTAAGAATGATGGGTATGAATACTAATGCATGGATGTGGCTCAGCTAGACGGTGCTCCAATACACACAATTTGAACTCCCCGTCTCTTTGATTTGGTAGGGCTTCATTGCACAAGATTTTAACATTCGTGGATCCTTTTGCCTTACTAGAAATATGCATATATAGAATTCCAAGTTTTAGGTTTAGATCTAGGTCTTGGCTTCTTGAGGAAGCCAAGATCCAGATCTACATGCCAACTAACTGTCCTAGAGGGAAATTTTAGTCTTGAATTGGTATGGAAAGGGTAGTTAGGAGGAACTCTAGGAGTTTCTCATCAATATCCCTTCGAAATGCATGCAAACTGTCGTTACCACCCATTATTTGGGCAATTCCACATGGTAGTTTGTGTTCTAGGGCTAGCCACTATCATTAGTAGTGGCTAGTTGTGGCTGCTCTAGCCTATAGCAGCCAATATTGCTAGCTTCTCTAGTCTACAATTGCTAAACTAGCCACTCAGCCGGTTGCTCTAGTCTACAACTGCTAAGCTTAAATGGGCTAAAACTACCATTTTGAGTGGTTAGGACCACTACTTGCTCTTGGAAAGGTCTAAAATTGGTCATATGGTCTTTAGATGTGCTCATATGAGTAGTCTCCTAAACATGACATGTTTTAGGTGTCTAAAGATGCCTCTTTTTGGGATGCATTATGAGCAAAACACAACGCGAAGCAAAAAAATTAGACCACCTAGGTCCATATTGTAGGGTGTGTGATGATCATTGATCTAATCAATATTGGATACCCTAGTCATGTAGTTGTTAGGGGCAGTGAGTTGACCAAAGGGCTTAGCCCCTTTGGGATAATTTTGGTTTGACCAAAGGGCTTATCCCCTTTGGGGTATTTTGGTTTGACCAAATGACTTATCCCCTTTGGGGCATTTTGGTTTGACCAAAAGGATTATGCTACCTTTGAGGCATTTTGGTTTGACCAAAGGGTTTATCCCCTTTTAGGCATTTTGGTTTGACCAAAGGGATTATCCCCTTTGGGGCATTTTGGTTTGACCAAAGGGCTTATCCCCTTTGGGGAATTTTGGTTTGACCAAAGGGCTTATGCTACCTTTGGGGTGTTTTGGGTTGACCAAAGGGCTTATCCCCTTTGGGGAATTTTGGTTTGACCAAAGGGCTTATCCAATTTGGGGAATTTTGGTTTAACCAAAGGGCTTATCCCCTTTGGGGTATTTTTGATTGACCAAAGGGCTTATACCCTTTGGGGAATTTTGGTTTGACCAAAGGGCTTATGATACCTTTGGGGTATTTTGGTTTGACCAAAAGGCTTATGCCACCTTTGGGAAATTTTGGTTTGACCAAAGGGTTTATGATACCTTTGGGGCATTTTTGTTTGACCAAAGGGCTTATGCCACCTTTGGGGCATCTTGGTTGGACCAAAGGGTTTATCCCCTTTGGGGAATTTTGGATTGATTGCTAATTAGGGGAGGTATGATACCAATAATTCCCTAGTTGATGTTTAGCAAATATTTTTGTTTTGATTTTATGTTATGGATGCAATGATGGATGTTATGCCTAGATAATGATTTGATTTTGCTATAATGCAATGTACTAGTGACATGCACTAGCTAGATGATGGATGTATGCTTAGATGCTGTGACTTAGATGTAGATGGACTACTTATGATATATGCATTTATGGATGCAATGCTTATTGTTAAATGCATGTTTAATTTTGATTTAATTGTATGCATCTAAATTATATTGTTATGATATAATAAATGAAATGTGTGAAATGCATTATGATGGTGATCTAATGTACATGAACCTGTATACTTTAATCACTTAAAATATAAGGTATGCATGTGATATGAGTTTAACAATCTAATAGGCGACACCATAGAATGTATAAAAATCATGAATAAACAATAATTCTTGCAATAAGAATTAATCATTTAAACATCAAATGTGGGGTGAGATGATGTGATATGTATGTATGATTTGATGGAATGATTTTTTTCTATGAGGATATTTTTGAGGTTTTCCCTGAGACTCAAACACCCTAGTTGCTCCATCAAAAAGTCGTATATTGATCATGCAAGGCTCCTGAAGGATAAAGCTTTGTTATTTAGACCTAGATACTTATTATTCCTGTGTGTGTAAATGAATACATTAGATATAACATAAGCATACCCCAATGTCAGGTGGGATTCATTCAGCCCATTGTTGTATTGGGGATCCTCAAATGTTTATCCTAATCCTAAGTTGGACTTAGTTGGATTATACCACTAGGCAATATAGGAAACCTACATTGGTCTGTACAAAAGAAAGATGCTAATGTGACAAACATATCATCGTGCATAAGGCTCGATCACACTAAGAATTCCAAGGATTCAAGTTCATACTCCCTTCTTTTCTTCATTTTTATTAGGGATACTTGCTCATGTTTTAGTGATGAAAACCACTATTTATTTTAAATTTTTGTTTTTCTTTTGAGCAAGGGATTTATGTAGTGATGATCATCACTATTTATTTGTACTTTTGACTTATTCTAAACTTGGAACTTTGATTTTTTTTGGGACTTTTGTAGTGATGATAATCACTTGTTTTTGAATTTTTGCTTTGTTTAGGATTTTTCTTGTTTTGATTTAAGCAAGGGATTTCTTTGGGTAGGGCTGAACTTGTCCTTTTGCCATTTTTTCAGAATTTCTAGCAAGATAAACCTTTTTCACATTATGATAGCTAATACCGCTTCATAGCGTTCATATTTCCCTTGTTTCAACTAGGATTTTAGTGTTTTGATTAGTGATAGGATTTTGAGATATACCAGGTGCTATCAAAACTAAACCTCACCTATAAAAAGCTAAAATAACTTTCTACAAAGTTTGATAAAACCACTAGGTATGGCTAAGTGACCAAAAAACCCTAGCATATTCCTCATAGCAATGGGAGGGGTTGTGTTTAAAAATACAGTTACACACATGGGTTAAGGATGATGATGGATTTTGAAGATGCATGATTGAGATACAAATATGGTGTCATTTGTAAGATTGCAAACACAAATGTATCTAATGCAAAATATAATGGATGCAAAGTGTGAATGCAATGCAACTACATGAATGGAAATGTAAATGCATAATGCAAAATTTTTTGTATTTTTGATGCTTTCAATTTTTTTTGAGCTTATGATTATTTTGAATGTTTTGAATTTTTTGAAGTTTGAATTGTTTTTGAATTTTTGTGTTTTGCTTTTGACCAAAGGGCTTATGGTGCCTTTTGTGATTTGACCAAAGGTGCTTTAAGATGCCTTTGAAGCTTTTTGTGATTTGACAAAAGGGCTTTAAAAATGCCTTTGGAGATTTTTGTGATTTTACCAAAGGGCATTAAAAATGCCTTTGGATCCTTTTGATGATTTGACCACATGACTTTAAAAATACCTTTGCAGATTTTTGTGATTTGACAAAAGGGCTTTAAAAATGCCTTTGGAGCGTTTTGATGATTTGACCAAACGACTTTAAAATAACTTTGGAGTCCTTTTATGATTTGTTTTTTATTTTAATATTTTTTGATTTGTTTGGAATTTTATGATTTCTATTGTTTTTGAATCATTTGAAGTTATTTGAATGTTTTGAACTTGAAGTTTGAATTGTTTTTGACTTTTTGTGTTTTGCTTTTGACCAAAGGGCTTATGGTGCCTTTGGGGCCTTTTGTGATTTGACCAAAGGTGCTTTAATATACCTTTGGATTTTTTTGTGATTTGACCAAAGGGCTTTAAAAATACCTTTGGAGCTTTTTGTGATTTGACCAAAGGGCTTTAAAATGCCTTTGGAGACTTTTGATGATTTGACCAAATGACTTTAAGAATGCCTTTGGAGATTTTTGTGATTTGACCAAAGGGCTTTAAAAATACCTTTGGAACCTTTTGATGATTTGACCAAATGACTTTAAAATGCCTTTGGAGACCTTTTATGATTTGTTTTTATTTTAATGTTTTCTAATTTGTTTAAACTTTTATGATTTCTACTATTTTTTAATATTTTGAAGTTATTTGAATGTTTTTGTGTTTTTCTTTTGACCAAAGGGCTTTAAGATGTCTCCGGAACCTTTTGGTGGTTTGACCAAATGGCTTGGAGATGCCTTTGGAGCCTTTTGATGATTTGACCAAATGACTTGGAGATGCCTTTGGAGCTTTTTGGTGGTTTGACCAAATGACTTTGAGATGCCTTTGGAGCCTTTTGATGATTTGACCAAACGGCTTGGAGATGCCTTTGGAGCCTTTTGATGATTTGACCAAACAACTTGGAGATGCCTTTGGAGCTTTTTGGTGGTTTGACCAAACAACTTTGATATACCTTTGGAGCCTTTTGATTATTTCACCAAATGACTTGGAGATGCCTGTAGAGCCTTTTGAAAAACTAATTTTTAATTCAATGTTTTCTGATTTGTTTGGACTTTTATGATTTCTATTGTGTTTGAAATTTTGAAATTCATGAATGTTTTTGATATTTTGTTGGTATTACAGGAGGAAGGTATGGTACCTTAGGTGCCCCCAGTGTGCATTTTTGCAATGTAATCATCTTGCTTAGAAAGAGTGACAGCCATCAACTCTCCCAATTGGGGCACAAACCTCTATAGGGTGCATTTGTTTTGGTGGGGAGAAATGAGTGAACTATATTCATGGAGCTCATTTCATTCTAATAGGTCTTGGACCACATTTTGAAATAAATGGCAGCCACAAATGTCATGCCCCTGTGTACGATGGTACATACAATGGATGATTTCATCAGTGGACACATGCTTGGGATCTATTTTCTTGATCTAAGGCAACACAAATGCATTTGCCTTGTACACATTTTGAAATAAAGTTATTGTAGTCATTTCAAATATGACCACTCACAAAAGTGGTTGGTTAGGCCTACGAGCCTACAATTGACCTTGGGATATCAATTGGGATGATGTAGCCTCTATTTTGGAAGGTTGGGGCACTATGGATGAACCATTCATGGGAAAAGCTCCACTATCTATGAGATACAACACTACATGTCTAAATCCTTTGCAATTGCAATTACCATACCCCTCTATTCAGTGATAGAGATAGTAATGGTCCTCCCTATAACCCTTAGGTTTAGCTCTTTTTGGGTCTAAAGGGTTTATTTTAGGTAAGGTGATGACCTTAGCCTCTTGTAGCTTTTGAAAAATATCAGACATAGGCTCATTTAAAGGAATCCAAGTGCAGTGTTGTTGTTTTGAGTGCTTAACATGCTCTGGTCTAGATTGGTAATCATATTGAGCCAGAGGTATTTTGATTGTTGGCTTAAGGGGATCCTCTTGATTTTTGGGTGCAATGGGTGGATTACTGACTATGGTCACTTGCTGGTTGATAATTTGAAGTTGTTTTTGTTGAGAATGTTGTTTACTATGGCTTTGAAACCTCGACATGATTGAATATCATGCCCATTTTGCCTATGATATAGATAGTGTGACTCTTCCTCATACCCTCGAGGTTTAGGATGATTTGCATCTAAAGGTTGCACCTCTAGTAGGGTGATGGCATTTGCAAAAATTAATCAATTGAAAATCGATAATGTTGGATCAAGCAATGAGGGATGCTTGCTAGGTTGCTAAGATGATCGAGTTGATGCTTGCTCTAGTTGAGTCTTTTATTGTGGATGCATAGGAGCTGGTTTGATCTCAAATGAGGGTGGCTTCCATAATTCTAGGTTCTCAAGATGGTTCATGATAAAGTTTAATGCCTAATTTTGCTTATCCATTTGAGCCTCTATATTATAGAGGTGACTTTGCATATGCTCCAATACTGATAAGGCTCCCATGTGTATTTCTAGCGATTGGTTTGAAATACCATTTTCTACTGAAGGAGGCAAAAGAGTGGGTGCTAAATATTGACCAAACAACTCTAAGTCACCGATTTCCTTCCTTTGAGTCGATGTGGAGGCTTCATGATGACCCATTTTTATAGTGGCATCCACATGCTCATGTTTATGACTCAGTTCATGTTTTTGTCTTACTTGGTGGTGTTGAACTGTGTTAGCTTTGGTACCTCTAGTCTGATGTGGGGGGAGCACTTGTTTTTGCTCTTGATGAGGCAACATGAGAAGTGAATCAGGGGTGACTAAAGCCAATGGTTTTGATCCCTTTAATGGGGAGGCGACATCTGATTGCTTCACATATTATTTTATCTACTTTAGAGTCACTTGTTCCTATGCCTTGATATTGACCATTGCCACAAACTCTTGAGAAGGCACTTTTTCTTATGTCTCATCAACCTTCTTGTAATACTTGAATGGATCAGGGTCATGGGGGACCACATACACTTGTCCTTGGTGTATGAATTTTAGATTTTGGTGTACTATGAAAGGTACACATTCCATATCCCTCATCCATGGTATACCTAGCAATATGTTGTACTGCCTCTCACCTTCCAAGATATGGCACAATGTAGGTATTTTTTTTATCCCAACCTATATAGGTAGGATTACTGTGCCAATTTTTTGGGAAGTAACATCATTGAAGGCCATCAATGTGAATGTTGAGTCTGTAATGATTGAATAAGGTAAATTTAAATGCTTCAAGGCTACAACTATGATGAGGTTGATAAATGACCTAGTTTTGATCAAGACTCTCTTGTATGGAATATGATTGATGCTTGCTATGATGTGTAGTGGAGGATCGGGTTCATCCTTAGAGATTGGCTTAATATCCTATCTATGAAAGGTAATCATAGGGTCCTTTTGTAAGTGAGTTGAACTCATTGTTGACTTTTTTGGCATGTTGGGTTGATCAAAGCATCTTTTGCTTCCTGTTGTAGTATTTATCATATCGATAAAACCCTCATCAGGTGGGGCTATATGCACCTCATTGACATACTCAACTTGATTGTTGTTGGCTCCATGATTGGAAGGAGAATTTTTGAATATGTCGATGTTCTGCAATTCATTCTAATCCAACATATGTTGCACTACATTCTTGAATGCAACACAATATTGGATATCATGGCCATTTTACCAATGGTAAATGCAATAGATATCTTCCATATATAATTTATATTTGGGTCAATTAGGATCCAAGGTGCACACCTTGGGAAAGTTCAAAACCTTGGCCTCGCAAATGCGATTAAAAATTGATGCCAAGGATTCAGGCAATGGCATATAGTTACAATGGGGATGTTTCTGTTTACCCCTACCTTGATTCCTATTGTGTTGGTTGTAATGTGCAGGAGGAGATTGAGCTTGATAGTTCTCTTGTTGCTAGCTTTATGCTACTTCTAGAATGTTTAACACAATTTGGTTGACGTGCATAGGTTCGATCTGTTGTGGTTGATATTGCATTCTCTTGTTCCATTATTTATTGCTACGGAGCTTTAGGTATCCTTCTTCCAACTTTATATCTTCAATAAGCTTGGTTTGAACCAAGGCTTCTTCGAATGTATCATACTGTTGTAGTTGCAATAGTAATGAGATGTACTTGGCATAGATTTTTATGAACATTCATATTAGATCTTCGATCAGGATAGAAAATGAAAAATTTGCCATGATTTTTCTCCATATATCCCCATAATCCATGACTGGCTCGTCATCATACTACTCTAGGTTGGCTAGGTTTGAGAGATTCACATTCTTCTTATCACCAAAAGAGAAATATTTTAAGAATGCATTCACTAGTTGTTTGAAACTGGATATGATGTGCTTGGGCAATTGGTTGAACCATTGAGTGGCAGCACCCAAAAATTTCATAATGAAGGTTCTTAACAAAAGAGCATCATTATATTCAAGATGAAAATATGCATTGATGAAGTTGGTAACATGCTCTTGTGCATCCTATTCATCCTTAAATTTTTCTAACCTAGGCATCTCAAAGTGCTTGGGATATGCGAGGCTAGGGACTGATGATCACAATGGTTGGTTGTGTATTTTACTTAGTATTGATTGGTGCCTAGACATATCTTACTTTTCAAAGTATTTTATATTTTTAGCGAGTGCCTGGAATGCCTTTGATGCAAGGAGTTCTTCTTCTTGTAGACCCACTCATGGTGGTAATGGAGGTAACCCTTTATCCACTTGAATTGTTCCATTCTCCTCCCTCCTAATATGAGATTCAGGATGGGTCTGATCCTGATCTATCATGTTTACCATTTTACCACTAGGTTTATTTTGTTTATGGTTTGAGTGGTGGTTTCATTGTGGGTTGTCTTCTTGCCTAGTGCACCTTTCTTTTGGTGAGTTAGTGCGTTTATCTCTTTGGTGGTCCTCACCATTTGCTTGTATATTGATACGAGCTAGCTACTCAACTTGTTCTCTTAAATGTTGCTCATGTTGGGGCAAAAGCCTTTCTCTTTGTTTGTCATGCTCAAGAGCTTCCACTAGCTCTCGCTCTTTATGCAATACATTTTCTAACCATCGTACACTATCATATTGCATTGTTAGAGAAGGTTCATATCTATCTGATTTTGTTGGTGTAGTTATGATTTGTAGGTCCCTCAAAGAGATTTCCACTATTTCTTTGGTTTGGATAGCTAGTTTATCTTGCTCTGTGTATTCTATATGTTTATAAGTGTCCCTATAGTTGGTCACTGCATGTGAACTATGGGGTTGCTTTGAAGCTTCCCTAGATTGAGTGGTGTGTTTAGAAGTCACGCTTTGTGAACTTCTAGATGCAGAATGTTCTGTGGCTATGGTTTTAGGAGTCAGACTCGAATAGATTTTATCTAACTCATCCAATTTATATTGGAGAAATTGTTCTCTCTAAATTACATGTGACCCATGTAATTGATTTGATCGGTTTATTGTGCTGGGCCTATGAATCTGCAACTCTGTGTGAGGGTTCTTGTCTACTTTGAATTGTGCAACACGGTTGGCAACTCTCTTCCCTCTATCTTATCCGTCATTGGGTTGATTTGAAATCTCAGTGTAATGATATGAGGTGGGTATGGAACCTGATTCCCTCTCTATATTGAAGGTCTTGCTCACCATGGGAGGTCTCCCGGCCATAATTTTTGTTATAAAATTTTTTACTTCCAAAAAAGGTTATGGATGTCATATATCAAAATGATCAGTGTGTCGTGTTGATTAAAATGATCTATAACTCTAAAATTTTACTTTTGGGTTAAAAATTTGTATTTTTGAAATAATCGGCCAACCGGGGTCTGTGGGGAAATGCCCACTTTTAAGAATTTTTAGGAATTTTTGAACCGTGAAGAGTTAGGACTCAAAATTTTTGGGAGAGGTGACCTAGGAGCTAACTAAGACAACAAAATAAATTTGATAGTTTTTGGATTTGTCTAGCCCACTTTATGATTGTTTTAGTGCAGTTTTCCCCTATTTTTAGCTTCAAAAATAGAGTAAAATAAAACCAAAATAACTTTTTTGTTATAGCTCCGATTTGCACGATTATCAATCTGTTGGATGTAGAATCAAAAATTAGTGTAGCAGAATAAAATTTTTTTAGTTGTATAATTCCTTTTTCGGAATAAAATTCTTTTTAAGAATTTTTGTTCTTCCTAACTCATTATTTTTATCTTTCTCTAAAAACCCCATTAATTTTTTTTTGGTGTGGTTATTATGCTCTTCACTTTCCATGTAATGTGATCTGGTGAACTAGAAAGCCTCCAACACTAGTAGTATGCTCTTCAGTTTTCGTGTAATGTGATCTAGTGAATCAAAATCTAGCACATATTTTTTTAATAGAGTACTGCTACGCCATGTTTCCTTATAAGCTAAGAATAAATAAATTTCCCTAAAAATTAGGGTTAGGGTTTGGTCTTAAATAAAAAAGAAACACACAAATAAGACAATATGATTATCTCTTTTATGGATTAAATGTGTGTCCTAAAACTGGTTTCAGTGTGTTTAGATTTGTTGTTGTTCTTGCTTTCTTGCTCTTGTTTTGGATTTGGAATGAGGGGAATCATCCATAGTGGAAACCAAGAACACCTATGCCAAACATGATTTTCTCAAAAAGAGACTAGGGTACACCGCTTAAATCCCAGTGGGGGATTTTCCTAGCTCTTCCACTCTGAACCAATGGTTGTTTCAATAGTGGGAGAGAGTTTGAATATTGGTAACTAGTACCACTATAAAAAATTTCCCTATTCTATTCTAGGAATATCTAGGGGGCAAGCCGGTGGAAGGAGATGAATGCCAACATCACTAGAATGAATTGAGGGTTGGTGATGAAATACAACTCCACAATGTTTATTATGATACATGCAAGTGTGTGGGGTTCTTTTTAGATTTAAAAATAGAAATCAATGCATCAACCAACATTCATGACTACTATCCTATAATGCCTAAAAAGAACGTTTATTCTCAGACCAATGCATCTATAACTAGTCTATATGATTTTAATGCATCATCCTACTTTGTGATGAAAACAACCACTGACTAGACAACATGCAAGAAAACCAAAATACAATGGCCTAGCATGTTGGATACTAGGGCATATATTACAGGTAGAGGTTCGTTGTTCGTAGCAATACCTAGAGGAAATCTAAAAGAAACCTAAGAAATGCAACATGCAGTTTTTATTTCCCAACTTGAAATGTGTTTTAATATTCATCATTTTTAAGAAACTAACTGCAGACAAAAAATCATAAAAATATAGAAAAGGGGTACCAACCTCAAATCCTGCTCAAGTAACATAAATTTTACCCTCTGCTGCACTTTTATTCTGGCTACTGTTGATCAAAATGGATAATTTTTGGTTGTTGATTAGAGAAGCTAATTTTTGGACACTATTGACTAGATTGGCTGATTTATGATCACTTTCAGTAGGAGTGGCCGAGTCTGTGGGTCGCTATAGGCTAGAGCGGCTGAACCTCCACACAAAAACATGAATCAATAAATTGGTAGAAAAGAAAAATTATATGGGGGTCCCATTGTGATCGCCATCTATGGTGACTTTGGAAAGCACACATATCTTACTCTACTTGCAATATTATATTGAAATGAAATGAAAGACCATGAAATGCATATAACACAAAAATAGCAAATGGATATCCTTTTATTTATAATGAAACCCGATTACATGTTAGTCCCTTTGAGGGATACCCATTTCAATACAATGAAGTACAAGTGAATAAAATGCCCCCTTGCAAAGGGGTGGTGCACTTTCGTAGGCTTCCTAGTTTTGCACATGAAACTGTACGAGGGCTTACAGATGCCTCCTTCTCCTTCTCTCATCCAGGAGGGATATTGTGCTCTAAATGTCTTGATATGGTCCTATAAACCTGTAGATCTGCATACATGGAAATAGCAAAGCATGCTTAGTAGTATGAGCCACCTCTGTGAAAGGGGCTCTTATTTAGGAAATATGATAATCTAAATAAATAAGCATAATTTGTATTGAAATATACCAGATCTGGGCAATATGCATATGGAAATAAAAAATATTAATCTAAATGTAATGAAAGATTCAAATATATACTAAATACATGTAAATGAAATAATAATAAATGTAGATCTATTACTAAGAACAAAGGAATGACCATATTAAAAACCTAGCTATGCTTATGGGCCACTATCAAATATAGTGACCTCTAACTAATAGGTTACCTCAGGTCTTATGGGCTGTAATTAATCACTCCTTGGCTTGAATTGATGTTCAAGGGTCTCCAAGTGTGTCTCCTGCACTGATTTACGGTTAAGAATGATGGGTCTGAACACTGATGCGTGGATGTGGCTCAACTAGATGGTGCTCCAATACACACAATTTGAACTCTCTATCTCTTTGATTTAGCAGGGCTTCACTGCACAGGGTATGAAAATTCGTGGATCCTTTTGCCTTACTGTAAATATGCATATATAGAATTCTAGGTTTTAGGTTTAGATCTAGGGCTTGGCTTCCTAGGGAAGCCAAGATCCAGATCTACATGCCAACTAACTATCCCAGATGGAAAGTTTAGTCTTGACTTGGTATGGAAGGGGTAGTTAGGAGGAAATCTAAGATTTCCTCATCGATATCCCTTTGAAATGCATGCAAAATACCATTATCACCCATGATTTGGGTAATCCCACATGTTATTTCATGTTCCAGGGCTAGCCACTATCATCAGTAGTGGCTAGCTATGGTCGTTGTAGCCTATAGTAGCCAATATTGTTGGCCACTCTAGTCTACAACTGCTAAAATTACCACTTAGCTAGTCACTCTAGTCTACAGCAACCAATATTGTTGGCTGCTCTAGTCTACAGCTTCTAAACTGGCCACTCAGCTAACCAGTCTAGTCTACATTTGCTAAGCTTAAATGGGCTAAAACTACCATTTTGAGTGGTTAGTACCATTGCTTGCTCTTGGAAAGATCCAAAATGGGTCATATGGTCTTTATATGTTCTCATATGAGTAGTCTCCTAAAAATGACATATTTTAGGTATCTACACCATTCCCCTTTAAGGCACAGATCCATCAGCCTTGAGGAAAGGAGTGCAAGAATTTTTGGGCTACATTCTTTGGTGAACCCAATGTGAGATGTGTAGCCAACCCTTGGATCCTATTGTGGTTTCCCAAACATACCCTAAGCACTTCCCTATACCTTTTCTCCTGATATATAATGGAACTGAATATCCTATTGAGCATCTTCGTATGTTTAGGAAAACTTGTCATGATATCTCATATGATGACTTATTGTTGCTAAAGATGTTCCCAAAAATTCTTAGAGGCATGGCATTAGAGTGGTACTATCAATTGCCTATAAATTATTTGAGAAACTTTGAAGATACAATAGAAATGTTCATCCATCAATTTAGTGCTTACATAGAGAGGCATGTGACCATTAAGGATTTATACAACTTAAAATAGGGCAAATATGAGAGATTTTCTGAATTCTTGACTAAGTGGAGATAATTTTTGGGAAAATTGCATTTTGCATTACCTCATCGTGAGATGTTAGACATTTTTATTAGTAATTTGCAAGAGAAATTGTCTTATGAACTTTCTACAGCCACAATAACCACCTTTGATCAAGCTATAGATTTAGCAAGGAGATTTGAAGATGCTCTCATTAGAAGAGGTCAATTTAAGAAGAAATATGAAGATAAATCTTCTAAAAATCAATACAAGAATAAAAAAGTGGTAGGTGATGGAATCACTGATAGTAGAAATATCACAATTATCAATACTACATAAGAAATGAATAAATTTGTATCAAAAATTCTAGATAAATCTCCAAGAGAGTTTACAAAGTTAAATCAACCTTTAACCATAATTTTACCTCAACTATTGGAATGAGGTTTAATTCAGTTTTCCAACATACGACAACCAGATACAATTGCAGCTAGATTTAGAGCTAATTTGCATTGAAATTTCCATGGAATGGATGGACATTCAACCAATTATTACAAAATATTAAAACATATGATACAAGATTTGATTGATAATAACAAAATATCGGTGGAAAGTTTCCCACAAAAATAGAATGTTCAAAATAATGCCCAGAATAATACACAATAAAATAAAACTCACAATGTAAATCAGACCTTGGATATTTTCCAACATCCTTTACCTAAGAATGGTAAAGAAGCGGTAAACCAGGCGAAACATCATAACGTTCCTCCTCCAACTAGGTATGTGGGAACTATTAGTGGTTTCGTACTCTTAGAGTAATATTCTATCATTTGGGATATTTACCTATTTCCTACATTAGGTAGATATTATTTACCGCATGGTAAAAAGTAGTTTGTTACTTTTTACCACACTAGTATTTACTTTTACTATTTACCTAGTTAGTCATTGTAGTCAATTTGACTACGTTAGTTGATTAGGTTAGTTGTTATCTAGCTTTAGGTTTGGGCTACCTATAACACGCTATTTTTTAGCATGAAGTTAGTGAAGATATTTGATTAATATATATCCTAACTATTATTTGTACTATATAAGTCCTACCTTATTGAATAATAAAGCTAATGTTCACCTTAACTTCTTACATTGGTATCAGAATAGGAAGGGAGCTGGAGGGAGGAAGTGCATCATTCCACTGGAGAAGGCGAAGGCATCTTCGTTCCATAGGAGAAGGCGATTGGTGATTTTTTTTCCTACGTTCCTTATATCCTATAGTTTGCTAATTAGCTTGATTAAATCTAATTAATCCTATTTAGCTATTCTTCTAAGCTTGGAGGCAGAGGAGGTGGACAACTAGATTTTTTTTCTAGGCCACCTCGACCCCACCTCCCAAGCTTAGGTTGTGGGGAGGGCCCGTAGGACACGACCCTCAAGATAGCCTATAGGATAGCCCATAGGTGATGGATCGTAGGTAGATCACCGGCCAGGTTAACCTCCTGATGATCTCAAGCTACCACCATCGATCGATCAGGTAGTTTATCCTACCGATGATCACCCTGTGGTAGCCTGGGAAAGAGCCTTCCTAAGGCTCTAGCCCACAGGGCTAGCACCCTCATGGAAAGACAATGGGAGCACTTCGATGGCATGATAACTTTCATGCTCCCATGTGGCAGAGCCACCTAGTGGAAGCACTTAGAGGGTAGGAGCACCCTCACGCTCCCACATGGTAGAGCCAACTAGTGGGAGCACTTAGAGGGTAGGAGCACCCTCATGCTGCCACATGGCTTACCCAAACTAGGAGTGACATGAGTGTAGAAGCACCCTCACACTCCTGATGGATTAGGCTAAAAATACTACTGACAAGCATGGATCTCGAGATTAGGCCACCAACCAAACCTTGAACTTTACCCAAGACATGACATGTGGACAATTTTGATAGGTAGACAGCTGACCTGGTTGACATGACTCTTGGGGTAGGAGATGACATGGTGACAGGCAAACAACTGACTTGTACTGACACATGGTGACCATACTGGACATCTGAATGATATGTGGCAATCGGACTAGACACCTAACTGACACATGGTGGGGTTTCATTGTCTGTTAGTATTGGAAAAATGAGGACAAGTTTGGACGATTGCTTGAAGGCAATTAGAAAGAAAAGGTGGATAAAGCAATTTTATACCGCATCAGATCGTTTGCGGCATCAATGTGGGACTAAACATCCCACATTGAATTTTTTCTTTGTCGCATGGAAGGGACGGCTTCAAACCGAAGTCGTCTTCCCTCCATATCCATCGGGCCTTGTAGCCCGAACGGTTTGAGGCTACGGAGGTAGGTTTCCCGACGGGAGGTCGGGAGTTCAACGCCCATCGGGGGGCGTATTCTTTTGCCACAAGGAGCGGCAAAAATAATTAAAAGGTATTTTTTTTAATTTGTTTTTAATTAAATTCAATTTTATATATATATATATTTTTAATAGTTTAAATATAAATTATGTTTTATAAATTTTTTTTTTAAATTGATTTTATTATTAAAACATCATTTTATTTTTATTATTAAAATTAAACTATATGATTAATTTTTTTTTAATTTTGCAAATTAAAATTAAAATAACATGAAGGGACTTATCTTTTGCAAATTTTAAATCTAAGAGTGCTTTTGTTTTCTCCAAAACTGGGGATATAAGACACATAATAGCACATTTTTTTTGCAAAATAGAAAACCCTTCAACTCTTCTCAAACCTTGTTAATTAAGCATACCAAAGAGAGGATCAAACTTGAATTCTTTCTTGCAAATTGTAACACAAGGAGACATAAAATTGCACATTTTTTTTGCAAACTTGAGAAGAAATTGTAACCTTGGGCCCATAAAAACTAAGTCGTGTGTCGACTAGTTCTGGAAGCCTTTCAAACGTGGGTCATGTGTCGACTTGTCTTGAAAGGAGTGCTATTTGTTAAATTTGCAAAACAAAGGGGGGAAGACAAGAAATTGTATTTCTTTTGCAAATTTGTAACACAAAAGTGAGGAACACTTAAAACAAATGAAACTTGTTTATTTTGCAAAATTAGAAAATATAGGCAATTTTTTATTGTCACATTATTAGCAAAATTGTAAGATAAGGAGGAGATAAAAACATATCAAATTTTTGCACAACACACATTCATATTTTGTTGTAAAAATTAAAATGTGCATTTTCAATTTTACTCGACACCTTTAGTGGAAAAATAGGTGCATTTTCGGTTGCATCTGACACCTAAGTGATAATAATTTTGAGGGCATTCTTGTTTGATTATTGCATTATTTCTTTTTGCAATTATAAGTCATAGAATCAAGATCACTCCATACCTCAAAATTTCACAAATTTGTGTAAATCCTTTCACAGATTTAAAGCCATTTTCACTTGACATTCTCTCCTAAAACCAAAACCCTTAATTCACTCTTATTTGTTTGGCTTAATTTCCTCAAACTGATTATCCTTCTTCAAGAGGATTTTTAGGCAGGTGCCATTAAATATCTTTTTTGAGGGAATTATATTTCATCTCTTATTTGTTTGGCTTAATTTCCTCCAACTGATTATCTCTCTTCAAAAGAGTTTTTAGGAAGGTGCCATTAAATACCACTTGAGAGTGAAAGAAATATCATCTTAGTACAAATTGTAGGACCTTCATCATGACAACTATCAATAAATACTTAAGTGATACACAATTTCTAAAGGGTCCTAATTATTCAACATGGAAAACTAAGATGAAATCCATATTGACTGTAAAGGACATGTGGGATTTAGTTGATGGCACTGAAGCAAGACCCGCATCACCAGGAGTAGATCAAAAAGCATGGGACAAAAATAACAATCATCTTCTCATGTTGATACTCCTTGCAACTACTTATGAGATCCAGCCTCACATAAGTGAAGCTAAAACTGGTAAAGAGGCATGGGATGCTCTTAGTACCATTTTTGAAGGCAATAATCAATCAACTATTCTAAACCTTCAAACACAACTTCATACACTCCATATGAAGTCGGGTGAATCAGTAGAACTATTCCTCTACAGAGTGGCAGATCTGAAGTCTAAGCTTAATTATTTAGGGGCTAAAGTAGAAGACACCATTTTGACTTTAGAAATTTTGAGAGCTCTACCCGAATCCTAAAAAATATTTATTACATCCCTTAATGTTTCACAAAGAGTTGTCACCTTTGTGGAGTTAGTCAATTTGCTTCAAACTGAGGAAGAAAATCAACTCCAAAATGATGAAGTGTCAAACAATGCACTTTATTCAAACTATAAAGGTAATAAAGAGAAAGGAAACTTTAAAAAGGGAGGATCATCCTCAAAAGGTAAGGGAAAGCAATATCGAAAGAGGTTTTGCTTGTATTGTAAAAAGGACAACCATGACACCAATCGGTGTTGGTTCAAAAACAAACAAAACAAGAAAGACAAAGGCACAACACAAAACCAAAACAAACACAATATTGCTAGTGAAGTGTCTAGTTCTAATTCTGATTATGGTTAAGAAAAATCACACAGAGTGCTTATTGCTAACACATTATTGCAGAGGGAAAACACATTTATCACCTTGAGAATAACACCATATATCTCTCTCTCTCTTAGGCTTCATAAATAGCATAAGTTTTTGTTTGAAGTACTTGTAATAAAGGGATGTTTTTACCTCTTTTAGTTTTCATAAATAGCAAACTCTTATTGTTTGAAGTTCTTGTAACAAAAGGAAGGAATTTTATGATGTAAAATTGCCTAGGAGGCAATATTTGTAAAATACTTCACAAATATTCTTAAGTTGCACATATTTTTGCAATTAAGGGGGAATATACTTTCTTTTTCTTCACAAATTTTTGTAAAAAGGGAAGAAGACTTATAAGGGTGCATTTTCAACAGCGACCGACACCTTAGTCATACTTCTTTCAAAATTTGATTACAACATGTTTTGCAACAAGAAGGGGGAACTTATAAGGGTGCATTTTCGGCAGCAACCGACACCTTAGCTACCTTATCTTTTGCAAACACATATTGTAAATGTATGAACCTCGTATGAAGTGATCTATTATACTACACCTAGCGATTGTAGTGGTTGGTTACCCATGCAATTTGATTAGATGATGAGATTACTATAAGGACATTCGTTGGTGTGAAGACAAAGTGAGGAATGACCCACTTTTTGCTTAGGAGCAGCCAGATAACTATGATAGAGCAAGAACCAGGAGATCGACATATTTTTCACTGTATTGGGATAATTATATACATTATCCAAATAATGTAATAAGGGGGGATGTTAGAGTAATATTCCATCATTTGGGATATTTATCTATTTCCTACATTAGGTAGATATTATTTACCGCATGGTAAAAAGTAGTTTGTTACTTTTTACCACACTAGCATTTACTTTTACTATTTACCTAGTTAGTCATTGTAGTCAATTTGACTATGTTAGTTGATTAGGTTAGTTGTTAGCTAGATTTAGGTTTGGGATAACATGTAATTTTTTAGAGTGAAGTTATTGAAGATATTTGATTAATATCTATCCTAACTATTATTTGTACTATATAAGTCCTACCTTATTGAATAATAAAGCTAATGTTCACCTTACCTTCTTACACGTACCTAATAAATATTTAGAAACATCATTTGGAAATACATTATATATGGGCACAAGTAGATCCATGTATAACATACATCTTCTGTATCCATATAATACATATAATGAAACATAAAGTGAGTTGGATATTACTTCCAATAATTCAAATAGCTTTGAATATGAATCAGAGGCTATTCTTCTCGTCACAGACTTGATGGTCCCTGAAGAACCATTTCTTAGGAGGATCACAACATGACCTTCTTCCAAAAAATTTCTCCCTAATGAGAAAGCAATGAATGCTAGACCTCGACCCATATATTTTGGACATAATAATGTTGTAGGTACCATCGGAGCTGTTACTAGACAACAAGCAAAAATTTTTCAAACACAAGATCAACATCAAAATGATAAAGCAACTCCATTCATATTAAAAGCTCCTCCAAAAGGGACTAATGCATCAAATGTACAACCAAAACCTCCTTATGATATTAATGAGTATCTTTCTAACATTATAGCAAGGATTTCTCTCTTGGATATTTTAAGGACTTATTTCATACATAGAGAAGAATTAATGCATACACTGAGTACAATGTGTTGAGCAAGGTGCTGCAAGAAGTTTGTCATTGTTGTCAACACAGGCAGTTAGATCCAATGATGCAGTGGACAGACAGTGTAGGAGTCATTCAGATGCAGAGGACAGAAGTTTCCTGGAAAACAGAGATGACCCAGTTTCAAAAATTCGAAGAAAAAGACAAGTTAGAAAACTGTCGCGATATCGCGACATGTTTTCTGTCGCGATTTCGCGACAAAAATGAGGAGAGAGAAGGCGCAATCGAAAATGTCATGATTTCACGACAAGTCGGAGGAGAGAGAAGGCGCAATAGAAAATGTCACGATTTCATGACAAGTCGGAGGAGAGAGAAGGCACAGTTGAAAATGTCACGATTTCGCGACAAGTCGGAAGAGAGAGAAGGCGCAAGGCAAACTGTCATGATTTCACGACATGTCGGAGGCCAAGAAGCTAAGTCGAGTAACTGTAGCGATTTCGCTACATGTTGAATTTTCGTTGGCCGAAGCTGGGAGAAAGTGTTAAGAGAAAAAGATGTAGCGATTTCGCTACGAGTCAAAAGTGCTCAAAACATAGGTGTAGCGATTTCGCTACAAGTTGAAAAAGCACAACTCAAAGGTGTAGCGATTTCGCTACGAGTTGAAAAGGCACAACACAAAGGTGTAGCGATTTCGCTACGAGTTGAAAAAGCACAACACGAAGGTGTAGCGATTTCGCTACAAGACAAACATACAGATCTCAAAGGTGCAGCGTTTATGATACAAGTCGAAAGTGCAAGACATAAAAGTGTAGCGATTTCGCTACGACTTAATACTTCACGGGTAGAAGCAAAGTTGGAAGCACAAGGCACAAAGTTGTAGCGATTTCGCTACTGCATGAAGCAAGGAATGTACGGAAGCCAAAAACGTCACGATTTCATGACAAAACTGAGGATGACGTCAGCAAAAGATGAAAGTGTCACGATTTCGCGACAGGGTGCAAGAAAAGCCGCTGAAAGCCGAAAGCGTCGCGATTTCATGACAAAGATGAGGATGACGTCAGCAAAAGCTGAAAGTGTCACGATTTCACGACAAGTTGCAAGAAGAGCCTCAGGAAGCCGGAAGCGTCGTGATTTCGCGACAAGATTAAGAATGACGTCAGCAAAAGATCAAAGTGTCACGATTTCATGACAAGAACGGTGACAAAGCTTTCAAAGGGCAAAAGAGTCACGATTTCACGACAGCGAGGGCAAGAAGGCGTACGGATGTAAAAGGTGTCGCGATATCGCGACATGTTGGAGTTTTGAGAGGAAAGCCGCAGAACCAGATAGACTATTTGAAGCCGACATTCATTAGGGTTTGAAGTCGACATCATTAGGGTTTTAAGCCGACATTCTTTAGGGTTTGAAGCCGACATTCATTAGGGTTTGAAGCCGACATCATTAGGGTTTTAAGTCGACATTATTTAGGGTTTGAAGCCAACATTCATTAGGGTTTGAAGCCAACAATCATTAGGGTTTTAAGCCGACATTCATTAGGGTTTGAAGCCGATATTCGTAAGGGTTTGACAGCCGACGCTCTTTTAGGGTTTAAGCCGACTGTAGTCTCAATATTGTTCTTAAAGATTTCTTCTATAAAAGGAGGGTCAATTTAAGATGGAGATGGACTTGTGCGAAGATAAGGGGTGCGTGCAAAATTTGAAGTGCGCAGAGAGTGAGTCATTTCGATTGGAGCTAAGGCTGAAGTGATATTTCTTTTGTGACGAAGTGAAGAGTGCATATCGAATCTTCGTGAATTAAGAGCGCGATGTGCAGGGGTTGTGTTCCAAGTCCGAAGTGATAATGAGCAGACTGTAGAAGTGATCGATCATCTGATTGCAGCAGAGAGTGCGAAGAAGTACAGAGAAGCGGTCGGATAGTGCGAATCGTTTAGCACAGAAGCAGCAGAATGCAAAAAAACAGCAGACTGTGAGAAATGAGGTGAAAGTTTTATTCTGTAATTTTTATTATTGTCTTCCAAGTTGTAGCTTGGCATAAGGGGTTGGTGCCTCTTTCCAGTAGGTGCTGGTAAATTAGGAGTTGGTGCTCCATTCTGCATGAAACAGATAAAGCAAAGGGGTTGGTGCTCCTTCCAATTGGTGCTGGTAAAAGATATTGTAAAGTTGTAGCTTTGCATTGGCTGGATTTGGATGGTAGTCCAAGCAGTCATTTTTGAGGAGTAGCCACATTGGTGAACCTCGTTAAAATTGTTGTGTTATGTGTGATGCTTTCTTGATGCATTTAATATTTCTTTTATCTATTTTAAACTACTGCTGGTTTTAAAACCATATGTTTTAGAAATTTTAAAGATCACACTGATTCACCCCCCCTCTCAGTGTCATTGTGATTACAACAATTGGTATCAGAGCCAAGTACCTGAATAGGCTTAAATAGCTAAGGTGATCTTGGAAGTTACGCAATGGCAAGTGGTGAAGGTTTCTCCTCGAACAAAGCACCATTGTTTGATGGGACTAACTATGCGTTCTGGAAAATTAGAATGCAGACATATCTCAGTGCTTTGGGTTTTGACATCTGGGGTGCAATAGTTAATGGTTACAAAGCTCCTGCCATCGCTCCAACAGACACTGCTGGTAAAAAGGCATTTGAATATGATTCAAAAGCAAAAAATGCCATCATGTGTGGACTAGTGGACAGTGAGCTAGTCAAGGTCATAAATTGTGAATCAACAAAAGATATATGGGATAAACTAGAGAACATCCATGAAGGAGATGATAGGATCAAGGAGGCCAAGCTTCAAGCACATCGAGCTCAATACGAATCTTTAAAGATGGACAATGATGAGAACATAGAGACCTTCATGCAAAGAGTCAATGGGATCACCAATTCAATCAGAGGTCTCGGCGAAGAATTAACCGATGCTGCTATCGTGAAAAAGGTATTAAGATCGCTCCCTCCTAGATTTGATTCTAAAGTCTCTGCCATAGAAGAAGCCAAAGATCTAAATAGTTTTAGTATGGATGAGATGCATGGTTCTTTGACTGCTTTTGAAATGAGAATAGGAAGGTCTAATCCCATAGACAGAGAAGCAGCTTTCAAAGCCCTAAAAGGCAAAAGCACAAAACAAGAGTCTGAAGAAGAGGATGCTTCAGATGAAATGGAAGCAAATTTTGTCAGAAAGATGAGAAAAGGAAAAGGAAAATACAAAGGAAAGCTACCTTTTAAATGTTTCAATTGTGGAGGCATTGGACACTTTGCTATCAAATGTCCTCTCAATGACAAGAACAAAGGTGAAGAAACTCAGCATCAAGAAAGAAGTGAATGGAGGAAGAAAACAAACTTCAGAAAAGGCAATTTCAAAAAGAAAAGCTTTATCTCCCGAAATGCAGAATCTTCAGAGGACAGTTCTAGTGAAGACTCTGAAGAAGGAACAGGTGAGGCTCTCTTTATGGCATTTGAAGTAGAAGAATTAGAAGAGGCAGAAAACACACAAAAGAGAGAAGGAATGAACTCTGAAGTATCTATTGAAATAGGTGAGGCTGAAGTTGATTTAGAAGGTGAGCTGGTTTCTGCTCTTATGGAATGGAAATCTGAGAAAAGAAAGAATAAAAAATTGTTAAGGAAGCTTGAGGATGCAAATGACATTATAGCCGAGTCTAAAAACACAGACAGAAGAGTACAAGAAAATGTCCGAAGATCTTGAAGTACAGGTAACCATGAAGATAGATTACTATTGCAAATTGGAAGAAGAAAATGTTAGTCTTCGAATACAGATACAAGAGCTGGATCAAAAAATTAGCTGTCATTTAAAACGTGATGAAAGTTCGATGAAGCTGGACAAAATCCTAAGCGATCAAAGACCCACAGGTATCAAATTCGGTCTGGGCTTTACTGAAGGAGAATCATCAAATGGACCAAAGGCAAGCAATGTTGAACGTGAAAAGAGTAAAGACAAGAAACAGGTTGTTGAAAGAAAAACAAATCAGGCAAAAGAAAGCAGTAATGCCAGTCCTGAAATAGGAACTGACAATGACGGTTTTACCAAGGTCACACATCAAAAGAAAAGAAGATCCAAGGCTCCTGCAACAACTTGGCAAAAACCATCTTTCAGGTTCAATCATTATTTCTATGGTTTCTGTTTTAAATGTAATGGTTATGGGCATAAAATTGTGGACTGCAAGTACAATATAGGTCCTAGAAGTTTCACTAGTAGAAATGCTTTTGCTCCTCTAATGAGTTATGCAGTAGAATGCTTTAATTGTCACAACTTTGGGCATATTGCTAGAAACTGTCACAATATTTCTATTTCAAATCAATCTCAGAAAAGAAGAATTCAACCATATAGGGCAAAACAAAATAGAATTTCTTCTGAAGGATATGTGCAAGATTCTGAAAAGGGGAAATCCAAGCTAGAACCCAACACCACAGTTAAAACAGAATGGAAACAAAAAGAACAACTCAGGAAAGAACAAGAATCTTTAATAGTGCAGACAACTTTTAGAGCTCAGAATAAATGTGTACCGTGGATCCTTGATAGTGGGTGCTCAAGTCATATGACAGGTGATAAACAAAAATTTGAAAAACTACAGAAATATGAGGGTGGCTCTGTGAAGTTTGGAAATAATGATGGAGCCAAAATTATAGGAAAAGGGTCTGTCAAAATTAGTGAAGGGAAAATCAAGTCAGAAGAAGTTTTATTTGTGGATGGTTTGAAACATAACCTGTTAAGTGTTAGTCAAATCTATGATAAAGGTCATGAAGTAGTCTTCAAGAAGCAGGGTTGTGAAGTCAGAAAAATAAATAGTGGGAAATTGATAGCAACTGGTTCAAGGACGTCTGGTAATCTGTACACACTCTCAGAAACTTTAGAAGGTACGTGTTTTATTGGACAAGAAGAAGAGAACTGGTTGTGGCATAAGAGGCTTGGACACATAAGTTTTGATAATTTGGTGAAAATCAGCTCTAAACAAGTAGTGAGAGATATTCCAACCATTAAGAAACCTTCAAACAGTGTTTGTGCTTCATGTCAGAAGGGAAAGCAAACCAGAGTGTCATTCAAAACAAAAGAGTACCACACTAGCAGGCCTTTAGAACTTATTCATACTGACCTGTGTGGACCCATGAGAACTCAAAGCATAAACGACGACAAATACTTTATGCTTTGTATCGATGATTATTCCGAATGACATGGATATTCTTCCTAAAAGATAAAACAGAAGCTTTTGAAATGTTCAGAACCTTCAAACAGCTAGTTGAGAATGAAACAGGAAAAAGGATTAAATGCTTGCGATCAGACAGAGGAGGAGAATTCATTTCGAATGAATTTATAGAATACTATGAAAAATATGGTATCAGGAGACAATATTCAGCAGCCAGAACTCCTCAACAGAATGGTGTAGTAGAGAGAAAGAACAGAACTATACAGGAAATGGCACGCACCATGCTGGTAGAAAACAAAATAGCAGATAGATTCTAGAAAGAAGCAGTTCACACAATAGTATACATTCAAAACAGATACATGTTAAGAACTCATGAATGCAAAACACCTTATGAGTTGTGGTTTGGTAGAAAAGCAACAACAAAACATCTCAAAGTATTTGGCTGTAAGTGCTACATCAGAAAAAGCGATGACAACCTTGGGAAGTTTGAAGATAGAGCAGATGAAGGTGTTTTTGTTGGTTATTCTCCAAATAGCAAAGCTTACAAATGCTACAACAAGAGACTCAAGAAAATTGTGGACAGTGCAGATGTTAAATTCGATGAAGGGAGGAAACAAATAGTTAACTTTGAAGAAAACTACCCAATCTACGAAGAAGTAATTGAAGGAGATGAGGTGCATGAAACAGAAAATACGTCTGCAGTTGATGCAGATAACTTATCCGATGACTCAGAGGTGCAAGAAAATAGAAAATTCAAAACAGGCAGCTGGGAGAAAAATCATCCTAGAGACCAAATAATTGGAGATCCCACAGCTGGCATTCAGACAAGAAGGAAAGTAATAAGTAATTACTCTCTCTTATCCAGCATTGAGCCCAAAAACATAGATGAAGCAAGCAAAGATGATAGCTGGATGAAGGCAATAAATGAAGAGTTAGATCAGATTGAAAAGAACAGAACTTGGGAACTGGTACCTAGACCTGCAAATAAGAATGTAATCGGCACCAAATGGATATTTCAAAACAAATTAAATGAAGACGGTCAGGTCATTAGAAACAAAGCAAGACTGGTTTGCAAAGGCTATGCACGAGGTCGAAGGCATTGATTTTGAAGAGACTTTCACGCCGATGGCAGGACTAGAAGCTATTAGAATGTTTTTGGCACTAGCGGTTCACAAGAACTTCGGAGTTTATCAGATGGATGTAAAATCTGCCTTCCTAAATGGGAAACTTGAAGAAGAGGTCTATATTGAACAACCAGATGGCTTTCAAATTAGTGAAGATCCTAACCTTGTCTGCAAATTAAAGAAAGCACTGTACGGATTAAAACAAGCACCACGGGCATGGTATGCAAGGCTAGATAATTATCTTTCTCAATAGGGATTCAAGAAAGGATTAGTGGACAATAATCTGTATGTAAAAATAGAAGGTGGGCATCTCATTGTTCTAGTGGTCTACGTAGATGATATCATATTTGGAAGCAACAAAGATGAATCTTGTAAAGACTTAGCAAATAAGATGCAGAATGAATTTGAAATGTCTATGATTGGTGAACTGTCTTACTTTCTTGGGCTACAAGTTAATCAAAATGAAAAAGGCATATTCATTTCCCAAATCAAATATGTGAAAGAAATGCTAAAAAGGTTCACTATGGAGGACTGTAAGCCAGTCAGCACTCCCATGACAACAGGCTGCAAATTGAGCAAAGAAGACAAATCTCCACCTGTAGACCAAACCATGTACAGATCTATGATTGGAAGTCTACTATATTTAACAGCCACTAGACCTGATATTCTGCAGGCAGTTTGCATGGTAGCTAGATTTCAGGCCAGCCCCAAAGAGACTCATGTGACAACAGTTAAAAGGATTTTTCGGTATCTCAAGGGCACCATGGAGTATGGGTTGTGGTACCCAAAAGGCAAAGACTTCACTCTTATATCATATTCAGATGCAGATTGGGCTGGATGTGTTGATGACAGAAAGAGTACCAGTGGAGGAGCATTCTATTTGGGGGACAGATTGGTTGCATGGCACAGTAAGAAGCAAGAGTCAGTTTCTTTATCTACAGCTGAGGCAGAATATATTGCAGCAACAACATGTTGCACACAAGTCTTGTGGATGAAACAAACCTTGAAAGATCTAGGTATTAATTTTAGTGAACCAATATCAGTAAAGTGTGATAACACCAGTGCAATTAACATCTCTAAGAATCCAATAATGCACTCACGGACAAAGCACATTGCTATAAGGTATCATTTCTTGAAAGAGAAAGTTGCAGAAGGAGAAGTTAAATTGGACTATGTCCCAACTACAGAACAAGTAGCGAGATATTTTTACAAAACCTTTGCCCAAGGAAGTATTTGAGTACCTTCGAAGCAAATTAGGAGTAGTCACACTTCCTAAGAAGTGACTAGCTACGGGGATCACTTTCTCGGGGGGAGCATTTGAGTATTTGACTATTCTTTTGCTCATGATCATAATTTGTGCCGGATGCAACAAATTGTGCCTGAGAAGTGTGAGGATGGACTCGGGGGAGTCTGCAGCAGCCCTTTGGTATTATTGACAAAGGGGGAGAAGAGTTATAGGAATGTACATAGGTGTTGCCAACAATTCCAAAGGGGGAGATTGTTGAGCAAGGTGCTGCAAGAAGTTTGTCATTGTTGTCAACACAGGCAGTTAGATCCAATGATGCAGTGGACAGACAGTGTAGGAGTCATTCAGATGCAGAGGACAGAAGTTTCCTAGAAAACAGAGATGACCCAGTTTCAAAAATTCGAAGAAAAAGACAAGTTAGAAAACTGTCGCGATATCGCGACATGTTTTCTGTCACGATTTCGTGACAAAAATGAGGAGAGAGAAGGCACAATCGAAAATGTCATGATTTCATGACAAGTCGGAGGAGAGAGAAGGCGCAATCGAAAATGTCACGATTTCACGACAAGTCGGAGGAGAGAGAAGGCGCAGTTGAAAATGTCATGATTTCGTGACAAGTCGGAAGAGAGAGAAGGCGCAAGGCAAACTGTCACGATTTCGCGACATGTCGGAGGCCAAGAAGCTAAGTCGAGTAACCGTAGCGATTTCGCTACATGTTGAATTTTCGCTGGCCGAAGCCGGGAGAAAGTGTTAAGAGAAAAAGATGTAGCGATTTCGCTACGAGTCAAAAGTGCTCAAAACATAGGTGTAGCGATTTCGCTACAAGTTGAAAAAGCACAACTCAAAGGTGTAGCGATTTCGCTACGAGTTGAAAAGGCACAACACAAAGGTGTAGCGATTTCGCTACGAGTTGAAAAAGCACAACACGAAGGTGTAGCGATTTCGCTACAAGACAAACATACAGATCTCAAAGGTGCAGCGTTTATGATACAAGTCGAAAGTGCAAGACATAAAAGTGTAGCGATTTCGCTACGACTTAATACTTCACGGGTAGAAGCAAAGTTGGAAGCACAAGGCACAAAGTTGTAGCGATTTCGCTATTGCATGAAGCAAGGAATGTACGAAAGCCGAAAACGTCGCGATTTCATGACAAAACTGAGGATGACATCAGCAAAAGATGAAAGTGTCACGATTTCGCGACAGGGTGCAAGAAAAGCCGTTGAAAGCCGAAAGCGTCGCGATTTCACGACAAAGATGAGGATGACGTCAGCAAAAGCTGAAAGTGTCACGATTTCATGACAAGTTGCAAGAAGAGCCTCAGGAAGCCGGAAGCGTCATGATTTCACGACAAGATTAAGAATGACGTCAGCAAAAGATCAAAGTGTCGCGATTTCGTGACAAGAACGGTGACAAAGCTTTCAAAGGGCAAAAGAGTCACGATTTCGTGACAGCGAGGGCAAGAAGGCGTACGGATGTAAAAGGTGTCACGATATCGTGACATGTTGGAGTTTCGAGAGGAAAGCCGCAGAACCAGATAGACTATTTGAAGCCGACATTCATTAGGGTTTGAAGCCGACATCATTAGGGTTTTAAGCCGACATTCTTTAGGGTTTGAAGCTGACATTCATTAGGGTTTGAAGCCGACATCATTAGGGTTTTAAGCCGAAATTCTTTAGGGTTTGAAGCCGACATTCATTAGGGTTTGAAGCCGACAATCATTAGGGTTTTAAGCTGACATTCATTAGGGTTTGAAGCCGATATTCGTAAGGGTTTGACAGTCGATGCTCTTTTAGGGTTTAAGTCGACTGCAGTCTCAATATTGTTCTTAAAGATTTCTTCTATAAAAGGAGGGTCAATTTAAGATGGAGATGGACTTGTGCGAAGATAAGGGGTGCGTGCAAAATTTGAAGTGCGCAGAGAGTGAGTCGTTTCGATTGGAGCTAAGGCTGAAGTGATATTTCTTTTGTGACGAAGTGAAGAGTGCATATCGAATCTTCGTGAATTAAGAGCGCGATGTGCAGGGGTTGTGTTCCAAGTCCGAAGTGATAATGAGCAGATTGCAGAAGTGATCGATCATCTGATTGTAGCAGAGAGTGCGAAGAAGTACAGAGAAGCGGTCGGATAGTGTGAATCGTTTAGCGTAGAAGCAGCAGAATGCAAAAAAATAGCAGACTGTGAGAAATGAGGTGAAAGTTTTATTCCGTAATTTTTATTATTGTCTTCCAAGTTGTAGCTTGGCATAAGGGGTTGGTGCCTCTTTCCAGGTAGGTGCTTGGTAAATTAGGAGTTGGTGCTCCATTCTGCCTGAAACAGATAAAGCAAAGGGGTTGGTGCTCCTTCCAGTTGGTGCTGGTAAAAGATATTGTAAAGTTGTAGCTTTGCATTGGCTGGATTTGGATGGTAGTCCAAGCAGTCATTTTTGAGGAGTAGCCACATTGGTGAACCTCGTTAAAATTGTTGTGTTATGTGTGATGCTTTCTTGATGCATTTAATATTTCTTTTATCTATTTTAAACTGCTGCTGGTTTTAAAACCATATGTTTTAGAAATTTTAAAGATCACACTGATTCACCCCCCTCTCAGTGTCATTGTGATTACAACACAATGATGGTACCACAAGATATACAACCTGAGGCTATTATAAATACTATTATGCCTCGAGAAATAGATTGCATTGATTTTTGAGATAGAGATATTCCTCTTCATAGTATGCATAAATACAATCCTCTATATATTACAACATTGATTGGAGATGTAGCAGTCAAAAGAGTTCTAATTGATAATGGTTCATCCCTAAATATTTGCACTTTTGATTTCTACCAAATATTTGGATTTAGAAGTGATGAAATGAAGAGAACTGATATGATCATAAAATCTTTTAATGATGAGATGCAAGAAACATGTGGAGTTATATCAATTCCATTGCAGGTTGGTCCAAGAACTTTGGATACGACTGTGTTTGTTGTACATTGCCCTGCATCATACAACATACTCTTAGGTCATCCCTGGATCAACGCAATGAGAGTTGTACCATCCACCTTGCACCAATGTGTTAAATTTGAATTTAAAAATCAATTGGTTACCATTCATGGTGACCCTAGACCATTTGACATGTGCGCTTTGGCAGAACCGATTGGGGTTCAGTTTTGCCCCACTTTGTCTGCCACTCACCCTAATTCAGTTGCATCTTCTAAACATGCAAAAATCTCACCTAAACCATCATCATCTTCACCTCCATTAATTATATCTCCATATTTACCATCTACATCTTTAACACCTCCATATTCTACACTTCCTACACCTCCATCTAGTTCTACATCCACATCTTCTGAACCTACATCTTCTTCATCAACATCAACATCTCTTCCATCTACATCCACACAATTTATATTTATAGCATCTAAAACTGTAGAAGATATTCCTTCTACCTCATATCCTCTTTCAGATGAATATCTACCTGATTTATCCATAATTCTCACAACATCAGAAGAAGAAAAATTCTCCACGCAAGATTCTCTTGCCTTAACTCAATTACCGCCATCTCCTCGGACATTGGGCTTGCCACAACCTATGGGAAGCATATATCATGTTGGGAGTTGTGCGTTTATTTATAAGGGATATGATTGGGGTAGAATAAGACCCATGACTATCACAATTGATCATGATGGATTTTCTAGGTGTTATTTTTTTGATAAATATGAAAAATCAAAACCTATGATGCTTAAATTAGGATATAAAGGTAAAGGTTTAGGACCTTTCCAAAATGGTATAAAAGAACCCTTAGAAGTTGAAGTATGGCCTGCCAGATCTGGATTAGGCCTTTTTCCTAGGAAGTGTCAACCATTCCCATTTGAGGATGACGATCATCTAATATCATATCAAGATTACCTAGATCAACAAGAATACCTTAAGTCTATGGGTAGGATGTTCTCTTGTAATATGTTATCCATAGCCTATCCAGAAATGATTGCTGAACCAGATGAACAATTGGAAGGTGACATCTTCCATGACATTTCTATTGAAGAAATATTACATAATGGGTTTTATTTTGATGGATCTATACCACGTATAGCCCATCTTGATGTTATAACCCCTCAAGAAGAATTAGCCAAGTTAACCTTGGAAGAATTACAAGAAATGGGTGTTTCACCCGCTCCACCTAATTTTGAAAGAGATCTAAATATTGAAGTGGAAAATGTTTTGGAAGTTAATATTGGTACAGAAAAGAATCCTCGCATAGTCAAGATTGGATCAGAATTAAGTGAAGAAAAACAAAAATAATATATTGCATTTCTCATAGAATATAGTGATGTATTTGCTTGGACATATGCAGATATGCCTGGTCTAGATCCTTTTGTGGTTATGCACCATCTAGTAGTGCATCCGGATGCCAAACCGGTTAAACAAAAGCTTAGAAAGATGCATCCTAAAGTTGCCCTACTAGTCAAAAGTGAGTTACAAAAACTCCTTGATGTGAGTTTTATTCAAGCCATTGACTATGCTGATTGGATTTCCAATGTTGTTCCTGTAACTAAGAAAGAAGCTACCAAGATTAGGGTTTGCATAGATTTTAGAGACATTAATGTTGCATGCCCTAAAGATGATTTTCCTCTTCCTAATATGGATCAAATCATTGATTTTACAGCCGGAAGTGGAATGTTATCCCTTATGGATGGCTTTTCAGGATATAATCAAATTAGAATAGCTCCTGAAGATCAACCTAAAACAACTTTCATTACCCCTTGGGGGACATTTTGTTGGAAGGTAATGCCTTTTGGTTTAAAGAACATAGGTGCAACATATCAGAGAGCTATGACATACATCTTTCATGATATGATGTATGATATTCTACATGATTATGTAGATGATATCATAGCTCGCTCAGCTGAAGAGGATGATCACATAAATGATTTAAGAAAAGTATTTGATCGGTTAAGAGAATACCTTATCCATTTAAACCCAACTAAATGTGTATTTGGAGTTAAATCAGGTAAATTATTGGGGGTCATTGTTTCTTTGCATGGCATAGAAATTGATCCCCTCAAAATTAAGGCTATCTTAGATATGCCACCTCCTAAAAACATATCTGAACTACGAAGTTTACAAGGTAAGCTTCAATCTATCCGTCGCTTCATAGATAAGTTGGCGGATAAAACATGACATTTTCTTAAACTACTTAAAAAGAATATCCCTTTTCAATGGGATGATGAATGTAAAGAAGCTTTTGAACATATTAAACAATATCTTTTAAATCCTCCTATGTTGGTTCCTCCTAAGCCTGATCGTCCATTTATTTTATATATTTCTGCTTTCGAAACTTGCACTTGGAGCCATGTTAGCTCAAATTGATGATGAAAAGAAAGAACGAGTGACTTATTATATTAGCAGAACATTAATAAGTTATGAAACTCATTATACATCATTAGAGAAACTTTGTTTAGCAGTTGTTTTTTCTACGCAAAAATTGTGTCATTATATGCTTAGTCAGAAAACTTATGTCATTGCTAAATCTGATCCATTAAGGTACTTGATGAGTCGACCTTATCTATCGGGTCACACAACTAAGTGGGTTCTCGCTCTAAGTGAGTTTGAACTCACGTTCATAGGTCAAAAATCTATTAAAGGTCAAATTATAGCTGATCAATTAGTTGTTGCACCTTTAGAATCTACTCATCCCCTCACCATTGAGTTTCCTGATGAATGCCTCAATCTAGAGGAAGATCATCCTGAAACATGGTCTTTATATTTTTATGGAGCTCGATGCATGAGTGGTGCCGGTGTAGGTATTATTTTAATATCTCCTCAAAAGCACCTCATACCTTTATCTTTTAAATTGCAATTTTCTTGCACTAATAACACTGCTGAATATGAGGCTCTAATTCTTGGATTACGAGCCACCCTAGCATTAAAAATAAAATATTTATTAGTTTTTGGTGATTCTCAGCTTGTGATAAATCAAATCAATGATATTTATCAGACACGAGATGAGAAACTTCACCCTTATAAAGCTTATGTTCTACAATTAATATCATTGTTTGAAAAAGTCACTTTAGAAGCTATTCCTAGAACTAGTAACCGTGTTGTCGATGCTATGGTTGTGACTGCTTCCCTATTGCCTTTGGAGTTGGATGACGAATATGCTACTATCATCATTCATTGACTCCAAGAACCTACTTCTGCTAAGTCATGTTTAGAGCCATTAGATGTGTTTCTAATCAATGAAACCACTCCTGAACCTTGGTATATGGATATCTTCAACTTCCTCTAGAAGGGCACTTTCCCTGAAGGTCTTGATAGAAATCAACGTAGATTGTTACGCAAGTGAGTTGTTCACTTTGTAATTATCGGTAATACCTTGTATAGAAGGTATTTTGAAGGTATCTTACTAAGGTGTTTAAATTCAGAAGAGTCTAAGAAAGCCTTGAGTGAAGCCCATGATGGATCTTGTGGGGGTCACTTTAGTGGTAGTGCCATTGCTAAAAAGCTCCTTAGGATAGGATATTTTTGGCCTACCATGGAAAAGGATGCACATGATTATGTGCATCATTGTGAAAAGTGTCAAAAATATGCTGACCTTGTCCATGCTCTTGCTCAAGAACTCCAAGCTATATCCTCCCCTTGGCCCTTTTCTAAATGGGGTCTAGACATCATTGGTAAAATAAATCTTGTTTCATCTGATGGCCATAAATTCATAATAACTGCGACTGAGTATTTTACGAAGTGGGTAGAAGCTATACCTTTAGCTTCTTGCATGGGAGCTCAAGTTTCTAAATTCATTCTTAATCAAATCATTTGTAGATTTGGAATCCCATCAAATATTATTTTAGATAATGGAACTTGTTTTAAGAACAAAGATGTTAAAAAATTATGTCAAAAATATAAAATTCAACATCATTGGTCTACCACCTATTATCCATAGGGTAATGGCCAAGCTGAAGCATCTAATAAAACTCTAATTAAAATCCTTAAAATATTGGTTAATAAATCAGGTCGTGATTGGCATGTACAATTATATCCTGCCTTGTGGGCTTATCGAACTAGTATTCGTACTCCCATTGGTGCTACACCTTTTGTCTTGGTTTATGGCACTGAAGTTGTTTTCCCATTCGAGCTAGAAGTTCCTTCTTTAGCTCTTCTACTTCAAGATGCTGAAGTAGGAGATGAATATCATGCTGGCAGACTCAGTCAGCTAGAACTCCTAGATGAAAAATGCATTCATGCTTTAGAGCACCTTCGTGCCTATCAAGACAAACTTAAAAGAGCATATTCAAAGAAAGTTCATAATAGATATTTTGAAATTGGAGATCTAGTATTAAAAGAAAATAAAAAAATACTAATGCAAGAAAATATCTTAAAGGAAAATTCCAACCAAATTGGCTTGGACCATTTATCATCACTGCTAAATTTGGATCAGGTGCATATAGATTGGCTACCTTGGATGGAAAATATCTCAAGGAACCCATGAATATTATGCATCTGAAAAGATATTATGCATAAGGCCACAAGTCTCATCATTGTACATAGTTGTAAATACATTTTCATGCATTTCAAATATCTTATCAAAAACAACAAAAAAAATCACAAAATCTGAAAATCTACAAAAATATTTCCAAGGCATTATTATATTTATTTCTGCATTTATTATTTACCAAGATTGCAAGTTATATTTTAGTTTACTTCAGATAAATCCAAAAGTTATCTTGAACCATGCACTAAAATTCACATAATTAATAAATTTTGATTTTGTCATTTTGATTATAAATCTCTCTTGCACCAAAAGCACTATTACTTCATTAAATAATTTTGAGTTTTGAGAATGATCTTGCTACTTCTTGAACCAAGAACACATTTTTACATCTTAAAATGATTTGTTGCAAATTCGAAAGTGATACTACATAGTAGGTCTTAATACCTTAAGTGAAGAGTTTCCCTTGCTATCCTATCATGTGCATGGTCTAGAATACTGAGAAATTGGCAAAAGGACAAGCTCCTCCCTACCCGAATAAAATCCCTTGCTCTACGCCTAATCTGAGCAAGTATCCCAAAAAGGAAAGAAAGAAAAGAAAAAGAGAAAGAAAAGAAAAAGAAAGAAAAAGAGAAAAATCAAGAAAAATGTTTTTCAAAGCAATAAAATCCCCTTGTTCAGAAAAGGACAAGAAATCCCTACCCTATAAATGTGAAGAAAATAAGGGGGTATTGAACTTGAATCCCTGGAATTTCTCAGTTATTCGAAAACCATGAGGTAAGCCCCATAACAGGTGATTTGTGCCCAACTTGCTTGGCCTTGGGTAATTCCTTTCACGTGGCGACATGTCTGTCACATTAGCGACCTTATTTTGTACAGACCAATGTCCGCTTATGGATCAGCTAGCTTTTGGTAATTTGATTTACATAGTAGTTCAGTACCAATGCATGCACAAAATCATGGTTAAATGAACATTTCACATGCACACACATTGGTTCATTCAAGTTCGCTTTATCATTACCTTACTCAAAATCGGTAAATTAACCTCACAAAGCACACACATTTGTTACTTGAGAGATTTTGTATCATCATGACAATCAAAATGGATAATGAATTCACTTTTCACACACTGGTTCTAGATAAATTTGAATTTGTCTTTGAAATAAGTTAAAATATTTCTTTGAGATTTTGTTAGATAATTAATTTCAATCCTTTGCATTAGTTCCTACAAATTATTTTATCATCATAATACAATAATTTATTCCAAATAATATTACAAAATTCAAAAATTATTCATCATGCATTTCATTTTGATTTTCGCGATGATGGTATAGTTCCTAAGTAACTATTTCTCTTCAAATTTCACACTTAGGAATTTTTATGCCTAGCGCAAGTCATCTTTCTAATTTTTCATGCCCAAAATTAGTCCATATATTTTCATAAAAATTACATAATATTTTTGGAACATGTGACACAATGATTTATCTTACATTACTTTGCATTTTAAAAAGAACAAATAATTTCATATCATCATACATTTCATTTTTGATTTCGCGATGATGGTATAGTTCCTAAGTAATTATTTTTTTACATCTTCACACTTAGGAATTTTATGCTTAGCGCAAGTCATATTACCAATTTTTCATGCTTAATTATTCTATTTTCTCATCAACATGTTAATCCACAACAAAATTTTCTCAAAATCAATTACCAAAATCAACATTTTCTTTTATCATCCTAAAGTCTTAAGATTATTCTTAAGCACACAACCATTAGCAATATTAAACACTTCTTCACAACAGGATCAACTTCATGACCTAGCGAGCATCGATCTCCATCAATGGTCATATAACAACACAACATCCTTCGAAGTTTATTGCTAATCTATCATTATACAACAACATATTTTTCAAAACACATTCCCAAAAATTAGCTTATTTCATTTTATTTTAAGCATGATTAAAACATTCATAAATATAAACATGATCATGTGAGATTCACACAAAATTAAAATGCAAATTAATCAAATAAAATACATGAAGTCACATAGAGACAAAAATATCTATATATATACATCTCGAAAATCCATATACAAAATAAAGTTAGACTGATATGCCACAATCCTCAAAAATCAGCATACTCAATCAAATATATCATACAAATATACAAATATCTAGGCTCACTCCCTAGAAGCCCTAGAACTCTATGCCTCATCATCTCTACCAGGGGGTGGAGGTGGTGGTCGCATCTCCCGTGTCTCCATAGCAGTCCTAGAGGAAGTCACCCTAGATGTAGAGTGGGACGATGACCCAAAGCGAATCGGTGCCACGATATCTATAGGCAAAGGTTGCCTCTGCTCTATAGGTACTACTATAAAATATAGGGTCCGATAAAAGGTCATCTACTGCACTACTCGTAGAAGCTCATCTCCTAGCCATCTCCACTCAGATCGACCTATCTGAGTCGATGTCGTAGCCACAACACTCTATCCACCCTGAGCCCTAGCCGCTGCTAGATCCTCCTCTAGAGTCTAAATCCTACTCCACAGACCCACATCTTGAGCTCTAGCCTATGCTAGGTCTCCCTCTAGAGACTCTATCATAGTCTTCTAGAGGACATTCTCCCCCTGTAGCCTAGCCACCTCTGCCTCATAGAGCAGCCATCTCACTGCTCTCTCCCTCCTCCAATACCCTCTTGCCCTTCCTGGGTGAGTATGGTCTCTCCTCCTGATGAGTAGATGCTCCTCCCTCCTCCTAGGGTGATGCTCTCCTCTCCTACCTATCCTGGTGGATACGTCACCTCTAAGATATGTGTCCACCCTAAGTACGAAGACTTGGTCTCCTCGAAGAAGCCTATGTAACCAACTGCTCCTATTGACTAGTTGCATGATGCTATCTAAAAACTTGATCAACTACCTACATCACTATGCTCCTCCATGGTGTCAACCGAGTAGGATAGATACTAACATACCACTATCGATATCTATCAGTAACCCCAACATCATCCCCAACCACTATCTCTACTAGAGCATCATCAGGCTTAGGATCCAAAAACTTAGTCATATTGAGAGCCCCACTAAAAGTAGTAGGATCCCGAGTAGATCGAGCAAAAGTGATATTCCTATGAGGAGGAATATCCTATCTAAGCCCAAACTAGCATTGCACCCGATCAGCATGGTGTAACTCTACCTCTCCCTCATGCATCTATACCCAGATGGTCCGCCTAACATGGGCCAACTCAAATGCATCCTCCCCCCATCCTAGTAGCCCTCTCCAAGACCTCCACATAATGTCATCTGGTAGTAACTCATCCAAGAGTCGCCTCACTCCACTAAGAGTAACCCATCTCCCACGTACTCCCTATAAAGGCCAATAGAACACCCTAGGCCTATCATCCTCTACACCAGGCTCACCATCTACTGCTCGAACTAGAGGAAGCCCTATAGGCCATTGGATAGCTATGTGCTCCCAGCACCACACCTGAAGAAAAGAAGTCAATATCAACCCCTTCCCACCCTTGTAGACTACCCTATGCAAAAATCGATACAGTCTACATAGGAGGAAGGGACCCCAAGAAAAATGGATACTCTGATCCCTCATATCATAGACTACCTCTACCAATGTCCATGGTAACTACATCCCACTCGGATGGCATAAAATCAATCCCCCCACAATGCCACTCAATAGCATAGTCAAACGTGAGACTCCCTCAGTCCCTCTAAGTCTCCCAATAGGAACCCCACCCTTCCTCAATAGAAATTTGGGATCTCCTATCAACCTCCTCATCACCTGGCCTTGGTTGCCAGACGCAACTATACGTGCACCCCTCAGAGGTAACCTCAAAATCTACCATACATCCTCCAAGGTCGGCATCATCTCTCCTATAGGTAAACGGAAACAAGATGACTCCGGATACCATCTCTCTACTAAGGCTATCAGCAACCTCATATCTATCACAATTTGTGGCATCTGCACCACGTGTTTTAGACCCACTACCTCCAGGCAGGTCAACTCTAGGTCTGTCAATGCATCCAAATCAGCCTGGAGAGTAGCATGTCTCCACTCCCTATTCTTTAGCTCCTCCAACTATCAAAATAAAACATAAAATAACAAAATATTAGTAATCAGATTTAAAAATAAATAGTAGCAAAATCGTATCAATAATAGATGATATCGTATCGATTTTATGATATTGTATCGATTTTATGATATCGTATCATACGATATCGCTCATATCGATATGATATTGACAAAATCGTATTGATTTCTCCAAAATCGTTATGATTTTATGAAATCATTACGATTTCACAATTAGGGCTACGCGACGGTAGTCGTGCCCTAAAAATTTAAATTTAATTAAAAATTTAATGAAAAACATGCAAAATCTAAGCTAAGTAAACACGAAATTCATACCCAGAGTGCTCCATCTCTAGCCCAGACCAAATCGGTGCGATGGGTAGCTCCCACCATATTTTTCTCTAGAGCACTAGATAGTAAATAGTAAAAGAGAAAATGAATTAAAATTTTACCTTTTCTTTCTTATTTACTCTTACTTTTTGAGTTTTTCCACCTAAAATGTTCAATAGGTGTAAAAACTCGAAGGGGGTACCATAAACATCATATTTTGAAACAACTTGCATAAAAACTTAAAATCATCAACAAAAATTGTAATAAATTTTTGCTTTCTCGTAAAGCGTGTCACACTTTTCTTTAACGCAATTTTCTTTTGAAACTACGCTAAAGAGGGGGTAAAATGTAGCACCTTAAATTTGACCCATTTGCATGAGAACATAAAAAAATTGTAAAAACATCATGTTTGCATTAATTACCTCAAAATTTGTGCATATTTGATGAGATCGTACTACGACCCCCGAAATCGTAGTACGACCTCCAAAATCATAACATGATTTCAGTCTTACGATCCTTGCGATCGATGTATGATAACGTTGATCGTAATACGATCTTGCCTAGAAATAGAAAATTCAAAAATGGAAAATGACAAAAATTAGTTGAACGATTTTTGTCCCCACCTATGTAACTATGCGGGAAATGCGAGATCGGATCCGTTCGGCCTCACCCAGCTTAGAAGAAGTTGTAACAATCCAACCTCCTCCCTATTCTGGACACTCCTCCCTACTTATTTAACCAGACCCCTCCCTCTAAAATTTCCCTTGACTCCTCGCATTTGGAATTCTTTCGCTTGATTGTGCAGTTTAGTTCTAGATATTTTGTTGTTGTGAGCAAGATCGGAGGATATTGTTGTAGATCGGAGGATACGATATCACTATCATCATACGATCAGATGAGTTCGGTGTACGATCCTATCCTACAGGCTACGATATTGCCTACAACCCACTTGGGGGCAACCCCAAGCTCTGGTTTGCGTATTTTAACTTTGTTTCATTGGATTAGTCTTTCATTTATCATCCTTTATTTCATAGAATACTAGATTTATGCATATGCATTCCTGGAGTTCACCTAATTTCATATAATTGCATGTTTTATGTAGTTTTGAACATTTATTCATCAATTCATGTTATTACAATTATCTAATAGCCGACATTAGATCTTAATTCTTCTTATAAGCATCAATACAACTCTCTATTTTCTGTTTTCTATCCCTACCTATGTTTTTGTTGATCCTTGGAAAAATTAGAATAGTTTATCTCTGTTCATACTACGATCTTGCAGAATTGTAGTACGATATTGACCTGTTGCATACGATCTGGGCTGCACTCAAAAATCAAAAACTTCAACAAACTTTCGGATACAGGTAAGGTTTGAAATCACTTTCTAGCATTGCATTTGTCTTTCTGAATTTTGTTTTGCTGCCTGCATTTAAATAAAAATAGCATATAAGTTATATTAGATGCATATTGGCCAAACTAGGTATATGCGTGATTTGAATAAAAATAAACACATCAAAACAAATCCCAAACCTAGGCTCGAAAACTACCACAAAATGTTTCCTGGTGAACCCAAACCAATTCGTCAAAAAATCACCACTTAGAAGGTACGATTAAGTACCTCTCTTTTGAGGTGTAGACCACTCATTCTTCCATTCCCCTCTAAGGCATGGATCCATCAGCCTTGAGGAAAGGAGTGCGAGAATTTTTGGGCTACACCATATTTACACATGAATTGTAAATGCCTAAGAGTCGATCAGTATTCATTCTACATTATTGTATATATAGACATTCTAAAATCCTATAATTATCAAAATATATCATGATTTGGATATAAAATATTGTTGTGTTAGAGGTATTTCCAACTATTTGGAATATTTAAAAGTATAGCCACTCCAAATACCTCATTATAGCTTGTCGATGTAATCAAAATCTATGTTATTTTGATTAGTACCAAATTCATTGATTGCATCTGATTCATTGTTTTGCATTGATATTTTTTGTTTTAGCCACCCTATCACCTGCATAATGTTATGATGATAACCACCCTATGAATATTATTTTAATATATGATCTTATCCTCCAAGTTTCCTAAGATGGCGATAATCCCCATGCAAGTGGTCCAAAATTGAATTTGATTTGATTGACTAACAAGCTTATGCATTGTGAAGTCATGATATCATATATTCGACATCCTAGAGGAGGTCAATAAAGTAGAGGGGGTTCATTAATATCAAAAATCATTTTTCTCATTATTCAGCAACCTTTTGTACCATGTCGAGGATCGGATACCCATCCAAGCATTGAACAGGTAAACTCTTTCGAACCTCCAAAATTGGATCCTAGAAATAGACCAAGGAATTAGTGTCATTCCGAACTTTGATTGGGAAAAAAATTTCTAATCTCCTCTAGATTCCATGTTTGTTGACCTTCGGTCTCCAGGTAGGCATTTGGCCATCTTCATGGTCTCAGCTAGGTACAAATATTTCAATGGCCTTCAAAAAACCAAATCTGTATTAAATGCGTAAATCTTCCATTTTATGCAATGTATTTATTTTTAGCACCTTTTTTCCAAAGTGCATGTGGATAGTGATCCAAAAATACCGATAATAATAATCATTACATTTATCTTGGTTTACTTATAAATATCAAGGTGAGTGTGTTAAACATATTTAAAGGGAATCAAAATGTAGCTGAGGATTAACCATAATTACTTTTAATTTGAAAATGATCTTTAGGGATTCCTTTATGGTCAAGTAATTATACTGAAATTTGATTTGAAAACTTGGGCAAAAATTATATCAACTAAGTGATGTAATTTGAACATTATATCTACAAAAATGATGTAGGAAGACTTTATAAAAATTTTGTGTGTCCTTTATATACTTGGTTTTTGTACTATGTTTGTAATTTTTTGTTTAGCTAGAAAAGGTCAGATACATAGTAATCTTACCTAAAAGTTAAAGGTTTAAGTAGTGAAAGTTAATTGTTATTCAATCACCATTCATTTACTAAACTAGGATATTTTATGTTGATATAGTGAAACTATTACTACCATAAGTAATGAAAGAGAGTTTTTTTAAAAAATGGACTTAAAGTAACCTAAGTATATTTCCTATGTATGGGTTGTGGGCTCATATGTTATATTTAAAATAAGTATCATTTTCTAAAGAGGGGGTGTTTGATATTTTAGTTGAATCTTCGAACCAATGAATTTTGCTATGGATGGGAATCTTGTTCTACTAAGTGATTATGAAATATCTTTTTGAAAACTCCTTGATGTGGAAAGTTTCATTTATGCTTAATGATTTTGAATGCCATAGAGAAAAATTGAATGAATAAGTTTTGGTTCTTTGGGTTTGCTGACTGTGAAGAAAATTCCTACATGCATTTAATAATGCATAAATAAAAGTGGTTTTGATTGGTAAAAATATTGTTTACCAATGAGAGGATTGTGTTTATGGAATATGGTTTATTTGGTTGATTGTTGCAATTAAAAACTGTTATTCATGCATTAGAATTACACTATCATCAATAAAGGAGTTCTCTAGATCCCTATATACATCTAATTCTCAATGTGGCTAAGAATACTCTGGATTCTAGAGTAACCAAGGAAGAACAAACTAGAAACTTAAAGTTGAGTAAATTTTTACTTGTGTAAATAATATAGGGACATTATTTAATATGGTTCTAAAATCTTGTAATTGGAAACTTCCATATGCATGATATGGAGTGGAAAGTTGAGAATCTATTTATAGGAAAGAGACTTTATAGAATGTTGTGAATTACATACTTCAAATATATGGAAAGATTTCTCCTTTTTATAATCCATTTATATTTGAGCAAGCATAGATTAAACAAGGAAATGAGTTTAACAAGTATCATAAACTTAAATCTTTAATATGGAAAGAAAATATTCATCTACCCTTATTACTTTTAGTTAAGATACAACACCAATAAAGGAAGGTGGATATAGTTATATTCGAAATGAAGTAATGGTGCTAGGAATATGGAAAGGTCATCTTCTATCTCAAGCAGGAAAGCTGACCCTCACTAAGGCCTCTCTTAAGAGCATTCTAGTCTATTTCCTCTCCATTTTCAAAGCCCTTGTGAAGGTTTTCCAGAAATTTGAGAAAATCCAAAAATAATTTTTATGTACTAGATCAGAGGAGAAAAAAATGATACACCTTGTAGGATGGACCAAAGTGTGCGAACGCAAGGAAAATGGGGGCTTAGGTCTAAGGAGAATTTATCATATAAATTTATCTTTACTAGCTAAGAAAGCATGGCATCTCATTTATGTTGAAGAAAATGAATGGACAACTATCATCAAACAAAAGTATCTTCAAAATATGGAATTTCTAAGTGACTCAGTTCCAATCAAAGGTTTTGCTTTTTGGAAAGCAATTCTTAATTGTAAGGAAATCATAAAAAAAGGTTTAATATGGGTTTTAGGCAATGGTGAGAGGATAAATTTCTGGAATGATAGGTGGGCTAAGGACGAACCACTAATGCAATATCCTAACTTAGCCTGAATCAAAGATATCATAGAAGAACTCATTGGTAGAAAAGTCTCTAATTATATGGTTGAGGATAGAGGTAGAATGAAGTGGAAATAAATAAGAATTCAGGGATTTCAAGCAGAATAAAATAATATTTGTAACATTCTCGGGAAAAAGTTTATCCCCATGAGACCCAAGGAAGATCAAGTGACCTGGGCTCCTACGAAAAATGGGCAGTTCACTGTTAAATTAGCTTACAAGCTTCTGCTTGATGATAAGGATTTTGTCCTCCAAAAGGACTTAGTTTGGATAAAAAATTTAATTCCAAAAATTGTAGTCTTTTCATGGCTGGTTATCCAAGGAAGAATTCTAACCATTGATAATATGATGTGTAAAGGTATTTGTATCACTAATCATTGTTATCTATGCAGGGCTAATTGGGAGACCATTTATCACATTTTCCTTGAGTGCCATTTTTCCTTGACTGTCCTAAGTGGGGTTTTTTAGGCCTTCAATATTTCATGGGTTAAACCAGCCACCATACTTGATTTTTTTATCCAGTGACCTTACCCCTTTTCAAGCCAAAGACTTAAATACATGTGGAAAATTTGTCTTAATCACTATATTTGGTAGGTATCATTAGAAAGGAACCATAGAGTCTTTAATGAGTCTATCCATGATCATCAAACTATCATTGTTAGGATACTATCCTTTGCCAATGAGAATGTGAACCTTATCCCTTTTGATAGCCATAAACCTCATCTACAAGAGACATGATTGCTCAATATTTAAGCTTAACCTTGTTAGATGAGTCTGTGCCTAGGGTAGTCAATCTCAGAGCCAATGTTAAGTGGTATCCACCTCCTATGGGTTGGTTTAAGCTTAATTTTTATGGAGTAGCTAAGGACAATCCTGGCAGAGTAGGCACTGGTGGCATTGTGTTAGATCATAATGGGACTATGATGTTTGCATTTTCTGAATATTTGGGAACAAGGATGAACAATGAAGTTGGAGCTAGAGCTATGTGGAGAGGCCTTCAAATGACTCAAGACTTAGAAGGTAATTTGATCTTAGAAGGAGACTCTATGCATGTTATAAATCTCCTCAATAATTGGAAAACACCTCCTTGGAGGATTAAAATAATTTTTGAAGAGGCTAGGATCCTTTTCCAGGGAAGACAGGATAGAAAATCCCAACATGTCTTTTGGGAAGCTAACAAAATTGCTGATAAGCTAGCCAATTTGGGTGTCGATGGTGACAAAATTTTCAAATGGGAACACGGTGTCCCGAGTGAAGTAGAGGAGCTTATTCAACAAGAATTCCAAGAATGATAGTCAAATTTACCAATAGGGAAGGCACTGTAAGTTCGAAGGCTAGGAGTATTCCCGTCTCTTTTTGAATTGGACTCACAATAAAAATTATTTGAGTTGTTAGTCTTTGTGGATGCTTCTTGGAAATACCACAAAGACTAATGGGGATAGTCACATGTCAGATAACATGGCTCCTAGTCGTATTAGTAATTTGAGGTTGGTTGATAATCATAGGGAAGGAAATAATCGACAATATAAAACTTTGAACTAAATCCATGTGGACCACCAGATAGCCACCGCCATAAATCTAGCCAGCAGGTTCACTTCTCCAAGGCTGATTGGCCAAGATAGCATGTGGTATCAAAGCATGTCATATACGGAAGAAATCAATTACCAAATAATTATTATGAGTAATTGTCAATATAGAGCTTGTGGGAGTTTTTTCAGTACTCTGCTATGTGTGTCTGCATCTTTTTGTTTCTCCATTATATCAGGGAAGGGATCTGTGTCTGTTTATTTTTTGTAATTATGATGCATGTGTGTTTTCTCGGGGTATACCCAAAATATTGTATGGGAAGTTTATTTTTGATAACAGGCTATGTGCCTTAAAGGATGTAATGGCTTTGGCGGTATGTAGATTTTACATATATAGGATCCTTAGTAAGGATATGTTCATCAAAAGCCATGGGCTAATTTTTGTAAAAGGTTTTGGGTCAACCTGTAAAACCCGATATTAATGCTATAGTATCTTATCTACCAAAAAAAAGGAATATTAGTTATAGATCATATGATAGTTATTTTATTAAATATGCACTTTTCTGGTTGTATGTTTGGTGGAACTAAGTAGTATATTTTTGTATGTATTGGTTTGATTGTACCATTGTATGAAAAACAAAAGTAAATCTGGCCCAACATATTTTTGTATTGGTTTATTTGCTTGTTGTAGAAGAGTTATCAATATTATTATCATTATGGCTATCTAAAATGAAATAATTTATGATAATTGAATTTAATACTTAGGAATGGATTTATTATTTTTTTAACAAGAAATATTTATATCATGACGAGTTGATTAGATTTCATATATTTTTGGTGTTAAATATATGAAATCTTCTTATTGGAGTAGATGCTATATTAATACTCTAATACATCATAAAAGATATTTATGGATATAGTTAGTAGATGCCTTGAGGATTATGAAGGCACATACAAATAAGAAGATGGTAATTTCATTTGAGCTACCTTAACAATTAAGCTTGTGATAAAGTAAAACTTATTTGTAATTATAATTAACTTTGGTTATGGAATCCTTAATTAATTTTTGATATGAAGAACCTTATTCATATTAGATCTCATTATAGGGAGAATGGATCTAACCTATTATTTTAACAAAGTAAGATTTTGAAAGAGGTCTATTAATGGAATGGCCAGCTCATCACAAATATGAGAAGGTGTAGACACCTAAAAAATACCATGTCAATGACAACTACTCATATGGACATGCTACAAGACCATATGGAAGATCTTGGATAGACTCCAAGATAGAGCAGTGGTTCTAACTACTCAATTTGGGCTCCCTAGCCTAATTAGGTTGAACGATATCTAAGACTTGTGGTCCACAGTTTGAACCGCAACTGAGACCTACGGTCTATAGTCTGAACCACAGTTGTAACCTATGGTCTTAACTAAATTTTAGTTGGCCTTCATACAAGAAAAATTGGTTTTAATGACCATTTGGTCTAGAATAAGGCGGTTAAAGGATGGGATATTCCAAAGTCTTCCATCCCAACTATCCTAACTACCTCTTCTTGATCTTGGCTTCTCCATGAAGCCACCCCTAGCCCTAGGGACAAGCTATAAATACCCCTTCCAAATGTGGGATGAATATAGAGAGTGAATTGATCAAGCAAGCAACGAAGCCCTGTCAAATTACATACTGAGTTCATGCATGTGAGAAGGCCACTTTTATATCCATAAAAATTTCAATTTGCCATGGGGGTCCTAGAAGCCTAGGAGAACCAAGAAATGCTAATTCGGGCAAACAAAGGCCATATTCAACAATTCAACCACCAAACCTATCATAGGACACTGAGGTGACCCTTGATCATCAATTTGACAAGGAGGATCAACCCCAATGCCCTTGAAATTGGAGGGTAAACCTAATTGGTTGCTCGTTGTGACTTTCAGCCATAGTTTATAGTGCATACCACTTATTAGAGCTGCAGTTTGCAATAGATGTAAGATATCCTTACCATTTCTTTTGTAGATCACTTAATTAGGTTTAAATAGACATTTTTATGGTTCAATTAGGATAATAGATATTTACGACCGGTAGACTTAGGGTTTATAGCAATTTATTTACATTAGTATAGTATATGCAATAATAATTTATTTTTATGTCTCCATGCTTTATTTCATCTAATTAGGCCATTCAATAATTAGTTGCATTATTCCTTTATGCATGTATATGAATCTTTATCAATTTAGCATAGTTTAAATACATTTTACAAGCTTTCTTTATTTCATGTTATTCATGGCATTTTCATGTTTTAATCCTTCAAAGGGCCTCATCACGAGAGGTTGCCTATTTGTATAACTTTCTTGTGTTGTTTCTTGGCCACAGGAAAGCAGATTCAGAGGAGTTTCAACCATTCAATTCCTTCCTCAATGCGAAGAAGAGGGTTCACTCCACCCTAGAGCAGTTCGTGTCACCTTAAAGGCTTGAAAAGTGCATTTGATCCTTGAGAGGATTGTAATATTGTAATTGCGTATCAAAAAGGGTATCCCTAAGAGGGATTCATTTGTAATACACGAATTGATTCCATGAGGAAATAAATATGCATTTCATTCAATTGCTTTATCTTTTGTTAATTGGTGTATGAATGTCCATTTTTGTTTCTATTTATGCAATTGCAACACTGGGTGCACGCTTTTATGGTCATACAAAAGGTGATCATGGTGGGAATCCATAATTTATGCAACTAATATCTAACCTCTGTGTTTTTTGATATCAGGTGCAAACCATAGGTTATAGCTATAGTCTCATTATTGGCCCACGGGTTCAAGGCGTGGTTTACAGTCTGGAATGCAAATAAGACTTGTGGTATTTAGCAGGTAAATAAGACAATAGAGGATAAAGTATAGATCAGATGTGGACCTGAGGTAGGTCCCATTTTTCACCCTCTGTCACTTTTTCTATCTCTGTATTTTTCTAGAATGCCAAATTTGCAATGCAACTAGGAAACTAAAAAAGGGAAACGAAATTAGGTCCTAGATTTGTATTCATTTTTGCATCATTAGAAAGGTGTTGCTAGGAAAAATGGACCTCTGAGTGTAGTCCACCCTAGAATACAATTTTCTTGATAAAAATTATGTGTTGGTTTGCATGCTTGAGGCCCAATCAAAGGCTATATCATCGTAATTGCATTGTCAAGAATAATTTAGGATATAGCATACATCTCTTCTGAAATAAAATATTTATTTTTGCATATCATGTAGGAAATAATCATTTATGCTATATTATGCATTTTCATTTATGCAAAAATATTAAAATGAACCACACACACCATGTTTCACTTAAACACTAGTGAGTTGGGAGTCACATTCAACTACTAGTAGGGTTCAAATACGGTGGGCATAATTTCCATCTTTTGGTCCAAATCCTACGTACCCTTGGATACTAGACCAATACCGAATCCAAGAACCATCTGTAGCCTAGAAAAATTGCATGTACTTCTCTTCAGAGGGTATAATGCCGACTAGGTGAGATTGGATGAGGATCTGTAAGGACCTGTGCTCATTTTCTGGGTGTGGACCTTCATTACCACACATGGGAGATTTACGTGGCTTGGAAGTCACATCTAGGTTATCGAGTTCTGAGCATATAGGTGAAAGCTAACTAATATCATTCAATCTTTTCAAAACATGATAAGGAGTTCTATACTGATACAACAAACTAGAAACAACATCAAATAGTTTAGGTCTCACTTTTAAAATGTAAAGAAGAGAATCACATTTTTTACTTTGTATGTTTCTTTATTGCTTAATCTATCAAGATAAGGCCTTATTTAAGGCTAAAATTCTTAGTGAGAGAGGCTTCCTCTCAAGTCTTTCTTAGTAAGTTCATCATGACGACTAGGCATGATAGAGCTCAATCATGAGCTAATGAGTCGGAGAGTTCATGAAGAGTCTCTGAATGATTATGATGTTCTCTTGAGGATCTTTCAAACATCACATGCCTCATTGCTAGGTGTCGCACACAACATGCACCTGAGGATCCAATCCTCCTAGTGTGACATTATGATAGTCATTATGAACCCCCTTTGTCATGTAGGGGTTCCACCCATATAGATCATGGGGTTTCTACACACACAGTAAGGACCCACATCATTAGGTCTTCCCTTAGTGAGACAGAGAGTTGTGGATCTTACTCCACAAATAAATCCTATAGGGAATTTGAGTCACATGTGTAGATACCTACATCATGTCATGCTTAGGGAATATACTTACATAGACACGCTCATAAGATCATAAGATATAATCTTGGACTTTCCAAGAATCAACACTGGTTCTCACCACTCATTTTGGGCCTTTTCAAGTCATTCAAGCTTGGCCACTCAAACTAAGAGTAGTCAGATCCTAGACACTCAAGCCTAGATCGGCCAAACCTTAGCAACTATAGATGACAACGGCTAGATATTAGCCATTGTAGGTGATAATGGCTAAGCCATAAGAAGCAGTTTGTCGAAAAACATGCCCAATATCGAGCGAAAGTGGCAGTATGCATGCAATAAAGGTGAGTGGGAGTGACTTTACATTCATTTTCATGACCAGTTCACATGGGAGGTTTGAGTTTGCATTTAGACTTAAGTTAATTGATCTCCAATCATAAAAAAAGGACAAAATATTTTCATGCTAATGACTAGTTCACATAGAAAAATCAAGTGGGTAGTTAGATTTTAATTAATTGGTCTTCTAATATAGACAATGGAAAAAATATTCTCATGCTAACTTGCACTATGCATGAAAAATTCATTCCTAGGGCTTGGACATAGACCTAGGGTTTCACGCTATAAAATGTGCAATCCTAAGAGAACCAAAAAGGGGAGATCCTTTATCATATCAGGGAGAGAGACCTCCTTTTGAGGAGAGCTTTCGAGACTTGGAGAGTTCTCTTTGAGATCACGTGTACGATGGAGCTCTGATGAATTGAAGAGCATAACACCTACTATTTCAACATTAGATTATAGTATTTAACCCATAGCTTTGGGGTAAAGAGGAAAAGGTTTACTTTAGTGGCCGCTATCTTGGACAATGGCCCACAGGCTTAGATTAGATAGACAACTTCTTTTCTTCTATTTCTTTATGTTTTCATATCATTAGCATAGATTTACATGATTTCATGGCATATTTTTATCATATTTCTATTACACTCTTTGATTACTAATAACCTCATCCAGGGAGGCAATATCAGACACCTAAATGTGTGTTATTGTTTCATTTATTGCAAGGCCATAGGTACATCGAATGAATATTACAACATAGGAGACAAAAGGGGACTCCTCAAGGAAACAAACCTAGAGAAGGAGGCATCTGTAAGCCCTCATACATTTCTGTGTGCAGAATCGGGAAGCTTTCCTATATGCAGAAGCACACCACCTCTTCGTAGAAGGGGCACTCCTTTCCTATTTGTAATTTATAGTATCAAAATGGATATCCCTAAGAGGGACCGACATGTAATTGCGCTTCAATATCAACAAAGAGATCCATATTTTGTTATTTTGTGTTATATGCTTTTTCCTCTTGTCTTTCCATTTCATCTTGGGTATTTTAAATAGCATTGCAAGTAGGGTTTAGAAAAGGGATCGATGAGTGCATTCCTGGGGTCACTACAGATGGTGATCACGGTGGGACCACCACTAATTTTTCATTTTCTATGGGAATACTTAGTTTTGTGTGTAGGTCTAGCTACTCTGAGCTACAACAACTAGAAACTAGCCGCTCTGATATACAACAGCCAATAGAGCTTAGCCACTCTGAGCTACAATGGCCAAGAACCAGCTGCTATGGTCAATAGTAGCCAAAGCTAAAGTGAAACAGAGGTCAAAACACTAACTCTATGAGCTAGATTAAAGGTTGGTATAGCTTCTCTAATATTTTACAGCTTTCTATCCACTTCTATGTGTTTACAATAGAGAACTTAAAGGACATTTATGTTTGGAAATTGAAGGAATAAAAGAAGAAATAATTAAGCATTGTGCATATCTTAGATCTCCTTTTAAATTTTCCACTATACATTGCTAGGAACAATGGCTTATGCCTAAAATGTTCACCCTAGAATCCAATGTGCTAGACATTGTATGTTGTTTTCTTGCTTTGAGGCCCTGTTAGAGGCCATAGTTGCACGAGATAAAGTGCACTCATACAAATCATAGTAGTTCATGCATATTTCTGAATATTGAAACACATTTTTGCACTTAGGCATATAGGAAATATTCATTATGGCTTTATGATGCACTTTATGTTATGCAATATTAAAATGAACACCACACACACACATCTCATTTAAACATTGGAGAGTCAAATTTCATCACCAAACTTCAATTCATTCTAGTGATGTTGGAATTCATCTCCTTCCACTGGTTTGCCCCTTAGAGCTTCCTATAAATGTATTTAGAAACTTACTTATAGTGACACTAAGTTACTTGTGTTCAAACTATCTCCCACTATTGGAACAATCATTGGTTCAGAGTGGAAGAGCTAGGTGAACCCTCCATTGGGTCTTCAGCGGTGTACCCTAGCTTCTTTTGATAAAATCATGTTTGGAATGAATGTACTTGATTGTAACTATGGATGAGTCTTCTCATTCTTAATCCAAGAATAAAGAGCAAAGAAATTGAAATATCAACACATCAAAACACATCAAATAGTCTAGGGCACACTCAAATCGGTAATAAAGATAAACATTTGTTTGGTATTGTGTGGTCATTCCTAATTTGCAACTCAAAAGATCAATTCATAAAACAACATGGTCAAAACAAGAAGTAAGCACCCTCGATCTGATATCGAGGGAGAGATAGAAGCAATTCATGCCCATAGGTGAAGTCATAGTAACATTAAACGACCTACCCGTAAGACCGTGAGATGTAGCTCTGTGAGCCTAAGGGTGATAACTCAATCCTTGGGGGATCTCCTCGAGAAAACCCAAGGAAGTAGCCGCATCATGGAATAAAGTCACATAAAAAAAAAGAGGCTTCATAGCCATCCTCATCAAGGATACATGAGGAGACCTCAAGGGCCTCCTCTAAATACATAGAAACATCTCAAATATGTGAGGAAGCTTCAAGGGATTCCTCATCACATGGACATAAAGAAGGTTCTAAGACTCATTCTTCACATAGGTATGAAGAGACTTCCACATTTCCATCCACATGGATAAAACATGTTACCATAAATCCCTCTTCATCAAGAAGGCAAACAAGAATTACAACACCTCAAGACTCACAAGAAACATATGAAACAAGTCTGCCCATTGAAGGGCAGGAAACTAGAGCTACATATAGTCATGGGAATCATATAGAAGAAACCATTCACACAAAAGGAAATATTCCCATATACTATGACCTCATAGGAGTAAATGGCACCCCACGGGATCAACCATGGAAAATAAGACAGCTGGATGGGTTGGATCGATTTCCTACTCAACCAAATCAAATAACTATAACTACTAAGAACTATGCATCTGGAAGCTCATGAAATATGACTTCTAAACATACCTCACAGTATGGGGGTACCTTAGAGTGACCCCATATAAGATCATGGAATCTAATCATAGGGATACTCAATAGTACACTGAACAAGTCACATTAACTAGGAAGAGCACAGATACAGCAAAAACCCCCTCAAGGAATCTATGAGTCAAGACAACAAGAACAGAGTCAGATAAGCATTAGTCTTCTATGAGAGTATAAATTTACTGAATGAGACAGCTAGAAAATGTATTACGTAAGGAGAGAGATCTAGTGGAAGCTCTCGAATAAGAGAAACAAAGATAAAGACTCTTGCACCAATAGGAGCAGTGCTTAAGAGAGCAAGCTGAGCAACTAGATCTTAACAAATTATAGGTAAATGGTGGTGACCAACAAAGAACAAGACATGCTGACTCACCTAAGGAGAGGTGCACTAGACAAGATAGCCCACAATGAAACCCCCCACCAAATCATGAATGAAATCCAACTAATGGAGGAAGGGCAAACATAAAAAACCAAGATCACAATTTTGAGTCCCCTTGTAGGAGGGAGGAAAATAGAACAAATCAAATGGATAGAGAGTTACCTCCATTGCCATTGTAAGTAGGCTTACAAGAGGAGGAAATCCGTGCATCAAAGGCATTTCAAGAGCTTGCTGAAAATATGAAAACCTTTGAGAAACAAGAGGCAGCTGGGAAATCACCAACATTGATCAAGATACACAATCAACCATTGTGCCCATCAATCCCTAGCCCTCCATATCCTAAGCACTTTGATATGCCTAGGTTAGAAAATTTTAAAGGTGAAGAGGATGCACAAGAGCATGTCACCAATTTTATCAATGTCTATTTTCATATTGAAGACAATGATGCTCTCATGCTAAGAACATTCATAATGACATTTTTAGGTGCCACCACTCAGTGGTTCAACCAACTACCTAAGCATAGCATAACCAAATTTGAACAACTAGTAAACGTATTCTTAAAGCGTTTCTCCTTTGGTGCTAATAAGAAGGTGAACCTTTTAGACCTGGCCAAATTGAAATAGTATGATGATGAGCCAGTAATGTATTATGGGAATAGATGGAGAAAAGTCATGGCAAAATTATCATTCTCCATTACCATAGAAGAGATCATTCACATGTTCACCAAAATTTGTTCTAAACACATCTCCCTCTTGCTAAAAATTCATTAGTATCCTTTTTTTGAGGAAGCTTTGGCATAGGCCAAGCTCATCGAAGAGATAAAAGTAGATGAGAGAACCATTAAGCTCCGAAATAAAAAGGAGTGGAACAAGAATGGTAAGAATGATAAGCACAAGCAAAAGAAGGGCAACCCTTATCCAATTAATAAAGTCATGTTGGATACACCCAAGGATGTGGGTCAACAACAACCACATAACTATCAATCACATCCCTCGCCAGCCAACTACGACCAAAAGAACAATCAGGGAAGAAACCAAGAATGCAAGCCACCTCGTTATTTCACGCATCTGATAGAATCAATGCAATTAATTTTAATTAGCTGAGCGAGGCTAGGAGGATCAGATTTCTTGATATACCTCTTATATACCCCAAAAATCCTAAACCAAAAGGATATAGGGAATATCAATTGTATCCTTATCACAAGATATCAGGGCATGACATTGAGGCTTACATTGGGTTTAAGCACCAAGTTCAAAATATGATTGAGGTGAGAGAACTCAAAGTTGATAATCCACTGGCTCTCGATAATAGAGAAATGGGCATATATAAAAACCCAATGCACAATCATGAGGCCCCTCGAGAGCAAAGGGCCCAACTCAATTAGGTTTGAGCTGACATACCTACCCACAGATGAATGGGGATGGTTGATATTGTTAACATAGCAACAAGGATTAGGCAGTATGGTCAACCACAACCACCTACAGCTCCCATGAACATCCCAACTTCCCCTAGGCAAAGGCAAGACAACCTTCCAGGTCCACCAAAAAGACCCGTGGTAACTATCTGAAGTAGATTGGATCAAAAACTATAGACGACTCCAACTAAGTTATCCATATATGAGCTCATACAATAGTCCCCAAAGCATACAGAGACTCTAATGGAGATTTTAAGAACAATTGAGCTTCAACCGCAAGATCCAAATGCATTCACTTACTTTGTGGGATAGGTGCAAGAATGATAGGAATCTGTAATCTGATTCTATGATCATGAGATTAAGATAGTTTTTGCTGCCTTACTAGACCCTCTGCTAAACATTGTAGCGGCCATCAATGACTTACCTTTCAATAGGGTTTTGGTCAATATCGGTTCATCTATAAACATCATCACAACAACTACAATAGAGCACCTCAAGATACCCAAGACCAATATCATTCCAGGAGCTTACACATTGAGAGCTTTTAATGATGCTTTATGCAATACTGTGGGAACAATAGTCCTACCCATCAAGGTGGGGCACAAGACCATATCCATGATGTGTCATATATTTGAAGGAGCTATGCAATATAACATCCTCTTAGGGCATCCTTGGATAAGGGCCATGAAGTGTGTGCCTTCAATCTTGCACCAGTGTGTGAAGTATGTGCATGAAAACAAAGTCTATGTGGTTCTGGTCGATGAAGAGCCTTTTAAAACGTCAATAAGGAGGACATTCTAGGAGAATTCATGATCCCTTATACTCACCTATACATGGTACCTTCATCCCCAACCACATAAGGGGATAAAAAAGACAAAGGGGTAAGAAAAGACCCATGCACATCAACACCTCCTAGTGCACTCAAGACAGTCAATGCTTCTAAAGTACCATCAAAATCAAAACCAAAAGATAATTAGAAGCTAATTGCACCCTTAGATTAGGAATAAAGACCCAAAGAAGTTCCAACTATAGCCATTGCTGAAATACCAAGTCCTATGGAAGAGGAATATCCTCAAGATCAATATGAAGATAGTGATTATCACCCTGCTTTGCTAGTATCATCTATGGGGTCATCCATGTTGCATGCATCAATACACTTGGTAAGTACAGGCATAAGAGAGTACCTTATGCAGAACATTACCTTTACGCCTATCATTGAGTCTACACAAGACATAGGGAGGCCTAAAGACTTGAGGTCACTAGTAGGAATAGTGGTTCCACTTGGAACCCCTCCCAACCAAACCAATTTTATCTATACCGGATTGGACTACACTCATAAGTATTCATATATAGAAGAGTATGGTGATGAATTATTCATAGTCAATGTTTGTTACCTATCTAATCTCGAGTTTGCTCTAAGTTACTTTGAGCGTTGCCAATGACATGGCTATGGCATTGGTATATATGAGTAGGGGCGCAGGCGACCCTACAAGCCACTATATTAGCTTCCCTCTGACAAATTTGGCTTACGCTATTATAGCAGAGGTTGATATGACTCTATTGTAGCAGCATTTGAAATATTAAGCATAGGATTGGGATAATACATTGATTTTATTCCTTATCACCCCTTAATAATAGAAAATTTGAGCAATAGACAAGTGGCCACGGTAAACATACCACCTCTAAAAACTTATCATCCAAACACCTCAATTGATTCCACCCCAACAGGATACAACTCATGGGATGAGGAGAATGGATATTAGGAAAGTGATTATGAGGCACAACTTGGCTTAGCCTATCAAGGGCCTCACTATTTGCAAATATTCACATGGTCCATCTACAATGAGAGTGGATATACATCAGATGAAAGTGACTAAGAATCAAAAGACTCAACAGAAAGAGCTTACTTAGGCCTAAGCCATCAAAACCTGAATTTGGGGCCAGAGACAAATGCAAATGGATTCTTCATAAGTGACGAAGAATATGAAGATGAAATAGAGATGGCCTACTTGGGGCCAAGACATGAGCCCCTTGTATTAGGGCTACATACCAATGCTAACAATTTCTAGATAAGTGATGATGACTTTGAGGATGAGACCGATATGGCTTATATTGGACCTCACCACTTGCATCAAGTCAACGAACTAGTAGAGAGAGAGGTGGCACTTCATGCCATAGACCCTCATCTCTGATTTTTGGGGAGACCTATTGATCTAGCTACCATTCATCAGATAGTCAACCCCATCTACCTACATTCAGAGAGTAGTTAGAGCCCAATGATCCTATTATCCACCCTACTCATGGGCCAGATCTAAAAATTTCCATTCCTCCAGAACCTCATCATTAGTATGGAAGGAAAACCCTTAACACAAGATTGCACCCATATGGTCTTGGAGATCTTATTCCATCCATCAACATGATCTTCATTGATTTGACCACTCTACTTCATAATCCAATAGATCCTACAAAATTATTACATCTTGATATAGAGGCTATTGATTGGGATCGCACTAGTTTGCCCATAGAGCCATAAGACCTCTTCACTAATGAAGAGATGTTACAGTTGTTCCATTTCACATCAGGTTGTACATATGACATCTTCCATTTTGGTTTGTAACCTGAGTCAGTAGGTCCTGTGAATCCCACCGATGACATTCATTTGATACCCACACCTCATCAACTATAGGATGGATCACATATGGCTATAGAAGTGACTTTTGAGGTGGACATCAGTGATGATCCTATTCAACCAAGGAGATTAAAGTTTGAAGAAAGTCTATCTCCATAGGAAAAATTCATCCTAATTCCTCTCCTCAAGGAGAGGCCAAATATTTTTGCTTGGACTTACAAATACATGCCAAGGATAGATCCAAAGTTAGTCGTTCACAACCTTTCATTGGATCCCATGAAGAAACCAGTCAATAAAAAACTAAGGAAAATGCATCCAACCATCGCTTTGATGATTAATAACGAATTGTAAAAACTACTAGATGCAGTAGTCATAGTTCCTATCGACTACCCTGAGTGGGTGTCAAACATGGTACCCATAGGGAAACCTGATGGAAGAGTCCATACAGATTTCATAGATTTAAATAGGGCAACACCAAAGGATTCATTTTTTTTGCCAAACATAGATGCTTTTGTAGATGCAACTGTAGGTCATGAAATGTTCTCCCTAATGGATGGTTTTTCTAGATACAACCAAATATGAATTAAACTCGAATATCAACATAAAACTGCTTTCATTAATCCATGGGGAATATTATGTTACAAAGTGATGCCATTCGGTCTTAAAAATTCTAGTGCCACATATCAGTGGGCCATGACATACATATTCCATGACTATATGCATAATATATTGGAAGATTACATGGATGACTTACTAAACAAGTACTTGTTGCAACAAGAGCATGTCGAAGTCCTTAGACAAGTCTTCAATCGCCTCATAGAACACAATGTCCGATTGAATCCTAAGAAGTGTGTATTTGGCGTAACTTCTGGTAAGCTTTTGGGATTCATCGTATCCAAGAGAGGCATCGAAGTAGATCCTAAAAAGGTAAAGGCTATACTATAAATGGCTGCCCCTACCAACATTAGGGAGTTGAGGAGCCTACAAGGCAAGATAGCATCCATAAAAATATTCATCGTGCAATTATTAGATAAATGCAGACCTATGAACAGGTTGCTACACAAGGAAGTTCCCTTTCATTGGGATTAACAATGCCATCAAGCCTTTGCAAAGATAAAAAATTATTTGGAAACACCTCCAGTATTGGCTCCACCAAGGACATACTTACCATTTTTACTATATATATCGGCTACTGATATTGCATTGGGCACCATGTTAGTCCAAAATAATGCACAAGATAAAGAGCAAGCCATATATTACATTAGTTGCACCTTGGTGAGTTATGAGCTAGGATATGTGTATGTCAAAAAGTTGTGTTTAGCAGTGGTCTTTGCAACTAGAAATTTGTGACACTACATGTTGAGCCATACGACCTACACCATATCAAAACAAAATCTTTTGCAATACATGATGAGCAGGATATATCACAATACACGTACCACAAAGTGGTTCATGCTATTGATAGAATTTTATCTAGAGTTTGTAAGCCAAAAGTCCATTAAGGGACAAGTCATAGTAGATCAATTAGCAGAGGTGCCTCTTCAGGATAAGAAGCCTCTCACCATAGAATTGCCTGATGATGTGGTCTTTGCATTATCAGATCCGCCAGAACTCGAAGAACCTAAGAAATAAAGAGACATGTCATTGTTCTTCAATGGTTCAAAGTGTGAATAAGGAGGCAAAGCAAGAATTGTCTTTATCACACCATAGGGTGTTCCATTACCCTTATCATTCAAACTAGACTTCCCATACACAAACAAAAATACATAATATGAAGCATTGATCTTGGGACTCCAAACAGTCATAACGATGGGCATTAAAATATTGAATATATGTGGTGACTCCTTGCTCACAGTAAACTAGGTCAAATGACTATTCCAATGTAGGTGCCCACTCCTGAAGACTTACAAGGAACTTGTTGACACATACTTAGCCCGACTAGAATGGTATGATATTGAGGAAATCTCTCATACATTGAATAGATTTTTAGACACCATGGCCTCTTTGGGGTCCTTAATCCATTAGAATCCATCTGCTAATTTTACAACCGTTCATGTGAAAGTGCTTTCACACTCAGTAATACACCGTGAAGCTTTTGACAATCAAGAATTAATCAACATGATCAACATCGAACCAAAGTAGGATTGGTCCTTCGTAGCCATAGATTTCTTGAAAACAACACCTTGGGGGTATTTAATCTCCCAAGGACCTATGGAGTGTGGTGAAACCATATACCATAGAGTTGTTCCTCAATCCGTGTTCACTACCTTGGAAATACAGGAAGAGCAAGTTGTATATTATATAGAAGTTGTGGCTTATCAGGATTGGCTTTCCCAACTGTGGGACTTCCTGAAGCTTGGAATAATACCTCAAGGTTTGTCACATAGTGAAAGGTGAACATTCAAATAGAGAGTAACAAGATACATTTTGATAGGATAAATCCTCTATAGACGAGGATATTATGGAGTATTACTCCGTTGTCTTGAGCCCTAGGAAACATCTTGGGTAGTTTTGCAAGATCATGACGGAACATGTGGAGGCCATTTCAGTGGTATGGCCATCGTTAAGTGCATCTTGAGAATGGGTTACTATTGGACCACCATGGAAAAGGACTGTTGTGAGTACATCAAGAAATGTAGTAAGTGCCAGCATCATGTGAATATAATGCACTTACCATCGCAAGCTTTGCAGCCCATCCAAGTAGAATGACCATTCTTGCAATGGGGAATAGGCTTGATTGGGAAAATCTCACCCCCGTCCTCATACTGACACATATTCATCATAAAGGCCACAAAATAATTCACTAGATGGGTAGAAGTAATCCCCTTAACATCAAAAACTAGACCAAGGATTGCAGAGTTTATACTCCATGATATCATAAGTTGTTTTGGGGTCCCTTCTAAGATAATATTGGATAATGGACGATCTTTCAAGAACAAAAATGTGTGTTATTTAATGAACAAATACCATATTCAACATATTTTTTCAATGCCTTATTATCCACAAGCAAACGGGCAAGAAAAATCCTCAAACAAAACTATAGTCTCCATTTTGAGGAAGATAGTGCAAGAAAATCACAAGGATTGGCACATGCAGTTGTGTTTTGCACTATGGGCATACAGGACTAGTATATGGACGCCTACTAGGGCAATACCATTAGCACTAGTATATGGCACTAAGGTCATCATGCCTCTAGAGTGGAAAATACTGACTCTATGCATAGCATTAAAGGACTTCATATATGATGAAGCTATGTGGCAAGGCCACCTTGATTAGTTGATGCTTCTTGATGAATGCCGAGTCAATGCTTTAGAGCATCTTTGCATTTACCAAGATCGCCTTGCGTGAGCTTACAATAGTAAAGTCCACCTAAGGGAATTCAAGGTTGGAGATCTAGTGCTCAAAGAAAACTAGTAGAATTCAAATTTGTCACCGCATCTACGAGATAAGTACGCAACAAGCTGGATAGTCCTGTTGTGGCTGATCCACAACGTACCCCAAAATTGGGGACCCACCTTTTTTGCATGTGTTCCAAGAAGACCGAAGTGGCCCATAGGCTAAAGTTCAAAGAAAAAAAAGCAAAAACACCACAAGGAGAAAAAGTGTCGCGATATCGCGACATGTTGCACCATCGCGGCCCAAAAAGAAAAAGTGTCGCGATATCGCGACATGTTGCACCATCGCGGCCCAAAAAGAAAAAGTGTCGCGATATCGCGACATGTTGCACCATCGCGGCCCAAAAAGAAAAAGTGTCGCGATATCGCGACATGTTGCACCATCGCGGCCCAAAAAAGAAAAAGTGTCGCGATATCGCGACATGTTGCACCATCGCGGCCCAAAAAGAAAAAGTGTCGCGATATCGCGACATGTTGCACCATCGCGGCCCAAAAAAGAAAAAGTGTCGCGATATCGTGACATGTTGCACCATCGCGGCCAAAAGAGAAAAAGTGTCGCGATATCGCGACATGTTGCACTGTCATGGCCAAGAGAGAAAAAGTGTCGCGATATCGCGACATGTTGCACTGTCACGGCCAAGAAAGAAAAAGTGTCGCGATATCGCGACATGTTGCATTTTCACAGCCCAAAGCAAAGGAAAAGAGAAGAAAGAAAAGTGTCACGATATCGTGACATGTTGCATTTTCATGACCAAACGAGGAAAGAAAGAAGAAGAAAGAAAAGTGTCGCGATATCGCGACATGTTGCATTTTCACGACCCAAAGCAAAGAAAAGAGAAGAAAGAAAAGTGTCACGATATCGTGACATGTTGCATTTTCACGACCAAACGAGGAAAGAAAGAAGAAGAAAGAAAAGTGTCACGATATCGCGACATGTTGCATTTTCATGACCAAACGAGGAAAGAAAGAACAAGAAAGAAAAGTGTCGCGATATCGCGACATGTTGCATTTTCGTAGCCAAAGACAAAAAGTGTCGCGATATCATGACATGTTGCATTATCACAGACAAAGGAAGAAAAGTGTCGCGATATCGTGACATGTTGCATTTTCATGATTCAAAGAAGGAGAAAGAACATGTTACATTTTCATGACTAAAAGCAACAAAATACGGAAGGGGCCAAAAGTGTCACGATATCGCGACATGTTACATTTTCGTGGCTAAAAGCAACAAAATACGGAAGGGGCCAAAAGTGTCGCGATATCACGACATGTTCCATTTTCATGATTCAAAGCAACAAAGGAGAGCAAGGAGGCAAAAGTGTCACGATATCGTGACATGTTCCATTTTCGCCAAGGTAACGGACCTGCATAGTGACGTGGACATAAGGACAAAATCCAATGAAGAAGACAAAGCGTTACATAAGGAATATTTAATGATTTGAAATCATTTAAGATGGTCGTTACACACGGAGGGAAATGGACGCAAGCCCATGTGGAGAAATCGCAGCGAAGGGCCACAAAATGGAAAGCAAAGCACACGCATATAGGGAAGGTGAAATGAACAGTCAGGGAAGGTGAAACGAACAACCATCGACAAATGAAACGAACCATCAGGGAAGGAAACAAGGTTTTCACAAGTTTAAATACGCCATTCAAAGAGGCCAGAAAGGGGTGGAAAACTGTTGCAAGTAGCGTTGCAGGTTTGAAGGCGATAAGGCCATTCTGGACCTAGTTGGGCTGTTTTTCTTTCGTAGACTGGTTTTTCTTCTTCATGGACATGGGTTGGAAATTGCGGCGAGCAGAGTTGCAGACTTGAAGGCGATAAGGCTATTCTGGGCCTGTTTGAGTCGTTTTTCTTCCATGGACTGGTTCGGGAAAACCAAAAATTCTGCTATTGTAAAATGACACATTTTTAATGCAGAAGTGTTCAGAAATTTGCATCTTGTGGGCAAGAAAGAAGGAGATTTTCTTTGCATGCTATGGATTTAATGTTTATTCTTTCATCTTTTCAGATTTCGAATTTATAGATAATGTTGATGCCATTTCTTTGGGTTACATTAGGCGAATATTTGAAATCTGAATTTTATTTCGTACCCTAGGAACCAACACTTAGCCTATCGGGATTGTGCTTGTTTTGCAAGTCCAATAGGTTAGGTTGCATGCACGGAGACCTCACATCTTCGGTTTTGTCGAAATAGGATAGCATCATACTGAATGCATTTTATTTTCAGTTTTTGCATTTCATTTTTCATTTTTTGCATTTTATATTTTTCCAGAAGTTTTAACTTTTCAAGGCATTAAAATAAACATCTAAAAAATATCAAAATCCAAAAAACAATGAACAATCACTAAAGTTTCATGGTGAAATAAATCAACATTGCCCCTTGTTTACAGTTACTTGCAATCACTAAGGTGTTCCAAGCATTTAAATTGAATATCTTTATTTGAGATTACTAATACATATATGCAAATGCTAATACAACGGAGACCTTGGAGAAGTTGTTTGTTTAACTTCTTTGCAAGAGGGGATTTGGAACCCAAATCCTAAAGGAGAGTGTACTTTCACAATCGGGTGAAAATACCACTCAACAGATTGGCGCTAGAAGGAGGGCCTGAATTGTTTTATTTCAGAGTGATTTAAATGCTATAGGGATTTAAATTTTGAATATTTCATGCCCTATTGATTATTATCTTTAGCCCTCTTTTAACAATACAACCTTGTAGTGTTAAAAGGAGGACATGAATTGCTATGCATTGTTCTAACGCTTTTTGATTGTTCATACAGGAATAATGTGTCTTGATTTGATTTAAAAAAAAAAATCTTGACTAACGAGGTTGTCTCCATGCAATTACTTTCATTCGATTTTAATGGATACACCTCTTGGTTGATGCTAACATGATTATTCATACGTTACATGTTTGATATTTGCTAGTCATTTCATGCTTATTTGTAAGGAATTATTTTGTCTAAAATGTATTTGTTGTCGGTATTATGCTCTTCACTTGCGCGTAATGCGATCTTGTGAATCAGAAAGCCTACAACACTAGGAGTATGCTCTTCACTTGCGCATATGCGATCTGGTGAATCAGAAACTAACTTACATTTTTAGAATACTGCTTTGTCAGGGTTCCTTCTTTTATTCATGACTAACAAATTGGTTTTGAAGTTATTCTTTGAATTCCATTAATTGCAGGATTTTTTGTGTGTCGCAGGTTTTCTTTGAGGTACTGAGAGTTTCGTCAGGTTCTTGTAGGGTTATCATCATTGATTTTGAATCAAATGGCCCAACCTCCACCACCTCCTTGGTACGGAGCCAATAACATTCCTTTGAATATTGCAGGGGATATTCACGAGATCCCTAGGAATATAGAGAGATTTTTGCCCAAATACAAATCGGATGGCCCAAGGACCACAGAACATATTCAGGCCTATAGGGATGTTTTGATAAGATTGCACGTTCAACATGAAGATGTGGCTTGTAGACTCTTCCCCATGAGCCTAGACCAAGTGGCTTACGAATGGTATATTTGCTTACCTATTGGTTCCATTACGTCATGGACGCAAATGGAGAATGCTTTTGTCAACCAATTCAGGTCACCATTAGATCCCACAATCATCTATAATCAGTTCATTACATGCAAAAGAGGCCAGGGTGAGCCAATCCAAACTTTTAATCGAGAGATTTTAAGAAGTGCTATAATAGAGCAATTCAGCATTTTGCCATTGATCCCGCAGTAGCTTTGCAAATATATTTTGGGGCATTGGATCCTATGATGACAATGTTTGCAAGGCGAAATCCTCAAGTTACCACGCTTGCTCTAGCCTACAATGAAGCTATGACCATTGAGCAACAAATGACACCACAGAGTTATGGGTTTTCCCAGATGCCTATGGTAGGACAATATGGTCCATATGGTCAAGCTCCTATGATGAATCAGATCATGGCACCACAAATATCAGGCATAAATGCTTTGCCTTATCAACAACCATATTCATCAACACCCGCTTACGCACCCAATCCAATTTCGATTCAAAGTGTGAATCCCTACGCAAATCAAGTGGCTCAAAATCCAACTCAAATGTTAAGTCAAGATCTCACCAATTACGCAAATCCTATTGGAACTAGCAATAACATAGCTCAACCAAAAGAGATTTATTCAGAGGTTGAAGAACTCAAAAATATGGTTCACAAATTGAGTAATGATTTGGTTCAAAAATAGAAGTATGAATCCCATGCCCCTCACCCAAATCGAAACTTCAACGATAGAGGGAGACAATGGAATACGAAGCCAAACAATGGGGGTGTGCCTTCCCCTATTGCTAATCAGATAGATACTTCTGCAAGACCAAGTCACTCTAGTTCCATTCTTAATATTTCTGATTTTGCATGGGAAAAGGGGTGTAGATTGCATAATACAAAGGAGCATAATGAAAGGAATTGTCCCGAAATTGCTATGTATACCCATTGTCTCCAAGCTCAAGTGGATGATCTGGAACTTGTGCCAAATAAGGGTCCATCCCAACATCAACAAGGGGAGGACAACATTTTGGTGGTGGAAACTCTATATCGTCAAGAGAGTGATGACCAAGAGGATCCACACCTTCCAAATTGTGATAAAATTGAATCATGGGTTACAAATTTGGATTATGATAGCTTTACCAATTTGAATTCAAGAAATAACCCACTTTTGGAAATAACTGGACCATCTATGGAAGGTGAAGATGAATTGGATGAGAAACATGTTGATGAATCAGAAGATGAAGAAGAAGTAGTTGAACGTCACAATTTGAACTTGGAGGATGACTACTATGATTCATGGAAGAAGTGGGAAGACTACACTCACTCCAAAACTGCTAATGAAACTTGTGTGCCAATTGATATACAGGACAACATAATCGCCTACTCAAAGGAAGATATTACAACTCCTGTGCAATTTGAGGATGTTTTGGAAGAGATACCAGGGATAGTGAACAAAGAATTGGAATTAAATGACAAAGTGGTTGATCTATTGGAAGCAACGAAAGTGATTGATCATGAAGATGAGTTACTTGACATACACTTCGACCAAGAATATTTGAGGGTTGAAAAGGATGGGCATGTTTTTAATTGGGTGCCCAATTTTGGTATGTTTGATGAACAAGTAATCAATGAAGAATATGAAGACCATGAGGTAAAAGAGGGAATTGCAAATCCTCACCAAATCTTGGTAAATGAAAATGTGAAAAAGGTAAAATCTAAACCTTTGTGTCCAAACATCCAAGATTTTGGTGAAGATTTGTATAATTCAAATGATATTTATGATGAAATGCCATTGAAGGTGAATGAAGAACAAGGATTAATTTCTAACCACACCTTTGATAACATTACTTTAATGAATGAAAAGGAGCTTGATGCACTTAAATTGCTAAATCAAATTCATCAACAATTAATTCTTGAATCTAGGATAAAAATTCTTAATGATCCCCATTTAGTAAATATCCTAGATGCTTGTAAATTGTTGCACAATTTTGATTGGCCTAAGAACATGGAAAATGAATTAGCTTTGAAATTTTTAGAAATAGGCTCTTGCTTACAAAATTTCATTTTGAATAAAGAAAGCCTAGTTCTAAATCATGAATGGGATTATGAAATTTGCACCTTAAAGAATAGACAAGAAAGAATTGAAAATCAACCATTGTCTAATCAATTTGGTAATTTGAATCTCACCTATGAGAATACTAATGGAACTAAATCTAATTGGTGGGGTGAGAGAGGAAAGTTGAAGTTGGTTGCATTGTTTGGTCTAATCTTGTTTTCGTTTGATTCCTTCCACATTCGGCATGTGTATCATATTATATGTCTTTTGGAATGCTCTAATCAGGTTTGGGATCCGGGAAAATGATAATCCAAATTTTTGCATCATCTTGTATTGTATTGTATATACTTTTGGTTTTCGTGTTTTGGTTTTGGATTAGATCTCATTTTGGTTTTAAGTTTTGTGTGTTGGTCCTTTGGACATTTTTGGTTTGTTAATTTAGGTCCTTATGAATGTTGACTAAGACTAGGAGAATATGAAACATCGGAATTGTATTGCAGAAAGCTCCACGAATTTCGCAAACACATTAAAGAATATCGTTTGGAACTTATGATGCGGGAAGTTGTCAGTTTTATAAATTATGGCAAAGTAGGTGGTATACTCCATCCGCATTTCAAAAGGAGCAATGCATTCATATCTCATGTACATTCTGCATTGCATATACATTCCATCTCGGTTGCATCTTCATTTCATGTGCAATCATTGAAAAGGTGTCGAATCCTCTTAGGGTTATTACATAACATATATTAAAAGGATCCTAAGGTTGGGAACTGATGCCCGAACTATCTTGAACCAAGCACGTTCTACGCATATTAAAGAGGATCTTGAGCAAAATGGTCAAAACCATACTTGGAAGAAAAGGTGAGGCGAAAGGAGTATTTCGTGTCTGTCCTATCATGCAACATAATCCTTAAAAAAGTGGTTTTTACCACTCCCATAAGTGCTTAAAGCCTAAAATTAGAGTAGTAAGGATAGGGTTAAATCCTCATCGAACTTAGGTTGAGGATCCAACTCCCCAAAGCTCTGATTTGACCTTCATGGAGTAGTAAGGATAGGGTCTAATTCTCATCTCGCTTAGGTTGAGAATTCGATTCCCCAAAGCTTCTATTTTGCCCACTCAAGAACTTGAAATTCAAAAGAAAATATTTTTCATTTCTTTATTAATATTGGATTGGAAGGATCGTACTACATGTCCCTTGCAAGGATGGGTAGTCATCCCCAAGGTCCAAGAAATCAAAGTAGAGCCAAATCATGGATTATGGGGTTAATCTCCATCGGGGCTATAGATGCCTGGCTGGCAGTGGAGTATGCTCATGCGTGGCAACATGTCTTGTCTAAAAGCAAGACCAGTGGATCGCTCAAACGGACAGGCTAGCTCGACAGTTTCATCCATAACAAGTTAAATCATTTTGTTCAAGATGAGGTAATGAACTCCGGATCGAGTAGTAAGGATAGGGTTAAATTCCCATCTCGCTTAGGTTGGGAATCCTATTCCCCAAAGCTCCGATTTCACTTACACCTGCACATGGGTTCAAGATGGTAGTGACACATAACCAACTTTGGGATCTAGTAAATTAATTCAGTATACATATATTTGGTCCTAAGAGGGTTTGACAGTTTTAATATGTTTGTTCATGATGCTAGAAGGTCTGAGCCTTTGCAAAGCAGGTTGTTATATCTCTAACATAGTTGTCATACGTCAAATCCTGCACAAATCATTCATAGCCTTGCATACGAATCATAAGTGAAGCTGACAATGGAAAGCTGAATGAATTTCAAACGATAGGGAATGAAGCACATTGCACACACCGAGCTGATGCTTAATAATTCTAATGTTTCATGTATTTCTCATCTAGTTTCATTCTTGGGATATTTGCTAACGCTTGTATTTGAGTCTGTGTGTTTTCAGGTTGAGTTCTCACCGAAATGCTCAGGAGCATTTCCCAGCAGAGTCGCCATTTGTTGTGGCTGATCCACAACGTACCCCAAAATTGGGGACCCACATTTTTTGCATGTGTTCCAAGAAGACCGAAGTGGCCCATAGGCTAAAGTTCAAAGAAAAAAGCAAAACACCACAAGGAGAAAAAGTGTCGCGATATCGCGACATGTTGCACCATCGTGGCCCAAAAAGAAAAAGTGTCGCGATATCGCGACATGTTGCACCATCGCGGCCCAAAAAGAAAAAGTGTCACGATATCGTGACATGTTGCACCATCGTGGCCAAAAAAAAAAAGTGTCACGATATCACGACATGTTGCACCATCACGGCCCAAAAAGAAAAAGTGTCGCGATATCGCGACATGTTGCACCATCGCGGCCCAAAAAGAAAAAGTGTCGCGATATCACGACATGTTGCACCATCATGGCCAAAAAGAAAAAGTGTCACGATATCGCGACATGTTGCACCATCGCGGCCCAAAAAGAAAAAGTGTCGCGATATCGCGACATGTTGCACCATCGTCACCCAAAAAGAAAAAGTGTCACGATATCGCGACATGTTGCACCATCGCGGCCCAAAAAAAAAAGTGTCACGATATCACGACATGTTGCACCATCACGGCCAAAAGAGAAAAAGTGTCGCGATATCGCGACATGTTGCATCATCACGACCAAAGAGAAAAGGACATGAAGAAAGAAAAGTGTCACGATATCGTGACATGTTGCATTTTCAAGCCCAAAGCAAAGGAAAAGAGGAAGAAAGAAAAGTGTCACGATATCGCGACATGTTGCATTTTCACGACAAGGAGAAGAAGAAAAAAAGTGTCACGATATCGCGACATGTTGCATTTTCGCGGCAAAAGAGAAGAAAAAAAGTGTCACGATATCACGACATGTTGCATTTTCACGATCCAAAGAAAGAAAGAAGAAGAAGAAAAGTGTCGCGATATCGCGACATGTTGCATTTTCACGATCCAAAGCAAGAAGAAGAAAGAAAAGTGTCGCGATATCGTGACATGTTGCATCATTGCGGCCAAAGGAAGAAAAGTGTCACGATATCGTGACATGTTGCATTTTCACGTTCAAAGAAAAAAGAAAGAAAAGTGTCACGATATCGCGACATGTTACATTTTCGTGGCTAAAAGCAACAAAAGACGGAAGGGGCCAAAAGTGTCACGATATCGTGACATGTTACATTTTCGTGGCTAAAAGCAACAAAATATGAAAGGGGCCAAAAGTGTCGCGATATCGCGACATGTTACATTTTCGCGATTCAAAGCAACAAAGGAGAGCAAGGAGGCAAAAGTGTCGCGATATCGCGACATGTTCCATTTTCGCCAAGGTAACGGACCTGCATAGTGACGTGGATATAAGGACAAAATCCAATGAAGAAGACAAAGTGTTACATAAGGAATATTTAATGATTTGAAATCATTTAAGATGGTCGTTACACACGGAGGGAAACGGATCATGCAAGCCCATGTGGAGAAATCGTAGCGAAGGGCCACAAAATGGAAAGCAAAGCACACGCATACAGGGAAGGTGAAATGAACAGTCAGGGAAGGTGAAACGAACAGCCATCGGCAAATGAAATGAACCGTCAGGGAAGGAAACAAGGTTTTCACGAGTTTAAATACGCCATTCAAAGAGGCCGAAAGGGGTGGAAAACTGTTGCAAGTAGCGTTGCAGGTTTGAAGGCGATAAGGCCATTCTGGACCTAGTTGGGCTGTTTTTCTTCTGTAGACTGGTTTTTCTTCTTCATGGACATGGGTTGGAAATTACGGCGAGCAGAGTTGCAGACTTGAAGGTGATAAGGCTATTCTGGGCCTGTTTGAGTCGTTTTTCTTCCATGGACTGGTTTGGGAAAACCAAAAATTCTGCTATTGTAAAATGACACATTTTTAATGCAGAAGTGTTCAGAAATTTGCATCTTGTGGGCAAGAAAGAAGGAGATTTTCTTTGCATGCTATGGATTTAATGTTTATTCTTTCATCTTTTCAGATTTCGAATTTATAGATAATGTTGATGCCATTTCTTTGGGTTACATTAGGCGAATATTTGAAATCTGAATTTTATTTCGTACCCTAGGAACCAACACTTAGCCTATGGGGATTGTGCTTGTTTTGCAAGTCCAATAGGTTAGGTTGCATGCACGGAGACCTCACATCTTCGGTTTTGTCGAAATAGGATAGCATCATACTGAATGCATTTTATTTTCAGTTTCTGCATTTCATTTTTCATTTTCTGCATTTTATATTTTTCCAGAAGTTTTAACTTTTCAAGGCATTAAAATAAACATCTAAAAAATATCAAAATCCAAAAAAACAATGAACAATCACTAAAGTTTCATGGTGAAATAAATCAACATTGCCCCTTGTTTATAGTTACTTGCAATCACTAAGGTGTTCCAAGCATTTAAATTGAATATCTTTATTTGAGATTACTAATACATATATGCAAATGCTAATACAACGGAGACCTTGGAGAAGTTGTTTGTTTAACTTCTTTGCAAGAGGGGATTTGGAACCCAAATCCTAAAGGAGAGTGTACTTTCACAACTGGGTGAAAATACCACTCAACAAGTCCATACATAATTTCACAGAGAGTTGGGCCTGGAGCATATCGCCTTATATCATTGGATGGTGTTGAAGAGCTTGAACCTCTCAATATCATTCACTTAAAGGTATTTTACACATAAAACACAAAAACATTCAAATATTTCATAAAATTCAAAAACATTCAAATATGTCAAAAATTCAAAAACATTCAAATATTTCATAAAACACAAAAACATTCAAATATTTCATAAAATTCAAAAAAATCAAATATGTCAAAAACACAAAAACAAATCATAAAAACATAAAATTAAAAAAAAGCAATCAAAGGCTCCAAGGGTAGTTCATACAACTTGTTCAAAAACAATCAATCAAAGGCTCCAAGGGTAATTCATACCGCTTGGTCAAAAACAATCAATCAAAGGCTCCAAGGGTAATTCAAACCGCTTGGTCAAATCCAATCAATCAAAGGCTCCAAGGGTAACGCCTACTGCTTGGTCAAACATCAATTCAAAATCCCCAAGGGTAATTCATACCACTTGGTCAAACATTAATTCAAAATCCCCAAGGGTATTCAAACCACTTCGTCAGAATCAATACCAAAAGCCCCAAAGGTATAATAAGTCCTTTGGTCAAATTAATCAAAAAATCAAAAATAATGTAAAATAAAAAATACAAAAACAATTGCACTTCACATTTTGCATCCACATCATTGCATTACATTTTCACATACATTACAATTGTATATGTCATGAGAGCCTTAAAATGGATACCACAGTTTATCGAACAAGTCATTCATATCCATACCTCCATCCACATGTGTATAATTATGTTTTTCAACACAACCATTATTTATTGCTATACATAATAAAATAAGGCTTTTTGGTTAGTCAACCACACCTAGTAATCTTATCAACTTTTGAGGAAAATAACTTTGATTAGTAGAAGGTAAGGCCTAACTATGTTAAAGCTTTGGATATTCAATATCCCATCACTAAGTGAAATACTAAAATCCTAGCTAGTACAAGGAAAATATGCAAGCTACAAAGTGGTCTAGGTTACCTTAGGAAAAAAGGTTCTTCCTTGCTTATCCCCCTGTGAAACCGGTTTAAAGGTGCTGAGAATTGGCAAAAGGACAAGCTTTACCCTAAAAAAATCCCTTGCTTACATCAAAATAAGAAAAATCCTAAAGCAAAAGTACATATTCAAAAGGCCAAGCATACAGTCCAGATTTCAAAGCAATAATCCGATACACAAAGCATAAATTCAGAAATTCCAAAAAAATCAAGCTCAAAAATATAAAAATAAACAGTGATTTTCATCGCTACAAAAAAATCCCCGCTCAAAGAAAAAAATCAAATCAAAATAAACAATTATTTTCATCACTACATATGAGAAAAAATCCAAAGCCAAAAAGAAGCTAAAAAGAAGGGAATAAAGCTTGAATCCTTGGAATTCTCAGCATTGTACAAAACTGGAAGGAGAAATCCTTACGCATGACGATATGTCTACCACAAATGCTTCATGCATTTGTGTATACCAATTTTTGAATGTGGATGAGATAGCTTGGGTAACCCAATATTTCCTAGTGGTATAGCCCAACTAAGTCCAACATAAGGATGATATGAACACTTGAGGATCCTTGATCTTAGCAATGGGCTGAAAGAATCCTGCCTGACATCAAAGGAAATGCTTGAGTTCTATCTCAAAATATACAATCACATGCACACATAGAGATCATGAAAAACTAGGTCCATGGTAAAAGCCTTACTTTTCAAAAGTCTAAGTGGTAAGTAGACAGCTATTGATAGGCGAACTAGAGTGATTGAATCTCTGAAAGCCCATAGAAATAAATCATAACATCATTCACACCATCACTTTCTTTATAAGATTCTATAAATTAGGGGGTATCAACAGAGTAGGATAGATACCACATATATATTAGAAATAGTATATAGACGACCACTGAATACTTTATATCTTTAATTTACAAAAACTTATTAAGAAAATACATCTCACACCATTACATCTCATATATGAACACTTAATCAATTCTTATGATAAGAGTGATTATTTAAATTCATGATTATTTTTTAACTTTCTGTGGTATCACCCATTAATATTGTCAATGTCATATGCATTCTGTATGTTTTAAGTGATTAGAGCATACAGGTTCATTTATACCATTCCGTGACATAAGTTAGATGCATACAATTAAAGCAAAGTTAAAACATGCATTTAGCAATAACATCACATTCACAAAAACAAGTCATTAAATCCATAAAGCACATCATAAAACACATAGGCAATATCCATTTACATACAATCATAAATTCATCATTCATCATCAAAATACATCATATCATATCATAAAATCATATAAGCATATACACATCCATCTAAGCATATTCAATATCATCTATCATCTAACATATTCATAAAATCATCATAATACCATCATCGCATCATATCATAAAACAAAACAATAACAAAAACATGAGCAATCAATGATACACATAATGAGTCATAAAAAGCAAATCTATCATAAAAGTATGTGTGACAAGTCTAATGGATATACAAAAATGCTCGTGGGCTACAGTAATCTAGGTCACTCGACCTAAAAAATGAATCAAGGACCAAGTAGAGGATCAGTCAAGTACTGGGCCTGAGCCCCCAAAATCACCTCCTCTAGTGCTACCTACCCCTATGGCGATATCACGAGTCGGGTGATGTGAGCTTGTATGTCTCTCTGTTCGAGTTTGGGTTCACTGGCTAGGATGGGCAAAGACTACCCTGAGGTGGAGCACCCACTGACCTGCGAACCACTTGCACCTATTGGATCCTTAGGGAAAATCCCATGCCTCCTAAGCTGCATTTGAAGGAGGGTAACATGATCCATAAGTCCCTGAATCTGCTCCTCATGCTCATCCAACAAAGACTAGAGATGTCCCACATCTACCCCTAAACCTTCTTATGGAGCCTCCTATGGTGTAGAATGAGGAACAACAAACTGCATCCTGACATTGCCACCCCCAATAGTAGCCTACAGAGCCTGTATCTATGTTGAGAGTTACTCAATGGTAGCATCTCGCCACTACACCTAGATCTTAGTGTCCTGAAGCTTAGCCTTGATCTCATGCAACTATGCTCTCAGAGGAGAGTCTCTCTCCTCGAGCTCTAACTCCTCCTCCTCAAGAATGTTAGGATCCCATGATGCCACCTGCTCTATCGGCTGGCCCCATACCTCGATCTTGGCTTAAACCTTGCATCTTGTTGGATCTATGCCATCACCTCTGCCATCATCCTCACACCCTAGGCTATCGATGCCATGCCGCATTCAATCACCCCACCACTGAGTGTAAGCCTCTATAACTCCCCCAACCATTATAGGATCAAAATTTGGGGCATCCTCCTCATCTAAAATCTCTATGATCTATCGTGGAGGTAGGTATTTCTCTAATGTGAGACACTTGCATAGAAATGGTATCAAGGGCACATTCTGCTGCAATCCGTACTGATGAAGAACTCGAGAGTAGAAGAAATACTCTCAAATGGTAATCTTATAGCCGATGAGACATCTCTCATGCCATGTCCTGGCAGTAAAAATAGCCGAATCATCCCAAGCAGGGCACTCATAATAAGGCCACCACATGACATCTTCAGCAAATAGTCTAGTGAAAGAATCAGTATAGTGGGATAGATCCCCTGTAAAAGTGCATCGCTTATGCTCCTCGTGCTCTCAAGCCCATTTGGCAGCATAGCACTATGTCCAAGCATCGATCATTGTGACCATGATTGGGACCCCTTCGGGCGATCTCCTATAATGTGCTCCCATCCCCAAACCTCTAAGAGCAAGCTATAGGTAATGCTGACACATCCCCATTGACAAATGTGGTACAACACATCATAGCACTAAGCCAAAAATGATCTACCACATGCATATATGATAGGCTCCTCACTATCCATTAGGTCTTGCACCATCACTAGGAGGTTCTAAGTGAACCTCAAACCTGAGAAGTTCAAGATAAGAATATTACTGATCACCATCAACAACACAACATGCCTCGTTGTGAAAACATGAGTATCATACCAAGCTTTGATAGATAATCCTCCAGACCCAGTATCTTGGAGGGCATATGTAGAGCGTGCTCCAAAAACCCGAGCATAGACAACCACCTGATCATTAGTGGCCAAAAAAACAATGGGCACCCCATCGAATGGGATCCGAAAGATCATATAAACATGCTTCGACATGATAATTATATCAACAGATGGAAGGTGAAAGGTGTTGGTTTGCGGGTCCCAACGGTGGGCTAAGGCCATAATATAAGCTTGGTTGGCCATAATATGGGGTAACCTAATGATGTATTTTAGCCCATAGGCCTTAAACCACTCCCAGTTAGTGTCATCAAATCTAGGAAGTAAGTCAAGCAGGAGCTTTGGGTCCCGGGCCTGAGCAGTGAGGATCTAAGCAAAGTAGAAGAAAGACAAAATATAACTACAGTGCATCTAAGGCATAATTCACAATAAACATGAAAACGGTGCAAAAGAGTATGAGTTACTCTAAATATAAGAAAAATAAGAATAAATTGCACCTAATAAAGCAAAGCAAAATTCAAAAAGTCATAAAAAATTCAATAAAATACGCAAAAAAAAAAAACAAAAAAAAAAACAAGGCTCAAGCTTTAGCCACTGTCACCTATAGTGGCTGAAACTTGGCCACTGGAGGCAGCAGTGGCCAAGACCCAACGGTCAAATTTTTGACCATTGGGATTCAAGCTTGGCCGCTCTAAACGAAAATGGCTCAGAGCTAGCCACTTTGAGTGATAGCGGCCAAGAGGTGGCACGACAAACCCATGAGCCCTTGGCTAGAAAATAAAAAAAGAAATTGCAAACTAAAAAAATAATTTAAAAAAGAATAACAGAGGGAGGGAAAACAAATAGAATGTAAAGCAAATTTCCCACCCAAGCATCAAAACTAAGCTAATTTCAAAATTCCCAAAATGGTGGCAGCAGGTGAATAATGGAAAAATTTGAAAAACCCTAGGCTGAAGCCACTGAAAAATAGCAAAATTGGGGACTAACCCACTATACCAAAAGGGAACATAAGCCTAATTACGGAGTTTGTTCATTGCCAATAGGTTTAGTGAGGTTTGTTTTGCTCATTACTTAGTGAGGTTCTATTTTTCTTAGAAAAATAAAAGAGAGCTAGGGTTTTTAAGAGAGAAATACCTGAGAAGCTTCAACTCCTCCAGCAGCTGATGTTTCATCCTACGTAGCCATGTCCTTAGCACCAACAAGTTTCAAAGTTGCAACCGTCACTGCTACATCAGAGCTCCAAAAATGAATCTTCAATAGTGAAAATGATAGGTCAAACCCTAGAAATGCAAATTTTTATATTTCCTTAATTATGCCTTGGCCGTTGCTGACATTAGTGACTCAAACTTCTTGGCCACCCAAGGCGACAACGACCACGGGTAGGAACTCATAAGACGATGGAACTGACAGTGGCCAGATTCATAGATCATAATAAGGGATTTTCTCCTTGAGGAATCACATAAAAACAATAAATAAACACACTTTAGAGGTTTAGGACCATCAAAATGTTAAAAATAGCAAAAAAAATTACATAAAATCACAATATCAAGCAGGCCTCGTATCTAATTACCTACTCTATCCACTCGGCGATTGCAGCGATTTGCACTCCATGTATTTTGGTGAGATGAGTAGATAACCACAAGGCCACTTAGGGCAAAAACAACTCATTTTGAAATTACGATATGTCACCCTTCAAACCCAAAGAAGATCAAGATGGTTGGACTACTCCATGGGTGTGAAGGGGTCATTTTAATTCCCCTATGAAATCAAAAACATTAAGTCAAATTGATATAATCTAGGCATAAACAGAATCAATCATCCTGACTCCCTAAGAAGGCTATTCATAGGATGAATCACAATTGGATGTGGGATTACCCATTAAAAGCAACAAATGCTAGAAAGGAACTAGATTAGTCATAGTGGTCAATCAACTTATCACTTCATTCATTATCAGTTCTTCACCAATTCATTGTGTGAAGAGGTAGTTCAAAATTTCAACATAATCACAATCAAAATTAACAAAATATTAATCAATAATAACAAAATCATGTTCATCCTATGAATCATTGCATACAACAATCACAAATTTCCCTTATTTTTTTGGAATGTAATCAGACATGACATATTTAATTGTAGCTCTCCTACCGATCAGAATTGTTGTAGCAGCTAAAGCTACCCGATTGAGTTTGAGGAATGAGTGCAACTTAACATGCAAAAGCCACTGAGCTAAGTCCTAATTTTGAGGCAATGATTCAAGGAATGCGTGTGATATTACATGATTGGGCCATCCAGCGTTGATCAGACCATTGATCACCATACACCCTACAAACATATCAGTCTACGTTTTTGCTCAGCATTGTGTTTTCTATATAGTGCATCACAAAAAGGGCATATGTAGACACCTAAATCATGTCATGCTTAGGGGAGATACTTACATAGACACACTCATAAGATCATAAGACATAATATTGGACTTTCCAAGCATCAATAGTGGTTCTCACCACTCATTTGGGGCATTTTCAAGCCATTCAAGCTTGGCTGCTCAAACTAAGAGTGGCCAGATCCTAGCCGCTCAAGCCTAGAGCGGCCATACCTTAGCCATTGCATATGATAGCAAACAGATCTTAGCCATTGCATATGACAATGACTAAGCCATAAGAAGCATTTTACTGACAAACAAGCCCAATATCGGGTGGAAGTGGTAGTCTGCATGGAATAAGGGTGAGCAATAGTGACTTTGCATTCCTTTTAATGACCAGTTCACATGGGAGGTTTGATTTTACATTTAGACTTAAGTTAACTAACCTCCAAGCATAAAAAAAGGACAAAATATTCTCATGCTAACGACCAGTTTGCATAGAAGACTCAAGTGGGCAATTAGATTTCAGTTAACTTGCCTTCGAATATAGACAATGGATAAAATTGTATCATGATAACTTGCACTATGCATGAGAAATTCATTCCTAGGGCTTGGACATAGACCTAGAGTTTCATGCTATAAAAGGTGCAAGCCTAAGAGAACCAAAAAAGGGGGATTTTTATCATATCAATGGGAGAGACATCCTTTTGAGGAGAGCTTTTGAGACTTGGAGAGTTCTCTTTGAGATCACGCGTACGACGGAGCTCTGATGAATTGAAGAGCATAACACCTACTATTTCAACATTAGATTATAATATTTGACACATAGATTTGGGGCAAAGAGGTCAAGGTTTACTTTAGTGGCCGCTATCTTGGACAGTGGCCCACAGGCTTAGCTTAGATAGACATAGCTTCTTTTATTCTATTTCTTTATGTTTTCATATCATTAGCATAGATTTACATGATTTCATGGCATAGTTTTATCATATTTCCATTACACTCTTTGATTACTAACAACCTCATCCAAGGAGGCAATCTCGAACACCTAAATGTGTGTTGTTTTTTCATTGCTTACAGGGCCATAGGTACATCGGACAAATATTACAACATACAAGAGCAAAAGGGACCCCTCTAGGAAACATACCTAGAGAAGGAGGCATCTGTAAGACCTCATACATTTCCATGTATGGAATCGAGAAGCTTTTATAAGCGCACCACCTCTTTGTGGAAGGGGCTCTCCTTGCCTATTTGTAATTTATAGTATCAAAATGGGTATCCCCAAGAGGGACTGACATGTAACCGAGATTCAATATCAATAAAGATATCCGTCTTTTGTTATTTTGTGTTATATGCTTTTTCCTCTTATCTTTCCATTTCATCCTAGGTATTTTAAATAGCATTGCAAGTAGGGTTTAGAAAAGGGACCGGTGCATGCGTTCCCAAGGTCACTATAGCACGCATTCCATAAGAGGCAACTACTCTAAGACCAATTGGAGGAGGCACGTAGTGAACGTAAGAATCTAGAGCGTAAGTACACATAGAAGAAGATATCACATCAACAAAGGTTGGATGAGCTCCAACGACATGAAGAGAGAATTTACCAAAAAAAAGTATGTGAAGAACAATAATGTGAGGTAACTCCCAACAAGAAGCTCATACCTAGAGTGCTTAAGTAAAAATTCAACCATGATGCACCCAATGCATCGTCAAGAGTTACCTCTTAAGCAAGTATATAGCCATTATTTTAGGTAGATAGACATACCTAGGGCTATTAAAAAACAACATAAAGAGATGTTTAAGGATCCCATGCATAAGCATGATATTGAAAGTAGTCATGTTAGACAGGTGAGTAATGTCAATGCTTGAAATTCATCACAATCCTTGGGGTATATACAGTCTATTCCACCATATAAGGAACCTGTCATTACTTTCCATAAATAGAAAGTCAAACCTATCCCTGTCAAGGAATCTGATCCTCCATTGCACATCATAGAAAAGTGAGTGCTAGTGGATACAGGATCATCAATTAATATCATCACCACCTCAACGTTCAAACATCTCAAAATTTCACCATACCACATCAAGGAAATAATGTTAATGTTGCAAGCCTTTAACGATGTGGAATCCCCTACAATAGACATAATAGTCCTTCCCATTGATGTGGTACAAAATATTATTCCTACATTATGCTATATTTTAGATGGATCAAGACAGTATAATCTATTACTTGGAACACTGTGGATAAGAGTCATGGAGTGCATACCGTTAATAGTGCATCAGTGCATTAAGTACACATATGGAGGAAAAGTCCATATAGTTGAGATGGACCTAGATTCCTTCAAGTATTATAAACCTGAGGATCATCTACAAGTTAAATAGGATGAGTCTATCTAAATTTTGGATGTAACCTTACAGACAGTGGTGGAGTTACAGTCACCACCACTATCACCAGTGGAGTCACCTATGACTCCTTCATATTTGGTCTCTCCTAGCAGGGAAGGATTGATGAATACCATCATAGAGATGCTCACAGCTGCTTCGGAGGTGTCATTAAAGGATCGTAATTATCAAGAAGGAAGTACCTAGCATGGTCATGGATGCACCTAAGTATATCACACCATCTTCATTTGTCATGTCATAGGGCAGTCCTCATGAGGACGATGGTGAATATGAAGAGTTTATAGAAGCCAGCATTATGATGTTGCCCATCATAGAGTCCACTGAGGATCTAGGTCAACTTTTCATCGATTCTCTACCTGTAGATCCTATCTTGGAGATATCATATGAGTATGAGGAAGGTTTAGTTATCATGACTGAAATAGGACAACCTCAGTAGGTTGACGAATTACCTACGACATGCAGTTGTGGAGTCTTCTCATAAGTTTGTGGGAATGGTTGACATTAGGCCAGAATATCAAGTGATTCTTGATCATATAAAGCCAGAGAAGCAATCCAATGGTTTTTCCACATTTCCAGGGACAAAACATTTGAAATTAGTCACTCCTGACTCATTTATCATGGAACCATCTCAAGAGCAAAAATAAGTAGGTTCCTCACATCATATTGAGGGCACCGAAACTGACACAGTTCAACACAACAAAGTGAAACAACAACTTGAACTGAGTCATAGGCATGAACATGTGGATGATGCATATGAAGCATGTAATAAAGAAGCTTCCACATCAACTCAAATTAAGGAAATATGATATTTGCAATTACCTAATGGATCCATAGCATCCACTTTTCTATTTCCTTCAAATGACAATGGTATTTTGAATCAGTCATTGGAAATACATATGAATTCTTTGTCAGTCTTGTGAGCCATTATATATCGTCTCGAACAAATGGAAAATTGTATGGATGAGCAAGATAAGGCATTGCATTTTATCATGAACCAGTTTGAAAACCTGGGATCACAAAAACAACCCTTTATTGAGGCTAAATTACTTTCTATGCAAGTATAAGAAAAACCTCAACAAAAGCGGGAGCCCATGTGGCCAACCCAACCATTGGATTCTCAAAGCAAACCAATGTGGGTCAAGAGCCCAAAACAGTCGCAACATAGTGGGACTCCTTTAAAAGAGTCTATGTCTGACATATTTTAGAAGCTATGAAAGGCTAAGGTCATCACCTTGCCTAATATCATCCCTTTAAAATCAAATAGAGCTAAACCTATGGGTTACAAGGAGCATCACTATTGTCTCTATCATCGAATAGAAAGTCATGGCATTTGAGATTTTCATGAATTTAAGTGTGGTACAACATTTGATAGATAGTGGGATTTATCATGTAGATGGTTCTCTCATAGTGCCCCAACATGCTGAAGTGGAGGTCACACTTCCTCACGGGTGACCCCAAAGTCGTCAGTCGTCTCATAAGCTTAATAGGCTAGTGCAGCGGGTAGTTTCATTTCATATGACTACTCTAAATTTGTTACAAAATTTACATGAGGCAAAGGCATTTCTTGAATTCAAGCACAAGGTATCCAATACTAGGTCACCTAATGGGAGTCATTTTTGTGTGTATCATCTAGCACATGGACATGACATTCACGATTGTTAATAATTTAAGAGGGTCGTACAAGACCTAGTAGAATGGAACATGATTTGCGAGGATGGTTTTATCGTTCACCCTTGTCGAAGCATAGGCACTCCAATGAGGTCTATTATTCACCTGTGAGAGTTTATTTTTGTCACTCTTCCTAAACAAGTTGATTACCTTTTAGTAAATAGCATGCACGTTGGGTGTGTTCAAGGTAGCATACCTTTCCCACTAGCCACACCAAATACGATAATGAAAAATGAGGAATCTAGAGGTATTGCACCTCCCTCACCATCATTGAATGGAACACAAACTAGGGGTACATAGGGTAGCATGCCCTACCCAAAAGGCTTCAAGGGTTACTAAAACCACTTGGTCATGTTGTACGACCAAAAAGGTGCACACTCAAAATGTTGTAATTGCATAAACAAAGTAAAATGATATTCAAACACAAAAATAGAAAAAACACAAAAATTACAAGAAATACCTCCATTATTCCATTAAAATGAATGAGTGTCTGATTACAAGTAAGTCCCTCTTAGGGATACTCTATTTTGATACACAATTGCAATTATTTCAATCCCCCTCGGGGATGAAATGCACTATCAAACCCTTAAGGTGACACGAACTGCTCTAGGATGGAGTGAATCCTCTTCTTCATGTTGAGGAAGGAAATGAATGGTTGTATATCCTTAGAAACCTATTTCCTATGATCAAGAAACAACACAAGAATATCAAAAGCATAAGCAACCTCTCATGATGAGGCCCTCTAAAGACAAATAGCATGAAAATAACATAATGACATCAAATCAAGAAAATGCGTAAACTATGCTAAACATATGCAAATAATATCAAGATTTATGGAAATACGTAAACGAAGAGCACAACTATCAATCTATGAAATAAATTGCTCGAAATGAAGCTTTATAAATTAAAAAGAAACCATTAGCATCTAAACTACTAAGATGAAAGTAAATTAGAAAATACACTAATATATCGGTCAGAAGTCTCTAAAACTACCATTTAACCATGTGAATGACTAATCTAATATAGTTAAATGGTTAAAAATGAGAATAGTAAGGTGGTGATACCTCTATTGCAGACCACAATACTGATGTGTGGTATGCACTGTAAACCATGGTTGAAAACCATAGTTAGCAATTAAGTGAGTTTACCCTCAGAATCAGGTGTAGTGGGCTTGACCTCCTTGTCCAATTGATGTTCAAGGGTCTCCTTCGATGTCCTTATGAAAGGTTTAGCGGTTGATTCACTGTGATGGGCCTTCATTTTCCTGAATCTACATTTATTCGTTCTTCTAGGCTCCTAGAACTTCCATGGTAAATTGATATTTGGGTGAATAGAAAAGTGGCCTTCTGCAATGCATGAATTCAATATGCAATTTGATAGGGCTTCGCTGCTCGCTTGATCAATCAACTCTCTATCTTATCTCCCCATTTGGAGGGGGTATTTATAGGATGCCCTAGGGCTAGGGGTGGCTTCATGGAGAAGCCAAGATCAAGAAGAGGTGGTTAGGATAGTTGGAATGGAAGCCTCTGGAATCTTCCGTCCATTAACTGCATTCTTCTAGAACAAATGGTTGTTCAAATTGATTTGGCTTGGATGAAGGCCAACTGAACTTCAGTTAAGACTACAGGTTATAGCTATAGTATAAACTATAAGCTATAGGTCTTAGCCATGGTTTAGACTATAGACCATTGGTCTCACCCATGGTTTAGACTGTAGATCGCAGGTCTCACCCATGGTTCAGATTGTAGACTACAGGTCTCACCTACGATTCAGACTAACTAGGCCAAGGAGCCCAAATTGAGTGGTTAGAAGCACTGCTCTATCTTGGAGTCTATCCAAGATATTCCATATGGTCTTATATCATGTCCATATGAGTAGTTTCCATTGACATGGCAAATTTTAGGTGTCTACATATACCCATTTTGATATGCATTATGAGATAGAAAAATGCTGAGCAAAATATACCTCCTAAAATGATGCCAAAGGTTCTTTGATGATCATTAATCTGATCAACATTAGATGCCCCAAGTCCTAAAAAAGGACATGCATCCTAGAATTATTTATTTCAACTGGGTGAAAGGCTTAAGTTTACTTCCAACTGGATAAAAGGCTTACATTTACTTCCAATTGGATGGAAGGCTTACATTTGCTTCCAACTGGATGGAAGGTTTACATCTGGTGCATTGGCATTTTTGAGTATAATCAGATAGGACCGATAGACGGAGTGACAAAGGCTTAACTCATCCTTTTTTTTGTTTTTCCTAGTAAATGGTAAGATTATTATAATTGTTGGTAATGATTCGTAAGATAAACATAATTTTAACAAAATCAAGGAATCTACAATCAAGGGATATTCTATCAATTTTGATTTATGATTTGATATTATGACTACCCTTTCAAGAAACGATTCGATGAAGGTAATGACAATTAAATGAAGTGACGAGGTTGCTTGACCACTATGAATGATCTTGAACAACTTTATATTTGATAAAATTAATGCCTTGGCTAGGCCTAGTTCAGCTTTTAATTTCAACTATTAATAGTGATTGCACATTCCTATCCCATGGAGCAGTCAGGCTGCAATAGCCATCTTAGGAAATCAAAATGATACAAATCCAATTAGATTTATGTTGAATCAAATTATCGATGATTTTTTGAAAGATGTCATAGAATACATGACATGAAAATGGAGAATTCCAATCACGAAGGCTTTCTTAGGGATTGAAAAGAAGCATATTAGATCAATGATGACAATTTTACCCCAAATTTCCTTATGGTAATTTACTCATCTTGTCGGATTGCATGGATTGCAATTCGATGCAACCACCAAGTGTATAGGGTAAATAACTAGGTACGAGGCACATTTGGCTTTTGAGTTGTTTGATTTTTTTGTTATTTTTATATTTTTGAGTTGCATGTGCATGCACTGCTTATATTGATTTGACACTATATGATGTGATGTATGGATGACATGCACTAGATAGCTATTTTATTTATGATGATGATGATACGCAATGATCTATATGTTTAGATGTGCTATATGATGGATGCATATGAATGCGATGTTTACTTAAATACATATTTTATTTTGCTTTATTGCATGCATTTAATTTTATGACACTGTCACAATATGCTGATGCAATGTATGTAATGGATTATTTACATGATGGTAATCTAATGTAAATGAACCTGTATGCTTTAATCACTTAAAATATAAGGAATGAATGCAATATGTGTTTATCAATCTAATGGATGACACCACAGAATGTAAAAAAATCATGAATATATTTGAAAGCTCCTCATTACAAGAATATAATCAATTAATCACCCATATATGAAATGCAATGGTATGAAGTTGTATGATGTGAATGATATAATGTGTCATTCTATTTTCTTTTACAAGTTTGAAAAATATTCACAATATAGTCAGTGGCCATCTAAATATCATTTCTAATATCCATCTGGTATATATTCTATATCATGATTGTGCTTTATGTAATGATGTATCATGGATTCGATACTTTGCAGTTTAATTATTTTAATCTATATGGTTTGTGTTGCTATTAAGAAAATTTTGAGGTTTTCCATGAGACTCAAGCACCCTAGTAGACTTCTCAAACATCCCATACTAACTGTACAAGGCTTTCGTCATGAAAGACCCAACTATTCATTATCCATGTGTGTGCATGTAAGTATATTAAGATAGACCATAGGTATAACCCAAATGTCAGTCGAGACTCTTCCAACCCATATGTGAGATTGGGTTCCTCCTATGTTCGTATCATAATTGTTTTAGATTTGATTGGACTATAATGCTATACAATCCCAGGCACCCAGAGCTAGCTCATATCGCAAATTGATCAGGACTACCCCTCCAAAAATATGTGGGACTCTTTCAACCCACTGCTGCGTTTGGGGATCATCCAATAAAATTACTACTACAAAAGCAGGCAGGATTCTTTCAACCCATTTCTACACTCGAGGTTCATTCTATGGCTTTGAATGGTGAACAATCCAAGGATTCAAGTTCTCACCCCATTTTGATTTTTGCTCATATGTAGTGATAAAAATCACTATTTTTCATGTTTTACTCTTATTGATAAAAATCACTGTTTATTCCCATTTTTATTGAGCAAGGGATTTGTATAGTGCTTTTAATTCACTATATCATTTTATATTTGAAATTTTAACTTTGTATTTGAAACAAACTATGTATCTATGTACGAGTAGGGGAAATTATTGTCCTTTTGCCAAGGTTCACCACTCTAGACCAAACTATTTGCAAGACAAGCAGGTAACAAAACCAATCTCTCTAAATACCCAGGACCACTTTCGCAACTTTCATCCTCCATTATCTTAGTAGGATTTTAAATTTTTCCATTAGTGATGAGATCCTGATATGCCAACCACTATTACAACTAATGACCTCATCTACAAAAGCAAAGCAAGCTTTCTATGATGTATGAGAAACCCACTAGGTATGGTTGAATGACTGGAAAACTTTGGTATACACACATATCTCTTAGAAATAGGTGTTGTATATGAATGCAACGAATTATGATAAATACTAAGGTGCATGATTAAAACACAAACGTGGCACCGTTTTTAAGACTGACAAACACAATCCCTCCTACTATAGAATGCAACGGATGACGAATGCATATATGCAATGTGATGTAGCAGATGCATGAGTAAATGCAAAAAAATGACAATCCAAAGTTCAAATGCAAATGCAAATGTTTTTGGAATTTTATGCTTTACCAATTTTTTTGGATTTTATTGATTTTTTAAATTTTATTGATTTTGAGCCTTGATATCTGACCAAATGGTGCATACATACATATGTAGCCTTTAGGAGTGACCAAACGACGAGGAAATGCCATTGGAGCCTTTAACTTGACCAAGTAATTTTTTAGAAAATCCTTGGAGTTTTTTAGGATGACCAAGCGGTTTTAAGAAAACCCTCGGAGCCTTTTGGGGTTGACTAAAGGTTTGAAATACCTTTGGAGCTTTTTGATTGACCAAACTACTCACAAGAATACTTGGAGCCTTTTAGGATGACCGAGTAGTTTTAACCAAACCCTCAGAGCCTTTTGGGCTGACCAAGCAGTTTTTGGGAAATCCTTGGTGCCTTTTTGGGATGATCGAGCGGTTATAAGCAAACCCTTGGTGCCTTTGACTGACATGACCAAGTGGTTATAAGCAAACCCTTGGGGAATTTGAATGACATGACCAAGTGGTTTTAGGAACCCTTGGAGCATTTTAGGGAGGGTATGCTACCCTATATATCCCTAGTGTGTGTGCCCCTCAATGAAAGTGAAGGAGGTGTGCTACCTCTAGGATCCTCACTTTACCTCATTGAATTTGGCATGGATGGTGGGGAAGGTATGCTACCTTGGAGACCCCCAGCATGCATGCTATTCATTGAACTATAATTAGCTTGTTTAGTATGAGTAATGGAAATCAACTCTTCCAACTATGGCACAACCCCCAACGGGTTGCCTATGTCTTAAGAAGGCAATAGTAAAGACCCATAAGTGGATATGATCTTTTCATCAATCAGATCCTGAATCACATGTTTAAAACTATGATAATAAATAATGTCATGACCCCTCATTTGGTGATACAGGTAAGTCTGCTCCTTCCTGTACATTTTAGATCTAGGCCTATATGGGTTGTACGAGGGTACATCTAGTAAAGTAATTACATTCTTTTCTTGCAGCTTACAAAATATGACTGATATGGATTCCGTTAGGGGTGTCAAAGCATGCTGATCTTGCTCTTGGTGAAAAGAGGAATGTTGATACTGATGGGGTGAAAAATTCCCATGGGGTCTCTAATGAGGCACCAGGAGTTAACCATATGGATGATAAACCCCCTTGTCAATTAAGTTCTGAACATTATTCTTGAATCCATAACAATAGTGAATGTTGTGACCCTCCATTAGATGATAGAGACAATAATGATCCTCTTTATAATCCCCAGGTTTGAATCGATTTTGGTCTATAGGTTTGATGTCAGGTAAGGTGATGACCTTATATTCTTGTAGATTTTGAAGAATGTCAGACACATAGTCGTTTAAATGAATACAAATGTGCTGCAACTATCTTGGGTGCTTAATCCACATTGGTTTGTCATGATGACCCAATTGTTGAGTGGACCGAATTGGATCTTGCTTTTGCTAAGGTTTTTCTAGTGGTCGCACAGAAAGTGGTTCACCCTTAGATGTGGGTTGTTTTTCTCATTCTAGGTTTTCAAGTTGGTTCATGATACTATGCAACGCCTTATATTGATAATCCATTTGATTTTACATTCTATCTATACGACTTATAAAGGATTGCAATACTGACAAGAATTCATGTGTATTTCTAATGATTGACTCGAAATACCTTTGTCTATTGAAGGAAATGAAAAAGTGGATGCTAGATATCCATTAGGTAATTATAAATCACTTATTTCCTTTATTTGGGTTTATGTGGATGCTTCTTGATGATCCACTTTGATAACGACATCCACATGCTCATGTTTCTGGCTCAGTTTAATTTTTTGCTTCACTTTGTACTGTTGAATTGGGTAAGCCCGAGTACCCCTAGTTTTATGTGGGGAAGTCACCGGTTATTTCTCTTGAATAGGCACCATGAGCAATAAATCAGGAGTGACTAATTTCAAAGGTTCTGGCCCTTTCAATGTGGAAGAAACATCTTATTTCCCCCCTCTTGTTCTATCTACTTTACAATCCCTTAATCCTCTGGCTTAATGTCAACCATTCCCATGAACTCTTGAGAAGGTGCTTTAGCTTTTAGACCAGCTATAAGTAAATCATCAACTAGTAGAGGTGCTTCTGCATCAATCATGCTAACTAATATTTTCTTCTCCTCATTAGGTAATATGATACCATGATTTTTTGTGATGGCAGAAGATACTGATTTCTTGATGTAAACCCTAGTTGCATGTTTGATGATTTTATTCGAATGAATATCTTAAGGCTCACATGCCACTAGAGTTTGTTGTGGCTCATCAACTTTCTTACAATATTTTAATGGCTTCAGATCATGGTGGACCACATATAATTGTCCTTGGTGTATGAATTTTAGGTTTTGGTGCACTATGGAAGGCACACATTCCATATCTCTCATCCATGGTCTCCTTAGCAATATGTTATACTACCTCTCATCCCCTAGGATATGGCACAACGTAGGTATCCTCTTTATCCCAACCTATATAGGTAAGATTTTTGTACGGATTGCTAGGGATGTGGAATCATTGAAGCCTCTCAATGTGAATGTTGAGTCCTTAATGTTTGAAGATGGAAGATTTAAATGCTTCAAAGATGTAGTTGTGATGATTGATAGATGACCCAGTATCAATAAAGACTCTCTTGTATGAATCTAATTGAAGCTTTCTATGATGTGTAGTGGAGGATCAGGTTCATCCTTAGAGATTAGCTTAATCTACTACCTGCAAAAGGTAATCATAGGGTCCTTTTGTAAGTGAACTGAATTCATTGTTGATATAGACCATGATAGGTTATCAGGTTTTGTTGAAATTTTTGGTATGTTGGGCTGATCAAGGCATTTCTTACTTCATACTACAATATTGATCATAGCGACAAAACCCTCATTAGGTGGGGCCATGTGAATCTCATTAATTTGCTCGACTTGATTGTTGTCATCCTCATGGTTGTGTTGAGTATTTTTGGATATGTCGATGTATTGATTATCGATAGCTAAGGGGCTATCTATTTGCAATTTATTCTTATCCTAGATATTCTGCACTACATTCTTGAATGCAACACAATCCTAGATATCATGGTCATTTTGTCGATGATAAACACAATATAGATATTCTCTATACCCCCTAGGTTTATGACGATTAGGATCCAAGGCACGTACTTTAGGCAATATCAGGGCCTTAGCCTTGCAAAGGCAATTGAAAATTGATGCCAAAGATTCAAGCAATGGCATATATTTACGAGGTGGATGTATCTGTTTGTCCTTGCCTTGATTTTTGTTGCACTTGTTGTGATGTGCAGGATGAGGTTGAGCCTGATAGTTCTCTTATTGTTGGCTTTGTGCTTATTTTGGAATTTTTAACAAAGTTTTATTGACATGCGCAAGCTCAGCCTGCTGTGGTTGATATCGTGTGCTCTTGTTCCATTGTTTCTTGCTATGAAGCTCTAGGTCTCCTTCCATCTTGATATCTTCAATGACCTTAGCTTGTTCTAAAGCCTCTTAAAATGTTGTATATTGTTGCAACTAGAGCAACAATGATATGTGCTTGGCACAAATTTTGGTAAACATTCGGGTAAGTTTAGTAGTGGGAATAGAGAATGGTAATTTTGTCATTAATTTTGCCACCTATTCCCATAATCCATGACTGGGTCATCATAATTTTGACATAGATTGGCCAAGTTAGATATATTAGCTTTATTTTTTGTGCCAAATGAGAAGCGCTCAAGGAAAGCATCCACCAACTATTCAAAGTTGGTGATCCTGTACCTAGGTAATTGATTAAACCATTGAGAAGTTGCACCCGAGAGGATCATAATAAAAGTTCTTAACATCAAGGTATCGTCATGTTGTATCTGGAAGCATGCACTAATGAAGCCTATTATATGCTCTTGCACATGTTCATCACCTTTAAAATTATCCCATTTAGGCATTTCAAAATGTTTAGGATAAGCAGGGCTTAGCACTGATGGACACAATGGTTGATTGTGTATCTTTCTTAGAGTGGGCTTTTGACTAGCCACATCTTGTTTCTCGAGAGATTTGATTTTCTCGACAAGTACCTTGTAGGCTTGTGAAGAGATGATCTCTTCCTCCTGAAGGGATCTTCGGGGTGCAAGTGGAGGTAAGTTTCTTTTAGTATGAGGTGGTCTATTGTATTCATCGACCACATCTACTAGAGACGATTTAGGATATCATTGATCCTAGTCATACAAATTTTATATTTCATACTGCCTATGCTCATTCCTGTTTGGCACCAAACGCTCTTGTGTCTACGAAGCATGTTGCAAAGTATGGCAAACATAATAATATACTCTCCTATTATGCAGCTCAAGGTGTGAAGTAGCATGTCTCTCATTGTGCTACTGTCTATACTCACTACGAGGAGGTAATTCAGATTGAGCCAATCTATTTGATCGCCTTTCTTACTCCTTTAAGTCGAGGAGGTGTTTCTCTTCTAAGTGATGTTCATATAACCATTTTAGGTGCAACATCTATTGTTCTCTCAATATAGCTTTTCCAAACACTCACACTCAATGCGCAAACCCTTCAATTGGTCTTGAAGCATTTGTTCTCTCTGGATTGCATTTGACATATGTAATCGATTTAATCAATTTGCTGTGCTAGGTCTAGGACTCTACAACTCCTTGTGAGGGTTCTTGTTTGATTCAAATTATGCAACAAGGTTGGCAACTATTTTTCCTTGATGATTCAATATTGCATTGATATTATGTTCTTCCCTAGGGGTGCAATCCTCATGCAAGGATGTTGCAGGGGTACCACGTGTTCGCTGGGAATACTCACTATGGGAACGAATAGGATGCAATTGCGTGACAACTCCGTCATCCATGATGTACTCATCAATGGATATGGTAGATCCATGATAGGAACGATCATGATGTATTATTCTATGCTCCAATTTACTATGTTGAGATCTTCTAGCACCTTGGTCTAATAAGTCAAAGTGATGAGACTTTCAAGGTTGTGCAAGAGGAGTACCATCCTCACTAACACTATGATAATACAAAGGACATCCTCCATGATCAGAAGTATTTGGCATTATAATAGGCATGTGAATGGTTGTATTACCTCTATCTCGCCCTTCATTGGACTGATTTGAACTCTCAGTGTAATGAGATGTGGTAGGTCTGGAGGTATTCTCGTTTAGGTCAAGAGAAGATCTACTGTTAATTCTCCTGAGTGGGGTTCCTTGATGAGATTTGTTGTGTGGTGATGTCCCCTATGAGACTACCTGAAGTGCATTTTGGTATGTTTTGGGTAGGTGTTCTACCTCTAGGGTGATCTAGATATTGTGGTGCATTGGATGCAACCTCAGTCTTAGATTGGGGATGGCCCCATGCATTGATCATGACCTTATGAATTTTGACTTTCAAAAAAGTTGTAAGTGTTATATATCAAAACAATCAGTGCGATGAGCTGATCACAATGATATATAACTCAAAAATATGATTTTTGGGTCAAAATTTAGTATTTTTGGAATATTTGGCCAACCGGGGCTCGTGGTGAAATGACCACTTTTAGGAATTTTTGGGAAATTTTGAACCATGAAGAGTTAGGATCCAAAATTTCTATGAGAGGTGCACAAGGACTAAACTAAGACAAAAAAATAAATTTGGCAAGTTTTGGAGTTGTCTAGAACATTTTATGACCATTTTAGTGCAATTTTTTTTAGTTTTTGGCCTAAAAAATAGAGTAATCATAAAAAATAAATAAAATCTTCGTTATATCTCTGATATACACGATTCTCAAACCGTTGGATGCAGAAAAAAAAAGTAAATTTTTACCCCAAATCAAGGATTTTTACCCCCCCAAAAAAAATATTATTATTAGGGTTAGGGTTTGGCCCTAGATCAAGGATCTTATGTTGATTACCCAAATAATAATAAGAACACAAAAAAAAGAAAGTATGATTATATATTTTAAGGATTAAATGTGTGTCCTAAAACTAGTTTAGTTCATTTGATATGTTGTGAATATACTCTGAACTCTTATCGTGTTTTTCAAAAGTTGATGTTATACTCAATTTGTTTAAAGGTTTTCACCTATATAATCGCACACGCTGGATATGGTAGTGAAGTCCATACTCAATGAGGTCGCATAGGTACTACCAACCCTCACCCAGAACACCGTGCACAATGATACATTCTTTTGAATATGAGTGTATGCTATTTTGCACAAATAGGACAGTTCTTGGATCAGCCTTGGCCATGAGCGAGTCTCAATAATATAATTTCAAATGAGCCAACGAAGTGGTAATGACATCCACTGTTGGTCTCAATAAAATGGGTTGGATGTGAGAGCCCAATGCCACTGATGTTTAAATGAAACTTGGTGTGTGTGGTTTCTTTTAATTTGCATAAAAATAAAAATGCATAATACAACATAATGATTGTTTCCTACATGTAATGTAAAAGAAACATTTTATATTCAGATATGCATGCTATACTCTACATGATTTTTTGATAATGCAAACTAGTATGCAAATGGCCACTACTTTGGCCTCAAACATGCACACACAAGTTCTAATATAGCATGTTGTATTCTAGGACAGACTGCAATCAGAGATCCGCTGTTCCTAGCAGCGCCTATAGAAAATTTAGAAAAAAAATCTAATGACCTAATCCATTTTAAGTTCATTTTAGACTTAGTAAATTTATGTTTAAATTTCTATTCTCTAGAAAATACAAGAAGAAACAAAAAACACAGAGGGTGAAAATGGGACCTACCTCAGGTCCTCATATGATCTACACTCTTTTTTTTCTTGTCTACTCTGTTAGATGTAAACCGTAGGTCTGGTCTATGGTCTGCATTGTAAACCGTGTGTTGAACCTGCAGTTCAATTGTTGACTTGCAACTGATAGCTAAAGTATGTACTTGCAATTCCAAAAATCAAGAAATAGTAGTTAAATCAATTATTTTGTGGAGTTCCACCGTGATCACCTTCTATACGACCAAAAAGGCATGCACCCAAAATGTTGTAATTGCATAAACAAAGTAAAATGATATTCAAACACAAAAATGGATGAAACACATTGAAATTACAAGAAATACCTCCATTATTCCATTAAAATGAATGAGTGTCTGATTACAAATAAGTCCCTCTTAGGGATACTCTATTTTGATACATAATTACAATTATTTCAATCCCCCTCGGGGATGAAATGCACTATCAAGCCCTTAAGGTGACATGAACTACTCTAGGGTGGAGTGAACCCTATTATTCGCATTGAGGAAGGAAATTAATGGTTGTAGCTCCTTAGAAACCTATTTCCTATGATCAAGAAACAACACAAGAATGTCAAAAGCATAGGCAACCTCTCATGATGAGGTCCTTTAGTTTAGTCCTTGTGCACTATCAAAAAAGTTGTAAGTGTTATATATCAAAACAATCAGTGCGATGAGATGATCACAATGATCTATAACTCAAAAATATGATTTTTGGGTCAAATTTTAGTATTTTTGGAATATTTGGCCAACCGGGGCTCGTGGTGAAATGACCACTTTTAGGAATTTTTGGGAAATTTTGAACCATGAAGATTTAAGATCCAAAATTTCTATGAGAGGTGCACAAGGACTAAAATAAGACAAAAAAATAAATTTGGCAAGTTTTGGAGTTGTCTAGAACATTTTATGACCATTTTAGTGCAATTTTTTTTAGTTTTGGGCCTCGAAAATAGAGTAATCATAAAAAATAAATAAAATCTTCGTTATAGCTCAGATTTACACGATTCTCAAACTATTGGATGCAGAAAAAAAAAGTAAATTTTTACCCCAAATCAAGGATTTTTACCCCCCAAAAAAAAATATTATTATTAGGGTTAGGGTTTGGCCCTAGATCAAGGATCTTATGTTGATTACCCAAATAATAATAAGAACACAAAAAATAGAAAATATGATTATATATTTTAAGAATTAAATGTGTGTCCTAAAACTAGTTTAGTTCATTTGATATGTTGTGAATATACTCTGAACTCTTATCGTGTTTTTCAAAAGTTGATGTTATACTCAATTTGTTTAAAGGTTTTCACCTATATAATCGCACACGCTGGATATGGTAGTGAAGTCCATACTCAATGAGGTCACATAGGTACTACCAACCCTCACCCAGAACACCGTGCACAATGATACATTCTTTTGAATATGAGTGTATGCTATTTTGCACGAATAGGACAGTTCTTGGATCAGCCTTGGCCATGAGCGAGTCTCAATAATATAATTTCAAATGAGCCAACCAAGTGGTAATGACATCCACTGTTGGTCTCAATAAAATGGGTTGGATGTGAGAGCCCAATTCCACTGATGTTTAAATGAAACTTGGTGTGTGTGGTTCCTTTTAATTTGCATAAAAATAAAAATGCATAATACAACATAATGATTGTTTCCTAAATGTAATGTAAAAGAAACATTTTATATTCAGATATGCATGCTATACTCTACATGATTTTTTGATAATGCAAACTAGTATGCAAATGGCCACTACTTTGGCCTCAAACATGCACACACAAGTTCTAATATAGCATGTTGTATTCTAGGACAGAATGCAATCAGAGATCCGCTGTTCCTAGCAGCGCCTATAGAAAATTTAGAAAAAAAATTTAATGACCTAATCCATTTTAAGTTCATTTTAGACTTAGTAAATTTATGTTTAAATTTCTATTCTCTGGAAAATACAAGAAGAAACAAAAAACACAGAGGGTGAAAATGGGACCTACCTCAGGTCCTCATATGATCTGCACTCTTTTTTTTCTTGTCTACTCTGTTAGATGTAAATCGTAGGTCTGGTCTATGGTCTGCATTGTAAACCGTGTGTTGAACTTGCAGTTCAATTGTTGACCTACAACTGATAGCTAAAGTATGTACTTGCAATTCCAAAAATCAAGAAATAGTAGTTAAATCAATTATTTTGTGGAGTTCCACCGTGATCACCTTCTATACGACCAAAAATGCACGCACCCAAAATGTTGTAATTGCATAAACAAAGTAAAATGATATTCAAACACAAAAATGGATGAAACACATTGAAATTACAAGAAATACCTCCATTATTCCATTAAAATGAATGAGTGTCTGATTACAAATAAGTCCCTCTTAGGGATACTCTATTTTGATACATAATTACAATTATTTCAATCCCCCTCGGGGATGAAATGCACTATCAAGCCCTTAAGTTGACATGAACTTCTCTAGGGTGGAGTGAACCCTATTATTCGCATTGAGGAAGGAAATTAATGGTTGTAGCTCCTTAGAAACCTATTTCCTATGATCAAGAAACAACACAAGAATGTCAAAAGCATAGGCAACCTCTCATGATGAGGTCCTTTAGTTTAGTCCTTGTGCACTATCAAAAAAGTTGTAAGTGTTATATATCAAAACAATCAGTGCGATGAGCTGATCACAATGATCTATAACTCAAAAATATGATTTTTGGGTCAAAATTTAGTATTTTTGGAATATTTGGCCAACCGGGGCTCGTGGTGAAATGACCACTTTTAGGAATTTTTGGGAAATTTTGAACCATGAAGAGTTAAGATCCAAAATTTCTATGAGAGGTGCACAAGGACTAAACTAAGACAAAAAAATAAATTTGGCAAGTTTTGGAGTTGTCTAGAACATTTTATGACCATTTTAGTGCAATTTTTTTTAGTTTATGGCCTCGAAAATAGAGTAATCATAAAAAATAAATAAAATCTTCGTTATAGCTCTGATTTACACGATTCTCAAACTGTTGGATGCAGAAAAAAAAAGTAAATTTTTACCCCAAATCAAGGATTTTTACCCCCCAAAAAAAAATATTATTATTAGGGTTAGGGTTTGGCCCTAGATCAAGGATCTTATGTTGATTACCCAAATAATAATAAGAACAAAAAAAATAGAAAATATGATTATATATTTTAAGGATTAAATGTGTGTCCTAAAACTAGTTTAGTTCATTTGATATGTTGTGAATATACTCTGAACTCTTATCGTGTTTTTCAAAAGTTGATGTTATACTCAATTTGTTTAAAGATTTTCACCTATATAATTGCACACGCTGGATATGGTAGTGAAGTCCATACTCAATGAGGTCGCATAGGTACTACCAACCCTCACCCAGAACACCGTGCACAATGATACATTCTTTTGAATATGAGTGTATGCTATTTTGCACGAATAGGACAGTTCTTGGATCAGCCTTGGCCATGAGCGAGTCTCAATAATATAATTTCAAATGAGCCAACCAAGTGGTAATGACATCCACTTGTTGGTCTCAATAAAATGGGTTGGATGTGAGAGCCCAATGCCACTGATGTTTAAATGAAACTTGGTGTGTGTGGTTCCTTTTAATTTGCATAAAAATAAAAATGCATAATACAACATAATGATTGTTTCCTACATGTAATGTAAAAGAAACATTTTATATTCAGATATGCATGCTATACTCTACATGATTTTTTGATAATGCAAACTAGTATGCAAATGGCCACTACTTTGGCCTCAAACATGCACACACAAGTTCTAATATAGCATGTTGTATTCTAGGACAGAATGCAATCAGAGATCCGCTGTTCCTAGCAGCGCCTATAGAAAATTTAGAAAAAAAATCTAATGACCTAATTCATTTTAAGTTCATTTTAGACTTAGTAAATTTATGTTTAAATTTCTATTCTCTGGAAAATACAAGAAGAAACAAAAAACACAGAGGGTGAAAATGGGACCTACCTCAGGTCCTCATATGATCTGCACTCTTTTTTTTCTTGTCTACTCTGTTAGATGTAAACCGTAGGTCTGGTCTATGGTCTGCATTGTAAACCGTGTGTTGAACCTGTAGTTCAATTGTTGACCTGCAACTGATAGCTAAAGTATGTACTTACAATTCCAAAAATCAAGAAATAGTAGTTAAATCAATTATTTTGTGGAGTTCCACCGTGATCACCTTCTATACGACCAAAAAGGCATGCACCCAAAATGTTGTAATTGCATAAACAAAGTAAAATGATATTCAAACACAAAAATGGATGAAACACATAGAAATTACAAGAAATACCTCCATTATTCCATTAAAATGAATGAGTGTCTGATTACAAATAAGTCCCTCTTAGGGATACTCTATTTTGATACATAATTATAATTATTTCAATCCCCCTCGGGGATGAAATGCACTATCAAGCCCTTAAGGTGACATGAACTGCTCTAGGGTGGAGTGAACCCTCTTATTCGCATTGAGGAAGGAAATTAATGGTTGTAGCTCCTTAGAAACCTATTTCCTATGATCAAGAAACAACACAAGAATTTCAAAAGCATAGGCAACCTCTCATGATGAGGTCCTTTAAAGACAAATAGCATGAAAATAGCATAATGACATCAAATCAATAAAATGCGTAAACTATGCTAAACATATGCAAATAATATCAAGATTGATGGAAATACGTAAATGAAGAGCACAACTATCAATCTATGGAATCAATTGCTCAAAATGAAGCATTATAAAGTAAAAAGAAACCATTAGCATCTAAAATACTAAGATGAAAGTAAATTAGAAAAAACACTAATCTATCAGTTAGAAGTCTCTAAAACTACCATTTAACCATGTGAATGACTAACCTAATCTAGTTAAATGATCAAAAATGAAAACAGTAAGGTGTTGATACCTTTGTTGTAGACTGTAGTACTGATGTAGGGTCTGCACTGTAAACCGTGGCTGAAAGTCGTAGTTAGAAATTAAGTGAGTTTGCGCTCAAAATCAAGGATAGTGGGCTTGGCCTTCTTGTCCAATTAATGTTCAAGGGTCACCTTCGGTGTCCTTCTAACAGGTTTGATGGTTGATTCACTGTGATGGGCCTTCGTTTGCCCGAATTTATATTTCTTGGTTCTTCTAGGCTCCTAGAACTTCCATGGAAAATTGATCTTTGGGTGAATAGCAAAGTGGCCTTCTCCAATGCATGAATTTAGTATGCAATTCAATAGGGCTTCACTGCTTTCTTGATCAATCATCTCTCCATATTCTCTCCCCATTTGGAGGGGGTATTTATAGGATGCCCTAGGGCTAGGGATGGCTTCATGGAGAAGCCAAAATAAAGAAGAGGTGGTTAGGACAATTGGAATGGAAGCCTCTAGAATCTTCCATCCATTAACTGTATTCTTCTAGAACAAATGGTCGTTCAAACTAATTTGTCTTGGATTTGCCAAAGGACTTCAGTTAATACTGTAGGTTACAGCTGCGGTCCAAACTGTAAATCGTAGCTTTTAGCTACAGTTCAGACTAGAGACCATAGGTCTCACCCATGTTTTATACTGTAGACCATAGGTATCACCCATGGTTCATATTGACTAGGCCAAGGAGCTCAAATTGAGTGGTTAGAACCACTGATCTATCTTGGAGTCTATCCAAGATCTTCCATATGGTCTTATAGCATGTCCATATGAGTAGTTACCCTCGAAATGCCATGTTTTAGTTATCTACACCAACCTAGCCATGGAGTGGTACAACTAAATCCTGAAGTATAGCATCCACAATCTTGACCAATTCATAGATGCATTCCTGGAATGCTTCACCTTTAGAACTAAGCAAAAGGTAACATTGGCCAACCTCATAGGGTTTAAGCAATATGATGACAATTCAATCACCAACTATGGTAATAGATGGTGAACGCTTCTTGCTAAGCTACCATACATACTACCCATGTCTGAGTTGACTGGCATATTTTCTAAGATCTTTCTAAAGCCTATTTCCTTGCTTCTACAACTCCAACAATATCCAACTCTTGAAGATGCTCTAGCGCAAGCTAGAATAATCGAAGACATCAAAATTCAAGAGGGAGAAATTATGAAGCCACACAAGGAGTGGACTAAGAATGCCAAAAATAACCTGGTACAACCAAATCCAATATCAATAAATCAAGTTGCTATTAGTATTCCAGGGCCTGCACAACCCACACTACCTCAAAAGCCCAACTATCAAGCCACACCTAGAAACTATGACAACAATATTCAAACTAGCCAAAGAAAAGACCAACTGCATTGGCCGCCATGGCATTATACTCATTTTTTTGAGACCTTAGCATCGATCTTCAATCAATTTTTGAGTCACAAGCAATCACGCTTCTTGAGATCCTTCCATTGAAACCTAATAAGCATAGATCAAAGGTGCATAGGAAAAATCTATATTGTGTTTACCATCAAAAAAGAGGCCATGACATCTAGACATGTTATCCCTTTAGATATGTAGTTCAGGATATGATCAATAGGCAACAACTTTTTATGGGAAATCCTTTTGCTCTAAACAACCAACCAATATGAGACTTCCAAGACCTCTGGCCCACACACGAAGAAAAAACAACACCTTCCAACCACATTGAACAACCCATTCAGGTGCATAACAACCCACCTCCCCAAGAGTCTATGGGAATGATCAGTATTGTAGCAAAGGACCGGGAATTTCAAAATTGATCTACACAACCAATGATTTCATCCAATATTTCACCTTTACCCAAATCATCTCATCAGAACATGGGCATTGCTAACTATATTATAGTGGAAAAAAATGCACACTAGGGGTCCCAAAGGTAGCATACCTTCCCCACCATACACATCACAACCAATGAAGCATAGTGAGAACTCTAAAGGTATCACACCTTTCTCACTTTCATTGAAGTAGCACACACATTGGGGGTGCCTAAGGTATCATGCCTTCCCCTCACAAAGCATTCAAAATCCAAAAACATTCAAATAATTGAAAATTAAAAAAAACAATTGAAAACATCAAAATTTCAAACAAATAAAAAAGCCATAAAATCCAAAAACATTGCAAAACATTCAAAATTCAAAAACAATTGAAAAACATAAAATTTCAAAAATAATCTAAAAAATTAAAAACACAACAACATTTGCATTTACATTTTGCATATGCATTCATTTACTTGCATTGCATTAGGTATGTTCATCCATTGCATTTGCATTAGGATAGGTTGTGTTTACAATCTTACAAATGACACCACATTTGTATGCCAATCATGCATCCACAAAATCATCATCATCCATTCACCCTTGTGAGTAATTGTGTTTCTTAAAACAAACCCTTCTTGTTTCTATAAGGAATATACTAGGATTTTTGGGTCATTCAGCCATACCTAGTGATCTTAGTAGATGTTGTAGAAATATATCTTCACTTTTAGAATATGAGGTCTAGTTTTGATAGCACCTAGCATATCTCAAAATCCTATCACTAATAAAACATTAATAATCCTAGTTTGAACAAGGGAAATATGAACACCGTAAAGTGGTCCTAGTCACCTTAAGTGAAATGTTTTTACTTGCTCACCTTGTGATACACATGGTCTAAGATGCTGATCATTCACAAAAGGACAACCTCCCCCTACCCAAATAAATCCCTTGCTTTCATAAAAATAAGAAAAATCCCAAAAAGCAACAATCAAAAGAAAAATAAATAGTGATTTTCATCACTAAACAAATCCCTTGCTCAAAGAAAATAAAATACAAAATAAACAATGATTTTCATCACTAAGCATGAGCAAGTATCCCACATCAATGTGAATAAAATAAGGGGTTGAAGAGCTTGAATCCCTGGAATGGTCAGTATTGTGAGACCATCAAATGATCCCTAATACAATAATGGGTTGAATGAATTTCACCTGGCATTGGGGTAGTCCTAAGCAATTTACAAAGTGAACTATCTTTAAGTGGTCTCTATCATCTAGTGGTATAATCCAACTAAGTCCAAAAATAGGATCATTATTAAAATAGGGTGATCCTCATTACAACAATGGGCTGAATGAATCTCGCCTAGCAATGAGGTAGTCTTACGTATCATATAATATATTCATTTGCACACACAGGGATAGTGAATATCTTGGTCTGCATAACAAAAGCTTTTAAATTTTAGAAGTCATATATAGTCATTATACAACTTTTGATTAATCAACTAGGGTGTTTGAGTCACATGGAAAACCTCAAAAATTCCCTAATAGCAATAAATCATTACATCATTCATACACGTTTACACAACTCACAATCATCTCATTTCACATATGAATACCTAAATGATTAATTCTTATGATAAGAGTTATCATTTTCATTAATTATTTTTATACATTATGTGGTGTCATATATCAGTTTGTCAAAACACATATTAATTGCATCCTTTATGTTTTAAATGACTAAAGAATACAGGTTCATTTACGTTATATAATCATCATGTAAATAATGCATTACATACATTGCATTCACCATATCATATCAACATAACTTAAGTGCATAAACAATTTAAAAAATTAAAATTGCATTTAACATTCACCATTGCATCCATATATGCATACATAGTAGAGCATCTACACATCTAGATCACAATATATAATCATACATTTATCATATAGCTAGTGCATGTCATCAATACATCGCATACATATAACATATTCACATCATCAATAGGCATTACATCCATTAATGCATCCATAAATTATAACACATAATGCATCTAATGGTTAAAAATCACACAATTGCAAATCACACAAACATTTGTGAACATCAACTAGGGCATTATTGGTATCATACCTCCCCTAATCAATAATAAAATAGTCAAGCAATCAATTTCAAAAATTCCAAAGGTATCTATAAACCCTTTGGTCAATCTAAAAATCCCCAAAGGTATCTATAAACCCTTTGGTCAATCTAAAAATCCCCAAAGGTATCTATAAACCCTTTGGTCAAGCCAAAAAGCCCCAAAGGTATCTATAAACCCTTTGGTCAATATAAAAATCCCCAAAGGTATCTATAAACCCTTTGGTCAATACAAAAATCCCAAAGGTATCTATAAACCCTTTGTTCAATCCAAAAAGCCCCAAAGGAACCTATAAACCCTTTGGTCAATCTAAAAAGCCCCAAAGGTATCTATAAACCATTTGGTCAACCTAAAAATCTCCAAAGGTATCTATAAATACTTTGGTCAATCAAAAAATCCCCAAAGGTATCTATAAACCCTTTGGTAAATATAAAATCCCTAGAGGTATCTATAAACCCTTTGGTCAACCCAAAAATCCCCAAAGGTATCCATAAAATTTTTGGTCAACCTAAAAAGCCCCAAAGGTATCTATAAATCCTTTGGTCAACCCAAAAAGCCCCAAAGGTATCCATAAACCCTTTGGTCAACCCAAAAAGTCCCAAAGGTACCCATAAACCCTTTGGTCACCCAAAAAGCCCCAAAGGTATCCATAAACCCTTTGGTCACCCAAAATGCCCCAACGACATCCACTAAGCCCATTGGTCATAATAACAACATGCATAATCCAAATCAACAAGTGATAACTTGATCAAGTTAATTGCATTCATCAAATGAATAATTGTCGAAGATAATCATGCACCCTCCTTGCTTGGGGCTAATAAGAAAAATATCAAAAGCAAATTCAAGCAAACCAGTGAGCTCATTTTTCAACTGCCACCAAGGTTAAAGTGCAGACTCAAGCTCATCTTCCAATTTACACCAAGGCTAAAGTGCAAACTTGAGCTCATCTTCCAATTATCAACAAGGCTAGGATTTGACTTAAGCTTATCTCCTAATTGCCATCAAGGCTAGGATTTGACTTAAGCTTATCTCCTAATCATCATAAAGGCTAGTATTTTACTTAAGATTATCTCCTAATTACTATCAAGGCTAGGATTTGACTTAATCATGTCTTCTTAATCTTGTCTTCTAATCACCATCAAGGCTAGGATTTGACTTAAGCTTGTCTCCTAATTGTTATCAAGGCTAGGATTAGATTTAAGCTTGTTTACCAGTATCCCAAAAATTACAAAAATCAAGTTCCTTAAATTGTTGGAGGTAATTATTCTGAGATGCACACCCTTTCAATGATTAGGGCATCTAGTATTTATCATATCAATGTAATAATAATAACAAGAAAATCCCATTAAAACAACTAAAAAAATTTAAAAAAGGGCCTAAAACCCACCAAAAATAATTCAAACCTGATGGAATTCACTCAGGATCAATATGGAACTCAAATTCTTCATGGAGGTATTGTAAATTTACTACTTTAATACCCAATAAGGCCATGGTGGCCAGACCGCCCCACGAGAATGAGGTTTTCAACTCTTTTCTTCCGTGAAACATCAACAAAATCATTAAAATCCTCTAAAAAAAGCTCCATTTCACAATGGGTAAAATTGAAGGAAATCCTAATCAATTCATCTAGGTCAAGTGACTCATCACTAGTCATTCCCTCATTGAATCATCGCTTGAGGGGGTAGTCGTAATTAAAAAATTCATAATAAAAATCAACAATCAAACACTTAATCATGCAATTGCATCCGTCCAACGAATCGTTCACAAAGAAAATCATGTCCCTGATTGGGGGTAGCAAACAAGTAAAAATTTTAAACAAACAAATTATTGGCACGTGGAAGTGTAAAGGAGCACAAGAATCACCTCCTCATGACTAAACAATGTCTAAGATCAAGTAAACCAGACATGAAAGTTTGTACATGAATCTAGTTCCTTAGCTCGTAAGAAGCAAGGATTCAAGAACACATGCTCTTTCCATGATTGGGGCATCTAAATTTGGATAGGTTATTGAATAATATTAATAATTTGATATTTTAGTTATTTGTTTTCTCAACGCTATGTTGCACACAATGCATATTAAAAATGGGCATCTGTAGACACTAAAATCATGTAAATTCGATTAAACTACCAAAATCATTAATTAATTTGATGTCATATGACCCCCTTGGGCAAACCTCAGAGGTTACATAGTGGTTCTAACCACATTTGGAATATTCTACCCATTTTTTAGAGGTTTTGGACCATATAGGCATGACCATCCCACCCTGCAATGGTCACAGGTCATGACTGTCCCACCTAGGGACGGTCATAGGCAACCATTCTTGGGTGGGAAAATTAGGGTATTTGACCCTAAAAAAGTCAAATTTTGACCAAATGGTACCTAGATACTACCATTTAACCCACATATTCAAGCATGCTAGTGGGAGGGTGCATAATTCTCATGACACATTGCAGATTGGAGGTCAAAAAGGGATATTCCTTCCCCCTCCAATGCATGGTGACCTTTGGGACAAATGGTGACCCCTACCTCGCATGGCCTCGCATGCCCATTTACCCATGTTCCTTCTTGGGATATAAAGTTGATAACATTTCCACTCAATAAACAGAGAGGAGTTTTGCAACCTACGCAACAAAGTGCTGCTAAGATTTCCCTTCAACTTTTTGTGTTTTTCCCTTGAAATCTCTTCCTAGCGAAGGAGGTTCTTGAGTGATTCAAGAGGTAAAACTTATTTACAAAAACTAATAAATTGAGTGAATCCCACCACCAAATTATATGATAATACCCGTAAGAGAGTTTTTAACCAATCCCCTAAGGAATTGGTGGTAGAAAACCAGTAAATCTGGTGGTTGTCCTGCCCTAAGACAACCCCTAATTTTTGATAGTCACCACCAACCCTACCAAGGATGGTCATGGATTGGAGTGGAATTTTTCTACTATTTTTATATAGGCTTAATATAGGATAGATTAGGAATATTTTTTTCAATTTTGATTCAATTTGGATCTATATTGGAAGAGTTATCATCTTTTTAGTATGTTGCAAGTTTAGTTGGCTCACCTAGGGATGACCAAAAATATGTGACAAATTTTGCAAATATTTTTACATGGGTTTACCTTAAATCTAATTTTTTATATTTTTTCCAAATTTGGTGTGATTTGGAGGTGTTTAGGACTAGATATCATCCATTTTGTGTTTTGTAGGCTTAATCAACATACCCCAAAATTGTCACAAATCCGGCTACAATTTCTCTACTATTTTTTATTAGATCAGTCCAAAATCATATTTTATGCATGAATCTAAGATTTGGAATAATTTGGATAAGTTTTGGATAGTTTATTGCATATTTCCCCTTTCTAGTCTATTATTGCATATTTTGCTTTGCATGCTTCATAATCCGCACTTGCTACTAATGAATCTGGTTTCCTTGTGTGTAGGTGCAGGTATAACAACACATGAGGAAGGAGCATAGGATCAGAATATCAAAGAACAAATCAGTGACATCATAGGCCCACCCACTTCAATCATGGGTATGAGGAAGAACACTAAAAGTGCACTCAGAGTTATTGAAAGGATTTGATCCTTGGGCACCATTTGTAATGAGTGTATCAATATAGAGATCTCAAGGGGACATTTGTGTAACCATTATTTGATCCACCAAATAATAAATAATAACTTAATTTCTTGTACTTATTTGCCTTATCATGCTTACTTGAATGCGTCCTTTGTAATGCTTAATCAATACTAGCGATAAATGCATCTCATTTAACATTGTTAGGTTCACCGTTTTTCCCTTACTTCACTATTGTCCTAAAAATCTTGCCTAGGGAATTCCATAAGGTTATGATGGTTAAATATGTCTACGCTTCGAAGGAGGTCTTTGAGAGGAAGGGTTCAGTTTTTCATAGTTTGAAACTGATGGAGATAAAGCAGTGAGAAATCTAGAGCTCCATGAAGATTACTTTATACTATTCTGAGGAGGTGTCTAAGATTACGGGAATGGTTATTCAAGAGGTTGACATGTTGGTGTATAACTTCCTTGGTTCTCCCTTGTCCTCTCTTGTGTACTATTCCTCGTGTCTATTTTATCTCTACCTTTCTAGTTTTCCGTTGTTGTTGGTCCCCCTATGGGGTGTTGTATTTTTTCTTCTGGTGTTCGACTTCTAGGTTGGTTTTGATGTAAAATGTTGTGTGGACCCTTTCAAAACCCTCTTTATGATTAAAAGTATTAAAAAAATGTCTTATATGGGTTTTAGATCAGAATATATTGTCTTTTAAGTTTTAATAAGGTCAAGATAATTTATTTAGATCAAAGATTTACTAGTTAGATACTTAAGGCCTTTATGTCCAAGATTTGGACCTAAGCCTTGTACATAGAATACAACTTGTATCAAGCATTTGAGGTTGGATCAATAAACTTTACATATATAATAATTTTTTTAGTAACCCATTGTAGCTAAATTTTATAATCTATCTTAATTAATTATTAAAAAATTTCTATTATTTTAATTAATCATATAAAAAGCATTATGTTATATATATTTGTCTAACAAAAATACTTTTTTGAAATATTATGTAGGTAAATTCTATAATTTCATATAGTTAATCCTTAAAATATTATTATAAGTTTTACTTACTCATACATGTCATATGAAAAATCATTATATTCTTCAAATATTATAATTTTTTTGATACATAGAGGAATATGTAGCTAGTTTTACATCAATTATTTTATTATTCTAATTTTAAATAACATTATTCATATAGTAAAATATTTATTTGAAATTTTATGTTAATCTATGATATGGAATTAATTGGCCTATTCTGACCCTTTTAGTTTTAATACAATAGTAATTACCCTCGTAGATGAGTTTCAATATTATATGAGGCATAAGTTATGGATTTCATGATCTAATAAACATATTTTTCAATTCCTTATATGGGTTAGAAGTGATCTTATTAACTAATGTTTATGCTCCCTCTAATATTACTGTGAAAATTTATCTTCGAAATCATATTCGGGTGGTGTGGTTAATGGATCCTCATTATCCTTGGATTGTTACTAGAGATTTTAATGCTATCACAAGTTTGGAGGAGAAAAAAGGTGGTGTGGGTTCTCTTGTACATGTATCTTTAGCCCTTAACGATAATATACTTTTCTTAAACCTTGTGGATTTTAAACCTGGTAATGACATGTTTACTTGGAGGAACAAAAGATGTGGCATTGAGGCTATTTATGAGATATTAGATTGTTTTTCGGTTTCTCATTTCTAGATCAGTAATAATTGGCAAATCAACTCAAAAATTTTGGATTGGAGAGGTTTTGATCATTGGCCTATAAAGCTAAATACCATTTGCTAGGGAGTTTATAGGAAACCCTACTTTAAATTTTAGTTAATGTGTCTTTAGGTACCTTCTCTACATGATTAAATTAGAGTTTGGTCATTATATGGTAGGCCTACTCATGGAACTGCTATGTTCCACTTTGTTAAGAGTCTTCGATATGTGAAATATCAGGTTAAGAAGTGGAATAGGAAGAGTTTTGGTAATTTTTTATGGCTAAGTGGGATACTCAAGAGAAGGTAGATGCTATTACAATATATATTAGGGATTATGGCCTCATAGAAAGGACTCTTAAAGAGGAATCTAATGCTCTTAAGGAGTTAGTTGAGTGGGAATTGAGGGAGGAAATTTATTGGAAACAAAAGGCTCGGATTGATTGGTTGCAGGAAGGAGATAGAAATACTACTTTCTTTTTCAATTTGGTTAAAGCTAGAAGGTATGGTAATGCATTTTATTTACTTATTTCTTCTCTTGGGATATAGTTGACTACTGCTCAAGATATTTTAAGAAAGGCTAGAAGGTTTTTTCGTCTTTGTATTCTTAGGATTCTCCCTTGGAGGTTGCTAAAGAAATTAGTTTTTTGGATTGTATTCCTTCAATTGTCACTACTGAGATAAATGAGTTGATCATGAGACCTATTTCAATCGAAGAGTTGGTGGGTATTATTTTATAAATGAATACAGGGAAAGCCCCAAGAACTAATGGCTTTCCTATGGAATTTTTCCAAGAATTCTAGGAGATTGTCAAACTAGATCTTCTATCGGTTGTGCAAAAGTATTTCATAACTAAATAGATGTTGAGAGCTATGACTCTACCTTCTTGGTGCTTATTCCTAAGTGAGAAAGATCCAATATCTAGATATTTTTAGACCTATTATAATATGTAATGTGATGTACAAAATTATTTCCAAGTTGATTGCTGAGAGACTTAAGCCTTAGCTCAGTAGGGTTATTTTTGATGAATAGGGAGGTTATGTGACAGGTAGACAAAACTTGATGGTGTGGCTATTTTTATTGAGGCCATTCATTCTATGGAAATTTCTAAAGAAAAAGCTATGTTTATAAAATTAGATATGGCTAAGGCTTATGGTAGGGTTAAATGGTCTTTCTTAAGTAAAATTTTCCTTACTTTTGGTTTTAACTCCAACTGGGTTAGTTGGGTGATGAGTTGTATTACGTCTCCATTCTATTTTGTCCTTATCAATGGTGAGCCTTCTACTTTATTTTAGGCTTCACTAGTTTTTTGTCAGGGGATCCTTTGTCTTGTTATTTGTTTATTCTTATGGCTAAGGGTTTGGGTAGACTTCTGAAATTGCATGTCAGTCAGGGATTGATTCATGGTTAGAGGTGGGGTAATAGTTTACCTGCATATTCTCATATTCAATTTGTGGATGATACTGCTCTAACGGATCTTGACTCTATTAAGAAAGCAACTAATTTTAGAAGATTTTTGGATATTTATTTGGCTACTTCGAAGCAAAAGATAAAAAAGGGGAAATCCTCCATATTATTTCTCAATACTAATCCTCTTATACAATTGAGGATTGTTTAGATTCTTTGGTTTTAGATTGGAGCTCTTCCTTTAACTTATTTTAAAATTTCTATTTCTGTGGGCCCTCTACCTCAAGGTATCTAGAATAATATTTTGAGTAAATTTTGGGCTAAAGTATCTCATTGGACTATTAAGTGGATTTCTTTTTTTGGTAGAGTGTTGCTTCTTAAGTTGGTGGTTTAAGATTTATGTATTTATCAGTGAATGATTTAGGTTTCTCTTGCTAGTTTTATTCATGAGCTTGAATCTCTATCTAGAAGATTTTTATGAGCTTGAAATTTGGAGTCTTCAAAATAGAGTCTAGTTAAGTGGGAGACTATTTGTAAATCGATACAATAAGGTGGTTTGCGTCTTTGTTTGACTTCTCTTTTTGGTCAGGCTTTGGCAACCAATATTTATTAGAGATGATGCATTTCTCAGGACCATGCTTAAGCTAAAATTATTTCCTTTAAATATATTAATGGGGTTGAGGGATTTGAGATACCTAGATACAATTTTTTGATAAAGGCTCTTTGATATGGAACACCCTTAATAAGGGTATGACTCTTGTTAGGCAATAATTATTCTGGATTTGTCTCAAATGCTCGAAGGCTCTTTTTAGGAATAATTCTTTGGATGATTTCCCTACAATTTTATCTATGTTTCCTCATATTCAAGAGCTATGTAATTTTTTCTTAGATTTTAGTTGGTACATGGTTATGGAGTATAAATTTGCCAAAATACTTGGGCAGGTGGATATAGTTTAGTGGAAAGATCCTAGAGATTGATCGGTAGGTGGTTCTATTTAGGATAGAGAAGAATTGGTTCGTATTTTTGCTACTAGGGAGCTCTCTTATTTAAAATATGATGATGTTTTGGCTTGGATTTTGTATCCTAGAGGGGTTTTCTTAGTGGCTTATGGTTACCATGTTTTAGATATGCAAGTTTTTTGGGATGAGGAGGTTCCTTGGTGAAAATAGGTTTGGAATAAGTTTTCTTGGTCCAAATGTAATTTCCATTTGTGGTTGGCTACTAGGAATATATGTTTTACCTAGGATAATATCAAAAAGAGAGGTTTTTTAGGGCCCTTAATTTTGTTTCCTTTGTGATAATAGTGATGAATATTTAGGATATTTGCTCTTACAGTGTTTGTTTTCATGGGAAATTTGGCATCTTTGGTGGAGGGTGTGGAAATAGTCTTGTTCTCATACCTCTTATCTTGTTGAGTTTTATAGGAGTTTAGGAAGACCTCCTCCTAAGTATTTTTATCTACAAGTTGCACGGAGTATTGGGCCCTCATGTATTATACGACAGTTTGGGTTGAAATAAAAAAAAAAAAATCATGATAGAAAGTTAACTATTTATCATAGTTAGCAAAGGATTATTTGTATGTTCCAAGAAACTGTTTCTTCTATATGTTAAACCAATATTCCTTTGAAGTATTCTAATATTTTGATGATATAGGACCTAAATTTAGTGGAAAATGACCCTCATCCTTATTTATCAGTTGGAAGGAGATTTCTAAATCAAAAAGTGCAAAGAGATGGTAGGCATCATCCGCCTTAGGGAATGTTTAATATTAATATCTATGGCTCTTATATAGGGAATCCTAGGTATGCAGGTATTGGTGGTGTTGGGAGATATAGTAGTGATGTAGCTCTTTTTGTTTTCTCCTGTTATAAGGGAAAGCAAACTAATAATTATATGGAGGCCCTTTCCATTCATTTTGTTTTGAAGAAAAGTTATACTATGAGATGATGGAAGATAATATATGAGTTAGAATCTCATATTATTATTAATTTTTTGAAGATTCATAATATTTATGATGTTCATTTCTAGCTAGCATTAGTGGCTCGATAGATCATTCAAATTTATCAGCATCTAGAGTATATTTCCTTTATTCATATTCTTAGGGAATGGAATGGTGTGGCTGATTGCTTGGTAAAATAGGCTTATTAGTTTTAGGAAGACTAAAATTTTAGGAAATAGGATCAAATACCATTTGATTGTTCTCATAATCTTACTAATTTTCTTGTTGCAGATATGCCTGTTTGAGGTTATTGTTTGTTGGGTGTCTTTTGATCGGGTTATCGGTGGTTTTGGGCATCTATTTCTTCTGGATATTGTAAGGCTTACTATTTTGGGATTATCTATTTATTTTATGGTTTTATTTATTCAAGATATTTTTACCAACATGAAAAAAAAATTACATGTTCACTACTATTGTATGCCATATTTTTCATTAATAAAGATGTAGAATTAATAATTTTTTATTTAAAATTATGGATAAATTTGAGGTGCCTTCCTATCATGATCCCCTTAACAAAGAAAATATAACAAAGCCTTACAAAACCTATTTATATATTCAAATATATCCTTCAAAGAAAGTACCTTCACCACAATGACTTTTTGATGATGAAATATTCCCTTCTAGTTCTTACATTTGGAACTCAATTATGAAAATAAGATATATTTTTAAAGTAGGAATCAATTGGTGTATTTAGAAAGGTAATAGCATTTATTTTTAGAATGATGTTTAGCTCTATGATACACCATTGATTTAGGACCTAGCCCTAATTCCAATCAAGCCAATCACTAATCAACTTTTTGGTCCTAGGGTATTTGACTTCATAACTGGTGATGGTCATAGATGAAAATGGAAGATTTATCATTGTTCAAAACCTATAAAGAGATCAAATACATGCTATAATTTACTTATCAAATATTCTTCGAATACATTTTATATCTACTATTTCTCTTAATGAAAAAGTTATTTGGAAACCAAACCAAAGTAATTTGTTTAGTATCAAGTATTCCTACTTTATCAGTGACCACCCTCCATGTGCATGGTTTACCTACTAAAGAATTTTGGGTCAAACATCTCATTCCAAAAATTGCGATCTTCTATTGGCTTGTTATTCAAAAATAATTTCTAACTCTTGACAATATTCAAGCCAAAGGTCTTGTTATCCCTAATTGTTGTTATTTCTACAAGTACAATATTGAAATCATTCAACACCTATTTTTATAGTGCCATTACTTCTTAGTTGTTCTGTATTTGATTTTCTCTTTTTTAATATCAATTGGGCCCAACCTCACTCCATCATTGACATATACCTCCTATGGTATACTCATTTTTCTTGTTTGGAATTGAAAATTATTTGCTCTTTCATACTTCCCCACTATATTTCAACCATATTGAATGAAATAAATAATAGAGCTTATTGCAATTCCTCCAAATAGTATTCTTCCATTAGGAATATCGTTTTGTCTTTTATCTCAAAAAATTCTTCTATTGTGCTCCAAAATTATGCTCCTATCCTGAAGAGATAAGTGGATATTTTAACATATTTAGGTCATCCTCCAACTCAAGATCCACTCTTCAGACCTTTGATGAATAGATATTAAATTTATTAGTAGCATCCTCCTTTAGGTTGGATCAAATTTAAAATTTATGTAGTAGCAAAACAAAATCTGGGTAGAGTGGGAGTAGGAGGTATTTTTCATGATCACATGAGCAACATATTATTGGCCTTTGCTAAAAATATAGGAATCCAAACAAACAATTTCACGGAGGCAAGAGCACTTTTTCAAGGCCTTAACATTTTTATTGATTTCCCTTGCTCAAATTTAATCATAGAAGTGGATCTCTTAATCTTATTAATCAACTCAAAAATTATATCTAGTCCAATTGGAGGATAGGACATCATTGAATACTCCAAAATACTCATCAAAAGGAAGAGAAGAATCTTGATTCATCATGTCTGCCATGAAGGTAATTGGGTTGCTGATGTTTTAGACAATATTTTTTAGAATTTCCCAAGAGTAGAACTACAAAGCATTAAAATATTTTAAGAAATAAAATAGAACCGATTGATTATTCCATGGATCAACTTTTTATAAATAACAAAGTTGATCATTGAGAGTTTTTGGATTACAACTCATCAAATTTGATGTAGACTATAACTGAGAGTTCACCGACTCATGAAGGAGTGGAAACTCAAGTAAGTCTATCCTAGTAGAACTTAAGAGAATAATTACTTACCCTAACACCCTCCCTTGAGTGATACTAGGGGTATATTGTGCAAATGAGCCCTAAAAATAGAGCCTACTAAGGTACTCATGTACAATGGTTTCTTTTCTAAAGACATGGTAAAAACCCCATGGGAAAAACCATTTATCAAAAAATAAAAAAGGAAGAGGCATGTCTTCGGTTTGTGAAGATTATCCTTTTAATACAAAAAAAGTGAGTCCCGACAAAATGGACTGATGAGGTACTCATTTACAATATATATGAGATATGGTGAAAAAACCACATGGGAAAAACCATCTGCTATGAAATAAAGAGGCATGTCTTCGGATGGTGAAGATTGTCCTTAATAAAAACAAATGAGTCCTAACAACATGGCCTGATGAGGTACTCATGTATAATATGTAAGGGAGAGATGATAAAAAAACCACATGGGAAAAAACCATCCTCCAAAAAATACAATAATAAAAGGAGAGGTGAAAGACCTCTATTTCAATGTAGTTGTAATACTCCAAGTTTCTCTCGTAATTGTATGTAACACGGAGAAGGAAATGACTTGGTGAAGATGTCTACAACTTGATTTTTAGTTGGAATATAGTCCAATTATATGTCCCCGTTATGAATATGTGATTGAATGAAGTGCATGTGTATCTCAATGTGCTTGGTGTACTTATGTTCAATTGCATTACGTGCAATATGAATTGTGCTCTTATTGTCACACCAAAGAGTAATAGTTTTATCATAGGAAAAACCAAATTCTCTTAGAATCTGATGAAGCCAAAGATATTCCTAACTTGCAAAAATTGCTTCCTTGTATTTTTCCTCTATAGATGATAAGGCCAATGCTTTTTGTTTTTTGCATAACAAAAAAGCAATTGGCTAAGAACTAAGACAAAAGACATAGCCCTAAGTTAAACATCTATATTCTACTGAACCTACCCAATATAAATCCGTGTAGCCAATGATATCCATGGATTTTACCTCATATAAGTGACCAAAGTGAGTAGTTCCTTGCAAGTAGTGGAAGATTCTTTTTGTTGCTTTTCAGTGACTAAAATGAGGTTGATATGAGAATATGAATATTAAGCTAACAACATATGAGATATTTGGACGAGTATGAGTAAGGTATAATAGACTCCCTACAAGCTGATGGTATAGAGGTGCATCACATAGAGGGGATGTGAAAGAATTACTTAGATTAACTCCAGATAGAAAATGTGTAGGAGAAGGTTTGCAATCTATCATTTTAAACCTTTGAAGAATATCTAGAGTGTATTTCTATTGACACAATGAAATTCCTGCATCCGCTTGATTTATTTGGATCCCAAGAAAGAAATGAGCTAGACCCGAGATCAACCATATCAAATTTTTTAGAGAGGGGAGTATTTTATAGTTTGAATGTGAACGAAGTCACTACTAGTGAGTAGTAGATCATCAAAATATAGAACAAGTATGACAATTTTTATTTATCTCTCCAAATGTAGATTGTGTTATTATAATCACAATGAGAAAAACCTAAGGAAATAAGGAAGGAGTCCATTTTTTCACACCAAGCTCTAGGAGCTTGTTTGAGGCCATAGAGAGACTTCTTTAGCCTACAAAAAATATAGGAGTCTTGAGTGAAACAATAAGGTTGTTCCATGAATATCTCTTCCTTTAAGTCCTCTTGTAAGAAAGCACCTTTTACATCCATTTGAAAGATAGGCCACTTTTTGAAAGCATCCAGAGCAAGAACCGGTCTAACAGAATCCATTTTGGCAACTGGTGCAAAGGTTTCAAGATAATCAATTCCTTCAATTTGAGAGAAACCTTTGGCTACTAGGCAAGCTTTGTGTTTGTCAATTTCTCCATTAGGCCCATATTTTATTTTGTACATCCATTTACAATGAACTAATTTACTTCTTTAAGGTAGGAGAAATTAATCCCAAGTTTCATTTTTGATTAAGGAAGAGAATTCATTTTCGATGGCATCATCCCATTCTTTAATACCAGTTGCTTCTTTTAAGGATTGAGGATTAGAAAAAATAGACTGATAGACAAGACCAATGCCTATGGATTTGGTTAATCTGGATGATGGAATATTTTGTATGTAAGGATTAGCTTCTTTAACAATTGTGCGGGCCCATTTTGGCATAGTGGAAGGATTAGAAGGAGTGGAAAGACTTGGATTTGGAGTTATAGGTTCCTCATCTTGATCATCAATCTCTAAATTAATCTCTAAAGTTGGTTCTTCATTATATTGAGGTTCTACTATAGGATAAGGATCAATAGAGGAAGAGAATGGTTGAGGGTCTTTCTAAGGGAATGTTTCATAAAATTGGATATTCCTATGAAAAAGACCTCATGAGTTGTGGGATCAAAGAGCCTGTATGCTTTAATTTCCTCAAAATAACCACCAAAGATGAGCTTTTTTATTTTTTTTTATCTAGAGCCTTCCTTTTATTCTTTGGGACGTGGAACCAAACAGTACACCCAAAAATATTGAAGGAGACATCCAGTTTTGAGCCAGTCCATGCTTCTTCAGGAGTTAAATGGCCAAGAGCTTTATGAGGTGTGCAATTTTGAATATAGTTTGCACAGTTAATAGCTTATGCCCAAAAAACTTTTGGAATATCTCTTGAATGGAGCATACAGTTTTCCATTTCTTTCAATGTTCAATTTTTCCTCTCTACAATACCATTTTGCTATAGATTATAGGAGACAAAATTCTGATGAATGATGCCATGAATTGATAGAAATATTGAACACTTATTACTGCAGTATTACCCCCATTATCTATGCAAATTTACTTGATGTTGTAAGAGGCCTGATTTTCAACTAAGGCTTTGAATATTTTAAAGTGGGATAGAACATCACTTTTGTATTTTAAGAAGTATACCCAAGTTCTTTTGGAAAAGTCATCAATGAAGGTTAGAGCATATTTTACTCCTTTGAAAGAAGGCTCTGGGAAAAACCTATGGATTAAATCTAGGAGGGATGAGGCTTTTAGAGAACCACTTAGGTTGAAAGGATCTTGATGTTGCTTTCGAAGAGCACATCCAGGGCATACTCCATAAATAGAAGAGACTTGAGGTAAACCTATTACCATTTCTTGGGTGTTCAATTTTTTTAGGTAGTTATAACTGAGATGACCAAACCTTTCATGCCAAATTTTACTTTCAAGATCTCCATGAGCCACAAAATAGGAGGTCCCTTATATATTTTTGAATCCTTTTAAGTGAAATAGGTGAGTGTTGTGATCAATATCTTCTTTGGCTATAAGAGAGTTGGGGTCTTGAAAGTCTCTTATCTCAACTCCTTTTGAAGAGAAGAGAACAATTTTTCCCTTTCCAGAAGTACAAATATGATAGACAAAGAGGATATTTGTTGAAATTTTTAGAACATAGAGAATATTATTTATAGATCCACCATCAATGGATATGTTGTCTTTTCCTTTTACTTAAATAAAGGAAGAGTCACCAACTTCTATGCTACATGTTGAACTTGAGGAGATAGAAGAGAATGACTCATCCGAAGAAGTCATGTGATGAGTTTCTCCAGAATCTAGGACCTAGTAATTATATGAAGTATTGGTGGTATTCCCTTGAATATTTAGGGATTTTCCTATCTATTTTTTATTGTCTATATTTTTATCCTTCATAGCTACCTCTAGTTGTAATCTTTTCCAACATTTATTTTTAGAATGACCATTCTTTTTGCAGTGAGTACAAGTTATGGGATTCCTTTCTTTATTTTTGAATTTTTCTTTAGTAGATGTGGAGGCTACTAAGGATTTTGAGAAAGAGGAAGAGATATCATATTTTGCAAGTTTTTTTTCTTCCCTAGTTAGTCTATCACAAAATTCTTCTAAGGAGGGTATTTTAAAAGTTGCACCAAGAGCATCTTTTGTAGATAGAAATGTGGTTGTAAATATTTGAAATACACCATTTAGTTTAGAAAGAATTAGATAAATGTATTCTTATTTAGTTTTAATCTTCCCACTGCCTTTGTATTGAGTGAGGGCTTCTTTGAATTTGGTGAGAAAGTCAACAATATTGCTGAAGTGTTCATGAGATAATGTTGTTAATTCTGCTTCTAGCTGCATTGATCTTATTTGATCTACTTTTCCAAACAAGTTATTTAGTTTATCCCAAATTTCATAAGGTGTTTTACAATTTGTAATGTGAAACCATAAGATTTCATTTACATTAGAGCTTATAATACCCATTGTTTCATACATCTTCCCTTTATGAACAAATTTTTCATATTATTTTTCAAACTCGGGTTGCTTTTCTTCTAATAGGTGTGTGAGCCCTTTTTGAGAAATGAGATTTAATATTTTGGGTTTCCATGTATGGTAGTTATGAGGAGTGAGAGGATCAATTGTATTCATTGAATTCAATTTGCCAAATAAAATTGAAGTGAACCTAAAATTCTCCCCTTTAACTTTAATTTAGAGAATGCAATGGATATTAAGCCTTAGCTCAGTAGGGTTATTTTTGATGAATAGGGAGGTTATGTGACAGGTAGACAAAACTTGATGGTGTGGCTATTTTTATTGAGGCCATTCATTCTATGGAAATTTCTAAATAAAAAGCTATGTTTATAAAATTAGATATGGCTAAGGCTTATGGTAGGGTTAAATGGTCTTTCTTAAGTAAAATTTTCCTTACTTTTGGTTTCAACTCCAACTGGGTTAGTTGGGTGATGAGTTGTATTACGTCTCCATTCTATTTTGTCCTTATCAATGGTGAGCCTTCTACTTTATTTTAGGCTTCACTAGTTTTTTGTCAAGGGATCCTTTGTCTTGTTATTTGTTAATTCTTATGGCTAAGGGTTTGGGTAGACTTCTGAAATTGCATGTCAGTCAGGGATTGATTCATGGTTAGAGGTGGGGTAATAGTTTACCTGCATATTCTCATATTCAATTTGTGGATGATACTGCTCTAACGGATCTTGACTCTATTAAGAAAGCAACTAATTTTAGAAGATTTTTGGATATTTATTTGGCTACTTCGAAGCAAAAGATAAAAAAGGGGAAATCCTCCATATTATTTCTCAATACTAATCCTCTTATACAATTGAGGATTGTTTAGATTCTTTGGTTTTAGATTGGAGCTCTTCCTTTAACTTATTTTAAAATTTCTATTTCTGTGGGCCCTCTACCTCAAGGTATCTAGAATAATATTTTGAGTAAATTTTGGGCTAAAGTATCTCATTGGACTATTAAGTGGATTTCTTTTTTTGGTAGAGTGTTGCTTCTTAAGTTGGTGGTTTAAGATTTATGTATTTATCAGTGAATGATTTAGGTTTCTCTTGCTAGTTTTATTCATGAGCTTGAATCTCTATCTAGAAAATTTTTATGAGCTTGAAATTTGGAGTCTTCAAAATAGAGTCTAGTTAAGTGGGAGACTATTTGTAAATAGATACAATAAGGTGGTTTGCGTCTTTGTTTGACTTCTCTTTCTGGTCAGGCTTTGGCAACCAATATTTATTAGAGATGATGCATTTCTCAGGACCATGCTTAAGCTAAAATTATTTCCTTTAAATATATTAATGGGGTTGAGGGATTTGAGATACCTAGATACAATTTTTTGATAAAGGCTCTTTGATATGGAACACCCTTAATAAGGGTATGACTCTTGTTAGGCAATAATTATTCTGGATTTGTCTCAAATGCTCGAAGGCTCTTTTTAGGAATAATTCTTTGGATGATTTCCCTACAATTTTATCTATGTTTCCTCATATTCAAGAGCTATGTAAATTTTTCTTAGATTTTAGTTGGTACATGGTTATGGAGTATAAATTTGCCAAAATACTTGGGTAGGTGGATATAGTTTAGTGGAAAGATCCTAGAGATTGATCGGTAGGTGGTTCTGTTTAGGATAGAGAAGAATTGGTTCGTATTTTTTCTACTAGGGAGCTCTCTTATTTAAAATATGATGATGTTTTGGCTTGGATTTTGTATCCTAGAGGGGTTTTATTAGTGGCTTATGGTTACCATGTTTTAGATATGCAATTTTTTTGGGATGAGGAGGTTCCTTGGTGAAAATAGGTTTGGAATAAGTTTTCTTGGTCCAAATGTAATTTCCATTTGTGGTTGGCTACTAGGAAATATGTTTTACCTAGGATAATATCCAAAAGAGATTTTTTTAGGGTCCATTTTGTTTCCTTTGTGATAATAGTGATAAATATTTAGGACATTTGCTCTTACAATATTTGTTTTCATGGGAAATTTGTTATCTTTGGCAGAGGGTGTGGAAATAGTCTTGTTCTCATACCTCTTATCTTGTTGAGTTTTATAGGAGTTTAGGAAGACCTCCTCCTAAGTATTTTTATCTACAAGTTGCACGGAGTATTGGGCCCTCATGTATTATACGACAGTTTGGCTTGAAATAAAAAAAAAAAATCATGATAGAAAGTTAACTATTTATCATAGTTAGCAAAGGATTATTTGTATGTTCCAAGAAACTGTTTCTTCTATATGTTAAACCAATCTTCATTTGAAGTATTCTAATATTTTGATGATATAGGACCTAAATTTAGTGGAAAATGACCCTCATCCTTATTTATCAATTGGAAGGAGATTTCTAAATCAAAAAGTGCAAAGAGATGGTAGATGGCATCATCCGCCTTAGGGAATGTTTAATATTAATATCTATGGCTCTTATATAGGGAATCCTAGGTATGCAGGTATTGGTGGTGTTGGGAGATATAGTAGTGATGTAGATCTTTTTGTTTTCTCCTGTTATAAGGGAAAGCAAACTAATAATTATATGGAGGCCCTTTCCATTCATTTTGTTTTGAAGAAAAGTTATACTATGAGATGATGGAAGATAATATATGAGTTAGAATCTCAAATTATTATTAATTTTTTGAAGAGTCATAATATTTATGATGTTCATTTCCAGCTAGCATTAGTGGCTCGATAGATCATTCAAATTTATCAGCATCTAGAGTATATTTCCTTTATTCATATTCTTAGGGAATGGAATGGTGTGGCTGATTGCTTGGTAAAATAGGCTTATTAGTTTTAGGAAGACTAAAATTTTAGGAAATAGGATCAAATACCATTTGATTGTTCTCATAATCTTACTAATTTTCTTGTTGTAGATATGCCTGTTTGAGGTTATTGTTTGTTGGGTGTCTTTTGATCAGGTTATCGGTGGTTTTGGGCATCTATTTCTTCTGGATATTGTAAGGCTTACTATTTTGGGATTATCTATTTATTTTATGGTTTTATTTATTCAAGATATTTTTACCAACATGAAAAAACAAATTACATGTTCACTACTATTGTATGCCATATTTTTCATTAATAAAGATGTAGAATTAATAATTTTTTATTTAAAATTATGGTTAAATTTGAGGTGCCTTCCTATCATGATCCCCTTAACAAAGAAAATATAACAAAGCCTTACAAAACCTATTTAGATATTCAAATATATCCTTCAAAGAAAGTACCTTCACCACAATGACTTTTTGATGATGAAATATTCCCTTCTAGTTCTTACATTTGGAACTCAATTATGAAAATAAGATATATTTTTAAAGTAGGAATCAATTGGTGTATTTAGAAAGGTAATAGCATTTATTTTTAGAATGATGTTTAGCTCTATGATACACCATTGATTCAGGACCTAGCCCTAATTCCAATCAAGCCAATCACTAATCAACTTTTTGGTCCTAGGGTATTTGACTTCATAACTGGTGATGGTCATAATGAAAATGGAAGATTTATCATTGTTCAAAACCTATAAAGAGATCAAATACATGCTATAATTTACTTATCAAATATTCTTCGAATACATTTTATATCTACTATTTCTCTTAATGACAAAGTTATTTGGAAACCAAACCAAAGTAATTTGTTCAGTATCAAGTATTCCTACTTTATCAGTGACCACCCTCCATGTGCATGGTTTACCTACTAAAGAATTTTGGGTCAAACATCTCATTCCAAAAATTGCGATCTTCTATTGGCTTGTTATTCAAAAATAATTTCTAACTCTTGACAATATTCAAGCCAAAGGTCTTGTTATCCCTAATTGTTGTTATTTCTACAAGTACAATATTGAAATCATTCAACACCTATTTTTATAGTGCCATTACTTCTTAGTTGTTCTGTATTTGATTTTCTCTTTTTTAATATCAATTGGGCCCAACCTCACTCCATCATTGACATATACCTCCTATGGTATACTCATTTTTCTTGTTTGGAATTGAAAATTATTTGCTCTTTCATACTTCCCCACTATATTTCAACCATATTGAATGAAATAAATAATAGAGCTTATTGCAATTCCTCCAAATAGTATTCTTCCATTAGGAATATCGTTTTGTCTTTTATCTCAAAAAATTCTTCTATTGTGCTCCAAAATTATGCTCCTATCCTGAAGAGATAAGTGGATATTTTAACATATTTAGGTCATCCTCCAACTCAAGATCCACTCTTCAGACCTTTGATGAATAGATATTAAATTTATTAGTAGCATCCTCCTTTAGGTTGGATCAAATTTAAAATTTATGTAGTAGCAAAACAAAATCTGGGTAGAGTGGGAGTAGGAGGTATTTTTCATTATCACATGAGCAACATATTATTGGCCTTTGCTAAAAATATAGAAATCCAAACAAACATTTTCACGGAGGCAAGAGCGCTTTTTTAAGACCTTAACATTATTATTGATTTCCCTTGCTCAAATTTAATCATAGAAGCGGATCTCTTAATCTTATTAATCAACTCAAAAATTATATCTAGTCCAATTGGAGGATAGGACATCATTGAAGACTCCAAAATACTCATCAAAAGGAAGAGCATAATCTTGATTCATCATGTCTACCATGAAGGTAATTGGGTTGTTGATGTTTTAGACAATATTTTTTAGAATTTCCCAAGAGTAGAACTACAAAGCATTAAAATATTTTAAGAAATAAAATAGAACTGATTGATTATTCCAAGGATCAACTTTTTATAAATAACAAAGTTGATCATTGAGAGTTTTTGGATTACAACTCATCAAATTTGATGTAGACTATAACTGAGAGTTCACCTGACTCATGAAGGAGTGGAAACTCAAGTAAGTCTATCCTAGTAGAACTTAATAGAATAATTACTTACCATAACACCCTCCCTTGAGTGATACTAGGGGTATATTGTGCAAATGAGCCCTAAAAATAGAGCCTACTAAGGTACTCATGTACAATGGTTTCTTTTCTAAAGACATGGTAAAAACCCCATGGGAAAAACCATTTATCAAAAAATAAAAAAGGAAGAGGCATGTCTTCGGTTTGTGAAGATTATCCTTTTAATACAAAAAAAGTGAGTCCTGACAAAATGGACTGATGAGGTACTCATTTACAATATATATGAGATATGATGAAAAAACCACATGGGAAAAACCATCTGCTATGAAATAAAGAGGTATGTCTTCGGATGGTGAAGATTGTCCTTAATAAAAACAAATGAGTCCCGACAACATGGCCTGATGAGGTACTCATGTATAATATGTAAGGGAGAGATGATAAAAGAACCACAAGGGAAAAAACCATCCTCCAAAAAATACAATAATAAAAGGAGAGGTGAAAGACCTCTATTTCAATGTAGTTGTAATACTCCAAGTTTCTCTCGCAATCGTATGTAACACGGAGAAGGAAATGACTTGGTGAAGATGTCTACAACTTGATTTTTAGTTGGAAGATAGTCCAATTATATGTCCCCATTATGAATATGTGATTGAATGAAGTGCATGTGTATCTCAATGTGCTTGGTGTACTTATGTTCAATTGGATTACGTGCAATATGAATTGTGCTCTTATTGTCACACCAAAGAGTAATAGTTTTATCATAGGAAAAACCAAATTCTATTAGAATATGATGAAGCCAAAGAGACTCCTAACTTGCAAAAATTGCTTCCTTGTATTTTGCCTCTATAGATGATAAGGCCAATGCTTTTTGTTTTTTGCATAACAAAAAAGCAATTGCTTAAGAACTAAGACAAAAGACATAGCCCTAAGTTAAACATCTATATTCTACTGAACCTACCCAATCTAAATCCGTGTAGCCAATGATATCCATGGATTTTACCTCATATAAGTGACCAAAGTGAGTAGTTCCTTGCAAGTAGTGGAAGATTCTTTTTGTTGCTTTTCAGTGACTAAAATGAGGTTGATGTGAGAATATGAATATTAAGCTAACAACATATGAGATATTTGGACGAGTATGAGTAAGGTATAATAGACTCCCTACAAGCTGATGGTATAGAGGTGCATCACATAGAGGGGATGTGCAAGAATTACTTAGATTAACTCCAGATAGAAAATGTGTAGGAGAAGGTTTGCAATCTATCATTTTAAACCTTTGAAGAATATCTAGAGTGTATTTCTATTGACACAATGAAATTCCTGCATCTGTTTGATTTATTTGGATCCCAAGAAAGAAATGAGCTAGACCCAGATCAACCATATCAAATTTTTTAGAGAGGGAGTATTTTATAGTTTGAATGTGAACGAAGTCACTACTAGTGAGTAGTAGATCATCAAAATATAGAACAAGTATGACAATTTTTATTTATCTCTCCAAATGTAGATTGTGTTATTAGAATCACAATGAGAAAAACCTAAGGAAATAAGGAAGGAGTCCATTTTTTCATACCAAGCTCTAGGAGCTTGTTTGAGGCCATAGAGAGACTTCTTTAGCCTACAAAAAATATAGGAGTCTTGAGTGAAACAATAAGGTTGTTCCATGAATATCTCTTCCTTTAAGTCCTCATGTAAGAAAGCACCTTTTACATCCATTTGAAAGATAGGCCACTTTTTGAAAGCATCCAGAGCAAGAACCAGTCTAACGGAATCCATTTTGGCAATTGGTGCAAAGGTTTCAAGCATAATCAATTCCTTCAATTTGAGAGAAACCTTTGGCTACTAGGCAAGCTTTGTGTTTGTCAATTTCTCCATTAGGCCCATATTTTATTTTGTACATCCATTTACAATGAACTAATTTACTTCTTTAAGGTAGGAGAAATTAATCCCAAGTTTCATTTTTGATTAAGGAAGAGAATTCATTTTCGATGGCATCATCCCATTCTTTAATACCAGTTGCTTCTTTTAAGGATTGAGGATTAGATAAAATAGACTGATAGACAAGACCAGTGCCTATGGATTTGGTTAATCTGGATGATGGAATATTTTGTATGTAAGGATTAGCTTCTTTAACAATTGTGCGGGCCCATTTTGGCATAGTGGAAGGATTAGAAGGAGTGGAAAGACTTGGATTTGGAGTTATAGGTTCCTCATCTTGATCATCAATCTCTAAATTAATCTCTAAAGTTGGTTCTTCATTATATTGAGGTTCTACTATAGGATAAGGATCAATAGAGGAAGAGAATGGTTGAGGGTCTTTCTAAGGGAATGTTTCATAAAATTGGATATTCCTATGAAAAAGACCTCATGAGTTGTGGGATCAAAGAGCCTGTATGCTTTAATTTCCTCAAAATAACCAACAAAGATGAGCTTTTTTATTTTATTTTTATCTAGAGCCTTCCTTTTATTCTTTGGGATGTGGAACCAAATAGTACACCCAAAAATATTGAAGGAGACATCCAGTTTTGAGCCAGTCCATGCTTCTTCAGGAGTTAAATGGCCAAGAGCTTTATGAGGTGTGCAATTTTGAATATAGTTTGCACAATTAATAGCTTATGCCCAAAAAACTTTTGGAAGATCTCTTGAATGGAGCATACAGTTTTCCATTTCTTTCAATGTTCAATTTTTCCTCTCTACAATACCATTTTGCTGTAGATTATAGGAGACAAAATTCTGATGAATGATGCCATGAATTGATAGAAATATTGAACACTTATTACTGCAGTATTACCCCCATTATCTATGCAAATTTACTTGATGTTGTAAGAGGCCTGATTTTCAACTAAGGCTTTGAATATTTTAAAGTGGGATAGAACATCACTTTTGTATTTTAAGAAGTATACCCAAGTTCTTTTGGAAAAGTCATCAATGAAGGTTAGAGCATATTTTACTCCTTTGAAAGAAGGCTCTGGGAAAAACCTATGGATTAACTCTAGGAGGGATGAGGCTTTTAGAGAACCACTTAGGTTGAAAGGATCTTGATGTTGCTTTCGAAGATCACATCCAGGGCATACTCCATAAATAGAAGAGACTTGAGGTAAACCTATTACAATTTCTTGGTTGTTCCATTTTTTTAGGTAGTTATAACTGAGATGACCAAACCTTTCATGCCAAATTTTACTTTCAAGATCTCCATGAGCCACAAAATAGGAGGTCCCTTATAGATTTTTGAATCCTTTTAAGTGAAATAGGTGAGTGTTGTGATCAATATCTTTTTTGGCTATAAGAGAGTTGGGGTCTTGAAAGTTTCTTATCTCAACTCCTTTTGAAGAGAAGAGAACAATTTTTCCCTTTCCAGAAGTACAAATATGATAGACAAAGAGGATATTTGTTGAAATTTTTAGAACATAGAGAATATTATTTATAGATCCACCATCAATGGATATGTTGTCTTTTCCTTTTACTTAAACAAAGGAAGAGTCACCAACTTCTATGCTACATGTTGAACTTGAGGAGATAGAAGAGAATGACTCATCCGAAGAAGTCATGTGATGAGTTTCTCCAGAATCTAGGACCTAGTAATTATATGAAGTATTGGTGGTATTCCCTTGAATATTTAGGGATTTTCCTATCTATTTTTTATTGTCTATATTTTGATCCTTCATAGCTACCTCTAGTTGTAATCTTTTCCAGCATTTATTTTTAGAATGACCATTCTTTTTGCAGTGAGTACAAGTTATGGGATTCCTTTATTTATTTTTGAATTTTTCTTTAGTAGAGGTGGAGGCTACTAAGGATTTTGAGAAAGAGGAAGAGATATCATATTTTGCAAGTTTTTTTTCTTCCCTAGTTAGTCTATCACAAAATTCTTCTAAGGAGGGTATTTTAAAAGTTGCACCAAGAGCATCTTTTGTAGATAGAAATGTGGTTGTAAATATTTGAAATACACCATTTAGTTTAGAAAGAATTAGATAAATGTATTCTTATTTAGTTTTAATCTTCCCACTGCCTTTGTATTGAGTGAGGGCTTCTTTGAATTTGGTGAGAAAGTCAACAATATTGCTGAAGTGTTCATGAGATAATGTTGTTAATTCTGCTTCTAGCTGCATTGATCTTATTTGATCTACTTTTCCAAACAAGTTATTTAGTTTATCCCAAATTTCATAAGGTGTTTTACAATTTGTAATGTGAAACCATAAGATTTCATTTACATTAGAGCTTATAATACCCATTGTTTCATACATCTTCCCTTTATGAACAAATTTTTCATATTATTTTTCAAACTCAAGTTGCTTTTCTTCTAATAGGTGTGTGAGCCCTTTTTGAGAAATGAGATTTAATATTTTGGGTTTCCATGTATGGTAGTTATGAGGAGTGAGAGGATCAATTGTATTCATTGAATTCAATTTGCCAAATAAAATTGAAGTGAACCTAAAATTCTCCCCTTTAACTTTAATTTAGAGAATGCAATGGATATTAAGCCTTAGCTCAGTAGGGTTATTTTTGATGAATAGGGAGGTTATGTGACAGGTAGACAAAACTTGATGGTGTGGCTATTTTTATTGAGGCCATTCATTCTATGGAAATTTCTAAATAAAAAGCTATGTTTATAAAATTAGATATGGCTAAGGCTTATGGTAGGGTTAAATGGTCTTTCTTAAGTAAAATTTTCCTTACTTTTGGTTTCAACTCCAACTGGGTTAGTTTGGTGATGAGTTGTATTACGTCTCCATTCTATTTTGTCCTTATCAATGGTGAGCCTTCTACTTTATTTTAGGCTTCACTAGTTTTTTGTCAAGGGATCCTTTGTCTTGTTATTTGTTAATTCTTATGGCTAAGGGTTTGGGTAGACTTCTGAAATTGCATGTCAGTCAGGGATTGATTCATGGTTAGAGGTGGGGTAATAGTTTACCTGCATATTCTCATATTCAATTTGTGGATGATACTGCTCTAACGGATCTTGACTTTATTAAGAAAGCAACTAATTTTAGAAGATTTTTAGATATTTATTTGGCTACTTCGAAGCAAAAGATAAAAAAGGGGAAATCCTCCATATTATTTCTCAATACTAATCCTCTTATACAATTGAGGATTGTTTAGATTCTTTGGTTTTAGATTGGAGCTCTTCCTTTAACTTATTTTAAAATTTCTATTTCTGTGGGCCCTCTACCTCAAGGTATCTAGAATAATATTTTGAGTAAATTTTGGGCTAAAGTATCTCATTGGACTATTAAGTGGATTTCTTTTTTTGGTAGAGTGTTGCTTCTTAAGTTGGTGGTTTAAGATTTATGTATTTATCAGTGAATGATTTAGGTTTCTCTTGCTAGTTTTATTCATGAGCTTGAATCTCTATCTAGAAGATTTTTATGAGCTTGAAATTTGGAGTCTTCAAAATAGAGTCTAGTTAAGTGGGAGACTATTTGTAAATCGATACAATAAGGTGGTTTGCGTCTTTGTTTGACTTCTCTTTCTGGTCAGGCTTTGGCAACCAATATTTATTAGAGATGATGCATTTCTCAAGACCATGCTTAAGCTAAAATTATTTCCTTTAAATATATTAATGGGGTTGAGGGATTTGAGATACCTAGATACAATTTTTTGATAAAGGCTCTTTGATATGGAACACCCTTAATAAGGGTATGACTCTTGTTAGGCAATAATTATTCTGGATTTGTCTCAAATGCTCGAAGGCTCTTTTTAGGAATAATTCTTTGGATGATTTCCCTACAATTTTATCTATGTTTCCTCATATTCAAGAGCTATGCAATTTTTTCTTAGATTTTAGTTGGTACATGGTTATGGAGTATAAATTTGCCAAAATACTTGGGCAGGTGGATATAGTTTAGTGGAAAGATCCTAGAGATTGATCGGTAGGTGGTTCTGTTTAGGATAGAGAAGAATTGGTTCGTATTTTTGCTATTAGGGAGCTCTCTTATTTAAAATATGATGATGTTTTGGCTTGGATTTTGTATCCTAGAGGGGTTTTCTTAGTGGCTTATGGTTACCATGTTTTAGATATGCAACTTTTTTGGGATGAGGAGGTTCCTTGGTGAAAATAGGTTTGGAAAAAGTTTTCTTGGTCCAAATGTAATTTCCATTTGTGGTTGGCTACTAGGAAATATGTTTTACCTAGGATAATATCCAAAAGAGATTTTTTTAGGGTCCATTTTGTTTCCTTTGTGATAATAGTGATAAATATTTAGGACATTTGCTCTTACAATATTTGTTTTCATGGGAAATTTGGCATCTTTGGTGGAGGGTGTGGAAATAGTCTTGTTCTCATACCTCTTATCTTGTTGAGTTTTGGAGGAGTTTAGGAAGACCTCCTCCTAAGTATTTTTATCTACAAGTTGCACGGAGTATTGGGCCCTCATGTATTATACGACAGTTTGGCTTGAAAAAAAAAAAAAATCATGATAGAAAGTTAACTATTTATCATAGTTAGCAAAGGATTATTTGTATGTTCCAAGAAACTGTTTCTTCTATATGTTAAACCAATCTTCATTTGAAGTATTCTAATATTTTGATGATATAGGACCTAAATTTAGTGGATAATGACCCTCATCCTTATTTATCAGTTGGAAGGAGATTTCTAAATCAAAAAGCGCAAAGAGATGGTAGATGGCATCATCCGCCTTAGGGAATGTTTAATATTAATATCTATGGCTCTTATATAGGGAATCCTAGGTATGCAGGTATTGGTGGTGTTGGGAGATATAGTAGTGATGTAGATCTTTTTGTTTTCTCCTGTTATAAGGGAAAGCAAACTAATAATTATATGGAGGCCCTTTCCATTCATTTTGTTTTGAAGAAAAGTTATACTATGAGATGATGGAAGATAATATATGAGTTAGAATCTCAAATTATTATTAATTTTTTGAAGAGTCATAATATTTATGATGTTCATTTCCAGCTAGCATTAGTGGCTCGATAGATCATTTAAATTTATCAGCATCTAGAGTATATTTCCTTTATTCATATTCTTAGGGAATGGAATGGTGTGGCTGATTGCTTGGTAAAATAGGCTTATTAGTTTTAGGAAGACTAAAATTTTAGGAAATAGGATCAAATACCATTTGATTGTTCTCATAATCTTACTAATTTTCTTGTTGCAGATATGCCTGTTTGAGGTTATTGTTTGTTGGGTGTCTTTTGATCAGGTTATCGGTGGTTTTGGGCATCTATTTCTTTTGGATATTGTAAGGCTTACTATTTTGGGATCATCTATTTATTTTATGGTTTTATTTATTCAAGATGTTTTTACCAACATGAAAAAACAAATTACATGTTCACTACTATTGTATGCCATATTTTTCATTAATAAAGATGTAGAATTAATAATTTTTTATTTAAAATTATGATTAAATTTGAGGTGCCTTCCTATCATGATCCCCTTAACAAAGAAAATATAACAAAGCCTTACAAAACCTATTTAGATATTCAAATATATCCTTCAAAGAAAGTACCTTCACCACAATGACTTTTTGATGATGAAATATTCCCTTCTAGTTCTTACATTTGGAACTCAATTATGAAAATAAGATATATTTTTAAAGTAGGAATCAATTGGTGTATTTAGAAAGGTAATAGCATTTATTTTTAGAATGATGTTTAGCTCTATGATACACCATTGATTCAGGACCTAGCCCTAATTCCAATCAAGCCAATCACTAATCAAATTTTTGGTCCTAGGGTATTTGACTTCATAACTGGTGATGGTCATAGATGAAAATGGAAGATTTATCATTGTTCAAAACCTATAAAGAGATCAAATACATGCTATAATTTACTTATCAAATATTCTTCGAATACATTTTATATCTACTATTTCTCTTAATGACAAAGTTATTTGGAAACCAAACCAAAGTAATTTGTTCAGTATCAAGTATTCCTACTTTATCAGTGACCACCCTCCATGTGCATGGTTTACCTACTAAAGAATTTTGGGTCAAACATCTCATTCCAAAAATTGCGATCTTCTATTGGCTTGTTATTCAAAAATAATTTCTAACTCTTGACAATATTCAAGCCAAAGGTCTTGTTATCCCTAATTGTTGTTATTTCTACAAGTACAATATTGAAATCATTCAACACCTATTTTTATAGTGCAATTACTTCTTAGTTGTTCTGTATTTGATTTTCTCTTTTTTAATATCAATTGGGCCCAACCTCACTCCATAATTGACATATACCTCCTATGGTATACTCATTTTTCTTGTTTGGAATTGAAAATTATTTACTCTTTCATACTTCCCCACTATATTTCAACCATATTGAATGAAATAAATAATAGAGCTTATTGCAATTCCTCAAAATAGTATTCTTCCATTAGGAATATCGTTTTGTCTTTTATCTCAAAAAATTCTTCTATTGTGCTCCAAAATTATGCTCCTATCCTGAAGAGATAAGTGGATATTTTAACATATTTAGGTCATCCTCCAACTCAAGATCCACTCTTCAGACCTTTGATGAATAGATATTAAATTTATTAGTAGCATCCTCCTTTAGGTTGGATCAAATTTAAAATTTATGTAGTAGCAAAACAAAATCTGGGTAGAGTGGGAGTAGGAGGTATTTTTCATTATCATATGAGCAACATATTATTGGCCTTTGCTAAAAATATAGAAATCCAAACAAACATTTTCACGGAGGCAAGAGAAATTTTTTAAGACCTTAACATTTTTATTGATTTCCCTTGCTCAAATTTAATCATAGAAGCGGATCTCTTAATCTTATTAATCAACTCAAAAATTATATCTAGTCCAATTGGAGGATAGGACATCATTGAAGACTCCAAAATACTCATCAAAAGGAAGAGCAGAATCTTGATTCATCATGTATACCATGAAGGTAATTGGGTTGCTAATGTTTTAGACAATATTTTTTAGAATTTCCCAAGAGTAGAACTACAAAGCATTAAAATATTTTAAGAAATAAAATAGAACTGATTGATTATTCCATGGATCAACTTTTTATAAATAACAAAGTTGATCATTGAGAGTTTTGGATTACAACTCATCAAATTTGATGTAGACTATAACTAAGAGTTCACCTGACTCATGAAGGAGTGGAAACTCAAGTAAGTCTATCCTAGTAGAACTTAAGAGAATAATTACTTACCCTAACACCCTCCCTTGAGTGATACTAGGGGTATATTGTGCAAATGAGCCCTAAAAATAGAGCCTACTAAGGTACTCATGTACAATGGTTTCTTTTCTAAAGACATGGTAAAAACCCCATGGGAAAAACCATTTATCAAAAAATAAAAAAGGAAGAGGCATGTCTTCGGTTTGTGAAGATTATCCTTTTAATACAAAAAAAGTGAGTCCTGAAAAAATGGACTGATGAGGTACTCATTTACAATATATATGAGATATGATGAAAAAACCACATGGGAAAAACCATCTGCTATGAAATAAAGAGGTATGTCTTCGGATGGTGAAGATTGTCCTTAATAAAAACAAATGAGTCCCGACAACATGGCCTGATGAGGTACTCATGTATAATATGTAAGGGAGAGATGATAAAAGAACCACAAGGGAAAAAACCATCCTCCAAAAAATACAATAATAAAAGGAGAGGTGAAAGACCTCTATTTCAATGTAGTTGTAATACTCCAAGTTTCTCTCGTAACTGTATGTAACACGGAGAAGGAAATGACTTGGTGAAGATGTCTACAACTTGATTTTTAGTTGGAATATAGTCCAATTATATGTCCCCGTTATGAATATGTGATTGAATGAAGTGCATGTGTATCTCAATGTGCTTGGTGTACTTATGTTCAATTGGATTACATGCAATATGAATTGTGCTCTTATTGTCACACCAAAGAGTAATAGTTTTATCATAGGAAAAACCAAATTCTATTAGAATATGATGAAGCCAAAGAGATTCCTAACTTGCAAAAATTGCTTCCTTGTATTTTGCCTCTATAGATGATAAGGCCAATGCTTTTTGTTTTTTGCATAAAAAAAAAGCAATTGCTTAAGAACTAAGACAAAATACATAGCCCTAAGTTAAACATCTATATTCTACTGAACCTACCCAATCTAAATCCGTGTAGCCAATGATATCCATGGATTTTACCTCATATAAGTGACCAAAGTGAGTAGTTCCTTGCAAGTAGTGGAAGATTCTTTTTGTTGCTTTTCAGTGACTAAAATGAGGTTGATGTGAGAATATGAATATTAAGCTAACAACATATGAGATATTTGGACGATTATGAGTAAGGTATAATAGACTCCCTACAAGCTGATGGTATAGAGGTGCATCACATAGAGGGGATGTGCAAGAATTACTTAGATTAACTCCAGATAGAAAATGTGTAGGAGAAGGTTTGCAATCTATCATTTTAAACCTTTGAAGAATATCTAGAGTGTATTTCTATTGACACAATGAAATTCCTGCATCTGTTTGATTTATTTGGATCCCAAGAAAGAAATGAGCTAGACCCAGATCAACCATATCAAATTTTTTAGAGAGGGAGTATTTTATAGTTTGAATGTGAACGAAGTCACTACTAGTGAGTAGTAGATCATCAAAATATAGAACAAGTATGACAATTTTTATTTATCTCTCCAAATGTAGATTGTGTTATTAGAATCACAATGAGAAAAACCTAAGGAAATAAGGAAGGAGTCCATTTTTTCATACCAAGCTCTAGGAGCTTGTTTGAGGCCATAGAGAGACTTCTTTAGCCTACAAAAAATATAGGAGTCTTGAGTGAAACAATAAGGTTGTTCCATGAATATCTCTTCCTTTAAGTCCTCATGTAAGAAAGCACCTTTTACATCCATTTGAAAGATAGGCCACTTTTTGAAAGCATCCAGAGCAAGAACCAGTCTAACAGAATCCATTTTGGCAACTGGTGCAAAGGTTTCAGCATAATCAATTCCTTCAATTTGAGAGAAACCTTTGGCTACTAGGCAAGCTTTGTGTTTGTCAATTTCTCCATTAGGGCCATATTTTATTTTGTACATCCATTTATAATGAACTAATTTACTTCTTTAAGGTAGGAGAAATTAATCCCAAGTTTCATTTTTGATTAAGGAAGAGAATTCATTTTCGATGGCATCATCCCATTCTTTAATACCAGTTGCTTATTTTAAGGATTGAGGATTAGATAAAATAGACTGATAGACAAGACCAGTGCCTATGGATTTGGTTAATCTGGATGATGGAATATTTTGTATGTAAGGATTAGCTTCTTTAACAATTGTGCGGGCCCATTTTGGCATAGTGGAAGGATTAGAAGGAGTGGAAAGACTTGGATTTGGAGTTATAGGTTCCTCATCTTGATCATCAATCTCTAAATTAATCTCTAAAGTTGGTTCTTCATTATATTGAGGTTCTACTATAGGATAAGGATCAATAGAGGAAGAGAATGGTTGAGGGTCTTTCTAAGGGAATGTTTCATAAAATTGGATATTCCTATGAAAAAGACCTCCTGAGTTGTGGGATCAAAGAGCCTGTATGCTTTAATTTCCTCAAAATAACCAACAAAGATGAGCTTTTTTATTTATTTTTATCTAGAGCCTTCCTTTTATTCTTTGGGATGTGGAACCAAACAGTACACCCAAAAATATTGAAGGAGACATCCAGTTTTGAGCCAGTCCATGCTTCTTCAGGAGTTAAATGGCCAAGAGCTTTATGAGGTGTGCAATTTTGAATATAGTTTGCGCAGTTAATAGCTTATGCCCAAAAAACTTTTGGAAGATCTCTTGAATGGAGCATACAATTTTCCATTTCTTTCAATGTTCAATTTTTCCTCTCTACAATACCATTTTGCTATAGATTATAGGAGACAAAATTCTGATGAATGATGCCATGAATTGATAGAAATATTGAACACTTATTACTGCAGTATTACCCCCATTATCTATGCAAATTTACTTGATGTTGTAAGAGGCCTGATTTTCAACTAAGGCTTTGAATATTTTAAAGTGGGATAGAACATCACTTTTGTATTTTAAGAAGTATACCCAAGTTCTTTTGGAAAATTCATCAATGAAGGTTAGAGCATATTTTACTCCTTTGAAAGAAGGCTCTAGGAAAAACCTATGGATTAACTGTAGGAGGGATGAGGCTTTTAGAGAACCACTTAGGTTGAAAGGATCTTGATGTTGCTTTCGAAGAGCACATCCAGGGCATACTCCATAAATAGAAGAGACTTGAGGTAAACCTATTACCATTTCTTGGGTGTTCAATTTTTTTAGGTAGTTATAACTGAGATGACCAAACCTTTCATGCCAAATTTTACTTTCAAGATCTCCATGAGCCACAAAATAGGAGGTCCCTTATAGATTTTTGAATCCTTTTAAGTGAAATAGGTGAGTGTTGTGATCAATATCTTTTTTGGCTATAAGAGAGTTGGGGTCTTGAAAGTCTCTTATCTCAACTCCTTTTGAAGAGAAGAGAACAATTTTTCCCTTTCCAGAAGTACAAATATGATAGACAAAGAGGATATTTGTTGAAATTTTTAGAACATAGAGAATATTATTTATAGATCCACCATCAATGGATATGTTGTCTTTTCCTTTTACTTAAATAAAGGAAGAGTCACCAACTTCTATGCTACATGTTGAACTTGAGGAGATAGAAGAGAATGACTCATCTGAAGAAGTCATGTGATGAGTTTCTCTAGAATCTAGGACCTAGTAATTATATGAAGTATTGGTGGTATTCCTTTGAATATTTAGGGATTTTCCTATCTATTTTTTATTGTCTATATTTTGATCCTTCATAGCTACCTCTAGTTGTAATCTTTTCCAGCATTTATTTTTAGAATGACCATTCTTTTTGCAGTGAGTACAAGTTATGGGATTCCTTTCTTTATTTTTGAATTTTTCTTTAGTAGATGTGGAGGCTACTAAGGATTTTGATAAAGAGGAAGAGATATCATATTTTGCAAGTTTTTTTTCTTCCCTAGTTAGTCTATCACAAAATTCTTCTAAGGAGGGTATTTTAAAAGTTGCACCAAGAGCATCTTTTGTAGATAGAAATGTGGTTGTAAATATTTGAAATACACCATTTAGTTTAGAAAGAATTAGATAAATGTATTCTTATTTAGTTTTAATCTTCCCACTGCCTTTGTATTGAGTGAGGGCTTCTTTGAATTTGGTGAGAAAGTCAACAATATTGCTGAAGTGTTCATGAGATAATGTTGTTAATTCTGCTTCTAGCTGCATTGATCTTATTTGATCTACTTTTCCAAACAAGTTATTTAGTTTATCCCAAATTTCATAAGGTGTTTTACAATTTGTAATGTGAAACCATAAGATTTAATTTACATTAGAGCTTATAATACCCATTGTTTCATACATCTTCCCTTTATGAACAAATTTTTCATATTATTTTTCAAACTCAAGTTGCTTTTCTTCTAATAGGTGTGTGAGCCCTTTTTGAGAAATGAGATTTAATATTTTGGGTTTCCATGTATGGTAGTTATGAGGAGTGAGAGGATCAATTGTATTCATTGAATTCAATTTGCCAAATAAAATTGAAGTGAACCTAAAATTCTCCCCTTTAACTTTAATTTAGAGAATGCAATGGATATTAAGCCTTAGCTCAGTAGGGTTATTTTTGATGAATAGGGAGGTTATGTGACAGGTAGACAAAACTTGATGGTGTGGCTATTTTTATTGAGGCCATTCATTCTATGGAAATTTCTAAATAAAAAGCTATGTTTATAAAATTAGATATGGCTAAGGCTTATGGTAGGGTTAAATGGTCTTTCTTAAGTAAAATTTTCCTTACTTTTGGTTTCAACTCCAACTGGGTTAGTTGGGTGATGAGTTGTATTACGTCTCCATTCTATTTTGTCCTTATCAATGGTGAGCCTTCTACTTTATTTTAGGCTTCACTAGTTTTTTTTCAGGGGATCCTTTGTCTTGTTATTTGTTTATTCTTATGGCTAAGGGTTTGGGTAGACTTCTGAAATTGCATGTCAGTCAGGGATTGATTCATGGTTAGAGGTGGGGTAATAGTTTACCTGCATATTCTCATATTCAATTTGTGGATGATACTGCTCTAACGGATCTTGACTCTATTAAGAAAGCAACTAATTTTAGAAGATTTTTAGATATTTATTTGGCTACTTCGAAGCAAAAGATAAAAAAGGGGAAATCCTCCATATTATTTCTCAATACTAATCCTCTTATACAATTGAGGATTGTTTAGATTCTTTGGTTTTAGATTGGAGCTCTTCCTTTAACTTATTTTAAAATTTCTATTTCTGTGGGCCCTCTACCTCAAGGTATCTAGAATAATATTTTGAGTAAATTTTGGGCTAAAGTATCTCATTGGACTATTAAGTGGATTTCTTTTTTTGGTAGAGTGTTGCTTCTTAAGTTGGTGGTTTAAGATTTATGTATTTATCAGTGAATGATTTAGGTTTCTCTTGCTAGTTTTATTCATGAGCTTGAATCTCTATCTAGAAGATTTTTATGAGCTTGAAATTTGGAGTCTTCAAAATAGAGTCTAGTTAAGTGGGAGACTATTTGTAAATCGATACAATAAGGTGGTTTGCGTCTTTGTTTGACTTCTCTTTCTGGTCAGGATTTGGCAACCAATATTTATTAGAGATGATGCATTTCTCAAGACCATGCTTAAGCTAAAATTATTTCCTTTAAATATATTAATGGGGTTGAGGGATTTGAGATACCTAGATACAATTTTTTGATAAAGGCTCTTTGATATGGAACACCCTTAATAAGGGTATGACTCTTGTTAGGCAATAATTATTCTGGATTTGTCTCAAATGCTCGAAGGCTCTTTTTAGGAATAATTCTTTGGATGATTTCCCTACAATTTTATCTATGTTTCCTCATATTCAAGAGCTATGTAATTTTTTCTTAGATTTTAGTTGGTACATGGTTATGGAGTATAAATTTGCCAAAATACTTGGGCAGGTGGATATAGTTTAGTGGAAAGATCCTAGAGATTGATCGGTAGGTGGTTCTGTTTAGGATAGAGAAGAATTGGTTCGTATTTTTGCTACTAGGGAGCTCTCTTATTTAAAATATGATGATGTTTTGGCTTGGATTTTGTATCCTATAGGGGTTTTATTAGTGGCTTATGGTTACCATGTTTTAGATATGCAAGTTTTTTGGGATGAGGAGGTTCCTTGGTGAAAATAGGTTTGGAATAAGTTTTCTTGGTCTAAATGTAATTTCCATTTGTGGTTGGCTACTAGGAAATATGTTTTACCTAGGATAATATCCAAAAGAGATTTTTTTAGGGTCCATTTTGTTTCCTTTGTGATAATAGTGATAAATATTTAGGACATTTTCTCTTACAATATTTGTTTTCATGGGAAATTTGTTATCTTTGGCAGAGGGTGTGGAAATAGTCTTGTTCTCATACCTCTTATCTTGTTGAGTTTTATAGGAGTTTAGGAAGACCTCCTCCTAAGTATTTTTATCTACAAGTTGCACGGAGTATTGGGCCCTCATGTATTATACGACAGTTTGGCTTGAAAAAAAAAAAAAATCATGATAGAAAGTTAACTATTTATCATAGTTAGCAAAGGATTATTTGTATGTTCCAAGAAACTGTTTCTTCTATATGTTAAACCAATCTTCATTTGAAGTATTCTAATATTTTGATGATATAGGACCTAAATTTAGTGGAAAATGACCCTCATCCTTATTTATCAGTTGGAAGGAGATTTCTAAATCAAAAAGTGCAAAGAGATGGTAGATGGCATCATCCGCATTAGGGAATGTTTAATATTAATATCTATGGCTCTTATATAGGGAATCCTAGGTATGCAGGTATTGGTGGTGTTGGGAGATATAGTAGTGATGTAGCTCTTTTTGTTTTCTCCTGTTATAAGGGAAAGAAAACTAATAATTATATGGAGGCCCTTTCCATTCATTTTGTTTTGAAGAAAAGTTATACTATGAGATGATGGAAGATAATATATGAGTTAGAATCTCAAATTATTATTAATTTTTTGAAGAGTCATAATATTTATGATGTTCATTTCCAGCTAGCATTAGTGGCTCGATAGATCATTCAAATTTATCAGCATCTAGAGTATATTTCCTTTATTCATATTCTTAGGGAATGGAATGGTGTGGCTGATTGCTTGGTAAAATAGGCTTATTAGTTTTAGGAAGACTAAAATTTTAGGAAATAGGATCAAATACCATTTGATTGTTCTCATAATCTTACTAATTTTCTTGTTGCAGATATGCCTGTTTGAGGTTATTGTTTGTTGGGTGTCTTTTGATCAGGTTATCGGTGGTTTTGGGCATCTATTTCTTCTGGATATTGTAAGGCTTACTATTTTTGGATTATCTATTTATTTTATGGTTTTATTTATTCAAGATATTTTTACCAACATGAAAAAACAAATTACATGTTCACTACTATTGTATGCCATATTTTTCATTAATAAAGATGTAGAATTAATAATTTTTTATTTAAAATTATGGTTAAATTTGAGGTGCCTTCCTATCATGATCCCCTTAACAAAGAAAATATAACAAATCCTTACAAAACCTATTTAGATATTCAAATATATCCTTCAAAGAAAGTACCTTCACCACAATGACTTTTTGATGATGAAATATTCCCTTCTAGTTCTTACATTTGGAACTCAATTATGAAAATAAGATATATTTTTAAAGTAGGAATCAATTGGTGTATTTAGAAAGGTAATAGCATTTATTTTTAGAATGATGTCTAGCTCTATGATACACCATTGATTCAGGACCTAGCCCTAATTCCAATCAAGCCAATTACTAATCAACTTTTTGGTCCTAGGGTATTTGACTTCATAACTGGTGATGGTCATAGATGAAAATGGAAGATTTATCATTGTTCAAAACCTATAAAGAGATCAAATACATGCTATAATTTACTTATCAAATATTCTTCGAATACATTTTATATCTACTATTTCTCTTAATGACAAAGTTATTTGGAAACCAAACCAAAGTAATTTGTTCAGTATCAAGTATTCCTACTTTATCAGTGACCACCCTCCATGTGCATGGTTTACCTACTAAAGAATTTTGGGTCAAACATCTCATTCCAAAAATTGCGATCTTCTATTGGCTTGTTATTCAAAAATAATTTCTAACTCTTGACAATATTCAAGCCAAAGGTCTTGTTATCCCTAATTGTTGTTATTTCTACAAGTACAATATTGAAATCATTCAACACCTATTTTTATAGTGCCATTACTTCTTAGTTGTTCTGTATTTGATTTTCTCTTTTTTAATATCAATTGGTCCCAACCTCACTCCATCATTGACATATACCTCCTATGGTATACTCATTTTTCTTGTTTGGAATTGAAAATTATTTGCTCTTTCATACTTCACCACTATATTTCAACCATATTGAATGAAATAAATAATAGAGCTTATTGCAATTCCTCCAAATAGTATTCTTCCATTAGGAATATCGTTTTGTCTTTTATCTCAAAAAATTCTTCTATTGTGCTCCAAAATTATGCTCCTATCCTGAAGAGATAAGTGGATATTTTAACATATTTAGGTCATCCTCCAACTCAAGATCCACTCTTCAGACCTTTGATGAATAGATATTAAATTTATTAGTAGCATCCTCCTTTAGGTTGGATCAAATTTAAAATTTATGTAGTAGCAAAACAAAATCTGGGTAGAGTGGGAGTAGGAGGTATTTTTCATTATCACATGAGCAACATATTATTGGCCTTTGCTAAAAATATAGAAATCCAAACAAACATTTTCATGGAGGCAAGAGCGCTTTTTTAAGACCTTAACATTTTTATTGATTTCCCTTGCTCAAATTTAATCATAGAAGCGGATCTCTTAATCTTATTAATCAACTCAAAAATTATATCTAGTCCAATTGGAGGATAGGACATCATTGAAGACTCCAAAATACTCATCAAAAGGAAGAGCATAATCTTGATTCATCATGTCTACCATGAAGGTAATTGGGTTGTTGATGTTTTAGACAATATTTTTTAGAATTTCCCAAGAGTAGAACTACAAAGCATTAAAATATTTTAAGAAATAAAATAGAACTGATTGATTATTCCATGGATCAAATTTTTATAAATAACAAAGTTGATCATTGAGAGTTTTTGGATTACAACTCATCAAATTTGATGTAGACTATAACTGAGAGTTCACCTGACTCATGAAGGAGTGGAAACTCAAGTAAGTCTATCCTAGTAGAACTTAATAGAATAATTACTTACCCTAACACCCTCCCTTGAGTGATACTAGGGGTATATTGTGCAAATGAGCCCTAAAAATAGAGCCTACTAAGGTACTCATGTACAATGGTTTCTTTTCTAAAGACATGGTAAAAACCCCATGGGAAAAACCATTTATCAAAAAATAAAAAAGGAAGAGGCATGTCTTCGGTTTGTGAAGATTATCCTTTTAATACAAAAAAAGTGAGTCCTGAAAAAATGGACTGATGAGGTACTCATTTACAATATATATGAGATATGATGAAAAAACCACATGGGAAAAACCATCTGCTATGAAATAAAGAGGTATGTCTTCGGATGGTGAAGATTGTCCTTAATAAAAACAAATGAGTCCCGACAACATGGCCTGATGAGGTACTCATGTATAATATGTAATGGAGAGATGATAAAAGAACCACAAGGGAAAAAACCATCCTCCAAAAAATACAATAATAAAAGGAGAGGTGAAAGACATCTATTTCAATGTAGTTGTAATACTCCAAGTTTCTCTCGCAACTGTATGTAACACGGAGAAGGAAATGACTTGGTGAAGATGTCTACAACTTGATTTTTAGTTGGAAGATAGTCCAATTATATGTCCCCATTATGAATATGTGATTGAATGAAGTGCATGTGTATCTCAATGTGCTTGGTGTACTTATGTTCAATTGGATTACGTGCAATATGAATTGTGCTCTTATTGTCACACCAAAGAGTAATAGTTTTATCATAGGAAAAACCAAATTCTATTAGAATATGATGAAGCCAAAGAGATTCCTAACTTGCAAAAATTGCTTCCTTGTATTTTGCCTCTATAGATGATAAGGCCAATGCTTTTTGTTTTTTGCATAACAAAAAAGCAATTGCTTAAGAACTAAGACAAAAGACATAGCCCTAAGTTAAACATCTATATTCTACTGAACCTACCCAATCTAAATCCGTGTAGCCAATGATATCCATGGATTTTACCTCATATAAGTGACCAAAGTGAGTAGTTCCTTGCAAGTAGTGGAAGATTCTTTTTGTTGCTTTTCAGTGACTAAAATGAGGTTGATGTGAGAATATGAATATTAAGCTAACAACATATGAGATATTTGGACGAGTATGAGTAAGGTATAATAGACTCCCTACAAGCTGATGGTATAGAGGTGCATCACATAGAGGGGATGTGCAAGAATTACTTAGATTAACTCCAGATAGAAAATGTGTAGGAGAAGGTTTGCAATCTATCATTTTAAACCTTTGAAGAATATCTAGAGTGTATTTCTATTGACACAATGAAATTCCTCGCATCTCGTTTGATTTATTTGGATCCCAAGAAAGAAATGAGCTAGACCCAGATCAACCATATCAAATTTTTTAGAGAGGGAGTATTTTATAGTTTGAATGTGAACGAAGTCACTACTAGTGAGTAGCAGATCATCAAAATATAGAACAAGTATGACAATTTTTATTTATCTCTCCAAATGTAGATTGTGTTATTAGAATCACAATGAGAAAAACCTAAGGAAATAAGGAAGGAGTCCATTTTTTCATACCAAGCTCTAGGAGCTTGTTTGAGGCCATAGAGAGACTTCTTTAGCCTACAAAAAATATAGGAGTCTTGAGTGAAACAATAAGGTTGTTCCATGAATATCTCTTCCTTTAAGTCCTCATGTAAGAAAGCACCTTTTACATCCATTTGAAAGATAGGCCACTTTTTGAAAGCATCCAGAGCAAGAACCAGTCTAACAGAATCCATTTTGGCAACTGGTGCAAAGGTTTCAGCATAATCAATTCCTTCAATTTGAGAGAAACCTTTGGCTACTAGGCAAGCTTTGTGTTTGTCAATTTCTCCATTAGGCCCATATTTTATTTTGTACATCCATTTACAATGAACTAATTTACTTCTTTAAGGTAGGAGAAATTAATCCCAAGTTTCATTTTTGATTAAGGAAGAGAATTCATTTTCGATGGCATCATCCCATTCTTTAATACCAGTTGCTTCTTTTAAGGATTGAGGATTAGATAAAATAGACTGATAGACAAGACCAGTGCCTATGGATTTGGTTAATCTGGATGATGGAATATTTTGTATGTAAGGATTAGCTTCTTTAACAATTGTGCAGGCCCATTTTGGCATAGTGGAAGGATTAGAAGGAGTGGAAAGACTTGGATTTGGAGTTATAGGTTCCTCATCTTGATCATCAATCTCTAAATTAATCTCTAAAGTTGGTTCTTAATTATATTGAGGTTCTACTATAGGATAAGGATCAATAGAGGAAGAGAATGGTTGAGGGTCTTTCTAAGGGAATGTTTCATAAAATTGGATATTCCTATGAAAAAGACCTCATGAGTTGTGGGATCAAAGAGCCTGTATGCTTTAATTTCCTCAAAATAACCAACAAAGATGAGCTTTTTAATTTTTTTTTATCTAGAGCCTTCCTTTTATTCTTTGGGATGTGGAACCAAACAGTACACCCAAAAATATTGAAGGAGACATCCAGTTTTGAGCCAGTCCATGCTTCTTCAGGAGTTAAATGGCCAAGAGCTTTATGAGGTGTGCAATTTTGAATATAGTTTGCACAGTTAATAGATTATGCCCAAAAAACTTTTGGAAGATCTCTTGAATGGAGCATACAGTTTTCCATTTCTTTCAATGTTCAATTTTTCCTCTCTACAATACCATTTTGCTGTAGATTATAGGAGACAAAATTCTGATGAATGATGCCATGAATTGATAGAAATATTGAACACTTATTACTGTAGTATTACCCCCATTATCTATGCAAATTTACTTGATGTTGTAAGAGGCCTGATTTTCAACTAAGGCTTTGAATATTTTAAAGTGGGATAGAACATCACTTTTGTATTTTAAGAAGTATACCCAAGTTCTTTTGGAAAAGTCATCAATGAAGGTTAGAGCATATTTTACTCCTTTGAAAGAAGGCTCTGGGAAAAACCTATGGATTAACTCTAGGAGGGATGAGGCTTTTAGAGAACCACTTAGGTTGAAAGGATCTTGATGTTGCTTTCGAAGAGCACATCCAGGGCATACTCCATAAATAGAAGAGACTTGAGGTAAACCTATTACCATTTCTTGGGTGTTCAATTTTTTTAGGTAGTTATAACTGAGATGACCAAACCTTTCATGCCAAATTTTACTTTCAAGATCTCCATGAGCCACAAAATAGGAGGTCCCTTATAGATTTTTGAATCATTTTAAGTGAAATAGGTGAGTGTTGTGATCAATATCTTTTTTGGCTATAAGAGAGTTGGGGTCTTGAAAGTCTCTTATCTCAACTCCTTTTGAAGAGAAGAGAACAATTTTTCCCTTTCCAGAAGTACAAATATGATAGACAAAGAGGATATTTGTTGAAATTTTTAGAACATAGAGAATATTATTTATAGATCCACCATCAATGGATATGTTGTCTTTTCCTTTTACTTAAATAAAGGAAGAGTCACCAACTTCTATGCTACATGTTGAACTTGAGGAGATAGAAGAGAATGACTCATCCGAAGAAGTCATGTGATGAGTTTCTCCAGAATCTAGGACCTAGTAATTATATGAAGTATTGGTGGTATTCCCTTGAATATTTAGGGATTTTCCTATCTATTTTTTATTGTCTATATTTTGATCCTTCATAGCTACCTCTAGTTGTAATCTTTTCCAGCATTTATTTTTAGAATGACCATTCTTTTTGCAGTGAGTACAAGTTATGGGATTCCTTTCTTTATTTTTGAATTTTTCTTTAGTAGAGGTGGAGGCTACTAAGGATTTTGAGAAAGAGGAAGAGATATCATATTTTGCAAGTTTTTTTTCTTCCCTAGTTAGTCTATCACAAAATTCTTCTAAGGAGGGTATTTTAAAAGTTGCACCAAGAGCATCTTTTGTAGATAGAAATGTGGTTGTAAATATTTGAAATACACCATTTAGTTTAGAAAGAATTAGATAAATGTATTCTTATTTAGTTTTAATCTTCCCACTGACTTTGTATTGAATGAGGGCTTCTTTGAATTTGGTGAGAAAGTCAACAATATTGCTGAAGTGTTCATGAGATAATGTTGTTAATTCTGCTTCTAGCTGCATTGATCTTATTTGATCTACTTTTCCAAACAAGTTATTTAGTTTATCCCAAATTTCATAAGGTGTTTTACAATTTGTAATGTGAAACCATAAGATTTAATTTACATTAGAGCTTATAATACCCATTGTTTCATACATCTTCCCTTTATGAACAAATTTTTCAAATTATTTTTCAAACTCAGAGTTGCTTTTCTTCTAATAGGTGTGTGAGCCCTTTTTGAGAAATGAGATTTAATATTTTGGGTTTCCATGTATGGTAGTTATGAGGAGTGAGAGGATCAATTGTATTCATTGAATTCAATTTGCCAAATAAAATTGAAGTGAACCTAAAATTCTCCCCTTTAACTTTAATTTAGAGAATGCAATGGATATTAAGCCTTAGCTCAGTAGGGTTATTTTTGATGAATAGGGAGGTTATGTGACAGGTAGACAAAACTTGATGGTGTGGCTATTTTTATTGAGGCCATTCATTCTATGGAAATTTCTAAATAAAAAGCTATGTTTATAAAATTAGATATGGCTAAGGCTTATGGTAGGGTTAAATGGTCTTTCTTAAGTAAAATTTTCCTTACTTTTGGTTTCAACTCCAACTGGGTTAGTTGGGTGATGAGTTGTATTACGTCTCCATTCTATTTTGTCCTTATCAATGGTGAGCCTTCTACTTTATTTTAGGCTTCACTAGTTTTTTGTCAGGGGATCCTTTGTCTTGTTATTTGTTTATTCTTATGGCTAAGGGTTTGGGTAGACTTCTGAAATTGCATGTCAGTTAGGGATTGATTCATGGTTAGAGGTGGGGTAATAGTTTACCTGCATATTCTCATATTCAATTTGTGGATGATACTGCTCTAACGGATCTTGACTCTATTAAGAAAGCAACTAATTTTAGAAGATTTTTAGATATTTATTTGGCTACTTCGAAGCAAAAGATAAAAAAGGGGAAATCCTCCATATTATTTCTCAATACTAATCCTCTTATACAATTGAGGATTGTTTAGATTTTTTGGTTTTAGATTGGAGCTCTTCCTTTAACTTATTTTAAAATTTCTATTTCTGTGGGCCCTCTACCTCAAGGTATCTAGAATAATATTTTGAGTAAATTTTGGGCTAAAGTATCTCATTGGACTATTAAGTGGATTTCTTTTTTTGGTAGAGTGTTGCTTCTTAAGTTGGTGGTTTAAGATTTATGTATTTATCAGTGAATGATTTAGGTTTCTCTTGCTAGTTTTATTCATGAGCTTGAATCTCTATCTAGAAGATTTTTATGAGCTTGAAATTTGGAGTCTTCAAAATAGAGTCTAGTTAAGTGGGAGACTATTTGTAAATCGATACAATAAGGTGGTTTGCGTCTTTGTTTGACTTCTCTTTCTGGTCAGGCTTTGGCAACCAATATTTATTAGAGATGATGCATTTCTCAAGACCATGCTTAAGAAAAAATTATTTCCTTTAAATATATTAATGGGGTTGAGGGATTTGAGATACCTAGATACAATTTTTTGATAAAGGCTCTTTGATATGGAACACCCTTAATAAGGGTATGACTCTTGTTAGGCAATAATTATTCTGGATTTGTCTCAAATGCTCGAAGGCTCTTTTTAGGAATAATTCTTTGGATGATTTCCCTACAATTTTATCTATGTTTCCTCATATTCAAGAGCTATGTAATTTTTTCTTAGATTTTAGTTGGTACATGGTTATGGAGTATAAATTTGCCAAAATACTTGGGCAGGTGGATATAGTTTAGTGGAAAGATCCTAGAGATTGATCGGTAGGTGGTTCTGTTTAGGATAGAGAAGAATTGGTTCGTATTTTTGCTACTAGGGAGCTCTCTTATTTAAAATATGATGATGTTTTGGCTTGGATTTTGTATCCTAGAGGGGTTTTCTTAGTGGCATATGGTTACCATGTTTTAGATATGCAAGTTTTTTGGGATGAGGAGGTTCCTTGGTGAAAATAGGTTTGGAATAAGTTTTCTTGGTCCAAATGTAATTTCCATTTGTGGTTGGCTACTAGGAAATATGTTTTACCTAGGATAATATCCAAAAGAGATTTTTTTAGGGTCCATTTTGTTTCCTTTGTGATAATAGTGATAAATATTTAGGACATTTGCTCTTACAATATTTGTTTTCATGGGAAATTTGTTATCTTTGGCAGAGGGTGTGGAAATAGTCTTGTTCTCATACCTCTTATCTTGTTGAGTTTTATAGGAGTTTAGGAAGACCTCCTCCTAAGTATTTTTATCTACAAGTTGCACGGAGTATTGGGCCCTCATGTATTATACGACAGTTTGGCTTGAAAAAAAAAAAAAAAATCATGATAGAAAGTTAACTATTTATCATAGTTAGCAAAGGATTATTTGTATGTTCCAAGAAACTGTTTCTTCTATATGTTAAACCAATATTCATTTGAAGTATTCTAATATTTTGATGATATAGGACCTAAATTTAGTGGAAAATGACCCTCATCCTTATTTATCAGTTGGAAGGAGATTTCTAAATCAAAAAGTGCAAAGAGATGGTAGATGGCATCATCCGCCTTAGGGAATGTTTAATATTAATATCTATGGCTCTTATATAGGGAATCCTAGGTATGCAGGTATTGGTGGTGTTGGGAGATATAGTAGTGATGTAGCTCTTTTTGTTTTCTCCTGTTATAAGGGAAAGCAAACTAATAATTATATGGAGGCCCTTTCCATTCATTTTGTTTTGAAGAAAAGTTATACTATGAGATGATGGAAGATAATATATGAGTTAGAATCTCAAATTATTATTAATTTTTTGAAGATTCATAATATTTATGATGTTCATTTCCAGCTAGCATTAGTGGCTCGATAGATCATTCAAATTTATCAGCATCTAGAGTATATTTCCTTTATTCATATTCTTAGGGAATGGAATGGTGTGGCTGATTGCTTGGTAAAATAGGCTTATTAGTTTTAGGAAGACTAAAATTTTAGGAAATAGGATCAAATACCATTTGATTGTTCTCATAATCTTACTAATTTTCTTGTTGCAGATATGCCTGTTTGAGGTTATTGTTTGTTGGGTGTCTTTTGATCGGGTTATCGGTGGTTTTGGGCATCTATTTCTTCTGGATATTGTAAGGCTTACTATTTTGGGATTATCTATTTATTTTATGGTTTTATTTATTCAAGATATTTTTACCAACATGAAAAAACAAATTACATGTTCACTACTATTGTATGCCATATTTTTCATTAATAAAGATGTAGAATTAATAATTTTTTATTTAAAATTATGGTTAAATTTGAGGTGCCTTCCTATCATGATCCCCTTAACAAAGAAAATATAACAAAGCCTTACAAAACCTATTTAGATATTCAAATATATCCTTCAAAGAAAGTACCTTCACCACAATGACTTTTTGATGATGAAATATTCCCTTCTAGTTCTTACATTTGGAACTCAATTATGAAAATAAGATATATTTTTAAAGTAGGAATCAATTGGTGTATTTAGAAAGGTAATAACATTTATTTTTAGAATGATGTTTAGCTCTATGATACACCATTGATTCAGGACCTAGCCCTAATTCCAATCAAGCCAATCACTAATCAACTTTTTGGTCCTAGGGTATTTGACTTCATAACTGGTGATGGTCATAGATGAAAATGGAAGATTTATCATTGTTCAAAACCTATAAAGAGATCAAATACATGCTATAATTTACTTATCAAATATTCTTCGAATACATTTTATATCTACTATTTCTCTTAATGACAAAGTTATTTGGAAACCAAACCAAAGTAATTTGTTCAGTATCAAGTATTCCTACTTTATCAGTGACCACCCTCCATGTGCATGGTTTACCTACTAAAGAATTTTGGGTCAAACATCTCATTCCAAAAATTGCGATCTTCTATTGGCTTGTTTTTCAAAAATAATTTCTAACTCTTGACAATATTCAAGCCAAAGGTCTTGTTATCCCTAATTGTTGTTATTTCTACAAGTACAATATTGAAATCATTCAACACCTATTTTTATAGTGCCATTACTTCTTAGTTGTTCTGTATTTGATTTTCTCTTTTTTAATATCAATTGGGCCCAACCTCACTCCATCATTGACATATACCTCCTATGGTATACTCATTTTTCTTGTTTGGAATTGAAAATTATTTGCTCTTTCATACTTCCCAACTATATTTCAACCATATTGAATGAAATAAATAATAGAGCTTATTGCAATTCCTCCAAATAGTATTCTTCCATTAGGAATATCGTTTTGTCTTTTATCTCAAAAAATTCTTCTATTGTGCTCCAAAATTATGCTCCTATCCTGAAGAGATAAGTGGATATTTTAACATATTTAGGTCATCCTCCAACTCAAGATCCACTCTTCAGACCTTTGATGAATAGATATTAAATTTATTAGTAGCATCCTCCTTTAGGTTGGATCAAATTTAAAATTTATGTAGTAGCAAAACAAAATCTGGGTAGAGTGGGAGTAGGAGGTATTTTTCATTATCACATGAGCAACATATTATTGGACTTTGCTAAAAATATAGAAATCCAAACAAACATTTTCACGGAGGCAAGAGCACTTTTTTAAGACCTTAACATTTTTATTGATTTCCCTTGCTCAAATTTAATCATAGAAGCGGATCTCTTAATCTTATTAATCAACTCAAAAATTATATCTAGTCCAATTGGAGGATAGGACATCATTGAATACTCCAAAATACTCATCAAAAGGAAGAGAAGAATCTTGATTCATCATGTCTACCATGAAGGTAATTGGGTTGCTAATGTTTTAGAAAATATTTTTTAGAATTTCCCAAGAGTAGAACTACAAAGCATTAAAATATTTTAAGAAATAAAATAGAACTGATTGATTATTCCATGGATCAACTTTTTATAAATAACAAAGTTGATCATTGAGAGTTTTTGGATTACAACTCATCAAATTTGATGTAGACTATAACTGAGAGTTCACCAGACTCATGAAGGAGTGGAAACTCAAGTAAGTCTATCCTAGTAGAACTTAAGAGAATAATTACTTACCCTAACACCCTCCCTTGAGTGATACTAGGGGTATATTGTGCAAATGAGCCCTAAAAATAGAGCCTACTAAGGTACTCATGTACAATGGTTTCTTTTCTAAAGACATGGTAAAAACCCCATGGGAAAAACCATTTATCAAAAAATAAAAAAGGAAGAGGCATGTCTTCGGTTTGTGAAGATTATCCTTTTAATACAAAAAAAGTGAGTCCCGACAAAATGGCCTGATGAGGTACTCATTTACAATATATATGAGATATGATGAAAAAACCACATGGGAAAAACCATCCGCTATGAAATAACGAGGTATGTCTTCGGATGGTGAATATTGTCCTTAATAAAAACAAATGAGTCCCGAAAATATGGCCCGATGAGGTACTCATGTATAATATGTAAGGGAGAGATGATAAAAGAACCACAAGGGAAAAAACCATCCTCCAAAAAATACAATAATAAAAGGAGAGGTGAAAGACCTCTATTTCAATGTAGTTGTAATACTCCAAGTTTCTCTCGCATTTGTATGTAACACAGAGAAGGAAATGACTTGGTGAAGATGTCTACAACTTGATTTTTAGTTGGAAGATAGTCCAATTATATGTCCCCATTATGAATATGTGATTGAATGAAGTGCATGTGTATCTCAATGTGCTTGGTGTACTTATGTTCAATTGGATTACGTGCAATATGAATTGTGCTCTTATTGTCACACCAAAGAGTAATAGTTTTATCATAGGAAAAACCAAATTCTATTAGAATATGATGAAGCCAAAGAGATTCCTAACTTGCAAAAATTGCTTCCTTGTATTTTGCCTCTATAGATGATAAGGCCAATGCTTTTTGTTTTTTGCATAACAAAAAAGCAATTGCTTAAGAACTAAGACAAAAGACATAGCCCTAAGTTAAACATCTATATTCTACTGAACCTACCCAATCTAAATCCGTGTAGCCAATGATATCCATGGATTTTACCTCATATAAGTGACCAAAGTGAGTAGTTCCTTGCAAGTAGTGGAAGATTCTTTTTGTTGCTTTTCAGTGACTAAAATGAGGTTGATGTGAGAATATGAATATTAAGCTAACAACATATGAGATATTTGGACGAGTATGAGTAAGGTATAATAGACTCCCTACAAGCTGATGGTATAGAGGTGCATCACATAGAGGGGATGTGCAAGAATTACTTAGATTAACTCCAGATAGAAAATGTGTAGGAGAAGGTTTGCAATCTATCATTTTAAACCTTTGAATAATATCTAGAGTGTATTTCTATTGACACAATGAAATTCCTGCATCTGTTTGATTTATTTGGATCCCAAGAAAGAAATGATCTAGACCCAGATCAACCATATCAAATTTTTTAGAGAGGGAGTATTTTATAGTTTGAATGTGAACGAAGTCACTACTAGTGAGTAGTAGATCATCAAAATATAGAACAAGTATGACAATTTTTATTTATCTCTCCAAATGTAGATTGTGTTATTAGAATCACAATGAGAAAAACCTAAGGAAATAAGGAAGGAGTCCATTTTTTCATACCAAGCTCTAGGAGCTTGTTTGAGGCCATAGAGAGACTTCTTTAGCCTACAAAAAATATAGGAGTCTTGAGTGAAACAATAAGGTTGTTCCATGAATATCTCTTCCTTTAAGTTCTCATGTAAGAAAGCACCTTTTACATCCATTTGAAAGATAGGCCACTTTTTGAAAGCATCCAGAGCAAGAACCAATCTAACAGAATCCATTTTGGCAATTGGTGCAAAGGTTTCAGCATAATCAATTCCTTCAATTTGAGAGAAACCTTTGGCTACTAGGCAAGCTTTGTGTTTGTCAATTTCTCCATTAGGCCCATATTTTATTTTGTACATCCATTTACAATGAACTAATTTACTTCTTTAAGGTAGGAAAAATTAATCCCAAGTTTCATTTTTGATTAAGGAAGAGAATTCATTTTCGATGGCATCATCCCATTCTTTAATACCAGTTGCTTCTTTTAAGGATTGAGGATTAGATAAAATAGACTGATAGACAAGACCAGTGCCTATGGATTTGGTTAATCTGGATGATGGAATATTTTGTATGTAAGGATTAGCTTCTTTAACAATTGTGCGGGCCCATTTTGGCATAGTGGAAGGATTAGAAGGAGTGGAAAGACTTTGATTTGGAGTTATAGGTTCCTCATATTGATCATCAATCTCTAAATTAATCTCTAAAGTTGGTTCTTCATTATATTGAGGTTCTACTATAGGATAAGGATCAATAGAGGAAGAGAATGGTTGAGGGTCTTTCTAAGGGAATGTTTCATAAAATTGGATATTCCTATGAAAAAGACCTCATGAGTTGTGGGATCAAAGAGCCTGTATGCTTTAATTTCCTCAAAATAACCAACAAAGACGAGTTTTTTTATTTTTTTTTATCTAGAGCCTTCCTTTTATTCTTTGGGATGTGGAACCAAACAGTACACCCAAAAATATTGAAGGAGACATCCGAGCTTTGAGCCGATCCATGCTTCTTCAGGAGTTAAATGGCCAAGAGCTTTATGAGGTGTGCAATTTTGAATATAGTTTGCACAGTTAATAGCTTATGCCCAAAAAACTTTTGGAAGATCTCTTGAATGGAGCATACAGTTTTCCATTTATTTCAATGTTCAATTTTTCCTCTCTACAATACCATTTTGCTGTAGATTATAGGAGACAAAATTCTGATGAATGATGCCATGAATTGATAGAAATATTGAACACTTATTACTGCAGTATTACCCCCATTATCTATGCAAATTTACTTGATGTTGTAAGAGGCCTGATTTTCAACTAAGGCTTTGAATATTTTAAAGTGGGATAGAACATCACTTTTGTATTTTAAGAAGTATACCCAAGTTCTTTTGGAAAAGTCATCAATGAAGGTTAGAGCATATTTTACTCCTTTGAAAGAAGGCTCTGGGAAAAACCTATGGATTAACTCTAGGAGGGATGAGGCTTTTAGAGAACCACTTAGGTTGAAAGGATCTTGATGTTGCTTTCGAAGAGCACATCCAGGGCATACTCCATAAATAGAAGAGACTTGAGGTAAACCTATTACCATTTCTTGGGTGTTCAATTTTTTTAGGTAGTTATAACTGAGATGACCAAACCTTTCATGCCAAATTTTACTTTCAAGATCTCCATGAGCCACAAAATAGGAGGTCCCTTATATATTTTTGAATCCTTTTAAGTGAAATAGGTGAGTGTTGTGATCAATATCTTCTTTGGCTATAAGAGAGTTGGGGTCTTGAAAGTCTCTTATCTCAACTCTGTTTGAAGAGAAGAGAACAATTTTTCCCTTTCCAGAAGTACAAATATGATAGACAAAGAGGATATTTGTTGAAATTTTTAGAACATAGAGAATATTATTTATAGATCCACCATCAATGGATATGTTGTCTTTTCCTTTTACTTAAATAAAGGAAGAGTCACCAACTTCTATGCTACATGTTGAACTTGAGGAGATAGAAGAGAATGACTCATCTGAAGAAGTCATGTGATGAGTTTCTCCAGAATCTAGGACCTAGTAATTATATGAAGTATTGGTGGTATTCCCTTGAATATTTAGGGATTTTCCTATCTATTTTTTATTGTCTATATTTTTATCCTTCATAGCTACCTCTAGTTGTAATCTTTTGCAGCATTTATTTTTAGAATGACCATTCTTTTTGCAGTGAGTACAAGTTATGGGATTCCTTTATTTATTTTTGAATTTTTCTTTAGTAGAGGTGGAGGCTACTAAGGATTTTGAGAAAGAGGAAGAGATATCATATTTTGCAAGTTTTTTTTCTTCCCTAGTTAGTCTATCACAAAATTCTTCTAAGGAGGGTATTTTAAAAGTTGCACCAAGAGCATCTTTTGTAGATAGAAAGGTGGTTGTAAATATTTGAAATACACAATTTAGTTTAGAAAGAATTAGATAAATGTATTCTTATTTAGTTTTAATCTTCCCATTGCCTTTGTATTGAGTGAGGGCTTCTTTGAATTTGGTGAGAAAGTCAACAATATTGCTGAAGTCTTCATGAGATAATGTTGTTAATTCTGCTTCTAGCTGCATTGATCTTATTTGATCTACTTTTCCAAACAAGTTATTTAGTTTATCCCAAATTTCATAAGGTGTTTTACAATCTGTAATGTGAAACCATAAGATTTCATTTACATTAGAGCTTATAATACCCATTGTTTCATACATCTTCCCTTTATGAACAAATTTTTCAAATTATTTTTCAAACTCAGGTTGCTGTTCTTCTAATAGGTGTGTGAGCCCTTTTTGAGAAATGAGATTTAATATTTTGGGTTTCCATGTATGGTAGTTATGATGAGTGAGAGGATCAATTGTATTCATTGAATTCAATTTGCCAAATAAAATTGAAGTGAACCTAAAATTCTCCCCTTTAACTTTAATTTAGAGAATGCAATGGATATTAGTGAACAAAAGCCTATAAGAAATACCAAATATATCAAAATACGTGCCCTAACGAGAGGGAAACTATAAGTAATTTTGAGGAGATTTGATATTAATCTTAGGCTAATGAGAACAAATATGCCAGACCTATATATATTTTCTCCTAAAATACCTACCCTTACGATAGGGAAACTATAAGTATTGAGTAGATTTGATACTTGGAACATAGGATTTTAATCAGCCAAACTCCTATATTGGTTATCTTAATAACCTACCCTTACGTGAGAGAAACTATAAGTTATTTAGAATTTCCAATATAGGTGTATAGTTGATTTAATATATTTGATCTTTAGGAATTTTTAAGAAAGGAATAATGAATTGAGAATAAAATAGATTAACAAGGATTGATTAAAGAGACATCCTCACTTAAATTCCTTTATCAATTTTTTTTTTTATATAAATTAAGAAACGTTTTGTAAAAAATTAATCAAAATAAGTTCATTAATATAGAGACCTATTGCAAGAAATGAAACAATAAAATAATATATATTAATGATATATCCTCACTTTTATCCACTAAAAAAATCTCTATATAATATTAAAGAACTTTGGAAAGAAAATTAATTAGAACAAAGTAAGTTGTTTAATATAGAAATTTGCTTTAAGAAGGAATTCAAGAAAGAATAAAGTATTTTTATTTAACATATTTAATGTATTAAGGAATGTAATTTGAAATCAATTATCCTCACTTATATTTCATTACCAATATTTATAAACAAATGACTTATAACAAAGGTAGTGAGGCAAAAATAAAAGAGGTAAAATTTGATGTAATAACAACCCCCCTCGATGCTATGATAGGTGAAAAAATGCACCTATAAAACCCCCCAAAACAAATTATATTATAGAGATTACAACTGTACTTTATATCTTCGAGCCAAGGAGATGCCAAAAAGAAAAGGATAAAATTTTTTGAAGTCTACAAATTTAAATAGAGATCAGATGTAATTTTTTATCTTAAAAAACTTAGCAGATATGAGCTAAAATTTAATTGATGTCAGATAGAGGATAAGAGGTAGTGAAGAAACGTTGATGTTGCGTCTATCAACAAACAAATGATTCCAATGGGTAGTGAGGAAGGATCTTTGAAAGGCTATGATTCGCTACACTAAGAGTTCAGTAGGGTAGAAAAATAAAATATTATAATGATACCTAAAGGGTCGGTGTCCATGATAAGCTGGATTGGAGCTTCAAAAAATATAAAATTTTAAAGGTTTGCTTCTTATCACTACACATGAAAGGTTAATAAGGAAAGTGAAATTTATAAAAAAATAAATAATTGAATACCACCTCTTTTTGCGATTACGATACATAGGGAAGGTGCCTTAGTACTTAGATAAGGCGTTGAGAAGATAAAAGTTTCGAAGTATGCCAAAAAGGAACATGCTAGAGAGGCTTTCAGGAATGAGGATGTTACAATCTTCATTTTAGTAGAGAGTTTTTTGTGGTTGCATATGCAAAACATAGGTAAGGCACCTGAAGTAGCAAGGAAGACGATGAAAAGAGAGGCTTCCTGAAAGATGAGAGGAAGGCAATGGCGCCACACACACAAATATATTCCTTAAAAATAGAAGATGTTAGGCATAAAAAAAACTAACACAAAGCATAGAACAAGTTCTGTTGAATATCCATCTATGACGCACTTGCAAAGATCCTAAAAGGACAGAAGACAATAGGCGCCACTAAAAAATCATTAGTAAAATACTTAAATGAAGAAACACTATTCAAAACAAGAGAATAGTATTATTTGAAAATTGTTAAGATGATTATATAACAAAAAAACTGAAGTTCTTCCTGAGTGTCGAAGGACAAAAAAATAGAAGAATTTCGAGTTGAATGAAGATTTTGAAATCATAAGATCTTAGAAAGATTGATATTTAATTAGGAAAATACCCATTTTATGAGTCGTAATCTCTATGCACGCCAATATAAGTGGTGGCCATAAGCCACTTTTCTAAAAAAATAAATGGACTTTGGTCTATTCAAAGTTAGACCAAAAGTCCATTCTATTTTGACGCGAGGAGCTCTTCTTCCTCTAATTAAAGATATTGCAAAGATATAACGAAATTCAAACTTCAATTAAAAAAAATTATATTTCCCACAAAAATATTAATGCCTACGAATATTTAGTCTCCACTTTTGAGTGATACCCAGTGATGGCTAAATGGAGCCGAAGCAAGTTGCGTTCGAGATGGAGAATTTGTTTTTAAAATATAGGCATACGAGGACACAAAAAATTGCAAAAAACAATGAGGAGAGTATTTGCATAACAACGTAAAACAATATTTATATAGATATTACCATGAGCAAATTCCTCAAAAAAAAATTGTAGATATAAAAAAAAAATCTACAATAGATATAAAATCTCTTTCTTTAAAAAAAAAAAACAAAATATAAGAGAGTAAGAACCATTTCCAGAGGTTGCCTTCAAGAGAGAATGCCTAGAAGAATCTATCCTACTCTGGTACCATGTTAGAATTTCTCAAGAGTAGAACTATAGAGCCTTACAATATTTGAAGAAACAAAATAGAACTGATTGATTATTCCATGGATCAAATTTATATAAATAATAATGTTGATGATTGAGATCAATTGGATTACAACTCATCAAATCTGATGTAGACTATAACTGAGAGTTCACTTGACTCATGAAGGAGTGGAAACTCAAGTAAGTATATCCTAGTAGAACTTATATAACAATATTAGGGTCTCTTAGGAAGATATTTTAGTGTTCCATTATACCTTCCCTCAAGACCTCCTTCTTGATCATGTGGAAAACATCAAATCTAGTCAAACTATCAGTTTTTGAGTTAATCACTACCTTATGATGTCCTGAATGACCTGTCCTCTTAGAGAAATTCCACCATGATCGATTCAAGGGTTTCTCCTCGTGATCGTTCTTAGTCATAAAACTAGTGTGTTGAGTTTCTAGCAGTGGTGTTGGTCTTTGGTCTGTTTCATTACTTCATAGATGTGTGTCTCTATTTCTCTTCTAGTGGAGCATATCATCTCCCAAAATTTTTAAGCTTTTTCTATCAATAAAAAAATGCTAAGCTTTGTACTATTTTGTTATTTCTTTTTTGATATAACTTTTTTTTGGTACAATTAAAAACAAAAGCAAAAATTCAAATTTATATTTGAAAAATAAGGATTACTAGAAAATTTGTGAAAAGAAGATAAAATTTTCTTTCCTTGAAAAAATTGAAGGACAATTAGCATCTTACCATTAATATTTATTTAATTTTAGAATTGATGTGTTGTTAGTGTTTTTTTTTTTGTTGTGTGCCTTTTATGGAGCTCTCTACAATATGAAATTTTTAATAGAGTTGTTTCTTTAAGAGAATTATGTTCATTTTAAAAATATATAATTTTGAAAACCTTGCTTTGTTAAATATTGTATAATTTGAAGGAAATAAAACGTTTACAATTTAAGTAGTTCTAAGTGCGAAGACATTCAAATCTTAAATAGAAGTCCAAAATTTTTTAATCTTGCAAGGAATAAAATTTTCTAATTAAAAATAAGTTTATTAGATACTATGATTTATCTATTACATTGTATTTTTTAATACAGTAAAATAATTATATAATAGACAAAATAAAAAAACAATTTAAAAATAATTATATAACATAAGAAACTCATAATAAATAAAAATTATTACAACTATATTTATTTTATATATATAAATGTTTAATTTTATGTATTTAAGTCAACTAAAATAATAAAATATTATATTAATATTATTATATTAAAATGTTGTCAATTAACTCATATTTAATGAAATATTTTTAAAAATATTTTTCATTCACTTTATATGAAATATATCCTGTATTTATAATATTATTTTAATTTAAAAAGAAAATATCATTTAATATATTACTTCTAAAATTAAATTTAAAAAATATTCAGATAAACCACTCTAATGAATTCTTGTCTTAGGGGACTACCCTTGGCTTCTCACGGGTTGAGTTTCAATCATAATTTAATGATAACCAAAAGTTCATGCAATTTAATGATGATAAGCAAAATTCCATCTAGGTGTAAAAATCCGAACAGAAATTGCATTGCATTGAGCTTGTTTAAATAACGTGTTACACTGCCGGGAATAGCAGATCTGTTACAGGAGTTGTAACAGTGCACTTAATAATGTAATACAAACAAAAAGTAAATATTACGCTAACATCCCCCCTTATTACATTATTTGGGTAAGAGGGTAACTACTAGCTATACTAACATCCCCCCTGATTACATCATTTTGCAATACAAAGAGAGCTGCGAAACAATTCAAATTTGACACGTGCAAGTGCCTTAGTGAAAATGTCTGCAACTTGAGCATCGGTGGGAATGTGTTGAAGCTGAATTCGGTGCTTTGGAACTTCATCTCGAATGAAATGACATTGTGTGTCAATGTGCTTTGTTCTTTCATGATGGACTGGATTCTTGACGAGGTTCAGAACACCCTGATTGTCGCAAAACAAGTGTATTGGAGATTTTGATGGATGGCCCATACTTGTCGTAATGCGACGCAACCATATCACTTCGCACACAGCTTCACGTGCGGCGCGATACTCGCCTCTCGTTGATGAAATAGAAACCGCCTGTTGCTTCTTGCTGTGCCAAGAGACAGGACCAGATCCCAGATGAAAAATGTATCCAGAAGTTGACTTACGATCATCAAATGATCCGGCATAGTCGGAGTCCGTGTATCCTTGCAAGAAGAATTTGTCGTTCTTCTTGTATTCTAGGCCATATTCCATAGTACCATGGACATAGTGAAGAACACGTTTTGCTGCTTTCCAATGAGTGGTCTTAGGCTCCTACATGAACCTCAAAAGATAGTTGACAAAAAATATGAGATCTGGCCTAGTATTGGTCAGATATATGAGACTCCCAATCAACCGTCGATAGAGAGTACCATCTACCTGAGGTGAATCATCATATCGTGATAACTGAAGTCCATTCTCCATTGGAGTTGCCATTGGCTTGCAATCAGTCATGCAATATTTTTCCAACAATGTCTTGGCATATTTTTTCTGAGACACTTTGATGGAGTGCTCCTTCTAGCTGAATTCCAGACCAAGACAATAATGGAGAAGTCCGAGATCTGTCATCTCAAAAGATTTACACAAGTTTCTTTTGACAGTAGAGATCATAGTTTCTGAACTCCCTGTAATGAGTAGATCATCAACATAGAGTACAAGAAACACTATCTCAGAACCCCTGTTTCTTGAAATAGAGGTTTGCATCTGACGGACATCTCTTAAATCCATGCTACATAAGGTGATTGTCCATTTTTATATACCAAGCTCAAGGAGCTTGTTTCAGACCATATAAGGATTTGACCAATTTGCAAACCTTCTGCTCTTGGCATTTCGCTTCAAATCCTTCTGGTTGAGTCATGTAGACTTCTTCTTGGAGATCACCATTTAGAAAGGCACTTTTGACATCCATCTGGTGAACTTTCCACCCATATTGAGCTGCCATAGCACACATAACTCGAATTGTGGTCATCCGAGAAGTAGGTGCAAAAGTTTCCTCGTAGTCAATGCCTTCCTTTTGAGCATAGCCCTTTGCAACAATACGGGCCTTATGCTTATCAATTTTTCCATCTGCCTTGTACTTGAATTTATATACCCATTTGCAGCCAATGGGTTTCTTTCCATGCAATAGATCAACAAGCTTCCAAGTTTTATTTTTCATCAAAGACTCATACTCTGTATCCATAGCGGCCTTCCACTGAGGCTCACTAAGAGCATCTTGCACTGATGCAGGTTCAATATCATCTATGGTAGACATGAACGCCCTGTCATCATCAATATCCATATCCTCTACTTCTATACGTGGAGTTATAGAAAGTTCCTCAAAAGATTGACAAAGATCATCAACCTCACCAGTTTCTTTGGCTTCTTTTTCCTTTTGAGCCATACTGCATGTACGAGGTCTATCCAAATTCAAATTGGGAGGAGTGGATAAATTTGAGTCTCTGATTGTATTTGTACACCATTTTGGATTCTTCTTCGGTGGTGTTGAAGAAGATGTAGAAGGACCTCCTGTCTGTGTTGACGAAGGAATCATCTCTTCCTTAGATTCCACAATATCTAGGTGTACTTTAGATGTGCTCAGTGATGTGAAAGCTACATCAAAGACAACATCTCTCGCTGACATGAATTTTCTTGGTCAAAGGATCTATCAAACGATATCATTTAGAGTGCTCATCATAACCAAGAAAAATACATCTCAGTGTTTTCTCATCTAGCTTCTTCCTTTTCTCTTTTGGTATGTGTATGAAAGCGTGACATCCAAAAATACATAGATGAGATATGGAGGGTTTTTGACCACTCCATGCTTCCTATGGAGTCATTCCTTTTAGGGCCTTTGTGGGTGCCCTATTCAACATATATACTGCAGTGATGACAGCTTCTGCCCAATATTGTTGCCCAAGAGTAGCTCCTATGAGCATACAACGAACCATTTCCATGATAGAACGGTTCCTTCTCTCAAGCAACTCCATTTTTCTCGAGGAGTATAGGCAGCTTGTTAACCTGTCTCTTGATTCCATGCTTATCTAAGAATGCAAAAAATTCTTTAGAGGTAAACTCTCCCCCTCGATCTGAGTGGAGGGTTTTAATAGAAGCTTCTGACTCCTTCTCAATGGATTTCTTGAACTGCTGGAAGAATGTGAAAGCTTTGGATTTCAGTTGGAGAAAGAAAACCCACATCTTTCGTGAGTAGTCATCTATGAATAACTGAAAGTACCTCTTCCCTCCATAACTGTTGGGTGTGAAAGGACCGCACAGATCGGTGTGAATTAACTCCAAAGGTTTTCGTTCTCTTGTTGAGCTCTTCTCAAATGGTACTCTATGTCGCTTTCTCGCTAAGCGACCAAAGCACACTGGCAATGTGGCAGAAAGTGAAGGAAGACCCTTTACCATCTCATACTTACTGATCTCAAGTAAGTAGCCAGAACTAAGATGCCCATATCTCTTGTGCCATAGGGAAGTTGCCTCCTTAGTAGAGACAGTCATGGCAACATGTGGAGTAGAGATAGCATCTAGGGCAAATAAGCCGTGCTTATATGAAGCTGTTGCAATCTGCTTACCCTTCCTGGTAATAGTACAACACTTCTTGCCATTCTCAACATGAAAGTTGACAACCATATTTCTATCTAAGATTTGTGTGACTGACAACAAATTGTTAGCCAATCTCGGAACATAGAGGACTTTTTCAATCTGACATTTGCCATCAGGAAGAGTGACTGAAACTGTACCCTCTCCCTGAACCCTGTAGGTTTTATCATCAGCAATGGTGACAGGTTTGCCCTCTTTGGCCATGAATGATTCAAACCACGATCTGTCGCCAGTAATATGTTTGCTAGCTCCAGAATCGACATACCAAACAGGATCCCTCTATGTGGAATCTATGGTAGTCATGAGCACCTTGTGTGCCAATTCAGAATCTGAGTCAGATTCTTCAACAACAACATTCACCTAGGGTTGCTTGTTTTTATTTTATGGTTTGTTTTGGCCTTTTCGCTTGTTCTTATGCCAACACCGTTGGTGTCATGGTTGTCTTTCTCACAGATCTTGCACCACCTCTTCTTCTATTGAGGTTGTTTTCCTTTTCCTTTCATGTCCTGTTGAGAATTTCCTCCTTTCTGAAAGTTTCCTCCTTTCTGCCCATTACCTTTCTTCCTAGAACCCTGCCTGTTGGTGTATAGGGCTGTATTGGAAGAATCATCCTTGTGAAGTTGGCATGCCTCTTGTTGTTGAAGCAGATTGACCAAATCGATGTAGGTAATTTGTCGTTGAGACACCTAGATGGAGGTGATCAACATATCAAATGAAGAAGGTAAACCTCTCATCACAATTGAAACGAGAAGCTTTTCATCCATAGAATCTCCCAAAGAATTCAATCTCTCTTTCAATTCAGACACTCTACACAGAAAGAGTTCAACTATTTCACCCTGTCTCAAACTCAGGTTATGAAGTTGTTGTTGAATATGAAGAATGGTGGAATCATTATTTCTCTCATAGATGGTTTGAAGGGCATCCCATGCCTCTTTACCACTTGCTTTGTCAGCTATATGAGGTTGCACTTCATCTGAAATAGCAAACAAAATGAGCACCTTTGCTTGACTGTATTTCTTGTCAAAATCTATCTGATCAGCAGAAGGAGTTGTGGATCCTGATGCTGGTGAAGGCCTAGATGTTACTCCAATAAAAATATCCCATAAATCTTCCATTTGGAGAATTTCCTTCATCTTATGTTTCCATGGTGTATAATTTGGACCTTTCAATAACTGATGAGGATCAGTCATCAACTTTGCAACTGCGGCCATAGTGAAGGTTCCTTATAACACCAATTGGTCCCCCTTTCGATATACATTTTGCTAGGCCGTTATACCGTAAAAAATACCCGCCCTTATGTGAGGGAAACTATAGGTATTTAGAAAGATCAACAAAAATCACCCGCCCTTACATGAGGGAGACTATAGGTGAGTTTTAGAGATCATACGATACGTGGAACATAAGCAAGATGTGAAAGGGAATCGCCTTGTTGATGGCACCTACCATAGAAGATTCTTCTCATGCGTGGGGCGTAACTTCCCCTAAACACTATGAAGAATACTTCGTCAGGATTTAAGCCTAAACACAAGAGAGATTAAGGGTAGTGGATGGAGTAAAAAAATGCAAAAATGGCAAACTTATCTCTCCCCGACGATTTATAGAGAACAAGCTCAGACGTCGTTGTAGCAGCTATATTAGGCGACGGATACGATGAGCGCAATCATGACAACTTTACCTGTAAGTGCTGGCCAGAGGTATCACAAATACCGAACACTGCAGTGCAATAAATTGCACGGATGGGTTTTAATTATTCCGGGGACTTAGGGAGTGTATTTGATTTTTTTAACTTTTAATGAAGTAGTGCAAAAATAAAATATGCAACATACAACATAAAAAGTGCCCACAAGAATTAACCCTCCAGGTGTCGGACACAGCCAAAAATGCACCTTTACAATTCACCAAATTGCTTTTTCAGAAAATTACTCACATTCCCCCTTTGATTTTTTGAAAAAAAATATCCCCCCTTAAAAAAATTCTCTTTAACAAAGCATTTTAATAATTATTATGTATTTAAAGTTAAAATAAATAATTTTAATTTATATAGTTTTAAAAAATTATGAAAAAATAAATTAAAATTAAATTTTAATTTATAAAGTTTTAAAACTATAAAAAATAAATTAAAATTAAAAATTTTAACTAAAAAATAATAATTAAAAAAAACTTTGAAAAAAAAAATTATACCTTTGAACCCTCGACCTCCAGGCTCCCAGAGCCTTACCGCACGGCTCATGACCACGTGAGCCAGCGGGCTGATCCGAAAGGATCAAGGGGCCCCATCGTATTTGAGGAGGGTCCTCAGCCTGCTGCCCGAGCGCAGCTTCCTCCTCCGCAGCGGACTCCTCTGCAAATCGCGGCCTCACTGCTGCTTCGTCACGGCTACCGTCGCGCGTCGGGGTTTTGTTTTGTTTTTTTTAAATTACCGTGGGGGGGGGGGGCGCACTCGTGTTCCTCTTGCAGCGCTACAGCGCTGCATCCCGGGACGTGGCAACGATGCACTACGTTCCAGCATTCGCATGCGGCTACGCGCGTTCAACTGATGGGGGGGGCTGCGTTGGGTGCGCGCGTTCAACGGGGGGCGGGGGGCGCGACGTCCGCGTGGCACTAGACGTCATTGCATCCAGCGGGGGGGGACGGACGTCCGTGACGTCCGCATGGCGCTGGACGTCGATGCGTCCAGCGGGGGAGGGGGGGCGGGGAAGGGGCACGTTTGCGTGGCGTGCGCGGCGTCCAGCGGGATGCGCGTGCGGCGTCCAGAATTTGGGCGCGCGCGCTGCGTCCTGCGGGGATGCCTGCGCTGCGTCCAAAGCAGGGAAGGACGCACGCTCTGCGTCCTACGGGATGTCTCGCAATTTTTTTTTTTTTTTTTTTAAATTAATCACGCGATGGCGTGATTAAAAAAATCACGTCACGAATTTTTTATTTTTTTTAAATTTGCACTGTTCAGGGGAAATAAAATGCGTTCAGAAAAAAATGCACAGCAACCTTCTCCCAGCAAACAGCTTCCGCCTCTAGCCTTCTCTCGCTCTCACCCTTCACTGTTCTACAGAAAAATTGCCGTAGCAATCTGGCTCTGATGCCATGTAAAAATCCGAACAGAAATTGCATTGCATTGAGCTTGTTTAAATAACGTGTTACACTGTCGGGAATAGCAGATCTGTTACAGGAGTTGTAACAGTGCACTTAATAATGTAATACAAACAAAAAGTAAATATTACGCTAACACTAGGCACTCTTAAGATTGTTTTTGATTTAAATGAGGACATGTGATGGGGATCCAAACTTGCTCAATACCACTTGATGGAGATCCAAACTTGCTCAAATCAATTCTCATTCAAAAACTTGGAAAGATTCCCTGACAAACCCTCATTCTGTGGCTATATAGCCAAAAAGCCCTAAAAACTGAAATGAGTCAGATGGGGCCCAAAATTGGAGTGCGCATCTCTATTACAATAGACAAGCCAAAAATAAAGTTTCTAGTACTAAATCTAAATACATTAGGAGATATTAACCTCCGAACAGCTCAAAAAGCATAAAAAACTAGGTAAATAATTTTAAAACCTAATTTTGGGGCACTAGATGATGGAATTTGGCCCCAAAAACTGGATTTTTTGGACAAACAGAACTCTAAGGAGTCATATTTGTTTAGAACTCTCCCAACTATCTCCCTGTAAAATTTCACGTCAAACGGAGCTACGGTTGAGAAGTTATGGCCTCAACAATTTTGTTGGATGCTCCTACATCAACGTGAATCGTTTCTTTTGGTAGTGATGGAGTTCATTTCTTTGGGGTTGATTATTCTTGTTAATTATCAGATGGTGTGAGTTTTTTTGGTTGTTTTATTTTTTTGTGAGTTGGTGTTGTTTTGTTGTTGGATGATTAAGCTGAATTTTCATCTCAATTATGTATGGTGATTATTCTTTTGGTTAATTTGGTTGTTGATCCCTATTGGAATCTTACTATTTATTTTTTTCCTCTAAAAATGATTGTTTAGGTTTATGGGACCCTTTCCAAACTCTTACCATTTAATTAATAAAAAATACATCTAAATTAAATATATTATTCATTTTTTATTGTTTTACTTTATAGACCCTCTCAAAACCTTCATCATTTAACTAATAAAAAATACATCTAAATTAAATATATTATATTTTTTTGGTTAGTGTGAAAAACCCCTACAACGTATAAAATTGAGCAGGCTCCCCCAACCATGATCCCTCTTAAAGAAGATATCTATGCTTTTAACACAACCACCACCTACCCACCACCTCACACACCAAACCATACACCTCAAACCTCATGAATAAATATATCATCACTTCGAATATACAATGAGTATGAAAATGTACTAATTTAAAGTCAATTATTTTAGCGTTTAATTCATGAAATTTCCATTTTTGTATCTGTCCTAGCATAAGGACTTGAGATAATATTCAACAATTTTTTTCTTGGGCATTTTTTATATTTATGATTGAATGTTTTTTTATTTGACCATATGCAAGGTATATGTGGATGTTTTGGATGATTACCTCCTCAAGCAACGAATTGATGACAAAGGAAATGATGACAAACAATGAGACGGTTGATGAAGAGAATGGCAAAATGTGTAAAATTGGGAATGAAAATGAGTGAAAGTGATGTTTGGACAGAGTTTTGGATGCAATTGTGGGAAAATGGTAGGTTTTGAAGGTCGTTTGGTAGGCTCGCATGATTACTGTGTGAACCGGGCAGTTCGCACGTGTGGGGTGCGCACTTGCACGAATGAGTTTTTTAAAGGGAAATTTGGATTTTTGACGTCATTTTTTGCATGATGACGATGGTGGAGAGGCAGAGGAGAGAAATTAAACTAAACGGAGTGTTGTCTATGGGTGAAACAGATGGAACGGAATGGTGAGTGCATCAGCGAGCACGAGTTCGAGGGCGGGAATGCCCGAGGTAGGCGTACTTTTCTTTCTTGGTAACTATGCTTTGTTGGTAGGGTTTTAAAAAGAATTTTTTTGCTTTAAACACCATGAAATGAGGGTGGGGTTAGGAATTGGTTGTAATTCATGCACAATGTGTTAAAATGGCTAAATGGGTATCTAGATATGCTTTCTGTTTTTGGATGTGACTTTTTGGCATGTGGGAAAGCAGGTAAAGGACATGATGCAAAAAATGGAATGAAACATAAATGCATGTGAAAAATGATGTGTGGAATGTTTGCATTGGCCAAATGGGTATTCGGATTTGTGCTTGCATGAATGATTTGACATTGTTTTGACTGCTTTGTGTTGCATGCTTGAGTAGGGTTTTGCCTTGTTTTTCTCACCATTTGACACGTGTTTTGTCATTTTTTGCATGAGTATTTGATACGACCGGAATGTACATGAAATTATACACCCGACCATGTAATTTGTTTTTTTTGTTCCAGAGGTTCACACGTGTGAGGTGCGAATTGATGGTTCACACGTGTGGGGTGTGAACCAATTTTTTTTTTTTTGGGGGTGCGAATTGATGGTTCACATGTGTGTGTATGTGGAATAGATACAATGAATTATTAAGCATATATATACAAAAAAATATAGATTTTTCGAGTGATGGAAAAATATTTAAAATGAATGCGTTTATTTTACATTCCTAATTAAAAATTTAAATAATTAAAAAATATATATTTTTTTAAATTTAAAAAATCAAAACATGGCTCTAATCCTGCCTCTTGAAAAGGGGTTTTGGACATCACTCTAGTATGCTAGCATGTGCATGTTTTAATTCTCATCGCATGGTTTTAACAATGAATATATGCAGATGCCTACATAGATGCAAAAAAGTGAGAATTTATGTACAAGGTTGCCCCAGTGTTATGGACAATGGGATGGGGCTTGATGTTGAGTAATGTGAAAATGGAAAAAAATGAAATGAAGAAAATGGGAGAAGAAATGAAAATTATCAAGGTATGTAGCCTCTGGAAGTGTGACCATACAACATTGACGAGTAACGATAAGGGAAAAAGATAAGATATTTAGTCGCTCGAAGTGTGACCATACAACATTGACGAGTAACTAGAAGAAAATAAGGAGATGAAAGGAAGAAAGAGAAGGGGAAAATGAAAGGTATGTAGCCGCTCAAAGCATGACCATACAAAATTCACTTATAGAAGAAGTAGAGAAGGGAGAAAAGATATGGAGCAAGTAGATTTAAATGTAAATGCAAGTAAACTTAGTGCCGCAAACCGACAGAAATGGTGATATTGTGTTTGTGCTTTTTTTTTTATTTTGTTGTGTGTTTTTTTTTTTTGAATTATATACATATATATACAAGTGATGATGAGTTGTAATGCCTAAAAATAGGCATAAAATACTCGCAATTGAATAATGTTAACGGGCTCAAGTTCAGAAATACCTTCCAATGTGGCCAGATGATATGTCCCAGATCCAAATTTATGAGTAACCATATAAGGTCCTAGGCAATTCGGTGCATATTTGTCACGTAGATGGCGCTGTTGGCTAGTAATTTGTTGGTTTTCTTTGAGGACAAAGTCTCCAACTTGAAATTCACGTTGGTGCACCTTGGAATTTTAGGCATGTTGGATATGGTCTTGATAAACTCACATGTTTTCAATAGCATGAATGTGACGTCCATCCAACGAGATCAATTGGTCAAGTCAAGCCTAATGAGTTGTATCACCATCAATGAATTCTTGCATAGAGACCCGTAAAGATGGAATTTTAAGCTCCAAGGGTATGATGGCCTTAGTACCATATACATGGGAAAATGGGGTTGCCCCAGTTGGAGTGCGAATACTCATACGGTATATCCATAGTGCTAGTGGCATTTGATTGTGCCAATCACGGTGTGACTTTGTGACAATTTTGCGAAGAATGGCATAAATGGTTTTGTTGGTAGCTTTTAATTGGCCATTACCCTATGGGTAGTATGAAATCATATTTGGGTGGTGCGGTTAATGGTTCCTCCCTATCCTTGGATTGTTGTTGGAGATTTTAATGCTATCATCAGTTTGGAGGAGAAAAGAGGTGGTGTGGGTTCTATTGGACATACATATTTGTCCCTTAATGATAATATCAATTTATGAAACCTTGAGGATATTAAACCTGGTAATGGTATATTTACTTGGAGTAATAGGAGATGTGGTACTAAGGCTAATTCCAAGAGATTGAATTATTTTTTGGTTTCTCCTTTCTAGATCAGTAATAATTTACAAATCAACTTGGAAATGTTGGATTGGAGAGGTTCTGATCATTGGCCTATAAAGCTAAATGCCATTCACCAGGGAGTTTATAGGAAACTTTCCTTTAAATTTTAGTTTATGTGGTTTTAGAAGCCTTCTCTACATAATTTAATGAGATTTTAGTGGTTACATGGTAGGCCTACTCATGGAACTACTATTTTCTATTTTTTTAAGAGTCTCTCGTATGTGAAATATCAACTTAAGAAGTGGGATAGGTAGATTTTTGGGGCTAAGTTAGATGCTAAAGAGAAGGTAGATGCTATTTGAAATGATCTAAAATACGCTAAGACATTCATTCAATATCAAAGAATCTATTGTAATTGTATTGATAATTATAAAAAGGATTACAAGAACTGATATCCTTTTACAATCTTGCCCTGAGGGCTACAATGGGGTCTTCCCTAAGGAAGCCCTTTCATATGTGGTACAAAGACAACACGATTCATCTTTTTAGGTTCCTTGATGTAGGTGGGCTTCTTTATCGTGAGCCACCACTTGTTGGAGATGTTTCCTTGTGCTATGCTAGAACTGTAAACCTGCAAAATCCTATTAGTGTATTGGGGGGTCTGCCTCAGTCAAACCCTCTAGTTATGAAGACAAAAGACTAATAAAAAGTGCTCAAAACATGAAATAACTTGCTAAAAACAACACAAAACATAAAATTATGCTATTATTACCTATCTAAGCAATTTTGGTACCTGTTGTAGAGGTTTGCACTCTAGGGGTGTGAACCAATTGGTTCGCACCTTAGGGGTATGAATTGGTCCTTTTTCGACTAGACTTCTCAGACATCTTCTTTGGATGTCCTGAAGTGGTTCTTGACTTGATTTTTATCTGGTTCAACTTTTGAAAATGAACTTTTTGGTAGAACTATCAACCTATCTCACTCACAAAATAGTGTTATGAAAGAGACAAGTTGATTGTGATGCTCGTACGATGGATGTGTGATGGATGTAATGGCAATAGTGATTTTGACAGAGTTTCGGTAAGAAAAATTTGGTTGTTTTTTTCTAAAAGGTGAAAATGGCCTTCTATTTATAGAGTGGACCAAGGTGAGACAAAATGGATGAGGTGTCCCCTGTGAGGTGGCAATGGTGAGGTGTCCACCAAAGAGGTGTCCCAGGTCATAATTGAGGTTGGGTGAGAGAATCCCTCACCCATCCAAAAGTAATAATAATTTAGCAAAAATATCAATTTGTCATTAATACTCAACTTTATTGAAATATATTAGGATTAGACAATGATTTTTGTGTGCAAAAGGCTCCATCTTGCATTAATGACCCAGGGGGATGTGAGGTGGAGAAATATCTGGGTGGAAAGGTGGCAGGGCTAGATTAGGCTAGGCTAGGTGAGGTGGAAGGCTAGGCTAGTCAAAGTAGACTAGGTGAGGTGGAGGCTTTTAATTAAATCAATATTAGATCTAATTAAGTATGTAATTAGCCATAAAGCATAATTAGACCAAAATGTTGAATTTTTTACACCATAAAGTGCATTTTTAACCATGGTAAAGGTTTCAACCTTAGTTGAGTTGGCATGAGGTCACATGAGAACCTATGGTTAAGCGTAGGAAGGGGCTTGGCTAGCCCAAAGGGGCTAATGATGATGAATAGTGATTTTAGCCAATTTATGCAATTTTTAAAGGCTTTACAAATTGATTGATCGTGGAAATGGGGAGAGGACCAATGTGAAACTTTTAGTTGTCTACATTTTACCCCTTTCATACTAGATTGTGTGAAACTCATTTTAGTACAAAAATTGATGATGTGGATTGATAAATTATGGAAGATTGCGAGAGAGATATGCATTGATAAAAAGTGGTTTGTGAATGATTGCTTTTGGAGGAAAGTGTATGATTACCTTGTATTGATCAATTATAAATGCTTCAATTTTGGATGGACAAATGCCTTTGATAATGTTTGATTTTGATTGATTGATGAGCTCTTTTGACAACATTTGATAGATTGTTGGAGCCATGGGATAGAACTTTCAAGAGATTCATTCACAAGTGGTCTTATGACCGCCACTATGAATATTATAATCCATGAGGTGTCTATAGTCAGAGGCATTTGGAGCCTATCAAACATTGATTTGTTTTTGGATTGGATTTTGATCGAGAAGAGAAATTTCCTTGTTTTGTATCTGTCCTAGCATAAGGACTTGAGATAATCTTCAACAAAATATTTCTTGGGCATTTTTTATATCCATGATTGAATGTTTGGTTATTTGACCATATGCAAGGTATATGTGGATGTTTTGGATGATTACCCCCTCAAGCGACGAATTTATGACGGAGGAAATGATGATCAACGATGAGACGGTTGATGAAGAGAATGGAAAAATGTGTAAAATTGGGTATGAAAAAGAGTGAAAATGATTATTGGGCATATTTTTGGATGCAATTGTAGGCAAATGGTAGGTTTTAAAGGTCGTTTGGTAGGTTCACATGATTACCGTGTGAACTGGGTGGTTCACACGTGTGGGGTACGAAATTGCACGAATGGGGTTTTAAAGGGAAATTTGGATTTTTGACGTCATTTTTTGCATGATGACAATGGTGGAGAGGTGGAGAAGAGAAAGGAAACAAAATGAAGTGTTGTTGGTGGGTGAAACAGATGGAACAAAATGGTGAGTGCATTAGCGAGCATGAGTTCAAGGGTGGGAATGCCCGAGGTAGGCGTATTTTTCTCTCTTGGTAACTATGCTTTGTTGGTAGGGTTTTAAAATGAAACTTTTTGTTTTAAACACCATGAAATTAGGGTGGGGGTAGGAATTGGTTGTAATTCATGCACAATGTGTAAAAACAACCAAATGGGTATCCAAATATGCTTTCTCTTTGTGGATGTGACTTTTTGGCATGTGGGAAAGCGGGTAAAGGGAATGATGTGAAAAATGGAATGAAATGTAAATGCATGTGAAAACCGATGTGTGGAATGTTTGCATTGGACAAATGGGTATCCAAATTTGTGCTTGCATGCATGATTTGACTTTGTTTTGACTACTTTGTGTTGCGTGTCTGGGTAGGGTTTTGCCTTGTTTTTCTTTTCGTTTGACATGTGTTTTATCATTTTTTACATGAGTGTTTAATACGGATGGAATGTAAATGAAATTCCACACCCGACCATGTAATTTGTTTTTTTGTTATGGAGGTTCACACGTATGAGGTGCAAACTGGTGGTTCGCACGTGTGGGGTGCGAACCAATATTTTTTTATGTATGTATGTGTGTGCATGTGGAATAGATACAATGAATTATTAAGCATGTATATACACAAAAAATACATATTTTTTGAGTGATGGAAAAAATAATTAAAAATTTAAATAATTAAAATAATTTTTTTTAATTAAAACAAAAATCAAAATATGGCTCTAATCCTGTCTCTTGAAAAGGGGTTTTGGAAATCACTCTAGTATGCTATCATGTGCATGTTTTAATTCCCATCATATGGTTTTAACAATGAATATATGCAGATGCCTACATAGATGCAAAAAGTGAGAATTTATGTACAAGGTTACCCCAATGTTATGGACAATGGAATGGGGCTTGAAGTGGAGTAATGTAAAAATGGAAAAATATGAAATGAAGAAAATGGAAGAAGAAATGAAACTTATCAAAGGTATGTAGCCGCTCGAAGCGTGACCATAAAACATTTATGAGTAACAAGAAGGGAAGAAGATAAAAAAGTAAATGGAAGAAAATAAACCCATCAAAGGTATGTAGTTTCTTGATGCATGACCATACAACATTAACGAGTAACTAGAAGAAAATAAGAATGAGAGGAAAGGAAGAAATAGAAGGGAAAAATGAAAGGTATGTAGTCACTCGAAGCATGACCATACAACATTCACTTATAGAAGAAGTAGAGAAGGGAGAAAAGAGGTGGAGTAAACATATTTAAATGTAAATGCAAGTAAACTTAGTGCCATAAAATATCAGAAATGGTGATATTATTTTTGTGCTTTTTGTTTTTTTTTGTTGCATGTTTTTTTTTTGAATTATATACATATATATACAAGTGATGATGAGCTGTAATGCCTAAAACTAGGCGTAAAATGCTCGCAGATGAATAATGTTAACAGGATCAAGTTCAACAATACCTTCCAATGTGGCTAGATGATATGCCCTAGATCCAAATTTATGAGTAACCATATAAGGGCCTAGCCAATTTGGTGCAAATTTGTCACATAGATGGCACTGTTGGCTAGTAATTTTTGGTTTTCTTTGAGGACTAAGCCTCCAACTTGAAATTCACATTAGTGCAACTTAGAATTGTAGGCATGTCGGAGATGGTCTTGATAAAATCGCATGTGTTTAATAGCATGAATGCGATTTTCATCCAACAAGATCAATTGGTCAAGTCGGGCTTGACGGGTTGTATCATCATCAATGTATTCTTGGATAGATACCCGTAAATATGAAATTTCAATCTCCAAGGGCATGATGGCCTTAGTGCCATATACAAGGGAAAATGGGGTTGCCCCAGTCAGAGTGTGAATACCCGCATGGTATACCCATAGTGCTAGTGGCATTTGATTGTCCCAATCATCGTGTGACTCTGTGACAATTTTATGAAGAATGGCGTAAATGGATTTATTGGTACCTTCTACTTGGCCATTACCCTATGGGTAGTATGGAGTAGAGAAACTATGTTGTATGCTGAATTTATGATATAATGTGCAAATATTATTGTTCTTGAAGGGAGTGCCATTGTTGTGATGATTTTGGATGGGATGCCAAAATGATAAATGATGTGTTGTGTGATGAAATCAAAAATTTTGGGACTGGTCATTTGAACTAGAGGAATGGTATTGACCTATTTCGTAAAGTATTCAGTTGCCATAATGATAAAATTATGATTGGTAGATGAGGACGGTGTGATTTTGCCGATGAGATCCAAGCCCCATTGTGAAAAGGGCCACATTGATCGGATAGGTTGTAGAGCCTAAGAAGGTAAGTGTGTGATATTGGCATGATGTTGGCATTTAACATACTTTTTGACATAGGCAAAATAGTTATCCTCCATTGTAGACCAGTAATAGCCCATCCATATAATGTATTTGGTGATAGCCATGCCACTAAAATGGCTAGCACAAGTAGCATCATGAGCTTCTTGAGTAATGCATTGGGATTTGAAAGGCTCAAGATAGTGTAATAAAATTCCATCATAAATTTGCTTGTATAGGATATCACCTAGCAACGTATAGCGAATGGCACGTAATTTAAAAGCTTTTTTATGAGTATGATTTAGGTTAGGTGGGATAATACCAAGATTTATGTAGTCCTTGACTTGGGAAAACCATGGGTCATGTGGTTGAGCTTCGACGATATTGATGCCATCGTCATGAGAAGGCGGATTGGTAGAAATTATGGAATGGAAAAGGGTGTAGATGGACATGTGTTGTGTCAAAAAGTGGATTTTATGGAATGAGGGAGCCTAGTGAGGCCATGGTATCGACAAAATAATTTATAGATCATGGAGTGGTGGTGATGTCATACCATTCAAATTGGGCCAATAAATTGTCAACTACTTGTTTGTATTGTTGCAAGACTGGGCAACAACATTACCATTCTCCCTTGATTTGATTAACAATGAGGAGGGAGTCACTCAGGTGATGAATGTGCATAGAAAGGGCTTGCTTTAGGCCAAGGATAAGAGCTTCATACTCAACATTGTTATTGGTTCAAGGAAATCCTAATTTAAAGGAAAAGTGGAGAGGCTCCCCATGTGGTGTGAAAAAAGACTATTCCTAGACCCCTAGTGTGTGTACAATGGGAGCCATTGAAGAACAAGGTCAATTTTGTAGTAGATTCAGGATCGAATAGCTCTTTGGCTTCACTTATATGAAAAACTAAATCATCGAGAAGTTGGATAAGCAATGGTGCATCACTAGGCAACGGAGCCTCAGCTAGCTGGTCAACAATGACTTGGACTTTGATGGATTTTTTACTGATGAATTCGAGATCAAATTTTGTGAGGAGCATGATCCATTTGGAAATTTGACTATTGTGGCAGCTCTTACCCATCATGTAGCGAAGTGGGTTATCATGGAAAACTACATAGGTAGTATGGTAAATCTTGTAGTGTCGCAGCTTTTGGGTAGAAAAGACAATGGCAAGGCAAAGTTTATCCATATAAGCATACCATATCTCATAATAAATCAATGTATGACTGATATAGTATACCACTTGTTCTTGGTCATGTTCATTATTTTGATCAAGAAGCATGCCCAATGCGACATCGATGGCAAAAATGTACAGGTGGAATGGGTGATATAGATGGGGTGGAATGAGGATGGGTGGAGATGTAAGGTATGGTTTGATGTCATTAAAGGTAGCTTGGAATTTACTATCCCATTTAAAGGGGACTTCCTTATTTAAAAGATGATTGAATGACTAACACTTGTCTAAAAGTTGGGCGATGAATCACCGTATGGATTGGATCTTTCCTTGTAATCCATGTAATTGTTTTAGGTTTGTAGGGGGAGGCATGTCAAGAATAGCTTGGACTTTGGTTGGATCAACTTTAATGCCTTTCTGTGAAATGATGAAACCTAAAATTTTTCCAGTGGTGACACCAAAGACACATTTCTTTGGGTTTAATAGGACGTTATGCTCTAAGAGGTGATAAAATATTTGACTCATGTATTCAAGATGTTGACCACAAGTTTTAGATTTTGTGATAAGGTCGTCAACATAGTCTTCAACAGTTTTTTTCATCATATCATGAAATATGTAGGTCATGGTGCATTGATAGGTTACTGCAGCATTTTTGAGACCAAATGGCATAATATTGTAACAAAAGGCCCCCTAGGAGGTCATGATTGGCTTGACACAAATTTTATTATAACCTAAAAATCTATCCATGAGTGATAGTATTTCATGTCTGACTGTAGAATCGACCAAAGTGTCGATATTAGGGAGTGGAAAATTATCCTTGAGATAATCTTTGTTAAGATTCCTAAAATCGATGCAAATGCAGATACCCCCTTTGGGTTTTATGATGGGAGCTATGTTTGAACCCCAGTCAAGATAATCAATAGATACTATGAAATCAACATCGAGGAGTTTATGTAACTCTTGTTTAACCATAAGCACAATGGTGGGATGCATGCGACACAACTTTTGTTGAACAGGTTTGGTAGTGTCATTAAAGATAAGGTTGTGCATGACTAATGATGGGTCAAGGCCAGACATATCCGTATAGGACCATGCGAACACCTTAATGTAGTGCCTAAGGAAATTGGTATAAATAAAACACTCTTCTTCGGATAAACTGGTGGTAAGGTAGATGATGTGAGGGTTTTATAGATCATTGCCAATGTCAAATTCAATGGTATCCTCAAAAAGCATGTGAGAACCGTCATAAATTTGGGTGGGTGTAGGAATGAGGTGGAGGTCATCAATGGACTATGGAAGCTAGAATTCATTATCTAGATAAATATCTGTATGATTGATCCATGGTAGGTGAGGTGGGATGGTAGGTAATGGTGCATCAGCAAAGTGCAGCATGTATGGAATTGGAAGGTATTCAACGATGATGGGGGTTTAGGAGATATCATCTAGAATTATTAAATCAAATACAGGGGGTGGGATGTATGTGGGATGATTTAGATATTGTAGCAGAGCACAATTCAACAGATATCATATTGATCGAAGTGCTAGATATAGGATATGTAGGTGATGAGGGCTAGGATGAATAAGAGGAGGATAGTAATGAATCTAGAAAAGGTTGATTTTGAATGGGATTTAACACCATAGGGAAGAATGGAGTGGGTGGTGGTAAGTCTTGAATGGGGAAGAATGGAGTAGCCTATGGTGGTGAAGAAGGAGGATCTTTAGGTAAAGGTGGATCAACTATGAGCAGTGGATCAAGGGATAGAGAGGTGAAGTGGTGAGCAAGGGTTTTGACTTCATGGGGAGAAAGAGGATCATGAGGTGGATATGGTGGAAAGAATGTGGATGGAATATCAATTGTGAAATGTGGGGAAGAAATACATGCCGAAGGATTAAGTTAAAATTTCTCATCAAGCAAGAGGTTTACATGATCGAGATTCAGATTTCAAAATTCATGCTCGAGTGTACTGATTGTTAGGGAATGGTAACCAATGCCTGATCGGTCCATAGGTTTGCATGGGGTAGGATGAATGTAGGTGTGACACCCCTATTCATATTTCCCAAGGCCATAACCATTCCAGTTATACATACGTAAATAATTCCATGCAAAATATAGATTGGACATGCGATCAAGGTTACCATAGAATTGATTTTGTTGTGATGGAGGTATGGGAGGTTCTACGGATGAGTGAAGTCCCCCATATACAAAGTTCATGTAATTATCGAGACGACCTAAGGGGACCACTACCCCAATAGTCAAGGGCATACCATGAAGATGACCAAAGTCATGCGTGGATTGGATGTTGGATGGAAGGACACGAGCATTGCTTATGTTATACTCACCAAGACATGGTGTGGTCATGAGTATGGAGACATGAGGAGGGTTCATATGATCAGATGAAGGAGAGGACCCCTTGGGTGGTGTATGATATGATGGAACTAGTGTAGGTGGATTGGTGGGATAAGGAGTGGAAGTGGAAGTATCGAATTGAGCTAACTAGTTGTCAAGTTGAGAGGTACACTGTGTTCACTCATAGAATTCAATAGGTGTTCTACTGATTGGATGATTGGCATGGGTGAATTAGGAAGTGGGGATGGAAGAAGTAGTGGATGGGATAGAAATTACCCATGTTCATGTCGAGCAAGGTACAAAGTGATGGGTAGATGTAGGAGGTGTGGTAAGAATTGGTGGATTGCTAGAGGAAGATGGAGTGGAAGGTGTAGTAGAAAATATAAATTGAGGGAGTGGCATGAAAGGTGAGGAGGATCGATGAGAAAATATGGGCATGGATTGCATGGAGGGAGGTTGAGGTGGATTGGAAGAAGTGGGGGCAATTTTTTCTTGGATATGGTGGTGGAGGAGGAGATTATAAAGTGGATGGATACATGTTATCAAGGGACCGATGTGGAGTAGGTTCAAATTGAGTGGATGATAATGGTGGACTAGGTGGAAGAGTGATGATATTGCATAATTTGAATGGATCACCGTCGGTGGGGATGTAGTGGACTAATCTATTATGGACATATTTGATACAATTATGGAGTGTGGAAGGGATGCATTGCATGTCACAAATCCAAGGGTGTCCCAATAGGATGTTATACTGCATCTCACCTTTGATAACATTGAAAATAGTGGAAATGGTTTTGGCACCTGCCTTGATGGGTAAGACAATAGTGGCAAGGGTAGGATGAATGGAGCCATCAAAGGCTCGAAGGTCCATGGATGGAGTGGCAATATGGGAATGGGGAATGTGAATATGGTTCAATATGGTGGTAGAAATTATGTTGATGGATGAACCAGTGTTGATGAGAACAAGCTTATAGGTGACGACATTAATGGAGGCTTGAATATGTAATGGAGGATCTTCTCCCTCACCTACAATTTCTATGATTTTGTGGTCATGGAATCTGATAGAAGGTTATAGATATCTCTAGACATTGCCAATAAAGTTGGCAAAGTCATATATATCATGGGTCTCAAGATTGAGGGAGCGAAGGATAGAATCAAGGGCTTCACGATGAGGTTGGGATTTCTATAGGAGGTCATAAATGGATAACTTTGTAGGGACGATACAAATCTGGTGATAAAGACTACCATGGATGGTGATGAAATTATATGGAATATGTGGGGGAATTGGTGGTGTGACAATTGAGGTTGTGGGAGGTTGTGGTTGAGAAGTGGAAGGTTGTTGGTCAGTGGTAGGGGGTGGATAGCGTTGATTGCGAGTGGCGATATTTATCATACCCATAAATACCTTTTGGGAAGGACTTTGATTGACATGATTAACATGGCATGGATCGGTTTGAGGTGGATTACCCCCATACTCATGTAATGTATTTTGATATATTCCCATGTTTTGATTTTGTGGTGCAAGGGAATTTGAGACCTGAATAATGCCTCGATCGATAAGGTCTTGCACGACACGGTGAAATATGTGACATGAATCAATAGTGTGGTCATGTTGTCAATGAAAATCATAGAAGGCTTGGATATTGTAGTCTTCTAGGAGAGGATGATTTGGTTCGAGAGGTTGGATATTTAGAAAAGTGATGAGACCTCCATTAGTTAACCTGTGAAATGGAGAGGGTATGGGATCAGATAAGGGCATCCAATTTCATGGATGGTGAAGTGGATGTGGATTGTAGCCTTGGTATGGATTAGATTGAGGTGGAGGATTGGATTGGTATTTATTTTGAGGATATCATGGAGAAGTGGGTTGTGGAGCTTGCGTAGAGGCCACTTGCACTGGTAGATATGGAGAATTGAGAAGAACTTGATTGGTTTGAGGTGGTCATGTGTTAGGTGGTACATATGGAGGATAGTTGTAATGGTAATTGGTGGGGTAGGGTGGTTTTTGACACAACGTAATTTTTCCCATGTGGACCTTGATGTCCTTAATGAATATGGCTTGGGAAATGTCTTCCTCAAATGTCTGACTCTGATGTATCTACAATTTTTGGGAGATTTGTTTATGAAAACTCTTGGAAAATAGTTTGATGAGCTTTGAAGGTGGGAGAGGGAAGGCTAGATCATGAATGACCATTCTCCAATGGGTGACAAAATTGATAATAGGCTCATCGTCCCACTGATGCAAAGCATATGCATTGGACAAGGTAAGCTTGGTATTGATGTTAATCGAGAAATATTATTGAAATAGATTGGCCAATTGTTTGAAAGTGAATAAAATGTGGCGAGGCAAATGATTGTACCAATATAATTCTTATCCCCTAAGCAAAAGTGGAAACATGTGAAGCATAAGGGGGTTACTACCATGCAATTGGTAACAAGCAAAGCGATAATTATTAAGGTGTTCTCTAGGATTTTCCTTACTTTAAAATTTGTCAAATTTAGGAATCTCAAATCTGTAAGGATATGTATGGATAGGAATATATGGGTGAATTGGTTTGTTGCACAACTCATCATATGTGGTTTTTTGAGACCCATAATCAGTTGTGCATAAATATAATGTACGAAGATGCTCCTACATGGTTTGAAATTCACTAGAGAGCATCGTGGTAGTATTTGGTGGAGCCAAAAATAGAGGTGATGATGTGGGTGTAGGTAATGGCTATGATGGTTGTTGCAAATAATCCGTATGTGGTGGATACTGGAACTGTTTTTCCTCCTATGGATAATAGTAAGCAGCCTGATGTGGATCAGGTGCCAAGATGGTCTGATAGTATGGAACAAGAACCTAAGATGGATGGGGTGAGATGTATGAAGAATGGTAGGTGGGTGGTTGTTGTTGTTGATCATAATATTCAGGGACCTGCTAGGTAGGCACAGAAATATGTTTCTACTATGCATATGGATAGGTCATTTGTACCTAAGAAATAGTGGTATAGGGCCATGTGGGTGGTAATGTGAAGAGATCAGGTGGTGTAGAAGCTAGAGGTGGAAGGGATATCGATGTAGTGAAAGTGGACTGGTGTGAAGATGGATGTGGAACATATGAGGAGGAAGAGGGTATGGTGGGGATGGCTAAAAGGTACTCAAGTTGAACCAAATATTGAGGTGGATGACCTTGATAAGCAGGGTTCAATGACAGCGAGAAAAAGGAATGTGGGGGTGGTAAGAATAATGATGATGAGGGAGTTGATGGAGGTCCATAAGATGAGAAGGGTGGGTAGCTGGTGGGTAGATAAGAAGTAAAATATGATGTGGAAGGAGGCGGCTGTGAGGATGAAGAGGCCTATTGTGGATGAAGCTACATGGAAGGATGGGATAGATAAGGTGATGTCAGCTAGTAGTACTAAGATAGGTGTGAATAGTGCTACAGTGGGAGTGAGGAAGCTAGCTAGGATAAAGGTTGATGACTCGATGAAGCTTGCTAATATGGTGGAGTTTGGGATGAAGATATGATAGGAGGGTCCATGGATGAAGGGGGTGTGGATATCATACCAACTATATGGAAAGTGGTAACAACATTAGGAATGATTTGAGAAACAACTAGACTAGAATCATCTCCCAAAAATGGATGGGAAGAATGCTCAAGGAATGGATGGGTAGCAAATGGTGAAGCAGGGGGGTGAAATTGTCCACCACCATAAATGGTATGGAGTAGCTATGAGGGGTGTAGATGACATGCTAGTAGTATGTAGATGGGGGATTGGGTGAGGAAAGATATTCTAAAAGAGGGGTCTCCTCGAAAGTCTCATCCAAAAGGTGAGATGAGGTGGAAGATGCCATGTGGGATGTGGGACTAGAAGTAGGGGTGAAAGGTTTAGTAAATTGGTCAGGAGGACCTACAATAGTAACTCGATCAGAATTGGAAGATGGATAAATGGTCTGAGAACTAGAAGCACCTATTGTCATGATAGTCCATTGATCAGCCTCAGCAGAATGATGAAGGGCTTCATGCATATGAATACATGTAACTGGTATGGTGATGTGTGCAAAAGGTATGCTAACAGTCAACAGAGGTTAAATCTGAACCAAGAAATGTATGTGATTGATTAGGACACTATCTATTTTGAAAAATACAGGTTCGCATAGGTGGGGTGTGAACCACTCAAGATAAAAAATATATGATAGATATGTGATGAATATGGTGTCTGTGTCCTGTGTGTGCAATCTGGAACCTAAAAAATAGGTTTGCAATCGAGAGGTGTGGACCAACAGGTTCACACTGCAGGGGTGTAGACCACCAAAAACTATGTAAAACAATATATTTTATGATGTGTATGCCCTTTGTGTGTTGTGGAGACCTGTGAAATGTAGTTTTGTAGCATGGCAGCTATATTTTCACACAAAAACATGTGAAATAAGTCTAAGTGTAGGGGAGTCATATTGTGGGGTGAAAATCTCCTAAAATAGACTATGTAGTGTAAAGCGTGGGGATGAAACTGTGGAACAAATCGTAAGTGTGTTATAGCACATTTGTTATGCTTTTGTAACCACTTTTTTGAGACTCAAAAATAAGTAAACGTTCTCTATTTTTTATTTTCATGTGTTTTTATGAAATTATGTATCCGCCCTAGGAACAAATCAAGGTAATGGGTGAATTTCTATTTTGAATCAAGAATGTTATAGCATAAAATATTTTGCAATGCCCAAAGGCACACAAAATAAAACTATGTTTCCAACGGGAGAGTGGCAACCTAGATGGAATTAGGTACAGTAAAATGATATACAAATGGGGGAGACTCAAAATGCTCTAATGAGTCAAATAAACTCTCACGAAGAGAGGTCGTGCTATCAATGTGGTTCTACTGGTATACCCATGCTTTCGTGTAACCCTCATGTTTAAGGCATCCTCAGTAATGATTAGTTGCACCCACTAATTATTTGAAAAGTCCTGTGGTAAAGGGGATTTCTAAATTACCCACTCTGAATGTACCTTCCAGTGATGAATTTTGGATAACCAACACTCAAAGTGGAAAGGACCAATCGGGTATTAATTCCAGAATGATCCACCTGGGGGGCTACTATGGTGACTAATCCAAAGGTGAGCCAATGGAGAGTAATCATAGACCTCACTAAACTCTGGTGTTGAATTGGTGATGAAATCCAATTCAGGATGGAGATGAAACCCAACTCCTTACACCATTTAAATAGGACATTATTATGTGGTGTTTGTTTGTGTAGTATAATTTTAGAAGCAAATCTAGTTTAGATGCCTTTTCGAAATAAACTATGCTATGATGCCTTATCGAAGCAAATCTATCTAATTGGTTGTGTGCAAAAATAAATTTAATCTATTGATTTTTGAAATGGAAACCTAATTAGGTGGTTTTTGCAAAAATAAAGTTACACTATTGATTTTCAAAAAAGGAAATATAATTAATTACTTTTAAAGAGAAATGACTTGGAAGGAAATTTCTAAAATTAGAAGCTACACTAGAAAACAATTGAAAATTATAGCTAAAGCAAATAGGAATATGCGATGTTTGTGGAATATATAGCTCAATGTGAAATATTAGCTTCAAAATAGAGAATAATTAAATAATTTCATACAAAACCTACATCCAGGTGAGTGCGAATGTCTCCAATGTGGCATTTGGTCCAAGAATATGTAGATTTTGGAGGTTCACACTCCTCGGGTGTGAACCTATCTTCTACTTAGAAGTTCACACTCCTAAGGTGCAAACCAATATCTAAAGATTGAGCTAAATGGTTTTGGGGTCCTGGTGATGATTTTTATGTCCCTGGAGTGTTTTTAGCACAAGTACCTACACAAAAAATTCTAAAAACCCAATTTAAGTGTAGCAAGGTGACCAAAACGTGAAACAATTTTGCATATACCTAAGGTAGATAAATGATAGAATTAAAATTAACTACTTCTTTGGTGCCAAAAGATACAAGGATGCTTTAACCTTGCATACGTCGTGGTAGAAGAAAATTTTTGGTATAGGTATGGGGGCACGCAATCCCCAGGAACATGAGGTTCTTAACCTCCCCTAACTTACCTTGCCATTTGTTGTGGATGTTTGAACAAATACCTGGGTATCAAGTATCAAGTTTGAGGTAGATTTGGGAATTCACACACCCAAGTGTGTACTCACTACTCTCTTTGTAATCTTACTGGTGCACCAGTGAACCTTTTGTAGTTTGACCTAAGGTGTCCTTTAGGGCATTTTTGGTTTGTGGTGTTCTTTGGAGATGAAAACTACCTACCATACAAAACAAACCATAAATTTTGTTAGAAGGTGATTGAGCTAATGCTTGGTGGGGGTCCCATTGGGGTCTAACTTCTAATTAGGTGATTGTGGGTTCGAGTCCCACAGGGAGTTCCAAAATGAAACTACCAAAAAGATGCTAAGATATTGCTACATTCCCATTCTAATATAGTCGATGGCTATACTTCAAATGTATGTCGTTAATTATTATGTATAGATAGATCCAAGTAGGATTAATTATCAATCATATTTTATATTTAAATTTCATTTGCATTATTCACATAACAACCTCTACAATGAGGGTGTGCCCACCTCAAGTGGCCATTCATTTACTAAAGATTTAATTCAATATTTCGTTCATTATTTGCATTATTGAGAGCCACCGTGAATGTTTTCTGTCTAAAATTTTGAGAAATTTATATTATGCATGATTAACGAGAGAGACCCGATACTTGTATCTCTCCAAGTGGTATCAGAGACAATCGGTCCTGGAGAGGAAGCGTCCACCCAACGCACTTCATAGCAAAACTTACTATAGGCAGCAAGCGAGAAAGAAGCATCGTAATCTAGGAAAGTAAGCACACTGTAATGTTGTTATAGTAGCATTCGACCATGCATGACACCATAAGACAGGCGACGATAATAGCCAAATACTTCTTCCACCGGGAATACAATAGCCAAATACTACCATAAATTCCTTTCGGGTGAACGACATCAAAATTAGGTTTCCAACCACAATAGGCGAAAGCCATCAATGAGAGCTTCGGGAAGAAACATAGTGACGGAGAACCACAGTGATCAGGCATCAAAACGATCAAATCCAATGCTGAAAAATAGCCAAAATCGTGCAATATCTCTTCGGGCATCATCGTGAAGCAACAACCAATCACAGTGCAGTATTAATAAAAAAATAAGCGACATAACATAAGGTACGAAATTTTTTTTAGCGTGCTGGGCAATTTATCCCACATCGGGTGTGTGGGGGACAGGGCAATGTTTAAAACTTTTCTTATGCATACAATAAGATGTAACTACAATCACACAAGTCAAAATCCTTCGCACATCCATTAAACGATGTTCTTCCCACCTTGATTCAACTAATCCTAGTGTTTGATGTGTCTTTGCCATAGTTGTCCTTGCTATCATATCTTGTGTCCTCACTAGAGTTGTCCTTGCAGTCATATCCAATATCCTGCATGTTGGATGGTAATGTTGTCTCGTCCTCTAGTGGTTTCACTTTCCTATTCAAGCGTTATCTGGTCAAGGTCTGTTTGTCGGCTTCATCTTGTCTGCATAAGTTCTGGATTGTTTCATCATCATATTGCATTATAAGTCATGTCTCGAGTCGTGTACTGGTCCCTTGGTCCCTTTCCATATAGCATCTAGAATCATGTCTTGTGCCATTGAATCCAGTGATCGTGTACTTTCAATTGTCCATGTGTCATCTTGTTCTCGTTTATAAATTATTGAAAATGTTGTCAAGAAATTGTTGACAAGGTTGTCACAAACTCGTAAAAAAAAAACAAAAATTTTCAAGAAATCATCAAGTTGTTGGTGAGAAGTTATCGAAACATTGCTAGTCAAAATTTGTCAACAAGTTGCTACTTAAAAGTTGCAAGGAGATCCATAAAATCTTTGTCGCAGTGGGAGCGACATTACTAAGCGAAAGTTAAACCAATTTTTTGCTACAATACATCAGTATTTTGCAGAATCAAAGACATTTTTTGTAGTAGTGCATGAGTAAACAGTGGATCAAAGGATCTAACAGTCGACTATCAAGCTAAGAGACTCCCAAAAACCATACAAGAAGATCTCGTCAAAGCCAAGGTACAAAAAATTCTCCTTCTCCTTCTAGAATTGGTAGTTTTAATCCGAGTCATCTAGTGGTCAGCCCAATGGCATCCAATACCTCTCTGAATTCCTCACAAGAGAATGTCACTCAAGTAGAAAATAATTGTCCAATGATCAATGATGATGTGTTAAGATATTTAATACTCAACCTTTAGGTTATGACTGCAAGCTTTAATGCATCTATGAAACAATCCCAACCAAATCCTACTAGTCCCAATCATTGGAGTACTGACGTCCACTATGATGAATATACACACCATAGAGGTCAAAATAATAAGTACCTAAACCACAATGGTCACCAAAATATTGTGGATGGGGTTAATGAAGACAATTTGGAGCAACAAAGAGGTTCTAATAGACCTTATCAAAATAACAACCAATGATAGAGGAGTCACAAGGAACAAGATAGAAACAATGTTCACTCCCAACCAAGAGGTCCTCCTGGAGTCAACTATCCACACATTGAAATGTCTACCTTTGAAGTCCAGGATCCATGTAGGTGGATTGAAAAAATGGAAGGTATCTTAGAATTCTACAAATTCTAGGAAGGGGACAAAGTCCCTTTTGCAGCAACCAAATTCGACACTAAAGCTTATCAGTTGTTTACATGGTATAAATGTGAGGAGCCCCATTATGCCTTATTTTGGGATAATTTAAGCAAAGCCTTTCTTCACAGATTCAAAAAATGTTCCACAGGTTCATACACAGTACGATTATTGTCACTTAAGTAAACAAGATCAGTAGAGGACTATATTTCAGAATTCACCAGTATGCTTCACTATACACAAGACCTACAACAAAATATGGTAGTAGTGGCTTTTCAAAATGTATTAAAATCACATATTAAATTTGAAGTAGACCTACACAATCCATCCAAGTTGGATGAGTTTATAAGGATTGTTAATTTGGCAGAGACAAAGGTGCATGTAGGCCCATCCACACAACATGATTCATATGGGCAACCTCTATTCCACAAAAACTCTTTTTGCAAAAATGATCAACTTCATGATACTTCTACTACAAATTTCACAAATCATCATCAAAAATATCAAGCATGTATACCACAAAAAAACTTTCATATTGAATATGCCGAGAAGGAAGAAGAAGAAATAGAGGAGTACGATGCACCAGAGGATCTCCCAGTTGAGGACCAAAATGAACACAACAAAGTTATCGTTGAGGAGGATACCATGACTATTTTAGTACACGCTCTTATGGGGTTATCATCTCAGCATACAATAAAGGTGTCAGGTTTCATTCATAAATAGAGGGTGACAATATTAATAAATTTTGAAAGTACTCACAACGTCATTGATGCAAAACTTGCAAGGACATTAGGGTTGCACGTCTTCTATTCTAGTCAAGATCGATTTCAAGTCATAACTGCAAGTAGGGAAATTTATCAATGTCTAGGTAAGACATCTTTAGTTTCATTAGAAATGGATACATATACTTGGCAATGTCCTATTTTTGTTATGGAATTAGGAAATTCAGAAGTTATTTTAGGTGTTGCATGGATGGAAAAATTAGAAACCACAGTGGGTTTTATCCACAAACATCACTTTGTCAAATGGCATGCCAATGAGAGGACCATTTGTCTTCAAGGACTACCCACACATCCATCAAAAGTTGTAAGTTCACATAGCATGGAAAATATATTAATAAAATATGGTGGGGGATTCATAGCCCAAATCAATTGCATAGAGAAATTAGACCAAGATATACCTGAAATCAAAGAAAATGATCTCCAAATAATTATGGCTAACTATGAGGAGGTTTTTCAAGAACCAAAAGGACTACTCCCAAAAATATCTCATGACCATGCCATACATCTAGTGCCTAGTAGTATTCCACCCAAATGTCGTCCTTATCGATACCCCAACCCCAAAAAATAGAAATTGAGAATATTGTCCAAGAACTATTAGACCATGGTGTCATCCATCATAGTACTAGTCCTTATTCCTCACAAGTCATCTTAGCTCATCGAAAAGACAATTCTTGGTGTATGTGTCCATATTTTTGTCCTCTCAATAAAATCACAATCAAAGATAAGTTTCCTATTCCTGTCATTAATGATTTACTAGATGAGCTACATGGTGCCAAATTCTTCACCAAATTGGACTTATGCTCAGGGTTTCACCAAATCCGAGTTAGGGAAGAAGATATTCCCAAAACAGCCTTTCAAACTCATGAAGGTCATTATGAAATCTTGGTCATGCCCTTTGGTCTCACTAATGCACCATATGCATTCCAAAGTCTCATGAACCAGGTGTTTCATCCATTTTTATGTAAATTTATTCTATTATTCTTTGATGACATACTCATCTATAGTAAATAATGGGAATATCACTTAGCACATGTGGATAGAGTTCTCCATCTCCTACACAAGGAAAAGTTGTTTGTCAAACAATCTAAATGCTCCTTTTGTGTTCATGAAGTTGAGTACCTCGGTCATAGAGTATCTCAGAAAGGTGTTAATGTGTATCCCAATAATATTAAGGCAATATAGGATTGGCCCTTGCCTAAAACCATCAAGAAAATTCATGGTTTCTTGGGTTTCACTAGCTATTACCATAAATTTGTGTGTAACTATGGTAAAATTACACACAAAGCAGTGCTGGATGAAGAAGGGCGTATCTATCTACAACCAAAAATAGTGTTACAAACTAGAACACACAGACTAAGATCTCATCACATGCAAGAATTTCTCACCAAGTGGTAGGATTTACTTGAAGAAGATGCAACCTGGGAATCTAAAAGTATCTTCGAGTCATTTCCAGCTTTGAGGACAAAGCTTTTCGAGGAGGGGAGTCATGCTACATTCCCATTCTAATATAGCCGATGACTATACTCCAATTTTACTTCATTGATTATTATGTATATATAGATCCAAGTATGATTAATTATCAATCATCTTTTCTATTTACATTTCATTTGCGTTATTCGCATAACAGCCTTTACGGCGAGGGTGTGCCCACCTCAAGTGGCCATTCATTTACTAAAGATTTAATTTGATATTTTGTTTCGTTCTTTGCATTATTGAGAGCCACCGTGAATGTTTTCTATCTGAAATTCTGAGAAATTTATATTATGCATGATTAACGAGAGAGACCCGGTACTTGTCTCTCTCTAGACATTAATTCAATATCAAAGAATATACTGTATTTGTATTGATAATCATAAAAGGGGTTACAAGAATTGATATATTTTCACAATTTTTCCGTAGAGGCTACAATGGGGTCTTCCCTTAGGAAGCCCTTTCATATGTGGTACAAAGACAATGAGATTCATCTTTTTGGGTTCCTCGGTGTAGGTGGGATTCTTGCTCGTGAGCCACCGCTTGTTGGAGATGTTTCCTTATGCTATGTTAAACGTATGAAACCTATAAAATACTATTAGTGCATTGGGGAGTCTACCTCAATCAAAACCTGTATTTATGAAGACAAAAGACTTGTAAAAAGTGCTCAAAACATGAAATAAATGGCTAAAAACAAGATAAAATAGCAAATTAACCTATTCTTACCTATACAAACTATTTTGATGCCTGTTGTAGAGGTTCGCACTCTAGTGGTGTGAACTAATTGGTTCACACCTTAGGGGTGCGAGCTAGTCCTTTTTTGACTGGACTTCTTAGACAACTACTATGGATGTCCTGGACTGGTTCTTGACTTGATTTTTATCTGGTTTAACTTCTAAAAATGCACTTTCTGGAAGAATTGTCAACCTATCTCACTCACAAATTAGTGTTATGAAAGAGACAATTTTATTGTGATGCTCATACGATGGATGTGTGATGGAGGTAATGGTAGTAGTGATTTTAGTAGAGTTTTGGTAAGCAAAATTTGGTTATTTTTTTCTAAAAGGTGAAAATGGCCTTCTATTTATAGAGTGGGCCAAGGTGAGAGAAAGGGGATGAGGTGTCCCCTATGAGGTGGTAGTGGTGAGGTGTCCACCAAAGAGGTGTCCTCTGAGGTGTCTCAGGTCATAATTGAGGTTGGGTGAGAGAATCCCTCACCCATACAAAAGTAATGATGATTTAGCATAAATATCAATTTGTCATTAATACTCAACTTTATTTAAAATGCTTAGGATTAAACAATGATTTTTGTGTGCAAAAGTCTCCATATTGCATTAATGACCCAGGGGGATGTGAGGTGGAGAAATATTTGGGTGGAAATGTGGCAGGGCTAGATTAGGCTAGGCTAGGTGAGGTGGAAGGCTAGGCTAGTCAAAGTAGACTAGGTGAGGTGCAGACCTTTAATTAAATCAAGATTAGATCTAATTAAGTATGTAATTATCCATAAAGCATAATTAGACCAAAATGTTGATTTTTTGACCATGCTAAATGTTTCAACCTTAGTTGAGTTGGTATGAGGTCACATGAGAACCTATGGTTAAGTTTAGGAAGGGGCTTGGCTAGCCCAAAGGGGCTAATAGTGATGAATATGAATTTTAGCCAATTTATACAATTTTTGAAGGATTTGCAAATTGATTGGTCATGGAAATGGGGAGAGGGCCAATGTGCAACTTTTAGGTGTCTACACTATTAAAATATAGATTAGGGATCATGGCCTCACAAAAAGGACTCTTAAAGAGGAATCTAATGCTATTAAGGAATTAGTTGAGTGGGAATTGAGGGAGGAAATTTATTAGAAACAAAAGGCTCAGATTGATTGGTTGTAGGAAGGAGATAGAAATACTACTTTCTTTTTCAATTTTGTTAAATCTATAAGGTATGGCAATGTGATTTCTTCACTTATTTCTTCTCTTGGGGTCCAGTTGACTATTTCTCAAGATATTTCAAGGGAGGCTGTAAGGTTTTTTCCTCTTTGTATTCTAAGGATTATCCCTTGGCATTTGTTGAATAAAATAGTATTTTGGATTGTATTCCTTTAGTTGTCACTACTAAGATGAATTATTTTCTCATAAGACCTATTTCAATCGAATATTTAGAGGGTATTTTTTCCAAATGAGGAAAGGGAAAGCCTCAGGACCTAATGGCTTTCCTGTGGAATTTTTCCAAGAATTATAGGATATTGTCAAATTGGATCTTCTGTCGATTGTGTAGGATTCTTTCAAAACTAAAAAAATGTTGAGAGTTATGACTTCTACCTTCTTGGTGCTTATTCCTAAGCGAGAAGGAGCCAATTATCTAGATATTTTCAAACCTATTATACTATGTAATATGGTGTACAAAATTATTTCCAAGTTGATTGTTGAGATACTTAATCCTTGGCTCAATAATATTATTTCTAATGAACAGGGAGGTTATGTGGTGGGTAGACAAATCCTTGATGGTGTAGCTATTGCTACTGACGCCATTCATTCTATGGAAATTTCTAAAGAAAAAGCTATGTTTATAAAATTGGATATGGCTCAGGATTATGATAGGATTAAATGGTCTTTCTTAAGTAAAATTATCCTTGCTTTTGGTTTTGAATCCAATTGGGTTAGTGGGGTGATGAGCTATATTACATCTCCATCATATTTTGTCATTATCAATGGTGAGCCTTCTACTTTGTTTCAAGATTTAAGATGTCTTCATCAAGGGGATCCTTTGTATCCTTATTTATTTATTCTTATGGTTGAGGGTTTGGGTAGAATTTTCAAATCACATGTCAGTTAGGGTTTGATTCATGTTGGAGATGGGATAATTGTTTGCTTGCGTATTCTCATATTCAATTTATGGATGATACTTCTCTGATGGGTGTTGCCTCTATTAAGGAAGCAACTAATTTTAGAAGATCTTTGGATATTTATTTGGCTACTTCAAGGTAGAATATAAATGAGGGAAAATCCTCCATCTTATTTTTTAATACTAATCCTCTTATGCAGTCCAAAATTGCTCTAATTATTTGGTTTTATATTGGAGCTCTTCCTTTAATTTATTTGAGAATTCCTCTTTCTATGGGCCCTCTACCTCGAGGTATCTAGAATAATATTTTGGATAAATTCTAGGCTAAATTTTCTCATTGGATTGTTAAGTGGATTTCTTTTGCTGGCAGAGTTTTTCTTCTCAAGTCGGTGGTTCAAGATTTATGTATTTATTGGTGCATGATTCAGGTCTCTCTTTCTAGTTTTATTCATGAGCTTGAGTCTCTATCCAAAATATTTTTATGGGTTGGAAATTTGGAGTCTTCAAAATGGAGTCTAGTTAAGTGGGAGACTATTTGTAGACTGATATAGGAAGGTGGTTTGGGTCTTCATTTGAATTCTCTTTCTGGTCAGGCTTTGGTGGCCAAGCTTTATTGGATATTGTGTATTTTTAAATACAATGCTTGGGATAAAATTATTTTCTTTAAATATATTAATGGGATTGAGGGCTTTGAGATACCTAGATACAATATTTTTGGTAAATTCTCCTTGATCTGTAACACCCTTAAGAAGGGGGGACTCTTGTTAAGCAAAGATTATTCTAGATTTATCTCAAAGGCTCAGATGCTCTTATCTAGAATGATTCTTGGGATGGTTTCTCTACAATTTTATCTATGTTTCCTCATCTTTAGGAGATATGTAATTGATTATCAGTTTTGGTTGGAACAAGGTGATGGATTATAAAGTTACTAAAAGAGTTGGGTAGGTGGATGTAGTTTAGTGGAAAGATCCTAGAGATTAATCAATACATTTTCCTTTTAGGATAAAGAAGAGTTGTCTCATATTTTGGCTACTAGGTAGTGATCTTCTTTACATGATGATGATGTTTTGGCTTGAAGTCTATATTCTAGAGGGATTTTCTCAGTGGCTTCTGGTTATCATGTTTGAGATAGGCAACATTTTGGGTATGAGGAGGTTCATTGGTGGAAACAGGTTTGGAATAAGTTTTCTTGACCTAAATGCAATTTTCATTTGTGTTTGGATACTAGGAACAAATGTCTTACCTGGGATGATATCCAAAAGAGAGGTTTTTAGGGTCCATTTTGTTTCCTTTGTGAGAATAGTGATGAATATTTAGGGCATTTTCTCTTACAGTGTTAATTTGCTCAAGAAATTTGGCATATTTGGTGGAGGGTGTGGAAACAGTATTGTCCTCATGTATTATATAATAGATTTGGCTTGAAAGAAAAGAAAAAAAAAATCAAGGTAGAAAGTTAACTATTTATCATATTTGGAAGAGAATTATTGGTATGATACAAGAAGATATTTCTTATAAATGTCAGATTAGTCTTCCTTTGGAGCAGTCTAAGATTTTGATGATCTAGGACCTAGATTTAGTGGAGAATAGACCTCGTCCTTCTTTATCGATCAGGAGGAGAGAATTAAATCAAAAAGTGGAAATATAAGGTAGATGGTATCCTCCACTTTGGGGGATGTTTAAGATTAATACAGATAGATCTTATAGAGGGAATCTTGGGTATGCAGGTATTGGTGGTGTTGGGAGAGATAGTAGTGGTGCAAATATTTTAATTTTTTCCTGTTATAAGGGAAAATAAACTAATAATTATATGAAGGCCCTTTCTATTCATTTTGATTTAGAAAAAGGTTATGCTATGGGATGGTTGAAGACAATCTATGATCTAAACTCTCAAATTATTATTTTTAAGACTCATAATATTTCTAACGTTCATTGGTAGTTGGCGTTGAGTGCCTTGGTAGATCATTCAAATTTATCACCATCTGGAGTATATTTCCTTTGTTCATATTTCTAAGGAATAGAATAGTGTGGCTGATTGCTTGGTAAAATGGGATTCTAAGTTTTAGAAAGATTGGAATGTTAGGGAATGTGATCAGCTCCCATTGGATTATTCTCATCATCTTGCTAATTTGCTTACTGCAGATATACCTAGTTGAGGCTATTATTTATTGGGTGTCTTTTGATCGGGTGCTCAGTGGTTTTGGGCATATCTTTCTTCTAGCCCTTGTAAGGGTTACTATTTTGGTATTCTCCATTTCTTGTATGGTTTTATTGATTGAATATTTTTTTACCAACTTAAAAAAAAATAATAATTAGCCTCACTATTATTTAAAACCATAGTGAGGCTGATTATTTTATTTTTTTAAGTTGGTAATTGCATGTTCACTATTATTGTATGCCATATTGTTAATTAATCAATATGTATAATTAATAAAATTTTAATTTTTTATTTCCCCAAAGCAAGGGGGATATGTGTAAGGACGTCAAATAGTAGATGAGATAGTTCTTGCTTAGGAAGCCATCCATTCCATGGATATGCAAAATTCTCCTTCTATGTTCATCCGGTTAGACTTATCCAAAGCTTATGACAGAGTGGATTGGAACTTCCTTATCAAAGTTTTGAGGCAATTTGGTTTCTCTAAGGATTGGATGGATTGGATTATGGTATGTATCTCTTCATTTTCCTACTTAGTTCTTATCAATGGTAGGCCTTCTCAATATTTCCTAGCTTCTAGAGGTATCAGGCAAGGTGACCCGCTATCCCCTTATTTATTCATCATTCTTGCTGAATGCTTGGGTAGGACTATAACCAAAAATAGGGAAAACAAAACCCTTGAGGGAGTTACCATTGCTCATGGAGCTAGACCTATCTCTCATCTTCAATTTTTGGATGACTCTACTCTTTTAGGTAAAGCTACAGTTAAGGAAGCTTCTAGTTTTAAGCAAATCATTAGCTATTTTTCTAAGGCTACTGGGCAGTTGATCAATGAAGACAAATCTAAAGTTATTTTATTTCACTGCTCTACTAGACAAGAAGCCATGGTCTTGGATAAATTAATATATAAGAAGACCTCTCTTCCAATCACTTATTTAGGTATTCCCATAAATATTCAAAGGAAGAAAAATAAAGATTGTAATTGGTTGTTGGACAAATTCAAGAAGAAAATTGGAAAGTGGACCAACAAGTGGCTTTCTTCTGGGGGTAGAATCACCTTGGTAAAATCAGTCCTTCAAGCTATTCTTATTTATGTTTCTTCTATTTTGAATATCCCAAAGGCTATTCTTCGAGAATTGGATCAAATCAGTCATCGTTTCCTTTGGAGTGGTACTAAGGAGAAAAGAAAATGGGCCTTGGTGAAATGGGATACTTTATGTCTTCTTAAGAGTGAAGGGGGGTTAGGATTTCGGTCTTCAATTAATAACAACAAAGCTTTAGCTACTAAATTATATTGGAGGATGTTGCATAACCCCAATGCTCTTTGGGCCAATAATCTCCGTGCTAAATATGCTGAGAACAAAATTCTTGAAGACCTTGTTCGCTATCAACTTCCTACCAAAGGTTCTCCCATTTTAGCAGTTCTTAAGACTGGTGAGGATTTGATAAAGAAAAAATTATTTTGGATCATTCATAATGGTCAACATGCAAATTTTTGGACAAATTCTTGGGATGGTCACAAGACTTTGATAACTCAGTTTCCCGATTTGAGGCCTTGGATGGAGGAGCTTCACCGAGCTAATTGGATAAAGGTGGCTAATTACTGTCGGTACCATACTGGTAATTCAAATATTGGTAGATATTGGATCCCTATTGAGGACTGGCCTATTCAAATCCTAGAAAGGCAAAGAAAAGATATCCAAGGCATCCTTCATATGAGATCCCTCTCTTGGTCCCATGAAAAAGATTGTTTTGGATGGAACGACACTACTAAGGGTGAGTATTCAGTTGCTCAAGGTTATTTGACCTTATGCCATAATAATCCCAACCATTCTTTTGACATATTTTCTCAATTATGGGCTCAAAAGCTCTGGCCTAAGGTGAGGTTCTTTAATTGGCTTTTATTGCATCGTAGGGTGCTTACTGGTGAGAAACTTATGAAGCGTGGTTTTCATGGCCCTTTTAGATGTGAAATGTGTGAAGAGAGAGTAGAAAATATCAACCATATTTTTATTGAGTGTACTTTAGACTCTGAGCTATGGAGGAGAATGGCAACTTTACTTGGCTTACAGTGGTCCAATTTTTTCACTTTTGAACAACTTTGGAGGGATTGGCCTAATCAAGAGGGTGTTGATCATTTTATTAGGCAATTAGTTTGGATGGGTTCTACCATTCTTCTTTGGAATATTTGGAATGAAAGGAATAGCTGAATTTTTAATCAAGATAGGAAGGATATTCACTATATTTGGCAAAAGACCATAGCCAACTTAGTTGAATCAGTCCATCATCTCCTTAATCACCCCCAAAACTCCCACCAAAGATGGGATCAAGTGATGCAAATATTGATGATTAAACCTTCTAAGGGCAACCAACTTAAAGGGAATGTGAGTATTAGTAATATGGATAGGACTAGAAATTGGCAACCTCCTCCTAAGGATTTTGGAAAAGTCAATACTGATGGAGCCTCTAGAGGGAACCCTAGAAAAGCTAGTGTGGGAGGAATTGGTAGACTTTTAGATGGCTCCCTGGTTTTTACTTTTGCTGAGAATTTGGGTATTCTTTCCAATAACATTGTTGAGGGGTATGGTATCCTTAGAGGCCTTCAGGAGGTTACTAAGGTTGGATGGGAAAATGTGTTAGTTGAGTTTGACTCTCAACTTATGATTAATCTCTTGAAGACTCCTTCTAAGAATCATAATGTGGATTGGAGAATAAAAAGAATTATTGAGAAAATTCAGTTAATCCAGATGGGATTTTTGAAAGTTGATTACAATCATGTGGTCAGAGATCAAAATAAGAGTGCTGATGCTTTAGCTAATTGGTATTTGGACAAAGATGATCTTACTTGTTATGGCCACCCTCCTATATGGTGGGATTCTCAAATTAGGGAAGCTCTTCTTTCTATCATTTCTTTGGATGGCTCTAGTTCTGAAGGTACCTAGTTTCTTCTTGTTTTTTTTTTTGTTTCTCTTTGGTTCATTCAGTTTTTTTAGTTCCCTAGCTCATTCTATTCTTTATTTTGTTTCCTCTGTTGATTCTTGCATTAATAGTCTTTTGGTCTAGATAGGTCATTGTTTTGTTCATTTTTTTTTCTTTTGTCTTCTTTGTTTTTTTGTTTAGTTTTTAAGGTGGGTGGGTTCTTTTGTTTTGTTTTGTTTTGTTTTTGTGTTCTTTGTGTTGTTTTTTTGTTGTTCTTGTGTTTTTGTTGTTTTTTTTTTTTTTTTAATGTTTATTGTTATTGTTCTTGTGTTTTTTTTGTTCTTGTTCTTGGGTTTCTCTTTGTTTGTGTTATTTCATTTTTTTATGTGTGAGTGTTTTCTATGTTTTTTGTTTTTTTTTTTTATTGTCTGTTGTTGGTTGTTTTTATTTTTATTTTATTTTTTAGGTTTTGGTTGTGTTTATTTTTCATGTTTTTTGGGTTATGTCTTTGTAGTGTTTTGTTGTTTTTGTCTTGTTTGTGTTTTGTTATGTGGTTCTTGTGTTTTTCTATGTGGTTTATGTTGTGGTTTATTTTATATTATTGTGCGTGTTTGGTTGTGATTTTGGTTTTGACACACTCAAGGAGTTTGTTTTTTATTTTATTTTATTATTTTTGTTCTTATTTTATTTTTTTAATTTGGTTTTGTGTGTTTGTTTTATCCTTGAGTATGTCAAAGGTGATAGGCTAGGTCCGAGTCCTGGGCATTTTTGGCGGAATGGATACCCCTGACTCCTTGGGTCTTACCCGAAGGTGGCATCCCTTTTGGGATGTTTTCCACAAATAAAAAAAATTAATTTAATTTTTTATTTAAAATTATAGTTAATGGCAAATTAAAATCAGATCAATAACATCTGAGGTGCCTCCATCTCATGAGACCCTTACCAAAGCAAAGATAACAAATATTTATAGAACCTATTTAGATATTCAAAGATATCCTTCGAAGAAACTACCTTCACCATAATGAATTTTTATGATGAAATCCTCCCTTCTGGTTCTTACATTTGGAACTCAATTATGAAATGAACACATAATTTTAAAGTAGGAACTAACTAGTGACTTTAGAAAGGTAATAACATTAATTTGTAGAATGATGTTTAGCTCTGTGATACAACATTGAGTCAAGACCAAGCTCTAATTCTAATCAAGCCAACAACTGATCAATTTTATGGTACTAGGGTATCTGAATGCATAACTAATGATGGTCATATATGATAATGGAAGCTTTATCCTTGTTCATAACCTATCAAGATATCAAATCCATGCTACAAAATTCTTATCCAATATTCTTAGAATACAGTTTATATCTAATATACATCTTAATGATAAAGTTATTTGGAAACCAAACCAAAGTATTTTGTTTACTATCAAATATTCCTACTTTCTCAGTGACCATCCTCCATTTCCATGGTTTCCTTACTAAAGAAGTTTAGGTTGAACATCTCATTCCTAAAATTACAATCTTCTATTGGCTTATTATTCAAAACAAAATTTTAACTCTTGATAATATTCAAGCCAAAGGTCTTGTTATCCCTAATTGTTGTTATTTATGCAAGTGTAATCTTGATATAATTCAACACTTATTTTTAGAGTGCCCTTACTCCTTAGTTGTTCTCCATTTTATTTTCTCTTTTTTAATATCAGTTGGGCCCAACCTCACTCCATCCTTGACCTCTACCTCCAATGGTCTACTCCTTTTGCTTGTTTGAAATTGAAATTTATTTTGTCTTTCATACTTCCCCACTATCATTGTACCATCTTGAATGAAATAAATAATAGAGATTTTTGCAATTCCTTCAATGATTATTATTCCATTAGGAATATCATCTTGTCTTTTACCTTAGAAAATTCTTCTATTGTTTCCAAAATGATGCTTCCACCTTGAAGACATATGTGTATATTTTAACATATTTAGGTCATGTTCCCCTTCAGGATCCATTCCTTAGACCTTCAATGAATAGATTTTAAATTTCATAGGAGCCTCATCCTTTAGGTTGGATCAAATTTAAAATTGATGGAGTAGCAAAAGAGAATCTGGGTAGAGTGGGAGTAGGAGGTATTTGTCATTATCACATGAGCAACATATTATTAGCCTTTTCTAAAAATATAGAAATCCAAACAAACATTTTCAAAGAGATAAGAGCACTTTTTAAAATCCTTAACCTTTTTATTGATTTCCTTTGCTCAAATTTAATCATAGAAGCGACCTCTCTTAATATTGTTAATCAACTAAAAACTGATATCTAATCTAATTGCAGAATAGAACCTCATTTAAGAATCCAACAAACTCATCCAAAGGAAGAGAAAAATAATCCAAAGGAAGAGCATAATTTAATTGGAGGATAGAACCTCATTTAATAAACCAAGAGACTCATCCAAAGGAAGAGCAGAATCTTGATTCATCACGTCTATCATGAGGGTAATTGGGTTTCTAATGTGCTGGCCAATATTAGGGCCTCTTAACAAGATATTTCAGTGTGGTATTACACCTCATTTAAGATTCCAATAGACTCATCCAAAGGAAGAGCATAATCATCCAAAGGAAGAGAAGAATATAATTAGAGGATAGAACCTTATTTAAGAATCCAAGAGACTCATCCAAAGGAAGAGAAGAATCATTCAAAGGAAGAGTAGAATCATCCAAAAGAAGAGCAAAAGCATCCAAAGGAAGAGTAGAATATTGATTCATCACGTCTATCATGAGGGTAATTAGGTTTCTAATGTGCTGGTCAATATTAAGGTCTCTTAACAAGATATTTTAGTGTGGTATTACACCTTCCCTCATGACCTCCTTCTTGATCACATGGAAGACATCATATCTAGTCAAATAGTTAGTTTTTGAGTTAATCATTGCGATGTCCTCAATGACCTATCCTCTCATAGAAATCCACCATGATTGATTTAGGGGGTTCTCCTTCATATAACTAGTGTGTTGCATTTCTAGCGATGGCTTTGGTCTTTGATCTATTTCATTACTTCAGAGGTGTGTGTCTATGTTTCTCTTATAGTGTAGCATATCATCTCCCAAATTTTGTTAAGATTTTATCTATCAATAAAAAATACTAATATTTGTACTATTTTGTTATTTTGCGTTTGGTGTAACTTTTTTTTTGTAAAATTAAAAATAAAAGCAAAAATTCAAATTTATATTTGGAAAAGAAGGACTATAATAAAATTGTGAAAAGAGATAAAAATTTCTTTCCTTAAGGAAGTTGAAGGAAAATTGGCATCTTATCATTAATATTTATTTAATTTTAGAATTGATGTGTTGTTAGTGTTTTGTTGTGTGACCCTTTATGGAGCTCCCCACAATATGAAAATTTTAATAGATTTATTGCTTTAGGAGAATTACGTCGATTTGAAATATATATAATTTTAAAAACCTTGCTTTATTTTATATATATATATATATATATATATATATATATATATATATATATATATATAATTTGAAGGGAAATAAAATGTTAAATTTTAATATTTATGTTTACATGGACAATTTAAGAGTTCTAAGTGTGAACACATTCTAATCTTAAATAGAAGACCAAAGTTTTTTAATCTTACTAGGGATAAAGTTTTGTAAATAAAAATAAATTTATTGGATACTATGATTTATCTATTACATTGTATTTTTTAATACAGTAAAATATTTATATAATAGATAAAATGAAAAAAATAATTTAAAAATAATTATATAATATTAAAAACTTATAATAAATAAAAATTATTACAACTATATTTATTTTATGTATATAAAAGTTTAAATATATGTATTTAAGTCAACTAAAATAATAAAATCTTATATTAATTACCAATTAAATCATATTTAATTAAATATTTTTATATATAGTTTTCATTCACTTTGTATGAAATATATCCTGTATTCATAATATTATTTTAATTTAAAAATAAAATATCATTCAACTTTTTGCCTTCTAATAAACCACTCTAATTAGTTCTTGTCTTAGGGGACTACCCTTGGCTCTCACGGGTGAAGTTTCAATCATAGTTTAATCCAGTCAATAAAAATAATTAATGATAAGCAAAAGTCCATGCAATTTAATCCTGTCAATCAAAATAATTAATGATAAGCAAAAGTCCATCGTGGCCATTTTAAGATCGTTGTTGATTTCAATGAGGATGTGAGTCGCCTTTTGGGTAGTTGATAGAGTTCGTTTTTTTGAGGTTGATTACCCTTAGTTAATTATCATGTGATGTTTTGATTTTTTTTGGTTAGTGGTTATTTTTGGGTTAATTTGGTTGATTTTTATTGAAATTTTAGTTTTTTTTAGATCGCCTTCAAAAATAATTGTTTAGGTTTGTGGGACCTTCCAAAAACTTCACCATTTAATTAATAAAAAAATGTAACTAATTTAAATATATTATGATTCTCTCAAAACTCTCACCATTTAATTAATAAAAAATACATCTAAACAAAATATATTATATATATATATTTTGTTACTGTGAAAAACTCTATAAGCAGACTCTCCCAACCATAAACCCTCTTAAAATAGGTAACTATGCTTTTAACACAGCTACCACATACCCACCACCTCACATACCAAACCACATACCTCAGAACAACAAACTTCGGGAATAAATATATTATCGGCTTCGAATATACAATGAGTATGACAATGTAATAATTTATAGTCAATTCTTTTAGGGTTTAATCCATATCCCTATTATTTCACAATATCATTTAGTCTTTTCTTTGATGTTTAATTATGTATCTTAACCGACCATCAACCCTAATTTATTTTGTTTTCACATATGAACATTTTGTTTGAGTAATATAACTCTTATAAAAATAAAAATAAAAACATCCTAGATCCTCAAAATCTAGTCGATCCCTGTTTAATGGCATGGACAGGCACAGAATTACCTTCCTGCCTCGGTGTGGCTAGCTTGTTATAATCTGGGAGTCATTTGGTAGACGTAGACTCCTTAATATTAAGAACTGAAAACATCCAAGAAGTGATGTGGTGGTCCTAATATATTTTACTTGATCTACACAGTATAGCCCCTAAAATAGACATTTCAATAGCAAGAATGTAATTGCTGATTTCTATGTTATATGATTATTTTCATCTCTTTAACAAAGTTACATAGGATTGATCAAATCTTAAGCAGACATCACCCAAAAACATGAATATATATCTAAACATAACGAGGCAGAAGCCTAAAACTTCAACAATTTTTTTCTTTTTTTCATTTATTTATAGCGACAGAAAGATTACATGACTAGTATTATTTATATCCGTCCGGACAATGGAGTCATGCAGTAAGTATGAAGCGGAAAAGAGGTTGCAGAAATTGTGGGTGAAGAACATATAATCTATGGGGAACAGTTGACAAAAGTGGCATTTGTTGGGGTGAATGGAGCTTCAAGTGTAAAGCCAGGGAATGGTTCATAGTGAGTGAATGTGACCATCCCACCTGCTCTACGAATGATGTGGCCGCGGTTCACAAGGAGGACCTTTGAACTACGATCACCGTTCATAGATTGCAGCATCACCTTCAGCCGGACATCCTTAACGTCGCAGTATTTGCAGGCGTTGGTCACATTGAAGGAATAATATGTTTGACTTGCACTGACGGTGAACAAACGAGCACTGATATCTCCCAACCCACATTCAAAACATGCTCCTTCTACCTGTTCACCAACAGTTAACAGCCCCACCATCACTAAAAAGCACATCACAAAATTGCGCCCCGGCCCCAACTCCATAACTAAAACAATGGATTACGAACAACTCTCTATCTCTTTTTCTTAGAAACGAAAATTGCTATGTCTCTCATGCACTGATCGTGGATTTAAAGGGAGAGGAATACGGTTATAAACCGTTTCAGGTACAAAATATAACCGTTTCATGTACAAAATATAACCGTTTAGGTACAAAATTTAATTATATTTTTGAAAATTTATTTGATTTTTAAAATAAAATAAATCTAATATAATAACAAATTCGTCATGCTTAGTTTTGAGATGCGTTTTATGGGAGAAAATATTTGATAGATAGATAAACAATAGTTGATATAATTAAGTTTTTAATGTGAATGACACACATATCAATTATTGTTTAATGATACTTTGCTTTGTACCTGGGTCAACCAAGTTTGGGGTCTTTATGGTGTTAAGGTTTCGAATGTTCAAAATCTTACCAAAGGGTATTTTTCGTTTCGCTTTGATGACTCTGAGCGTGCACAAAAGATGTTGGATAAAGGACCTTAGACGGTTAGGAATTCCTTGCTTATTTTGTAACCCTATACACGAGATTTCACTGTTGCTAAGGCCTCTTCCTTGGAGGTTTCTGTCTGGGTCAAGTTTCTTGGTCTTCCCATTCCCTTTTGGAAATTTTTAGATAAAATGGTTTCTCCCTTGGGAAAGTTTGTATGTTTTGAGCCTCCTCGTTTCTTCTCAGCCCAACCCACTAGGAGGGTATGCGTCAAGCTTGACCTTTCCAAGGATTTACCTGAGGAAATTGAGATTAATGCTAGAGATTATACCCATAGAAAAAGGGTGGCCTATATTAATCTCCTGAATACCTTCTTTTGTTGTCAGTCAGTTGCCCATAAGATAAAATATTGCCCCCTTATGGCAGATAAATTCTAGCAAAATCCTCCTCTAGCTCCTAATAATTCTTCTATTCAGGCACTTGGTGCCTCGGCATCTAGTGCTCAGGTAGCTAGGGTTACTATGGGGCAAGAGGAATGGTAGGTGGTTAATTGGCGAAACCGCTTCTAGAGTGCATTATAGTCTCCAGCTCTTGAGAGTGCTTCACAGTCCCTTTTGTCACACTCTGCCCCTGTTGTCACACCACTAGCTTCTATGCCTTAGGATGTTTCTATTTGACAAGCTCCTATTGCTCCTCCAGAAGTACAATCCATTTGGGTTCCTCCAAATTTTTCTCAAGTTGTGACGGCCATGCCGAGTTCTACTACCTATTCGAAGGAATATGTCTTTGATGCCTTCCGAAAAACTTCATCAGAAGGTCAGTCTGGTTATAAATTTCATCGTTTCCATAGCCCTCCAAGAAATAATCTGCATTATGATAAGCGCTGCCAAATAGAGGAGGATTCTCGTGTTTACTAGGATGGTCAGGATCAGTATGCTTCTAACTCCTGTGGGTCTCTTGTTTAGTTGGGAGCCTTTGAGGATGTTCTGGAAATTTCACATACTGACAGGTCTTAATAATTTTATTTTCATGGAATGTAAGAGGACTGACGGATCTAGTCCATAAATATATGATCCACAGTGAGATGAGTTCTATCACTCATAAGTTTGGCAATATTGTTGTGATGTGTTTACAAGAAGTGAAAGTTTCTAATTTTAATCTGCAGTGTATCTATAAATTTTTTTGGCCTTGTGGTGTTTTCAATGTAACGAATCATTCCAATGGGACAGGTGGAGCTATCACTTTTATTTCCCCAAAGTGGCGCTCGAATATTGTGACGTGGGGAGTGGATCCATCCAATAAAGTAGTATGGACTTTGTTGGAATTACATGGTAAATCATTTGGAGTTATTAATGTTTATGTTTCGAATAATGCTCCAGAAAGGCATGCCTTGTGGCAGTGGTTGGATTTGTCTCTGCCTCTTGCCACATGGGTGATGTATGGGGAATTTAATATGGAGGAAAAGCCTTCTGATAAAGTTAGTTTATCTCCTAACCGTTGGTGTGTTGGGGAGAAGGAAGCTTTTTATTTTATGAAAAATAAGCTGAGTCTTAGTGATCCTAATATCTATTTTTCTCCTGCTAACATTTCTGAATCTCAATGGTTTACATGGTCAAATTTTCAAGTAGACAAAGCTAGGGTGTTAAAACACCTTGATCGAGCCATGATCTCTTCCAGTGAGACTTTTAAAATTGCTAGGGTTTCACCTTCTCAACCTCCTATTTTGGTTATGCCAGGTACTATTTTGTTTGATCATGCTCCTATTCTTTTTTCTTGTGGAAGCCATTATTCATTAGCCACGACAATTTCAGACCCAGTTTTATCTTAATGTTTCCTTCCTTCATCACCCGACTATGAAGGCTCATATTTGTAGAATTTGGAATTTACTTCCGAGACCCTATGGTGACTTTGGTTGGGTTTCTTGGTGGAATGCTACTATTTTTAGAACCACCTCTTTTATTCACACTTTGGGAGTGGAAGTAGCCAAGACGAGGAAGAAAGCTAATTTGGTTTTGAAGTTAGAATTAGTAAATTTTTCTGTATAGCTTGAGGCTAATCCTTTTTGTTATGATATTCAAGCTTTCATGGCTGCCCTTCGACATGAGCTTAAAAAAATTGATATGTATGAAGCCAAAGGTTCACAATTAAGGGCTAGGATGCATTGGTTAAATGTGGGTGGCAAAGTATCTAAAGAATTTTTCAAGCACCTTCACCCACCTGCTCATACTACCCAATTCACTACTCTGGAAGTTTATGGTCAAAGTTTCACATCTCTTGATGATATTTCTGGAGCTTTTGTTAATCATTATAAAATAGTGTTTGCTTCTCAGGGCCTTCCCCATGATAGAGTGCAAGCTCTAGAATCCTGTTGTCAAGTCATACCTACTAAGCTTACTCAAACTCAACGGGATTTTTGTGATGCACCTTTAACCCTGGAGGATCTCAAACAGGCTCTATCTCAAATGGAAAATGACAAAGCACCTAGATTAGATGGTTTCCCTTAGGAATTTTATAAATAATTCTGGGACTTGGTGGGTTTTGATTTGCTGCAAGTGTATAAAGAGGCTATGCTTACTGGGTCATTGGGAAATATCATCAACAAAGGTAATGTTAAGTTCATTCCAAAATGGGGAGATCATGAACTTATTTCTAATTGGTGGGCAATCACCTTGCTTGATGTCAATTATAAGATAATTTCTAAGGCTTTAGCTCTTAAATTCATACCTATTATTTTTGAGATAATCAGGCCTGAGTAGATTGGTTTTGTTCAAAACATATATATTTTGGATAATGTTATTGTTGTTTGGGAAGGGATGGAATGGGCTAGATACTCTAGTCAGGATGTTCTTTTCCTTAAGATTGATTTTGAGAAGGCTTATGATAGAATAGAATGGTTCTTTATTACTTCTATGCTAAATGCTTTGGGGTTTGGCCCTTATTTTATCAGGACTGTAATTATGTTATTCAATGATACCTTTGCTATGTTAACTTTGAACAAGAGTCAATCTCATAATATTCAATTAGCTCGTTATGTCAGACAAGGTTATCCATTGGTGCCTTTTTTGTTTATTCTTACTGCTGAGGCCTTTGGTTATCTTCTAGCTCATATATCTTCTCAAGGATTGATCAAGGGAATTTATCTTCCTTACTCCCCCAAGCAGTTTATTAATGGTAATTTTGCAGATGATTCTTTCATGACTATTGCAGAAGATGATATCTCCATTACTCATGCTTTATATTGTCTTCATACATTCTTCTTAGCTTATGGCTCTAATATTCAATGGAGAAAAACTTCTTGCTATAGACAGTCTGGAAAATATATGCCTACCTGATTAGCTGATAAGCCTTGGAAGTGGATTTCATTTGGGAAACCCTTTAAATTTTTGGGTATTCCTTTTGCTTTTTTGGGTTATCATGCTTGTTTGTGGGATTATGTTATTCAAAAGGTTGAGAAGAAGCTTCTGTACTGGTGTAGCAAAAAATTATCCTTATCTGGCAAGTTTTAGATTTGTTCCAAGGTATTGGCGTCTACTCATGTGTATTACTCTTCTTGCTGGGTCCCTTACAAGACTTGTTATGCAAAATTGGAGAAGTTGCTTCGAGATTTTTTGTGGTCCAATACTATTGGTAAGAATGGATTTCATAGGGTGGTTTGGGATATTTGCTATCTTCCTAAAAAAATTTGAGGAATGGGATTGTTTGACTGTTAGCGACAAGGATTTTCTGTCTGTGCTAAATGGATTATGAGAGCTTTACAGGGGGAGGAAGCCTGGACAATTTAAATTCATCACTGCCTCTCTATGGGGTTTCCTTTTGGTAAGATGGTATGGAAAGGGCTTGATTTGCAAATCATTATTACAACCCCTATTCCAATAAATATTTTTGGGTCCTTTGTTATACAAAGCATTTGGAAGGCCTGGGAGGCCATTAAACCATGGATTTCTTGGAAAGGTCACAAGGGGAAGTTGAGGGCTTCAATACCTTTGTTTAATGTCTGGTGGTCTTCGATCATAACTTTGTAGGGGACTCCCCTTGCTCAAGTCCAGTGGATACATGCTCAAAAATTTTATAAACGATGTATTGCTCGGTTATCTAATTTTATGGATTTTCATTCAAGGTCTTGGATACATTGGGAAATTTTTAGGATTTTTTTTTGTTTATATTCTACTGATAAGACTAATTATGAGGCTGTTATTGATTCCACTCCTTTATCTATTTGGTATAATTTTTTTCGATATTATCAAAAACCTTGGTGGACTGATTGATCTTGGCCCAAAGATGTTTCTCTCACCAAGTATAAACCTCATTTGGGATACTTTTGTCTTTTACCTATTGTGCCTATGGTTGAGAAGCTTAATTATAGGTGGGATGTAGTATCTCTTCAGTCTAGATGGAGTCTCATATTTAATACACTATGGGTAAAGTATCTTGAACCTAAGCAAGCCTTTTTTTGCTTGGAGTTTATTGTTTCAAGGGCTTCCTATTGGTCAATGGCTTACATATTTGGGTGTAAATGATATTTCTTGTAGATATTTTGGAGCAGAGGAGGATGTGCATCAAATGTTTTGGTCTTGTGTGAGAGTGCAAGAGGCTTGGCAGTGGATTTTCTCTTTTTTTAGACCATATATGATAGGTCCCTGTTCTTGGGTGAATATTTTGTTAGGGGATCCACTTGAGTTTTCTGAGAAGCTTGTTCCTGTGTGGCATATATTTAGAGTGGGGATTCTTTTTCATTTGTGGAAAACTTACAATAGAGTGATTTTTAGCCAGCAAGAACCTTCTTTTACTTTTTCTCTTGTTGATAAGTATAAGGTTTTTCATGATTGTTGGTTGCATATTTAGTGCAAGCATAAAAAGTGAATATAGAGCTTCATAACTTATGGGACATTATTGATCATTGGGGTAGTTCTCCTTGTGCAGTGAATACTGTTCTTCCAGCCCCTACACAACAATGATGCATAGTCTATTAGTTGTTTTTCTTATGCAGTTCTTTGTTTGGTTTTCTTGTGAACTTTTGTAAGTTATTTTGGTAGCTTTGCTAGCTTTTTAGCACGCATTTAGTGTGTTGGTTATGTTCTCGGGGTGTGCTAATTCCAACCACCCTTTTTGTATGATTAAGCCATTTTAATATAATGTTTTTTCATAAAAAAAAAAATTATGTTCATTTTTAAAATTAAATAATATATATATATATATATATATATATATATATATATATATATATATATATAATTCACTTTTTTTTGTTAGGTTATTGTGAGAAACCTCTATGATCGATGCATAGGGTTGAGCAGTCTCCTCCCAACCATGACCCACCCATCATAAAATTAAGAGCTATACTTATCAATATAATATTCAAATTAAAAAGGTCTTAAGGTTTTAGATTGGAAAATATTATCTTTTATGTTTTAATAATGCCAAGATGAACTATTTAGATCAAACATTTACTAGTTAGATAGTTAAGACATTTATGTTCAATATTTGGACTTAAGCCTTCTACATAGAATACAACTTGTATCAAGTATTTGAGGTTGGATCAATAAAATTTACATATATAATAAACTCATTGCAGCTAAATTTTATAATATATTTTAATTCATTCTTAAAACATTCATAATTTTTTTTTTAATCATATAAAAATCATTGTCATATATATTTATCCAACAAAATACTTTTTTGAAATCTAATGTAGTTAACTTCTATAATTTGATATAGTTAATCTTTAAAATATTCTTATAAGTTTTATTTACTCATACATGTCATACGAAAAATGACTATATTCTTCAAATATCATTATTATTTTTATACATAGATGAATCTGTAACCACCTTTACTTCAAATATTTTATTATTCAAATTTCAAATAACATTATTCATATAGTCAAATATTTATTTTAAACTGTAAATTAAGCTATGGTATGAAATTAATTGGCCTATTTTGACCCTTTTAATACATTAGTAATTACACTCATAGATGAGTTTCACTATTATATAAGACATAAGTTATGGATTTCATGATCTAATAAACATATTTTTTAATTAATTATATGGGTTAGAAATAGGTCCCATATGTTGTATATCTCTTTAAAAGTTACACATATATTATCTCACAAGATATTAACTAGTTCAAAATGTATCAATTAATATTTTAGACACATTTGTAGTACTTATTATTCTATAAATATGGTGACCCATGGTCGAGGACTACCTTCACCATATAAATAATTGATTAACTATTTATAGTATTTATTATGATTATTATTCGGTAGTAATAACTTTGCATGTTCACTATTATTGTATGCCACATTGTTCATTAATCAAGATGTATAATTAATAAAATTTTAAAAATTTTAATTTAAAATTATGGTCAATGAAAAATTAAAATCAGATCAATAATATCTCAGATGCCTTCCTCGCATGAGGCCCTTCCCAAAAGATAACAAAGCATTACAAAACCTTCATAAAAGCTCACAAAACTGAAAAATGCAATGTCTTACACCTTCATCTACCTGCCTATTGAGTGTATGTTTTGTTTGATGTGTGCCTTACTGAGCCAGGCTGGTAAGATGACCTTAGTTCATGCTTACCTCAAGTATCCTAATTTTTTTCTTATCTAGTTTCAAAATTCCTGCATCCATTTACCACAAAATCAAATAGCTCCAAAGAAAATTCCTTTGGTGTGGTTCTAAAAGCAAGCACAAGTTCCACTTACTGTATTGGGATTAAGTTTGTTTTAAAAAGTCTCAAGGGGATTGGATCTTAAAAGACTCAACCATTTGAATATAGCTCTCCTTGCCAAATTGGGGTGGAGACTAATTTAGGAAAAATATTTTATCTGGACATAAATCCTTTGAATAAAGTACCTTCACCACAATGACTTTTTTATGATGAAATCCTACCTTCTGGTTCTTACATTTGGAACTCAATTATGAAAAGTGGGATATTGTTAAAGTAGAAACTGGTTGGCAATTTTATAAGGGTAATAACATTGATTTTTAGAATGATGTTTAGCTCTATGATACCCATTGAGTAAGGACCAAGTCCTAATTCCAATCAAGCCAATCAGTGATCAACTTTTTTATCCTAGGGTATCCAAATTCATACTTCATAACTAGTGATGGTCATATATGACAATGGAAGCTTTATCCTTGTTCACGACTATTCAAGATATCAAATCCATGATACAAAATACTTATCTAATATTCTTAGAATACATTTTATATTGCTATTCCTCTTAATGACAAAGTTATTTGAAAACCAAACCAAAGTATTTTTATTATCAAGTCTTCCTACTTTCTCACTGATCACCCTCCATGTGCATGGTTTCCCTACTAAAGAAGCTTGGGTTGAACATCTCATTCCCAAAATTACGATCTTCTATTGGGTTGTTATTCAAAATAGAATTCTAACTCTTGACAATATTCAAGCCAAAGGTATTGTTATCCATAATTGTTGTTATTTCTGTAAGTAATATTGTGATCATTCAAAACCTATTTTTAGAGTGCCCTTACTTCTTATTTGTTCTCCATTTTATTTTCTCTTTTTTAATATCATTTGGGCCCAACCTCACTTCATCCTTGACCTCTATCTCCAATGGTCTACTCCTTTTGATTTTTTGGAATTGAAAGTTATTTGGTCTTCCATACTTCCCCACTATCTTTGGACCATATTGAATGAAAGAAATAATAGAGATTTTTGCAATTCCTCGAAATATTATTCTTGCATTAGGAATTTTGTCATATATTTTACCTCGAAAAAATCTTCTATTGTGCCCTATAATTATGTTCCCACTTTGAGGATAGGAGTGGATATTTTAAAATCTTTAGGTCATATTCCCCCTTAGGAGACCATGGATGAATAGATCTTAAATTTCTTAGGAGCATCCTCCTTTAGGTTGGATCAAATTTAAATTTTATGGAGCAACAAAATGGAATCTGGGTAGAGTGGGAGTAAGAGATATTTTTCGTGATCACATGAGCAACATCTTATTGGACTTTGCTAAAATATAGAAATCCAAACAAACAAGTTCACGAAGGTAAGAGTACTCTTTTAAAACCTTAATATTTTTGTTGATTTCTCTTGCTCAAATTTAATCATAGAAGGGAACTCTCTTAATCTTATTAATCAGCTAAAAAATGAGACCCAGTCCAATTGGAGGACCTAGAACCTCATTGAAGAATCCAAGAGACTCATCCAAAGGAGGAGCAAAATCTTGATTCATCATGTCTATCATGAAGGTAATTGGGTTGTTGATGTGCTAGCCAATATTGGGTTTATTAGGAAGATATTTTAGTGCATCATTATACCTTCCATCATGACCTCCTTCTTGTTCACATGGAAGACATCAACTCCAGTCAAAGAGTCTATTTTTTATTTAATCACTACCCCGTGATGTCCAGAATGACTTGTCCTATCAAAGAAATTCTACCATGATTGATTCAAAGATTTCTCATTATGATCATTATACTTTAGAGAGCTACTATGTTGAGTTTCTAGCAGTTGTATTAAAATTTGGTCTGGTGTATGTCTTTGTTTCTCTTCTAGTGGAGCATATCATCTCCCAAATTTTACTTTTAAATATTATTTTTGGAAACTATCTCTTTTATTCTATGTTCGTGATGTAAAAGGTTTAAAGAGAATTTTCAAAACCCCTTAATTTTTCTATCAATTAATAAAAAAATGCTAAGCTTTGTACTATTTTTTTATTTTGCTTTTGATGTAACTATTTTTGGTAAAATAAAAAATAAAAGCAAAAATTAAAATTTATATTTGGAAAAGGAGGGCTACGGATAAAATTGTGAAAATAAGATAAAATTTTCTTTCCTTAAGGAAGTTGAAGGACAATTAGCATATTATCATTAATATTTATATTAAATGTCCATGGGTCTAGGTGGATTGGTAAGTTGGGGCGCTTATCGAGAGGAGACCTAGGTTCCAATCCCACGAGTGTGCCCATGCATAGCCAGTAGCCCTATTCGACTCCTCTGCATGTTGCATCTGACGGATAATGATGATATATTTCCTTCTTGTTCGACAATTCCCCTTCATGCCACGTGTTGAACCAAACTGATAAAGACGATGCGAACCCTGTGTGTTCGACGGTCCCCATATCAAGTCAGGTTACCATTAACGAGATGGTGGGTGTGTTGGAAAACTTCGTCGATAGTTTGAACCCTGCTAGGTGTGCTGGAAGTTACTACAAATTGTGATTGTAACCAATTCATGTATGTAACAATTTTTTTTTTTATATTAAATATTAAAATTGATGTGTTGCTGGTGTTTTTTTTGTGTGCCCCTTTATGGAGCTCTCCACAATATGAAAATTTTAATAGATTTGTTGCTTTAAGAAAATTATGTCGATTTAAAAATATATTATTTTGAAAACCTTTGCTTTATTAAATATTATTTAATTTGAAGAGAAATAAAATGTTTAATTTTAATATTTATGTTTACATGGACAATTTGAAGACATTGAAATCTTAAATAAAAGTTCAATTTTTTTTTAATCTTACCACTGATAAAGTATACACCATGCTTTTTTGATATGGTTGGATATCAATATATAGGGTACACAATCCCACTGATAAAGTATACACCATGCTTTTTTGATATGGTTGGATATCAATATATAGGGTACACAATCTCCTTCATGAGAGTCATGTCATTGCATGTTATGTTCATATAAAAAAAATGACTCAAATATTTAGTTTTGTTTTTTAATTTACATGGTGGAATCGGTAGCCGCAATGAATCCGGGCAGACTGTCTAGCTTTTATGACCGCCATAGTATTCTGCGTTGTCTGCTCGAGAAACCACCACACAGATCTTCGCGCAGTCCACCCCTATAACCACATGCCACAATCATTTTAAAATTTAAACCTTTTACACCGCTGAAAGCACCGGGACATTAAATATTTAGTATTACTATAATTTTTTAAACCTTTTTTATTTGGTATGTTTGATAATGATTTAATAATTATTAGTTATATTATTTTATATTATTTAATTATTTATTATGAAAAATAAAAAACAATAGTAAATTTAATTTATTTTAATTACTTAAAAATAAATTTATTAAATACTATGATTTATCCATTACATTGTAATTTTTAATAAAATACAATAATTATATAATAGACAAAATAAAAATATAATTTAAAAATACTTATATAACATTAAAAGCTCATAGTAAAGAAAAATTAATACAACTATATTTATTATATATATATAAATGCATTTGAACCAACTAAAATAATAAAATATTATATTAATAGTATTATATTAAGATATTATCAATTAAATTATATTTAATTAAATATTTTTAAAAATATTTTTAATAAAATATATTATATATTCATAATATTATTTTAATTTAAAAATTAAATATTATTCAATTTATTACCTTCTAAAATTAAATCTAAAACCTGAAGTCTCAGGGGATTAGCCTTGGTGCCTCACGGGTGGAGTTTCCATCATAATTTAATCCAGTCAATAAAAATAATTAATGACATTCCATCATAATTTAATCCAGTCAATAAAAATAAAGCAAAAGTCCATCTTGGGCATTCTTAAGATCGTTGTTGATTTCAATGAGGATGTGAATCGCCTTATGGGTAATTGATGAGTTCCTTTTTTTGATCCTAGTTTTTTTTTGTTATTTTATTTTTATAAGTTGATGTTGTTAGGTTATTAATTTCAATTTTCATCTTAATTATATAAGATGGTTATGTTTTTGGTTAATTTGGTTGTTGATTCTTATTGAAATCTTAGTTTTTTTTAGATTAAAAAAAAAAAAAATTATTTAAGTTTGTGGGACCTTCTTAGAACCTTCACCATTTAATTAATAAAAAATAAATCTAAATTAAATATATTATTATTTTTATTGTTTCAGAACCCTCTCAAAACCTTCACTATTTAATTAATAAAAAATACATCTAAATTATATATATATATTTTTTATTACTGTGAAAACTCAAGCAGATAGTTATGCTTTTAACACAGCCACTACATACACACCAAACCCGCAGACCTCCAGACCTCCAATATCAGACCTCGCGAATAAAAATATTATCCGCTTCGAATACACAGTGAGTATGACAATGTATTAATTTATAGTCAAATTTTGTAGGGTTTAATTCATATCCTATTATTTCAAAATATCATTTTCAGAAATGAGTCTTTTCTTTGATGTTTAATTGTGTATCTTAGCCCACGATCAACCTAAATCAACATTCCGAAATTTTGTTTGAGTAATATAACTCTTATAAAAATAAAAGCATAAACATCCTAGATCCTCAAACTCTGGTCGATCCCTGTTTAATGGCATGGATAGACACAGAATTACCTTCCCGCTTCGGTGTGGCTAGCTTGTTATAATCTAAGGGTCATTTGGTAGACGTAGACTCCTTAATATTAAGGAGTGAAAACATCCAAGAAGTGATGTGGTAGTCCTAATATATTTTATTTGATCTACACAATACAGCCTCTAAAATAGACATTTCAATAGCAAGAATGTAATCGCTGATTTCCATGTTATATGATTATTTTCATCTCCTTAACAGAATTACATAGGATTGATAAAATCTTAAGTAGACCACCACCCAAAAACATTAATTTATATATATAAACACAACGAGGCAGAAGCCTAACACTTCAACAATTTTATTTATTTATTTATAGCGACAGAAAGATGACATGACTAGTATTATTTATATCCGTCTGGACAATGGAGTCATGCAGTAAGTATGAAGCGGAAAAGAAGTTGCAGAAATTGTGGTTGAAGAACATATAATCTATGGGGAACAGTTGACAAAAGTGGCATTTGTTGGGGTGAATGGAGGTTGAAGTGTAAAGCCAGGGAATGGTTCATAGTGAGTGAATGTGACCATCCCACCTGCTCTACGAATGATGTGGCCGCGGTTCACAAGGAGGGCCTTTGAACTACGATCACCGTTCATAGATTGCAGCATCACCTTCAGCCGGACATCCTTAACGTCGCAGTATTTGCAGGCGTTGGTCACATAGAAGGAATAATATGTTTGACTTGCACTGACGGTGAACAAACGGGCACTGATATCTCCCAACCCACATTCAAAACATGCTGATTCTGCCTGGTCACCAACAGTTAACAGCCCTACCATCAGTAAAAAGCACATCACAAAATTGCGCCCCGGCCCCAACTCCATAACGAAAACAATAGAGTACGAACAACTGTCTTTCTCTTTTTCTTAGAAACGAAAATTGTTATGTCTCTCTTGCACTGATTGTGGATTTAAAGGGAGAGGAATGCGGTTATAAACCGTTTCAGGTACAAAATATAACCAATTCAGGTACAAAATTTAATTATATTTTTCAATTTTTTTTTCGATTTTTAAGATAAAATAAATCTCAAGTAATAAATTTATATAATAACAGTCATGCTTAGTTTTGAGATGCGTTTTTATGGGAGAAAATATTTGATAGATAGATAAACATACTAATAAAAGTTGATATAATCTTCAGTTTAAGGTTTTTGTTTTAAGCGAAAAACCCTTTGCAGGGCCGTTTTGGTCTGAGAGACCATGAACAAGGGGTTCTACACCGTCAAAGTCACCCTGCACCTGCCCCCACCAACATTATCAATTGGATTTTGTATACCCAATTCAGTTTTTTTGGTAGGGTGGAGATTTGAACCTGGGACCTCCCTTGGCAATCCTCGAGGATTGCCTCCAACTCACCTACAACACCTGGTTCTACAACACCTGGGTTCTAAGTTTAAGTTTTTAATGTAACTTATACATATATAATATTATTTGAGTTTAAAAATTATTTTTATTTTCAAAATTAAATATTATATATAAAATATTCAAATTAAAAAGTTTTAATAGAGGTTTTAGATTAGAAGATATTGTCTATGTTTTAATGAAGTCAAGAATCAAGATAAACTATATTTATTTATTTATTTATTTTGAGTAAATACTTCTTATATACATTCACTACGGGGATTGAACCCGGGTCACATCATCGATAATGCAAGTGATGTCTTTGCCAGTAGACTATACTCATGGGGATATACTTAAGACCTTTATGTCCAAGATTTGGACCTAAGCCTTTTACATAGAATACAACTTGTATTAAGCATATGAGGTTGGATCAATAAACTTTACATATATAATGATTTTTTTGAATGAAAAAGCGCAGAAAAATTCCATTAAAGAATAATTAGGCCTTTTTACATCAAAAAAATGGGTGGAGAAGATCACACCCCAGTATGTTGTCAAACTAACCCCCAGGGTTAGGAGATATCAAAAAACCAAGGCAAAAAAAAGACCACGAACCCCACGACTAACAAAGCATCTCGAAAACAAGGGAGAACCACATAGAGGTAGGCAAAAAGAACAAGAAGTGGAGGCACATCTGCCTCAACTATACGCACACAAGATTATTTGGCATTGGAAAGAGGCCAGCCAGCAACACTGAGCTGCTCATCAATACCAAGAGCAGGCCCAATATCCCAACCGGATCCAGAAATAGGAGCAGTGTGAGTGGGGACAACAGGAATTTCATCTCCCCAGCCAGCAGCAGTGGGCTGCACATCAATACCAGAAGGAGGCCCAATATCCCAACCTGAGCCAGAAATAGGAGCACTGTGAATAGGGTCTCCCCATCCTGAACCAGAAGGGGGAGTGGGTACAATAGGAATTTCATCTCCCCAACCAGTCACAAGGGGTGGGGAAGGAGCAGGAGGACGAACATCCCATCCATGAAGCTGTCTGGAAGAATCTGCCATGGATACGCCACGGGTGCAAAGGCGCTCTTGTCGAGAAGGGGACCAACGATTGTGAGAGGAGGGAGTGCAACAAGAGCGAGAGCGAGGATCGACCACGAGAGGGAGGATCCGTAGGAAGGCGACTAACAGTGCACGGTGCATTGCCCCAATAGTCAATAAGACTACGAAGATGTTGAATCTCCACATGAACCTTCTCCACCTGCACAGAAATCTGTAGCCAAGAATCATAAAACACTGCATATTGATCAGCCAGGGAAAAATATCGTGAACTAGTATCATGAGAAAAAGCAATCCTGTTTCTGGACTTCCAAATATGATAAAGAATGCTAATGCGGAAGATGTTCCAGACTTCCAACAAAGGTTCAAAAAATGAAGGTGAATCACCAAGAAGGATTTGCTGCCAGGAAAAAGGAGAGGAAATGAAGGGGCAAAAAAAAGATTCAATCCAGGTCCATGCAGAACGAGCCTTGGGGCAAGACCAGAACACATGCAGACAATCCTCCAACGCACCACAAAAATAACATGAAGGGTGTTCAATGCCAAGATAGTGAAGTCTGTGCCCCAGAGGAAGGCCTTGCATCAGTAAACTCTAGGAAAAAAAGGATTGTTTAGGTTCAATATAATTGGCCCAAACCATTTTGAACCGTGCTCGCCAAATAGAAGGAGGAGAAAGAAGATCCCAACGAGCATTTAAAACAGTAGCCATAGGAAGATGAGGAGATAGCCAAGAATAACCCAAATGGGCTTTATACTGCAACATGGATTTATGTTGAGGCCAACACCAATCAGTCCACCAAGCCTTCTAAAAGTGCTTAAAAATTTTGGGCCACAAAGAGAATGGAGTATTACAAACCACAACCTCATAAGTACTTTGATCATCCGGCTTAAGCTGATAAAAATGTTTAAAAGCATCCCAAGGAATCCAGTCTCTGGTGGAGAAAGAAAAAAAATCAGAGATAGAGTTAATTCCTTTTCTGTAAAATCATTGAGCATGAACCCACTGAACTTGGGCCAGGGGTAAAGACTGAATTCTGATAACAGGGGACCACCAAACACTGATTGAAGAAACAGAAGCACCATTATTTTTCCTAGCACCTTTCCAAAAAAGCCATGGTTTGAGAGACTCCCAGGCCTTCTAGATACTTTTAACAACAAAGGAACCTGTGATTTTAATAGGAACAGGGGCAGTGAGAAGAGTAGACAAATTCAAACCGCGCCATACCCTTTTGCCCAAGGGGAGACCAGACAAAATGCAATGTCTAAGAAGAATTTTCCAGGCTTCATAGCCATCAAGAGCTCGCACAACCCATTTTGCACACAAAGCAATTCCCTGTCGATGACAATCCAAAAGGCCCAGACCACCAGAAAGTTTGGGAAGGCAACAAAAATCCCAAGCAACTCGGTGAAATCCTTTTGTGTGAGAAGTAGATGACCATAAAAAATCCCTCAATAATATTTCCAATTGCAAATAGCAAGCCTTCGAAGGAAGCCAACAGGAAGAAAAATAGACATGAGTGGTAGCAAGAATCTTAGAACAGACCTAAAATTTGCCTGCCAGAGAAAGTTGTATAGTGATCCAAAAGGACAATTTCTTCTCCACTTTTTGAATGACATACTGCCATAGCTGAGCAGGGGTGCTGTGAAAGGCGAAAGGAATACCTAAAAACTTGAACATTTCACCAGATTGAATCCATCGCCACGGATAGTGAGAAAGCCAAGGAGGCATAGGCTTCCCAGATTGCCTAAAGCAAGAAGTTTTTTTCCATTGAATACTTGACCCTGAAGCTAGACAAAAAGTGTCAAGGCAATGAAGAGTCGTAGACAAGGATTGTTCATCTTCAGAAAGGGTTAAAAAAGAGTCATCAACAAAATGGCCATGAACCAATTGAGAAGAGGAAGCAGGTAAAGCAAGACCACGAATAGAGCCTTGAGCCACTTTTGAAGCCAGTAAATACCCAAACGCCTCAGCTGCTAAAATAAAAAGGGAAGGAGCAAGAGGACAACCCTGTCTAACAGATCTAAACAATCCAAAGGCCTCAGATCTACAACCATTTAGGGTGATAACAACAGAAGCATCTTGAAAAAGCATATTCACAGACTGAATGAAGGATGGCCCAAAACCTAAGGCTTGGAGCATAGAAAGAATAAAATACCACTCAACTTTATCATAAGCTTTCTCAAAATCAATTTTAAGAAATAACATATCCTGATGAGAAGAGCGAGCCCAGTCCATTCCCTCCCAAACTGCAATCACATTATCTAAGATATATCTGCCTTGTACAAACCCTGTCTGTTCAGGTCGGACAATCAAAGGAAGAAGGGGGTGAAGCTTAAGAGCAATGGCCTTGGCAATGATTTTATAACTGACATTCAACAAAGTAATAGGACGCCAACTAGTGATAAGTTCAGGATCACCAGCTTTAGGAATCAGCTTGATATTACCTCGATTCAAGAGAGGACCTAAAGAACCAGTATGCAGAGCTTCTTGATAAACTTTAAGAAGATCGGGACCCAAAAAATCCCAAAATTCTTTATAAAATTCACAGGGAAATCCATCTAAACCAGGAGCTTTCTCATTTGACATGATAGATAAAGCCTACGTCAAATCATCAAGAGACAAAGGAGCTTCACAAACTGCCCATTGGGAGGGAGAGACCTTAACAGGAATGACAACCTGACATTCAGCTAAAGCTTGTTGGCGAGCTTCTGAGAGAGGCTGGGAAGCAAACACATGCTGATAGTGACTGACAAAGGCTGCACATATGTCAGGGAGAGAAGTGAGTCGCTGACCATCAACCTGAAGAGCAGAAATCTGAAGAGCTGGAGAAGGTGGCCGGAGACGTTTAAAAAAATCTTTAGGGACCTTATCCCCAATTTGTAGCCAATGCAATCTAGCCCGCAACTGAGCTCCTTTGGCTTCATACAAATCACTTTTTTTGATTTCATGACGAAGGGAAGCGACGTGAGCTTGTAAAACAGAGCTAAAAGGACAAGCTTCAAGACGAGCAGAGGCTTTGTGTAACTCTTGCTTAAGAGCAGTAGTGGCAATTCATCGTCTTTTAGCAACCTCAACACCAAGAGAGCGTAACAAGGAAGTAGTACGGGAGATGGCATGATTCCACCAGGAGATCCAACCAAGACGTCCAGAAGGCTGAGGAAGAAGATTCCAACAATGAACAATATGAGCTTTCATATAAGAGTGTTGAAGGAAAGAAACATTGAAATAAAACTGATGAGGAAACTGACGAGGTTGCTGAATAATAGGGCTGATACTAAAAACAATAGGAGCATGATCAGATAAAGTCGTATCAGCAAGAGTGTGCACATAAAGAGAAGAAGAGGTCAGCCACTGGAAACAAAAAGTATCATTTTTAGTAAGCATGGCTCTATCTAACCGCTTCAAGATTCTCGCAAAGCCTGATTGGAAATTAGACCAGGTATACCAGGCAGAGTCAGAAAAAGCAGCAGGGGAAAAACAAGAGTGAGGGTCAGAAACACCAAGCTTGTTTTTCATAAAGAACCATGCTTCACGTTCACCAATAGGCCAACGCATTGGAAGCTGTCCAATCTTATCGTAGGGTTTCTCAATCATATTAAAGTCACCACATAAAACAGCAGGCGATAAAGAAAAAGCAAGCCAATGCCAGAGAGCACTATGTTCAGAAGCATCATTGGAAGCATAGATATTAACAATTCCAAAGGGTTTGCCATGAATTTCCAGTAGAGACCAAACAACTTGATGGGAGGGGTCCGAGCCCCAAGAAACAACATGATTCCACCATTTAGAAGCAATAAAGGTAACAACACCACCTTTCCCAGAAGGATGATTGGTAACATGAAACCCACCATGCGGCCATAAAAAATTATAGGTACATTGAAGAAGAAAGTCAAAAATCTTGACCTCTTGCAAACAGACAAAATCAAGAGGACCAAACAAAGAAGCAGAACGAGAAAGTTCATCACGGACCACATATTTTCTGACTGGGTCCGTTAACCCGCAAACATTCCAGGAGTAAAAGATCATTGGGATCGATTGAGGTGCATGTAAACCTCAACAATCTCAGTATCACCAAGGTGACCCAAAGAGTCATACGAGTTAGAGAACCGGCCACTATGCAATGGAATTTTGGAAGAGGGACGACTAGTTTCATCCAACTGACGTCGTTTTTCAAACAAAAAATCCATCCCCCCATGTAGGGCTATGGGAGCGACAAAATTTGGAAACTATAGAAACCGCAACAACAAAATCTGTGACAAGGGAAGAGGAATGAGGAATGCGAGTAGGAGGAACTTGAGCGACAACAGAGGCAAAAGAATCCGAAGAATAAGGGGAAGGAAGGAGAGGGGTAGGGGAAACTTGTTGGGCATGCATGGCAGGGACAAAAGGTTCAGAAGGGACAGAAGGTTTAGAAGGGACAACCTCAGAACTAGCAACTAGGGGTTTGGGAGTACGAGATTTTCTATTATTCACCACCACCCATTCAGCTTGACCCCCAGACACAGAAGGTGGTGGAGCAGGAGAAGAAGGAGTTTCACGCGAATTGAACTTGCCAACCATAAGAGGGCAATATTTAATCTTATGAGTCATAGATTGACAATGAAAACAAGTGTTAGGTAAATTGATATACACAACTCATTGGCGAAGGGTATTTTCCCCACACTTGACATCAATAAACTCATGCATGTCCTTCTTCAAATCAACTTTGACACACACACGTCGAGTGGGGCGAGGACTGAAAAAATGCTCAGGCTCAAGACACACAAAAGTACCCAAAGGAGCGGCTAAATATTGCAGAAAAGGCCATAATGGAAGAGGCAAACCCGAAAACTCCACCCACACTAGAACTTCTAGAGAAGTTTCATCAGTAACCGTAAAATAACGATGATAGGGTTGCAAAATAAGCAGAGAACTGCGAACAGTCCAAGGACCTTTGTTCAAAGCCTTTTCAGCAAGAGTGGGATCAACAAAACGGAATAAAAAAAAACCTTTGGTCAAATTCTGAATATTTTCAACAATAATACCATGAGGATGCCAGACATGCTGGACCCAATTGCGAACCAGGGTATCATTTGGAATACGACCAAGAAAGTAACCAACCAAATGAGTTTGCTCATACCAGGTACATGCTTTTTGAAAATCTTCAACCGAAAGAAGAATCTCAGGGACAGAACCCTTACCTCGTGGAAGACTTTCGGAACAAACTTGCGAGGACGTTTCTCGGGCGCCATTGGGTACTCCAACAGCTCCAACATCAACTGAAGCTGGGTGAACAATGACAGCCATAAAAAGGGTAGGTAAACACCGCACAAGGCGGTGTTAGTGGGACTTAAATGCAGGAAACTGAGAAAAAAATAGTTGTACAAAAGCCAACAAGGGTGGCGGTAGGACAAGAAGATGATGGCCTATAATACTTTTTTGTAGAAACCTATTGTAGCTAAATTTTATAATCTATCTTAATTTTATCTTAAAACATTCTTATAATTTTTAATTAATCATATAAAAATAATTATCTTATATATATATTTGTCCAACAAAATACTTTTTTGAAATCTAATGTAGCTAACTTTTATAATTTGACATAGTTAATCCTTAAAATATTTTTATAAGTTTTACTTACTCATACATGTCATATGAAAAATCATTATATTCTTCAAATATCATAATTTTTTTACACAAAGAGGAATTTATAACTACCTTTACTTCAAATATCTTATTATTCTAATTTCAAATAATATTATTCATATAGTCAAATATTTATTTTAAAATATAAGTTAAGCTATGGTATGAAATTAATTGGCCAAATTTGACCTTTTTAATACATTAGTAATTACCCTCGTAGATGAGTTTCGCTATTATATAAGGCATAATTTATGGATTTCATGATCTAATAAACATATTTTTCAATTCATTATATGGGTTAGAAATAGGTCATATATGTTGTATATCTCTTTAGAAGTTACACATAATATCTCACAAGATATGTTTCCTCCTTGGAAGTTGAGGTATTTAACTAGTTAAAAATGTATCAATTAATATTTGAGACACATTTGTAGTACTCATTATTCTATAAATATGGTGACCCATGGTAGAGGACTACCTTCACCATATAAATAATTGATTATCTATTTATAGTATTTATTATTATTATTATTATTAGGTAGTAATAACTTTGCATGTTCACTATTATTGTATGACATATTGTTCATTAATCAAGATGTATAATTAATAAAATTTTAAAAATTTTAACTTAAAGTTATGGTTAATGAAAAATTAAAATCAGTTCAATAGTATTTGTGCTATAGTATTTGTGCCTCCTCACATGAGGCCCTTAAAAAAGACAAGATAACAAATCATTGCAAAACCTATTTAGATATTCACAAAATCTTGATAAAAACTCACAAAACTGAAAAATACAATGTCTTACACCTTCATCTACGTGCCTGCTGAGTGTATGCTTTGTTTGATGTGTGCCTTACTGAGCCAGGTTGGTAAGATAAACCTCGTTCATGCTTATCTCCAAAGTATCCTAATTTTTTCTTATCTAGTTTCAAAATTCCTGCATCCATTTGCCACAAAATCAAATAGATCCAAAGAAAATTCCTTTGGTCTGGTTCTGAAAGCAAACACAAGTTCTGCTTACTGTCTTGCGAGTAAGTTTGTTTAAAAAAGTCTCAAGGGGGATTGGGTCTTAGAATAGTAAACCATTTGAATCTATCTCTCCTTATCAAATTGGGGTGGAGATTGATTTAGGAAAAAGATGTTGTCTGGTCAAATATCCTTCAAAGAAAGTACCTTCACCACAATGACTTTTTAATGATAAAATCCTTCTTATTGATTATTACATTTGGAACTCAATTTTGAAAAGTAGGCATATTTTTTTTTTTTACATGGTGGAATTAGTAGTCGCCACAAACTTGGGAAGGTTGTCCAAATTTTATGGCCGCCATAGTATTCTGCGTTGTCCACCCTGAAAAATGCCACACAGATATTCACATAGTTTACACCTATAACCACCATGCCATGATCGTTTTAAACCGTTTACACTGATAAAAGCACCAGGAAAGGGATAAGCATTCAGTTTGGTAAGGCTCAAGATTTTAACCTTGGACCTTTTCCCCCCTTACGATATTTGGGGGAACCATATAGCAAATTTTGAAAGGTAATAGCATTGATTTTTAGAATTATGCTTAGCTTTGTGATACACCATTGAGTCAGGACCAAGCCCTAATTCCAATCAATCCAATCACTAATCAAATATTTGGTCCTAGGTTATTTTAATTCATAATTGGTGATGGTCATAGATGACAATGGAAGCTTTATATTTGTTCAAGATCTACTAAGATATCAAATCTATGATACAAAATCCTTATCCAATATTCTTCGAATACATTTTATATCTACTATTCCTCTTAATGATAAGGCTATTTGGAAACCAAACCAAAGTAATTTTTTCAGTATCAAATCTTCCTACTTTATCAGTGATCATCCTCAATGTGCATGGTTTCCCTACTAAAGAATTTTGGATCAAACATCTCATTCCCGAAATTAGGATCTTCTATTGGCTTGTTATTCAAAACATAATTCTAACTCTTGACAATATTCAAGCCAAAGGTCTTGTTATCCCTAATTGTTGTTATTTTTGCAAGTATAATATTGAGATCGTTCAGCACCTATTTTTAGAGTACCCTTACTTCCTAGTTGTTCTCAATTTTATTTTTGCTTTTTTAATATCAGTTGGGCCCAACCTCACTCCATCCTTGACCTCTAACTCCAATGGTCTACTCCTTTTTCTTGTTTGGAATTGAAAGTTATTTTATCTTTCATAATTCTCCACTATATTTGGATCGTCTTGAATGAAATAAATAATAGAGATTTTTGCAACTCCTCCAAATATTATTCTTCCATTAGGAATTTCATCTTGTCTTTTACCTCGAAAAACTCTTCTGTTGTGCCCTAAAATGATGCTCCCATACTGAAGATGGGAGTGGATATTTTAACATATTTAGGTCATATTCCCCCTTCGGATCCATTCCTTAGACCTTCGATGAATAGATCTAAAATTTCTTAGGAGCATCCTCCTTTAGGTTGGATCAAATTTAAATTTTATGGAGCAACAAAATGGAATTTGGGTAGAGTGGGAGTAGGAGGTATTTTTTGTGATTACATGAGCAACATATTATTGGACTTTGTAAAAAATATAGAAATCCAAACAAACAATTTCGCGGAGGCATGAGCACATTTTTAATACCTTAACCTTTTTGTTGATTTCTCTTGCTCAAATTTAATCATATAAGGGGACTCTCTTGATATTATTTAACTACTAAAAAATGAGACCCAGTCTAATTGAAGGACTTAGAACCTCATTGAAGAATCCAAGAGACTCATCCAAAGGAAGAGCAGAATCTTGATTCATCACATCTATCATGAAGGTAAATGTGCTGGTCAATACTAGGGTCTCTTAGGAAGATATTTTAGTGCAACATTACACCTTCCTCATGGCCTTCTTCTTGCTCACGTGGAAGGCATCAAATATAGTCAAGGAGTCGATTTTTGAGTTAATCACTACGTTGTGATGTCCCGAATGCCCTATCTTCTTATACAAATTCCACCATGATAGATTTAGAGGTTTCTCCTCATAATAATTATCCTTAAGGTAACTAGTGTGTTAAGTTTCTAGCGGTGGCATTGGCGTGGCATTGGCCTTTGGTCTGTTTCATTCTTTCATAGGTGTGCATCTCTTTTTCTCTTCTAGTGGAGCATATCATCTCCCAATTTTTACACTTAAATATTATCTTTGGAGACTGTCTCTTTTATTCCATGTTCCCAATGTAAAATGTTTAGAGAGCATTTTCAAAACCCCTTCGTTTTTCTATCATTTAAAAACAATGCTAATATTTGTACTATTTTTTTATTTTTATTTTGATGTAAATTTTTTTGGTAAAAATAAAAATAAAAGTAAAAATTAAAATTTATATTTGAAAAAGGAAGATTGGATAAAATTGAGAAAATAAGATAAAATTTTCTTTCCTTAAGGAATTTGAAGGAAAATTAGCATCTTATCATTAATATATATATATATATATATATATATATTAAATATTAAATATTAAAATTGTTGTGTTGTTAGTGTTTTGTTGTTGTGTGCCCCTTTATGGAGCTCTCCACAATATGAAATTTTGAATAGAGTTGTTGCTTTAAGAGAACTATGTCGATTTAAAAAATATATTATTTTGAAAATCTTACTTTGTTATATATTATTTAATTTGAAGAGAAATAAAATGTTTAATTTTAATATTTATGTTTACATGGATAATTTGAGTAGTTCTAAGTGTGAAGACATTGGAATCTTAAATAGAAGTCCAAAATTTTTTAATCTTGCAACGGATAAAGTATACACCATGCTTTGTTGATATGGTTGGATATCAATATATAGGGTACACAATATCCTCCATGAGAGTCATATCATTGCATGAATGACATTATAAATTATTTTTTTTATGTTCATAAAAAAATAAAAATTACTTGAATCTTTAGTATTACCATTAATTTTTAAACCCTTTTATTTGGTATGGTATGTTTCATAATGATTTGATAATTTTTTGTTATATTAATTTATATTATTTAATTAAACAATAGTAGGTTTATTTTATTTTAGTTAATTAAAAATAAGGGTCCCACAAGCTCAATGATTTTGGAGGAAACCTAAACCTATCAACAACAAAATTAGCCATAAAAACAAATAACCTTGTAGGGTTAAGATGAAAATTTAGTTTAACAACCCAACAACAAAACATCATCAACCCACAAAAATTAAGCAATTAAGAAAAATTAGAGCATTATCTAAGAATTAAGAGGAGCAATCAGCCCCAAAGAAACAAACTCCATCAAACTACCCGAAAGGTAATTCACATCCTCACTGAAATCAACAATGATCTTAAGAGTGCCCAAGATGGACTTTTACTTATCATCAATTATTTTTATTAAGTTTATCAAGTTATGATGGAAAATCCACCCGTGAGGATCCAAGGGTAGTCCCCTAAGACAAGAACTCATTAGAGTGGTTTATCTTAATATTCAAGTTTTAAATTTAATTTTAGAAGGTAATAAATTGAATGATATTTATTTTTTTTTAAATTAAAATAATATTATGAATACATGATATGTTCCATACAGAAAAAAACTTTGAAAACACCTAATTAAATATGATTTAATTAACAACATCTCAATATAATAATATTAATATAATATTGTATTATTTTAGTTGGTCTAAATTCATAGATTTAAGATTTTATATGTATAAAATAAATATAGTTGTAATAATATTTCTTTATTATGAGTTTCTAATGTTATATATTTTTTGTAGGTAAAAGTTTTATTTACAATACGGGTTGAAGGGACCCGACCCTGTTACATTGGGCATCAACCGTGCCAATAGTACAAAATTGACAAAGTCTAAAAACAACAATACGGGGTTTCATCTCCCTACAGACAATGCAAACCATAAAAAAAGATATCAAAAATAGAACCGAGTTGAAGCAATTGTTAGAATAAGTGAATATTCTCTTAAGTTCTACTAGGATAGACACACTTAAGTTTCTAATCCTCCATGTGTCAGGTGAACTCTCAAGGGTGTCTTCATCAGACTTGATGAATTCTTGTAATCCAACGACTCTCAATGATAAACATTTCTATTTATACAAAGTTGATCGCTGGAATAAAGTAATAAGTTCTATTTTATTTCTTCAAATCTTGTAATGCTTTGTAGTTCTACTCTTGGGAATTCTAACATGGTATCATAGCAGGGTAGATTTTGCTAGCATTCTCTCTTGAAAGAGGTTTCTCAAACTGGTTTGTAATTTCTTATTTTTTACTTTTTAAAAGAATTTTTTTTTTTTTCATATTGTAGTAATGCTCATATATGTTATTTTTTAAAAAGATATTTGCTTATGGTAACACCTACTGGTTTATATAATTTTGTTTACCATTTATGCAAATCTTTCAAAATTTCTATATTCACTACTTTGTGTATGCATATTGAATATTTTTTTTCCTCTCTAAAAATACTTCTTAATGAATGCAACTTGCTTTAAAACAATTAAAAAAATGATGCATCCCATTTTAGGTATTTTTAATTTATATTATTTATTACCCTCTCGAACGCAACCATCATTATGTTTCGTTGTGGCATGCCTTGAGACTACGTCTCTCAACGGGTATTTTCCTCATTAATTTTTATATTCTTCGAATATCTTGAGATTTTAGGAAGAATTCTACTTGAAGTTCATCATATCTATTTGTCCTTCGGTGCTCAAGAGGATATTATTTCCTCTTGTTATATAAAAAAAATTCTAATCCTAAAATCATAACTCTTTTGTATTACTAAGATTTTCTTCGGTAAATCTTAGATTGATATTTCTTTAGGCCCATTTTATATTTTTCGTTGTAAATCTCTGCAAGTGTTTTTTCTTTAGGTTAGTGTGTGGTGAGATAATCTGATTTGCAAGTGAAATATTCAAAAACACTTAGGTCACCACATCCTCTCTTTGGCACCTTGTTGTCAATGTCTCCAATTCCTATTTTAAAGCTAGTCTGTGGCACAGTTGCTAAGGGAGACTCTCTGCTTTGGTGTCACTCCTCTCAATGCATCTTCAATGCATCATATGGTAAGGTGTTATATAATTTTTTAAAATAACATTTTTCTTATCCAGTGCAGATATAGAAGGAGTCTCGTTTTTCTTGGATGCCACCATTGGTGCGGTGAACGTAGATGCCACCCTTCCTTATATCCAATGCAGATATAGGAGTCTTATTTTTCCTGGACACTACCATTGGAGCGGTGAACGTATACGCCACCCTTCCTCATTGCTTGTTCGTTGAAAGGCGCTTCGTGGACCCTTACTCGCTGCCTTTCAAGATGTTTTTTCCACTGCATCCTCTGTCTGACGTCAACCCCTTTAATTTAAGCTATAATATATATATTTTTTATATATATTGTAGCAAGAAAAAAATCATTTCATTCCCTTTCCTTTCCAGCTTTTTCTTCACCCGAAAATCAAAGGAGAATTGTAAAACTTTTAATAAAAAATTTTCTATGGGGGGTTTATAGGTGCCTTTTGCACCTATACTAAGTTTGGGGGGGGAGGGTGGGGGGGGTGTCATTGCGTCACTTTTTACCTTCTTTTGCCTTCTTTACTTTTGTTCTTAAGTTGGTAATATTAATTTTGTTTATATATCTTGCTTAATATTAAAAAGGTGTTGATTAAATCTTCAATCCTTAATTAAATAAATTACTAAAATATTTTTTTACTATTTCTTTATTTCATTAAGCAAAATATTATATTTTTTTTTGTTTTTTTGAAAAAAATGAAAAACTTGTATTAATACAAAGAGCAATTACAAGCGGGAGAGAACACTTCCCAACCAAGAACAACAAACAACACTGCAAGAGAAGAGCACAAAGTCAACCCAGCACAACACAAAGCAAAGAAGTCAACTGGGCGCGAACAAGCGACATGTCACGAAATCACGACATGTCGTGAGATCGCGACAGTAGCAAAATATTGTATTAAAAACTTAAATTCTCTATTTTCCAAATGTCTATAATATTTTATAGAGATATTTTAGTGAATAAAAAATATTTCCTTTCAAAACAGTCTCTATATTAATTAACTTTTGTGGAATCAAATTGTTATATATAGTAAGCTTATATGAAATAAAGGGATATTCAATCCAATACTTACATAATAAAGAATAAATAAAATATATCTATTCTTTATTTATTATTTCATTAAGCAATTAAAAATCTTTGTGTTCAATTTATTATTGTTGACAAAGAGTATTTTTTAATTATCTCTTTAAAAGCATTATTTCTCATTCTAAACTTCCTAAGAAGAACAAATAATTCATATCACCACTCACCTTATTGTACATACTATTTAACTTATATTTTCCCTCAAGTAAGGGTGAGTTATTTGGTAATCAATATAGTCCTGGTTGATATTCACCTATGTTCCAAGTATAATATCTAGTCAAATACTTATAGTTTCCCTCTCGTCAGAGTGAGTATTTGAGAAGAAAAGATATATAGGCCTACAATATTTGTTATCTTAACCATAATTAATATCAAATTTACTCAAAATACTTATAGTTTCCCTCTTGTTAGAGCGGGTATTTATTGTTTTATTTGATGTTTCCTAAAATGTTTGGCATATTTATCTCATTAACCTCATCAAATATCAAATAATCTCAAAATTACTTATTGTTTCCCTCTCGTTAGGGTGGGTATTTTTGAGCAATTTGGTATTTTTTACAGGCTTCTATTGGCTAATATCCATTGCATTCTCTAAATTAAAGTTAAAGGGGGGACCTTTGGGTTAAATTCACAATGAATTCAATTAATACAATTTATCCTCTCACTCCTTACAACTTCCATACATGGAAAACCAAAATTTAAAATCTCATTTCTCGAAAAGGGCTCACACACCTATTAGAAGAAAAACAACCAGAGTTCGAAAAAGAATATGAAATATTTGTTCACAAAGAGAAAATGTATGAAACAATGGGTATTATAAGCTCTAATGTGCATGAAAGTTTGTGGTTTCACATTGCAGATTGTAAAAATCCTTATGAAAGGTGGGAGAAACTAAAGACCTTGTTTGGGAAAGTAGATCAAATAAGATCAATGCAACTAGAAGCAGAATTAACAACTCTATCTCCTGAGGAATTCAAAAATATTGTTGACTTTCTCACAAAATTCAAATAGGTCCTCGCTCAATACAAAGGAAGTTGGAAGACTAATACTGAAGAAGAATGCATTTATCTAATCCTTTCTAAACTAAATGGTGTATTTCAAATATTTGCTACCACCTTTCTATCTACAAAATATGCTCTTGGTGCAACCTTTAAAATACCCTCTTTAGAAGAGTTTTATGATAGAATAACTAGGTAAGAAACAAAACTTGCAAGATATGAAATCTCTTCTTCTTCCTCTTACTCAAAAGGCTTAGTAGCCTCCACCTCTTCTAAAGAAAAATTCAAAAAGAAGGAAAAGAATCCCATAACTTGTACTCACTACAAAAAGAATGGTCACTCTGTAAACAAATGCTGAAAAATAGTACAACAACTAGAGGCAGCTATGAAGGATCAAAATATAGACAATAAAAATCAAATAGGAAAAGCCCTTAATGTTCAAGGTAAAACCTCCAATTCTTCTTCTAATCATTGGGTCCTAGATTCCGGAGCAACTCATCACATGACTGCTTCAGATGAGTCATTCTCTTCTATCTCCTCAAGTTCAACCTATAGCATAGAAGTTGGTGACTCTTACTTCATCCCAATCAAAGGAGAGGGTGATACAACCATTTATGATGGCTCTATAAATAATGTTCTCTATGTTCCAAACATTTCCACAAATATCCTCTTTGTCTATCAGATTTGTACTTTTGGAAAGGGGAAAATTGTTCTCTTCTCTCCAATAGGAGTTGAGATAAGAGACTTTCAAGATCCCCATTTTCTCATAGCCAAAGGAGATATTGATCACAATACTCACCTATTTTAATTCAAAGGATTCAAAAATCTAGAAGGGGCATCCTATTTTGTGGCTCATGGAGATCTTTAAAGAAAAATTTGTTATGAAAGGTTTGATCATCTCAATTACAACTACCTAAAGGAATAGAGCATCCATGAAATGGTAATAGGTTTACCTCAAGTCTCTTCTATTGATGGAGTTTGTCTTGGATGTGCTCTTGAAAAGAAACATCAAGATCCTTTCCATCCAAGTAGTTCTCTAAAAACTTCATCCCCTCTAGAATTAATCCATAGTGACTTGATGTCTTTTCCAAAACCTTCTTTCAAATGAGAAAATATGATATAACCTTTATTTATGACTTTTCTACAATAACTTGGGTCTACTTCCTAAAATATAGAAGTGATGTTCTATCCCACTTCAAATTCTTCAAAGCCTTATTTGAAAATCATGCATCTTACAATATCAAGCAAATTCTCATAGATAATGAGGGGGAATACTGCAGTAATGATTTCTCCGTATTTTTATCAAATCATGGCATCATTCATCAACATTTTGTCTCCCATAATCCTCAGAAAAATGGTATTGCAAAAGAAAAAACCAAACATTGAAGGAAATGGCAAATTGTATGCTCCATTCAAGAGATCTTTCAAAAGTTTTTTGGGAAGAAACTATTACCTTTGCCAATTATATTCAAAACCACACACCTCATAAAGATATTGATCATTTAAATCCTGAAGAAGCATGGACTGGTTCAAAACCAGATGTTTCCTTCTTTAATATTTTTTGGTGTACTGCTTGGGTGCACATCCCAAAGAAGAAAAGGAAGGCTCTAGATAAGAAAAGTAGAAATATCATCTTTATTAATTATTGTGAGGAAATGAAAACATATAGGATCCTTGATCCCTCAACTCATGAGGTATTTTTTCATAAGAATGTCCAATTTGATGAAACATTCCCTCAAAAATATCCTCAACTCTCCTCTTCCTCCATTGAGCCTTCTCCTATAATAGAACCTCAATATTATGAAGAACCAACTCTAGATGTTAACTTAGAGATTTATAATCAATATGAGAAACCTATAACTCCAACTCAATGTCTTTCCACTCCTTCTACTCCTTCCACTATGCCAAAATGCGCCCACACCATTTTTAAAGAAGCTTCTCCTTACATAAAAAATCTTCCATCATCCAAATCAACCAACTCCATAGGCATTGGTCTTATTTTTCAGTCTATTTCCTCTGATCCTCAGTCCTTCAAAGAAGCAACTGGTATTAAAGAATGGGATGATGCCATGGAAAATGAATTCTCTTCCTTAATCAAAAACAAAACTTAGGATTTAGTTCCCTTGCCTAAAGGAACGAAATTAGTTCATTGTAAATGGATTTACAAAAAAAAGTATGGTCCTAATGGAGAAATTGATAAACACAAAGCTCGCATAATAGCCAAAGGTTTATCTCAAATTGAAGGAATTGATTATGCTGAAACATTTGCTCCAGTTGCTATAATTGATTCTGTAGGATTGGTTCTTCCTGTAGCTAATTCCCAAAAGTGGTTTTTCTTTCAAATGGATGTAAAAAGTGCTTTCTTACAAGGGGATTTAAAGGAAGAGATATGCATGGAATAACATGCTAGTTTCACTCAAGACTCCTCTTTTTTTGTAGGCTAAACAAGTCTCTCTATGGACTCAAACAAGCTCCTAGATATTGGTATGAAAATATGGACTCCTTCCTTCTTTCCATATGTTTTTATCATTTTGATTCTGATAACACAGTCTACAATTGGAGAGATGAAGGAAAAATCACCATTCTTGTTTTATATGTTGATGATATTCTAATCACTGGTAGTACCTTCAATCACATTCAGACTATAAAAGACTCTCTCTAAAAAATTTGATATGGTTGATCTAGGTTTAGCTCATTACTTCCTTTGGATCTAAATAAATCAAACAAATGCAGGTATTTCATTGTGTCAACAAAAATATACTCTAGATCTTCTTCAGAGGTTTAAAATATCATATTGTAAACCTTCTCCTACACCTTTTCAATTTGGCATAAATCTAAGTACTTCTTGCTCATCCTCTCTATGTAATGCAACCCTATACTGTTAGCTTGTAGGGAGTCTGTTATACCTTACTCATACTCATCCAGATATCTCATATGTTGTCCTCATATCTAGATTCTCGCATCAACCTCACTTTTGTAATTGGCAAGCAACAAAAAGAATCCTACGCTACTTGCAAGAAACTACTCAATTTGGGCTCTTATATAAGGGAAAACCCATGGATATAATTTGCTACACATATTTAGATTGGGTAGGTTTAGTAGAAGATAGATGTTCAACTTATGGCTATGTATTTTATCTTGGTTATTCGCCAATAGCCTGGTTATGCAAAAAATAAGTAGTAGCCTTATCATCTACAGAGGCAGAATACAAGGTAGTAGTTTTAGTAAGTTAGGAAGCTCTTTGGCTTCATAAAATTCTAAGGGAATTTGTTTTATCCCACAAAAAACCTATAACTCTTTGGTGTGGCAATCAGAGCATAATTCACATTGCACAAAAACTAGTTGAGCATCAATGCACCTAGCACATTGAGATACATATGCACTTCATTCGACAACACATTCATAATGGGGACATATACTTGGACTATATTCCAATTGAGGAGCAAATTGTAGATATCTTCATTAAGTCATTTACTTATTCGCGTTACATACAGTTGTGAGAGAAACTTGGAGTAATACAACTGCATTGACAGAGAGGTCTTCCACCTCTTTTTTTACTATTGTATTCTTTGGAGGATGGTTTTTTCATCATCTCTCCAAAAGTATATTTTTTATGAGTACCTAATCAGGCCAAGTTGTTGGGACTCATTTTTTTTTTGTGTTGAGAGGACAATATTCACCATCTGAATACATGCCCTTATCTTGGATATTTTTCTTGTAACAAATGGTTTTTTCCCAAGGGGTTTTTCATCGTCTATATATTGTAAATGAGTACCTCATCAGGCCATGTTTCTGGGACTCATCCTTTTATTGTTTTAAGAGGATAATATTTGCAATTCAAAGACAAGCCTCTTACTTATTTCTTTTTTGATTGATGGATTTTACCATTGGGTTTTTACCATATCTTTAGAAAATAAATCATTGTACATGAGTACCTCATCAGGCCTTGTTGTTGGGACTCATTTGTACAAACCACCCCTAGTATCACTTAAGGGGAGGTGTTAGAATAAGTGAATATTATCTTAAGTTCTACTAGGATAGACACACTTGAGTTTCCACTCCTTGTTTCAGGTGAACTCTCAGTAGTGTCTTCATCAGAATTTATGAGTTGTAATCCAATGGCTCTCAATGATCAAATTTGCTATTTATACAAATTTTATCCCTAGAATAAAGCAATTAGTTATATTTAATTTCTTAAAATCTTGTAATGCTTTATAGTTCTACTCTTGGGAATTCTAACAACAATTACAAACAAAGGTAAACCAACTACTTGTAGTCACCTTCTCAAAACTACTAGGGTTCCTTGTTACCTTCCTGCTTTGCATCATCTTTCTAGTTAGAAGCTAGCCTTTGTTTGGCTACCCCATTTAACCCTCTTGTTTTCGAAGAATGGACTTTCATTTGGAACTTTTGGAGGGTTTCTTTCCCCCTTTGTCTCATTGTACGATGTTGGTGTTCCCTAGTTATTGGAATAGTTTTTTTGGGTGCCATTGCCTATATATTTAGCTGTATCATGACTTCTACTGTTAGCGCCAGAGGGTCTGCCCTTTTTCCTATCACCTCCTACATCAATCTGGGATTTTTTGAAACTTTGAGTTTGTTTTGGACTCCATGTTTCTGGTGAATTTTGGGAGGAATCATCATTGTTAATCTCAACGTCATTGGAGTTCTATGGGGAGAGGGGTGACCCAATACCATTGGGTTGGGAAGATTTAGGCAAAGGAATGGGATACTATGGATGTTTGGAGGGGGTACTCCAGGATTCATGACCATTGATGGGAGGGGAAGAAGGGCACGAGGGAGAAGGTGGAAGAGGGATTTTATGGGGGAAATTTTCCTTGAATAAGGGTTGGATGGGTGGATTTGGGACACAAAATTCCTTACAAGGGGCTCCTCATCATAAATTGTATCACTCTAACAAGAGTAGCTGAGTAAATTAAACTTATTAGATATTGTGAGCAGACCACTTACCTTATGTATATCACCACCTTGAGGACGTAGGGCTTGTTTCTTGCCCTTGTGGTCCTAGATATTTCCTAATATAACTATCATCTTCTAGTTTACATCATCGATTGGGTGGGCTAAAGTCTGGAAATCGGTCTGCACACCTTTGTGGTTTATACACTAGGATGAAATATGCCCTTGATTTTGGTACTCTGGGAAAAAGGTGGGCTTATTTTTGTATTCCAGTAGTTGTTCCCGATGGAAGGATATGCAAATTAGGTTAAGGTGATCAGGGAGTTGAGATTCTAGGTCTACATTGACACATATGTGGGCCTACATCAAATGAGTCTGAGTACGAGTAGCTGGGCCAATGGCGACCAATTCCCTGATTGCTTAGGCTATCCCATAGAGCATATATTTTTGGAATAAATGTGATTATAAGTTTGGTAGGTGAACCCAAATGGGAGCATAGTTTATGCTATGTAATTCTAGGTTGAACTCTACTTCCCACTTGTGGAGGAAGAGGGTTCTTCTTTTGAATAACCATGGTCCCCTGATAAAATATGGTTTGTATATTCCTATGTGTTGAGGAAAATCATGAAGAAAACCTTGGACATTGCAGATAGTTCCAAACACTCTTGAGTTTTCCATTTGACCGTCGCCCAACATCGAATTGAATCCATATCAGGTCTTCCACCAACAAATTTCTCTACCAAGGAAAAATAAATCTCGAGTAGCATAATCCTCCATGACTTGATCTAGATAGAAGACATTGTAGCCTTGAGTTATGAAGGATTTTTATACCTCAGGTGGAGGTTTAGGTTTCTCTTGGAGTGCTTCCATGAATAAAACCTGGTTGGACCTCTTATCACTTGCTGCTACTTTATTCGGTGGGTCTTTTACCCTATGGTATCCATTACCATTGTCTACCATGCCTAGGGAGGTTTTAATTGTTGTGTTATTCCCTATCTTATGGCTGCTAGAAACACCACGCATAGGCACTCCACTCCCCAAGCTCTTACTCTCATCTCTCTGCTTCCCGCCAACCGCAAAATTGAAAGTCGGATGTTCGCTCGCCAACCTACATCCCTATGTATTTTACCAATTAAAATATTTGATTCAAAAAGAATTCCTAATGTTATATAATTATTCTTAAATTATTTTTCTAATTTTTCTATTATATAATTATTGTAGTGTATTAAAAATTACAATGTAATAGATAAATCATAGTATCTAATAAACTTATTTTTAATTAATTAAAATATAGTAAACCTATTATTGTTCTTATTTATCATAATAAATAATTAAACAACATAAAATAATATGACCAATAATTATTAAATCAGTTTTTTATTTATGAAACATACCAAATAAAAGGGTTTAAAAATTAATAGTACTACTAAAGATTCAAGTAAGATTTTTATTTTTATTTTACTTTATGAACATAAAAAAAATAAGTAATTTATAATGTGAGTCAATCAATGGCATGACTCTCATTGAGGATATTGTGTACCCTATATATTGGTATCCAACAATATCAACAAAGCATAGTGTATACTTTATACCTTGCAATATTAAAAAACTTTGGACTTCTATTTAAGATTCCAATGTTTTCACACTTAGAACTACTCAAATTGTCCAAGTAAACATAAATATTAAAATTAAATATTTTATTTTTCTTCAAATTACATTATATTTAACAAAGCAAGGTTTTTCAAAATTATAAATTTTTTAGATTGACATAATTCTCTTAAAGAAACAACTCTATTAAAAATTTGATATTATGGAGAGTTCCATAAAAGGGCACACAACAACCAAACACTAACAACACATCAATTTTAATATTTATTATAAATATTAATGATAAGATGCTAATTGTACTTCAACTTCCTCAAGGAAAGAAAATTGTATCTTCTTTTCAAAATTTTATGTAGCCCTCCTTTTCCAAATATAAATTTGAATTTTTGCTTTTATTTTTAATTTTACCAAAAAAAAGTTACATCAAAAGTAAAATAACAAAATAGTACAAAGCAAAAAATAGCAACTCTCAAGGAGTGGATAGAAAATAAAATAAGGAATTGATATCAGTTCAAGGAGACAAAATGATCACTGAAGGATCAATGAGACCAATAGATTTTTATTGCTCTCAAGGTAACCAATGATTATACAATCATGGAATATTAGGGTTTTAAATAGTAGAACCCATCAATATGCTATTCAAAGACTCTTAGAAAAATGTAAAACATATTTTTTGCTTATCTAGGAGACAAAAATTTCATTGGATATTATGTGTAAAACAATAAATAGACTTTGGAGGGGTGCTGGTCATATGGAAGTGGATGTCCAAGGGGCCTCAAGGGAGATAGTTGCTTTTTGGAACTCTTTTGAATGGACTGCAATAGAACATATAGCTTGGAGAGGTGTCCTCACGTTACATTTTAGGAACAATGTCATAAATGAACATGTTTTAATCACAAATATTTATGGGGCTCAAAACCTAGATGGTCAAATGCATAAATGGAAATTTGTACATAACATGAGAGTCTCAAGGGATGAGTTAGACTAGATTATTATTGGGGATGTTAATGCTAAATTATCCTCTAGAGATCAGGAAGGGGGAACCCCATTTTTGGACCGAGGGGATTGACTTATGATTGCCCAAGTACAGGCATTACACTTGGTGGATATTAAATGCCCTGGAACCAACTATACTTGGACTAGTAAGAGGAGGGAGCCACATAGCAGGAAGGTGATATTAGATCATTTTTTTGTTTCAGAGGAGGTATTTGTAAAATTGAATATAAAATTTTAGATTTTTGAGGGTCTAGTTTCAGATCACTTTATCATTTTGTTGGAAGGGAGGATCAAGACAATGTAGTATCATAAACCATTTAAATTTGAAAAATTTTGGTTACAAAAAGAGGAACTTTGAAAGAAAAATCCATAGTTGTGGGAAGAAGGTCACCCAACATATGGGATAACAATGTTTAGATTCCATAAACAACTTCATGTCAAATATCAACTAAAATAATGGAGTCAATCTAACAATACAGACTTCCAGGTCCAAAGAGCTCCATTGGTGGCCATATGGGATAAGGTTCAAAAATAATTCAGGGAAGGAACAATTAAAAAGTAGCTCAAATATGAGGATGATCCATTGCGTAAGGTTGAGGACATTGACAACCAAGAGGAGACCTACTATAAATAAAGAGCAAGAACTACTTTGTTATTAGAAGGTGATAAAATACCAAACTTTTATGTTGGGCTTCCTATTCTAGGAGACATACGAACAACATGGAAGACCTTCAAGATGAAAATAGACATTCCTTTGATACAATTCCAAGTATGCATTTCCATTCAATAGATTATTTTTCTAAACTATTTAAGAAAAGTATGGTGCAAGATGAAGAGGCTCAAAAATAAGTTCTCGATGTCATACCATCTGTTATATCTAAAGAAAAAAATAGGGCCCTAATTAAACCAAATGATAGGGAGGAACTAAATAATGTAGTCTTTGGAATGAGCATCGGAAAAATACTAGGTCTAGATGGATTTCCAATTAAGTTTTTTTAGACCTTCTAGGACAACTTGGAGGACGATGTAATGGCTATTATAGAGGAGTCCAAAGGTATTAAAGAGTTATTAAAGCATTAAATCATACTTTAATTGACTTAATTCCAAAAGGGAAGGAGGAGGTGCATATTTCATATTATAGACTTATTGCCTTATGCAATGTCATATATAAAATAATCACAAAGGTAATGGTTGAGTGGCTAAAACCTCTTCTACATAGCATTATCTCCTCAAAGCAAGGATTTTTTATAGAGGGTAGGCAGATATTGGATGGTATGGTTCTAGCTCAAGAGGCAATCCATTCAACATAAACATCTGGTAATAGAGGAATTTTCATAAAATTGAATATATCAAAGGTTTATGATAGGGTGGAGTGGACCTTATTGTCAAATATGATGACAACCTTTAGTTTCTCTTAGGATTGGATAGAATGGGTCATGAGCTATGTTTCTACTCTGACATACTCAGTTTTAATCAAGGGTCTTCCCTCATAACCATTTAGAGCTACTTAAGGCCTTCATCAAGGAGATCCTTGTCCTTCCTATCTTTTTATCATATTGGCTGAAGGCTTGGGTAGACTCATTTTGAGGAGAAGACAACAAGGTTTGCTAACAATTATCAATATGAGTGATAAAGTTTTGAATCACCTACAATTTTGGGATGACACATGATTGGTGGGAGTGGCCAACTTCAGGAAAGAAAGAATGATTAGAGATACACTTAATATATACCTTAGGGCTAAAAACCAAGTCATAAATGATAAAAAAATCCAAAGTGGTATTTTTTAATCTTGATCAAAGGCTTTAGGACAAAATTTTAGAGATATTGGGATTCACAAGGACTTATCTCCCAATGGTATAATTAAGGGTCCCTTTGCATTTTAAAAAACTAAAAGTAGATATCTGAATGAATAGTTTTGGACTATATCAAAGAAAGAATTAATCATTGTTATCACAAATGGTTAAGCTATGGGGGTAGATTAAATTTTTTAAATTCAGTTATTCTGGCCATGCCAATTTATAAATTTTCTATCCTTGCTACCTCACATACCATATGAAAAGAGTTGGACAAGATGGCTAGAAAATTTTTATGAGAAGTAGTAAAAGGAGAGAGAAAATTGACCCTAGTCGGTTGGAAGAAAGTAATCCAACCCAAGGTAAAAGGAGATTTGGGACTTAGAAGATCAAAGTTAAATAATAAAGCTTTGGCTGGAAAGCTTTACTGGAGGTGGATTTCCCAACCAACTTCTTTATTTAGTAGAAAATTTTTATGAGAAGTAGTAAAAGGAGAGAGAAAATTGACCCTAGTCGGTTGGAAGAAAGTAATCCAACCCAAGGTAAAAGGAGATTTGGGACTTAGAAGATCAAAGTTAAATAATAAAGCTTTGGCTGGAAAGCTTTACTGGAGGTGGATTTCCCAACCAACTTCTTTATTTAGTAGAATTTTAACTAGTAAATATTTGGTATAGGTAAACCCAAATGAGGTGGGTTGTTTCCCTTTCGATGGTAATGGATACTTGGTGTGGTAGGCACTTAATTTAGGATCTTAGATAGTGAAAGATAAATTATTTTGGAAAGTAGGAAGAGAGGAGAAGGCTTGATTTTGGACATATTCATGGGATCAATACCCACCTGTCATTTTTGAATTTCCTAAACTACAACCAATAAAAAAAACCATGGACACCAGGGGTTGGGTCTAAATTAAAATTTATTTCAACACTATTCAACTGGAGAATTATAAGTTTAAGTAGTTTAAGAAGTTGGATGAGTGGCCAATTTCAATCCCTCCGTATTTGACACCCATCATGACTAAAATATTGATAGAAATATTTCTTATAGGTAGAGATGAGGATGATGAATTAGCTTGGTGATATGGAAGCCTTAGTTTCTATATAGTGAAGGATGGATATGATATGATAATTCTAGAGCCTCCTCCTCATGCATATCAGGTTGAGGATTGAAGAAAGGTTTAGAAGTACAAGGGTTGGGCAAAAGTAAAATTTTTTGTATGGTAGTTTATGCATAACGAAATTCTTACTTTTGATGATCTCAGATGTAGGGGAATCATTGGTCCATATTAATGTGTCTTATGTTACAAGAGTGAGGAAATAGCTTATCACTTAATGTTTGAGTTCTCATTCATGTACCAAATCTGGGAGAGAAGGTTTTTATAATATAAATTTTGAGTTAATGGTGATTTGAATCAGATTAGTATTTGGAAAATATGGAAGAGGTCTAGATATAAATATAAATCTCTTTGTATTGGTTGGGATATTGGATTAAAATTCATTTGGTGGTAAGTGTGGTTGGAGAGAAATTGCAAAATTTTCAGATATACCTTTTCATATTTAGATGGAGGTTGGTAGGTCATTTGGAGTAAAGTCATAGAAATTGTGGCAGTGTATGCTAAAGACATAACTCAGGTTTTTATAGGGACAATGGAGAAGGAAGTTGAAGTGCAAGAGGGATAGGATAGAGCTATTTGGAAACCACACCTAGAATGTTGAATTCAAATTAATACTGATGAAGCTGCAAAAGGTAATTCAGGTAGAGTTGGAATTGGAGTGATTTTCTAGAATCATGTTGGAATAATGCTCTATTGGGAACTGCAAAGCTTGTGAAGGACCACAAACAATGAAATTAAAGCCTTAGCTATCAAATATTCTTCTATTTGGGTATTAAAACAATGTTACAAAAGGATAATCCTAGAATCAAAATTTCAAAAAATTGTTGGAGCTCTAGATTGCATGAGGAACTTTGCTTTGAAGACATAGAGGTTGAGGATACTTATCACTCAAATTAAGGAATTATGGAGGAAATTAGATGATGTGATTCCATTTTATGTGAGTAGAGATCTAAATAAAGTGTCAGAATTCCTGGATAATATGGGTACTAAGAAGGAGGTAGGATTTCAATGGTATAGTGACATGGCTATTGAGGATGAGATGATTAGATAGGTTGGTGAGAAAATCCAGTGTTTAGCTAATTTGGACAACCATTCTAGAAATATGGTTTAGGATATTTGTGCTCTAATGTAGATCTTCTTTTACAATTGTAAACATGTGAACAACCATTGTAGAAATATGGTTTAAGAGATTTGGCTCCAATGCAAATCTTCTTTTACTGTTGTAAACATGTGTTATATTTTTCTAAGGCTAGGAAAAGTCTCATCCTAGCTTGTAAATTATCTTTTTTTTAATATAAGTTTTTTCAAATTACTTTAAAAAAAAAACAAAATAGTAAAAATCTTAGCATTTATTTTATTTATAAAAAATGAAGGGGTTTTGAGAAAGCTCCCTAGATTTTTATATTACGAACATAGAAAAAAAAGAGATAGTATCCAAAGATAATATTTACAAAGGAAATTTTTGGAGATGATATGCTTCACTAGAAAAGAATCAGAGACACACATCTGTGAAGGAATGAAACATACCAAAGTTCAATGCCACCACAAAAAACTCAACACACTAGTTCTATAAAGGAGAACGATCAGGAGGAGAAACCCCTGAATCAATCATGGTGGAATTTATCTGAGAAGATAGGTAATTTATGACATCGAAGGATAGTTATTAACTCAAAAAATAACTCTCTGACTAGATTTTGTGTCTTCTACATGAGCAAGAAGGAGGTCATGAGGGAAGGTGTAATGTTGCACTAAAATATCTTCCTAAGAGACCTTAATATTGGCCAAAACATAAGCAACCCAATTACCTTCATGATAGACGTGATGAATCATGTTTTTGCTCTTCCTTTGGATGAGTCTCTTGGATTCTTCAATGATATTCTAAGTCCTCCAATTGGACTAGGTCTCATTTTTGAGTTGATTAATAACATTAATAAAGTCCCCTTCTATGATTAAATTTGAGCAAGGAAAATAAACAAAAAGGTTAATGTCTTAAAAAAGTGCTCTTGCCTCCGCAATTTTTTTTTTTTGGATTTCTATATTTTTAGCTAAGGCCAATAAGATGTTGCTCACGTGATCATGAAAAAGACCTCCTACTCCCACTCTATCTAGATTTCCTTTTGCTACTCAATCAAATTTAAATTTGATCCAACCTAAATTGGAGGCTCCTAGAAAATTTCATATCTATTCATCTAAAATCTGAGGAACGGATCCTGAGGGGGAAGATGACCTAAATATGTAAAAAAATCCAATTTTTTCTTTAGGGTGGAGGCATCATTTTGGTACAATAGAAGATTTTTTCGAGGTAAAATACAAGATGAGATTCCTAATGGAATAATAATCTTTGGAAGAATTGCAAAAATCTATATTATTTATTTCATTCAAGATGGTTCAAATATAGTGGGGAAGTATGAAAGACCAAATAATTTTCAATTTAAAACAAGCAAAATGAATAGACCATTGGAGGTAGAGGTAAATAATGGAGTGAGGTTTGGTCCAAATGATATTAAAAAGGAGAAAATAAAATGGAGAAAAACTAAGGAGTAAGGGCACTCTAAAAATAGGTGTTGAACAATCTCAAGATTATACTTGCAGAAATAACAACAATCAGGGATAACAAGACCTTTGGCTTAAATATTGTCAAGAGTTAGAATTTTGTTTTGAATAAAAATCCAATAGAAGATCGTAATTTTGGGAATGATATGTTCAACCCAAACTTATTTATTAGGGAAACTATACACATGGAGGGTGGTCACTAACAAAGTAGGAATATTTGATACTAAAAACAATACTTTGGTTTGGTTTCCAAATAACTTTATCATTAAGAGGAATAGAAGATATAAAATGTATTCTAAGAATATTGGATAAGGATTTTGTAGCATGGATTTTATCTCTTGATAGGTCATGAACAAGGTGAAGTATGGGAAAAACTGTGCACCTGATAATGCTAAATGAGATGCATCTATATCTAGTATTAATTAAGTATTACAAAAATACATATTCAAGCAACCATGATGAGACAAAATGAATGCACATAATAGAGTTATTATTTATTTATTTTATGGATCAAATAACAGTTACATAAATGTCCCCTCAAGGGCTATAAATTAATACACTCATTACACAATGGTGCCCAAGGATCACATCCTTTCAATAACTCGGATGCACTTCAAGCATTCTTCCTCATACCCATGATTGAAGTGGGTAGGCCTACGATGCTGCCACTTGGTCCTTTGATCTTCTGATCCTATGATCCTTCTTCATGTGTTGTAAAACATGCACCTACACACAAGGAAACCATATTTCGTTAATAGCAAGTGTGGATTATGAAACATGCAAAAGCAATACATGCAATAACAGACTAGAAAGTGGAAATATGCAATGCATATATCTAAAATAATTCCAAATGATTAAAAATATTAGGGGTATGTATAAAATATGATTTTAGAATTATATAATTGAAAACATAATATAAATTGCAACTGGATCCATTTCGCATATGATATGCATTGTTTAAGCCTCCAAAATCCAAAATAGGAGATTTCTGGTCCTAAACATCTCCAAATCACACCAAATTTGGACAACATACATAAAATCAGATATAGAGATGATCCATATAAAACTATTAGTAAAATTGGTTACATATTCATGTGCATATTTGGGTGGCTCAAGTAAACCAACAAAATACTAAAAACATGATATTTGAACAATAGATTCTTGATCTATCCTAGAATAAGCCTATTAAAAAAATAGAAAAATAGTACTTTAGTTCATGACCATCCCTTTCAGGGACGGTGGTGACTGTCATAGTCTAGGGACCATCCTTGGGTGGAACGACCACTAGATCTACTACTTTTATGTCACCAATTCCTCTATGAATTGATCAAAAACTCTCTCAAGGGTGTTGTCATCAAATTTGGGGGTGAAATTCACTCAACTGGTTTAGTTTTATAAACATATTACACCTATTGAATCACTCAAGAACCTCCCTCACTAGATAGATATTTTGAGGGAAAAAGAGCACAAAAGGTTGAGGATAAATATTGGTAGCACTTCATTGCAATGTCTAAAACTCCTCTCTATATTTTGGGTGGAAAATAAATCCACTTTATAGCCCAAGGGGGCCTATGGCAAAATGGGCATGCAAGGACATGCAACGCAAGAGGCACCATTTGTCCAAGAACTTGGAATGTATTGGAAGGGGAAGGCATCTCACTTTTTGGCCTCCATTTTGCAACATGTCATAAGGATTCTATACCCCCAGGTCTGCATGCTTGAATAGGTAGGGTAAATGGCAGTTTTTGGGTGCCAATTATCCCAATTTTGAATTTTTATGGGTCAAAGACCCTGGTCATCCCCCCCAGGGACAGTGACATGTGACCATCCATGGGTGGTATGGTTAGGACTTGTGACAATCCATAGGTGGTATGGTCATGGCTGCATGGCTTGAAATTCCCAAAAGTTGGATAGAACCTTCCAAAAGTGGTTAGGACCACTATGTAACCTCTGAGGGTTGCCCAAGGGAGCCATATGATGTCAAGTTAGCCAATGCTTTTGGTCGTCTAATAAGATTGACATGATTTTAGTAGCTACATATTCCCATTTTTTACATGCATTGTGTGCAGCACAATATTGAGCAAAAATGTTAAATAATTAGGGTTATTTAGTAACCTAACCAACTTTAGATGCCCCAATCATGGAAAGAGCATGCGTTCTTGAATCCTTGCTTTTGACGAGCTAAGGAACTTGATTCAAGTACAACTTTTCATATAAGGTTTACTTGATCTTGGATATTTTTTAGTCATGAAGATGATTCTATAATGCAAAGCATTTTTTTAATTGAAATTTGTGCTTTTTTGCTACACCAAGAAGGGTCGTTGATTGTCTTTATCAATGATTCGTTGAACGAACATAATTTACATTATTGAGTGTTTTATTGTTAATTTTGATTATGAATTTGTTAAGTATGACTACCCCCTCAAGTGACAAGTCGATGAGGGAATGGACAGTGAGAAAAGTGATGAGTTGCTTGACCTATAGGACTTGGTTAGGATTTCCTTCAATTTTGCCCATTATGAAATGGAGCATTTTTTAGATGATTTTGGTGATTTATTGATGCTTCATGGAAGAAAGGAATGGAAAACTTCATTCATGTGGGGTGGTATCAACACAATGGAATTATTAGGGATTGAAGTAGATAACTTTCCATTCATAAATGAGTAATTTATTTGTCATCTTGATCTATGGGGAATTGTGACCAAATTTGAGCTATTTTTGCTGGGTTTTGGACCCTTTTGGGTGTCTTTTTGATTTGTTTTGATGTGATTTTCTGGTGGTCATCCTAGGGTGGGATTACTACACATTTTATGACCATCCCAAGTTGGGAGAGTCAGAAAATTAGCCATTCATACCACCCAGGGATGATCATGCCTCTCGGAGGGTTATTTAAGCAAAAAAATAGGAATTTGGGCTCATTTGTGTGTTATTAACTTTGTAGTTTGATAGGCGAGGAGGAGGATATTAATTCTATGCAAAAAAGCACTACAAAAATCACCTTAAAATTGCCATGATCTAGTGTGTAGACTTGTCCAGTGGCAGAGCCGATGTGATATGGGTAAGGATTGAATTTCTTACTACACTTTGCTAGTGTTTAGAAGTGTAATTATGGCTTTTATTTGATTTTTTGTGATTTTTAGGCAGAGCACGCTAAATCGTTGGAAATTAAACCTAATTAGTGATGTACTATAATATTTTATGCTTATATTTAAGTTTTTGTGGAATTTGATTGCTTTTCCTTGCATTATTTATTATTTTTTCAACTATTTTTGGTGGCCTGGAAGGCCTATTTTAGCCCATTTTGGGGGCCATACCTGGATGATATAGTCAGCCTAGGATATTTGGGGGTCATCTCTAGGTGGGATGGTTAGCCTGGGATATTTGGGGGCCATCCCTATACAGGATGACCATGAATTAGCCTGAAAAGTGCACCTTTTTTAATCTTTTTAAATCATGTTGGGTGCTTTTCATTAACTTGCTTATCTCGGCTAGGTGGTTAAGAGTCAGTATAGAGTTTCAAATATATTTTAGACCATGAGAAACATATTGATAGAGGTGGATTCAGAATGTATTTATGCCATTTTCCTTAAGAACGTGACCTGGTTAGAGCCTGTGGTGGGTGACCACGCTTATTTAGCCGCTCTTATTGACTTATGGGATCTATGCACTAACACCTTCCACCTATCAATGAGGGAGATGATGATGATTCTAGAGGATATCAATTAGATTTTACATATTTTGATAGAGGGAAACACCATTGTATCTACTCATCAGGTTTTGAGAGATACGGTCATGGAGAGGTACTTTGGTATGCACTGGGAGGAGGTAGTATGGGACTCATTTAGTAGAGGAATACCGGTGGGGTTGTTGTATGAGGTTGATGTATTGACCACTAGGTATGCTTTGCTGATGAATTTGTTATCTAGTATGCTTCTACAAGACTCATTAGGATCTAGGTTTCCCTGCAACCTTTTGGAGTTAGCATTTACTCTAGTAGAGTGCATTGTAGAGAAGCCACTTTGCCTATATCACTAGTGATGATGAAAGGACCTAACTAGTTTGCCACGAAGTTGTCCCTTATATGGGGCAACAAGTTGGAATTTTCTTGGTTCCCTTTACAAATGAGGTCACCAACCTAAAAGTATCTAATATGGACTTTCATATTATAGAATATCTTAAGTTGCTATTGATAAACGTGCAAGTTCTCAATAGCATTGAAGCGTCGTTCATCAAGAAACATAAGTTGGTCTAAGAAATCCTATTGCGCAGTGTCATTATTGATGAACTCTTACATGGATATGAATAATGATGGGATTTCCAGCTCTAGAAGCATGACTACCTTGATGTCATACACTAGTGAGAATGAAGTTACCCTAGTGGGCATTCGAATACTAGTGCGGTAGGCCCATAGAGAAAGGGGCAATTGCATGTGCCAATATTTGTGATTCTCTTTAACTATTTTATTCAGAATGGTAATCACTATTTTTTTTGATGCTTCTTCTTACCCATTTTCTTTGGGGTAGTAGGACATCCAAAAGTTGTGCCGAATATTATTCTTTACTATTAAAGAATGCACATCTTTTTTCTTGAAAGGCATCCCATTATCAAAAATTATTTTTGATGGAATACCAAAAAATAAATGATATTATGCAATATGGAATTTGTAATGCATGGTCCTATCATAGTGCTAAGGGGAATTTCTTCCACCCATTTTATAAAATAATTGATGACCGTAATTATGAACATGTGATAGTCCGAGGATGTAGGAGAGATTTTCCCAATTAAATCAAAACCCTATTGCGAGAATGGCCAAACCGATTGAATTGGTTGTAAGGCCTAAGAAGGTACATGTGTCAGGTTATCATGGTGTTGACACTTTACACACTTCATAACATAAGCACAATAGTCTCACTCTAAGGCTGATCAATAATAGCCCATGCAAAGAATATGCTTTGCGATAGTCATGCTGCTAAAATAGCCACCACGTGTACCATCGTGTGCTTGGGTTATTGTACAAACTGAATCTTGATGCTCTAAGTAATGAAATATGATACCCTTTTAGCTTCAATGATACAAAATATCTTCTAGTAACACATACTTTATTGCTTTTTGTTTAAATGTTCGTTTGGTGGCATGCAACAAACTAGAGGAGATATTACCAAGTTTTAGGTGATATTTAATTTGAGTACACCAGTCCTGATGTGAGGAAGCCTCGATTGCATGAATTGCTTGATTCTTTTGAAATTCATCCTGAGCAAATATTGATTGGGAGAGAACTTGTAAAAATTGCATTGTGCTGCTATCAAAAGGAGTTTGAGGGAATAAAGTCCCTCAATTATCCTGATTCAAGAAATCATGTATTTGTGAGAATCTTTCTTGAGAAGGTTCAATATAAATCATGTGGACTTCTAGCATGGATTGAGTGTTATCACACTCAATCATAGATTGTGATAATATTTTTACCTAAATGGTTATCATATCATCTGTAGGGTTATACAGGATTAAAGACTCCAAGGAGTCCATTGTATCCATAAAATTATTAGATGAGCAAGGGAGTGCCTCGATGTCATACCATTCAAATTTGACTAGAAGCATTTACACAAGGGCTTTATATACTTGTAGAACTAGGCACTTGCATTGGTAAATCCATTTGACCTAGTTCACGATGAGAAAAGAGTCTATGAGAAAAGAGTCTATTGAGTCTAATTATTTTCATGGCAATAGTTGTTTTAAGGTCTATGAGAAAGGCTGTGTACTTGATATTGTTGTTGGTGTAGGGAAAATCAAGTTTGAAAGATAGGGGTATAGGATCCTCTTGAGGTGTGAAAAAACACAATTCCTGTTACACCCCCTTGCTTACATTTGGAGCCATCAAAAAATAGATTCATATCGGCCTATTACTCAATCTTGTAAGAATCCGAAGATTCTAATAATTGGAAGACTCGATCATCGGGAAGCTCCATGCTAAGAGGTCGACCATCCTAGATAGGAGCCTCTGCAAGTTGATCGATGATGACCTAACCTTTAATTTATTTTTTTTTGATAAATTTGAGGTCAAACTCTGTTAACAACATGATCCGTTTTTCCAGGTGACTATTATGATAAGTATGACTCATCATGTATCGCAATGGAATCTCTTTTGATACAACATACATGGTATGACTAAGCATGTAATGGTTTAGCTTCTTGGTTGCAAAAACCACCACTAAGCATAGCTTTTCAACATATGCGTATTTGATTTCATAACTGATCAAGGTGTGGCTAAGGTAGTAAGTAACCTATTCCTTATGCAATTAATTTTTTTAGGTCAACATGATACCCAATGTAATCTCAGTGGCTAATATGTATAATCAGAATAACACTCCTGGTCTGTGTGGAGCCAATACTAGCGATGAAGCTAGATATTATTTTATTTCATCAAAGACAAATTGACACTCATCATCCCAATGGAATGTGATCCCCTTATGTAATAGTTTGTTCATGTTTTAGTATTTATGAGATAACTATGCTATGAAGTTCTTGATAGATGCAACCTTACCCTACAAACTTTGCAGTTGCTTGATGGTAGTTGGAGGAGGTATCTCAAGGATTTCCTTGACTTTTTTGGGATCTATTTTGATGCCTCTTTTAGAAACAATGAATCCTAAGAGTATTTCAAATTTTAAGCTCAAGATACACTTATTGGAGTTCAGTCTCACATTATGCTCAATAAGGTGATTGAGGACTTTGTGTAAGACATCAAGATCCTCATGGCATAATAATGATTTGGCCAATAAGTCATCCATGTAATATTCTAAAATTTTATGCATATAGTCATGGAATATGTATGTCATGGTGCGTTGGTAGGTAGTACTAGCATTTTTTAGGCTAAAGGGTATGACCTTATAGAAAAAAAGTCCTCTAAGGCATTGTGAACACTGTTTTGACTTGGTCTTATGGATTGATACAAATTTGGTTGTATCTAAGGAAACCATCCATGAGGGATAATATTCCATGGCATGTTTTGGTGTCTACCAAGGCATCAATGTTTAGAAATGGGAACTCATCCTTAGGACTCACTTTGTTTAGGTCATGAAATTTAGTGCAAATATGAATCCTCCTATAAAGCATCTCGATGGGAACCATGTTGGACAACCATAGTGGATAGTCCACTGATCTGATGAACTTGGTATCCAACAACTTTTGTAGCTCCTCTTTAACTATTAATGCTACTGTCAAATGTATTTTTCTCAAATTTTACTTAACTATTTTTGCTTTTGGATCAAGCATAAGATTGTGTGTGACTAGATTTAGTTTCAATCCTGACATGTATTTGTAGGACCATGCAAAATCTTTCTTCTTCTCTGTGATAAGGGCTATGTACACTTCTTGCTCTATGGGGAATAAGCTTTCTCCTAACTTGATATATTGAGGATGCATAGGATCTGAGTTGATATCCTTGTCAATCATTGGCTTGATTGACATATGTGATCCCTCATACAATTTATGGGAAGTAGGGATTAGATAAATGTCATACATTGGGTTTAGATCATCAATTGGAATGTCAGGTTTGACCTCATATTGAAAGACATCTTGAGTAGGCCTCGAAGAGAAATGAAATAGCTGTAACATCTCATCGCAAGGCCAATACTCAGAAGGTGATGGGAGAGAATATCCTCTATCAAAGTAAATTACCCCAAAGTTTAGGTGCAGTGGATTTTATGGGTTATTTAGATCTTGTAGGGGCTCAAAGAGGTCTATGGAAATCATGTTTATGGATAGATTATTTTCCCTAGGTGTTCGGTGGTGTCTATTGACATCAAGGTGTTGCAAGACTTGTGGGGGTGATTGTGGTGGAGGTGGAATTATCAATAGTGGTCGATGTGGATACAAGCAATCTTTCTCCTCTTTAGGCAGAAACTATCACCAAATATGATGGTGTAATGGTGTAGTTAGATAGGACACAAATATGACCTATCTCACTAGTGATGATGAAAGGACCTAATGAGTTTGCCGCAAACTTGTCCCTTAGATGGGGTAGCAAGTTGGAATTTTGTTGGTTCCCTTTCAGAATGAGGTCACCAACCTAAAATTATCTAAGATGGACTTTCATATTATAGGATATCTTAAGTTTCTCTTGATAAACGTGTAAGTTCTCAATATCATTGAAGCATCATTCATCAAGCAACATAAGTTGGTCTAAGCAATCCTACTACGCAGTGTCATTATCGATGAACTCTTGCATGGATATGCACAATGATGGGATTTCTAGCTCTAGAGGGATGACTACCTTGATGTCATACACTAGTGAGAACGAAGTTGCCCTAGTCGACATTTGAATACTAGTGCGGTATGCCCATAGATAAAGGGGTAATTGCATGTGCCAATATTTTTTTTGATAATATGCATGTGCTAATATTTGTGATTCTCTTTAACTAATTTATTCAGAATAGCAATCACTATTTTTTTTTATGCTTCTTCTTGCCCATTTTATTGGGGGTAGTAGGACATCCAAAATTTGTGCTGAATATTATACTTTAATGTTAAAGAATGCACATTTTTTTTCTTGAAATACATCCCATTATCGAATTTTTTTTTTTATGGAATGCCAAAAAAAAATGATATTATGTAATAATAAATCTGCAATGTAGGGTCCCATCATAGTGGTAATGGGAATTGCTTCCACCCATTTTGTAAAATACTCGATGACCATAATTATGAGCATGTGATGGATGAGGATGTAGGTGAGATTTTCTGAATTAAATCAAACCTCTATTGTGAGAATGGCCAAACCGATTGAATTGGTTGTAATGCCTAAGAAGGTACATGTGTCAGGTTATCATGGTGTTGAAACTTTACACACTTATTAACATAAACACAATAGTCTCACTCTAAGGTTGGTCAATAATAGACCATGCAAATAATATGCTTTGCGATAGCCATGCTGCTAAAATGGCCACCACATGTACCATCGCGTGCTTGGGTGATTGTAAAAACTCAATCTTGATGCTCTAAGTAATGAAAGAGGATACCTTTGTAGCTTCAATGATACAAAATATCTTCGAGTAACACATACTTTATTGCTTTTTATTTAAATGTTCGTTTGGTGTCATGCAAAAACCTAGAGGGGATATTACCAAGTTTAGGTGATATTTAATTTGAGTACACCAGTCCTGATGTGAGGAAGCCTCGATTGCATGAATTGCTTGATTATTTTGAATTTCATCATGAGCGAATATTGATTGGGAGAGAACTTGTAAAAATAGCATTGTGTTGCTATCAAAAGGAGTTTGAGGGAATAAAGTCCCTCAATTATCCTGATTCAAGAAATCATGTATTTGTGAGAACCTTTCTTTAGAAGGTTCAATCTAAATTATGTGGAATTATACCATGGATTGAGTGTTCTCACACTCAATCGTATATTATGACAACATTTTTACCTGAATGGTTATCATATCATCAGTAGGGTTCTACAAATATTACAGACTACAAGGAGTCCATTGTATCCATAAAATGATTAGATGATCAAGGGAGTGCCTCAATGTCATACCATTCAAATTTGACTAGAAGCTTGTACACAAGGGCTTTATAGACTTGCAAAATTGGGCACTTGTATTCGTAAATCCCTTTGACCTAGTTTACGATGAGAAAAGAGTCATAAAAATATTGAGTCTGATTATTTTCATGTCAACAATCATTTTAAGGCCTATGAGCAAGGCTTTGTACTTTATATTGTTGTTGGTGCAGGGGAAATCAAGTTTGAAAGATAGGGGTATAGGAGCCCCTTGAGGTGTGAAAAATACAATTCCTGTTCCACCCCTTTGCTCACATTTGGAGCCATTAAAAAATAGAGTCATATCGGCATGTGACTCAAGCTTGTCAAAATCTGACGATTATAATATTTGGAAGACTCAATCATCGAGAAGCTCCATTCTAAGAGGTTTATCATCTTGGAGAGGATCCTCTACAAGTTGATCGATGATGACCTAACCTTTAATTGATTTTTGTTCGATAAATTTGAGGTCAAACTCTGCCAACAACATGATCCATTTTGCCATGTGACTATTATAATAAGTATGACTCATCATGTATTGCAATGGATTCTATTTTGATACAAGATTAATGGTATGACTAAGCATGTAATGGTGTAGCTTCTTGGTGATAAAAACCACCACTAAGCATAGCTTTTCAACATATGCATATTTGATTTCATAACTGACCAAGGTGTGGCTAAGGTTTTAAGTAACATGTTCCTTATGCAATTCATTCTTTTTGGCCAACATGATACCCAATGCAATCTCAGTGGCTAATATGTATAAGCGAAATAACACTCATGGTCTGGGTGGAGCCAATACTAGCGGTGAAGCTAGATACTATTTGATTTCATCAAAGACAACATGACACTCATCATCCCAATGGAATGTGATCCCCTTATGTAATAGTTTGTTAATGGTTTAGTATTTATGAGATAACTATGCTATGAAGTGCTTGATAGATGTAACCTTACCCTACAAAATTTGTAGCTACTTGATGGTATTTGGAGGAGGTATCTCAAGGATTTTCTTGACTTTTTTGGTATTTATTTTGATGCCTCTTTTAGAAACAATGAATCCTAAGATTTTTTAAAATGTGAAGCTGAAGACACACTTCTTGGGGTTTAGTCTCACATTATGCTCAATAAGGTGATTGAGGACTTTGTGCAAGACATCGAGATTCTCATGGCATAATAATGATTTGGCAAATAAGTCATCCATGTAATATTCTAAAATTTTATGCATATATTCATGGAATATGTATGTCATGGCACGCTGGTAGGTAGCAGTAGCATTTTTTACGCTAAAGGGCATGACCTTATAGAAAAATAGTCCTCTAAGATATTGTGAATAATATTTTGAGTTGGTCTTCTGGATTGATACAAATTTGGTTGTATCTAAAGAAACCATCCATGAGGGATAACATTCCATGGCACGTTGTGGTGTCTACCAAGGCATCGATGTTTGGAAATGGGAACTCGTCCTTAGGAGTTGCTTTGTTTAGGTCATGAAAATTAGTGCAAATATGAATCCTCCCATAAAACATATTTATGGGAACCATGTTGGACAGCCATGGCGGATAGTCCACTGATCTGATGAACTTGGCATCCAACAATTTTTGTACCCCATATTTAAATATTAAGGCTACTATCAAATGTATTTTTCTCAAATTTTACTTAACTATTTTGGCTTTTTGGATCAAGCATCAGATTATGCATGACTAGATTCAGATTTAATTTTTGGCATGTATTTGTAGAACCATGCAAAAGCTTCCTTCTCTGTGATAAGGGCTATATCAAAGGTTTGATTTGTGGGAAATAAGCTTTCTCATAACTTGATATATTAAGGATTAATAGGATCTAAGCTGATATCCTTGTCAATAATTGGCTTTATTGACATATGTGATTCCTCATCTAATTTATGGAAAGTAGGGACCAGATAAATGTCATCCATTGGGTTTAGATCATTAATTGGAATGTCAGGTTTGACCTGATATTGAAAGATATCTTGAGTAGGCATTGAAGATAAATTAAATGGCTATAAAATCTCATCGCAATTCCAGTACTCAGAAGGTTATGGGAGAGAATCTCCCCTATCAAAGTCAATTACCTTGAATTTGAGGTACAATGGATTTTATGGGCTATTCGAATCTTGTAGGTGCTCAAAGAGGTCTATGGAAATTATGTTGATGGATAGATGGTTTTCCATAGGTGGTTGATGGTGTCTATTTGTAGTAAGGTGTTTCAAGACTTGTGGGGTTGGTTGTGGTGGAGGTGGAATGATCAACAGTGGTCAGTGTGGATACGAACAAGCTTGCTCCTGTTCAGGTAGAAACTATCACCAAATAGGATGGTGTAATGGGAATATATGTATATATGCCTCATGTTCATCATATAATGGGATAATTCATGCATACTCAACATGTGGAATAGAGGAGTCGATGGATGCCACTTCATAATCTAACTTGTCATTAGACATCCATGCATAAGAAGATCCTTGATCTTCTTCCTCACTATCGTGTGGAAGGGTATGCAAACTTTTATCTCTTTCATAGAATTTGATGACATCATGAGATACCTCTAGATATCTCATGGGTGCAGGGAAGTAGTCCCTCATTAAATAAGAATGGTTGGGATTGGCATAGGTATCATGCACAAGCTCATCCCTGTAGTTTAGGCTCAAGGGCTCTACAATATCAATGAGGACTTTGATGGGTATAGGCTTGTTTTCCAAACAGACTTGTCATAAGATATTTGATACTATGGCTGGTAAGAAATGTGGGTGCCTTGCTCATACAAACCCAAACCATATCCATACCAGTTGTAGAGGTGGATATACCTCATGGTAAATTTAGGGTTGGACATATAGTTAATATCCTTAGATAAGGGCTCTTCATCCTCTTTCTACTATTGATAGGGCTCTATTCCATAGTCAAGGCCCACATAAATTAAATTCATTTGATTTGGGGGAGCCCAAGAGGTATGATAGTTCTTATGAAAAGATGATGTCGATCCATATCTTGCACTGACTTGATGGCAAGGGTGGATGTGATGTTCCTAACCAGGTATTCTCCTAGACCATTGGTAGCTAAATGCATTGTGACTTATGGTGGTAGATAAATAGAGGATGGAAGTGAGGCTTGAATTGATTTGATGTTTGCCTCACAAGGTGGTCTCTCATCCATTGGGCTAGGTATCTCTTTTGTGGAGATGGTGGATATGGTTGGAGGGGTCTCATCAATAGGCCTTTTCCCCATATTACTTGGTGGAGGATTTGCTGATGATGAAGGTATGTCTAGGGATGCTGATGATGTGAATGGTATGGCAGAAGATGATGATGGATTGATTGAAGGTAATGGTGAAGGGGTCATACCCTAGCTAGATGCATTCAGTAGAAAATCCAAATGGGTTAATGGTAAGGTCAACTCTAGCATTTTTTGCACCAACTTGTAGTACTTAAAGGGCTCACAATTTGTAGAGATGACATGTAATTAACCTTCATAGATGTACTTTAGACATTGGTGATAAATGGAGGGTACACCCTTCATGTCCTTGATTCAAGCTCTACCCAGTAAGATATTGTACGCCATCTCACCCTCCAAGTTATGGCATAGTGTTGGTATGGTATTTTGTCCCACATAAATAGGTAATACTATCCTGTTGAGAATATAGCATCATTAAATGCTCTGAGAGTATAGGTAGATGCAACAATACGAGATATCGAGATCCCAAGATGTTTGAGATTTGTTGTAGTGATGATTCTAGAAGAACTAGTATCAACCAACACTCTTTTATAGGGTGTTCTATTTACACATGCGAAGATTTTCAAGGGGAGATCTACCATATCATTTGGAATCAATTTGAGCTCATCCTCCTGAATGGTGATCACTAGTTATGTACATTACCACACATGCCCTACAAAGTTATTAAAGGAATTAGACTCCTAGGGTTGTAGCTCGATTACCTTGAGGATATCTATTAGAGATTCTTGATGAGGTGGATATTGTTGAATGAGCTCATATATGGAGATTCAAGTAGATTTTGTTCTCAGGCTCTAAGTGAGCTTGATCTTTATCGTGACCACGGGTTAAGGTGAGAGGTTTGGCACTAGAGGCATAAAAGGTTGTGATGTTGAAGGAATATCACTTGGATCCATAGGCGGTATGACCAGACTTGGATATCTCGTATTTCTTGTCACAATGATGATCATGTCGACAAACCCTTGCTTAGGGTTGTTGGAAATTTTGAGTAGTTATGTTGTCATTGATGTCAAGATTCAGTGTTAGTGATGTCAAAAATCAGTGCAAGGAATTGACAAAATGAGGGTTAAAATATTTATATTTTAAGCCCAAGATATTTGGTTTTTATATTCACATGATTGATCAAAATATTGTCTAAATACCCTGAAGGAAGGAGATACCTAGGCCCAAAGAAAATAATATTGTAATATTTATTATTATAATATTAAATTTTTTAAGACAAGGCCTAAAGTGAATGAAGGAAATACCTAGGCCCAAAGGAAATAATATTATAATATTTATTATTATAATATCAAGTATTAAAAGAAAATCCTAAGGTTACTTATAAATTAATTATAATATTCATATTAACCTAAGTAAGGGGTTGACACAAAACATTAATTTTAAATGTTTATTCCTGTCGACGTTTGAGCAAGGAAGGAGTATGGTATTTATACCATAATGTTTGAAGGCATAAGGTAAGTCTCTGAATGCACATGAGTATATTGGATTAATTGGTCGATGTGAATTTGTGAGCACAAGAGGATAAAATATTTTAATTTTTAAAAGCAAAGGAAATAACATGGAAGGATAAAATGACAAGGTTTCATGTCCTTATCACTAACCACATGGTTAGGATAGTGGAAAATCTTGGCAGTGTAATTCTTTTGTGAATGGGAGGTCTCACGTTCAATTATTTGCAACAATGGAGGGGAGAAAGTTTTATTTCAAACATTTTGACACCAAGAGGAAGATACAAAGCACAATGGGCACTTTAGAGGTCTCAAGTGAGCGCTTAACTCACATGACAGTTAGGCCATGACTAAGGTGCTGGTGGAAGTGTAGTGGGGGATCAAATACCGCATAGGTAGCATGCAAAGGTATTTATTTTACATTAATAAATTTATGCCTTTGGTTGTAGGGTGTATGGTATGCGCTATTGTGGAGGTATAAGGTGTTAAAAATAATTTTTATTTTTTGCCATATTGAGGGTGTTGAATAATTTGAGTTGTGATTTAATAAGTGCATTGGAATATTTTTGAATGGTGGTTATAATTATTTTGAAAATGCATTTATGATAAGTAGGGAGATATAAGGGAATAATTTTTATTATTCTATGCATTCAAATTCTAAAGGAAGTTATAGTGAATTATTTTGACGGTGAATTATTGGAGTCCTTGTTGATTATGTTTTGAGTGTGTTAAGAGGGAGTTAAAAGGTGTATGAGGTATTTTGATTATCTATATGTTTTGTTAAGCATTTTGAAGGGTTTGATTATTTGAGAAACCTAGAGAGTGGTTTGGAATTTATTTGGGCACATTTTGGAAGGAATACCTTATGGAGGTTTTGAAATAGATTATTGCTATCTAACCTTTTGAGTGGCACAAGGAGAATTGATTGTGAAACATATTTTGAAGACATATCTGTTGGAAATATGAGCAAGTTTTGTTGTCATTGATGTCAAGAGGTTGATGTCCAATTTTCGTCGTCATTAATGTCATCAGGTGGTTTTTCCAAAAGGCAAGGAAGAATTTTAAAGGAATAGGATATAATATTTATTTTAATATTGTATGCCTACAAAGACCTAAAAATAATGAAATCCCAAGGAAGGAGAAGCAGGTTTAAAAGAAATTAATAATATTATAATATTTAATATTATAATATTCCAGGATAAAGGTTGAGATAATATTATAATATTCTGGGATAAATATTGAGATGAAAAAAAATAAGGTCCAAGGATTCATTAAATTATAAATCCTCAAAAGACACATTTGGGAGAGTTTAAAGGTTATTATCTAATTTATTTAAATTAAAATATTTTAACCATAGGTTAAAATTTAAATTTAAATAAATAATAAAGGCGCCAAAAGTTTAAATTTTAAATTTGAATTAAAAATTGAATTTACTAATTTCCGACATGTTGGAGTGCATAGCAAATGGTATAAAAGGGGCAATGGTTTTTATTTAAAACTATCCATGCAATTCGTATGCCCAAAGTATAAAGGAATTCATGCAATACATTTGAGTGAAGAGAAAGGAAAGAATTCACATGTGTTAAATGTTAAAGGGAAGACATTGTGATAAACCTAAGTGGAGCACCAAACATATCTCAAAGTGCTTCGTAGTGCAAGTGGTAATTGAGGGCTGGTTAAGACATTCGTGAGGGTAAGATCATGGGTTCAATTCACATGATTGTGTTTTGTAAATGGAAATAATTTTCTTTTGTGCTAAGTGGAAGAAGAGACAAGGAATAAAAGGTGGTTAGTGCACCTTTTGATTTTGTGTGGGCATGTAGCCCAACTGGTGGTTGAGCTTTGGTCTAGGGCCTTGGAAAGACGAGGTCGTGTGTTTGAATTTTGACATAAACATTTTTTGGGTAAAATTAAAAGGAAAGGTATGCATTTCATGATTTAATTTTTCCAAAGGTTTTGATATTTTGAAATTTGCATTAAAGGGTTGTGTGAGATTTGTAAGGTGGTTTGTGAAATTTTTAAGGGAGATATAAGGTGTAAGAAAATTAAAATATTTTATTTTAATTTTTGGTGGTTAGAATTTATTTTATAAAGTTTAGAGTTATAAGTGTTAAGAAAAAAATTATTTTTATGTGGTGGATGTTATTCTGAAAGGTTGAATTTTATAAGGTGTTAGTAAAGGAACTTAATTTTTGAATATTAATTTGAGAGCTTGGATATTATAAGGTGTATTAGAGAATTGATATTTTGTATGGTGAAATAAATATTGGAGAAAATATTTGAATGGATATTTTTAGATAAATTATTGCTATCTAACCTTGAAAGTGGCAAATAGGATTTGAGTGTGATTGAGATAGATTTTGAAGTCATACCTCCATAAAAATAAAAGGTATGGGTATATAATCCTTGTGATTGAAATATTGTTGGATTGAATTTTATGAAATGCAAAGTTGGAGTGAAAAGGATTGTTTGATAATCATTGTTGAAAATGTTGAGTAGGTTTTCATGTGCATGACTTGTGGATGATGAAATATCATGAGTATCGTTGTTATGTGAGATTGAGAACCATATTGAACTGGGGTTTGTGAAATATCATGAGTATCATTATTATGTGAAAATAAGAATCATATTGAACTAGGGTTTATGAAATATCATGAGTATCATTGTTATGTGAAATTGAAAATTATATTGAGCTAGGGTTTGTTAAAGAACATGAGTATCATTGTTATGTGACATTGGAATTATCTTGAGTCAAGGTTTATAGTGTGAGTTTTTGGAAGTAAAGTGAAACACTTTGCTAGGGTTTGTAAGCAAGTTGTTTTTCATTGAGTGGATTGTTGAGTGACGTTGATTGAGCATTATTGATTGAGAGCATTAGAGTGATAGTTCAATATTTGTGAAACTAAATATTCTTTATTTTTTAATTGATTTGAAAGAGTGCTTGAAAGTGATAGAGTGATTTGTGAGTGTGAAACATATTGAGTCTCTTACCATTCTCTATATTTTTCTATGGTTAAACAATATTATGAGTGAAAATTGTTTCTGTGAAGTTTTTTGAAAGAGATTAATTTGATTTTTGTATGCAAGTATTACAATTGTTTGAGTAATATTTTGTGAAATATTGTGAGCATATTTGAGTAAATCCTAGAGGGGATTTAAGAACAAAATTGAGTAAGCTCTTGTGAAAGTGTGCAAGAATATTTGAGACAAGTCTTGGTGAATACTTGAGAGTAGATTTGAGGTAATTCTAGTGAAGACTTGTTGAGAAGATTGGATAAGTTCTAGGGAGGACTTGTTAAGTGATCTGAGACAAGTGTAGGAAAGAATTGTTGAGTAGATTAGACAAAGTTATAGGGAGAACTTGTTGAGCAGATTTAAGGTAAGTCTAGGGAAGACTTGTTGAGCAGACTAGAAAATTTCTAGGGAGAACTTGTCGAGAAAATTTGAGGTAAGTCTTGTTGAGGTGTGATTTTGTCCAGTCACAAAACCACCCGACAAACTCAGAATTATGATTCTCTCTTGAAAATAATATTATATATCTCCAAGGTTCTTATGTTATATCTAACATTTCATATGTATATACATCAATGAGTACTTGAATAACTCTTGGATTTGTGAACTACTGTTTACAAGGGGCCTGGAATTAGGTAAATGATTTCAAGTTTATCATGTATAACATGCTTTGATATCAATTCAACAAAATAAAATTCGTTTTATGATCTTAGGTTAAAGTATACCAAATTTTATTTCCTCTCTTCAATTTAATGTCTCAAAATGCTTTAAATGAAATTAGCATAAAAAGAATCTAGCATTTTGTATTAAATTTCAATTTAACTTTAATAAAAATCAAAGTAAATGAAATTTTATAAACTTGATAAACCTTTGGAACATAATAAATTTATAATCAATTCACTTCCCAAATGTTTATTTGATAAAGCAATCATTTATTCAAACTCCCTTATGAAATTATAAATCAAATCCAAAAGAAGTGAATAAATGAAATAATGTCTTGCCCAATTTATAAGGTTCCAAAACCTTGTCTATGATAAAATCTTAGGTCTTAATATGAAACTAATATATAAAATTTGGATTTTATGATAAAATAAAGTTTATAAATTAGATTTGCTTTTAATATTTATCTTTTGAAATATTTATGAAATTAAATATTCAAAAGAATAAATATGATCTCTGATTTGAAATTTGGACTTCTGAAATAAATAGAACTATATTAAAAAATCAAATCCAAATTGAATTTTAGAGATATCAATCCTTGTTCCTCAACCTTATGAAATTAAGGTGAGGAAAAGAATATTCATTTATCCCTTCTTAAATTTATTAATTCAAATATTAATTGATGTAATATTTGAATAATAAATTTAGTTTATAACCTAACCATATAGTTTTACTTTATGAAATTATGCTAGGTTATAATATATAGTTTTCAGAATGAAATAAATAATAAAATATTTTAGATTTTAGAAATTACTTAATGTCTCGGACAAAATACACAGATCAGATTTTCATCTACAGAATTATAAAACCAATCCAAAGTTCACCAGTGTGTACACAATGAAATCAAATGAATTGGTGCAATCTTCTAAGGTATACAAACTATTAAAAAAATTGTAATAAACATTTTATTAATTCCAAATACAGTCTATGCACAAATCTGGATCCAAAATGCTTAAAACAATTTATAAAATCTTACAATTAATTTCCATTGTTCTGCAAATGACTTTCTCCATTTTCCTCCAATGAATGTGTAGCTTTGCTTCCTTCCAATCGTTCCTCTCCTTCTCTGTATAAAAATGTCCGACCCTTTCCATGAATCTCAATGATTTATTTATAATTTGAAAAGTTTAGTTATTCTGTTTCATCACCAGGAACGGATTTTATAATGATCTTCTTCAAACCCTTGCCCTTGTATTACATGCATAATGAAACAATAATCATAATATCAAAACAAAACCAAACTTTACTTTCCGTAACTTTCCTTTTTTTCAAAAGTATTTCAAAGTTCTCATATTGCTAAATTAACCCGCTATTTTTTTGGTGAAATTGACATCTGGAATCTTGCAAGTTTGGTATCATTAGAAAGAGAAAATCCATATCTTTTTACCAAGTTTTGAATGAGATCAAACGGAGTTCTCTGCCTCAAGATATGTCCATTTCAATTTTGCACTAATTTTAGGGTTAACCCTAAAATAAAATTTAATTATTTAAATGAAAATTAATTTTCATTTAAACCTTTGAAAATGATTTTAATCAAATTATTTGATTTGAAATAATGCAATTAATATGCAAATAATCAAAATATTCAGTTTTGAAGCATTGCAACTACATTCAAACCTTCAAAATGCAAATATGTCAACAATTCCAAAGTGAAAGCAAATTTTCCAAGACCTTGATGCGAGCAAAATCAGATAAACAAAAATTTCCCGAAATCACAAAATTTAAGGTGGGTCCCCAATTTTGGGGTCATTGTGAAGGACGTCACAACATTGGCGACTCTACTGGTAAATGTCCCTAGACATTTTTGACTAAAAACCAAACTCTAAAAACACACAAAACATGAATATTAGAATCACAAGCATTGATAAGCATCCAGAGAATGAGAATAGACCAATACAAATATGAATTACCAAAATCATAGATGATTTATGCAGAATGTGATGTATTACTGGTTGGGATCATGTGATATGTATTAATGATCATTTTCAATATAAATATTTGCTTTGGCCATGCTTGTCATCATACTTTAATCAAGGGCCCTAAAAATGACCTTTCATGACCGATAATATGATATGGAAAATAATATGATATGAGCTAAAAGAATGTATTGAAATGAACCGCCTGTCTTATAGAGACTCAAACATTCTAGTACAATAAACAAACACACTAAAACCGGTCTAACCCTCTTAGGACCAATGTGTGTGCCGTGAATTCCTTTACCAGATCAAGAGCTCAATTATGACCTTACTATCATCCAGAACTAGTGTGTGCGCAAGTGAGTTCATTACCTCATTTTGACCAAAATGGTTAAACCTGTTATGAAAGAAATACAAGGCTAGCCTGCCCATTTGAAATGAACATAGGTCTCACTTTTCAATGAGACATATCACCATGCATGAGCGTACTCCACTACCAGTCAAGCGTCTATAGCCCCGATGGAGGTTAACCCCATAGTCCATGATTTTGGCTTTAGAATTGCTTGAATCTTGGGGATGACTACCCATCCGTCTGAGGGACAAGTAGTACAAATCCTTACAATCCAATAGTGAATGATGTGTTTGGATTTTGATTTCTTGAACCTTGGGGATGACTACCCTTCCTTCTGGAAGATGAGTAGTACGAATCCTTACGACCCAATAGTCGATGGTATGTGATGTAAATAGACTCAGAGCTTTGGGGAATTGGATTCTCAACTGAAGTATGATGAGAATTTAACCCTATCCTTACTACTCTGATTTTGTTTAGAGATTTTAAATATTTGTGGTAATAATGAGTTTTATGGACTATGTTGCATGATAGGACTGACAAGGATGCCCCTTTTCACCCTATATTTTCTTCCAATGATGGTTTTGACCATTTTACCCAAAATATTTTTAATATGTGTAATTGTGTTTGGTTCCAGATAATTTCAACATCAGTCCCCGATATCAAGATCCTTTTAGTGTATATTTTGTAATGATCCTAAGAGAATCTGACATGTTTTTGTGTGATTGCCTACCACACTAGAAATGGTTGAGTGACCAAAGATATTTTAGGAATTATGAAACAATGGTGTGTAAACATGAAGCTTTGTCTTTTACAGTTTTTTACAAAATGCCTTTGTGAAAGTGCCCCTGATTAAAGCAACCTGACTTTTGACGAACCAATTAGGATCTTTGAATTTTGTAAATGATCTTTCTATGGAATATGAAATGTGGAACACGAGGGGGATGTACACAATGTTATGAAATGTGTTATGAAATGCGGGTGTATGTAAGTGTATTCATGGTACTTGTGGAGCTTTTGCAATACAATTCCAATTTTTCATATCCGCCTTATCTTAGTTCACATTCATGAGGACCTAAACCAATATCTTACTTTTCTTTTTTCCAGGTTTCATAGGTTTTCAAACTAGGTAACTTCATCCTATTCAATCCAGGATCAAAGACCAAACACCACCAACAAATGACCAGGGACTCAACCACAAATACCTTACTTCTAACACATCCACCTTAAAAATTGATCAATTTGAATCACATCAATGTCATGAAACTCTAGCAAGTTTTGGCAAAGTCAATATGTCCTTAAGCTCAACAACAACATACGAGATATGACAACAACACACAACACTAACACATCACATGACAAAACAACACAACAAACACACAATCCAAAAACTATTTACAAAAATATATATAATATACAAGACACTACAAAATGTATACCATTATTTTCCTAGATCCCATACACGATAGACACACCTTAAAAGACATATCTCATGATTTGCATTCCAAGATTCACATAAATCCAACAAAATCAAGATTAAATCGAACCATGCAACATTCATTTTGCCTTTCACACCCCATTGATTTGATTCAAACTTATAAGAAATTATATGTTTAAGTTTTGATTTATTAACCTTACAGGCAAATATATGATCTTCGATTATCCTTTGCTTATTCAAAAAGGTGTAAATTTCACATTCTGATTCATAATTTAGAACTAGGCTCCTCTTTAGAAATGGGAAATCTTGTAAGTAAGAACCTATTTCTAAAAATTTCAAATTCAAGTCACTTTCAAAGTTTTTAAAGCAATCACAATCATTCAAGAATTGACAAGCATCTAGGACATTTGGTATAAGAAGATCATAAAAAATTTGTACCCTAGATTCACTAGTTGATTGCTCATGAATTTGATTAAGCATCTCCAACATATTTTCCTTCATTTCATTTATGGCAAAAATTTCAAAATTTATCTCCCACTTTTTGTTAACAACATTTAACATCTCATCATTGATAGCCTTAGCATCCAAAAACTTATCATGCATCCCATTACCTAAAAATTTTGTAACCAATGAGAAAGGTGAAGATTTTACCTCGTCATCTATACTCAACACATCATTATTAGCATTTACCAAGATTTGATGAGCATTTGTCACTTTTTCCTTTTCTTCATGGTCTCCATCATGATCACCTTGTAGTTCTTCATCTTCATCAAATACCTGTTTGTTAAAGACACCAAAATTAGGCACCCAATTAAATGTATGCCCATCCTTTTCAAACCACAAATCTGACTGATCATAAAATAACAAATTTTCTTGATCAACCACCTGAGTTACTTCAGATAGATCAACATTTTCCTTTAGGTCATCACCAACATTAAATCCAAACCATTCATGTGAATTTGTACTCAAATTTTTATTAGTCACGGGTAAAAGAGATGACTTTACCTCATCCTCATTATTAACAAATGAGTCATAAGAAACATTTACCATTTCTTCATTTTCAATTTCAGAAATGTGTTCAATAAATTCATCTTCAAAGTGATTCAATTTTGGAACCTTCTCTATTTCTACAATTGGCATGTCATTTTCTGATTGTGTAGAAATTGTGAAATCTTCTTTTGAAATAGAAGTTTCAACATCCTGCATATCAAGTGAAACAGAAATTTTATCAGTAGAAGTATGAGAAAACAATGATTCACTATACATACCCCATCCATAATAATAATTATCTTCTAAAGCTAAGGGATGAGATTTTATCGTGGCTTTAGAAAACATGTGATTATTTGACTGTACAGGAGTTGTAGACTCTTCATGTAAGATATCAATTTTAGCATCCTGCATATCAGATGAAGAAAAATTCTTATCAATAGGCATAAAAGAAAAACATTCATCATACCCTCCCCAACCATTATAAAAATTATCTTCTATTGTTAAAGGGTGAGGTTCCACCATATATTTTGTGCAAACTTCGGATAGGTCTATAATTTCCTTTTCAAATTCACCTTTATCAATCACCTGAGATGAAGACCTACTGATTTCTTGTTGTATGAGCATTGTAGAATCCTTAAGTGACACAAGACTTTCAATTTCCTGCACATCATCTGAGATAAGAACTTCTTTGGAAATTGTGAATAAAGTGAATAATTCTTCTTCATGATCTGAAATAACAAAATCATTATCTTTCTGAAGCACTTGGTGACATTCCATATTTTCTTTCATAGCATATTTATATTCATTTTCAGATTCACTTTCTTCAATAAAGAATTCATATTCAATTTCAAACAATTCATCTTCCTCAAGCAATAAGCTTTTAGAATCAATCATTTGAACCATCATCATCGAGGTATTATTTTCTTGTAATCCCTTGCAATCTTCAATGAAATCACATCTATGATCATTCAATTCTTTAAATTTACCTGTTTGAACATCACACTCATTATCCTCCTAAAACAAATGATGAAAATCTATCATTTCTTCTATATATTCTTCAGATTCACTTTCAAATTCATTTTCTTTAATTTCAAAAAATTCATCTTTTTTAGATTCATCCTCCTCAATTTCAAAGAATTCATCTTCCTTAGATTCATCCTTTGGTAAGACAAGAGTTTCTTCAATGGGATCAATTTCTGCATTTTGTTTCATAAAATCATCCCAATCCTCCTTTGTGAATAATGGCTCTAAATCAGTTTCTACATTTTGATCAACTTGATCATCACAATGTTCATTGATGGGTACTGACTCCAAAACCCCCCCCTCATTCTCAACATCTAAGGTAGTTGTGACATCTAAACTATCAATCTCAACCTGACTCATTTGTGATCTTTGATTATGAGTTTTAGGTCTAAGTCTGTATAGTTGTTCCATATTAACACCTTGAGATATCAATTGTTGTTCAAATGTTACTGCCTCATTGTAAGCTCTAGGCAATGATGTAATTTTAAGACCTTTCCCCAAAAACATAGATGTGACGTGATCTAAGGCTCCCATGTATATTTGAGTAGCTCTTTCTTCTGAAATGATATAATGCATCCCCACCTCAGTATACAACCTATGAAATTTATCATTAAATGATCTCATGGGTTCGTTAATTTTTTTATGGATGGAGACAAATTGATTTAACATCATAACTGAATCATCCAACCTTCCAAAATGTTCGAGAAATGCTTTCTCTAGTTTAACCCAAGAAGTAGCATACCTTACAGGTAATTGTATGTACCACTTAAGCGCAACCTCATCCAATGGGTATGAAAATAATCTGCAAGGAACATCTCCCTGCATAAGCTGTAAATGACGTAACACACTCTTGTATCTTTGAATATGGTCCTTGGCTTGATCCACATCATGCCTAAATCTGGGTAAACAAACTTCTACACCTTCAGGAATTTGATGAATAGGCATGTTTAAACTGCTATAATAATCACCTATCCAAGAAGCCATCATTTCCTTTACTGAATAAAGTGATGCCATTAGTGAACTTCAAAGAACACAAAATTTAATGCCAATATTATTAGTCAAAGAAATATATCTTGCAACTAAGCATGAAATGACTAATCAATTGATAAAAGATATGCATCAATTAAACTTTGGCATTAAATAACACCCTTCAATTTGTATTTTTTTTTTAAATTGAGATTTGAATGATTTCAAATGAAAATCAAATATTTACCTTTCAGGCCCTCCTTCTAGCGCCAATTTGTTGAGGTGTGATTTTGTCCAGTCACAAAACCACTCGACAAACTCAGAATTATGATTCTCTCTTGAAAATAATATTATATATCTCCAAGGTTCTTATGTTATATCTAACATTTCATATATATATACATCAATGAGTACTTGAATAACTCTTGGATTTGTGAACTACTATTTACAAGGGGCCTGGAATTAGGTAAATGATTTCAAGTTTATCATGTATAACATGCTTTGATATCAATTCAACAAAATAAAATTCGTTTTATGATCTTAGGTTAAAGTATACCAAATTTTATTTCCTCTCTTCAATTTAATGTCTCAAAATGCTTTAAATGAAATTAGCATAAAAAGAATCTAGCATTTTGTATTAAATTTCAATTTAACTTTAATAAAAATCAAAGTAAATGAAATTTTATAAACTTGATAAACCTTTGGAACATAATAAATTTATAATCAATTCACTTCCCAAATGTTTATTTGATAAAGCAATCATTTATTCAAACTCCCTTATGAAATTATAAATCAAATCCAAAAGAAGTGAATAAATGAAATAATGTCTTGCCCAATTTATAAGGTTCCAAAACCTTGTCTATGATAAAATCTTAGGTCTTAATATGAAACTAATGTATAAACTTTGGATTTTATGATAAAATAAAGTTTATAAATTAGGTTTGCTTTTAATATTTATCTTTTGAAATATTTATGAAATTAAATATTCAAAAGAATAAATATGATCTCTGATTTGAAATTTGGACTTCTGAAATAAATAGAACTATATTAAAAAATCAAATCCAAATTGAATTTTAGAGATATCAATCCTTGTTCCTCAACCTTATGAAATTAAGGTGAGGAAAAGAATATTCATTTATCCCTTCTTAAATTTATTAATTCAAATATTAATTGATGTAATATTTGAATAATAAATTTAAGTTTATAACCTAACCATATAGTTTTACTTTATGAAATTATGCTAGGTTATAATATATAGTTTTCAGAATGAAATAATAAAAAAGATAATAAAATATTTTAGATTTTAGAAATTACTTAATGTCTCGGACAAAATACACAGATCAGATTTTCATCTACAGAATTATAAAACCAATCCAAAGTTCACCAGTATTCACACAATGAAATCAAATGAATTGGTGCAATCTTCTAAGGTATACAAACTATTAAAAAAATTGTAATAAACATTTTATTAATTCCAAATACAGTCTGTGCACAAATCTGGATCCAAAATGCTTAAAACAATTTATAAAATCTTACAATTAATTTCCATTGTTCTGCAAATGACTTTCTCCATTTTCCTCCAATGAATGTGTAGCTTTGCTTCCTTCCAATCGTTCCTCTCCTTCTCTGTATAAAATGTCCGACCCTTTCCATGAATCTCAATGATTTATTTATAATTTGAAAAGTTTAGTTATTCTGTTTCATCACCGGGAACGGATTTTATAACGATCTTCTTCAAACCCTTGCCCTTGTATTACCTGCATAATGAAACAATAATCATAATATCAAAACAAAACCAAACTTTACTTTCCCGTAACTTTCCTTTTTTTCAAAAGTATTTCAAAGTTCTCATATTGCTAAATTAACCCGCTATTTTTTTTGGTGAAATTGACATCTGGAATCTTGCAAGTTTGGTATCATTAGAAAGAGAAAATCCATATCTTTTTACCAAGTTTTGAATGAGATCAAACGGAGTTCTCTGCCTCAAGATATGTCCATTTCAATTTTGCACTAATTTTAGGGTTAACCCTAAAATAAAATTTAATTATTTAAATGAAAATTAATCATTTAAACCTTTGAAAATGATTTTAATCAAATTATTTGATTTGAAATAATGCAATTAATATGCAAATAATCAAAATATTCAGTTTTGAAGCATTGCAACTACATTCAAACCTTCAAAATGCAAATATGTCAACAATTCCAAAGTGAAAGCAAATTTTCCAAGACCTTGATGCGAGCAAAATCAGATAAACAAAAATTTCCCGAAATCACAAAATTTAAGGTGGGTCCCCAATTTTGGGGTCGTTGTGAAGGACGTCACAACAAGTCTAAGGAAGACACGTTGAGAAGATTAGACAAGTTCTATTGAGAACTTGTTGAGTAGATTTGAGGTAAGTCTTTGAGAAGACTTGAGAGTAGATTGATTGATTGTTTCAAGCTTTGAGTTAAGGCTTGAAGAAGATCTAGCAGAGTTGATTTGTGATTAGATCAAGATTTGTGTTAAGGCTTGAGGACAAATTTGAGGAAAATATTTGGTGTATATTTGAGGGAAAAATTGTGCTAGATCAGAGATAAACTTGTGAGCATATTTGGGCTATATTGAAGGATAATTTTTACTACATATTTGAGATAGAGATTGAAAAAATCTAAGAGTAATATTTGGAGGTGATAAAGCAGAGAATAATATTCTCTAATTGATAGAGATCCATTAGCAAGGATAGTCAGGACAAAGTTCTTCTGAGTGAGGATAGAGGTCTTCTATGGAGAAATATCCACAAGCTAGTGCAGTGGAGGTAGTAGTCTTCTATAATATCAATAGCCAAAGAAAAGGAGGAGTTATCCTATGGATAGAGATCCACAAACCAGCAAAGAGTAAAGATTTCTTATGTGGATAGAGATCCATGAACTTGATTAGGGTATTGGTGTCTCCTTTGGACAAATTTCCATAAACATTTTAATAGGGAAGGATTCCCAAGAGATTTGTTGAGAAAATTTTAGTGAAATATTTTCTCCATGGAGTAGCCCACATTGGGTGAACCACATTAAATTGATTTCTCTATTGTGTGTCAAGATTTATGTATTGCTTTGATTACTGTTGCTAATATTGCCATTGATTAAATTGTATAATATTTTTTGGAAAGAAAAGTAAAAAGTGGTCTTATATTGTTCACCCCCCTCCTCTTAGTATAATCTTATGTTCTTCAATTAGTATCAGAGCGGGTTCCTTTGAAAGAGTTTAACATCTTGAAGGAAAATATTATAGGAACATATATGGATTCTCATAATGGATCTTTAGGTAATAAGGCACCATTTTTTTAAGGGACCAATTATGCATTTTGAAGTGTAAGAATGAAGGTTTACCTAATGGCACAAGAAAATGATATATGGCAAGCAATTGAGGATGGGTACATACTGTCAGCTACTCCACCTATAGATAAAGATGGTAATATCCTAAAACTAAACAATTCAAAGGCAATGGATGGAATATTAAATGGTTTACATGAAATAGAGTTTGTAAAAGTTATGCATTGCACATCAGCAAAAGAGATTTGGGATAAACTTAAAAATATATATGAGGGAGATAAAAAGTTCAATATGGAAAAATTGCAAAATCGCAAGAAAAAATTTAAAGACCTAAAGATGAAGGATGAGGAAAAAATGCTAAATATTTACTTCGTGTGGATGATGTTCTTAACTCCATGCAAGGACTTGGGTTTAAAATTGAAGAAATAGATATCTATCAAAATATTTTAAATTCACTCCCTAAGATATATAGTGAAAATATTTTAGCCATAGAAGAATCTAAATATATTGCAACTTTTACAAGGGATGAGCTACATGGGATTCTCATAGATTTTGAGATGATAATAAAAGGGGATCCTATCTTCAATAAAGAAGCATCTTTCAAAGTTACAAATAAGACAAAGAATAATAATCCAAATTCAAGTAATGAGTTATCCAGTGATGAAGAAGCCAACTATGGTAGAAGGAACAAGGACATAAGAAAATATAAATATACAAAAACAATTTAGTGTTTCAAATGTGGTAAATATGGTCACTATGCATATGATTTTCCAGAAGCTGGAAATAGTAGTGGTGATGAGAAATAGGATCATAAGAACAAGGAAGCAAGAAAATACAGTTATCAAAATAAAAGTAGGGATGGACAAGGCAAGCAAGGAAATACATTTTTCCAAAGGCATAAGATGAGTTTTTACGTATATAAGGTAGGAAAGATTTAAAATTATAGTGATGGAAGGTCCTCAAATAATGAAGAAGAAGAAACTCTATTTCTAAAAATAGGAAAATAAGATGTTAAGAAAAGGGTAAAAAGGGCACCAATAATTCTCAAGTATTTTAGGTGTGGTAACTTTGGTCATCTTGAAGATAATTGTACAAGAAATGGGTTCCATTTTAGTGAATATGAATATGAAGATGCTTTTGAAGGTCTAGAAGAAGAAAGTCTACTTTTGACATTAGAAGAAGAAGGAAGTGCCCCTATTGAAGATAAATAAGAAATGAATGAATATGATCTAAAATATGAAGAATCAGAAAATAAAGAGGAAGGAGAAGTTGATCTTGAAGGTGAGCTTATTTCTACTCTTAAGGAATTAAGAAATGTAAGAAAGCAGAACTCAAAACTCAAGATTTAATTTCAATAATGTGATGAAGACAAAGGAAAGCTTATAGAAAATCTAACCAACTCAATATCTAAGACAAGGATATATAAAGAGAAGTTAGAGAAAAAAGTCTTAGAATGTGAAATATTAGAGCACGAGGTAGCTTTACTAAGGAAGGAGGTAAAAGAGTCTATAGACAAGCTAAAAAAGTTTGGGAGAAGCTCAAATAACTTGGATAAGATTATCAAAGTACAAATATCTTCATCAAACAAAAGAGGACTTGGTTTTGAACTGGAACATAGAGAACAAAGAGAGGAGTCAATCTCAAGATCCAATGAAGAAGAAGCTTCAACATAAGAAAGTGTAAGTGAGAGTGAGACTTCTGAGGATAAGTTGAAAAATAAAAAGTTTAATAAGGAAAGGAACAATGCATAAATTAGGAACATATGGAACAAGAAACAACATAGGGAAGAAGAAACTAAGATACCAATGGGGTCAAGGCAAGGTTTATTCAATGGACGTTGCTTCTCATGTCACATGTTTGGTGACAAGGCTTTGCAGTGCAGGATACGTGAAAAATAGGGATATGGTTTCACTAACAGGAATTTTAGAAATGGGCATCTATTTTAAGGGTATTGCTACTCTTGTAATTAGTTTGATCATAAGGCAATTAATTACAAGGATCATGATAGGAATGGATATGGCTTCACTAGGAGGAACTTAAATATATTTGCACCTTCAAGGAACTACAACATTAAGTGTTATAAGTGCAATAATGTTGGGCATATGGCTAAGTGGTGTAAAGTAGAATTTATGGAGACAAGAAGAAACAAGAATATTTAGAGGAATCATAAGGATCAATTGAGAAAGAAAGTGGATAAAGGAAAGGAGCAGTGTATGCTAGGAGTAGAGATACTCCCACCCCAAATTTAACCACCTCAAGGAGAGGAGGTGGGGAGGTGGCTGAGCTAAGAGTCTTATCCTTATTCCAAAAGGTGTCCCTTTGCCATTGATTTCAAAGGGGGAGATATTTGAGTTAGGTGAGAGCATTCATTCAAGGGGAGTAGTTTCTCAGGGGGGGAAAAACTGAAAAAGGTAAAATAAATGGTTAAAATAAAATAGGTTGCAATCAATGACAAAGGGGGAGATTGTTGGAAATATGTGCAAATTTTGTTGTCATTGATGTCAAAATGTTGATTTCAAAGTTTCATTGTCATTAATGTCATCAGGTGGTTTTTCCAAAAGGCAAGGAAGAAGTTTAAAGGAATAAGATATAATATTTATTTTAATATTATATGTCTAAAAAGTCCTAAAAATATTGAAATCCCAAGGATGGAGAAGCAGGTTTAAAAGGAAATAATAATATTATAATATTATGGGCTAAAGGTTAAGGTGAAAAAAAATGTGTTTCAAGTCATTAAATTATAAATCTTCAAAATACCCATTTGGTAGAGTTTAGAGGTTATTATTTAATTTATTTAAATTAAAATATTTTAACTATTGGTTAAAATTTTAACATAAATAAATAATAAAGGCACCAAAAGTTTAAATTTCACATTCAAAAAATCAAATTTACTAATCGCCAATGTGTTAGAGTGCATAACAAATGGTATAAAAGGGGCAATGGTTTTTATTTAAAACCATCTATGCAATTCGTATGCCCAAAGTATAAAGGAATTCGTGTGCTACATTTGAGTGAAGAGAAAGGAAAGAATTTGCATGTGTTAAATATTAAAGGGCAAATGTCATGATAAACCTAAGTGGAGCACCAACCATATCTCAAAGTTATTGGTAGCGCAAGTAGCGATCGAGGGCTAGTTAAGGTGCTCGTGAGGGAAATATCATGGGCTCGATTCACGTAATTATGTTTTGCAAAGGGAAATCATTTTTGTTTGTGATAAGTGGGAGAAGAGATAAGGAAAAAAATGTGGTTTGTGCATATTTTTATTTTGTGTGGGCACGTAGCCTAATGGGTGGTTGAGATTTGGGCTAGGGCTTTTGAAAACTGAGGTCATGTGTTCGAATTTTGATGGAAATAATTTTTTGGCAGAATTAAAAGGAAAGGTATGCATTTCACAATTTAATTTTTCCAAGGTTTTGATATTCAGAAATTTGCAGTAAAAGGTTGTGTGAGATTTAAAAGGTAGTTTGTGAGTTTGTTAAGGGAGATATAAGGTGTAAGAAAATTAAAAAAATTTATTTTTATTTTTGGTGTTTAGAATTCATTTTATAAATTTTGGAGTTATAAGTGTTAAGAAAAAAAATTATTTTTATGTGGTGGATGTTATTCTTAAAGGTTGGATTTTATAAGGTGTTAGTAAAGGAATTTGATTTTTGAATATTAATTTGAGAGTTTGGAGATTATAAAGTGTATTAGAGAATTTATATTTTGTATGGTGAAATAATAATTGGGAAAATATATGAGTGGAGATTTTTAGATAAATTGTTGCTATCTAACCTTGAAAATGGCAAAGAGGATTTGAGTGTGATTGAAACAATTTTTGAAGTCAGATATCCATAAAAATAAAAGGTATGGGCATATCATCCTTGTGAGTGAAATATTGTTGGATTAAATGTTGTGAAATACAAAGTTGGAGTGAAAAGGATTGTTTGATAAGCATTGTTGGAAATATTGAGTAGGTTTTCATGTGCATGACTTGTGGATGTTGAAAGATCATGAGTATCATTGTTATGTGATATTGAGAACCATATTGAACTAGGGTTTGTGAAATATCATGAGTATCATTGTTATGTGAAATTGAGAATCATCTTGAACTAGGGTTTGTGAAAGATCATGAGTATCATTGTTATGTGAAATTGAAAACTATCTTGAGCTAGGATTTGTGAAAGAACATGAATATCATTGTTATGTGACATTGGAATTATCTTGAGTCAAGGTTTATAGTGTGAGTTATTGGAAGTAAAGTGAAACACTTGGTTAGGGTTTGTAAGCAAGTTGTGTTTCATTGAGTGGATGGTTGAGTGAAGTTGATTGAGCATTATTGATTGAGAGCATTGGAGTGATAGTTTAGGATTTGTGAAAAAAATTATTCTTTATTTCTAAATTGATTTGAAAGAGTGTTTGAAAGTGATAAAGTGATTTGTGAGTGTGAAACATATTGAGTCTCTTACCATTCTATATATTTTTTTGTGGTTAAACAAGATTATGAGTGAAACTTGTTTCTATGAAGTTTTCTGAAAGAGATTAATTTGAGTTTTGTATGTAAGTATTGCAATAGTTTGAATAAGATTTTGTGAAATATTGTGAGAAGATATGAGTAAGCCCTAGAGGGTAATTAAGAATAAAATTGAGTAAGATTTTGTGAAATATTAAGGAAAAATTAGTCTGAGCTTTTGTGAAAGCTTGCAAGCAGATTTAAGATAAGTCTTGGTGAAGACTTGAGAGCAAGTTTGAGGTAAGTCTAGTGAAGACTTGTTGATAAGATTGGATAATTTCTAGGGAGGATTTGTTGAGAAAATTTGAGGTATGTCTATGGAATACTTGTTGAGTAGATTGGACAAAGTTCTAGGGAGAACTGGTTGAGCTGATTTGAGGTACGTCTAGGGAAGAATTATTGAGTAGATTGAACAAGTTCTAGGGAGAACTTGTTGAGGAAATTTGAGTAAAGTCTAAGAAAGACATATTGAGTAGATTGGACAAGTTCTAGCGAGAACTTGTTGAGTATATTTGGAATAAGTCATTGAGAAGACTTGAGAGTAGATTTATTGATTTGTTCAAGCATTGAGTTAAGCCTTGGAGCAGATCTAGCATAGTTCATTTATGATTAGATCAAGATTTATGTTAAGTCTTGATGACATATTTATGGAAAAAATTTGGTGCAGATTTTAGTGTAGATTTGTGCCAGAACAGAGATAGACTTGTGAGCAGATTTGTGCTAGATCGAAGGATAGTTTTTAGTGCAAATTTGAGATAGATATTTAATAGAGCTGAGAGAAATATTTGGAGATGAAAAAGCAAAGGATAGTAGTCTCTAGTGTATAGAGATCCATTAGCAAGAGAAGTGAGGATACAATTCTTCTAAGTGAGTATAGAGGTCTTCTATGGATAGAGATCCACAAGCTAGTGTAGTGGAGGTAGTATGTTTGTGATTGAGCATGTTCTTGACAGGACTTAAAAGTAGATTTGAGGTAATTCTTGGTGAAGACTTGAAAGAATATTGAACAAGTTCTTAAGAGTACTTGAAGGTATATTTGATGCAAGTCTTTGTGAAGACTTGATATTAGAGTTAATTTATTGATTTGTTCAAGCTTTGTGTTAAGGCTTGAGGATAAAATTGAGGATAGATTTTGTTGCAAATTTTAGAGAAGATTTGTACTAGACTTGAGATAAATTTAGAGAATATTTTTACTACACTTGAGACAAATTTTAGTGCAAATTTGAGATAGATATTGAGCAGATCTTGGGAGCAGGTTTTTATGGTGACAGAGTAGAGGACAACAATATCCAGTGGATATAGTTCCATTAGCCAGGGTAGTAAGGATAGAGGTATTCTATGGAGAGATATCAAAAATCTAGTGCAGTGGGGGCAAAATTCTTCTAGAAGATCACCAACCAAAGTAGAGGAGAAAGAGTTATCCTATGGATAGAGTTACACAAATAAGAGCATAGGGGATTGGTATATCCTTTGGAAAGAGGTCCATAAACATTGTAATAGGGAATTAGTTCCCGAAATATTTTCTCCATGGAGTAGCTCACATCGGGTGAACCATTCTAAATCATGTATCTCATGTGTGTGATGATTTGTTCAATTTTTACTTCTTTGATATTATTAATGTTATTTATTGGATTAAAAATTAAAAGGTTTTATCTTATATTGTTCACCCACATCTCAGTATAAGCGTATGATCTTCAATTGGTATCAAAGTGGGTTCCTTCATGAAAAGCCTGACATCTAGGAGGAAGATATCACAAGAACATATATGCCCTCAAAAATTGAAGAAGATGCCATAATTGATATAAAATAATAATTCTTTGTTTCTCTCAAATATTTGGAAAAAATTAGAAGTAAGAACTCAAGTTTAAAGGATCAAATTCAAGAGGATGAAGAAGAAAATATGGAACTTCTACAAAATTTCACATAACTCAAGGTAAAAGTGGAAGAGAGAAAGAAAATAAAACAAGATATGATAGAACTACTAAGGGCAAGAGAGAAAGAGTGTGAAATATTGGAATCATAAATTATCTCTCTAAGGAATGAAGCTAAAGGGACTAGGTTATGGTAAGATATAAAGTTAGGGAAATAGAAAGATGAGTCAAGCTCTCATAAAATATAGACATTAAACAAATATGAGCTCATGACTCATACTAATACTTTGGAAGGAAAATATAGTAGGAAAGAAGAAGGTAAAGAAGATCCATGTACAAAAGTAAATCACAAGCACAAAAAAAGAAGCACTCGACCATATTACTCAGGGTACTCCAATAGGTTACAAAATTTCTTTCATGGGTATTGTTTTTCATGTAACAAATATGGTCATAGAGTTGCACATTACAATGCTTATGTGAAAAATAATGTTGATAGAAACTTAAATTCTTTTTCACCTCTTATGAATGATAATATCATATGTTATAAATGCAATATTTTTGGGAACAAGGTTAAATGGTGTAAAATGGTATTTCCTACGTCAAACAAAAAGAATACAATTCCAAAATTTAGGAAAGAAAGAAAAGAGCATGAGAAAGTTAAGTCAATGTTAGTACAAATAACTCTTCATGTATAAGATAAAGGAAAATAGTGGTTTCTTGATAGTGTATGTTCTATTCATATGATAGGTGACAAAATTAAATTTCTTGTACTCAAAGAAGTTGATGAATGATAAGTAAAATTTGGTGACAATGGTTCAACAAAAATCTATAGGAAATGGACTTTGAGTTTAGATAATAGAAAAACAAAGATAGATAATGTATTGTCTATCAAGAGGTTGAAGCAAAATGTACCAAGAGTAAGCCAAATTTGTGATCAGGAGCACATGGTTACATTTAATCCAAATAGGTGTGAGATGAGAAAGTCTAAAACTAGAAAAAGTATTGCAAATACAAATAGAACTACAAACAACCTCTACATGCTAAGTGATATTAAAGAAGAAAAAATGTTTTCTATCACAAGAATATGATATTTGGTTGTGGCATAGAAGAATGGGTCATTTTAACTTTTACAACATATTGAAAATAAAAAATAAGCAGGCTGTTAGAGACTTACCCAAGATAAAAAGACCATAAAACACAATCTGTGCACAATGCCAACATGGGAATCAAGCTAGAATAAGTTTCAAGTAAAAAGGATTTATGTTATTTGAGCCATTTAAACTAGTGCACACTGACCTATGTGAACCTACAAGGACAAATAATCTACAAGGATAAAATTACTTTATATTATATATGGATGATTATTCCAGAATAATTTGGGTAGCCTTCTTGAAAGAAAAATTAGAAACTCTTGAGAATTTTAAAGCATTAAAAGAATTAGTGGAAAATATAATAGGTAGAAGGATTAAGGGTTTGAGATCAGATAGAGTAGGATAATTTACCTCAAATTAATTCATAGAATTTTATGAAAAACATGGGATCAAAAGAGAATATTCAACAACAAGAACTCCACAACAAAATGGAGTAGTTGAAAGGAAAAACAGGACTGTTGAGAATATGGCTAGAGCCATGTTAAATGAGTTTAAGATTTCATATGGTTTTTGGAAAGAGGCGGTACATACAATAGTGTATATCATAAATAGATCTTAAATAAGTTTAAATCATCACAAAACCCCATATGAGCTCTGGAAAGGAAGACCAGCCATTGTGAAATACTTCAAAAATATTGGAAGTAAATGTTACATAAGACAAGAAGATAAAAATTTGGGTAATTTTGACTCAAGATGTGTTGAGAGTATTTTTCTTGGCTAGTCCACTAAGAATAAGGCGTATAGATGCTATAAAAAATATATATATACTATCATAGAGAGTATAGATATGACAATTGATGAACAGATAGGATCAAGAGAACCAGATCAAGAAATTGTGTATCAAGAAGAAGAAAGTTGTCAAGAAGAGATAGGTGAAGAATTAGAAGAAGAAGAAGAAACACAAAGACTATTACCCAAAACTCCATCTAGGTATGTACAAAAAAATCATCCAGGAGATGTAATCATTGGAAATACAAATGAGAGACAAACAAAGAGAAGGATCATAGGAACAAGTGAGCGTGCAAATTTATCTTTACTATCTAAAATTGAGCCCAAAGACTTCAATGAGGCAAGAGAGGATAAGTTTTGTATCAAGGCAATGGATGAGGAACTAGATAAAATAGAAAAAAGTGAGACTTGGGAACTTGTCCCATGACCAAAAGGTAAGAATGTGATTGGCACTTAATGGGTTTTTAGAAATAAGTTAAATGAATATGGTCAGGTAGTCAGAAACAAAGCAATATTAGTATGCAAAGTTTATGCACAGGTTGAGGGGATTGATTTTGATGAAATTTTTTCTCTAGTTTCATGAATTGAAGCCATAATAATGTTTTTAGCCTTCTCAATTTTCAAAAATTTCAAAGTATATTAGATAGATGTTAAATCGTCCTTTTAAATGGTGTCCTGGAAGAAGAGGTTTACATTGAGCAACCTAAGGGATTTATCCTAACTGACAAAGAAGACTATATTTTCATATTAAATAAAGCACTTTATGGACTAAATCAAGCTCCTAGATCTTGGTATGCAAGATTGGATAAGTGCCTTCAAGAATATGGGTTTAGAAAAGGAATAGTGGAAAGTAACTTATACATCAAAAATGAAGGAAATGACTTACTAATTGTGGTTTTTTATGTGGATGATATCATTTTTGAAGGTAATAAATATAATATGTGTCAAAAATTTGTAAAGAGCATGCAAAGTGAGTTTGAAATGTTAATGGTTGGTGAGTTGTCCTTATTTCTTGGACTTCAGATTTCATAATTAGAGAAAAGTGTATTTCTCTCATAAATCAAGTATATAAAAGAGATGCTAAATAAATTCAAGTTAGAATATTGCAAACTAGTGACCACCCCATGATTACAGGATGCAAGTTAATTAAACATGATGAATATTCTGAGGTAAATAAGAAACTGTACAGATCTATGAATGGCATCTTACTATATGTTACAACTACAAGATCAAATATAATGCAAGTAGTGGGACTAGTGGCAAGTTTTCAAGTAGCACCAAAGGAAACACATGTAGTGGAAATAAAGAGGATTCTTAGGTATTTGAAAGAGACTATGGATATTTGGCTCTGGTACCCCAAAAGTGACAATTTAACTCTCATAGAGTATACATATGCAGATTCGGCTAGCAGCATTGATGACAAAAAAAACACAAGTGGAGGAGCATTTTTTCTTGTAGATTATTTAGTATCTTGACTAAGCAAGAAACAAACTTCAGTATCCCTATCTATAGTAGAGGTAGAGTATATTATAGTGGTTTCTTATTGTACATGCGTGTTATGGATGAACTAAACTTTAAAGGACTTCAAGATAGAGAATGTCACCCTATCCTCATAATGTGTGATAATACAAGTGCTATAAATATCTCAAAGAATCTGGTTATGCACTCCAAGACCAAGCATATCCCAATTAAAAATTATTTTTTGAGAGAGAATATGACAAATAACCAATTCATATTGTAATATGTTACTACAAATAAAGATATTGCAAATATTTTCACTAAACCTCTTCCAAAAGAGACCTTTGAGTATCTTAGAAGGAAATTGGGAGTAGTTCTACTCCCAATCCAAAGTTTATCACCTCAAGGAGATGAGGTGGGAAGGGGGTTGAACTAAGGGTATTATATTTATCCCCAAAGGAGTCCCTTTGCCATTTATGATAAAAGGGGAGAGATTTGATGTAGGGGAGAGCATTCAATCAGGGGGAGCAATATCTCAAGGGTAGTAGAATTGGAAAAATAAAAAAATAAATGGTTAAAGAAAAAGGGTTGCCATCAATGACAAAGGGGGATATTATTGGAAATTTTGAGTAGTTATGTTGTCATTGATGTCAAGAGTCACTGTCAGTGATATCAAAATTTAGTGCATGGAATTGATAAGGGGTGGGTTAAAATATTTATATTTTAAACCCAAGATATTTGGTTTAAACCTTCACATTATTGGACAAAATATTGTCTAAATACCTTGAAGGAAGGATATACCTAGGCCCAAAGGAAATAATATTATAATATTTATTATTATAGTATTAAAGTTGTTAATACAAGGCCTAAAGTTAAGGAATGAAATACCTAGGCCCAAAGGAAATAATATGTAATATTTATTATTATAATATCAAGTATTAAAATAAAATCCTAAGGTTACTTATAATTTAATCATAATATTCATATTATAATAAATTTATAACCCTAAGGGGTTGGCACAAAACATTAACTTTAAATGTTTATTCCCATTGATGTTCAAGCAAGGAAGGAGTATGGTATTTATACCATAAGGTTTGAAGGCACAAGGTAAATCTTTGAATGCACATGAGTATATTGGATTAATTGTCCAATACAAATTTGTGAGCGCAAGAGGATAAAAGTTTTTAATTTTTTAAAATCAAAGGAAAGAACGTGGAAGTATAAAACAACAAGGATTCATGCCCTTATCACCAAACACGTGGTTGGGCTAGTTTCAAAGCTTGGAAAAATAATTCATTGAAAAATGGGAGGTCTCGCGTTCGATTCCTGATGGCAGTGGAGGGGAAAATGTTTTATTTTAAATATTTTGATGTCAAGCAAAAGATACAAAGTGTAGTGTACACTTTAGAGGTCTCAAGTGAACGCTTAGCTCACATGGTGGTTAGGATGTGGTTAAGGTGCTTGTGGTAGTGCAGCAGGAAATTGAATCCCATAGAGGTAGCACGCAAAGGTATTTGTTTTACATTAATAAATTTGCACCTTTAGTTCTAAGTCATATGGTATGCATTTTTGTGGAGGTATAAGGTGTTAAAAATAATTTTTATTTTTTGCCATATTGAGGGTGTTGAATAATTTGAGTTGTTATTTAATAAATGAATTGGAATATTTTCCATTGGTGGTTACAATTATTTTGAAAATGCATTTATGATAAGTAGGGAGATATAAGGGAATACTTTTTATTATTCTTTGAAGGAAGTTATAGTGAATTATTTTGAAAGTGAATTATTGGAGTCCTCGCTAATTATGTTTTGAGTGTGTTAAGAGGGAGTTAAAATATGTATTAGGTATTTTGATTATCTGTATGTTTTGTTAATAATTTTGAAGGGTTTGATTATTTGAGAAACCTAGAGAGTGGTTTGAAATTTATTTGGGCACATTTTGGAAGGAATACCTTGTGGAGGTTTTGAAATAGATTTTTGTTATCTAACCTTTTGAGTGGCACAAAGATAATTGATTGTGAAATATATTTTGAAGACATATCTCCATAAAAGTAAAATGGTATGGGCACATCATCCTTTGATTAAAGTGTTGTTGGATTAAATGTTGTGAAATATAAGGTGGAGTGAAAAGGATTGTTTGATAAGCATTGTTGGAAATATTTGAGTGGTTTTTATCTGCATGATTGTGTTACTCTCACAATGACACTGAGATGGAGGGTGAATCAATGTAGCTCTTTAAAACTTAAATCTTCAACACTCAAAGCCAAAATAATGAAAACATAAAACCAAATAAAGCAATTATAACAAGAGAACATCACAAAACACAAGATGTATTGAGGTTCATCGATTTGACTACATCTCCAAAAATGATTGTTTAGACTCCCATCCAAATCCAGCCTTTGCAAAGCACCAAATTTACAATCAATTTACCAACACCCATTGGAAGGTGCACCAACCCTTGATTTATCTGCACCACAAGAAAGGAGCACCAACCCCTGATTTATCTGCACCAATAGAAAGGAGCACCAACCCCTCTACCAAGCACCCACTTGATTTTAATATTGATAATAAAATGAAATATATGAATGTCTTCACTAAAACCATAACCCTCTATGGTATGTAAGCTCAAAATCTAAAACTTTCTATTTCACCCAGTATAGCATCCCTCTCTCTGCATTACTCAGAATTTGAATCTTCTCTTCTCACAAAAAAACTGATTGTTATCTTAGCTCATTTTGCCAATTGCTAAATGCTTTCCGGGTATTATGCATAAATTTGTCTGCAAACTCCTCTAAAAATTTCAGCCAAAATGGATATCATATTAGAAATTTATGCCCAAAATACTGAAGTGATTTTTTTCACCACTCTCCAAAAATCACAGATTTTCACTCTATTTTTCTCCACACACACTTCTCTCTTCACAAAATAAAGTCCCCACTTTTCAATAAAATCCCTTGTCACTTAAAAAGCACACACTTGCATTATTTTTCCCTTTTCAATTTTAAAAATATTTTCTTTAATGAAGCTTCTTAAAACAATATAACTTCTTTTTTTTTAATTTTGAGAAGGCATTTCGTGAAACACGTCACATGCAAAGAATTGACACCTTATTCGTTCTCTTAATTAGGAGCCATGTGACACCTCAAACAAAAAATGAAATATGCTCTATTTGATTCCTTGAAGGTGTAACAACATTGAAACCAAAACTCTGGGAACTCTGCAAGGTCAAAACGGCCAACTAAAGGATTTTGCACAAGTGGAACAAATTGACATAAAAGTGAACTGTACTATTTTTGTAACAATCATAACTCTCACCTCGTAACTCTATTTTCTCTAAAATTTGAAAATTAGAATATATACAATGATGAATAAATATAGTTTGGATCTCGCTACATAAATTCTTACGGTTCACCTATACCATCTCTATGAAAACTGCTGCTGACACACTTTTTCCAAAAAGAGCATTTTTGTGACAGTCTTGCAACGCTTGTAACATTTGCCTCGTTTATTCATTTTGATGGAAATTTGGAACACATGTTCTTCAAGATAACTACCACCTCCAATTTTTATTTCACTATCAAATTCTTCTCGGTTTTCTCGTAGTGCTTCGTAAAAATTGGCCCTTGTTTGACCTATACAACCACTTGCCAAATCATCCACCAAGATATCGGAAACATCACCGATCAATCCAAAAATTACGCTAACACATCCAACACTATTCTGGACTATTTCCTGACATGTTGGCATGTTCCAAACTGATCCATCCTGTCCAACTACACCCGTGATGACTTTTACAAATTTTTGACAACTTCGTGATGATTTTTTCAACTTTTGCAAATTTGCACGAACAACCTGTAACAACTTCACCCAGAAATCAAAAAAATCCTCATAAGTATTGAAAATCATTGTACATACTCTAAACAATCTCTAAAAAAATTTCCATTGCATCAACTTGTCCATCTGAGTGTGTTGACAACAATGACAATATTGTCGTTGCACCTTGCTCAACAATCTCCCCCTTTGGAATTTTTGGCAACACACGCACAATTTCTTGTAACTCTTCTCCCCCTTTGACAATAAGACCAAAGATCTACTGGAAAATATCCCTAAGTCTATGCACAAAATTTTCATTCAAAAATTATTACACTTGCAAAAATCACAAACATGAGAAAAAATATAAACAAATACACAAATGCTCCCCTTGAGAATGTGGTCCCAATAGCTAGTCAATTCTTGGGAAGTGTGACCACTCCCAATTTATTTTGAAGGTACTCAAAGCCTTCCTTGTGCAATGGTTTGGTGAAGATAACTGCTATTTTCTCTATTTTTGGAACAAAATCCATCTTAACCTCACCTTTCACAACTTTATCCTTCAAAAAATGATACCGAATAGCAATATGTTTTGTATGAGAATGCATAACTAGATTATTTGAGATGTTAATGGCATCGGTGTTATCACACTTAACTGAAATTGGCTCACTAAAATTAGTGCCAATATCCTTTAGATTTTGTTTCATCAATAACTCTTGCATACAACACGTTGTCACTGTAATGTATTCTGTCTCTACTGTGGATAAGGAGACTGACTCCTATTTCTTATTGTGCCACACGACCAACCTGTATCCAAGATAAAATGCACCTCCACTGGTACTCTTCCTGTCATCTGCACATCATGCCCAATCTGCATCTGAATATGCAATAAGGGTGAATTCCTTACCTTTTGGATACCATAACCCATACTCCATAGTACCCTTGAGTAAGATAATTGTCTAGCCTTGCATACCATGCTCGGGGTGCCTATTTTAAGCCATATAACGCTTTCTTCAACTTGCAAACCAAGTTGGGATCATCACCAAGCTGGAAACCATTTGGATGCTCAATATAAACCTCTTCTTCAAGTTTCTCATTCAAAAATGTTGATTTCACATCCATTTGATAAACTTTGAAATTCTTGTAAACTGCTAAAGCCAGAAATATTCTAATTGCCTCTAGTCTGGCCACAGGTGCAAAGGTTTCCTCAAATTCAATACCTTCAACTTGTGCATAGCCTTTGCATACCAATCTTGCTTTGATCCTGACTACCTATCCATATTCATTCAATTTGTTCTGAAAGACCCATTTAGTACTGATTACATTTTTATTTAAAGGCCTTGGTACTAACTCCCAAGTCTTGTTTTTCTCGATCTGTTCTAATTCTTCATTTATTGCATTTACCCAACTTTCATCTTTGCTTGCGTCAGCAAAATTTTTGGGCTCAATGCTGGATAATAAAGAGTAGTTACTTAAAATATTCTTCTTTTCTGAACACCAACTATGGGGTCTCCAATTATTTTCTCTCTAGGATGATATTTTTGCCAACTGCCTATTTTGAATTTGTTGTTTTCTTCCACTTTTGAATCACTGTTTGAATCCTCTGAGTCAATTTTTGGTTTTTTTTTCTGTTTCCTTTTCCTCATATCCTTCAATGACCTCTTCATAAATTGGGTAGTTCTCTTCATAGCTAATTACTCATTCCATTCCTTCATCAACTTTAACATCAACACTATCCATAATTTTTCTTAGCCTCTTATTGTAGCATTTGTAAGCTTTGCTTTTTGAAGAATAGCTAAGAAAAATACCTTCATCCGCTCTATCTTCAAACTTACCAAGGTTTTCTTTAGTTCTTTTGATGTAACACTTACTGCCAAAAACTTTAAAGTATCTTGTTGTTGCCTTTTTACCGAACCACAACTCATAAGGAGTTTTGCTTTCATGCATCCTCAACATACACCTATTTTGTATGTATACCGCAATATGGACTACATCTTTCCAAAATATGTCTGCTACTTTGCTCTTAGTCAACATAGTCCATGCTATTTCCTGCACTATCATGTTCTTTCTTTCTACTACACAATTCTGCTGAGGTATCCTTCCTACTAAAAACTATCTCCTAATGCCATATTTTTCACAATACTCTATGAAATCCTCTGAAATGAACTCTCTTCCCCTGTATGACCTTAAACATTTAATCCTTTTTCCTATTTGATTCTCAAATTGGTTTTTGAAAACCTTAAAAATATCAAAAGCTTATAATTTATGCTTCAAAAACAATACCCATGTCATCCTGGAATAGTCATCTATACACAACATGAAATATTTGTCATCATTTATGCTTTGCATTCTCATGGGTCCACATAAATAAGTATGTACTAGTTCCAAATGTTTTCTTGTGTAGTACTCTTTTATTTTAAATGAGACTCTAGTTTGCTTCCCCTTTTTACATGAACCACAAATGCTATTTTATGGTTTGCCAATGGTGGAAATATCTCTCACTACTTTATTTGAGCTGATTTTTACTAGATTATCAAAACTGATATGATCGAGCCTCTTATGCCACAACCAAATCTCTTCTTCTTGTCCAATCAATCAAGCTCCTTCTAAAGTCTCTAAGAGGATGTACAAATTTCTAGATGTCCTTGATCCATTTGCTATCAACTTCCCATTTTTTTCCTTTCTGACTTCACAACCTTGCTTCTTAAAGATCACTTCGTGACCTCTATCACAAACCTGACTTACGCTCAACAAGTTATGTTTCATACCAACCACAAACAAGACTTATTTTGACCTAATTTTTCCATCACTAATCTTAAATGAACCTCTGCCAACTATCTTATCTCCATCATTATTTCTAAACTTTACCGAATCACCTTCATATTGCTACAACTTCTCAAATTTTTTTTTGTCACCTGTCATATGACTGGAGCATCCACTATCAAGTATCCATGGTGTGGATTTATTCTATTATTTAAATTTCATTTGTACGATTAAGTATTCATTTTCTTCCTTAGGTCACTCTTTTTCTTTCCACTTAGGTTTCATTACAATTTTGGGCTCTTGTTTTAGCTTTTCTTTTTCAATAGCTTGTGCATGTTTTTTGAGAAATTTTCTATTTTGTCTTATTCCATTTGGCTGAAATTTTCTTCCCTGAAATTGATTTGATGCAAATGTACTTCGACAATTTCTTGCAATATGCCCAAAATTATGACAGTTATAACATTCTACTGCATAATCCATAAAAGGTGAAAAAGCATTTCTATTGGTAAAATTCCTTGGTCCTACATTATACTTGCAATATGAGATCTTATGTCCATAACCATTGCATTTAAAACAATAACCAGAAAAGAGATGATTGAACCTAGGTGGTGGTCTTTGCCATGTTGTCGTAGGAGCCATAAATCTTCTTCTTCTTTGATGTGTGATATTGGTTAATCCATCATTGTCAATTCTCATTTCGTGCTTTGCATTATTGCTTTCCTTTGCATGATTCATTTTTGCTTGATCAACCTGTTTCTTCTCTTCATTCTTTGTGGATTCTTCATTTATGGCCTTTGATCCATTTGAAGATTCTCCTTCATCAAATCCCAAACCAAATTTTATGCCTATATTCTTTTGGTTATTTTTGATCTTATCCAGCTTAATAGAACTTTCTTCACGTTTGTGATAGTAACTAATTTTTTTATTCATCTCTTCTAGCTACATTATTAAACCAACAATCTCTTCTTCTAGCTTGCTGCAATAATCTATTTTCATGGTTATTTACACTTCAAGATATTCGGATATTTTCTTGGATTCTTCTATCTATACTTTCAAATTTGTTATGATTTCATTTGCATCCTCAAGATTTCTTGAAATTTTCTTATTATTTTTTCTTTCCATATTCAATTCATCTAGAGCTGCAATTATTTTTTCTTACAAATTCACTTTTGCATCAATTTCTTCTTCATCACATTCTTGTTATTTTCTGGTTTTTATTATTTGAGTGCCATGAAAATATCTTCACCTACTTCCTTTTTAGAATCCTCACTGGAGTTATCTTATGATGAAATGACATTCTTGGAGATGAAACTTTTCTTCTTGAAGTTGCCTTTTCTGAAATTTATTTTTTTCTTCCATTAACTTCTTTCTTCATGTGATCCTTCATCACTTCTGTTCTTCTCATTAAGTGGACATTTAGCTCCAAAATTCCCAACACCTCCATAGTTGAAATATTTAAATGGTAACTTTCCTCTATATTTTCCTTTTCCCATTTTTAGTTTTTGAACAAATTTTGCTTTCATTTCATCTGATGTCTCTTCTTCCTCGGATTCTTGTTTTGCTTTCATATTTTTATGGGCTTTGAAAGTAGCTTCTCTGTCTGTGGATTTAGATTTTTCTATTCTCATCTCATATGCAGTCAAAGAACCATGCATATTATACATACTAAAAGAATTTAGATCTTTAGCTTCTTCTATAGCTGAAACTTTAGAATCAAATATTTGGGGAAGGGATCTTAATACCTTTTTTACGATGATAGAATATTTTATTTCCTCATCGAGTCCTCTAATCGCATTAATGACTTCATTAACTCTAAATATCGAGTCCTCTATATTTTCATCGTCATTCATCTTTAATACTTCGAACTAAGCTTGATGTTTTTGTAACTTGGCCTCCTTGATCTTAACGTCTCCTTCATGAATTCTCTTCAGTTTATCCCATGTTTCCTTTACCATTTTACAACCCATAATATTTACGAGTTCACTGTCCACTAATCCACACATGATAGTATCCTTTGCTTTTGAGTCATTCTCAAATAGTTTCTTACCGACAACATCAATTGGAGAAGTGGTGGGTATTGTGTATCCATTATCTAATGAATCATAAATGTCGTATCCCAAAGCACAAAGATATGTCAGTATACTGAGTCTCCAAAATGCGTAATTAGTTCTGTTAAATAATGGTTCTTTGTTTGATGATAAGTCTTCACCACCTTCTATTGTGTCACTTCCAAGATCACCCTAGCCGATTAAGCCTATTTAGGAACCTCACTCTGATACTAATTGTTAGTATCATAATGATACTAATAGGGGGGAGTGAATCAGTGTAGCTCTTTAAAACTTAAATCTTCAACACTAAAAGCTAAAACAATGAAAATATAAAGCCAAATAAAGCAAGTATAACAAGAGAACATCACACAACACAAGATGTATCGAGGTTCACCGATTTGTCTACATCCCTAAAAATGACTGTTTGGACTCCCATAAAAATCCAACCTTTGCAAAGCACCAACTTTATAATCAATTTAACAGCCCCCAATAAAAGGAGCACCAACCCTTGATTTATCTACACCAACCCCTGATTTATCTGCACCAACAGAAAGGAGCACCAACCCCTCTACCAAGCACCCACTTGATTTTGATATTGATAATAAAACTAAATATATGAATGTCTTCACTAAATCTAGAACCCTTTATGGTCTGTAAGCTCAAAATCTAAAACTTTCTATTTCACCCAGTATAACATCCCTATCTCTGCATTACTCAGAATTTGAATCTTCTCTTCTCACAAAAAAAATTGATTGTTATCTTAGCTCATTCTGCCAATTGTTAAACGCTTTATGGGTATTGTGCAGCCCTTTTTTTGTGAACTCCTCTCAAAATTTAAGCCAAAAAATATATCATATGAGAAATTTATACTCAAAATACTGAAGTGATGTTTTTCATCATCTCCAAAAATCACGGATTTTCACTATTTATTTTTCTCCACACACACTTCTCTCTTCACAAAATAAAGTCCCCACTTTTTAATAAAATCCCTTGTCACTTAAAAAACACACACTTGCATTATTTTTCCATTTTAAATTTTACAAATATTTTCTTTAATTAAGCTTCTTAAAACAATATAACTTTTTTTTTTTTTTTGAGAAGGCATTTCGTCAAACACGTCACATGCAAAGAATTGACACCTTACTCGTTCTCTTACTTCGGAGCCACGTGATACCTCAAACCAAAAATTAAAGATGCTCTATTTGATTCCTTTAAGGTGTAACAACACTAAAACTAAAACTCTGGTGACTCTACAAGGTCGAAACGACCAACTAAAGGATTTTGCACAAGTGGAACAAATTGACATAAAAGTGACCTGTACCGTTTTTGCAACAATCATAACTCTCACCTCGTAACTCTGTTTTCTCTAAAATTTGAAAAGTAGAATATTTGCAATGCTATATAAATATAGTCTGAATATCGCTACATAAATCCTTATAGTTCACCTGTACTACCTCCATGAAAACTATTGCTGACACACTTTTTCCAAAAAGAGTGTTTTTGTGATAGTCTTGCAACGCTTGTAACATTTGTCTTATTTCTCTATTTTGGTGGAAATTTGGAACACATGTGATTTAAGATAAAAATCACCTCAAGTTAAAATTTTGCTATCAAATTTTTCTCAGTTTGCTCGTAGTGCTTCTGATAAAATTGCCCTTTTTTGGCCTATACAACCACTTGCCAAATCATCCGCCAAGATACCGGAAACATCATTGATCAATCCAAACACTATGTTGACACCTCCAAAGTTGTTCTAGAATATTTTATGACATGCTAGCATATTCCAAACTCATCCATCCTGTCCAACTGTGCTTGTGATGACTTTTGCAATTTTTTGACAACTTCATGATTTTTTCAACTTTTGCAAATTTGCACGAACAACCTGTAACAACTTCACCCGAACATCAAAAACATCATCATAAGCATTGAAAATAACTATACATACTCCGAAAAACTTCGAAAAACTATCCACCACATCAACCTATCCATCTGAGTGTGTTTACAACAATGACAATACTGTCACTGCACCTTGCTCAACACATTGGTGAATGTTTAGAGAACATTTGGCATAGAGATTGAGGATTATTTGAGTTAGGGTTTGAGACCCACATTGTGCACATTTTTTGAATAAGTATGAAAACAATTTTTTAGGGTTTGTAAGCAAGTTGTGATTCATTGGTTGAATAATTGAATGAAACTTTTGAATTTTGGGTTGAGTATGTTTGTGATTGAGAAAGTTCTTAAGAGGACTTGAAAGTAGATTTGAGGTAATTCTTGGTGAAGACTTGAGAGCAGATTGAGCAAGTTCTTGAGAGGAATTGAAGGCAGATTTTATGTATGTATTTGTGAAGACTTGAGATCATAGTTGATTGATTGATTTGCTCAAGCTTTATGTTAAGGCTTGAGGACAAAATTGAGGACATATTTTGGTACAGATTTGAGAGCAGAATTTGTACTAGACCTGAGATAGAGTTAGAGTAAATTTGTACTACACTTGAGATAAAGTTTAGTGCAAATTTAATATAGGGATTAAGTAGAGCTTGAGAGCAGGTTTTGAAGGTGATAGAGCATAGGATATAAGTCTCCAATGGATATATTTCCATTAGCTATGGAAGTAAGGACAGAGGTCTTATGTGGAGAGAGATCCACAAGCCAGTGTAGTGGGGGAAGAAATCTTCTAGAAGATCACCAGCCAAAGTAGAGGAGAAAGAGTTTTCCTATGGATAGAGTTCTGCAAATCAGAGCATAGGAAATTTGGTGTCTCCTTTAGACAAAGGTCCATAAAAATTATAATAGTGAAGTAGTTCCCAAAATATTCGTTTGAGAAAATTTATTAGAAATATTTTCTTCATGGATTACCCCACATCGGGTGAACCACATTAAATAATATATCATTTGTATGATGATTTTTGTAATGTTTACTACTTTTATATTGTTAATGCTATTGATTGGATTAAAAATTAAAAGGTTCTATCTTATACTATGCATCCCCCCTCTCAGTATAAGTGTATGTTCTTCAAGGGTATGCCTAATGGACCTCATTCACTTGTGGTACTAGGTTGGCCTATTCCGCATGGGAAGGTAATGGGTCTTTAAAAACACCCATGTATTAATTGTTTGGTATGATAGGGTTATCAACTTGTAGGTCATTCCTATCAATCATATCTTGTACCATATGTTTGAACTTATAGCACATCTCCATTTTATGCCCATTTTGCCTATGAAACTTATAGTATAGGTCTTCTTAGTATCCCTTGGGCTTCGATGCATTTGAATCGATAAGTCAACTCTTAGGTAGATTAATTACCTTAGGTACACAAAGGTGCTCAAAAAATAGTCCATGGACTTAGCAATGGGTGTAAACTATTGCTTAGGGTGATGTTAATTTTTTTCTTGGTTATTCTAATTATATTTGTTGTAATTTGTAGGTGTGGCCTTATAATTGGGCTTTTAATGTGGTGTTGGGTGTGCAAGCCTTGGAACACTAATGGCAACCTAACTAATTGACAATGGCTTAGGTTATGTCGGGTTGTTTTTGATACTATTGTTCCATCCCTTGTGAGGCTTCACAATTTCTCCCTATTAAATTTTGATGTCTTTGATTTTTCTAGCTTGCACTAGAGCATCTTCAAGAGTGGGATACTATTGGAGTTGTAGCAACAAGGAGATCAAATTTAAGTAGCTCTTGGAAAACATTTAATTCAACTCCTTCATGGGGAGTAAGTATGTTATCTTGGCAAGCAATGATCACCACCTATTGCCATATTTTGTGATTGAATCATCATCATATTGTTTCAACCCCGCGAGGTTAGCCAACATCACCTTCCACTTGGTATTGAAGGTAAATCATTATAGGAACACGTCTATGAGTTGATCCAAATTATTCTTTGGGATATGGGTGTACCACTCCATGACTGAGCTAGAGAGAGTAGTCAATAATGTGCTCAAGAGTAAAGCATAATTATTATAGATGCCAAAGCATTGGCTCAAGAACATGGTGACATGCTCCTATGCATATTTGTCTCCCTTAAAGTTAGCCAGGTGGGGTATCTTAAACTATTCTAGATAGGAAGGGGTAGGCATGGAAGGATGGAGTAGTTGACTATATAACTAGCATAGAGTAGGATTCTGTGTCCTGAACCCAAAGGTCTTATTTTCCACTGATTCTAGGTGCTCTAAAAATGCCCTATATGCATTCGAGGATTTGATATCTTTATTGCTTCAACCCTGTGGTGGAGGGAGAGGAACATTAGGCCTATTATAGTGTGGTTGAATATCATTCACCCTACCTTGATAAGGCATTTTGATATATTCTACTTTCATCTTATGCTCTGTGTAGGGACCATAAGGTGTCTCTTGAGCTAGACTATAAGGAGGGATAACTACCTATAGAAGGTACCCCATGTTTGGCTTGGGAGGCAAGTCCCAATTTGGTTTAGGAGGTCAAGAAGGAAACATTGGATTAGGCCTAGGAGGCCTATCTTGGATGAAATTGGGTTGCCTCTGACAGACTTCCTGTCTATGAGTAATAGGGGTAGGAACCCTCTCATATAAGGTTTTCTAGAATAACTTGTTGGTCTACCATTCAATCCTTTATTTATCTAACTGATACAGGCGGTCCAAGTGATCTTTGTCTCACTTAATTTTCTTGAATTATTCTTGGATTTCAGCATATTTCACAATGTATTGATTTATCTATTCTAACGTGTAGGGTCTAGGAGCCCTGATAGAATCACCCTGACGCCTATCCCATTCAGGGTGATTTGATATATCAATCACAATATTCCCTTGATCGAGGGTAGTCACATTCACTTGAGGTTCATGTTTATGCATGTGATATTTATATTCATCTGGTGTAGAGGCACATTATGATTGTGTAATATACTAATATTGAGGATAATCGAGGAAATCCTCATGCCTTGCTTCATTGATGAGGAAGGGAAGGGCTGATTTTGCTTACCCTAAGCGATGAGTATCATACTCTTCTTGTTATATAGGCTATTGTAACTTATTAAGGCAATGCAAGGGTGAAATATGATCAATTGGCCCTTCCTAATATGTGTATTTTGGATATTTCCCATAAGCAGGCGTGTTAGACCTAGAAGGTATGTAGATGTGTGGTATTTCTCTATGAAAGAAATATTCAAGAAACCATGATGAGATAAAATGAATGAATGAAATAGAGTTATTATTTATTTATTTGATGAATCAAATCATGGTTACATAAATTTCTCCTTGAGAGCTCTAAATTTATACACTCATTACACAATAGTGCCCAAGGATCAAATTCTTTTAATAACTCGGATGCACTTCCAACATTATTTCTCGTACCCATGATTGAAGTGGGTGGGCCTAAGATGTCGCTTCTTGGTCCTTTGATCTTCTACTCCTATGATCCTTCTTCATGCAGTGTAAAACCTACACCTACGCACAAGGAAACAAGAATTCGCTTATAGCAAGTGTGGATTATGAAACATGCAAAAGCAATATATGCAATAACAAACTAGAAAGTGGAAATATGCAATGCACCTATCTAAAACAATTCCAAATGATTCCAAATATTAGGGGTATGCATAAAATATGATTTTGGAATGATATAATTGAAAAAATAATAGAAATTGCAGCTAGATCCTTCTTGCATATGTGGTGCGCATTTTAAGCCTACAAAACACAAAATGGGTGATTTATGGTCTTAAACATCTCCAAATCATACCAAATTTGGACAACATACATAAAATCAGATTTAATTAGAAAATTTGGTCACAGATTCATGTGCATCTTTGGGTGGCTCAAGTAAACCTAAAAAATGCTAAAAACATGATATCTCACTCAATATAGCTCGAAGTTGCATGAAATTTGAATAGTAGATTCCTGATATATCCTAGAATAAACCTATTAAAAAATAGTACAAAAATAGTGCTTCAATTTGTGACCATACCTTGTAGGGATGGTGGTGACTGTCACAGTCTGGAGATCATGTTGGGGTGGGATGGCCACCAACTCTGCTACTTTTTTGCCACCAATTCTTTTGTGAATTGGTCAAAAAATATCTCAATTGTGTTGTAATTAAATTTGGGGGTGAAATTTATTCGATTGATTTTGTTTTGTAAATATATTGTGCCTCTTGAATCACTCAAGAATATCCTTATCTAGCTATATATTTCAATGGAAAAGGGCACACAAGTTTGAGGGGAAATCTTGGCAGTACTTTGTTGCAATATCTCAAAACTCCTCTCTATGTTTTGGGTGGAAAATAGATCCACTTTATAGCCCAACAGGGTTCTATGGCGAAATGGGTATGCAAGGACATGCAGGGCAAGAGGCACCATTTGTATAAGAACTTGGCATGTATTATATGGGGAAGGCATATCCCTTTTTGGCCTCTATTCTACAATATCTCATAAGGATTCTACACCCTAAGGTTTGCATGATTGAATGTATGGGATACATAGTAGTTTTTGGGTGCCATTTGCCCCAATTTTGACTTTTTATGGGTCAAAAACCCTGGTCGTCCCACCTAGGTATGGTGGCCTATGACCATACCTAGATGGGATGGTCAAGACCTATGACCATACTTGAGTGGTACGATCATGGCTACATGGCCAAAACTTCCCAAAAGTGGGATAAAAGCTTCCAAAAGTAGTTAGGACCACTATGTAACCTCTGAGGGTTTCCCAAGGGGGACATATGATGTCAAGTTAGCCAATGATTTTGGTTACCTAATCGGATTGACATGATTTTAGTGTCTACACAAGGATAAATCTTTCATTGTCATATATGACCATCACTAGTTATGAAGTCGGATATCCTAGTACCAAAATTTTGATTAGTGATTAGCTTGATTGGAATTAGGGCTTGGTCCTAACTCAATGGATATCATAGATTTGGATCAAGAATTTTAACCCTAAGGTTAATATGTTTTTTTGACTTGTGGTGTGGAATAAAATTTTAACCTTAGAAAATATCCTCAAAAGAGGGCTTAACCTGATTAGTAAATGCTTCCTCTCTAATGTGAATTGAGAATCAACATCTCATATGTTGCTCAGATATCAAGTATTTCAAGCAATGCTTTTGTCCATTCTTAGCTTGCTTTGTGTGTCACGGGTGCTACCTAATTCAATTTTGGATTGTGTATCTCAATGGGCGTATCCATTTTCTTCACCTCAACTCAAGTTTTTATGGAAGTTCTTGTTACCTAACCTACTTTGGGGTCTGTGGAAGGAGTGAAATGCGAGAGTCTTCAAAATTAAGGAAAGGAAGATCAATATTATTAGTGCTATAATTTTATGAAAGGTGGTCGAGAATGTTTCATCCACGTTCAAGAATTCAAGCTCTTCATAGAATCTATACCTAAGTGAAATTAGGCTTGAGGAGAGGCTTAGCTTTAGCCAAGTGGCTTGTTCTCCACCTTATCCTAACCCTAGAAGTTTTGTGCATTAGTCCCTACTACCAGAAGGTTGGTTTAAATTAAATTTTGATGGTGCATCAAAGGGAAACCCTAGGTTGGCTGGTGTGAGAGGTATGGTTCATGATAGTAATGGAGTGCTTATTCTTGCATTCGCTAAAAATATTTATTTCCAATATTCATAGTTTGTAAAAGTGAGATCAAACTTTACAGGTGTGATGTTTTTTAAATATATTGGGATTTGTAATGCCATTATTGAGGGTGACTGCTTAAATGTGATCAATATGCTCAGGAGTGTCTACCAGACTAGTTGGAAGGTGTCCAATATGATTGATGAAGTGATTTGGAGCATTTTTTCTCCTGATAATGTTTCATTCTATCACGTATTAAGGGAAGGTAGTGCGGTGGCAAATTTAATGGTGAATCTCAAAGCTTCTCACCTAGGATTATTAGTTTGATAGAGGTATTTTTTTATCGAGGCCATGCATTTCTCAAATGATGAGAAACCTTAATTATGGTCAGAAGGTTATTCAATCATTTCTCTAGTGGTGGCTTGTTTGGTACCTTTGGAGGACCTCTTTGGATTTTTTTTGGAGTTTTTTATTTGATGGTTTTATTATGCTATCCTAGCTTGGAAGAAGTGATTCCTTTTCAAATTTTGAATCTGTTGTTAGTTTCTTCCTTGTATTTCTCAATTTGATTTGTTGTTTGCTCATGATGGGTTTGACTTTCTTAGAATTGCAGAGGATTTTCTTTGAAGCCTATGCCCAGTTGGACTTCTTATTTTTCAAATTTTAAATCCTTGGTGTTAGTCCCTCTCTCGATGTTTTTAATTTGGTCATTTTTGTGCTTCCTCAATTTTGGGTCTTCTCCCCGTTGGATGTATTCTCTATGTTTGGCTTTTCTCCTCAGCTTTCTAAGTCTATTTTTGGAATATATCTTCGTTAAGTGGAAACTTCATTTCTCTGTGGTCTGTGTTGGGTTAGCCTTTTTCATCTTCTTTTGGTCTTTTTTTGTGGTGGTGGAAGCTTGTTTCAAAGTTTCATTGGATGATTATTTAGTTTTCGTTTGTCTCCCTCCCTTAGGACAAGCTCTTAAGCGGTGATTGTCAGGTGTGGAAGTTCTCATCAATTTTTGTGGCTCCTCACTTCAAAAATGACATATTTTTTTAAGGTATTGTCTTGGTATCAAAAATATTTGTGGCTTCCACTTGCATTCTTGTGTTTGTATTGGGGATTGGTTGCTCTATGCTAGGTGGATTTATTTTGTGTTGCCAGATGTTGTGGATTGAGGTGAGCCCCTTCTCCTTCCCCCTCTCTCTAGCATTGTGTAAGTTGTTCTACGTTAGAAGGGTGGTTTAAAATTATGTTTCCCTCTCTCACGAGCCTTTTTATTATGAGATTTCTCATATGGTTAGGGCCTTATTTCTTCTCCTTAAGAATTTTTTTATATTGGTAATAGGTTGGATATGCATTGTTATCACTATGGTGTTGCTCAATGATATTGGGTTTCCTTGGTGAGTTTCAAGAGTAAATTTTGTGGTTCAGCCTTGATTTCTAAGGTGGTGGATGTCTATTTCTTCTCTAGTTTGCTATGGAGTCTTTTGTAGGATTATGAGTGCTTGGGGTCTGAATATGTTGTAAACAATTTATGGAAGAGTGCTTTGTGTAAGAGTGTGGGGTATATTAAATATTTGAATATGGAAAATGCTAAATTATATAGTCCAAAATCATGGTTAGAACCCACTTATCTTATGGTTGATGATGAGGTAAAAACTATTATGAAGAATGGTGACCTTTTGGAGTGTATCCAAAAAAATTCATGGGCACAACATGGTGCTATTGAAATGAATGGTGATGATGTGGTATGAAGGATAGATTAGAATTGGTTCATGTTCCTTTGATGTGTCTATGGATTTAATTAGTAGAACCATTAGTATAGCTTTGAAAAAAACCTATCACAACAGAGATAGGCATTCATTACACAAAGAGATAAGTTTTTTATTTAATGGGGATGAGTTTATTCCAGAACTCAGAATGGCTTTAGCGCTATGGCATTGTCCCCTCTATGGGATAGGGTGGAAGTTATTATGGATTAATTTACGTTGGACTCTACATATGATGTCATACGCAACTTCCATGCTATATTTCTCAACCACTTACGGAGGTATCTATGGATGCATATTCCTTTGTTCTTATTTTAATCTATGAAGAAACCAATGTTGGATGTACATATTCCTTTGTTCTATTTCTCAACCACTTCATTAAATTTTGGCTTTATTAGTGTTCAAAAAAGAATATTTTGAGAGTGAAAATGTGGTAAAGGATCTCCTAAAACCATTATTTGATATACCGATTCCTACGATTGGTCAACCTAAGGAGGTTTCTAAAGGTTCAAGTTATGAAAACTAGGATATTTATTCATTCTTTAGGGTTTTGGGACCTAATAATATTTCTTGGAAAATCCAAGTCTCAAATAAAGGTATCAGATGGAAAGCGTCTTGTTGTGGTTATGATGACTTTCTAAAGAGAGAATCTATCAATGCTAAGGCTTCACTTGAGGTGGGAGGATCTCAGTCAGTTAGCTAGGCGAAAGGGAGTGAAACACATAAATACAAATGATTGCTTATTAAAAAGTGGGAGGATGGTTCATCCCTCTTTTTTCCTTCTATTTACCTATAAATCTTGCCTAGGGACTTCCATAAGGATAATATGGTTAAATATGTCTACGCTTTTGAGGAGGTCTCTGAGAGGAAGGATTCGATTTTGCACAGTTTGAAATTGATGGAGATAAAGCAACAAGCAATCTAGAGCTCCATGAATATTGATTTATACTATTATGAGGAGGTTTCCAGGATGACGAGAATGGTTTTTCAAGAGGTTGACATGTTGGTGTAGAAATTCCTTCTTTCTCCCTTGTCCTCTCTTGTCCATTGTTCGTCGTGTTTGGTTTATCTCTGCCTTTTTGGTTTTTTGTTTTTGTTGGTACCCCTCTAGGGTGTTGTGTTTGTTTTCTTCTGGTGTTCAGATTCTAGGTTGGTTTTTATGTAATAGGTTGTGGGGACCATTTTAAAACCCTCTTTATGATTAATAGTATGAAAAAAAATGTCTTACACAGGTTTTAGATTAGAATATATTGTCTTTTAAGTTTTAATAATGTCAAGATAATTTATTTAGATCAAACATTTACTAGTTAGATACTTAAGGCATTTATGTACAATATTTTGACTTAAGGCTTCTACATAGAATACAATTTGTATCAAGCATTTGAGGTTGGATCAATAAACTTTACATATATTATATATTTTTTTGTAGAAACCCATTGCAACTAAATTTTATAATCTATCTTAATTAATTCTTAAAACATTTCTATAATTTTTGATTAATCATATAAAAATCATTATGTTATATATATTTTTCTAACAAAAATACTTTTTTGAAATCTAATGTATCTAAATTATATAATTTCATATAGTTAATCATTAAAATATTCTTAAAAGTTTTACTTACTCATACATGTCATATGAAAAATCATTATTTTCTTCAAGTATCATAATTTGTTTTGATACATAGAGGAATATGAAACTACCTTTACTTCAAATATCTTATTATTATAATTTCAAATAACATTATTCATATAGTAAAATATTCATTTTAAATTTTAAGTTAAGCTATGGTATGAAATTAAGTGGCCTATTATGACCCTTTTAAAACATTAGTAATTACCCTTGTAGATGAGTTTCAATATTATATAGGGCATAAGTTATGGATTTCATGATCTAATAAACATATTTTTTAATTCATTATATGGGTTAGATTCAGGTCATATATGTTGTATATCTCTTTAGAAGTTACACATATATTATCCCATAGGATATGTTTCCTCCTTGGAAGTTGAGGTATTTAACTAGTTGAAAATGTATCAATTAATATTTGAGACACATTTGTAGTACTCATTATTCTATAAATATGGTGACCCATGGTAGAGGACTACCTTCACCATATAAATAATTGATTATCTATTTATAGTATTTATTATGATTATTATTCGATAGTAATAACTTTGCATGTTCACTATTATTATATGCCATATTTTTTTTGCTAAGTAAAATTCTTCATTAATTACCGGGTTTTATAGGTTGACCCAAAACCTATTGGAAAATGACACAGTGAAAAAGGGGTAAATTTTTTTTTACAATGGTAAGCTTTGGACCTTACCCTTTTACTTCCTTGGACGGCAGCTGACTGGGCAGGAAGATTGACTTCGACGGTAGCTAACTGGACAGATTGGATGGCATGGGCAGCGAGGTAGTTGACACCAAATTCCCTTATATATTTCCTCCCTATTTTCTTTCATTTCCTAACTTCCCTTAATTTCTTCTAAGGTTGTTAAGCCTATAGTATTTAAGCAATGTAATCGATGATTTTCTAAGCGCATTTCAATATATTTTCTTAAGTTTATTTTCTTCTATTCCCACGTGCAACATCTGGTATTAGAACGAGGTCAAAGAGGAACCGTAGATCGAGGTCGAAGGAAGCCCACACGTGAACCAAGGCAAGGTCGAATCGAGGTGAGGTCGAGAGGACCCGAACAGCCCCGAGCGAACCTAGGGATCGCAAGTTGATGCGAGGTCGAGAGGACCCGAGAAGGCCCAAGCACACAATATGCGGGGAGGATAAGACTCAAAAGTAACAACCAACCAAAATGCACCACATGGCAAAGACACATCAAGGCAGACACAGGCAACGTGGCAGACAACAGATAAATCTCGGACTACGTGGTATAAGGAAGATAGATGACAAGACAAGTGGCAAGCACAGGCAACGGGTAACGTGGTGCAAGGTGAGAGGTTTGAAGGAGGTAAAAGGGTGGTCCTGATTGCCTAAAAACAATCGAGTAACTATTCACCCATTGAAGGTTTTAAACACCTTCATTGTTCTCTACGGGATAGATGTGGGACTAAAGTCCAAGAATTGTTTTTTTCCTTTGGGCAGCCGAGAAGGGCATAAGGAATGCAAGCTTCCCTTGCATTCTCATCGATATGCGTAGCTCGACTGGCTCATGGAGCCATCACTAAATCGTTCACCCCCCTACAGGTCACAAGTTCGAATCTCGACGATGGAGTAATAATATATATTTTTTGAAATTCTGAATTGATCAGGTTGTATAAGTGTTATTGCTATTCAGTTTCATTAGCGGTTGTGGCCGAGTTGGCTAGGAAGCTTAGCCTAGTAGATAGGAGTCGTGGATTCGATTCTTGTGGAGTCAATTTTTGATATATATTTTTTATATTATATTTAAAATCACTTTATTTTATTTAATAAAATTATAAATAATTGTTGTTTTTTTAAAAAGGCAATTATATTTTTTTATTAAATAAAAGATATAAGTTTTTTTATATATATATAATAAAATAAAATAAAAGAGGGGAAAAGAGAGAACAAAAGAACATTGCCTAAGAGGCAATTATTGTAACAAAGAATTTTTTTTTTTATTCAAGGAATCATAAACTAAAGAACAGTGTTGTAATAAATCCTAAGAGGCTTAATTTTGTAAAAGGCATTGATGATTAGACCCAATGGGTGTTATCATACCTTATGTGCAATTATAGCAAGAGAAAGTGTATATAGGTTTGATGAAAAGGTAAGGGGTTATGGACTCAATATTGTATTTAGTCAACTCCAAAACGCTATAATCACACATCAAAGACATCCCGATTCAGGATACGAAGTAGATTTTGAATATAATTCATTTAGAAGTCAATTTGAACAATCATAATCTATCCAAGGAGTGCAACAAGAATCATAGTACTCACACTACAACAATTCAGTGGAAATCCTAGAACCACCATCACTAGAAGTCATACCAATAAGTGACGACGAAGAAGAAGTGGCAGACAATTTTGCAAATCAAGAGGTAGCATCCCCACATCAAGAGGAGCAAGCAGCCAATGATAGGGTAGAACAAGTCAAATTTAAATTAAATTTGTAAACCCTTCCTTCTTTCTTCTTCTTCTTTATTTCATTCAACAAAGTATTTTTTGTAACCGTGAAATAAATTTTTTTTGGTAACTATGGCTTCACATAATAGTTTACCTATCCCAAAATTTACCGGTTATGACTATGAGTATTGGTATATAAATATGAAGACCTTACTCATAGGAAGAGGATTGTGGGACATCATAGAGGAAGGTTATACGGAACCCACATACTGGTCCACACTCAGTGCTGTAGACAAAAAGACTCAAAAAGAAGAGAAGAAGAGAAACTCATCTGCTCTTTCTCATCTCCAAGTTGCATTGGATAAAAGCATATTTCCTAGAATTGTTGCTTGTACAACTGCACAAGCCGCATGGAAAGCATTGAGTGATGGATTTCAAGGTAGTAATCAAGTCTAGCAGGTAAGGCTTCAAACATTGAAGCGATATTTTGAGAATCTCTGGTGAAAGATGATGAAAAAGTAGGTGATTGTTGTGTTAAAGTAAAATCACTTGTAGATAAAATGAGTATATTAGGCGAAGAAATCAAGCTTGAGACAATTGTAACAAAATTGTTGATAACACTTACACAAAAATGGAATCACATTGCCATTATAATAGAAGAATCTAAATATATTTCCCTTTTAACATTCAATGCACTAATCGGATCATTAATGTCACATGAAGAGAGGTTTCCTAAAACTCCTCCAACAAGCTATGGAGGTGATGACAAGACCTTAAGTTCCAATGAAAATAATGCAAGAGGACAGGGAAGAGGTCAAGGCAGAGGAAAACAAAGAGGTAGAGGTAGAGGCAACTATAGAGGAGGCAACCAATACAGAGGAGGCAACCAAAATAGAGGAGGCAACCAAAATCGAGGAGGCAATTCCAATAGAGGAGGCAACTCATACAGAGGAGGTAATCAAAAAAGAGGTGGAAATCAGAATCGAGGTGCAAATCAAGGACAAAGTGGAAATCAAGGGTGAGGAAGTGACAAGTCCAAAACAACATGTTTCAATTGTGGCAAACCAGGTCACTTCGCTCGCGATTGCTGGTCAAAATATTCACAAGGCAACAACAATCAATATGGTAATTATAGAGAATAAGATGATGCTTCTAATATTTTTCTGACATATGGCCAATCAGAACATAATCTATCTGACACATGGATTCTAGATACTGGTTGTTACAACCATATGAGTGGTAACGAATATTTATTTGCTACTCTCGATTCCACTTATAAATCCCAAATCAAATTAGGGGATGATAAAACATTGCAAGTAGAGGGAATTGGAGCCATGGAGGTTCCAACTAAAGAAGGACTAAAAAATGTGCATGACATCTACTACACTCCAAAGCTCCAACACAATTTACTAAGCGTTGGGCAAATGATGGAGAATAATTACAAACTTGTATTTGATGAAGGACAATGTATCATTTTTGATAAAAATAGTTGTAATAGTGTCATCACACAGGTCCCCATGACCAAGAACAAATTATTTACTCTCAATTGAATGAGCCATGAGGAGCTCAACTTGCAAATGTAGCCATAACAAATCCAAGTGTCCTTTGGAACTTGCGATATGGTCACCTCAATTCTGCTAGCTTGAAATTGTTAACTAATCAAGCTATGGTGACAGGACTTCCTAAAATCCATGATAAAAAAGAAGTCTGTGAAGGATGTGCTTTGGGAAAGCACTCAAGATCAAATTTTTTGATAGAACAAGCATGGAGAGCCAACTATCCACTATAGTTAGTACATTCGAACATTTGTGGTCCAATGCAAACATAGTCTCAAAAATAGTTTTTATTTTCTCACTTTCATATATGATTTCTCTAGAATGTGCTGGATTTACTTTCTGAAACACAAAAATGAAGCTTTTGATTGCTTCATAGATTTTAGAAATAATGTAGAGAATCAAAGTGGGAACTATGTAAAATGTCTTAGTACAAATCGAGGAGGTGAATACTCCTCAAAATATTTTTTGAAATATTGTAAAGATAGTGAGATCAAAAGGCAATTTACCACTGCCTATACCCCACAAAAAAATGGTGTGGCAAAGATAAAATATTGCACCATAGTTGAGATGGCAAGATCAATGCTCCACATAAAGCATCTCACTTATATGTATTGGGCAGAGGCTGTAAGAACCGGTGTATATATTCTAAACATAAGTTCAACTTCTAGTTTAGATGGTGTCACTCCTTACGAGGCATGGTACAGAAAGAAACCTAATGTAAATCATTTCAAAGTGTTTGGTTATTTAGCATATGTACATATTCCTGACAAGAAAAGAAAGAATATTGATCCAAAAAGTCAAGCTTGTATATTTGTAGGATATTATGAGTCTACAAAAGGATATAGACTCTACAATCCCAAAAATCATAAAGTTGTAATATCTAGGGATGTAATTTTTGATGATGGGGGAGAATGGGGTCATCAAAGGATTTTTTTTGATGATGAATCCCATGATGTAAGTTCTTCATAGGTACAAAAGGTATCTCCAAAGCAAAGAAAAGGCACACCACCCCCTCCAAACCCATTCAGGAGAGCTACATCAAGTACTTCAACAAATACTTTAAGTCCTCCATAGAGATCAGTAAGTTCTTCACCGATGGACATCAACAAAGACTCTCCATCAAGAGGCAGAAGAAAATTACAACATCATCCATCCTTTCAAATGCTGGATCAAAATTTCCAGAGAAGATTCACTAGAATTCAGGCTAGTGAGATGAATTCAGTTTTGCAACAACTTGAAAATTTACAATTGTATGGAGATGATGATTCCCATGATCCTATGGGATATGTAGTTAATTATGCCTTATTGGCTAGTACACAACTAGAACCAGCCAACTATGAGAAGGCATGTACTTAAAATATATGGAAAGAAGCCATGAAAGAGGAAATAACCTCTATAAACAATAATGATACTTGGGAGCTAGTACAACTAGCAAAAGCAAAAAAATGTGTTGGATGTAAATGGATCTACAAGACCAAGTACAATGCTAATGGAAGCATTGAGAGGCATAAGGCGAGACTAGTAGCAAAGGGTTTTACTAAAAAATTTGGCATTGACTATGAGGAAACCTTTGCTCCTGTTGCACGACAAGAGACAATCAGATCAATTCTTTCCTTAGCAGCTCATAAAGGATGGAATTTTCAACACATGGATGTAAATAGTGCTTTTATAAATAGATACTTGATAGAATAGGTGTATGTTCAACAACCTCAAGGTTTTCAAGAACAGGGTAAAGAGAACCTTGTTTACAAATTAAAGAAAGCACTTTATAGCATCAAGCAAGCACTAAGAGCCTGGTACTCACGTATTGATGGCTATTTTAGTGAGTATGAATTCACAAGAAGCAAAATTGAACCAACTTTGTACTACCTTAAAGCATGGAGTAGACATTCTCATAGTTTTTTTGTATGTGGATGATCTAATATTTATGGGTAGTAATAATAAAATGAATATGGAGTTCAAAAACTCCATGATGAAACAATTCGAGATGAAATATCTTGGTTTAATGTGATACTTCCTAGGCATGGAAGTGCATAAATCAAATAAAGGGATCTTCATATGTCAACACAAGTATGCTCGAGACATGATAAAGAAATTTTCGATGGAGCAGTGCAAATCAGTTGCGACTCCAACTGGACATGGGATCCAATTGAGCAAGGAATATGGAGAATCAAAGGTTTATATGACCACTTACAGAAGCATGGTTGGGAGTCTGATGTTTCTCACCAACACTAGGCCAGATATTTAATATGCTATTTCTCTAGTTTCAAGATTTATGGCTAGTCCTTCTGAACTACATCTACAAGCAACTAAAAGGATATTAAGATATGTAAAAGGTACATTGGATTTTGGAATCCATTACCAAAAATGTAATTTTGTGAATTTAGTTGGATTCAGTGACAGTGATTGGGGCAGCAACATAGATGATAGGAAATCTACATCAGGAAATTGTTTTAGTCTAGGATCAGGACTAATTACATGGAGTTCCAAGAAACAAATTGTTGTAGCATTGTCATCAAATGATGCTGATTATATAGCCATAACTCATGCTAGTACTCAGGCCCTATGGTTAAGAAAAGTTCTTCAAGAGATTGGAGAAAGTCAAAGTGGTCCAACATGACTATATTGTGATAACATAAGTGCCATTCAGTTGGCATATAATCCAGTCCACCACAGTGGATCAAAAAATTTTGATATGAAGTATCACTTCATTCGAGATATGGTGTAACAACAGATAGTTGAGCTTCAATATTGTAATACTTTGGATAATATTGTTGACATCTTCACCAAAGGTATAGCTAAAGCTCAATATATAAAGCTGAGAGACTGTATAGTCAGGCCTCTCAACTTTAAGGGGGAGAATGTTGGAAAATGACACAATGAAAAAGGGGTAAAAATTTGTTTACAACGGTAAGCTTTGGACCTTACCCTTTTACTTCCTTGGACGACAACTGACTGGGTAGGAAGATTGACTTGGACGGTAGCTGACTGGACAGATTGGACGGTATGGATGGTGAGGCAGTTGAAACCAAATTCCCTTCTATATTTCCTCCCTATTTTCTTTCATTTCCTAACTTCCCTTAATTTCTTCTAAGGTTGTTAAGCCTATAGTATTTAAGCAATGTAAGCAATGATTTTCTAGGCACATTTCAATATATTTTCTTAATTTTATTCTCCTATTCCCATGTGCAATAAAACCTATTACAAAAGTTAGCCTTATGCTGATGCTATATATCCTATTAATGCTAAGTATTTTATGTCCTTTAATACTATTGACCTCCCTAAAATGCCTTACCAAATGGCCATAGAAAACATTAATTTTTTTTTGACAATTCAAACACAGTTGGGTGAATCACTTGAAAAAATTGACAACAAAAGAAAAAGGCATGAGCCAGGAAAGGATTACTTCCTTTGTACAATACATAAAACAAAAATGAAACCCCCAAGGCTTGAGGATCCTTAGGCTTCTTCTTTAGTGTCTTCCTCGACCTCCTCATCCTTGTCATCCTCTTCTTCCTCGTCATCGTCCTTGACTTCCACTTTTGGCATGTACCCCTCATTGAAGAAAACCTGAGTCAAAGTGTCGTGGGCCTCCTGCATCTGATGAATGATGCCAACGTAGGATTTTAGGACAAAATATTTGAGGACCATGATGGTAGGTCCTTCTTCCTCCATATCACTGGCACTTGTTTTGGAGATTTCTTGAATTTTTTTGTTCTTCAGCCTCAAAGAGGATCTCGTTGGGGGTTCTTCAATCATCAGTCACTTTCTCATTATCCTGCCTCTGCTAGTTGGCTCCCCAACTCTTTTCTTCTCTGGAGACATGGAAGCCAGCTTGTTTGTGCTTGGGCTAGCTCTTGCTCCCAAACTTTCTACATGGTGGCTGGGTGGTATCTTGTCAATGAATAGAGGTTCAGGTTTTGAAGCCATAGCCAACACCCATTTGTAAATTAATTTAAACAATCATTGGTACAAAGGCATAGAAGACCCTCTCTTGTTGTGACAGGTGTTGATAGTATAGTTCATAAAATTCATGAGGAACTATGGAATACTTATCGGGTTGACATCCCAAAAGAAATTCATGAAAGCATAGTGAAATCTTAGCAGAGTCTTGCTGGGTTCCTCCATCGTGATGAATTCCATCACATTCTTCATAACCCCATTCCATGGGGTGGGAAAATCCATTCTGGTCAGCCCATTCTTAGCTTCCTTAAAAATTTTAGGGTTGTCATGGAATTCCTTCAATTCCACCTCCTAGTGATGTTTTTGATGGTGGATGGACTGTCCTCTCACAGTTTACCCTGTCACAACAACAAGCAGGTTCATGTTGATGACAAACTCTCTTATCTGAATCTCCACCTTCTCGTATTCCCAAGTTTCCATCACAACTTGGGTAATATCCTCCTCTACCACAGAGAAAAGGTCAAAGAATTGAGTGAACCTTAACTCAGTGAGGATGGCCTAAGCAACAGGTTCCATAATAACCATACAAGGTTCCACATATGTCATCTTGTTGCTTGCAAGTCTCCTCCTCATAGTTCTCTCAATCTCACTTTGTCTTGCACTCCATGAATTTCCTCTTTTGTTGCTGCTAGGAAGGTGGTAGGATTTAAAATTTTCTTGGAATGTAATGATCCTTCTCTTATTTGTCGTGCCAACTATGGGAGTCCAGTCACCATTCTCCACATGGACCTTATGCCAGTTGTCCTTAGCCTCCCTCTAGTTGAAATTTGATTGCCTCACCTTTTTTGCCCATGTATCAACACATGACTTAGAAGGAGTGTCATGGATTGGAAAAGACCAGCCATATACTTCCACATGTGTTTTCTGCCTCTTCACATTATCTGTCAACCTCATCCACATTCCAATCACATTCTTGTAATCATGATTCAGATCCTCATTAATTGAAGTTATCTCCCATATGACAAAACCTTCATAGACATGCATGCCTTGCATGAGGAAAATTCAATCATCAGCCTCCATTTGGACCTTACGTCGGGTGGCCTTTTTGATCGGGCTTATCAGCCTTCTCGTACTCTACATATCATTGTGATTTGAATCCATTTTTTCCTTAGCATGCTTGGTAATATTTGAATTTACTACCATGGAAATCCACACACTATTTACCTCCTTGTTATCACCTAAATTCTAGCCAATGGTCTTTGTCCTTTCACCTCTAGGCCATCTATGGATATTAGTGTTTTGACTTGGGATGCTTGCCTTTTCACGTCTTAGAATCTTGTCCTTGCATTTTTTGCCGTTAATCCTATCTGAGAAATTTGTCAGCATTGTCCATGGAATCACCCCTGTCTGATTAGGATTTCTTGGTAAGGACGCCTCCTGGTGGTCTTGGGCCATGTGGGATTTGACCATCCTTCCACTACCCTATTTAGGCAAAGGATTGCCTATCATTGCGGAGGATGTCCTCAACTTCACATGGCACTCGTCGCGTCCATGTTGTCAAAATACTAGCCTCAAATCCTACATTGGCTATTTTTTCAGCTGATCTATTGGCTTCACAGAAGACATGGCACATCCTCTTATCCTATCTAGCCTCAAGCATGATAGCTTCAATCCTCAATGGGGGTTTTTTACCATTGGTTAGGAGGTTAATAATGATTTTTGAATCCCCTTCAACCATCATATTGCCTTGAATATCTTGTGCCACCTGTAAACCCCTCCAAAGCACTCTTGCTTCTACCTCATTATTGGTTATGGTTCCTAATGGTTCCACAAAGGCCATATTCAGAATTCCTTGATGATATCTGATTACTCCTCTAGCTCCCACCCACCCAGGATTATCCTTAGCCGCACCATCAAAATTTAGCTTCAACCAATCCCTAGGGGGAGGCTCCCAGATGATCCTATCCCTAGGATTGGGCCTTGGGACAACAACTATCTCATCAGGAGGGATACCTAAGGATAAGGCAATAAGTTTTTCCATAGGAGAGGAGGAATTGTTTAATTATCCATAGATAGGATACTAATATTTTATTTCACAAAGGTAAGAATTTTGTTAAGGATGGTTTTAGGGTTGTGCTTGGAATCATTAAAATCTCTATGGTTCCTTTATAACCAAATTTGCCAAAGGAAGTGGTGCCAACAGATCCTCCAAAGGAAATTGAGTTTTTGGCTTCCAAAGGGAAGAGGCCATTGGTGGAAAACTTCAGTGATTGAGGCTAGTTTAAACCAAGAAATGCTAAAGGCTTGTAAAATTCCATCAAGGATGGAAGATGCCACTGGAAATTCTAAAAAGAGGTGTTGGACTAATTCCCAACCTACCCTGCACATGTAACACCGGTTAGAAATAATAATTCCTTTTGTAAACATATTATCAATGGTGATAATATTTCCTTGAATCACTAGCCATGTGAAAAAGGATATTTTGGGGATCAAGCCCTTGATCCAGAGCAGCTACGACTAAAACTAGTGATATCCAGTATTGAGGAGTAGATTGTAGGTAGATTTAACTATAAATTCTCCACTCTCCATTTTTTCCCACACTAGATGGTCTTCAACATTGCCTGTGGGTATGACTTGTTGGCCTAAAATATTATGAAGTTCTTCAGACTCAACTTCAAACGCATGAACCCTGGTAAGCTACCATATAGGGATGTTACCATCCTTCCTTATGTAATTTGTCATCTTGTGCCCTATAGATCGTTACATGTGATATTTGATCCTAAATAAATGAGGGTTCTAAGATAAGGACTCAGATCTAGCCCACATGTCTTCCTAGAAGTTGATTTTTTGTCCATTACCTAGCATCCATATAAGTCATTTCTTAACCAAATATCTACTGGTTAGGATTGCTTTCCAAAAGGCCGATCCCCTGTTTACCAAGTTTCCATTGAGGAAGTTTGTTCCTTGAAGGTATTTTCTCCTGACTATGGCTGTCCACTCATTTTCAACATTTGTCAGCAATCGCCAGGCTTTTTTTGCTAGCAATGTCATGTTGATAAGGGACACTCTCCTTAGGCCTAACCCTCCATTAGCTATGGGTTTATATACCTTGCTCCATCCTACTAAATGAATCTTTTTTTCTCTTCCATACCTGACCAGAGGAATTTTTTTTTAATTGTTCAATATTTTGATATACTTTGCTTAGATATCTAAACATAGATAAGAAATATATCAAAATGCTCTGAAGTGAGGTCATAGTGTAGACACCAAAACAACACCAATCCGATTATGTGACTGCAAACACTGATCGCATTGACACACACAGCCCCAAGGGCAGCCCCCAGAGGTCAAACAGTGGTCCTAACCACTCTCACAATAGTTTTGGAAGGTCAGGAGTCAATTTGGCACCTTCAGGCACTTTGCTCAATACTCGTTTCACCCAGGGATGATTTCAAACTGGGATTCGCCCCACCCAGGGACGAATATCAGTATTCGCTCCAGGGTGGGGCGAATTGCAGGTTTGATGGGCAAAAAGTCAAATCTTGACAAATGGCAGCTCAGATCCACCACTTAACGCTTCCTTCATCGCATGGGAGTGTGGGTGAGCATTTTCGAGCGTTAGAGGCAGTTGCAAGGGCAGTCATGAAGTCCCTAATCAGGGAGGAATCTCCCTCCCCCTGAGAAGGCATGATTGCCAAGTGGCGCCTCTGCATGCCCAATTCAAGAGACCTCCAGGTCTATAAATTGGTGAGTTTCCTCACCCCAAAATATACAGAGAAGGAGCATTTTTGAGCAACGAAGTGCTGCCATTTTACTTCCCCATACGCCCCTAGTTGATTTGTGCCTTTCACATCCGTGATCTCTTTTAGAGAGGAGGTCATTGGGTGACCATTGGAAGGACGAATCTTGAGCCCAAAACCCGACATTTGACCACAATATACCACCCAATTTTTTGACAACACTTTACAAGAGATTTTGGACTCATCCCAAGTGGATTGGTGCCGAAATCAGGCCCCAAACGATGGGCGGCCTGCCCGGGCGCCCCCGCACTACTGTAGGTCTAATCGTCCCTTTTAGGAACGATTAGGAATCTGTGGCCGATTTCTCTTTCTATCATTTTCATTTTTGTATTTGATCTTTATGCTGCTTAGATAGTTTGCAATTTTGATTTCATATCGTTTTGATCAATTTTTGTCATGTTTTATCATTTTTCTGCCTTTACTAACTTGCAGAGGGCATCATCAAAATCTGGGTGTTAGAGGCCAAATTGGGGAAATATGACCATCTGGGTCATCCCAAAATACCCCCAATTAGCTAACCCCCACTTTTGTAGGAGATTTGGAGCTGTCCAGATGTGACATTTTGAGCGGTGCTATCTGGCATTTTGTTGCAGGTCTATTCATCCCGCCCCAGAACGAATTCAAATCTGTGAGGAATTTCCTGACTATTCCATTTGTAGTGTTTTCTTTGTGAGGTCTAGATGCCCCTATCAAATTTTTAGATCATTTGGATATATGCTAGTTATCATTTTATTTATTCTTTGCATGCACTAATCGTAGGCTTGGGGATTGCATGTTTCATTTCATCCGCAAGTGCTACTGACTATTTCTTGTTTCTTTGAATGTAGGATCAGGATATTAGAGGAGCATCAGGGAGTCAAAATTCATACACACAAGTGGCGGTGACATTTTGGTCCGCCCATCTTACATGTGGGCACGCGGAAGAAGGAATGGCATCCATGGATGTAACAAAGAAACAAATTTAACGCTCCTCGCCCCTAAAAAGGGAGGAGGCGAATTGTAACCGAATTCTGAAATGTATCAATAAAATAAAGGGTTGTTTTTTACATTGGATTTTCGTTTGCATTTCAATTCGTTCATGCTTTCCCCATTTCATGCATTTTCAATTCGTAGGATTTAGCGTTAAGTTTAGTTCCATTTTTGCATCGTACTTGGAGCTTTTTCCTTTTTTGTTTCCGTATCCTCATGCTTTCAGTGGCGATCATGGTGGGACCTTGTCCTCTATTTTTTTTAGATCAGAAATCTGATCAAAACTTGCTTTTGCTTGCAGGTATCATTTTTTTGAACGCGGGACTGTTGTTCGTTCCAGTCTATGGCGAATACAGAGCTGGAATTCATCTCACCCAGGGACGAATTGGAATGCGCCCCACCCTATGATGAATTCAGTTCTATTATTCATCCCATCCAGGGATGAATAGCTCTCTACGTAGTTTCAGGGTAGAAACTCAGAGCCAACAGATTTGGGCAGAGAAGAGGTAGGGATTCTGAACTTTTCCTGTCATTTTCTGTCTTCAGTTTTTTTGTTTTTAGGTTACTTGCTTGCTTAGGGAAAGTTTTCTTTTACTGCTTGCTTGTTTCCTTTTTGCAAAATAAAAATAACCCCACACATCACGTGGCAAATTAAACACCAAGGAGCTGGTCGTAAAACCCCAACCCTTGATCAAGACCAACGGTGGATTTCATCACCACCTTGGCTTGAATTTTTGCATCCATTACCCCGATCGCTACTATTGCTAGACGTAAATCCTGATGAAAGCTGACCGAGTGTAGCTGGGGTGATTCCCAGCACATGAGGATAAGTCTTCTATGGTAGGTGTCATAAACAGGGTGATTCCCCTTCCGTACCGCCTACGTTCCACGTACCATCTGCTCTCACGTACCTATAGTTTCCCTCACGTAAGGGCGGGTATATAGAGAGGTTGGTATATCGGCTTGGCAATGGTATATCGAAGGGGTGACCATTTTTGGGAGCCATAAGAGCCATCATATTGCATTTAAACGTTCTTTACAAAAACCTTCAAAAACAAAAAAAAACAAAAACCAAAACACACTAAACCAGGTCTAGGACACACTTTTAATCTTTAAACGAGATAATCATTGCTTTGTGTGTGTGTGCTCTTTTCTATTTAGTGTAGCATAAAAATCATAAAAAGAGATAAAAATCTACATAGCTTGTAGAAAAACACCACCATGGTGTACACCCGTAGCCAAGCCCAATCAAGGGCGAAAGCTACGAAAAGTGTACAAGGGGGCACAAGTCGCCTCCGCTACAGCCCTAAGGACTTGGTCATACCGCCTTGGCGGCCTGACCCACAAGAGAGTCCACATCATTCCATGTCAGAATGGAACTATAGGGGCACCCCTTTGAGGGACATGCCCGTTCATCATAGCCCCTTTCAGGAGGAGTCCTTACACGTGGCGCTCAACATAGACAGGAAGGCTCCCTTAGAAGCTCGATATGAGTGGCCACCATGTGATGAAGTGCTAGAGTAGCATAGGGTCCATGAGGAGAGGCCACATGATTATGGCATCCCTCCTTTACCCCCCATCACTGTTAGAACCAATAGACAAAACCCAGAGCGCAAGGCTCTTCAAGCAGGGCGAGCCAACTCGCCCGCCCCTTTCACACATACGAAAGGGAGCATGAGGAAGACCATTACATTCCTCAAGAGCAATATACAATGTGGGAGCCATGCGCTTCCGCACCCGCTATATACCATGATCACCTACTGAGGCCAGAGCCTCGGGTAAATGCCACCAACCTCGATAGAGGGAAGCGACCTATTGAGATCTCGGATCATCGTGACCGAGGTAAGTGCATAGGAGAGGCATCCAGGCCTCCTAGGCTCAAGATGGTGGAGCAAATTGACCTGGCCATCGCTAGACATGCCGCCCACCAAGCGTAGATCACGCGGCTTGAGCAAGACCAGCAATAGCTAGAGCATCTATATCGCCTTAGCAAAGAGCGCATTCGGTGCCAAACAGATGAGCTGCTCCATAACCCGGTGCCTGAGAGGGTTCCAACCCCTCGCACCCAAAGAGCGGAACCGTATGAGAGGCGTAATCCCTTGGTGCGAGATAGGTCTCCGTGACCTTACCAAGTGCTGCCTCCGAGACCTCCTAGACCTGAGCGGGAGGCCACTCCCTAGAACAACGATGGGTACCCTCCGTGGGGACCCACCCAGGGTCATAGGTCTCATCCAGAGACTCCTCAAGAAGCTTACGAGGAGTATGAGCAAGAAGAAGAGCGGGCCAAAATGCCCTACCAAGGTGGAGGGGTTGCTATCCGGCCACCCCTCTATAGGCCTCAAGTCTCCCACAACCCACAATGGGAGCAAACTAAAGAGGAAGAGATTAAATCTTCAGATGCATATAAAGCGTTGCTAGAGCGTTTGGAGTCTATGGAGACCAAAACTTTTGGGCCCCAAAAGCCCACTTTATGCCAACTCCATAGTCATCCTGTGCATCCGTCCGTGCCAGCACCCCCTTACCCTGAACACTTTAAGCTACCTCAGTTGGCAACCTTTAGAGGTGAGGAGGATGCTCAAGAGCATGTGATGAGATTCCTGAGCCAATGCTTTGGCATTCAAGACAATGATGCTTTGTTATTAAGAACATTTATAACCACATTCGTAGGCCCTGCCTCGGATTGGTTTACTCAATTACCAAAGCACAACATTAACAACTTAGATCAGTTAGTGGATGCGTTCCTCGAATGCTTCACCTTCAACACCAAGAAGAAGGCGTCACTAAGTGACTTAGCCAGCCTCGGGAAGTATGAGGAAGAAACCATGGCGGCCTATGGGAATCGATGGAGGACTTTGCTTTCAAAGCTGCCCTACCTTCCCCCTATGTCCGACCTCACTCAAATGTTCTCAAAGAGCTATTTGAGATCGATCTCTATGCTATTGCAGCTACAGCAATATGCCACCTTAGAAGAAGCTCTGGCGCAAGCCAAGATCATTGAAGAGATCAAGATACAGGATGGCGAGATAGCCAAACCTAAGAAAAAAGAGTGGACTAAGAACACTAAAATAGGGACCATGCAACAGAAACCCATTGTGGTCAATCAAGTTGCTATCAATGTCCCTAAGCCTGCACAAGTAACACAGCCCCAAAAGGCTAATTATCAGGCGGTGCCTCCTAACAACTATGACAGAGAAAATTAGAGGCAAGAGCAGAATCAACAGCGTCACCCTAGGCGACAATACACACCCTACACAGAGTCCAGGGACTCCCTGTTTGACCGCTTGTTAGCGGCAAATTTGATCAACCTGCCAGAGATTCAAACCATAGACCCCAATGCTCCCAAGCCTAAGGGGTACAGGGAGGACTTGTACTCGTAGGTTCCACAGACAGCAGGGACATGACCTAAATGCCTGTTGGAAGTTTAAGGGCTTGGTGCAAGACTTAATTGATAACAAGACACTAGCGGTGGATAATCCCGTGGCACCAAGCAATCAAAAAATGGAGGTCTTTAAAGACCCCTTGCCTGCTCATGCTCCATAGGAAAAAACCCTACAAGTTAACGAGGTCACACAGAACTGCCCCATGCAGGGGTATGTAGGGATGATCAGTATAGTGACTCGAAATAGGAGGTATCCGAGTGTAGCCGCCCCGTGGCAACTACAGGTGAGGTGCCAACAATGACACAACCGCAACAACACCTTGCACAACCTCCTCCGCCTAGACCAGTGGCCACACTTTGGACCAAACTCACTCAGAGTTTGAGGACCACCTCGGCTAGGCTCTCCATATATGAGCTCATACAACAATCAATGCCCCATCGAGAGGCTCTAATGGAGATATTGAAAGCCATCGAGTTGCAGCCCCATGAAACAAATTCTTTCAACAACTTCGTGGGACATGTCAAATGATGCACTGAGCCAGTCATCACATTTCGAGAAGACGAAGTGAAATCAGTGGTTGATGACATGGCGGATCCACCCCTGCACGTTATCACGTGGGTCAACGGGATCCCATATAAGAGGGTGTTGATAGACACTGGCTCATCCAGTAATCTCATCACAACCGTGGCCCTAAAACATCTGAAGTTGCCCGCATCTCACATCACAGCTTCCACCTACACACTACGAGCATTCAATGATGCAATTTGCTCGATAGTTGGCACAATAGTCCTACCCATCCAAGTGGGACAAAAGACTATACCTACATTGTGCCACATCTTGGAAGGTGAGATGGCCTACAACATCTTGTTGGGGCGGCCATGGATCAGGGACATGAAGTGTGTCCCTTCGATAGCTCACCAGTGCTTAAAGTATACATTTGAAGGGGAGGTGCATGTAGTCCCGATGGACTTAGAACCCTTCAAGTATTGTAATGCGGTGCAACTGATGCCGCAATCGACCCTTCCATCAACGCATTTGGATTTCCAATTGAATCCATCTAAACAGGGTCCGATTCCGTAGGCATCCCCATTAGCAAGTTCTTCAAAACCCCAATCGGGTCCATCTTCATCGTCTGGTCCTCCACCAACGATGCCACCGATGGGGGCCAAACAGAAGGACAAAGGGAAGAAACCTCTAGAAGAGGCGCAACCTCTGGAAGAGACACTGCCATCAGTATCAACTATCTCTACTGAGGAGATGCCTAGCCGAATGGAAGTCGAGGCTCCTAGTTCACCCGACATGGAGTGGACTCAGGGAGAACTTCCATTCCCTCCCCCTCAACCGCCAACAATCACCATTGAGATGGCCAATACGGGCCTGGGGGAGTATCTGGTGTGGAATATTGTAGCAACACCCACACTGGAGTCCATGCAGGACATGGGGAGACCTCGCCTCCCCATCGGCACTATTGTTCCCCTAGGCTACCCGCCAAACCAGACAAACTTTGTGTATGGGGGCCTTGATCATGGCGTTGCACCATGCATGCAAGAGGATGAAGATGAAGAGCCTTTTGCTAAAAATGTCAACTACTTGTCTAACCCAGACTTTGCTTTGAGATACCTTGGCCAATGCAATTGGCATGGATATGGGTTAGGCAGATATGAGCAAGGGGTACGTGTTCTTTGCCAACCAAGATACCAAATGCCATATGACAAGTCAGGAGTAGGGTTCAACCACCCCCTACCCTTGGACATCTTGGTGGAGAACATGCAAGGCCTAGGGATAGGCAACAAGGGGGGATTGGCATCAGATCCATATGCCAACCCTAACATGACATATACATTGAGGGATTATCTCCCATTAACGACAATCAACCTTGTTGACCCTCGCAATCCCTTCCCTTCGCTCGAGAGAGGAGAAAGCTCGAGAGCTCATTTTCAAGGAGGGTCTAGACAATGTCAAGAAGGGTCCTCAGAGGATGAATCAAAATATGAGGTAGCACCATGGGACCCCTTCGAATCAGATAGCAATCACTCACAGGTGATCCCCATGGATGATTATCAAGAGAGTCTCTTGACAATGTTCCCTTTAGATGCTCCAATCGAGCAAGTGCCACTCCAAGGAAATCAAGCCCCATCGTAGAGAGCGGAACAACCCCAATGGGGCCAGATCAATTTTCTTGAGCAAGGCGAGCCTTTAATGCCACAAGCAGTTGTCAGAGCCAACGAAGGCCTTTGGATCTTCGATAGTGATTATGAAGATGAAACTGAGATGGCATATCTTAATCACATGCGGCAAATGCAATGACCATACCCCTTGGAGATTAACGACATATTCGAACAATTAAACATAGTGCCAGGGCATGAGTGGTACGTAGACCCAGCATGGTGGGACCAAGTGTTGGATCCGCCACTCTGGGCATACGAAGCATACCTTCCACCCAGAGACCCTATAGTGACATCAGTGCCGAGGGCAGACCCTGTCTTCCTATCCGCACATAGGGCCGATCCATTCATGCCAATACCTCTAGAGCCAGACCCAGAGCACAGAGAACATCTAGAATGTCCGAGTCATCACACCCATGGTAATGGAGACCAAAATCATTTCATCAACATGATCTCCATTGACTTAACCGCCCCCATCCACAACCCGGCCGATCCGACATAGTCATTGTATCTAGATATAGATGCCATAGACTGGGATCACGTCAATTCACCTCCATCCCCATCAGAGTACTGGCCTTTCGATGAAATGCTTCATTTCACCCTAGGGCTAACTCAGGATATCTTCCATGCTAAAGAGGAACCCGAGGTTCCTAACGATGATCTTAACTCAACAAATGATATCCATTTGATCCCAACTCCACACCAGTTGGAGGATGGATCCCACATGTCGATCGAGGAGATGACTGACGTAGACATCGGCTCAGATCCAATGAATCCATAGATCATCAAGCTGGGGGTAAGTTTATCCCCCGAAGAGCAAGCCGACTACATTGCCCTTCTCAAAGAGAAGAAGGAGGTTTTTGCATGGTCATACAGAGACATGTCGGGGCTAGATCCGTAGCTAGTCATGCATAATCTAACGCTTGATCCGACAGTCAAGCCAGTTAAGCAAAAACTATGTAAGATGCACCCAACAGTGGCCTTAATGGTCAAAGATGAATTACAAAAGTTGTTGGATGCACAGTTTGTCATCTACGTGGACTACCCACCATGGCTGTCCAACATGGTGCCCATCAAAAAGCCTGATGGGAGGATTCACATATGCACTAATTTTTGAGATCTAAACAAAGTGAGTCCTAAGGATGATTTCCCATTGCCAAGCATCGACGCATTGGTAGATGCTACAGTGGGTCATGAAATGCTTTCCCTCATGGATGGTTTCTCGGGATACAATCAGATTTGTATCAATCTCGAGGACCAGCTAAAAATGGTGTTCACAATGCCTTGGGGGACATTTTGTTATAAGGTCATGCCTTTTGGCCTTAAAAATGTTGGTGCCACCTACCAACGTGCCATGACATACATCTTCCATGATTACATGCATAAAACTTTGGAAGATTACATGGATGATTTGTTGGCCAAATCTCTTTTGTGCCCGGATCATCTCGATGACTTAAGCAAGATCCTCGATCGCCTCATGGAACATAAAGTCGACTCGAATCCCAAGAAGTGCGTATTTGGCATCACATCTGGAAAACTCTTGGGTTTCATAGTCTCAAAGTGAGGCATCGAGGTGGACCCAAACAAAGTCAAGGCAATCCTTGAAATGCTTCCCCCAACTACCATCAAGCAGCTCGAAGCCTGCAGGGAAAGGTCGCATCGATCAAGCGCTTCATAGCGCAGCTATCTGACAAGTGCCGACCCATGAACAAATTATTGCATAAGGGGGTAGCATTTCACTGGGATGACGAGTGCCAATCAGCCTTCGATGACATTAAACAATACTTGGCTTCGCCACCAGTATTGGCACCACCTAGACCAGGAGTGTCATTCTACTTATACATCTCAGCTATCGAGGTGGCACTGGGTGCCATGTTAGCCCAGAAGAATGAACTTCACAAAGAACAGGCTACTTACTATCTTAGCCGCACCCTGGTCAGTTATGAACTTAACTATGCATACGTTGAGAAACTCTGCTTGGCAGTGGTGTTTGCTACCAAAAAGTTATGCCATTACATGTTGAGCAACAAGACGTATGTTGTGTCTAAGGAGAATCCATTGCGATACATGATGAGTCATACTTATCATAGTAGTCGCACGATGAAATGGATCATGTTGTTGATGGAATTTGACATAGAGTTTATTGGACAAAAATCCATAAAAGGTCAGGTCATCGCCGATCAACTAGCAGAGGCTCCTCTCGAAGACGATCAGCCTCTGATCATAGAACTACCCGATGATGGGGTCTTCCATGTCTCAGAATCGCCAGATTTTGATGAGCCTGAGTCACAAGCCGACATAACCCTATTTTTTGATGGTTCTAAATGTGAGCAAGGTGGTGGCATGGGAATAGTATTCTTCACACCGCAAGGTGCTCCAATGCCTCTATCATTTAAATTAAATTTCCCATGCACCAACAACAATGCAGAGTACGAAGCCTTGCTCATAGGTCTTCAGACAACAATCACCATGAACATTAAATGATTGAATATCTTTGGTGATTCATTGTTAATTGTCAACCAAGTCAAAGGGGTATTCCAATGCAAATGCCCAGTTCTACAGGCCTACAAAGCCCTTGTGGACAAATTCCTAGAAAATCTTGAATGGTACGACATCGAGGCACTCCCTCGGTCATCGAATCATTTTGCGGACACTATGGCCTCCTTGGGGTCATTAATCCCGCAAGACATTTCTGGTGATATGACAACCATTCAAGTCAAAACACTATCGCAATCCATGATGGAGCGTGCAAGCTCGACTTAAGGCCAGGAATCCACTTGATCCAGATTGAACCACCTCGAGATAAGTTCTCTCGAATCCATGATCGTCTGAATCATGCCAACTGGGGGTCCTTGTTCTCCCCTACTCCCCTTAATAGCAACACAACGCTATTCTTGCAAGTTCTTTCCCATTCAGCTTTTGCTAGGGATGAACTTCAAGAGGGATTGGTTGTTCATACCATCGAGGCTTCTGATCAGCAGGATTGGTATTCACCCATAAGGGACTACCTCAAGTTAGGTAATCTCCCGCTTGGATTGATGCATGCCATGAAATGAGCATTCAAGAGAAAGTGGCAAAGTATGTCTTGTTAGGAGACATTTTGTACCATCATAGCTACGAAGGAATCCTCCTTCATTGCTTGGACCAGCAGGAGTCCACTTGGGCAATCGCCCAAGTGCACGATGGTACGTGTGGTGGCCACTTTAGTGGTATGGCCATCGCAAAGTGCATTCTCTGCATGGGCTATTATTGGCCATATTTAGAGCGAGATTGTTGTGCATATGTGAGGAAGTGCATGAAATGTCAACACCATGCTAATTTGACACACGTACCTTCCTAGGCCTTGCAGTCGATCCAATCGGCTTGGCCATTTTTGTAGTGGGGCCTAGATCTAATCGGTAAGATCTCCCCTACGTCGTCAGGTCATCACACGTTTATCATAACGGCCACAGAGTATTTCACCAAGTGGGTGGAAGCGGTTCCGCTTACCTCTACGATAGGACCCCGCATTGTGGAGTTCATTTTACATAACATCATATGTCATTTTGGTATTCCATCCAAGATAATTTTGGATAATGGGACGTCATTCAAGAACAAAGACGTGCATGCTTTGACCACAAAGTACAAAATTCAGCATAGTTTTTTGACACCCTATTATCCGTAGGCAAATGGGCAAGCAGAGGCGTCAAACAAAATGCTAGTTGCCATCCTCAAAAAGATAGTCATAGACAGTCATAAGGATTGGCACATTCAGATCCCACTTGCCCTATGGGCTTATCGCACTAGCATTCGGACGCCCACTGGGGCAACTCCATTTTCGCTCGTGTATGGCTCCGAGGCTGTCATGCCTCTCGAGTTGGAAATTCCTTCCCTACGCATATCAATGCAAGAGTTCATCGATGATGACACTGCACGGCAGGCCCGGTTAGACCAGCTTACGTTGCTTGACGAACGACGCGTTAATGCTCTCGAGCATTTACGTATCTATCAAGAGCGACTTAAGAAAGCATACAACATGAAAGTTCATCTGAGGGACTTTCAGGTTGGTGACTTGGTCTTGAAAGAGAACCAACAGAACTCTAGTTTGTCATCCCATCTAAGGGACAAGTTCATGACAAACTGGTTAGGTCCCTATGTAATTGATAGTAAAATAGGACCTGGAACATACCGGCTAGCCTCTCTTGATGGAATCAAGGAACTAGAACCCTTGAACATCAGTCATTTGTGGCCATTCCATGTCTAGAAGAGCCATAGCCCAACCAAAATGCTCCAAGGATTCCCATAATCGCTTGGTCAATCCCAAAAAGCTCCAAGGATTCCCATAATCGCTTGGTCAATCCCCAAAATCTCCAAGGATTCCCATAATCACTTGGTCAACCCAAAAACTCCAAGGATTCCCATAATCACTTGGTCAACCCAAAATGCCCCAAAGGTTCCCATAATCCCTTTGGTCAAACCAAAAAGCTCCAAGGATTCCCACAATCGCTTGGTCAAAAATAAGAAAATTCAAAAACAATAAAATCATCAAAAATAACAAAAATTTGCATCTCATTTCCAGGCATACTCACAATCATCACAACAATAAAGAGCTCTTTTTGCATCTCATCTTCATACTCACAAAAATCAATCCATCAAAAACACAAAAATATATAGCTGCATTAAGCATCACATCCATACATTGCATATTTGTGGTCATACAGGTCAAAGGCACCATAGACTGTAATTACTCCGCCAATCCATCTTGTTCCACATTTCTCCAATTTTGTAAATAGTCCATCAAAAATAAATGCCATTCACATCATTTTACCATACCATAGTCAGTGGTCTTCTAATGTATCAAGAGTTTTCATCCTTCAGTCATCATTAGCTTTCTAGCCATGTACTGTACCAAGTCAGACAGATTTTACAAAGGTAGAGTTCTACTTGGATCACACCTTGTTACGTAGCATCCCAACACAAATTAAAACACATAAAAATTCCCAAGTTGTGTGAATGAAAGATGAAACCTGCAAAGCAATCCAGATCACCATAAGCGAAATGGTTATCTTGCTCATCCCCCTGTGCGAATGACCCCAAGAATGCTGAGAGTTGGCAAAAGGACAAGCATCTTCCCTACCCAATTCCCCAAGGATCCCAAGTTCTCAAAAAAGTTGCAAAACATCACAAATTTGCAAAAGTCAAAACTCCAAAAAATTTGACATCACAACCAAAGTGCATACATCAAGAAAAGCACATAAGATAGTGATTCTCATCACTCCATATTCAAATCCCTTGCTCAAAAGAAAAACAAAAATAAACAGTGATTTTTATCACTATAAAAGAGCAAGTATCCCAATACAATTGAAGAAAAGAAGGGAGTCGAACTTGAATCCCTGGAACTCTCAGCATTCCGACAGGTCATGAGGCAAACCTCAATATTGGTTTGGTGGATAGCCTATCAGTCACTGGTGGTAAACCTCCCGCATGACGATATATCTGTCACAGTAACTTGTGTGCAGATCAATGTTTGCATGTGGATGAGCTAGCTTATGGTCTCCTACGACAGCACCGTAGATTAATCTGACTAAATACAACAAAGGAGTTAGTGGAGCTAATCAGGTGATCCTCAGTACAGGTTTGGTTGATAGCCTATCTGGCACTAGCGGTATCCTGACAAACACCACATAAATGAACTCAATTGCACACACAGGGATGTGAAATAACTTGGTCAAAAACAAGTCCGATTCATACCTTGTTCAAAAGTCTCGTAAGATAAAAGTACAGTCATGGCTAGATAGTTAAAACATCTGAGTCTCGAAAAACCCTAACCTACATTCCAAACCAACTTGCTATCTTTCATCCTCCATTGCCATCGAAAATACAAAAAACATAGCCCGTATACATAAAGAAAGTCATTTACCACAACAATCACCTAGGACAAAAAGCCATAAAGTTCTAAACAGTCTATGGTGCGACCGCAAAAAATCACAAATTCAATTCATCCATTCCATTTGCATATCATATAAATTAAAAACATTTACATTTCATCAAAACATATGCATCCATCAATATAACTTAACATGCATACATCCATATTCATCAATCATCATGCATAACATCAAATCATCACATGTGCATAAATAAAATAAAGTCATCTGTATATATCATCAAAAATGCCCGTAGGCTACAATGAACCGGTCCTGTGACCCCGCAACAAAATCCAAAAGCTCAAAAACCCCAAAGCCTAAGGCGTCGGCCACCATGATCACGTAGGATCGGTGCGATGGGAACTACCCCCCATGGTGTGGGTCCTATGAGACCCCTCGAGGTGGCTACTGCTAGCCCCCGCATCATGCCTACTCCCCCTCCCTCATCCAATCGCCTGCGACGAGAGGATGTTGACTACTCAGTATCATTGCCCCTCTCCGGCGTGAAGAGCCACCTCTAGAGGGCTTAGGTACCCGCCCCCGAGGTGGATGATCTCTCCCTCTAAATCCATCCGATGTCGACACCACTCCTCCTCCCACCGATGGTACATCGCTACTACATCATCGCGCTATCCCGCTAGCTACATCCGTAGGAGATCCCTCTCCCATGCAGCATCGGTGTCCCCATCCTACCGATGGTGCACAGCCCATGCATTCTCCCGCTCCACTAGCTAAGCATCGCATAGAGATCCCTCTCTTGTAGAGCCTCCCCTAGCTCCTCATCTCGCCTCCATAGTAGCCCCTCCAATCATGCATTCTCAGCATGCACCCCTACCTTCATGTCCTCTACCACTGCCTGGTGCATAGGTGACTCGGGACTAAGCTGCTCCAGCTCCCACTACTCTGGCATCCTACATCTTCGGCTGATCCGAAACCCCAAGATCCACACCCACATCATCTACCTCCACCATGTCCGCATCCTCTAGCGGAGCTCCCCAATCATCTCCTAGTGCCTCGACACCCTCCCCCTGTTGCCTCCATGCCTCCCAATGGCCCCTCTCCCCACCATCGCCATAGTATCCACCAATGGTCATACTCTACGGTAGTCCCGACGTCATCCACATCTAGGACGTCAATCACCACATCTGAATCCTTGCACAATGGCACGATGACCGGCCGGTCTAGAGTCCTCTCGTCCCCCCAATGTCGATAGACCACGGGCTCACCAAGCAACCCTTGGCGCACCCCAAACTATCGTGTCACCCGACTGTAAGGGAAGAACTCCTACTCGGTCCCATGCCACCCAATCAGCCACCGCTCCCTACGTACCCACCGGAGCCACTCTCCAGCCTCAAGCTAGGCTAGACAGTCCCGATAGGGGCGCCATAACACCTCCCCAGAGCAAGCCGAGCGAAGGCATCGACATAGTGCCCTACGACACCTACCCACCATCGACTCTATCCTTGCTCCTCAGACCACCGCCATAGAGCCACGTAACCTATATCCTTATCCACCATCTCTACTCGAGTCATCCATGGTAACCCCACTGGCCTCTCCACCGCTATGTGCTACCAAGCCCAGCTCTACAATAGATAGCTACAGTTGATCCCCTTTCACCTCCGGTAGTGGACCTCGTATAGCTCACCATAGAGCTATGCCAATAGTGTCTATCCCCACCTCATGATCAAAGGCTCATGCATCGAACACTCCACCAACCGATAGACCACATCCAACAGGTTCCATGGGAACCTCACGCTTGACGAGTCAGGTAGCAGCATGTTGGAAATGAGGCCCATGAGTACTGCGTGCCTCACTCCCAACACCCCCTTCTCCAGCCACCATCGAACTAAAATCCCACCAATCTGGCAGTCAACCTCTGCCCTCTCCACTGGACCATCCACCCCCAACTCCTCCCCATGCCCGAAGCAGCGTGTCAACACTATGTCCGTTGATCCCACGATGTCGTCCTGATCGGCAATCCATCTATTGGAATCCAAAGAATCCGATAGACATCCTCCAAAGTAACTATCATCTCCCCTATTGGGAGATGGAAAGTATTAGTCCGAGGATCCCACAAGTTGATCAGGGCCGTCAGGTAGGCCCGATCCCCAATCACTGGCTCCAATCGAGTCACCTGCTTGAGCCCAAGGGCGTCAAGCCACAACTAGCGCCTCCCACGCTTCAACAAAAATAGTAGGCACACGATACCGGCTCTTCACAACCTACAAAAGAAAACAAAATAAACACATTAAAATCATGAAAAAAAGTGTACAACTACAAACAGTATAAAAGAAAAACAAAATTAATTTGTCAACCTAGGGTTTTATACTCTCAAATTGATAAATTAAAACAAAAAAATCAAAAATTACAAAATTAATTTGTCAACCTAGGGTTTTATACTCTCAAATTGATAAATTAAAACAAAAAATCAAAAATTACAAAATTAATTTGTCAACCTAGGGTTTTATACTCTCAATATAAATTAAAACAAAAAAATCAAAACTTACAAACTTAGTTTGTCAATCTAGGGTTTTTAACTTTACATTGATAAATCAAACAAAAACAACAAAAACGACTAAGGTTGAGCGAAGTTTAAAAAAAAAAAAAACTACGTTTAACACTAAGTTTTTAAGCTCAATTTTACCATAAGTTTTTAAACTCAGTTTTGATCTTTGTTTAACTAGGGTTAGCCTACGTTTTTCAGCTAAGTTTCGATTTTTGTTAGCCTAGGGTTTCTGTTAGTTTACAAAAAATGAACACAAACAAACATGGTTTCCACTAGGATTTCAACCTACATTTTAATGAAGCCATACCAAAACAAATAAACACATTCATTTCACTAAGGTTTTTTCATTTTTACATTTGAAAAACAAAATACAAAAAAAGAAGCGAAAAATAACTTGCGGTTTTAAAACTGTAATACAAAAAACTAATAAAGAGGAAGTTCACTTACTGGTCTCGCTTCAGCTCAACTGCTCGATCTGGTTCGTGAACTCATGGTGGCAGGAAAATTTGGCAGTGCTTCGCTTCGCAGAATTGACCTCCTCCTCCTCAGAGCTCCAAATCGCCAGAAAAACAAGTGCAAATGAGCCCAAAACCTAGTTTTGGCCTTTAAATAGGCTTTTTGAGCTTGTAATCATTCCTCCCTGGGATGAGCACTCTGGTTAGCACTCGTCCCACCCTGGAATGAATGCTCAATAAGAATTCGTCCCACCCAGGGACGAATACAGAGCAAACATTTCAAAAACAACAAAAAATGCACAAAAATGCACCAAAAATAGCAATAAAACTGTCCAATGAGAGTGCTTTTGCACTTGACATTCCGGGCATGCAAAATAGATGTCGGGGTCACAAATCCTCACTATCCTACTCCCTAAGAAGGCTACCATAGCCGGACCGCTCCACGGGAAGACGGATCTTCGAGAATTTCATCCCCAAACGGCGTCACCAAAAGGGTCGAAACCCAACCAAAAATAGCAATAAAATTGCCGAACGAAGGCGCCTTTGCGCCTGACATTCTTGGCATCCAAAATAGACATTGGGGTTACAAATTGTCACTATCCTACTCCCTAAGAAGGCCACCATGGCCGGACCGCTCCACGGGAAGACGGATTTTTGACAATTTTAGCCTCGAAAAGCGTCACCAAAAGGGTTAACACCCACCAAAAATAGGTCTAAATGTCGGAAAACTGCACACACATTTAACGCTAAAACATCTGAAGGCACCCTTACACAAGTCATCTTGGGTCAAGTGACTCATCACTTTTCTCATGTTGGTCATTCCCTCATCGATTCGTCGCTTGAGGGGGTAGTCACACTTAGTCACCAATCAACAAATACACACCCAATCATGGAAACAACATGCATTCAAAGAATCATTGGCAAAGACAATCACGCCCCTGCTTGGGGCAGTAAACAAGCAATAATCACAAGCTGATCAATCACTTGGCATTCATGAATCATGAACTCAAGGTTCCCATAGACAAAAGGTTGCGCCCTTTGCCTATTCATGACTGATCAATGTCCAAGCTCAAGTAACACCTCACCGAAAAAGGTTAACACTTGAATTGAGTTCCTTCGCTCGTCAGAAGCAAGGATTCAAGAATGCATGCCCTTTCCATACTTGGGGCATCAAAAGTTGGTTAGGTTACTAAGAAACCCTAATCATTAGTGCTTTGGTTATCTATTTTTGCTCGGTGCTGTGCCTTGCACAACGCATCCCAAAAAGGGGCATCTAGTAGACACCAAAACAACACCAATCCGATTATGTGACTGCAAACACTAATCGCATTGACACACACAGCCCCAAGAGCAGCCCCCAGAGGTCAAACAGTGGTCCTAACCACTCTCACAGTAGTTTTGGAAGGTCAGGAGTCAATTTGGCACCTTCGGGCACTTTGCTCAATACTCGTTTCACCCAGGGACGATTTCAAACTGGGATTCGCCCCACCCAGGGACGAATATCAGTATTCGCTCCAGGGTGGGGCGAATTGCAGGTTTGACGGGCAAAAAGTCAAATCTTGACAAATGGCAGCTCAGATCCGCCACTTAACGCTTCCTTCATCGCATGGGAGTGTGGGTGAGCATTTTCGAGCGTTAGAGGCAGTTGCAAGGGCAGTCATGAAGTCCCTAATCAGGGAGGAATCTCCCTCCCCTGAGAAGGCATGATTGCCAAGTGGCGCCTCTGCATGCCCAATTCAAGAGACCTCCAGGTCTATAAATTGGTGAGTTTCCTCACCCCAAAATATACAGAGAAGGAGCATTTTTGAGCAACGAAGTGCTGCCATTTTACTTCCCCATACGCCCCTAGTTGATTTGTGCCTTTCACATCCGTGATCTCTTTTAGAGAGGAGGTCATTGGGTGACCATTGGAAGGATGAATCTTGAGCCCAAAACCCGACATTTGACCACAATATACCACCCAATTTTCCGACAACACTTTACAAGAGATTTTGGACTCATCCCAAGTGGATTGGTGCCGAAATCAGGCCCCAAACGGCGGGCGGCCTGCCCGGGCGCCCCCGCACTGCTGCAGGTCTAATCGTCCCTTTTAGGAACGATTAGGAATCTGTGGCCGATTTTTCTTTCTATCATTTTCATTTTTGTATTTGATCTTTATGCTGCTTAGATAGTTTGCAATTTTGATTTCATATCGTTTTGATCAATTTTTGTCATGTTTTATCATTTTTTCGCCTTTACTAACTTGCAGAGGGCATCATCGAAATCTGGGTGTTAGAGGCCAAATTGGGGAAATATGACCATCTGGGTCATCCCAAAATACCCCCAATTAGCTAACCCCCACTTTTGCAGGAGATTTGGAGCTGTCCAGATGTGACATTTTGAGCGGTGCTATCTGGCATTTTGTTGCAGGTCTATTCGTCCCGCCCTAGAGCGAATTCAAATCTGTGAGGAATTTCTTGACTGTTCCATTTGCAGTGTTTTCTTTGTGAGGTCTAGATGCCCCTGTCAAATTTTTAGATCATTTGGATATATGCTAGTTATCGTTTTATTTATTCTTTGCATGCACTAATCGTAGGCTTGGGGATTGCATGTTTCATTTCATCCGCAAGTGCTACTGACTGTTTCTTGTTTCTTTGAACGTAGGATCGGGACGTTAGAGGAGCAGAAGGGAGTCAACATTCGTACACACAAGCGGCGGTGACGTTTTGGTCCGCCCATCTTACATGTGGGCACGCGGAAGAAGGAATGGCATCCATGGATGTAACAAAGAAACAAATTTAACGCTCCTCGCCCCTAAAAAGGGAGGAGGCGAATTGTAACCGAATTCCGAAACGTATCAATAAAAGAAAGGGCTGTTTTCCGCATTGGATTTTCGTTTGCATTTCAATTCGTTCATGCTTTCCCCATTTCATGCATTTTCAATTCGTAGGATTTAGCGTTAAGTTTAGTTCCATTTTTGCATCGTACTTGGAGCTTTTTCCTTTTTTGTTTTCGTATCCTCGTGCTTTCACATAGTCAAGGTCACTTTGTCTACCTAAGATAGTAGATGTCCTTTCAAACCACCCAAATTTTTTTGGATCCTCTCTAGCACATTATTCCACATGACTCCTTCTAGGGTTTTGGAAAATAGGGGTAGGCCTAAATAGGACGTGGGAAGAGTTGCTATATGACACTCCAAAATCCTAGCAATACTAGTTTGTTTGTGATATGAATGTTAAGGAAGTAGAGTTTGCTCTTATTAAAATTCACTCTTTGGCCAACAGGTTCCTCATACATCTTTAGAATGTGTTTAATTCTTCTAGCCTCAACCACTAAAGCCAAGGTTAGCATCAACGTGTCATCCATGAATTGTTGATGGGTAATAGGGTTTGTTGAAGAAGTCACCTTTATGCCTAAGATGAGTCCTACTATAGAAGAAGCTTTAATGGTCCTTCCTAAAGCCTCTGCCATGATGATGAAAAGCATGGGGCTTATAGGGTCTCCTTGCCTTAATCCTCTTCTACTTTGAAAGTATCTTGCTGTCGACCCATTCACCAAAATAGAAAACCACGGTTTCAAGATACACCGTGTAATGAGTCTGACCCATTGGGGATGAAATCCAAATTTTAGTAAAATTACATCTAGGAACTCCCAATTAATCCAATCAAAATATTTTTTCATATCCAGTTTTAGGACCATAGTCACTTTCTTAGTCTGAGCAGCCGTATGTAGAGCCTCATGAACAATGATTAATCCATCTAAAATTGATCTTCCTTGAACCGAGCTCCCCTGAATTTGATCAATGATTATGGGTAGCACTTCCTTCAATAGGTTGGCTATGACTTGGGTAAGGATTTTATAGGACACATTACATAGGCTAACCGGCCTAAAATCTGCCATAGTCTTAGGGTTTGGTCCTTTAGGAATCAGAGCTATAAAAGTGGAGTTAAAAATCCTAGGAATATGTGTTGATGATTGGAACTCCCTTATGGTAGCCATGATGTTAGCACCAACAATATCCCAATAAAATTTATAAAAATGAGGAAAATCGTCTGAACTAGGAGCCTTATCAGGTTCCATGCTAAACAAGGCACTTTTGATCTCCTCATCAGTGAACAATGCTATGACAAATTCATTTGTGGTCTCATCGATATGTTGGGGAATGAACTGGAGAAGAGAATATTTGGGCTTTAGAATAACAAATAGGTTCTTCACCCAACAAGGAGTTAAAATAAGTGTTGAGCAAGGTGCAGAAACAATATTGTCATTGTTGTCAACACAGTTAGACAGATCGGTTGATGCAGTGGACAGGAGTTAAGAGGTTCTTCAGAGTATGTACAGTGGTTTTCCAAAATATAGAAGTGGCCCATGTACTAAAAAATCAAAAGAAAATCACAAGGAAGAAAACTGTCGCGATATCACGACATATTGAGCCAGAAATAAAACCTGTCGCGATATCGCGACATGTTGAGCAAAGAATAAAAACTGTCGCAATATCATGACATGTTGACAAGCAAGCAAAACTATGGCGATTTCGTGACATGTTCGGAGAAAAAGCACAAGCAAGCAAAAATGTCACGATTTTGCGACATGTTCGGAGAAAAAGCGCAAGAAAGCAAAACTGTCGTGATTTCACATGTTCGAAGAAAAACCGCAAGCAAGCAAAACTATCGTGATTTCGCGACATGTTCGGAGAGAAAGTGCAAGCAAGAAAATCTGTCACGTTTTTGCGACATGTTCGGAGAGAAAGCGTAAGCAAGAAAAAGTGTCACGATTTTGTGACATGTTGGAAGAGAGAAAGGCAAGTAGAAAAAGTGTCGCGATTTTGCGACATATTGCAAGAGAGATTGTATGGATGAAAAAGTGTTGTGATTTCATGACATATTGCAAGAGAGTTTGTACGGACGAAAAAGTGTCACGATTTCGTGACATGTTGCAGGAGAGAGAGTCTGAAATAAAAAGTGTCATGATTTCACGACATATTGCAGGAGAGAGAGTCCGAAAGAAAAAGTGTCACGATTTCGTGACATGTTGCAGGAGAGAGAGTCCAAAAGAAAAAGTGTCACAATTTTGCGACATGCTGCAAGAGAGAGAGTCCAAAAGAAAAAGTGTCACGATTTCGTGACATATGACAAGAGAAAGTACAAAGGAGAAAAAGTGTCACGATATCGTGACATGTCGGGTTTTCGCAACCCGAAGGCAAGAGAAAGAGCTAAGGAGAAAAAGTGTCACGATATCGTGACATGTCAGGTTTTCACGAACCGAAGGCAAGAGGAAGAGCAAAGGAGAGAAAGTGTCATGATTTCGTGACATGTCGCATTTTTGTGACTTAAGGAGGAGAGAGAAAGTAAGATGGCAGAAGTGTCACGATATCACGACAAAAGTAAAGAAGAAGAGTATGGAGGCAAAAGTGTCGCAGTATGATGACATGTTGAGTTTTCACTGGTACAAGCCAAGAAGAGTAGCAAGGAGGAGAAAGTGTCACGATATTGCAACATGTTGTGTTTTCATGGGTTGAAGCCAAGAAGAGTAGCAATGAGGTGAAAGTGTCGTGATATCGTGACATGTGTTTTCACAGGTTGAAGCCAAGAAGAGTAGCAAGGAGGCAAAAGTGTCATGATATCGCGACATGTTGTGTTTTTACGGGTTGAAGCCAAGAAGAGTAGCAAGGAGGCGAAAGTGTCACAATATCGCGACATGTTGTGTTTTCGCAGGTTGAAGCCAAGAAGAGTAGCAAGGAGGCAAAAATTTCACGATATCATGACATGTGTTTTTGTAGGCAAAAGACGAGAAGAGGACAAAGAGGCAGAAGTGTCATGATTTCACGATAGGTCACTTTGGCACGAGCAAAGAAGATAACCCAGTCAAAATAAGATATGTGATAGTTAACTAAAGTTATACGATAGTTATAGGTGTAGTTGTAGAAGAAAATCATTCAGATAAAATAAGAAGAGTTAACTGAAGTCAGTACGTCAGTTAAAGGTGCAGTTACAGTGAAAACACATGCATGCACAAAAAAGAAAGTGAACAGTCACTAAGGAGAATATGAACACTCATGACCAAGAAGACAAATAGTCATGGTAAAGGTATGTGTCAATTCGTTGCATGTAACGTGTTTAACAAAATTCCCACTCTATATATACAAAAGGAGTTATTGACAAGTGGCAGATGAGAATATGAAAGAAATAGTTACAATTGACAAGTGGCATATGAGAAATGAAAGGAGTTATAACTGGAGTTACAAAGTGAAAGGATTGTTATAAAAGGAGGTCTACGTGGAGAATTACATGCTGCTCAAACAAGTGGGAAAGTGCTGCAAAAATAGGGTTGGAAGAGTGTCGTAAGAGGGCATTAAGCAGAGTCGTGAGAGCCGTAAGAGTGTAGTAAGAAGCATAGCAAGAGGGCTGTAAGAGGACCATAAAAGAGCAGTAAGCAGAGCTGTAGGTGTGTGCTGTGTGAATTGTGAGAAATGTTGAGTGAGCAATAGACCAGTCAGGGTCTTGTGAAAGTGAAAGCATTTATATTTCAATCTTAAAATTTTAGAATTGAATTCCAATTTGGTGCTTGGAATCAGGGGTTGGTGCTCCTTCTAGTTGGTGCTGGTAAATCAGGGGTTGGTGCTCCTTTCTGTTGGTATAGATAAATTAGGGGTTGGTGCTCCTTCCAGTTGGTGCTGGTAAATTAGGGGTTGGTACTCCTTCCAGTTGGTGCTGGTAAATTAATTGTAAAATTGTTGCTTTGCAAAGGTTGGATTTGGATGGGAGTCCAAACAGTCTATTTTTTAGGAGTAGCCAAAGCTGGTGAACCTCGGTACATATTATGTTGTGTGATGCTCTCTTGTTATATTTGCTTTATGTGGTTTTAATTTTTCATGGTTTTGGCTTTAAGAGTTGAAGATTTAAGATTTAAAGAGCTACACTGATTCACCCCCCCTCTTAGTGTCATTGTGAGACTAACAATTGGTATCAGAGCCATGTTCCTAAACAAAGCTTAACCAGCTAGGGTGATCTTGGATTAGTACGCAATGGTAGGTGGTGAAGGCTTCTCATCAAACAAAGCACCATTGTTGGAAGGAACTAATTACTCATTTTGGAAACTTAGGATGCAGACATATCTTTGTGCTTTGGGATACGACATTTGGGATTTAGTAGACAGTGGATACACAATACCTACCACTCCTCCAACCGATGCTGTCGGTAAGAAACTATTTGAGAATAACTCTAAAGCAAAGAATGCTATCATGTGCGGTTTAGTGGATAGCAAACTGATAAAAATTATGAGTTGTAAAATGGTAAAAGACATGTGGGACAAACTAAGGAGCATTCATGAAGGAGAAGACAAGATCAAGGAGGCCAAGTTACAAATGCATCGAGCTCAGTTCAAATCATTAAAGATGAATGATGATGAGAACATAGAGGTATACATGCTAAGAGATAATGGAATCATTAATGCAATTAGAGGACTCGACGAGGAAATGGAAGATGTTGTTGTCATGAAAAAGGTACTAAGATCTCTTCCCCAAAGATTTGATTCTAAAGTTTCAGTAATAGAAGAAGCTAAAGATCTAAATACTTTTAGTATGGATGAGATGCATGGTTCTTTGACTGCATATGAGATGAGAATAGAAAAAACTAAACCCACAGACAGAGAAGCTGCTTTTAAAGCACATAAAAATATAAAAGAAAAATAAGAATCCGAGGAAGAAGAGACATCAAATGAAACAGAAGAAAAATTTGTTCAAAAACTAATAAGGGGAAAAGAAAAATACAGAGGAAAGGTACCATTTAAGTGTTTCAACTATGGATGCGTTGGGCATGTTGCAGCTAAATGTCCACTTAATGAGAAGGATGAAAGTGATGAAGGTTCACACCAAGAAAAAAGTGACTGGAAGAAGAAACCAAATTTTAGAAAAGGCAACTTGATGGAGGGGGCCGAATTTCAAACTTCCAATCTTCTATTTTTCTTAAAAAAAGTTTACAACACTAGCCCGTAGGCATAGTTTACTTATCAACACTAGCCCGCAGGCGTAGTTTGCTTATCTTGATGCAAGCTGCCTCACGTTCGGTGATCTGCTTGCGCTCCCAGGAAGAATACAATCTCCCAATCCCAAAACTCGGCTCCTCCTCCCCCTTGTGACTGTAACCTTCACCTCTTTTTATCCTAACCTACAACTGCCACCGGGTCAACCGCTAAAAACATGCATTCAAGATCCATCTGAACATCTCTGACCTCTAGGCACAGTGGCCACCATGCCCAATAAAATTTTCGGGCAAGAAATCTTGCATTAATGAGGCATTTGACCACCTCGGGAAGCACCATCTAGGAATTTGTGCCTTTTTGGGTTGTGAACCTATAGTATGTCACGATATCATGACATTTTCCTTCCTCGCTACCTTTCCTCTTTGTTGGGTGTGATATCATGACATGTCACGATATCGCGACATTTTTCTTCCTTGCAACTTTCCTCTTCATCGGGTCACAATATCGCGACATGTCACGATATCACGACATTTTTCTTCCTTGCAACATTTCTTTCCTTCAGGTCGCGCTATCGCGACATGTCGCGATATCATGACATTTTCTTTCCTAGCAGCCTTCCCCTCCTTCAGGTCGTGATGTTGCAACATGTCGCAATGTCACGATATCACAACAATTTTCTTTTCTACCTCCTGCTCGTCTCTCGGGTCATGATATCGTGACATGTCATGATATCGTGACATCTTTGCTCTCTGTCTTCTCTTCGCCCTTCAGGCCACGAAATCATGACATGTCGCGATATCATGACAGTTTTTGCCTTCTGTCTTCATTTTCTACTTTGGGTCACGAAATCATGACATGTCACGATATCACGATAGTTTTGCCTTCTGTTCTTGCTCTCTGCTTTGGGTCATAAAATCATGACATGTCGCGATATCACGACAGTTTCCTTCCTTGCCTCCTTTTTGCTTCTTTGGTCGTGATTTCGCAACATGTCGTGAAATCGTGACATTTTGCCCTTTGTCCCTTCCTGTTTTCTTTTAGTCGTGATTTCACGACATGTCAAGAAATTGTGACATTTTATTCAGATGCCCTCTCTCTCCTGATTTGGTCGTGATTTCTTGACATATCGCGAAATCACGACAATTTTCATGGATGCCTTCTTTCTCCTGCTTCGGTCGCGATTTCATGACATGTCGCAAAATCGTGACATTTTTCACTCCTGTGCCTTGCTTCATCCTTTTGTCGCGATAATGCGACATGTCGCGATATCGTGACACTTTTGCTCCCTTGCGCCTTCTTTCGTCTTCTGGTCGTGATTTCGCGACATGTTGCGAAATCGTGACATTTTTGCTCCGTGCCTTCTCTCTCCTTCCTGAGTCGCGATAATGCGACATGTCACGATATCGTGACACTTTTTCTATCGCAATATCGTGACACTTTTTTCTTTGTGCCTTCTCTCTCCTTCCTGAGTCACGATAATGTGACATGTCATGATATCATGACACTTTTTCCTCCATGCCTTCTCTCTCCTTCTTGAGTCGTGATAATGTGACATGTCGCGATATCGCGACACTTTTTCCTCTGTGCCTTCTCTCTCCTTCTTGAGTCGTGATAATGCGACATGTCGCGATATCGCGACACTTTTTCTGTCATGATATCGTGACACTTTTTCCTCCGTGCCTTCTCTCTCCTTCCTGAGTCGCGATAATGCGACATGTCGCGATATCGCGACACTTTTTTTGTCATGATATCGTGACACCTTTTCTCCTTGTGGCATTTTTTTGTTTTCCCTGGGATGCTCCTGCATCAGACAACCGGGGTGGATTGAGAAGTGACCTTCACTTCTATACTGTTCTGTCACCTTCTCACAACTTGCAAACCTCTTCCACCCCCATTCTCATTGTTGTTAGCAACCTCTTTTCATCCATCCCCTTCAGCAAACATATTCTAGCGCTGTTACATACCTTTTCCTCCACCTCCTTCAAGGGCTTTAGCTTATGGCGCACTCCATTCTTCGTCACTGAATAGATCTTGGCACGGCCATCATGCGCTGCACACCGATCAAACTGCCATGGCCTTCCCAATAGCAAATGGCAAGCATCCATAGGTAGGATGTCACACAGGACCTCATCACAGTAATTCCAAATATTAAATTTCATCAAGCATTGCTCACTGACCAAAGTCCTATGGTCCTTCCATAACCACGCTATCTGGTATGGATGCAGGTGTCTCCTCTTCTTTAACCATAACTTAGTAACCATTTCTTCAGATACCAAGTTATCAGTACTACCATTATCTATAATAACATTGCAGACCTTACCCAAACTTTTGCACCTTGTGCGAAATAGGCTTCTCCTCTGGTCTGATTTCTTCTCTTCATTCAACAAGGTTCTCCTTGTGAACATCACTTCTCCTCTCTCTGCCTCCTTAGAATTTTTTGATTCAGCTCTTTCATCTACTACAACAGCTCTGGTAGGACCCTCAGGTCTCTTATTCATCCTTTCTTGGTGTTGTGGACACTCGTATGACCGATGTCCTTCTTCCCCATAAAGGAAACAAGTTCCACAAAATCCTCCTCTTCCATATCTACCTCTTCCTCTTTGGTAGCCATTGTTCTGATTACGGGATCTGTAATCATTATCTCCCTTCTGATCCTGGCTGCTGCTAGCCTCTTCTTTCTTCTCATCTCTTCCTCCATCTATTCTTTCTCCACTGGTCCTTCCACCAGTTCTTCCACCATGACCTCTTCCTCTTTGCTTACCCTCAAACCTTCTGTTCAGCTTCTCTTCAACCTTCAGAGCAAACTGGTAAGCATCTTCAATGGTGCTAATCCTAACCAGAATCAGCTCTTCTTGAATACTAGTTCTCAACCCATTGATGTAATGGGATACCTTTTCCTTGTTAGCCTCTAAATGGCTAGTTCAGATGGAGATATTATAGAACTCCTTTGTGTATTCCTTGATAGTTTTGCTTGACTATCTCAAACTCTGCATTTTCCTTAGCAGATCCAACTCATAGTCACCTGGGATGAACTGCCTCTTCAACTTCTCTACCATTCTGTCCCATCTGGTGATTCTCTCATTTCCTCTCCTATTTCTTTCCAACTGTACTCCCTTCCACCATATGCTGGAATGAACCTTTAGATTGGTCTTGGCAAACTTGACCCTATCAGGATCTTCAACTTCTTCATACTCAAAGTATTCTTCCAAATCATTGATCCAGCCAATCAGTTCCTCTAGGTCAAGATTTCTAGAATATGTAGAAACCTCTATCTTTGGTTTCTTCCCAATCTGAGAGATGGCCCTATATAACCTGGCTTGTGCAGGGTCTACATCCTCTTCCTCTTCCTCAAACTGTTCGTCTTCTTCTTCAACCTCATCTTCACTTCCTTCTTCCCCTCGGGGTTCAAGTCCTCTGCGTAGCTCCTCTCGTAGGGCCTGAACTTGCCTCTGCAAAGCTCTAAAATATTTTGTTGGCACCATGTTTCTTCCACCACCATGGTTTCTTTATGGAGGCATCTCACTTTCCTCTCTTCTCAAAACCCTTCCATAGATCTTGGTGTAATCTGCCTCACTTTCGACGATCTGCTCACACACTCAGGAACTCCAGCTCTGATACCACCTGATGGAGGGGGCCGAATTTCAAACTTCCAATATTTGGTTTTTCTTAAAAAAACATTTACAACACTAGCCCACAGGTGTAGTTTACTTATCAACACTAGCCTGCAGGCATAGTTTGCTTATCTTGATGCAAGTTGCCTCACGTTTGGTGATCTGCTTGCACTCCTAGGAAGAATACAATCTCCCAATCCCCAAAACTTAGCTCCTCCCCCCTGTGACTGTAACCTTCACCTCTTTTTATCCTAACCTACAACTGCCACTGGGTCAACTGCTAAAAACACGCATTCAAGAGCCATCTGAACATCTCTGACCTCTGGTCACAGCAGTCGAGTGGCTGCCATGCCCAACAAACTTATCGGGTAAGAAATCCTGCATTAATAAGGCATTTGATCACCTCGGGAAGCACCATAGGGGAACACATGCCTTTTCGAGTCATGAACCTACAGTATGTCGTGATATCATGACATTTTCCTTCCTCGATGCCTTTCCTCTTTGTTGGGTATGATATCGTGACATGTTGCGATATCATGACATTTTTCTTCCTTGCAACTTTCCTCTTCGTCGGGTCGCGATATCATGACATTTTTCTTCCTTGCAACATTTCTTTCCTTTAGGTCGCGCTGTCGCGACATGTTGCAATATCATGACATTTCCTTACCTAGCAGCCTTCCCCTCCTTCAGGTCATGATGTCGCAACATGTCGTGATATCGCGACAGTTTTCTTTTCTACCTCCTACTCGTCTCTCGGGTTGCGATATCGCGACATGTCACGATATCGTGACATCTTTGCAATATCATGACAGTTTTTGCCTTCTGTCTTCGTTCTCTACTTCGGGTCATAAAATCATGACATGTCACGATATCGTGATAGTTTTGCCTTATGTTCTTGCTCTCTGCTTCGAGTCGCGAAATTGCGACATGTCGCGATATCGTGACAGTTTCCTTCCTTGCCTCCTTTCTGCTTCTTTGGTCGTGATTTCATGACATGTCACGAAATCGTGACATTTTCCCCTTCGTCCCTTCCTGTTTTCTTTTAGTCACGATTTCGCGACATGTCATGAAATCATGACATTTTCTTCGGACGCCCTCTCTCTCCTAATTTGGTCATGATTTCGCGACATGTCATGAAATCACGACAATTTCCATGGACGCCTTCTTTATCCTACTTCAGTCACGATTTCGCGACATGTCACGAAATCATGACATTTTTCACTCCTGTGCCTTGCTTCATCCTTTTTTTGCGATAATGCGACATGTCACGATATCGTGACACTTTTGCTCCCTTGCGCCTTCTTTCGTCTTCTGGTCGCAATTTCGCAACATGTCACGAAATCATGACATTTTTGCTCCATGCCTTCTCTCTCCTTCCTGAGTTGCGACAATGCGACATTTCGCGATATCGTGACACTTTATTTTCTGTCACGATATCATGACACTTTTTCCTTCGTGCCTTCTCTCTCCTTCTTGATTCGCGATAATGCGACATGTCGCGATATCACAACACTTTTTCCTTCGTGCCTTCTCTCTCCTTCCTGAGTCACGATAATGCGACATGTCGCGATATCGTGACACTTTTTCTGTCGCGATATCGTGACACTTTTTCCTCCGTGCCTTCTCTCTCCTTCTTGAGTCATGATAATGCGACATGTCGCAATATCGCGACACTTTTTCCTGTCGCGATATCGCGACACCTTTTCTCCTTGCGACATTTTTTGTTTTCCCTGGGATGCTCCTGCATCACAACTTCAAGAAGAAAAGTTTCATATCCAAGAATGTCAGTTCATCAGAAGACAGCTGCAGTGAGGATTTTGAAGAAGAAATAGGTGAAGCTCTTTTCATGGCATTCGAAGAAGAAAAAATAGAGGAAAAATAGGAATGTGATGAAAACCTAGAGGTTGAAGTAGATCTAGAAGGTGAGTTGATCGCTGCACTTGAAGAGTTGGGTTTAGAAATAAAAAAGAACAAAAGACTATCCAAGAAGTTGGAAGAATATGGGGATAATATTGAAGATCTCTTCTTACAAATTCATAAAGCCAAGAAAATAGAAGAAGCCTTGAAGTCACAGATCAATGAGAAAGATATTGTTTGCTGTAAACAAGAAGAGGAGATTGTGTTACTGAGGAAACAACTAGAAGAGGCCAATAAAAATCTCAAATTTGAAAAGAGCATAGAGCTGCTAGATAAAATGATAAGGCAACAAAGAAGCCCCATGTGCAAGCTTGGTCTTGGATGTGAAGTCGAACAACCTTCATCTTCTAAATCAGAGAGAAGAAGAAATCCTACTGCTGAAGGATCAAAGCAAGAAAAGCTTGAAGTCGAATCCTCAAAAGGAAGAAAATCTCAAAGGAGATCTACAAACAAAGCAACCACAACAAAAGAGGTTCTATCACTCTCACTTTATTCATAATAATGCTTTTAATGGATATTGTTTTAGATGTAATCATTATGGTCACAAGGCAATTTATTGTGGATTGAATAATAGATCAAAGAGTTATGCTGGTAGAAATACATCTGTTATTCTCGTTGAACACCATATGCAATGTTTCAAATGTAATGGTCATGGGCACATAGCAAGGTCCTGTCCAAGAACTTTTGTATCTAATCTAAGGCAAGACAGTAGATTTCATCAGACGCAAAGAATGCAACACAAACAAGGAAGAAATCATGTGCATCAAATAAAGGAAAAGAATCATCCATCAAGGATGTACAAGATACAACCACCCAAGAGAAATGTTCAAGTTCATGAAAAGGTTCAAAATAGGGATGTAGGTGAAAACCTTCAGCCTAAGTTCAAGAAAGACTGGAGAAAGAAAGAAGAGAGGAAATCGTGTCTCCTTGGATAGAAGGAGATTACTCCTCTATTGCACTAAGCAGCTCCAGGTAGCACATCCTCGTGGGGAGCAATGTTAAAGTTTTATTTTAATGCTCCTATGTATTTGTGTAGTTATCTGAGGATGAAAGGAAAGTAGTCGGGGAGTTGTTGTATAGATATCAAAGTGTGTTTTCAGTTCATGTAGTTGTTTGTGGAAGTGTCGTGAAGGGTGGTGATTAAATTGAGAGTTGTCATTATTGGTAGTATTGCTATATGTCATTGTTGTACTGGTGATGTTTCTTACTGCCACTGTCCAAAGTTAAGGATTATAACAGTTTAGATAATTTGGTTAGTGAAAGAATGTTGCCCTAGTCACATATATGTGTTTCGATAAAAGCAGTGTGTATTTGAACTACACATTGACATGAAGATTGTCAGATCTATTATGATGCTGTGTTGAAAAATATTGAAGTCTGATTTAGCTCATCAATATGAGCAACTTTTCTTTGTGAATCTTACCTATCCGAGGTCCAGACGTATGATTTTGAGTAAGGTGCACTATAGTTGGCCGTGAAGTGTTTGACAAAATGTTGTCTCCTGATTCGAACAATTGGAAGTAAGGTGAGACCAGCGGTGATTGTAGAAAACATAGACCAAGTTGAAAATGTAAAAAGGGATTTGGTTGGTGTTGTGGTACAATGTTTGATGCTTGCACAGAGTTGGTTGATACATGCTTTGAAGAGGGTCTGTGATAAAGGGATGTTCTTTGAGGTGATTGGTTGAGTAGAGTTGATTGAGCCTAGTCAAGTGATTGGATGCATGTGGTTGTTCAATTTCCATAAAATAAACTATTATTAATTTGAGTTGAGATTGGGATTTGAGTATAGAACATATTGAGTCTCTAACAATTCTCTTTATGCTTCTATGAGATTTAGTTGATATATTGATTGAGCATTAAGTATAGAACATATTGAGTCTCTAACAATTCTCTTTATGATTCTATAAGATTAGATAGATTCTTTGTGATCCTATTGAGCAGGTTCTTAGTAAGCCTATTGATAGGGTACAGAGGACAGAGTCTCAATGGATAGAGATACAGAAGCCAACACAGTTGAAGATAGATCTGAGTGAGGGACCACATTCTCAGGGGGAGCATTTATATATTTGATCATATTTTTGCTCATGTTTGTAATTTTTGCTAATCGTATTAATTTGTGCTCGAGAATGTTGTGCATGGACTCAGGGGGAGTATGCAGCAGCCCTTTGGTATTATTGTCAAAGGGGGAGAAGAATTACAGGAAATTGCATGTGTGTTGTCAACAATTCCAAAGGGGGAGATTGTTGAGCAAGGTGTAGAAACAGTATTGTCATTATTGTCAACATAGTCAGACAGATCGGTTGATGCAGTGGACAGGAGTTAAGAGGTTCTTCAGAGTATGTACATTGGTTTTCTAAAATATAGAAGTGGCCCATATACTAAAAATCAAAATAAAATCACAAGGAAGAAAACTGTCGCGATATCGTGACATGTTGAGCCAGAAAGAAAAACTGTTGCAATATCGTGACATGTTGAGCAAGGAAGAAAAACTGTCGTGATATCGCGACATGTTGACAAGCAAGCAAAACTGTCATGATTTCGTGACATGTTCAGAGAAAAAATGCAAGCAAGCAAAATTGTCGTGATTTTGTGACATGTTCGGAGAAATAGCGCAAGCAAGCAAAACTGTCACGATTTCATGACATGTTCGAAGAAAAAGCACAAGCAAGCAAAACTGTCGCAATTTCACAACATGTTTGGAGAGAAAGCGCAAGCAAGAAAAACTATCGTGATTTCACAACATGTTCGGAGAGAAAGCGCAAGCAAGAAAAAGTGTCACGATTTCGCGACATGTTGGAAGAGAGAAAGGCAAGTAGAAAAAGTGTCGTGATTTTAATACATATTGCAAGAGAGATTGTACAGATGAAAAAGTGTCATGATTTTGTGACATATTGCAAGAGAGTTTGTACGGATGAAAAAGTGTCACGATTTCGTGACATGTTGCAGGAGAGAGAGTCTGAAAGAAAAAGTGTCATGATTTCATGACATATTGCAAAAGAGAGAGTTTGAAAGAAAAAGTGTCATGATTTCACGACATGTTGTAGGAGAGAGAGTCCAAAATAAAAAGTGTCATGATTTCAAGACATGCTGCAGGAGAGAGAGTCCAAAAGAAAAAGTGTCACGATTTCGTGACATATGACAAGATAAAGTACAAAGGAGAAAAAGTGTCGCGATATCGTGACATGTCAAGTTTTCATGACCCGAAGGCAAGAGAAAGAGCTAAGGAGAAAAAGTGTCACGATATCGCGACATGTCGGGTTTTCGTGAATCGAAGGCAAGAGGAAGAGCAAAGGAGAAAAAGTGTCGTGATTTCACGACATGTTGCATTTTCACGACTTAAGGAGGAGAGAGAAAGTAAGATGGCAGAAGTGTCATGATATCGTGACAAAAGTAAAGAAGAAGAGTACAAAGGCGAAAGTGTCGCAATATCATGACATGTTTATTTTTTGCTGGTACAAGCCAAGAAGAGTAGCAAAGAGGCAAAAGTGTCACGATATTGTGACATGTTGTGTTTTCACGGGTTGAAGCCAAGAAGAGTAGCAAGGAGGCGAAAGTGTCGCGATATCGCGACATGTTGTGTTTTCACGGGTTGAAGCCAAGAAGAGTAGCAAGGAGGCGAAAGTGTCACGATATCGCGACATGTTGTGTTTTCATGGGTTGAATCCAAGAAGAGTAGCAAGGAGGTGAAAGTGTCATGATATCGCGACATGTTGTGTTTTTGTGGGTTGAAGCCAAGAAGAGTAGCAAGGAGGCGAAAGTGTCGCGATATCACGACATGTGTTTTCACGGGCGAAAGCCGAGAAGAGGACAAAGAGGCAGAAGTGTCACGATTTCACGACAGGTCACTTTGGCATGAGCGAAGAAGAGAACCCAATCAAAATAAGACATGTGATAGTTAACTGAAGTTATACGGCAATTACAGGTGCAGTTGTAGAAGAAAATCATGCATATAAAATAATAAGAGTTAACTGAAGTCAGTACGTCAGTTACAGGTGTAGTTACAGTGAAAACACATGCATGCACAGAAAAGAAAGTGAACAGTCACTAAGGAGAATATGAACAGTCATGACCAAGAAGATGAACAATCATGGTAAAGGTATATGTGTCAATTCGTTGCATGTAACATGTTTAATGAAATGCCCACTCTATATATACAAAAGGAGTTATTGACAAGTGGCAGATGAGAATATGAAAGAAATAGTTACAATTGACAAGTGGCGTATGAGAAATGAAAGAAGGATTTATAACTGGAGTTACAAAGTGAAAGGATTGTTATAAAATGAGGTCTACGTGGAGAATTACAAGCTGCTCAAACAAGTGGGAAAGTGCTGCAAAAATAGGGTTAGAAGAGTGTCGTAAGAGGGCGTTAAGTAGAGCCGTGAGAGTCGTAAGAGTGCAGTAAGAAGCGCAGACAAGAGGGCTGTAAGAGGACCATAAAAGTGCAGTAAGCAGAGCTGTAGGTGTGTGCTGTGTGAATTGTGGGCAATGTTGAGTGAGCAATAGACTAGTAAGGGTATTGTGAAATTGAAGGCATTTATATGTCAATCTTCAAATTTTAGAATTGAAGTCCAAGTTGGTGCTTGGAATCATGGGTTGGTGCTCCTTCCAGTTGATGCTAGTAAATCAATGGTTGGTGCTCCTTTCTGTTGGTGCAGATAAATCAGGGGTTGGTGCTCCTTCCAGTTGGTGCTGGTAAATTAGGGGTTGGTGCTCCTTCCAGTTGGTGCTGGTAAATTGATTGTAAAGTTGTTGCTTTGCAAAGGCTAGATTTGGATGGGAGTCCAAATAGTCTATTTTTGAGGAGTAGCCAAAACTGGTGAACCTCGGTACATCTTGTGTTGTGTGATGCTCTCTTGTTATATTTACTTTATGTGGTTTTAAGTTGTCATGTTTTTGGCTTTAAGAGTTGAAGATTTAAGATTTAAAGAGCTACACTGATTCACCCCCCCTCTCAGTGTCATTTTGAGACTAACAATAAGCAGATGCCTCCTATCTTATGTCCTGAATGTTCTAAGTTGAGGATCAATACGCCCTAGTCAGATTGCCAATTTTATTATTGCTTATATTCCTTAAAGTAGAAACATGAAAAAAAATTGAATTTGAATCACCCTCCTTTAGCCACAAAGCTTTATATTTTTACCTCCAGTAAATATCTTCACAAGCTAATATATTGTGGAGCTCACAAAGGGTGTCCCTCTCTTCTGTTATGGTTGCCTCATCATAGGTGCCATTTTGAATTTTGCTTTCTATCAGTTTTAGTTTCTCACCAACTACTTTATTATTCTCAAAAATATTGCCAAACACTTCTTTGTTCTAAATTTTGAGGTTATCTTTAACCATATTTAGTTTCTGAGCTAGTTTGAATGAAGAACTTCCCTGACAAGGTTGCTACCACCACTTTTTGACTTGTTCCCTTAGATCCTTATGTTTATTCCACATTGATTGAAACCTGAACGGTTTTTTAAAGTTGTTGGATTGAATGACCTCCAAAAAAATAGGACTGTGGTCTGAAGCAGTTTCGGGAAGGGCCTATAACAGAGAATCACCAAAGGTTATGATGGATTCCTTAGAAAAGAAGAATTTATCCAATATTTCCTGAATCAGTTGGCTTCCTATTCTCTAGTTACTCCAAGTGAACTTAGCCCCTTTTATCCTGACATCCATCAACTCATTTATATTTATAAATTCATTAAAGTATTCCATGCTTCTTGATGGTAGGCCTGATCCTCCCTTTTTATCGGATGAATATAGGGGGGTGTTTAAGTCTCCTGTAATCACCCAAGGAATTTTGTTGAAAGCTTGATTCAAGTGACCTAGATACTCCCATAACTCTAAACGCCCTTGGATAGAATTTGGGGCATACACATTTGACATGATCCAAGATTTGTTGTGATCAATATCATGGAATAACACACTAAGGACCCTATCATCAGCCTAAATCACATTGCCTTATAATTTATTTGGATCCCATAAAACCATGAGTCTTCCAGATGCTCCTATCGCTTGTTGGAAGGATACTTCCCCTTGATTCCAAATCCTTCTAGCTATAAATGTAGATTGTTTTATATCTATATTTGTTTCTTGTAGGAAGATGATTGATGGACTAAACTCTTTCCTTATATATTTTACCACCCTTTGCTTTGGTGGGCCATTTAGGCCTCTCACATTCCATGAGAGTACCTTCATTTAGACAGTTTGTTATTTTTACCTCACCCCCTTCCTTGGGTTGGATGGGGTTTGTCTATTTTGTTATCATCCTGGATAGGAATAGCTTATTGTATAAGTGTTCTCTGCTTCCCATTTGGAATTTCATTTTTGATCTTAAGTCTGTAGTGTTCTCGCATTAGTCATCCTGTCCTCTCTTTTTTCACTTCCATAATCAATGGGAGACTTAGTTGTACTTCCGGTTTATTTTGGACTAAAATGAGGAGGCATATACTTAAGTAATCTAGGACTAGATTCCTTTTCCCCAATTTGAGGGGTTTCATCACTATTTTCATCCTCTTCTCTATTTTGGCTGAACTCACCTAATTCAAGATCCTTGGTCCGTGGAATTCTCATTGAGGAATCTATTGGTTTGGGGCTTGCTTAGTAAGGAATAATTTTATATAAAACTGGACTGGAAACTCCTTTAAAACCAATTGATTCAACAACCTCAATCCTTGACTCCATTCCTTCCATATTTTGACTATAGTAACCTGGATCCTTCTTCTTTGCATGAGAGGATTTTTTGGGATTTTTTATAGCAGTCGTGGATGGGCCAAACTTAGCTGGGGATTCTAGGGTTTCAAGAAACATTGTATGGGTATTTTATTCTTCATTGATTTCCTTTTTATCCTCTAGGTTAGCTAAAATTTTGAATTTGTTAAAGGTAGGATCCTTGTTACATACCTGAGGTACTTTGCTATATTCGCAAAGTAGCCTTCCTTTATCCTGAAGTTGGGGTTGGGCTACTAAGAATTGATTGTTTCGGTTGTGTTTTACTGACATGTATCCTTCGAATTTATGGCATGGTCCTTGGTTTCTAGGTATCCCTTTCCCACTTACTTTACCATATTGAGCTTTGTTCATGGCTTCCCTGTTGGCTGCTAGAATACGACATTGATTCCAAAGATGACCCTAGGTTTTTCACACACTACAGAAGGTCAGCTTGTTATTGTACTCCATTGGTTGTATTCTCAAATACTCACCATATTATAGCTCCACTTGGAATGGGATTTCAGAATCTAGGTTGGCATTCACACAAATCTTGGCATGCATCATTCTGGTCCTTGCTCGGGTCGGATGGTCAATACCCACTAACTCTCCTATTTTTTTAGTGATGTTTGTAAGCCAGTACTCATTGAAGAACTATGTTGGAAGATTTGGTATATGAACCCAAATGGGCGCTATATTGATGTTTTGCTTTTCAGGGTCAAAATCCTCACCCCATTGTCTAAGGAAAATACTATGCTTCCCTAAAAACTAGGGTCCTCCCGTAAGTATGCGATCCGTGTCTACTTTGTTATTGAGTCTTATCATGAAAAACCCCCTCGATAGAGCCACAATATCTAAATTTCCTATGGTTTTCCATTTGGAAAAAGCCTAGGATTTTATTGTCTCTATATACGGTCTTTCGCCCAAGAACTTGCCTACAAGGGAAAAATATTCCAGATCCAAAAATATTTCCATGACCTCAATAGGAGCTCTAATCCTATTATTGTTTGGTATTAGGGGAGGTAGCTCATCAACGACTTCCTTCCTTCTCCCTCTTAACATCTCCAAGAAGAACGAGCCCTTCCTAGGATTCCCCTCGCCCAGCTGGGACCCTTTCTCAGGATATTTGTTAGTAGGGTCGGTCCCTCTTACTTTTCAAATTGCGTAGACAAGATATCCTATCATTTTCTTGCTAAAGCAGTCTGTCCTTCCTCTAGATCCTCACCTTCTACTTGTTCAAGGTTCCCACAAACCACCACCGCTCCTGCTCTGCTTCCTCCGATGCTCTTCCTCCACTCCTCCTCTACTTCATGAGATATTATTGTATGCCATATTGTTCATTAATCAAGATGTATAATTAATAAAATTTTAAAAAATTTAATTCAAAATTATTGTTAATGACACATTAAAATCAGATCAATAATATCTCAGGTACCTTCCTTGCATGAAGGCCTTTCCAAAGAAAAAATAATAAAGAATTACAAAAGCTATTTATGTATTCATAAAACCTAGATAAAAGCTCGCAAAAATGAAAAGTGCAATGTCTCACAACTTCATCTACCTACCTGTTGAGTGTATGCTTTATTTGATGTGTACATTATTGAGGAAGGTTGGTAAGATGACCCTAGTTTATGCTTACCTCCAAAGTATCCTAATTTTTTTTCTTATATAGTTTCAAAATTCTTGCATCCATTTACCACAAATTCAAATAGCTCGAAAGAAACTTTCTTTGGTTTGGTTCTAAAAGCAAGCACAAGTTCCACTTACTGTCTTGGGATTAATTTTGTTTTAAAAAGTCTCAATGGGGATTGGTTGTTACAAGAGTCAACCATTTGAATCTAGCTCTCCTTTCCAAATTGGGGTGGAAATTGATTTAGAAAAAAATTTTGTTTGGGAAGATAACCTTCAAAGAAAGTACCTTTACCACAATGACTTTTTGATGATGAAATTCTCCCTTCTGGTTCTTACATTTGAAACTCAATTATGAAAAGTAGGCATATTGTTAAAGTAGGAACTGACTGGAAACTTTAGAAAGGTAATAGCATCAATTTTTAGAATGAATTTTAGCCCTATGATACCCATTTAGTTAGGATCAAGACCTAATTCATAACTAGTGATGGTCATATATGACAATGGAAGCTTTATCCTTGTTCATGACCTATCAAGAGATCAAATACATGCTACAAAATTCTTATCCAATATTCTTAGAATACATTTTATATCTAATATTCCTCTTAATGGTAAAGTTATTTGGAAACCAGACCAAAGTATTTTGTTTAGTATCAAATATTCCTGATTGGTCAGTGACCACACTCCATGTGCATGGTTTCCCTACTAAAGAAGTTTGGGTTGAACATATCATTCCTAAAATTATGATCTTCTATTGGTTTGTTATTCAAAACATAATTATAACTCTTGATAATTTTCAAGCCAAAGGTCTTGATATCCCTAATTTTTGTTATTTCTACAAGTATAATCTTGATATTATTCAACACCTATTTTTAGAGTGCCCTTACTTCTTAGTTGTTCTCCATTTTATTTTCTCTTTTTTAATATCATTTGGGCCCAACCTCACTCCATCCTTGAACTCTACCTCGAATGGTCTACTCCTTTTACTTGTTTGGAATTGAAATGTATTTGGTATTTCATACTTCCCCACTATATTTGGACCATATTGCATGAAATAAATAATATATATTTTTATAATTCCTCGAATTATTATTCTTCCATTAAGAATATCGCCTTGTATTTTACCTCAGAAAATTCTTCTATTATGCCCCAAAATGATGCTCCCACCTTGAAGATATATGTGGATATTTTAACATTTTTAGGTCATCTTCCCCCTCAAGATCCATTTCTCAAACCTTCAATGAATAGATCTTAAATTTCTTAGGAGCCTCCTCATCTAGGTTGGATCAAATTTAAAATTGGAGTAGCAAAAGAGAATTTGGGTCGAGGGGGAGTAGGAGGTATTTTTTGTTATCATATGAGCAACATATTATTAGCCTTTGCTAAAAATATAGAAATCCAAACAAACATTTTCATGGAGGCAAGAGCACTTTTTTAAAACCTTAACATTTTTATTAATTTCCCTTGCTCAAATTTAATCATAGAAGCGAACTCTCTTAATATTATTAATCAACTCAAAAATGAGATCTAGTCTAATTAGAGGATAGAACCTCATTGAAAAATCCAAGAGACTCATCTAAAGGAAGAGCAAAATTTTAATTCATCACATCTATTGTTAGGGTAATTGGGTTGTTGATGTGTTGTCCAATATTAGGGTCTCTAAGAAAGATATTTCAATGTGGTATTACACTTTACCTCATGACCTCCTTCTTGCTCACACGAAAGACATCAAATCTAGTAAAAGAGTTAGTTTTTGAGTTAATCACTACCTTACAATGTCCTGAATGACCTCTGCTCTAAGAGAAATTCCACCATGACTGATTCAAGGATTTCTCCTATTGATCATTCTCCTTCATAGAACTAGTGTGTTGCATTTCTAGAAATGGCTTTGGCCTTTGGTTTGTTTCATTACTTCACAGTTGTGTGTCTCTATTTCTCTTCTAGTGGAGCATATCATCTCCCAATTTTTTAAATATTTTTTCTATCAATAAAAAAATGCTAATCTTTGTACTATTTTTTTTATTTTGCTTTTGGTATAACCTTTTTTGGTAAAATTAAATAATAAAAACAAAATTTGAAATTTATATTTGGAAAAGAAGGGCTACTAATAAAATTGTGAAAAGAAGATAAAATTTTCATTCCTTGAGAAAGTTTGTAACAACCCAAGTCCTACCCACTTGGTTGTCTTAACATGATGGTCATAGTATGGAAAATTTTCATCTAATCCCATAAATTATATTAGTATGAGCATGCTAAATTTTTGTGACTGTCATTCTGCTGCAGTAAAAATACTCATGAGATCGAGACTAGCCAAATCTTGGTGTGGATGCCTCAAATGACCTTCACTCTCTCAACCCAAGATTCCAAGTTCAAGTAGTGGTTTTTCCTCTAGGGTCCATTTCACCTCGAGATTGGATTTTTAATTCCCCATATCTTAACCTGACTGTAAATCAAGCAAGAATTAGTGTATGCATGCCAGAGCTAGACGAACATCCATCCTCCCTAAAGTGTGTCTAGGGTTTACCATTACCCTGATAACTACTTGATGCCTTGTCTTGATTAAGTAACATGATGTCCCATACCATCATGTTGCCAATATTCTATTAATGGTTCAAGCACAAGTTCACCACTCTATACTAACATGGACAACTTAGGAATGTGGTGCTAATAGGGACAACTTAGGACAAGTTCAAGCCCATATCATCCTTCGTAACCTCTCATCCTAACCCCACAATATTGGGTTGTGATACAATATTGTCTTCCCACAATATTGGATTTCATAGCCATAGGTTTATTTATGTGATTCATGGATCTTTTAGGAGTATGGCATCGAACTACTATATAGGAGCTTTTAACACTTAAACTTGTATTTTTAGGAAATAAACCCTAAAATTTTAATTTAAAATATTAAAATATATTTATTAGATATTAAATAAATAAAAAATTAATCTATTCATTAGAAATTAAATAAATAAATATACTACTCTAATTAATTAAAATCAAATATTCCCTTAAAGTTCTCTTTTCTTATGAAAGAGTGGTCAACATTAGAGTTTTAATATTAAACTATACAAACTCATCACAAGCAAAAAACTATATGATATAAACTATTTTATCTCATACTATATCTTAATTTTTATTCAATTTATATAATTTAACTATAATCCAAGGTAAAAAGTGTTTAAGGAAGCAACATAACTATTCAATCGTTTATAAACAATCTATCTTTAAAAATCTTCACAATATCAATGTTAAGGAAGATTTCAAAAATTACTCATAGCTATATACTTTTACATTCTTTATTTTCTTTGGAAGCCATAATATAAGTTTTGAGAATTTTTAAATGGGAATATCCTATCTTTTGGAATACGAAATTTATATTTAATTCATTATTTTGGCATAAGATAACCTATTTTTTTCAAATCAACTATTTTTTTTTTAATTTTAGTTATAAGTTATTTTGAAATTTACCTCTGAAGCCATTATACAATCTATGATTTTGGCTACAAACTACAGCGAAAACCATATTACTTTGTGACTGATTCATAAAACATCAAATCATTTATGTTGGAATATAGTGAAAAGACAAACCCTAAAGGGACCCACTTATGTGCATATGGTGTTTATGCCCATGATATTTTTCTCAGACACAATTACCTCCAACTTATATGATGTCATCATCCTTATCAAGGAGAACATATCATTGTGCTAATTTAACCTACACTATGCCTTCTCCATCATAATTGGTTTATAGGAAATCCCATGCTAGCTTAAGACTAAGACATATTCTAGACATAACAAAAGCAACTCTTGAGGCTTTTAATTACACAAGGGAGATCATACCACATAACGTGAAATTTTGACTCACACACCCATTTACCAAGTACAGATATACCCTAAATAATAATTCATTTCTGTGGGTGTAATATATATAAAACAATAATAGTGCTACTGCTGACTCACACACCCATTTACCAAGATCCTCCCATGTGGCACTATTTTTAGAGTATTGGTCCCACTGGATTTCAATATTTCATTTTCTTAACTGTTTTGTTCTGTAGACAAAAAATTTAACTAGTCACACCTTAATGCGTAGGGGATCGATCATCTATAAATGATCAACATTCCAAAAATGTGAGGGTTCAGATACATATTTCTTGAGGAGGAACACATGGAATGCATCATGGATTTTAGATAAGCTAGATGGCAAGGCTAGCTTATAGGCAACTAGGCTGATTTTATTAATGACAACAAAAAGTCCTACGAATCTTGGACCAAGTTTAGAGGATTTGATAGAGCTCTTGGTTGGTTTAACCCTTAGGAATAATCTATCTCCCATAGTGAATTTCTTTGGCATTATTTTAAGGTTCGCATAGGTCTTTTATCAGTCTGAAGCCTCTTTGAGTCTCTGGTAAATTTCATTGAGTTGTTCCTCCATTTATTTTACTATATTCAATCCAATAATCACCTGATCCTCTAGACTATTCCATGATAATGGTGTTCTACATGTCATGATTTCGCGACATGTCATGAAATCACGACATTTTCTTCGGACGCCCTCTCTCTCCTAATTTGGTCATGATTTCGCGACATGTCATGAAATCACGACAATTTCCATGGACGCCTTCTTTCTCCTACTTCAGTCACGATTTCGCGACATGTCACGAAATCATGACATTTTTCACTCCTGTGCCTTGCTTCATCCTTTTTTTGTGATAATGCGACATGTCACGATATCGTGACACTTTTGCTCCCTTGCGCCTTCTTTCGTCTTCTGGTCGCAATTTCGCAACATGTCGCGAAATCATGACATTTTTTCTCCATGCCTTCTCTCTCCTTCCTGAGTTGCGACAATGCGACATTTCACGATATCGTGACACTTTATTTTCTGTCACGATATCATGACACTTTTTCCTTCGTGCCTTCTCTCTCCTTCTTGAGTCGCGATAATGCGACATGTCGCGATATCACGACACTTTTTCCTTCGTGCCTTCTCTCTCCTTCCTGAGTCACGATAATGCGACATGTCGCGATATTGTGACACTTTTTCTGTCGCGATATCGTGACACTTTTTCCTCCGTGCCTTCTCTCTCCTTCTTGAGTCATGATAATGCGACATGTCGCAATATCGCGACACTTTTTCTATCGCGATATCGCGACACCTCTTTGCCTTGCAACATTTTTTGTTTTCCATGGGATGCTCCTGCATCACAACTTCAAGAAGAAAAGTTTCATATCCAAGAATGTCAGTTCATCATAAGACAGCTGCAGTGAGGATTTTGAAGAAGAAATAGGTGAAGCTCTTTTCATGGCATTCGAAGAAGAAAAAATAGAGGAAAAACAAGAATGTGATGAAAACCTAGAGGTTGAAGTAGATCTAGAAGGAGAGTTGATCGCTGCACTTGAAGAGTTGGGTTTAGAAATAAAAAAGAACAAAAGACTATCCAAGAAGTTGGAAGAATATGGGGATAATATTGAAGATCTCTTCTTACAAATTCATAAAGCCAAGAAAATAGAAGAAGCCTTGAAGTCACAGATCAATGAGAAAGATATTGTTTGCTGTAAACAAGAAGAGGAGATTGTGTTACTGAGGAAACAACTAGAAGAGGCCAATAAAAATCTCAAATTTGAAAAGAGCATAGAGCTGCTAGATAAAATTATAAGGCAACAAAGAAGCCCCATGTGCAAGCTTGGTCTTGGATGTGAAGCTGAACAACCTTCATCTTCTAAATCTGTAGAGAAGAAGAAATCCACTCTCTGAAGGATCAAATCAAGAAAAGCTTGAAGCTGAATCCTCAAAAGGAAGAAAATCTCAAAGGAGATCTACAGCAAAGCAACCACAACAAAATAGGTTCTATCACTCTCACTTTATTCATAATAATGCTTTTAATGGCTATTGTTTTAGATGTAATCATTATGGTCACAAGGCAATTTATTGTGGATTGAATAATAGATCAAAGAGTTATGCTGGTAGAAATACATCTGTTATTCTGGTTGAACACCATATGCAATGTTTCAAATGTAATGGTCATGGGCACATAGCAAGGTCCTGTCCAAGAACTTTTGTATCTAATCTAAGGCAAGACAGTAGATTTCATCAGACGCAAAGAATGCAACACAAACAAGGAAGAAATCATGTGCATCAAATAAAGGAAAAGAATCATCCATCAAGGATGTACAAGATACAACCACCCAAGAGAAATGTTCAAGTTCATGAAAAGGTTCAAAATAGGGATGCAGTGAAAACCTTCAGCCTAAGTTCAAGAAAGACTCGGAGAAAGAAAGAAGAGAGGAAATCGTGTCTCCTTGGACAGAAGGAGATTACTCCTCTATTGCACTAAGCAGCCTCGGGTAGCACATCCTCAGGGGGAGCAATGTTAAAGTTTTATTTTAATGCTCCTATGTATTTGTGTAGTTATCTGAGGATGAAAGGAAAGTAGTCGGGGAGTTTTTGTATAGATATCAAAGTGTGTTTTCAGTTCATGTAGTTGTTTGTGGAAGTGTCGTGAAGGGTGGTGATTAAATTGAGAGTTGTCATTATTGGTAGTATTGCTATATGTCATTTTTGTACTGGTGATGTTTCTTACTGCCACTATCCAAAGTTAAGGATTATAACAATTCAGATAATTTGGTTAGTGAAAGAATGTTGCCCTAGTCACATATATGTGTTTCGATAAAAGCAGTGTGTATTTGAACTACACATTGACATGAAGATTGTCAGATCTATTATGATGCTGTGTTGAAAAATATTGAAGTCTGATTTAGCTCATCAATATGAGCAACTTTTCTTTGTGAATCTTACCTATCCGAGGTCCAGACGTATGAGTTTGAGTAAGGTGCACTATAGTTGGCCGTGAAGTGTTTGACAAAATGTTGTCTCCTGATTCGAACAATTGGAAGTAAGGTGAGACCAACGGTGATTGTAGAAAACATAGACCAAGTTGAAAATGTAAAAAGGGATTTGGTTGGTGTTGTGGTACAATGTTTGATGATTGCACAGAGTTGGTTGATACACGCTTTGACGAGGGTCTGTGATAAAGGGATGTTCTTTGAGGTGATTGGTTGAGTAGAGTTGATTGAGCCTAGTCAAGTGATTGGATGCATGTGGTTGTTCAATTTCCATAAAATAAACTATTATTAATTTGAGTTGAGATTGGGATTTGAGTATAGAACATATTGAGTCTCTAACAATTCTCTTTATGCTTCTATGATATTTAGTTGATATATTGATTGAGCATTAAGTATAGAACATATTGAGTCTCTAACAATTCTCTTTATGATTCTATAAGATTAGATAGATTCTTTGTGATCCTATTGAGCAGGTTCTTAGTAAGCCTATTGATAGGGTACAGAGGACAGAGTCTCAATGGATAGAGATACAGAAGCCAACACAGTTGAAGATAGATCTGAGTGAGGGACCACATTCTCAGGGGGAGCATTTATATATTTGATCATATTTTTGCTCATGTTTGTAATTTTTGCTAACTGTATTAATTTGTGCCTGAGAATGTTGTGCATGGACTCAGGGGGAGTATGCAGCAGCCCTTTGGTATTATTTTCAAAGGGGGATAAGAATTACAAGAAATTGCATGTGTGTTGTCAACAATTCCAAAGGGGGAGATTGTTGAGCAAGGTGTAGAAACAGTATTGTCATTATTGTCAACATAGTCAGACAGATCGGTTGATGCAGTGGACAGGAGTTAAGAGGTTCTTTAGAGTATGTACAGTGGTTTTCCAAAATATAGAAGTGGCCCATATACTAAAAATCAAAATAAAATCACAAGGAAGAAAACTGTCGCGATATCGTGACATGTTGAGCCAGAAAGAAAAACTGTTGCAATATCGTGACCTGTTGAGCAAGGAAGAAAAACTGTCGTGATATCGCGACATGTTGACAAGCAAGCAAAACTGTCATGATTTCGTGACATGTTCGGAGAAAAAATGCAAGCAAGCAAAATTGTCGTGATTTTGTGACATGTTCGGAGAAATAGCGCAAGCAAGCAAAACTGTCGCGATTTCATGACATGTTCGAAGAAAAAGCACAAGCAAGCAAAACTGTCGCAATTTCACAACATGTTTGGAGAGAAAGCACAAGCAAGAAAAACTATCGTGATTTCACAACATGTTCGGAGAGAAAGCGCAAGCAAGAAAAAGTGTCACGATTTCGCGACATGTTGGAAGAGAGAAAGGCAAGTAGAAAAAGTGTCGTGATTTTAAGACATATTGCAAGAGAGATTGTACAGATGAAAAAGTGTCATGATTTTGTGACATATTGCAAGAGAGTTTGTACGGATGAAAAAGTGTCACGATTTCATGACATGTTGCAGGAGAGAGAGTCCGAAACAAAAAGTGTCGTGATTTCATGACATATTGCAAAAGAGAGAGTTTGAAAGAAAAAGTGTCACGATTTCACGACATGTTGTAGGAGAGAGAGTCCAAAATAAAAAGTGTCATGATTTCAAGACATGCTGCAGGAGAGAGAGTCCAAAAGAAAAAGTGTCACGATTTCGTGACATATGACAAGATAAAGTACAAAGGAGAAAAAGTGTCGCGATATCGTGACATGTCAAGTTTTCATGACTCGAAGGCAAGAGAAAGAGCTAAGGAGAAAAAGTGTCACGATATCGCGACATGTCGGGTTTTTGTGAACCGAAGGCAAGAGGAAGAGCAAAGGAGAGAAAGTGTCATGATTTCACGACATATTGCATTTTCACGACTTAAGGAGGAGAGAGAAAGTAAGATGGTAGAAGTGTCACGATATCGTGACAAAAGTAAAGAAGAAGAGTACAGAGGCGAAAGTGTCGCGATATCATGACATGTTGAGTTTTTGCTGGTACAAGCCAAGAAGAGTAGCAAGGAGGCAAAAGTGTCACGATATCATGACATGTTGTGTTTTCACGGGTTGAAGCCAAGAAGAGTAGCAAGGAGGCGAAAGTGTCGCGATATCGCGACATGTTGTGTTTTCACGGGTTGAAGCCAAGAAGAGTAGCAAGGAGGCGAAAGTGTCACGATATCGTGACATGTTGTGTTTTCATGGGTTGAAGCCAAGAAGAGTAGCAAGGAGGTGAAAGTGTCATGATATCGCGACATGTTGTGTTTTTGTGGGTTGAAGCCAAGAAGAGTAGCAAGGAGGCGAAAGTGTCGCGATATCACGACATGTGTTTTCACGAGCGAAAGCCGAGAAGAGGACAAAGAGGCAGAAGTGTCACGATTTCATGACAGGTCACTTTGGCATGAGCGAAGAAGAGAACCCAGTCAAAATAAGACATGTGATAGTTAACTGAAGTTATACGGCAATTACAGGTGCAGTTGTAGAAGAAAATCATGCAGATAAAATAATAAGAGTTAACTGAAGTCGATACGTCAGTTACAGGTGTAGTTACAGATGAAAACACATGCATGCACGTAAAAGAAAGTGAACAATACTAAGGAGAATATGAACAGTCATGACCAAGAAGATGAACAATCATGGTAAAGGTATATGTGTCAATTCGTTACATGTAACATGTTTAATGAAATGCCCACTCTATATATACAAAAGGATTTATTGACAAGTGGCAGATGAGAATATGAAAGAAATAGTTACAATTGACAAGTGGCGTATGAGAAATGAAAGAAGGATTTATAACTGGAGTTACAAAGTGAAAGGATTGTTATAAAATGAGGTCTACGTGGAGAATTACAAGCTGCTCAAACAAGTGGGAAAGTGCTGCAAAAATAGGGTTAGAAGAGTGTCGTAAGAGGGCGTTAAGTAGAGCCGTGAGAGCTGTAAGAGTGCAGTAAGAAGCGCAGCAAGAGGGCTGTAAGAGGACCATAAAAGTGCAGTAAGCAGAGCTGTAGGTGTGTGCTGTGTGAATTGTGGGCAATGTTGAGTGAGCAATAGACCAGTAAGGGTATTGTGAAAGTGAAGGCATTTATATGTCAATCTTCAAATTTTAGAATTGAAGTCCAAGTTGGTGCTTGGAATCATGGGTTGGTGCTCCTTCCAGTTGATGCTAGTAAATCGTGGGTTGGTGCTCCTTTCGTTGGTGCAGATAAATCAAGGGTTGCTGCTCCTTCCAGCTTGGTGCCGGTAAATTAGGGGTTGGTGCTCCTTCCAGTTGGTGCTGGTAAATTGATTTTAAAGTTGTTGCTTTGCAAAGGCTAGATTTGGATGGGAGTCCAAATAGTCTATTTTTGAGGAGTAGCCAAAACTGGTGAACCTCGGTACATCTTGTGTTGTGTGATGCTCTCTTGTTATATTTACTCTATGTGGTTTTAAGTTGTCATGTTTTTGGCTTTAAGAGTTGAAGATTTAAGATTTAAAGAGCTACACTGATTCACCTCCCCTCTCAGTGTCATTTTGAGACTAACAATAAGCAGATTCCTCCTATCTTATGTCCTGAATGTTCTAAGTTGAGGATCAATACGCCCTAGTCAGATTGCCAATTTTATTATTGCTTCTATTCCTTAAAGTAGAAACATGAAAAAAAATTGAATTTGAATCACCCTCCTTTAGCCACAAAGCTTTATATTTTTACCTCCAGTAAATATCTTCACAAGCTAATATATTGTGGAGCTCACAAAGGGTGTCCCTCTCTTCTGTTATGGTTGCCTCATCATAGGTGCCATTTTGAATTTTGCTTTCTATCAGTTTTAGTTTCTCACCAACTACTTTATTATTCTCAAAAATATTGCCAAACACTTCTTTGTTCTAGATTCGGAGGTTATCTTTAACCATATTTAGTTTCTGAGCTAGTTTGAATGAAGAACTTCCCTGACAAGGTTGCTACCACCACTTTTTGACTTGTTCCCTTAGATCCTTATGTTTATTCCACATCGATTGAAACCTGAACGGTTTTTTAAAGTTGTTGGATTGAATGACCTCAAAAAAAATAGGACTGTGGTCTAAAGCAGTTTCGGGAAGGGCCTATAACAGAGAATCACCAAAGGTTATGATGGATTCCTTAGAAAAGAAGAATTTATCCAATATTTCCTGAATCAGTTGGCTTCCTATTCTCTAGTTACTCCAAGTGAACTTATCCCCTTTTATCCTGACATCCATCAACTCATTTATACTTATAAATTCATTAAAGTATTCCATGCTTCTTTATGGTAGCCCTGATCCTCCCTTTTTATCGGATGAATATAGGGGGGTGTTTAAGTCTCCTGTAATCACCCAAGGAATTTTGTTGAAAGCTTGATTCAAGTGACCTAGATACTCCCATAACTCTAAACGCCCTTGGATAGAAGTTGGTGCATACACATTTGACATGATCCAAGATTTGTTATGATCAATATCATGGAATAGCACACTAAGGACCCTGTCATCGGCCTGAATCACACTGCCTTCTAATTTATTTGGATCCCATAAAACCATGAGTCCTCCAGATGCTCCTATCGCTTGTTGGAAGGATACTTCCCCTTGATTCCAAATCCTTCTAGCTATAAATGTAGATTGTTTTATATCTATATTTGTTTCTTGTAGGAAGATGATTGATGGACTAAACTCTTTCCTTATATATTTTACCACCCTTTGATTTTGTGGGCCATTTAGGCCTCTCACATTCCATGAGAGTACCTTCATTTAGACAGATTGCTATTTTTACCTCATCCCCTTCCTTGGGTTGGATGGGGTTTGTCTATTTTGTTATCATCTTGGATAGGAATAGCTTATTGTATAAGTGTTCTCTGCTTCCCATTTGGAATTTCATTTTTGATCTTAAGTCTGTAGTGTTCTGCATTAGTCATCTGTCCTCTCTTTTTTCACTTCCATAATCAATGGGAGACTTAGTTGTACTTCTGGTTTATTTTGGACTAAAATGAGGAGGCATATACTGAAGTAATCTAGGACTAGATTCCTTTTCCCCAATTTGAGGGGTTTCATCATTATTTTCATCCTCTTCTCTATTTTGGATGAACTCACCTAATTCAAGATCCTTGGTACGTGGAATTCTCATTGAGGAATCTATTGGTTTGGGGCTTGCTTAGTAAGGAATAATTTTATATAAAACTGGACTGGAAACTCCTTTAAAACCAATTGATTCAACAACCTCAATCCTTGACTCCATTCCTTCCATATTTTGACTATAGTAACCTGGATCCTTCTTCTTTGCATGAGAGGATTTTTTGGGATTTTTTATAGCAGTCGTGGATGGGCCAAACTTAGCTGGGGATTCTAGGGTTTCAAGAAACATTGTATGGGTATTTTATTCTTCATTGATTTCCTTTTTAGCCTCTAGGTTAGCTAAAATTTTGAATTTTTTAAAGGTAGGATCCTTGTTACATACCTGAGGTACTTTGCTATATTCGCAAAGTAGCCTTCCTTTATCCTGAAGTTGGGGTTGGGCTACTAAGAATTGATTGTTTTGGTTGTGTTTGACTGACATGTATCCTTCGAATTTATGGCATGGTCCTTGGTTTCTAGGTATCCCTTTCCCACTTACTTTACCATATTGAGCTTCGTTCATGGCTTCCCTGTTGGCTGCTAGAATACGACATTGATTCCAAAGATGACCCTAGGTTTTTCACACACTACAGAATGTCAGATTGTTATTGTACTCCATTGGTTGTATTCTCAAATACTCACCATATTATAGCTCCACTTGGAATGGGATTTCAGAATCTAGGTTGGCATTCACACAAATCTTGGCATGCATCATTCTGGTCCTTGCCCGGGTCGGATGGTCAATACCCACTAACTCTCCTATTTTTTTAGTGATGTTTGTAAGCCAGTACTCATTGAAGAACTATGTTGGAAGATTTGGTATATGAACCCAAATGGGCACTATATTGATGTTTTGCTTTTCAGGGTCAAAATACTCACCCCATTTTCTAAGGAAAATACTATGCTTCCCCAAAAAATAGGGTCCTCCCGTAAGTATGCGATCCATGTCTACTTTATTATTGAGTATTATCATGAAAAATCCCCTCGATAGAGCCAAAATATCTAAATTTCCTATGGTTTTCCATTTGGAAAAATCCTAGGATTGTATTGTCTCTATATACGGTCTTTCGCCCAAGAACTTGCCTACAAGGGAAAAATATTCCAGATCCAAAAATATTTCCATGACCTCAATAGGAGCTCTAATCCTATTGTTGTTTGGTATTAGGGGAGGTAGCTCATCAACGACTTCCTTCCTTCTCCCTCTTAACATCTCCAAGAAGAACGAGCCCTTCCTAGGATTCCCCTCCCCCAGCTGGGACCCTTTCTCAGGATATTTGTTAGTAGGGTCGGTCCCTCTTACTTTTCAAATTGCGTAGACAAGAGATCCTATCATTTTCTTGCTAAAGCAGTCTATCCTTCCTCTAGATCCTCACCTTCTACTTGTTCAAGGTTCCCACAAACCACCACCGCTCCTGCTCTGCTTCCTCCGATGCTCTTCCTCCACTCCTCCTCTACTTCATGAGATATTATTGTATGCCATATTGTTCATTAATCAAGATGTATAATTAATAAAATTTTAAAAAATTTAATTCAAAATTATGGTTAATGACACATTAAAATCAGATCAATAATATCTCAGGTACCTTCCTTGCATGAAGGCCTTTCCAAAGAAAAAATAATAAAGAATTACAAAAGCTATTTATGTATTCATAAAACCTAGATAAAAGCTCACAAAAATGAAAAGTGCAATGTCTCACAACTTCATCTACCTACCTGTTGAGTGTATGCTTTATTTGATGTGTACATTATTGAGGCAGGTTGGTAAGATGACCCTAGTTCATGCTTACCTCCAAAGTATCCTAATTTATTTTTCTTATATGCTTTCAAAATTCTTGCATCTGTTTACCACAAAATCAAATAGATCCAAAGAAACTTTCTTTGGTTTGGTTCTAAAAGCAAGCACAAGTTCCACTTACTGTCTTGGGATTAATTTTGTTTTAAAAAGTCTCAATGGGGATTGGTTGTTACAAGAGTCAACCATTTGAATCTAGCTCTCCTTTCCAAATTGGGGTGGAAATTGATTTAGAAAAAAATTTTGTTTGGGAAGATAACCTTCAAAGAAAGTACCTTTACCACAATGACTTTTTGATGATGAAATTCTCCCTTCTGGTTCTTACATTTGAAACTCAATTATGAAAAGTAGGCATATTGTTAAAGTAGGAACTGACTGGAAACTTTAGAAAGGTAATAGCATCAATTTTTAGAATGAATTTTAGCCCTATGATACCCATTTAGTTAGGATCAAGACCTAATTCATAACTAGTGATGGTCATATATGACAATGGAAGCTTTATCCTTGTTCATGACCTATCAAGAGATCAAATACATGCTACAAAATTCTTATCCAATATTCTTAGAATACATTTTATATCTAATATTCCTCTTAATGGTAAAGTTATTTGGAAACCAGACCAAAGTATTTTGTTTAGTATCAAATATTCCTGATTGGTCAGTGACCACACTCCATGTGCATGGTTTCCCTACTAAAGAAGTTTGGGTTGAACATATCATTCCTAAAATTACGATCTTCTATTGGTTTGTTATTCAAAACATAATTATAACTCTTGATAATTTTCAAGCCAAAGGTCTTGATATCCCTAATTTTTGTTATTTCTACAAGTATAATCTTGATATTATTCAACACCTATTTTTAGAGTGCCCTTACTTCTTAGTTGTTCTCCATTTTATTTTCTCTTTTTTAATATCATTTGGGCCCAACCTCACTCCATCCTTGAACTCTACCTCGAATGGTCTACTCCTTTTACTTGTTTGGAATTGAAATGTATTTGGTCTTTCATACTTCCCCATTATATTTGGACCATATTGCATGAAATAAATAATATATATTTTTATAATTCCTCGAATTATTATTCTTCCATTAAGAATATCGCCTTGTATTTTACCTCAGAAAATTCTTCTATTATGCCCCAAAATGATGCTCCCACCTTGAAGATATATGTGGATATTTTAACATTTTTAGGTCATCTTCCCCCTCAAGATCCATTTCTCAAACCTTCAATGAATAGATCTTAAATTTCTTAGGAGCCTCCTCATCTAGGTTGGATCAAATTTAAAATTGGAGTAGCAAAAGAGAATTTGGGTCGAGGGGGAGTAGGAGGTATTTTTTGTTATCATATGAGCAACATATTATTAGCCTTTGCTAAAAATATAGAAATCCAAACAAACATTTTCACGGAGGCAAGAGCACTTTTTTAAAACCTTAACATTTTTATTAATTTCCCTTGCTCAAATTTAATCATAGAAGCGAACTCTCTTAATATTATTAATCAACTCAAAAATGAGATCTAGTCTAATTGGAGGATAGAACCTCATTGAAAAATCCAAGAGACTCATCTAAAGGAAGAGCAAAATTTTAATTCATCACATCTATTGTTAGGGTAATTGGGTTGTTGATGTGTTGTCCAATATTAGGGTCTCTAAGAAAGATATTTCAATGTGATATTACACTTTACCTCATGACCTCCTTCTTGCTCACACGAAAGACATCAAATCTAGTAAAAGAGTTAGTTTTTGAGTTAATCACTACCTTACAATGTCCTGAATGACCTCTGCTCTAAGAGAAATTCCACCATGACTGATTCAAGGATTTCTCCTATTGATCATTCTCCTTCATAGAACTAGTGTGTTGCATTTCTAGCAATGGCTTTGGCCTTTGGTTTGTTTCATTACTTCACAGTTGTGTGTCTCTATTTCTCTTCTAGTGGAGCATATCATCTCCCAATTTTTTAAATATTTTTTCTATCAATAAAAAAATGCTAATCTTTGTACTATTTTTTTTATTTTGCTTTTGGTATAACCTTTTTTGGTAAAATTAAATAATAAAAACAAAATTTGAAATTTATATTTGGAAAAGAAGGGCTACTAATAAAATTGTGAAAAGAAGATAAAATTTTCATTCCTTGAGAAAGTTTGTAACAACCCAAGTCCTACCCACTTGGTTGTCTTAACATGATGGTCATAGTATGGAAAATTTTCATCTAATCCCATAAATTATATTAGTATGAGCATGCTAAATTTTTGTGACTGTCATTCTGCTGCAGTAAAAATACTCATGAGATCGAGACTAGCCAAATCTTGGTGTGGATGCCTCAAATGAACTTCACTCTCTCAACCCAAGATTCCAAGTTCAAGTAGTGGTTTTTCCTCTAGGGTCCATTTCACCTCGAGATTGGATTTTTAATTCCCCATATCTTAACCTGACTGTAAATCAAGCAAGAATTAGTGTATGCATGCCAGAGCTAGACGAACATCCATCCTCCCTAAAGTGTGTCTAGGGTTTACCATTACCCTGATAACTACTTGATGCCTTGTCTTGATTAAGTAACATGATGTCCCATACCATCATGTTGCCAATATTCTATTAATGGTTCAAGCACAAGTTCACCACTCTATACTAACATGGACAACTTAGGAATGTGGTGCTAATAGGGACAACTTAGGACAAGTTCAAGCCCATATCATCCTTCGTAACCTCTCATCCTAACCCCACAATATTGGGTTGTGATACAATATTGTCTTCCCACAATATTGGATTTCATAGCCATAGGTTTATTTATGTGATTCATGGATCTTTTAGGAGTATGGCATCGAACTACTATATAGGAGCTTTTAACACTTAAACTTGTATTTTTAGGAAATAAACCCTAAAATTTTAATTTAAAATATTAAAATATATTTATTAGATATTAAATAAATAAAAAATTAATCTATTCATTAGAAATTAAATAAATAAATATACTACTCTAATTAATTAAAATCAAATATTCCCTTAAAGTTCTCTTTTCTTATGAAAGAGTGGTCAACATTAGAGTTTTAATATTAAACTATACAAACTCATCACAAGCAAAAAACTATATGATATAAACTATTTTATCTCATACTATATCTTAATTTTTATTCAATTTATATAATTTAACTATAATCCAAGGTAAAAAGTGTTTAAGGAAGCAACATAACTATTCAATCGTTTATAAACAATCTATCTTTAAAAATCTTCACAATATCAATGTTAAGGAAGATTTCAAAAATTACTCATAGCTATATACTTTTACATTCTTTATTTTCTTTGGAAGCCATAATATAAGTTTTGAGAATTTTTAAATGGGAATATCCTATCTTTTGGAATACGAAATTTATATTTAATTCATTATTTTGGCATAAGATAACCTATTTTTTTCAAATCAACTATTTTTTTTTTAATTTTAGTTATAAGTTATTTTGAAATTTTCCTCTGAAGCCATTATACAATCTATGCTTTTGGCTACAAACTACAGCGAAAACCATATTACTTTGTGACTGATTCATAAAACATCAAATCATTTATGTTGGAATATAGTGAAAAGACAAACCCTAAAGGGACCCACTTATGTGCATATGGTGTTTATGCCCATGATATTTTTCTCAGACACAATTACCTCCAACTTATATGATGTCATCATCCTTATCAAGGAGAACATATCATTGTGCTAATTTAACCTACACTATGCCTTCTCCATCATAATTGGTTTATAGGAAATCCCATGCTAGCTTAAGACTAAGACATATTCTAGACATAACAAAAGCAACTCTTGAGGCTTTTAATTACGCAAGGGAGATCATACCACATAACGTGAAATTTTGACTCACACACCCATTTACCAAGTACAGATATACCCTAAATAATAATTCATTTCTGTGGGTGTAATATATATAAAACAATAATAGTGCTACTGCTGACTCACACACCCATTTACCAAGATCCTCCCATGTGGCACTATTTTTAGAGTATTGGTCCCACTGGATTTCAATATTTCATTTTCTTAACTGCTTTGTTCTGTAGACAAAAAATTTAACTAGTCGCACCTTAATGCGTAGGGGATCGATCATCTATAAATGATCAACATTCCAAAAATGTGAGGGTTCAGATACATATTTCTTGAGGAGGAACACATGGAATGCATCATGGATTTTAGATAAGCTAGATGGCAAGGCTAGCTTATAGGCAACTAGGCTGATTTTATTAATGACAACAAAAAGTCCTACGAATCTTTGACCAAGTTTAGAGGATTTGATAGAGCTCTTGGTTGGTTTAACCCTTAGGAATAATCTATCTCCCATAGTGAATTTCTTTGGCATTATTTTAAGGTTCGCATAGGTCTTTTATCAGTCTGAAGCCTCTTTGAGTCTCTGGTAAATTTCATTGAGTTGTTCCTCCATTTATTTTACTATATTCAATCCAATAATCACCTGATCCTCTAGACTATTCCATGATAATGGTGTTCTACACCTCATACCTACAAAGCCTTAAATGGAGCCATACCCAATGAAGCATGGTAGCCATTATAAGAAAATTCTACCAGAAAGAGATAATATTCCCACTTTGTTTGATGATCCATACAATACATCCGAAGCATATACTCTAAAACTTAATTCACCCTTTCAGTTTGTCCATATGTTTTAGATGATAAGTGATACTAATATTGATATTTGTTCCCCATGCATGATGCAATGCCTATCAAAATTCAAATGTGAACTAAGAATACCTATCTAATATAATTGTTTTAGGAAACCCGTATAGTTGTACCACTTCCTTGGCAAACTACCATTTATATATTGGAATTTCATGTGAATATAGGAATCCTATAGGATGCAAATGTTCTACCTTCACCTTTTGACATTCTATACATCTTGCCACAAATTCAGTAATATCCTTTTTCATTCCTAGCCAATAATAATATTTCCTCATATTTTCATGCATCTTTACATAGCTTGAAGGAGTGAAATAAGGAGCACAATGTGCTTTCTGAAGCAACATATTTCTTATATTATGATCATTTGGCACTACCATGATGTTTCTAAAATATAATGTATCCCCTCGAATTCCAAATTCTTTTGCTTTTTTTGAACCTTGTCGAATCAGATCCCAACAGTTATGAGAGAATTCATATTGGATTTGAAGGTTTCTTATATGTTCAATTACATCAAATTGGCATTTTGTTATAGCAACAATATGCTTTCTTCTACTCGTAGTGTCTACTAATTTGTTTTCATTTCCTTTTATATACTCAATTTTGAAATCATAGTCTGCTAGAAATTCCATCCAACACCTTTGCCTAGTATTGAGCATTGGTTGAGTAAAGATATATCCTAAGATTTGATGATTAGTTTTGAGCTCAAAATATTTACCAAGTATATAATGACACCACATTTTAAGAGCATGCACCATCGCTACTAACTCTAAATCATGCGTGGCATAGTTCAACTCATGTTTGTTAAGATTTTGAGACTCATAAGCTATAACACCTTCTTCTTGAATGAGAACTCCACCCAATCCTTCTATGGAGGCATTAGTACACAATGTAAATGGAATTTTAGAATCTGGTATTTTAAGAATTTGTGTTATTCTTAGTTTTTCTTTGAGTGTTCTGAAAGTTTCTTCACATTGTGCAGTCCATTTAAAAGTTTTCCCTTTCTTATGAAGATTGGTAATTGGATAGGCCACTTTAGATAAAATTTTGGACAATACGGTGATAATACCCAACCATACCCATAAAACTTTGCACTTCAGAAATATTTTTTGAAGCAGGATAATCAATAATTACTTCTTTTTTATTTGGGTCTACAGACACCCCTTTAGCTGAAATCACATGACCCAAATATTGTACTTGGGGTGTGTAAAATTCACACTTGGATAATTTTCTATACAACTAATTATTTTTAAGTATTTCAAGAACAATCCTCATGTGATGATCATGCTCCTATTTGTTTTTAGAATAGATCAGTATGTCATCTAGAAAAAATAGTACAAACCAATCTAGATGCTCTCAGAATACACTATTAATTAGGTTCATAAAGGTTGCTAGAGCATTAGTTAATCCAAAATGTATTACGGTAAATTCATAATGGCCATATCTAATTCGTAAAGTTGTCTTATGGGTGTCTTCTTCTTGAATACTCAATTGATGATATCTAGATCTGAGATCAAATTTTAAGAAAATTGAATCTCCTTTCAATTTATCAAACAAGTCATCTATTCTAGGTAGTGAGTACTTATTATTAACTATCACATTATTTAGAATTTTGTAGTCAATACATAGCCTTAGTGTCCTGTACTTCTTAACAAATAGAACTAGTGCATCCCACAGAGAGACACTAGGTTTAATGTGTCATTTTTCTAATAAATATTGAAGTTTAGTCTTGAGTTCTTACAACTCTATTGTAGTCATCATATAGGATGCTCAGGATATGGGTGTTGCTCCTGGAAGAATTTCTATGGAGACATCAAATTATCTTTGGGGTGGAAGTCTCGGTAGATCCTTAGAAAAAATATCCCAAAAATCATTCAATATCAGATAAGTCTAGAAAAGACTTATCCCAGACTTGGTTTCTTGCTTCTTATTAAGTTTGACTACAAAAATCTTACTACCTTTTCTTATGGATATTTTTACTTGCATGGTTGTTAGAATATGTGGTTCCACTAATTCATGTCTACAATAAATTCGAATTATTTGCTTGGTGTCATTAGTGAAATTCATCCATATTTCCTCAAAGTTTAACAATTATTTATGTACCTTAAGCCAATCAATGCCTAATATTATGTTGAAGGCATGTAATGGAGCCACATACAAATGCTAGCTTGTTTTTCCTTAAGGTAGTACTATCAGAGGATCAAATAAACATTGATTAAAGGTATAATTTTACCCAGAACCATACTCAACCTTCCACCCATTTTCCATAAACCCAAGTTTTTTTGGTATGTCCCTCAAAATATTTGAGGAAATAAAACTATAAGTTTCTCTAGAATAAATCAAAATATGTACATATTTATTATAAGTTTTACCATTCATCAAAAAAGGTGTAGCTTGTCCTTTGAGTTTAGGATTGCCTATTTTTGGATATATCTTATGGGTAGGCTCTACAGGTTATTTCTCTTATAAGCTCTCAAAGGATACTTATCAACATAATGAGCTTCTTGGAAGATCCAAAAAACAATTCAAGGTACCTTTTCCTTTTTATTTTCATCATTGCCATCCTGAGTATTAACTCTTGGTGCATTATTTCTTTGATCATAATTATTCCTAAAATTTCTCCTATTTGGGCCACCCTGGTTGTTCGGATTTCCTCTGTTTCCTTAATACCTATTCTTGTTCTTGTCAAAACTATTTCTATTTTCATTCTGACCATTTTTATTCCAGTTCTTATCCCACTTTGCTAAGCCAATTTTTTTCTTATTTTGTGGCTCTTCTTTATCATAGGATTTTTTATAATAGGTCTTATTGGTATTGTAGTTGTTCTCTTCCTACTGAGCCAAATCATAGGTAGCGATAAGGGTTGCAGGTTTCAACATGAAGATCAGGTGACATATCTTTGGGTGAAGTCCCAAAAGAAATTTTTGGACCTTAATTTCAGTTCTTTGCTCATACTCAAGCATATATTTAAGAAGTTGCACAAACCATTGATATTATTCAATAACAGTCATACTACGTTAAGTTAACCTTGAGAATTCTGCAGTCTTTTCAAGGTAAAATTTTGGTGTTAATAACCTATCTTTGAATACCGTTACAAAAGATTCCTAGTGCACATCTGTAGCCTTCACATTATGGGTTTTCATATAAGTCTTCCACCAATTCATAGTAGTTTTGGTCAGATGAAAGACTGCCCATGAGGCTTTTGAAATAGAGGAAAGGGTTCTAATGAAAAAATATACATGTAAACTATTCAGCCATCTCTCGATTCTTCTCCATCACCATTACCATCGAATTTAACTATTTAATTTTTTGCATGTCTTTATCTAATTCATAACATACTTGTTTTTATCTCGGGATCAACAAATGTTTCTTCCTCAACCAAAATTGGTTTTTTTCCTTTGGATAAATTTTCTATTATCTTTTGTTGTTGGGAGATCATATCCTCACTGTAGCACCCTAAAATTGGCGCAGTGAAATCTTAATAATTACATTTACTCTAGTAAATAATTTAAATTCAAATTTTAACCTCCCAAACCGCCCGTTAACCACCGTGTAATCCGTTTCCTCCTTTCCCGCGCCATTTTTAGAGGTTGTTTTGACCGTTTGACGATATTGTCGTCGATCAGATGATATCGCCCTAGATTTGATGATTTCATCTAGGCTAGGACGTCCAAACGATCTTGTCTCTAAACTATTTTTTTGCAATTAGCTTATGTTCCAACGAGTCTCTAATCCTGGCAGAAGCGTGTCTGCGCCGTTAGAGACCCTCCCCCATTGGAGATCTCCCAAATAGGGATGATCTCCAACCTCCTAACCTCCCTCCTAAGCCTATTTAATCCTAAGCCCTTCCCTTAGCACCCCCTGGCTAAAATTCTCTATAACTTGACTTCATACATGCTAAAACATCCTAAATTTCTATTTGCATTAGTTCTATACAATTTTTGTTGCAGGTACCTTAGTGTTTTTCAGCCGGAGCAAGCTTACATCGTCGTAGATGATCCTGTTCAGATCGAAAGCGATCCTGTCGAATCAGAGACGATTTCATACCAATGCGAGACGATTTTGACTGCAGTCAACATTGAGGCAATCAGTGCCTTAAGTTTGCATTTCTTCATCCCTTTTTCTGTTGTTTTATTCTGCAATTAGCTAGCCTATTCATTATTTTATGCTATTTTGCATTTTGGAGTTCACCCATCTAGATCAAATGCATGATTAAGTCATAATTGTCATGAAATTAGCATAATGCATCCAGGTTGCTGTTTATAAGTTTCAGTTTGATATTGTTACTCTCATTCCACATTGTTTCCCTCTGTTAGACTAGTGGTATTTTCTGTGTTTTGCACCTATTTCTCTATTTGCAGGTCTCTGATGAATTCATCTGATGAATTCATCAGATCTCAGATGATCTTGTATAATCTCAGATGATCCTGTCAAATCAGAGGTGATCCTGACTGCTTCAAGAATCAAAATATTCATCAGACATCCGGATCAGGTATTTTTCTTTTAACATTCTTTAATTTCTCTATTTTCTATCTTAATTATGTTTTCTGTATTCATGTAATCTACACCTTCATATAGAATAGCTTAGATGCATTTTGGAAAAACCTAGGATTTGAATGCTTAAGGCTAAAACGAACACATAAAACACATTCCCAACCTAGGTGTGGAAACTGCCATTGAATGTTTCCTGGTGAACCCACCATCCGTCGAAAAATAACCAATATACACCTCCCTTGAGAGGCGGGACCTTCGCAAGGCCTCTCAGTCCGAGGTACCGTGCCATCCTTTTCACATCCCCCTTCCAGGAACGGATCCTATAGCCTGAAGGTAAGGGTGTGAAAATTTTGGAGTGATACATTTTGGTGAACTCGACGTGAATGCACTTTAAACCTTTTGAAAACAAAAATAAAATAAAAAATAAAACAACTAAAACATAGATGCATTTCAAATCATTTCAAATTAATAAGTTGCATGTTAGATGGTAGCTCCTAAGAAAATATTAGCAGTTACTATAAATGTTGAAAACCAATTGGCAGCCATAGAAATCAATTCTGTGCTTAGTGTGCCTGAAAAAGATAAAAATCAACTCTTGTGGGACAAACTTGATAGAAGACTTAGTGTCATTTCATATAGGTCAACAAAAATTAAACAAATCAAGAGGCTAGTCCTAGATAGAATCCTGGATCCTCATCAACTTGTCTTTTATCATGAACTTCAGAGAGCCTACCATAGATGGTTAGCTTATAGGAGAGCTCTTGTATCTTCAAAATTTTTCACTTTCGAGGAGTACCTCAAGAACACAGTTGTGGTACGTCAATTTCTAGTTCATATAGAATCCCAAGAAACTGATCTTATGATTAGAAGAAGATGGAACAACATTCCTAGAGCTATGTTGTATCGTGAATATTGTCATGAGAATTATTATTATCAATCAGAATCTGAAATACATGGTATTTCTATAGCCCTTTTCATTAAATTTTTGAAGGAAAACTTTCAATTTGAAGAAGAACACTTCATGAGTCTTGAAGAACTCGAACCCATTAATGATATTTATAAATTATTTATAGAAAACTAGATTATTACTTTCAGTATTATTTCTTGCATTTATTGTGTTGTTTATCTTTACAATATTATTTCAAAAACAAAGAAAAAACTAAAAAACATAGCAAAAACCAAAAAACATTTCATTTTAAATATTGTAGTAGGTATATAATTAATATATACCTCTTAAGCTTGTTGCATATATATATAAATATATATATATATATATATATATTTGCTGAAATATGAAATTAAGGCACAATGCCTAAACTTAGGAATGGTAAACAAACTAAAGGAGAAGAAGAATATTGGTTACAAGATAAAACTAGAGACCCAAATGTCCTTCCTGAAGATCCAATTCTAGAAGGAGAAACTCTAGATCACCTAGAAGATGACTTAGGTGAAGATAATGAACAAGAAGAAAGTGTTAAAGAGGATGGACCCTCATCCCCTAGAGTAGCTCTAGATGGAACTATTGCTTTTGACAACGTAGATCATTTCTGGAAATTTCTCAATGATAACATTGACGCTCTTAATGTGGCAGTTCGTATTGATAAAGGGAAAATTAGTGACACTCAAGCAGCCATGGAACATACGTTTGATGTGCACACTAATCCCTTGTCTTTCATTGATCAAGAAAGTGATAAGGCTGGACCATCCAATGCAGATATGGTCACTATGATTCAAAATATGTCAAAACAACAGGTTACCCGTCCTCCTAAGGAACCTGTTATTCAACCTAAAATCATTCCCACACAAAAGAAAACTTCCTTCACTACTTTACTTCGCCAAACTATTGATCAATATGCTTCAAGTAAAAAAAAACCTAAAATGAAGCCTAACACCAATTTTCAACAATATGGAATACAACATAATACAACTTCAAAATTCCTTCATAACACCTTTCCTACCAACAATTTACACAATAGCAACATAGCATATAATCTTCATGTCCCTCCATCATATGCTCACAAAACCCATATTAATGCCCTACCGAACCAATATGGTGGGCAAACTAGTAATCTGGAAGCCATGGTGAAATAGTTAGCTTCGCGTATGGACCAGATAGATTCTTATCGTCCCTCGTACAATTATCGAGAGATCTGTAGTCAACCTTTGGATCCCATAGTTGTAGCTCAACCATACCCTAAGCATTTTCCCATGCCCATCTTGGCTATATATAAAGGAACCAAAGATCCCATAGAGAATCTTCGCATGTTTAGGATAGCATGTCATGATATATCACATGATGACTTGCTATTACTAAAAATGTTCCCAAAAAGTTTAGGTGGAATGGCATTAGAGTGGTACTATCAATTGCCCACTCATTCCTTGAGAAATTTTGAAGAAACAACTGAATCTTTCGTCCATAAATTTAGTGCCTACATCGAGAGGCATGTAACCATTAAAGATTTATACAACTTAAAACAAGACAAGGATGAATGTTTTTCCGATTTCTTAGCTATATGGAGGCAATTGATAGGAAAACTACACTTTGTGCTACCTTATAGAGAAATGTTGGACATTTTTATCAATAATTTGCAAGAACAAATATCTTATGAGCTATCAACTGCTACTTTAACTACCTTCGATTAGGCTATAGATTTAGCTCAAAGAGTAGAAGATGCCCTCATTAGAAGAGGCCAACTTAGGAAGAAGGATGATGAGAAAACATCCAGAAATCAGTATAAAAACAAACAAGTTGTCGGTGATGGAGTCACTGACAGAGAAATGTTGCTAATATCAATGCAATGAAGACAACAGAAAAATTTATATTGAAACCTCCTGATAAACCTCCTCGAGAATTTACTAGATTGAATCAACCATTATCAACTATTTTACCTCAATTACTTGAAAGAGGTTTGATCCAATTACCAGCTATCCAGGAACCTGATCCAACTATACCCGGATACAGAGCTGACTTACACTATGATTTCCATAGAGGACCTGGACACTCTACCAATGCTTGTAAAAGGTTGAAACATAAAATACAGGATCTAATTGATAATAATGAAATGGAGGTGCAAGCCTTCCAACCGAAACAAAATGCTCCTAATAATACTCAAAAGACCATTCCCCAAAATCAAAATCAAAATGCTAATCAATCATTAGACATATTTCAACACCCTTTACCAAGACATGGTAAAGAGGTGACCAATCAAATTGAACATCATAATGTTCCTCCTCCTACCCGATATGTAGGAACCATTGGTGGAAATTTACTTAATCCTGATCCTCAAATATTTGACACAACTTTCTCCATGGTTATGACCAGGCCCCTACATAATATTCAAACTCCTGATTCTAGTGATGTAGAATCAGATACTGAAAGTGAACTAGACATTACGTCAAACCAATCGAATAGTTCTGAAAACGAATCAGATCCTATTCAACCCATCACAGATGTTATGGTTCCAGAAAAACCATTTCCTAGAAGAGTTACTACTTGACCTTCTTCTAATCAATTCCTCCCTAATGAACAAGCCATAAACACTTGACTGAGACCCATTTAGCGTCCTCAATATAAAATTGTAGGTACCATTGGAGTCGTTACCCGACAATAGGCTCAAAATTCTCAACAAGAACCAAACCAGAATGATGGATCAGCTCCATTCGTTTTGAAAAATCCCAATAAAGGGAATCATGCTTCCCATGTTCAACCTAAACCCCCTTACAATATTAATGAGCAATTATCCAATACTACAGCCAGAATTTCCCTTTTGGATTTATTAATATCTTCTCCCACCCATAGGGATGAGTTGATGCTTACATTAATCCAAATGATGGTACCTCAAAACATTCAACCTGAAGCTATGGCCAATACTATCATCACTCGAGAAGTTAATTGTATTGAATTTCGGGATAAAGATATCCCACAACACAGTTTACATAAAGACAATCCCTTATATATTACTGCTATAATTGGAGATGAAGTTGTCAAACGAGTCCTGATTGATAATGGCTCATCTCTAAACATTTGCACTTTTGAATTCTACCAAATATTTGGCTTTAGAAGTGATGAAATGAAGAAAACTGACATGATTATCAAAGCTTTTAATGATGAAACACAAGAAACGTGTGGAGTTATTACCATCCCATTGCAAGTTGGTCCTAGAACTCTAGATACCACCGTGTTTATTGTACATTACCCCGCATCGTACAATATACTATTGGGTCATCCTTGGATCAATGCAATGCGGGCTGTCCCATCAACTTTACACCAATGTGTTAAATTCAAATTTTAAAATCAGTTGGTCACTATCCATGGTGACCCTATACCCTTTGATATGTGTGCTTTGGAAGAACCTGTTGGAGTGCAATTTTGCCCTGCTATATCATCCACACATCCTAATTCTTATTTTTCATCTAAAAATGTGAAACACACACCCATAACTTCACCTATTTCCCCTCCATTAATTTCATCCTCCTATATAGATCAACAATCTTCTAAACAAACCACTCTAAAACCTCAAAAAGATCTTAAATCTACAACCAATCCTTCATGTTCTACCCCTATAATTTCAAAACCTATAGACACATCTATCATCCCTTCCACATCTCCAGATATAGGGAATGATCCTTCTACATCTCCAGATATAGGGAATGATCCTTCTACATCTTATGCTCTTTCTGATGAACTTTTACCAGATTTATCCACAACCTTAATATCAGAAAAAACAAATACTTTCATGCAAGATTCAATTCTTTTAAATAACTTGCCGCCATATCCTCGTACTTTGGGCCTCCCACAACCTATGGGAAGTACTTACCAATTCGGGAGCTGTGCCTTCATTTATAAAGGATATAACTGGGGAAGAATCCCTCGAAACATTAAAACTCATCATGAGGGATACACTCGATGTTATTTTACCAATGAATATATTAAAGCTAAACCCATAATGCTTAAAATGGGATATAAAGAGAAAGGCTTGGGACCTTTCCAAAATGGCATGAAAGAACCTTTCAAGGTAGAACCGTGGCCTGCCCACTGTGGTGTGGGCCTATTTCCTAGTAAGGGTCAACCCTTTCCTTTTGAAGATGATGATCAACTCATATGTTATCAAGATTATTTGGATACTCATGTTGATTTGCCTCTAAAAAATCAGTCGTTTACATGTAACATGCATCCATAGCTTACCCTAAAATGATTGCTGACCCCGATGAAGAGTTGGAAGGAGATATCTTCCATGATGTCTCCGTTGAAGAGATGTTACACAATGGATTTTATTTTGATGGTTCAATACCAACTATAGCCCAGCTTGAGACCACTAATCCTCAAGATGAATTATCCAAATTAACCTTACAAGAATTACAAGAATTGGGTGTTTCACTTGCCCCACCTAACTTTGAAAGAGATCTACACATGGAGGTAGAAAACGTCATTAAAATTAACATTGGAACTGAGGATAATCCTCACATAATCAATATTGGATCGAAATTAAGTCAAGAAAAACAAGAGCAATACATTGCATTCCTTAAAGAGTATGAAGATGTCTTCGCTTTGACATATGAAGATATGCCAGGTCTAGACCCTTCTGTAGTCATGCATCATCTAGTGGTCCATCCGGATGCTAAACCTGTTAAACAAAAACTTAGAAAAATGCATCCCAAAGTGGCTCTGCTAGTCAAAGGGGAGTTAGAAAAACTCATGAATGTTGTTTTTATACAAGCTATTGATTATGCTGAATGGATCTCAAATGTAGTTCCAGTCACCAAGAAAGAAGCTACCAAAGTTAGGGTTTGCACAGATTTTAGAGATATTAACGTCGCATGCCCTAAAGATGATTTTCCTCTTCCAAACATGGATCAAATCATTGACTTTACTGTTGGGAGTGGGATGATGTCCTTAATGGATGGATTCTCCGATTATAATAAGATCACGATAGCTCCTGAAGATCAGGCTAAAACAACCTTCATTACCCCCTGGGGTACCTTTTGTTGGAAAGTGATGCCATTTGGCTTAAAGAACGCAGGTGCAACCTATCAATGAGCTATGAATTATATTTTTCATGATATGATGCATGATATCCTACATGATTATGTAGATGATATTATAGCCCACTCTATTAACGAAGACAATCATTTAGATGATTTGAGAAAAAATTTTAATCGATTACGAGAATATCTTATTCGATTAAATCCAGCAAAATGCATATTCAGAGTTAAGTCCGATAAAATATTAGGGGTTTTAGTTTCTTTATGTGGTATCGAAATCGACCCTCTCAAGATTGTGTCTATCACTAATATGCCCACACCTACTAATATATCTGAGTTACGAAGTTTACAAGGTAAGCTTCAAGCCATCCATTGCTTCATCGATAAGCTGGCGGACAAAATTGGTCCCTTTCTTAAACTCCTTAAGAAGGATGTCCCTTTTAATTGGGATGACGAATGTAGAGAAGCTTTTGAACTTCTCAAACAATATCTCCTTAATCCACCTGTGCTTTCACCACCTAAACCTGATCGCCCATTTCTCCTATATATTTCAGCTTTAGATTCTACCTTAGGAGCTATGTTAGCTCAGCTTGATGATGAAAAGAGAGAACGGGCTAATTATTACATTAGCCGAACCTTCATCAGTTATGAAACCCGATATACAGCATTAGAAAAACTATGTCTAGCAGTCATGTTTGCTACGCAAAAATTATGCCATTATATGCTTAGTCAAAAAACTTATGTCATTTCTAAATACGATCCCTTAAGGTATCTCATGAGTCGACCTTATTTATCGGGTCGCATAGCCAAGTGGGTTCTTTCTCTAAGCGAGTTTGATCTCACATTCATAGGACAGAAGTCTATTAAGGGTCAAATCATAGTAGATCAATTAGCTGCTACACCCTTAGAGTCTACCCATCCCCTCATCATTGAGTTTCCTGATGAATGCCTTCAATTAGAGGTAGACCATACTGAACAATGGTCATTATACTTTGATGGAGCCCGATGCATGAGTGGGGTCGGTGCGGGTATTATTTTAATATCCTCACAAAAACATCTTATTCCTCTATCCTTCAAATTAACATTTGCTTGCACCAAAAATACTGCTGAATATGAAGCTCTAATCCTTGGATTACGAGCTGCCTTGGCGCTAAAAATTAAACATCTATTAGTTTTTGGTGATTCTCAACTGGTTATAAACCAAATTAATGAAGTTTATCAGACCAGAGATGATAAACTGTGCCCATATAAGGCCTATGTTTTACAACTAATGTCTCTATTTGATCAAGTTACCTTGGAAGCTATTCCTCAAACTTGCAACCGTGCAGCTGATGTTATGGCCGTAGCTGCATCTCTCCTACCCTTGGAGTTAGATGATGAATATGCCACTATCATTATTCGTTGACTCCAGGAACCCACTTCAAATAAGACATGCTTAGAACCTTTGGATGTGTTTCTAATCAACGAAACTACTCCTAAACCTTGGTATACAGATATATTTGATTTTTTTCAAAATGGGACTTTCCCTGCCAATTCTAATAGAAACCAGTGTCGGTTATTACGTAGACGAGCAATTCAATTTGTAATAATTGGCAATACTTTATATAGGAGATCTTTTGAAGGTATCCTATTAAGATGTTTGAATTTAGAAGAATCTAAATCAACCTTGAGTGAAGCCCACGATGGATCTTGTGGAGGACACTTTAGTGGTAGTGTCATTGCTAAAAAGCTCCTTCGGATAGGATACTTTTGGCCTACCATGGAGAACGATGCACATGATTATGTGCGCCATTGTGACAAGTGTCAAAAACATGCTGACCTTGTCCATGCGCCTGCACAAGAACTGTAGGCTATTTCATCTCCTTTGCCCTTTTTAAAATGGGGTTTAGATATTATTGGAAAAATCAATCCTGTGTCATCTGATGGACACAAATTCATCATAACTGCAACTGAGTATTTCACGAAGTGGAGCTATGCCTTTAGCTTCCTGCATTGGCACCCAAGTCTCTAAATTTATTTTTAATCAAATCATTTGTAGGTTCGAAATTCCTGCAAATCTCATCTCTGACAATGGAACTTGTTTCAAAAATAAAGATGTTAAAAAATTATGCCAAAAATATAAGATTCAACATCGCTGGTCCACTCCCTATTATCCTCGGGGTAATGGTCAAGCGTAAGCATCTAACAAAACCTTAATCAAAATTCTTAAAATATTGGTCAATAAAACCGGTCGTGGATCGGCACATTCAGTTATATCCAACCTTGTGGGCCTATCGAACTAGTGTTCAAACTCCCACTGGAACTTCACCTTTCGTTTTGGTTTATGGTGTTGAAGTCATTTTTCCATTTGAATTAGAAGTTCCTTCTTTGGCTCTGCTACTTCAAGATACCAAAGTAGGAGATGAATATCGATCTAGTAGACTCAGTCAGCTAGAACTCCTAGATGAAAAATGCGTCAATGCCTTGGAACACCTCCGTGCCTACCAAAACAAGCTCAAAAGATCATATGCTAAAAAAGTTCGTCATCGATCCTTTGAAATCGGTGACCTTGTTTTAAAAGAAAATAAAAAAAATACTAATGCAACTAAGGACCTTAAAGGTAAGTTTGAGCCCAACTGGCTTGGACCATACATTATCACTGCTAAATTTGAATCAGGAGCATACAAATTATCTACCTTAGATGGTAAAGAACTTAAAGAACCCATGAATATTTTACATCTTAAACGTTACTATGTATAAATTTGGTCATTTCATCCTTGTATATATATTTGTTTAAAATAATTCACAATCACTATCTTGTATTTCTTTCAATTTATAAATTAAAAAACACCAAAAACATTCATAATCATCAAAATCTTCAAAACTATTTGTTGTATTTATTTATGGCACTTGTTAATTTTGTGTTCAAAAACAAAAATAATAAAAATAAAAACAACAATATTCTTGACTCTTTCGAAACCAAAACAATATAAAGAAGAAAGAGAGAGTCAACATTCTCAAAAATTCTCAAAAAGTATTTATATATATCTTCTTACAAATGTTGCAGTTATATGTTTCAAATTATTTTGGATAAATTAGCATTTATTTGGAATCCCTCACTTTCACAATCACAAAATAAATATTTTGATTTTATCTGGCATGATTACTAATCTCTCTTATATCAAAGTCCACAAAATTCAATTAAATAACGTTTGAGCACAGAGAATTGATCTTGTTATTTACTTAAACCAAGCACATCTTTTCACAATAAAATGATTATATTTGTAATTTCCATGCTTTGCTACATAGTAGAAGTGGTTTCTTGAGCGAAAAGTTTCCCCCGCTATCCTATCATGCACATGGTCTAGAATCTTTGAGAATTGGCAAAAGGACAAGCTCACCCCTACCCAGAATAAAAATCCCTTGCTCTACAGCTAATCCGAGCAAGTATCCCTAGCACAAAAAGAAAAGCAAAGTTCAAGAAAAAGAGAAAAAGAACAAAAAATATTATTTTTTATATCATTACAGCAATGTTTCAAGCATTATCTCAAAAATCAATCAAAAAGAAAACAAAAAGAAAAGCAAAAATCAAAAGCAATAAAATCCCTTTCCCTACCATTTGAAAAGAAAATAAGGGTTGATGAGCTTGAATCCCTGGAATTCTCAATTATTCAAAAACTGTGAGGTAAGCCCCATAACAGGTGATTTGTGCCCAACCTGCTTGGCCTTGGGTAACTCCTAGCGTGGCGATATGTCTGTCACATTAGCGACCTTTTTTTGTATAGACCTATGTCTGCTTATGGATTAGCTATCTCTTGATAATCTGACTTACATAGTAGTCTAGTATGGTTATATGCATCTAAATCATGGTTAATGAACACTTCTTTGGTTCATTCAAATCACTTGTATCATAGTACCTTGCTCAAACTAGTAAATGAACATAGCAATTACACACACATTTTATATTTGAGATATTTTGTGTATCATTAAGATAAATCAAGATTGGAAATGAATTCACATATGCACATGGGGTTCCTTATAAATCTAACTTTTGTCTTCAAAGTACTTTGAAATATTTTGCAAATTGTTTGAAATAATTCATTTTCTTCTTTCAAGTACAGTTGTTTAGTATAAAGACAACTACATGCATAATAGAAAAATCAAAATTTCTTTCAAAAACCATACAATCAAAAAAATCAAAAAAAAAAAAAAAAAAAAAATATATATATATATATATATATATATATATATATATATATATATATATATATATATATATATATTATTGACTTTCGCGACGATGGTATAGTTCCACAACCAAAATTGGAATTTTATGCCTAGCGCAAGTCTTCCTCTTCATATTTTCTGTTTATTAAAAATCAATCATGCAATAAAACTATCTCTTTTTGGATTTCGCAATGATGGTATAAGTCTATACCTACATATTCTATGCCTAGCGCAAACCATTGTACCAATTTTTATTCCCCATCTATTTAAAAATCATGAAAACCATATGACTTCAATCATTATGTTATACAATTATGCTTTAAAACAAACAAACATTATCACTATTTCATGTCATTATGTCAACCTTCAATTTTGCAATGATGGTATAATTCCTAGGGAATTATCCAAAAAATTTATCACACTTAGGAATTTATGCCTAGCAAAAATCATTTTAACATTCTTTCATGCATACTATTTTTATGAAAATCTGAAAACAAACCATCATCATCATCATTTGCATCATTGCACCAAAGTCTTAAGACAGTCTCTTAAGCACTCTTTTACTTTTTTAACAATATTTCTATGCTGGGATTAGCTTGATGACCGAGTGAGCGGCGACTCCATGAAATGGTCTATAATAGCGACAATGTCCTTTGAAATTATTGTTAGAAGTCTCTTTTTATTTTTATCACATTTCATCACAAACAACCAAATTGTTACATCAGATTATTTCATTTAAATTTTACAGCATGACATTCAAACCATAATATTTCCAACGACATAATTACATGAATCATCAAATCAACCACATCAAAGCATCATAAAAGTACATAAGACACAAGTCATATGATCAAAAATATCTCATCTCATATATATATCAACAATATATACATCATCTCAAAACTGGATTGGTATGCCACAATCTATACCTCGGCATACTCAATCCTCTATATCAAAAAAATAATACATACTATATGTCAATCTGTACAATACCGTGCAGTAGTCTAGCCTCGAGAACCCCTCGAGCTCTCAGCCTCATCTCCTCCCCTGCCCTGAGGTGGACGCGGTGGCCCCATCGTAGTATGAGTGGTATTACGAGTCCTAGTCATCGATCGGGACGAAGTCCTCGATGACCTGATCCTAATCAGATCTGCAATGTTAGCTGGCAAGGGTAATCTATCCTCCTCTAGCACCATCTGATAATATAAGGTCTGATAGAAAGTGATTTGGGCAATAGACCATGTCAGTTCCCTAGTGCTCGCCCCTCCGCCTCGCGCTCTGAGGCACACAATCTCGTCTCTAAGCTGTGTAACCTCAACTCGATGTCATGCAACCTCCTCCTATAATGTCTACACCTGTGCCTAGATACGGATTGTCTCCACTCGGAGAGTCGTTGTCTCACTACTCTCCCCAGTGTCGACACCCTTGCCCTTGTTGGGCGATGGTGGCCTCTCTCTTTATGGAGAAGGGGGTCTCTTTGCCCTCCTCTCTCACTGTTGTGACCTCTCCTGCACCTGTGGCCTCCTTGGCTCTCTCCCTCCGTGACCCTGGGCTGCCTCCATAGCCGCTTGGCATCGCCTCCCTATCCGACACACAACTATGTGTATCGGACCCTGAGCCCTCATCATCCGAGGAGGGTGGATGCCTGCATACAAGGTATCGTAGCCATCGGCTACCCCTGCATTGTCCCCATCCACTGGCTAAATGGGGGCATCATCCGAGTCTTGACTCCAGAATCGCTACATATCTGGAGCCCCACTCACTGTGGTGTTATCCCGGACAGTCCAGAAAAAATCGTAATCCTTGAGAGATGGGATCCCCTACTGTAGACCAAACTATCACAAAAATCGGTCATAGCGATGGAGCTCCACCTCTCCCATCTCCATCTAGAGCCAGCAAACTCACCTGATGCGAGCTAGCTCCTGTCCGTCCTCGACCCACCCTGGATGGTCCCTCCAAGGCCTCCAGGTGATCTGATCCAGGACAAGGTCATCCAACAGTCTCCGGGACATCGATAGGTCAATCTGTCGTTGTGACCCTCTCCGGAGCCACCAGTAGAAAACTCGGGGCCTCTCCCCATCAATCCCTATCAGAGGAAGCCCTATCGGCCTTCGCACTGCAATGTGCTCCCATCACCAAACCTGTAGGAGCAATGTCATAACTAGACATCGGCCGCCCTTGTACACGACCCCATGCAGGATCCTATATAGTCGACATAGCACAAAGCTACCCCAAGAGAACCTGTAACCATTGTCCCGCATGTCACAGATCACATCTGCTAGCATCCATGGTACCCTGCACCCGCTTTGGTGGCACAGCAGAAGACCACCAACCACTCCAGCAAAAACCTATGTGAGTCTAGATGCCCCAGGCATCTAATGTAGTGCCTCGATGTTTACTTTGCCCTTCTCCAGGGCAAAGCTCGGGTCACCACACAACCGTCCCATAGCATGGCCCTGATTGGTCGTAGGAGTGATCAACCGTCCTTGTATGGGGATTCTCAGAATCCTCCATACATCCTCCAAAGTAGGAGTCATCTCCCCTATAGGTAGCCAAAAATAGGAAGAACCCGGATACCATCTCTTTGCTAAGGTTGTCAGTAGCCCCATGTCTATAGACACTTGTGGCATTTTTGCCACATGCTGTAAGCCGACCTGTGCCAGCTGATCCCGCTCTGCCTATGTTAGAGCGGCCAAGTCATCTCTCAAACCTCCATATTTCTATTCCCTGCTCTTTAGCAATCCTCTCTGCAACATAAACAACAAAACAATAACAATCATTAATAAAAAATCATTAATTAAAAATGCAAGTAAACTCAGTTCAATTTCATCAACTGATGATATCGTCCACTATTGGATGATATCGTCCCAAATTTGAGCATAATAGTCTCCAATTTTGCAAGTCGAAATCATCCCTAATTTGACGAAATCGTCCCCCTTTTGTCAATTTTGCCTTTAGACGAAATCGATGAACTTGAGATGATTTCGTCGAAATCGAGACGATTTCGTCCCAACGACGTCGACGGCCCAAAAATGGCCGCGATGCTCAAAAAATTAACCAAAATTCACCTAAAAAGCATGTAAATTCAAATTCAAGCATTCTAAGTTAAGTTTAGACTCTTACCCGTAGCTTGCGCCGGACCTCTGTCGATCTGTGCACCGTCTCCACCATTTTTGCTTGCAGAGCTCTAAAACCAAAAAAATGAATAGTAAAAATGAATTAGGGTTTTACCCTATTTTTCTTAATTTTATTCAAAACAGAATTAAAAACATTTTTCAAATTTTGCTTTTTCGCGTTTTTACCTCAAACGTTCGATTTGGGTAAAAACACGAAGGGGGCACCATAGTAAGCTGTCGTACGATTCAACCAAGAATCGTCGCCTAAAAATGGGAATAATTTTTGCTTTCTCGTAAATTGAGAAGAACTCATCTTTAACGCATTTTCTTCGGAAAATTCGCTAAAGAGGGGGCAAAATGTAGCACCCTAAAATTGGCGCAGTGAAATCTTAATAATTACATTTACTCTAGTAAATAATTTAAATTCAAATTTTAACCTCCCAAACCGCCCGTTAACCGCCGTGTAATCCGTTTCCCCCTTTCCCGTGCCATTTTTAGAGGTTGTTTTGACCGTTTGACGATATCATCGCCGATTAGACGATATCGCCCCAAATCTGACGATTTCGTCTGGGCTAGGACGTCCAGACGATCTTGTCTCTAAACTATTTTTTTGTAATTAGCTTCTGTTCCAATGAGTCTCTAATCTAGGCAAAAGCGTGTCTGCACCGTTAGAGACCCTCCCCCGTTGGAGATCTCCCAAATAGGGATGATCTCCAACCTCCTAACCTCCCTCCTAAGCCTATTTAATCCTAAGCCCTCCCCTTAGCACCCCCCTAGCTGAAATTCTCTGTAACTTGACTTCATACACGCTAAAACATCCTAAATTTCTATTTGCATTAGTTCTATACAATTTTTGTTGCAGGTACCTTAGTGTTTTTCAACCGGAGCAAGCTTACATCGTCGCAGACGATCCTGTTTAGATCGGAGGTGATCCTATCAAATCAGAGACGATTTCATACCAATGCGAGATGATTTCGACTGTAGTCAACATTGAGGCAATCAGTGCCTTAAGTTTGCATTTCTTCATCCCTTTTTCTATTGTTTTATTTTGCAATTAGCTAGCCTATTCATTATTTTATGCTATTTTGCATTTTGGAGTTCACCCATCTAGATCAAATGCATGATTAAGTCATAATTGTCATGAAATTAGCATAATGCATCTAGGTTGTTGTTTATAAGTTTCAGTTTGATATTGTTACTCTCATTCCACATTGTTTCCCTCTGTTAGACTAGTGGTATTTTCTATGTTTTGCACCTATTTCTCTGTTTGCAGGTCTTTGATGAATTCGTCTGACGAATTTTTCAGATCTCAGACGATCTTGTCTGATCTCAGACGATCTTGTCAAATTAGAGGCAATCCTGACTGCTTCAAGAATCAGAATCTTCATCAGACATCCGGATCAGGTATTTTTCTTTTAACATTCTTTAATTTCTCTATTTTCTATCTTAATTCTATTTTCTGTATTCATTTAATCTGCACCTTCATATATAATAGCTTAGACGCATTTTGGTAAAACCTAGGATTTGAATGCTTAAGGCTAAAACGAACACATAAAACACATTCCCAACCTAGGCGTGGAAACTACCATTGAATTTTTTCTGGTGAACCCACCATCCATCGAAAAATCACCAATATACACCTCCCCCGAGAGGCGGGACCTTCACAAGGCCTCTCAGTTCGAGGTACCGTGCCATAATTTTCACATCCCCCTTCCGGGCATGAATCTATAGCCTGAAGGTAAGGGTGTGAAAATTTTGGAGCGATACACCTACTATTGAGCCAACTAAGATTTTTATTGATCCATGTGCTCTAACATTTGAACCTTTTGTTGAGCTATGTGCTTAGCCATTTAATCCCTCTATTGTTCCATTTGATCCTGTATTAATTGCATCATTCAGACCATTTTGTCATATTTTGGAGCTAGTTATTTTTCTTTCCTAATCACTCGAGGAGGTTTTACAACTTCCTTTGTAACTTTGGTCCTCAAAATCCATAAAAGGACCCTTTTAGGATTTTTGACCAGCCCTTCCCACTATACCACTACAAGTCTTTTCGAAGAACTTGATTTTAGTCTATATGCCATTACCTGTTTAGAAAGGAGCCTTGTCAAATTTTGATTTAGATGTTCAAAAATATAAATTATGTTAGACACAAGTTTTTCTACAATTTTATTGCCTAGGGGTTCACAACCTTTGCTTTGATACCAACTGTAACAACCCAAGTCCTGCCCACTTGGTTGTCTTAACATGATGGTCATAGTATGAAAATTTTTCATGCAATTCCATAAATTATATTAGTACGAGCATGCTAAATATTCATGAGTTCCATTTAATTGCAGTTGAAATACTTACGATATCGAGACTGGTCAAATCTCAGTGTGGATGCCTCAAATGAACTTCACTCTTTCAACCCAAGATTCTTAGTTTAGGCAGAGTTTTTTCGTCTAGATTTCATTTCACCTAGAGGTTGGATGCTTAATTCCCCTTATATTAACATGATTGTAAGTCAAGCAAGAATTAGAATATGCATGCTAGAGCTAGATGAACATCCATCCTCCCTGAAGTTCATCTAGGGTTTACCATTACCTTGGTAACTACCTGATGCATTGTCTTGATTAAGTAACATGATGTCCCATACCATCATGTTGCCAATATCCTATTAATTGTTCAAGCACAAGTTCACCACTTAATACTAACAAGGTTAACCTAGGAGTGATGCCCATATCATCCTATGTAACCTCCCATCCTGATCCTACTTTTCAGGAATGTGGTTAACCCTGAGTATGGTGTTTGTCTTTCCACAAGCATCATAATGTCAAGTTTGTCCTACCCACAATCTTGGGTTACGATACAAGATTGTATTCCCACAATATTGAATTTCACAGCCATAGGTTTATTTATGTGATTCATTAATATTTTAGAAGTATAGCATCAAACTACTATCCAAGAGCTTTTAATACTTAAACTTGTATTTTAAAGAAATAAACCCTAACATTCTAATTTAAAATATTAAAATCTATTTATTAGATATTAAATAAATAAACCTACTACTCTAATTAATTAAACTCAAATATTCCCTTAAAGTTCTCTTTTCTTGTGAAAGAGTGGTCAACATTAGAGTTTTAATATTAAACTATACAAACTCATCACAAGGCAACAACTATATGATATAAATTATTTTATCTCATACTATATCTTAATATTTATTCAATTTATATAATTCAACTATAATCCAAGAGGTAAAAAGTGTTTAAGCAAACGACATAACTACTCAACCATTTTTAAACATTCTATCTTTAAAAATCTTCACAATATCAATGTTAAGGAAGGTTAAAATTTCTCATAGCTATCTACTTTTACATTCTTTATTTTCTTTGGAAGACATAATATAAGTTTTGAGAATTTTTAAATGGGAACATTCTATCTTTTGAAATACGATATTTATATTTAATTTCTTATTTTGGATAACCTATTATTTTTGAAATCAACTATTTAAAAAAAAAAATAGTTATAAGTTCTTTTGATATTTACCTCTAGTCATTGCATAGTCTACGCTTTTGGTTGCAAACTACAGTCATGCCCATATTACTTTGCAACGGATTCATAAAACATAAAATCATCTATGTTGGAATATAGTGAAATGACAAACCCTAAAGGGACCCACTTATGCGTGTATGGTGTTTATGCCTATGGTATTTTTCTAAGACACAATTACTTCCAAATTATATGACATAGTCGTCCTTGTCAAGGAGAATATATCACTATGCTACTTTAAACTACGCTATGCCTTCTCCATCATAATTGGTTTATAGGAATTCCCATGCCAGCTTAAGACTAAGGCATACTTCAGACATAACCAAAAAAACTCTTAAGGCTTTTACCTACGCAAGGGAGATTATAGCACATAACATGAAATACTGACTCGCACACCCATTTACCAAGCACAAATATACCCAAAATATTAATTCATTTATGTGGGTGTAATATATATTAAAAATAGTGGCGTTAGTGTGTTGTGACCTGAGGATTACAACGCTTGGTTATGTCTTACAAATTTTCAAAGGGTACAAACACTCGAGGTTTCCCTCCTTAGAATGTGTTTCTAGTCAAGTTAATTAGACACGGACTACAAAGACGAAGCTAGGTTCTCAAAGCTTCATCCCAATATATGGAAACTATGTGCTTGATAGCTTAGTCCTATCGTGGTTTAAGAAAAATAACAAACTCTATTTAATTACAAGGAAGAAGAGCATTTTATTGCATATGCATTTCGTTCTAATACAGCTAAATAAGATACAAGATTCAAACAAAATTTCTTTCTCAATTATAAATTTATATATTTATATATATCATGGCTATTTACGAGAGAGAACAGAGAGATAGACATGTCATAATATATCAATTGAAAGCATTACCCATAAACGTTGTTGGAATTTTAAGACCATAACATCAAATACGTGTTTCCATTACATTCAATTGAAATTAAAGTTGGCTCTAATACAATATCAACTCTATTAAAACTTCAGACCTCTATCTTGTTTAATTCACAGGATATGGAGATATTTTTTTGATTTCCAACAGACAAACCTGCCTTAGAGTAACAGCCTTTCCAGGATATAAATTAAAAAATTCACAGATGGGCAGATGATGCATTAATTAGTAAATTCCTTTCGCGTTCAAAGTAGTACATTTTCTCAATGAATATCAAATAGGGAATCAGAGTGGCTTATTATTATGAAAATGCAACTACCCCTACATGCTTTCACAACACATGCTAATCATGAAAACCATCGCATACAATCTGACTGTTCTATTATGAAATATGAAATTCCCCAAATAACATTAATATTATTTCTTCTGGAATTATTTCAACATAATGATGTACAATATATACAGGGTTACAAGAGATTTCATTAAAAGAGATTTACCCGAAAAGCTTACCCTTCACAAATCTTCGGCTGCAGTAGAATTCTATTCGTTTCTAGGAGACCAGGTACACCAGTAACCACCCGCACCTCCAATTAATTTTCATCTTGTTTTTTATAGAGGAGAGACAATTTTAAAGGTTATACTTGTATTTCCCATGCAATCCCGTTGTCAGGAATGACCAAGTCTAACATGGACGTGTTGCACATATTTCATACATATTATTTAATAATTAAACTTTACTTAATGGTTATTGCATCCTAAATTATTTAACTATTTGTTTAAGCTTATAATTATATTTATTTATTTTGATAAATTTATATATATATTATCTATTATTATTTTTTTTTTGAAAATATTTCAAAAGATGCCACTTTCGAGTAAAACCCAAGGAGGAAGGGGTATCCATTCTGCCAAAATCAGCCAGGGTTCGAACCTAGCCTACCACCTTTGACATACTCAAGGAGAAAACAAACACATAATAAGATTAAAATAAATAAATAAAAATAATAAAATAAAATAAAAAACATGTTCCTTGAGTGTGTCAAAAAGATAAAGCACAACCAAACACACAATAAGATAAAAAAAAAAACCACAACACGAACCACATAGAAAAAACACAAACATGACAAAAACAACAGATCACTACAAGTACAACCAACAAAAACATGAAAAACAAAAACAACCAAAACCTAAAAAAAATAAAAATATAAAACAACGAACAAGAGACAATAAACAAAAACAAAAAACTTAGAAAACACTCACACACAAAAACATGAATTAACACAAACAAACAAAAACACAAGAACAAGAACAACAAAAACACAAGAACAATAACAAAAAATACAAAACAACAAAAACACAAGAACAATAACAAAAAATACAAAACAACAAAAACACAAGAACAAAAAAAAACAACACAAAGAACACAAAAACAAAACAAAACAAGAAAACACACACACCTCAAAAAACTAAACAAAAAAAAAAAAAATGAACATAACAATGACCTTTCTAGACCAAAAGAATTTTAAGGCAATAATCAATAAAGGACTCAAAAGAAAGAATAGTTTGAGCTAAGGAACTAAAATACCTTGATCGAACCAAAGATAAGCAAAAATAAAGCAAGAAGAAACTAGGTACCTTCAGAATTGGAGCCATCCAAAGAAATGATAGAAAGAAGAGCTTCCCTTATTTGCGGAGCCCACCATCTAGGAGGGTGGCCATAAAAAGTAAGATCAACTTTGTCCAAAGCCCAATTAGCTAAAGAATCAACCGTCTTGTTTTGACCTCTAACCACATAATTGTAATCAACTTTCAAAAATTTCATCTGGATTAATTGAATCTTCTCAATAATTATTTTTATTCTCCAATCAACCTTATGATTCTTAGAAGGAGTCTTTAAAATATTAATCATGAGTTGATATTCAGACTCAACTAACACATTTTCCCATCCAACCTTAGTAGCCTCTTGAAGTTATCTAAGGATACCATACCCCTCAATAAGGTTATTGGAAATAATACCCAAATTTTGAGCAAAAGTAAAAACTAAGGAGCCATATGAAAGATAACAATTTCTCCTGCACTAGCTTTTCTAGGGTTCCCTCTAGAGGCTCCATCAATATTGAATTTTTCAAAAACCTTAGGAGGAGGTTGCCATTTTCTTGTCCTATCCATTTTAAAAATACTCACATTCCCTTTAAGTTGGTTGCCCTTAGAATATTTAATATTCAATATTTTCATCACTTGATCCCATATTTGGTGGGATTTTTGGGGGTGATTAAGGAGTTGATGGACTGATTCAACTAAGTTGGCTTTGATATTTTATCAAATATAGTGAATATCCTTCCTACCTTGATTAAAAATTTGGTTGTTCCTTTCATTCCAGATATTCCAAAGAAGAATAGTAGAATCCATCCAAACTAATTGCCTAATAAAGTGATCAATACCCTCTTGTTTAGGCCAATCCCTCAAAATTTATACAAAAGTAAAAAAATTGGACCATTTGTAAGCCAAGTAAAGTGGCCATTCTCCTCCATAGCTTAGAGGCTAAAGTGCACTGAATAAAAATATGGTTGAGAGTTTATACATTCTCTCCCCACATTTCACATCTAAAAAGGCCATGAAAACCATGCTTCATAAGTTGCTCACCAATAAGCACCCTATGATGCAATAAATGCCAAGTAAATAACCTCACCTTAGGCTAGAGATTTTGAACCCACAAATGAGAAAATATGTTAGAATATTGGTTGGGATTATTATGGCATAAGGTCAAATAACCTTGAGCAATTGAATACTCACCCTTAGTAGTGTTGTTCCATACAAAATAATATTTTTCATGGGACCAAGAGAGAGATATCATATTAAGGATACCTTGGATATCTTTTCTTTGTCTTTCTAGGATTTGAATAGGCCAGTACTCAACAGGGAACCAATTTCTACCAACCTTTAAATTACCAGTATGGTATCGGTAGTAATTAGCCATCTTTATCTAGTTATCTTGATGAAGCTCATCCATCCAAGACGTCCAACTGAGAAACTGAGTTATCAAAGGCTTGTAACCATCCTAAGAATTTGTCCAAAAAATTGCATGTTGACCATTATGAATGATCCAAAATAAAATTTTCTTTATAAAATCCTCACCATTCTTAAGAAATACTAAAATGGGAGAACCTTTTGTAGGAATTTTACAGTGAACAAGGTCTTTAGAACTTTTGTTCTCAACATATCTAGCATGAAGATTATTGGCCCAAAGAGTATTGGGGTTATGCAAAATCCTCCAATATAATTTAGTAGCTAAAGATTTTTTATTATTAATATATTACTAGAATCCTAACCCCCCTTCATTCTTAGGAAGACATAAAGTTTCCCATTTCACCAAGGCCTATTTTCTTTTCTCCTTAATACCACTCAAGAGGAATCGATCACTAATTTTATCTAGTTCTCTAAGAACAACCTTTGGTATATTAAACATGGAATAAATATAAATAGGGATAGCTTGAAGGACTGATTTTACCAAGGTGATTCTACCCCCAGAAGAAAGCCACCTTCTGGTCCAATTTCTAATTTTTTTCTTGACTTTTTCCAACATCCAATTCCAATATTTTTTTTCTACCTTTGAATATTGATGGAAATAATTAAATAAGTGATCAAAAGGGAGGTATTATTATATCTTAATTTATCCAAGACCATGGATTCCTATCTGGAAAAGTAGTGAAAGAAAATAACTTTAGATTTGTCTTCATTGATCAACTGCCCAGTAGCATTAGAAAAACAACTAATGATTTGCTTAATATTAGAATATTCCTTAACTGTAGCTTTACCTAAAAGAGTAGAATCATCAACAAATTGAATATGAGATATAGGTCTACCTCTATGAGCAATGGTAACTCCCTCAAGGGTTTTTTTTCCCTATTTTTGGTTAGTCCTACCCAATAATTCAACAAGAATGATGAATAAATAAGGGGATATAAGGTCACCTTGCCTACTACCTCTAGAATCTGGGAATGACTGAGAAGACCTACCATTGATAAGAACTAAGTAGAAAACTGAAGAGGTACATCCCATAATCTAATCCATACAATCCTTATAGAAACCAAATTGCCTCAAAACTTTGATAAGGAAGTGCCAATCCACTCTATCATAAGCTTTGGATAAGTCTAACTAAATGAACATGGAAGGATATTTTTACATATCCATGGAATGGATGGCTTCCTAAGAAAGAACTATCTCATATACTATTTGAAGCTCTTCCACATAGCCCCCTTGTTTAGGGGAAATAATCCTATGCAAAAGAGGATTCAACCTTTCTACCATGATCTTAGTAATGATTTTGAGAAGAACATTACATAAAGCAATAGGTCTAAAAGCTAAGATGTGATCAACCTCTTGAGATTTTGGAACAAGAGTAATATAAGTTTTATTGATAACTTTCAAAATTTATTTGTCTTTCTTGGCTTCTTCCACCACCTCTAATAAATCGACATTAAGGATATCCCAAAACTGTTGGTAGAACTCAATGGGAAAACCATAAGGACTTGGGGTTTTCCTTTTTTGTATTTTAAAAACTACCTGTTGAAGCTCATTGATAGTAACAGGAGTAGTCAAAATAGAGTTCTCATCAAAAGTGATAAGATAAGGGATTGCTTGAAGAATATTTTGTTGAGATGCTGAGTCAAGAGGAGTAGAAGAAAAAATATTGGAAAAGTAATCGACAATAATAGATTTCATGCCATCCCAAGTATAGACAACATATCCAAAATATGATTTTAGGAAATAAATAAAGTTGTAAGATCTTCGGGCTAGAAGAGATTTGTGGAAGAAATTTGTGTTTCAATCTCCTTCTTTGAGCCATTGAATTCTTGATTTGTGAGTTTAATTTCATTTACACTTCTATTCTCTATGAGGCCATCTAAATGGATTTTCTTATTCAAATTTTAAAGCTAAGCAATAAATTACTATTTTTTTTATGAACATCCTCAAACTCCTTCTAGTTCTAAGTCTTGATTTTGGATTTAATGTATTGTATTCTTTTGTCAAAATAAAACATCTTAGTCCCATACCTAGGCTTACCTTAATTCCACCATTGTTGCACATGAGGTCTAAAGCAACTGTCTCTAAGCCAATTTAATTGAAAACAATAAGGAGAGAAACTCACATTGGTTTTCCACATTTCCACCATGAATGGCTAGTTATCCAAAATAGTATTATTAAGAGTCATCACTTTAGAAATGTGACCTTGGATTAAGAAATTTTGAGAGAGAAAAAACCTATCCAATCTCTCCATTGTATAAGCTAAGCCTTGCCTTTTGTTATACCAAGTCATAAGGACATTATCTGGTTGGATGTCCACAAGATGGAGGTTTGTAATATATTCGCTCATGAGGTCAATGCTTTTGTCTAAATTTTTATTTCCCCCCATTTTCTCATCTAGAGAGAAGATGGTATTGAAATCTCCTCCGATCAAGATCCAAGATTTAGAAAAATGAGAGATAATATAATTTATATCCTTCCACTGTCTTGTTTTTTCCTCCAAAGCAATCATAACATAAATAGTAATGTTGAGCATAAATTGATTGAAATGTATACTTTGAGTAGCTATAATCAAAAGACCCCAAATGCCAACCATATGGTGAATAACTACCTCTTTTGGGTCCCAAAGACAAGCAATGCCACCAGAAGTCCCATAGGAACTGAGAGAAACCACTTTTCCAGCTGGCCAAATTTTACTAGCAAATGACTCCATATCCTCCATTGAAATCTTGATAAAAATTCACTATAGGAGACCATCAATGGACTCCAAGGGTAAAATTGCAAGATAAGACATCATACAAAATACACCAAAAAAATAAACCTGCAAATGCTTATTTTCATTAACTGAATTTACATCCCCTTACAATAGAGTCTCCCACTTCTTATACTCCAAAAAAAAGAAAAACCTTGGCCTACGCTACCCTCTTACTATTTTTAGTAACTTTCTATTTTTAGCAACTCACTTGCTATTTTTAGTAATCATAAAAAACTCGGATGACCTCCAAAATGGAATCATGTACCTGTTATTCAATAAAACCCACTATCCCAAGATAGCAAACCCACTCTACTTCTATACTAATAGTTATGATAACTTTTTAGTTGTGAAAACTAAAAATTACATAAAAGCTAATTTTGGGCCTCATAGAGGTATTTTCATGCCAAACAATATATGGGCTACTTTCCTTAGGTTCTCCATGCCATTCAACATGTTATAAAAAAATAATGGGGCAAAATGGACACTCAAAGAAAAAGTTATGGCCCTAGCAAGGTGCATCATTCTCCTCTAGTTGAAAATGAACTCAGCTCCTATGAGTTTAACTGATGAAATACCTCGAGTTTATCAATGTCAAGCCTTTTTAGTTCCTCCTTGGAAATCTAAATGTTATTAGCTTAGGACAAACCTTCCCATTGTACCAAGTATTTGCTATAGTTATCATTGCGTGTGGTGATCATTTTCTTGTCAAGGACTTGCACAATGCATTCCTTATTCTACTTAAGTATTTGCTTCTCCCAAGCTAGGGTGTTTGCCTCTTCAAAAACTATAATATCCCCATGAAATTCATACAAATAAGAGACATTGAATATTGGTGAAATGTCGAGGTCAACTGACAATTCCACCTTATAAGCATTGTCATTCATTTTTTGTAGAATTCTACAAGGGTCAATTTTTTTCATTTTCAATTTATTATGTCTCCTTAGGAAATCGCTCCTTTCAAAGGTGAACCATCACCATGTCCCCAAGCTAAAATACCTGGACACATCTATGCACATCAACGGCCTTTTTATAATTAGCATTACTAGTCTGCAACTTGTCTCTGACCTCTTCTTGGAATTGTTGTATATGTTCAACAAATGCTTCTGCATCATCACTAACATGCTTATGGATGGGTAATTAATCCAAATCTAGAACACCTTGGGGTTTTGGCCATAAAAAATTTAAAATGGTGATTTACCTGTTGAGTGGTTCACTGAGCTATTGTATGCAAATTCTACTTGCAATAGGGCTAAATCCTATTGTTGTGGTTTCTCACCAAATATGCACCTCAGAAGATTGCCCAAGCTTCGATTCACAACCTAAGTTTGTTCGTAATTATGTGGATGATAAGCCCTATTGAACTATAGTTTTGTGTCTAATTTCTTCCACAATGTCCTCCAAAAATGACTCAAGAACTTAAAATCCTGATTTGAAGTATGGTCTTTGGAACTTCATGCAGTCTCACCACTTCATATAAAAAAGTAATGCAATTTTGGTTACATAATTGTTTTTTGGCAAAAAAGAAAATGAGCCATCTTATAAAACCTATCTACTAAAAAAAAATGGAATATTTGCCTCACTGAGTACAGGGTAGCCCTGGCACAAAATACATGCTTAGGTTGGTCCATGATCCTAGGGGAAATGGTAAGAGCATATGCAACCCTATATTTTGTACATGATATTTAGCCACTTTGCACACTCTACATCTAGACACAAATCAAATTACATATCTCTTCAACTGTGGCCAATAATACTTTTCCTCCATAAGAGAAACTATTTTATCTATGCCAAAGTGTCCTGCAAAATCATCACTATGCATCTCATGGATGATATTATCTCACATGGAACCAATAGGTATGCACAATTTTTTTAAATAGATTGCCATCCTACATAGAATATTCAATAAATATTCAATCAACCTCACCCACAATTGGAGTTGTGTACTGTTGTATAATGCTTCCAAAATCTGCATCAGATTCATACAAATCCTCAATCCCCTCAAATCCTACCACTTTATTCTCCATGGTGGTTACCAAAAGTACTCTCATAATTAATGAATCAACCACCTTATTTTACCCACCGAACTTGTGCTTCAACACAAATAAGTATTCTTGCAAAAATAAAACCCACTTAGCATGTCTACTATTAATTTTCTTCTGAGAATTGACATACCTTAAGGCTTCATGGTTAGTGTATAGTGTGAACTCCTTGGATAACAAATAATGTCACCAATACCTCAATGCCTACACAATTTCATAAAATTCTACATCATAAGTGGAGTATTTCTTCCTTACCTCGTTCAACTTTTCATTGAAAAATGCTACTGGCCACCCCTCTTGACTCAACACGGTGCCAATATCCACATGTGAAGCATCACATTAAACTTCAAATATTCTGTTAAAATTAGGTAATACCAGTACAGGTACTTCTAAAACCTTCTTCTTCAAGAGTTCAAAACTTTGACCTTTGCTACATACAATTTGTTTTCTCTTCGTACACTCTGTTATGGGTGCAAGAATACTTCTAAAGTTTCTAATGAAATTCCTATAAAAATTTGCCAAAACATGGAACCTTCTCACCTCTATTACATTCCTTGGAAAAGGTCATTCAAGAATTGCCCTCACCTTTTCCTCATCCATATTTAGGCCATCCTTGGAAATTACAAATCCCAAAAACACTAGACTTTCTTGAATAAATCTACACTTCTTCAAATTAACATACAATTTCTCTTTCCGTAATAACTCTAACACTAACCTCATGTGGTGCAAGTGTTCTTCTTCACTTTTACTAAAAATTAGGATATCATCAAAATAGACAACCACAAAATTATCAATGTATTCCCACAACACTCGGTTCATCAATCGCATAAAGGTACTTGATGCATTTGATAATCCGAATGGCATCATCATCCACTCATACAACCTATCTTAGGTTTTGAAAGTAGCATTCCACTTGTCCCCCTCTCTAATCCTGATCTTATAATAACCACTTCGTAGATCAATCTTACTAAAGTAGCTAGCCCCTACTAAGACATCCATCATATCATCCACTTTAGGTATTGGGAATTTGTGTCTAATAGTAATTTTATTTATGAACCTGCTATCTACACACATCCACCATGAGTCATCCTTATTCAAATTTAATAGAGTGGGATTGCACAAGTACTCATGATATCCATAGCTAATCCTTTTCATATTAATTTTATCACTTGCTTATTCAACTTTGTATCTTGGGTTGGGCTCAACCGATAGGCTTCCTAGTTCAGAAGAACTAACCAATGAATTAGATCAATGTGATGCTGAATATCCCTCTTTTGTGGTAAACCATTAGGTAACTCATCCAGTATGATATCAACATACTCCTTCAATAACCTGGATGTTGTTGGTGGTATAGGAGCCTGCTTTACCTCTATATTCTTCGCTATCAATGCATAGCACCAACTAGATTCTTGTGCCTCTATGATAAACTCCTTCATATTCAGTAAACTCTCACTCTTCCCTTCATCCTAAGAGATAACAATACTACCTTGGCACCATCCTTCCAAAAGGTGTATGTATTTATACCCCCATCATGGACGATCTTCCTATCATACTGCAAAGGCCTCCCCAAAATTATGTGATAGGCATCCATAGGAATAATATCACACCAAACTTCATCTTTATAACTATTCTTGATTGATAATTTTACCAAACATCTCTTATCAATAGTTACCTCATTCCCTTTATTGATCCAATGTGGATGCTTCTCACATTTTACATTCATTTTCTCTACCATTACTTTAGATACCATATTCTCACAACTACCACCATCAATTATTACTTTGCATACATTTCCTCTTGATGTGCATCTTGTGCAGAAGATATTTGTTCATATCCAGGACTCATCACCCTCATCCGCTTGAATTTTTGCCTTCTTTGGAGCAATCAATGTTCTCTTTATCATGATATTCTCACCCGTATCTGAAACAACTTTTATATCAGTTTCATCCTCTTTCTCAACTAGGTTGACTCTAGCCTGTCCTCCCTGATTCCTTTCTTTAGCATCATAGCGGGTGCACTCAAATTGTTGGTGACCTTCCTCACCACATCTAAAATAGGTATATGGATTCCATGATCCATTCCCATTTTGACCTCCCCCATTACCTTGACGTCCTCTATTCCTTCTTTCTCTTTGGTAGGTACCACGACCTTGCTCTATCTCTTCCTATTTCTCTATATTTGAGGATTATTCCTTTGATGATATAGATCCCCTACACACCCAATTTAGAGAAGATATTGATCCCTTTTTCCCTCTTCTGTAATTACTCCTCTTATGCTTTTCTTCAGCCCTCAACGCCATCTGATACACATATTCTATAGTAAGGGTACGATGCATACTCAACTCATATTAAATAGCATAACTTAAGCCATTTACATACCTTGTAGCCCTTTGCTCTTCGAAAATAGATAGCTTGTAGAACTCATTGGTGTAGTCTTCAATGCTTTGGTCCTTTTTTTGGAGGTTCTAAATTCTACAAATAAAATTTAGGAATATTCTACAGGCATAAAATTTTCTTACAAATTCTTCTTCATATTATCCCAAGCCTTGATCTTTGTTTTTTCTTTCCTCTATAATTCTATCTGTAGATGATACCACAAAATTAAAGCATACCCTTTCAACTTTGTGTATGCGAGTTTCATATTCTTTTCCTCAGCTAGATTACTCTATTCAAAATACTTCTCCATACTATTTACCTAATCAATTAGCTCATCTAGTTTTAATTCACTAGCATACTCAAAAAATTTGATCTTGATTCCATCTCGGCTTCCTTTAAGTATTTCCAATGCTCAGATCAGCCTACTTTCAAAAATTTGTGGTTCTTCTTTTGTGTGATCCTTAGACCCACCTTCCTCAGCCACAATCTCATTATCAGATCCTAGATCTGGGTCCACATTAGTGTGGGCCTCCACCATGCGGTTAATTACACCAATTAGTCATGCTATTTTTGCATGTAGATCTTCCATATGCTTATTCATTTAGGTATATATTCCTCACCCTCTCCCTCTTCTATTCATCTTCTTTCCACTAGTGATATCTCACCCCCTTTGATACCAATTGATGAAAATTCACTACAGGAGACCGTCAATGGAATTGAAGGGTAAAATTGCAATATACACCAAAAAAAGAAACTTGCAAATTCTTCTTTTCATTAATTGAATTTCCATCCTGCTTACAATAGAGTCTCCCACTTCTTATACTCCCAAAAAAAGAAAAATCCTAGCCTACACTACCCCCTTACTATTTTTAATAACTTTCTATTTTTAGCAACTCACTTGTTATTCTTAGTAACCCTAAAAAAACTCGGATGACCTCAAAAATAGAATCATGCACCCATTATTCAATAAAAACCACTACCCCAAGATAGCAAACCCACTCTAGTTCTACATTAATAGTTATGATAACTTTTCAGTTGTGAAAACTAAAAATTACATTAATAGCTAATTTTGGTACTCCTAGAGGTATTTTTACACCAAAATACTTATGGGTGATTTTCATTAGGTTCTCTATGCCATTCAGCACATTTTGAAAAAATAACGGGCTCGAAGAAAAAGTTATGGCCCTGGCAAGGTGCATCACATATTTGTTTCATGAAGGAAAACAAGATGTGGATGATTTATCAGAACCATTCTTCTAATTTCATTTTACTTTTAAAGACTCCCTTTGAGTCCTCTAATATTCCAAGTTATTATCTTCATTAATACCAGGGTTAAAAATGTTGGGAAAGGCATTAATATTACCTTCCTTTACAAGCTTTTCTCCTTTTTTACCATATGATATTGATTGGTCTTATGACCAGCCTTTTAATTAGAATTCATCTTCAGTTTTTTCTTATTTCTTGACTTACTCCAATTGAATCTAATATGGCTTCTAACCTTGAAGAATGCTCATAAACAACTGAAATTTTACTAGAGGGTTCAACAGAGTCTATATTAGGACCTGTATTATTTGAAGTTTTGACAATTAAAAGATTATTTTTCTTGTATAAATTTTCTTCATTTTTTTCTGTTGAAAACAATTGATTTGTTGGTTTTTCTTTGATTTCTTCTCTTCATATTTAAATTGTGTTTCTAATATTTATGTTTCCATTATTTCCTCTTCCTCACTTGGGACATCATTTATGAAAATGATTTCAAACATATTAGCAGATGACTTTGATTGATCCTTCATAATTTGTTTTTTTAGTGTTCTTCTTCTTAGGTATTTGGAAACATGTTGAGTTTATATCTTCTTTCTTTTAATCAGAAATTTTATTTGGGCAAGCACTAGCCAAATAACCATATTCATGGTAAATTCTACAACAAAAAGGAATGTTCTCATAGTCTACTACTTGCTCCCAAGTGTCTTCCCCAAATTGTAATGTGATCTTTTTAGGTAGGGGTTTGTCAAAATCCATTAAAACACAAATTTGAGCATAAATAATATGTTCAAAATTTTGAGTACAATAAATAGTCATCATAAAAGTTCCTAAAGAGATTTCAATTGAAGAAAAAATAATAGGATTCCAAAATTCAATAAGGAGGCCAAAGAGTCTAACCCACAAGGAAGCTATAGAAGACATATCTTCTTTGGATTTAAATTTAGTATGCCAAGGCTTCATGAAAAGCCTTGTCCTTTCAAAAAACCAGGGACCCCCTTGAAAATTTTTCTCTCTATCTTCATTATTAGCAAATAAAACAAGAAAATAACCATTTGGATAAATAGAGATTTGTAACTCACCTTTAGTTTTCCAAATTTTTGCAACCCAAACTTTTAAAGCAGATAGGCTTAGACGAAAACCCATAAACTAACAAATTAGTCCTCTTTTTTCCAGATCTTCAGTGCCAATCTGAATATTACCCATATCAAGCTTAACAATAGGAGTTCCATTAGCTACTTTAAGACATCCTGTCTATATTTTATTGGGATCAATATTAGTTATTCTTAGAGGTTTATGGGAAGCCCTAAGATTAATATTAACATTGGGCTGAGGTTGTCCACCATAGAGGGCATTCCTAAAATTTATTTTTGGGGTCGAGTCTTCGAAATTCTTACCCTTAAAAAGGGTTTTCACAATAAATTTATTTTGTGGGTGCACCTTAGCACCAGAGTTACTTGAGATATGAGTCATTTTTTGATCATCTACTTGAAACTTATTTCGTGATATCTTTAATCTTTGCCCTAGATGCCATGGAAAGGTATGATTTTCACTTTTATTTTGTGCAGCAAAATTGGAAGTCATTGTCAGTCAAGTTCATAGCATGATCTATTAAAATAATGATTTCTAACCCATATTGGATCCCATTTAACATATACTTTTAAAATATTGAGTATAAAACACAAAGATATTGGTCGCTAGGGCCTGAAGACCCTAAAAACCAACCTCTAGAGCTTCTTGCACTCAACCTAGATGAAATCCTCACACGACTACTTGCCAAAAATCTCGTTCACACATAGGGATACGCTAAGATTTGTGTTGCTCTAAATGATCTAAAAATTGGTGAAGATGTTCTAGGGGTTTTCAGGCATCTGCCCTTAAAATTTTAGTTCAATCCGAGTTCGGATGAGTGAAATATGGCTGAAACAAGTTTGATAGTTTGGGTAGTCCTACAAAAAATGTCTCTCGTCCTATTATCTATTATTTTATGATATATATATAATTTGTATATCATTATTTTTATATTTATATATATATTAATTTATCTCTTTTTTATTTAGTATTATAAAAAAAAAGTCTATAAATAAAATACACAACAATCCCTAGAATGCATCTACATATATGCATCTACACTGATACATAATTAGACTCTAATAATCAATAATACCCCTCTTACCTGTTGCTGGTGCTTTCTGTTTGCTTTCAGGAGAAGGTATACTCTTCTATACCGCTTTCTTTTTCTGGAGACACCTGCACCTACAATCATAAAAATATTAGTAGTACCACATCCTTACAAATAAAACAACCAACCAAATAGTTCATTAATCGAGGGTTGTTATAAAGTTGAAGGATAATTAGCATCTTATCATTAATATTTATTTAATTAAAAAAAATTATGTTTTGTTAGTGTTTTGTTGTTGTGTGCCCCTTTATGGAGCTCTCCACAATTTGAAATTTTTAATAAAGTTGTTGCTTTAAGAGAATAATGTGGGCTTTGATATTTTATAATTTTGAAAATCTTGCTTTGTTAAATATTATATAATTTAAAGGGAAATAAAATGTTTAATTTTAATATTTATGTACTATTTGAGTAGTTCTAAGTGTGAAGACATTCCAATCTTAAATGGGAGTTCAAAGTTTTTTAATCCTATGAGGGATAAAGTTTTCTAATTACAAGTAATTTTATTCGATACTATTATTTATCTATTACATTGCATTATTTAATATAATAAAATAATTATATAATAGAAAAATAAAAAAATAATTTAAAAATAATTATATAACATTAAAAACTCATAATAAATAAAAATTATTATAACTATATTTATTTTATAAATATAAAAGCTTAAATTTATGTATTTAGATCAAATAAAATATTATATTAATATTATTATATTAAGATGTTGTCAATTAAATCATATTTAATTAAGTAATTTTTTTTTTAAGATATTTTTCATTCACTTTGTATGGAATATATCCTATATTCATAATATTATTTTAATTTAAAAATAAAATATCATTCAATTTTTTACCTTCTAAAATTAAATTTAAAGATTAAGATCAACCACTGTAATGAGTTCTTGTCTTAGGGGACTAACTTGGCTCCTCACGGGTGGAGTTTCAATCATAATTTAATCCAGTCAATACAAATATTTAATAATAAGAAAAAGTCCATGCAATTTAATCCAGTCAATTAAAATAATTAATGATAAACAAAAGTCCCTCCTGGGCAATTTCAATGAGGACATGAATCGCATTTTGGGTAGTTGATGGAGTTCGTTTCATTGGGGTGATTACGGGTAGTTGATGGAGTTCGTTTCTTTGGGGTGATTACGATGATGTTCTGAGTCTTTTTGGTTTTTTTATTTTTGTGAGTTGATATTGTTTTGTTGTTCGGTTGTTAACCTGGATTTTCATCTTAATTATATACGATGGTTATTTTTTTGAGTTAATTTGGTTGTTGTTTTTTATTGAAATCTTAGTTTTTGTTAAATCTCTTCCAAAAATGATTGTCTAAGTTTGCGGGACCTTCTTAAAACTTCATTATTTAATTAATAAAAGATACATCTAAATTAAATATATTATTCATTTTTTATTGTTTCTCTTAAGACCCTCACCACTTAATTAATAAAAATACATTTAAATTAAATATATTATATATATTCTTTTTTTTTTGTTACTCTGAGAAATCCCTACAATGCATAAAGCTGAGCAGGCTCTCCCAATTATCACTTCTTTTAAAGTAGATAACTATACTTTTAACAAAACCACCACATACCCACCACCTCACACACAAAACCACAAACCTAGAACAACATACTTAGACTTTGAACAAATACATTATCCCCTTCGAATATACATGAGTATGACAATGTACTAATTTATAATCAATTCTTTTAAGGTTTAATTTATATCCCCGTTATTTCAAAATATCATTTAGTCTTTTTTTTTTCATGTTTAATTGGCTATGTTAGCCCACGACCAACCCTAATTTATTTTGTTTTCACATATCAACATTTTGTTTGAATAATAACTCCCATAAAAATAAAAACTTCCTAATCCTCAAACTCTAGTCGATCCCTGTTTAATGGCACGGACAGGTACATAATTACCTTCCTGCCTCGGTGTGGCTAGCTTGTTTAAATCTGGGAGTCATTTGATAGACGTAGACTCCTTAATATTAAGAAGTGAAAACATCGAAGAAGTGATGTGGCGGTCCTAATATATTTTACTTGATCTACACAGTACAGCCCCTAAAATAGACATTTCAATAGCAAGAATGTAATCACTGATTTCCATGTTATATGATTATTTTCATCTCCTTAACAGAACTACATAAGATTAATCAAATCTTAAGCAGACCACCACCCAAAAACATGAATCTATATATATATAAACACAACGAGGCAGAAGCCTAACACTTAAACAAATTTTTTTATTTTTTCATTTATTTATAGCGACAGAAAGATTACATGACTATTATTTATATCCGTCTGGACAATGGAGTCATGCATTAAGTATGAAGCGGAAAAGAAGTTGCAGAAATTGTGGGTTAAGAACATTTAATCTATGGGGAACAGTTGACAAAAGTGGCATTTGTTGGGGTGAATGGAGGTTGAAGTGTAAAGCCAGGGAATGGTTCATAGTGAGTGAATGTGACCATCCCACCTGCTCTACGAATGATGTGGCCGCGGTTCACAAGGAGGACCTTTCAACTACGATCACCGTTCATAGATCGCAGCATCACCTTCAACCAGACATCCTTAACGTCGCAGTATTTTCAGGCGTTGGTCACATGGAAGGAATAATATGTTTGACTTGCACTGACGGTGAACAAACGAGCACTGATATCTCCCAACCCACATTCAAAACATGCTGCTTCTGCCTGTTCACCAACAGTTAACAGCCCCACCATCAGTAAAAAGCACGTCACAAATTTGCGCCCCGGCCCCAACTCCATAACGAAAACAATGGATTACGAACAACTCTCTTTCTCTTTTTCTTAGAAACGAAAATTGTTATGTCTCTATTGCAATGATTGTGGATTTAAAGGGAGAGGAATGCAGTTATAAACCGTTTCAGGTGCAAATTTTAACCGTTTCAGGTACAAAATTTAATTATATTTTTGAAAATTTATTTGATTTTTAAGATAAAATAAATCTCAAAGTAATAAATTTATATAAGAACAACAAATTCGTCATGCCTAGTTTTGAGATGCGTTTTATGGGAGAAAATCTTTGATAGATAGATAAACAATAGTTGATATAATCTTTAAGTTTTGAATGTAACTGACACACAGATATAATATTATTTGAGTTCAAAAATTATTTTCATTTTGAAAATTAAATATTATATATAAAAAAAAGAAATTAGGTTATTGTGAGAAACTTCTATGAGTTCAAAAATTATTTTCATTTTGAAAATTAAATATTATATATAAAAAAAAGAAATTAGGTTATTGTGAGAAACCTCTATGACGGATGCATAGGGTTGAGAAGTCTTCTCCCAACTATGACCCACCCCTCGTAAAATCGATACTTTACGAATTATGTGGCCGCGGTTCACAAGTAGGACCTTTGAACCAAGATCGTCGTTCATAGATTGTAGCATCACCTTCAGCCAGACATCCTGAACGTCGTAGTATTTGCAGGCATTGGTCACATTGAAGGAATAATATGTTTGACTTGCACTGACGGTGAACAAACAAGCACTGATATATTCCAACCCATATTCAAAACATTCTACTTATGCCTGTTCACCAACAGTTAACAGCCCCACCATCAGTAAAAAGCACATCAAAAAATTGCGCCCCGGTCCCAGCTCCATAATGAAAATAATTGATTTGTGAACAAAAGTGAGAGCCAAAATATAATTAAAATAAATTATCAACATTACATTTGGCTTAGAAATGTCTAAGCATTATATAGGTTACATTATAACCTAATTAGCACTATTAACGCTAACAGATGCGTTAAGAGAAGAGTGCGCTAACAGCTAACCTAGGAAGAGAAGTGTATGCTAACAACTAATCTAAAATATCTAACCTAATATATTTTAGATATTTAAGAACAATAAATATCTCCATGGTAAGTAGTAAAAAGTAAATGTAATAATCTATATAGTATAATGCAATATACTACCTATTTTACCTAGTGGTATAAAAGGGTAAACATCCCAAAGAATGGAATATTACTCTAACATCCCCCCTTATTACATTATTTGGGTAATGTATATAACTGCACCATATACAGTGTAAAAATATGTTGAATTTTTGGTTCTTGCTCTGTCACAATGCTCTGGTTACTTCTAAGAAAAAAGTGGGTCATTCCTCACTTTGTCTTCACACCAACGAATTTCCTTATAGTAATATCATCATCCAACTGAATTCCATGGGTAACCAGCTGCTGCAATTGCTAGGTGTAGTAGAAAATATCACTTCATATAAGGTTCATTCAGTTTACAATATGAATTTGCAAAATATAAGGTAGCTAAGGTGTCGGTCGCTACTGAAAATGCACCCTTATAAGTTCCCCCCTTCTTGTTGCAAAACATGTTGTAATTAAATTTTGAAAGAAGTACGACTAAGGTGTCGGTCACTATAGAAGATGCACCCTTATACGTCTTCTTCCCTTTTTACAAAATATTGTGAAGAAATGAAATGTATATTCCCCCTTAATTGTAAAATATGTGCAACTTAAGAAGTTTTGTGAAGGATTTTACAAATATTGCCTCCTAGGCAATTTTACACCAGAAAATACCCTCATTTTGTTACAAGAACTTCAAACAATGAGAGTTTGCTATTTATGAAGACTAAAAAAAGAGGTACAAACACCCATTTATTATAGGTACTTCAAACAAAAACTTATGCTATTTATGAAGCCTAAAAAAGATAGAGCAAATGGTGCTTTGCTTAAGGTGACAAAATGTGTTTTTCCTCTACAATATTATCTTAGCAATGAGCACTCTATGTGCTTTTTCTGAATCAGAATCTAAATCGTAACTAGACACTTCACTAGCAATATTGCCTTTGCTTTTCTTTTGTGATGTGCCTTTATATTTCTTGTTTTAATTATTTTTGAACCAACATTGATTGGTGTCATGGTTGTCCTTTTTACAATGCGATCAAAACCTCTTTTGAGATTGCTTTCCCTTACCTTTTGAGGATGATCCTCCCTTTTGAAAATTTTCTTTCTTCTTATCACCCTTATAGTTTGAATAAAGTGCATTGTTCGAAACTTCATAATTTTGGAGTTGATTTGCTTCCTTAGTTTGAAGTAAATTTACTAACTCCATAAATGTGACAACTCTTTGTGAAAAATTAAGGGATGTAATCAACATTTTGTAGGATTTGAGAAGACCTCTAAATATTACTGAAGTCAAAATGGTGTCTTCAACTTTAACCCCAAAAGCATTAAGCTTAGACTTTAGATCTGCCACTCTGTAGAGGAATAGTTCTACTGATTCACCTGACTTCATATGGAGTGTATGAAGTTGTGTTCAAAATTTTAGAATAGTTGATTGATTCTTACCTTCAAAAATGGTACTAAGTGCATCCCATGCAGCTTTACCAGTTTTGGCTTCACTTATGTGAGGTTGGATCTCATCAGTATTTGCAAGGAGTATCAACATCAAAAGATGATTGTTCTTTTTATCTCATGTTGTTTTATCTACTCCTAGTGATGCGGGTCTTGTTTTAGTGCCATCAACTAAATCCCACATATCCTCTATAGTCAAGATGGATTTCATCGTAGTTTTCCATAATAAATAGTTAGGACCCTTTAGCAATTGTGTATCACTTAAGTATTTATTGATAGTTGCCATGATAAAGGTCCTACAATTTGTACTAAGATGATATGTCTCTCACTCTCAAGTGGTATTTAATGGCACCTACCTGAACACTCTCTTGAAGATAGATAATCAGTTGGAGGAAATTAAGCCAAAAAAATAAGAGATGAAAGATAATTCACTCAAAAATATATTTAATGGCACCTGCCTAAAAATCCTCTTGAAGAGGGATAATCAGTTTGAGGAAATTAAGCCAAACAAAAAGAGTGAATTAGGGGTTTTTGTTTGTAGGATAGAATATCAAATGAATATTAGATGTAAATTTGTGCAATGGTTAACACAAATTTATTATGAATTTTTTGGGTATGGAGTGTTCTTGATTCTATGACTTATAATTGCAAAAAGAAATAATGCAATAATCAAACAAGAATGCCCACAAAATTCTTGTCACCTAGGTGTCAGATGCAACCACAAATGCGCCTAATTTGCCAATGAAGGTGTCAAGTAAAATAAAAAATGTACCTTTTAATTTTTGCAACAAAATTTGAATTTGTGTTGTGCAAAAAATTGATATGTTTTTGTCTCCTCCTTGTCTTACAATTTTGCAAATAATGTGGCAATAAACAATTGCCTATCTTTCCTGATTTTGCAAAATAAACAAGTTTTATTTGTTTGTAAGTGCTCCTCACTTTTGTGTTACAATTTTGCAAAAGAAGTACAATGTTGTCTTCCCCTATTTATTTTGCAAAATTAACAAATAAAGCACTCATTTCAAGACAAGTCGACACACGACCCGCGTTTGAAAGGCTTCCAAAACTAGTTGACACATGACGTAGTTTTTATGGACCCAAGGTCTTCCATTTCTTCGCAACTTTGAAAAAAGAATGTGCAATTTTATGTCTTATATCCCCCCTTGGAGAAAACAAATGCACAATTTCAACTTTGATGGTTTGCAAAATTTTGTTTTTGAGTCTCCTTGTTTTTCAATTTTGCAAGCAAATGTCTTTGATTTTGTCCCCCTTTTATGTTGCAAAATTACAAGGTTTTGAGAAGAGTTTAAGGGTTTTCTAATTTGCAACAAAATCATGCTAAGTTCTTGTCTTTTATCCCCAAATTTGGAGAAAACAAAGAATAAAAATTCTTGTAGTTGCAATAAATAGAACCCTTTTTATTTTATTTTAATGCATAATTTCTAATTAATTTTAGCATAATTTAATTAATAATAAAATTAATTTGATAAAAAATCATTATAATTTGGTAAACCAAATATTATTTTAACCAAAATAATAAAATTATTAAAAAATATACTTAAAAAAATAATTAAAAATAACACAAAAAAAAAAAAAAAATGTTTACCTTGTGCAATTTGTTGAGATAGCCAAAAAATGGCTTTAAGAGCGTCGACGGGGTTCGAAACCGAGACCCCAAAGATGTTGAGGGTCTTAGCTTGACCCAATCCACCGAGGGGGCTAGGCTGGCCCATGGAAAGGAAAGGTCCCCGATGATTTTAAACAATCGGGTGCCAATTTTTTTTTAAACCGCAACCATTATCCCACATTGATGGGAAGGTGGGCTTTTTGCGGTATAAATGGAAAAATGGTTCCTTTCTTTGTTGATTGCCTACGGATAATCACCATAATGCCCACCCTTTTTTCGACACCGATATCCAACTAGAAAAATACACTTCAGCTTTGTCAATGTCTTCTAGCTAGCCATATCATAGGTCACGTAGAGGTGCCATGTCACTCATACCAGCTTGATCTAGGATTCTATGCTGAATCAATTGTCCAGTAAACACCTCGGTCTGCATGCCAATGTCAGCTTCATCTAGTCACCTCCCTCAAGAATCGTTCTAGCCATGTAGTCTACCACATCAATTCCTTTCTAGGTCACTATCCCAGTTACCTCTTGGGAGTCGTGTTCAGATCGACATGTTAGATCTGGCTGGTCACGTCAAGTCCTAACCAATTGCGTTCTTGATCCACGAGTCCTCCAGATGTCAGGTCCAATTTAGCATAGGTAACAATTCTAGGGTGTGTTCGATGTGGTTATCAGTTAGTTTGTGCAGGGCCTGACAAGGCTACTCCCTGTCAGGTTTCTATCCCCTTGTCCACCATATTGGATCCTAAGTCAGGGTGCTCTTGCCCTGACTCTTATCGGCCTTCACTGGCGGAGAGCACTCTTGCCCTCTATCAAGCGGTTGAGTAGTCGGTAGTTGCCACCTGCGAGGGCACGCCTGCCTTCCTTAGGTGGCCTATCACCAGATATCAAGTCTATTTTGGTCGCTAGGGTGTCCAGCATTAGGGGTCGCGTTAGTCACCAAAGACTCCTCTCCAATCGATGAACAGAGGGCGTCAAAGACTCCTAGGCTTGCTACTCAAGATTTGCATACGAACATGCTACGGGCCACCTTACGAAGCATGATCCATGCTCATAGGAACCAGGTGGAACGAGCCTCGCTCGTATTGTCCACCATGGCTCTGATACCAATGTGAACAAAAGTGAGAGCCAAAATATAATTAAAATAAATTATCAACATTACATTTGGCTTAGAAATGTCTAAGCATTATATAGGTTACATTATAACCTAATTAGCACTATTAACGCTAACAGATGCGTTAAGAGAAGAGTGCGCTAACAGCTAACCTAGGAAGAGAAGTGTGTGCTAACAACTAATCTAAAATATCTAACATAGGATATTTTAGATATTAATCTAGGTTTACCAGTAGATATTTAAGAAAAGTAAATATCTCCATGGTAAGTAGTAAAAAGTAAATGTAATAATCTATGTAGTATAATGCAATATACTACCTATTTTACCTAGTGGAATAAAAGGGTAAACATCCCAAAGAATGGAATATTACTCCAATAGGATTACGAACAACTCTCTAACTCCTTTTCTTAGAAACAAAAATTTATGTCTCTCTTGCACTGATTATGGATTTAAAGGGAGAGGAATGCGGTTATAAACCATTTCAGGTACAAAATTTAATTATGTTTTTGAAAATTTGTTTGATTTTTAAGATAAAATAAATCTCAAGTAATTAATTTATAAAATAACAACAAATTCATCGTACTTATTTTTGATATGTGTTTTATGAGATAAAAGCTTTGGTAGATATATAAACATACTAATAATAGTTGATATAATCTTAAGTTGTTAATGGAACTGATACACATATAATATTGTTTGATTTTAAAATTTATTTTCATTTTCAAAATTAAATACCATATATAGAATATCTAAATTTAAAATGTTTTATAGGGGTTTTAGATTTGAAGATATTGTCTTAAGGTAAACTATTTAGATCAACATTTAATAGTTAGATACATAAGATCTTTATGTCCAATATTTGGACCTAAACCTTTTACATAGAATACAACTTGTATCAAGCATTTGAGGTTGGATCAATAAAATTTACATATATAATACTTTTTTGTGGGTGGAAACCCATTACAGCTAAATTTTATAATCTATCTTAATTAATTCTTAAAACATTCTTATAATTTTTAATTAATCTATATATATATATATATATATATATATATATATATATATATATATATATATATATATATATATATATATATATATATAACAAAATACTTTTTTGAAATCTAATGTAGCTAACTTCTATAATTTGATATAGTTAATCCTTAAAATATTCTTATAATTTTTAATTACTCATACATGTCATGAAAAATTATTATATTCTTCAAATGTCTTATTATTATCCACGTGATGTGGTCTACCGACAAGGACTGATGTGACCCGGATTCAATCCCCATGACATATATGTATATGAAGTATTTACTCAATAAATAAAAAATATCTTATTATTCAAATTTCAAATAAAATTATTCATATAGTCAAATATTTATTTTAAATTTTAAGTTAACCTATGGTAGGAAATTAATTGACCTATTTTGACCCTTTTAATACATTAGTAATTACCCTCCTATATGAGTTTCACTATTATATAAGGCATAAGTTATGGATTTCATGATCTAATAAACATATTTTTCAATTCATTTTTATGGGTTTGAAATAGGTCATATATGTTGTATATCTCTTTAGAAGTTACACATATATTATCTCACAAGATGTGTTTCCTCCTTGGAATTTGAGGTATTTAAATAGTTGAAAATGTATAAATTAATATTTGAGAGACATTTTTAGTACTCATTATTCTATAAATATGGTGATCCATGGTAGAGGACTACCATCACCATATAAATAATTGATTATCTATGTACAATATTTATTATAATTATGATTCTATAGTAATAATTTTGCATGCTCACTATTATTGTATGCCACATTGTTCATTAATCAAGATGTATAATTAATAAAATTTTAAAATTTTTAATTTAAATTTATGGTTAATGATAGATTGAAATTGGATCAATAACCTATGAGGTTCCTCCCTCGCATGAGGCCCTTCCCAAAGAAAATATAATAAAGCATTACAAAACCTATTTAGATATTAGTAAAACCTTGATAAAAGGTCACAACCAAAAAATGTAATGTCTTACACCTTCATATACTTGCCTGTTGAGTTTATGCTTTATTTGATGTGTACCTTACTGATCCAAGCTCGTAATTTGACCCTAGTTTATGCTTACCCCCAAAGTATCCTTATTGTTTTCTTATCTAGTTTTAAAATTACTGCATCCATTTACCACAAAATCAAATAGCTCCAAACAAACTTCCTTTGGTCTGGTTCTGAAAGCAAGCACATGTTTCACTTACTATCATGGGAGTAAGTTTATTTTAAAAAGTCTCAAGGGGGATTGGGTCTTAGAATATCAACCAAATGAATCTAGCTCTCCTTGCCAAATTAGGCTGGATATTGATTTAGGAAAAAGATATTGTCTGGGAAGATATCCTTCGAAGAAAGTACATTCACCACAATGATTTTTTGATGATGAAATCCTCCCTTCTGGTTCTTATATTTGGAACTCAATCATGAAAAGTAGGCATATTGTTAAAGTAGGAACTAGCTAGCAACTTTAGAGAGGTAATATCATTGATTTCTAGAATGATGTTTAGCTCTATGATACCCCATTAAATTAGGACCAAGCCCTAATTCCAATCAAGCTAATCATTGATCAACATTTTGGTCCTAGGTTATCCGGCTTCATAACTAGTGATGGTCATAGATGAAAATGGAAGATTTATCCTTGTTCAAGACCTATCAAGATATCAAATACATGCTACAAAATTCTTATTAAATATTCTTAGAATACATTTTATATATGCTATTCCTCTTAATGACAAAGTTATCTAGAAACTAAACCAAAGTAACATGTTCAGTATCAAATATTACTACTATGTTAGGACCACCCTCCATGTGCATGGTTTCCCTACTAAAGAAGTTTGGGTTGAAAATCTCATTCCCAAAATTGTAATCTTCTATTGTCTTGTTATTCAAAATAGAATTCTAACTCTTGACAATCTTCAAGCCAAAGGTCTTGTTATCACTAATAGTTGTTATTTCTAAAATAATAATCTTGATATCGTTCAATACATATTTTTAGAGTGACCTTACTCCTTAGTTCTCCATTTTATTTTCTCTTTTATAATATTAGTTAGGCCCACCCTCACTCCATCGTAGATCTCTACATCCAATGGTATACTTATTTTTCTTGTTTGGAATTGAAAGTTATTTGGTATTTCATACTTCTCCACTATCTTTGGATCATATTGAATGAAATAAATAATAGATATTTTTACAATTCTTCCAAATATTATTCTTTCATTAGGAAAATTTTCTTGTATTTTTCCTCAAAAAACTCTTCTATTGTGCCCCAAAATTATGCTCCCACCCTGAAGATAGGAGTGGATATTTTAACATCTTTATTTCATATTCCCCCTCAGGATCCATTCCTTAGATCTTCGATGAATATACCTCAAATTTCTTAGGAGCCTCCTCCTTTAGGTTGGATCAAATTTAAATGTGATGGAGAAGAAAAGGGGAATTTGGGTAGAGTGGGAGTAGGAGGTATTTTTCATGATAATATGAGCAACATATTATTGGACTTTGCTAAAAATATATAAATCTAAACAAACAATTTCGTAGAGGCAAGAGCACTTTTTTAAGACCTTAACCTTTTTATTGATTTCCCTTGCTCAAATTTAATCATAGAATGGCAACCTCTTAATCTTATTAATCCACTAAAAAATGAGACCCAATCCAATTGGAGGACTTAGAATCTCATTGAATAATCCAAGAGAATCATCAAAAGGAAGAGCAAAATCTTGATTCATCATGTCTATCGTGAAGGTAATTGGGTTGTTGATGTACTGGACAATATTAGGGTCTCCTAGGAAGATATTCTAGTGCAGCATTACATCTTCTCTCATGAAATCCTTCTTGTTCATGTGGAAGATATCAAATCAAGTCAGAGATTTAGTTTTTGAGTTAATCATTGCCCTGGGATGTCCTGAATGAAATATTATATCAATTTTGAAAACATTCCTTTATTAAATATTATTTAATTTGAAGAGAAATAAAACTTTTAATTTTAATATTTATGTTTACATGGAAAATTTGAGTAGTTCTAAGTGTGAAAACATTGGAGTCTTAAATAGAAGCCCAACATTTTTTAATATTGAAAGGGATAAAGTATACACCATACTTTATTGATATGGTCGGATACCAATATATAGGATACACAATATCCTCCATGAGAGTCATTTAATTGCATGAATAACGTTATAAATTATTTTTTTATGTTCATAATCACATTAAATAAAAAATAAAAAAATCTTACATGAATCTTTAGTATTACTATTAATTTTTAAACCCTTTTATTTGGTATGTTTTATAAATAATAAAGTGATTTAATAATTTTTTGTCATATTATTTTTATGTTATTTAATTATTTATTATGATAAATAAAAACAATAATAAGTTTATTTTAATTAATTAAAAATAAATTTATTAGATGTTATGATTTATCTATTACATTGTAATTTTTATTACAGTACAATAATTATATAATAGATAAAATATAAAAATAACTTAAGAATAATTATATAACATAAGAAGGTGACAAGAATACGCAGTTATTTCACGTGTCCACCATGTGGCAGAGGAGTAGGAGTAGAATAGTGGATATTATTAAGGAGGATGACAACTCTATCAGGAAGAGTGAGGAAATTCGATTGGAGGTTGTCAATTTCTTTAGTTCTCTTCTTTGTCCTCCTGAATCAAGATTTGACGATAGAACGTGTTATGTTAGATGTAATTCCTACGTTGGTGATGGAGGTCTCGCTCATAGATGATAAAATACTTAATGTTGTTAAGGATCTGGGGCCTTTAAAGGCTTTGAGGCCTGATGGATTTCCACCATTGTTCTTTCAAAAATATTGGAATATTTATGGGTCTAAGATGGCGAAGGCTTTGAGAGAAGCCCAAATATTGGCGAAGATTCGTAAATATTTAAATGCCACATTGATTGCCTTAATTCTGAAAAAGGATTCAGCCTCGTCATTTAAGGATTTTAGACCAATAATTTTGTGCAATTCTTTATATAAATTTCTCTCTAAGGCTCTGTCTAACAAACTCAAGGGGCTACTTCCAAATCTCATTGATATGGCTCAAAGAGTCTTTGTTCCAGGTAGATAAATATTATATGGCACTATTGTCATGCATGAGCTTTTTCATTCGGTTAAGTACAGTGGTAGAGAGGCTTTCCTTTTAAAGCTCGACATTAGTAAGGCTTATGACAAAGTGACGTGGCCATTCTTACAAGAGGTGATGAGGAAGTTTGGCTTCAATGATCGGTGGGTCACCCTTATTTCGGCTTGCATTTCTTCATTTTGGTGCTCCATTCTAGTGAATAGATCGGTGTCTGGATTTTTTAAGTCTCACCGTGATTTGAGGTAATGCGGTCCTCTTTTCCCATTCCTCTTACTCTTTGTGGTGGAGGCTTTGGGCAGAGCGATTGGAAGGATGAGAGGGGAGGTGGATCTTCGTCCAGCTCTCCCATGTCCACCTGTATCTCATCACCAATTTTTTGATGACACTCTGATTTCTAGTGGTGCATTGGTAATTTTTTCCCAGGATATTAAAAATATATTATTGTGCTATGAGAGGGTTGTTGGTCAGGAGATCATATTTTTGAAGAGCTTTCTCTACTTTTTTAACTTTGAAATCCAAGCAATCAAATATTGTGAATATACTCAATTTTTGTATTGCCACATTGCCAGTGACCTATCTTGTACTACCTCTCTTCATGGGGAGAATGAAAGACTCACTATGGGACCATTTGATTGAAATAATCCAATGTAAACTAGCCTCTTGGAAAGGGGTCTTGCTGAGCCAATCAGGTAATGCGGTACTTGTTCAAAGTACGCTCCAGATCATACCCATTTATTTCATGTCCTTATTCATGCTCCCTACTAAAGTAATGGATAAAATTGATCATATTTGTAAAATGTTCCTTTGGGCTGGATCAGATTTAAAATGTAAGTACCACTTGGTTTCTTGGGATCAGATTTGCAAGAGGAGAAAGGATGGAGGTTTTAATTTGAAAAGAGCATCACTTATGAATAGAGCCCTGATTGGTAAATCAGGGTGGTTGGTTGCTTCGAACGCTGAGAGACCTTGGTGTTCTATCCTTAAATTGAAATACAGATTTAATTATTTCTTGTCAGACAAACTCTCCCTGAGAGGCTCCATTTTTTGGAGAAGCTTAATGAAGATCAAGAACTTTGTGAAAGCTAAAAGTAGGTGGATCAATGGTGATGGGAGAAATGTCATGTTTTGGGAAGACCATTGTGTAGACACCAAAATCCAGCCACTTGTAAGTCATCTATACCTTCCTGTCAGCCACGCGTCAGTTATCCATCCTTCCCACCATTATTTGGCCCAAATCCACATCTTCCCGCCATTATTTGGCCCAAATCCACACCTTCCCACCATTATTTGGCCCAATTTCACCTTTCTCGCCATTTTTCATCCCCAAATTTATTTAAATTATTATTTATATATATATTTTAATATTTTAATATATTTTAATATATATATAAATATAGTTTAAGTGATTTAATCTAAGTCGTCCATCCTTCATTTAATCTCATCCGTCCATCCATCTTAATCCGTTTCACAACCTAGATTTATTCTCTACCCTTGGATCCACTTTAATCTTAGCCACACATTCAAAGTGTCATTAAAACCCTAAAGTGTGCCCTAAGAGTGGATTATAAATTGAGTCACTTTGATGGCTCAAACCCTATCTTCTTCTCCTATATTTGCTATCTTTGCTATCTTTTGGACCTATCTCTTCTATTTTCATCTATCTCTTTAGCTATCCATCACCGCATCCTTTTTTCCGCATCCATCGCCGCATCCATCACCGCATCTGTCACCAACTTCATCACAATCTCTTCTGCAGCACTCTGCAGAATTCCACATTCTTGTCGCAAGTGCCCGTGGGTGTTTACCCGTAGCCATAGACATAGACCGACGTCTGAAACCCTGATTCAGAAGCACATGGGCATTCAACGAGTGCACCAGGGCACCTTCTGCAGTTGATTTGATAGCCACATTACTTCCAGGTGCCGCTTGGTCTAGCCGCGTTAACAGAGAACAGGTATAAATAAGCTTAAAGCAAGTAACTTCTTTTCTTTTATTAATCTGTTGTTGAATTCTTGCATTCTATTTTTTTAGGGTTTTAAATTGTTTCTAAGGGCTCACACAGTGGAGCCCTCTTATTAATTTCTAACTCCTTGATAGTGTTAATGTGTGCAGGATTTTAATGGCAGATCTGGTGTGTTGATAGCAGTTGTTTAAGCTGGAGTGGGGTTTTCCCTTCCATTTCGCCCATCCTTTCTTCCATAAGTCGACAATGAATTTCGAAGACTTATTCACCCCGCTCCATAATCCATATGATCCGGATAAGCCTAAGAAATGTGTCTTTGGTGTTACCTCAGGCAAACTCCTAGGTTTTATTATCTCTAAATGAGGTATTGAGGTGGACCCAAACAAGGTCAAAGCCATTATGGAAATGTGTCCCCCAACTAATTTGAAGGATTTGCGTAGTTTACAAGGAAAGATTAATTCAATCCGTCGCTTTATTGCACAACTTTCTGATAAATGTAGGCCATTTTGCCACCTACTACAAAAGGGGGTACAATTTTCATGGACAGATGAGTGTCAGAAAAGCCTTTGATGACATCAAGAAGTACTTAGCATCTCCGCTAGTCTTAGCTCTGCCTTGTCGAGATCCCTTCCTTACGAATTTCTTTGCAGGAATTTATCGATGATGATACTGATAGACAAGCACGTCTTGATCAAATCACACTCATAGATGAAAAACGAATCAATGCTTTAGAGCATTTGCAAGTTTATGAAGACCGATTGAAACATTCTTACAATGCCAAAGTTCATCTAAGAGAATTTCAAGTAGGAGATATTGTCCTTAAAGAGAATCAACAAAACACCAATGCATTGCCGCATCTTCGACATAAATTCATGGCTAATTGGTTAGGTCCATATATGGTCACTGAAAAAGTGGGTAATGGAACTTATAGACTTTCCAGTTTAGAGGGAGAGGAAGAACCCGAACCACTTAATGTTATACACTTGAGGGCATTCTACGCATAGTTTGAATTTTATATGTACATATATACATGGCTTGTACAACAAAAAAAAAAAAACAAATAAAATAAAAAGAATTCGCATTTCATTGTTAGTTGCATACATCTCATTCAAAAACATTGCATTTCATGTGCATACATCTCATTGAAAACCATAACATTTCATTTCCAGCCATAGTTGCATATCATGTTAGAGACCATTCTATCTTTTGGATATAAAATTTGGTCAAGAAAAAGTCATGTTGCCTTAATCAGAGGCACCGTCATAAAATCCATCAAACCGAATTGTCATTCGTACACCCATTTTCCATTTGCACATATTTACATTGCCAAAATGTTTTCAGTCACTCAGCCATTCCTAGTGTTTTAAGCAAACTTTGAAATGCATGTCAAATTTATCTAGGGCCATATCACAAATTACACTAAATAAAATCCTGAGTATTGGGAAATGATTTCAAAAGCGGTCTTGAAACTATCACATTTTCACATCTTAAAAACATCTTGTGTCAAAGAGAGATAACACCATCCTTGGGTTGTGCCTTGAAGTGAAAATGGTAATCCTTGTTTGTCCTATCATGCAAACATAGTCCATAAAATAGTGGTTCTTACCACTATCACAAGCAATCACAAAATATAAATATAAACCGAGTAGTAAGGATAGGGTAAAATTCTCATCATACTTTGGTTGAGAATCTGATTCCCCAAAGCTCTAATGAAATGAACATTTTTCACACACCATTGATCCCAAATAAGTTGTAAGGATCGTACTACTTGTCCAGTCAGACGGATAGGTAGTCATCCCAAAGGCTTACAAAGGTCTAAAACAACATGGACTATGGAGTTAACCTTCACCGGGGCTATAGACGCTTGACTGGCAGTGGAGTATACTCATTGCGTGGTGACATGTCTCTCCTAAAAAAGAGACCTTTGAATGCTCATACGGACAAACTAGCTTCGGGGTCTTCTCCATAACAGGGTTACCTAATTTATGCAAGATGAGGTTAATGAACACACTTGCACACACACAGGTTTTTGATTGCCTAGATTCACTACCATGCTTTTGATTTGGTTAATGAACTCGCATGCACACACATTTGGTCCTAGTTGAATTAGGCAGTATTAGTAAGTTTGTTTGATACCACTAGCATGTTTGAGTCTTTGTAAAACAGTCTTCCTCCATATCTTCTTCCATATCACCCTCCATATCTTCTTCCATATTCATGTCATTCCATACGTCATCTATTCACAAGCCACCAAGTTCGGTGCCCCTTATTAAACAATTATGATAATAGTTGGCTAAATCTAACTATCTAAAAGTATGAGTGCTTCTTAGTGCATATTTCATTTACTTAGTCTTGCATTAATCATCCATAGATTTACATATCATTTACTTAGTCTTGCATTAATCATTCATAGATTTGTATGTTATATACTTAGTCTCACATTAATCATCTATAATTTTGCATTCCATTCCATCACATATGCATCAAAAACATTAAAACATATAAAAACATGCATCACAAAAACATAGGCATTCACACAAAAGAGAGTAAAACACCAAATAAATAAAAGCCATGTATATATATATATGTATAAAGGTCAAACTGTACAATGAATTCCAAAAGGCTACAATATACAATAGAGCACCAAGGCTCATAAAGAGTGCATCTAAGCACTAAGATAACCATCAAAAGAGGACCCCTGAGACCTAGTAGGAGCCCTAGACCTAGTGGTGTGCCTAGAGGTACCCCTCATCCGCACGAACTACCTCCAATCGGGCTGCCTCCGCTAGTCCCACTGCCTCCAATATCTCCCAGTCTGCCTGGGACAATGACCTCCTCATCCCCGGAATGATAAGGGAGAACCGGTGTCGTGCCTCTAACACCCTATGCTGCAAAACAACAAAACAAAAATTTGTTACAAATTTTTCTGGGAAAAAAAAAAAATACATAATAAGTACTTGCTTAAATGAACAAATACCTCGGCTGGCTGCACTGGCGCGTCCGCTCCCATCTCCGCCATAGCTCCCGCGTGCTTCACTCTCCCACACAACCTTTCACTCCACTTCACCCCACTCCCTCAGACGCACTTCTCTCAAGCTCGAACGCACAAATGAGCGAAATTCTCACCGAAACTGTTTAAATAGCTAGTTTTGGTACCCTGAAATGCAGTGGGGCATTTCATGGCGCATTTAGACATAGTCTTGCATTTTTAGAGCACCTAAACACCGGCGGGCATCTCTGCCACCCCGAAATGCACACCGACGCTTGGTGTCAGTATTGAATAAAGGAACAAAACTTGCAAAATTGAAGCTACCTCCTCCAAATTTCATCAAATTGCATTCATCCATTCTTCTTATCATAATAAAACATTTTGTGAAGGTTACAACAGTTTTGGACACAAATTTTGTCATTTCGCTCAAAAAGCGCATCATTAATCATTGTTTTACAAATTGGGCTAAAAACATTCAAAACCTTCACAAAATTAACCACATTCATCAATTCTTCTGATCTATCATCAACTTCATTCATTCTTCTTTCATCATGCATATTTTTGACAAATAAAATTAAAGTAAACCTCGTATCTAGTGGTATATTCTATCACCTTGGCGATTGCAGCGATTTGAATCCATGCAATTCGGTAAGAGGATTAAACCACCATAAGGACACTTACCATTTATCATCATCAATTATTTCACTGTTTGAAAATTGGAAATCAATTTTGGGTATTCTACTTTTCAAGTGACCTCATACCAAGATTAATTTGCTCAACAATTGTCATTGATGTCCTAGTTCATGGGGCCTTAAACATGGACAATCTTTAATATCATCATTATTTTGAGTCTTGCTAGAGATTGAGGCTACCTAGGTTGATTGGTTCCGACCCGAGGAATTATCCATATAGTCACTAGGAGCATCTCTCGAGTTCGGACTCTTTCATGCATATTTCATCTCTCGCATATCAATGGCGCCAACAAGGCAATTTCATCAACGATACGGATTCACACACGGGAGTTGGGGCATCCGTTATCAATTTCTAATTTTCCTATAATGGAATTCATCTTACATGATCATGGAGTTTACAGTTTGGCAAAAATCCCTTTATAACCGTTGGGGTAGAAAATGGTCCATCTTTCACATCACTCATATTCTTTTCTGGTTTGTACACCAACCCCTTTTCTGTTGGGACATAAACAGATGGTTCATACACCAACCCATTTTTTTTCACCGTTGGGGCAAAAACGGTTCATTTTCTTCCGAATTTCTTCCAATTGGCTTGTGAGAACCATTCTCGCTCGCCAATTGAGGGGGTAAGCTGAAAATTTTTAAATATTCTTTTATTTCTTTGGTCTTCAAAGTTGTGCTTTAGTCTTGAGAGAGAGTTGCGTCTGATCCAGCTTTTCAGGTGTCTTAAGTTTTTGTGCTGCATTGTGTCTTCACACAAGGCAGCTCAAAAAGGGGCATCTGTAGACACCAAAATCTAGCCACTTGTAAGTCATCTATACCTTCTTGTCAGCCACACATCGGTTATCCATCCTTCCCACCATTATTTGGCCCAAATCCACATCTTCCCGCCATTATTTGGCCCAAATCCACACCTTCCCGCCATTATTTGGCCCAATTTCACCTTTCTCGCCATTTTTCATCCCCAAATTTATTTAAATTATTATTTATATATATATTTTAATATTTTAATATATTTTAATATATATATATATATAAATATAGTTTAAGTGATTTAATCTAAGACGTCCATCCTTCATTTAATCTCATCCGTCCATCCATCTTAATCCGTTTCACAACCTAGATTTATTCTCTACCCTTGGATCCACTTTAATCTTAGCCACACATTCAAAGTGTCGTTAAAACCCTAAAGTGTGCCCTAAGAGTGGATTATAAATTGAGTCACTTTGATGGCTCAAACCCTATCTTCTTCTCCTATCTTTGCTATCTTTGCTATCTTTTGGACCTATCTCTTCTATTTTCATCTATCTCTTCAGCTATCCATCGCCGCATCCTTTTTGCTGCATCCATCGCCGCATCCATCGCCGCATCTATCGCCAACTTCACCGCCATCTCTTCTGTAGAACTCTGCAGAATTCCACATTCTTGTCGCAAGTGCCCACGAGCGTTTACCCGTAGCCACAGACGTAGACCGGTGTCTGAAACCCTGATTCAGAAGCACGCGGGTGTTCAGCGAGTGCACCAGGGTGCCTTCTGCAGCAGATTTGACAGCCACATTACTTCCAGGTGTCGCTTGGTCTAGCCGCGTTAACAGAGAATAGGTATAAATCAGCTTAAAGCAAGTAACTTCTTTTCTTTTATTAATTTGTTTTTGAATTCCTGCATTCTATTTTTCTAGGGTTTTAAATTTTTTCTGAGGGCTCACACAGTGGAGCCCTCTTATTAATTTCTAACTCCTTGATAGTGTTAATGTGTGTAGGATTTTAATGGTAGATCTGGTGTGTTGATAGCAGTTGTTTAAGCTGGAGTGGTCCGAGCTACAGGATACAACAAAGCCCACTCACCTTGTTGGGGTTAAAGATATATTCTTCGGAGACGCCACCCATTGTGCCAGCTAGGGTTTCGGAGAACCCTAGCACAAACTGTAATTTTTGTATCACGAAAAGGGTTACAGGCCCTGTTGTACTCAAAAGGAGTTTTTAAACTCCGTTGATTAATAAAAATCGTTTGTTTTGTACAACTGTGTTCTGTATTACTTTTTATCATGACTTATTTATCTTTTGTTTGGCGTTGTATCTTTAATCTACATATTGGTTGAGGTAAGAGCCATTATTGGATGACCCAAATCTCAGGGCTCTTGCTTTGAAATCGATGGAGGAAGACAAAATTTGGGTTTCCCAATATATGCCTATTGTCAATGGTAGGCATTTGTGGAATTATAATTCCTATTGTATGTCCAACCAAAATTATTTGGTCAGTTGGTAAAGACTTTTAGTGGAACTTAACAGGTATGCGATTAGACAAGACGATTCCAGAGACCGTTTGATTTGGAGCAAGGAAGTTGAAGATGATTTTAATATGAAATCAGCTTATTCCTTCTTTATCCCAAAATATGAGGCTCCTTTTCCAGTGAATCATATTTGGATTAAATTACTAATCCCAAAGATCAATATTTATTTTTGGCTGATGGCTCAAAATAAAATACTTTATTTGGAGAATCTTCGAAAGAGGGGTCATATTATGGTGAACAAATGCTATCTGTGCAAATCAGACTGGGAATCCATGCAACATATGCTTCTTAGCTACCCGTTCACATGGCAGGTATTTATGTTCATTTCCAATTGGTTTAACATTTATTGGGTGTTTCTAGGAACATTTATGGATAACATCCTTCAATGGTGTTCGTCGTTCGTATCCCAATGGCTATCTTGGTTGTGGAAAATTATGCTTCCCCATGCATGGTTGGGGGTGTGGAAAGAATGGAATACCCGTGCTTTTAATTACATTGAGACCGATGCTTTCAGGGTGGGTACTAAGATCAGTAGCAGAGCATCGGAGAATGTCTTGGGTGCCTTTGTGGGTAAACGGCCCAAGGTGCCCTCCTCCTCCAAAGAAGTTGATTTGGAATTTAAATTGGGTTGGAGCCCTCTTCCTCGGCCCCCCGAACCTGATCCTAGAGCAGGAATTAAGTGGGCCCATCCAACTCCTAATTGGCTAAAAATCAACTTCGATGGGGCCTCAAAGGGTAACCTCAGTAAGGTTGGAGCAGGTGGAGTTGTGCAAAACAAGAATGGCAACATCCTATTGGAATTTACTGAACCCCTTGATTTCCAATCTTCACACTTCATGGAGGCTTGCGCAGCTTATATGGGGGTGAAATTTTTAGCGGATGCTGGCTATCAGAATGTGGAAATCGAAGGTTACTCATTGAACATAATCAAGATGCTCAAATGGGAGTGTACACCTAGATAGAATGTTCTGAATCTTATTGCTGAAGCTAGGAGATTATTGTATGCTTTTGAACAGGGGAACATTCACCATGTGTTGGTGACATCCTCTTGGAATTTATTGAACCCCTTGATTCCCAATATTCACACTTCATGGAGGCTCGCGTAGCTTATATGGGGGTGAAATTGTTAGCGGATGTTGGCTATCAGAATGTAGAAATCGAAGGTTACTCATTGAACATAATCAAGATGCTCAAAGGGGAGTGTACACCTAGCTGGAACGTTCTTAATCTTATTGTCGAAGCTAGGACATTGCTGTACACTTTAGAACAGGTGAACATTCACCATGTGTTGCGTGAGGGGAATGCACTGGCCGATATGCTGGCCAACCATGGTGTCCACTATGCTACTTTTTCGATGTGGAAAAATGATGTCTCGAATAACTTAGTCTCCCTTGATAGGAAAGAGGCTCATGATGTTTTGTTTTTATAAGGAGGATTCGGACATCCCTTTGGCTCTTATTGGAAGGTGTGTTCGGTCTTGCTTTACCCTTTGATCGGAGTTTTTTAGAGTTTGTTTTACCCTCAAAGCGTTGTGTATTTCTATGTTCTCTTCGAAATCATTATGGTTATTAAGAATTACTCTCTCGGTTATTCCTAATGGGTTAAATATTTTGGATATTGTTATTATGGTTGAGAGTTTGGTTGTATGTATAAGGTTGTGGGAACCCTTTCAAAACCCTCTCTTTAAATTAATACAAAAAAAAAAAATTATATAACATAAGAAACTCATAATAAAAAATAAATATTACAACTATATTTATTATATATGTAAACTTAAATATATGCTTTTAGACCAACTAAAATAATAAAATATTATATTATTATTATTAAACTATTTAGATCAACATTTACTAGTTAGATACATAAGCTCTTTATGCCCAAGATTTTGACCTAAGCCTTCTACATAGAATACAACTTTTATCAAGCATTTGAGGTTGGATCAATAAAATTTACATATATAATACTTTTTTGTAGAAACCCATTGTAGCTAAATTTTATAATCTATCTTAATTGATTCTTAAAATATTTTTATAATTTTTAATTAATCATATGAAAGCCATTATGTTATATATATTTGTCTAAAAAAATACTTTTTGAAATCTAATGGTGCTAAATTCTGTATTTTCATATAGTTAATCCTTAAAATATTCTTATAAGTTTTATTTACTCATACATGTCATATGAAAAACCATTATATTCTTTAAATATCATAATTTGTTTGATACATAGAGGAATATGTAACTACCTTTACTTCAAATATCTTATTATTATAATTTCAAATTACATTATTCATATAGTAAAATATTTATTTTAAATTTTATGTTAAGCTATGGTGTGAAATTAATTGACTTATTCTCACCCTTTTAATACATTAGTAATTACCCTCGTAGATGAGTTTCGCTATTATATGAGGCATAAGTAATGGATTTCATGATCTAATAAACATATTTTTCAATTCATTATATGGGTTAGAAGCAGGTCATATATGTTGTATATCTTTTTAGAAGATACACATATATTATCTCACAAGATATGTTTCCTCCTTGGAATTTGAGGTATTTAACTACTTGAAAATGTATGAAGTAATATTTGAGACACATTTGTAGTACTCATTATTCTATAAATATGGTGACCCATGGTAGAGGACTACCTTCAGCATATAAATAATTTATTATATATGTATAGTATTTATTATTATTATTATTCGATAGTAATAACTTTGCATGTTCTTTTGATATAAACTTTTCCACGAAAGTCTTCTAAGGTGGGAAGGAAGAAAGATGTGGAGAAACTTAAAATTGAGGGGGAGTCCTTGGTTGAGTCAAGGTTGGTTAGGCCCATTGATTCTCATTTTCCCACCCCTCATAAATGATTTTTTTATCTTGGAATGTGAGGGGATTGAATATCATCCCTCAACAAAAATATATTCACGAGTTGATTAAGATGCATAAGCCTGATATTGTTTTCTACAGGAGTAAAAATTATTAGTTGATTATTTGTTTAGTATTGCTTCCAATTTGTGGGCTTGTTGTCAATGTTAGTGTATTGGTGCCCAGGGTAGTGCTAGAGGTATTGTCAACTTTTGGAATCCTTAGAAGCTCTCTTATATATGGTGGGTTTCTAATAAATTTTCTCTCTATGAATGCTTCTTGTAAGGAGTCAGGTGAAGTGGTCTTATTAACTAATGTTTATGCTCCCTCTGATCTTACTGGGAAAATTTATCTTTGGAATCATATTCGGATGGTGTGGTTAATGGCTCCTCACTATTCTTGGATTTTTGCTAGATATTTTAATGCTATCACCAATTTGGAGGAGAAAAGAGGTGCTGTGGGTTCTATTGTACAGGTATCTTTGGCCCTTAATGATAATATATTTTTCTTAAACCTTATGGATATTAAACCTGGTAATGGTATGTTTACTTGGAGTAATAGGAGATGTGGTACTGAGGCTAATTCTAAGAGATTGGATTATTTTCTGGTTTATTCTTTCTAGATCAGTAATAATTAGCAAATCATCTTAGAAATTTTGTATTGGAGATGTTCTGATCATTGGCCTATAAATCTAAATACCATTTGCCAGGGCATTTATAGGAAACTCTGCTTTAAATTTCAATTAATGTAGCTCTAGGTACCTTCTCTGCATGATCAAATGAGAGTTTAATGCTTACATGGTAGGCATGCTCATGGAATTGTTATGTTCTCTTTTGTTAAGAGTCTTCAATATAGACCTATTATACTATGTAATTCCTAAGCGAGAAGAAGCCAATTATATGGATATTTTTAGACCTATTATACTATGTAATGTGGTGTACAAAATTATTTTGAAGTTGATTGTTGAGAAACTTAAGCCTTGGCTCAGTAAGATTATTTTTTATAAATAAGGAGGTTAGGTGGTGGGTAAACAAATCCTTGATGATGTGGCTATTGTTGTTGAGGCCATTCATTCTATGGAAATTTCTACAAAAAAGGCTATGTTTATAAAATTGGATATGGCTAAGGCTTATGATAGGGTTAAATGGTCTTTCTTAAGTAGAATTCTCCTTGATTTTGGTTTCAACTCCAACTGGGTTAGTTGGGTGATGAGCTATATTACGTCTCCATCCTATTTTGTCCTTATCAATGGTGAGTCTTCTACTTTATTTAGAGGTATTTTTTAGGGGTATCCTTTGTCTCATTATTTGTTTATTATTATGGCTATGAGTTTGGGTAGACTTCTCAAATTGTATGTTAGTTAGGGGTTGATTCATGGTTGGAGGTGGGGTAATATTTTACATGTGCATTCTCATCTTCAATTTATGGATGATACTGATCTTATGGGTCTTACCTCTATTAAGGAAGAAACTAATTTTAGAATATATTTGGATATTTATTTTTCTACTTTGAGGTAAAATATAAATAAGGGGAAATCCTCCATTTTATTTTTCAATACTAATCCTCTTATACAATCAAGAATTGCTCAGATTCTTCAGTTTCAAATTGAAGCTCTTCCTTTAACTTGTTTGAGAATTTCTCTTTCTATGGGCCCTCTATTTTGAGGTATCTAGAATAATATTTTTAATAAATTTTGGGCTAAAGTCTCTCATTGGACTATTAAGTGGCTTTATTTTGCTGGAAGAGTGTTGCTTCTTAAGTTGGTGGTTCAAGATTTATGTATTTATCAGTGAATTATTCAGGTCACTCTTGCTTGTTTTATTCATGATCTTGAATCTCTGTCTTGAATCTCTTGTCTAGTTAAGTAGGAGACTATTTGTAGACCGACACAATAATGTGGTTTGGGTATTCATTTGACTTTTCTTTATGGTCAAGCTTTGGTAGCCAATATTTATTGGAGATGGTGCATTTCTCAAAACCATGCTTGGGCTAAAATTATTTCCTTTAAATATATTAATGGTGTTGAGGGCTCTCAGATACCTAGATATAGTTTTCTGGTAAAGTCTTTGTGATCTAGAACACTCTTAAGAAGGGAATGACTCTTGTTAATCTAGGATTATTCTAGATTTATCTCAAAGGATCGAAAAATATTTTCTAAAATGATTTTTAGAATGGTTTTTCTACAATTTCATCTATGTTTCCTCATATTCAAGAGTTGGCTCATATTTTGGCTACTAGGGAGTGCTCTTCTTTATAGGATGATGATGTTTTGGCTTGGAGTCCATATCCTAGAGCGGTTTTCTTGGTGGCTTTTGGTTATCATGTTTTAGATATGCAACATTTTGGCTTGTGGAAATAGGTTTGGAATAAGTTTGCTTGACCTAAATGCAATTTCTATTTGTGGTTGTCTACTAGAAACAAATGTATTACCTGGAATAATATCTAAAAGAGAATTTTTTAGGTTCCATTTTGTTTTCTTTGTGAGAATAGTGATGAATATTTAGTGTTTTTTATCTTATAGTGTTCGTTTGCATGGTAAATTTGGCATCTTTGGTGGAGGGTGTGGAAACAGTCTTGTTCTCATGCCTCTTTTCTTGTTGCGTTTTGGAGGATTTTAGGAAGACCTCCTACTAAGGCTTATTTTTTCTTCAAGTTGCATGGAGTATTTGGCTCGCATATATTGTATGGTAGTTTTGGCTTGAAAAAAGTAAAAAAAAAAATAATCAAGGTAGAAAGTTAAATGTTTATCAGATTTGGTAGAGGATTATTGGTATGATCCAAAAAATTGTTTCTTCTAAATGTTAGATCAGTATTACTTTAGAGCAGTCTGAGATTTTGATGATGCAAAACCTGGATTTAGTGGAGAATGGCCCTTGTCCTTCTTGGGGGATGTTTAATATTAATACTAATGGCTCTTCTATAAGGAATCATGGGTATGCAGGTATTGGTGGTGTTGCGAGAGATAGTAGTGGTGCAGCTCTTTTCATTTTCTCCTTTTATAAGGGAAAGTAAACTAATAATTATATGGAGGCCCTTGCTATTCATTTTGGTTTGGAAAAACGTTATAATTAGGGATGGTGGAAGCTAATCTATGATTCAGACTCTCAAATTATTATTAATTTGTTGAAGACTCATAATATTTATAATTTTCATTAGTAGCTGGAATTAGTGGCTCAGTATATCATTCAAATTTATCAGCACCTAGAGTATATTTCCTTTTTTCATATTCCTAGGGAATGGAATAGTGTGGCTGATTGCTTGGCAAAATGGGCTTATGATTTTTAGGAAGACTAAAATGTTAGAGAATGGGATCAACTCCCATTTTTTTGTTCTCATAATATTACTAATTTTCTTACTATAGATATGCCTAGTTGAGGCTATTTTTTGTTGGGTATCTTTTGGTCGGGTGCTCAATGGTTTTGGGTGTCTCTTTATTCTATCCCTTGTGAGGGTTATTTTTTTGGAATTCTTTGTTTCTTGTATGGTTTTATTGATTAAATAAATTTTTACCAACATAAAAATAAATAAATAAAAACTTTGCATGTTCACTATTAGTGTATGCCATATTATTCATTAATCAAGATGTATAATTAATAAAATTTAAAAAAAAATTATTTAAAATTATGGCTAATGATAGATTAAAATCGGATCAATAACATCTGAGGTGTCTCCCTCTCATGAGCCCCTAACCAAAGCAAAGATAACATTACTTTACAAAACCTATTTAGATATTCAAAGATATTTTTCGAAAAAAGTACCTTCACCACAATGATTTTTTGATAATCAAATCCTCCCTTCTGGTTCTTACATTTGGAACTCAATTATGAAAATAAGGCATATTTTTAAAGTAGGAACTGACTGACATCTTTAGAAAGGTAATAGCATTGATTTTAGAATGATGTTTAGCTCTGTGATACACTATTGATTCAAGACCAAGCCCTAATTCCAATCAAGTCAATCACTAATCAACTTTTTGGTCCTAGGGTATTTGACTTCATAACTGGTGATGGTCATAGATGACAATGTAAGCTTTATCCTTGTTCAAGACCTATCAAGAGATCAAATACATGCTATAATATCCTTATCCAATATTCCTTTTTTTTTTTAAGCGAAAAACCCTTGCGGAGCCGCCTTGGTATGAAAGACCACAAATAGGAGGTTCTACACCATCAAAGTCACCCGGGGGTCATACCTGACCCTGCCCACACAAACATTATCAATTGGATTTTAGATACCCAATTCAGCTTTTTGGTAAGGTGAAGATTTGAACCTGGGACCTCCCTTGGAGGATTGCCCTGTCCTCTCCAACTCACCTACAACACCTGGGTCTTATCTAATATTCTTTGAATACATTTTATATCTACTATTTCTCTTAATGAGAAAGTTAATTGGAATCCAAACCAAAGTAATTTGTTTAGTATTAAGTCTTTCTACTTTGTTAGTGACCACGCTCCATGTGCATGGTTTCCCTAATAAATAATTTTGGGTCAAACATTTCATTCCCAAAATTATGATCTTCTATTGGCTTGTTATTTAAAACAGAATTCTAACTCTTGACAATCTTCAAGCCAAAGGTCTTGTTATCCCTAATTGTTGTTATTTCATGCAAGTATAATATTGAAATCGTTTAGCACATATTTTTAGAGTGCCCTTAATCCTTAGTTTTTCTCTATTTTATTTTCTCTTTTTTAATATTAGTTAGGCTCAACCTCACTCCATCCTTGACATCTACCTCCAATGGTCTACTTCTTTTGCTTGTTTGGAATTGAAAGTTATTTGGTCTTTGATACTTCCCCACTATCTTTAAACCATATTGAATTAAATAAATAATAAAGCTTTTTGCAATTCCTCCAAATATTATTCTTCCATTAGGAATCTCATCTTGTATTTAACCTCAAAAAATTATTCTATTGTGCCTCAAAATGATGCTCCCACCCAGAAGAGATAAGTAGATATTTTAACATATTTGGGTCATCTTCCAACTCAGGATCCATTCCTTAGACCTTTGATGAATAGATCTTAAATTTTTTAGGAGCCTCCTTTTTTAGGTTGGATCAAAATTAAAATTGATGGAGCAACAAAATAGAATCTGGGTAGAGTGGAGTAGGAGGTCTTTTTTGTTATCGCATGAGCAACATTTTATTTGTGTTTGTTAAAAATATAGAAATCCAAACAAACATTTTCACGAAGGCAAGAGCACTTTTTTAAGACCTTAACCTTTTTATTGATTTATGTTACTCAAATTTAATCATAGAAGCAGACTCTCTTAATCTTATTAATCAACTCAAAAATGAGACCAAGACCAATTGAAGGATAAAACCTCATTGAAAAATCCAAGAGTCTCATCAAAAGGAAGAGCAAAATCTGTATTCATCACGTCTATCATGAAGGTAATTGGGTTGCTAATATTAGGGTCTCTTGGGAAGATATTTCAGTGTGGAATTATACCTTCCCCTAAGACCTCCTTTTTTCTCATGTGGAAGACATCAAATCTAGTCAAAGAGTTGGTGATGTTTTGAATGACCTATCCTCTCATAGAAATTCCACCATGATTGATTCAAGGGTTTCTCCTTTTGATTGTTCTCCTTCATAGAACTAGTGTATTGAGTTTCTAGTGGTGGCGTTGGCCTTTTTACTTCATAGATGCTTATCTTTGTTTCTTTTCTCTTCTGGTGGAGCATATCATCTTCTAAATTTTGTTAAGTTTTTTTCTATCAATAAAAAATGCTAAGCTTTGTACTATTTTGTTATTTTGCTTTTGATGTAACTTTTTTTTGGTAAAATAAAATAAAAAACAAAAATTCAAATTTATATTTGAAAAAAAAGGGCTACTAATAAAATTGTGAAAAGAAGATAAAGTTTTCTTTCCTTGAGGAAGTTGAAGGACAATTAGCATCTTCTTATTAATATTTATTTAATTTTCGAATTGATATGTTGTTAATGATTTGTTGTTGTATGCCCCTTTATGGAGCTCTCCACAATATGAAATTTTTAATAGAGTTTTTTCTTCAATAGAATTATGATCATTTTAAAAATATATAATTTTTAAAACTTTGCTTTGTTAAATATTAATATTTATATTTAAATGGACAATCTAGATAGTTTTAAGTGTGAAGTCATTCGAATCTTTAATAGAAGTTCAAATTTTTTTAATCATGCAAGGGATAAAATTTTCTAATTAAAAATAAGTTTATTAGATACCAAGATTTATCTATTAGTGTATTTTTGGTTGTTTTAATTTTTGTGAGTTGATGTTATTTTGTTGTTAGGTTCTTAACCTGATTATGTAAGGTCGCTATGAAATTTTTTTTTTTTTTTTAAATTAATTTTTTTTAAAAACGAATAACTTCTTGTTGGATTATTTTGGTTTGATGAGACCACGATCAGAGATTTTATATCGTAATGAAAGTTAGGGTGGAGATTTGAACCTAGGACTTCCGAGGTTTGCTCTCTCCTCTCCAACTCACTCTCCAACTCACATACAACACTTGGGTAGTTAAATTGGTTGTTGATCCTACTCAAATCTTTGTTTTTTTAGGTCTCCTTGAAAATATTGTTTTATACTTGTGGGACCCACTCAAAACCCTCACTATTTAATTAATAAAAAATACATCTAAATTAAATATATTATTCATTTTTTTATTGTTTCAGCATCTCAAAACCCTCACCATTTAATTAATAAAAAATATATCTAAATTATTTATATATATATTTGGTTAATGTGAAAAAATTTAGCAAGCTCTCCTAACCCCTCTTAAAACAGATAGCTATGTTTTTAACACAACCACCACATACCCACTACTTTACACCAAACCGAAACAGCAGACCTCGCGAATAAATATATTATCGGCATCGAATATACAATGAGTATGACAATGTATTAATATATATTATCCGCTTCGAATATACAATGAGTATGACAATGTATTAATTTATAGTCAATTCTTTTAGGGTTTAATTCATACCCATAATATTTCAAAATATCATTTTCAGAAATGAGTCTTTTTCTTTGATGTTTAATTGTGTATCTTAGTCCACGATCAACCCTATTTTATTTTGGTTTCACATATCAACATTCCGAAATTTTCTTTGAGTAATATAACTCTTATAAAAATAAAAATAAAAAACATCCTAGATCTTCAAGCTCTGGTCGATCCCTGTTTAATGGCATGGACAGGCACAAAATTACCTTCTGCTTCGGTGTGGCTAGCTTAGCTTGTTATAATCTGGGAGTCATTTGGTAGACGTGGACTCCTTAATATTAAGAAGTGAAAACATCCAAGAAGTGATGTGGTGGTCCTAATATATTTTACTTGATCTACACAGTACAGCCCCTAAAATAGACATTTTCAATAGCAAGAATGTAATCGCTGATTACCATGTTATATGATTATTTTCATCTCCTTAACAGAATTATATAGGATTGATCAAATTTTAACCAGACCACCACCCAAAAACATGAATTTATATATATATAAACACAACGAGGCAGAAGCCTAACACTTGAACAATTTTTTGCTTTTTTCCATTTATTTATAGCGACAGAAATATTACATGACTAGTATTATTTATATCCGTCTGGACAATGGAGTCATGCAGTAAGTATGAAGCGGAAAAGAAGTTGCAGAAATTGTGGGTGAAGAACATATAATCTATGGGGAACAGTTGACAAAAGTGGCATTTGTTGGGGTGAATGGAGGTTGAAGTGTAAATCCAGGGAATGGTTCATAGTGAGTGAATGTGACCATCCCACCTGCTCTACGAATGATGTGGCCGTTGTTCACAAGAAGGACCTTTGAACTAGGATCGCCGTTCATAGATCGCAGCATCACCTTCAGCCGGACATCCTCAACGTCGCAGTATTTGCAGGCGTTGGTCACATGGAAGGAATAATATGTTTGACTTGCACTGACGGTGAACAAACGAGCACTGATATCTCCCAACCCACATTCAAAACATGCTGCTTCTGCCTCGTCACCAACAGTTAACAGCCCCACCATCAGTAAAAAGCACATCACAAAATTGCGCCCCGGCCCCAACTCCATAACGAAAATAATGGATTACGAACAACTCTCTTTCTCTTTTTCTTAGAAACGAAAATTGCTATGTCTCTCTTGCACTGATTGTGGATTTAAAGGGAGAGGAATGCGGTTATAAACCGTTTCAGGTACAAAATATAACCAATTCAGGTACAAAATTTAATTATATTTTTCAAAATTTGTTTGTTTTTTAAGATAAAATAAATATCACGTAATAAATTTATATAATAACAACAAATTCGTCATGCTTAGTTTTGAGATGCGTTTTATGGGAGAAAATCTTTGATAGATAGATAAACATACTAATAATAGTTGATATAATCTTAAGTTTTTAATGTAACTGATACACATATAATATCATTTGAGTTTAAAATCTATTTTCATTTTCAAAATTAAAAAGGTCTTACAGGGGTTTTAGATTAGAAGATATTGTCTTTTAAATTTTAATAAGGTCTACATAATTTATAATTTATTTAAATCAAAAATTTAAAAATTATTTTCATATTTAAAATTAAAAAGGTCTTATAGGGGTTTTAGATTAGAAGATATTATATTTTAAATTAAGGTCAATAATCTATAATTTATTTAGATCAAACATTTACTAGTTAGATACTTAAGGTCTTAATGTTTAAGATTTGAACCTAAGCCTTCTACATAGAATATAACTTGTATCAAGCATTTGAGGTTGGATGAATAAACTTTATATATATAATACTTTTTTGTAGAAACCATTGCAGCTAAATTTTATAATCTATCTTAATTTATTCTTAAAACATTCCTATAATTTTTAATTAATCATATAAAAAATCATTATCTATATATACTTGTCCAACAAAATATGTTTTTGAAATATATTGTAGCTAACTTCTATAATTTGATATAGTTAATCCTTAAAATATTCTTATAAGTTTTACTTATACATGTTATATGAAAAATCATTATATTCTTCAAATATCATAATCTTTTTTATATATATAGAGGAATTGTAACTACCTTTACTTGAACTATCTTATTATTCAAATTTCAAATAACATTATTCATATAGTCAAATATTTATTTTAAATTTTAAGTTAAGCTATGGTATGAAATTAATTGACCTATTTTGACCCATTTAATACATTAGTAATTACCTTTGTAGATGAGTTTCATTATTATATAAAGCATAAGTTATGGATTTCATGATCTAATAAACATATTTTTTAATTCATTATATGGGTTAGAAATAGGTCATATATGTTGTATATCATTTTAGAAGTCACACATATATTATCTCACAAGATATGTTTCCTCCTTGGAAGTTGAGGTATTTAACTAGTTGAAAATGTATCAATTAATATTTGAGACACATTAGTCCTTGGTCCCACTCGTGGTATTCCTCATCCCTATTAACATCGAGTTTGGGCATGTGTGTGGGAGGGCTGGTCCTCTTGCTTTCTAATCGGTGATGATGCATGTCTAGTGGTATATTCCATGATTGAAATTTTATTCCACTTTAATACATATCTATCTTGTTAGTGTAGTTTATGTATGTTTGTGAATAATCTCACATTAACTGTGTTGTGGGACTTGAGTGCTTTATAAACCCCAACACTTGCCATACTCTTTGTCAATGGGGTAGCAGGTTTAAAGGTGCAATTCCTTGGTCCCGCTTTGTGGGATTCCTCACCCCTATTAACATCGAGTTTGGGCATGTGTGTGGGGGGTTGGGCCTCCTGCTTTATAACTGGTTTATGTGATGATGTAAGTCTAGTGGCATATTCCATGATTGGAATTTAGTTCACAAAACTAAATAAAAGCTCACAAAACTACATACTCTTCCACACAATGTGCATATTTACATATTCATAAAACCTTGATAAAATCTCACAAAACTAAAAAATGCAATGTCTTACACCTTCATCTACCTACCTACTGAGTGTATGCTTTTTTTGATGTGTACCTTACTGATCTAGGATGGTAATTTGACCCTAGTTCATGCTTGCCTCAAAAGTATCTTAATTTTTTTCGTATCTAGTTTCAAAATTCTTCCATCCATTTACCACAAAATCAAATAGCTCCAAATAATCTTTCTTTGGTCTCATTTTGAAAGCAATCACAAGTTCCACTTACTGTCTTGGGAGTAAGTTTTTTATAAAAAGTCTTAAGAGATATTGGGTCTTAGAAGAGTCAAGCAAATGAATCTAGCTCTCCTTAACAAATTGGGGTGGATATTGATTTAGGAAAAATATGTTGTTTGGGTAGATATCCTTCAAAAAAAGTACCTTCACCACAATGAATTTTTGATGATGAAATCCTTCCTTCTGGTTCTTACATTTGGAACTCAATTATGAAAAATAGGCATATTTTTAAAGGAGTAACTGGCTAGCAACTTTAGAAAGGTAATAGCGTTGGTTTTTAGAATGATGTTTCTTCAATTTTATCAATAATTTTGGTGGATGCAATTTTTCTAATACAACCCTCAAATTTTAAAAGTGTCCTTCTTTTGTCTTGTTGTAGACTAAGATATCATCAAGGTATACAACTAAAAAAAAAATTAGGAATGGTTTCCACACTTTCTTCATCAATATCATGAAAATGCTTAGTGCATTGGTCAACTCAAATGGCATAACCAGCCACTCATAAAGACCATACTTTGTCTAGAATATAGTCTTCTACTCATCCTCTCATCTAATTCTAATTTGGTGATATCCACTCTTCAAATCTATTCATTCTTGGGATATAAAATATATACATGATAGTAATATTGTTGATTTCTCTTGAATCTATGCACATCCTCCACTCGCCATCTTTATTTAGAGTTAGAACAACAAGAACAACACACAAGCTCAAAATCTCTCTTATCAACCCTCTTTCCAACAAATCCTAGACTTGCTTATTCAACTCCACTAATCGCACATGATCCATCCTATGAGGTGCTTGATTCGACAAACTAGCTTCTAGAATTAGATCCATTTAATGAGAAAACCATATCACTAGTGGTAGACCAGTTGGCATATCTCCCTCTACCACAATGCTCTCATATTCCTTCAAGATTATTGCAATATTTTTAGGCTCTTCCTCTTATTCCTGTTGCTCCTTGGGAAAAAATGCATAGCACACATGTACTCCTTTTGCTTCAATAAGGAATTCATTTTCTCCCAATAGTACTAATCCACTTCTAACTTCAGCATGGGTAACCTTCAAAGGTTTGAACAACCACTTCTTCCCATATTTGATCACTGTAACATGATTTTTCCATCCATCATGTAGAGCACTCCTATCATACTACCATGGCCTTCCAAGTAGTATATGACAAGCATCCATTGGAATGACATCACACCACACTTGATATGTGTATCCCATTCTCTCAAAATATACTTTACAATGTTGATTCATCAACACTTGGTGATCCTTGTTCATCCATAAAAATTTGTATGGTTTTTTATGTGCAAAATTATGCAATGACAACTTTTCTACCATGTACGTGGAAACCAAATTATCTATGCTACCACCATATATAATAACATAATAAAACTTACCACCTTATTTTACCTTCATACAGAAAATACTCTTCTTTTCCCATAGTTCAACATTTATTTCATCCACCATGAGGACTCTCCTTTTAATCAGTTGTTCACCATCACCATAAGTAGTCCCATTATCTGAATTTGCCTCATCACTCTCTTCACCTTCAGCCACATTAACTTTATTTTTAGTTTTCTTGTTGGATTTACACTCAGGAGACTTGTGACCCTCCTTTCCACAATTTTAGCATGTGCCTCTGAACTTTGAAGACCTCTCTTGATCTCCATTAAACATTCCCTTACATTTACCAGAATGGTATTTTTCCTTGGCTTGGCTTGCTTCAGAATCATCATTGTTTCCCTTATTATTATCATTAACTTTTACCTTCCCCTTCCTTTTAGAGGATTGGGTAAATTTTTTACTAAGATTTTCTTCAGCCTTAACAACATATTGATAGGCATATTCCACTATGTTAATACTCAGCATACTCGGTTCATCTTGACTATAAAGCTTTAAAACATTAACATACCTTGATATAGTCACTCCAGTAGGCTCAAAGTGTCTCATTATGATGACTAGTCTTTGGAATTCTTCAGTGTAATACTTTACATTGCTCTCCCTTTGTCTCAAATTTAGAAATTTCTTCAAGAATGAGAGCTCATAATCCTTAGACAAGAATTGTTTCTTCAAGAATATTGATAGGCATCTTCCATTATCTTAATACTCAACATACTCGGTTCATCTTGACTAGAGAGCTTTAAACCATTAACATACCTTGACTTAGTCACTCCAGTAGGCTCAAAGTTTCCCATTTTGATGACTAGTCTTTAGAATTCTTCAGTGTAATTCTTTACACCGCTCTCCCTTTATTTCAAATTTAGAACTTTGTTCAACAATGAAAGCTCATAATCCTTAGGCAAAAACTGTTTCTTCAACTGCTTTACCATTCTATTCCAAGTCTTGATTCTGGGTATTATTTCAGACACTCTTTGCCTTTGGACCTACTTAAACTATAGAGAATAATGACCTTTAAGATTGCTCACCACCAATTTCACCCTTCTAGTTTCCTCCACACTCTCAAAATCAAATATTTTTCCATTATTATATCTAGTCTATTAGTTCTTCAGAAACAAGACTACCCTCATATGTTGGTAAATTAAACTTGGGTATATTTGCAATATTAGAAAAAATATGAATAAATATTTTGTGATCAGCATCTTCTTCTTCATCAGAAGATGATGAGCTCAATTCATCCTTAGTGGAGTCTTCACTTTCTATCGGAGTTCTCCCTCTTCTAGCAGTACCTTCCATAGCTATCACCCGAGCTTCAAGTACCTGCAATATCCTTAGTATTTTTTTATTGGCAATGGCTCCTCATTTGAGGGCTCTATGATCTCTTCCTCCTATCGTTCTACGTCTCCCTCGACCTCTTTCAGCAACTTGGTCTTCTTCTTGTGATCCTATTCCATACTGCTCATGCTCAATATCCGATATTGTTACTAAATAATAAATATCTCCCTATGAGAATATTTTTTTAGCTAACAATTTGAAGAGGCTCTATTGCAACCACAGACACAGAAAACACCCTAAGACAGACTCACTCCTAGAGAATAAGTACATAACCAAGCTCGACACAATAGGAATGAACAAATTTGGTTCTGATACCACCTAACGTAGATAAGAAGATAGATTCAGCCACAATTAATCGACCACATAGAAATTTATTCATATAGGAGAGCAATTTCAGAATAATTGAACAATACTTGATATATCCTATTACATTTCCACAACCAACGGTTGATGGAAAATTACACATATAGTACATAGAAAAAATAATAAACCCAAATACACAAGAGTGCTCAAAAAAAATAATCTTAAATACACACACAGTGCTCAGATCTTCAATAAAAATAACCCCAAACTTGCCCTACCTCTAATTATTATTCTCACATCAAAAATTTATCCACCAAACCCAAAAAAAATACCCTCCGAAAACCCAAACAAATGTCGATCCCCAAATAGAACAAATGCAGTACAAAAAAAAAACCACTATCTCAATCACCCCTTTCTTTATTTTTCCCCACTCGCCATTACCATTTGCCATTACTCCACAAAATTGAGGGGCATCCACAAAAAAATAGTAACTCAAACACCAGCCAAAGATTGAGGACTGATGAAATCTCCACTAAGAGTAATGACTGCAAATCTAAAATAGGTGCTCCAGGTGGCAAGAAAATCTAACTGCCAAATGATATTGCTAAACATGCACCCCACAATATAATGCATCTTCAATAAAACAAACTGGCATCTTCTGTAATTATTAAGAACAACTGCAATGTTGATTTTATAATAGATGCCCCTGCATCAACGGTCCTAATATATTTTACTTGATCTACACAATACAGCCCCTAAAATAGACATTTCAATAGCAAGAATGTAATCGCTGATTTCCATGCTATATGATTATTTTCATCTCCTTAACAGAATTACATAGGATTGATCAAACCTTAACCAGACCACCACCCAAAAGCATTAATTTATATATATAAACTCAACGAGGCAAAGCCTAACACTTCAACAAACATTTTCTTTTTCTTTGTTTCATTTATTTATAGCGACAGAAAGATTACATGACTAGTATTATTTATAATGGAGTCATGCAATAAGTATGAAGCGGAAAAGAAGTTGCAGAAATTGTGGGTGAAGAAAATCTTATCTATGAGGGACAGTTGACAAAAGTGGCATTTATTGGGGTGAATGGAGCTTGAAGTGTAAAGCCAGAGAATGGTTCATAGTGAGTGAATGTGACCATCCCAACTGCTCTACTAATGATGTGGCCGCCGTTCACAAGGAGGACCTTTGAACTACGATCACCGTTCATAGATTGCAGCATCACCTTCACCGCGGTTCACAAGGAGGACCTTTGAACTACGATCACCGTTCATAGATTGCAGCATCACCTTAGTAGACATTCTTAACGTCGCAGTATTTGCAGGTGTTGGTCACATGGAAGGAATAATATGTTTGACTTGCAGTGACGGTGAACAAACGAGCACTGATATCTCCCAACACACATTCAGAACATGCTGCTTCTGCTTGGTCACCAACAGTTAACAGCCGCACCGTCAGAAAAAAGCACATCACAAAATTGCGCCGCGACCCCAACTCCATAACGAAAATAATGGATTATGAACAACTTTCTTTCTCTTTTTCTTGGCAACGAAAATTGTAGTCTCTCTAGCACTGTTTCAGGTACAAAATTTAATTATATTTTTGAAAATTTGTTTGATTTTTAAGATAAAATAAATCTCAAAGTAATAAATTTATATAATAACAACAAATTCGTCCTGCTTAGTTTGGATGAGTTTATGGGAGAAAATCTTCGATAGATTCATTACCAAAAAAAAAAAAAAAATCTTTGATAGATATGTAAACATACTAATAATAGTTTGTAAAATCTTAAGTTTTTAATGTAAATGATAGACATGTAATCTAAGTTAAGTTTAAAAATTATTTTCATTTTAAAAATTAAATACTATATAGTATTATTATCTAAGAATAACTAAATTAAAAAGGTTTTATAGGGGTTTTAGATTAGAAGATACTATATTTTGAGTTTTTATAAGGTCAAGATAATTTGTTTAGATTATATATATAGAGAGGTAGTGTGAGAATCCCCTACGACCAACACACATGGTTGAACATTCTCCTCCTAACTATGATCTCTCATAAAACTGAAAGTTATGCTTATCAATAGGGAATTTAACACACAACCACCACACACTCGTCCCCTCACACACTCGTCCATGCCACGATTTGAACCTTGAACCAATGGAGTTCTTTGGACCTAGAAGTTTGTCTTGTTAGCTCACCTCCATTGTTTTAGTTGATCCTTGACATAATGAAGCTGCTTTTGGAATCTAAACATTGCTATCCCATATGTTGGATGACCCTCTTTCAACCATTGTCAAATTTTTTTTGAGGTTCCTCTTTTTTTAACAAAAAGTTTTCAAATGTGAATGGTTTGTGATGCTGCACTATCTTGATCCCCCCTTCCAACAAAATGGGAAAGTGATATGAAACTAGACCCTCCAAAATCTGAAATTTTATATTCCATTTCACAAATGCCTCCTCTAAAACCAAAAAATAATCTAACTTCACCTTCTTGCTATGTGGCTCCCTCCTCTTATTAGTCTAAGTGTAGTTGGTTCTTGCATCAACTTCACCTTATTGAGTGTTTACTTACATTTCTTAGGAATATTTGAAATTACCAAAGGAGCCTCCATTTTTATATTCATATTATTTGGACAGAATCATGCCAAATACTCATATTTATGGCAAACTCTGCACCTGAAGAACAATACCTCATAATCCAGTTGTTGAATCCAAGATAGTCCTACAAGTTCGAGTTCAACCTCTATCGACAAAGGCTAACTAAGATCCACTCCATGCATAATCTAGTATAAATAGTTGTGTTTCATTCCATTGTGTCTTTTGAAACACCCAAATATCTTCCAAGGGAATTACTGATAATTTCCAATACCTGATCACTCCAAAACTCCATTGAAAGTGCATACAAATGGATCCAAACTAGAACAGTAGTGGGTTCAATTCGAGGATCAAATCTCACTCTCCAAGGCTGAAAAAATAATCCTACCAGACCATGATTTCTCTTTTTTTATTCACCCTATTTCTATCGACAAGTGAACACAAACTAACAATAAATTATCCATTATTGATAAACCACAAAGAATACTCACCAAGAGGCTCCTAGTTTTTCCAAACCCAAGAATGCAAAAATATTAAGGTAGGTCAAATACCATTGAATTTATAGATCAAATCATGATTTGCTCTATATAAAACTATTTCTTCTACCATCCTTTGCTCATTGACAATATTTGGCCTTGATTCTTACTATGGTAAGAATCCATTAACTCGTTGAGATGTTGATATATTTCTCATAGCCATAAAGAGCATATTTAATGTAGTTTTTTGTGCTTCTTTAGTCTCTATTGAATATTTATCCTTTAAGAAATATGCAAAGAACTATGTCTCTCGAAAAGAGTATCCGAAGGTATCCTGATTGGATCCTCATGGGGCATCAATTTTGTCTTCAATTTCACAACAACCAAAAATCTCTTCGGTTACCCAACTAATATCCTCAATAATTTTTATTTAAAATTATGGTTAATGAGAGAAAAAATTGTATCAATAATATTTGAGGGGTCTCCCTCACATGAGGTCCTTCCCAAATAAAATATAACAAAACATTATAAAACCTATTTAGATATTCTAAAAAATTTGATAAAAGCTCACAAATTTGAGAAATGAAATGTCTTACACCTTCATCTACCTACCTGTTGAGCGTATGCATTATTTGGTGTGTGCCTTACTGAGTGAGGATGGTAAGTTGACCCTAGACTTTAGTTCATGCTTACATCCAAATTATCCTGATTGATTTCTTATTTACTTTAAAAACATTTGTATCCATTTACCAAAAAATCAAATACCTCCAAAGAAACTTTCTTCATTTCGGTTCTAAAATCAAGCACAAGTTCCACTTAGTGTCTCGAGAGTATGTTTATTTCAAAAAGTCTCAAGGGGTATTGGTTCTCATAATATTCAACCAAACTAGCTCTCCTTACCAAATTGGGGTGGATACTGATTTAGGAAAAAAAATTCTAGGGAGATATTCTTTGAAGAAAATACCTTCACCACAATGAATTTTTTCATGATGAAATCCCCCCTTCTAGTTCTTCCATCTGGAACTCAATTGCTTTCCCCATGAGGTCTTTGTTTTCCCAGCCCTACCAACCCATCAACGAAATAATTTATTCTACATTGAATATTGTGGCTTGCAGGGAGAAAACAATAGTTTGGAGATATAAAATTTGGTACGAAAACCCAAAATCAACAAATACCCCCAAGTTTTACATCCAAGTCATCAACAAAAACTCGACCAAAGTAGAAAATTATGTATGATACCATTATCGATAGAAGAAATATCCACTAGAAAATTATCTTGCCACACCACTAAACCATAATGAATAACTCATATGCTAGCCAATAGATCGGTTGCTCGATTACTTTCCCTGTATGTATGCCTATACTAAACCTTTTCCACATTTTGGATGTATCTCTAAACTTCCAAAATAAGGTTTGAAATAGTACAGGTAGGATATTGATTCCATTTTACCATATTTATAATATTAATGGTGTCCCCTTCAATGATTAGTTTCCTACAAATTACATAATACAATAGAGAAACTCCTTGGAACAAGGCCCTAGCTTCGATGAAGTGACTGGTTTGATGGCCTATATTATAAGAAAAGGCTACAATTATCAATTTATAATGGTTCCTTATAATCCCTCCAATACCTGAAGGACACATATTCTCTTTAGATGCACCATCAAAATTCAACTTCAGCCAACCAATTGGAGTTGGCTCCCACTTAAACCTGGATCTGTTTGGAGGCACACTAGGTCTTACTGGTTGAGGATTGGCATTGAATCCAAGAGATCTCTCCACTAGTCATTTATGCTTTGCAGTCATAACATTTAGTTTGAAGGTTCTAATATTATCCATGAAAAAATCACCCACAAATACATAACTTTAGCCAAATGAGGAACATCCTTAAAATCCCTTGAGTTTCTTTCATTCCAAATCCGCCATCAGATATGAGGAAGGCTAAATTTCCAAAACTAATGAATATGGAGATATAGGAAGGGAGAAACCAATTGGGTCAACACATCCTCTAGGCTATTGAAAATCACCCATTAGATGTTCAAATATTTAAAAAAGTATCTAAAAACATCCTACGAGAAAGGATAGCTAAAAATAAGATGAAGTGGTAATTCCATCACATTTATATTCAAGAAATAAGAATTAGACAAAATCATACATCTTTTTTTGAGATTGTCTAAAGTCAAAAATTTCCTTGTACAACCATCCAGAAGAAAATGTTGATTTTTGAAGTCAGTCCTTTCAGCCAAATTTTATCTATCGAAAACCAAGGATCAAAAGGACCATTTGTTGGAAACTAAGCAGATTTGACACAGAATTTCTCATCCTTATCTAATACCTAGATGAATCTATCTAGAATTTATCTTCTAGGAATTATAATCCATTTAATGATATTAAAATTTTTATCAAATTCCCTCATTTCCTCCACAAAAAGTCTTGGGAAGTCAAATGGTTTCCATCGGGGGCAATCTTCAATATTTTGAATAAAATCACAAACCTTATTCCCTCATAAATTATCTATAATTGGTTTTACTAAATACAGATTTTATCTTGACTCCAGCAGAACCTCAATCACCCACATATCACTCTAGAAGTCGATAAACCTACCATCTCCCAAACACCACCTACCCCCTCTACAGATATTCGATCTACACCAAATCAGGCTAGACCAGAAAAATGAAACTTATAGGGGTAACAAATCTCTAATAAATTGATTTACATAATTTATGTATTTTTCTTTGACAATATCAACCCATCCCACTTTATCCTCTTAAACCAATATCCAACCCTACTTGGTAATAAGAGATATTTTCATGGATTTCAATCTTCTAAGGCCTAAAATGCCCTCCTCCTTACTACATACTTGGTCCCACACCACTAGATGAAATTTATTTTTTTCACTTGCTCTTGACAAAAGAAATGAGTGTTGGATCTATTCTATTCTTTCAAGAATCTTACCAGGGATTCAAAATAGAGAAAGGAAATATACCAAGATGATTTGAAGGTGTAGAAACTAAAATCACATCAATTCGATTAGACTACCAAGACATGTTCTAATTGACACCCTATGGCCCCCTTGGGTAACCCTCAGAGGTTAAATAGTGGTCCTAACCACTTTTAGGATGTTCTACCCCACTTTTGGGAAGTTTTGGGCCATGTAGGCATGGTCATCCCACCCCAGGATGGCCTAATTCATGGCCATCGCACCCAAGGACAACCACCAGCAATCATCCCTAGGTGGGATGACCATGGCCTTGGATCCTTAAATAGTCAAATACGAGATAAATGACACCCATATTCTACCATTTACCTCACCCATTGAAGCATGCAAGTTTGAGGGCACATAACTTATGCCAAGTTGTAAATTAGAGGCCCAAAATGGAGATTCCTTCCCCCTCCAATGCATGGCAAGGCTTGGATAAATGGTGGCACCTGCATCGCATGCCAATTTATCTATATGATCACTTGACCTATAAAGTGGATTCATTCCACATAATTTTAGATAGGAGTCTTTGCAATATTTTTCCATGCAGTGCTATCAAGATTTATCCCCAATTCACCATGTGTTTTCCCTTGAGATCTCCATCAAGTGAAGGAGGTTTTCAAGTGATTCTAAAATGTGCAATCCATTTACAAAATTGACCCATTCGAGTGAATTAGATACTAAAACTTGATGACAATATCCCTATGAATAGTTTGGACCAAATACCAAAATAATTTGTAGCAAAAACCACCATATTTGGTGGTCATCCCACCCTAGGATGACCCCTAAATTATGACAGTCCTAAATTGATCATTCTAATATGGACATGAATTAGAGTACAATTTCTCTTCTATTTTTACTTAGATCAATTCTAGAATAGATTTTATACCTTCTGTTAAGTTTTGGTGCAATTTTGAGTTGTTTTACATCTGTTATTATGCATTTCTTGTTTTGTAGTCCTGAATGGCACACCCAAGGATGGTCATAAATCTATGTGTAATTTCATTTCTGTTCTTGATTAGATCATTTCTAGAGTATATTATATGCATGATATTAAGTTTTGGTAGCATTGAGAACAATTTCAAATCATCTATTATATGTTTCCCCTTTCAAGCTCATTATTAAATGCACCTTCATAATTTCATATTAATCTGCACATGCTATTAATCAATTTTAGTTTCTTGTGTGTATATCCAAGTATTCCAATACACGAGGAAGGAGCAATAAATCATAACAGTGATAGAACATTTCAGCAGCGGCATCATAAGCTCGCTCTTCAATCGTGAGTGTGAGGAAGGCACTACAAGCACACCTTGGTTTTCTGAAAGGATTTGATCCTTTGGGTATTGTAATGAGTTGTATCAATTGAGATACCTCAAGGGGACATTTTGTAACTACATATTTGGCAACTGCATTAATATAAATAGAACCACCCATTTCTTTCACTTATTTGTCTCTTATTCTTGCTTAAAATATCGCTTTTGTAGTGCTTAAATCAACATAGCAATGGATACATTTTATTTCCTTTTGCTATGTGCACCATTATTTTCCACTCTATAGTGATGATCATGGTGGGACATCTATCCTGTTTTATTTAGCTATGTTTTTATCCTATTTTTTCTTTTTAAATATTGTAGATTTTGGCCGTTCTAGCCTAAAACTATTCCTAATTACCTATTTGGAACACCTAGGGATGGCCACAATAGCTATCCCATCCAATGATGGCCCCAAAATTTGCAGTTGTCCCACCCCAGGACAACCACAAAATAGAGGATCTACAACTCAAAATTCTAGAAATAACAACTTCTTAGGCTTTCAAGGTAAGTAATTGCACCTTTACTTTGCATTTTTACTATTCAAAAAAGGCCAAATTTAGTTTTTCTTCCTCCCTTTGTTTGCTTGAAAGGTAGATTTCACTTTTCTTTAATCGCAAAATAACAAAAAAAGAAAAAAAATAGAAAAATAATCCAATAGGAATGCATCTATGTGGTTTGATTGTTTGCGACCTACCCAATGGGTTGGTTACCATTTAGGGCTTGCATTTTGTAGGTTCAATTTCTATCTAATATCTCTAAAAGTGAAACATTATTTTTGTATTTAGTTAAAGCTCATTGAGTGCTCTATTTATTTTACTTTCTTTAAGTATAAAATGAACCACACAAACCACATCCCATGTAAATATTAGTGAGTTGGACTTCACCCCAACCACTAATCAAGACCAACAATGGTGGGCTTCATCTCCACCCGTTGGATCGCATGATTGATATGAACCCTATTTTATTGGCCAAGGACAGCTCCAAAAACCATCTTAGCTGTCGAAAATAGTAACTAATAGATAGAGCAATACCATACATTCACATGCATGCTAGGTCTACCACGCCCACCTATGGGTAAGATCAAGAGTACACACATTGGGTAGGGCCAAATGCTCAAACTACGCCCTTAAAACCACCCTAATAGGTTACAACAACCTAAGTACCAAGATAAGTATGATACTCATCACTCAAGATGAGAAAACTTAGACTTTCCCTTCCTCATCATGGAAGGAAGGCATGAGAAAAATATTAATTATCCTTAGGTCCATTATGCTACACAAGAATGGTGTGCCTTTACTCTAGATAAGTATAAAGAATTTTTTTCTATAACTAAACCTCAATTGAATGCGACTTCCCTCGATTGAGGAAAACTCATAGTCAATATTTCAAACTATCCAGAATGAGATAGGTCTCAGGGTGATGCTACTAGGGCTCATAGGTCCCACATGGTAGAATAGATAAATCAAGTAGTTAAGAGATATGTTGAATACCAAGCGCAATTTAATTATCTTTGGTAGGATAAATAATGCTTGAACCACTTGCATCAATTAGAAAAGAAAATAATTGAGTAGCAAACCAATGAGCTATTTCAAAAGATCTTACATGAGAGAGTCCCTACCCCAATTACCCATAGATAGGGGGTTCATCATAGGTAACCTAATTTCAATAAATATAGGCCTCCTAATACAAACCAAATGTTGCCTCCTCAACCTCCTAGGCCTAATTGGGACTTGCCTCCCAGGCCAAGTATAGACCACCTTCTGCAAGTGCTAACTCCTTTAGTCTAGTTCAAGAGACACCTTACGAGGCCTACACTAAGCTTGAACCAACGAAAGAATATACTAAAGTACCTTATGGAGATAGGATGGATGACATTCATCCACCATACAATAGGGTTGATATTCCTCGCCCTCCCTCATATGATCGAAGCAAAGAAGATGAGATCAAATCCTTTTATGTGTACAAATAATTTCTAGAACACATAGAATCAATAGAGAACCAGACCTTTGGGTTTGGGTCTAAGAAACCCACTTTGCACAAACATCATAGTCAATCACTTCACCCGTAAGTACCTTCACCTCCCTATTTAAAGTGTTTCAAGATGCCCAAGCTAGATAATTTTAAATAAGAGGAAGATGCGTAGGAGCATATCACCAAATTTTTGAATCACTACTTTTGTAACTAGGAAAATGATGCCTTAATTTTGAGGAAATTTTTTCTCACCCTCTCTAGCCCTGCCATAGAGTGGTATAATTAAATCCTAAAGTACAAAGTCTACAACTTTGAAAAATTTGCAGATGTATTATTGGAACACTTCACCTTTAACACTAAGCAAAAGGTAATGTTAACTGACCTCACAAGGTTGAAACAATATGATGATGAGTCAATCATGGACTATGGAAATAGGTGGTGGACACTTCTTGCTAAGCTACCATACCTACTTCCCATGTTTTAGTTAACTCACATATTTACCAAGAGCTTCTTGAAGCCAATTTCCTTGTTGCTACAAATCCAAAAATACCCAAATCTTGAAGATGTTCTAGCACATGATAGAATAATTGAAGACATTAAAATTCAATAGGGGGAAATTGCAAAACCTAATAATAAGTAATGGACTAAGAACACAAAGAATAATCCAGTGCAACCAAAGCCGATAGTAGCAAACCAAGTTGTTATCATTATTCTAGGGCTTGTGCAACCAACGTTGCCTTAGAAGCCCAATTATAAAGCCACACCTAGAAACTACAACAAAAAAAATCAACCAAATAAATGGTAAAACCAAAAACATAACCCTAAGTGATAATTTACATCCATTATTGAGTCCATGGACTCTTTATTTGAGTGCCTCTATGTAGCTAAGGCAATTAATCTACCTAAAATTTGACCTGTATATCCTAATGCGCCAAAGTCCCCAGGATATCGTGAAGACCTATACTACAAGTACAAAGGCAAAATGGGTATGATGTGCATATGTTCTATAGGTTCAAACACCTAGTATAGGATATGATCGATAGGAATGATCTTTAGGTCGATAACACTATTGCGACAAGCAATCAAAAAATGGGTGTTTTTATAGACCCATTACCTACTCATGATGAGCATGTAAAGCTAGAACAAAAAGTGAATGAGATCCATCTATAACCCCCTAAATAAGGATTCATTATAATGGTCATCATTATGACAAGGAATAAGCATTACCCAAGTCAAGTCGCACCACCTGCAGCTTCAAGCAATATTTCTTAAACGTCACAGCCTCTACCACCTCTACTGCAAAACCTTCCACCTCATCTGGTGGTCACAATAAAGAGAAATATTACTCAAAGAATACAAATAACATCGGCTAGGCTCTCTATCTTGATCTTATTCAACAGTATCCACATCATCGAGAAGCTCTCATGGAGATCCTCAAGTTGATTGAATTGTAGCCCCAGGAGTCTAACTCCTTTAACAATTTTGTGGGTATGTTTGATAATGCACAAAACCAGTAATCACCTTTCATGAGCATGAACTTAAGCTAGTACTAAATTACATGGTGGATCCTTCCCTGCACATCATTGTATGTGTAAATGGAACACCCTACAAGAGAGTTTTGATTTATACTAGTTCTTCCAATAATATCATCACCACGACTGCTCTCAAACATCTAGGGATTCCAACATCCCATATTGTCATGTCCACATATACCCTTTGAGAATTTAATGATACCTATGGTCAATAGTTGATACCATAGTCTTACCCATTCGGGTGGTACAAAAGACCATACCAACATTGTGTCACATCTTGGAGGGTGATATGGCCTACAATATCTTGTTGAGCTGAAATTGAATTAGAGACATGAAGCGTGTGTCATCCATAGCTCTTTAATGTTTTAAGTACACATATGAAGGGAAAGTACATATTATATTTGTAGACGTTAAGCCCTTCAAATACTATAACTTGGTACAACAATTCCTCGATTTGGCCTTGCCATCAACCCATATATACTTCTAATAAAACACGTATTTCCAAGGTCTAACTCCTTCACCATCACCTTCCATTAATACATAACCATATTCTTCCATACCATACTCATCATCGACACCTCCATAAATACCTTCATCATCATCGAAACCTCTATATATGAACATGGGAAGAAGCCTATTGATGAGATCCTTCTAACCATATCTACCATATCCATAGAAGATATTCCTAGTCTAGCAGATGAGGAACCACCTCATGAGGTAAACATTGAGTCAATTCAAGCCTCATTTCCATATCATCCATATCCGTCACTACAAGTCACTATTTATCTAGCTACCATTGGCTTAGGAGAATACCTAGTAAGTAATATCACAATAACTCTTATCATTGAGACAGTGTAAAACATGGGTCGACCTCATCTTCCTATAGGTACCATCATACCTCTAGGCTTAACCCCTAATCAAATTAACTTCATTTATGGGGGTCTTGACGATGGCATAGAACCATATCAACAATAAGAAGAGGATGAAGAGCCATTTTTTGAGGACATTAATTACAAGTCTAATCCTAACTTTACCATGAGATATCTCCATCTCTAAAATTAGCATGACTATGGTTTGGGGTTGTGTGAACAAGGTACTCATATTCCTTACTAGTTGCAATATCAAATGTCATATGATAAGTCTAGTTTAGGACACAACAAGATTGTGCCTCTCAATTTCCTCACTGATAATTTAGAGCACCTGAGTATGAACTATAGGTATGAGCTTGCGTACAATCCTTGAACCAATACTAATCATGTCCATTCTTTTAGGGATTACTTCCCCACAACTATATTGAGATATATCTCATGGTTTCACTCGATATTACAAATTAGATGGAAGTTTACATACTCTTCCACACAATAGTGAGGAAGAAGATCAAGATCCTCCCTATGAATGGATAATTGACGATGATTCAGATTATGAAGTAGCACCTATCAACTCTTCTAGTTTAGATAGGGAATACGCATGAATCATCTCTTTGGATGATGAAGACAAGTTATATTTGCATGTGTTCCCATTACCTCATCCCATATGGTGATAGCTTCTACCATTAGAAGAGTAAGCTCATCCACCTTCGTACCAAAAACCTCTGGTTATTCTTCTTCCACTGCAACCACCTCCATAAGTTTGGTGATAATTTGTTGTCAATAGACCCCATCAACCACTTAGAAGGGATCATCCATCTATCAATATTATTTCCATAGATCTCTTTGCACCCTTGCATGATCTGAATAACCCATCAAAGCCACTACATATTAACTTGGAGGATATTGAATTTTATCAGGGAGGTTCTCCACCATATTCTTCCAAGTATTGTCCTGGTAATGAAATGCTACAACCATTTCATTTTGCTCCAATTTCTACTCAAGATGTCTTTCATGCTATGGTTGAGCCCGAATTTCCTATTGATGATATAAACCTAGCTGATGATATTCATTTGATCCCTACTCCATCCTAGTTGGAAGAGGGTTCTCATATGTCAATTAGGCCCACAATTGATAGTGATATCTACATAGATCCTAAAAATCCTCAATTCATCAAGTTGGGGGAAGGCTTATCACTCACCAAGAAATCTAATTTCATAGCCCTTATCAAAGAGAAGAAGGAAGATTTTGTGTGGTCTTATAAATATATGCCAAGACTAGATCCAAATTTAGTCATGCATAATCTTGTGATTTTTCCAAATGCAATGCTAGTTTAGCAAAATCTACGTAAAATGCATCCAATAGTAGCCTTAATGGTGAAATATGAGCTACAAAAGTTGTTGGATGCCAAGTTCATTATATCAATGGATTATCCACCATGGCTTTCTAATATGGTTCTATTGAGTGTTAATTTGTCATATTACAAATAATAACATGCAACTTAGAGTCTCGAACAAAAGACTCTTTCTTGCAAAGAAATAATTTATTTTATTTTCCTTCCTTTTATTATTTCTCCAAGTTTCTTTGTGAAACAACTTTTACGTATATAAAAATGAATTTCAATTTAATACATACAACTGATATATCCCAGAATAACTCAAATCCTGCAGATAGTCATGTAACAAGGGGCCTTTTTTGATTCTCAATGAACTTTATAATCTTGACTTGTTTGATTAATCAAAAATAAACAAAAATCCTTTTGATGTTCTAATATTCACAATTTATTCTAAGGTTAACCTGTTCGTTTTATCTCTATTCAATAGTTTTGTTATTTCAGTGTTAGTCTCTGACATGAAATTAAGCATATCAAGGAATAAAACAGAAACTGTTATTTTGAATCAGCTAGAAAATAATGAAGGATATTAAAATGGTTCACGATCTCCTCCCTGCAAAATCCCAAGTTAAGAGATGAAATCCCCAAAACAACCCAACCAATCAGATCAGATGCAAGACTCTAAGGAAAATAATATAACTGCATCATTCTACCATTCACCTATCGTAACCCATCCCATGGCATAAATGAAATAGATACAAGACAAAATGATGCAACGGAAAGATTGACAGTAAAACAATAGTTTTGGCTTCGATCTCCTTTTGATTTTACACACAAAAGTCGTGTTACCAAAGAAAAATCCTTTATTTCAATGAATAATGCTTTTTGTTACAGTCTCCACCTCGTATCCATCTACATTTCTACTATTTAACCTTTCTGTCGCGCATTCTCGGCTGCTCCATGACGCTTCGTTTCGACTCCGGGGACCCTTCGCTTCAATTCCCACCTTTTGGTATTCTAACCTTTGCGTGCAATCGTAACGCTCGATCTGCGGCCAGTAAATGTTGTTATGAAACGTTACTCTGGTTCTCGTCATTTCCGCCACGTGTCCTGCGTCTCCTGCACCTTTCGTAACGCTTTCCCATGGAAATCCCGACAGAATTTGCATTTGGCCTCTTCCGTTTCATAGCCGCGATAACGCGACATGTCACGAAATCGTGACATGTCGTGATATCACGACATGTTCTTGGTTCATACGCCCGTAGTAGCTCGTTGTAGCGATATCGCTATCGACTTTGCTTTGCCTTCTTTTCAAAAAGTGGTAGCGATATCGCTACCACTTTGGTTCCGAGCCTTCCTTTCAAAAAGTGGTAGCGATATCGCTACCACTTTGGTTTCGAGCCTTCCTTTCAAAAAGTGGTAGCGATATCGCTACCACTTTGGTTCCGAGCCTTCCTTCGATGAAGTGGTAGCGATATCGCTACCACTTTGGTTCCGAGCCTTCCTTCGATGAAGTGGTAGCGATATCGCTACCACTTTGGTCTCGAGCCTTTGCTTCACGAAGTGGTAGCGATTCGCTACCACTTTTCCTTCGAGCCTCCGCTTCACGAAGTGGTAGCGATTCGCTACCACCTTTCTTTCGAGCCTCCGCTTCACGAAGTGGTAGCGATTCGCTACCACTTTTCTTTCGAGCCTCCGCTTCACGAAGTGGTAGCGATTCGCTACCACCTTTCTTTCGAGCCTCCGCTTCACGAAGTGGTAGCGATTCGCTACCACTTTTCTTTCGAGCCTCCGCTTCACGAAGTGGTAGCGATTCGCTACCACCTTTCTTTCGGCAACTTGTAGCGAAATCGCTACCATTCTCAACTTTCCGTACGCTTCCAAAAAACGCGTCGCGATTTTGCAACACCTCTTTTCTTTGCCGTCGACACGTCGCGATTTCGTGACATCCTTTCTGTCCTGCTGCCGACACATCGCGATTTCATGACAGATTTCAATTTTTTTTTTTTTTAGTGATGGAGAGACAGGTCGCGATTTTGCGACATGTTGCGATATCGCGACATGTCGCGATTTCGCGACCCTTTCAACACTTAGGCATTTTTCTTCTTTTCTTCATTTTTAGCATCCGGGTCTTTGAGATCTTCCCTAAAACCTACAAAAACAAAGGTGGGTCCCCACTTCTGGGGTGTGTTGTGGATGAACCACAACAAATGGCGACTCTATTGTCAAATGCTCTTGAGCATTTTAGTAAGAACCCAACCTAACACAAATCACAAATTTGAAAACATGGGTTAGCCCATAATCAATATAACTAATGCCCAAAATCAGAAGTACATGAATTATCAGAATCATCAAGTACTAGCTCGGTGTGTGCAATGAATTCCTTTCCTTATCATTTGAATTTGATCCACATTCCATCATCGGTTTTGCATGAATGCATATGCAAAATTGTGAATGATTTGTGTATCCTACTGAATATGCCATGAGAAAATGCATAGTCACTCTTGTAGTATTATGTGCAAATATTCAAGACTGCCAAACCCTCTTAGGATCCACTAGTGAACGGTTCATTATATCCCAAAGTTGGTTATGAGTCCCTACTATCTTGAACCCATGTGCAAGTGGATGTGAAATCAGAACTTTGGGGAATCAGACTCCCAACCAACCGAGATGAGAGTTTAACCCTATCCTTACTATTCTGATTTAGAATTCTTTACCTCACTTTGAGCAAAATAACTAAACCAATTATGGAAGAAATGGTCATGCTAGTCTAACCCTCTAGACAATCAGTGGTCTTGTTTTTTTTTTAGGCAAGACATGATGCCATGCATGGGCCTATCTAACCCCATAATCCAAAACTTATCTTCATTTCTTTGGACCTTGGGGATGACTACCCATCCCTTGCAGAGGACAAGTAGTACGATCCTTACAATCCAATATAAGGATGAGATGGGAAAAATTTATTTATTTTACTTCTTGGACCTTGGGGATGACTACCCATCCCGGTTAGGGACAAATAGTACGATCCTTACAACCCAAGATTTTAAATGTAAATGGAAAATATTAATCTTGTTACTTAGACCTTGGGGATGACTACCCATCCTTTGCAGAGGATAAATAGTACGATCCTTACAATCTAAGACTTAATACGAAATGAAACATAAGAGCTTTGGGGAATCAGATTCTCAACCAACCGAGATGAGAATTTAACCCTATCCTTACTACTCTGGTTTTAGGCTTTAAGTTCTATGGAAGTGGTCAAAACCACTATTTTTAGGATCATGTTGCATAATAGGATAGACATGAAAACCATTTTCGCCCAACCTTTTCCTCCAAGTTAGGTTTTGATCATTTTGCTCAAGATCCCTTTTAATGTATGAAACTTGCTTGGTCCTAGATACTTCAAGACTCAGTTTCCAACCTTAGGATTTACTTAGATTTATGTTATAACATAACCCTAAGAGGATTCAACATACTCAAATGAATTGCACCTAAGATGCATATGCCACTACGGTGAAATGTATGAAAAGTGAGATGAACATGAATGCATTATTTCTTGAATTGCAAATGAGATGATTTGTCATGCAAAACTGAATTTTTCATGCATCACAAGCTTCAAATGATCTAAATTAACTGTTTGTATTACATGTGGAGCTTTTACAACATGATTCCAATGTTTCATATTCTCCCAATCTTAGGCATGTGTTCAACATCAAGCTTTTATTCCCTCCTTTTTTTTTTTTTTTTTATAAGGCAATGAAAAGGAAATCAAAGGAACACCACCGCCTAAATGTCCAACCTGCACACAAACGCAAAAACCCAACATTAATACAAGAAAAACCTAAAACAAAAATGAATACATACTAACATATCAAATCTGCACATCAAAAAACTAAATTATAGCATTGACACAAAACTAGATATCTCCTGAAACACACACTTAAGTATCAAATCTGCACACAAAGAAACATATCACAACATTAATACAAATCTTAGACATGTCAAAAAAAAAAATAATACACACCTAAACATGAAAAATGAAAGCAAGAAATTACAGCGTTATTACATATAATACAAAGCCCAACTACCTCATGCTTGAAAGTAATGCTTCAAGTGCAACCCATTGATAGGTAGTGCCAAATCCTTTCCATCCAAGGTTTTTAGTCTAAAACTATTTTCCCCTAGGATCTCTGAAATCTGGTAGGGACCTAACCAAAGGTAATCAAATTTATCATGTTCCCCCTTCTTCTCATGTCTTTTGTCCCATAACAGCACTAAATCTGAAATTTTAAACGCCTTGGCCTTAGACCTTTTGTCAAACCATATTTTTACAATGTCTTGGTGTTTACTAAAATGAAGCATAGCTTCATCCCTTTTTTCATCCAAGCGCATTAATTGCGTTAGTCTAGACTCAAGTTTATCATTAGTTCCAAAATAATCTTTCATGAAGTGCAGTGCTTGTAATCTGAGATTTGCAGGAAAAATGGGATCTTTTCCATAAACTAGATGGTAAGGAGATGTCCCTATTGCTTCTTTGACTCTGATTCTGTCAGCCCAAAGGGCCAACTTAAGCTTATTGTGCCAATCCCACGGATTCCTTTCCAACAACTTTTTTATGACAGTCAACAGATTCTTATTGGATGACTCGGCCAATCCATTACCTTGTGGGTAATAATTGGAGGAGAACTTTAAACTCACGCTGTTATCAAATGCCCAATTAGCAAACTCTAGAGAGGAAAAGGCCTTACCATTATCACTTACGATGGATTTAGGCATCCCGAATCTAGTGACAATGTTATCTTCTAAAAATTTAATGACCACCTCTATAGTAGCATTCTTTGTGGGGATAGCTTCGGTCCATCTCGTGCAATAATCCGTAGCCGTCATAATATATTTGTGATCATCGGATGAATTGGGGCTGATAATCCCTATAAAATCTAGGCCCCATTGCGTGAAAGGTCTGGACTCGATTACGGACTGTAAAGGCATGGAAGCGTTTCTATCTCTATTGGCTGCAGTTTGACATATGTGACATGACCTCACATGGGAATGGGCATCTTTGAATATTTGAGGCCAATAATAACCGGCTCTAAGGATTTTATGGGCTGTGGCATTAGCAGCCCCATGCCCTGTCCCATGTTTACCATGAAACTCTTCGAGTATTCGCACCGCCTCCTCTTGATCAATGCAACGAAGGTAAATACCTTCATGGTTCTTTCTATATAATGTGCCAGATCTAACTAGAAAATTAGCAGACTTCAAACGCAAGGCTCTACGCTGAGTAGCATTCAAAAGTGATGGACACCTACCATTTAGTAGATAGTACACCACATCTGCATACCACTCCTCCTTAGTTACATCAGTGACTTCATAATGTTGACAAGGAATTGTGAGATCCTGTTCTGCGATTGCCTTAGCTAACCCTTGCCCCCGCACTATCTTCATCGATTGAATCTCCAGATCAAATTCCTGCAAATTTGAAACCCACTTACCACGCTTCTCACCTAATTCATTCTGAAGGAACATGGCTTTGACAGCAGGATCTGGGACGATAGCAAAGACCCTATTGTGGACTATGTAGTGCCTAAACTTTTTTACAGTCTTAACCAGCACATACATTTGCTTGTCTAGGGTAGAATATCTCAGTTTCGCATCTTTGAGAGGACTACTCAGGAAAGCAATGGGATTTTCAATGCTACCTTCACTCTTCTGAGTTAAAACACTCGCAAAGGAGTGATCTGAAGCAAATGTGTAGATATAGAAAGGCTTCATATAATTGGGACTCACCACAACTGGGGCTTTAGAAATCGCATCCTTGATATTATCAAAAGCCTCTATCCTTTCATCTGTCCAAATGATCTGGACCTCTTTCTTTAGCATGTCGTTCAAAGGTCTTGCTATCTCTACAAAATCTACGATAAATTTTTTGACAAAATTGATCTTTCCGAAAAATGATCTCAACCCCTTCTTGCTATTGGGACGAGGAATTTGCTGTATGGCTTCTATTCTCTCAGGGTCAATGGAAATTCCATCCTTAGATATTATATGCCCCAACAGCTTTTCCTTCTGTTACCCCGAAGATGCACTTCTTTGGGTTGAGAGATATACCATGTTCCCTGCATCTTTGAAAGACTTTCTTAAGATCCCTGACATGGTTTTCCTTGTTCTTAGAAAATACAGGAATGTCATCGACGTAAACAATGATGCACTTACCAATAAGCCCTTTAAAAGCAAAATCCATAGCTCACTGGAAAGTGGCACCTGCGTTCAATAGTCCGAAGGGCATTCTCCTGTATGCAAAGGTGCCCCATTTTGTCGTAAAAGTAGTCTTCATCCTATCACTAGGATGGATAAGGACCTGATTATATCCCGAATAACCATCTAGGAATGACATCATCTCCGACCCGTTTACCTTTTGGAGTATTTCATCGATGGTGGGTAACGGGTAGTTGTCCTTTTGGGATGCCTTATTGAGATTTCTAAAATCAATGCACAACCTTATTTCTCCACTCTTTTTCCTCACAGGGACTAGGTTAGCAACCCACGTGGAATGCCTAACGGGAAAGATGATCTTAGCTTCTAACATTCGCTTCACCTCTTTCTCTATCAAGGGTTCTAATAATGGATTAACTCGCCTTTGTCTTTGCCTGAAGGGCTTGGACTCTGGCTTCAGTGGAATCGTGTGCATTATGACATTTTGATCATAGGTTTTCAACTCCTTATAACTCCAAGCAATGCAATCTATGTATTATTTTAATGCATTTGCTATGGAATCCTTCTCCTGCTTGGTACATGCTTTTGCTATGAATACCTCCCGGGGATTTTTTGCACTTCCAATGTTAACCAAATCACAAGCCTCTCCAGGAGATGGAACCCTTTTACCTTTTCTTGGTTTGCATCCGATATCAAATATTTTTTCTAATGAAGCTATCTCATCAGGCATCCTATTTTTTTTTATAGGATTTTTATCTTTCGAAACTACCTCCTCTACATCCCTTTCTTCTTCATCTATGTACTGCTTTTCAAATATACCAGAATTAGTGAAAAAATGAAATATGTGCCTGTCACTATCAAATACTTGGAAGTTCGTAACATTATCTGGTATCGAGGGAAACAAGACCAACTCTATAGAGAACTTCTTGCATTTCTTATGGTCCACTGGCTTCAACATACTCGTTGCTACAGCTAGGGAGTCTTCCAGACGATTGCCCTTTCTCGAGATCAGAGAAATTTTAAAGGCGTCAAACTCATCTATTAAATCTCTGACCCTAGTTCGGTAAATCCTGAGCCGCCTGTCCTTGCATATGTATTGTCCCCTCACTTGTTTCACCACCAGTTTCGAATCACCAAGGACTTTGATATATTTAATTTTCTTTCGAATGGCTAGCTGTAGTCCAAGAATCAAAGCCTCATATTCTGCCATATTATTGGTGGCAGGGAACTGTAGTCTGTATGCAGCGAATATAGGCTCCTGGTCTGAACATGACAATTCAACACCGGCTCCTCGCTCCTTGTCCGGACCTCGGATCCATCAAATCTTAAGGTCCAAATGTCTTTATGTCCTTCAGTAAAGTTGCGCCCAATCCTTTCATCATGGGTATTTTCGAGTGCTTCTATGTCCAAACAGTATGCTCCCAACTTAGCTTCAATGTACTGGATCTCATTCGGCTTGTTGTAATCTGTGATCATCTCTTTGAGTCGGGGTTCACTGTCAATTCGAATTTTATTGGCCACTCCCCTCCAAGGCAGCCACATGTGTGAAGAGTCTGTCACAATGTAACCATTTAGGTTCTTACTCCAATATCTTCCCAATACCATGCCATATTTGATAGGAATATCGAGCACCAATATGTCTATGCACTGTTGGACTCTGGGTTCTGAATTGACTTGAATATGCACATCACCCAGCTCTCCTACTGCCTCCATGGTTGACCTGTCCAACTGCACCACCCTGCTCCTAGAATGCTTTGGTGTAAGTCCAAATATTTTACATATTTTTAAGGGCATGATAGTAGCCGAGGCCCCTGAGGCTATTAAACAATTGTGCAAGTTTTTACCTGTAATTCTAATGGTTACCAAAAAGGGAGGTATATCTCATTTTTCTTTTTGTACAACCACTTGGGACTCAACACTTTTAGCTTCATGAACTTGTGCAGATGGATTTAATCCTTTTGGTGAACTCACTTCTTGGCCTAATAATCGGGCCATGTCATACATCGATACATTGGCCCTATTCTTCTTCATATCTTCCACCAAATCGTAAGTGAGCTTTTCTGGATTTGGCAAGTTTTGCATCATCTTAGACTTTTTGACCTTCGATGGAGGAGGGGGATTGACATCTCCTTTAGGGTCAGGAGGGAGTAATTGATTATTAGGAGGAGCAGAGGAAGTTTTGGGCTCTTTAGAACTCCTAGTGTAATATTTGTGATTTGCTTTCCCAAAACGTTTGTTTGCATGAACTTCCAAAGCTTCTTCATCTTCGCTTCCAAAAAATTCTACATCCTCCTCTTCTTCACTTTCATGGGAATGTATGACCTCCGTTAGCATAGAATCTAGTTTCACATGGCCACAGTGCGGGCAATCATTATCACAATATCCTGCATCTCCACAGTCTTCCGAAATGTCTACCTGGTTGGCAACGGGATTGGGTACCCGCCCGTTGTTAGGCTGCGTGTTATACATTCCTTTTCCTCTATGATTGTGAGGTTGGTTATGGCCCATGGCCTGATCAACTTTTTTATTGACATTCCCCACTGTTACCAACACCTTGGCCAACGTTTCTTTCATATTTTCTATGGCTGCTTTGGACCCTTGTGGTTGAGGCACTGCAATTGCAGGTCCAGTTGTGTTTGCTGCATTAGCCACCTTTGGACTGGGTACAATGGCTTGGGTTTGGGCAGGTGGATTCCATCCTGGATTCCCATTTTGAATGGCTTGAGTTTGGGCAGGTGGATTCCATCCTGGATTCACACTTTGAATGGGAGTGATTGTTGGATAAGTCGCTGAGCTTGGCGTGTTAATTGGAGAAAACCTCGACATGGTCAATAGATTATTGCCCATACCGAACCCATGCAAACCCATCGAGTTATTTTGAATCAAACTCTATGTTTGAATAGTGGCATTTGGATAACCTGACAATGGCGTAACTTGGGTGGGTGTTTGGAAGTTGTTCAACATCGGAGCCTGTGGTGCTACTACCTGGTTCATCATGGCAAATTGGCTGTATGGGCCATATTGTCCCATCCCAATCAATTGAGACAATCTTGCGCCTGGCAGGTTCATCTGCTGTTCGAGAGTCATTGTTTCTGCATAATCCAAAGGAAGGGTTGTAACCTGAGGGTTCCTTCTAGTCAACAAAGATGTTAAAGGATCTAAGGCTCCGAAGTATAGTTGCAAGGCAATTGCAGGGTCTACCGCAAAGTGACGAGTCACATTCGTATATAGCTTTTGAAATCTCTGATTGAACGCTCGAATGGGTTCATTGGTTTGTCTTTTGCAAGATATGAAGAAATTGTATGTCATGGAGGGATCTACTAACTGTCTGAATTGCCCTATGAACGCAGTTTCTAGCTGGGCCCATGAATTTATGGACCCTGCTGGAAAATTTCGATACCATTTGTTAGCAATGTGGTCTAGACTAGCAGGGAAAACTCGACAGGAAACATCCTCGTGAGTAACCCCCTGCCTAAACATGTAATCTTTATAGATTTGGACATGATCTTCTGCTGTTGTTGGACCATCATGAATGAATTTGGGTAATCCCCTTTCAATGTTTCTAGGCAAGTCGTGGACTACCCCGGGAATATCTAAAGGGGAACTCTGAGCACCATACCAAAGGGCAGGTGGCTGTTGTTGTTGTTGTTGTTGGGCCATGTTATTCAAAGGTGTCAACCCTGTGGGAACAATTGGAACTCCTGGAACTGTGGAGACAGATACAACTGGTGTTACTATCCCACTTGAACTTAAGGGTTCAGGCCCACTAGAGGTACTTGAGTCCAAAGAAATCCCTAACTCAAGTATACTGGGTGGTATTTCGACTTCTAATGTTTTGTTTTTCGGCCTCCTAGCAGTGGGAGAAAGGCTTTGGAAGATAGTTTCCCCGTGGTTTTAGACCTAGTAGCAATGTACTCAAAGTTGGGCCAGCTTTGGAAACTCTAGGACTCTAAAAGATTTCTCAACTCTGCTGCCAGATAAAATGTCTGGTGTTACACCTGCAAGCACAATAGGTGGAAACAAAACTACCCATGTTAATTGTTAGAACAAATCAAAATTGCAAAGCAATACATAAGGCCCTCCTTCTAGCGCCAAAATGTTGAGTGTTAATTTGTCATATTACAAATAATAACACGCAACTTAGAGTCTCGAACAAAAGACTCTTTCTTGCAAAGAAATAATTTATTTTATTTTCCTTCCTTTTATTATTTCTCCAAGTTTCTTTGTGAAACAGATTTTACGTATATAAAAATGAATTTCAATTTAATACATGCAACTGATATATCCCGGAATAACTCAAATCCTGCAGATAGTTGTTAACAAGGGGCCTTTGTTGATTCTCAATGAACTTTATAATCTTGACTTGTTTGATTAATCAAAAATAAACAAAAATCCTTTTGATGTTCTAATATTCACAATTTATTCTAAGGTTAACCTGTTCGTTTTATCTCTATTCAATAGTTCTGTTATTTCAATGTTAGTCTCTGACATGAAATTAAGCATATCAAGGAATAAAACAGAAACTTTTATTTTGAATCAGCTGGAAAATAATGAAGGATATTAAAATGGTTCACGATCTCCTCCCTGCAAAATCCCAAGTTAAGAGATGAAATCCCCAAAACAACCCAACCGATCAGATCTGTACTAACACACAATCTAATCAGATCAGATGCAAGACTCTAAGGAAAAGAATATAACTGCATCATTCTACCATTCACCTATCGTAACCCATCCCATGGCGTAAACGAAATAGATATAAGACAAAATGATGCAACGGAAAGATTGACGGTAAAACAATAGTTTTGGCTTCGATCTCCTTTTGATTTTACACACAAAAGTCATGTTACCAAAGAAAAATCCTTTATTTCAATGAATAATGCTTTTTGTTACAGTCTCCAGCCCCTGTATCCATCTACATTTCTGCTATTTAACCTTTCTGTTGCGCGTTCTTGGCTGCTCCATGATGCTTCGTTTCGACTCCCGGGACCCTTCGCTTCAATTCCCGCCTTTTGGTATTCTAACCTTTGCGTGCAATCGTAACGCTCGATCTCTCGCGACCGAAGAATCGTTGTTATGAAACGTTACTCTGGTTCTGTCATTTCTGCCATGTGTCCTGCGTCTCCTGCACCTTTCCTAACGCTTTCCCATGAAAATCCTGATAGAATTTGCATTTGGCCTCTTCTGTTTCATAGCCGCGATAAAGCGACATGTCACGAAATCGTGACATGTCACGATATCGTGACATGTTCTTGGTCTATACGCCCGCAGTAGCTCGTTGTAGCGATATCACTACCGACTTTGCTTTGCCTTCTTTTCAAAAAGTGGTAGCGATATCGCTACCACTTTGGTTTCGAGCCTTCCTTTCAAAAAGTGGTAGCGATATCGCTACCACTTTGGTTCCGAGCCTTCCTTTCAAAAAGTGGTAGCGATATCGCTACCACTTTGGTTCCGAGCCTTCCTTCGATGAAGTGGTAGCGATATCACTACCACTTTGGTTTCGAGCCTTCCTTCGATGAAGTGGTAGCGATATCGCTACCACTTTGGTCTCGAGCCTTTGCTTCACGAAGTGGTAGCGATTCGCTACCACTTTTCCTTTGAGCCTCCGCTTCACGAAGTGGTAGCGATTCGCTACCACCTTTCTTTCGAGCCTCCGCTTCACGAAGTGGTAGCGATTCGCTACCACTTTTCTTTCGAGCCTCCGCTTCACGAAGTGGTAGCGATTCGCTACCACCTTTCTTTCGAGCCTTTGCTTCATGAAGTGGTAGCGATTCGCTACCACTTTTCTTTCGAGCCTCCGCTTCACGAAGTGGTAGCGATTCGCTACCACCTTTCTTTCGGCAACTTGTAGCGAAATCGCTACCATTCTCAACTTTTCGTACGCTTCCAAAAAATGCGTCACGATTTCGCAACACCTCTTTTCTTTGTCGTCGACACGTCACGATTTCGTGACATCCTTTCTGTCCTGCTGCCGACACGTCGCGATTTCGTGACAGATTTCAATTTTTTTTTTTGCAGTGATGGAGAGACAGGTCACGATTTCGTGACATGTCGCGATATCGCGACATGTCACGATTTCGCGACCCTTTCAACACTTAGGCATTTTTCTTCTTTTCTTCATTTTTAGCATCCGGGTCTTTGAGATCTTCCCTAAAACCTGCAAAAACAAATGTGGGTCCCCACTTCTGGGGTGTGTTGTGGATGAACCACAACAGGTTCCTATTAAGAAACTTGATAGGAGGATTTGGATTTGCACCAACTTTCATGATATAAATAAAGTGATTCCTAAGGATGAAGTATCATTGCTAAACATTGATACCCTAGTAGATGCCACAACAAGCCATGAGATATTATCCCTAATGGATAGTTTCTCTGGATACAACCAAATTCGTATTAATCTAGAGGGCCAACTCAAAATGACATTCACAATATCTTGGGGGACATTTTATTATAATGTCATGCCTTTTGGCCTCAAAAATGCTAGTGCTACCTATGAGCAAGCTATGACTTACATCTTCCATAACTACATGCACAAAATTTTGGAAGATTACATGGATGATTTATTGGATAAATATTTAGTACACCATGAGCACATCAATCTATTGTGCAAATTTCTTTATCGCCTCATCAAACACAACATTAGAATAAACCCCAAGAAGTGCATATTTGACATCACATCTAGAAAAATCTTGGGATTCATAGTCTCTAAGCAAGGTATCGAAGTCGATCCAAACAAATTCAAGGTAATCCTTGAGATGCCTTCCCCTACTACCATCAAGAAGCTGCATAGTCTACAGGGTAAGGTCACATATATTAAGTTATCCATAGCATAATTATCGGATAAGTGCTGACTTATGAACAAATTATTACACAAGGGGGTCACATTCAATTGGTATGATGATTTTTAGGCCACCTTTGATGAAATCAAATAATATTTGACTTCACCATTTTAATATAACACACATACCTTCTTAGGCATTACAATTGATTCAATCAGTCTATCATTTTTTGCAATGGGGGTTTGACCTAGTTGAGAAGATCACACCCCCTTCCTTAGGTCATCACACGTTCATCATTACAAAAACTAAGTATTTCACAAAATCGGTGGAAGAAACCCCTTACCACTATGAGTAGACCTCACATTGTAGAGTTTATATTACATAATATCATCTATCATTTTGGTATTCCATCCAAGATAATTTTAGATAATGGGCCACATTTCAAGAATAAATATGTGCAAGCTTTAACAACAAAATATAACATCCAACACAACTTTTCTATGCCTTATTATTCATAAGCAAATGGAAAAAATAAGGCATAAAAAAAAAAAAATTGCCATTTTAATAAAAATCATTTAGGATAATCACAAATATTGGCATATGTAATTACCCCTTGCTCTATGGGCCTAGTGCACTACGATTCGAACACCCACTAGGAAAACTTCATTTTTACTAGTGTATGGTGTTGATACAATCATGCCCTTAGATCTAGAAATATCATCATTATGCATATCCATGCAAGATATCATTGATGATGACACTGCACGGTAGGCTTTCCTACATAAACTAACGTTGATGGATGAGTGATATATTAAAGCTCTTGAACACCTACACATTTATCAACAGTGGATTAAGAGAGACTATAATATGAAAGTCCATCCTAGATACTTTTAGGTTGGTGACCTTGTCCTAAAAGATAATCAACAAAATTCTAAATGGTCACCCCATCTGTGGGACAAGTTTATAGCAAGCTGGTCAGGCCCATTCATTATCACTAGTCAAATTGGACCTAGAACTAATCACTTGGTCTCCATCGAAGGAATTGAGGAACCTTAACCCTTGAATATCCTTCATCAGTAGCCTTTTTATGTTTGAATCACTGTGCCTTACCAAAAATCTCCAAAGGTAGCCATAAACCCTTTGGTCACCTAAAATCTCCAAAGGTAGCCATAAACCCTTTGGTCACCTAAAAGATCCAAAGGTATTTATAAACCCTTTGGTCACAAAAAAAATCCCTAAAGGTATCCACAAACATTTTTGTCACCCAAAAAAATCCTAAAGGTATCCATAAACCCTTTGGTCACCCAAAAATCCCCAAATGTATCCATAAACCCTTTGGTCACCCAAAAAGCCCCAAAGGTATCCATAAACCCTTTGGTCACCCAAAAATCCCCAAAGCTACCCATAAACTCTTTGGTCACCCAAAAATCCCCGAAGGCATTCAGAAACCCTTTGGTCACCCAAAATGTCCTAATGGCATCCAATAAGCCCATTGTTCAAATGTATATACATATATATTAATCTAAATCCAAAAACATCATTAAAACATAAAAAATACCAAAATGTTTTATTGCATCACATTGCATACCATTGCATTATACAATCACTTGCATTAGGCATACCCATAATTGCACTTTGAATTTAAATTTGACCATACATGTCTAGCACCAAGTCTATATACTAGGCATCCTTTAGAACCAACCTTATCAAATTCATTAGTCACACCTGTCTACATTATAATTATCATCCATAATTTTAACCTTTCATATTTGTGTCTGTTTTCCTTCACCTAGTCATTTGTTTTAGGGTGTTTTATGGTTTTCATCCACTCATTCGTCTCTAGTTTTCTATTTAGATTTTATGGAAAGCTAGCCTAGTTTTTATAAGGTAGATTATTACTCTGATTATACCTTGTATACATCAAAATCCCAACACATTTTCACATTAAATCCAAGTCTTATATAAGGAAATATGAAACCTACAAAGTGGTCAATGTTACCTTAAGTGAAAAGTTTACCTTGCTTATCCCTTTCTATGCATGGTTAAAAAGGATGATAATTGACAAAAGGACAAGCTCCTCCCTATCCAAATATAAAATAAATAGTGGTTTTCACCACTACCAACAATTTCCAAAATAAATAGTGGTTATCACCACTAACAAAAGAAAAAGTAAAATAAACAGTGGTTATTACCACTCCCAAAATCCCCTGCTCACTAAACAAAAAAGAGCAAATCCATAGAGCAATTTAAAAATAAAATAAAACAAGGCCATAGAATAAATCTAGCTATTGAATAAATAGGTGGAAGACCTCTAGAAGTAGTCTCAGATGGCACTGGTAAAACCAGTGGGCTATCCAAGAAAAATGTCTAGATAGTTAGGAAGGAAATGGTCAGGGACATCCAAAAGATTAGCTTAAAATCAAGGACTACGTTATCATACTTGATCAAAATTAAGGAGACATTGGTGTGGGTAGAAAATGAATTTACTGCATCCTTCAACTTCCTAAAAGCAAGGCTATCTGTAGCAACTAAAATCTAAGTTCTAGCAGAAAGCACATAGGCAATATTTGGATATAGAGCTTAGGATGAAAATGGTCCCAATATAAAATAGCTACCAAGAGTTTCTTCAAAAGAAACAATATGGTGATAGAAAGCACCAAGATAATTTAATAACTTAAGGTATATGCTAAGGGGATTTTGAAACATATAAGCATAGCAAAAAACTACGATAAGCCAAGATTTTGGGACAAAGATTTAAAATTCTTATAGGAATATGAGTTGAAGGCTTCTTGGAAAACTTTCATAGAAGATGAATCAAAGATAGATAGCTGGGAAGAGCTAGTCCAGGAAGAACAAATAATTAGTATGGCTCAAGAAATCACCTAAATCAACTCCTTCTTGCATGAATTATACATGAAATAGAAAGTTCTATCATATCACAAAGTAGAAAAATTAGAATATGTGTACTTAAATTTCATGGAAACATTAGACCTAGACAAAGAGACTTGGAAAAAGTCATGTGCCACTTACAATGAAGTTGTCAAGGAAAAGGAGAAACACAAAAAATCTAAGAAAGCTTCAACAAGTAGTACAACAACACCTAGGCAAGAGGACACATAGAAATCCATAGAAGAAGACACTCCAGATGAATGACCACACAGAGCAAGAAGCATCAATTTTTTTTGGTATCACTCCCCTTTATCTCCTTATTTATTTAGTTGTTCTTTTTACTCCTTTCCCCAATGGATAAAGGCTCTATATTTTAACATTCTAATGGTAGAATTCCCCTAGGAGGCACCAATAATGTAGGTCAAAATGACCACATCAATGGGAGTAAGGAGTGGTCTTATTAAAATTTTGTTAAGTATAAAAGAAACATCAATGTTGCACAATATTTTTGAGCAAAAGAGCTAATTCAAAAGGAAAATATCATGATGGCACAATATTTTTGATCCTAAAGGTTAATCTAGAGGAAAAAGTCATTATGGTATGATATTTTTTAACCTAAAGGCTAAATGAAGAGAAAAGGTCATGATGGCACGACATTTTTAAGCCCTAAGGTTAAGTCAGAGGAAAAAGTTGTGATGGTATGACATTTTTGAACCCAAAGGCTAAACAAAGAGAAAATATCATGATGGCACACCATTTTTGAGTCCCAAGGCTAAGTCAAAGGAAAAAATCACGAAGGCACCACATTTTTGAACCTGAAGGCTAAAAAAATAGAAAAGGTCACGATGGCACAATATTTTTGAGCCCCAAGGCTAAGTTAGAAGGAAAAATTCATGATGGTCTGATATTTTTGAACCCAAAGGCTAAATGAAGAGAAAATATCATTATGGCATAACATTTTTTATCCCCAAGGCTAAATTAGAGGAAAGAGTTATGATGGCAAAACATTTTTGAACCCGAAGGCCAGAGAAAACGCCATGATGGCACAAAATTTTTGAGCCCCAAGTCTAAGTTCTAAGTCAAAGGAAAAAGTCATGATGATACGATATTTTTTAACCCAAAGGTTAAATGAAGAGAAAATTTCATGTTGCCATGAAATTTTTGACCACTAAAGCTAAGTCAGAGGAAAAAATCATGAAGGTGCAATATTTTTGAACTCGAAGGCTAAACAAAGAGAAAAGGTCACAATGGCACAATATTTTTGAGCCCCAAGGCTAAGTTAGATGAAAAAGCTATGATGGTGCAAAAATTTTGAACCTAAAGGCTAAACAAAGATAAAATGGCATGATGGTGTGATATTTTTAAGCCTAAAGGCTAAGTTAGAGGAAAAAGTCATGATGGCACGACATTTTTGAACCCAAATGCTAAACGAAGAGAAAAGGTCATGACGGAATGACATTTTTGAGCCCCAAGGCTAAGTTAGAGTAAAAAGTCACGATGGTGTGATATTTTTGAACCTGAAGGCTAAAAAAAGAGAAAAGGTCACAATGGTGTGACATTTTTGAACCACAAGGCTAAGTCAAAGGAAAAAGTCATGATGGCATGACATTTTTGAACCCAAAGGTTAAACGAAGAGAAAATATTGTGATGGCATGACATTTGTGAGTCCTAAAGCTAAAAATCATGATGGTATAAAAGTTTTAAACCCGAAGGCTAAACAAAGAGAAAAGTTTGTGATGGTGCAACATTTTTGAGCCCCAAGGCTAATTCAGAGGAAAAATTCATGATGGCATCACATTTTTGAACCCATAGTCTAAACAAAGAGAAAATGTCATGATGGTGTGATATTTTTGAGCCCAAAGGCTAAGTCAGAGGAAAAAGTCATGATGGCACAAAATTTTTGAACCTGAAGGCTAAATGAAGAGAAAATGTCACAACGGTGTGACATTTTTGAGCCCAAAGACTAAGTTAGAGGAAAAGGTCAGGATGGCACGATATTTTTGAACCTAAAGGATAAACTAAGAGAAAAGGTCATTATGGCGTGGCATTTTTGAACCCAAAGTCTAAATGGAGAGAAAATGCCACGATGGTACGCCATTTTTTTTCTGAAGAAGAGCAGTGAAAGACAACTAAGCCACAATAAGTCCAAGAATATAAAGGTGGATTGCGGTAACAAGAATATCCCAACCATTTCTAGTTGAAGATCCCATGATGTCTTAACTGCCACTCTACCAGAATGAGCCTACGGGCATATTGTTGTAACAACTTTCATTTTTTCTAATATAATATATGTATTAGATGAGTGACCCAAATAAAGGGTTAGCTCTTGGATTTTTACAAGGCAATGTACATAAACTTATGAAAGTAGATAAATACTACTCATTCTGATATTTGGCTCACTAGTCTTGTTATCAAGTATGTATGGGTTGTTAATTGTTGTATAAGTTAAATTGAATAGAAATTGCTTTAATTCTCATTCTAATTTTCAGTGTCTAAAATTCAACTAGATCTGAAATTAATAGTTCCAATAGGTTTATGTTTGATTAAATTTGTACCAGAGGATTAGTTATTCTACTTTTATGGTTTAAAGAATGATTTTCTATAAAAGGTTGTAGGAATTGCTTTGTTGTTATATAATTTACACCATTTAAACGTTCCTAATAATAGCTATATTTCCTTCTCTTTATCCATTTCATTCTCTCCCCTTTTTTCTATAAAAAGCAAGGAACCAACCTCCTCTGAAGATTGAATTGGGTAAACTTTATTTTGAACCCGGTCTTTCAATGTTGGCAAATTCTTGGGCACAAACATAACCAAATGTAGATTTTGCATCAACAGGACTCATTTGATTTAAGGGAGATTAGAGGTTTATACTATGTAGGGTTACACACAATTTTAGGAGCTATCTCAGGTTGACAAATTAAATGGATGCAATGATTTGAACCATAGAAAACTAACCAATATTTTTCCAAATATTTTGGCACCGTTGTTGGGGAGTATCCAACTGTAATTTCTTATTTTAAAGAAAGTATTTTAGAAATAGTTTAGGTTAATTTCTACATAAATTTCATTAAGTTTTGTATGATTCTACCTAGAATTAGAGGACCGGACGGTTGTTTCATCATGAACATAAATGTAGTTTCTCTATAAAACTCTATTCTAGTTGTTCCAGAGCCTACGACTGAAACCTCTCCACCACCATCTCCAAATGTGCATTGGATTCAACATCCATTGTTTGCACAAGATCCTTTCAGAATAGTCTAGAAAATATTTAGGGAAGGATCTAAGATAGAAATAGTTCAATCTAAGGAAAATTTACTAAACCTTCAATGTTGGCAAGCAGTTGAGGAAGGGACTATTTCAACCAATGATTTAGTAATCCTTCTAAAGGATAAGAGAAATTATATTTAAGCCTTTAAAGCTACCCTAAATGTAGTAGGTGTAGAAACCTTGATAGGAGACAAGATGGTAGAAATAAGAGAAGAAGTATCAAATAGTTTTAACTTCCTTATATAAGAGGTAAGAGGATAACACAGGATGAAACATATCTCCCCTTCCCACTTTCCAATATTTAAAGTACTTACAAAAAAATATCTCAACATGTTCCTTTTCAAATTTGATATTCTATGCAGATCAATAGACTATACAATGAATGCTTAGAAACTAAAGTTTTTTCCCTCCACTCTTGATGATTCAGATTTGTTTTGGTTCATTAGTTTGGTGAACAAATTGATAACTACCTTAGAAGACATAAAAAATATTTCTAGACAGTATCAAGACATTGGTAGAGCAAGGGATTCCAGGTAAGAAGTATTATATATGACACAAAAGGAAGGAGAATCATTAAAGTATTGGGATAGTTTTATATTTTATTTATAAATATCTCCCCATGCAATACTAGGAGACAGGTCCTTAAGAAGTATCTTCTTAAAGTTCTTCCAAATAAATCTCTTGAAACCTTAAACATAATTTCTAGTGGAGACATTTATAAACACCAAATGTCATATATCCGGAAGTTGTTTCAAAAATTTTCAAGAAGAAAGGGTAATTTAATCCCCATAAATATCAAACAATCATCCACTGTCACTAAAAAAAAAATAGGAAATATGCTTAAAGACCTCAAAAATGAGATGTTGTCATCTCTATAACTCCAAATGGACACCCTCCTGCTTCAAAAAAAGAAGCAATAAAATGAGGTAGCATTAGCCTATTTATGTCCTAAATGTAGGGGAAAACACCCCAAAAATGAATGTCCTAAGAACAAAGTTAGAGTGTGTGTTGTGTGTCAAAAATATCATAAAACTAAGTTGTGTCCATAGTTATCAAAATCTAGAGAGGAACCTGAAGTAACAGAGGCATACTTCATGGGTAATGGGATAAAATGGTAACAGTCTCCTATGGAAAACAACATGCTAGAAGGAATACCATCCTATGGGGGTAGAAATTATCAAAACCAAGGTCAAGTTTAGCCATCCTACATGAATTGGTGGGGGCAACAACCTTGGAATAAATTTCACCAAGGAGAAAATTCTTATAATCCCTACCCATGGATTTCATACCATTATCTTGGACATAAGTGGAGAAATTATAATACGTCGAGCCAAACTCCACAACATCCTGCACCAATCCCACTATAGTCAAGTTTGATAGCTCCTCCTACTTTGAGACCTTATCAACTACTAGCATGGCCTACTTCTAATCCAAACAATAGACCATAGCTAGCATACTATATGGATAATGAAATGTACCCCATGTATAATATCAAAGTAGATTGCAGTCCAATACAATTAAGATCAGGTAGACAAGTAGGTGTAGGAGAGTATCCTCTAGTAGAAGAGGAGGAAAGCACAAAGTTAGAAAAAGAGGAACCACCTCTTAAAGAAGAAGTAGAATATGAATCACCTCTTTTAGAATCAACAACTATAAATAATAGAGAAGGGGTTCCACATTTTCTAAAAAGGTTGTAGGAACCCAAGAAGCCAATACAACCAGAATTTGATATTCTTTCTTGTTTGAATAACCTAACAGTCACAATCCCTCTATTTTAGGCCATCAGATACATTCCTATTTATATAAAGTCCATAAGAGAGATGTGTTTGAGAAAACCAAAAATAAAACCAGCATAGGAAATTAATCTGGTAGGACAACTAGCTGATCTTATGCTAGGAAATACTTCCACCCAAAAATATTTAGACCCAAGAAGCCCTGTTTTAACTATAAAAAATGGGAGCTATGTTTTACCCAATACATTAGTAGATCTAGGGGCTTCTATTAATGTCATGCCCAAGGAAATCATGTTAAAAATTAGTTTACCCAATTTGAAACCAACCAAAACTATCCTTCAATTGGTAGACAGGTCGACAACACTCCCTAAATGAATACTGGAAGATATAACTATCTCAGTGGATGCATGGGAGTACTCAACAAATTTATTAGCATTACAATCCAAGTTTGGATTGGGTGGTTATCCACTCATATTAGGTAGGCCTTGGATGGCAATAGCTGATACCTACATAAGTTGTAGAAATGGGCAAATGACCATTTTTGATGGTCAAAATATAAAAAATTGATTATCCATCAACTTGCACAATCTACAGATTTGTTGGGAGAACCTAAATGTGAGAACCAGAATATGAGTGGTTTATCAATGATTTTATCCATCATGGAACTTGATAAATTTTAGGATGAGAGTGATGAGGACAAGGTAATTTTAAACTTTTTCTAAGGAGAACCCTCTTGTCCTCCTTCAAAATTACCATTGGTGGGAGGTAAAGATCACAATATTCAACAAATAGAAGTTGCACCTGGGAGAGTATTAAACATAAATTTTGGGTTGGCATCTAAAAAACAAACCAAACTAAGAAAAACACTGGTCAAATATCAAGGTGCCTTTTCTTGGGAGTATTCAGACATGAGAGGAATAACTCCTAAAATTGTACTCATCGAATATATTTGGAAGATGAAATAAAACCAGTATGACAACCATAGTGAAGAATGAATACAGCTATGAAGAAGATTTTCAAATTTGAATTGTAGAAAATCCTAACAGTTGGGTTCATCTACCCAATTTTAGATAGTGAGTGGGTATCACCTTTGGTGGTGGTACCCAAGAAGAATGGCAAGTGGAGAATCTATATTGATTATAGGTTGTTGAATAAAGCAACCAAGAAAGGCCACTTCCTCCTACCCTTTATAGATCAGGTCCTTGACACCTTATCAGGTAAGAAGTATTTTTATTTCTTGGATGGGTTCAATGGATATAACCAGATTCAGATAGGGGAAGGTAATCAAGACAAAACCACATTCACTTGCCCATGGGGAACCTTTGCTTACTGATTTTTACCCTTTGGTCTGTGCAATGCACCTGCTACATTCTAGAGAGTATTTTTGAGCATCTTCTCTGATATGATTGGAGAAAATATGGAGGTATATATGGATTATTTCACCATTTATGGTGAAACATTTGAAGAAGCCACAAAAAATTTGGAGAAAACACTTCGACGGTGTGAGGAAACTAATTTTTCCCTGAGTAATGAGAAAATTTATATGTGAATGTAGGAGGGGATAGTTCTAGGACATCATATCTCTATATATGGGATCAAGGTAGATAGAAAAATATAAAATTTATCCAAAACTACCTACACTCAAAACTTAGAAGGATATCCATAGCTTCCTTGGATCAGCTAGTTACTATAGGAGGTTTATAGCAAATTTTAGCAAAACTGCTAAACCCCTAAGCACATTGTTATCAAAGGATATAGAGTTTGTCTAGAAAAATATAGTGAACAAGCATTTAACACTTTGAAGGAAAACCTAATAATTGGTCCAGTGCTAAGAGGTTCAAATTGGACCATACCCTTTCAAATATATGTTGATGCATCTAATAATGTAATAGGGTCAGTACTAAGATAAAATTATGGTGATGATTTCTATGGCATCTACTATGTAAGTAAACATATCGCAAGTGTTGAATTTAATTATACTATCATAGAAAAGGAATTCCTTGTAGTTATATATGCTTTTAACAAATTTTACCATTATATTATAATATATCAAGTTTTTATGCACACTGATCACTCAACTATCAAATACCTAACAAATAAACCTAGAATCAGTGGTAGGATTATCATATGGTTGTTACTTCTATAGGAGTTTGATGTGACAATCATAGACAAACCAGGAAAGGACAATGTGGTAGCTGATTTTCTATCCAAATTGATACCTCCAGATCATGCAGCTAGAGATGGCCAATTTCCAGATGAGCATTTGTTTGCTCTAAATGAATAGGTACCATGGTATGCATATATGGCTAATTATTTAGCCACTGGTAAAGTATCCCCTACACTTTCACCATGTGAGAAATAAAATTTAATTGAGAAAATTGCAAACTTATCATGGATTGATTGGTGCTTGTTTAAAATAGGGCCTGATCAGATCATGAGAAGATGTGTTGCTGATAATTAGATTGTAAAAATACTGAATGCTTGTCGTAATGAACCTTGTGGTGGCCATTTTGTAGGAAAAAATATTGCATTCAAAGTATTGCATGCTAGTTATTACTAACGTTCACTATTCAAGGATGCAACCAATAATGTGAGCTAATGTGATCAATGTTAGAGGATGCGCATACCTACTCTTAGAGATGAAATTCCACTCCAACCACATGTGCACATAAAGCCATTTGATAAATAGGATATGGAATTCATAGGACTTATTAATCCACAGTAAGAAGGTAAGAGGTATATCTTAGTTGTTGGCAATTTTAGGTACTTTGGGTACATTGCCTTTGCTCCAATGTGTAAAGTTGTCATTGATGTCAAAAGGCATTTTTGTGTTGATTTCAAAAGAGTGTGATGTCAAGAATATCTTGAGAAGCTTCATTATGTTTAAGGGTTTTTATTAAAACCAAGCTTAACTTAATGCAAAGGTCCATGTGTATTATTAATAATTAAATTAACTCAAACCTTTGTCAAAGGTCCAAGTTTAATTTATTATTAATAAAATAATAATTATTATTATTTTAATTATTATTAAATGGTCTTTCAACCCTTAAGCATCGTCGTTTTGTTGCCATCGTTGGAGGAGCGCCGACGTCAAACAGTGAAGGAAAATTTGCTATATAAGTTGGCATGGTTTTCAAAAGTGAGCACCTCCGATTATTATTTGATATCTATGATTTGTGGTTCTCTGTATGTTTCGATTTGTGCTCGGTTTCTATGATTTTCTTTACTCCATTTCATTCGATTTGCACTCGATGTCCATGATTTGCATTTGCACTGTTTCATTTGTTTTGCGCTTGACGTCCACAATTTGTAATTGCTCTATTTCCTTCGAACAGCGCTTGGTGACTTTGAGTTGAGCTTGCTCAGTGTTTTCGATCTCTGTTTGACATCTTTGATATCGCGTTTGTTCTGTGTCTTGGAGACTGTGCTTGGCAAACTCGGGTTTGAGATTGGGCTGCATCCTTACCCTTTGGCTTGACGGCAGTGGATTGTTTGCATGCGGTTTGTGGAAGACGTTTACGTTTTCTAGATTCTTGGCGTCACAGGAAGATAAAAGAGAGGGCAGCGGTTTATTTTTTTTTGGGCACTTGTGACCCAACAACGGTGGCATTTAAGCAAAAAATGGTAGACGGCAGAGGTGCTGAGTTCGATTCTCTTCGTTGGAAATTCCTTTTGGTCGTGGTGTACAAAGAATGGTGGTCGTGAATGCACGGGAGGTATAAGGTTAAGGTATCAATTTTTGTTTTGACATTGATGTTTAATGTTTAATGTTTATGTGGAGTAATAAGGTGTAAAGAGGTTTTACTTTGTATATTATTGTACTTTGGTGGTTTTTACTAAGTTGGAGAAATAAGGTGTTATATTTGGATCTTTATTATTGTGTATTATTGTATAGTTGCTAACTCTAATTGGTGGCAAATTGATAGTTAGTGTTGTGACAGATTTTAAGTTCTCCTTCATCAAAGTAAAGGTATGGGTAACTTCTTCCATGTATGTTGTTTATGGTATATTTTCTGAAATTGAGTTTGGAGTGAAAAGGTTGTCTACTAGGTATTGTTGGTGTAAATCTTATTTTCTGGATATTGAAGATTGCTTATGCATTAAAGTTATTGTTGAATTTTTTGGTGAATGCATAATTCTGGTTGAGGAAGAAGAAGCATTTTTGCAATAGGGTTTATGTTAGTAAGTCTTGATACTTGCATTGAGATGATGAAACCCTAGTTGTTGGTAAAAATAATATAAGCATCATTTTTATATGAGATATTGCATAGTTGGCAATTGTTGGGTTGTGTTTCATATTATTGAGAAAAGCATACTACTTCTATCTTATTATTTTGAGATTGAGTTTGAGTTGAGATTGAGTTGAGATTGATATTGGGAATTAAGTATAGAACATATTGGGTATCTAAAAATTCTCTTTATGTTTCTATGAGATTTGAGATTGAAATTGGGAGTTAAGTATAGAACATATTGGGTCTCTAACAATTCTCTTTATGTCTCTATGAGATTTGAACTTGAGATTGGGAGTTAAGTATAGAACATATTGAGTCTCTAACAATTCTCTTTATGCTTCTATGAGGTTTATGAATCACATTGGGTCTCTAAAAATTCTCTTTGTGAGTTCATTCTAAGCAAGTTTTTCTTGGTGAGCTTGCTGAGGTTTTGGACAGGTTTTAGACAGGTTCCGATGGGGACTTGTGAGCAGTTTTTGGACAGGTTCCGGTGGGAACTTGTGAGCAGTTTTTGGACAGGTTCCAGTGGGAACTTGTGAGTAGGTTTTGGACAGGTTTCGGTGGGAACTTGTGAGAAGTTTTTGGACAGGTTCCAGTGGGAACTTGTGAGCAGGTTTTGGATAGGTTTCGATGGGGACTTGTGAGCAGGTTTTGGAGAGGTTCCGATGGGGATTTGTGAGCAGATTTGGACAGGTGCAAAGGACTTGTGAGCTGATTTTTATAGAGTTCTATCAGAGAACTTGAGGATAGAGGTGCATTGGTTCTTTGAGAAGAACCTGAGGATAGATTTGGTAAGTCTTTGAGAAGGCTTGTGTGCAGAGGATTGATTTGTTCATAGAGTTGGATAGATCTAACAGACAGAGGAATATTTGTACTAGACCGACTGACTGTGTTTGGTACAGGGAGCTGAGCTGCTATGGACATGATCATAGAAGGCAGAGGTATCTTAGGCTAACCATTGAGGACAAAAGGTCTTCGATGGAAAGGAGTTCCACGTGCTGGCAAGAGGTAGAGGCAGTTGATCTTCTAAGGGATCATTTTTAGAGCAGAGGGGAAGGTATCTCCTTTGAGCAGAGGCAGTTGATCTTCTAAGGGATCATTTTTAGAGCAGAGGGGAAGGTATATCCTTTGAGCAGAGGCTCATAAATTCAGATTGGGAGAAGGTGTCTTCTTTGGGACAAGGCTCATAAAAATTGCAATTGGTAAGGTTTCCCAAAGAACTTTGAGATAAATTTTAGAGAAAAGTTTTGTGGACGTAGCCCAAGCATTCTGGGTGAACCACGTTAAAATTGGTGTCACTTTGTGGATGATTTTGTGCATTGTTTTGATATTTCTTTGGGTATATTGCTTTACTATTTTTAAGTATAAAGGAAAAATAAAAAGGAGGTCTTATACTGTTCACCCCCCCTTTCAGTATAAGCTTGTGTTCTTTAATTGGTATCAAAGCAGGTGCCTTCATAAAGTTTAACAGCTTGAAGGAAAAGCTAGTAAAGAACACAATGGATCATTCAACTGGCAATGCAACACCTATTCTTGATGGGTCAGATTTTTGTCTTTGGAGTGCAAGGATGAAGGTTCATCTAATGGCACTTGGGAATGAGGTTTGGGAAGTGATTGAAGATGAGTACACTATTCCTGAACATGGTCTCAATACTAAAGAAGAAAGGCTCCTACATCATAGCAATTCAAAAGCAATGAATGCAATCCTGAAAGGCTTACAGAAAGCAGATCTCACCAAAGTGATTCAATGCAAGACAACTAGTGAAATGTGGAATCAGTTAAAGGTGGTTCATAAAGGTGATACAAATGTCAGAAAGGCCAAGTTAAGACACTTCAAAGGTATGTTTGAAAAACTCAAGATGAATGATGATGAAAATATTAGTGACTACATTCTTCGTATGGATGAGGTTGTTAACTCCATGAAAGACTTAGGTCTTGAGCTTGCTGAAAATGATGTCTGTGATAAGATTTTAAGATCTCTTCCTAATAGATTTAGTGAAAATATTTTTGCTATTGAGGAAGCTAAATATTTGGATAAGTTGAAAAAGGATGAGCTCCATAGTATACTTGCAGCATTTGAGTTGAGAACTCAAGTGAAGGTTGATGTCAAGAAGGAGGCAGCTTTCAAGGCTACCAAGAAATCCAAAGGTAAACATCTTCAAGAGAGTGATGAGTCTTATAGTGATGAAGAGGCATATTATAGCAAAAAATGCAATTTCTCTAGAAAGCACAAAAATATGAAAAATGAAAGATGTTTCAATTGTGGAAAGTTTGGTCATTATGCTACTGACTGTACTGTTGCCAAGGATGAAAGTGATGAAGATAAACAAGACTATAAGAGCAAGGATTCTAAAAAGCACAAGCATCTTAGGAAAAACAAATATGAGCACAACAATCAAGGAAAGAGGTATTCTCACAACACAAGAAGAGTTTCTACCTAGAAAAAGCAAGTAAGTGTTCTAGTAGTGATAGTGAAAGCTCTTCAAGTGATAATAAAAATGAGATGTTGTTCATATCAAAAAAAGAGGAAGAACCAAAACATAGATTCATTATCATGAAATTTCATAGATGTGAAAATTTTGGTCACCTTGAGGATGATTGCACAAATAATGATTTGATTTCTAGTATGTATGAGGATGCTTCAGAAAACTATAAGGAAGATGCATGTATGGTTTTTGAAAAGGGTAGCACCTCTAGTGATAAGAAATCCGAAAAAGGCTTTGATGATTCTAATAGAAAACATATAGAGGAAGGTGAAGTAGATCTTAAAGGTGAACTTATTAGTGCTCTTAGTGCTTTGAAAAAGGAAAGAAAGAAGAATGCTAGACTCAAGGATAAGTTGGATGAATGTTGTATGGAGAGAGATGATCTTATAGAAAGTCTTGACTTCTCTATAGCTAAGACACAAGAACTTAAGGATGAGTTAGAGTCTAAGGTTCTTGAGTATAGTGAGTTAGAAAATAAAATGGCTTCTTTGAAAGAGGAAACCAAAGGGTACAAGGAAAAGCTTCACAGGTTTCAAGATAGCTCCAAAAATGTTAAGTCTCTCATCAAAGGTCAAAGAAAGACAACAGATAAAACAGGCCTTGGTTTTGTTAAGCATCACAAGGAACAAGTTGGAGAGTCTAGTAAGAGACTCCAAAAGGAAGAGAGTTCTGATGAGGAAAGTATTTCAGATCATGAGACCTTGAATGATAGATGCATAGAAATAGAAACCAGAATTCAGAATGAGAAGAAGAAGTTTTCAGAACCTAAGAGGTCAAATAAAGGAAAGTTTCAAGGCAGATGTTTTGCTTGTCATAGGTTTGGTCACATAGCTTCACATTACATGGCTCAAGTGAAGAAGGTAAATGATAGTTTCAGAGGTGGTAATTTCTTTCAAGGGTATTGCTACTCTTGTCAACAGTTTGGGCACAAGGCAATTTATTGCAAGGCAAATATCAAAAACAGGTTTGATCAGAACAGGTTTGATCAGAACAGGTTTGGTCAGAACAGGTTTGGTCAAAATAGGTTTGGTCAGAACAGGTTTGGTCATAATAGGTTTTGTCAGAATAGGTTTGGTCAAAATAGGTTTGGTTAGAATAGGTCTAGTCAGAACAGGTTTGGTCAGAACTAGTGGATTTAAATAACAGGTATGCCTAAAAGAAATAACATTGTTACGTGTTATAAGTGCAACAATGAAGGTCACACAGTCAGACAGTGTAGAGCTAAAATTCTAGAATACAAGAATAGGAACAGTGGCATGATCAGGTCCAAGGATCAAGGCATGGATAAAAATAGGGATGAGAACAAGAACAAGAACAGTGACAGGAACAGGGATATGGACAAAGAGTTCAAGATAAGGCCTGGCAAGGAAGTTATAGATGTTGATGATGATTAGTGCCTAATGGGAGTTGTACTCCCACCCCAGAATTAATCACCTCATCAAGAGGTGGGGGAGGGACTAAGCTAAGAGGTTAATTCTTAGTCTCGAGCCCCAAAGGTGGCCCTTTGCCATTGATGACAAAGGGGGAGAGATATGAGTAAGGGAGAGAGCTTCAAGTGAAAATGAAAGCTTCAAGTCAGGGGGAGCAAAACTTCAAAGGAATATTCTCAGTTGTTAGCACATTTGGTTTCAGTTGGTTTCAGTTTTGGCTCTTGAGAAGTGTTGTCAGTAAAGGTTTGCCATCAATGACAAAGGGGGAGATTGTTGGCAATTTTGGGTACTTTGGGTACATTGCCTTTGCTCCAATGTGTAAAGTTGTCATTGATGTCAAAAGGCATTTTTGTTTTTATTTCAAAAGAGTGTGATGTCAATAATATCTTGAGAATCTTCATTATGTTTAAGGGTTTTTATTAAAACCAAGCTTAACTTAATGCAAAGGTCCATGTGTATTATTAATAATTAAATTAACTCAAACCTTTGTCAAAGGTCCAAGTTTAATTTATTATTAATATAATAATTATTATTATTATTTTAATTATTATTAAAGGGTCTTTCAACCCTTAAGCGTCACCATTTTTTTGCCATCGTTGGAGGAGCGCCGACGTCAAACAGTGAAGGAAAATTTTCTATATAAGTTCGCATGGTTTTCAAAAGTGAGCACCACCGATTATTATTTGATATCTACAATTTGTGGTTCTCTATATCTTTTGATTTGTGCTCGGCGTCCATGATTTGCATTTGCACTGTTTCATTTGTTTTGCGCTTGGCGTCCGCAATTTGCAATTGCTCTATTTCCTTCGAACAACGCTTGGTGACTTTGAGTTGAGCTTGCTCAGTGTTTTCGATCTCTATTTGACGTCTTTGATATTGCATTTGTTCTGTGTCTTAGAGATTGTGCTTGGCAAACTCAGGTTTGAGATTGGGCTACATACTTACCCTTTGGCTTGACGGTAGTAGATTGTTTGCATGCGGTTTGTGGAAGACGTTTACGTTTTCTAGATTCTTGGTGTCACAGGAAGATAAAAGAGAGGGCAGCGGTTTATTTTTTGTTGGGCACTTGTGACCCAACGGCAGTGGTGTTTAAGCAAAAAACGCTAGATGGCAGAGGTGCTGAGTTTGATTCTCTTCGTTGGAAATTCCTTTTGGTCGCGGTGTGCAAAGAAAGATGGCCGTGAATGCGTGGGAGGTATAAGGTTAAGGTATCAATTTTTGTTTTGACATTGATGTTTAATGTTTAATGTTTATGTGGAGTAATAAGGTGTAAAGAGGTTTTACTTTGTATATTATTGTACTTTGGTGGTTTTTACTAAGTTGGAGAAATAAGGTGTTATATTTGGATCTTTATTATTGTGTATTATTGTATAGTTGCTAACTCTAATTGGTGGCAAATTGAGAGTTAGTGTTGTGACAGATTTTAAGTTCTCCTTCTTCATAAAAGTAAAGGTATGGGCAACTTCTTCCATGTATGTTGTTTATGGTATATTTTCTGAAATTGAGTTTGGAGTGAAAATGTTTTCTACTAGGTATTGTTGGTGTAAATCTTATTTTCTGGATATTGAAGATTGCTTATGCATTAAATTAATTGTTGAATTTTTGGGTGAATGCATAATTCTGGTTGAGGAAGAAGAAGCATTTTTACAATAGGGTTTATGTTAGTAAGTCTTGATACTTGCATTGAGATGATGAAACCCTAGTTTTTGGTAAAAATAATATAAGCATCATTGTTATATGAGATATTGCATAGTTGGCAATTGTTGGGTTGTGTTTCATATTATTGAGAAAAGCATACTACATCTATCTTATTCTTTTGAGATTGAGTTGAGATTGAGATTGGGAATTAAGTATAGAACATATTGGGTATCTAACAATTCTCTTTATGTTTCTATGAGATTTGAGATTGAGATTGGGAGTTAAGTATAGAACATATTGGGTCTCTAACAATTCTCTTTATGTCTCTATGAGATTTGAACTTGAGATTGGGAGTTAAGTATAGAACATATTGAGTCTCTAACAATTCTCTTTATGCTTCTATGAGGTTTATGAATCACCTTGGGTCTCTAGCAATTCTCTTTGTGAGTTCATGCTAAGCAAGTTTTTCTTGGTGAGCTTGCTGAGGTTTTGGACAGGTTTTAGACAGGTTTCGGTGGGGACTTGTGAGCAGTTTTTGGACAGGTTCTAGTGGGAACTTGTGAGCAGTTTTTGGACAGGTTCTAGTGGGAACTTGTGAGCAAGTTTTGGACAGGTTCCGGTGGGAACTTGTGAGCAGTTTTTGGACAGGTTTCGGTGGGAACTTGTGAGTAGGTTTTGGACAGGTTCCTGTGGGGACTTGTGAGCAGGTTTTGGACAAGTTTCGGTTGGGATTTATGAGAAAATTTGGACAGATCCTAGCAGAGGACTTGTGAGCTAAGTTTTAGAGATTTCTATCAGAGAACTTGAGGACATAGGTGCATTGGTTCTTTGAGAAGAACCTGAGGATAGATTTGGCAAGTCTTTGAGAAGGCTTGTGTGTAGAGGATTGATTTGTTCATAGAGTTGGACAGATCTAACAAACAGAGGAAGACTTGTACTAGACTGACTGACTATGTTTGGTACAGGGAGCTGAGTTACTGTGGATGTGATCATAGAAGGTAGAGGTCTCTTAGGCTAAGCATTGAGGATAGGAGGTATTTGATGGAAAGGAGTTCCACATGTTGGCAAGAGGTAGAGGCAGTTGATCTTCTGAGGGATCATTTCTAGAGCAGAGGGGAAGATATCTCCTTTGAGCAGAGGCTCATAAATTTAAATTGGGGTAAGGTGTCTCCTTTGGGCCGAGGCTCATAAACATTTTAATTGGGAAGGTTTCCCAAAGAACTTTTAGATAACTTTTAGAGAAAAGTTTTGTGGACATAGCCCAGGCATTCTGGGTGAACCACGTTAAAATTGGTGTCACTTTGTGGATGATTTTGTGCATTGTTTTGATATTACTTTGGGTATATTGCTTTACTATTTTGAAGTATAAAGCAAAAAGTAAAAAGAGGTCTTATACTGTTCACCCCCCCTCTCAGTATAAGCTTGTGTTCTTCATTATTTTGCCCTGACTGTGTGACCAAATGGATTGAAATGCAGGTATTGTGTGATTCTAAAGAGAATATTATAGGAAAAATCCTATATTGATCTATTTTCACCATATTTGGGGTTCCAAGGGAGATCACAACTGATCAAGGGCCTCAATTTACTTCAAATATGATTTAGGAGCTCATGTAGAAATATAAAATTAGTCATAACAAAACCACTCCTTACCATCCATTAGTAAATGGGAAAGTAGAACCAATTGTGAACTTGAGAACATTCCCAAAAATATAGTACATCAACATAGGAATGATTGGGCCACAATATTACCAAAAGTAGTGTGGGATTACAAAATCACCTAGAAGACTACTTCTGGTTTTACACCATTCCAACTAGTATATGGAAAACAATGCTATGATGCCCATAGAATTCAAGATTAAAACTCTCAAAATTGTAGTAGAGTTAGATATAAATCTTAATGAGGCATAAAGGAATGGATTCAGTAGCTTAACCAATTGTATGAATACCACCTTTATGCTCTATAGCAGATAAAGGTTATCTAGAAATAGAGGGTCAAGTGGCATGACCATAACACCAGGCCAAAGTAGTTAAAAGTGGGATAGTGGCTATTATTGTGTGACTCGATTCCAAGAAAGGAAAGGCAAACTCATGCAGTGTTCGATGGGGCCATATGAAGTGATTGAAGTCATCAACAATGGAGTTGTTAGGATCAGAATAATTGATGGTAGAAATATTATATTAACAGTCAATGGTCATTGATTGTGGCCATATCATGTATCTGAGACTTATATGATGAATTTCATATTAGGCATGGGGGTTTCCCCAGTTGATTCTAGTTTTAAAATGATTCAGTAATATGTGGATGTAGTCTACATGGTCCATAAAAAAAATATTTTAATTTTTTTGTATTTTTATTTCTTTAGTTGTATTTCTATTTTGTAGGAACGATGCCCTGAGTGCAACTATTAGGTAGCTTGAGAAACCTAGGTCTAACAAGCATAGGATACATGACCCTACATAATCCTTACTTTTTAGAACATTAAATTCCAGTAGAATTAGCTCATACCCACTTGGAGGGGCAAAACCATATCTGAACAAGTGTTTGGGTGTTTATTTTTTATCTTCACGAAGAAAAATACTTGAATGTTGGTTCAGGTAGCAGATGCTAACTTTGTCCATGTTCTTCAAAAATAGAATGTTGAAGGCTTGATCAACTAAAAGTATAAACTAGTGGACATATCAGTAGATGTTGAAATAAAAGAGGAGCACTTGCTTTCCATTTTCTGATGAGAAAGATACATGATTTTTGGTTTTTAGAGAAAATGGCACTCAATTCCCATTTTATGAAAGAAGGCACATAATTCCTATATTTTAGAAAAATAGTTCTTGATTCATGTTTATACGGTAAAAGGAACCTAAATCTCAGTATGACAATAAAAATATGCTTGCATCATATTTTCCAGCAGACCGACACCTGATTCCTATTTTTCTAAGAAAATGGCACCCAACTTCCATTTTTGGGAAAGCGGCAATTTCTTGGACATATTAGCCAAAAAAAAAGATTTTGTATGAAGTTTACTTAAATTATGATGCCCGATTTCTAGAAAAAGGCACATGCTTTCCATATTAAGCATGACGCCCGATTTCTAAGGTGCATGCTTTCTATTTTCCAAACACATGCATGCCTTGATTTGAAAGAAGGTGTCTGATTTCCATGCAGTAAAAGGCACTTGCTTTCTATTTTCATGAGCATTTGAACCTCGTATAAATAATATTTAACCTTAGAAAGTGGCCTGAGCCATGTCAGCATCTCACCCATGTGCATCAGTCAAAATTCACGGATAAAATTATTTTAATTTTTCCATTGAATATTTTTGCACATTCCAAAGTCATCAACAAATAATTTCTAAGAAGAGGATGTTTGTTGTTCCAAGAAGACGTATTTTTCTACCCTTTTCTTGAAAATGCATAGGAATTCACAAATGTATTAAATGGTAGCAACCGATAACTAGTTAAAATGGAAAGAATTTTTTTGCATGGGAAATATACCTATCATTATTTGTTCTAGAATGCCTAGTCATCATCAAGCACCTAATGCCAGTGCATGACTAGTATATACACATTATACACACATGAAACATAATTTGATTATGTGCTTAAATTTTTATTTTATATATATCATTTTCATAGACATGTGTTTTTCTATAAAATAGTGTCGACACAATCCCCATTGAATTACTAGCCACCCATTTCTCTCCACTTGGAATTTTTCCATGACTCACTGATTTGATTTGGAAAAAAACTCATGATTATCATCTATGCAAAATTTGACACACGCTTTAATGAGATTCCACACATATAATCATAATTATTTCTAATTATGGTAATAAAGTGCTTGCATTCATGGATGCAACCAATTTAAACCATGCATTGGCAAAACTTTGTGCAAGAAAATAATATATTTGTAGGTGAGAGAAAACTGAGTGTGAGGAATTGTTGTAATAAAACCTCAGAGCCAAGACAAATCTAAACTTTGCCATGGGGAGAAATTGACCAACCACCTATTGAAAAATAGTGAGCCTACATATTGTTTAGGCATCATTGAGGATATAAAATGCAATTTTATGCCATCGAATGGTTGGAATATTGCCATCTAGTTAGCCAAAACTAGAATGTAGAGGCGGATAACAAATTTATGGCATCCATGAGGGATAGATATTTTTGCATGTAAGAACTGGAAATTTTGGTTATCGAAGAATATATTATTGTGATAATCGACCTTCCTCGAATAGGGGAACGTACATATAAGGAGGACAACCCTACACTCTACACATAAAAATTCTTCAGGCATCCAATGCAGGACCTAACATGTTCTTATTTGCCCAATAAACACATCCTCAAGCTCTAGAGGTCGGTCTTCAAGTAGATTACCCGGTTCTTCACTTGTACGGGTAGGTTTTTTAAACTAAAATCTAACCATTTTTGTTTACTCAACCATATACTACATGGATATAAGATGAATGTCCCATTATCTTACATTTTCACTCAAGGATGATGCTAGATAGTACTAGGCAGACACAACATCTACCCTAGCTCACCATGGCCTAATTTTTGTCTTAGTGCGATATGTTGAGTCACACACAAATGTGATAGTTGAGGAATTTAGGGTAATAATACAATTCTAGAGGTAGAGGAATAAGTGGACACACTAGAATATACTAATTGACCAATTTATAAGGTGACAGATAAAGTAGATATGGAACCTACATCTCAACCTGAGGAAAATACACAGGAAACAAGACAAGCCTCATCCCCTATTTTTCTCCAATTTTATCAGGAATCAGGATAGGCTTTGTCCCCTACTGGCCCTCAATTTTATTATGAGGTAGGGCATGGTTCACCAAGCCCTACTTTAATGTTCGTTTCTACTAGAACCATAAGTAGAAGGATGAGGGTATATATGGTGGTTTCTAGCTCATCAAATGATGATGTAGTAATTGATGAGCTAAACAAGGATGGTTTCATGGTCCACATATTGCAGGATTTTTCTAGCATTCATACTCCTTAGCAAGAAATATAGATAAAGGATCTGCAGTAGTATCTATAGATATTAAAATAACATGCCTGCACTTGGGAGGCCAAATACAAGGAAGAGCAAGATCTTTTTCAAGAGTCCCAAAAAGCAATTGTAGCAAAATTATAGGAATTGTATCGGACTATCCATCAATTGTAGGAGAAAATATCAAAATTGTAGTTGTGGGCCCAAAAAAATGAGTATGGAAGGCTAGTCAGGGAAGAAGCAGTGGTGCAAATTTATTGGGCTATGGAAGTGTCCACTAACTCTCTAGATTTTTAGGATAAAATAGTCTCCTCTAGCCCTTTTCAATAAAATGCAAGAAATTCCAACCAAAAAGTTGAGGTAGGGTACCAATCAGTAGATTCTACTAGAATTATGTCTACACATGGGAGTCCTAATTCTTGAGCAAGGACCCCTATTATTATTATTAAAATCGTAGATGAAGAATCATCCCTGAAATCACATGCAAAAGCAAATTAGGAAACAAATGAAGCAATGGAGGTTAAACAACCCCATTCACCAGCTTACTCTATAGAATAGGGACAATATCAGGGTCCTAAAATTGATATGAGATAGTCCCCAACATCATCTTCGTCTACAAATATAGAGGTATCCTAGGAGGATGAAATTGAGTTTGAAGAACCTCAAATTTCAAAAAAATATATAGAGAAAGATAGAATATAGGAATATGAAATTGAGGATAAAGAGCCTTATATTTTAGATAAGGTTATAGAGGAGGATCAAGGGGTTATAAAATCCAAATATTTTGTAGATCAAGAACTAGAAGGAGATGCAGGGACTGATCCTAAATAGTTTTAGATAAAAAATAAACTCCAGCAACTACAGTAGAAACTCCAGTAGCAAAAATAGTAGGGGGAGATCCCCCTATTTTGGATATACCTATAGATATTGCAATATAGCCCAAAAAGTTAAGATCAAATAGGAATACTATAAAGGGACCTCAATTAAGACCTAGGACCAGAACAAGGACTACATAGTTAAAGGAATCGAGCATGAATTCTGATGAGGAATGGGAAAATACTTTGAAGTTGTTTTATGAGTAGAGACAGAAGTTTTAATAGCTCATGGTGGATATAAAAGTAGATAAAAATGAGTGTAGGAAAGCCTCTAAGAGAGTGTTCAAGGAAACTAGAAAATAGGCCAGATAGGCATCAAAACTTCCTTGACCAAAAATTAAAGTTACCTGACCAGTGTATTTATGAGACTTGTATGGGTCAATAGGTGATCAACATTCAATATGAAGGTACATTTCATGAAGATGAGACTACTAGGTCCTATACCACCTACAAATAAAGCAACAAGTAATAAATCCAATTCAGTGGAAGAAGTAGATTTTGAGAATGATGCTAAAATTGATCCAGTGGTGGCCAGTTTGCCCAAGGTCAAGGTTGCTAAGAAATCTAACATCCCATTTGGTGATGAATCTACAGTACCAGTGGAAGAATGTTTACCCCTTCACCATGAATACTAGAATATCCTTGAGTCCATATTCTAGAAGGATACCTCCACTTTTACTGGATACTACTTGAAATTTGAGAAAGGAAAGAAAGCCTGGATAAAGGAACAACCAGGTAAAGGAGTAGGGCCAAGTCAGCCAGTTCGGTGTAGTAAGCACTAGAGACAATAGCAATAGAAGGCAGCCACTCCCAAAATTCCAAAAGGGTAAAAACCTAGGGATAAGGCAAAATATAAGGCCACTACAAAAAATGTTATGAATGCAATTGGTAATTAAAAATATAAAGTGGTACAGGGACATGCCAACCCTTAAGAATGGAGAGATGATGACCCCTGAAAATACTTATTTTTTGTACAAAATTTCCATATATATTGCAGCATTTATTTTAATTTTTTATTTATTTATTTGTTGAAAACATCCCAAAAGGGATGCCACTTTTGGGTAAGACCCAAGGAGGCAGGGGTATCAGCATCTATTTTAATAGAAATATGTTTTTCTATACAAATTTTATATGTATTTAACATTAGATTACATATGTTGTCTAATATTTATTTTTTAGTGGATTATGTGTAAATGCAGTGGATTTTATGGTATTTTGGCATGTTTAAGTCGACGTCCCACTTGGACCTGAAGCTTTCCATTTATGATTAAAATTGAAGGTAAAAATATCTACGATAAAACAGTGATAAAATGTTAAATCAGGCACCTGGATCCCATTTAGATACCCGACTCTTGTTTGGCACTAAATTATTGGGTGCCTGATTCCCATTTACCACTTGACTATAGGGTGCATAATTCCCATTAGGTGCCTGAATCCTATTTTGACACCTTCTTCTCAACTTCTATAGATAAGGCACCTGATTTCCATTGACATAGAATTACAGCATGATACCTTGTTGTCAGTAGAATAGAAAGGTAATTTCAGCGATGAATGTAGACATAATTTCAGTTATGGATGTGGACCAAGGATAACGTCAATGAACATATGTCATATATTTTTTAGAAATCATGTAAAACTTATTGTAATAGAGTAAAGCAAAATATCAGACGTATTCTATTCTAATACAGAATACGTTGAATAAATTATGAGTTAATGTTTTTCTTTAATCTTCTATATTCCTACATATTGTTGTAACAACAAAATCAGAAATCGATTTGCTTTCAAAATGTAATAGGGCATGGCCACATATCTTATAAATATGTTGGCCACCTCTGAATAACAGATCCTATATTTTCTCTATAAATTCCTACTGCACATTTTAATAAAATACATTTGAGTTTCTAATAAAATTCTAGCATCTAGTGTATGACTTAATGCGAGCGGAATCTGCTGGAAGCGTAGGCCTACTCTCAATAGTATTCCTCCCTTATTTTCCTTTTTTTTCTATAATTTTAGTTTATTTTCCTATTTTTCTATAATTTAATTTAATACTACAATTTCTATTGTTTTTTGTTAATTTTCAACAAGTGTGTAGTTTTAATTTTAGAGCATTTTAGTTATTTCTTTGATAAGTGCAAATTACATTAATTGGTTTGGAATATGAACATGAAATCCAATAAAATGAAACAACAACACCCCCCAAACCATAGGATCTAAGGGACTCATCTGATTAAAAAAATATTATAGGTATATACTATGCATGGTTACTCACAAGTTTACGAGTTGTCTTGGGTTGACAAATTAAATGGAGGTAATGATTTAAACCATAGAAAATTAACCAATGTTTTACCCAAAATTGTCCCACACAAGTTCCAAGGCACTAGATGCATCTACTCAAAGGGATCCACAATTTTGGGGGGTTGTAACACCTAGGGCGTAAGGGTTATTTTAGGCCCCCCAACACGACTGTTATCGAATGGAACTAACCCTTTGTTTGGAATATTTTTCCTGCATTGGTTTGATGTATTTTTTTAATGCTTTCTAATATCTTTTCCTTTATTTCACCTTCCAAAAATTTACTTAAGGCTAATAGTATAGCAAAAATTCATTATAATATTCACACAAGATTTTAGGAAATACATCGAAAACACTAATATATTAAGTATTTAGGTTTGAAATAATGCATCATTTTGAACAACAATAATAATTCTACATATTTGAGAAGGGTGTAATATGCCCATCAACTGAAAGGAAATGTTTGTTTAGTCTCTCTACTATAAATATCCAAAATCATTCATATCTTTTGTTGGTAGTATTATATTATTTGGTACCATGAGTACTATTGTAAATATTTAGATTGATTGTGATTAATATTTGTGTCAATAGTAGGTGCCAAGTTATGAAGTATTTTTATGTGTCATGTGTGCAAGTGAAGAGTCATGTGTGTAAGATAAAATTCATGTGAGATATGTCAATATTAGAAGTAGGAGGTTATGTAATCATATGAAACTTTATCATACTATAAGGTATGTTAAGTGTTGCACCTCCTATGATTTTAAAGAGAGATAAAGTTAGGAGTATTGTTATATATTGGAGATAAAGCTCCATGTAATATAATGTTTTTTAAATTTATTATTGATTGTGAATGTTTATCAATAAATCTTATTGTTTTGTGAAATATTGGTGATATTATGGAGTGAATTTATGTGAATGATATTGTATGATCTTGTGAGTAATTTTTTTAAATAAAATATTTATTTACTTAACAAAAACATATAAAACTCTTTATTCAAATATCAAAGTGAACAGAGCATTCTAAAAAACAAAAAATGAAGATAAAAAAAACCTCATTATTGGAGTCTTTGTCATCCTACCATACCACCCATACCCTTATGCTTATTGATAATTTGGTGGTAATAACCGGGGACTATATTTATCGTCTGATTTGCTAGTATGTTAGTCTCTTCATTGAATTCTCACCTTATGTGTTGATAGGATATTTTTTCAATGATCATGCCTAGTTTTCTAATCCTATCTTGAATAATATTCAATTGTAAATATCTAAATATTTATTTTTGGTAAGAGTTATTATTATCAGCTTAGAATCCCCGTGAACTGTGACATGAGTGATTCCTTGCTTTACCACAAATTTTAAGCTAATTTCACATCCAATAGACTCTGCCACATTGTTAGATGTTCCCAAGTTTATCATGTATTTGAATAGGATATCATAGGGTCTTGTAAGAATTAGTCCCCCTACCTCTACTTGACTAGGTTTGGACTTGGAGGTACCATCACCTATGAGATCTTTAGGTATATTTTTTATGAGTGCTATCAAAGCTATATTATCTTAGAGCTATTCTAGTGAGAGATTGTTGGACATGTGAAGAAGAAAGAAGATTGATATGAGAAGATTGCAACTTCATATTTGGATAAGAGAGTGAAAGAGGAATTTAGAGAAAGTTAAGAAACCAATTGGAGGAAAAATAAAATTGTGAAATAGCTATTGGATGAATTTAGAATAATATGGATTTTAAGAAGCAAAGAAACTTAATGGAGAAGTGTGAGCATTTAATATGAGATAGATTGGAGAAATAAAATTTTGAGATGAGATAGCTTGGATGAGATTATTGAGAGAAATGTGTGAAGATATTTTAGTGAGTAACATGTGAATTCATAGAATGTTGAAGGAGACGTTATATTGGAGATTATTTGGAGGACTACAAGGATGAAAAATACAAATGTGACAAATTAGAAATATTGTCCAAAGCAGACTCACATATAAGATATCCAAAGGTATATAGAGATTCATTCACTATTCAAAGAGATATACAAAAGTTATATATAGCTTCAGAAAGCCATAAATGTAGAGATATATACAAAATATATTTAGAGCATTTTCATAGATTTGTGCCTCAATACAAGCAACAATCAAGTAGAGCAAAAGGAGATTCACACATCAAAATAATCCAATATAGAAGATAGACATAATGAGGATATTGTAATGTTTCTTTAAGTCTTTGAAATGGATGAGTATGAGCCAATTTCACATATTATAGATTCACCATGAGAAAAAAATTTAATCTGCCCTAACAAGATATTTATCTTAGTGTTATTGAAGGTAATAAATATTTTAGGTAAATCTAATTATTTGGGGTGCACATTTTAATTTATTTTTGGAGTTATAAGGTGTATTTAAAATATTAAAGTGTTGTTTGCATTATTTTTTGGCAGATATAAGGAGAAATTTAATTAATGATATGAATGGAGTAATTAATTAATTAAAGGAGAAAATTAGAAATTAATTTGGGAGACATAAGAAGCAATCTAAAATTTAAAGATAATTAAACATTGAAAGGTTGATTGAAGAGGAATTAAAAATTAATTATTTTATTGATTGAGATTAAATAAGTAGTTTTTTGGAAACTATAAAAAGGTTTAAATAAGGAAATTCGGTAAGCAATTATTGGTATATTGACTCAAGGGCAAGTAGACACAATGGAAAATAAATAACGGTTCAATAATTTTCAAAAGAAGTGTGATAAATTGATTGCTATAGTAGATATATTAATCAACCTACTAATGGATAATGAATTATTAAGAATATTTTATGTGTCAATTTTAGACACTAATCTACTTTTAGTATCTTAGATGATAAATCAAAATCTAGTGGTTGAATTCAAAATTATTGGAAACAAAAAGAAATGTATCATTACTAAACAAGGAAAACTTATAGTCATTAGATCCTTCACAAATGGACTATTTGCTCTTGATACCTTATCAAATATTTTTCATTGGTAAGAACATTGGAAATAAGATATCTTTGGTATAAAAGTGTAGACACTAAAATCATGTAAATCGGATAAGACTACCAATGTGCCACTTGCACCACTCTTATCGACATCATATGGCCCCATTGGGCAACCCTCTAGGGTAATATAAGGCTCCATAGCACTTTTGGGAAGGTTCCCATCAGTTTTGGGAGGTTTAGGGTCATATCCTTATGACCATCCCACCCTAGGATGGTCACAGATGGTGACCGTACCACCTAGGGATGGCAGTGAATACATCCAAGGACAACCACTCCTAACCATCCCTAGGTGGGACGGTCCCTAAATAGACCCTCCAAAAGTCAAAGGGGTGGAGAAATGGTAATCAATTACTACCATATTCTCCACCCAATCATCAAAAATTGATTTGGAGACTATCATGGAGACCAGAAACTCCAAATTAGAGGCCCCAAATGGGTAACCTCTCTCACCAATGCATGGCAAAGGTTTTGACAAGTGGTGGCACTTGCCTTGCATGCCATAACTTGCCCCTTTGCCCCAAATTCCCTATTTGGGCTATAAATTGAGGTGTGCTCACCCCAATTTCAAGAGAGAAGAGTTGAAGCATTTTCACCATGAAGTGCTGCCCAATTCTACCCTCGCCTTTTGTTATCACATTTACCCTCACATTTCCTTGAAACCCTCTTCATCCAAAGGCGCTTTTAGGGGCATCCCAAATCCACTAAATCCATTCCAAAACTGATCAAATTGGAGAGTAATTTGACCATATTTTCTGACACAACATCTAGGGTAGTTTCAGACCAGATCCCTTTGGAATTGGTGGTAAATTCCACTCAGATTGGTAACCATCCCACCTAGGGACGGTTAGTAGTAGGTAGTTGCACCTGTTAGGGATGGTTAGAAAATAGTAGGGAAATTTGATTCAATTCCACCATAGGTCATTTAGGAATGTTTATATTAGCCTTGCATTCAAATTTGGTGAGATTTGGAGTTGTTTTGATGGTCCAATTAGAGGTTTCATTGTTGTAGGTCTAGTTGTCCTTGCTAAGGATGGTCACTATTTTTGCTAATAATTTCCCTTAAATTCATGCTCAGATATTTCCAAAACCATGTTAATATTAGCATAGTTTATTTGCAAGTCATTTGAAGTTGTTTTGATTTATTACAAATAAGTTTTAGTATTTCTAGATGTATGCTTTCTATGTTTTCCTAGTTTTCAATCAATAAACGCATATGCTATTAATATATTTCAATATCTTGTGTGTAGGTGAAGATATGCAGACATGAGGGAGGAGCTAAGAGGCATAGAAGGATAGGCCCAAGACTAGCTCTCGAGTGTGGGATGTGAAAGGAACATTGGAGCACGCCATCAAACCTTTGAAGGGATTAGATCCCTTATATCTTGTAGTATTGAAATGTATCAAAGAAAATCCCTCAAAGGGGGATGTATTGTAATTATTGAAAGCATTGAATAAATAAATACAAGGAGAAATCCACCCTCTTTTATTGCACATTATTCTTCATTTCAATAGATTACATCTTTAAATGCTTTTTTCAACATGCTTTTACATTTCAATAAAGAACACATAAGGTATGTCGTAAATTTTGCTTCTTCAGTGGTGATCATAGTATTTGAGATTATTCATCTATCCCCTTTGAATGTGTTAATTTTGACCTCCATTTTTTATTTTGGATGTTGCAGGATTTGACCGTTCTGAGCAGAAATGACCCCTTTTTTGCTAGTTGAACCTGCTAGGGATGGCTAGCTAGGTGACACTACTAGGGATGGCCCCCAAACTGCTAACCATCCCTACCTAGGATGGTTACAAAACTAGAGGTTTTCTACAAAAATTTGCAGAAATAGAAAGTTATAGGTCAGAAAATACACCTTTCCCAACCTTCAATTTGCATGTATACTGTTTAAATTACTTAAAATTCAAATTTTCTTGTCCTCTTTGTGCATGTGAAGGTTAGATGTCATATTTCCCAATTTTGCATTAATCAAATCAAGAAAAATAGGAAAAATAATAGTACTTTATATGCTTTTTTTCTTGTTTTCCTACTTGAAACTTACCAAAAAGGGTTAAGTTCATATAGGGTGTCAATTTTATAGCTTCCTTTTATTAATACTAATGATTCTGAAATTAAAATATACTTTCATGCATTTAGTGAATCATCATTGAATGTTGTATTGTTTTATTTCAATATTTTAAAAGGAACACACACACACCATGATCTTCTTAAATGTTGGTGAGTTGGACTTCATTCCCAACCACTGATAGAGTTCAATGATGGTGGGTTTCATCTCCATCCATTGACTCAAAATCCCATGTACCCTATTTTATTGGCCAATACCGACTCCAAGATCTATCCTAACCATGCAAAATAGCATGCATCCCTCTTCGAAGGGGTGTATCACTGCACACGGGGTGCTGGGTGAGGATCGATAGGACCTATGCTCCCTGATCGGGTATGGACTTCATCACCATACTTTGGTTGGTTTACATGACCAGACTTTCATTGTCGGTTGTCGAGCTATGAGTGTATAGGTGAAAACCACTTAAACTTTTGAGTATTACATCAAAAAAATCAAACACACCAAGTATTTTCTTTACAAAGCAACACATCTTGAAACAACAACAAACAATTTAGGGATTCACATCTAAAAGACTTAAAAGAGATAATCACTTCTATGCTTGTGTGTTTCTATTGTTTGTTTGTTTCAAATTCATAAAAATTGTAAAGGAGATAATCATATAGCAGTCTAGAGTACATAGCTATGGTACATACCCGTAGCCAAGCCCATTTAAGGGTGGACGTTGTGGGGAGTAGGGAAGAGGACATAGAGCATCTTTGCCTTGATCCCAAGGACATGGTCATACCTCCTTGGAGACCACCTACTCTTCCTAGCCCTAGAGGGGCTGAAAGGAGACCTAGCCAACAAGGGACCCCTACATGGGGCACCCCCATAGGTGATGGTCTCAACTTAGGAAATCATATCCCTAATCACCGAGTGGTAGATGAATGGATGGTCAGTCCTAGAATAGCAAGAAGGGGACCTAGCCAACAAGGGACTCCTACATGGGGTACCCCCATAGGAAATAGTCCCACTTTGGGGAATCATTTCCCTAATATAGATGTGTCTAATACCTTCTTTCGAGAAGATTCACCATGCAATGGGGCACTTCCCAATAGAGCAATCCCATGCATTCATGTGCCTGCTCGGTCTACTCCTCGCACTACTGCGTAGGAGTATGACTTGTCACCTAAGGTAGGGTTGAATGATCATCTTATGATTTCAAACCACCCTTCCCCAAGGTGCCATAATCATGATGAGTATGATACTCATCACCATAGGTGACCTCATTCTACCTTACCTTTCCTTGTTTATGAGGGAAGACCTGAGGAACATCCATATTATCCTCATTCAAATGTGTCAATGCAAGCATGTTGTGCCTCTACACCAGTAGATTATCAAGAACATCTATTTAGGGGTGAGCCTCAAGTCAACGTAGCCTCCCTCAATCGAGGGAAAGCTATAATAGATCTCATGAACCCCCTTGAACAAGATAGATATTAGGGTAATAGTGCTAAGGCACTTAGACCTAACACAACTGATCAGATCAATCAATTGGTAAAGAAGTATGTTGACCGCCAGGCCAAGTTTAATCAACTTAGGTCTGATAAACATCACTTAGATCTCTTAGAGTAGTGGTAGTAGTTAGAGAAAGAAATACTTGAATGCCAAATTCAAGAAACTTTATGTAATGGAGCTTCTACTCCAAATACGTGTAGATAGGAGGCTCACCCGAGGCAACCAAACCTCCAACAAGATAGGTCTCCTAGACCTAATCCAATGTTACCTCCTAGACCTCCTAGGCCTGAACAGAATGTATATGATAGGCCAAACATAGATCACCTTCAAGAGGTGTTCATTCCTCCTTGTAGGCCCATACCTGATACACCTTATGGGGCTTACGATGACTTGGAAAAAAATGAGGATTATGTAGAAGCACCTTATGGAGGCGTGGATGATGTCAATAAACCACCCCAACCTATGCTTAATATTCCTCGTCCACCTCTAAGAGTTCAAAAAAAAGAAGAGGAAATTAAATCCTCAGATGCGTATCAAGCTTTTCTTGCATGCTTAGAAACTATAGAAGGTAAGATAGCTGGGAATGGGCTTCAAAAATCCACTTTGCGTCAACTAAAGAGTTAACCATTACACCCATCCATTCCTTCCCCGATATACCCTGAGCATTTCAAAATACCAAAATTGGATAGATTCAAGGGGGAAGAAGATGCTCAAGAGCACGTTACTAGATTTTTAAATATGTGCTTTAACATACAGGACAATGATGCATTGCTCCTAAGAACTTTCCTAAGTACCCTCTCTGGGCCTACCATTGAGTGGTTCAACCAACTTCCAAAACATAGCATCTACACATTTGAACAATTCACTGATGCATTTTTGGAATGTTTCACCTTTAACACCAAAAGGAAGGTGACATTAACAGACCTTACGGGGTTAAAGCAATACGATGATGAGTCGATTACGGATTATGGAAATAGGTGGTAGATGCTTCTAGCTAAGTTACCATATATGTTGCCAACATCTGAATTAACTTGATTATTTTCAAAGAGTTGCTTGAAACCCATATCTTTAATATTGCAACTGCAACAATACCCCACCTTGGAAGAAGCTCTAGCATAGGCTAGAAATATAGAGGAAATAAAAATCCAAGAGGGGGAAATAGCCAAGCCTCACAAAAAGGAGTGGACAAAGAACCCTAAAAGTAGCTCGACACCTACAAAGATGGTAGTAGTCAATCAAGTGGCCATAAATATCCTTGCACCTACACAAGCGATGCCTCCTCAAAAGGTGAACTATCAGGCCCAACCTCCTCCAACGAGCTATAATAGTAATGGTCAAGTGAATTAGGGACAAAACCAACAGTGTCACTCTAAGAGATAATTTACTCCCTTCATTGAATCCATGGATTCTCTATTCGATCGATTATGGGTTGCAAAAATGATTAATCTTCCAGATATCAAACCCATCGATCTGGATATAGGAAAACCCAAGCCTATGGGACATCGAGAGGATCAATATTATAAATATCATCGATAGGGTGGCCATGATTTACCAATGTGCTATGGTTTTAAACACCTAGTACAGGACATGATTGAGAGGAATGAGCTACAAGTAGATGCTCCAATAGCCCCTAAAAATCAGCAGATGGGTATCTACAAGGACCCATTACCAACTCATGAGGTACAAGCAGTGCCTGCTAAACCAATGAATGAGGTGAAGACAACACCCCCTTTGCAAGGGTATGTTGGAATGGTGAGTATTATGACCAGGAATAGAAGATATCCAAGCCAAGTTGCACCACCTATAGCTTCGAGTGATGTTCCCACTACGTCGCAACCTACACCACCTGTAGTATAGGGCCTTCCACCTAGGCCAACATTAACAATAAATAACAAGCTTGCACAGAGCTTGAGGACAACATCAGCATGATTGTCCATCTATGAGTTAATCCAACAATAACCTCCACATCGGGATGCTTTGATGGACATTCTAAAGTCAATAGAGTTGCAACCATAGGAGTCTAACTCCTTCATTGATTTCATGGGTCATGTGCAATAGTGCAAGGAACTAGTAATAATATTTCATGAGCATGAGCTTAAGGAAATAGCAAGTGATGTGGTAGATCCTCCTTTGCACATCATTGCATGTGTAAATGATGTACCATACAAGAGAGTGCTCATAGACACTAGTTCATTGAGTAATATCATCACAACTAAAGCATTAAAATACCTAGGATTACCAGCATCTCATGTTGTTGCATCCACTTACACTCTTCATGCATTCAATGATGCAATATGCTCTACCATTGGTACCATAGTCTTACCCATCCAGGTGGGGCGCAAGACTATATCAACATTGTGTCATGTGTTGGAAGGTGAGATGGCCTATAACATTTTTCTAGGTAGACCTTGGATACGGGATATGAAGTGTGTCCCATCCATTGTGCATCAATGTCTCAAATACACTCATGAAGGGCAGGTGCACGTAGTCTCTGCAGATCTAGAGCCCTTCAAGTACTACAATATGGTGCAGCAGATGCCAGAGTCAACATTACCTTTGACTCATGTAGACTTCCAATTGAATGCACCTATTCAAGGTCTACCCATTCCACCATCACCTTCCATTTCACCATCTACATCTTCATCCATGCCATCCTCATCATTGGCAGCTTCAGAGATGCCTTCGACATCGTCAGATCCTCCATCGAGGAACATGTCAAAGAGGCCAATTGATGAGAGCCCACCTCTAGTTTCCACCATATCCATGGAAGATATTCCTTGTGTAGTCAATGAGGAATCACCTCTAGAGGTTCACATTGAGTCACCTCAAACCTCACTTCCATCTCATCCACCTTCGCCATCCCAGGTCACAATGCATATGTCTAGTACAGGGATAGGAGAATATCTAGTAAGAAATGTCACAATGGTTCCATCTATAGAGATAGTGCAAGATATGGGGTGACCTCATCTTCCCATAGGTAGCATCGTACCTCTTGGTCTACCACCCAATAAAACTAATTTTATATATGGGGGTTTAGAGTATGGAGCTCTACCAATTCCTCCGAAAGAAGAAGATGATGAACCTTTTTTGGAGGATGTAAACTATTTGTCGAATCCAGATTATGCATTATGGTACTTAGATCATTATAATTGGTATGGTTTTGGTTTAGGCCTATATGAGTAGGGTACTCATGTTCCATGTCAGCCCCAATATCAGTTACCTTATGATAAATCTGGGTTGGGACACAATAAGCCAGTACCATTGGATGTTCTCACAGATAGTCTAGAACACCTATGTCTAGGTTATCAAGATAAGCTTACACGTGATCCATATGCCAATCTGAATCACATTCATTCCTTGGGGGATTATTTCCCCATAGACATGATAGATCAAGGGCTATCCAGTGATGTTGCTCAACCTCATGAAGTGGGGGAGAGCTCACATACCTTGAAATATGATAGTGAGGAAGAGGATCAAGGTCCTCCTCATGAATGGATGAGTGATGATGAAGATGATTATGGCATCACACCCATAAACTATCCTAGCTTAGATGATGAACATGAGAGAGTGTTCCCCTTGGATGATGAGGATGAGTATTATCTTCACATGTTATTCCCCATCCAAGGCCCTATCTGATGCCAAATTTTGCCATGAGAAGAGCAAGCTTGCCCTCTTCCACAATGACCACCACCATTCATTCCACTTCCACCAGAGCCACCCCCACAAGTTACGAGACAACATCAGGTCTCTAGACCCACTCGCCCTTGGATGAGAGATCATGTGTCCATCAACATGATTTCCATAGATTTAACTACACCATTGATAGATCTGAATAACCCATCAAATCCATTGCATCTCGACCTTGAGGTAATTGAATTTGATCGAGGAGATTCTTCCCCATCGCCCTCAGAGTACTAGCCTTGCGAGGAAATGTTACAACCATTTCAATTTTCTCCAAGAACTACTCAGGATGTTTTCTAGGCTGAGGTTGACCCTAAATTTCCTATGGAAGAAGCAAACCCAGCTAATGACATTCACTTAATTCCCACTCCACATCAGTTGGAATATGGGTCTCATATGTCAATTGAGCCAACAATTGATAGGGATATCAGTACAGATCCTGATAATCCCCATATTATCAAGCTAGGAGAAGGTCTATCTCCAACTGAACAAGATGATTTCACAAAAGCATTGAAAGCAAGGATAAAAGCTTTTGCTTGGTCTTATAAAGATATGCCAGGACTGGACCCAAATCTAGTCACGCATAATCTTACACTAGACCCAAAGATCAAACTAGTCAAGAAAAATTTACGTAAGATGCACCCAACAATAGCCTTAATGGTGAAATATGAATTGCAAAAGTTGTTGGATATTGATTTCATCATCTTAGTAGACTATCTACCATGGGTTTCAAACATGGTACCCATCAAAAAACTTGATGGGAGGATTCGTATTTGCACTGACTTTAGAGATCTCAACAAAGTGAGTCCTAAGGATGAGTTTCCCTTACCAAACATTGATGCATTGGTAGATGCTACAACAGGACATGAAATGCTATCCCTTATGGATGGTTTCTCTAGATATAATCAAATTTCGTATTAATCTAGAAGACTAGATCAAAATGGTGTTTACAATACCTTGGGGGACATCATGTTATAAGGTCATGCCTTTTGGCCTTAAGAACATTGGAGCCACCTACCAACGAGCCATGACATATATCTTCCATGACTACATGCATAAGATTTTGGAAGATTACATGGATGACTTATTGGCAAAATCTCTATTGCATAATGAGCATATCAATGTATTGTGCAAGGTTCTAGACCACCTCATTGAGCATAATGTTAGGCTTAATCCCAAGAAGTGTGTCTTTGGTGTCACATCTAGTAAACTCTTGGGATTCATAGTCTCTAAGTGAGGCATAGAAGTAGATCCAAACAAGGTCAAGGTAATATTAGAAATGCCTTCCCCCACAACCATTAAGCAGCTACACAACTTGCAAGGAAAGGTTGCATCCATAAAATGCTTCATAGCACAATTATCGGATAAGTGTCGACCCATGAATAGGTTGCTACACAAGGGGGTCTCATTTCATTGGGATGAAGAATGTCAAAATACCTTTGATAAAATTAAGCAATACCTAGCTTCGCCACCCGTATTGGCTCCTCCATGACCAGGAGTGTCATTCTATTTATACATCTCAGCTACTGAGTTGGCATTGGGCACCATGTTGTCCCAAAAGAATGAATTTCATAAAGAACAGGCTACATATTATATTAGTCGCACACTAGTTAGCTATGAAATAAAGTATGCATACATTGAGAAGCTATGCTTAGAAGTGGTCTTTGCCACTAAAAAGCTATGCCATTACATGCTCAATCATACCATGTATGTAATATCTAAGGAAAATCCATTGCGATATATGATGAGTCGAACATATCACAATAGTCGCACGGTGAAATGGATAATGTTGTTGATAGAATTTGACCTAGAGTTCATTGGATAGAAATCAATCAAAGGATAGGTCATAGCCGATCAACTAGAAGAGGCTCCTCTCTAGGATGACCAGCCTCTGAATGTAGAACTTCCCGATGATGGAGTGTTTCATATCTCAGAATCACCTGATTCTACAGAGCCTGAGTCACAGGTGGACATAACTCTATTCTTTGATGGTTCTAAATGTGAGCAAGGGGGTGGTACAAGTATCATGTTTTTCACACCATAAGGGGCTCCAATACCTCTTTCATTTAAACTTGATTTCCCATGTACCAACAACAATGCCGAGTATGAAGCCCTCATCATAGGACTCCAGATGGCAATCACCATGAAAATCACTAAGCTAAACATTTTTGGTGATTCCTTGCTCATAGTTAATCAGGTTAAAGGGATATTCTAGTGTAGGTGTCCCATATTGCAAGCCTATAAAGCCCTAGTGGACAAACTTCTGGTAAAATTTGAATGGTATGATATTGAGGCACTCCCTCATTCATCTAATCATTTTGCAGACACAATGGCTTCCTTAGGGTCGCTAATCCCACAAAACCCCTCAGATGATATCATGACTATTCAAGTAAAAATGCTAGTGCAATCTATGACTGAGCATGATGAGCATAATGCCACACCAGATATTCACATGATTCAGATTGAGCCTTCACATGAACGGTTCTCTCAACTACACAATTATTTGAATAACGCCAGATGGGGGACTTTGTTCCCTCAAAATTCTTTTGATACTAGCACAATGCTATATCTTCAAGTTCATTCTCAATCAACATTTGCACGAGATGAACGTCAAAAGGATTACATGATTCATAATATTGAGGCTTCTCCAAAGCAATATTGGGCCATACAGATTAAATATTACTTAAAACTAGGAAATATTCTGCCTAGATTGTTGCATGCCACAAAGTGAGCATTTAAGAAAAATGTGGTAAAGTATGTCTTATTAGGAGACATAATGTATCATCAGAGCTATGAGGGTATTCTCCTTCATTTCTTAGACTCACAAGAGTCAGCTTGGGCCATTGCCCAAGCACACGATGGTACATGTGGTGGTCACTTTAGTGGCATGGCCATCGCTAAGCGCATTCTTTGCATGGGCTATTATTGGCCAACTTTAGAGCAATATTGTTGTGCTTATGTAAATAAGTGCATAAAATATCAACATCATGCAAATTTGACACATGTACCTTCATAAGCCTTACAACCGATTCAATTGATTTGGCCATTTGCACAATGGGGGTTTGATTTAATTGGGAAAATCTCACCTACCTCCTTAGGCCATCACACATTTATCATAATGGCTACTGAGTACTTCAAAAAATGGGTGGAAGCAATTCCCCTTACCACTATGACTGGACCTCGCATCATGGAGTTCATGCTACATAACATCATATGTCATTTTGGTATTCCATCCAAAATAATATCGGATAATGGAACACCCTTCAAAAATAAGGATGTGCATGTGTTAACAACAAAGTATAACATAAAGCACAACTTTTCCATGCCCTATTATCCATAAGCCAATGGGCAAGTAGAGGCATCAAACAAGATAGTAGTAGCCATCTTGAAGAAAACCATTAAGGAAAATCATAAATATTGGCATAATCAATTACCTCTTGCCCTTTGGGCCTATCACACTAGTATTCGGATGCCCACTAGAGCAACTCCATTTTCACTAGTGTATGGTGCTGAAGCTATTATACCTCTAGAGTTAGAGATTCTATCACTATGCATTTCCATGCAAGAATTCATCGATGATGATACCGCTAGGCAAGCTCATTTAGATCAACTAACATTGCTTGATGAACGATGTGTCAATGCCCTTGAGCATCTACGTGTTTATCAAGAATACCTTAAGAGAGCTTATAACTTGAAAGTACACCAGAGAGACTTTCAGGTTGGTGATTTAGTTCTAAAAGAGAACCAACAAAATTCCAATTTTCCACCCAATTTGTGGGATAAATTTGTGATAAATTGGTTAGGTCCATTCATCATTACAAGCCATATTGGACCTAGAACTTATCGCTTAGCATCCATCGAAGGAAGTGAAGAGCCTGAACCAATGAATGTTAGTCATCTATGGCCTTTCCATGCTTAGAGCACCATAAAATATCCCTAGATGTCTATGACCATCTAGGTCAACCTAAAATATCCCTAGGTGGTCTATGACCATCTAGGTCAAAATAAAATGCTCCTAGGTAGTCTACGATTGTCTAGGTCAATCCAAAAAGCCCCAAAGGTATCTATAAGCCCTTTGGTCACCATAAAATGCCCCTAGGTAGTCTATGACCATCTAGGTCAACCTAAAATACCCCTAGGTAGTCTATGACCATCTAGGTCAAAATAAAATGCTCCTAGGTAGTCTACGATTGTCTAGGTCAATCCAAAAATCCCCAAAGGCATCTATAAGCCCTTTGGTCACCATAAAATTTCCCTAGGTAGTCTATGACCATCTAGGTCAACCTAAAATACCCCTAGGTAGTCTATGATCATCTAGGTCAAAATAAAATGCTCCTAGGTAGTCTACGATTGTCTAGGTCAATCCAAAAAGCCCCAAAGGTATCTATAAGCCCTTTGGTCACCATAAAATTCTCCTAGGTGTTCTATGACCATCTAGGTCAACCTAAAATACCCCTAGGTGGTCTATGATCATCTAGGTCAAAATAAAATTCTCCTAGGTAGTCTACAATTATCTAGGTCAATCCAAAAAGCCCCAAAGGTATCTATAAGCCCTTTGGTCACCATAAAATACCCCTAGGTAGTCTATGACCATCTAGGTCAACCTAAAATACCCCTAGGTAGTCTATGACCATCTAGGTCAAAATAAAATACTCCTAGGTAGTCTACGATTGTCTAGGTCAATCCAAAAATCCCCAAAGGTGTCTATAAGCCCTTTGGTCACCATAAAATGCCCCTAGGTGGTCTATGACCATCTAGGTCAACCTAAAATACCCCTAGGTAGTCTATGACCATCTAGGTCAAAATAAAATACTCCTAGGTAGTCTACGATTATCTAGGTCAACCCAAAAATCCCCAAAGGTATCTATAAGCCCTTTGGTCATAATAAAATACCCCTAGGTGATCTATGACTATCTAGGTCAACCTAAAATACCCCTAGGTGGTCTATGACCATCTAGGTCAAAATAAAATGCTCCTAGGTAGTCTATGATTGTCTAGGTCAATCCAAAATCCCCAAAGGCATCTATAAGCCCTTTGGTCACCATAAAATTCCCCTAGGTGGTCTATGACCATCTAGGTCAACCTAAAACATCCCTAGGTAGTCTATGACCATCTAGGTCAAAATAAAATGCTCCTAGGTAGTCTACAATTGTCTAGGTCAATCCAAAAAGCCCCAAAGGTATCTATAAGCTCTTTGGTCACCATAAAATACCCCTAGGTGGTCTATGACCATCTAGGTCAACCTAAAATACCCCTAGGTGGTCTATGACCCTAGGTCTATGACCATCTAGGTCAAAATAAAATGCTCCTAGGTAGTCTAAGATTGTCTAGGTCAACACAAAAATATCCAAAGGCATCTATAAGCCCTTTGGTCACCATAAAATACCCCTAGGTAGTCTATGACCATCTAGGTCAACCTAAAATACCCCTAGGTGGTCTATGACCATCTAGGTCAAACTAAAATACCCCTAGGTAGTCTATGACCATCTAGGTCAAAATAAAATACCCCTAGGTGGTCTATGACCATCTAGGTCAAAATAAAATGCTCCTAGGTAGTCTACGATTGTCTAGGTCAATCTAAAAAGCCCCAAAGGTGTCTATAAGCCCTTTGGTCACCATAAAATGCCCCTAGGTAGTCTATGACCATCTAGGTCAACCTAAAATACCCCTAGGTGGTCTATGACCATCTAGGTCAAAATAAAATACTCCTAGGCAATCTACGATTGTCTAGGTCAACCCAAAAATCCCCAAAGGCATCTATAAGCCCTTTGGTCACCATAAAATACACCTAGGTAGCTTATGACCATCTAGGTCAAACTAAAACATTCCTAGGTAATCTACAATTGTCTAGGTCAACCCAAAATTCCCCAAAGGCATCCATAAGCCCTTTGGTCACCCAAAAATCCCCAATGGCATTCATTAAGCCCATTGGTCAACCTGTATATACATATATCAAAAATACAAAAACATCATTTAAATCATCAAAAACACAAAAATATTGCTTTCATTGCACTTCATATACATTGCATTATGCATCATTCAAAATTGATCATACATGTCTAGAACTAAGTCTATACACTAGGCATCTATTAAAATCATTGTTATTATATGTCAATATTACCACATGTTTACATTACATATACCATTTACATTTACACTCCATATTATATGTTTGTTTCCCGTCACTTAGCCATTGTTAATAAAACATAGTTAAGGTTTTTGGTCACTCAACCATATCTAGTTTTCTTTTCAGATTTTGTAGAAAGCTATCATGATTTTTATAAGGTAGAATCCTACTTAGATTATACCTTGTATACATCAAAATCCCAACATATTTTCACATTAATAAATCCAAGTCTAGCACAAGGAAATATAAAATTACAAAGTGGTCTAGGTTGCTTTAAGAAAAAAATGTTATCTCGCTCATCCCCCTGTGTGAATGGTTCAAAGATGCTGAGAATTGAAAAAAGGACAAGTTCCTCCTTACCCAAAAATCCCTTGCCTCACACTGGGGCAAGTATCCAAAAGAGAAAAATCAAATAGTGATTATTATCACTTCAAAATATGCAAAAAGAAATAGTGGTTATTACCATTAGAAAAAGCAAAAATAAACAATGGTTCTCACCACTACCAAAATCCCTTGCTCAACAAATAAAAATGAGCAACTCCCTTGAATACTTCAAAATTAAAATAAAAGAAGGGAGTCTTGAACTTGAATCCCTAGAATTCTCAGCATTAGAGAACCATAAGGTGATCCTCATTACAGGTTTGGTGGATAGCCTACTTGTCAATGGTGGTAGCCTTACGCATGATGATATGTCTATCACATAAGCAACTTGCTTAGGTATAGACCAATGTTTGAATGTGGATGAGCTAGCTTGTTGTAGCCTATATTACCTAGTAGTCTAATCTAACTAAGTACAAAACTCAGGATAATGAGACTCGTAGGGTGATCTTTAGTACAGATGGGCTGAGTGAATCCCATTTGCACTAGGGCAACTTTATGCATTATCATGGTAATGAACTCACATGCACACATAGGGATGTTGATTATCTTGGTTATCTTAGTCGGTGCATACTTTGTCAAAAATTCTTGCATAGTTATTATACAACTTTTGATTAGGTAACTAGAGTGTTTGAGTCTCCTAAAAACTACTAAACATATCATATCACATTACATTATCCATTCCATTTTACATCATGTTGTCACATGTTTGTCAAAATTACAAAATCCATTACATAGTGTCATAATAACATGAAAATAATAAAGATACATTTTGTACAGTCTATGGTGCTAGCATATAATGTGTCAAATAGTCATCATAAATCCATCATACAAAATTAAATCAAATCATCCATTTCATCATGCATATACACATCTACATATCATCAAATCACATCATAGGATAAATACATGCATCCATGTTAGGCATTCATCAAAAGCATCATAAAGCATAGCATAGCATACATATCATAAAGCAGTAAAAGGTGACATAATGATCAAAGCAAAGTCATACATATATATCCATATGTAAAATCCAAAAGCTACATCATAGTCCATAAGCTGCCCGTAGGCTACAATAAATGTGAGTCCTCAAACTTCACACTCCAAAAACCAAAAAGTCCAAAAAGAACTATCAGAGTCTACTAGCCATGGTCACGTAGGATCGACACCGTGACTCTCTCCTCTACCCTCAGTAGGAGTCCATCACGAGCTCCTAGACCTGCTCCCCTAGACCTATCCATCCTCCATGTAGAACTAGGAGCCCTCATCCATGTAGATGACTATCCTATCTTGCTCCTATGACTATGCTATGAGCCAATGGCCAATGCCTGATCTAGTATGCACCCCTTAAGGTGCACTATCTCATCCTCCATCATATCCATATAGGTCTGATCCTCTCGACACCGAGTCTGATAGGTCACCACTAAACCCTAGAGATGTACCATCTCCTCCTACATCATGGCTACCTCACCACTATTGGACTCCCCATGGCTAGGGCCCTGTACACCAACCTATGCCTAAAGAGTAGCTATCAAAGATGCCTACCTCTCCATCTCAGTATGTGCACTCTGCACCTGTGCCTGTAGTAGAGCTCTCTCCTCTACAAAATCCTATTGCACCCTACTGAGATCACCCCGTAGCTCTATAATCATAGCATCTCATGTTGCTAACTATGCCTACATACCCTAATCTCCAAGGTCCTCCCCATAAAATTCTAGTGGATCTTATACATCAATCAGCTCCACCCTATCCACTACCACATGATGATGCACAAACCACTCACCTGTGTCTACCTCCTCATCATCTAAAGACTCATCCTGACCCTCCTCATCTAGAGCACCCCTAGCTGCATCTACTACTCTAGAAGTTGCATCCCCTCCTAGTGGTCCATCTCCTCACCACTACCATATAACCCACCAAGCGTCATACTCCTCTATCATACCAACATCATCCAAATTAAAAACTGCCACCATAGGATCTGACTCCTCTCCTAGTGCCTCCACAATAGGCCATGCTAGAGTCCTCTCATCCTCATGATGATGATAGATCATCGACTCCCTAGGCAACCCATGGCATAGCCCAAACTATCATAGGATGTGATCATAATGGAAGTACTCTTGCTCCATCCCATGTCGCCCTATCAACCACCTACCTCACCAAACTCGACGTAGCTATGCCTCAGCATCCCTCCATGCGGGACAATCCCTATAGGGCCTCCATAAAATATCTACCACTCTAAGCCATGCAAAATCCTCTACATAGTGCTCAACCTCCCTAGCATGTCGATGACTCTAGCCTATCTCACGTGACCTCTGCCATAGCACCCCATAACCAATCTCCCTATATGGTAGCTCTGCTCGAGTAGTCCATGGTAGTCCCCATGGTCGCTCCACAACAATATGCTACCAACCCCAAACCTGTAGCAGAAATTTGTAGCCCAATCCCTTCCACCCATGAGAGTAGATCTCATATAACTCCTCATATAGCTAAGCTAACAATGTAGGACCCCAAGCCATCACTACAGGCTCATCCTCTATACACTCCACAAGAGTGAACACCAACTCTATAAGGTTCCATGGGAACCTGGCACCTGAAGAGTCAGGAAGTAACATGTTGTTGATCAATATCATCAATAAAGCATGCTTAATCTTAAGCACATCAGCCTAAAACCATGATACCACTAATATCCCTCCATTGAGAAGATCAATTATTGCATCCTCCTAGCATACCCCAAAATACCTCCGTAGTATGACCTCTCATCACTCTATAGGAGTAGATACTATAGGATACCCCTCTATCAGAATACGTAGTATCTGATATACATCCTCTAAATTCACTATCATCTCCCTCGTAGCTAGATGGAAAGTATTAGTATGAGGGTCCCATAAATCTATCAATGCAATCAGATAGGCGTGATCGCTCACCATGGGATCCAACCGTGTAACATGCTTCAAGCCAATGGCATCAAGCCATCACCAGTACGTAGTAGTCAAAAGGTCTCTAGTGACCTGAAAGAGAGTCGAAACCCTATACCAACTCTTCACTATCTGATAAAGTAAACAACTTGTCAAAAATACCCTAAAAATGCATAAAAATAGTCTAAAAATACCAAAAAAATGCCTAATAAAGGGCCCTTTTTGGCCCAGTTTTTGGTTGTCCCACCTAGGGACAGCCCCCAATTTGGTAACCGTCCCACCCAGGGATGGCCACCAGTGACCATCCCCATGGGGACGGTCCCCAAAAATGGCTAAAATAGGGTCATTTTGACCCCTAAAATAGCCCTAAAAAAGCTTTAAAAACACAAAAAAAAACTAGCATAAAATCCTAAATTAAACCATTTAAATTACAACTAAGAGATCAATTTCATACATTATACTATTATTAAGGTTTCTTAACCATGATTTAGTGTGTATTATGAAAATTGTAGCAGAAATTACAATTACACAATAAAATAGAGAAGAGAAGGAAATGTGTTCCATACCCTTTTGCACCGGCTCCACCACCTGTCACATCTGTTGGCTGGATCATGTTGTTGGGTAGATATTTTTGTAGTGCTCCACTTCATAAAATCACCCTCCTACCTCTCACCTCTCCAATTCCTCCAAGCACAATGCACAAATGAGCTTATTTGCCCCATTTTGGGCTTATATAGCTCCAAAAGAAGTCGACCGCCCCTAGGTGGGATGAGTGCATAATTGGCTGGCTGTCCCACCATGGGATGGTCATAAATAGTGTACTCATCCCCCCTAGGATGGTCACCAAAAAATTGCACCAAAATAGCTTAAAAACATCAAAAATAGGGTCAAAAACCCACCAAAAATAAGGCAAAATGGTCTAAAAATTAGCAGGGATCAAGATTAAACCAACAACATTTATGGATGCTTTAAAAGTATTTATTTTATTCCCCAAGAAGGCCTCTATGGCTGGACCACTCCACGGGAATGAATTTTTTAGCCTTTTTCTTCCAGAAATGCTCATCAAAATGATCAAAAATCCCCTCCAAACAGGTATATAGTACCATGGGTAAAACAGAGAGTTATCCCAATTCAGTCATATGTGTCAAGTGACTCATCACTTTATCATTGGTCATGCCCTCATAGACTCATCACTTGAGGGGGTAGTCATAATAATGATTTCATAAATCAAATCAACACTAAAACACTCAAAAGTGCAATTTTCATACATTCAAAAGAATCTTTGCAAAAGATAAATTTTCAAGCCCATGTTGGGGAAAACAATCAGCATAAGAAACAAAAATAGGGATTGACCTCCTTGAAGCCTCGGGAATCCACCCATGTAAAGGCTTACAAGAACACAAGGCACCAAAACCTAGTATACCCCAAGCCCCTAAAACTGTCATTACAGTGTGGTTGAAAGGTATACCCAATTAATCCTTCGACTATGTCAAAAGCAAGGATTCCAAGAATGTATGCTCTTTCCACAATGGAGGCATCTAAATTTGGTTAGGTTAATGAATAACCTTAATCATTTAATGATTTAGTCATCTATTTTTTGCTCAGTGCTTTGTTGCACATAGCGCATCCCAAAAAGGGGCATCTGTAGACACTAAAATCGTGTAAATCGGATAAGACTACCAATGCGCCACTTGTGCCACTCTTATCGACATCATATGGCCCCATTGGGCAACCCTCTAGGGTAATATAGAGCTCCATAGCACTTTTGGGAAGGTTCCCATCAGTTTTGGGAGGTTTAGGGTCATATCCTTATGACCGTCCCACCCTGGGATGGTCACAGATGGTGACCGTCCCACCTAGGGATGGCCACTCATAACCATCCCTGGGTGGGATGGTCCCTAAACAGACCCTCCAAAAGTCAAAGGGGTGGAGAAATGGCAATCAATTACTACCATATTCTCTTCCCAATCATCAAAAATTGATTTGGAGACTATCATGGAGACCAAAAACTCCAAATTAGAGGCCCCAAATGGGCAACCTCTCCCACCAATGCATGGTAAAGGTTTCGACAAGTGGTGGCACTTGCCTTGCATGCATGAAATTTCCCCTTTGCCCCAAATTCCCTATTTGGGCTATAAATTGAGGTGTGCTCACCCCAATTTCAAGAGAGAAGAGTTGAAGCATTTTGACCATGAAGTGCTGCCCAATTCTACCCTCGCCTTTTGCTATCACATTTGCCCTCACATTTCCTTGAAACCCTCTTCATTCGAAGGCACTTTTAGGGGCATCCCAAATCCACTAAATCCATTCCAAAACTGGTCAAATTGGAGAGTAATTTGACCATATTTTCTGACACAACATCTAGGATAGTTTCAGACCAGATCCCTTTGGAATTGGTGGTAAATTCCACTCATATTGGTAACCGTCCCACCTGGGGATGGTTAGCAGTTGGTAGTTGCACCTATTAGGGACGGTTAGAAAATAGTAGAGAAATTTGATTCAATTCCACCATAGATCATTTAGGAATGTTTATATTAGCCTTGCATTCAAATTTGGTGAGATTTGGAGTTGTTTTGATGGTCCAATTAGAGGTTTCATTGTTGTAGGTCTAGTTGTCCCTGCCAGGGATGGTCACTATTTTTGCTAACAATTTCCCTTAAATTCATGCTCAGATATTTCCAAAACCATGTTAATAATATCATAGTAAATTTTCAAGTCATTTGGAGTTGTTTTGATTTATCACAAATAAGTTTTATGGTTTCTAGATGCATGCTTTCTATGTTTTCCTAGTTTTCAATCTATAAACGCATATGCTTTTAATATGTTTCAATATCTTGTGTGTAGGTGCAGATATGCAGACATGAGGGAGGAGCTAAGAGGCATATAAGGATAGGCCCAAGACTAGCTCTCGAGTGTGGGATGTGAAAGGAACATTGGAGCACGCCATCAAACCCTTGAAGGGATTAGATCCCTTATATTTTGCAAGTATTGAAATGTATCAAAGAAAAGCCCTCAAAGGGGGATGTATTGTAACCATTGAATCTTTGGAATAATAAATACAAGGAGAAATCCACCTCTTTTATTGCACATTATTCTTCATTTCAGTAGATTACATCTTTATGCATCTTTTCCTTTTAATGCTTATTTCAACACGCTTTACATTTCAATAAAGAACACATAAGGCGTGTCGTAAATTTTGCTTCTTAAAAAATGCTAACATATAAGTGTATCCTCTTTAACTGAAATGAGAAAATATCAAATTGTGGTAGGATTACCTAAGTTAATATGACAATTTATAATTTATCTAGAATGCCTAGTGGGAAAACAACATAGAATACATTTTGGTTGAGCTTACACAAAGTTCAAGAACTACTAGAAATAACGTACATAGATTTGTGTGGACCAATGGATCCTAGTCTAAGAGAAAATAGATATTTTTAACTATTTTTTGATGACTATTATAGGAAAACATGGGTGTATTTCTTTAAATTAAAGTCTAAAGCCTTTACATGTTTCAAACAATTTAAGCTTCGAGTAGAAATGAAAATTGGAATATCAATTAAGAATTTTCACTTAGATAAGGGTAGTGAATTCCTATAAAAATAATTTGAATCATTTGTAGGACTAAATGGTATGAAAATATAACTCACTACAACTTATTCATCTTAACAAAATGGTATAGTCAGAACAAGTAATCATTTTATTATGGAAATGGTATGTTGTATACTAAAGGAAGCAAATCTTGATCATCAATATTGGGTAGAAGTTGTTAATAATATAGTATATATAATAGATTGTCTACAAGAATACTTAGAAAATTTACTCTTGAATAAGCCTTGTTAGGATAGAAACCTCCAATAGTACATCTAATAATTTTTGGATGTAAAGCATGCATGCACATTCCAAAGTAAAAGAGAACAAAGTTAGATGAAAAAACCATGAGTGGTATATTCCTTGGATATGATGATGATTCAAAAAATACATTATAGTTGATCCAATAACTAAGAAAATCTATGTAAGTAGAAATATAAATTTTTATGAAGAAAACAAAACCCTTATTGAAATCCCAAGGGGTTAAACAATTCATATTCTTATTTCATCAAATACAGAAGAATCTTCAAGTGAAAAATTAGAACTAGAAATATTTAATGAACCATTTCAAGACTCAAATTTTTTAATGTCACCAAAATAAAATAGATAAAATGGTATATAAATATACTTAGGGATTCATATAAAGAAAATTTTCTAAATCTTACGAGTATAAGACCTCAAAATTTTTTTGGTAGATAAGATACTATAGCATTAATACCGGGTTTTACAGGTTGACCTAAAACCTTTTACAAAAATCAGCTCAGGGCTATTGATGAACATGTCCTTACTAAGGATCCTATATATGTAAAATCTACATGCCTCCAAGGCCATTACATCCAATAAGGTAAATAGCCTATTATCAAAAAGTTACTTCCCATACAACATTTTGGGTATACCCCAATAAAACACACCTACATCATAATTACAAAAAAAGAAATAGACACAGATCCCTTCCTTGAAATAGTGGAGAAACAAAAAGCTATAGACACACATGGCAGAGTACTAAAAAAACTACCACAATCTCTGTATTGATAGTTAATCTTAATAATTCTTTGGTAATTTCTTTCTTTTGTATATGACATGCTTTGGTACCACATCCCGTCTTGGCCAATCAGCCTTGGAGAAGTGAACCTGCTGGCTAGATTTATGGCGGTGGCTATCTAGTGGTCCATGTGGCTCTAATTTGAAGTCTTATATTGTCGTTTCTTTCCTGCCCTATGATTATCAACCAACCTCAAATTACTAATATGACTAGGATCCATGTTATATGACATGTGACTATCCCCATTAGTCTTTGTGGTATTTCCAAGCAACATCCACCAAGACTGACAACTTGGATAATTTTTATTGTGAGTCCATTTCAAAAAAGAGACAAGAATACTCATAGCCTTCAAACTTACAGTGCCATACCTGTTGGTAAATTAGACTATCATTCTTGGAATTCTTGTTGAATAAGCTCCTCTATTTTCTCGGGACATCGTGTTCCCATTTGAAAATTGTCACCATCGACACCCAAATTGGCCAGCTTATCAACAACTTTGTTATCTTCCTGAAAGACATGTTGGGATTTTATGTCCTGTCTTCCCTGGAAAAGGATCCTAGCCTCTTCAAAAATTGTTTTAATCCTCCAAGGAGGTGTTTTCCAATTATTGAGGAGATTTATAACATGCATAGAGTCTCCTTCTATGATCAAATTGCCTTCTAGGTCTTGAGTCATTTGAAGGCCTCTCCACATAGCTCTAGCTTCAAATTCGTTGTTTGTACTTGTTTACAAATATTTGGAAAACACAAGCATCATATTCCCATTATGATCTCACATAATGCCACCAACACCTACTCTGCCAGGATTGTCCTTAGTCGCTCCATAAAAATTAAGCTTAAACCAACCCGTAGGAGATGGGGACTACTTAACATTGGCTCTAGGGTTGACTACCCTAGGCACATACTCATCTAACAAGGTTAAGCTTAAATATTGAGCAATCGTGGTCTCATGTAGATGAGGTTTACGGCTATCAAAAGGGATAAGGTTCACATTCTCGTTGGCAAAGGATAGGATCCTGGCAATGATAGTTTGATGATCATGGATAGACTCATTAAATACTCTATGGTTCATTTCTAACCACACCTACCAAAGATAGTGATTGAGACAAATTTTCCACATGTATCTAAGTCTTTGGCTTGAAAAGGGGTAAGGCCACTGGACAAAAAAAACAAGTACGATGGCTGGTTTAACCTAGGAAATATTGAAGGCCTAAAAAGCCCCACTTAGGACAGTCAAGGAAAAAGAAAACTCAAGGAAAATGTGATAAATGGTCTCCTAATTAGCCCTGCACAGATAACAACGATTAGTGATACAAATACCTTTACGCATCATATTATAAATGGTTAGAATTCTTCCTTGGATAACCAGCCATGAAAAGACTACAATTTTTTGAATTATTATTATTTATCCAAACTAAGTCCTTTTGGAGGAAAAAATCCTCGTCATCAAGTAGAAGCTTGTAAGTTGATTTAACAATGAACTACCCATTTTTCGTAGGAGCCCAGGTCACTTGATATTCCTTGGGTATCTTGGATATAAACTGTTGCCTGAGAATGTTACAAACATCATTTTATTCCTCTTGGAATCCCTAAATCCTTATTTGTTTCTACTTCATTCTGCCTTTGTCCTCAACCATATAATCAAAGACTTTTTTGCCAATGAGTTCTTCTATGATATCTCTAATTCTGGATAATTTAGGATATTGCATCAGTGGTTCATCCTTAGCCCACCTATCATTCCAGCAATTTATCCTCTCACCATTGCCTAAAACCCATCTTAAACATTTTTTGATGATTTCCTTACAATTGATAATTGCTTTCCAAAAAGTAGAACCTCTAATTGGAACTGAGTCACTTAGAAATTCCATATTTTGAAGATACTTTCATTTGATGATAGTTGTCCATTCATTTTATTCACCAGAAACGAGGTGCCATGCCTGCTTAGCTAGTAAATCTAATGAGAAATTATCCTCAGACCTGAGCCCCTATTTTCCATGGGTTTTCACACTTTGGTCCATCCTATAAGGTGTATCCTTTTTTTCTCCTCTGATCTAGTCCATAAAAATTCTTTTTGGAGTTTCTCAATTTTTTGGAAAACCTTCACAGGGGCTTTAAAAATAGAGAGGAAATATACTGGAATGCTTTGAAGAGAGGCCTTAGTGAGGGTCAAATTTCCTTCTTGAGATAGAAGATGACTTTTCCATCCAACAGGTTTTTTTTGAATTCTTTCAATAACTCTGTCCCACATTGACTCTCTCAAAGAACCAATGAAAAGAGGGAGACCAAGATACGAAGTGGGGAGGTTTTCTATATCACACCCTAAAACTTTTGTAATCCCTCATTGCCTCTAAATTGGGGTGTTCAAGAAGTATAACTTTCTTTTACTAAAATTAACTTTTTGACCAGCAACATCCTCATAGAGTTGCAGGATGTATTTAATTATTTTAGCCTCAACCACTGATGCCTTAGTCAATAGAAGGGTATCATCAACAAATTGTTGGTGAGAAATAGCCCTAGTGAGATATGTTTCCTTGATTCCTAATATTAGCCTTGAACTGCAAGCATTTTTTATGGTTCTGCCTAAAGCTTCTGCCACAATGATGAATAACATGGGACTAATAGGGTCCCCCTGCCAAATTCCTCTACGACTTTGAAAGTAACTAGCAGTTGTTCCATTAACCAAAATCGAGAACCATGCTTTAGAAATGTATTATTTGATCAAATTAACCCATTGGTGGTGAAAACCAAACTTAATGAGGAAATCAATTAGAAAATCCCAATTTAGCGTGTCAAATGCTTTGTTCATATCAAGCTTGAGGGAAAAAATATACCTATTAGTATTATGAGCAGTGTGCAGAGATTCATGAACTGTGATAACTCCATCCAAGATTGACATGCCTTGGACAGAGCTTCCATGGCATGGATCTATGATGCGGGGTAGAACATATCTCATTATATTTGCAATGGATTTAGTTAGGATCTTGTAAGAAACATTGCACAAACTAATTGGCCTGAATTCATCCATAGATTTAGGGGTTTGCTTCTTAGGAATTAGAGAAATAAAAGTTGAGTTGAGACATTTTAGGATATGATTACTTGTTTGGAATTCTCTGACAATAGAAATTATATCCTCACTTACGATGTCCCAAAAATCTTGATAGAAACAAGGGGGAAAGCCATCGGGTCCCGAGGCTTTTTTTTGACTCCATGCTAAACAAGGCTTCCTTAATTTCCTCATTAGAAAATGGAGCTAGAAGGTTAAATTTTATATCCTCATTTATTATTCTAGGAATGGATTGCAAGAGAATATCTTTGGCCTCCTCATTTCACTATGATTCCTAATCAAGGATAGAATTGAAATAAGTTACTGCCTTCTTTCTGATTTCTATTAAGTCTTGAGTAATAGAACCATCTACTTTTAAAAAAAAATTATCTTGTTATTGCTTCTATTTCTAAGCATGGTGACATGAAAAAACTTGGAATTTGAATCTCCATATTTCAACCAAAGAGCCCTTGATTTTTTCCTCTAATAGATTTCCTCACAGGCCAAAATGTTATGAAACTCTGCTAGTTTTGTCCGTTCCTCCTACCTAGTAGTTTCATTAGCATCACCATGTTGAATCCTCTGATCAATTATCTTCAAACTTTCAACAACCTATTTTTTATTTTTAAAGAGGTTCCCAAAGACCTCTTTGTTCCAATTTTGAAGATTTTCCTTAACAAACTTTAATTTTCTAGCAATTTTAAAAGCTGCACTACCCCTGACAGGTTGCTGCCACCACTAAATTAAGTTATCTTTGAAACTAGAATGTTTGATCCACATAGATTGAAATATGAAAGGTTTCTTGAAGTACAGAGAGTTAGGGATCTCCAACAAAATGGGATTATGATCAGAGGCAATTTTAGGAAGGGCTTGCAGGGTAGAATCATCGAACAAAGTTGTATCCTCCTTTGATAGAAAAAACTTGTCAAGCCTTTATTGAATGAGATGACACCCTATCCATCGATTTCTCTAGGTATAATTCTCTCCTCTAATTTTTACAGTCATAAACATGTTGGAGTTCACAAATTCATTGAACTCATCCATGCTCTTGATAGTGGTCCATTTCCACCCATTTTGTCTAAAGGGTAAAGAAGAGTGTTAAAATCCCTAGCTAGAATCCAGGGGACATTATGGAAGATTTCACTCAGATTTCCTAAGTACTCCCACAGTAGCTCTCCCTTGAATTTAAGTTAGGGTATAAATATTTTAAAGGATCCACGACTTATTACTATTTATTTCCTTAAATAAAACACTAAGAACCCTGTAATATTTCTGAATAATGGTGCCTTCTACTATCCGAGGATCCCACAAAGTCATAAGGCCTCTAGACGCTCCTATGGCAGATTTGCAAACCATCTCCCCTTGATTCCAGATTTTTTTTTCTACTTTTTTTGACTGAATCTCATTAGCTTTTGTTTCTTGCAACATGATAATAGTTGGATTCACTTAATTTCTTATTGCACTAACTTCCCTGTGTTTGGTAATGCCATTGAGACCTCTCACGTTCCATGAGAGGAACTTCATTTAGATTGTTTGGGATTTCTTCCTCTCCCCCTACCTTGAGGAGGTTTTCCTAATTTGTTTTCTTCAGAACCCGGAAGACCTCAAATTCACAATATGACAATGACAAGTATGGGGTTAATTAGTTTAGTAAAAGAACCTACAAATACATAATACACCATAAGACAACCAAAATGGATAACAACCATGGAATCATAATATGTAGAACTAATGAGGAACAAAATATGGGATTTAGTTAACCTACCAAAAAAAAACAATATAATGTAAGTGGGTCAACAAGATAAAATACAAAGAAGATGGTTTTCTTGAGAAATGCAAGGTACAATTAGTTTTAAGAGATTATACTAAGACAAAAGTAATTGACTATGAATAAATGTTTGGACCCATAACAAATATGACTACTCTTCATACAATTTATGCATTGGCAACACAACTTGGTTGGAAATCACATCAAATTGATGTTAAGAGTGCATTTCATAATGGTGATCTTGATAAAAAGGTATACAAAACTCATCTACAAGGATTTTTTGTTAAAGGATAAGAACAAAAAGTTTTGGAAATTTAAAAAATTATTACATGGTTTAAAACAAGTCCCTAGAGCATGGTACATTAAAATTAACAACCATATACTATGACACAATTTCAAAAGGATTATCTTAGAATAAAATTTATGTAAAAAAAATGTTGGATCTAAAACAATAGTTCTTTTGGTATATGTTGATGATCTAGTGATAACAAAAAGCTCAAAAACATTAATATACAATGTAAAAAAATGAGCTATAAATAATATTTTCAAATGATAGATCTAGGACCTCTACACTATTTCTTTTGCCCAAAAATTTATCAAAAAGAAAATAAAATCACAATGACTTAGAAAAAGTATGTAAAACTAATACTTTAAAAGCTTATAATGATATAATGTAAACCCAAATATACTCCAATGGAACAAGGGCTTCAATTATCAAGATATGATGGATCACCATAAGTTTTTGTCACTATGTGTCAAAAACTAATTGGAAGTCTTCTTTATTTAACAAATATTAGAACTGATATTGTGTTTGTTGTGAATTATCTCTATATATTTATGCAAAATCTTAGAGAAATTCATTGGAAATCTACAAAGAGAATACTACAATATATCAGTAAAATCACGTAGTATGATTAAGGATACAAGAGAAATTATAATTTCTACTTATAAATATATTCAGATTTTGACTATGTTGGATTTATAGATGATAGAAAATCAACACAAAGTTGTGTATTTAATCTTAGTTCATGACTTATTTCATGGCATAGTAAGAAAAAACATGCAATATCTCTTTCATCAATAAAAATAAAATATCATGCAACAAGACATGTTGTATATGAAACACTTTGGCTACAATATATTCTAGAAGAACTGCAATACTAAATTGTGATAATCAAGTAGATAAAAAATAATCAAAATTTCAGTGATTCATGAAAGGAAAAATACATTGAAGCTCGATGTCACTTTATTAGGGATCATGTTTTGGATCAATACATCCAAATAAAATATTTTCTAGCAAAGATCAACTTGCAAATATTTTTACAAAATAACTTGGACAAAACATGTATAAGATATTTTAGAGCTATCTTTGTAAAAAAAAAAAATATTCACACTAAATAATGTAAAATGGGGGTGAGTTGGTGGTATTACATTATTTGGTACCATGAGTACCATTGTAAATATTTAGATTAGGAGTGTGTTTAATATTTGTATCAATAGTAGGTGTCAAGTTATGAAGTATATTTATTTTTCATGTGTGCAAGTGAAGAGTCATGAGTGTAAGTGAAAATTCATATGAGATGTGTCAATATTAGAAGTAGGAAGTTATGTAATCATGTGAGACTTTATAATAAATTAATACATGTGAAAGGCTACGCCTTCCATGCATTTGAGGAGGCCAAAAGTAAGTAGGATTTTTATATATTGGGGATAAAGCTAAATTCAATGTATTTATTTTTTAATATATTATTGTATATGAATGTTGATCAATAAATCTTGTTATTTTGTAACATGTTGATGATATTATGGAGGGATTTTATATGATTGATATTGTATGATCCTATGAGTAATTTTACCTGTGATATATTTAGGTATATTTGTCATTAGTTTAAAATATTAGAATAAGGTAGAGCCTAATAATCCAAGCAATCATGAACCTTTCTATTTTCATCTTAATACCTCTATCAATATAGACTTTTAATCTTTCACTTGGTAATTAGATACCCTCAAAATGACTTAGTTAGAATTTGAAGGGACCTCTAATCTTGTTTATAATTTTGTTCAATATCATGTATTAGTGGATAATTAGGTGATAAACCAAGACTTTATTTATAAAGTTTGTGTTCACAATCAATGGATCTACTTCCTCAACTTCTTGAACATTTTTAATACTCTTGGTGATATCGCCACTATATCCATTTTTTATTTGGTTTTAGTTCAAGTTAGTATTTTTTGTTAAGGGTATTTTTATTGACTTGTTTTATTTTATGGTTTTAATTTAACGACTACCTTTTTAGCCAATCAAAGTGAAAATTTGAAGGGTTGGTTTTTGTAGGCATTGTTTGCTTTTTATTTTATTTACTTATTTGTTTTTCCGATATCCATTCCACCACTAAACCATCCAAGAAAAAACATATAGGGATAGATATGTATGTTTTTATTTGTATGTTCTAAAATATTATTATTGAGCTAACCATTGATTTTATAGTCCCTCAAAGATAAAATTTGGATAGGCTATGATTGTAAGCTTTTAATTTCTACATTAGTCATTAATTTTTTACCTACATTGCAATATAATGTATTTTTTTTTTCATTTAATCTTATACTTCCTTCTATGTTATAGTACACATTGTGTTAAATGTTTATCACTATTAGAGAATATTACATTATTTGGTAGAAGTGAATGTACCCTCATGGTACCATTGTAAATATAAATATTATATTAGTGTGTGAGTCTATAGCTTAGTGTGTGTGATTTGTATTTCCCCTAAAGTATGTGTCTATGTGTAGGATTATTGCAAGTGTGATGTAACAATATGTGCAAGTGTGTAGAGGGAAGCTAAAAAAGTTGATGTTAAGCTAGCCAATTTGGGTGTCGATGGTGAGGGACTTTTCAAATGGGAACACGGTGTCCCAAGTGAAGTATAGGAGCTTATTCAACAATAATGCCAATAATTATAGTTGAATTTACCAACAAGGAAGGCACTGTAAGTTTGAAGGCTATGAGTATTCCCGTATCTTTTTTGAAATGGACTCAATAAAAATTATCCGAGTTGTCAGTCTTGGTGGATGCTGCTTGGAAATACCACAAATATTAATGGGGACATTCACATGTCAGATAACATGGCTCCTAGTCATATTAGTAATTTTAGGTTGGTTAATAATCATAGGGTAGGAAAGAAATGATAATATAAGACTTTGAACCAAAGCCACGTGGACCACCAGATAGCCACCGCCATAAATCTAGCCAGCAGGTTCACTTCTCCAAGAGATGTGGTCCCAAAGCATGTCATATATGGAAGAAAGCAATTACCAAATAAATATTAAGAGTAACTGTCAATACAGAGCTTGTGGGAGTTTTTTAGTACTCTACTATGTGTGTCTGTAGATTTTTGTTTCTCCATTGTTTCAAAGAAGAGATTTATGTTTGTTTCTTTTTTTGTAATTATGATGCAAGTGTTTTTTCTCACGGTATACCCAAAATTTTGTATTGGAAGTTTCTTTTTGATAATAGGCTATGTGCCTTACCAGATTTAATGGCTTTGGCGGCATGTAGATTTTACATATATAGGATCCTCAGTAAGGACATGTTCATCAACAGACCTTGGCTGATTTTTGTAAAATGTTTTGGGTCAACATGTAAAACTCGGTATTAAAGCTATATTATCTTATCTACCAAAGAAAAAAAGAAATTATGTAAGTGGTATAAAGTATGCAAGTGTGTATGTGTCATGTAGGTAAGTCAAGATTCATGTGTGTATGTTTCAAGTATGCAAGTGAAGAGTCACATGTATGTGGAAATATGTAAAGTCAAGAGACATGAGAGGTTTATATTATGTATGGAATAGGAAAGGATACATCTCCCAAATATATGAGGAGAGCAATATTCAAGTATTTAAGAGTCACCTTCAAAGTTTTTATTATGGAGACAAAGCTCAATGTATTATATCAAAGAATCATAATAAATATTATCACACGGGTATTGTATATTTGATTCATAATATAGTGATTTTGTTCATTGTGTTATATTGTTATTATATTATTTCATAAATTTTATGTTCATTATCATTGATTATAGATATTGCATGATCTTATATTAAGTCTACTCAAGATCCTAGATATTGGGACCTATGATTGATCTCAGTAAAAATCCATCAATTATTATAAGTTATAGATGCCTTTTTTTATTTTTAATTATAGGTTTTAAACTAACACAAATTCAAAAATTTAATAAATGATATCATCTTGTATATTATAGCCCCTTCTAGTTAATTAATTTCCATGTCAAAAACAGATATAGGTTTATGCTTGTAATTTATTTATTTTTCTAACATGCTGGTCTATTGTTGAATTTTCCTCAATGTTAAAATGCTTTTAGTCTAATAACTTATCAAATTTAATCCTTATAAGGGTTTTTACAAAATCTACATGCAACTCTAGATTTTTTCCCATCATATGGATGAGTTCTAACTTCAGTTTGTAATAATACCACTATCCATCATGAAGGAACTCTAAAGTGAATATATATTTGGTCATATATTTGGATAGAATATAGACCTTAGAGATCAACCCTTAAATATAGATGAATGAATTATATTTTCCTAGGTAGTATTCATCTAGTCCATTACTCAATATTCATAGTTTATAATTTGATATTCTCTTGTTAATTAGGGTTGTGCCCCTTTTAAATTACTTAAAGAAAAAATCAAGAACCAATATTAAAACTTAAACTAAGAAATGGTATTCCTAAATTGAGAAGATAAATCCATATTGCTAGTATCCTACCCTTAATATGAGTAATGGCTATTATGAATCCTATTAAACCACTCTCTTCCATAGTAAAGGGTCATCCATTCTAGGTATAAATCATATATGACTAAATTTAGAGGGAATAATCCCTTACTTTTTATGAATATGATTTGAAACCTATCTAGAGTAAATAAACCTATTAAATTTCAAGTACTAAAATATTTTGATACACTGAAATAGAATAATATGGTGATCTTGGAGGTCCACTACTCATATGGAAATCCATACTTGAAGGTTATTTACAAAAATGTTTGCTAAGGATAATGATTTTAAATATTGAATGCTAATGAAAATCTAGAATCTAACCGTGTTTATGTGCTTCTAGAAGTCAATGATAAATATACATAAAATTACCTTCATTCTTAAAATAAAAACTTCATTTAATTCAATTTTAGAATTGAATTTTTTCCATGGTAGTAATACCATTTAAAATAAATTATATAATTGGTGTATACTATTGGTATAACCTAAAATATTCACTACTTCAAGCCACTAGTGCACCAATGTAGACCTGAAAACTATAGGGTACAATTACATAATGCAAAAGTGAAGTGATTCATGATAGTGGAGTTTACAAGGTTAGAATACCAAACATTATTTATCAAGTTTATGCAAGAAGGTAATCCTAATTTAGAATATTTTTTTAAATAAAATAAATGATTACTTTAGAAGGATCTATGTCAAGGAATTTCCTATTTTGACAACAATGCTAGACTAATTTGCAAGGATTTTTCTTAGATTTTAAACAACAACAATAGGATTCATATAGTAAAGGGATTGAAATAGGTAGAATTTATGGAAAAACACTTGTGTAATTATTTTTTGACCAAAAAATCTTGTGGAAATTAGTTATTATGATGATGGAAGGATTCCATGAATGGATCAATAACATATTTTAGTATAATTGTGAAGTGAATTAAAATATAACCTCTAGGTACAACATGGATTTTAACATATGGTAGATAAGGTATAATATGGCATCAAAATAATGGCTATAATATTTTAGACTTTCATATAATTATCCATTAGGGTATAATTTCCTTTCTCAATGAGGGACTCAAATGCATTAGATATATTTTTTTCACTACTACAAGACATCTATTTCGACACGTTAAAGAATATAAAGGGGTGGTATTTCCTTTATAAAAGGAATAACCTATTATTTTTATTGTAAATAAATGTTTCTCAATAAAACACAAAAAATAAAGTTCAATCATCAATTTATGCCTAACTAAACATAATTTTCAATATAATAATATTTTAATGGTAAATTCTATATTTCTTATCTATTCAAGTACAATTATAATGCAATAAAAACATATGGATATTTTATCAAGTGGAATTAGGTCAACCAATTAAATTCCTCAACATTTCGAGGAGACCTAGGTTTGAATCTTTCCAAATGATACATGGATAATATCTAAGCTTTGTCGTAATACCACTATGTTGTGATGATGTAATAGGTGTGGGGCTTGTTCCAATCCCATATAACCCATTAAAAAAATCATATGTATATTAAAAAACAATAGAATAGCCTACCTTTCTAATTATTTCTTGTGTTTTCCCCTTGATATATTACTAAGCTCTAACTTATTATTATTCATGCTTGAATGGATGATATATGACCTATGTATAAATAATTATATATGTGCATAAAAAATCAAGAATATTAAGCATTAAAATGTTGAATGTAGATGATGAGTTTTTGACTCTCAAATATGATATTTATATTTATTTGTGTATTATCAAATTATTAAATATTTTGGGTTTAAAATGGCTAATATTTTTTTTCCTCTCTTAGTATGTTTATCACTTCTATAGACATTCAAGTTGTATGAATGAGTGATTCAATTATATTCACCATCCAATCAAGTTTTCACGTTATAAATATTATATTGTTAAGGTAATCATTTAACATGATTCTTATGCGTTAGCTAAGAGAATTTTGAATGTAAACATTTTGACCCTTGTGTGACCTAGATGCTTGTTAATCACTAGCTTAAACCATGATTTATGTTTGAATTTTATCAAAAACTTCATATCATTATGTGCCTTTGGTTGAATTATAATTAAATAGACATGAAAAAAATCCTATTACATTATATAAATGGATGACTTGATATCAACATGATGTTTTTATAAGATATGATTATCTCTAAGTGGAGTCGATAAATATTCTAACCTAATATATTGCCATTAGATTTTATGATCAATAATTATTTTTAAATAAACTATGAGATATAAAGGGTGTTTGTCTTAATTGATTACAAGGCCCCAAAATTATAAGTGTAGTGACAAGTCACCACCTTAGGGAATTCACAATTTTGGAATATTATAAAATAATTAAATTAGTAAATTGATACCATCCAAAATCCCTTGAGTTTTCCTCAAGTTTAGATTTGCTCCATGAAGACCATTTTTCTAGAAATAATCGATTATCAAAGATAAGGTGTTTGGCTTGTAGGAGTAAAGTGCTAACAAAATGTTGGCAAAGTGCTAGTAGACTAGACTAATTCTCTCTCTTACTAGATCAAATCACCCATGGAATAGTAGAGGGATAAAAGTACAAGCACAAATCCAACGAATATATTAGAAAGCAATATTTGGACATGCAGTAGCACCATAACTATTATTAACCTTTGTTCTCATTAACAAAAAATATTCATCATTTATGTAGAAATATCAAACATTCATCCATCAGTAAATACACACAATAACAATCCATAGAAATAAAAACATATATAGATAATACCATTGAGGTAGGTTAACACCAATATTATTCCTTATAGAAGGAATCATTCCACAAGCTCTCCATTCCATGAACCAAAATTATTTATAAAAAATACTTGACATAACTTCTATTTGCACCCTTTCCTTTATATAGGTTCTTTATCTACCCCAACCCTAATGCTCCAGGGTTGGTCCATATGTAAGTGGTGGATCTAATCTAGTAATTACTAAAAAATAAACAATTACATATTTATTAACTCCTTCATACAATAAGTAACTTTTACATTATAGTGGACCCATATTAACCAATAATTTAGGGCTCCTACCAATTATACAATATAATATTATATTATTAAGTACTTATATTGGATACCTAAAATTCCATACCATTGGAAATTTTTCATCCTAAAAATATAAGAATAAAATAAATAGTATGACCTTTTGATCCATAGTAAGAATTGGTACCGGTCTTGAATATCCATCCATCCTAGTGAAACGTTGATCGGTGGTGATATTCATTGTTTTCGATATATAATTTTGACACATGTGTATCCAAAATTCATACTTTTGTTCCACACATCAGAAGCATATTTTTATTTTCATAAATTTCATTCTTCTTCATTTATGATTACATTTGTGATTAGTAGCATATTGAAAGTTTTGGCTCCTTTAGCTCTATGTATGTCCCTTATAGTTCTATTTTTTTAAGAATTGTATCTATGATTATTTTCTTTCATGGTGGTGTGGGTTGTGATAAGATCCAGCCTTAGCCCAGTGTTTTTATTTTTTGACTCTTTAATATACTTTTCCTCTATTTTTTTCTCTTTTTTCATGCTCCCATATTGTGGTGTGTCCATGGATTTTGTTTTTGCTTCTTCATTAATCTCTACTAGCTCATTATCCTTAGACTTTGATTCACATTATTTTGCTTCCTCTTAAATTTATTTTTCCAAAATTGATTTATTAAGTTGAGAAACATCTTGTAGTGTTATCTTTTATTGTTTACCATAACTTCATAAGTATTTTTTTACATGATAATGCTAATAGTACCCTAATATTCTAACCAAATATATCCAGGAATAATATTCACTACATACCTCTTAATGATATGAAAATTAGCATGCAAAATATACTTATTTGTATAAAGCTTCAAGTCTTTAAATATTTTACATCTCTCTCCTAAAAACTCTTTGTAGTCACAAATTGGCTTATCTAACACCAAATATGTACTTCCTTTTTTCTACAGACTACTATCCTTCTTTGTTGTTTTTACCAATTATGTACCTATATATTTCTTCTACATAGTTTTTGGTCTACTTTTGTGTTTTTATTTCACAATTTTTAGGTGTTTTGTATCAAGTTTCTCATATATTCACTTAATTTCTCTAACTCAACTTCTTCCTTTATAGAAAAAATTTCTAACTCCATGGCCTCAACCCAGTTTTTTTCAAAGTAGCTACGGTTTCATATAATTGAAGATTCTCAAAAATGGAATTTCTCAAATCTCATCTTCCTTTTTGAATTTGTTGTTCAAAATAAATCAATTCGCAACTAGTTTATTTACTTATATTGAGAGACGATTTTTTTATATTTGGATAAATTTATAGCACTACTAAAAAATAATATTTGTAGCCTAATTTTAATCAACCATTACTCCCTCAACATTGATCAGAATTAACAAATGACTAGTTATTTTTGTATTATTCAAAATGATCTACATGATGGAGAGAGAATATTATTAAAAAAATTGTTGAAAATTTATTTTTTTAAATTATATTTTGATAGGTCCGAGGTGTAGACCAATTGGTTTCCCCAAACCTTATAATGGGGGTGGAGGTCTAAGTTTCAAATCTCGGGCCTCATCAGACTGAATTCTTGTCCCTTTCCTGGTGCTTTCAATGGCGTAAAAGGTTTTAAATGATCATGGCATGGTGGTTATAGGGGCATACTCCACAAAGATCTATGTGGCGGATTTTAGGGGAAACATTGCAGAATACTATGGTGGCCATAAAAATCTGGATAGCCTACCTGAATTCATTGCGTCTACCGATTCCACCATGTAAAATAAATTAAAAAAATTATCTTTTGATAATTTTTTACACAACCAAAAAAATATTAGTAGTCCAATGTCAAATAGCCATAACTTCCTCAATATTGATCATAATTGTGGATATTTTTAAGCATTACCTACATTCACTTTGGTAAAAGGTGCAAGGAAGGGCATTTCAGGTTCCAACAATAGAATTAATGGGAAGTTGAGAACTTTTGGCCTAGGTATTCTAAGGATGGATTTTATAGTGGTACCAAAAACTATCACACAATTAGAGAGCAAAAGAGAAAAAATGGCTAAGTGTTGAGGCTGCTGGAACTTTTGCACATGATTAGATCTAGCAAGGGTACCAAAAGTCTATCACATAATCGAAGAGAAAAAGTTAGAAAAAAAATAAGTCCTAAAGCTATCAAAAATTTTAAACCTAAATAGAGCCAAAAAGGGTACCAAAAGTCTATCAGGAAACCAGAGAGCAAAAATAAATAAAAATGGCCAAGGCTTGAGGCTATCAAAAATTTTGCACCAGGAAAGAGCTAGCAAGGGTACCAAAATTCCATCACAAAAATTGTAGAGTAGGAGTGTTGAAAATACCTAAGTCCTAGATCGACTAAAAATTTTATACCTAGATGAATCTAGCAAAGGTACCAAAAGTCTATCACATAGTCAAAGAGCAAAAGTGTTGAAATTAGCTAAGTCCTAGATTTACCAAAAATTTTATACACAAACAAAGCTAGTAGAGGTACTAAAATTTCATCATGGAGCCAAAGAGTAGAAGTTTTGAAAATGATAGTCCTCGAATGGCCAAAAATTTTATACCCATAATAAACAAGTCATGATACCAAAAGTTCATCATCTGTCAACAACCTTGTTATACACCCAACAACCATAGATAAGTAAAATTAAAGAAAATTTTATTTCCAACACTCATTTGTTAGCATGTGGGTGATAATCATCCCATTCTACCTATAAGGCAAGATCACTTGTTAGACAATATTAACAATGAAATCTCCACCAAGGTGATCATGTATATGTTCAAGATGGCTCAGATGACAAGGTCAATACGATTCAAGATGAAGTAGGTCCATCTAGGTTAGCAAGCTACAACCAAATGGTTAGAACAAGTATACTTCTAAGTAGCCTAATAAACTAGTGAATATTCTAACATAATGAGAATGCATCTCTAAGTAAATCATGCCTAGATAATTGAATGCATTATAAAAGGTTATAAATACTACAATGTGGAATGTAAAAGGTCAGATCTTAAGCTTTTATAATTTACATGTATTGAGCATATTGTATATTGAGAAACTTAAAAGTATTGTTGTTTGGCCTATTGTTCAACTTGGTTATAGGACATGTATGTATGAATGATTACTTATTTCTAATTTTATCTTGTTGAATGCTCATGGTATTAATTCTACTTTATAGATTTATGCTCATGATTCATTCCTAGTTTTGGAATTTGTAATCAGAATAGTTGCACATGGTATAAATGAATATCCTATGATTAGTAAAAATTGGTTGGTTTGTTAGGCAGTTTACTAATTTTCTTAATTGCATAGTATTTTACAATACTTGTATCTTGATGTGGCTTAATTTTCAAAATTTTAATTTTGAGCTTCAACTCTTTTTTTCTTCTTTCAACATCTGTATCCCCCATATTTTAGGAACACTTGGTTAGAAATTCATAGGAACCAACCTTATCTATATGTTGACCATTAAAGCCTCACAACTTCTAGGTCATTCAATTTTGGTCAAGGTTTGTGGATGCACAATCTTACCTTAGGCAGATTTTTAGACCAATAGTTTTTGGCATGAATGGTGGGACAACATGTCTCATAATTTTTATAGATAAAATATTTGGTGACACTCTATTCTAATAATATCATTTATCACCTAGAGACTCCATCCAATAAGAAACCTAGAAGGTTGTGTAAGAATATCAACTATCTTGTCTTATTTTCTCACCCATAGAGTTCAATATTTTATGGATAGTCTTAACCTTATTGGCAGTGATAATATGTTCATCTAGAAACTCTATTGCTAATTAAACCTAGAGATATATATTTCATATCTATAGCTTCCCTAAATATTTTAATACAATTGTTTCTCAAGTTTTTTATGGCTCAACAATGTTGCCCACCTTAGAATGATAGAGTGTCTCTCAATATCCCAATCCTTCATGATATACCTAAGGTTGTCCTAAAAACCTTACCCATATATGAAGGTAAAGAAAAAACTACATATGAACATTGTCACGACATAGCATCCTTGGCTATTATTTATAATATTTATTTCAAATATGTAATGACTAGATTTCTAGTTTTTTCTTTCAAATAAAAAGTGTTGATGTGGTATAGATCTCTAGAAAATGGAAGTATCGATAAATGGGATGATCTAGAAAAGGCTCTTATAAATGAGTCTGATGAGTCTAGAGATCCTTTCTTATTGCTTACTCGTTTATCATTTATCAATAAAGTCCCTTATGAGATTATTTTTTACTTCCATGTTCATTTTAAAAATATTTGACATAGAATCCCTCAAGAATTCTAAACATCTCCTGCTCAAGCATATATGTATTATATTTGCACATTCCATTCTGATCTAAGCATCCTCATTCAATAATCTAAAGAAAAAATATTCCCATAAATTTTCAAGGAAGTTGTCCATGCTAAAAAAATATTGATCCTAGCAAGAAAAATATCTCCTAGAAATTGTATGTATCATCTTGGATTTTCCATAAGTCCATCCTTCACAGAAGTTGAGTCCTACCCATCATATATTATTGGAATCAATTTTTCTTCCATTCCTTAGGGGATTCTATTACAAACTGAACTACAGTTAAGAGTAATTATTTAGAAGTAATTGAATATATCAAAAATATAGAGAGAAAACTCCCACAACCTAGAGTGACTTCTAGGATCACATCTAAAAAATTACATCAATAGGACAATTGCATGCCTTCTAAAAGTATAATACTCAATATTGAAAAAGACACATAACAGAGTGATAGTTCAAAATAGAGAAAGAGACTTTGGCCTCAACCAAGCCTTTTATGTCTAGTAAAATCCATATTGAGGTAGTAAATCCATACTATATGCAAATTTCCTCATTGATATATAATGTGATAACTTAAAATTAAATAAATGAGTAAAATTATTGGGAAAAGGTGGATATAGTAACAAAAAAGTCAAAATATTGTAGTAGTGATCATGCCTTGTCCTTAGCAACTCAGGGCATAGATAGTAGGGTTCAAACAAGTGTCTAATATTAGTTCCAAAAGAAAAATTTCTAAATTAAAAAAGGGTTGAATACTATAAAAGGTTTTATTTTCTTTCTATGTCTCCAAAATAAAGAGTAAAAATAGTGGAGCAATTTTGTAGACTATTCAAAAGCCCTGATTCAATACTAGTAATTTTAAGGGAAGACTTGTTGGTATCCTAAAGAATGGACTTGATTTATATTTCTATTGGGAAATTGCTAGAGGTTAATTATAAACTTACAAGAGGATCCCTTTAAAATATTCTAGAGAGTCATACCTTTCCTTTTATTTATCTCTCTTCCTAGAGAAGTGTGTACTTTATAATTGTGTAGTGGATTCAAAGGCCCAACTCTCAATTTTGCCATTAGAAGTCTATAAAATTTAGGGATTTAGCCTAGATACATAGAAATTAGGTTTTTTGTACTTTAATGGAGTACCATTGATAAGAGTGGGGATAATACATAATTTTCTAATTATGATATGTGGGAATCCACACTTGGTCATCATTCAAGATATAATGGTAGTTTATGTACCCCAATTATTTAGAATTTATTTATCTCAATATTTTTTGAGATAGACAAAAGGATGTATGACTCAATATCAAGATCAAATGCTAATCCCATGTGTCAAAAAAATCATCAAAGTGTTAAGCTAGGGCCTACACCCTTTCTACATTGAAAGTTACAAGGATAAAAAAAAAAATCCTAATGAAGTAAAATACATGCAATATAATGCTAGAGTCATCTCACTCATTATAAATGAGTTTGACTTATCTTAGGATAAATTATCTATCATTTTACTAGATACCCACAATGATTCAGTAGCTGGGTTGACATTCTAGATGAATTCAAAATATTCTACGGTTCATTATCTATGGGTAGCAACTCAAAATACAACCACAAAAGAAGGAAATAAGCAAAATATAATGAATCCAATGGAGCTTTGGGTAAGAAAATCCTTGTAGTAAGCATAAAAAACTAACATCTAGTTGGTAGGCCACAAGAACAAGATAAAATAATTTGTTATCTACCCAAGAGTCGAATATGAAATTTTCACAATAGAAATTAAAGTCATAATGGATTTTAACTAGGATTGGCAACAACCATGAGTTGTGGGAAATTAAACATGGATAAAAAATTAAATTCAAAGTCATATGGTCTAGGTATTGCAGGTTCATCGAACAATCTATAGAAAATATCTAAATCTAAATGTGATAATCTTACCATGATTTTGTGTACATGGTCAACAAGTAAAGAAGCAACTTTATTATGGCCACACTGGATAAAATATAGCAAACTCATAGATTGTAAACATATTGTATCATCTTGTACATAAATTCAAAGATATAAGAAAATGAGATCATTCTAGCAATTACTTTTGATCTAATCAAATCAAAAGTTTGGCTAAATAGTTGGAATATTGAATTCAAAAAATATTTTGCGTACCATAAAAATTCTTTTTTATATGTACTTTCTATATACCTTTCGTGTTCCTCACTCTTTTTTTCCCTTTTACCCTTAATGTATTGACTCCACAACCCAATGGACAAGAGTAGAAAAATATAAAATTTGTAGAGGATGCACCTAAAAACCTATTGTGGTATGGAGTAAGGCTATTGTAACTTGTGAGTATGATAATACATCATACCATATAAGAACATGATGGTAGAAGAGCACAAATCCATCCAAAAAATAATGATCTCAGTTGAGATAAAATGGAAATATGAATATGTTTCATGAAAGGCTAAACTTCTCGAGAAAAGCACTCAATCAAGAGATGCCTACAAGTGGAGCCATCATTTGGGACTCTAATCTATTTAAGACTTCATATGCAGCCTAAAATTAAATAAAGTATTATTGAAATGAAAATGACGTTAGAGATGCAAAAGAAGTCTCACATCATGAAATGTCATCAATAAAGAGGTTCTTAATGGATTGTGTAAGGAAGAAAATAAGGTGCAAGAATCTCAAATGCTCATGGCAATTTATTTGTTCATAAATTAGATGTTATATACAATAAAGTATATTCATGGAAGTGCAAATTTTGAGGGTGTCCCATCAACCGGGTGATTTCTCTTACCATTTTGGTGGGATAATTCTAAAACTACCTTCCCTTTTATTTTTATTTTTGTTTTGAAATACCATTTCTTCTAATAGTCACAAGTTAAATTTACTATAAACTCCATTTTTTACTAGTATGCTTATTGCTTCTTATTCCATCCCTTGTAAGTAATATTCTATATCAATTTTTTCATCCCCATGCTTTTACATTTCTCTCATTTCCTCTATTACTTGCTGCCCTTTTGTCCATGCATCATGTGCCTCATCACCCACCACACTACTTTATCTTACAATAAGTATTGACTTTATTCTCTTAATTTTTCTTTTAGTTCCTCCTCTACTTCTCCCTCCATTAGAAAATGTTAAATTTATAAGATGGCTATATGAGTTATTTATTTTACACAAGTGCAAATCCCCTATGAGTCACCAAAAAATATGGGTATTTTTAAGCATTACCCACATGCACATTGGTGAAAGGTGCAAGGGTATTTTAGGTCATAACAATAAAATCGAGAGGAATTCAAGCACTTTTAACCTAGGTATGGTAAGTATGGAGCCTATAGTGGTACAAACAATCCATCATATAGCCAAATATCAAAAGAGAAAAATTGGCTAAGTTATAAGGCTGCCAAAACTTTTGCACCCAGACAGAGCCAACAAAGGTACCAAAAGCCTATCACACAATCAAAGAGCAAAAGTTAAAAAAATGGCTAAGTCCTAAAGTTGTTGGAAATTTTACACCCAAACAAAGCCAATAAGGGTACCAAAATTTTTTCATGCAACCAAAGAGCAGAAGTGTTGAAAATAGCTAAGTCTTAGATCGAATAGAATTTTTGTACACAAATCGATCTAGCAGAGGTACCAAAAGTCCAGCATGCATTTGGAGAGTAGAGGTATTAAAATAGCTAAGTCCTAGACTAGCCAAAAAAAAATTACCTGAACAAATCTAGTAGATGTACCAAAAGTCCATTACAAGTCTGGAGAGCCGAAGTGTTGAAAATGACTAAGTCCTAGAATGGCCAACATTTTTGTACCCATAATAAGCAAGTGATGATACCAAAAATTCATCATTCTTCAATAGCCTTGTTATGCAATCGACAACCATAGATCAGTGAAAGTAAAATAAATTTGATATCTGACACCAATTTATTAGCATATGGGTGACAATCATCCCATTCTACGTATAAGGCAAGATCACTTCTTAGACAATATTAACAATAAAATCTCCATCAAGGTGATCGTGTTGATGTTTAGGGTGGATCAACTAAAATTTTAGAAAATAATAAGCAAACCAGATGCAAACAATAGGGTCAATATGATTCAAGATGAAGTAGGTCCAACCAAGTTAGTAAGCCACAACCAGGTGGTTAGAACAAGCATGCCTCGAAGTAGGTTAATAGACTAGCAAATATTTTGATATAATGGTAATCCATATCTAAGTAAATTATGTCTAGATAACTAAATATGTTGTAAAAGACTATAAATACTAGAATGTACAATGTAAAAAGGTCGATTTTTAAGCTTTTACAATTTGCATGTATTGAGCATATTGCATATTGAGAAATTCAAAGGGATTTTTGTTTGGCCTCTAGTTCAACTTGGTTACAAGACATGTATGTATGAATGATTACTTATTTCTAATTTTAGCTTGTTGAATGCTCATGGTATTAATTCTACTTTCTAGATTTTTATTCATGATTCATTCCTAGTTCTAGAATTTGTAATCAGAATAGTTGCGCATGATAAAAATGATTATCCTATGATTAGTAAGAATAGGTTGTTCTATTTGGTAATTTAGTAATTTTCTTAATTGCATAGTCTTTTACAATACTTGTGTCTTGATGTGGTTTATTCTGCACCACTTTAAGTTCTAGCTTTAACTCTTTTTTCTTATTTCAACATACTTTTCCCCTATATTTTAGGAACACTTAGTTAGAACTTCATAGGAACCAACCTCCTCTTGAGAGTGACCATTAAATCCTCACAACTTCTAGATCATTAAATGTTGGTCAAGGTCTATGTGCACACAACCTTATGCTAGATAGATTTTCAGACCAACAATAATTTAATAAATGACTAGTTGATTTTATAATACTCAAAATAATCTATACAATGGTAAAGAATAATGGACAAACAAAATTATAATAATTAATGTGTGCAAAACTAGAGCTGGGATATGAGGAATACTATACTTAAAGCTTCTATTAGTTTATGTTTATGAGAGAAGCATAGGATGGAAATAGGGATGTATTGCAATGATACAAGTTTATCAAAATCTCTATTCTAATATAATATAATATTATATTCCAAATGATTTAGCTTTTTGTAAGTTTTTAGAGAAGCTCTAATAAAATAAAAAATATTGGAGCAAGAACAAATTGTGGGCAGAAAATTTTTGGGGGAAGACAAAAAACCCTAGAGTTGATATATTTTTACAAAGAGGGATCATGGGTATTAGTTAGGATATGTTATTCCTTTGGCTTTATCTTTTAAATTCTTTCATTGGTTGGGGCTCAAGTAATTAAATTAAAGATAATAGTGACCTCTTCTTTGTAAATTTATTTATGGAAGTTTGTTGGTTACAATGATGACAACAACCTCACTTTTCAAACAAGCAAGCAATGCAATCTTCTCCATGTTTTCACAATAATTTCCTTTGATCAAGAGAATCTAGATCATATGCATAAAGTGCTAAAATAAAGGAAATCACTCCATCCAAAATCATTTTCTCACTCTAAAAATGGTACCTTTATTCCCAAGTTAGATGAGTCTTTAGTTATTAAGTACCTCCAAATTTCATCCAACATCCTTGCTCATGATTTCCACCCAATCCCTTGCATGCAAATTTATGGGTATATGGCCTAGTCTAATCACAGTCCATAAATATTAACACACATTAGGGAGGTAAATTTTCCTCTTATGGATCCATAATGGTAGGAAGGGGATACTTTTTCATTACATTTACCTCTATGGAGGACAAGAGTACTATATTTCATGGAGGTCCCTAGTTTTTGGGATCTAGTCCACTCTACATGATCCTATGGAGCACATAATTTGATCCTAAAGAGGCGAAGAATAAAGAAGTTTTTATGGATGAGGTTTTCATTTATACCCCTACACCTATGGTATAGATATTTGATGGAATTAATAGGGAATACTATCAAAACTTTTTGTTGGGACTGAACAATAAGGCACAATATATTTACAAGTTGTATTACAATATATAGGCATAAAGCCTATGAGGGAGATATGACAAGTGTCATAATATCCACTCCAACATGACACATCTCAACTCAAACTGAAATAAAGACAAGTGGTAAGACCTAAGTAAGGCATAGTGCACATTAAACAATATTCTAACATTTTTCCTTAATGTGCACTATTATAACTATAGAAAAAAGAAACAAATTATTGTAGTCTGAAAATGTGTTTAGAAATCTTTGGTGTTGCAAGTGCACTAGAGCAAACAACTTCAAATATTAATGAATTTGGTGCACACAAATGAATAAATAGAGCTTCTACATGGTTAATGATACTTTCAATTTGAGTTTTAGATCTACTTGACCTTCTTCATCCAGATGAATTTCTAGTCTATGGGCATTGAGAAAATATCTCAGAGGCCAATGAATCCAATTGCTAGATATTTTTCTAAGAGTGCAATTACACCATTAAGCAGTCCTTCTCATTAGAAGTCTCATTCATGTGTGTTCCACTTGAATTTCTTGAAATATTGGGTGTTGCTATAGCTACCATCAGGGGCAAAATTCATACGATGTGTAATATTCCAAGGTATCACTCGCATGTGTCATGGGCAAAGTATCCGCACCTCCAAAAATTATAACACTTGATATTTTGAGATTTTTTAGCAACACAGAACATTAAAAAACTTCTCACATGCATAAGGGTTGAGGAGATAAAAATCAAAAACTATAAAATAGGAGCTTTCTAGTTTCTGATCCACTCAATGAGTGGAGAGAATACTCCCTCATCCATACTCAATACCCTAATGATCCCATAGATGTATCTCATCGCTCCGATACCAAATGTTGGGATTGAAAAATAAGGCACAATATATTTATAAGTTGTGTTACAATATATAGGCATAAATCCTATGAGGAATATATGACAAGTGTCATAATATCCACTCCAACATGACAATATCAACTCAAACTAAAATAAAGGCAAGTGAAAAGAACTAATTTAGGCATAGTGCACATTAAATAATATTCTAACACTTTTATTGACTAGGCTCCTCCAAAGGCCAATAATGCTATATGTGCATGCATATGTGTGTAAGTCAGTCTTAAAAAATGGCTTACCCAAGCATATTAGAATAAAGGTTTTTTATTGGATACACAACCAATACCTAAACTACAAGCATATACCATTCAAATGCATAACCTTCCATGAGCATGGGTACTTCTCCCAAAACTACACAATTAAATAAGCACAAGAAATAAAAAAGGAAGAACCACGTTTCTAAGAAGTCAAAAGGAGACTATATAGATCAAGAAGCAAAAAGTGACAACCTCAACCACAAGATAAGAAAAGCATCTAGCACAAAAATAAAATTTCAAGTCTTATTGAATGATAAAAGGATGTCACCTCTCTAAATGTGATGGCTCCTAAAGGTAAAGAGAAGACACCTATGATAGAAGTTGATAACTTGCCAAATATCTTAGGAGATTCACTAGAGAATATAATAGTTGGAGAAGAAACTGATGTTAAATCTGAGGAATAAGTAGAAGAAACATAATTTCAATAAATAGTGGTTCTTGGAGTCATTTTGACCACATGATTTATAGCTAATGGAAGAAAATTAAACCAACTCATAGATGAGCAAGCGTAGATATACTTGCAATCCAAAATGTAAGTCAAAACTAAGGAGAGCTTTGTAAAAAATAAGAAGCAATCCAAAAAATGAATATTATGTCATGGAACAATAGGGGACTAGGAAGTACTCTAAAGAAAAACATATCAAAGTTCTAATACATGAAAAAAATCCAACAATAGTCTATATTCAGGAAACAAAAGTAGTAGAGGCAACACCAACTATAGAATGATAGAAGATATGGACATAATCAAAATTGAAAATTGTGGATTCTTTGGGAGCTTCAAGGGGGATTGGATTTGGCTTGGTACCCATAATAATTAGTCTGTAGCTTACAACATAAGCACAATAACTAGATAGGAATAAAATTTATCTTACTAGATGGAACTAGTGTAGCAATAATAAATTTTTATGGTCCAAATCATCCTATCCAAAAAAGAGAAGCATCGATAAACTTAGCACAATGGCTAGAAACTAAGAAGTTTGAAAATATAATGCTAGGAGGAGATCTCAACATGATACTCTACTACTAGGAGAAGGTTTAGGAAAGTTTAGCAAGGGATCCAAATAGAGATCTTCTCAATCAAATTATGTTGGATGAAATCTTACAAGACATTTGATCAACTAAAGAAAAGTACACTTGGAGCAACATAAGAGTAGGCTAAAACTATATTGTAGAAATATTGGATAGATTTTTTACTAGTGAAAATATCCTAACACATTTTCCCCTCACTTCTAGTCACACCACTCAGAACTCTATTTTAGATCATAAGCCAATTATCTTGGATAGCGGTCAAATATTGCAACCCTAAAAAATTCCTTTTAATTAAAACTTGAAATGGGTGGTAGAAGAAGATTTTAGTGAACTTGTGGAAAATACTTGGAACCAACAAGTCCATTCCACCACTCCCCAAGAAAAGTGCAAAAGAAAAATTCAAAAATTGAAGCATGTGATAAAAAATGGTTGGCAAAAAAGTGAGAGTCAAACCAAATAAGAAGCAGTTGATGAAACAACTAAAGTAGCTAGAAATAAAAATTGGGACCATCCTTCTCAACCATGGCAAGAAGATATAAGAAATGACCTAACTCAAAATCTCAATCAATTAAGCGTCGAAGAAGAAACATATTGGAGGCTTAGATCTCAAATTATTTATGTAAACAAGGGGAATAGAAACACCAAATATTTTCATCTAAAAACCATGCAACATTGCCAAATAAACACAATCAAGGAGATAGAGTATAAAGAACTTCTTATATAGATAGGAAGAAAATTAAGGAACTTTTCAATCAACACTACTTAGATCTTCATAAGAATGAATGTGTGTCCTTTTCTTGGTGCTTTTAGTAGCGTAAAAGGTTTAAAATGATTGTTTTTTTTTCCAAATTTACATGGTGGAATCGATAGCTGCCACGAATCCAAGCAGGTTGTCCAACTTTTATGGCTGCCACAGTATTCTTCGTTCTCCACCCTAGAAGCTACCACATAGATCTTTGTGCATTCCACCCCTATAACCACCATGCTACAATCATTTTAAACCTTTTATGCCACTAAAATCACCAGGAAAGTAACAAGTGTTCAATCCGATGAGGCCCGAGATTTGAACCTTGGACCTTCGCCCCCTTTATAGGGTTTGGATGAACCAATTGGTCTAGACCTTAGAACTAGTTTAAAATTATTATGGAATGGTGGTTATAGGGTAATATTTCATGAATAATTGTGTAGCAGCTTTTGGGATGGATAAAACATAATCCTATGGTAGCCAAAAAAGTTGGATAGCTTGCCCAAATTCATGGTAGTTACCAATTCCACCATGTAAATTAAAAAAAACTACTTAGATATGCTCTCTAGAGAAAATGGAAATCCACATTCCCAATGAATACTACTACAACATATATTTATAGTATTAAGTTTATAAGATAAATAAAATCTCAGTAAACCAATAACTATGGAGGAACTTGAGATTATAATAGCTTTTCCAAAGGATAAAGCTCCCAGACCTGATGGATCCACAAAACACTTTTACCAACAATACTTACACATCATTAGAGAAGATCTACTATGTATTATTAAGGATGTTAGAATGATAGGATATTATTGGATCCATCAACTCCATCTTTCTAGCATTGATTCCTAAAGAAAAATACCACTACTTTCTCTAACTTTGGACCAATTTATCTATGTAACTCTTCCTATAAAATTATTACCAAACTATTGGCTAATAGAATAAAGAATAAAATTTAAAAAATAATATCACAAGAACAAGGGGGGTTCATGCTTGGAAAAATATATTTTATAATATCATAATAGTGCATGAAGTCCTTCATACTAGTAGAAAATAAAAAACAAGCAAACTATTATAAATTTTGGTATGGAAAATGGCTTTGATCGAGTATTTATACAATTTGTAGAACATGCCCTCCAAAAGTTTGGATTTCCACATTAGGTAATCAAGTGTATTGAATCATGCATCAAAAACCTATGAATAACCCCCTTAATAAATGGAGAACAAATATAATTATCTTAGTATACAAGGGAAATTAGACAAGGGTGTCCATTTTTTTTGGTAATTGAAGTAGTTGTATTAAGTGGGTTTTTATTTGGATTCCAAAACCATGTACAATAGCTTAATCATCATAGAGATATCATTGGAAACCACACAGGGAATTCGTAGTATGGAATAAGATTGCATTAGGAAATTTTTTAGCTATATTATCATTGGCTATTGAAGCAAAAAAGTTGGGACTTGAAAAAACTAAAAAAAACATTAGAACCACGTAGGGATAATAATTACCAGATGGAGAAATGGAATTGAATAAAATATAAAACTCTCACAGGGGAGACTCGTGAATAGACTATGACCAAATCCTATGTAGGGGATGAAGGACATTAAAAAAAATAAAAGCTAACTGGCCAAAAAGCTAACCAATACCATGCAAGGGATGAAAACACGATCAAAAATTTATGCTTGATCTTATAGGGGAAAAAACCATGCTTCTGTTATGTCCTCCTTTGTAGAGTTGTTCTCAATGTTGCCCTTGATCAGGTGCTTCAGGTTCCCACTAATGTTTTACAGTGTGATGATGATGCTTTTGATGATATTTGTGGCAATTTTATTGTGGATGTTTGAAGCATGATCTGAACTACCACTATTGTCACCAACAATTTGGTTTTGGGTAGAACTTTTCTCCCCGTTAATTTTTCTTTTTAAGGGCTTCACTTTTGGAATAGTTGTAGTGAGTGATACCTTACTCTTGTTAGGGGTTTGAAACTCAAGGGAAGATTTAGATTCAACAAGGTTCTTAGGGAGGGAGTGATACGGACTTAAGGTGGTGGGTGAATCGGGAGGGTTAGACTAGATGGGGGAAATAGAAATGGCTGGAGGTTTGGCTAAGGTATTATAGTGCATAATAGCAAACAAGCCTTGATGGGTGGGAGTGTTCAAGGATTTTCTCTTGTGGGCATTATGGACAGATAATATTATCGAACAATAAAGATATTTAGGAATATTAATTGGTTTAAAACCTCTTAGGTGGTTTACCAGAGCAAGGTGGAAACTAAGAAGAGGTTTGGAAGGATCATCTACAGTGACATACTGTAAAATTGGGACTAACAACAAGGACCAAGGGGAAGGAAGGGATTCACATTCAAGAGCAATACCTTTCCATTTAAATATATTTGAATGGTTGGGGAAGCCTTCGAGCTTGGGATCCCAATTGTGCTTGTCCCTAAAAATGACATGACCAATAACAGGTAGTTATGTGACCTCCGCTAGCATCTTCATTGTTACCTAAAAATAAATTTGAACCTTCATATTGTTGTTATTCTAGGAATTTATAAAATTAATAGTAATATTAGCATTAGACCCTATGAATTTCTTAAAGAAAGGGATAAAATAATATTCTTAAAAAAATTATAGGGATAAGGGATCAATTTGAAACTCTTAATATTCAAGTAGAGCCATGGTGGGTAGGTTGAACAGAAGCCCAATAGAAAAATTGGTTTTTCTTTAGATTAAGATAGAATACTGGATAACAAGGATTTGTGGCTTAGAGGGTATGATACTATTGTGATTTTATCTAGAATTAAATAGGATTTGGAAGGTTATTTCACAAATACCTAGAAAACATGTTTTGGTACAATTGGCATTGGTGTTGTGGTTGATGCTCTTTTAGAAAGGTCCTTCAGAATTAGAAAGTTGAGTGGATGTATCATAGGTAATTTGGAATTGATGCAAATCACTCATGTGAATTCACATGCTCGTGTGGATTCTGGACAAAATCTCTCAAACATTGCCAAACATAGGAATTTGAGTAACTGATAGAGGTGAGCACTTGGTCCTGACTAAGATCAATGATGAAACGTGAGCCTTATTGATGCACACCATCATTGGAGTTAGTGGGAGAAATGGATGTTGAATTGGAAAGCGAGCAATAGGATCAGCTCAAAGGAGTATGAGGATTTTTTAGTTAGAGCATTGTCACCTTGAGAACAACCAAATTTGAAATGAGCACCATCATGGGACACAATGACTGAAGAAGTAGGGGAAATTTTTTTGTGATGATGGAGGAGTAGTTCGACTCAATAATGAAGGACATGGTGTGAGCGTGGTAGGTGAGTTTGTAAGGAGGGCTAATAAATAGGAGGATGGAAAGGTGATCAAAGGGGATACACCACTTACGAGGGCCCATTTGGAAAGCAATCATTTTTAGCTACATCAATGACTTCTTGGGGGATATTTCTGTGTTAGATAGATAGTGAGTTTTGAATAACTCCTATGTTAGCAATAAAATCGATCAATTTATTAGCTTCATAATACACACGACAACTAGTGAAACTAAGTTGATCTTGGATAAGATTTTTTGGATTCTTTGATGGTATTCCTAACATTCCATGAAGGGGATTTGCTACTGTTTATATAATTTGTAACATTGATGGAGTCCCCTTCAATTTCTAGATTCCCTTTATAATATTTGATGATGTTTAGACCTCTCCATAGTGCATGAGCTTCGACCACATGGTTATATTGGATCCCTAGGTTTTCAGTGAAGGCAACCAAAATTTTACCCATGTGATTCCTGACAAGACCTCCCGCACCTACCATTCCTAGATTTCCCTTGGAAGCACCATCATAGTTGAGCTTGATCCATATTTTTGGAGGAGCTTTCCATGCCACTGAATTTTTGGGATGGCATATGGTAGGAGTGTAGCTGCCTCTCAAGGAAATTTTGATAATGAGAAAAATATTGAGTTCTATATCTGGATCAGGAAGTTTGTGGTAGGGGAAAAGTTAGGAATTATCTATGCACAAGCTAATAGCTTTGTTAGCTATGGAAGAAGGATCATTGGGGGAATTAGAAAACACTCTACTATTCCTTTCAAGCCAGACTTGCCACAAGAAATGGTGAAGGTAAATTTTACACAGGCCAAGTAAACGAAGATTTTTGAAAGGGTTGGGCCATTGAATGAAAAATTGGATCAGGGAATTTGGTTGGACCCAATTTATGTGAAAAGTAGACAACATGTGGCTCATGACGGAGTTGGAGAAGACACACTTAGTAAACATGTGGTTGATATATTCCAGGCCTTCATGCATAAGTGACATCTGTTAGGAACCATCATCCCTCTTTTTATGAGATTATCAGTAGAAAGGATTTTGTTTTGAATGGAAAGCCAAGAGAAAACCCCAATTTTAGGAATGAGGTGTTTGATCCATATCATATTGAAAGGAATAGAAACTTGTTGGGGATTGATAATGAGTTGGTGGGTAGTCTTGATAGAGAATATTTTTTATCAATTTCTTTCCGAAATCATCAGATCTATCCGTCGAGATCACTATAGCATTTAGAATTTTGGACAAAATTCTCACTGCATTGATGATTTGGGCATCAGTCATGATGATATTGATGTCTTTCCACTTTTTTTTGCCATTGGTTGATTGGATGAAATCTACCACTTTGTGATGAGAGGATATTTGGTATATATTTTTATAACAAAATGTTTCATTCTTATGTTTAATTGATGATTATAATATGTTTTATGTAAGTTATTGTTGTATGTTTTTGTAATTTGTCAATAAAATGATAAATGCAATTAATCTGATAAATGTGTTTATTTTATGTAAAATATGTCTAAATTATGATTAATTATGCATGCAAGGTGTTGAATAATGTTCTACAGATGAACAATGTAGCAAGTGCAAGCTTTAGGATGTATTTTGGATGTAATAATATGGATGTAAGAACAAAGGATGAAGGACACTTAGGCACAGTGATAGAACAATGGTGGTTACTGTTACAGAATATGGTAACTAAAGTATGTTATGGGAGATAGTTACCGAAGTACATTACAGAAGGTAACTACTAAAGTATGTTACTGAAGGATATTTTTACCAGCAGTTACCTAAGGATGACTAAGTCCGTTCACTAATATCGCATGCCACATCAGTGACACCATTAATAGGTAATTATCATATTTACTGCATAAATCATAAATTGCATTTTATTTTCATTCTTGCACAATTTAATTTTTGTTTATTTATTTTTTTGCAAACACCTAAAACTGAAAAGAAATCTAAACTAAGCTTAGCATTGATCCCCATGGTACAATCTATACTGGATTTCTATTATTTAAATCTAACCTTGATTTACCCTCATATTGATAAATTAAATGTAAGCTATTACAACCGATCATTTTGGCACCATTGTTGGGGAGAATAGCGCCATAGTGGTTAATCAAAAAAGTTGTTTGGCAGTGCAATTAGGTGAGGCTTACTTATATGTAGAAAAAGGTATGTATGAGTCCTTGGCATGCATATGAGTCGAAGTGGCATGAGATGGTCCCAACAAGTCCCTTTGTACGATGCTTCCAGGTTCATTTTTCTTGAGGAATCAGTTTTATTGCTTTCTTAATTAGAATTTTATTTCCTGCAAATTTCAATTTTTGTAAATTTTAATTTTTGCAAATTTTATTTCTTACAAATTTCCTGCTTTGGGTAATTATTATTGCTTAGTTGACTTAGGACCTACGAGAAAAACAGGAAGTAGGTATACACTAAAAAAGACCTAAACTTGGCTTAGGACCATTGTTATAAGTAGGAAGTAGTTACGGTTGAGTGACACAACCGTAGTGAAACCCTCCTAATAATCAAAGAAGTAAGTAATAGTTTACCTTTTATTTCAGAAAATTTTATTTCTGCACATTTCCATATTTGGGTGATTATTATTGTTTGGTTTGACTTAGGTCCTGGTGAGAAAAGTAGGAAGTAGGTATACACTAAAACAGACCTAAACATTGGTTTAGGACCCTGTCAGAAGCAGGAAGTAGGTACAGTTGAGTGACACAACCGTAGTGAAATCCTCTTGAACAATCAAACAAACAGTAATAGTTTAACCTTTTATTTTCAATAAAATTTTACTTTTCCTGCAATATTTCATTTTATTCCTAATATGCTAAAGTTGGTTGTATAAAGATTCGTAGGAACGCGAGTCACATCTAATTTTAGCAAAATATTAGGATTATTGTGAAATTTTATTTCAATTATTTCCTTGTTGTATTAAGGATAGTTATAAACTCAATTGCTATGATTTGTATCTAAACTTGATAATAGTAGGATTAAAATAGAAAATCAAAACCAAAACCCAAACAAAACCAAAACCAGAGAGAAAAAGAAAATAAAAATAAGTTGCTAGATGGTGGAAAATAGTCTGAATCGGTCTACACTTATAGACCTTAGAGAACTATTGATAAAACAAGAAGTTAACCTTATTTTTGGGAAAGGAAATAGAGCATCTAGTAAAGAGTGGGAAAGTCTGTATGAACGCATTGACATTATTAAAGAAAAATTAGATGAACTGAAGGAAATAAAAAGGATTGACATAGCTAAAAATCTAGGGACAAACTACCATTCATCTTACCTAGATCTTAAAAGAAACTATGAACATTGGCTTTGGGATAGAAGAGCAATAGTAAATCCAACAATTTACGCTTGGAATCAATATTTTGAAGACTCCCTCCTCATTCACAGGTTCCTTGGAGACCTAGAAAAGAAATAAGTAGCCCTAGAATATAGCAAGAAATATCAGAGGATACCTAGAGTTGTGCACTTTAGGGAGTTGTGTCAAGATTTACGTTGTGAGTTACAATTTGGAAATCCCGATCCCATTCCAACTCAATATTTTCTCATTCAATTGATTCAATTGGTGGTAGACCATTTTAATTTTGAAGAAGAACACTTCATGACACCCGAACAACTTGATCCGATCAACGATATTCATAGACTATTCAAGGAATATTAGACGTGTTGCAAAAACAAGAAACTTAGAAAATTCATGAGCAGACCTAGAGACTCTAAGGGAAGATTCATAAAAATTAGCAATTCAAAAGGAAATTTCCAAAGAGACTTTAGTAGGCAGCCTGGAATTTATAAGTTAGAAGAATTTGAAACAACAACATCAACCAATCAAGCTAAAATCCTAGAACAAGATCCTGACTCATACTTATTACCTAAACCAGAATTTGACAATCACATAGATCCTTCTTCTATTTTTACTGAACCCATACCTGGTCCAATTCTTGAAATATTACATTCAGTTATGGCTGACCAACAAAGTGGGCAGGGAGAAGTAGAAGAGAACCAAAGGGGGAATGAACAAAGATAGAATAGAGACCAAAGAAGAAATGGGCAAAGGAAGACATTTGCCTTCCCAATATTACATACATATGGGACAACAAGAGAACCTAAGTCAATCTCTATTTTTGTATTACCCACCTTCCATGGGAAACCACATGAAGATCCAGATGCTTTTCTCTTCGAATTTGAAGTAGTGTGCCAAGATTACTTTTACACTACCGATGAACAAAAGCTAAGGTTGTTTCCCTCTACTCTTAAAGATGCAGCTTTAAGATGGTTCATGGGTCTAGGAGAAAATATTTGTAATCAATGGGATGGAGAACATGGATTAAAAGAGCTATTCCTTGAATGATATCAGGATTACTGTAGAGTTAGGGATAAGAAAGTTGAGCTATTTTACATGAATAAAAAATAAGAGGAATATTTGGAGGATTACCTTGAGATATTTCTATTTGTTGGGTCTAGGGTAAATATAGACCTTGATGAAGAAATCTTAAAAGAACTCTTTTTAAAGGGACTAAAGGAGGATGTCCTCGAGGTTTTAAACCTCATGGTAAAAGGAGATATCCATATTATGGCATTTGAGGAGATTGTGAACCTTTGTAGAAACTATTCAAGAAACAAACCTCTAAGGGGTAATAAGTATACATCTACAGGAGGAGTGATGAGAGCAAAAATTGGAAACATGTTGGAAGGGTTGAAAACTGATTTGTTAAGTACCTTGACTACATCTTTGGATATAATGGATAAAAATCCAAAGGGACAAGATAGTGAAGATATTTACTATCATAGATGTAGGAAAAAGCACAATCTGAGGGAATGCCCTCTCAACATTACCAACATTTCCAATATTGCTACTTGTAAAATTTGTGATAAAGGTCACAAAACTGAAAACTGAAAATACATCTCCGTTGTTAAAGTTGCCATAAAGGAACCTGAAGTTGAAGAGGCAGAAGACATTTATTTTGTAGCCCAAATATGGAATGGTCCATTCAATGGACCACCAAATTGGTCAAACCCTAGTTATTCCAACTCGCAAAGGCCTAATCAATGGTCTAATGCACCAAACTAGGCAAATTGGAATTCTTATTCAAACAATCAAGACTGGAACACACCTCCATGGGCCCACTTTATGGCCAATACCTATGGAAATCCACCATGGAATCAAGGAATGTCCAATCAAAATAATTGGAATACTAGTGGCCAATATAACTAGGGAGGATCTGGTTGGTCTCAAAATCCATCACAACAACAGAACTTTCAAAATCAATTTAGGGGACAAGCCCCTAAAAATCCACCTCAAAATAGACTTCTTCCACCTCCAGTTAATAATAATAATCCTCCTAAGCAACCTCCTCTTCCAGCTCAACCGGTCCCTAATCCTAACAACAACAAGAACATTCAACAAGCCTATGAAACTAGTGAGACGTGTTCTATATCTGTAGTACCTTGTCAACAAATTCAATTGAGATCAAGAAAAGTGTTGGAAAATAATGTAACTCTCATAGAGCTTGAAAACCCCACTACAGATTTGTTCAAAAAGGAGGATAACAATGAAAAGGAAATGGAAAATTCACCAGAAAACATTCCAACAAAACAACAAGAAATCCAAATTCCTCAAAGGAAGGAAGTAGAGGTACCTTTTCCTCAAATATTGGCAATACCAAAAGAACCACCTAAGCCAACCTTTAACTTCCTTCAAGAATTAGAAAATGTTACTATCAAGATCCCTTTGTTACAAGCTATCAGGGATATACCCATCTATTCCAAGCTCATTAAAAACATGTGTACAAATTTAGGAAGGAAAAAGAAGAACGAAGCCCAAACTATTCAAGTCATTGGACAATTATCTGAGATAATAATGGGAGGTAGGTTATTACCAAAATACATAGATCCTGGAATACCTATACTCATGGTGCACATTGGTGACATAGCCTTGCAAAATGTCTTGGTCGATTTAGGAGCCGCTATTAATGTCATGACTAAAGAGACAACAGAATATTTAGGGTTACATAAATTGCAATCAACTTCTATTGTACTCCAACTCGTAGATAGGTCTACTGTTAAGCTAGAGGAAAACTAGAAGATGTTATAGTCTCCGTAAGTTCATGGGAATACCCTGTAGACTTTATAGTCTTACAACCTAAGAAAAAGTTAGGGGGACATCCCTTAATTTTAGGGTGCCCATGGCTTGCAATAGTTGATGCTTACATTAGCTGTAGAATAGGAAATATGACTATTTATGATGGCAAAAATACTAAAGACCTTAGCCTATTCCTTGAATCAACAATAGAAGATGAGTTTCCAAAATAATTGTGGTATGATTTCCCTCATGATTTTGATGAAATCCAAACCTTATCAATAAATTTTCTAAGTGAACATCTTCAACAAGAGGTCGAGGGACCATTACCATTACTATTAGGGAATCAAAGCAAGGATCAAGGTCAAGACAATGGTTGTTCATCTGAATCTACCATGGCTATTAATGAAGCGAGCACAAGTCAGTCTCAACAAATGACACCATATGATTGTTACTTAAATATTCTTGAACATGAGATAATGGGAATAGATGCGAACATAGAGAAATGTAAGCAAATAGATATCACACCAGGAAGGACCTTGAATATCAGTGATGAGCTCACAAGCATACAAGAGTCACAATTAATAGATGTGCTTAAGGAATATCAATCGACATTTGCATGGAACTACGAGGATATGAAAGGGATACATCCAAATGTTTGTACCCATCATATTTTTATCCAAGAAGGATGTTATCCAGTAAGACAACCTCAAAGAAGATTGAATCCAACTATGAAAGACGTGGTTCAGGAAGAAATCATTAAACTCTTGAAGGTAGGATTTATATATCCAATTTTTGATAGTCAATGGGTGTCACCTCTTGTGATAGTCCCTAAAAAGAATGGAAAATGGAGGATTTGCATGGATTATAGAGAATTAAACAAGGTAACGAAGAAGGATTATTTTCCCTTGCCATTCATTGATCAAGTTCTTGATACATTGGCTGGAAAGAAATATTTCTGCTTTCTAGATGGGTTTAGTGGCTATAATCAAGTTTCCATAGCTGAGGAAGATCAGGAAAAGACAACCTTCACATGTCCAGTAGGTACCTATGCTTATAAAGTCTTACATTTCAGATTATGCAATGCACCTACCACCTTTCAAAGAGCAGTTTTGGCTATCTTTGTTGATTTAATAAATGAGTGTGTAGAAGTCTATATGGATGACTTCACAGTCTATGATAATACCTTTGAAGAAACCTTGTCAAGCTTGCAAAAATTTTTTATTAGATGTCAAGAGCAAAACCTCTCTTTGAGTCATGAAAAGTGTTTCATGATGATGAGAGGAGGGATTTTTCTAGGAAATTACATATCAGAAGAAGGTGTTAAAGTAGATCCTACAAAAATACAAGTTATTCAAACCCTTCAACCTCTGAAAACACAAATAGAGGTGAGAAGTTTCCTAGGACATGCAGGATACTACCGTAGGTTCATTAAAGACTTCAATAAAATTGTTGCTCCCATGCTTAAGCTCTTAACTAAAGAAAGTGAATTCAATTGGACTGAAGCATGTCAAGAAGCCTTTGAAGTTATAAAATATAAATTGATTACTTCTCCAATCCTAAGAGGACCAAATTGGAAATTACCATTCCATATACATTGTGATGCTTCAGGTTACGCAATAGGAGCAGTATTGCAACAAGTTGAGAACAAAATACCTTATGCTATCTATTATGTAAGTAAAAATTTGCATGGAGTCGAGCTTAATTACACTATTACTAAAAAATAATTTTTAGTTGTAGTCCATACCATTAATAAATTTAAACATTACATAATAGGGTATGAAGTATTCATTCACACTGATCACTCTACCATTAAATACTTAATGAACAAAGTGATAGTAGGAGGTAGAGTGGTTAGATGGCTTCTTTTGCTACAAGAGTTCAATGTCACGATTATAGATAAGGTAGGAAAAGATAACGTCATCGCAGATCACCTATCTCGTATGCAAATATTTGATGATGACGAGTTAATTCCTGATAATTTCCCAGATGAACATTTGTTTGCTCTTTCTATTTTTACCCCTTGGTATGTTGATATTGTAAATTACTTAGTAACAAGAAAAATGCCTCAAAACTATACACCACATGAGCATAGGAAATTAATACGTCAAAGCACTCCTTATATGTGGATTCATGGAGTCTTGTTTAGAAGATGTCCTGACCAAGTAATTAGGAGATGTGTGCAAGAAGATGATGTATATGACATCATTCGGGCAACACATGAAGAACCCTATGGAGGCCATTATGCCACCCAAAGAATAGTCAGTAAAATACTTCAAATTGGTTACTTTTGGCCTACCATGAATAGAGATGTCCATAAATTTATTGATAGATGTGATGCTTGTCAAAGAGCTAGTAAGCCTACTCCTTCGATGGAAATGCCTTTGGTTTCGCAAGTAGTATTTGAACCATTCGAGAAATGGGGAATTGAATTTGTTGGACCAATAGACCCTCCAAGAGAAGGTAATAAACACATACTTGTGTGTATGGATTACGTTACTAAGTGGGCTGAAGTTAAAGCTTTACCACGAGCGCAAGCTGAACCAGTCATTGATTTCCTTTATGAAAACATTATGCAACGCTTTGGAGCACCTAGAGAGTTAGTTTCAGATCATGGAACCCAATTTATCTCCAAAGTTATTGAACATTTTGTTGACACCTATCAAATAAAACATAAGAAAACCTCACCATATCACCCTCAAGCCAATGGACAAGTAGAAGTTACGAACAGAGAACTTGAAAAGATCATTACAAAAATCGTAACTGTTAATAGGGGTGATTGGGCTAAGAGATTAAAAGAAGTTGTATGGGCATACAATACAACTTGGAAAACCACCATAGGATTATCACCTTATGAAATGGTCTATGGAAAACAAGCTATCATGCCCATAGAATTTGAGATAGAAACTCTTCGCACAATGGTACAACTTGATGTAAATTTGGATAAAGCACAAAAAGCTAGATTGGAAAAGTTAAACATTCTGGATGAAAGGAGACTAGAGGTATTACATAGGACTGAAATAACCCAACAACAAAAGAAATGGTATGATAAACACATTGTACCATGCACATTCGAATCAGGAGATTGGGATTTGTTGTTTGATTCTCATTACCAAGACTTTCAAGGTAAATTGAGGACTAGATGGCTAGGACCCTATGAAATCAAAGAGATATTCAGAAATGGTACAGTCAAGCTTAAGCCTATAGATGATTCAACAAGAAAACTACTAGTAAATGGCCATAGGCTTAAACTTTATAAGAAGCCATTATCTAAGGAGGAATTCATACACCATCTTAAGCAGCAAGCCGAATTGTAGTGCATTTCTGAACTGCAATCAACCATTATTAAATAATAATTTCTCTCTCACTTAAAAAAAATATTATGCTTCCTTTGTTTCATCATGAAGTTTCTACATCTGCAATATTTCTATCTTATTCTCATCAAATTTTAGTCTTAATGTTTCAAAAATAGTCCAAGAGGTATTTATTTAAAAATGCTTGTAGGGAATGACTATCATATGTGGCATAATACTTTGTTTGCTAGATAAAATCTGGATGTTTTTCAATTACTCAAACAACATTAGTGTTTTGAGCAATTTTCATTGAAAGTCAAGCAATCTTTTGATGTTGTAAGTTATTCCTAGTCAATCAAACTTTTTCTTGGACTACGCACATTTGAACATATAAAAACATTGTGAGATGTGGAGAGATTAAATCATGTGTTACTATTGCCATAAGTGAACAATTTCCCTTGCTTATCCATCTATGTGCATGGTCTAGAGTACTAATAAATTGGAAAAAGGACAAGCTCACCCTTCATCCCTAAACAAAAAAAGAAAAGGAGAAGAATAGTAAGGATAGGATCAAATTCCCATCAGGACTTTGATAGAGTGGTTGGGAATCCAACTCCCCAAAGTTCTTACTCCTTCGCAAAAAAAAAATCCCTTGCTCCTCATCTAATCGAGCAAGTATCCCAAAAAGTATCTTCTTGCTTCTCATAAAAATAGGCAAGAACCCCAAAAGCAATAAAAATCCCTTGCTCCCTCTCAAAATGAGCAAGTATCCCAAAGAAAAGTTAAATAAGGGTAAAAGAGCTTGAATCCCTGGAATTCTTAGTATCTCAAAAACTATGGGGTGATCCTCATTACAACAATGGGTTGAATGAAACCCGCTTGGCAATAAGGTATCCTTACATAGTAGCACTAAGTCTGGACAAGACCTATGGATGCTCATAGATAAGCTAGCTTGTTGGCATAAGTGATCTTTGTTGTTACTCAATCCTCACTCATAATGGTAAATGAATACTCACTGCACACATAGTTGGTCCTTGAGGAAGCTTGAAAACATTAGGATAACTTTAACACCATAATGATTTGTGAAATGAATAGATGAAATTGTTTAAAAATCACTAGGATGTTTGAAGTCTTTGAGAAATAACTCTAGAATATCCTGAGCAGGAAAAAGTCAGAAGCAAATTCCTACAGTTCATTTTCTCCTACCAAAATATGGCTTTCATCTCTCAAAATATTGTATCTTTTAACAGAAGCCATCATAATATCTGAATATCTATTCCATTTTTTAAATGAGTGGAAATACTCCAAGTCTTTGATAGATATCTATTTTAGTATACATTGATGACTGATATCAAGCTTTATAATCATTATCTTTCTCTCACTTGGATACTCCTTAATGAAATTCAGGAAGCACAATCACAAAAATTATAATAAACCCCCATAAATAAAACTTCTTATTATATTATCCATCAATATAAATAAAACACCCTTCATCTTGTTTTGGCTATATAGCCAAAATTATAGTTTGAGGGGGAAGTAAATAGAGGTATATGAAGTTCACAATACAGTTTTGGGGGGAAGAAATAGGTAAAGTATTATCTCAAACTCTAGCAACTATAGTCCCATAGACATCTTCTATAGATGTCTTTTGTAGATGCCTTCCGTAGGTATCTTTTGTAGGTATCTTCCATAGATGTCTTCCATAGATGTCTTTCATAGATGTCTTCCGTATAGGTCTTTTGTAGATATCTTCTATAGAGGTCTTCTGTAGATGTCTTCCATAAATATTTTCTATCATAATCTTCTATAACAATTTCTAACAATATTATATAAACAATTTTTTAGTATCATCATAAGCATCATCTGTAGACGTCATCCGTAAACATATATCACAAAATATTCTAAGTGTAAAAATTTAAAATTGGCTAGACAAGAGAGACACGTGGCAATCCAGGGAACGACAAGACAAGTAATAAAGGCGCGTCAACAAAGATTTTAAGGGAAACATGGTAGTAATATTTTAAGTAAATTAAGGGGAACAAGACAACAAAATAAAGAAAAATTATATGCCCTCTTATGACATGTACGCTTAAACTAGCACCATGTGCCGCCTCTTATGACGTGTACATACAAACTGGTGCCATGTGCCGATTAAATTTTAAAATCCCTATTGAAAGCACAATTATTCTCGGGGTAAAAAGTAAGAGTTTAAAGAATGATGGTTTATTGGAATGCATGCATAAATGAGGATGTGGACCAATCCACTTGGCCGCATCAGCAATAAAGTGCCACATAGACAAAATATGGCATAATGGCAAATGATTAAAATAATATTTTTTTAACCATCGGGTGACCAAAGATATTATAACATTTGGAAGGTAAAGTCCACCCTCACCATGCAAGGTGGTGGGTAGGTTTGGCGCCAAGAGGAAACCGACCACCCTAGGACCCATACCATTGTAGGATAGGTGGATTCTCTTCACCAATCACAAGAGATGATATAGATGGACAATGCTAGCCATTGATTAAAATTTGAATGAAGGGTTGCGATGGAAGAAGGAAAAACATGATGGGTCTAGAAGTTTTGCCATGATATTGGTAGGAGGGAGATGATTGTTGATGTGTGGCTTCCATCGATGAATTATGTACCAGTGACATGGATCTAAGCCATATGTCATCGATTAAAACCAAATCGATGGATGATGATTTATCAAACCAAAAGCATTTCCTTTGTCATTGATTTTAGGGAAAATGGTCACCATCATCGATAGACGTTAGATCGGTCTCCATCATTGGATAGGAATAATCAATGATGTATGACCTCTGCATGCAACCATGTAGAGGAAAACCAGCCCTAAATCATCTCTTCCATAGAAAGCCGCTCGAAATCACCGATGACCCTCTGTAACTCGATCCTGAGTAAAAATTTTTAGTTTTTCCGGTAAAAATTGTTGAATTCTTTTGATTAAATGGAGGTGAGCTTCAGAATTTTGAAGAATTGCATGGGTAGGAGGATAATTTCTTTGATGACGTAGGAAGGGTGGCAAAGTAACATCGAAAGTGACAGGTAAAACCACTGTTACTATTCAATTGTCGCAAAATCATTTTTTATTTTTATCATTCTACTGCACATAAAGTAAAGGGATATTAAAATAAAAACGTAGAAAGTATGCAGAATATTAGGATGGATTAAGAATGGTTTTGTCGATAATTTTTCTAGGTTAACCATTAAACAAGTTCATGAAAATATTACTTCGATTTTATTTTTTACATTTTTATTTTTGAGAATAATAAAATACTCTACGGAATTGTAAAACAAGTTTTCTCTTGCTATTGGAATATTTGCAGGGTTTTCGGGCTATAAAATATTGAAAATTTCTAAAAAAAAAAACTCTGCCTACCCCTTTCTACCCTAAAAACCCTAAACTCCACTATGCCTCGCTCTATGTTTTAGAAACGCAGTGAACCATCCTCGGTTGAAACATAGAATCCTAGTGATTATGTAACCGAGTTATTCCAAAAATCTAGATGGTGGGAGGCTCTCACAAAATTTAGAGGGCATGACCAGGGGGTGGCTAAATAGTTTATCCTAAATTGTGACCTTGATAGGATGACCACCCGAGTTGGAGGCATTCAATTTGACCTTAACCCTAGCTTAATTTTTGAGGTACTAGGTCTACCGAAAGTAGGGTTACCATACTACAAAACCCCCTCTAAAAGTGTCACCCAACTAGTAGCTAAATTTGGTGAGAAATGTACTATTATCCGAGATAAGGAGGGTTGGATTAAGGGTGTGGCTACTTCTTCACTCCCCCTCATGTGGTAGGAAGCAATCATCCTGATTATTAAGTTTTTTACCCTAGAAGGATGTATGTCCACCTACGCAGCCTACCATCTTCGTATGTTAATGAATTTGAAGTTTCCTGAAAATAGTGACTATGTTATCAATCTACCTTACTTCTTGTTTCAATCATTAAAGTCTACAGTTTTATGAGTTAAGCCTAAAAATCCCTAAGAAAAACCCAAATTGCACCTACTTGCACATCATGACCTGATTAAGTTAATAGTTTTAAAGAAAGCTCATGAAGTCAAAGTTGCTTGGAATCAGATAGTTGAAGAATCTAACCTATCAGAGTACTCTGAATCCACTGAGAATGAGTTTGAGGAAGATAATTTGACTGAAGAAGAACATGAGTCCGACAATCAAGAGGAAGAACCTGACAGTCCAAAACGTAAATGCTGACCTGCTAAAACCATTAAACCAACCCAACCAAAAATTAGGCATCAAAAAAAGACTATCAAAACTCATGAGAAAAGGGATACACCAGGGCATGAGTCTGATTTACCTACACTTGAGTCGACTACCGAAATCATGTCCCACCTTCGGGCATAAAATACTATCTTACAAATAAAAATTGACAAGTTACGAGAGGATTTCATAGAGCATTCTAAACTGATTCAGTGAGCCCTTGCCCTCCAGATAGACATGATTAAACAAATTTTAGTGGATAGGGTGATGAAACCCATTGATTCTATCAACCGACCACCACCTGTCGATGCTTCCCCGAACAAAAGCTCCACATTCGGTAAAAAGCCAAAGAAATCTATGAATTTCAGCAAAGTAGTTTATGCCAATAAACCCTTTGACTTTTCTAAACTCCTTGAGGAAGAGAGTCCCCACCAGCTCATCAGCCTGATGCAGCAAAATCAACCTAAGAAATCGGTTTCTCCCATCAAAAGAGGAACTGCACCTGGGAATCTTGTCTTGGACATTGGGATGCCCCCAAAAATCAATGCAGTGATAAATAATATTGTTACATCAGTTGAGGAACTCCCACCTTCTCAAACGTAGGATGCAGAGTAGAAGGAGGATTCTCATGAAGTTGAGCATATCAAGACTGTCATGGTTGAGACACTAGTGGGTGAACATAATGCCAAAGAGAAATTACATAAGGAGAAATGAGAATGCAGGTTACCATAGTCGAGACCACCATATTCAAGGATCTCCACCCGATAGACACAAGTCGGATAAACTGAACTGCACTGAAAAACTGTTTAATATTTTATAATTTCTAAGACTTCAAAATCTGATTTGTATATTATTATCTGTAACATGTTTTATATTCTTTGTCTATAAATATTTTAAGCAGTATATATATATATGCCTCTGATAAAATACTGTGAATGTCTTCATTTTTTGTGAAACTATTTTGGGTAATACAAGTTTGATATCTATGATCATAGTTTTAGTACATTACTGCAGTAAGATAAGCTAAAAAAAATTGTTATTTTTCTATTGAAGACTGTTATATCACATAATTGTTCCCTGAAGATGATCAGATGATTTGTATTGTATGTGATTGATGAAACTATTCTGTTATAAGAAATTTAGAAGTCATCATTTTTTGATTTGCTTTTTTGAGAATCTATATTTTTATCAGAATGATACATGACAACCCAAAATATTTCATTTCAACTACAGAATTCAACACTTTAATCTGATTGATAGATTTTGTACTATGTAGGTTGTCATGAAAATGATCTAGAAAATCTGAAACATTGTATTCTTTGCAGTTGTATGACTGAAACTATGTGCTTTGATTGTAATATGTTGGCTTATGTTTTACGTATTTCTGGAAATATTCATTTCTCAGTATCAATGATTCTTTTCTAGAAATTATGTATGATGTCTGTTTTTTCATTCCTAAATAATTATGATGTCCTATTTTGTGAATTGCAAATGATTTTATGAAAATAAAATATGAATTTTGATTAAATTTAATCCTTCATTTATTTGCAAAGATCTGGATGGTGACATCTGATATATGTGTAAAAATTATCATATTTTGTTTGTCTCATTTCTCCATATGCATGAGGACATGCATAGATTTTAGTTTGGGGGAAAATGATGAGAGGATATTTGGTATATATTTCTATAATAAAATGTTTCATTCTTATGTTTAATTGATGATTATAATATATTTTATGTAAGTTATTGTTGTATATTTATATAATTTATCAATAAAAGGATAAATACAATTAATCTGATAAATGTGTTTGTTTTATGTAAAATATGTCCGAGTTATGAGTAATTATGTAGGCAAGGTGTTGAAGAATGTTCCACAGATGAACAATGCAGCAAGTGCAAGCTTTAGGATGTATCTTGGATGCAAGAAGATGGACGTAAGAACAAAGGATGAAGGACGCTTAGGCACGGTGATAGAACAATGGTGGATTACTATTATAGAAGATGGTAACTGAAGTATGTTACGGAAGATAGTTACCAAAGTATGTTACAGAAGGTAGCTACTAAAGTATGTTACCGAAGGATATTTTTACCAACAATTATCGAAGGATGACTAAGTTTGTTGACTGACGTTGCATGCCACATCAATGACACCATGATATTTTCACATGGAAGCCAAGTATTTCTAGTCAGCATAATATTTGATTTATCACATATTCTTCATGAGGAATATTGTGATTAATAAAGTTGTTATTACTTTATTCAATAGACATTGTATAATTGAAATCTTGTTAAGTTGATTAGATTTAGATGCAAGATTGTTATACCTTTTTTGAGAATAAAGGACATGATTATATTGTATATCTTGAAAAATATCAAAGTTAGTGTTCCTTTGTTAAGTTAGCTTACTTATTGCCACTTGGACCATTCAAGATGTTTATCGAGTCCAAGTAGGAATAGGAATTGTATTAGTTTAGATTATTTTGGTTAGTACATAGTTGTCGCATCATAAGTCCACAAACTCCACATGGAAAAATACATGGAAGAGTTTATTCAGAATTGTACAAGTCATAATATAAATTACATAGGGAGACCTTTGAAAAGGTCTAATGTCCAATATTCTAATGTTGAAAAGTCTAAGGTCTATACATTTTTTGAAGAATTGTGTCAGCATGTACATTTGAATTTCTAACAATAAAAGTAGCACTTCATTCTTTGCATATGGTAATTGTGTCATTTGTATTTGTTGTTTAATTTCATTTATGTAATTGTAACTGTATATTCCTGCATACATAGAATAGAATAATGTTAGGAATAGTTATGCATTTTAGTTACTGAGATAAAGTAAACTAGGGGAGAAAGACTTACATTGTCTTCTAGGAGGCAGGGCCCACTCCTACAGCTAGTCCCTAAGCTCTCACCCCTACAATAGGTTAGAAATAGTTAATTAACCTTAGAATATAAAATAAAGTAAATTGCATTTTCATATAATATAAAGTCAGAATAGATAAATAAAACTAACTGCACGAGGATCCTCATCAGTAGGCAATTACTATTAGTTATCCTCAACAATAGTTAAACTCACCAATAGGCAATTACTATTAGAATAATTCATTAATAGGTAATTATCATAGTTACTGCATAAATCATAAATTGCATTCTATTTTCATTCTTGCACAATTTAATTTTTGTTTATTTATTTTTCTGCAAACACTTGAAACTGAAAAGAAATCTGAACTAAGCTTAGCATTGATCCCCATGGTACAATCTATACTGGATTGCTATTATTTAAATCTAACCTTGATTTACCCTCGGATTGATAAATTAAATGTAAGCTATTACAACCGATCACTTTGCTTTCTGTAGAAGCATCTAGACAGGGTTTCAACATAGATATTTTGGGATTTTCAATCAGATGTTGATCTTTAATTCATATGTATGTCTAGAAATTTATGATATTTATTGAGCCTATATGCCATATTAATCCCTTTTGAATGAGATCCCTGGTTTGTATTATTTATTTCCAAAAACTTGATCCTTCCCTGGGAATGTCTTCATCCATGAAATCCTTGTTTTGGAGATATTTTCTTTTAATGATTGATACCCATTTTGAGTTTGATTTTGTGAATAATTTCCAAGATTGCTTGGCCAATAAAGCAATATTCATGTTTCTTATTCTTCTGAGGACCAATCCTCCCTTGATTTTAGGTATGCAAACCTTTTCCCATCCGACAAGGTGAAACTTTTTCTTGTTTTTTGAACTAGCCCAAAGGAATATTTTTTGGATTTGCTCTATTTTGGAATAGACTGAATAGGGTGATTTAAAAACTAGGAAGTAGACTGGTATGCTTTACAATCAAGCTGACGTGAGGATGGATTTAGTAGCTTGATATAGAAGTGTCCCTTTTTGTGTTAGGATCCTAATCCTAACTTACATTACATAACTAATATCACTTATTTATTAATAGACCATCATGTATTTTCACTCATAACCATTAGATAGCTTATATATGCATTCACAAATATGTCATTAAGGGCATCCAAGAACATTATTATTTACATCTCTTTGAGAGCATTTGGCAGGGAAACCTCCATTTGAAACAATAATTCTAACAAAGGTGATTGATAAGTTCACTTGTTGCATTCATTTTCATTTGTTTTGCATTGATATCCAACTACTAGGAACCAGGTTCCTAAAAAATGGTATCAAAGCCATACCATTTTGAGTGCATATTCATCAAAACAAATTTATATTCTTGTTAAAAAATTTCTTATACATTCATTTGTATTGCCACTCTTGTGCATACATTTTCCATTGAACCACCATATATACAATTTAGCTCTTTCTCATATATACCAATGGTGGAAAAGCTAACAAGAACATCCAAAATTGCATAAAAAGAGAAAATAAACTCTTACATATGCTACTATGATGGTTCCAACATAACGGATTAGTTTCAAATATAAATAGAGGAAAATTTAGCATAAGATTGACATCAAAAAAGCATTCAAACTCAAGTATCTACACCCCAAAGACGTGTGAGAAGAAAATTGAAGATAGTAGGTGAATCAAAATCTCCAAAGTTGAACAAAAATACACTCTTGAGATGTTTTTCGGTGAACATCGGTAATTAACGATAAAAAATTATAAGAACATTACAACCTAAGGTTTGATTAAATTTTTTGGCCATCGGTTAAAGGCTACATCACCAAAAAAAATTAAAATTTAAAGAAGGTTAGAGATTAAAATACCACATTTATCATGGGGGGGGGTCCTAAATTAGTTTAAAAGAAGGAACGCGTACCAAGTGGTTATGACTACCACTTTGTGGTCATGCACCCATGCAATCCTTGCTCTCTGACCACTCACTTGTGCTCCCTTCTACTCGATCCTACCATGTCACTCACCCTTGTCGTGCCACATCGATCACCCTCGTTGTGACATGTAGCTTAATCATGTTGCCTTGGTTATGCTCTCATTGTGCCATGTAGCTCACCCACACTACCTTGGTTATGTCACTCTCATGCGCTCTTTTTCGCTCGGCCCTACCACTATGATCATCCTTGATGCCTTGTTGTGCTGCTCTTGTGCTTCTATCAACTCAAACCTTGGCCACTTGAGTGCTCCACTTCACTCACCCCATCATCCAACTTTTTCTCTCTTACCAAATATTCAAATTTAAAATTCAAATATTTACATTGTTTCCCACCGCGCTGAAATTCAATTTAAAAAATTAAGGCTAATAAGGCCTAACCAGTTGCAAAAACCCCAATTTTTTTGCAAAAATTTTAATAAAAACTATATATTTTTTATAAAATTAATATTTAAATAAAAAATAAGGGCTTATATAACTACAATTCAACCATACAATGGCCGATGGTAGAAAATCCCAATCACAAGAACCCAACCTTAAAGAGTTCATACAGGAAGTCCGCTAGTGGCGAGAAGACCTTAAAAAGAAAGTATCGACACTTGATTTAAAAGTTGACACCTACTGCCACTTTGTCACTACGCTTCAACAAAATGTGGCCATCGTCCAAGCAAACCAACCTACTGGAGGACCAACTAACCAAGCATTACTCGGGGGACCTCAAACTACCATTCTACCTAGAACCACTAAGCTAGATTTTCCAAAATTTGAAGGAGGTGACCCCACCAATTGGATTTATAGAGAGAAAAAATATTTTTATCTATACCAAATTCTAAAAACACAAAAGTTCACGTTGCTTCCTTCCACTTTGAGAATATCACTACACATTTGTACCAATGGTACAAGAATACTAATCACACCCCTACATGGTAAGAATCTACCAAAAATTTTATGGTAAGGTTTGGTCCAAGTAAATTTGAAGACTTTGTCGGTGCACTGACTAAACTTCACCAAACCACTACAGTAAGAGAGTACCAAGAACAATTTGAAAATTTGACAAATATTACATTTGGACTCGATGTTGCATTCTTCCAAAGTTATTTTATTAGTGGTTTAAAAGAGGACATTCGATTGGAAGTGTAAATGTTCAATCTAGTCAATATGATGCAAACAGTAGGGTTAGCTCAATTGGCAGAAGAGAAATTAAACAACCAATGCCGAGTGGGAAGACCTCCTATAGAAATACCACAAAATACTTACTCAACCACAAAACCTATTAGTACCCTACTTATTAAATGTATAAGCCCTGAAGAAATGAAAGAAAGAAGAGAAAAAGAGCTTTGTTTTCATTATAATGAAAAATTTATCCCCAACCATAAATTCCTTACCCCAAAAATTATATATCTTAGATACACTTGACTAGGATAACTCCAAAGAAGAAGATACTATTGAGGCGGAAGTAGTGATAGAAAATCCAAAAGGTAACATAGAGGATGCACCTGAAATATCCTATAATGCCCTTACTAGTTTCTCCTCTCCTATTCCCAATTGGATAGACCAAATCAATGAGGAATGGTTTAATGATTCAAATACATACACATTAATTCAACAACATCAATAGGACTCTACAAGTAAACCACACTACTCATGGAAATATAACATACTTAGGTACAAAGGGTGCATTTTCCTATTTCCCACATCCTCATATCGTACCAAACTTCTCCATGAATTACATGCCACACCCACGGTAGGATATTCAAGATTTCTCAAGAATTACAGAAGAGTGATTAGATATTTTTATTAGGTAGGCATGAAACAAGATGTTAAGAAATTTATGGATGAATGTGAGACCTATCAAAGACAAAAATGTGAAACAAAAGCTCCTCCTGGAATTCTACAACCTCTTCGTATTCCAAATAAAACCTGGACCAATATTTCCATGTATTTTATTGAAGGTCTTCCAAAATTTGTAGGAAAAACCACTATTCTTGTTGAAGTAGATCGGTTATCTAAATATGCTCATTTTTACCCTGTGGCCAACCCTTATGTGACTAGTACTATAGACCAAATATTCTTTGATAGTATTTTCAAACTTCATGGTATACCTTCTACAATAATCAATTACTGTGATCCTACATTTACGAGTAATTTTTGGAAATAATTATTCAAACTCCAGGGCACTCAACTTCATATGAGTTTTTCTTATCATCCACAAACTAACGATCAAATCAAAATTATTAATAAATTTTTGGAAACTTATCTACATTGTTTTATTTCTATGCAACCTCTTCATTGGGTTAAATGGCTTCCTTTAGCCAAATGGTGGTATAATACCTCATACCACTCTACCATTAAAATGACACCATATGAAGCATTATATGGCCAAACACCACCTTCCATTACCTCATACATTCCTAGAAGTTCAAATGTGCCAATCATAGATTCTCACATTTCTACTAGACATGACATTCTTCACCTTCTCAAAGATAATTTAAGTACCGTTCAACATCATATGAAGCAACAAGCAGACCAACATCGAATAGAGAGAATTTTTCAAGAAGGTGATATGGTATTCTCTGCCTTCAACCCTATCATAAAACTTCACTCAAAATCAAAGGATCTCAAAAGTTAGCCCCTAAATTCTATGGTCCTTATAAATTCCTTCAAAGTATTGGATATGTTGCTTATAAATTTGAGTTACCAAATTCTTAAAAAATTCATCCTGTATTCCATGTTTCTTGTCTTAAAGTGGTACCTAGAAATAAAATTACTTCACAAACTCAACTTCTCGACTTCACTAAAGAGGGAGCACTCATGGTCAAACCTGAATCTATTTTGGATCGTCATACTCAAAATCTATGCCATCACACTATTATCAAACTTTTGATTGAGTGGAAAGGTCTACCTTCTAAAGATACCACATGGGAAATTTAGCAACAATTTCCTCAATTTCAGCGTTGAGGACAAAGCTCTTTTTTAAGAGGGGTGGCTTGTTAGGATCCTAATCCTAACTTACATTACATAACTAATATCACTTATTTATTAATAGACCATCATGTCTTTTCACTCATAACCATTAGATAGCTTATATATGCATTCACAAATATCTCACTGAGGGCATCCAATAATATTATTATTCACATCTCTTTGAGACAATTTGGCAAGGAAATATCCATTTGAAACAATGATTCTAACAAAGGTGATTAATAAGTTTACTTGTTACATTTATTTTCATTTATTTTGCATTGATATCCAACTGCTAGGAACCACGTTCCTAATATTCCATCCTTCTAGATTTTTTTTATCCTCTCAATAACATTGCTCCACATGGATTCTTTGAGATTGTTAATGAAAAGAGGAAGCCCCAAGTATTGAGTAGGGAACTCAGCAATATTGCACTAGAGAAATTGGGTTATATTCATCTATCTATGGAAAGGTGTGTTGATGAAGAAGCTTTTGCTTTTTGTATAATTGATTTATTGCCCTGCAATAGTTTCATATAGGTTAAGAATGTGCTTGATCACCTTTGCCTCCATTACTAAAGCATGAATGGAAAGGATTGTTTCATCCACAAATTGTTTATGGGACAAGGGTTTTAGATTCAATGCATCTTTGATTCCTAAGATGGTACCATTTGATACAACATTCTTGATCATCCTTCCTAAATATTTGGCAACCATGATGAAATAATGAGTGAGATAGGGTCACCTTGTCTTATGCCTATGCCACTAGGGAAGTATCCTACAGTGGATCCATTTATCAAGATAGAAAACCATGGGTTGGATATGCAACCTCTAATTAAATCAATCCAATCCCTATGAAAACCAAATTTTTGAAGAACAATGAGGAGAAATTCCTTGTTGACTCTATCAAAAGCTTTGCTAATGTCGAGCTTAAGAACTAGAGCAACCTTCTTGTTTTGGGAAATAAAATGGAGGACCTCATGTAGGGAAATGATGCCATCATTGATAGATCTTCCTTTTACTAAACTACCCTGATAGGGATTGATAATATGGGGAAGGATCTCCTTTAGTCTTGTTACCATTGCTTTGGTTAAGATCTTGTAGATTACATTGCACAAACTAATGGGTCTGTACTCAGTCATTATTTTGTAGTTAGGACCTTTGGGTGTCAATGCTATGAAAGTGGAATTAGTACCTCTTAGAATTAATTTGGAATTTTGAAGGTGTTTGATGGCTTTACAAATATCTTTCCCGATGATGTCCCAATAAGTTTAAAAAAAGTGATGGGGAAACCCATATGGATCTAGGGCTTTTTCTGAAGACATAGTAAATAGAGCTTGTTTAATTTCATCATTTGTAAGGGGATTGATAAGTCTAGAATTCATTTTGGGATTGACCACATTGGGTATGTGCTAGAGGAGCTGATCTTAGGCATGATGTGAGTAGGAGGGACTTTTTTCAAAAATATTTTTGGAAAAAGTGGCTACTTCTTCCTAAATTTTATGGATATCCTTGATTGTTGTGCCATCACTTTTTGTTAATTCCTTGATTTTGTTTGAGATTATATGATGAAGAGTAGAGGCATGGAAGAATTTCATGTTTGAATCTCCTTCTTTGATCCAGTCTCCAAAAAATTTCTTCCTTTGCCAAAATATTATGGTAATTTGCAAGGAGTTTTTTTTCCTCATTCCTAATCTAGATGCTCAGCTGACCATTTTGAATTTGTTGCTCTATAGATTTGATTTTGTTTGTAATTTCTTCTTTGCTTTCAAAAATGTTACCAAAGACTTCCCTATTCCAGATTTTGATGTTTTCTTTAATTATTCTGAGTTTTTGGGATACTTGAGAAATGGGTGATCCAGGGACCTGTTGATGACACCATTCTAAAATTTGATTTCGCAAGTTAGGGTGTAGGACCCACATCACTTCGAATCTGAAAGGAGTATTGAAAATGAGGGTCTTGTTTGCTTCAATGAGGAGAGGGTAGTGATCTAAACCAATTCTAGGAAGAGAATTGAGGGAGGCATCACAAAAGAGGGGAATGACCTATTTGGATAAAAAAAAATTGTTGATTTTAACATGAATGTGTTGAGACCCTATTCTTCTGTTGCTCCATGTGAATTGTGCTCCTTTAATATGGATGTCCATGAGTTCATTATCAGTGACAAAATCATGGAAATATTGGATGCTTTTGGCTAGGATATCGCTTTCTCCTGCTTTATTGGATGGGAAAAGAGGGGAGTTAAAATCCCTTGATAAGATCTAAGGGTATTTACTGAAAGCATTCCTCATTTGACTCAAAATTTTCCATAGAGAGTTCCTATTGAGAGGGTTGTTGGGAGCATAGATATTTGATAGGATCCAACAATTTTTTATCTTTGTAGAAAAAAATTATGTTCATTACTCTATCCGATGAAGATATGACTTTTCCCTAAACCTTATATGGGTCTCATAAACACATTAATCCCCTATAAAAACCTTGGGTAGGACTAAAAACACTATTACTATTTTTCCAAATGGCTTTAGCAACATCATGATATTTTAAATGATTGAGTTTTATTTATTGCATGATAAAAATAGTTGGTTTAAATTCTTTCCTTATAGTGCCTACAAGTATCTACTTGGTTGCACTATTTATACCTCTCACATTCCATGAGAGGATTCTTATTTGGAAAATTTGGTTCCTTTATTTCCCTCCTTTGCATGTTGCAAGGGAGGTTTGGATACTTTGGACTCATTTTTCATCTGAATGAACATTTATGGGAATAGAATTAGTTGGACTTTGTTTGTTATATCATCTTCAGTATATTTTTTCTTTTTTTCTTGTAAGTTTTTCCTTACCATTTTTTTGTCACTCTCGTAATTGACTAAGGATTTTTTGGAGCTTCTGGTATTTTGGGGCTGAAATCAACTTTGGAGATTAGAGAGGAGTTTTATATCTGATCAATAATAGGTTGTAATTCAGGGAGAGGGTAAGAAGATCCCGATTTGGATGGGGAATGGGGGGATAGGGAACTTCAAAGGAAAATTCTTTTGAATGAAGAGGATGATATGGTCTTGTACTGATAGGGGAAAGGGGTTGAAAAAAATCTTCAACAAGGGGGAGATCATCATTGGGATGGGGAAGAATATCTTAATTTAATTTAGAATCATGATTGGGGTATCCATAAGGAATATCAAAATGATTGGGATGGGAAAAAATGGAGCTTAACTTACCTTGGTATCCTGAGGGTTATGAATTTATTATTTTCTTTCATTTGCTTTCCATAGGATTCTGAATATTTTCTAGTTGTTGGTTATTCCCATTATTTTATTGCATAGTCTTTTGAATATAGAATCTAACCGTTTGGCATACAAATTGAAACCCATTTCTTCGAGTATTGCTATCCATTTCTTTTTGCTATCTAAGAGAGGGGCATTGGGTCTTGAGGTGTCCTTGAGATTGACATTCAATGTAGAATGCATGTTTATTTTCATATTCTAAAGCATCGCTTATATGGTAAGATCCATAGATAAGGTTGATCCAATTTGGTAGCTAGGAATTTAGGTTGGTGTTGACATAGATTCTAGCATGGATCATGCATGTTCAAGCTTTGGTACAGGGGTCGATGACTACCAAATACCCTATGAATTTGGCAATACCATGCAAAATGTCATCATACCAAAACTAAATGGGTATGCCTAGAAGGTGAACCCACACTAGTGCATAGTTGATGCTTTGAGTTTTTGTATTGAAATACTCACACCATTTCTATATGAACATGTTTTTCCTACCATAAAACCATGACCCTCCTATTAATATTCGAGAAGAATCATCTTGGTTGTTTAAACGAATCAAAAAACCCTCGAAGGAGGGCTATGAGTTCTAAAATTCCTATAGTTATCCATTTAGATGTGGTCCATATTTGAATGGAAATCATATCTGACCTACCTACTATAAACTTCCCAACTAGGTAGTGACTTTCTATGGTAAGATAATCAAACATGCAAGATTTCAGGATTATTAAATCTTCATTAACTGGGAATAAAGGACTACAACCTTTAGACGTATTTGGATATTTTTTGATTCATCTGACATTTTTGGCATAATATCCAGAAGAAATGGGCCCATTATCATAGAGGGACCCATACTTGTATGGGGGTTCCTTTCCTTGAAACTTTTGCTCTTTTCCAAAAAACATGTTTTCTACGTCTTGATATGGTTCCACTGCACCGTTACCATTGGAAAATTCAATGATCTCGTATGTTTTAGGTTCCTGAGATGCTACTCCTCTCAAATATGTTTTATTCCCACCTATTTTCACCATATCACTCATTGTTTCCCGTTCATGTGAGCTTTTTTAGTAGACAAAGGTGTATATTATCACCATACCTTTACATAATTTTAGTTGATACTCTTTAAATATTAATTAACCATATTTGAAGAGAAAGAAAAATAATAGTGATAGAGGCTATAGTAGGATGCAAAGCTATAACACATGCCAAATTTATGGATGATACCATTCTTCTAGGTGAAGCCAACAAGTAAAATGTTATACAACTCAAGCAAGTATTGTATCAGTTCACACAAGCTATCAAGGCTCATATAAACACTAAAAAGAGTTAGTTTATACACAAATTTTTAAAGGCCTCTTATGATGCTTCCCTAGAATACATACCTTGTATGGACCATTCAAAGGGAAATAAAGTCTAGTGATCATATAATGATGACTTAGATATCTTGTCGATCCACCCAAGCCTATGGTGTCATTTCTAAATATCATCATCTACTTGATCTACTATAGCTATACAATATTTATTATAAGAGGAATAGATATAATTATTCATTATATCACATAATTTGAACTTTTGATCTAACTCATCATAGTAATTATAAATAACTATATTCACTCCATTATCTATGTCCGTGATAACACAATTATTAGATAGTAATTCTACCTTTTCATTTGCATGGGTGATATTATAGATATATAAAATATTGGATCCAACACTAAGAACATGAAAAGCTTCATCAAAATAATAATATTCAATAATAACCTCTCCTTAACCTATCACCTATAAAAAATATTCATCTCCAATGACAACACACTCTCTTGAATGCAATGTGTTATGACCCTATAGAATATGTTTGTGCTTTTTAATGTGTCTTGTTTCCCCTATATCTATAATCTAATTATATGTATATTTGGATGTGTAATACACTAAATGAATATCTACATTGGCTTGTGAGATTCCACCATCACAACTATCCTCAACCTATGCATAGAAGATAGTAGCAACAACACCCCCTTTATTACTTCTTCCTAAAGGTTAATGTAAACCCATAAATATTCTAATTTATGTTCTTGTAAAATTCACAAGTTAAATTTTTTAATGGATTCATTGACTTATTTTTATTTTTATTTTACTTATTTTTTGTTAATTTTTTGTCCACCTATTTCATATGAGCTTGATTGATGAAATAATAATATTTATGCCCTTTTATTTGAACTTGATGATGAAGAAAGTATTTGAACACTTAATAAATTGGTGGTGGAGGAGAATTAAATTGGTAGAATAATAAAAGTCAAGAATTACATAAAAGCATCTTAAACATAATAGCGACTATCTCATGTCTCTAGAAAATTATTTAAGACAATATTGAGAAGCTCAATATTTTTCTTCTTATTAATAAGCCATTGTTTCTATTCTATCATATTTGGAATCCCTTTAGTATTCTCATAAAATTTTGAACTGACCAATATAATCATCAATGGTATCTAAGGATTCCATAGTGAAAGTATCAACATCTTTGTTCAACCTACTAATTTATATGAAATCAACGCGATCACATAATCCATGAATTTTACCAAGAAATTCCTTAGGGTTTGAATTATTGCTAACATTCATAGATCGTGTCAACATGATGAGCTACCACATTAAAAACATCATCCTTCTTTGTCCTATACAACTACTTACTGTATTTGGAATCAACATCCTAAGGTTCTTTATTAAAATATTTGAGCAATGCCTTAGTTTAGAATAAAATATCAATCTTGATTTTTCATAATGCATAATTTGGGCTAATCAACAAGGACACATGTTAATCCATAAATTTACTAGAAAAATAATAAATATTGTATACAGATACAAAAAATAAACTGCCAATGTAGAGATATTTTAAAATCCATGTAATTTGTAAAATAAAAAGATCAAAATACTTTTGTATGTAAAATATGTGGCCCCAAAACATTTAATCCAAAAGCACACATAATACCTCAAAACCTTTAAAAATCTAAACAAAAATAAATTTTACCTATAGTGAATGGGAGCCTTCCATGTATCATTTGTGAGTACTAAGTTGGTGCTATGTTGAGTTAAATAGATAGTGTATTAACAAATGATATGACACTATTTGTCATAATCTAGAACAAGGTGCTACCAACTAGGTATTGACTAGGCAGGCTAGTAGGTAGTGTACCAAAAAACTAGACTACACCACTAATCATGGTATAATTCGTTGTATAACCTATTAACCATGCTACTCCATTTGTCATATTTTTATTTCCTCCACAATTTATACTTTATTAAGTATGTTGTTGACTATGTGACTATAAGGTCACTTGGTTCGATGAGTTGGTATAATGTGATTGATTAGACTATTTTTAATACCCACCATGTGGTGATTCACCTAACATATTGGATACTAACATGTTGGCTCCTTCCATTTTATTATCTACCATGTAATAACCCATTGCAATATTAATTCTATGTCATCATGTGTCATGTCAATTGTTGTGTTATCTACCATGTCATCATCTACCACATTATCATCAAGTATTGTACCTAGTGCCACATCATTAGATGATGTAGCAACATATAGTACCACATCATATCTACATGCATCATCAAGGTCTATGTTGATATCATCAGTTTTTAATAATTTTTTGGGAAAGTGGGATTCAAACCTTGGACCTTCAAGGCCTAATGCTCTAATATGGGATTCCCTAGACACCTTGGCATCTATACCATTTTAAACTAAAGGAACCCACATTAAATATAACATAACTTCTATTTTCAAACAACTTCACCCTCCTTTCCATCCTATGTATGCATGATTTTGGTACATGTCACAATGACACACACCCAATCCTATGATTTTTGTGTGCCATTGTGTGGAATATTATTTGGAATATTTTAATTTCTTAAGTTTAAATATTTAAAAAAAAAATTATGCAAGTTCTCAACATAGGAAAATAAGTACCTAGAGGCAAAATGAAAAAAGTGTTAAACTAGGAACATCTTAAAATTTCAAAAAGAATAAAACAATGCTAGTTGTTATTTTTGTATCTTATATAATTTATTACACACAACATTTTTGTTAAATGTAACCAATTAGGACATCCTCACAACAATGTAACAAAACTATTCTTGGACCGTATTAGCAACTTTTTCAAGTGGCTCATATGTATTTTCCATGAAAAGAATTCAACTTATGATTTCTCTAACAATAGGGACCTATAAAAAAGTGTTCAACTCATTCTTTTCTTCTTTTATAGAATCTAAACAAACTATCATCTTATCAATGTTGTTATTAGATACAAAATATCAAAAATAGAAAATAAATATGATTTTTTTAAAGAAATATGTAAAATGCAAATGAGGCTTTCAAAAAACCTTGATATACTCTATCTTGAAACTAGGGAACCCATTTATTAAGAAATCAAAAACCTAAATAGAAGGATCAAGTTCTAAAAGAGGAACAAAGGAACCTATTAGTGAACTTTTCTCCTAGATAAATGTTTTGAATCTAATGAGATCCTCGTAATTCCAGTCCACTTATATTAATAACCTTTGTATGAATCTTTGTTTCTCATTAACAAAAACCATTCGCCATATACTAAAATAACAAATATTCATCCATAAAAAATATTCACATTAACAATGTATAGAAATAGATATAGATATAGATAATATCCTCAAGGTAGGGTAACACCAATAATATTCCTTATGGAAGGAAAATACTCCAGATCTACTCCATGATACAAGATCATTATTAAGAATACTTTATTTATTGTTTGCTTATAATGACAATATTCCTTCTTTATACACCCATCATCTTGAACTTTTGTCCCAAACATTATCATAATATAGTATTATAATATAACCAACCTTACGTTATGTGTGGCTCATACTATCTATCCATAATACCCATACATAATATAATATTATATTCTCATATTCCTCTCCCTAGGTACCTAACATTATAGTCCCTTTAAAAAATGTTTCATCCTCAAAACATAAGAAGAAACATAATAATAAGATTTTATAAGAAATATTTCTGAAGAGACGGATTGGATTTTTGGGGATTTCTGAGATTTTTGGAACAACATGAATGGCTTTGCCTGGAGGAACCCAATGTCGGAATAATGTCTCGTTTAAGGAAGCCCTTCGTGGCTCAGGCTTTTCTTCTGTTTGGCATAATGCAGAGGGTAATTCTTCAAACCCAAGTAATTCTTCTTTGGAAGGAGGGTTTCATGCAAAGTGAGTTAATGGATGCTTGGAAAGGGTTGGGGAGCGGCCTGTTCTTGTGATTCAGCCTGAGTCAATTGCAGATGATATTGAATATATGTAAAATCATGCTTTAATATGCAAATTCTTGGGTATTCGCATCCCTTTCTTGGCATTTGAAAAGTGGGCCAAGAGTACTTGGAACCTGGTCGGTGATATGGAGATCATGATGGGAGCTAATAATTTCTTTCTGGTGGTGTTTTCCTGCTTGGCAAACCGGAATATGGCTTTTGAGGGGGGCCCATACTTTTACAACCAGATTGGCCTGTTTATTAAACCCTGGCATATGGGTTTTAATCCGACTGAGGAGATTCCTTCTAGGGTTCCAGTGTGGGTTCGACTTCCATGGCTACCTTTGGAGTTTTGGCAGACGGATATTCTGCACATGATTGCATTGATGTTAGGCAAACCGGTGGGACCGTCTCAGCAAAATTCAGACAAAAAGGTAGTCTCATGTGCCCGTATTTGTGTGGAATTGGATTTATCTAAGCCTCTACCTGATTCTATGCAAATATGTGTTGGCTCTTTTTCTTGGGTTCAAAAATTAGACTATGAAACTATTCCTTTCCGTTGTCGGTTGTGTCATGAGTACGGGCATCTTCAACGTAAATGCCCTAAAATGCCTGAAAATAAATCATTTGGTTCTAAAAATCCAAATCTACAATCTCAGGGTGGGAAGTCAGTTACACAAGAGGCTGGACCTGGACAGGGGAGGGCTCCCATGGATGTTAGTGGGGTAGACAAAGAAGGCTTTATTCCAGTTAAGAATCGTAATAAGGGAAAAGGGTTGAAGCGGACCTTTACTGCTAGACAAATGGATGGCCTGTATAATAAGTTTGATGCCTTAGATGAGTTGGTATCTCTGGATGAAGGAATGAATGGTAATTTGAATATGGATACTCAAAATGTAACTGAGGTGCTGAATCCTAATGGGCAACAGGAAGTGACAGATTCTTCTTTGAACACAGCCCTGGCAATTGTTCCTGTTTCGGAGGGGCAACAGGACGGTGTGAAATGGGATGACCCTTTTTTGGCTGATTTGCTGACTTCTAGTAGAGGAAAGGGTTCTTGGCCTAGTCCTTCTCTAGGGTTACTCCAACAGAACTTTAAAAAAGAGGCCGCGAAGCTGATTAAGGTGGGTAGAAAGAAAGATGCACATAAACTGCATATGGAGGGAGAAACATTGGTTGAGAGTGGGGTGGTTAAACCCTTGGAGTCTCACTTTTCTTCTCTCTCTAAATGATTGTTCTTTCTTGGAATGTGAGAGGTTTGAATAGCTTACCTCGTCAAAAAGCTATTCGGGATTTGGTTCAGGCACATAAGTCGGATGTTGTTTTTCTTCAAGAATCTAAATTATCGGTGGAGGGTCTATTTAGTATTGCTTCTAAACTCTGGCCTCGAGGTCTTTGTCAGTGTGTTGGGGCTATGGGTAGTGCTGGGGGGCTTGTCAGCCTTTGGAATCCGCAGAAGCTTACTCCTCTTTGGTGGGTATCGAATAAGTCATCTCTTTCTATGATAGCTTCTTGCCATGAGTCTGGAGAAGTGGTTTTGTTCACTAACATTTACGCCCCCTCGGATCTTGCTGGGAAGGTGCTGTTGTGGAATCATATTCAAAGTGTTCGCGCCTTGGTTCCATTCTATCCTTGGATTATGGCTGGAGATTTTAATGTTGTATCTAGTATTGATGAGAAGAGGGGTGGTGTGGGTACTTTGGGGCCTGCCTCTAGACTCCTTAATGATAATATTCAGCTTCTTAAACTGGTGGATATTAAGCCAAAGAATGGTGTGTTCACTTGGACGAATAAGTGGTGTGGTTCTAACTCGATCTCTGAGAGGTTGGACAGTTTTCTTACTTCTTCATTTTGGATTAGCAATTCTTGGGTTACTAACTCAACGATTCTTGACTGGAGGGGATCAGACCACTGGCCTATTAAACTTGTTATCTCTTGGCAAGAAATGGATCATCATCCAAGTTTTAAATTCCAGTTAATGTGGCTTAGGGATCCCTCTTTGTACGAGTTGATGAAAGTCTGGTGGAGTCAGGGTTGTCCTTCCCACGGTACTGCTATGTACTCTTTTGTTAAAAGACTCCAATTTGTGAAATATCAACTCAAAAAGTGGAACAGGCAGTGTTTCGGGAATCTATTTCAGGATAAAACTTTGTCCCAAATAAGGCTTGATGTTATCACCAGACATATCAGAGATCATGGGTTAACAGAGCAGAATTTGCAGGAGGAGTCTGAAGCTTTGCATGAACTTCAAGAGTGGGAGCTTCGGGAAGAGATTTTCTGGAAGCAAAAGGCCAGGGTGGAATGGTTACAAGAAGGAGATCGAAATACAACTTTTTTCTTTAACACTGTTAAGGCTCGAAGACACGATAATGGTATTTCTTCGATTATTTCTTCTCAAGGTATTCAGTTGTCTACTTCTCAGGATATCTCTAGGGAAGCTGTTCAATTTTTTTCTTCCTTATATTCTGAGGATTTTTGTGGGGGTCATGTTGATGATCATACTATTTTGTGTTGTATTCCTTCTGTTATTTTAGAAGAGATCAATGCATGCCTTCTTCAACCTATTTCCATTGATGAACTAGAAAGGGTAGTTTTCCTTATGAAGATCGGGAAAGCTCCGGGCCTCGATAGCCTTCCTCGTTGAGTTCTTTCAACACTTTTGGGAAATTATTAAATCTGATCTTTTGAGGGTTGTTATTGAGTCCTTTCACAACCATCAATTGTTGAAAGCTTTGAATTCCACTTTTTTGATGCTAATTCCTAAAAAGTAGGGTGCTAGCTCTTTTGATTAGTTTCGGCCTATTGCTCTCTGCAATGTGGTGTATAAAATTATTACTAAGCTGATTGCGGAGCGTCTCAAGCCTTTGCTGGATAGAGTTGTTTCTGATGAGCAGGGTGGCTATGTGGCTGGTCGACAGATTCTGGATGGAGTGGCTATTGCTGTCGAGGTGATCCATTCTATGAGCACTTCTAAGAATAAGTTTATGTTTATGAAGTTGGATATGGCAAAAGCTTATGACAGGGTGAAATGGTCTTTTCTTCACAAAATCCTCTTGGCCTTTGGATTTGATCCTTCTTAGATTGAGTGGATTATGATTTGTATTACAACTCCCTCATATTATGTCCTAATTAATGGAAAGCCCTCTCCTTTGTTTCATGCTTCCCGGGGTCTTCGGTAGGGGGATCCTTTATCTCCGTACTTGTTTATAATTATGGCTGAAGGTCTGGGTCGCTGGCTTAAATATCAAGTTCACCAGGGTCTTATTCATGGATGGAAATGGGAGAATAGTAGGCCAGCCATTTCCCATCTTCAGTTTGTTGATGACACTGCTCTCTTGGGTGTAGCCTCTATTTGTGAAGCAACCAACTTTAGACATGCTTTGGACTTGTATTTGGCTGTCTCTGGTCAGGAGATCAATGAGCACAAGTCTATTATTTTATTTTTCAATACAAATCCCAGGGTTCAAGCTAGAATTGTTCAGATTCTCAGGTTTCAGGTTGGAACTCTTCCTCTTACATACTTGGGGATTCCCATTTCTATTGATCCTCTACCTAGGGTGGTTTGGACTAACATACTCGACAAATTTCGTAGTCGAGTTAGTAATTGGACTCATAGATGGTTAACTTTTGCTGGTCGGGTATTACTTTTGAAGTCAGTTGTGCAGGCTTTACCGGTGTATAGATGCCTTATTCAGATTGCTCCAGCAAGTTTTCTTCATGACCTAGATTCTCTTTCTAGACAATTCCTATGGGCTGGCAATCTTGGTTCCTCAAAATGGAGTCTTGTTAAATGGGAGACTATTTGTCGACCAAAGCAAGCTGGGGGGTTGGGTCTTCGTCTAAGCTCTCTTTCTGGGACTGCTTTGGCTGCTAAGCTATATTGGCATTGGTGTAGTAATCAGAAGCAAACTTGGGCCAAGATTATCTCCCACAAGTATCTTAGGGGAGTGGAAGGTTCAGAGATTCCTCGATACAGCTTGACTGGTCGAGGATCATTTGTTTGGAATACTTTGAAAAAGGGAGCAGAGTTGGTTAAGCAGGGGTTATTCTGGATTTGTTATACTGGGTCTCGGGCTCTTTTTTGGTAGGATTCTTGGGATGGATTTGCTCCTCTTCTTAGCGAGTTTCCACATCTTCAAGATCTTGCTCAATGCTTTTGGGATGCTGGATGGTTGAAGGTGGCAGATTTCAAAACTGTTAAGTCCTTGGGTTAGATGGTTAGTCTCCAGTGGAAGGATCCTCAATAATGGCCTACTGGTGGCACTATGGATGCGAGGGCAGAGCTGGACCGTATTCTCGCTAGCCGTCCCTGCTCTTCTCTACCTGGGGATGATGTGCTAGCATGGGGAAGAGATAATAGAGGGATTTTTTCGGTTGCTGCTGGTTATTGTGTTTTGGATCGATAGCGGTTTGGTGAGGAGGAGGTTCCGTGGTGGAAGCAAGTTTGGAATAAGTTTATTTGGCCGAAGTGTAGTTTTTATGGGTGGCAGGCTACTCATAATTGTTGTCTCACTTGGGATAATTTTCAAAAGCGTGGGTTTGTTGGCCCCTCTTTATGCTATAACTATGGGAAGGCTGAAGAATCTGTTGGGCATTTACTTCTCCAATGTGACTTTGCTCAACAAGTCTGGCATTATTGGTGGGGAGTATGGAATCACCCTTGTTCGCATGCTTCATCAATAGTTGATTTTTGGAGGAGTATGGGGCGGCCTCCTGCAGCGGCTTTCTTTTTACAAGTTGGATGGAGTATTGGTCCTTCATGCATTTTTTGGCAGATTTGGCTTGAACGGAACCGTCAAATTTTCCAAGGTAAGGAGTTAACTACTTCCCAGGTCTGGCAGAGGATTTTGCGAATGATCCAGGAAACTATGTCTGCAAAATGTCAAATTATTTCTCTTGTGGACCATGCGGAACGTCAGATCATGGAAATATTAGGCTTGATGGTTAATGGTCCTGGTCCTAATGTCTCTTGCAGACGGATGGGTCAGAATAATCGGGTGCGAGAGGGCTGGCAAATGGAATCCGCCTCCTCCGGGAGTGCTGAAAATTAATATGGATGGATCTTCCAAGGGTAATCCGGGTAATGCTGGTATTGGTGGTGTGGGGCGGGATAGTAGTGGTACTATCCAATTTTTTTTCTCTTGCTTTAAGGGACATCATTCTAATAACTTCATGGAAGCACTCGCAATTTTATATGCTTTGGAACAAGGGTATGCTTTGGGTTGGCGTCGGATTGTTTGTGAATCTGATTCTTAGATTGTTATAAATTTGTTAAATTTTGGAGATAGTCTTCATGGTTGTTGGCGGTTGAGTTGGGTTGCTCGGAAAATTCTTAATATCTCTGCTCACTTGGAATTCATTTCTTTTGTGCATATTCCTCGGGAGTGGAATAGGGTAGCAGATTTGTTAGCTAAATGGGCTTCTAAGTTTCAAGATGGTTGGGATGTTCAAAATTGGTCTCAACTTTCTTCTGATTGCTCTCAATATCTCTCTTCTTTATTGAGAGCTGATATGTCTGAATAGCTTCTGCTTTTTCTTTGTATCATGAATGTTTTGTTGAGTTAATAAATTTTTACCCTCTTTTAAAAAAAAAAAAAAGATTTTATAAGAAATTTTAGAAACTAATACCAATGTTGATCATCCCTCCATCTAAGTAAAATCTTGATTAGTGGTGGTCTGCAATGATGCCAAGTCGCCATTGTGCCTCCATAGCTATTTTTTGGCTTCATGTTTTGCTGTTCTAATTTAATATTTTAATGATTGGTACTATTATTCCATGATTTTGTCTCACCCCTATGAAACCTAGAATTACTATGTTTTTTATTCTATATATTGTCATACTTGATGGCTTTCTGAATCTAAGTAGATTTATAATAATGTTGATGCCCTAAGACATGCCACCAATGTTATTGTTGCTCTTGGTGGAATGGGTGGTGATATACTACAACCTTAATTTATTATCCATTATATTTGATTCATTAACATTTTGTTCTTCTCTTTTATGTTCTTCTATCATTCTCCCATATTTTGGTTTGCCCTTGGACTATGCTTTGGTTCTTATTTTATTTCTACTACCTCCTCCTTCACATTTGTTTTAAGTTCTACTTCTTTTTCAATTTTTTTAGAGTCTATTATAACTTTTATGAAGTTTTCTTGATCTTTGGTATTGTTTTTATAAATCTTCCTTGAAATTTGTTGCTGCTTTTTCCATGGATTCTATTGATGTTGCTTCTTCCATAGACTGTATTGCTAATATTTCTATAAATTATATTTTTGATTCCTTAACTTGTTCCCCTATCATAATTGCTTCTTGCTTCTCCTTGGATCCTTATTTCATATGCTATGAAATATCTTGTAGTATTATCTTCTTTTTCCTATACCATAAATCAATAAACTTCTTCTACATATTAATAATGATAGTACCTAAATAATCCAACCAAGGATAACCCAAAATAATATCCATATTATTAATCTCAATAGCATAAAAATTAAATGTAAAAAGTATATATCCAAGGTGATCTAAAAATATTCAAAAATCTAAACATTCTCACCCTCAAGATTTATGTCTTTATTTATGTTGCTTGAACCTGTAATCTTTTAGATAAAAAAATATTAACAAAATTGTACTTGCTAGTAGGATTTATAGAGGTAATAATGTTTTTCTTCTGAATGTAGCTATGAGCCTACAAAATAATATTTTAAATTCAAACAAATCCTTGTGAAAACTATTTTTCTTATCTATCACCAAATTTTTTGTTCTCTTAGCCTATACATTATCATAATTTCCATATAATATTGGCAATTTCGTGGCCTCAACCCAAAAAAAGGTTCCCCAAATAGTAAGAATTTTAATAAACTAGGATTTTTCAAATATAAAATTTCTCAAATCTCATTTATTCCTTTCTGTAAACCATTGGATCTACAAATTTTCTTCAAAAAAATAAACAATAACTAATTTTGATTTTCTTAGCCCAACTGATAGATATCTTCAAATTCATTTTTTGGAAAAAAAAATTGATTGAAAAATCATCACTCTAGAGTACATTTTTGGATGATATATTTCTAGGTGAGCTCTACTAAACGATACGAGGAGATTTATAGCTTTTTATTTGAGTAGGATTTGAGTGTGTTTTCTTCTTTAGGCATTATAACATTATCCCCAGTCCTAGTGAGCTAGAAAATAATACTAGTGACATAGGAGAGAATGCATGTGATAATGGCTCTAGTCAAGCCTCCAAGGAATTTTTTTGAAGGTGGTCCATGAGGTAATGAGTCCTCCATTGGTTTTATCCTACCTTTACCTAATTTTGACAATGCATACAAGTGGCTAGAGTCTTACACTCTAGTGCGATATTTTTTTGGCCTCATCACCAATGAATCCATCCTTCACTCTTAAGTGAAGTTGGCTTGGAATCCTTACAAGGTCAAGCTCAAGATGATCCAAAACCTCATCATGGGTTTTTTTCTATTTTTCTTTGTGGATTTAGCCCATTCAAAATCAATATATGAGTATGGTCTATGGTACATGTAGAGTTCTTTGGTTGTTTTCTCCCCCTTAACCCAAGTTATTTCAATTTCTTAAGAGAGGATTACAAAAAAACTAATATGAGTTGAATTCCCTAGTCCCCCCCTCCCCCTTTGGCCAATCCTAAATCATATAATTTCTCTAATGTATTGTGTCATTGTAGTCAATTCAAATAATATTTATCATGCTCACCCTTAAATTGATGTTGATATTTCCAAGGACCTCAAAGAAACAATTGAGATCTAGGTTGGCGACTCCATGATCTCTCAATAATTATTTTTTTTTGTTAAGTAAAAATTTTATTAAAATGAGTTTTGAAAGTGAAGAGACAAAAACACAACACCAAATAACAAGATATAAATATGATCTCAAAGAACAATATTGCACAATAAATAATTTTTATTAATGGAGGAGCCTCAAAACTCCATTTTTACAATGAGGATCTTTGAATCCTTTGATAAAAATTTTACAATAGCTAGGGTTCTCTGAAAACCTAGCAAAATAATGTTTGTGGTGTCTAAAAATGGGTCTTTGTTCCCAAAAAAAGTGAGTTGGCTTCTAGTTATCTGATGTCAGGCCACTGTAGCTTAAGTAGTTTTTCCAATGTTGATGTAACACTTCCAGATCTGCACACAACAAAAAAATGATTTATTATCAATTGTGAGGGCTCCATAATGTGAGGCCCTCTATAATCAATACAAAAAACCTAGCTATCTCCTGTAAATAACATGAATAGAACTAAAAATACATGTAATGAAATACCAAATAAAATATTTACCTTACTTGTCTATTGTCTTTTGATTTGAGGAGCTCTGTTGTAGTGGACTGGTGCGACAATTCCCTAGTACCACTTAGAGGCTAGGGGGACTTTAGAACTCTGGTGTGAAATACTTGTGGGTACTTGGCAACTGTAGGAAATGCTCATGGGTGCTCGATAATGGTAGAAGGTTCATGGAGGTGCTTGGTGATGAAGTGGGAGGTGTCTGAAGGTGCTTGGTTGCAATGGAAAGCACACGAAGGTGTTCTATGGCTAAGGGGAAATTCTATAGAAGTAGATTTGGTAGGGCAAGAGGGACGGTAAAGTATGCAAGGGCTATGGTAGGTGAGTATGGGAGGTGAGTGTGCTCGAATACTCTAAGGAACTTAGGGACGAATGGCTGAGGACTCAAAACATGGAAAACTTAGGGATTTCTTAGGAAAACTTCTTAGGGATTGAGCCATCATAATGGCTTCTATTAATAATCCAACCCAGGGTATATTAGGTTTTCAATGACACAAATATTGTAGTTGAGATAAAAGTATATGAGAGGGTGGATATTAAATCTAGGGTGTGTCATGGATTTATATGGTTGTATGGATAGGATTAAGTGAAATCAAATGGTTGGGATTAATTCACTTATATAAATATATATATTTATTAAATATATATAAATATATTAATATTTAAATATATATAAAATAAATATATATAAATATATGTAAATAAAATATGGAAATTGCAGGAAGACCTGAATGGATGACAAGTGGCTAGGTTTTGGTGTCTAAAAAAAGGATCCTGGAACCTTGTTACAAAAATAGCATAGAGTCATGCTAGGTAGAGGAAATAGGAAATGAAAAGGGTAAAATACCCAAATTAGTAGAAATAAACAAAACAACCAAACACTCGTATTCCACATGCTTACAAAAAAATTATTCTAATACCCATACTAAATAACATCCAAAAAACCATCCCAATGACAACAACTACATAGAGAAGTGGAAATTTTAGATCGGGTTAATGGGATTAGGCTTGTGAAATAGAGACTTTGTAGGAAGAATATCCTTATGCTTCGGGAGGCAAAAGTATTGTACCTTGAGGTAAATATTAAAAAATATCTCCTTGAGAAGGTGATTAGAAATGAAATAGTCCCTAGGAATCATACTAATCATGGCACTTTCATTAAAATTATATCTATAAGTGAATTTAGAATGCATGCAAAAACCTTGGCCAATAGAAAACAAGCACCTAGGACTAGAGAAACCAAAGGGACACAAAGGAGGATGTGGGTGGATTATGATAATGGAAGGAAGAAAAGTCAAGATACTCAGGATCATGTGAGAAGGTGACAGGTCTTGAGAGGATTGATGGCATGGTCATGAGTGGAAATGCATGAGGGAGAATGCAATGAAACAATGCTTTGGAAAAAATAAAGGATAGGGAACTCCACTTGTGATGGGATAAGGAAACATTTGATCTTGGGATCGAAGACTAAAAATAGAAAAGGCATATCTTGTAAATAGTGTCATAAAAATAAGATAAGGCACTAACAAACCTATGATCATACCAAGGAATAACGAAACAAAACTTGGGAACCAGACTTGGCATATTACAATTTCCCATTGAAAATTTTATTGGAAGATGAAGGTTGGCTTCATGGTTTATAAAGGATAAAGTATTTTTTCATGTTAACCACATTGGATATTTGTTTGTGGAGAGAGTCATACCATGTGACAAGGTAATTGATGCTGATACCATGATTGGAAAATATATCTTCCACCTTGTTTGCTTCCCTGAAAGCATGTTGAATGATGGGATCCTACATATGTTCTATGATTTTCCTAGATTCTTCAATACAATTCTTCACCTTCCAAGAGGGATTTTTGTTATTCCTCAAATAATTTATGATGTTGAGAGAATCCCCTTCAATGATCACCCTATTGGAATTTGGCAAGAGTAAGGACAACCCTCTCCAAAGAGCTTTGGCTTTAGCAAGATGATTGGATTAAAAACCAAGACATTCAACAAAGGCCATGATAGTGTCCCCATTGTGGTCTCTAAGAATGCCACCAACTCTTGTAAAACCTAGATTTCCTTTGGCTGCACCATAAAATTTTAATTTCAACCATCCCACATCAATGGAGGTATCCACTTGGTATTGATCCTGACCTTGGGAGGGGTGGTAGATAAGGCATCCTAAATGGGAATGTTTAAGGAAGTCAATAAGGAAGCTTCAAAACTAGAGATGGTGGGTTTGGTGGAAGGAGAAAGTTGGGCATTTTCTTTGGCATAAGAAATAATTATGTTTTTTAAAGAGGTAGGATCCTTGCAAACATTGGAAAATACCCTATTGTTTCTTTCAAGCCAAAATTGCCACAAGAAATGATGGAGGTAAAATTTTCAAGTGGACCTACCATGGGAATTAAAAAAGGGTGAAGGCCATTTGGTGAAAAGATCTAAAATGGATTGTGGTTTGGCCCATAGAATATAAAATAACTAAAATAAATTATCAATAATGGAAGAAGAAAAGGAGAAACCCAAGAAAACATGATGAATAGATTCCCAATCAGATAGATATAAGTTATAGTGATTCGGAATCAAGAGGCCTCTTTTTATTAGATTATCGAAGGTGAGAATTTTGTCTTAAATGACCAACTAGGAAAAGAAAGAAATTTTGGAAATTAGATTTTTGGGCTTAAAAAAGTGACAAGGTAAATAAGATTCAGAGGGTTGCACTTGGAGATGATAGGTAGACTTGATATAAAAATACCACTTTCAAAATGCTCCCAAATAATATGATCTAAATAATTACTAGAAGGGATGACCATAGAATTGAGGAGAGAAACCAAGAATGTAGAATCAGTAGGATAAGATTAACAAGTGAACAATTTCCAAGATGGCCTAAAATAGGAATGGGTTATAAAATAAAAAATGTTTCATTCCAACAAAGCATCAATGAAATTTTTGAGTATAGAAATACTAGGATATTCAATAAGTGATACTCCTCTAATCCACTTGTCATGCCAAAAGTCAATGATCTTGCCATTTTTTACTTGTTATCAAAAAAATTTATGTAACAGAGGTCTGGTGTGAATCATGGATTTACAGAAAGATGATACAATAGTTAGAGCTAGATCATCAAAGAAAGTAGTTTCCTATATATACTTTCTCTTGACTATGGAGACCCATTCTAAGTTGTCATTACAAATGATTCTCCAAGACTATTTAGCCATTAAGTAAATATTTAATCTTTGTATTATTTTAATACCAATTCCTCTATGGGATTTGGCTCTACAAACTTTGTTCCAAAAAAATAGATGGAATATTTCTTTATTTTCAGATCCTGACCAGAGAAATATTTTTTGGATTTGCTCAATTTTAGATTGGATAGAAGTAGGGGATTTAAAAATAGAAAGGAAGTAAACTGGGATGCTTTGTAGGCAAGCCATAGTAAGAGTGGTTTTGTCCACTTGGGATAGCATATTTCCTTTCCAACCTACCATTTTATTTTGAATCCTTTAAATTATATTATTCCACATTGAATCAGTAGGATTTCCCACAAACAATGGGAGACCTAAATAAGTGGTAGGCAAGGAAGAAACTACACACTCAAGGATTTAGGCTATTTTAGCTTGAAACTGATGAGGAGTGTTGAGAACAATAATTTTTACATATAAACCTACATAGTTCTTATTTTAATTTTGAATTTCCTAACCATAAGTTCAAGGATTATCCCCTCATTCCCCACAAGAAGGACAAGAAAATTACCAACCATCCAATGTGCCTCTCCTCAAGCCAAGAAGGATGAATAGATAACTATTAGAAAGCATAAAAATGCATGATATACTACTCTTAATGCTTCACAACCTAATACTAGAGCCACACCTACGTCAAAACCTTTAGAGGAGATGAAAGAAAAAGAAAATATTGTCCCTTTAGTAGCAAATATTTCTAGCAAGGAGGCTCCTAAAATTTGATAAAATTGCACCCCAAGAGCAATTCCAATGATTGAATCACAACTTATTGTTCAAATTGGATCCCCTAATAATACCCTTGATGAGAAATTGATGCTCTTGCAGTCCATGTTTTGAGGAGAAAGAAGGTAATTTCATACAAGAGAAAATAATGCATCTATCTAATATCTAGTTGCATAGTTACAAATTGGATTCATAGTCCTTTAATAGTTATAGTGCTCTAGAGTACCTCAATAGTGAGGATATATAATTAGGTAGTTTATATTAATAAACTTCCCTTGATGGAATTTTTGGGGTCTAACAGAATTTAAGTGAAAGTTTATAGTGTGAAAGGTTTGGTATAAATTTTTAGATCTTGGTATCTTGTTCTTGTAGGAATTGAAAGTTATAGATTGTTTTTTGTCCATAGTTTGTCATCTTATTTATCCATATATCCACTTCATCCCCAATAAACATGAATTAGTAAAAATTGGAATTTCCACCCTCATTACATTATGTTGAAAACCCTATCTTGTGGATCAAGGATGTGACCCTATCAAGCATTATGGACTAGTTTTAGAATTAATAACCATGTGTTTAGGGTAATTAAATTTTATGCTTCCAATTACACCATAGAATTAGACCAACTATGGATTTGGTTTTTGGTATATTTACCTTATGTCATATGGGTCATATGTGGTGGATTTAATATGAAAGAAAAATTCCAGATAAGAATGGCGGCCACTAGATGCATTAGACAACTAGCAAAAGGGCTAGTGGTTCTATGTGTACAAAAATTTGGGATTTTTATTCTAATATTTATTGCTACCACACTAACACTCCTTGGTACACATGGTTCAATATGAATGTCATTTTATATAGGATACTCAAACATCTCAAGAGGTTGATTTTGTTAAGGCAACACAAATTTAATTGGTAATGGATTTTCTCTATTGGTTGAACCACTACATGAGGTAGTCCTCTCAAACCACTCCCCCATCTATTTTTGCATTAAATGGTAAAGTGGTGGAGTTACAATATTGAGTAATTAGTTGTATCTAAACACATCATTACTAAATTAATGAATTATCTAGCCCACTTCTAATACAACTAAAATTCGTCACCATTCCCTCACACTCATAATGAGTGGATAGATTGGTGGAATAGTGTAATCGGGTATATCACACACTTCATACATATGGGTATCAATTGGATAATTTTCATTGTCACTCATAGAAGGCCACCACCTTAGAGCTTAAACAACCCACTCTAGATCTAGAATCTTAAGGTCACTTAGCCATCCTTTAGCTTCATGTGGTGATATTGAGATAATAGCAAAAAATTGCTAATGCCTATGCATCCTAAGGAGCATAACTCAAAGCTAGACTCCATTGGATCAAATGAGAGGATAGAGCCTTCAAAATTTTGTTTTAGCACATTATATGATGGGATATAGTCTAGAATACCAAGATAAATCAAGAGGGTCAACAAGTGCTTTCTAAGTTTCTAGAAATTCTATAAGCCTTTGTGCAACATTACAAATAGGTATTCATGGCTTAGGATCCCTCCTCTACTTAGAACTATAAATTGTATAAATTCATTAATGTGGTTATTTTTTGGCTCTCTACCTCATAATAGGACCTTTATAACATCCATCTATCCCAATATGAGCTTAAATATGTTACCTTGTCCATATCTAATGATAAATATCTAAGTGAATATGTTTTCCCCTATAAATTTTACAATTTGTTTGGGAAACTATGGGACTTAATTTACACTAGGTATATCTCGAAGCCCTAAAAACCAATTCTTTAGACCAACTAATTAATAGACGTAAAAACAAATATCATTCCTAATATTGGGAAACCTGAGGATATCTACAATAAGATATCAATATCTTTACATAATGTATCCTATAATATGATTACCAAATCTCTCACCCTAATATTGAGGAACCTTCTTCCTCTCATCATCTTACTAGATAAAATAGGCTTTATCAAAGGTGTATACATCCTAGAAAATATCATTGTTGTATAGGAAGGAATATAATGGGTAAGGAATTCCTAGTAGAAATCATGTTCCTTAAAATTGACTTTTTAAAGGCCTATGATAGGATTGAATGGCCTTTCATTTTGGCTATGTTGTGGACATTAGGTTTTGGAAAAATATTCTTGTATCCTATTCAAATTCTTTTCACATATGCCTATTACTACATTACCATTAATAAATGACAATATTCCTTTTTTAGGCAACATAAATCAATCCACCAAGGCTGCCCTCTTACCCCAACTTATAAGCTTTTTTAGTAGAATAGATTGGATATTTGACGGTTGATGCAATAACTTGGGATTAGGTGAAAGGGATAAATCTACATAGAACTTCTCAATAGTTGGTTAGAGAAAACATTATAGATAAATATTTCCTCACTCTTATTAAATATAAGGAGATATTGAATATACCCTATAGTGTCTATAAACATATTTTCCAGCCTCTAGCTCTAGTATACAATGACAAAAAATCTAGTGTTACATTCAATCCTTCCTATTGTAGCCCTCTTGGCTTACTTACTATGGATGGAGGTGGATTCAAAATGAGGAAATGTTAAAATTATTAGGCATCTATTTTAATTTTCAATCCTCCTCTACCCTATGGAAATATGTCCTTGATAGAGTCAAAAATAATTTATAGAAATGGATCTTCAACCCTCTCTCGGTAGCAAGGAAATTCTAGGTTTGCCCAAATATTCTGGTTGCCCCTCATGTCTATTATTCATCATGTTGGTCCATCTCCAAGACATCATACCAAAATCTAGAGAAACTAATCCAATATTTTAATTAGGCCTCTTATAAGGATAGGAAAGGATTCCATAGAGTGGCCTATGAATTTTGTTGTATTCCAAGAGACTCTAGAGGATTGGGTATTCTATACAACCAATTACAGGGGATAATATTTGTGTAAAGTAGATTATTAGAGATATACAAGGTAATGAGGCCTAAAAAAATCTACTTTACAATTGCATTACCTCTAGCACCCCTCATGGATGTAAATATTTGGAAGATATTGGGTTTTCCTCACTTCTAGTAACGAAGGTGCCTATTTAGATATAGGGAAATTTTATGGCCAAATAATTTGGAAAAATTCAGAGGCAATTCAACCTTGGCTTCAATGGGTCAACAATGACTTCAGTATTGGGTTGTCCATAAACCAAATATTAGTATGGTGGCCCCCCATTTTTATGTATTAATACCAACCTCTAACAAAATTTCCCTATATTTATGCCTTCTATTTTATTTATAAATGCATAAATGTCCTTTTCAATATTTTTCCTAGGTAGAAAATATGCAATTCCATATAATATTGTCATAACCCAATTTCCTCATCAACTTTTTTTCTGACTACCTATTTCAACCCAATATGTGCAACCCTACTAGAAAAATCCCACCTTAAGAGATTGAAAACTAGAAGTTACACTACAACAAAACAAGACACTAGACTAACCTACTAAGTCAAATACTATTCTTAGCCACCCCTCCTTACACCCATCCCTACTACTCACATAGTTCTAGTTATGCAAGTGCACTAGGTGAGAGGGTTTCAATTTGGCTTCATCCACATATTGCAAGTAATTGCTTCTCCATTTCCTATCCTTTGCAAGTGTTGGTATGAGTTGTTACACACTACATACTTCAGTCTATGCAATGGTCCTTTGCATTACATGTGTAAGCTTACCCCCTTCCTATCCTTCGAAAGGGTAGCTTCAGAACTCACTCACTACATATGTCAGTCTATGTAGTCAACCTTTCTCCTTATTTCTATCAAAGAGGTTTATGATAATATCTACATTCTGCATAAGTCTCTCCATGTAGATGTACTAATAAGGCTAAGAGTAAGTTTTCACTCTCCATCATTGAGAGTCTAAACCTTAAGTATCTACACAAAATCGATTGGCCTACAATTTTTTATTGAAGAGCATTTATATCATAAATTAAAAGATCTTCCATTATCCCAACCCTAAAGTAATAACTCTATTATAACGCAAGAAATATTTGATCTGTTAACCTTAGTTTAAGCACATTCCTCTACAAAAAATTAGTTTGGATTCTAGTTTGGCACATGGAGAACCTCAAGGTAAGATTTCATTCTTTCTAGATAGTTGTCCTTATTAGTGACTTTGCATTACAGGTTATTACAACCCACTTTTCACTACAACCAAGAAGGTTTCTCTAAAATAGACCACTGTACCCAATTCTATTTGTTTATAAGATTTTTTATTTAACAATGTAACCCAGGTTAAAGCTATTTTACTAACGATAAGTTTGAATTCACTAACATGCATCACCCCTTGGATTACTCACCAACACTTAAAATCACACTAACACAACCCTACGACACAAACAAAATTCACACGTTAACAAGAGGTAAGTCTCATTCAACCAACTGTCCATAATAAGAGTGCTACAAATCCAATTATTTTTTTGACTTAATTAAAATGTTTTAGGATTAAGTCTTAGTTTAAGGAATAGAATTAGTCTACCAAAATGAAGATCTAATACTTATTTAATAACATAAAATTGTCTAGATTCATCATCATATTTAAAGCATGAAAACCACATATTCCAAAGATAATTTTAAAGCATATGAAGTAATGTAAATAAAACTTATTCATTGTAAATACCACTAGCTTAAACTTTGTTGATTACATTCCAATAATAACAATATATCCTTTCCAACCATCAATCTATCATTTACAAATTAATTCCAGATTTCACAATAGAGAGATCTACAATCAGTGAGGTATTACATAACTTCTAATGTAGTGCTTCGGTTACCAGAGTTCTTGTATCAACAATGACAACCTCTCCTACTCCTAGGTAGGTCCAACCCATTATTAGATATTGTAAATGGTGGAAGCTTTAGTAGCCATCAAGAAAATACAACCTTTGGAAGGGATCATATATTACTCCAAGAATTTACATTACTTCTCTCATTCATGCAACTATCACTAATTAAATATTCTAGGGTAACTCATTTATTAATTACCCAACTCCTTGTAATCATTTTCAAAGCATCTTCATAAAAAATCTTATAAATATCTAGTAATTCCTCACACAAAAGCATATAACTATAATGCTCCAAAAACCATTAATCAACAAAAGGAATGAACATTACTCTTCTTTCCCTATCAGTCATATGACCAAAATATTTTGGTAAAATAATATTTTCAAGAAACACTATTTTCCAAGAATGCAACAATTGGAAAGCATAAAAAGATCCCATATTTCATTACAGTGTATAACTATATAATTCAAAGGTGTTATACATCATTCTTTCCCATTCACACCTACTCAAGCATTCATTCAAATAGAAACAAAATTCTTATGTAGTCATCAATCTTCCTATCACATAAGGCAACAATAAGACTTTCTTTCATATCTACAATGATATTTAATCCGGTGTCTTACCAAAAAATGTAAATACACAACAGATTCAAATGCATGATTATATATACTATGTTTGACTTGATATTTCTTATGGGTATAGCACACAATATACACACTATCATAGATATTGTTCATCATGTGGCTCATTCACTACAACATCGTATTGTAACAAAAGCAAGAAATAAAATTCTCCCATATCCCTACATTTAGAACTTAATAATGCATGGAAGTATTTTTCAAACCACATGCTACTCTGGTGAAAAACTTATCATACAACATTCAATATGATAAGCTCCACTAGTTTAACAGAGAATAACATCAACCATTCAAATTGTATCACCTATCTTTCTAAGATTTTTAAACCTTACACCAATTCCCATAGATAATTTTCCAGATGTCTTTATCCATGACAAAAATAATAGAACAAAATTAGATTCTACCTGGTTCGTTTGCCAATAATATTCTAGAAAATATTCATCTTCTTCCTTCCTTATTTTTTCTTGTTCATGGCCTTTGTTTTCCTTTTTCTCCCAATGCTCTCCTCTTACCTTTGGTTATTCTCTTCCTTATTCATCCCAAATCATGGGTCATTTCTCAATGACTTACCAACCTCTTTTTGGATGTTTTTATCACATCATTCATGGCCCAACTAGTGACATGATTTTCATTTGGAATTATATAAATATTGCTTAAAGTAATATTTTACTAAAAATAATACAAGCCTCCTCTTTATGGAGCACAACGATCGACTAAAAGAAATAATTGTATGCATTCTATTTTCCCTTAATACATAATAACTCCTTCCAACCATTACATTATCCAAAATATATTTTCAACCAAAATAAAATATATATTTTTAAAGAAATGGAAATAATAAAATCAACACTCATTTCTCTTTTTTTTAAATAGAACTTGCAAAGCAAATGCATTTTTGGCATGAAAAGACCATTATGTAGCAAACAAGCTTTTCAAAACATGACATGCATCTTCATGAATGGAACATTCATCCAAGTTATCCCAAATAGTTTTTCTGTCTAATAACCCATCACATCATTTTCCTCAAGGTGTCTTGTTCTCGGTGGTAGCTTCTTTCTCCCACCAACGAGGAATTTTTTTCCTATAACAATATGATTTATACATCATATTAACATATATTTAAACATATATTTATACATATATTTATCACATTATTTATTAGCATCATCATATTAACATATATTTATACTTGTATAACTCACAAAATTAAGTATGATATAGTACTATTTCCAAAGACAAATCACACACACATAAAGCACTAATATATTAGAATCACAGTGCAATGAGGAGGCCAAAGATATTCTCTTGCAATCCATTCCTAGCATAATAAATGAGGATATAAACCTTAATCTTCTAGCTCCATTTTCTAATGAGGAAATTAAGGAAACCTTGTTTAGCATGGAGAAAAAAAATCCCCGAGACCCGACGGCTTTCCCCTTGTTTCTATCAAGATTTTTGGGACATTGTAAGTAAGGATGTAATTTCTGCTGTCAAAGAATTCCAAGCAAGAAATAATATCCCCAAAAGGTATCAACTCTACTTTTATTTCTCTAATTCCTAAGGAGCAAACCCCTGAATCTATGGCTGACTTTAGGTCAATCATTCTGTGCAATATTTCTTACAAGATCCTAACTAAAGTCATTGCAAATAGAATGAGAGATATTCTACCCTGCATCATAGATCCATGCCAGGGAAGCTCTATCTAGGGCAGGTCAATATTGGATGGAGTTATCATAGTTTATGAAGCTCTACACTCTGCTCATAATACTAACAAGTCTATTTTTGCCCTCAAGCTTGATATCAACAAAGCATTTGACAGGCTAAATTGGAACTTTTTGATTGCTATCCTCCTTAAGTTAGGTTTTCACCACCAATGGGTTAGTTTTATCAAAGAATGTATTTCTAAATCATGGTTCTCGATTCTAGTTAATGGAACAACTAATGGTTATTTTCAAGGTCATAAAGGAATTCGACAGGGGAACCCTATCAGCCCCATGTTATTCATCATTATGGTAGAAGATTTAGGCAGAACCCTAAAAAATGGTTGCAGTTCAAGGCTAATATCGGGAATCAAGGAAACATATCTCACTAGGGCTATTTCTCACCAAAAATTCATCAGTGATACCCTTATATTTACTAAGGCATCAGTGGTTGAGGCCAAAATAATTAAATACATCTTGCAACTCTACGAGGATGCTGCTGGTTAGAAATTTAATTTCAGTAAAAGCAAGTTATATTTCTTGAACACCCCCATTTAGAGGCAAGGAAGGATTACAAAAATTTTAGGGTGTGATATAGCAAACCTCCCCACTTCGTATCTTGGTATCCCTGTTTTCATTGGTTCTCCGAGAGAGTCAATGTGGGATAGGTTTATTGAAAGAATTAAAAAAAAACTTGCTATATGGAAAGGTCAACATCTATCTCAAGCAAGAAAGCTGAACCTCACTAAGGCCTATCTTCAGAGCATTCCAGTCTATTTCCTCTCCATTTTCAAAGCCCCTGTGAAGGTTTTCCAGAAAAATGAGAAACTCCAAAAAGAATTTTTATGGACTGGATCAGAGGATAAAAAAAGGATACACCTTGTAGGACAGACCAAAGTGTGTAGACCCAGGGAAAATGGGGGCTTAGGTCTAAGGATAATTGCTCATATAAATTTATCTTTACTAGCTAAGCAGGCATGGCATCTCATTTCTGGTGAAGAAAATGAATGGACAACTATCATCAAATGAAAGTATCTTCAAAATATGGAATTTCTAAGTGACTCAGTTCCAATCAGAGGTTTTGATTTTTGGAAAGCAATTCTTAATTGTAAGGAAATCATCAAAAAAGGTTTAAGATGGATTTTAGGCAATGGTGAGAGGATAAATTGCTGGAATGATAGGTGGGCTAAGGATAAACCACTGACACAATATCCTAACTTAGCCCAAATTAGAGATATCATAGAAGAACTCATTGGAAGAAAAGTCTCCGATTATATGGTTGAGGACAGAGGTAGAATGAAGTGGAAACAAATAATAATTTAGGGATTTCAAGCAGAATCAAATTATATTTGTAACATTCTCAAGAAACAGTTTATCCCCATGATACCCAAGGAAGATCAAGTTACCTGGGCTCCTACAGAAAATGGGTAGTTCACTATTAAATCAGCTTACAATCTTCTGCTTGATGATGAGGATTTTGTCCTCCTAAAGGACTTAGTTTGGATAAAAAATTTAATTCCAAAAAATTACAGTCTTTTCATGGTTGGTTATCCAAGGAAGAATTCTAACCATTTATAATATGATGCATAAAGGTATTTGTATCACTAATCATTGTTAGCTGTGCAAGGCTCATTGGGAGACCATTTATCACATTTTACTTGAGTGCCCTTTTTCCTTGACTGTCTTAAGTGGGGTTTTTCAGGCCTTCAATATTTCATGGGTTAAACCAACCATCGTACTTGATTTTTTCATCCAGTGGCCTTGCCCCTTTTCAATCCAAATACTTAGATACATGTGAAAAAATTGTCTCAATCACTATCTTTGGTAGGTGTGGTTAGAAAGGAACCATAGAGTCTTTAATGAGTCTATCCATGATCATCAAACTATCATTGCCAGGATCCTATCCTTTGCCAATGAGAATGTGAACCTTATCCCTTTTGATAGTTGTAAACCTCATCTACAGGAGACCATGATTGCTCAATATTTAAGCTTAACCTTGTTAGATGATTTTGTGCCTAGGGTAGTCAACCCTAGAGCTAATGTTAAGTGGTCTCCACCTCCTACGGCTTGGTTTAAGCTTAATTTTTATGGAGTAGATAAGGACAATTATGGTAGAGTAGGTGTTGGTGGCATTATGTGAGATCATAGTGGGAATATGATGCTTGAGTTTTCAAAATTTTTGGGAACAAGGATGAACAATGAAGCTGAAGCTAGAGCTATGTGGACAGGCCTTCAAATGACTCAAGACTTAGAAGGCAATTTGATCATAGAAGGAGACTCTATGCATGTTATAAATCTCCTCAATAATTGGAAAACACCTCCTTGGAGGATTAAAACAATTGTTGAAGAGGCTAGGATCCTTTTCTAGGGAAGACAGGATAGAAAATCCCAACATGTCTTTCGGGAAGCTAACAAAGTTGTTGATAAGTTGGCCAATTTGGGTGTCGATGGTGACATACTTTTCAAATGGGAACACGGTGTCCCGAGTGAAGTAGAGGAGCTTATTCAACAAGAATTCCAAGAATGATAGTCAAATTTACCAATAGGGAAGGCACTGTAAGTTCGAAGGCTAGGAGTATTCCTGTCTCTTTTTTGAATTGGACTCACAATAAAAATTATTTGAGTTGTTAGTCTTCATGGATGTTGCTTGGAAATACCACAAAGACTAATGGGGACAGTCACATGTCAGATAACATAGATCCTATTCATCTTAGTAATTTGAGGTTGGTTGATAATCACAGGGAAGGAAAGAAACGACAATATAAGACTTCGAACCAAAGCCACGTGGACCACCAGATAACCACCGCCATAAATCTAGCCAACAGGTTCACTTCACCAAGGCTGATTGGCCAAGATAGTATGTGGTACCAAAGCATGTTATATACATAATAAAATAATTACCAAAGAATTATTAAGAGTAATTTTCAATATAGAGCTTGTGGGAGTTTTTTCAGTACTCTGCTATGTGTTTCTGTAGCTTTTTGTTTCTCCATTGTCTCAAGGAAGGGATCTGTGTCTATTTATTTTTTGTAATTATGATGCATGTGTGTTTTCTCGGGGTATACCCAAAATGTTGTATGGGAAGTTTATTTTTGATAATAGGCTATGTGCCTTATCGGATGTAATGGCTTTGGTGGCATGTAGATTTTACATATATAGGATCCTTAGTAAGGATATGTTCATCAATAGCCTTGGGCTGATTTTTGTAAAAGGTTTTGGGTCAACCTATAAAACTTGGTATTAATGCTATAGTATCTTATCTACCAAAAAATATATATATTAGAATATAAGTGTTTTGCATCAATAAAAAATAAGGTCAATCCAAATATTCCATCCTCTAGAAGTAAAGTAAACCATAACTTTTGGAAATGGAAATTCTTGCCAAGGGAGGGTCATGACATCCTCCCCCTCATAGGCTTAACACAGTCCTCTAAGTTTCAATTTTTTTTAGCAAATACAGTCAATTACATTGCATGACCAAACAAAAAAAAAAAATGCTTTCGCATGTCTGCTACTTTCTCCTAGGTAGTATTTCTTTCTGAAAACTGATCCCACTGGATCTTGCATTGATCCAAAGGTCCTTTCCACATATATTTGGATATAAAATAAAGGATCCTTACTGGTCAAACCTCGATGGCCTCTAGGTTTACCATATGTAGATTAGAAATAACCCACACATGGTCAGGGTTAGCAACATACTTTCTAAGCAAAGAAATGTGAAATATGTTATTAATATTGGATAAACTAGGGGGTAAGGCAATTTGATATGCCATATGATCTTCTCTAATATTTCAAAGGGTCCATAAAAATTAGGATCTATTTTTGTGGACTTAATGGTGCTCTTCAATGGTTTCACCCTTAGAAACACTCTATCACCAACAACAAACTCTCATGGTGACCTCTTCAAATTGGCATAACTCTTTTGTTGATCTATGACTTCTTTTAGCATTTACTTTATCATCCCTAACTATTGTTCCATCTCTATGACCATATCTAGACCAAGAAAAATATGATCCTCTAGATTGTCCCACAATAATGGTGTCCTACATTTCCTACCATATATTTCCTCAAAATATGTGATGCCTAGAGATGAATGATGCCCATTATTATAGGTAAATTCTACTAGGTGCAAGTAATCCTTACAATAAGTCTTCTAATCTATACAATACATGTAAAGCATGTCTTCCAAACACCTGATTCACTATTTCAATCTATCCATCAATTTTTGGGTGGTAGGTAGAGCTTATATTAAACCTCGTACCTATGGCATGATGCAAACCTTGCAAAATATTATATGTAAGTCTCGAGTCCCTATCTGATATAATTACTTTTAGAAAACCATGAATCCAAAATATATCTTTGGCAAATCTATCAGCCACAACTACGATATCATATTTAGTGCTTTAATGAATAAAATGTATAAACTTGATCAGTTTGTCGACCACTACTAGTATTACATCATGCTAGAACCAATTTTTAGGTAGCTCTACAATAAAATCCATTGTGACTACCTACCATTTCTGCATAGTTACATCATGTGGATACAACAATCTCACATGATGTTTGCATTACATTTTAAATTTCTAGCATTCAAGGCATCGAGCAATAAATTTAGTTGTATTCCTCTTTATCCTGGGCCAAAAGAAGATGTTCTTCATATTATCTCTCATATTTTTCCCTCTCGTATGAGCACAATATGGTGATTTGTGTACCTCATTTAAGACCATTTGCCTTAAATCTATAGCTTTAGAAATAACTACCCTATCCTTGAAGCGTAGGAACCCATCCTTCAAGATAAAATATTTTTTATCATCTAGATTCCTTCCATTATTCTCAAATATTTGGTTGTAATATACATCCTAATTCTACATATTCCTGACTTGTTTTATCAAGTCTAAATGGATGAAAGACAAGGCAAATATGTGCCTCTGGTGCATCAAAAATTTTATTTTCTTTTCTGTAATATACTCAATGCAAAAATTATATTTGATAAGAAATTACATCCACCTTCTCTGCCTAGCATTGAGTAAGGGTTGAGTAAACATATACTACAAATTCTAATGGTTTGTTCTTAGATCAAATGATTTTCCTACTAAATAGTGTCACAAAATCTTGAGGGCAAACACCACTACTATTAATTCCAAATCACAATTCGCATAGTTCACCTCATGTCACTTTAGTTTCCTTGACCCAAAATATATCACTACATCCTACTATGATATCACCCCTCCCAAGCCTTCCAAATATGCATTGGTGCAAACCAAAAAAACTCCCTTGAGGATCGGGTATCTTTAGTATAGGAGGTGTAGTAAGATTTTGCTTTAATAGTTCAAAAGCTATCTCACATTTATCTATCCACTTGAATTCCTTCCCTTTCCTCTATAGGTTAGTCATTGGGGAGGTGATCTTGGTGTAGTCTTTTATGTAATACCTATAGTAACCCATCAAACCCAAGAAACTTTAGATCTTTGTCACACTTGTGGGTGGTGGCCAATTCAAAATAACCTCTATTTTCTTAGCATCCATAGGATACCATTCACCAAAATGATGTGTCCTAATTATTATACCTTTGACACATAAAAATCATATTTGGCCATATTCCCAATCAACTGATTCTTCCTCAATATTTCTAGCACAATACTAAGGTGCTTGTCATGTCATGTATTGTCCTAAGAATAAATAAATATGTCATCCAAGAACACTAGAACAAATATGTCTAGTAGGTTTCTAAAGATACTATTCATCAAGTTCATGAATATTACAAGAGCATTTGTTAACCCAAAAGGCAAAACAATAAACTTGTAATGTCCATAGTGATTTTTAAAGGCTATCTTGTGAGTATCCACCTCACGGATCCTCAATTGGTGATACCTGTAGATACCTAAAACACATAATTTTAATAATAATACCTATATGGATACCTTTTTAGGTCATATGACCCACTTAGGGTAGCCTCAGGGCTTAACAGTGATTTTTATCACTTCAACAAGAAGGATTTATTCTTTATAGTCTTCATCATCATACCCAAGGATGGCCTCCATAGGTTGTTGTACCCTATGATGGTTAGTAGTCATGGCTACTTTGAACTATGATGATTGTACCTATAAAAAATTTAAAACTAGTGCCATAGGAAAAAATGGTTTCAATTTCCAAGCAAGCTCAACAATATTTATAGATAATTTTGGGAAGCTTCCAGAATGGTCTGTTACCATTCTTGGTCCTCACTACTTCTTAGCTTATCAAGGAAGCCAAGATTCCTATAGGGAAAGATATAAGAAGACCAATTGGCCTTCATTAAATATATCCTCATTTTGAATGCAATGAAGTGTTGTCGGTTTGTTTACTAGAGAGAAATCCTCTCATAAGCAATAGAGTGCTACCCAAATCCAGCCATAAAGCTTGCATTTACATCAATGGAGTCCACTGGATCTTGAAGATGAAACCTCACTATTGTCCACCATCAATCATATTGAATTTAAGATAATTTATACCTTTAAGTCATTCCTCATGAATACACCAATAATGTCAACCCATCTATAGATCAAACCAGTCATTACCCCACATCGAACATAAATAAAAGGCCCTCTATCTAGTAGTTGCTTCACCTTTAAGTGGCTTGTAGGTGTATAGTTTTCATGCATTTCTTTATCATTTTCAGCATTTTTCTTTCAATTTTTTATCATGTAAATGGATCTCATCATTAGAGGTTCCTCATTTTATATTAACATATTATAAGTGTTCTTGTGTGCAGGTTTCGGATCTTAGCAGGAGCTCTTAAATATAAATATCCTTCAATATTTATCTCATCATGCAGAGGTCATAAATAAACCCTCAATAATAATTTTTGATAGAGCAAAGACTCTATGAATTACACCTACCCTTTGGTTCTCAATTGCAATTTATATCAAATTGATGTGGTCCCTAAGAGGGATGTCTTTGTAACAATTTTGTAAAGAACAATTTCATATATCAATGAGAAGGGCACTACTTTCTTCATTATTTTATTGCAATATGGTTACATGATATTATTTGCAATTTGATTTCATATTACATGTTTAGGTTTATAGTTTTTGCTACTTTATAATACCCAAATTTTAGATTAATATTTGAAAATATTGTGGCATCCTTAATCTTGTTGAAGAGGTCTTTGACTACTAGTAAAGGATATCTATTCTTGATAGTTGCCTTATTTAACATTCTATAGTCAATACATAATATCAAAGAGTTATCCTTATTTGTGAACAACATTGGTGTACCCCACGGTGTTACACTTGGTTGGATTAATCCTTTATCTAGTAATACCTATAGTTATACCTTTAGTTCTCACATTTCTATAGGATCTATTTGATAAGGAGGTCTATGGATAGGTTCTACTAAAGGTTGGAGCTCATTTGTGAAGTTGAAATCATGTTTAAATGGTAACCCAGGTACATATTGTAGGCAAATATCCCTAAAATCCTAGATAAGTGGGTATTTCCTAAAAACTTCCTCATTTTCATCATCAGTTTTGTTAATCTTAACCACATAGACCATTCCTCACTTTTTCATGGTATTTTTGAGTTGCATTACCAAAATTAATTGGGGTTGAAAATCCCCTTGCAGGTTGTACACTCTTTTTATGACCCCACCATATTCCATGTACTCAATCCATCTATCTTGAAATTTGATTACAACTCTATGTGCTTGTAGCCAATCCATTCCCAATACTACATCAAAGGCATGCAAGGGTGCTACATAGAGACATCCTATGGTCATCCCACTGGGTAGGGTTATTTCCTTCATAGGGTAACATTGAATTACATAGTAGGGTTATCCTAAACCATTCTCAACCTTCCACCCATGTGACAATATTCTAGGTTTTTTGGATATATTTTTAATTACATTAGTGGAAACTAAACTATCAGTAGCACCACTATCAATCAAAATTTTAATATTCCTACCAAATATCTTACCCCTTATCAGCAATGGAGTGGCTTGTCCTTCCAAATCTTGGTTTCCCATTACTACATAAATTTTATGGACCGATTCTTTACATGAATGTTCTTTATAAATTGGTTTATTTTTTTAATCTCGGGCCTAATTTGAGTGGGCAATTGATGCCATAATTTTGTCCATAGTCGAAGCATCCAATTTTAGGTCTCAAAAGAGTTTTCTATTTCTATCCATCATCTACTTTCTGGACTAAAGAAGGGTTCACTTGCCCTTGGGGTGGTCTATGGTACTAGTGCAATTATTGGAGTTGTGGTTCTCCCCTTGAAATCATTTCCTAAACCTTCCTTGCTTCTTCTCATTCCTTCGATCTTACCTAGTTGATTCTTTATTTTTTCTATTCTCTTTCCCATTTTATGAAACCTACACTATTTTGATTCCTTAGTGCCTCATTGCCCTGCTCATCCAGCCTTTCATATTCAAAATAGGGTTTGATATAGATCTCAACTTTTCTAGCTAGTTCATAGGCCTTTTGTAGTGTAGTAGGTTCTTGCATATCCACTTCCTACCCTATTATTGGGTAGGGTTATGCATAGCGGCTATTTATCACCAAATTGGCTAAAATTAGGATTTTTAAAATTTAAAATTGGCTAATATTTGGGACCCTTGACCAAGGCCCATTAGCCAAAAATTTCTAGGTGCAAATTTTTTTGGGTCAATTTTCCCCAATTTTATAATAATTTGACCATTTTAAGTTTAAATTTCCAACATTACCCCTAATAATAGTGAATCTTCTACATGCGTTTGGACACTATTCACCTAGATTTCAAAACTAATTCGCCAAATTTTTATAAATACATTTTGGGTACGACCCCTTACGCATAACCCTATTCTTGGGTCTACTCCTATTATAAATTTGTGGATATTCATTTTCTCATTTTAAGGAGGAACATACTTAAGGAGGTTGACAAATATTTCATGGTAGCCTCCATCGACCTAATTCCCTATCAAAGTCCAACGAATTCCTCAAATTTTTGGGAATAAAAGTGCTCCATGAGGAGTCTACCTTTAAATGCCTTTACAAAAGATTCCCAACCCAAATAAACTACAACCATAAGTCCTAGTCTATTACTATATGTTTCCCACAAATTCACACCATCATCTTGAATGTGCAAAGTGGCATAGGATGTTCGAGTCCTAGAGGAGTAGTTATTCAACACGTAGTAGGTTTATATTTCCTTTAACTAAGACTCAGCTTTTTCCCCATCCTCTAATCCATTAAACTTGGAATATTTCAAGTACTTCATATATTTACCCAACTTAGCCTCCATATGAATCCTAGCCCATTTTGCTTCTGTAAGGGGTTTGTTTGCATGTTCTATTCTACAGTTTCTAGTCAATGCCTCCCAATTCAACATGAAAACAAACATCTATCTCTAAGTTTCTACCTACTCATTAATTTGGGCCACTATTGTTGTTATATCCTCTCTTTCATCACTAGGTTTCTTTGAACCTACATTCTAGGTTCCACCATCTACATGGGTTTGTCATATCTATCTCATCATGGGTGTAGCACTTCCTCTCCTTCTCTTCGATGGCATTATCCATGGATACACATAGAGAGTTATTATAAGTCAGTTAACTAAAGCAACTACAGTCCTAAAAACTCTATCTAATAGAGCTAAAACCCTCACTTAGTATGTTTATTATCACATACAAAACTAGCCTTGCATAGTTAAACTATTCCACTACAAATCTAGGATCTGATACAAAATGTCATAACCCAATTTCCTCATCAACTATTTTTTTTTTAGTGCCCATTTGAACCCAAGATGTGCAACCCTCCTAGAAAAATCCCACCTTAAGAGATTGAAAGTTAGAAGTTACACTACAAAAAAACAAAACACTATAATAACTTACTAATTCGAATACTAATTTTAGCAACTCCTCCTTACACCCATTCCTACTACTCGCATAGTTCTAGTTATGGAAGTGCACTAGGTAAGAAGGTTTCCTTTTGGCTTCATCCACATGTTGCAAGTAATATCTTATCCCCTTCCTATCCTTTGCAAGGGCTGCTATTAGTTATTACATACTACATACTTTAGTCTATGAAATGGTCCTTTGCATTACACATGTAAGCTTACCCACTTCCTATCCTTTGAAAGGGTAGCTTCAAAACTCGTGTGCTACATATATCAGTCTATGTAGTCAACCTTTATCCATCTATCTATAGAAGAGGTTCATGCTAATATCTACACTCTACATAAGTCTCTCCATGTAGATGTACTAAGCATGCTAAGAGTAAGTTCTTACTCTCCATCATTAAGAGTCCAAACATGAAGTATCTACACAAAAACTCTTGGCCTACAATTTCTTTATTGAAGAGCACTTGCCTTTTTGATTAAAATATCTTCCATTATATAAACCCTAAAGTAATATCTCTCTTATAAATCAAGAAATATTTAATTTTTTAACCCTCATTTAAACACATTCCTCTATGAAAACATAGTTTGAATTCTAGTATGGTGCATGGAGAACCTCAAGGTAAAAGTCCATTCTTTCTAGATAGTTGTCCTTATTAGTGAGTTTTCATTATAGGTTATTACAACCCACTCTTCACTACAACCAAGAAGGTTTCTCTGAAAATAGACCACTGTACCCATTTCTATTTTCTTATAATATTTCTCATTTAAAAACATAACCAAGGTCAAAGCTATATTACTAATGAGGAGTTTGAATTTACTAATATGCATCACCCCTTGGATTACTCACTAGAACTTAAACTCACACTAACACAACCCTACGACACAAACTGGCTTAACACATTAACAAGAGGTAAGTCTCATTCAACCAAATGTCCATAATAGGAGTGCTACAAATCCATATATTTCTTTTACTTAATTAAAATATTTCAGGCTTGAGTCTCAATTTAAGGAACATAATCAATCTATCAAAATGAAGATCTAATACTTATTTAATAATATAAAATCATCCAAATTCATCATCAAATTTAAAGCATGAAAATCACATATTCTAGAGATAATTTCGAAGCATAGGAAGTAACACAAATAAAACTTGTTCATTATAAATACCATTGGCTTAAACATTTTTTATTACATTCTAGTAATAGAAATATATCCTTTCCAACCATCAATCAGTTGTTTACAAAGCAATTCCAAATTTCACAATAGAGAGATCTACAATCAATGAGGTATTACATCACTCCTAAAGCAATGCTTCGGTTATCAAAGTTATTGTATCAACAGTGACAACCTCTTCTACTCCTCGGTATTTCCAACCCATCATTAGATATCATAAGTGGTGGAAGCTTCAGCAGCCACCGAGAAAACAAAACCTTGGGAAGGTATCAAATATGACTCCAAGCATTTACATTGCTTCTCTTATTCATGCAACTATCACTAATTAAATATTCCAGGGTAACTCCTTTATTAATTACCCAACTCCTACTTGTAATCATTTTCAAAGTAGCTTCATAGAAAAGCTTATAAAGAACTAGCAATTCCACACACAGAAGACTATAACTATAATGCTCCAAAAACCATTAATCAAAAAATTAAATGAACATTACTCTTTTTTACCTATCAATCATATGACCAAAATATTTTGGTAAAATAATATTTTCAAGGAACACTATTTTCCAAGAATGTAGAAATTGAAAAGCATAAATTTATCCCATCTTGCATTACAGTGTATAACTATATAATTCAAAGGTGTTACCGAAGCGTATAAAAGGCTACCATTTGATCAAGCAAGTTAACTATAACAAATTAAAATTCTTAGAAGTTTTTTCAACTCATTTTATTAAGAATTTGATACAATATTACAGGGTTAATCTTCTTTTCTTTCTCAATAAGATACAAAACACTCTGATGGTTTCTCTTGTGGCCACTCGAATGTAGGTGGGTTTTGATGCATGTGTGCCACGACTGTGTGTTGTTGCTATTGTGTTTGATGTTGTGATGTATATTTATTTCTACTGGAGAGCCTACAAAATGGTGTTAATTTTTTGGGGCCTATCATGGATTAGGCACCATATTGATGAAGATAAAAAGACATTAAAAGCATGAAACAAAGCCAAAAATGAATTGTAAATGCTATAAAAATATGAAATGAATGTTACCTAAAGTTTCTACTATTGTATATAAGTTGTACGATAAAATTGTAGGGTAGGGGGTTATCTGGAACTTTGGATTTGAAGGTCAGGGGGTGAATCCAAATGCAGGTACCTTCTGATGGAGATCCTTTTTTTGAAAGGGCTCTTGGAATGCTTAGATGTTGTTTGTATGGTCCACAATCAAAAGAAAGGATTCTAGTAGGATTTTAACAGAGTTCCTATAAGTTAGATAAGAGGGAGAGAGAGATAATGAGAGGGGGGGCTCTATTTATAGGAAGATATAAGGTCATGGGGTGATTAGGTATACCAAACCCTAGATTCTATTCCATGCTAGGTTAGGTTAGGGTTTGGGTAGGTGTCAAACCCACATACATTAGGGAAATATCTTCTTCCTCACACATGTGTGAGGAAGAGCTAGGATTAACTAGGGTCAGTTAGATCCTAGGTTAGGTTAGGGTTTTCATAAATATCCTAACTAAGTGGGTGCACACATGTGTGAGGCTAATTTAGGGCTAATTTGGATCTTATCCCTAATTAAACCTATTTAGTGAATAAAGTGCACTTTTAGTGAAAGTGAATGATGAATTAGATCACTAATCAACCTAATTAGGCTTTTAGAAAAGGATAAGGTTCCATGAGGGCTAATTAGGTGTAAGGAAGATCTTAAGTTTCCTTAGGGGCTGATAGGTGGTCTCCTAATGAGTAGGAGGTATTTTGGAGGGGTTTTACCTAGTTTTGTAGGTTTAGGAACCTATGAAAGACTACAATAGCCTACAATGGTCTACGCTAGTCTACAATAGCCTAGAGGAGTCTATGATGGTCTATGTATCCTACAAGTGTCTAGATAGATCTACAAGTACATAGAAGTAGACGTGCAACTTTTGGGTGTCTACATTTACGTATTTTTGTACTATACTATATGAAACATAATTTAGTACAAAAATGTGATGGGAGACAATAGAATATGAAGGAAGAAAGGGGAGAATGGAATCTCATCAAAGGTATGTAGCCACTCGAAGCGTGACCATACAACATTGACCAAGAATTTTGGGAGAGAAGAGAGGCAGAAAGGGGAAAGAGAAGGGAAAAGAAGAAAGAATAAGAAGAGAAAGAAAGGAAGGGGGGAAGAATAAAAGGGGGAGAAGAGAGAGAAAATGGAAAATGTTGATGATGAATGCAAATGGGTGATTGTTGATGCAATGTGATAATTTCACTAATTTTGTATGACATTTTGCAATGTCATACTACTTGCTTGTGAGGGCAACTTATGACTAATTTGCTTTTGCAACCACTACATGATGGTCCAAAGTACGAATAGAAAAAATGTCTATTCAAATTTTTCTATTGATTGATTGATGAGTGCATGGTGACATGTGTCAAACCATTTGAGCTAGGTGACATGGATTATTCAAATGTGTCATTCACTATGTATTATGAATTCCAGAGTGACATCTCCGATGTTGCACATGAATTATTCAATTGTGTCATTCATTATGAATCATGAACACTATAGTGACATCTCCATTGTTATGCATAACTATCATGATCTAAAAAATATAAGGTTGGTTGGTTTTAATATTATCTTGAGATAATATTCAACAAAAAATTGTGTAGATAGATGCGATGTCTGTGATTTGGATGTTTGAATGTTTGGTTGCAAGTAAAGTTGAATTTTGTATATGAATACCCCCTAAAATGAGGAATCAAAAATAAGGTGGATGAAATATGGCAAAATGATGATAAGTCGATTGATAGAAGAAAATGGTTTACAAAATATGGAAAATTTACAAATTAGCATGAATATGGAGGGGAAGAATCTTTTGGAAGGAAGAAATTTTGAATTTTGTATTATTTGGTTCAAATCACAAGGTGACCTGCGATTTAAGGTTGGATTTGCAGGGTGACCTATGATTTGGTGTTGGATTCGTAGGGTGACCTACGATTTGGGTTGAAATCATAGGGTGGCATGCAATTTATATAAAAGCCTTTTGGTGCATGTGAGGGGTCATTTTTGCAACGCGTAAGTGGAGGAGTGAGGTGTGAGTGATGAATTTTGATGCGAAGTGCTTACAAATTTTTTGAGTGGAGTTGACTATGGTGAGGGGTCAAACTAGTGTTTGCAGTCATCACAAGGAGCCATGGGTAAGTGTTCAAACCCTTTGTATTTGAATTTTTGGAAATCGCATGAGTGAATTTGAATGTGGTAGAATAGCATTTTGTGTGTTTATGTGATGTGCCTATTTAATTTTTTTAAACTTAAAACATAAAGTTTTAAACAAGCCACATGGGTATATGGGCTAATTGCCCTTTTTGTTTTGACCTATTTTGGAGATTATTTGATGGTGTGAGTTGGGTTATAAATGAATTTTGTTTGACCTTAATTTTCATGCCAAACCATGTGATGTGTGCAAAACTTTGTTGAAATTTCACCATGAAACAACAAAATGAGTGTCCAAAATTGTGATTATTGTTTGATTTGACTTGATTTGATGATGTTTTGGATTTTGCATGTTGTATGATGAAAATGATATATGTGGATGTACCTATTTTTGGGTAAACGGTGTACTATTTTCCAAGTGTTTTAGAACTTTTACCATGAAATGGAGAAATGGGTATTCAAAACTATGACTATTATTTTATTTTGATTTTATCTGGTAATTGTTTTGAATTAGTTGATGTAATGCATAGTTGTTACATATATTGTTGGATTTTTTGGGAAAATAGTGTACTATTTTCCTCATGTGTTTGAATGTTCACCATGAAATGTGGAAATAGGTATTCAAAAATGTGACTATTATCGTGGCGTAATACGATTTGGTAATATTTTGAATTGCATGCCATGATGGGGGTATGAATGTATGTGAATTGTTCTATTTTGTGTCGAGTGCATACCATTTTTGAGTTTTTTTCACCTTTTAGCTATGAAAGGGTGAAATGGTATTCAAAAGTGCTATTTGTTTTCTATGTTGAGGTATGGTTAAGGTTGTGCATTTGTAGTGTCTTGACATGCACAAAGATATTTTTTTTAGATAGAATGCAGTTGTATGATGATTGTATTGTAATCATAGGGGTACAATTGTGTATTTTGATTCTAACACAAATTTTATTGTGATGTTTATGGATGAAATAGGTGAATCTTATTTAGCCTCATCATCACATGTGAACGATGAAGATAATGTTGGTGAAAGAGTGGAGTGATGTTGATTTTAAGTGGTTGGATTCAGAATGGTTGAGAGGAGTATGGGAGTGTGTTAGCATCCATGCTAACTGGGCCTATATATCAACTTTGTGTGAAAGGTGGGATCCTAATAGGAACACCTTCCATTTCCTGATGGATGAGATGACGATCACCCTAGAGGATATCTATAGTATTTATAAGTTACCAGTCAAGGATGCTCCTATGAGGGTGGCAAATGATTGCAGGCGTGATGTAGTGTTGTTGTGTACATTTGGTGAGAGGTGGAGGGAAGTACATACCAATAAGGGCAATGACTATGAATACTATTGGTATGAAAAGATGTTGTCTAACAACCATTGTGCGACAATGTTGATGATTTTGACATGGGTGCTTCCTAATGCTTCCAAGGTTAAATTTACCTGGAATATACTAGACATAGTGTGTGATATGATGGAGCACAAGGTTATTTTCATGTTGGCACCTGTGCTACTATCCCAATTATATAGGGAGTTTCACGATGTGGTGAGGATAGGGTAAAGGGGCTAAATTGGGTCTCTTTACTACATGTTTGGGCATGGGAGCACATAGCAGTGGATCAACCAACACTATTGACATGCTTGGTACATGAGAAGAAGAGTAGGACTTTACCATACACACTAAGATGGTCTATATATGAGGATAAGGGCATGAAGAGACTGCATGAGGATGATTATTTATTTTTGAGGATTACTTTCAGATAGTTGGATCTAAAATATATTGAGTGGAGGCCTTAGAGGTGGGGAGTGGCGTGGGATAAGGAATATGAGTATCTTAGGACTATACAACAAGGATGATGGGTCATAGTATGGTATACCCATTAGTTTGAGTTATTCCCTTTTAGTAGGGTTATGAGGTATTTTGGATTACAATAGGGTATGATAGATGTGCTTGTCATGATCTACAAGAAGAGAGGTGATAGGGGGATGTAACCTATGGTACCTCCTTAGGATGGTGAGAGGGATCCACTGTTGGTAATTCCTGATGTAGCTGATGTAGGTACCATTCTTGATCATGATTCCTGATGGGCTAGGCAGGATTGGGAGGTAGGTACTAGTATTATAGAGCATGTAATAGGGCCATCTAGCAGAGTGCCTTTGTGAGAGGGAGAGGAACAAGATGGATCAAGGGTGAGGGCTAAGAAATATCTTCGATGGTCAAGGTGACTTAAGAGAGGGGAGTCTAGTGTACCTAGTGATAAGGGTGAGTTTGCATAAGATGTTGCTACTGGTGACTAGCTCATAGTAGGGGATGTGGTGATGGAGGATGTAGGTGTATATGTGGAGGTTGAGGACATGATTTATTTTGGAGATATGGGAGAAATCCCATTGGAGAAGTAGGATAGGAGAGATTTAGAGGAGAAGCTAATGATACTGCATGATCGAGTATAAAATTTAGAGGGAGAGTTGTATGATTATGAGGAGTAATTGATAATAGTTGATATGATGAGTACTATAGAGAAGATAGATCTAGAGATTTAGTGTGTAGAGCTACAAGAGATATTGGGAACATCAAAGATAGCAAGTGTTGAGGTGGAGAGGTGTATAGATCTATAGTTTGTAAATATGTACGGTAGACTTGCTATGTAGAAGAGGAGGCATGCTGACTTGGTTGGGAGTTTGCGTACCCTCACAAAAGATACTAGAGCAACCACAAATAAGTTCAAGATGGATGTTATTAGGTTGGGGTAGGTGGTAGTATATATGTAGGCTGAGCATGTTGTTCATATGGTCAAGGTGACTGATTTACATGCTAAGGTGGAGCAATTATGATAGGATCTGAGAGAGATGAGTGTTCCTACAAATGAGGCTACTCTATGGGTCAATATAGAGTGGCTAAGAAAGTAGGATGAGGCTAATATGAGGCATGATTATGAGATATCCTTGATGGTCCAAGGGATTGTAATACCATATTATGATTGGTCATAATCGAGGTAAATATCATGGCCACAAGCATGGAATCAGTCTAAGTAGACTCATCAAAGTGCTACTTCCATAGGATGGAGAGTGGTGAGGACGAGTAGACTGCCAATGGTACATGTGGATGGTGATACTCCAGGATTAGAGGGAGCTATAATAGTTGTAGCTACTAAGGTAGTTGGGGTAGTTGCTGACTTGAGCATGATGGTAATAGCGCATACAGGGTAACAGACATGTGAGGCTCATGAGGGGAGTGGAGAGACTTCTAGTTATTAGTAGGGGTGATGTTTATATGTATGGGTATTGATCCCTATTGTAGCCATTATGTATTTTTGAGGATAGATAGTAGACATTATCTTATTTTGTATTCTGAGGTATGATTATATATATACAAATACAAATTTTTTTGTGGATCTTATATGTGTGTGTAAATATTCGATTTGCATTTTGTGTATGATTTTTGTGATGTATGGGTGTGTAATGTAGAATGTTGGTATGTACCTTTATGATAGATGAATTTATGTATATGGGGTAAAACATAGGAAAATTATATCATTGTAATGTAAACAACACTGCTTAGTGATGTGACACTAATAAATGCATGTTGGAGAGATGTAATGTTGCATTATGGAGATTAAGATTTTGATATGTAATGCAATGTAGATAACATGTATATTTGATAGATGTGATGTTGTGTGTATATTGAAATTTGAAATACGTCAAGGAAACACTTTTATCATTACATAAACCTATGTGTATGTGATTTGTATTGTAATATCATGGATATAAGATGGTCTAGGGGTATGTGTACAACTCTTGACTAACATAGTTATTGCAATATAACATCCTGAATAACCAAATTGGGTTTTTATTGATAACTTATGACTAACATGGCTAGGTCAAAGTCTATCATGGACCAGTAAGTGAAAATGAGTGATGTTCATTTATCCATTTTAAAGGAGGTAGGATGAACCTATTGTAAACATAGCCAAGGTAGCTAGCTAATCCAAAAGTGCTCAATAATCTATATAAAAGAAGATCGCTAATGTGACAGATATGATGCCACTTGTAAGACTATTCCATTGGCAGGCAGGCTCTTAGGGCCTATAGTTGGCAATAGAAATTGTCCCATGATGTTATATTAAACCTAAGGACTAGATGCGATGAAGCATAACACTTGTGTTTCTTGGAGGCTTTTCCTTTTTTTTTTGCCCCTCGATTATTGCTTGTGTCTCGTTTGTGGTGCTTTTTTTATTTTTGTATGGGCGTTGGCTTTTGTTTTCTTCTCGTATTTATGATTCTTTGTTATGCTTATCCCTTTGTTAATACCTAGGTCATATGTTGATCATGCAAATGATAGGATGAGAAGGGGAAACCATTTTCTATATGGTGAAATGTACACAAGGTGTTATGTTCCCTAGACTCAAAAGGTGCTTTAAATTTATGCCATGTGTGAATGGTCCTTGAAAGAAGTTAAATCAACGATGGAAAGCTATAAGGAATGTAATAACCAGTAAACTAGAGGTGACACTTAATTGGTTGTAACTATCAGATGGTCAAAAATTACACAATACCCTATAATCTATTATCCTAAGTGAAAGGTGTGGATATCCATGTGGTGATGCTAACAAGTGTGTATGTTATTTCCTCTTAAATCCTTGCTTCTTATGAGCTAAGGAACTTGCTTAAGCTTAGACATTGTCTATCATGAAGAGGTGAGGCCTATGATTCCATGATGCCAGCAATGCCAAGCATTTTGATTTGATGTTTTGTGCTTGTTTTTTTCCCCAAGTAGGAGCATGATTGTCTTTGTCAATGATTCGTTGAATGAATGCAATTTACCTAATTGAGTGTGTTCTTGTACCTAATTGAGTGTGTTCTTGTTGATTTTAAACTGAGTATGACTACCCTCTCAAGCGATGATTCGACGAGGGAATGACTCATAAGAAAAGAAATGATTTTCTTGACCCATATGACTTTTGTTGAGTTTGCCTGCGGTTGTATCCATTAGAAAATGGTATAGTTTTGAAAGGGTTTTGATGATGCTATGGAGGTTTCCTGGAAGCAATGAGTTGAAAATTTCATTCCCGTGGGGTGTTCTGGCCGCAATGGCCTTCTTGGGGAGTGAAATAATAATTTGTCTATGCATCCATGAAAAGTTTGCATTCCATCTTGACCCTGAATGAATTCCATTAGATTTGACTTGTTTTTGTTGGGTTTTTGAACCCTTTTCTTTCATGCTTCCTAGAGGAAAGGAATGGAAAACCTCATTCTCATGGGGCAGTCTGAACATGTTGGCCTTATTAGGTATTGAAGTAAGGTTATTTCTGAGCATACAAGAATGGTGTTATCTGCCTTTGGTTGATTAAAAAAGTTTGACCAAAATGGAGTTGTTTTTGTGGGATTATGGACCCTTTTGGTGAATTTTAAGCTATTTTAGCCTATGAATTATGTATTCACCCCAGGGTGGAATGAATACAAATTTGATATTCATATTAGGGTGGGATGAACTACCAAAAGTGCACTCATCCCACCTTAGGATGAATAGAGCTGTTACAGACCTACATAAATCCAACTGCAAGTTTTGGCCTCATTATTGCATGTTTTCTATGGCGATTTGAGAGGTGAAGAAGAGGAGGGTTATTTTTCTATAGAAAAGTGCTATCAAAATCACCCTACAACCACCATGAGTTAGTAAGTAGATGCATCCAATGGAGTATCCAGTGCGAGGTAGGTATGCGGTGACTCGACTTATTATTTTTGCTTTTAAAATTGCAATTTTATTTTGTTGTTTATTGGAATTGTATAAAATGAGTAATTAAACCTAATTTAACTGGAATGCACCAAATTTTTACTTATTTTACCTTCGGTAATTAAACCTAAGGTAGATAAAATATACCAAAATTTTTCAAGTTTTGTATTTTGTTTTAAACATATCACATTATGAGAAAGGTAGTAAAACCCTAATGTAGTTGTAATATGTTGTATTTTGAATTTTTGTATTTTTTTTTAAACATATCACATTATGAGAAAGGTAGTAAAACCCTAATGTAGTTGTAATATGCTAAATTTGTTGTTTTTTTTTTTTTTTTTTGTGGAATTAAATTGTTGTAATGGATTAGTTGTGCATTTGTTTTTGGGCCTTTTGGAGGCTATTGTGAAGCATAATGAATGTCATTTTATTGTTGTTCTTATTGATTTATTGCTTTACCAGGTGGTGAAGAGTTAGTATCACACACTAAATCTCTTTTAAACCACTAGAGATGCCTTGACTAGGGCTGATTGGGAGTGTCTTGATGCCATGGGGCTCAAGAAGGTTACTCAGTTGGAGCCTGTGATATGCAATCGGGCCTACTTGACCGCTCTTATTAACCTATGGGACTCATGCACTAGCACCTTCCACTTACCCATGAGGGAGATAACAGTGATGTTAGAGGATGTCTATAAGATTTTGTGGATTCCAATAGAGGGGCGGTCAATCCACTCTACGCACCATGACCAAAGAGGTGCAGTGCTAACGAGGTACTTTGGTGAAGATGTGGATGTATTAGAGCTATATTGTCTAAATGGAGTGATACTAGTGGGGTTATGGCATGAGAAGAGGGTGTTAGGAGTGAGACATGTGCTACTTATGATCCTCATATCCAATATACTTCTCTTGGATTCTTTAGGAGCCAGGTTCCCTTGGAACCTGCTGGATCTTGTGTACTCCCTGGTGGGGTGCACCAAGGATGAGCCTCTAGTGATGGCTTGGGGGACTACCCTACAAGAATAATTGTATGAGAAGCTATATGATATTTGCTACCATTGGTAGAAGTATTTGGGATGTAGCTTCTTATTGTAGTGTTGGGGATGGTAGCACATAGTTGTGGGGCAACCACATGGACTACCATGGATGACCCAGGCATAGCTAGTTGATAGGGAGATAGGATATGCTATCCTATGGAAAATGGTGTAGGATAGAGGGTAGATACATCACCATGCAGGTGATGTGGATCACTATGCCAATGCATTCTAATAACTGGTGCCAAGGCAGGTGGTATAGTGACCATACAAGGACTATCTAGACTGGGTAGATGCTAGAGAGTAGCTCCTATGGGTGAGATGAGGCAGATGGTTGATTACGTAACATGGTACCAAGTGATAGTACTTCCAATTTTCTAGAGTTACATGATATTTTGGGCTATAGCAAGGGTTTCCCATGGATCCAGTAGTATATCAACATCGTCAGGATAAAAATAAATTAGGTTGTCAAGTTGTGGAGGAGGTGGGAGGAGACAGACCCTGTAGTTGATGTTCCTAATATGGATGACTCTGGGACTACAATGGAGTATGACTCATGGTGGGTGATGCACCAGTGGCAAGTCACAGGGTCTCTCAGAGGTGAGGCAACTGGGGTAGTGGATGAGGTGATGGAGGATGCTCTGGAGGAGGATGAAGCAAAGGTGGATGATTCTCATGGGCACCACTAGTAGGTAGACAAGCAGGTAGACCTCCTAGATTTTGGGGATCAAGTTTATGATGTGGCAGTTGAGGATCAAGAGGTGTAGGTGCAGTAGGATGACTAATATTTAGAACTACAGGCTAGGCTAGATAGGATCAAATAGGAGAGGGATCTCCTTTGGGCATAGGTGTAGGAGGACCAGGTTGAGATATCCTCCCTGCAAGCAATGTTGAGATTACAAAGTCCTAGGTAGGAGGGGTCTAGCATTGGGGAGGCAGAGAGGCTATGGGTAGAGGTGTTACAAGTATTGTCAGTGGTGAAGACATACCAATCATAGGGATAGCAAAGATAGGCTTACATGGATATACTGGAGATCGAGGTGGTGCACCTTGGAGGGCATCTTATTGATGATGGTAAGACCAGTGTCTCACATCGAAATCGATAGAGAAAGATAGTGTAGTCATCCTCTAGGTGGAGCACCAATAGGGCTGGGGGTAGTAGGGTTGGGGGATCACAACGAACCCAAAAAATAGGTGGCAATACAAGTCACGACATTGGTCCTGCATGACCATGGTGATGATTATTGTTGAGACTCTTTTTAACTTTTTGATTTTTTTTACTGGTGAGGTCTGGGGACCCACTTTATTGTATCCTATGGGTATTTTTAGAAACTATGATGTGTATTTTACCCCATATATATACGATATTTTTTTACGTTCATTATATGTCTCTTTTATTGTTTTATGAGATGAATGAAATGTAAGTATTTGATTTATTATGATATATTAAGTGCTAATGATTGATGTAGATGTGTATTGTTATGTGATTTGTTGTATTACTGATGGATGTGGTACCATGTATATGTATGTATGCTTCTATGATGTAATGCAATTGTAATTGATTTTTATTATGCATGTATATGGATATTTGTGTTATGATTTGCAGCTATGTATATGCATGGATGTACAATGAAATGGATGAATTGTGTGCTTTGATATAATGAACTGTGACTAATAATTTTCCCTACTATGTTAGCACCCTAGGCTACATAAACTGCATTAGTTCCTTTTGTTTCTTTGTGTACTATTTTTGTGTAATGGATATATGAAAATATGTTATTACAATGTGATGTAATGGAATAAGTAAAATGAGATGTTAAAGAATGTAGATGATGTTTTCTTGAGACTCAAAAACTCTAATTAACTTGATCAAATATTATATACTAACTATGCAAGACTTTTTGACAAGGTATGAATCTGCTAGGATGACCAAGATACTTCATATACCTGTGTGTGCAAGTGAGTTCATTCTTGTAAGATGCATAAATATAACGTCATTTCCAGATAGGCAATCCACCAAACCAAGAATGAGGATCACCCTATGAATATCGCAATCCTAGGTTTGTACTTGGTTGGATTAGACCACTAGGTAGTATAGACTACCAAAAGCTAGATCATCCACATGCAAATATTGGTTTGCACACATGCAAAAGATAATGGGATAGATATATTGTCATGCAGGAGGCTATCACCATTGAAAGATAGGCTATCCACAAAATCTATAATGAGGATCACCTTATGGTTTTCCAAATATTGAGAATTCTAGGGATTCAAGCTCAAGCTCCCTTCTTTTCTTCAATTGGATTGGGATACTTGCTCATGTGTAGTGATGAAAATCACTATTTATTTTGTATTTTGTTTTCTTTGAGCAAGGGATTTGGGAAGTGGGGATGACCACTGTTTATTTTGACTTTGATTTTTATTTTTTTTAGGATTTTGACTTTGAATTTTGGGATTTTGATTTTCAAACTTTGGGATTTTTTTTTTGAACTTTTGGAATTTTGGGAATTGGGAATTGGGGTTTGGGATTTTTATAGTGATGAAAACCACTATTTATTTTGGGTAATTATCTAGGTAAGAGCTTGTCCTTTTTCCAATTCTCATAATTCTTGAACCATTCGTACATGGGGATGATCAAGATGACCTTATCGCTTAAAGCAACCTAGACCACTTTGTGGGTTTCATATTTTATTATGCAAAACTTGGATTTATTAATGTGTAAATGTGTTGGTATTTTTTGTATACAAGGTATAATATAAGAAAGACTCTACCTCCTAAAATTCATGATAGCTTTCTACAAAATCTGAAAAGAAAACTAGGGATGACTGAATGACTAAAAACCGTAAAAACATTCTAGAACAAATTACTATGTGGTGGGATATAGACACTGTTATGACCAATGTGTAATACAGGTAAACATGATAAGTGGAAAATTGAGATGATGTAGATCATGATTTTGACATAATTGCCATTCTTTTATATTTTTATGTTTTTTTTTTGGACTGATGTAGGATCTACAGTCTTAGTTCTAGACACGTATGAGCAACTTTATAGTGCAAAATGCAATAATGAGTATGCCTAATGCAGATGATTTTGATAATGCAATGAGATGTGATGTAATAAAATGTAATATGATATTTTTGTCCTTTTGTTATTTTTATGATGGTTGAAAATGCAATGTGATGCAATATTTTTGTATTTTTTATTGATATATATGATGTTTTTTATTTTTGGTGATTTTTGAAGATGCAATGTAATGCAATATTTTTGTATTTTTGATTGATATATATGATGTTTTTGATTTTTTGATTGACAGATATATACATGTGACCAATGGGCTTATTGGGGGCCATTGGGGCATTTGGGGTGACCAAAGGGCTTATGGATGCCTTTGGGGATTTTGAGGTGACCAAAGGGCTTATGGATGCCTTTGGGGCTTTTATTTATTTTTTGGGTTGACCTAGACGGTTATAGACCACCTAGGAGCATTTTGGATTGACCAAGTGGGTTATAGGTACCCTTGGAGCATTTGGGGTGGCCTAAACAGTTATAGATCACCTAGGAGTATATTAGGTTGACCAAGTGGGTTAGAGATACCCTTGGAGCATTTTGGGGTGACCTAGATGGTCATAGACCACCTAGGAGCATTTTAGGTTGACCAAGTGGGTTAAAGGCACCCTTGGAGCATTTTGGGGTGACCTAGATGGTCGTAGACCACCTATAAGCATTTTAGATTGAACCACAACACTCTAAGCATGAAATGGCTGCAAGTGAAGGATGTTCAAGGGTTTAGGATCCTCCACGTCCTCAAGGCAGGCTAGGTGAAAATTTTTGGATCCAATATGACTAGTAATGACATAAGGACCTAACCAGTTTGCCACAAATTTATCTCGTAGATGGAGATGAAAATTAGAATTTTGTTGGTTCTATTTTAGAACAAGGTCACCAACTTGAAAATATCTAAGATAAAATTTCATATTGTAGGCTCGTTTAATTCACTCTTGATAAATGTGTAGGTGCTTGAGGGCATTAATACGATGTTTGTCAAGCAATGTAAGCTAATCGAGGTAAGCCTAATATGCGATGTTATTATCGATGAACTCCTACATGTATATGCATAGTGATGGGATCTCTAGCTCTAGAGGCATGACTACCTTGACATCATACACTAGAGAAAATGGGGTGCCCCTAATGGGCATTTGAATGCTAGTGCGGTAGGCCCATAGAGCAAGGGGAATTTGTGTGTGCCAATTGGTGTGATTCTCTTTGATAATTTTCTTGAGAATAACAATCAATATTTTGTTGGAAGCCTCTACCTACCCATTTTCTTGTAGATAGTAGGGAATCAAAAATTTGTGCTAGATATTATACTTTGCTATTAAAGCACATACATATTTATTCTTAAATGATGTCCCATTATCCAAAATTATTTTGGAAGGAATACCAAAATGACAAATGATATTTTACAATATTAACTCTGAGATGTAGGGTCCTATCATAGTGGCAAGTGGAATTGCTTCTACCCATTTTGTAAAATACTTAGTGGTTGTAATGATAAACATGTGATGGACCAAGGATGCAGGGGATATTTTCCCAATTAAATCTAGACCCCATTGCAAAAATTACCAAGCCAATTGGATTTGTTTTAATGCCTAGGAAGGTACGTGTGTCAAGTTAGCATGATGTTGACACTTCATGCACTTCCTTACAAATGCATAAAAATCTCACTTGAAAGTTGGCTAATAATATCCCATGTGAAGAATGCACTTTTCGATGGCCATTTCGCTAAAATGTCCACCACATGTACCATCGTGTCCTTGGGTGATTACCCAAGTCGACTCTTGATGTTCTAATCATTGAAGGAGAATCCCGTCGTAGCTCCAAAAATACATAATATCACATAGAAAGACATATTTTGTCACCTTCCATTTGAATTTTCTTTTAGTGGCATGCGATAATCTAGAAGGTAGATTACCAAACTTGAGATACTCTCTGATTTGTGTGGACCAGTCTTGTTGTGACAAAGCCTCGATTGCATGAATTACCTGTCCCTCTTGAAATTCATCCCAAGAAAATATTGAGTGGAAAAAAATTTGTATGAATAGCATTGTATTACTATCAAAAGGAACTTGAGGGAAAAAATTCCCCCAATCATCATGATTCAAGTGCTCTTGAAGGTGCGAGAATATTTCTTGATGAGGTTCAATTTGAATCAAGTGGACTTCCAGAGTGGCATGAGTATTCTCACATTCAACCATAAATTGTGAGAGTATTTTGACTGGAATGGTTGTCATATCATCGATAGGGTTCTACGAGATCAAGGACCATAATTAGGCCATAATATCCACAAATTTATTAGATGATCGAGGGAGCACCTCAATGTCATACCATTCAAAATTTTCTAGGAATTTATCCACAATGGATTTTTAGGCTTGCAAAACTAGGCACTTGAACTGGTAGATCCCTTTGACCTTGTTAACAATGAGTAAGGAATCACCAAAAATGCTAATCTTGGTGATTTTCATGGTGATAGCCATTTAAATACTTATGAGGAGGGCTTTGTACTCAACATTATTTTTGGTGCATGGGAAATCGAGTTTAAATGAAAAGGGTATGGGAGCCCCATACGACGTAAAAACATGATTCCTGTGCCACCTCCTTGCTCACATTTGAAGCCATTGAAAAATAGAGTCATATCTACCTACGACTCAGGATCGTTAGAATAAGACGATTCTAATATTTGGAAGACTCCATCATAGGGAAGTTCCATGCTAAGAGGTTGATCATCCTAGAGAGGAGCCACTGTGAGTTGATCGATGATGACCTGACCCTTGATTGATTTTTATCCAATGAATTCTATGTCAAACTCCATTAACAATATGATCCATTTTACCATGTGATTGCTATGATAAGTGTGACTCATCATGTATCACAATGGATTTTCTTTCGATACAACATACATGGTATGGCTAAGCATGTAATGTCATAGCTTCTTGGTGGCAAAAACCACCGCTAGGCATAAATTATCCACATATGTGTACTTGATCTAATAACTGACTAGGGTGCGACTGAGATAGTAAGTAGCCTGTTCCTTATGCAATTCATTGTTTTGGGCTAACATGACATCCAATGCAAATCTCAATGGCTGAGATGTATAAGTGGAATGACACTCCTAGTCAAGGCAAAGCCAACACTGGTGGTGAAGCTAGGTACTATTTTATTCCATAAAAGGCATCCTAACACTCATCATCCCAATGGAATGTGACCCCCTTGTGCAATAACTTATTCATGGGTCGACACTTGTTCGACAATTGCACTATGAAGCATTTTATGGACGCGATCTTGCCCTATAGACTTCAGAGCTTCTTGATGGTAGTTGGGAGAGGCATATTGAGGATGACATTGACCTTGTTGGGGTCCACTTTGATGCCTCATTTAGAAACTATAAATCCCAAGAGCTTTCCAGATGTGACACCAAAGATGCACTTCTTTGGGTTCAGTATCATATTATGCTTGATAAGATGATTGAGGACTTTGTGCAAGACATCGAGATGGTCATGGCATAACAAATATTTAGCCAATAATTCATCCATGTAATATTCCAAAATCTTATGCATGTAGTCATGGAATATGTATGTCATGGCATGCTGGTAGGTGGCACCAATATTTTTAAGGCCAAAAGGCATGACCTTATAGCAAAATTTTCCCCAAGGTGTTGTGAACACTATTTTGAGCTGGTCCTCCAGGTTGATATGAATCTGATTGTACCTAGAGAAGCCATCCATAAGGGATAAAATTTTGTGGCCTGCTATGGAATCTACTAAGGCATCGATGCTCAAAAAAGGAAAATCATAGTTAGGACTCGCTTTGTTTAGGTCTCAAAAATTGGTGCAAATGTGAATCCTCCTGTCAGGCTTCTTGATGGGAACCATGTTGGAAAACCATGGTGAATAGTCTACTGAAATGACAAACTTGGCCTCCAAAATATTATGTAGCTCATATTTGACCATTAATACCACTATTGAATGCATATTTCTTAGCTTTTTCTTGACAGGCTTGGCCTTGGGATCAAGCGTCATATTATAGGTGACTAGATTTGGATCCAGTCCTGGTATGTCTTGTAAGACCGTGCAAAAACTACATTCTTCTCTATGAGAAGGGTTATGTAATCGAGTTTCTATTCAATGGATAGACTTTCCCCTAACTTGATACATTATGGGTTTTTTGGATCTGAGCCGATATCTCTATCAGTCGTAGGCTCGATTGACATATGCGACCCTTCCTCCAACTGGTGGGGAGTAGGGATCAAATAGATATCATCAGCTAGATTTAAATCATCAATGGGAACCTCAGGTTCCTCCTTAGCATGGAAGACATCATGAGTTAGCCTTGTAGATAAATAAAATAGCTATAGCATCTCATCACAAGGCCAGTACTCAAAAGACGAGGGAGGTGAATCTTCTTGATAAAGTCGATTACCCCTAAGTCAAAGTATAATGGCTTCAATGGGTTATTTGGATCTTGCAGGGGCTTGAACAGATCTATAGAAATCATATTTATCGATGGATGATTTTTCCTATGTTTTTGATGGTGTTCACAAACCTTTGGATGTTGCAAGACCTAAGGAGATAGTTGTGGGGGCGATGGAATGTGATGTAGATCACGTTACACTAGCAACACCAAACAAATGATACACAGGTATTTATCCTTTGAACCAGTCAAATAATCCAACCTTTCATTACTTTCATGCCAAAAAAAAAATAAGGATACAAGAGAGAATCCCCTTTACAATTTTGAAAATTCCCTCAAATACCCTATTTTCCCTTTTTCCCACCTAAAACCATTCAAATTGAAATTTGAATTTTGGGGGCAACTTGTTGAGGTCATAACTTCGCACTCGTTGATCCGATTGACTATTACAACATGTTTTCAAAAACAACATGAAATGAGCTAAGCGGGGTGAACCTTGGCTCTTCGTACCAAGGCTCGCGTCTAGCCAGAAATCCTCAAATTCGACCTCTAAGACCTTCAAAAATCTCCTACAGGTAAAACTAGTTTTAATAAAATAAAATAAAATAATTACAATTTTTTTTTTTTTTTGGGGTGATGCAAGATCACTCTTACACCACTGGATGCTCCTACATCAGAATGACTAGTAGTGGTCAATGTGGCTATGCGTAATTTTGATCCTCTAGAGGTAGAATTTGTCACCATATGGGATGATGTAATGGGAACATGCACAGATAGAATTCATCCTCATCATCTATAGGGATGACTTGAGGGCCTTCTCCATCTGAACTATCAGAGTTCATGGGCACGACTCCATAATCCGACTCATCATCTGATGTCCACTCAAAAGCGGTCTTAGATCTTCTTCCTCACTGTCATGGGGAAGAGTACGTGAATCTTCACCTATCTCGTAAGAGTGAATGTCATTGCAAGGTGGTTCATCATATCCCAAGGGCATAGGAAAGTAGTACCCTAGTGAGTAGATGTGATTGGGGTTGGTGAAAGGATCTCATGCGAGCTCATCTCAAAAGTTGAGTGTCATGTGCTCCAAGTTATCTGCCAAGATGTCAAGGGACAAAGGCATGTTGTGTCCCAAGCTAGAATTATCATAAGGCATTTGATATTATTTCTGGTAGGGAACTCGAGTGCCCTACTAATATAGGCCCAAACCATAACCATGATAATTACATAGGTCAAGTTACTTTAGAGTGAAGTTAGGGTTGGACAAGTAGTTAACATCTTATCTGAAGGGCTCTTCATCTTCTTCCTACTATAGATAAATTTTGATACCATAGTAAAGGCCCCCATAGATGAATTTTTTTTTATTATAGGGGAGGCAAAGAGGCATGATGGTGCTTATGGGAATACGATGTCGACCCATGTCTTGCACCGACTCTATAGCAAGGGTGGTTGTAACATTCCTAACCGTGTACTTGATGATGCCTAAAAATACCTCATTATTGCACAATGTTTGACATATAAAAATGTGCCATATTACCAAACATGAAAAATTTAATTTCTAAATAGTTGATTATAATATATTATTTTTTAAGTGTTTGCATGATTTTATGTTAGGAACACTATATCTCTGTTTTTGACTATTTTCAGCATTTTATGACTGATTTTTCTTGATTAAGTAGCAAATAAAATTTGCATTTCAATTAGCCAAATGTGGTATGCTGATATAAATTAACTTTAAAATGGTTTTTGAATGTTTTCTTGCCCTTCAACTTGTTTGAAATCCACATTGGAGCCAAATTTTCAAGACTATCATAAATCTGAAAAATCTGTAGAAAACAGCCATATAAAAATCAGCAAGTTGTCACTTTATAGGAAAACCTTGAAGTTCTCAAGAAAAGCATGAGAAAATGGATGGAATAAGTTCATAACGACTAAATAAGACATATGACCTATTTATAATAATTCCCACATGGTCTAAATAGGCAGCAACAGGATATAACAGAGCAGAGACAATTGTGCAGCACTATTGCACTATTTCAGCATAGTTACATGGTGAGTGAAGTGTATAAATTCAGTAGAAACTTGATGTACTCCTTAATTTTGATATTTGAATGATTTTACTATGTTATAATTTGTTTTAATTTTTAATAAATACAAATAATTTTCAACTATGCAGCAAATCTAGAAAATGTAGTAATTTACCATGTAAATTCTAGCCAGCTGCCAATGAATGGTAGGGCCTAAAATTTACCAATAGAAGAAGATAAAAATGGTTGGGATCACCTCTTGGAAGCTATATTAAATTATATACTTGAAATAAATATCCAAAATAGACACTCTGAATGCATTTTGAGCATAAAGTGCACCTACAGCTAGTTATTCCAAAGATCTTCGAAATAATAGGGAAACACACTTCTTTTTTAATATCTTCAGTTTCTAAGTGATTGAAAAGGTAAACTAAGGTTGAGGGAATATAGTAAAATATTTCTATAGCTTTCCCACCATTCCTTTCTGACCAAAAGACACAGCTCATGAGGAAATATCAATTGATGTAATTGATCTTGTCCTGAAATAGACCCAGATTAGTTGCAAAATATTAGGAAATGATATTTTAAAGTGGATAAAGGTGTGCAAGATATTTATAAGACCCCTAAAATGTACTCCTAACATTTAATATGCCTTCTAAGGACCAATGACCATTGTTGCAGCATAAACTATCCAAAATAGCACATATTTTAGATCCAAAATTATTATCAAATCATTATAAAATAGCAAATAGGTTGATTTTAGCAAGAGATATATTGTAATATTTTATTATAAATAACATAGCTCCATTATTTTTTGAGCTAATTAGGAAGTATAATAGATTAGATTAGTTAGTAGTGTTTGGCACTGAATTACACCAAGTTTTCACTCGGTACTATGACTGTCTATCTTCCTAATTTCTATTCATACTTACACCTGATAGTTGCAGCTTATCACTCAACATTGGATGGACCAAAACAGAGTTTCTAATACACCCTCCAGAGTAGGTTGGTTGCTTGTCAACTTAAGTAGGGTGTTGACATAATTATGCTCACTTAGGGTTTGAAGTTTAGGGTAAGAAAAGGCTAGGGTTAGAGAAATGTGAACAATAACTCAGATCAACATTATCACAAATTGAATGACTCTTCATTAATTAAAGCACATAAAGAAATATTGCAAACAACGATTTGAATATCCAGATCTAGATTCTATAGAAATTAAAGCACACAAAGAAATATTGCAAACAACGATAATAGAAATAAAAGAATTCACCAATATCTAGATTCTATAGAAATGCACTTTCTAACAATAAAGATCAAACTCAGAAGTAAATTTCAATTACTTTAACATCTAGTAATCCATTCATTTGGCACAAACTAACCACTTAAGTATTCATAGAAATATAGCTAAAGAATTCGAACCTCTAATATCAAGCATTAAGATACAAATTTTGAGGTGAAGATCAACGTAATTCTTCTTCCATTAGCTCTTGGGAATATTTACAGTAGCATAGGCAAACACACTAGAGCCAAACCTTTAAAAAAGAGGGTTCAATCTCTACTTATAGTTTTGCAAAAAATAAAATTTACTAAGAACATTACAAAGATTTATTTTTATAGCCTAGTAGAGAATTCTTGCTGGCATTTGCTTACTGGTACATCTTTCGAGAAATCTGCTGAAAATGGTCTGCCATGGTAGCTCGAGGCCTTTGCAACTTGCTGGTTGTTCAGCACAACTAGAGTCCAGGCCATTGGAAATAACATATCATTATTGATTCTTCTTGGATACTGTCTATCATTGTCGATCCGTAACCACCTCTGGTTTGGATTTCTTGAAAACCCTTGATGATTCAACTTCCTCTTCCAACTAGATTTTCCAATTATGGTGAAGAAACATCCCTAAATACCTCATATTTTTTGATGCAATATCCATTGTTGATCTCCCTTATTATATGATTCTAATTAAATCTAATAAAATCTTATTACAATGGTAGGGAGAAACGACACCATTCCACTTTAAAATATTGGTGGCATCATCCTTCTATCTCAAAAACTACGGAATCACCAATCTGGCTCCCAAATTATCTAAAAACTAAGCAATATTGAATCCATTCTTTGTTTATCCATAAGGTGCCTTCCAATCCACACAAAAATATTTATGACATCACTCATTATTTATGACTTTTGTGGATTCTATTCTAGGATGAGTAAGTGCATTAGCATATGATTGTCAATTTGGACCCGTCATAGTGCAGTGTGACCTTTTCTCCATTCCATACTATACTCAGAATAAAACATTCCACCTCATCACCATTCCAGAAAGGATAAGTAAAAATCACCTTTAGTCATGAATCTGCATCTGCCTTATCCATGACATTCCACCTTGTCACCATTCTGGGCATAAATGATCTATGGGTTCTCCGAAATCAGGCCTTCCATTACTTATTTGCACATGAAATTTTTCAAAATATTAAGTGGTCACCAATCCAAAATTTTTAATTGCTGGCATAATTTCCTCTTAAAAATTTTTACGAATTTGAGAGGCGTTGCTAGTCCAAAGCCAAACACAAAGGAAATCTCCTAGAATCACTTCAAGCATGAAAATACTCTAAGTTTCAAGTGGAATTATGCTTCCTATTGTGAATACACTCCAAAATACATGGTAGGGTGTGTGGAATGAAGACCTTCTCAATTAGAAAAAACATTCAAATTTTTCCTAAGTATGTGGCCATTTTGGGCCTACATTTTGGCGCCTCTCGAGTGGGTTTTCTCACAAAACCAATCGAACTCAGAGTCTTATCCATTGGGCCTTGGAGTGAAACATACTTATCTTCAAAATATATTTTATAGAATAAATTCTATATAACCACTACTCTTTGAAAATTTTGATAGTCTGCCTAGAGATTAAAGGTTCATATCGAAGTGGTGCAAAAAAATATATAAAAATTTACTTGCTCATATAGAGACTGTGTCAGAAATATAGATCTTGCCACTGTCTTCAAAAACTAGACACAGATTTGCTCCTTTTATAAGGCCTCATTTCAATAAATGCCTTCACATATAGTCCATTTCTCTTCTACCTCTATAGGCTTCATGCCTTTATTGCTTACTTCTAACAATTGTGAGAGTCAAAACAAAAAATACAAAACTTATGCATATGTACAAAACAAAAATGAACTAAGTGTGAGCTCCTACTAGGCTTGTAACTAATATACCCATATCCCCTTCTTCTAGAACCTCTTCTTCATTTTCTTCTTCTTCTCCTCTTATTCTGGAGTAGGTGTTTTTCGACTTCTTTCTCCAGGAGTATCTCCAAACAACTAAACCATCAATTCCAAATATTGTAGGGATTGTTCCCAGATTTATTCAAAGGGATTTGATGTTTTCTTGAGCTTATTATAGACATATTGTAGCTCTCAAATGTCCTCATAGTTGGAATAATTCCCTCTATTCACCATATCTTCCATGAGATCTCTCAAATAGGTAAAATCCATGATCAATTGGACTTGTTCTTGGGGTAGTGGCTCTTCCAGAGAATCTATTCTAGACTCATCCTGCAAATTATCCTTAATGCTCTATTGGATCTCTTCCATAGATAACAAGTTGTGATCCTCCCTCAAAGTCCTCTAAAACCAACCTAAATAATTTCCTTATTCAATTCAACAACATCCTTTATAACCTTTTCAATCCTATCAAATAACAGCCAGGCTCTTTGAAGTGCCCTATGATTTTTAACCACTATCCTGGCAGCAACTCTAGAGAGATTCCATTATTTATTAGAAATAGGTTTAGTAGAATTATTGAGTCTGCTATCCACTAATCTGTACATTTATTCTGTTAGAATCACCATAGGTTGCAACTCTCCAATGATTTGATCTAGCTCTTTCTAAATAGTGGAGAGTAGGTGGCTGACATCATCGAGATAATCAATCATAAGTTGAAGACCTGAATATTTTTCCTGGACCTCAGAAAGTAACTTCTTCCTAATCCTTTTCAACTCATTCTTAGAAAATCCTAATGGTTTAGCTTTCTCAATTTGCAACTGATGCTTTAAATTCTGAATTTCTTTTACTTGATCTTCATTCAACTTCTTTTGCTCCTCTAATTGGTCCTTCAACCTTTTGAAATTTCTATTACCAACCCTTAGCCTCTTTTCTCAGAGCATTTTCTATTTCTTTTTTATCATTGAGACTCTTCTTAAGCTTTTCAACCTGTTTTCCCAACTTATCCACCTTCTCTCTGACTAAATAATTTTCACATAGAAGGTATCTATGTGGGCTTTGGCTATAATTAGCTCATCTTCCTCAGGAAGCTTATCAATATCTTTTGTGACCTCCTCCACTCGATAATATTGAATAGTCATCTTAGTTTCAGGTTTTATCACTAGTGGAGTCATAGATATTGATATTATTTTTCTAGAAACAAGATAAAAATACATGCTTCTTCTTCTAACAACCATGTTGTTGGAAGGCTTAGTAAGTTTTTTGCCTAATAATAATTTATACTCTGAGTGGTTGCCTATTATTTTGGTATAGTAACTGGTTGTAAAGGACCAACAACCAGGGGATATGATGACACTATAAATGAAATGATGGACTAAAATGTTGATGATGGGGGTGTAGATATAGTTACAGTAGCCTCTATGATAATAGTGGACTCTATAACTACTATTGTTGTTTTTCTGGTAGACTCATGGAAACTGATGCAATACTAACAATCATATGGATGGATAAAATTAGAATACAGTATCCCATTGATGGTGGTGATAAAAAATATGGAAGTAAAATGATGTTATATGAGGGAGTAGGAACATTTGATGCTAGAGATGGGATTTGAGGTGGCTGTGAGGAAACAAGAGTAACTTGTACCTTCGTGGCTACTGATGACTTATACTATGAGTGGCTACCTATTATTTTGGTACAGTAACTAGTCCTAAAATATCAACAACCAAGGGAGATGATGACACTAGAAAAAAAAGGGTGGACTGAACTGTTGATGATGGGGGTGAAGATATAGTTACAGTAGCCTCTGTGATAATAGTGGACTCTATAACTATTGTTGTTGTTTTTTTTGGTAGAATCATGGAAACTTATGCAAGACTAACAATCATATAGATGGATATACTTGGAACGTAGTGTCCCATTGATGGTGGTGATGAAAAATATGGAAGTAAAATGATGGTATATGAGGGAGTAGGAACCTTTGATGCTAGAGATAGAATTTGAGGTGGCTGTGAGGAAATAGGAGTAACTTGTACCTTGGTGGCTACTGATGACTTATGTGGAGGACTATGAGAGAGATGAGGTAAACTTGTCATGTTTCCTTCATTAGAAAGGGTGGGATATTTCTTTTGGTAATCATGAGGATGAAGAGGAGAAGAGGTATTATAAGCCATACCTTCATCTACCGATGTAGGGTGTTCTTGTTCTATCTCCATATATTGTTGTTGCTCTTGATCAATCAATTTTTTTATAGCAAAATCAGCTACCTCTTTAGCAATCTTCTCCATATCTATTTTTTGCTTCTTTGAAATTTCTCTCCTATCTCTCCAGAACTCTCTTAGTCCTCCTATGAACCAATTGAAAATTAGTCATCTCATTCTCAAAATATTCCTCCAACTCATCTTCTTGCACTACTCTAGAAAGTAATGATTGTTCAAAAATAGGTCGTAATTCAATTGATGATACAGGGGTAAAATAAATGGGTTTGTACTTAAATCTTTCATCCTTTTCTTTCTAGTTGATATCTATATCTAGAGGTTGTGCTCCCAAAGCTAAGCATTTAGGCCTAGACGTTGTTTCAATAACTAGGGTACTAACAAATTTTTCCTTAGAATATTGCATCTTGCTCATCAACTGAGCTCCCTTAGGAAACGTTTCCACCTGCTCAGTGGTAGGATGAAAGGTCTTCAGTACTTCAGCTGATGTCAAGGGAGTTCCTGGTTCTTATATATGAGCCTCATGATTTGTAGGTGGAGGGAGGGATTCAGAACTAGATTGAGGTTTTTCAATCGTTAACACTATGTTTCTGACATCCTTTTGTTTCCAGGTTCCAATGTTTTTATTATATCTCCTTGAAAATTCTTTATCAATATTCATTCCAAACTTGGACTTAGGCTTTCCAATTTCAATCCTCATTCTCCACAAATCGGTTATCTTTGCTACATTCCATGGTCCCTTTTCCTCCTCTTCTTATTCCTCTATGATCTCTTCTTCAGGAGAAGGATATTTTTTCTTTGCAGAATTAGCCTTAGGTGGAGGATCCTTTTTCTTTGATGATTCAACCTCAATATTTTCAATTGTAGCCTCCGTAATCCGATGACTTGGCTTATGGTCAGGATTAAAATCAAAAAATTGCTCATAAAAATCCAACCATGGAGGTAGTTGACCCATATTTGAGATATTCCATTCTAAAAGAGTTTTCTCATCATTGTTTCTACCTTTTTTTAAATTATCTCTGGGCCTCCTTTCAAATTTATAGGCTTTAGGTCCTTTTAGGGTTTTATTTATTATAGTAAAAATAACATTAGGGTCATAACTCCATCTTTAGGGAATATAAAAAAAACCTAACCTATCAGGGTATTGGCAAATTTTTTGGATCTACCCCTTCTTGGTGATGGTAATGTCATCCATAGTGTGGTGGTTAAGTCAAGACTTCCTCTTTCTCCCAGAACCATAGTTTGCATCAATATACTCTGCCTGCCTCAGGTATTCCAAAGAAAAAATATTTTTGTTACAAATTGGGATAGGATAAAAGGTTTACCCATTAAACCATACAGTATTATTACTGTGACCTTAGTCAACAAATACCAGTCTCCTTCTTCTGCATCCTTTGTTCTCAAAATCTACTCAGTTAAAGGTGGTAACCTAGGGAACTTACCATACATTATTTTTAAAGCAAGTCACAAAAATTCCAAATTGAATCTATAATAGGACTCACTGCTCCTCAAATGGCTTATCCAATAATAAATTGGTAAGGGCTCCCCATCATTGGTTTTATCCTTAACCAGAATCCATGATATTTTTTCTTTGGTGGCAACATATAACATCACATCAGACTTGATAAATATCTAAAAATAGGAGCATAAAAACCCCTTTTCATGCTTACTAGCTGCTCATGTATCCTCTGTGTGAGAAAATTTTGCCAATCAAAATAAATCGCTCATCCATTTCTTTCCCACATCCTTCTCATACATTCTTTCGTTAGAAATATAGTATGCTGTGGAAATTTTCCAGCCATGTTCCATTCTATTAGAATATAAACCCTCCATGCAAGCCAACATAGAAAAAAGGACGGGGTTTGCAAACTTGTCAATAGAGATAGGAACCTCAGGAAATATTTCCTTAGGCTTAATATTAAGCTATTTATAAACCCAATTTTTAAATGACTCATCGTCATTAAATCGCTTTTCTGTTGTGTAAAACCCATTCTAATCAATGACCCTAAACAACTTTGGCATTACTGGTGGGTCAGAACCTAGGGCAAAGAGTCTATGACAAAAGGAAGCGGTGGCATTGAAAAGAATTTTGCCCTTAGAGGTTTTTACTACTTTAGCCAATGGGTCATTGAACTTAACTATGGCAGCTATCAAATCAAGGCATGAATGAACAGAATCACAAATATAAAAAAATAGATAAGAAAGAACAATACATCTAAATTATCATTAACATTCCTCATTAGCCTAGTTCTTTCTATGAGGACTATTTCTATGTCCACCACAGCTTCAACATTGTTGAGATATGGTGCCACCACCTTCTTCTCCAGAGTCTCAAACTCCTGAACATCTTCTGAAGATTCAGTGGGTGATTTTTTAGGGGCCATTTCGATAGTAGCAAGACTTCATTCTCCCTACAATTTGCAGTAAGTTATTTATAAATTCACTCTACCTTTTACCACTATGAGGATGCAAATCGATGCCAAATGAGCATTGTGTATGTCTTTCATAACTTTTTATTTTTTTGGAATGCGTGTATCCTCTACCATTAATACAACTACTATGCAACCTTATCGTTGGCATACTTTCCAACTTTTAATCATTCCCTTCGACAGCTCAATGGTGGCACTATGTCTTTTCGTTGGTCAAAATTTCAAATTGCACTACCACATCACTACACCCCTTTGGCTACTCTCGGGTCATTGCATGAGTTTTTTAGCATTGAATGCGAGATCATTCTCTAGTTTCCACGTGTCATGATCAGAATTGCTTCTTGGTTTCGCTCCAATTTTGAAACCAGTGGCTTAAGAAAATTTTTGGATCCGCAAATACTTAGAACCTTTTAGGCATGACTTTCCATATTGATTTCACTCTAGTAGCATTGGCTTTAGAGGTTCCCGGTTTGGAACGCATTTTAATTTATTTTGAATAAAGACTCATCATTTCGCTAGAATCTCAGTGGATTTTCAATGTGGATTTGAAAGCACATGTCATTCCAGAGAGCTTCTCATAGAATTGAGTGCGAAATGAAATCATGTTGTGCACTTAGTCATTCTTGCAAAAAAAATTCCTTTTTCAAGAGTTTTTTAAGAGAACTGATTACAAAGTGCAAAAAGAAATTAAAGTACAAAGTGCAGAAAGGAGGAAAATAATTATACAATGTATATACATATGTTACAAAAAAATCAATCCTTACACATAGTAGAACTTGAGATGAAAACCATTCACTGGAATTGGTTGTATTTTTCCCTCTAGATATTCTATCTAGAATGCATTGAACTCCTTAGCATCTATTATTCTGAAAGGACCATACCAAAAAGAATCAAAATTTTCATGCTTGTCTTGATTTGCTCCATCAACATTCCACTTGAGAAATGAGTCTCCAATATGGAATTTCTTAAATGTGGCCTTATTATAAAACCATGCTTTAATGTCTGATGAATGCTTTTGAAAACTGTTATATGCCTAAGCTCTACTCTCTTCTAATTTCAATAAATGTGTCAATCTCATTTTCATAAGATCTTCTTCTAACTCTTCCCCTGAATTGACAAGCTTGAGTGCTAGGATCTCCAAATGGATTGGTAACACTACCTCCTTGCCATACACTAGTTCATATGGGGAAGTATTGATGGAATTATTAATAGTAATATTGTCTGCCCATAGATCTTGGTCCAATAATAGGTTCCAGCTTCTTTTATTACCTTCCAGTGATTTCCTTAAAATCCTTAACAGGTTTTTGTTGGTAGATTATGCAAGTCCATTACCCTTTGTATAATAATTAGAATTATTTTTAAGAGTAATGCCATAATTACTAGCAAACTCAATATACTTGGCTCCTATGAAATATGGGCCATTGTCACTCACAAAATCTTCCAAAACTCCAAATATTGAAATCAAATTTTCCATAAAATTGATCACAACATCTTGATCTGATTTCTTGGTAGGAATAGCTTCTACCCATCTGGAGAGATAATTTATGGTAGTTAAGATACAATTATGTTCTTCTAAGGAATTAGGGTTGATAACCCCTATGAAATCTAGTCCCCATTGTTGAAAAGGCTCTTCAACTTGAATGGGCTTGAGGGGGATGAAGCATTTCTTGTCCTTCCCACATATCTCTAACATTTGTCATAAGCCCGGGTGATTTTAAAAGCATCAATGAATATAGTGGGCCAATAATAACCTACTCTTATGATTTTTAAATCTATAACCCTACCTGAACTATGTTCATAGGCTGATCCTCCATGGAATTCCTCCATGACCCTTTTTTGTTGGTCATCCTTTAAGCATTTTAGATAATTCAATTCAAGTTTATTTTGTATAAGCCCTTTGGTAGTAATACATATTTCAAAGCATAAGTATGTATCTTCTCCTTTGGTAAGAACTTATATTAAAGGGGCATATTCCACTCCAGAAATACCTAATCATCTAGTCAATCCAATCAGAGTCTTATGTTTGTATTATTTCAACCTAATTTTCTTCTGCTGCCTCACAAGCTGTTACTTCTGCCAATGTTGTAGCTTCTGTTAATCTTTGGCATAAAGCCCTACATCTTACTAGATTAGTGGGGTGTATTTCTACATCATATTCTTATATTTTTGTAATACAACCAGATATTTTATCTCCTAGATCACCCTGAAGTATAAAACTTCTCACATATAGATGGACCACATATACCAGGGTCTTGCTCTATACCAAATACTTCTTGAACTTATTTAGTGAATTCATCACAACAAATACTTATCTTTAAATAAAGTTGTATTTGACCTAATAATTATGGAGTGTATAGCTCCAAAATAACACAAGATGTTCCTCCCCTTAATCATCTTTTTGAATGAGCACTAAAGTGTAACTTTCTTCAGCTCCATATGCATAGAGAAAAAAATATTTTCTGAAATTTGGGTTTACCAATACTGGGACCATTGCAATGTATTACTTGATAATCTCAAAAGCTTATTTTATGACTTTAGTCCACTTGAATTCAGTAATTTTCTTGAGTAGCTAAGATATAGGTCTTAATTTCTATGCAAAAACAGAAATGAATTTTTTGACAAAATTGATTTGGCCTAGGAAGACTGCAATGCTGTCTTATTTTTAGGAAAAGTAAGAGTGAGAATTGATGTGATTCTATCTGGATCTATGGCCATGCCATATTTTGAGACCACATGACCTAGTAGCTTTCCTTCATGGAATGCAAAGAATGACTTCTTAGGATTGAGTGAAATACCAAATTCTCTATATTTTTGAAAAACTTACTCTAAGTGTAATAGATGGTATTTTATATCATGAGAAAACACAGTCATGTCATCCAAAAAATCAGAATAGCCTTGTTTATCATTGCTTCAAAGGTATAGTCCATAGCTCTTTGAAATGTGGCTCCTGCGTTGGACAACCCAAAAGGCATTCTTTGGTAGGAAAATGTACCCCACTTTGTGGTGAATGTTGTTTTATACTAATCTTCATATTTCACCCAAATTTGGTTATATCCATAGTAACCATCCAATAATGAGAATTTTTCTGCTCCTACCACTACCTGCAATATTTGATCAATATTAGGGAGAGGGTAGTGATATTTAAGGGATGCTTGGTTTAGATTTTTGAAGTCCACACACAAGCGTATATCCCTATTCCTTTTTCTTACGGGTACCAAATTGGCTACCCAAGTATAATGTTTTATTAGGTATATGATCTTAGACTTTAATAACTTTAAGAGCTCCTCTCTCATAATGGCTTCAATCCTTGGATTGACTGGCCTCTGTTTCTGCCTAAATCGTTTTGCATCAGGCTCTAGTTCAATAGTGTGTTGGATAACCTTTTTATCATACACCTTGAGATATTCATATGACCAAGGTACAATGTCTTGGTATCTTAAGAATAGATCTTTGATATCTTCTACTTAGGTGAACATCGGATTTTGAATTGAGATTTTTATCTTTTCCAATTTCAATTTTTTATAGATTTTTTCGTTGACCTTCATGGATTTGGTCTTTTTTCTATCCTCATTATCGAACAAACTCTCAAGGGTGACCAACCATATTGTGATATGATTGTTCCTTAGTTGGATAATGTACTGCTAATCAATTTCATTTGAATCCTCCTCTTGGATAGTAGAGAGACATGCCTCTCTCACCAAAAAATCAACTATTTGTTCATCACTTTCAAAAGCCTGCCAAAAAATCTGCTTGTCTAGTACTACAGGTCTGAAAATCATTCTAATTCTCTTGGTCTTATTGATTCCAAAGTCTATTGAAGGGTTTAAGTTAGCTCCCTTTATTGCTAATGAATCAAACAAATTATTCTTTTCTCTGGGAATAAAATTCAAATCAAAGGCATCAAAATATTCCATTAAATCCCATACCATGTTTCTATAAGCTTTTAAGTAATGGTGCTTACTGCTGCACCTATTTCTTACTTTATGGACTATTAGCTTATAATCACCATATATATTCAAAATATTAATGCCCATACTTTCTGCTTGTATCAATCCTAGACATAGGGCCTCATATTTTGTCGCATTGTCAGTACATGACCATGTCAGTATGTAAGCAAATTTTTTTATACCTTATTATTTGGATTGTAGGACCACACTAGATCCTGCACCATTTAGGTATTTAGCACCATCAAAGTGTATGATCCAAGTTTCTTTCTCTCTTAGATACTGGTTGGATATAGCAAGGATTTTTTTCTCTAATTCTATTAAGATGTTGTATGTTCCCATACTATTTCTAAATTGATTGTAGTCTTATCTGAAAGGCAACTCATCTTCTATTTCCAATTATTCAATGATTTCCGCCAGCTCAAATTCCTCCAAGGGATTAAGATTACACATATCTTCTTCAATATTTTCAATGTGATAAGCTACTAGTTTTTCAAGTTTTGTCCTTATCCTTTGTCCTTTTAAAGGGATTACCATGCTAGAATAATCCATATACATACATCCCCCTAGATTTGCAGTAAAATCTCTTGAAAGACACAATCCAAAATAGGGTTCTAAGTCAACCACAACTATTTCTTGAACTATTGTCACCTCAAGGGTTCTATGCAACCTCATCGGTACATCTTTAATGATCCCAACTATCTTGATAGGTGTTCCATCTAGTTGTAATACTCCAAGACAGATCAGGTATACTCCATACCCATATCCTCACAGACTACTTTAGGTATAATTGTAGTTGATGCTCCTGAGTCAATCATACAATTTTGGACTACCCAACCTTCCATTATTAGGGATATATAGAAAGGTGGAGGTTTATTATTTAAAACAATAGGTGTAATTTCTTTCTTTTCTGCTAGCATACTAAGGATTGTTGTGGCCAATATACTCTGAGGAGTTTTTTTGAGAGAAGCCTTAAGCAGGTCAATCTAACCAGGGATGAATAGAGTGTCATACAAGCTAGATTTTTATGGGATACTTTTCATTTCTTCAATAATGTTGTATTCAAACTTAGTCAAGGAGACCAAGAAAAATCTAATTAATATGTCACAAATTATTGAGAAAATTCCTAGTAAGTTTGAATACAACTTAGGGTAGCTTTTTAGAAAATTTCTAGTGTCATACAAATTATTGATAAAATTCATTTCTTCAATAATGTTGTATTCAATAATTCCTTTTCCTCCCCTTATTTCTCAATCATCTTAGGAATTAAATTATTAGTAAGATATAGCCTGAGGTATGGCATTCATTTGTGCTAATATGAGAGGATCAGTTGTGTTCCATCTAGGATACTTCTGTAATGGCTGATTGGGAGGCCCATTTTGTGCCATATTTCATGACAGGTTTTTTTGTAATTTTGTTGCAGTAGAATTAATAGATTGCTTTTCAAATTTTATTTTCTTGTTTTAAGTTTGTGTGATGTTATTTATATTTTTATTATGTTTATATGCAGTATTTGTGTGTGTGTTAGCTGAAAATTAGATTAGACATTTGTTTCTCTTGTTTCCTTTGCTTTCTATGTTCCCCTATTTTTATGTTTTAGCAACTTTCAATTTTTAGCAAATTTCATTTTGCTGTCAATTCCTGTAGTAGAAGCTTGATGACCTTTACATTGACAGGTGTTTTTAGAATAAGTTTTGTTTCCAAGAATCATTTCAATTTTGGAAGAGTAAACTAGGTTTCAATTCTGTAAGTGTAATTTAGGATTTCAATTTAGCAACATTTTAATTTTGTTATTTCAATTTTGAAAAAGTAAATTAGATTTCAATTCAACAATTTTAAATTCTTGTACTTATAGTTAACTTTCAATTTCTGCAACTTAGAATTAGTTTTCAATTCTTGCAAGTATTCATTCTGTAGGCTAGGTTTAGTGTGACACCAATAGGATAAACCAATATTTATTTCACCCAATAAATGCTTGAATTATACTTTACCCTAAATTTCTATCATAAAAAACCTTGTACACCACCTCGGATATCATTAATGACACACATAAATGACACACATAAGATTAAATGATGTTATTAATGACACACATAAATACTCCCCCAATCTAGTGGAAGCCAAGTGCATTGTGACCTAAGGCTATGGATAGAAGAGGGATGAGAGTGAGATCTAATCTGATTCATCGTTTATCTCATGTGGTAACTCGTCATCTACTTGGTTAGGAACCTCCTCCATGGAGATGGTGGATATGATCGGTTGGGCCTCCTCAATAGGTCATTTATCCAAGTTCCTATGAAAAGGGTCCATAGGTACATTGGGCATATGGGGGGGTGCTGATGATGTGGATGGTATGGCCTACCATGGCAATAAATTCAAACCTTGGCTAGATCTATTCGGTTGAAAATTTATATGAGTTGATGGTAAGGTTGACTCAGGGAGCTACTGCACCATATTACAATACTTGAAGGGCTCTAGGTTTGTAGGGATGACATGAAATTGCCTTCTTGAGTGTACTTAAGGCACTAGTGAGTTATGTAAGGGACACACTTCATATCCCTGACCCATGGTCTACCTAACAGGATATTGTATACCATCTCAACCTCTAGGATGTGGCACAGCGTCAGGATGGTCTTTTCCCCTACCTGAATAGGTAGTACGATCATACCAACCATTGAGCATATGGCATCATTAAAGGCTTAGAGGGTGTAGGTAGATGTGATAATGTGGGATGTTGGGAGCTTCAAATGCTTGAGAGTTGTTGTTGTGATAATATTTTTAGATGACCCAATGTCTATCAACACTCTCTTGTATGGCATTTCATTCACACATGTGACGATGTGCAAAGGGGGATCTACCATATCATTTGGAACTATTTTAAGCTTGTCTTCTCGAAAGGTAATAATTGGTTACATGCATTATCGCACATGCCCCATGATTTTTTTGGAGACAGACTCCCTGGGTTGAAGCTCGATTGCTTTAAGGATCTCCATCAAGGCTTCTCTATGAGGTATTGATTGCCGAATGAGTTCATATATGGGGATCCAGGTAGACATTGTTCTTAAGCTCTAGGTGAGCTTGCTCTTAATGGTGACCACAGGCCTAGGTGGTAGGCTCAACATAGGAGGCAAAAAATACTATGATATCAAGGGGACCTCACTTTGAGCCACAGATGGCATGAATGGACTTGGGTACCACCTATTCCTCATTACAATGTTGATCATGCCAACATAACCCTACTTAGGGGGGATATGGTGAACCTCATTCACTTGGGGAACTAGATTGGCCTTCTCCACATGGGCAAGCAAGGGGTATTTGTAGACTTCCATCTATTGGTTGTTTGGAACAATAGGGTTGTCTACCTGAAGGGTATTCGTATCGATCATGTCTTGCACCAAATGCTTAAACTTGTAGCATGTTTGCACATCATGCCCATTTTGCCTATGAAACTTGCAATATAGGTCTTTTCTATATCCTTTGGGCTTTGGCATATTTAGGTTTATAGTTTGACTCTCAGATAGGTGGATCGTATTAGCCACTAAGAGGTGGTCAAACAATGAGTCCATAGACTCTGCAATGGGCGTGAACTATAACTTGGGGTGACGTTGTTGATTTTGTCCTTGATTATTTTGGTTGTCCTTGGCATAGTTCTTGGGTGTGTCCTGATGATTAGGATTTTGAGGCAGTGTGGCTTGTGCTGGCCCTAGGACACTAATGGAAACCTGATTTACTACTGTTGACTTAGACTACACTCAGGTGCTCTTAGCATTCTTGTTCCACTCCTTGTGAGGCTTCGCAATTTTGCCCTCTTGAATCTTGATTTCTTTAATGATCCTAGCCTGTGCTAGGGCATCTTAAAGAGTAGCATATTGTTGTAGTTGCAACAACAAGGAGATAGGCCTTAGGCAACTCTTGGAGAACAACGAAGTCCACTCCAACATGGGAAGATGATAAGGTATCTTGGCGAGTATGGCTCGCTATATATTACCATAGTTAGTTATTGACTCATCATCATATTGTTTCAACCCAGCTAAGTCAGCCAACATCACCTTCCTCTTGGTATTGAAGGTGAAGCATTCTAGGAATGCATCTGCAAGTTGGTCCAAGTTGTGGATTCTATGCTTAGGGAGTTGGTAAAACCACTTCAAGGCGGGTCATGAGAGGGTGGTCATGAATATTTGAAAAAGCAAAGCATCATTTTCATGAATGCCGAAGCATTAAACCAAGAATCTAGTGACATGTTCATGCACATATTCCTCTTATTTAAATGTAGCCAAGTGAGGTAAATTAAATTGATTTGGATACAGAGTTGCAGGAATCGAAGGATGGATGGGTTGGCTACGTAACTGGCACATAGTTGACTTTTGATATCCATACCAAGAGGTCTTGTTCTATACTGACTCTAGGTGCTCTAGAAACTCTTTATAAGGGTCTAAGGATTTGATCTCCTCATCCTTGATCACATCTTGTGATGGAGGTAGAGGGTCCTCCAACCTATTGCAGGGTGGTGGCATGTCACCCCCCTTCCTTTGTAATATGTCTCCAAGTACTCTACTTCTGGCTCATGCTCAGTGTAAGCCCCATAGGGTGTTTCTCGTGTTGATCTATAAAGAGGGTTATCTACCCATTGTGGGTACCCTACATTTGGCCTAGGAGGCATGTCCTGATATGGCCTAGGATGTCGTGTAGACAACACTGTATAAGTTCTAGGAGACCTATCTTGAATGAGTGTGGGTTGTCTCGGGTGGAACTCCTAGCTATGTATCTTAGGGGTAGGAACCCTCTCCCATAGAGTCTTTTGGAATAGCTCATTGGTCTACCATTCGATTCTCTATTTTTCAAGCTGATGTAAGTGGTCTATTTGCTCTTTGTCTCACCAAAGCTTCTTGAACTAACCTTGGAATTTTGCATATCTCACAATTGACTTATTAATGTGTTCTATTGTTCGAGATCTAAGAGGCTTAGGAGTCTCACCCTGAGGCAAACCTTGTTCAAGATAATATGTGATATCCATCATACACTTACCTCGATCAAGGTTTGTCACATTGACTTGAGGTTCAGGCCGGAGCATATGCTCATTATACTCAACGGGTGCAAAGGCACATCGTGAATGCACATAATACTACTCCTAAGGAAATTCTAGGATCTCCTCATGCCTTCCTTCCTAGACAAGGAAGGGCAGGGCAAAGTTGGCTCACCTTGAGCAATGAGTGTCATACCAATTAGTTTGCCTAATTTGTTGTACCCTATCAAGTTGACATGTAGGTAAGGTCATACCAACCTACTCTACCTAGTGTGTGAATTCAAGATCTAGCCCATGAATAGGTATGTTAGCCCTAATAGGTACGTAGATGCCTAGCACCGCTATGTCTACTAGTGCCTCAACGTATCATTGCCTTTCATTGAAGAAGGCATGTGATGTATCTAAGTACCAGTAACACTCTCCCAAGTAAAGTCCATCGTCTCTAGGGGTGCCCTGTAGAGGGCTCACTCTAAGGTGTGGATCATGCCCTACTATCTTGGGAATAGGGTGAGTATAGGCTTTCCAGGGAGGTATGACTAGGTCCTTGGGGCTATAGAGGATATGAATCATGTCTCCTAGTCCACTCTCTGCAGCTTTCACCTGTGATTTGGCTTAGTTGTAGGTGCACATCATTGTAACTCTATACCAAACCCTAAGTGATTATCTTTTTTTACAAATTCTTAATGAAACAATAAACAAGGAAACACTCAATAAGACAAATGATTATCTCTTTTAAGTTTTATATGTGAATCCCTAGACTATTTTGTGTGTTTCATATGTGTTTTTTGTAAAAAAATACCTTGTATCACATGTTTGAAATATTGTTGAATGATAATATTATGTTAAATTGTATTTCACCTATATACTCACAGCTCAAAAACCTAGCTATGAACTCTAAGTCACATTACCCCACCTATAATGTGTGGTGATGAGATCCACACATGGCCAGGGAGCACAAGTCCTACCAGTTCCTCACCCAGTTCACCTGTAGTTTGCGATATACCTCTCTGAAGAGAGATACGTGCTATAACCCATGAGCTATGATGGATCTTGGAACCAGCCTTGGAAAAGAACAAGGTTCATGGGATTTGATATGATATATGGATATGAAAGCCACCTCATCAAACTCTACCAGTGGATGGTGATGAAATCCACCTCACTAGCGTTTAAGTGAATCATGGTGTGTGTGATCTTTTTAATTTAAATAAAGTAAGCAAGTAAGAATTCGATTATAATTCACTAAATGCATGCAAAATGTGTGTTTTGATTTTAGAGATTTAGTATCAAAATAACTTGCAATTGTATCTAGAAATGCAAAACCCTAAATGCTAGCCTACCCATTGGGTAGGTTGTAAGCAAGCAATCCAAAGAGATGCATTCCTACTTTTAAATTTGTTTTGATTTTTCTCCTTTTATATGTTTTTGTTATTTTGTGTTTAATAAGAAGGAAAAATTACTTTTAACCTTTCTAAACAATCAAAATATGCAATAAAAAGCAAATAAAACAGTTTTGAAAGTGAAAACAAAGATGGAAGATTTAGATGCCTACCTCATCACTGTCAAAACTTGCTATTTCTGGAATTTTTTCCAAAAAGATCTTTGGATTCTATTCACTCTAGGGTGGTACGAATAGCAGGTCTAAATTTATTCCAATGTGGGATGAATTTGCATTCATCCTAGGGTGGCACGAATAGCAAGTCAAAGTTCGTTTCAATCCAGAACGAATAGCACCTACAACAAAAAAGGTGAAAATGAGCTCCAAAATTTACCTAAAGAAAAAGGGATAGGGTCCCACCATGATTACCACTAAATTAGGGGAAAATGGTGCACCAAATTATGATAAAAAATATGTGTATTTATTTCCTATTATGTATGAGCATCAAACAGAAGCATGCAAGTAAGATGGAAAAGATAGTGAATAACAAGAAATAAAGCAAAGCAAATGGACTTCCTATTAATTGGGAAGATCAGATATAGGTTACAAAATTTCCCCTTTGAGGTCTCAAATGGATGATACAATTTTTTACAAATCAGGTGCCCAAGGATAAAAAATCCTTCAAGTAACTTGGGTGCACATCCAATGTCTTTCCTTGTACCCATAATCGAAGTGGGCGAACCAACACTGTCACCACTTGTATATTTGATTATTTGATGTCCTATTATTATCCCTAATGAATTGTATAACCTACACCTACACACAAGGAAATAGAAAATGTCAAATAGCAAGTGTGTGTGATGAGAAACATGCAATCCCCATAGGGTCCAAATAGCTAATAGTGATAATAAGCATAGAATTAACTCCAAATGAGTTGAAATTATAGAGGGATGTAATACAAAATATTTTGGGAATATATCACCAAAAATTACATTTATATTAGGTCCATTAGTGCATCGTAATTGCAATGATCATTTACAACCTGCAAAACACAAATCAAACAATTTTTGGATCTTCACATATCCAAAACACATGAAAATCATATAGAACACATAAAATGATATTTAAAAAAAACCCATTTGATAATATTTGCAAAATAAGTAATATTTTAGTGTTTCTTTAGATGGCCACTATAGACCTGCATGAGACCCTACAAAACACTAAAATTGCAATATCTCGGCCAATATAGTTCAGAATGACCTGAAATTTGAAATGTAGAATAATAATAACATGTAGAAAATATAAAATTAAAAAAATTCATAAAATTATTCACATATTTCTATTCATAATAGGGTGGTACGAATATGATTGTCATAAATTGGGGGGCACTTGGGGTGGGATGACCACCATTTCCACCTAAATTTTACCACCAATTCCATTGATTATTGATGAAAAACACTATGGGGGGTATTTTCATCAAATATGGTGAGGTAATGAACTCATATGGTTTGGTTATGTGAAAAATTATGCCTACTAGTTCCCTTGCAAACCTCCTTCAGTAGGTAGAGATTCTGAGGTAAGAATGGGCACAAAAGGGTGAAAGAAAATCTTGGTAGCACTCCATTTCTTTATCCTCAAATTCATCCCATTTTTTGTGTGGAAAATACATCCAATTTATATCCCAAGGAGTCTCATGGGTCAAAATGCATGCAAGGGCATGTAGGGCAAGAGGTGCCACTTGGCCATTGAGGCGACATGCATTGGAGGAGGAAGAGAATATTCCAAAATAGCCTCATTAATGGAGCATGTCATAAGATCTATTGTGTACCATAACTTGTGGGAAATAATAACTAGGAATATTATCGTTACTAGGCATAATTGTCCCATGTTTGCCTTTTTTTGATAAAACCTGCTATTCGCTCCAACCCATGATGAATGCTGCTATTCGCTCTAGGGTGGGATGAAAAGATTTTGTATTTTCCCTAGGGTGGGACGAATAGAAACAGGGTGTTCAAAAGATCCCAAAAGTGGATTGAAACCTTCTAAAACCTTACAATAAGTGGTTAGGACCACTCTATACCTGATGAGGGCTTCCCTATGGGCCTTGGTCTATCATTTACCCATTTCTTGCAATAGCATAATCAGATTGACCAGATTTTAGTGTCTACACTTGTTTAAAATAGGACCTGATAAAATAATGAGAATATGTGTTGCTAAAAATGAAATAATTGAAATACTGAAGGCTTGTCATGATGAACCTTGTGGTGTCCATTTTATAGGAAGAAGGACTACATATAAAGTGTTGTAGGCTAGTTATTACTGGACTTCACTGTTCATGGATGCAGCCAAGCATGTGAGCTAGTGTGATCAATGTTAGAGGATAAGTAGACCTACTCTCATATATGAGATGTCACTCTAACCACATGTTCACATTGAACCATTTGATAAATGAGATATGGAATTTGTAGGACCTATTAATCCACAGTCAAGAGGTAAGAGGTATATCCTAGTTTGTACTGACTATGTGACAAAGTGGGTTGAAGTACAAGCTTTGCATAATTCAAAGGAGAAAACTATAGCATATTTCTTATATTCATCAATTTTTACAAGATTTGGGGTCCCAAGGGATATAACAACTAATCAAGGACCTTAGTTTACTTCAAGTATGATCCAATAATTCATGCAACAATACAAAATCAGGCATAAATTAAAAACTCCCTACCATACATAGGTGAATGGGCAAGTTGATGTGACCAACAGAGAGTTGGAAAATATCTTGACAAAGATAATGCAACAACATAGGAAGGTTTGGGCTACTAAATTACTAGAAGCAGTGTAGGCCTATAGGACCACCTAGAAGACTACTATTGGTTTCACACCATTATAGTTAGTCTATGGGAAAAGTGTTATGATGCCTATAGAGTTTGAATTCAAAACACTTAGGACTGTTGTAGAATTGAATATAAACTTGGATGATGCACAAAAAGAAATAATTTAGTAGCTTAATTAGCTAGATGAATACCACCTTGAGGATTTGTAGAAAACAAAGATCATTAAAAAATAAAGGGCCAAGTGGCATAAACTCTACACCAGGCTAAAGTATCTTAAAGTGGGAGAATGAAAATTACTCTATGATTCTTAGTTCTAGGAAAGGAATGGTAAGCTCATGTAGTATTGTATGGGACCATATGAAGTGACTGAAGTCATCAACAATGGGCCTGTAAGGATCAAAATAATAGATGACATAAAATTACCTTAACAGTCAATGGCCACCACCTGTGTCCATACCATGTGTCTGAAGCATACATGATTGAGTCTAGATTAGGCATGGAGGAGGCCCCAATTGATTATTATTTTATCTTGAGTCAATAATATGTGGAACTAGTCCACATAGTCCCAAAGATAATTATTCTTTCAAAATTTTCTTTTTTTAGTTGTGTTTTTTTGTTTTGCAGGAACAATGCCCTTTGTGCAACTATTAAGAAGTTTGGGAAACCTAGGCCTAACAAGCACATGATCCATGAACTTGCACCTTCTAAGCTTTCTAGGATAATTTTACTATATTAGGAGTAGCTAGTCCCCATTTAGAGAGGGTAATACTAAACCTAAACCTACACAAGAGTGTTTGGATTGGTCTCATTGGACAATACACTCAACTACTTGTTCAGGGGTGGATGATGATTATGTTATTATTTTTCAATCAGAAGTATTGAAGGTCCTGACCAAATTGAAAACACATATACAAGGACAAGTTAGCACCCTTTGAATAAAAGAGAAGTTCCAATTTTCTATGTTTAATAGGAAGGCACCTAATTCTCGTTGTACAATAAAAGGTGTTTGATTCATGTTGTATGATAAAAGGTGCCTAATTCCCATTATATGGTAGAAGGCACCTAATTCCCATTGTAAAAAAAAATGTGTATGCTTCCCATTGTATGCTAGAAGGTGTCTACTTCCTATTATATGCTCCATGATGCCTAACTCCCAGTATGTTATGAAGATGGCGTCTGCACCCCGTTTTCTGGTAGATCAACGCTTGACTCCTAGTTTCTCCAAGAGAATGGCCAAATTATAGTTTTCAAAAAATTGACACCAAATATTCGTAGGATAATTAAAAAAAACTTGAGTTTGTATAAAGTTTATTTTATAAGTACGACACCCGATAGTTAGAAAAATGTGCCTACTTCCCATGTTAGGCATAAGTGCCTGATTTCTAAGGTGCCTGCTTCCCGTGTTAAGTAGAACGTCTGATTGCTAAGGCACCTGCTTTCCATATTAAATAAGAAATTGATTCCTAAGGTGCCCATTTTCAATTTCCAAGGCACCTGTGCACCATAATTCAAAAATAAGGCACCTGATTTCCATACAAAAAAGGCACCTGATTTCCATCTATTAAAACTCTTTTCTGCCTTGAAATAATAACATGTCAGCATTGGATGTGGCCGAGCCACATCAACACCCCACGAACATGCAAAGTCAAATATACCATGGACAAAATTAAAATTTGACATCAACCAAATTCTGAGGAGGGGATTTTTACGTCCCAAGGAGACATTTTTTCTAATTTTTTTTTTGAATTTTGTAGGATTTCTCGAGTAAGACACATTATAGCTACCAAGAACCAATCACATAGAAGAAAATTCATTGCATGGGAACCATGGCCATAATTATCTTTTGTATTTTTCCTAATCATAAAATGTAATACAATAGCGATACACCATGGATGTCTACGCATATGCACCCATGAAACGAATTGGTGCATGTTTAAATTTTCTATTTTTTGTCTATATTGTTTTCATGAACATGTGTGTCTATGGAAATGTGTCAGTATAACTTCCCATTTTTACCTTAACCACTTGAACAAATCCACTTGTCATGGTGTTGTGTGGCATGCCTATTATTGATCAACCATTTATGGTTATTATATTTTCACAATCAAACACATGATCAAAGGAAATTTACTGCAAATAACCATAATCATTTTTGATTATAGTAATTAAATTCCTGCGTGCATGAAAGTAATTATTTTAAAAATCTACTTACTAGATACTATGAAACAACCTTAAGCAAAATAAAAAATAGAGAAGTGAAGCATAGTAGCAATTTGAAGAGGAATTAGGAGCATCGCTGAGTGAATTGTGAACTAAAGGAAAAGCATGGGGGGAAAATTGAAGAATAATGACCTTAAGAAGAGCAAGCCAATTGACTGTAAGGGTATTTTTAGAGACATCCAAATATAGTTGGACACTATAGAATGGATGGAATATTATTGACTAGTCATTCAGTGCCAAGATGTGATAGTGGAAAATGAATTTATGGTATCAATGAGAGATGGGGTCGTGCTCATGAGGGGGTTGGAGATCACAGTCACTGAGGACTATATCACCAGAGTTACAGGCATCCATGTAATAGAGGAGTGCATGTAAAAGGAATATAAAATTTCCCTTTGTGTGTAGAGATTTTTTGGAGCACCAACAGAGCACCTGATGCACACCAGCTTGTCAAAACATCATATTCCCAAGCTCTAGAGGAAACTTTTTTATCAGATCGCTTGTTTCTTCACATATTCTAGTAGGTACTCTACACTGAATGCCAATCACTTCTATTTTCTCAATCACATCCTGCATGAGGAAAAAATCAACATCCCACATTACCTTAAATGTGCCCTTAGAGATGAGGCCAGGTGATACCAGGAAGGCACAACCTTTACCTTGGCTCACCATGGTCTAGTTTCGACCTTGGTGTGATATGCAGAATCACATAGAAATATGATGATTGATGAAACTATGGGCACTAGTGTAGTGGAAGGGGCACAATTAGAGGAGGAGGTGCAAATTAAAAATAAACAATCGGCCCAAGATGTGATAAAATGAAAAGAGACGGTGTCTGCATCCCAACCTACAGGAAATACAAGGGAAGTAAGATAAGCCTTGTCCCTTGTTTTTCCCTAATTTGAAGAGGAAGTAGGATAGACTTTATATCTTTCTACCCCTCAATTTGAATATGAGGCAGAGTAGGATTTCATGCTTATTTCCACAAGGACATGAAGCAGAAGAATAAAAGTGTTAAGTATGGTTTTGAGCTCATCCAGTGAGAAGACACCAATCGATGAGCTCAATGGGGAGGATTACTTAGGCCAATTTTATAGGACATTTCTAGTGGGCCAAATCCTCAATAGGAGATGGCCATAGAAGATGCACCACTAGAAGGCTAGGCAAAGTATTTGTAGCAATATCTATAAGTTTTAAGAGAACAAGCTTCCACATGGGAAGAAAAATTTAAATAAGAACAGGCTCTATTTGAGGAGTTCCATAAGGAGGTTGCATTAAAAATTCATTAATTATATCAAACAATTTAGTAACTGCAGAGACAATTGTAGTTGCAGGGAAGACCAGTAGGATTCAAGTAGCTGGACAAAGTGGATGTGGTAGTGCAAATATATGAGGCAACAGAGGTGCCCCCTACTGATATAGAAATAAAATTGAAAAATGTTGCTATAATGGAAGTTGAGCAGCCCTATTATATGTCTCCTTCTATAGAACAGATACTTCAGGAGGATGAAGTTAAGGTTGAAGAGCCTCAAAATGTAGAACATCCTATAGAGAAAGGATATGAGGAGTAAAAGGAGATGGATGCCTAAGAGCCTTAAATTTTAGTTAAATAGGGAGAGACAGAGCACTCTCCAGTTGATGCAGGGGCTAGAAAGCCTTAGGAGGAAGAAGTAGTCCCCATTGAGTAGCAATTTGTTATAGAAGAATAAGAGGCTCAGTAGACTGAATCTCCTATACACTAGGAAACAACAGTTGCACAAAAACACCCTAGTGTACAACAAATAAATATGAGATCAAATCAAAAATCCACAAGGCCATCTCAATGATGACCCAGAACTAGAGTGATAGTTTCCAAGTTGAAGGCATTGGGCATCAAATCTGATAAGGAATCAAAGCTGGATTCTAATGAAGAATGGGAGGCAATAAAGAATTTGTTTGCTACTCAAAAATAGAAATTTGAGAAGCTTAAGGAGGAAATTAAGGTAGAGAAGAAGAATTTGAAGAATTCCTTGAAGAAAGCCCTCAAGGAATCAAAAAAAGAGGCTAGAGAGAAATCTGGTAGGCCTCATAAGAAAATTCTAGTTTCTCAACTTGAGCAGTTCTGGTACTTGTATGGGTCGGAGGATGGAAAGCCTTCATGTATGAAGGTATACTTTATGAGAATGGTATTTATAGGCCCCGTGCAACCTAAATATCTGGCATCAAGTAGCAGAAATCCTCTAGTGGTAAAATTAGAGGTCCAAGCTTGTTAGCATATAGTTTAATTATTTTATTATTTTCTTGTTGGCATCTTGTTAGGTGATATTTTATCACTTTTTGGATAGAATTTTTTGCCAACATATTTTGCTAAGTTAGCGCTCATTGTGGGGATATTTGGTTTAATGCTATCTTTAGCCTTTATATTATGTGTTTAAGATTTTCAACATCAATCGAATATCTAATGTTTTTTCTTCTGATTTCATGGTATCAAGGCATAATTGTTGGAGGCTTGATTTTTTATCAAAGCCTTAACTAGTTCACCTGGGAATATTTATCGAGGTAGGGCTAGACTTGCAACTTAGGTATGATTTTTGAGGTACCCAATTAACTGAATCTAGTAGAAAGTAAAATCCACAATAGACTCCCTAGTGGCATGAAGGCTGAGATAGATGCTAACTAGATGATGGACGCTGATCAGACCTAACTTAGACATGCAAATCGAGGATCTACTGATTAGAATTGACTAGGCATGATGGATTGGACAACTAACTAGATGAAATGTGATAGACATCCACTAGACACAAACTCACTACACTAGATGTGATGAGGACAACTTGGACGACCAAACACCATATGGGAACTCACATCAGAGGCTGGACTGATGTGAGATCTAGATCGCTGACACCATGCACATCCTAGGTGGTGATCGAAAAAAGTCTGCATAAGGGAATGTCGACCTCCAACAGGTGCTCAATAAGGTAAAGGATATTTCTCCCATATAAATCACTTTCTATGCTTTTTACATCCCATGTGGGACTAAAAAAAGTTTTACACCTACCCGATGCTGAACTCTTCCATCGATGTGCATATTTTTTTTTTGCTCCCAACTACACACACCAGTGGATCAAACCCTGAGTTGGAGTTGATTGATCACATCAATAGTTGTAAGAGCAACACATTAGTAGTGGATGAGTTCTGATATTTTTCTAAGCAACCCAATCTAGAGGATGATTGCAGCCAACTCTTTCTCGCTCGATGAAGACCCTCCTTTCCCGATCAAGTCCAAGTTCCTTGTTGTTTCAATAATCAATGTGTGTTATAGGTCGCATAGATTCTTATCATGCATCCATGGAGAGTTGATGGCTTAGATTTGATGCTCACAAATATTCAAACATTTGCAGATCAGGAAATCATAGTGTTTCGATCGAAGGTGTCTATCAAACAACAACTGCATTATTTGGTTCCTGGTTAGCGATCCAATAACTAATTGAAAATAGTCACCACCAAGGATCACAAATGCTAGCATAGAGTAGTCCTCAACATGAGGTAACACCATTGAATCTAATAAAAACACAAGGTCATAGAGGAGCACGACCACTGGTGGAGCAGAGGCGAAGTGATAGGGGAGCCATTGGAGGTAATGCAAGCATGACCTCTAGATAAGTTTGGGTGCCTTTGCCTTCCAACCCAGCCAACGAGCTAGCCTATCCAGTTAGATGCCCCCGCTAAGGTGAAATAGGCCATAAGTTTGGGGGTTCAAGCCCCACCAACCCATATAAGGTAAACAATTTTTTATAATTTATTTTTTTAAGAATTATTTTTAATGATTTTTAATGATTTTTTATTTAGAAATCTCAATATTTAATTAAATTTTCAATTTCTTCATTAAATAAATTAATTGCTTTCAAATAAAAACATTTTATTTAATACCTTTGCAAATAAAACTCCAAACACACATTTTTCATCCAACATTTTGCAAACTCAAGAGGGGGCATTTTCATGCTATTTTATTGCAAAATTCATAAAACATGATGAAAGGGGGGGATAGAGAGTGATTTTTCAAAGTTTGAGGAGACAATTTGGCAATGTAAGTAGGTGCATTTTTGGGAGTGGAGTGACTAACACCTAAATTTTTTATTTTTTGGGAACTTTATGTTGTATATTGCATTTACATTTCCATTTCTATTTTTGCACTACAACATTAAGTAAAATCAAGCACAAATTAAATTCCCAAAAAATGAACCCATCAATGCAATTCATTTGCACCGTAGTATTTTATTTATACGATACCTCTGGCCCACACTTATAGGTAATTTTATTGTGCTTTGGGCTACTATATATGTTGCCTAACATAGATGCAACAATGATGTCTAAGCTTGTTCTCTATCAATCATCAAGAAGATATAAGTTTACCATTTTGTTATTTTTTACTCCATTCCACTACCCTAATCATTATTATTGTTAGACGTAAATCCTGACAAAGTGCTTTCCAAAGTGTTTAGGGGAAGTTACACACAATGCATGAGGAAATACCTTCTATGGTAGGTTTCATAAAAAAAATTATTCCATTTCAGTACCATCTATGTTCTACACATCATTCTTCTCTCGTGTACTTATAGTCTCCCTCACGTAAGGGAAGGTATATAGATAGGTTCAATATAAAGGCTTGGAAATTTATAAAGAAAGGGGGACCATTTGGTGATATAAGGAAACCTCATCATGGATGCTATCCACAAGTACATGGCAGATGATCAGTTACTCAAAGGTTCCAATTATATACCATGGTGCACATAAATGAAGGCTATTCTACAAATGGAAGAATTGTGGGATATAGTTTCAGGTAGTGAAACATGTCCTTCACCATAAAAAACATAAACTCAACCAACACGCCCAAATACAGAGATGATTGAATTTGATAAGAAAGATAGTAAGGCCAGAGTGCTCATTTTGCTAGCTATGTTAGATGAAATTCAACCTCATATAGCTAATAAATAACATGTTCAGGAGGCATGGGATGCCCTTAAGACCATTTATAAGGGAAATAATAATTCCACCATTCTTAACCTTAAGACTCAACTACACAATTTGAGTATGAAGCATGGTGAGATAGTTGACATCTTTCTATGTCGTGTGGCTGAGTTGAATATAAAATTAAATTCTATGGGAGAGATTGTTAAGAATAAGCTCCTCACTACAGTTATTATTAGAGCTTTTCTAGCTTCATATAGAACATTGATCACTACCCTTCAAGTCTCACAAATAAAAGTTACCTTTGTGGAGTTGATCAATCTACTTCAAACTGAGGAGGCAATCCAACTTCAAAATTATGATGCTTCTAATACCAACCTCTACTCCAATAAGAAGGGCTAAAAAAAAAGGTAATTTTTGGAAGGGAGGATCCTCTTCTAAGGATAAGGAAAAATAAATTCAACAACCTCAATAGTAGAAGTGTTATTGCAATATTTGTGATAAGGATACCCATGCCACCAATTGGTGTTGGTACAAGAATAAACAACCAAAGAACAAGGACCAAAACAAACCCTAGAATAAAAAAAATCAACCAAAGGTGAATGTTGTTGTTGAATAATTCAACTTAGATTTTGAGTGGGCACACATGGTGCTCATGACTACCATGACCTCCAAGTCAAAGGATCCTCTGTGGTATATTTATTCTGGTTCCAATAAGCACATGATTGGCGACAAGTCTTGGTTTGCAACATATGAAACCAAGGAAGGAAAACCCATCACCATTGTTGATGATAAAACCTACAAGGTTCGGGGTGACGGTATAGTTTTAGTCAACCTTCTAGATGAAAAGTGTCAAATTTAAAGATTCTTTTATGTTCTAGGATTGGTGAACAATTTTTTTTTAGTACCACAAATCCTAGACAAGAATATGGTTATTTACTTTCATGTTGAGGATGGTCAAAAGCGTTGATTTATCACCAAGAGGGGTAAAAATATTGCAACTACTTCATGCAAGCATGGCTTGTTCACATTGGATTCTCTCTCCATCCATCATGTAGCCATGATAGTCTCTAAAAAGGAGGTAACTTCACTTTGGTACAGGAGATACGGGCATATTAGTTTTGGATATTTACTTGAGCTAAGTAAATATGAGATGGTAAAGGACCTTCTCTCCCTTTCCTCTACATTGTCAGTGTGCTCTGACTTCTTGGTAGGGAAGCATCATAGAGTAACTTTTGAAAAGATCTCTACATGAGGAAAGAAACCTCTGGAGTCAATTCACACTGATCTGTGTGGTCCTTTCACCCCAAATAGTTTTGGGGGAAATAGGTACTTTCAGTTGTTTGTCGATGACTACTCATAGAAGATGTAGGCATTCTTTCTTCATCTAAAATTAGAACCTTTTAGTTACTTCCAACAATTCAAGCAATTTTTTTAGAAGGATTTAGGGACTTCAATCAGGATCCTACACTCAGATCAATGGGGGGAGTTCACCTATAAATATTTTTTTGCATATTTTATCGCACATGGGATTAAGAAACAACTCACTACTACTTATAATCCTAAAAAAAATGGATTTTTTGGGCGAAGGAATCGTTCCATCATGGAAATGGTTCGTTGTATGTTCATAGTATCACATCTAGAGCAACATTTTTGGGTAGAAGCTATCACCATAGTAGTGTATCTATTGAATAGGGCACCTACCAAGTCCCTAAAGGGAATAAATCCATAGGAAACATGGAGTGGTTGGAAACCCTCCATATCTCATCTATGTGTTTTTGGATGTAAAGATTTTATGCACATACCTAAAGAGAAAAGGAAGAAGCTAGATGAGAAGACCTTGCAATGTATTCTTCTTGGATATGATGAGAATTCAAAGGGTTATTTCTTGATTTATCCTTTTACCAAGAAGATTCATACTAGTAGAGATGTTATTTTTGATGAGGCTTTCACATCACAAAACACATCAAATATATACCTAGATTTTATAGAATCTAATGATGAGAAGTCTCCTTCTTCATCATAGAAGGGAGGATCTTATTATTCTCCATAAAAAATATACCTAAATGGTATAAAAGTACTATTATAGACTCAAAGATATCCACTCCACCAGATATGACTATGAATAGACCTCGTACTCGTAGTATGACTCGACAAGAGAAATCTACAATAGAGACTACTAAGGTTGATAAATTTTATCAATATTTTGAGGAACTTTCTTTTGAACTTGAATATATGGATATGGATGATGAAAGTGTGTTTATGTCTTTATATGATGAGCATGAAACCATAAAAATACAATATGCTCTTGGTAAGTCATAATGGAAGGCTGCTATGGACATAGAGTACGAGTCTCTAAAGAAAAATTAGACATGGAATCTTGTTGATCTACTGCATGGAAACAGACCTATAGGCTGAAAATGGGTGTACAAAGTCAAGTAAAAGATATATGGAACAATTGATAAGCATAAGGCCCACATTATGGTAAAGGTATATGTGCAAAAGTAATGTATTTACTATGAGGAAAATTTTGCACCTACTGCTCGGATGACAACCATTTGAGTTCTTTGTGCTATGGTAGCACAGTTTGGGTGGAAATTTAATTATATGGATGTCAAGAGTGCATTCCTCAATGATGATATTAAATAATAGGTCTATATGGCCCAACCTGAATGATTTAAAGTGGAAGGCCAAGAACAAAAAGTTTATAAATTGGTCAAATCCTTATATGGTTTGAAACAAGCTCCCAAAGCTTGGTATATTAAGATGGATGATCACCTTCTACAACATGGATTTAAGAGAAGTCTGACAGATGCAAATCTCTATTTCAAGAAATAGGATTATGAGATAGTGCTACTTGTATTGTGTGTAGATGATGTGATTATCATAGTCAGCTCTGAATCTTTGATAGCTACTGTCAAAAATAACTTGTGCAAATATTTTGAGATGACAAATCTTGGACTTATCCACTATTGTCTTAGATTGAAAGTGAACCAGAAAAAGCATCACATAAAGGTAAGCCAACAAAAGTATGCCAAGACATTGTTAGAAAAATATCGTATGACTTACTATAAATCAATGGTAACTCTGATGGAGTCAGAACTTCAGTTATCACAGTATTATGATTCACCTTAGATAGACGGTACTCTCTATCGATAGTTGATCGAGATTCTCATATATCTGACAAACACTAGGTCAAATATTATGTTTTTTGTTAATTATATTTTGAGGTTCATGAAGGAGCCTAAGACCACTCATTGGAAACCAACTAAATGTGTTCTTAACTATTTCTATGGTACTATTGAGTATGGCCTAGAATACAAGAAGAATAATAAATTCTTCCTGCAAGGATAAACAGACTCTGACTATGCTCTGACTATGCGAGATCATATGATGATCGCAATTCAACTTCAAGTTATATCTTTCATCTTGGATCTAGTACTATCTCATGGCACAAAAAGAAGTAACAGGTGGTTGTTATCTCATCTACAGAGGTAGAGTATCGCACCACATGAGAAGCAATATGTGAAGCAATATGGTTATGTCACATCTTGACAAGTATGGATCGTCCATCTAAATCACCAATTAACTTATTCTATGACAACCAAGCTATTCTCAACCTAGTCAAGAATCCAGTGTATCATGAATGAACCAGGCACATTGATACATAATGTCACTTCATTTGATATGAGGTTTCAAGGCCCTGAATTCAGCTTCAATACAATCCCACAAGTGATCAAGTTGCGAATATTTTCACCAAAGCCCTAGCACGCATCAAGTTTGAGTTTTTTCACAACTCACTTTGTATTGCAAAATAATGTAATAAGGGGGGATGTTAGCATATAGTTTAATTATTTTATTATTTTCTTGTCATCATATTATTAGGTGATATCTTATCACTTGTCAGCTAGCATTTTTGGCCAATAAATTTTGTTAATTTAGCACTCATTTTGGGGATATTTAGTTTAAGGATATCTTTAGATTTAACATTATGTATTTAAGCTTTGCAACATCAATTTAATATCTAATTTTTTTGCTCCTGATTTTAAAGCTAAACCTGATCTTGACCCAATAGGGGTAGATTTACCCATTGCCAAGGTTGCTAAGAAATCTAGCATCCCATTTGGTGATGAAGAATCAATGCCTATGGGTGAAGAGTTGCCCCTTCACCATGAGTACTAGAAAATGGTTGAGCCTGCATTCCAGAAGGATACCACCAGTTTCTCTGGTTTTTATCTAAGCACTAAAAAGGTAAGGTGGCCTAGACCAGAGAACTGTCCAAGAAGAGTGTAAGGCCAAGTGAACCAATTCGGTGTAACAAACATCATAAGCAGTAGGGTTAGGAGACATCCACTCCCAAGGTACCAAAGGAGTGAAAGTCCTAGGACAAAGAAAAATCTAAGGTCACTAATAAGAAGAGGAAATAGACCAACATGTCTTACTGGGATGTTGTAAACACAACTGGTAATTAATAGTTCAAAGTGGCATAGGGATGTTCCACCCCTTAAGCATGGGGGGATGATGAGCCACAAAATTGCTCATTTTTTATACTATTTTCCACATAATATGCAACATATTTTCTTGTAGATATAAAATTTTTATGGAAATTAAATATATAATTAACAGTTCATTTTGCATATTTTCTAATATTTGTCTTTAAGTGTATTTTGTGTAGATTTAGTGGAAATTGTTAGAATTAGGCATATTTTAATTGAGGTCCCACTCAGACCTGGAACTTGCAATTTTATGAAGGAAAAACATCTGTATAATATCGGTGAAGAGGTACAAAGTTAGGCACCAAAATTTATTTGAAGCACCTAACTTATATTCAACACTTAACTATTAGGCATCTAATTTTCATTAGGCACATACTTCCTATTAGGTGTCTACTTTTCGTTAGGTGCCTGCTTCTCGTAAAGTGTCTATTTTTGTTAGGAACCTGCTTCCTATTAGGTACCTACTTCCCATTAGACACCTGATTCCTGTAAAGCACATGTTTTTGTTAGGCATATACTTCTTGAATTTTGCATACAAGGCACTTTCTTCCCAACTTCTTTAGATGTGGTGCCTAATTTCCACTAACACCAAACTATAGCATGACTATACGAATGGTATAATAGAGTGAAACTTAAATAACCAACATAAAAAGAATTCTAGCATTAAAACCAAATATGAGACAACATGAAAGGTGACTTGCAACCCATTTTCTAGTTTCTACATAAATGATTAATGTAAATCGAGGAAATAAATATCAGACGTATTCTAGAAACAGAATATGTTGAAATATCATGATATTTTTCCTGATTCCTTTAATTAAGTAGTTGTAACATTGAATTATTTTTTGATTCATTCTGAGAATTGTAACAGGGTTGGTTGCTTATCTTATAAATATGCAAGCCACCCTTGAAGAAGACCCCCATACTTTCTTGTAAATTCTTGCTACAATTGTTAATAAAATATCTGAGTATTTTCCTATAAAAATATTCTAAAGTATCTGATGGTAAACTACCGCAGGTAGAATGTACTAGAAGCGTGGGCCCACTTACAACAAATTTCTTCCCTATTTCCCCTATTTTTTGTATTTATTTTCATAGATTAATTTGTTTTCTAGTCATTTTTCCTACTTGTTGTGATTTCCAACAAGGTAGTAATTTAGTTTTTGAATGCTTTCAATCTTGTTTTCTTAGATGTAGCATGAGACTATTGGTTTAAATAAAAACTTCAATGAAAAACAAATACCCACCAAACCATAATCTAAGGAACTCATCTCTGAAGGAGAAATTATAAGCATATATTTTGCAAGGCTACTCACAAGACTACGAGCTAGGTTTAAACTTAAATGGAGGTAATTAATTGAACCATAGAAAATCTAACCAATATTTTCCCAACATACAATGCAATGAATTGATTAACTAGTTTATTGATGCAACATGAGTATGTGTCATCTGAGGAAGGAAATTCATGAAAGAAGTCTAAGGGAACCACAATCATAGATTTGGGATATGAGTTCTTATTGAAGAGGTACATATCAAAATATTCTTCTAAGGTGCGCATAGGAGGTGGTGTGGGATGCAAGAAAATATCTTGCAGTTCATGCTCGAGTGTATGGATAGCTATGGGCTGGTATCCTAATCCTGATTTTTTCATGGGTAGTTGGACACAAGGATTTATAGGTGCGTGTAACCCTTGTTCATAATTTCCTAGCCCAAATTCATACCAATGAAAGTGTCGAAGATAATGCAATGTGAATTGGGGGTTGTACATGTGATCTAATGTACCACAAAAGTTAGACTACAATGGTGGAGAAACAATAGTTAGGGTGAAAAATCAATACCTACATACACAAAGTTGGTATAATTGTTTGGGGAACCTAAATGCATGACTATACCAATGGTAAGTACCAAAGCGGATAGATGACCAAATTCATGAGTAGAATATATTGGAGGAGGATGCAAATGAGCATCGTGGATGCTATAGTCATCAGGACTAGTGTTTGTCATGAAGATAGAAACCTAGGGTGACGTACACATAGGTTAATGATGCGTGAGTTTGAATCATATGAAGATGATGCAAGCTAGGAATCATGAATGGTGGTTTTAGATGATTGAAATAACTAGTCATCAAGATGGGTAGCTTGTTGCTTCCAATGTGCTCTAGTTTTTTATTATATATCTAATTGTAGGAAAATAAAGTTACTCTCAAAGCTCAATATTCTCTTAATCTATTGTATCACTAGGTAAATGTTCCTTGCATGTTGGCTCATATCCCATTATCCCATTCTTAACAAAGGAATTGAGGTTGAATAAGAAATTAAAGTTGGACTCAATCTTCTCATAGCCCCAAAATCACAATATGAGAGGATGGAACATCTCCCCATTATTTCCTCCCTAGTTCAAATACTAGATCTCTTCATCAAGGTGAGCCAATATAATATCTACACCATTTCAAATAATAGTAGATGTTATAAGGGAGAAATTTGAGTATTAAGATGGTGACTAATCTAGTTGGAAGCCTTGTTATGCAAAACCAAACTCATAACATGGGTTTGGTAATGTTGGCCTCTCTGATTGTCCTAGATGGAATAATTGTACCTCACATATAGGGCCTCATCCAAGTGTAACAACCCTAAAAACAAGAAAAAATAAACACACAAAAAGAAAAGAAAAGAAAATTTGACCAAGGAAAGGGATTAATAAACCCCTAACCAACCTTAGATTAACTTAATGTTTAACAAATCTCCTAAGTTTCTCAAAGATATACACCTCACAATATTTCCTCATGCAAGTCCATCTCCATATGCATATCTCATGTCATACACATAAGTCCATCCATATCATCATTCTCTATGAGCTAGACTTATCATATTCAATCATTAGAAGGTGTACACGCATCTCCATACTCTATGAAAGGTATTATGCATAGGTATGCTACGTGTAATATGAGTTAAGCTATCAATATTGTCTTTCAATGAGCCATATTAACTCATGTATAGTCTTCCATAATCTAGTTACCATTTTCCCTAATGGGTCTTAATCCCTTAGGTCCACTATGTTCACCCTAAATGGGTCTCAAGCCCCTAGGTTATCCTATAAGTTCACCCTATAACTTGCCACCAAATTCCTTATAAATTTATTCAAGAATTAAAATAAAATATAGATCTAGATACTAAATCTAATAAAACATAATTCATCAAACATGCAAAAGATAACTAGAAACATAGAGCAATATTTAAAGGATAGACATGAACTAGAAAAGAATATAAATAAAATCCGAATGAATCAAATAGAATATAAAGGTGCATCTACCAACATTAATAAATTATTACATAATCATGTATGGTAAAACCTCCATACCCTTAAATAATACATTACATCAATTTCATCATGGAAATCTCCCCACAAATCTAGCCTATTTGAGCATAAGTAAATAAGATGTAAGTAGAGAGCAAAATGGTGCATTGGTCCATCTGTAACTTTTGTCCTCCCACTCTTCCATAAATAATTTGAGGATAGTAGGTGATCAAATCTCATAGTTCAAGATAGGCATACCTCTAAATGCATTTAATTTATTTACATTGCCAATTTGCAACTATACAATTTAATCATGTCTTTAACCATCTAATAACATAGTTGATATCATAAAAGAATAATTACTTTTACTATCTCCTCTTTAATACCTTTAGAGAGTGATTAAATATGCATACTTAGAATATGGTTATTACTTAATCAAACCTAGTCTTGTCTTAAGGAATTAAATTCCCATACCTTTAGCCAATAAAACAATCTTTCCATTTATTCACTAAATTAAAGCTTTCCCATTTAACTTAAGAAAATAACCCCTTTTCTGTTCACTTAATAAACTAAAGTCCCATACCATTAATTTATAAAGGAGACTATCACCATTTATTTCAAGAATTAAAAACCTAATTTAATCCATTAGTAAACCATTTACTTAATTTTCAACTAAAGTTCACAATTCTAATTAATAAAACTACTACCATCATTTCCCTTAATTAATCCAAAGTTCACATATTTCATTAGTGAAATCAACCAAGTCTTTTCCATTCATTATTCTAAATTCCATAGCTTTAAATAATGAAACCATTAAAATCTTCCCCTTTCACTATTCTCAAGTTCACAAATTTAAATAATGAAACCATTTAAATATCTTCTTTTCACTAATATAAAGTCTATAATTTTAATTAGTGAAATCATTTAATATATTCTTTTCACCAGTATAAAGTCCATAACTTTAATTAATGAAATAGTTTAAATATATTATTTTCACTAATCTAAAGTCCATAACTTTAATTAATGAAATAATTTAAATATTTTATTTTCACTAATATAAAGACCATAAATTTAATTAATGAAGTCATTTAAATAAAAAATTAAAGGTCCCTTTTTTAAATAAACACTTTACCCTAAAATAAAAGGCTTCCCATTAAAAAACTGATGCTTCTTCCATTCAATTAATTAACCAGTGGTTAAATACAATGAATGAAGGTCAGAGCACCATAGGGTAAGTCAAAACCTTAAGAGGGCAATGAAGGTGCGGGTTGAAGATAACATTTTGATGCGCAGGGTGAGTTCGCAAAGAGGGCAAAGTATTCTTGGTTGGTATTGGGTGATATTAAAGGTGCTATAAGACAACCCAAAATCAATGTAACTGTTGACAATTTTGTCACATTTCTCAAGGGGTAGAAAAAGAAACAAATTTTGTATAGTATTGTGTAAAGTTTTTTGCTTTGTTGTTTTTATTTTGAAAGTTGCAGCAATTTTGGCTTCCAATGCCACCCCTTTGTATATAAAATTGGAAGATAAAGAACTTCGTTTCCGAACAAACTAGAAAAAAAGAGCTTCGCCAAAGAAAAATGAAAAGAGCTTCGCACCCGAAGCATTTCCAGTGCTACTTCGGGTAAAAGTTTTGCGAAGTAGTTTCACCGAAGGAAAATACAAGGAAAAGATAGAGAAACTACTTCATGCCCGAAGCATTTCCAGCAGCTACTTCGGACAAAATATGAGCGAAGTGACATTCATAAGAAAAGAGAGCTTCACACCCGAAGCATTTTCAACACCGCTTCGGGTGGAGTTTTTGCGAAGTAGTATCACCAAAGTAGAATACAAGAATAGCAATGAGAAGAGCTTCGGGCTTGAGGCACTTCAAGCGGTACTTCAGTCAAGATTCCTGCGAAGCATTGTGCCAAAGATATATACAAAGAAGTTATTAAGAAAACTACTTCGCATCCGAAGTATTTCCATCAGTCACTTCAGCTAGAAAATCAGCGAACCATTTTTACTCCGAAAAAAGTCATTGCGAAGCATTTGCTTTGGCCAAGATTTCATATGAAGTACTTCCACCCGAAGTGACGAAGGTCATAGAAAATGAAACATCTGCTTCGGCCAAAATCTTCCTGAACCACATTTTTGAAAAGGATCGTAGTGAAGCATTTCTCGAAGGCATCAGCAAAGTAATTTAATCAGTGAAACGGTAAAGAAGAAGGGACCCATTTTGCAAAGTAAATATGCTTCGACACTACCCAACCCCGAAGCAGTTTTGCGATGCCTAATTTTGTGAAGTATAATCCAAGGAGGAGTTTTGCTTTGGCCCAGAACCATTGCGAAGTGAAGTGGTGAATGAAGACTTAGCGAAGCACTTCACAGGCACGTGTTCCAAGTCAGGTATTTTCTCAAGGCAATCAAGTGCCTCATAAATGCAATCTTTAGTGCCCAGCAAGCCCGCTGCTCATTTTTGGCAATAAAAAATGAAGTATCAAGTCATGATGGAGAACCCGACGAGCATGGTGGCCACTCGAGCACCACACCTAAAGACCAAGGACATCTAGACGGCTCATCAATGCACCTTTCCATGGTTGACCCGGTTGCAGTTGCCATTTTTGGTAATGGATTTGAAAGCTCGGTCATGAGAGCCTCGGGGAGTCAATTCTCAGGGCTCAATGGCGTACTCTTCTTCGCTATGCAATTATGATTCAGAGTCTCGGGTCCTCTATAAAAACCTAGGCATTGTAATGGAAAAGTGGGGGGAACTATCTGCTAGAAAGCTGTTGTAACTTGATGTCCTGCGACTAATACTAAGAGGCTTTAAGCTCCATTCTTCTCTTTTATGCTACCTTTTGTGCTTGATTCTTCTATCTCTCCTCGTTTGTATGTTGGATGCTGAACTCTGCATCTGGTGTGTGATCGGGGACTGTGTCCTAAAACTTGCTCTGAAGGATACATAAGAGTAGAAAAGTGTTGTATTGGATTTCTTTTATGCTGCCTTCTATGATTGATTCTTTTCTCTCTTCGTTTGTATGTTGGATGCTGAACTCTGTGTCCAGTGTGTGATCGAGGATAGTGTCCTAAAACTCACCCAAAGGATACACAGGAAATTCAATATTGCATTTCCTTCATTTTCCCTTGGTGTTCCTTGCTACTATTCAAGTTTTTTATTAGCGATCATGCTTCCTGTTCTCTCCCACCTCAAATCACAATCTCTCTTCCCTTAACCTTTTTTTATTTCTTTCTCTAACCCTACTCATTTTTTTATTTCTTTCTCTAACCCTACTCATTTTATCTCTTTCTTGCACTCTTGTCTTCAAACACCCAAGTAGTTTAGCATAGGATCCGACCTTTCTTCAAAGATTGACACAAGGGGCATCTCTTCCCTTCGGCCTTTCAATGTTGGTCCAGGTCTAGGGCGTGTACATTTACTCAAAATCCTTACCTAGGCGGATCTTATGACCAAAAATAACCTAGCGACTCTACATTTCTTAGACCCGAATATAGCTATCAGCTCTCCAAAAAGATTTGAAAAACCACCAGGCCACTGTGGACCTTACATACGCTACAAATTTCTAAAAGAAATAGATTAACCCTAAATAACTGTCATGGATGACTCACATCAAAGATACACCTAAGAAAGATATTAACCCTAAATAACTATCATGGATGACTCACATCAAAGATGCACCTGACAAAAGTTTTGTTTATACCCTTCCCAATAAACAACCCTGAATAGAGGGTAACGATAATGATAGGGAAATGGGGAGTGTCAACGAACTAGCTAACCAAGTAGTGGAGTTCTAGCTACAATTTATCAATTAAAAAGAAAAATATATTTTTATACAGCTGAGGTGTTAATCCTCTACTGGATAACACAAGGGTTTGATCATAGAGTGCTAACACATATCTAAAATTAATGGGGTGTCCTACGAAGGCAACAATGATAATGGTGACTAGAGAACCAGTCCACTGGTTCAACACTAAGAACCATTAAGGGAACAATATTACTTTGGATATAAGATATTATATATGAGAGTGAGATAATCCAACAATATAGTAAGAATAAAATAAACTAAAATTTAAATCAAACACAACTATCTATGAGTCTATTTCATAGATAAAACCTAGATTTTATAGTGCTGGTTGTTTTCTTCGATTGCACTGGTAGACATTTGTCTTAGTCTTCCACCTTCTCATAGTGTTTTTTCTCTATTTTTTAGTTCTTATCCCTTATCTCTCACAATTATCTCTTCTCCTTCCCCACACATCTCCTCTCTCTCACAGTGCATAAAAAAACCCTAAAATTTCTCTCTCACACCTTTTATTTCACTTGCATCAACCGCCTGCCCACCATTAATTTTCCATCTACATCCATTAAGTGGTAGGGGAGATATTTTATCCATTCACATTTCCAATATGTTACCATAAATGAGTCATATCCTTATGTCGGTTGAAATATTTCTAAGGTAAGCTTGATCAGTTTCTTTGAAATGTGGTTCCATTATCTTCTCACTTAATTCAATAATAGTTTGTCATTTTCATTAAATAAATTCCTCGATATCCTCTAATAAAAATAAAAATACTAATTAATGAATTTTATTTATCATTAAATATAACACAACTATTTATTTATAATTGAAATTCCTTTATCATTTAAAATAAAACAACATTTATTTATAAATGAAATTCATTTATCATTTAAATATATATATATATATATATATATATTTATAAATGAAATTCCTTTATCATTTAAAACACTAATGTAGATAGTGATGAAGCAAAAGACAATCAAACATATGCAATAGACAAAGAGGGAATATTTTCATCAACTCAGTCACCTGTCTCAGCTCTAGAATTTACAATAGCTACTAGGCTATCAACTTGAGGCTCAAGGTGGTTAGTCATCAATGATTATCCCTATACGATAATACATACCTATATGAAGGTATCCATACATGTTAGCCATGAGTTGCCTTATCATCATTTCCTCAACCTCAAGTACCCTCACATTTGGTGGATGACTCAAATTCTTCCACTTACGAGTGTACCTGATCTTATACATTGGTAACTTGTTAGCAATATATATCCTTCAATATCAACTAACATCGTATAGCAACTTAATTACACAAAACCAAGTATTACAGCTTCCTCAATTAATACATTGTTTTTCCATGCCACAATGTCCTTCAAGGAGGGTCATGACATCCTCCTTCACTAGGACTAAACATCGTCCTCATGTTTTCCAATTTTTAACAACCACAACAACAAGCAAAAACAATTTTTTACATTTTAGAAATTTTCAAATAAAAAAGGAAATGTTTTTGCATATCCACCACTTTTTCCCAAGTGGTGTTCCTTTTAGATAAATAGTCCCACTAGACCTTACATTACTCAAGAGCCTGATTCTACATAGTATTGGAATGAAACTCGAGGTTATTTATAGGAATTACTTCAATTCCCTATGGATTTGCCATCTATAAATTAGAAACATCACACACATGTTCATGATCAACAACATTTTTCCTAAGCAAATATATGTGGAAAGTGTCATGGATTTTTGATAGATTAGGAGGTAAAGCAAGTCCGTAAGTAATCAAACTAATATTTTCAATGATCTCAAAGGGTCCTACAAATTGTTGATCCAACTTCATGGATTTAATCACACTTTTCATTGGTTTAAACCTTAGGAATTATTTATCTCCTATCGAGTACTCCCTCAAAGTTCTCTTCAAATCATAATAACTCTTCTACCTATTAGAAGCTTCCTTAAGTCTTTGCCTAAGTACCTTCAATAAATATTCCATTTCTTTGACCATTTTTTATCCAATTACAACTCTATATTCTAGGTTGTTCAAAGAAAATTATTTTCTACACTTTCACCCATATAAGGCATCGAAAGGTTCCATTCCTAGAGATGAGTGATACCCATTATTGTAGGTGAACTCTACCAGTGGTATATAGTCTTCCTAGCAAGACTTGTGATCCATTCTAAACATGTGGAGCATATATTCTAGTACTTGGTTTACTCGTTCTATTTGAACGTATGTCTTAAAATGGTATGCCAAACTCATATTCAGTTTCATGCCTATTGCATGATGAAGGGCTTTCCAAAATTTATAAGTGAACTTAGAATACCTATCTGAGATGATTACCTCAGGAAACCCATGCAATCAAAATACTTATTTGGAAAATTTGTTAGCCACCATATAAGAATCATCCTTGGTGCTCCTAGATATAAAATGCGCAACGTTAGTCAATTTTTTGACTACTACAAGGATTGTATTATTTTGGTACTTGGTCTTAGGTAAACCTACTATAAAGTCCATATATATGACCTACCTTTTTGGTGTAGGCATACTATGTGGATACAACTATCCTACAGGATTCTTGTATTTTTCCTTAACCTTTTGACATTCGAGGCATCAGCAAACAAAATTGGTGATATCCTTCTTCATTCCTACCTAGAAGAAGGTTCTTCTCATGTTTTCCCTCATTTTAGTCCCTTCGAGGTGAGTAGAATAAGGAGATATATGGGCTTATTGCATTATTAGCTTCCTTAAATCACCCTATTTTGGTATGATAATTCTACCTATGTAACACAAAAGGTCATATATCATTACAAAATCCTTATTATCCTTAGGATATCTATCTATTCTAGCTCAAATTTCTTGTAATATTCATCTTGATATTTCTCTTATGTCATTTTATCCATGAGATTTATGTAACTCCTAGTTATGATTGTTATGTATCTCCTTCTGATCGAGGCATCAAGAACCTTATAATATTTTTCCTTTATGTACTCAATTTCAAAGTTATACTTAGCAAATAACTCAATCAACCTTCTTTATCTTGCATTGATTATCGGTTGGGTAAATATGTACCTTAGAATTTGATGATTACATTTTAATTTTAAAGGTCTCCCCACAAGATAGTGGTGCCATACCTTTAGGGAATGCACTACAATTGCTAGATCTAAATCATGAGTAGCATGATTGACTTCATACTTTTTAAGCTTCCTTGAAGTATAAGCTACTACTGAATATTCTTGCATGAGTACTCCTAACCCTTCCAGTGATGCATCAATGCATACTCTAACACGATATTGAGATGTTTATCATGCTCTTTCTTGTTTCAAGATTATATAAGGATAACATAAAGAAATATAAGGACAAAATAGTCCAAATGCCTTATAAACATGTTGTTCATTAAATTCATTAAGGAGGATGGGTTGATAGTCCATCCAAAGGATCGTACTGTAAACTTGTAGTGCCCATACCTTGTGTTAAATGTCATCTTGTGAGTATCCTCCTCATGTATTCTTAACTGGTGATACTTTGACCTCAAATATATCTTAGTAAACACTTTGGAATCTCTTAGTTGATCAAATAAATCTTTGATTCTAGGTAGGGGATACTGGTTCTTGATTGTAACTTTATTCAACATCCTATAATCAATACACAATCTTAAAGAGCCGTCTTTTTTTTTACAAATAAAAATGGTGCACCCTAAGGTGACACTTGATTTTATCAATCCAATACCTTTAATTATTGCATCTCGATAGGTTTCATCCTATATGAAGATCTATTAATTGGTTTCACTCCTAGCATAATTTCAATAGTGAATTCAAATTCCTGCATAGGAGAGAGTCCAAGTAAATCTTCAGGAAATACATTCTTGAAGTCCTACAAAACTGGGTGTGTTTCCAAAACCTCTTTCTTTTGGACTTATCCAACTTTATTTAACTTAATTACATAGACTATACCTCCTTCTCTAAGGGCTTTATTTATTTGCATAGTTGATAACATCTGGGGTTGAATACCCCCTACTCTCTATGAATTTTTAGTCTTTCCTTACCTCCTTTAGAATATTCAATATATCTATCTCAGAAATTGATTACGACTTTATGGTATTGTAACAAATCCATACCTAGGATCACATCAAAGGCATGAAGTGGAGCTATATATAAGCAACCTTTCATGGTTCCACTAGCTAAAGTATTTTTTGTCATAGGAAAACATAAGTTTATGGAGTAGATTTGTCTAGAACTATAATTGACCTTCCATCCATGATCCAAATATCCTATCCTTTCTAGCATATCCTTTTCTAACTTATAATAAATGAATCTATCAGTGGTCCCACTATCAATTAAAATAGTCACTTGCTTATCAAAAATCTTACCTTTTATAATCAATGGGGTATTTTACCCCTCAAGTTTCTGACTCCCATTTGTAGCATAGATCTGGTGTACATGCTCTTTTTCTTTAGCATCGGATGTGCTCGATCCAGGGTCGTATGCTCATTGATTAGAAAAATTTAGGCCTCTAAAATGGTAACACCCATCCTTGGACCCTTACCACTTTTCTAATTTTTGTTTCTCTCCTTTGATTACTAGAACTAAAGTTTACGGTTTTTGTGGTTGAGGCTTAGCGTAATTGTGGTTTTTACCTTATAAAATTTCTTCTTGAACTTCTTCTATTTTCCATTAGATTTCTTCTCAATATTTTGGGGGTTATTAGCCTTTCAACCTTTTTTAGCCTCCCATTTTACAAACCCATCACTATTCCTCTTCTTAAGTTCATGTCGATCTTGCTTAGATAAGGTGTCATATTTATAATGGAAGTGTGACTCTACTTTCTTCGCTAGGTCATACATATTTTTAATGACTTAGGATCATGCATATCTACATAATTATTTATCCTCTATTTCAATCCATTTGTAAACTTATGAACCTACATTTTCTCATTATAGGTAGGTACATACTTCAACAATTTTATTAGATTTTTTGTAGTATATCTCCACCAAGATGTTTCATTGCCTTACTAGAAAACTCCTAGAATTTTAGGGTATAGAAATGCTCCATAACGAACCTCTTTTTGAAGATGACTATAAATTCCTTTCATGGATTTATACTAGTTAAATAGTAGTTTCCTCATAATAAGTTTCCCACCAGTCTAGGGCAGCCCCTACAAGGCAAATCGTAGCCCAAATAGTTTGGGTCCCTAGAGAATATCCCTTTATCATGAAGTAAACTTCCAATTTCCTTAACCAAGACTCAGCTGCATCTCCTTCTCATTCCCCATAAAACTTGGAGATATAGACTTTCTTTAGGTATATTACCATTTCCTTTTCTATGAGGCCTCTAGCTTGTAATTGTTCCATAGTCAGTCCTTTAGCTTGGTTAACCTCTAAATCTCTAGCTTGTGAATTATTGTTCACAATGGTTTCTAACATCTGTCTCATCTGATCTTGCATGGTGGTAACTATTGGAAATATGAGTAAGGTTTTTTGTCATTGATGTCAATAAGAGAACAAGGTTTGTTTTCATTGATGTCAAGAATATGATGTACAATTTTCGGTGTTATTAATGTCCTCTAGTAGTTTTTCAAACAAGGCAAATAAGAAGGTTTAATGGAAATAATAATATTATAATATATAATATTATTATATTTCGGTTTACAGGTTGGTTTGAAAAAATAAAATTCCAAGGAGTTATAAAATTATTATTCCTTCAAAAGACCCATGTGACAAATCTTAAAATATTAGGTTTAAATTATTTAAATTTAAATATTTTACCCTAAGGTAAAATTTAAATTTAAATTAATTTAAGCTCCAAATTCAAATTTAAATTTGAATTAATTTGAATTAAATATCATTGAAGTGTTTGGAAATATGGCGCATTGCATATAAAAGAGGGTAAGATTTACCTTAAAATAATCATCCATGCAAAAATTTGAATGACTAAGTGAAATCGTGTGCAGTGATTGAAGAAGGAATATATCACATGTGCTTTAAGGCTTAGGAAGGTAGACAAGGGGATAAAGTTGAGTGGAGCACCATTCATATTACCAAGTGCTGGTATCACAGTTTACAGATAGAGGTTACACTAGGTCGCTCACAGATGATAGGTCATAGGCTTGATCCACACGATCACTATTTTGCAAGGCAGAGACAAGTTTGATTTGCATCATCAGTTGAAGGTCAAAAGGAAGGCATGCACCTTACCTTTTGTGTGAGGGCATGTAGCCCACTTGGTGGGCATGCATTATGTGGAGGTGCTTGGAAGAAGGGGATCGAGTGTTCAAATCCTACCAAGGCCTTTTGGTGTGGTTTACAAAGGTATGCACTCACATTTGCTAAGGTTAAAGTTGCATCCAAAAATTGAAAGGTGTGAAAATTAATTTTTAATTTTCCTAATGTTTATTAAGTTAATATTGCATAGTGGAAAAAATTAAAAGGGTTTCTGAGCTATGAAGGGAGATAAAAGGGAAAGTAAATGTTTAATATTGTGTTTAATTTTTTAATGGTTAAAGTTTATAAAAGGAGTAATAAGGTATGCCAAGGGTGTTATATGTTATATGTTATATGTTGAGATAAAGCTATATTATGAAAATAGTCTTGAAAGGAGAAATAAAGTTTAGTTGAGATTTATATTTTGGCATGGTGAAATATTTGTCAAGGAAAACATTGAGGATAAATTTTTGATCTCTAACCATTGATATTTTCAAAGAGGTTGAGTGTGTTTGAGATAGGTTTTGAGGTCATTTATCCATCATGAAAAAGGTATGGGCATATCTTCCTTGTGAGTGAAATATTATGGGTTGAATGTTATGAATGCTAAGTTGGAGTGAAAAGGTTGTTTGATAAGCATTGTTGGAAATATTTGAGTAAAATTTCATATTCTTGATTAGGGTTTGTAAGCAAGTTATTTTCATTGAGTGATTGGATGAGTGGATTTGGTTGAGCATAGTTTATTGAAAGTGTTGGAGTGATAGTTCAAGTTCTATGAAATAAATTGTTCTTTATTCTAAATTGAGTTGATGGAAAGGATTTAAAGTAATTCAGTGTTTGTGAGTGTGAAACATATTGTCTCTAACAATTCTCTATACGCTTCTATGGTTTAACAAGATTCTGAGTGGAACAAGTTAGTGTGATTGAAGAGGTTTTATGTGAAATATTGAGTTGAGTGTTATATGCAAGTTATAAAAGGACAAGATTTTGTGGCGTTCAAAATTTACGCCAGGCCCCTCATAGCTGAGTTGGTAGACAAGGGCTACATTAGACATGTTCAGGAATGTCAAGTGTGGGTTCAAACCTCGCGCACTCCATTTTTACAAAGGTAATATCATGTTGTGTTTTTGCACCATTCGAGGAGGAAGAAGTTAGACACATTCATACCTTTTGGCTCTTGTGGAGCCACGTAGCCTAGTTGGTGGGTGTGAGAATTATGAAAGCGCTTAGGGGAGAGCCATCGGTGGTTCAAATCCTGCCAAGGCCATTTGGGTAGCATAATAGAGGTATGTGCATTATTTGGATTGAATTGGATTGCAAAAAATAAAAGGGAGAAAATATTTTTGTTTCCAAAGGTTTATTTAGTTAATGCTTTTGCATAATTAATTTGGTTTATAAGTTGTTTAGGTGAGTTAAAATGGGAATGCAAAAATTTAATTTTTTAGTTGAATTTTTAAGTGACTAAGGAGTTATAAGGTAGTAAGGAAATTTATTATTTTTTAGATTGAAGGTTTTTGAATATTATTTTTAAGTTGAATATTATAAGGTGTATTTGACTGTTATTTTTTGTATTGAAGAAATATTTTGAAGAAGTGTCAGAGTGATATTTTTGTCATCTAAGCTTTGTGCTTGGCAAGGAAAGTGGTTATAATTGAGACAGGTTTTTAAGGACACTTCTTCATCAAACAAAAAGGTATGGGCACATTTTTCTTGTGAGTGATTGTTGGATGTTGTGAATGTTAAGTTGGATTGAACAGGATTTTTTGGTAAGCATTGTTGAGTTTGGTTTTTTATTAATACTTCAAGGTTTTCTAGAATAAAGGTTGAAGATAGAAACCTTGTTTGATAAGCATTGTTGGAAATATTGGTTGAACCTTTATATGCATGATTAGGGTTTGTGCAAGAACATGAGTATAATTGTTATGTGAAGTTGTGAACTATCTTGAACTAGGTTTTGTACAAGAACATGCGTATCATTGTTATGTGAAGTTGTGAACTATATTGAATTAGGGTTTGCAAGATCATGAGTGTCATTGTTATGTGAGATTGGTTAATAAGCATTGCTAGAAATATTTGAGTGAGTGTTCATATGATTGGAATATGGTTTGTAAGCAAGGAGTATTTATTTGAGTGATTGAGTGAGTGGAGTTTATTGAGCCTAGTCAATTGAAAGTGTTCAAGTGATATTTCAAATTTTGAGAAACAAATTTTTCTATCTTCTAATTTGATTTGAGAAAGATATTGGAAGTGATTGAGCAATGTGATGAGTGTGAAGCATATTGAGTCTCTAAAAATTCTCTATATGTTTGTGATATTGGACAAGTTCTATTTAGGAATTTTTAAGCAGATTTGAGGTAAGTCTTAGTGAAGACTTGTTGAGTAGATTGAACAAGTTCTAGTGAGGACTTGTGGAGCAGAGTTGAGGCAAGTCTTGGTGAAGACTTGTGGACAAATTAGTGTGAGCTTTTGTGGAAGCTTACAATGCATATTTGAGATAAGTATTTGAGAAGACTTATGAGTAGAGTTGATTAATTTATTTGTTCAAACCTTGAGTTAAGGTTTGGAGAAGATATAACAGAGTTGATTTATGATTAATTCAAGCTTTGTGTTAAGTCTTGAGGATAGATATTGAGAAGATTTGTGCTAGACTAAAGGACTATGTTTAGTGGAGATTTGACGATAGATATTGAGTAGATTTGTGCTAGATTGAAGGACTATGTTTAGTGTAGATTTGAGGATAAATATTGAGCATATTTGTGCAAGATTTAAGGATAGTGTTTATTGTAGATTTGAGGCTAGAGATTAAGCAGATTTATCCTAGATCGAAGGACTATATTTAGTAGAGATTTGAGGATCGATATTGAGTAGATTTGTGCTAGACCGAAGGAATGTGTTTAGTATAAATTTGAGATAGAATTGAGAGTAATATTTTGAGGTGACAAAGTATATAGGATGATAGTCTCTAGTGGATAGAGGTCCATTAGCCAGAGCAATGAAGATAGGTCTTCTAAGTGGGGACAATAGTCTTCAATGGATAGAGATCCATAATCCAGTGTAGTGGAGACAGTAGTTGTTCTAGAAGATCACCAACTAGATCTAAGGAGAAAGAGTTCTCCTACGGATAGAGATCCATGAACTTGATTAGGGGATTGATGTCTCATTTAGACAAAGGTCTATAAATATTATAATAGAGAAAGGATTCCCAAGATATTTGTTGAGAAAATTTTAGGGAAATATTTTCTCCGTGGAGTAGCCCACATTGGGTGAACCATGTTAAATTGGTGTCTCTATTGTGTATGGTGATTTTTGTATTGCTTTGATTATTGTTGTTGATATTTCTATTGATACGTTGCATAATATTGATTGTGAAAGAAAAGTAAAAATTAGTCTTATACTATTCACCCCCTCTCTTAGTATAAGCTTGTGTTCTTCAATTGGTATCAGAGTGGGCTCCTTTGGAAGATTTTAATAGCTTGAAGGAAAATATTACAAGAACACAAATGGATTCTCATAGTAGATCCTTAGGGAATTTAGCACCATTTTTCAATGGGAATAATTATACACTATGAAGCACAAGGATGAAGTTTCATCTAATAGCACTTGGAAATTAAGTATGGGAAGTAGTTGAAAATGGATACACACCACCAACAACTCCACCTACAGATAAATATGGTAAGCTTATACATCATTATAATTTAAGAGAAATTAATGCAATTCAAAAGGGTTTACGTGAAACAGAGTTTAAAATTATTATGCATTACAAATTAGCAAAGGATATTTGGGATAAGTTGCAAGGCATATATGAAGGAGATAACAAGGTCAAAAGGGTAAATTTACAAAATTTCAAGAGAGCATTTGAAGACCTAAAAATGAAGGATAAAGAAAATATTGCAAGATATCTACTTCATGTGGATGAGGTTGTTAGCTCCATGCAAGGACTTGGGATTGAAGTTTCAGAACCTAATGTGTGTGATAATATTCTAAGGTCACTCCCAAAAAAATTTAGTGAAAATATTTCAGCTATAGAAGAGTCAAAATATATTGATCATTTGACAAGAGATGAATTACATGACATTCTCATAGCATTTGATATAAGAATAAAAGAGGAACATATTCCCTAGAAAGAAGCAACAATTAAAGCCACTAATAAGACTAAGGGTAAGAAGTTATATTTAAGAAATGAGCTATCCAGTGATGAAGAAGTCAATTATGGAAGAAAAAATAAGGACTCAAGAAAATATAAAGGTACAAAATCAGTTAGATATTTTAAATATCGAAAATATGGTCACTATGCATCTGATTGTCCAAAATATGAAAATAGTAGTGGTGATGAGAAACAAGATCATAAGAACAAGGATACAAAAAGGCATAGGTACCAAAAAAAAAATAGGAATGGACAAGGTACACAAGGGATTAAGTTTTTCTAGAGGTACAAAAAGAGTTTCTATGCAGACAAGGCAAGTAAGTACTCAAGTGATAGTGATAGTAGTTCCTTAGATAATTATAGAGATGAAGTTCTATTTCTAGAAAAATAAAAATAAGTGGTTAGGAAAAGAACACCAATAATCCTCAAATGTTTTAGATGTTATGATTTTTTTCATCTTGAGGATAGTTGTACAAAGAGTGGTTTCAGTTTCAATGATGATGAATATGAAGATACACTTGAAGGACCAGAAGAGAATCTTCTTATGGCACTAGAAGAAAAAGGAGGTGATCCTAAAGAAGACATGTCATAAAAGAATGAAGATATTTTCAAAGGAAAACAAGTAAGGAAGAATCAGATAAGGGATAAGTTGATCTTGAGGGATAGCTTATTCATGCTCTTGATGCATTAAAAATGATAAGAAATCAAAACTCCCAACTTAAGCTTCAGTTTCAAGAATGTGATGAAGAGAAAGGAAATTTTATAGAGGATCTAAATAAGTCAATGGCTAATACAAGGAAGTTCAAATATAGATTAGAAGCAAAGGTATTAGAATGTGAAAGGTTGGACCAAGAAGTAGCTTCACTAATGAAGGAAGTGAAAGAGTCTAAGGACATGTTACACAAGTTTGGGAGAATCTCAAATAATTTGGATAAGATTATCAAGACACAAAAATCTACATCAAGCAAAATAGGTCTTGGTTTTGAATAGGTACAAAAGAAACAAAAAGATGAGTCAACCTCAAGTTCTGAAGAAGAAGAAACTTTAGAAGAAGAGAGTATAAGATAAAGTGAGACTTATGAGGATGATTTGGATAATATAAATTTTACAAGGAAATGAACAATGCACAAATGAGGAATAGATGAAACAGAAACCAACATAGGGTAAAAGAGACTAAAAGACCAATGAGGTCAATGCAAAGCAATTTCAATGGATGATGCTTCTCATATCACAGGTTTTGGCACAAAGCTTCACATTGTAGGACACATGAAAGACAATAATATGGGAACTTTAGGTATAGAAATATTTTTCATGGATATTGCTACTCTTGTAATCATTTTGGTCACAAGGCAATGAATTATAGAGTTCATGATAGGAATAGATATGGCTTCACCAGGAGAAATCCCAAGACATTTGCACCTCCAAGGAATAATAGTGTTAAGTGTTATAAGTGCAATAATGATGGACATATAGCAAAGGTGTGTAAAGAATATATTACAGAGACAAGTAGAAACATGAATAGTTAGAGGAATCAGAAGGATCAGATGAGGAAGAAAGTGGACAAAGGAAAAGATCAATGCATGTTGGGAGTAGAAATACTCCTACCCCAGAATTAACCATCTCAAGAGGAGGTGGGTGAGGGGCTAAGATAAGAGTTTAATTCTTAGACCCAATCCCCAAAGGTGACCCTTTGCCATTGATTTCAAATGGGGAAAGATTTGAGTTAGGAGGAAAGCATTCAATCAGGGGGAGTATTTTCTGAGGGGAAGTATAATAGAAAAAGATTAAGGAAATGGTAAAATGTAATTGGGTTGACATAAATGACAAAGGGAGATATTGTTGGACATTTTGAGGAGTTTTTGTTGTCATTGATGTCAAAATAATTTTGTTCTATGTTCGTCATCTTTGAGTACATTAAGTGTTTCCTCAAAAAGTAAGGTCTTGAAAAGCAATAGGTTATAATATTTATTTTTAAATATTATATACCCAGGAGGGCCCAAATAATGAAGACCCAAGGAAGGGAAGCAAGTTTAAATTAAATAATAATATTTTATTATTATTATTTCAGGCAAAAAATCAAGCTGAAGAAGATCAAGGATCAAGTTGAAAAATACCCACAAGCAGATTTAATTTAAATTAAAATATTTTAATATTTGATTAAAATTTTAATTTAAATAATAATAATGGGTGCTAAGGTTTACTTTATATATTTATTTAATATTTAAAATTAATATTCAAATTCAAATTCAAATGCTTATCGATGTTGGAATATGATATGGTTTGTATATAAATAATGCCAAGGTTTGGCATTTGAAAATGTGAACAATTTTTGGCTCTTGCAAAAGAGAGAAAGAATTGCATTTTTGCATGCGTGTTTGAGCATAGAAAAGTAAAATATTTCATGGCCTCCAAAATTTACTCAAAGCCCCTCTTAGCTAAGTTGGCATCCAAGGACTATGTTAGATGCATTCAGGAACGCCATGTGCAGGTTCAAACCTCGCGCATATTTTTTTACTGAAGGGAATATCGTGTTATGTTTTTGCATCATTCAAGGAGGAAGAAGTCAAAGGCACATTCGTGCCTTTTGGCTCTTGTGGAACCATGCTGTCTAGTTGGTGGGTGTGAGCACTTGAAAAGTGCTTGGGGGAGAGCCATCAACGGCTAGAATCATGGCAAGGCATTTGGTCAACATAATAGAGGTATGCATATTATTTGGGTTGACTTGGCTTGCAAAAAATAAAAGGGGAACAAATATTTTTGTTTCCAAAGGTTTTTGCATAATTAATTTGGATTATAAGTTGTTTGGGGGAGTTAAAAGGGAATGCAAAACTTTAATTTATGAGTTGAATTTTTATGTGATTAAAGAGTTATAAGGTAGTAAGGAAATTTATTATTTTTGATATTGAAGGTTGTTGAATATTATTTTAAATTAGATATTATGAGGTGTATTTGAGTGTTATTTTTTTTATTGAAGAAATATTTTGAAGAAGTGTTAGAGTGGTATTTTTGTCATCTAAGCTTTGTGCTTGGCAAGGAAAGTGGTTATAATTGAGATAAATATTTAAGGGCACTTATTCATCAAACAAAAAGGTATGGGCACATATTTCTTTTGAGTGATTGTTGGATGTGGTGAATGCTCAGTTGGAGTGAAAAGGATAGTTTGGTAAGAACTGTTGATTTTGGTTTTTTATTAATACTTCAAGGTTTTCTAGAATAAAGGTTGAAGATAGAAACCTTGTTTGATAAGCATTGTTGGAAGTATTAATACTTCAATGTTTTCTGGAATAAAGGTTGAATATAGAAACCTTGTTTGATAAGCATTGTTGGAAACATTGGTTGAACCTTTATATGCATGATTAGGGTTTGTGCAATAACATGAATATCATTGCTATGTGAAGTTGTGAACTATATTGAACTTGGGTTTGTACAATAACATGAGTATCATTGTTATGTTAAGTTGTGAACTATCTTGAATTAGGGTTTGCAATATCATGAGGATCATTGTTATGTGAGATTGGTTAATAAGTATTTTTTAAATTATTTGAGTGAGTGTTCATATGCTTGGACTAGGTTTTGTAAGCAAGGAGTATTTATTTGAGTGATTGAGTGAGTGGAGTTGATTGAGCCTATTCAATTGAAAGTGTTAAAGTAATATTTCAAATTATGTAAAAAAAATTGCTCTATATTCTAATTTGATTTGAGAAATAGATTGGAAGTGATTGAGCAATGTGATGAGTGTGAAGCATATTGAGTCTCTAACAATTATCTATATGTTTATGTGATATTGGACAATTTCTAGTTAGCACTTATTGAGCAGGTTTGAGGCAAAGACTTATTGAGAAGATTAAAAAAGTTCTAGTGAGGACTTGTGGAGTAGAGTTGAGGCAAGTCTTGGTGAAGACTTGTGGAAAGATTAGTGTGAGATTTTATGGAAGCTTACATTGCAGATTTCAGATAAGTCTTAGAGAAGAATTGTGAGTGTAGATACCTAAATCATGTAAATTGGATAATACTATTAGTGCATTGCATAGCCCTCTTATCAACAAAATATAGACCTATTAAGAACTCTTCTAGGCTAGTAAAAGGCTTCAAAAGGCATCCAAAACTCATTTTGGAGGGTTCTTAGTAGTCTGGGGCAGTTTTGGGGCTCCTACTAGTGGTCGTACCACCCAAGGATGACCACAGTTGGTGATCGTACCACCAAAGTATGGCGATCAGCAACCATCCTTGGGTGGGATAGCCCCTAACTGGACCTTTGAAAAAGTCAAAGGATGCACTAAATGACAATCCAAGACTGCCATTAGTGTATCCAATCACCCCAAATTGATTGGGGACCTATTTATGGATAGTAGGATAGTTTATTGGGAGCACCCAAATGGGTAACCTTCTCCCAATCATGCCATGATGCGATTAGGACACATGGTGCCACCTGCCTCACATGGCAAAGATGCCCTTTTGCCCTAAGTGCCCTCTTGGGCTATAAAAGGAGCTCCAAAATCCCAATTTCAAAGAGGATAATTTGGAAATCAAATCCATGAAGTGCTACCCAAATTGAACCCCACAAATTGCAAACCAAAACTCACCTTTGCCTAACCTTGAAACCCTCTTCGCTTCGAAGGCATTTTCAGGGGCAAGAGGCTCGATCCACTAAACCAAAACTAGCCAAATTGAAGTACACTTTGGCCCCATATATCAACAACACTCCCATACCATTTTGGACCAATTCCCAAGGCCATAAGCAACAAAACCAAGGTACTTATGTGATCACCCCACTTGGGGGTAGCCAATAGTCTGCCCATGGCACATCCAAGGACGGACACAAAACAAGTTGGAATTTTAGATAAATTCTACCATAGTCCCCTTAGGAATATCTAGAGGAGCCTATAGCCAAAATTTGAGGTAGTTTGGAGGAGTTTTGATGCAGGTTTGGTGATCCCCAATGTTGCAGGTCTAGTTGGCTCACCTCGGGATGACCAGCAGTTATGCATTGTTTCACCTTTAATATTGCCTCCAAAGTTGCTTATTTGCATTTATATTATATTATAATATGCATATGCTTATTGTAGATTGGTTTTTGTATATGTAGATCACTTTGTTTAGTCATAGTATATGCTGCTTTTGCTATGTTTTCAAGGCTTTCTTCATCTTATGAAATAGGTGCTATTAACCCCATTTTAGTCCCTTGTGTGTAGGTACAGGTAGTTCTACATAGAATTAAGTATCTAAGAAGACCATAAGAATAGGTTGAAGGATATCTCTCAATTGTGGGATGCGATATATACATCAAATGCCATAGTTTACACCACTTTGAGGCCCCTTTCAAGGGACTAGATCCCTTGAACATTGTAATGGAAGTTGTATCAATTTGTAAAAGCCCTCAAGGGGATATTTTTAATCACATATTTGAAGCTATACATTGATTAAATATAAGGATAAATCCACCATTTGGTTATATGTTTGCTTCACCTTAATAGATTACAAGTTTATGTGTTATTTCCTTTGAATGCTTTATAAATGCTTTACATTACAATGGAATGCCCTTAAGCCGATGTAGTAAATTTCACGTCTTCAGTGGAAATCCTGGTGTCAAATATTTTTAAGTCTCCCCATTGGATGATACTAATTTGGACCTTAAATTTTTGTTTTTCAGGTTACAGGTAGTGACTGTTCTGATCAAAAACAACCTCTTTGTTGCTCCATGGCACTAGGTGAGACAGCCAGCTCCATGGCACTAGGTGAGACAACCAAATCCATGGCACTGGGTGGTATGGCCCCCAATATATGACTGTACCTTCCTAGAATGACCACAAAACTAGATGGTTTCTACAAAAAGTTGTAGAAATAACAATTTTTTAGGTCCATTTTATACCCCTCTGCATAGTCAATTTTAAAATTTACTATTAAATTTGCAAAATTTCATGTTTTTCTCGTTTATTATTTGCATAGAAAGGTTAGATTTTATCTTCCAAAAAAAATGCATTAATTAGTTCTAAAAAATAGAGAAAATAATAGTAGAGTTTCTATTTCCTATCTGGTTTACCTGTTGGAACCTTGCCCACGAAGGTTAAGGTCATATAAGTGTGCATTTTTTGGTTTCCCTTTTATGCTACTAATGAATCTGAAAGAAAAATGCATCTTCATGCATTTAGTCAAAAATCATTGAGTGCTTTATTGTTTTCTTTCAAATATTTTAAAAGGAACACACACACACACCATGATCCACTTAAACGTTGGTGAGTTGGACTTCATTCCCAACCACTGATAGAGTTCAATGACGGTGGGTTTCATCTCCATCCATTGACTCAAATCCTATGAACCTTGTTCTATTGGCCAATACCGACTCTAAGATCTATCATAATCATGAAAAATAGTACACATTCCTCTTTGGAGGGGTGTATCACTATGCATGGGGTGCTAGGTGAGGATCGGTAGGACCTATGCTCCCTGATCGGGTATGGATTTCATCTCCATACTTTGGTTGGTTCACGTGACCAAAATTTCACTCCCGGTTGTCGAGCTACGAGTATATAGGTGAAAACCACTTAAAATTTGAGAATATCATTCAACAAAATATCAAACATGAGAAAAGTATTTTATTTACAAAGCAACACATCTTGAAACACATCAAAAAGTTTAGGATTCACACTTAAAATATTTAAAATGAGATAATCACTTCTATGCTTGTGTGTCTCTATTTTTTGTTTGTTTCAAATTCATAGAAATTGTAAAGAAGATAAACACATAGTAGTTAGAGAATATAGCTATGGTATGTACCCATAGCCAAGCCCATTAAGGGGCAGAAGCTATGGGTAATAGAGAAGAGGATATAGAATGTCCTCATGTTGATCCTAGGGATAGGATCATTCCTCCCTGGAAATTAGCTACTCTTCCTAGTCGTAGATTGACTGATGAGTGGATGGTTACTCCTAGAGAGTCAACTAGAATGTCTAGATTATAGAGGACCCCTTCGTAGGGTACTCCTGTAGGTCATAGTTCTAGTTTGGGAAAATATCTCCCTAATTCATATTGTAAAAACACCTTCTTTTGATAAGAGTCATCGTACAATGAGGTGCCTCAACATAGAGAAATACCACGCGTTCGCATGCCTTCTCAATCCTCTACTCCTTATCATATATAGGATAAAGAGCTCACACCTCGAGTATGGTTGAATGATCATCTCAATATTTCAAGTCACCCTACTCCAAGGTATCAAAATCACAATGAGTATGATACTCGTCAAATTAGATGACCTTATTCCACCTTAGATTACTTTTTTTATGAGGGAAGACCTAAGGAACATCCATATTATCCTCATGAAAATGTGTCAACGAAAGCACATTGTGCCTCTGCACTAGTAGTCTTTCAGAAATATTTGTTTAGGAGATAACCTCAATTCAATATGACTTCCCTCAATCAAGGGAAGCACGTAATTGATATCACAGGTCCTCTTGAACAGGATAGAAAACAAGGCAATAATGCTAAGGTAATTAGACCTAATACAATTGATCAAATTAATAATTTGGTCTAGAGATATACTGACTACCAAGCTAAGTTTAATAGACTTAGGTTGGATAAACATCACCTAGATCTCTTAGAGAAATGACTTAGCATCATGGAGCTATCACTCCAAGTATGCGTAGACAAGAGACTCGCCCGAGGCAACCAAATTTCCAATAAGATAGATCTCCTAGACCTAATCCTGTGTTTCCTCCTAGACCTCGTAGGCCTGAACAAAATGCATATGATAGGCCAAACATAGATCACCTTCAACAGGTGTTAGTTCCTCCTTGTAGGCCCATACCTGAAACACCTTATGGAGCTTACGATTATTTGGAAAAATATGAGGATTATGTAGAAGCACCTTATGGAGGTGTGGCTGATTTCAATCAACCACCCCAACCTAGGCTTAATATTCCTCGTCCACCTCTACAATTTCAAAGCAAAGAAGAGGAGATAAAATACTCAGATGCATATCAATATTTTCTTGCACGCTTAGAAACTATAGAAGGCAATACAACTCGCAATGGGCTTCAAAATCCTACTTTGTGTCAACTAAAGAACCAACTATTACACCCATCCATTCCTTCCCCGGTCTATCCTAAACATTTCAAAATGCCCAAATTTGATATATTCAAGGGCGAAGAAGGTGCTCGAGAACATGTTACTAAGAACTTTATTTAGTACCCTTGCTGGTCCTGCCATCGATTGGTTCAACCAACTTCCAAAACATAGCATATACACATTCAAACAATTTGCTGATGCATTTTTGGAATTTTTCACCTTTAAAACCAAAATAAAGGCGACATTAACCGATCTCACAAGAATAAAACAAACTGAGGATGAGATGATCATTGACTATGGAAATGGGTGGCAAACACTTTTGGATAAGCTACCCTATCTATTGCCAAAGACTAAATTAACTCGCTTATTTTCAAAGAGTTGTTTGAGACCTATCTCTTTGCCATTGCAATTACAACAATACCCTACCTTGGAGGAAGCTCTATTACAAGATCGAAACATAGAAGAAATCAAAATCCAAGAGGGAGAAATAAAAAAACCTCATAAGAAGGAGTGGACAAAGAATCCTAAGAATAGCTCAAAACCTACAAATCCAGATACGGTCAATCAAGTGGCCATAAATTTTCCTACACCTCCTCAAGTTACACCTCCCCAAAAGGTAAACTATCGGGATCAACCTCTTCCTATGATTTATAACAATAATGGTACACCAAACTAGGGATAAAAACAACGTCATCCTCAGTGACAATTTACTCCCATCACTGAATCCATGGATTCTCTTTTCAATCGATTATGGGCTACAAAGATGGTTAATTTACTAGATATTAAACCCAAAAATTTGTAAACAGGAAAATCCAAGCCTATGGAACATAGAGAGGATCAATATTGTAAGTTTCATTGACAAGGTGGCCATGATTTACAATCGTGCTATGGCTTTAAACATGTAGTACAAGACTTGATTGAGAGGAATGAGCTTACATTAGATGCTCCAGTAGCTCCTACCAATCAAAAAATGGGTATTTTCAAATACCCTTTACCAACTCATGAGGTACAGGCAGCACCTGCTAAACCGATGAATAAGGTGAACCAAAAACACCTTGTTCAATGGTATGTTGGGATGGTGAGTATTGTGACTAGGAACAAAAGATATCAAAGTCAAGTTGCATAACCTACAACTTCAAATGATGTTCCAACTATGTCATAAACTACACCACCTATAGTACAGGGCCTTCCTTCTAGGCCAACAGTGACAATTAAGAGCAACATTGCACAAAGCTTAAGGACCACATCAGCACGACTATCCATCTATAAGTTCATCCAAAAATTAACTCCACATAGGTATGCCTTGATGGAAATTTTAAAATCCATAGAGTTGCAACCATAGGAGTCTGACTCCATAGATTTTGTGGGACATGTGTACCAGTGCAAAGAAATAGTCATAAAATTTCATGAGCATGAGCTAAAATAAATAGCTAGTGATGTGGTAAATCCTACTTTATACAACATTGCATGTATAAATGAGATACCATACAAGAGAGTACTTATAGACACTGGGTCCTCAAGTAACATCATAACAACTAAAGAACCAAAGCATCTTAAATTTCCAGCATCTCATGTTGTGGCATCAACTTACACTCTTCGCACTTTCAATGACACAATATGCTCTACTTTTGGTACCATAGTTTTACCCATTTAGGTGGGACAAAATATTATACCGACATTGTGTCATGTGCTAGAGGGTGATATGGCTTACAACATTTTTCTCGGAAGATCTTGGATATGTTATATGAAGTGTATCCCCTCCATCGTGCATCAATGTCTTAAATACACTCATGAAGGGCAACTACATGTAGTATCTTTTGATCTAGAGCCCTTCAAATACTACAACATGTTGCAGAAAATTCCAGAGTTGATATTACCTTTGACTCATGTAGACTTCCAATTAAATACACCTAGTCAGATTCTATCCATTCCACCACCTTCATCATCATCTACTCCATCCTCATCATCACCACCTTCAGAGAAGGATTCGACATCGCCAAACCCTCCATTAGGGAACATGTCGAAGAGGCCTATTGATGAGATCCCACCATTAGTTTCTATGATATCCATGAAGGAGGTTCCTTGTATCATTAATGAGGAATTACCTCCAAAGGTGAACACTGGATCACCTCAAATTGCCATTCCATCTTATCCATCTTTGCCATCCTAGGTCATAGTCTATATTTATATCATAGGGATAGGGGAATACTTGGTGAGAAATATCATGATAGTTCCATCACTGGAGATAGTGCAAGACATGGGAAGACCTCGTCTTCCCATAGGTAGCATTGTACCTCTTGGTATACCTCCTAATGAAAAAAAATTCATATATGGAGGTGTAGAGTATGGAGCTCTACCAATTCCTCATAAATAATATGACGATGAACCCTTTTCAGAGGATGTAAATTATTTTTCAAATCCAGACTATGCATTGTGGTACTTAAACTACTGTAATTGGCATGGGTTTGGTCTTAGCCTGTATGAGCAGGGTAACCGTGTTTCATGTCAACCCCAATATCAACTTTTGTATGATATATCTGGGTTGGGAAACAATAATTATGGAGAGCCAAACTTGCTCAAACCAATTCTCATTCAAAAACTTGGAAAGATTACCTCACAAACCCTCATTCTGTGGCTATATAGCCAAAAAACCCTAAAAATTTAAAATGATTTATATGGGGCCAAAAATTGGGGTGCGCATCCATATTACAATAGACAAGACAAAAATAAAGTTTCAAGTCCTAACTGTAAATACATTAGGAGATATTAACCTTCGAACAACTCAAAAAACATAAAAAAACTAGGTAAGTAATTTTAAAACCTAATTTCGGGACACTAGATGATGGAATTTGGCTTCAAAATTTGGATTTTTTGGACAAATAGGAATCTAGGGAGTCATATTTTTTTAGAACTCTCCCAACTAGCTCCCTGTCAAATTTCACATCAATCGGAGCTACGGTTGAGAAGTTATGGCCTCGACAATATTCGTTGGATGCTCCTGCATCAAATAAACCGATTTTTTTGGATGTCCTCACCAAAAGTATCAAACACATATGCCTAAGTCATTAGGATAATATCACCCATGATCCATATGCTAATATGAATCAAGTTCATTCCTTGGGAGATCATTTCCCAATAGAAATGATAGATCAAGGTCTTTCCAATGATGTCATACAACCCCATGAAGTGGGGGAGATCTCACACACCTTGCAATCTGACAGTGAGGAACAAGACCAAGGTCCTCCTCATGAATGGATGAGTGATGATGAAGATGATTATGGAACCGTATCCATTAACTACCCTAGATTAGATGATGAACACGAGCGTGTGCTCCCTTTGTATGATGAGGATGAATATTATCTTCGTATGTTATTCCCCATCCAAGGACCCATTTGATGCTAGTTTTTGCCTTGTGAAGAGCAAGATCACCCTCTTCTACATAAGCCACCACCAGTTATTCCACTTCCACTCGAGCCACACCCATATGTTATAAGACAACATCATGTCTCTAGACCCACTCACCCTAGAGCAAGAGATCATGTATTCATCAACATGATTTCCATAGATTTAACGACACCATTGGTGAATCCAAATAACCCATAAAAGCAATTGCATATTTATTTAGAGGCAACTAGATTTGATCTAGGAGATTCTTCTCCATCGTCCTCAGAGTATTGGCCTTGTGAGGAAATGTTACAACCATTTAAATTTTCTTCAAGAACTACTCGAGATGTTTTTCAAGCTAAGGTTGACCCTGAATTTCCTATGGAAGAAGCAAACCTAACTGATGATATTCACTTAATTCCCACCCCACATCAGTTGGAGGATGGGTCTCACATGTCAATTGAGCCAAAAATTGACAAGGATATCGATATAGATCCTGATAATCCCCATACCATTAAATTAGGGTAAGGTATCTCCCTAAGTGAACAAGATTATTTCATTGCTATATTGAAAGCAAGAATTAAAGCTTTTGCTTGGTCGTATAAAGATATGCTAGGACTAGATCCAAATATAGTCATGCATAATATTACATTAGAACCCAAGATCAAACATGTTAAGTAAAAGTTACAAAAAATGTACCCAACAATAGCATTAATTGTGAAAGATGAATTACAAAATTTTTTGGATGCTGATATCATCATCTCAGTAGATTATTTGACATGGGTTTCAAACATGGTTCCCATCAAAAATATTGATGGGAGGATTCACATTTGCACCGAATTTTGATATCTTAAAAAATAAAGTCCTAAGGATGAATTTCCCTTACCTAACATCAATGCATTGGTAGACGCAACAACAAGACATGAAATGCTATCCCTAATGGATGGATTTTTTGGATATAATCAGATGCGTATTAATCCAGAAGACCAAATCAAAATGATGTTCACAATGCCTTTGGGGACATTCTATTACAAGGTCATGTATTTTGGCCTTAAGAATGCTAGTGCTACCTACCAATGAGCCATGACATATATCTTCCATGACTACATGCACAATATTTTGGAAGATTACATGGATGATTTATTGGTAAAATATTTATTACACCATGAAAATATTGATGTACTGTGTAAGATCCTAGATTTCCTCATTGAGCACAATGTTAGACTTAATCCTAAAAAGTGTGTCTTTGGTGTCACATCTGGTAAACTTTTGGGATTCATAGTCTCCAAGATAGGAATAGAGGTAGATCCCAACAAGGTCAAGGCAATATTAGAATTGCCTCCCCCCACAACAATTAAGAAACTACGTAGTTTGCAATGAAATGTCACATCCATAAAACTCTTCATAGCATAGTTATTGGATAAGTTTCGACCCATAAATAGGTTGCTACACAAAGGGGTCTCATGTCATTGGGATGAAGAATGTAAAAATACCTTTGATGAGATAAAACAATACTTGGCTTCACCACCTGTATTTGCTCCACCACGATTGGGAGTGTCATTCTATTTATATATCTTAGCTACTAAGTTAGATTTGGGTACCATGTTGTCCCAAAAGAACTAATTTCACAAAGAATAGGCTAACTATTACATTAGTTGCACACTGGTCAGCTATGAGGTTAGATACGCATATGTTGAGAAGCTATGCTTAGCAATGGTCTTTGCCACCAAAAAGCTACACCATTATATGTTAAATCACACCACATATGTTGTATCTAAATAAAATCCATTGCGCTACATGATGAGCAAAACATATCATAATAGTCGCACGAGGAAATGGATAATATTTTTGATATTTTTTGACCTAGAGTTCATTGGACATAAATATATCAAAGGACAGGTCATAGCCGATCAACTAGAAAAGGCTCATCTATAGGATGATCAACCTCTAAATATAAAACTTCCTGATGATGGAGTGTTTCAAATTTTAGAATCACCTAATTTTGTAGAGCCTGAGTCATAGGCAGACATAACTCTATTCTGTAATGGTTCCAAGTGCGAGCAAGGTGATAGTGTAGGTATCATGTTTTCACAGTGCAAGGGGCTCCCATACCTCTTTCGTTTAAACTTGATTTTCCTTATACCAACAACAATTCTGAGTATGAAGCTCTCATCATAGGACTTCATATGACAATCACCATGAAAATAACAAATTTAAACATTTTTGGTGATTCCTTTCTTATAGTTAATCAGGTAAAATGGATTTTCCAGTGTCGATATCCCATCTCGCAAGCTTACAAAGCCCTAGTGGACAAACTCCTAGTAAAATTTGAATGGTATGAGATAGAGGCACTCCCTCGCTCATCTAATCATTTTGCAGATACAATGGCTTCCTTCGGGTCACTTATCCTGCATGACTCTTCAGATGATATCAAAACTATCCAAGTAAAAACACTAGCACAAGCTGTGACTGAGCATGAAGAGTATAATACTATACCAGTTGTTCACATGAATCAGATTGAGCCTTCTCATGAAAGGTTCTCTCAACTACACCAATATTTAAATAATGTTAACTAGGGTACTTTATTTCCTCATAATACTTTTGATACTAGAACAACGCTATATCTCCAAGTTCACTCTCAATCAGCATTCGCACGAGATAAACATCAAAGGGATAACACGATTCATAATATTGAGGCTTATTCAAAGCAATATTAGGCCATCCAGATTAAATATTATCTTAAACAGGATAATATTCCACCTGGATTATCACATGTCACAAAGTGAGCATTCAAAAAAAATATGAAAAAATATATCTTAATAGGAGACATAATGTATCGTCAGAGTTATGAAGGTATCCTCCTTCACTGCTTAGACTCACGAGAGTCAGCTTGGGCCATCAGCCAAGCACATGAAAATACATGTGGTGGCCACTTTAGCGGCATGTCCATCACTAAGTGCATTCTTCGCATGGGCTATTATTGGCCAACTTTAGAGAAATATTGTTGCAATTATGTCAAGAAGTGTGTGAAGTGTCAACACCATATAAATTTAACACACGTACCTTCAAAGGACTTACAACCGATTCAATCGGTCTAGCCATTTGCACAATGGGGTTTTGATTTAATAGGGAAAATCTCACCTGCATCATCAAGCTGTCACATGTTTATCATAACGACAACTGAATATTTCACAAAATGGGTGGAAGCAATTCCCCTTACCATAACAACTAGACCTCACATTGCGGAGTTCATACTACATAACATTATATATCGATTTTATATTCCATCAAAAATAGTATTAGATAATGGAACACCCTTTAAAAATAAGGATGTGCATGCATTAACAAAAAATTATAACATAAAGCATAGCTTTTCCATGCCCTATTATCTGCAGGCCAATGGGAAAGCAGAGGCATCAAATAAAATAGTAGTAGCCATCTTGAAGAAAATCGTTCAGGAAAATCATAAAGATTTGCATAATAAATTACCTCTTGCTCTTTGGGCCTATCGCACTAGAATTCAGACATCCACTGGGGCAAATCCATTTTCACAAGTGTATGGTGTTAAAGCCATCATGTCTTTGCAGTTATAGATTCCATCACTATGCATTTCCATGCAAGAATTCTTTGATGACGATACAGCTAGGCAAGCTCGGTTAGATCAGTTAATGTTGCTTTATGAACGATGTGTGAATACCCTCAATCATCTACATGTTTATCAAGAGCATATTAAGAGAGCTTACAACTTGAAAGTACATAAAAAAGACTTTCAAGTAGGTGATTTAGTTCTAAAAGAAAACCAACAAAACTCAAATTTGCCCTCCAATTTACAAGACAAATTTGCAGCAAACTAGCTAGGTCCATTCATTATTACACATCATATTGGACCTGGAACTTATCGCCTAGCATCCATCCAAGGAAATTAAGAGCGTGAACCCATGAATATAAGTTTTTTGTGACCATTTCATGATTAGAGCACCAACAAAATGCCCCTAGGCAGTCGTAGACACTTTCTAAGTGTCATTGCCCGCCTAGGTCACCCTAAAGGCTCCTAGTAGTGTTTGACCATCTAGGTCACATAAAAAATCTCCTATACTATCTACGATCATCTAGGTCAACCCTAAAATCTCCAAAGGCATCCATAAGCCCTTTGGTCATAACAAAATGCCCCTAAGTAGTCGTAGACTTTTCTAAATGCCACTACTTGCCTAGGTCACCCAAAATGCCCCTAGTAGTTTTTTACCATCTAGGTCAAATAAAAAATCTCCTAGACTATCTACGATCATCTAGGTAAACCTTAAAATCTCCAAAGGCATCCATAATCCCTTTGTTCACAACTAAATTCCCCTAGGTAGTCGTAGACACTTTCTAAGTGTCGTTGTCCGCCTAGGTCACCCTAAAGGCTCCTAGCGGTTTTTGACCATCTAGGTCACATAAAAAATCTCCTAGACTATATACAATCATCTAGGTCAACCTTAAATGATCCAAAGGCATCCATAAGCTCTTTGGTCCCAACTAAATGCCCCTAGGCAGTCGTAGACACTTTCTAAGTTTCGTTTCCCGTGTAGGTCACCCTAAAAGCCCCTAGCGGTTTTTCATCATCTAGATCACATAAAAATACTCCTAGACTATCTATGATCATCTAGGTCAACCCTAAAAGCTACAAAGGCATACATAATCTCTTTTTTCACAACAAAATTCCCATAGGTATTCATAGACAATTTCTAAGTGCCACTGATTGCCTAGGTCACCCAAAATGCCCCTAGCGGTTTTTCACCATCTAGGTCACATAAAAAAATTTGTAGACTATCTACGATCATTTAGGTAAACCCTAAAATCTCCAAAGGCATCCATAAGTCCTTTGGTAGCAACCAAATACCCCTAGACAATCGTAGATACTTTATAAGTATCGTTGCCTGCCTAGGTCACCCTAAAGGGTCCTAGCGGTCTTTGACTATCTAGGTCACATAAAAAAGCTCCTAGACTATCTACGATCATCTAGGTCAACCCTAAAATATCCAAAGGCATCCATAAACCCTTTGATCACAACCAAATACCCCTAGGTAGTCGTAGACACTTTCTAAGTGTCGTTGGCCACTTAGGTCACCCTAAAGGCTCCTAGTTGTTTTTGACTATCTAGGTAACATAAAAAAGCTCCTAGACTATCTACGATCATCTAGGTCACCCTTAAATGATCCAAAGGCATCCATAAGCCCTTTGGTCACAACCAAATACCCCTAGATAGTCATAGATAGTTTCTAAGTGTCGTTGCCTGCCTAGGTAACCCAAAATTCCCTTAGCGGTTTTTCATCGTCTAGGTCAAATAAAAATTTTCTTAGACTATCTATGATTATCTTGGTCAATCCAAAAAGCTCCAAAGGTATCTATAAGACCTTTGGTCACCTTAAAATACTCCTAGGTAGTCCATGATTGTTTAGTTTAACCCAAAACACCCCTAGACGGTCTATGACCATGTAGGTCAAGCTAAAATGCTCCAAGGTAGTTTACAACTATCTAGGTCAAACCTAAATGCTCCAAAGGCATCTATAAGCCCTTTGGTCACCTAAAAAGCTCTAGTGGCATTCATTAAGACCATTGGTCAACTTGTAAATATATATATCAAAATTGCAAAAATAATCATCAAAATCATCAAAATACAAAATATTACATTGTACTGCATTTCTCATCACTTGCATTATAATCGTAGTTACTTTAGGCATACTCATCATTGCATTATACATCATTCAAAATTTATCATATATGTCTAGCACCAGGTCTGTACATTAGGCATCTAGTAAAAATTCATTTTTATCATATGAGAAATCATACCACCTATTTATATTACATATACCATTTACATTATATGTTTGTTTCCCATCACTTAGCCATTTTTGATAAACATAGTTAAAGTTTTCGATCACTCAGCCATATCTAGTTGTCTTCTCAAAATTGTAGAAAGCTATCATGATATTTAGAAAGTGGAATCCTACTTGGATAATTCTTGGTATATATCAAAATCCCAAAATAATTTTCACATTAATAAATCCAAGTCTAGCACAAGAAAATATGAAAACTATGAAGTTGTTTAGGTTGCTTTAAGTGAAATGTTATCTTACTCATCCCCCTATGCGAATGGTTCAAATATGCTAAGAATTTACAAAAGGAAAAGTTTCTCCTTACCCAAAATACCTTACCCTACACTGGGGTAAGTATTTCAAATAAATAAAATTAGTAATGATTATTATCCCCCCAGTATTGAAAACATACATTGCCCTACACTAGGGCAAATATCTCAAAGAAATATTCCAAAGAAAATAGTGATTATTATCACTCCCAAATATGCATAAAGAAACAATGATTATTATCACTAGGAAAAGCAAAAAAAGAAACAGTCGTTCTCACCACTATTACAATCCCTTGCTCAAAAAATCAAAATGAGCAATTCCCTTGAGAAAGTAAAAGAGAGGTAGGGACTCTGGAACTTGAATCCTTGGAATTCTCAATATTAGAGAACTCTAAGGTGATCCTCATTACAGGTTTGGTGGATATCCTACTTTTCAATGGTGGTAGCCTCCCGCATGACAATATGTCTATCACTTAAGCAACTTGTTTAGGTATAGACTAATGTTTGAATGTGGATGAGCTAGCTTGTTGTAACCTAGGCTATATAGTGGTATAATCCAACTAAGTACAAAAATCAGGATAATGAGACTCACAAAATGATCTCTACTAACGATGGGATAAATAAATCCCATTTGCACTAGGGTAATATTGTGTGTTATCATGGTAATGAACTCACGTGCACACACAGGGATATTGATTATCTTGGTTATCTTAGTAGGTGCATACTTTGTCAAAAGATCTTGTCTAGTTATTATATGATTTTTGATTAGGTACCTAGAGTGTTTGAGTATCTACAAAACCACTCAATAATATCATATCATATTACAAAATCCATTTCATTTTACATTATGTTGTCACATATTAGTCAAAGTTACAAAAATTCCATTAAATAAAGTGTTATAATAACATGAAAATCGCAAAGATACATTTTTTATAGTCTATGGTTCTAGCATATAATGCGTCAAATAGTCATTGCAAATCCATCATACAAAAATTAAATCTAATTAGTCATTGCTTTCAATAATACACATTTAAAATTTTTGTTTATTAAATGGTATTCATGATATAGGATAGATACCGGTTAAATATTAGCAATAATATTTAGATGTCCACTGAATATTTTATGCATACCTTTTAATTTACAAAAGCATATAAAATGAAGCATCCACATCTACCTATAATCAAATAACATCATCGGATAAATACATGCATCCATGTTAGACATCCATCATAACATCATATAGCAAATATAAAATTGCATTCATATCATAAAGCAGTAAAATGACATAATGATCAAAGCTAAGTCATATATATATATATATATATATATATATATATGTCCATATATGTAAAAGCCGAAAGCAACATCATAGTCCATAAAATGCCCATAGGCTACAATAAAAGCAAGTCATCCGACTTTGTAACCCAAAAAATCAAAAAGAACCATCAGAGTCTACTAACCATGGTCATGTATGACTAGTACCTCGACTCTCTCCTTTGATATTAGTATGAGTTTGTCATGAGCTCCCAAACCTTATCCCCCCTGATATGCTACCTCTAGATACCTCCATCCTATGAGAAGTGCTCAGAGACCTCATCTGAGAAAATGAGTGTCCCGTCCCACTCCCATGGCTATGCTGTGATCCAATAGATAATGTATGATTTGGTATGCACCCCTTATAGCACATTATCTCATCCTCCATCATATCCATGTAGGTGCACTCATCACAACACCTAGTATGATAGGTCACTACCAAACCTTGGAGATGTGCTATCTCCTCCTACATCTTGTCTAGTTCACCACCACTGGATTCCCATGGCTAGGGCCCTGTCTACCAACCTATGCTTGAAATATAGCTATCACTGATGCCTACCTCTCCATCTCCTCCTATGCACTTTGCACTTGTGCCTATAGTAAAGCCCAATCACTCTGTAGCTCTGCAATCCTAGTATCTCATGTTGCTAACTCTACCTATAGACCCTTACCTCCCAAGTCTCCCTAATCAAAGCCTACTAGATCCTAAACATATATCATCTCCACCCTATCTACTAACATACGCTAACACACAAATCGCTCACCTATGTCTACCTCCTCATCATCTAGAGACTCACCAAAACCCTCCTCATATGGAACACCCCTACTGTATCCACTGCCCTGGCTACTAAATCCTCTCCTCGTGGTCCCTCCCCTTGCCACTATTGCATGACCCACCATGCATCATACTCCTCTATAGTGCTTTGCATCATCCGAGTCTAAGATTGCCACCTCAAAATTTGACTCATCTCCCAACTCCTCTACCATAGGCCATGCTAGAGTCCTCTCATCCCCGTGATGATGATAGGCCATCGTATCACTAGGAAATGCCTAGCATAGCCCAAAATATCATAGCACATGATCATAATGGAAGTACTCTCACTCTATGCCATGTTGCCCTATCAGACACCAACCTCATGAAACTTGACGTATATGTATCTCAACCTCATCCTAGGCAAGACAATCCCTGTAGGGTATCCATTCAATATCTTCTACCTTAAGCCATGCAAAATCCTTTGCATAGTGCTCTACCTCCCCAGCATAGTGTCGGTTATGCCCTGACTCATGTGACCTCATCCATAGCTCTCCATATCCAATCTCCCTATCTGGTATATCTTCTCGAGTGGTCCATGATAGTCCTCGTGGTCTCTCCACAACAATATGTTTCCAAGCCCAAGAATGTAGTAGAAATATATATCCAAAATCCTTCTACCCATAATAATGGATCTCATATAGCTCACCGTATAATTGTGCCAATAAAGTAGGACCCCAAGTCATTACTATCGGCTCCTCCTCTGTGTAGTCAACTAGAATAAAGACTAGCTCTATTAGGTTTCATTGGAACCTAGCTATTGAAGAGTTAGGTAGCAGTATTTTTCTAATCAAGTTCATAAAAAAATTATGCCTAATGCCAAGCACACCCTCTTGGTACCATATAGACACTAAAACCCCTCCACTGATCATATCAGTCAGGACATCCTCCCAGTACGTGTCAAAGTACCTCCGCACTACGACATCCCATTGCTTCGTCGGAGATGATACTATCTAGTGCCCCTCTATTAGAATATGTAGTATTATATAGGTGTCATATAGTGTCACCGTCATCTCCCCCATAGCTAAATAGAAAGTGTTAGTGCGAGGGTCCCATAGGTCTATTAAAGCAGTCAAGTAGGCGCGGTCTCCAACCACGAAATCTAACCACATAACTTGCTTCAGATTGATGGCATCAAGCCAATGCCAGTTTGTAGTATTAAAATGGTCTCTAGTAACCTGAAAGATACTTGGTACCCTGTATTGACTCCTAACTATCTGCTCATGCAAATCAGGGTGTCAAACAGGCCCTAAAAATGTAAAATTTTGCTATAAAAACACTAATAAAACACATTAAAAAAGGCATTTTTTGGCCCAGTTTTTGGTCGTCCCACCTAGGGACGACCCCTAATTTTTTAGCCACACCACCAAAGGATAGCCACCAGTAACCTTCCCTCATAGGGACGGTCCCCAAATAGGGGTAAAATAGGGTCAATTTGACCCTTAAAAATGCCCTAAAAATCTTTAAAAAACACAAAAAATTGGTTTTTAACCCTAATTTTTTGCAAATAAAGCATTAATAAGGTTAAATTTTATGTATTTCAGTCCTCCTATGGTTTATTAAATCATGGGTGTGGCTTTAGTCATGAAATTAGAGCAAAATTTGCAAAAAACTCAATAAAATAGGGCAGAGAAAGCATGCAATCCATACCCATTTCGCACTGGCTCCATCACCCGATGCATCTGCTGGTTGGCTCATGTTGTGGGTGAAATTTTTGCAGCACTTTTCTTCATAAAACTCCCTCCTACCTCCTCTCCTCTCCAACTTCTCCAAGTAGCATGCACAAATGAGCCAAAATGGCCCTTTTTGGCCTTTTATAGCTTCAAAACAAGCCGACCACCCCTGGGTGGGATGAGTGCATATTTTTATGGCCATACCACCTTGGGATGGTCATATATACTGTCATCATACCACAATGGGATGGTCACAAGAAAATTACACTTAAAAACATCAAAAATATAAAACATTGGGCCAAAAAACCCACCAAAAACAAGGCAGAATGGGCTAGAAAATGAGAGGGATCTAGACTGAACTTATAATAATTTTTGATGCATTAAAAGTCTCTATTTTACTCCCCAATAAATCCTTCATGGCTGAACTGATCCATGGGAATTATATATTGGGCCTTTTACCTCCAAAACTATTCATACGGATAGTCAAAAATAACCTCCAAAAAGGTATTTAGTACCATGGGCAAAATAGAGAGTTGCCTCAATTTAGTCATATGTGTCAAGTGACTAAATTTGTCATTCCCTCATAGAATAATTTATTTAGGGGGTAGCCATCATAATTAATTCATAAATTGAATCAACATTAAAACATTCATAAGTGTAAATTCCATGCATTCAAAAGAATCTTGGCTAAAGATAAAAGCCCATGCTAGGGCAAAGAATCAGCATAAGAAGTAAATTAAATAAGCTTGACCTCCTTGAAACCTAGGGAATTGACCCATGTGAATTTTTACAAGGATAAAAGGCACCAAGAACTAGTATGCCCTAAGCCCCATAAGACTGTTACTACAACACAACTCAAAGGTATACCCAAAATTGATCCTTTGACTATGTCAATAGAAAGGATTCCAAGAATGTATTATTTTCCATAATGAAGGAATCCATATTTTATTAGGTTAATGAGAAAACTTGATCATTCAATGATTTAGTGATCTATTTTTGCTCAACACTTTGTTTCACATCATGCATCCCAAAAATGGGGTATCTGTAGACACCTAAATCACATAAATCAGATAAGACTATCAATGCATTGTATATGCCCTCTTATAAACATCATATGGCCCTATTAGGCACTCCTATAGGCTAGAAAAAGGTTTCCAAAAGACTCCAAACCTCATTTTGGAGGGTTCCTAGTAGTCTAGGGTAGTTTTGGGGCTCCTATTGGTGGTCTTCCCACCTAGGGATGGCCATCAACAACCGTCCCTAGGTTGGATGATCCCTAACTAGACCTTTGAAAAAGTCAAAGGATGTGCTAAATGGTAATCCAAGACTACCATTAGCATGTCCAGTAACCCCAAATTGATTGGGGACTTACTGATGGATAGTAGAACAGTTTATTAGAAGCACCTAAATGGGTAACCTTCTCCCAATCATGTCATGATGTGATTAGGACACATGGCACCACCTGCATCGCATGGCAAAGATGCCCTTTTTCCCTAAGTGCCCTCTTGGGCTATAAAATGAGATCCAAACTCCCAATTTCAAAGAGGAGAATTTGGAAATCAAAGCCAAAAATTGCTTCCAAAATTGAATCCTTCAAATTGTAAACCAAAACTCACCTTTGCCTAAACTTGAAATCCTCTTCGCTTCGAAGGCATTTTAAGGGGTAAGAGGCTCATTCCACTGAACCAAAACCAGCCAAATTGAAGTACACTTTGGCATCATCTATCGACAACACTCCCATACCATTTTGGACCAATTCCCAAGGCCATAGGTGATAAAACCAAGGTAGTTCTATGATCGCCCCACCTGGGGATGACCAGCAGTATGCCCATGGCACACCCAGGGAAGACCACAAAAAAAGTTGTAATTTTAGAGAAATTCCTCCATAGTCCCCTTAGGAATGTATAGAGGAACCTACAACCCAAATTTGAGGTAGTTTGGAGGATTTTTGATGCAGGTTTGATGATCCCTAATGTTGCAGGTCTAGTTGGCTCACCTCGGGATGGCCAATAGTTATGCATTATTTCACCTTTAATATTGTTTCCAAAGTTGCTTATTTGCATTTATATTATATTAGAATATGCATTTTATTATTGTAGATTGGTTTTTTTATATGTAGATCACTTTGTTTAGTCGTATTATATGTTGCTTTTGATATGATTTCAAGGCTTTCTTCATATTATGAAATATGTGCTATTAACCCCATTTTAGTCCCTTGTGTGTAGGTACAGGTAGTTCTACATAGAAGGAAGGAGCTAAGAAGACTAGAAGAATAGGTTGAAGGATATCTCTCAATTGTGGGATGTGATATTTACATCAAACACCATAGTTTACACCGCTTTGAGGCCCCTTTCAAGGGACTAGATCCCTTGAACATTGTAATGGAAGTTGTATCAATTTGTAAAATCCCTCAAGGTGATATTTGTAATCACATATTTGAATATATACATTGATTAAATATAAGGAGAAATCCACCAATTGGTTATACGTTTTCTTCACTTTAATATATTACAAGTTTATGTGTTATTTCCTTTGAATGCTTTATAAATGATTTACATTGTAATGGAATGCCCTTAAGGTGGTGTTGTAAATTTCATGTCTTCAGTGAGCAGAGTTGATTGATTGATTTGTTCAAACCTTGAGTGAAGGTTTGGAGTAGATCTAGCAAATTTGATTTATTATTAAGTCAATATTTGTGTTAAGGCTTGAGGACAGAGATTGAGTAGATTTATGCTAGACCTAAAGACCGTGTTTAGTGTAGATTTGAGGATAGATATTGAGCAAATTTATGCTAGATCGAATAACTATGTTTAGTGCATATTTGAGGACAGATATTGAGAAAATTTAATCTAGAGTGAAGGACTATGTTTAGTGCAGATTTTATGATAGATATTGAGAAGATTTGTGCTAGGCTGAAGGACTATATTTTTTGTATATTTGAGGATAGAGATTGAGCATATTTGTGCTAGACCGAAGTATAGTGTTTAGTATATATTTGAGATAGAGCTGAGAGCAATATTTGTAGGTGACAGAGTATAGAGAATGACAATCTCTACAGGTCCATTAGCCAGAGTAGTGAAGACATATTTTTTGAGTGAGGATAGGAGTCTTCAGTGGATAAAGATCCATAATCTAGTATAGTGGAGGTAGCAGTTCTTCTACAAGATCACCAGCCAGAGTTAAGGAGAAAGAGTTATCCTGTGGATAGATATCCATGAACTTAATTAAGGGATTGGTGTATCCTTTGGACATAGGTCCATAAAAATTGTAATAGGGAAAGGATTCCCAAGATATTTGTTGAGAAAATTTTAATGAAATATTTTCTCCTTGGAGTAGCCCACATTGGGTGAACCACGTTAAATTGGTGTCTCTATTGTGTATGGAAATTTGTGCATTACTTTAATTAATGTTGTTGATATTGCTATTGATACATTGCATAATATTGATTGTGAAAGAAAATTAACAGGTGGTCTTATATTTTTCACCCTCCCTCTCAGTATAAGCTTATGTTCTTCATTCACCCCCACTCTCAATATAAGCACATGTTCTTCAATTGGTATCAGAGTAGGTCTCTCCATGGAAAGACTACCTGCTTGGAGGAATAGCCATCAGAAACACACATGACTTTAGAGAGTGAATAAGAGACCATGTTTGACATAAAAGAGGAATTCTGTTAGGATCCTATACTAACGTTATTTTGTAATTCTCATTATTATGTAATGATCCACTTCCAACATGGGGAATCCTATATATAATATTATTTTGTAATGTACGTGGCATGTTATGCTTATAGGCAAGTGGGGCCATTTAATATAACCATTATAAATATTATAATCAAAATTTGATAGAATATTCTAGCTCAAATGGCATTTTGAATGTAAGCCAACTCTTGAGCCTAGGGTTAGGGTTTGCATGAAGTATTTCTTTAAAAATCTATGAAGCCATGTACAAATCTATATTTTTACAAGTTAATGAAATATTGAAGGATGTTGCCCCCTCAAAGAGGCCTATGATTTTGAGTTCTTTTGTGAGATTGTTCAATTCTACAATTACTTTCTGCATAACATTATTCTGTTACTACATGTATTTAAGTTATCTTTCAATATTTTGTGTATGTGAGCTTTATTTCAATAGTAGGTTCATAAAAAGTGGTATAAAAGAACTTTCCACGGTTGAGTTCTACTGCAAATATGATGATTCTTGCCATCCATTATGCGTATTAGGTATAATTTTCCATGTGTTTTTTGTTCTATTTTTCCTTTATAAAAAAAATCCCAAAAAAATACAGTTCATTTTTTTACCAGTAAATCCAAAAAATACAAATAAAAATATAGTTTATGTTTCAATAGTTGTGTAGGTTAAAAACCCTATTCTAGGGGTTTTAAAATATCATGAAGGAGTTATCGTTATTGGCTAAGCTAGATAGCCCATAAAGCATCTAGTGAAGTGAGGGACGATCAGGCCCCAATACTCAGGCCTTAGACAACACTTGCGCATGAAATAGATATCCAACGCATCTTTGGGTGTATCGGGAGACCATTCTAGGGTTAACAAAATTTTATCTAGTAGGAAGCTTTTCAGCCTTGTATCATCCATAGTCCATAGGACACAACATCCTGGATGATTACCCTCTTGTACTGTTAGAGAGGCAGATAGTGTGCTCAAGGGTATGTGTGGAATCCTCCTTGGATAGTGGCCTAAAATATTGGTTCAAGCACTATTTTTCATCACTGTAGTATAACAGAGGACCTATGGGTGTTACATACTCCTTTACCTAGCATACCCTAGTTCTATTAAACACTTCCTCTTATAAAACACACATCTTCCTATTCTGCTAAACCTGCATTCACAATCCCAAAAAGTGAGCATACGGAGGACTTCCCTATCACATAAGAATACACATTGCATGCACCAACAATTAGGATAAAGTTTACAAGTGTCTCTAATAGTTTGCAATATTTTAGTAATATTCAGGTTAGTGGCAGTAACAGTCCGATCAGTAATAATAATAGTCGAAATAGTAATAGTCAACTATAATATTTAGAAAATATAGGTGGTCAGGGTCAGAAACCAAACTATCAGTGTCTGTAACTGCAGTATAGGTGACAGGACAGTGATAGGGTGATCAGTTGATAAATCTGAGATAGTTGATTTATTTTTCCCACTTGACCTAGAGCTCCAAAAAAAACATTGAAATTATATTAAAATAAGGATATCTCTTCACAAAGATCTTATATTGACTCAAAAATTTAGCAGATAATTCTACACTCTATTCCAAACAAAATTGTCCTTGGCAGCCCCTAGTCAAATTTTGCACCCATTTTCCAAAAATAGCATTTTTTTATTTTTCTTGCTAAGGCCATAACTTTTCAACGGTCAATCAGATTTATCAAAATTTTTGGTAATAGAATCTACTTTTTATTCTGCACCAAAGACCCTCAAGGACTCACTGGTGAAATTTTAAGTCTAAGTGAAGGAAATTACCTTAACATCGCCTTGCAACCAACCAGAGCTCACAAAAAGTCAAGAAATTCAGTATATCTCCTCATTGAATGCTCAGATAAAACAACCATATAAGTGGACCCTAGCCTAAAATCAGTGTTGCATTCCATTTTCCAAATTAAATTTTTGTCCCTTACTAAAAATAGTAACTCTTGAAATACCACATCTATTTTTAGTAATCGAGTAAAAAAGTTCAAGGCTATCTCAAATGGCAAGTGGCACTTGTGGACATCAAAAATAGGTAGAACAAAACACTGCTTCAATGTTGGATACCCTAGTAAGTGTTTTTACTAGCTTGCAAAAAACAACTGAAAACTTGACAACAAAATTTTAAACTTTCAGAGTTGCCCAAGATACCTCCAGAATTCGCATAGAAGAACACCTAGTAGATGTTGAGTCTAAAATACAATGTGGTCCAAGCAAGTCTGAGTATCATCACGAAATGGAAACATATGACTCTCACCTTCACTTTGATCATGATACTCCCTTCAAGATGTCAAAAATAGACTTTACTAAGTTCAATGGGAAGGATGTTGATGGATGGTTATGTCGTGTTGCTCAATTATTTAGACTCCATGATGTCCCCATTTATTACCGAGTTCAAATGACTTCTTTCAATTTGGAATCTGAAGCCTTACAATGGTACCAATGGTTATAGAAAACTATCCGTGATCCTTCTTGGGCAGAATTTGAGTCCTAGTTACTCACTCGCTTTGGCTCTAGTGAGTATGATAATTTTACAAAATAGTTGACAAAGCTGAAAAAAACTTCAACAGTTTGATATTACCAAATACAATTTGAGTGATTTGCCAACAAAACTATAGGAATGAATGAAGGGTTATTTATGAGTTGTTTTGTTAGTGGTTTGCAGGAAGATCTCCAAGCCGAGGTCACAATGTTTATACCAAAATCCATGATGTAGGCTATCCAGTTGGCTCATTTGGTCGAGTCCAAATTTTCATCTTAGAGGCGGTTCTCTAAATTTCCATAGGATAAACCCTCTTTTCCTCCTATATTCCACAATCAACATGAACAAAAACATGTTGCACCTACTGCTGCACCCAAACGTTTGACCAATTCTGAAATGGATGAGTAACGTGCCCAAGGGTTGTGCTACAATTGTAATGAAAAGTTTTCTAGTGGGCATAGGTGCACCCAAAATAAATTATTCCTCATCGATGTTGATGATGACACTAAATCAGCAGAATAACCACTGAAACTAGAGGAAAAAAACCCAAATGAATCATAGGCTAAAATTTTTGTTCATGCTCTTGCTGGCATTACTACGCCCCAAACCATGAAATTTGTGGGTTATTTCAAAGGCCTAAAACTTACCATCTTGATTGATTCTGGCAGTACACACAATTTTATTGATCCCCGCATCGCCAAGTAGGCAAATTGTTATGTAAACACTTGTAATTCCTTTGAGGTTATGGTAGCAAATGGTGGGACTTTACCTTGCAAGGTAAAATATTATAATGTTAAAGTCAATATTGGGGACTACGAGCTCAAAAAAGATATGTTTGCACTTCAATTAGGGGGATGTGATATTATGTTGGGATATCAATGGTTGGCCACATTGGGAGTCATCTCTTGGCACTTTGGTGAGCTTTGGATGCAATTATCATAGAATGGACATTCCTACACTCTCCATGGCTTAAAAGCAGGGTCATCACAGATTATCAGTTCCAACCGAATGAAGTTGTTAAAAAATTATCTTGGGTTGTCATAGCTCAATTTTTTGCGATCTAACCATATTATTTAGAGGAGGATTCTGTTCCTAAATATTTGCAGCTTATTTTGACCAAGCACAACTCCATTTTTGTTGATCCAACATAATTACCACCTCATTGCTCTCATGACCATGTTATTCCCTTGTTACCTGGTAATGCACCACCCAAAATTATACCATACAGGTATCCTCATGCTCTTAAGTCATAGATTGGGAAGTTAGTATAGGAATTATTAAAATTCGGTGTCATTCAACCAAGAAACAGTCCTTACTCTTCTCTAGTTTTATTGGTACGTAAGAAATATGGGTCTTTGTGGTTGTGTATTAATTATCGAGAGCTCAATAAAATCACCATCAAGGATAAGTTTCCTATCCCTTTGGTGGATGAATTACTGGATGAACTTCATGGGACTATGTATTTTTCTAAACTTGACCTTTGCTCAGGGTACCATCAAATCCATCTTAAAGAGAAGGATATTCCCAAGACTGCCTTTCGTACTCATGAAGGTCACTATGAGTTTTTGGTAATTCCATTTGGATTTACTAATGCCCCTTCCACCTTCTAGAGCCTCATGAACAAAATTTTTTGTCCATTCATTTGAAAGTTCATTCTAGTCTTCTTTTATGACATTTTAGTTTATAGTCGCTCATGGGAAGAGCATCTTACTCATGTGAATTAGACTCTCCAGATGTTGGCACAACATCAACTCTATGATAAGCATTCCAAGTGTTCTTTTGAGTTGACATAACTAGAATATTTGGGACACATTATCACTAAGGAGGGTGTTAAAGTTGATCCCAATAAAATCCAAGCTATTTAGGAATGGCTAAAACCCCACACTCTCAAATGTCTTCAAGGATTTTTGGGGTTTATAGGTTATTACTGTAAATTTATTCATAACTATGATAAAATTGTAGCTCCCCCTCACTTCCATGCTAAATAAGGACTCTTTTACTTGGACAAGATCCACTAAACATACTTTCCAATAATTGAAGCATGCCATGACCACGACACCTATCTTAGCCATGCCGAATTTCTCCAAATCATTTGTTATTGAAAGTGATGCTTAAGGTCATGGTATTGGGGTAGTGTTGATGTAAGAAGGGTGGCCCTTGACCTTCACTAGTAAAACTCTCTCCAGCAAAAATTTGGGAAAATAAAATTATGCCAAGGAGATTATGGCAATTATGCATACCGTAATCCATTAGTGACCATATCTCATTGGGCATTATTTCTCCAATAAAATAGATAATCAAAGTCTCAAATACTTTTTGGAGCAATGGGTTGCCACCCCTGAACAACAAAAATGGGTCTCTAAAATCATGGGCTATGATTATGATATCACCTATAATAAGGGTAAGGAGAATGTTATGGCCGATGCTCTCTCTCACCAATTTGAACCTCTCAGTATGTTGTGTGTCATTTCATTGTTGATCCCCAATGGATTGATTTTTTACGCCAGAAGGTACTTTAGGATTTTGAATTACAAACTTTGGTTGCTTCCCTAACCACTGAGCCTACTTCATGTCTATTATACACTTGGAATGACTAGGATTTGTGTTACCACCAATGCCTTGTTTTTCCCCACAAGTCCTCACTACAAGAACTTCTCATGATAGAACTACATGCTAATCCATATGCTAGCCATTCAGGATTTCTCAAAACATATGAATGGCTCAAACACACTTTTTTTGGAAGGGTATGAAAAAGGATATTCATGAATTTGTGGCAGCTTGTGATACCTGTCAGTGGATGAAAGGTGAAATAGTGCATTCTCTAAGCACTCTTCAACCCTTGCCCATTCCAGACTAGGTCTAGATAGATATTTCTATGGATTTTATTGAAGTATTACCTAAGTCAAATGGAAAATATGTTATCTTCATGGTAGTGGATCATATTTCAAAGTATGCTCACTCTTTTCCCCTATCCCATCCTTACACAGCCTCCACTATTGCCCAAATTTTCCTTGATGCTATCTTTCACCTTTATGGTCTACCCTCCTCCATTTTGTTCGATCGTGATCCAACCTTCACTAGTCACTTATGGCAATAATTGTTTAAGTTGCAGGGGACTCAGCTCAAGATGAGTTTAGCGTATCATTCGCAAAAATATGGCCAGACAGATATTGTCAATAAATGTTTGAAAACCTACCTTGGTTGCTTTTCCTCAGATCATCCTACACACTGGGTGAGATGGATTCCTTTTGTCGAGTGGTGGTACAAGACTTCCTATCACATAGCCACCAAGGTTACCCCTTTTGATGTGGATTATAGGTACCCTCCACTAACATCTTCCTCCTACATTCCAGGTAGCTCCAAGGTCCATGCAGTCGACACTAATCTCAGTCAGCATGCTGATATCCTCCATCAACTAAAGCTGAATTTGGAGGTAGCCCAAAATTAGATGCGTCAATAGGATGATCAACATCATTATGAACATAATTTTTATGTGGTTGATATGGTTTTAATTCACTTACAACCATAAAAATAGTTGTCCCTCTAGTTTTGTAGATGCCAGGAGCTTGTTATAAAGTACTATGGGCCCTATCAGGTGTTACAACGGATTGGTGCCACAACCTACAAATTGGACCTTCCACCTACATCCAAGATCCATCCTATTTTTCATGTTTCTACTCTCAGAAAGATGGTTGGAAATTAGGTACAGGTTCAATATGCACTCCTAGAGTTACATGAAGAAGGTTCTATCTTGCTTGAACCTAAACAACTATTGAATCATCGAACTTGCACTCTTTGCAATCACACCATTATTTAAGTTCTTGTGTAGTGGCATAGACTCCAACCGGAAGATGCTACATGGGAATATCTCCATCATCTCCAACATCAGTTTCCTCACCTTCAACTTTGACGACAAATCTTTTTGAAGGGGAAGGACATGTTAGGATCCCATCCTAACATTATTTTATAATTTTCATTATTATGTAATAACCCACTTCCAACATGGGGGATCCCATATATAATATTATTTTGTAATGTACGTGGTATGTTATGCTCCTAGGAAAGTGAGGCCATTTGATGTAACCATTATAAATATTGTAACCAGCATTTGGTAAAATATTCTAGCTCAAGTGGTATTTTGCATGTAAGACAACTCTTGAGCCTAGGGTTAGAGTTTGCATGATGTCTTTCTTTAAAAATCTATGAAGCCATGTATGAATCTATCTTTTTGCAAGTTAATGAAATATTGAAGGAGGTTTCCCCCTCAAAGATGCCTACTAATTTGAGATATTTTGTGAGGTTTTTCAATTCTGCAATTACTTTTTGCATAGTATTTTTCTGTTATTGCATGTATTTAAGTTATCTTTTAGTAGTTTGTGTGTGTGAGCTTTATTTCAATAGTAGGTTTCTAAAAAATTCTTTGCTGCTCTCAAGAACCTTGAAAATGTTAGAAATAATAATTCAAGTTTGAAGGATCAAATTCAAGAGAATGAAGATGCAAGGATAGAACTTCTACAAAGTCTCACAGAACTAAAAATAAAGGTAGAAGAGGGAAAGAAAATTGAACAAGATATGAAATATCTATTAAGAGTAAGAGAAATAGAAAGTGAAATATTGGAAGTAGATATTTTTTATCTAAGGAATGAAGTTAAAAATACCAAGTTACTACAAGATATAAAGTTGGGAAAATAGAGAGAGGAGTCAAGCCTTCAAGAAGTAGAGACTTCAAACAAATACAAGTAAGTGACTCATACTCTAGAAGGAAAAGGTATAAGGAAATAAAAAATCAAATAAGAACCATGGACAAAAGTTAATCACAAAAAAGGAAGGAGCACTTGACCATATTATCCAAGGTATTCAAACAGGTTACATCCTCTCTTCCATGGCTATTGCTTTTCATGTAAAAGATATGGTCATAGAGTTGTACATTGCATTGGTTATGTTAAAAAGAAAGTCAATAGAAATTTCTATTCTTTTGCACCTCTTATGAATAGTGATGTCATATGTTATAAGTACAAAAATATTGTGCACAAGGATAGATGGTGTAAAATGGTATTGCTTGAGTCAAGTAAAAAGAATACAACTTCAATAGTTAGGAAAGAGAAAAAAGGGCATTAAAAAATTAGATAAATGTTAGTACAAACAACTCTTCATGTTCATAATAAGGGAAAACAATGGTATTTGATAGTGGATGTTCTCGTCACATGATAGAAGATAAAATTAAATTTCTAGTACTCAAATAAACTTATGGAGGATCAATAAGGTTTGTTGATAATGGATCAACAAACATTTGTGGGTAAGGAATTCTGATTCTAGATAATGGGAAAACAAAAATATATAATGTATTGTAGTTCAAGGGATTGAGGCACAATATACTAATTGTGAGCCAAATTTGTGATCAAGGGCACATAATTACTTTTCATCCAAGTAGGTATGAGATTAGAAAATATAAAACTTGAAAACTTATTGCAAATGCAAATAGAACTACAAACAATCTCTACATTTTAAGTGAGATTAAAGGAGAAAAGTGTTTTTTATCACAAGAAGATGAGATTTGGTTGTGGCATAGAAGAATGGGTTATTTGAACTTTGAAAACATAGTGAACATGAGTAGTAAACAGGTTGTTAGAGATTTACCCAAGATAAAAAGGCCACAAAACACAATTTGTGCACCTTGTCAACATGGAAAGCAAACTGGAACAAGTTTCAAATAAAAAGGATTTATGTCATCTAATCCATTGAAACTAATACATACTGTTATATGTGGTCCTACCAGAACACAAAGTATTCAAGGTGAAATTTAATTCATATTGTTTATAGATGATTATTATAGAATGTTTTGGGTAGCCTTCCTAAAAGAGAATTTAGAAGCACTTGATAAATTCAAAGCATTTAAAGAGTTGGTTGAAAATGAAATGGGTAAAAGGATCAAGTTTTTGAGATCAGATAGAGGAGAATAATTTACCTCAAATAAATTTGTAAACTATTGTGAACTAGATGGGATCAAAAGAGAATACTCAGCTGCAAGAACTCCTCAACAAAATGGAGTTTTTGAAAGGAAGAATAGAACTATTGAAAATATGGCTAGAGCTATGTTAAATGAATCCAAGATTTCAGATGGTTTTTTGAGGGAGGTAGTTAACACAATATTTTATATCATCTATAGGGATCAAATAATAGTGAACCACCACAAGAATCCATATGATATTTGGAAGGGAATACCAGCTACTGTGAAATACTTCAAAATTTTTGAAAGCAAGTGTTACATAAGGCGAGAAGAAAAAGACTTGGACAAGTTTGACCCAAGATGTGATGAGGGTATTTTTCTTGGTTATTCCACTAAGAACAAAGCCTATAGATACTACAAAAAAGGACACGTACTATTATATAAAGTATAAATGTAATAGTTGATGAGAGATAGGATTAAGAGAACTAGTTCAAGAAATTGTGTATCAAGAAAATGGAAGTTGTCAAGAAGAAATATGTGAGGAATAAAAATGAGAAGAGGAAGAACCATAAAGACTTCTTCCTAAGAATCCATACAGGTATGTATAGAAACATCATCCAAGATATCTAATCATCAGGAATCCAGATGAGAGACAGATAAGAAGAAGGGTAATAACATTAAATCAACAAGAAAATTTTTATTTGTTATCCAAAATTGAGCCAAAATATTTCAATGAGGCTAGTGAAGATGAATTTTGGGTTAAGGCAATGAATGAGGACTGGATCATATAGAGAAAAGTAATACTTGGGAACTTATCCCTTGACCAAAGGACAAGAATGTGATTGCCACTAAATTTTTATTCAGAAATAAGTTAAATGAAGATGGTCAAGTAGTTGGAAACAAAGAAAGATTAGTATGCAAAGGTTATGCACAGGTAGAGGGAATTTATTTTGATGAGACATTTGCTCTAGTTGCATGAATTGAAGCTATCAAAATTTTCTTAGCCTTATCAAGATTCAAAAACTTCAAAGTATATCAGATGGATGTTAAATCAACCTTTCTAAATTGTGTTCTAGAAGAAGAGGTTTACATTGTGTAGCTAGAAGGATTCAACCTAAATAATAAACCAGACTATATATACAGATTGAAGAAAGAACTTTATGGACTAAAGTAAGCTCCTAGAGCTTGGTACTCAATATTAGATAAGTATCTATAAGAATAAGGTTTTAGGAAAGGAATAGTGGACAGTAACTTATACATAAAAAATAAAGAGAATGACTTACTAATTGTGGTTTTTTATGTTGATGATATCATTTTTGGAGGTAACAATGACAAGATGTGTCAAAAATTTATGAAGAGCATGCAAAATGAATTTGAGATGTCTATGCTTGGTGAGTTGTCCTTTCTTCGACTTCAGATTTCACAATCAGAGAAAGGAGTATTCCTTTCACAAACCAAGTATATAAAATATATGCTAAATAAATTCAAGCTAGAATATTACAAACCAGTAAGTACCCCCATGGTTACAGGTTGTAAGTTAAGTAAATATGATGCATCTCCAGAGGTAAATCAAAAATTATATATATCTATGATTGGTAGGTAATTGTATGTCACAACTACAAGACCAAATATCATGCAGGAAGTGGGATTAGTGGCAAGGTTTCAAGCAACACCCAATGAGACACATATAGTAGCATTAAAGAGGATTCTCAAGTATCTAAATGGGACTATGAATTTTAGGACCTGGTATCCAAAAAGTGATAATTTCACTCTCACAACGTATACAAATGCAGATTGGGTTGGCAGCATTGATGATAGAAAAAGCACAAGTGGAGGATCATTATTTCTTGGATACTTTTTAGTCTCTTAGCTAAGTAAGAAACAACCATCAGTATCCTTATCCACAATAGAGGCATAGTATATTGTAGTAGTTGATTGTTGTACATAGGTATTGTGGATGAAATGAACTCTAGAGAACTTCAAGATAAAGCATGATCACCCTATCTCCATATTGTGTGATAATACATGTTCTATAAATATCTCAAAGAATCCAGTGATGCACTCCAGGACAAAGCACATTTCGATTAAATATCATTTTTTGAGAGAGAAGGTGATAGATAAACAAGTTAGTTTGGAATATATTACTACAAAGGAGCGGATTGTAGATATTTTCACTAAGCCACTTCCAAAAGAGACTTTTGTGTGTCTTCGAGAAAAGTTGGAAGTAGTTCTACTCCCACCCTAGAATTAATCACCTCAAGAGGAGGTGGGAGAGGGGCTAAGATAAGAGTCTCATTATTAGCCCCAAGTCCCAAATATGACCCTTTTTCATTGATGTTAAAGGGGGAGATATTTGAGTTAGGGGTAAAGCATCCAATCAGGGAGAGCAGTTTATCAAGGGGAGTAGAACTGAAAAAGGTAAAGGAAATGGTAAAAGGAAATTGGGTTACCATAAATGAAAAAGGAGAAGATTGTTGGAAATATGAGCAAGGTTTGTTGTCATTGATTTCAAGAAGAGAGTAAGGTTTATTTTCATTGATGTCAATAATATGATGTCCAAGTTTTGATGTTATTAATGTCCTCCAATGGTTTTTCCAACAAGGTAAAGAAGCAGGTTTAATGGAAATAATAATATTATAATATATAATAGTATAATATTTTGAGTTACAGGTAGGTTTGAAGAAATTTTTTTTTGAAGGAGTTATAAAATTACTATTCCTCAAAAATACCCATGTGACAGATCTTAAAATCTTAGATTTATATTATTTAAATTTAAATATTTTACCCTAAGGTAGAATAATTTTTTTTATTAATTTAAGCTCCAAAGTCAAATTTAAATTCAAATTAAATTTCACTGACGTGTTTGAAAATATGATGCATTACATATAAAAGGGGGTAATAATTACCTTAAAAAAATCATCCATGCAAAAATATGAATGACTAAGTGAAATCATGCGCAGTGATTGAAGAAGGAATATATCACATGTGCTTTAAGGCTTAGGAAGGCATACAAGAGGATAAAGTTGAGTGGAGAAAAATTCATATTACCAAATATTGGGTAGCATGGTTGGCATCCAGAGGCTACACTAGGTCGCTCGCTGGTGACAGGTCACGGGTTTGATCCACGCAATCGCTATTTTGCAAGGCAGAGATGAGTTTGGTTTGCACCATCATTTGAAGGTCAAAAGGAAGGCTTGTGCCTTACCTTTTGTGTGAGGGCACATAGCATACTTGGTGGGCATGTTTTGTGTAGAGGAACTTGGAAGAATGGGATCGAGTGTTTGAATCTTTCCAAGGCCTTTTGACATGGTTTACAAAGGTATGCACTCACATGTGCTAAGGTTAAAGTTGCATCCAAAAATTGAAAGGTGTGAAAATTAATTTTTAATTTTCCCAAATTTTTATTAAGTTAAAATTGCATAGTGGGAAAAATTAAAAGGGTTTATGAGCTATAAAGGGAGATAAAAGGGAAATTAAAGGTTTAATATTGTGTTTAATTTTTTAGTGGTTAAATTTTATAAAATGAGTAATAAGGTATGCCAATGGTGTTATATGTTATATGTTATATGTTGAAATAAAGTTATATTGTGAAAATTGTCTTGAAAGGAGAAATAAGGTTTATTTGAGATTTTATATTTTGGCATGGTGAAATATCTGTCAAGGAAAATATTGAGGATAGATTTTTGATATCTAACAGTTGATATTTTCAAAGAGGTTGAGTGTGTTTGAGATAGTTTTTGAGGTCATTTCTCCATCAAGAAAAATGTATGGGCATATCTTCCTTGTGAGTGAAATATTGTTGGGTTGAATGTTATGAATGCTAAGTTGTAGTAGAAAGGTTTTTTCATAAGAATTTTTGGAAATATTTGAGTAAAATTTCATATGCTTGATTAGGGTTTGTAAGCAAGTTATGTTTCATTGAGTGATTGGCTGAGTGGAGTTGGTTGAGCATAGTTGATTGAAAGTGTTGGAGTGATAGTTCAAGTTCTGTGAAACAAATTGTTCTTTATTCTAAATTGAGTTGATGGAAAGGATTGAAAGTGATTGAGTGTTTGTGAGTGTGAAACATATTGAGTCTCTAAAAATTATCTATATGCTTCTATGGTTTAACAAGATTATGAGTGGAACTAGTTAGTGTGATTAAAGAGGTTTTTTGTGAAAGATTGATTTGAGTGTTATATGCAAGTTAGCAATTGATTTGAATAATATTTTGTGAAATATAGTGAGAATATTTGATTAAGTCCTAAAGTGGACTTAAGGACATATTTGTGTGACCTTTTGTGGAATATTACAGGTAGATTTGAAACAAGTCTTGGTGAAGATTTATTGTGCAAATTTGAAATAGATATTGAGCAGATGTGTACTAGACCGATGGTTATTGTTTAGTGCATATTTGAGATAGATATTAAGTAGATTTATTCTAGAACGATGGACAATGTTATTGCATATTTGAGATAGATATTGAGAAGATTTATGTAGAGCAAAGGATAGTGTTCAATACAGATCTGATACAAAGATAGAACAAAGTAAGAACAAACTTTGGAGGTGATAGAGTAGAGGATAGTAATCTCCAGTGGATAGAGATCCATTAGTAAGGGTAGTGATTATAGAGGTCTTCTGAGTGAGGATAGGGGTATTCAATGGAGAGAGATCCACAAGCTAGTGTAGTGGAGGCAGTAGTCTTCTAAGAGGATCACCATATAGAGTAGAGGATAAGGATTTATCCTATGGATAGAGATCCATAAACTTGATTAGGGGAATGGTGTCTCATTTGGACAAAGGTCCATAAACATTGTAATAGGGAAAGGATTCCTATGAGAATTTATTGAGATAAATTTATAAGGAATATTTTCTCCGTGGAGTAGCCCACATTGGGTGAACTATGTTAAGTCATGTTTCTAATGTGTGTGATGATTTTTGTCAGGTTTACTAATTTAATATTGCTAATGTTATCATATGGATTGAAAAGAAAAAAGTTTTATCTTATACTATTCACCCCCCTCTCAGTATAAAAACATGTTCTTCAGTAACTATAGTAGTGAGATCTTCCATTCCCTTGTTGTAAGTTTCTAGATCCTCATTCTAGATCTTCTTCGACATTACCTTGTCTAGTCTACCTAGGTGTAGATGTAGGCCTCCATTTTTTGGCCTTGGGTGGCATCTTGACCTGGTTTCAACCAAGAAAAGGATTAGGTTATAGCTTCACCTTAAACTGTACCATTAATTCAAGCCACAATACAAAGTTATTTTTTCCAAAGCATCAACAATACAACTAGGATAATATTAAAATATTATGATGTATCATTAATACCAAAGCCCATACTTAATTTATAATAACATTCATCCATTCTTGGGATTAGTTCTTGTTAGGTTCTGCAAGTAGAGATTCTATTTCATCCTATCTTTACATTAAACTTAAGCAAGCCTTCATTGGAAACATCCAAATATATTTTAGTACATAATAAGGTATATACCCTCGTACCTAGAGATATGATACCAAATGTAACAACCCTAAAAATAAGAAATAAGAAACACACAGAATGAAAAGAAAAAAAATTAACCAAGGAGAGGGATTCATAAACCCCTAACCAACCTTAGATTAACTTAATGTTTAGAAAATCCCCCAAGTTTCTCAAAGAGATACACCTTACAAGATTTCCCTCACACAAGTCCATCTGCATAGGTATATCTCATATCATGAACATAAGTCCATCCATCTCATCATTCTTGATGAGCTATACTTATCACATGCAATCATTATAAGGTGTACATACATCTCAATACTCTACACAAAACATTATGCATAGGTATGCTATGTGTGCTACGAGTTAAGCTATCAATCTTGTATTTTGATGAGCTATCTTAACTCAAGTATAGTCTTCCATAACCTAGTTACCATTCCACCTAAGGGGTCTTAATACCTTAGTCCCACTATGTCCACCCTAAGGGGGTCTCAAGCCCTTCGGTTATCCTCTAAGTTCACCTTAGAAATTTCCACTAAATTCCTTATAAAGTCATTCAAGCATGAAAATAAAAGATACATCTAGATACTAAATCTAACAAAACACAACTCATCAAAAATGTAAAATATAACTAGAAACATATAGCAATATTTAAAGGATAGACATGAACTAGAAAAGAATATAAAGGTGCATCTACCAACATTAATCAATTTTACATAAGCATGTATGGTAAAACCTCCATACTCTTAAATAATACATTACATCACTTTCATCAGGGAAATCTCCCCATAGATATAGTCTATTTGAGCATAAGTAAATAAGATGTAAGTAGAGAACAAATTGGTGCATTGGTCCATCTGTAAATTTGGTCCTCTTGTTATTCCATTGATTATTTAAGGATATTAGAGGATCAAGATTATCATAATTCAAGATAGGCATGCCTCTAAATGCATTTACTTTATTTACAGTGCCAAATTGCAACTATACAATTTAATCAAGTCTTTAACCATCTAATAGCATATTTGATATCATAAAAGAGTCACTACTTTTACTATCTCCTCTATAATATCTTTAGAGAGTGATTCAACATGCATAACTTAGAATACGGTTATTACTTAATCAAACATAGTCTTGTCTTAAAGAATTAAAGTCCCATACCTTTAACCAATAAAACAATCCTTCCATTTATTCACTAAATTAAAGCTTTCCCCTTTAACTTAAGAAAATAAACCCTTTCCCGTTCACTTCATAAACTAAAGTCCCATACCCTTAATTTATAAAGTAAACTATCACCATTGATTTCAAGAATCAAACACCTAATTTAATCCATTAGTAAACCATTTACTTAATTTTCAACTAAAGTTCACAATTCTAATTAATAAAACTACTACCATCATTTCCCTTCATTAATCCAAAGTTCACATCTTTCATTAATGAAATCAACCAAGTCTTTTCCATTCATTATTCTAAATTCCACAACCTTAAATAATGAAACCATTTCAATATTTCCCTTTCAATATTCTCAAATTCACAACTTTAAATAATGAAACCATTTAAATATCTTCTTTTCACTAATCTAAAGTACATAACTTTAATTAATGAAATCATTTAAATATCTTATTTTCACTAATATAACTTCCATAACTTTAATTACGAAATAATTTAAATATATTCTTTTCACTAATCTAAAATCCATAACCTTAATTAATGAAATCATTTAAATATCTTGTTTTCACTAATCTAAAGTCCATTACTTGAATTAATGAAGTCATTTAAATAAACCACTAAAGGTCCCTTTTTAAAATAAACACTTTACCCTAAAATAAAAGTCTTCCCATTAAAAAACCTACATTCCTCCCATTCAATTAATTAACCAATGGTTAAATACAATGAATGAAGGTCAAAGCACCATAGGGTAAGTCAAAACCTCAAGAAGGTGATGAAGGTATTGTTTGAAGATAATATCTTGATGTGCAGGGTTAGTTCACAAAGAGGGTAAAGTATACAAGGATATTAGTTGGTTTTGGATGACAACCAGAGAATTGTAATACAACCTAGCACTGATGTAACCCAATGGTACTATGTCACTTAGGCCTGAAGATGGTTGTCGGACCACCAAAAGGATTTACAAAACCATAAAGTCATTGTGTACCTTACATAGGTTATAAATATCTAAAAGAAAGGGATTAACCCTAAAGACCTATCATGGATGACTCACCTCAAATATGTGCCTGACACAAGTGTTATTTTCTCCCTTCCTATAAAACAACCATGAACATAGGGTAATGAAAACAACAAAGGAATAGGAAGTTTCAATGAACCAGTTGACTAAGTAGTGGATTTCTATCTACAATTGAGCAACCAACCAGCAAAATATTATTTTCATAGATTTGAGGTGTTAATTATCTACTAGATAACACAAGGATTTTATCACAGAGTGCTAACATAGATCTAAAATTAATGGGGTTTCCTATGAAGGCAACAACGATAGTGGCAACTAGAGAATTACTCCACTGGTTCAACACTAAGACCTATTAAGGGAACAAGATTTTTTTGGATAAAAGGGATGATGTACACAAGCGATATAAGCCAAAAATCTAGTAATAATAAAACCAATGAAAAGATAAATTAAATATGACTATTTATGAGTCAATTTCATAGATCCAACATAGATTTTATAGAGCTGGTTATTTTCTTTGGTTGAATTGGTAGATGTTCATCTCACTCTTCCACCTTCTTGTATTATTTTTCTTCTCTTTTTTAATGCTTGTATCTTCTCTCTCATAGCACTCTATTATTATTCCCTGCATGTCTCCTCTCTCTTAAAGTGCATAAAAAATCCCTCAAAACTTCTCTCTTACACCTTTTCTTTCACTTGCATCAATCGCCTTCCTGCCATTACTTTTCCATCTACATTCAACAGGTGGTAGGGGAGATAGTTTCTCCATTCACCTTTCTAATATGTTACCATAAATGAGACATATCCTCATATCATTCATAATATTTGTAAGATAATCCTGATTGGATTCTTTGAAATATGGTTCCATTATCTTCTCACTTAATTCAATAATAGTTTGTCATTTTTATTAAATGAATTCCCCGCTATCCTCTAATAAAAATAAAAATACTAATTAATGAATCTCATTTATCATTCCAAATAAAAATAGCTATTTATTTAATTGAATCTCTTTTATAATTAATTATAACACAACTATTTATTTATAAATGAAATTCATTTATCATTTTAAAATAAAAAAATTTTTATTTATAAATGAAATTCATTTATCATTTTAAATTAAAAAATATTTATTTATAAATGAAATTTCTTTATCATTTAAAACACCAATGTAGATAGTGATGAAGTAAAAGACAATAAAATATATACATTATACAAAGAGGGAATCTTTCCATCAACTCAGTCACCTATCTCAGCCCAAGAATTTATGATAGCTACTAGGCTATCAACTTGAGGCTTAAGGTAATTAGTCATCAAGGATTATCCGTATATGATAATGCATGCCTATATGAAGTATCAATCCATGTTACTCCAGAGTTTCCTTATCATCATTTCTCCAACCTCAAGTACCCTTACTTTTGGTGGATGACTCAACTTCTTCCACCTACAAGCATACTTGATCCTACACATCGGTAACTTGTTACCGGTATCATATCCTTCAATATCAACTAACATCGTATAACAACTCAATTGCACAAAACTAACTATTACAAATTCCTTAATTAATACATTGTTTTCCATGCCATAGGGTCATGACACCAAGAGCATGGATTTTGGCTCAATCATGGGATCTTTGGATATTTTTTACAAGGTTGGTACCTTGTTAAGATGTGATCATTATGCACATTTGAATTCAGGAGGAAAAGGGATGTGAGAGATAAAATAAAAGTAACTCAAAATTTAAATATCTAAGGAACCATAGGAGTGATTCACCAAATATATGATAATATATGTATACACTATAGGTTTAAATACTATTTCCAATAGTGAACAAGTCCTCTCCTTAACACAGATGAGCCTAAACGAGAGTTACTAGCACACATATGCATAGAGAGATGGGATCAATGCATGAGAACCATACATTGATACCCTAGAAAATTATAAATGTAGGCCTCTCATACACATATATATGCAAGATAAAACTTAAAATAAGTAAAACTTGATAACATACACACATACAAAGAGACATCAACATGAGAACCACATATGGCTACTCAAAACATTGATGCATAGGCCTCCAATACACACACACATACATATATGTGTGTGTATGTATATGTGAACGACTTGTGGGAAAATTGAACCCCCAATTTTGGCACAATCTTTGTAAAAGTTATTTGCATGTATATATATATATATATATATATATATATATATATATAAAGAGAGATAGAGAGAGAGAGAGAGAGAGAGAGAGAGATGCAAATAACTTTTATAAAGATTGTGCCAAAAGTAGGGGTTCAATTTTCCCACAAGTTGCTCAGGAGATGATTGCTATATAGAGAGAAACAAAAGGAAAGATTACAATAGTTACAAATATAAATTCGTCGATCCTTTACAAAGCTAAAATTAGTCCTATTTATATATTATAAGGAGATGGATTTTTTGATAAATGTGAGCCAAAGGAATTTGATATTGAATGGCAGCGATGAGTAGGAAGGTAGCGGTGGGAGGGCATGGGAGCGGGAGCGCCAGCACTGTGAACCTGAGCACTGACAAGTTGGAGGGCCATAGCAAGGCTCAGGGATGGCAGTCAGATATTGGGGGCTTGACGGAGTTACCCGAAGATGGAGGCAAACATGAGAAGGATCCGCCTAACAAAGGGAGAGACTGCCAACATAAATCGTATGCAGAGGTAGCGGCTTTTGAAACCCCAAATGGTATTTTCACTAAGGACCTCTTTCCGTTCGGGGATGAACTGGACATCCCGAAGGAAATCCTATCAAGTTTCATCGAATTTGAAAAATTTACCCTAATCGGGAAGTTTATTAGAGGGCGTCCCGATATGGAGACCATCCGCAGGTGGGTGGCAGGAAAATGGTGGACCTCGGGTCATATGGAGCTGGCTGCCCTATCCCAAGGTTTTTTCACAATTAGGCTAAATAATGCGGAGGATTACTGTAAAATTTTGGCTGGGGGCCCTTGGTTTCTAGGACGTAGGAGTCTCTTCCTCAAGAAGTGGGGGATGGATTTTAACCCCAAAACCCAGAGTATTAATATTGCCCCAATATGGGTTAGGCTGCCAAACCTTCCCCTTTTTTGTTGGCATGAAAATGTTATCAGGGGTATCGCCCATTCCATTGGTGAGTTGGTCACCATTGACCCTCCCACTCGGGCCTAAACCAGATTTGTCCAAGCTCACTTCTGTGTCCTAGCGGATTTGGAGGTGAACCTTCCATCCTCCATCACTCTTCGGTTTGGAGGCTCTGTTCTTCATAAGAAAGTCATTAACTATGAAAATAGACTAGCATTTTACCCTGGTGTAGTTCCCAGGGGCATCTTCAGTCAAATTGTCCTCTTCAAAAGCCGGGGATGAAGGGTGGGGCTTCTGGAAACCCCCGGAGCAAGAAGGAAAACAACCGAAACACCCTGTAGCGATAGTGCCTGAGTCTCTAGATCCTTCTAGGGTTCTCCCCGAGTCAGACGCCATTTTGTGCAATGCAATTTCCCAACCAGAACCTCAAGTGGAAAAGGATCAGTCTCCTTCTCGTATGTCTGCTCAGGTTGATTCCCCTATCTATCAAAACCAAAAACCTCCCGAGTCCCTACTAGAAGAGTATCTGCTGGGCAAGAGGGAAAAAAAACATGGCAACATTAATCCATGAAACACTAGAAGCCAAAAGCAAGGGGTGGATTTTGGCTGTGAAAGAAAACAGGGGTGACCTCCTAAAAAATAAATAAGGGATAAGGAAACGGCAGCAAACATTGCAAATGATCTCAGCGGTTGCTTTTTCAAGAATATTTTGACTCCCTGGTGGGTGATTCACCTGTCCCAAAACCTCCCATCCAACAGGTAAAGGGAGGCAAGAAAGTCTTTAAAATGTCCAAATGAAAATCCTCTCATGGAATGTGAGAGGTCTTAACGGAGCAGCCAAACGTAGGTTGGTGTTCGATCTCCAAAAGAAGTCTAACCCATCCATCCTCATTTTTCAAGAGACTAAGCTTGATGCCTCTACATCTGTCAAGGTTTCCAGGGACATTTGGGCCAAGGCCAAATTCCTTTCCAACCTTGCAATAGGTTCTACAGGCGGTATCATGGTGCTATGGGACTCTGACAAGGTCGAGGGTAGTCTTCTATCGGCTTCTAGAAGGACTATCAATGTCCTGTTTCACTCCAAGGTTGAAAATTTTTCATGGATTTTGACCAATGTTTACGCCTTGAACTCTGCTTCAGAGCGAGCTGAGTTGTGCAAAACCATCTCTCTGATGAGAGAAAGTTTTAGTGACTTCCCATGGGTTGTGGGAGGGGATTTCAATTGCCCTCTTCATCCCTCTGAAAATAAGGGAGGCGCTGAGCTGGCCAACCGTAACATGGAGGATTTCAGAGATTTTGTTTCATCCAATAATCTACTAAACATCAAACTTAAGGGGGCGTCCTTCACCTAGAGCAACGGGAGGATTGGCAACAATCTCATCCAGGTCAAACGTGACCGGTTCCTCATTTCCCATGAAGCTATTCCCTTCCTCGATGCTGCAACTCTCTTAGCTTTGCCAAGAATTGGGTCAGACCATAATCCCATTCTATTAGAGGCCATTGGTAGACCTAGGTTTAAGATCCCTTTCAAATTTGAGTCCATGTGGATTTCCCACAAGGATTTCAAACAGTTGGTTTCGAAATGGTGGCAGGTGATAGTGGTTGGTTCAACGTCCAAAAGACTGGCCTTAAAACTTAAGATGATTAAAAAGAACTTAAAGGCATGGAATAAGGAGGTTTTTAGCAACATTTTTGAGTCTAAAAGGTCCATCTCTGAGCGCTTGAAGAGTTTAGAGGAAAATATGGAGGTCGAAGGGTATTCTGAAGGCCTCAGAGAGGAGGAACAGAGCCTCCTGGTGGACTATCATTCCATTCTTGCCAGTGAGGAAACGTTTTGGCATCAAAATTCTAGGGATATCTGGATGAAGAGTGGTGATTCAAATTCAAATTTTTTCCACGCGTCTACCATGAGACACAGGGGGGCCAATAAGATCAGACAGGTGTTGTGTAAGGATGGGCGCACTACCAGGGAGATTGAGGAAATTCGAAGCGAACAGTCAATTTATTCCAAGATTTGTTGGGTGCTCCTCCTGATAGCGTCCTCCAAGTTCAAAAATCCTTGCTTGCTAATTTCCCTACCAAATTCCCCCATGAGGCAAGTATTAAACTCCTGGAACCTTTTTCCCATTTCGATATTAAGGATGCTCTTTTTTCCATGTAACCAAATAAGGCCCCCGGGCCTGATGGGTTCCCCCCTAGATTCTTTCAAGTTATGTGGGATGTTGTGGGGCCTGATGTCTGTGAGGCTATCTTAGAAATCCAGGCATCAAGATCCATCCATCCGAAGCTCAACTCTACCTTCCTAGTTCTCATTCCTAAGTCACCCGCCTGCAAAAGTTTTTCTGACTATCGTCCCATAAGCCTCTGCAATGTTTTCTACAAGATTCTCAACAAGACCATTGCCAATCGTCTGAGATCCCTCCTCCCCTCTTTGGTAGGTTTAGCTCAGGGGAGCACCATTAAGGGTAGAAACATCCTTGACAACAACATTACTATTCATGAAACCCTCCATACTGCCCAATGTTCCAAGAATGCTGTGCTTTTCCTTAAACTAGATATGAATAAAGCTTTTGACAGAGTGGAAAGGAGGTTCCTCTGTGCTGTCCTTTGCAAGTTGGGCTTCCATCATCACTGGATTGACCTTGTGAACAGTTGCATTTCCACTCCATCCTTTTCTATGCTGATCAACGGGTCCCCCGCTAGATTCTTCCAGAGTGCTCACGGCCTTAGACAAGGTGATCCACTATCTCCTATTTTATTCATTCTTTTGGCAGAGGTCCTTAGCTAGTCTTTGAATGAAGCCCTTTATCGAAGTAAGATTTATGGCATTCTGCCTACTTCCAGAGTTGATCCTGTCACTCACCAACAGTTTGTGGATGACACGCTCATATCCACTGGAGCGTCTGTCATTTAGGCAAAATCTATCAAGCGCATTATGTCTCGGTATGAGAAGGCTTCTGGCCAAAAAGTTAATTATTTGAAGAGAAAATTTTATTTTGTTAATACCCCTCTATGTAGGCAAATTCGCATTGCCAGAATTCTTGAATGCACTATTGATTCCCTACCTGCAACTTATTTGGGGTTGCTGCTAGTTTGCAATGGGCGAGGTGGTGGGAACATCTAGAATTCGATTTTGGAAAGGCTTCATAAGAAACTCGGCACTTGGAAAGGCAAATTGCTATCTCAAGCTAGGAAGGCAACCCTCACCAAAGCCTGTATTCAAGGAATTCCCACCTATTTCATGTCTATTTTCATGCTTCCTATGTTTATCCATTCCAAAATCGAGCAGATTCAAAGGAATTTTCTCTGGTCCGACAGCGAAGAAAAATCCAAAATTCCTCTGGTGGCGTGGGATAAGGTTTGCCTTCGAAAGGACCAAGGGGGCATGGGATTGAGAAGATCCAGGCTCATGAACACTGCCTTAATTGCCAAACATGCTTGGAGAATTCTTATTAATGCATCGACAAAATGGGTCAATATAGTTAAAAGAAAGTATCTTGGGGAAAATTCTCTCTTGGAAGCTGAGTCTCCTCATGAAGCTTCGATTTCTGGAAGATGGTGCTTCAGGGCCATTCGGTGATTAACAGGGGTGCTCATTGGATCTTGGGGGATGGATCTACGATCATTTTTTGGAGATACAGGTGGGCTACTAATGAAACTCTCGCTATAAATCAAAACTTGGCTGGCTTGAGGGCCTAGATTGATCCAAACAGTCATCTCAAGGTTTCAGATTGCATTGACCGGAGTTCTCTTCCCCATCGATGAAAATTTTTGACGATGGATGGGTTTGATAATGAGGTGAATTTCTTGTACAGTGTCCTCCAATCGGTTTTAATTCCTTCGGTCATAAGAGACGATAGAATTATTTGGAGTAACATGCAGGATGGACAATTTTCTGTTAAGTCCACTTATGATCTTCTGTCGTGTGAGGCTGCTATGGACCCCTGGTGGAAAGTAATTTGGAGGAAATGGATTATTCCTAAGATAAATTACTTTGCTTGGATTGCCTTTTATAACAAATCCCTTACCATAGACAATCTCCACAAGAGAGGCCTTGCAATTCCCAACAGGTGCTATCTTTGCTTAGCTGACTATGAAACATCCGATCACTTATTTTTGCATTGCCCATTTTCCCATTCGGTCCTAAGCTATGTGTTGTCTTCCTTCCAAGTACTCTGGTGCTCCCCTCACTCCCTTAAAGACACCTTCCTCCAATGGCCCAAGCCCTTTAATAATTCTAAGCTCGGATTCCTTTGTGAGGCTGCCTTTCACCATTCCATCTGGAAAATTTTGCTAGAGCGTAATTCTAGAGTCTTCAAAAATATCCCTAGAATGTCTCCCTTTGTTGCCCAGTGGGCCTTATCCTTTGCTGTCAATAATTCAAAAACTATTCCCAGCTCCCGCCCTCATAATCCTTGGGAGGCAATTATTTTCAAAAGACTGGACCTTGGCTCCTCTTCCAGATTTGACTCAGTGAATGGCCGCAGGGAGGTCACTTGGACCAAACCTCCTTTGGGGTGGATCAAACTTAATTTTTATGGGGCTGCTAAAGGCAACCCGGGGCCCGCTGGTTTCGGGGGGCTTGTCAGGGACCATAATGGGAAGCTGATCTTGGCCTACTGTGAAAATTTGGGCCCTCAGACCAATCATTTTTCCAAAGCCCATGGTGTGTTGAAAGGGTTGCAGGTCATATCGAATGATCCTAGGCATTTAATTATTGAAGGTGATTCTCTAAACATTATCAACTACCTTTGTGGCTCCAAAGACCTATCATGGCGGGTCCTGAATATCATCATTGAGGCTAGGATGCTCCTCTCTCAGCATGCCAGGTGGGAGGTGGGGCACATCTTCAGAGAAGGTAACTAGATGGCGGATCACTTGGCCAACAAAGGACTGATGACCATGTGTTCGGTTGTTTGGCACTCTCGTTTCCCAACCGAGGTGGACAGTTTGGCCAAGGCAGATATTCCTTCATGATGAAGAATTTTTATCATAGGTATTCTCCCAAAGTTTGTTGATATATTGTCTTCGGCTATTATTCTGTTTTAATGCATTTCAAGATCAATATTTCTAGGACTGTATGCATCTTTTGGGGCCCTCGGGCATTTTGTATTTCCCTGTATTTTTTACGAACTACTCTATTTACCCAACCATCCAGCATGAAATATCTTTTAGCAAGGCTGATTTTGTACATAAGGTTTTGGGATCCTTTATAAAAACCCACAATTAATCTATTATTATAATTACCAAAAAAAAAAAAAAGGAGATGGATTTTCCTCCAAAACTCACGTATATATTTCAATTTGACTACCACTTTCTTGCATCTAGTCATGTCTTGATTGAATTTATTGTGTTCTTTTAGTATTTTTAGATCTAGGATTATTAAATCTAAGCTTTTTAATTCCTTGGATGTTATCTTGCCTTTTTTATTAACATATACCCTTTCTAGGTATCTCTAGAGTCTGATCATGGGAAATTAATATCACTTGGCCTAAGTTTTTCTCCCAATATGGATCCCATCACTTCTACTTTTAATGCACCAACTACTTTCTTGGATTTCCATGCTTTTTCTCAGGAGCTCTTTTAGAATCATAACTTTGACTATTATCCAACCTTATAATTTTTAGATAAATAGTCAAAAGAATTCTCTAATCATTGAGTATCCCATGTGTTGTATAATTGAAACTTTTGTTTTTTTTTCTTTAGAATTTTCAAAACTTTTGATATTTAAAAATTTCATCTTCCTTATGCCTCTTTGAGCTTTTGATATGGAATTTAGACATATTATATTTTGCTTCCTAACTACTTTGGTTATATTTTTAGCTAAATTATCTTAGGTCCCAATATTTAGGATCTTCTTGTTGGACATTTTGAGTCCCTAAGTCAAAGTTGTCATTGATGTCACCAGATGAAGTCATCATTAATGTCAAGGACTTTGTCAAGAAATAAAGTTGTCAAGGTTGTTATTTGATATCCAGGAAGAAGGCCAAAGGTCAAGAGAATCAGTGCAGAAGTTAAAGGCAAAAGGGCTCCATAATATCTTAATAGTATATGGAAGCATAAGTTAAAAGGTGTTTCATAAAAATCCCAAGGAGGCTTGTGCAAAGTTAAAAAGGAGATATAATATTTATTTTATAAATTATTTAAATTCAATGAGAATTTAAATTTTATAAATAAATATTATTTACACCATGGTATGCAATGAGAAGGAAGTAATAAACTCAAAAGGATATAATATTATAATAAAGGTGTTATTATAATAATTAAGTTATAATATTTAAATGCCAAAACATAATATTTATAATATTCATTATAATATTTTACAATACCCAAAGCGCCTATGGTCTAAAGTTGGAGTTAAAAATATTCAAAGCACTTTTCGAGGTCATGTGGGGTTAAAGATAAAATAGAAGGCATCGATGTTTTACAAGCATAAAGGAGGAAAATTAATATATATACCTATGCCCAAAGGGCATTAAATCTTATCCTTGCTCGATTGATTAATATTTGCATGTGAATTTAGTAAGAGAAGAGCTCGTGAGAAAGGTTTGCGAATTTCGTGTGTGAGTGAGCTAGAAAAAATAAATAAAGTAGAAGGCGTCGAATTTTCGAGAGCCATCTAGGCAGCTTGGCCTAGTGGCAAGAGGGTTGTAGCTTAAGTGCTTGTGGGCAAGGAGGCCAGCGTTTGAAATACGGTGGGTGTGCTTGGCAATCGTGTTGGTTGAAGGTGCCAAACGTAAGGTGCACGTTTTGCATAAGGGGCAAGGTGGAGATACATTTTTGAAGCATGTGGTGCTTCCTTAAGTCTCAAACGAGCGTGTAGCTCATGTGGACGGTTGGAGCCGTGGCTAAGGCGTTGGTCGTGGGCTTTGTTGAGGGTTCGAATCCCTCCAATGGTAAGGTAATTAAATTTTTCATTAATTTTTATTATTGCCTAAGTTGGGAGATAAAAGGGGTGTTAGTTGGATTTGCTTAGAAGGGTTGCTAGTTGGATAGTGGTGGTTAGTTGAAAAGTATATTTTAGGAGTGATAAGGAGTTTTAAGTTTAGGTTTTAATAAAATCTTAATTATTATATTGGCATATTGGAGGATTAAGACTTTTGAGTATTGATTTTAATTTTAATAAGGGGTTTTTGTGTTAAAGAAGATTATGGGTGGTGAAGGTGTTGAATATTATTTTAAGTTGGAGTGATAAGGTGTAATTTTAATATCATTTTGTATTGTGTTTTGTTGAGAAAATTATTATCTTCTAACCCTTATTGAGATTGGCAAAGAAGTGAGTGTGAGTGTGGCAGATTTGTGAGATCAACTCCTTGTCAAGCAAAAAGGTATGGGCAAATTCTTCCTTGGTTGAGTTGATTGATTGGCTTTCTAGAAAATAAAGTTTGGAGTGAAAAGGATTTGATTAGGGTTTCCTTTTCGAAAGTGTTTGAGTTAATGCTTCAAGGTTTTTCTGGAATTAAGTGTTGTGATTAAAACCTTGTTTTATAAGCATTGTTGTTGAAGCCATTGGTTGTGTGAAGAACTTGAGTTAGGGTTTTGAAAAGAACATGAGTATCATTGTTATGTGAAGATTGTTTTATAAGCATTGTTGTTGAAGCCATTGGTTGAGCAAAGAACTTGAACTAGGGTTTGAAAAGAACATGAGTATCATTGTTATGTGAGATTTGTTGTTGAGCATTGTTGGAAATATTTTGAGTTGGTGTTTACATGCTTGGACTAGGGTTTGTGAGCAAAGGTTGTTTCTTGAGTAATTGGTTGAGTAGAGTTGATTGAGCCTAGTCAAGTGGATGTATGAAGTGATTGTTCAAGTTCCATAAAACAAACTATTCTATATTCTGATTTGAGTTAAGAAAGTGATTGAGCATTGAGTGTAGAACATATTGAGTCTCTAACAATTCTCTTTATGTTTCTATGAGATTTGGATAAGTTCGAGTGAGCTTGTTGAGATTTATTAAGCAGATTGGACAAGTTCTGAGTGAGCTTGTTGAGCAAATTTGAGCAGGTTCTGAGTGGACCTATTGAGCATATTTGAATAAGTTCTGTGTGGACTTATTGAGCAGATTGGACAAGTTCTAAGTGAGCTTGTTGAGAAGATTTGAGTAGGTTTTGGGTATTGACAAGTTCTGTGTGGACTTGTTGAGCAGATTTGAGCAAGTTTTGTGTGGACTTGTTGAGAAGATTTGAGCAAGTTCTGTGTGGACTTGTTGAGCATATTTGAGCAAGTTCTATGTGGACTTGTTGAGAATATTTGAGAAAGTTCTGTGTGGACTTGTTGAGAATATTTGAGCAAGTTCTATGTGGACTTATTGAGCAGATTTGTGCTAGATCGAAGGACTATGTTTAGTGCAGATTAGAGATAGAGCTTTGGAGGTGACAGAGTAGAGAGGACAGTAGTCTCCAGTGGATAGAGATCCATCAGCCAGGGTAGTGAGGATAGGTCTTCTGAGTGGGGATAAGAGTCTTCAGTGGAGAGAGATCCACAAGCCAGTGTAGTGGAGGCAGTAGTCTTCTAGAGGATCACCAACTAGAGAAGAGGAGAAGGAGTTCTCCTATGGATAGAGATCCATGAACTTGATTTAGGGGATTGGTGTCTCCTTTGGAAAGAGGTCCATAAACATTGTAATTGGGAAGGATTCCCAAGAGATTGATTGAGAAAATTTTAGTGAAATATTTTCTCCGTGGAGTAGCCCACATTGGGTGAACCACGTAAATTGTGGTGTCTCTATTGTGTGTGGTGATTTGTGCATTGCTTTTATTACTGCTATTGATATTGCTATCTACACATTGCTTAATATTGATTTGGAAAGAAAAGTAAAAAGTGGTCTTATACTGTTCACCCCCCCTCTTAGTATAAGCTTGTGTTCTTCAATTGGTATCAGAGCGGGTTCCTTCAGAAGAGTTTAACAACTTGAAGGAAAGGCTAACAAGAACACAATGGATCCTAAGGAAGTGTCCTCAAATAATTCAGCACCAGTATTTTATGGAAGTGACTATATGTATTGGAGTATGATGATGAAGATCTACCTGATGGCACTTGGCAATGAAATTTGGGAATCAGTGGAATTTGGATATGATCCCTTAGTCAATCCTCCTACATATAAGGAAGGTAAGCTTCTACAACACTATAATTCAAAAGCAATGAATGCACTTGTGAGAGGTTTGCGTAGAATAGAGTCTATGAAAGTTATGCATTGTCAAACTGCAAAAGAGATGTGGGATAAATTGCAAAATATATATGAAGGAGATAAAAGTGTCAAGAAAGAAAAGAGTCAAAATCTCAAAAGACAACTTGAAGAATTAAGAATGAACGAAGAGGAAAATATTAGTGCTTACCTAATTCGAATTGATGAGGTTGTTAATGATATGCGAGGACTTGGTATGAAGATTGATGAATCTGATGTTTGTGATAAAGTCTTAAGATCTCTTCCAAAAAGATTTAGTGAACAGGTTTCTGCTATAGAAGTATCAATAGATGGTGATACTTTGACAAGAGATAAGTTGCTTGGTATGCTCACAATATTTGAGATAAGAACAAAAGATCCTATGTCCCAGAAGGAAGCAACATTCAAAGCAACCAATAAGACAAAGGGTAAGAAGTCAGAATCAAGCAATGAGTCATCTAGTGATGAAGAAGCTAACTATGGTAGAAGAGATAAGGACTATAGAAGATCTAGAGATAAAATATCTATTAAGTGTTTCAATTGTGGAAAGTATGGATATTTTGTAACAGATTGTCAAGAACCTAAGAACAACAATGGTGAAGAAAAATAGGATCACAGGTACAGGGATTCAGAAATATATAAGCATAAAAAGAAAAGCAAGGATGGACAAAGAAGACAAGGAAATAAGTTCTTCCAAAGGAAAAAGAGAAGCTACTATGCGGATAAGGCAAGTAAGTACTCAAGTGATAGTGATGCTAGTTTTTCAGACAATGATAGAGATGAAGTCCTATTTATGATTGAAGAAAAAGAACAAGTTAAGAAAAGGACTCCAATCATTCTCAAGTGTTTTAGATGTGGTAACTTTGGACATCTTGAAGATGATTGTACAAGGGATGGTTATAGTTTCAGTGATGATGAATATGAGAATGCACTTGAAGGACCAGATGAAAATCTTCTAATGGCTTTAGAAGAAGAAGAAAGTGATCCTATAGAAGACAAGCCAATAGAAAATAAATATGAGGACAAAGGTAAACAAATAGAGGAATATTCAGAAAAGGATGGTTATGATCTCAAGGGAGAACTTATCTATGCCCTTGACATGGTAAAGAAGGTAAGAAAGCAACACTCTAAACTTGAAATTCAGTTTCAAGAATGTGATGAAGAGAGAAGATTGCTCATAGAGGATTTAGAAAAATCAAAGGCTAAGGCAAAGAGGTTCAAAGATAAGTTAGAAGCAAAGATCTTGGAATGTGAGAAGTTAGCACAAGAAGTGGCACTACTAAAAGAATATTTAGAGGACTCCAAGATCAAGATGAAAGGGTTCAAAAATAGCTCAAAGAACTTGGATAAGTTCATCAAGATACAAAAGCCTACATCAAGCAAAACAGGTCTTGGATTTGAACAGGTTCAAAAGAAATGGGAAGGAGAGTCAACTTCAAGTTTTGGAGGAGAAGAAACTTCAGATGAAGATACTTCAGAAAAAGATAGTGTAAAATAAAGTGAGACATCTGAGGATGAGTTGGACAATAGAGAGTTCAAAAAAAATAGGAACAATGCACAAAGAAGATACATATGGAACAACAATCAGAACAGGTCAAGAGAGACTAAGAGACCAATGAGGTCAAGACAAGGAAACTTCAATGGAAGATGCTTTTCATGTCACAGGTTTGGGCACATGGCTTCACAATGTAGGACACATGAAAGACAGGAATATGGGAACAAATAACTTTTCCATGGGTATTGCTACTCATGTAATCAGTTTGGTCACAAGGCAATAAATTGTAGGGTTCATGACAGAAGAAGATATGGCTTCACTAGGAGAAATCCTAAGATATTTGCACCTCCAAGGAATAATAACATTAAGTGTTATAAGTGCAATAATGATGGTCACACAACAAAGTGGTGTAGAGCAGACATCCCAAAAATAGGTATGAACATGAATAGGAACAAGAACAGGAACATGAATATGAACAAGAACAAGAACATGGATATGAATAGGAACAGGAACAAGGATATGAACAGGAATAGGAACATGGATATAGACATGGAAAAAACAAGGACATGGATAGAAACAAGGACATGGATAGAAATAATTAGAGGAATTAGAAGAAAAGAGGATAAAGGTAAAGAACAATGTGCTTTCGGAAAGAAAATACACCCACCCCAATTAACCACCTCAAAGGAGGTGGGGGAGGGGCTAAGCTAAGAGGCTCATTCTTAGCCTCGAGCCCCAAAGGTGACCCTTTGCCATTGATGTCAAAGGGGGAGAGATTTGAGTAAGGGGGAGAGACTTGATACTTGAAAAGAGCATTGAGCCAAGGGGAGCAATGTCCTAGGGGAGTAGAACAAAGGAAAAGTCAAGTTTTGGTAAAAAGAGTTTGGGTTGCCATCAATGAAAAAGGGGGATATTGTTGGACATTTTGAGTCCCTAAGTCAAAGTTGTCATTGATGTCACCAGATGAAGTCATCATTAATGTCAAGGACTTCATCAAGAAACAAAGTTGTCAAGGTTGTTATTTGATATCCAGGAAGAAGGCCAAAGGTCAAGAGAATCAGTGCAAAAGTTAAAAGAAAAAGGGCTCCATAATATCTTAGTAGTATATGGAAGCATAAGTTAAAAGGGTCTTCATAAAAACCCAAGGAGGTTTTTGAAAAGTTAAAAAGGAGATATAATATTTATTTTATAAATTATTTAAATTCAATGAGAATTTAAATTTTATAAATAAATATTACTTATACCAAGTTATGCAATGAGAAGGAATTAATAAACTCAAAGGTTTATACAAGTTAAAAAGGTTTATAAAAGAATTAATTTATAATATTTAAATTCAAAAGAATTTAAATAAATTATAAATTAATCTAAGCGCCCATGGTCTAAAGTTGGAGTAATTCGAAGCATCGACGTCACGTGGGTTAAAAGCAAATCGAAGCACCGACGTTCTAAAAAAAAGGTGGAAAATCATTATATAAACCTATGCCCAAGGGGCATTAATATTATCCTTGCTCGATAAAAGAAATTGCATACGAATTGATTAAGAGAAGAGCTCATGAAAAGGGACTACAAATTTCGTGTTTGATTTACCAGCAAAAAGAAATAAAGTGGAAGGCGTCGAATGGTCGAGAGCCATCTGGGCAGCTTGGCCTAGTGGCAAGAGGGTTGTAGCTTAAGTGCTTGTGTGCAAGGAGGCCAACATTCGAAACATGATGGGTGTGCTTGGAAGTTGTGTTGAAGGTGCCAAAAGTGAGGTGCACATTTTGCATAATGGAAGGAGGAGATACATTTTTGAAGCACGTGGTGCTTCCTTTATCTCAAACGAGCGCGTAGCTCATGCGGTGGTTGGAGCCATGGCTAAGACGTTGGTCATGGGCTGCATTGAGAGTTCGAATCTCTCCAAGGGCAAGGTAATTAAATTTTTAATTATTTTTAATGTTGCCTAAAGTGGGGAGTTAAAAGGTTTGCTAGTTGGAAATAATTAAAAGGGATTGCTAGTGGAAAGTTGTGTTAGTTGAAAATTGGTTTTTGGAGTTATAAGGAGTTTGATTTTATTTTTAATAAAGTCTTAATTATTATATTTGCATATTGGAGGAGTAAGACTTTAAGAGTGTTGATTTTATTTTTAAAAAGGACTTTTGCCAAAGAGATTATTATGAGGGTAATGGTTAAGGTGTTGAATATTATTTTAAAGTTGGAGTGATAAGGTGTATTTTGTTTGATATCATTTTGTATTGTGTTTCCTTGAGAAAAATTATTATCTTCTAACCCTTATTGAGATTGGAAAAGAAGTAATTGTGAGTGTGGCAGATTTGTGTGGTCTACTCCTTGTCAAGAAAAAAGGTATGGGCAAATTCTTCCTTAGTTGAGTTGATTGATTGGCTTTCTAGAAAATAAAGTTTGGAGTGAAAAGGATTTGATTAGGGTTTCCTTTTCGAAAGTGTTTGAGTTAATGCTTCAAGGTTTTCTGGAATTAAGTGTTGTGATTAAAACCTTGTTTTATAAGCATTGTTGTTGAAGCCATTGGTTGTGTGAAGAACTTGAGTTAGGGTTTTGAAAAGAACATGAGTATCATTGTTATGTGAAGATTGTTTTATAAGCATTGTTGTTGAAGCCATTGGATTGTGTGAAGAACTTGAACTAGGGTTTGAAAAGAACATGAGTATCATTGTTATGTGAGATTTGTTGTTGAGCATTGTTGGAAATATTTTGAGTTGGTGTTTACATGCTTGGACTAGGGTTTGTGAGCAAGGGTTGTTTCTTGAGTAATTGGTTGAGTAGAGTTGATTGAGCCTAGTCAAGTGGATGTATGAAGTGATTGTTCAAGTTCCATAAAACAAACTATTCTATATTCTGATTTGAGTTAAGAAAGTGATTGAGCATTGAGTGTAGAACATATTGAGTCTCTAACAATTCTCTTTATGTTTCTATGAGATTTGGACAAGTTTTGAGTGAGCTTATTGAGCAGATTTGAATAAGTTCTATGTGGACTTATTGAGCATATTGGACAAGTTCTGAGTGAGCTTGTTGAGTAGATTTGAGCAGGTTCTGAGTGGACCTATTGAGCATATTTGAATAAGTTCTATGTGGACTTATTGAGTAGATTGGACAAGTTTTGAGTGAACTTGTTGAGCAGATTTGAGCAAGTTCTGAGTGGACTTATTGAGCAGATTTGAGCAAGTTTTATGTGGACTTGTTGAGAAGATTTGAGCAAGTTCTATGTGGACTTGTTGAGAAGATTTGAGCAAGTTCTATGTGGACTTGTTGAGAAGATTTGAGCAAGTTCTATGTGGACTTGTTGAGCATATTTGAGCAAGTTCTGTGTGGACTTGTTGAGAAGATTTGAGCAAGTTCTATGTGGACTTGTTGAGAAGATTTGTGCTAGATTGAAGGACTATGTTTAGTGTAGATTAGAGATAGAGATTTGGAGGTGACAGAGTAGAGAGGATAGTAGTCTCTAGTGGATAGAGATCCATCAGCCAGGGTAGTGAGGATAGGTCTTCTGAGTGGGGACAAGAGTCTTTAGTGGAGAGAGATCCACAAGCCAGTGCAGTGGAGGTAGTAGTCTTCTAGAGGATCACCAACCAGAGCAGAGGAGAAGGAGTTCTCTTATGGATAGAGATCCATAAACTTGATTTAGGGGATTGGTGTCTCCTTTGGACAGAGGTCCATAAACATTGTAATTGGGAAGGATTCCCAAGAGATTGATTGAGAAAATTTTAGTGAAATATTTTCTTCATGGAGTAGCCCACATTGGGTGAACCACGTAAATTGTGGTGTCTCTATTGTGTGTGGTGATTTGTGCATTGATTTGATTACTACTATTGATATTGCTATCTACACATTGCTTAATATTGATTTGGAAAGAAAAGTAAAAAGTGGTCTTATACTGTTCACCCCCCTCTCAGTATAAGCTTGTGTTCTTCAATTGGTATCAGAGTGGGTTCCTTCAGAAGAGTTTAACAGCTTGAAGGAAAGGCTAACAAGAACACAATGGATCCTAAGGAAGTGTCCTCAAATAATTTAGCACTAATATTTGATGGAAGTGACTATATGTATTGGAGTATGATGATGAAGATCTACCTGATGGCACTTGGCAATGAAATTTGGGAATCAATGGAATTTGGATATGATCCCTTAGTCAATCCTCCTACATATAAGGAAGGTAAGCTTCTACAACACTACAATTCAAAAGCAATGAATGCACTTGTGAGAGGTTTGCATAGAACAGAGTCTATGAAAGTTATGCATTGTCAAACTACAAAAGAGATGTGGGATAAATTGCAAAATATATATGAAGGAGATAAAAGTGTCAAGAAAGCAAAGAGTCAAAATCTCAAAAGACAACTTGAAGAATTAAGAATGAATGAAGAGGAAAATATTAGTGCTTACCTAATTCAAATTGATGAGGTTGTTAATGATATGCGAGGACTTGGTATGAAGATTGATGAATCTGATGTTTGTGATAAAGTCTTAAGATCTCTTCCAAAAAGATTCAGTGAACAGGTTTCTGCTATAGAAGTATCAATAGATGGTGATACTTTGACAAGAGATAAGTTGCTTGGTATGCTCACAATATTTGAGATAAGAACAAAATATCCTATGTCCCAGAAGGAAGCAGCATTCAAAGCAACCAATAAGACAAAGGGTAAGAAGTCAGAATCAAGCAATGAGTCATCTAGTGATGAAGAAGCTAACTATGGTAGAAGAGATAAGGACTATAGAAGATCTAGAGATAAAATATCTATTAAATGTTTCAATTGTGGAAGGTATGGACATTTTGCAATAGATTGTCAAGAACCCAAGAACAACAATGGTGAAGAAAAATAGGATCACAAGTACAAGGAACTAGAAAGATATAAGCATCAGAAGAAAAGCAAGGATGGACAAAGCAGACAAGGAAAGAAGTTCTTTCAAAGGCAAAAGAGAAGCTACTATGCGGATAAGGCAAGTAAGTACTCAAGTGATAGTGATGCTAGTTTTTCAGACAATGATAGAGATGAAGTCCTATTTATGATTGAAGAAAAAGAACCAGTTAAGAAAAGGACTCCAATAATTCTCAAGTGTTTTAGATGTGGTAACTTTGGACATCTTGAAGATGATTGTACAAGGGATGGTTATAGTTTCAGTGATGATGAATATGAGAATGCACTTGAAGGACCAGATGAAAATATTCTAATGGCTTTAGAAGAAGAAGTAAGTGATCCTATAGAAGATAAGCCAATAGAAAATAAAGATGTGGACAAAGGTAAAAAAATAGAGGAATATTCAGAAAAGGATGGTTATGATCTAAAGGGAGAACTTATCTATGCCCTTGACATAGTAAATAAGGTAAGGAAGCAACACTCTAAACTTGAAATTCAGTTTCAAGAATGTGATGAAGAGAGAAGATTGCTCATAGAGGATTTAGAAAAATCAAAGGCTAAGGCAAAGAGGTTCAAAGATAAGTTAGAAGCAAAGATCTTGGAATGTGAGAAGTTAGCACAAGAAGTGGCACTACTAAAAGAATATTTAGAGGACTCCAAGATCAAGATGAAAGGGTTTAAAAATAGCTCAAAGAACTTGGATAAGTTCATCAAGACACAAAAGACTACATCAAGCAAAACAGGTCTTGGATTTGAACAGGTTCAAAAGAAATGGGAAGGAGAGTCAACTTCAAGTTTTGGAGGAGAAGAAACTTCAGATGAAGATACTTCAGAAGAAGATAGTGTAAAAGAAAGTGAGACATCAGAGGATGAGTTGGACAATAGAGAGTTCAACAAAAATAGGAACAATGCACAAAGAAGATACAGATGGAACAACAATCAGAATAGGAGACCAATGAGGTCAAGACAAGGAAGCTTCAATGGAAGATGCTTTTCATGTCACAGGTTTGGGCACATGGCTTCACAATGTAGGACACATGAAAGACAGGAATATGGGAACATATAACTTTTCCATGGGTATTGCTACTCATGTAATCAGTTTGGTCACAAGGCAATGAATTGCAAGGTTCATGACAGAAGAGGATATGGCTTCACTAGGAGAAATCCTAAGACATTTGCACCTCCAAGGAATAATAACATTAAGTGTTATAAGTGCAATAATGATGGTCACACAACAAAGTGGTGTAGAGCAGACATTCCAAAAATAGGTATGAACATAAACAGGAACAAGAATAGGAACATGAATATGAACAGGAACAAGAACATGGATATGAACAAGAATAGGAACAAGGATATGAACAGGAACAAGAATAGGAATATAGACATGGACAGGAATATGGACATGGATAGAAACAATCAGAGGAATCAAAAAAATCAGATAAGAAGGAAAGAGGATAAAGGTAAAGAACAATGCCTTATAGGAGTAGAAATACTCCCACCCCAGAATTAACCACCTCAAAAGGAGGTGGGGGAGGGGCTAAGCTAAGAGGCTCATTCTTAGCCCTGAGCCCCAAAGGTGACCCTTTGCCATTGATGTCAAAGGGGGAGATATTTGAGTAAGGGGGAGAGACTTGATACTTGAAAAGAGCATTGAGCCAAGGGGAGCAATGTCCCAGGGGGAGCAGGACAAAAAGCAAGTCAAGTTTTGGTAAAAAGAGTTTGGGTTGCCATCAATGACAAAGGGGGAGATTGTTGGACATTTTGAGTCCCTAAGTCAAAGTTGTCATTGATGTCACCAGATGAAGTCATCATTAATGTCAAGGACTTCATCAAGAAACAAAGTTGTCAAGGTTGTTATTTGATATCCAGGAAGAAGGCCAAAGGTCAAGAGAATCAGTGCAGAAGTTAAAAGAAAAAGGGCTCCATAATATCTTAATAGTATATGGAAGCATAAGTTAAAAGGGTCTTCATAAAAACCCAAGGAGGTTTTTGAAAAGTTAAAAAGGAGATATAATATTTATTTCATAAATTATTTAAATTCAATGTGAATTTAAATTTTATGAATAAATGTTATTTATACCAAGTTATGCAATGAGAAGGAATTAATAAACCCAAAGGTTTATACAAAGTTATAATAGGTTTATTATAATATTAATTTATAATATTTAAATTCAAAAAATAAAAAATAAATTATAAATTAATCTAAGCACCCATGGTCTAAAGTTGGAGTAATTTGAAGCATCGACATCACGTGGTTTAAAAGCAAATTGAAGCACCGACGTTCTAAAAACAAAGGTGGAAAATCATTATATAAACCTATGCCCAAGGGGCATTAATATTTATCCTTGCTCGATAAAAAAATTGCATATGAATTGATTAAGAGAAGAGCTCATGAAAAGGGATTACGAATTTTGTGTTTGATTTGCCAACGAAAATAAATAAAGTGGAAGGCATCGAATGGTCGAGAGCCATCTGGGCAGCTTGGCCTAGTGGCAAGAGGGTTGTAGCTTAAGTGCTTGTGCGCAAGGAGGCCAGCATTCGAAACATGATGGGTGTGCTTGGTAGTTGTGTTGAAGGTGCCAAAAGTGAGGCGCATGTTTTGCATAACGGAAGGTGGAGATACATTTTTGAAGCACGTGGTGCTTCCTTTATCTCAAACGAGCACGTAGCTCATGTGGCGGTTGGAGCCATGGCTAAGACGTTGGTCATGGGCTGCATTGAGAGTTTGAATCTCTCCAAGGGTAAGGTAATTAAATTTTTAATTATTTTTAATATTGCCTAAAGTTGGGAGTTAAAAGGTTTGCTAGTTGGAAATAATTAAAAGGGATTGCTAGTTGGAAAGTTGTGTTAGTTGAAAATTGGTTTTTGGAGTTATAAGGAGTTTGATTTTATTTTTAATAAAGTCTTAATTATTATATTTGCATATTGAGGAGTAAGACTTTAAGAGTGTTGATTTTATTTTTAAAAAGGACTTTTGCCAAAGAGATTATTATGAGGGTAATGGTTAAGGTGTTGAATATTATTTTAAAGTTGGAGTGATAAGGTGTATTTTGTTTGATATCATTTTGTATTGTGTTTCATTGAGAAAATTATTATCTTCTAACCCTTATTGAGATTGGCAAAGAAGTAATTGTGAGTGTGGCAGATTTGTGTGGTCTACTCCTTGTCAAGCAAAAAGGTATGGGCAAATTCTTCCTTGGTTGAGTTGATTGATTGGCTTTCTAGAAAATAAAGTTTGGAGTGAAAAGGATTTGATTAGGGTTTCCTTTTCGAAAGTGTTTGAGTTAATGCTTCAAGGTTTTTCTAGAATTAAGTGTTGTGATTAAAACCTTGTTTTATAAGCATTGTTGTTGAAGCCATTGGTTGTGTGAAGAACTTGAGTTAGGGTTTTGAAAAGAACATGAGTATCATTGTTATGTGAAGATTGATTTATAAGCATTGTTGTTGAAGCCATTGATTGTGTGAAGAACTTGAACTAGGGTTTGAAAAGAACATGAGTATCATTGTTATGTGAGATTTGTTGTTGAGCATTGTTGGAAATATTTTGAGTTGGTGTTTACATGCTTGGACTAGGGTTTGTGAGCAAGGGTTGTTTCTTGAGTAATTGGTTGAGTAGAGTTGATTGAGCCTAGTCAAGTGGATGTATGAAGTGATTGTTCAAGTTCCATAAAACAAACTATTCTATATTCTGATTTGAGTTAAGAAAGTGATTGAGCATTGAGTGTAGAACATATTGAGTCTCTAACAATTCTCTTTATGTTTCTATGAGATTTGGACAAGTTCTGAGTGAGCTTGTTGAGAAGATTTGAATAAGTTCTATGTGGACTTATTGAGCAGATTGGACAAGTTTTGAGTGAGCTTGTTGAGCAGATTTGAGCAGGTTTTGAGTGGACCTATTGAGCATATTTGAATAAGTTCTATGTGGACTTATTGAGTAGATTGGACAAGTTTTGAGTGAGCTTGTTGAGCAGATTTGAGCAAGTTATGAGTGGACTTATTGAGCAGATTGGAGCAAGTTCTATGTGGACTTGTTGAGCAGATTTGAGCAAGTTCTGTGTGGACTTGTTGAGCAGATTTGAGCAAGTTCTGTGTGGACTTGTTGAGAAGATTTGAGCAAGTTCTGTGTGGACTTGTTGAGCATATTTGAGCAAGTTCTGTGTGGACTTGTTGAGCAGATTTGAGCAAGTTTTGTGTGGACTTGTTGAGCAGATTTGTGCTAGACCGAAGGACTATGTTTAGTGTAGATTAGAGATAGAGCTTTGGAGGTGACAGAGTAGAGAGGATAGTAGTCTCTAGTGGATAGAGATCCATCAGCCAGGGTAGTGAGGATAGGTCTTCTGAGTGGGGACAAGAGTCTTCAGTGGAGAGAGATCCACAAGCCAGTGTAGTGGAGGCAGTAGTCTTCTAGAGGATCACCAACTAGAGCAGAGGAGAAGGAGTTCTCCTATGGATAGAGATCCATGAACTTGATTTAGGGGATTGGTGTCTCCTTTGGATAGAGGTCCATAAACATTGTAATTGGGAAGGATTCCCAAGAGATTGATTGAGAAAATTTTAGTGAAATATTTTCTTCATGGAGTAGCCCACATTGGGTGAACCACGTAAATTGTGGTGTCTCTATTGTGTGTGGTGATTTATGCATTGCTTTGATTACTACTATTGATATTGCTATCTACACATTGCTTAATATTGATTTGGAAAGAAAAGTAAAAAGTGGTCTTATACTGTTCACCCCCCTCTCAGTATAAGCTTGTGTTCTTCAATTGGTATCAGAGTGGGTTCCTTCAGAAGAGTTTAACAACTTGAAGGAAAGGCTAACAAGAACACAATGGATCCTAAGGAAGTGTCCTCAAATAATTCAGCACCAGTATTTGATGGAAGTGACTATATGTATTGGAGTATGATGATGAAGATCTACCTGATGGCACTTGGCAATGAAATTTGGGAATCAATGGAATTTGGATATGATCCCTTAGTCAATCCTCCTACAGATAAGGAAGGTAAGCTTCTACAACACTATAATTCAAAAGCAATGAATGCACTTGTGAGAGGTTTGCATAGAACAGAGTCTATGAAAGTTATGCATTGTCAAACTACAAAAGAGATGTGGGATAAATTGCAAAATATATATGAAGGAGATAAAAGTGTCAAGAAAGCAAAGAGTCAAAATCTCAAAAGACAACTTGAAGAATTAAGAATGAATGAAGAGGAAAATATTAGTGCTTACCTAATTCGAATTGATGAGGTTGTTAATGATATGCGAGGACTTGGTATGAAGATTGATGAATCTGATGTTTGTGATAAAGTCTTAAGATCTCTTCCAAAAAGATTTAGTGAATAGGTTTCTGCTATAGAAGTATCAATAGATGGTGATACTTTGACAAGAGATAAGTTGCTTGGTATGCTCACAATATTTGAGATAAGAACAAAATATCCTATGTCCCAGAAGGAAGCAACATTCAAAGCAACCAATAAGACAAAGGGTAAGAAGTCAGAATCAAGCAATGAGTCATCTAGTGATGAAGAAGCTAACTATGGTAGAAGAGATAAGGACTATAGAAGATCTAGAGATCAAATATCTATTAAATGTTTCAATTGTGGAAAGTATGGATATTTTGCAACAGATTGTCAAGAACCCAAGAACAACAATGGTGAAGAAAAATAGGATCACAGGTACAAGGAATTCAGAAAGATATAAGCATCAGAAGAAAAGCAAGGATGGACAAAGCAGACAAGGAAAGAAGTTCTTTCAAAGGCAAAAGAGAAGCTACTATGCGGATAAGGCAAGTAAGTACTCAAGTGATAGTGATGCTAGTTTTTCAGACAATGATAGAGATGAAGTCCTATTTATGATTGAAGAAAAAGAACCAGTTAAGAAAAGGACTCCAATCATTCTCAAGTGTTTTAGATGTGGTAACTTTGGACATCTTGAAGATGATTGTACAAGGGATGGTTATAGTTTCAGTGATGATGAATATGAGAATGCACTTGAAGGACCAGATGAAAATCTTCTAATGGATATTAGAAGAAGAAGTAAGTGATCCTATAGAAGACAAGCCAAAAGAAAATAAAGATGTGGACAAAGGTAAAAAAATAGAGGAATATTCAGAAAAGGATGGTTATGATCTAAAGGGAGAACTTATCTATGCCCTTGACATAGTAAAGAAGGTAAGGAAGCAACACTCTAAACTTGAAATTCAGTTTCAAGAATGTGATGAAGAGAGAAGATTGCTTATAGAGGATTTAGAAAAATCAAAGGCTAAGGCAAAGAGGTTCAAAGATAAGTTAGAAGCAAAGATCTTGGAATGTGAGAAGTTAGCACAAGAAGTGGCACTACTAAAAGAAGATTTAGAGGACTCCAAGATCAAGATGAAAGGGTTCAAAAATAGCTCAAATAACTTGGATAAGTTCATCAAGATACAAAAGACTACATCAAGCAAAATAGGTCTTGGATTTGAACAGGTTCAAAAGAAATGGGAAGGAGAGTCAACTTCAAGTTTTGGAGGAGAAGAAACTTCAGATGAAGATACTTCAGAAAAAGATAGTGTAAAAGAAAGTGAGACATCAGAGGATGAGTTGGACAATAGAGAGTTCAACAAAAATAGGAACAATGCACAAAGAAGATACAGATGGAACAACAATCAAAATAGGTCAAGAGAGACTAAGAGACCAATGAGGTCAAGACAAGGAAACTTCAATGGAAGATGCTTTTCATGTCACAGGTTTGGGCACATGGCTTCACAATGCAGGACACATGAAAGATAGGAATATGGGAACATACATATTTTCCATGGGTATTGCTACTCATGTAATCAGTTTGGTCACAAGGCAATAAATTGTAGGGTTCATGATAGAAGAAGATATGGCTTCACTAGGAGAAATCCTAAGACATTTGCACCTCCAAGGAATAATAACATTAAGTGTTATAAGTGCAATAATTATGGTCACACAACAAAGTGGTGTAGAGCAGACATCCTAAAAATAGGTATGAACATGAACAGGAACAAGAACATGAATATGAACAAGAATAGGAGCATGGATATGAACAGGAACAGGAATAAGGATATGAACAGGAATAGGAATAGGAATAGGAATATAGATATGGACAGGAACAAGGACATGGATAGAAATAGTCAAAGGAATCAGAAGAATTAGATAAGAAGAGAAGAGGATAAAGGTAAAGAACAATGCCTTCTGGGAGTAGAAATACTCCCACCCCAGAATTAACCACCTCAAAAGGAGGTGGGGGAGGGGCTAAGCTAAGAGGCTCATTCTTAGCCCCGAGCCCCAAAGGTGACCCTTTGCCATTGATGTCAAAGGGGAGAGATTTGAGTAAGGGGGAGAGACTTGATACTTGAAGAGAGCATTGAGCCAGGGGGAGCAGAAGAAAGGAAAAGTCAAGTTTTTGGTAAAAAGAGTTTGGGTTGCCATCAATGACAAAGGGGGAGATTGTTGGACATTTTGAGTCCCTAAGTCAAAGTTGTCATTGATGTCACCAGATGAAGTCATCATTAATATCAAGGACTTCATCAAGAAACAAAGTTGTCAAGGTTGTTATTTGATATCCAGGAAGAAGGCCAAAGGTCAAGAGAATCAATGCAAAAGTTAAAGGAAAAGGGCTCCATAATATCTTAATAGTATATGGAAGCATAATTTAAAAGGGTTTTCATAAAAACCCAAGGAGGCTTGTGCAAAGTTAAAAGGAGATATAATATTTATTTTATAAATTATTTAAATTCAATGAGAATTTAAATTTTATAAATAAATATTATTTACACCAAGTTATGCAATGAGAAGGAAGTAATAAACTCAAAGTTTATACATATTAATAAATTTTTATAAAATAATTAATTTATAATATTTAAATTAAAATAATTTACAATACTAATTATAAATTAATCTAAGCACTCATGGTCTAAAGTTGGAGTAATCCTAAGCTACCAATGTCACGTGGTGGTGAAAGCATTCGAAGCACCGATGTTCTACAAACAAAGGTGGAAAATTAATATATATACCTATGCCCAAAGGGCATTAAAGTTTATCCTTGCTCGATTGATTAATATTGCATGTGAATTGTAAAGAAGAGCTCGTGAGAAATTTTACAAATTTTGTGTTTGATTTGACAATGAAAAGAAATAAAGTGGAAGGCATCGAATGGTCAAGAGCCATCTGGGCAGCTTGGCCTAGTGGCAAGAGGGTTGTAGCTTAAGTGCTTGTGTGCAAGGAGGCCAACATTCAAAATGTGGTGGGTGTGCTTAGCAGTTGTGTTGAAGGTGCCAAAAGTGAGGCACATATTTTTCATAACAAAAGGCAGAGATAGGTTTTTGAAGCACGTATTGCTTCCTTTATCTCAAATGAGCGCGTAGCTCATGTGGTGGTTGGAGCCATGACTAAGGCGTTGGTCATGGGCTGCATTGAGGGTTCAAATCCCTCCAAAGGTAAGGTAATTAAATTTTTATTATTTTTAATATTTCCTAAAGTTGGGAGTTAAAAGGGTTGCTAGTTGGAAATAGTTAAAAGGGTTGCTAGTTGGATGGTGTTAGTTGAAAATTGTAATTTGGAGTAATAAGGAGTTTTGATTTTATTTTTAATAAAGTCTAAATTATTATATTTGCATATTGGAGGAGTAAGACTTTAAGAGTATTGATTTTATTTTTAAAAAGGGATTTTGTTAAAGAGATTATTATGTTGTGAAGGTGTTGAATATTATTTTAAAGTTGGAGTGATAAGGTGTATTTTGTTTGATATCATTTTGTATTATGTTTCATTGAGGAAATTATTATCTTCTAACCCTTATTGAGATTGGCAAAGAAGTGAGTGTGAGTGTGGCATATTTGTGAGATCAACTCCTTGTCAAGCAAAAAGGTATGGGCAAATTCTTCCTTGGTTGAGTTGATTGATTGGATTTCTAGAAAATAAAGTTTGGAGTGAAAAGGATTTGATTAGGGTTTCCTTTTTGAAAGTGTTTGAGTTAATGCTTCAAGGTTTTCTGGAATTAAGTGTTGTGATTAAAACCTTGTTTTATAAGCATTGTTGTTGAAGCCATTGGTTGTGTGAAGAACTTGAGTTAGGGTTTTGAAAAGAACATGAGTATCATTGTTATGTGAAGATTGTTTTATAAGCATTGTTGTTGAAGCCATTGGATTGTGTGAAGAACTTGAACTAGGGTTTGAAAAGAACATGAGTATCATTGTTATGTGAGATTTGTTGTTGAGCATTGTTGGAAATATTTTGAGTTGGTATTTACATGCTTGGACTAGGGTTTGTGAGAAAGGGTTGTTTCTTGAGTAATTGGTTGAGTAGAGTTGATTGAGCCTAGTCAAGTGGATGTATGAAGTGATTGTTCAAGTTCCATAAAACAAACTATTCTATATTCTGATTTGAGTTAAGAAAGTGATTGAGCATTGAGTGTAGAACATATTGAGTCTCTAACAATTCTCTTTATGTTTCTATGAGATTTGGACAAGTTATGAGTGAGCTTGTTGAGAAGATTTGAATAAGTTCTATGTGGACTTATTGAGAAATTGGACAAGTTTAAGTGATCTTGTTGAGCAAATTTGAGTAAGTTTTGAGTGGACCTATTGAACATATTTGAATAAGTTCTATGTGGACTTATTGAGCATATTGGACAAGTTCTAAGTGGACTTGTTGAGAAGATTTGAGCAAGTTCTGAGTGGACTTATTGAGCAGATTGAGCAAGTTCTATGTGGACTTGTTGAGAAGATTTGAGCAAGTTCTGTGTGGACTTGTTGAGAAGATTTGAGCAAGTTCTGTGTGGACTTGTTGAGAAGATTTGAGCAAGTTTTGTGTGGACTTGTTGAGCATATTTGAGCAAGTTCTATGTGGACTTGTTGAGCATATTTGAGCAAGTTCTATGTGGACTTGTTGAGCATATTTGTGCTAGACCAAAGGACTATGTTTAGTGTAGATTAGAGATAAAGCTTTGGAGGTGACAGAGTAGAGAGGACAGTAGTCTCCAGTGGATAGAGATCCATCATCCAGGGTAGTGAGGATAGGTCTTCTGAGTGGGGACAAGAGTCTTCAGTGGAGAGAGATCCACAAGCCAATGTAGTGGAGGCGGTAGTCTTCTAGAGGATCACCAGCCAGAGTAGAGGAGAAGGAGTTCTCCTATGGATAGAGATCCACGAACTTGATTTAGGGGATTGGTGTCTCCTTTGGACAGAGGTCCATAAACATTGTAATTGGGAAGGATTCCCAAGAGATTGATTGAGAAAATTTTAGTGAAATATTTTCTCCGTGGAGTAGCCCACATTGGGTGAACCACGTAAATTGTGGTGTCTCTATTGTGTGTGGTGATTTGTGCATTGCTTTGATTACTTGCTTTTGATATTGTTATCTACACATTGCTTAATATTGATTTGGAAAGAAAAGTAAAAAGTGGTCTTATACTGTTCACCCCCCCTCTCAGTATAATCTTGTGTTCTTCACTTGAGTAGTCTCAAATTAAGAGCAATCAATATATTAATGACCAAAATAATAAAAAAAATATTTCTAAAAATGACAATAATATAAATATGGCCAATATCATTCATGCAATAACATTAAGTAAAATTATAGTAGAATTGCATAAAATATGCATACAAACTTCAATATTAATGCTTGAATGTAATCTTCAACTTCTCATACATTCCATGGAGATTTATCTCCATTATATGAGCTTAAAAAGGTGACTCTTCAATAATTGACTATTGCACTCCTCACTTGTTCTAGATATGCAACCTTTATTATTCCATACATAAGATAAATCTGACATGTCCTTTGGTTTCACATATTGCCACTTGCATACATGAATCTTAACTCTATTTACTTGCACACTTCTATTTGCACACTCTAATACATGGCACTTGCTTACTTTCTCACTCCACACACTTGGACACATAATTACATGACACTTGTGCAAATATTACACATTGACACATATATAAAGAGGAAATATAAATCAAACTCCTATACTATAGAGTCAAACCCTATTCTAATATTTACAATTGTACCACAAGGTACATTTAAAATTCTACCAAATAATATAATATTCTCTAATACCTTTATCTCTAATTAAGCCACTTTTCAAGTTTTTCCAAAGGTATTCTTTTTGATGTAGAGAGATTTATTTATAGTTCTAGTAACTCATAAGGAATATTTAACTCAATGAACATAAAGAACCTAGAAAGAAAATATTTCCTTGTCCATTGAGCACAAATTCAATAAGAAGCAAGAAGACTAGAAGCAATATTTGACTCTATAACTTTTACAAAATTAGGATTGTCCTTTATTGATGGATGAGGCTTGATATTTGAGTTCTCTAAAATATGCATGGATATTTGACTATCTATATTTTATTGGGCTGATGAAATATTGAGGGCGGGACCTTGCTATGAGATATTTTATTAATTGCTCTTCTTTTATTTCATCCTCCCTAGAAATCTTGTGATCTATGTGTTTGCAAGTGAATCAACAATGGCATGATAATTTTTTATTTCCTAGGTGTGTTACTAATTCCTAATCCTTATAATCTATGTAGCCTTCCTTGAACTACTTGGTGTGTTTTGTGAAAGATATTAGATCCGGCTCTCTCATATATGTTGCTATAGCTTCATCAACTTTATTTATAGATCTTATTTTTTTTGTTAAAATGTTAAGTAGTTGATTGAAAGGGTCCCATCCTTTTTATATAAAATTCCTTACAAGAAAATCATAAAATATGAAGAAAATAAAGTGGCATATCCATCTAAACTATTAATAATCATAAAGAACCACCTAAAGTGTCTGATAAAGAAACACACAAACTACACCACCAATAACAAGAATAACCAAATCTCAATTGAATTTACATACATAACAGTCTACCACACATAGGCTAGGTCACCCATAATAGTCTACCCCAAGAGTTTATCCACAAGATTTAGCTTCTTCCAACTAGAAAGTGAACACCATTGGGGCACTTTGGCTTCTCATTAACCACAAATTTAATAATTTTAAGTAGGAAATCATATTCACATATAATAATATCCTCAGCATTCATCCCCATATTTTCCAATAAATCTATAGCTCCATTACCCTCCCAATAATCATGCTCCAACTAAAGGTTGTGATAGCACTGTAAGATCTCTTTTGTCATGACAACCATATCTGCAATACTCCAACTAGCTTCTTGTATTTCTTTCAAAATATTTATAAGGTTTAGGGATTCCCCTTCCATAACAAAAATTTCTATAACACTCTTATTTGATTAACTTATCCCCTATAAAAAAGGTCTAAGTCTCCACCAAATGGTTGGATTGGATGGATAAAAGTTCAACAAAGGCTTGCACAACCATTCTCCTAGAATCCCTAAAAACCCCATCGACACTAGCATACCTTAGGTTTCATTTTGTATCTCCATCCACATTAAATCCAATCCACCCATCTAGATGGGGTTACAAATTAACTCCAACCTTAAAGACCTCAACAGATCCACATAGATTAAAGGCTTCAAATTATAGTGAATAACAATGGCTTCCTCAAGTATAATTTTACCTACTGTAAGAAAGGATATGGTTTGATATTTCTCTATAGTGGCATTGAGGATATGAAAAGCAACCATAGAGGCCTCTCTTTTTTTATTTTCAAAAGCCTTATTATTCTGCTCCTTTCAAATTATCTAAGTAAAATGGGGGAGACAAAACCTCCAAAGATCTTTCAATCTACCACTATTGAAAGGATGATCCCACTACACACATAAATATCCTATAGTTATTGGGAAGATCCAAGGAATATCAAAGGGTTTCAAAACCTTCTCTAAAATCTATCTAGTAAAGTAACTTTTAAGAAAAATATGAACCAATTCCAAATTTTTTTCACATAAAAAACATCTATTTACAATACAAATTTTTTGTACATTTTCATGTCAAGAGAATTACATGCAAATTCTTCATTGGGATATTTAGTTTCTATACCATAGTGATCCAAACATCTAGTGCTCCCACATGTTCCTTATTTTGGAGACATGGTTTGTTTTTCACTATGGTCTGTGAAGGGTAGGCCATGGTGAAGAATGAGTCTCCAATATTATCTAGGTCATCACATTGGGGCACAACATGGGAGTCTCACCATCCTTATTTATCCATAGTAGTGTTTCTTTTGACAACCCAAATAGTACTCAAACCCACATCTAATTTGTTCTTATGTTTCCCATCTGTCATGACCCTCATTAGCAAGACCCATTATTGATATTGATTATGTATTTATGTGAGGTATTTCAATACTTAATCTTGGTTGTATTATCAATATGAGTGGTTAATTGGCATTTGATATTTTGATAATACTATGCTACAATATGGTATTGTTGATGTTGTGTATGGTTGGAGGACTAGGTACTCTCATGCATGGAATGATGAAGTCCAACCACTAGAAATGAGAGACCAAAAAAAAATAAAAATGATGGGTAGATGAAATATTCTATAATAGCTCTAGGGTAAAATGTTACCCTCATGTAATTGCATTTTCATAATGTATTTTTGGAAGTAATTATACCATTGGTTGATAAATTGCTCGAGCAAGAGAGCAGTTATTAATTGAAGAACATGTGCTTATACTGAGAGGGGGGTGAACAGTATACAATAAAACTTTTCCCTTTTAATCCAAATAGTAGCATCAACATTAATAAACCAGTAAACATCACACAAAGCATCACACACATGAGAGACATCATTTTAACGTGGTTCACCCAATGTGGGCTACCTCCATAGAAAAATATTTCTTCTAAATATTTCTCAAATAATATTTTGGGAATCCTTCCCAATTACAATGTTTATGGACCTCTATCCAAAGGAGATGTTGATCCCCTAAATCTCAAGTTTGTGGATCTCTTCCATAGGAGAACTCTTTCCCCTTCAACTCTGGCTAGTGATCTTCTAGAAGACTTTGTCTCTCTGCTGCACTGACTGGTGGATCTCTCTCCACTTGAAGACTCCTCACTCAGAAGACCTGTCTTCAATTGTCCTGGATGCTAGATCTCTATCCACTGAGACTCTGTCCTCTATACTCTGTCACCTCCAAAGCTCTATCAATAGGTTCACTCAAAACCTTCTTAAATATGCTCAATAGGTTCCACTCTTAGAACCTGCTCAAATCTACTCAATAGGTCCACACAAAACCTGCTCAAATATGCTCAACAAGGTCCACTCAGAACTTGCTCAAACCAGTCTCAACACACAACCCCTTCAATTTCTCAACAAGCTCACACAGAACTTGTCCAATCTCATAGAATCATAAAGAGAATTGTTAGAGACTCAATATGTTCTATTCTCAAAAACTCAATCTCAACTCAAATCAGAATATAGAATAGTTTGTTTCATGGAACTTGAACAACCACTTCATACATCCACTTGACTAGGCTCAATCAACTCTACTCAACCAATCACCTCAAGGAACAACCCTTTCTCACAAACCCTAGTCCAAGCATGTATCAACCAACTCAAAATATTTCCAACAATGCTCAACAACAAATCTCACATAACAATGATACTCATGTTCTTTTCTAACTCAAGTTCAAGTTCTTTGCATAACCAATTGGCTTCAACAACAATGCTTATAAAACAAGGTTTAATCACAACTCTCAATCTAGAAAACCTTGAAGCATTAAACCAACCACTTTCGAAAAGGAAACCATAATCAATCCTTTTCTCTCCAATGATATTTTCAGAAATCAATCACCCAATCAAGTCAATGGAGAATATTGCCCATACCTTTTTGATGCCAAGTAGTTGTCCACAAAATCTGTCAAACTCAACACACTTTCAAATATTTCCTTTTCAATCACAAAGAGGTTAGAGGACTTGAGTAATATCACAACAATAAAAATAATATCCCAATAACACCTTATTACTCCTACTCAATAAAATTCACCATGTCCTCTCATGAAAGAAATAATCCCCTTTGAAAAAGAATAAATCAAACTCACTTTTGAACCCCTTTACAAAACTAGAAATATCTCTTTACACACACCTTATTTCTCCTTCTAAGCAAGTTAATCAAATAGCCCTTGAAAAATTCTTTCCAACGATATATAATATGCTACCCTTCCAAAAATAAAACCATCAAAAATCTCTCAATTTTCTAGGGCATAGCATAACCCTTATTTCTCCTTAAGGCTATTTAACAAAAATTAAAATATAAAAATTAACTTGCCTTTGCCTCTCGGAGGGATTCGATCCCCCGACGTCCTCCTTCCCAATGCCTTAGCTGCAGCCAAGCCACCATTGGGCCACGCACCCTCACGTGCCTAAAAAGGCATGACCAACATCAAATACCTCACAAACTAGCGCTTTCAAAATAATCAAAACGTGCTTCGAGCGCTTTGACCTTGCAAGCAAACCTCCAAGCGAATCGAACGTGGGACCTCCTCTATCTTGCCAAGCCAACACACCACTAGGCCAAGCTGGCCTATGTGCTCAACAACTCCACATGTTCTCTGCTTCCACCTTTTCGTAAATCGTCAAGCCTTTAAGAACACGAGCCTTTTCGCATGCGCTCAACAAAAATTGCAAGGGTAATTGATTAATGTCTTTGATGGCATTATATATAATGCCTTTGTCTTCTCATGCAATCACGTCGATGCTTCGAATTAATTCGATGTCGACATGGTTGATTAATTTATAATATATTTAAATTTAAATTTAAATTTAAATATTATAAATTAAATTAGACCAACCTTAGGTTTTAGTTTAATTAAACCTTGGAGCCTTGTCTTAATGCACAACCTTGGTGTAATCAAATATTATTTATAAAATTTAAATTCCTTGTGAATTTAAATAATTTATAAATAATTATTAAACCTCCTTTTTAACCTTTGCAATAACCCATCTTGGGTTTTTATGGACCAATCGCTTAACTTGTGCTCCCAATAATATTAAAATATTATGGAGCCTTTTTCCTTTCACTTTTGCACTGATGAAGCTTTTTCCTGGATGATAGTGACAACCTTGAATGACTTTATTTCTTTCTGAATTCTTTGATAAGAGTGATAACTCTATCAGGTGACATCAATGACAACTTTGACTTAGAGGACTCAAAATGTCCAACAATCTCCCCCTTTGTCATTGATGGCAACCCATATCCTTTTATTGAAACCTGACCTTATTTTTTGCTCCCCCTGGGACTTTGCTCCCCCTGGCTCAATGCTCTCTCAAATATCAAATCTCTCCCCATATCAAATATCTCCCCAATATACACAAATATCTCCCCCTTTGACATCAATGGCAAAGGGTCACCTTTGGGGCTCGGGGCTAAGAATGAGCCTCTTAGCTTAGCCCCTCCCCCACCTCCACATGAGGTGGTTAATTCTGGGGTGGGAGTCTCACTCCCAATTTTCCTCGAAGATACTCAAAAGTTTCCTTTGAGAGTGGCTTAGTGAAAATATCTGCTATCTGTTCCTTTGTAGTGACATACTCCAATATGACCTATTTATCTGACACCTGTTCTCTTAGAAAATGATACTTAATCGGAATGTGCTTTGTCTTGGAGTGCATTACCAGATTTTTTGAGATACATATGGCACTGGTATTATCACATAGTATAGGAATGGGCTGATCATGCTTTATCTTGAAGTCTTCTAAAGTTCTCTTCATCCATAACACCTATGTACAACTGGCTACTACTGCAATATATTCTACCTCTATTGTAGATAGTGATACTGAAACCTGCTTCTTACTTAACCAGGAGACTAGACTTTCTCCAAGAAAGAAAGCTCCTCCACTTGTGCTTTTTCTATCATCAATGTTGTCGGCCCAATATGCATCTATATATGTTGTGAGTGTGAAACTATCACTTTTGGGATACCAAAGCCCAAAATCCATAGTCCCTTTTAGATACCTAAAAATTCTTTTTACTGCTGCCACATGTGTTTCCTTAGGTGCTGCTTGAAACCTTGCCACTAATCCCACTGATTGTACTATGTCTGGTCTTGTAGTTGTGACATATAATAAGCTGCCAATCATGGATCTGTATAGTCTCTGATCTACCTCTGGAGATTCATCATCCTTACTCAACTTGCACCCTATGACCATAGGAGTACTTACTGGTTTGCAATCTTCTAACCTGAATTTCTTCAACATCTCCTTGATGTACTTGGCTTGAGAAAGAAACACTCCCTTTTCTGATTGTGAAATCTGAAGACCAAGAAAGAAGGATAATTCACCAAGCATAGACATCTCAAATTCACTTTGCATATTCTTAGAAAATTCTTTGCACATCTTGTCATTGTTTCCCCCAAAAATTATGTCATCAACATAAACAACCACTATTAGAAGATCATTTCCTTCATTTATGATATACAAATTACTATATGCTATTCCTTTCCTGAATCCCTGTTCCTGTAGATACTTATCCAATCTTGAGTACCATGCTCTGGGAGCCTGCTTTAAACCATACAATGCCTTTTTCAATCTGCATACCTGATCTGGTGTATCTGCTAGTATGAATCCCTCTGGCTGTTCAATGTAGACCTCTTCTTCTAGAACCCCATTTAGAAATGTTGACTTGACATCCATCTGATATACCTTGAAGTTCTTGAAACTTGCGAAAGCTAAAAACATCCTTATAGCTTCAAGTCATGCAACTGGAGCAAAGGTTTCATCAAAATCAATTCCTTCTACTTGTGCATAACCTTTGCATACTAACCTTGCTTTATTTCTGACCACTTGTCCATCTTCATTCAACTTATTTTTGAAAACCCATTTTGTGCCAATCACATTTTTGTCCTTTGGTCATGGAACAAGTTCCCAAGTTTTGCTCTTCTCTATCTGATCCAATTCCTCATTCATTGCTTTAACCCAAAATTCATCTTCACTAGCCTGAGTGAAATATTTTGGCTCAATCTTAGATAGCAAAGAAAAATTTGCTTGTTGAGATGGTTTTATTATTCTTCTCCTTGTCTGTCTTTCATCTGGATTCCCGATGATCTGATATTTTGGGTGATGTTTATGTACATACCTGGAAGGAGTCTTAGGAAGAAGCCTTTGTGTTTCTTCTTCATCATTATCTGATTCCTCACAAAATTCTTCTTGACAACATCCATCTTCTTGGTATACAGTTTGTTGAACTGGTTCTCTAGAATCTATCTTCTCATCAATTGTTACATTCATACTTTCCACCATAGTGCGTGTTCTTTTGTTGTAACATCTGTAAGCCTTGCTCTTTGTAGAATAACCAAGAAAAATTCCCTCATCACATCTTGGATCAAATTTGCCCAAATTCTGATCTTCCCGTCTTATGTAACATTTGCTTCCAAAAATTTTGAAATGTTTTATAGTAGTAGGTCTTCCTTTCCAAAGCTCATAAGGAGTCTTGTGATGATTTACCCTTAATTGAGCCCTAGTAATTATGTATACAATTGTAGATACTACTTCTTTCCAAAAACCATCTGATAACTTAGATTCATTTAACATAGCTCTAGCCATGTTTTCAATAGTCATGTTCTTCCTTTCAACTACTCCATTTTGTTGGGGAGTTCTTGTTGCTGAGTACTCTCTCTTGATTCCATGTTGTTCACAAAATTCTACAAACTCATTTGAAGTAAATTCTCCTCCTCTATCGGATCGTAGACACTTAATCCTTTTGCCTATTTCATTTTCAACCAACTTCTTGAATGCTTTAAATTTTTTGAAGGCCTCTGACTTCTCTTTTAGGAAAGTTACCCAAACCATTCTGGAATAATCATCTACAAACAACATGAAGTAACTCTCACCCTGAATACTTTGTGTTCTGGTAGGACCACACAAATCAGTATGTATTAGACTCAAAGGCTCAGATGACATATAGCCTTTTGGTTTATAAGTTGTCCTAGTTTGCTTTCCATGTTGACAGGGTGCACAAATTGTGTTTTGAGGTCTTCTTATTTTGGGTAAATCTCTAACTGCCTATTTATTGCTTATGTTGACTATGTTGTCAAAATTCAAATGACCCAATATTCTATGCCACAACCAACTCTCATATTCTTGTGATAGAAAGCACTTTTCCCCTTTGATCTCATTGAGCATGTATAAGTTGTTTGGGGTCCTTCTTGCATTTGCAATGATTCTTCCTATTTCTATTTTCCTTATCTCACATCTATCTGGATGGAAGGTGACCATGTATCCTTGATCGCAAAGTTGACTTATACTCAGTAGATTGTGTTTTAACCCTTTGACATACAAAACATTCTCTATTTTTGTTTTTCCATTGTCTAGACTTAGAGTACCTCTCCCAACAATCCTTGTTGATCCATTATCACCAAAACTTATTGATCCTCTATTTGTTTCCTTTAGTACAATGAACTTGTCTTTGTCTCCTGTCATGTGACTAGAGCAACCACTATCCAGATACCATTGTTCTTCTTTATCTTGAGCATGCAGGGTTGTTTGTACTAACATAGATCTGGCCCTAACATTCTTTCTTTCATCCTTCCTAGTTGTTGGAATTGTTTTTCTAGACTCAGGAAATATCATTTTACACCATCTAGCCTTGTGCCCAAAATTATTGCATTTGTAACATATAACATCATCATCCATGAGAGGTGCAAAGGAATTGAAATTTCTATTGTATCTTGCATGATGAGTATAGTGAGCAACTCTATGACCATATTTATTGCAAGAAAAACAATGACCATGGAAGAAATTATGTAACCTGTTTGGAGGTCTTGGATGTTGTGAAGAAGTCATCTTCTTCTTGTGATTAACCCTTATCCAGGGTTCTTCTTTGCTTTCTTCCTTTCTGATGTCCTTTGCTTGCTTTTCTTTGTTTGAAGTTTCTGCCTTTTGGAAGCTTGATTCCTCTTTTTGTTTCTCATATTTTGTATCTTGTAGTATCTTGGTCCCTTCCAGTTTATTCCTTAGGAGAACAATTTTTGCTTCCAATATTTCACATTCTGTTTCCTTGGCTCTCAATAGATCTATCATATCTTGCTCAATATTCTTTCCTTCTTCTACCTTAATCTTGAGTTCTGTGAGGTTCTGTATAACTTCCACTCTTGCTTCTTCATCTTCCTGAATTTGTTCTTTCAAGCTTGAATTTTTCTCTCTAAGTCTTTCCAATTTTCTGAGAGCAGCAAAGAATTCTTCTTTTATATCAAACATAGTCTCTTCTTCACTTTCTGAAGTCATGTGTGCTACCGAAGGATCCTCTTCCAAGTTGTTAGACTCTTCATGGAGAGACCCGCTCTGATACCAATTGAAGAACATGTGCTTATACTGAGAGGGGGTGAACAATATACAATAAAAATTTTTCCCTTTTAATCCAAATAGTAGCATCAACATTAATAAACTAGTAAACATCACACAAAGCATCACACACATGAGAGACATCATTTTAACGTGGTTCACCCAATGTGGGCTACCTCCACAGAAAAATATTTCTTCTAAATATTTCTCAAATAATATTTTGGGAATCCTTCCCAATTACAATGTTTATGGACCTCTATCCAAAGGAGATGTTGATCCCCTAAATCTCAAGTTCATGGATCTCTTCCATAGGAGAACTCTTTCCCCTTCAGCTTTAGCTAGTGATCTTCTAGAAGACTCTATCTCTATGCTGCACTGACTGGTGGATCTCTCTCCACTTGAAGACTCCTCACTCAGAAGATCTATCTTCAATTGTCCTGGCTACTGGATCTCTATCCACTAAGACTCTATCCTCTATACTCTATCACCTCCAAAGCTCTATCAATAGGTTCACTCAAAACCTTCTCAAATTCTCTATATAGGTCCACTCAAACCTGCTCAAATCTCTCAATAGGTCCACATAAACCTCTCAAACTATCTCAATAGGTCCACTTAGAACTTCTATCCAATTCTCAATCAACACACCTCTCAAATATCTCAATAGGTCCACATTTCCCTCTTAAAATTCTCAACAAGCTCACATAGAACTTGTCCAATCTCATAGAATCATAAAGAGAATTGTTAGAGACTCAATATGTTCTATTCTCAAAAACTCAATCTCAACTCAAATCAAAATATAGAATAGTTTGTTTCATGGAACTTGAACAACCACTTCACACATTCACTTGACTAGGCTCAATCAACTCTACTCAACCAATCACCTCAAGGAACAACCCTTTCTCACAAACCCTAGTCCAAGCATGTATCAACCAACTCAAAATATTTCCAACAATGCTCAACAACAAATCTCACATAACAATGATACTCATGTTCTTTTCTAACTCAAGTTCAAGTTCTTTGCATAACCAATTGGCTTCAACAACAATGCTTATAAAACAAGGTTTAATCACAACTCTCAATCCAGAAAACCTTGAAGCATTAAACCAACCACTTTCGAAAAGGAAACCATAATCAATCCTTTTCTCTCCAATGATATTTTCAGAAATCAATCACCCAATCAAGTCAATGGAGAATATTGCCCATACCTTTTTGATGCCAAGGAGTTGTCCATAAAATCTGTCAAACTCAACACACTTTCAAATATTTCCTTTTCAATCACAAAGAGGTTAGAGGACTTGAGTAATATCACAATAATAAAAATAATATCCCAATAACACCTTATTACTCCTACTCAATAAAATTCACCATGTCCTCTCATGAAAGAAATAATCCCCTTTGAAAAAGAATAAATCAAACTCACTTTTGAACCCCTTTTACAAAACTAGAAATATCTCTTTACACACACCTTATTTCTCCTTCTAAGCAAGTTAATCAAATAGCCCTTGAAAAATGCTTTCCAATGATATATAATATGCTACCCTTCCAAAAATAAAACCATCAAAAATTTCCCAATTTTCTAGGGCATAGCATAACCCTTATTTCTCCTTAAGGCTATTTAACAAAAATTAAAATATAAAAAATTAACTTGCCTTTGCCTCTCGGAGGGATTCGATCCCCCGACGTCCTCCTTCCCAATGCCTTAGCCGTAGCCAAGCCGTCATTGGGCCATGCGCCCTCACGTGCCTAAAAAGGCATGACCAGCATCAAATACCTCACAAACCAACGCTTTTCGAAATAATCAAAATGTGCTTCGAGCGCTTTGACCTTGCAAGAAAACCTCCAAGTGAATCGAACGTGGGACCTCCTCTCTCTTGCCAAGCCAACACACCACTAAGCCAAGCTGGCCTATGTGCTCAACAACTCCGCACGTTCTCTGCTTCACACTTTTCATAAATCATCAAGCCTTTAAGAATCACAAGCCTTTTCGCATGCACTCAATGAAAATGCAAGGGTTAGTGATTAATGTGTTTGATGGATTATATATAATGCCTTTGTCTTCTTATGCAATCACGTCGAGCACTTCGAATTAATTCGACGTCGGCGTGGTTATTAATTTATAATATATTTAAATTTAAATTTAAATTTAAATATTATAAATTAAAATAGACCAACCTTAGGTTTTAGTTTAATTAAACCTTGGAGCCTTGTCTTAATGCACAACCTTGGTGTAATCAAATATTATTTATAAAATTTAAATTCCTTGTGAATTTAAATAATTTATAAATAATTATTAAACCTCCTTTTTAACCTTTGCAATAACCCATCTTGGGTTTTTATGGACCAATCGCTTAACCTGTGCTCCCAATAATATTAAAATATTATGGAGCCTTTTTCCTTTCACTTTTGCACTGATGAAGCTTTTTCTTGGATGATTGTGACAACCTTGGATGACTTTATTTCTTGCCGAATTCCTTGATATGAGTGATAACTCTATCAGGTGACATCAATGACAACTTTGACTTAGAGGACTCAAAATGTCCAACATTAATAGATAGGGATGATGAATAGTTGTCGTAAATTTGCTAGTTAAGAACAAGAGGTGGTATAATGAAATTGCATGTTTTATAAACATCAATTAATTTTTTGCTTGTGTTTAAAAAGTGGGTTCAGTAAATAATCCACCATAATATGCTATTAATAATATGGAGGTTTATTAATACCTAATAAATAATATTGGAACTAATAATTACTTTTAGCTTTCAATATTAACTAAGTTATGAAAAGAAATTGATTTCATAATTTATTTTCTCTAATATTTTTTCTAACATTTGAAAGTTAATAAGTTGAGATTTTAAATAAAATTATTTAATTTATTAAAAATACCTTTTAAGGGTAAATTATTTCCTTTGACTTTATATTAAGGAAATGCATATACAATAGTTAGATAACAACATTCTCCAAAAAGTGTACAAGAAATAATTTGGAGAAGGGAGAAATAGCTGAGGACCTTCATATTGTTCTTGTAAATAGCTTTGGGGGGAATTGGGCTAAAAAAAAAAAAAGAAAAAATGAAAAAATGGGAAGACCTAAAAAAAAACACAAAGATAACAAGCGGTAATGAGCAACCAAAGGTAGATAAGATTTTAATTATTTTTCCATAAACCTGATATACGTACAGGTTGGTGAATTATATTTCTTCATTTAATAACGTCAAATTTATATGAGAATGGAATTTTAAAGTTTGTTTGAACCAGCTGAAGTAGGAAATAATTTTGGAATTTTTATCTTGAGAAGGATGGGACCAAGCAATTTGGTTTTCTATTTTTGCTTGTGTTTTCTTTAAAATATAGTATTCTAGTTACATCTATCTAGATGCTAAGATACTCGTACAGAATACCCTATAGCCATAGATAATGGGTAAGGTACCATTAATAAGGTTTAAGCAATACCATCTGATTTTATAAAGTTTTTTTTATGTTATATGTATGTCATATTTCCATTTATATCAACTCATATTGTCACCATACCATTGGATAATTGTTTCAATATTTTATATCTCTTTATGGCATTGTGCCCATGTATTTTAAGTCATCCTTTTATTTTACAGACCCAAGAAACATTAGCTAGAAGAATAGTTTCTCTTTAAGAACCGGTAGTCTTGTGTTATAAGCTCCTTGTCTCCTAAGCAATGTTCAGGTGAAAATAAAAGTTAAATGAATCTCTAGTTATGTGTATTATTGTTATTCTTTTACACTATAGTGACTTTAATTTTGATATGATTGTATTTTATATGGTATATGAGGATTTGTTTAAAAATTAAAGAATGTTGTTATGATTATGTTTTAACTAGTTGATGAATATAGGGTAGATGTCAAGGAAAATAACGTTGTTTAATCCCTTTTTATATTTAGAAGAGAAATGCAATTGAAATTTAAATAGACTATATTTTTAACTAATTACTTAGTTGTTGTTTGAAGACCTATGGAAAGTGGATGTTAGGATATAGCTGAATAAAAAAATGCTTGTTTGATATTTATTTGTTAAAAAGGACGTCTATGGTTTATATGTGTTTAATATAATATAGTTCTATTAAATAAAAGAATTATTTATGCTTTATATTAATTAAAAATGGATGATTGAATATATTATTGTTACATTTAGTAATAGCTTTTTTGGTGTACAGTAGGTATTTAGAATGATATTTATACCTTTTAAACTGGAATTAGAGGGAAACTATAAAGAAATACGTAGTAATTGAATATTGATATCGAATGTAGATTAAATACATTGCCAAGGTGGTTAAGTGGTTTACGAACCACATTGGATGGTTGCACCAACTACCAAATTGGAGAGCGCTAACTAAGCGCTATTTTACTATGCCCAACAATAATGAAATATAACATATGTCTAACATCCCCCCTTATTACATTATTGGCAAGTATAGAGAGAATTGTGAAACAATTCAAATTTGACATGTGCAAGTGCCTTAGTGAAAATATCTGCAACTTGTTGATCAGTGGGAATGTACTGGAGCTGTATATGGTGCTTTGGAACTTCATCATGAATGAAATGACATCTAGTGTCGATGTGTTTGGTGTGATCATGAAAAATTGGATTCTTGAAAATATTCAAAACACCTTGATTATCGCAAAATAAATGAAGTGGAAGGGTCTTTGGAAGGCCCATGTTTGTAAGATTATGACTTAACCATATTGTCTCATAGACTGCTCCATTGGTTGCACGATATTCTACCTCAGTAGAAGAAATAACAACCACCTACTACTTCTTAATATGCCAAGAGACAATATCAGATCCAAGATGAAAAATGTATCCATAATTGATCATCAATAGATCCAGCATAGTCGGAGTCTGTGTATCCCTGTAGGTAGAACTTGTTATTCATTTTGTATTCCAATCCAAAATCTATTGTACCATAGATATAAAAAACTATTTTTGTTGCTTTCCAATGACTTACCTTGAGGTCTTGCATGAACCGTGAAATATAACCCACAACAAAACTGAGATCAGGCCTGATATTAGTGAGATATATGAGACTCCTAATCAATTAATGAGAGAGAGTGCCATCTACCTATGGATATTGATCATATTGAGATAACTTAAGTCCAACTTCCATTGGAGTAGCTTTTGAATTACAATCAGTCATGCGATATTTATCAATCAATATCTTGGCATATTTATTTTGTGTAACTCTGATATGATGTTTCTTTTGAGTCACTTCTAAACCAAGACAATAGTGCAGAAGTCCCATATCTGACATTTCAAAAGATTTTTTTAGATCATTTTTCATTGTATCAATCATACTTTCTGAACTACCTGTTATGATCAAATCATCTACATATAGCACCAAAATCACTATGTCAGAACCATTGTTATTTATATAGAGATTCAAATATGATAGACTTCTTTGGAATCCATGTTGCATTAGGTGACTATCAATTTTGATGTACCAAGCTTGAGGAGCTTGTTTCAACCCATACAAGGATTTGATCAACTTACAAACTTTCTGTTCTTACCCTTCAACAACAAATCCTTCTGGTTGGATCATGTACACTTCTTGTAGGTCACCATTCAAAATTGCACTTTTTACATCCATATGATGTAACTTCCAACCAAACTGGGCTGCGATGGCACAAAGTACTTGAATGGTATTCATTTTTCAGTAGGGGCAAAAGTCTCTTCATAATCTATGCCTTCTTTCTGAGCATAGCCCTTTGCAATAAGATGGGATTTATGCTTATCAATAGTACCATATACCTTATACTTCACTTTGAACACCCACTTACAGCCAATGGTCTTCTTTCCTGAAGGTATATTTACTAGCTTCCATGTATGATTTTTCATGAGAGATGTATGTTTTGCTTCCATAACAGCCTTCCACTAAGACTTACTAAGTGCAACTTGAACTGTTATGGGTTCATTTTCATCCAATGCTATCAAATAAATCCTCTCATCCTCCATATCCATTTCTCTATCTTTTGCTACATCTACAGATAGTTCATAAAACTATTTGTAATGCTCATCAACTGTTGAAGTTGATGCTTTTGTCCTATTCTGTTGAGTCATACTATAAGTACAAGGTCGATCTAGAGTTAGATCTAGAAGTGATGTCAACTTTAAATATCTTAATGTTCTAGTATACCATTTTGGTATCTTGTTCTGATGAGGTGAAATCTCTTTCTTAGGCTCATCATACTCAAGATATACTACTATAGAAGTGTTTTTTGATGTGAAATATTCATCAAATACCACATCTCTACTTATGTATGTTTTCTTGGTTATAGGATCTATCAACCGATACCCTTTTGAATTCTCATCATAACTAAGAAAGATACATTGCAGGGTCTTCTCATATAACTTCTTCCTTTCCTATTTTAGTATGTACATAAATATCTTACATCCAAAAACCCTTAGATGAGAAATGGAGGGTTTCTTACCACTCCATGCTTCTTATGGAGTTTTATCCTATAGAGATCTTGTGGGTGTTGTATTCAGGAAGTATGATGTTGTGTTTACTACTTATGCCCAATATTGATCCTCAAGGTGTGCTCCCTTTAGCATACATCGAACCATTTTCATAAGGGAATGATTCTCCTCTCTACAACTCCATTTTGCTATGGAGTATAGGTTGTAGTGAGTTGTCTCTTAATCCCATGTTCTTTTAGAAATGATGAAAATTATTTGGAATTATATTCCCTCCCTCGATCTGAGTGGAGGGTTTTGATGAAACATCCTAACTCCTTCTCAACAAGTTTCTTGAAGTGTTGAAAGTACAAAAATGCCTTGGATTTAAATTGAAGAAAGAAAAACCACATTTTTCTAGAGTAGTCATCAATGAAAAATTGAAAATATTGATTTCAACCATAGCTGGTTGGCATAGGACCACACAGATCAGTGTGTACCAACACCAAAGGTTTATTAGCTTTGGACGAGCTAGCTTCAAAAGGTACCTGGTGTTGCTTCCTTGCTAAGAAATCTAAGCAAACTAGAAAAATGGATGAAAGGTGGGGAAGTCCTCTTACCATCTCATATTTATGCAATTCGAGCAAATATCATGAACTTATATGCCCATATCTCCTATGCCATAAATAATTAGCATCCTTTTTAGTTGCAGCTAGAGTAACATGAGGCATTGAAATGGCATCTAAAATGAACAAGCCATGCTTGTATGATCTGATTGTTACATGTTTACCATTTTGGGTTATAAAATGTTAGGATCCTCAATATTAAAATTATTAGTTAGTATTATTAATCATTTAATTATTATATCATTAACTTATAAAGTGAACCATCACAACCCTTCATAACGTGAACCATCACGTCTCTTCATACGTGAACCATCATGTCTCTTCACCAACGTAGCTTTAGGGTAGATATATATATTAGGTTGTCCATCCATATCAAATCATCCAAGAAGAAGAATAATAAGCATAGATTCTAAGGAGGAAGCCCCCTATAGTAGCAAAGCAATTACAAGGGAGCCCCCTTTGAGTGGCCTGTGATTACATTTACATTAATTTGTTAATAATTTTATAGTAAGACCTTGGGGTCTTACCATTTGGTATCATAGCCATTTGGGACCCAACCATGTGGTATTTTCTAAAGTAACTTCATAAAATCACTTTCGTGCATGAGTATCGAACTCAGTTTGAGGATATCACCAAACACAATGTAGGTTTGGATGAATCAATTCTCATCAATAGCTTCATTAGTGGATTGAAAGAGGAAATTAGAATAGAGGTGACAAGGTTCAATCCCTATACCATGATGCAAAATTATGGATTGGCCAAATTAGCCGAAGATAAAATCAATGCACAATGTCGATTATGGAAACCACCTATGGAGAATTCATCAACCACTTACATCGCTCCCAAGCCAATGCATAATGTTGACCTCGATAAGGAAATAGAAGAAGAAAATGAAATAGAGGTAGACATAGTGATGGATACACCTAAAGATAACACTAAAGATGGTAACGATGAGGAAGGTAAGGAATATGAGGAAGCCACGAAAGATAAAAAAGAAGAGGAAGATGTGGAAAACAAGGAAAATGAGCAAGAAATATCTCAAGACATTCCCGAAGTGACTCATTATGGCCAAACATGCACTCTACAAGAACTACACTCAATTTCCTCTCCAATAGTGAGTTATCACCATAGGATCAAACCTATTAAAAAGCAAGGCAAAAAGGTGACTGCACACTCCTCTATTGCCTCTCCCAGGGAACAATAGGAGAATGTAGAAGTTTTACCACCTCTTTTTATGCATCATTCTAAGGCATTTGAAGAACCCCAAGGATTGTCCTTCCCTCATCATCACACATTTACTAATATTTCTGGCAGCCCCCCGCTAACACTTCATCCTTCTCGATATCCCTGCCTACAAAAGGATGACATTAAAAGAGTCCAAGAACTTATGCAAATCCTTCTTGGAAAACAAAAGACAAAGCTCCTCACTTTTAGCTTTGAGGACAAAGCTCTTTTTAAGGAGGGTGGAATGTTAGGATCCTCAATACTAACATTATTAGTTAGTATTATTAATAATTTAATTATTATATTATTAAATTATAAAGTAAACCATCACAACCCTTCATAACGTGAAACATCACATCTCTTCATACGTGAACCATCATGTCTCTTCACCAACGTCGCTTTAGGGTAGATATATATATTAGGTTGGCCATCCATATCAAATCATCCAAGAAGAAGAATAATAGGCATATATTCCAAGGAGGGAGCCCCCTATAGTGGCAAAGTGATTACAAGGGAACCCCCTTTGAGTGGCCTGTGATTATATTTACATTAATTTGTTAATAATTTTATAGTAAGACCTTGGGGTCTTACCATAAAACATCTTGTCTTACCTTTCACAACTCGAAACACAACATCCATATTTCAATCCAACATCTGAGGAATCGAAAATAGATTATTGGCTAATCCAGTAACATAGAGGACATTCTCTATCTAACATTTACCATTTGGAAGAGTAACAGAAACATCCCCTTCACCTTTCACTTGGTAGACTTGATTGTCATCAATTGTTATTGGCTTACCTTCTTTCTCCTCAAATGTTTCAAGCCATGATTTTTTTCCATACATGTGCTTACTAGCTCCTGAGTCAATATACCATATAGCATCTATCTGGGGAGATGAAGTATGGGTCATGAGCACCTTGTGTGCTCTTTTAGAGTCAAAATTTGAGTTGGACTCTATAGAATCTGAGGCTGAGTTGGATTTAGCATAAGCTACATGTCCCATAGGTTGCTTATGATTTTTTTGTGTCTTGTGTTTCTCTTTCTCTTTTTTCTTATGAGGTTGGTCATTATTCTGCTTGTTCTTAAACCAACACATATTGGTGTAATGGTTATTCATATCACAAATATTGTAATATTGTTTGTCCTTCTACTGATTTTGTTTCCCTTTTCCCTTGGAGGAAGAAGCCCCTTTTTGAAACTGACCTTGTTTCTTACCCCTTTGTTGGGTGTAGAGGGTATTATCTGGTACTTCATCCTTCTGGAATTGATTTACCTCCTTAGTTTAAAGTAAATTTACCAACTCCACAAAGGTCACTTGTCTACTAGAAACATTGAGAGAAGTAATCAACATCTTGTAGGAATTTGGTAGTGCTCTCAAGATGACAAAGGTCAAGAGAGTATCATCCACTGGTTGTCTCATATAATTCAACTTGGCTTTAAATTCTTCCACTCTATAGGGGAATAGGTCAAATGTTTCTCCAGAGTTCATACTAAGGGTATGTAGTTAAGTTTGAAGGTTTAGAATTGTGGACTGATTCTTTCCTTGATAAACAGTAATCAAAGCATCCCAAGCTTCCTTACAAGTCTTGGAATCATAGATATGAGGATGGACCTCATCTATAATAGCAATTAGGATAAACATGAGACCTCTCTTGTCATTCTTATCAAAGGCTTCTTGATTTGTTCCTGTTGTTTTAGGTCATTTTGTAGTGCCAGTTACTACATCCTATAAGTCTTCCACATGAATAATGGCATGCATATTTTTCTTCCATGGAATGAAGTTAGAACCTTTCAGCAACTATGAATCGAAGAGATATTTGTGAACAATGGTCATTGTGAAGGTTCCTTATATCACCAATTGGTCTCCCTTTCTTTATACCTACCAAAAATTTATACTGAAACTACTCTATATATACTCGCCCTTACGTGAGGGAGACTATAAGTATATATGAGCAGCACGATACATGGAACTTAGGTGATATTGAAAGGGCATCATGTTTTTTATGACACCTCCATAGAAGTTCTATTACTCATGCATGGGGCATAACTTCCCCTAAACACTTTGAAAAGGCCTTCATCAGGATTTACGCCTAACAACAATCACGATGTGGGTATGAAATGAAGTGAATATCATAACCGGTTTACCTTATTTCTCCTCGATGATTGATAGAGAATAAGCTCAGACATCATTGTTTTAGCTATATTAGGTGTTAGATACAGTAGTCCAAGCATGACAACATAACCTGTAAGTGTGGACCAGAGGTATCGTATATACCAAACATTGTTGTACAATAGATTACACAAATAGGTGTATAAATTTGGGGTTTTTTTTCATTTTGCTTGAATTGTGTGATTGTTAATGCAAGAAAACACGAATTTTATATGTAGAGAACAAACACAAATGCCCACAAATTTTAAGTAATTGAGGCATTGGTGTCCACTGAAAATGCACCTATTACAATGCTAGTTTTGAGATGAAAAAAAACATATTCACTTTTTCACAATTGTTTTTCCCCCCTTTGTCTTATAATTTTGTAAAAAGAAACACATATGATATCCCCCTTTTTTGTTGCAAAATAAAAAATGGGAAATGAGAAAAAATTTGAGCCTTTCAAAATTCCAAAAAAAAACTACTTATCCCTCCAAAAAAAACTTAGAAAGAAAGGTATCTTAGAATGGAATAATACCTCAAAAAAACATCCGCAACTCCTGCTGAATGGTACCAAGAAAAACACTCCTGCAAGACAAGAAAAAATGACTATCCAGGGCCAAAAAAATTGTCGTTACGCAAAAATTGCAAAAAATTGCAACAAAAACAATTGACAAAAAATATTGATAAGAAAATATTATTGGGCATCAATTTTTGCTGGGTGTCAATTTTTTTTGGGCATCAATTTGTATTGTTGACCATCAATGGTGGTGTCTCAGGCTTCAACTAAATGCTCAGGGTGTCAAAACTATGCAATGAGCATACAAAAAAAAGTAGGGCATCAATTTACGACAGGAGGTGACAATAATAAAGGTGTTTCGGCCTCCACAAGACTCGAACTGTGGACCTCGTCCACATAACTGGGTGCACATAACCAAGTGCACTGCTAAGGGTACTATAAGGAAGAAGCTAGCACCTTGGATTTATTCCTTCGGTGCCTGTAGATTGTTAAAAAAAATTATGTGGGATTAGTCCCACATGCTTCCCATAAATGTATTTGTGGCCTTCAAAAACCAGAAGGTACACATAAAACATAACTGCCTTCGGGAATTTTCTCCCTCATAATTGTTTTTCCCCACAAAGCCTCGAACCGAATACCACATAACTACCATGTTCGATCCATTCAGCCCTTCACTACCACGTCTGGTCCAGTCAGCCCTTTACTATCATGTCTAGTCCATTTAGGGTCTAGTGGTCGAGTTTGCGTTCTATCAAAGTCGACGTCCAATGGCTGCATCTAGGTGGCTATGTTTTGGTCTGCATTTTGGTGTCTGTGTTCTGGTCTACATTCTATTAGATATCCAATTTTTGCATCTAGTCCAAGAATCTCCTAGCAACATTTGCATCCAGTCCAAGAATCACCTAGCGTCAGAATGGTTAGTAACTGCCTTCTCCAACAGTGTCTGCCAAGCACCCAAGTGATGATACCATGTAAAGAAATATGCAGTAATTCAATATTGATATTGAATGTAGATTAAATACATTGACAAGGTGGTTAAGTGGTTTACAAACCACATTAGGTGGTTGCACCAACTAAAAAATTGGACAACGCTAACTAAGCGCTATTTTACTATGCCCAACAATAATGAAATATAACATATGTCTAACTTAAACAATTATTTTGGAAAGAATGAATGGGGAATTCATTCTTGAGAGAATTATGGGGTTCTCTCTTCTTCAAGCTATATGAAATATGTAGTATATACATTATAGAATTTGTATAGCATATGCATAGGTTGCATAATGGGTTTTTCTTGGAATTATGCATATTTAGTTGCGTTTAATGAAAAATGGAGCTATCATGATCCCTTATACCATCAATATTATGCTAGAGAAAAGGTAAGAACTAGTTGTAGGGCTAAGAAAACATATGGATGTTCAAAAATATGTGTTTTGGAATCAATGGTATATTCTCTTGTAAATAAGTTGTATTTTAAAGTTTACGTTCCTAAATTATGTAAAGTTGCTTTTGAGATGGAAGTATTACTTTTGAAAAAAAAAAGTGGTGGCCTTTTTAATATTGTTAAGAGAAAAATTTCTCATGGTAATATTTATGCAATGAGAATGGAAAATATATGTTATTGAGATAGAACATGGTTAAGGTAAATATGTAAGAAAATTGTATTTGCTTGGAAGTAATTTGAAATCTTGTGAGTGTTGATGAGTTCTATTACGATTAAGTTTTTAAATAACTTGGGATAAGTTTATTTATGCATATGCTATTGTTTTATGAAAAATATAAATGATCTATTTAATTTTACTCATAATTTCCAATTAAGAATGTTAAGCATATTTTGTCATTGTGTTTAAGAGACAGATCAAGGTTTCTTTATTTTTTGCTCTTGTTTTTATAAAAGGGATAGGTTTAATGGGGATAAACTTAAAGCTATAATAGAAACCTGGAGTGAAGATATTCCCAAGACTAGGTAAGGGGTTGCAAGGAGGTAGCACCTAGGTCTATTTGCAATGGTTACATCTAGAGCGGTGATGCTCAGATATACCTCAAAAATAGGGAGTTTTTGGAAAGTGTAACAACCCTCCTTGGTAGAACTCCTTGTGGATAACGAACTATATTTTGGTGTCAATATTTAATGGCATAAATTCATTTTATGATATATTTATAATGAGGGTATTTCATTCTTTTGAGCTTGAAATATGGTATTGTTGGTGTATTTGTGGGTGCAGGACTAGGTGCCCTCTCTGGTGGGACTATATCGATGAACCACATACAAAGAGATATTATTTTGGAAAATTATGGTGATGACTTGCTCATCGATATCTTAGGGTAAAAAAATGCCCTTCATGTAGATGCATTTACATTTTTCTTGTTTTCATGTTCACACCATTGGACCAGGAAGTTGTGTATGCAATGATTCTCCTTAATAGGTTGGAAATAGCATTAGACTATCTTAAAGGAATCCAACCACTTAAGGATAAAACAATGGTGTGCAACATTGTATGCTTGAATGACTTTATAGCTTTATTATTTGTATAATTTTAGATTGAATTAATAAAGTATTAATAATGGTAGTTTTAATACTTGTTAATATTAATATCATTGTTAATAACCAATATTAACAAATGATATTAATTAATACCTTATTTTAGAAATAATAAGGTATGAAGAAGATAATGGTTTAATCATTTATTGCTTGGAATGCTATTCTTCTTTAATTGCTTTTAAGAAAAATCATGTGGTGGAAGGAAAACTTTAATGTTGCTTATTTGTGCATTATTATTTTCCTTCACTTTGTCTTCTTGAACGTTTCCTCTTTTGCAACGTTTGATAAAGAACATTATTAGCCAATATGGCTAGCTTGGAGGGAGGTAGTGTGGATCTTGAGAAACATCTAATTCATAAGCTTTTCACTGCTCTTTTTCTTATGCTATTTGTAGATAGTCTAGAGGAGGATTTGGGGAATTTTTTGGGGGGGTGAATAGGATGGACGAGCACAATAGGAGGGAGCATAGTGAATTAAACTAGGGAGTTGTAGGAATATATATAAGAGGTATTTTGGTTGAATGGAAATACCTTTATCTATGTTTTTATTCATATTATGGTTTTGCTCTTTGATCCTTATGAATATTTGAGAAAGCTTTTATGTACTCCTTTTGAGTTTGGATTTTCCTTAGAAATATCTTCTGGTTTGTTTTTGGTTGATTGTCTGATCTTGCTGAGCTAAGTTGGTGCATCACTACCCATAGTTTCATTTGATGCAACTACTCTACTATAAGTTTCAACCGAGTATTGGTCTCTAAGAGCACTTCACATGCTTTATTAGATAGCATTGCATTTTTGGTTTCCTTGAACCTATGGTTTGATATGGGTGTTTTTCTTTAGCACCTTTGCTTGCTTGGCTATACATATTTATGGTGCCCTTTGGTTTTTTATTTGTGTTATTTTTGGGTGCTATCTTGGATCATCCATGCTTTGGAAATAAATATATATCCAAGATAATTTTACAGTTCTTGGGTATACATAATCGTCTTGTGATGTTGGTGGTGTTTCCTTAGTGCCAAGAGCCTATCTATCTTGTGTTGTTATCATCCTTTGGTTTGTTCTAGTTGACTTTATTATTGAGTATTCTTGAAGTGCATTCATTGAGTTGAGTCATTGCATGAATGAGTTTTTGATGGTTTTGATTCCCTATTTTTAGATATTGGAAGTGTGTCTTTTATTTGAATTAAGTGTAGAATTTTTAGAGTAGTTCTATCTTCCTTTCTTAAAATTAAAGGGGTCAAATGAAAATATCTTGAATAAGGTTTGTTGTAGATGTTAGTCCTTTCTTTATATAATATTGATATGGATTTTAGAAATATAAATATTAGGGTGATATTTATTTCCATCAACCTCTCTTATGATGTCTATGAAGGCCCAAACTTGTGTGTATTGATGGTTGCTTTAGGGAAAGAAATGGTTTAATTGTTAGTTTCTATTTTCTTAAAGAGATAGTATTCTAATGAATGATATTTAGGGGAATATAAAATTGAGATGAGGTTATTTTTTAAGGTGGTTATTTTAGTAGAATTCTAGAAGAGGTTTCTTCCTTATGTGTTTTCTTATTTGTTAAAAAGGAAGTTATGAAATTTTGTTTGGTTATCTTTAATTGGAAGGACTTTTGGTGTAGAAGTAATATATTATAATGGTTCTTTGAGACTTGAGTAGTTAGGAAGCTATTATAAAGAGAAGTATGGGATTCTATTTTATAAGATGGATTTTTTCATGATGATTTTGAAAGAGAAACTATATAATGATTCCTAAGACTTTTGTGAGTTAAGGGATCATTATAAAGAGAAGTATGGGATTCTCTTCATGTTGGCTTGTTTTCATTATGTTTTTATACATGGTTGTTGGCATAAATAGATAATATCATATCTTAATATGCATTGCATTTAGAGTTGTCCTAATCCCTAAGCATTTATCATGATTCATGGTTATATTCCATATCATAAATAATATTAAAAATTTATGGGTGGCTTGAATATCCTTTTTGGATGGCATCGTAGTACTTTTATTGTATAGATTCTATGGAGAACAAAGGTTATGTAAAAGAATTTTTATTGAATGAGTTTTGTAAACTTGATTATTGTACAAACTAAAATATTATGTTGCTTTAATGATATCTTGGGTTTTGTACATTAAAGTGATTTTAGAAATATTTTATTTGGATAGTTAGTATTGAGTTCTATCAATTGCAAGAATGTATTTTTATGTTAGATACTTGGTTTATTATGTTATAGAAATTTATGTTATAGGAGTGTATCTTTTGAAGCTTATGTCAAGTATTTGAGTTAAGCAAAATATGAATTTATTTAAGAGGTATCCTTTTTTATCTATTATAGCATTTTGGATTAAATGGATTATGGATTGAATTAAAGTGATTTTGATATTATGTGATTTGATTTAATTTATAATTATGTCTTAAAGTACAAGAATTATTTAAGATAAAATTATATTGGACTGGTTAAACTTTATTGTGGACCTAATTCAAATAAATTAAAGCCCAATCCTAGGAGGGGTTGTGTGAATGCAATACCTAGGTAGCCATGAGCCTAGAAGGAGTTGTGAGAATGCAATAGCTAGGGACTCATGAACCTGGAAGGAGTTGTGTGAATACAATAGCCAGGTTTCTTGTGAATTCATTGCACCTTGAACAAGAAGGCTCGAGTGTACTCCAACTAAAATTTGTGGAACCATTCACAAGACAACAGTGGTGATCCCTTGAATGTGTAGGATTAGATTATCATATTAATTTTCAATTAAGTGGTAATGACCTTAGTTAGGCCATGGAGGTATGGTAACTAAGCATCAATGCTCTACATCTGATTAACTTGCTTGAATGGATCTAGAGTAAGAGTAGGGAATATGTGTCTCCATTTAAGTGTTATGGGCCTTAATGTATAATCCCTATGTCATGGTCACATTGTCCTATGTTGGTGAGGGTATGGAAAATATGGGGGTACTTTTAGCATCCTTCTAAATGAGTAGTTTTAGTAAGGTGAACCCCAAAAATTATGGGATTTGGTCACTCCTATATATTGATTGTAATTTGTGATGACTTGTATGCTAGAAATATAAAAGAAAGGTTTCCTCCTTGTGAAACTTTTCTTGCAATAAAAAATTAAAAAAAATTAGTTTGGTAGTTTTGGGGTGTTATAGGGAGGGTCCTAAGCAATGAGTCTTGGACCATAATTCCTACCGCAAAGGCTAGGAATGCATTCACAAATAAAGAAAGTGATGGAACCTTGAACAAGAAGGATTTGATAGCCATGCATATTATCATGCAGAGTGATAATAATCTTAATTAGCCCATTATAGAGGTGTTATAATTAAGAATTTAACTACTAGTGAACCACACTACAAAGGTTTGATAACTAGTATTTAAGGCATTATTCTAGAAAGTGCCTACATAGACTGATTTATGTATGGTGAAATAATTGGCATCCCCTTTAAATATTGAGAAGGAATAATCCCTACACTCTGATCAAATTGTCTTACATTTTGAGATAATGTAAGAAAAGTGAGAGGACCATTGAAAGTGTCCTTTATACCATGGAGGTATATTAAGGTAAACCCAAAAAATTTAGGATTTTGGCCACTCTTATCCACTTGAGAGTCATTTGTAATGATAAGATCTAAAAATATGGTGATACCTTATACATTCTGGAATAAATGGGAATATATTTATGAACCATTATTGTGATCATTACCTATCCTTGTAATAAAAAAATTACTCTCTAGGGTTGATTGAATTTGGGTCATTATAGTTGTTAGAGCTTTAGGTCATAGGACTAGAAGCTTCCATGAAGAGAACCTAGGATTGGCCTGACTTGATGTGCAACTTTGGGGAGACTTCCTACTCTAAGTACCTTAACATGACCTGAGATACAATAGGCATTGTACATCAATGGAACTAGTTTAGACAAGGAATAAAAATCCTAGATACTGTAGTCTCTTATTAGGAATGAAATCTTGTGGGGATCAAGTATGACCATATCATTATCAGGTGAGTGATAATTGTGTAAACTCTTATTGGGATGGCACCTTGCATGGAGTAAGTGTGACCATGAATATTATTAGGGGAATGCTAATGCTCTATGTTAGTTTAAGGGGATGATAAAACTAAATAAAAGTTAGAAGTACAATTTGGAGAAAAATTGCAACCTAACTCAACTCCCTTTGTGGCTAGATGGAATGACTCCTTGTGGTGAGACAAGCATGACCAAGATAATTGTCAGTGGAGTGATAATGGTCATAACTCATATGGCACCTTGCAACAAGGTAAGCATGATTGAAATCATTAATACGGAAGTTATAATTGTCATAACTCATATGGAACCTTGTGGGGATACAAGTGTGACCATGATCATTACCATAAGGATGTTAATGATCTAAGTTAGTTCATGGGAAGATGTAACTAACCATTTGAAGTACAATTGGGAGAAATTATAACTTATGTAACTCATTTTGTGGCCAAGGAATAATGGCACTTAAGCTAATGAGAGGAATAAGGGGATCTTCTCATAATATAAGATAGGATATGTAGGTTAGTATTGAAGCTAGACTTAGAAGGAATTTTTTTTGGGAATTCTAATAAAGGAGTGGAAAACCTCACCACCGTAGTTTTCTTACTACAAGAATAGGTGGAAAAATAGAAATAAATGTTGGAGGCCCTAATTAATAAAGGTTCTAATAGAGATTCTAAGGATAGATAATAGGAGGATCCTACTATAGATAACCAATGAGGTAGGATTCACATTGAGGTTGAGCTAGCCAAGGACCTAAAAAATATTAAGGTTTTTAAATTCACTATTAATTAAGAAGGAGATTCAACCAAGTCTTGGTTGAATAAATTGGAAACATATTTTTCCATGAAGAGTTACTCTTCAATGACCTAAATAGTATGGTAAACCCTCCAATTACAAAATTCAACCTTAGAATTATGGAATACCTTTAGGGTGGGTAAAAATATTCAAGGATTAAATCTCTAGTGGGTTAATTTTATCCAAGAATTTAAGAAGATATTTTTGTCTAAGAAATTTTATGTAGAGAAATTTGAGATCTCTAAACTCCATTAGGAAACCATTATTGTGGATTTATACCATGTAGAAATGTATGAATATTCTAAAGTATGTACCAAAATTTGAGGCTAATGAAAACTTAAAGGTACATAAGTTCATCGTAGGAGTAGATCCTAAGATTATGCTGGTAATAAAGCTACTCAAACCCAAAACCTTATAGAAATATTATGTTCTGACTCAATAGGAATAAGCCAATCAAAAAACAAAGAGATCCTTGTTCAACTATAGTAGGATGTTAGAAGAGTATTGATAGTTACTCATGAAAAGGAATAGTGTTGAGTTCATGAAATGGGTACAATATTAGAATAAAAAGAACTATGTTTAAAAAGAGGAATGATGAGAAACAAGGGAACTTCAAGAAGGAGTTCTAGAAAAGGAATAATAATTTCAATCCTTGACCTCATAGGTATCTAGAGTTGGAAAAATAAGAGGGAACAATGCAAATAAGGTAAGATAAAACCTATGGATCCAAAGGATGTTGCTACAATTATGGATATCTATGTTATGTAAATAGATGTCTCCAACAACCAACATCAAGTAATAGAGTCGAGGAACAATCCCACAAGATTTTTGTAGTGACCAAAAATCAAAACCTGGATGGACCAAAAACTCCCTTGTTATTGAATGATTTGCAAAAGTAGTTTTATTAAATTAAGCAGGCATATCTATGATCTATAGATACTATGATATTGTTCTCCTAAGGCATTAGGAAACCTTGAAAAAATAAAATTGGGAAGAATAACATCTACAAATACTATGATATTTTTATTTATAAGGCATTAATAAGCCTTGAAAAAATTAAATTGGGAAGAATATAGCCATCAAATGAGGATTAATGAGGAGGATGCTCACAAGACAACTTTTAAGACCAGCTATGGGCACTTTGAGTTCATAGTGTTTCCCTTTGGGTTGACAATTGCATCATTGACATTTATGAATTTGATGAATTGTGTGCTCAAAAGGTATCTATATCAGTTTGTATTGATATTATTATATGATATATAGATATAATATGATAGTAGGCAAAAGCATGATCAAAATTTGAGGATAGTGATAGAGGTGCTAAGAAATATTTAACTTTATGGAAATTTTTCCAAGTGACTTTTATGACCCTCAAGTATAGTATTTAGGGTATATCATATCTGCAGAAGGGATTTTTATTGACCCTAAGAAAGTTGAAGCCATTTTGAGTTGGCCTACACCCACTAATATGTCCTAAGTGAGGAGCTTCATGGGCATCACTAGATACTATAGATTTTTTATGAAGGACTATTCAAAAATTACCTATTTTATCACTAACCTTTAGAAGAATGGGAAAAGGTTCAAATGGATAGATAAGTGTGAAATTCCCTTTCAAACTCTAAATAAAAATATTACTACAACACCTATTCTTAAATATGTACTAATTCTTCATTAGAAGGTTTGGTATGGGTATTATCCCAAGATTAAGCACCATACAATATGAATATTGTATTGAAAATTAGGTTAAAACAAAGAGAAATCCTAGGGGAAACATGGATTTCAACATAAAATATGGTCTTTTATGTTTTATGGATATGGTGGTTATACCCAAAATGATTTAAGGAGTCTAATTATGCAAGAGATGCATAAATATCCTTACTCTACTCACCCTTGAGGAAAAAAAATGAGAGAGAACAAGAAAAAGATCTTTTATAGGTCAAGAATGAAAAAGGACATCATTGATTTTATTTTTGAATGCTTGGAATTTCAAAAATTTAAAACTAGACATAGACATCCAGTAAGGAAATTGTACCCACATGATATACTAATGCAAAAATGGTAGGATATATTTATGGATTTATTTTTGGGTTTACCTAAGACTAGGTATCAACATGACACAATTATTGTGGTAGTCGATAAATTGAATAAGGTTACACATTTCATACTAGATAACATCAAGGATGATGTAATTGTGGTGGTAATTAGATTTAGCAAGGAAATATTCAAGTTGCATGGGTTTCCTAAAGTTATCATTTCAGACAGAGACTCCAAGTTTACATCAAATTTTTGGTAGGATCTTCATCATGTAGTGGGTACAAAGTTGAATATTAGTTTTGCATACCTTCCAAAAATAGATGGAAAAATAGAAAGGGTGAATCAAGTGCTTGGAAAGAATTTTTGCATTTAATAAAATTTGCATACAGTAATGGGTATCATGCATCCTTGGGAATGGACCCTGTTTGAAGCCTTATATGGTAGAAAATTTAGAACACCTATATCATGGGATAATATCAAAGATCAAATGGTAAATGGATTAGGCATTGTCAAAGAGATGGAGGAGCAGGTCAAAGTGATCCAATAAATGCTTAAGGAAGTCATCGATCGCTAGAAGAGCTATTCTAATCTGAAAATATCACCAAGAGAATTCTTAGTGGGAGATAGAGTTTTCTTAAAATTTAAACCCATAAAAAGTGCCATCAATTCAACTAAGTTGTATCCCCATTTTTTTGGGCCCTTTGAGATCATTGATAGGATAAGTCCAGTTGCATATAGACTTGCCTTACCACTCAACCTATAAAATATCCATGACACTTTCCGCATATCCTTTCTTAGAAATTATGTTGTCAATCTTACTCATATTTGGAATATCTCTAAATTGTAGATTGAAAATCCCTTAATCATTGAGGTGAAACCGATGAATATTATAGGGTTTCATTCTAAGGTTATGAGGAAACAAACCCTAGAATAATGCAGGGTCTAGTGGGATCACTATTATAAACAATGTGCTAATTGGGAAAAGTGAAGGATATGAGAAACTAGTTTCCATACTTATTTGAATGTGTAACAACCCCTCTTGTCACTACTCAACCATTCAAATTATTATTATTTTTAAATCGTCTCTCACTAGTCAATCATGATTGAAGGACATATTCAGGACATATTCATGATCTTAAGTTCCATACCATTAGTTAATTGAATGTTTAATTTTCCATCTAGTCTATTTATTAAGGCATTGGTTAGGTTTAATTATAAACCAATCAGGGTTAATCATCATACACATTTAATCAACCCATAGTATCATCATCTAATTACAATATCATGAGATAAGAGTAACAATATTAATTCATAGCTCTTTATCCATAAAACATTAAGTAACACAATTGCATTTACTTGTAACATTATTCCATTAACATTGCATATTTTTATAGCATATTCCATCATAAGCAATTACACATCATCTCATGATAAACCAAATACAACATTCATTCATAGCATTGAAAGTAGTAGCCATATGCACAAGATTTAACAAATCAAACCATAAACAAGAGACATGTTATTTATCCTGGGAACCTTAATGCAAAATTAACCCAACCTCCAAAATATGTGCTTTCCTCATATTCATAAACTTAAGATGTCAAGATTACAATTATAGAAGGGCATCTACAGATCCCTTTTAATCAAGTACAAGTCAAGGAATGCAATTATCTCATCTCAAGTTCATGATGCAATTAAGGAATTTCCCAATTCCTTTCTCTAAGTCATCATTATAACATTAAGGTATTTATCATACCAATAAGGAATCCATATGTTCCTTTAAAATCTATGATGCAATTAAGGAATCTACTAATTCCTTTCTCTAAGTAACCATATGAATTTTAAATGTTGTACATAAGTTTATGATAATCATTGGAGTCACATTTTGGAGAAGTCTCATCGACTTTAGAGGGAATCCTATAAATTCCCTTAAGAATAAATTTCCAAATTCATTCTTCATGATTTATTTACAATCAATCCCTTGTATAATGGATTTAAAGTCCCATACCTTTAAATCCATAAACATTCGTTCCTTCAACCTAATTTATCATGATGTCTCCTATTGAAAACATCCCAAGTCAACAATATTTCTCAAATGGATAAAAGGTTTACAATCAATCTATCTTCAATAATTTGATTACATAATTCCCCAAATATTTGACAAAATTCACTTTATCAATTTAGTTTCATAACCTCCATATTTCTACCAAAAATTGCTTCCATACATGGATCCTTGTTGGGATTCTTTATTCCAAATATCAATTAGTGCCACCATATCTAATTCTTGATTGAATTACTACATCCTCCAATATTTGGTACAATATCCTACCTTATTGGATTCATAATTTCAATCTCATTCAAGGTTTTACCACCAATCAATTCGAGAGTTAGTTCTCAAAGGTCTTTATCCATTCATTCTAACTTAGTATTCCTTCCTATGCTATCCAAATAATTGAGTGATTAAACTATAATCCATTACTTACTTACTATAAAGTCTTAATGATAATAAAAAATGTTCTAATCCAATACAACTCTTTAGACTAGAAAAACATAGTTGTAATATTTATTGAAAATCTAGCTCAATCCCTTAAGATAGTAAGGTTTAGCTTTTAATATTTAACAAACCCCTTAAAAATAATTGGGATAGCAAGGCAAAATTATTATCATTAGAATGATAAGGTATAATTATAATCCTTTTAGGAAGGAAAGGTTTAACCCTTAACTGGTTACATATTACCATTCCAATCACTTGATTGGAGTCTATTTTATAATAATAAAGTTGGTTTAAGTTTTAAAGCAGGTGGGTTGATTTAACCAATGTTTAAATGACATTACCCTAACAATTCGGGCACCTCTTTGCACCTATAATTGGTTCCCTATCCTAAGGGCTATGTTGACCACCTATATTTGGTCAAGCACCACAATCGGTGCTGGTCACCATTGCTCAGTGGCCACCATGACCACCAAGTGGTGGTCACTTGTACAAGGGATTCTTTCCTGTTATAAATTCCAAGGATTTTCTTGACACTGCAAATTTGGGATAAATAATCCCCTACATTATAAAAAATATTTTTATCTTTACTCGATCCTCTACCAACTGCAAGGTAACATGTGGCACAATGTGATAAGGTAAAGTAGCATCATAGGGGTATGATGATCTAACAAGTGGTAGAAATAGAGTTTATTCCAACTGACATGTGGTAACCTTCACCTCCCTCTATGTACCTCCAATTGGCATGACCGGTCACCAAACGGTCGGTCCTTGACCACTACTTGGTGGTCGAGTTCATAAGGGAGTGTAACTCCCTTTAAAGTCATCATTACACAAGCACATTCCATATGGGATACTGCTCGGGGAGGTCTATACAGTGACTTCCATAAGACAAGTTTGTGTGTGAACCAGGGCATCTCAGCCATCTAGGAGCTACTTCAAAGACCTAAAACCTTAGTTATGTTACCTCAACAACTACTAGAAACCTTAATAGTACCCCTAACTTCTTATAAGGTATATCGGTGATTTAACACAAGTATTAAATTGATTTGAAGTTTGTTGGAGATGCCTAATTCAGGGTATAACATCACATGAAAGTCTTTAGGGTTCTCACAAAAATCATGGACCTCTTTGGGTGCATGTAAAATCTGCAATTAAAACTTAGAGGTGATTACATGCTATATTTAAACATTTTCAAAGCCAACTAAGTTGGGTCTATTCATAGTGATAAGGGTGATTTGTAGATTAAGATAATAGGAAAAAATATCGCATTTGTTGACACCTTGTTCATCATCCAGATATTGGGCCGAGTGTGGCTATATCTTCATGTCCATTCATGACTACTTTAGGGAGTTTCGTAGGCCTCTCAAACTTGAACAAACCCTTAAAATCTCATATTTTTGGCAAATATTAAGTTTATCATAATAGATCCTTCAATTATGTTTCTCGAGAGATTTCATGGTTGAAATAGTGAGCGAATCTCAAACTTGCATTGCCATATTACAATCAAATAAACCTGAAATCCATGTTTGTATCTTTATTTAAATCTATCATAATGGTGATAGTAAACCTAAATTGAAGAGGTCAAAGTGGCTATCTCATTTAATTTTTGGTATCCTCACAATGAATATCCCATATTCACTATGAGTTGATTTCACACCACTATATAGGAGGTATTGATCATTATAACAATTGACCACTCAACTAGTGGTCTTCAGGGCTCCTCTCCTCAGGGTTCTCATCGGTCAACGATAATGGACTAACTTGAAAGTCGATAGATTATTTGGAGGTAGGGTCGATCAAACCATTAAGGTCGATGGTCATATAATAATAATCATTTTAATTAACCAAATATTTGAATCATTTATTTTTTCATAAATATTAAACCAAAGTTTTGAATCATTTAATTAACCTACTCTCTAAATCATATATAATATTAAACTAAATATTTGAATCAATTAATCATCATACTCTCTAAATTATAAGGAGAGCATTTTAAAGAATTTATGATGTAATAATCATAAATGATAAATAGCTACATTCCAACTCAATTTTAGCATGATCTAATTCATGCTATATATATTATATCCAAATAAGGAAATGTTGATTGAGTCATGATAATTATAGGAAAGATCTTACCTAATATAAATATCCTAAGAACTTCCAAGTGGTTGCTTCTTTCCTCCTTCCTCTATTGTTTCCAAGTCCTTATTTCTTGCCTCCTTCTAATCTTCCAAGAATGCCTCCTTCTTCAACTAGGAAATCTCTCAAACCTTCTAGTTTCTGATCCACCAAGGTGGAGAGCATACTCCCTAGGTATCCAAGACTTCCTAGCTCCCTTCTCTTCCCAATAGGCTCTCTATTTATAGGGAAACTCCACCTCTCATGAGCCCACTAGTGGCCTATTAAAATATTATGCAAGAGGTGTTATTTTATTAATCCCCACCTCCCCATGTGATTGGGAATCAATGTATTCATTTTTAATTTGGGGAAAGGTCCAAGATAGGTGGGTGCATGCACCTTCTTGTCTTTGTGTCCCCTTTATGGCCAACATCCTACATTCTTGACCATATTTAAAAATAGAGGAAAGAATATTTCTTTTCTTCCCACTAAACATATTAGGCCATGAGATGATTAAAATAATCATTCAACATTTAAATAATCCTAGTGCCTAATTTGGTCCAATCAGAATTGGACACCTAATTTGCATTCATACTAATGCATTTAATCTAATCCAACATGATTAATTAATATCAAACCCAAGTACTTTCCTACAAAATCCCTTAATTAGAGTTTTGTAGTAATCTTTAGGGTTAGCAACCCCTTAGATAGGTATTAATTGATCCCTATGATCAATTAATATACCTTGAAAGGGTTTAAGGGAAACAGGGTTGTGACATACACCCCCCTTAGAATAACATAGTCCTCTATGTTTCTTGTTATTTTGAGTTGGGTTAATGCATCAAGGAAATATAGCTAATAATAATTATTTACAAAATGATCAGAATCATCAATATTTTCCTTATTCCTAGTATCTCGTTCCTGATGGTAAGCAACGCCTTCCATCCATGAGTGTACCTGGTCCTACAAAAATATAAAACATCAGCAGTACCATGTCCTTATAGCAATAAAACATCTATATTGCATAAACAATAAGTACTGAAATACCATCAATACATGAAATTTTAATCCAAAAATCAGATTATTGAAACATCTTTCAATGCAAACTCACTACAATAGTTTCTTGTAGTTAAAGAATTACAAATTATTCTCATAAAGAAAGTTTAAAATTCTTGTCCTTTGGGCAACAACCCAAACATATGCAGGCTACAACCCGCATGTACATTCGAGCTACAACTCAGAATGTAAAAACTTTGTTTGAGCTCCAACTCAAACATGGATTAAAGCATTCACAAGTACTTTAAATAACAATTTCTTTCATAATTCCATCTTAATGAAAGACTATGCAGAGTCATAAAAGCAAAGCATATAAACCATTACATCAAATATTATTTATACATCATCCATTGAGACATATCATTAGAATCAGGTGTCATTAAAGACAAAATATAATGTCATAAATCTTCACTTTAGGATACTCATATATCCTAGAGTTCACTATGGCAAACCTATTTACCATTACCAGTGCATCATCCTTGATGCCCTTTAGTACAAATCATGGAGAAGTCCCATACCTTCTCCGAATGGACTCCAATCCATTCTTCCATATCTAGAAGATTTGTTTAACAATTTATCATAGACACATAGAATAACTCATTAATTATTTCTACTCAAAATCATAGAAATACAAACAAAGTATATAATCCAATGTTTATTGATTACGTGTTTGCTAAATTTTTAGTCAAACATAATATACATTCATATAGTTTACATTAATTCCTGCAGAGAAGTGGTTCAAGGTCTAACTCACCTAGTAATACTCCTACGCCCATGGGGTATATTAACTGTGAACATGCCAAAGCGTGAAGATAAGTAGGTAGTTTTAAATTCATCCCTTGCCTATAGAGGTGGTGAATTCTTAGCTTGAATGGTTATTGTGGGTCTTCCACTATTCCTTTGAGTTAGTTCCTATTGGAGTACATCTCGTTTAGCTCTAGAAATATCCCTTTCTAACTCTAATTATCGAATTTGCTACCTCAAGGACTCTAACTCAGAATATACATTATCATTTTCTTGATAGCTTGAAGGACCTACTTCTGCACCTAGTTGTTGGTGCTCCTCTCCTTCCAAACTTCCCTCATCTTGTCCTTGTTGAGCGGACCACCACTGGTCATATTCTAGGGTGGTACCCGCATCATCGACATCGGGAATATCTATAACTTCATCAATTTCTAAGGTTAATGGTTCCATAAGTGGTGGTACAAGATTTTTCCTCCCTATCCTTGGATAAATCATAGGAGGATCCGGTATTCCTTGTCTAATACCAAATTATCGTAGTACTCGAGTATACTAAAAATACTCGTATTGTGTGCTTATTCATCCTATCATCCACCTTGCACATCACACACGAGCTAGATGAAAACTATCTTCTGCCCATATTGGACCTAGCCTCCATGGTCTCTAGATCACATCTTGGGGCTTCAAATTTTCCCATATAGAGCGATACAACTCCCAACTACTTTCCCATGGTCTTTTTAACCACATCTCTTTCTCCCTTTGCCACCTTAATACATAAGGGGCTTTTGGATCTATCAAATTATGAACATCATAAGGCAGACCTTGAGGTCTCCTTATAGCTATATGTTCCCATGCCCATACCTGTAACAGTAGGTTACAACTTAACCCTGATCGCTTTGATGCTCGTACCTCAAACAACTCCCTATATGTTTGGGCTAATAGAGTTGGTGCCCAAGAAAACACAATTGAATACTCTATCAAGTCTTGTACTATACCTAGTAGATTCCAAGGAAACCTTACACCCATTGTATCAGGTAGAATAACATTTGATATCAGTGCCATCACCATGGCTTGTCTAGATGATATTATACCATACATAAAAAGTAATTCATACAAAATGCAACCCTTAACAATATTCACATCTTTCCACTCATATTTGAATACTCTCTCTAGAATCAACCCCTTTTTTGAATCATCAGTAACTGTTATTGCACATCCCTCGACTGGCAGTCGATAGATTTTGTACACATCCTCTAGAGTAATAGTTATTTCTCTAGTAGGTAACTGAAAAGTTCCCCTATCTAGATCCCATATTTCAATCAAAGCTGATAGATACCCTCTATCAGTCTATACTAGTTCTAAATAGGCAACACCTGCTAAACCTATTTCACCTAACCATTGCCAGTCACTGGCATCCAATGCACTCCTTGCTCCTTGAAATATTGGCCTAGATGTAGAACGAGGTCTAATAACCTTTAAGGGCTCTATTTCTTCTGTTCTACCCCCATGACTTGTTCCGACATTGTTCGAGGCCATCTTCTTTTCTCTTACAAGGTATGCACTAGCAGATCAATAATCAAGAATAATAGGATTAAGAATTTCACTATGGGACTTGCTCCGAACAAGATTGCTATAAGTAATAATAATCCAAATGCAAGTAAAATCTTGTTGATCTTCATAATTTGATCTTATTTGTTGTAAAGTTCATTCAAACTTGACCTAGTTCTAGATCTTACAGTGTTCCATAGTTATTTTATTCGATCATCAAACCGGTCCTGATCCAATTGTCCAATCAATCACTCTTCGTAGATCATTTTTTGATTGACTCTAAGTCATTTACTATTGTACTTTTTCAAATTTTGAGGCACTAACATCTCCATGCTTGAGATATTATTCCATGCCTAATCAGTATGGCTCATAAAAGTTGTCTCATTATTACCCTTTCGATGACTCCAATAGTCATTTCATGCACAATTATTCATGCATTTTAAACTTTTGATACCCTCACACGTCTAATCATTGTATATTGCCTTTAATGGCAATAAGCACTATTGCACGTTTTTATCCGAAGAATATATTTTCATATTTTTACGTGTTATTAATAATGCAATAATATTTTTAGCATAAAGTACAGTTTGTTATGGGTAGTTAGTCCTTTATCATTCTGGATTAACTTAACTATCATCTGTATCCATTCTGATACCACTTTACTCTTATTAGATATTGATACCACATGCACCATGCAATGGGATTATCTTGTATTTATATAGTGTATACCATACTAATAGACTTGGCAATCATCCGAGGTATACATTTCTATAGAGTCGGGATACTTGAGGAAGTTAGCGATGGTGATGTTTCAGATGATGATAGTTGGATGGTGACCATGAGTCAGATATGGTGGTTCTCCATCTTACATTCCTTCGCCATAGCTGAGGTGTTCAATTCTTCCTCTGGCCAATGGCCACATTTGTATTCAAGAGACTACTTGGTCTCTTCAATTCAATAATTAATAATATAAAATATTCTTTTGGGTGTTCAGTCCAAATTAATTGGATTTACTTGATATGTTCCAAGTTCTAGGCTAACTCTAACTTTAGCCGAAACTTAGCCTCAATAATAAAAAATAAATGAATTTCCATTCATAACTAAGGAAGAGTTTACTCAAATGTATTTCAAGGTTGCTTTCCCTATAAACAGTGAATAGGAGTAACCCTCCTATTTCAAATTGTGGGTTTACCTTATTATGAAATTCTACTTGAGCAATTCATTTCCTGATTCCATGAAGGAACTAGATCCATAATTTTTCCATTGATTTTCCTTAGCATTTTCCTCACAAGGTTATGACTCTGAACTGAATTTAGTCGTTCTTAAATAGAGTTTTTTTTTAGTACCACATGCATCGCTTCACACCAAATTGTTATGTTTAAATAACGCAAAGTGTATCTACTAAATTATGATAAAGCAAGATGATATATTTAACCGTGGTAAAGGTTCAGGTTGTGGCTATCTTTAGGTGAACTATTGCTAAACAAAATAGTAATCCACCAGAATTCATCATGGTTGAGATATTCAACTTCTTGGCCAAAGGCCAAATTGTAACAAGAATTAATTAAAGAAAATATTCTTTTAGTTTGACTTGTATCCATAATTTTCCAAATTTGGATATAACCGAAACTTAGTCCATATGTCAAATCAACCAATATTTAAGGATTTTTTTAATATTCTTGTCAATGTGTCTAATGCATGATTAAATTGAATGTATCTTCATGTGGGTCTCTTATAGATGAGTATCCAAGTAAGTCCAAGGTTGCACTTCACAGGAATCCAACATGATCAGTGTCTATCCCATGGATAGGAGTGGCCAACCCCTATAATGATCTGTAGGTAAGGTTTCTTTACCTTGCAATTGGGAATTCTCCTATCTATTTCAATGGAAACACCCTTTTCCCTACTAGTTTAAATCAAACATTAAACTAGTCCAAATGTTAGGTCTCTTTCAACCCGTACATTAGGTGTATGCCTTGAAGATTAGCTTGCTCTACCTCAAGGATAGAACAACAATCATTGCAATGCTTAGCTATACCATCAACAATAGTAAGCTAAGGGGGTTATCACACAAACCCACATAGACTTGTCAATGTCTACCATTATACCTTACTTGATTTATTCAACTATAATCTCCATGAAAAGAGATTAACATTCTCATTTTTCCTCATGATTATTCTAGGCAGCATTGATATGTAATAATTTTTCCAACTGAATGCAACTAGACACAATACATTTTGCATAATGTAATTTTCTAAAGTATTCATCATTCAAAGGAAGGAAATCCCATACTTTCCTAAGACTGAAAATCCCATTTCATCTCATATCATCTTCCACAATGATATGCCTTTGAAACAATATTATTACAATCAACTTTTCAATCATACTCTTGCCATATAGCAGGAAATAATATTTCCAAATGGGGTTAATTTACTTACTCCCCATGATTTATCAAATTTATTATCTTCCCCAGATAATATCAATGTTGCACCAATTCATGCAATGTTCAATTTCTAGGTATGCTTATAGCCATTTAGCCTAGAAAATTTTAGTAATTAACATATTGTTAATTAATGGTTTTAATTCCATCATAGCTCAAGTGAGCATTCAATAGTTTGAACCAATCTATGGTTTTTCCTTGCCCATATCTTTGCTAACCTGGATCTAATAAGAGTCCACTAGTTAGCCTAGGCTCTGATACCAACTGTAACAACCCATTGTCACTACTCAACCATTCAGATTTTTTTAATAAATCATCTCTCACTAGTCAATCACGAGTGAAGGACATATTCATGATCTAGATGAAGATATTTCAATGGATAAGTAAGTTTCCAATTATCAATTAACTAAAGTCCCATACCATTAGTTAATTGAATGTTCAATTTGCCATTTAGTTTATTCATTAAGGCATTGGTTAGGTTTACTTATAAACCAATCAGAGTTAATCATCATACATATTTAATCAACCCATAGTATCATCATCTAATTACAATATCATGAGATAAGAGTAACAATCTTAATTCATAGCTCTTTATCCATAAAACATTAAGTAACACAATTGCATTTACTTGTAACATTATTCCATTAACATTGCATGTTTGCATAGCATATTCCATCATAAGCAATTAACATTTAAACATCATCTCATGATAAACCAAATACAACATTCATACATAGCATTGAAAGTAATAGCAATATGCACAAGATTTAACAAATCAAACCATAAATAAGAGACACATCATTTATCCTGGGAACCCTCATGGGGAATAAACCCAACCTCCAAAATATGTGCTTTCCTCATATTCATAAACTTAAGATGTCAAGATTACAATTATAGAAGGGCATCTACAGATCCCTTTTAATCAAATACAAGTCAAGGAATACAATTGTCCCATTTCAAGTTCATGATGCAATTAAGGAATTTCCCAATTCCTTTCTCTAAGTCATCATTATAACATTAAGGTATTTCTCATACCAATAAGGAATCCATCTGTTCCTTTAAAATCTATGATGCAATTAAGGAATCTACTAATTCCTTTCTCTAAGTCATCATATGAATTTTAAATGTTGTACATAAGTTTATGTAGCACCCTAAAATTGGCGTAGTTAAACCCTTAGTAAAAAGATAAAAATTTGAATTTTAACCCCAAAACCGCCGTTAACCACTCGTTACCCGCTTCCCTCATTTTTTGTGCCATTTTTAGGATTTGTTTTGACCATTGGACGATATCATCGACGATCAGATGAAATCATCCTAGATTTGATGAATTCGTCTAGAATAGAACGTCCAGACGATTTCGTCCCAAAACTAAATTTTCATAATTAGCTTTTGTTTCAATAGCTTCTCTAACTTGGGCAAAAAGTGTGTCTGCATGGTTAGAGTCTCCCCCATTGGAGATCTCCCAAATTGGGGTGATCTCCAACCTCCTAACCTCTCCCTAAATCCTATATAAACTTAGGATTTTTCTTGACTTCCCCTAGCTGATTTTCCCTGCAAATTTAGCTTTTTGTGCATTAGAACACCTTCGCACCATTGTTTGCATTGTGTATTTCAAGTTTTCTTGTAGGAATTTTACTATTTTTTAGCTGGAGCAAGCTCGGATCATCGCTGGTGATTCCAGATGATTTTGGATGATCCTATCGTAGATCGGCGATGATCTCGTATGATTGGAGGTGATCTCGATTGTAGTCCAGATTGGGGGCAATCAGAGCTCAGAGTTTGCATTTTTTTATCTTCTCTCTTCATTTCCTTATGCATTAACTTAGTTTATTCTATTTTTGCATTCTAGAGTTCACCTCATTTAGCATAGATGCATGATAAAGTTAAAATAAATTATTAAATTAATGCATTTCCTTTAATTGTTATCTGGATTTATCATTTAGGCAAGTTTACTGTTATTTCTATCATTTCCCCTTGCTTTTGCAATTGCATTTTTGGTCTTTGGTATCTGTTTCTATGATTGCAGGTTTTTGACAAATTTGTCTGATGAATTAGTCAGGTCGATGATGATCTCGTTTGATCTTAGATGATCGACTATGATCTGAGATGATTCTGTGCAATTTCAGACGATTATGTAAGATTTGAGATGATCTGGACTTCTACAAACCTCAAAATCTTCATCAGACATCCAAAATTAGGTACATTCTATCTTATTTAGCACACTTTCTATGTTTAGAACTTATTCATGCTTTTTGTATTCATATAAATCAGCATTTGCATATAGAATAGCTTAGATTCATCTTGGACAAACCTAGGAATTGAATGATTGAATATAAAAATGAACACATCAAACCCATTCTCAACCTAGGCGTGGAAACTACCACTCAAATTTTCCTAGTGAACCCCACCATCCGTCAAAAATTCACCCTTATACCCCTCCCCCGAGAGGCGTGACCTTCAAAGGGCCTCTCAGTCCGAGGTATTGTCCCATCCTTCTCGCATCCCCCTTCCGAGCATGGATCCTATAGCCTAAAGGTAAGGATGCAAAAAATTTGGAGCGATACATTTTGGTGAACCCGACGTGAAAACTAAAAACCTTTTGAAAACAATCCAAAAAAAAAAAAATTATTAACATATAGAATCATCAAACAAACAATTAAAGTTGCATATCATATTTAGATGGTAGATTATAATAAAAGATGATCTGTCACCATTAATGTTGAAAATCAATTAGCAGCCATAGAGATTACTTCTTTGCTTAGAGTATCTCAAACATATAGAGTCCCACCTTTATGGGATGAACTTAATAGGAGATTGGATATTATTTCATCTAGATCAATCGAACTTAGGCAAATCAAGAGGTTTGTCCTAGATAGAATCCTGGATCCTGATCAAGTAACCTTATACCATGAACTTCAGAGAGCTTGCCATAGGTGGTTAGCTGATAAAAGAGCACTTGTGTCTTCCGAGTTGTACACCTTTGAGGAATACCTCGACAACGTAGTTGTAGTACATAAATTTCTATCTCGTATAGAGGATCAAGAGGTCGTTCTTACGGATAGAAAGAGATGGAATAGAGTTCCTAGAGCTATGTTATATCGAGAGTATTGCCATGAACTTTATTTCTACAGGTTAGAGTCTAAAACAGATAATATCACCATAGCACACTTTGTCAAATTCTTGAAAAACCATTTCCAATTTGAAGAGGAGCATTTCATGAATCCTGATGAACTTGATCCTATTAATGATATCCATAAACTATTTATAGAAAACTAAGCCATTCTTTTATTATTATTATTTCTTGCATTTAGTATGTTGTTTGTTGTCTTTATAATATTATTATAAAAACAATAAAAAATAAAACAAAAATATAACAAAAATTAAAATTTTTTAAGTATTATAGTAGGTATATAATTAAAATATATACCTCTCAAACCTATCACATATATATATATATATATTTTCTAAAATCTAATTTTAAGCATAATGAATAGACTTAGGAATGGAAAACAGACTGAAGTAGAAGAAGATTGGTTAGGAAAACCATTAAATAACCCGTGATGTCCTTCCTGAAGACCCAATTCAGGAAGAAGGAACCCTAGACCAACAAGAAGAAGATTTTGTTGTAGGAAATGAACAAAGAGAAACTGTTAGAGAGGAAGGATCCTCATCCCCTAAAATGTCTCCAGGAGGAGCTATTACTTTTGAGAACATGGAACATTTTTGGAAGTTCCTCAATACTAATATTGGCACTCTTAATAGAGCAGTCCATATGGACAAGGATCAAATTAGTGACACTCAAGCAACCCTAGAAGAAATATATCACACACGCACTAATCCCTTGTCCTTCATTGATCAAGAAAGTGATCAAGCTGGACCATCCAATTTGGATATGGCCGCTATAATCCAGAACATGCAACAACAACAGGTTACCCAACCACCTAGAGTGCATGTTGCCAAGCCTAGAGTTATTCTCACACAAAAGAAACCTTCATTCACTACTCTATTTTGCCAAGCTATTGATCAACATACCTCAAATCAACAAAAGCCCAAAACAAAACCAAACACCAATTTCCAACAATCTGGGATACAACATAATACTACTACAAATCCTCTTCATAACACTCTTCCTACCAACGTTTTGCATAATAGCAATATAGCATCTAATCCTTATGTCACACCGTCATACACTCATAAACCCCATGCTTATGTCCCACCGAATCAATATGGTGGACAAACTAGTAATCTTGAAACTGTGGTGAAACAGTTAGTTTCCCGCATGGATCAGATAGATCCCTACCGTCCCTCGTACAACTATCGAGAGATGTGTAGTCAACCTCTAGATCCTATAGTTGTAGCACAACCGTATCCTAAACATTTTCCTATGCCTGTCTTGCCTATATACAAAGGAACCGAAGATCCCATAGAGCATCTTCGTATGTTTAGGATAGCATGTCATGATATATCACATGATGACTTATTATTACTAAAAATGTTCCCAAAAAGTTTAGGAGGAATGGCATTAGAGTGGTATTATCAATTACCCACTAATTCTTTGAGGAACTTTGAAGAAACTATTGAGTCTTTTGTGCATCAATTTAGTGCCTACATCGAAAGGCATGTGACCATTAAAGACTTGTACAACTTAAAACAAGACAAAGATGAATGTTTTGCCGATTTCCTAGCTAGGTGGAGACAGTTGATAGGAAAATTGCACTTTGTGTTACCTTATCGGGAAATTTTGGATATCTTTATCAATAATTTACAAGAACAACTATCCTATGAGTTATCAATCGCTACCTTGACCACCTTCGATCAAGCTATAGACTTAGCTCGAAGAGTGGAAGATGCTCTCATTAGGAGAGGTCAGCTTAAAAAGAAAGACGATGAGAAAACATCCAGAAATCAATATAAGAATAAACAAGTTGTGGGTGATGGAGTCACTGATAGCAGAAACATTGCTAATGTTAATGCTACAAAAACAACGAAGAAGTTTATACTGAAACCTTCTGATAAACCACCTTGAGAATTTACTAGGTTAAATCAACCTCTATCAACCATTCTACCGCAATTATTAGAACGAGGTTTGATCCAATTACCAAATATCCGGGAACCTGATCCAACTATACCCGGATATAGAGCTGATTTACACTGTGATTTCCATAGAGGACCTGGACACGCTACCAACTCTTGTAAAATATTAAAACATAAAATACAAGACTTAATTGATAACAATGAGATGGAGGTGCAAGCCTTTCAACCTAAACAAAATCCTCCTAATAATGCTCAAAAGAACATCCCCCAAAATCAGAATCGACATGCCAATCAATCATTGGACATATTTCAACATCCTTTACCAAAGCATGGTAAAGAGGTGGCTAATCAAATTGAGCATCATAATGTTCCCCCTCCTACCCGATATGTAGGGACTATTAGTGGACATTTACCTGCTCATGATCTGCAAATATTTGACACAACTTTATCCATGGTTACGACCAGACCTCTATATAATATTTGGACACCTGATCTTAGTGATACAGAATACGAGACTGAAAGTGACATGGAAATCACATCAAATCAATCGAATAGTTCTGAAGATGAATCGGATGCTATTCAACCTATCACAAATTCTATGGTTTCGGAAGAACCATTTCCAAGAAGAGTCACTACTAGACCATCGTCTCACCAATTAATTTCTAATGAGCAAGCCATAAATGCTAGACCAAGACCCATTCATCATCTGTAAAATAATATTGTAGGTACCATCGGAGTTGTTACTAGACAACAGGCTCAAAATTCTCAACAAGATCAAACTTAGAACAATGGATCGGCTCCATTTGTTTTGAAAGTTCCTAATAAATGGAATCATGTGCCTAATGTTCAACCTAAACCTCCTTATAATATTAATGAGAAACTATCAAACATTACAGCTAGAATTTCCCTTTTGGACCTTTTAAGATCCTCTCCTACACATAGGGATGAATTAATGCTCACATTAAGCCAAATGATGGTACCACAAAATATTCAACCTGAAGCCATGGCCAATACTATCATAACTCGAGAAGTCGATTGTATTGACTTTCGGGATAGAGATATACCGCAACATAGTTTACATAAGGATAACCCCTTATATATTACTGCCCTAATTGGAGATGTAGCAGTTAAACGAGTCTTGATTGATAATGGTTCATCTTTAAACATTTGCACTTTTGACTTCTACCAAATATTTGGGTTTAGAAGTGATGAAATGAAAAGAACTGATATGATCATAAAAGCCTTCAATGACGAAACACAAGAAACATGTGGAGTTATTACTATCCCATTGCAAGTTGGTCCAAGAACCTTAGACACGATCGTGTTTATTGTACATTGCCCTGCATCGTACAATATACTCTTGGGTCACCCTTGGATCAACGCGATGCGAGTTATTCCCTCAACTTTACATCAGTGTGTTAAATTCAAATTTAAGAATCAGTTGGTTACCATTCATGGTGATCCTAGACCCTTTGATATGTGTGCTTTGGCAGAACCTGTTGGAGTTCAATTTTGTCCTGCTTTATCATCCACACATCCTAATTCTCATTATCCATCTAAACATGTGAAACACACACCCATAACATCATCTACTTCTTCTCCATCAGTTCCACCCCTTCATATAGCTCAAACATCCTCTAAACAAACTACATTAGGACCTCAAAAAAATCCTAATCCCACAACCAAGGCTTCTTGTTTTACTCCTATCACTTCTATCCCTATAATAGACTCATCCATCGACATCTCTACAACATCTACATCCACCAAAGGCATAGTTTCTGCATCAGAAGATGTAGGAAATGTTCCTTCTACCTCTTATGCTCTTACTGATGAGCTCTTACCCGATTTATCTAAAATTCTTATATCAGAGCAAACGAATGTTGCTATGCAAGATTCCCTTATCTTAAATAATTTGCCACCATCTCCTCGTACCTTGGGTCTCCCACAACCTATGGGAAGTATTTACCAAGTCGGGAGTTGCACTTTTATTTATAAGGGATATGACTAGGGTAGAATACCCAAAAACATCAAGACTCATTATGATGGATATGCTCGATGTTATTTTACTAATGAGTATATTAAAGCCAAATCTATAATGCTTAAATTGGGATATAAAGGGAAAGGTTTGGGACCTTTCCAAAATGGCATGAAAGAACCCTTTGAGGTAGAACCATGGCCTGCCCGATGTGGTGTGGGCCTATTTCCTAGTAAAGGTCAGCCCTTCCCATTTGAGGATGATGACCATCTCATATGTTACCAAGATTATTTAGATCAACGTGATGCTTTGTGTTTAATGAATAAGCCACTTACATGTAATATGCTATCTATAGCCTACCCTGAGATGATCGCCGAATTCGACGATGAGTTGGAGGGAGATATCTTCCATGATGTCTCTGTTGAGGAATTATTACATCATGAATTTTATTTTGATGGCTCTATACCTAGTATAGCCCAGCTTGAGGCCACGAATCCTCAAGACGAATTATCCAAGCTAACCTTGGAAGAATTACAAGAATTGGGCGTTTCACCCGCCCCACCTAATTTTGAGAGAGATCTACACATGGAAGTAGAAAACGTCATAAAAATTAACATTGGAACCGAAGATAATCGTCACATAATCAACATTGGATCAGAATTGAGTCAAGACAAACAAGATAAATACATTGCATTTCTTAAAGAATATGAAGATGTCTTTGCTTGGACATATGAAGATATGCCAGGATTAGACCCTTCTGTAGTTATGCATCACCTAGTAGTCCATCCGGATGCTAAACCTGTTAAACAAAAACTTAGAAAAATGCATCCTAAAGTGGCCTTACTAGTCAAAGGGGAATTATAAAAACTCTTAAATGTTATTTTTATACAAGCCATTGATTATGTTGAATGGATCTCGAATGTAGTTCTAGTAACTAAGAAAGAAGCTACCAAAGTTAGGGTTTGCACAAACTTTAGAGATATTAATGTTGCATGCCCTAAAGATGATTTTCCTCTTCCCAACATGGATCAGATCATTGATTTTACTACTGGGAGTGGAATGATATCCCTAATGGATGGATTTTTTGGTTATAATCAGATCAGGATAGCTCCTGAAGATCAGGCTAAAACAACCTTTATTACCCCTTGGGGAACCTTTTGTTGGAAAGTGATGCCATTCGGTTTGAAGAATGCAGGTGCAACATATCAACGAGCCATGACTTATATCTTTCATGATATGATGCATGATATTCTACATGATTATGTAGATGATATTATAGCTCATTCCATCAAAGAAGATGATCATTTAGATGATTTGAGAAAAGTATTTGATCGGTTAAGGGAATATCTTATCCGATTGAATCCAACCAAATGTATATTCGAAGTTAAGTCCGATAAATTATTGGGGGTTATAGTTTCTTTACGTGGCATTGAAATTGACCCTCTCAAGATTGTGGCTATCACTGATATGCCCACACCCACAAATATATCTGAATTACGAAGTTTACAAGGTAAGCTTCAAGCTATCCATCGCTTCATCGATAAGTTGGCGGACAAAACAGGACCCTTTCTTAAGCTTCTTAAGAAAGATGTCTCTTTTCATTGGGACGATGAATGTCAGGAAGCATTTGAACTCCTCAAACAATATCTTCTTAACCCACCTGTGCTTTCACCACCTAGACCTGATCACCCATTTATCTTGTATATTTTTGCTTTAGATTTTGCCTTAGGAGCTATGTTAGCTCAACTTGACGATGAGAAAAGAGAGCATGCTAATTATTACATTAGCCAAACCTTAATCAGTTATGAAACCCACTACACAGCATTAGAGAAACTATGTCTAGCAGTCATATTTTCTACATAGAAATTATGCCATTATATGCTCAGTCAGAAAACCTATGTTATTGCTAAATCCGATCCTTTGCGGTATCTCATGAGTCAACCGTACTTATCTGGTCGCACAACAAAGTGGGTTCTTGCGCTAAGCGAGTTTGAACTCACGTTTATAGGACAGAAGTCTGTTAAGGGTCAAATCATAGCAGATCAATTAGCTGTTGCACCCTTAGAGTCTACCCATCCCCTCATCATTGAGTTTCCTGATGAATGCCTTAAATTAGAGGCAGATCATCTAGAGCAATGGTCCTTATACTTTGATGGAGCCTGATGCATGAGTGGGGCTGGTGCAGGTATTATTTTAATATCTCCACAGAAACATCTTATCCCTCTATCCTTTAAATTAACATTTGCTTGTACTAATAACACTACTGAGTATGAGGCTCTAATCCTTGGATTATGAGTTGCATTGGCACTAAAAATTAAAAATATATTAGTTTTCGATGATTCTCAACTTGTCATAAATCAAATCAATGATGTTTATCAGACTAGAGATGATAAATTGTGCCCATATAAAGCATATGTATTACAATTATTATCTTTATTTGATCAAGTTACCTTGGAAGCTATTCCTTGAACTAGCAATCGTGCGGCTGACGCTATGGCTGTAGCTGCATCTCTTTTACCCTTGGAGTTAGATGACGAATATGCTACCATCATTATTCATCGACTCCAAGAACCCACTTCAAATAAATCATGCTTAGAACCTTTGGATGTGTTTCTAATCAACGAAACTACTCCTGAACCTTGGTACACTGATATATTTAATTTTCTTCAAAATGGGACCTTCCTTGAAGGTTGTAATAGCAACCAGCATCGGTTATTACGTAGATGAGCAAGTCACTTCATAATTATTGGCAATACGTTGTATAGGAGATCTTTTGAAGGTATCCTATTGAGATGTTTGAATTTAGACGAATCTAGATCAGCTTTGAGTGAAGCCCACGATGGATCTTGTGGGGGACACTTCAGTGGTAGCGCCATTTCTAAGAAGCTCCTTAGGATAGGATATTTTTGGCCCACCATGGAGAATGATGCACATGATTATGTGCGCCATTGCGACAAGTGCCAGAAACATGCTGACCTTGTCCATGCACCTGCACAAGAGCTACAGGCTATTTCATCTCCTTGGCCCTTTTCAAAATGGGGCTTAGACATCATTGGAAAAATCAACCCTGTGTCATCTAATGGACACAAATTCATCATAACCACCACCGAGTATTTCACGAAGTGGGTTGAAGCTATGCCCTTAGCTTCTTGCACTAGAACCCAAGTTTCCAAATTTATTTTTAATCAAATTATTTGTAGGTTTGGCATTCCTGCAAATCTCATCTCAGATAATGGAACTTGTTTCAAAAATAAAGATGTCAAAAAATTATGTCAAAAATATAAAATTCAACATCGTTGGTCCACTCCCTATTATCCTCAAGGTAATGGCCAAGTAGAAGCATCTAATAAAACATTAATTAAAATCCTCAAAATACTGGTCAATAAATCTGGCCGAGATTGGCACATTCAACTATATCCTACTTTGTGGGCTTATCGAACTAGCGTTCGCACTCCCACAGGTACTTCACCTTTTGTTTTGGTTTATGGTGCTGAAGCTATTTTTCCCTTTGAATTAGAAGTTCCTTCTTTGGCTCTACTACTTCAAGATACTGAAGTAGGAGATGAATATCGTGTTGGCAGATTTAGTCAGCTAGAACTCCTAGATGAGAAGTGCATCAATGCTTTGGAACATCTTTGTGCCTACCAAAACAAGCTTAAACGAGCATACCTCAAGAAAGTTCATCATCGATCCTTTGAGATCGGCGACCTTGTCTTAAAAGAAAATAAAAAAAATACTAATGCAACTAAAGATCTTAAAGGTAAATTTGAACCTAATTGTTGGCCATATATCATCATCGCTAAATTTGGATCGGGAGCATACCGATTAGCTACCTTAGATGGTAAAGATCTTAAAGAACCTATGAACATTATGCATCTTAAGCGCTATTATGCATAAAATCTGGTCATTTCATCATTGTATATATTGTTATTTTGCATATTGTTTCATTTTAGTCATCCATATAAAAATTTCAAAAAAAATAATAGTATTTATTCTTTCAATTCATAAATTAAAATCAAAATATAAAAACTTTAAAATCATCAAAATCTTCAAAAACATCTTTTATTTTCGTACCTGTCAATTCTTGAAGTATTGCAGTTATATTTTCAGTTATTTTGGATAAATTAGCATTTATTTGGAATCCCGCACTTTCACACTCACATGAATAAATCTCTTGATTTTATTTGGTATGATTATTAATCTCTCTTATATCAAAGTCCACAGTTGAATTAAATAAAGTTTTGAGCATAGAGAATTGATCTTGTTATTTACTTGAACCAAGCATATCTTTTCACATTAAAATGATTTCATTGCAAATTCGATATGATGCTACATAGTAGAAATGGTTTCTTGAGCGAAAAGTTTCCCTTGCTATCCTATCATGCACATGGTCTAGAATCTTTGAGAATTGACAAAAGGACAAGCTCACCCCTGCCCAGAATAAAAATCCCTTGCTCTACAGCCAATCCGAGCAAGTATCCCTAGTATAGGAAGAAAAAGAAAATCAAGAAAAATCATGAGAAAAAGAAAAATATCATTTTGTACCATCTCAGCAATATTTCAGCATTATCTCAGTATCAAGCAATACAAAAAAAAAAAAGAGAAAGAGAAAAGAAAAAGCAAACAACAATAAAATCCCTTTTCCCTACCCTTTGAAAAGAAAAGAAGGGTGAATGAGCTTGAATCCCTGGAATTCTCAATTATTCAAAAACTATGAGGTAAGCCCCATAATAGGTGGTTTGTGCCCAACCCGCTTGGCCTTGGGTAATCCCTAGCATGGTGATATGTCTGTCACATTAGCGACCTTATTTTGTATAGACCTATATCTGCTTATGGATTAGCTAGCTCTTGATGACCCGACTTACATAGTAGTCTGGTACGATTACATGCATATAAATCATGGTCAACGAACATTCATTTGGTTAATTCAAATTACTTGTATCAAATTATCTTGCTCAAAATTGGTAAATGAACAATACAATTGCACACACATTTGTATTTGAGAGATTTTGTATCATTATGATAAATCAAGATCGGCAATGAACTCACATTTGCACATGAGGGTTCCTTATAAATCTACATTTTGTCTTTGAGATAATCTAAAATATTTATGCAAATCTTTTGGAATAATTTCATCTTCTTATTTAAAAGAACATCTGTTTAGTATAAAAACAATTACATACATTTTTTTCAAAAATCCAAAATTTCTTTCAACAACATATTCAAAAATCTAGCAATAAAGTCACGTTTATATATATATTTTTATTTTTTGTTTATCTCAAAATCAAAAATCAAGTCTGCAATAAAACTACTATATCAATTTCCTTTTTGGATTTCGCGATGATGGTATAAGTCTATACCTATAATTCTATGCCTAGCGCAAACCATTGTTCTAATTTTATTTCCCATTCATTATCATTCATAAAAACATATGGCTTACATCATTATGTCACAAAATTGTGCTTTAAAAAGAACGAACACATTTTTTTTATTCTATTTCATTATGTCAACATTCCATTTTGCAACCATGGTATAATTCCTAAGGAATTGTTCAAAATTTTATCACACTTAGGAATCTTATGCCTAGCAAAAATCATATTTTTAATATTTCATGCATAATATTTTCATGAAAATCTGAAAACAAATCATCACCATCATCATTTTTCATCATCACAACACAAAGTCTTAAGACAGTCTCTTAAGCACTCTTTTACTTTTAGCAATATTTCTATACCGGGATTAGCTTGACGACCTAGCGAGTGGCGACTCCATGAAATGGTCTATAACAGCGACAATGTCCTTTGAAATTATTGTTAGAAGTCCCTTTTATTTTTCATCAAATCACACCACAAAACAACCAATTTGTTTACATCAGATTATTCCATTTAAATTTTATGGCATGACATAAAATTATAATTTTTTTCCACATGACATAATTACATGAATAATCAATCAACAAATCCAAAATTGAAGCATCATCAAACATATGGACAAGTCATATCACAAAAAAAAATCAAAAAAAAAAAAAATATATATATATATATATCAAAATATTTGTACATCATATCACAACTGGATTGGTATGCCACAATCTATACCCTGGCATACTCAATCCTCTCAAAAATATATCCAATCCAGTCTATAGTAGCTAGTCTCGAGAAGCCCTCGAGCTCTCAGCCTCATCTCCTCTCCCACCCTGGCGTGGAGGAGGTGGTCCCATAGAGGTCCGTGTTGTGTCTCGGGTCCTCATCATCGATCGTGAGGATGTCCTCGATGATCCCATCCTGATCGGCTTCACAATGCCGATTGGTAGCTGTAACCTTTGGCCCTCTGGAACTAGCTGGAAGTATGCTCCCTGATAGAACATGGTCTAAGCAATAGACCACACCAACTCCTGCATGCTCGCCCCTCCGCTCCGAGCCCTGAGCCATGTAGCCTCATCCTGCAGAGTCTGCACCTAAGCTTGTAGGCGGGCATTCTCAGCCCGGAGAGCCTCCATCTCGCTGCTCTCCCCCACCTCGACACCCTTTCCCTTATCGAGCGATGGTGGCCTCTCCCCCTACTGAGCAGGGAATCCCTCCTCCCTCCTCCTCGTCTGTTGTGGTCTCTACAGAGCCTGTGGCATCCTCTGGCATCTCTCCTATGGAGACCATCATTGCTCTCTCCCTTCGCGACCCTATGCTACCTCAATGGTAGCTTGGCACCACCTCCCCATCCATCGCACAACCACGTGCATTGGACCCTATGCCCTCATCATCCAAGGAGGGCGGATGCCTACGTACAAGGCATCGTATCCATCTACGACCCCTACGTCATCCCCATCCACTGGCTGGATGGGGGCATCATCCATGTCTTGGCTCCAGAATCATTGCATATCCGGAGCCTCGCTCAGTGTGGTATTATCCTGGACAGTTCAAGAGTACTCATAGTCCATGAGAGATGGGATCCCCTATTATAGACCGAACTATCATAAAACTCGGTCGTAGCGATGGAGCTCTACCTCTCCCCGCTCCATCCTCATCCAGAAGACTCATCTGATGTGAGCCAACTCTTGTCCATCCTCTCCCCACCCTGGATGCTCTCTCCATGGCCTCTAGGTGATCTGGTCAGGGATGAGGTCGTCTAGTAACCTCCGTGACATCGATAGATCTATCCATCGTTGTGACCCTCTCTAGAGCCACCAATAGAAAACTCGGGGTCTCTCCCGATCAACCCTTATCAGTGGGAGTCCTATCGGACTCCGCATTACGATGTTCTCCCAGCACCATACTTGTAGTAGCGATGTCAAAACCAGACATCGGCCTCCCTTGTATATGACCCCGTGCAAGATCCTATACAAGTGGCATAGTACAAAGCTGCCCCATGCAAATTTGTACCCGTGGTCTCTCATGTCACAGACCACATTTGAAAGGAGCCATGGTAATCTGCACCTACTTTGGTGGCACAACAGTAGGCCACCCACTACCCTTGCCAAAACCTGAGTCAACCTAGATGCCCCAGACATCTGCCTCAGAGACTCGATGTTCACTTCACCCTTCTCTAGGGTGAAGCTCGGGTCTTTGCACAGCCTCATCATAGCCTGGCCCTGATTGGCCGCAAGAGTCATCATCCGTCCTTGTATGGGGATCCTCAAGATCCTCCATACATCCTCTAGAGTGGGATCCATCTCCCCTATCGATAACCGAAAGTAGGATGACCTCAGATACCATCTCTCTGCTAGGGCTATAAGTAGCCCCATGTCCGTCAATATTTGTGGCATCTCTACCACATGCTGTAGCCCGACCTGTGCCAGTTGGTTTTGCTCCACCTGATTGAGCATGACTACGTCATCCCTCAGCCACTCATAATTCTATTCCTAAATCTTTAGTAATCCCCTCTGCAAAATAAATGATCAAACAATAAAAAATCATCAATAGATAATCATTAAAATCAGTTAAATCAATTTAATCTTCTAAAAATAATGATGATATCGTCCACCATTGGATGATATCATCCTAAATTAGGTCAAATCATCCTTGGTAGGATGAAATCATCTCTGATTTCACAACTTGAGGATCGCCCCTTGTTTGACGGGATCACCCTTATTCCGTCAATTTTGCCCCTAGATGAAATCGACGATCTAGGGACGATTTCGACAAAATTGGGATGATTTCGTTCAGATGTCATCGACGGCCTAAAAATGGCCGCGATGCCCCAAAATAGTCAAAATTTAAATAAAAAATTACACAAATCAAATTAAAAACATAATTCACTAGGTTTAGATCCTTACCCGTAACCCGCACTGGACCTCTGTCGATCTATGCGTGGTTTTGACCATTTTTTCTGCAGAGCTCTAAAAACAGTAAAAATGAACAGTAAAAATGAATTAGGTTTTTACCTTATTTTTCTTAATTTTATTTTAAAAACAACATTTTTAATTTTGATTTTCTGTGCTTTTACCTCAAACGTTCGATTTGGGTAAAAACACGGAGGGGGCACCATAGTAAGCAGTCGTACGATTTGACCTAGAATCATCATCTAAAAAATTGAGTAAATTTTTTCTTTCTCGTAAAATAGGAAGAACTTGTCTTTAACACATTTTTTTCAAAAAAATTGCTAAAGATGGGGCAAAATGTAGCACCCTAAAATTGGTGTAGTTAAACCCTTAGTAAAAAGATAAAAATTTGAATTTTAACCTCAAAACCGCCCGTTACCGCTCCCCTTGTTTTCCATGCCATATTTAGGATTTGTTTTGACCGTTGGATGATATTGTCGACGATCGGAAGAAATCATCCTAGATTTGATTAATTCATCTGGAATAGAACGTCCAAATGATTTCATCCCAAAACTGAATTTTCATAATTAGCTTTTGTTTCAACAACTTCTCTAACTTGGGCAGAAAGTGTGTCTGTGCGGTTAGAGTCTCCCTCGTTGGAGATCTCCCAAATTGGGGTGATCTCAAACATCCTAACCTCTCCCTAAATCCTATATAAAATAGGGTCCTTCTTGAATTCCCCCTGGCTGATTTTCCCTGCAACTTTAGATTTTCATGCATTAGAACACCTTCGCACCATTGTTTGCATTGTGTATTTCAACTTTTCTTGCAAGAATTTTACTATTTTTTAGATGGAGCAAGCTTGGATTGTCGCTGGTGATTCCAGACAATTTTGAACGATCCTATCACATATCGACGACAATCTCGTATGATTGGAGGTGATCTCGACTGTAGTCTATATTGGGGGAAATCAGAGCATGGAGTTTGCATTTTTTTAATCTTCTCTCTTCATTTCCTTATGCATTGACTTAGTTTATTCTATTTCTACATTTTGGAGTTCACCTCATTTAGCATAGATGCATGATAAAGTTAAAATAAATTATTAAATTAATGCATTTCCTTTAATTGTTATCTAGATTTATCATTTAGGCAAGTTTACTATTATTTCTATCATTTCCCCTTGCTTTTGCAATTGCATTTTTGGTCTTTGGTATCTGTTTCTGTGATTGCAGGTTTTTTACGATGAATTCGTCAAGTCGACGATGATCACATCTGATCTCAGATGACCGATTGTGATCTGAGATGATTCTATGCAATTGCAGACGATTATGTAAGATTTGAGATGATCTGGACTTCTACAAACCTCAAAATCTTCATCAGACATCCGAAATGAGGTACATTCTATCTTATTTAGCACACTTTATGTGTTTAGAACTTACTCATGCTTTCTATATTCATAAAAATTAGCATTTGCATATAGAATAGCTTAGATTCATCTTGTCCAAACATAGGAATTGAATGATCGAATATAAAAATGAACACATCAAACCCATTCTCAACCTAGGTGTGGAAACTGCCACTCAAAGTTTCCTGGTGAACCCCACCATCCGTCAAAAATTCACCCTTATACCCCTCCCCCAAGAGGAACGATCTTCAAAGGGCCTCTCAGTCCGAGGTATTGTCCCATCCTTCTCACATCCCCCTTCCGGGCATAGATCCTATAGCTTGAAGGTAAGGATGTGAAAAATTTGGAGCGATACGAGTTTATGATAATCATTGGAGTCACATTTTGGAGAAGTCTCATCGACTTTTGATGAAATCCTATAAATTCTCTTAAGAATGAATTTTCATATTCATTCTTCATGATTGATTTACAATAAATCCCTTGTATAACAGATTTAAAGTCCATACCTTTAAATACAACAACATTCGCTCCTTCACCCTAAATTTATCATGATGTATCCTATTGAAAACATCCCAAGTCGATAGTACATCCTCCAATATTTGGCACAATATCCTACCTTATTAGATTCATAATTTTCATCTCGTTCAAGGTTTTACCACCAATCAATTCGAGAGTTAGTTCTCAAAGGTCTTTATCCATTCATTCTAACTTAGTCATCCCATAGCTATATTCCTTCCTTTTCTATCCAAATAATCGAGTGATTAAACTATAATCCACTCCTTCCTTACTATAAAGTCTTAATGTTCATCAAAAATGTTTTAATCCAATACAACTCTTTAGGCTAGCAAAACATAGTTGTAATTTTTATTGAAAATCTAGCTCAATCCCTTAATATAGTAAGGTTTAGCTTTTAATATTAAAAAAAACCCCTTAATAATTCTTGGCATAACAAGGCATTTTTTTATTTATTATAATGATAAGGTAAAATTATAATCCTTTTAGGAAGGAAAGGTTTAACCCTTAACTGGTTACATATTACCATTCCAATCACTTGATTGGAGTCTATTTTATAATAAAAATGTTGTTTTAAGTTTTAAAGCAGGTGGGTTGATTTAACCGATGTTTAAATGCCATTACCCTAACAATTCATGTACCTCTATGCACCTATAATTGGTGCCCTAGCCTAAGGGCTAGGTTGACCACCTCTATTTGGTCAAGCACCATAATCGATTCTAGTGACTGCCACTCGATGGCCACAATGACCATCAAGTGGTGATCACTTGTACAAGGGAGTCTTTCCCATTATAAATTCCAAGGATTTTCTTGACATCATGAGTGTGGGATAAATAATCCCCTACATTACAAAAACTATTTGTATCTTTACTCGTTCCCCTACCAATCGTAGGGTAACACATGGCAAAATACAATAAGGTCAAGTAACATTAGAGAGGTATGGCAATCTAACAAATGGTAAAAATGGAGTGTATTCCAACCAACATGTGGTAACCTTCACCTCCCTCTATGTGCCTCCAAATGGCATGACCAATCACCAAACAGTCAGTCCTCGACCACTACTTGGTGTTCAAGTTCATATGGGAGTGTAACTCCACTTAAGGCCATCATGCCCCAAGCACATTCCATGTGGGATACTGCTCAGGGATGTCTATACAACGGCTTCCATAAGACTAGTCCATGTGTGAACCAGGGTATCTTGACCATACAGGAGCTACTTCAAATGCCTAAAAACTTATTTATGTTGCATCAACAACTCCTAGCAACCTTAACAGTGTCCCTAACTTCTTATAAGATAGATCAATGATTTAATGCAAGTCTTAAATTGATTTGAAGTTTGTTGGAGGTTCCTGATTCAGGGTATAACATCATAGGAAAGTGTTTAGGGTGCCCATAGAAATCGTGGACCTCTTCAGGTGCATGTGAAATCTACCATTAAAACTTAGAGGTGATTACATGCTATATTTAAACATTTGTGAAGCCAACTGAGTTGGGTATGTTCGCAGTGATCAGGTCGATTTGAAAATTAAGATAATAGAAAAAAGATAGCCTCTTTTGATACCATGTTCATCATCTAGAGATTGGGCTGAGTGTGGTTGTCTTCATGTCCATTCACGACTTCTTTAGGGAGTTTCGTAGGCCTCTCAAACTTGAAAAAACCCTTAAACCCTCATGGTTTTGGTAGATATTAAGTTTATCATAACATATCCTTCGATTAGGTTTATCTAGAGAGTTCATGGTCAAAATAGTGAATGAATATCAAACTTGCATCGCCACATTGCAATAAAATAAACCCAAAATCCCAGTTTCCTAGTTTGCATATTTATTTAAATAAGTCATAATTTTGACAGTAAACCTGAATCGGAGAGGCCAGAATGGTTGTCTCATTTATTTTTTGGTATCCTCACAGTGAATATTCCATATTCACCATGATTTTACTTCACACCACTATATAGGAGGTATTGCTTATTATAACAATTGACCACTCATCTAGTGGTATTCAGGTCTCCGTTCCTCAAGGTTCTCGTTGGTCAATGATAGCAGACTAACTTGAAAGTTGATAGATTATTTGGAGGTAGGGTCTATAAAACCATTAATTTCAATGGTCATATAATAATAATCACTTTAATTAACCAAAAATTTGAATCATTTAATTTTCATAAATCTTAAAACAAATATTTGAATCATTTAATTAACATACTTTCTAAATCGTATATAATATTAAACCAAATATTTGAATAAATTAATCATCATAATATCTATATCATAAGGGGAGTATTTTAAAGAAGTAATTATGTAATAATCATAAATGATAAATAGCTACATTCCAAATAAATTTTAGCATTATCTAATTCATGCTATATATATTATATCCAAATAAGTAAATATTGATTGAGTCATGATAAATACATGAAAGATCTTACCTGATCTAAATCTCCTGAGACCTTCCAAGTAGTTGTTTCTTTCCTCCTTCCTCTATTGTTTCCAAGTCCTTATTGCTTACCTCCTAATATTATAAGAATACCTTTTTCTTCACTAGGAAATATCTCCAACATTCTATTTTCTAATCCACCAAGATAGAGAGCATACTCCCTAGGTATCCAAGACTTCCTAGATCCCCTCTCTTCCAAATAGTCTCTCCATTTATATAATAACTCCTCTCATGAGCCCACTAGTGGCCTATTAAAATATTATGCAATAGGTGTTATTTTATTAATCCCCACCTCCCCCATGTGAGTGGGAATTAATGTATTCATTTTTAATTTGGGGAAGGTCCAAGATAGGTGGGTGCATGCACCTTCTTGTTTTTGTGTCCCTCTTATGGCCAACATTCTACATTCTTGACCATATTTAAAATTAGAGGAAAGAATATTTATTTTATTTCCACTAAACATATTAGACCATGAGATGATTAAAATAATCATTCAACATTAAATATTGTAAATGTCTAATTTGGTCCAACTAGAATTGGACACCTAATTTGCATTCATACTAATGCATTTAATCTAATCCAACATGATTAATTAATATCGAACCCAAGTACTTTCCTACGAAATCCCCTTAATTAGAGTTTTGTAGTAATATATAAGGTTAGAAACACCTTATATAGGTATTAATTTATCCCTATGATCAATTACTATACCTTGAAAGGGTTTAAGGGAAATGGGATGTGACATAATGAAATATATATGTATGTTTTACGGATAGGACTGTGTTTAATACAAGGGGGGAGTATGTCATAACTCTCCTTGGCAAGATCTATTCTTGATATTGATTATGTATTGATGTGTGGTGTTTCAATGCTTACTATTGTATTTATTATCAATATGAGTGGTTAATTGGCATTTGATATTCTGATTATACTATACTAAAATATGGTATTATTGATGTTGTGTATGGTTGCAAGACCAATTACTCTCATGGGTCGAATGTTGAAGTCTAACCATCAGGAACAAGAGACCAAACAAAAAAGGGAAATGATGGGTAGCTGAAATAGTCTATGATAACTCCAAAGTAAAATATTGCCCTCATATAGTTGTATTTTTATAGAGTGTGTTGGGAAGTAATTATACCACCATCTAGGAAATTGTTGGAGCAAGGAAGCAATTTTTAATAGATAGGGATGATGGATAGTAATTGCAAACCTGCTAGTTAAGAACGAGATTTGGTATAATGAAATTGCATGTTTTATAAACATTAGTTGATATTTTTCTTGTGTTTGAAAAGTGGGTTTAGTAAAGAATCCATTGGAATAAGGTATTAATAATGTAGAGGTTTATTAATACCTAACAAGTAATATTTGAGCTAATAATTAATATTAGCTTTCGATATTAACCAAGTTATAAAAAGAAATTTATTTGATTATTTATTTTCTCTAATATTTATGCTAAAATTTGAAAGTTAGTAAGTTGATAATTTAAATGAAATTATTTAATTTATTAAAAAAACCTTTTAAGGGTAAATCATTTCCTTTGATTATATTAAGGAAATGCATATACAATAGTTAGATAACAACATTCTCTTGGAAGTGAACACAAAATAATTTGGAGAAGGGATAAATGGTTGAGGACCTTCATCTTATTCTTGTAAATAGCTTTGGGGGAAATTGGATTATAAAAACAAAAAGGTGAAAAAGAGAATACTAGAGAAAGGACACAAAGGTCACAAGCACTAGTGAGCAACTAGAAGCAGATATGAGTTTAATTTTTTTTCCATAAACCTAATGTACGTATAGGTTGGTGAGTTAGATTATTCATTTTATAATGTCAAATTTATCTTGGAATGGAATTTTAAAATTTTCTTGAACTAGTTGAATTAGGAAATTTTTTTTGAATTTTGATCTTGAGAAGGATGGGACAAAGTGATTTGGTGTTCCATTTGTACTTGTGTTTTCTTTAAAATATAATATTCTCATTACGTCTATCTAGATGCTAAGATATTAGCCAAAAATGCCTTGTAGCCATAGATAATGGGTAAGGTACCATGAATTGGATTTAAGAAATATCATCTGAATGTCTAGATTTTTGTTGATATTAAATGTATGTGCCTTTAAATTTATGTTAGGATATAGCTGAATAAACAAATGCTTATATAATATTTTTTTATTAAAAAGGAAGGATGTGATTTATATGTTTTTAATAGAACATAGTTCTATTAAATGAAAGAAGTGTTTGTGCTTTGTATTATAGAAAAAATGAAGGATTGAATATATTAATGTTACATCCGATAGTAGCTTATTTTGTGTACAATAGGTATTTAGAATTATGTTTATACCTTTTAATTGGAATTAGATGGAAACAATTATTTTGGGAAGAATGAATTAGGAATTCATTCTTGAGAGAATTATGGGGTTCATATGAAATTATGTAGTAGATGCATGGATTCATTATAGAATTTTTTACAGCATATGCATAGGTCGCATAATGGAAAACTTCTTGGCATTATGCATAGTTAGTTGCATTTCATGAAAAAGGAAACTATCATAATCACTTATACCATCAACATTATACTGGAGAAAAGGAAAGAACCAGATTTGAGTCTAGGGAAATATATTGATATTCAAAAAGGTGTATTTTGGAATCATGGTATATTCTCTTGTAAAGAAGTTTATTTTTAAGTTTATGTTCCTAAATTATGTAAAGTTACTTTTGAGATGGAATTATTGCTTCTAAATATAAAATGTGGTGACCTTTTTATTGTTGTTAAGAGGAAATTTTTTCATGTTAATATCTATGCAATGATAATGGAAAATATACATTATTGAGACAAAATATGGTTAAGGTAAATATGAAAGAAAATTATATTTACTTGGAAGTAATTGGAAATCTTGTGATTTCTTATGAACTCTATTGTGCTTAAGTTTTTAAATAACTTAGGGTAATTTTATTTATGCTTATGCTATTTTTTTTTGAAAAATAGAAAGGATCTATTTACTTTTACTCTTAATTTCCATTTAACCATGTTAAGTATTTTCTATCACCATGTTTAAGAGATAGATCAAGGTTTTTTTATTTTTTGCTCTTGGGTTTATATAAGGGAGTAGTTTCTTGGGGAGAAATTTAAAGCTATAATAGAAATCTAGAGTCAATTTATTACCAATATGAGGGAAGATATTATGGGGAAGCAACACCCATGTCTATTTGCAATGGTTACATCTAGAGCGGTGATACATGGATGTATGCAAAAAAAGGGGAGTTTTTGCAAAGGGTCCTAAGTGGTGAGGCTTGGACCATGATTCCTACCATAGAGGCTATGATAAGGTGGCCATGAGTATTATCACATGGAGTGATAATAACCTTAACTAACCCATCATGGAGGTGTAATAATTAATCACTAAATTACTATTGAATTCCATCGTGGAGGTGTGATAACTAGGATTTAATCCATTATTCCAAAAAGCACCTACATAGACTAGCTTATGTATGGTAAGAGAATTGGTGTCCCCTTTGTCTAAATATTGAGAAAAGATAATCCCTATGCTATGGTCAAATTATCTTACATTTAGGGAGGATGTAAGAAAAGTGGGGGGACCATTGAAAGCATCATTTATACCATGGAGGTATAGAAAGGTGAACCCTAGAAGTACAAGAGTTTGGCCACTCTTGTCCACTCAAGAGTTATCTATAGTGACAATATCTTGAAATATGGTGATTCATTATACATTCTAGAAGAAAGGGTAATATATTTGTGAAACTTGCTTATGATAATTACTTGTCCTTGTAATAAAAACATTACTCTCTTTGGGGTTGGTTGACGTTGGGTCATTGTACCAATTATCAAATTTTGTCATATTTTTTGATCAAATTTTTGGTCTACTGATCACCTAGTTGGTCAATTCATCAGAAACCATGTCCACTTCTTTATTATTATGGGAGATGAGGCTTGGGACTAGGCTTAATATGGGTATGGTTGGTTGAGATTTTTCTTTAAGAATAATTTGTGTGACATGTGTTCTTGGAGAAGGGTGACAACAAGATGTAAGTTCCTCCATGTTATCATCTCAAATGAGAGAAAACTCCTCAAAAGGGGTTATAGATTTTGGTTATAGAGAGGCTAATATCAAGACCAATTATTGGTCTTGATCATGGGTTTAGTCATCTTATTGGTTAGTCTAGACCTCTACTTTATTTACCTTTTCTTCAAACCCTTCCATCAAAAGGGTAGCAAGTTGGTCCTAGCTAATAATGGAATGCAAGGAAAGGGAGTCATATCCTTGGTGATATTCACTTTTTAATGAATACACCTATAGTCTAAGGGCCACATACTACTCTATGACATTGTGTATCGGATATAAAAAGACCATTTTATTAAAATGCTTGAGTGGATTTATTGGTCTTTCATCGATGTATTTTGTTAGGGTTTCCAATAGTGATTCTAGAAACTTTCCCTAGATAACTAGTGGCTTTGGTGATCATAATGAGGTCTTATCATTACAAGTAGGAAATATTCTAGGTGATAGAGTGGCCATATTTAGGTCCTTAGGTATTTTAGTTACAATAGATGTTCCAGGTGAATAAAACTATTGCTCTATAAGTAGATAGACTAAGGCCTTCCCCATATCCTCAATCTAATATCTTCAAATAGTGGCTTTTTCATATGGTCATTCTAGAGTGGAGTCACTAGATAAGTGAAAGAGTGCTTCAATAAGCAGATATAGTCATATACTCTCTTAAAGTTTAATCCTAACTTGTGATTATGGAACCAATGATGTATCACTAGGGTCCCACTAAGCATACCATTAAATTATTGTCCTTTACAACTATCCAAATTAGAATAAGTATACCTTGCACAGAGTAACATAGTAGGTCCTTGGCCAAGATCATGGGTTTTTGCTCAATATGGAGGCCTCCAAGATTTTTTTACAATGATAGATCTTTATTAAGATGTTATATTTAGGTGCAATTGAACATTGGGGAGAAAAGGGATACAGGAGATAAAATAGAAGCAACTAAAAATAAAAATAAAAAAACTAATATAGTAGGATGGTGATGCACTAAATATCTATTAAGATCTTTCTACACCATAGGTGTTAATGTTATGTGCCAATAGTGAACACTGCCCCTCCTCAATACAGATGAGCCCAAATGAAATTTACTAGCACACATACATGTAGAGAGATGGGTTAGAGCATGAGAACCATAGATGGCTACCTAGAAAAATTAGACATGTAGGCCTCCAATACATGCATATATGTAAAATAAAACTCAAAATAGGTAAAACTTGAGAACATACACACACATACAAATATGGGTCAACATGAGAACCATAGATGGCTACTCAGATAATTGATGCATATATATATATATATATGTATGTCTATATATATATATATATGCAAATAAATTTTACAAAGGTTGTGCTAGAAGAGAGGATTTGATTTTTCCACAAGGCACTTAGGAGCCAGCTACTATATAGATAGAAATGAAGTGAAAGCTTATAATAGTTACAAATGCAAATTTGTTGACCCTTTACAAAGCTAAAATTAATCCTATTTATAGATTACAAGAAGGGTGTCCCTCAAAAACTCATATAGATATTTCAAGATGACTACCACTTTGTGGTGTTTGGTCATGTCTTGATTGAATTCATTGTGCTCTTTTAATAATTTTAGATCTATGATCATTAATGTTGAGTTTTTTGAGTCCTTGGATGTTCTTTTGGTTGTTATTCCCATATACCCATTTTTGGGATCCCCAAAGTTTGAGTGTGGGAAATTAATATCACTTAGCCTAAGGTTCTCCCCATATGGCTCCCATAACTTCTAATTTTAATGGACCAACTACTTCTTAGGTTTCCATGTCTTTCCTAGGGAGCTCTTTTGGCCTCAAAACTATGAATATTATCTAACCTTAGAATTTTCAGATTTTTAGTTAGAAATTTTCCTCTAATAATTGGGTATCCCATATGTTTTACAAATCATTGAAACCTTTGCACTTTCATTTTCTTGGATCTTTCAAAACTTTCAATCTTCAAAGTTTTCACCTTTTTATGGCTATTAGAGATTTTGATCCTAACTATAGATATCTTATCTTTGGCTTCTCAACTAATTTATCTCTACTCAGACCACTTTTAACCTTTTTCAAAGGCACTATTTTGATGTAGTGATAATTCACTATAGGTGATCCTATGGATAAGCCCCCTCCTAGACCCATCCCTACAACTACCTAAAATTTAGCGAGTTCTCACTTTTTTTATTATCTACATTCTAGTTGTTAACTTAGGATATTATTGTACTATAGGCTGGGCCTATGGGATTGGATTTTTGGGGTGTTCTATCATATCACCCATATTGTTTTAAATGGTGTATTATTATTATTTTTAGTATCAAGTCACTCTAAAAACAAATCGCCATTACCCTTGTTTTGGATGGATGAATTCTCAAGGTCATATCTCTCTCAGTTTTGTTTGGATTCCACCATATGACCACCCATTTTAAAGCTCTTCTAATTATAAACAAAATGGTGCATTAATCATCTATATAAAACAACTCTATTCCAGGTTATATCTCTTATGAATTGATATATTTTTCTAAAAAATAGTGTTCTAATATTGCCCTTATTCTAGATGGATGACTTCATAGGGTTGTTTCTCTCTCAATATTAACAAAATTACTTTATATAACCACTCCTTTTAAATCTCTTAAAATTCTACACAAAATGTTGTATGAATCATCTGAATAAGATAACTTAAAGCAAAGGTATGACTTATAAATGAGATACTTTCTTAAATAATGTCCAAATTCTATAATCCACTAAAAAATCACAAACCCCCATCTTCCCAAAATCTCTACTTTGTTGTGACTTGTTATGAACCTCAGTTCTTATTAATAGAAGCCATTCATCAATTATGTAGAAATATCAAACATCCATCCACAAATAATATGCATAATAACAAATAATGTAGAAATATCTACTTTGATATGACTTATTATGAACCTTGGTTCATATTAAGAAGTCATTCATCAATTATGTAGAAATATCAAACATCCATCCATAAATAGTGTTAGTCCCTTCAATAATTCTTATTGGCATCTTTCTTTGCATGGGATATTTGTACATTATTTAAGGCTCTACTCTAGATTGTGTAATGGTTCCTGATCTTGAGATTGGAGTTTCAAAGATTTTATATTGAATATCTATGCCTCTTTTAGAATTAATTCACATGGCCTACATTTTAAGAAGCATTTGGCTATTTCTAAAGTATTTTCTATGTCAGTTTTCAATTCCCTTATTCGGGTGTTGAATGTTATTTTTGTTTTGAGATTAGTTGTTGGTTGGTTCTACTCTCTTATAGAGGTTGGTTCAAAAGGTATTATGGAATATGATGTTAAATGTATGGAACCTTCTTCTATGGAGTTGAATAGATATGTATTGGATATTATTGATAAAGGAGTGTTGGATTCTTGACACAATTCAATGGATATGATATCAAGTTGGCTAAAGAGATGGATTTCTTGTGGAAAAAAGGAATGGTATCTACAAAATGTTAGGAGTTCGCTATAACATTCCTACTCCTTATAGATATGATTGGATCTCTAACTCATGGAGACTGTGTTAATAGGGAAAATCATTCCCTATCCAAGGAGTTTGACCTATTTAGGTATAAATCTAAACATCCATCGAAATATCATAAAGGTTACAAGATGAGCTTGTTTAGAGCCTCGTGGGCCCAAGTGATCCTTGCTATCATGGATTATTTTACTCCAAAGTGCAATTGTGATGTTGTGTAGAACTTTCATCTAGCATTGATGAACCACATTAAGGGAAGAATATCATGAACATTCTAGCTTTCCTATATAAATATTTGGAATGAATGACCTTTAACATCCAACAAGGTAATTCTTCCTTTCCCAATCATCAAGGGTTGTTCAAATTGATCTTCAATTATATTTTTTTGAAGAAAAAATAATTGCTATGGGGTAAAGAAGTGTTGGGTCCTATATTCCCTTGGATTTCTCTTACTATAGAAAAGAGAATGATAAATATTTTCTAGTTAATTATACTATTGGGGATGGTATTGACAATTCTTATTTAGGAAATGTTGATCAACATGGTGTGTCAAAGCCCCCATTGAATTTTGATCTTGATCCCTATTTCTAATAAGATCCCCCATTGAGGACATGATCCTAATCTCTCTTTCTAAGAATAATTTGAAGACTTATGAAATCTCTATGGCAAGTTGTAGTTGCATATGGATCCCATGGCTACTCTAAGAAAGTATTATGATATGGTTATATATTTTATAATATCCCTCAAAATATATATCAAAATTATTGTCTTATTTACAAACGAAATATCTTGGATAATGAAGCAAGACCCAAATACTCTTGAGATGGATATTGATATTTTTTATGATAATTCTCAGGACTAATCGGAATTTCTAGTTTTTTGGTCATTCTCTCTTTGGGGTTGGTTGGTCTCTCAAGCTCTCTCTTGTATCTGATTGGTGATGGGGGTCTCTTATTGGATTTTGATGTCTTATTGTTGATTGTTATGTTTCTCTTTCTTTTTTTGCTTTTTATCAGCCTCAGATGTAAAAGGTTTGGGGATCCTTTCAAAACCCTCTCTTTTTTCATTCTAATCAAAAATATATTTGCATAATAACAATCCATGAAAATAGACATAGATATAGATAATACCATTGAGGTAGGGCAACACTAATAATATTCCTTAAGGAATTAAATCACTCCAAATCCACTCCACAATCCAAGACTATTATAAAGAATATTTGATATAACGATTTCTTGCAATGACAATATCCCTTCTTTATATACCCATTCTCCTAAACCCTTGTGCCACTCATTAATAACCAACCTTGGGTTATGTGTGGCCCATGTAAACTATCAATAATACCCATACATAATATAATATTATATTCCCATACTCTTCTCCCTAGATACCTCTATTCTCATAAACATAAATCATTCATCATATGCCAAAATATTAAGTCATTCATCCATAATCAATATCCACATCATCCATCTCAATAGCATAAAAAATTGAATATAAAACATATTTTTCCATGGTGATCTTAAAAATCTAAACATTGTGACTCCCAAGATTTATATATTCATTTTTTATTTCTTGAAAGTACAACCTTTTAACAAAATTATTAATAATTAAATTATATCTATTGGTAGTATGTATAGAAATAATAACCTTTTCCATCTAAATGTAGCCATGAACCTACAAAATAAATTTCTTTGATTTAAATAAATTCCTATGAATATTGTTTGATATATATACCTCCAAATCTATGGTTCCCTTAACCTACATAATATCATAATTTACATGGAATATTGGCAACTCCATGACCTCAACCCCAAAAATGTTTCCCCAAATAGCTAGGGTTTTACTAAATAGGGATTTCTTAAAAATAAAATTTCTCAAATGTCATCTATTCCTTTCTATTAATAATTATATCTAATTTTTTTCTTCAAAATAAAATAAACTACAACTAATTTACTTATCCCAACTAACATATATCATCAAATTTTATTTTCCTAAAAAAATGGAATTGAAAAAATTATCACTACCCTTGTTCAAGATCACTAACTTCATAGGGTCGTATCTCCCTCTATGCTTCTCAGTTTCCTTCATGTGACCAATCATTTTAAAGCTCTTAAAATTTTATAAACAATAGTGCAATAATCATCTAAATAAGATATTTTATGCCATGTTATGGATCTTGCAAAATGAGATGTTTTTTCTAGAAAAAATTGCCCTAACATTGCCATTGTTCTAGATGACTAACTTCATAGGGTTGTATCTCCCTCAGTACTACTTGGATTTCATTATACAACCACTTATTATAAATATATTTAAATTATAAATAAAATGGCATAAGAATAATCTAAATCAAACAACTTTATGCAAATATATGTCTCCCATAAGATCAAACATGTTTCTATAAAAAGTACCCTAATTTTATAATCCACAAAACAAGAAATCCTCACTTTTCCAGAATCGCCACTTTGATACCACTTGTTATGATCCTTTGATTCTAATTAAAAAACATAATTCACTATGTACTAATTTAACAAATATTCATCCAAAAATAATAGCACAATAACAATATATAGAAGTAGACACAAATATAGATAATACCCTTGAGGTAGATCAACACCAATAATATTTCTTAAGGAAATCACTCCAAATCTGTTGCATGAGCTAATACCATTACAAAGAATATGTGATATATTACTTTCTAATAATAAAAATATTCCTTCTTTGTATACCCATCCTCCTAAACCATTGTCCCACTCATTATTATAATATAATATTATAATATAACCAATCTTGGGTTGTGTGTCCCATGCTAACTATTCATAATACCCATACACAATATAATATTATATTCCCATAAACTTGGGATTTTATCAAAAAGCCTTCTCTACAAACTATTGGTAACTTACATAATATATTTTGTCTACTCCAAAAATATTAACTCTTAGAAAATGTCATAGAAGTGTATTTGTTAAGGGTAGGAAATCGGGTAAAAGAGATTGTCCCAACTTTGATACCATATTGTATTTTATAGTAGTTTTTAGAAATGAACGGAATCAATACCTTACCCATTATTTCTATAGGATAAATACATAGACAAAAATGTATGTAATATAGTGTGTATCCATGGATACCAAATAATCTTACTAAAAAAAATAGAATGCATTCCAAATAAAAATTAAATGGTTGGTATGATTGGGATATTTATAACCAATTACAAGTTACCTTTATAACAAGTTCAAAGAACTATCCATTAGGTTAAATAATAAAATATTATAAAATACTTCTACAAGGTTTACTAGGATCAAAGTTCTTATACATATAATACAATACAAAGTTATTCATAGCCTCGAGTGAAGACCACCACATATTTCAATATCATATTTATAAATATGAATGGTGCACCCCATTATGATACACTAGGTGAAATAAAATATTTTAATGAAAGATCATTCAATTAAGTTTTTATTTTGAAAATTTTATCGTTAGTCATCTTATATGGTGATTTAGACAAGTTCAACTCCTAGCATGATATCAATTTCAATAATTCTATTATTTTATCATAGCAATTGGCCTTGGTCCTATGTTGCCAAATCCAATCAATACATATGATAACATACTAGGATCCTAAGGGAAGCACATAGAGATTTACCTCTATATTTAATTAAGAAATTTTCAACTCTACCATAAAAATACATTGCTCCACTATTTTCTACTCAATTTTGATATTAAAATTCCAAGTTTCTATCATAAATGAAGCTTTTTTATTTATCTTTGCTAAGGTGTGTGGTGATATAAAACTATTTTATTCTCATATATCAATCAAAATTGAAAATTTATACCATAAAGCATACCTAGTTTTTGGATGGGTGCATTTGGATATTCTACCTATAATTTTTCCATGGTTGCATGAATTTGATGAGGTTGCTATGGTGCTTATGTTGGATATTTTATGCCTATCCATTGATCTTTCATAAAAAATTATTAATATAGTGTTCCTCACCATCATTATAAAACCCACTTCAAGGCCCTCTCTTAGATTCATTCTACTATCCTAGTGTCCTTGAGGTCTCATAAGCTAGCATTTTTACTAATGAGGATTTTCATTTTGGAATTTTTTGATTTCTACCATCCTCTTATTTTTATCAAATAACTTTTCCTTTAGAAAATATTTCTTAGAGGATGGGGCAGGTTGCTACTGAGTTTTATTTTTCATTTCTTTTAGTTTCATGTGATAAGCATTGATAGATTTAAGATTTTGGTCTTTCTTGATGGTGTTATTTAAGACCTATTGCATATCCAATGTGCTATATAAGTCTAAATCAATCCCTATTTGAGGGTTTAAGCCCATAAAAAACTCTAGATATTAAACTTTTTATCTTATTAATACTATGATACATTAGTATTTTGATGGTCTCCTAGTATTGGGTTACTATCAAATTTCCTTGACTTAAGAATTGAAAATTCATCATTTTCTTATCAAAGTATAATTAGGGTGACTATTTTACCTAAATAAATACTAAATTTAAACATTCAATCCTTTATAAGCCTTTAGGTTGTCAAACTATGATGTTGCTTCACCTATTAACCAATAAGCTACCCCTACTCTCTTAGTTTCTTTAGAAAAATACTATAGTTTAAAATATTCATTCATCTCAATGAAATGTGTCTCTACTATTCCCAAGAAGATATTTCCATTATATTTCAAAGGAGTAAATTTTTAAGGTCATTTGATAGTTCAATTTCAAATATAGTCCTAAAATGACCAGAAGTTGAAATTTGATCTAACAAGTAATAATACAAGTCATTCAGAAATATGTGCTTTATTCATGATAAGTTTGATATGGGTTACAAATAGGGTGAATTACCCTTTTTCTTTTCATGAATACACTATAGGCCTGATGTCTTATTCTGATGTTGATGGCAAGCCAGGAAACACACAACAACACTTCACAAGAATTTGCTGTAAATTGCTTTTAAGACGTTTTTACAATATCATTTCCAGGCTTAAAACTCCTCCTCTACAATCCCGAACTCACCATCCCTTCCATTACAATTTTTTGGGTTTTTATCGAGGCCCCGATCCTCTCGGCAATTAATGCCCGCCTAACAAAATTTCAAATTCGATTTTTCCCCCTTCCTGGGTTTTTCAAAATTTCGGTCATAAATGGGCCATCTGCCCGATCTACCAGGAAGCTTTCATTAATGGCTCTCCTCGACCTGCAACCGCCGTCTTGGTCAGATCGTTCTTCTGCACTGTGGTCTCCTCCATAATGGCCATCGCCTGTGTCTGTTTCATTGTCCGTACCTGTTACTTTGCCAACAATAAAAATATACGCGACCGTGGCCCTCATCTTGTTTCAATACACGTAGCTGTCCGCATGTAAATCTGGCCATGCCTTCTCCTTGACGCAATAAATTTGAAACACGCGCCCTTCACAACTGTCATGCTACACGTGGCCGTCCACGTGTCAAACTCGGCCTTGCTCGACCGTCCGCTTGTTCTCTTTTGGGCCTTGCCCTGCTCTCTATCTTCTCTAACTTTCGTAGTTATCAAATGTTATGCCACGTGTCGGCCTTTGACTGGCCGCGATATCGCGACAGGTCACGATATCGTGACCTATCGCGATATCGCGACGGCACCATCCCCTCTGCCTTTGCGTTGAACAATCGTCGCGATATCGCGACAGGACTTCACTGCTTACCTTTGCCTCGAACTATCGTCGTGATATCACGACGGGACTTCACTCCCACCTTTGCTTCGGACTATGGTCGCGATATCGCGACGTCGCGATATCGCGACAAAACTGGCTCAAGCCCCGCCAAGCCTTTTGAGGTCGTGATTTCGTGACATGTCACGCGACATGTCGCGATTTCGTGACCCCTCCCCATGCTTCAAGAAACTTGCCCTCTTTGCTCCACAAAACTTCCCCCCTTGGAAAACACCAAAAATAAAACAAATGCAAGGTACTTAGAAAATTTAAAAACATTTTTGGAAGATGCAAGATTGCTCTACGGTTACCGGATGCTCCTGCATCAGACACCCGGGGTAATAAAAGAAAGTGACCCTCACTTTTGTTTTGTTAGGGGAAGACCCAGGCGGTCAACCTCCGTCTTCGACAACCAAGTTGCATCTTCAACTGGTCTGCCTCTCCACTTTATCAAATACTCAGAATACTGCTTGTTTCTGGTGCTTCTGCCTTCACGAGTGTCCAATACTTCCTCGACCTCATCTGTGGTTGGAGTAGATGCTGGAACTTGCCATAATTCTGCACTTGGTACCTCTGTACTTTCTCCTTCATGATATTCTACTAGATCTGAAATATTAAAAATAGGTGAAATATCAAGCCAACTTGGCAATTCCACTTCATATGCATTCCCTGACTCCCGTTTTCCCAGTATTCTGCAGGGCCCAAACTTCTTCATCTTCAATTTGTTATAAGTCTTGGCAGGAAATCTCTCCTTTCTGAGGTGCACCATGACCTCATCTCCTACTTTAAACTCTTTGAACCGTCGCTTCTGGTCTGCCCTTGTCTTATATTGAGTATTCATTTTAAGAATTTGTTTCCTTACTTCTTCATGCAGACTTTTCATATGTTTCGCAAATTCTTCTGCCTCGGCACTACACTTTTCTCTTTGGTTCAACTTTCTCAGTTCAGACACATTTCTCGGGCTGTTTCCATATATTATCTGGAATGGAGATTTATTTGTGCTCTTATTTACTGAACTGTTATACGCAAATTCCGCCTACGGTAAAACTAAATCCCATCCCTTGGGCTGATCTGCTATCAAACATCTCAATAAATTACCCAGGCTTCTGTTCACCACTTCTGTCTGTCCGTCAGTCTGTGGGTGGTATGCAGAACTGAATTTCAGATCTGTCTTCATCTTTTTCCACAAAGTTCTCCAGAAGTACCCAACAAACTTTGTATCCCTATCAAAAACTATGCTTCTTGGTAGACCGTGAAGTCGTACCACTTCCTTGAAGAATAATCCAACAATGTGAACTGCATCACTTGTCTTCTGGCAGGGAATAAAATGTGCCATTTTGGAGAATCGGTCAACCACCACAAATACAGAGTCATTTCCCCTCTGTGTTCTCGGCAATCCAAGAATAAAATCCATGCTTATGTCCTCCCATGGCCTCTCAGGTACAGGTAACGGCTGGTATAATCCTGTGTTTTGCCTTATGCCCTTTGCCATCTGACATATTCTGCAACCTTGCACAAACTTCCTCACATCTTGCTGAAGTTGTGGCCAGTAATAATTTTCATCCACTAGGGCAATAGTCTTATCCCTACCAAAATGTCCAGCCAGTCCTCCGCTGTGCTTTTCCTTGATCAAGTTCTCCCGCATGGAGCTCCTTGGAATGCATAATTTACTTCCCTTGAACAGCATTCCATTTTGGATTAGGAAATCCAACCATTTTGTTCGGTCCACCGTAACAGGTGTTAAGCAAGCCGTCCAGGCTTCTGCAAAATCCGGATCTTCAGGGTACAAACCCTTCAGTTCTTCAAATCCCACTACTTCCACGGTCAATTTAACCAGTAAAGTCTGCCTTCTGCTCAAGGCATCTGCAACCTTGTTTGATTTCCCACTTCTGTGCTTCAGCACAAAGGTATAACTTTGGAGGAACTCCACCCACTTCATGTGCCTTTGATTCAGTTTTGTTTGACTGTTAATGTACTGTAAAGCTTGATGGTCAGTAAATAGAACAAACTCCTTTGGCAATAAATAGTGTCTCCACTTTTTCAGAGCCTGAACTATAGCATAAAATTCTTGGTCATAGACTGAATACTTTTTTCGAGCATCATTTAGCTTCTCACTGAAATAAGCAACAGGTTTGCCACCTTGACTCAGTATGACCCCTATTGCACTAGCCATTGGCATCACAGTCCACCTGAAATACCTTGTCAAAGTCTGGGAGTGCTAAAACAGGCTGTTCTGTGACCTTTCTCTTTAATGCATCAAAGCTCCTTTCAGCCCCTAATGTCCACTTGAACTCTTTTTTATCCCCCCTCATTGTTTCTGTGAGAGGTGCACAAATGCTGCTGAAGTTCTTTATGAACTTCCTGTAAAAGCTGGCCAGACCATGAAATGATCTTACTTCTATTGTGCTTCTCGGGGTAGGCCATTCAATGATGGCTCTCACCTTCTCTGGGTCCATTTTCAGTCCTTCTGCTGAGATTACAAACCCCAGGTATACTAACTCTTTCTTGACAAAATTACACTTTTTCAGATTTATTAATAACTGCTCTTCCCGTAGCTTTTCAAAAACTCTCCTGATATGCATTAGGTGTTCCTCCAGGGTTCTCCTGAATATCAATATGTCATCTAAATAAACAATGACAAACTTTCCTAGAAACTCTTTTAGTACTTCATTCATCAGCCGCATGAAGGTACTAGGTGCATTGGACAGCCCAAATGGCATGACCAACCACTCATACAAGCCTTCTCTTGTCTTGAAGGCTGTCTTCCACTCATCTCCCTCTCGGATACGGATCTGATGATAGCCACTTTTTAGGTCAATCTTCGTGAAGTACTCAGCCCCACTTAAACAGTCCATTATATCATCCATCCTTGGCAATGGGAATCTATATTTGATAGTGATTTTATTGATTGCCCGAGAGTCTATGCACATTCTCCACTCTCCATCCTTCTTGGGTGCCGTCATCGCTGGCACTGCACACGGGCTAAGACTCTCCCTAATCAATCCCTTCTCCAGCAACTCCTGGACTTGCCTATTTAACTCCTCAGTTTCTACAGGTGTCATTTTGTGTGCAGCCTTATTCGGCAAGCTTGATCCCGGTACCAAATCTATATGGTGGCTAATTTTCCTTACTGGGGGTAAACCCTCAGGCACATTATCAGACACAATATCTGGAAATTCCTCCAGCAGATCTAGGACTTCTGCTGGGGTATCCTGGCATTCCTTCCCCCTAACTCTAGGGATTATTGCATAACATAAATGTTCATGCTTCAACCCGTCCAGGAACTTTCTCCCCTCAACTAAACAGATTCTGGAATTGTTACATACCTTTTCATCCACATCCTTTAAGGGCTTTAGTTTATGGCGTACACCATTCTTTGTCAATGAGTAGGTGTTGGCACGGCCATCATGCACTGCACTCCGATCGAATTGCCAGGGTCTCCCCAACAACATATGGCAAGCATCCATAGGCAGGATGTCACACAGGACCTCATCACAATAATTTCCAATATTAAATTTAACGGAGCACTGTTCATTGACCAAAGCTCTGTGGTCCTTCTGTAACCATGCAACCCGGTATGGATGCGGGTGCTTCTTCCTCTCCAACTGTAGCTTTGTAACCATTTCTTTCGAAACCAGGTTATCCGTGCTACCATTATCAATAATAATGTTGCAAACTTTGCCCGCACACTTACATCTTGTGCGGAATAAACTTCTTCTCTGATCTGTGTCCTTCTCCTCATTCAACAGGACTCTTCTTACAATCATTGCTTCCCCTCTCTCCGCTTCTTCGGAATGCTCAGACTCAGCTTCTTCCTCTGCCACAGCAGCCCTGGCTGGACCCTCAGGCCTCTTGTTCACCCTTTCTCGGTGTTGTGGACACTCAAATGCCCGATGTCCTTCTTCACCACAGTGGAAACATGTCCCACGAAATACTCCTCTTCCAAATCCTCGTCCAGATCCACCCCGTCCTCTTGGGTAGCTGTTCTGATCTCGGGGCTGATAAACATCCTCTTCCCTTTGATCCTGGTTACTACTGGTTTCACCAGTCTTCTTCGGGTCTTTATACTTTTCTCCACTGGTTCTCCCACCAGTTCTTCCACCACGGCCCCTTCCTCTTTGCTTGCCTTCAAACCGCCTGTTCAGTTTTTCTTCCACCTTTAAGGCAAACTGGTAAGCATCCTCAATGGTGCTTATCCGAACCAGGCTCAGTTCCTCCTGGATACCGAGTCTCAACCCATTGATATAACGGGCCACCTTTTCTTTGTTTGCCTCCAAATGCCCAGTTCTAATAGAGATCTTGTAGAACTCCTCGGTGTACTCTTGGACAGTTTTGTTTGTCTGCCTCAAACCCTGCATTTTTCTTAGCAGATCCAACTCGTAATCTTCCGGGATGAACTGTCTTTTCAGCTTCTCCACCATTCTATCCCATCTTGTTATTCTCTCCTTCCCTCTTCTGTTCCTCTCCAACTGTATTCCCCTCCACCAAATGCTGGCATGACCCTTCAACTTGGTCTTAGCAAATCTGACCCGGTTAGGGTCTTCAACCTCCTCATATTCGAAATACTCTTCTAAATCATTTATCCAGTCAATCACTTCTTCTGGATTTAGGTTTCCCGAGTATGTAGAAACCTCCATTTTTGGTTGTTTTCCAATCTGAGAGATGGCCTTGTACAACCGGGCTTGTGCGGGGTCCACAACCTCTTCCTCTTCCTCAGATTGGTCTTCTTCTTCAACTTTGTCTTCACTTTCCTCATCCCTTTCGGGCTCGTGCCTTCTGCGTAACTCTGCTTGCAGGGCTTGAACTTGTCTCTGCAAGGCTCGGAAGTCTTCGACCGGCACCACATTTCCTACTCCGCCATGGTTTCTTCGTGGAGGCATTATATATATATATATATATATATAAATTTTTTTTTTTTTTAAATCCTTCCATAGATCCTGGTGTAACTGCCTCTCTCCGGCGATCTGTTACACGCTCAGGAGCTCCCGCTCTGATACCACTTGATGGCAAGCCGGGAAACACACAACAACACTTCACAAGAATTTGCTGTAAATTGCTTTTAAGACGTTTTTACAATATCATTTCCAGGCTTAAAACTCCTCCTCTACAATCCCGAACTCACCATCCCTTCCATTACAATTTTTTGGGTTTTTATCGAGGCCCCGATCCTCTCGGCAATTAATGCCCGCCTAACAAAATTTCAAATTCGATTTTTCCCCCTTCCTGGGTTTTTCAAAATTTCGGTCATAAATGGGCCATCTGCCCGATCTACCAGGAAGCTTTCATTAATGGCTCTCCTCGACCTGCAACCGTCGTCTTGGTCAGATCGTTCTTCTGCACTGTGGTCTCCTCCATAATGGCCATCGCCTGTGTCTGTTTCATTGTCCGTACCTGTTACTTTGCCAACAATAAAAATATACGCGGTCGTGGCCCTCATCTTGTTTCAATACACGTAGTTGTCCGCATGTAAATCTGGCCATGCCTTCTCCTTGACGCAATAAATTTGAAACACGCGCCCTTCACAACTGTCATGCTACACGTGGCCGTCCACGTGTCAAACTCGGCCTTGCTCGACCGTCCGCTTGTTCTCTTTTGGGCCTTGCCCTGCTCTCTATCTTCTCTAACTTCCGTAGTTATCAAATGTTACGCCACGTGTCGGCCTTTGACTGGCCGCGATATCATGATAGGTCATGATATCGCGACCTATCGTGATATCGCGACGGCACCATCCCCTCTGCCTTTGCGTTGAACAATCGTCGCGATATCGCGACGTCGCGATATCGCGACGGCACCATCCCCTCTGCCTTTGCGTTGAACAATCGTCGCGATATCGCGACGTCGCGATATCGCGACGGGACTTCACTGCTTACCTTTGCCTCGAACTATCGTCGCGATATCACGACGTCGCGATATCGCGACGGGACTTCACTCCCACCTTTGCTTCGGACTATGGTCGTGATATCGCGACGTCGCGAATCGCGCATGCACGATATCGCGACGTCGCGATATCATGACAAAACTGGCTCAAGCCCCGCCAAGCCTTTTGAGGTCACGATTTCGCGACCCCTCCCCATGCTTCAAGAAACTTGCCCTCTTTGCTCCACAAAACTTCCCCCCTTGGAAAACACCAAAAATAAAACAAATGCAAGGTACTTAGAAAATTTAAAAACATTTTTGGAAGATGCAAGATTGCTCTACGGTTACCGGATGCTCCTGCATCAGATGTCCCTTAATGTAGGCGGGCTTCTTTGTATGTGGGCCACTTTCAGGTTGTTGTTTGTTGGTGTTCTTCTCCTTAAAATCTGTAGAATTATGAAAGAAACTTGCAAGAAGGGGTCAATACATTGGGGGATTGCCTTAGTCTATTTATAAAGATGAAATGATTGTAAAATCATAATAAAACATGAAATAAATTATGCAAAAAGTAATAATACAATAAAATGGAGCTTACCACCCAAATCTGGAGTGATTTGGGGTCTGTAGACCCAATTCGCTACCCAGGGGGAAAACTGAGGTCGGATTCACGGGGTAAGGGGCGATCTAAGTTATGATGCCTCTTCTATAAAATCCTTCTAGTGGGTCAAATCCTATACAGCTGGGGTGCCTCTATGTATCTTTGAAATCCGACTATGTGCATTGGGAAGTGACTGTTCAATGTTGGTTTTTCATTTTAGTAGAGTAACTATGCTTTGTTGAATTTGGGAATCAAGAATTAATTAGGGGTTTGGGACCCATTATTTATAGGCAAAGGCAAGGTGCAGGGGGGTGTTAGATAGACTAAACCTAGGTTTTATTCTGACTAGGATTAGGTTAAGAAATGCTATGTGGCAAAATCACATTCCTCAATGAGAAACATATCATCCTCACACATGTGTGAGGATGGATTAGGGCTAATCCTGATTTGGAGTTGTTTAAGCCAATTTAAGACATGATTAAATAAATATCTCAACAAACCCTAATCTCACACATGTGGGAGGATGTGATTAGTGCTAATCAAGATTAAGGGTTCTTTTAATCAAATTTACCCTAAACGATGACTTAAGTGAAGTCAACATTAAATTAGAATTTAGGTATTGACTTATTAATTATTTTGGTCAACTAATACCTTGTGGGGGCCTCAATTGTGTGTGAATAGACCATTGAATGATATCCCAATGTGTCGGATGTAATTTGGAAGGCTTATGAGGGTTTAGGACCTAAAATTTGATGAAGTAGTATATGGGAGTCTACACAATGCTATGACAATCTATGGCAATCTACACATGACTACAACCATCTATACATGACTACGCATGACTAAAACAATCTACGCATGTCTAGGATGATCTACAATAGTCTATGTTGGTCTACGATAGCCTAGGGGTACCTAGGATGACCTATGTAAACCTACAAGTGTCTATAAGGATCTACAAGTACGTAGGTATCACAGTGTGCGATTTTTGGGTGTCTACTTTTACCCCTTTTGTACTATACTATGTAGAACACATTTTAATACAAACATGTGAAGGGTTTGTGCAGAAGGAAAAGGGATAGAAGGAGAATGGAATCCAATAAAATGGTATATAGCCGCTCGAAGCATGACCATACAAATCAATCAAGTATCCAGGGAAAAAAAGATAAATAATGAAATCTAATCGAAGGTATGTAGTCACTCGAAGCATGACCATACAACATCAACTTGATGTCCACAAGGAAAGAAGAGAGGAAGGAAAGAAGGAAAAGAGGAAAGAGATAAAAACAATGTTGGTAAAGGAAAATGAATTATTATGAATGCAATGATGTGATTTTGCTGAGTTCGTATGACATCTTTCAATGCCATACCAGTTGCTTGAGAACAAAAACTTTTGACTACTTTGCTTTTATGACTAGATCAGCGTGGTCCAAAAGTATGATTAGGACAAAAGCCTAACTAAATATTTGTTGTTGATTGATTTATGAGAACATGGTGACAAGTGTCAAACCATTTGAGTTAGTTTAATATTTGGATCATCAACTCGTGACCATATCAGCGTGGTCGTGAAGTCCATTTACAAATGTTACGCTAGGATTAATCAAATATATCATCTGTTATGTATTTGATGTACATGAATGCTAGATTAACTTCTACATGGCAATGCGTAACTCTCCTGATGTAACCCATGTCTATTTGGGATTGATATTATTTCGTATGATAATATTTAGCAAAAAAAATTGTAGACAAATGCGCTAACCATGCTTTTGGATTTTTTATGTTGTGATTGCAGGTAGATCTAACTTTAGATATGAATATCCCCTCAAATGAGGAATCCAAAATGATGTGAATGAAGTGTGATGAATGGATGATGTAGTGATTGATAAATAAATATTAATGCATGATGATTATGAATGCAAATGAAGTGAAAAGACAAGTTTTGAAGATTCCTATGGTTTTATGAGACAAATGCCTGCTTTTCTAAGGTTTTGGGGGTGTTTTGGGATGTTTTGGCTGAATTCACCACTAGAGGGTGAATTTGAGAGGCGAATAAGTGATAAATGCATATTTAAGCCCTAATTTGCTTGGAATGGGCTCATTTTGACTTTACATGACGATGAAAAGTGATTTTTGAAAGCATCCAATGGAATGAGGAGAGCAAAAGTGATGATTTTGGGAGAGATAGTGACGAGGGGATGCAGAGCAGCTAGCAGTAGGCATGGGGACCCATCGGTAAGTGTTATTTTGCTTTGTTTTTGTTTTTGTTTTAATTTTCCCAGGAAACGTGAATGAGGGAGGGGAGGTTTTCATCTCGATTTAATTTTTTTTTTTAATTTTTAATGGAAATTTGAACATGTAGTGGTAGACGAGCCAAATGGCTACCCAAAAATATGATCCATTTCAAAATTAGACTTGTTTTGTCATTAATTTTATTAGGTAATGGGTAAAGTCAATATGAAGTTTGACTGTCAGTTTTTGAAGTAACAGTGTACTGACATTAACATGTTTTTACATTTTGTCTGCTAAAGTAGGAAATGGTTATATCGTTATGCGACTGTTATATTTTTTTGACTTCGTTTGATGTGAGTTTTGAATTTGTCACTTTAAGGAGTAATATATCAAACCTAGACTATTAGATTTGACATGTTAGGCGTAAAATTTTGGAAAACCGATGAAAATTTCATCATAGAAGGGTAAAATAGGTGTCCAAAAATGTTATTTGTTTTTATGGATGACTTTTTTGGCCTACCTTTGATTTGTGTGCCAAGGTGTAGAGTAGTGTTAAACTAAAAATGAGCTATAGAGAGCCCGATTTAGACTATACTCGACGTTTGTTTCAAATTTCACCGCTAAGTGGGCAAATGGGTATATAAAAATATGACTGTTATTTTTATATTGTGTGTCTAGATGTGTGTTCGGTTTTGGTGTATTTATGACAGAGTTGACTATTAGATCTGTGTAGATTGGTATGTTGTTTTTAAATTTTGTCAACACATTTATCGATAAGTGGGCAAATGGGTATCCAAAAGTGATATTTGTTTTTGTAGATGCCATTTTTTAGTTTATGTTTGATTTGTGTGTCAATTAATTGGTAGTTATAGATTTGAAATGGGTTGTTGGGAGTCCTAATGATGTTGTTTGTCATGTCATTTCAAAAAATTTCTATGAAATTCCAAAATGGGTGTCCAAATGTGTGACTGTTATTTCGATGTGTTTTATTGTGTGTTTTATGCATTATTTTGCTTTGAAATGTATGCCAAATTAAATAGGTTTAATTTGAAAATTATGAGTGATGCAGTTTTGTTTGATTGGATTGATTAGATTGTTATGTGGATTATTCATGTCTATTTTATTGTGTTTTGGATAGGTGAAGATGTTTGAACCCCATCATCGGGTGAGGAAGTTTAAGGAGGGTTTCGAGGAGTTGATGAAGACTGAGGATGAGTTACGGTGGTTGGATGACATACATTTTTGAGGTGTGTGGGAATGTAAGAGCATCCACACAAATAGAGCTTACATGTTTGTGTTGTGTGAGCGGTGGGATGCAAATCGAGACACCTTTGATTTTTGTACTGGGGAAATGACCATTACACTAGAGGATGTGTATCAGATTTATAGACTTTCGATCGAGAGTGTTCGTGTGAGAGCAACCGTAGATGATAGGAAGGAGGTTGTATTGGAGAGATTCTTTGGGGCTGATTAGAGAGGTATTGATGTTTCAAATATAGATTACGAGTGGTTGTGGGTACGGGATAAGATATCAGATTGGTAGTGTGTGGTGATGATGATGATCTCTATGTATGCTCTACCTGATAGTTCTAGGTTTCTATTTACCTCGAACATGTTAGACTTGGTTAGTGACATCATGGAGCATAGGGTTGTGTTCGCTTGGGCACCTACATTGTTGGCTCAAGTCTATCGAGAGTTGTATGAGGTTGTTCGAGGTAGGAGGACAAGATTGAGTGTAATCCCTTTGCTGCAAGTATGGGCATGGGAACACATTGTTATTGAGAGGCCACATCTATTACCCCATACTATGCATGTTGAGGGCAACTAGGATTTTCCCTATACTTTGATATGGAGCACAGTGGATGAGCAGGATATTAAGAGACTGCATGAGGGTGACTCACTATTTTGGAGGGGTAATTTTGGGGATGCTACTCCTGATGATATTATGTGGAGATCTTGGTTGGGTCGATTGATTTGGTATGAAGACGATGAGAAGCTACGGGCCATCAGATAGGGTAGATGGTTGGTGGGGAGGTATACTTAGTATATTGAGTATTTTCAATTTGATCGAGTGAGGAGGCAGTTTGGTTTACAATAGGATGTTCTAGGGTCTCCTGTGATTTACTTCAGGAGGTAGGGTGATAGAGAAGAATGACATGTGGTGCCACCATAGGTTGGAGAGAGGGATCCTCCTATGGATATCCTAGCTATGGGGGATGTTGGGATGACTCCAGCATTTGATGTATGGTGGGATTGGTAGAGTTGGGTGCTTTATAGGGGCGTGGTTGATTGGTGGGTGGCACCTAATGTTGGGGTACCTCCATCAGTGGGGAGGACAGGTAGGAGAGATCAGGCTGAGGATGTGGTTTTTGATGTAGAGGAGGTTACTCTACGACACTCATGACACATATTGGGTGGTGGAGTGAGCACCTAAGATGTGAGGGTGGAATAGGTGGTTGAGGATGTTGAGGTAGACGAAGTTCAAGAAGATGTGGATGCTGGTATGAGATAGACCATTGGAGCTGAGGCAGATGGAGGTGTGATACTCTTGTGGGTGACGTACATGACACCATTGACATTGCTGTATTTGTGGATGTGACACAGTAGATTCCTATTGATATCCCCATGAGGGGGGATGTAGCAAATGAGGCATAGGTGCTACAGGATAGAGTCCATTAGTTGGCAACTGAGGTGGAGCAATTATGGGTTGATATGGTCAAGAAAAGGACCGAGACGTAGCAATTGAGGGTTATGGTGCTGAGGTAGGCTTAGACGATTACAAACCTAACTGGTCAGCTGGGTGTGAGACTTCCCTAATGGTGTATGGTATTCCTCTTCTTGAATATACATAGGTGGTGTCATAGTCTAGGACACAGTCATGAGTGTAGGTGCCATCTCATTAGAGTCAGTGGAGTTTTGCTCTGATAGTAGAGGTTGGTGTGAGAGTTGAGGTACAGGATCCACCTACCGTGGAGCAGCCTGTAGTAGATCTAGTTCCATAGATCTTTGGAGAGTCTAATAAGGTAGCAAAGAGGCACATGAGCCAAGAGGGGCATGGGGAGACTCGTGGTGATATTTAGGAGTTATATCTTTGGTTGTAGCCTGTGGTAATTTTGGATATTATATGTGATAGGCATGGTCCCAGGTTGTAGCCTTCAGGTATTTTTGGATGATGATGATATATATATATATATACCTCTTGATTTTGGTTGTTATATATACATATGTTGTTTTGATGGTTTGAAGTGTATTTTGTTTATATTTGCATAGATAGCACAATATAATTCGTAGGTATGTATGATTAGTAGATACATGTGTGTGAATGGTTTAGATCTATTATCGTTATTTCATATGGATGAATTGTAGAATGTTATGCATGATTGTGTTTCGAATGTAGTGTGATGTGATATCGAATGTGATGTTGTAATGAATGTACATAGAATAAATGCAATGTTATAATATGATTTTGAAATGTGTGTAGCATGAATGCATAATGTAAGTTAATTGTATGAATGTATGTAATACAAATGCATAACTATAAGGTGTAGCAAATATATATGACATAGATGCATAGGTGCATGTATGGACTTACTAAAATGCACCAAGGAAGCACTTGTATCATGGAATTTACCTATATGGATGCGATCCATTCCATGATTTTATGGACAGTGGATAATGTAAGGCATGTGTAATGGTTTTGACTAACATAGTTATGACAATCAAATCTCAAACCCTTAGCTATACAAGTTTTGTGGCAACTTATAACATGATCGGGCTGGTTCAAAGTCTATCTTGGACCTATGTGTGTGAATGTGTAAGGTTCATTTATCCATTTTGAGGGAGGTAGGATTAACCTGTTGTAGATGCTACCATACTAGCTAGCTCATCCATCCACAATAGTGATCTCTACAAAAGTGATATGCTAATGTAAGAGATGTGTTGTCACCTGTAAGACTATTCCACTGGTAGGCAGGCTCTTGGAATCATCCCATGGTGTTATGTTGAACCTAAGGACCAAAGGAAATAAGCATAACATGTGTGATATCAAGAGGTATTTCCTTTTGTTTTTTGTCCCTGTTCTAGTGTTAACCTATCTAATTGTGGTAGTGCTCTTTTCGTTTCTTTTCTTTTTTCTTTTCTTTTTTCTTTTTTTTGCTCTTTTTGTATGGGCGATGAAGTTTGTTTTCTACCCCGTTATTTAATTTTTCTTGTGCTTGATCCCTTTGTTTATCCCTAGGTCGTATGTTCACCATGCAGGTGATAGGACGAGTAGGATATAATGTTAACTATATGGTGATATCTACTGAAGATGTCCTCTTTCCTAATCTCAAAATTGTTAATGTGTAACCTATTGTGAGCAATTCATGAGAGAAGTTGGACCAGCCTAAAAGACCATAATAATAATGTACAAGACTCAGTAGCTATGGGTGACACTTGATTGCCCAAACTATAGAGTAGTAAAAATTAAACACGACACCTATGTATACCCTGATCCTAAAAAGGGGGAATGGACATCCAGGTGGTGATGCTAACAAGTGCATGTATTATTCTTGTTGAGGCACATTTTGGGGGAGAATGTATAAACATGAATTAAAATTTTAACTATAAAACATATGAATATGTGCAATGAATGTAACTATAAGTCATGCAAGTGGAGGAATGTGATATTTACAAGAAGAAATTTATGTTGTGTAGAAGGAGAATTTTAGAAGAACCTATTTATAGATGAGTAAAGTGTGTAATGATGACAGAAAGTGTGATGCTATGATCATGGTTACCCCAAAATGTGGGGTGTGTGTGTGTAGTAGATGTATAAGTTGTGAGCTATATAAGTGTATGTAATAGTTACCAATAAGAAGGAAGATGTGAGTGTGGCATGTATAGGTGGAAGAAGTGAGAAGAAATAGGCATTGGTAACCAATCAAGGAAAGGGGATCACCAACGATCGACAAAGATAGAAGAGAAGAAACGAATAAACATATGTAAGAAGTAGAAGAATGAGATATAATAAGACGAGTAACTAACACTACTATCGGATGAAATGGCATAGATACAGGCGGAAGTGGGATGGTGAAGTGATGACATGGCTAGAATTACGACTGGAGCCATAGTTGGAAATGTTATGAATATAGTGGGTGGGTGTTGTTAGGGTACTATGGGGTGGTAAAGTATTGGGAGTGGTGCAACGTGGAGGACTAACAAGTCAGCTAAATGGAAAAGAATGCTCTGATGATGGGCTACGCTCATCATGCAACATGTTGTGCATTAGGGTTTTGAATTATCTACACTCTTCGATATCATGACTTTCCTGGTGATGGTAAATATAAAATTGATTCTTGTTGTAGTTGCATGGTTTAGGACATGAGGGATCAATAGGTCGAATCTCAGGTAGGTCAATAAGACCCTGATGCATAAGATGATGGAACATTTTGGAAAGGGGCGTGTGTGGAATAGGCATAGGATAGACATATGGATATATTGGTGGTGAGAGAGGTCTAGGTGAAATATGATCTGGTAATGGAGGCATGGGTCTAGATTTTGGCATGGATCAACTCTAGGGTGATTCCATATCAGGACCTTCTTGGGTGGGAATCTAAATTTTAATTTTAATTTTGAATTTACTACTTTGTTTATTGTTGGGATTACTCTTTACTCGTGGTTTTTCCAACTCAAATTTTAGGCAAAAATATGAGTTTAAATATTAAATTTTGGTTTTCGATATCATCCCATCGAGACCATATTCCTATTGATTAGATATTTCTTGTACAGGTTTGGGATGACCCTAGTGGCATGTCCTGACATTCCTTGTTGGTCTATGGACCTGATGGTTTTTGTTATCACTTTGTAATAAGGTTTTGAGGTCCTTTCAAAACTCGCATTTCAATCCAACTACCAAAAAAAAGTAAACATAAATTTGACATAAATATTCAAATTTTAGTTACAAAATAAACAATATTTACCCTCAACATGAAAGGTAATCTCAATCCTATTAAAATTGAATAGAAAAATGACAAGAAGTCATAATGGACTCAAAATAAATCTAGAAAATTTTAGTTTCAACAACTAAGGAACACAATACATAGACACTTTGCACCTTTGTCTTAGATTTCTAGCACTACAAATACTCTACTTGGTACTTAGTCACTCAAACCCAAGTAAATAAATATGCATAAATCACACATGTAGAGAACTCTTCAATTTCTAGGATTCCCCCCTCAAATGGTTACAATATCATCTTTCTATAGACCCATTTTCACCAACTTATGAGGATAAAATTTACTATGAACAAAATATTATTTTTCAACATATGTGGGAAATTTCACTCTAGATAAAATCAACTTCAAATAAAATATTATTCTTTAATATGCATGGGACATTGTAATTATAGATAAAATCAAATTTTAATAAAGTATTATTTTTTTATATGCATGGGAAATTGTAATCTAGATAAATCCAAATCTAGATAGAATATTATTTTTTTGGTATGCATGGAAAATTTCAATAAAATAAAGATAAAATATTATTAGTTTTTAAAATATAATTTCCTATGAACCCTAAGGTGCTCCTACATCATATACCTAAGGTACAAAAACATGATCCCTTGCTCATGGAACTCCTATGACTAAAATTGTCTTTTGCTCAAAAACAAAAACAAAATATTCTTCAAATAACCATTCATCCTCTGTAAACCCTTTTCCTTTTCATATTACCAAATAATATTTATAATCTCTACTTTTTATCTTCTTCATAATCCTTTCCTAGGCTATTTAATCAATTCCTTCCCTAATTTTCTCTAGAATTTGGTCGATCCAATCATCAATGTTTTAAACATCCTCATTGTTTGTAGAAACACTATTATTACCTATGTATGGGTGCAAATTAATGATATTGAAGGTTGGTAAAATATATATCCTTGGTGGAAGACCAACTTCATACACATTATTAGAGAATTTATCCAAAATATTTCAAGGGCCAATTTTCTTGTATTTCAATTTATTAAAGGTCTCATTGAGAAACCTCTCCTTCTATAGAAATACCATAACTAAATCATCAATCGCAAATGACTCCAATATTTTCTCATTAGCATTTTTATTCTATTTTAAATTACCCCTTTAAATCTACTTTTTGATTTTCTCATATGATTGTCACATATATTATGTGCTCTTTGGCCTTTTCCATTTTTCTGCCAATAACCACCTTTATCAAATCTATAATACTATTTGGAGATCTTCCATAGACAATATGCAATAAGAAAGAGCAAATTGACTTGTTAAATAAATTATTGTATGTGATTTATTCTTAGGAAAGGATCATATCCCACTTAGTAACTCTATCTCCAACTAAACTTCTAAGTAGATTCTTGAGACTCCTATCAACTACCTCTATTTTTCATTAGTTTGGGGATGATGGGAAGAACTAAAATCTAATATAGTACCTAATATTTTCCATAATATCCTCTAAAAAATAACTCATAAAGATAGAATCCTTATAATATGTAATACTTATAAGCAAACTAGGCAACCTTACCACATCCTAGAACAATAATATAGCAATATTTAATGTATCATTAATTTTCTTAATGGTATAAAGTGATCCATTTCGTAGAAATTTTCCACTACTACAAAGATACTGCCATTTTCCTTTTGATTTACATATAATCCTAATACAAAATCCATACTAATATCTTCCCATGGTTCATATTAAATAGGAAATGGCTTATACAACCCTATGTTCCTACTATTGTCATTTTCTAATTGATAGATTCTATATTTAGTAGCAAATTTATCTATATTCTATTTCAAACTATGCTAGTAATATTTCTCTTTTAACTATAAAAGATTTTTATAATTTACAAAATGATCACTAGAACCCCCTTCATATATTTTCCTTGTGAGGTTCTTCCTCATAGTTCCTTAGGGTATACATAATTATTGATTTTTAAACAAAAATTCTTCTTGATTAAAGAAATCCTGATAGACTTTAGCATCTTGGCACACCCTCTATATCTTAGCAAAATTAGGATAATCCTTGTATAAATCATTCAAGTAATCAAGTCCTATTACCTCAAACTCCATAGTCTTCAACAATAATATCCTTTGGTTTATTGCATTAGTTACTATATTTGACTATCTAGACCTATTATTCAAAAAAAAAGAGTAACTTTATAGGTATTCAATCCACCTCATTTTTCTCTGGTTCAACTTTTCTTGGTTGTTCATATAATTTAATGCTTGATGACCCATAAAGAGAACAAAATCCTTAAACAAGATGTAATGCCTCCTATTGTCAAATGTATGAATCATGGCATAGAAATATTGGTCATAAAAATACTACTTCTATATTACCTCAATTCATTTCTTACTGAAGAAGGTATATTAATATTTTCACTACAAGGGATAAACTTCTATCTAGAAGAGAAGTTTGAACAAGACCATTTATCAATGTTAAACAAATAAAAGGTATTGAAACTCCCTCCACATACCAAGTAGCTAATTTGAAGAAGACACCAATAAGGGGTAGTCTATGCTAGATACTGTTAGCATGATCAAAGATCCCCACACCACAAATAAAATTCATTCACCTAGACCAGAACAACAAAGAATCATAGAATTTCCAATGGTGACTAAGCCATATCCCACCATCAATAGGGGTCCCAAAATACTGTGGTGGTACTTAAAAGGGTTTTATTGATGGTAGGTCCTTTATTAACTTTGTTATCCTTTATTCATTTTCTAATCTAATAGGTGGGTTCCAAAATTGGGTTATCCTCTTTTGTTAATTGGGTTGTAGCACTCCATACACCTAGGTGTAGTTTCACAATGGCACAAGCAGTGTATTTACAAAGAAATATTCAAGGGACAAAGAGGAAAAAGGACATGGGGGATAGGATGAGTCAATTAAGGAATCAATAGGATTTCCAAATCTTGTTGATCCATATATGTATCACCTAGAGGAATCATGGCAAGAGATGTAGGAAGAGCATGTACAAGCCACACCAAACCAAAAATGTGCCCACCAAAATATATTTGATGGAACCCCATGCAAAGAAGTCTTTAGTGGGGCAGTAAATAGAAGAAGGAAGGCAACATCAAATGTGGAATCAAATAGACTAAGAGGCCAAAAAGGAACATAGAAATGAAGATATTAGGTCAACTAGATCATTGGAGGAAAGTTTTAGGACCAAGACATTGCGAAAACCTAGTGGGCTAATATAAAGAGGAAGAAACATACCTAGACAAGTTAAAAATTAGAATAAAATGAGGCTACAACCACCAAATAAGGATCCCATTGATAAAATCCACCACCCAAGCTTGATTTTCCATGAGATATGGTGGGTTCATTAATGTCACCTCTACAAGAGGATTATATTGCCCATAGTAGCATTTAAGATGATTTGACCCCCTAATTAGCTTTGAATCTCCCAAAAATAAATGTAACTCAACTCCCCTAACTTAGTATCTAAGAATGATGAAAGAACTCCTACCCGTAGCCATTTGGGGAGAATATTGAATTTTTAATTTTGATGTAAATATTATAAATATCCATATTTGGGACCAGCTAAAATAGGTTGAATTGTTGTCATGCCTAGTATATATCCTTGAACAAATTTTCTCTCATTTTTTGGTTCTATTTATTAGTCTATACTTGATCCTTGTGTCACCATATGTATACGCCATCGAGCCTATTTCAATTATATATTATTGTAATGGAACTTTAATATAAGTGCAAGGATCTATGGATACTTCAAATTATGTATTGTTCTTTATATTCATATGTCTTTCTATGAGGGGCTATGACTCGTATTTGTACTAGTTTTAATAGGATATATTTCAGTTTATAGTCACATGTGGTTGAGACTATGTTCATTTTAGCTATTGTGTTTTGATGAATGTGTTCATTAATCCCATTAATATGAAATATGGAATCTATAATATTTGGTTAATTGCTACCCACAGTGTAGGCTAGTTAGGCTAGTTAAATTTTGTTGTTTTATCTCTTTTCCCCTTTCCTTGGAAATATCCTAGTAGATTAAAGTAGCTTAGGGAGAAAGGTTGGTAGAAAAACATCAAATATAACATTCAAACATGGATATAACCTTGGTAAGTCACCTACCAAAGTCTAGATCAAAGTTGTAGTGGGAACCTTTATCTTGTAAGCAAAAGTATTCACCACCTATAAATCTATTGTATTAGAAAATAAAATAGAATATGAACAAAGTGGTAGACATTAGACCAATAGTTTCATGAGATTAGAAACCATCACAAGGTATAACATAAGATTAAACTCTTAGTTACTTTCACCCCCTCTCAACTTTGGTAATAGACGAAGAGGTTGATGATAAAATATGTTTACCCCTCAATATCTTAACCAAAGAAGGTTTATAACATGGAAAAATAGAGAGACCATGTGGCCTCCAATAGTTCTAGCCACTCGGGATGAGATTATAGCCTCCATGATAAAATATTTACCAAATTTCATTGAAGAGGATGGAAAAAATAAAAATTAAAATCTACAATACATGTTTAACCTATGAACTCTCTATAATATTGGATAACAAAATGTTATGCTAAGGCTTCTAGCAACATCCTTCTAGGAAAAAGTATAAGAATGGGACATCTCACTCATCCTTATTTCATTGTTGACTAGGACCAACTTGTAAACCTACTCATGGATAGATTTTGGGAGAAGATAGATCTATATTAGAGTAGTTGGAAACTATCAAAAGGACTCACATGGAAACTATGGATAACTTTACTACTAGATTCCATAAATCTTGGTATAGAATCCTGAAGGAAATACTACCTATATTGTTGGAATATATTACATTATTTGGTTATTTCTAATGTACCATCATGGGTACATATTTATATTGTGAGTTTATTAGGATTTAAGTAGTTGATTAAAGAAATGTAATAAATGAACAAGTGTTACAATGTGCAATGATGTAAATATGCATGCAGTTCACATGTACATGAGTCCTTAGAATAGAAAAGTGAGGTGTCATGGGAATGTGGAAGGCAACGAGGCATATATCATTATAAATAGCCCTTCATATAATAGAAGTAAAAGAGAATTTTGGAATGCAAGGTAGAATAGTAGTAGATACAGTGTAGATCACTTTTGCAATATGGAGAGGTAGTGATCTCCATTGCATAGCATTGTATATTTTTTAAGCTTTCATTAATAGTTATTTCTTGAATACTTTCAAAAGTTTCTTATCATATTTTCATGCATATTAGTTAGTCATTTCCATAGTTATAACATTGCATGCTTATTTTCATTCTTGAGGTTGCACTTCCTTTAAGTTTATAGCTTCAAAAACTAATAGTGGTATCAGAGCACTAGGTAAATCTATAGGAAATAGAGAAAGCCACAAGAGAGATTGAGAGGAGATTACAAATCTCATTTTCATAATTTTTAAAATTGTATTTGGCTAGAGTTTTTCCATAGAGTTGTAGAAAAACTTGTGAAGACTAGAAATCAACATTAATTCCACTAGATTGATAAATCAACTAGTGAAGATTATTTTTTATAAAATTATAGAAATTCTTATTATAATTTACTAATACTTTGTTGGAGAAAAAGAAAATTCAAAGAAATATAGAAAACTTCCTACAAGAGTTATGAAGAATATCTTCTTTGGAATCAATACAGTACCTAAAGCAACAAGTTGGAGATTAAATAGTAGAAAGGTCTCATTGAAATATTTGAAAAATAAAGACTTCAAGTTTGATATTGAGGAGATATCTAGTGTCCAAGGAAGCCACATTGAATACTAATCAAGGAGGAGGTCCTAGAAAGAATGCCACATTTAAGGAGGAAGAGACTCAAGGAGAAGAGTCTTAGTGAATATTGAAGATTGGTGATCTCCATTGAAGATTGAAAACTTCACATTGAAGAAGATACCCATAGGAGGTCCCATTGAAGAACTTCCATATTTGGAATATTTAAGATAGATAAGGACTAGCAAAAATCCCATTGCAAATTTTAGAAGTAGTAGATTTCAAAGATCCTAGAGGGAGATCTCATTGCCAAAATTCTATAGCTGAAGGCTGAAGAAAAGGTCTCATTGGTAAGATCAGAGAAGCTACAATAATGAAGAACCTATAGAAGAGGTCTCAAGAAGAAACAAGGAGAATGCTTGGAGAGTCTCATTTGAGAAAGCCATTGAAGTAGTTCCTAGGAGAACTCATTGGAGAAGATCTGAGGAGAACTCAAGGAGAATTTTTTAATAAAGAACTTGGAACAATTATCGCCATCTGACAAAAATCCCAAGAGAGAAGGATTTGGAAAGAAGCTTGCAAAATATTTGGAATAGAATAGCGAAGACCTCAAGATAGTAATAATATTGAGAAGAAGACCATTAGATAGGCTAAGATTGAAGTTATAATTTGACAAGGAGGTTGAAGGAGAAAGGAGATAGAGAAGCCACCAAATCTAAGAGATTTGGGGATTTCCATTGAAGGCTTGAAGGTTATTTCAAAGATAGGAGATTTTATAGTTTCTACAGCAAATTACTAAAGAGTTCTTGAAGAAAAACTTAGCTACAATTTGGAGGAGTTACCTACCAAATTTTTAAGGTTCAAGGAAATCATTTCAGTGAAGATATTGACTATGAAAGAGTAGTAATTAGGACAATATTACTAGCTACAAAAATTTAGACTAACAGAGTCTATTCCGAAGAAGAATTAAATACACTGAACTATAGTATTGGGTAACAAGTTAAAGTCTCTAAGCTACAAATAGGTGAGCTAAAGAGTTGTTTCGGATAGCCTATAATAGTTACAATTTCATCTACTACTAGGCAATATTTAGGTGATTCAAATCACCAACATCATCACCATATACAAAGGTAGAAAAGGTATGCAACTAAGGTGCAAAAGGTTCATTAGTTGAACTCTTATATTTGGTTCCTTATTAAGTTTATTGAGCACCAATTTCAAGGTTTAGAGGTTGCATAAATAAGTTTTAATTTAAAGTCTTCAAGGTAGTGTAGAAGTTATAGTCTACAAGGTTCAAACCTGCACATAAAAATAGAAGTTAGATATATTTCAAGAGAAATAAAAATATCAACTATCTATTGTCTATTCCAGTAAAAGAAGACTCTATTAATTTGCATATACTATAGTACAAAATATTATTGAAAATCTTGTAATTATCAAAGTAAAAGTATCCAAGCAAAGAAAAAATTACCAAAGGTTAGAAGGCAATATTGACTCTAACTTATATCAACTTGTACAGGAAGTAGAAGCCACCATTTTGAGAAGCCAAGAGATTCATTTTAAGAGTATATGGGTGTAAATGTCTATATCATTACATTCTACATTTACAAATCACTTCACTTAGACCACTCAGTAGAGCTCTAAAAAGTAAAGGATTTTCAAGGAAAAAGGATATAGTTTGGATAGCATCAACCTACAATCATCACCTAAGCAATAAAAAATATTAGTTACAATAAGAAGGAAGTAAGAAAGGTGAAAGAAAAAGGTAGGAGAAATAACTACACTAAGGACATCAATCCAAGTACGTTCAACATCTAAGAAGCCTTTGGTGAAGGCAAGATAAGGTACACCTAAAAGCCTTTGATGATAAAGCAAGGTACCTTTCATATTTGGTAGCCTTTGGTGAAGGCAACACATGGAAACATAGAAATTTCTATCTCTAAGAAATAGAATCAAAATACACATCACATCTGTGTAGGAATCATAGGATGTAGTCTCTATTCTACCCATGTAACAGTGCTAGAAGTAGCATTGTTGGAACTTAGACTAACCTCCATTTTGCCCACGTGATTACATTGACTTGCACCAAAGCAAGCATTCCATTTGTCTTGGGTATACATCATGGAATTAATTACAGGATGTAAGGTAAACTCAGAAAGCCTACATCATCAAGATAAAAACTAGATACATCAAACTACAATAAGGATTAACAAGTTTGAATCAGTTTCAAGGATGGGTTACTCACTGCCTGAAGCCACCGCATAGACTTGGTTAACACTCAATAGAAGCATTAGAATAATAGATATCATATATATATATCATAGAAAAATTTGAAGAATAGCTATCATATCTTTGCCATAGAAGCATTGGAAGTATAGCAAGAAGTGCAATGAACAAGCATTAAGTAATCGAGACTAATATGTTGAATAACCTAAAGGAAGTTAGGGCACATTGGTGAAGGATACACACCACATGGAAGAAGGTGTTTCATGCAAGCAAGAGGGAAGTCACCACATCATTGAAGATAACTTGAATGCATAATGAAGAGGAATTACTTGAGTGATAACATCATTTGTATAATGCTCTCAAGGAAGCATTGGTTATAGATAGAGATATTGAAGAAAATAGTTAAGTCTCCTAACGTCATTTGTCATAGGAATTGAAAGAAGGTGCAGTAGATTCATTTTGAAGGGGTGATCATAAAAGGAATGCTTATATAGTGCATTAAAGAAAAATCTAATATTAAAATAAGAAGAGTTGTGAATTTAAGGTAGCATGTAAGACTCTAAGGCAACACGAAGATCAAGGAGTAATAACATAGTGAGTGCATCAAATGGAAGAGAAGTATGCAGTCTAGCATATTTATATTGAAGAAGAGCATGTAATATAGTAATGAAGAGGAGTGATAGGTCTACATAACACCTCAAATTTGATAAGGATTCAATCATCGTTAAGATGCAAGAAATCGAGATGATTACAATCAGTTTGTAAGTCAAAATTAAGCACTTGGAAGGTAAGAATTATCATCATATATATTGCAAGTTCAAAGGTGAAATTAAGGCATATACATTAAGGTTGATATCTATTAAGTTTTATACTCTAGGGACATTGAAATATAGGAGTAATAAGGTGTTAAAAGAAACCCTAGAAAGCATATTGATTGCCTTAAGAAAGAAGTAGAAATTAGAAGCATTTAAATATTTATTATTATTGCTTCAAACATTTTTAAACCATAAACAAGGAGATATAAGAATAATTTGTAGATACTTAGTCTTTATAAATTTCTAACTTGGGAGATATAAGGAATCCTACATCAAATTGAAATCATAGAAATTTAGAAACTACATTTCACAAAATTTGCAAGAAGCTTTTTATAGCATTAATCAAAAGTTGGAATATTTATTTTATTAGTCTCATACTCAAATTGAATAGACATAGAGAATACAACTTAACTATCTTGAATATATTGAGAATTTCTATCTAACTGCAACATTAATATTTCTACAAGGAGAGATAAAATAGTTTCTTTAAAGAGTTGAATATTATATTAAACTTGTCATCACATTACTAGTGAGACAAAAGGAATTCAAATCAAATATTGAAAGCTGATAATTTTATCAAGACCATAGCATATTATAATCACTAGGGAGTTATAAGGTATTCTACAAGGACCTTCATTACAAAAAATAAATTTATCCTTACAGAATCCCAATTACTTAAAGGGCCAAATTACTCATCATGGAAGAACATAGAGCAAATCTTATAGTTAAAAAACTTTGGGAAATTTTCAATGGAACAATGAATAAACCTACTACAGGTGATACAGAGATTCAAAAATTTGAATAAAATGATGCAAAAGCTCTCATGATAATAAATTTTGCAATCATAGATGAAATACAACCTTATATTAGTACAACAACAATATCTACAGATGCTTGGAAAGCCTTAGCCAAAATATTTGAATGGAAGAATAAAGCCACTATCCTAAATATTCAAACTCTTATATTATTTTTAAATGAATAGTGGTGAAAATATAGAACTTTTTCTAAGGAAGGTACCAGATATTAAAGGAAAGTTATTAACCTTAGATAAAATGTTGAAGATAAATTTATTGTTCAACTCTAAGGGCACTTTCGGATAGCTACAAGCATCTAATTATATTTTTACAAATTCTAAGTAAATATACATATTTTGATGAGTTAGTCAACATTCTTCAAGAATATGAGGTAGGAAATATAGTTAATGATGAAATGACTAACAATGCATTGGTTTCAAAAGATAATTCATAGAAAAATGTTGCATCATACTCAAGAGGACCAAGATCTTGGAATAATAGGCATTGTCAAGTGTGCAGGAAGAAAGGGCATAGTACACTTAACTACAAATTCAATTCCTAAAAATAGTATCAAGGAAATAAAATGAATATTTAAAGTCAATAAAATAGGCCATTTCAACCAAGGCAATATTAGAATTAGTATAATTCTTAGAAACAATAATTCCAGTGGTCATATACTTCTCAGAATCAACCCAATTATCCACAACTACAATATAGAGAAAGAAATCAAAAAGGGCATTTGGTTTAAGATATTCAAGTAACCCAAGAAATATAAGAACACACAGATGAACATGAATTCAAAGAATTTATTGGAAATTTTGAGTAATTATGTTGTCATTGATGTCAAGAGTTAGCTCATCTCAATGCAAGGGAATTGATAAAAAGAGAGTTAAAATATTTATATTTTAAGTCCAAGAGATTTGGTACAAAGATCCACATGGTTCATCAAAAGGTTATTTAAATATCCCGAAGGAAGAAAATACCTAGGGCCAAAAGAAAAAAATATTATAATATTTATTATTATAATATTAAATTTATAAAGATAAAGCCTAAGGTTCAATTATAAAATGTTTATAATATTTATATTATAATTTTTTATAACCCTAAGTGGGTTTGGCGCCAAGAATATTTTCAAATTATTGAAAGTGTGTCGACATCCTAGCATTGAGATAAATTCGTATTTATATGATAATTTTTGGAGGCCAAAGTTATAAGTTTCGATGCGAGCATCGAGTGATTAATGCTAATGGTTAATGTGAATTTCGAATGCACAATCATGTGAAATAAGGATGAAATTTTTTATTTAATAAAAACAAAGGAGAAAGCTTGGATGAATAAAGGGATAAGGTTGTAAAATTCTATCACCAACTAGGTGGTTGGCCTAGCAACAGGCTTGGTAGGGTAAAGGCGTTGGAAAACGGTAGATCCTATGTTCGAATCCTGACAGTAACATTTTGTTCGTTGTTTTAAGAGTAAGGAGGATAAACAGAGGGTAAATAGTGCATTGTGGATTTTTGACGGGGGACCGAAAAACACACGCATACACACTCCTGCAATTTTTCAATTTTCTCTCTATTAAATCTAAAAATCATACATAAAATGCCCGTAGGCTTACAATAGCTAGCTCCCGGCTTAGCTTGACACTTCTACACTCCTGCGTCTATTCCCCGATCCACCATCACAAAAAATACAAAGAAATGGGTTTTTTATAGAGGCCCCCGACCCTCTGAAAACATCTCAAAAATGGGTTCACCAACCCGAATAATGACTCTCTTCGAAACATCCTTCACATAAATCGGCACCAACCCGATTAAATACCCCTCTTCGCACGGTCCCTATCACCACTGAATCTGTCAGATTCTCTGCGCGCCCATCCTTTTTGTCTCCCATGCTTTTTGGTATTTGTTTGCCATTACTGCACTCTGGGTGCCACGTGTCAAATTGGAACGTTCCCCGAAAATATCACCTACTGCGACTTTCTCGCCATCTCTTTCTCTTTCTCTGTCACCTTCTATCTCCGTCGCAATATCGCGACATGTCACGATATCGTGACGTTCTGGCCACCTCGTGCTTCCTGGCACTTTTGGTCATGATATCGCAACATGTCACGATATCGCGACCATTTTGCCTCTGAGCTCTGATTTCTGAAACTTGTCACGATATCACGACCTCATCACTGCTCCCTCTGACTACATCTACACTGTCATGATTTTGTGACATCGCGATATCACGAAATTGCGATATCGTGACCTCCTTGCTGCTCCAATCAACTGCCTCTACGCTGTCATGATTTTACGACGTCACGATTTCACGACCTCCCTGCTCCTCCTCTGTTATGCCTGGTTTGCATCATGATTTAACTACCGCCGCTGACCTCTACCTCTGCCTTGCCTGGACGTCACGATTTCATGATGTCGTGAAATCATGACGTCACGATTTCGCTACAGTTCTCTACTTTCGCCTCTACGCTGCTCTGCTGTCATGATTTAGTGACAGTCGTGATTTCGTGACATGTCACAAAATCGTGACCTTTCCATCACCCTTGCTGCATCACCATTCTGCTATCGCGATTCCATGACATGTCACGATTTTGCGACATGTCATGATTTTGCGACATATCACAAAATCATGACATTTTCCCCACTCTACCTCCTTTGCATTTTTTTGTCATGATTTCCTGACATGTCACGAAATCATGAAATTCTTCTTCCGCCACCTTAGAAAAAGTTTTCTTGCCTTCCTCTTCTGCCTCCTGAGTCGACTCTTCTGAAGTGGCTTTCCCGCAACTGGATGCCTCTGCAGGTGCTGCTGGATGCTCCTACATCAGACACCCGGGGTAAGTGGAGAAGTGATCTTCACTTCGGATGGTCTGGTTGCTGCCTCCTACAACACCTCCAGACAGATTTCTTCACTACTGCATTCTTCTTCTGCAGCCTGCTTCAACTCTTCCTTTTGCACAGAAAAATCTATGTCTTCTTTCGGGCAAGTCTCGGCACTGCTGCACATCTCCGCAGCCTTCTTCAGCTTCTCCTCTTTCTTTCTTTGTCTTTCTTCCCGTATTTTACGCTTCTCCTCTTGCTCCCACAATTTCATTCGGAGCCACTCTTCTTGTAGGGACTTCAACTATTTCTGCAAAGCTATGAATTCTTCTTCTGTCACCATATCTTCCTTGCTATCCCGGCTTCTTCGGGGATGCATTTTTCTCAGCTTTACTCACAAAGCTCAACTGATTTCGGTGTAGCTACCTCACATTCGACGATCTGCTAACACACTCTTTTTTTCTCTCTTAAAACCCTACCATAGATCCTGGTGTAACTGCCTCACATCCAGTGATCTATTACACACTTAGGAACATTAGCTCTGATACCACTAACGGGGGACCGAAAAACACACGCATACACACTCCTACAAAATTTTCAATTTTCTCTCTATTAAATATGAAAATCATACATAAAATGCCCGTAGGATTACAATAGCTAGCTCTCGGCATAGCTTGACGCTTCTACACTCCTACTTCTATTCCCCGATCCACCATCCCGACAAATACAAAGAATTGGGTTTTTTATAGAGGCCCCCGACCCTCTAAAAACATCTCGAAAATGGGTTCACCAACCTGAATAATGACTCCCTTCGAAACATCCTTCACATAAATCGGCACCAACCCGATTAAAGACCCCTCTCCACATGGTCCTTGTCACCACTGAATCCGTCATATTCTCTACGCACCCATCCTTTTTGTCTCCCGTGATTTTTGGTATTTGTCCGCCATTATTGCACTCTGGGTGCCACATGTCAAATTGGAACGTTCCCCAAAAATACCGCCTGCTGCGGCTTTCTCGCCATCTCTTTCTCTTTCTCCGTTGCCTTCTCTCTCCGTCGCTATATCACGACATGTCACGATATCGCAACGTTCTGGCCACCCCGCGCTTTCTAGCACTTTTGGTCGCTATATCATGACATGTCATGATATTGCGACCATTTTGCCTTCGAGCTCTGATTTTTGAAACTTGTCACAATATCGCGACCTCCTCGCTGCTCCTTCCAACTGCCTCTACGCTATCGTGATTTTGTGACGGCGTGATATCGCGACGTCGCGATATCATGACCTCCTCACTGTTCCCTCCGACTGCCTCTACGCTATCACGATTTTGCGACGTCGCGATATCGTGACGTCATGATTTCACGACCTCCCTGCTCCTCCTCTGTTATGCCCAGTTTGCATCGTGATTTCATGACGTCGTAAAATTGTGACGTCACGATTTCACTACCGCTGCTGACCTCTGCCTCCGCCTTGCCTGGACGTCACAATTTCGCGACATCGCAAAATTGTGACGTCATAATTTCGCTACAGTTCTCCGCTTCTGCCTCTCCATTGCTTCGCTGTCATGATTTTGTGACAGTCGCGATTTCGTGACATGTCACGAAATCGTGACCTTTCCATCGCCCTTGCTACATCACCACTCTGTTGTTGTGATTTCATGACATGTTGCGATTTCGTGACATGTTGCGATTTCGTGACATGTTGTGATTTTGTGACATGTTGCGATTTCGTGACATGTCACAAAATCATGACATTTTCCCCACTCTGCCTCCTTTGCATTTTTCTATCGCGATTTCATGACACGTCACAAAATCGCGACGTTCTTCTTCCGTCGCCTTAGAAAAAGTTTTCTTGCCTTCCTCTTCTGCCTCCTGAGCCGACTCTTCTGAAGTGGCTTTCCCGCAACTGGATATCTCTGCAGGTGCTGCTGGATGCTCCTGCATCAATTTTGGTCCTTATGTGGGTAGTTGGACTAACAGCAGTCCAAGGGATGCTAGTGCGCTGGCAGGTGGTAAACGCTATGTTCGAATCTCTATGGTAGTGTTTTTTTGGTAAGCACTATTTAATTTATTAATTGCTAAGGTTGAGGGTTAGGCACATGTGGTTTATCTGATTATTGTGAGCACTATTGACTTTGGGAGATATAAGAGAAATATTTTTGTTAGTATTTGCAATTATTTTTGAAAAAAATTATAATGAAATATTTTGAAAGTGATTTTATGGAGTAATAAGGATCTTTGATAAATTTGTTATGAATGTGTTTTAGAAATTAAGAGGGAGTTAAAAGGTGTATGAGGTATTTTAATTGTTTGTATTTTCTTCATTAAGAAGAGTTTGGTTTTATGATTTAATGCTATAGTTTGAGAAACCAAGAGTGTTGGTGTGGAATTTAATTGGGCACACATGTTAAAGGATTGCTAACTCATAAAGAGGTGTTGTGCTAACCCTTTTATAGTTGCAAAATATATTGTGTGTGAGACATTTTTTTGAAGATATATCTCCATAAGAGCAAACAAAAAGGTATGGACATATCATTCCCTATTTAATATGTTTTTTTGAATGAATATTTCTAAAACATAAGGTGGAGTGAAAAGGATTGTTTGATAAGCATTGTTGGAAATATTTGAGTTAGAACTTGTGCTTCATGGGTGAATGATTTGAGATAGAGTTTGAGAATAAGATTGGGCTTGCATGGTTAAAAGAAATTGAGACATTTGTACTAGAAATTGTGAACTACTTGTACTAATGTTTGAGATAAATTTTGAGCAAATTTAAGGCAAACTTGTGAGCAGGTTAGAGGTATATTTTGAGCATGTTTTACGACAGACTTGTGAGCAGATTTATGAGTAGTTTTTAATAGTGTTAACCAGATCAATGGGGATATAGGTTTCTTATGGAGTGAGATCCATGAACTAGATGGGGAGATAGAGTTCTTCTATGGGGAGAGATCCATGAACTAGTAGAGGAGATGGATTTCTACAAGATCAAGTTCCACAAAATAGAGAAAAGGAGAAAGAGTTCTCCTGTGGAGAGAGATCCACAAATCAGAGTATAGGGGATTGGTGTTTCCTTTGGACAAGAGGTCCATAAAAATTGTAATAGGGAATTGATTCCCAAAATATTTATTGAGAAAATTTATAAGGAATATTTTCTCTGTGGAGTAGCCCACATTGGGTGAACCATGTTAAATCATGTCTCTCATGTGTGTGATGATGTGTGCAATGATTACTACTTTGATATTGTTGATGTTATCATTTGGATTGAAAATTAAAAAAATATATCTTATACTATTCACCCCCCCTCTCAGTATAAGATTATGTTCTTCAATTAGTATTAGAGTAGGTTCCTTCGTGAAAATCCTAACAGATTGAAGGAAGGTCCCACAAGAACATATATGACCTCAAAAAATGGAGAAGATGCCATGATTGACATAAATAAAGAATTTTTTGTTGCTCTTAGAAACTTGGAAAATATTAGAAGGAAGAATTCATGTTTGAAGGATCAAATTCAAGAGGATGAGGAAGCAAAGGTGGAACTTCTACAAAACCTCATAGATCTCAAGGTAAAATTTGAAGAGGGAAATAAAATTGAATAGGATATGTCATAATAGTTAAAGGCAAGAGAGTTAAAATGTGAAATATTGGAGTCAGAAATTGTCTCTATAAGAAAGGAAGTTGAAAAGACTAATAGGAAATTATAGGAAGACATAAGTTAGGAAAACAGAAATAGGAGTCAAGCTCCCAAGTAATAAATACATCAAACAAAGAAAATCTCATGAATTATGCTAATGCATTGGAATGCAAAAACATTAGGAAGTAAGAAGGCAAAGAAGATCCATGGAAAAAATTCAATTATAGGAATAGTAAAAGATGAAGTACATGACCATATTATTCAAGACACTCCAACAGGTCACAAAATATCTTTCATGGCTATTGTTTTTCATGTAAAAAATTTGGTCATAGAGTGGTACATTGCATTGGTTATGTGGAAAATAATTTTGATAGAAATTTCAATTATTTTGCACCTCTCATGAATGATGATATCATATGTTACAAATGTAATAACTTTGGGCACGAGGCCAAATGGTGTAAAATGGTATTTCCTGAATTAAGCAGAAAGAATACAACTTCAAAAATTAGGAGAGAGAGAGAAAAAAGAATAAGATAATGGTATTTCTTTCATTATCCTTCAGCAAGAGGAATGAGTGAGCTGAGGTTTAGCAGGTACAGTGGGAGTGAGGGTTTGAATTTTTTTGGCAGGAATCTCAGCAAAGGTAGTAGAGGTAGAGCAGGTACGAAAGGGGTAGGTGGGAACCTCGAGTATGGATCAAACAAGGATCTAGATAAAGGCGGTCAAGCTACAACATATTTGGAGGCAGGCATCACATGGGGGCCCGACCCTCCTTAGAAAGGTACCCAAAAAAAATATACGAAGGACAATGCGGGTCCCAAGAAGTGTTTGTCTTTTGCTAAGACTCTTAGAGGAAAAATAAAGGAGGTTCTCTCTCTTCTGCCCCTAGTTCCAATAAATAATAAAATTTTAGCCTCGACAAGTTCCATGAGCCCTTTTATTTTAATGGAATAATTCTCCCTGGTAGGCAATTTTTTGGGAGGTAGGTCGGACATGGAGACTATCAAGGCTTGGGCGACGGGTAAATGGTGACTGGTAGGTAGCTTGGAGTTGGTAGCTCTAACTCGAGGGTTCTTCATTATCCATTTTAACAATATGGAGGATGCTAACCGTATTTTAATAGGAGGTCCTTGGTTTCTAGGTAAAAGGAGCATTTTTCTCAGATGGAGTGAATATTTTGACCCTAAAAAGCAAAATATTAACATTACCCCTATTTGGGTTCATCTCCCAAGTCTACATACCCAGTTCTTCAATGAATATTGGCTACAGGGCATAGCTAGAACTATAGGGGACCTGATCTCCATTGACCATGCAACCTTGGCTAGGACAAGGATGACTCATGCACAAATATGTGTAAATGTTAATTTGAATAATGAATTGCCAAGGTTTGTGGAGCTAGAGTATGGAGAATACTATAGAAAAAAGCTGGTAGAATACAAGAACAAACCGATATTCTATGTAGAATGTAAAAATTAAGGACATCTATGCAATCAGTGCCCTAACCTAGAAATGAATAGAGAAAAGTAGAAGCAGGGAATGCTAGACAGAGCAAATTTGAGGAGTTTTCCTAGCAGAGGTGATTTCAATCAGGCAAACTATGTCTACCAAAAAAATAAAAGAGAGGGTGTCGGGTCCCATTAAGACAAAGGAAAACAACAGGTTGTTGGCAACCAAAATACTCAGGTAAGTTCCAATCCTCTAGTTTCAAATAAATTTTCAATTCTATCCAATATGGGAGTAGGAGGATTATCAGAAGATATGGAATCCCAACACCTTCAGGATAACCTTTATGACTCTCTCGAATCCCCATCCAAGTCAGGATCCTTAAATCCTAATGCTAAAATTACTTTAAGCCCCATGGGCATCACAAATCCAAACCCTAATGCATGATCTCTAGAATCCACATCCAAGTAAGGATCCTTAAACCCCAATGCTGGAAATACTTCAATCCCAGTAGGCATCCCAAAGCCAAACCCTAATGTCGAAGAACTTAGGAAGAAATTTGAGGCATTGGAAAATAAAAAATCTCATCTCCCTAACATCATCACTAGGAGCCAAGTGAATCCTACTGAGGGGTCGTCCCACAGACCAGGGGAATATAGGAAAAAAGGAGAATATTTGGATGTAGGGGTGGAGATATGTGAAACTCTTTAGACTGAGGAATATGGTAGTCTAGTTTTGCAACAAATTACCTCCCCCCAGTTTAGATCTAAACAAACCAAGAGCACTGTGAAGTCTCCTATAGATTTTGATAGTGAAAAAAGATGAGGGAGAATATCAAATGCTGAGCATAAAAAAAATTAAATTGATAATGACATTGCCAATGGAAAACAGAGAACCTTGTTTCAACAAGTTATTCCAGGTTTCGAAGACAACAAATTAGGAAAACCCCCTCAAGGGAGGGGGAGAGGAAGAAATCCAAAACAATCTAAATGAAGTTCCTCTCATGGAATGTGAGAGGCCTCAATGGCCTGCCCAAACACAGGGAAGTTAGTGCAATAAGAAATCAAGTGAATCCAACTATTATCATGTTGCAAGAAACAAAAAATGATGAGATTCAGTCAAAAAAATAGCAAAAAAAATCTAGAATCAAGGGGAGATGGTTTGCAAATCATCCAGAGGAGCATCTGGAGGCCTTATGATTTTGTGGGATCCCTGGATAGTAGAAGACACCACTATTAAGAAAGATGATAGGGTTCTTAGTGTTTTATTTAAGGAAATAAACAACACCAAGTCATGGATCCTTTCAAATATTTATGCCCCGAATTCAATTCAAGGGAGAGCTCTACTGTGGGAGTACTTAGGTAATCTATGTGAAATCTTCCATAATGTCCCTTGGGTTCTGGCTGGGGATTTTAACACTCGTCTTTACCCTTTAGACAAAATGGGTGGAAATGGACCACCTATCAGGAGCATGGATGAGTTCAATGTCTTTGTGAACTCCAACATGTTGATGGATGTAAAACTTAGAGGAGTAAATTATACCTGGAGCAATCGGTGGATAGGGTGTCATCTCATTCAAGAAAGGCTTGATAGGTTTTTTCTATCAAAGAAGGCTACAAATTTGTTCAGCGATTCTACCCTGCAAGCACTTCCTAAAATTTCCTCTAATCATAATCCCATCTTGTTGGAGATCCCTAACTTTTTGTCCTTCAAGAAAACTTTTAGATTTCAATCTATGTGGATCAAACATTCGAGTTTCAGAGATAAATTAAGTTAGTGGTGGCAACAACCTATCAGGGGTAGTGCAACTTTTAAAATTTCTAGCAAATTAAAGTTTGTTAAGGAAAAGTTTTGAAATTGGAACAAAGAGGTCTTTGGAAACATCTTTGAAAATAAAAAATAGGTTGTTGAAAGTTTGAAGATAATTGATCAGAGGATCCAACATGGTGATGCTGATGAAACTACTAGGTAGGAGGAACGAACAAAACTAGCAGATTTTCATAACATTTTGGCGTATGGGGAAATATATTGGAGGAAAAAATCAAGGGATATTTGGTTTGAATATGAAGATTCAAATTCCAAGTTTTTTCACGTCACCATGCTTAGAAACAAAAGCAATAACAAGATAATTTTTTTTAAAAAAGTAGATGGTTCTATTACTCAAGACTTAATAGAAATCAGAAAGGAGGCAGTAACTTATTTCAATTCTATCCTTGGTTAGGAATCATAGTGCAATGAGGAGGCCAAAGATATTATCTTGCAATCCATTCCTAGCATAATAAATGAGGATATAAAACTTAAGCTTCTAGCTCCATTTTTTGATGAGGAAATTAAGGAAGCCTTATTTAGCATGGAGCCAGACAAAGCCTCGGGACCTGACAACTTTCCCCATCGTTTCTATCAAGATTTTTCGGACATCGTAAGTGAGGATGTAATTTTTGCTATCAAAGAATTCCAAGCAAGTAATAATATCCCAAAAGGTATCAAATCTACTTTTATTTCTCTAGTTCCTAAGAAGCAAACCCTTGAATCTATGGTTGACTTCAGGCCAATCATTCTGTGCAATGTTTCTTACAAGATCCTAACTAAAGCCATTGCAAATAGAATGAGAGATATTCTACCCCGCATCATAGATCCATTCCAGGGAAGCTCTGTCCAGGGTAGGTCAATCTTGGATGGAGTTATCACAGTTCATGAAGCTCTGCACTTTGCTCATAAGACTAACAGGTTTGTTTTTTCCCTCAAGCTTGATATGAACAAAGCATTTGACAGGCTAAATTGGGACTTTTTGATTGTTGTCCTCCTTAAGTTTGGTTTTCTGGGTTAATTTGATCAAATAATGTATTTCTAAACCATGTTTCTCGATTCTAGTTAATGGAACAACTACTGGTTACTTTCAAATTCATAGAGGAATTTGGCAGGGGGACCCTATCAGCCCCATGTTATTCATCATTATGGTAGAATATTTAGGCAGAACCATAAAAAATGCTTGCAGTTCAAGGCTAATATCGGTAATAAAGGAAACATCTCTCACTAGGGTTTTTTCTCACCAAAAATTCATCGATGATACCCTTATATTGACTAAGGCATCAGTGATTGAGGCCAAAATAATTAAATACATCCTGCAACTCTATGAAGATGCTACTGGTCAGAAAGTTAATTTCAGTAAAAGCAAGTTATATTTCTTGAACACCCCCATTCAGAGACAAGGAAGGATTACAAAAATTTTAGGGTGTGATATAGCAAACCTCCCCACTTAGTATCTTGGTCTCCCTCTTTTCATTGGTTCTCTAAGAGAGTCAATGTGGGACAGGGTTATTGAAAGAATTCAAAAAAAACTTGTTGGATGGAAAGGTCATCTTCTATCTCAAGCAAGAAAGTTGACCCTCACTAAGGCCTCTCTTCAGAGTATTCTAGTCTATTTCCTCTCCATTTTCAAAGCCCCTGTGAAGGTTTTCCAAAAAATTGAGAAACTCCAAAAAGAATTTTTATGGACTGGATCAGAGGAGAAAAAAAGGATACACCTTGTAGGATGGACCAAAGTGTGCAGAACCAGGGAAAATGGGGGCTTAGTTCTAAGGAGAATTGCTCATATAAATTTAGCTTTACTAGCTAAGTAGGCGTGGCGTCTCATTTCTGGTGAATAAAATGAATGGATAACTATCATCAAACGAAAGTATCTTCAAAATATGGAATTTCTAAGTGACTCAATTCCAATCAGAGGTTCTGCTTTTTGGAAAGCAATTCTTAATTGTAAGGAAATCATCAAAAAAGGTTTAAGATGGGTTTTAGGCAATGGTGAGAGGATAAATTTTTGGAATTACAGGTGGGCTAAGGATGAACCACTGACACAATATCCTAACTTAGCCCAAATCATAGATATCATAGAAGAACTCATTGGCAAAAAAGTCTCCGATTATATGGTTGAGGATAGAGGTAGAATGAAGTGGAAATAAATAAGAATTCAGGGATTTCAAGTAGAATCAAATGATCTTTGTAACATTCTTAGACAACAGTTTATCCCCATGATACCCAAGGAAGATCAAGTGACTTGGGCTCCTACAAAAAATGGGTAGTTCACTGTTAAATCAGCTTACAAGCTTCTGCTTGATGATGAGGATTTTGTCCTCCAAAAGGACTTAGGTTGGATAAAAAATTTAATTCCAAAAATTGTAGTCTTTTCATGGCTAGTTATCAAAGTAAGAATTCTAACCATTGATAATATGATGCGTAAAGTTATTTGTATCACTAATCATTGTTATCTTTGCGGGGCTAATTGGGAGACCATTTATCACATTTTCCTTGAGTGCCCTTTTTCCTTGACTATCCTAAGTGGGGTTTTCAAGCCTTCAATATTTCATGGGTTAAACCAGCCATCGTATTTGATTTTTTCATCCAATGGCCTTACCCCTTTTCAAGCCAAATACTTAGATACATGTGGAAAATTTGTCTCAATCACTATCTTTGGCAAGTGTGGTTAGAAAGGAACCATATATCCTTTAATGAGTCTATCCATGATCATCAAACTATCATTTCTAGGATCCTATCCTTTGCCAATGAGAATGTGAACCTTATCCCTTTTGATAGTTGTAAACCTCATCTACAAGATACCGCGATTGCTTAATATTTAAGTTTAACCTTGTTAGATGAGTTTGTGTCTAGGGTAGTCAACCCTAGAGCCAATGTTAAGTGATCTCCACCTCCTATTGGTTGGTTTAAGCTTAATTTTGATGGAGAAGCTAAGGAAAATCCTAGCAGAGTAGGTTTTGGTGGCATTTTGTGATATCATAATGGGAATATGATGCTTGCATTTTCCAAATATTTAGGAACAAGGACAAACAACGAAGCTGAAGCTAGAGCTATGTGGAGAGGCCTTCAAATGACTCAAGACTTAGAATGAAATTTGATCATAGAAGGAGACTCTATGCATGTTATAAATCTCATCAATAGTTGGAAAACACCTCCTTGGAGGATTAAAACAATTGTTGAAGAGGCTAGGATCCTTTTCCAGGGAAGACAGGACAGAAAAGCCCAACATGTCTTTCGAGAAGCTAACAAAATTGCTAATAAGCTGGCCAATTTGGGTTTTGATGGTGACAAAATTTTCAAATGGGAACACGGTGTCCCGAGTGAAGTAGAGGAGCTTATTCAACAAGAATTCCAAGAATGATAGTCAAATTTACCAACAAGGAAGGCATTGTAAGTTCAAAGGCTAGGATTATTCCTGTCTCTTTTTTGAATTGGACTCACAATAAAAATTATCTAAGCTATCAGTATTCATGGATGCTGCTTGGAAATACCATAAATACTAATGGGGATAGTCACATGTCAGATAACATGGCTCATATTCATATTAGTAATTTGAGGTTGGTTTATAATCATAAGGAAGGAAATAAACGATAATATAAGACTTTGAACCAAATCCACATGGACCACCAGATAGCCACCGCCATAAATCTAGCCAGGAGGTCCACTTCTCCAAGGCTGATTGGCCAGGATAGTATGTGGTACCAAAGCATTTCATATACAAAAGAAGGCAATTACCAAAGAATTATTAAGAGTAACTATCAGTATAGAGCTTGTGGGAGTTTTTTCAGTACTTTGTTATGTGTGTCTGCAACTTTTTGTTTCTCCATTATCTCAAGGAAGGGATCCGTGTCTATTTATTTTTTTGTAATTATGATGCATGTGTGTTTTCTTATGGTATACCCAAAATGTTGTATGGGAAGTTTCTTTTTGATAACAGGCTATGTGCCTTACCGGATGTAATTGCTTTGGTGGCATGTAGATTTTACATATATAGGATCCTTAGTAAGGATATGTTCATCAACAGCCCTGGGCTGATTTTTGTAAAAGGTTTTGGATCAACCTGTAAAACTCGGTATTAATGCTATAGTATCTTATCTACCAAAAAAAAAAGATAAAGTGAACTCAATTTTGGTACAAACAACTCTTCATGTGCAATATAAGAGAAAAAAATGGTTTCTTGATAGTGGTTGTTCAAGTCATATGATAGAGGATAAGAATAAACTTATTGAACTTAAATAAATCAATGGATGATCAGTAAAATTCGGTGAAAATGGTTCAGCAAAAATATATGAGAAAGGAGCTTTGATTTTAGATAATGGAAAAACAAATACAGAGAATGTATCGTATTTCAAGGGATTAAGACACAATATACTAAGTGTAAGCCAACTTTGTGATCAAGGGCACACGGTAACTTTTCATCCAAATAAATGCGAGAATAGAAAATCTAAAACTGGAAAGCTCATTGCATGTGCAAATAGAACTACCAACAATCTCTACATGTTAAGTGATATTAAGGGAGAAATGTGTTTCTTATCACAAGAATATGAGAGTTGGTTATGGCATAGAATAATCGGTTATTTGAACTTTGAAAAAATAGTAAAAATAAGCAAAAAGTAGGCAGTTAGATATTTACCCAAGATAAAAAGGCCACAAAACATAATTTGTGCACAATGTCAGCATGGAAAGCAAACAAGAACAAGTTTCAAGTCAAAAGAATTTACGTCGTCTGAACCATTAAAACCAATTCACACTTACCTATGTGGTCCTACAAGTACAAAGAGTCTACTAGGTGAAAGTTACTTCATTTTATTTATAGATGACTTCTCCAGAATGACTTGGGTAGCCTTATTAAAAGAAAAGTCAAAAGCATTTGAGAAGTTCAAGGTGTTCAAATAATTAGTAGAAAATGAAACAGGTAGAAGGATTAAGTGTTTAAGATCATATAGAGGAGGAGAATTTACTTCAGGTTAATTCATAGAATTTTGTGAACAATATGGGATCAAAAGAGAATATTTAGCAACAAGAACTCCTCAAAAAAATGGAGTAGTTGAAAGGAAAAATATGACTATTGAAAATATGTCCAGAGCTATGTTGAATGAGTCTAATATTTTAGATGGTTTTTGGAGAGATGCAATTCATACAACAGTATATATTATCAATAGAGCTCAAGTAAGAGTAAATCATCACAAAACCCCATATGAGCTTTGGAAAGGGAGACCAACTACTGTAAAATATTTCAAAATTTTTGGAAGCAAATGCTACATAATACGGGAAGAGAAAAAATTGAGTAATTTTGATTCAATATTTGATGATGGTATTTTCCTTTGCTATTCCACTAAAAGCAAAGCCTATAGGTGCTATAATAAGATAACACATACAATTGTGGAAAGTATAAATGTGATAGTTGATGAACAAACATGGTCAAAAGAACCATCTCAAGAAATTGAAGAAGAAAATTTCCAAGAATAATTAGGTGAAGAATTGGAAGAAGAAGAAACACAAAGAACACTATCTAAGACTCCATTCAGGTATGTGCAAAAAAATCATCCAAGAGATCTAATCATTGAAAATCCAAATGAGAGACAAACAAGGAGGAAGATAATAGGAACAAGTGAGCATGCAAATTGTTCTTTGTTATCTAAAATTGAGCCAAAGGATTTCAATGAGGCAAGAGAAGATAAGTTTTTGGTCAAGTCAATGGATGAGGAACTAGATCAAATAGAAAAAAGTGAGACTTGAAAACTTGTCCCACGACCAAAAGATAAGAATGTAATTTGAACTAAATGGGTTTTTAGAAATAAGTTAAATGAAGATGGTCAAGTAGTAAAAAATAAAGCAAGATTAGTATGCAAAGGTTATGCACAAGTTTAAGGGATTGATTTTTATGAAACATTTGCTCCTGTTACATGACATGAGGGCATAAGGATATTTTTAGCTTTCTCAAGATTCAAAAACTTCAAAGTATATCAAATGGATGTTAAATCAACTTTTCTCAATGGTGTCTTGGAAGAAGAGGTTTACATTGAGCAACTTGAGGGATTCAACCTAACTGATAAACCAAATTACGTATGTAAATTAAAGAAGGTACTTTATGGACTAAAGCAAGCTCCTAGAGCTTGGTATTCAAGGTTGGATAAGTATATTTAGGAATAGGTTTTCAGGAAAGGAATAGTGGATAGCAACTTATACATAAAAAATGAAGGAAATGACTTACTAATTGTGGTTGTTTATATGGATGCTATCATTTTTGGAGGCAACAATAATAATATGTGTCAAATAATTGTAAATATCATGTAGAATTAATTTGAAATGTCAATTATTGGTGAGCTTTCCTTCTTTCTTGGACTACAGATTTTACAATCAGAGAAGGGTGTATTTATCTCACAAACAAAGTATATAAAAGAGATGCTGAAGAAATTCAATATAGAGGATTGTAAACTAGTAAGTACCCCCATGATTACAGGATGCAAGTTGAGTAAATATGATGAATCTACTAAGGTAAATCAAATATTGTATAGATCTATGATTGGAATTTTACTATATATCATAGCTACAAGACCAGATATAATGCAGGCAGTGGGACTGGTGGCAAGATTTCAAGCAGCAACAAATAAAACACATGTAATGGTAGTAAAGAGGATTATCAACTATTTAAAAGGGACTATGGATTTTGGATTCTGGTATCCCAAAAGTGATAACTTTACTCTCATAGCATATATAGATGCAGATTGGGAAGGAAATATTGATGACAACAAAAGTTTAAGTGGGGGAGCATTCTTTCTTGGAGATTGTTTAGTCTCTTGGCTAAGAAAGAAACATGTATCTACATCCTTATCCAGAGTAGAAGAAGAGTACATTGCAGTTGTTTCTTGTTGTACATAGGCATTATGGATGAAGAAAACTTTAAAGGACTTCAATATAAAGCATGATCATCCCATATCCATACTATGTGATAATACAAGTGTTATAAATATTTCAAATAATACAGTGATGCACTCCAGGAGCAAGCACATTCTGATCAAATACCATTTTCCAAGATAACAGGTAATGGATAAGCAAGTCAAATTGGAATATGTTACTACAAATGAACATATTGTGGATATTTTCACTAAGCCAATACCAAAGGAAACTTTTGAGTATCTTAGAAGAAAATTGGGAGTAGTTTTACTCCCACCTCAAGGAGAGGAGGTGGGAAGGGTGCTGAGTTAAGAGTATTATATTTAGCCCCAACGGATTCCATTTGCCATTGATATCAAAGGGGTAGATATTTGAGTAAGGGGGAGAACATTTAGTCTGGGGGAGCAGTTTCTCAAGAGGAGCTGATTTGGAATCAAATGGTTTGGAAAAAGGAATTTTTAGGAAAGGGTTGCCATCAATGACAAAGGAGGAGATTGTTGGAAATTTTGAGTAATTTTGTTGTCATTTATGTCAAGATTTAACTCATCTCAGCGCAAGGGGATTGATAAAAAGAGGTTTAAAATATTTATATTTTAAGCCCAAGATATTTGGTACAAAGATCCACATGATTGGCCAAAAGGTTATCTAAATATCTCGAAGGAAGAAAATACCTAGGACCAAAAGGAAATAATATTGTAATATTTATTATTATAATATTAAAGTTATAAATATAAAGCCTAAGGTTCAATTATAAAATATTTATTATATTTATATTACAATGTTTTATAACCCTAAGTGGGTTTGGCACCAAGAATATTTTCAAATTATTGAAACTTCGTCGACATCCTATCATGGAGATAAATTTGTATTTATATGATAATGTTTGGAGGTCAAATTTATAAGTTTCAATGTGAGCACTGAGAGATTAATGCTAATGGTTAATGCAAATTTCGGATGCACAATCATGTGAAATAAGGACACAAGTTTTATTTAAAAAAAAAAGCAAAGGAGAAATATTGGATGAACAAAGGGATAATGTTGTAAACTTCTATCATCAACCAAGCGGTTAGCCTAGCAGTAGGCTTGGTAGGTTAAATGTGTTGGCAAACGGTAGATCCTATGTTCAAATCCAGTTAGAAACATTTTATTCATTGTTTTAAGAGCAAGGAGGATAAATAGTGGGTAAATAGCGCATTTTGGGTTTTGGTCCTTGTGTGGGCGGTTGGCCTAGCAGTGGCCCAAGGGATGCTAGTGCGCTGGCAGGTGGCAAGCACTGTGTTCGAATCTCCATGACAATGTTTTTTTAGTAAGCATTATTAAATTTGTTAATTGCTAAGATTGAGGGCTAGGCGCATTTGGTTTATCTAATTATTGTGAGTGCTATTGCTTTAGGAGATATAAGGGAAATATTTTTATTAGTCTTTGCAATTATTTCTGAAGAAAATTATAATGAAATATTTTGAAAGTTATTTTATGGAGTAATAAGGATCTTTGATAAATCTATTATGAATGTGTTTTAGAAATTAAGAGGGAGTTAAAAGGTGTATGAGGTATTTTAATTGTTTGTATTTTTTTCTTCATTAAGAAGAGTTTGGTTTTATGATTTAATGCTATAGTTTGATAAACCAAGATTGTTGGTATGGAATTTAATTGGGCACACATGTTGAAGGATTGTTGACTCATAAAGAGGTGTTGTGCTAACCCTTTTATAGTTGCAAAAGATATGTGTGTGAGACATATTTTTGAAAATATATCTCCATAAGAGCAAGCAAACAGGTATGCACATGTCATTCCCTATTTAAGGTGTTTTTTTGAATGAATATTTCTAAAACATAAGGTGAAGTGAAAATGATGGTTTGATAAGCATTTTTGGAAATGTTTAAGTTATAACTTTTGCTTCATGGGTGAATGATTTAAGATAAATTTTGAGAATAATATTGGGCTTGCATGGCTAAAATAAATTGAGACATTTGTACTAGAAATTGTGAACTACTTGTACTAATTTTTGAGATAGATTTTGAGCAAATTTGAGGCAGACTTGTGAGAAGGTTAGAGGCAGATTCTGAGTAGATTTTGAGGCAGACTTATGAGCATATTTATGAGTATTTTTTATCAGTATTAACTAGAGCAATGGGGAAATAGGTCTCCTATGGATTGAGATCTGTAAACCAACTAGGGAGATAGAGCTCTTCTATGGAGAGAGATCCACTAACCAGTTGAGGAGATAGAGTTCTCCTGGATCAAGTTCCACAAACCAAAGAAAAGGGGAAAGAGTTCTCCTGTGGAGAGAGATCCACAAATAAGAGTATATGGGATTGGTGTCTCCTTTTGACAAGAGGTCCATAAACATTGTAATAGGAAATTGATTTCCAAAATATTTATTAAGAAAATTTATAAGGAATATTTTCTTCGTGGAGTAGCCCACATTGGATGAACCACGTTAAATAATGTCTCTCATGTTTGTGATTATGTGTGCAATTATTACTTCTTTGATATTGTTGATGTTATCATTTGGATTGAAAAGTAAAATTTTTTATATTATACTGTTCACCCCCCCTCTCAATATAAGATTATGTTCTTCAGACTTATTAGCAAAGATATTATTTCATGAAGATACTATCGAATTGATAAAGAAATAAACAAAAAATAAAATAAGGAATGCAGAAAAGAGGAACTCAAATTTCAAAACCAAGATAAAGACCTCATTAAATACTAAAGTCTTCAATACCCAAATAATGTAATACAACGGGGTGTTGGAATATATTACATTATTTGGTTCTTTCTAATGTACCATCATGGGTAAATATTTAGATTAGGACTTTATTAGGATTTAAGTAATTGATTAAAGCAATGTAATAAATGCACAAGTGTTAGAATGTGCAATGATGTAAATGTGCATGTAGTCCACATGTACATGAGTCCTTAGAATAGAATAGTGAGGTGTCATAGGAATATGGAAGGAAAAGAGGCATGTATCATTATAAATAGGTCTTCATAGAATAGAAGTAAGAGAGGATTTTGGAGTGCATAGGTAGAATAGTAGTAGATACAATGTAGATCATTTTTGCAAGATGAAGAGGTAGTGACCTCCATTGCATGGCATTGTATAATTTTGTGTGCTTTTTTTAATAGATATTTCTTAAGCACTTTTAAAATTTTCTTATCTTATTTTCATTCATATTAGTTAGCCATTACCATAGTTATAATATTGCATGCATATTTCCATTCTTGTGGTTGAATTCATTTAATTTTATAGCTTCAAAAGCTAAAATATACTAGGTATAGCTTTTATCTATTTTTTGAAGGCATTCGATTCAAAAATAGCTATGATGATAAATTATAGAGGTATTTAATTACTAGAATCCTATGGCATAGACATTAAAGCTGAAAGAAACCTCATCCAAATTTTAAGGTTAGCTCCTAGGCCCCCTATGATTCTTTTAATTGATGTTCATCCACTATATCATCCTCCTTTGATGATACAACCCACCACTTTTCAATCAACCCCTATTTTAGAATATAAATATTTGTAAACACCTTCATCCAATTCTAGCACAATCCCTCTAGTCTCTCAATCCTTAGAAATAAAATTGTTGTAAAGCACCATATAGGACATGAACAATGAAATTATATTCTTAGATGCCAACAAAATTTTTAGAGTTTTAGTTATTATAATTACTAGAGACCACCCTACCAATAGAGAAACAAGGATACTTGCCAACTCCAACTAGATATCAAATGTACCCATGTCAATCTAATAGAGAGTCTAGTTCACCTCAAGATCCTAGGCAACAAATAGTGTTTGTGCTCACCCCTATGCAACAATTTATTTTGATTATTATAAAGTATATGGTCCCTATACAAAATAACTATATAGGATATTCTATGATTGTCCATATTATTATCATGATCAATACCATTATATTCAGGAAGAGATACAATAGGTGACATGTCCAATACCTCAACCCATATATCATAGCCCTATGATGTGGGTACTAATACCAATCATTTAGAACTTACCACTGAAAGTTTCCTTAATTCCATAATTTGGTCCATTGAAATAGACTTCGATAACATGGGATGAGGGAGAATTCTATTATTCTCAAAAGTACAATCACACCATTGAACAACTAGAACTATATATAGTCTGTTGTCCTCACAATTGATAAGAGGTGGGTAGTCAAAGAGGCTCAAAGACAACCGAGCCCAACATAAGAAGTTAGAAACCCAATAGCTTATCAACCATGAGATAAGAGCTAAGAAGATCCAAAGCAACTAGCATTGAAATGACCAATATAAAAATAACTTCTACCAGAATTAGTTTGGGCACCTGACCTTGACATCAAGTGACCTAGGTCCTAGTGGATACCAATCAAAATTTTAAAGTCTCAACTATAGAATCTTATAATGTGGTTGAGCACCTTAAGAGGTCTGATATCCCAATGCCATTATAGGATTCTCTCACCCTATAGGGATAGATGAAGTAGCTAGAAGAATCCTTAGAGAAATAGAAGAGCATCAAAAAGAAAAAAGAGTAGGTCATTTTACAAATATCAATTCTTGGTACTAACAAATCCAAACCACAACATTTCTACCTAATATTGATTTACAGGGAAAATCTCATCCAAACTTACTAGTGGATTTTGGGATGATTACCTTGGTCATGCCAAAAAGGGTGGCTAATTCCCTAGTGTTAGCCCATAAATAAATCAAGTAGGGGATGGTGCAACTAGATGGAACTTCAATTACCATCCTCATCCTTATCAAGGACCTTCAACTTTCACTACACGTATGCCCCAATGTAATTGTCATGTAGGAGGTAGCAATGATTTATTTGCTTGCATCATTTTTCCTATGCATCTCCTATGATTTCACTACAAATATTGGAGGGCACCTCTCCTTGAATTAGACCCACATGTTCCTCAAAACCCACAATGGAACCAAGATGAAAGTTGTTATGGATCCCTTTAGTGTCATGTGGAACATATTTTGGTAATCAAGGTCAAAATAGAATGGGATTTTCCAACCATAGAATAAGAGACAAAACTAAATAAAATTAGGGATAATGTACACAACTAGGTAACAAATGACCAGGTGGATGAATGAGCCAATAGCAAAGAGGGAGTAGACCTATGCAAGGAACTTTAACTAACCAAAGCAAATAATTACATGATCTAAGAAGAGGAGCTCACCACATCTAAGATTGTTGAATCTACAAGAATATATTACTCCCCAAAACCAGTAAGGCACATTCCCCATAGTTGAAGAACCAATATGGATAAAAATTTTGATTGCTTTGGACTGAGCATTGTAGATTTTGATGAGAAATATCTATGTGCAATGACCAACATGTGGAAACACATTGGATAATGTACTATATTGTAAATAGATAACATTTAAATAATATATGGCAAGTTCCAAGTACTATAATTATTGGTTGAAGTAATAGGTGGCATATAGAGGAGGGGCAAAAAGTCAAAGAGCCCATGGGAAACATTTTCAAGAAATGTACCATCAAATAAAATATGTGAATAAAAGAAGGTTACACTAATCAAAAGTAATAATTATTTATGAATAAGAGCTTAATATAAGCATTCCCTATGTTACACCCAATGGTTAGAAAATCAGTGAAAATACATTTATCATAGCCAAGCATGTGGTAACAAGTAACATAGTTAATAACCATACCATGATCAATTTAGCCACATGGGAAATATTGAGAAGAAGGATTGATATATATATATATATATATATATATATATATATATATATATATATGTATGTATGTATATGTATATGTATATGTATATGTATATGTATATGTATATGTATATGTATATGTATATTTATTTATTTATTTATTAGGTTTAATAAGAGGTTTTGAAAGGCTCCCTAAACCTTTTACAACCAACTTAGAAAGAAAAGAAAAGAAGCTTAGAAGTCTAACATTATAAAGACTAACAAGGATCCACCCAACAAAAACTTACTTCAAAGGGGATCAACAAATCTTAAAAGCTAACAATGAAAGAAAATATCACCAAGAAAGAAAGAGAAACAAACACCCAAACATAACCCTTCCTAAGAAACCTCCTCTTTAAGAGATTCCATCATAGCACTAGAACCCAAATCCGACATCTTTGTTTAGATCTCCCAAGAAAATAGCAACCTCATTAGCATAATTAGAAATCATCTTACTAACCCTACACATGGAGATGATGAGATTGTTCAAGATTAGAAAATTATTACTAAGACTCAAATGAGATTCTAGAGCCCTAAGTAAATATTTTTTCCTAGCCAAGGAGTTACTATAATGCTTCACATTCTTCAGGGGTGAAGTCTGATAGTTTTTATTCATTGGAGAGATCGAGGTAAAATTCTAAGAATCCTTTGAATTTTGGTCTAAAAGTACATGGAATGACATTACCTCCCATTTATTAGCTCTTGAATTTAGGCATTTAGAATACCTTTGGGTCTCCTCTTTACATTTAGATCCATTAGCCATCTCTACCCCCTGACTAGGTTCCTTTTTGACCAAAACATCTCCTTTCTATAGATTAACACTACCAGGATTCTTCCATACTTCCATTGAGGGGGTGCATATTGAGGAGTCTTTAGAAAGCATATCATTAACCTTTTTCCTAAATTCCTCAAAGTACTTGGGGTTCTTATCTAGCTCAAATGGACTTCCATATTCCAGGCCTAGGCTCACCACTCCGATATGATCATCTTTATTAGATGCATGCATGAATAGAATCTTCAGAAATCATTGATGCAACGGGATAGAAGAATTCCTTTTATGAACCTACTTCATAGTCTTTTCAACTAACTTAAAAAGGAAGGTCAAGATGTTTATATTTTTCCTGTGTTGAATATGATTAAGGAATGCTATGTGAAGGCTCCTAACAGTAGAAAAATTCCCATCCAACATGAATAATTGCATTATGGTAAGTTCCACCCTATCCCAAGGATTATAGAAGGATTCTCAAAGAATACCATTCTAGAACTTATCTAGATTTTTACCTTTACCCCTAAAAAATTTCAATTCTTTTGCGATAGAGTGCTTCTCCCTATTAATACATTCCATAGAAGATACTAGGCTAGAAAATTTAGTGATGAGGGTAATGTTGATGGTGAATTCAATACCCCTTGCCATGAATTTGTCTTCATCCCATGAGTGAGCAATATCTATAGAGAGCTCTCTATCATGTTCACTATTTTTTTTTAGATTTTTTAGGAAGCCACCTTTGTCAAAAATATCCCAAACATATTTTTTATAAGGATTGATATAAAAACGTGATTCAATATTTTATTATCAAAAGGTCTATAAAAGGATGGACTATCTTGAAATATCAGATGAATCCATTTCAAATATTTAAAATTCCCAAGCTTTCAAAATATTTCCCATAAACTCCACCCCCAAAGGATAATGTCATTGCTTTTGATTTCCTTAACTCTTGCAAGCAAAAGTCCCTTATGAGTCACCAAATTATAGTGAAAATTTCACTATGAGGGTAAAATATCTATTTAGAATAGAATTTTGATCAATATTATCACATGAAGCTAACCAAATATGAGGTTCTAAAGATCCATCTACATACCAAGTAGTTTATTTGAATAAGACACTAGCAAGGGGTAGTATGTACAAAATACTACTAGCATTCTCAAAGCTTCTTATGCTACAAGGAAAATTCAATCACCTAGACCAAACTAGAAAAATATTATGGCCTTTCTAGTAGTGAGAAAGCCACATACCACCATTAATAAGAGCTCAAAAACCTATTAATGGTAACAGAAATGGTTTCATTGATGGCAGGGTCTCTACTAACTTAGTTCTCCTAGATCCATTTTCTAACCTAGTAGGTGGACCTTGAAACTAGGTTACCCTCTTTTGGTAACTGGGTCAAAGAATTCCATATGTCTAGTTGTAATTACTCAATGGAATGAGCAACAATTTTGTTGAGAAAGACCCAAGGTCACTAGAGGGAAAATGAGGGGATAGAATAATTCAAGTAAGGATTTAAAATGAGTGTCAACTATTGTTAATCCACATACATATCCCCAAGAGAAATCATAGAAATATATGCAATAATATCATGGATAAACCACATCAAAATATACATGTTTTTACTAAATGAGGTCCAATGAAAACCCACGTAAAGGAGTCTTCAGTTGGTCAAAAATTAGGAGTAGGGTAATGTCATATGTGGCATCAACCAAAAAATAAGGTCAACAAGGAATATAAAAATAGGGCTAGTAGAGCATCTAGATCATTGGAGGAAAGGTTCAAGGCCAATACATTGCCAAAAATTGGTAGGCCAACATAAAGGAAGATTAACATAATAGGAGACCACCAAAGCAGGGCCTTTTTGATAAAAGCCACCACCCAAGATTGAGATTCCATGAGAGAGTGTGGGTCACTAATGACACCTCTATAAATGGGCTTATGTCACCCATAAGATCATTTAATGTGGTTTGACCCCCAATAATCTCTAGATCTCCCAAAAATAAATACAACTTAGTTCCTTTGATTTAAAAACCAAGAATGATGTAGACACTCCCACCCATAGCCATTTGAGAGAGAATTTTAAATTTTGAATTTTGATGTAAATATTATAAATAGCCATATATATATTTTTAAGCAAAAAATCCATTATGGGGCCGCCTTGGTCTGAGAGACCATGAATAGGGGGTTCTACACCGTCAAAGTCACCCGGGAGTCGCACTCGACCCTGCCCGCACCAACATTATCAATTGGATTTTGGATACCTAATTCAACTTTTTGGTAGGGTGGATATTTGAACATGGGACCTCTCTTGGAGGATTTCCCTCTCCTCTCTAACTCACCTACAATACCTGGGTTATAAATAGCCATATTTGGGGCTAAGTAAAAGAGGTTGAATTTTTGCCATACCTAGTATATAGCCTTGAACAATTTTCTCTCAATTTTCTATTTTGTATATCAGTATAGAATCAAGCCTTAAGTCACTACATGTATAGACCATCAAGCATATTTCAATTATATATGATCTTAATGAAACTTTAATATGAATGCAAGGATCTATGACTACTTCAAATATTCTCCTAGTCTTTGCTTTTAAATTCTTCATGTGAGGGATTGTGACTAGTATATGTCCTAGTTTTTATATGAGATATATCTATTTGTAGCCACATGTGGTTAATATCATTTTTATTTCAATTGCTATTCTTTGTTGCATGTGTTCATTAATCCCATTTATATACAATATGGAATCTATAATCTTTGGTGCATCACCACCCTTAGCATAGGCTACTTAGGCTAGTTAGATTTTATTGTTTTTTCTCTTTTCTATTTTCCTTGGCAAGAGCCCAATAGATTAGAGTATCTTAGGGAGTAAGTTTAGTATTCAAACACTAAATATAACATCCAAAGAAGGATCTAGCCTTAGTAAAAATACTTCAGAGGTCATCTTAAAGAGTTGCATCCCATGCTTCTCAAACTTCCTGAACTAATACTCCAAGTGAGGTGTAGGAATACAATGCACCCAAAAAAACCACATGTGGGTGGTTTACTTCCCAAAGTGTAATGACCATTTTTGATACCTAACATAAGGTTTTATATCTTCCCTCTTTTCTCAACATAACCCCAATGACCTTTCCAATAGCATCACAATTCACTTGAAATACCTTCTCAAAATCAAGTAGTGTCAATACAAATTGTTTGATCACATTTATATTCAAAATATCAAAGCTTATCTACTTTATTTGTCTATGTAAATATGTACTTATTCATATAAGAGAACTATGCACAAATCTCACTAAAATGTCTTATGAATTATCTATAAAAACTAGCCAATCCATGGAAACTTCTTACCTCTATAGCACTTTTTGGTGTAGGCTACTCTCAAATTGTAGTTAGCTTTGTAGGATCCATAATTAATCCTTCTCTAGATATCACAAAACTCATAAATATCAATTCTTCCTTCAAAAATGAGAATTTTTTTAGATTTATCAATAGCTTATCTGATTTCAATTTTTCTAAAACTTGTCTCAAATGCTATAGATGTTCTTCCTTATTTTTTCTAAATATCAATATATTTTTAAGATAAACTATAACAAATTTTTCCATAAGCAATTTTAGCACTTAAATCATTAGTCTCATGAATGTACTATGAGTGTTAGTTAAGCCAAAGGGCACAACTAACCATTTATCTAATTCATATTTAGTTCTAAATGTAGTTTTCCACTCATCACACTCTCTTATCAAAATCTGATGATATGCATTTTTTTAATCTATCTTGAAGAAATATCTAGCACAACTTAGATAGTATAATAAATCATTCATTCTAAGTAAGGAAAACCTGTACCAAATAGTAATCTTATTGTTATACCTTAAATTGGTGCATATTATCCATTCACCATCCTTCTTTGGTGTTAAAACTACTAGAATTGCATGTAGACTCAAACTTTCCCTAATCAATCCCCTAGCTAATAAACATTGTACTTGTTTATTTAATTTAGTAGCCATTTTTAGATCCATTCAGTGGGGTGCTTTGTTGGGTAGAGTAGATTCTAGGATTAGATATATTTGATGTGAGATTTTTGTCATCAGGGGCAACTCTATAGGCAAGTCCTTAGATATAATGTTAGCACAATATTTTAATATATCAACAACCTCTATTAGAATAGCATCATCCTTAGGTTTTTTTGAGGAAACATAACATAGCACTCCTTGGTATTTTTAATTTTGTTCAAATTTTGGTAAATAAATAATAAATCTACTCTATTTCTAGCCTCTTCTACTTTTTATTTTATAGGTAGCAACTCATAATGTTTTCCATCATTAGACATTGTAATTGTATTCTTTATTATCTCATATATCACACTCCTATCATATTTCCAAGGTCTTCCTAAATGAACATGATAAACATTCCTTGGAATAACATCACACTATACCTCATCATAGTATTTACTAATATTAAAATTGATCTTGTATTGATCAAACACCATGAGTTTATGGCCCTTTAATATCCTTGAAACCTTGTATAGGTTGGGGTGTGCCATAGTTTTTAATGCCATTTTCCATCATCTTTGTAGATACCAAGTCGTTAGTGCCACCACTCTCTATAATTAGCTTATAACACTAACCTCTAGAATCACATTTAGTTCTGAGTATGATATTCCTTTGCCATGGTTCATCTTCTAGATTTTTTTTGGTTTTATAAGTAATCTCAACATTAAATTCTTTTCATTTTCTATTTCTATGGATGCACTTGTATAATATTATATTTTTTCAATTTGACCAACATTAGCTCTATTATCACCCTTCTAATTTTCTTATTAGTTTCTAGACATTCATATGTCTAATGCCCATGTGCTCCATAATTATAGTAGGTTCCACTAAATCCTCAACCACATCCTTCTAGCGCAAATTTTCTTCCTTTAAAACATTGAAATCCTCTTCTTTCTAAATTGCTCACATCTTCATCATCCTTTTTGTTAGGGCTTCTTCCATGTCTACATGATTGTTTGCCATGATCTCTACCTTTGCCAATACTTTACTTTTTCTTTCTAGATAGCTTATCTTTAGCCTTTAATGCATATTGGTATGCCTCCTCCATCAATATAATACTAAGCATACTAACATTGTATTGAATTGTTATTATTAACCCATTAATACATCTTGAAATATTTTCATCAATATATTTTAAATGACCAAGTCAAATTATCAATCTATAAAATTCCTTTGTGTATTATTTCACACTAATAATTTTGATGGATATTCTAGATATTTTTAAATAACACCATAGAATAGTTAGAAAACAAAATCTTGTTCTTCAACTTATTTACCATTCAATCCCATAATCTTATCTTCTCTCTTCCTTGTAGTTTGTCCCACCATAATGATGCATGATATTTTAGTTTAATAACAATAGTCTTAAGTGTTAGAATTAATGTGCACTTTGCCTATGTTGTATGTTATGACACTTGTCATATAACAAGTGTCATAATCTCATATAGGCTCAATGCCTATATATTTGTACTTATTTCTATAAAAAAATACATCTCATTTTAGTCGCATCATTTGGTATCAGAGTAGGTCCCCTTCCTGCCTAAAAATACATCTCATTTTAGTCCCATCATTTGGTATCAGAGTAGGTCCCCTTTCTGCCTGAAAATAATTTAGGGGGGAATTGCCTCTTTGGAAATTCTTTCCTCCCCTATTGGTGGGGCACCTCCATTCCCTCCTTCTACAGAATATTAGGGAGTATACTCTCCACTTTTGTGGATCATAAACAAGAAATTCAATTGAGAAGGAGAGGATTTCATGGCTTCCCCTGAAGCTTCAAGCTTGAAGCCATGAATTTTGGGTACACAAATCGAGACTGCCCAAGAGGTCACCCATCCTAGTACTACTCTATCCCATCATGCTTAACAATGGAGTTTCTAATAAAATCACCACCACTAGGGCAATTTTAGTATGAGACCTTGGTGGATATGAAGAGCTATTTTTACAATTAGAACCAGACGTAAGTGATAACTCTAGGATGGGCAATGATGGGTTCATCATTGACTTTGGGATGTCGGTCATGTGCATCATCTAGTCCGCATACATGACCATGAGGGGTGTCTTTAAGGTTGGTACAAGGAAGCTTAAATTAATTGAATAGTTTTCTTTGTTTGATACCTGCTACAATTTATTTGGGTTTAGCACTGTCAAGGTGTCGACCATTGTCTCTTATTTTTTTGCTCTTGGCTCTTAGGTCTATTGCTCTAAAAAGGAACTCTATCTCTAGGTTTGTTGCCTCAGGGCCAACCTATGGACCTATTGCCTCAGGGCCAACTTTTGGGCCTGTTGCCTCAAGATCAACCTCTTCTTCTGGGTTTATTGCCTCTATAGGTTACTACTTACTATGTTTACCATGGGTATCATTATTTCCCCCCTCATGGTAAAACTTTTCTAGAAGGTGTCAGTCTCTACTGAAAATGCACCTTTATACAATAATGTTGAGCCATATGGGAGTGTCGGATTCTATCAAAAATGCACTCCAAATTACAAAAAAAGAGAGCCATAGACTAGAATACAAAATTGGAGGATGGAGAAAGAAAAAGAATCTTTTGAAGTATCTATATCTCTAGTCTTCATAAGTTGATGTCCAAAGTGTGAAAAGAAACTCTGTAGTCTTCGGATAGAGTCTAGGGTGTCAAGATTTTGTAGTCCCTAGAGTGGTAAGTGTCCTTATGGTAACCTTCTCATCCTACTAGAATGCATGGATAACGAGTCGCTTTATCCTCTAGGTACTATAGAGAAGATGACTAGGTACTAGGTTTACTTACATTTTCCAAGAAGAAAATATATAAAATAGTTTCAAAATTGAAATTGGACACCACCATTGTGTGACATGAAAAAATCTTTCCAATGACTATATAAAGCTATAATGGAACCTGAATGAAAGAACCTAAATAAAACCTTCATTTTTTAAGAAAATAAAAGAGTATCATCCTTTTACAATTAAAATGGTATATTTCCTATAGAAGATGCCATGGTTTTGAAAAGTTAACATTCTCCTCCACACTGACACTTTGATACTTTTCTTTCAAATGAGAAAGTTATTGTGTCACTACTATCTTTTTTTTTTACACATTATTTAATGATTTGAAAATAAAGGCTAAAATCAGCCTATCAAAATGAATGTGGGATTTAAAAAATGGCTCCCCTTCCTTTTAAAATTTTAAAACAAGTGGCATGGTGTCCATGCTCACCGCACCATGGCCCTCACCACCCAATACTTTCAAATGCGATCCTTTCTTCAAGCCCTTTTGAGGTGTAAGGCAAGGGCTATTTGGTCAGACACGTAGCTCGAAGCCATCGCGAAACAGGAACATGTTTTTCAGGCCTTACCATGTGCTATCACAGTGTCAACAGGTATGTTTGAAATACAGAGCTGAATCGAGGAATACGTAGCCGAAGCATGCAAATATGTCAAAACCAGCTGGAGACACGGCAATGATGGCATGCTCCCACCTGGAGCTAGGGGTTCTCTTGCAGGCGCCAACTCTCATTTAGCGAAGGCAACGATCGAGGCGGTGCTCCACCGGTTCGCGCAAAACGCCACCTTCAAGTCTGTCAGCTCGAATCTCAGCCGCCCATTTCCACCCCTCCTTCAATGGCTCATTGCCAATTGATTGCACAATTATCTTCATCACTTTGATATTGATTCAATGGATGATCATCTAGTAGAATTCTCAGAAACCTTGAGGACTGTGGCAAAGGCGATGAGGCGAATTGCAGAGGGGAAAACTCATGCACAAGAAGAAGTAGCTGAATGGAAGAGGAAATACGAACTAGAACGATTGTGGAATTTGTTGTTAGAAAGGAGAGGGCAAGCAGAAACTGATTAACAACAAGCAAGGAAAATCTTTACTTCAACATACCAAAAGCTGCTGCGGCTTGTAAAAAATTTTTGCTGCTGCGGCTTGTAAAAAATTTTTGCTGCTGCGGTAAAAGTTGTGCCCTAAAATTGCAAGGAGTATGATATCATATGATGAAGCCATCTTACACTGATAAGTAGAGTGGAACAAAATTTTAACATAAGAATATATTATTGGAAAGAAATTTCAACATGCTCATTTATGAAAAAATTCCAATGTTAAAATATGCCCACTTAAAATAAACAACTTATTGAAATAAACCATCCCACTGAAAATAAACAGCATATATAAAAACACAACGCAAGCAATCACTTCTCTAACTGTGCTTCTGTTTTCCCAGGCACGGTCTTGCAGTGAGCCTTGTTTTCACTTCGAGGATTCGTCTTCTAAGATCCGGGTTCAATCCACCCGTGCTTCCCCAAGTCTCATCTCACAGTTTCTGCATGCAACAGCCCTGACAGGCTGAGGCACAGCATACCACCAAATTTTCCGAACAGCATATCAGAGGCGACTGCATGGGCCGAGTGTGCAGGCGGTAGGTAGAAGAGACCGCCACAGGTATTCTGCAAATACAGCTTCCACAACTCCGCTTGAATACGAACATTGAATATTGAAAATGACAAATACATACAACACTACCTTATCTGCGTTAACATTCAGTCAATGGGTGGTATATTATTATTATTATTTTTCTATGAAATTATTCTTCTCCGCAAGTCAAATAAGAAAAATTAATTGTGCCACTGTGCTTGACACACCAAATTTATATATATATATATATATATATATATATATATATATATATAGGAATCGGTCACCTATAGTCCTTTTCTATTATTAAACAGGGTTTAAATCTTAGGGTTGGTCCCTTATAACCTCTACATCATTTTATTATTTTTAACCTAGCTTGAATTGGACAACCAGGTGCTCAGGATTCATGCTGTTGATAGTTTGACACGCAATCAGAGGATTCAAATCAGACTACTACCTTTGCAAGGGTTAGCTTCCCCTAAGGTTTGAACCTAGTCTGAACTGGACCATCAGGTGCTCCAAATTTGTACTATCATAGGTCTGACGCACAGTTAAGGATTCAGATCAGACTACCACCTTGGCAAAGGTTAATTTTCTCTAAAGTTTCAAATCAGACTATTACCTTTATAAAGGTTAGCCAACCTGACCTGCACTAGATTATGAGATGCTCCAAATTTATATTGTCATCAGTCTAATCAGTCTAACCCATGTTCCACGATGGTTTGGTGGACTAAGCTTGCAACTTCTATTTTAAAAAAAATATATGCCCTTCAACAACTGGCAAGTGGCCAGAAATAAACCAACAGCTACCACAAATAAGTGGCACGGGCCCCGCATGCTGGCGCTTTCATGAGAAAAACAATTACTTGCACTCCAGTTCTGCCTACAACGCATGTGGCTGTTACTTGCAGACCATCGCCACACACCGCGTGACCATCTGCAACATGACTCCAGTAGTCATGCATTCCCGTGATGCTGGGCATTTTTAAAAATGGGTATTTTTTAAAATGGTGGCCCTTTTTCGCAGTCCGATTCCACATTTGTTGTGTTTTGTCTTCCATGGTGGCCTGTCCCGCCACAACAGCCCCCTGCCTCAAAGCGCTGCAGATTCTGCGATAAGGTCCATTATCTTTCTGCCTGCGGACCCTGTTTTTCAATTCACTGTGGAGAGACTTACTCTTCTGAAGGCTACTCCACCCATAGCACCACTACACCCCAGTGGCCCACAGTGGCTCCACAATGCCGCCGCTGCCCGACGCGGCCTCCTCCTCCACCACCAGCTTTTCGACGTGGCCCCCATGCCGTTCCACATCTAAAGCCATTCCCATGACTTGGTCTCTGTATGATTTTTCAATATTTTTTAATAACCGTATTGCGATCCGGTCTGTACAGCTGCCCTCTCGCAGCCCCGACTACACTCTGTCTGCCTCCTTTGAGCAGCAATATAGTTGCGTTACACATTCGCCAGCGAAGCCACGCCACTGTTTTGCGTGACCCTGCTGCAGAGATCATATTTCCTGGTATTTTGCAGGAATCGAACCATGGAGAAGATTCGCAGAAAGGACTAGTGCTAACAAATGATCAAGCAATAGCTAATTCCATCCACGGCCCAGGCGACGCTACAGTAGTTGCACTGTGGAAGCGCCACTCCACCGCCGATCTCCGAGGGAACAAACCACACGCGGCTCTGCGTAATAGTCTCCCTCTTAGGCGAACACATCAACCAAAACCACTACACTGTTCTGCTGCCTGCCCCCCAGGCCCAACCAAAGAACATGGTGTAGAAATTGAATGCTTTGATTCCAAACCATGAATTACTTTAAGAATTGCATTTGCAATATTCAGGCTTCTATTTCTTGATTTGCTACTGAATTCAACTCCTAAAAACTATGAATGGGTGCCCTGCACATAAAAGACATATTTAATACTAAAAAAAAACATTTATATTTGACAACATTCTATATTTTATCGCCCTAAGGGTTGCCCTCATTTTTATTCTTAACTCCTTTTATTTATAAATAGCTTTTCTTCTTCTTTAAACGTTTTTGTATTTATGAATAATTTATCTTAACCTTTATGTATTTATGAATAATTTATCTTAAGCTTTATGCTTTTTTTTTCACGTTAAGGATTATTTTTAACAAATGATTAATGTAATAACTCTTAACATCTTTTTTGTTCTAATTAGCAAGCTAGTCACTAATTTTGCAAAACTTCAATTCAATCTATCCTTTTGCCACATGGTTGGATTCTTTGCTATAACAATTGCGGAGTTATTGTCATTATATCATCTCTCTCTTCACAATGTCACTTTTCAATCTTCTGCTTTGAAAATAAAACATTCTCTTGTAAAAATAACTCAACATATTTTTAACTTTACCCTATTCCATCACATCAATCCAACCACAATCAACATGTACATTGTCAGCTATTTTTATTTTTGTACCAACAATATTTCTTAGGGTGATTCTTTCCACCACAAATCTCACATGGATGTAAATCCCAACACTTAGTTGTCACATGTCCTGATCATCCACAATGACTACAACAAAACTTTTCATCCTCTACATAGACTTCTTTCACAAACTTGGTGTTGCCACTTTTTGTTTGACCAATATATAGGTTCTATTATGCCTTGCTCATTTCTTCCCAATCTTTTGTTATTATATCCCATTCTTTTCATCAACTTCTAGCCAATACCTTTGGTGTGCCTTTCAAAGCACCCAATCTCTTCATCACTACTATGTTCTTCAACAACATGGTCTTTGTCACAACCATTACAATAATTAATTACTTCATTATGTTCATCTTCATCTCTTGTCTCTTTATTCTTATTTTTCTCTCTCTTTCTCTTTATCTATAGTGCCTTTTAAAACAGAAGTAGGAATTGTTGCACTATCTTCATTACCATTGTTACCGATGACCTGGGCCAACTATGTCTTCCCCATTCTTATTTTCTTGCTTGTTTCTGTGTTTGCCTCTACTTGTTTTACAACTTCTTTCAATATTTTCATCTTTTCCCTCAATTTTGTTTCATAATATTGGAGCTCTTTTTCTTTCTTCAAAAGAGCACTATTTTCTTCTCTTAGGCTCTTAATTTCTTTAACCTCTTCTCTTAGGCTCTTAATTTCTTTAACCTCTTCTCTTAGGCTCTTAATTTCTCTAACCAAAACCTAGTTGAACTTCTACAAATTTATTATCTTATCTTCATTGTCAATGTTGTCATTGTTTGTGGCTTCTCCATTTTCTTGTACCGCTAATTTCTCCCTAGTCATTATTGAAGCATTCCTCACGCAACCCAATAAAAAATCTTGATTTATTGAAGGCTTTTGCATCTTTGCCTTTGTCATTATTTTACTTTCCTTTGTTCTCTTAGTATCCTTTTTTTTTTCCTTGATATTCAATTTGTAGTAGATCCCATGCTTCTTTTGATTTTTTTGTTGTAGTAATTCTTGGAAAAATTGACTCATGTACTACTTGTTGAAGTAAATAAAGGGCTTCTGATTCCTTCTTTATGTTCTCCTTTAACTGATCTACTCTTACTTGATACCAAGTAGCAATAGCGTGTGCATCTGTAGGTTTTGTGTAATTATTCTCAACCAAATCCTACAAATCTTGAGAAATAAACAATGTCTTCATTTTAATGCTCCAAAATCATAGTTCTCCCCTTTGAATAAAGAAATCTGAAGCTGACCAATATTCAAACTCCTACTACTATTAGTCATATTAAACTACTGTTGCTATTTCTTTTGCCTCTATTGTGGTTCTCCTTACCACAACCTTCTCTTTCTTCCTCGCAAACAAACCTCGCTCTGACATCAATTATAAGAATTGAATGCTTTGATTCCAAATAAAAAAGATAAAATATGTAAAATAATCACAAAACTGAAAAATATAAATACATAAAAAAGATAACCCATGAATTACTTTAAAAATTATTGTTGCATTATTCACGCTTTTATTTCTTCAACTACTTGATTACATTAACTAAATTTTGGTGAATTCAACTTTCAAAAACTATCTTGAATTTTACTAAATTGAATTACAATAAACAACTTATACTAATAAATAGACATCTTTCATACTAACAATAAACATACGATTGCGGTCACGGTTACCGTAATTCTTATTTTTTCTTCTCTACGAAAAGTCTCTGTTATTCGAAAAGTTTATTATTCAACACATGGTGCTCTCCAATGCATAGTCACCCACAAGGCCAAGTACCGGTGAGAAATGCTACAGAATACATCCACAACGGCTCCCACGCCGGCACATGCACGTGACCAAGTGCATGGATAGATCAATACACAAACAACCTCCTTCTACTTGTGCTATATACAACCATCAGCTGCATGATTTTGATATGTATGTTTGGGCATTTTTGCAAGCATTTTGCAGGCAAGGATGAACTTCTGCTCGGAAGCACTAGAAATGACACATCAGCAGGCACAGCTCCAAAATTTGCATGTTACCCCACACCAGCCATTGCCGTCAAGGGCAGAAAGCCCGTGAATCGTTCCGAAATGTCTGAAATTCTGCCGCTTGTGCCTTGTTTCGTCGGATAAATCGACGTGCTGATGCTCGCTTATGACTCCAACGAGAGAGTCGCAGTAAATCTTGACGAAGACGCATAGTTCGACGAGAATTCCACGCTGCCATTTCATGGAAGAAGCTATGGTGATTCACGGGGCTCAGTTTCTGATGACATAAGGACTTTAGATGTTGTATGAGAACGAGCGCCGAGTGTCTTCTCCTGCCAAAGCAAACAATCTACACGAATCATTGCTCGCCTCTTCCACACTGCGCGTCTCCGCAAACGCGAACTTCTTTCGCCGGGCAGCGCAGTGTTTCCTCGCCTCCATAACACGGGTAAAGAAGGAATTGCACAGGGTGGGATACAAACTAGAAATGGGAGACTGCATTGTTTCAAGCGAGCGGCAAACAATCTATCGGCCTCCGCCCTGCTAAGAATCTTGAGAGCGATACAAACATAGCCAGAAACGCAGACTTATTTTAGAACCTTGCAGAGATTCACATCCAACCTAGATCAGGTATTTGTCTTTCTCCTCGAAGCTCTTGATGGGCACATTTTTGCCGACGCCCACGGCAGTCTTGCAGAAAATCATTCCACTGGCAGGATTGTCAAGAGCCGAGCGTCATTTTGTGAGATTTGATCGATGCAACCGCCAAAGAAGAATACCCACATAGGGTTATGCCTATCCTATGGAATATTTCCATGGGCAACTGTCTTCAGCGTGGTCCAGTGCTGCAATAGCCCTAATTACACTTTGTTCAGTTTCTTCCCTTTTTTCTCATTCTTCTTCCTCTTTATTTCTTTTGAATAACTCACTCTTGCCTTCACTTTTTTCATTGGATAGTTTCCATACCTTCCATTTGAGCTTGTAAGCCTATGATGGCTTCCAATAATTGTGTTTCTTACATTTTTAGGGCCTTCTCTTCCACCCAAAGTAGGTACATCCTATGGGTCATTCTTCAACTTAAACATACTTCAACCTATGGATCTAATACCAAAGTGACATGGTCATCGGAATGAGATAAATACAATAGACTCCATGTATTATAGATCATAGTTACAATAGAAGCATATTTTTATGAAGAAAATCAAACAATGAGATAATGAGAAGTGAATACAAAGTTGACATAGATCTTCAAATTTCAATTACAAAACAAATGATATTTTGCCTCAACATGAAAGACAATATTATTCTTTTTACAATTGAATCAAGTCACAATGGTCTTAAAATAAATTTAAAAAATTCTAGTTTTAGTAGTTGAGGCTCATACCACATTCATACACTTCACATCTTTGCCTCAAATTTTTAGCACCATAAATATTCTACTCAAAGCTGGATATTTCAAACCCAATTGCATCAATATATATCCAACATAACACAAAGAGCCATTCAATTACTAGGAGGCCCCCTCTCAAATGGTTAGAAATCCATCTTTGTCTAGACCCATTTTAGCTAACTTGTGAGGATACAATTATCATCAAATAAAATCTTTATTTTCTAATATACATGGCAAATTTCAATCTAGAGAAAAATAGATTTGAATAAAACATTATTTTTATGATATGCATGGGAAATTACAATCCCAAATAAAATATTTTTTTTCTAATATGCATGGGACATTGCAATCCAAAGAAAATCATATCCAATTTAAATGCTGTTTTTTGATATGTATGGGAAATTTCAATCTAGATAAAATAAGATAAACTATTATTATCACTATTATTATTTTAATTTTTATTTCTTGTAAACCTTAAGGTATTCCTTCATTAGAGTATATAGTCATACTAGATCTATATTTATTTTAGCGATCAAATTGCACTATAGACTATGCAACTATTATGCATACTAGAATAACCTTATCTATGATTGTACATCCATAGTTCTTCCATAAAACCCAACTTTTTATACCCATTTATGATGTACCACTTTTTCTTCATAATCTATTTTTCTATATCTATCTATGATGTCATATAGTCATATAATCTTGACATTTTCTATTTATTTATACAATGCAACTTAATACATGCAAGGTATTACATACATTTCATTCATAAAAAAAATTTAGGATACAAGTCATAAATGATATTTACATTTCAACATACAATCCAAACAATATAGACCTATGTCTTTTTTAATACAAATACCTTTAGCCAATGAGTATGCATGATCTTAAAACAATAAACTGGATTGTTACTAGCACAACCATTTACAATCACTAAGTATAACTATAATTTCCAAATATAGATATCAATAATGACGCATTCAATGTAAATGTTGGGGACTAGAAGCAACCCTTGCACCCTAAGCTTCGCAACCCCCTATGGATGCAGTGTCTCTTTGAGTGGGTGCATCTAGTGCCCTATGCCTCTTTTGGGGTGCTAGGTCTAGGAATTTGAAGCAACATGGGATACAACTCTCTCATATGACCTTTAAGTTTTTTTACCAAGTTTGGCTACTTGATTTGATGTAACCTTTAGCGCTCTTTCTTCCTATGCTAGCCTAATCTACTAGGTAATTTTCCAAGGAAATGGAAAGAGAGGAAATGTAGTAAATAAATTTGAAAGAAAAATATTAAAAGCAATAAAACTACTCTAGCCTAACCAAACTAATATTTTGGCCATGATGCACCAAAGATATAAGAGATTCTTTATGCCATGCTAGGTTGAGTGAATGTATGCACAATATCCAAAAGTCCACAAGGAACACAGTCTCCTCAAACATGCGTAACATAGAACACCCACACGAGAACTAGGACAAGAGTACTAAGATAGTATAAACTTCTTATTTATGTAAACTCTAGATTACATACATGCCAAAAAGAGAGGCTCACAAAATAATTGGCAAACAATAAAAGGCTCGAGCTAGGCTAGGACATAGAAGAGAATAAAATAAAACCCCGCATGAGGCTAGATACAAGGCACATATGTGGTTGGTTTTCAGTGCTTTACAATGAAGAGAACTTAAATATTTATAGTCAATGTTTGGGATATTTTCCTCCTTAAAATTAAAAAATATCTCTCTTTAAAATTCCTTCACATGTACTTTTGCTTTGATGATGAAAAATATTGAGGATGCTAGATCTGGATTCCTTCAAGGTGAGATCTTTTTTGCCCATGCTAGGAATCTACTATAGATATTTCCTATCATAAATGTTTTTAGTTCCATAGCTAGTACTCCATAGTTCTCATGATGAGGTATTTAATGTTTTACTTTTTTGTAGAGTGAGGACCATACATCCTGGGGACCTAAATACCTTAGCACCATTTGATGGGTTTGCAGCTATGGCCTTGGTTGGGGGGTATGGGGGGTCAGTGGCCCACCATATAGGATTTTGGGGGTGAGATCCCTTGAATAAAATATTGGCTTTCTAAAATTTTGGGGCTTAGGTGGTGCAAGCTTGACTATAATATAGTTGCTAGTCATTTCTTTGCTCTTTGTATAACACCTTGATTTTTGTGCTTGGTCTAGTTGGTGCATCTTGCTGCTAAATTTTTGTCTATTTTTTATGTTCCAATTATTATTGCTAGCTTGTGATTACCAAATGTTTATATTGGATAGGTTTCCTAGGATATTTTTTCTTCCAATTATGTGTATCGTCAATCTATGTCTTTACCAAAACTCCAGTAGTATTTTTCTTGTTGTTGACTTTGATCAAAAAAATCTAGTTCCTAGTCCTATGCACTTGTTTATGATTTCCTCCAAATAAATTCATCTTGCTTCCCACCTAATCTCCCCTTTCAAAAAACTAGCCAAGGTGTACACTCCTCCCAAGTGTAGTGAAAATTCACTACAACAAACTATAGTACATAAAAAAAAATGTTGCTAATACTTAAACAATCATAGTTATATTATATATCCTTTAGAATTCAAGCAATGAGATTCAACAATTTTTAGCCACCAAATATTTAAATAATTAGGACACCATTATTCAATGACTAAAACTAATAATACCAATGTTCAATCACTAAATTTTAAAATAAATGGTAGTTACAAATACTCAACCAATAATAATCACTCAAGGATAGTGCTATTATACAATTAATAGTATGCCAATCTATAACTATTCTTCAATCACCAATTTGTAAGTAATGATAGTTACAAGTACTCATCCAATAATATTCACTTAAGAATAAATTATTATGATAGATCATATTATTCAATCACCAATTTTCACACAATGATAGTTACAAGTATTCAATCAATAATAATATTCACATAAGGACAATGCTATTATGATAACTTCTATTATTCAATAATCAATTTATAAATTATGATAATTATAATTACTCAACCAATAATGATATTCACTCAAGTGCAATGCTACTATATAGACAATAATATCTCTAGCCATGTTAGCTCCTATTGAAGCTTCGAATTCCCTGATCGAGTCCAAAGGTAGGGTATAGAAGGCAAGAAGGTCAAAGAGGCTAGTCCCTAAGTAGGCTAAGATGAAGCAAACCATGATCTCAATGGATAATTCATATTTGGAGGATTTGCCTCCCCCTAAAAAGAAAGTGAAACTTTTTAGGGTATTATATCTGTAAAAGAAAGGTTCCTCCCAAGTTGTAGGTTATTCCTAATACCCTTGACACTCCCAAATCATATAATAAGATGATTATAGATTATCAAAATACCCTTATTGGTTCCTTTAACATCACTATGGATTATGCTGAAGAGATCAAAATTATGTTGCAGTGGAACCAAGAAGTGCTTAAGAGCATGGATTTGGCTTTGAAGGATAGGGGAGATGGTCCCTCTGCAATCTAATTTTCTTTTCATCTTGGTCTAGGGCCCTTTCGATTTAGTCGCTTATTTTATCCTATTGGTAATTTTGGCCTTCCTTTTTGGTTGTGGTTCTCTATGATTTTGGATAAGGATTCTATGCCAAGATCCTTGTTTCTTCTATTTGGTGTTGGAGTTCTTGCGTGTATGATGCAGGATGGTCTTTCTATTAGTCTTTGGGTTATGTTCCTATATTTTGTTCTAGAAATTCTTGACTTCTCTCTTTGTAAAAGGTTCAAATATCCTTTCAAAACCCCTTCTTGTATATAATAAAAAATATTATCTCCTATTGTTCAACCACTAGTAATCATCTAGTTGTACTATTAGACAAATAGCATTCAAGTAATGATAGTGATATAGTTTAATCAATAATTTATAACTATGATAGTCACCATTTTATTGTGTATTTTTTCTAATATAAAAATATAATATAACTTTATAGTAATCCTATTGCTTATACCATACATGAAACAATAATAATTTATTCTATACTACCATTATAATATATAGATAAAATATTTTATGCATGCTCTAATTCTAGATAAGACATTTTCTAAGGAAAATTTATTAAGATAACGCTTACTTTTGTCTAATTTTTTTCTTAAATTTGAAAAAATTGAAGTATAATTATGAATGGTAAGTTAGGATCGAAAATAGCAATTCATGTAATACAAAATGAGTCATAGTTTTATCAAATAACATTAGCTCAACTAGTTAGATTACTCAACATTTAAGGAGAAGATCCAGATTCAAATCTTGCCAAGTGATACTATTGGAAATATTACATTATTTGGTCATGTAATATTTTAGGAAGTATTTAATATTTGAGTGTGTGTTTAATATTTAGGTCTATAGTATGTTTCAAGGTGTGAAGTGTATTTAGGTGTCAAGTATGTAAGTGTGAGTTGTGAGTAAGTGAAGAGTTGTGTGAAGTGACATGTGTGAAGAAGAGAATTATCTAATCATAAGAGACTTTTCCATTATGTTATAGAAGAGGAAAGATCAAGAGATATGCATATAAAGGGTATAATTTAACTATATATTTATGATAAAGCTTTGTATTATGTATCAAATTAACAATGCATTTATGCGTGCTATTGTAGATTTTTATCAATAATATTTCAAGTTTTTTATGTGTTAATTATTGTGATCTTGTGGAATTTATCCTATGATATATTTGAGTATATTTTCTAACATATAAATGGATAATATTCAATATTTTAGGGTCTCCCCACATGTATTCAACTTATAGGCAAGATAATAACCATTCCAAATTCTATTGTTCAATGGATTATTTATCCTAATGCTTCCAAGATAATGTATTGGTAAAAGAAAAACTAATGACATTCCCATGAAATCGTAAAGTGTTTGAATTTATAATATTTTCTAAAAATATTCCAAAGCATTCATTCACCAAATTGTATGTTGAAAGGAATAAAATGCAATATAAGAGATACCAATAATAAATGACATAAAGAAATGAAGGGAGACAACAAAAATAAGTATAAGGTGGGTTCCTATAGGCACCCTAAAATATCACTTATATTCACACTTATGATACAACTAGGTCCTCATTAAAGGGTATTTATAGTGATACCAAATATTTGATGAGAGGTTAGCCTTAGGCTGAATTAAACTTAACCTTAATTTTTTTATTTAGTTACATGGGATTTAAATGGGCCCCACTCATATTAATCATCACCACTTAGTGGTATTACAATAGCTTCGATATTATCCATGTATCACCAGGAATATTTGAACCTAGATATCCTCCTTAAATGTTGATTAATTGAATTGGTTGAGATAATTCCATTTAATAACTTAACCTTGATGTTAAGCTTAAAATAAAGTAATAATAAATTAGTCTTTTAAGTGAAGGTTATCCATTAAGGTGAATTAACCAATCCCACTAAGGATAAAATATGAAATGGTCCCATAGGCTTACATAAATGAGGAATGCCCATAGGATACATAAATGGCACTCATAAGCATCTCATCACACATTTGGATTTGACCTAAACAATATTAGATTCCACAAGTTTGAACATCCCCCGATAATCAAGCTAATAAGGCCAATGAGAGAAGGCATTAGAGGTAACATCTCCCCTCCCATTATGGATGCTCTAGTGGGCCTCTATTGTTCCTCCTTCAACCTCATATTCATCATTAAAAAGTTTATGTCCAACCCTTAAGAATTTTATCTCAATATTCTTCATCCTTGTAATTCAATACTTTATGGACTATCCTTTCCTTTTACAACACTCATAAATGTTTGCCATCTTTGAAACCTTAGATTTACCTTTAGGAACCTCAACCTTAGATTACATTGACTTGAAGTATTTTGGATGAGCTTGTGTATGAGAAATAACTCTATAATATTTCATTGACACATCATAATCTAATTAAATATTGAAAACACCTTCAAGAGATATGGATTATGATTATTTTATAGTCACAACATTCACATGAAGAATCAAGCCAATCATATGAATAGGAGGATAAATTTTAGAAGTAATAGAAGTGGCATAGTATTCATCACTCTTTACCTTGCATCTTGTCTAGATATATCATCTATTAGATATTTGATATGAGATATATAGTCTTTGACATTATTGAAATTTAAAATTTCAAGTTTGGAGAGTTCAATTTTTATTTTATTAACTTCACTAGCACTTACTTTTCCATAGATATATTTTAAAGTATTCCATGTATCAATAGGATCAAATTCTCTTTGATGTGGAAAAATACATATGGTTCCACTAACATGAAGAATAGTCTAAGAGCTTCCTCCTTTCTCTTACTAAGGTCATGATCATTAATACCATTTGACTCATTGTTGAAGATGAACCAAAGAATTTTTATTTTGAGTAATAGTTCCATTTGAATTGTCCAAGTGCTATCATTTATCCCATTGAGGTAGATAACACACCCTAATGAGTCTAATTTGTACAAAAAACTAAATAGATCTATATCAAATAAGCTAATCATCAATAGATAGAGCTCAAAAACATTTACAATCTAAAAAAATAGACTCGAATTGCTTCCATGTGTAAATGTTATGGTCTCTAATATATTTGGATAAGTTAGTAGTCAAATCAAGAAAAATTAAATGCCAAACCTTTAAAATTGTTTTGCTAAATAAGCTTATGCAATGTGCCACCAATAGATTAGGGGTTATGCCTATAATTTTGAGTTTGACACTTGCTTCAATGTGATTGATGGATTAAATACCTCATATATAAGAAAATAAATTATTTTTTATGTCATTTTGGATCCAACAAGGCTCAAATTCAATACTTCCTATGATCAAACATGGGTACCAACTAGTGCACCATGCACACATTATAAAACCAAAAATAGAATATTGCATATGAGTTGGTATAATAAATGTCTTTTGAAGGATGCAAATAAATTCCACCATTGGATTTTGAACCTAACACTTCAATCTCAAAAATAAGTTACACAACCACTATGCCATGTAGTATATCATGGCATTTTAAGTACAACATACCCTTTAGCATGTTGTCATCCGACTAGAGAAGATAATCTAAACAAAAGAAGATCATGTGGCATTTGACCTGGTGACCTCTCTTCTATGAACAAGAAGCCCAGCCACTACAACAAATGGGTAGATGTCAAGGATAAAGAAGAAGCCAAAAATTATAGTCTATATTTTTTTTCAAAGAAGTGGTCATATTTTAAATCGATAACCTCATATTTTTTGTGGACTATACAAGTAATTGTGCCACTCCCATTGATGCTATCATTGGTAGGAGTCTCTGCTTGACATAGATAGCTATAGATTGGTGGAGCACTATACGTGCCCTCCCTTATTTTGGCATGTGGTCTTGTTGCTTCATCATCCATATTAGTGTGTACTTATTGCACCAAAACTCATGGATGGGTTATGGCATCCCCCACAAGTAGCACATGAATAGTATGTAAGAAAAAAATCATGCCACTTTTTGGCACTAAAATAAGGAAAATTTAAATCTATTTTTTTTTTTAATTTGAAATAAGGATAGAGCTTATAATATTATGCTAAGATATAACCACCAAAAAATTCTTCTACCAAATGAGTGATGTAGCTCTAGAATCTACTTTGATACCATGTTCAAATTTTTAATATTTTCTAGAAACCTTCCAAAAGAATCATTCATCATAAACGTATGCTGAAAAGTTAAAAAAGGCAATTAAGAGATAGCAATAATAAACAACATAAAAAATGAATGGATACAACAAGAAGTATAAGTTGCATGCCCATGGACACCCCAAAATATCACTTTTATTCCCAATAATATAAGTGGATCCTCATTGAGGGGTATTTATAGTGATACAAAATTCCTAATGAGATGTTAACCTTAGGCTAACATTAACATAACCTTGAGGTTACCTTACAATAAAATAATAATAATTAATTACCCTTTTAAGTTAAGGTTATCCCTAAAGGTGGATTAACCAATCCCACCAAGGGTGAAATATGAAAGGGTCCTATAGTCTTACATAGATGGGGAATACCTACAGGATTACATAATTACATGCCCATATGATACATAATTGGTTCTTATAAGCACACCATCACATATTTTTCCTTAGCCTAAATAATATTATATTACACAAATTTCAACACAAAAACAAGATACACTTTTATAATCAACTAATTGCTTTCAAGTATGGTATATTTTTCAACTAAAAATAGCAACTAAGAAAGCTTTACTTCATATTTCATAATTATTATAGCTATTATATGAATAGAAAAAGAGTTATAAAATTATACCAATTTGATTCCTTCATTATATAAGTTGTTTTGACCAACCAATTGCAAGCTAACGGTGCAAAATAAAGTCTACCCTTCTACAAGGAAGATTGCATCACTAAGAGGAAATAGTATAGGGTTTAACATGGGTCTTAAGCTAGTTTAAGTGAGAATAAATCATAGGCAACCCTAAATTTAACTTCCATGAATAAAATTGTTAGCTTTTGATATAATATGCAAAGGGAGATAACAATCACGAGATGCAGAATAATATGAAAGAAAGTAAATCTTCTAGATGATTGAGACATGCAATAAATAGAAATGATATAAATGAATACAATGTAGCTATGGAGGAAGTGAACACTCCATTAATAAAGCTACTGGACTACATTGCACCCATCACCACTGGATGGTGATCCACACATAATTGTACTACCTACAAAGATGCTCTAAGCTACTATGTCCCCGACTCTCTCTATATCTATATATCTATCTAAAAATGAGGCCTTCCTTATATAGGTAAAATAGGTTACTTGGCCAACACTCTATCTAGTTGTACAAGGGACACCTTGCACATTTACAACTTGCACATTGACACTTGTGCATTTATTACATTGCATGAAGTAACTAGATAACTTCCCCCTAAAGTAATCTAATGTCCTAAGTATGTACCTTGGAAGATACATTTACATGACCCAAATTATGGAATATAATCTATTTCTAACACCCCCTGTATTACATTATTTGGGTATTGAAGACTTTTAGTCTTCAATATGGATCTTCATCTCCTCCATGAGCTTTGTACTCTTCTTCTGCATACTTTGTATTCAGGTTCAACAGGTAATATGTGTCTTCATATGATGCAAAGTAAGTTGTAGCTGAAGCTAAAGATTCTTCTTTCATCGGATGATCTTTGGCTTGTTCAGATTCATATTCCTTATCTTCTATCCAACCACCTTTATAGTTCTCTTTGCAAGTGTCTTCATTCGGTTCTTATTTGTTGATGAATGAGTAGGGCATGGTGCAATTGTCCTCTCATATTTTTGTTTTTGATCCTTCTGAGCTTACCTTTTTGGTGTACTAGTTCTTCATTTTCTTCAACATGTTCCTCTATAAATATGTTAGTATCATTTTGAACCATCACAATATCTTGTGATATTTCCATTGAGTCTAGGATGTATGTATTTTCATGGATTGAACCTATTGCTTTTATTCCATCTTGATTCATAATGAGACATGTATTTATCCCATCCATATATCCAAAGTTAATCATATAGTTGTTTTCTACTAGCTTGCTTACTGAGATGAGATTGAATGTTAATCCAGGAACATACAATACTTTTTGTAGTAGAATATTTGGAAATGATTTTTTGGGTGTTACACATCCATATCCATGTATAGGATAAGTTTGGCTATCTGCAATTCTTAGTCTATAACCTTTAGAAACTTCAAGACAGTCAAACCATTGTATATTTCTTGTCATATGATGACTGGCTCCTGAGTCAATATACCACATGTGTTCATGTTTTGTGAGTTGGTTCCTGTTGGAGCAAGTTTTACATTCATTGTATGACATTCCTTTACCCATTTGAAGAGGTTGAATTTGAATAAATGAGATAGAATTGTAGTCTTTCTTATAGCTCCCTATATTAGGATATGTGAACCCTAATTGAAGTATATAAGCTTGATTTGATGAAACCTTTAGTAATATTTTAGATTTGTAGGCTTCCTTATGTCTCCCTAGTAATGAGAGTATGAACACCTAATCTTAGGTTTTGAAGAAAGCTTATATCTTCCCAAATTGACAACCTTTGATCAAGTTTTGTAGAATCCCTTATGACTCCCTAATTATTTTGGAGTATGATATAGTGCTTTTGTAAAATATAGTTCAATTTATGGTTGATTTTGTACAGTTTTGTAAATATCAAAAATCAACTTTTCTAACACCTTATTTCTCCTAATTGAACTAAGCACTTTTCCAATTTTTGAAGAGGTTTTAATGTTGGATTCCTTTTGTCCCTTTTTGAGAAATTTTGAGACAAGAAAATCATAAATTTCCAACCTTAACAAAAAATATTTAATAACCTATTTTTATAACCCTTAGGTTTTAATTTCTAATTTTCAAAGACCTAGTTTGATGTTGTAACCCTTATCACTCCCAAATTTGGAAAATTAGAAAATTAATAATATTTGCAAAATATTAAAGAATTTAATCCAAGTAGAATTCCTTATTTCTCCTAGGTTGAGTTGCAAATATTATTTTAATTTGGTAAGTTATCCCTTATAGATTTTGCTTTCAAAAATCTAAATTTCAACCTTAGCTTATAACCCTTATATCTCCAAAATTGAAAGCAATAATAAAGTGGGATTTAAACCTTACATTTTTTATGCTAATATCCTCACTGTTTGATGCTTCCTTTGGCTGGATATAATAGCAGTATTAAAGTTCCCTTGGGCACTGGAATCAATGGAGATGCTCGTCTTCAATGTTGGAATGTAGATGCTACAAAAATAGGAAGGTTTGACCTTCAATACTAGGAGCCTTTAATGCTCCTTCTTCCTTCCTTCCACATTGTGCTTGATTGGCTTTGACTACATTTTGCTATGTTGTGAACTTTGGACTTTGAGCACCTTTTATGGAGGAATAATCTTGAGCTTTGTGACATGTGTCACACCCATTATGTATGAGCACTCCTCTCCTTTTCTTAACATACCACTTTCTTGTTCAACACCTCTTGGTCACTCTATAATGTATGCTCACTCGTGTGGGGCTTGTGGAGGATAACAAGTGTCACCACATCTATAATGTATGCATGAGGTTGATGAGCATTGAGAGATGAAATCCCTGTAACATATGCACCTTAGAAGATTGATGCCAAGTGGTATTCAAGCTCTCTGCATGAAGTCCTTCCCTGTAATACCTTCCAAGGAGAATATTATAACTCCTTAAGTCCTTTCGTATGCCATTCCTTTGCTTTGCTACATTTCTTGAGCAACAAGCAAACTTATCTTTTGCAGGTGGATTGATGAGGTGCTATGGAGCTTGAATAGCGATTATGATGCTTCCTTTGGTGGATGATCTTCACCAAGTTTAAGACTTTGAATGTAGCTCCTTTGCTCTTTATCTTCTATGCCTCCAACATGCTAATTCCTGTGCTTCTTTGTAGTGTAGATAGTCGCTTGTTATGTTGTCCATCTCACATTGGTAGAAGTAGATGCCTTCTCTTTGTAGTGTAGATGTTGTCCGTCCCACGTTGGTAGATGTGCACTCTTTTTATCTATGTAAATGTAGCTTGATGATAGCCTCTTGTGGGATTTGTTTTTGTAGGTTCGTCCATCCAAGATGAGCCCTTTGAGTGGCTCCTTTTTCTTGGGAAGAAGAGTGTTGATGTTCGGCCTTTCTTGGCTGATTTTCCCTATAGTTATTGTGCCTTTTTGGGGCACATTCAAATATGCTCTTGAGCTGTAAAAACCATATTAGAGTAGTGCAATAAAATGTACCATAAATTGTACATAAACCTCCTTTGATGCACCTTCTTTTGCACTCTTATTTCAGATCTGAAATTCTGGTTTTATGGCAGATTTTTCTCCTACAATACAAGGGTTTTGAGGTTGTCTTTTATGAGTAGACACCTTCCCTTTTTTTCTTGGACACTTTGATAACAAATCCAAGCTTAGATAACAGTAGATAGAAGCTCTTTAATTTATGCAATTTTCTGCACTTTCTTTTCTTGCATCCAATCTTGTAATGCTTTGGATTTGAGACTCACCAAGTCTCAATATTTGAAGCTTCTATTTCTATTTTTGGTTAGTTGTGTTCTTCTCCAAGTTTTGGAGGATTCTAACCTTTTTGGGTGGCTTCTTTTGGCCACTACGAGTTGCATATTTTTGTGCTTCAATAGTGTCTTTAGACACTTGATACAAATCAGATTTTGTGCCCTTCAAAAAACACAAAACTAATTTCTTTTGAGAGTAGTATAATAGTGAAAATAAATCTAATAGAATTTATTTTTAATGCACTAACAATTTCACCTTATCACTCCAATCAACTCTCAATATAATGCACTTAATCAATTTACTACAACTAATCAAGAATAACCTGAAATGAATCTTCAAGAGTTATTCTGCAAATTCACTACAACTAATATTGTAGGGCTTAGTCTTCTTTTCTATTTCTAAAGTAGATGATAGGTAGTTGATAGATATAATTATGAAATCTAATCAACTCCTAATTAATGTGCAAATGAACCTTAAAAATAACCTTTTCCTTTTTGCACTTTTGAAGACTGTAATCTACTTTTTCTTCATGCAAATTTAATCCAAATAAGGTGCTCTAATGAATATGATAAGTAGTCTAATTAATGAGTTAGTTAGCACCAATAGTTGCATACCTTTTTAAAAAAATGTAGCTCCTTTTTTCACTTCTATAGAGGATGTGGATCTTGGTGTCTAAGATCACCAAGTTGTTGCTTCGAGTAGGATCTTGCAGCTTTTTGTAGACTATCTTGAACAGCTCCTTCTTCACCAAATGATGGTCTCAAACTTTCTTTCATGAGCCTAAGATTTGGTGGCTTGTTCTCCTCTTGTGGTCTCCTCCTTCTATTGTAGATTTGGAGAAGTCTCTATCTCTGAAGCGGTGCCTTCTTTCTGTGAGAGGTAATCTTCAAATCTCCTAGATTTGATGAGCTTCTTTTGTCTTCAAGTCTTCTTGTCAAATTCTGACTTCAAGCAGGATCTTCTTCTCAAGATTTTGAATGTCTTGAGGTCTTTCACTGGATTCTTCTTCTAAAATTTGGCACTCCTTGCCAAATTCTTCTTCTCAGATTTGGCACTCCTTGCCAAATTCTCCTTCTCTTGGGCTTGTTGTTAGATGGCGATAATTGTCCCAAGTCCTTCACTATCAAGGGCTTCTCCTTGGTAGTGGATTTCTCTAGTGAGTTCTCCTTTGATGATTTCTTTAGTAAGGCTTTCCTAGCCTTTTTTTGGATGCTCGATGAGACCTTCCCAAGGTCTTTGATCTTGCAGCTTCTATTGGTCTTCCCTTGAGACCTCTTCAACCTTCTACTCCTGGAAGTGTTGGCGGTGTGATCTACTCCTGGATCTCTGATTTTGTTGCTTCTAGATTCGAGCAGGACTCTCCTAGTCCTTCTTCTTCTTCCAAGTCTAGAAGTCCTTCAATGAGATATTATCCTGATATCTTTTGCTTCAGGTGTTGAATTGATTCTGAAGAAGATACTCTTCCTAACTTTCTTGTAGGAAGTTTCTCAACTCATTGAATCTTCTTTCCCTGCAACAAAAATATTAATACTAAAATATTAATCTGCTTTTGAATCAGATATTCCTTTTGAATTCTTCTTTAGGATCAAGGCTTTTGTGGCCTATTTTAGTATCAAGGCTTTTGTGGCCTTTTCAATATCAAGACTTATGTGGCTTCTACTTCAAGGCTTCTATGGCCTTTTATTCAAGGCTACTATGGCCTTTTTGTATCAAGGATTCTATGGTCTATTCTTCAAGGCTACTATGACCTTTTTGTATCAAGGCTCCTATGGCCTGTTCTTCAAGTGTGAAGTTATTCAATCTAGCAATGGAGATCTTCAGTCTCCTAACTTCACCATACCTCTTCTCTAAAAGTCTTCTTCCATAGTGTTCTTCTCTTGCACAAGGAACTAATCTCTACACTATGAGGGCACGCCGACCTTCGAGCAATGAAGTTGGAGTCTCCTAAATTTCTATCGTAGGAGGAGTACCAATCCTCTAGGAATTAATTATCTGCAATAAAAGAAACTTTGGGCAATAGTTAGCAAGTTCTAGATATCCTGGATCTTCACTAGATGATCTATCAATCTAGTGGATTGAATGTTGAGTCCTGGTCTTCACGAGTTTTTCCTATAACTCTATGGAAAGACTCTAGTCAAATGCAATCTTAGTATTTTTGGAACTGATATTTCTTTCAGTCCTCACTTGTGACTCTCCCTAATTCTACCACCTAGATTCTTTTGAGATATTTTGACAATGATTGGTCCAATGGTGTGTCAAGTTGACAAAAAACTCAGGCTCAATAATGATGGTGGTTTTCCTATAGACCTACACAGACTAGATCTACCGTAGCTCTGATACCACTGTTAGCTTTTGATATAATATGCAAAGGGAGATAACAATCACGAGATGTAGAATAATATGAAAGAAAGTAAATTTTCTAGATGATTGAGACATGCAATAAATAGAAATGATATAAATGAATACAATGTAGCTATGGAGGAAGTGAACACTCCATTAATAAAGCTATTGGACTACATTGCACCCATCACCACTAGATGGTGATCCACATAGAACTATACTACCTATGAAGATGCTCTAAGCTACTATGTCCTTGACTCTCTATATATCTATATATCTATCTAACAATGAGGCCTTCCTTATATAGGTAAAATAGGTTACTTGGCCAACACTCTATCTAGTTGTACAAGGGACACCTTGCACATTTACAACTTGCACATTGATACTTGTGCATTTATTACATTGCATGAAGTAACTAGATAACTTCCCCCTAAAGTAATCTAATGTCCTAAGTATGTACCTTGGAAGATACATTTACATGACCCAAATGATGGAATATAATCTATTTCTAACAAAAATCTTACCATAATGTCTTTATGTATTTGAAATCAAAGATGAAACTAGATTGATTTCATGGTAAATTTTTAACAAGAACCTAATTTCCATCCATTCCAAACACAATAAATATATTTAACCATGGAAATTATGTTTTCCAACTATATATTAACACATAAATAAGTACAAATTAATCTAAACTCAAATAGGATAGAATATTGACCTCAATAAAGGAGTCTTGTCCTCTTTATTCCTCCAAACTTTATACCATTTTTCCACTTGTAATATTATCCCCCATACAATAGGTGTAATCAAATAATAATGCTTTATTTTGCATTCAATATTGGATATTCATGTGCAAAATCTTTCAAGGAAGAGGATATAGTTAATATAATGAAATGGATCCCTCAAATTCTCAAGGCAAGGAATGAAATAATACTTTTTACTCCCTTCAAAGTCTTAGGATTCTCCTCTATCTCCTTTAAAATTGATACATTACTTGTCATGCCCTAATGAATGGTTTCACTCTTCTTGGTGCATATTCAAAACCTTAACATAATTTCTATCCCTTCTAAAATTATTTTACTTTATCAACTATTGGAAGGGTCTTACATAATGAAAAACAATTTTTTTTATATATTGGGTGAAAAAATAGGGTTTTGAAAGGGACCCTAACCCTTTTACATGAGATTCCTGATCATATTGGAAAATAAAAACCACAGGCCAACAAAAGAGATTCTAGTGAAAAGCACACACTTTTCCTCCTAGGAAATATAATGCTAAAGTAACACTATCAAAAGAAAAGTATTACAAAGATAATGCCAAAATAGACTGGTCTCAGTTTAAGCACTTTAGTTTCCTACAATAGAAAAATATTAGCTCTAAAATTCTTCCTAAAGTCCTTCATTACCCTTTGCTTTGATGGGACATTTAATCCCCAAATATTCCATGATATGATCTTCATTTTTTGGAATATTGTGATACTTTCCCCCACTCAACTACAATGTCTATTGTGTGCCATTAGCTACTTCCTGGGTTGCTTTCCTACTTCTCACCTTTGCACTTTTGGATCTTCCTGGATTTTTACCACTTCCTAGATCTACTATTTTTTTGGTGCTTCTAGTTATTTGCATAGAACTTATGCCCTCCTTGTTTTGTTTCTTTGCTAAAAATAGGATCTGTTGTTTCATAATCCCTCTTTTACTCTTCTTTATTTTCCTTTTATTCACTACCTCTTGGAAGCCATCTTCTTCTTCTAAAGAGGACCAAATATCCTCTAATTCTCCTTCTTGTTCATTGGGTAATACTTCACCCTCTTCACCACCCATTAAGCTTCTCTTGCATGTTATGGCTTGGTTTGTCACAAAGGTAAATTTTAATTGTGAGTATTATCTGCAATGATTTGAAAGGTGAGCACCCGCTAATCACAGTCTAAACCACATATTGGATGAACTGAATTGCTTCAATTCAACCTCCAGAGTAGGCTAGTATTCCTTGTCAACTTATTAGATGTTGACTCTTTTAAGCTCAATTTAATGAATGAAGGATAGGGATAGAAATGAAAGGGTTAAGAAAGATTGAATTAATGATGAATGGATAAATCTAATAGTATAGGTATCCACAGAGAAATCCTTGACAACTTAATTTCTAAAAACACTACCCAAGACTAACAATATTCTAAACTTAGCAATATCTAATATTGAAAAATATTACATGCTTAAAGAATTATTCCAAACATCAAAAGTATTAATACTCCAAGTTAACAGAATTAGATTAACACCCTAACTACCAAAAATAGGATTCAAGCACACATTCATTTATGAATCATTCCATTTTTTTCTAAGTTAGCAATCCAAGTTAGCATAATATACTAACCATAGTAGCAATAACATAAATGACTTCACAAAATTGTAATCAACAAGCAAGTGGACACTAGTCTGAGGAAAACATCCCAAGTAATGCTCTTTTCATTAATTTGTAGAAAATATACATTAGTAGTGCAAGAAAAAATTTCAGAGCCGATACTTAAAAATGAGGGTTTGACCTCTATTTATAGATTTACAGTATTTACATTTGAGCATTATAAGGATTTATTTTTTAAGTTCTCGATCTTCTTGCTATCAATAGTGACATCTAGCTATATTTTATTGAACAATTACAATAGATCTCAAACAAGACTCAACCTTTGTCATCCCCTATTCTTGCAAAATCTTCATAACCACTGATATGCAATTGATTTGGTTGGATTGAAAGTTCTAGAAGATTTTATCTACAAATTTTCATATTTCTAGTAATTCAGCTTTCATGACATCTTATTTGACTTTATTTTTCCACTGTATCATGCAACCATGCGAGAATCGCATTGCAAATTTGGAATTCATAGCAGGATCAATATACACCATCAATCTGGGAAGAGTGGTTGTGATTAATTGATCCAAGATTGGCTCATGACTGTGTTTCACCTTTATATTTCTTGCAACCATGCTAGAATTTTGCTCCTTTTAGCCTTCGATAAATTTGGGCATGAAATCAAGAAAATTGTGGTTTTAAGATCTTCTTTGTCGCTCTTGAATGAAGTCAACCCATGATCACTTATCTATTACATTATGTGAAGGGTATCCTTATTTCTTCATCCTCACCAAAGGTAAATGCTCAACCACACACAATTCTAAAATTTTACCAATATTTATTATTTTGACCATGGTGTAGGGGTTTCCTATGCATTTGTGCCTTTGCTTTACCTTTTCCTCGTGGCCACGCTATATACCAAAAATTTGATAAATTGCATGTTGTAATGACCTCTAGCCAAACTTGACCATGTCGACCATGGATTCATGAAAATTGATGAACTTGGGCATACAAGTACTCTTTGCTTATGGTCACGATTCTAACAATGGATCCTTTTCAGCCACACTTTGGTTTGCAATTGAGCCTATTTTAACAATCTCTTCCAAAAATTTACATATTTTAGTAGCTTTGAATTGTTCTACCTCTCGTGCTCATGCTTCAAATGTTGGTTGTGGAGCCTGATTCTAATTTGGAGGTCTTGTTTTACTCACCTTTGGACCCACTCTACGAAAGGATATGGATGTTATGTAATTGTGTGTCAAATTGCATGTTAATCCAAGTTTTTTTGTGAATTACTATTTAAAAAAAAAATGACAAATTGTTTTTCCGAAAATAGTAATTACTAAAAACGGAATTTTTTTGACGAAAAATAATTTGCCAAAAATAGTAATTACTAAAAACGGAAATTGTTTTGATGAAAAATAATTTTTTGAAAATAATAATTACTAAAAATGGCAAATTGCAATAGAAAAGATAATTTTTTGAAAATAGTAATTCTTTTTATTTTGGGGTCTTAATGATTTACCCTAAAATTGTAACCCTCATTTTATAAGAGGATGATGTATGACGGTGATTAGAATGTTCTGTGCACGGTTGTGTATGAAAAGGTTTTCTGGACGAAATAAAAGGCCTGGTTAATTTCTCCATGGATGTAGCCCATATTGGGTGAACCACGTTAAATTTGTGTCTCGTGAATTACTTTATTCTTCTACATTTTTATTTCCATATTTAATTATTGTTCATGTTTTATTATTTAATCCTAACAACTAGTATCAAAGTCTAGGATTTAGAAAATACACTTGAAAGGAGGGTTTCCAATTCGAGTGGGAGAAATGACAGAAGAAGGTAGGTTTAAGGTTGAGAATTTTAATGGCTAAAATTACTAGCTATGGAAGATACAAATGGAAGAGAATTTTAATGGCTAAAATTACCAGCTATGGAAGATACAAATGGAGGACTATCTTTATTAAAAGGATATTTACATACCATTAGGTAGAATAGAAAATAATCCAATGAAGACATAAGATGGACAATGGGAAGTTCTAGATAGAAAGGCACTAGGAACAATATGGTTGTACCTGACATCGTTGGTGGCCTTCAATATTTCAAATAAAAATACAACAAAGGATTTAATGAATGCGTTTGCTAAACTGTATAAAAAACTCTCAACTTCGAACAAGGTATTTCTTATGAAGCATTTATTTAATATGCAGATGTCAAAAGGTGGGTCTATTACTGATCACTTAAATGAGTTTAACATGGTTACTAATTAGTTAAATTATGTTGGAGTAAATTTTTATGATGAGGTTAGGGATCTTTTGATCTTATGCTCATTGCCAGAAAGCTGAAATAGCTTGGTCATGATTATGAGTATTTCTATTTCCGTTCAAATACTTTAAAATTTGATGATGTTATTGGTGTTATCCTTAGAAAGGAAATACAATGGAAAGCACAGGTGAGACATTGGGTAATGCATTGACTGTGGAAAACAGGGGTGGACAAGGAGAGAGGAAAGAATCCAAGAAAATATAGAAAATAAAATAAAGGCATATCCAAATCCAAATGGAAGTAGTTGGAATACTGACATTGCAGGAAGAAAGGACACCTAAAAAGAGATAGTTCGACTTGAAAAAAAAAATAGGGAGAAGAAAATAGGGTAATTAGAAAGCAAACATAATAGGTGATGTATTGCAAGATGCTCTAATCCTTTCACTAGATAATATTAATAATTATTAGATGTTAGACTCAGGGTCTTCATATCATGCCACATCACATATGAAATATTTTCTGTGTTATGTTCAAGATAATTTTGAACAAATTTATTTGGGTGATGATAGACCATGTAAAATCATTGGAAAGGGTAAGATACAGATAAAGTTACGGAATGGAAACCAATGGTTGCTAAAAAGGGTAAGTCATATTCCTAATTTGAGAAGAAATATAATTTCCACAGGGTAGTTGGATAGTGAAGGATGTATAGTTACATTCTCAGCAAATTTGTGGAAGGTTTCTAAAGGATCGCTATTATTAGCAAAAGAAAATAAGGTATGTTGTATGTATGTACTGGAAATACTGATATTTCTATTGCTTTAGCTTCTATAGGATTGGATACAGTTTTGTGGCATCATAGGCTTGGGTACATGAGTGAGAAGGGGATGCAAATTTTCCATTCAAGGAATTATTTATCAGGTTTTAAGCAGGTTTATTTGGAATTTTGTGAGATCTACGTTTATGGAAAATAGAAAAGGGTCAAATTTCTAGAGTTGGAAAAGAAAATAAGATTGAAAAGCTAGAGCTTGTGCATACAGATGTATGGGGACTAGCTCAGGTATCATCTCTTGGTGTCTCTTGTTATTATGTTATAGTTATTGATGATGCAACTAGAAAAACTTAGGTTTATTGTATTCGAAAGAAATCAGATGCCTTTGATACTTTTAAGAAATAAAAATATTTGGTTGAGAATGATACAGGAAATAAGTTGAAGTGTCTCAGATCAGATAATGGAGGTGAGTATTGTAGTAAATATTTTGACAGATATTGTTTATACCATGGGATTCGTAGAGTGAATATGGTTCCAAGAACTCCACAATAAAATGGTGTGTTAGAAAGGATGAACAGGACTATCATGGAACATGCTAGTTGTATGAGATTACATGCAGGATTGCCCTTACAGTTTTGGGTAGATTTTATGGATACTGTAGTTTATTTAATAAACAGAGGACCTTCAAGTTCCTTGGATGGTGGGATTCCAGAAGAGGCATGGAAAGGTAAGCCTATTAACTACTCATTTTTGAAGACTTTCAGTTGTGAAGCATTCGGGCATATTGATAAATAAAATACAACTAAACTTGAGGTAAAATCCAAAAAGGGTACTTTCATTGGATATGGAGTTAATAATTTTGGTTATAATTTTTGGGATTATGAAAATCACAAAATCATTAGAAGTAGAGATGTGGTATTCAATGAGAAATTCATGTATAAATACCACTTGCAGCAAAAGAAATAGGAAAAGGTAAATACAGAATACACAATGCTTGATGAAATTGAAACTCCAAAGGTGCTATAAAATCAACAACAACAACAACAACAAGCACCTCAAACTCTTGCAAGTGTTGTTATAAAATATACCAGGATAAGTAGACCTCCTAATCATTACTCTCCTTCATTATATTATGTATTATTGTCTGACTCTAGTGAACCAAAAACATATGAAGAAGCGATGTAGGTAGAAACTAGGAAGAAGTGGGACTAAGGCATGAAAGTGGAGATGGACTCCTTAGTACACAGTCAGAATTGAGATCTAGTTCGGTTGCCTACAGGAAAAATACCATTATCGAATAAATGGGTTTATAAGGTGAAAGAATAATATGGAGGTAAAAATAGGTATAGGGCTAGAGTGGTTGTAAAGGGGTTTGCACAGAATAAATGTATTGATAATGATAAAAAAATTTCTTCTGTTGTTAAAATGACTTCAATTAGATCTATTTTAAGCCTAGTGGTTGTAGAGGATTTGCATCTTGAACAGTTAGATGTAAAAACAACTTTTCTCCATTGGTATTTTTAGGAAGAGATTTATATGCAATAGCCACAAGGGTATGAGGTCAGAGGGAGGGAGGAATTAGTATGCAGGTTGAAAAAGAGCTTATGGAAAGGTTTTCTGGACAAAATAAAAGGTCTGGTTATTTTCTTTGAAGATGTAGCCCATATTGGGTGAACTACATTAAATTTGTGTCTCGTGAATTGCTTTATTCTTCTACATTTTTATTTTTGTATTTAATTATTGCTCATGTTTTATTATTTAATCCTAACATCAAAGCCTCCTTTTCATTTATGTCGTGTTAACAAAGGAATGTGGCAGCCATGCTTAAAAATTATTTTAGATCCTTTTTATATAATTTTACCATAGATTTAGGCTTTCTGGTAGATTCTAGCCTTCCTTTAACACTTGTCTCAACCATTCTACTTACAAAGGAATCCTTGTGATCGTACATATTTTTCTGTGGAACTCAATATTTGACCAACTTGTCAGTGATTTTGGGATAGACAACTTAGGATCATGTATCCTTCTTACTAAGCAAATTTTACTATCTTATAGATTGCAACTTTTGGAAACTTACAATTTTGGAACATCAAGTGCTTACTTAGCCACTCTTTAAAATATATTTTCACAATATGTAGCCTTTTGGTCCTACATTATGGCACCTCTTGGAGGACTTTGCTTGCAAAGTTGTAGAACTCAGATAGCCTTATCATAGAGCCAATACTTTCTAAAGGATAAAAAGAGTCTCAAAAATATACTGGGGGAGGAAGAGGAGACTCCATACAAGGACACATATAATAGTAGACATGAAATGAAAGAAAAAGTTAGGTGAAACAAAATAGAAACGAACGATTGATTACAAGGAGGTACAAAGGATAGGGATAAAATATACCTCATATTACACATGAAATGGTGATGATAGGAGATAGATATGCTAACAAACTAAGGAGCTTATGGAGTTTTTCATATATGGGGATGATGAAGGAGCAGTAGAGTGCTAGAGAAAAAAAAAATAACAAAAATGGGAATTGGAGGTACACAAACTAGGTAAATTTTCAACAAAACCATACCTCCATATGTATACTCTGTCACATCTCAGAGTCGCTTCAAGGACAGACAAATTGCCATAGGTTGAGAAATCTTCCATATATTCTACATATCTTACATTTTCTTGAGCAAGCTAGTAGAAAATTCTTTATTTGCTCATATTATCCTCTGCGCTTTTCTGTTTGTACCATCTAGCCCATTTATTATGCTTAAACTTTCATCTTTTGAAACTCTTTCTGTAGACACCAAAATAGCACCAATCCGATTATGTGACTACAAACACTGACCGAATTGGTATACATACCCCCTAAGGCAGCCTCCAAAGGTTAAACAGTGGTCCTAACCACTCCCAAATTAGTTTTGGAAGGTCAGAGGTCAGTTTTGCACCTTTTAAGAACCTTGCTCCCTATTCGTCCCACCCTGGGACGATTAGAATCCTATTCGCTCCACCCCAAGATGATTAGCAACAATCACTCCAGGATGGGATGATTAGCAGGTTTGATTGGCAAAAAGTCAAACCTTGACAAATGGCAGCCTAGATCCGCCACCTAACTTTACCTTTAAGGCATGCAATTGCGAGGGAACATTTCAAATTAGAGAGAGAGCCTACCCTGATCATGGAGACCTCAATCAATGAGCCCCTAATCAGGGAGGAATCTTCTCTCCCCCAAAAAGGCATGGTGAGCCAAGTGGCACCCTTGCATGCACATTCAAAGGAGACCCCTAGGTCTATAAAAATGTGAGCCTCATCACCCCAAAAATAGAAGAGAGCTAGAGCATTTTGAGGAATGAAGTTTTGTCAAACTATACCCTCATTCCTCTTTGTGCTTCCTACATCCCTAATTTCTCTTTTGGAAGAGAGGTTATCGGGTGAACACTAGGAATGCAATCCAGACCCAAAACCCAAGAAATCAGCCATAATCCCACCCCAAAATCATTGACACAACCCCCTAGGATATTTTATACCCATCCCACTTGGATTGGTGTCAAAACTAGGCCTTAAATGGTGGGCGTCCCACCCCTAGGCGCCCCCTCGAACTGTTGCAGTCCTAATCCCCCCACCCCGGAGTGATTATAAATATGTGGTTGATTTATTTACTATTATTTTTGTATGCTCTCTTATTTGATGTACTTATGTTTTTTTTCAATTTTCATTGCTTTCTGACATGATTTGACCTAGTTTTTGTCATTTTTACGCGTTCACTAACCTATAGAGAGTGCCTTCAGATACATGATTACCTGGGCATAATCTTCAAAATATGACCTTCTGGGTCATCTCAAAATGCTGTTTTTATTCTAACCACAAGTTTTCAGGAGTTTTGGATGCCTCTAGATGGGACATTTACAAGGTCACCTTTTTGTAAGTTTTGTTGCAGTCCCCAGCGTCCCACCTCAGAGCGATTAGAAATTTATGCATGATTTCCTCACTATTATTTTTTAAATAGGTTAATTATGATATCCTAATGCCTCTTTTAAATTTTAATTGCATTCTGACATGATTTGACTGTAGTTTTATCATTTTTATGTGTTAACTAGCTCGTAGGGTGTCCCTATCACATACAAGAAAATATGGGTAGGATAGGTAGATTCTGATCATCTAGGTAGTCTTAAAATCATGTATAATACCTAAACCATGAGTTTCAGGTTATTTGGATAAGCACAGGTGATACATTGGAGTTCTCACCTTAATGAGGCCCTCGATGGGCAAACATGCATAACGGGGCCATCCGACGCCGCTCCGATGCAAAATCAGGTGATACCAACTCTATATGTTGTCATTTACATTAATATGTCATTATATAATTGATATATCAACCTTATAACTAATATTCCACAAGCACCCATTGGAGGCCTTGGGGATTGCATGTTTTTCTAGATATGCATATGCTATTAACGGTTTTTTGTATTTTTGTACATAGGATATCACCACCAAGAATACTATAGGGGAAACAAGGAATGATGAACACATGGACACAAGTGACGACAACCTTTAGCCCACCCACTTTGAATGTGGGCACGTGAAAGACATTGGAAGCGTACCGTCCGACCTTGGAAGCACGGCTTCATCCATGCATCCATTGATGTAACAAATTGTATCACATGTTTTGAGCCCTAGAGTGGGGACGTATTGTAATTGGATTAAAATTAATATCAATAAAAGAGGCCCCGCTTTGTTTGATTACATCTTGTTTCTGTGTCATTTCCTTCATGCATTCGTAGGACTTAGCATCTGTATCTACTTTTGTTTGCATCACATCGGTACACTATATTTCTATGTTAATTTTAGTGGTGATCATGGTGGGACCCTGTCCCTTGCTGTTAGGGTCAAGTTTTTGACCCAAATTTTGTGGTTTTTCTTTGCAGGTGTTACTCATTCGAGCACTGGACTGCTACTCATGTCACCCCGGGATGAATGCATATTCATCCCACCCTATGACGAATGCAGACCTGCTATTCATCCCACCCTGAGATGATTAGAACTCTATGCATTTTTTGAGCAGAAAATCAAAGGCATCTGGTTTGGACAGAGAAGAGGTAGGCCTTTTGAACATCCTCTGTGTTTTTCTACTTTATGTTTCTACAATTTTCTATTTTCTTTGCTTTATTTTTAGACACTTGCATAGAAAGGTTAAGTAGTTTGTTTTCCTTTCTTGCAATAAAATAAAAATAAATAAAAAAACATAGAGTAAATTAAATGGAAATAACTTGATTAGGAATGCATTCTTCTCTAGTTTTCTTACATGATACTTGCACAAGTGGCAAGTCCTCATTATAAGTTTCAGTTCTAGGTAGGTTTTGTGATTTCCTTTTTGCTACTAATGGCATCTGAAGGATAAAACATAATTTAAAGCATTGCATTAGTGAAAATCATCTTTTGCTATATGTTTTCTTTCTTTACACAATTAAAAGGAACCACACACACCACATAATAAGATTAACATCAAGGAGTTGGTCTCAATACTCCAACACTTTATCAAGATCAACGGTGGGTTTCATCACCACCTTGGTTTGGATTTTGAATACATATACCCTGATCGCGATTGTTGCTAGACGTAAATCATGATGAAAGTTGACCAAGTGTAGCGAGGGTGATTCCCCGTGCATGAGGATAAGTCTTCTATGGTAGGTGTCAAAAATAGAGTGATCCCACTTTCGTACCGCCTATGTTCCACTTACTATTCTACTCTCGCGTACCAATAGTTTCCCTCACATAAGGGCGGGTATATTGAGAGGTTCGGTATAACGACCTGGCAATGGTATATTGAATGGGCGACCATTTTGGAGATACAAGAGCCCTCATTATGCATGTATAACAAAGTTTCCTTTACAAGGTTTACACAACAAAAATCAACACACTGAACTAGATCTAGGGCACACATTTAATCTGTAAACAAGATAATCATTTATTTGTTTGTGTGGTCCCCTTTTGTTTGGTATAGCATAAAAATTGTAAAGGAGATAAAAATATACATATCTTTTTATAAAAACCACCACCATGGTGTATACTTGTAGCCAAGCCCAATCATGAGCAGAAGCTATGAAAAGTATACAAGGAGGCTCAAGTCACCTTCGTTATAGCCCCAAGGACTTGGTTATACCACCTTGGCTACCTGAACCACATCATAGTCCACACTATGCCACTACAAAAAAGGACTATAGAGGCACCCCTTTGAGGGGCACTCCCGTTCAACACAGACCCTCTCAAGAGGAGTACACACATGGGAAGGCCCCCTTAGACACTCATTATGAGTGGCCATTACATGATGAAGTGCTAGAGCAACATAGGGTTCATAAGGATGGGCCACACGATTATATCATTCCCCCTCCACCCCTCATTACTATTAGAACTAATAGGCCAAATCTAGAGTGCAAGGCTCTTCAGATAGTGCGATCCAACTCTGCTCGTCCCTTTCACATGTATGAAATGGAGCACAAGGAAAACTAGTATATTCCTCAAGAGCAATACACCGCATGGGAGCAATGCGCCTCCACACCTGGTAATTATCAAGATCACCTATTGAGGCCAAAGCCTCGGGTGAATGCTGCTAACCTTGATAGAGGAAAGCGACCCATAGAGATCTCGGATCACCATGATCGAGATAGATATGTATGGGAGGCATCTAGGCCTCCTAGACCTAGGATGGTGGAACAAATCGACTTGGCATTTGTCAAACATGTCACCTACCAAGCAAAAATCATGCAAATTAGGCAAGATTAGCAGCATTTAGAACAACTATTTCATCTTCACAAAGAGTGCATTCAACGCCATAAATATGACTTTCTCCATAACACTATGCATGAGAGGATTCCAACCCCTTGCATGCATAGGACAAAAATTTATGAGAGGCACAACCCCTTAGTACGAGAAAGGTCTCCACGACCTTATCAAGCGTTGCCTCCAAGACCTCCTAGACCTGAGCGGGAGGCCACTCCTAGAACCAATGATGGGCATCTTCCTCGAGCACCCATCCATGTTTATAGGTCATGCCCAGAAACTCCTCAAGATGCCTATGAGGAATTTTAGCGAGAAGAAGAGCGGGCTGAAACGCCCTACCAAGGTAGGGGGGCGCTATCCGGATACCCCTCCATAGGCCTCAAGTTCCTCGCAATTCACAATGGGAACAAACCAAAGAAGAGGAAATAAAATCCTCTGATGCATACAAAGCACTGCTAGAGCACTTAGAGTCTATGGAGACCAAGACTTTAGGGCCCCAAAAGCCCACCTTATGCCAACTCCATAGTCACCCTATGCATCCTTTAGTTCCGACACCCCCATACCCCAACCACTTCAAAATGCCTCAATTGGCAATTTTTAGAGGGTATGAGGATGCCCAAGAGCACGTAACAAGGTTCCTGAGTCAATGCTTTGGCATTCAAGACAATGATGTATTGCTTCTGAGAACATTTATAACCATGTTTGTAGGCCCTATCTCGGATTGGTTTACCCAATTGCTGAAGCATAGCATCAATAATCTAGACCAGCTAGTGGATGCATTCCTTGAACATTTTACCTTCAACACCAAGAAGAAGGCATCCTTAAGTGACCTAGCTGGCCTTAAGCAGTATGATGATGAGACCATGACTGATTATGGGAATCGGTGGAGGACATTGCTTTCAAGGCTACCTTACCTCCCTCCCATGGTCGACATGACTCAAATGTTTTCAAAGAGTTGCTTAAGGTCAATCTCTGTGCTATTGCAGCTGCAACAATATGCCACCCTCGAAGAAGCCTTGGCAAAAGCCAGGATAATTAAGGAGATAAAGATACAAGATGACAAGATTGCTAAGCCACGCAAGAAAGAGTGGCCCAAAAATGCTAAAATTGGACCCACGCAACTGAAACCCACTGCAGTCAATAAGGTTGCCATAGCTATACCAAAGGTTGCACAAACGACACAGCCCCCAAAGGCTAATTATTAGGTAGTTCCTCTTGATAACTATGAAAAGGAAAATCATAAACAAGAGCAAAATCGGTAGTGTCACCCTAGGCAACAATTCACACAATTCAAGGAGTCTAGAGACTCCTTGTTTGATCGCTTGTTCATGGTAAACCTGATAAACTTGCCAGAAAGTCGACCCATAGACCCCAACACGTGAAAACCCAAGGGCTACAAGGAAGACTTATATTGTATATTTCATGGACATAAAGGACACGAGATCTCCACTTGTTGAAAATTCAAAAACTTAGTGCAAAACTTGATAGACAACAAAAAACTCATGGTAGATAATCCCATAGCGTTGAGAAACCAACAGATGGAGGTCTTCAAAGACCCCCTGCCTACCCATGATGTGCAGGCAAAGACTTTACAAGTGAATGAGGTAACACAAAACTGCCCCATGCAAGGATACATAGGGATGATAAGCATCATGACACGAAACAAAAGATACCCAAACATGGCTGCACCCACTATAGCTACAGGAAATGTTCTGTCAATGTCACAACCCCCACAACACCCTACACAATCTCCCCTGCCTAGACCAGTGGTCATGATTCGGACTAAACTTACTCAAAGTTTAAGGACCACATCGGTTAGGCTCTCCATTTATGAGCTCATCCAACAATCACCGCCCCATCATGAGGCCTTGATGGAGATACTCAAAGCCATTGAGCTACAACTCCATGAAGCAAATTCTTTCAACAATTTCATGGGATATGTGAAAAAGTGCACATAACCAATCATAACCTTCAGGGAAGAACTGAAACTGGTAATTGGTGATATGGTGGATCCACCCTTGCACGTCATTGCACGATTCAACGAGATTTCATTCAAAAGGGTGTTTTTGGACACTGGCTCGTCCAGTAACATAATCACGATAGTGGTATTAAAACACCTTAAGCTGCCAGCATCCCACATTGTGGTATCCACTTACACTTTTTGAGCAATCAATGACGCGTTATGCTCGATGGTTGGAACAATTGTCCTACCCATCCAAGTAGGACAAAAGACCATTCCTACATTGTGTCACATCCTAGAGGGTGATATGGCCTACAATATCTTGCTAGGCCGGCCTTAGATCAGGGACATGCAGTGTGTCCCTTTGATAGCCCATCAATGCCTTAAGTACACATATGAAGGGCAAGTACATGTAGTCCTAGAAAACTTAGAGCCGTTTAAGTTTTACAATGCGGTGCAGCTAATGCCACAATCGATCCTTCCATTGACACATTTGGAATTTCAATTGAATCCATCCACTCAGGTTCTGATTCTGCCTACATCCCCGTTGTTGAGTCCCTCAACTCACTAACCTGGCCCATCTTCGTTGTCTGTTCCTTCACCAAAAATGCCAACAGGGATGGGTTGGCACAAGATCCATATGCCAATCCCAAAACTACATACACATTGGGGAATTATTTCCCATTGTTGACAACAAACCTTGTTGACCTCAATGAACCCTCCCCTTTGATCGAGAAAGGGGAAAGTTCAAGAAGTAACCTCCAAAGGGGATATGAACAAGATCAAGGGGGTCTTCTGAAGATGATTCATATTATGAGGTAGCACCTTGGGACCCTTTTGAGTCTGATAGCAATCACTCACAGGTGACACCCATTGATGACTATCAGGAGAACTTCGTGGCAATGTTCCCCTTTAATGTTCTAATCGGGCAATTGCTACCTCTAGAGAATCCAACTCTCCCACAGAGAGCGAAACAACCCAGAGGAGACCAAATCAACATGCTTGAACAAAACGAGCCTCCCATACTAGCCATAAGGCCAAGTTATCCACCGAAGGAAGAAGATCCAAATATCTTCTTCAACATCAACTACCTACGTGCCGAATTTCAAGTTTTCGTAGAGAGTGAGGATAGTGATCAAGAAATGCCTAGTGGGAGGCTATACCATCCATAGGGGCACATAGTTTTTGGATCCAATGAAGGCCTATGGATCTCTGATAGCGACTATGAATATGAGACTGAGATGGCATATCTCAACCATATGGGGCAACAAGAATACCCCATAGACATTGATGATATGTTTGAACATTTAAATATGGGACCAAGGCATAGGTGGCATTTAAACCAAGCACAGTTAAACCTAGTGCTTCATCCACCACTTTGGGCATACAGGGAGCACATCCTACATAGAGACCCTATAGGGCCATCAATGCCTAGGGTAGACCCTGTCCTTCTGTCTGCACATAGGGCCGATCCTGTTATGCCAATACCCACAGAACTAGATCCAGGGTACAAGGATCACCAAGGATGTCTGAACCAACACCCATGCAGTAATGGAGACCAAATTTAGTCCATCAACATGATCTCCATTTATTTAATTGCCCACATCCACAATCAAGCCGATCCAACATGACCATTGTATCTAGACCTAGATGCCATAAACTAGGATCGCGTTGACACACCACCATACCCATCAGAGTACTGGACTTGCAGAGAGATGTTCCATTTCACCCTAGGACAAACTAAGGATATTTTCTAGGTTGAAGAGGAACCCGACATTCCCAACATAAATCTAAATTTAGCAAATGATATCCACCTAATCCCAACTCTACACCAGTTGGAGGACGGATCCCATATGTCAATCGAAGAAATGATTGACACAGACATTGGTTCTAATCCAATGAATCCACAAATTATCAAGTTGGGGGTAAGTTTATCCCCCAAATAGCAAGTTGATTACATTGCCCTTCTCAAATAGAAGAAGGAGGTTTTTGCATGGTCTTACAAATACATGTCAGGGATAGACCCATAGCTAGTCATGCATAATCTAATGCTTGATCCGACGATCAAGCCAGTCAAGCAAAAGCTATGTAAGATGCACCCAACAATGGCCTTAATGGTCAAAGACAAGCTACAAAAGTTGTTGGATGCACAGTTTGTCATCTGCATAGATTACCCACCATGGTTGTCCAACATGGTACCCATCAAAAATCTTGATAGGAGGATTCTCATATGCATCAATTTTTGAGATTTAAATAGATCCAGTCCCAAGGACAATTTCCCCTTGCCTAGCATTGATGCATTGGTAGATGCTATAGCAGACCACAAAATGCTTTCCCTCATGGATGGTTTCTCGGGATACAACCAGATTCATATCAATCATGATGATCAACTAAAAATGGCATTCACGATGCCTTGGGGGATATTTTGTTACAAGGTCATGCCCTTTAGCCTTAAAAATGCTGGCGCCACCTACCAATGTGCTATGACATACATCTTCCATGATCACATGCATAAAAATTTGGAAGATTATATGGATGATTTGTTGGTAAAATCTCTTTTGCGCCAAAATAATCTCGATGACTTACACAAGATCCTTGATCGCCTCATCGAACACAAGGTTAGGCTAAACCCCAAGAAGTGTGTATTTTGCGTCACATATGGAAAACTCTTGGGTTTCATAGTCTCAAAATGAGGCATCGAGGTTGATCCAAACAAATTCAAGTCAATCCTTGAAATGCTTCCCCCAACCACCATTAGGCAGCTCAAAAGCTTGCAGGGTAAGGTTGCGTTGATCAAGCACTTCATAGCATAGTTATATGACAAGTGTCGACCCATGAATAAATTATTACACAAGGAGGTAGCATTTCATTGGGATGACGAGTGCTAGTCAGCCTTCGATGACATCAAACAATACTTGGCTTCACCGCTAGTATTGGCACCACCTAGACTAGGAGTGTCATTCTATTTATACATCTCAGCTACTGAGGTGGCATTGGGCACCATGCTAGCCCAAAAAAATGAATTACATAAAGAATAGGCAAATTATTATCTTAGCCGCACCTTGGTCAGTTATGAACTTAACTATGCATACGTTGATAATCTATGCTTGGCGATGGTATTTTCTACCAAAAAGCTATGCCATTACATGCTAAGAAATACAATGTATCTTGTGTCTAAGGAGAATCCATTGTGGTACATGATGAGTCATACTTATCATAGTAGTCGCACGACAAAATGGATCATGTTGTTGACAAAGTTTGACATCGAATTCATTGGAAAAAAGTCCATCAAAGGTCAAGTCATCGCCGATCAACTAGCAGAGGCTCCTCTTGAAGATGACTAGCCTCTGACCATAGAGTTTCCTAATGATGGGGTCTTCCATGTCTCAGAATTGTCATATTTTGATGAGCTTGAGTCACAGGCCGACATAACCTTATTTTTTGATGGTTCTAAATGTGAGCAAGGGGGTGGCACGGGAATCATGTTTTTCACACCGCAAGGGGCTCCAATGCCTTTATCATTCAAACTTGATTTCTTGTGCACCAATAACAATGTTGAATACAAAGCCTTGCTCATAGGTCTTCAGATAGCCATCATCATGAACATCAAATGCTGGAATATATTTGGTGATTCATTGTTAATTGTCAACCAAGTGAAAGGGGTATTCCAATGCAAATGCCCAGTTCTGTAGGCCTACAAAGCCCTTGTGGATAAATTCCTAGAAAATATTGAATGGTACAACATTGAGGCACTCCCTTGATCATCGAATTGTTTTGCAGACACTATGGTCTCCTTGGGGTCACTAATCTTGTAAGACATTTCTAGTGAGATGACAACCATTCAAGTCAAAATGTTATCGTAATCCGTGATGGAGCGTGCAAGCTCTGACATAACGCCAAGAATACACCTAATCTAGATTGAACCCCTAATGATAGGTTCTCTCGATAGGTTCTCTCGAATCTATCATAGTATTAATCATGCCAACTGGGGGTCCTTGTTCTCTCCAACCCCTCTTAATAGCAACACAACACTATTTCTACAAGTTCTTTCCCACTCATCTTTTTCTAGGGACGAACTTCAATGGGGATCGGCCGTTCATACCATCAAGGTTTCTGATCAGTAGGATTGGTACACACCCATAAGAGACTATCTCAAGTTAGGTAGCCTCCCACTTGGATTGTCACACGTCGCAAAAATATCATTCAAACAGAAAGTGGAAAATCATGTCTTGCTAGGAGACATTTTATACCGTCGAAGCTACGAAGGAATCCTCCTTCATTTCTTGGACCATCAGGAGTCCACTTGGGTGATCACCCAAGCGCACGATGGTACATGCAGTGGCCACTTCAGTGGTATGTTCATCGCAAAGCGTATTCTTTGCATGGGCTATTATTGGTCGTCTTTAGAGTGATATTGTTGTGCGTATGTGCGAAAGTGCGTGAAGTGTCAACACCATGCTAAATTGACACATGTACCTTCTCAGGCCTTGCAGCTGATCCAATCGACTTGGCATTTTTCACAATGGGGCTTAGATCTCATCGAAAAGATCTCCCGTGCATCGTTAGGTCATCACATTTATCATAACGGCCACATAGTACTTCACTAAGTGGGTGGAAGCAATGCCGCTTACCTCTACGACTGGGCCTCGCATTGCGAAGTTTATTTTACATAACATCATATGTCATTTTTGTATTCCATCCAAGATCATCTCGGATAATGGTATGTCATTTAAGAACAAAGATGTGCATGCTTTGACAACAAAGTACAAAATTCAGCACATTTTTTTGACACCTTATTATCCGTAGGCAAATGGGCAAGCGAAGGCATCAAACAAAACGCTAGTTGCCATCCTTAAAAATATGGTCGTAGATAGTTATAAGGATTGGCACATCCAAATAGCACTTGCCCTATAGGCTTATCGCACTAGCATTTAGACGCCCACTAGGGCAACTCCATTTTTCCTAGTGTATGGCTCTGAGGCAGTCATACCTCTCGAGTTGGAGATACCCTCCCTACGCATATCAATGCAAGAGTTCATCGATGATGACACTACATGGTATGCCCAGTTAGACTAGATTACGTTACTCAACGAATGACGCATCAATGCTCTCGAGCATTTACATATCTATCAAGAGCGATTTAAGAAATCATATAACATGAAAGTTCACCTGAGGGATTTTCAAGTTGGTGACCTGGTCTTAAAAGAGAACCAACAAAATTCTAACTTGCTACCCCATTTAAGGGACAATTTTACGGCAAATTGGTTAGGTCCTTATGTAATCAATAGTAAAATAGGACCTGGAACATACCGGCTCGCCTCTCTTGAAGGAATCAAGGAATTAGAACCCTTGAACATCAGTCATCTAAGGCCATTCAACATTTAAAGAGACATGGCCCACCCCAAAAGCTCCAAGGATTTTCATAATCACTTGGTCAGCCAAAATTCCCCAAAGGTATCCATAATCCCTTTGGTAAAACCAAAAGCTCCAAGGGTTCCCGCAACCGCTTGGTCAACCTAAAATGCCCCAAAGGTATCTATAATCTCTTTGGTCAAACCAAAAGCCCCAAGGGTTCTCACCACCGCATGGTCACCCAAAACGCCCCAAAGGTATCCATAATCCCTTTGGTCAAACCAAAAGCTCCAAGGGTTCCCAAATCACTTGGTCACCCAAAAACGCCCCAAAGGTATCCATAATCCCTTTGGTCAAACCAAAAGCTCCAAGGGTTCCCATAATCGCTTGGTCACCCAAAATACCGCAAAGGTATCTATAATACTTTTGGTCAAAACCTCCATAGATCCATAAGAATCACTTGGTCCGCACCCATTCGAGTTAAACCGTCCATAACAAATATTCAAAAACAACAGATAATAAAAAATAACAAAAAAAATTGCATCTCACTTTCATGCATAATCTTAAAAATCAAAACATACATTAGGCATCGCATACATACATTGCATATTTGTTGGTCATACATGTCAAACGCACCATAGACTGTAATTACTCGACAATTCCATCATTTTCCACATTCAATCCATTTTGTAAAATATCCATCAAAAGTAACGCCCTTCGCATTTTTGCCATATCATAGTCAGTTATCTTCTAATGTCTTTAGGGTTTTCGTCATTCAGTTGTCTTTAAATTTCTAGAAAAATGCTTATAAAGTCAAACCGATTTTTACAAGGTAGAGTTTTACTTAGATCACGCCTTGTTACATAGCATCCCAACACAAGCCTAAAACACATAAAAATTCCCAATTTGTGTGAACGAAAGATGAAACCTACAAAGCGGTCTAGGGTACCTTAAGCAAAAATGTTATCCTTCTCATCCCCCTATGCGAATGGTTCAATACTATTGAGAATTGATAGAAGGACAAGTTCTTCCCCATCCAATTCCCCACAATAAATAGTGGTCTTCACCACTATCAAAAATTTCAAACACCCTTGATCCCCAAAGTCATAAGGATTCGTACTACATGCCACTGATAAGGATGGGTAGTCATCCCCATGGCCTAAAAGTATCAATGCCATTCACGAAGAAAAATCCCAAAAGTTCACCATGAAAATCCCCAAACACCTTTGATACCCAAAGTCGTAAGGATTCATACTATATGCCCCTGAGATGGATGGGTAGTCATCCCCAAGGCCTAAAAGATCAATACCATTCCAAAGCAAAATTCCAAAAGTTCACCATCAAAATTCCCAAACACCTTTGATCCCAAAAAGTCATAAGAATTCGTACTACATGCCCCTGAGAAGGATGGGTAGTCATCCCTGAGGCCTAAAGGATCAATGCCATTCACAAGCCAAAATACCACAAGCTCAACTTTGAAATCAAAATTCAAAATCTAAATCCTCAAAAGGCAACAATAAAAAATAACAGTGGTTATCACCACTACTCGAACCCCTTGCTCAAGATAAGAAAAAAAAAAAAGAGAAAAAAAAATAGTGATTTTCATCACTATATATGAGAGCAAGTATCTCAACAAATTGAACAACCAAAAGATGCCTAAGATTGAATCCCTAGAATTCTTAGCATTTGAAAAACCATTTAGGTGATCCTCATTATGGGTTTGGTGGATAGCCTACCTGGCAATGGCGGTATCCTAAATGCATGATGATACATCTATCACATTAGCTTTGTATGTGTGTAGATCAATGTTTGCATGTGGATGAGCTAGCTTATGGTATCCTAGATTGCACCGTAGAATAATCTTACTAAATGCAACAAAGGAGTTAGTGGAGTTAATTAGGTGATCCTCAGTACAGGTTTGGTGGACAGCCTACCTAGCACTGGCGGTATCCTTACAAATACCACATCAACAACCTCAATCGCACACACAAAGATGTGCAATAACTTGGTCAAACTAAAGTTTGAATCGTACCTTGTTCGAAAGTCTTGTAAGATAATGTATAGTCTTGACTAGTTAGTTAAAGCATCCGAGTCTCAAAAAAATATTAACTACATTCTAAAACAATTGTTGTATATTTCATTACTTACATCACCATCATAAAATACAAAACAAAAGATTACAAATGCAAAGTTATTTCATAAAGCAATCACATAGAACAGAAAGCCAATAAATCCTGTACAGTCTATGGTGCCACCGCTTGCATACCAAAAAATCATTCCATCCATTCCATATGCATACATCTATATCATATAGTTAAAAGCATCTCACAGTCATAATAGCATATGCATACATCAACATAAATAAATGTGCATAAAAAAATAATAAACCATGACAATAATCAAACCAAAAAGAGTCATGTGTATATATCATGTCAAAATGCCCTCAGGCTACAATAAGAAGGTCCTTTAACCTCACAAAAAAACAAAAAACTCAAAATCCCCAAAGCCGAGGGAGTCGGCCACCATGATCATCCAGGATCAGTGTGACTGGAACTACCCCCAGTAGTATGGGTCCTATGGGACCTCTCAGGGCGGCTGCTGCTAGCCCTCGCACCCTACCCACCAACACTACCCTCACCTAGCCACCTGCGATGAGATGATGTAGACTACTCAGTCTCACTGCCTCTCATACGATGCGATGACCCACCTCCATCAAGCATAGGAAACTGTCCATTGAGATGGACAACCTCCGTCTCTAACTCTACCCGCTATCGACCCCACTCTATATCTCATTGGTGATACATAGCCAATGCACTATCTCGTTGTGCCAACTGAGTCCGTAGGAGATCCCTCTCCTGCATTACCTCCACCAAAGCATCTCTATGCTCCTCCTCCCATCTTCGTAGGAGACCCTCCAATCGTTCTATCTCAACACGAAGCCCAACCTCCACATCCCCTGAGCTAGCCTAAGGCATGGGCACCTCCGGGATGGAATTGTGACTCTGGCACCCACTGCTCTGGGACATCCTATACATCCGACTGCTCTAGAACCCCCAAATCATCTCCATCATCGATGAATTCATCGACCTCCACAATTTCGACATCATCAAGCAGAGCCCCCCAACCCTCCACCGATGCCTTTGCACTGCCACCTCCTATTGTTGTCGTATTCATGCCTCCTAAAGGCCCCTCACCCTGCCATTGCCACATAATCCACCACCAGTCATACTCTATAGTTACCCCGACATTGTCCATGTTGGGTACATCAATAACTACATCATACCCCTCACCCAACAGCTCAATGATAGGCTAGACTAGGGTCCTCTCGTCACCACAACACTGATATATCAAGGGATCACCAGGAAATCCTTGGTGCACCCCAAACTACAGCATCACCCGAACATATGGAAAGTACTCCTGCTCTATCTCGTGCTGCCCAATCAACCATCTACCCCTACGTGCATGCCATAGCCACTCTCCAACCTCAGGCCAGGCTGGAAAGTCCTGGTATGGCCGCCAAAACACCTGCCCTAGCAATAGACGAGAGAAGGCATCAGTATAGTGACCTACGTCACCTGCCCATCATCGACTCTGTCCATGCTCCTCTGACCTCCACCATAAATTGGCATATCCAATCTCTCGATCCACCATCTCACCTTGGGTGGTCCAAGGCAAACCCTACGGCCACTCCACAACTATGTGCTGCCACCCCTAGCACTGCAAGAGATAGTTGCACCCGATCCCCTTCCACTTTCGACAGCGGACCTCGTACATCTCGTCGTACAACTGTGCCAATAATGTCTGACCCCATCTCATAATAAGTGGAGCTGATGTAGGACACTCCACCAATGTGAAAACCAACTCAAGCAGGTTCCAATGGAACCTTGCTCCTAAGGAGTCAAGAAGTAGCATATTGGAAATAAGGGCCATGAGCAAAGCATGCCTCACCCCTAATACACCCTTCTCCAGCCACCACCGCACCAGAATACCACCTATCTAGAAGTCAGTATCTACCCTCTCCACATCCCTCTCCACCCCCCTCTCCATCGCTAGAACAAAACATCGTGTCAATACCGATGTCCTCTGGTCATGATGGGTCGTCCGGATAGGCAGTCCATCTATCAAAATCTATAGAATCTGATACACATCCTCTAGAGTCACAGTCATCTCCCCTGTTGAAATATGAAAAGTGTTGGTATGAGGATCCCATAGATTGATCAGGGTAGTCAAATATGCCCGATCCCCCACCACATGCTCCAGATGCATCATGTTCTTGAGCCTAAGGGCATCAAGCCACTCCCAATCCATAACTGTCAGGGCATCCTGAGCATCAGAGAAAAATTCGATTGGTGATACCGACTCTTCACCACCTGAAACAAAAAAATAAACAAACCAAAAAGGATATTAAGTACATACTTAATATAAATAGAATCATTAAAATAAAATTGTACAGAAGAACAACAAGCTACAATTTACAATTGTACAGCAAAAGTATAGCATAAAAAGTATAGAAAAACAAAGTACAACAAAAGTACAGAAACATTAAAATAAAACTTAACAACGATAGCAGACATGAAAATAACTGTACAATCAACATAAAACAACAACAATCATATTAGGGTTTCAACCTTAATATGAACCAAACAAAACAAAATAAAAAAATATTAGGGTTTCAACCTTAATATGGCAAAAACAAAAACAAAATAAAAAAATATTAGGGTTTCAACCTTAATATGGAAAAAAACAAAAACAAAATAAAAAAATATATAGGGTTTCAACCTTAATATGGCAAAACAAAAACAAAATAAAAAATATTAGGGTTTCAACCTTAATATGGCAAAAACAAAACAAATAAAAAATATTAGGGTTTCAACCTTAATATGGCAAAACACAAAAACAAAATAAAAAATATTAGGGTTTCAACCTTAATATGGCAAAAACAAAAACAAATAAAAAATATTAGGGTTTCAACCTTAATATGGCAAAAACAAAAACAAAATAAAAATATATATAGGGTTTCAACCTTAATATGTCAAAAAACAAAAAACAAAATAAAAAAATATATTAGGGTTTCAACCTTAATATGGCAACAAAAAATAAAAAACAAAATTAAAAAAAAAATATTAGGGTTTCAATCTTAATATGGCAAAAACAACATAAAACGAAAATGTTTGGGCTTTCAAACCTAAATACAAACACAAACAAAGTACAGACAATAGTTGTGTACTAGAGTTTTGACCTTAATATACGAACATTAACAAAAAAAAAAAAAAAAAAAACAAAGCAAATAAAGTGACTATATTAAGTTTTCAACTTGATATACGAATGAAATCAAACCAACACACACACAAAAAAATTAGGTTTTTAAAAACCTTAAAAACAAAACTAAACCAACATTTTATATGTGAGTTAAACACGCACGAATAACAGGTAGGGAGAAGGAACATCATATCGGTCTTGCCTCGGCTCCTCCACTTGAAGATCCAGTTCTCACACTCATGATGTCCATGAAATTTTAGCAGTGCTCCGCTATGCACACTCACACTCCACCTCATCACTGCTCCAAATCGCCAAGAAAAAAATATTGCAAATGATCCCAAAACCTAGTTTTGGTCCTTATATAGGCTATTAGGCCTGTAATTGTTCCACCCTAGGACGAGCACTCTAGTTAGTGCTCATCCCACCCTAGGATGATTACAGAGTTGGTATTCGTCCCACCCTGGAATGATTACAGAGTTGGTATTCGTCCCACCCTGGGATGATTACAGAGCAAGAAATAAAGCAACAAAAACTACATCCAAAAAAGGCACCAAAAACAACAATAAATCTGCTGAACAAAGGTGCCTTTGCACCTGACATTCATGGCATAAAAAAACCACCGTCGGGGTCACAAAAACTCACTATCCTACTCCCTAAGAAGGCTAGCATAGCTGGACTGCTCCACGGGAAGGAGGATTTTAGATAATTTCTACCCCAATCGGCATTGCAAAAAGGGTCAAGACCCACCAAAAATAGGGTCGATGGTTGGAAAACTGCAATAAGCGTTCAACGAATACAACTGAAGGCACCCTTACAAATGTCATATTGGGTCAAGCAACTCATCGATTTTCTTATTTTTGTCACTCCCTCATCGATTCGTCACTTGGGGGGTAGTCACACTTAGTCACCAATCAACAAATATACACCCAATCAAGGAAATGGCATGCATTCAAAGAATCATTGACAAAGAAAATCACGCTTCTGCTTGGGGCAGCAAACAAGCAATAATCACAGGCTAAACAAACACTTGGCATTCTGGAAGCATGAAGAAAAGGTTCCTCAAATAAAAGGTTGCGCCCTTTACCTACTCATGACTGAACAATGTCCAAGATCAAGTACACATCACTGAAAAAGATTACACTTGAGTTAAGCTCCTTAGCTTGTCAGAAGAAAGGATTCAAGAATGCGTGCCCTTTCCATACTTGGGACATAAAAAGTTGGTTAGGTTACTAAGAAACCCTACTCATTAAGTGCTTTGGTCATCTATTTTTGCTCAACATTGTGCCACACACAATGCATCCCAAAAAGGGGCATCTGTAGACACCAAAACAACACCAATCCGATTATGTGACTACAAGCACTGATTGAATTGGCATACATACCCCCTAGGGCAGCCTCTAGAGGTTAAACAATGGTCCTAACCACTCCCAAATTAGTTTTGGAAGGTCAAAGGTCAGTTTTGCACCTTTTAAGCACCTTGCTCCCTATTCGTCCCACCCTGGGACAATTAGAATCCTATTCGCCCCACCCCGGGACGATTAGTAGCAATCTCTCCAGGGTGGGACGATTAGCAGGTTTCACTAGAAAAAAGTCAAACCTTGACAAATGGCAGCCCAGATCGGCCACCTAACTTTGCCTTCAAGGCATGCAATTACGAGGGAATGTTTCAAATCAGAGAGAGAGCCTGCACTGATCATGAGACCTCAATCAATGAGCCCCTAATCAAGGAGGAATCTTATCTCCCCCAAAAGGGCATGATGAGCCAAGTGGTGCCCTCGCATGCACATTCAAAGGAGACCCCTAGGTCTATAAAAATGTGAGCCTCCTCACCCCAAAAAAGAGAAGAGATCTTCAGCATTTGGAGCAATGAAGTGCTGCCGAACTATACCCTCATTTCTCTTTGTGCTTCCTACATCCCTAATTTCTCTTTTGGAAGAGAGGTTATCGGGTGAACACTAGGAATGCAATCCAGACCCAAAACCCAATAAATCGGCCATAATATCACCCCAAACTCATCGACACAACCCCCTAGGAGATTTTGGACACATCCCACTTGGATTGGTGTCAAAACTAGGCCCTAAATAGTGGGCATCCCACCCCCGGGTGCCCCCCCAAACTGCTGTAGTCCTAATCGCCCCACCTCAGAGTGATTAGAAATATGTGCTTGATTTCTTTATTGTTATTTTTTCATGCTCTCTTATTTGATGTACTTATGTTGTTGTTCAAGTTTCATTGCTTTCTGACATGATTTGACCTGGTTTCTGTCATTTTTATGCGTTCACTAACCTATAGGGAGTGCCTTCGGATATATGATGAACTGGGAAGAATATACCAAATCTGACCTTCTGGGTCATCTCAAAATTCTGTTTTTAGTCTAACCACAAGTTTGTAGGAGTTTTGGAGGCCTCTGGATGGGACATTTGCAAGGTTGCCTTTTTGCAAGTTTTGATGCAGTCCCCAGCGTCCCACCCCAGAGTGATTAGAAATTTATGCATGATTTCCTTACTATTATTTTTGCAATATGTCCCTGATGATATCCTAATGCCTCTATTTAAGTTTCATTGCATTCTGACATGATTTGACTGTAGTTTTATCATTTTTATGTGTTAACTAGCTCGAAGGGTGCCCCTGTCACATACAAGAAAATCTGGGTAGGATAGGCATATTCTGATCATATGGGTAGTCTTAAAATCATGTATAATACCTAAACCATGAGTTTCAGGTGATTTGGATAAGCGTAGGCAGGACATTGGAGCGCTTGCCTTGGCGAGGCCCCCGATGGGCAAACGTGCATAACGGGGCCGTCCAACGTCGCTCCGACACAAAATCAGGTGATACCAACTCTATATGTTGTCATTTACATTCATATGCCATTATGGCATTGATCTATCAACCTTATCACTGATATTCCACAAGCACCTGTTGGAGGCCTTGGGGATTGCATGTTTTTCTAGATACGCATATGCTATTAACGGTTTGTTGTCTTTCTATGCACATTATCTCACCACCAAGAATACCATAGGGGCAGCAAGGAACTACAAACACATGAACATAAGAAGTGACAACATTTAGCCTGCCCACTTCGAATATGGGCATGCGAAAGACGCTGGAAACATACCGTCTAACCTTGGAAGCGTGGCTTCATCCATGCATCCATTGATGTAACAAATTGTATGACATGTTTTGAGCCCTAAATGGGGGATGTATTGTAATCATATTAAAAGTAATATCAATAAAAGGGCCCCGCTTCATTTTCTTACATCTTGTTTCTGCATCATTTCCTTCATGCATTCATAGGACTTAGCATCTGTATGTACTTCTATTTGCATCACATCGGTACATTGTATTTCTGTGTCGCTTTCACTTTCCTTATATAATGCTGAACTGAGGGACAAGGTTTCATCATTTGACGATTGTAGAATCACCCTTCCTAGATTTCAAAAATGTTAGGCTCGCTTAAGCTGCTCACCCATGTGTCAACTGTGTCCTTCACTCATGCTACTTCTACTTTTGGGTGACATACCATGATATTTTCTCTTGCATTACACAACTTTTAGTGATCCTACCCATTATCGCATCAGATTCTCTAGCATACCTTACATCATTTTGGAAATAGCTTGTTTCTATCCATTGGGCTATAGAGTTGTGTGATATGTTTTGATGGCTTTGGTAAATAGTACATTTAAATTATCAATAATTCCCCATCCCTTAGATTATATCATGATTTTGTCGATAAAATTTTTGTTTCACCTCTTATTTACCTTAAGTATATGTACAAGGTGATGTAAGGCACACAAACTTGCCATACTTTATTCATCATGATCGTAGTCAACCATTTTATTTACTTGCCAATTATGTATACAAAAATATGATGTGAATGCCCATGCCTAGCTTCAAAATATTTTGTGAGTTTATCCTTTGAATCTACAATGTCTAGACTAGATGGTGCTGAACATAAGCTTCTCTCTAATTTTTTATAGTTGACAACTATCATTGAGTCAATTTTGAATCCATTTTGCCTCTTCACTTCTTGTTGAAAATCTTCCATTTTGACACACTATCCATCTTGTGGCATCTAGGCCAGTAATAAGTGGTTTCCATCTTAGCACCATAGGTTTCAAAACCTTTGCTAATATTCATTCATGCACAAATGCTCTTGACATAAATTTTCAACTTTATTTTTAGCTTCTAAGAACTCTTTCTGATTACACAAGATTTGAGAAAACAAAACTTCCATATCTCCTAGTAAGGGAAAAATAATTGCAAGGGTACTTTGTAACTTTTGATCTAGATGTTGATAGCGATCTGACTAAATTTAAAAAAAAAAAAATTCTCTCCCTTTGTGCCATGATCATATTCCTTCAATAGACTAACTTGGCATTGCTCATATTTTTTTAAAAATAAAGGATGATGTCTTTGGCTAGATACATTGTTTACATTCTTTGCTTTGAATATATTTATCTAGTTCGGCTCTTGACAAAGATAAATTCCATACTATCTAAGGAGACATTTAGATAGGCATATGCCAAATAATGGAGGTACATCAACGACCATTATGTCTTATACAATGACTAAATCAGGGTGTGCACATATCATTACAAACTACTTCAATATGACCACCTTTTTAACAATCCTCCTATTGTGGCTGATCCACAATGTATCCCAAAATTGAGGACCCACATTTTTTGCATGTTTTCTAAGAAGACCGAAGTGGCCCATATGCTAAAGATCAAAGAAAAAGAAAAACACCACAAGGAGAAAAAGTGTCACGATATCGCGACATGTTGCATTTTTGCGGTCCAAAGAAAAGGGAGAGGCCAAAAGAGAAAAAGTGTCGTGATATCGCAACATGTTGCACCATCGCGGCCAAAATAGAAAAAGTTTTGCGATATCGCGACATGTTGCACCATCACGGCCAAAGAAGAAAAAGTTTCGTGATATCGCGACATGTTGCACCATCGCGGCCAAAAGAGAAAAAGTGTCATGATATCGCGACATGTTGCACCATCGCGGCCAAAAGAGAAAAAGTGTCACGATATTGCGACATGTTGCGCCATCGTGGCCAAAAGAAAAAGTGTCGTGATATCGCGACATGTTGCACCATCGCGGCCAAAAGAGAAATTGTCGCGATATCACGACATGTTGTCCCATCGCGGCCAAAAGAGAAAAAGTGTCGTGATATCACATGTTGCACCATTGCGGCCAAAAGAGAAAAAGTGTCGCGATATCGCGACATGTTGCATTTTCGCGACCAAAACAGAAGAAAGAAAAAGTGTCGCGATATCGTGACATGTTGCATTTTCAAGACCAAAACAGAAGAAAGAAAAAGTGTCATGATATCGCGACATGTTGCATTTTCACGGCCAAAACAGAAGCAAGAAAAATTGGCGCGATATCGTGACATGTTGCATTGTCACGGCCAAAATAGAAAAAGTGTCGCGATATCGCGACATGTTGCATCGTCGTGGACAAAAGAGAAAAAGTATCGCGATATCACGACATGTTGCATCGTCATGACCAAAGGAGAAAAAGTGTCACGATATCGTGACATGTTGCATCGTCGCGGTCAAAGGAGGAAAAAGTGCCACGATATCGCGACATGTGGCATCGTCGCGGTCAAAGGAGAAAAAGTGTCGCGATATCGCGACATGTTACATTTTCACGTCTAAAAGCAACAAAATATGGAAGGAGCCAAAAGTGTCACGATATCGCGACATGATACATTTTTGCAATTCAAAAGGGGCAAGCAAACAGAGAAACAAGAAGCGTCGTGATATCACGACATGTTCCATTTTCGCCAAGGTAACAGACCTGCATAGTGACATGGACATAAGGATAAAATCCAGTAAATAAGAAAAAATGTTACATAAGGAATCTTTAATGATTGGAAATCATTTAAGATGGTCGTTACACATGGAAGGAAACGAATGCAAGCCCATGTGGAGAAAATGAAATGAAGGGCCACAAAATAGAAGCAAACAGTTTCTTGGGAACTGAAGCACACGCATGCAGGGAAGGTGAAATGAACAGTCATTGGAAAATGAAATGAACCGTCATGGAAGGAGAAACAATGTTTTCACAAGTTTAAATACGCCATTCAAAGAGGCCAGAAAGAGGGGGAAAACTGCTGCAAGTAGCATTGCAGGTTTGAAGGTGAGATAGCCATTCTGGACCTAGTTGGGTTGTTTTTCTTTCGTAGACTAGTTTTTCTTCTTCATGGACATGGGTTGGAAATTGATTCGAGCAGAGTTGCAGACTTGAAGGCGATAAGGCCATTCTGGACCTGTTTGAGTCGTTTCTCTTCCATGGACTGGTTTAGGAAAACCAGAAATTTTGCTATTGTAAAATGACATATTTTTAATGCATAAGTTTTTAGAAATTTGCATCTTGTGGGCAAGAAAGAAGGATATTTTCTTTGCATGCTATGGATTTAATGTTTATTCTTTCATTTTTTCATATTTCGAATTTATAGATAATGTTAATGCCATTTTTTGTGGGTTACATTAGGCGAATATTTGAAATCTGAATTTTATTTCATACCCTAGGAACCAACACTTAGCTTATCTAGATCGTGTTTGTTTTGCATGTCCAATAGGTTAGGTTGCATGCATGGAAACCTCACATCTTCAGTTTTGTTGAAATAGGATAGCATCATACTGAATGCATTTTATTTTCAGTTTTCTGCATTTCATTTTCATTTTTTCTGCATTTTTTATTTTATTTTCCAAAAATTTTAACTTTTCAAGGCATTAAAATAAACATTTAAAAAATTTCAAAATCCAAAAAAACAATGAACAATCACTAAATTTTCATGGTGAAATAAATCAACATTGCCCCTTGTTTACAGTTACTTGCAATCACTAAGGTCTTCCAAGCATTTAAATTGAATATCTTTATTCGAGATTAGTAATACACATATGCAAATGCTAATACAGTGGAGACCATGGAGAAGTTGTTTGTTTAACTTCTTTGCAAGAGGGGATTTGGAACCCAAATCCTAAAGGAGAGTGTACTTTCACAACTGGGTGAAAATACCACTCAACAGATTGACGCTAGAAGGAGGTCCTGAACTGGTTTATTTCAGTGTGATTTAAATGCTATAGGGATTTAAATTTTGAATATTTCATGCCCTATGGATTATTATATTTAGCCCTCTTTTAACAATACAACCTTGTAATGTTAAAAGGAGGACATGAATTACTATGCATTGTTCTAACGCTTTTGATTGTTCATACAGGAATAAGGTGTTTTGAATAAGGTATTTTGATTGTGCATTGTTTTAGAATATTGCTTTGTCATGGTTCCTTCTTTCATTCACGACTAACAAATTGGTTTTGAAGTTATTCTTTGAATTTCACTAATTACAGGATTTTCTTTGTGTCACAGGTTTTCATTGAGGTATTGAGAGTTTTGTCAGGTTTTGTAGGGTAGTTTCATTTATAAGCTAGACCCACCACATCACATCGCAACTAGATCCAAAACAACCAAGGAAACCATATTCCAAAGCCTCCCACTCACTCATAGGAATCCAAGGAATAAAACCGAGCAAATTGTGGTCCCACCAGATATTCTTGTTACAGAAGGTCCTTCTGTTTTAGGCGCATCTAGCGGACTTGCACTGATGGTGTCATTTTCCACTAGTGTACTAATTATCAGTACCATTTCCACGGTTCTTGTAGGGTTATCATCATCGATTTTGAATCAAATGGCCCAACCTCCACCACCTCCTTGGTATGGAGCCAATAACATTCCTTTGAATATTGTAGGGGATATTCACGAGATCCCTAAGAATATAGAGATATTTTTGCCCAAATACAAACCGGATGGCCCAAGGACCACAGAAGAACATATTCAGGCCTATAGGGATGTTTTGATAAGATTGCAAGTTCAACATGAATATGTGGCTTGTAGACTCTTCCCCATGAGCCTAGACCAAGTGGCCTACGAATGGTATATTTGCTTACCTACTGGTTCCATTACATCATGGACGCAAATGGAGGATGCTTTTGTCAATCAATTCAGGTAACCATTAGATCCCACAATCATCTACAATCAATCATTACATGCAAAATAGGCCAGGGTGAGCCAATCCAAACTTTTAATCAAAGATTTTAGAAGTGCTATAATAGAGCAATTCGGAATTTTGCCATTGATCCCGTAGTAGCTTTGAAAATATATTCTGGGGCATTGGATCTTATGATGACAATGTTTGCAAGGCGAAATCCTCAAGTTACCATGCTTGCTCTAGCCTACAATGAAGCTATGACTATTGAAAAACAAATGACACCAAAGAGTTATGGATTTTCCCAGATGCCCATGGCAGGACAATATGGTCCATATGGTCAATATCCTATGATGAATCATATCATGACACCACAAATATCAATCATAAATGCTCTACCTTATCAACAACCTTATTCATCAACACCCGCTTACGCATCCATTCCAATTCAACCAATTATAGACATTCCCCCCATTCCTTCATTTTGGCAAAATAGTCAACAGACTATGCAAGGAGCCAGTCCGGTTAATTCTCAGGCTATAGTTCCTTTCCCCAATCCAATTCTGATTCAAAGTGTGAATTCCTACGCAAATAAAGTGGCTCAAAATCCAACTCAAATGTTAAGTCAATATCTCACCAATTACTCAAATCCTACTGGAACTAGCAATAACATAGCTCAACCAAAAGAAATTTATTCAGAGGTTGAAGAGCTCAAAAAGATAGTTCACAAATTGAGTAATGATTTGGTTCAAAAATAGAAGTATGAATCCCATGCCCCTCACCCAAATTGAAACTTCAACAATAGAGGGAGACAGTGGAATATGAATCCAAACAATGGGGGTGTGCCTTCCCTTATTGCTAATCAGATAGATACTTCTGCAGGACCAAGTCACTCTAGTTCCATTCTTAATATTTCTGATTTTGCATGGGAAAAGGGGTGTAGATTGCATAATATGAAGGATCATAATGAAAGGAATTGTCCCGAAATTGCTAGGTATACCCATTGTCTCCAAGCTCAAGTGAATGATTTGGAAATTGTGCCAAAAGAGGGTCCACCCCAACATCAACAAGGAGATGAAAACATTTTGGTGGTGGAAACTCTATATCATCAAGAGAGTGAGAATGAGGAAGAAGAGGATGAAATATTGGAATAGGAAGTGCAAGCTTTTAGAGAATTTAGAAAGGGGAACCATGGATACCATTTGAGGAGTAAGTCCAAAACCCCTAAAACATCCTCAACTCCACCAAACAATTCTATTCTTCCTCCCAATGCTAAGGCTGATAATAATCCCCCTCATCCATCTGTAAGAGAAATGTCTAAGGACACGCAAAAAACATTGAAGCTCGAGAAGTCAACTTATGACATAGTGGAGGATTTAAGGAAGTCCAAGTCTAGCCTTTCATTTTTAGAGGCGGTTAGGTTGCCTGGCCAAAAGGAAGCATTGATAAAGGCTTTGGGCTCACCTAGTCAAATACAGGAAGGAAAGGAAGTTGAATCTCACATGGTTTTACGAAAGGAAAGATGTGATGTCCCTCCTTTTTTATTGACTATGAGGATTGCTGGAAAAAATTTGCACAATTGTTTGGTGGACACAGGTGCCACAAGTAACCTCATGCCTGCAGAAATTTGTCAAATGCTAGGCCTAGATCCTGTTTCTGCTAAATGCAAGGTTTTTTAATTGGATCAGTCTGAGGTAAATGTGGTAGGGACCCTCTACGATGTTAAGATCCAACTCAATTCTGAACCTAGGGTCCAACAGGTGGTTGATATTTTGGTTGTCAATATCCCAAGTCGATATGGAATGTTACTTGCTAGGGATTGGATGAAAAGTTTGAATGGTTATTTCTCCACTTTTTGCTCACACATGTGGCTACCCTGGAAAGGGATTGCTAATCAAATTAGAGTGGAAAATGAACCAAGGCTTAAGGAAATCATCACATAATACAACAAGCCAAATGAAGTTCAATTTTTTGAACCTGAATTAGGAGTCTACGCTTTTGATGTTGAAAGAGCTACCGAAGAACCTCAAAAAGAAACATTTTCTTGCAGCTCTTTTGAAGAAGATAAACTCGTGTGGTTACTCAAGTTTGATGGATCTAACTCAAAACAAGGGGCAGGAGCTGGAGTTGAACTCACTTGTCCGGGAAGTAAACCATTGTTTGCTGCCTATACATTGCAATTTCCTTGCACTAACAACATGGCAGAATATGAAGCTCTTATCTTTGTATTACAATTGGATTTTAGCAAGAAGGTTAAGTGTTTGAAAGTATTGGGAGATTCATAGTTTGTGGTCAAACAAGTTAAAGGACAATATACCTATCACGATAAGAGATTAAACCTTTATAGAACTAGGGTGAGGGACCTCATTGAGGAATTTGATGCTTTTAATATATCCCTTATTTCTAGGAAAGGAAATCGTATAGCTGATTCTCTTACGATCGCTACAGGCATGCTAAATTCGGTTGACATAAAAAAATGCAAGAAGTTTTCCATTGAGTTGGTCCCTTGCCCATCGATACCTGATAACGTCAGAAACTTGCAAGTTTTTGAGATTGATAGGCACATTTTCAAATTTGTCACCAATTCAAGTATTTTTGAGAACCAAGTGATTGATGAAGATCAAAGGTGGCAAGAAAAAAAAAAAGGAGAAAGCGAAGTTACTTTTCAATCCAACAAGATACCTAAGAACATCATTTCATTGGAGAAGGTGTTTGATATGGGATATAAAGCTAGAAAAGGAAAGAGGGTTCCACCTCCTAAAGATGCTTGTGACCTGATCAATATAGGGAGTATGGATAATCCGCGTGAAGTGTACATTGCAAAGGCATGTACGGCTGATGAGAGGGAAAATATAATATGTGCACTAAAGTATTACATGGATTGCATTTCTTGGAATTACAATGAGTTGAAAACATATGATCAAAACGTTATTATGCACACCATCCCTTTAAAACCAGATTCTAAACCTTTTAGACAAATACAACAACCTGTTAACCCATTACTTGAGCCCTTGATAGATAAAGAGGTCAAGCGATTGTTGGACACAAAGATAATATTTCTCGTTAGGCACTCAACTTGGGTTGCTAATCTAGTTCTGGTGAGAAAGAAGAATGGAGAGATAAGGCTATGCATAGATTTTAGAAATCTCAACAAAGCCTCACAAAAGGATGATTACCCACTGCCATCAATTGATGAAATCTTGCAAATGGTGAATGGGTTTGAAATGATGTCTTTTCTCGATGGGTATTCTGGATACAATCAGATCCTTATTCATCCCAGTGACAGGATGAAGACGGCCTTCACAACCAAATGAGGAACGTTTGCCTATAGAAGAATGTCTTTCGGATTATTAAATGCAGGCACAAAAATTCAACATGCATGGATTATGCGTTCAAAGGGCTCATAGGTAAATGTATCATTATGTATATGGATGACATTCCTGTGTTTTCAAAGAAAAGAGAAGACCATGTGAAATATTTGAGGAAAGTTCTCCAAAGGTGTAAAGAGCATGAAATTTCTTTAAATCCAAAAAAATGCATCTTTGGAGTGACAGAAGGAAGATTGCTTGGCCATATCATTTCAAAATAAGGTATCTCCATTGATCCGAAAAGGATAGAAGCTATCCAAAACTTGCCTCTCCCAGCTAGCAAAAAGGAATTGAGATCTTTCTTTGGGAAAATCAATTTCGTGAGGAAGTTTATTTTTGGCTTCATTGAGATAGCTAAACCACTGAATGAGATGCTCAAAAAGGATGTGAATGTCAGATGGGACGAAGAAATTAGGGTTTCCTTTCAAAGCATCAAGGATGCTATTTCTAGAGCCCCTGTCCTTATAAGTCCAAATTATTCTAAGCCTTTATTTATTTATGCTTTCGCATCTGAACAATATTTTGCGAGTGTCTTGAATAAAAAAGGTGAAGATAACGCAAAAAATCCCATAGCTTTTATAAGTGCTCCTTTGAAGGATGCTCAATTGAGGTATTCTATCCTCGATAAGCAAATGTATGCACTTTTCAAAACAGTAAAAATATTCAGACATTACATTGTGCATAGTAGGGTCTCTGCCATTGTGCCTGACCCTGCTGTCAAAACCATGTTTGTACAAAATGAGCTAGGTGAGAGAAGAGGTAAATGGATTTCTACCATCCAAGAATTTGACCTTGAAATTCAACCCATGAAATTAGTCCGTGGACAAGGACTTGTGAAAACAATTGCTGAGAACAATCCCCAAGTCACATGCCAATATTCAGATGGAGAGCGCATTTCTAAAGATGATTGGTATGTTGATATTGTGTATTTTCTATTAAATGGTAAGTGTCCATCACATATTAATTCTACTCAAACAAGAGCCTTGAGACTTAAATCTTCCAATTTTCTTATTATTTTTGGTGTTCTTTATAGGAAAAATCATGAGGGAATTTACCTACGATGCTTAAATCAAGAAGAAGCTAACAATGTTTTGCAAGAGTTTCATGGTAAATACGGAACCGGCCATGTTTCGACAAATTCAAAAACACATCAAATCCTAAGAGCGGGATATTATTGGCCCCACATTTTTAAAGTTGCACATGCACACGTGCGATCTTGCCATATTTTTCAAGTGGCTGCCAAAAGAGAAAGGAATGCAGCTATGCCGTTGCAACCTGTAGTTGAGATGAGACCATTTGCACAATGGGGATTAGACTTAATCGAAGTTATTAACCCAAATTATTTAGATTCCCATAAATTCATACTCACAGCTATAGATTATTGCACTAGATGGGCAGAAGCAATTCCTACGAAGCATGCTACTATGGATGTGGTAATAAAATTCCTCGAAGATCATATCATAACAAGGTTTGGAATGCTCGATTCTATTGTAAGTGATAATGGTAAGGCTTTTGTTTCCACTCAATTTGCAAATTGGGCATATGATAATAAGGTGAGTTTAAAGTTTTCGTCTAACTATTACCCTCAAGGCAATGGTTTGGTAGAATCTTCAAATAAAAATTTGTTAACCATCATTAAGAAGTTATTGGAAAAGAATTCTCGGGATTGGCACAACCAATTAAAATTTTCTCTTTGGGTAGATAGGACTAGAGAAAAAGAATCAATAGGGAATACACCTTATCATCTAGTTTATGGGCAAGATCCAATTTTTCTTACAAATTTGAAGCTTTAAACCCTTTGTTTCACACAAGAATACCTTGGAACTGATAATCACATTGAGGCTAGATTAAGTCATCTAATGCACCTTGATGAAAAAAGAGAAGAAGCCATGCTCCACATGAGCAAACATCAAGATGTGGTCAAAATATGGTTTGATAAAAGAGCCAAAATTAAGTCTTTCAGGATCTCGAACTTGGTTTTATTGTGGGATAAAAAACTTGATGAGAAAGGGGATCACAAAAAGTTTGATTGTCTTTGGTTAGGTCCTTATCAAATTTTTAAAATTCTAGGGGAGAGTACTTTCAGACTAAGAACTTTGGATGGGAAATATTTGACGTTACCGGTTAACGGGAAAGTTCTAAAGCACTATTTTAGCCCTTAAATCATGTGAGATTTGTATCATATTGTACATTTGTATATAATTTTTTGGTTTTGATGTTGGTTTTGCATTTCTGTTTTGGTTTCAAGTTGTGTGTTGGTCCTTTTGACATTTTGGGTTTGTTTTAAAAAAAAAAAAAAAAGCAAGATGTCAACTTATGTCCTTATGAATGTTGACTAAGACAAGGAGAATATGAAACATCAAAATTTTATTGCAGAAAGCTCCGCGAGTATCACAAACACATTAAAGAATATCGTTTGAAACTTGTGATGCATGAAGTTGCCAGTTTTACAAATTATGGTAAAGTAGGTGATATACTCCATCCACATTTCAAAAAGAGCAATGCGTTCATCCATATCTTATGTTATATTCGACATTGCATATACATTACATCTTAGTTGCATCTACATTTCAAATACAATCATTGAAAAGGTGGCAAATCCTCTTAGGGTCATTAAGGTTGGGAACTGATGCCCAAACTATCTTGAACCAAGCACGTTCTATGCATTTTAAAAAAGGATCTTGAGCAAAATGGTCAAAACCATACTTGGAAGAAAAGGTGAGGCAAAAGGAGTATTTCGTGTCTGTCCTATCATGCAACATAATCCTTAAAACAATGGTTTTTACCACTCCCATAAGTGCTTAAAGCCTAAAATTAGAGTAGTAAGGATAGGGTTAAATCCTCATCGAACTTAGGTTGAGGATCCAACTCCCCAAAGCTCTGATTTGACCTTCATGGAGTAGTAAGGATAGGGTCTAATTCTCATCTCGCTTAGGATGAGAATCTGATTCCCCAAAGCTTCTATTTTTCCCACTCAATAACTTGAAATTCAAAAGAAAATATTTTTCATTTCTTTATTAATATTGGATTGGAAGGATCGTACTACATATCCCTTGCAAGGATGGGTAGTCATCCCCAAGGTCCAAGAAATCAAAGTAAATTCAAATCCTGGATTATGGGGTTAATATCCACTAGGGCTATAGACGCCTGTCTGGCAGTGGAGTATGCTCGTGCGTGGCAACATGTCTTGTCTAAAAGCAAGACCATTGACTGCTCAAACGGACGGGCTAGCCTGACAGTTTCATCCATAACAAGTTAAATCATTTTGTTCAAGATGAGGTAATGAACTCCAGATCAGAGTAGTAAGGATAGGGTTAAATTCCCATCTCGCTTAGGTTGGGAATCTGATTCCCCAAAGCTTTGATTTCACTTACATTTGCACATGGGTTCAAGATGGTGGTGACACATAATCAACTTTGGGATTTAGTAAATTAATTCAGTATACATATATCTGGTCGTAAGAGGGTTTGATAGTTTTAATATGTTTGTTCATGGTACTAGAAGGTCTGAGCCTTTGCAAAGCAGGTTTTTATATCTCTAGCATCTTCATCATACATCAAATCCTACACAAATCATTCATAGCCTTGCATACGAATCATAAGTGAAACTAACAATGGAAAGTTGAACGAGTTTCAAACGATAGGGAATGAAGCACATTGCACACATCGAGCTGATGCTTAATAATTCTAATGTTTCATGTATTTCTCGTCTAGTTTCATTCTTGGGATATTTGCTAATGCTTGTATTTGAGTCTGTGTGTTTTCAGGTTGAGTTCTCACCGAAATGCTTAGGAGCATTTCCCAACAGAGTCACCATTTGTTGTGGCTGATCCACAATGTACCCCAAAATTGGAGACCCACCTTTTTTGCATGTTTTCTAAGAAGACCGAAGTGGCCCATATGCTAAATATCAAAGAAAAAGAAAAACACCACAAGGAGAAAAAGTGTCGCGATATCGCGGCATGTTGCATTTTCACGGTCCAAAGCAAAGGGAGAGGCCAAAAGAGAAAAATTATCACGATATTGCGACATGTTGCACCATCACGGCCAAAGGAGAAAAAGTTTCGCGATATCGTGACATGTTGCACCATCACGGCCAAAGAAGAAAAAGTGTCGTGATATCACGACATGTTGTACCATCGCGGACAAAAGAGAAAAAGTGTCGCGATATCGCAACATGTTGCACCATCATGGACAAAAGAGAAAAAGTGTCGTGATATCGCGACATGTTGCACCATCGCAGCCAAAAGAAAAAGTGTCACGATATTGCGACATGTTGCACCATCACGGCCAAAAGAGAAAAATTGTCGCGATATCGCGACATGTTGCCCCATCACGGCCAAAAGAGAAAAAGTATCGTGATATCGCGACATGTTGCACCATCACGGCCAAAAGAGAAAAAGTGTCACGATATCATGACATGTTGCATTTTCACGACCAAAACAGAAGAAAGAAAAAGTGTCGCGATATCGTGACATGTTGCATTTTCACGACCAAAACAGAAGAAAGAAAAAGTGTCACGATATCGCGACATGTTGCATCGTCGTGGCCAAAAGAGAAAAAGTGTCGCAATATCATGACATGTTGCATCGTCGTGGTCAAAGGAGAAAAAAGTGTCACGATATCACGACATGTTGCATCGTCACGGTCAAAGGAGAAAAATGTCGTGATATTGCGACATGTTACATTTTCACGGCTAAAAGCAACAAAAGACGAAAGGGGCCAAAAGCGTCACGATATCACGACATGTTACATTTTCGCGATTCAAAAGGTGCAAGCAAACAGAGAAACAAGAAGTGTCACAATATCATGACATGTTCCATTTTTGCCAAGGTAATAGACCTGCATAGTGACGTGGACATAAGGAAAAAATCCAATGAATAAGAAAAAATGTTACATAAGGAATCTTTAATGATTGGAAATCATTTAAGATGGTCGTTACACATGGAAGGAAACAGACGCAAGCCCATGTGGAGAAAATGAAACGAAGGGCCACAAAATAAAAGCGAAAATTTTCTTGGGAATCGAAGCACATGCATGCAAGGAAGGTGAAATGAACAGTCATTGGTAAATGAAACGAACCGTCATGGAAGGAGAAACAATGTTTTCACAAGTTTAAATACGCCATTCAAAGAGGCCAGAGGGGGGGAAAACTGCTACAAGTAGCGTTGCAGGTTTGAAGGAGAGATAGCCATTCTGGACCTAGTTGGGTTGTTTTTCTTTTGTAGACTGGTTTTTCTTCTTTATGGACATGGGTTGGAAATTACTGCGAGCAGAGTTGCAGACTTGAAGGCAATAAGGCCATTCTGGACCTGTTTGAGTCATTTCTCTTCCATGGACTGGTTTGGAAAAACCATAAATTTTGCTATTGTAAAATGACATATTTTTAATGTAGAAGTTTTTAGAAATTTGCATCTTGTGGGCAAGAAATAAGGAGATTTTCTTTGCATGCTATGGATTTAATGTTTATTCTTTCATTTTTTCAGATTTCGAATTTATAGATAATTTTAATGCCATTTTTTGTGGGTTACATTAGGCGAATATTTGAAATCTGAATTTTATTTCATACCCTAGGAACCAGCACTTAGCTTATCTGGATTGTGCTTGTTTTGCAGGTCCAATAGGTTAGGTTGCATGCATGGAAACCTCACATATTCAGTTTTGTCGAAATAGGATAGCATCATACTGAATGCATTTTATTTTCAGTTTTTTGCATTTCATTTTCATTTTTTCTGCATTTTTATTTTATTTTTCAGAAATTTTAACTTTTCAAGGCATTAAAATAAACATTTAAAAATTTTCAAAATCCAAAAAAATAATGAAAAATCACTAAAGTTTCATGGTGAAATAAATTAACATTGCCCCTTGTTTACAGTTACTTGCAATCACTAAGGTGTTCCAAGCATTTAAATTGAATATCTTTATTCGAGATTACTAATACACATATGCAAATGCTAATACAATGGAGACCTTGGAGAAGTTGTTTGTTTAACTTCTTTGCAAGGGGGGATTTGGAACCCAAATCCTAAAGGAGAGTGTACTTTCACAATCGGGTGAAAATACCACTCAACACCTCCCTTTGAATCATAGCCATTATGGCTCTACGGTATCCATGATCAATCCTAAAATTTGATAGATCCTAAGTGGTATTATTGATATTCTAGCTTTTGGGTCAGTTATGCAATTGTGTAATACATCTTCAGAAAGAGAGGTAGATAAAATAGGCTAGAATGCTCCCTTTTATCATTCAAAAACCTAGTCCTTTAAGTTGTATCACCCTTTTCAATTAAATTTTCCAAGAAGAGATCAACCAAATTCACTTCTGAAGATACTAGTAGATATTACCTCTCTTCTCACTCTGGTGAAAAATAATATTTAAATAAGATTTTGAATTGAATCACCTTTTCCTTCCTTTCTTCTAGGGTAAAATCTAGAAAATATATATTTTTATAAAATTTCAACCTTTCTTGATTTAAAGATATCACTTATGGGATTTGTTCTTGAATATCTTCTTTATTTTGCTTCTCAACTTCTTAGGGATCAGAGGACAAAGAATTGTGATCACTATCACCTTCTAGTTGGAAAGCTATTGTGTTGAATGGTAACACACTGTCAAAGCTTCTTAGTCTTGGATATTTTATCTAGAGATAAGTTAATTAGTGATAGTGGAGGAGAGTCAAGCTTGGTATAATTTTCTTTCCTAGTCCATTCCGCATTCTATTTTGCTTCTCATTTTTTGTTGAAGCTACCTTTTATGATCTATGGCCAATAACTTTGATGAGGTAGCTACCATAAAAGCATAACTTTATTGGATTATTTTTCTTTGGCTTGCCCAAACTGTGGTTCTCCTTCTTTAACATATTTCTCGATGTGCTTCATCACCATTGTCAGCTCTTGTTCTCTTCAGACTCGATCAATTTGATAATTAGGAACAACATCATTTTTATTCCTTGAAATGGCCATGAATTTACCTCATCTAGGGGTTTACAATGGATTTGGCTAGAAGTATCATCAAAAGTGGGATTTAGGGGGGCAATTTACCAGCTATGATCAACATATTTTTAGCTTGGATGGCCTCTTGGAAAACATGAGGGAATATTTTTTCTTTAGTCTTCTGAATAAGGATACTTAAATCAAGATGCAATGCTTGGATATAATAGAGGTATGCTTGTGGGTGGGAGGGTTGGTACTCTTGAGGGACTCTCCACATTATTTTGAATCAAACATTGAAATCTAGAAAGCTTTCATAAGAATATTTCTTTATTGATAAAAATTGAGTAAGTAGTAAGAAAGGATCTTCAAGATCATCAAATTCATTAATATGAGCTTCGGATAGGTCAGATCAAGTACAAATACTATTACTTTCTAAGGATGTATTCCATAACAACACCTTGCCTTCAAATGATAGAACAAGTAGTCTAAGCATGATATCTTCAAATATGATGTTAAAAATAGAAGACAGGGACAAGAATCTTGACAATGATGGATCATAGTTTTTTATTTTCCCTCATAACTTGGTAGATTTTTCAAAGTGATATTAGGTATTTCATGAAGAATTGGAATATTAAGAGATCTCTTGGTACAATTATGAAATTGTGTAATACATACTTCTCCAGAAATAGAGGTAGATAAAATAGGCTAGAAAGCTCCCTTTTCTCACTCAAAAACCTAGTCCTTGAAGTTGTATCACCCTTTTCAGTTAAATTTTCCTAGGAAAGATCAACCAAATTAACTTCTCAAGATACTAGTAGATCTTACCTCTCTTCTAACTCTAGTGAAAAAATAAATTCTAAATAATCTTATGAATTTGAACACCTTTCCTTCCTTCCTTCTAGGGTAAAAGATGGAATTCTTTTATAAAATTTCAACCTTTCTTTATTTAAAGACATCACTTATAGAATTTATTCCTGAATATCTTCTTGATTCTTCTTCTCAGTTTCTTAGGGATCAAAGGCCAAAGAATGTTGATCACTATCGCCTTCCAGTTGGGGATTTATTGTGTTGAATGGTAAATCACCGTCAAAGCTTCTTAGGCTTGGATATTTTTTTTGGAGATTAGTTAATTAATGAGAATGGGGAAGATTCAAGCTTGGTATAATTTTATTTCCTGGTACATTCTGCATTCTATTTTGTTTCTTCTTTTTTTTTGAAGCTACCTTTGATGAGCTATGGCCAATAACTTTGATCAGGCAGATACCATTGAAGCATAACTTTGTTGGATTCTCTTTGTTTGGCTTGCCCAAATTGTGGTTATCCTTCTTTAACATCTTGCTCCATGTGCTTTATCACCATTGTCAACTCTTATTCTATCCATACTTGATTAATTTGATAATTAGGAACAAAATCAATTTTGATTCCTTGAAATGGCCATGACTTTACCTTATCTAGGGGTTTACAATGGATTTGGCTAGAAGGATCATCAAAAGAGGTATTTTATACTTGGGGGGATAATTTACCAGCTATGATAAATATATTTTTAGGTTGGATGGCCTCTTGGAAAACATGAGGGAATATTTTTTCTTTAGTCTGTTGAATAAGGATACTTAAATCAAGATGCAACACATGGATATAATAGAAGTATGCTTGTGGGTGGGAGGATTGGTACTCTTGAGGGACTCTCCTCCACATTCTTTTGAATTAGACATTGAAATCTAGAAGGCTTTCATGAGAAAATTTCATGATTGATGAAAATTGATTTAGTAAGAAAGGGTCTTCAGGATCATCAAATTAATTAATAAGAGCTCCATCTAGGTCATCCCAGGTAAAGATACTCTTAATTTTTAAGGATTTATACCATAACAACACACTAACTTCAAATTATAGAACAAGTAGTCTAAGCATGACATATTCATATATGCTGTTAAAAACAGAATACAGGGACACAATATCTTGACAATTATTGATTGCAGTTTTTTTTTTCCCTCATAACTTGATAGATTTTTCAAAGAAATATTAGGTATTTCATGAAGAATTAAGATATTAAGAGAGCTAGAATCATACCATGGAGGGTTTGGTTGGTGATCCATAATACTAGACCTGAAGAGGTTTTAAGTGTCATATGGTTTTGAGGACTTTGAGGATCTTGGTTGGATACATAAGAATGAGGAAATCGTACATGGTCCCTTGAATTTGGGTAGCCAAAAAAATCTCAGAGATAAGCTAGGGAATATTATCACAATAATCTATATGGAAAGAAATGTAAACAAGGCTTCCAGGCTCTCAATCCAGTAGAGTCACCAAGTGAACTTAAAATCTCCACAAAATGAGGTCAATATAGTTCACTAAATCTTGATTCCTTTGGGTAAAATGCCAAAAATATCTAGTGGATAAAGGAATATCTTGTGAACTGGTCCATAGGCCATGCCAAAAATTGTTGTGGATCAATTTGTCCCAAAGGTGAATTTTAATTGTGACTATCATATACAATGATTTGAAAGTTGAGCACTAGCTAATCATAGCCCAAACCACACATTGGATGAACTGAATTACTTCAATTCAACCTCCAGAATAGGCTAGTATTCCTTGTCAACTTATTAGATGTTGAATATTTTAAGCTCGGTTTAATGAATGAAGGATAGGGATAGAAATGAAAGGGTTAATAAAGAATGAATTAATGATGAAAAAATAAAGCTAGCAACATAGGCATCCACAAATAATTCCCTAACAACTTAATTTTTAGAAAAACTGCCCAAGACAAACAACATTTGAAACTTAGCAATCTTTAACATTGAAATTTATTGCATGCTTAAAGATTTATTTCAAACATCAAAAGTATTAATAATCCAAGTTAAAATAATTAAATCAACATCCTGACTTAAATAAATAGAACTTTTCTCGAGCATACATTCAGATATGAATCATTCCAATTTGCTCTAAGTTAGCAATCCAAATTAGTAAAATACACTAACCATAGCAGCAGTAGCATAAATGACTTCACAAAATTGTAATCAACAAGCAATGTAGACACAAGTCTAAGGAAAACATCCCAAGTAATGCTCTTTTTATTAATTTATAGAAAATATACAATAGTAGTGCAAGCAAACACTTCAGAGCCAACCCTTAAAAATGAGGGTTTGACCTCTATTTATAGATTTACAATATTTACATTTGAGCATTATAGGGAATTTTTTTAAAGTTCTTGATCTTCTTGCAACTTGCTATCAATGGTGACATCTAGTTGTATTTTCTTGAACAATTACAATATATCTCAAATAAGACTCAACCTCTACCATCCCCTGTTCATATAAAATATTCATAACCACTGATATGCAACTGAGTTCGATGGGTTGAAGGTTATATAAACTTCTATCTGCAACTTTTCATCTTTCTAGCATTTTGTCTTTCATGACATCTGGTTCAACTTCTTCTATCCACTGTATCATGTAGTCTTGTGAGAATCATATTGCAAATTTAGAATTAAGAGCAAGACCAATATACATTTTTGATCTAGGAATATTGACTATAATTAATTAATCCATGATTAGCTCATGACCACATTCCACCTTTATATTTCTTAAAATTATGCTAGAATTTTGCTCCTTTTAGCCTTTGAAAATTTTGGGCAAGAAATCAGGAAAAATCATGGTTTTAAGCTCTTCTTTGTTGCTCTTGAATGAAGCCATCCCACTTTCACTTATATATTGTATTATGTTAAGGGTCTCATTATTTTTGCATCCTCGCCAAAGGGATATGCTCAGCCACACAATTCTAAAATTTTGCTAATGTTTATTATTTCGGCCACAGTGTAGGGGTTTCTTGCGGACTCGTACTTTTGCTTTATCTTTTCCTTGTGGTCATGCTTTATACCAAAAAAATAACCAACCCACACACTATCATGAAAATTGATAACTTAGGATTACAAGTACTCTTTACTTATGGTCATGATGCTAACAAAGGATCCTTGTCAATCGTGCTTTGTTTTGCAATTGAGCCTATTTTAATAATCTCTTTTGTAGCTTTATTCATTTTAGTGGATTTGAGCTATTCTATCCATCACACTGATTCTTGAAGCCTCCTTTTCATTTCCACGGTGTTAAAAGGAATTTGACAATCATGCTTTAAAATGATTTTAGACCCCTTTTAAGCAAGTTTACCTTGGATTAAGGCTTTATGGAAGATTCTAGCCTCCCTTTTCACATCTTTCTCAATCATTCTACTTACAAATAAATCCTTGTGGCCACACATATTTTACTCTCGAACTCAATATCTGGCCAACTTGTTAGCGGTTTTGGGATAGATGACTTCGGATCATGTACCATTCTTACTGAGTGAATTTTACTATCTTCTAGACTATGAGTTTGGGAATTTACAATTTTGGGCCATCAAGTGCTTACTTAGCCACTCCTAAAAATATTTTTTCACAATATGTAGCCTTTTGGCCTACATTACCACTTCCTCCTCTTCCCCTTCTTGGGATAACTCAGTTTCCTCTCTGTCTAACATTTGGCCTACTTGATTGGAAGTGTTTTGTTCTTGAGTTCTCTCTTGGAAAACTAATTGGTTATGATATAGTTGTTGATGGTCCATATTTCCTTTATTATCTCCTTGTTTTCCTATTTTCTATTCATATAGCTCACCTAAAACTTTAAACTTGTTTTCATTATCTTCTTTTATTTTAGAAGATTCTCCTTTATGTTATAGAGTTGATTTTTCTTTTGATTGAAACTCTTTTCCATTCCAAATATGAGCATTTCCCTTCTTCTTTGACTCTTTCCTCTCTGGAAATTTCACTTATAAGTGCCTTGCTTTCTTATAGTTATAAGAAATTGGCATTGAGGACTTATATTGTATTTATTATGTCCAAAATCCTCCATATAAGACTAGTTTGATTATAGTAGGTAAGGATTTTGTGAGATTCACATTCAGGTAGAAGCCAATAAAAACCATCCTTGCTTTTTCCCTTGTTGTTGGATCAAAAGCTATCAATTTTTCCATGGATTTGGTTATTCATCTAAAAATTTCTTCATCCCAAAAAATCATTGAAATTCTAGGTAGTCAAACCCAAAGAGGGACCATATTAATATTTTCTAAGTCCATTTTATTAGATACACACCTTTTCACCTCAAAAACCATGGCCCTTTCAATAGCTTTAAATTCATATATTCTTGAATTTTGAAGATGAATAATAAAAATCCCTTTTTCAATGCCACAATTTCTAGTCCACCTTTCACTCACCATTTTTGATCCACCCATATCTTGATTGTATCCAAGTCTAGATGGATATCCATAAATTTCCAACCAAAGAGTTTTCTCTTTCTTTAAAAATATGGATGAATCTTTTGTCTCTTTAAATTCCTTATAAAATTTTAGGAGAGGTTCTAATTTAGCATTTTTTTTTATTCTACCATTTGATGTCTCCTCTTTACATTTAAAAAATTATACTTCTCCCTCCATTTCTTTGAAAATTTTTAATTAGAAAAAGGGATTAATCTACCAAATATTCACTTCTTTAACAAAAAAGCAGACAATAAGAGTTTTTGACATGAATTGGAAGGTGCAAATGAAATATGGAAATCTAAAAATCTAGTTTAAATTACTACCAAAGTGTAACAACATCATGTGAGGTGCTTTTTTTAAAGTTAAGAGATACCATTTTTGAAGCACAATTATACCTGACATATCAATGTTTTCTTCTTTCATGAAGAGATCCTTTGGGCACATTGATATTATGTAGGGAGAAGGGTATCACATTCATAGAAATGTTATGATGTATTAGTGGTATGTCTCTTTTAGACTTTTTGGGTCATGCATTTAAATTTTATTGTTGATATGCTTTATATATATTGGTGGAATAATGGTTACGTCTGATGATTATAATGACATAGTGGAGAAGTTCTTCACTTACATAATAGAGGTCCCAAGGATGAACCTTGATATATTTAAATTTATCAAATATTGAATGCTTAATATCACTGACAAATGAAAATTGTCTATACATAATGTTGCTCTACCTTGAGCCTATCTTGTATGTATTTGGCTATCTTTTTATTTGTGAATAAATTACTCACAAGGGTTGGGATTAAAAATTTATTATTATTTTCTAGTTCACGTTTTGTCATGGATGACATATCTATATCTAAAGTTGGTTTTCCTACCAACTTTTTATACACACACACATAGCTATATCTATATCTATATCTATATCTATATCTATATCTATCTATCTATCTATCTCTCTCTCTATGATTAACCAATATTTTCACCCTGCATGTCAACTTCATATTTAGTTAGCCAAAAGAGTCAGTAGCCTAGTTAAGATGATAATTTTAGCACAATAGAGGTGGCATAATCCAGATGTGACAAATGGTAATCTCTAATTGGTGAAATATTTTCTAATGTCTATAATGTAAAATTTTGAACTATATTTAGTGCCAATATTCCCAACCTTCTAGAGGTCATAGCATTTGCATACAAAGGAAAATTGGGTTCTTTTTAAAATTGAATAGATTTTGGAACCCTATGCATTAGTGATAGTAGTTTAAGGATATGTTATAATTGTATGGGTTTTTTTAGTACAAAATAAATTTGGTTGGGATTTTTCTCTTTATTTTGGTACAAAATTAACTTCAATCGCCCACTAGTGTAGCAATTGGTAAGCTTGCTTGTATCCATTAGATCTAGGTTAAAATATACATAGGTAGAAAAATTAAATTTGGTTAGTATTTATTTATTCATGTTGTACCACTTTTAGGATATCCAAAACAATCATGCATAATTTATTCAACACCTTCCCTTGCTACCTTGTCTAGTACAATTATTTTAAAAGCTTTTTTTATTAAGGAAGTTGTAGGATCTAATCCCTTTATTGCATTATTTATCCATAGAGCACACTCTTGACATCTTCATGGAAAACTAGGAATATGAATTCTAACAATGGTTATGTATAATGGTTGGTATCTTGTGTATCAAAGGATCAAGGTTCAATTACCCTAAAATCACTTCTTTATCCAACGTTATTTATATACAGAGTATAAAGGAACAATAAATTCTCTTGGAATTCATACTCATCTAACACTTTGTAACTTTGTAGAACATAAAATATTTCTTCAAAAATGTCAAAGGTTAAAATTCATTTCCTCTTATTACTTTTATTGTAGTACCTAATATTTGATGTCTTCAAGGAAAACCAAACATCTAACTTCCAATTTAGCTCATTATTGTAGTAGTTGGTCATTTGTATTATATCTAGGAGATTAAAATTTTAATTCCTTGTGTTTATATTTTTGCACACTTCTCTTATAGTGTGCCTCTTTCCCATGTCTAAGATATGGTGTGCTCTCCAAATCCAACCTATTAGTGTAGTGATTGGTAATATTTTGGCTTCAAGAGAATAGTTTTTAGATTATCAGTGTAAGGTAGGCCCTATTCCTATGGATCACTTTCTAACTATTGTGGCTAATTATTCAAAGACATACCCATTTTTTCATGATTAAAATGCCTGCTCTTGATATTGGAGAATAGATTGTGGTCACCATATTGCATGTTGAAGATCATTTCATGGGAAACTCAGCATCTTAATCTAGGATTCATGACTTCATATTAATATAAGATTTGATTGAGTTCATGTACATTAATAAGATAGGATCGAAATATTCATAGGATTATTCAAGCATTCATTATGGGTGGTATATGTACCATCTCTAGTGTCTCCTCTCCTTGGCCCCTCAACTCATATTATGGATAGGGTGTTGGAATATGTATAATTTGACCTTATTAGGTCAAGGTTGATAGTGATGAGGTGCCTATGAGCACTCTTGATGTAGCCTATGGGAAAATGCTTTGTAAACCTTACGGTGTTTCTATGTAAGCCTATGGTCATTCATCTATGTAATCCTATGATCATATATTTATATACTCCTATGGGTAATATTGATGTATTAAGCCATAATGATAATGGTTAAACCACATCTATGGTTAACATTGGTTGAAGGGTTTAATATATTTACTATATTATAATTTAACCTTCAATTTAGGCTATGCTAGATTTTGGTTAGCATTTAATTGGGGATTAGATATTAATATAAATACCCCCAATAACTGATCCATTGTATTATTTCATGATGTGTGGTATCATGGGGGTGCATACCAAAAATCACTACTTATTTATCTTATTTTGAATTGCTCTTTATTTCATATATTTGGTCTCTTTCTTTCATTTTTGTACACTTTTATAATATGATTTGTGGTAAATTAATGGTTTTGAATGTTGTTGAAAAGTATTTTAAAATCCAACGAGCTAAAATTTAGACTTTTTAGGATAAAATATTAAATACCATCATGTTGTCTAGAAATCCATCTATGTTGCACACAAACAAAATACTAGATCCAACATTCAAAAATTCCAAGTTGAGAGAGAGAGAGAGTGATATGCTAATAAAAGTGACATTGAAAATGTTTGAACTTATATGATTTATCCATCGAGGATTAACATCATATATTCTAGCCAAAGAAATTTTCTCATCCTAATAGATAATAAATGGCGTATGCCTTACATATAATGTCATCTAATATACTCAAGTACATAAGGATTAGAGCATTATAGAGTTAAAAACTATATTATTTTAGAATTAAAACATCAGTCCCATATAATATTTTACTTTTTGAAATAGGGATTGTTCCATTAGAAGTAGAAGCTATGATATGGCTATTGGGGTACCTAATAAAAATAAAAATAATGGAAGATAACAAGTTTCTAAAATAGGTAATCAAAGAAATACTAAATAGAAAAAAATACACATGGATGAAATAAAATAACAAATGGATGGATAGTGTTAGATTTAGAATATATTGCATCATTTGGGTCATGTAAATGTACCTATGGTACTTAGTTATATTAGAGATTACTTTAGGGGGAAGTTAACTACTTAATTCAAGTAATGTAATAAATGCACAAGTGTCAATGTGCATGTTGCAATGTGTAAGGTGTCTACTTGTACAACTAGATAGAGTGTTGGCCAAGGAATCCATATTCCTATATACAAGACCTCATAGTTATATTTATTTTGCATCACTCTCTCTTTATAATGAGAAGTTGTATAACTATCTTCCTTTTTCTTTATTTCTTGTAATATGATGGAATGCTGCTAAAACCATCAGTGGTATTAGAGCCATAGTGAATCTAGAGAGGAATAGAAAAGAATACCAAGGAGAAGCTTCTAATAGTGAAAGAATTGGGACAATTGTCACCATTCAACAACAAGCCCAAGAGAACAAGCCCAAGAGAAGAAGAATTTGGCAAGGAGTTCTAAATATAGAAGAAGAATCTAGTGAAGAACTCAAGACATTCAAAATATTGAGAAGAAGAAGATCTTGTTTGAAGTTAGAATTCGACAAGGAAGATTCAAACAAAAGAAGCCTACCAAATCTAGGAGATTTGGAGATTACCTCTCACAGCAAAAGGGCATAAGTTCAGAGAAATGAGTTCTCTAAATCTATAGTAGAAGGCAAAATATCACTAGAAGGATCCAGCCACCAAACCTAAGGCTCAAGATAGAAAGTTCAAGACCTCAGTTTGGTGAAGCAGGAAGTTGTTCTAGATAGCCAGAAAGAAGCTATGAATTCATCCACTACAAGGTCGCACCTTGGTGAAACAAAACACCAAGATCTACATCTACTACAGAAGCCATTAAAGGTAAGCAACTAGGGTGCAATAAATTAAACTTAAATTAGAGTTCATTATCGAATTCCATTAAGCACCATATTTTATTAAAGTTGCAAGAAGAAGGGATCATATTATAGTCCTCCAAAAAGTGCAAAAAGGAGAATTTATTTTAAGATATATTTACATATTAATAGGAGTTGGGTATTTTTGAAAGAAATAAAATTATCATCTACCTATTATCTAGAAATCAAGAATAATATATCCTATGATATTGATTGTAATGAGAATTCCATAACGTTATTGAGTGCATTAAAATTTATTTTGAGAGTTTATTATGATTAAAAATATATTATTAATCCATTAAGCACTATACTAGTTGATCTTTAACTAGTTACTCTTAAGAAATTAGTTTATGTTACTAAGGGTACAAAACTAGCACAAGAATTTGTAGCACTACATGGACAAAGGAAGCCATCAATACAAGCAAAAAGGTGAATAAGGAAGCCACCATTTTATATCCTTGAAGGAAGCCTCAAATCAAGACTTTGTGAGTCTCAAGATTTAAGGAGAATATAAGGGTTTCATTTAAGTACAGAGTGTAGAAATCCTTGAATAACACAAGCTTATACTGAGAGGGGGGGTGAACAATATAGCACCCAATTTTTACTTTCTTTCCAAACCAATATCAATAAGTGTCCTCAATTGAAATAACCAAATATAGCAGTGTGCATTAATAACATAGATATCAATAGTAAGCAAGTGCACAAATCATCACACACAATTGAGACACAAGATTTAACATGGTTCCCCCAATGTGGGGTAGTCCACAAGATATTCTCCTTATAATATTTTACAAATAAATAGGGATCCTTATCCCAATACAAATTATTACTTTGATCTGCTCAAAGCTAGGCTATCCTGATCTATTCAGGTGGGCCCCATTGATCTGCTTAGCTAGGTTCTCCACTGATCTGCTCAACTAGGATATCCATTGATCTGCTTAGCTAGGCTATCCACTAATCTGCTCAGTTAGGCTCTCCACTGATCTGCTCAGCTAGGCTATCCACTGATTTGCTCAGCTAGGCTATCCATTGATCTGCTCAACTAGGCTATCCACTGATCTGCTCAAATTATGACTTCAAGTAGGATCTTCTTCTAGGATTTGACACTCTTTTCCAAATTCTTCTTCATGGATTTAGAACTCCTTACCAAATTATTCTTCACGTATTTGGCACTTCTTACCAAACTCTTCTTCTTGGGCTTGTTTTCAGATGACGATAATTGTTCCAAGTCCTTCACTATCAGGGGCTTCACCTTGGTAGTGAATTTCTCCAATGAGTTCTCCTAAGAAATTTTTTGATGATCTTCAGCAAGGCTCTACAGGCCTTTTTTTTAATTTTTCTTAAGACCTTTCCTAGGTCTTCAATCTTGCAGCTTCTGATGTTCTTCCTTGAGACCTTCTCTTCAACCTTCTACTCCTAGAAGTGTTGGTGGTGAGATCTTCTGGATATTATGATTCTATTGCTTCTAGATTTGAGCAAGACTCTCCTAGTCCTTATTCTTCTTCCAAGATTGAAAGTTATTCAATGAGATATTCTCCTAATATCTTCACTTTTGCTTTAGGTTTTGAGTTGATTCTGAAGAAAATACACTTCCTAACTTTCTTGTAGGAAGTTTACCAAATCACTGAATCTTCTTTCCCTGAAACAAATATATTAGTACTAAAATATTAATTTACTTCTAAATCAGATATTCTTTTTGAATTCTTCTTCAGGATCAAGGCTTATGTCACCCTTTTTATTATCAAGGATTTTGTGGCCTTTTTTTTAGTACCAAGGCTTCTATGGTCTTTTCAGTATCAAGGCTTTTATGGCCTTTTCAATATCAAGGCTTCTATGGCCTTTTCAATATCAATACTTTTGTGGCTTCTTCTTCAAGGCTTCTATGGCCTGTTCTTCAAGGCTATTATGGCATTTTTGTGTCAAGGCTTGTATGGCCTCTTATTCAAGGCTACTATTTGTTTTAAGGCTTCTATGGCCTATTCTTCAACTGTGAAGTTCTTCAATCCAGCAATGGATATCTTCAGTCTCTTGACTCCACCATGATTCTTCACTAGAAGTCTTCTTCTATAGTTTTCTTCTCTTACACAAGGAACTAATATCTACACTATGAGGGCACAATGACCTTCAAGCAACAATTTTGGAGTCTCCTAGATTTATGTTGTAGGAGGAGTCTCAATTATCTAAGAATTAAATTTTTGCAACAAAAGAAAATTTAGGCAACAACTAGAAATTCCAAATAACTTGGATGATCTTCACTAGATGATTTGTCAATCTAGTGGATTGAATGTTGAGTCCTAGTCTTCACGAGTTTTCCTTGTAACTCTATGGAAAAGACTCTAGATATATAATCTCAGTATTTTCTTAAATTGAGATTTCTTTTAGTCCTAACTTTATGACTCTCCCTAATTCTACCACCTAGATTCTTCTGAGATTTTTTGACAATGGTTGATCCAACGATGCGTTAGTTTAACAAAAAAATTAGGCTCAATGATAATGGTGGTTTCCCTATTTACCTTCATAGACTATATCTACCGTGGATCTAATACCACTATTAGCTTTTTATGTAATGAGAACTGTAATATAACAATCACAAGATGTAGAATAATATGAAAGAAATTAAATTTGCTAGATGATTGAAATATGTTATAAATAGAAATCATATAAAATAATACAATGTAGCTATGGAGGAAACCAAAACTCCATTAATAAATCTATAAACTACATTGCATCCATCACCAATGGATGGTGAAGTACACATAACTGTACTATCCCCTAAGCTACAATATTTGACTATGTCCTCCGAATCTATGTCGATCTAACATTGGGGCATTTTTTATATAGGAACACAGGTTCCTTGGCCAACACTCTACCTAGCTATGCAAGGGATAAATTGCACATTGATACTTGTGCACTTATTACATTGCGTGCAATAACTAGATAACTTGCCCCTAAAGTAATCTAAGTATGTACCTTGGAAGATACATTTACATAACCCAAATGATGGAATAGACTCCATTTATAACAATCATGCTCTATCTAGTTTGGTTTAACGATATGATAGAGGATGTGTTTCTTGTAAGCTTGATTGATGTACCTTACCGGAGCCATAACTTGTGAACCATACGCCCGTTTGCCTTGAAATTTAACAAGTGGTTATGCTTGTGTGTTCTGCATTAATCTCATCTTTGATGCACCTGACCCTCCAGAAATCATGTTTTCGAGACCTAAATCCGGCATCTAGTGCCCCAAAATTAGCTTTTAGAATAGGTTCCCGGGTTTTTTGGGTTTTTTTGGCTGTTAGAAGTTTATTATCTTTTGTTATACCATAATTTGAGACCTAATATTTTAAATTAAGGTTAATTATTGTAATAGAGATGTGTGCACAAAATTTGGGCGCAATCGACTCATTTCTATTTTTAGCAGTCTTTAGGAAAAAGATCTATTTTTAGCAGTTTTTAGAAAAATGCATTTTTAGGGTTTCTTTGGTTTTCGGTTGCTATATGATGGATTGTAATATTTTGTAGAAGGGGTGTGAATCCAGGAATGAGAAGAATATCAATTGGTAGTTTTCTTCCATTATTGCATTTGTGTTATGTGATTGGATTCCATTTTTGTTGGTCTCTTGTAGTTGAGTTTACACCATTGATTTTTCAAGGTTCTTTAGGGTTTATCCTATATATCATTTTATTAATTTGTGTAATTTAATGAGGTTCATAAGTTACCTTATTATAATTCATTCTCTTATTTTTGAAGTGTATAATTAACTAATACACATCTTTTCATGATATTAAATCTTTGTGCTTTCATTATTAAAAAAATTAATATGAAAAAAATGTATACTAAGCTAGGAAATAAATATTATTAAAAATTTTAAGATTTTGCTATTAATTCTTTGGATATGTCTATAAATATTTCAAGTTAAACAAAAATTGAGAAACATTTTCTAGGTAGAAGGTTCTCGCAGGTTTTTCTTAGGTGATTATCATCTCCTAAAATACAATAATATACTTCTTTATCCCACTAGGGTGAAGACAATGGGGTATATCCCTCCCCCTTGAAATTTTCCTTATGAGATATAGCTAGGACAAGATCTAGAGAAAATGTTGGTAGTGATGGAATTAAATTTATATGAAGACTCCTATGAATGTCGAAGGTGGACCCTAGATTGAAACCTCTTCTCCCCAAGATAATTTTCCTAGATCAAAGAGGTTTTATGGGAGGAAGAAATATTGTATATGAGATATTTCTAGCCTAATAATCCTTACATTCTATTCAAGACCAGTGATCCCCTTTCATGTGTGTTAATTTGGATCTTTCCAAGGCTTATGATAGGGTAGACTAATGTTTTCTTATTTGGCTTCTAAGGCATTTTGCTTTTTCTTAGGATTTAATATATTGGATTGGAGGTAGTATTTCCTCTATCTCCTATGCAATTATTATCAATGAAATCATATCTCCTTTGTTTACAACTTCTAGGGGTCTTCATTAGGGGGGTTGTCATTCTCCTTACCTATTCATAATACTGGAAGAATATTTAAGTCACTTTATATCTAAAGGAAGAACCAATCAATATATTTAGGGAATTCCAATGGCCTTTCGATCCCCTTTGCTACCCCACTTACAATTGTTGGATGATTCAACCTTGTTGGGTTGTGTAGTTTTGGGAGAGGTGTTTAGGTTTAAGAATATTTTGAAACTCTTTTTGATAGACACAAGACAATTAATTAATAATAATAAAATGAATATCATATTCTTTCGTTGCTCTACCTGAGCTAAAAATATGATTTTGAATATATTACAATTCATATGAGATTCACTTCCAATTTCCTATCTAGGAGTTTCACTAAAAACTATCAAGCAAAAAAAGAAAAAATGGATGTTGCTAATAGAGAGGATGAAGAGTGGAGAACTAGACCAATTAGTGGCTCTCTTTAGGAGGTAGACTCAATTTTGTAATATTGGTTCTTAAATCTATTCCTATCTATGTCTCTTACATCTTAGATATCCCTAAATTTGTCCTAAGAGAGCTAGATAAAATCAATCCAAAATTCTTATGAAGTGGAGCAAAAGTAGAATGCAAATGGGAACTTGTAAAGTGGAAGAAGTAATGCCTTTCAAAAAAATGTGGGCTAGGCCTTATATCAATGATCAATAATAATAAGGCTCTAGTATCTAAATTATACTGGTAGTTAATCAACACCTCTCATGCACTTTGGGCTTAGAATTTGAGACTAAATATGAAAAAACATATTACCAAGAGAATTTACCAGATATTAGCCACTCAATGGAGGATATCCAATCCTAGCAATGTTGAGGATGGGGGAAATGTTGATAAAGATGCAACTATTCTAGATTATCAACAATGACCTCTAAGAAAATTTTTGAATTGAGCTCTAGGATGGGTATCCCTTGTTGATTCAATAATTTCTTGAATGGAGACCTCATCGAACAAATTCATAGGAAAGGGTGAGTAAAAGTTTCTCATTACTATAAGAATATTTTGGATGGTTCTTGGCATGAAAAAGTGTGGATCCCAATTGTTGAGTGGTCTATGATGACTCTAGAGGCTCATAAGGATTCTATTTAGATGATTCTTAGAGCTTGATCTCTTTCTTTGTCTCAAGCAAATGAATTTTGGCTAGGCCTATCACTTCAAGGGTGTTTATACAATAGCCTTGGGATATTCCTCATCATGTCAATAATACCATAGGGATCAATCAACTTTGGTAGCTACTGTTATGGCATAAAGTGAGGTTTTTTATTTGGCTACTTTTCTATAAGCAGGTTATTAGAGGAGATCAATTGATGAAAATAGTTTATTTACCCCTATAGATGTGTGATGTATTGCAAATATGGAGAGAATATAGATCACATATTTCTTTCTTATCCCTTGGATACCCCAATTATGAAAAATATTAACCTCCATATTATATTTTATACATCATAGCTTCATTCCTTTGAGTAATCTTGGTGTAACTAGCCCAATATGGATCACATGATAGTCCTATGAAGGATATGGTATGGGTCGGCATTTATTTATTCCTTTGGAAAGAAATAAATAGTAGGATATTCAAAGACATTCAGTAGGATATTTACTATATTTTATAAAGGACTTCAGCTAATACTAGGGAAACAATCCAACATGTAATGCAAGGCCCCTCCTCTTCCCAGGAGTAGAATAAAATTCTCGATAAGATAAAACTTTCTTTGGATGAAGGGAGACAAAGAAATTATCAAAAACACAAGTTTCCTATTTGTTAAGATGGTCATTGGAAAGCCCCTCCCAATGGTATTGGGAAGATTAAAACGGATGGAACTTCGATAAGTAATCTAATAAGAGCAAGTTTGGGGGTATAGGAAGGATTTTAGACAACATTCTCATTTTTTATATTTATAGAGAATTTGGACATTATTTCTAATAGCCTAAGAAAAGCTTATGCTATCCCTTAGGGTCTTCAAGATGTTGCTAAGGTCTGTTGGAGTTTGGTTTAGGTAGATTTAGAATCCCAAATGCTCATTAATAGGTTGAAATGTCCTACTAAGGCCTCTTCTTAAGAATAGAGTTTACAAAAAGTGTTGGAAAAGATCCATAATCTTTAGACTAGATGTGGGACAACTGAGTTTTTTCATGGCCCCTAGGATTAAAACAAGGTAACAAATGTTATGGTAAACTAAGCTCTATACCTAAGATATCTAATTTGTTATGGAAACCTCCTCAGATGGTGGACACCACAAAATAAGGAAGACCTCTACCATATCTTATGTCTTGATGTTGGTAACATTGATTTATGTGTTATGCATTAAAATAAATTATTTTATTTGTTTTCTTTGCAATAGCTTACTGCAATTAGAGCATTGTAGCTAGTCCTCTATAACACTTTGATAAAAACCCTTACTTAAAAGAGACGACCATATAACCTTCTTACTCATTTTTAATTCATAAAAAGTTTTTTTTTTAAATCAACATTTTGCATTATAATCAAATTGATACACTTTTTTTTTTTTTTGGATAGTGTGAGAAACCCCTACGACCAATGCTTAGGGTTGAGCATTCTCATAGTAAGGTCAAGAGCTAAGCTTATCAATAGGGGATTAACACACACCCACACACAACGCTTAAGTTTGAGCATTCTCATCCCAACTGTGATCCCTCATGAGGTTGAGAGCTAATTTATCAATAAGGGATTAACTCACACCCACACACACAATGATTAGGACTGAGAATTCCCATCCCAACCATGATCCCTTGTAAGTTCGAGAGCCAAGCTTATCAATAGGGGATTAACACACACCCACACACACAACGTTTAGGGTTGAGCATTCTCATCCCAACCATGACCCCTTGTAAGGTTGAGAGCTAAGCTTATCAATAGGGGATTAACACATCCATGCACACAATGCTTAGGGCTGAGCATTCCCATCCCAACCATGACCCCTCGTAAGGTCGAGAGCTAAGCCTATCAATAGGGGATTAACACACATCCATGCACACAATGCTTAGGCCTGAGCATTCCCATCCCAACTATAACCCCTCATAAGGTCGAGAACAAAGCTTATCAATAGGAAATTAACACACACCCACACACAACGCAGTTTAAACCTTAGGCCTCCCAAAGAAGAGCCAAAGCCCAAATCATTACACTTTCTTGTCATAGTGGTGCTTATTTTTTCAATAGGTTATATGATATTGAAACATACCTCACCCATATTACATCATCACCACATAGTGGTATTACAACAAAGCTTAAATATTATCCATGTATCATATGACAAAATTCGAATTTGGATTTCCTCCTTAAAATATTAAAAAATCTAACAGATTCAATTAATACCACTCGATATCATAGTGATGTTTGTTACATATAAAAATTTAAACTTTTATATTAATACTTCACTTACCTTCTATTTATCTTTGCTTTACATTGCTTTAAATATATTTTATTGCTTAAGACTTTAATGTTATTTTGTACTTTAATATACTTTATATATAGTGTAACAACAGCATGATCATTTACCTCTATTGTTTTAGAGTTTTTTGTATTCTTTTTAATCGCACTAGCGAGGGTAATGGGGAGTTAGAGTTTGACTTAATAGAAAAATGATTTACAAAAAAAATATCTTTAAACTTAATTATCATGTTTGATAGCAGTTTAAACCTAGAACATAGCATGCTCATTTACCTCTATTGTTTTACAGTTTTTTTTGTTTTCTTTTTAATCGCACTAGCGAGGGTAATGGAAAGTTAGAGTTTGAATAGAAAAATGATTTACAAATAAAATATCTTTAAATCTAATTATTTTTTCACAAGCTTATTCATACATACTTACATCAGGTTTGATAACAGTTTGCATACCAGTTTAAATCTTAAAAAAACAATACACATATTATATTTCAACCTAATTTTAAACCTAAAACACAATTCACCAAAATTTGAATCAAAAACCATTATAATTTAAACCTAATAATTTAAACTTAAAACAAAACCATTATAATTTAAACCTAAAACAGGACCTACAATAATTTAAACTTATACCTCAAAATGATCTAAACCTAAAACTTCCAAAAGAAATATACGGCTATTTTTGTATAGAGCCCTTAGAGTACATAGCGGCACTTGTACTAGTTTAGTTAGAACATCCAACTTCGTAGGTCTTCCTAAAGTATGTGAGCCGGCAAAGCTGAGAAAAATATTTGTTTCTTTCCCATGGATTACGCCACATACCCTATCTTTAAAAATAAAAAGCTGACACGTAGCATAGCTTATTTTTCTGTTTGCTGTTGTGTTAGTTTGCATGTCAACATTAAATTCAATATGAGGTCCGTCATGTAAACGGTTCGTCTATTAACTAGATATGCAATGGCCCAGCAGGTGTTCCAAGTCCAACCCTACCAATGCTACGTAATCTGTTGGCGGTGGCGCCTTCGCCTATAAGATTTGTTACGTCTATTAACGGATCATTCTGGGCCCAATCTGTGCTAATCGATAGAGGAGATAATACACAATAACAATAATTGAAGTTCGCCAGGTTAGAGTGTAGACCATTGGAAGAGTTTCGTGTTGTTCTGCTTTGACCATCATGAAAACAATAAATCGGTTGATTTTTTTTAATTATATAAATAAATTAGTTATAGTTACTATTTTTAGTAATTAGTTTGTTTAAAGGTTTAAATCATATGGATTGCTCTAACAAACTTATCCGTCTCGTTCTTGTTGACCTATTGGCTTCGGTGTTTCGTCCTCGGTCCGACGCACATTCATACGATTTGGATCAGTACTACCTTTTCAAAGGGTTGGCTTCCCCTAAGGTTTAACCTAGGTCTCTTCTTGGTAAGTGCCCAGCGACACCTGCATTTACCAATTCACCTAAGGTATAGATAGATTGATGTCAGTTGAGTGTTTGTTAGTAACTTGTCTTAGTTTCATTCTTTTGACGGTTAGGATGGAGATTCGAACCAGAGACCTCCCTTGGAGGATTGCCCTACCCTCTCCAACTCACCCACCTAACCCAAAATCCAGTTGATAATGCTGGTACGCACATGGAGTACCCAAAATCCAGTTGATAAGGTTGGTACGCACATCGAATAGCCAAAATTCAGTTGATAATGTTGGTACAACGAGGGACTTTCTGCGACTCCCAAATAATTATGACGGTGTAAAACCCTTGGTAATGGTTTCTCATACCAAAACAACCCGCAAAAAGTTTTTTTTTTTTTTCGCTAAATTAAAAAAAATACACATTGCTTTAACCCCACTATATGCATTTATCTTTTAAAAAACGGGGGAAGAATGATCACATAAGAAAGCTGTCGAGAAAAACAAGGTTTATGCGCGTACGGAATCATCCCATCTTTTATAGGAGTGCCACGTATTTGGTCCAGGACAAACTAGGCCTTCTAGGTGTAACTGCCAGGCGAGTCCCTGTCACTTACCTGCCGCCGAGAGATTGAAAAACGAGGCCAGTCGCGACGGTGAGCGCCTAGCGGATCCCACGTGGATCCCACGTGGATCTATACGACGTGGCACCTAATCGTGGTCTAACCTAATCGCGGTCCAACTTAGTCAGCTGTTTACGTGACGAAGCTTTGCAGCCGCCGCCGTCTGGAAATCGCATTTCGACTGGCCCGACTGCATTATATGACATGGCAGGCAGGCAATAAGGGTGGGCGGGCTTTCACCGGCATTTTCTTTGTCGGTGTGTGCCGCCTCGCGTGACTCGGTGGCTGCCGCCGGCTTTTTTTTCTTGAGCGGCTGGACGTGGTCCCGTGGGATCTTTCCAACGATTACGGCAACGGATGTCGATGTCCACGTCATAAGATTAAATTGAGAAATACCCGGCAATCATATTTTTTAAGTATAAATTTATTCTCTCGTCCTGTGTTGTAAACATTTTGGATTGGAATGCAACTGGAGATTTCAGGTTAACATTGACTTATGGAAGGTACGAAGTGTAGATCAATTGGTTCATCCAAACCTCATAAGGGGGGCGGAGGTCCAAGGTTCAAATCTCGGACTGAACGCTTGTTCCTTTCCTGGTGCTTTCAGCGGCATAAAATGTTTAAAATGATTGTGGCATGGTGGTTATAGGGGCGGACTGTGCGAAGATCTGTGTGGCGGCTTCTGGGGCGGACAGCGCAGAATACTGTGGCGGCCATAAAAGCTGGACAGCCTACCCGAATTCATGGCGGCTACCGATTCCACCATGTAAATTAAAAAAAAAAAAACATCAACTTAAACGCTCCTTAACCACCAACTTCCCCTTCCAATTCAGACATTCTTCTCCTAAGTTCGCCATTTTTGGCCATTTTTTACGTCCTTCTTTGTCTTCTCTATTGAGCCAGGAATCTAAAATTTCCTTTCAAGCTTCATCAAATTACGATAAGCCGGCAACAAAGTTTATTTCAAACGCCGGCTCGCAGAAAACGAACATGAAGCCAAGCCATACAATGAACAGGACACATTCAGCATGTTGTGGTCACTTTCTTGTACCAGTAAAATGGTATTTAAATCGCCCATGGCCTTAATGAAAATTCCTGATTTTTGTGATTTAATAATGAATGTGACGACTGTCAAAATTACTGTCAGTAATCTTCCCCATACCTTCAACCTCAAACCACGACCGTTTCCAATAATACACCTTTCTTCCTTCAAGTTTATTAATTGTTTTAGCAGCCTATCACTGATTTCTAACCGTTAGAGCCTGGACAGATGAGCCAAACTATTATTGTTTTAACTAATTGACGGATCCTGTGAAATTTAGTTAAACAGATTAGGTCTAATTTTTGGAGGAAAGTTTTGTTGGGATAATGGAGTAGTCTGATCTGATTTTGTTGAGTGCTTTCCAACTTTACTATAGCGGTACCAATACTCAGGGTCTCCTTCACTCTGAATCCTATGAGTGCGTTCCAGCTCAACTATGATGGTACCAATACCCAGGGTCTCCTTCACTCTGAATCCCATGAGTGCGTTCCAGCTCAACTATAACGGTACCCATACCCAAGGTCTCCTTCACTTTGTATCCCATTTACCAAAGCGACTATAACGGTACCAATACCCAAGGTCTCCTTCAATCTAAATTCTATTTACCAAAACCAAACAAAAATTATAAAAACAATTTCAATAATTTAAGTTATGTTTAAAGGGTGTTTCCCAACAGTGGACTAGATAACTTCTAACGCACGCAGTTGGCGGTGAATGGCTGGTCCGAAACTTCTAAAACCATTCTTTAAATATCCGTGACAATCATTAAAAGAAGTAAACAGTCATGCTATTTTCCCATGGGAATTTCTTTTCTTCTAAAACAGGTAACCACAATGACGCCACACCTATCACACCGTCATCGCTGCTGCGGTTAACTGAAAAAAACTAATATTTAAATTAAACAGTGATGTCTCCTTCAGCAAAGAGCGATGGCCTCTTTTCTCCAAAGGTCGAATATATCTTGTTGGAAAATGTCCGAATGCCGTCCAAGTGCAAACGGCGAACAAGTCGCTTTGGTTAGTGTGATTAATGTGAGAAATAGGGTTCCATTTTTAAAAGGGTCAGGTCGTATCTACTTTCTTAACTTTTACTTTTCGATACACACATCTCCTATCTACTTTCTTAACTTTTACTTTTTGATACACACATCTCCGAGTTGATTGAGGGTGAACTAATGCACACTTAGCGGACTTAGGTCAGACTACTATTTTTGCTCGAGGTTTCAACCTAGGTCTCCTCGAGTAAGTGCCCAACTTCTTACCAATTCACCTAGCCCTGGTCAGACTACTACCTTTGCCCAAATTAAACATACCCGCGAGGTTTGAACCTAGGTCTCCTCCTGTAAGTGGGATTCTATATTTTTACCTTCACTATGATTTCTGATAAGGGCTAAGTTTATTATAAGGTCAAATATACAACCATACACACCCATCCCTTGTACTTTTATCTAAACTACTCATCAAACTTTAAACTTTCCTTAAAAAGAACCAAAATCTTTATTGTTGCGCTCTCCCTCAAGTCGCTTTCATTTACTAATAAAGCAAATCTCATGGCTGCTCAGATGCGACCGGCGAAATTAAGTATAAAAATAGGGAAAGGGCAACAAGAATCACTGTTCACCGTTGTAACGGCGAGAGCGAGGCTTAAGGCTTAAAAGTTAAGCATGAAGCACTGTGAAAGTGTCAATATAACGTCAGAGGAATTTTCTTGCCGCGATGCCGTTAACACCACGGCGGCACGGACTTTTTTCCGTAAAGTAAAAGTTGTCGGCGTAACGCGGGTGGAAGCGGGAGGCCCGGAAGTATCTTTTGGCCGCCCCTTGCTCCTATTCCCTTTTCTCTATATAAATAATAGCCATTTACCATAAAACTCTCATAAGCATATCTCTCCCTGTGTTTTGATCAGTTTCAATCGCTATGGCTCCGAGAAAAGAAAGGGCTTCAACCGATATTCATTACAGAGGCGTAAGGAAGAGACCGTAGGGTCGATACGCGGCGGAGATCAGAGATCCATTGAAGAAAGCAAGAGTTTGGCTGGGAACGTTCGATACGGCGGAGGAAGCCGCCAGAGCCTATGACGCTGCCGCCGTTTCTTTCAGAGGTTCCAAGGCCAAAACTAATTTCGTCAATTCTGTCTCCTTCCCCAAAAAGAGGCCCAGCCAAAATAGCGCCCAAGAGATCGACTTTTGTTCGACGATGAGGAGCATCAAGCAGCCAAACATTTCCTTTCCTCCTCTACGCCCCTTCCGGCCTCCTGTCAATACGCAGCTTTTCTTGTTTGAAAGCGGCAAACGGAATCTCGTTTTCTCTGACAGTATACGGAGTTTCGTTGATGCTTATTTATTTCTGAAGAGGACATGGCGTCAGATATGATTAGACCCAATTTCTTATTATCGTGATTGACGCAGCATGATTCTTCCTTGTTCTTCTTCTCTTCTTTCAAATTCAAAATGGAACTTCTGTGATTGGCACCATCAACGGAACCATCAAGAGTTCTTCTGGATCTTCTGCGCCCCGTCTGCCTATGTTTGGTTGCATTCCAGTGATTTTTTATAGCATTTTCGGTTCTGCCGGGAAGACGTTTGGCGATCTCGGCCCATTTGTTCCCCAGGTCTGCGTGGGCCTTCACAATCATTCTTTCTTCCTCTTCCGTCCATATATCTCTCTGCAAAACAAAGTAATTTGCCATGCCTGTTAGAACCATCAAATCAAAGCCGTTTACAAGATTCGACATCCCAAAAAAGGAAGCGTGTAAATCATGAGTCAAACAAATACAAATAAACAAGTGAGTCATTATTGTCTTCAAATTGTCTGTAGCCGAACTATAAAAGATATAGCAATAGCAAGAAATGCGTGAACCGCGTCAAAGTAAGGGTGAAAATTCCTAAAATAGCACCTATCGGCAAGGAACATATCGCAGCTGGTTTATACAGCTTTGACATTGGACCGACAGTCACATGCATTCATATTGGATATGCGAAAAAATATAAACATCAATTTTGGTTAAACTTTGAACCTCAAAATAAATTGTAGAATAAAAAAGTCTCTTATCAACGGAAGCCAATGGACTAACTATTGTTCACTAAGTGTATTATAAGTCACTACACAAATACTAATTCCTACTCAGAATCTGACTATTGGGTGAACTACATTGCACCCATCATCAATGGATGGTGTAGTACATAGAATTGTACTATCTTTTAAGTTACATTATTTTGACTATGTCCCTCAATTTTATGCTTATTTAATACTCAGGCTTTTCTTATATAAGAATATAGGTTTCTTGGCCAACACTCTACCTAGTTGTGCAAGGGACAACTTGCACATATATAGCTTGCACATTGACACTTGTGCATTTATTACATTGCATGAAGTAAGTAGATAACTTACCCCTAAAGTAATATAAGTATGTATTTTGGAAGATATATTTACATAATCCAAATGATGTAATAGACTTTATTTCTAACATCCTCTTGTATTACATTATTTGGGTTTAGTCTTCAATATGGATCTTCTTCTTCATCATCTTGATCTTTGTACTTCTTTGCATTCTTTGTAACTTATTCAAGCAAATAGTTGGTGTCTCTATAATATGTTACATTGTTGATAGGGCTTTCACTTCATAGTTCTCTGTGGGTTCTTCCAGTTCTTCAATTTATTTTATCCTTTGAACCAGGTGATTTTTCTGATTTATCTTTTGATATTCCAGTTGAGGATAATTGGTTGGTTGTTGAAATTTTTGCTAATGAGGGTTCCTTTGGTATTGTCAAGACTGAAATTGATTTCTATGATTCATCTAATTTCCTTGGTTTCAATTTTTGGGATTATTTCTGCAATAGATAGTACTATGACCTTTCTTTCTATATATCTGAAAATACCATGGTTTCTGTCCTCCTACTGATGAAGCAATATTTTCCTATGGATTATCTTTTGATGCCAATGAAGTGTTAGTCATCTCATATTTCATAGTATTTTCTACTTCATATTCTTGAAGTATATTAATTAATTCATCAAAAGAAGTATTATTTAAGACTTGTAAAGCTGTTACCAAATGTTTATAGTTGTTTGGAAGTGCTATCACGGTTACTTGAGTAAGAAGTTCATCTTTAAATGTTTCTTCTAAGGTCAACAATTTCCATTTAATATATGCTACCTTCTTTAGGAACAGGTCTATGCTTTATCCACTATTCATTTTTAATGAGTGAAGTTGAGTTTGGAGATGAAGAATAATTATCTTATTCTTTCCTTCAAATATTTTCTCTAGGCTTGTCCATATATCTGAAGATGTTTTGGCTGAACTAATATATGGCTAAATCTCATAAGTGATAGCAAAAGTTATTATCATTAAAGCCTTTGAATCATTTTCTTCAAAATTTAAGATTTCAATTTCACCTATGGCAGGTCTCTGTGTTTTCATTTTGACACATCCCAAAGTTTTTCATATACTAATATTGTTTTCACTTTATTTTTTCAAGAGAAATAATTAGGGCCCTTGAGTAGTTAAGATTCTGCTAGAAAGAATTTATTTGATGTCATTTTAAATCTTCCTAATATCAAACCTTAGATTTGTAGGCTTCCTTATGTCTCCCTAATGATTTTGGAGTATGATATAGTGCTTTTGTAAAAATATAGTTCAATTTTGGTTGATTTTGTACAAATTTTGTAAAAATTAAAAATCAACTTCTTAACACCTTATTACTCCTAATTGAACTAAGCACTTTTCAATTTTTGAAGAGGTTTTAATGTTGGATTTATTTTATCCCTTTTTAGAAGTTTTGAGACAAGAAAATTATAATTATCCAACCTTAGTAAAAACCTTAATAACCTCTTTTTATATCCCTTGGATTATTTCTAATTTCCTATTAATTAGTTTTGATGTAGTAATCCTTGTGGCTCCCAAATTTGGAAAATTAAAAAATCAATAATATTTGCAAAATATTAAATAACTAAATCCAAGTAGAATTCCTTATTTCTCCTAGGTTAAATTGCAAATATTAATTCAATTAGATAAGTTATCTCTTATAGCTTTTGCTTTTAAAATCGAAGTTTTAACCTTAGTTTATAACCCTTATATCTCCAAATATGAAAGAAATAATAAAATGGTATTTAAATCTTACCTTTTGGATTCTAAATATCCTCACTGCTTGGCGCTTTCTTTGATTGGATATAACAACAATATAAATGTCACCTTTCGTGCTAGAATCAATGGAGATACCTTGGAGTTGCTTGTCTTCAATGCTGGTACATAGGCACTATAAAAATAGGAAGGTTTGACCTTCAATACCAGGAGCCTTTAATGATCCTTCTTCCTTCCTTCCATGTTGTGCTTCAGATGGCTTTGATCATGATTTTCTCCCTGTAGAAATTTGGACTTCGAGCACCTTTTATGGATGAATAATCATGGGATTTGTGACACGTGTCACACTCGTTACAAATGAGCGATCCTCTCCTTCTATAACATCTCAATTTCTTGTTCAACGCTCTTTGATCAAATTATCACAAATGGACACTCGTGTGGGCACTTATGTGAAGCTTGTGAAGGATAACAAGTGTCACCACTTTACTGTAACTCTTGCACGAGGTTTCTTGAGTGTTGAGAGAGAAATGATGTCTTAGAAATTTTATGCCAAGTGACATTCAAACTCTTCGCATGAAGTCCTTCTCTATAATGTCTTACAAGGTGGAGATTATAACTCCTCAAATCCTTTCATATGTCATTCCTTTGCTTTGCTATGTTTCTTGAGTAGAAAGCAAGCTATTCTTCTATAGGTGGATTGATGATGCACTATGGAGCTTTGAACACCGATTTGGTGCTTCCTTTGGTGGATGGTATTCTCCAAGTTAAAGACCTTGAATGTAACACCTTTGCTCCTTCTCTTCTATGCCTCCAATCATGTTGATTCCTGTGTATATTTGACATATTTTTTCGTAGTAGATATGCACTCTTTTGTCTACGTAAATGTAACTCGATTATAGCTTGATATGGACTTTGTTTTTGTAGGTTTGTACGTCCAAGATGAGCCCTTTGAGTGGCTCCTTTTTCTTGGGAAGAAGAGTGCTGACATTTGGCCTTCCTTGGCTGATTTACCCTATAGTTATTATACCTTTTGTGGCACTTTCAAATCTGATATTTTTCTATAAAAACCATATTAGAGTAGTGCAGTAAAATGTATTATAAATTGTACATAAGGCTTCTATAATCTACCTTCTTTTGCACTCTATTTCCAAATATAAAATTCTAGTTTTGTGGTAGATTTTTCTTGCAATACAAGAGTCTTGAGGCTATCTTTTATGAGTAGACACACCTTTATTTTTTTGCTTGGACACTTTGATAACAAATCCAAGCTTAGATAGCATTAGATAGAAGCTTTTCAGTTGATGCATTTTTTTGCACTTTCTTTCCTTACATCCAACCTTGTAATGTTTTGGATTTGAGACTCACCAAGTCTCAATATTTGAAGCTTCTATTTTTGTTTTTGGTTAGTTGTGTTCTTCTCCATATTTTGGAGGATTCTAACCTTTTTTGTGGCTTCACCTGGCCACTATGTGTTGTAAATTTCTATGCTTTTAATAGTGTCTTTAGACACTTGATACAGATCAGATTTTGTGCCTTTCAAAAACATAAATCTAATTTCTTTTGAGAGTAGTATAATAGTGCAAATAAATCTAATAGAATTTATTTTTAATGCACTAAAAATTTTCACCTTATCACTCCAATAAACTCTCAAGATAATGCACTTAATCAAATTTACTACAACTAATCAAGAATAATCTAAAATGAACCTTCAATAATTATTCTACAATTTCACTACAATTTAGTATTGTAGGACTTAGTATTATTTTTCTTTTTCCAAAGTAGATGATAGGTAGTTGATAGATGCAATTATAAATTCTAATCAAATCCTAATTAATGTGCAAATAAATCCTTAAAAATAACCTTTTCCCTTTTGCACTTTTGAAGACTATAATCTAATTTTCTTCTTGCAACTTTAATCCAAATTCATGTGCTCTAACAAATCTAATAAGTAATCCAATTAATGAATCTACTTGTATCAAAAGTTGCTTACCTTTTGTTGTAGCTCTTTTACCACTTTTTTAGAGGATGCATATCTTGGTGTCTAGGATCACCAAGTTGTTACTTTGAGTAGGATTTTGCAACTTTTTGTAGATTGTCCTGAATAGCTCCTTCACCAAATAATGGTCTCAAAAAAATTTTCATGAGCCTAGGATTTTGTGGCTTGTTCTCCTCTTGTGTTCTCCTCCTTCTATTGTATATTTGGGTAAGCCTTTGTCTCTAAAGCAATGCCTTCTTACTGTGAGAGGAAATATTTAAATATTCAAGATTTGGTGAGCTTCTTCTATCTTCAAGTCTTCTTGTTAAATTTTGACTTCAAGCAAGCTCTGAAGAATTAACAATAATACAATAAAACAAAATTGGAGCAAATATTATCTTCTTATTATTTAGAATAGTTCTGGCAGAGTTTTAGTACTCTATTACAATCTCCTCACAGGCTCTGGAAGAGCTCACACACTTGCTACAATGTAATATTCTACATCTTAAAATAAAATCCTAAAATTACCTTAAGTAAGAAAAAACAAAGCAAACCCTAACCCTATCAAATCACATCCGTCGGATCTACATCGATGGTGTTTAATACATGTCTTAATATTTTGGCCATAACTTTTGACTCGAGTGTCCATTTGAGCCCATTTGTTTTGCAAATTGCACATATTTCGAAGCTCTACGATTTCGTTTTGTCTCCTCTAAGAGGAGATGCTTTCCAAGGCTGAAAATGTCATCTAATGGCCTGAATTTTTTTTTTAATGTATGACTGGCTAGATTTCCAACATTCTCCCCCTTACTGGTAAGGGGATTGACTATCAAGTCCGTTAGCAACAAAAATTGAGGTTTTACTACTCCCTTAGTAAAAATATCTGCTACTTGATCGTGTGTGGATCAATACCTCAATTTAACTTATTCTTTCTCTACCATGTCCCGAATGAAGTGGTACTTTATATCGAAATGCTTGGACCTAGTATGGTGGATAGGATTATATGCCAAATTAATGGCACTCTGATTATCACAGAATAAAGTATTTGGAGTCCCTTGCTTCTCCCCAATCTCTCCTAGAACCTATCAAAGCCACAATGCTTGTGCACTTTTCGATGTAAGTGCAATATACTATGCTTCAGTAGAATACAATGCCACTGTAGCTTATTTCTTGGAAATCCATGTCACAAAGCCTAAACCAAGAGAAAAGCAGTGCCCACTCATGGATTTTATGTCATCAATATTACTGCCCCAATCACTGTCACTGAATCCCACTAACTTCAAATTCTTTGTCTGTGAGTAGTGGATCCCATAATAAATTGTTCCACAAACATACCTCAAAATCCTCTTCGCTGCCTTCAAATGTAATTGTGATGGATTATCCATATACCTAGAACACTATGAAACAATAAAGCATATATTCAGCCTAGTGTTACAAAGGAACATAAGTCTACCAACAATACTCATGTACTCTATTTTGTTTGCCCTTTCAACTCTATCCTCCAAACTCAAGATCTCCCCGTGTGCAATGGGTGTTGCTACAAGTTTACATTAACTCAAAACAAATCTCTTCAAAAAATCCCTTACATATTTGGATTAAAAAGAAAATCTCATTGCTAGTTTGATGTACTTCCATCCCAAGAACTTAACTCATCAAACCCAAATCATACATCTCAAACTCCTTCTTCATATCATGTTTAAAATAATCATTCAAAGAAGAACTACTCCCCATAAATAACATATCATCAACATAAAGGCATACAATAATAATATCATTACCTTCCATTTTGTAGTACAAAGTGGGCTCACTCTTACTTCTTTCAAAATTACATTGCAGGAAGTAGTCATGGATTCTAGCATACCAAGCTCTTGGAGCTTGCTTCAGCCCATATAGAGCCTTCTTCAACCTATAGACTTGATCTTCTTTTACTTGGAAAAAAAAACCTTATGGTTGTTCCACATATACTTCTTCATATAAATACCCATTGAGAAATGTACTTTTGACATCCATGTAATGCACCCTCCACCTTTTATGAGCTGCCAATGATAGCAACATCCTTACTATTTCTTGCCTTGCCATTGGAGAAAATGTTTCCTCATAGTCCAAACCATATTTCTGAGTGAAACCCTTTGCTACCAACCGTTCCTTGTACCTCTCAATGGATCCATCATTGTTCTTCTTGATATTGTAGATCCACTTGCATCCTACACATTTCCTATCCTTGGGCAAATCACACAACTCCCAAGTATAATTATTTTCAATAAAATGCATTTCTTCTTGCATAGCCTTCATCCACACTTTGTTAGTACCAGCTTGATTAAAACATGAAGGCTCAAAATCATCAAAAACTTTTGAAACTTTGGAAACTTGTGAAACAAGTGCATAGTTTACAACATCACCTTTGGGATCTCCACTATCATCATCTCCATAAAGATGCAGGTTCTCTAACCTCTCTATTATTGTATTCATCTCTGTATGTTAACCCTCTTATGGAAATTCTTATCAATAATTTGAGATTCTATGTGATCCTTCAACAATATTTAACCTTTTCCTTTGGTCGGTGGTCATGGAGGTGGAGAACTACTAGAAGAATCTTCTTTTGGACTTGAAGGTGCACTTGCAGAAGATGAACTGGAAACCTTTTCATGGCTGGGCTGAACTGAAACATGGCTTGGTTCCACCTTCTATTCACCGAAAACATCCTCAACAAGCAATTTGTGTGATCCCCAATTTCCCCCTTCATCAAAAATTGCATCTCTAGATACAATTATTTTATGTGAAATAGGATTAAACAACCTATAAGCCTTAGATTGCTCACTGTACCCAATAAAAATATATTTTTCACTCTTTGCATCCAACTTCTTCCTATTCTCACCATTAACATGCACAAAAGCCACACATCCAAAAACTCTAAAATGATTTACATTTGGCTTCTTGTTGTACCAACATTCATAAGGGGTAATATTCTCAAGACTCTTAGTAGGACTTATATTCAAAATTTAATTAGCAGTCCTAATTGCTTAAGCCCAATAAAACTTACTCATACATTTTTCTTCCACCATGCACCGTGCCATCTCCACCAAAGTTGTGTTCTTTATTTCATCTACCCCATTCTATTGAGGTGTGTAAGGACTTGTTTTTTACCTTTTAATCCCAAAATCACTACAAAAATCGTTAAATTCATGACAACAAAACTCATCTCCTCTATCTTTCCTAAAAAAATTGATATAATGACCACTCTTATTTTCAATTAGAGCCTTAAAATTCTTGAAGCAATTGAATACCTCATCCTTATGCTTAATAAAATAAACCCAAAAATATCTAGAGAAATCATCAATAAAAGTCAAAAAGTAAGAAGTTGTACCCATACTCTGTGTCTGTATTGGTCCACAATTGTCACTATGAACCAACTGCAATGGATGTTGGGCCCTCCATGCTTCACCATGTGAAAAATTCCCCCTTGCATGTTTGCCAAGTGCACAACCTTCACAAGCCTCTTTGGAGTCTTCAAATTTTGACAACCCATAGACAAGTGGTGAAAGCATCTTCAAACTCTTATAATTTAAATGCCCAAACCGTAAATGCCATAGCATTTCCTTACCTTCTACACCAAAAAATGCTAGAGCTCCCCCTTGATATAAAAAACTATAATGGGAAGAGCCCGTTCTTGGTCATATTTACAGTGCTAATCAATTTTCTCCTCTGATCATAAATTTTGCACATTTTATCCTCAAACACTAACTTATAATACTTTTCCAACATTTGACCAATACTCATTAATGAATGCTTCAAACGGGGTGCATAGTAAATATCTTTTACCTTCATTATTTTTCCTCTCCTGGTAGGAACCTCCATTTCTCCTTTCGCAACCACCTCCAAGATCTTCTCATCCCCAAGCCTGATACTGGATTGATAAGAAGAATCAAAAGATGAAATTACATCCCTCTTTTCGGTCATATGGTTTGTGCACCCATTGTCTAGGATCCATGTCTCCTTTGTGCTATTTTGTGTAGAGATGAAAGTTGCTTGCTCCACTTTTTCTTCAATCATACAGAACAAAGTATCATCCTCACAGGAATCCTCTTCTCCATGATGTGTTAATTTTTTTAGTCTGTAATCCATCTCATAATGGCCATATTTATTACAATTGTAACACTACACATTTCTCATATCTCGGCCTCTACCTCTTCCTCTTGCACTGGATCCTCCTCTTGCAGCATGAGCCTAGTTATTATCTGAATCTTGAGATCTCCCTTGACCTCTACCATCATAGGAGCCTCTTCTACCTCCTCTTCCATTTCTTCCTCTTCCTCTGGAACCCCTATCATGACCTCTTCCTCCATAATTCTCTTTTGCTAAAAAATCTTGTTCCTCTATAGAACCTCCTTCGTTATCCTTCTTCCTCTTGACAATTCTCTCTTCATGAGATTTGAGAGAGCCAATTAATGAATCTATATCCATTTTAGAGAGGTCTTTCATTTCTTCTATGATAAGGGTTGCACTGTCAAACTTCTCTGTCAAGGTTCTTAAAACCTTTTTAATTACTACATTTTGCTCTATAATCTCTCCAAGTGTGGCCATTTTATTTACTACTATTTTTACCCAAACACAGTAATCTCCTACAGTTTCATTCTCCTCCTGTTTGAGATTTTCAAAATCTCTCCGCAAGGTCTGCAACTTCACATCCTTAACTTGGGTACTCCCCTGGTAATTCTCCTTCAACGCCTTCCAATATTCTTGAGCCGAAACACAAGCAAAAATTTGAGGAAAGAAACTCTTGTCTAGAGTCGACTGGATGAAAGCCAAAGCCAAATTATTTTCTTTCTCTTTCTCCTGCATCTCCTTATTTTGATCTATAGTCAATGCACTCCAGTATTTTAGTTCGGTGAACCTAGCTTCAACGATGGCCCAAGCTCCTTTTGCCTTTAGAATCGTCCTCATCTAGATGCTCCAATATTCGTAGTTGAAATCGTCAAATTCTAGGATCGGAATTGAATTGGTGTTGTTGGTCATAATAGATCCCTTCAACATGAAATGAGATCTCTGAGAAGCTTCTGTAAAACTTGCAGTAGAAATTCCATAATTACTCAAACCCAATTTCTCGATTACCTTGCACTGATACCAAATGAAGATTTTACAATAATACAATAAAACAAAATTGGAGCAAATATTATCTTCTTATTATCTGGAATAATTCTGGCAGAGTTTCAGTAATCTATTACAATCTCCTCACAGGCTCTAGAAGAGCTCACACACTTGCTACAATGTAATATTCTACATCTTAAAATAAAACCCTAAAACTGCCTTAAGTAAGAAAAACAAAGCAAACCCTAACCCTAGCAAATCACATCCGTTGGATCTACATCGACGATGTTTATTACATGTCTTAGTATTTTAGCCATAAATTTTTATTTGGGTGTCCATTTGAGCTCATTGTTTTTGTAGATTGCACATATTTCTAAGCTCTATGATTTTATTTTGTCTCCTCTAAGAGGGGACACTTTCCAAGGCTAAAAACATCATCTAACAACCCGAATTTTTGTTTTAATGTATGGTTGGCCAGATTTCCAATAGGCTCTTCTTTTGGGATTTGGCACTCCTTGTCCAATTCTTCTTCATATATTTGGAACTCCTTGCCAAATTATTCTTCACAAATTTGGTACTCCTTGAAAAATTCTTCTTCTTGGGCTTGTTTTCAAATGGCGACAGTTATCCCAAGTCCTTCACTATCAAGGGCTTTACCTTGGTAGTGGATTTCTCTAGTGAGTTCTCCTAAGAACTCTTTTGATGATCTTAAACAAGGCTCTATAGGATTTTTTTAGATTCTTCTTAAGACCTTTCCTAGGTCTTCAATCTTGCAACTTCTAATGGTCTTCCTTGAGACCTTCTCTTCAACCTTCTACTCTTGGAAGTTTTTGTGGTGAGATATTCTTCTAAGACTTCTTCGATAAGGACTCTCCTAGTCCTTCTTCTTCTTCTAAGACTGGAAGTTCTTCAATGATATCTTCTACTGATCTCTTCATTTTTGCTTCAGGTGTTGAGTTGATTCTAAAGAAAATACTCTTTCTAACTTTCTTGTAGGAAGTTTCCCAACTGACTTAATCTTCTTTCCCTACAACAAAGATATTAGTACTAAAATATTAATTTGCTTCTAAATCAGATATTCTTTTTGAATTCTTCTTCAAGATCAAGGTTTATGTGGCCTTTTTTTAGTATCAAGGATTTTGTGGCTTTATTTTTAGTACCAAAGCTTCTATGGCCTTTTCCATTATCAAGGCTTCTATGGCCTTTTCAGTATCAAGGCTTCTATGGCCTTTTCAATATCAAATTTTTTTTGGCTTCTTCTTCAAGGCTACTATGGTCTTTTTGTCTTAAGGCTTCTATGGCCTGTTCTTCAAGGCTACTATGGTATTTTTATGTCAATGCTTCTATGGCATGTTATTCAATTGTGAATTTCTTCAATCCAACAATGGAGATCTTCAATCTCTTGACTTCACCACGATTCTTCACTAGAAGTCTTCTTCCGCAATGTTCTTCTCTTGCACAAGGAACTAATCTCTGCACTATGAGGGCATGATGATCTTCAAGAAATGAATTTGGAGTCTCCTAGCTTTATGTTGTAGGAGTCCCAATCCTCTGAGAATTAATTTTCTACTATAAAAGAAACTTTAGCCAACAACTAGCAAATTCTAGATAACTTGAATGATATTCACTAGATAATTTGTCAATCTAGTGGATTGAATGTTGAGTTCTAGTCTTCACGAGTTTTCCTTGAAACTCTGTGGAAAATACTTTAGACAAATATAATCTTAGTATTTTCTAAAACTAATATTTCTCTCAGTCCTAAATTTTTTATTCTTATGAGATCTTTTGACAGTGGTTGGTCTAGCGATGCCTTAGTTTGACAAAACACTTGGGAATGATAATGGTGGTTTACCTATTAACCTACATAGACTAGATATACCGTGGCTCTAATACCATTGTTAGATTTTGATGTAATGAGCACTAGGAGATAACAATCACAAGTTGTAGAATAATATAAAAGAAATTAAATCTGCTAGATGATTGAAATATGTTGTAAATAGAAATCATATAAAAGAATAAAATGTAGCTATGGAGGAAATGAAATTGTCCTTTCGAGATATAGCTAGGACAAGACCTGAAGAAAAATTTGGTATCGATGGAATTAAATTTATATGAAGACTCCTATGAATGTCAAAGGTGGACCCTATATTGAAACCACTTATCCCCAAGATAATTTCCCTAGATCAAGGAGGTTTTATGGGAGGAATAAAGAGTGTAGATGAGATATTTCTATCCTAATAAGCCTTACATTTTATGCAACACCGGTGATCCCCTTTCATGTTTGTTCATTTGGATATTTCCAAGGCTTATGATAGGGTAGACTAATGTTTTATTCTTTGGCTTCTAAGGCATTTTTTTTTCTTAGTATTGGGTAGATTGTATTGGAGGTAGTATTTCTTCTATCTCCTATGAAATGCTTATCAATGACATCCTGTATTCTTTGTTTACAACTTCTAGGGGTCTTCATTAGGGGGATTATATTTCTCCTTATCTATTCATAATATTGGAAGAATATTTGAGTCACCTTATATCTAAAGGAAGAACCAATAAATATATTTATGAAATTCCAATGGCCTTTGGATCCCCTTTGCTACCTCACTTACAATTTTTGGATGATTCAACCTTGTTGGGTTGTGCAATTTTGGGAGAGGTGTTTAGGTTTAAGAAGATTTTGAATCTCTTTTTGATAGCCACAAGAAAATTAATTAATAAAAAAAAAGTATCATCTTCTTTCATTGCTCTACCTAAGAAAAAACTATGATTTTGAATATCTTACAATTCAAATGAGCTTCTCTTCCAATTTCCTATCTACGAGTCTCACTAAAACTATCAAGCAAAAAAAGGAAAAATGGATGTAGCTGGTAGAGAGGATGAAGAATGGAGAAATAGACCAATCGATGGATCTCTTTAGGAGGTAGACTCAATTTGGTAAAATCGGTTCTTCAATATATTCCTATTTATGTCTCTTATGTCTTAGATATCCCTAAAGTTGTCCTAAGAGAGCTAGATAAAATCAATCCAAGATTCTTATGAAGTGGAGGAAAAGTAGAATGCAAATGGGAACTTGTAAAGTGGAAGAAGTTATGCCTTTCAAAAAAAAGTAGGCTAGGCCTTATATCAATGATCAATAATAATAAGGCTCTAGTAGTTAAATTATACTGGCAGTTAATCAACACCTCTCATGCACTTTGGGCTTAGAACTTGAGAGTTAAATATGCAAAAAATATCTTACCAATAGAATTTACCAGATATTAGCCACTCAATGGAGGATCTCCAATCCTAGCAATGTTGAGGATGGGGGAAATGTTGATAAAGATGCAACTATTATGGATTATCAACAATGACCACTAAGTAAACTTTTGAACTGAGGTCTAGGATGGGTATCTGTATCGCTCCAAATTTTTTGAATCCTTACCTTCAAGCTATAGGATCCATGCCCGGAAGGGGGATGCGAGAAGGATGGGAAAATACCTCAGACTGAGAGACCCTTTGAAGGTCGTGACTCTTGGGGGAGGGGTATAAGGGTGAATTTTTGATGGATGGTGGGTTCACCAGGAAACTTTGAGTGGCAGTTTCTACGCCTAGGTTGAGAATGGGTTTGATGTGTTCATTTTATACTCGATCATTCATAATCCTAGGTTGTCCAAAATGAATCTAAGCTATCCTATATGAAAATGTTGATTTATATGAATACAAAAAACAGGAATGAATCCTAAATACTAGGAATATACTAAATAAGAAAGAATACACCTAATTTTGGATGTCTGATGAAGATTCTGAAGCTTGTAGGAGTCCAGATCATCCCAAATATGATAAGATCATCTGCAATTGGACAGAATCATCTCAGATCACAAGCGATTGCTTGAGATCAGACGAGATCATCGTCGATCTGACAAATTTGTTAGACAAATTCATTAGAAACCTGCAATCACAGAAACAGACATATGTTTTTATAAATAATAATGAATGGGAAATAAAATTAGAACAATGGTTTGCGCTAGGCATAGAATTATAGATATAGACTTATACCATCATCGTGAAATCCAAAAAAATAATTTTATTGCATAATTGATTTTTGATTTTGAGATAAACAGAAAAAATATATAAACGTGACTTTATTGCTAGATTTTTGAATATGTTGTTTGAAAGAAATTTTGGATTTTTGAAAACAATGTATGTAATTGTTTGTATACGAAACAGATATTCTTTTAAATAAGAAGATGAAATTATTCAAAAAAAGAGTTGCAAAAAATATTTTAAATTATCTCAAAGACAAAACGTAGATTTATAAGGAACCCTCATGTGCATATGTGAGTTCATTGCCGATCTTGATTTATCATAATGATACAAAATCTCTCAAATACAAATGTGTGTGCAATTGTATTGTTCATTTACCAATTTTGAGCAAGATAATTTGATACAAGTAATTTGAATTAACCAAATAAGTGTTCATTGACCATGATTTATATGCATGTAACCGTACCAGGCTACTATGTAAGTCGGGTCATCAAGAGCTAGCTAATCCATAAGAAGACATAGGTCTGTACAAAATAAGGTCACTAATGTGACAGACATATCACCACGCTAGGAGTTACCCAAGGCCAAGCGGGTTGGGCACAAACCACTTGTTATGGGGCTTACCTCACAGTTTTCGAATAATTGAGAATTCCATGGATTCAATCTCATTCACCCTTCTTTTCTTTTTCAAGGGGTAGGGAAAGGGATTTTATTGCTTTTTGTTTTTTATTTTCTCTTTTTATCTATTTTTTTTTTTTGCTTGGAACTGAGATAATGCTGAAATATTGCTGTGATGGTACAAAATAATATTTTTCTTTTTCTCATTTTATTTGACTTTTCTTTTTCTTCCTATACTAGGGATACTTGCTCGGATTTGCTGTAGAGCAAGGGATTTTTATTTTGGGAAGGGGTGAGCTTTTCCTTTTGTCAATTCTCAAAGATTCTAGACCATGTGCATGATAGGATAGCAGGGGAAACTTTTCGCTCAAGAAACCACTTCTACTATGTAGCATCATATCAAATTTGCAATGAAATCATTTTAATGTGAAGAGATATACTTGGTTCAAATAAATAACAAGATCAATTCTCTATGCTCAGAACTTTATTTAATTCAACTGTGGAATTTGATATAAGAGATATTAATAATCATACCAAATAAAATCAAGATATTTAATCATGTGAGTGTGAAAGTGCGGGATTCCAAATAAATGCTAATTTATCCAAAATAATTGAAAATATAACTCCAATACTTCAAGAATTGACAGGTGCAAATATAAAAGATGTTTTTTGAAGATTTTGATGATTTTGATGTTTTTATATTTTTATATTTTGATTTTGGAATTGAGAAGATACACAATATGATTGTTTTTGAAATTTTTTATTTTTATATGAATTTTTAGATGATGGAATTGGTGGTATATACAAGATAATCTATATACACTATACAAGGTTATTTGAGTACAACATGTCTAAGGTTGCTTCAAAATCAAATGCGGTTTTGAAGGATAATTTGGTTGTGGTGAAGGTAAGAACAAAAGGTGATGAATAAAAGGTAGCGATAACAAAAGCTTTGTTATGATGTAGAATAATTTAGTAAAATATTTTACTTTTGTATGTGTAAAATTGATCATGTTACAAAATAAAATGTCAGAAGGATAAGAAGGTTCTTCATTCTTATCACTATCTTCCAAGTCTTGATAAGATGGAGGGAGCATATATGAAAGATATGCATGGGTGTTATTTGGTAAACAAGGATGATCATATATGGATAAAGAGAAGTGATGGATAGAAGGTGATTGTGACAATGGAGAATGTATAGAACTTGATGTTTCAACCATTAAATATTATTCAAATCGTGTTGGGTCACCATGTATGGTAACCATTTTATTTGCAAGTTCAAACTTCAAACATTGGAGAAGAGTGGAAGGGACAACCCTCATCGTATGAATCCAAGGACTTCTGAGAAGTAGGTTGTAAGGTGAAGGGCAATATGCTACATAAATCAAAGTATCCAGGATCTTGGATCCAATCTTAAGGGGAAGAATTATAGTACCTTGAGCTTCTTGAATTTCATTGTTAAAATATTTTATAATAACATTTGATTCATTAAGATCTTCTTCCTTTAATTTGAGTTTTTGATAAGTGCATAAATTAAGAGAGGAGCCATTATCTACCATGATAGTTTTAACAGGTGTTTCTTTACTAGATCCTGTAATGTAAAGAGAGGAGTCTTCTTGTGGAGTAGAGGAAGGAATCTCCTCATCATAGAATGAAATATGGTTAACCTTAAGAGGGTTTACACCATCAATTATGTTCTTAGGGAAAATATCATGAGGAACAAATTGTTGGCTAGGTATCTTGAACAAATTTTCCGTATTATAACTTTGTAATACTTCTAAAAGGGACATCTTTGCTTCAGGATTAATCACTTGTTGGTGGCTATCAAAGTGGATTTCAGATTGAGATTTTGATTCTAAAGATAAGATTTCTATGCTTATATTCCATTTTGGATCATTCTCTAGAGCCAAAGATAGTTTTGAAGGTTGGTCAAATGAGGAATGCATCTCTTGAATATCGGATTGAGTTGATTGAACTTGAGGTTGCTCATTTGTAGTTTTTGTTACAATATTAGTAATATCATCATGATGGGACACATTAACATGCAATATTTGATTGGTTTCCTGTTGTTGATAATTGAATAGGGGTTCTTGGGAGATCCTCATGTCTTGATTGATTATTGGTATTTGTTGTGTAGGACTTTGATAGTTTACTAGAGATTTATAATCAGTTGTATATTGTAATTCCTTTATATTAAAAAGACCCTCATCAATCAAATCTTGAATTGCACATCTTAAATATATACAATTTTGTGTCATATGTCCATCTACTCTATGATATTCACAATGTAGCTCAGGTTTAAACCAATCTGTTGTAGTACCAAGTTGTCTTATGGAAGGGAGTTCAATCTTATTTGTATCAAGTAAATGCTTGAGAATTATATCCATTGGTTGATTGAGCTTTGTAAATGTACGTGATGAAGGTTTTCGAGAGGTTTTTAATAAGTGCCTTAGGAGTTTAGTCATAAAAGGACCTAATGGTTTTTTACCTCTATTTTCTTTATTATGGGTAGAATGATGATAGGAAGATTGTGAAGTATGATGTGAGTGCATGGTAGGATTGGAAGAATAAGTATTTTCTTGTTGAAATGGATGTGTTGTATTGAAAGAAGAATATTGAAAGGATGGAGGAGGATTATATGTGGATTGATAGACATAATATGGATATATGGGAGAATAGATAATATCGTTATGAAGAGGATTGGAAAAGGGATTGTCCTGTTGGGTTATGGATGAAAAATGAGAAAAGCATGATGGAGGTGATGTTGAATAGGGATGAGGTTGGTCATAATCAACAAATGTATTTGGCTGAATTCTTCCAACATTACTGATGGGATCATATGGATTTGAGTAAAAACTCATGGTTTCTTTAGTACTTCTAAAAGTAATATTTAATATCTACTATTTAGAGTTGAATATAAAACATACAAACTTGAAATGATGATTTTGTTGTGATTTTTATTTTTTTTCTTGTATACATATATATATATATATATATATATATATATATATATATATATATATATATATATATATTTGTTTTTTTATATATATATTTTTGAATTAGAAATATGCTTATGTTATTCACGTCGGGTTCACCAAAATGTATCGCTCCAAATTTTTTGCATCCTTACCTTCAGGCTATAGGATCCGCGCCCGGAAGGGGGATGCGAGAAGGATGGGACAATACCTTGGACTGAGAGGCCCTTTGAAGGTCATGCCTCTTGGGGGAGGGGTATAAGGGTGAATTTTTTACGGATGGTGGGTTCACCAGGAAACTTTGAGTGGTAGTTTCTGCGCCTAGGTTGAGAATGGGTTTGATGTGTTCATTTTATACTCGATCATTCATAATCCTAGGTTTTCCAGAATGAATCTAAGCTATCCTATATGAAAATGCCAATTTATATGAATACAGAAAGCAGGAATGAATCCTAAATACCAGGAATATACTAAATAAGAAAGAATGCACCTGATTTCGGATGTCTAATGAAGATTCTGAAGCTTGTAGGAGTCCAGATCATCTCGAATATGATAGGATCATCTGCAATTGTACATAATCATCTCATATCATAGGCGATCTCTTGAGATTAGACGAGATCATCGTCGATCTGACGAATTCATCGAAAACCTACAATCACAGAAATAGAAACCAAAAACCGAGAATGCTACTGCTAGAATAATGCAAAATAATAGAAATGATAGTGTAAATGCCTAATTGATAAATCTGGATGGCAAATTAAAGGAAATGAATTGTTTTAATAACTTATTTTAACTTTATCATGCATTTACGCTGAATGAGGTGAACTCCAGGATGCAGAATGAAAATAAATCAAACTAATGCATAGTAAAATAAAGAAGACAAATGAGAAATGCAAACTCAGGGCTCTGGTTGCCCCCAATCTAAACTGTAGTCTAGATCACCTCCAATCGTATGAGATCATTGTTGATCTACGACAGGATCGTCCGAAATCATCTGGAATCGCCTGCGACGATCCGAGCTTCCTCCAGCTAAAGCACAGTGAAAACCTGTGATGAAAACTTAAAACTACAATTGCAAACAATGGTGGATAGGACGTCTTAACATAGCAAAACTAAATGGCAGGGAAAATCAACCAGGGAATCATGGGATCAGCCAACCAGGGGGATAAACTGAGAAAATCCTAGTTTATATAGGATTAGGGGGAGCTTAGGAGGTTGGGGATCATCCCAATCTGGGATATCCTCAGCGGAGGAATCTCCAACTACGCAGACACGCTTCTGCCTAAGTTGGAGAGGTTGTTGAAATAGAAGATAATTATGAAAATTTGGTTTTGGGACGAAATCGTCTGGACATTTTTTTCTAGATGAATTCGTCCTATCTAGGATTATTTCGTCTGATCGGCGACGATATCGTCCAATGGTAAAAAAAACTCCTAAAAATGGCACGAAAAACTGGGTGAGTGGTTAACGGGCGATTTCGGGGTTAAAATTCAAATTTTTATCTTTTTACTAAGGGTTTAACTGTGCCAATTTTAGGGTGCTACAGTATCCCTTGTTGATTCAATAATTTCTTGAATGGAGACCTCATCGAACGAATTCATAGGAAAGGGTGAGTTAAAGTTTCTTATTACTATAGGAACATTTTAGATTATGCTTGGCATGAAAAAGTGTGGATCCCAATTGTTGAGTGGTCTATGATGACTCTAGAGGCTCATAAGCATTCTATTCAAATGATTCTTGGAGCTTGATCTCTTTCTTGGTCTCAAGCAAATGACTTTTGGCTAGGGCTATCACTTTGAGGGTGTTTATACAATAGCCTTGGGATATTACTCATCATGTCAATAATGCCATAGGGATATCTTCAATTAACTTTGGCAACTACTGTTATGACCTAAAGTGAAGGTTTTTATTTTGCTTCTTTTCTATAAGCAGGTTATTAGAGGAGATCAATTGATGAAAAAAGTTTTTTTACCCCTATAGATGAGTGATGCATTACAAGGATGGAGAGACTTTAGACCACCTTTTTCTTTCTTATCCCTTGGATACCCTAATTATGAAAAAATTTGTCCACCATATTAGATTTTAGACCTCATAGCTTCAGTTCCTTTGAGCAAGATTGGTATAACTAGCCCAATATGGATACCATGGATAGTTCTATGAAGGAGATGGTATGGGTCAACATTTATTTACTACTTTGGAGTCTTTGGAAAGGAAGAACTAGTAGGATATTTAAAGATATTCAACAAAATATTTACTATATTTGATAGAGGACTTTAGCTAATACTAGGGAAACAATCCAACATGTAATGCAAGGCCCCTCCTCTTATCAGGAGTAGAATAACATTCTCAATAAGATAAAACTTTCTTTGGATGAAGAGAGACAAATAAATTATAAAAAACATAGGTTTCCTATTTGTTAAGATGGTCATTGACAAGACTCTCCCAATGGTATTGGGAAGATTAACACGGATGGAACTTTGAGAAGTAATCTAAGAAGAGCAAGTTTGGGGGTATAGGAAGGATTTTAGACAACAATCCTATGTTTTATATTTAAATAGAATTTGGATATTCTTTCTAATAGTCTAACAAAAGCTTATACTATCCTTCAGGGCCTTGAAGAGGTTTCTAAGGTTGGCTGGATTTTGGTTTAGGTAGAGTCAAAATCGCAAATGCTCATTAATCGGTTGAAAGGTCCCACTAAGGCCTTTTCTTAAGACTAGAGTTTACAAAAAGTGTTGGAAAAGATCCATAATCTTTAGACTAGATTTAGGATAATTGAGCTTTTTCATGTCCCTTAGGAGTAAAACAAGGTAACAAATGTTATGGCAAACTAGGCCCTATACCTAAGAAATCTAATTTATTATGAAAACCTCCTCAAATGGTGGACAACGCAAACTAAGAAAGAACTTTACCATATCTTATGTCTTGATGTTGGTGACATTGATTTATGTGTCTTATGTAATAAAAGAAATTATTATATTAGTATTTCTTTGCAATAGCTTACTGCAATTAGAGCATTGTAGCTAGTCCTCTATAACACTTTTATAAAAACCCTTACTTAAAAGAGACGACCATATAACCTTCTTACTCATTTTTAATTCATAGATTTTTTTTTAAATCAACATTTTATATTATAATCAAATTGATACACTTTTTTTTGGATTTGGATAGTGTGATAAATCCTTATGACCAATGCTTAGGGTTGAGCATTCTCATCCCAACCATGACCCATCGTAAGGTCAAGAGCTAAGCTTATCAATAGGGGATTAACACACACCCACACACACAACGCTTAGGGTTAAACATTCCCATCCCAACCATGACCCCTTATGAGGTTGAGAGCTAAGATTATCAATAAGGAACTAACACACACCCACACACAATGCTTAGGGCTGAACATTCCCATCCCAACCATGACCCCTCGTAAGGTTGAGAACTAAGCTTATCAATATGGGATTAACACACATCCACACACACAACGGTTAAGACTGAGCATTCTCATCCCAACCATGATCCCTTATAAGGTTGAGAGCTAAGCTTATCAATAGGGGATTAACACACATCCATGCACACAACGCTTAGGGATGAGCATTCCCATCCCAACCATGATCCCTTGTAAGGTCAAGAGCTAAGCTTATCAATAGGGGATTAAAACACATCCACACACACAATGCTTAGGGTTGAGCATTCCCATCCCAACCATGACCTCTCGTAAGGTCGAGAACTAAGCTTATCAATAGGGGATTAACACACATCCACACACAACGCAATTTGAACCTTAGGCCTCCCAAAGAAGAGCCAAAGCCCAAATCATTGCACTTTCTTGTCATAGTGGTACTTGTTTTTTTTAATAGGTTATATGAGATTGAAACATACCTCACCCATATTACATCATCACCGCATAGTGGTATTACAACAAAGATATTATCCATACCTCACCCGTATTACATCATCACCGTATATTGGTATTACAACAAAGATATTATCCATGTATCATATGGAAGATTCGAATTTGGGTCTCCTCCTTAAAATATTAAAAAATCTAACCGATTCAACTAATACCATTGATATCATAAGATTATTTATTATCATATTAAAATTTAAACTTTTATATTAATACTTCACTTACCTTCTATATATCTTTGCTTTACATTACTTTAAATATATTTTATTGGTTCATACTTTAACGTTATTTTGTACTTTTATATATTTTATATATAGTGTAACAATAGCATACTCATTTACCTCTATGCTTTTAGAGTTTTTTTTGTTTCTTTTTAATCGCACTAGGGAGGGTAACGGCGAAAAATGATTTACAACTAAAATATCTTTAAATCTAATTATTTTTCTAAAAGTTTATTTATACATACGCATTATGTTTCATAACAGTTTAAATCTAGAACACATCACATATCATGTTTCATTGTAGTTTAAACTTAGAATAAAACTCACAGTAATTTGAAGCTAAAACACAATCCACTATAATTTGAACTTAAAACATAACCCACTATAATTTAAACTTAATATTTTAAACCTAAAACATAACACTTAGTAATTTCAACCTAAAACACTCCTTACAATAATTTGAACTTAGTAATTTAAAGCTCTATTTTGGTATAGAGCCTTAGAATACATAGCGGCACTTGTATTAGTTTAGTTAGAACATCCAATTTCGTAGGTCTTCCTAAAGTATGGGAGCCGGCAAAGCCGAGAAAAATAGCTTTTTCTTTCCCATGGATTACGCCACATACCTTATCTTTAAAAATAAAAAGCTGACACGTAGCATACCTTATTTTTCTGTTCTCTGTTCTGTTAGTTTGCATGTCAACATTAAATTCGATATGAGGTCCGTCATGTAAACGGTTTGTCTATTAACTAGATAAGCAATGGCCCAGCAGGTGTTCAAGTCCAACCCTAGCAACGCTACGTAATCTGTTGGCGGTGGCGCCTTCTCCTATAAGATTTGTTACGTCTATTAACGGATCATTCTGGGCCCAATCTGTGGTAATCGATAGAGGAGATAATACACAATAACAATAATCGAAGTTCGACAGGTTAGAGTGTAGACCATTGGAAGAGTTTCGCGTTGGTCTGCTTCGACCGTGAAAACAATAAATCGGTTGATTTTTTTTTTAATTATATAAATGAATTAGTTAGAGTTATTATTTTTAGTAATTAGTTTGTTCAAAGGTTTAAATCATATGGATTGCTCTAACAAATTTATCCGTCTCGTTCTTGTTGACCCGCTTGGCATGGGACCACGTGCATTCAAACGATCTAGATCAGTACTAATTTTTCAAAGGGTTGGCTTTCCCTAAGGTTTAACCTAGGTCTCTTCGTGGTAAGTGCCCAGCCACACCTGCACTTACCAATTCACCTAACCTTTAAATAGATTGATATGAGTCTTTGTTAGTAACTTGTCTTAGTTTCATTCTTTTGACGGTTAGGGTGGAGATTCGAACCAGAGACTTCCTTTGGAGGATTGCCCTACCCTTTCCAACTCACCTACTAAACTCAAAATCCAGTTGATAATGCTGGTACGCACATGGAGTACCCAAAATCCAGTTGATAATGCTGGTACGTATATGGAGTACCCAAAATCCAGTTGATAATGCTAATGCGCACATCGAGTAGCCAAAATCCAGTTGATAATGCTGGTACAACCAGGGACCGTCTGCGACTCCCAAATAATTTTGACGGTGTAAAACCCTTGGTAATGGTTTCTCATACCAAAACAACCCCGCAAATTTTTTTTTGCTAAATTTAAAAAAAAAATACATATTGACTTTGCTTTTATCTAACCCCACTATATGCATTTATCTTTTAAAAAAGGGGGAAGAATGATCACATAAGAAAGCTGTCGAGGAAAACAAGGTTTATGCGCGTACGGAATCATTCTATCTTTTATAGGAGTGCCACGTATTTGGTCCAGGACAAACTAGGCCTTCTAGGTGGAACTGCCAGGCGAGTCCCTGTCACTTACCTGCCGCCGAGAGATTGAAAAACGAGGCCAGTCGCGACGGTGAGCGCCTAGCGGATCCCACGTGGCACTATACGACGTGGCACCTAATCGTGGTCTTACCTAATCGCGGTCCAACTTAGTCAGCTGTTTATGTGACGAAGCTTCGCAGCCGCCGCCGTCTGGAAATCGCATTTCGACTGGCCCCACTGCATTATATGACATGGCAGGCAGGCAGGCAGGCAATAAGGGTGGGCGGGCTTTCACCGGCATTTTGTTTGTCGGTGTGTGCCGCCTCGCGTGACTCGGTGGCTGCCGCCGGCTTTTTTTCCTTGAGCGGCTGGACGTGGTCCCGTGGGATCTTTCCAACGATTACGGCAACGGATGTCGGTGGCCACGTCATAAGATTAAATTGAGAAATACCCGGCAATCATATGTTTAAGTATAGATTTAATTCTCTCGTCCTGTGTCGTAAACATTTTGGATTGGAATGCAACTGGAGATTTCTTGTTAACATCGACTTATGGGATGATCGAAACGCTCCTTAACCACCAACTTCCCCTTCCAATTCAGACGTTCTTCTGCTAAGTTCGCCATTTTTGGCCATTTTTTACGTCCTTTGTCTTCTCTATTGAGCCAGGAATCTAAAATTTCCTTTCAAGCTTCATCAAATTACGATAAGCCGGCACAAAGTTTATTTCAAACGCCGGCCCGCAGAAAACGAACATGAAGCCAAGCCATACAATGAACAGGACACATTCAGCATGTTGTGGTCACTTTCTTGTACCAGTAAAATGGTATTTAAATCGCCCATGGCCTTAATGAAAATTCCTGATTGTTGTGATTTAATAATGAATGTGACGACTGTCAAAATTACTGTCAGTACTCTTCCCCATACCTTCAACCTCAAACCACGATCTCGACCAATAATACACTTTTCTTCTTTCAAGTTTATTAATTGTTTTAGCAGCCTATTACTGATTTTTAACCGTTAGAGCCTGGACAAATGAGCCAAACTATTATTGTCTTAACTAATTGAGTGGAAGAGATTAGATCTAAATTTTGGAGGTGAGTTTTGTTGGGGTAAAGTAGTAGTTTGACTTAACTTTGTTAAGTGCGTTTCAGTTGGACTATAGCGGTACCAATACCCAGGGTCTCCTTCACTCTGAATCCCATTTATCAAAGCTAGACAAAAATTATATAGGTAGTTCTAATAATTTAACCTATGTTTGAAGACAACTTCCCAATAATGGACTAGATAAGTTTTGTTGAGGTAACATAATAGTCTGATCTGATTCTGTTGAGTGTGCTCCAACTGAATTATAAAAGTACCAATACCCATGACCTCTTTCACTCTAAATCCCGAGGCAAAAATTATAAAAACAGTTCCGGCAGCTTCCCAACAGTGGACTAGATAACTTCTAACGCACGCAGTTGGCGGTGGATGGCTGGTCGGAAACTTCTAAAACCATTCTTTAAATATCCGTGACAATCATTAAAAGAAGCAAACAGTCATGCTATTTTCCATGGGAATTTCTTTTCTTCTACAACAGGTAACCACAATGACGCCACACCTATCACACCGTCAGCGCTGCTGCGGTTAAGTACAAAAATAATATTTAAATTAAACTTAACAGGATGTCTCCTTCAGGAAAGAGCGATGACCTCTTTCATCCAAAGGTCGAATATATCTTGTTGGAAAATGTCCGAACGCCGTCCAAGTGCAAACGGCGAACAAGTCGCTTTGAGAATTAGGTTTTTTTTTATCTTCGTAGATCCTAATTTTTTATCAATTCACTTAGCCTTCGTTATGGTTTCATATTTTTACCTTAACTATGATTTCTGATAAGGATGAAGGAGATCCCAACTTCTTACCAATCCACCTACACTTTAAACTTCCAAAAAAAACCAAAATTCGTATTGTTGGGCTGTCCCTCGAGTCGCTTTCATTTACTAATAAAGAAAATCTCACGGCTGCTCAGATGCGACCGGCGAAATTAAGTATAAAAATAGGGAAAGGGCAACAAGAATCACTGTTCACCGTCGTAACGGCGAGAGCGAGGCTTAAGGCTTAAAAGTTAAGCATGAAGCACTGTGAAAGTGACAATATAACGTCAGAGGAATTTTCTTGCCGCGATGCCGTTAACACCACGGCGGCACGGACAGGCCGGTGCGTTTTTTTTTCCAAAAAGTAAAAGTTGTCGGCGTAACGCAGGTGGAAGCGGGAGGCCCGGAAGTATCTTTTGGCCGCCTCTTGCTCCTATTCCCTTTTTTCTATATAAATAACAGCCATTTACCATAAAACTCTCATAAGCATATCTCTCCCTGTGTTTTGATCAGTTTCAATCGTTCGTTATGGCTCCGAGGAAAGAAAGGGCTTCTACCGATATTCATTACAGAGGCGTAAGGAAGAGACCGTGGGGTCGATACGCGGCGGAGATCAGAGATCCGTTGAAGAAAGCAAGAGTTTGGCTGGGCACATTCGATACCGCGGAGGAAGCCGCCAGAGCCTATGACGCTGCTGCCGTTTCTTTCAGAGGTTCCAAGGCCAAAACTAATTTCGTCAATTCTGTCTACTTCCCCAACAAGAGGCCCAGCCAAAATAGCGCCCAAGAGATCGACTTCTGTTCGACGATGAGGAGCATCAAGCAGCCAAACATTTCCTTTCCTCCTCTACGCCCCTTCCCGCCTCCTGTCAATACGCAGCTTTTCTTGTTTGAAAGCGGCAAACGGAATCTCGTTTTCTCTGACAGTTTACGGACTTTATGTGAGGAAAACGTGGACGAAGTTGAGACGCGAAACGGCCAGAGCGATTGCGATTCGTCGTCGATCGTAGTCGACGCGGAAAAGGAAGGGGCGGCAGAGACCCCTCGTCTGCCGAGACTGGCGCCCTTCGATCTCAATCTTGCGCCGCCTCTAGAAGAACATGATCAAAATTTGTGCCAGATCGGGGCATGAATGGATTGATGTCGAATTCGTTAGATTTTTTTTTAACCATCTGTTGTCGGTGGGATTTTCTTTGCACAGGCCCAATGGTCTTTACAAAAAAAAAATAATAATGGATGTATATACAACACCTTTCGAAATTGGAAGGGTTCCATTTTGGTTTATGGTTGTTTTGTGATGCAGAGCTTTTAAAAAAATGTCGGCTCTGTATGTTTTTCGTTTTCCGAATCCTTTTGCATGAAATTTATGAGACGTTGTTCCCAACAATTTGTTTCTTGAATTGTGTTTCTGGCTGGGACAGCTGTGTAGTAGCTAGTAAATGCATTTATTTGGACGTTTCACTTTGGCACATTGGCTGAAAATATTTCTTTTATATTAAGATGTGATTTTTATATTAAAATGTGATTATGTATAATTAATTGATTTATGATTGTTTAAGGAAACCTTATATTAAGAAACTCAAATAATCTATCTATCTTCCTAACAAACGCCCACATTTAGTATTCCATCAAAAATGGTGAAAACCGTGGGAGTTGTGTCTTAAACTGCAAACGCACGTTCGCCCTTCCTTAATATTTTTAAAGATAAAATTACGAGCAAATATTGATATGGATTAGTAACAACTTTATACAATGCTTATGGAATAGGCTTATTTAAATAAATATGTTTAACTATGCAGATATAAATATTGAATAATGCATGTGTAGTTGGTGTGAAGGTTTGCAAATCTAAGAAAAAACATGTTATAGTAGAGTTATTGATATGGATTAGTAACAACTTTATACAAAGCTTATGAAATAAGCTTATTTAAATAAATATGTTTAACTATGCATATATAAATATTGAATAATGCGTGTGTAGTTGGTGTGAAGGTTTGCAAATCTAAGAAAAAAACATGTTATGGTAGAGTTGTCTAGAAGGTTTGCATTTCTACCACTTCAAAGGAAGAAACTATATATTATGGCAGAGCTAGCTTGAAGGTTTGTATCTCTAACACTTCAAAGGAAGAAACAATAGGTGATGGCAAAGTTGACTTGAAGGTTTGCATCTCTACCACTTCAAAGGAAGAAACAAAAAGTTATGGCAGAGCTAGCTTGAAGGTTTGCATCTCTACCACTTCAAAAGAAGAAACAAAAGGTCATGGTAGAATTGGCTTGAAGGTTTGCAAATCTAAGAAGAAATAGTAGGTCATGGTTGAAGGCTTTCATCTCTACCATTTTAAAGGAAGAAACAAGTCATGAAGGAGTTGGCTTGAAGGTTTACAAATCTAAGAAGAATTAGTAGGTCATAACATGGTTGGCTTGAAGGCTTGGAAATCTAAAAAGAAACAAGTCATAGTGGAGCTAGCTTGAAGGCTTGGAAATCTACAAGGAAACAAGTCATAGTGGACCTGGCCTAAAGGTTTGCAGATCTAAGAAAAAACAATAGGTCATGGTGAATCTAGCTTGAAGGTTTGCATCTCTTCAACTTCAAAGGAAGAAATAACATGTTATAGCATAGTTGGCTTGAAGATTTGCAAATCTAAGAAGAAACAATAGGTCACAATAGAGTTGGCTTGAACATTTACATATCTAAGAAGAAACAATAGCTCACAATAGAGCTAGCTTGAATGTTTATAGATCTAGATATAAATTTGGAACCTCTTTCACATAGGATGATAACCTGAGTCTCTTTTCGAAGGAGACATGAGTAAGCTCTACCTCCATGTACATGTATATGTTTATGTTCAAGGGGTGTTTTGTGAATGAATTAACGAACACCCAAGTTTTTATCTCTAACAATTATTTTAAGATAAAATTGACTAAACTCAAGCAAGATGATCACTAAATTGTTGCCTTTTCAAGAGGGGAAGTTTTTTCCATTTTTAGATCTAAGCAAGAAGTGGTTGTTTCTTATTTGTTCTATTTGTAGTTTTTTCATTTGGACTAGGAGGGAGTTTCCAAATTTTAAATTTAATGTTCAACGGGAATGTGTCCTATTTGCCTTGAGATGTGGGCCTTCTGGTTCTTTCGGATCTTAAGGATCTTGGCATGCTTTAGGTTTGGGCAGCCTTCCAAAACCCTATGGTCCTCTACTGGAGTCTTGATCTACTTATATAAGGTTTTGGGAGCCTTGCTTTTTCATTTCACTTATAATGTTTGGGAAGCCTTCAAAAACCTTATGGTCCTTTGCTTGAGGCCTACCCTTTTTATAAGGTTACGGGAGTCTTTCAAAATCCTGCTTAATGGTTTGGGGATCCTTCCAAAACCCCATTGTTTAAGGTTTGTGGAGCCTTTCAAAACCCCTTTGTTTAAGGTTTGTGGAACCTTTTAAAACTCCATCTTTGGGCAAGATTCCAATTCGTTGTTGCTAAAGTGATTACTGAAGGTGCTAGGTACCTATTGGTGAAGACTTATGTTTCCAGAATTATGATTCCCATCCTTGGCAGGAAGACCTAATGTTTTTATTCTAGGTTTTTTGAGCACTCCTAATGTCTCAGCAAAATTTTTACAAATTGAGTGCTCTATTAAAATTTGAAATTATTTCATTGTTAGATGGCTTGGATGGTTGTCTCATGTTCTTGATTTGCTTCTCCTGTGGTGGCTTGGGAAGGAAGATCATTTCCATAGAAGGCTAATCAAAATAACCACAGAAGTGATGGAGCGGGGAGGGAAGAAAGTAGAGAGGGGAGGGCTATGGTCCCTTCCCTGATCCCCCTCCCATGGCTCCTGGTTCTTGCCCAGTCCCTGGCTCAACCCAGGTCATCCCTCCCGGGGAGTGGTTGTTTGCAAATGATCTCCTGGAGGAAGATCCTTCTCCACTATCTGCGACCCTCCCAGCCGGCTAGGGTTTCCTTGGTTGTTTTTTCGGGCTGGTGCTTCCCAAGGATCCCTGTTTGGTTGGGGATCCCTTCCCTTTTTCCCTCAGGCTTCCCCCTGGGGTTTTTTGTAGGTTATTCGTGTGGATCTGGTCCCCTGTGTTTCTCGGTGCGGTGGAGGTGATGGTTTAGGGTTTGGACAGCTTCCCACTATTTTGGTTCCTAAGGATCCCATCCCTGTGACTGGTTCCTCTTCCCGCTCGAGATTCCTAGTCCCTAGATCCCTGGTCCCTTAACCTGCTGTTTCTTTTTGTTTTGCCGGGACGGGATCCTCTTCTTTTTCTTGGGGCGGGTTCATCGTGGTGCAACTCTCTGGTCGCTTCCCGATGGGTTGGATTCTCTCTGTGCTGGCTGTCGACTTCCTGCAGGATGGCTCTCGCCGAACGATATGTTTTCCGGTGGGCGGGATGGTTTCTCCACAGGGTGGGATCCGCCAAATCCGTCGGTTTTCCCACGAGGCGGGATCCTTTCTTTTCTGCTGGTTTCCCGGATGGCGAGATTTCCCTGCTGCTTCCCGCTAGGCGGGACAGTTTGTGATGGTTTTTACTACTTCCCGCGAGGCGAGATTTTATTGTAACGGTTTTTCTTTGCTTCTTGCTGGGCGGGATCTTCTCGATGGTGGTTTTTGGCTACTCCCCGCTGGGCGGGATCTCCAAAACTACTTTCTTTCTTATTTGTTTGTTTTTCGCTGAGAGGGATTGTTTCATGCTTACTGTTATCACTGGGCGGGATTTCTGTTTTGGTGTTCAGTTTCAAGGGATTGATGCCCTAGGCCCATTGCTTATGTAATCAGGTTTTGGGATCCTTGTTAAAACCCACTGTAAATACAAACACTACTTACCAAAAAAAAAAATAACCACAGAAGTAAAAGTTCCATTGAATTTAGTGGTAGATTTGACAACCTATAACTAACGGGGAAAATAACTAGAATTATTTTTAGAAGGGTTGTCTAATTGTAGAGAAGTGATAAACTAGCTTCCTTAGCTGATCAAACCCTTTGTTCTTGATAAGAAATAAAATTTTACCTTGACCTTGGGAGGAAAAACCAATTTGACAAAAGCAACATTTTTAGAAGTGCCATTGAATTTAGTGGCATATTTTCTGAGTGTAAAATAGGGTCAAAAGCGTCAATTTTTGTGTTAAGTGGTGCTATTGACCCTACAACTATAAATTGGAGTGTTTTGAGGTGAAATTGAAAGCAAATTTTGTCCAAATTCTATCAAAATTGACAAAGGGGTAAAAACCCTAATTCTTAAGGCTTGCAAGTTTGGGGACTCATAAAATATTATCAAGTAATCCTCAAATTCCCTAGAACTAGAGGGAAAACTAAGATAAGGCAAGGATGAAGGAGAAATGACTATTAATTGATAAGTTTGATTGATATTGTGGTCTTATATTGTTTAAACACCAAAGTAAATGACCCTATTATGGCTTCAAGATAAGGTAGAAGTCTACAAAACTTATGATAGATCAAATTGGGAGCTATGTGATCATGACAATATGTTAAATTAAGCAATATGTTGCCATGATGACTTGCAACTATGATTAGAGAAATATTTGAGCCTGTTAAGGACACTAATGTCTAAGTAAAAACAAGATTATAGTAATATACTAAAACATAAATGGATTGAATAGCTAGAATGTCTGCAAATAAGATTAGAGTAAGCAAGAAGATACAAAACATACTTGCAAATAGGAAGATATAAGTTATAACAAATATTTGTAATCACAAAGCACGAAAATGAGGGAGTTAACACAATAAAATGCTTATTCTTATGTAAAATATATCACAAAATACATAAACATAAATAATCCCACAATAAGATTATATATAGCAAAGAGGAGCATAAAATGTATGCAAACAATAGAGATTTAAAGATTAAAATGCATGGATAAAAAAATATAGTAGAGAGTTAGCAAACAAAATAGAGGAACCTTTCATAAAATGATTAGAGACCCAAGTAAATGAGAAAATGCAAGAAATAAGATAAAGAAGCATGAGAACACTTGTTAGAGTGTTGCAAATAAGGATTAGAAGCATGAAATAACAAGAAACATGAATATTAATGGTTGGAAAATAGAAATCCAAGTATTAGCAAGGCTTGAATAAGAGGTAAATGCATAAAAATCAAAGCAAAGGAGATGAAAAGAGAAGGGAGCTAGGGATTTTACTACCTAGTAGGACCTCCTCTTTGTACCAAGTGATCTCCTTGCCCTATTGCCTCTTTGCCTTGCTTTACTTGTTCCAAATGCAAGAAATGAGAGTGGGAAAGAATAAGAGATTTTTTTAAGTATTGTTATCATCAATATTCCATGAAATGCCCATCCCAAGAGATCTATTATAATATTTTGGGAGGGTTGATCCTTGGAGGGAAAGAGGGTCAAATATGCCATCAGGGGAATGACCAAATTCAAATTTTTTAGGCCTAAGGAGAGGATTGAGCATGTGTGATCAAACCAGAGAGTGGGATGAAGGAATCCATGTGCTTCTAGATCATGCCAAGATATTTGGCTTGTGTTGCAAAAGTACCACTAAAAATAGTGGTTGATTTTCTCAAGTGCGCTTTTGACAAACAGTCAAGTTGAGCAATCAAAATGCTAAAAAGGGGATGTTTTGCAAAAGCATCAATGTTTAGCAATAACGCCAATATGAAACTTTGGATAGGAGTTGGATTTGATGTATGGGTTGCCTAGGTTAAGGTGTTTTATTGTAGATATGATGTCTGGTGTCTTACTTAAAGTTAAGGGTTGACATGCGTGTTAAAATTAGGTGTCTACATTTTACCCCATTTTTGGTGTGATTATTTTGAAATAATTGCATCAAAATTAAGTCATAGGACTCCAATTTTGACACTATGGTGCTTTTTGGTGTCCTAACATGATGTGTTAAATAAATGATTATGAATAGATTTTATTTAAAATTTTGATAATTGATCAGTATCATTGCTACATATGTGCCTTGAAATTGATTCCCCATGGGTGCCTCCTTAATATTTGTATTGAAATGATAATTTGGAGAAAAATATTGGTAATATGGGATGCTAAGATGACCAAGTGGATAGAAGTGACAACTAGGAGTGAAAGGTAGGTAGTGTGGGTAGGTGGATAAAAGGAGGAGAGGGGATAAAAATGAGTTTATTTTTACCGTGCAAGGTTGCTTGTTAGGAGATATTTTTGTTTACTACTCAGGATTTGATGATGAATATCAAGAGATTGGTACATCGTGCAAACTTGGTTTGAGGGTTAGATCGATCACTAAAGAGAGTTCTATGGGTATTACCCAAAACCATAATATTAAATTTTGATGGGGATAAGTATTATGATCTTTATCACTCTCTATAGTGGTTCATCAATTTGGAGGAGTACAAGGAGAGATTTGGTTTCAATGGACCATGCAAGAGAGGGATTTTGATCCTCATAACTTAATATCCTTTGTAGAGTAGAATGCAAATAATGTTGTGATATCAGATTCAAGCATGGTTGATATTAGAGTTGTGGAGGGCTACTTGAGGTTGTATGTTGAATTTCACCTAGAGTATGTGACACTAGAGGAGTCATGTATAGGGTAAGCATAGGTGGTGGAGGAGATAACATCTATATTGAGAGGTCTTCATCATAGGCTAGGTATATATGTGGCTACCTATAGGGCTACTAGACAAGTAGCGAGGGGTGAGGCCAAGAACATGAGTATGGAAGAGGATGTCCCATTGGATGTAAATCCTCACTTTTATGCCCCAATGTTGAGGGTATTTAGAGGGGTTGGTCATAGTAGGTTGACAAATGAGGCTATGTGGTTCGACATGGAAGCCTTTATGAGGAGCTTCCATAAGATAAGAGTATGACTAGCACAAATTGAGGCAAAATGAGAGGAGGTATCCAAAACTCTAGAGGAGATAATGAGGTAGGATGCCACTAATTCTCAACTACAAGCTTTGGTTGAGTGGGTTGCTAAAGAGAGTGACGAGGCCCTTTTTAGAGTGGACAAAGTATTCAATGTAGATGTGATACAAATGTTGATGGGTTATTCAAAGTAAAGAGTGATCTAACTTGAGGGGGAGGTCAATAGGATGAGGATTGTGATTGATAAGGTGAGTATGGAGCTATAGGTAGCTATTTTGGATGCTAAGACTAAAAGAGATAGGGTGAGACACTACCCATTTTTATATTATACAATAGTACTTTCTTAATAGAAGACACCATCATCAACATGCTCATGATATAGGACTCAATTTGTTAGTATATATTCATAGAGATCAATGGGATTTAGGTCTCCACCACCTTCACCAACACCATGAGGTGGAGATGTAGGGTCTAGTTGTGGATAATATTAATCTTCTAAGGTTGAATGCACCAATTTTAATCCATGTGATGCATCACCTTTTTATGATATGACAAAGTTTACCAATTTTGATATTATGGTACACTGAACCCATATGAATGTATTACTTCAAGGATTTTAGGCAATCATGACACTATATGATTATTTATAAACTTTTGTAGGATATGATGTGTTGATATGGTGTGATGTGATATTGATTTGATTTGATGCATGTGATTAAAGTGTAAAATATTGAGAAAATAATATGTGACATTGATAAAGTAAAATAAATATAAACTATAAGAAAGATAAGAAAAAGTGGGCATTAAACATACCAAGAAGCTATTTCAAAATATGTTACCCATGCAGTGGTCTAGGAACCTGTTGAGTGAATATTTTTCCCTATAGCAAAATGATCACCACAACTAGAGTATCAAACAAGAAACTCTCTCTTGCAAAGAAATTAAGTAGCATTATTCATTTCTCCAAGGTTCTTGTGAACAAACATTCATGTGCATGTAATCAATCAAGACTAAAGCAAATAAATGAATGTATACCAGAATAACTTAAACCATGCAAGTAACAGTTAACAAGGGGCCTTTAATGATTCAAACAAGTACTTTGCAACCATAATCCATTAAAACAACCAAATGTGAAGATAGCTTCTTTTAATGTTCTTGAGATTAAAGTGATCTACCCGAAACCCAGTTAGTAACCTCTTTTATCTTCAACTTAAAAAGATTCCAAATGAGAAAGTGTGTGGTATAAGCCACTTCATTTTAAGCTCCATGCCTTTAACATGAGGTTCATTTTTAGAGTTAGCGGATTCATTTTATCTTCATTTAAAAGTGTTCCACTATCCCTATGTTAGCATTTGGTGTTAGTAAAGTTAGCAATGTTAGCATTAAATGTTAGCAAAAATTAGTAAGTTAGAAAGTTAGGATTCATTCACTTGATCTGACTTAATGTGCATTTGGAATTAGTAGCCCTCCTAAACCCATATTTTATCTAAAAATTAGATGAAGGTGTTTGGAGATGCAAGAATGAAAATCTAAATTAAAGAAGTGGATCTAGAAGCGGCTTTCTCTTCTCCGCTATTAATCCCTGGTTTTCTTTGGGAAACACTAGATCTGTAAACAAACCCTCCAATTTTTGGTGCGAGAAGATCGCTTTCTCAAGCGCAGACGTAGAGCATACTCTTGGCAGATTTATTTACCTTCTTTATAACTTAGATTATTCATGGCAATAAATGAACTATTTATGAACATAAATTCTAGAATGGACCAGAATCAAGAAATCAACTACATATAAAAATTTTGGAATGGACCATAATAGGATGAAAAGGAATGGAATAGAATCAAGGAACAATTAGCAAAAATTCTAGAATGGACCAGAATAGAATGAAAACAAATGCAAAAAATTATGGAATGGACTAGAATCAAGGAACAATTAGCAAAAATTTTGGAATGGACCAGAATAGAATGAAAACAAATGCAAAAATTCTAGAATGGACCAGAATCAGAAAAGCAGCTTTTAAGATAAGATTAATCTAAATATCAAAAAAAATAAAACAGAAATATTATCTACAAAAGTTAGCTAGAAAAACCAAAATAGAACATTAATTTGGTTAGCAATCTCCTCCCTGCAAAACCCCAAGTTATGAGATGAAATTCTAAAACAACCTGACCTAACAGACTCACAACATAAACACAGTCAGATTAGATCAGATGCAAGACTCTAAGGAAACAAATAATTGCATCATTCTATCATTCACCTATCGTAACCCACTTTATGGCATAAACGAATAGATACAAGAAGCAATAATGCAAAGGAAAGATTTACAGAAATAACAACAGTCTTAGTTTCAGTCTCCTTTTGATTTCACACACAAAAGTTGCTCTTGCCAAATAAAAGCTCCTTTATTCCAAAAGATAGTCTTTTCTCCCAATTTCTAGCCCTTTGTACAATGACCTCCTTGGATATTTAAGGTTTCAAAAAACCTGTTCGTTTCCACTTCTTTCCTTATTCATTGGAAGCATGTAGTATGTACTCCTCTCAATCATAATCACTAAAAATAAATGATCTCCCTCACAAATGAACCTTAATACCCAAAAAAATCCTACCATTATAACTCCTTTTCAATGAAATAAAAAAAAAAAAAAAAAAAAAAAAACAAACTTCCAACCCAAATAAAAAAAAACAATATTTATTTTCATTCCCTTATATCTCCCATATTTTATCAATATATAAAAAAATTTAAAATTTTCACCTTTATTAACCAAATACCAAAATAAAATCCCTTACTACCTTACCCATAATGATATATCAAACAAAAACCAAATAAAAACACAAAAAAGAACCAAACAATCATGATAAGTGCCACCACAAACTCACATCAAATAACCATGACAAACACGATCCCAACAATACCACCCATCCAAAACCCACCTCTTCGCTACCAGTTGCCCTTAGTCCGTATGGAGTCTCCTTCTACCTGCAAAGACCAAATTAACATATTAGAAATCAACACCATGACCACCATTAAACTGAAGCTTAAATGGCACAAAATCCTCTAATTTATTTATTTTAAATTTTAAATTTATATATATATAAATATATATATATACAAACTTATTTTTATTATTAAATTTTTTTATTGTTTTCATTATCTAAACCACCCATGACAAGAAACACCAACACTCGACAATAAACTTGCTAAAAACAAAAAAAATGATGACAAAGTTGCCAAAAAATGACGATAAAAGTTATCGACAACAATAAAAAAAACGTCGACAATAAAATATCATCGACAATAAAAAGTCATCGACAAGAAAATGACAACAAAATATCGTCAACAAGAAAAAGTTATCGACAATAAAATATCATCGACAAGAAAAAGTCATCGACAAGAAAATGATGACAAAAGTCATCAACAAGAAAAAGTTATCGACAATAAAATATCATCGACAAGAAAAAGTTATCGACAATAAAATATCATCGACAATAAAAAATCATCGACAAGAACCGACAACAATTGCAAAACCCACGACAAAACGAAGGCATAGACCCTTAAAACAAACTGCAAACATCAAACTTTCAAAACAAAAAGGTGGGTCCCCAATTTTTTGGGGCTCGTTGTGGAGCAGCCACAACAAATGGTGACTCTGCTGGGGAAATGCTCCTGAGCATTTCGGTGAGAACCCAACCTGAAAACCTACAACTCAACTGCAAGCATTAGAAAATATCCAAAGAATGTAAATAGACCAGAAATACATGAAACATTAGAATCATTCAACATCAGCTCAATGTGTGCATAGTGATTCATTCTTTATCATTTGAAATAGTTCCACATTCTATTGCCAGTTTCACATGAATGCATATAATGAATCATGGAGGGTCTATGCAAGATTGAATGTATTGCCAGAATAATAAACTATGACTGGCCTGCTTTGCAAGGACTCATAAACTTTTAGTAGCATGAGCAGAAACATTAAAACTATCAAACCCTCTTAGGACCAATCATGCATGTATTGAGTTCATATACCCAATCTCAAGGTTGGTTATGCGCCACTACCATATTGAATCAATGTGCATGTGTAAGTGAAATCAGAGCTTTGGGGAATCAGATTCTCAACCTAAGCATGATGAGAATTTAACCCTATCCTTACTACTCTGATTTGAGTTTATTACCTCATCTTAAGCAAAATGATTAAACCTGTTATGGATAAAACTGCCAGGCTAGCCTGTCCGTGTGAGCGGTCAGAGGTCTTGCTTTTAAATGAGACATGTCGCCACGCATGAGCCTACTCCACTGCCAGTCAGGCATCTATAGCCCCGGTGGAGATCAACCCCATAGTCCGGGCTTTGGCTTTGGCTTTCTTGAATTTTAGGGATGACTACCCATCCTTGCGAGGGACACGTAGTACGATCCTTCCAACTCAAATGATGATATGATAGAGATGGAGTAATTATGGATTCCTTGAATATTAGGGATGACTACCCATCCTTATGAGGGACATGTAGTACTATCCTTCCAATCCAATAGTTAATGATATGATGGAGGTGGAGTAATGATGGATTCCTTGAATCTTAGGGATGACTACTCATCCTTATGAGGGACATGTAGTACGATCCTTCCAATCCAAATGGGTTTCAAGTATTGTGGGAGTGGTGAAAACCACTATTTCATGGACTATGTTTTGCATGATGGGATAGACAAGAAAAATTCTTTTCGCCTCACTTTTTCTTCCAAGTATGGTTTCAACCATTTTTCCCAAGATGTTCTTTATATGTGCAGAACGTGTCTAATTCAAGACAATGCGGCATCAGTTTCCAATCTCAAGACCTTACTTAATGTTTATTGTGCAATGATCCTAAGAGGGTCTGACATGCTTTTGGTGGTTGTCTTTGAAATATGGAATGGAATGAGACTCAAAGTTATTATGCAATGTATCCTGAAAACAAATGAGTAAGATGGATTATACAAAATGCTTCACCCTATCTTGCAAAATTGACAACTTTCATGTATCCCAAATTTCAAACGATATTCTTTAATGTGTTTGCAGTACTCGTGGAGCTTTCTGTAATACAATTTTGTTGTTTCATATACTTCTAGTCTTAAAACATTGATAAGGATACAAACTAACATCTTTGCTATCCCCTTCTCTTTTTTTTTTTTTTATATCAAGCCCAAAACTGGTCCAATGACCAACACACCAAGCTAAGAAAAAGAACAATGCAATCAAAATGCCTCAAAACCTTATTCAGAACAACCTCATCATGCTAAAATAAAGGTTGAAGGCAAAAGCCTAAAACACACCAAAAAAAATCAAATCTGCACACACAAAACAAAGCATGACATATTTACATATAATACAAGGCCTTGCCATTTCAGGCCTGGAAATAGTGTTTTAAATGCAGCCCATTGACGGGTAAAGCCAAATATTTTTCGTCCAAGGTTTTTAATCTAAAGTTGTTTTCACCTAGGACTTCTGAAATTTGGTAAGGACCCAACCATAAGTAATCAAATTTATCATGATCTCCTTTCCTCTCATGTCTCTTATCCCACAACAACACTAAATCTGAAACTTTAAATGTTTTGACTCTAGACCTTTTATCAAACCACATTTTTACTACATCTTGGTGTTTACTAAAGTGAAGCATAGCCTCATCCCTCTTTTCATCCAGATGCATCAATTGTGTTAGTCTAGTTTCAAGTTTATTATCAGTTCCAAGGTAATCTTTCATGAAATGTAATGTTTGTAACTTAAGATTTGTGGGAAAAATAGGATCTTGTCCATAAACTAAGTGGTAAGGAGATGTTCCTAATGATTCCTTGATTCCGATTCTATCAGCCCAAAGAGCCAACTTAAGTTTGTTATGCCAATCTCTAGGATTTCTTTCAAGCAACTTTTTAATGACACATAACAAATTCTTATTAGAAGACTCAGCCAAGCCATTACCTTGTGGATAGTAATTGGAAGAAAACTTCAAACTCACCATGTTGTCGAATGCCCAATTTGCAAATTCCAGAGAGGAGAAAGCGGAACCGTTATCACTTACAATGGAGTTAGGCATTCCGAATCGAGTGACAATGTTATCCTCTAAGAATTTAATAACAACTTCTGAAGTGGCATTTTTAGTGGGGATAGCTTCCGTCCACCTTGTGCAATAATATGTAGCTGTGAGAATGTATTTATGGGAATCGGATGAATTGGGACTGATGATCCCAACAAAATCCAAACCCCATTGTGCAAAAGGTCTAGACTCAATTACAGATTGTAATGGCATAGAAGCACCCCTTTCTCTATTTGTCGCAATTTGACAAGTATGACATGACCTCACATGAGCATGAGCATCTTTGAACAATTGAGGCCAATAGTAACCAGCTCTAAGGATTTGATGGGCTGTGGCATTAGCAGACCCATGTCCTGTCCCATACTTACCATGGAATTCCTCGAGTATTTGTGCTTCCTCTTTTCGATCAACGCAACGAAGGTAAATTCCTTCATGGTTTTTCTTGTATAATGCACCGGATCTGATTAGAAAATTAGCAGATTTTAGATGCAAGGCTCTTCGTTGAGTAGAATTTAAATGTGGTGGACACTTACCATTTAGTAAAAAATACACAACATCTACGTACCACTCATCTTCAGTTATATCTGCTATTTCATAATGCTGACATGAAACTAAGGGATCATTTTTTGCTATGGCCTTAACCAACCCTTGTCCCCGCACTATCTTCATAGGTTGAATTTCAAGATCAAATTCTTGAAGAGTTGAGATCCACTTACCTCGTCTTTCACCCAGTTCATTCTGTATAAACATGGCTTTAACTGCAGGATCTGGGACTATAGCAAACACCCTACTGTGGACTATATAATGTCTAAATTTTTTAACAGTCTTAAATAGGGCATACATTTGCTTGTCCAAGATGGAATATCTCAATTTCGCATCTTTGAGAGGAGTACTAAGGAAGGCAATAGGATTTTCAATGTTGCGTTCACTCTTCTGAGTTAAAACACTCGCAAAGGAATGGTCTGAAGCAAATGTGTAAATGTAGAAAGGCTTCGCATAATCAGGACTCACTAAAACTGGGGCTCTAGAAATCGCATCCTTGATTCTTTTGAAAGCATCCCTATTTTCATTTGTCCATTTGATTTGGGCCTCTTTCTTCAACATATCGTTCAAGGGTTTTGCAATTTTTGAAAAACCTGAAATAAATTTTCTAACAAAATTAATCTTCCCAAAAAATGATCTCAATTCTTTTTTGCTATTGGGAAAAGAAATCTGTTGTATGGCATCTATTCTTTCAGGATCAATGGAAATTCCATCTTTGGATATTACATGTCCCAATAATTTTCCTTTCGTTACCCCAAAAATGCACTTCTTTGGGTTGAGTGAAATGCCATGTTCCCTACACCTTTGGAGAACTTTCCTTAGATCCTTGACATGGTTTTCCCTGTTCTTAGAAAATACAGGAATGTCATCTACATAGACAATAATGCACTTACCGATGAGCCCCTTAAAGGCAAAGTCCATGGCTCGTTGGAATGTGGCACCTGCATTCAACAATCCAAAAGGCATTCTCCTATATGCAAAAGTGCCCCATTTTGTGGTGAAGGCGGTTTTCATCCTATCATTAGGATGGATGAGGACTTGATTGTATCCTGAATAGCCATCTAGGAATGACATCATTTCTGACCCATTTACCTTTTGAAGGATTTCGTCAATGGTAGGTAGAGGGTAATTGTCCTTTTGTGAGGCCTTATTCAGATTTCTAAAATCAATACATAGCCTTATCTCTCCACTCTTTTTCCTCACAGGGACCAAGTTAGCAACCCATGTGGAATGCCTAACAAGAAAGATGATTTTAGCTTCTAATAGTCACTTTACCTCTTTCTCTATCAAGGGCTCTAGTAACGGATTGACTGGCCTTTGTCTTTGCCTAAAGGGTTTGGAGTCTGGCTTCAAAGGAATTGTATGCATTATAACATTTTGATCATAAGTTCTCAACTCCTTATAGCTCCAAGCTATGCAATCTATGTATTCCTTCAATGCATTGGCAATGGAATTCTTTTCATGTTCGGTACATGCCTTTGCAATGAATATTTCGTGAGGGTTTTCTCGCACTTCCAATATTGACTGAGTCACAAGCCTCTTTGGGAGGTGGAACTTTTCTCCCTCCTTTCGGTTGGTATCCAATATCAAACATTTTCTCTAATGAGGCCATCCCATTTGGCATCTCATTCCATTTTCTAGTAGCTTCCATTTTCAAATCTGCCTCTTCTTGCCCCCTCTCGTCTTCATCAATAACCTGATTTTCAAAGATACCAGAATTAGTGACAAAATTGAATATATGTCTGTCACTATCAAAGACTTGGAAATTCGTGATGTTATCAAGTATCGAGGGGCAAGGGACTAATTCTATGGAAAATTTCTTGCACTTCTTGTGATCCACTGGTTTAAGCATGCTAGCAGCTACGGCTAAAGAATCCGCCAAACGATTTCCTTTTCTAGAGATTAGAGATATGTTAAAAGCATCAAATTCGTTTATTAAATCTCTAACTCTGGTTTGATAAAGGTTGAGCCACTTGTTCTTACATGCATATTGTCCTTTAACTTGTTTTACCACCAATTCAGAATCACCTAAGACCTTGATACATTTGATTTTCTTCCGAAGGGCCAATTGGAGTCCAAAAATCAAGGCCTCATATTCTGCCACATTGTTGGTGGCTGGGAACTGTAATCTATAGGCAACCAACATAGGTTTTCTGTCTAGACACGAAAGTTCAATACCAGCTCCCGCCCCTTGTTTGGACTTGGATCCATCAAATCTTAGAGTCCAAACCTTGTGGTGTTCTTCAGAATCATTGCATCCAATACTTCCATTTTGAGAATTCTCAAGAATTTCTACGTCCAAGCAATAGGCTCCTAATTCAGTTTCAATGTATTGAATCTCATTAGGTTTGTTGTATTCTGTTATCATTTCCTTGAGCCTAGGTTCACTATCAATTCAAATTTGGTTGGCCACTCCTCTCCAAGGCAACCACATATGTGAAGAGTCTGTTACAATGTATCCATTTAGGTTCTTGCTCCAATCTCTTCCCAACACCATGCCATATTTGATAGGAATGTTAAGTACCAATATATCTATGTGATGTTGAACCCTAGGTTCTGAGTTGACCTGAATAAGAATATCACTTAATTCTCCCACTGCCTCCATGGCCGATCTATCCAGTTGCACCACCTTGCTTTTAGAAGGTTTTGGTGTAAGTCCCAATTTTTGACAGATTTCTAGGGGCATAATGCTAGTAGAGGCCCCTGAATCTATTAGACAATTGTGTAGATTTCTACCAGCAATTCTAATGGTTATAAGAAAGGGGGGTACGTCTCATTTTTCCCTTTTCAAAACCAATTGGGACTCAACACCCTTAGCTTCATGAACTTGGGTAGGTGGATCCAAACCTTTTGGTGGACTTACTTCTTGGCCTAAAATTTGGGACATATCATACATTGAGACATTGGCCTTAGTTTTCTTCATGTCTTCTATCAAGTCATAAGTGGGTTTTTCCGAATTTGACATGTTTTGCACCAACTTAGACTTCTCCACCATTGATGGAGGAGGTGGATTGACATCTCCTTTGAAATCAGGAGGAAGTAATGGGTTGTTTGGAGGGGTAGAGGAAGTTTTGGGATCCTTAGAACTCCTTGTGTAATACTTGTGATTCCCTTTCCCAAAATGTTTATTGGCATGAACTTCCAATGTTTCTTCATCTTCTTTTCCAAAAAACTCAACATCCTCCTCTTCTTCACTTTCTTGGGGATGTATAACTTCAGTCAATATAGACTCCTGCTTTCCATGGCAATAGTGCGGGCAATCATTATCACAAGATCCTAACTCTCCAAAATCTTTCGAGACATCTGCCTGATTGGCTACGGGATTGGGTACTCGTCCATTATTAGGATGTGTGTTGTATGTTCCTTTTCCTCTATGGTTATGAGGTCGGTTATGACCAATGACTTGGTCAAATTTTTTATTAACATTTCCCACAGTAACCAAAACTTTGGCCAATGTTTCCTTCATGTTTTCTATCATGGATTCAGGCCCTTGTGGTTGGGGCACTGTAATTCTGGGCCCAGTTGTATTTGCTGCATTAGCCACCTCTAGAATAGGTACAATGGCTTGGGTCTGGGCACTTTGATTCCATCCTGGATTCACACTTTGAATAGGAGTGATTGTTGGATAAGTCATTGGACTTGGCATACTAATCGGAGTAAACCCAGGTATAGTCAACAAGTTATTGCCCATACTGAACCCAGGCAAGGTCATCGGGTTATTTGGAATCAATGCCTATGTTGGAACATAGGCATTAGGATAAGTGGGAAATGATGCGACTTGAGATGGTTGTTGGAAATTGTTCATTGTTGGAACTTGTGGTGCCATTAATTGATTCATCATGGCGAATTGACTGTATGGACCGTATTGTCCCATCCCAATCAATTGAGACAACCCTACTCCTGGTAAATTCATTTGTTGTTCAAGGGTCATTGTCTCCGCATAAGCTAACGAAAGCGTCGTAACCTGAGGATTCCTTCTAGTCAACAAAGATGTTAACGGATCTAAAGCTCCAAAGTATAGTTGCAGGGCCACCGCAAGATCTACTGCAAAGTGGCGAGTCAAATTTGTATACAATTTTTGGAACCTCTAATTGAATGTTCTTATGGGCTCATTGGGTAACCTTTTGCATGATACGAATAAATTATAAATTATGGAAGGATCCAACAACATTCAAAATTGGCTAATAAAGGTAGTTTCTAATTGGGCCCATGAAGTAATGGACCCTGTGGGAAGATTCCTGTACCATTCATTGGTCGTACTGTCTAGACTAGCAGGGAAAATTTGACAAGTGATATCTTCATGGGTAACTCCTTGTCTAAACATGTAATCCTTGTAAATTTGGACATGTTCTTCGGATGTTATGGGACCATCATGCATGAATTTAGGCAATCCCCTTTCAATATTTCTAGGCAAGTCATGGACTACCCTAGGGATATCCAAGGGAGAACTTTGTGCACCATACCAAAGGGTAGGTGGTTGTTGTTGTTGTTGGGCCATGTTATTCAAGGGTATCGACCCTATAGGAACAATGGCAACACTTGTAATGATGGGGACAGACACACTTGGTGTAGCTGTCACATTTGAAAGTGGGGGCTCAGGCCCACTAGACGTACTTGAGTCTAAAGAAGCTCCTGACTCAAGTATACTGGGTGGTATTTCGATCTCTAATGTTTTGTTTCTCGGCTTCCTAGCAGTGGGAGAAAGGCTTTGGAAAATAGTTTCCCCTGTGGTTTTGGACCTAGTAGCTATGTACTCAGGTTGGGCCAACTTGAAAACTCTAGAATTCTAAAAGACTTCTCTCAACTCACTTGCAAAAGAAAACAAATAAATGTTATACCTGCAAGCACAATAGGTGGAAACAAAACTACCCACGTTAATCGTTAGAACAGATCACAATCACAAAGCAATAAAGAAGGCCCTCCTTCTAGCGCCAAAATGTTGAGTGAATATTTTGCCCTATAGCAAAATGATCACCACAACTAGAGTATCAAACAAGAAACTCTCTCTTGCAAAGAAATTAAGTAGCATTATTCATTTCTCCAAGGTTCTTGTGAACAAACATTCATGTGCATGTAATCAATCAAGACTAAAGCAAATAAATGAATGTATACCAGAATAACTTAAACCATGCAAGTAACAGTTAACAAGGGGCCTTTAATGATTCAAATCAAGTACTTTGCAACCATAATCCATTAAATCAACCAAATGTGAAGATAGCTTCTTTTAATGTTCTTGAGATTAAAGTGATCTACCCGAAACCCAGTTAGTAACCTCTTTTATCTTCAACTTAAAAATATTCCAAATGAGAAAGTGTGTGGTATAAGCCACTTCATTTTAAGCTCCGTGCCTTTAACATGAGGTTCATTTTTAGAGTTAGCGGATTCGTTTTATCTTCATTTAAAAGTGTTCCACTATCCCTATGTTAGCATTTGGTGTTAGTAAAGTTAGCAATGTTAGCAAAAATTAGTAAGTTAGAAAGTTAGGATTCATTCACTTGATCTGACTTAATGTGCATTTGGAATTAGTAGCCCTCCTAAACCCATATTTTGTCTAAAAATTAGATGAAGGTGTTTGGAGATGCAAGAATGAAAATCTAAATTAAAGAAGTGGATCTAGAAGTGGCTTTCTCTTCTCCGCTATTAATCCCTGGTTTTCTTTGGGAAACACTAGATCTGTAAACAAACCCTCCAATTTTTGGTGCGAGCAGATCACTTTCTCAAGCGCAGACGCAGAGCATACTCTTGGCAGATTTATTTACCTTCTTTATAACTTAGATTATTCATGGCAATAAATGAACTATTTATGAACATAAATTCTAGAATGGACCAGAATCAAGAAATCAACTACATACAAATTTGGAATGGACCAGAATAGAATGAAAACAAATGCAAAAATTCTAGAATGGACCAGAATCAAGGAACAATTAGCAGAAATTCTGGAATGGACCAGAATAGAATGAAAACAAATGCAAAATTTTGGGAATGGACCAGAATCAAGGAACAATTAGCAAAAATTTTGGAATGGACCAGAATAGAATGAAAACAAATGCAAAAATTTTGGAATGGACCAGAATCAAAAAAGTAGATTTTAAGGTGAGATTAATCTAAATATCAGAAAAATAAAACAGAAACATTATTTACAAAAGTTAGCTGGAAAAACCAAAATAGAACATTAATTTGGTTAGCAATCTCCTCCCTGCAAAACCCCAAGTTATGAGATGAAATTCTAAAACAACCTGACCTAACAGACTCGCAACATAAACACAGTCAGATTAGATCAGATGCAAGACTCTAAGGAAACAAATAATTGCATCATTCTATCATTCACCTATCGTAACCCACTTTATGGCATAAACGAATAGATACAAGAAGCAATAATGCAAAGGAAAGATTTACAGAAATAACAGTAGTCTTAGTTTCAGTCTCCTTTTGATTTCACACACAAAAGTTGCTCTTGCCAAATAAAAGCTCCTTTATTCCGAAAGATAGTCTTTTTTCTCCCATTTTCTAGCCCTTTGTACAATGACCTCCTTGGGTATTTAAGGTTTCAAAAAAAACCCGTTCGTTTCCACTTCTTTCCTTATTCATTGGAAGCATGTAGTATGTACTCCTCTCAATCATAATCACTAAAAACAAATGATCTCCCATCAAACAAATGAACCCTAAAACCCTAAATATATTAAATCCTTAATGCTCCTTATAACTCCATCTTTTATAATGTTAAAATAAAACAAATAAAAATAAAATATAAAAACAAACTTTATATTTTATTTTTCCTATAACTCCTTTTAACATTATGAAAAGAAAAACAATATTTGATTTTCATTCCCCTTATATCTCCCATTATTTTATCATAATATATAAAAGAAAATTTAAAGGGCTTTTCACCTTTATTAATACCTAAAGACCATAGAAATCAAATCCCCTTACTAATCCTTGACTTTCCCATACATGATATATGCCATAGTGTAATCAATGGAAATCCCTAAAATCAATTAAGGGCATTACATGGCATTGATTTAAAAGAACCAAACCTTAGAGTTTGGCCTTATGATAAGGTGTCCACCAACGAAAGCTCTGTACTTGCGGTCAAATTTTAAGCCATGACAACGGTAACATCGATGCCACCCTTCCACGACAATGACCACCCATGGCCATACGTAGGCATCGATCCATTCTTTTGCATTAAAACCATAGTGTTGCCTACTTAGTCCGTATGGAGTCTCCTTCTACCTGCAAAGACCAAATTAACATATTAGAAATCAACACCATGACCACCATTAAACTAAAGCTTAAATGATGAAAAATCCTCTAATTTATTTATTTTAAATTTTAAATTTATATATATATATATATATATATATAATATATACAAATTTATTTTTATTATAATTTTATTTTTTTTGTTTTCATTATTTGAACCACCCATGACAAGAAACACCAACACTCGACAATAAACTTGCTAAAAACAAAAAAAATGACGACAAAGTTGTCATAAACAAACATGACGATAAAAGTCGTCGACAACAATAAAAAAAACGTCGACAATAAAATATCGTCGACAAGAAAATGACGACAAAAGTCGTCAACAAGAAAAAGTTGTCGACAATAAAATATCGTCGACAAGAAAAAGTCATCGACAAGAAAATGATGACAAAAGTCGTCAACAAGAAAAAGTTATCGACAATAAAATATCGTTGACAAGAAAAAGTTGTCAACAATAAAATATCATCGACAAGAAAAAGTTCATCGACAATAAAAAATCATCGACAATAAAATATTGTCGACAAGAACTGACAACAATTGCAAAACCCACAACAAAATGAAGGCATAGACCCTTAAAACAAACTGCAAACATCGAAATTTCAAAGCAAAAAGGTGGGTCCCCAATTTTTTGGGGCTCGTTGTGGAGCAGCCACAATAGAACCAAATAAAGGACAAATGCTAAGGGTGATATGATTTATTGTTGAGTGGCGACTTGAAAATCTTGATAATGGATAATCACTTAGTGGTATGTTTTAATTTTATTTATTTATGAGTGGTGGTAATTGGACCTGATAATAAACAAGTGCTCACCATGATCTTATTTTGAGTGTTAGTCTTTGATCTAGTACAAACACACATAGGTGGGATGAGTATACATGCATAAGATATAAGGATTTTATCTTTACGTAGTGGCCTAGGAGCCATGATAATGAATAAGCTCTAAAAATATGCAATGATCATGATTCCACCCCTAAGCAGTGGCCTAAGGGCCATGATAATTGATAGGCACTTAAATAATGGAATAAAAACACATCATGTCTAAGTGATGGCCTAACAAGTTGTATAAAGGAAAAATACTTAGAACATGATAATAAGATACCTGTAATATGTATAATATGATATAAAGAGATATATTATAGTTAATAATGTTATTATTGTTAGTGTTTGTTAGTAGTGATCTTACATTGTGGAAGTCATAGCTCGAAGGACTTTACTAAGCATATTTGAGTAATGTCTTATGCCATAAGAGGCATAGCTTGAAGGACTTTATTGAGCATATTCGAGCAATGTATTATGTCATGAGAGGTGTATCCCAAAGGACTTTATTGAGCATATATCTTACATCACAAGGGACATAGCCAAAAGGACTTTGCTAAGCATATTCGAGCAATGTATTACACTATGGGAGGCATAGCTCGAAGGACTTTATTGAGCAGATCTGAATAATATATTATCTCGCAAGGGACATAGCCCAAAAGAATTTATTGAGCATACCTAAGAAATGTATTACACCATAATGAAGTTAGCCCAAAGGACTTTTATGTCTACATCATAGGGGATGTAGAATATATTTGAGCATATCTAAGCAATGCCTTACACTACAAGGTACATAGCTCATAGGAATTTCATGTCTACACCATAGGGGATGTAGAAGAGATTTGAGAATGTCTGAGTAATTTCTTATACCACAAGGGACATAGCCCATAGGACTTTCATGTCTACACCATAGGGAGTGTAGAAGATATTTGATGTCTAAGATGATACAATGTCTAAAAACAAAATATTTGTAGATGATACTTGTGCATCATCTAATGTAAAATGCTCATGATAATGTGTGTGTATAGTGCATAATTATAGAAATCATGACATAATTATAGTGGATAAAGGTTTCCTACTTGCTTGAGTGGCACCTTGGGCCTCACAACCAACTACATGATTAGATATAAGATTTATGACCATAAAAGAGGAAAAATAAATTGTATTGATATGAAATATGTTGATATTTATTGTGTCCTAGATTGCCTAGTATAATGACAAGTGGATTTGGTCATCGTCATTTACCATTTAGCACATATACAAAAATTTGTAAATATGCTAGGCACCAAATGAGGGCATCCAATTCCATTGTTGATATATAAGAGAATTAAAAAATTTGTGATGAAAGTGTTGTTGAATGTGATAATCATGATGAAAGGAGCCCTCTATCCATCAATTAGCACATTCACAATGAATTTCAATTATGCAAGTGGGTTGAGTGTCTACCTATTATGGTGGCACATAAGGACACTTAATATAATTGAATGAGAAGATAAAAATTTGTAAGATATTAAGAAATATGTGTTGCTAAGGGTACCCACCATGGCCAGGGGTTCCAAGTATCCACTAAATAGAACACTTTATAAGAAATTACAAGGTTGTAATAAATTGGATGTACTAGGGACCCCTGCACCTAGTCAAAATGCTAGACAACATGAAGTATTGTATAAGTTGTTTTGGTTTTGATTGAATTCTTTATTAATAAACCAAGTAGGAAAAATTATCCTTATTAATCTAGTGCCTAGTAGGATTACAAAGGATTGCAAGTCTACAAGTTATTATATTAATAAGGCTACACTACCTGCGTGATCCATTTAAACAAGCAACCTTTGATGATTTGTTTAATGATTATAAATCATGATTTTTTTATAGGCTACACCAAGAGCCAAACTTCTTTGTTTACTACATGACATGTCTACAAGGAGTTACAAAATTAAAACACACTAGATGAACACATTTAGGCCTTGAAGGGGTCTATTAAATGATTGTGATAGTTGATGATACATGATGTTAGTGAATGTATTTTATGAAATTATCTTAACATTTGGTTTTTTGATAAGAGAACATGTTAAGTTCATAATGGTTGTAAGAGTATTAAATCATAGGTAACTTATCAATCTATCATTAAGACTTTAAATTTTACCAAATGATTAAGGAGATTATGATGTTTTTGGAATAGACTAAAGGGAGAAGGTAGGGTCATCAGGGTTGTAGATGATCACATCATACATCACTTAACCCAATAGAGGGGAAAGAAGAGAAGAAAATTTATAGAAAATAATTAGAAGAATGTGTAGCAAAAGAAATCAAGGCAAACAATTTGTGGGACTAGGAGGACCACTAGCATTAGGTACCTAGTGCAAATGCAATGCAAGTGATAATTTTTCTAACTAGGATCATCATTACCTTATCGTAGACCCTCTTGAATCAATGGTATGAAAAAGCAAGCCTAATCAATTATGCAATCAAGCACATAATATTAGGCATATATGGATTTCAAGCAACCATGTAGGTAAACAATCATGTAATCAAGCATAAGCAAACAATTCTTGCATATTCAAGGATAAAATATTTTAATATGCATTATGTTGTGTCAGGAACCTACTATTAAAAATAAAATCACTCACACAAAATACTGTAAATAAAAAAAAATTATCAAATAACAAAATAAAACTGTGGAAATTGTAGAATTGAAATAATCTCATAAAATATCTCAGTATCATAGGTCTCTCACAGGGGGAAACCCCCTTCAATATTTAATTAAATTACAAAAAGATACATTCGTACATGGCTCCATGTATTTTAAATAAATCCTTCATGAAACCCTAACCCTAAGCTCAAAAGTTAGCTTACATGCAAAATGCCATGCAATCTAGAAGCTTCTACCAAATACCAGTTACATTCTTGATAATGGTTACATGACATGGTCCCTCTTATCTAGGCATATTACTTACCACATACCATTACAAAAGTATTAAAAAATAACATTATGAGGGGGTACCCATTTTGGAAGTGGGTCATTACATAATCAAATGAGAATTACAAAAATAATGTTATGATGAGGCCCTAACATGTTGATTGGTTTTATATGTCCTTTCTTGTCTAATATGGCTAGGATATAGGCTCCAAAGACAAAATTGGAAGTGATAATGAAGGTACCTAACTAATTAGGCTTAAATTTTCCTTTTAGTTCATCTTTAGCATTGGTGTTCTTTTGATTTTCTTTGAAATTTGGTCCTCAATTTCAAAGGATATTGGGTCTACCCTTTTATGATAGGCACATCGAAGCCTATCATGGTAAAATCATAAGTGCTCTAGGGCATTGATATGCTTTTCTTCTAAAATCTCTAATTGATGAAGGTGACCTAAGCAATATTCATCCCCAACCAAAGAACCTTGAAGTAAGAATATTAAACAAGGGATTTCAAAATCAAAAGGAAAAATTGCCTCAGTACCATAAACTAAGGCATAAGGTGTTGCACCTATAGGATTTTGTACACTAGTGTGATATGCCTACAAGGTAGGATATAGATGCAACTACCAATATTGACCATTATTTTTGGACCAATTTCTTAAGGAGTTTGATTAATATTTTATTAGATGATTTTTCTTGACCATTTTCTTGAGGGTAATAAGGTGTTCACCATTTTTTTTGAATTTTATATTTGGCATAGACACTTTGGAATTAATTGTTATTAAATGGCATACCATTTCCATAGTGACTAATGATTTTATTAATAATTAATTTTGAAATTTAAAGTCCACTTGCAAAATATAATGGCATGGAATCAACCACTTATTAAAATATTCAATGATAGTGATGATAAATTTATGTCTGTTTGACTATTGAAGATTAATTTTGCCTATCATGTTGAGACCCTAAGTGCAAAAATTCCAATATTATGTGATTGGTTGTAATTCTTGCAAAGAAGCATGAACAAGATTGTCAATTCATTAATATTTATCACATTTATTAACATAGTTGCAAGTGTATTTTTCATAGATAGCCATTAATAACCCATTATAAGAAGTTTTCAAGCTATAGATAATCCACTAAAGTGTGCATCACATGATCCATTATGAGATTCAATAATGATTATTTGTGCTGCTTATAAATCAATACATTAAAGGAATATGACTTCAAAGGAGTGTCAATATAAAATATTGAAGAACACAAGCTTATACTGAGAGGGGGGTGAACAGTATAAGACCACTTTTTACTTTTCTTTCCCAATCAATATTATGCAATGTATAGATAGCAATATCAATAGCAGTAATCAAAGCAATGCACAAATCACCACACACAATAGAGACACCAAAATTTACGTGGTTCACCCAATGTGGGCTACTCCACGGAGAAAATATTTCACTAAAATTTTCTCAATCAATCTCTTGGGAATCCTTTCCCTATTACAATGTTTATGGATCTCTATCCAAAGGAGACACCAATCCCCTAATCAAAGTTCGTGGATCTCTATCCACAGGAGACACCAATCTCCTAACTCTGCTCTAGCTGGTGATCCTCTAGAAGACCTCTGCCTCCACTACCCTTAGCAAATGGAACTCTATCCATAGAAGACACCTGTCTTCCCTGCTCTGGTTGGAGATCTCTGTCCTCAACTCTGTCACCTCCAAAGCTCTATCTCAAATATGTACTAAACATAGTCCTTCGGTCTAGCACAAATCTATCCTCAATATCTGTCTCTGGTCTAGCACAAACCTGTCCTCAAATCTGCACCAAAATCTATCCTTGAATCTGTACTAAACACAGTCCTTCGGTCTAGCACAAATCTATCCTCAATATCTGTCTCTAGTCTGGCACAAACCTATCCTCAAATCTACACCAAACTCTATCCTCGAATCTATACTAAACATAGTCCTTCGATCTAGCACAAATCTATCCTCAATATCTATCTTCAAGCCTTAACTCAAAGCTTGACTCAATCTCAAATCAACTCTGCTAGATCTGCCCCAAACCTTAACTCAAGGTTTGAACAAATCAATCAATCAACTCTGCTCTCAAGTCTTCTCAAAGACTTATCTCAAATATGCCTTGTAAGCTTCCACAAAAGCTCACACCAATCTATCCTCAAGTCCTCTCTAGAACTTGTCCAATATGCTCAATAAGTTCTCACAAGAACTTATCCAAATCTACTCTCAATATGTATTGTAAGCTTCCACAAAAGCTTACCCAAATCTATCCACAAGTCTTCTCAAAGACTTACCTCAAATCTGCTCAACAAGTCCACACTAGAACTTGTCCAATCTCATAGAAACATAAAGAGAATTGTTAGAGACTCAATATGCTCTATACTCATCACAATGCTCAATTACTTTCAATCACTCTTTTAGAAACATACAGAGAATTTTTAGAGACTCAATATGCTTCACATTCACCTCAATGCTCAATCACTTTCAATCACTCTTTCAGAAACATACAGAGAATTTTTAGAGACTCAATATGCTTCACAATCACCTCAATGTTCAATCACTTCCTCAAATCAATTCAGAATATAGAATAGTTTGTTTTATAGAACTTGAAAAATCACTTCACACATCCACTTGACTAGGCTCAACCAACTCTACTCAACCAATCACTCAATGAAACAATCCTTGCTTACAAACCCTAGTCCAAGCATATGAACCTTCACTCAAAATGTTTCCAACAATGCTTATCAACCAATCTCACATAACAATGATACTCATGTTCTTTTCAAACCCTAGTTCAAGTTCTTCACTCAACCAATGGCTTCAACAACAATGCTTATAAAACAATCTCACATAACAATGATACTCATGTTCTTTTCAAACCCTAGTTCAAGTTCTTCACTCAACCAATGGCTTCAACAACAATGCTTATAAAACAAGGTTTTAACAACAACTCTTTATTCCAGAAAACCTTGAAGCATTAACTCAACACACTCAATAAGGAGACCTACTTAAGTCCTTTTCACTCCAAACTTGTTTTCCATAAAACCAACCAATCAACTCAACTATGGAAGAATGTGCCCATACCTTTTTCTTGATGATGAAGGAACCTCAAAAATCTGCCACAACCACAAACACTTCTTTGCCAAGCTCAAAGAAGTTATAAGATGATAAACTCTCTCAAAGATACAATGTAAATATCAAAACTTACATACACCTTATTACTCCATCTTAAAGAAATCATCCATCAACAATAATTGACCAAACACACCTTACTCTTCTCAATATTGCAATAATTGATTAAGTCACTTTACCAAATATATGCAATAAATCAATTTTTAATTCCCTAAGGTAAAAACAATATTACCCTAGTAAATTTCCATTTACCACTTAGGTAAATATCATAACCAATTTACCCCTTATCTCTCCCTAGCCTTAGCAAAGCAAAGAATAATTTTTATTTCTATTAACAACCCTTATCTCTCCACAACCTTAGCAACTTAATTAAAAATTAAATCAAAAATATAAAAACCTTTTATATCTCCCGCTCCACGTTTCATGGGATTCGATCTTGCACTCTCTCCCTTGCTAGCGCCTTGGTCATGACTTGCTAGCCATGTGAGCCAAGCGCTCACATGCCCACTAAAAGCGTAGAAGGTGCTTTAATATTTCTTTGAATCCTTTAGAGCCCTTGGCTCCCTTCTCCTCTTGCCATGTAGCGTGTTCGATGCGTTCCTTTCTCACTGAATGCATGAGCCTTTTGTTCGTTGCTCCTTGGCACTTTCTCCATGAATCTTAGCATGATTTTCAGCATGGAAATAATCGAAGGAAATTCGAATGCTTGGTTTTGAACTTAGGCAAAGGTTTAAATACCTTTTGCCTTCCAAATATTGCATGTCGATGGTGTATTAAACTTGGACGTCGATGCCTTTATAATATGCATAATTAATTTATAAATCATTTAAATTCTATTTAGAATTTAAATTTTATAAATTAACTTTGTAACCTTTGGCTTTATAAAAATTAAAGCCTCCTTGGGGGTTAAATAAAAACTTTTTGTTGCTCATAATGATTTAATAAAAAATCATTTTGCCACCATGGTTTTAATAAAAACCCTTTATCTTGCCACCATGGTTTTAAAAAAACCCTTTATTTTTGCCTCACATAATATAAAAATAATATTATGACATATTTTCAATCAACCTCTCGCATTATTCCTTTTGACATTTTGACATCAATTGTAGCTTATTCCTTGACATCAATGACAACTTCATTCCTTGACATCAATGACAAATTTGACTCAAAATGTCCAACAATATCCCCCTTTGTCATTGATGGCAACCCAAATTATTTTTACCAAAAACTTAACCTTTTCTTTGTTCTGCTCCCCCTAGGACATTGCTCCCCCTGGCTCAATGCTCTCTTCAAATCTCTCCTCTTTACTCAAATACCAAATCTCTCCCCTTTGACATCAATGGCAAAGGGTCACCTTTGGGGCTCGGGGCTAAGAATGAGTCTCTTAGCTTAGCCCCTCCCCACCTCCTCTTGAGGTGGTTAATTCTAGGGTGGGAGTATTTCTACTCCCAACAAGCACTGGTCTTTACCTTTATCCTCTTTTCTTCTTATCTGATCCTTCTGATTCCTCTGACTGTTCCTTTCCATGTCCATGTTCCTATCCATGTTCATATCCATATCCTTTTTCCTGTTCTTGTTCCTGTTCCTGTTCATACTTGATTCTGGAATGTCTGCTCTACACCACTTTGTTGTGTGTCCATCATTATTGCACTTATAACACTTAATGTTATTATTCCTTGGAGGTGCAAATGTCTTAGGATTTCTCCTAGTGAAGCCATATCCTTTTCTATCATGAACCCTGCAATTCATTGCCTTGTGACCAAACTGATTACATGAGTAGCAATACCCATGGAAAAGTTGTATGTTCCCATATTCTTGTCTTTCATGTGTCCTGCACTGTGAAGCCATGTGTCCAAACTTGTGACATGAGAAACATCTTCCATTGAAATTTCCTTGTCTTGACCTCATTGGTCTCTTAGTCTCTCTTGACCTATTCTGATTGTTGTTCCATCTATTTCTTCTTTGTGCATTATTCCTGTCCTTGTTGAAATTTTTATTGTCCAACTCATCCTCAGATGTCTCACTTTCTCTTACACTATCTTCTTCTAAATTTTCTTCTCCTTCAGAGCTTGAGGTTGACTTCTCTTCTTATTTCTTTTGTTCTTGTTCAAATCCAAGACCTATCTTGCTTGATGTAGGCTTTTGTATCTTGATGAACTTATCTAAGTTCTTTGAGCTATTTTTGAACCCTTGTAGCTTGAATTTGGAGTTTTTGACTTCCATATTTAATGAAGCTACCTCTTGTTCTAGCCTTTCACATTCTAAGACCTTTGCTTCTAACTTATCCTTGAACTTCTTTGTCTTAGCCTTTGATTTGTCTAGATCCTCTATAAGCATTTTTCTCTCTTCATCACATTCTTGAAACTGAAACTCAAGTTTAGAGTTTTGCTTTCTTACCTTCTTTACTATGTCAAGAGCATAAATAAGTTCTCCCTTGAGATCATATCCTTCTTTATCTGATTCTTCCTCTATTTTTTGCCTTTGTCCACATCTTCATTTTCTTTTGACTTGTCTTCTATAGGATCACTTTCTTCTTTCTCTAGAGCCATTAGAATATTCTCTTCTAGTCCTTCAAGTGTATCTTCATATTCATCATCACTAAAACTGAAACCATTTCTTGTACAACTATCTTCAAGATGTCCAAAGTTACCACATCTAAAACACTTGAGAATTATTGGTGACCTTTTCTTGACTTCTTTTTCTTCAATCATAAATAGGACTTCATCATTATCATTATCTGAAAAACTATTATCACTATCACTTGAGTACTTACTTGCCTTGTCTGCATAGTAGCTCCTCTTTTGCCTTTGGAAGAACTTATTTCCTTGTCTGCTTTGTCCATCCTTGCTTTTCTTTTGATGCATGTATCTTTCTGATTCCCTATTTTTGTGATCCTATTTTTCTTCATCATTGTTATTCTTAGCTTCTTGACAATCAGTTGCATAATGACCATACTTTCCACAATTGAAACATCTAATAGATTTTGCATCTCTAGATCTTCTTGAATCCTTATTCCTTCTACCATAATTAGCTTCTTCATCACTGGATGACTCATTGCTTGATTCTGACTTCTTACCCTTTGTCTTCTTGATTGCTTTGAAGGTTGCTTCCTTCTGGGGATTAGGTTCTTTTGTTCTCAACTCAAAAGTTGTAAGAATACCAAGCAACATATCTCTTGTCAAAGAATCACCATCCTTTGATTCTTCTATAGCAAAAATATTTTCACTAAATATTTTTGGAAGAGATCTTAAGACCTTATCACAAACATCTGATTCTTCAACCTTAAGTCCAAGTCCTTGCATAGCATTAACAACCTCATCGACTCAAAGTAGATAAGTACTAATATTTTCCTCATCCTTCATTCTTAACTCTTCAAATTGTCCTTTGAGATTTCATATCTTTGCTTTCTTGACACCTTTATCTCCTTCATATATACTTTGCAATTTATCCCACATTCCTTTTGCATCTTGACAATGCATAACTTTTATGGACTCTATTCTATGCAAACCTCTCAAAATTGCATTCATTGCTTTTGAATTGTAATGTTGTAGAAGCTTACCTTCCTTATCTGTAGGTGGATCAACTGAGGGGTATGTATCCATTTTCAACTGCTTCCCAAATCTCATTGCCAAGTGCCATCAGGTAAATCTTCATTCTCATACTCCAATATATGTAGTCACTTCCATCAAATATTGGTGTTGAATTATTTGATGATCCATTCTTAGAATCCATTGTGTTCTTGTTAGATTTTCCTTCAAGCTATTAAACTCTTTTGAAGGAACCCAATTTGATACCAATTGAAGAACACAAGCTTATACTGAGAGGGGGGTGAACAGTATAAGACCACTTTTTACTTTTCTTTCCCAATCAATATTATGCAATGTATAGATAGCAATATCAATAGCAGTAATCAAAGCAATGCATAAATCACCACACACAATAGAGACACCAAAATTTACGTGGTTCACCCAATGTGGGCTACTCCACGGAGAAAATATTTCACTAAAATTTTCTCAATCAATCTCTTGGGAATCCTTTCCCTATTACAATGTTTATGGATCTCTATCCAAAGGAGACACCAATCCCCTAATAAAATTTTATGGATCTCTATCCATAGGAGACACCAATCTCCTAACTCTGCTCTAGCTGGTGATCCTCTAGAAGACCTCTGCCTCCACTACCCTTAGAAAATGGAACTCTATCCATAGAAGACACCTATCTTCCCTGCTCTAGCTGGAGATCTCTATCCTCAACTCTATCACCTCCAAAGCTCTATCTCAAATCTATACTAAACATAGTCCTTCGGTCTAGCACAAATCTATCCTCAATATCCTCAAATCTACACAAAACTCTCCTTGAATATGTACTAAACACAGTCCTTCGATCTAGCACAAATCTATCCTCAATATCTATCTCTGGTCCAGCACAAACCTATCCTCAAATCTGCACCAAACTCTATCCTCGAATCTGTACTAAACATAGTCCTTCGATCTAGCACAAATCTATCCTCAATATCTATCTTCAAGCCTTAACTCAAAGCTTGACTCAATCTCAAATCAACTCTGTTGGATCTGCCCCAAACCTTAACTCAAGGTTTGAACAAATCAATCAATCAACTCTGCTCTCAAGTCTTCTCAAAGACTTGTCTCAAATCTGCCTTGTAAGCTTCCACAAAAGCTCACACCAATATGTCCTCAAGTCCTCTCTAGAACTTGTCCAATCTGCTCAATAAGTTCTCACAAGAACTTATCCAAATCTGCTCTCAATATATATTGTAAGCTTCCACAAAAGCTTACCCAAATCTATCCACAAGTCTTCTCAAAGACTTACCTCAAATCTGCTCAACAAGTCCACACTAGAACTTGTCCAATCTCATAGAAACATAAAGAGAATTGTTAGAGACTCAATATGCTCTATACTCATCACAATGCTCAATTACTTTCAATCACTCTTTTAGAAACATACAGAGAATTGTTAGAGACTCAATATGCTTCACATTCACCTCAATGCTCAATCACTTTCAATCACTCTTTCAGAAACATACAAAGAATTGTTAGAGACTCAATATGCTTCACAATCACCTCAATGTTCAATCACTTCCTCAAATCAATTTAGAATATAGAATAGTTTATTTTATAGAACTTGAACAATCACTTCACACATCCACTTGACTAGGCTCAACCAACTCTACTCAACCAATCACTCAATGAAACAATCCTTGCTTACAAACCCTAGTCCAAGCATATGAACCTTCACTCAAAATATTTCCAACAATGCTTATCAACCAATCTCACATAACAATGATACTCATGTTCTTTTCAAACCCTAGTTCAAGTTCTTCACTCAACCAATGGCTTCAACAACAATGCTTATAAAACAATCTCACATAACAATGATACTCATGTTCTTTTCAAACCCTAGTTCAAGTTCTTCACTCAACCAATGGCTTCAACAACAATGCTTATAAAACAAGGTTTTAACAACAACTCTTTATTCCAGAAAACCTTGAAGCATTAACTCAACACACTCAATAAGGAGACCTACTTAAGTCCTTTTCACTCCAAACTTGTTTTCCAGAAAACCAACCAATCAACTCAACTATGGAAGAATGTGCCCATACCTTTTTCTTGATGATGAAGGAACCTCAAAAATCTGCCACAACCACAAACACTTCTTTGCCAAGCTCAAAGAAGTTATAAGATGATAAACTCTCTCAAAGATACAATGTAAATATCAAAACTTACATACACCTTATTACTCCATCTTAAAGAAATCATCCATCAACAATAATTGACCAAACACACCTTACTCTTCTCAATATTGCAATAATTGATTAAGTCACTTTACCAAATATATGCAATAAATCAATTTTTAATTCCCTAAGGTAAAAACAATATTACCCTAGTAAATTTCCATTTACCACTTAGGTAAATATCATAACCAATTTACCCCTTATCTCTCCCTAGCCTTAGCAAAGCAAAGAATAATTTTTATTTCTATTAACAACCCTTATCTCTCCACAACCTTAGCAACTTAATTAAAAATTAAATCAAAAATATAAAAACCTTTTATATCTCCTGCTCCGCGTTTCGTGGGATTCGATCTTGCACTCTCTCCCTTGCTAGCGCCTTGGCCACGGCTTGCTAGCCATGTGAGCCAAGCGCTCACGTGCCCACTAAAAGCGTAGAAGGTGCTTTAATATTTTGCCGAATCCTTTAGAGCCCTTGGCTCCCTTCTCCTCTTGCCACGTAGCGTGTTCGATGCGCTCCTTTCTCACTGAATGCATGAGCCTTTTTGTTCGTTGCTCCTTGGCACTTTCTCCATGAATCTTAGCATGATTTTTGGTGTGAAAATAATCGAAGGAAATTTGAATGCTTGGTTTTGAACTTAGGCAAAGGTTTAAATACCTTTTGCCTTCCAAATATTGCACGTTGATGGTGTATTAAACTTGGACGTCGATGCCTTTATAATATGCATAATTAATTTATAAATCATTTAAATTCTATTTAGAATTTAAATTTTATAAATTAACTTTGTAACCTTTGGCTTTATAAAAATTAAAGCCTCCTTGGGGGTTAAATAAAAACTTTTTGTTGCTCATAATGATTTAATAAAAAATCATTTTGCCACCATGGTTTTAATAAAAACCCTTTATTTTTGCCTCACATAATATAAAAATAATATTATGACATATTTTCAATCAACCTCTCGCATTATTCCTTTTGACCTTTTGACATCAATCGTAGCTTATTCCTTGACATCAATGACAACTTCGTTCCTTGACATCAATGACAACTTTGACTCAAAATGTCCAACAAATATCTCCTATGATGATACATTTATACACTCCTTACCTGAAATGTTTATGGTTTTGCTGATTTAATCCTTCAGGCAAGTGTTTTCCTTTAGGAATTTGAAGATATATTGATACCAAGGTTCTTGAGGCTAAGTAGATTCAATGGAACAAATATTTAAATTTTCTTGTATTGATTTCAAAGTTATAGGTTATTTTAATAATTGTATAACAATAGAAGCATGTTCATATTCTAGTTATAAAGGTATAAGAGAGGTTGTTGTAGCCATGGAATTTGCATGGTGATTGCTAGATCATAAAATATATTCTATTGTAATCTTATCAAAATAAGCTATTAGTTTATCTACAATTTATTTCTATGGTTTTAAATTGTTATCCTTGGTTTTATAAATACTATTAATTTAGTTAATCACTAATTTATAATCACAAAAATGGTTAATAGATTCAAAACAACCCAAATTCCTAAAATGAGTGCTTCATATTTAACCATATTGTTGGTGCATGAGAATTGGATTTTGAAAGATAAAGTTACAAGTTGTAGTGTAGCTAGGACAATTCATATCCTTGCATCTTTGACACATCAAGCACCATAAAAATAGAGAATCCATGGCTTGAGTTCTTGGGCTTCTATAGCTAAAAATACTTCATCAAGAAATCTTATATTCAAAGGATGCTTGGATCCAAAGGGTGCTATAGCTAATTTATCAACAATTACTTGTCCTTTTAATGATATTTTAATAACAAATTCAACATCAAAATCACTAAGGGAAATAACCCACTTGGAATTATATCTTGAGAGGTAAGGTTTTGATATTAAATATCGTAGGGGATCTACTATTGCTATAACATATGTCTTTTGACTAAGCATATAATGCCTCAATATTTTGCAAATAGAAGACAATAGCTAGACACGATTTCTCTAATGGTGTATAGTGTGTTGCATAGCTAATCAATGTTCTACTAATATAGTAGATAAATATTTCTCAATTTTTATCATCATATTGAGCTAGCATATATCCTAAGGTATATGATTGGTAGTAGCTACATATAACAATGGTTGAGTTGGATTAGGTGGTATATAAACAAGAGGTGTTAAGAGATAAATTTTTAAATATTCAAACACTTTTTGGCATTCATCATCCTAGTTGAATTTAGTGTCTTTCTTTAGTAATTTAGAAAAGGGTTAAAACTTATCAACCGATTGCAATATAAAAATTCAAATGGCTTGCAATTTTTCTTGAAGACTACAAAGTTTGGTAAGATTTATAGGAGGTGGCATATTTGTTATTGTTGTAGGATCCACCTCTATTCCATGATAGGATACAATAAATCCTAACAAATTTCTTGAAGTTACCCCAAAAATGCACTTTTGAGGTTTTAACCAAACTTTGTATTCTTATAGTTGCCCAAAGATACATTCTAACTCTTAGACATGATCCTCATGTTTTTTGGATTGTATTAGAAGGTAATCTCATAGTCTTTGACAATGTCATGCATGAGATCATGAATTATGTATGCCATTTTTGTTTGATATGTTGCACCTATATTACTTAATCCAAAGGGAATGAATTGAGAATAAAATGTGCCCCAAGGGGTTGTGAAATTTGTCTTGGATTGGTATTTAGGGGATATTTTATTTGATTGTACCCTAAAAATCCATCCATTAGGGATAAAATTATAGATCCTATAGGAAAGTCCACCATCATGTCTATTTTTGGTAGATGGAAATTATCTTTGGGGCATGAATTATTTATATACCTAGATGGATCATTATTTCTTTTTTATATGTATAATATTGGAGATCTATTCCAAATAATCTATAGCTTTAATGAAACCAACATCTAAATTTTTTTGAAGTTTATCTTTGACTAAGAAGATAATTTTAGGGTGCACTCTCCTTAAATTTTGTTTGATTGATTTAGCATTTGGTTGTACAACAATATGATGTACAATTAGGGATGGATCAAGTCCAAGAATGTACATATAGGTCCAATCAAAAATATCATTTAACTCATTTAGAAATTTGGTGTATTCTATTTGTTTGTATTCTTTCAAGACTACTCAATTTTAATATTCGAGGATTATCCTCAACACCGATGTTGGTGTGTATTATTTCTTTAATTAAAATTTACGATTCATCTTTGAATTGAGGGGGAGCATGTAATAATCCTAGGTCTTCAAATTATTTTGTATTTTTTGTCATATTTTATTATCCCAAGAAGATAAATCACACCTCATGGGAAGTGACACAATAGGGTCATGGTTAAGAGTGCAAGGTTTGGCTCAATCGAGGGCCTCTGATATTTTAATCGAGGGACAAATTCTTATTGTAATGTGATACTTAAGGTGCACTTGGTATAAAAAAAGGAAATGGGATGCAAGAGATGAAAATAAAATAACTCAACAAAATAAAAAGGTGGTGGTGTAAAAATAGGCCTGAATGTTATGTGCCAATAGTGAACACTTCCTCTTCTTGACATAGTGAAGCACAAATGAGATCTACCAATTGTATGCAAGCATGAGCAGGTGGGTCCTATAGGAGATCCAAACAAGTGACTAGTTTGAAAATAGATGTAGGCCCCTCACACATACATATACTTAATAAAGATTAAAGAATAGGTAAAATACCACAAATAGATACATACACATAGAAATGTATCAAAAATCTATACCAAAATTTTGACATAGGATTCGATGTATATATATACACACACAAGAAATATCTTACACATATTATGCTAGAAGTGGAGTTTTGAGATTACCCATGATCTACTAAGGAACCAACTATTTTTACAAAAAGACATTAAGGTAAATCCTCCAAAAGATACACTTGTAAACTTGTTGATGCTTTACAAATCTAATGCTATCTCTATATATAATATTACAAGGAGAGGGTTTTCCCTCAAAAACTCATGCTAATATTTCTAGGTGGCTATCATTTTTGATGTTCAGTCATGTCTTGTCTAGTTATCCAACCCTTTGATATTCTATGGATTTTAAGTCATGAGTGTCAAATGGTCTTGGGCCCTTGGATGAGCAACTATCACTTTTATTTCCATTTACCCATTTTTGGGAATTCCCCTTATTTAGGCATAGAATATTGCTTCATTTAATGCTTTATATCTTTGATATATTATTGCTATGCTTTCTCAAAGATACAAGACATTCCTTTGCAATAAATGATGATATTCCTCAAAGAACATGTACCTTATTAGTTTGAATTTTGGGGCATTAGTGGCATCTTCTTTGGGAATTTTACTTCACCACTTGGGGCCACTCAACTATAGATCATCAAGACTTTTATATCATGTACCTTTGTCAAAAAAATTTCTCATTGTCTTTCATTCACAAATTAGGAACTTTTGACCTTCAAACATTTTTACCCTTGTGATTTGACCTTTGATCATCAAACCTTTTTTATTAGGGTTTTATTTTATGCTTTTTCATGACTCAAATGTTTACCTTTTATTATTGGAAAATAGGTGTAGTGATTCATTACTATAGTTCTAGAATTTCTCAGAGGATCTTTAGCTTGCTAAAAATAAGGAACCCTAAAAAATGGTGCCTTAGTCCATTCCATTGGGCACAAAGTTAGGCAAAGCCTTGCCATTTTTTTGTTAGTAGAAATTTTTAGTGGGTAAGCCATTTATTTTAATTTTTTATAGATGGTTGGGCATTTTGGTATCTCATAAAACTGAGTTCACTTATGGTACATATGTACAAAATTTTAAGTGAGTAGCATTCATCCATTTGGCATGGAGTCAAAGGACCCCAACTCATTACCTAAGCCTCAACTATATTTTCTTTTCTTCTAGTTTCATGGAAAATTACTTCCATCATCTTGGGACTCATTTTGTTGAGAAACTTTTATGGCTTAGATTTATTGGTACCGGAGCTCAACTATCTTATTTTTGAGATAAGGCTAGTACTAGTGTCAACTCCCTTATTCAATTTGATCCTATTGGCATGCATCTTCTTCCACTATCTTAGATCCTTTGCCTTGTTTGTGCTTATAGAGGAGAAGATGGGATCCTCTTAGCTTGTATAAATATCCAAGCTTGCTTGCTTAAAAATTTCTAAGGTGGTGGATCCCATGACCTTTGTTATCCTTTGGTCCATTGGATCATCATTCTAATTTTGGGGCCTATTGATACCTGCTACATCTACCTCCATGAAATATTCTTCCTCTTACCAAATTGGCATAACCTAGTGAGGAATAGCAAGTTATTGAGTGAGTGGGGATTGAGGAGTAGCAGCTTGTAAATATGGAGTTGATCATTCTATCTCCTTGAGTTAATTGATAAATAGCTCATCAAGTTGATCTCATTCTATAATCAAGTGCTAGGAGAGTGAATATAACCCATTACAAGCCTTTCCTTGGAATGAGGCTGCAAGCAACCTTAGAGCCACAGTCTACTTTGTGATGTTATACAATTGGTAAAAGTAGACCATATTTTGCAGATGCTTTTGCAAGGTTGATAATTCTTCACCATTAAAATATGAAAATTTTCTTAATATGGATGTAGGATAGTCATCCCAAACATCTGGTGGCATCGAAGTTCACAAGAGACTTCTATTGATCCATACTAAGAAGTTCAAAAGTACAAAAAAATTCATGCTCTAGCATGCAACCTATATGGTGGAGCTTTTATTTTCTTTTCAAGTCCTTTAGATTGTGATAGAGTCTCTTGGATAGGAAGAATTTGCAACATGCCCAAAGAGAGTTGTCCTGAATAGTTGGTATATTCATACCCCTTTTGGACTTGGTAGCCGTAACTATAAAAAAATAAATCAGTAATTGTAGACCCTTGGAATTTAAATTTAATTAAATAAAAAATTATGCAGTTATACCTTGAAAATATTTTGGTTGCACATTGAAGGTGGTCTCCAGGTAGAGTTTTTCATCTTCAGTTAATGTGAATTTCGACATGATTGGATCATAACTGGTGTGAGGCAATGTTGTCAATCTAGCGACGTTAGAGGTTGTGAAATAAAATATGACGTTTTTATTGTCAATGACAACATTTACCTTTCTCAAAAAAATGTCATAACCTATAATTATCTTCTCCAATAGTTTAATATCTGTTTCAAAATGCAGTATCGAAACTAGACCTTGAAGACCAGAGTCTCGAACCCATGACATGTTGTAACCCAGTGTCAATAATATTTTGAAAATTAGGGGGCAAACAAGGTTTTTCAAATTAAATTTTGAAGTTCTAAGGGTGATAGGGGATGCCATTTGATTATTTCATTGTGTACGATACTACAATGGAATACATATTAAGATGTAGGGTAGAAGGTATTGGAAACTTGACGATATTAAAACTATGTTAAAACTTGAATGGTAAAAAGTACGTTAGGAAAGGTAAAAAAATGTCATTTAATGGATGATTGACATGTGGCTCAAATGTAATGCATAATCAATACAATCGATCGAGTGTGCTACAACTGACTAGATGTACTACAACTGATCAACTTTGTTACAAACAATCAGATTTGCTGCATCTGATCAGTATAATGCAATCAATCAGCTTGGATGTATCCAATGGGAACTAGTGCAACCGATCAATTTTTCTGCAATCGATCGACATTGCTGCAACTGATCATCATTACTGCTTCTAATAGACTTTGCTACATTTGATCGATATTAATGCAATGCATCAACAATATTGTAATCGATCATCATAGCTGTAACGCATCGGTATTGTTGCAATCGATCGATATAGCTATAATTGATCGACATTCCTACTTCTGATCGACTTTGATGTATTCGATCGATATTAATGCAATATATCGATATTGTTGCAACTGATCATCATAGCTGCAACACATCGACATTGTTGCAACCGACCAATATTGCTACAACCGATCATTATTATTGCAATAGATCGATATTACTGCAACCGATCGACATTGCTACAACTAATCAGCTTTGTTGCAATTGATCGATATTGCTACAACTCATCGGTATATCTACAACCGATCATCAATTTTTGACCATCATATAGGTAATAATCAGCATTACTACAACCAATCAATATTGTTGCAACTCATTAGCATATTTGCAACTGACCATCATTTTTTGACCATCATTTTTGCAACTAATTAGCATTGCTACAACCAATCAACATTGCTACAATTGATCGGTATTACTACAACACATCGACATATCTATAACCGATCATCATTTTTCAACCATCATTTCTACAACCAATCAATATTTTTGACTATCATGTCTGCAACCGATCGTCTCAGACCGATCAACATAGCTTTTTTCTAAGGGCACTATTCTATAGGTATAGTCTAATCAACATAGCTTTTCTTGTCGACATAAAGCCTTTAATTTTTTTGTATAGTGCTAGAATTTGGCAACCAATATTCATAGCTCCCAACACAGAAAAATTCACCATAGTTTGAAATTTTTTGGTGAAAAATAAATGCAATTCATCATGTCTCCTTGGACATGATTCATCGGGATCTCGAGACAATTCACCTTGATTTGATAAATAAATTTTGAGATTGACCCCTTATGCATAACTCTACTTTCAACTTGCATGTTGACATCTACCTTTTTTATTTTATCATATTTATTCAATTTTTTCTATTCCTCTTAAAGTCTATTTACCTCTTCTATCAACTTCATATTTTCAAAAGTTTCTACACAACCTTGGTGTTTTTTTCAATCTATATACTATCATCCTTCTCTTTTTATTTTGCCATTTTTTTGTAAATTACCTTCCTCTTTATTTATTTTTATCAACTTTTTCATATTTTCAAATTTTCTACATAGCCTTTGGTGCTTCCTTCAATCAGTATACTATCAGCCTTCTATTTTTCATTTGCCAAAATTTTGAAAATTATTTGCTTGTTTATTTCTTCTACATGGTGTTTAGTCTTTTATTTATTTCATTTGTATATTTTGGTAAACACAAACCTTTTTTAACACTATTCAACTTATCTGACATCCAAGTTGTGTTTTCTTCTATCTACATGTTGTCAACCTTATTTTTTTCTTCTACTAACTTCTTGAAAAAAATTAACTTTCTCTTTAGTTCTAATTGTTTGACCTTGGTTTTAACTCCAATTTTCCAAAACACCCATTTTATTAAGAATGCATCTTCAAATTCCTCTCGTGTGAATTTACATTTATGGGTAAACCGAAAGTTTATAAACCATGATGCAACTACCCCATTGAAAGAATTATAAATCTTACCTTTCCATTTAGAATTATTTAAAGATTTAAAAATTCTTCACCATTCCTTAGCATCATCATTCGTTCCAGTGAATACTAGTAAATCCTAATCTCAAATCCAAAAAAAAAAATCAAAACTTGGATTTTTTTAAAACAAACTACCTTCAAATTGTAATTTTTTTTGGACTGTGACCAAATTGTGATCCTTTTTTTAACTACTACCAAATTGTAAGATACTACTTTGCAAATTTTTTCTTAAATACTAATAATGACTTGCTCTGCAAACTATTTTTTATGACCAGATTGTAGACTTCTTTTTTATTTTTTTTTAAATAACTACCACTTTCATATTGTTGGTAGACTACAAATTGTTTGCTTTGTTGAAGTTGTGGAACTATTGTAGACTATGGAAACTATGCAAAGACTCTTGTTGAAGTTGTTGTTGATGGTTGTATGGCACTTCTATGAAAATTTTGGCAATGAATTAGGTCCCAGACTTTGGCTTCCTAGTGGATTAAGGTAAATCTCACTAGCCACAAAGGTTTTCTAAACTCTTTGATTACCAATAATATTTTCTAGGGATTAATTGATAAGAAATCAACCATGGTTTTACCTCTAAACAATAACTCTTTGTATACTCTCATAGGGTAAAAATACTACTAATAGGGTATGAGATCATTAAACCAGTTACTTTGGTGTTCTTAGGATGCTCCTCATAATGAGTTTTAAGGCAATTATTGGTCCAAGTACTTCCTCTAGTTAAGTGGTTGGGACTTACACACAATCCTACAAGAGGTTATTACCCTAATGCAAGTGTTTATTAAGCATTGAAACTTTTGTATTTGAACTTGACCCTAGAATTTCCTTTGGTACTAAAGCTTCTATAGTAAAACATGGCCTTGGAAAGTGCTCTAGTACTGACACTTCTATAGCAAAACACGGTTTTGAAAAGCACTCTGATACCACTTGTTAAGAACCTAATTTTTTATATATTGATAACAACTTGCTCTACAAACTATATATATTACTATGACTAGACTGTAAACTTCTCTCTATTGATTTTTATTAACAATTGTCACTTTCAAATTATTGGTAGACTATAAATTGTTTGCTCTATTGAAGTTGTGGAACTTGTTGAAGATTGTGGAAACTATGCAAATACTTTTTTTGAAGTTATGTTGATGGTTGTATGGTACTTCTATAAAAATTTTGACAATGAACTAAGCCCTAGACTTTGGATTCCTAATGTCTTAAGGTAAATATCACTAGCCATAAATGTTGTTTAAGTGAGTACCACTCTCTAATTACCAATAATATTTCTCTAGGGAATATATGATAAGAAATAACCCATGGTTTTACCTCTAAACGATAGCTTTTTGTATACTCTCATAGGGTAAAAATACTACTAACGGGGTGTTGTTCTTGTCTAGGTTACAACTCTTATTTAGAAAATTTGGGTTCTTCTACTCTAAAATTAGGGAAGATGGATTTTATGGATCACGAGTGTCATCAAATTCACATTCAAAATCTTTAGTGTCAACAAGCCTAGCTATACCCTTCTAAATTATTGTCTAGGTTATAGAAGCTTCATCCATGCATTGATCCAATTCTACAACTTTGGTTGCATTGCTCTATACCTCAACCCTATCATTAACTCATGCTCTCACTTTATACAACTATTTTATTGCACCCAACAACTCCTTTGCTACCCCCATACTCATCATTAAATTACAAGCCCTACACCTCCTCTATACTAATACTTTCAACCTCCTCCTCTATTTGAATCTATCTTCTATGATGAAGTTATTATTGATGGCCATATGACACATGAAATTCTTGGTAATGAATTAGACCCCATACTATGGCTTACTCTTGGCTTAAGGTAAATCTCATTGACCACAAATATTGTCTAAGCAAGTATTGCTCTCTAATTACCAATAGTATTCCTCTAGGGAATAATTACAAATAAATAATCCATGTGTTTACCTCCAAATGATAGCTCTTTGTATATAATCTATAACATAGGAAAAGCACACCATTGCACTAAAAATGGATATTTTGATTACAATAAACTCATTTGTAAGGGTATTTTACAATACAAATGGTCAAATGGGGTGATCCCCTTTTACAATGAAAGATGGTGCATTTGCTTCTTTTGTAACACAATCAATGTTGGAGGTCGGTTTGTTGTGACCATCGTGATGGATTTGAGCTTCTGAATCTGCAACCTGCACACATGCACAGAGACAAAGGGTTTAATAGCACATGTCACAATGAATATGATAAAATGACTAATGCAAATTGAAAATAAAATATGATTATTCCATACATGATTCACGATTTGGGCAACATAAAAACATTAGCATTTCCTCCATCCCATTTTCTTGGTGAAGTGATGAAGCCTTTATAGGACTTTGGGGGTTTTGCAAGGAAGGATATGTGACAAGCCATGACTACCAAGTGGTAGGGACTAGGAAGCCACCTATCCTAGGTAGTTGTAGTGAGTCACCAAGAGTGTCTCACTTAACTAGGGAGATGTGGCAAGTGGGTAGGTGCAAGTGGAGTGATGTGTGTGAGATGTGGCAAGTGGGTAGGTGGAAGTGGAGTGAAGTGTGTGAGATGTGGCAAGGTGAGGGGTAGTGGTGGCTAGGACATGTGTCAAGTGGAGACAAGGTATCCTAGGGGGATTTTCTAGATTTAATAAAATCTAGAAAATAGGATTATGTGTAGGATTTTTATGCCTAAGTTTAGACTTAGGCATATATTATTATGTAGAATTATGATGTGTAATGTGGGTGAAATGTACAAGAATTAATATACCTAAGTTTAGACCTAGGCATATATTTTATTATGCAAAATTATGTGGTGAAATGCAAATGCCTAGATTTTGGTGTCTATAGATGCCTCTTTTTGTACCATGTTGCATAAAACACAATACGATGCAAAAATAAAAGATATTTGGTTTTATTGGATGGAGAAATGGACTCATATCTTCTCGATGCAAAGAATGAATGACTTTTAAAAATTTTAATTTTAGCTTACCCCCTCAATTGGTGAATGGGTGAAGAATGAAACCCACAAGCCAATTGACCAAATGTGAATGATGAAAATGGATGAATTTGATGGATGCAAATGTTGGAAATCAAGATCAAGTTGGATGCCCCAAGTTTGGGGTGGACTTGTGTTGTCGTAAATTTACCTTTTGGTATGATTGACATGCAAGATGATGAAGTAAAGGAACCAATCACCCTAGTAGCTCATTGTCCTAGTGATTGTATCAAATTCCTTAATGCAAAATTATGAAGTAAGAATTTTTATGTTTTGTAACCCCACGGAGAAGGCATCAATGACAAACTTGGGCAAATTTGCTTGAACATAGGTCACTCAAAAATTGAGGGACCAAACTGATTTAATTTCAAATGTGATGATATGAAATAATTTTGAATAAGTGTCCTTATGGTAATTTACCCATCCTACCGAATTGCATTGATAATCAATCGTTGCAACTACCAGGTGTCTAGAGTATATTACTAGATACAAGGTTCACTTGAGATGATGATGATGCAAGATTATGATTTGAATCCATTTGTGTTGATTTGATGGGTTTTTGAAGCCATTTGTATTTGAAAAGGAGTTGTGTAAGATGGTCACAAATAAAATTCAATGCAGGTTGGCCAAATCATGGAAAATACATACATTGTTGAATCATTACTTTCAACAAATTGATGAACTTAATTTTTCCAAACCTTCCATCCGTGGGTAGATAGGATTTATTCTATGCTTTAGGCTTTAGGTATAGCAAGTGTTTGTTTCATTAATATTTTTTCTTGTGATCTACCCCAACAAAAAAGGGCGTATGATAGTCTTTGGTAATTATTCTTGAACACACATCATTTCAATATTGAGTGTTTTGAATATTGACTTAATTTGAGACTATGATTTTTAGACATTGTCTACCCCCTCAAGTGATGAGTCGATGAAGAAGAGATGAAATGATGAAAGCTATGAAGCTAATGACAAAGGTGAAAATGGTTAGAATGAAATGGATATTTTTTTTTTGAAGAAGAATCTGTATGGTGAGTTACTCATCCTACCGAATTGCATGGATATCCAATTGCTACAACTGCCAAGTGTCTAGAGTAAATCACTAGATACAAGGTTCACTTGGGAGTTTTTATTAGCTAGCGTAGAAATAAAAAGTTATTCTATGTGTTGACCAAAGGTTTTTGATATCTTTGGAGCCTTTTGAATTGAATTGACCAAAGGAGTTTGTTTCCCTTGGTACCTTTTGAATTGAAATTTACCAAAGGAGTTTGGTTTCCTTGGAGCATTTTGAATTGGATGTGACCAAAGGAGTTTGTTTCCCTTGGAGCATTTGAAATGAAATTTTACCAAAGGGGTTAGGTTCCTTTGGAGCCTTTTGTATTGAAGACCAAAGGATTTTGTTTCCTTTAGAGCCTTTTGAATCGAGATTTTACCAAAGGGGTTGGGTTCCTTTGGAGCCTTTTTTGAATTAAAATTTGACCAAATGGGTTAGGTTCCTTTGGAGTATTTTGAATTAAAAGTGATCAAAGAAGTATGGTTTGTTTGGAGCTTTTTGAAGTGACGTATGATGGGTGTCCTTATGGTTTTTTACTCATCCTATTAGATTGCATGGATAACCAGTCTCTACAATCGCCAGGTGTCTAGAGTAGATTACTAGATATGAGGTTCATTTGAGGATATTTTGACCAAAGGGGTTTGGTTCCTTGGAGCTTTTAAAATAATTTAACCAAAGGGGTGTGTCTCCAAATGAAATTTGACAAAAGGGGCTAGGCTCCTTTGGATAATTTGGGATTGAATATGATCAAAGGAGTTTGTTTCCCTTGGAACCTTTTGAATCAAACTGACCAAAGGGGTTAGGTTCCTTTGTAGCCTTTTAAATTGAATGTGATTGAAAATTTTGATTTTTGACTTACTCCCCCAAGTGACGAATGGGTGAAATATAAAAATAGATTAAAATTATGAGCTAATTGACCTTATTGAATGAGTGATAATCCAAGTTCCCTTATTATAATATACCCATCCTATCAAATTGCATAGATAACCAGTTGCTACAACTACTAGGTGACTAAAGTATATTACTAGATACAAGGTTCCCTTGAGGATCTTGTGACCAAAGGGGTTTGGTGCCTTTGGATATTTTAAATTGATCTTGGCCAAAGGGATGTGTTCCCTCTAGAGCATTTTGAACTAATTTGACCAAAGAGGTGTCTCCTTTGGAGCCTTTGAAATGATTTGACCAAAGGGGTTAGATTCCTTTGGAGCCTTTTGAATTGAATTGACCAAAGGGATGTTGATTCCTTTGGAGCCTTTTGAAGTGAATTTGACCAAAGGAGCATGGCTCCTTTGGAGCCTTTTGAATTGATGTAATGACAAGTTTCCCTATGGTAATCTACTCATCCTACCGGATTTCTTGGATAACCAATCATTGCAACCTCTAGGTGACTAGAGTATATCACTAGATATGAGGTTCACTCGAGGATCTTTTGACCAAAGGGGTTTGGTTCCTTTGGAGATTTTAAAATGATTTGACCAAAGGGGTGTGTCTCCTTTGGAGCATTTGGAATGAAATTTGACCAAAGGGGTTAGGTTCCTTTGGATCCTTTTGAACTAATTTGACCAAAGGGGTGTGTTTCCTTTGGAGCATTTTGAAATGAAATTTGACCAAAGGGGTTAGGTTCCTTTGGAGCCTTTTGGATGGAATTGACCAAAGGAGTTTGGTTCCTTTGGAGCCTTTTTGAAGTGAATTGACCAAAGGGATGTTTCCTTTGGAGCCTTTTGAAATAAATGTGACCAAAGGAGTTTAGTTCCTTTAGAGATTTTTTTTTTATATGCATGTGATGAAATGAATGTATTTTGAATGAATGAAATTGATGGTGATGTATGCAAATGAATAAATGGTGCTACCTTATTAACTATCATTCGAAGATGTTATGGACCATTTTTTAGCAAACTTTACCTTAATTTTTTAATCAAGGGTACCAATACAATACTACTAGTTTGACCACATGTTGTACAATAAAATGTACTATAATACATATGTGACTATGCGATGGTGGTATGGAATGGAAGTTTTATTATGAATTTGTTTTCCTTAGGGATAAAGGATCTAGAGTTTTTTTGCAAAGACTCAAACAAACTCATATATTCATCTCACAAATCCGTATGATGCTAAGGTTGTCCTAGTGGTTTCAAATTTCTCAAGGACCATTTGTGTGTGCAATAAATGTTCATTTCTCATTATAAGTAAGGTCAGACTAATTTATTGGTAACTTATGCCAACAAGCTAGCTCGTCCATGAGCATCCATAGGCCTATACAAAAGAAGGTTGCTAATGTGACAAACTTGCTGCCACATGTAAAGATACCTCATTGCTAGGCAGGTTTCATTCAACCTATTGTTGTAATGAGGATCACCCCACGGTCTTCGAAACACTAAGAATTCTAAGGATTCAAGCTCCTTTATCTTCTTTTATTGGATTTTTAATTTTTTTTGAATTTTTATTTTTTAGTTTGATCATTTTTGTATTGAATAAAAATGGATTTTTATTGCTTTTGGCATACTTGCTCATTTTTAGGAAGATCAAGATTATTTTCTTTTACTTTTGGGATACTTTCTTGTTTTGAGGAGGAGCAAGAATTTTTTTTGGGGGGGCCTTGCTTGTTTTTGGAAGAGCAATGGGGACTTTATTGTTTTTTGGGATACTTTTGGAAGACTTGCTTGTTTGAGGAGGAGCAAGGGATTTTTCTATATATATATATATATATATATAAGAAGGGTGAAAGGGGGGTTTTCTTTTTGTTAATTCAGCTTTCTAGACCATGCACATAATTGGATGAGTAGGGAAAACCATTTATTTTATGGCAATAGCAACTCATGACTTCATCATTCCTAGGATTCACAATGTTTTAATATCTTTTGATGTGCGTGGTCCAAGATGAAACTTGATTAACTAGGAACAACCTATAGCACCTAAGGATTGTTTCTCTCAATTAAGGTTGTTTGAGACACTAAGAGTGGTTGAGTTATCAAAAACATCTAGAGATTCCTCAAACCAGAGACTACCAAAGAAATGAGGTGCTATGGGATTTTATTGCAGCTATTTTTTTTTTCTTTTTTTTACTTTTTGACATGGTTTTGGATGGTGAAATGGGACTAATGCTAGACCGTTGGTGCCCCTAATTAAGGCAACAAGACTCAGTGAATGAAAAATTATCTAAACTAAGCAGAAGACAACTAATATGGTAAGTGACATGAAAGGATGCAAATGATATGAATGTGTGTATGCAATGAAAGTCAGATGCATGAATTGAGGTATGAAATGCAATGTGAATGATTAATAATATTTTTTTAAAAAAATTATTTGTATGTATTTTTTGAACAAGTGTCCTTATGGTGATCTATCCATCCTATCAGATTGCATGGATAACCAGTCGATGCAACCGCCAAGTGACTAGAGTAAATCACTAGGTACAAGGTTCACTTGGGGATCTTTTGACCAAAGGGGTATGCTGCCTTTGGAGCTTTTGAATTGATTTGACCAAAGGGGTGTGGTGCCTTTGGATCTTTTGAACTGATTTGACCAAAGGGGTGTGTTCCCTCTGGGGCATTTTGAACCAATTTGACCAAAGGGGTGTGGTGCCTTTGGAGCTTTTGAATTGATTTGACCAAAGGGGTGTGTTCCCTCTGGGATATTTTGAAAACAAATTTAACCAAAGGGGAATGGTGCCTTTGGAGATTTTGAATAGATTTGACCAAAGGGGTCTGTTCCCTCTGGGGCATTTTGAAAAGAAAATTAACCAAAGGGGTTAGGTTCCTTTAGAGCCTTTCAGATTGGATTGACCAAAGGAGTGTGGTTCCTTTAGAGCATTTTGATTTGAAATTTGACCAAAGGAGTTAGGTTCCTTTGGAGTCTTTTAAATTGAATTGACCAAAGGAATGTTCCCTTTGGAGCCTTTGAAATGAGATTTGACCAAAGAGGTTACGTTTATTTGGGGCCTTTTAAATTGAATTAACCAAAGGGATGCCTCCTTTGGAGCATTTTTTATTGAATTGACCAAATGAGTGTCCCATTTGGAACCTTTTGGATTAATTTGACCAAAGGGGTTTCTCCTTTGGAGCATTTTGAAATGAGATTTGACCTAAGGGGTTAGGTTTCTTTAGGGTCTTTTGAATTGAATTGACCAAAGGGTTGCTCTCTTTGGAATATTTTTGATTGAATTGACCAAAGGGGTGTCCCCTTTGGAGCCTTTTGGATTGAATTGACCAAAGGGGTGTCCTCTTTGGAGCTTTTTAGATTGAATTGACCAAAGGGGTTTGGTTTTGGAGATTTTTTTTTTTTTGCATGGGGAAGGTGTGATACCTTAAGCATCCTCGTGGATACTGAGGTTTTGAAGAGATGAGGTGAGTGGATCGTCTATGGGAAAGTCCCCCTTATCGATAACATCTTGGACCACACTTTTAAATGTGTAACAATTGTGAACTGTGGTGGAAATGCAAATGAATAACACACAAATCAAACAAACAAATAAATGTTTTCTATTTTTTGCATTTTTTTTTTATGTTTGATCTTTTAATTTTTTTTTTAAGTTTTTGATTTTTTTGGAGTTTTGAGGTTTTAAATTTTTTTTTGAAGTTTTGAAGATTTTGATTTTTTTGAAGTTTTGAGGTTTTTGAATTTATTTTTTGAAGTTTTGAAGATTTTGATATTTTTGGAGTTTTGAGATTTTTGGGCTTCTCAAGCTTTGAAGCTTAGAATGAGGGAACTCAACTGAGGTGGGGGCTAGGAACACTAGTGCCAAGCATGAAGCCCTCATGAGAGTCTAGGGTACACCACTTAAAATACACTTTGAATCGACAAACATTTCCAATAGTGGAGGGTTCGCCTAACTCTTCCACTCTGAATCGACAAGTGTTTCCAACAGTGGGAGGCAACTTAAACAAAAATGCCCTATTCCAACGTAGGAGAGTGACTAATTTCAACTTAAGAGGGGTGAAGTTATATAAAGTTTTCAATATTTTTTCAAGGTTTTGTGTGTTTTGATGTGGGTTTGTCTCTAGGTACCCAGGGGGATGAGCCGGTGGAAGGAGGTGAATTCCAACATCATCAATTTTGATTTGGGGTTGGTGATGAAATCCAACCTTACCAATGTTTGTGTGAGACGTGCAAGTGTGTGTGATTTTTTGCTTTTGGTTTTTTATGATTTTTTAAAAAAGCAAAGTGCAAATATCAACCCTAAAATGCAATCTAAGATGCAATTTTAATTTCAATGCACACAAATGTGGTAAAATACAATACAAATAGAATCAAACAAAACAACGAAACAAAGTTTAGAATTTTTTTTGACGAATTTTCTTGTTTTGACATGTCTTTTTGACGATTTTTTGTTTTGACATTTTTTTTGATGATTTTTTTGTTTTGATATTGTTTTTGACGATTTTTTGTTTTTACATTTTTTTTGACGATTTTTTGTTTTTACATTTTTTTGATGATTTTTTTGTTTTGACATTTTTTTTGACGATTTTTTGTTTTTACATTTTTTTGACGGTTTTTTATTTTGACATTTTTTGAAGGTTTTTTTGTTTTGACATGTTTTTTGATGATTTTTTGTTTTGACATTTTTTTTTGATGATTTTTTTGTTTTGACATTATTTTTGATGATTTTTTGTTTTGACATTTTTTTGACGATTGTTTTTTTTACATTTTTTTCGACAATTTTTTGTTTTGACATTTGTTTTTGACGATTTTTTGTTTTGACATTTTGTTTTTATGATTTTTTGTTTTGACAATTTTTTTTGTTTTTTACATTTTTTGATGATTTTTTGTTTTGACTTTTTTTTTTTGACATATTTTTTTGAACAATATATATATATATATATATATATATATATATATATATATATATATATATATAAATTTGTTCGTGTTATGTTTTTTTTCTCAAGTTAGATTTAGGCCTATACTCCCTCTCTTTTTTTTTAATAAATATTCTCCACCTTTAAAAATATTGCATGCCATTGAGAAATAACATGCAAAGCTTATTTTAAGTTTTAAACCCGAGAGTGTGAGGGGTGGGTGTGTGTTAAATTCTGGGCAGCAGTTGTTACTGCTGCACACCCCACCCTCACCCTCAAGTGAAAGTGGACTTTAAAGAGGTCATGGTTGGAAGAGACTGCTCAACCCTATGCCTCGATCACAGAGATTCCTCACAATAACAAAAAAAAAAAAAATGCAAAAGCTTATTTTTCCCGAAGAGCCATTGTTTGGCGAATGGTTGATAGGTGGGATCGGGTACAACCTTGTTGATCATTGGTGCCGAGGCATACACTGTTTCACACGTTCTAGTCCAAAGGAGCTACGGGCTGGATGCGTGGACCATGAGAAATCACCGCGTCTTCTTTGGTTGAATGTGTGAGTGGTCATCCACGTGTTGGGTGGAAAACAATGAGTACCGAATTATTGTGGCAGCGTGACATCCCTCAAAGGTGACATCCCTCAATGAGTACCATGGTGTGACCTCTTTTTTTTTTTTGGGTTATTTGTGCCAAGATTGATATGGCCTTCTGTGGTGAGTATTTTTTTATGCGTTATCATTAATAATTTTCACCAAAGACGTACAGAAAATGAAGAGGTCATGCGGCTTTCATTAGGAAACAGGTGGTTTACACTCGGCAAATAAGAATACAGGTGTCCAATGTTGATCCAATCCAAGGGAACAGGTGTCATGTGGATAAAATTGGTGCATTCGGTGGTTTGTATGGAACACGAGGAAGGCCCTCGTCATGAGACATCTACATTCTAGGTAAAAGCGACAATGTGTGAGCTTGGGAGCCCGATGGATTCTTAGATCATGGAGTTTCCACTTCAATTCTAGGTATATGTACATCTTGACATTCAATAGCACTCCATGATTTTTGCTATTGCGTTACTCTCCGGTTGAAACAAACAATGTCCATGTCAAGTATTCTAGATCTCCAAGATTTGTGAGAACAATAGAAGGAAAAATGGGATATAATATTGTAGGTGGATTTTCTATTGCATGGTGGTAGGGCAAGGCGTGCCAGGGGGCAGGCCACAGGCCACCGATCTGTGGCTAGTTTACTGCTCACCAACAGTGGAAAAAGATCGAAGCAGATGGTAGAGCCCATCCACATGGTTGTGAAGTGAGCCGGGTGTTGCTGCAGGGTTGTGAGGCAGTGACGACCATGCTATTGGAGTTAAACGGTAGCCAAGAAGGAAATGACTACACATAATCGCTTTCTTCAATATGATAAGAATGTGGATACAGTAATCAAGAGGCTTAGGGAGAGAGACCCATCAAAGGATGGTCTTGTGTGCACTGTGAGTGTTAGAGTAAATCAGAAAAGCAATTATAGTGTTTCAAACTTTAACAGAATTAAAGAAAAATAAGACAAACACACACAAAAGAAGAGACAACGATTTTAACGTGGTTCACCCAATGTGGGTTACATCCACCGAGAATTTTCAGTCCTTCCTTTCTCAATCCAAGCAATAGAGGGTTACAACCTACAGCATCTGTAATTTCCTCTCTATTTTTCCAAGGAATCAACATAGTAATTTTCATTGTCATAGTCATCTCCTGTTTTTCCTCACAACTATATATAAGAAAAAACAGAAAAAACAAACTGCTTTTCTTAATACATTCCAAGATTAACATTGAGTTCCCAAGATCTAATTTTGGGATAAAAACAAAAAAAAACTTTCCCTGGCTGTCCTGTTGTAAATCCGAAAACTTCCTCTAGTAGACTAACAGACTGTAAATCTGGAAACTTTCCTCGCCCGTCCTGCAATAAATCCAGAAACTTTCTTTGTTTAGCCTCCTCATAATTAGGCTCCATTCCTAACAATCTCCCACTTGGAGACTAATTCCATTGCACCATACTGCAACCAAGGACTGAAAATTCTCATCATGGCCTCTTATTCCTTAAGGTCAACTGAAGTTGAGCAAAAGCTCAACTTTTCTCTTGACACCACTTTTGTAAGCATGTCGACAGGATTTTGTGATGTGTGAACCCTCCCTAATTTCAAAGATCCATCTTCCACTACTGATCTAATGAAATGATACCTGAGTTTGATGTGTTTAGTTTTTGAATGGAATGTCGAATTCTTCGCAAGGTGTATAGCACTCTGGCTATCACTCCACAACCTATTATCCTCTTGCTTCTTCCCAGTTCTTCCATTAGTCTTTGCAACCAAACCATCTCTTTGCTTGCTTCGTAGTAGCAACATATTCAGCTTCAATGGTTGAAAGGGCAACTACGTGTTGGAGTTTAGAAATCCAACTAACCGCTCCTCCTCCTATAGTAAAGATGTAGCCGGGAGTGCTCCTTCCACCATCAAGATCACCTGTCATATCAGAATCTACAAAACCTTTCAAGCATATATTAGAGCCTCCAAAATTCAAAGAATAATTTGAAGTTCCTCTCAAGTACCTGAGTATCCATTTTACCGCTTGCCAATGTCCTTTTCCCGGATTACTCATAAATCTACTCACTACTCCCACTGCGTGGGCAATGTCTGGTCTTGTACAAACCATTGCATACATCAAGCTTCCAACCGCTGATGCATAGGGAACCTTAGCCATATGCTCTTGTTCCTTTTGTGTCTTGGGACACAAATCTTTGGTGAGTTTGAAATGCTTTGCCAATGGAGTAGCAACAGACTTTGCATTGTTCATGTTGAATCTCTTAAGCACTTTTTCAATGTATTTTGCTTGTGATAATTTCAGAGTGTGACTCTCCTTGTCTCTTGTTATCCTCATACCAAGGATTTGTTTGGCTTCTCCCAAATCCTTCATGGCAAAGGATTTAGCCAACTTCTTCTTGAGCATGTTTATATCTTGCATATTTGTTCCCGCAACCAACATGTCATCCACATACAATAGCAAAATAACATAGTTACCATTTCCAGCTTGCTTAAAATATACACAAGTGATCACTTTGACATCTTTCAAACCTTTGATTAGCCATGAACTTATCAAATTTTAAATACCACTGTCTAGGAGCTTGTTTTAACCCATACAAGCTCTTTTTCAGCTTACATACCCAATCCTCTTTACCTTTCACCTGAAAGCCTTCTGGTTGGTGCATATAAATTTCCTCCTCCAAATCACCATGAAGAAATGTTGTCTTCACATCCAATTGCTCTAGAAACAAATTTTCTATAGCTACAAGACTCAAAATAGCTCTAATAGAGGTCATTTTTACAACTGGAGAAAAAATCTCATCAAAATCAATACCTTTTTTCTGAGCGAATCCCTTGACCACTAGTCTTGCTTTGTATCTCTTATGCCCTTCATTCTCCTCTTTAATCCTATACACCCATTTATTGGTCAACGCTCTTTTACCTTTGGGTAGCTCAACCAAATCCCAAGTTTGGTTGTGGAATAAAGAGTCCATTTCTTCATTCATTGCAAGCTCCCACTTATTCCCGGTATCCATCTGTAATGCTTCCTAAAAACATTTTGGCTCACCAGCATCAGTATACAAAACATAATCAGAGAAACGTTGAGGAATTTTACTTATCCTGGTAGATCGTCTAACAACACTTTCTGGAGATTGAGGTGCTTGTTGTTGCTGCTGTACATTTTGATCTTCTACCACTTTTGGAGTTACCTTTTCTATGTGTCCATCAAGGTCTATGTATTCAGCAATTTCCTCTTTCTGTTTCTTTCCCCGCAACCGATCTTTATACAAGTTTTTTTCATTAAATATGACATCCCTACTTCTAATGACTTTTCGGTTATCACAATCCCATAATCTGTAACCCAAGCCATCAATACCGTAACCAATAAAATAGCACTTTTGGGCCTTAGCATCTAACTTATTTCTGTTCTCTTTGTCTATATGCATAAAAGCCTCACATCCAAATACCTTAAGGAAAGAATAATTTACAGGTTTACCTGTCCAAAGCTCTTCCGAAATTCCTCCATCCAAGGCACTAGACGGTCCTCTATTAATCAGATATACTGCAAGTATCAACAAGCATGAGCCCATAAAAATAATGGTAAGCCTCCATGTATTCTCATGCTCCTAGCACGCTCCATGATGGTTCTATTCATTCTTTCTGCAACCCCATTTTCTTGAGGTGTTCTTGGAACTACCTTGATTCTTCTAATTCCATTTTTAGAACAAAACACATCAAATTCTCTACTGCAATATTCTCCACCATTATCCGACTTTAGACACTTTAACCTTTTTCCAGCTTCATTTTCAACTAATGCTTTCCAATTCTTAAAGGTATTAAAAACATCACTTTTATTCTTAATGCAATATATCCATGTTTTCCTTGTTGCATCATCAATAAAAAGTACATAGTAAGAGGAACCTCCAAGAGAAGTTACCTGAGCCGGGCCCCAAACATCTGACTGCACAAGCTCCAATTTCTCTTTCTTCCTTTCCTTACCATCCTTGAGAAATCTAACTCTCTTTGCTTTACCATAAACACAATCCTCACAGAATTCCAAATCAATCTCTTTTAACTTAGGCAATAACTTTCTTGAATGTAAAATTTCCATACCTTTTCCACTCATATGGCCAAGTCTTTGGTGCCACAAAGATGCACTCTCACCTGTAGAAACTAAATTCATGGAGCAATGAGAAAAATCAGTAAGTAAATAAAGAGTACCCACCAATTTACCTCTAGCTACTATCAATGAACCTTTAGTAACTTTCCAAGCATTTTCTCCGAATGCAACCGTGTATCCTTCACCATCAAGCTTACTTGCCGATATAAGATTTCTCTTTAAATCTGGTATGTGTCTCACCTCTTTAAGAGCCCATTGACATCCATTTGGGGATTTAATCAAAATCTTTCCAATACCCACGATTTTACATGGTTGGTCATTTCCCAATAGAACCTCGTCCATAATCTCCAGAAACATAATCTATGAAGTATTCCTTATGTGAGGTAGCATGGAATGAAGCACCACTATCAATTACCCAATAATCACTATTTCTATCAAGAGATAAGATTAAAGCATCTTGTAGAATTTGTCCAGGAATATTGGCTTCTAAGTGTTACCATTATTATCATTACCTTCATTTCCATCACCCTTTCTTTGCCAACAAATCCTTCTTGAGATGACCCTTTTTGCCATAATGCCAACACTGTAGCTTTCCTTTTCCACGTGATTTGGATCTCGCCTTTGGATTTGCCACGATGTGAACTCTTGCCTCTTTCTCTTCCTCTTCCTCTATTCTCAACAGTTAAGGCGGTGCTAGATGATTCTCCTGTGGTTTTTCTTCTCATGTCCTCACTGAGTATCACACCAACCACATCATCAAATTCTAATTTATTTGAACTCGAAGTAGAGTTACTTACCGCCATTACCAAACTGTTCCAACTTTTCGAAAGAGAGCATAAGATTAATAAGGCCCTAAGCTCATCATCAAAATCCAATCCTACTGAATGCAATTGATTAGTGACAATATTAAATTCATTTAAATGATCATGCACAGATCCTCCTTCACTCATTTTCATGTTAAATAACCTTTTCATTAAGAATACCTTATTTGATGCTGATGGTTTCTCATACATCTTGGCCAACTTATCCATGACTCCCTTGGTAGTCTTTTCATCATAGATGTTGAAGGCTACGGTGGCTCCCAAGCACAGCCTGATAGTACCTAATGCCTTTCTATCAAGGAGACTCCACTCCTCATCAGACATAGATGAAGGTCTCTCTATTTCCCCCTCAAGAGGTAAGTAAAGATCCTTCTGGTACAAGTAATCCTCCATTTGCATCTTCCAGAATTGAAAATTTTGGCCATTGAATTTTTGAACTCTAAACCTCCCTTCTTCCGCCATTGCTCCCACTTGATCCAGAAATTCTCCTTCTGTCAAGTGCACCCAACAAAACAACCGCTCTGATACCACTTGTTAGAGTAAATCACTATATAAAATATAGAAAAGCAATTATAGTGTTTCAAACTTTAACAACAGAATTAAAGAAAAATAAGACAAACACACACAGAAGAAGAGACAACGATTTTAACGTGGTTCACCCAATGTGGGTTACATCCACCGAGAATTTTCAGTCCTTCCTTTCTCAATCCAAGCAATAGAGGGTTACAACCTACAACCAACATCTCCTGTAATTTCCTCTCTATTTTTCCAAGGAATCAACATAGTAATTTTCATTGTCATAGTCATCTCTGTTTTTCCTCACAACTATATATAAGAAAAAAACAAAAAAAACAAACTACTTTTCTTAATACATTCCAAGATTAACATTGAGTTCCCAACATCTAATTTTGGGATAAAAACAAAAAAAAACTTTCCCCGGCTGTCCCGTTGTAAATCCGGAAACTTCCTCTCGGTAGACTAATAGACTGTAAATCTGGAAACTTTTTCTACTCGTCCTGCAATAAATCCAGAAACTTTCTCTGTTTAGCCTCCTCATAATTAGGCTCCATTCCTAACAACCAGGAAGTCCTGGATTGCAATGGGTATGAGGAATGTGGACTACAAGAAATCCAGATACTTTGACGTGGATTAGTGGTTGTTCAGACGGGGTGGCTGATGCCTCCCATCGAGTAGGGGCTGCACTGTGGATGCAAAAAACAAGGTGCATGAGTATTTTAGTGGACAACCATACTTAAATAGACAATGTGGGCTGCTATAGTAGGCAGACAATAGCATGCAAATGGTAGTTTTTTATTTTTATCAGGTTGCTTGCAGAGCACGTCATGCCACTGGGAGACTAAGGTTAATAAGACTCAAGTGCCATATGTGCCATTGTTAACATTGCTACATTTTTGTATATTAACTCAATGAACAGTGATTTCAGTAGAATTTCAAGGAGTCTTTGATGTTCTCTTTTTTTAGACTTATTTTTGCATTGACAATAACAATAACCTTACATTGAATCTGGTTGAACATACGGTCTTCAAAACCTTGTAATGAAAATGTTTTATTACAGTTTTTGATAGCCACCCTAGTATAGCAGTTCTAAGGCATGGTTATGGTTACACAAAAATCTAGGAAGTTACATCCATTGTAACCACTAACCACCCTTAAAGCTAGAGTAGATCATTATCTCTTCTACACGACATGATCAAATTTATAAGAGGAGTAGAATTTGTTTTTTTAAGTTTCTTTTTATTTTTTATTTTTAAACAAAATGGAGACTAGTTGCCTATTGAATGTGTTGACAGAGATATGTAGATTTGAAAACAAGCATCCAAAGTATTTTATTTTTATTTATTTTTTAACAATTTTTTAGATGCATCCGAAACATGTTTCAATGGAATATTAATGAAAGTGGAAAAGCTTTTAATACTAGCACAATCACAGGATATAATATCAAGCAAAAGAATTGTAAAACAATTTCAAGCACCACCAAGGTTTTTTTTTTTTTAAAACAAATTTGACCTTGTGTTTCAAGAAACCTACTTGTTTCTTGATGCTAAGTTACCTTTTGGAAGTCTGTTACAGGCTCTCGTTTCAAGTGTCGGGATTGTAGTCATATTTGGATTTGGTTTGCCCACTCGTGAAGGGGCTAGTGTCTGGATTGTAGTCATATTTGGATTTGGTTGGCCCACTCGTGAAGGGGCTATCAAAATGAGCTAGCTTTAAACCTTGCAACCAGACCAAAATTAGAAAGAACAAGTAATTAGTGTTTGTGATAAACCCTTATCACCATTTTCTAACACAGGAAAAACATGCCATTGCACTAAAAATTGATCATTTTATTATATCGTAAAATGGATATTTTGATTACAATAAACCCCTTTGCAGGGGTTTTACAATACAAACCCCCAAATGGGTGATATCTTTTTACAATGAAAGATGATGTGCTTAATGTTTGGAGGTGGGTTTGTTGTGACCACCATGATAGATTTGAGCTTTCGAATCTGGAACTTGCTGTCTTGCAGCAAACTTCTATTGCTAATGTCTTTGGAATGTTTCATTTCTAGGATTGCTCATCTTTTTGGGTTGTCCAAAAGATGCAATGTGGAATAATGTCATTGAGTGGGTTCACAAGAAATTAGCAGGTAGGAAAAGCCACGATGGTCATGTTAGTTTTTCAAAGCATTTCTATTTGTTTTTTTTTTTTCAAAAAGTGCCTGCAACAGTTGGATCTAAAATAGAACAAATTCAAAAGCGCTTCCTATAAACAGGAACTGATATTCAGAAAAAAATTTACTTGGTTGCTTGGGATATCTCTTTTCTCCCCAAAAGATAAAGGGGGTCTTGGTTTTCGGAGAATTCACAGAATGAATCATGACCTTTTGGAAAACCAGGCATGGAATTTCTTTACCCATGAGAACTTGGAATGGATATCTATCGTAAGGGAAAAATATTTACAACACCATTCTTGAAATATCTACAACACCATTCTTTTATTCTTTTATGGATGAGGAAACTCCTCATCTACAACACCATTCTTTTATTATTTTATGGATGAGGAAACTCCTCAAGCTGAACCCATTTCTGAAAGTCTATCCTCCAAACAAGATCGTTGCTCAGAAGAGGTGTAAGATGGCAGATTGGTGACAGGAAGGCAATCAAGTTTTGACTTGATCCAAGGTGAGGCTTTTATAAATGATCTAAACATTGTTGTCCTAAAAACCTTAACAAATGCAAATATGGGACCAAAAGTTCTTGATTTCATCGTCCAAACCCAGGGGCATCCCATGTGGAAATAGCTAAGTTTTGCATCTTTTTGGGTTGTCCAAAAGATGCAATGTGGAATAATGTCATTGAGTGGGTTCACAAGAAATTAGCAGGTAGGAAAAGCCACGATGGTCATGTCAGTTTTTCAAAGCATTTCTATTTATTTTTTGTTTTTTTTTTCAAAAAGTGCCTGCAACAGTTGGATCTAAAATAGAACAAATTCAAAAGCACTTCCTATAAATAGGAACTGATATTCAAAAAAAAATTTACTTGGTTGCTTGGGATATCTCTTTTCTCCCCAAAAGATAAAGGGGGTCTTGGTTTTCGGAGAATTCACAGAATGAATCATGACCTTTTGGAAAACCAGGCATGGAATTTCTTTATCCATGAGAACTTGGAATGGATATCTATCGTAAGGGAAAAATATTTACAACACCATTCTTGAAATATCTACAACACCATTCTTTTATTCTTTTATGGATGAGGAAACTCCTCAAACTGAACCCATTTCTGAAAGTCTATCCTCCAAACAAGATCGTTGCTCAAAAGAGGTGTAAGATGGCAGCTTGGTGACAGGAAGGCAATCAAGTTTTGACTTGATCCAAGGTGAGGCTTTTATAAATGATCTAAACATTGTTGTCCTAAAAACCTTAACAAATGCAAATATGGGACCAAAAGTTCTTTATTTCATCGTCCAAACCCAGGGGCATCCCATGTGGAAATAGCTAAGTTTCATTTCGTATGATGAATTAATTAGCTAAGTTTCATTTCGTATGATGAATTAATTTTCCAAGCTGTTAATGCCATGCAGTCCATTCTCAGATCAAGTTTTATCCCAACTTCCCAGGGAAAAGATAGGTCTTTCTGGAAATGCAGTGAGGATGGCAACTTCTCAAACAAAATGACCCATGGGTTATATGACAATTATAATGATCAAGATGAGAAAACAACATCTTTGATCTTCAAATGCGTTTGGCTCAAAAACATTATCTCCAAAGTTGCTCACTTCTCTTGGTTGGTTGTTAAGAACAAAATTTTAACTGCTAACTATTTGATTAAGCATGGAGTCATGTTATCCAACAAATGTTATTTGTGCTACCAAGCTTGGGAATTAGTACAACATATTATGGTTGACTATCAATTTACCTATGATGTTTTTACAGTGCTTTTAAGTATCTTTAGATTTCAATGAGCATGGCCCCATACTATTGCTGATATTTTTACCCAATGGTCTCCTGTGTTTTGCCACCCCATATTAAAGTTTATATGGAAATTTTTTCTCCATCATACCTTATGGCAAATTTGGTTAGAGAAAAATAATAGAGTGTTCAATAATTAGACCAGTGATGGTAGCCAACAAAGCAGTGACGTTCTTTGTCGAGTACACCAACTTAATTCATTGTGACAAACGCCCTGATCTAGGTTTAGAAATGCTTTTGTTTAAAGTTTTTAATATTGCCATTGAAATTTCTAAGCAACCAGTTCACATCAATGACAGGATCAATACTAAGTGGAAACCTCCACCGTTGGGTTGGCTAAAAACAAATTTCGATGGTTCATCTAAAAGCAATCCTGGGGATGTTGGGGCTGGTGGTATAATCTAGTATCACAATTGAAAGATCATCAAGGCCTTCACTAAAAATTTGGGGATTCAATCAAATAATTACGTTGAGGCTCATGCCCTTTGGAGGTGTCTTGTTTTGTGCAAAGATTTTCCTAACCCAATCATATTTGAAGGCGATTCCATTGTTGTGGTTAATCATGCAAAAGTTTCCTCAAAAGCAGGTTGGAATATTCAAAATGTTATTAAGTAAATTCAAGCCATTCTCATGCAACTTTCCTTAAGTACAGTTCAACATGTCTTTCATGAAGCCAACGTAGCTGCTAACACTTTGGCTAATTTGGCAGCAAACCAATCTGATTCCATTGTTTGGGAAGAATGCTTTAAGGAGGATTTAATAAGCATTGTTCAAAAATAAAATGAGCAGGTTTCTTAATGATCATAGAAATGCCAGCAAAGGTATTTTTTTCAATGCCATAAGGTGTTTTGTCAACACCGGTGTCTTTCCTTTCAAGTGTCTTTTCAATACTATTGTCAGTTCCAACAAAGGTGTTCTTTTTAATGCTATAAGGTGTTTTGTAAACACCATATTTATTTTATCTTTGGTGTTTTGTCAACACCATTCCTTGTCCATTTCAGGATCCCACATGTTTCCTTTAAAATTGTGGCCCTTTTCAAAATTGTGGTTTTCATCACAAAGCTATTGTTTTCACCTCTGTGCAAAACCTTCTCCATCTGATGAGTTTGTTAATTCGTGGAATGATGGAATGGTTCATGTTAGAAGGCTTCAAATTGAGTACATGGATGCAAGCTAAAAATATTAATAGTTGTGATGTTGAAGCCTTTCGCTCCAGAATCATCAACCATGTCTCGGGGGCGGCTGACCAACTCCTGGCAGTATTCAATATGATCAAGGAAGCTAGGATCATCTTCTCTCTTAACTTCAAGGAATTGCAGGATCTTTCGACATCGCTCAATGCTCTTCTCGCTCATCAATAGAATAATGCTACTGAAGATGGTGATAAATCCCAATAGTCCTGGATTCTAGGTTAGTGAGATTTTTTAGTTTAGTTTCTATTACTAAACCTTCCCTGTTTTGTTGGGTATATCCATGGTTTATTTTTGTTGTCGAAAAAGGTTATTGGAATTTTGTTTTTTTGTGTTCCCATGGAACTAGCACAACTCTTCTCTTTGTCTATGGGGGTTGTTATGTTTTTGTTTCTTTGGAGCTAGATAATAGCCTTATGTAAATAGGGATTGGGACCCTTCAACCCAATGATATTAATAAATTTTATTACCTACCAAAAAAAAAAGAGACAAAGGGTTTAGTAGCACCTATCACAATGAATATGATAAAATGACTAATGCAAATTCAAAATAAAATATGATTATTGCATACATGAGTCACGATTTGGGTAGCATAGCATTAGCATTTCCTCCCTCCCATTTTTTTTGGTGAAGTGATGGAGTCTTTATAGACCTTTTGGGATTTTGGAGTGAAGTATAGGTGGCAAGCCAAGGCTGCCAAGTGGCAGGTATGAGGTAGGTACCCATCCTGGGTAGTTGTTGTGAGTCGCTAGGGGTGTCTCACTTAACTAGGAAGATGTGGCAAGTGGGTAGGTGCAAGTGGAGTGATGTATGTGAGATGTGGCAAGTGGGTAGGTGGAAGTGGAGTGAAGTGTGTGAGATGTGGCAAGGTGAGGGGTAGTGGTGGCTAGGACATGTGTCAAGTGGGGAGACTGGGTATCCTAGGAAGATTTTACATATTTAATAGTCTAAAAAATAAGATAATGTGTAGGATTTTTATGCTTAAATTTAGACTTAACCATATATTATTATGTACAGTTGTGATGCAATGTGGGTGAAATGTAAAACAATTAATATGCCTAAGTTTAGACATAGGCATATATTTTATTATGCAAAATTATGTGGTGAAATGCAAATGCCTATATTTTGGTGTCTACATACTCTTTTGGTGACAACTACAAATAGGGTACGAGATTGTTGACTCTTTTCACTAGTGAAACACTTAAAACAATTACTCTTGGGTTCTTGGGATACTCCTTAGGATGATTTTTAGGAAAAATAGCCTAAGTACTTCCCCTAGATATGCAATTGGGAATTGCACCCAATCTTGTAAGAGGTTATTAGACTAATGTGGGCATTTATTAAGCACCAAGAATAAGAACCATTTCTTTCAAATATTTATATTGGGATGTGTAGGTCAAATTTTGACTACATTAAAAGTACAAAAAGGAGGTGTGGGTAAATATGACTACATCGTAAAAAGATCAATTTTTTTTTTGAGAAATGGCTAAGTGTTGAAAACAAGGCTCAAAGGTAGGATAATATTGTTCAAAAGCAAAAAATCATGGTCATGGGAGATTTCCTAAAATCCATGATCATAAGAAGGACAAGGGATGACAACATAATAAGGAGAACTATTGTCAAATGTTAAGGTTCTCAAGTCCATGAATTTTCATGAATCCATAGTCAAATTGATCAGAATTTAACTTTTCAGAGTTTTGAGCATGACCACAAGTATTTCTTTGAAAAAATAACATGGTGAAAGGAAAAGTGTATGCTTAACTAAAAAGGAGCATAGTGATGGATGTAAGGGACTCAAAACCATGAAAATCCTTAAGACCATAGTCAAACTAGTCAAACTTTAACTCTTTGGAGTTTTGATCATAGATGCAAGCATTCCTTTGTAAATTGCGTAGTTGTAAGTTTTGAGGTGGAGCCCTCTCAAAAATTATCACTTCCTCTCAACCCATGGAAATGGGAAATATCCCTACCATGGTCAATAAATTCAAAAGACACTTATCTTGGAAAGCGATCACAATTGAGAGCCAATTATGTTCCAAAGAAGTTGAAACCCAAAAATCATGATTTGCCTTGAATTCATGATCAAAATGGTCAAACACCCCCAATTCTAAAAATTGAGCATGGATTTGAGGATAATGATGGATTTAAGGGAAGTTCTCATGATCGCAAGTAAGATCATCCAAAGCAAAAGTGTGAAAGAAGAGACACGACTTTGAGAAGGTCAACCTGATTTGACTATGCAATGTGCCAACTTTGAGTTTGAAAAACTTGATTGCATCCATTCACCTCTAGATCAATGGATGACATTGAATCTTGAAAGAAATTCAAAATATCATAGGATTTTTATCATGGCCACATGACAAATCAAAATAACCAAGAAATTCTAGTGCAATGGAACATGAAGCAGTCAAGAAGCTAAAATGTTTTGAACTAGAAGCTTCTAAAATTATCCAACCAATGGATTTTGGTGCTGAATCTATGGTTACAAGCTATTGCAATAATAGCAGATAACCCAAATTCAGTTCCCCTAAAACCAATTCAAGAAGATATAGTTGGAGGCCACCGATTATAAGCAAGTTGTAAGATATAGTTGGAGGCCACCGATTATAAGCAAGTTGTAGAGAACCAAACTATGTCTAAAGATCCTTGTAATGCTCACAAATAATTATCAATGTAAATTATATAAATAGAGGCTAAAGCCTCATTTTAAAGGGGTTGGATCTGAAGTGTTTTATTTCACTATTGTAATCTCTTCTCAAAATAAAATAAAGAAGAGTTACTTGGGATGTTTGCCTCAAATTTATGATCTTCATTATCTGGTATTAATCTTGTGAAGTCATTTATGTTAATGTTGCTAGGGTAGTCTATTTTATTGATATTGGATTGCTAGCCTAGGGAAATTGGAATGATTCATAATATGAATGTATGCTTCTAGGAATTCATTTATGTTAGTCTAAGTATTGGTTTATTCTACTAATATTGGATTACTAGTATCTTAGATGTTTGGAATGGTTCATATGGTATGCTATGATCTTTAATTGTGAAGAGCATAAATTATGAATGTTGTTAGTTCTAGTGGTTTTCTTACATCTTATTTGTGAGAGGTTGTTGGTAGAAGCCTATGTTGTTAGCTTCATCCATCCATTTTACATTTCATATTTCCTTACCCTTTCTCATCCCTATCCCTAACCTTTTATCATTTCATTTTGAGCTTAAAAGAGTCAATGCTCAGTAGGTTGACAAGGAACCAACCTACTCTAGAGGTTGAGTCAAAGTAATTTGATTCATCCAATATTTGGTTTGGGTTGTAACTAGTGGGTGCTCACCTTCAAGACTAATCATTAGATGATAATTACAATGCATTGTCATTTAGGTATCAATATGAACCACAATAGTTTTTGGCACACCTAGTGGGACAAAAATTTACAGTTCTCACCCATATTTCTTATAGGATTCAGGATATGATGGACAATATTGACCTTATAATAAAATATTGTATGTTCATTTGGCAACTCTATTTCAAGAAAGAACCTATAATTATAAATTTATCATTCCCTAGTTTAAAATTTGGTGGTAAAATTTCATGTGTAGAGGACCATATCCTATTTATAATTTCATTAGGTCAGGTCTCATGGCTCAATAGTACTATCCCTCATGGTATGATCTAGTTCCTCTCACACTTCCAATATTACATGAGATACCTATGGTTGTCCTTAGAAATTTACCTAACTTGGAAGAAAAATAGAAAACTGCATTTGAGCATTATAAAGATATAACTTCTTTATCCTTTGTTTATAACATTTTATTTGAACATGTCATGGTCAAGCTACTAGTTCTATCCTTTAGAGGAAAGTTGTTGTTATGGTATAGGTCTTTAGAGGTCAAAAGTATCCATACTTGGGCATATCTAGTTGGATCTCTCATTAATGAGTTCGACAACTCTAGAGATCCTTTCTTGCTACTTACTAAATTTGCATTCATAAAGAAAAACATTCATGAATTTTTTTTTGACTTTAATATCCATTTCAAGAGAATATGGAAAAGAATCCCCCAAGAATACCAGCCCACCCCCACCCAAGCATATCTTTATTACATTCATGCATTTCCTCCTGATCTAAGTATTCTCATCCAAGTAATCCAAAGAAAAGAGATTTCCCTATATCTTCCAAGAATCCATCCATGCTAAAAATATGCTAATCATAGCAGAGGGAGCACTCCCTCATTTTAACACCCCCTTAGTCATCCCCACATAAAACCCCCTAAGGATTTGGAGTCTTGGCCATTACAAGGACTTTGAAGTAATATTGCTTTCACTACCCAAGAAAGTCAAGTTCAAAAGGTGCATGGAGTGGAAATGATGATCTAGGTATTAAGGAAATATGAAAAGGGAGAGGAGGAAAATTTCTCACAAATATGAGTAGATAAATTCATTGGTTCTAGGCATCGACGTTAATAGTTCCATCATAGTGGTGAATTACAATACATTGGTGTCAATTTTGGTAGAAAGGGGAAATAAGATAGAATAAGGATAGGTTGATATTTCCTAAAATCCCACCATATGAGAATATCTAGGTAAAATATTCATATTAAAATGGTTTGCTAAAGTCATCATTGGAGAACACTATGATAGCCTTCAAATTTCCAATCTGTTAGCAATCCCAAGAAATGATAGAAGTCACAAATAGCCAATAAGAGAACAAAATTGAGGAGCATTTTAGATGCAAATCCCAATGGTGTAATCTCTAAATCAAAGAAGAATTAGATCTTATCAAATACTATATTTTCTAGCTATGACCTTGGAAGAGAGATGGAGAGGAAAAAGTAATTCCAAATCCTATTCAAATACTCTATACTTCCTCAATAAGGTTTGAGGGAGGATTATTGGAACCATAAGAGGTAAACTTGGTTGATCTTTCTTTAGAAAGATTAAGGGAAAGAGGTGATGAAATTTTAGGAGGTAGATCCCTAGACCTTAAAAAAGTATCATTGTGTTCTATTCTATTTACCATTCTCTGGAAAAATGCATATTACACAATTGTATAGTTGATCCAAGAGAAAAAAATTTAGGTATATCGCTAAATATTTTTAAATATTTGAGATTGACTATGGATGTGAAAAAACTAGAATGGCTATAATTCAAATAAATGTGAGTGAAAAGAGTAGGAATATTGAAAGAGTTTGTGATGATGGTATGTAGGCACCCAAATTTGGTCATCATACATGACATAATGGTTGTTGATATCCCTCCATTATTCGGTATATGTTTGTTTGAAGGTCACCTTGGGCAAGCTAGAGGATATCTCAATCAAGAGCTAAACCAGTTACATATTCATGGATTCAAGAAAGTAATAAGCATACCTAGCTAGGGCCTTCACTCCTTCCTCATTATAAGATATGGACAATAAGAATTGAGTTCGATAAGGGGATTTTATTATGGGAAAATCTTAGAAATAAACAATTCTTCACATTCAAAGATGAATTAGTCAAAATATCCTCAATTATTTTCAAATCAAAGGTCATAGAAAAACTCTACAATAATTTCTATCTCCGACTAGTATTCAAATAATCTCATATTCCTTTATTCCTATGCAAATAATCAAGAAGAATTATCAAATAAAAGCCATAAGGGTGAAGCAATATATCAAATCCAATTATGGATAGAGTAGTATCTTCAAAGAGTTACAAAATTCAAAATACTCAACTATGAAACACTCAATGGAGACTCAAATGTTATAAGACTCATGCCTAACTAGAGCATAGAATTTCTAGATGAAAAGAAAAAGTTAGAATGGTTCCAAGATAAAACTAAAAACCTCTACGAGTTGTCAAATGAGAAATACAAATAAAAATATAAATATAGTACTATATGGTCTAGACATTGTAGATTTACTGGATAGATCTGGAAAAATATTTGAGGCCAAGCGTGGGCAAACATGCCATATTTTTGTGTACATAGTCAATAGGTAGATAAAAGTAGTTGATTACATCTATAATGAGTAAGTAGAGCAAGCTTATGTGTGAGCATGATCCTTACATCACCATGTACATATACTTGGGAAGAATAAACGAGGAAAGTTATAAAAGCAACCAGGTCTCAAGTTGAGTAAATAGGTACACAAGAGGATTGAAATCTTGGAGAATAAAACACAAACATTGCTATAGTTGTTAGACATTTCCTAAAGCACGATTTTCTTCCCTTCTCAAATTTTATTTTTATAAGGTGTATTCCCCCTTCCCCACCCCCACACCTCCCTCATTATCATCCAAACTATGTGGCCCAGTGGACAAAGGTATATTGGCTCAAGAATAATTGAAAGTATACTCAAAGAGCTAATATGAAATGGGTGAGACTGGTATAACTCCTCTCTAGAGGGCTCATATAATCTCCATTATCTATTTAGCCTCACTAGGCCTTTATCCCAACTCTATCATCCTTTTCTTTTGTTCCTCTAGTTTAGCTTCATTTTATTTGAACTTTGCAACAAGGCAATCCTGCTCAACCTTCAAAATTTTCACTTCACTTTATGATTTTCTAAGAAATTGTTTGGTCTTTTTTAATTACGTCTCCTTAGTGGTTAGCTTCTTAATGAACTATATCCATCTTGTAAAATAGGCAATGATTGTTAGGAGCCATTGGTGACCTTCATTGGAGTGTGGGTTAATGGTGCCCATAAAATCAAGTCCCCATTGGAATAAAGGTTTGTCAGCTATGATAGGCTTGATTAGTATGGGATATTTTAGTTCCTTTAGGTGAATTTTTTTAATTTATCACATGCTCTTACCCATTGATGTCCATAATTAAACATAGTGGGCCACTAATACTTGGATCTCGTGGATCTGAGTAGTGCCCCTTAGAGAAACCTTATTGAAGTTCTTATAATAATAAATCTATTTGTCTTGTTTCTACACACCTTAAAAGAACACCATAAAAGTTTATATAGAAAAAAACTTCTTCAACGAGGGTGTAGTATGCATTGTATAGCCTATATTCCATTCTTTGCATTTGGTTTAGGTTCAATAAGTATTGGTTCTACCGTATGTAATTTTATCTGGTCCTATACCTAGTTCCCATCCTATTAAAAAATGATAATAAGTGACTTATTTTCCTCCTTAGAATATTATATGTCCTATGCTAGTATTTAGGACAACACTCTACCCTTGATCAACTTTGTTTTTTTGATATCAATATTATATTCAAGAATTTACGTGACCCATCCACTCTCTTCTCACTAGTCAGTAATACTAGGTATGGTTGACTAAGGTAGGCTTGGATTTTATAAAACAAGTCAATCATTAAAAGTCTTAACGACATGATTTAGGAGTTTTACCCCTAATAGCTAAGGCATGAATATTCTATTAGGTACTCTAGCTCAGGAAACTTGCAATAGAGTGATGACATGAAAATATGTCATGATTAAATTAACTTTTAATTTATGTTTGTATACAAAAATGCATAGATGACGATTTGAGTTTTAATTTATTTTTCCTTTTAAATTAAATGAAACATTGGAATTGCTTTTAAAATAAGTTTATTTTTTTTCTAACTGTAGCAAATTTTCAAGTTTTATTTAAATTTTAAAATATATATTATTTTCTAGTTTTATCTAGGATTTTTTGATGGTTTTACAAACTCTACATTTTTTGACAAGTTCTAGTGTTTTTTGGCAAGTTCTAGGCATGGAGTTGTAGGTCAAATTCATGACCTCATTCTCAGTGTAAGAATTTAAACTTTTTCTTTTGAAAAATTGGCTAAGAGTTTTAAAAGTTTGAGGGGCTACACAAAGTTATGGTGAACAAATTTAGGGGCCCTTCATTGATGATGTGAGAATAGCATTACAAAATCCTAGAAATGTGCATTGTGAAAAAAATTAGGATGCTCAAAGTAGGAGTGTTCAAGATCCAAATAAAAAAATTCAAGCATTCCTTAATAGTGACATCAACACCCCCAAACCCAAGCTTGACATATCACAAGAAGAGTAGATGCCCAAAGTTAGGATGGATAAATTCAGGCACTTTTAGTAATTGATATTAGCAAAAGTGAAACAGGACCCGAATTCATGCAAGAAAAAGTGCCCAAGGCTAGTTGCACAAATTTGTGATGAATAAAACTAGGAGATGTAAGGTCAGACCTCTTTTGGTGATGATGTAAGCATCTCCACACCAAAGCTTAGGATAGTACAAAAGGAATAAGATGCATAAAATTAGAGAATCCATTTCACAATCCAATATGTAAGAAGTCAAATTGCATTAATTTGGGTGCCCTTTGATGATTACACCATTGCCTCCTAGACAAGATCCAGGATTGTACAATGAGAAACAATGCGTGAAACAATAATGAACAAAAGCAGGGTCCATCTTGAAGTGACTTCATCAAAACATTCACAAGATCTGGTTTTGTTCTAAGAATCTCTACAAGCAAACTGATGAGCCTAACTTTAGAATAGGTGCTCACAAAATATCTCTTTCAGACCTACAACCACCCTAGTTCCCTCTAGTTCCAAGTAACAATATTAAAAGCATGAAAGTGATAGTTCTAACATAATAGTTATAGTAATTCAACCACTTGTAGCAAACAATTGCATATCAATGGAGTAAATTATAAAAAAATTCAAATTCAAATGTAAAATAAAATCTGAAGTAGCCACCTTAGCATCTTGATCATAACATGCTTGTAATTGATTGTAAATCTTCTATTGTAATTTTCAAACACCTCTAGTTGAAGGGCTAACTCTATAGTATTTATTTTGATACTTCCTATGTAATCTTGCTACCAATTAATTATAAGTGATAGTTTTATGGCCTTCATTGATATGTGATTATAGCTTTTTATGAATGCATCTTTGTTTTAATTCATTTTTGATACACTTTTATGTTTAGTATATTTTGTTAAAGACTATTCATTTAAGTCTATGGAATGAGCATATAATTGAAGTTGAATGAATTTGTATATACAGTTTACAATAGTTTGTCTATTAAGTATCCTTTAAATTGATTGTTTTATCTCATTATATAGTAATATCCAATGCTATTACACTATATCTTATCCACTTTTAGCTTAAAACTCTAAACCCTTTCTTCTTATCAACCTTCCTATATTTTTACCTTTAGCTTAAAACCCATGTTTTAATTACAAAAACTCTAAGGATATGACCTTATCTAAATTTTGAGTCAAGAGAATTCTCACTCATCCAATCAGTCTGTTGGGAAAATTATGGGGTGCACTCCTAATCCATAGACTAGGTAGATTTTGTACCAATAGTTTATTTTTTTGGCATGCCTTATGGGATGAATTATGATAATTTATTCACCTATCTAATTTAGATAATAATCTTGGTGAAGTTCTATCATAAAAGATCATTGAAATTATTTTCACCTGGCGACTCCACTGATTTATAATAAAATTGCAAAACGCAGTTGTTATCATATTTTAGCCTATGTATTTACTTTGTTTTGGATGTTGACAAGATCTGCAACTAAGAAATTAGAGAATCCCCCACCATTTCATGATCTACCTATGTTCAAATAAAGGTGAACTAAGTCTCTACTCCTATAATATTGGTCAAAAAGTATAGATCCCACATTCTCTAACTCTTTTGAGTCCTCAACAATGTATACTATCGAAGCCATAGCTCACAACGAACAATAGGTCCCTCAAAATTTCCCTAAATGGAACACCATCAGACCATTAGGTATAGCACATGTTAATTAATCCCTCAATTAGTTCTTAAATCCCTTCCTACCTATGATGGTATAGGCAAGATTGCCTATGAACATTGTCAAGATTCGATCTCATTGGCTGCAATTCATAACATACAGGAGGAAGATATTATGTCTAGTATTCTCGCCTTATATTTTAGATATAAGATCCTACACTTCTATAAAACCTTAGAATATGTAACTATTTATTAATGGGCTTATTTTTAAAGACATTTTGTCAAATAATTCAAAAATTTGGTAGACCCTTTTTCACTCCTCACCCAGTTCACAATCATTCAACAACATCCTCAAGAAATTATCATAGATTTTAATTTTAGGTTCAACAAAACCTGGAAAAATATTCCTTAAGATATTATACCTCTTGGACCTCTGGAATATATATACTATATCAAAGCATTAGATCCCAACCTAGGACTATAAACATAGGAATCCAATATAACAAATTTTTCCCAATTTTACCAAGTAGCTATCACTACCAAGAATACATTAATCTCTATAGGAAGGTTACCTCCTAGAGTTGTGATGTCATACTTTTTAGAGATATTCCAACCTACTCAGCAGAAGGAGAATCATGTAACTCCAATTACAATTACACATATCCCTCTAGTTGCTCCTATAACTGCCCCAAAAGCATTGCCCTTGATACCTACTCTACTAGACTTACCAACACTAAAACCAAAGGAATATTTGATAATGATAGAGGTTTTGTCTACCCTAAAGATATTAAATAATAAGCTAACAATTATTGAAAATAGGGAAGTAGAAAGATACCATCCTAGGATATTTACTTATGTTGTCAAGGATTAAATGGCTTCCACCAGTAATACCACAAAAAGTTGATAATAGTTGTCATGATCATAAAATGGAATTAATTGTATTAGAGTGAGAAGGTCATCCTTGGTGCATAGTGTGTAGTGATCCTCATAATACTAAAACTTGTGTTATATATCAACATTAGGCTCAGTTGGCAATTGCAAGAAAATTTTGAGAAAGCATAGAAAGGTCAGATGAATATGCTATGGGAACCAAAGCAAGTTATGATCACTTAGGATCCTTTGGAAGAAGAGTGTATATCAATGTTAACCAGGTCTAATAAAATGCCACTACAAGTAGATCCATAGAATTTATGGCTATTTCAAGTCTTATATCAAACTCAAAAACCCAAATAGTATACATTGCATGATATCAATAAAGCTCCATCCTAGCCATAGCCAAGAAAGGTTTCTACAACCCAAAACTATAAAAGGAGCAATCAAAATTAAAACAAACAGAAAAAGAAAAAGAGACTCTATTCAAGTCAAAATATCAAGCCCAAAATAAGCTCAAATACCCTTCTCTAACAAACAAGAAAAGGATATAATCCACTCAAGAATACAAGGGGAGGTTCGATGAACCAGAAAGAAAAGAAGAAAAGAAATAGGTAGAAGCATCCAGTTTCAACAATGTTGAAGAACTTAAGAAGACTCATTTCAAAGCAAGTGTGTATGACACCTTAATGATATTGGAATATATTACATTATTTGGTACATGCCAATGTACCACCTTGGGTACATCTTTAGATTAGGAGTTTGTTTAGTATTTACTTTATGCAATGTAATAAATGCACAAGTGTTAGAATGTGCATAGTACTTGATGATGTAAATGTGCATGTAGTCCATGTGTACATGAGTCATAGAATAATAATATGAATGGTCATAGGTAGTTGAAATACCAAGAGATATATCTCTTTATATATGCCTTTGATATAGAGAGAAGCATATTGAGAAGCATATAGAATAGTAGAGAATAGACAAGAGTAGAGAGCGTAGATACAATGTAGAGCATGCATGACTTATGGAGTATTTGAGACCTCCATTATACAACATTGTACTATTTTTGTGATATTTTGTTAATGGCAGCACAAGTTTCTTATAATTTTTCATTGATATTTTTGTGACATTGATTCCACTAGTTTGACAAATAAACTAGTGAAGTTCATTATCTTTAGATTTCAAGAATTTTTCATTATCATTTCTAATACTTTGTTGCAAATAAGAGTTAATTAAAATAAATTTGAGAAACTTCCTACAATAGTTAGGAAGAATATCTTCTTTGGAATTGATCTAATACTTGAAGAAACAAGTTGAATATTAAATATTGAGAAGAGAGAAAGAGGCCAAAGGAGCCCTATTGATGATTGAAGGAAGAGGATACGTAAGAGAAAAAATTCCCATATAATATTGGATATTGGGTAGTAAGGAGACCCAAGAAGGAGGTTCCCATAGAAGATTTAATATTGTAGATTGTAGATTGGAGAAAGTAGAAAGCAACTCTAGAAGGAGGAGACCACAAAAAGATGTCTCATTGAAGAACTTATAGATTTGGAATATAGAAGATTGAATATTGAAGATATAAGAGCATTAAGAAAATTCCCATTGAATATTTGAGAAGTTGTGGAATTTGAAGACCCAAGAGAAGATGTCTCAAGCAAACTCAAAAGAAGAAAGAAGAAGAAGGCTAGAAAAGCCCTACTAAAATTTTGAAAAAGTGGCCAATAAAGGAGATCTGAAGAAAGCTCAAGAAAGAAGAATAAATAAAGGAGAAGCTCTAGATAAAGAAGAATTTGGGACAATTTTTGCCATCCAACAACAATCCCAAAAGGAAAAATGATTTGGCAAGAATTTTTCCGCATTTTGGAAAGGATTCTTGAAGACCTCAAGATAGTCATATTATTGAGAAGGAGGCCGCTAAATAGGCCAACTTTGAAGTCAGAATTTGATAATATCTAAGGAGGAGAAAGAAGGTAGAAGAGGCCACCAATTTGAGAAATTTGAATGCTGATTTGCAAAGGATAAGAGTGATATTTTCATAGTAGAATTTGAAGAGTCACATGATAAAAAATTGAAGGTGGCATAGAGCTAAAAATTGGAGGAGTTTCCTAGCAGATTCGAGAGAGTTAATGATAGAAAAATGAAGGAGGAATTCGATGTATTAGAAGCTGAAAATTACAGATTTTAAGACATAAGAGGGAAGTATTTTGGGTAGTCCTAATAGCTGCAAATTTTAGAGTCCAAGAGAACAAAGTTGGAGGAGAATTGGAGCCACAAAAATCAGATTTTTGGATAGCAAATTAAAGGCTGAAAGGCTGAAAATTTGAGCAGTAATTAGAGATGCAAAATCAACAAGTTAAAGGCAATAATTAAGTATAAATGATATCTTCAAAATCTTCAAATCTGGGGAAGCAAATAGGTGAACCAAATCACCAAGAAAGCTTGCTACAAAGGAGGCCAAAATAAGGTTTGAAAATTGGTGTTATTAAATTTTTTTATCCAAGTATTATTTAAGTTTCTTGAAAACACCATATTAGAGTTATTAAAGGTAGCAAAAGGATTTTAATTTAAAGGTCTTCAATTCAAGAAAATAGGTAGCATTATTATTTTGAAACCTACAAAATACATCAACACAAGGTAGAGTTAAAATTTGCTTGAAAGGAGTAATAAGAAGAAGTAGATAATGCTTAATGCATGTTATTTTTGAGAGCTATCAAAGTGCAATATTATTAAGCAAGAGGAGAATGTATAGTGCACAAGAACAAGGTTGAGTTAGAGTGTCCAAAGACACCATAAATCATAGGTAAAAGTTGCAGCAAGTCTTGGTGAAGAGAAGCCACCAAAGGAGTAGTAAAACCACCAAGAGAAAGAGGAGGCACCACCATATTAAAACAAAAAAAGGTCATTTGATAAATACAAGAAGGCAAGCTACAAAAGGAGACTTAAAAGGTCTCAAAATTTTGGTGCAATAAAGGTATTTTATCTAAGTTTAAAATAGATTCATTTCTAGTTTTTAAAAGCACCATATTTGGTTTTTTAAAAGTAGCAAAAGAAAGGCAAGAGTTGAAGTGTCTAAAGATACCAAAGGGGCACAAAATTTGTAGCCATTAGTGGTAGAATCACCAAGTGAAAAAGGAGAAGCCACAAAGTGAAGAAGAAAGAGTCGAATAAGTGCTCAAAGTTGGCATATTCAAGGTGTCTAAAGACACCAAATAGGGTGCTAAAACTCCAAGAAGGTAACACCCACATTGGATCAAAACCTGTAGCAAAAGAAAGAAGAAAAAAATAATATAAGGATAGAGCTAAAGCAAGGACAAAGATGCAAGTCTTAAGGAAGAAAAATAAAACAAGTAACAAAGTTTTTACCTAGGTAAAGAGGCTTGTATATTTGGCATAACAACAATGAAACAACCACAAAATAAGAAGTGTTTAAGTACCACCAAAGTAGGAACCACCACTGTTGAAGAGGAGAATCCATCGAAGGAGAAGATCCACCACCAAATGTTGGAAATGAAGAAGTGCTCAGTAGTTGCAAAAGGAAGACCAAACAACCTAGGTTGAGTGCCATGTGGCACGTAAGGAAAAGAATATAGTCAGGTATGAAGAGCCCAAACCATTAACAGAGCATGCATACTAAGCATTCAAGGTCAGAGAACATTGAAGAGGCAAGAGGAGGACAATCAAAAGTTGAAAAGAGCACCATAAAAGGAAGAGCAATAAATGTAGTGAAAAAATATTTCCAAGCATTTAAGACTAAGAGGAGAACATGGCCCAAATTAGCATGAAAATCACAATAAAAAAAGTAGTAGACCAATATGCAACACCTCATATCCAAGGAGGTATATTAATATTCAAATATTATTTGCATATTCATTAAGGTTAAGGAGGCATAAGGTTTATCAATTCTAAGGTTAAGTTTAGTTAATTAAATGCATGGATATATAAGGAAATAAATTGGTAAATTACAACCTTAGATGATTTATTGATTGATTAGAAGACTATTGAAGTAAGGAGAATATAACTTGAGAGCTTTCTAAAACTGCATTATTTAAAATTCAAGTATTGAAATATTTGCAAATAATTTAACTAGGAGGAATAAGGTTTTCTACATTGAAAGTGAAACATTAAATTTGCAAATATCCTTTATTTTCTAAATTTCTAATTAGGGAGATATAAGGAGTTCAACACCAACTAAATATTTTGAAATTTAGAAACCTTACTATTAAAAATTGAAGCACTACATTAAGTTATTGAAAAGTTGGAAAACTACATTGGAATTAGTCTCTTACTCAAATTAATGAGACATAAGGAATCCAACTTAAAGGTCTTGAAAATAGAGAATCTTATCAAAGTTGAAAGTGCATTAAAATAATTTCTAGCTTTCTATTTACAAATAAGGAGAAATACCATGAAGAATACTAGTTGAACATTAGGAAGACAAAATGGATTCAACTCAAAGAAAATTAAGAAAGCTAAGCATTTTATCAAGACCACATTATATTAAAGGATTAGTAAAATATATAAGGTAGTCTAAAAATATCATCATGACAACAAATAAATTCATTCTTACAAAATCCTAACTTCTTAAAGTACCTAATTACTCTTCATGAAAAAATAAAGTGAGGTCAATATTGATAGTTGAAAATATTTAGGGTGTTTTTAAAGGAGAAAAAACTAAACCTACTATAGAGGATAGAGATATTTAAAATTTTTAAGAAGATGAAGCAAGAGAAATCATGATAATAACATTTGCAATTATAAATGAAATACAACCCTACATTAGTTCAAAAACAACTTCTATAGAAGTTGGAAAACCTTAGCCAAGATATTTAAAAGAAAGAATAAATCCACTATCTTCAAACTTTAATCTCAATTGCATTCTCTAAAAGTTAATAAAAATGAAAGTATAGAATATTTTCTAAGGAGAGTAGCAGATATAAAAGAAAAATTATTAACCTTAGGAGAAAATATTGAAAACAAGTTTCTTGTTCAAGTAATCCTAAGAGCACTTCTAGAAAGCTACAAGCATCTAGTTGCATCTTTACAAATTCGAAGTAAAGATATATCATTTGATTAGTTGGCCAATATCCTACAAGAATATGAGATGGAAAATTTACTAAAATATGAAATGACTAACAATGTATTAGTCTCAAAAGATAATCCAAAAGTAAATGTTGCTTCATTCTCAAAGCGAATATCAAAATGGAATAATAGATATTGTCAAGTATGCAGAAAGAAAGGACATAGTACCAAATATTGTAGATTCAATCCAAGAAATTAGTATCAAAGATATCAAAAAAAAATTGGAATCCAATCAAGTAGGCCATTCCAATTAAGACAATATCAAAATCAATATAATCCACATCAGCAATAATTTTAGCATCCATATACTCATCAGAATCAATACAATCATTATCAACTACAATATAGAGAACGAAAACACAAAGGACTTAATTCAAGAGATTTAGGAAGTTCAAAAACTGGAAGAACCTACAAATGAAGATGAAGTTAAAGCTCTTTCAACAAAAATAGTATTTTATGAAGATAATAATTATTAACTTGATTTGGATATTGACAGGGAGAAAAATTAAAACAAAAAAAAAGAGCTCAAGTTCCAAAACCAGGATGAAGATCATATTGAAGACTAAAGTCTTCAATAAAAAATAATGCAATACAAGGGGGTGTTGGAATATATTACATTATTTGGTACATGCCAATTTACCATCTTGGGTACATCTTTAGATTAGGATTTTGTTTAGTATTTACTTTATGCAATGTAATAAATGCATAAGTGTTAGAATGTGCATAGTACCTAATGATATAAAAGCACATGTAGTCCATGTGTACATGAGTCATAGAATAGGAAGATGAATATTCATAGGTAGGTGAAATGCCAAGAGATATATGTCTTTATATATAGGCCTTTGATATATAGAGAAGCATAGTGAGAAGCATAGATAATAGTAGAGAATAGAGATAAGTAGAGAAAGTAGATACAATGTAGAGCATGTATGAATTATGGAGTGTTTGAGACCTCCATTATACAACATTGTACTATTTTTGTGAGATTTCATTAATGAAAATTTTATGAGTTATTGCAAAATTTTCTTATAAGTTTTTCCTACTTATTATATTGCCATTATCATATAGTTAATATTGCATGCTCATTTTAGTTCTTGTGGTTACATTTCCTTAAATATATAGCATCAAAAGCTAACAAATGATCCTTGGACAGATTGATTTACTTAGAGCTTCATTAAAAACGACAAACTTAGGAGACAAGTCAAATTCAAAATATAATATTGCTCAAGATTTGATAACCCCAAGGGACCACCACATTTTTGCATGTTCCTAAGGATGGAAGGGGGTTGCATATTAATTGTATAATTGATTCCAAAGTTGTGACTATTGTTATGCCTAAGGTATTATGTGAAGCTATGGGTATGGAGTATACTCACCCATGTCCCAAATTTTTAGATGGTAGTCACATCAAACTTTTTGGGAGTTATCAAAGATGTTCCAATGACACTACACAAAGCACCATATATTATTGTGATTCAATAAGTGGTAGTTGAAGAACACAAGCTTATACTGAGAGGGGGGTGAACAGTATAAGACCACTTTTTACTTTTCTTTCCCAAACAATATTATCCAATATATCAATGGCAATATCAACAAAAGTAATCAAAGCAATGCACAAATCATCACACACAATAGAGACACCAATTTAATGTGGTTCACCCAATGTGGGCTACTCCACGGAGAAAATATTTCACTAAAATTTTCTCAACAAATCTCTTGGGAATCCTTCCCTATTACAATATTTATGGACCTCTATCCAAAGGAGACACCAATCCCCTAATCAAGTTCGTGGATACCTATCCACAGGAGACACTCTTTCCCCTTTTTTGGTTCATGGATCTCTATCCACAGGAGAACTCCTTCTCCTCTGCTCTGGAATGGTGATCCTCTAGAAGACTACTACCTCCACTGCACTAGCTTGTGGATCTCTCTCCATAGAAGACCTTTGTCCTCACTCAGAAGACCTTTATCCTCACTACCCTGGCTAATGGATCTCTATCCACTAGAGACTACTATCCTCTGCTCTATCACCTCCAAAGCTTGCTCTCAGCTCTGCTCAATCTCTGTCTCAAATCTACACTAAACATTGTCCTTCGGTCTAGCACAAATTTGCTCACAATTCTATCTTTGGTCTGGCACAAATCTACCCTCAAATCTGCACCAAACTCTCCTTAAATATATCCTCAAATCTATCCTCAAGCCTTAACACAAAGCTTGATCCAATCACAAATCAACTCATCTCTAGATCTGCCCCAAGCCTTAACTCAAAGCTTGAACAAATCAATCAATCAACTCTGCTCTCAAGTCTTCTCAAAGACTTGCCTCAAATCTATCCACAAGTCCTCTCAAGAACTTGCTCAAATTGCTCTCAAGTCTTCACCAAGACTTACCTCAAATCTGCTCAACAAGTCCTCCCTAGAACTTGTCCAATATGCTCAACAAGTCTTCACCAAGACTTACCTCAAAATCCCCTCCCTCCTCTCAAATCCCTAACTTTCATCTCCAATTTCACTTGCTCAAATATTCTTAAGTCCACTAGAACTTACTCAAATCTGCTCCACAAGCCTTCACAAAAACTTACCTAAAATCTATCCTCAAGTCCACTCTAGGACTTACTCAAATCTGCCCACAAGATTTCACCAAAAGCTTCAAATCTATCCTTAAGTCCATCTAGGACTTACTCAAATCTGTACTTAAGCTTTCACAAAAGCTTACTAAACTCTATCCTTAAGTCCCCTCTAGGACTTACTCAAATCTGCTCACACTAGCTTTCACAAAAGCTTATTCAAATCAATTGCAAAACTTGCATACAAAACTCAACTTAATCTCTTATAGAAAACCTCTTCAATACCACAAACAAGTTTCACTCAGAATCTTGTTTAACCACAGAAACATATAGAGAATGATTAGAGACTCAATATGTTTCACACTCACAAAACACTCAATCACTTTCAAACTCTCTTTCAAATCAATTTAAAATAAAGAACAATTTGTTTCACAGAACTTGAACTATCACCCCAATGCATTCAACCAATAATGCTCATCCAACTTCACTCAACCATCCACTCAATGAAACACAACTTGCTTTCAAACCCTAACCAAGTGTTTCACTATACTTCCAATAACTCACACTATGGAACTCAAACCTTGACTCAAGATGATTCCAAATTCACATAACAATGATACTCATGATCTTTCACAAACCCTAGTTCAAGATAGTTCTCAACTTCACATAACAATGATACTCATGATCTTTCACAAACCCTAGTTCAAGATAGTTCTCAATCTCACATAACAATGATACTCATGATCTTTCACAAACCCATATCAAAAATTCTCAACTTCACATAACAATGATACTCATGGTCTTTCAACATCCATAAATCATGCACATTAAAACTCACTCAACATTTCCAACAATGCTTACCAAACAATCCTTTTCACTCCAACTTTGCATTTCACAACATTCAATCCAACAATATTTCACTCACAAGGAAGATGTGCCCATACCTTTTGTTTTGATGGAGATATACCTTCAAAACCTATCTTAATCACAATCAAATCCTCTTTGCCAATTTCAAGGTTAGATAGAAACAACCTATCTCAAAATCTCCACAAATATCCTCCTCAAAAATTAATTCACCATTACAAAAATTAACAAGACTCAAGTACACCTTATTATCTCCAAACTTATCAAAATATCTCTCAACACATAAAAATCAATTTCCTTTATAAACTCCAAACTATTCAATGCATAGAAGACCAAGTTCCTTTATAACACCTTATAAACTTCCCATAAAATAATATTCAATCCTATAAAATTAAATCCTTTTTCAACCCTTATTACTCCAACCTTTATTTATTTTTCAAAGCACAAAATAATATAAAATATCAAATACCCTTATGACTCCCTACTTTCACCAAGGCGCTATCTAAAACTCATGTGGCCTTAATGCATATGAGCTTCCCAACCTTGGCGCAAATTAAAACTTAAATAAAAAATATAATGCTTACCTTATACACCTTGGCCCACATGCAAAATTAATAGTGCACGCCTTGGCTACACTTTGAACCCGTGACCTTGCTACCACCGTTGCGCTCTAGCCGAAGCTAGGTAGCCATTGGGCCACATGCCCACACAAGCACTAACACCAACACACTCCTCCTTGTTACCTCTGCAAGTTTTGGTGAATGAAAACAAAATGACTTCCCTCTCAAAATGACTATGCGGGGATTTGAAACCCCAACCTCTGCCCTACGAACGTCTTAACTCTGCCTTGGCCACCAACTATGCTAACTAGCATTATGGATACGCTCTAGTCACACCACATGCATTTAATCATTCGTATGCCCTCCAAAGCCTTTAGAAATGTGAAGTCTCTTCTTCCTCACAACAAGCAGCGCACGATATTAGCTTAGACTTTGGTATTCAAAAATGCATGGATGGGGTTAATTAAAAAATTAACTCCCCTTTATATATGCATTGCCTTTTGCGCTCGACGTCGGCTTTAATTCAAATTTAAAAATTTGAATTAATAAATTAATTTATAACCTTTAACTTTGGCGCCCAAATTTATTTAAATTAAAATTTTAACCTTTAGGTTAAAATATTTTAATTTAAATAAATTAAATTAAATATTTTGCAAACTGCTCAATGGGTCTTTCGAGGAATAAATTATTTTTAATAACTCCTTGGACCTATTTTCTTCATCTCATCCTTTTGCCTGAAATATTATAATATTATTATTGCCTTTTAAACCTGCTTCGCCTTCCTTGGGACTTCAACCTTTTAGGCCACTTTAGGCATATAATATTAAAAATAAATATTATATCCTATTCCTTTAAACCTCTTCCTTACCTTTTGGAAAAACCACTTGATGACATTAATGATGATGAAACTGAAACAACAAACTCTTGACAACTCTTGACATCAATGACAACAAATCTTGCTCAAATTTCCAACAATCTCCCCCTTTGTCATTGATGGCAACCCATTTTCCTTTAACCATTTCTTTTACCTTTTTCTACTTATCCTCCTGAGAAACTACTCCCCTTGACTGAATGCTCTCCCCCTAACTCAAATCTCTCCCCCTTTGACATCAATGGCAAAGCACCACCTATGGGGCTTGGGGCTAAATATAAGACTCTTAGCTTAGCCCCTCCCCCACCTCCTCTCTTTGAGGTGGTTAATTTTGGGGTGGGAGTATCTCTACTCCCAGCATACATTGATCTTTACCTTTGTCCACCTTCTTCCTCAACTGATCCTTCTGATTCCTTTGAATATTCTTGTTCATGCTTGTCTCTAGAAATTTTTCTCTACACCACTTAGCTATATGCCCAACATTATTGCACTTATAACACTTAATGTTGTGATTCCTTGAAGGTGCAAATATCTTGAAGTTCCTCCTGGTGAAGCCATATCCATTCCTATCATGAACCCTACAATTAACTGCCTTATGACCAAACTGATTACAAGAGTAGCAATACCCTTGAAAGAGATGCCCATTTCTAAAATTTATATTGATGAAACCATATCCCTATCTTTCATGTGTCCTACACTATGTAGCCTTGTGACCAAACCTGTGACATGAGAAGCAACGTCCATTGAAGAAACCTTGCCTTGACCCCATTGGTCTCTTAGTCTCTTCTACCCTATGTTGTTTCATGTTCCATCTATTCCTCATTTGTGCATTGTTCCTTTCCTTGTTGAACTTTCTATTTTCCAACTTATCCTTAGAAGTCTCACTTTCTATTTCACTCTCTTCTTCTAAAGCTTCTTCTTCTTTGGAGCTTGAGATTGACTCCTCTCCTTATTCTCTATGTTCCTATTCAAAACCAAGTCCTGTCTTGTTTGATGAAGATCTTTGTACCTTGATAATCTTATCCAAGGTCTTTGAGCTTCTCCCAAACCTGTGTAGCTTGTCTTTAGACTCTTTTACTTCCTTCCTTAGTGAAGCTACCTCATGCTCTAATCTCTCACATTCTAAAACCTTTGCCTCTAACCTCTCTTTAAATCTCCTTGTCTTAGCTATTGAGTTGGTTAGATCTTCTATAAGCTTTCCTTTCTCTTCATCACATTCTTGAAATTGAAGCTTGAGTTTTGAGTTCTACTTTCTTACCTTTCTTAATTCATTAAGAGAAGAAATAAGCTCACCCTCAAGATCAACTTCTCCTTCCTTTGATTCTGATTCTTCCTCTACCTTTTTATCATCAAGATCATCTTCATTCCTTTCTGATTTATCTTCAATAGAAGCACTTCCTTCTTCTTCTATTGCCATAAGAAGACTTTCTTCTTCTGGACCTTCAAGAGCATCTTCATATTCATCTTCACTAAAATTGAACCCATTCCTTGTACAATTATCTTCAAGATGACCAAAGTTACCACACCTAAAACACTTGAGAATTATTGGTGCCCTTTTTCTAACATCTTCTTTTTCTACTGTCAGAAATAGAATTTCTTCTTCTTCATTATCTGAGGACCTTCCATCACTATCACTTGAACTCTTACCTACCTTATCTGCATAAAAACTCTTCTTATGCCTTTGGAAAAACTTCTTTCCTTGCTTGCCTTGTCCATCCCTACTTTTCTTTTGATACATGTGTTTTCCTGTTTCCCTATTCTTATGATCCTGTTTCTCTTCATCACTGCTATTTCCAGCTTCTGGACAATCAGATGCATAGTGACCATATTTACCACAATTAAAACACTTAACTGATTTTGTACCTTTATACTTTCTTGTGTCCTTGTTCCTTCTGCCATAGTTTTCTTCTTTCAACTTTTACACTTCTTACCCTTTGTCTTCTTTGTAACTTTGAAGGTTGCTTCTTTCTGGGGAATAGGCTCATCTTTTATTCTCATCTCAAAAGCTGTGAGAATTCCATGTAACTCATCCCTTGTCAAAATTTCAATATCTTTTGACTCTTCTATGGCTGAAATATTTTCACTATACCTCTTAGGGAGTGACCTTAAAATCTTTTGACAAACATTTGTTTCTTCAACTTTAAACCCAAGTCCTTGCATGGAGTTAACAACCTCATCCACATGAAGTAAATATGTAGCAATGTCTTCCTCATCCTTCATCTTTAGGTCTTCAAATGTTTTCTTGTGATTTAGCAATTTTACCATTTTGACCTTTTTATCTCCCTCATATATACCTTTCAGCTTTTCCCAAATCTCTTTTGTTGATGTGCAATGCATAACTTTTACAAACTCTATTTCACATAAACCATTTAAGATTCCATTCATTACCTTTGAATTATTCAGTTGTAGGAGCTTACCATATTTATCTGTAGGTGGAGTAGCTGGTGGTATGTACCCATCCTCAACTACTTGCCATATATCATTTCCTAGTGCCATTAGGAAAATCTTCATTCTCACACTCCAAAATGCATAATTGTTCCCATCAAACAATGGTGCCTTATTCCCTGAAGATCCACTCTGAGAATCCATCTGTGTTCCTGTAAGCTTTTCCTTCAAGCTATTAAACTCTTCCGAAGGAACCCACTCTGATACCAATTGAAGAACACAAGCTTATACTGATAAGGGGGTGAACAATATAAGACCACTTTTTACTTTTCTTTCCCAAATAATATTATTCAATATATCAATGGCAATATCAACAATAGTAATCAAAGCAATGCACAAATCATCACACACAATAGAGACACCAATTTAACATGGTTCACCCAATGTGGGCTACTCCACGGAGAAAATATTTCACTAAAATTTTCTCAACAAATCTCTTGGGAATCCTTCCCTATTACAATGTTTATGGACCTCTATCCAAAGGAGACACCAATCCCCTAATCAAGTTCATGGATACCTATCCATAGGAGACACCAATTCCCTTAGTTAGTTCATGGATCTCTATCCACAGGAGAACTCCTTCTCCTTTGCTCTGGTTGGTGATCCTCTAGAAGACTACTGCCTCCACTGCACTAGCTTGTGGATCTCTCTCCACTAGAAGACCTCTATCCTCACTCAGAAGACCTCTATCCTCACTACACTAGCTAATGGATCTCTATCCACTAGAGACTACTATCCTCTACTCTATCACCTCCAAAGCTTGCTCTCAACTCTGCTCAATCTCTATCTCAAATCTGCACTAAACATTATCCTTCAATCTAGCACAAATCTGCTCACAAGTCTATCTCTAGTCTGGCACAAATCTACCCTCAAATATACACCAAAATCTATCCTTAAATATATCCTCAAATATATCCTCAAGCCTTAACACAAAGCTTGATCCAATCACAAATCAACTCAGCTTAGATCTGCCCCAAGCCTTAACTCAAATCTTGAACAAATCAATCAATCAACTATGCTCTCAAGTCTTCTCAAAGACTTACCTCAAATCTATCCACAATTCCTCTCAAGAACTTGCTCAATATGCTCTCAAGTCTTCACTAAGACTTACCTCAAATATTCTCAACAAGTCCTCACAAGAACTTGTCCAATCTGCTCAACAAGTCTTCACCAAGACTTACCTCAAATATTCTAATATTCCACAAAATCTCACACAACTCTTCCTCAATCTTTCACAAACTTACTCAATCTTCCAATCCCCTCTAGAACTTACTCAAATCTACTCAACAAGTCTTCACAAAACTTGCTAAACTCTATTCTTAAGTCTACTTTAGGACTTACTCAAATATTCCCATAATTTTTCACAAAATCTCACTCAATCTGTCCTTAATCCCCTTCTCTTCCAATTTCACAAACTTCTCAACTCTATCTTAAGTCCCTCTAGGACTTACTCAAATCTCCCACAAGCTTTCACAAAAGCTTGCTCAACTCTGTCCTTAAGTCCCCTCTAGGACTTACTCAAATATGCTCACAAGCTTTCACAAAAGCTTATTCAAATCAATTGCAAAACTTGCATACAAAACTCAACTTAATCTCTTACAAAAAACCTCTTCAATCCCACAAACAAGTTTCACTCAGAATCTTGTTTAACCATAGAAACATATAGAGAATGATTAGAGACTCAATATGTTTCACACTCACAAAATACTCAATCACTTTCAAACTCTCTTTCAAATCAATTTAGAATAAAGAACAATTTGTTTCATAGAACTTGAACTATCACTCCAATGCATTCAATCAATAATGCTCATCCAACTTCACTCAACCATTCACTCAATGAAACACAACTTGCTTTCAAACCCTAACCAAGTGTTTCACTATACTTCCAATAACTCACACTATGGAACTCAAACCTTGACTCAAGATGATTCCAAATTCACATAACAATGATACTCATGATCTTTCACAAACCCTAGTTCAAGATAGTTCTCAACTTCACATAACAATGATACTCATGATCTTTCACAAACCCTAGTTCAAGATAGTTCTCAATCTCACATAACAATGATACTCATGATCTTTCACAAACCCTAGTTCAAGATAGTTCTCAATCTCACATAACAATGATACTCATGGTCTTTCAACATCCACAAATCATGCACATTAAAACTCACTCAACATTTCCAACAATGCTTACCAAACAATCCTTTTCACTCCAACTTTGCATTTCACAACATTCAATCCAACAATATTTCACTCACAAGGAAGATGTGCCCATACCTTTTGTTTTGATGGAGATATGACCTTCAAAACCTGTCTTAATCACAATCAAATCCTCTTTGCCAATTTCAAGGTTAGATAGAAACAACCTATCTCAAAATCTCCACAAATATCCTCCTCAAAAATTAATTCACCATTACAAACAATAACAAGACTCAAGTACACCTTATTATCTCCAAACTTCTCAAAATATCTCTCAACACATAAAAATCAATTTCCTTTATCAACTCCAAATTAATCAATGTATAGAAGACCAAGTTCCTTTATAATCACCTTATAAACTCCCATAAAATAATATTCAACCTATAAAATTAAATCCTTTTTCAACCCTTATTACTCCAACCTTTATTTATTTTTCAAAGCACAAAATAATATAAAATATCCAAATACCCTTATGACTCCCTAACTTTCACCAAGGTGCTATCTAAAACTCACGTGGCCTTAATGCATATGCGCTTCCCAACCTTGGCACAAATTAAAATTTAAATAAAAAATATAATGCTTACCTTATACACCTTGGCCCACATGCAAAATTAATAGCGCACGCCTTGGCTGCGCTTTGAACCCATGACCTTGCTACCACTCGTTGCACTCTAGCCAAAGCTAGGCAGCCATTGGGCCACACGCCCACACAAGCACTAACACTAGTGCACTCCTCCTTGTTACCTCCGCAAGTTTTGGTGAATGAAAACAAAATGACTTCCCTCTCAAAATGATTGCGCAGGGATTTGAAACCCCAACCTCTACCCTGTGAACGTCTTAACTCTGCCTTGGCCACCAACTATGCTAACTAGTGTTATGGATATGCTCTAATCGTACCACATGCATTTAATCATTCGTCTGCCCTCCAAAGCCTTTAGAAACGTGAAGTCTCTTCTTCCTCACAACAAGCAGCGCACGATATTAGCTTAGACTTTGGTATTCAAAAATGCATGGATGGGGTTAATTAAAAAATTAACTCCCCTTTATATATGCATTGCTTTTTGTGCTCGATATCGACTTTAATTCAAATTAATAAATTAATTTATAACCTTTAACTTTGGCACCCAAATTTATTTAAATTAAAATTTTAACCTTTAGGTTAAAATATTTTAATTTAAATAAATTAAATTAAATATTTTGCAAACTGCTCAATGGGTCTTTCGAGGAATAAATTATTTTTAATAACTCCTTGGACCTGTTCTCTTCATCTCATCCTTTTTCCCGGAATATTATAATATTAAATATTATAATATTATTATTGCCTTTTAAACCTGCTTCGCCTTCCTTGGGACTTCAACCTTTTAGGCCACTTTAGGCATATAATATTAAAAATAAATATTATATCCTATTCCTTTAAACCTCTTCCTTGCCTTTTGGAAAAACCACTTGATGACATTAATGATGATGAAACTGAAACAACAACCTCTTGACAACTCTTGACATCAATGACAACAAATCTTGCTCAAATTTCCAACAATAGTTGCAGACCTTGAGCCATATTTTGGTATTTGGGTTTCCTAGTAATTTATAATAAAATTAGGGGGTTATATGTACATATAATATTATCATATAATAATCACACATAAGGGCAAAAAAGTTAAAATCATCCCTAAGAAACCAACATCTTATCACATTGAGAAGATAAAAGAAAAGGAATGTATTAATACAATTATTGAAGAGACGGATCCTCTAGTAGGTATTCTAGAATATTTACAAATTGAAAATAAAGTCTTTTTAAAGAACTATAATGCCTTGATCAAAACTAGAATTACCACATATCACATCACAAAACTAGACTAGAAAAGGATCCCAGCTATGAGAAATCAAGAACTTCAAAAAATAGATCTTTGGAAGCTCTACTTTGATGGTTCTAGATGAAAGAATGAATTCAAAGTTGGGATAGTCCTATTATCTCCTTCAAAAGAAACCAAAAGCTTCTCCTACAAATTAACATGGAGCTACATTAATAATGCTACTGAATATGAAGCCTTATGTTTGGGTTTAATGCAAGTAGAAATATTGGGCATTAAGTTACTCTCAATTTATGGTGACTCTAAACTCATGGTCAACCAACTGGCAGAGAAATGTAATAATAAACATCATGTTTTAAAAGCATACCAAAATAGGATATGGGATCTGATGGAAGGCTTCAAAGAATTAAATATAAAAATCATTCCTCAAGAGCAAAATGAGTTAGCTAACACACTAGCTTCTCAAGCAGCAAATTACATGCCCATTGTAGACGATGGCCAAAGGATGAATAAATTAAATTTAAAATTCACATTTATAATCCTAGATAAAGAAATATTTTGGTAGGTATTTGAAGATGATCAACAAATAATTGAATTCTTGACAAGAGAGGCGATCTACACAACTCAACAAGAAGAAATGTTGTGAGAATTTATCCAAGGAAGTTATTCAATTAAAAAATAATCACATTCCAAAATGACTAATCACTTTAGAAAGCTTGTTTGACAAAAATGACCAAAATTTAGTGCATAAAATGAAGATAGAAGAGCAGTCTTACAAAGAGGTCTAAATTGAAACAAGCAAAATTTTGAAGGTTAAAATCCACTGCTCCATAGAATAAGTAGAACAATTCAATTCATTGTGCAAGTAATACCAAGATATAATAGCATGGAGCTATGATGACCTTTGGGTTTATGACAAGGAGATAATTTAGTATACTATTGAGCTAATGCCTGAAGCCAAGCCATTTAGACAAAAAATAGAGGTCAATTAATCCCAAAATAGAAGTGGCAATGGAACAAGACCTCCTTAAATTATTGAATGCCAAAATCATATACTCAATCAAACATTCTACATGGGTGGCCAACTTGGTGCTAGTAAGGAAGAAAACTGGAGATATCCGCATTTGCATTGATTTTCAAAATTTAAACAAAACATCGTTGATAGATCATTATCCTTTGCCACAAATTATTCAAATCAATAGCAAGAGAAGAAATATTATCACTCCTAGATTATTTTTTTAGGATATAATCAAATATGGATCAAATATGAATATCAACACAAAATAGCTTTCACCATCAAATGGGGGATATTTGTGTACCAAAGGATAATGTTTAGTTTGTCCACTATCAGAGCTACTTTTTAGCATAAAATAAACTTTTATTTTGGTGATTTTATTAACAATATCATTATAATTTACTTATATGACATGATTTTTTTCCCCGTAACAAGCAAAAACACCAAGAACATCTAGATATGGTTTTTTAGAAGTATCATGAGTTTGGAATATTACATAATCCAAAGAAATCAATTTTTGCTATGCATGAGGGATTTTTTTTGGGAAATATTATCTCTAAACAAGGAATGGCCATCGATCCAGAAAGTATTCAAGTTATTTTATCTCTTTCAATTCCCCTTAGTAAGAGAGCCTTACAATCATTTTTTGGGTAGATCAATTTTACCTAAAAATTTGATTTTGTCTTTGCATAGATAATCAAACCCATGATAAAGCTCCTAAGGAAATATGTAGCATTTGAATGGACTCTTGAGAGGAAAAGGGTTTTTGAGAAGATAAAATGGGCCATTACAAAATATTTGGTCTTGATCAACCCATATTTTAGTAAGGATTTCATCTTATATGCATATGAGTTTGAAGATAACTATGTCGAAGTTTTGACTCAAAAATATGATAAGAAAGCAGAACACCTAGTGTTTTTATTAAGCCATACATTCCATGATATCAAAGGAACTATAATTTTGTATAAAAATAATTATTTTCATCATGAAATCGCTAAAATGTTTAGGTATTAACTATCACAAAGAAAAACTATAGTTTATGTAGTGCACCTAGATGTTAGAAATTTTATCCTTCAAGGAGAACTAGGAGAAAAAAGAGTTGGATAGGTCACCAAAATAAATAATATGATATTGAGATATGCCCTACTTAATTAGTAAGAGGTAAAGCTTTATGTCAACAATTGACCACCACTTTAGAGAAATACTATAACATGTGCATAAAAGACAACATCGAAGGAGAACCCAAAATTGAGCAACACTTAAGGGAGCTCGACTAGATGGTTAAACTAATAAACTATTTTCAAAAAATAAGGTTCCCTAAAGGATTGAATACTTCACAAGGTGTAGATATAGATTATAGGCCTTAAAGTATGTCTTGTTACCAGAGGGGCTATATAGAAATAATTTTGATGGAATTCTCCTTTGTTGCATAAAGCTGGAATAAGTTGAGAAGGTGTTAGCAGAGTTTCACTTAGGATTGTTTAGAATATGTCACTAAGGACAAATAATTTCCACCAAAATTATTAGAGTGGGATATTACTAGTCTACCATATATGCATATCCATTCAAAGTGGCTAGATCTTGTGAGAAATGTCAAATATTTGTCGAAAGAAATAGAAATCCATCATTGACACTACAACCAATCACATTAGAAGAGCCTTTTCAATAGTGGGTATTATATTTCATTAGAATTATAAATCCAAATTTGTTAGCATGCCATCAATATATTTTAACAACAATAGATTACTCGATGGACTAAAGCGATAGCCATAAAATCAGCCAATTAGGTATAGTAATTGAGTTCCTAGAAAAATTAATCACCAAATTTGGCATCCTAGAAGCTTTGGTGATCGACAATAGGTTTACTTTTATAGGGAAAAAATTCATTAATTTTGTAAACAAATATGGTATCTATTTTAAAACACTGTCTAATTATTACCCTTAGGGGAATGGTTTGGTTGAATCCACAAATAAAAATCTATTTAGGGTTATTAAAAGAACTATTGGTAAAAATAAGAAAACTTGGCACTTGTTGTTTGACCAAGATTTATGGAAAAACCAAATTATAGTGAAAAAGGTGTTAAAAAATTTCCATTATTTTTTAGTCTAAGGAAAGGAGGTTGTCCTCCCTTTACATATTGAGATGCCCACATTAAATTTAATGGACCAGGAAGAGCTCCCCAATATGGAAGAGATAGAAGTTCATATAATACAATTACTACTATTAGATTAATAGAGATAAAAGGCCTATGACAATTTCTAAATTCATTCAACCGTGATGAAATTATGGTTCAACAAGAAAATTATGATTTGGGATTAGAAAATTGGCAACCTTGTTCTCAAATGGGATAAGGACAAATCAAAAGCTAAGGAACCATCAAAATTTTGATTCATTCTAGTCTAGACCATATCATATCACTGTCAAATGAGAGCACAATGCATATGAATTGTCATATAGTAATGGCTATATTTTGTCGATATCGATAAATGGCCATCACTTAAAGTGCTTTGTTTAGGGTGTCACCACCCTTTTGTATCATATGTACATAGAGATGCAAAAAATAAATAATCCATGAAAATTTTGAAAATAACTACAAGATGATTATTCAAGACTAAAATTAACTAACATCAATCTTTTATCCTCACACGTTCATTCTATGAAGAGTCATAACAATCAAAATTTGATTGACATGTAATATCTTCTACATGACCTTGCAGATCGTGAAACACGAACATCAAGGAAAAGAAAACATGAAGTTTAACCATCATAATAACTACAAAATGGCTAGTACAATGCCTACAAAGTGAACACTTTAGCAAAATTCTACCCCATAAAATTACTAAGAGAATTGTTGAACCAATGAACTATATTGAGCTAGAGTTGTTGAACTAGTAACTAGTGTGATTCACATAAGTAATATATGATAGAATATATGAATGCAAATTATATAACAATGACTAAAAATATTAAAGTCCCTACTAATGCTCAAAAGGCATAAAAGGAAAATAAAGTACTTAAATAATGAACATGTAAAATTGGGGATACAAAAATCACCTTAAAGTTGAAACAAAAGCAAATTTGAGAATCAATTGAATAGCAAGATAAAGAGGCACCACCCAATATACCAGGTGCATGTGCTTAGAACTGTTTTTTTTCATCTTATATGTATAAACCTTTTCATCTTTGTCTTGAATTAGTGCTAGTTTTTTCCCAATTCTATAACCCATAATTGAGGAAAATCCAAAACTGTAAAGGGTAACTATTGTTTCAAATCACCCCTGATATTTTCACTAAAGCCTTTGTTGTAGGATCTAAGCCAAGAATCCTACCTATGTATTTTATCATTGAGGAACAAATAAAGTACTACGACCTTAGGAGGCATAAATAAGGGGATGAATTTTTCAAGAATTGGCTAAACTAGTAGTTATACAACCCCCCATTAGGTAACAAACTCCCTAAAATCCCAATTCATATTTTAGAGTTCAAATTCTCAAGAATTTTTCAATGCTCACTATAAATTTTGGCCTACCCACTAATAAGGAAGTTCATGACTACCAAATTTCCCTAGCATATGCTATCTCCAATCCATATTATTATGATGAATCCCACTCAGACTAGTCCAACAATTCTTGTTTCTTTGGATGGGTTAAGTTTTTGTGCAAAATAATGCATGAACATCTCACACAACTATAAATTTTTCTATATGGCACCTTTTGATATTGTTCACACCTAGCTTGTATCTTCTTGTATAGAACCATAGAGAGTATGCCATGGATAGGTGTGAATAAATTAAATGACCAAGGATAAAAGAGCAGTAGTAGACTAGAATAATTTGATTAGGACTTCTAAGTTCCTATTATCACTACCATAGAGAATTTTTTGTATCAATATTGAAGCTCATTTATGGGGAAATACCCTAATTATATTGAACAACAATTATGACATTATAGAGTCCCTGGATGGAAGGTGGCTAGTACTTTGTAATAAAGGAAAATATGATAAGGTTATATGGTTTTTTGGGGAAAAATTTTTTGTTGCCTTACTATGTAACAAATCGAGTATTTTTATGGAGTATTATAAAAAAATGATGCCATAAACATAGCATTTGGTATAGGAATAAATAAACTAGCTACATATGAATATCCCGTCACTTTCTAACCGATCATAATAACAATGAAAGGACAAGGGGAATCATTCAATAAAAATATTGAAAGAGTAGGGTTATGAGCAATACCTCATATAGAAATATGATCCTGAAGATAAATGTAAAGAAAGGATAGCAGACTTGAATAAAGGTAAGCCAACAGCATTCAAGAAGGTTAGCCAGCCTAACATTGAGTAGCTACAAAAAAATTAAGAATAATGAGCTCAATTGAAAAATCAACAAAATGCAAGAGTTACCTCCTTAGAGATATTTGTATGAGTTAGAGCACAATTACGATCCAAAAAGATACAAGGATCATAGGCTAAATCAAGATAAAATAAATACTTAGGCTCAATTACGATCCAAAAAAATTAAGAATAATGAGCTCAATTGAAAAATCAACAAAATGCAAGAGTTACCTCCTTAGAGATATTTGTATGAGTTAGAGCACAATTATGATCCAAAAAGATACAAGGATCATAGGCTAAATCAAGATAAAATAAATACTATGCCTAATAAAACTAATTGGGATGAAGCTAAAATTATGGAAAAGTAGATGTTTAAGTTGGATCTTGAGGCAGTAGTTGACTTGAAATGGACAGAGTTTGTAAAGCCTTCAATGATAGATTTCTCAAGGAACACTTATACTCCTGAAAATTTGAGAAATTCACTAAAATTCACCCATGAACTAGGATAGTGTAAAATTATTATCAAATATTTAGCAAATTAATGAAATATGTACATTCTTATAATGCAAAAATGAAGATACACAAGTTTATACTAGGAGAAGATCCTAGAATTGGACAAGAAGTGGACATGAGGGAACCTAGAACATTGTAGAAGGCCTATTATTTATTGAGGAAAGCTGAAACATATCTCAAACCTTACTTCGATTATGAAATATTATATGAAGAGGTAAAGAGGCACTAAGGAAGAGAAACAATGTAGGCTTTATAAAATGGGAAGAGAAACATGTAAGCAAGAACTTATCTCAATAGGATCGAGGAAATGACAAGAAGAAAGGAAATTTTATGAAACTTTTCTAGGGGAAGAACAAAAACAACAAGGGTAGCAATAGACCATTACAAGAACAGGCTAATTCTTCACCTGCATGAAAAGGAGAAGAGGGATAGAAGCAGAAATAACATCCAGGGCTGAAAGAAGGATGTTCTCTTTGTAGAGTACTGCATTATGCTTCTAATTATCCATGGATAATAGAAGTGAATTCCAAAATAAAGGAATCGATGTACAAATAAACTGCACCTATATATCCCATACAAAATATTTATGGAACTATAGGAAACTAGAATCTTGATGGTCAAGCCATGCCACTAGTGATAATGAAGAAACACAAGCTTATACTGAAATGGGAGTGAACAGTATAAGTTACAAATTTTCCTTCCAACAATAACTACAATAATATGAATGCAATAATAAATAAATGCATAGAAAAAACACACATAAGAGATAAAGATTTTACATGGAAACACCCTCTTGAGAGAAAAACACAGCAAAATGTTGCTTTAATTATTTCAATAGAATTTTTAGGCACCAACCCACAAGAAACACTAATCCCCTTCTACAATTTTGTAGGCACCAACCTACGGGAGAAACCAATCTCCTTATACAAGTATGTAGGAACCAACCTACGAGAGACACTAATCTTCTTTTACAAAATCATAGGCACCAACCTACGAAAGACACCAATCTCCTTGAGGCACCAACCTCCTACTCATAAATCTGATCAAAAAATTTGCTCAGGTCTACTCTAAAATCTCACTATGGTTTTCTCCAAGACATCAAATTCTTCTTAGGATGTCTTCTTGGATCTGCACTTCTAATATTTGTTCATCTTATAATCCTTGCTTCACCTTACTTTTGCTCAAATGATATGAATATTCTGCTGATATAGTCTACCATATAATGCTTTTTATTCTGTCTTATCTAGCATAAATCTCCTGGTCCAATAAGTAAGCTAAACCACATTTTTCATATCCATGGATCAGCCTTCCCCAAGAGAAATCTGTTACTTCAAACTTTTTAACCTGAAATTTAATTGCAAGAGATTATCCTATCTTCGGATAAATCTACAGCAAAAGTCTATTGCAAAGAGCACTCGATTCACATGTAAAAAGGACCTCCAAATTTAGCGTAAAACATTGCATATATCTAGATTTATAAATACCCGAGTGTGGTCTAAGTAGATATTTGGAGTAATGTATATCATGTAAAGTATAATCTTCTACTCTAGATATCAAAGATATTCAATCCAATCCTTCAGTACTCTCTTAATTGGATATGACATATAACAACTTTATGGCTTGTCAACATTGTTCACAATGATTAGAATGAGATACCAAAACTTGGCATCAAAACAACAAGTCGTGCAAAATCCACCATAAATCAATGTTGCACCATTACCCATGCATAATTTATTATTCTCCTGGTGCTTCATGACACTGCATATCGAATTCTATTTCTATTGGGGATTTTTATTAGAGGTTGATCTTTTGAATGAATTGGGAAATTACAAATGGAAAACAACCTTACTCATTTCCTAACATCCATATCTCACACTTCAACACCTAACCGTCCGATCACACCGCATCAAAGGGAATAGAACTCTCTCTATCAATCTTCCAACATGCACATTCTTTGTTAAACTCCACTATCTGTAAAATTTCCCAAATCACCTTCTACTTCCAGCATGAACAATAAACCTCTAGTTTTTATTTTTAATCCAACACAAATAGTTCCATGCAAATTCCATCAATCAAGCGTTCCTCACAAATATATAGCCACGAACCTCATTCCACATGAGCTCCTCAAGAAAACTCTCACTGGGAATTTTCTCTAGATGTCTGTCACTACAATCTCCATAGGAAAGAAATGCACCACCAGGTCATCTTGTGTATCTCAAAGATATTAAATAGATTTCATTTTGAAATGAACTATGGCATCAACCACAGCTGCATCACCTCTGTATGACTTGTATAAGTATTTGAATAGGTGCTAATTAATTTACGTAACTACTTATGCTCTTGTTGGTTCCAAGCCATGGTAATTACTAGCCTCTAGGAAATACACTTGTAAGGGCTTCTTCCGCTATGCTATAAAGTCTTTAGTAATGTATTCCTTCTATCTGTGTGACAACGGTCTTCATTGAATGTGATTCCTTTGTATCACTTATCACTAATATTTTTGGCTACGCGTCCTTTGCGTAACAATTATTATACTGATGGTGACCATTTCCAATGTACCTATGCCATAATTTTCCCTTGATTGGCATTGTCATACATATTATATTCTACCCTGGTAAGAATTATCTATCACTTTTTAATTTGGTTGTAATGGTAATGGTTTTGTAGTTTATCACAACCGTAGTCTGCATAGATAACGCATTCCACTGAAGCCTTTGATTGTATCTTCTGCAAACTATATTCGAGGACCTTTGAATGCAATACTTTTAGCAGCTAACCTTCATACAACACTTCCTTGGTTTATTTCCACATTTGTTGACTATGCAAACTACACAAGCTACAATAGTTATTGGTGCCCTCTAACCTCTTTCTTAGCTACTCGAACCTCGTGTATTCAACTATGTGTTTGCTACTGATTTGCAATCCCCAGCATAATATCTTAACCGAACAGTCTTCAAATATTGACGTTCACACCTTAGATGAAATATTGCAAGAAATAATTATTTCATCAACTGCAAGGCTTGGAGCATTTATATATGAAGAACAATATTTTAAATTTGAAACATACGTTGGCTCCTTCATAAGCAATATGTCAAATATTTCACTTCTTTCTTTGGCACCAAAGATTCGGCCCATACACATTTGAATTTTTTATTTAAATATGTTCAAATTTCACTTCATTAAATATTTAAATATTTCAACCTTTTGCTATATTTAATATTTAAATATAATTTTAATATTAAATGTGTTAAGAACAAATAAACCTTTTACCTTTAATAATTTACCCAAAAACTTCATGGTTTGCTAGAAACCAATTCAACCTTTGACATCAATGATAACTCAATAATTCTAACAATCTCCCCCTTTGTCATTGATGGCAACCCTGCAAAGAAAGTGTCCTTTACTACAACAGGATCACAAAATGCTCCCCTTGACAAGCTGCTCCCTCTTACTGAAATTACAATCTTCTCCCCCTTACTAAAATTTTACCCCTTTGACATCAATGGCAAAGGCTTCTCAAGGCTAAAATATAAGGCACTGGACAACTCCTCCTTACTATGTGCTCTAACTAAGAAAATCAATGATGATATGGGAGTGAAACTACTCCCAACTTACTATGCTCCTTTTCTTGTTCTATTTTCTATCTCCAAACTTTGGATGACATATCCTTTTGAACAGTTTTACCATCCTCCTTCTTACTTGATTTCGGAAGTTCTAGGAACACCCTTTTACACCATTTAGCTCTATACCAAAAATTATTATATTTGTAACAAATTATGTTGTAGTCCATGAGATATGCAAATGAATTTAAATTTCTCTTGGCGAAGCCAAAATCATTTTTAGCATGCACCCTACAATTTACAGCTTTATGATAAAATTGGTGACATGAAAAGTAATAACCTCGAAAGAAATATTAAAACATGTATGATTGCCTTGTAGGGTATGAATGCATGGTTCTCTCATTGGTGTTCCTGTGATGGACCTTATTCCATGATGATGCTTTGTTTTCTTCCTTTTTGATGCTTCAACTTCTCAACACATCAGCATAGGTCTTAGGCTCTTCTTTAATCATTTATTTGATGTATCTATTTATTTTGAGCTTGAATCCTTTTTTTCTTTTGACTTTCTTCAAAACCAAGTCCAGTATTTATAATCGAATATCTTTATGCTTTGATAATATCATCCAATATTTTTGTGCTTTTATCAAACATGATATCTTGTTGTAGCTTATCATTGGATTTTTCCACTTCCTTCCTTAGAGAGATAATCTCATGTTCCCAATTTTTACATTCTAACTTTTTTGCCTTTAACTGCTCAGTCATAACTTCTTCAATTCACTTTACCTCTTCAAGTTTAACTTTTAAGTCATTGAGATATTGTGAAAGCTTCACCTTAGTCTTCTCATCCTCTTATACTTGAGTCTTCAATCTCGAGTTCTTCACTAAGCCTCTTCACCTCTTTAAGAGAAAAATAAGTTCCTCTTCTATGTCAACTATGGCTTCCTCTTCAAATTTTGGATCTTTCTCCTTTTCTTGGTTTTCAATAGTAGGAGCATCTTCTTTTACCTCCATGGCCATAAATAGAATTTCTTCTTTTTCACTATCGAAGAGGCTTTCATCACTAATATTGGAAGAATTTATTGCTTCTTCAACATAAAAAATCTTCTTGTGCATTTGATATATCTTCTTCTCATGATTGCATTTACCATGCCTCTTTTTATTTTCTTTCCTTATTTTTCTTGTATTCCTCTTCTTCTTCACTACTACTACTTCTAGCTTGTCGGCACTGAGATGCATAGTGATCAATGTTACCACAATTAAAACATTTCATAGTATGCTTACCTTTGTGTTTTCTTGATCTCTTCTTATTTCTTCGTATAAATTTTGCGTCTTCTTCATTGCTCGATTCTTCACTTGACTTTGGTTACTTATTCTTTGCCTTATTTGAAGCTTTAAACTTGGCCTCCCATTTGGATGTTTGATATTTTTTATTCCTCATCTCATAGGCTATGAGAATCCCTTGTAGCTCATCTAATCTTAAGGTTTTAAGATCCTTTATTTCTTCAATCACTAATACCTTTGCATCAAACCTCATGGGAAATGACCTTAATATTTTCTAAAAAATCTTAGAGTCATCAATACTTTCTCCAAGTCCACGAATGGTATTGATAATTTCATCAACATGGAGTAGATATTTGGTAATATTTTCCTCATATTTCATCTTTAAGTCTTCAAACTCCCTCCTGTGGGTTTGAAGTTTTGCCATTTTAACTTCATCATCTCCTTCATATGTTCTTTGTAACTTGTCCCACATTTTGTTTTCAAAAGTGCAGTGCATGACTTTAACACACTAATTCACTCAACCCACTTAATATTGCATTCATTGCCTTGGCATTATTTTAAAATGGTATCTTACCATATCTATCTATGGGAGAGGTTGTAGGTGGTGTGAACCCATCCACAATTGATTTCCATATATCATAGCCATGAACCATCATATAAGTTTGCATCCTCACACTCCAAAAATCATAGTTAGTCCCATCGAATAATGGAGCCCTACTTGACAAAAAATATTCTTGGTAAGACATGTGTGTTCCTGTAAGATCTTTCTTCAAGCTGTTAGAATTTCATGAAGGAACCTAGATCTGATACCAACTTAATAATCACATGCTTATACTGAGAGTGGGGTGAATAGTATAAGTTAAAACTTTTCCTTCCAACAATAACTCCAATAATATGAATGCATTAATAAATTAATGCACAAAAAACACACATACGAGATAAGGATTTTATGTGGAAACACCCTCTTGGGAGAAAACCATGGCAAAATATTGCTTTTCTCATTTCAAAAGAACTTGTAGGCACCGACCCATAGGAGACACCAATCTCCTTATACAATTTCATAGGCACCAACCTATGGGAGACACCAATCTCCTTATACAAGTATGTAGGCACCAACCTATGGGAGACACCAATCTCCTTTTACAAAATCATAGGCACCAACCTATGGGAGACACCAATCTCCTTTTACAAAATTGTAGGCACCAACCTACAAGAGACACCAATATCCTTGAGGCACCAACCTCCTACTCATAAATCTGATCAAAAACTTTGCTCAAGTCTTCTCCAAAATCTCACTTTGGTTTGCTCCAAGGCATCAACTTCTGCTCATGATTTCTTCTTGGATTTGCACTTCTAATATCTCCTCATCATCTCATAATACCTGCTTCACCTTACTTTTAATCAAATGATATGAATATTCTGCTGATATAGTCTACTATCCAATGCTTTTTATTTTGCCTTATCTAGCATAAATCTCCTGGTCCAAGAAGCAAGCTAAACCACATTTTGCATATCCATCGATCAACCTTCCCCAAGAGAAATTTGTTACTTCAAACTTTCTGGCCTGAAATTTAATTATAAGAGATTATCCTATCTTTAGATAAATCTATAGAAAAAATCTATTGCAAAGAGCACCAAATTCGCATGTAAAAAGGACCTCCAAATTTAGCATAAAACGTTACATATATCTAGATCTATAATTATTCGAGCATGGTCTAAGTAGAGATTTGGAGTAATGTTATCATGTAAAGTGTATTCTTCTACTCCATATATCAAATATATTCAATCCAATCCTTCAGTATTATCTTAATCGGATACTACATATAGTAGCTTTTTGGCTTGTCAACACTATTCACAATGATTAGACTGAGATAAAAAAAACTTGGCATAAACACAACCAATCATGTGAAATCCATCATAAATCAACATTGTGCCATTACCCATGCACAATGTATACTACTTCTACCACTTTACGTCACTGCGTACCAAATTTTATTTCTGTTGGAAATATATATTGGAGGTTGATCTTTTGAATGAATTGGATAATTACAAATGGACAACAAAATTACTCACTACATAACATCCATCTCTCACATTTCAACACCTCACCTTCTGATCATACCACACCAAATGGAATAGCACTCTCTTTGTCAATCTTCCAGTGCACACATTCTTTTTTAAACTCCATTGTCTGTAAAAATTCTCGAATCATCTTTTGCTTCCAATGTGAACAATAACCTTCCAGTTTTTCTTTTTAATCCAATGTAGACCGTTCCCCTCAAAGTCCAAAAATAAATCATTCCTTACCAATCTACAACCATCGACCTTTTTTTGCATGAGATCCTTAAGCAAACTCTCACTGGGAATTTTCTTTATCTATCTACCACTACAATATTTGTAGGAAAGAAATGCACGCTTAGGTATTCTTGTGTATCTCAAAGATATTAAATAGATTTCCTTTCAAAATGAACTATGGCATAAACCATAGCTGCGTCACCTCCATATAACCTATATAAATATTTGAATAGGTGCTAATAACTTTATGTAACTACTTATGCTCTTTCTAGTTTCAATACTTGGTAATGACTAGCCTCTAGGATGTACACTTGTAAGGTCTTCTTCTACTATGTTATAAAGTCTCCAATAAAATCTTCCTTCTATCTGCGTGACAATGGTATTCCTTGAATATGATTCCTTTATATCACTTATCACTAATATAGTTGGCTACACATCCTTCAAGTAATAGTTATTATACTATTGATGACCATTTCCAATGTACCTACACCAGAATTCTCCTTTGATTGGTAGTATCATAAATGTTATAGTCTGACCTGGTAAGGAGTCTCTACCACTTTTTAAACTAGTTGTAATGGCAATGGTTTTTTAGTTTATCACAATTGCATTCTACGTAGCTAACACCTTCCAGTAAATACTTCGATTGTATCTTTTGTAAACTATATTCGAGGACCTTTGACTACAATACTTTCGGTAGCTAGACTTTAGAAAACACTTCCTTGGTGGATGCCCACATTCATTGACTGTGCAACTTGAACAATCTGTAATAGTTATTGGTACCCTCTAACCTCTTTCTCATCTACCCAAACCATGTGTATTCAACAGTGTGTCTACTCCTGGTTTGCAAGCCCCATAATCTAAAATCTTGATCAAACAGTCTTTGAATAGTGATGTTCGTACCTCAGGAAAAAATCATAAGACATCAGTATTTCATCAACTGCAAGGCTTGGAGCTTTTATATATGAAGAACAATATTTTAAATTTGAAACATGCATCAGCTCTTTCATAAGCAATATGTCAAATCTTCCACTTCTTGCTTTGGTGCCAAAGAGTCATCCCATACACATTTAAATTTTTAATTTAAATATGTTAAACTTTCACTTTATTAAATATTTAAATACTTCAACCTTTGGCTATATTTAATATTTAAATATAATTTAAATATTAAATGTGTTAAGAACAAATAAATCTTTTTCCTTTAATAATTCACCAAGCACTTCACAGTTTTCCAGCAACCAAGTCGACCTTTGACATCAATGACATCTCAATGATTCTAACAATTAAAGGTAATAGATAGAAATGTTAAAATATTGGTAGACAGTGGTGCTATAGATAGCTTTATTTCCACTATTTTAGTCAAATATAATACACAAATACCAAGAATATTGGCTCATTGGTGGAATATCGAGTATGGTTCAGGACAAATCTACTCCGTTAATCAATGTTACCCTATGGCAGAAATTGCCTTACCTAGTGCAAAAATTGTAGGATGTTTTTTTGTAGCGTCTTTGCATGCTTTTGATATAATCCTAGGAATGGATTAGCTACAAATGCATAATATAATTTTCAACTTTCAGGATAGATGAATTGAGTACTTAGATGATAGAGGTGTTGTGTGAAGGTTGTATAATCTTTAGGGGGCTTTTCAACCTCAAATCTTGTCAAAAATGCAACTTAATAAGGCCATAAATGAAGGAGTAATGGTCTATGTTGTTAAGATAAATGAAATTGATAAATAGAAGGAGGATATGTTTAAGAAACATCCAATTCTTCATGAATTTAAGGATTTTTTTTCCAAAGGATGTACCTAGATTACCGCCTAAACAGGAATTTTATTTTACTATTGAGATTCAATCTAGAATAGAACTGATCTACAAAGCTCCGTACAAAATGAATCCCATATAAATACAAGATTTGAAGGTGTAATTGCAAGGGTTACTGGAGAAAGGATTGATCAAACCAAATGTATCACCTTGGGGAGCACCAATACTATTTGTAAAGAAGAAGGATGGTTCCTTGATATTATGTATAGATTATAGAATGTTGAACAAGGTAACTTTCAAGAACAAATATCCTCTACCAAGAATCAAAAATTTCTTCGATCAACTCAAAGATGCCATAGTCTTTTCAAATATTTACTTGAAATCAGGGTATTACCAATTTAGAATCCATGAGGAGGATACTCACAAGACAACCTTTAAAACTCATTATGGACATTATGAGTTTGTTATCTTACCTTTTGGTCTAACAAATGCTCCAACAGTATTTATGATTTTGATGAATAACACCTTTAGGAAGTAGTTGGATAGATTTGTTCTTGTATTTCTAGGTGATATTTTGATATATTCTAGAAACAAGATAGAGCACGATGAGCACCTTAGGATTTTTCTAGAGCTATTAAGAAAGAACCAACTATTTGGGAGTTTATCCAAGTGTGAATTCTATGTGTCAAAAGTGTAATGCTTAGGACATATTGATATGGCTAAAGGGATCACAATGGATCCTAAGAAAATAGAAGCCATTTTGAATTGGCCACCACCTACAAATGTGATAGAAGTTCAAATTTGCATGGTCTTAATGGGATACTATAGGTGTTATGTAAGATAGTATGCCAAGATCACCTCACCAATAACCAAACTTCAAAGCAAAGGAAAAGAATTCAAGTGGACAGAGAAATATGAAGAAGCCTTTGGTTTTCTAGAGCAAAATCTTACCACACCACCTATACTAAAGATACCTGATCCTAAGAGAATTTTATCTATTTGTATAGATGCATATTTAGAAGGTTTGGGATGGATGCTCTCATAAGAGGAAGCAGTGGTCGCCTATGGATCTAGAAAACTAAAAATATATGAGGTTGATTATGCAACCCATGACTTAGAGTTGGTAGTTGTAGTGTTTTCTCTTAAGATTTGGTGATTTTATCTACTTGGTAGACCCTTTAAGCTAAGGACATATCATCAGAGTCTACAATATATATTCACTCAACCTTTACTTAATTCTAGGAAAAGAATATGGATGGAATTCCTTGCATAATATGATCTCATCATTAAGTATATGAAGGGAAAATAAAATAAATTTTTTGATGCACTAAGTAGAAGGAGGCATATAGTAGTTTTGTCTTGCATCCATGTCGACTTGATGGAACAAGTCAAGGAAATGCAAAATCAAGATACATACTGTAACCAAATCAAGGAAAGGATGGAAAAAAACCTGATGAAAACAAGGACTTTGGAATCAAGGATGGTTTATTGTGTTTTAAGAATGGAGTAATAATTTCTAAAACCAAATATTTGAGAAGGATTATTATGAATGAAGCACACAAATATCCATATTTTTCTCATCCAGGAGGAGCAAAAATGAGGGAGAATATGAAAAGGACATTCTTCTAGCTAGGAATGAAGAGAGACCTAACTAATTTTATCACTTAGTACCTCCAATGTCAAAAGTTAAAAGGAAAACACAGACACCCCACTATATTTTTTTATTTGTATGATGTGCCTATGCAAAAAATGACAAGTGATTTCAATGAATTTCATTGTGGGGCTACCTAAAAATAGGTTTCAACATGATGCAATTATAGTAGTGGTTGACATACTGACCATGGTTGCACATTTTATGCCCAGGAACACCATGGATGTCATCATGGTTGTGGCTAAAATATTTTCCAAAGAAATATTTTGGCTTCATGGTTTTCCTGAGGTAATCAAATTATATAGGGATCCAAAATTCACATCTAAGTTTTGGCAATCCTTGCATCATGTCATTGGCACTAGATTGAATATTAGTTTAGCTTACCATATATACATTGATGGAAAAAATTAAAGAGTGAACCAAAGGCTAGAAGACATGTTATGCATGTATTGTATGGATCAAAAAACCCATTGGGAGGATAACTTACATTTGGTATAATTTACCTATAATAACGGACACCATTCAACCATAGACATGGCTTCATTCAAAGATTTATATAGAGAGAAGTGTAGAACACCATTAACATGGGATAATACAGAAGACCAGATTGTGCTTGGCCTAAACTTGGTCAAAGAGATGGATTAATAGTTGATAGTGGTCAGAGAGATGCTAAAATAAGTTGTAGATCGATAGAAAAACTATCGATATTAATAGATCACCAAAAGAGTTTGTTGCGGGTGATAGAGTGTTTCTGAGGGTAAATCCAAGGGAAAGTACAATTAAATCCATAAATCTAGACCCTCATTTTATCGAACTCTTTTAAATCATATAAAAAATTAGTCCTATGGCATATTGACTTGCCTTACAACTCAATTTGTCCAAGATTCACAGTAAATTTTATATTTCTTTGTGTAAATTTTGGACATTTTGAGTCCCTAAGCTAAAATTTGTCATTGATGTCAAAAGGACCTATGTAAGTAAGAACTATGATTTTGCTCCACAAAGAGCTTCATGAGAAGCAAAGGTTTTGATCAAAGGTTCAAGAAGGGATGCATGGCATTTGGTTCCAAAAGGAGCTTCAAGGGAAGCTTAGCAAAAGGTTTTTATGAAAACCAAGGAAGGCAAGGAAAGATTTTATTTAAAACCATGGATGGAAGATTTGAAATGGGTTTTTCTTAAAACCCAAGTTGGTTTTTCATTTCATCAAAAAATGTGCCCTAGTGATGGAGAAATTTAATTTTAAAGGTTTAGTTTAAATTTTAATTTATTTAAAATTTTAATTTTAATTTTAAAAATTAAATAAAAGAGTTATCCCGCCATGTTCGTTGATGTCATATATTTTATCATGCAAAGGTTTGAATATTTAAAGGGATTGATTTTATCAACCAAGGAGGATACAAGAAATATTTTCCGCATTCAATTATCCCCTCCTTCGCAATCATCAATTCCCTCCTAATTTTGTTTACGCACTGCACGTGGAACAAGGGAGCAAGTTTCAATGCATAGGTGGAGAGGACTAAAATATAAGTCTCAAAGGCTTAAATCCTCCACATGGGAGGCCTAGCCCACACAGTGGGTGAAGAGTGTGCTAAGGTGCACGACGAGGAGGAATGCGGGATCAAAACCACCTGAAGCCATTTTGCAAGGTATGTCATAATTCGATCACCAAAAATTTTGGGTGCATGAAATATTTCAAATTTACTAAGGTTGTGTTAAGCATCGATTTTCACGGAGATCATAGTGGATTTAATTTTTGCATATGGCTAAGGTTTGGTATTTTATTAATGTGGGATATTGCCTAAGAAGGCTTTGTGATTATTTTTAAGTGCAAAAGTGTTGAAAGGAAGGATATAAAATATTTGAGTTATTTTATGGTATAAGTGGTTTTTGGAGTGACAAGGTTATGAAATGTTTTGATTTATTTTATTTTATGGTAAAAGTGGTTTTAGGAGTGATAAGGAAGTTGTGCATCAATTCTTAAGAAGGTTTTTAATTAAAATACTTGGTGAACATTATTGTGAAGTGGATTAATATTGATTATTTTGTGATATTCTAACCCTTGTGAGGATTGGCAAAATAATATTGTGATTGTGGTAGATTTCCAAAGAGGCTTCTTCATATTCATAAAAGGTATGGGCACATTCTCCTATTGATTGATTATGGTAGTTGATTATAAAATACCTTTGGAGTGAAAAAGGATTGATTGTGGTTTCCTTTTTGAAAGTGATTGGTTAAATGCTTCAAGGTTTTCTGGTTTGAGAGTTGTGATTAAACCTTGTTTTATAAGCATTGTTGTTGAAGCCAATTGGTTGTACAAAGAACTTGAAATTGAGTTAGAAAATAACATGAGTATCATTGTTATGTGAGATTTGTGGTTGAGCATTGTTGGAAACATTTTGAGTTAGTTGATACATGCTTGGACAAGGGTTTGTGAGAAAGGGTTGTTCCTTGAGGTTTTTGGTTGAGTAGAGTTGATTGAGCCTAGTCAAGTGGATGCATGTGGTTTTTCAAGTTCCATGAACAAACTATTCTATATTCTAGATTTGAGTTGAGATTGAGATTTTGAGAATAGAACATATTGAGTCTCTAACAATTCTCTTTATGCTTCTATGAGATTGATTTGAGTTGAGATTAGTATTTGACTATAGAACATATTGAGTCTCTAACAATTCTCTTTATGCTTCTATGAGATTGATTTGATTTGAGATTGGAATTTAAGTATAGAACATATTGAGTCTCTAACAATTCTCTTTATGCTTCTATAAGATTGAATTGAGATATTGATTAAGCATTAAGTATAGAACATATTGAATCTCTAACAATTCTCTTTATGATTCTATGAGATTGGACAAGCTCGGTGTGAGCTTGTTAACCAGATTTGAGATAAGTCTTTGAGAAGGCTTGTGGACTGATTTTGAGTAAGATTTTGTGGAAGCTTGCTATGCAAATTTGAGCAAGTCCTAGAGAGGACTTATTGAGTAGATTTGGACAAGTTCTAAGTGAGCTTATTCAGTAGATTTGGATAAGTTCTGAGTGAGTTTGTTGATCAAATTTGGATAAGTTCTTAGTGAGTTTTTTGAGCAGATTTGGACAAGTTCTGAGTGAGCTTGTTGAGTATATTTGGACAAGTTCTGAGTGAGCTTGTTGAGCATATTTGGACAAGTTCTGAGTGAGATTTTTGAGCATATTTGAGTAGGTTCTGTGTGAACCTATTGAGCATATTTGGGCAAGTTTTGTGTGGACTTGTTGAGCAAATTTGAGTAGGTTTTGTGTGGACCTATTGAGCAGATTTGAGGAGGTTATGTGTGGACTGGTTGAGAAGATTTGAGCAGGTTTTGTGTGGACCTATTGAGCAGATTTGAGCAGGTTTTGTGTGGACCTATTGGGCAGATTTGAGAAGGTTCTACATGGACCTATTGAGTAGACTTGAGTAGGTTCTAAGTGAACCTATTGAGCAGATTTGAGAAGGTTTTGAGTGAGCCTATTGATAGAGCTTTGGAGGTGATAGAGTATAGAGGATAGACTGTCAATGGATAAAGATCCAGCATCCAGGACAATTGAAGATAAATATTTTGAGTGAGGAGTCTTCAAGTGGAGAGAGATCCACCAGTTAGTGCAATAGAGAGATAGAGTCTTCTATAAGATCACTATCCAAAGCAGAAGGGGAAAGAGTTCTCATGTGGAAGAGATCCATGAACTTGAGATTTAGGGGATCAAAATCTCCTTTGGATAGAGGTCCATAAACATTGTAATTGGGAAGGATTTCCAAAAGATTATTTGAGAAATATTTAGAAGAAATATTTTCTCTATGGAGGTAGCCCACATTGGGTGAACCACATTAAAATTTGTGTCTCTATTATGTGTGATGATTTGTGCATTTATGTGGTTATTGCTATTGATATTGCCATTGATTATATTGATTAATATTTTTTGGAAAGAAAAGAAAAAAATGGTCTTATATTGTTCACCCCCCCTCTCAGTATAAGCTTGTGTTCTTCAATTGGTATCAGAGCCAGTTCCTTTGAAAGAAGTTTAACATCTTGAAGGAAGATCCTATAAGAACATAAATGGTAAAGGAAATCAAGAGTAGAAGCATGAGACACAAGAAGAAAATAACACCTATGGTCATGAAAGAAAAGGAATATGAGTCTAATATTGTTGTGTTGGTAGGGCACATGGAAATAGATTCAATAAATGAATCAAGTAATAGAGAAATATCCAGACTAATAAATTTTTGTACCAAATGTGGGAGCATAGGTCACCATGCAGTTTATTGTCCACAAGACTATTTTGTTTGTGGTCAACTTGGCCATGATGCAAGATATTGTAATGGGTTTAGTAGCAGTGAATATGAAGATTATATTCTTAAAAATAAAATCCTAGAGATTGGTTCAATAAAGGATAAAAGGGACAATCAAAACAACTATGAAGAAGAAACTCTACTTTCAGTAATAGAAGAAAAAGAAGATGCTTTAGAAAAATAAAATGGGAACCCAGGTGTTGTAGGTGAGTTGGAGAGGAAAGAGCAATCCTCCAAGGGAGGTCCCAGGTTCAAATCTCCACCCTACCAAAAAGCGGAATTGGGTACCCAAAATCCAATTGATAATGTTGGTGCAGGCAAGGTCGGGTGTGACTTTTGGGTGACTTTGATGGTATAGAACCCCCTGTTCATGGTATCTCGGACCAAGGCAGCCCTACAAAGGATTTTTCGCTTAAAAATAAAAAATAAAAGAAAAAGGGAAGCCACTCTTAGGGATATTATTGAATTGAAAAGAGAGAATTTAGAATTGAAGGCTCAAATACAAGAAGATGAGAAATTCAAGATAAATATTCTACAGGATATCTCTGACTTGAGAGATAAGGTTGAAAAAGCAATAAGAGTTGAAGAAGGTATGATTAAACAGTCAAATGCAAAAGATATAGAATGTGAAAGGCTTATGGGTACTCTTGAAGAACTAAAAAGAGAGAACTCAGGATTAAGGTTTCAAGCTTAAGAAGATGAGAAATAAAAAGGAAGGTTTCTATATAACTCACTAAATTCAAAATCAAAGTTGAAGAGACAAGAAAAATTGAAGGTATGACAAAAAAATTAAAAATAAAAGATATAGAGTGTGAAATATTAGAGCATGAGATAGTTTCACTAAGGTTGGAAGTAAAAGGTTCTAAGGAAAATCTACACAAATTTGAGGAAAATTCAAAGACCTTGGAAAGGAATATCAATGCACAAAATTCATAAATCACCATAACAGGACTTATTTATAAATAAGAACAAGGGAAATAAGAAGCAAAAAAAGGAAATTCAAGCCTAAACACCAAAAAAGAAGAAGAGTCCAAATAAATAAGTAAAAGAGAGAATGAGACCTCTAAGGATAAGTTGGAAAATATAAAGTTCAACAAGGAAAGTAACAATGCTCAAGTTAGGAATAGATGGAATAGGAAATAGGTAGAAGAGACTAAGAGACCAATGGGGTCTAGGAAAGGTTTCTTTAATGGAAGATGTTTTTCATGTCATAGGTTTGGGCACATGGCTTCACAGTGTAGGACACATGAAATACAAGAATATGGGAAAGGATAAATTTTCCATGGGTAATGCTACTCATGTAATGAGTTTGGTCACAAGGCAATGAATTGTAGGGTTCATGACAGAAGAGGATATGGCTTCACTAGGAGAAATCCTAAGATAGTTGCACATACAAGGAAAAATAATGTATCGCTCCAAATTTTTTGTATCCTTACCTTCAGGCTATAGGATCCATGCCTGGAAAGGGGATGTTAGAAGGATGGGACAATACCTCGGACTGAGAGGCCCTTTGAATGTCCCACATCTTGGGGGGAGGGGTATAAGGGTGAATTTTTTATGGATGGTGGGTTCACCAAGAAAATTTTGAATGGCAGTTTCCACACCTAGGTTGATAGTGGGTTTGATGTGTTCACTTTGTACCTTAATCATTAAATTCCTAGGTTTGGACAAGATGAATCTAAACTATTCTATATGCTAATGCTGATTTAGATGAATACAAAAAATAGCAATGAATGCTAAACACAAAGAATATGCTAGCTAGAACATAACATACTTGATTTCCGATGTCTGATGAAGATTCTGAGTTTTCTAATAGTCCAGATCGCCTCAACTCGTACGTAATAATCTATGATCAAACGATATCATCGTCAATCTGACAAATTTGTCAGATGAATTCATCAAAAACCTACAATCACAAAAACAGATACAAAATACCAAAAATGCAACTGCAAAAATAAAGGGAAACGATAGAAATAATAGTAAATTTTCCTAAATGACAGATCCAAATAGCAATTAAAGAGGAAATGCATCAACTTCATAATTTATTTTGATTTTATCATGCATTTATATTAGATGAGGTGAACTTCAAGATGCATAAATATAATAATTTAAGATAGTGCAGAAATATAATAGGAAAATATAGAAAAAGCTAAGGAAATGCAAACTCTGGGCTCTGATTGCCCCCAATTTGGACTACATTCAGGATCGCCTCCAATCGTACAATATTTTATGTGCTCCTCGACAGGATCATCCGAAATAGTCTGGAATCGCTTGCGACGATCCAATCTTGCTTTGACTAAAAAACAGTAAAGTTCCAGTAAGAAAACATGAAATACCGAATACAAACGATAGTACGAGGATGTTCTAATGCACAAGGAGCTAAATTTGTAGGGAAATCAATCAAACAGGAGATTCAAAGGGGTTTTAGGGGGATAAACTGAGAAAATCAAAATTTATATAGGATTAGGGAGAGGTTAGGAGGTTGGAGATCATCCCAATTTGGGAGATCTCCAATGGGGGAGACTCTAACTGCGCAGACACGCTTTCTGCCCAAGTTAGAGAAGTTGTTGGAACAGAAGCTAAGTACAAAAATTTGGTTTTGGGACGAAATTGTCTAGACGTTTTGTTCCAAATGAATTCATCAGATCTAGGATGATTTCATCTAACCAGCGACGATATCGTCCAACGGTCAAAACAAATCCTAAAAATGGCACAAAAAACAAGGGGAGCGGCTAACATGCGGTTTAACAGGCGGTTTGGGTTAAAATTCAAATTTTAATCTTTTACTAAGGTTTAACTGCGCCAATTTTAGGGTGCTACATTTTTCCCCCTCTTTAGCAATTTTTTCAAAGAAAAAGCGTTAAAGACAAGTTCTTCCCATTTTACGAGAAAGCAAAAATGTACTCAATTTTCTAAACGACAATTCTTGGTTGAATCGTACGACTGCTGACTATGGTGCCCCCTCCATGTTTTTACCCAAATCGAATGTTTGAGGTAAAAGCATGGAAAAGCAAAAAATAAAAATAAAATTATTTTTAAATAAAATTAAGAAAAATAGGGTAAAACCCTAATTCATTTTTATTGTTCATTTTTACTGGTTTTAGAGCTCTACAGAAAAAATGGTTGAGGCAGTGCACTGATCGACAGAGGTTCGGTGTGAGCTATAGGTAAGGATCTAATCCTAGTAGATTAGGTTTGAATTTAATGTGTGCAATTTTATGTTTTAAATTTTTATTGTTTGGGGCATCGCGGCACTTTTTAGGCCGTCGACAATGTCAGGACGAAATCGTCCCTATTTCACTGAAATCGTCCCTAGATCATCGATTTTGTCGGATGGCAAAATCAACGAGATAGGGGCAGTCATGTCCAACAAGGGTCGATCCGCAAGTTGCAAAAATGGAGATGATTTAGTCCTACAAAGGATGATTTTACCCAATTTGGGATGATATCATCCAATGGTGGACGATATCATCATTTTTATAAAATTTTGCTTTATTAAAATGTGTTGAATTGATTTTAATAATTGGTTTATTAATAATTTTTTGTTGTTTTATTGTTTGTTTTGCAGAGGGGATTACTAAAGAGTCAAGAATGGAAATACGGTGGGCTGAGAGATGACTTGGATGCTCTTGACCAGGCAGAGCACGACCGAATAGCATAGCTTGGTTTGCAGCATGTGGCAAAAATGCCACAAGTATCGACGAACATGGGGCTACTAATAGCCCTGGCAGAGAGGTGGTATCCAGGGTCATCCTACTTTCAATTACCGATAGGGGAGATGGCTCCCACACTAGAGGATGTATGGAGGATCATGAGGATCTCCATACACGGACGGTTGATGACTCCTGCGACCAATCAAGGCCAGGCGATGATGAGATTGATCGAAGACTTGAGCTTCGCCCTAGAGAAGGGTGGAGTGAACATCGAGTCTCTAAGGTATATGCCTGGGGCATCTAGGCTGACTCAAGTTTTGGTAGGGGTGGTATGTGGCTTACTGTTGTGCCACCAGAGTGGGTGCAGACTACCATGGCTCCTATCAAATGTGGTCTATGACATGAGAGACCACGGGTATAATTTTGCATGGAGTAGCTTTGTACTATGTTGCTTGTATAGGATCCTACATGGTGTCGTATACAAGGGAGGTCGATATCTGGTCTTGAAATCACTGCTATAGTTTTGGTGATGGAAGCACATCATAATACGAAGGCCGATAGGGCTCCCACTGATAGGGGTTGACCGAGAGAGGCCCCAGGTTTTCTATTGGTGGCTACAGAGGGGGTCACAATGACGGATAGTTCTGCCAATGTCACGAATGTTGCTAGATGACCTCATCCTAGACCAGATCACCTGGAGGCCATGGCGAGAGCACCCAATGTGGGCAGAGGATGGGCAGGAGCTGGATCTCATCAGGCGAGTCTACTAGCTGATAATGGAGCGAGGAGAGGTAGATATCCATTGTTGACTGAGTTCTATGACAGTTCGGTCTTCAACAGGGGATCCCTTCTCTCAAGGATTACGAGTATGCCTGGACTATTTAGGATAGTACTACACTGAGCAAGGCTCCAGAAATGCAGTGGTTCTGGAGTCAGGATGCGGATGGTGCCCCCATCTAGCTAGTGGATGGTGATGATGCTGGGGTTACCGATGGATACAATGTCTGGTACGTAGGCATCTGTACTCCTTGGATGACAAGGGCATAGGGTCTGGTGCACATCATGGTGTGATAAATGGGGAGGTGATGCTAGATTGCTATTGAGGCAGTGTGGGGTCATAGCGGGAGAGAGCAATGACGATCTTCGTAGGAGAGATTCCAGAGGATGGCATGGGCTCCACAGAGACCATAGCAGACAGGGAGGAGGGAGGAGGGACTCCCTTCTCAGCAGGGGGAAAGATCACTATCGCCTGATAATGGCAAGGGTGTCGAGGTAGGGGAGAGCAGTGAGATGGTGGGTCTTCGGGCTGAGGTTGCCCACCTTCGAGCTCAGGTGCATACACTATAGGATGAGGCTACACGGCTCAGATCTCAGGTCGAAGGAACGAGCACTCAAGATCTGGCATGGTCTATTGCTTAGACCACATTCTATCAGGGACTATACTATCATGTGGTTCTAGAGAACTAGAGGGTACCACTGCCAACCCCTATTGTGAAGCCGGTTATGATGGGATCATTGAGGACATCCTCACGATCGACGAAGAGGACCCAAGACACAACCCAAACCTCTATGGGACCACATCCTCCATGTCAGGGTAGGGGAGGAGATGAGGCTGAGAGCTCGAGGGCTTCTCGAGGCTAGCTGTTGTAGAGGGCAAATTTGTATTATTATATATATTTTTTGAGAGGATTGAGTATGCCAGGCTATTGATTGTGGCATACCAGTCCAGTTTTGATATGATGTACATAGTTTGTTGATATATATATATGGTATTTTGATGATATGACTTGTGTATATGCTTTAATGTTGAATTTTACAATTGATTATTGATGATTCATGTAATTATGTTGTTTTTAGAAATATTATAATTTTTATGTCATATAAAATTTAAATGAAACAATCTGATGTAAACAATTGGTTGTTTTGGTGTGATTTGATGAAAAATAAAAGGGACTTCTAACAATAATTTCAAAGGACATTGTCGTTGTTATAGACCATTTCATTTAGTCGTTGCTCCCTCGGTCGTCAAGCTAATCCCAGTATAGAAATATTGCTAAAAGCAAAAGAATGCTTAAGAAACTCTCTTAAGACTTTGTATTATGATGCTGGAAATGATGATGATGATGATTTGTTTTTAGATTTTCATAAAAAAATAGTATGTGTGAGATATATTTAAAAAGTGATTTTTGCTAGGCATAAATTCCTAAGTGTGATAAAATTTTGAACAATTCCTTAGAAATTATACCATGGTTGCAAGATTGAATGTTGACATAATGACATGAAATAGAATAAGTGTTCGTTCGTTTTAAAGCACAATTGTGTAACATAATGATGTAAGCCATATGTTTGTATGAATTTGTTTAAAATAAATGGAAAATAAAATTGGAACAATGGTTTGCGCTAGGCATAGAATTATAGGTATAGACTTTTACCATCATTGCGAAATCCAAAGAAGAAAGTGATATTTTAGTTTTATTAAATGATTGATTTTTTTATTTTTGATATAAACATAAAAATAAATAATAAAATACAAACTTGACTTTATTTGCTAGATTTTGTAATAGGTTGTTTAAAAGAATTTTGGATTTTTCTGAAAACAATATATGTAATTTTTTTTATTTTTATTTTTTTTATTTTTTAGACTAAACAGATGTTCTGAAATAAGAATAAAATTTATTCCAAAAGAGTTGCAAAAATATTTTAAATTATCTCAAAGACAAATGTAGATTTGTAAGGAACCCTCATGTACATATGTGAGTTCATTGCCGATCTTGATTTATCATAATGATAGAGAATCTCTCAAATACAAATGTGTGTGCAATTGTATTGTTCATTCACCAAATTTGAGCAAGATAATTTGATACAAGTAATCTGAATTAACCAAATGAATGTTTTTTGACCATGATTTATATGCATGTAACTATACCAGACTACTATGTAAGTTAGGTTATCAAGAGCTAGCTAATCCATAAGCCAACCTAGGTCTGTACAAAAGAGGGTCACTAATGTGACAGACATATCACCACGCTAGGGATTACCCAAGGCCAAGCAGTTTGGGCACAAACCACATGTTATGGGGCTTACCTCACAGTTTTTGAATAATTGAGAATTCCAGGGATTCAAGCTCATTCACCCTTCTTTTCTTTTCAAGGGGTAGGGAAAAGCATTTATTGCATTTTGCTTTTGCTTTTCTCTTTTCTCTTTTTTTTTTTGTATTCTTGTAGTTTTGCTTGATATTGAGATAATGCTAAAATATTGCTGTGACGGTACAAAATGATATCTTTATTTTTCTTATTTTCTTTGATTTTTCATTTTCTTCCTATGCTAGGGATACTTGCTTGGATTAGCTGTAGAGCAAGGGATTTTTATTCTGGGTAGGGGTGAGCTTGTCCTTTTGTCAATTCTCAAAGATTCTAGACCATGTGCATGATAGGATAGCAGGGGAAACTTTTCGCTCAAGAAACCACTTTTACTTTGTAGCATCATATTGAATTTGCAATGAAATCATTTTAATGTTAAAAAAATATATTTGGTTCAAGTAAATAACAAGATCAGTTCTCTATGCTCAAAAATTTATTTAATTCAACTGTGGACTTTGATATAAGAGAGATTAATAATCATACAAAATAAAATCAAGATATTTATTCATGTGAATGTGAAAATGCGAGATTCCAAATAAATGCTAATTTATCCAAAATAATTGAAAATATAGCTGCAATACTTCAAGAATTGACAGGTACAAAAATAAAAGATGTTTTGGAAGATTTTGATGATTTTGCAGTTTTTATATTTTGATTTTGATTGATGAATTGCAAGAAGGAATACTATTACTGTTTTTGAAATTTTTATATGGATGACTAAAATGAAACAAGATGCAAAATACACAATATATATAAATTATGAAAAAGGACCAAATGTTATTCATAATAACGCTTAAGATGCATAATGTTCATAGGTTCTTTAAGATCTTTACCATCTAAGGTAGCTAATCGATATGTTCCCGATCCAAATTTAGCAGTGATGACATATGGTCTGAGCCAGTTGGGCCCAAATTTACCTTTAAGGTCTTTAGTTGCATTAGTATTTTTCTAATTTTCTTTTAAGACAAGGTCACCGATCTCAAAGGATCGAGGATGAAATTTCTTGAGGTACGCTCTCTTAAGCTTGTTTTTGTAGGCACGAAGATGCTCCAAAGCATTGATGCCCTTCTCATCTAGGAGTTCTAGCTGACTAAGTCTGCCAGCATGATATTCATCTCCTAATTCAGTATCTTGAAGTAGCAAAGCCAAAGAAGGAACTTCTAATTCAAAGGGAAAAATTGCTTCAGCGCCATAGACCAAAACAAAATAGGAAGTGCCTATGGGAGTACGAACGCTAGTTCGATAAGCCCACAAAGTAGGATATAATTGAATATCCCAATATTGGCCAGATTTTTTGACCAATCTTTTAAGCATTTTGATTAATGTTTTATTAGATGCTTCTGCTTGGCCATTACCCCGAGGATAATAGGGAGTGGACCAATGATGTTGAATTTTATACTTTTGACATAATTTCTTAACATATTTATTTTTAAAACAAGTTCCATTATTTGAGATGAGATTTGCAGGGATTCTGAACCTACAAATAATTTGATTAAAAATAAACTTGGAAACCTGGGTTCTAGTGCAAGAAGATAATGGCATAGCTTCAACCCACTTCATGAAATACTCAGTGGTGATTATGATGAATTTGTGTCCATTGGATGACACAGGGTTTATTTTTCCAATGATGTCTAAGCCCCATTTTGAAAAGGGCCAAGGAGATGAAATAGCCTGCAGCTCTTGTGCAGGTGCATGGACAAGGTCAACGTGTTTTTGGAACTTGTTGCAATGTCACACATAATCATGTGCATCATTTTCCATGGTAGGCCAAAAATATCCTATCCTAAGGAGCTTCTTAGCAATGGTGCTACCACTAAAATGTCCCCCACAATATCCATTGTGGGCTTCACTCAAAGCTAATCTAGATTCTGCTAGATTCAAACATCTCAATAAGATGCCTTCAAAATATCTCCTATACAAGGTATTACCAATAATCACGAAGTGAATTTCTCGTCTACGTAATAACCTATGCTGGTTACGATTACAATCTTCAGGGAAGGTTCCATTTTGCAGAAAATTAAATATATCAGTGTACCAATGTTCAGGAGTAGTTTCATTGATTAGAAACACATCCAAAGTTTCTAAGCATGATTTGCTTAAATCAAGTTCTTGGAGTTGACGAATAATTATGGTAGCATATTCATCATCTAACTCCAAGGGCAAAAGAGATGCAGCTGCAACCATAGCGTCAGCCGCACGATTACTAGTTCGAGGAATAGCTTCCAAGGTAACTTGATCAAATAAAGATAATAATTGTAAAACATATGCTTTATATGGGTGTAATTTATCATCTCTGGTCTGATAAACATCATTGATTTGATTTATGACAAGTTGATAATCATCGAAAACCAATAGATTTTTAATCTGCAGTGCCAAAGCAGCTCGTAATCAAAGGATAAGAGCTTCATATTTAGTAGTGTTAGTGGTGCAAGCAAATGTTAGTTTGAAGGACAAAGGTATAAGATGTTTCTATGGAGATATTAAAATAATACCTGCACCAGCCCCACTCATACATCGGGCTCCATAAAAGTATAGGGACCATTACTCTGGATGGTTTGCCTCTAGTTTAAGGCATTCATCAAGAAACTCAATGATGAGGGGATGGGTAGACTCTAAGGGTGTAGTAGCTAGTTGATCTGCTATGATTTGAACCTTAATAGACTTATGTCCTATAAGCATGAGTTCAAACTCGCTTAGCACAAGAACCCACTTTGTTGTGCGACCAGATAAGTATGGTCGACTCATGAGATATCGCAAAGGATTGAATTTAGCAATAACATACGTTTTCTGACTGAGCATATAATGGCGTAGTTTTTGTGTAGAAAATACGACTGCTAGACATAGTTTCTCTAATTTTGTGTAGCGAGTTTCATAACTGATTAAGGTTCTGCTAATGTAATAATTAGCACGTTCTTTCTTCTCATTGCCAAGTTGAGCTAACATAGCTCCTAAGGCAAAATTGAAAGCAAAAATGTACAAAATAAATGGACGATCGGATCTAGGTGGTGAAAGCACCGGTGGTTTAAGAAGTTATTGTTTGAGGAGTTCGAATGCTTCTTGACATTCATCGTCCCAATGAAAAGAGACATCTTTCTTAAGAAGCTTAAGAAAAGGTCTGATTTTTTTGGCCAACTTATCAATAAAGCGACGAATAGCCTGAAGCTTACCTTGTAAACTTCATAATTCGAATATATTTGTGGGTGTGGGCATATCAATGATATCCGTGATCTTGAGAGGGTCAATTTCAATGCCACGTAAAGAAACTATAACCCCTAATAATTTATCAGACTTAACTTCGAATATACATTTAGCTAGATTCAATCGGATAAGATACTTCCTTAACCGATCAAATACTTTTCTCAAGTCATCTAAATGATCATCTTCTTTGATGGAATGAGCTATAATATCATCTACATAATCATGTAGAATATTATGTCTCATATCATGAAATATATAAGTCATGGCTCGTTGATATGTTGCACCTGCATTCTTTAAACCGAATGGCATCACTTTCCAACAAAAGGTCCCCCAAGGGGTAATAAAGGCTATTTTAGCCTGATCTTCAGGAGCTATCCTGATCTGATTATAAATAGAGAATCCATCCATTAGGGATATTATTCCACTCCCAGTAGCAAATTCAATGATCTGATCCATGTTGGGAAGAGGAAAATCATCTTTAGGGCATGCAACATTAATATCTCTGAATTCTATGCAAACCCTAATTTTAGTGGCTTCTTTCTTAGTTACTGGAACTAAATTCGAGATCCATTCAACATAATCAATGGCTTGTATAAAAATAACATTTAAGATTTTTTCTAATTCTCCTTTGACTAGTAAGGCCACTTTGGGATGCATTTTTCTAAGTTTTTGTTTAACAAGTTTAGCATCCGGATGGACTACTAGGTGATGCATAACTACAGAAGGATCTAATCTTGGCATATCTTCATATGTCCAAGCAAAGATGTCTTCATATTGTTTAAGGAATGCAATGTATTTATCTTGTTTTTCTTGACTCAATTCTGATCCAATGTTGATTATGTGAGGGTTATCTTTGGTTCCAATGTTAATTTTTATAATGTTTTCTACTTCCATGTGTAGATCTCTCTCAAAATTAGGTGGGGCGGGTGAAATGCCTAATCCTTGTAATTCTTCCAAGGTTAAATTGGATAATTCATCTTAAGGAATTGTGGCCTCAAGCTGGGCTATACTAGGTATAGAGCCATCAAAATAAAATCTGTTATGTAACAATTCCTCAATGGAGACATCATGAAAGATATCCCCCTCCAACTCATCGTTGGATTCGACAATCATCTCAGGGTAAGATATGGATAACATATTACATGTAAGAGGCTTATTCATTAAATGCAAGACATCCCGTTTATCCAGATAATCTTGGTAACATATGAGGTGGTCATCATCCTCGAATGGGAAGGGTTGACCTTTACTAGGAAATAGGCCCACACCACATCGGGCAGGCCACGATTCTACCTCAAAATTTTATTTCATACCATTCTAGAAAGGTCCCAAACCTTTCCATTTATATCCCAATTTAAGAATTATGGGCTTAGCTTTAATATACTCATTAGCAAAATAACATCTAGCATATCCATCACAATGTGTCTTGATGTTTCTAGGTATTCTTCCCTAGTCATATCCCTTATAAATAAAAGCACAACTCCCAACTTGGTAAATACTTCCCATAGGTCGTGGGAGGCCCAAGGTACGAGGAGAGGGTCGGAGTTTATTTAAAATAAGCGAATCTTGCATGGCAGTGTGTTTTTTTTTATATAAGAATTTTAGATAAATCGGGTAAGAGCTCATCAGTAAGAGCATAAGAGGTATAAGGAAAATTTCCTACATCGTCGGATGTGGAAATGATGCCTGTAGTGGATGTAGATGTTATAGAGATATCAATGGATGAATCTATAGGTATGGAAGTTATAAGAGTAGAACAAGAAGCATTGGTTGTAGTTTTAGGATCTGTTCGAGGTCCTAATGTGGTTTCTTCGAAATATGGTTGAGCTATATGTAGAGGTGTAGTTGATGGGGAAAAATTAGATGATGTCATGGGTGTGTGTTTCACACGTTTAGTCGATTAATGAGAATTAGGATGTGTGGATGACAGAGCAGGGTAAAATTGAACTCCAACAGGTTCTACCAAAGTACACATATCAAAGGGTCTAGGATCACCATGAATGGTAACCAACTGATTTTTAAATTTGAATTTAACACACTGATGTAAAGTGGAGGGAACATCTCACATCATGTTGATCCAAGGGTGACCCAAAAGTATATTGTATGATGCAGGGCAATGTACAATAAACACGGTCGTGTCTAAGGTTCTCGGACCAACTTGCAAGGGGATAGTAAGAACTCCACACGTTTCTTGTGTTTCATCATTGAAGGCTTTTATGAGCATATCAGTTCTTTTCATTTCGTCACTTCTAAATCCAAATATTTGGTAGAAGTCAAAAGTACATATGTTTAAAGATGAGCCATTATCAATCAAGACTCGTTTAACTGCTACATCTCCAATTAGGGCAATAATATATAAGGGGTTATCCTTATGTAAACTATGTTGTGGTATATCTTTATCCCATAAGTCAATACAATCGAATTCTTGAGTTATGATAGTATTGGACATGGCTTCAGGTTGAATATTTTGAGGTACCATCATTTGGCTTAATGTGAGCATTAATTCATCCCTATGGGTAGGAGAATATCTTAAAAGGTCCAAAAGGGAAATTCTAGCTGTAGTATTTGATAATTGTTCCTTAATATTATAAGGAGGCTTAGGTTGAACATTAGGTGCATAATTCCCTTTATTGGGATTTTTTAAAACAAATGAAGTTGATCCATCGTTCTGAGTTTGATCTTGTTGAGATTTTTGAGCCTGTTGTCTGGTAACGGCTTCGATGGTACCTACAATATTATTTTGTGGATGATGAATGGGCCTTGGTCTAGCATTTATGACTTGTTCATTAGAAAGTAATTGGTGAGAAGATGGTCTAGTAGTGACTCTTCTAGGAAATGTTTCTTTTGGAACCATAGAACTTGTGATGGGTTGAATAGGATCTGATTCATCTTCAGAACTATTCGATTGATTTGAGGTGATTTCCATGTCACTTTTAGTCTCATATTCGGTATCACTAAGATCAGGGGTCTGAATATTATATAGATGTCTGGTCGTAACTATGGACTAAGTTGTGTCAAATACTTCCACATCATGAGTAGGTGAATGTCCACTAATAGTTCCTACATATCAGGTAGGAGGGGGAACATTATTATGCTCAATTTGATTAGCCACCTCTTTACCATGCTTTGGTAAAGGATGTTGAAATATGTCCAGTGATTGATTGGCATTCTGATTCTGATTTGGGGGAATGTTCTTTTGAGCATTATTAGAAGGATTTTGTTTAGGTTGAAAGGCTTGCACCTCCATCTCATTGTTATCAATCAGGTCTTGTATTTTATGTTTTAATAGTTTACAAGAGTTGGTAGCATGTCCAGGTCCTCTATGGAAATCACAATGTAAATCAGCTCTGTATCCAGGTATATTTGGATCAGGTTCCTAGATATTTGGTAATTGAATCAAACCTTGTGCTAATAGTTGCGGGAGAATGGTTGATAAATGTTGATTTAACCTAGTAAATTCTTGGGGTGGTTTATCAAGAGGTTTCAATATGAACTTCTCTATTGTTTTCGTAGTATTAACATTGGCAAAATTTCTACTATCAGTGACTCCATCACCCACAACTTGTTTATTTTTATATTGATTTCTGGATGTTTTCTCATCATATTTCTTTTTAAGTTGACCTCTCCTAATAAGAGCATCTTCCACTCTTCAGGCTAAGTCTATAGCTTGATCGAAGGTGGTCAAGGTAGCAGTTGATAATTCATAGGATAGTTGTTCTTGTAAATTATTTGATAAAGATATCCAACGTTTCACGATAAGGTAACACAAAGTGTAATTTTCCTATCAATTGTCTCCATCGAGATAATAATTTAGCAAAAAACTCATCTTTTTCTTGTTTTAGGTTGTAAAAATATTTAATGGTTACATGCCTTTCGATATAGGCACTAAATTGATGCACAAAATATTTTGCGATTTCTTCGAAATTTCTCAAAGAATGAGTGGGTAGTTGATAATACCATTCCAATGCCATCCCCCCTAAAATTTTTGGGAACATATTTAGTAATAACAAGTCATCATGTGATATATCATGACATGCAATCCTAAACATACAAAGATGCTCTATGGGATCTTCAGTTCCTTTGTATATAGGTAGGACAGGCATAGGAAAGTATTTGGGATATGGTTGTGCTACAACTATAGGATCTAGAGGCTGACTACACATCTCTCGATAATTGTACGAGGGATGGTAGGGATCTACCTGGTCCATGCGGGAGACTAACTATTTCACCATGGCTTCCAGATTACTAGTTTTTCTACTGTATTGGTTCGATGGTACATGAGCATGGGATTTGTGAGTGTATGCTAGCGTGACATAAGGATTAGATGTTATATTGTTGTTATGTAGATGGTTGGTAGAAAAAGTATTATGAAGAAGATTTGTTGTACCATTATGTTGTATCCTAGATTGTTGGAAATTGGTATTTGGTTTTGTTTTAGGATTTTGTTGATTTGAGGTATATTGATCAATAGCTTGGCGAAATAGAGCAGTGAATGAAGGTTTCTTTTGTGTGGGAATAACCCTCAGCTTAGTAACAGGCACTCTAGGTGGTTGGGTAACCTGTTGTTGTTGCATGTTTTGGATTATAGTGACCATATCCAAATTGGATGGTCCAACTTGATCACTTTCTTGATTAATGAATGACAAGGGATTAGTGCATGTGTGATATATTTCTTCTAGGGTTGCTTGAGTGTCACTAATTTGATCCTTGTCCATATGCATTGCTCTATTAAGAGTGCCAATATTAGTATTGAGGAACTTCCGGAAATGTTCCATATTCTCAAAAGTAACAGCTCCTTATGGAGATATTTTAGGGGATGAGGGTCCTTCCTCTCTATCATTTTATTTTTGTTCATTTGCGTCCACAAATTCTTCTTCTTGTTGGTTTAAGGTTCCTTCTTCCTGAATTGGGTCTTCAGGAAGGACATCTAGTTTATTTATGGTTTTTCCTAACCAATCCTCTTCTACTTCAGTCTGTTTTCCATTCCCGAGTCTAGTCATTATGTCTAAATTTAGATTTTAGCAAATATATATTGATATATATATTTGCAACAAATTTGGGAGGTATATATTTTAATTATATACCTACTATAATACTTAAAAGAAAATGTTTTGATTTTTATTTTATTTTTGTTATGATTTTGATTTGTTTTTATTATTTTTATTTTGTTTCTATGATTATAAAGACAACAAACAGCACACTGAATGCAAGAAATAACAATAATAAAATAATATCTTAGTTTTCTATAAATAGTTTATAGATGTCATTGATAGGATCAAGTTCATCAGGAGTCATGAAATGCTCCTATTCAAATTGGAAATGGTTTTTCAAGAACTTGATAAAGTGTGCTATAGTGATATTATCTATTTTAGACTCTAATCGGTAGAAATAAAGTTCATGGCAATACTCTCGATATAACACAGCTCTAGGAACTCTATTCCATATTTTTCTATCTGTAATAATGACCTCTTGATCCTCTATATGAGATAGAAATTTATGTACTACAATTGCATTCTCAAGGTTTTCCTCAAAGGTATACAACTCTGAAGACACATGGACTCTTTTATCTGATAACCACCTATGGCAAGCTCTTTGAAGTTCATGATATAAGGTCACTTGATCGGGATCCAGAATTCTATCTAGGACAAACCTCTTAATTTGCCTAAGTTTTGTTTCCCTAGATCCAATGATACCCAATCTCCTATCAAGTTCATCCCACAAAGGTTGAACCCTATTTGTTTGGGGTACTCTAAGCACAGAAGTAATCTCTGTAGCTGCTAATTCATTCTCAATATTAATGGTGACAGCTTGTCTTTTATTATAACCTACCATCTAAATATGATATGCAATCTTTGATTCTAAATGCATTTATGTTTTTATTTTTTTTTGGATTGTTTTCAAAAGGTTTTTAGTTTTCACGTTGGGTTCACCAAAATGTATCACTCCAAATTTTTCGCATCCTTACCTTCAGGATATAGGATCCGTGCCCAAAAGGGGGATGCGAGAAGTATGGGACAATACCTCGGACTGAGAGGCCCTTTGAAGGTCCTACCTCTCGGGGGAGGGGTATAAGGGTGAATTTTTGACGGATGGTGGGTTCACCAGGAAACTTTTGAATGGCAATTTGCACACCTAGGTTGATAGTGGGTTTGATGTGTTCATTTTTTACCTTAATCATTCAATTCCTAGGTTTGGCCAAGATGAATCTAAACTATTCTATATGCCAATGCTGATTTAGATGAATACATAAAACATGAATGAATGCTAAACACAGAGAATATGCTAGCTAGAACATAACATACCTGATTCTGGATGTGTGATGAAGATTTTGAGTTTTGTAATAGTCCAGATCACCTCAACTCATACGTAATCATCTATAATCAGACGAGATCATCGTCAATCTGACAAATTCATCAAAAACCTACAATCATAGAAATAGATACAAAATACCAAAAATGCAACTACAAAAACAAAGGGAAACGACAGAAATAATAGTAAATTTGCCTAAATGATAGATCAAAATAGCGATTAAAGAGGAAATGCATCAACTTCACAATTTATTTTGATTTTATCATGCATTTATATTAGATGAGGTGAACTCCAAGATGCATAAATATAATAATTTAAGATAGTGCAGAAATATAATAGGAAAATAAGGAAAAAACTAAGGAAATGGAAACTCTGGGCTCTGATTGCCCCCAATCTGGACTACAATCAGGATCGCCTCCAATCATACAATATTGTCTGTGCTCCTCGACAAGATCGTCCGAAATAGTCTGGAATCGCTTGCGATGATCCGATCTTGCTTCGACCTATCGAATACAAATGATAGTACGAGGATGTTCTAATGCACAAGGAGCTCAATTTGTAGGGAAATCAATCAACCAGGAGATTCAAAGGGGGTCCAAGGGGATAAACTGAGAAAATCCTAGTTTATATAGGATTAGGGAGAGGTTAGGAGGTTGGAGATCATACCAATTTGGGAGATCTCCAACGGGGGAGACTCTAACTACGCAGACACGCTTTCTGCCTGGGTTAGAGAAGTCGTTGGAATAGAAGCTAAGTATGAAAATTTGGTTTTGGGACGAAATCATCTGGACGTTCTGTTCCAGACGAATTCTTCATATCTGGGATGATTTCGTCTAATCAATGATGATATCATCCAACAATCAAAACAAATCCTAAAAATGGCACAAAAAACAAGGGGAGCAGGTAACAGGCGGTTTAACGGGCATTTTGGGTTAAACTTCAAATTTTAATATTTTACTAAGGTTTAACTATGCCAATTTTAGGGTGCTACAAATAACATTAACTGTTATAAGTGCAATAATGATGGTAACATAGTAAGATTGTGTAGAGCAAATATTTCAGAATCAAGCATGAACAGGAATAGGAATATGAACAAGAATAGAAATATGAACAGGAATCGAAACATGAACAAAAATAAGAAGATGAACATGAATAGAGACTCAAAAAATAATAGATACTCAGAAAAGAATAGAGACTCAGAAAATAATAAGAACAGGAACAAGGATGAGAACATGAATAAGAACAAGAATAGAAACATGGATGAAAACAAGAAAAGGAACAAGAATAGAAGTGATGACAGGAACATGGATGATGACTTGGAAAGAAACAATGAGAGGATTTAGAAAACTCAAAAAAGAAGATAAAAAGATAAATACAAAGAGCAGTGCTTTCGCAGATTAGAAATACTCCCATTCTAGAATTAACCACCTCATGTGGAGGTGGGGGAGGGGCTAAGCTAAGAGGCTCATTCTTATCCCCAAGCCCCAATGGTGACCCTTTGACATTGATGTCAAAGGGGGAGAGATTTGTGTATTGGGGAGAGATTTTATATGAGGAGAGATTTAATATTTGAGAGAGCATTGAGCCAGGGGGAGCAAAGACCCAAGGGGAGCAAAAAATAAGGTCAAATTTCAATAAAATGAATATGGGTTGCTATCAATGATAAAGGGGGAGATTGTTGGACATTTTGAGTCCCTAAGCTAAAATTTAGCATTGATGTCAAAAGGACCTATGTAAGTAAGCACTATGATTTTGCTCCACAAAGAGCTTTATGAGAAGCAAAGGTTTTGATCAAAGGTTCAAGAAGGGATGCATGGCATTTGGTTCCAAAAGGAGCTTCAAGGGAAGCTTAGCAAAAGGTTTTTATGAAAACCAAGAAAGACAAGGAAATTTTTTATTTAAAATCATGGATGGTAGATTTGAATTTTTTTTTTCTTAAAACCCAATTTGGCTTTTCGTTTCATCGAAAAATGTGCCCCGGTGATGGAGAAATTTAATTTTAAAGGTTTAGTTTAAGTTTTTATTTTTTAAAATTTAAATTTAAATTTTAAAAATTAAATAAAAGAGTTTTTCCACCATGTTCGTCGATATCATATATTTTATCATGCAAAGGTTCCAATATTTAAATGGGTTTATTTTATCAACCAAGGAGGAGATAAGAAATATTTTCCGCATTCGATTATCCCCTCCTTCGCAATCATCGATTCCCCCCTTTTGATTTTGTTTTTGCACTGCATGTGGAACAAGGGAGCAAGTTTCAAGTCTCAAAGGCTTAAAGCCTCCACATGGGAGCCCTAGCCCACACGGTGGGTGGAGAGTGCACGAAGGTGCACAAGGAGGAATGCGGGGTCAAAACCACCCGAATCCGTTTTGCAAGGTATGTCATAATTTGATTGCCAAAATTTTTGGGTGCATGAAATATTTCGAATTTACTAATGTTGTGTGAAGTATCAATTTTCATGAAGAGTATAGTGGATTTAATTTTTGCATATGGCTAAGGTTTGATATTTAATTAATGTGGGATATTACCTTAGAATTCTTTATGATTATTTCTAAGTGCAAAAGTTTTGAAAGGAAGGATATAAAATATTTGAGTTATTTTATGGTATAAGTGGTTTTTGGAGTGACAAGGTTATGCAATGTTTTGATTTATTTTATTTTATGGTAAAAGTGGTTTTAGAAGTGATAAGAAGTTGTGCATCAATTCTTAAGAAGGTTTTTTAATTAAAATACTTGGTGAATATTATTGTGAAGTGGAGTAATGTTGATTATTTTGTGATCTTCTAACCCTTGTGAGGATTGGCAAAAGAATATTGTGATTGTGGCAGATTTCCAAAGAGGCTTATTCATATTCATAAAAGGTATGGGAACATTCTCCTATTGATTGATTATGGTGGTTGATTATAAAATACCTTTGGAGTGAAAAGGATTGATTGCGGTTTTCTTTTCGAAAATCATTGGTTAAATGCTTCAAGGTTTTCTGGTTTGAGAGTTGTGATTAAACCTTGTTTTATAAGCATTGTTGTTGAAGCCAATTGGTTGTGCAAAGAACTTGAACTTGAATTAGAAAATAACATGAGTATCATTGTTATGTGAGATTTGTGGTTGAGCATTGTTGAAAATATTTTGAGTTAGTTGATAGATGCTTGGGCAAGGGTTTGTGAGAAAGGGTTGTTCCTTGAAGTATTTGGTTGAGTAGAGTTGATTGAGCCTACTCAAGTGGATGCATGTGGTTGTTCAAGTTCCATGAAACAAACTATTCTATATTCTGGATTTGATTTGAGATTGAGATTTGATAATAGAACATATTGAGTCTCTAACAATTCTCTTTATGCTTCTATGAGATTGATTTGAGTTGATATTGAGATTTGAGTATAGAACATATTTAGTCTCTAAAAATTCTCTTTATGCTTCTATGATATTGATTTGACTTGAGATTGGGATTTGAGTATAGAACATATTGAGTCTCTAACAATTCTCTTTATGCTTCTATAAGATTGAATTGAGATATTGATTAAGCATTAAGTATAGAACATATTGAGTCTATAACAATTCTCTTTATGATTCTATGATATTGGACAAGCTCTGTGTGAGCTTGTTAAGCATATTTGAGACAAGTATTTGAGAAGGATTGTGGACTGATTTTGAGTAAGATTTTATGGAAGCTTGCTATGCAGATTTGAGCAAGTCCTAGAGAGGACTTATTGAGAATATTTGTACAAGTTCTGAGTGAGCTTGTTGAGAAGATTTGGACAAGTTCTAAGTGAGCTTGTTGAGCATATTTGGACAAGTTCTGAGTGAGCTTGTTGAGTAGATTTGGACAAGTTCTGAGTGAGCTTGTTGAGCATATTTGAAAAACTTGTTGAGCATATTTGGACATGTTCTGAGTGATCTTGTTGAGCAGATTTAGACAAGTTATGTGTGGACCTATTAAGCAAATTTGAGCAAGTTTTGTGTGGACCTATTGAGCAGATTTGAGTAGGTTCTATGTGGACCTATTGAGCAGATTTGAGCAGGTTCTATGTGGACCTATTGAGCAAATTTAAGCAGGTTCTATGTGGACTTGTCGAGTAGATTTGAGTAGGTTTTGTGTGGACCTTTTGAGCAGATTTGAGCAGTTTGTAAGTGGACCTATTGAGTAGATTTGAGTAGGTTCTAAGTGAACCTATTGAGAAGATTTGAGAAGTTTTTGAGTGAGCCTATTGATAGAGCTTTGGAGGTGTCATAGTATAGAGGACAAAGTCTCAGTGGATAGAGATCCAGCAACCAAGACAATTGAAGATAGATCTTATGAGTGAGGAGTATTCAAGTGGAGAGAGATCCACCAGTTAGTGTAGTAGAGAGACAAAGTCTTCTATAAGATCACTAGCCAGAGCATAAGGGGAAATAGTTCTCCTGTGGAAGAGATCCACAAACTTGAGATTTAGGGGATCAACATATCCTTTGGATAGATGTCCATAAACATTGTAATTGGGAAGGATTCCCAAAATATTATTTGAGAAATATTTAGAAGAAATATTTTCTCTGTGGAGGTAGCCCACATTGGGTGAACCACATTAAAATATGTGTCTCTATTGTGTGTGATGATTTGTGCATTTTTGTGTTTATTGCTATTGATATTTCCATTGATTATATTGATTAATATTGTTTGGGGAAGAAAATAAAAAAGTGGTCTTATACTTTTCACTCCCCCCTCTCAGTATAATCATGTGTTCTTTAGTAAAAAGTACATTGCTAATCCTAAGTATGTGTGGGATTTTTCTAGATTTACATATGGTGATCCCAAAGGCTATAGAGGTTCAACCATTAAGAATCCTTAAGTTTCGATATAAATCAATGTGTATACAAAAAAAATAGAAGACCATGCACTAAAATGAAAACCTTTTATTATATTGAAAATAAATTCTCAGTTACAATAAACCCATCTGAAAAGGGTGTTTTTACAATCCAACTACCAAAGGAGATGACCCTCTTTTACAATTAATGGTATGATGTCGTGATATTATTTTTGCTACAATCAAAGTGCGAGGTGGGTTTATCATGACCACCATAATGGATCTAGAAACTTTGAATCAATGTGATCTTAAACCTGGAACCTAGAACCTTCATACCTGAGATCTCCACACATGTGAATAGGTAAAGAGATTTAGTAGTACCTATTAAGATACATAAAACACAACTAAAATATATATATATATATATATAAAGCATTTGCATACATGCATAAATATTCAAGCAACATAACAATAGCATTCACTTCTTTTAGCCCTCTCAATCTCCTCTCCTCTATTTTTCTTCTCATTATCTCTTCCTCTCAAATGAGAGGGGTATTTATAGCCTTTGAGGCAAGGTGAGGGGGGTGATGAGGTGTCCCTAGGTTAGGTTAAACCTAGGTTAGGTCATATGCATCTAAGGTCAACTTATGGAATGGTGGTCACATGGCGACAAGGGGCTTTGTGTAGAAAAGGGCTTGAGTGGCCAAGGGGGCTACAAAGGGAAAAGTCCCTATTTAAGTGGTAAAAACCACTATTTTAGGCTTAAGACTACCTAGAGTAAGTCACATGGTCCAAAAGGAGTCCATTTAGGTAGTATTCTCAATATGATGTGATTTAGGTGTCTATATATGCCCCTTTTTGGGATGCATTGTGTGAAAATACAACGTGGAGCAAAAATAGATGACCTTATGTTCATTGATCTGATCAATGTTAGATGGACCATTCATGATAAGTGCATACATTTTCAAACCATTGCTTTTGACATGTTAAAGAACTTGGTTTTAGTAAACCTTCTAGTGAGGATTACAACTTTGAGGTATACTTGACCTTGGTAGAATTTTCAGTCATGGGGAGAAATTATGGGTCTATGAGCCTCCATGATTACTTTATGCCAAGTCATTTGTATTGTTTGAAATTCTTGGTTTTGCCCTAGAAAATAGGGAAATGTATGATAGTCTTTGAAAATGTTTCTTAAATGAATGCAACTTGCATGATTGTGTTTTTGATTATTGATTTGATTATGAATTGTGTGATATATGACTACCCCCTCAAGCAATGATTCAATGAGGAAATGATAAAATGATGAAATCAATGAGTCACTTGACCAAGATGACTTGATGTAGGCTTTCTGGGACCGTTACAAAATTTAGAGGGTGCATACCCCATTATAACCTTGATTTAACCCATTTATTATTCTTTTTGGCAAGTGATGTTATGGTTATTCACTCATCCTACCAAATTTCATGGACAACTAATTGCTGAAACCACCAAGTTTATATATTAAATCACTAGATACAAGATTCACTTGACTTTTTTAGATTTTATGTGACCAAATGGGTTAGGTACCTTTGGAGCTTTTTGATTTTGACCATAGGGCTTAAATGCCTATGGGGATTTTGTATGGTTATTTGACCAAAGGACTTCAATGCCTTTGGGTATTTTATTTTATTGATTTTTATTATGAATTTTGTGATGTATGACTACCCCCTCAAGTGACGAGTCGATGAGGAGATGGAAAGTGATGAAAGCGACGAGTCGCTTGACCAAGATGACTTGTTTTGGACATTGTAGGACGTTGGTGACTGTGGAATGGAGAAAATACTATTACCACTGTGATTTCAACCATTATAGGTAATTGTAGACCTCTATCCCTTGGAGCAGTCCAACAACATGGCCTTCTTAGGGAGTTGATATGGTAACAATTTATTTCTTGCATGAGGTGAATCACTATATTCGATGATATCTTAAGGTGAAATGGGAGAGTAAAATGTACACCTCTATCCCTTGGAGCTGACCACATGGCCTTCTTGGGGAGTTGATATGAGAACATTTCATTCTAATTAGAGGTATTTTTAGCTCAAGTGGTATTATGATAACTTACCCATATGATCATATTGCATGGATAGTTAGTCGATGCAACCGCCAAGTGTATAGGGTCAATCATTAGATATGAGTTTCACTTGATTTTATTGATTTTATGTGACCAAAGGGCTTAAGTGCCTTTGGAGAATTTTTAAAATTGACCAAAGGATTTTTGGTACCTTTGGATCCTTTTTATTGTGACCAAAGGAATTTGGGTACCTTTGGGGCTTTTTGTGATGATGTGACCAAAGGGCTTAAGTGCCTTTGGAGCATTTTTGAATTTGACCAAAGGATTTTGGGTACCTTTGGAGCCTTTTGATTGTGACCAAAGGAATTTAGATACCTTTGGAGCCTTTTGTGATGATTTGACCAAAGGGCTTGAGTGCCTTTGGGGCTTTTGGATGAAATTGACCAAAGGAGTTTGGGTACCTTTGGAGCCTTTTGATTGTGACCAAAGGAATTTGGGTACCTTTGGGGCTTTTTGTGATGGTGACCAAAGGGCTTAAGTGCCTTTGGGGCATTTTGGATGATTTTTGACCAAAGGAATGTGGGTACCTTTGGAGCCTTTTGTGATGATTTGACCAAAGGGCTTAAGTGCCTTTGGGGTTTTTTGTGATGATGATTTTGTGTTTATCTTTTTTTGTTTTTTGTTTTTTTTTATATAATGAATCTAAGATGCAAAAAAATCTAAATGTAAGCACTACAAATGTACAAAGGTAATAAGGGATTACCTTTTCAACAAAGTCATACATTTGAAATTTGACCATATGTAATATTATGAAAATATAGATGATGGAGGGATTACCAGCAAGATGTTATAAGGGAACACCATGGTTTTCAAGAGACTCAAACATCCTAGTTAACCAGTCAAAAGATGCATATTGAATATACAAGATTTTGAAAGATAAAATTATGCTGGGAAGACCAATATATTCAATATCCCTGTGTGTGCATGTGATATTCATTAATTACATATAAGACTGTCCCATTTCTAGGTAGGTTTCATTCAACCCATTGCTATAATGAGGATCACCCGATGGTCATTATTATCTTGATGTTGGATGTAGTTGGACTTGAATACTAGGAAATTCAAACCACTAAAATCTAGCTCATCCATAAGATGAAATTGGTTCATACAAAAGGTCACTAATGTGAAAGACATATCGTCATTCATAAGGCTACCCCATTTCTAGGCGGGTTTCATTCAACCCACTGCTATAATGGATATCATCCCAAAATTTTTGAATAACTAAGGATTCCAGGGATTCAAGCTCATTAACCCCTTCTTTTCTTTTGATTTCTTGGATTGTGGATTCTCTCTTAGTTTTGGTGAGGAGCAAGGGCATTTATTTTCTTTAGTGGTGAAAACCACTTTTTGCTCTATTTTGTTTTGTATGATACTTTATCATTTTTGTGGAGCAAGAGATTTGATTGGGTAGGGGGAATCTTGTCATTTTTTTAATCCTCAACATCCTAGACCATGTGCATAATAGAATGAGCAAGGTAAACCTTTCACTTAAGGTGGCAAGGACAACATTGTAGGTTCATCCTTCCTTGTTCAAAATTGGATTTTAATGTGTGATTTTGTGTTGGGATTTTAATATATCCAAGGTATGAATGAAGAAAGACCCTACCTTCAAAAATAAATACAACTGTCTATACAATCTAAAAGGAAAAATAGGAATGGTTGAATGACAAAAAACCCTAGTGAAAAACCCCATAACAACTTAATGGTTGTGTTGAAAAATACAATTAATCACAAAGGGGAATGTGGATGATATGATGCTTATGACGTGGGGGTTTTCCCTATGCTATCTTGCAAACTAAAATATGTTCATAAAATAATCAGTGGCCATCTAGACATCATTGCTGATGTTCATCCGGTATCTACCCTATCTTACAAAGACCCCTTAATATGTAAAATTTCATAAAAAAAAATTCAAATAATTATGGTGGATAAGGTTGATTAAAACTTCTAACAATCATACAAGTGTGGTGCTTATTTGTAGAAATGCAAGAACAACATATCGTAATGTAAATGCAATGAATGAATGATGCCTAATGCAACTAGAAATGATGTGAAATGCATGAGGATGTAATGCAGATGTTTTTGTTGTTTTTGGTGTTTTGTATTGTTTTTGGATTTTTGTGTCTATCTTATTGTTTTTTTGGAATTATGGATTTTTTGTGGGGGAAGGTGCGATACCTTAAGCACCCCCAGTTTTAAATAATATACAATAATGGACTACTTGTATTTATGGTAAGGGTAGGTGTAGAATTATAGGAGGATGAATAAATCGACATGGCAATGGTTGTGGGTGCTCCTTGAGAAGGAGGACAAGAAGAATGGGAAGCAAAATAAGGAACATGCAAAGGCAATCAAGAACTTTGGTAGGTTTTTCAATGATGGAAATTATGGGAAATTATGCATCTTCAAAGCTATCAAAATTGATTAAGATATTATCAAATTTTTGTTTGAGTTGGTCTTTAGAAGTCTCAAGGGACTCCAAGTGGATTATGGAGTCTTGGATGAAGTATGAAGGAATGCCAATGATGAATTAAGGGTACTGTAGAGCTATATATGTGCTATATTGCTAGCATGGAGCAATTTCAATCCTAGGTTACTTTTTTTGGATGTCGAGAGAGGATATATATCTATTGTGCATGACATACTCCCCCAAGTTTGAGTTAGTCATGAGCATCGAGACAAGTGGTGTGTCTAGGCATGTTGAAGGTGGATGGAGACAATTAGGAATGTGTTGATTTATAGTCATCAATAGTTGAGTAGAAGTGGATGGTTCATGATGATCTCTTCTAGTGAGTATATCCACATGTTCTTATTCCTAGTTTAGCTCATGCTCTTGTTCCAACTCAGAGTGTTCAACTATGATAGCTTGATTTGGAGAGCTCCAATTTTCTATCACAATAGTGATAATTCCCTTAAAATTTTGGGGAGGTGGATTGAAATTCACATGATTCACCTACTTTGGATGATCTAGTTGATTGGCAGATGTGTTTTTTTTTTATCCTGATACTTCGACTCTAAGTCCTCGTAGGCTTCATGCTCTTGATGAGCATTGTTAGGTTGACATGGTTGGGTCCTAGGGGATGCATGAAGAGGATGGTTTTTATTAGGTCTATGGGATAGTTTCTTTTTATGCACCATGCGATCTTGATAGATCTGATCCCTATAGGTCCTTAGTGTGGGACCTGCCTCTTGCACGATTTTGTGTATTTTCTCTTGGTATAGCCTTTCATGGTATGCCAGATTTTCTTGCACTCTTTACTGACTCAATTGGTACTACTCATCCAAGAATTGTCTATCCAACCGTAGCTAGTTCAGCACCACTAATTTCTCAGTATATTTTCTAAGGTCTTGCTCTATTTGGTCATAAATATTGAGCTTATTGACCTTCGTATTAATAAAAAGAAGCGCATACCTACTTTGGATTATTATCATTGGTTGAGGTGGTGTGCTTTGGAACTTTAGAATAGTGTAAGGTCCAATGGTATTATTATTCTAAAAAAATGCTATCTGGGAAAAGTAGCGGATATGCAAATATACTTTCCATTTCTATTTGAAAATGCTATGTAAATAATATTTTATGTTTTTAACATTTTAAACAAATAGGACTGTGTTAAGCCTAAGGGGAGATGATTTCATGACCCACTCTTTGGAAGACTTTTCATTTTTCTTAATTTATGCTTTGCTATATATATTATGGATGAAATGGTTGCATATATATATATAAGTTTTATTATGCAAAATAATTGTCCTTATAAAAAAATGGAATATCAATCTTATTGAGGGATGTAGAATAATTCTATATTTATGTGAAAATCTGAATTTTATTTAAGAATATGATGTTTCTAATGAAAGTGCATTTTTTTTGGTAGGAATAGGTCTATTCATGGTGGTAGAAAGAATTAACCACCGAGAAAAGAGATTGCCTTTGGGAAATGATGTGATGGGTTATTGGTCAAAATATTTAAGGAGGCAACATGGAAGAATGTCCCGTTCATGAAGATGCATTAGAAAAGAAATATTAAATTGCTTTGAGTTAAGTTGCATAATATTTTCTTATAAAGGAATTTTATTTGAAAAGAAAAGAAAAATATTTTAATGAAAATAATGGATGTTTGCTTCTTTGTATTTCTGAGTAATAAAATATATAAAAATATCTTAGGAAATTAATGAAATGGATGCTATACTCTTATTTTTTAATATTGTTGCTCATTTTTTCTAAAATAGTTAGAATTAAGAACTTGGAGCTAGGTAGTGAACCATGCTATAGTGGAGGGTTGATGAAACCCAATCGAAATATATGATGGAATATCTCCCATTTCATGTGGAGGAATAGAAGGTATGGATAGTGATGGAGGGGAGTAATACCTTACCGTAAGACGATATGAGTAGCAAGGAAGCGAGTAATGCGGAGGATCACAGAGGAGAAAGAAAGCAGGAAGTAAAGACAAAAAAAATGATAGAGAGATCGAATCATGACAAAATGAGGAAGCAGAAGGAGGAATTAATCATTGAAATGAGAGAAGAAAAGATATTGAACAAACAGGTAATCCAGTGACTTCTTTAGACTAGTTTTATTTATTTATGGTGTGTGGAACTTATAATTAAGGAATGAATAAATACCTATTAAAAAGTACTAAAATATTTTTTTTATACTTGTTGAGTGGTAATTTTACCCAATTGCAAAACCAAATTCACAATTAGGGTATTGATTAGAAAACCCTCTCTTGAAAAGAAATAAAAATTTCTCCAAGATTCCTTTTACTTAATGTGTGCTTGTATGTTCGTGAAAATGTGTCAAATAAGTGCTAGGAATACCTTAGTGATTTGCAAATAATTGTTAACAAGGGGCATGTGTTGGTATTACTTTATTACACTATGTTATTGATTGTTCATGAAACTTAAAAGAAAATAAAATATGAGTGTCCCTCATATTACCACAATGTAAAGCCTTAGTTCATTTAATATTGGAGTGTTTTAGGTAGATTTTATCTTTTTTTTTAAGCAAATTTTTAATCAAGTTTTATCTTCTCTAAACCCTGCTTTGATCATGAAACAAAAGATTAAAATCTATCTCTAAGCATGAATATTAAATTATGTTTGGATTTAATTTATCTTGCTTTGAGCATGAAAAGAAAATAAATTTGAATGACTAACTTTAAAATGTAATGGCCTTGAAATGCCAAATAAATTACCCCTCTTTAATGAAATTGAAATTTTCATAAAGGGAGGTTAATTTATTACTTAAAAAAACAATAACCTTTGGAATGCCACATAAATTACCTTTCCTTAATGAAATTGTAATTTTCATAAAGAGGAGTTAATTTAGTACTTTAAACTGAAATGCAAATATTAAAATTTGATTTACCTTCAAAATGTGAAATTATGTCAAATTTCAATCATTTTTATAATTTTGAAATGGCTTCAAAATGAAATCAAAATTGTTTTCAATGGAGCGTTAAAGCTTATTCTAGAGACCCATGCATTTATTCTTGGAGTTTTAATTTTTTTCAATTTTTTATTTTCTTTGCAACAGTAAAAAAAAATAAAAGGGAAAGGGTTAGAAGAATAAAATAAAATTTGGAATGTGGACTAGAATACGGAAATATGGCCAAAGAGAAACTACAAAACCCTAATCTGGCCTAAATTGCAAAAAATGTTAGATCTTGAATATAAACATAACCAGGTTAGACCTGCATCCACATAATCTAAGATCTAGTTATGGCGAGAGTCTAAAGAAAAAATATGCATTAAAAATATTCCAACAATTCTACCGTATTCACATATAAAACACCATCAAATATTTCTAATGCATTTGGAGAAAAATTTGCAATATGAGCATTATTTTATTCAAAATTTGTCCTTCCTGCATACAAATGTGAAGCCAAAATGTTGGCAGCAGTTTGTGAACCTTCCAATCTCTTCCCTCGCTTCTGTCCCAAAAGTTTCAACCTCGTATTCAAAATTTTCATGGATATTTAAAATATTCACATCAAACCCTTTGTTTCCTCTTTTTGATGAAAACTATTCCACTTCCTCTTCTTTGTTTGGGTTTCATAACTTCATCCCTTTTTTTTTGTCTTCCTTTGCATGCTTGTTATGGCAATGAACATGATAATAAACTTCCACCCCATAATTATTACCACTAAATTAGTCATTTGTTTTTAGATTTTTGGCAGTGATTTGGCCATATCTACCACCAACCCTTGGAGGCTAGCATGCACGTGGATGACACATGTATCAACTGAAATAAATCGATATTCAAAAATACTTGTACCATGGCCCAAATCATCTGGCATCTATTTTAATGCCACAATTTATAGTGTCATCGTGTAAGTTTTCAAAATGTTCAGCCACCAAAAATGTTCGACCAACCTTGACCCACCAACCTTACACTTCCAATTGGCTACTCATGAATGCATTTGCACCCTTAATTACCATCCTTTGTAACTTCTCCTTAGCTAAAAATATCTACCATGATATTATTTACTTGTTTACTAACCATGGCATACTCTGCCCAGTGTAAACACCCCTCATTTACGATCGACTAGGTCATTTCTTACAATGGATTAGAGGCCTATTTCATAGCCCATTAGCAACATAGATGTTGATGCTTTGCTCATATTTTTTGCTATATTATGCTCCATGTATTGTCTGGGACTCCTATTTGTACAAATATTTCCACTCCACTGCCATGCATTCACCTTGCATAACCAATTGTACCTACTATTGCTTGAAACCAACTCAACTACAAGGTTCTACTCATTACGTCATCACATAACAACCTCATCATTATTAATCTGCAAATAATTATGATCACCCTCTTCTCTGGTGGTGATGCTAAACTTTTAATTTTGTAAAATCTATATATCCATTTGATTCATGTGTGACTGTCTAAGCTTCCATAGACTAGAAAAAATTGTTGGGTACCAAATGAGTAAACCTCTGCCTGGTTACCATAGCTTGTTATTTATCATTTCTTGCATATAAAATTTTTCTCAACAACTCGTCTCATAATGGCCACTTAGGATCACACAGATACTGTTTTCTCCATAGAATTTGCCAATGACTAAAAAATTCTCTTTGTTTTGATTTTTGGCCATTGAGAGGTGATTTTTTATAGCTTCTACAACCCTAATGTTCTAGGTGATCACTCTCTCTTGCCTTAAATGAAACATATTTTCCTCCTTTGCATTTTACACACTGTGTAATGTTGATAGAGCATGAAAATGGCCTCCATGACCACCTGAGAGAAACTTGAGGGTGAAAACATAATTATTTGTCCTTTTTGAAATAATAAACACTTCTTTTGTAGTGGTGAACTCTTCTTCCTTGATGATGGTGTTTGTGGATTGCAAAGTTATGACCTCATAGATCTATTCATGATATTCATGTGGTGATCTTGGTACTATCCAAATGGATGATCCTCATTATAAAACCATGTTATCCTAACACCGTGCTTCATTATCCAAATGAATGAGACATCGCCTTCATTTCAACTTCACTTCTATCTACTCGAGCTTCACCATATCACTAAGGAAATAATATTTAAATAATTATGCACTTCTAAACCTTTCCATGACTACCTTAGCATCTTAGGAGACCATTCTATCTCCAAAATCCTACTTTGCTTATGTGGCCGGATAGGAGAAAGGTGGCACACTGATGGATTTCTTCACATCTACTTGGTACTGACTCAAAATGGTACAGAGTTCAACTATATACACACAATATACCAACTACATCCAATAATCATCCTCCACAAGTGTTGTTCTTTTGGCTATTTAGAATCCATCTACGACATCATTGGCATGTTATCTCCATTTTTTATTCATCTATCGCTGGTCTATTACATGTCATGATTTCAATTCTTCCATCTTAGCCTAGTTTGAATCCACCACATCTCCATTGTATTCAGCCATCCAATTCAAATGAGTTGTGTCACTACCATAGATTTCAATGCATATGTGGTCACACATTTGCATAATAGTTACCATCCTCACCTATAGCATCTTGTTCGTCAAGTCTCATCCACTTATCCGATAACAACCCTACCTTTGAATGCCTCATGGGGAAATAACATCCTTTGGCAATGCAGCAACCTGGCCCATCTGTGTTCATGACTACATGACCTCTCTGCTCATGGTCGTCAGTGTCCACCACTCACAATATTCGTGGCCTTTGAACATCTACTCGCATGAGAGAAATACCAATGAAGGAATTATAAGTTATGATAACATGCGAATGTACATATAAAATAAACATATAACATGATAAATATAAATGCAATGAATAACATAAAATCAACACTCTAATTAGAAAGACATTTCACTTTTTTTAATTTTTTATTTATTTATTTTCATTTTTTTATATTCATTTTTAATTATTTTTCAATGAATATACATGTAATCCAAACAAGTAATGGAATTAAATAAATACCCTTATTATCTATTTATTCTTTGGTATTTTTTTTTTTTAGAAAATTATTTTATTTTTATTTATTTTTAATATTAGAAACGAAGATCAATCAACCTTTAAAAGGTTGAATTATTAAATTTCCAAATGAAAATAATAGAATAATCAAATAAACAACTAAACCTATGGAAATTGTATAACTGACATCACGCTCTATAAAAATATAAGAAGGCACTACCCACAAGGAACCTTGGAAATGAAACTACAAATATCAAGGATGGGACCTATCAAAATCATCACTCCAAGAATACCAAAATACTCAAAAGCACAACATTTAAGGTGGGTCCCCAAATTTGGGGTTAGTTGTGCAATGTTCACAACAAATGGAAACTTTATTGGGAAATGCTCCTAATAATTTTGAGTGAAAAACCTAGTTCTAAAAACCAACAAATCAAAGATCAGAAATATATACATCGTATAGCAACATCCAAAGAAGATGGGGGTAGACAACTTCAACTGAAAAACACATGAATCATTTGCCCTAGCTTAATGTGTGTGAGTGATTTCATTTTGCATGCTTGAAAAACATTCATACTCCATTACCTAATTAGCATTAGGCTATGAAGTATTACTCCCAAAAATAATTTTATAGATAGATCCCGACTACCAATCAGGAATCCATAGCCCTAGTAGAGTTTATCTACATTACCTAAGGTTTAATTGATATTTTGCAATGCCATTTTTCTCTTCTTTTTTTAAACAAGCTTTTGTCTAGATAGAGCCCTACTGTCAATCAGGCATCGATAGCCCTGGTAGATTTTATCCAAACCTGGTAACTAATTTTAGCATTTTTTCCTTTGCTTGCTTCTTTTTTATATAGATTTGCAACAATTTATGCACCACATGGATTAGAGATAAAGATAGAGCATGTTAGATTTTTGCCTTAATTTGCATACCAGAATGATTTCATCCTTCAAGATTTCAAAAAATACCCCTTAATTTGATGTGTTTGTGTGTAGCTTTAGCAAAATGATTTAGTATTCCAAAATTCACTATCTTAGTCCCAAAATCTGGGAGAGTTTGCTAAAAAACTTCATCCCCTTTCCTTGGTCCACAAGATAGGCAATTCACCCTTCATGATAAAGGAATAAAATAATGATCAAGAGGCCATAAAATAATATCCATCATAAAACATACCACAAATTAAGGGAACAAACCCAAAATGCAACACTTGAAAACAAACCAAAATCTAACCTAGCAAAATCCAACAAGAAAACAAATAGCAAAACTTACCAAAACATGGGATTATGCACAAAAGTGCCACAAAAAGAAAAACTAAAAGCAAACACACAAAAACCAAAAGCTATATACAATAATGTACAAGGTGATGCAAAAAATTGGGCTATCATTTCCCTGGATCCCAAACATGATTAGCACACTTTAAAATACACATATCATGATGTGCATACCAAGCTTTATAGAAATCCAACCAAAGTAAAATTAGGCCAAACAATATAATAACCCTTATTTTACCTCTCTCACCCCACCAATTTGATCTAGTTCCATTAGAAATCCCATAGTGGGGTTTCTAATCATCAACCTGATAAGACAATAACTAATTTTCAATACTTTCTTATCTATTCCTTAAAATGAATATTTCACAATTCAATCCTTGATTTGGAATTAGGTTTTCCTTTTCAAATAGGAGGTTTTGCAAGTAGGAACCTATTTCTAAAACTTTCAAAGCTAAGTCATTTTCCATGTATTTAGGCCAATCATGCTTGTGTAGCAATTTGCAAGCATATAGGATATCTATTAAATGAGGATCATTATAGGTTTTTATCCTAGATTCCATTATCAATTGTTGATGAAATTGATTCAACAACTCAAGCACATCTACTTCTATTTCATTCAACAAAGCATTCTTATTAGAGGTGTGAGTAGAAATCAACTCTAGTTATTTATTAACCTCCAATGGCATTTCATCATTAATAGCATTTGAATCCAATAAATGATTATGCAAACCTTTACCTAGAATTTGGATGGTGGAACACAAAAGGTGAGATTTTACCTTTGATGCATTTCCATTTACCAATACTTGGAGAGGATTTGTAACTTCTTTTTTCTCATGATATCCATCATCATCATCATGTAGCACTTCTTCTTCACCAATAACCTATTTATCAAAGACACCAAAATTAGGCACCCAATAAAAATGTGTTCATCCTTTTCAAACCATAAATATTACCGATCAAAGAGTGGATCAATTAACACATATCCCTAATAAATTGCTTGGGTTGCTTCAAATAAAGCCACATTTTCATTTGGGTCATCAATGACATCAAACCCAAACTATTCAAATTCTGGAATTTTCTCTATCTGAGGTAACATAGGCATAGGGTCCTTATATGAAATAAGGATTTCGATTTCTTGCTCCTCAAATGGGAATAAAGTGAGAGATTCCCCTCTTTCATCCACAATAAGTGGATCAGAGGAAACATTTATCATTTCATATTTTTCTCAATTGCCAAGGTGTTCAATAAACTCATTTTCAAAATAATTGAGTCTTGGAACCTTCTCTACTTCTATAAATGGTTCATTATTTCTATATCACACATGGATTGCAAAATCTTCATGTGAGATGGAGGTTTCAATGTCCTGCATATCAAGTGAAATAGACATTTCATCAGTAAGAATGTGAGAAACTAATGATTCCCCATATCTTTCCAAATAATTTCAATAGTTATCTTACTGAAACATTTTATGAGATTCCATCCTCTCTTTCATTTCATTTTCAAATTGTTCAAGAATTATAATTTCTTCATGTAAGGTAGCGATTTCAACACCCTGCATACCCAATGAAGTGAAATTTTCATCAGAGAACATAGGAGTAACAAATAATTCTATATACTTCTTCTAATAATTATCGTTTAGACCTATAAGATGAAATTTTATTACATATTCCTCGTAATCTTCAAAATTTTCAAGAAACTCTTCTTAAAATTCTCCTTCAATATTTTTTTATGACTCAAGGGTTTCTACGTGGTAAGGGACTATGCCAAGATCACCTTACCAAAAACCATCCTTTAGATAAAAGGAAAAGAATTCAAGTGGAAAAATAAATGTGAGGAAGCCTTTGGTTTACTAAAGCAAAAGCTTACCATGCCACCTATACTAAATATACTTGATCCTAAGGGAGGTTTTTCTATTTATATAGATGCATATTTAGAAGTTTTTGGAGGGGTTCTATCACAAGAGGAAGTAGTGGTAGCCTACAGATATAGGAAACTAAAAATACATAAGGTTAATTATGCAACCCATGAGTTAGATTTGGCAGCTTTAGTGTTTGCTCTTTAGATTTTGTGACATTATCTTATTGGTAGCCCCTTTTAGCTAAGGATAGATCATTAGAGTCTACAATATATATTCACTCAACCTTTACTCAATTCTAGGAAAATAATATGGATGGAATTCCTTGTAGAATGTGATTTCAATATTGAGTATATAAAGGGAAAAGAGAATAAATTCATTGAGGCACTGAGTAGAAGGACGCATATAGTAGTTTTATCTCGCATCCATGTCGAATTGATGGAAAAATTCAAGGAAATGTAAAATCAGGATATATACTACAACCAAATTTGGTAAAGGATGGAAAATAAACCTATGAAAACAAGGACTTTGGCATCAATGATGATTTTTTATGTTTTAATAACAGAGTAATAATTTATAGAACCAAAATTTTGAAAATATGATTATGAATGAAGCACATAGGTCTCCATATTTTGCTCATCCAGAAGGAGAAAAAATGAGGGAGAATATGAAAAGGACATTATTATGGCCAAGAATGAAGAGAGACATAACTAAGTTTTTCACTCAATGCCTCAAATATCAAAAGGTAAAAGCAAAGCATAGACATCGTATTGGATTGTTGTATTCGCATGATGTGCATATGTAGAAAGGGCAAGTGATTTCAATGGAATTCATTGTGGGGCTACCTAAAAATAGGTTTCAACATGATGCAATTCTAGTAGTGGTTGATAAAATGACCAAGGTTGCATATTTTATACCTAGTAACACTAAGGATGATGTCGTGGTTGTGGCTAATAGATTTTCCAAAGAAATATTTTGACTTCATGGTTTTCCTAAGGTAATCATATCAGATAGGGATCCAAAATTCACATCTTAGTTTTGTAAATCCTTGCATCATGCCATTGGCACTATATTGAACATCATTTTGGATTACAATCCATAGACTGATGGATAAACTGAAAGAGTGAACCAAGTTCTAGAATACATATTACACATGTATTGTATGGATCAAAAAACTAGTTGGGAGGATTACTTACATTTGGTAGAATTTACCTACAATAACAGACATCATTCGACCATATGCATGGCTCTATTTTAAACTTTGTATGGTATGAAGTGCATAACACCATTAATATTGTATAATCTAGAAGATCAAATTATGCTTGGACTAGACATGGTCAAATAGATGGAGCAAAAATTTAGAGTGATTAGAGAGAGGCTAAAAGAAGTTGTAGATCGACAAAAAAGCTATGTTGATCTTAATAGATCACCAAAATATTTTTTTGTGAGTGACAGAGTGTTTCTGAGGGTAATGTAACAACCCTAATTGTTACTAATCATCCACTCCAATTTTTTTTAATAATTTATTTATCTTCCAAGAAGTAGGAAACATAATCATGATCTAAGATAGAATCATTCCAAATGGATTGTAAGTTTCCAAGGAAATCATCATCAAGAGGTATTAAGAATTTGTCAGAGTCACTCTTGAGTAGAAGTGATCAACTTCTAAAAATCCTCATACCACTCGGGTATGAGAACGCTCACCAAAGCGTTAGGTTTTTATCCCTCACCAAAGGGAATCACCCTTCACCATACTATCCACCAAGACTAGTATGTAGGTGAATGCCTTGAATATGGAGAACCACACCAATGGAAAACCATCATAGATGAAGTAACCACACCAATGGTTAATCATCAATCTTAGTTCCTACCCACATCTCCTTGATGGGGCCACTAAGATAACAGAATCACTACACATGATCCAACTTACACAATCCTTGGAATAGACATCTTAAGCACGATTATTTTCCCTTATTCCTCTTAAGGCTTATTTGATCATTTTTCTCATTTAAGGCATCTCTTTTGTTAAATATATGAATCAATTAAGTTCATTACTAAAAGGGTATTATTTCACCATCATGGGAGCACCTACTTCACATGTATATTTGAGCACCAACTTAGAATGTAAGGCTTGAATTGAGCTACAACTCAAGCCCATATTACCATTTGTGGGTTCCAACCCACTCCGAGCTCCAACTCAGATTACTCCAAGATTAGTTATCATTTTAGTATTATAGTTTTTCATCCATGAGTATTTATGGAGTGATTAGCGCAACATATTTCAGTTATCCATTAAAGTATAGAATCCATTACATTACAATAATTGATTTTATTTACAAAATAAACATCTCATTGAAAGGCATATATTTTATTACATCATAATTTTTGAATCTACCCAACAATTGAATATATCAAATACTACTCATTGAAAGGTAAATCTAGCTGATTACATCATTCACAATTCATTTAATCAATAACATTTTAGAAATTAAATGTCATATTCATAACCTATTAAATCAACAACATATTAGAGAAAAGCATACATTCCTTGCATCATAACTTGACTTCATATTGAATAGTAATTAGCAAATGATAAGCATTATCATATTGATATAAAAATATTGCATATTCATAACATCTCACTAACATAAATTTATAACATTCACAATTTACATAATCAATGACATATTGAAAGTAAATGCAACATTCACAAGAAATATTAAATCAAACCACAAATGTAGTGACACATATTTATCCTGGGAACCCTCATGGGGAATAAACCCAACCTCCAAAATATGACTTTTTCCTCTCATTCATAAACAAAGAATGTAATAATTACAATCTAGAAAGGCATCTCATGGATCCTTTCCTATATCAATTATACAAAGTCAAGAGATCAATTTATATCTTGACAAATCAAGATGTTAATAAGGAAACACTAATTTTCTTTCTCTAAGTCATCTATAAAATACACAAAAATCTCATAAATTCTTATCCAAGTACACGTGTCTATGAATGATAATCGGATGCATATTAAGGAGATATCTCATCATTTATCTAGAGGGAACCCATAGTTTCCTTGAGAATGAGGTCAACGTTCACTCTCTCATATTGATACACAATCAAGCCATTAATAAATGAATTAAAGTCCCATACCTTTAATTCATCACTCATCCATTATTCCCTTTATTAAATAGTCTAAAGTTAATTCTATTTTATTTCTTAATTTTCAAATAAAATTATTTCCACATCTCATAATTCAAACATCAGTGTTCTCTACCTCATATTTAAACTAAATTTCTTCCACTATAATTCTAATTTTTATCTCTTTAAATACAAAATAAATATATAATATAAATCTCTTTCAATATAATTTAACCAATCTAGTCTATATCTATAAATTTATATTAATTTTCCATAATTTTGTAACTAGGTTTCCATCAAATTGGATCTAAAATTATTTTCCCAAGAGTATAAATATATAGGTCTTCTTCAATTTAGAAGACTAGTATTGGGGTTAGGATTTACATACCTTCATTATCTCTAAGGTAACGAAAATAAGATCCTTCCCAAGGTAGGTTCAAATTTTCCATTTTTCCAAGGCTATACTCAGATTTAACTTTATATATATATATAATATGGCTACTAATATTCTAAAGTATACTTGACGGCTAACTTAAATCCATCTTCTTAAACCACCCAAGGTCTGATAGTCTATTATGTATCGATGCTTAAATTAGATCAACGACTATATTTAGCCCATTAATCTCTCTAAAATTCTATAACCACTCTTACCCCAAGAATTAATATAATTATCCTCTACTTTAGGGCTATTAAAAAAAAACTTTGATAGCATGAGTTTGACTCATTCCCCCTTATACCATAAAGGAACTATTCTCTACATATTTCACTCTTAGTGGTCTATCATTGACCAAAATTCATGTAAGAATTTTATAAGAAGCATATACTACCATTTTCTATTTGACCTAACATGGTTAACCAAAGATGGACGATTTTCATAGCCGATAGAGATAACTCGATTACATATGACCGACCAAGACCAAGTAAGTGACATGATCAATTGGTTTAGGTGGTGGAGTATAGAGAATGTATACCTCTCGTATGTGATACCCACTCGACTTAAATGATAATGTGACACTAATTCGGTCTAATAGGGGTGATCCTCGACCAACGCGTCGAGATCAATTTGATAAAGGTAAATATTCCAATTTAAGGTGTACCATATTGATGACATGAAACTGTGTCGTAGGAGGATCCGAATGACCTACCAAAATATGGTTCTCAGAGCGCAAACAACATACTATACGTAAAACATTGATCATTTTTTAAACCTTAGTTACACTAAGGGAATTATAATAATATACCTACTGCTCTTCGTTTAAACTAAATGAAATCTCAAATATTCGTGGAGGGTTGCTAATAAGATAGACATCGAATCGATTTCATTTCTAGACAAAGACCTACTATATCATACGACTAGGGATCCAGTAATAGTAAGATGATCGGGGGAAAATATGTGGTTTTAGTGTCCTTCACTCATAGAGGGAATACCTGTGTATGCTTATTTAGCACATGTCACATTTGAATAAATCCAAAACCTATAGAGATCAGTTTAGATTTCCAACCAGGAAGTAGAGACTATACTACGGGAATTCCAAATTTTAACCCTTCTAAAGTCATCAGCCATCATAGGGCTCAATATATGGCTATCTCTTCTCCTTATAGATAATACAATGATCATAGTTTATCTAGTTTACAATACAATACAAGGAGGGTGAGATTCATGGCCTCCAGAATTAAAAGCATCACATACCTCGTAGTTGCAGCGGTATAACTTGAGGGAGGATAAATGTATTAATTTTGTCTATGGTATGAGCTTACATAAGTGTTTCATGACCAAAGTCATGCCTACCATAGAAAGAGGGTATCCTTACAATTGGAATCCACTCGAGGATTTTATGTTTAATACAAGCATAGCCGAGTTATGGCACATGGACCAAGACCAATCAAATATGGAGTGCAATATAATTTAGGCTATAATCACATAGAGTCAAATTATTTTTGAAGCAACAAGTCCCAAGTAGGATTACAGAGAGTGTAGCTAATATCCCACATTGTCTAACTTGTATGCATACAGTATTGTAAAAGCATTAATTAAGGGATCAAAATAATTTTATAAGTAACAAAACAATTCAGGCAATAAAAATCTTAAAACAAGCAAGTATATAAGTGTAATGAAATTAATCTATAGCTTACACCTTTGCCAAGATTTCACCTATTCTTCCAATGCAAAACTCCTTTTGGTGCTTAGCTTGGCCATTCTTTTATCCCAAAACTTTCTTCCAGATTTCCTAGCTTCTCCAAGATTTTCTCCTCTCTCTTCCCAAAAAGTTTCTAATTTATAGGAACCTTCCCTCCTAATGAGCCAAATAGTGGTCCATATTTTATTATTAAAAGATGCCTTCATTCAAATAAGACATTTCTTGTGGAGGGAAAATTCAAAGAGTAGAAAAGAGTCCACAAAGAGTAGGTGGCCTTGTTTTCTAGAGACAATTACCAACTAACACTATTATTAGAGATTAGGTTAGTTGTGACAAAGAAAATAATCTCCACCTATTTTCCATTAATGAAAATAGGCCATGTAGGATAGATTTTCAAACAATAGGATAATTCATATATTATAAAAAAAAATCTAGAATCCTTTTTAGTCCAATTAAAATTGGACAAGATTGGTGAGTACCTAATTGTAACATAATTAGGTTATTTACACCCAATTTACTATATTGTAGTAAATTTTGGTAAAATATTATTTTCTATTTCATCTTTCACCAAGGCTTTATTTATCTTCTTGATTAAATTACTTTAAATTATCTATTTTGAAAGATAATAAATCCTTCTCTAAATTTTACAAAATTCTCTAATTGAAATTTTGTAGTATTCTTTAGGGTCTATACCCATTTTGTTGGTCAATAACTCATCCCACTAATTAACTAGTAGCCTTTTAAAAAGGATCCATGGGGACGGATCATGATAGGTAAAGCCAAGGGAAAGTGCAATTAAATCTACAAAATTGGATCCTCGCTTTATTGAACCCTTGAAATCTTAAAAAATATTAGTCCTGTGGCATATCGACTTACCTTTCCACCCAATTTGTCCAAGACTCATAATACCTTTTATATTTATTTGCTTAAAAAGTACATTACTAATCTTGAGAATTTGTGGGATTTTTCTACTTTGCATATGGTGAACCCAGAGGCTATAGAGGTTCAACCAGTAAGAATCCTTAATTTTTTATCTAAATCACTAAGGAAATGAACCTTAGAGCATTTTAAGGTCCAATGGGACCGTTATTCTAAAATAAATGCTACCTGGTAAAAGTAGCGGATATGCAAAGACACTTTCCATTTCTAATTGAAAATGCTATGTAAATAATATTTTATGTTTTTAATATTTTTAACATAGAGGACTGTGTTAAGCCTAAGGGGGGACGATGCCATGACCCACTTCTTGGTAGAATTTTCATTTTGTTGAATTTATGCTTTGCTATATAGCTTATGGATGAAATTGTTGAATGTTTTAGTTTTATTATACAAAATAATTGTCCTTATAAAAAAATGGAATTTGAATCTTATTGAGGGATGTAGAATAATTCTATGTTTCTATGAAAATCCATATTTTATTTAAGAATATGATGTTTCTAATGAAAGTGCATTTTTGACAGGAATAGGTCTCTTCATGGTGGTACAAAGAATTAACCACTACGAAAAGAGATTGCCTTTGGAAATTGATGTGATGGGCTATTGGTCAAAATATTTAAGGAGGAAATATGGATAAATACCCCTTTCATGAAGATGCATAACATGATTTGCATAAGAAAATAAATATTAGATTACTTTGAGGTAAGTTGCATAATATTTTCTTATGAAGGAATTTTATTTAAAAAGAAAAGACAAATACTTTAATGAAAAGAATGGATGTTTGCTTCTTTGTATTGTTGAGTAATAAAATATAGGAACAATAAGATCATAGGAAATTAATGAAATGGATGCTATACTCTTGTTTTTGAATATTGTTGCTCGTTTAAAAAAAAATTGTTAGAAGTAATAACTTGAAGTTAGGTAGTGAACCATGTTGTAGTGGAGCATTGATGAAACCCAATTGAACCATAGGATGGAATATCTCCCCTTTCGTGTGGAGGAATGGAAGGTATAGAGTGTTATGGAGGGGAGTAATGCCTTATCGTAATATGAGTCGAGTAGCAAGGAAGGGAGTAATGGAGAGGAGCATTGGAACAAGGAAGAGGAAGGAGGAATTAATCATTGAAATCAGGGAAGAAAATATGTTGATCGAACAGGTAATCCAATGGATTATTTAGACTATTTTGATTTTTTTATGGTGTTTGGAACAAATAATAAAGGAATGAATAGATATCCATTAACAAGTACTAAAGGATCATTGTTATACTTGTGGGTTCTTGTGTGTGGAAAATAAAATTCAGCCGTGTAATGTCTAAATGGTAGAGATGAAATTCATCCTTGGTTGCCTAAAAATATAGAACTCTTTAGGCGGTAGCTGGTGACGGCTAGTGTTGTCCTTGTTGGTTATTTTTTAATGTTTGTGATGTATGCATAGTTACAGTATTAATTGTGATGTATCATTAAAATAAACTACTAATTTTGCTTCCAATAGAATAGAATTTGTTGATATGTGTGTGGTTAAAATGATATAATGATGTTTATGCTCATGCATGGTGGATATGGTCAAGCATCTTATGATGCATTGAGAGTCAACCTTTGTTATTGCATGTTGGTATGAGTCGACCTATACTAAGTGTTGTTTGGCATATCTTACTATGTAAATGGAGAATCTATTTACTTTTGGAATGGTTTAATTGGATTTTTGAAAAGAATATTGTTGTAGATGAATTATGCAGTTGATTTATAGTATGTGCTATCTTTTGGATTCCAATGTTGTTACTAGAGGTAATAGTTATATTCATTTTTTTTAGTGGTTGGGTTATTGACTGATGTATTTGTCTATGGAAAAGACTAGAGGGTAGAGGACGTAAGACCCAAACTGGTTAATATACTTATAGAATTATATTTGTTGCTTGTGAATTTCAGTGAATTATTTATTCTAGAATTGAAATATATTTGAGACATAGAGCCTGTGATGGATCGTATTGTGAAAAGAAGAATGATGTTTCTTTTCCTTTTGTAATATTCATTGAAACTTGGCATGTTTTTTGGAATGCTCAATTGTTTTCATTACACATAGAATTGTATTGGAACTATTATGCATGCTTTAAGCTATGTTGGAATGTTTATCTTAGAGTCGTATCTAATTCTATGACAAGGCAATATTTTTCTTGATAATTAAAGAAAGCATCAGAGTTGCAAAGCGTCAATTCATGTTAGACTAGTGAGAGGATTTATATGGTGTTCTAATCATTGTTCTACAAGAATCTATATCACATTTTAAGCTCCAAATGGAAAACTCACTGAAGTGATCTATAGAGAATGTTGTAATTATTGATGAGATCAATCAATGCTCGGTTGAGCACTATAAACATTACGTTTCATTCTAAAGATACAATGGCATCAAATGTTAAATCTATAATGGATTTTATGGAAATGAATATATGAATTATTATACATGATAATCAGTTAATGTGTTAAATCAATAGATTGTGGTTCCCATGGTGCACATATGAGATATCGAAGGTATTTCTCTAAGAAGTTATCCGCACCACGGATATGTGTGATGGTTGTGTTAATAGTAATGAATGATTAATTATTATTGACAAACTTGAGTAAGTACCTTGTTAAGGAAAAACGTATTGTTTTACATATGCCTAAGTTTGTGTATCATATTTTATGGGTATGACATTTCGACATTTTCTTGTTCTCATCAAAGTTGTTAGTTATCGTCGAAATAATTTCTAGTGATTAGATTGCAGCTTGGAGAATGACTTGCCAACACCATTGATGTGCTAGAGTTGGCTAATAGAAGTTTGAATATCCTTAAAAACAAGTATTAGTCTCAAATGAAATAAGTGAATGTTAGAGTAAGTAACTGCAAGATATGTTGGCATGTTACATTAGGTACCTACATTTATAGAAATGACTAACTTAACTAAAGAAGTAATGAGGCAACAAAATGATAGGTGTATCGCCCAAATTTTTTGCACCCTTACCTTCAGGCTAAAGGATCTGTGCCCAGAAGGGGGATGTGAGAAGGATGGGATAATACCTCGGACGGAGAGGCCCTTTGAACGTCACGCCTCTCAGGGGAGGGGTATAAGGGTGAATTTTTGACGAATGGTGGGGTTCACCAGGAAACTTTGAGTGGCAGTTTCCACGCCTAGGTTAAGAATGGGTTTGATGTGTTCATTTTATGTTCAATCATTCAGATTCATAGGTTGTCCAAAATGAATCGAAACTATTCTATATGAAATTTTTGGTTTATATGAAGACAATAAACATAAATGAATCCTAAATATAGAAAATATCTAAAATGGAGAAGAGTGCACCTGATTTCTGATGTCTAATGAATATTCTAAAGCTTGTAGGAGTCTAGATCATCTTGGATATGACAGGATCATCTGTAATTGTACAGAATCATCTAGATCACATGAGGTCATATGAGATCAGCCAAGATTGTTAGCGACCTGACGAATTTGTCAGATGAATTCGTTAGAAACCTGCAATCATAAAAACAGACACTAAAAACCAAAAATACAATTGCAAGAATGATACAAAATGATAGAAATAAGAATATAAATGCTTAAATGATAAATCCAGATATCAAATCAAATGGGATGCAATGTTTTAATAATTTATTTTGAATTTTATCATGCAAATATGCTAAATGAGGTGAAATCCAAGATGCATAATAGAAGTGAATTAATCTAATGCACAATTAAATAAGAAAAAGAGAGAGAATGCAAACTCAGGGCTCTGATTGCTCCCAATATGAACTACAGTCAAAATCATCTAAAATCATACGAGATCATCACTGATATCGATAGGATCGTCTAAAATTGTGGTTAAATCACCTGCGACGATCTAAGATTCCTTCGGTTGAAACACAGTGAGATCCTACAATAAAACTTGAAAACACAAGTGCAAATGATGGGGGATAGGATGTTCTAACACAACAAAAACTAAATTTGCAAGGAAATGATCATCCATGGGGATAAACTGGGAAAATCCCAAGTTTATATAGGATTAGGGGGATGTTAGGAGGTTGGGGATCATCCCAATATGGGAGATATCCAACGTAGGAATCTCCAACCATGCAGACACGCTTCTGCCCGAGTTGGAGAGGTTGAAACAGAAGCTAATTATGAAAATTTGGTTTTGGGATGAAATCATCTGGACGTTTTGTTCCAGATGAATTTGTCCGATTTGGGACGATATCGTCATATCGACGACGATATCGTCCAATGGTCAAAACAACTTCTAAAAATGGCATGAAAAATGAGGTGAGTGGTTAACGGGCGGTTTCGGGGTTAAAATTCAATTTTTTTATCTTTTACTGATGGTTTAACTGCACCAATTTTAGGGTGCTACATTTTGCCCCCTCTTTAGTGTATTTTCTGAAGAAAATGCATTAAAGACGAGTTCTTCACGCTTTACGAGAAAGCAAAAATTTATTCCATTTTTTAGAGGATGATTCTAGGTTGAATTGTACAACTGTTTGCTATGGTGCCCCCTCCGATTTTTTACCCAAATCGAACATTTGAGGTAAAAGCGCGAAAAAGCAAAAATTAAAAAAATGTTGTTTTTAAATAAAAATAGAAAAAATAGGGTAAAACCCTAATTCATTTTTACTGTTCACTTTCGCTGTTTCAAAGCTCTACAAGTGAAATAGTGGAAACGGCACACAAATCGACAAAGGTCCAGCTCGAGTTGCGGGTAAGGATCTAAACCTAGTGTACTATATTTTTAGATTGATTTGTTTAATTTTTTACTTGAATTTTAATTTTTTTTGGGCATCACGACCGTTTTTAGGCCATCGACAATGTTGGGATGAAATCGTCCTAATTTCACTGAAATCATCCCTATATAATGGAGGTCGATGTCTGGTGCTGACATCGCTGCTATAGGTTTGGTGTTGGGAGCACATTATGATGCAAAGGCCGATAGGGCTTCCAATGATAGGAGTTGATCGGGAAAGACCCCGAGTTTTCTATTGGTGGCTCCAGAGAGGATCACAATGACGGATAGATCTATCGATTTCCCGAAGGTTGCTAGATGACCTCACCCCAGATTAGATCATCTAGAGACCATGGATAGAGCATCCAAGGTGGATAGAGGACGAACAAGAGTTGGCTCGCATCAGGCGAGTCATCTAGTTGAGGACAGAGCGAGGAGAGGTAGAGCTCCACTACTATGATCAAGTTTTGAGGTAGTTCGGTCTACATCAGGGGATACCTTCTCTTAGGGATTATGAGTACTCCCAAATGGTGAGGGATAATACCACATTGAGTGGGGCTCCAGACATGTAGTGGTTCTTGATTCAAGACGCTGATGATGCCCCCATTCAACCAGTGGATGGGGATGATGCGAGGGTAACAGACGGGTATGATGCCTGGTATGCAGGCATCCACCCTCCTCGAATGATGAGGGCATAGGGTGTGATGCACGTTGTAGTGTAACATATGGAGAGGCGGCACCAGGCTGCCATCGATGCAGCAAGGGGTTGTAGAGGGAGGGATTAGTGATGGCCTCCTCAGGAGAGACACCGGAGAGTACCACAGGCTTTGAAGAGACATCAGTAGCTAGAGAGGAGGGAGAGAATCCCTTCTCAGCAGAGGGATAGGACACCATCACCCGATAAGGGCAAGGGTGTCGAGGTGGGGGAGAGCAGCGATATGGCGGCTCTCCGGGCATAGAATGCCTACCTACGAGCTTAGGTGTAGACTCTTCAAGATGAGGCGACATGGCTCAGGGCTCGGAGTGGAGGGGCGAGCATTCTAGAGCTGGCACGGGCTGTTGCATAGATCGCATTCTACCAGGGGTTGTACTATCATGTGGTTCTAGAGGATTAGAGGATACCATTGCCAGCCAGTATTGCGGAGCCGATCAAGATGGGGTCATCGAGGACATCATCATGATCGATGTCGAGGACCCACAATACAACACGGACTCGATGGGACCACCTCCTCCACCTCAGGGCGGGAGAGGAGATGAGGTTGAGAGCTCGAGGGCTTCTTGAGACTAGCTGCTCATTGTACATAGACCATATATTTTTGAGAGGATTGAGTATGCCAGGGTATAGATTATGGCATACCAATCCATTTTGATATGATGTATAGACTTCTTGATATATATATATATATATATATATATATGTTATTTTTGTGATATGACTTGTGCATATGTTTTATGATGCTTTAATATTTTAATGGTTGATTGATTATTCATGTAATTATGTCGTTGAAAATATTATAATTTTATGTCATGCTATAAAATTTAAATGAAATAATCTGATGTAAACAAATTGGTTGTTGTGGTATGATTTGATGAAAAATAAAGTGACTTCTAACAATAATTTCAAAGGACATTGTCATTGTTACATGACCATTTCATGGAGTCGCTGCTCGCTAGGTCATCAAGCTAATCCCGGTATGAGAGAAATATTGCTAAAAGTAAAAGGGTGCTTAAGAGACTTTCTTAAGACTTTGTGTTGTGATGATGAAAATGATGATGGTGATGATTTGTTTTCAGATTTCCATGAAAATATTATGCATGAAATATTAAAAATATGATTTTTGCTAGGCATAAAATTCCTAAGTGTGATAGAAATTTGAACAATTGCCTAGGAATTATACCATCGTCGCAAAACTGAATGTTGACATAATGAAATGAAATAGAAAATTTTTCGTTCTTTTTAAAGCACAATTGTGTAACATAATGATTTAAGCCATATGCTTTTATGGATTAAATAAATGGGAAATAAAATTAGAACGATGGCTTGTGCTAGGCATAGAATTTTAGGTATAGACTTATACCATCATCGCGAAATCCAAAGAAGAAATTGATGTAATAGTTTTATTGCATAGTTGATTTTTGATTTTGAGATAAAAAATATAAAAATGAGGACTTGCACTAGGCATAAATTCCAATTTAGGTTTAGGAACTATACCATCATTGCGAAAGTCGAAAATATATAAATGTGACTTTATTGCTAGATTTTTGAACATGTTTTTGAAAGAAATTTTGGATTTTTGAAAAAATGTATTTAATTGTTTTTACGCTAAGCCAATATTCTCAAGTAAGAAAATCAAATTATTCCAAAAGATTTGCATAAATATTTTAAATTATCTCAAAGAAAAAATTTAGATTTATAAGGAACCCCATGTGCATATGTGAGTTCATTGTCGATCTTGATCTATCATAATGATACAAAATCTCTCAAACACAAATGTGTGTGCAATTGTATTGTTCATTTACCAATTTTGAGCAAGATAATTTGATACAAGTAATTTGAATTAACCAAATGAGTGTTCGTTGACCATGATTTATATGCATGTAACCATACTAGACTACTATGTAAGTCGGGTCATCAAGAGCTAGCTGATCCATGAGCGGACATAGGTCTATACAAAAGAAGGTCGCTAATGTGACAAACATATCACCACGCTAGGAGTTACCCAAGGCCAAGCAGGTTGGGCACAAACCACATGTTATGGGGCTTACCTCATGATTTTCTAATAATTGAGAATTCTAGGGATTCAAGCTCATTCACCCTTCTTTTCTTTCAAAGGGTAGGGGGAAGGGATTTATTGCTTTTTGCTTTTTCTTTTCTTTTCTCTTTTTTTTTTGTATTTTTGCTTGACATTGAGATAATGCTGAAATATTGCTGAGGTGGTACAAAATGATACTGAAATAATGCTTCTTTTTCTCATGATTTTTCTTGACTTTCCTTTTTTTTTTTTCTTCTTTCTATACTAGGGATACTTGCTCGGATTGGCTGTAGAGCAAGGGATTTTTATTCTGGGCAGGGGTGAGCTTGTCCTTTTGTCAATTCTCAAATATTCTAGACCATGTGCATGATAGGATAGTAGGGGAAAATTTTCACTCAAGAGACCACTTCTACTGTGTAGCATCGCTTTGAATTTGCAATGAAATCATTTTAATGTGAAAAGGTGTACTTGGTTCAAGTAAATAACAAGATCAGCTCTCTATGCTCAAAACTTTATTTAATTCAACTGTGGACTTTGATATAAGAGAGATTAATAATCATACCAAATAAGATCAAGATATTTATTCATGTGAGTGTGAAAGTGAGGGATTCCAAATAAATGCTAATTTATCCAAAATAATCGAAAATATAATTGCAATACTTCAAGAATTGATAGGTGCAAAAATAGAAGATGTTTTTGAGGATTTTGATGATTTTGATTTTTTTTATATTTTGATTTTAATTTATGAATTAAGATAATACATAATATTACTATTTTTGAAATTTTTATATGAATTACTAAAATAAGACAATATGTATAATATATATAGTGACGAAATTACCAAATTTATGCATAATAGCACTTAAGATGCATAATGTTCATAGGTTCTTTAAGATCTTTACCATCTAAGGTAGCTAATTTGTATGCTCCCGATCCAAATTTAGCAGTGATAATATATGGCCCAAGCCAGTTAGGGTCAAATTTACCTTTAAGGTCTTTAGTTGCATTAGTATTTTTTTTATTTTCTTTTAAGACGAGGTCACCGATCTCAAAGGATCGATGATGAACTTTCTTGAGATATGCTCGTTTGAGCTTGTTTTGGTAGGCACGAAGATGCTCCAAAGCATTAATGCGCTTCTCATCTAGGAGTTCCAACTAACTAAATCTGCCAACATGATATTCATCTCCTACTTCAGTATCTTGAAGTAGCAGAGCCAAAGAAGGAACTTCTAATTCAAAGGGAAAAACAACTTCAGCACCATAAACCAAAACAAAAGGTGAAGTGCCCGTGGGAGTATGAATGCTAGTTCGATAAGCCCACAAAGTAGGATATAATTGAATGTGCCAATCATGGCCAGATTTATTGACCAGTATTTTGAGGATTTTAATTAATGTTTTATTAGATGCTTTTGCTTGGCCATTACCCTGAGGATAATAGGGAGTGGACCAACGATGTTGAATTTTATATTTTTGACATAGTTTCTTTACATATTTATTTTTGAAACAAGTTCCATTATCTGAGATGAGATTTGCAGGAATTCCGAACCTACAAATAATTTGATTAAAAATAAATTTGGAAACTTGAGTTCCAGTGCAAGAAGCTAAAGGCATAGCTTCAACCCACTTCGTAAAATACTCGATGGCGGTTATGATGAATTTGTGTCCATCAGATGACACAGGATTGATTTTTTCGATGATGTCTAAGCCCCATTTTGAAAAGGGCCAAGGAGATGAAATAGCCTATAGTTCTTATGTAGGCGCATGGACAAGGTCAGCGTGTTTCTGGCACTTGTCACAATGGTGCACGTAATCATGTGCATCATTCTCCATGGTAGGCCAAAAATATCCTATCCTAAGGAGCTTCTTAGCAATGGCACTACCACTAAAGTGTCCCCCACAAGATCCATCATGGGCTTCACTCAAAGCTGATCTAGACTCTTCTAGATTCAAACATCTCAGTAGGATACCTTCAAAAGATCTCCTATATAAGGTATTGCCAATTATGATGAAGTGACTTTCTTGTCTACGTAATAACCGATGTTGGTTTCTATTAAAACCTTCAAGGAAGGTCCCATTTTGAAGAAAATTGAGGATATCAGTGTACCAAAGTTTAGGAGTAGTTTCGTTGATTAGAAACATGTCCAAAGGTTCCAAGCATGATTTAATTGAAGCGAGTTCTTGGAGTCGATGAATAATGATGGTAGCATATTCGTCATCTAACTCCAAGGGTAAAAGAGATGCAACTACGACCATGGCGTCACCACATGATTGCTAGTTCTAGGAATAGCTTCCAAGGTAATTTGATCAAATAAAGATATTAATTGTAATACATATGCTTTATATGGGCACAATTTATCATCTCTGGTCTGATAAACATCATTAATTTGATTTATAACAAGTTGAGAATCATCGAAAACTAATAGATTTTTAATTTTCAGTGCCAGGGTTGCTCGTAATCCAAGGATGAGAGCCTCATATTCAGCAGTGTTATTAGTATAGGCAAACGTTAATTTAAAGGATAGAGGTATGAGATGTTTCTATGGAGATATCAAAATAATACCTACACCAGCCCCACTCATTCATTGGGCTCCATCAAAGTATAATGACCATTGCTCTGAATGATATGCCTCTAGTTTAAGGCATTCATTAGGAAACTCAATGATGATGGGATGGGTGGATTCTAAGGGTGCAGTAGCTAATTGATCTGCTATGATTTGACCCTTAACAGAATTTTATCCTATAAATGTGAGTTCAAACTTGCTTAGCGCAAGAACCCACTTTGTTGTGCGACCAGATAAATAAGGTCAACTCATGAGATACCGCAAGGGATCAGATTTAGCAATAACGTATATTTTTTGACTGAGCATATAATGGCATAGTTTCTGTGTAGAAAATACGACTTCTAGACATAACTTCTCTAATGTTGTGTAGCGGGTTTCATAACTAATTAATGTTTTGCTAATGTAATAATTAGCACGCTCTCTTTTCTCATCATCAAGTTGAGCTAACATAGCTCCTAAAGCAAAATCTGAAGCAAAAATATACAAGATAAATGGGAGATCAAGTTTAGGTGGCGAAAGTACAAGTGGGTTAAGAAGATATTGTTTGAGGAGTTCAAATGCTTCCTGACATTCGTCATCCCAATGGAAAGAGACATCCTTCTTAAGAAGCTTAAGAAAGGGTCCAGTTTTATCCGCCAACTTATCGATGAAGCGATGGATAGCTTGAAGCTTACCTTGTAGACTCCGTAATTCAGATATATTTTTAGGTGTGGGCATATCAATGATAGTCGTAATCTTGAGAGGGTCAATTTTGATGCCACATAAAGAAACTATAACCCCCAATAATTTACCTGACTTAACTTCGAATATACATTTGGCTAGATTCAATCGGATAAGATATTCCCTTAACCGATCAAATACTTTTCTCAAGTCATCTAAATGGTCATCTTCTTTAGTAGAACGAGCTATAATGTCATCTACATAATCATGTAGTATATCATGCATCATATCATGAAAGATATAAGTCATGGCTCGTTGATAGGTTGCCATTGCATTCTTCAACCCGAATGGCATCACTTTCTAATAGAAAGTCCCCCAAGGGGTAGTAAAGGTTGTTTTAGCCTAATCTTCAGGAGCTATCCTGATCTGATTATAACCAAAAAATCCATCCATTAAGGATATCATTCCACTCCCAGCAGTAAAATCAATGATCTGATCCATATTGGGAAGGGGAAAATCATCTTTAGGGCATGCAGCATTAATATCTCTAAATTCTGTACAAACCCTAACCTTAGTAGTTTCTTTCTTAGTTACTAGAACTACATTCGAGATCCATTCAACATAATCAATGGCTTGTATAAAAATAACATTCAAGAGTTTTTCTAACTCCCCTTTGACTAGTAAGGCCACTTTAGGATGCATTTTTCTAAGTTTTTGTTTAACAAGTTTAGCATCCGAGTGCACTACTAGGTGATGCATAACTACAGAAGGGTCTAATCCTGGCATATCTTCATATGTCCAAGCAAAGACATCTTCATATTCTTTAAGAAATGTAATGTATTTATCCTATTTTTCTTGACTCAATTCTGATCCAATGTTGATTATGTGGGGGTTATCCTCGGTTCCAATGTTAATTTTTATGACATTTTCTACTTCCATGTGTAGATCTCTCTCAAAATTAGGTGGGGCGGGTGAAACGTCCAATTCTTGTAATTCTTCCAAGGTTAGCTTGGATAATTCATCTTGAGGAGTCGTGGCCTCAAGTTGGGCTATACTAGGTATAGAGCCATCAAAATAAAATCCATTATGTAATAATTCCTCAACGGAGACATCATGAAAGATATCTCCCTCCAACTCATCGTCGGATTCAGCGATCATCTCAGGATAAGCTATAGATAGCATATTACATGTGAATTTCTTATTCATTAAACACAAAGCATCACATTCATCTAAAAAATCTTGGTAACATATAAGTTGGTCATCATCCTCAAATGGGAATGGCTGACCCTTACTAGGAAATAGGCCCACACCACATCGAGTGGGCCATGCTTCTACCTCAAAAGGTTCTTTCATACCATTCTGGAAAGGTCCCAAACCTTTCCCTTTATATCCCAATTTAAGCATTATAGGTTTGTAATATATTCATTAGTAAAATAACATCGAGCATATCCATCATAATGAGTTCTAATGTTTCTGGGTATTCTACCCCAGTCATATCCCTTATAAATAAAGGCACAACTCCCGACTTGGTAAATACTTCCCATAGGCTATGGGAGGCCCAAGGTACGAGGAGATGGCAGCAAATTATTTAAAATAAGGGAATCTTGCATAGAAGCATTCGTTTCTTCTGATATAAGGATTTTAGATAGATCGGGTAAGAGCTCGTCAGTGAGAGCATAAGAGGTAGAAGGAACATTCCCTACGTCTTCTGATGCGGAAAATATAAATTTTGTGGATGTAGATGGTGTAGAGGAGTTGATAGATGGGTATATTAAAGGTATGGAAGTTATAGGAGTAGAACAAGAGACATTGGTTGTGGGATTAGGATCTTTCTTAGGTCCTAATGCGGTTTTTTCAGAAGATGGTTGAGCTATATGTGGAGGTGCAACTGATGGAGAAGAAGTAGATGACGTTGTGGGTGTGAGTTTCTCACGTTTAGATGGATAATGAGAATTAGGATGTGTGGATGACAGAGTAGGGAAAAATTTAACTCCAATAGGTTCTTCCAAAGCACACATATCAAAGGGTCTTGGATCACCATGAATGGTAACCAACTGATTCTTAAATTTGAACTTAACACATTGATGTAAGGTTGAGGGAATAGCTCACATTGCGTTGATCCAAGGACGACCCAAGAGTATATTATATGATGCAGGGCAATGTACAATGAACACAGTCATATCCAAGGTTCTCGTACAAACCTGCAATGGAATGGTAATAACTCCACACATTTCTTGTGTTTCGTCATTGAAAGCTTTTATGATCATATCAGTTATTTTCATTTCCTCACTTATAAACCCAAATATTTGGTAGAAGTCAAAAGTGCAGATATTTAAAGATGAACCATTATCAATCAAAACTCATTTGACTGCTACATATCCAATTAAAGCAAGTAATATACAAGGGGTTATCTTTATGTAAACTATGTTGAGGTATGTCTCTATCCCGGAAGTCAATACAATCAACTTCATGAGTTATTATAGTATTGGCCATGGCTTCAGAGTTGAATTTCTTGTGGTACCATCATCTGGCTTAATGTGAGCATTAATTCATCTCTATGTGTAGGAGAAGATCTTAAAAGGTCCAAGAGGGAAATTCTAGCTGTAATATTTGATAATTGTTCATTAATATTATAAGGAGGTTTAGGTTGAACATTATGTGAATGATTCCCTTTATTAGGAACCTTCAAAACAAATGGAGTTGATCCACCATTCTGAATTTGATCTTGTTGATAATTTTGAGCTTGTTGTCTAGTAATAGCTCCGATGGTACCCACAATATTATTCTGCGGATGATGAATGGGTCTTGGTCTAGCGTTTATAGCTAGCTCATTAGAAAGTAATCGATGAGACGATGGTCTAGTAGTGACTCTTCTTGGAAATAGTTCTTCTGGAACCATATAACTTGTGATAGGGTGAATAGTATCCGATTCATCTTCAGAACTATTCGATTGATTTGATGTGATTTCCATATCACTCTTAGTCTCATATTCTGTATCACTAAGATCAGGTATCTAAATATTATATAGAGGCTTGGTTGTAACCACGGATAAAGTTGTGTCAAATATTTCTATATCATGAGCAGGTAAATGCCCACTAATAGTTCCTACATATCGGGCAGGAGGAGGGACATTATGATGTTCAATTTGATTAGCCACCTCCTTACCATGTTTTGGTAAGGGATGTTGAAATATGTCTAATGACTGATTGGCGTTCTGATTCTGGTTTTGTGGGGTGTTATTTTGAACATTATTAGGAGAATTTTTCTTAGGTTGAAAGGCTTGCACCTCCATCTCATTGTTATCAATCAAGTCCTGTATTTTATGTTTTAATATTTTACAAGAGTTGGTAGTGTGTCTAGGTCCTCTATGGAAGTCACAGTGTAAATCTGCTCTGTATCCGGGTATAGTTGGATCAGGTTCCCAGATATTTGGTAATTGAATCAAACCTCATTCTAATAATTGTGGTAGAATAGTTGATAAAGGTTGATTTAACCTAGTAAATTCTCGAGGAGGTCTATCAGGAGGTTTTAGTACAAACTTCTTCGTTGTCTTTGCATCATTAACATTAGCAATATTTCTACTATCGATGACTCCATCACCCACAACTTGTTTATTATTATATTAATTTTTTTATGTTTTCTCATCGTCTTTCCTTTTAAGTTGGCCTCTCCTAATGAGAGCATCTTCCACTCTTCGGGCTAAGTCTATAGCTTGATTGAAGGTGGTCAAGGTAGCAATTGATAATTCGTAAGTTCCCCCCCCCCCCCCCCCCCCCCCCCCCCCCCCCCCCCCCCCCCCAAAAAAAAAAACCAACAACAACCACCCCACAATAGTTGCTCTTGCAAATTATTAATAAATATGTCCAACATCTCCCTATAAGGTAACACAAAGTGCAAATTTCCTATCAACTGTCTCCACCTAGCTAAGAAATCAACAAAGCATTCATCTTTGTCCTGTTTTAAGTTATACAAATCTTTAATGGTCACATGTCTTTCAATGTAGGCACTAAATTGATGAACAAAAGACTTGGTAGTTTCTTTAAAATTCCTCAAAGAATTAGTGGGTAATTGATAATACCACTCTAATGCCATTCCTCCCAAGCTTTTCGGGAATATTTTTAATAATAACAAGTCATCATGTGATATATCATGATATGCTATCCTAAACATACAAGGATGCTCTATAGTATTTTCGGTTCCTTTATATATGGGAAGAACAGGCATAGGAAAATGTTTAGGATATGACTATGCTATGACTATAGGATCTAAAGGCTGACTACACATCTCTCGATAGTTGTACGAGGGACGGTAGGGATCTATCTGGTCCATGCGGGAAACTAGTTGTTTCACCATGGTTTCAAGATTACTAGTTTGTCCACCATATTGGTTCGGTGGGACATAGGTATGGGATCTATGAGTGTACGATGGTGTGACATAAGGATTAGATGCTATATTGCTATTATGCAAAGTGTTGGTAGGAAGAGTATTATGAAGGGGATTTGTAATAGTATTATGTTGTACCCCAAATTGTTGGTAATTGGTGTTTGGTTTTGTTTTGGGTTTTTGTTGATTTGAGGTATGTTGATCAAGAGCTTGGTGAAATAGAGTAGTAAATGATGGTTTCTTTTATGCAAAAATGACCCTAGGCTTGTTAACAGGCACTTTAGATGGTTGGGTAACCTGTTGTTGTTGTATGTTCTGAATCACAGCTACCATATCCAAATTGGATGGTCCAGCTTGATCACTCTCTTGATCAATAAAGGACAAGGGATTAGTGCATGTTTGAAATACTTCTTCTAGAGTTGCTTGAGTGTCACTAATTCGATCCTTGTCCATATGGGTTGCTCTATTAAAAACACCAATATTAGTATTAATGAACTTCTAGAATTGTTCCATATTCTCAAAAGTGATAGCTCCTCCCGGAGATATTTTAGGGGATGAGGATCCTTCCTCTCTAACAGTTTCTTCATGTTCATTTACTACAGCAAGCTCTTCTTCTTGCTGGTCTAGGGTTCCTTCTTCCAAAACTTGGTCCTCAAGAGGGACATTTTGGTCAGTTAATGGTCTTCCCAACCAATATTCATCTTCTTTGGTTTGTTTTCCATTCCTAAGTCTAGGCATTGTGCTAAACTTAGGTTTTAGCAAATATATATATATATATATATATATATATATATATATATGCGGTAGGGTTGAGAGGTATATATTTTAACTATATACCTACTATAATACTTTAAAAGGAAAATGTTTTGTTTTTTTTTGTTTTTGTTTTGTGTGATTATATTATTATTTTGCGAGAATAAAAATAACAAACAACATGCTAGTTGCAAGAAATAACAATAGTAAAAAGAATGACTTAGTTTTCTATGAATAGTTTATGGATATCATTTATAGGGTCAAGTTCATCAAGAGTCCTGAAATGCTCCTCTTCAAATTGGAAGTAGTTTTTCAAGAATTTGACAAAGTGTGCTATGGTAATATGATCTATTTCATACCCTGACATGTAAAAATAAAGTTCATGGCAATACTCTCAATACAACATAGCTCTAGGAACTCTATTCCATATTTTTCTATCCGTAAGAACGACTTCTTGATCCTCTATACGAGATAGAAATTTATGCACTACAACTGCGTTCTCAAGGTATTCCTCAAAGGTGTATAATTCAAAAGACACAAGTGCTACTTTATCGGCTAACCACCTATGGCAAGCTCTCTGAAGTTCATGATACAAAGTCACCTAATCAGGATCCAGGATTCTATCTAGGACAAACCTCTTAATTTGCCTAAGTTCTATAGATATGGATTCAATAATACCCAATATCCTATCAAGTTCATCCCACAAAGATTAGGCTCTATTTTTTTGAGGTACTCTAAGCACAGAAGTAATCTCTATGGTCATTAATTGATTTTTAACATTTATGTTGCCAACTTGTCTTCTATTATAATCTACCATCTAAGTATGATATGCAAATTTAACGGTTGTCTAATGATTCTAGATGTTCTTAATAATGTGTTTTTTTTTTTGGACTGTTTTCAAAAGGTGTTTTAGTTTCACGTCGGGTTCACCAAAATGTATCACCCAAATTTTTTGCACCCTTACCTTCAGGCTAAAGGATTCATGCCCGAAAGGGAGATGCGAGAAGGATGGGACAATACCTCGGATGGATAGGCCCTTTGAAGGTCACGACTCTTGGGGGAGGGGTATAAGGGTCAATTTTTGATGGATGGTGGGGTTCACCAGGAAACTTTGAGTGGCAGTTTCCATGCCTAGGTTGAGAATGGGTTTGATGTGTTCATTTTATGTTCAATCATTTAGATTCCTAGGTTGGCCAAAATGAATCTAAGCTATTCTATATGAAATTTTTGGTTTATATGAAGACAACAAACATAAATGAATCCTAAATATAGAAAATATCTAAAATGGAGAAGAGTGCACCTGATTTCTGATGTCTGATGAAGATTCTAAAGCTTGTAGGAGTCCAGATCATCCTGGATATGATAGGATCATCTATAATTGTACATAATCATCCAGATCATAGGATATCATTTGAGATCAGCCAAGATCATCAATGACCTAATGATTTCATTAGACGAATTTGTCAAAAACCTGCAATCATGAAAACAGACACCAAAAACAAAAAATGCAATTGCAAGAATGATACAAAATGATAGAAATAAGAATATAAATGCTTAAATGATAAATCCATATATCAAATCAAATGGGATGCAATGTTTTAATAATTTATTTTGAATTTTATCATGCAAATATGCTAAATGAGGTGAACTCCAAGATGTAGAATAGAAGTGAATTAATCTAATGCACAATTAAATAAGAAAAAGAGATAGAGAATGCAAACTCAGGGCTTTGATTGCCCCTAATTTGAACTGTAGTCAAAATCATTTGCAATCATACGAGATCATCGTCGATCTTGATAGGATCGTCCAAAATTATGGTTGAATCTCCTACGATGATCTGAGCTTCCTCCAGATGAAACAAAGTGAGATCCTACAATAAAAATTGAAAACACAAGTGCAAATGATGGGGGATAGGATGTTCTAACACAACAAAAACTAAAGTTGCAGGGAAATGATCATCCAAAGGGATAAATTGGGAAAATCCCAAGTTTATATAGGATTAGGGGGAGGTTAGGAGGTTGGGGATCATCCCAATCTGGGAGATCTCCAACGTAGGAATCTCCAACCACATAGACACTTTTTTGCCTGAGTTGGAGAGGTTGTTGAAACAGAAGCTAATTATGAAAATTCGGTTTTGGGATGAAATCGTCTGGACGTTCTATTCTAGAAGAATTCGTCCGATTTGGGATGATATCATCAGATCGACGACGATATCATCCAACGGTCAAAACAACTTCTAAAAATGGCATGAAAAATGAGGTGAGCAGTTAATGGGCGGTTTCGAGGTTAAAATTCAATTTTTTTATCTTTTACTGATGGTTTAACTATGCCAATTTTAGGGTGCTACAATAGGCACCCACATTAAAGTATTTATGTGGAGTGCAATGGATGTCACTATTTCTCTGATTGAATGGAGAAGATATGGGTTGACACCTAGTATACTACCTTGATGGACAAAGGTAAGTATAGAGATGGGTGATCCTTTACACCTAAAGTACTTGCATTAAAAGACAAATGTAAGTATAAGGATGGGTGTTTTCTTATACCTAGTATGTTTGCATTAATGGATATATGCAAGTATAGAGATGGGTGAATCATGAAACTTAATGAACTTACATTGATAGAATTTGTGGGTGTAGTTGAGGTAGAACCTTAAAATATTGGAAGGGTACTTCTTAGTATAAACTTCCTTTGGGTTAAAAAAATGGGTTTAATTTTAAACTAGAATCTAGGTAGGTGAAATTTTGTATCAGAGCATGGTTCATAGTGGGATAGGTTCACTAGGTAGAAATTAGTTTGAATATATAATAAAAAAAAATACCTATGAAGGAATTGAACCCTACCAATAGAACACCTATTAGGAATAGATCTCCTGAATCACTTGAGATGAATGGGTAGAAATTTATTAGTAAGAGAAGCAATTTGAAGGACTAATTGCTAATGTATTCTTACTATCTCTTTGTGTGTGGACAAGGACAATGCCACAAAAGAGAAAAAGAGGAGGTGTATTTCCATCGACGAGGTAGACCCAATGGACTAATGTGGAGGATGGGATTCCATATGTGGATTTTGGGAACCCTAGTGATGTAAGGGAGAATCCTAGTAACGAGAAACTTACTGAGATAGTGGATCTACTTCAAGAATAGGTTGAAACCCAAAAAGAGTTGTTATATGTCATGTTGAGTTAAGAAGCACATGCGGGTAAGCCTACAGTGAGTCAACCAAATGAACCTCTTACCAAGGTACAACAAGCTAGGGTCAGATTAGAGGCCGAATTGGGTAAGGAAATGAAACATCTAAAATATTCCAAATTTAATGGAGAGGAAGATGGGGACAAGGCTGAGGTATGGTTGAAAGAGATAGAAATCTATTGCAACATGAAGAAATTTTCCTTAGGCACTTGAACATCTTATGCCACACTACATCTGCAAGGTGATGGTTTAGCTTGGTGGGAAATGTATAGTGATGAACTAGATCTTGAGGCAACAATTGACCTAAAATGGATAGAGTTTGTAAAAGCCTTCAAAGATAATTTCTCAAGGAACACTTTTATTCCCAAAAAATTGAGGAATTCACTAGACTTCACCAAGGAACTAGGATAGTGGAAAAGTATTATCAAATATTTATCAAAATAATGAAATATGTACCTACTTATAATGAGAAAATGAAGATCCACAAGTTTATACTAGGAGTAGATCCTAGAATTGGACAAGAAGTGGACATGAGGGAACCTGGAACATTGCAGAAGGCCTATGATTTAGTGAGGAAGGTTGAAACATATCTCAAACCTTGATTCAATTATGAAATATTAGATGAAGAGGGTAAAGAGGCACTAAGGAAGAGAAATAGCACAAGATTTGTAAAATGGGAAGAGAAAAAAATAAGCAAGAACTTCTCTCAATAGGACCAAGGAAATGATAGGAAGAAAGGGAATTTTAGGAAAATGTTCTAGGGGAAGAACCAAAAATAGTAGCAAGGGTAACAACAGATCATTACAAGAACATACTAATTCTTCACCTATATGAAAAATGGAAGAGGGATAGAAGTGAAAAGAACATCTAGGGCTAAAATAAGGATGTTTTCTTTGTAGAGGACCACATTATGCTACTAATTATCCATGGAGAACATAAATGAATTCCAAAGGAACCGATGTTCAAAGAAACTGCACCTAGAGAGCCCGCACACAAGATTTATGTAGCTATAGGAAACCAGAATCTTGATGGTCAAGCCACACCACTAGTGATTAAAGGTAATATTTTTGATAAAAATGAAAAATATTTGGTAGATAGTGGTGCTAGATATGGCTTTATTTCCACTAGTTTAGTCAAATATATTACACAAAGACCAAGAATCTTGGTTCATGGGTGGAAGGTTGAGTATGGTTCAGGATAAACCTACTCCATTAATCAATGTTACCCTATGGTAGAAATTTCCTTACCTAGTGGAAAAATAGTAGGATGTTTGTATGTAGCACCTTTGCATGCTTTTGACATAATCCTAGGAATGGATTGGCTGCAAATGCATAAGGTAGTACTCAACTTTTAGGATATATGGATTGAGTACATAGATGATAGGGGTGTTGTGCGAAGGTTGTATAGTCTTCAGGGGTATTTTCAACCTCAAATCCTATTGACAATGCAAATTAAGAAGGCCATAAAGAAAAGAGGAATGGTCTATGTTGTTAAGATAAATGAAATTGATAAAGAGAAGGAGGAGATGTTTGAGAAACACCCAATTCTTCAAGAATTTAAGGATGCTTTTCCAGAGGATCTACCTCGATTACCACCTAAATGGGACTTTGATTTTACTATTGAGCTTCAATATGGAATAAAACCGATCCATATAGCTCCTTACAAAATGAATCCCATAGAAATGCAAGAGTTGAAGGTGCAATTGCAAGGGTTACTGGAGAAAGGATTGATCAAACCAAGTGTATCACCTTGGGGAGCACCAATACTATTTGTAAATAAGAAGGATGATTCCTTGATATTATGTATAGATTATAGAATGTTGAACAAGGCAACTATCAAGAACATATATCCTCTACCAAGAATCGAAGATCTCTTTGATCAACTCAAAGATACCACAGTCTTTTCAAATATTGACTTGAAATCAGGTTATCACCAATTGAGAATCCATGAGGAGGATACTCACAAGACAACCTTTAAAACTCATTATGGACATTATGAGTTTTTTGTCTTATCTTTTGGTCTAACAAATGCTCCAATGGTATTTATGAACTTGATGAATAGCATATTTAGGAAGTACTTGGATAGATTTTTTATGGTATTTCTAGATGATATTTTGATATATTCTAGAAATAAGATAGAGCACGATGAGCACCTTAGGATTGTGCTAGAGTTGTTAAGGAAGAACCAGCTGTATGGGAATTTATCCAAGTGTGAATTCTATGTGTTAAAAGTGTAATACTTAGGACACATTGTTATGACTAAAGGGATCGCAATGGATCCTAAGAAGATAGAAGCCATTTTGAATTGGTTGCCACCTACAAATGTGATAGAAGTTTGAAGTTTCATGGGCTTAACTGGATACTATAGGCATTATGTGAGGGACTATGCCAAGATCACCTCACCAATAACCAACCTTCAGAGAAAAGGAAAAGAATTCAAGTGGACAGAGAAATGTGAGGAAGCCTTTGGTTTTCTAAAGTAAAAGCTTACCACGCCACCTATACTAAAGATACTTGATCTTAAGGGAAGTTTCTCTATTTGTATAGATGCATCATTAGAATGTTTGGGAGGAGTGCTCTCACAAGAGGAAGCAGTGGTAGCCTATGGATCTAGGAAACTGAAAATACATGAGGTTAATTATGCAACCCATGACTTAGAGTTGGCAGTTGTAGTGTTTGCTCTTAAGAGTTGGTGACATTATCTAGTTGGTAGACCCTTTGAGCTAAGGATAGATCATTAGAGTCTACAATATATATTCACTCAACCTTTACTCAATGCTAGGCAAAGAATATGGATGGAATTCCTTGCAGAATATGATTTCGACATTGAGTATATAAAAGGAAAAGAGAATAAAGTCATTGATGCACTGAGTAGAAGGAGGCATATAGCAGTTTTGTCTCGCATCCATGTTGACTTGATGGAACAAGTCAAGGAAATGCAAAATCAGGATACATACTACAACCAAATTAGGGAAAGGATGGAAAAGAAACCTAATGAAAACAAGGACTTTGGCATCAAGGATGGTTTCTTGTGTTTTAAGAACAGAGTAGTAATTCTTGAAACCAAAATTTTGAGAAGGATGATTATGAATGAAGCACACATATCTCCATATTTTTCTCATCCAGGAGGAGCAAATATGAGGGAGAATATGAAAAGGATAGTCTTCTGGCCAGGAATGAAGAGAGACATAATGAATTTTATCACTCAATGCCTTGAATGTCAAAAATGTAAAAGCAAAACACAGACATCCTATTGGATTGTTGTATCTGCATGATGTGCCTATGCAAAAATGGCAAGTGATTTCGATGGATTTCATTGTGGGGCTACCTAAAAATAGGTTTCAACATGATGCAATTCTAGTAGTGGTTGAAAGATTGACCAAGGTTGCACATTTTATACCTGATAACACCAAGGATGATGTCATGGTTGTGGCTAAGAGAATTTTCAAAGAAATATTTTAGCTTCATGGTTTTCTGGAGGTAATCATATCAGATAGGGATCCAAAATTCACATCTAAGTTTTGGCAATCCTTGCATTGTGTCATTGGTACTAGATTGAACATCATTTTGGCTTACCATCCATATACTTATGGACAAACTAAAAGAGTGAACCAAGTGCTAGAAGACATGTTATGCATGTACTTTATGGATCAAAAAACCTATTGGGAGGATTACTTACATTTGGTAGAATTTTCCTACAATAATGGATACCATTCGACCATAGGCATGGCTCCGTTTGAAGATTTGTATGGCAGGAAGTGCAAAATACCATTAACATGGGATAATCCAAAATATTGAATTGTGCTTGGACCGAACATGGTCAAAGATATGGAGTAACAGTTGAGAGTTATCAGAGAAAGGCTAAAAAAGATATAGGTCGACAGAAAAGCTATGTCGATCTTAAGAGATCACCAAAAGAGTTTGTTATGGGTGACAGAGTGTTTCTAAGGGTAAAGCCAAGGAAAAGTGCAATTAAATCCACAAAGCTAGATCCTCGCTTTGTCGGACCCTTTGAAATCATAGAGAAGATTAGTCCTGTGGCATATCAACTTGCCTTACCACCCAATTTGTCCAAGATTCATAGTACCTTTCATATTTCTTTGCTTAAAAAGTACATTGCTAATCCTGAGCATGTGTGGGATTTTTCTACTTTGCATATGGTGAATCCAGAGGCTATAGAGGTTCAACCAGTAAGAATCCTTGAGTTTCAATCTAAATCAATGAGGAAAGGAACCTTAGAGTAGTGTAAGGTCCAGTGGGACCGTTATTTTGAAAGAAATGCTACCTGGGAAAAAGTAGCAGATATGCAAAGACACTTTCCATTTCTATTTGAAAATGCTATGTAAATAATATTTTATGTTTTTAACATTTTAAACACAAAGGATTGTGTTAAGCCTAAGGTGGGGATGATGTCATGACCCACTCCTTGGTAGAATTTTCATTTTTCTGAATTTATGCTTTGCTATATAGCTTATGGATGAAATGGTTGAATATTTTAGTTTTATTATGCAAAATAATTGTCCTTATAAAAAAATGGAATGTGAATCTTATTGAGGGATGTAGGATAATTCCATGTTTCTGTGAAAATATGCAATTTTATTTAAGAATATGATGTTGCTAATGAAAGTGCACTTTTGGTAGGAATAGGTCTCTTCATGGTGGCAGAAAGAATTAACCACCGAGAAAAGAGATTGCCTTTGGGAAATGATGTGATAGGTTATTGTTCAGAATATTTAAGGAGGCAACATGGATAAATGCCCCTTTCATGAAGATGCATAACATGATTTGCATTAGAAAAGAAATATTAAATTGTTTTGAGTTAAGTTGCATATTATTTGCTTATGAAGGAATTTTATTTGAAAAGAAAAGAAAAATATTTTAATGAAAAGAATGGATGTTTGCTTCTTTGTATTGTTGAGTAATAAAATATAGGAACAATAAGCTCTTAGGAAATTAATGAAATGGATGCTATACTCTTGTTTTTGAATATTGTTGCTCATTTTTAAAACTAGTTAGAAGCAAGAACTTGGAGTTAGGTTGTGAACCATGTTGTAGTGGAGCATTGATGAAACCCAACCGAAACATAGGATGGAATCTCTTCCCTTTCGTGTGGAGGAATGGAAGGTATGGAGAGTGATGGAGGGGAGTAATGCCTTACCGTAATATGAGCCGAGTAGCAAGGAAGGGAGTAATGGAGAGGAGCATGGAGGAGAAAGAAAACATGAATTAAAGAAGAAAAAAAAGAAAGATAGAGAGATCAAAGTGTGGCAAAACGAGGAAGAGGAAGGAGGAAGGAATCACTAAAATGAGGGAAGAAAATATGTTGATCGAATAGGTAATCCAGTGACTTATTTAGACTAGTTTTGATTTGTTTATGGTGTGTGGAACTAATAATGAAGGAATGAATAGATACCTATTAACAAGTACTAAAGGATCATTGTTATACTTGTGGGTTCTTGTGTGTGGAAAAGAAAAGTCAGTTGTGTAATGTCTAAATGGTAGAGATGAAATTCATCCTTGGTTGCTTGAAAATGTAGGACTCTTGAGGTGGCAGTCAACAATGTCTACCATTGACCTTGCTGGTTATTTTTCAATGTTTGTGTTGTATGTGTAGTTACAGTCTTAATTGAGATGTGTCATTGAAATAAACTATTGCTTTTGCTTCCAATAGAAAAATTTGTTGATATGTGTGGTTAAAATGATATAATGAGATTTATGATCATGCATGGTTGATATGGTCAAACATCTCGTGTTGCATTGAGAGTCAACCTCTGTTATTGCATGTTGGTAAGAGTCGACATGTACTGAGTGTTGTTTGGCATATCTTACTATGGAAATGGAGAATCTATTTACTTCTGGAATGGTTTAATTGGATTTTGGTAAAGAATATTGTTGTAGATGAATTATGCAATCGATTTATAGTATGTGCCATATTTTGGATTCCAAAGTTGTTACTAGAGGTAATAGTTGTATTCATTGTTTTTAGTGGTTGGGTTGTTGACTGATGTATTTGCCTATGGAAAATACTAGAGGGCAGAGGATGTAAGACCCAAACCGGTTAATATATTTATAGACTTATATTTTTTTCTTGTGAATTTCAGTGAATTATTTATTCTAGAATTGAAATAGATTTGAGACATAGAGCCTGTTGATGAGTGTTGTTATTTTCATCATTTAATTTTCAATATTTGTTAAATCTAGGGTGATCCAAGGTTGTCTGCGATATAATGCTTTGGAAAGTTATATTTTAGGTGATTAGTTCACAAGATTTATTCGTTCAAACAAATGTTTGTTTGGTTTTTCAAGGTCACACTAATCCTAATGTGCAGAATTGAAGCTAATTTAACTTACAAAATTAAAATGGTTAATTTTAAAACTTAAGCTATAGTTGCAGGAATTGACAATTCCAAAATTAAAATACCTATTTTATTCTTGCTAATTAAAATGGTAGAAATAGAAAATGCTAAATTTAAATCAACTACATTTAATCATGTTGAAATTCAAAATGCTAAAAATTGTCAAAACAAAATGTTGTAAAAACTTGTCAGAAAAATTTGCTATAGAAATTAAAGTACAAGAAAACAAAGTGTAACCACCATAAAGGCTCACACCTGATCGGAATCCTATCGTAATGATGCAAATAGTAACAAAATATATGAAATGAAAGAAATTGACAACAAGATAAATAATAAAAGATGTTGTATTTCATTATGAAGTCATTTCGAGTTACAAATACATCCCTCTTAAGAATAATCATGTTGATACGATATTACAATAATATTCATGCAATTGTTTCCCTCTCAAGGGTAAGTGTGATATTTCAAATGCCTTCATAGGGTGACACGAACTACCTTAGGGTGGAGTTGACCCTCTTATTTGCATTGAGGAAGGATTTGAATGTTAAGATCCTTTGAATGTAGATCCCTACGATCAAGAAACAATAGAGAATGACACTGAGAGGGGGGGGTGAATCAGTGTAGCTCTTTAAACTTAACTTTATAGTTCTTAATACTGCAACAATTAACACTTATTACTAGATACAACAAGTATAACAAAAGAGCATCACACAACACAAGATTTAACGAGGTTCACCAATGTGGCTACTCCTCAAAAATTGACTGCTTGGACTACCATCCAAATCCAGCCTTTGCAAAGCACCAACTTTACAATCAATTTACCAACACACACTGGAAGGAGCACCAACCCCTAATTTATCTGTACCAATAGAAAGGAGCACCAACCCCTGATTTACCAGCACCAACTGGAAGGAGCACCAACCCCTGATTTACCAGCACCAACTGGAAGGAGCACCAACCCCTAATGCCAAGCACCAACCTGGACTTCAATTTGAATCTATAGGTTTAACAGTAAGATACCTTTGCTTTTGCAAGACCCTGACTGGTCTTCTTCACCTTTGCGTTCTCTACGCACTCTGCTCTCTCTGCACCATCACTTCGCACACTCTGCTTCGTTACAGTCGAACTTCACGATCATCTTCTCCCTTTTGTGCACTCTGCTCTCTTTGCGAATTTTGCACTTAGCATCATTCGACACGACTTGCTCTCTGTGCACAATGACCGTATTTCGCACACATTCAACATTCCTCTCAAATCTCCAAACAACCCTCCTTTTATAACAAATTTTTTGTGATGAAAACCCTAATCTTAGTCGGTTGTAAACCCTAATCTTAGTCAGCTTTCATGACAACTGTAAACCCTAATTTTAGTCGGTTGTCATCGGTCTTCGTCGGCTTCAACTCAACCGCAAAAATACAACATGTCACGATATCACGACACTTTCACTTTCTCTCTCTTTCTCCTTGCTTTGGCCCCCAAAAATACAACATGTCGTGATATCGCGACACTTTTTCTCTCTCTTTCTCTTTGCATCGGACCGTGAAAAAGCTACATGTCGCGATATCGCGACACTTTTTCTCCTTGCTCTTTCTCTTTGCATCGGACCACGAAAATACATGTCGCGATATCGTGACACTTTTTCTCCTTGCTCTTTCTCTTAGCTTTGGCCCATGAAAATACATGTCATGATATCGTGACACTTTCGCCTCCGTACGCTTTCTCTATTCTTTTGTCGTGATATCGTGACACTTCTACTTCCAAAGACTTCGACTTTGCTTTTGTCGCGATATCGTGACACTTCTGCTTCCAAAGACTTTGACTTTGCTTTTGTCGTGATATCGCGACACTTCTGCCTCCGTAGTCTTCAACTTAGCTTTTGTCATGAAATCGTGACACTTCTGCTTCCGTACTTAGCTTCTTTGCTTTTGTCATGAAATCGTGACACTTCTGCCTTCGAAGTCTTCTTCTCTGCTTTTGTCGTGAAATCGTGACACTTCTACTTCTGTACTTTACTTCTTTGCTTTTGTCACGAAATCGTGACACTTTTGCTTCCAAAGTCTTGCTTTCTGCTTTTGTCACGAAATCGTGACAGTTCTGCTTCCGTACGCTTCCTCTCTTTCTTTTGTCGCAAAAATGTGACATGTCGCGAAATCGCGACACTTTTCCAACTTACTTTCTCTCTCCTATTTTAGTCGTGAAAATGCGACATGTCACAAAATCACGACACTTTTCTTACTTGTTCTCTTTCTTCAAACTTGTCACGAAATCGCGACACTTCTTCCTGCTTTCTCTTTTTCTTCCAACATGTCACGAAATCGCGACAGTTTTTCCACTTGCCTTTTTCTCTTCCAACATGTCGCGAAATCATGACAGTTTTTCTTGCTTTCTCTTTCTCTTCCAACATGTCGCGAAATCATGATAGTTTTTCCACTTGCCTTTTTCTCTTCCAACATGTCGTGAAATCGTGACAGTTTTTCCACTTGTCTTTTTCTCTTCCAACATGTCACGAAATCATGACAGTTTTTCCTGCTTTTTTCTCTCTTCCAACATGTCACGAAATCATGATAGTTTTTCCTACTTTTTCTCTCTTCCAACATGTCACGAAATCATGATAGTTTTTCCTGATTTTTCTCTCTCTTCCAACATGTCATCTGATTTTTCTCTCTCTTCCAACATGTCACGAAATCGTGATAGTTTTTCTTGCCTATTGTATATGTCGCGATATCGTGACACTTTTCTTACTTGTCTTTTTCTTTGATCTTTTGCATATGGGCCACTTCGGTCTTCTTGGAAAATCACTGTACATACTCTGAATAACCTTTGAACTCTTGTCTTCTGCATCTGAATAGCTTTTGAACTTCCTGTCCACTGCATCAATAGATCTATCTGACTGTGTTGACAACAATGACAATACTGTTGTTGCACCTTGCTCAACAATCTCCCCCTTTGGAATTGTTGGCAACACATGTGCAATTTCCTATAGTAACTCTTCTCCCCCTTTGACAATAATACCAAAGGGCTATTACAGACTCCCCCCGAGTCCATGCACAACATTCTCAAGCACAATTTATTACACTTAGGAAAAATCATGAACATGAGCAAAAAGATAATCAAATACTTAAATGCTCCCCCTGAGAATGTGATCCCTGTAGCTAGTCAATTCTTGGGAAGTGTGACCACTCCCAATTTATTGTGAAGGTACTCAAAAACTTCCTTGGGCAATGGTTTTGTGAAGATATCTCCTACTTGCTCTATAGTTGGAACAAAATCCAACTTAACCTCACCTTCCGCAACTTTCTCCTTCAAAAAGTGATACCTGATAGCAATGTGTTTTGTGCGTGAATGCATAACCGGATTCTTGGAGATGTTAATGGCATTGGTGTTATCACACTTAACTGATATTGGCTCACTGAAGCTAATACCAAGATCTTTTAGGGTTTGTTTCATCCACAATACCTGCGTACAACATGTTGTCGCTGCAATATATTCTGCCTCTACTGTCGATAAAGAAACTGACTCTTGTTTCTTACTGTGCCACGCGACCAATCTGTCTCCAAGATAGAATGCACCTCCACTGGTACTCTTTCTGTCATCTACACATCCTGCCCAATCTGCATCTGAATACGAAATAAGGGTGAAGTCTTTACCTTTTGGATACCATAACCCATACTCCATAGTACCCTTGAGGTACCGAAGAATCCTCTTCACTGTTGTCACATGAGTCTCCTTGGGATTAGCCTGAAATCGTGCTACCATGCATACTGCCTACAAAATATCTGGTCTGGTAGCTGTCAGGTACAGTAAGCTTCCAATCATAGATCTGTACATGGTTTGATCAACAAGTGGAGATTTGTCATCCTTGCTCAACTTGCAACCTATCATCATGGGAGTGCTAACTGGCTTACAATCCTCCATTGTGAACTTTTTTAACATCTCTTTCACATATTTAACTTGAGAAATAAATATGCCCTTCTTATTTTGATTAACTTGCAACCCGAGGAAATACGAAAGTTCACCAATCATTGACATTTCAAATTCTTTCTGCATCTTATTTGCTAAATATTTACATGACTCATCTTTGTTGCTGCCAAATATGATATCATCTACATATACAACAAGAACAATAAGATGCCCATTTTCTATTTTGACATACAAATTACTATCCACCATACCTTTCTTAAACCTTTGTTGGGTGAGATAGTTGTCTAGCCTTGCATACCATGCTCGGGGTGCCTGTTTTAAGCCATATAATGCTTTCTTCAACTTGCAAACAAAGTTGGGATCATCACCAAGTTGGAAACCATCTCGGTTGCTCAATATAAACCTCTTCTTCAAGTTTCCCATTCAAAAACGCTGATTTCACATCCATTTGATAAACTTTGAAATTCTTGTAGACTCCTAAAGCCAGAAACATTCTAATTGCCTCTAGTCTAGCTACTGGTGCAAAAGTTTCCTCAAAGTCAATGCCTTCAACTTGTGCATAACCCTTACATACCAATCTTGCTTTATTTCTGACTACCTGTCCGTCTTCATTCAATTTGTTTCAAAAAATCCATTTAGTCCCGATTATATTTTTATTTGCAGGTCTAGGTACTAACTCCCAAGTTTCGTTTTTCTCGATCTGATCTAATTCTTCATTTATTGCCTTCATCCAACTTTCATCTTTGCTTGCGTCATCAACATTTTTGGGCTCAATGTTGGATAATAGAGAGTAGTTACTTACTACTCTTCTTCTTGTCCGAACACCAACTTTGGGGTCTCCAATTATTTGCTCTCTAGGATGATTTTTCTGCCAGCTGCATTTTTTGAATTTCTTATTTTCTTCCACTTCTGAATCACAACTTAAATCATCTGAGTCAATTTTTTGTATCTTTTCCATTTCATTTTCCTCATCTCCTTCAATAACCTCTTCATAAATTGGGTAGTTCATTTCATAGCTAATTACTCGTTCTCTACCTTCATCAAATTTAACATCGACACTGTCCACAATTTTCTTTAGCCTCTTGTTGTAGCATTTGTAAGCTTTGCTTTTTGATGAATAACCAACAAAAATACCTTCATCCGCTCTATCTTCAAACTTACCAAGATTATCTTCAGTTTCTTTTGATGTAGCACTTGCTCGCCAAAAACTTTGAGGTATTTTGTTGTTGCCCTTTTACCGAACCACAACTCATAAGGAGTTTTGCTTTCATGTGTTCTCAGCATGTACCTATTTTGGATATACACCGCAATATGGACTGCTTCTTTCCAAAATCTGTCTACTACTCTACTTTTAGCCAACATAGTCCATGCCATTTCCTGCACTGTCCTGTTCTTTCTTTCTACCACTCCATTCTGCTGAGGTGTCCTGGCTGCTGAAAATTGTCTCCTAATACCGTATTTTTCATAGTACTCTATAAACTCCTCTGAAATGAATTCTCCTCCTCTATCTGATCTTAAACATTTGATCCTCTTTCCTGTTTCATTCTCAACATGGTTTTTGAAAATCTTGAACATATCAAAAGCTTTTGATTTATGCTTCAAGAAAAATATCCATGTCATTCTGGAATAGTCATCAATGCACAACATAAAATATTTGTCACCATTTATGCTTTGTGTTCTCATGGGTCCACATAAATCAAGTGTGTATTAGTTCCAAAGGTTTGCTTGTGTAGTACTCTTTTGTTTTGAATGTGACTCTAGTTTGCTTCCCCTTTTGGCATGAAGCACAAATGTTGTTTGCAGGTTTGTTGATGGTGGGAATATCTCTCACTACCCTTTTTGAGGTGATTTTTACTAGATTATCAAAACTGATATGACCGAGTCTCTTGTGCCACAACCAATTTTCTTCTTCCTGACCAATAAAACAAGCTCCTTTTGAAGTCTCTGAGAGCGTGTACAAGTTTCCAGATGTCCTTGAACCAGTTGCTATCAATTTTCCACTATTTGTTTTCTCGACTTCACAACCCTACTTCATAAAAACTACTTCATAACCTTTATCATAGATCTGAATTACGCTCAACAAGTTATGTTTCAAACCATCCACAAACAAGACTTCTTCCGACTTAATTTTTCCATCACTAATTTTAACCGAACCTTTGCCAACTATCTTAGCTCCATCATTATTTCCAAACTTTACTGAACCACCTTCATATTTCTGTAACTTCTCAAATTTTTGTTTGTCACCTGTCATATGACTGGAGCATCCACTATCAAGTATCCATGGTACATATTTATTCTGTGCTTTAAATGTTGTTTGTACGATTAAGGATTCATTTTCTTCCTTAAGTCGCTCTTTTCCTTTCCACTCCGTTTTGATAGTAGTTTTGGGTTCTTGTTTTGCCTTTCCCTTATCAATAGCTTGTGCATGTTTTTTGGGAAGTTTTCTATTTTGTCTCATCCTATTTGGTTGAAATTTTCTTCCCTGAAACTGATTTGATGCAAATGTACTTCTACAGTTTCTTGCAATGTGCCCAAAATTATGACAGCTTATAACATTCTACTGTATAATTCATTAGAGGAGAAAAAGCATTTCTACCGGTGAAATTCCTTGGTCTTACATTATATTTGTAGTCTGAGATTTTATGTCCATAGCCATTGCATTTAAAACAGAAACCAGAAAAGGGATAATTGAACCTGGGTGATGGTCTTTGCCATGTTGCCGTAGGAGCCATAGGTCTTCTTCTTCTTTGATGTGTGACATTGGTGAATCCATCATTGTCAATTCTCCTTTCGTGCCTCGGCATTATTGCTTTCTTTTGCATGAGACGTTTTTCCTTGATCAACTTGTTTCTTATCTTCATTCTTTATGGATTCTACATTTCTGGCCTTTGATCCATTTGATGATTCTCCTTCGATGAAACCCAGACCAAATTTGATGCCTGTAGGCCTTTGGTCATTTATGATCTTATCCAGCTTCATAGAACTTTCTTCACATTTGTGATAACAACTAATTTTCTTATTCATCTCTTCTAGCTGCATTCTTAAACCAACAATCTCTTCTTCTAGCTTGTTGCAATAATCTATTTTCATGGTTATTTGCACTTCGAGATCTTCGGAGATTTTCTTGGATTCTTCTATCTGTACTTTCAAACCGGTTATGATTTCATTTGCATCCTCAAGCTTTCTTGAAATTTTCTTATTCTTTTTCTTTCTATCTTCCACTCTTCAAGTGCAGAGATCAACTCACCTTCTAGATCTACTTCAGCCTCAGGGTTTTCACCACATACTTCAGAGTTCACTCCTTCTTCCTTTTCTGATTTTACTTCTTCAAATGCCATGAAAAGAGCTTCACCTGTTTCCTCTTCAGAATCCTCACCGGAGCTGTCTTTTGATGAACTGGCATTCCTGGAGATGAAACTTTTCTTCTTGAAGTTGCCTTTTCTAAAATTCATTTTCTTCTTCCAGTCACTTCTTTCTTGGTGCGATCCTTCATCCTTTTTGTTCTTCTCATTAAGTGGACATTTAGTCACAAAATGCCCAACGCCTCCATAGTTGAAACATTTAAGCGGTAGCTTTCCTCTGTATTTTCCTTTTCCCCTTTTTAGTTTTCTAACAAAGTTTGCTTCCATTTCATCTAATGTCTCTTCTTCCTTGGACTCTTGTTTTGCGTTTTTATTCTTAAGGGCTTTAAAATCCGCTTCTCTATCTGTGGGTTTAGATCTTCCTATCCTCATCTCATATGCAGTCAAAGAACCATACATCTCATCTATACTAAAATAATTCAGATTTTTAGCTTCTTCTATCACTGAGACTTTAGAATCAAACCTTTGAGGAAGAGATCTTAATACCTTTTTCACGACGGCAGAGTCTTCGATATCCTCGTCGAGTCCTCTGATCGCATTAATGATTCCATTAACTCTCAATATATATGCCTCAATGTTTTCATCGTCATTCATCTTTAATGCTTCGAACTAAGCTCGATGTGTCTGTAACTTGGCCTCCTTGATCTTATCGTCTCCTTCATGAATACTCCTCAGTTTGTCCCATATTTCTTTTGCCATTTTACAGCTCATGATCTTTACTAGTTCACTGTCTGCTAATCCGCACATGATAGCATTCTTTGCTTTTGAGTTACTTTCAAACAGTTTCTTTTCATCAACCTCTTTTGGAGGAGTGATGGGTATTGTGTATCCACTAACTACTGAATCCCAAATGTCGTATCCCAAAGCACAGAGATATGTCTGCATCCTGATTCTCTAGAATGCGTAATTAGATCCATTAAACAATGGTGCTTTGTTTGATGAGAAGCCTTCACCACCTGCCATTGTGTTACTTCCAAGATCACCCTAGATGGTTAAGCTTGTATAGGAACTTAGCTCTGATACCAATTTTTAGTCTCACAATGACACTGAGAGGGGGGGGTGAATCAGTGTAGCTCTTTAAACTTAACTTTATAGTTCTTAATACTGTAGCAATTAACACTTATTACTAGATACAACAAGTATAACAAAAGAGCATCACACAACACAAGATTTAACGAGGTTCACCAATGTGGCTACTCCTCAAAAATTGACTACTTGGACTACCATCCAAATCCAGCCTTTGCAAAGCACCAACTTTACAATCAATTTACCAGCACACACTGGAAGGAGCACCAACCCCTAATTTATCTGTACCAACAGAAAGGAGCACCAACCCCTGATTTACTAGCACCAACTAGAAGGAGCACCAACCCCTGATTTACTAGCACCAACTGGAAGGAGCACCAACCCCTAATGCCAAGCACCAACCTGGACTTCAATTTGAATCTATAGGTTTAACAGTAAGATACCTTTGCTTTTGCAAGACCCTGACTGGTCTTCTTCACCTTTGCGTTCTCTGCGCACTCTGCTCTCTCTGCACCATCACTTCGCACACTCTGCTTTGTTATAGTCGAACTTCATGATCATTTTCTCCCTTTTGCGCACTCTATTCTCTTTGCAAATTTTGCACTTAGCATCATTCGACATGACTTGCTCTCTATGCACAATGACCATATTTTGCACACATTCAACATTCCTCTCAAATCTCCAAATAGCCCTCCTTTTATAACATATTTTTTTGTGATGAAAACCCTAATCTTAGTCGGATGTAAACCCTAATCTTAGTCGGCTTTCATGACAACTGTAAACCCTAATTTTAGTCGGTTGTCATCGGTCTTTGTCGGCTTCAACTCAACCGCGAAAATACAACATGTCGTGATATCGCGACACTTTCGCTTTCTCTCTCTTTCTCCTTGCTTTGGCCCCTGAAAATACATGTCACGATATCGTGACACTTTTTCTTTCTCTCTCTTTCTCTTTGCATCGGACCGCAAAAAAGCTACATGTCGCGATATCGTGACACTTTTTCTCCTTGCTCTTTCTCTTTGCATCGGACCATGAAAATACATGTCGTGATATCGCAACACTTTTTCTCTGTTAGTCTGATAATGGCATTGAGAGGGGGGGGTGAATCAGTGTGGTACTTTAATCATGAATTTATAGCTCTTAAAATAGTAATAATTAAAACTTATAAATAGATACAGCAAGTACCACAAGAGAACATCACACAACACAAGATTTAACGAGGTTCACCAATGTGGCTACTCCTCAAGAATGACTCGCTTGGACTACCATCCAAATCCAACCTTTGCAAAGCACCAACTTTACAATTAATTTACCAGCACCTACTGGAAGGAGCACCAACCCCTGATTTACCAACACCAACTAGAAGGAGCACCAACCCCTGATGCCAAGCACCAACCTAGACTTCAAATTGAATCTTTGGGTTTAACAGTAAGATACCTTCACTTTTACAAGACCTTGACTGGTCTACTTCACCTTTGCATTCTCTATGCACTCTGCTCTCTCTACACAATCACTTCGCACACTCTGCTTCATCACAGTCAAACTTCATGATCGTCTGCTCCCTCTCTGTGCACTACGATCGAACTTCGCACACTCTACTTCGTCACGATCAAACTTCATGATCGTCTTCTCCCTTTTGTGCACTCTGCTCTCTCTGCGCACTCACAGACGCACTTAGGATAATTTGACATGACTTCTTTGCTCACTGTGCGCACTTCGCCATCATCTCGTCGCTTTTGCGCTTTCTGTGCTCTTACGACCACATTTCACACTTCGACATGCATTCGATGACACATCCGATAATCACCACAACTTCCCAAAATTCTCCAAACAGCCATGCTTTTTATAACAACATTTTCATGATGAAAAACTCTAATCTTAGTCGGCTGTAACCCTAATCATAGTCGGCTGCAAACCCTAATCTTCGTCGATTGCAAACCCTAATCTTCATCGGCTAACATCGGTCTTCGTCGGCTTCAACTACCCCTGTAACTCTTCTGTTGCTGTTGCCATGAAAACACAACATGTCATGATATCGTGACACTTTCACCTCCGTACGCTTTCTCTTAGCTTTGGCCCACGAGAATACAACATGTAGCGATATCGCTACACTTTTTCCTCCGTACGCTTTCTCTTAACTTTGGCCCACAAGAATACAACATGTAGCGATATCGCTACACTTTTTCTTTCATACGCTTTCTCTTAGCTTTGGCCCGCAAAAATACAACATGTCACAATATCGTGACACCTTTTTCTCTCTCCTCTTTCTCTTCACTTTGGACCAGCAAAATGCAACATGTCACGAAATCGTGACACTTTTTCTCTCTCCTCTTTCTCTTCGCTTTGGACCATGAAAATGAAACATGTCGCGATATCACGACACCTTTTTCTCTCTCCTCTTTCTCTTCACTTTGAACTGTAAAAATGAAACATGTCGCAAAATCGTGACACCTTTTTCTCTCTCCTTTTTCTCTTCGCTTTGGACCGCAAAAATGAAACATGTCACGAAATCATGACATCTTTTTCTCTCTCCTTTAGTCGCGAAAATGCGACATGTCGCGATATCGCGACACTTTTTCTCCTTAGCGCTTTTTCTTGCCTTTGGGTCACGAAAACGTGACATGTCGCGATATCGCGACACTTTTTCTCCTTAGCTCTTTTTCTTGCCTTCGGGTCATGAAAACGCGACATGTCGTGATATCGTGACACTTTTTCTCCTTAGCACTTTTTCTTGCCTTCGGGTCACAAAAACTCGACATGTCGCGATATCGTGACACTTTTTCTCCTTACCTTTTTCTTCCTTTGTCCCTACATGTCACGAAATCGTGACACTTTTTCTTTCGGACTCTCTCTCCTGCAATATGTCACGAAATCATGACACTTTTTCGTTCGTACAATCTCTCTTGCAATATGTCACGAAATCGTGACACTTTTTCATCCGTACAACCTTCCTTGCAATATGTCATGAAATCGTGACACTTTTTTGTCCGTACAACCTTCCTTGCAATATGTCGCGAAATCGTGACACTTTTTCGTCTGTACAACCTTCCTTGCAATATGTCGCGAAATCGTGACACTTTTTCGTCTTGCCTTTTTCTCTTCCAACATGTCACGAAATCGTGACAGTTTTTCTTGCTTGCGCTTTCTCTTCGAACATGTCACGAAATCGTGATACTTTTTCTTCTTCTCTCTCTTCCAACATGTCGCGAAATCGTGACAATTTTTCTTTCTTCTTCTCTCTCTTCTAACATGTCACGAAATCGTGACAGTTTTTTCTTCTTCTCTCTTCTAACATGTCACGAAATCATGACAGTTTTTCTTTCTTCTTCTCTCTCTTCTAACATGTCGTGAAATCATGATAGTTTTTCTTGCCTGTTGTATATGTCGCGATATCGTGACACTTTTCTTACTTGTCTTTTTCTTTGATCTTTTGCAAGTGGTCCACTTCGGTCTTCTTGGAGAATCACTGTACATACTCTGAGTAACCTTTGAACTCTTGTCTTTTGCATCCGACTAGCTTTTGAACTTCCTGTCCACTACATCAACAAATCTGTCTGACTGTGTTGACAACAATAACAATACTATTTGCTGCACCTTGCTCAACAATCTCCCCCTTTGGAATTGTTGGCAACACATGTGCAATTTTCCTGTAACTCTTCTCCCCCTTTGACAATAATACCAAAGGGCTACTGCAGACTCCCCCGGAGTCCATGCACAACATTCTCAACCAAAATTTATTATATTTAGCAAAAATCATGAACATGAGCAAAAAGATAGACAAATACTTAAATGCTCCCCCTGAGAATGTGATCCCTGTAGCTAGTCAATTCTTGGGAAACGTGACCACTCCACAATCTGTTGTTGGAATGAAAATCCAACTTAACCTCACTTTCTGCAACTTTCTCCTACGTACAACACGCTGTCGCTGCAATATATTTTGCCTCTGCTGTGGATAAGGAAACTGACTCTTGTTTCTTACTGTTCTACGCGACCAAACTGTCTCCAAGATAGAATGCACCTCCACTGGTAATCTTCCTATCATCTACACATCCTGCCCAATCTGCATCTTTAGGATACCATAACCCATACTCCATAGTACCCTTGTGATATTATAGAAGACTCTGTCTCTCTGCTGCACTGACTGGTGGACCTCTTCTTCACTTGAAGAATCCTCACTCCAGTCTATCTTCAACTGTGTTGGCTGCTAGATTTCTATCCATTGAGACTCCGTCCTCTCGTACTCGAGTCACCTCCAAAGCTCAGTCAATAGGCTCACTAAGAACCTGCTCAATAGGCTCACACAGAACCTGCTTAACAAGCTCACATGGAACTTGTCCAATGTTGAATAACTAGCTCATTCAAAAACCTGTCCAAATCTGCTCCACCAAGCTCACTAAGAACTTTTCCGAATCTTCTCTAGCAATCTGTCCCAGCATTGTCCTCAAATATTTCCAAAAGGCCTTCTCAAAAGCTCAATCAATCATGCTCAAGTAGTACTCAAAATGAACGGCGATCTCAAATCAAATCCACTTCATAGAACTTTAAAAATCACTTCACACATAACTTGACTAGGCTCAATCAAATCAACTCAACCCATCATCTCTCACACAACCCTAGTCCAAGTATGTATCAACCAACTCAAATAATTCCAACAATGCTCAACCACAAATATGACATAATAATGATACTCAAGTTCTTTTCTAACTCAAGTTCTTTCACAACAAATGGGCTTAAACCACTATGCTTATAACACAAGGTTTAAACACAACTCTCAATTCAGAAAACTTTGATGCATTCAACCAACCACTGTCACACACAATTATTTTCCCTTCAATGATATTTCAGAAATCAACCACCATAATGCTGTCATATGAGTCTCCTTGGGATTAGCCTGAAATCATGCTGCCATGCATACTGCCTTTCTTGAACCTTTGTTGAGTGAGATAGTTGTCTAGCCTTGCATACCATGCTTGGGGTGCCTGTTTCAAGCCATATATCTTCAACTTACAAACCAAGTTGGGAACATCACCAAGCTGGAAACCATCTGGCTGCTCAATATAAACATCTTCTTCAAGCTTCCCATTCAAAATGCTGATTTCACGTCTATCAACAAAATTGATAAGTGACTCACACTTGTACCAACTTTTGTTCAGCACTGTACCAACACTGCAATTTTACTGCCAACTCTGTGCAAGCATCAAACACTGTACCACAACACAACCAAATCCCTTTTTATATTTTCAACTTGGTCTATGTTTTCTACAGTCACCGCTGGTCACACCTTACTTTCAACTGTTCGAATCAGGAGACAAAATTTTGTTAAATACTTCACGGCCAGCTATAGTGCACCTTACTCAAATTCATACTTCTGGACCTCGGATAGGTATGATTCACAAAGCAAAGTTGCTCATCTTGAAGAGCTAAACATGAGTCAATGATCAGACTTCAATATTTTTCACCACAACGTCATAATAGATCTAACAATATTTACGTCAATGTGTAGTTCCAATGCACACTGCTTTTATCGAAACACATATATGCGGCTAAGGCAACATTCTTTCACTAACCAAATTATCTGACCTGTTGTAATCCTTAACTTTGGACAGTGGCAGTAAGAACCATTAACAGTACAACAATGACATATAGCAATACTGCCAATAATGACAACTCTCAATTTAATCACCACCCTTCACGGCACTTCCACAAACAACTACATGAACTGAAAACACACTTCGACAACTATACGACAACTTCCCTAACTACTTGCCTTTCATCCTCAGGTAATCAAACAAATACATAGGAGCATTAAAATGAAACTTCAAGATTGCTCCCCCTGAGGATGTGTTACCTGGAGTTGCTTAGTGCAATAGCGGAGTAGTCTCCTTCACTCCAAGGAGACACGATTTCCTTTCTTCTATCCTTCTCCAAACTTTCTTGAACTCGGGCTTGGATTTTTCAACTACATCCCTATTTTGCACCTTTTCATGAACTCGAACATTTCTCTTGTGTGGTTGTCTCTTGTGCATCCTTGTTGAATGATTATTTTCCTTTCTTTTATGTACATGATTTATTCCCTGTCTGTGTTGCGTTCTTTGCGTCTGATGAAATCTACTATTTTGCCTTAGATTAGATACAGAAGTGCTTGGACAAAACCTTGCTATGTGCCCATGACCATTACATTGAAAACATTGTACATAGTGTTCACTCAGAAATGCAGATGTATTTCTACCAGCATAACTCTTTGATTTATCATTCAATCCACAATAAATTGCCTTGTGACCATACTGGTTGCATCTGAAACAATAGCCATAAAAAGTATTATTATGAATAGAGTGAGAGTGATAGAACCTCTTTTGTTGTGGTTGCTTTGTTGTAGATCTCCTTTGATATGTTCTTCCTTTTGAAGATTCAACTTCAAACTTTTCTTGCTTCGATCCTTCAACAGTGAACTTCTTCTTCTCTGCAGAGTTGGAAGATGAAGGTAGTTCAACTTCATATCCAAGACCACGCTTATCCATGGAGCTTCTTTGTTGGCTTATCATTTTATCTAGCAACTCTGTGCTCTTCTCGAATTTGAGATTTGTATTGGCCTCTTCTAGTTGTTTCTTCAATAAGACAATCTCTTCCTCTTGTTTGCAGCAACCAATCACTTTCTCACTTATCTGTGACCTGAGAGTTTCTTCAATCCTTTTGAATTCTTCTACCTATATTTTCAAACTGGTTATTATTTCATTTGCATCCTCAAGCTTTCTTGAGATCTCCTTATTCCTTTTTCTTTCTATCTTCAATTCATCCAGAGCTGCAATTAGTTCCTCTTTCAAATTTATTTCTGCATCAATTTCTTCTTCATCACATTCCTATTCTTTTTCTGTTTCTTCTTCGAGTGTCATGAAAAGACCTTCACCTGTTTCCTTTTTAGAATCATCCTCTATGTTCTCATCGTCACCTTCATGAATACTCCTCAGTTTGTCCCACATTTCTTTTGCCATTTTACAACTCATGATCTTTACCAATTCACTGTCTGCTAATCCGCACCTGATAGCATTCTTTGCTTTTGAGTCATTCTCAAATAGATTCTTACCAGCAACATCGGTTGGAGGAGTGATGGGTATTGTGTATTCACTGACTACTGAATCCTAGATGTCGTATCCCAAAGCACAGAGATATGCCTGCATCCTGATTCTCTAGAGCATGTAATTTGTTTCGTCAAACAGAGGTGCTTTGTTTGATGAGAGGTCTTCAACCTTTTTTGGTTCAATTTTCTCTTCCACAGGAACTAAAACTGACTGAGATGCCCTTTTGGAGGAGGATCTATTCTTCTTACCCATTGCGTACTAATCCAAGATCAACCCTGACTGATTTAGCCTTAGAAGGGAACTTGGCTCTGATACCAATTGTTAGTCTTACAATGGCACTAAGAGGGGGGGTGAATCAGTGTAGTACTTTAAGCTTAAATTCATAGCTCTTAAAACTGAAATAATGAAACCTTAAAAATAGATAAAGCAAGTATCACAAGAGAACATCACACAACACAAGATTTAACGAGGTTCACCAATGTGGCTACTCCTCAAGAATGACTGCTTGGACTACCATCCAAATCCAGCCTTTGCAAAGCACCAACTTTACAATTAATTTACCAGCACCAACTGGAAGGAGCACCAACCCCTGATTTATCTGCACCAATAGAAAGGAGCACCAACCCCTGATTTACCAAAGCCAACTGGAAGGAGCACCAACCCCTAATGCCAAGCACCAACCTGGACTTCAAATTGAATCTTTGGGTTTAATAGTAAGATACCTTCACTTTTACAAGACCCTGACTGGTCTACTTCACCTTTGCATTCTCTGTGCACTCTGCTCTCTCTGCGCAATCACTTCGCACACTCTGCTTCGTCATAGTCGAACTTCATGATCGTCTGCTCCCTCTTTGCACACTACGACCGAACTTCGCACACTCTGCTTCATCACAATCAAACTTCATGATCGTCTTCTCCCTTTTGTGCACTCTGCTCTCTCTACGCACTCACAAACGCACTTAGGATAATTTGACATGACTTCTTTGCTCACTGTGTGCACTTCACCATCATCTCGCCACTTTTATGCTTTCTACGCTCTTACGGCCACATTTCACACTTCGACATGCATTCGACGATATCGACCACAACTCCCAAATTCTCCAAACAACCATGCTTTTATAACAACATTTTCATGATGAAAAACTCTAATCTTAGTCGGCTGTAACCCTAATCATAGTCGGCTACAAACCCTAATCTTCGTCGGTTGCAAACCCTAATCTTCGTCGGCTAACATCGGTCTTCGTCGGCTTCAACTGCCCTTGTAACTCTTCTGTTGTTATTGCCATGAAAACACATGTCATGATATCGTGACACTTTCGCCTTCGTACGCTTTCTCTTAGCTTTGGCCCGCGAGAATACAACATGTAGCGATATCGCTACACTTTTTCCTCCGTACGCTTTCTCTTAACTTTGGCCCACGAGAATACAACATGTAGCGATATCGCTACACTTTTTCTTTTGTACGCTTTCTCTTAGCTTTGGCCCGTGAAAATACAACATGTCACGATATCATGACACCTTTTTCTCTCTCCTCTTTCTCTTCGCTTTGGCCCACAAAAATGAAACATGTCACGATATCGCGACACCTTTTTCTCTCTCCTCTTTCTCTTCGCTTTGGACCACGAAAATGAAACATGTCGCGAAATCGTGACACCTTTTTCTCTCTCCTCTTTCTCTTCGCTTTGGACCATGAAAATGAAACATGTCGTGAAATCGTGACACCTTTTTCTCTCTCCTTTTTCTCTTCGCTTTGGACCGCAAAAATGAAACATGTCATGAAATCACGACATCTTTTTCTCTCTCCTTCTTTAGTCGCAAAAATGCGACATGTCGCGATATCGTGACACTTTTTCTCCTTAGCACTTTTTCTTGCCTTTGGGTCATGAAAATGCGACATGTCGCGATATCGTGACACTTTTTCTCCTTAGCACTTTTTCTTGCCTTCGAGTCACGAAAACTTGACATGTCGCGATATCGCGACACTTTTTCTCCTTAGCATTTTTTCTTGCCTTTGGGTCACGAAAACCTGACATGTCGTGATATCGTGACACTTTTTCTCCTTAGCATTTTTTCTTGCCTTTGGGTTGTGAACACCCGACATGTCACAAAATCGTGACACTTTTTCTTTTAGACTCTCTCTTGCAATATGTCGCAAAATCGCGACACTTTTTCGTTCGTACAATCTCTCTTGCAATATGTCACGAAATCGTGACACTTTTTCGTCCGTACAACCTTCCTTGCAATATGTCGTGAAATCGTGACACTTTTTCGTCCGTACAACCTTCCTTGCAATATGTCACGAAATCGCGACACTTTTTCGATCGTACAACCTTCCTTGCAATATGTCGCAAAATCGCGACACTTTTTCGTCTTGCCTTTTTCTCTTCCAACATGTCGCGAAATCACGACAGTTTTTCTTTCTTCTTCTTTTTCTTCGAACATGTCACGAAATCGCGACAGTTTTTCTTTCTTCTCTAACATGTCGCGAAATCGCGACAGTTTTTCTTTCTTCTCTCTCTTCCAACATGTCACGAAATCGTGACAGTTTTTCTTTTCTCTTTTTTTCCTCAACATGTCGCGAAATCGCGATAGTTTTTCTTTCTTCTTCTCTCTCTTCCAACATGTCGCGAAATCGCGATAGTTTTTCTTGCCTGTTGTATATGTCACGATATCGCGACACTTTTCTTACTTGTCTTTTTCTTTGACCTTTTGCAAGTGGTCCACTTCGGTCTTCTTGGAGAATCACCGTACATACTCGAATAACCTTTGAACTCTTCTCTTCTGCATTTGAATAGCTTTTGAACTTCCTGTCCACTGAAATGCCAGATTTATTTGACTGTGTTGACAACAATGACAATACTATTGCTTCACCTTGCTCAACAATTATAGTTCTTAATACTGCAGCAATTAACACTTATTACTAGATACAACAAGTATAACACAAGAGCATCACACAACACAAGATTTAACGAGGTTCACCAATGTGGTTACTCCTCAAAAATTGACTGCTTGGGCTACCATCCAAATCCAGCATTTGCAAAGCACCAACTTTATAATCAATTTACTAGAACACATTGGAAGGAGCACCAACCCCTGATTTACCAACACCAACTAGAAGGAGCACCAACCCCTGATTTACCAGCACCAACTGGAAGGAGAACCAAACCCTAATGCTAAGCACCGACCTAGACTTCAATTTGAATCTATAGGTTTAACAAGAAAATACCTTTGCTTTTGCAAGACCCTGACTGGTCTTCTTCACCTTTGTGTTCTTTGCACACTCTGCTCTCTCTGCACCATCACTTCACACACTCTGCTTCATTACAGTCAAACTTCATGATCGTTTTCTCTCTTTTGTGCACTATGTTCTCTTTGCGAATTTTGCACTTAGCATCATTCAACACGACTTGCTCTCTATGCACAATGACCATATTTCACACACTTCCATTCCTCTCAAATCTTCAAATAGCCCTCCTTTTATAACATAATTTTTTGTGATGAAAACCCTAATCTTAGTTGGATGTAAACCCTAATCTTAGTTGGCTTTCATGAAAACTGTAAACCCTAATTTTAGTCGGTTGTCATCGGTCTTCGTCGGCTTCAACTCAACTACAAAAATACATGTCATGATATCGCGACACTTTCACTTTCTCTCTCTTTCTCCTTGCTTTGGCCCCCGAAAATACATGTCGCAATATCGCGACACTTTTTCTTTCTCTCTCTTTCTCTTTGCATCGGACCGCAAAAAAGCTACATGTCGTGATATCATGACACTTTTTCTCCTTGCTCTTTCTCTTTGCATCGGACCATGAAAATACAACATGTCGCGATATCGCGACACTTTTTCTCCTTGCTCTTTCTCTTTGCATCGAACCGCAAAAAAGCTACATGTCGTGATATCGCGACACTTTTTCTCCTTGCTCTTTCTCTTTGCATCGGACCGTGAAAATACAACATGTCACGATATCGCGACACTTTTTCTCCTTGCTCTTTATCTTAGCTTTGGCCCGCAAAAATACATGTCATTATATCGTTACTCTTTCGCCTTCGTACGCTTTCTATATTCTTTTATCGTGATATCGTGACACTTCTGCTTCCAAAGAATTTGACTTTGCTTTTATCACGATATCACGACACTTCTACTTCCAAAGACTTCGACTTTGATTTTGTCATGATATCGTGACACTTCTGCCTTCGTAGTCTTCAACTTAACTTTTGTCTTGAAATTGTGACACTTCTACTTATGTACTTAGCTTCTTTGCTTTTGTCACAAAATTGTGACACTTCTGCCTTTGAAGTCTTCTTCTCTGCTTTTATCATGAAATCGTGACACTTCTGCTTTTGTACTTTACTTCTTTGCTTTTGTCACGAAATCATGACACTTCTACTTCCGAAGTCTTGCTTTCTGCTTTTGTCATGAAATCGCGATAGTTCTGCTTCCTTACGCTTCTTTTCTTTCTTTTGTTGCGAAAATGTGACATATCGCGAAATCGTGACACTTTTCCAACTTACTTTCTCTCTCCTATTTTAGTCACAAAAATGCGACATGTCATGAAATCGGGACACTTTTCTTACTTGTTCTCTTTCTTCAAACTTGTCGCAAAATCGCAACACTTCTTCCTACTTTCTCTTTTTCTTCCAACATGTCGCAAAATCGCGACAATTTTTTGACTTGCATTTTTCTCTTCCAACATGTCGCGAAATCGTGACAATTTTTCCTGCTTTCTCTTTCTCTTCCAACATGTCACAAAATCATGACAGTTTTTCCACTTGCCTTTTTCTCTTCCAACATGTCGCGAAATCACGACAGTTTTTCCACTTGTCTTTTTCTCTTCCAACGTGTCGTGAAATTGCGACAGTTTTTTCACTTGCCTTTTTCTCTTCCAACATGTCGTGAAATCGCGACAATTTTTCTTGCTTTTTCTCTCTCTTCCAACATGTCGTGAAATCGTGACAGTTTTTCCTATTTTTTCTCTCTCTTCCAACATGTCACGAAATCGTGACAGTTTTTCTTGCTTGTATATGTCGCGATTTCGCGACACTTTTCTTACTTTTATTTTTCTTTGATCTTTTGCATATGGGCCACTTCAATCTTCTTGTAAAATCATTGTACATACTCTGAATAACCTTTGAACTCCTGTCTTCTACATCTGAATAGCTTTTGAACTTCCTGTCCACTGTATCAATAGATCTATCTGACTGTGTTGACAACAATGACAATATTGTTGCTACATCTTGCTCAATAGAGTTGACCCTCTTATTTGCATTGAGGAAGGATTTGAATGTTAAGCTCCTTTGAATGTAGATCCCTACGGTCAAGAAATAATAGAGAATGATAAAAAACATAGGCAGCCTCTCGTGATGAGGCCATTAAAAAGGAAATATGCATAAGGATGTCATTGAAAACATGAAATCAATAAAGCATGTAAAATACATTTAAACTATGCTAAACTAACAAATATTCATGGAAATACATAAAAGAGCATCGTAGTTAAGATTTGCATGGTATCTGCTTGTGGTGCAGTGGTAAATACCCTGGGTGCTGGTAGATGCCGACCTAGGTTCCATTCCCCTTGTCTCCATCCTGCAGATATATGGTATAGTTAGGAATGTCCTATGTGCTGGAAGATGCCGACAAGGCTCCATTCCTCCTATGCCCAACCTGTTCAAAGTGGCACCTCGAAAGGGGGGTTTTCCACTATAAATTAGTTTTGATCTTAGAAATAGACATTGTGTACAAAATATTTATTTCTAGTGGATAAGACAACTTATGGATTTATGTGAAGTTTTCTCACTAATAACATTTTCATTCCAGAAAAAAAAGTGGACTAGATAAGATTTTTTTCGGAGGAGCTGAATGGTAGAGATGTTTTTCGTAGGACTACCCAAACTGCCGAACTCGTTTCGGCCATATCTCACTCATCCAAACTCGGATTGAGCTGAAATTTTGAGGGTAGATGCCTGAAAAACCCTAGAACGTCTCCACAAATTTTCATATAATTTGGAGCAACAAAAATCCTATTGCATCCCTATGTGTGAACGATATATTTGGCAAGCGACTATGTGAGGGTTTCATCTGGGTTGAGTGCAAGCAACTCTAGAGGTTGGTTTTTAGGGCCTTCGGGCCCTAGAAACCAATATTTTTGTGGTTTATGCTCAATATTTTAGCAAGAAATGTTGGAGGGGATACAATATGGGTTAGAAATTTGTCTTTCAATAGATCATACTGTGAACTTGAGTGACAACGGCTTCCAATTTGCTACACAAGTGAAAACCATACCTTTCCACGACGTCTAGGGAAAGGATTAAAGAGACCACGAAATAAGTTTCAAGTAGTTGATCAAAAAATGACTCATATCTCAAGTGAATCTGGTGCTAAGGTGCACCCACAAAATAATTCTACTGTGAAAACCCTTGTCAAGGGTAAGAATTTTGAAGACTCAGTCCCAAAAATGAATTTTAGGGATGCCCTTCGTGGTGGACAGCCTCAACCCAATGTTAATATCAATACTAGGGCTTCTCATAAACCTCTAAGAATGCCTAATATTGATCCCAGGAAAACGGAGTCAGGATGTATTAAAGCAGCTAATGGAACTCCTATTGTTAAGCTTGATATGGGTAACATTTAGACTGGAATTGAAGATTTGGAAAAAAGAGGACTAATTTGTCGATTCGTGGGTTTTCGTCCGAGTCTATCTGCTTTCAAAGTCTGGGCTACAAAAATATGGAAAACTAAAGGTGAGTTACAAATCTCTATTTATCCAAATGATGTATCTCTTCAGTTTCCTACTTAGTTCTTATCAATGGTAGGCCTTCTCAGTCTTTCCTAGCTTCCAGAGGTATTAGGCAAGGTGACCCGCTATCCCCTTATTTATTCATCATTCTTGCTGAATGCTTGGGTAGGACTATAACCAAAAAGAGGGAAAACAAAACCCTTGAGGGAGTTACCATTGCTCATGGAGCTAGACCTATCTTGCATCTTCAATTTGTGGATGACTCTACCCTTTTAGGTAAAGCTACAATTAAGGAAGCTTCTAATTTTAAGCAAATCATTAGCTATTTTTCTAAGGCTACTGGGCAGTTGATCAATGAAGACAAATCTAAAGTTATTTTCTTTCACTGCTCTGCTAGACAGGAAGCCATGGTCTTGGATAAATTAAGATATAACAAGACCTCTCTTCCAATCACTTATTTAGGTATTCCCATAAATATTCAAAGGCAAAAAAATAAAGATTGGAATTGGTTGTTGGACAAAGTCAAGAAGAAAATTGGAAAGTGGACCAACAAGTGGCTTTCTTCTGGGGGTAGAATCACCTTGGTAAATTCAGTACTTCAAGCTATTCCTATTTATGTTTCTTTCATTTTGAATATCCCAAAGGCTGTTCTTTGAGAATTAGATCAAATCAGTCATCGTTTCCTTTGGAGTGGTACTAAGGAGAAAAGAAAATGGGCCTTGGTGAAATGGGATACTTTATGTCTTCCTAAGAGTGAATTGGGGTTAGGATTTCGGTCTTAAATTAATAACAACAAAGCTTTAGCTGCTAAATTATATTGGAGGATGTTGCATAACCCCAATGCTCTTTGGGCCAATAATCTCTGTGCTAAATATGCTGAGAACAAAAGTCCTGAAGACCTTGTTCGCTATCAACTTCCTACCAAAGGTTCTCCTATTTTAGTAGTTCTTAAGACTGGTAAGGATTTGATAAAGAAAAAATTATTTTGGATCATTCATAATGGTCAACATGCAAATTTTTGGACAGATTCTTGGGATGGTCACAAGCCTTTGTTAACTTAGCTTCCCGATTGGAGGCCTTGGATGGAGGAGCTTCATCGAGCTAATTGGATAAAGGTGGCTAATTACTGTCGGTACCATACTGGTAATTCAAAGGTTGGTAGATATTGGATCCCTATTGAGGACTCGGCCTATTCAAATCCTAGAAAGGCAAAGACAAGATATCCAAGGCATCCTTCATATGAGATCCCTCTCTTGGTCCCATGAAAAAAGATTGTTTTGGATGGAACGACACTACTAAGGGTGAGTATTCAGTTGCTCAAGGTTATTTGACCTTATGCCATAATAATACCAACCATTCTTCTGACATATTTTATCAATTATGGGCTCAAAAGCTCTGGCCTAAGGTGAGGTTCTTTAATTGGCTTTTATTGCTTCGTAGGGTGCTTACTGGTGAGCAACTTATGAATCGTGGTTTTCACGGCCCTTTTAGATGTGAAATGTGTGAAGAGAATGTAGAAAATATCAACCATATTTTTATTGAGTGTACTTTAGCTTCTAAGCTATGGAGGAGAATGGCAACTTTACTTGGCTTACAGTGGTCCATTTTTTTCACTTTTGATCAACTTTAGAGGGATTGGCCTAATCAAGAGGGTGTTGATCATTTTATTAGGCAGTTATTTTGGATGGGTTCTACCATTCTTCTTTGGAATATTTGGAATGAAAGGAACAACCGAATTTTTAATCAATATAGGAAGGATATTCACTATATTTGGCAAAAGACCATAGCCAACTTAGTTGAATCAGTCCATCATCTCCTTAATCACCCCCAAAAATCCCACCAAAGATGGGATCAAGTGATGCAAATATTGAAGATTAAACCTTCTAAGGGCAACCAACTTAAAGGGAATGTGAGTATTAGTAAGATGGATAGGACTAGAAATTGGCAACCTCCTCCTAAGGATTTTGGAAAATTCAATACTGATGGAGCCTCTAGAGGGAACCTTGGAAAAGCCAGTGTGGGAGGAATTGGTAGACTTTCAGATGGCTCCCTAGTTTTTACTTTTGCTGAGAATTTGGGTATTCTTTCCAATAACCTTGCTGATGGGTATGGTATCCTTAGAGGCCTTCAGGAGGCTACTAAGTTTGGATGGGAAAAGGTGTTAGTTGAGTCTGAATCTCAACTTATGATTAATCTCTTGAAGACTCCTAAGAATCATAAGGTGGATTGGAGAATAAAAATAATTATTGAGAAGATTCAGTTAATCCAGATGGGATTTTTTAAAGTTGATTACAATCATGTGGTCAAAGATCAAAACAAGAGTGTTGATGCTTTAGCTAATTGGGCTTTGGACAAAGGTGATCTTACTTGTTATGGCCACCCTCCTATATGGTGGGCTTCTCAAATTAGGGAAGCTCTTCTTTCTATCATTTCTTTGGATGGCTCCAATTCTGAAGGTACCTAGTTTCTTCTTGTTTTTTTTTGTTTCTCTTTGGTTCATTCAGTTTTTTTAGTTCCCTAGCTCATTCTATTCTTTATTTTGTTTCCTTTGTTGATTCTTGCATTAATAGTCTTCTGGTCTAGATAGGTCATTGTTTTGTTCATTTTTTTTTTTTTTTTTTTTTTTTTTTTTTTTAGTTTTTTAAGGTGGGTGGGTTCTTTTTGTTTTGTTTTTGTTTTTTGTGTTGTTTTTTGTTGTTTTTTGTTGTTTTTTTTTTATGTTTATTGTTATTGTTCTTGTGTTTTTTTTCGTTCTTGTTGTTGGGTTTCTCTTTGTTTGTGTTATTTCATTTTTTTATGTGTGAGTGTTTTCTATGTTTTTTGTTTTTGTTTATTGTCTGTTGTTGGTTGTTTTTATTTTTATTTTATTTATTTTATTTTTTAGGTTTTGGTTATGTTTATTTTTCATGTCTTTTTGGGTTGTCTTTGTAGTGTTCTGTTGTTTTTGTCTTGTTTGTGTTTTGTTATGTGGTTCTTGTGTTTTTCTATGTGGTTTGTGTTGTGGTTTCTTTTATCTTATTGTGCATGTTTGGTTGTGCTTTTGGTTTTGACACACTCAAGGAGTTTGTTTTTTATTTTATTTTATTTTATTTGTTGTTATTTTCTTTTTTTAATTTGGTTTTGTGTGTTTGTTTGCTCCTTGAGTATGTCAAAGGTGGTAGGCCAGGTCCGAGTCCTGGGCATTTTTGGCGGAATGGATACCCCTGCCTCCTTGGGTCTTACCCGAAAGTGGCATCCCTTTAGGGATGTTTTCCACAAATAATAAAAAAAAATATTTGCATGGTTCAATTAAAGGAAATGAAGCTTTAAAAGTCATAAAGAAGCCATTGATGTCTATGTTATGTTACTATGCTAAAATCATTCTAAACCTAGATATATCGGTCATAATTATCTATAACTACAATTAAGCCATGCAAATGACTAATCTAATCTAATTAGATGAGCATAAATTAAAACAATAAGGTGGCGATACCCATGTTGCAAACCGTAGCACTGATGCATGGTCTGCACTGTAAACCACGACTAAAAGTCATGATTAGAACTCAAGTTTACCCTCAAAATCAATGGCAGTAGGCTTGACCTCCTTCTCCAATTGATGTTCAAGGGTCACCTTTGGTGTTCTTCTAACAATTTTAGCGGTTGATTCACTATGAGGGGCCTTCGTTTTTCCAGATTTGTGTTTCTTGGATTTTCTAGGCTCCTAGGACCTCCATGGCAAATTAATATTTAGGTGAATAGTAAAATGACCTTCTCCAATGCATGAATTTAGTATGCAATTTGATAGGGCTTCGCTACTTGTTTGATCAATCAACTCTATATTGATAATTCGACAGTGCTTCGCTATTCAAATCATCTATATATCCTACCCAAATTGAAGGGGTATTTATAGGATGCCCTAGGACTGGGGGTGGCTTCATGGAGAAGCCAAGATCAAGAAGAGGTGGTTAGGACAGTTGGAATGGAAACCTCTAGAATATTTCATCCATTAATCGCATTCTTCTAGAACCAATGGTCGTTCAAACTGATTTGGCTTGGATGAAGGCCAACAGAACTTTAGTTAAGACCGCAGGTTACAGCTACAGTCTAGACTACAAACTGTAGGTGTCAACTGCGGTTCAACCTATAGACTGTAGTTTTGGGGTGCGATTCAGACTGATTAGGCCAAGGAGCCCAACTTGAGTGGTTAAAACCATTTCTCTATCTTGGATTCTATCCAAGATCTTCCATATGGTCTTGTAGCATGTCCATTTGAGTAGTTGCCATCGACATGACATATTTTAGGTGTCTACATATGCCCCTTTTGAGATGCGTTGTGAGATCAAACAATGTTGAGCAAATATAGACCTCATAAAATTATACCAAAGGTTCTATGATGATCATTAGTCATATCAACATTATATGCCTCTTGTCTAGCAAAAGGATGCGCATCTTGGAATCATTACTTCCAACTGGGTGAAAGCCTTACCCTTCTCATCTCATTCTATGTAGTTGTGCATTCCATAGGTATCTTCTGACCCATAGATTCGAAAGGTGGAGAACAAAAAGCAAAGTCATATTTTCTATTTTCCTCAAGCAAAGGAGTAAGCTTATGATAGCTGTTGACAATGATTCGCAAGGATGAACACAATTTTGACAAGATCAAGGGATCTACAATATCTGGGATCTTCTATTGATTTTGATTATGATTTGATATTATGACTACCCCCTCAAGTGATGAGTCGATGAGGGTAATGACAATGATTGAAGCGACGATATCGCTTGACCACCATGGATGATCTTAAAAAAATTATATTTGAGCATATTAATGCCTTGGCTAGGCCTAGTTCAAATTTTGATTCCAACTATTAATAGTATTTGCACATTTTTATCCCATGGAACAGTTGGGCTACAATAGTCGTCTTAGGGAATGAAAATGATACAAATCCAATTTTTATGTTTATTTGATGCACATGGATGCAATGCTTATGTGTTATGTTTATTCGATGCTATATGATGTGATGTATGGATGACATGCACTAGATAGCTATTTACTTTATGATGATGGTATGCAGTGATCTAGATGCTTAGATGTGCGATTTGATGATAGATGCTTATTGATGCAATGTTTTCTTTAAATGCATATTTGATTTTGCTTTCTTTGCATGCATTTAATTTATGCCTGTGTTTCGATATGCTGATGCAATGGATGTAATGCATTATTTACATGGTAATGATTTTATGTAAATGAACCTGTATGCCTTAATCACTTAAAACATAAGGAATGAATGTGATACGTGTTTATCAATCTAATGGACGACACCACAGAATGTATAACAATCATGAATGTAATTGTAAATCCTCATTACAAGAATTTACTCAATTAAACACCCATATATGAGATGCAATGATATGAAATGGTATGAAATGGGTGATATCATATGTCACTTGATATTTCTTTTGCATTTTGAGATATGCATGATATAGTCAGTGGCCATCTAAATATCATTTCTGATATCCATCCGGTATCTATCCTATATCCTGTAAACTTTGTGTTTACTTGTAATGATGTATCCTGAATTTGATACTTTGCAATTTCATGATTGACATGAGTTATTTTGCAATTTTCATGATTGACATGATTTATTTTTGGATGATTTGCGATATTTGGTACGTTGTTGCTATTAGAGAATTGTTTTTGAGGTTTTCCATGAGACTCAAACACCCTAGTAGACTTCTCAAATGTCACATACTAACTATACAAGGCTTTGTTGGACGAGGCTTTTGCCGTGAAAGACCCAACTATTCATTATCCCTGTGTGTGCATGTGAGTATTTTTAGATAGATCATAGGCATACCCTAGATGTCAGTCGGGACTCTTTCAACCCATATGTGAGATCGGGTTCCTCATATGTTCGTATCATCCTTGTTTCAAATTTGATTGGACTATAATGCTAGACAACCCTAGGCACCTAGAGCTAGCTTATCTTGCAAATTGATCAGGACTACCCCTCTAAATGCAAGCGGGACTCTTTCAACCCATTGTTGTGGTTAGGGATCACCCAACAGAACTACTACTCCAGGAGCAGGCGGGACTCTTTCAACCCATTGCTGCAATCGGGGTTCACTCTATGGCTTTCGAATGGTGAACAATCCAGGGATTCAAGTTCTCACCCCATTTTTTGATACTTGCTCATATGTAGTGATAAAAATCACTATTTTTCATGTTTTACTTTGAGTGATAAAAATCACTGTTTATTCCTATTTTTCTTGAGCAAGGGATTTGTATAGTGCTTTTGATTCACTATATTACTTTAAGATTTGAGCTTTGAATTATAAACTTTGAACTTTGAATTTTGATCTGAGATTTAAATTGTGTATCTATGTACGAGTAGGGGAAATTCTTGTCCTTTTGCCAAGGTTCACCACTCTAGACCGAACTATTTGCAAGACAAGCAGGTAATAAAACCCATCTCTCTAGAGAACCTAGGACCACTTTCGTAGCTTTCATCCTCCCTTATCTTAGCAGGATTTTATATGTTTTGCTTAGTGATGGGATCCTGATATGTCAAGCACTATCCCAACTACTAACCTCATCTACAAAAGCAAAGCAAGCTTTCTATGACACCTGAGAAACCCACTAGGTATGGCTGAGTGACCAGAAAACTTTTGGATACTTAAGTATTTTATAGCAACAAACGTTGTGTATGTATGCAACGGATTATGATAAATGCAGAGGTGCATGATTTAGACACAAACATGGTGTCATTTGTAAGACTGACAAACATGATCCATTCTATTATAGAATGCAATGGATGAAGAATGCCTATATGCAATGTAATGCAATGAATGCATGTGTGAATGCAAATGAATATGCAAAATGCAAAAGCAAATGTTTTTGGATTTTATGCTTTACCAATTTTTTTTTGGATTTTGTTGATTTTATAATTTTTATGAGTTTTGAGCCTCATATCTGACCAAATGGTGAGTACATGCCTTTGGAGCTTTTAATTGACCAAGCGATTCTTAAGAACCCTTGGAACTTTTTAGGATGACCGAGCGGTTTTAAGCAAACCCTCAAGCTTTTTGGGTTTGACCAAAGGGCTTATAGATACCTTTGGAGCTTTTTGCTTGACCAAACTACTTATGAGCATGTTTGGAGCCTTTTAGGATGATCGAGTGGTTGTAAGCACACCCTCAGAGCCTTTTGGGTTGACCAAGCGATTTTTTAGAAATCCTTGGTGCCTTTCTAGGATTGATCGAGCGATTTTTAAGCAAACCCTCGGAGCCTTTGACTGACATGACCAAGCGGTTTCGAGAACCCTTGGAGCCTTTTTGGGATTGACCAAAGGGCTTACTGATGCCTTTGGAGCTTTTACTTGACCAAGCGATTCTTAAGAACCCTTGGAGCCTTTTACTATGCTCTCAAGCATAGAATGCCTTAAGATGGATGATGTTGAGAGGTTCAGGCTCTTCAACACCTCCTAGCGATGTTAGGTGATAAGTACCTAGACCAATATTTTTAGATATGATATAGGGCCCTAGCCAATTAGCTATAAATTTTTCCCTCAGATCGGGTGGCAAATTAGAGTTCTGTTGGTTCTCTTTGAGCACAAGATCCCCAACTTCAAAGTCTCTCTGATGGACTTTGATATTGTAAGCTCATTTTAGTCACTCCTAATAAACATAAAGATGCTCCAGGGCATTCACATGATGTTCATCAAGTAGCATCAGTTGATCTAGTCGAGCTTGTCATGCGGTGTCATCATCGATGAACTCTTTCAATGTGACGTGCAATATTGGTATTTCCAACTCTAAGGGCATAATGGCCTCAGTGCCATATACTAGTGAAAATGGTGTTGCCCTAGTGGGCATCCGAATGCTAGTCCTATAAGCCCATAACGCAAGGGGCAGCTGGATGTGCCAATCCTTGTGGTTTTCTTGCACCATATTTTTCAAGATGGCTACCATAGTCTTGTTTGAGGCCTCAGCTTGCCCATTTGCCTATGGATAGTATGGAGTTGCAAAACTATGCTTGATTCTATACTTAGACATCAAGGCTCTCATAGTTTTGTTCTTGAAGGACGTTCCATTATCCGAGATTATTTTGGATGGAATCCCAAAATGACTTATGATATGCTCCAGTATAAACTCTGCTATACGAGCTCTAGTTGTCATTGTTAAGGGTATTGCTTCCACCCACTTTGTGAAGTACTCAGTAGCCATGATAATAAATGTATATTAGCCCGATGACAGAGGAGAGATCTTGCCTATAAGATCTAATCCCCACTGAGAAAATGGCCAAGCCGCTTGGATGGGCTGTAAGGCCTACGATGGCAAGTGCGTAAGATTAGCATGATGCTGAAATTTGATGCATTTCTTGACATATGCATTGCAATCCTTCTCTAGAGTGGGCCAATAATAACCCATGCGAAGGATGTGCTTGATGATGGCCATGCCGCTGAAATGGCCACCACATGTACCATCATGAGCTTGTGAGATCGCCCAAGATGACTCTTGGGGCTCTAAACAATGAAGGAGAACTCCATCGTAGCTTCTACGATACAAAATATCTCCTAGTAAGATATATTTTGTCACTTTCTATTTAAATGTGCATTTTGCGGCATGCGACAATCCCTCTAGGATCATACTAAGTTTTAGGAAGTCTTTAATTTGTGACATCCAATTTTGATAAATCTTAGCTTCAACTGCTAAGACGACTTGCTCCCCCTGTGTATCTACTTTTGCAAATGCAGACTCAAAAATAACCTTGTGGTGAATGGTAGTACCACTCCCCATAGGACTCTGAGAGGTTAATGACCCCTAGGGTGCCTTCTTAAGAAAGTCTTCAACTTTGCAGAACCATTCAGCTTTTGGTTCTACACTGATCATGTTGACCGATTCTTTGTTATCATAGGTTGCACGCTCTGCTACCGGATGCGAGAGCATCTTGACATGGATGGTAGTGAAATCCGTAGATGGATTCTGAGGGATTAAAGATCCCAAATATGCCATGGTGTCTACAAACCTATTTGATGACCGAGGGATTGCCTCGATGTCATACCATTCAAATTTAGCCAAATATGTGGCAACTAGATCTTTATAGGCTTTCAGTACGGGACATCGACACTGAAAGAGCCCCTTAACTTGATTTACTATGAGCAAGGAGTCACCAAAGATGTTCAATCTCTTAATATTCATGGTGATGGTTGTGTGGAGGCCCAGTAGTAGGGCTTCGTACTCAACGTTGTTGTTGGTGCATGAAAAATCCAACTTAAATGACAAGGGCATTGGAGCTCCTTGCAGCATGAAAAACACTATTCTAGCACCACCTCCTTGCTCGCATTTTGAACCATCAAAGAACAGAGTCATATCAGCATTGTTCTCTGGTTCTTCGGGTTTGGGAGCTTCGGATACGACAAAGACTACATCATCCGGAAGCTCAATGGTCAGAGGCCTACTATTTGAAAGTGGTGCCTCTACTAACTGATCAGCTATGACTTGTCCCTTAATGGACTTCTGGATTATGAATTCTAGATCGAATTCTATCAATAGCATGATCCACTTTGTAGTACATGTATTATGATATATTTTACTCATCATATACTGCAAAGGGTTTTGTTTTGATATAACATACGTCGTATGACTTAGCATGTAATGCCATAATTTCTTGGTAGCGAACACCATTGCTAAACATAACTTTTCAACATATGCATATCCTAGCTCGTAACTCACCAAGGTTCGGCTAATGTAATATATGGCTTGTTCCTTTCCTTGCATATTCTTTTGGGCTAACATGGTCCCTAATGCAAAGTCGATTGCCGATATATATAGCAGAAAAGGCACATCTAGCCTTGGTGGAGCTAGCACTAGTGGCATTGCCAGGTATTGCTTAATCTCAGTGAAGGCTACCTTGTAGTCCTCATCCCAGTTGAATGGGACTCCCTTATGTAGCAGTCGATTCATGGGTCGACATTTATCCGATAGTTGAGCGATAAATCACTTTATCGAGGCTACTTTGCCTTGAAGGCTCCTTAATTCCTTAATATTGGAGGGAGGGTGCATCTCTAAGATGGCCTTGACCTTCACTGGGTCTACTTCGATGCCTCATTTAGAGATGATGAATCCTAAGAGTTTACCAGAAGTGATGCCAAATACGCACTTCTTAGGATTCAACCTGACATTATGCTCTATCAGGCGATCGAAGACTTTCCTCAGGACCTCTGCATGCTCTTCATGCAGTAATGACTTAGCTAGTAAGTCATCAATGTAATCTTCTAGAATTTTATGCATGTAGTCATGAAAGATGTATGTCATGGCCCGTTGGTATGTGGCACCAACATTTTTAAGACCGAATGGCATCACTTTGTAGCAAAATGTCCCCCATGGCATTGTAAACGTGGTTTTGTGTTGGTCTTCGGGTTTAATCCGAATTTGGTTGTAACCAAAAAAATCATCCATCAGGGAGAGCATCTCATGACCTATAGTGGCATCTACAAGAGCATCAATATTGGGCAATGAAAATGAATCCTTGGGTGTTGCCTTGTTAAGGTCTCTGAAATCCATACAAATATGGATTCTTCCATCAGGTTTTCCTATGGGTACCATATTGGACACCCATTCTGGATAGTCGATGGAAATGACAAATTCTACATCCAACAACTTTTGTAGCTCATATTTCACCATTAAGGCTACTATTGGATGCATCTTTCTAAGATTTTTCTTGACCGACTTCTTCGTTAGATCTAGCGAAAGGTTATGAGTAACCAATTTTGGGTCTAGACCTGGCATATCCTTGTACGTCCAAGAAAAAATATTTGGTCTCACTTTCAATAGAGGGATGATGTTGTCACGCTCATCTGGAGTGAGACTTTCTCCAAATTTAACCTTCTTTGGATTAGTGGGATCACTGTCGATATCCACGTCGAAGGTTTCCTCTACTGACATATGCGACCCCTCCTCAAGCTGGTGAGGTGTAGGGATCAAATGGATGTCATCAACTAGATTTATATGTTCTACATTAGAAGCATTCTCAGCGTGATAAACATCATAAGCACAGCCTAGTGCAAAATGAAATGGTTGCAACATTTCTTCGTTAGGGAAGAAATCCTCAGGCTCTACAGGTGAATCAGCATGATCCCAGTCGATAGCATCTACATTAAGATACAACGGTCTAGATGGATCTGTTGGATTATGGAGTGGGGTGGTCAAATCAATGGAGACCATATTGATGGAATGGAATTGATCTCCAGGACCACACGGATACAACTCTACATCGTTGATGCAGTTCTCATACCCGAGATTTGGCTCTAATGGCATGGGCATGAATGGGTCCTCTCTATGAAAACTATGGATGACTGGATCCTCCCTATGCACTACCTATAGTATAGGATCATTTGGCTCAAGGAGCTCCATGTATGTGTATAGATGGGGAAACAACAAGTGATAAATCACATTGAAATTCGATGTTATTCCCTTGAGATGAGGCTCAAGATTAATCTCTCTACATAAGTCCTCGACTATGTAAGGAACATGATGGTGACGTAGGTAATGAGGGCCTAAATAGGCTCTCTCTATTTCATCCTCTTCATCACTATCATAATAGAATCCTTCATTCACCCCCATAGGCAGGGGACGATCCGGTAGATGTGGCCCCATGAATCTCAATGTTTGGTCATTGTCGTATGTATCCAGATAAATCAGATAATTATACCATATATACGTCTTTGAGTACACATGCTCTACTTCTTCCTTAGAATGATCTATAGTAGGAAGAATCTCCTTGATAACCTATATCGATTCAATAGGCAATAAATGATGCACGTACCAAGGCCTCACATAGGCACCTTCGACTTCATCCCTAGATTCATCATCATTTGAGGATTCCTCACTTGCATCATAGTCTGGTCCACTCATATCGGAGGTGGACTCCGCTCCATCTTCATTACAAAGATCTCCTAGCTCGAGATCGCTTACAGTAATGGGGTTACACCCTTGCACGTCTATGTCATCGACTGCATCATGGGTTTGGTGTCCTAGGTTATCTCTGGGGTTCAGTTCTATCTCAGTCTGCTCAAGGAGCCCTTCATGATGATCTTCGAGTGGCTCAACGATGATGACAGATATCATCGGGTGATTCCTCCAGAAACTAGAAGGATCAAGATGATATGGATTAAAATCCACATCATCCACCAGACTAAGGTACAGATGATCTAAGGATGCTATGAGAAAATCATCCTGCCCTCATATCTGTAACCCTAAACCAAACCTATCAGTGACTAACTGATAACATGGTTCCAGCGGAGTCCTACATCCTTGTTCAAAGAGACCAAGGCCGTATCCATGCCAATGATATAACTCAAAAATATGCATGGCATACTTCGGGTTGGATAGATAACGAACATTTACTATGAAAGGTTCATCGTCATCTTCATCCATGGGTGTTCACGTTGGAAGCTGGTCCAGCCCTGCATAGATAAAGTTAGTCTGATTGGGTGGCTCACCCAATGGTACGACTGATCCAACCGGATAGCGATGGGCGTGCGGTCGGCCCATCTCCTATGCAGTTTCTAAAATTGGCCCGAAGGTCACATTCTGCACTATATACTCGCCTAGTCTGGTGCTGGCGAGATGGACAGTCACCCATGGTGTGGATGACCCTGCTGAAGATGTAGGTGAGGTAGGTTGAGGTGCCTCCTCGGCTTTGTCTTGGGGTTCCTCAACTTCCATAGGAGTGGGAACCTCCTTGGTGACTGGCTTGGGCTCATGCTCCTCTTTCTCACCCATTTTTACCTTCAACTTCCTTTCATCCCGATGCATGACTGATGCCGATGGTTTTAGGGAAGTGGTAGTGGTGTGCTCCGATCTGTGTGACACAGATGGCATTGGTTGAGCATGTACTATTGGTTTACCTCCTGGCTTCTTTATCGATGATGATGATCGAACATCCAAGTGCATTGATGGGAGTATGAAACCCCCAGGAAAATCTGCTAGGTTCATGAACTTAAAAGGTTCTTCATTCGATGATACTACGTGAACCCGTCCCTCATGAATGTACTTCACACACTGATGCAATATCGAGGGAACGCAATGCATTTCATGAATCCAAGGCCTACCGAGTAGTATGTTGTACTGCATGGCCCCTTCTATCACATGACACATCACAGAGATGGTCTTCAGGCCTACCTGCATGGGTAGGATAATTGTGCCAACAGTCGAACATAGTGCATCGTTAAACGCTCTCAATGTAAATGTAGTGGGCACAATGTGTGATTTAGGCAACTTCAAATGACTCAGTGCCTTGGTCGTTATTATGTTGATCGATGAGCTGGTATCGATCAAGACCCTTTTAAATGGCATGTGATTAACACATGTGATTATATGCAATGGTGGGTCAGCCATGGTTGTAGAAACCATCCTTATCTCATGATCATAAAATTGGATCATCGGTTCCTGACACTATTGTACATGTCCCACGAAATTAGTAAATGCCTGTGCATCCTGGGACTGTACTTCAATGGACCTCAAAATATCCATAAGAGTCTCCCTGTGCCTAGGGGACTATTGTATTAGCTCATATATCGACAACTTCATAGGAGTTATCTATAGGTTTTGGACCAACCTGCTCCTTATGGTCACCATCGGTCTTGTTGGTGGGCCTAGAATATTCTGTGTCGGCCATTGATTCGGTATGGCTTGTATTTGAATGGGAGCACGAGGTTGATTCGATTGTTCATATCTCCCATGTCTAGTGACAATGTTCACCATGCCTACGAACCCCTGGGTAGGTGGTTCGACTCGCACCTGGTTGACCTGGCCAATGTTGTTGCGAGGTGCCTCATGATTCGGCAAGGGATTTTTATAAATCCCCATATTCTGATTATCAGGTGCCTATGGGTTGTGTGGCACTACAAGCTCACCTTTGTCAATCATATTTTGCACCATGTGTTTGAAAGTCCAGCATACCTCAATGTCATGGCCTTTCATTTGATGAAAAATGCAAAATAGATCTTCTTGGTACCCCTTTGGTTTGGGTTGATTGGGGTCTATCAGCTTGACCTCGGGCAATCTAATTGCCTTGGCCTCGCATAGTTGATGGAAAATTGATGTCAGTGATTCCATCAATGGTGTGAACTGGCGAGGTGGGCGTTGATATTTGTTCTTGCCCTTATAATTGTTGTTGCACTTTTCATACTACGCAGGAGGAGGTTGGGCCTGATAATTCTATTTTTGTTGCCCCTTGTCCTCCCTTTGGAGATTCAACACCACTTGATTCACATGGGCCTGCTTGCCCTATTGTTTTGTGGCACTCTTCTTTTGTCCCTCTCTCCTATTCTTGAGCTTCAAGTTGCCTTCCTGCAACTTGATGTCCTCGATCACTTTGGCTTGCACCAAAGCCTCCTCGAATGTAGGATACTGCTACAACTGTAGTAGTAACGAGATGTGCTTGGCACAACTCTTTGTAAACATTCAGGTTAACTCTATGGTAGGAATAGGGAATGGCAACTTCACCATTAGTCTCCTCCATATCTTTTTGTACTGCTCAATTGGCTCATCATCGCGCTGAGCTAGCATAGCCAGATCAAAAATATTGGCCTATTTCTTGATGCCAAAGGAATAGCATTCAAGAAAGGCATCAGCTAATTGCTCGAAACCAGTTATGCTATGTTTCTTTAGCTGATTGAACCACTCCTAGGCTGGACCAAAAAGTGTCATGATGAAAGTACGTAGCAACAATGCATCATTGCTTGCTATCTAAAAACAAGCATCCAAAAAGCTCATGATATGTTCCTATGCATCTTCATCACCCTTAAACTTGTCTAACCTGGGCATATCAAAATGCTCAGGGTAAGCCAGAGTAGGCACCAAAGGATCCAAAGGCTCATTATGAATTTTCCTTAATGTTAGATTTTGAATAGTCATGCCTTGTCTCTCGATGGCTTTGACCTTCTCGGCTAAGGCCTTATAGGCCTTCGAAGATAGAAAGTCCTCCTCCCTAAGTTGACATGGAGGTGGCTTAGGAGGTATTGTCTTCCTCATACGAGATGGAGGGCATTGCTCTTCCTCCTCATCTCGGGAGCTCTCAGGATATTCTTGCTCATATCTATCTCCCTCTTCTTCTTCATGTTGCCTCTACCTCTGATCATCGAGCGATGGTGGCCGCTCCCTCTATTCGGCACTAGCATGAGTATGAGCATCTCTACGCTCTTGATGCATATCGGCTTGTGACAAAGCCTTCCTATATACATGCTCTCTATGCTCATCATGAGGATATAGGCCAGCCCTAGCTAGCCTATCCTCCTGCTCCATGCGCTCCTTCTAGGTAAGGATACGCTCTTCGTGCATGCATTGCTCATATAGCCTCTATCTAAGGAGCCTCTACACTTGAATATTTTCATCTTCAATGTATTGCCTCTCTAGGCGAGCATCCTCCAATTGATCTTGGAGGAGTTGGCATTTTTGCTCCGATACCAATCGATGTGATCTATCAATCTGATCGATCGTGGGAGGCCTCTGGTATCCATGCTCTATATGAGTGACCTTATGGGTTATGTACCCATCGGACTGATGTGTTATACCTTTGCCTCTATCTATGAAGATGGCATTGGCATCCTATTATGTCCTATACTATGAACCACCATGCATAGATAGTGGGTGTGTGACATGAGGGTGCTTAGAAGCCTCTCCATGCTCTCTAGTAGTCCTGATGATGCTCTCGCTATGCTCACTCAGGGCACGAGTGGGTGGAGCCGAAGGCTTATAGCCTAACTACTCTAAAACACTACCTAGACCCTCTAGCTATCTAGACCACCACCACTCATGCGATGGTGTGCCATTAGCTCCCACCTTTGATATATCAATGGTGATCTTGCATGGTGGACCATGCATGGGAGTATGGGTAGACCTATGCTCGGAAGTGAGCCTATCTACCTACCCATGAATGGGTGGATCTCTAGTCCTTCTATACTCAGAAGGTGGAGGCATGGATCCTCCTATGGACTTAGTATGTAGGGGCACCAACCTGGTCCCCTACACAACATACTCTTTGGTCGATCCCATGGATGTGCATGCACAACGGTCTCGATAATGGCTTTCGAGTGGAGCACCCTCATGCTGAGAGGCTCCCTATTCTATCCTGTGCCTAGAGGAGTGTACTGAAGCTCCTCTATCTAGGGTACGCTCTATGGGGTCCCCTCATGTCGAGTTATCTCCTCTAATGCTTGTCGAATGACGTTCGGTTCGCTCATGTGGGTGAGGACTTGACACGTGCTGCTGTGAATTGGTTAGGGGTTGGTCATTGGCATCAGGTTTAGACCTTTGCTGACCACCTCGTGTATCCACCATTGTGTACCTAGCATCTAGATGTATCTTTTATTATTAAGCAAACAAGGTATACAATGATGATTATCTCGTATTAAATTTTGAAAGTGAGCCCTAAACTATTTGATGTTGTTTCAATGATTTGTTGTATCAGTGTAGAAACTCTTATCATGTTTTGCAAAACTTGTTGGATTTTATTCTCAGTTTAAAGGCTTTCACCTGTATACTCGTAGCTCGACAACTTGGCTATGAACTCCAAGTCACGTAATCCAACCTATAATGTGTGGTAATGAAGCCCACACATGGTCAGGGAGCACAGGTCCTCCCAGATCCTCACCCATTTTCCCCTAGTCAGCGTTATACCCTCCGAAGAGAATACATGCAAATTTTCTAGGGTACGAAAGGTTCTTGGATCCGGTATTGGTCTAATAACAAAGGGTACGTAGGATTTGGGCCAACGGATGGAAATGATGCCCACCATCGTTGAACCCTACTAGTGGTTGGATGTCAAGCCCAACTCACTAGCGTTTAAGTGCCAAGTGGTGTGTGTGGTTCATTTTATTGTACATAAAATAAATGCATCATATAGCACACATGCTCAATTTCTAAGTGCTATGCAAAATGAAGAACGTTTTACATTCAAAAAATGCAAACTAATCTAGATGCTCTTTTAGACAATGCACATTACGATGATAATTGGCCACTAATTGGGCCTCACACATGCAAACCAAACAAGACACTCTATCAAGCACGTTGTAGCCTAGGGCGGACTGCAATCATAGGTCCGTTGTTCCTAGCAGCGCCTTTCTATGGAAGTAAATGCAAAAGCAAACTAGGACGATTGATTACCCTTTTTTAGTGGTTTTTCCTAATTTGCATTCGAAATCATACATGCTGTAAAAACACAGAGGAAAAAAAATGATAGAGGGTTGAAAATAGGGCCTACCTCAGGTCCTGCAATGATTGGCTCTCTAATTTTTACTGTCTGTGTTATCACTTGAAACCGAGAGGTCTGGTCTACGGTTCTGACTGTTGCCCGCGGGTTGAACCTATGGTTCAATTGTTGGCCCGTAGCTGATAGCTGTGGTCTATACCTGCAAGTCAAAAAAATCAAGAACACATAGTAAGATGCTATTTATGTGGAGTTCCACCGTGATCGCCTTTTGTAACCACCATAAAGGCTCACACCCGATCAGAATCCTAGTGTAATAGTGAAAATAGTAATAACATGTATGAAATGCAAGAAATTGACAACAAGATAAACAATAAAAGACGCTTTATTCCATTATGAAGTCATTTCGGGTTACAAGTACATCCCTCTTAGGGATAATCATGTTGATACAATATTACAATAAGATTCGTGCAATTGTTTCCCTCTCAAGGGTAGGTGTGATATTTCAAATGCCTTCGTAGGGTGACACGAACTGCCTTAGGGTGGAGTTGACCCTCTTCTTCGCATTGAGGAAGGATTCGAATGTTAAGCTCCTTTGAATGTAGATCCCTGTGGTCAAGAAACAATAGAGAATGATAAAAAACATAGGCAGCCTCTCGCGATGAGGCCCTTAAAAGGAAAGATGCATAAAGATGCCATTGAAAACATGAAATCAAGAAAGCATGTAAAAGATGTTTAAACTATGCTAAACTAACAAAGATTCATGGAAATACATAAAAGAGCATAGCAGTTAAGATTTGCATGGTTCAATTAAAGGAAATGAAGCTTTAAAAGTCATAAAGAACCCATTGATGTCTATTTTATGCTACTATACTAAAATCATTCTAACCCTAAATCTATCGGTCAAAAATCTCTACAACTACAATTAAACCATGCAAATGACTAATCTAATCTAATTAGATGGGCAGAAATGAAAATAGTAAGGTGGTGATACCTCTGTTGCAAACCGTAGCACTGGTGCGCGGTCTGCACTGTAAACCATGGTTGAAAGCCATGGTTAGCACTCAAGTAAGTTTACCCTCAAAATCAAGGGTAGTGGGCTTGACCTCCTTGTCCAATTGATGTTCAAGGGTCACCTTCGGTGTCCTTCTGACAAGTTTGGTGGTTGATTCACTGTGAGGGGCCTTCATTTGCCCAGATTTGCATTTCTTGGCTCTTCTAGGCTCCTAGGACCTCCATGGAAAATTGATCTTTAGGTGAATAGCAAAGTGACCTTCTCCAATGCATGAATTCAGTATGCAATTCGATAGGGCTTCGTTGCTCGCTTGATCAATCAACTCTCTATTGATAATTTGATAGCGCTTCGCTATTCAAATCATCTATATCTTCTACCCAAATTGAAGGGGTATTTATAGGATGCCCTAGGGCTAGGGGTGGCTTCATGGAGAAGCCAAGATCAAGAAGAGGTGGTTAGGATAGTTGGAATGGAAGCCTCTAGAATCTTCCATCCATTAACCACCTTCTTCTAGAACAAATGGTCGTTCAAACCGATTTGGCTCGGATGAAGGCCAACTGAACTTCAGTTAAGACCACAGGTTACAGCTGCGGTCCAGACTGCAAACCGTAGGTGTCAGCCATGGTTCAGCCTGTAGACCATAGGTCTGGGCTACGGTTCAGACTGATTAGGCCAAGGAGCCCAAATTGAGTGGTTAGAACCATTGCTCTATCTTGGAGTCTATCCAAGATCTTCCATATGGTCTTGTAGCATGTCCATATGAGTAGTCGCCATCGACATGACGTGTTTTAGGTGTCTACATAAAGGTACTAAACACATTAAAAATAGAGGTGATCTGTCCATAAACATTCTACACAAATCATACTTAAAACATTAAAAAAAAAAAAAATTATGCTAAAACAGGGGTTAGTTTTGTTACACAATTTAAGCAAGAAATTGATATTACTTCAAAATAAAATTGATCAAAAACCTACAATGTTTTCTCCTTCCTTTGATTCCTTAGAGTGGGCCCTTGATCCTTGGTCTAGAAGAAATAATTTTCACTTCAAAACCACTCATAGACTCACAAATTCACAAATATAAAGAAAACAGCATTTTATTTGAATATTGCTAATTCAAAACACAATGGTTATAATGACCTTTTCTAACTATGACTTATGGATTTCTATTTGTAATAACTCAACCAACGAGGGAGTGTCCTATTTATATTTTTTATACAAAAAAATTCAACTACCAAATCATTCTTTTGTGTTTTCCATTTGTGATTTGCCTATGTTGTTGCAGTAGACTTATTCTATTTTAGGACAAAATCTTCTATAGCGCTTATCTCTGCATCCTCCAACTAGTGGAAATGAGTCAAAAATAGTTTAGGATCAGTTGTTACACTTTTTCTCACCCTATTATCCTGCATTCCTCCTGAAATAGATGCAAACTATGCTCTTTTAATTGAAACAATCTGTTTCTATCCTTCATTCCGAAGAGTTCCATAATATAAGGCAAAACTGTAGGAATGTATTGTTGGCACCAATTCATATCGAGTGTGAGTACTTCCAAATGTGAAATTAGTTCTTTCTATCCCTTTTATACATGTTCCAACCATTCACACTTTCCACCTTTGACCTGGTCTATGACTTACTTTAAATATGTAAAGGACTAGTTTTTGTATGTTGTTTATAATTGTCCTTGCATTTTCTGCTTTATGCCTTGTTGCTCTCGTTTGGACCACGTGGGAATGCATATAAGTGGATAAAAGGTCTTTTTTGATCTCCTTGAACATACTCCATCTATTTTTACTTGCTCTTTTTGACTATTTAAATGCCCCCTTTAAATATAATAGCTGGCTGGTTTTTGTATTCTGCACAAAATCTGTTAATGCCTCATTTTTCAGCAGAGACTATTTTGGCACCAAATCAACTTGAAAATTGGTTTTAATGTGGGATGACATTTCAAAAATTCTTGAGTTAATCATAAACCATAACATGCTTATTTTCTCTTATTTTTCTATGTTATTTTACCAACAAAAATCATGCAAAAATAGTCATAAAATGTTGAAAATAGTCAAAATAGGGGTACAATGTTCCTAAACATTAAATCATGCAAACAATAACAAATAATGCATTCTAATCACACATTTGGCATAAAATAATATTATATTTTGTTTTTATGGCAGTATTTTAATGTTCAAAATATAAAAAAAATGACGTATTTTTAGGTCTCATCATCCCCCCGAACTTGACTTGATGCATGTCCTCATGCATTTTTTGAACTATAGATGCATTGAGATCCAACTCCTTGTACCAATTTTCTCAAAATATTAATCTTCCAGTATAATATCCTCTACACTATTTTAGGTTTTTTAACCAATTCTAAAATTGTTCATCAAGTTGTGGATCAGAATCAAAGTAGAATGGTAAATGCGTGGTAATAATGGGTGTCCTAAATCTTAAGCCTATCAACTGATGCTTAAATGCTAAGATCATTTGCAATATTTTTATATTCCCTTCTATGTGACCATAACAGGTTGGTGACATTGGCTCCCTCTTCTATAAGGAAATAAGTAATTCTCCCCATATAACTTTGCATGCTATCAAGGAGTTTGTAAAATTACTTGTGCAAAATTATTGAAAAAAAACCATACTATTCTTAAGTTTATTTAAATAAGTGGTTTTGATCTTTGTATTGCCCATCAAGTTAAAATATTGACTTGTTAATGCTTTGTGATTGGGTTGAATATGCCTTAACAGCAGGCCAAGTTCTAATTCAGTTTTCTTATTCTTTCTTTTCTCCTAATTTCAATATAGTTGATTTTTCAAAGTGGATATAAAGTATCGAAGTTGTATATCCCTTATATAGATATGGGATAGAAACTATACATCGTCTGACATGACATATTTATGCAAGAAAAACTCACACAATAAATTTTTTTGCTCCTCATAGCTCTGTAGATATACCTCCAGAAAATTAGGAGTGGTATTTAAATCATAAGTTAACCCTGATCAAATATGCATTACCCACCATCTAAAGAAGCATTATCTAAGGAGTAGGTTATATAACCTACTAGGCCTTCTACATTGTATTAAACATCATGACATAAACTTTGTACCTTTTCCTACAAATTAGCAATTTCTGCAGCCTATGTCTCATTTTGCTTTTCCAGGGGTTTTAGTGCTACAATGCGTAATTCCAAGGTTTGGTAGCATGACATCCACCTTGCAATATCTTCATTATACTTTTCTAGTAGAATCATATCATGCAAATGCACTATTGATAGATTTTTATGCTCAGACAAAAAATTAACCTAAATTTCTATTTTTGTTGTTTGCACCTTTGAAACAAACTAATAAAAAAATGTTTTTTATTTGCCTAAGGTTATGTACTTACTTGTGGTGGGGTTTCTTGAGATTCAAGTACCTCAATTTTGTAGGTGCTTTTCCCTTTTTGTTGTTCTAGAACTATGTATGGGAATTTTGGCACAATTTCTATACATTTTGAAGTTGCTCCAAAATGAGACTATTTTTCTACATAATGTTTCAGAGCTATCCCAGAATGTTCCAGAGTTGCATCAAAAAGTGTTGAAATGGTCTCTTTTTCAAAACTTTACTATAATTTTTGTTCTTGGCCCATCTCCAGGGTATGTGGGCTTTCCATGATATCAACAATCTCCTCTCTATCCCTTTGTTCAGATGTTGTTTCTTTTTTTATATGTTGTTGTGCTACTACAATAGTAATTATAATAGAGATAGAAATTTTAGGTGCATGTTCCAAATTATCCTCCTCAGATATATGAGGCAGTTGTGGGCTATCAACTTGCATTTCTTATTTTGAAACATGTTCTACAAATTCAAGTAATTTTTTTGCTATCTCTCTAACAAAATAAAAAATTATGGACAGTGCCTCTGATGGTGTCAGTCTTCTTTTCAATTCCTCCATTTATTGTAGTAATTGATCATTGTATTCATATTTTTCCTTAATTTCTACTTCACCCCTTTCAATCTAGGTTTGTTGAGTCTTGATAATTACCCTGGTATATTTTACATGATCATCTAGCTCATATTCTTCATATTCTTTAGTTTCTAAAGAATATGTAGGTAAATCCATGGTAGGTGGTGAACTTGGCTCTCCAGCTTCTGTAAGTGGTTCCCCTTTATGATTAAGTGATTATGCAATGAGAGTATCTTATTCTTGAACTGGTATTTCTTTAGTCACTTCACCTTCATCCTCCTAAAGTATCAATTTTCTCCATTTCCTATGACTGGATGATGTTGGAGGTGTAGTTTCCATGGCTACAATTGTACCTTATTGTCTTCATCTTAGACTCCTTATCAAAGGAGGGGGTGAATGTGGTTGAGTTGGTATTTCAATATTTATTTCTTCAACTAACTCCTACAATATAATGTCCCTATAATTTGGAAGACCTTATTAACTATCGTGTACCTGTTTCTCCCTTAGCTTACTTAGTTCTTGTAGATGTTTTTCCTATAGACTTTACTGAAAAGTCAAAATCTAGTTCATCTTCCTCCAAGGAGTTTGTTGCTTCAGTCAGTGAACCAATTGTTTCAAATTCTAATTGTGTAGATGTCTAGGCAAAAAAATTTGCAACTTCTTCACAGAAAGTTACTTTATTAGGTTTTTGTTGCTCTGCAGGTCCAGACTTAGATTTCCTCTTTCTTTGTGTTTTGGTCCTAAAATTTGGTGGACCTGGAGGGGATGAGAGGGTTCCTTCGGATTTAGGGGTAACCCTCTCATCTGAATTATTTTCAGGGGTATCTACCCTATATGCAACTTCATCAGTACTATTATAAGGGGTTTATGCTCTACCTGTAATTTATTCCTCCTCTTCTTGCCTGGGTTCTTCTTCCATCAAAATCTGCTCATTCATGGGGTAAACAATCTATTAAAAATTTGGGGATTTTCCCTAAAATGGTGCCTGCAAATGATTTTTATGATACCATGGTGCCTAGGGGAGCCCTTGCCTTGTTGGTTTCTCTTTGCCATATTATGTAGTTCTTGATGCAAATATAGAGGAATGTTTACCCTTACCTTTGGGTGTTGGTTACCATGTCTCAAATGACTAATGAGTTTTATATGATGCTCTAACAATATAGCCTACTGCCCCTCATAGGTTAAATATTCTTCTAGCCAGATTGTAACCTCATCCTAGGGTTTTTGTACACTAGTATTTTTCACCCCTTTACAAACGTTGTTATTTATTTTCATAATAGGTTGTACATCCTATTATTTTGAGAATGTTCTAACTACTTCAAGGAGTGCATTTTTACTAGTCTTTCTGATTACTAGTCCTTGCAAAGGTACTTCAATAATCTGGCTCAAGAACAAGGGTGATGGAGACACAGAAAATCAATCAGATATCATTCATTAAACTTAAAATAAATTACAATAATAGCCCACAGGCACATTGTTTCATCTAGTCCTCCATCCCCAACAATCCAGATTCACCACCTACTTCTATAGCAATGTCTGCATTTTCTTCGAGGTCCCGACCCTCTAGGCCATTAATGACCCCCCTGGAAGAATACATCCTTCCTCTGCCTTCGTGACTGAATCTTCACATCCTTTTCCTCAACTGGCAACTACCACTGGATTAGCCATGGAAACGCGCATTGATGAGCCGTCTAAACGTCTCTAACTTTTGGGCGCAGCCTTTGAGTGGCTGCCATGCTCATCAAGCTTACCAGGCAAGAAATCATGCATAAATGTGGCTTGGGCCACCTCGAGAAACATTGTATGGGAACGTGTGAGTTTTTGGGTCATGAACCAACAGTATGTCACAATATCGTGACATGTCGCGATATCATGACATTTTTCTTCCTTGTTGCCTTCTCCTTCGGGTCATGATATCGTGCATGTCGTGATATCGCGACAGTTTTCCTTCTCGTTGTCTTCTTCTCCTTCGGGTCGCGATGTCGCGACATGTCGTGATATTGTGACAATTTTCTTTCTCGCTGTCTTCTCCTCCTTCGGGTCGCAATGTCATGACATGTCGCGATATTGTGACAGTTTTCTTTCTCGTTGTCTTCTTCTTCTTCGGGTCACGATATCGTGACATTTTTCTTTCTCGTTGTCTTTCTCTCCTTTGGGTCGCGATATCGTGACATTTTTCTTCCTCGCTACCTTTTCTCTTCGTCGGGTCGTGATATTGTGACAACTTTTTCTTCTGGATCTTCTTTCTCCCTTTCAGTAATGAAGTCATGACATGTCATGATATCGCAACATTATCCCTTCCTGCTTCCTTCTCGCCTCTTTGGGTCACGAAATCATGACATGTCACGATATTGTGACATTCTTCCTCTCTGCTTCCTTCTCGCCTCTTTGGTTCACAAAATTGTGACATGTCACGAAATTGTGATAGCTTTGCCTTCCACTTTCACCCTTTTCTTCGGGTCGCGAAAACATGACATGTTGCAATTTTGCGACAGTTTCCTTCCTTGCCTTCTTTCTACTCTTTTAGTCGTGATTTCGTGACATGTCGTGAAATCATGACATTCTCTCCACTGGCCCTTCCTGTTTTCTTTCGATCGTGATTTCGTGACATGTCACGAAATTGTGACATTTTCTCCTCTAGCCTTTCCTGTGTTCTTTCGGTCGCGATTTCATGACATGTCATGAAATCACAACATTTTCTCTTCGGGTGCCCTTTCTCTCTTGTTTCGGTCACGATTTCGTGACATGTTGCAAAATCGTGACATTTCCTTCGGGAACCTCCCCTTCCCCTACTTTGGTCGTGATTTCATGACATGTCATGAAATCACAACATTTTTGCACCGTGCCTTCTCTCTCCTTCCCGAGTCGTGAAAACGCGTCGCGATATCGCGACACTTTTCTTTGTCACAATATCGCAACATCAAAGCTAACACTTGGAAATTTTTTGTTGATACAAGATTGCTCTATTGCCACCGGATGCTCCTGCATCAAAGGGGGTTACCTCTATTTTCATACTATTGACGGTTGCCCTATTTTTCCAAAGGATGCAAGTGAATTTTACTACTAAACTCTCTGAATGTTTGTTGAATTTTTCAATAAATGACATTAATCCTTCCTATTGAAAACCTGCACCATTTAAAGATAGTTTTAGAATCTTCTAGGTTATCTGGCTCAACTTTATTCTTTTGCCCCATGTTATCTACAACTTGTGTTAATATCTACTGATATTTTTAGATCATCATGACTACACTTGACCGGTTTCATCCTATAAAATTCATTCTATAATACAATGCACTTTGATAATGTCACAGTGTTTTAATCCAACATCTTTTACAAGTGTCATTAATTATGAAGCTCAATAATGAGTGGCTTAGGCACACATGGTTCAGCTCTAAAAGGTGGTGTAAAATACACCAAAAATTACATGCAATGACCAGACACGTGGTGTATGTCAATTTATTGGGAGTTTGAATTTTTGATTTCAAGCATGAATAAAGGATAACATGCTGATATAACTTCAAATTATGATGCATGCATGCAAAACTATCAGCTGATTTGGATGGTCTAATTTAACTAACTCGGATCTACTTCACAAAAAATGTGGATGCCCATAGGTCTAGATCGGGTGATGAAATCTAGGTACGATCAGATTCTAAAAAAATTTGCTAGATAATATCCTGTTGGATTACTACCACATATATTTTGGAAGTTCTTTCCCAAAATCATGAAGAATAAAAAAGGTATGTCATGTGTTTTTTTAAATAAACCTACGCACGTGCACACCAATCCTTTTTAAATTTTTACACCTCTACACAATTTTGAATTTTCAAACTTTGTTCTAGAGCTCTGGGTCATTTTGGAGCTCTATTTTTTTCCTGCATACATACAACCATAATTTTCAATTTCATTCTAAAGCTCTATTTCATTTCGGAGCTCTATGATTTTTTTCGCATATATACAGCTAGAATTATATTTCATTTTGAAGCTTTATTTCATTTTGGAGCTTTTTATTCTTTCTATTATTTTCTTGCAACCGAACCTAAATTTTTCATTCAACCAAGGGCAAAATAGGGTGCTTCTTGACATTTTGGAGAGAATATTCATTTTACTTGCCAAGTTTATAATTTATTTATTGTAGCAAAAATAAATGAACACCAAACACATGAATGAAAATAAGAGATTGCAATATAATGAATGATCAAATGGCAAATAGAAAATAGAAAATAGCACAAACGTCACATACTAGTAGACTTCTTAAACATCACATACTAACTGTACAAGGCTTTCATCATGAATGACCCAACGGTTCATTACCCTGTGTGTGCACGTGAGTATTTTTAGTAGACCATAGACATACCCCAGATGTCAGTCTAGAATATTCCAACCCATATGTGAGATCGGGGTCCTCCTATGTTTGCATCATCCTTGTTTCAGAATTGATTAGAATATACTTCTAGACAACCCCAGGCACCCAGAGCTAGCTCATCTCATAAATTTATTAGGACTACCCTTCCAAAAATAGTCAGGATTCTTTCAACCCATTGTTGTAATTGGGGATCACCCAATAGAACTACTACTCTAAAATCAGGCGGGACTCTTTAAACCCATTACTGTAATTGGGGTTCATTCTATGGATTTGAATAGTGAAAAATCCAGGGATTCAAGTTCTCATCCCATTTTTTATATTGAGCAAGGGATTTGTATAGTTATTTTGATTCACTATATCACTTTAGATTTGAACTTTGAACTTTGGGTTTGAGATTTAAACTTTGTATCTATGTATGAGTAGGGAAATTCTTGTCCTTTTGCCAAGGTTCACCACTCTAGACCGAACTATTTGCAAGATAAGTAGGTAATAAAACCCATCTCTCTAAATACCCAGGACCACTTTCGTAGCTTTCATCCTCCCTTATCTTAGTAGGATTTTAAATGTATAAATTAGTGACGAGATCCTGATATGCCAAGCACTATCACAACTAGTGACATCATCTACAAAAGCAAAAGAAGCTTTCTACGACATTTGAGAAACCCACTAGGTATGGCTGAGTGACTGGAAAAATTTGGTATATATACATTCATATAGCAACAGGTTTTGTGTATGAATGCAATGGATTATGATAACTACAAAGATGCATGATTGAAACACAAACGTGGCATCATTTGTAAGATTGAAAAACACAATCCATCCTACTACGGAATGCAACGGATGATGAATGCCTATATGCAATGCAACAATGAAATGAATGCATGTGTAAATAAAAATACATAATGCAAATGCAAATGTTTATTGGATTTTATGCTTAACCAAATTTTTTGGATTTTATTAATTTTATAATTTTTATTGATTTTGAGCCTTTATATTTGACCAAATGTCTAGCACATGCCTTTGGAGACTTTAAATTGACCAAGTGGTTTTTTAGAAAATCCTTGGAGCTTTTTAGGATGACCGAGTGGTTTTAAGCAAACCCTCGGGGCCTTTTGGGGTTGACCAAAGGTTTGAAATACCTTTGGAGCATTTTGATTGACCAAAATACTAACAAGAGAGCTTAGAGCCTTTTAGGATGACTGAGCGGTTATAAGCAAACCCTTAGAGCCTTTTTGGGTTGACTAAAGGTTTGAAATACCTTTGGAGCTTTTTGATTGACCAAACTACTAACAAGAGAGCTTGGAGCATTTTAGGATGACCGAGCGGTTATAAGCAAACCCTCGGGGCCTTTAACTGACACGACCAAGCGGTTTTAGGAACCCTTGGAGCCTTTTGCTATGCTCTCAAGCATAAAATGCCTTAATATGGATGATGTTGAGAGGTTCAGGCTCTTCAACACAACCTATAAACATGAGGCGATAGGTGCCCAGACCAATATTTTTAAATATGATATAAGGTCCTAGCCAGTTAGCCATTAATTTGTCTCGCATATCAAGCAAAAAATTAGAGTTATGTTGGTTTTATTTGAGCATAATATCCCCAAATTCAAAGTCTCTCTAATGGACTTTGATATTATAAGCTCATTTTATTCGCTCCTAATAAATGTGAAGATGCTTTAGGGCATTCACACGACGTTCATCAAGCAACATCAATTGATCTAGTCCAGCTTGTCACATAGTGTCGTCATCAATGAAATATTTTAATGCGATGTGTAGCATTGGAATTTCCAACTCTAAGGGCATAATGGCATCAGTGTCATATACTAATAAAAATGGTGTTGCTCCAATGGGCGTCCGAATACTAGTCTTGTAAGCCCATAATTCAAGGGGCAGCTGGATATGTCAATCTTTATGGTTTTCTTGGACCATCTTTTTCAATATGGCCACCACTATCTTGTTTGAATCCTCATCTTACCCATTGGATTGCGGATAATATGGAGTTGTAAATTTGTGTTTGATTCTATATTTAGATGTCAAAGCTCTGATAGTTTTGTTCTTAAATGATGTTCCATTATCCAAAATTATCTTGGATGGAATCCCAAAATGACATATGATATGCTCAAGTATAAACTCTGCTATGCAAGATCCAGTTGTCGTTGTTAAGGGTTTTGCTTCCACCACTTTTTGAAATAATTAGTAGCCGTGATAATAAATGTATGTTGACCTAATGACAGAGGAGAGATCTTACCTATAATATCTAATCCCCACTTAGAAAATGGCCAATCCGCTTGGATGGGATGTAAGGCCTACGATGGCAAGTGCGTAATATTAGCATGATGCTAAATTTTGATGAATTTCTTGACATAAACATTGCACTCCTTCTCCATAGTGGGCCAATAGTACCCATTCAAAGGATGAGCTTAATGGTGGCCATGCCACTAAAATGGCCACTGCACGTACCATCATGAGCTTGTGAAATCACCCAAGATGTATCTTGGGTCTCTATACAATGAAGGAGAATTCCATCATAGCCTTGTCAGTACAAGATGTCTTCTAAAAAGACATACTTAGTCACCTTCTGCTTGAATGTGCATTTGGCGACACACGAAAATCCCTCTAGGATTATACCAAGTTTTAATAAGTCTTGGATTTGCGACATGCAACTCTAACAAGCCTCAAATTTGAATGCCAAGACGAGTTGCTCCCCCTATGTATTTAATTTTACAAATGTAGACTTGGAAACAACCTTGTGGTGAATGGTAGTACCAATCCTCGTTAGACTCTTAGAGGTTAATGAACCCCAGGCTTCCTTCTTTAGAAAGTCTTTAGCTCTGCAAAACCACTCAACTTTTGGTTCCACACTAATCATGTTGACTTATCATTTATTATCAAAGGTTGCACGCTCTGATGTAGGATGCGAGAGTGTCTTGACATGGATGGTAGTGAAATCCGTAGATGGATTTTGAGGGATTAATGATCCCAAATATGCCATCGTGTCTACAAACCTATTTGACGAACGAGGGATTACCTCAATGTCATACCATTCCAACTTAGCCAAATATGTAGCAACAAGATCTTTATAGGCTTTCAGTATGGGACATCGACACTAAAAGATCCCCTTAACTTGATTGACTATGAGTAAGGAGTCACCCAATATGTTTAGTCTCTTAATTTTCAAGGTGATAGCTGTGTGGAGGCCCACTAGTAGGGCTTCGTACTCAGCATTTTTTTTGGTGCATTAAAAGTCTAATTTAACTAACAAGGGCATTAGAGCTCCTTGTAGAGTGAAAAACACTATTCCTACACCACTCCCTTGCTCGCACTTTGAACCATAAAATAACAAGGTCATTTCATCATTATTCTTTGTTTCTTCAGGTTCAGGAGCTTTGGATATGATAAATACCGCATCATCTAACATCTCAATGGTTAGAGGTCTACTATTTGATAGTGGTGCCTCAGCCAACTTATCAGCTATGACTTGTCCCTTAATGGACTTTTGACTTATTAATTCTAAGTTGAATTCTATCAGTAGCATGGTCCACTTTGCAGTACGAGTATTATGATACGTCTTACTCATCATGTATTGCAAAAGATTTTGTTTTGATATTACATATGTCGTATGACTTAACATATAGTGTCATAATTTCTTTGTAGCAAAAACTACTGCTAAACACAGTTTCTCCACACATGCATACCCTAGCTTGTAACTCACCAAGGTTCAGCTAATATAATATATGGCTTGTTATTTGCCTTGCACGTTCTTTTGGGCTAACATGGTCCCTAATGCAAAGTTGGTTGTCGATATATATAACAAAAAAGGCACATATGGCCTTGGTGGAGCTAGTACTGGCAGTGTCGCTAGGTATTGCTTAATTTCAATAAAGGTTGCCTGACAGTCCTCATACCATTTGAATGGGACCCCCTTGTGTAGTAGTTGATTCATGGGTCAAAATTTATCCAATAACTAAGCGATGGATCACTTTATCGATGCTACTTTGCCGTAAAGGATCCTTAATTCTTTAATATTGGAGGGAGGACGCATCTCTAAGATAGCCTTAACCTTCACTGGGTCGACTTTGATGCCTCATTTAGAAATGATGAATCCTAAGAGTTTACCTAAAGTTATGTCAAATACACACTTCTTAGGATTCAACTTGACATTGTGCTCTATCAAGTGATCGAAGACCTTCCTCGGGACCTTTGCATGCTCTTCCTGCAATAATGACTTGGCCAACAAGACATTGATATAATATTATATAATCTTATACATGTAGTCATGAAAGATATATATCATGGTCTGCTGGTATGTGGCACCAACATTTTTGAGGCCAAATGGCATAACTTTATAGCAAAATATTCCCCATGGCATTATAAATGTAGTTTTATGCTGGTCTTTAGATTTAATCTAAATTTTATTGTAACCAAAAAAATTTATCCATTAGGGAGAGCATCTCATGACCTACGGTTGCATCCATGATAGCATCAATATTCGCCAATGGAAATGAATCCTTGGGTGTTGCCTTATTCAGGTCTCTGAAATTCATACAAATATGAATTCTTCCATCAGGTTTTCCTACGAGCACCATATTGGATACCCATTTTGGATAGTCAATGGAGATTACAAACTCTACATCCAACAACTTTTGTAGCTCATCTTTCATCATTAAGGCTATTTTTGGATGCATATTTCTAAGCTTTTTCTTGACTGGCTTTTTCGTCATATATAGTGAAAGGTTATGCAAAACCAATTTCAGGTCTAGACCTGGCATATCTTTGTATGTCCAAGAAAAAATATTAGGTCTCACCTTCAAAAGAGGGATCAGGGTGGTACGTTCATTGAGAGTGAGACTCTCTCTGAATTTAACCTTCCTTGGATTAGTGGGATCATTACTCATATCCAAATTTAAGGTTTCCTCTACTGACATGTGTGATCCCTCCTCATGCGGATGAGGCATAGGAATCAAATGAATATCAGTAGCTAGGTTGATAGGTTTCACATCGAAAGCACCCTCAACATGATGGACATCATAAGCACAACCTAGTGCAAAATGAAATGGTTGCAACATTTATTCATTAGGGAAGAAATATTCAGGCTCAATAGGCAATCCAACGTGATACCAGTTGATAGCATATATATTTAAATGCAACAGTTTGGACGAATATGCTAGATTTTGAAGTGGTGTGGTCAAATCAATGGAGACCATATTGATGGAATGAAATTGATCTCTAGGACCACATAGAAAAACATCTACATCATCGATGTAACTTCCATACCCAAGATCTAGCTCTATTAGTATGGGCATAAATGGATCCTCTCTATATGAACTATGGATGATTGAGTCCTCTCTATGCACTAATTGTAATATTGGATCATTTGGCTCAATGAGCTCTATGTACATAGGCAGATCAGGAAACACCATGCGATAGATCACATCAAATTTTGGTGATCTTCCCCTAAGGTGAGGATTGAGATTGATCTCTTTACATATGTCCTCAATCATATAAGGTGTATTATGGTGATGTAGTTAGGTAGGTCCTAGATAGACTCTCTCCAAATTGTCTTCTTCATCATTGTCGCAATACAATCCTTCATTTTCCCCCATTGGAATGGGACATTCTGGAAAATGTGGTCCCATATAGGCTATTTCCTTATCACTACCATCACTGACCGATAAAATTGGATATAAGCACCGTAAATACAACATTGCCTGAGTGTCAGGTGAGGACTCACTGTCCACTGAGATATTCTCATGATACGTCTCAGGTGGTGCTATGGTGACGTAAGACATCATCCGACTATCCCTTTGGAATGCATAAGTATTAGGGTGATATGGGTTGAAATCCACATCATCCCCTAAAATAAGGTACAAGCAATCTAAGGATGCTATGAGAAAATCATCTTGTCCTCGTATCTGTAACCCTAGCCCAAACCTATTAGTTGCCAGCTGATAATGCGGCTCAAGTGGAGTCCTACGTCCTTGTTAAAAAAGACCAAGGTCGTATCCATGTCAATGATATAACTCAAAAATACGCATGGAGTACTCTAGTTTGGATAGATAACAAACATTTACTACGAAATGTTCATCATCATCTTCATCCATGGGCATCCACATTGGAAGTTGATCCAACCCAATGTAGATGAAGTCAGTTTTATTGGGTGGTTCTCCCAATGGCATATTGATCCAACCAGAAAATTATGAGCATGCGATTGGTCCATCTCTTGTGCATTTTCCAAAATTGGTCCAAAGGATACATTCTACACAATATACTCACCTAACCCTATGTTGGTGAGATATGCAGTCACCCACAATGCATATGACCCTACTGACAATGCAAGTGAGGCAGGCTGAGGTGCTTCCTCGGCTTTGTCTTGGGTTTCCTCCATTTCCATGGGGATGGGAACCTCATTGGTGACTTTTTCGGGCACATGCTTCTTTTATTTTTCACATATTTTTACCTTTAACATCCTTTCATCTCAACGCATCACTGATGTAGTAATTTTTAATGAAGTAGCAGTAGTATGCTCAAATATGTATGATACATATGTCGATGGTTGAGCGCACACTATTGGTTTACCTCCTGGATTCTTAACCGACGATGCAGGCCAAACATCTAGGTGCGTTTATGGGAGTATGAAACCCTTAGTTAAATCTTCTAGGTTCACAAACTTGAAATGTTCTTCGTATAATGACACTACATGAACCCATCCCTCATGCAAATATTTTACACATTGATGTAATATAGAGGGAATGCAACGCATTTCTCAAATCCAAGGCCTCCCGAGTAGGATGTTATATTGCATGGCACCCTCGATCACATGACACATCACAAATATGGTCTTTAGGCCTACCTAGATAGGTAGGATGATTGTGCCAACCGTCGAGCATAGGGCATCATTAAATACTCTCAATGTGAAGGTGGTGGGCACAATATGTGACTTGGGCAGCTTTAGATGATTCAATTCCTTGGTTGTTATTATATTTATCGATGAACTAGTATCGATCAAGACCCTCTTGAATGGCACATGATTAACACATGTGATGATATGCAACGGTGGGTCAGTTGTATCTATAGTAACCATCCCAATTTCATGTTTATAAAATTGGATCATAGGCTCCTAGCACTGTTGTATATGTCCCATGAAATTGGTAAATACTTGAGCATCTTGAGACTATACTTCGATGGACCTTAGAATATCCATGAGAGTCTTCCTATGCCTAGGGGACTACTATATTAGCTCATAAATAGACAAATTTTTAGGAATTGTCTATAGGTTTTGGACCAACCTGCTCCGTACGGTCACCACTAGTCTTGTTGGTGGGCCTAGAATATTCTGAGTTGGCCACTGATTTAGCATAGCTTGTATCCTGATGGGAGCATGAGGTTGATTTAGCTGCTCATATCTCCCATTTTTTGTAATAACATTAACCATACCTATGAACCCCTAGGTAGGTGGTTCAACATGCACTTGGTTGACCTGGCCAACATTGTTGTGTGGTGCCTCATGGTTTGGCAACATATTTTTATAAATCCCCATGTTTTGGTTGTCAACTTCCAATAGATTATGTGGCACTACAAGCTCACCCTTATTGATCATATTCTACACAATATATTTGAAGTACCAACACACTTCGATGTCATAACCCTTCACACGATAGAAGATGCAAAATAGGTCGTCTTGATACCCCTTTGACTTGGGTTGATTAATATCGACCAGCTTAACCTCAGGCAATCTGATTGCCTTAGCCTCGCATAACTGATGGAATATTGATTTCAATGATTTCATCAAAGGTGTGAACTAGTGAGGCAGGTTTTGCTCTTTTTTTTTGCCCTTATAATTATTATTGCACTTTTCGTACTGTACAGGAGGAGGTTGGGCCTAATAATTCTGCTTTTGTTGCCCTTATTATCTCTCTAGAGGTTTAGCACCACCTGATTTACATGGGCATGCTTGCCCTATTATTTTGTGGAGCTCTTCTTGTACCCTCCTTCCTGTTCTTGAGCTTCAAGTTACCTTATTTTAGCTTGATATCCTCAATTACTTTGGCCTAAGCTAAAGCTTCTTCGAATGGTGGATACTACTGTAGTTGCAACAACAACAATATGTGCTTGGCATAACTCTTGGTAAACATTCGAGTCAGCTTCGTAGTAGGAATAGGGAATGGTAGCTTCGTCATTAATCTCCTCCACCTCTTTCTATATTGTTCGATTGGCTCATCATCGCACTGACCTAACACAACCAGATTGGAAAGGTTAGCCTATTTCTTGATGCCAAAATAAAAGCGTTCAAGGAAAGTATCAGCCAGCTACTCAAAACTGGTGATACTATGCTTCTTCAGCTGATTGAACCACTCTCAGGTTGGGACCAAGAGGTTTATGATGAATGTACGCAATAATAAGGTATTGTTGCTTGCAATCTAGAAATATGCATCCAGAAAGCTTGTGACATGTTCTTCCGCATCTTCATCACCTTTAAATTTATCTAACTTGGGCATATCAAAATGCTCAAGATATGTTGGAGAAGGCACCAAGGGGTCCAAAGGCTCATTATGAATCTTTCTTAACATCGGATTTTGAAGAACCATGCCTTGCCTCTCAATTGCTTTTACCTTCTTAGCTAAGGCCTTATAGGTCTACGAGGATAGAAAATCCTCCACCCTAAGCTGACACAAGGGCGGTATTGGAGGTACATTCTTCCTTTGTTGAGGTGGAGGATGTTTCTCTTCCTCCTCCTCAACTTGGGAGTTTTTAGGATACTCTTGATTGTTTTATTCTCCCTCTTCTTCCTCATATTGTTGTTTCCTCTCATATTCAAATGGTGGTGTTTGTTCTCTTTGTAGGGCACTAATATGAGTGTGAGCATCTTTGTGCTCCTGCTACACATCGGCTTGTGAAAAAGCCTTCCTCTACATGCATTCTCCTTGCTCAGCATGAGTGTATATACCAGCCCTAGATAGCCTATCCTCCTACTCTATGCACTCCTTTTGGGTAAGGATGCATTCATCACACATTTTCTGCTCATATAGTATTTTTTTTATGAGCCTCTGCACCTGAATATTCTCATCTTCAATGCACTTCCTCTCTAGGCAAGCATCCTCCAATTGATCTTTGAGGAGCAATCGATACCACTCAGATACTAGTATGTGTGATCCATCAAGTTGATTAGTCATAATAAGCCTATGGTATGCATGCTCTGTATGAGAAACCTTATGGGTTTCATACCCATCTGACTGATTTGCAACACTTTTGCCTTTGTTTATGAATATGACATTGGCATCCTGTTGAGACCTGCACTCTTTGCCACCATGCATGGATGGTGGATGTGTCACATGAGGGTGCTTGGAAGCCTCTCCATTCTCACTCAGGGCATGATTGGCTAGATTCAAAGGCTTATAGCCTAGCTGCTCAAGGATGCTACCTATGCTGTCCAACTATCTAGATCTCCACCGCTCATGCGGTGGTGTGCCATTGGCTCCCACCTTAGCCATATCGATAGTGATCTTTCAAGGTTCACTACGTGTAGGATTATACACATGCCTATACTCAATGGTGGCTCTATTTGCATACCCATGAATGGGTGGGTATCGATCTCGTCTATACTCCAAAGGTGGATCCATGGATCCTCTTGCAGACCTATGACATAGGGGTACCAACTTGGACCCCTATATAACATACTCTTCGAGCCTATCCTGTGGATTCGCATGCACTGTGATCCCGGTAATGGCTTATGAGTGGAACACCCTCATACTAAGAGGCTCCATGCTCTATTTTATGTTTAAAAGAATGCATAGAAGCTCCTCTATCGAGGGTACACTCAATAGGTTCCCCTTATGTCGAATTGTCTCCTCTAATGCTCGTTGAATGACATTCGGGAAGTGCATGTGGGTGAGGGTTCGACATATGTTGTTGTGAATATTTTGAGGCTTGGTCATTGGCATTAGGATTATGCCTTTGTCGACCACCCCATGTCTCCACCATGGTGCACCTAGCATCTAGATTTATCTTATTATGCAAACAAGGTATACAATGGTGATTATCTATTTTACAATTTAAAATGAGCCCTAAAATGTTTGATGTTGTTTCAATGATTTGTTGTATCAGTATTAGAAACTCTTGTCGTGTTTGAAAGCTTATTGTATGATATTCTTAGTTTAATTGGCTTTCACTTATATACTCGTAGCTCAAAAACTTGGATATGAACTCCAAGTCACGTAATCCAACCTCTAGTGTGTGGTAATGAAGCCCACACACGATCAGGGAGCACAGGTCCTCCCAGATCCTCACTCATTTTCCCCCAGTCAGAGTTATACCCTCTGAAGATAATACATGCAAATTTTCCAAGGTGTGAAAGGTTCTCAGATCCAGTATTGGTCTAGTATCCAAGGGTACATAGGATTTGGGCCAATGGATGGAAGTCACCTCCATCGTCGTTGAACCCTACTAGTGGTTGGATGTCACTCCCAACTCACTAGCGTTTAACTAAAACATGGTGTGTGTGGTTATTTTTAATATTTGCATAGAAAGTAAAATGCATAATACAGCATGAATGATTATTTCCTATATGATATGCAAAAATAAACATTCTATTTTTAGAGAATGCATGCTATACCCTATATGAATTTTTGACAATGCAAATTATGATTATATAGCCTCTGATTGGGCCTCAAGCATGAAAACCAACACACAATTTAAACCTAGTACGCTAGATTCTAGGGTGGACTACACTTAGAGGTTCGTTGTTCCTAGCAGTGCCTAGCCAAACTCAGAAAAAGAAACCCTAAGACCTAATTCATTTCCCTTTTAGTGTCTTAATTAGATTTTCCCTTTTTTGCTTTTTGGAAAACACAAACAGAATAAAAAAGTACAGAGAGTGAAAAATGGGGCCTACCTTAGGTCCTCATCCAATAAAGCTTTGGCTCCCTATTTTCTGTTGTGTCTACTTTGAACCGTAGGTATGATGTGCGGTTTAGACTATAAAACGTATTTTGAAGCCACGGGCCAATAATGAGATTGTAGCTGTAACCTATGGTTTGCACCAGATATAAAAAAAAACACAGGGGTCAAAGATTAGTTGCATAAATTATGGAGTTCCACTATGATCACCTTCTGACCTATCCAAAAAGTAATGTGCCTATCTAATACATCAATCGGAATCAACATAAAAGCATATAATAATAAACAAGATTGCACATAACAATAAAATGGATGTTTCTTTTATTAATATTGGAAGTGAATATCGATTACAATCATGCCCCTCTTAGGGTCACCCAAATGTTGATATAATTGATACAATTCCAAAACCCACCATGGGGTAGACACAATACTAAAGCTCTCTAAATAGTCACAAACTTCTCTAGGGTGGATTTGACCCTCTTCTTCGCGTTGAGGAAGGAATTAGATAATTGAATTTCCTTTGAACCTGCTTTCCTGCAGTCAAAAAACAACACAAAAGCATTAAACGAATAGGCAGCCTCTCATGATGAGGCCCTTTGAGGAAAATATGCATAAAGATTCCATAACAACTATAAAATCAATAAGATGGATAAAACATATTAAACTTATGCAAGATTCATAAATATTGTTAAAAACATGAAAGTAGAAGGTGAAGCTATCTATCTATTGAATCAATTGCATGGAATGAAACAAGATAACATGAAAATAAGTCATTGATTTCCTACTTGCTATGATGAAGTAAACTTATTATAATCCCTAATTAAGCCAGTCAAAGTCTCTAAACTACCAAAGAAACCACTACAATGACTAATCTAACCTAATTAAGCATATTAAAATGGAAACAATAAGGAGATCTATCACCTGTTGCAAACCGTAGCTTTGATGAGCGATCTACACTGTACACCATAGCTATCAATCGTAGTGAACAATCAAGTGGTTTTGCCCTCCAAATATAGGGTTGTGTGCTTGATCCTCCTTGTCAAATTGATGATCAAGGGTCACCTTGGTGTCCTCTGATTGGATTGGTGGTTTAATTCCACAATTGGTTCTCTGATTGCTTGAATTAGGGTTTCATGGCATTTTAGCTCCTTAGGGCATCCATGGCATGAATTTTCATGATGCTTGATGAATTGATGATTGATTGGCAAAAAATATCTCTTAGTACACTTAGGTGAGTCTACAATTCGATAGGGCTTTGCTGCTTTAATCTCCAATTCTCTCTCCCATTATTTCTACAATGCTTTGCTATCAAAATGCACTATCTCTTTGCCCCAATTTGAAGGGGTACTTATAGGAATACCCAATGACTAGGGGTGGCTTCATGGAGAATACAATATCAAGAAGAGGTATTTGGGACAGTTGGATTGGAAGCCTCTAGAATCTTCCATCCTTCAACTACTTTCTTCTAGATTAAATGGTTGTTCCAACCGATTTGGCTCTGATGAAGGCCAATTGAACTTCATTTTAGACTGTAGTTCACAACTACGACCTAGGTTGTAGACCGTAGGTCTTAACCATAGTTCATACTATAGACCCTAGGTCTCTGCTACGATTCAGACTGGTTATGCCAAGGAGCCCAAATTGAGTGGTTAGAACCACTTCTCTATCTTAGAGTCTATCCAAGATATTCCATATGACCTTGTAGCATGTCCCATATGAGTAGTCACCCTCAACATGACACATTTTAGGTGTCTACAATTTCATTTTGGATCTTTATATTCTCTCTATTATTTTCTTGCAACCAAACCTAAATTTCTCACTCAACCAAGGGTAAAATAGGGTGCTTCTTGATATTTTGGAGAGAATATCCATTTTACTTGCCAAGTTTATAATTTATTTACTATAGCAAAAATAAATTAACACCAAACACATAAATCAAAAGAAGCGATTGCAATATAATGAATGATTTTTCTTTGTATTGTTATAGGGGAGCCTGAATCTCTCAAATTTATAATGCTTTACCCTAATGTTTTGGGGGAGATATTACAATGTTTTTTTCTTAAAATACAATGCTTTGAATTGTGGTCTTCCAACTCTGTATAAAACTACTGGGTGTTCTTCTCTCCTCTACTACAGCTCCAAAGATGAGTGGGATTTTGTATCCTAGAGGTAGGTGTTAGCGTACTTACCTTTGTCTGTACTTGTTTATTAGACAGACTGTTACAACTTCGTAACAGTGTTTCTGTTCTTCTGTTGCGTCGGTGACTATTCCCGGCAGATGTAAACTTTATTTAAACGCTGCTGCAATATTACAATAACGTTCCGTATTTTACATGGCATAAGAGCCGGTGGCGTGAAGGGGGCAGCGCAGCGGCAGCATAGAAGCCTGGACAGCAGACGAATTTTTTTTTTTTAATTTGCCAGACGGGTTTGTTGTAGCAGAGGATTCCTCCGACGAGAAAAAAAAAAAAAAGACGTGCAGAGCTGTGCGCGTCGTGAAACGGGCCCCGTGCGCAGAGGCCCGGTAGTCCGGTCGGTGGCCAGGACATCACGCAGACGTGCATTGGTGCTGCGCCCGAGGAGGCGCATCCCCAGAAGAGGACGCAGCCAGGTCGCAGTCCCCCAGGCAGGACGCGTCGACAGGAGGAGAGAGCGCCTGCGCGGGATTTTTTTTTTAATTCCCGCCGCGCAGGAGGTGGCCCCCCCCTCCCCACTCCCCACTCCCCGTGCGACGCGCGCGCTCCCCGAGGGCACCACCCCCCCTCTCCCGGCCGACGGAGCGGGAATTCAAATTCTCGCCGACGCGGGAAATCGGAGGGGGTATAAACCCCCCCCCGTCGTTTGCACAGACGCGCAGGCCCTCCCCCTCGGGTCATTTGCGCACAGTCGCGCAGGCCCTCCCCCCCCCCTCGCGGTTTGTGCACAGGATTTTCAAAGGGTTAAACGTGAAAAAAAAAAAAAAAATCGAACGCCCTCCCTGGAACGAAAAAAAAAACAACGTTCGGCCCTCCTTTCTTCGGCGAAAGTCGCTGCGGGAGACTGCGACGGTTTTTTTTTTTGAGTGCCGATCCGATCTGGAAAAGAAGGCAGCGGTGGATTTTTTTTCGAAAACGCCGGGAGCAGTGGGAGCAGGGCTGTGGTCGCAAGCCGAGGCCGAATTTTTTTTCCGAGCAGTGCTGCGGTCGCAAGCCGAGGCCGTTGCAGAGGAGGAGACAGAAGGAGGGGTTGAAAGAGGAGCAGGTCCACTGTTCCTTTCGGATCAGCCCGCTGGCTCACGTGGTCGTGAGCCGTGCGGTAAGGCTCAGGGAGCCTGCAGGTCGGGGGTTCAAATCCCGCCGACCCCCCCAAGGTATATTTTTTTTTCAAAGTTTTTTTTTTTATAATTATTAATTTTTAATTTTAATTTATTTTTAATAGTTTTAAACTTTATAAATTAAAATTTATTTTTAATTTATTTTTCCTAAAGTTTTAAAACTATATAAATTAAAATTATTTATTTTAATTTTAAATATATAATAGTTATTAAAAATGCTTTGTTAAAAGAATTTTTTTAAGGGGGGATATTTTTTTCAAAAAATCAAAGGGGGATGTTGAGTAATTTTTTGAAATAGCAATTTGGCATTGTAAAAGATGCATTTTCGGCTGTGACCGACACCTTATGGGTTATTCTAGTGGGCATTTTTTTTTGTTGTATGTTGCATATTTCAATTTTGCACTATAACATTAAAAATTAAAATCAAACACTCCCTAAGTCCCGGAATATAAAACCCATCTGTGCAATTTATTTGCACTGCAGCGTTCGGTATTTGTGATACCTCTGGCCAGCACTTACAGGTAAAGCTGTCGTGATTTGGCTACTGTATCCGCCGCCTAACATAGCTGCTATAACGACGTCTGAGCTTGTTCTCTATAAATCGTCGGGGAGGAATAAGTACGCCATTTTTGCATTTTTTTACTCCATCCACTACCCTTTATCGCACTTGTGTTTAGGCGTAAATCCTGACGAAGTATTCTTCATAGTGTTTAGGGGAATTTACGCCCCACGCATGAGAAGAATCTTCTATGGTAGGTGCCATCAACAAGGCGATTCCCTTTCAGTACCGCTTATGTTCCACGTATCGTATGATCTCTAAAATTCACCTATAGTCTCCCTCACGTAAGGGCGGGTGATTTTTGTTGATCTTTCTAAATACCTATAGTTTCCCTCACGTAAGGGCGGGTATTTTGTACGGTATATTGGCCTAGCAAAAGGTATATCGAAAGGGGGACCAATTTGGTGATATAAGGAACCTTCACTATGGCCACTGTTGCAAAGTTGATGACTGATCCGCATCAGTTATTGAAAGGTCCAAATTATACACCATGGAAACATAAGATGAAGGCTATTCTCTAAATGGAAGATTTGTGGGATATCGTTACTCGGAGTAGCAACCGGGCCTTCACCAACGGCGGGATCCACAGGTCCTTCAACAGATCAGATTGCTTTTGACAAGAAAGACAAGTAGAGCAAAGGTGCTCATTTTGTTTCTCTGTTTCAGATGAAGTGCAACCTCATATAGCTGACAAAGCAAGTGGTAAAGAGGCATGGGATGCCCTTAGAACCATCTATGAGGGGAAGAATGAATCCACCATTCTTCATCTTCAACAACAACTTCATAACCTGAGTTTGAGGCAGGGTGAAACAGTTGAACTCTTTTTGTGCAGAGTGTCCGAGTTGAAAGAGAAATTGAGTTCTCTAGGAGATACTCGTGGACGAAAAGCTTCTCATTTCACTTGTGATGAGAGCTTTACCTTCTTCATTTGACATGTTGATAACCTCCATCCAGGTGTCCCAACGACAAATTACCTACATCGAGTTGGTCAATCTGCTTCAACAACAGGAGGCACGCCAACTTCATAAGGATGATTCTTCCAATACAGCCCTATACACCAACAGCCAGGGTTCTAGGAAGAAAGGTAATGGGCAAAAAGGAGGCAACTTTCAAAAAGGAGGAAATTCTCAACGGGATACGAAAGGAAAAGGCAAGCAACCTCAACGAGAAGAAGAGGTGGTGCAAGATCTGTGAGAAAGACAACCATGACACCAACAGGTGTTGGCATAAGAACAAGCAAAAAGGCCAAAAAAAACCACAAAATAAGAACAAGCAACCCCGGGTGAATGTTGTCGTTGAATAATCCGACTCGGATTCCGAATGGGCACACAAGGTGCTCATGACTACCACGGATTCCACTCGGAGGGATCCTATTTGGTATGTCGATTCCGGAGCTAGTAAACATATGATCGGCGACGGATCATGGTTTGAATCATTTGTGGCCAAGGAGGGCAAACCTGTCACCATTGTCGATGATAAAACCTACAGGGTTCAGGGAGAGGGTACAGTTTCAGTCACTCTTCCTGATGGCAAGTGTCAGATTGACAAGGTCCTCTATGTTCCGGGATTGGCCAACAATTTGTTGTCAGTGACACAAATCCTAGACAGAAATATGGTTGTCAACTTTCGTGTTGAGAATGGAAAGAAGTGTTGTACAATTACCAGGAAGGGTAAGCAGATTGCAACGGCTTCATATAAGCATGGCTTATTTGCACTAGATGCTATCTCTACTCCACATGTTGCCATGATTGTCTCTACCAAAGAGGCAACTTCCCTATGGCACAAGATATATGGGCATCTTAGTTCTGGCTACTTACTTGAGCTCGGCAAGTATGAGATGGTAAAGGGTCTTCCTTCCCTTTCCGCCACATTGCCGGTGTGCTCCGACCGCTGGCAGGAAAGCAAGATAGAGTACCATTTGAGAAGAGCTCTACAAGAGCACAAAAACCTCTGGAGCTAATTCACACTGATCTATGCGGTCCTTTCACACCCAACAGTGTTGAAGGGAAGAGGTACTTTCAGTTATTTGTAGATGACTACTCACGAAAGATGTGGGTTTTCTTTCTCAAACTAAAATCTGAAGCTTTCGCATTCTTCCAACAGTTCAAGAAATCCATTGAGAAGGAGTCAGGGGCTTCTATTAAAACCCTCCGCTCAGATCGAGGGGGAGAGTTTACCTCTAATGAATTTTCTACATTCCTAGATAAGCATGGGATCAAGGGACAGTTAACAATCGCCTATACTCCTCGACAAAATGGAGTTGCTGAGAGAAGGAACCGTTCTATCATGGAAATGGTTCGTTGTATGCTCACGGGAGCTACTCTTGGGCAACAATATTGGGCGAGAAGCTGTCACCACCTGCAGTGTATCTTTTGAATAGGGCACCCACAAAGGCCCTAAAAGGAATGACTCCACAGGAAGCATGGAGTGGTCGAAAACCCTCCATATCTCATCTACGTATTTTCGGGTGTCAAGCTTTCATGCACATACCGAAAGAGAAAAGGAAGAAGCTAGATGAGAAAACATTGAGATGTATTTTTCTTGGATATTTTGAGCACTCTAAAGGATATCGGTTGATAGATCCTTTGACCAAGAAAATTCATATCAGCAGAGATGTTGTCTTTGATGAAGCTTTCACATCACAGAGCACATCTACAGTACACCGGGATATTGTGGAACCAAAGGAAGAGGAGATTCCTTCGTCAACACGGACAGGAGGTCCTTCTACATCTTCTTCACCACCACCGAAGCGGAATCCTAAATGGTGTACAAATACAATCGGAGATGCAAATTTATCCACTCCTCCCAATTTGAATTTGGATAGACCTCGTACACGCAGTATGGCTCAAAAGGAAAGAGAAGCCGAGAAACCGGTGAGGTTGATGATCTTTGTCAATCTTTTGAGGAACTTTCGTGACTCCAAGTAGAGAATTTGAGGATATGGATATTGATGATGACAGGGCATTCATGTCTACCATAGATAGTCTTGAACTCGCATCGGTGCAAGATGCTCTTAGTGAGCCTCGGTGGAAGGCCGCTATGGATACAGAATATGAGTCTCTGATGAAGAATAAAACTTGGAAGCTTGTTGATCTGCCGAATGGAAAGAAACCTATTGGCTGCAAATGGGTATACAAAGTCAAGTACAAGGCAGATGGAACAATTGATAAGCATAAGGCCCGTCTTGTTGCAAAGGGCTATGCTCAAAAGGAAGGCATCGACTATGAGGAAACTTTTGCACCTACTGCTCGGATGACCACAATTCAGGTTATGTGTGCTATGGCAGCACAATATGGGTGGAAATTTCACCAAATGGATGTCAAAAGTGCCTTTCTTAATGGTGATCTCCAAGAAGAAGTTTATATGACTCAGCCTGAAGGATTTGAGGTGGAAGGCCAACAGCAGAAAGTTTGTAAATCGGTCAAATCCTTGTATGGTCTAAAACAAGCTCCTCGAGCTTGGTATATAAAAATGGACAATCACCTAATGCAGCATGGATTTAAGAGATGTCCGTCAGATGCAAACCTCTATTTCAAGAAACAGGGTTTTGAGATAGTGTTGCTTGTACTCTATGTGGATGATCTGCTCATTACAGGGAGTTCAGAAGATATGATCTCTACTCGTCAAAAGAAACTTGTGCAAATCTTTTGAGATGACAGATCTCGGACTTCTCCATTACTGTCTTGGTCTAGAATTCAGCCAGAAGGAGCACACCATCAAAGTGTCTCAGAAAAAGTATGCCAAGACATTGCTCGATAAATATCGCATGACTGACTGCAAGCCAATGGCAACTCCTATGGAGAATGGACTTCAGTTATCGCGATATGATGACTCACCTCAGGTAGATGGCACTCTCTATCGACAGTTGATTGGGAGTCTCATATATCTGACCAATACTAGGCCATATCTCGTATTTGCTGTAAACTATCTTTCGAGGTTCATGTAGGAGCCTAAGATTACTCATTGGAAAGCAAAGAAACGTGTTCTTCACTATGTCCGTGGTACTATAGAATATGGCCTAGAATACAAGAGGAACAACAAATTCTTCTTGCAAGGATACACGGACTCCGACTATGCCGGATCATTTGATGATCGCAAGTCAACTTCTGGATACATTTTTCATCTGGGATCCGGTCCTTTCTCTTGGCACAGCAAGAAGCAACAGGTGGTTGCTATTTCTTCAACAGAGGCAGAATATCGCGCCGCACGTGAAGCTGTGTGCGAAGTGATATGGTTACGTCGCATTCTAACAAGTATGGGCCATCCATAAAAATATCCAATACACTTGTTCTGCGACAATCAAGGTGTTCTAAACCTCGTCAAGAATCCAGTCCATCATGAAAAAACAAAGCACATTGACACACAATGTCATTTCATTCGAGAGGAAGTTCCAAAGCACCGAATTCAGCTTCAGCACATTCCCACCGATGCTCAAGTTGCATACATTTTCACTAAGGCACTTGGACGTGTCAAATTTGAATTGTTTCACAGCTCACTTTGTATTGCAAAATAATGTAAGGGGATGTTAGTAGTTTAGTATAGCTATTAGTTATTACATTACCCAAATAATGTAATAAAGGGGGATGTTAGCGTACTTACCTTTGTCTGTATTTGTTTATTAGACAGACTGTTACAACTTCGTAACAGTGTTTCTGTTCTTCTGTTGCGCCGGTGACTATTCCCGGCAGATGTAAACATTATTTAAACGCTGCTGCAATAATACAATAACGTTCCGTATTTTACAGTAGGACCACTCTTAGCTTCAATAGCTATTCAAATACCTGTATCCTGCACATGTGAAATGTAAACAAGGATTTAGTAGCACTTGTATATATGATTGAAAACCAATGTAATAAAACCCTTAAATGAATGCTTGCAAAAATTAAAAGTATAGTGCTAAAAATATAGAAATTAAACTTAAATGCCTTGCCAAATTTTAGCTTATCGATCTCTGCTATGGTTGATTGAAAATCATCATGAGTAACCGTAGGTGCATGGGTAGGGTTGGGAAACTATGGGAGGGTGGTTAGGCAACCATGGGAAGGATGTTATGACTGTGTAATCATAGGCAAGTGGTTGAGGTTGGATCATAGAAAGCTTTAGAATGGCACTTTAGGGCTTTGAATATTTGATCTCCTTGAGATTTGTGCAAGCTCCTAGCATGATTTTGGTAGCCTGGTAGTATGTTATTTTAGCCTCCTTTGGTTGGTGGGGTGAAGGTGCCTTTATAGGCCTCTTAGTATTTTGGAGGGAAATGGGGGTGGCAAGCCAGGATTTCCAAGTGGAAATCTAGGGCTACCAAATGGAAGGGGCAATTATAGTGAGTCACCTAGGGTGTCTCACTTAACTAGGGTGATGTGGCTAATGGGTAGGTGCAAGTGGAGTGAGGTGTAAGGGATGTCCCATGTGAAGGGATAAGGGTGAAATAGGTGTGTGAGATGTGGCAAATGGGTGGTGATGTGGCCAGGACACATGTCTAGTGGGTGAATAGGGCATCCTAGATAGATTTTATAGATTTATAAAATATAGAAAATACTTTTAATATGCAGGACTTATATGCCTAAGTTTGGATTTAGGCATATGTTTTATTATGTAGATTTAGAATGTGAAATGTGAATGGGGTTTTGTAAGTTTCTAGGTTTTGGTGTCTACACATACAATACATGTTACATGCCTACTATGACAAAATGCAAGAAACACATACCTAGCTATTCTGAAAATTTATCATACACTTTATAGATTTCTACTTTTGATGATTGTCAACTGAGCATCTAAAATCAAAAATAGAACACATGTGCAATTGGTGAGATTTATACAATGGTGGAACAATGATGGATAGATCAAAAAGACAAACATACCGAAAACTAGTTTTCATGTAAATCTTAATTCAATAGCACCTTCGAAAAGGTTTTCACTATTGAATTATTATCATTTTTTTTCATCTTTTTTTCCTCTCATTTTTCATCTATTTTTGTCTTTCTTGGGCCCATGAAGGAATTTTACAATTTCCCCAAAATTATGCCCATGAAGGAATATCACAATCAAAAGTATTGCTTTTGTTTTTTTTTTCTTGTTTTTTTTCTTTTCACACTTTTCTTAAATCATTCTTAATATGTGTCATAAGAGGGTGTCTCTTCTAACAAATGTAACTCCAACTATGCAATCTGCTTCAAAAAGTCTTCTTTATTCAATGGTCATGGTACACCCGAAGGTGATGTACATTTACCACTAACTTTATCCTTGAATCATCAATGGGAGAAATACGAACTACTCCATTGTCAAACACTTATTCAATTAGGTATGGCCCAATCCATATTGTTTATAGCTTCCTAGGAAAATCCTCATAGTGAGAATCAAACAACAAAGTATAATCCCCTTGCTCAAATTTCCTTTTCTAAATATGACTATCATGCCACAACTTTTGTTTTTGTTGGATCACCTCTATTTTGTGCAATGCATCCAACCGAAGTTCATACAATGCATTAATTTGCAAAATCCTATTCATTTGTGCCTATGACAAGTCAATACCAATTTCCAAATCTGTACAAGCTGTCAATAACTCAAATTCAATAGGAAGAAGATGTTTCTTACCATAAACCAATTCATAAGGTGTAAAACTCATGGTGGATTTCCATGTTGTTTTGTATGCCCAAAATGCTTCTGGTAATTTATTTAACCAATTTCTCCTATATGAGTCTATTGTTTTGATCAAAATTCTTTCTAACCTCCTATTGGTTACCTCAACATGAATATTTTCTTGGGGGTGATAGGGTGATGATTTTCTATGCTTGATTTTATAGAGTTCAGTAAAAGCTTAAATTACTTTTTATGCAAATTGGGGCCCATGATTTGTGGTGATAGATCGTGGAGCTCCAAATCTCTAAAAATTTTGAATGTAAAGTAAATTAGCAACCTTCTCTTCATGAGCATGCTTAAAAGCACACACCTCCACTCATTTAGACACATAGTTAGTGCATACCAGGATATGCACCTTTCCTTGATATGGTGGGTCAATAGGTCCCACAAAATATAATCTCATTTCTTAAATGGTTTTAAAACCACTTAAGGTTGTAGAGGAATTTCATTTGTATGCATGGGTTTTATCGAATATAACTTTTTACATCTTTGCAAAGAGATGGTTAATAATAACCAATGCCTACAATTTTTTGAACTATGTTTTTTAATGAATAATATAATCCTAATGGTTCATCATGACAAGCACATAGAATATCATACATCTAATCCTTTTGAATGCATCTACCTAAAATATGGTCAGGACCACACTTGAAAAGTAGACCTTTTATCCATTTGAAATATGAACTTTGCCTTACCAATTGCTTTTTTTGTTTGGAAGTGAAATGGGAAGGAATTTTTCCTGTTACCAAAAATTTAGTTGTATCTGCAAACCAAGGTGATTATAGTGATATAACAAATAATTTTTCATATGGAAAGGTATCCTCAACTAATTCCTCTTCCCTTGTGTTATTCAGCCTTGATAGGAAATCTACTACTACATTAGCTTTTCCTGGTTTATTTACTATTGTAATATCAAACTCTTGTAATAGTAATAACCAGCAAATGATCCTTGCACTAACCATGGGTTTTTCATCAAGTATTTGATGGTTGAATAATAAATATGGATGAATACTTGATAACTAGTGATATAGTGATGGAATTTATTAATGGCATACACTATTGCTAAAAATTTCTTTTTAGTAGTAGTATAATTATTTTATGCTCCAGTAAGGTTTTTGCTTATGTAGTAGATAGCATAATGTTCCCCATCCTCTATCTTCCCTAATGCTACTCCAATTGCAATATTGGAGGCATCAAGTTGGATATGGAATGACAATCCCCAATTAAGACCTCGTAACACAAGTAGAGTGGTTATATTTTTCTTTAAAGCATCAAAATATTCTTGGCATTTTTTAGTCCAATTAAATTTATAATCTTTGGTCAATGATGCAAACATAGGATTTTATATTGTACTAAAATTCAGAATAAATTTGTAATAAAAACCAATGTGTCCTAAGAAAACCCTAACATCAGTTTAGTTTTTCGGAGGACAAAGGTTATTGATGATTTCAACCTTTTTAGGATCAATCTTAATCCCATTAGAAGAAATGTGATGACCAAGAACAATCCCTTCCTCCATCATCATGAAGCATTTATCAGGATTCAAGGATATTTGGTAAGTTTCACAAGTTAAAACCTTATCAAGATGTTCTAAAGTAAAGTCAAAGGTTTTTACACAAACTATGAAATCATCCATATAAATTTCTACATTTTTAGTGGTCAAATCAGAAAAAATAGCCATAATATCTTGTTGGAAAGTTGTGGGGGCATTACACAGACCAAAGGGTAAAACCCTATAAATAAAATTTCCTCATGGGCAAGTAAAGGTTATTTTCTCTTGGTCTTTGGGTGCAATTTGTACCTGGTTATACCCACTGAAACCATCAAGAAAGCAAAAATACTTATTTCCTATGAGTGTATCTAACACCTGATCTATGAATGGTAATGGAAAATGGTCCTTATGTGTGAATTTTTTTAGTTCTTAATAATCTACACACACACTCAGTTTTTCATTCTTCTTTGGTATGATAACCAATGGAGAGACCCACCGACTATCAGAAATTGGATATATGAATCCAACCTCTAAGAGTTTTTCTATTTCTTCCTTGAAAATATCTCTCAGAGTAGGATTTAATCATATTTGAGGTTTTCTCACAGGTTTAACATCTTCAGTATATCCTATGAGTGCATACATCAGGATGAATTCCTGACATATCTTTATAGTCCCAAGAAAAGGCTTTAACATGTTTCCAAATAGCAAATAATTTTGCTTCTTGCTCTCAAAAAGCCAGTTGTTACTGTTCAATAATTTTTTTTGTTGTACTTCAATTTGTTTTATCCCTAAATGGATAAAATTAAATCCCTCGTATTGATGTGGTTGAAGAGAATGAAAGACTCTTGACTCCCTATCAATAGTAATCTCTAATGGAATCAACTCTTCCATAGGACAATGGAAAGAGGAAAGAAGGTGATGATGCCATCCATGTGACAATGTGAACATAATTTCCTGTAATGGAATGGATGATAGGTGTTCATATTTTTTACTTTCATAATTCCAAAATAAGTTATGAACAGTGATTGGTTCATCCTCAAGTCCTTGTTCATGTAGTGTATTCACTAGGATAGTTTCTTCTTCAAAATATTCCCTCTCATGTGAATTTATCTCTTCTATGTGTTCTTTCACTACCACTGTGGCTAGTGTGGAGATAGTTTCTTCCTATTCCTCATCAGAATCAGGATACCATAACTAACCTAAAAATTTTGTTGAAGATTTTGTAGATGGAAATAGATAAATATTTTTCAAATCAATGTCATTAGAAATAGTCATCTCCCCTGATCTACAATCTATGAAAGTGGTTGCAGTAGCAAGCCAAGGCCTACCCAAGATAATTGGATAACCATTTGTAGATTTGCGAGGCTACAATACTAGAAAATCAATAGGGTATTACCATGAGGAAATTGTTATAGGAATATCCTCAATAAGACCTTCTAGTTTGGCAATAGTTCTATTAGCCATTTCCAAAATAGTAGATGTAGGATTCATATTGTTTAACTACAATTTTTGCATTTTTTCTTTGGTCATGACATTAATGGTAGCTTCTAAATCAAACAGGACATTAGAAATCTGCATTGATCCAATGGTTATGGTGACAATTGGATTTCTTAGATCACTATACTTTGGTGGGATAAGCTTCATAGAAAGCAGGTCACACAACTTTACTTCTACTTGCACAGTTTTAGGAAAATATTTCTTTTTTCTGCCTGATCTTCTTACGCACAAGTCCTAAACAGTTTTGTTTATCAAAGGCACATACTTGATTGCTTGCAACAAAGGAAGTGAAATAGTCAATACTTTTGAGTTCGCTTACTAGGTATTATTCAAGAGTATTTTTATAACTTTTAAACCTTTTAAGATATGGTATTTTCTCTAAATAAGGTGAATTTTCTATTTTTTCTTCTCCTTTATCCAAGGCTGATTTCTATGTTTTTGGACTAAAGTATTCTTGTTTCTCATTTGTTATTTCTTCAATAGTGTGTGGAAAAGACTCAAGTAATTTCTTGTTTGAGTGTAACTAGATGTGACTATAGTCGGTAACATTTACTACAGTATTTTCATTAGATTTAGCTATATAGACAAGGGTTGCCTATCTTGTATTATTAGTATTGGCCACAGTTTGGGCTGAAAGTGGTGTTTGTTTTACCTATTGTTGTTGTTGTTATTATTGGGGTCTTCCTTGAGAAAAATTATGAGTAGGACTAGGCAACAAATTTTGGTTTTGTCCTTGATATCTATGTTGTCCCGAGTATGATGGATACTACTATCCCCAAATCTGTCCATGAGATTGGGCTTGCATCCAAGGTGGATGGGGTTGATTCCATTATAGATTTTTCCACCTATATTGTGACAAATATTGAGGATTTATCCATGGAGGTTTATTCCAAGACTATTGTGGTGGTTCTGAATAACCCCATGGCATAGTCCAATGATTTTATCCCTAATTTGTGGAAAAATGTGGGGCATTTTGATATTGTGAAAATCTTTCTCCCTATATTTGCCCATCAAAGTTGAGTTCTTTTGTTTGTGTTTCCAAAACATTTCTGAGTCTTGGAAGTAGATGGTATTGGTCAGTGATATGTCCCTTGGAAAAAATGCTATAAATAGTAGATATAGATGTTTTATTCATAGGACAATCTTGAAGAGTATATTTGTTTCTGCATCATGGATAGTAAATAGCTAAGGGTGGTGTAGAGTTGGATTTTACATTCATCTCCCCTAATGTGGTATTAATATGTACTAAGATCTCAGTTTTCAAATTGAAAAAATCTTCCATAAGCTCTTTTAGATCACTACCATTATGACTCTTCTTTATTCTTTGTTGCCTTGTGTGTGAGTAATTTTTGCATAACTCCAAGATTTCATCAATTTCAAGGGTGCTTACATATACCTTACCCATTAAGTCTAGAACTTCACTAGAATCATATTATAATCTTTGTACAAATATGACCTTACATATTTCTAATTCAATAGGCCCATGTCTCTTTTTTACAAAGGCAAACCTAACAAGTAATCCTCTAGAGTTTCATATTTTTTATTGTTTGATTCTAAAGAGTTCATCCTTCCTATTTTTTACTCTACAATATTCTTGGTACTATCCAAAAATACTCTTTCCATTTCTTCTCGAGTTCGGATTGATTCGGGTTCTAGACTCATAAACTAATGTAAAGCTGAGTCCTTGAGTGTGGGGAAAAAAATTTAACTTTTGGTTGTCATTTATGCAATCATATGTTTGACACACAACCTTAAATTCAAACAAGAATTAATTAGGATCTTCGGATGCAACCCCTCAAAAGATAAGTAGTATCAAAGATGAAATTGTTAGATTCCAGAAAGCTTATGGCAGACTTACTGGGTATTATGTACCGAATGCAGACCTGGCACTAGATATCTTTAGAAACTCCCTAGATCCCATGACCTCTGTCTTCTTGAAGAGAGATCCCACTGTTACTAATTTGACGAAGCTTATAAAGAATCTTTGATTCTGGAAAGACAGTTGGGACCCCAGCCTTTAAATGCTCAACAAGTTCCTCTGGTTGCACAAGCTGCCCCTATGTTCAATCCCATTCCACATCAGATGATGTTGCCAGTTTGTCAGACTCTACCATCAACAAATCCATTGGCTGTAGCACTTGTTGAGAATGTACAGAACCCAGGCAAAGAGGCTGACAATGTAAGAGTTGAAGAAGTCTCTAAGATTTTTCAGAAGCTGGCCAATGATTTTTTGAGTTTTAAAATGCAATTTTCTACTGGGGACAACTCCAACAGGTATCCATATCAACCGAACAGATTCAACCAACCCTCGTATGAACCTAATAAAGATTACAAGGGTAAAAGCCATGATGTGAATATTTGCAATTTAGCTTTGCCTAACTGGTGCAGAATACATGCCACTTCTCAGCATGGGGAGTTGGATTTTCTAGAATTTTGTAATGCATTTGAAGCCCTATATGGGGATTTGATCTATCCAAAAAATCAAAGAACTACTGATGGCCCAAGTTCATCCGGCCACAGTGCAGCTATGGTCTTGGATTCTTTCACTTTCCTGGATGAATCTGAGAATGTAGTTGAAATGCCTATGGATGAGGTGCAGGCTTTCCAACAGTATAGAAGGTATAACTACAACCTGAGGAACAGGAATCCGGAGCCTAATACTACATCAAATCCTTCGGACAACTCTCACAATGTTCCTCCAAACCCCTCTCCAAGTAATAATCCATCTCCACCAAAGGGAGGAAATCTGATAGGACTGGATGCTTTTGTCCCTCCTCTTAATAAGGGATATAACATAGTGGAGGATATGGAAAATATTAAGGCCAACATTACTCTTCATGAGTTGGCCCAGATTTCAGAGCAGAGAGACAACCTGATAAAAACATACTCTGGCCCTACTACTAAACCTGTGGACAAGGGAAAGAAGATGGCAAATGCCAATGTAGCCATGTACAAAGAAAAAACTGAAGTTCCCCCCTTTTTACTGACTGTCCGTATTTTTGGGAAGAACTTACACAATTGTTTGGTAGATTCAGGTGCATCTGCTAATGTTATGCCTTTGGCCATTTGTCAGCAGTTGGGTCTGACCCCAATGAAGTCTGAAAGGAGAGTTGTCCAATTAGACAAATCAGAGGTTAAAATTGTTGGAGAACTTCAAAATATTCATATCCAATTAGCATCTGAGCCAAGGGCTCAACATAAAATTGAAATCCAGGTTGTGGATATTCCCGTGGGGTACGGGATGCTTTTGAGCAGGGATTGGTCGAGATCTCTGAACGGATACTTGGCAACAGATTTTTCACACATGTGGTTGTCATGGAAAGGAGTGGCAAATCAATTATGGGTTGAAATAGAACCCAGGTACAAGCATACAATTACTGAATACAATGCAGAGAATGAAACTGTAAATATTGCGGAGGTAGATATTAGAGTTTACAATTTAACAATGGGACAGATTAATAAGTTTAGTAAAGCTCATCCTGTTCATAATAATGAAGTCTGGACGCTTCATGTGGATGGGGCTAGATCTAAACAGGGTTCTGGAACAGGGGCAGTCCTTAAAGGGCCTGAAAGTTAGACATATTTTATGTCTTACCACCTACAGTTCCCTTGTACAAATAATTTAGCAGAGTATGAAGCTCTGGTATTAGGTTTGAAATTTTCTTTGGACAAAGGAGCAAGAAATATTCAAGTTTTTACTGATTCGGAATTGGTGGCAAATCAAGTCAAGGGTAAATTCCAGTGTAAAGCATATTATTTAAAAGGATACAAACATCGGGCTTGGGATATTATAGAAGACTTTGATGCTTTTAATCTGACACACATACCCAGAGAGTAGAATTCACATGCAGATGTCTTGGCTTCTTCAGCCGCAAGTTTAAAGCCATTGGAAGAATTTAAATGGAACAAGTTTTCAATTGAGTTACTCCCTTGTCCTTCAGTTCCAAACAATATAGATAATTTTCAGGTTTTCTCTGATGATCAATAGATTGTAAACTTTTTGCAGAGTACTAACACATTTGAAAATGCTATAATCGATGAGGGCCAAAGAGATACTCTACTGGAGCAGTTAGATGATGACAGGGGAATAATGAGGTTGAAGGACAACAAAATTCCAAAAGGGATGGTGGAGCTGGAGCGGCTCTTTGATGTTGACAAAATCAAGCAAAAGGTGAATTCTAAGGATTATGTGGGTGCCACAGACAGTGAGACTGAAAACCTGAACATAGGGACTGAAGAAGATCCCAGGAACATCAAGTTGGCTAAGAACTATGATCCAGAAATAAAAATAAGTATGATTGATTTTCTTCACATGTCCAAGGATGTTATGGCCTGGTCATACAAAGACTTAAAGGTATTTGATCCGAAAGTTTACACTCATATTATACCTTTAAAAGAATTTTGTAAACCTTTCCAACAAAAATAGAGGCATGTCAATGCTCTGTTAGAGCCCCTCATCCAAAAAGAGGTAGAAAAACTATTGAGTGCCGCCATTATTTTTCCCATCAGGCATTCTACTTGGGTGGCTAATTTGGTGCCAGTCAGAAAGAAAAATGGAGAGATCCGCCTGTGTGTGGATTTTAGAAATTTGAACAAGGCATCTGAGAAATATAATTACCCTCTGCCTTCCATGGATGAAGTGCTGCATATTGTCAATGGTTCGGAGATGATGTCTTTCCTGGACGGTTTCTCAAGGTACAATCAGATATTGGTTGAGAAGGAAGACAGAATGAAAACTGCTTTCACAACTAAGTGGGGAACTTTTGCTTACAAGAGGATGCCATTTGGATTAATAAATGTCAAAGCTACATTTCAATGAGCAATGGATCATGCTTTCAAGGGCCTTATGGGTAAATGCATTGTTGTTTACATGGATGATTTAACAGTCTTCTCTAAATCTTGGTTTGACCATGTAAAACACTTGGAGTTTGTGTTTAACAAATGCAGGGAGTTTGAAATTTCTTTGAATCTGAAGAAGTGCATTTTTGGTGTAACAGAAGGAAAGCTCCTTGGGCACTTGGTCACAAAGGATGGCATTTCCATGGATCCGGACAGAGTTGAAGCCATATCCAGCATACCATTTCCCAATTCCAAGAAAGAGTTGAGGTCCTTCTTTGAAAAAATTAACTTTGTCAGGAAGTTCATCTCCAGTTTTGTAGAGATAGTCAAGCCAATGAATGACATGCTAAAGCAAACTGCTCAGATTGTCTGGACCACAGAAGTTAAGACAACGTTCCAAGAAATCAAGACAGCCATCAAACAAGCACCAATTCTGGTAAGCCCAGATTTCAGTACAGATTTTTATCTGTACACATTTTCTTTTGAACATACACTTGCTACAGTTCTGACCCAATGGAGAGAAACTAGGGAACATCCAATTGCTTTCAAGAGTACCAATTTAAAAGGGGTTGAGCTGAAATATTCTCATTTAGACAAACAAGCTTATGCCTTGGTGAGAGCGGTTAAGCAGTTCAGGCACTACATACTGAGAAGCAGAATTCATGCTATAGTTCTAGACCTAGTTGTTAAATACTTATTAAGTCAGAATGAGTTGGGTGAACTAAGAGGTAATTGGGTTACAATGTTGCAAGAGTATGACTTAAATATTCGGCCTGCAAAATTGATCAGAGGACTTGGTTTGTCCCGACACATTGCCAAAATACCTGTACGGGAAGAAGTTAATCAGTTAAATTCTAAATCTGATGACTGGTATGGAGATATTATTCATCTGCTGCAATTTGGAGTTTGCCCGTCTCACTTGAACAGAACCCAAAGGAGAGCACTAAAACTGAAAGCTGCTCATTATCTCCTCAAAGCGGGTAATTTGTACAGAGAGAATTATGCTTGGCATTTTCCTAAGATGCATTTCTCCGAGTGAAGTCAATGAAGTCATGTCCAGTTTTCATGAAAAGTTAGGGGCAGGGCATTCATTAGGATCTGCTACTGCGCATAAAATATTAAGAGCAGGCTATTACTGGCCTACACTATTTAAATATGCCCATCAGCATGTAAGAACCTGCCATCAGTGCCAAACTTTTGCGGCCAAGGAGGCCAACCGGGCTCTACCATTGCAGCCTATTGTAATAAATAAACCTTTCATGCAATGGGGACTTGATTTTATGGGAGTGATTAATCCAAATTCTTTAGCAGGGCATAAGTATGTTCTAATAGCTACTGATTACTACACAAGATGGGTCGAAGCAGCAGCCACCACAAGAAGTATAGCTCATGAAGTGATTGAATTTCTAGAGTCAAATGTCATAACCAGGTTTGGGGTTCCTCTAAATTTGGTATGTGATAATGGACCAGCCTTCCAATCATTGGAGTTTGCAGAATGGGCATACCATATGGGGATAGTTATCAGATTTTCATCCAACTATTATCTCCAAGGAAATGGACTGGTTGAGTCCAAAAATAAGAATTTAATGAATGCCATTAAGAAATCTGCAGCAGACAAACCCATGCAGTGGCATACATTATTGAAATATGCACTTTGGGCTGACCGAATAAAATATAAAGTGGCTCTTAAAACTTCCCCTTTTGCTTTGCTGTATGGTACCCAGCCAATTGTTCCCATATCTCTGAAATTACCTACTTACCAATTTGTCTTAGACTATTTTGAGGATCAAGCAGATGCAGAAGCCCGTGTTTTAGATCTAACTAACTTGCAGGATGAAAGACTCCAAGCCCTGGAACACTTCAATCGACACCAAGAAACCGTCAAGCGCTGGTTTGACAAGAGGGCCAAGGTGAAAGCTTTCAGACTGGCAGACCTGGTGCTTCTATGGGACAAGGCCCATGAAAAGAAGGGTAAGCATACAAAGTTGTAGCCACTATGGATAGGCCCGTACCAGATTGCTGAGATTTTGGGTAACAATGCATTTCGTTTACAAGACCTTGATGGTAATTTTCTAGACCTCCCTGTTAATGGTCAATACTTAAAACATTATTTCTCGGTTGTTCCGTCCAATGTATCATTTGAATGAGTCACAAAGAAGTTGTAACATGTGTATACATTGTAAATAACTCTGTAGTTTTTAGTTTATTTTAGTGTTGTTTTATTTTATTTTATTCTAAATGCCTGTACAGTTTTCAGTTATTTATGTTAGTTGTTTTAGTTTATTTATTTTAGTTTTATTCTATCTGCCTGTACAGTTTTAGTTTTAATTTTAATTGTCTGTGTAGTTTTATTTTGTTTGTTGTTTAAGGTCTGTACACTCTGTGTCCTTCCATTTCAGGTCTGTACATTTATGTATTTTATTTCCTTTGTTGTCTGTACAGTGTTGTTTTATTTTAAAGTTCTGTATTTTATTTTTATTTAAGGTCTATGCAGTTTATTTCCTTTGTAAATAGCTCTGTAGTCTTATTTTATTTCATTTCCTTTGTTGCCTGTACAGTTTTATTTTGTTTCCTTTGTAAATAACCCTGTAGTTTTGTTTTCTTTGCTGCCTGTACAGTTTTATTTTAAAGTCTGTGTAGTTTTATTTTATTTTGTTTTAGAGGCCTGTGTTTATCCTTGGAAGTCTGTACAAAGTTCTCTAGCTTTTAAAAATTTTGTTTTTAACCTTTGCCTAAGCATCAATGAAAAAGTCAGCCTTCAAAAAAAAAAATTGTTTTGTTCTGAATCCCAAATCTAGTGTTCATTATCATAATTGTGAGATAGTCTATTTGAACTGAACTGTGGAACTATTTTTTTAGTCAGAACAACAGTGGAAGGATGATTAGATTTTGTGTCTTGCTTGCCACAGTTGTTTTAATTATAAAGAAACTGCTATGTTGTTTGGTTGGAGAAACTCCTAGGGAATCCAAGAAAAGTTGGTTATAAGAGGGGACTATGATTCATGCAATTATTTGAGTATCCACAGAAGCTATCAGTGCCCAGGCTGAAGTAGTTCCAGATTGATGAAATACTAAAAGAAAATTGTTGTTCTTTCTAAGGCTTTTCAGATGTTGATATATTTCAAAAGAGAGAGAGAAGATGAAAGTTGAATTGGCACTCTGTTATTTCCAATATATATATAAAAAAAAAAGATAAAAAAAGAAAAAAAGAGTTATATAATGAAAGAGGCAGCCAAGACTTCAAAATATGTTTTTCTTCTGCCAAGTTGTAGATTCTACCTTACAGTTGTAAATTTGGGTCGTGTAAATCTAAAGGGTAACTCTATCGGGGCTGTAAAAGGCTAAACTAGTAAACAGAGCTCTACTTGGTTTCCCCTTTTTACAATCTAGAAAAGCTGATCAATCCAGAGTTCAACATTCGATCTAGTCATTCTTGAAGAAAGTTTTATACCCTTGTAATTGCACATTAGAAATCTTCCTTAAATAATTCAGCCTAGTATGTCCTTGGGAAATTTTAACAACTATCAGTTAGTAGTCAATTTATTTTAAAGAATATCTGTGGCAAGGCAAGATACATGGTCTATGTTGTTTTGAAACTAGAGTCCTGGGTTCTAAAATAATGCTACTATTTTACCCGCAGATATCACCATTTGTTGAGAAGCAACACACCCCCACTGAAAAATGAATTTCCACCTTTTGAAAATTTTGAGCTTTCATTTTGCAGTAAGGACCCTCTTGATGTTTTTTAGGTTTTAATTCCAAATTTTTACTTGCCTCTTTCTTCTTCAAGTTTTGCCTATGTCAAAGTATCCAAGTATTCTTGCATTCTGGCTTTGTTATCTCAGACTTCACTTTTTACATGCTAGAATCATTCATGGATAAAGAAAATCTTTCACCGGTATAAAAAAATGCAGTTTCCAGATAGATAAATTCATTGAAAATCAAAACTTTCCATTTTTGGCAAAGTAGCGAAATCGCGACACTTCCATTTTTGGAAATGTCACAAAATCGTGACAGGTTTCAGAAAATCCGCCAAATCAGAAAAACGTAAATCGCGACACTTCCATTTTTGGAAATGTCACGATATCGCGACACTTCCATTTTTGGAAATGTCGCGAAATCGCTACCGGTTAGGAGAGAGAAAGCCGGATTGTACGAAACGTCATGAAATCGTGACATGTCACGAAATCGCGGCTGCAAGAGGCAAAAGGAAGCAAAGGACAAAATAGGTCGCGATTTCACGACATGTCGCGAAATCGCGACATGTTGCATTTTCGCGGCTGCGAGGAAGAAAAAATGACTAAGGCACAGAAAGGGCACGATTTTGCGACATGTCGCGAAATCGCGACGTCGCAAAATCATGATGTTTTGGAGAGAAAGAGCCAAGTTTCGAGAGGGGGCACGATTTCGTGACATGTCGCGAAATCGCGACATGTCGCATTTTCGCGGCTGGATGGAAAGAAAAGCGACTAAGGCATGAAAATGTCGCGAAATCACGACGTCGCGATTTCGCGACGTCGCGATTTCGCGACGTCGCGATTTCGCGACGTCGCAAAATCACGACGTTTTGGAAGGCTAGGCTCAAAGTTAGAAAGGTGTCGCGAAATCACGACAGGTGAAGAAGAAAAGTTGACAAGGTATGAAAAGGGCGCGATTTCGCAACATGTCGCGAAATCACGACATGTCGCATTTTTGCGGCTCACGGGGCAGAAAGAAGTGCAAGGAAGGTAGACGTCGCAAAATTGTGACATAGCCGAGAGAAAGAAGGCCCAAGGCAAGAAAGATGTCGCAAAATTGTGACAGTTGGAAGAGTTGCAGAGGCACAGGTCACGAAATCGCGACACAAATTGGAAGACAACAAAGTAAGGTCAGCAAGGTAAGGCCAAGTTGGAAGGCTTAAAGCCTTGGGTATCGCAAAATCGTGACGTCGCGATTTTGCGACATCGCGAAATCGCGACACACCAAGGACAGAAGGGGACCAAGGTATGGACCATCGCGATTTCATGACATGTCGCGAAATCACGACATGTCGCATTTTCACGGCCATGAAGAAGAAAGTTGTTGAAGCATGAAGATGGGTTGCGATTTCGTGACATGTCGCGAAATCATGACATGTCATGTTTTCACGGCCATGTTGGACAAAAGAGTTGCACGACGCTGGGATGTCGCGATTTCGTGACATGTCGCGAAATCGTGACATGTCGCATTTTCGTGACTCAGACAGAAAAATAGCATAGAATGAAAAAACAGTTGGAATGGACACGTGTCACGATTTTGCGACATGTGTCAAGACAAAGCAGGCCACGTATCAGATAAATAGAGCCGACATGCAAGTGAACATTAGGGTTTTAATCTGATTTAATAATTTAAGCTTTTGATTTAATAATTTTAAAATGCTAATCCTTGTTTGTCTTTCATGCAGGAAGCCATCTGGCACTTACATGATAACGGAGAAATGGCCATAAAGACAAAGTCGAGTGCAAATTAATCAAAGACAGCCATATTGAAAGAAAAGATGTCGGGAATTGTTGTTTCATCCAATTTTTATAGATCTGGCCGCAAAGAGACTTTACGGTGACTAAGCAACTGCCCATTTAATGGAGTATGTTGGGAATTGGCCGAAAAATAGAAATATCTACACACAGTTATCGAAATTTGTCGGTGAATGCATTTAATGATAATTTATGGCAGAATTAACGGCTTGCAAATATTTTCAACTCAGGGATGGCTCTACGGAGATGAAATGTCAGAGAAGTGGTGATTCATCCAAATTACCTGAGGGCATTAATGAGGACATTTATTCACAGTTGCGGGTGAATGCAAGTGGCATTCAAATTCTATCTTCTTCATTCATGGCAAGTGACTGCATTGAGTTGCAGAGTGGTTAAGTTTTATCAAGACTTTGTTTTAAATGGCTTTATATTGTAAAACCTGGGTCCTAGGGTTTAAGATGATAAGATTTGCGATTTTAGAAGAAGATATTTCTGAAAATATCAGGGTCTGTCCTGAGTCTATAAATACTTCTTTTAAATGTAATCGCAGGAGGCGAAAACTTAGAAATAAAAAGGCTATTGAAGCAATTTCTTGCAAATTTTGTTAAATACTTTATTTCTGGACTTGGAGTTGATGTGCTTTTGTTTTCTGTGATAGCATGGCCAGGAGCCTAATATTTTTTAGATTGTGATAAGTTCATCTTCTTTTTTTATCCGTTTCTTTAAAGTTTATTAAATATATGCTGTGAATCTGTGTTATCAAGATTAAATATGTTGTTGGGCTTCATTTGTTCTATTGTATGCTAGGGAAAATTACAGATTTAAGGTTCAGGCCTGTTCTAATTGCTCTGTCCTCATTGTGCGAGCTAGGCTACCGGTGAAAGATATCAATTTTAACCGACTTCCCTTCGGTTTATAATTTTTTGTTAGATCTGTTCCATATCTGCCTTATGCTCTTAGTAGAAAGTGATCTTAGAAAGCTGGACACTTTCTTCTTTGATTTGTTTCGTTGTGAAGCTGATAGTATAAATAAAATTGGTAGTTTTTTTTATAGTTAAGTTTGATAAACTTCTCTTTCTGCCTTACCCTACCCTCTTTGTTTTACCGTGAAATGATCCATTTTTATTTTCTTTTAAACTTGTCTTTTATTTAAATCTGCTGACCCATAAGAGCTAGATCAAAGAATCAATTTTAAATCTAATTGTCAACAAGTGAAAACTACTGAACATTACTGAACAAGTTCAGTGAGCCTGTTGTAAGGTAAGAAACATTCCATATTGAAAACTATTCCAGAAGCAGAAAAGAGTGAATTGACATTCGACCCGACTCTGTAACTCACACCTTGGATAACCAGCTAGATCCTAAAGTGAGTGGGATTTATCTCGTATAAGTGTTATCAGAGTTTTGTTCTCATTCTTCACAGGGTGTGTATAAAAGTTGGACCAACAGATCCTTGGTCCAGAAGAAAGAATATTCACTCCAAAACTAAAAACTAATCACTCATATACTCAAAAATTTACACATGTAAAGAAAACTATACTTTATTTGAATATTGCTAATTCAAAACATAATAGTTATAATGATCTTTTCTGACTGACTTATGGACTTCTTTTCAAACTAATTCAACCAATTAGGGAGTGTCCTATTTATATTATTTTCTACATAAATAATTGTCTATGTTTTTGTAGTAGAATTGGTCTATTTTACAATAAAATCTACTGTAGTAGCTATCCTTGCATCCTCCAGCCAGTGGAAATGAGTTAAAAATAGTTTAGGATCAAATTTTACACTTGTCCTCACCATATTCTCCTTAATTCCTCCCAAAATAGATGCAAACTATTCTCTTTCAATTGAAATAGTCTATTTCTATCCTTCATTCTGGAGAGCTCTGGAATATAAGGTAAAACTATAGGAATGTATTGTTACCGCCAATTTAGATTTAGTGTGAGTGATTCCAAATGTGAAATTAGTTCTTTCTTGCCCTTTTATACACATTCCAACCATTCACACTTGTCACCTTTGACCTGGTCTATGACTTCCTTTAAAGTTGCAAAGGACTGGTTTTTGTATGTTGTTTACAATTGCCCCTGCATTTTCTACTTTATCCTTTGTTCCTCTCATTTGGACCACATGGGAATGCATATAATTGCATTAGAGGTCTTTTTTGGTCTCTTTGAACAAATTCCATCCATTTTTAATTGCTCTTTTTAACTATTTCAATGCTCCTCTTAAATATGATGGTTGGTTTTTGTATGCTGCACAGAATTTGTCAATGCCCTATATTTTAGCAAAGATTGTTTTGGTGTCAAATCAACTTGACAACTTGGTTTTAAGGCAGGATGAAATTTCAAAAATACTTGAGTTAATTATAAACTGTAACATGCTTATTTGATTTTATTTTTTAATACTATTTTACCAACAAAAATCATGCAAAAATAGTCATAAAATGTTGAAAACAGTCAAAAAAGGGTACGTTGTTCCTAAATATTAAATCATGCAAAAAATAATAAATAATGCATTCTAATCACACATTTGGCATAAAATAATATTATATTTTTTTTATGGTAGTATTTTAATGGTCAAATTATAACAAAAATGAGGTATTTATGGGCCTCATCATTCCCCCCAACTTGACCTGATGCATGCCCTCATGCATTTTGTTGGGCTATAAATGCACAAAGATCTAGATCCTTGTACCAAGTTCCCCAAAATATTAAGCTTCTAGTATAATATCCTTTGCACTATTTCAGCTCTGTTAACCAATTTTGAAATTGTTCATCAGGCTATGGATCAGAATCAAAGTAGAGTGGTACAAGCATGATAATAGTGGTTAGCCTAAATATTAAGCCTATCCACTAATGCTTAAATGATAATATTATTTACATTACTACATCTACCCTCCTATGTGACCATAACAGGTTAGTCAGAGACATTGGCTCCCTCTTCTATAAGGAAATAGGTAATTCTCCCCATTTGACTTTGCATGTTGTCAAGGAGTTTGTAAAATTACCTGTGCAAAATTGCTGAAAAAAAACCATACTATCCTTAAGATTATTTAAATAAGTGATTTGTATCTCTAGATTTTCCATCAAGTTAAAATGTTGGTTTGTTAACACTTTGTGACTGGGCTAAATATGCCTTATCAGTAGGCCAAGTTCTAATTTAGTTTACTTATTCTTTCTTTTCTCTTAATACCAATATAGTTTATTGTTCAAAGTGGAGATAAAGGACCATAGTTGTATATCCTCTATATAGATATGGGGTAGAAACTGTACATCTTCTAACATTACATATTTGTGCAAGAAAAACTCATACAATAGATTTTTTTGCTCCTCAGGGCTCTGTAGATATACCTCTAGAAAATCAAGAAGAGTATTTAAATCTTAAGTTAACCTTGATAAAATGCATATTTCCTACCATATGAAGAAATTTTATCTAAGGATTAGGTTGTATAACCTAGCAGGCCTTCTACATTGTATTAAACATTCTGCAATCTAACATAAAATTTACACATTTTCCTGTAAATTAGCAATTTTTGTAGCCTGTCTCACTTTGCTTTTCCAAGGGTTTCAGTGTTGTAATGTGTAATTCCAAGGTTTGGAAACATGATATCCACTTTGTAATATGTTCATTATACTTTTCTAGTGGAATCATATCAGGCAGACACACTATCGATGTATTTTTATGCTCAAACAACAAATTAAATTGAATTCCTATTTCTATTGTTTGCACCTTTGAAACAAAATTGACAAAATTTTGATTTGTAACTGCTTGATATGATGTACTTACTTTTTGTGGGGTTTTTTGAGCTTTAGTAACCTCAATTTTTTATGTGCTTTTCCCTTTTTGTTATTCTAGAACTGTATATAGGCATTTCGATACAATTTTTGCATATTTAAGAGCTACTCCAAAATGAGATTGTTTTTCTACAAAAGATTCCAAAGTTGTTCTAGAATGTTCCAAATTGCATCTAAAAGTACTGAAATTATATCTTTTTCAAAATTTTGTTGGCCCATCTCTAGGGTATGTGAGCCTCCCATGATATCAACAATCCCCTCTCCATCCCTCTGTTCAAATGTTGTTTCTTGTTTCGTATGTTGTTGTGCTACTACAACCATAATTAAAATAGGGATAAAAATTATAGGTGCTTGTTCCAAATTATCCTCCTCATATCTATGAGGTATTTGTGGGATGTTAGCTTGAATTTCTTCTTCTAGAACCTTTTTTTCCAATTCAAGTAAAAATTTTGTTATCTCCCTAACAATATCTAAAATTATGGGTAGTACCTCCAATGGTGTCAATCTTCTTTTTAATTCCTCTATTTCTTGTAGGTTTTGATCAATGTATTCATATTTCTCCTTAATTTTTGCTTCACCCCTTTCAATCCAGGTTTTTTGAATCTTGATAATTACCCTGGCAGCTATTACATGATCATATGACTCATATTCTTCATATTCTTTAGTTTTTGAATAATATGTAGGTAAATCCATGGCATGTGGTGAACTTGGCTCTCTAGCTTCTGTAAGTGGTTCCTCTTCCTAATTAAGTGATTTTGGAACCAAAGTGTCCTATTCTTGAATTGACATTTTTTCAATTAATTCATCTTAATCCTCCTAAAGTATCAATTTTCTCCTTTTCTTATGACTGGATGATGTTGGAGGTGTAGTTTCTACAATTACAGTTGTACCTTACTGTCTCCATATTAGACTCCTTAAAGGAGTATTTGAAGGTGGTTGAGTTGGTATTTCAATATCTATTTCTTCGACCAGATCCTCTGCAACATAATGTCCCTATAATATGGAATACCTTAACTATCGTGTACATGTTTCTCCCTTAGCTTACTTATTTTTTGCAGATGTTTTTCCTATAGACTTAACTAAAAATTCAGAATCCAGTTCATATTCCTCCAAGGAGCCTACTACTTTAGTCAATGACTCAATTGTTTCATGTTATGACTTTGTAGATTTCTGGGTAGAAATTTATATAACTTCTTCACAAAAAGTTACTTTCTTGGGTTTTTGCTGCTTTGTAGGTCCAAACTCAGCTTTTCTCTTTCTTTGTGCTCTAGTCCTGGAAGCTAGTGTACCTAAAGGGTATTATGATGTTCCTTCTAATTTAGGGTTAACCCTATCATCTGCATTATTTTCAAGGGTCTCTACCCTATCTGCAACTTCATCAGTATTGTTGTCAAAGGTTTTTGCTCTACCTGCAACTTCTTACTTCTCTTCTTGCCTAGGTTCTTCTTCCATAAAAATATGCTCATTTAAAGGGTAAAGAATCAATAGAAACTTTAAGGATTTTATCTTAAATGGTTTTTGAAAATGAGTTTTATGAGACCATGGTGCCTAGGGGAGCCCTTGCCCTATAGGTATCTCTTCACCATATTATGCAGTTCTTGATGCAAATATAGAGAAATATTTTCCCTTACCTCTGGGCATTGGTTACCATGTTTTAGATGACTAAGGAGTTTCATATGATACCCCAAAAATACATCATACTACCCATCATAGGTTAAAAATTTTATTACCTAGATTGTAACCTCATCCCAGGGTTTCTGTATACTAGCCCTTTTTATCCCTTTACAAATATTTTTATTCATTTGCATAATAGGTTGTAATTCCCTTCTTCTAATAATGTTCTAACTACTTTGAGGAGTGAATTTTTACCAGTCCTTATGATTACTAGTCCTTGCAAAGGTAATTCAATAATTTGTCTCAAGACCAAGGGTATTACCTCTATTCGCATGTTGTTGACGATTGTCCTATTGTTTTAGATGGTACAAGTGAATTTTGCTATCAAAATATTCGAATATCCATTGATTTATTGGTTATCATGGAAAGAACATATAGTGATCATATTGCAGCTTGGAGAATGACTTACCAACATTTTCGATGTGCTAGTGTAGGCTAATAGAAGTCTGAGTCTCCTTATAAACAAGTAGTTGTATCAAAAGAAACAAGTGAATGTTAGAGTAAGTAACCACAAGATATGGTGGCCTATTATGTTAGGTACCTACATTTATAGGAATGAATAACTTAACTAAAGAAGTAATGAGGCAATGAAGTGATAAGCACACACATTAAAGGATTTATGTGGAGTGTAGTGGATGTCATTATTCATCTGATTTACTGAGAAGAGATGGGTTTACACCTAGAATACTACCTTGATAAAATAGGGGTAAGTATAGATAAGGGTGATCCTTTACACCTAAAGCACTTGCATTAAAAGACAAATGTAAGTTTAATTATGGGTGTTTGCTTATATCTAGTATATTTGTATTAATGGATATATCTGAGGATAGATATGGGTAAATCATGAAACTTAATGAACTTACATTGATATACTTTATGGGTGTAGTTGAGGTAGAACCTTGAAATATTGGAAGGGTACTTCTTAGTATAAAATTCCTTTGGGTTAATAAATAAAAATAAAATAAAATTGGGTTCTATTTTAGACTAGAATATAGGTTGGTGACATAAGCACTATCTATTTGCAAGGGGATAAGCAAAGAGACATATGTAAGAAACTAGAGGATAATGTTAAACACTTAGAAACAATCGTCAAGGAGAAGAAAAATATAAAAAGTCCTTGCAAAATAAAAACCAAAAATATAAGAAAATAAGTATGTAGTTCTTGAGTCGTCAGCAAGTGTAAGAAATAGAAGAAATGAACAAAGTGCTAATAGAATAGCTTCAAGAATTGCAATATTGGCTGGAAAGATAAAAAAATAAGCTAGAGCATTTTGCTTCTCTAGGAAAATATTAAAACAACTAAGGAAATATAGGTGGAACAAAATCCTTTAGTATGCCCTGAAAGCTTAATCAGTTGTAGGCTACTAGAACTTCAATGTAGAAGTCATAGAAGTAACAAATGGAGACTTCATGTAGGCTCAAAAATCATAGAAGTAGAAAAGGGAGACTTCACACTAGCTCAAGCAGAAATAGAGGATAAAATAGGACAAGTTGAAAGCCTAATTAATCTAGTTGGAAGTTGATTTGAATTAGAATATTTTTATTCATATTGAATATTTGTTTTCTTTTTCTTCCTAGTCATGCGGAATTTCTTCCAATGTTGAAAATTAGTCAATTTCCTTCAATCTCAGGCCTTCTTATTCTTTTTCAAATTCTCAATTTCATTTTCAAATTCAATACATTATTCCACTTCTTATAACTCTTTGATTTCAATTTTAAATTCTTCCTTCTTAAAAGAAACTTTTCATCAACCAAATTTAAATTCCTTAGTCTTCTTATGTCTCCTTAATTAATTTTAAATTCAAAATTTCTCCGTCCAAACTTTAATAAACTCAATATTCAAATCATTATCCAATTTATAAATTTAAATATTTAATTATTTGTTTCTTCCAATCATTCATTCCTTAATTAAATATATCATTGTATTATATGAAAAGAACTTTAATTAAATATACCTTATAATCCACTTTAATCCAAAAATGTGCTTGACTAGAAAATGTGCAACTTATTATAAGGTCAATAAAAATATACCTTTCCTTAGCTAAACATTTCACTTTATTTAACTTGCACTTGTGTTTCGGGAAGGAAACTAACAATCCAGATTTTGTAAAACGGACTATGATAGTGTGATGTTTTGAAAATATTACTCTACTAAGATGCAATGCATAAATAGTAGAGGTGAAGTTTTGGTATTGTGAAGGCTACTATAGAAAATATCAAGGATGTTAAATTCTAGAATATTTGTATTCATACAAATATTTGAAAAGATCCTAAAACTGAAAATCAAGAATTTAGATATTTTATGTAAAATAATGTAGGTTTCTAGCTATATGGAGATGAGAAGTGTATCTATTTGTAAATTATCAAGCTCTAAAAAAGAGAGTTGTAATTTTTCAAGGGTGGGGAACTCAAGTACAACCCCTTATTATTTAGCCAAAAAAAATTGTCACTCTAGCATGCACACATGGCACTGTAGTCTCAAGTCTACAAAAATTTAATTCTTTTATTCCCATGTTAATTTGACCATTATAAAATAGTCTAGTCAATGAAGAATAATAATGCCTCAAATTTTATCTCTTACCAAATTCTCTCAAGCACTCAACCAACAAACTTCTTAGTTGCTAATCCAAACTTCTCAATTTATCCTTCAACATCTTAGGCTCTTCTCCTACAAATTTCTGAGGTGTTTTTCTACATAAACTCTCATATAGGTCCTTCTTAGCTGCAAACTCCCATGCTTATACTTATATGTTCTCCTCTACATGAACTCTCATATCTATTCTTCTAGAAAATTCTCTTCATCAACTATATGTTCCTTAGGCTACACTCATGTTGCATAACTCCTTTTCTCTTCACTGTATCAAATACAAATTACCTCCTCACCATTCAAAAATTCTCTCTAATATCTCTAGAAAATGTTATCTCCAAAAAATATCCTCTCCAAGAATTTCTCCAGCAAACTCTAACGATCCTTTATTCTAGCAAATATCTTCTACAAATTTTCCTACATCTTCTTCACATGTTCTTCAATCCACTTCTTCTAAAAATCATGTTCTCTCCTTATTGGATGGCTTAAAATAAAGTGGTTTTGACCTATGTACCTCTAATACCACTATTATCAAATGGGCCCAAATATATCATAAGTTTATAGCCCAAGATCTTATAATTTCACACATTTAATAATAACACGAGTATTGCATAAACTAAAAATATTTACTGATCATAAATTATTCTTCATATAATCTCCATTATGTAGCATAGAGCTTTGTCTTCACTATATAACCTTACATGAGACTCTTCAATACACCTAACTTTTGCTCTTCTCAAAATCACAGGATATGTAATATTTCATATATATTTCTTATATAATGATTTTTTTTTTTCATGATCACATAAATTTTTACTTCTAATCATGACACAACACACATTACTCTTCACTTACATACATGGAATCTTTCAATCATAACTCGTACTTGATTACATGACACATAAACATACTCCATAACTCAATACCTACTATTGACATAAATAATAAGCACACTCCTAATCTAAATATTTATAACAATACTCAAGGTACCATACAATGTAATACCACCAACAATTACTTTTTTATGTTTCTCTAGAAATCCTAAAAACTATGTATATCCTCCATAGGTATTTCTTGATTATGCTATGCTTGAAACCCTAAAGCGTAATGGATACACTTTGTACTACTTTTATTTTTATTGCAAGGAGAGGATTTTATACTACTTGAAGAAAATAAAGATAACTTACATGGAGTAACCTTGACCTCTTCCATCTCATTTATTTTAAAATTTTCCTTTGATATTCCTTCACACCTTTAACTCCTAAATTTTAACTTGTGCATTGTACTTCATCTCTTGTGTCATTTTATTTAATGGTTGATTTGAGTAAACTCTAATGGCTTTTAGCATTTGATGATGTAGAGGGCCTTTTTGTACCACTTTTTTAGGATTGGACAATCCTTAAATTTACCTAGATTCTATTATGATATGATCCCCTTGCTTAAATTTAAATTTATCTCATGGATAAGAAATTTCATCTCTTTTCCATCAATTTCATTTGCAATCTCTTGAAATATTTCTAGTCTCATAAAATTTGTGATATTGTAATGAAATATTCATATTCAATACTAACAGGGTATGGTATAGGTTTTAAATATCCATTGTAACGCATATTCAGGTTTATATAGCATTCATTTTCTCTCTAGTAGTTGGTCCCTTCTATATGAAATCCCCAACATTAGGTTGGATTTAATGATGTTTTCTAGAAATTAAAGGAATCAACATATTACCTAGATATGTATAAAAACTTATAGAAAGGAAACCCGTGAAGCCAAACGATGTTTATAGACACCACAATATCTCACTAAAGCAAATAGAATCACACTTCAACTAATAAAAAGAGGTTGTGATTAAGGGGTATTTATACCCAATTATAAGAGACCTTGGGTCAAGGCTTAAAATTGACCTTTAGGTTAAGTAATAAAATATTTTTCCAAGGGGCTTGTACAAATAGTATAATACAAATATTAGTCTTGGCCTCAAGTGGATCAAAATTACATCTTACAAAATTCCTCTTAAGCTCAATAGGAGATACATAGGGAGACCCTTATTAGTCATATCCCTTTAGTGGAAAATATCCTACACCAAGATCCTCCTACATGTGCACAAAGGGTGCCTTAGGCATGACCTTGATCTAGATACCCATTGATGGCATAAAGATTGGATAAAATTTCCAATAGGCATAAATAAATTGCACATAATGCATCCAAATATAAATATGCTTTGTCCACAAATGGAACACTATATTATTGACAAACTTAATGGTGCTTTAATTATCATAATGAAGAGTGGTTAGGAATGACTTAGGAATTCCTATCCACTCTAAAATAATGAGCATTCATCAAATATGTTTGGTGGTCTTGTTTGAAGTATAGTATTCAACTTCTATAGAAAAATATATAAATAATGAACTACCATCTACAACATCAAGAAATAGGGGTAGAACTAAGATAAAAGACAAACCTAGTAGTGGAGAACTATTGATACAAATCACTAGCCCAAACTGTATCTAAAAATATATCAAAATTAGAGGTGCACAAAATGAGTGATTAATACCCATCCAATATGTACCTCTATTATATTGAAGAATATGATTGTTTATTGTCTAGCGTATCTCCAAAGGTGCTTGCATGTACTTGGAATAATAGCTTATGTTAAATGTAATATCAAGTTAAATGTGAGTACAATAAAGAAGACCTCCTATAAGGGAATGATATAAAGTAGCATGTACCAAAGAAGTAGTGCAATTTGCTTGAAAATTCAAGCCAAAAGAAAAGGGAATATAAGTAAAATTAAAATTCTCCATCTTAAAATATTGTAAAATTATCAATGCATACAGGGGTTACAAGATGGTAATCCTTGGGTAAGTCTGAGTAAATATAAATGGTAAAAATTATCTTGATGAGATGGTAAATTTCCCAATTCTATCATATCAAAATTATCATAAAGTTGTGGCTTCATCTCATGAATTGTGGTAAGAATATCTTTGATAGATAACACAATCACAAATGTCTAACCACCCTTATCCTTGATGTAGACATAATTTTTTTCCTTACATTACTCAAACTCATAACTGAGAAATAAATAATGAATCTTCTTATACCAAGCATGAAAAGCCTACTTATGTCCATACAAGGACTTGGTCAAAAAACACACCAAGGGGGTTGAATGCTCAATCTTAAAACCAAGAGGTGGACACATATATATCTCCTCCTAAATCTCACCATGGATAAAGGTATTCTTCACATCCATATGATATACATTTTAAGAATATAAATTAAATATAGATAAAATAATCCGAATATAATCCATCTAAGTAACTAGGGAAAATATCACTAAGTAACCAATTCCTTTCTAATAGAAACCTTTAGCAACATGGTGTGCATTATGATTTTCCACCTTATCATCAAAAGTGTACTTGGTCCTATAGACCCATTTACATCCAACAAAAAATCTTCTCTTCTAGAAGAGGAACAATCTCCCATGTGTAATTCTTCATCATAGACTCGTACTTAGAAAGCATGATAACTTCCCACTTTGGTTGACCCTTAGCTTAGAAATAGGTGAGAGGATATCTATATTTATCAACGTTTGAGAGAAAATCCCAAAATAGCATTTTGATGACTCTCTATGGAGGTTGGGATGAGCATCCTAAAGAAGGATCCAAATCCATTTGGATGGATGAACCATGGAAGATCAAGGTACGTCATGTGAAGGGGAAACATTAGAAATCAAAACTAAAATATTTAAAGCATATCTAATATCTATATCAGTATCCATAACTATCACATAAGGCTTTTAAGGAACAACCTCATTACTCCTAAATTTATAAAATGATGGTTCTAGATAGGGTACTACCTAAAGAGGAGTTAAATTAATAGTCTCAACTATAGAGTCTTCATTGCAAGATAAAGGGGTAGAAATAACTGGAATGATTTTAATTAGAATATTTGAGGAATTCTCTAGAAAATTTGAAGAGACTAGAGGTTCTTCATCCAAAAGAGCAAGGTGAGCACCTAAAATCAATTTTAGAACCTCACAAAAAATCACACCCCACCAAAGAAATGTATCTACAACTACTTGATGCTTCTTTATTCTTAATATATTTGGGTATATAAGCCATGCATCCAAATATACAAAAACAGGATACATTACGCTTGTCATCTATCAATATATTAAGATAAGTCATCCCTTAAATGGTCCAGGTTAGAATTCAGTTAATGATATGCATTGCACAAGTGACTAATTTGCTCTAAAACTTGGACTTCATCTCCTTATAATGCAACATATCTCAATTCATCTTCATCATCAAATTCTTCCACTCATTTACCCCATCCTACTTTGGAGTATAATGGGAAATCCTCTAAAAGTTAAAACTATGAAGACACAAGAAATCCAAAAACTATTAAGAAGCTTCTAATGTTAATTATGCTTATTGGACTTCCATATTAACTTACCAATAAGGATATTTTGGATAAAATTAGAGATACCCTAGGGGATTTGATCAAGGAGGGACTAACTATTAAGGAGAAAAAACATGTTATATATACCTGAATATGTTTTGCTATGGATATTAACAGTACTCAAGGTACCATACAATGTAATACCACCAATAGTTACTTTTTTATGTTTCTCTAGAAATCCTAAAATCTATGTATATCCACCATAGGAATTTCTTTATTATGCTATGCTTGAAACCCTAAAGGGTAATGGATACACTTTGTACTATTTTAATTTTTATTGAAGGAGAGGATTTTATACTAATTAAAGAAAATAAAGATAACTTACAGGGAGTAACATTGACCTCTTCCATCTCATTTATTTTAAAATTTTCCTTTGATCTTCCTTCACACCTTTAACTCCTAAATTTTAACTTGTGCATTGTACTTAATCTCGTGTTATTTTTATTTAGTGGTTGATTTGACTAAACTTTAACGGATTTTAGCATTTGATGATGTAGAGAGGTTTTTTGTGCCACTTTTTTAGGAGGGTACAATCCTTAATTTGACCTATATTCTATTATGATATGATCCCCTTGCTTCATATTAAATTTATCTCATGGATAAGAAATTTCATCTCTTTTTCCATCAATTTCACTTTGCAATATCTTGAAATGTTTCTAGTCTCATAACATTTGTGATATTGGAATGTAATATTCATATTCAATACTAATAGGGTATGGTAAAGGTTTTAAATATCCATTGTAACACATATTCAAGTTTATATAGCATTCATTTTCTCTATAGTAGTTGGTCCCTTCTAGATGAAATCCCCAACATTAGGTTGGATTTAATGATATTTTATAGAAATGAAAGGAATCAACATATTACCTAGATATGTATAAAAACTCATAGAAAGGAAACCCGTGAAGCAAAATGATGTTCATAGACACCACAATATCTCACTAAAGTAAAAATAATCACACTTCAACTAATGAAAAGAGGTTGTGAGTAAAGGGTATTTATACCCAATTATAAGAGACATTGGGTCAAGGTTTAAAATTGACCTTTAGATTTATACCCACTAATGGAATTCCCATATGATAAAGGGTACCATAGACATGACCTTGGGAATGGCTTAGGAATTCCCATCCACTCTAAAATAATGAGCATTCATCAAATATGTTTGGTGGTCTTGTTTGAAGTATAGTATTCAACTTCTATAGAAAATATATAAATAGTGAACTACCATCTACAACATCAAGAAATAGGGATAGAACTAATATAAAAGACAATCCTAGTAGTGGAGAACTATTGATCCAAATCACTAGCCCAATATGCATCTAAAAATATATCAAAATTAGAGGTGCACAAAATGAGTGATTAATACCCATCCAATATGTACCTCTATTATATTGAATAATATGATTTTTTATTGTCCAGTGTATCTCCAAAGGTGCTTGCATGTACTTGGGATAATATATTATGTTAAATGTAATATCAATTTAAATGTGAGTACAATAAATAAGACCTCCTATAAGGGAATGATATAAAGTAGCATGTACCAAAGAAGTAGTGCAATTTGCTTGAAAATTCAAGCCAAAAGAAAAGGGAATATAAGTAAAATTAAAATTCTCCATCTTAAAACATTGTAAAATTATCAATGCATACAGGGGTTACAAGATGGTAATCCTTGGGGAATTCTAATTAAATATAAATGGTAAAAATTTTCATGATGATATGGTAAATGTCCCAAGTCTATCATATCAAAATTATCAAAAAGTTGTGGCTTTATCTCATGAATTGTGATAAGAATATCTTTGATAGATAACACAATCACCAATGTCTAACCACCCTTATCATTTATGTAGACATCATATTTTTACTCACATTACTGAAACTCATAAATGAGAAAGAATTAATGAATATTCTTATACCAAGCATGAAAAGCCTACTTATGCCCATACAAGGATGTTGGCAATTTTGGGTACCTTGGGTACATTGCCTTTGCTCAAGTGTAGAAGTTGTCATTGATGTCAAGAAGCTCTTGAAGGAATTTGATTTAATGTCAGATTATTCAGAGCATGGACAGTGGGTTTCCAAAAAGATCATAGTAGCCCATTTGCAAAAATTCAAAGAAAAAAAGACAAGTTAGAAAAAGTTTGCAGTAGAGTGGAAAAACTGTCGCGATTTCGCGACATGTTGGAAGAGAGAGAAGAAGCTGGCAAAACTGTCGCGATTTCGTGACATGTTGGAAGAGAGAGAAGAAGCTGGAAAAACTATCGTGATTTCACGACATGTTGGCAGAGAAGGAGAGCAAGGTGGAAAGTGTCACGATTTCGCGACATGTCGCATTTTCGTGACTCGAAAAGTGCAGGAAGGCAGAAAAGGAAAAGTGTCGCGATTTCGTGACATATTGCAAAGAAGATTGTACGGACCGAAAAGTGTCACGATTTCGTGACATGTTGCAGGAGAGGGAGTCCGAAAGGAAAAATGTCATGATTTCATGACATAATGCTGAAAAGAGAGTCCACAATGTGAACTGTCATGATTTCGTGACAAGTTCAAAGAGAGAGAAAGTTACTCGAAAGGTGTCACGATTTCGCGACATGCTGAAGAGTTCGAAGTGAGAACAGTCATGATTTCTCGACATGCTGCAAAAGACGAAGTGAGGACTGTCATGATTTCATGACATGCTGAAAAGCTCGAAGTGAGAACTGTCACGATTTCGTGACATGCAAAAAAGGGAAGAGTCTGAAATGAGAAGCATCGCGATTTCGCGACGGGCTACAAAGAAAGCGTACGAAAGCTGAAAGCGTCGTGATTTCGTGATAGGATGAAAGAAAAGCGTACGGATGCAGAAAGTGTCACGATTTCATGACAGGCAGAAGTGAAGAAGCCAGTGGATGAAGATGTAGCGATTTCACGACAGGATGAAAGAAAAGCGTACGGATGGAGAAAGTGTCACGATTTCACGACAAAAACTGGAAGCAGGTCTTCTATAGGAGAAGTGTCATGATTTCGTGATAGAAGCAGAAAGGAAGGCTATGAAGACAAAAGCGTCATGATTTCGTGACATGTTCCAGTTTCGTGGGAGTAAGGCAGAGAGAAGCTCAAGGCAGCGAAAGTGTCACGATTTCGTGACATGTTCCATTTTTGCTAGTGCAAGCCGAGAAAAGGTTGAGAAAGCGAGAAGGGTCACGATTTCACGACAGGAGTGAAGATGACGTCAACAAAGGCAGTAGTGTCATGATTTCGTGACAAAAGCAGAGAAGAAGGCCATGAAGTCAGAAGGGTCATGATTTCATGACAGAAGAGAAGATGACGTTAGCAGAAGCAGAAAGTGTCACGATATCGTGACAAAAGCCATAAGATAGTGTTCGGTTGCAAAGGTGTCACGATATCGCGACATGTTGTAGTTTCATGAGAAAAGCTATAGAACCACAGAGGCGGTTGAAGCCGATAGAGTTGAATTTGAGCCGACGTAGTTTAGGGTTTTGCAACCGACGAAGTTAAGGGTAGCAGCCGACTAAGATCAAGGTTTTGATCTTGAAAGTTTTAGTATAAAAGCAGGGCTGCTTGGAGAGAAAATGACATCGATCGAAGTGTGCATTCGAAGAGCGACGTTCGTAGACGGTGCGAAGTGAAGAAGTTCGATCATCGAGAGTAGAGTGCATTCTGTCGAATCTTCCAAGTGAGAGAGATCGCAAGGAAGCAGAGTGCACGAAGTATATGCGGCTGTAATTGCGCAGAGGTGCAAAGGTCAAAGTTTGATCAAGTGCAGCTGTGATTGCGCAAAAAGAGCGAAGGACTGTGTTTTTGAGTAGACCAAAAAAAGAGGACAAAGACATTTGTGCCAGACCGAAGGACTGTGTTTGGTGCAGATCAGAGAAAGAGATCGAGGACATTTGTGCTAAGACCGAAGGACTATGTTTTAGTGCAATTTCGAGGACCAGCTTTGGAGGTGATAGAGTTGAGGACAGAGGTCTCCAGCCAGAGCAGGGAAGACAGGTGTCTTCTATGGATAGAGTTCCATTTGCTAAGGGCAGAGGAGGCAGAGGTCTTCTAGAGGATCACCACCAGAACAGAGCTAGGGGATTGGTGTCTCCTTTGGGTTGATGCCCATAAATATTGTAATCGGGAAAGGTATTCCCAGATTTTGAGTTGATAAAATTTAGTGAGAGATTTTATCCATGGAGTAGCCCGCTTTGGGTGAACCACGTAAATTGTTGTGTCTCTATTGTGGATGGTGTTTTGTGCATTGTTTTGATTACTGCTATTAATACTGCTTTCTATACACTGCATAATATTGAATTGAAAGTTGATTTGAAGGAAAAAGTAAAAAGCGGTCTTATACTGTTCACCCCCCCTCTCAGTATAAGCTTGTGTTCTTCAATTGGTATCAGAGCCAGTGCCTTCGAAAAGTTTAACAGCTTGAAGGAAAAGCTAGCAAAGAACACAATGGATTATTCAAGTGGCAATGCAACACCTATTCTTGATGGATCAGATTTTGGTCTTTGGAGTGCAAGGATGAAGGTTCATCTAATGGCTCTTGGGAATGAGGTTTGGGAAGTGATTGAAGATGGGTACACTATTCCTGTAAATGGTCCATATACTAAAGAAGATAGGCTCCTACATCACAACAATTCAAAAGCAATGAATGCAATCCTAAAAGGTTTACAGAAAGCAGATCTCACCAAAGTAATTCACTGCAAGACAGCTAGTGAAATGTGGAAACAGCTGCAGGTGGTTCACACAGGTGATGTAAATGTCCGAAAGGCCAAGTTGAGACACTTCAAAGGTATGTTTGAACAACTCAAGATGAATGATGATGAAAATATTAGTGACTACATGCTTCGTATGGATGAGGTTGTTAACTCCATGAAAGACTTAGGTCTTGAGCTTGCTGAAAATGATGTTTGTGATAAGATTTTAAGATCTCTTCCTAATAGATTTAGTGAAAATATTTCTGCTATTGAGGAAGCTAAAGATTTGGATAAGTTGAAAAAGGATGAGCTCCATAGTATACTTGCAGCATTTGAGTTGAGAACTCAAGTGAAGGTTGATGTCAAGAAAGAGGCAGCTTTCAAGGCTACCAAGAAATCCAAGGGTAAACAGCTTCAAGAGAGTGATGAGTCTTCTAGTGATGAAGAGGCATATTACAGCAAGAAAGGCAAGTTCTCTAGAAAGCACAAAAGCATGAAAAATATAAGATGTTTCAATTGTGGAAAGTTTGGTCATTATGCTACTGACTGTACTATTTCCAAGAATGAAAGTGATGAAGAGAAACAGGTTTCTAAGAGCAAGGATTCTGAAAAGTACAAGCATCACAGGAAAAACAAAGATGAGCACAACAATCACGGAAAGAGGTATTCTCACAAGCACAAGAAGAGTTTCTACCTAGACAAAGCAAGTAAGTGTTCTAGTAGTGATAGTGAAAGTTCTTCAAGTGATAGTGAAAATGAGATGTTGTTCATATCGAAAAAAGAGGAAGAACCGAAACATAGATTCATTATCATGAAATGTTTTAGATGTGGAAATTTTGGTCACCTTGAGGATGATTGCACAAATAATGAATTGGTTACTAGTATGTATGAGGATGCTTCAGAAAACTATAAGGAAGATGCTTGTATGGTTTTTGAAAAGGGTAGCACCTCTAGTGATAAGAAATCTGTAAAAGACTCTGATGATTCAGAAAGCAAACAAATAAAGGATCTTGAAAGTGAACTTACCAATGCTCTTAGTGCTTTGAAAAAGGAAAGAAAGAAGAATTCCAGACTCAAGGATAAGTTAGATGAATGTTGTATGGAGAGAGATGATCTTATAGAAAGTCTTGACTTCTCTATGGCTAAGACACAAGAACTCAAGGACGAGTTAGAGTCTAAGATTCTTCAATATAATGAGTTGGAACAGAAAATGGCTTCTTTGGAAGTGGAAACTAAAGAGTACAAGGATAAACTGTACAGGTTTCAAGATAGCTCCAAAAGGGTTAAGTCTCTCATCAAAGGTCAAAGAAAACCAACAGATAAAATAGGTCTCGGTTTTGTTGAGCCGCACAAGGAACAGGTTGGGGAATCTAGCAAGAGATTTCAAAAGGAAGAGAGTTCTGATGAAGAAAGTACTTCAGATCATGAGTCCATGAGTGATAGATGCGCAGAAATAGAAAACAAAATTCAGATTGCGAAGAAGAAGTTTTCGGGACCCAAGAGGTCGAATAAAAGAAAATTTCATGACAGATGTTTTGCGTGTCACAGGTTTGGTCACATGGTTGTGCATTGCATGACTCAAGTAAGGAAGGTAAATGATAGTTTCAGAGGTAGCAATTTCTTTCAAGGGTATTGCTACTCTTGTAATCAGTTTGGGCATAAGGCATTTTTTTGCAAGGCTAATAACAGGAACTCGGTTAGTCAGAACAGGCGGATTCGAAGAACAGGTATGCCTAAAAGAAATAACATTATTACCTGTTATAAGTGCAACAATGACGGTCACACAACTAGACAGTGTAGAGCTGATCTTCCAAGGTACAGGAATAGGAACAGTGGTATGAACAGGTCCAAGGATCAGAACAGTGACAGGAACAAGAACAAGAATATTGACAAAAAATTCAAAAGAAGGCCCGACAAGGAAATTGTAGATGCTGATGATGATCAGTGCCTAATGGGAGTTTTACTCCCACCCCTATTTTAATCACCTCATCAGGAGGTGGGGGAGGGACTAAGCTAAGAGGCTCATTCTTAGTCCCAAGCCCCAAAGGTGACCCTTTGCCATTGATGACAAAGGGGGAGAGATATGAGTAAGGGGGAGAGCATCAAGTGAAGAGAAGAGCTTCAAGTCAGGGGGAGCAAAACTTCAAAGGCAGATTCTCGATTGTTAGCATAGCTGGTTTCAGTTTTGGCTCTTGAGTTGTGTTTTCAGTAAAGGTTTGCCATCAATGACAAAGGGGGAGATTGTTGGCAATTTTGGGTACCTTGGGTACATTGCCTTTGCTCAAGTGTAGAAGTTGTCATTGATGTCAAGAAGCTCTTGAAGGAATTTGATTTAATGTCAGATTATTCAGAGCATGGACAGTGGGTTTCCAAAAAGATCATAGTAGCCCATTTGCAAAAGATCAAAGAAAAAAAGACAAGTTAGAAAAAGTTTGCAGCAGGCTGGAAAAACTGTCACGATTTCGCGACATGTTGGAAGAGAGAGAAGAAGCTGGCAAAACTGTCACGATTTCATGACATGTTGGAAGAGAGAGAAGAAGCTGGCAAAACTGTCATGATTTCGTGACATGTTGGCAGAGAAGGAGAGCAAGGTGGAAAGTGTCACGATTTCGCGACATGTCGCATTTTCGCGACTCGAAAAGTGCAGGAAGGCAGAAAAGGAAAAGTGTCGCGATTTCGTGACATATTGCAAAGAAGATTGTATGGACCGAAAAGTGTCACGATTTCATGACATGTTGCAGGAGAGGGAGTCCGAAAGGAAAAATGTCATGATTTCATGACATGAGTCCACAGTGTGAACTGTCATGATTTCGTGACAAGTTCGAAGAGAGAGAAAGTTACTCGAAAGGTGTCACGATTTCGTGACATGCTGAAGAGTTCGAAGTGAGAACAGTCACGATTTCTCGACATGCTACAAAAGACGAAGTGAGGACTGTCATGATTTTGTGACATGCTGAAAAGCTCAAAGTGAGAACTGTCATGATTTCGTGACATGCAGCAAAGGGAAGAGTCTGAAATGAGAAGCATCATGATTTCGTGACGGGCTACAAAGAAAGCGTACGGAAGCTGAAAGCATCGTGATTTCATGACAGGATGAAAGAAAAGCGTACGGATGCAGAAAGTGTCATGATTTCATGATAGGCAAAAGTGAAGAAGCCAATGGATGAAGATGTAGCGATTTCATGACAGGATGAAAGAAAAGCGTACGGATGGAGAAAGTGTCACGATTTCATGACAGAAACTGGAAGCAGGTCTTCTATAGGAGAAGTGTCACGATTTTGCGACAGAAGCAGAAAGGAAGGCTATGAAGACAAAAGCGTCGTGATTTCGTGACATGTTCCAGTTTCACAGGAGTAAGGCAGAGAGAAGCTCAAGGCAGCGAAAGTGTCACGATTTCGTGACATGTTCCATTTTCGCTAGTGCAAGCCGAGAAAAGGTTGAGAAAGCGAGAAGGGTCACGATTTCATGACAGGAGTGAAGATGACGTCAACAAAGGTAGTAGTGTCACGATTTCATGACAAAAGCAGAGAAGAAGGCCATGAAGTCAGAAGGGTCACGATTTCACGATAGAAGAGAAGATGACGTCAGCAGAAGCAGAAAGTGTCATGATATCATGACAAAAGCCATAAGATAGTGTTCGGTTGCAAAGGTGTCACGATATCGCGACATGTTGTAGTTTCACGAGAAAAGCTACAGAACCATAGAGGCGGTTGAAGCCGACAGAGTTGAATTTGAGCCGACGCAGTTTAGGGTTTTGCAGCCGACGAAGTTAAGGGTAGCAGCCAACTAAGATCAAGGTTTTGATCTTGAAAGTTTTAGTATAAAAGCAGGGCTGCTTGGAGAGAAAATGACATCGATCGAAGTGTGCATTCGAAGAGCGGCGTTCACAGACGGTGCAAAGTGAAGAAGTTCGATCGTCGAGAGCAGAGTGCATTCTGTCGAATCTTCCAAGTGAGAGAGATCGCAAGGAAGTAGAGTGCACGAAGTATATGTGGCTGTAATTGCGCAGAGGTGCAAAGGTCAAAGTTTGATCAAGTGTAGCTGTGATTGCGCAAAAAGAGCGAAGGACTATGTTTTTGAGCAGACCAAAAAAAGAGGACAAAGACATTTGTGCCAGACCGAAGGACTGTGTTTGGTGCAGATCATAGAAAGAGATCGAGGACATTTGTGCTAAGACCGAAGGACTGTGTTTTAGTGCAATTTCGAGGACCAGCTTTGGAGGTGATAGAGTTGAGGACAGAGGTCTCCAGCCAGAGCAGGGAAGACAGGTGTCTTCTGTGGATAGAGTTCCATTTGCTAAGGGCAGAGGAGGCAGAGGTCTTCTAGAGGATCACCAACTAGAACAGAGCTAGGGGATTGGTGTCTCCTTTGGGTTGATGCCCATAAATATTGTAATCGGGAAAGGTATTCCCAGATTTTGAGTTGATAAAATTTAGTGAGAGATTTTATCCATGGAGTAGCCCGCTTTGGGTGAACCACGTAAATTGTTGTGTCTCTATTGTGGATGGTGTTTTGTGCATTGTTTTGATTACTGCTATTAATATTGCTTTCTATACACTGCATAATATTGAATTGAAAGTTGATTTGAAGGAAAAAGTAAAAAGCGGTCTTATACTGTTCACCCCCCCTCTCAGTATAAGCTTGTGTTCTTCAAAGGACTTGGTCAAAAAACACACCAAGGGAGTTGAATTCTCAAGCTTAAAACCAATAGGTGGACACATATATTTCTCTTCCTAAATATCACCATGGATAAAGGTATTCTTCACATCCATACGATATACCTTTTAAGCATACAAATTAAATATAGACAAAATCATCTGAATTGAATCCATCTAAGTAACTAGGGAAAATATCTCTAAGTAACCAATTCCTTTCTAATAGAAATCGTTAGCAACAAGGTGTGTATTATAAATTTCCACCCTATCATCAAAAGTATACTTGGTCCTATAGACCCATTTACATCCAATAAAAATTCTTCTCTTCTAGAAGAGGAACAATCTCCCATGTGTAATTCTTCATCATAGACTCATACTTAGAAAGCATGATAACTTCCCACTTTGGTTGACCCTTAGCTTATAAATAGGTGAGAGGATATCTAGAGTTATCAAAATTTGAGAGAAAATCCCAAAATAGCCTTTTGATGACTCTCTATGGAGGTTGGTACGAGCATCCTAAAGAAAGCTCCAAATCCATTTGTATGGATGAACCATGGAAGATCAAGGTACATCATGTGAAGGAGAAACATTAGAAATCAAAACTAAAACATTTAAACCATATCAAATATCTATATCAGTATCCATAACTATCACATAAGGCTTTGAAGGAACAACCTCATCACTCCTAAATTTAGAAAATGATGGTTCTATATAGGGTACTACCTAAATATTAGTTAAATTAATAGACTCAACTATAGAATCGTCATTGGAATATAAAGGGGTAGAAATAACTAGAATAATTTTAATTAGAATATTTGAGGAATTATCTAGAAAAATTGAATATACTAGAGGTTCTTCATCCAAAAGAGCAAGGAGAGCACCTAGAATCAATGTTAGAACTTCACCAAAACTCACACCCCACCAAATAAGAACATCTTGTCTCTAGGATCATATATATGATAGGCCTTGGAGGTATTCAAATGCCCCATAAAAATGTATCTACTACTACTTGATGCTTCTTTATTCTTAATATATTTTGGTATATGAGCCATGCATCCAAATATACAAAAACATGATACATTAGGCTTGTCATCTATCAATATATTAAGAGAAGTCAGCCCTTCAATGGTCCAAATTTAGTTAATGATATGCATTGCACAAATGACTAATTTTCTCTAAAACTTGAACTTCATCTCCTTATAATGCAACATATCTCAATTTGTCTTCATCATCCTATTCTTCCACTTATTTACCCCATCCTACTTTGGAGTATAATGGGAAGTTCTCTAAAAGTTAAAACTATGAAGACACAAGAAATCCAAAAACTATTAAGAAGCTTCTAATGTGGATTATGTTTATTGTACTTTTGTATTAACTTACCAATGAGGATATTTTGGAGAAAATTAGAGATACCCTAGGGGAATTGATCAAGGAGGGACTAACTATTAAGGAGAAAAAACATGTTATATATACCTAAATATGTTTTGATATGGATATTTTATAACCTTTGCTGCAATCCATTAAGATCAAATTTGAATTAAGAGAATGGGATCAACTAGTGGATTATGAAAATACTGCATTCTGATGCCACAATTATTATGATATAATATTCATGGCAAGAGATTGCAAAGTGAAAACTATGAATAGAGAGAGACAGTTTTGTGTTCATGAGATAAACTTCAAGACAAAGCAATGAAATAATTTTGTAATAGAAGATAGATTAGATCAAGGATATTCCACTCCAAAATAAGCAAAGAAATCCTATCAACAACATCATATGGCAAAGTCCATGATAGCTCACTAGGATCAACCGTTAAAAGAAAAAAAGAAGGATATAAGGGATGGGAAAGTATAATGTGCAATTTCAAGTTCAAAAATAATTAAAAGTGCAAAGGAAGATGTAGAGGAAAAATCTAAAACAAATATGTGGTCAATTTTATTCCAAGTAAATTAAATTTTTTTTCTTCAAGTAGTATAAAATCATCTCTTGATAATAAAAATGAAAGTAGTGTAGAGGTTATACCTTGCACTTTAGGGTTTCAAGAACAACATAATAAAGAAATAACGATGGAGAAAATCCATAGCAATTTAGGGTTTTTAGGACAACATAAGAAGGAAATAGCTATGGAAAAGCATCCTTGCATGTTAGGGTTTTTAGAGAAACATAAAAAAAAGTGCCTTTAAGGTTATTCCTTACACTTTAGATCCATTAGAGCAAGATAAACCTATAGATGATAATCCTCACTATGAATATTGTGAGAATATTGAAGAGATTGATGAAGATGAAATTATTGGTGGGAATGAAAAAAAAAAGAGGAAGACCTAAGAAGCCAAAAAAAAACAAAAATAAACTTAAAGGGATATTGATATGGGAAAACAAAAGCAAATATCACAAGTGTTAACAAGAACTAGGATTAAATCCACAAATAAAAATAAATGTGATGATGAAAATGATATCTTGGAATGTTAAGGCATAATTAAGACCCCTAAAATAAAGGTATTAGGAAATTATCATGATATTTTAGATAATATATTTATAGATATAGAAACCAGGTAGCAAATGTTTTAGCCATTTGTGGTGTTGAATTTTATCTGGTATAATTAAAAATTCATTAGACAATTATACAAGTTAGATTTTATCTCTTAAAAAAAATGATATCAAGAAGTTGATTATGAAAACTTAGTAGTTTGAGAAAGATGGTGAATATCTTTAATAGAAAGGCAAATGAAGAATATCTTCTTCTTTTTTTTATCCAATGAAGAATATATTTTATGAAAGGTCAAGTTGGATATGATTTAATCAACTTGATAACAATGGAATGGGAGAAATATAATAATTTTTTATTTTAATGATAGTGATCCCAAGTGAAACCATACATAGCTTATATTTAAAGAGAATTATAAAAGTAATAATAAGGTTGTATGAGCCCATAGGGTTTAGGGTAATTGGTCTACAATATAAAACATTAAAAGTTTAAATCCATACACAAAACTTAACATTTGTATCAAATAACATGATTTCATTTGGTTAAATACCTCAAATTTAAGGAGGAAATCCAATTTAAATCTTCTTAAAAAATATATGTTTAATTATCAAAATAATATTATAATATTAATATGTAATTTATCAACATATCATTATAACATGGTGATTAAATAATATAGGTAAAACATTCACATTCCTATATAACCAAATTAAAACAAGTTTGAGAAAAGTAATAGAAAAAAAATAAAATAAATTTTAAGGTTTAGAAGCATTATAGACTTAATCCATACCTCCACTGAAATTTAAAGTCTCAATTCCATTAAAAGCAAAGGTCCAACTTATAAGTATGTATAAAACCAATTAAAATGGCTATAAGTCTATTGTATCCATATTACCATGATATAATATGAATTGCTTTTCAACCCATCCCATTACCAATAAAATTTTAAAAAGCACATAAATATGCAAGTGTATGGAGTAGTCTAATCATATAAAAATTGTCACTTAATGGATAGCTTCATTGATATCTTTTTATTTAAATTTTTAAAATATTAAATAGTAGAGTCCAAATGATAAATATATATATATATATATATATATATATATATATATATATATATATATATATATATATATATATATATATATATATATATATATATTTTAAATAAAGTGGTAAAAATTTATTGATAAAAAGTCTGGATTACAGAGTACAACTAAGATTCCAACCAGGACTCAAATAAATAGCCAAACAGGCTAAAACCACTAGACTAGAATGACACCCGAAAAATACAATAAGAACAAACCACATTAAGTCTATACATCCTTATGGATCAACTCCTATAGGCATTGAGAGTCCCTAGATGGGAGACTCTCCCAATTATCGATACTCCAAGGATCCAGCAGCTCAGAAGCCCTTTTGGCTAAGTAATCAGCAACCACATTCCATTCCCTTGGAATGTGCATAAAGGATATAAATTCAAACTCTTCACTCATTCTAAGAATATGAATGACTACAGAGGCCAACTGCCAATTAACTTCCTCCACCCTTTTACTGTTTAAAATATTAACCACAATTTGAGAGTCAGACTCACAAATAATCCTATGTCAGCCAAGAGAAAACCCCCTTCGTAAGGCCTCAATAATTGCAAGAGCTTCCATAAAATTATTGGAGTGAACACCTTTATAAATGGAAAAGAAAAAACTGACATCACCAGTAGAATATTTCCCAACACCACCAATGCCAACATGTCCAGGATTACCCCTAGACGATCCATCAGTATTAATTTTTAAAACTCCTCTAGGGGGTGGCCTCCACCTACCATCTCTCCTAACCTTCTTGCCAAGCTGGGGAACCCTACTAGGGCTAGAAGAGTTCACACCATCCCCAAAGAGACCAAGGGCTTGTTGTACCTTCTCCTCCCTAGAATCCAAAAGAGGGTCCACATCACATTTGCTATGGATAGTTTCCTGAACCATATATAGGATCCTTTGCTAGATCTGTTGAACAACCAAATAACTGCCCTGAAATATGCATCGGTTTCGTTCGAGCCAAATTTTCTAGATGATGCAAGAAGGGCCCAAATTCCAAGCCACCCGAAGGAAGGGGGCCTTGGTCGAAGGTCTGCCTAGACTACTCCAAAACTCCACCAAGGACATCACATGAAAACATGGATGGTTCCAAGCACTCCACCAATGATGCCAAATGTCTCTGGAAAAGGAGCATTGGAAAAATAAATGAGAAGAGTCATCCTCATTCTTACTGCAAAGGACATAAAAAGAGGGACCCTGAAATCCTCTCTTCCTCACATTATCCCAAGTGAGGCATTTATTAAAAGCTACCAACCAGAGAAATAAGTTACATTTTGGCCAAGCAAATTTGTTCCACACATTTTTCCATCAAGTGACAGGAAGACTCCCATACTTTTTCTTATCAAGAACCTGATAACCATAGGCTATCGAGTAGGTTCCCTTAGTATCAGGGTTCCAAGCCAGAATATCTTTACCCCTCAATGAAGAACAAGGTCTCCTCATAAGAATAAGAGCAAGCACCTCTTTTTCCTTGGCCAGTCCCCCTAGGGCCATTCTTGCAGATCTTTCCACCTATACATCTCCATATTTCCAAAATACTAGATTTTTTTAAAGTCCTCCACATGAGACTAGCCTGATTCCAAGAAAAAAATGCTTAGGGAATGTAACCTAGGATATTTATTCAATATAGGAGGGTGACCATCCTAAGAATCCTCCCAAAAAAGAGCATTTGATCCTTGATTGCAAATCCAAAACAAACCCTACTTGATTAAATTAGCTCCTCTTTTCAGAGTGTCCCAGATAACTGAACCTTTCCCAACCAAGCTGACTCTAGGGATCTCAGCCTCAGAAATACCTCTCAAGTATTTACAAAATAATATTTTAGCCCAAATATTATCTTGAGAGGTACACCATCTCCAATAAATTTTTGCAGCCAAAGCCTGCCCAAAAAGAGTTATTTGTCGTAACCCAAGGCCTCCCTCTTACACCAGCCTACATATAGAAGCCCACCTAACCAAACTCTATTTAGATTGATCAAGTTTTCTAGACAATAAAAACTATCTTGACAAAGCATCCATGTCCTTGATGAAGTGATAGGGATTTATTTGTACAAAATATCTATAAATGGGTAAAGCTTGAACAACAGATTTTAAAATCAACACTCTACCTATAGTGGATAGCCATCTGAAAGTCCAATGATTCATCTTCCTTCTAAACTTATCAAGCATAGACTGCCAAGAAGATCTAGGTAGAGGATGAGATCAATTTGGAATACCAAGATAAATTAAGGGGGGAGTCCCAACCTGGAATCTTATAATGCAAGCAATCCTGGTTTGAATAATAGGAGGGGTATTGAAGAAGAAAATATAAGACTTGTCCTCATTAATCAACTATCTAGAAGCACCAAGATATATGTCAAGAGACTGTCTAATATTGCCAGCTTCCCTGATAGTGGCAACTCCCAAAAAATTAGTATCATCAACAAATTGAAGGTGGGAAAGATGTGGCAAACTACTATCCCACTTCCACCCCTGAATGAGACCCTACATGACTTGAGACTTGAGCAATCTTCCCAACCCTTCCACCATAATGATAAAAAAATAAGGAGATAAAGGATATCCTTGCCTCAATCCACTTGAGGCCTCAAACAACTCTAATGGCTCATTATTAATAATAAAAAAGAATGAGGAAGAAGAAACACAGCTCATCACCCATCTAATCCATTCCTCCTCAAATCCAAAAGCAGCAAGAACTTTCTAAAGAAAGGACCATCTGACCCAATCATAGGCTTTGGCCATGTCCAACTTAATGAACATAGTTTTCTCCTTAGAATTTTCCATTGAGTGAATATATTTTGTAGCAATAACAACCCCATCCAAGATTTTTTGGCCAACAACAAACCCTCCTTGCTCCTTAGAGATGATTTTGCTCAACCATATCTTCAACCTCTCAGCAATAATTTTTGTGATGATATTATACACAACATTGCAGAGAGCAATAGGCCTGAACATATCCAAGGAATTTTCTCCCTATTTTTTGGGTATAAGCACCACAAAGGTAGCATTTAGGGACCTTAGCATCTGTTTTTTTTTTTGGGACTCATGGACCACCTCCAAAAGATCAAATTTGATTAAATTCCAAAAATCTTGATAAAAATCAATCGAGAATCCATATGGGCTTGGGGCTTTTCCTTTTTTCATATTAAATACAACATTTTTCAACTCCTCAAGGGCAATTGGACCCATAAAGTGCTCATTCATATCTCTAGAAACAATCTTTGGAATACATTTTAGAATAATCTTTTCATTCTCATCATCTGACAGGAAGTCCTCCTTCAAGAGAGAGGAAAAATACCTCTTAGTATCTTCTGAAATATCCCTGAAAGAAGAGAGGAGGGCACCCTAAGAATTCATAAGAGAGGTAATCAGGTTACCATTATGGTGAGCCTTAACTGAGTTATAAAAGAAGGTTGTGTTCCTATCCCCTTCCTAAAGCCAATCTACTCGAGATTTTTGTTTCCAAAAAATTTCTTCCCTCAGTTCCCATTCAGCAAGGTCTTTCGCAGCCTCAAATTCCTCAACAAGAAGCTCCTTCGTGAATCCCTGATCTCTAATATTCCTTGAAGCTTCTTCCATCCTCCTAAGAGCTACCATATTAGCCAATGAAAGGTTCCCAAAATTAATTCTATTCCATCTCTTCAATTTATGTTTTACAAATTGTAGTCGCTTCATAAAGGAATACATAGTGGTGCCATGAGGAGGTTTGCCAATGGTCCACCAGCCTCACATGAAATCATGAAGCTTAGGATCACGAAGCCACATAAGTTGAAACATAAAGGAGGGATTCTTTTTTAGCCATAACTCCAAAGTAGAGAGTTTGATAGGCCAATGATTAGATCTCCTACCCTCCAGAATCACAGAACTAGCATTTCTATTATTACCCATCCAATAACTGGATATCAAAAACCTATCTAGTCTCTCTGAGATGGAAGCTTCCCCACACCTTCTATTGTTCCAAGTAAAGATCCCATTATCTAGTTTAATTTTAACTAAGTTTAGGGCCTGGATATGAGCACTGAAGATAGAAGAAAAAGGCTTGAGATGGTCCACCCCACCATGTTTCTCCTCCAGACAAGTGATAGAGTTGAAGTCTCCAACCAAAATCCATGGGTACAGGGGAACCAAACTTCTCACAAAGAAAATGTGCTCCCACAAATTCACTTTACCATTGTAATCAATAGGAGCATACACATTTTTAAGTAGGATGGTTTCACCAGATTCATTATCATTCCCGACCATCAAAATAGACCATCTGCTGGAAATCCTAGTAAGAGGGGATATCTTAATCGGATCCCATAAACAAGTGACGCCACCAACATATCCACATGCACCAATACACTGGCATTGCCCCCTTCTCCACAACTTGGGAGTAATATTTAACATGCTATCAATAGCCAATTTAGTCTCTTGAATAAACACCACATCCGGAGAATGCACACAAACCAAATCACGAACAGCTTTTTGTCTGAGGATGTTTTTCAACCCCCTTACATTCCATGAGAGGATAATAATTTTTGGGGGTTATAAAAATGGGAGTCCAATGTTCTCACTAAGCCTGACTCCACCAAAGTCTCCCCCATTAACTTAATTTTATCTTGGTCCTTTCGACCCACCTTCATATTCTTATCTAATTTTTTTTTTTAATTATTTTCTGTTGCAATCCCAACATCGTAGGAGTTTTGCAGTCCAAGGATGACTGCATCAGTGTCTGAGTAGGAGAGGGCATAACTAAATATGTACCACTTTCCAAAATAATTTCCCTTATAGGGCTATACCCAACCATGTTCCCTATACTCAGATCCAAAGCCCTTTTTTCTTCATTTAAAACCCCTAGATATGATTCCTTAAGTTCCCCCTTAATAAGAGACATCTAATTTGGCCTTGTTATATTTGCTTCAGGTAGTGACGTTTCAGGTATCTCCATGCACTGATCAAGATCATCTAATATTTCAAAATGATTGAGTAGAGCATCTGGCTAGCTATCCTTAAGGTCTTTGTTTGCCCTTCGTCCTCTATTTTAGGATTTTACTGGAACAAAACCTTCCTTATCCCATTCCCATTCCTTTATCGGGGCTTTTCCTTTATCCAAAATTTTTCCAGATCGAGAGAGCCTAGGATTTGAATCCATAGGCAGGACAAACTTAGGGTATTTTCTTTGCAGGTGGCCATATTCACGACAAATTCGACAACAAAATGGAAGAGCTTCATAGTCAAGTTTTTGAACCCATGTAGTTGATCCAAATTGTATTTCAATAGAATTTGGAATAGGATTATTTAAGTCAATTTCAACACAAATATGACCAAAAGAGATTACATTTTTATCCATTGTCTGTTGTGATGGTCCAACCATCTTTCCAAGCAGAAGGGCAATCTTATGCAAGATATCAGTTCTCCAAAATTCCAATGGGAGACATGGAAGCCACACCCATACTGGAACTCGTGACGGCTACTCCTCTGATGGGTTGAAACCCACATGCCAAGGTTTAATAAAGAGTCTCACTTGGTTATAGAAATAAGGACCCCATTCAAATGCTTTGTTACGATTTGCAATACAAGAGAAAACCACCATAAAATAGTTTTTCGCACTCAGTATCACCTCCACATCGCCTTCAGGATTCCAAGTCTTCCTGACCCAAGCCTCCACAAAGGGGAGAGAAATTTAGATGCCCAAAAATTTTCCAATAAGGGCATGTTTGGTTAGATACTCCACATCTTCCGCCACCGAGTTTGGTTGAACCACTAGAACTGGCCTGGCTTCACATCGTTCCAAACATCCATTGTTATTTAACAAGCGATTCTCAACATGCACTAGAAAATCTTGTTCCTTATAGTCATTTTTAGATGAAAAAACATCACGAGCATGCACTCTCTGTGCCGGACCCGATGCCATCATGACATTCCTCCAATTTTTTAGACCTCCTTCGAAAGCTGCTGCCATCCCCGAAGAGTAGTTTTTCTTCATCAAATCCTAGTAGAGTATTTTTTCCTCATGAAACCCTAGCAAAGCCCTCTCTCAAAAAAATTATAAATGAAATGATAAATATATATTTAATTGAATTAGATTTTTTAATTTTTTTAATTAAATAACATATGTATAGTTATTAAATTGTTATAATACTTTTACATGATTATATAATACAAGTGGACAAGCAGGATAATTTCACCTCATATATATGATACAAATGAAATCCATTTCAATCCTATATAACCCATATTTATATGAGACATGCACTTTTTACCAAGGAAAGTAAAAAACACATATACAATCCTAAGGGCTAGATGGATTGGTAATTGTTTGTCTGGCTAGGCTTTTACCCACAAGAGACCTAGGTTCAAAACCTTGGGGGTATGCATGTTTGCAAAGGTAGTAGTCTGATCTGAATCCTATGAGTGTGTGCTATACTGATGACGATAGTATGAACCCCGAGCGACAGATGGTCCTATTCATGTCAAAATACAAAATAATGAGGTGGTATAGGCTTTTTGGAGGTACGTCTGTGGGTTGAACCCTATTCTTGATAGTTACTAAAAATAGTGTGGATGTAACCAACTCCCCTATGTATAAAAAAATAATTATACAAGAATTTTATACATATCTTTCACATAGTCAAATGTAATTTTACACAATAATCATTACACTGCAATTTTACACAACAACCATTACATTATAATTTTACACAACAACCATTACATTATAGTTTTACACAACCACTATTACATTGTAGTTTTACACAACAACCATTACACTACAATTTACATAAAAACCATTACATTATTGTTTTACACATCAATCATTACATTATAGTTTTACATAGCAACCATTACATTATATTTTTACACATTAATAAAAAAATACCTAAAATTGATCTTACCACACTCACTACAACAAGTTGATTCTACACTAAAATTATAAGCATACTTGAGAATACAAGCACAACTAGGAATATGCATAGCTATAATTATAAGCACAATGAATAATATGCATAGTTGTACAACTAGGAATATGCATAGCTATAATTGCAAGCATAATTTTTCTTAAATAATGGGAGTGATGTTTCTACTTTCCATAATATTTCCAACATTCTCCCCCTTAATGTTGAGAGGTCTCACAAGACTATCTCTAAGTTTTAAGAATTGAGTTTTTAAAACTCCTTTTGTGAGCACATCAACAAGTTCCTATTGAGTGCTACAACACTTTCACTCTATTCTTTTCTTTTGTACCATATCCTCGATAAATTGATATTTCAAATTAAAGTGTTTAGACCTAGTATGATGGATGGAATTATTTTCCAATTTAATTATACCCATATTATCACAATAAATGACTATAGGATGGTATTTCTTATCATAAATCTCCTCTAATACCTTCTTAAGCCACAAGGTTTGTGCACCAACTAAAGTGTCTGCAATATACTCAACTTCTATGGAGGAAAGAGCAATTATTCATTGCTTCTTTGAACTCCATGTGATTAGTCTAGAACCAAGAGAAAACTAATTTCCAGAAGTATAATTCCAGTCATCCAAGTTACCACCCCAACCAAAATCACTAAAACCAACAAGTTCTATCTTCTTAGTTGCATAATAATGAATGCTAAAATCAAGAGTAAATTTCACATACCTCAAGATTCCCTTGGCATCATTCAAATGAATTTGAGATGGTACATTCATGTACCTTAAAACAATAAAAATGACTTATACAAAGTTAGGTCTAGTGTCAGTGAGAAACATCAAACTTTCCTTTATGTTCCTATGTCATATCATATTTACTTTCTCAACTCCATCATCCTTACACAACACTACTCCATGAGCCATCAGAATGGGAACCAGTTTACATTTATCTAAGAAAACATTCTTCAACAAATCTTTAGCATACTTTGGCAAATAAAAATTTCATCTTCACGTTGATAAACCTCCATTCCAAATAAGTAATGCATAAACCCCAAATATTTCATTTCAAACTCATTCATCATAGCATTTTTTACTTATTTTTATTTTTGAGTTGTTGCCTATATAAATAATATCATCTACATACAAATATACAAGAAAAATATCATTACCTCATTTTTTTGTAGTAGAGGGTAGGTTCACTATTTCTCATTTTAAATCCACTTTTTCATAAGCATCCATATATTCAGATATATCAAGCCCTTGGTGTTTTCTTGAGGCCATACAATTCCTTCATCAACTTGTATACAATATTATTTTCTTTTATCTCAAAACCTTGTGTCTATTGTACATACACTTCTTCTAGCTACTCATTCAAAAAGGTACTTTTCACATCCAAGTGATTCACACTCCATTTCCTTTGGGCTGCCAAAGCAATAACCATTCTATTTGTTTCTTTCCTTGTTGTAGGTGCAAATTTATCTTCATAATAAAACCCATAACTTTATGTGAATCCTCGAGCAACAAATCTAGCATTATTTCTTTCAATACTACCATCACTATTTTACTTGGTCTTGTAAACCCAATTGGAACCCATGAATTTCCTACCATTGAGAAGTTTTATAAGATCCCAAGTATTATTCTTTTGAATACAGTTGATCTCTTCTTGCATTGCTTGAACCCACACATCATTAATACAAGAATATTCAAAAAAATAAGGTTCAAACTCAACTTGAGACATCAAAATATAATTAATAAACTCAACTTTAGGATCTTATTCATCATATCCATATATGTGTAGCCTTTCCAATCTTGAAATAACTTGATCAACTTCTTGAGCTTGGCCTCTTGTAAGCCTCATTTCAAAATTGTTATCAAGAATTTGACTTGGTGGGTGAGCTTAAAGATTTCTCTTCCCCTTTTTTTTCTTCAGAAGATCAATAATGGATGATTAGTTACTTGAAGAACTTGATAAATTATCCTTAGTAATTTTTGAATAACTACTTGAAGGATTATTTGGAGGAATTAATGAAGGTGTAGGCACACTAGTGAGTTGTTCACTACCAACACTACCATTACCAACATTGATGGTCTTTCCAACTTGACCTCCTTGATGATCATATACTCCCCCCTTATAAAAAATCATATATCTAAACACTACCACTTTTTTAGTATTTGAATTGTAGAGCCTATAATATTTATTATTTTCACAATATCCAACAAAAATGCAAGGCTAAAATTTTGGATCAAGCTTCCCTTTATTCATCAACATGAACATAGTCTAAACTACCAAAAATATTAAATGATTAACATCGGGTTTCTTCTCATACCATGCTTCATAAGGAGTCATATTATCAAGAGAACTTATGGGAATCCTATTAAGAATATATATTTTTTTAGCAACCACATCATCCCAAAAGGAATTGTTCAACCCCTTGGTTTGAAGCATGCTTCATGGCATCTCAACCATAGTTTGGTTCTTTATTTCAGCCATCCATTTTGTTAAGATGTTTAGGTAGTTGTGAGCTACCTCTTGATTCCATTATTATTACAAAATTGTGTGAAAAACCTTGAACAATACTCATCATCATGATGAAACCTTAAACACTTAATTATGTATCCACTTTCATTTTTAAAATAGGATTTAAATCTCTTGAAAACATCTAAAGCATCATATTTAATTTTTTTTAAATGTACCCAACACTTTTTGGTAAAATTATAAATAAAAGTAATAAAATAAGATGACTTACCCAAGATTTTGGTTTATATAGCCACAAATATTATATTGAACTAATTGGAGTGGATGTTGGACCCTTCACACTTTTCCTCTTGGAAACCTCTCTCTAGCATGTGTGCCTTTGGCACATACCTTATAAACTTCTCTATGATCTTCATCTTTGGGCAAATAAAAAACCAACACTTGAGAAGGCAATGAATTCAAACTTTGAAATTTTAAGTGGCAATACCTCAAATGCCATAACCAACTCTTATTTTTAATTATAATATTTGACAAGCTACTACCGTTACCTCCAAAATTCAAAGGAAACATTCAATTGTTTGACATTGGAACAATAGTGAAAAATATGATCTACTATTCTTATCATATATGATACATTTCTTATCATTAAAAAATACTCTTTAATTATTTTCACAAAGCTACCCAACACTTGATAAATAATGCTTAGTATCAAGAGTGTAATAAACATCATAAATTTACTTTTTACCTTCCTTAGTATTTACATCCATTATACCTTTTGCTTCCACATCCAAAAACTTGTTACCGACAAGTTTGATCTTGATCTTGAATTTCTCATCCATAGTAGCAAACAACTCCACGTTTTCTATCATGTGGTTGGAATAGCCAGAATCAAGATACTAAGTCTCTTGAAGAGTCTTTTCAACCATTTCATAGGATAATAACAAGTTTCTTCAAGCATCCTCCTCATTTACATAATTACTCTTTTTGTTTTATTTGAAATTTTTACTCTACATTCTTTTTCAAAATTTCCATACCTTTTTTAGTGGTAACATTGAACATTTATCTTTTCAAATATTCCTCTTCCTCTTTATTTAGTAGTAGGTTTACCTCTTCTTCCTCCTCTTCCTCTTTAAAAAGTTAGATCTTGTCATTTACCTTAACCTTGTCCTTGTCCTTGGTTTCTTGTACTAGCACCATCACTCTCTGAGACTCTTCCCTTTGAGGCAAAAGCCTTCTCTTCACCTTCACCAAATATGTCTCTTAGTCTTTCTACATGTGAAATAAGAGAACCAACAAGATGATCAAACTCAAATGTTGTAAAATTTTTACTCTCTTCAATAATGATGGCAATATGGTTTCATCTTGGTGTTAGAGTTTGTAGCACTTTCTTCACAACTTTTATCTCCATTATTTCTCCAAAAGTGACTATTTTATTAACCACATATTTTACTTTAACATAATATTTACTTACACTTTTAGCCTCGTGTATCCTAAAATTGTCAAACTCTCTCTTCAAGTTCTACAACTTGACCACTATCACTTGATCACTACCTTGGTAAGCCTCTTGAAGAGCATTCCAAGCATCCTTGTAGACTTTGTATTTGTAATCCTTGGAAACAAACTCTTATCTAGAGTTGATTGAATATGGTACAGTTCTAAAGAATTATTTTTCATGCCCTTCTTCTTTGCCTATCTATTATTATTTGAGATAAAAGACCAAATTGGTGGCTCATCATAAACAACCTCAATAATATCCCAAATATCTTTCCTAGTCAACAATGTTCTCATATTAATTTTTTAGTAGTCATAATCTTGCCCACTAAACTTTGAAATAGGAAGGGAGTTATTTTTTGCCATGATCAATAGTTAAAAATATTAGGAACACAAAATCACTCCAACCTAATACCATCTCATCTAGCTCTAATACGCAATGTGAAATCTACTCTTTTACCTAGGAAGGTAAACAACACATACATAAAACTTTTACACATATCTTTCACACAACTAGATGTAATTTTACACATCAACCATTACATTGCATTTTTCACAAAAATCATTACACTACATATTTACACAACAACCATTACATTACAGTTTTATGCAAAAACCATTACACTACATCTTTACACAAAAATCATTACATTGTAATTTTTTTTTTAAGAAAATATTTATTTACTTAACAAAAAAGATACAAAAATCTCTAATCAAAGAGATCAAAATTCTAAAAAATAAAACATGAATGAAAAAGGACCTCATTATTGGAGTCCTCATTATCCTCGCATACCACCCCTTCCCTTTTGCTTCTTGATGATTTGGTGACAATAACCAGGGACTATATTTATTGCCTGATTTGCTAGTGTGTTGGCCTCTTTGTTAAATTCCTGCCTTACATGTTGATAGTATATTTGGCCAATCATCCTACCTAGTCTAATATTGTCTTGAATAATATTCAATTGTAAAGATCTAAAATATTTATTTTTTTTCTATTCCACCATGTAAAATTAAAAAATATATATATTTATTTTTTGTAAGAGTTGTTATTATCAATTTAGAATCCTTGTAAACTATAACTTGAGTGATTATTTTCTTTACCACCAATTTTAGGCCAATTTCGCGTTGTAACGATCCACTCATTACTCAACTCAAAACAACCCAAGAGAGAGTAATTTTTTTTAAGTGCAGAATTTCACAAGCAAAGGTTGCACAAGTAAGGTACACAAGATATTTCCATAATTGCAAACAATGTAAAAGAATACAATATTCATTCGTAAATTATTATAATCAAATACTTCCTCTTTGAGCATTCCATGTAAGATAAAAGTATAGAACATTGCATATATATTCAAATGAAACTCATGTCCATGATTTATTCTAATAAACATCTCATTGAAGTGCAAACATAACTCCAATAACTAGATCTAGAAAGCATCAAATGTAAGATCACAAGAAGATACAACACATCATATATCCTGGGAAACCCTCTTGGGAAAAACCTAAATTTGAAAAATCTATTTTATTTCATAAGTTTAATTGTTTCGATTACAATGACATAAAGCAATTCCATAATTCCTTTTTTCAAATCATCTTTATACAAATGCAAATACATAAGAACCCCATAATTTATTATATCCTGAAAATCATGAATTGCTCATTATATTCATATTAGAAAATTAATGAGGGAACCCCATAATTCTCTCAAGAATGAATTACACATTCAATATTCGAGATGGAAAGTCATATTTATCATTCAATCATTTTGTATATTTCAATAAGAAACCCCAAAATCCCTTCAAGAATAAACTCCATGTTCATTCTTTCCAATTATCAAAAGCTTAGAACTTTCACAGTTCTATCATTAATCACATTTCAAGGAGAATATTCCATACTCTTCTCAAGAATTAGATTCCCTACATATTCTTTCTTGTTCACAACTTTAGAGGATGTATTTATAATTAAATCTCTAAGATTCCTTATTTCAAGCAATCACTTCTAATATAGTTCAAACAAAAACATGAGGGAATCCCATAATTCCCTCAAGAAAAAATTACCCATCTATTATTTCTTAAACATAACTAGAAGGTACTTTTATAAAGAAAATTCCCTTAATTTCCATTCACACAAAAATAACATTTAAAAAAATGGATCAAACATTTGATCTTTCCATAAAATTTTGATCTATAAACCATCCAATTTTTCCACAAAATTGTTTGTAAATATAACATTCAATTTTTCCACAAAACAGAGTTTAGATTTACATTTAATCCTCTATGGGGTGAAGATGGAAGAATTAGTGAATGAAGATAAAGCAGCAACAATAGCGAACGGGGACATCAACCCTAACACCAATGGATCTGAAGGAAGTGGCAGAGTCAACACCGTTCAAGATAGCAAAGATAGAGACACTAATGGTGATGATGACAGAGCTATTGTCATCTTAGGTATTCCAAAAAATGGTGGTCCAAGCCATGGTATAGTGGAAGGAACCATTCCCACTTGGACCAAATGGGAGGAAATTTGTGTAGTGCAAGAGGAATATTCCGGACCAACCACTCTGACTACCACTGGATCTCGCTATCATGGATTTAGCTCAAATATGCAGATCAATGGAACACCTATTTCAGAAGATGCTTGAGATTCTCTATAACCAAGAACGATGAGCAGATCAACGGATCCTATTCGGTCCTATGCAGACATGGTCAATCAAAACTCTTTTTCAAACATAGAGACTAGGATCAAATTGCTTCCCTCCAATGGTAGCCTTGAGATCCCCTATGAAATCATGTCCAGTGTGATTGACCGTAACTCTAACTCGTTGATTGGTAAATTCCTTGGATCGTGGCCCGACATGGAGTCTATCCACAAATGGGCCAATACCTCTTGGCATCCTGTAGGATCCATGGAACTAGTAGCGCTCCCTAGAGGATTCTTCTTAATCTGATTAAACAACCCTGCAGACTCCCGATAGATTCTCACAGGTGGGCCCTGGTTCTTCGGATGAAGAGGTCTTTTCCTCCAAAAATGGGGTGTGGATTTCGACCCATCAACCCAGAATATCAATGTTGCTCCAATTTGGATCCGTCTCCCTGGCCTTCCAATCCAGTTTTGGCATGAATATATCCTTCACAGCATCGCGAGAAGCATCGGGGAGCTGATTTCTTTTGATCCACCTACCAGATCTGGAACCCGCATGACCCAGGCTCACATGTGCATCAATGCCAATCTGGATGCAGTCCTCCCAACTTCTATCAACCTCATATCCAAGGTTTGTTCCTTTTATCAATCTATTGAATACAAAAATAAACCTACATTTTGTAGCCTCTATTCCAAGCAAGGTCACTTAACCTCTCAGTGCCCTTCCAAACCTTCTATCATTGCTCCCCATAAGAGTCACCATCCCCCTAAACCTGGTTGCCCTTCCTTCTTCGAATCCAACCCCACCTTTACTGCTAATCCTTCCTCCTCATTTTCCATAGACCTTCATCAGGATAGGGAACCCTCTAGGCCTCCTCATATGGGTTCCCAACCAGGTCGTGACCTCTCCCCAACCCGTAGTCCATCGATCCTGGTTTCCAACCACTTCTCCCCTCTCTCCATTGTTGACCCTTCCTCTGATCCAACTGAACCTATATTTAATCACCCTTTGCACCATCCACCTTCTCCACCCTCCCCATTGAGCCCCCTTGCCTCCCCTAATAGTCTTCCCCCATACCCTAGCCCTCCATCCACCCATTCCTAGAAGAAATCAATTGTTGATGTGGGCTTCGAGAAAAAGTGAGGCCACCCTTCAGCTCAGGATATCAGGAACAAGGAAGCATTAGATGAAATTGCGAATGGCACTCAACTCACCCTCAGAGGGTCATCCAGGCTCCTGGAGTCTCAGGATCAAAATAGAACCAAACTTCCCCTCCCGCTTAGAAGAGGGAAGTGAACATCTTCAAGAATTTCCAAATGAAGGTCCTCTCATGGAATGTGAGAGGCCTCAATGGATGAAACAAGCAATGCTTAGTTAAGTCCATGAGGAGAGAACATAGACCCACCATTATTTTACTACAGGAAACCAAGCTTGATCCTCAGAGTGTTTCTTGCATTTCTAAATATATTTGGAAGGACTTTGAGTTCTCTTTCAGTCTGGCCAATGGAGCTTCAGGGGGATTGTTGTGCCTGTGGGACCCATCCAAAGTCGATGGAAGAGTGCTATCAATAGCTGAGAGCTATATAAATATCTTGTTTTTCAACAAAGAGGATGGTTTCCATTGGGTCTTGTCCAACATTTATGCTCCTAACTCTCCTTCCAGAAGGATTCTGTTATGGAACTCTCTCAGCCAGCTAAGGGAAGTCTTCTCCTTAGAATCTTGGATGTTGGCTGGAGATTTCAACTCCCCTCTCTTCCCCACAGACAAGAAAGGAGGGTCCCAAATCACTAAGGGTTCCTATGAGCACTTTGCAAACTTTGTTGACAACAATGAACTGATGGATATCAGACTTAGAGGACCAAAATACACTTGGAGCAATCGCAGGAAAGGAGATCAATTGATTCAGATTCACCTCGATCGTGTCCTCATTTCCACCAATGCCATCCCCAAATTTGGTGATGCCATCATGCGCTCTTTGCCCAGGATTGGCTTCGACCACAATCCCCTATTGCTGGATAGTTATCCCCAAGCTTCTACTTTCAAATATCCCTTCAGATTTGAATCCATGTGGCTCCAAGATCCGAACCTTAAGTCTCTGATTTCCCAATGGTGGACTCGACCCTTTCATGGATCCATAGTCTCCCAAGTGAGCAACAAATTGAGACATGTGAAATACAAACTAAAATAGTGGAACAAGGAGGTCTTCGAAAACATCTTCTACAAAAAGCAACAAATTTAGTCCCAGCTCTAAAACATTGAACTCTCAATGCAACATGGAGAACCTGATCCCACTCTCTAGGACTCAGAAAGGATCCTCCTCTCAGACTTCCACAACATCCTCAAAAGCGAAGAAGTCTTTTGGAAACAAAAGTCTAGGGTCACTTGGCTGAAAGAAGGTGATTCAAACACAAAGTTCTTCCATGCCACAACTATGAGACATAGAGGCAACAACAGAATCAAGGAGTTAGTCCAGCAGGATGGTGAGGTAATCATGGACATCTCGAAAATCAAAACCAAGGTAGTTAATTTCTTTGAGGAACTGCTTGGCCCCACTCCAGGTTGCGACCACCGAACCTCTGAGGACCTCCTTCGGAACATCCCCAGGTTAGTAATTGCAGATCAGAACAAATTCTTAATCAAGACCCTCTCCACTGAAGAAATTTGGACCGCTATTTTCTCCATGCAAGGTGGGAAGGCACCTGGCCCGGATGGGTTTCCCCCATATTTTTCCAATGTTTTTGGGACATAGTGGGCCCAGATGTGGTCTCTGCTATCCAACAGATGCAAAGAGATAAGGTGATCCCAGGGGACATCAATTCCACATTTTTAGCTCTCATCCCCAAAGTAAACCAGGCTCGTACCCTCTCTGACTTTCGCCCCATAAGCCTTTGCAATGTCCTCTACAAAATCCTCACCAAAGCCCTGGCAACCAGACTCAAACCCATCCTTCCCTGCATCATAGCTCCGAACCAGGGAAGCTCCGTCCAAGGGAGACAGATCATTGATAACATTATCACCATCCATGAAATCATTCATTCCATTTCCTCAAGTGGTAAGGTTGGCCTTCTTCTGAAACTTGACATGAATAAAGCCTTTGATAGAGTCTCCTGGGATTTCCTATTCTCGGTTCTCCACAGATTCGGTTTCCACCCTGACTGGATTGCTCTTGTCAAGGAATGCATCACTTCTGCTAATTTTTCTATCCTGGTGAACGGTTCCCCAGTAGGCTATTTCAAAAATTTCAAAGGTCTTAGACAAGGAGACCCCCTCTCCCCCTTTTTATTCATCATTGTTGTTGAAGCTCTAGGGAGAGCTCTCAACCATGCATGCTCTGAGGGGATAATTTCTGGCATCAAACTTGCTTCTTCTCTCCAGGCCATCTCTCACCAATAGTTTGTTGATGACACCATTTTAGCCACCTCTGCATCAGTTCCCCAAGCTCAACACATCAAATCCATCTTGCTTTCCTTTGAGGTTGTTGCTAGTCAAAAGGTGAATTTCAACAAAAGCAAAATCTACTTTATCAATACTCCTACGAGACGTCAAGCCCGTATTGCTACCATCCTAGATTGTTCCATTGCTTCTTTCCCTGCCACCTATTTAGGGTTCCCTCTCTTTGAAGGCCATTCCAAAAAATCTTTATGGAACCCTGTCATTGAGCGTATCCAAAAAAAATTGGTCGGTTGGAAAGGGAGCCTCCTCAATCAAGCAGGCAAAGCCACCTTAGTCAAGGCCACTCTGCAAAGCATCCCTGTCTTCTTCCTTTCTATCTTCCAGATCCCTATTGACATGTGCAATCACATTGAGCAACTCCAAAGGAATTTCTTATGGTCAGGATCGGAGACCAAGCAATGGATTCACCTGGTAGCATGGAATCAGGTTTGTTCCAGGAAAGAGCATGGTGGCATTGGACTCTAGAAGGTCCGTAACATGAATCTTGCACTCATAGCCAAGCAAGGTTGGTGCATTCTCACCAATGAAGACTCTCTTTGGGTCTCCATCATCAAATCTAAATACCTATGGCATAATCAAAACTTTTTGGATGACCCCGCTCCCATTCGTGGATCTGTTGTCTGGAACTCCGTCCTCAAAACTAAGCAAATCCTTCAGAAGGGTATTCGGTGGAAGTTGGGAAATGGTGCCAGGATCAAATTCTAGGAAGACCTCTGGCTAGGCAATAGTCCGCTACATAAGTGTGAGAATCTCTTGTGCCTCAAACGTGATTGATGCCCTGTTCAGTTCTAAGGTATGTAATTTTTCCTTCCTAATAGCCACTCTTGGAAACCTTTACCTATTGACATCCTCAATGATGAGTAGAAGCAAGCCTCTACTGACCTTTCGAACTTACTACACCTTTGTGTCATTCCTTCCTCTCCTGTGGAAGACTCCATCCTCTAGGCTCCCAACTCCAATGGTCTCTTCTCCGTCAAGTCTGCCTATGCCCTCACTGAGAACCCTGGCCCTCCCTGGTTCCCTTCCAAGCTCATCTGGAAACCCCATCTTAACCCTAAGGTAAATTTTTTCCTCTGGCTTGTCGTCCAAGATAGGATCCTCACCATCCCGAACCTCCATCGCCGTGGCTTTTCTCTTCCCAACCGTTGTTATCTCTGCCACATGGACTGCAATTCTACCCAGCACATCTTTTTATCTTGCCCTTTCTCCCAATCCATTCGCTCATCCCTGTTCTCCTCTATTGGCATCTCCTGGGTCCCGCCTACCCTATTGAGTGATCTTTGTGTCCAGTGGCCTAACCCTTTCAGAGGCCATCGCCTGAAGACTTTTTGGTCTTTCTACCTTCCCCACCTCCTGTGGGAGATACGTAATGCTCATGCCTTCAAGGACTCCATTCATAATGAAAAGTATGTTCTATCCAGAATCATGGTTGCAGCTACTGAGAATGTGTCCATCACTCATGATGATGATGATCCTGAGCCAAGATCTGAAGCTCTTCTAGCCTCTTCCCTCAAGATCCCCAAGGGCATTCACATCCATGTTTCTCCCAGGATAGACCGCTCCCTTGTCAAATGGACCCCTCTCCCCTCAAGGTTCCTCAAGCTAAACTTTTATGGAGCGGCCAAAGGTAATCCTGGGGTAGTGGGGGTAGGTGGCATCATCAGGGACCATTCAAGAAGCATCATCTTAGCCTATGCTGAGAACTTGGGCCACAATTCTAGCCACTTCATCGAGGCTAGAGCTCTTTATCAAGGTGTTGTTCTCCTCCATAGTTTGTAGGCCCCCAATGTCCTAGTGGAAGGGGACTCAAAGAACATCATCAACTACCTAACAACGAAAACTCTCCCAGCTTGGGGAAAACCCCAAAAAAAAAAAAAAAAAAAAAAAAAAAAAATTTTTTTTTCAAAAAAAAAAAAAAACAAAAAAAAAAAGGGGGGGGAAGAAACGCCGCCCAACAAAAAAAAAAAAAGAAAAAAAAAAAAAAACACCCCCCCGGGGGGGGAACACCCCCCCCCACCATAATAATAAAAAAAAAAAAAAAAAAAAAAAAAAAAAAAAAAAAGTCGCGGGGAGAAAAAAAAAAATTACCTCATTGGTTCCAAGCTCATTTTCATCTTAGCTTTTTGATTGGTCATTTTTTGCATAGCATGGCAGATTATTCCTATTGCCTCCAACTGGATGTTTGCTTGAGTGGTCAACCCTCGCACAGTAAGGTACCTCATATACATTGCATCCAGCTGGACCCTTTCCCTCATCGATAGGTCAAAGGGGCCCACACCATCTCCAATGGGCTTATTGATCACATGTTCAATAAGTGGTTTCTCATGTATAGTGGCTTCTACGAGAATGACATCACAACTTTTTCCAAGACATGGCCAAATCCATTTCTCAGCAAAGTGAGCCCTTGGAATTACACCATGCCAATTTTTTCTTCGTCTGTGTTCAAAATGTGTGCCCAGACTCTTGACATTAGCGGTAAGTTTTTCATCCTCATCATTGGGACTCTCAACCAGATTTTGAGTAATCATTTTTTGGCCATGTCATCTAATTCCCACTCATCTAGCTCCGATTTGGTCATCACTCCAGTTTCGAGGATATCTGGTTTTCCTATTTTGTTTCTTATCTTCAACCAAAGCACACTGACTTATCACCGCTCAAATTTAACCTTGGTGAGTTGGTTCATGTGCATTTCCAGTCTAGTGCTCCTATCGAGTATCCTTTGTTAGAAGGATTTCCTTGATACTAGCAGTCCCTTGGCCCTCGTTATCGTTAACCATTTCAAGCGCCTTTGCCATATGCCCCTGTCCAACAAGGATAGTTATCTCCATCACCAAAATCTGACCTGGAATACCCCATTCATCGGCCTTGGTGTCATCCACACCCATCTCCATATGTTCCACACCCTTGTTCGATGTACCTTTTCACCCATGCCTATGGTTCTTCGCTTGATTTGGATGACGTGGGCCATGAGTCACCCCGTGTTTTGATGCCTTCTAGGTCTTTCCACTAGCCTCATTACCACCCTCACATTTCTTTTGGCTTTTCATCTTCACCACCTTTCCTTCCCTGAGCCTCTTTCACCTACTCTACGTAAGTCTCCTACCATGGTCGAAATCGAACCATCCTCCCTTCAGCTTACCCCTTTGGTTGAAGATATTTTTAGAGACCATGGCCTCCTCAATTTTTTGTAGCTGTTTAATGGAAATGAATCGGACTTGTCATTGGACTTCGTTCGCACGTGGAATGGAGGACATGTTGTCCTCAGAGGCTTGGGTTTCACTATCACGATGGATTTACTAGCCGAAATCATTGGCCTTCCCAATGATAGAGAAATTATCAACCATGAGAAGCATTCTCTCCAAGGGGAATTGGCCCTCTTTAGGGATAGAGGAGAGTCCTTGGGCAAGGAGAAAGGGGGCATTGTGAGAGAGATGTTGTCGAAGCTGTGGGACACTATCATGGTCACTATTCTTTAGTACTTCACCCTTGACAGCCCTGGTGCAATTCTGAGAAGCTTTCATCTAGATTTTCTGAACCACCTTCGAGGGAAAAAAATGATCAATATTCTCGAGTACATGTTCAGGTCAGTGGAAAGGTCAGTACTGAACGTCAAATAGGGAATTTCCTCTTCTCCCCTTCATTAGGACCTCCACCTTGTCCTCTTCAACCACGTTGTCACTGAGCAAAATCAGAGAGCTGTTGGCCCTGTCGACCCTGCTCTCATAGCTGGTGGTCCTGCTAACATTGGTGGGGAAGTTGGGGGAGACGTTCCAGTGTCTCCTCCTCCCAACTGTACTTTGGGGCCTATGACCAGAGTGGAGGATACCCCTAGTTCTTAGAAGTTTAAGCCTCGATGCTACCCCCTTCGAGCCAAGGTGGGTTGCAGCAAATGTAAAGCTCCTTTGATCATCGACGAAGTCTCAGATGATTCCTTATCATTCCAAGTCAAGAAGGATAATCCGGCCAAAATATCTATCCCCACCGAGGGTACTTCTGCTCAAGCATCGATGTTGTTCTCATGGGTAACCAATTACCCCACTCTCTCAGATCGTGGGCATCTCTAGGAAATTCAGGATCTTCTCAAGGCTCTCGGGCGGGTGGCTAAGATAGTTTCTTCTCTCTTGGCTCAGGTGGATACCCTCCTAGAAGAATACAAGGACCAATACAAAATCCTCGAGGAGTTCAAAAACTTGGTGGGAGTAGGCACCGCAGATAACAACCAAGGGTCGAACAGTGCTAATGCCTAATCGGGCATCCTAGGTTGGGTTTGCTTCGGGAAGGTCTGGTTTTTGTTGTTTCCTACCCCTGCGTGGGTATTTCTTCTGGTTTTGCTGGCTCTACCCTTGCGTGGGCTTGTTTCATATTTTTTTGTTTGTCTTGTTATGGATCTCCTAAGGTGTGTTAGGCTTCTCCTGGGCTCTCAACCAGGGTTGGTGCTCCTATTCCTTTTTGCCTCTATGGAGATTTTTGTAATGGTTTTCTTTCTGTAAAAGGTTACGGGATCCTTTCAAAACCCCTTTTACCAATAAAAAATATATTTCCACAAAACATTCCTTTAACTAGCATTCAATTTTTCCACAAAACATTCCTTCAACTAGCATTCAATTTTTCCATAAAATTATCCTAGCTAACATATAATTTCTCCACAAAATTGCTCTAAAGTTTTCCTACAAATTTTCTACCAAATTGAATTACAAAATTTCCACAAAATTGTTTCACAATAATATTTAATTTCTCCACAAAATTGTCCTATAGTTAACCTACAATTTCTCCACAAAATTATCCTATAGTTAGCCTACAATTTCTCCACAAAATTTTTCTATAATTCCCCTACAAGGTTTACCTTTTTTAAACACCCAATTTGATCAAATTTCCATTTTGAGTTTGCTCTATCGTTTCTTTCATTGCAAAATAGTTTGTCTCATTTAGTCTCCAAAAACTAAGGTTTAAATTTGCAAAAAGGAAATATTCCATTTGAGCCTATTTCTTCAAAAATAAAAGGTTTACAAATATTCAAAAAGGTGATAAAATATGGTCAGTATAATTCAATAGTCAATCCTAGTCAATTTGATTTCCACACTGGACAACAATTCAAACAATCAACAAGGTATCCACCACCGTTGCTCAGTATTGGCCTCAACCAAGCAAGGCCTACCCTAACTATATTCTATCCTCGTAAGATCCTAACCACCAACCTATGGTCATGTTAATAGGGGTGATTTCCCCTATTTTAACCTCTAAAATGCTCCAACAGGGAGCATGCAGGATAAATCCCACATGTGGATTTAAAAGGATTTTGGTTCAAATCACTCCTAGGCAACCAAGCATACAATCAGGAACAATCAACCATCTAAGACCAACAACCAACCACTCACAGAACTCCATGTGGTAGAAAAATATGAGTCATCTAGTGGTTCTAACACTAAAAACAACCATCTAAAGCTATCTAAGTGTCCAAAGTGCCCTCAACTGGTGTGTAGTGGCCCCTGCTCAATGGTCACCTTGACCATCGAGTGGTGGTCACTTCCATAAGGGAAGATTATTCCTTTATAAACCCCACTCTATTCCTTGTACTGGAAATGTGAGATAATACATCCCATATAAAAAAAAAAGAAGTTACCAATCACACGCATCTAATATGGCAACCAAACCCAAGCAAACACATGGTAGGATCTAAGTAATGATCAACAAGTCAAAGGACTTCATGGGAGGTTTGAATGGTGCGAAGTGACCACCAAGTTGCATATTCCCTAACCACCACTTGGTGGTTGAGTGTTTATGGAATCCTTCCTCCCTATAAATTATAATCAAGCTTGAGCATATCCCATATGGAATATTGCTCAAGGAGGGCATTCAAGCCTTCCACCTGAACGAGATTGAGTGTGAACCAACATGATTCAACTACTCAAGGATCGACACACGAAGGTCTTAGACATCACAAGAAGGCTCTCAAGCTCCATTAAAAGGATCTAAAACACCACAAATGGGGAACTTTAAGCATAGTGAACTTGCCATGAAGGTTTCTACAACCCGATCCAGCAAATAAATCAATATAGCACAGGGAGGCTCTGCTTGAGTGACTGTATTAGGGAGGCTTAAAGCATAAATTAGGTGATTAATAGGTAACACCATACCACAAATATAGCAATTAATTAATCCCAAGTTTTAATGATTATAAAGGTAATAATTTCAAGATGATCACCCTCCCAAAAAAGGTGATTTGAATCAAAATAGAGGTCTAAAATGAACAAGTAAAATTCATTAAAAACAAGGAAAGAGAAGTCTAAAACAACCTCTTTCATACACAAGCTGAATCAAAAATTCACATGCCTCTATCTAAACAATCACAGAGGGGATTTAAGGTTTTAAGTTTTAGTCTCGCTATAGAACAGGTCATCTTAGGTTGATTACATATAGGCATATCATCAATCAATGACAAAGGAGCTCAAGAAAGCAAGGCATAAGCAATTCTAACCATCACCTAAAATGGAAGCAAATAAGAATATTAAGCAAAGTATAAAGATGTTTACTGTATGCTTATTCCAACAACATAGAGCAAAATAAAATGAAATAATACTTAATAAGGGATAGATTCAACCTAATACTCTTGAAGGGTTGAACTCCTTCCTCCTTGCAACCTTCTAGCCTTCTCCTCATGCTTGTCTCCCTAAACTAAGCCCATTTAGGCTCATTTAAATATATATTTCCCCGATAAAGCAGGTTGCCTTCAAATAAACTACTAATTTCCCCCATGCTAGGAAGAGACAAGATAAATATTATAAAATAAAAAAGTAGAGATAAGGTGATCCATCCCTTTGTTTCTTGCCTCCTTCTCAAGAACATTGATAAATTTAAAACTATTAAAGAAGAAAAAGGGGAATTTCTTTAAAAATTAACCACCATGAAGCAACCATAGAGAAGGATGAATAATCCTCTAATTTAATAAAATAATCATTATATTATTAAATTATCTTAGTGCTCTTTTGGTCCAATCAAAATTAGACATATTTTGTGAAGACAAAAATCACCTAATTGCATTCCAAAACCTACCAAATCAATGAGGTAACATGCAATTAGATTAATTAAACCATATTTAATTGATTTGCTTTTATTTTTTCCAAAACATATTTCCTAAAATATATATTTCACAAAAGCATCAATTTACTTCACAAAATATTACAAAACTAAGAATTAGGTCCTAGTTCATCATGTAAAAGGGTCCTTCCAAGGCAGTTCATGACACACATCTAATAGCCTCTTTCACATTGTTAGATGTTGTTTCCAAGCTGATCATGTATTTGAGTAGGATATCATGGGGTCCTATAAGAATTAGTTTCCCTACTGCTACTTGATCGATGTTGGACTTGAAGGCACCATCAAAGAAGAGCATCAAAAAATATGTATCGGGAAAAAAATTGTTTGCACTGTAGCCTCTCTATGTCAGGAAAGCTTGAAGATTAAGTTGGTAGATCATTCTTCTTTTTGTGGGTGATAAATATTCTTCATACTATAGTTGATAGAAACTATATTTGACATTTAGGACTAATTCTTATTTCATCCTTCGTATTAGAGTTGTTTTGTCCTTACCTTTACCTTAAAAAATCCTTTGGTTTCTTTCCAACTAGATGTGGCAAATGATAAAATATGGTATAGAGTTCCATAGATATTTTAGGAGGGGTTTACCTGCTAGTTTACCTTTATATTCTTTGTTCCACTTGGTGAAACATGTATCCATGGTTAACCTTCTAGAGAAGAAAATGCTAAGATTTTGGTTATACCTAACCAAATTGAAATTGAATTTGGGTATTCAAACAAAATATGGAAAATTATTTCACTGATCTACTTGCACCTGTAACAAACATGAGATCATGTTATACTCCTCTTTTGCATAACATTTTATTTTGAGATACTAGCTAGTTGAATACTTGTAGTTTAGGTGGTGCTTTATTTTTCCACACTATCGATAGTTTTTATTAGCAGGTCCAATATACTGATGTTGGACTCCTAGATGCACCGAGTACTCTCCATTACTGTTGATGCTATCCCAAATAAGTTTTTCTAGCATCATGGGATGAAGAGATATAATAATAACCACATGGGACTTAAAATAATCCCAATATCCTTGAATATAATATGGAATAGGAGGGAAAATCTAGTACAAATTTTTTGAGGTCCAATAAAACAAGTCACCTAATTTGAGTATTCTTTAGATTTCCAAGTGATTATGCAATTTGATTAAATATCTCTCTCTTAATGCTAGATTTCCTAGGATCGAGTTCTTCCATAGATTAATTGACTTACCATCTCTCAGTAGCCAAGAAATTATACCTTCTATTATGATTTTTACAACCACTATATGTTTTCAAACCAATGAGGCTCTGAGAATTTTGTCTATATGTTTGAGCATTTGAATATCTATCTTATTATTTACATACTTGTTGACTAGTATGCGCTGCCATGTTCGATTGTGTTTAAGCATGTTCCAGAGAAATTTTCCTCCTAGTGCTTTTGAAACTATATCCATTTTTCTAATTTCTAGTCCTCCTTAAATTTTACTGTTGGTGACCATCTCCCAATTGATCAAGTGAAACTTTTTCTTTTTGATTGCCTACCTCCTTGTTATAGGAATTTGCATATGATTCCATTTTCCTTTTGCAAAATAAACTTGGGAGCATGATATACTAATAGTTGGTAGATTGGAAGAGAAGCTAACATTGATTTGATCAATATTGCCCTTCATGCAAGATTGAGCCAACTACTATTGTAAATCTATATCCTCCTAACCATCTTGTCTAATATTAAGGTCTAGCAGTTTGAGGCTTTCATATGGAAGCTCATGGAAACTCCTAGATATTTGAAGTATTTTTATATGCTATACCATGAAGAACACAAGCTTATACTGAGAGGGGGGTGAACAGTATAAGATAAAACTTTTCTCTTTTCTTTCCAAAGCAATAACTTCAAATAATATCAATGCAATAATGAAACAATGCACAAATCACCATACACATAAGAGACAAATATTTTACGTGGAAACACCCTCTTGGGAGAAAACCATGGCAAAATATTGCTTATATATTTCTTCAATAAATTTCGTGGGCACCAACCCACAGGAGACACCAATCCCCTATACAAGTTTGTGGACACCAATCCACAGGAGACACCAATCCCCTATACAAGTTTATGGACACCAATCCACAAGAGACACCAATCCCCTATACAAGTTTATGGACACCAATCCACAGGAGACACCAATATCCTTGCTCAAGTTTATGAACACAAACCCATAGGAGACACCAATCCCCTTGCTCAAATCTGCTCCAAAACCTGCTCATAAAACCTACTCAAATATGCTCCAAAACCTGCTCACAAAACCTGCTCAAATCTGCTCCAAAACCTACTCACAAAACCTACTCAAATCTACTCACAAAACCTGCTCAAATCTGCTCCAAAACCTGCTCACATCTTGCACAGAAAAATGATGATCTTCCTCTTGCATGTGCTTTTCTAATCTGGTCAATAATTCCCTTCTTTTCTTCTTGATTTAAATATCAAATCAACCACTTTTAAACCCTTATAACTTCTTTCAAAACATACACAATAAACCTTAAAAATAACTCCTTATATCTCCCTTTTAAAACTTACAATATAAAGCTTTATTTTAACAACATTTCTTGTATATCTCTTTTTATGATTTGCAAAGAATAGAACCTTATACTAACAACTTCTCCCTTTGCAAAAATGAAATCACAACATTACACCTTATATCTCCCCTTTTATAATTTGCAAAAATCAAATCACAGCATTACACCTTATATTTCCCCTTTTATAATTTGCAAAAATCAAATCACAATACTATGCCTTATATCTCCCCTTTTATCATTTGCAAAAATCAAATCCCAATACTATGCCTTATATCTCCCCTTTTATCAAATTTAATAAAACAAAATTTATAAATACCTTGCACAATCACGGATGGGATTTGATCCCTTGACCTCTAGAAGCGCAGTGCCCTAACTTGGGCTAGTGACCAGTTGTGCTAACGCAACACATGAAACCAAAAGGTGTAAAACAATATTTAATTCCTTCGGTGCTCTATTTTCAATTCTTCAACAAAATGACATCGAAGAGATTCGACCCCTTAACCTCCTACATAGCAACGCTCCACACAAGCTAGGCAACCAACTGGGCTACCCCAACGGATGGAACCAAAGGTGCAAAAACAATATTTAAATCCTTCGTAGCTCTATCTTCAACTCTTTAGAAAAATGGCATCGAAGAGATTCGACCCCTTAACCTCTTGCAACACAGCACCCTAGCGTGAGCTAGGCTACCGACTGGTCTAACCACTCGGTTGAGATAGAAGTGGCACGAACCAATATTTAAAGTTTTCTTTATGTTGCAATGTTGCCAAAACCTATGCTCCTCTCCTCCCTCCTTCTCGCTACCACTCTTCGCTCGATCGATATTATTCGAATTGCATTGTATTTTCCAAAGTGAATTTAGGGCTTATATTTATATGCTTTTTATGCACGCCCAACGAAGTTGGCCCAAAATTTTTGAATATTTGAATTTTCAACCTTTTGCATGGTTGGCCCATAATATTTAAATTTAATTCCTTTTGCATGGTGCTCTTAAGGAGGTTGCCCAACATTTAAATATTTAAACTATATTTAAATCCTTTGATTTAAATATAAACCTCCCACTTTAATATTTAAATATTATTTAAATATTAAAGCATATTAAATCACCTTTGAAGATATTTGCCTTGAACATTAATGACAACTCAATATTTCATCCTTGAAGATATTTTTACCTTTGACATCAATGACAACTCAATATTTCCAACAATCTCCCCCTTTGTCATTGATGGCAACCCTACAATGAAACTGACCTTTACTGAATAGGATCACAAGTTGCTCCCCTGACTAGTTGCTCCCCCTTACTAAAAACTCTCCCCCTTTGACATCAATGGCAAAGGCTCCTTGGGGCTTGTAAGATAAGTCACTTGACAATGCCCCCCACTCCCTACTCTTCTTTGAGATGTTCAATTATGATATGGGAGTGAAATTACTCCCAACTTACTTTTGAGATACTCAAAGGTCTCCTTTGGAAGTGGCTTGGTAAAGATGTCAGCAATTTATTCCTTTGTAGCAATGTATTCCAACTTGACTTGTTGATTAGTCACTTGCTCTCTCAAAAAGTGATACTTGATCGAAATGTGCTTGGTCCTTGAATGCATCACCGGATTCTTTGAAATATTGATCGCACTTGTATTATCACAAAGTATGGAGATAGGATGATCATGCTCTACTTTGAAATTTCTTAAGGTTTGTTTCATCCATAAAACCTGAGTGCAACAAGTAGTTGTTGCAATGTACTCTACCTCTGTAGTAGATAAGGACACTGATGCTTGTTTTTTACTTAGCCAAGAGACCAAACAGTCTCCAAGAAAAAATGCTCCTCCACTTGTGCTTTTCCTGTCATCCACACTACCTGCCCAATCCGCATCTATATATGTAGTGAGAGTGAAATTATCACATCTGGGATACCACAGTCCAAAATCCATAGTTCCTTTCAGATACTTGAGGATTCTTTTTACTACTTGTACATGTGTTTCCTTTGGTGCAACTTGAAATCTTGCCACCAATCTGATTGCCTGCATTATATCTAGCCTTGTAGTTGTGACATATAGTAAACTTCCAATCATGGATCTATACAAGGTTTGATTAGCCTCAGGAGACTCATCATATTTACTTAACTTACATCCTATAACCATGGGGGTACTCATAGGATTGCAATCCTCCATCCTAAATTTTTTCAACATTTCTTTTACATACTTGGTTTGAGAGAGAAATATACCTTTATCTTACTGTGAGATTTGCAAACCAAGAAAGAAGGATAGCTCACCAAGCATTGACATCTCAAATTCACTTTGCATACATTTTGCAAATTTCTGACACATCTTGTTGTTACTACCTCCAAAAATGATGTCGTCCACATAGACTACTATAATTAACTGATCATTTCCTTCATTTTTGATGTATAGATTGCTATCAGCTATACCTTTTTTGAAACCTTGTTCTTGGAGATATTTATCCAACCTTGAGTACCAAGCCCTAGGGGCTTGCTTTAGTCCATAGAGAGCCTTCTTCAATTTGCACACATAATCTGGCTTGTCTGTTAGGCTGAAACCATCTGGTTGCTCTATGTAGACTTCTTCTTCTAGGTAACCATTAAGAAATGCTGATTTTACATCCATTTGGTACACTTTGAAGTTTTTGAAGCTTGAGAAGGCCAAGAACATTCTTATGGCCTCAAGATGAGCAACAGGAGCAAATGTCTCTTCAAAATCAATTCCCTCTACTTGTGCATAGCCTTTGCACACAAGTCTTGCTTTGTTTCTGACAACCTGACCATCTTCATTCAACTTATTTCTGTAGACCCATTTGGTGCCAATTACATTCTTGTCTTTTGGATGTGGGACAAGTTCCCAAGTCTCACTTTTCTCTATTTGATCTAACTCTTCTTCCATTGCCTCAATCCAATATTTATCTTCACTTGCTTCATTGAAATTCTTTGGCTCAACTTTAGATAGCAAAGAGAAGTTGGCATGTTCACCTATTCCTATTATTTTCCTTCTTGTTTGTCTCTCATCTAGATTCCCAATAATCATATTTTTAGGATGGTTCTTTTGCACATACCTGGATGGTGTCTTAGGTGGTGCCTTTCTTGATATTGTCTCATCTTCTTCAGTTTCTTCACCTTCTTCTTTGCAACTTTCTCCTTCTTGATACACAATCTCTTGAGTTGGTTCTCTTAGATCTATTTCTTCATCAACTCTTACATTTGCACTTTCCACAATTGTATGTGATCTTTTATTGTAGCATCTATAAGCTTTGCTCTTAGTGGAGTATCCAAGGAAGATACCCTCATCACACCTAGAATCAAACTTGCCCAAATTTTTCTCTTCTCGTCTAATGTAGCATTTGCTTCCAAAAATTTTGAAGTACTTCATAGTAGCTGGTCTTCCCTTCCAAAGCTCATATGGGGTTTTGTGGTGATTTACTCTTACTTGAGCTCTATTGATGATATAAATAGTTGTATGAATTACCTCTCTCCAAAAAGCATCAGAAATCTTAGACTCATTTAGCATAGCCCTGGCCATACCTTGAACAGTCCTGTTCTTTCTTTCAACTACACCATTCTGTTGTGGAGTTCTTGCTACTGAGTATTGTCTCTTGATTCCATGTTGTTCACAGAATTCTACAAATTCATTTGAGGTGAATTCACCTCCTCTATCTGATCTTAGACACTTGATATTTTTGCCTGTTTCATTTTCTACAAGTGCCTTGAATGCCTTGAATCTTTCAAATGCTTCTAATTTTTCTCTCAAGAATGTTACCCAAGTCATTCTAGAATAATCATCAATAAACAACATGAAATAATTCTCACCTTGTAAACTCTTTGTCCTTGTAGGTCCACATAGATCGGTGTGAATTAGCTCCAAAGGCTTGGATGAAGAAAACTCCTTTGATTTGAAACTTGATCTTGTTTGCTTACCATGCTGGCATTGTGTACAAATTGTGCTTGGGGGTTTTGCTATCTTGGGAAAATATCTGACTGCCTGTTTGTTGCTTATTTTCACTATGTTGTCGAAGTTCAGGTGGCCCATTCTCCTATGCCATAACCAGCTCTCATCCTCTTGTGATAAAAAATATTTTTCTCCCTTAATTTCGCTCAACATGTAGAGATTGTTTGTAGTTCTACTAGCATCTGCAATAAGCTTTCCTATCTTGGATTTCCTGATCTCACATCCATTTGGGTGAAATGTGAGTGTGTGCCCTTGATCACATAGTTGACTTACACTTAGTAGATTGTGCTTTAACCCTTCAACATATAACACATTCTCTATCCTTGATCTTCCATTATCCAGACTCAAGGTTCCTTTTCCAACAATTTTGGCAGAAGCATTATCACCAAATTTCACTGTGCCTCCATTTATTTCCTTGAGAGAGAGAAATTTTCTTTTATCACCTATCATATGGCTTGAACAACCACTATCAATGTACCACTGATTTCCTTCATTTTGCACATGAAGAGTCATTTGTACCAACATAGATTTTTCCTTTTCTTGTTCCTTTTCTTTTTCCTTTTCTTGAGCAGTTTGACCTTCCTCTTTCTTGCTTGATTTTGGAAGTTTAGAAAACATTGTTCTACACCATTTGGATTTATGCCCAAAATTATTACATTTATAACAAATGATATTGTAATCCATGAGAGGTGCAAATGAATTGAAATTTCTTTTGGTGAAACCATAATCATTCTTAGCACGAACCCTACAATTTACAACTTTATGACCAAATTGATTGCATGAAAAACAATAACCATGGAAGAAATATTGAAACCTATTTGATTGCCTTGGAGGATATGGTCACATGGTTCTCTCATTGTTGTTTCTATGATTGACTTTGGTCCATGATGAATCTTTGTTTTCCTCCTTCTTGATGCTTCCACTTCTCAATGCATTAGCATAGGTTTTAGGCTCTTCTTTACTTATTTTCTTTGATGCCTCTATTTCTTTTGAGCTTGATTCCCCCTTTTGTTTCTTTTGTCCTTCTTCAAACCCAAGTCCAATATTTATAACTGAATATCTTTATGCTTTGATAATGTCACCCATGATTTTTGAGCTTTTCTCAAACCCATGTAGCTTATCATTAGATTCTTCCACTTCCATCCTTAGAGAGACAACTTTATGTTCCAGTTTTTCACATTCCAACTCTTTTGCCTTTAATTGCTCAACCATACCTTCTTCAATTCACCTTGCCTCTTCGATTTTAACTTTCAAGTCAATGAGTTCTTGCAACAACTTTACCTTTGTCTTCTCATCCTCTTGTACTTGAGTCTTCAATATTGAGTTCTTCTTTCTAAGCCTTTTCAATTCTTCAAGAGCAATGACAAGTTCCTCTTCTATGTCAACCATGGCTTCTTCTTCATTTTCTGAATCTTTCTCTTCTTCTTGGTTTTTGACAATAGGAGCATCTTCTTTCTCTTCTATGCTTATTATGGCTTCTTTTTCATTTTCTGGATTTTTCTTCTTTTCTTGGATTTCAACAATAGGAGTATTTTATTTCACCTCCATGGCCATGTGTGTTCTTGTAAGATCTTCCTTCAAGTTGTTTAGGATTTTATGAAGGAACCTGCTCTGATACCAATTGAAGAACACAAGCTTATACTGAGAGGGGGGGTGAACAATATAAGATAAAACTTTTCTCTTTTCTTTCCAAAGCAATAACTTCAAATAATATCAATGCAATAATGAAATAATGCACAAATCACCATACACATAAGAGATAAATATTTTACGTGGAAACACCCTCTCGGGAGAAAACCACGAAAAAATATTGCTTATATATTTCTTCAATAAATTTCTTGGGCACCAACCCACAGGAGACACCAATCCCCTATACAAGTTTATGGACACCAATCCACAGGAGACACCAATCCCCTATACAATTTTATGGACACCAATCCATAGGAGACACCAATCCCCTTGCTCAATTTCGTGGGCACCAACCCATAGGAGACACCAATCCCCTTGCTCAAATCTGCTCTAAAACCTGCTCATAAAACCTACTCAAATATGCTCCAAAACCTACTCACAAAACCTACTCAAATCTTTAATTCCTTTTACATGGTGCTCTTAAGGCGGTTTGCCCAATATTTAAAATTTAAATATTTAAACTATATTTAAATCCTTTGATTAAATATAGACCTCCCAATTTAATATTTAAATATTATTTAAGTATTAAAGCATATAAAATCACCTTTGAAGATATCTTCCTTGAACATTAATGACAACTCAATATTTCTTCCTTGAAGATATTCCTACCTTTAACATCAATGACAACTCAATATTTCCAATAGACCAAAATCCTAGGATAATGCAAAAGAGTTCAACTCTTATTGCTACAACATTTTGTGTATATAACTGACTTTTTTGTGTTGGCAATTTTGGGTACCTTGAGTACATTGCTTTTGCCTAAGTTTAATTGTTGTCATTGATGTCAAGGAGCTATTGGTAGATGTTGTTTTTGATGTCAAGGAACTTTTGGAGCAACTTGTTTTTATGTCCAAGGATGTGTTTTTTGTTGAAGGTTTCAGTTGGTCAGTAAGTCTCCAAGAAGATCAGAGTAGCCCAGTTGTCAAAAATCCAGAAAAATATTAAGTAGAATAAGTTTGCAGGCTTCTGGAAAAACTGTCACGATTTCACGACATGTTTGAGGAGAGAGAAAGTCATGATTTCGTGACATGGTTGAGGAGAGAGAAATTTTGGCCAAAACTGTCATGATTTCACGACATGCAGGAAGGCAGAGGCAAAGCAAGAAAAAGTGTCATGATTTCACGACATGTTTGAGGAGAGAGAAAGTTTGGCCAAAACTGTCGTGATTTCGCGACATGTAGGAAGGCAGAAGCATAGCGGGCAGAAAGTGTCACGATTTTGTGACAAGTTTCGAAGAAGTCGTATGGATGCAGGAAGTGTCGCGATTTCGTGACATGTTCCAGTTTCACGAGCAGTTGGCAAGAGAAATCCTAAGGCAGCGAAAGCGTCACGATTTCGCGACATGTTTCATTTTCGCTGGTGCAAATCAAGAAAAGAATGAAGGAGCAAGAGGTGTCACAATTTTGCGACAGTATTGCTGATGACGTCAGCAAAAGGCAAAGGTGTCGTGATTTCGTGACAGTTGCGGAGAAGAAAGCGTTGAGGTCCAAAGCGTCGTGATTTCACGACCAAAACCATGATGACATCAGCGAAAGCTATAGCATCGCAATTTCGTGACAGCAACATAGAAGGCAGTGAAGTCTAGAACGTCACGATTTCGTGACAAAGTTAACGATGACATCAGCAAAGGCTGTAGTGTAGCAATTTTGCGATAGTGTTGTTGATGACGTCAGCAAAAGGCAAAGGTGTCACGATTTCACGATAGTTGCGGAGAAGAAAGCGTTGAGGTCCAGAGCATCGTGATTTCACGACCAAAACCATGATGACGTCAACGAAAGCTGTAGCGTCGTGATTTCGTGACAGCAACATAGAAGAAGGCAGTGAAGTCTAGAACGTCACAATTTCATGACAAGGTTAACAATGATGTCAGCAAAGGCTGTAGTGTAGCAATTTCGTGACAACAAACCCAAGAAGGTGTTCGACGGACCAAGGCGTAGCGATATCACGACAAGATACATGGTGACGTCAGCGAAGGCTGTAGTGTCGCGATTTCACGATAGCAAATCAAAGAAGGCGCTCGACAGGAGTAGTGTCACGATTTTGTGACAGCGTGTAATGCAAGGTGTATGGCAGACCAAGGTGTAGCGATATCACGACATGTTTGAGTGTCACGCGAGAAAAGCCACAGAATTGCAGAAGCATTTGAAGTTGACGAAGTTAACCTTTTTCGACAAAGTAAAGTCTTATAGCCGATGTGGTGGTAGATTGAACAGTCGACTAAATATCAAAGATTTCATCTTAAGATTGTGAGTATTAAAGGAAGACTACTTGAGCATTTTGGAGGAAGTTTGAAGTGTGCGTTTGTAATGTGATCTGCGCAAGTACAGTGCGGGAGATAAGTTCGATCGACAAAGAAGCTGAGTGTGCAAAGTCTTGCTACTGTGGTTGCACAGAGAGTGAAGACAGTACTACGGTGGATGCGCAAAGGGATAGAAAGTGTTGGAGTTGTGACATTCGAAGACAGTGTGCAAAGGTGAAGGGTTCGACAGTCGAAGTGTCGTGTAATGCTGCGTGTTGTTGTAATTGCACAAAGAGGGAAGACAGTTCTATGGTGGATGCGCAAAGGAGCAGAAAGTGTTGTTGTTGTAACATTCAAAGACAACACGGAGAATTGAAGTGTTCAACAGCCGAAGTGCTGTGTACTGCTGTAACTACGTAGAACTGTGCGAAAGTTGGGTTCGACCAAACATGATTGTAATAGAACAGTAAAGACTTGGAGGTAGCTTTGAGAAAGCATTTGAAGAGCTTGTGAACTATTCTTCTCTCACAAATTTGAGGACCAGATCGAGGACAAAATTTGAGGACCAGATCGAGGACAGAATTTGAGGCAGAAAGAGGACATTTGTGCTAGATCGAAGGACTACGTTCAGTGCAAATTCGAGGATCAATTTTGCAGTGACAGAGTTGAGGACAGAGATCTCCAGCCAGAGCAGGGAAGACAGGTGTCTTCTGTGGAAGGAGTTCCACTTGCTAAGGGTAAAAGAGATAGAGGTTCTCTAGAGGATCACTAGCAAAGTTGAATTAGGGGAAGGTGTCTCCTTTGAGCTGAGGCTCATAAACATTGTAATCGGGAAGGATTCCCAGAGGTTTGATATAACTTTTAGAAGAAAAGTTTTTATTCGTGGATTAATTTGTTGTGTCTAATTACGGATTACTTCTTGTGCTCTGTTGTATTGCTATCATTACTGCTATCTTATTCTGCTTGTTAATGGTTTGAAAGCTATAGTGATAAATCAAGATAAAAAGAGTCTTATACTGTTCACCCCCCCTCTCAGTATAAGCTTGTGTTCTTCAATTGGTATCAGAGCCAGTGCCTTCGAAAAGTTTAACAGCTTGAAGGAAAAATTTACAAAGAACACAATGGACTACTTGAGCGACAATGCAACACCTATTCTTGACGGATCAGATTTTGGACTGTGGAGTGCAAGAATGAAAGTCTATTTAATGGCACTCGGTAATGAGGTATGGGAAGTTGTTGAAGATGGGTATACCATTCCTACAAATGGCCCTTACACTAAAGAAGACAGGCTTCTACATCACAACAATTCAAAAGCCATGAATGCAATCCTGAAAGGTTTACAGAAGGCTGATCTTACCAAAGTTATTCACTGCAAAACAGCTAGTGAAATGTGGAAACAATTGCAGGTGGTTCATACAGGTGATGCAAATGTTCGAAAGGCAAAATTGAGACATTTTAAAGGTATTTTTGAACAACTCAAGATGAATGATGATGAAAATATTAGTGACTACATGCTTCGGATGGATGAAATTGTGAACTCCATGAAAGACTTAGGTCTTGAACTTGCTGAAAATGATGTGTGTGATAAGATTCTAAGATCTCTTCCAAATAGATTTAGCGAAAATATTTCTGCTATTGAGGAAGCTAAAGACTTAGATAAATTAAAAAAGGATGAGCTCCATAGTATTCTTGCAGCATTTGAATTAAGGACACAAGTGAAAGTATGTAAAGAAAGAGGCAGCTTTCAAATCTATCAAGAAATCGAAGGGCAAACAGATTCAAGAAAGTGATGAGTCTTCTAGTGAGGAAGAGGCATATTACAGAGAGGAAAGGCAAGTTTTCCAGGAAGCACAAAAGCAAGAAAAATATAAGATGTTTCAACCATGGGAAATTTGGTCATTATGCTACTGACTGTATCGTTTCTAAAGATGAAAGTGATGAAGATATACAGGATGTTAAAAGCAAGGATTCTGAAAAGCACAGGTATTACAGAAGCAGCAAAAATGAGTATAGCAATCACCAGAAAAGCAAATATGAGTACAACAATCATGGAAAGAGACATTCACACAAGAATAAGAAGAGCTTCTACTTGGACAAAGCAAGTAAGTGCTCTAGCAGTGAAAGTGACAGTTCTTCTAGTGATGATGAAAATGAAATGTTGTTCATTTCAAAAAAAGAGGAAGAACCAAAACACAAATTCATTATCATGAAATGTTTTAGATGTGGAAATTTTGGGCACCTTGAGGATGATTGCAGAAATGATGATTTGGATGCTAGTATGTATGAGGATGTTTCAGAAAACCCCAATGAAGATGCATGTATGGTTTTTGAAAAAGGTAGCACCTCTAGTAATAAGAAAACTGAAAAAGACTGTGATGATTCAAAGCGCCATCAAATAGAGGGTCTTGAATGCGAACTCAATAATGCTCTTAGTGTTTTGAAAAAGGAAAGAAAGAAGAATGATAGACTCAAGATCAAGGTTGATGAATGTTGTATGGAGATAGATGAACTTGTAGAAAATCTTGAAGTATCTATGGCTAAGACACAAGAACTCAAAAATGAGTTAGAATCTAAAATCCTGGAGTATAGTGAGTTAGAACAGGAAATAGCTTCGTTGAAAGAAGAAAATAAAGAGTATAAGGATAAGCTCTACATATTTCAAGACCAAGAAGGTTAAATTTCTCATCGAAGGACAGAGAAAACCAACAGATAAAATAGGTCTCGATTTTATTAAGCCACACAAGGAACAGGTTGGTGAATCTAGCAAAAGATTTCAAAAGAAAGAGAGTCCTGTTGAAGAAAATACTTCAGATCATGAGTCTGTAAGTGATGAATATGCAAAAACAGAAAACGATATTCAAATTGAGAAGAAGAAGTTTTCGGGACCCATGAAGTCGAACAAAAGAAAATTTCACGGCAGATGTTATGTGTGTCACAGATTTGGTCACACGGTTGTACAATGCATGACTCAAATGCGGAGAGTAAATGACAGTTTTAGGAGACGTAATTTCTTTCAAGGGTATTGCTACTCTTGTCAACAATTCGGGCACAAGGCAATTTTCTGCAAGACAAATAACACGAACTGGGTTAGTCAGAACAAGCGAATTCAAAGAACAGCCATGACTGATATTGTTACCTGCTATAAATGCAACAATGAAGGACACCTAGCTAGACAGTGTAGAGCTGATCTTCTGAGATACAGGAACAGAAACAGCAGCATGAACAAGTTCAAGAATCAAGGCATGGATAAAAATAGGAAAAATGACATGAACAGGTCCAAGGATCAAGGTATGGATAAGAACAGAAAAGATAAAAGAAACAGGAACAATAGCATTAACAGGTCCAAGGATCAGAACAGTGACAGGAATAAAAATACAGGAAAAGAATTCAAAAGAAGGCCCGGCAAAGAAATCTTGGACACTAATGATGATGAGTGTTTAATGGGAGTATCACTCCCAACCCTATTCTAATCATCTCATCAGGAGATGGGGGAGGGACTAAGCTAAGAGGCTCATTCTTAGTCCCAAGCCTCAAAGGTGACCTTTTGCCATTGATGACAAAGGGGGAGAGATTTAAGTAAGGGGGAGAGTTTTCAAGAGAAGAGGAAAGCTTCAATTCAGGGGGAGCAAAACTTGAAGAGATTGATTTCAGTTTTGGCTCTTGAAAGATGTGTTTTTAGTTAAGGGTTGCCATCAATGACAAAGGGGGAGATTGTTGGCAATTTTGGGTACCTTGAGTACATTGCTTTTGCCTAAGTTTAGTTGTTGTCATTGATGTCAAGGAGCTATTGGTAGATGTTGTTTTTGATGTCAAGGAACTTTTGGAGCAACTTGTTTTTATGTCCAAGGATGTGTTTTTTGTTGAAGGTTTCAGTTGGTCAGTAAGTCTCCAAGAAGATCAAAGTAGCCCAGTTGTCAAAAATCCAAAAAAAGATTAAGTAGAATAAGTTTGCAGGCTGCTGGAAAAACTGTCATGATTTCGCGACATGTTTGAGGAGAGAGAAAGTCACGATTTCGCGACATGGTTGAGGAGAGAGAAAGTTCGGCCAAAACTGTCGCGATTTCGCGACATGCAGGAAGGCAGAGGCAAAGCAGGAAAAAGTGTCACGATTTCGCGACATGTTTGAGGAGAGAGAAAGTTCGGCCAAAACTGTCATGATTTCGTGACATGCAAGAAGGCAGAAGCATAGTGGGCAAAAAGTGTCGCGATTTCGTGACAAGTTTCGAAGAAGTCGTACGGATGCAGGAAGTGTCACGATTTCGTGACATGTTCCAGTTTCATGAGCAGTTGGCAAGAGAAATCCTAAGGCAGCGAAAGCGTCGCGATTTCGCGACATGTTTCATTTTCGCTGGTGCAAATCAAGAAAAGAATGAAGGAGCAAGAGGTGTCACGATTTCGCGATAGTATTGCTGATGACGTCAGCAAAAGGCAAAGGTGTCACAATTTCGTGACAGTTGCGGAGAAGAAAGCGTTGAGGTCCAGAGCGTCGCGATTTCACGACCAAAACCATGATGACGTCAACGAAAGCTATAGCATCGCAATTTCGTGACAGCAACATAGAAGAAGGCAGTGAAGTCTAAAACATTGCGATTTCGCGACAAGGTTAACGATGACGTCAGCAAAGGCTGTAGTGTAGCGATTTCACGACAGTGTTGCTGATGACGTTAGCAAAAGGCAAAGGTGTCACGATTTTGCAACAGTTGCAGAGAAGAAAGCGTTGAGGTCCAGAGCGTCGCGATTTCGCAACCAAAACCATGATGACATCAGCGAAAGCTGTAGTGTCACGATTTTGCGACAGCAACATAGAAGAAGGAAGTGAAGTCTAGAACATCGTGATTTCGTGACAAAGTTAACAATGACATCAGCAAAGGCTGTAGTGTAGCGATTTCGTGACAACAAACCCAAGAAGGTGTTCGGCGGACCAAGGCGTAGTGATATCGCGACAAGATACATGGTGATGTCAGTGAAGGCTGTAGTGTCACGATTTCATGATAGCAAATCAAAGAAGGCGCTCGATAGGAGTAGTGTCATGATTTTGTGATAGTGTGTAATGCAAGGTGTACGACAGACCAAGGCGTAGCGATATCGTGACATGTTTGAGTGTCGCGCGAGAAAAGCCATAGAACTGCAGAAGCATTTGAAGTTGACGAAGTTAACCTTTGTCGACAAAGTAAAGTCTTACAGCCGACGTGGTGGTAGATTGAACAGCCGACTAAAGATCAAAGATTTCATCTTAAGATTGTGAGTATTAAAGGAAGACTACTTGAGCATTTTAAGTGGGTGTTTGAAGTGTGCGTTCGTAATGCGATCTACGCAAGTACAGTGCGGGAGATAAGTTCGATCGACAAAGAAGCTGAGTGTGCAAAGTCTTGATACTGTGGTTGCACAGAGAGTGAAGACAGTACTACGGTGGATGCGCAAAGGGATAGAAAGTGTTGGAGTTGTGACATTCGAAGACAGCACGCAAAGGTGAAGGGTTCGACAGTCGAAGTGTCGTGTACTGCTGTGTGCTGTTGTGATTGCACAGAGAGGGAAGACAGTTCTACGGTGGATGCGCAAAGGAGCAGAAAGTGTTGTTGTTGCAACATTCAAAGACAACACGGAGAATTGAAGTGTTCAATAGCCGAAGTGTTGTGTACTGCTGTGTACTACTGTAACTGTGTAGAACTGTGCAAAAGTTGGGTTCGACCAAACACGATTGTAACAGAACAGTAAAGACTTGGAGGTAGCTTTGAGCAAGCATTTGAAGAGCTTGCAAACCGTTCTTCTCTCACAAATTTGAGGACCAGATCGAGGACAGAATTTGAGGACCAGATCGAGGACAGAATTTGAGGCAAAAAGAGGACATTTGTGCTAGACCGAAGGACTGCATTCAGTGCAAATTCGAGGATCAGTTTTGCAGTGACAAAGTTGAGGACAGAGATCTCCAGCCAGAGCAGGGAAGACAGGTGTCTTCTGTGGAAGGAGTTCCACTTGCTAAGGGTAAAAGAGATAGAGGTTCTCTAGAGGATCACTAGCAAATTTGAATTAGGGGAAGGTGTCTCCTTTGAGCTGAGGCTCATAAACATTGTAATCGGGAAGGATTCCCAGAGGTTTGATATAACTTTTAGAAGAAAAGTTTTTATCCATGGATTAATTTGCTGTGTCTAATTACGGATTACTTCTTGTGCTCTGTTGTATTGTTGTCATTACTGCTATCTTATTCTGCTTGTTAATGGTTTGAAAGTTGTAGTGATAAATCAAGATAAAAAGAGTCTTATATTGTTCACCCCCCCTCTTAGTATAAGCTTGTGTTCTTCATTTTGACTATTTATATGAGCCCCAATAGCTTGTGTGAACCAATCTTGGCATTGCTTGAATTGTCTAACATTTTGCTTGGTGGACTTGCCTAGAAGAATAATATCATCTGTAAATTGGGTATATGTTATAGCTTTGCATCCTACTATAGCCTCTATACCTGTTATTTTTCTTTCTCTTTAAATATGATTAATTAATCTTCCATGAGTCTCATCTAAATTGATATAAAGATATGGTGATAGTAGATACCATTGTTTAATTCCCTTTGTATCCTGAAAGAAATTTGTTGGTTCTCCATTTATTAAAGGGGCTATCCATGGGTCTTTTATGCATGCTCTGATCCACTTTATGACCTGATGTGGGAATCCAAAATTTTGTAGGAATTACTCTACAAATTGTATATTAACTCTATCAAAGGTGTTTGTCATATCAAGTTTTATAACAATTTTTTTTTTTTTAATTTTCTACTATTGTGGAGGGTTTCATGCACTAATATGATATTATCATATTTCTTTTTTAGGCATGAACCTCCCTTGCTCTTCTGATATTAGTTTGTCAAGTTTTTTCTTTATTCTATTTGCCAATAGTTTGGTAATAATTTTATAGGAAGAGTTACATAAAGAAATTGATCTGAATCTAGACAAAGTAGTAGCATTTTTCTTTAGAAATCAATATTATAAAGGTGGATTTGATGGCTCTAAACCTTTCACCCTAACATCCTCAATCATACGTAGAAAATATTCTCTGATGATGTGTATGTATTGTTGGTTAAAGTTTTTTATGAATCCATCGGGTCCAAGAGCTTTATCCTTTAGTAGATTTGTAATCTCCTTCAGTTCCTCCATAGTGATTGGTTAACTAAGATCCTATTTATCTTCCAAATTTAATACTATCGGTATATGCTATAGCAATATTTCTTGGGAATGTGGGTTACCATTTTCTCTAGAGAGTAGAGCTGAGTAATGTTGATTGGTAAGTTCCTTAATTTTCTCCCTATATTTATAAGTGGTTCCTTCATGCTATATCTCCTTGATTGTGTTCCTTTGGTAGTTTTGCATGGGTTTTAGAAGAAAATATTTTGTGTTTATATCCACCTTTCTTACCCAAACCATTTAGGATCTAAGCCTCCAATGTGTTTCTTATTTAGTGCTTAATGTATTGAGCTTCTAAATCAAGTCTTTTCTTGCATCTTCTTGCCATGGTTGAGGAGGATGATCCCCAATTTCTATTTTTAGTTGCTCTAGTTGTTGCATCAACTACTTCTTGTCTAGTTTGACTCTCATTTTTTTCTACCAACAATTTTTATCACGTGTTTCAGTTTTTGAATTTTGCTTTTCCACTTTTCTTAAGGGTTGGTGGATTGGACCTATTTGTGCCAAGTGCTTTCTACAAGTTCACTAAAATATTCTTTTATCATCCATTCAGAGTTGTATATAAAAGGAAGTTTTTGAGGTTAAAGGCTTTGGCCGCTATCCAAGAGAATTGGCTTATGATCTGAGATAGATTTTTGAATGATGTGACTGGAAATGAGGGGAAAGTGTGTTACGATATTTTCATAGATAAAAAATCTATCCAATATTTTTGCAATATAGTTTGTCCTTGCTCTTCTATTGCTCCAAGTATACTATCCTTTGGTCGATCAAATGTCTTGTAAGCTTTCATTTATCCTAATTTGATTGAGCAAATATCTATTTGGATCCCTTGCTAAACTTCCCCTAAGCTTCTCCAAGTGGTAGAGAATCATGTTGAGATCTCTTCCTAGTATTATTTTATCAAACTTCTCATTGTCTAGCCATTGTGCTAAGTTTCTCCATGCTTCTATTTTCTAGATAGGATAATTTGGACCATAAAATTTTATTACTACTACACTAGTTTGATATGATAAGATGAATTTTATACCTATCTAGTTATTGTGCTTATGTTGTAAGCTACAAATTAATTATTATGGGTCCCAAGCCAAAGCTAGTCCCCTTGAAGCTCCCATAGAATCAACAATTATCAATTCTAATTGTGCCCATATCTTCTACCATTCTGTAGTCAATGTTGTATCTACTATTTTTTTTCCTAAATACAGACTATTGTTGGTTTTTGCTCTTGTATTAGAAACTTGAGATAGTTTTGTTAGAGTATTTTGCATTCCCCTATAGTTCTATGACATAATATTCCTTTTTTGTATTGCTTATTATTTTTTACAAAGCTCTCCTCAATTATGGTCTATGTTTTGGATTGCAAGTCTTTCTATGCTTGCTCATTTTTGAGTTGTTTGTTTTATTTTCTTTCCTTAGTTGTAGATCGTGTGGTCAACAAGCCCTTGGGAATCACTATTTCCTTCACTTGTGTTTCTTCTACCTCTTCCTCTGATTTCTCATCAATTTCTTCTTTAATTGTTGTGTACTCTGGTGTATCTCCTAAGATCTTTGGTGAGTTTTCAACTTTAGTTGTATGTATCTTCTCTTTATCTTTAGGAACCATCACATCTAAAGAGGTGATTTCTTTTTATTTTGTTGGAAATTTTGAGCTTATTTAGTTTTCATTGATGTCAAGGTGAAAAGTCATCATTTATACCATGGAGCACACCATCAATAGAACCAGGAACAATGCGAAGAGTTGAAGAGAAATTTGGCAAAATAATAGTTTATGAGGGTTTATGGTAAACCCATGATGGAAGATTAAAAGGTTTCATTAAAACCATTATAGTTGGAAAAATAATATTTTATGAGGGTTTATGGTAAACCCACGGTGGCAGAATGTATTACATTTAAAGGTTTAAGTTTAAACCCAAAGTTAAAGTTTATAAAAATAATTTATAAAATTTAAATTCCTTAGAATTTAAATAATTTATAAATTATAAAGGTGGGAGTGCTGATGTCATGCAATAAAAGGAAGCACTGGAATCCAAGCAACAAAAGAATTTGTGTATAAATAAATGCCAAGGAGGCATTCGAAATTCATCCCTTCGATTTATTAATGTATGTGATAAAAAGTGAAAGGTTTTCGTGCTTGTTGATCGTGAGGAAGAAGACAGGAAATTTCTCTTGTATTTAGTGCTAGGTAGAGGACAAAAAAGAAAGGACACATTGATTGAAATGCATAGGACATGGTGTTCCATTTGTAGTGCACATTTTGCGAAGGCGTTGGGAGTTGAGGAAGCACGCGATCAATTCGTGTGGAGTGGTGTGTCTTGGGCACCAAGAAAAGTTCATTTTGCACATGTTTTTTTGTGCACCAACCAAGGACAAAGAATATGAAGAGCGCTTAGGCTCTTAACCATGTGTCTAGCACATGCGATAGTTATAGCCATGACTAGAGCGCTCGCAGAGGTAGATAATGTGGGTTAGAAACACCCTAAGAGGCAAAGGTAACTTTTTGATAATTAATTTTTGCCTGAGGTTTTTCAAAGGATAATGTGGAGTAATAAGGGTTTGTGAAAAGTTGTATGTTTGATTTATGTTATTGTTGGAGTTATAAGGGTTTTAGAAAGGTTGTTGATTTGATATTTGATTTTTGTTACTATGGAGAAATAAGGATTAATGTGAGGTTGTTTTATTGATGAAGTGATTTATATCTTTGGAACCATAAATAAAGTTGATTTTATTTTTATCAAAGTTTCTCTTTCCATTAAAATAAATTAAAAAGGTTTGAACTAATTTTTGGTGGATGTTAAGTTTATTCTAGTTGGGAGTTTATAAGGTGTTATTGGATAAATATTTTATGTATGTTGATGATTTTTTTGAAAGGTGGAGTGATAAGGTGTATTTGAGTATTTAAATTATATTGTGAGAAATATTTATCTTCTAACCTCTTTGAGATTGGCATAGATGTTGTGGTTGTGACAGATTTATGAGATCCCTTCATCTTCAATAAAAGGTATGAGCACATTCTTTCATAATTTGAGTTGATTTATTGGTTTTCTAGAAAATAAGTTTGGAGTGAAAAGGACTTGATTAGGGTTTCCTTTTGAGAGTGTTTGAGTTAATGCTTCAAGATTTTCTGGAATAAAGAGTTGTTGTTAAAACATTGTTTGATAAGCATTGTTGTTGAAGCCATTGGTTGTGTGAAGAACTTGAACTAGGGTTTGAAATGAACATGATTATCATTGTTATGTAAGATTTATTGTTGAGCATGGTTGAAAAAAAATTGAGTTGATGGTTATATACTTGGACTAGGGTTTGTGAGAAAGAAGTGTTTCATTGAGTTATTGGTTGAGTAGAGTTGATTGAGCCTATTCAAGTGGATGTGTAAAGTGATTGTTCAAGTTCTATAAAACAAACTATTCTATATTATGATTTGAGTTGAGAAAGTTATTGAGCATTGAGTTGAAACATATTGGGTCTCTAACAATTCTCTTTATGTTTATATGAGTTTTTGGACAAGTTTTGTGTGGACTTGTTGAGAAGATTTTGACAAGTTATGTGTGGACTTGTTGAGAAAATTTGGAAAAGTTATGTGTGGACTTGTTGGGCATATTTGAGAAGGTTCTGAGTGGACTTGTTGGATAGATTTAAGCAAGTTCTGGGTGGACTTGTTGAGCAGAATTGAGCAAAATCTATGTGAACTTATTGAGTAGAGTTGAGTAGGTTCTGAGTGGACTTGTTGAGCAAATTTGAGATACATATTTTGAGGTGATAGAGCAGAGAGGACAGTAGTCTCCAATTGATAGATATCCATCAGCCAAGGTAGTGAGGATAGGTCTTCTGAGTGGGGACAAGAGTGTTTAGTGGAGAGAGATCCTCAAGCCAGTGCAGTAGAGGTAGTAGTCTTCTAGAGGATCACCAAATAGAGCAGAGGATAAGGAGTTCTCCTATGGATAGAGATCCACGAACTTGATTTATGGGATCAACATCTCCATTAGATAGAGGTCCATAAACATTGTAGGGAAAGGATTCTCAAGAGAATTTATTTGAGAAAAATTTATAAGAAATATTTTCTCCGTGGAGTAGCCCGCATTGGGTGAACCACGTAAAATTATGTATCTCATATGTGTGATGATTTGTGTGATGTTTACTAATTTAATATTGTTGATGCTATTATTTGGATTAAAAAGCAAAAAGTTATATCTTATACTATCCACCCCTCCCTCTCAGTATAAGCACTTGTTCTTCAATTGGTATCAAAGTGGGTCTCTCCGTGAAAAGACTAACAGCTTGGAAGAGGATCCATCAATAGCACACATGACTCTATAAAATGAAGAAGAGACTATGTTTGAAATAAAAGAAGAATTCTTTGCTGCTATTAGAAATTTGGAAAGACTTAGAGAGAAAAATTCAAGCTTGAAGGAACAAGTTCAAGAAGATGAAGAAGCAGGGATGCAACTTATACAAAATTTCACATATCTCAAGATTATGGTGGAAGAATAAAAGAATATTGAGCAAGACATTATAGATCTATTAATATCCAAGGAAACATAATGTGAAATATTGGAAGCAAAAAATTTTCACCTAAGGAATAAAGTTGAAAGGACCAAGGTACTACAAGATACAAAATATGAGAAACAGAAAGAGGAATCAAGTCTTCAGAAAGTAGAAACCTCAAACAAGGATAAGCAAGCAAAGGATATCATAAAGGAAGAAAGCAAAGGAGAACCATGGATAAGAGTTAATCACAAAAGGGAGATGACTTATCCATAAATTCCAAGATATCCAAACAGGTCACATAATTTCTTCCATGGTCATTTTTTTTCTTGCAATAAATATGGTCATAGAGTTGTACACTATATTCATAATGCAAGATACAATAGATATTTCAATTCCTTTATAGTTATCATGGATGATGATGTTATATGTTATGAATGCAATAATTTTGGAAACAAGGCTAGATGGTGTAAAATGATACTTCCTGAGTCTAGAAAAATATTTTCAACAAGTAGGAAAGATGAAAGAGAAAATGTTAAGGCTATATCAATGTTAGTGCAAACAATCCTTCATGCTCAGGATAAAGAAGAAAAATGGTATCTTTATAGTGGTTGCTCTAGTCACATGACAGGAGACAAAGACAAATTCATTGTATTGAAAGAAACAAATAGAGGTTCAGTAAGTTTTGGTGATAATGGATCAACAAGGATTGGTGGAAGAGAAACTCTAAGTTTAGACAATAGGAAAACAAAAACAAAGAATTTTTTGTATGTTAAAGGGTTAAACACAATCTACTAAGTATAAGTCAACTTTGTGATCAAGGATACATGGTTACTTTCCATCCAGATAGATGTGAGATAAGAAAATCATAAACTGGAAAAATCATTGCCAATGCAAGAATAACCCCAAACAACTTATACATGCTCAATGAGATCAAAGGGGAAAAGTGCTTTCTATCACAAGAATATGAGAGTTGGTTATGGCATAGAAGATTGGGTCACTTGAATTTTGATAACATAGTCAATATAAGCAATAAATAGGTAGTTAGATATTTACCCAAAATAAGAAGACCTCAAAACATAATTTTTACACCCTGTTAACATGGAAAGCAAACTAGGACAACCTTTAAGTCAAAAGGATATATGTCATCTGAGCCTTTGAGCCTAATACAAATTGATTTATGTGGTCCTACTAGAACACAAAGCATTCAAGGTGAGAGCTACTTTATGTTGTTTATAGATGATTATTCCAGAATGGTTTGGGTAGCCTTCCTAAAAGAGAAGTCAAAGGTCTTTGAAAAATTCAAAGCATTTAAGGAATTGGTTGAAAATGAAATTGGCAAAAGGATTAAGTGTTTAAGATCTAATAGAGGAGGATATTTACTTCAAATGAATTTGTAGAATTTTATGAACAACATGGAATCAAGAGAGAGTACTCAGAAACAAGAACTCCTCAACAAAATGGGGTAGTTGAAAGGAAAAACATGACTATTTAAAACATGGCTAGAGCTATGTTGAATGAATTTAAGTTATCAGATGATTTTTAGAGAGAAGTTGTAAACATAGTAGTATACATAATCACTAGGGCTCAAATGAGGGTAAATCATCACAAGACTCCATATGAGCTTTGGAAAGGAAGAGCCACCATAAAACACTTTAGAATTTTTGGAAGAAAATGTTACATAAAACGAGAAGACCAAAACTTAGGCAAGTTTGATACAAGATGTGATAAGGGAATTTTTCTTGGTTATTCCACAAGGAGTAAAGCCTACAGATGCTTCAACAAAATAACATGTACTATGGTGGAAAGTGTAAATGTAACAATTGATGAGAAGATAGATTCAAGAGAACCAATTTAGCAAATTGTGTATGAAGAAGATGGATGTTGTCAAGAAGAATTTTGTGAGGAATCAGATAAAGAAGAAGAAGAAACATGAAGACTTCTTCCCAAAACTCCATCCAGGTATGTACAGAAACATCATCCAAAAGAGCAGATGATCAGGAATCCAGAGGAAAGACAAACAAGGAGAAGAATAATAAAACTATATCAAAAAGCAAATTTTTCTTTCTTATCTAAGATTGAGCCAAAAAACTTCACTCAGGCAAGTGAGGATGAATTTTGTATTAAGGCAATGAATGAGGAATTGGATCATATAGAGAAGAGCAAAATTTAGGAACTTTTTCCATGACCAAAGGACAAAAATGTGATTGGCACAAAATGGGTATTCATAAATAAATTAAATGAAGATGGATAAGTGGTCAAAAATAAAGCAAGGTTAGTATGCAAAGGTTATGCACAGGTAAAAGGAATTGAATTTGATGAGACTTTTGCTCCAATTGCACGACTTGAAGCTATAAGGATGTTTTTAGCATTCTCAAGTTTCAATAACTTCAAGGTATATCAGATGGATGTCAAGTCAGCATTTCTAAAATGGGTTCTAGAAGAAGAGGTTTATATTGGACAACCTTTCGAAGAAGAGGTTCTAGGCAGTGAGGACAGGTCTTCAGAGTGGGGACAAGAGTCTTAAGTGGAGAGAGATCCACAAGCCAATGCAGTGGAGGCAGTAGTCTTCTAGAGGATCACTAGCCATAGTAGAGGAGTTCTCCTATGGATAGAGATCCACAAACTTGATTTAGGGTATCAACATCTCCATTAGATATAGTTCCATAAATATTGTATGGAAAGGATTCCCAAGAGAATTTATTTGAGAAAAATTTATAAGAAATATTTTCTCCATGGAGTAGCCCGTATTGGGTGAACCACGTAAAATCATGTCTCTCATATGTGTGATGCTTTGTGTGATGTTTACTGCTTTAATATTGTTAATGCTATTATTTGGATTAAAAAGCAAAAATTTTTATCTTATACTGTTCACCCCCCCTCTCAGTATAAGCACATGTTCTTCATCTTCTTCATTAAGACTTACAAATTTTATGTGTTGGAAGCTTTTTTTATCCTATGGTTGAGGTTTTTGATTCTTCCTTCTTGATCTACGTGATCTCATTTTGACTTCTTGGAATCCTAGTTCTTCTTTTTTGTTTCTTGTGCTTGTTTGATTGGGTAGTTTTAGGAGAAATTCCCATGCTCATGGTATGTTGAGGATAACTTAGGCTTATTCACTTAAGCCTAAGTTAATATATTATTTATTATTATTCCTATTTCTTGCACTTTGTATTCACGTGAGGCATAGTATGCCCATGTTAGAAATAGGTTGTTAGCATGTTGTTAGATGTTAGTTAACTGTTAGAGATCTTGTTTGTCTTCTAGCAGTTAGTGGACATCCATAGTTAGCATTTTGTTAACTAGTAGTTAAGTGGTTGGCCATGTTTTGCAGATTGTTGCAACCACTTAACCTACATGATATTCCTCTATAATTCTATATATACTTGCATTATGATGAATAATATAGCTTCATACTTTGATCCTACATCATTGGTATCAGTTAGCCTAAGGTTAAGTGCAGGAAGGAGGATTCAGTGCCACTTCATTGCAGATCCTAGGAGGTGTTGTGTGGAGTTGACTTAGAGTCACTCACAACACCAAGTGAAGCTGAGGGCAGAGGGAGGATATTACCCCTGCACCAATTATCTGTTTGAAAAGCAAAAATTGAGATATTATCTCATCAGTCCAAGTTAAGTTCAAGTTGAGCCTCAAATTGCATTCATATTTTGATCCAGGAGTTGAGTTCATTATCAGTTGACAAAAGTTCTTCTTTCTTTTGCATGAAAAGAGTTCCCTTATAAAATATTATTTTTTATTAATATTTTATTAAAAAAAAAGGGCTGCATAGGCCTTGAGCTTGGCCTAGCTGCCACTTGACTGCAACAGCCAAGCTTGGGGGCCCCATCGACGACCCAAGCAGTCGGTGACCGACTACCGGCCAGCCAACCACAGGCAGTCGATCTGTAGCCAACCTTGACAAGCACCGACAACTAGCCCGAGCAGTCTCGGCCACCAACGACGATAGCCAGTAATTTGCTGACTATCGACCAGTGGCTACGGTGGACCATCTCCCGTCTGGCCACCACCAATTAGGGCAGCAACGCCCTACTCATCCCTTGTAGCCAACCGCACAGCGAATACGACAACATTCGGAGCCTATCGCAGGCTATGATGAAGAAAAATAAAGCATATTTTACGTGCAGTTGGAGGTCTTTTTCGTAGAGGCCAAAACCACTGGTTGATAGCAACAATCGATCGCAAAATCACAGATGCAATTTGAGGTTTCGACAAGGGGAAACAATTTCTTGACGTATTCAACATGAAATTATCAAATTCGAAACACTAGGCAACAACATAAAACCTTGTATATTTCGGCATGAACGAGGTTGATTCCCGATGAGATTCTGACCTTTTTAGGCGCAAATCAAAATTTTTTGATTAATTCTGCGATTTCTGGCGAACGTTGCATTTCTGGCGAGTGAAGCATTTCCCGGCGAGAAATTTTTTAAAAAATTCCTAAGGTTTGGGGGTTGCCACAAAAATATTTCGATCACCACAACATTTTTTCGGTCACCGCCGACGACCGTGGCAGGTGGAAGGAAAAAAAAATTAAAGGTTCTCAAAACCTTTTATCCCACATTGACTGTGGGAAGGCACCTGCGTGCCTTAAGTGAGCTCACGCTCACTAAAGAGATCGACTACCTTGCGGTAGTCGCTCTTGAGCACACCTTGTGCGCGCACCGGTTGCTTGGCGCAACTACCAAGAGGGCTAGTTGGGGGCCACGGCCACACTTGGCCATGTGGCGAATTTCGATCGATGAATTTCTGTTGACCTGTCAGTCCTGCCCGTTGACCTGCTCGCTGCCCAGTTGACCGGGGCAAGGAAGAATAAATTTTTGGTGGGAAACCTAATTTTGCCACCTGAAGGGAATTTTTGGCGGGAAAGACGACTTGGCGGGAGAATTTTAAAATTTGAAATTTTTGAAATTCAAAATTTTTGGTGCCAAAACCCACAAACAAGGAGAAGCAAACTTCAAAAGGTGATAACTTCTCTGTTTTCAGTCCGTTTTCAGTGAAATTTTTTGCATTGTGTTGCAAATTTTCAGCAGATTGATAATTTTTGCTCCTAACCAAATTTTGGCATTGTAAAAGGGCTAATTTTTTAGCATTTTTAGTGCACTTTTGTAATTGCAAAATTGGATTTATTTTGTAAAAAAAAAACACTAAAATAGCCCTAATTTTGAGAGCAAAACTTGTAAAATCTAGGCAATTTGGCTGCATAGGAAACTAAAATTGTTCCTAAGCCTAGATTAAGATTCTGCAAGACCATTTTGTAATCCTCCTATTCTGGCATATACTAGGAAAAATATGGCTCAAGACCTCAGATCAAACATGGAAAACCTTACTCTGCAGTAGACATTTTAGCAGAGAAGGTAAGAGATATTGTTGTGTAATTCAATCCTAGTGAAGTCAAAATCCATCATAATCATGCCAACAAAGCTAAATGTGAGGTTAAAATGTATGATGGATCTAGGGATCTCGATGTCTTATCTACATGGATTTTGGATATGCAAACTTGGTTTGCTTATGCTGAAATTCCAGAGGATGAAAAAGCCACATTTGCTACACTAAAACTCACAGGGTTTAGCAAAAGTTCTCATTGTAGAAAGATAGAGCCATAATGCCACCATGACTTGGAAATAATTAACTCAAATTTTGAAAAACACCTTCTTTCCACCAAACTACCAAAGTGACCTCACTACCAAGTGGTATAGATTGAGGCAAACCTATGGAATGTCAGTTTCTGATTTCATTTTCCAATTTAATAGGTTGAGGGAATTTCTTGGTGTGAAAGATTCAGAAGATGATTTGATTAATAAATTCACTTGTGGCTTGCAAGATCATATTTTCAAGGAGATCAAATTTAATGTCGTCCTCACCTTGGATGTGGCATTCAATCATGCCATTCTTGCAGAGGAGAAATTTGGTGCATATCAAAAGTCTCATTCATCACAAGAGGGCTCTTCCAAATGGGGAATCAGCATCAACAGAAGGTGAAGAACAATTCTCAATCTTCCCCTCATTCTTATTCTCCTCCCACTTCTCCTAAAGCACATTCTTCTTCCTTTCATGCAAAAGATTCTTCTTCTTCATTGTATTGTGACTTTTGTAAAAAGCATGGACACATAAAATCCAAATGCTATACTTTTGAGAAGTTTAAGAAGAATAAATCCCTAATTGTACAGCCTACACATGAGGAACCATAATATGGTCCAATTTTGGCTACAGGGACAGAAGAAGAATATCCTATTTTAAAGGGTAAACTAAATAAATTTACCCTAATGTCCAATGTATTTGTTCAAGGGGGGCGTGACCATTTGTTTGTCACTAGAGCCCACTTGACGCATGATTTATATGTTGATTGCATCATTAGTAACAGATCACAAAAGAACCTCATTACGAAGTCCGTTGTGGAGAAGTTGAAACTCCCCATAAAAACACATCACCAACCTTATGCACTTGGGTGGAAATATATAGACTCCACATCCAACATCACCCATACTTGCACCTTGAATTTTGCTTTTGGTGACAAGTTTGTGGATAAAGCTAGGTGTGATATCATAGATATGGATTGTTGTGGACTCTTGCTAGGTAAACCCTATAAATTTGATAGGAATGCTATTTATCATGCTAAAAATAACACCTACACATTGGAGTTGCATGGTAAAACCTACTTGATACAAAGCACTACACCTACTTCCAATTTGATATTGAGTTGTAGGCAAGTAAGGAAGCCATTAGGTAGGGTATACACTTGAATGTTATATGATCATAGTATATGGGTTGGTTATGTATCCAATCAAACACCTTTATTCCAATATGCTTAGGCAAATTCTTTTTTATATTGACTTACACATAGATGCATGCACATATACTATTATTGGAATCTAGAGAAGCCCAGTCAATAAATGTTGCAATAGTGTTCCCTATTAATTCCATCAAAGGTTTTTTCCATAGGTGCAATGGTAGAAATGGTAACCTCACCTAGATAGAAACTTTTTCAGGCTTCTCCTCTTGAGGATCAATTTTTGTGCTCCATGAGATCATGTAGAGTGGGTTGGATCCCAAAAAATAGGAATCTCCATGAAATATAGTGCTCTTATCCTCCTTGGAGGTAAATGTAATGACAAAGTATCCCCTACATGTCATCATGAATACATAAGAGAAGACTTTACCCCCCTAATGTGTGCTAATCCATTTTTGGATTGTAATTAGACTAGGTCATATTCCTACAAATTTGCATGCAAGGGCTTGGGTGGAAAGTGTGAGCAAAGGTTGTTGTATGAGGGTTGGAGACACCTCAATTACAGGAGACTCATATAACTTGGGCACAAAGGTACAATTTTTAGAGCAATCGAGTGGTTTTGGATGGGGTTCTTTCCTTGCTTTAAGCACTTGACACATATGATCTAACTTCTCCTCATCAAAGGAAAATTGTTGTGAAAACATGGAGAAGAACTCATTGCTTGCTTGTTTGAAAAGTGAGGTTGTAGTAGTCATTGCAACCAATAGAATACCATAAATCACTTACCAAAGAAGAGGTCCATGTTTTTAAAGCCCTAGCCAATGATAGATTTTCAAAGCTAAAGCCAAAGAAGTACCATACTTGAACTAATACTTGAGATATCTCCTACTTCCCCCAAATTCGTTCCTCTTCCAATGAGTGAAATATTTTTCCAAAAAAATAAATTACTATCACTTGTGTTTTTTCTTTTTAATTTTCTCTATGCTTCACTTTGCAAAACCTGGCTTTGCCGCGAGCACTCCACGATTCTAGCCAAACAAACTTCTTCAAACTGTTATTCGCATGCACATTGTAATCTTACACAACTATTACATTGCAATTTTACATAACAACCATTACACTACAATTTTACACAATGGCCATTACATTGCATTTTTACACAGTAACAAAAAAATATCTAACATTGATCTTACACACTCATTACAATAAACTCTGATTCTAACCTGCAATTATAAGCACAACTAAAAATATTTACAATTATAGTTACAAAGAATATACACAATTATAGTTACAAACATAATTGAAAATATGCGTAGCTACAATTACATTTTTTTAAGCAATCAAAATAACATTTTGGTCAGCATCACTTTTCTAACAATTTATATATAACATAAATAATTTAGAAAAAAAAATTAAAAATTACAATTATTTTAATAAGTTATATGTGGCTTCTATTGGGAACCACTCCCATCAAAATACCAAAATATTATATTTGCTACAGTATACCTTTTTATCACAAAATTTCATTTATTTTTTCTCTTAAATATATTCTTCAAATTCCTTGAAGTGTTATGTTTCCAGAATTAGCTCCTTGACATCATTTTGATTAAGAGATAAAATATCACTTGGTCAGTTGCCTTCTAAAATTTGAATTTCATCGAGATGAAGATCAACACTACAATTTGCTAATTTATTTACTACTCGATTTCCTTCTCTATAAATATGCTCACACTTCCAAGAGATTCTTCGCATCCTTTTTTGTTAATAGCATTGATGATAATTTATGAGTCCCTCTCAATTAAAATATACTTCCATCCTTTGTCTACTACAATTTTAATCCCTATAAGAAGTGCCCTAGCCTCTACATAGTTGTTAGTTGAAATACCAAATTATTTTGAATAAGTGAGGAGAATTTTGCCTTCACTATTTCTCAAAACACAACCTCCACTAGCTTTTCTTGGATTTCCTTAAGAAGCACCATCAAAATTAATTTTGATAAACCCAATTTCTGGACATTTCTATTTTACCCTAGATTGAAGTGGGTCCTTTTTTTTAATTCCATTGTAGTAGATGACTCTTCCATACATGTTCAAATCCTATATCCAAGTTATTAGCACATTTTTTTCTACAACTGAGACTTCCCATAATCGTAGCTATTCTGCAAGAGAGGCAATAATACAGTTCCAAACTTGGGCATGATTTTGAGATTTATTTTTAAAAATTATGTTATTCCTTTCAAGCCATAAATTCCAACAAATAATGGCAAGGTCAATCCTCCAAAGAATACATAATGCTTTAGCTTTAAAATAATTAATCCAACATTTTATTAACTCTTTCAATGTTGATGGAGCTACCCAATATAATTTCATATTAAAAAATGGTGTGAGCAAACAAATAATGAAGTAAATGGTTTGATGTTTCTAAATCCTTCTCACATAAGACACATTTGAAGGATCCGTAATATCCTCTTCTTTGTATACTCTCTCTTGTAAGAATCTTACTTTGAACTACTAACCAAAGGGATGTTGAGGCCTTAGAGAGAGCCTCTAATGACTAAATATTATTTCAATGAAATTTTTTGGGAGAAGGAAATTTTGATTATTCTAAATCCTCATATCCCAACTTGACCAAGTATCCACCATCCTTTGATAAATTCCAAACCAACTCATCCTTTTGTGTAAAAATCAACAAATAAAACTCTTGAATCATCTTTTGAAGTTCATTTGCAATTTGTTCGAGTTCTTACTAAAATAAATCCACGATTTGGAGTTATTTCTCATAATAATATAGTCTTTGACCTTTGGATCTTTACATGCTAAGAATTCTTGAGCCAATGGTTTTCATTTTGAATCAGAGATAAGAGGATAAGGCTTCAACCAAGAATTAAACCAAAAAAATGCATAACTCCCCTATTATATGTTTCTTTATTAATTGCAAACTCTATGATATGAAGATCCAAGTTGAAAATATTTTGGGTAGAGTTCATTTCCTAAATAGTTGCATTGCATCAAAAAAGCCCATATATTTTTGAAGTAATATTTTTGTCCAATTCTTTCCTTGATCTATGAATAATCTCCATCCAAGCTTTGATCCTAATGCCAAATTCATAAGTCTTCAATTTTGCAAGCTTTCCCCTCCAATATTCTTTTATTTGCAAACCCTATCCCACATACAAGGAGGAAATCTAAATTTTCATCACAACCTTTCTATAATTCTTTTTAAGTTTATCAATTTTGGATGCTATACTTGTTGGCAATCTTGAAAGTGACATCATATAAATAGGAATTGATTGCAATGTAGTCTTTATGAGTTGTAGTCTTCCTACTATGGATAAGAACTTACTTTTCCAACCTATCAAGCAAACTTTCATTCTATCCAGAAAAGAGATCCAAAGCTCTTTTTTATTTTCTTTATCAGACAAAAGAATACCAACAAAAAAGAGATCCAAAGCTCTTTTTTATTTCCTTTATCAGACAAAAGAATACCCAAGTAGGTTGATGAAAATTTTTCAATTTTAAACCGTAAAATATTCATAATGATTTGTTGTAAATCTAGGGAAATATTAATGAAAAAAATCTAGGATTTTGTGGTATTTACCAACTATTTAGTAGCTTTCTTATAACATGATAATATTTGTTTAAACTCCATGGCCTCACTAACTAAAATATGATCCAAAAGAAAAGTCTCATCAATAAATTGGAGATAAGATTCAAAAGGACCATTTTTTGCAACTTAAATACCTTTGAATTTTCCTTCCATTTTAAAGTTTTAATTTTGACCTTTTTCTTTCCTCTCTTTACATAATCTTCTTGAGCGATGTTTTAAAGTTTTCTTATTTTTTCTTTGTCATAGGGATATTTCCTATTTTCTTTCCTTTAGAAATAAATGTGTTCGTGTCCACTTTCCTGAAGTTGAATCTTTATGTACGTTGGATTGTAATGAGATTTTAACTTCATGGGAAATGCTTCAATTTCTAGACCTTTTATCCTTGAAATAAAATTTGGTGAGAAAATAGTTTATTACATCATGACAATATAGTGGTATTAAAACATTATTTTGACAATTGTGCATGTATTACTTAACAAGGTTCAAATGTGGCTCTTCTCCTTAAAAGTTAAGGCATTTAACAAATTGAGCTCATACCATGATCAAAAAGTTAAGGTTCACCCATAGAATTTGAAATTTGGTTAGTGGTATAAAATTCTTCATTTCCAACCAATCACCTAAACCTCATAGACAATATTTCTTCATTTTATTGGTATTTACAATACTTTTACCAAATTATTATTATTATTTTAAGTAAAAACCACATAAATAAAAAACACATAGAAAATCTAATTGGTGGATGACCAACCACTCAATTTTGCCTTGCCCATTCCTTTAAACCTTCCATCTAATCCACCATGTATATGCAAAATGTGTTTATTACCCTTACCTTTTACTAAATATTAAATTATTTTTAGTGAATATATTAAATTTATTCTTGAAAGTATCATTATGCGGAATGTCTTCTAACACTTTTATATATATATATATATTAATATTAAAAAGTGACTTGTAAGAAATGAAAGCATCACATAGATCCACGGGTAAGGAATCTACATGTATATTTGAACTTGGTATTTCATTTACAAAGAGTTTAGGAAGCCGTAAGGTTCATAAACTACTTAAGTTAAGATTATTTATTCACACAAAACTTTAAGTCCACGATGACTTGAAGTAGCCAACAAAAAAAACTATTGATCAAAATAAAAAATTGAAAAAGTTCAAAAAAATCTATCATTTATATCTAATTTTAAAAACATTTTTGATAAAACATTTACAATTTAAAATAATATTTTTTACATTAAAACGGAGATTTAGTGGAAGACTGGCCTTCGATTGCCGAAAGGACGCATGATTTTCATTTTAAAATACAATATTACCTTTGCTTGAAAATATCTAACAAATGACCTAGAATCTTGCACTTAAACAATAAACTGGATTCGATCCGCAAAAAAAATACAATAAACTAGATTCGATATCTCTATTTACAATATGACGATAAGTCGGTTAAGCAATAGAAATATGTTTTCGTGACACAACGCATAAGTGCATATTGTAAGGCAATTATTCGTCTATCGTGGAATGGTGACTACACATACGATGCTCCTAGGTAATGGTGGTGTCGTATTTCATAGAGATGACAGCAGCCACGATTTCCCTGATAACTACAGTGGAACCTTATTCTTCACCAACCGAATTAAAAAAAGATGTTGGTCCACCTGTGATTCTCCGGAATGACAGATTCTTTGCCATAATCATGGCTCTGATGGTAAAGATTTTGGCATTTTCTGAAATAATATAATCGATTGGCTCATCACCATTTCTCTGCATATGCCGACTTTAAAGATGTTGGTCCCCCTGTGATTCTCGGAAGGACAAAAATTCTTTACCTTAATCAGAACTCTGATAGTAAAGGAAGTCGGACAGTGTCTGTCTGGTCTCAAGATTTGTTTTTTGGCTACACGATAAAGAAAAAAAAAAAACCAAAGTTGGTGCGCCATTTCTTTCCATGCAAGCGCGCCATAGTTTTCTTCTAAAATTAGAATTTCACGAAAAGAACGATTATTAAATTATGATTTTTTTTTTAAATTAGAATTTCACGAAAAGAACGATTATTAAATTATGTTTTTTTTTTAAATACGTTAACATTTTTAAAAAATTGGTTACCAATATATCCCAAATTTTAGGTGGATTGGTAAGTGCAAGTGTGGTTAGACATTTATAAAGAAAAGACCTAGGTTCAAACTTTGAGGGAAGCCAATCCTGGCAAAGGTAGTAGTTTGCTCCGAATCCTCTGAGTGTGCCTCAAATCGACCACGGTATGAACCTCAAGTGATTGACGTGATTGACGGTCCCCATATCACATGTGGTTACCCAAAAGCGAGGCGTATAGGTTTGTTGAGAGTAGCCCCTGATATGAACCCCGAGTAATCGACGACTCCCATCTCACATGTGGTTATCCAAAAACGAGTATAGGTTTGTTGAGAGCAGTTCGGTATGAACCTCGAGTAATCGACGACCCCAATATCACATGTGGTTACCCAAAAACGAGTATAGGTTTGTTGAGAGCAGTCTGGTATGAACCCCGAGTAATCGACGACCCCCATCTCACATGTGGTTACCCAAAAACGAGACAAATAGGTTTTTTGAGAGCAATCCCTATGGTTTGAACCCTGATCTGACCAATTACTAAAAAATAGCGACGATAATCAACTCCTGAAAACAATAAATGATGAACATAGTAATAATATTATTTTTTATATAATCCTCAAATTTTTTTATAGCATTAACCATAATTTATAATTGCTTCAATTGAAATGTTTACTAATAATAGTGGTTGTAACCAACTCTCCTGTGTAATTTTAAAAAAATGATGAATATAGTAATGATATTATTTTTTATATAATCCTCAGTCTTGTTGATAGCATTAAAGATAATTTATGATTTTTCAATTGAAAAATATTTCTGTTACTGGTTGTAACCAACTCTTCTATGTAATAAAAAAATGATAAACATAGCAATAATATTATTTTTTATATAAATCCTCAATTTTTGATAGTATTAACCATAATTTATAATTTTTCAATTAAAATATATTTCTATGAACCCTATGTTGGCCGGTTACTAAAAATAGTGGTTGCAACCAACTCTTCTATGTAATAAAAAATAATAATGAACATAGTAATAATATTATTTTTTATATAATCCTCAGTTTTGTTGATAGCATTAACGATAATTTATGATTTTTTCAATTGAAATATATTTTTATGAACCTGTCGTGGCCAATTACTAAAAACAATAGTTGTAGCCAACTCTCCTATGTAATAAAAAATGATGAACATAATAATAATATTATTTTTTATATAAATCATCTATTTTGTTGATAGTGTTATCGATAATTTATGATTTTTTCAATTGAAATATATTTCTATCACTTTTTAATTGTAATCCCTACAAGGAGTGTGTTAGCCTTTGTATAGTTGTTAGTTGAAGTTATTGATATGCTTTTAAGATAGAAAAATTTTATCTCTATTATTTCAAAAACACCACCTCCACCAGTTTTTTCAAGAAAAAAAATAGAAGTATTATCAAATAGACAATTTCCTTTATCTAGATTAAAGCAATTTTTTTATTTTAATGTCATTGCAAGAGATGGATCTTTAATATATATTCAAATGGTTAGCACCTTTTTTTCACTCTTAAGACTTCCCATTATGAGCACCATATGTAAACATTTTGTAAGAGAGTCAATAATATGGTTCTAAACTTGGGCATGATTTTAAGATCTATTTTTAAAGTTTGTATTATTCCTTTTAAGCCATAAATTTCAACATATATAGAACCAACCCTCCACAAAATACATAATGTTTTAGCTTTAAAGTAACTAATCAAACATTTCATCAACTCTTTCAATGTTGATGGATCTACCCAATATATTTTCGTATTTTTAAAAAGTAACCCCAAAAAGTATGAGCACAGGAACAATGAAGAAGTAAATGGTTTATTTTTTCTAAATCTTTCTTACAAAAGACACACTTAATAAGAGGCTAAGGCTTCAACCAAGCACTAGACCAAAAATTACATAATTCCCCTTATTAATTGACCATCTAGTATATTTATTAATTAATTGTAAACTATCTGATATGAAATTCTATGTTAGTGATCCTTTGGATAGAGTTATTTTCATAAATAATTTCATCTTTTTCAACAAGTTCACTTCCTAAATAATTTCATTGCATTAAAAGAATATATATATTTTTAAAGTAATATTTTTGCCCATTTTTTTAACTCTAAATAATCTTAGCCCAAATTTTATCCTTAATGTTAAACTCATAAGTCTACAATTATACAAGCATGCTACTTGGATATTCTTTTCTTTACAAACCCTATTCCACCTATAAAAAGGAAACCTAAATTTAAAAAAGAATCTTATATTTGTGTACTTTATGTTTATGTATTTATTTTATATATGGTGTCACCTTCATTTTTAAAAGAATTTTCTATTAGTTGATTATATTATATATTTTATGCCCCCCTAATGGGCCTGAAAAATGGTCTGGTGTTTTAATGATCATCAACAAATTTGAAGGCTGAAGAAGTGTGGAAGGCTGGAGGTTGAAGGAGGGTGGAAGGTTGAATGATGAGTTGATATTTGAATTGTCTATGTTGAAGGAGCATGGAAGACTGGGTTTGCTAAAGGAGCATGGAAGGTTGGGTTGGTTGAAGGAGCTATAGTGAAAGGCTAGGATGTTGGGTGGAAGGCAAATATGGTTGAAGGAACATGGAAGACTGATAAGGCTGAAGGAGCTACATCAGAAGGTCGAGATGCTAAGTGGAAGGTTGGAAAGGCTAAAGGAGCGTGGAAGGCTACTTCCAATAAGAAAAACAAAATTGCAAAGTGCAAAGGATTAGGGTTTTTTTTGAAAAATGTATCATCTTTTAAGAGTCATATCTTCACGAAGAGTTATCCGATTCAATTGATTCTTGGACCAACTTGTGCATAATTGAATAGTTTTAAAATGAGCTTTCATATGTAAAATTTTGAGCAATATTAAGGTATATACAACCCTATGAAAAACAAAATTGCAAAGTGCAAAGGATTAGGGTTTGTTTTTGAAAAACATCTCATATTTTAGGAGTCATATCTTCATGAAGAGCTATCTGATTTAGCTGATTTTTGGATCAACTTGTGCAAAATTTGAATATCTTTAAAATGAGTGGTCATTTGTAAAAAATTGAGTAATATTGAGGGAGATTCATTCCTATGAATTCAACCATTTGAAATAAGGGTAGTGACAATTTTTCAAGTCACAAAAAATAAAATTGCAAATATTTGCCAACTAAGTTTCAAACGGTGGGAAGAGCAATGAAGGGCTATGACTTCAACGAGGAAGGAAACTAGCAATTCATATTTGGTAAAGCGGACTATGATAGTACGATGTTTTGGAAATATTACTCTACTAAGATGCAAGGCATATATAGTAGAGGTGAAGTTTTGGCATTGTGAAGGTTGCTATAGAAAAATATCAAGAAAGATACTAAATTCTTGAGTAATTGTATTCATACAAAAAATTGAAAAAATCCAAAAAATGATGTAAAATTATGTAAGTTTCTAACTATAGCATCTCAATTGAGATGAAAAGTGTATCTATTTGTAAACTCTCAAGCTATAAATAAGAGAGATTTAATTTTTCAATGGTAGGAACCCAAATACAGCCCTTTTTTATTATAAAAATATACATATTATATATTTTATTAAATATATTTTCATATTTTATTAAAATATTTTTTTAATATCTTAAAATTAAAAGAATTTATAGTTTAAATTACATTTATTTATTTATTTATTTATTTATATATATATATAAACTCTATGTGTATAATCTAAAATTTACCAATAAAAAGAATATAATATATTTATATTATAATTTATTTTATAATATATTATGTCATAGTTATTTAAAATATTTTGTTTTTATAATATATTATGTCACCTTTTTTTTATATGGATATGTGTAGGGGTTGGCCTTCTTACTTTCTAACCTTTTAATATGATGATACAAGTTTAGTGACATATTCCACGATTATTAAAATCTATTATCTCAGATAATCTAAATTAAAATCAAGATATGAGGAGTGTTATACCACCTATTATATTCCACGCTCCTATCTTGTTTACTCTTCTAGTCATTTTCATACAACTTTTATATTTAATTTTATTTAATATGAAAAAAAGATTAAATCATTATAATAATTACATGTAATTGTATTCTATTTAATTTTAAAAATTATTTTGTAATAATAATATATTTTAATAATAAGTTATGTGTAATTTCTAATTTGAAATATTATATATATATTTTTTAAGTGAAAAACCCTTGCGGGGCTGCCTTGGTCTAAGAAACCATGAACAAGGGGTTGTACACTGTCAAAGTCACCCGGGGGTCGCACCCAGTCCTGCCCACACCAACATTATCAATTGGATTTTGGGTACCCAATTCAGCTTTTTGGTAGGGTGGAGATTCGAACCAGGGACCTCCCTTGGAGGATTGCCCTCTCCTCTCCAACTCACCTACAACACCTAGGTTGAAATATTAATTTTTAATAATAGTATATATTTTAATAACAATTTATATGTAGTTTTTATTGGAACATTTTCATAAATGTTAGGTTAATTACATTATATTTAGCGGATTTTTTTTATTATAAATATTTTTTAATTTTTTCTAGTAAATATATTTTTTAACTTTTTAAAATGCTATGTTTCTACAATCAAACTCTTTGACATAATTTTAATTAAGAAATAAAATTTCAATTGTTGAACTCTCTTCTAAAATTTGAATTTCATCAAGATAAAGATCAATATTATTATTGATTAAATTATTTTCTATCCAATTTTCTTCTCTATAAATATGCTAACAAAATATTCATTTTCAAATACTTTGGTTAGATTTTCAAAACAAACTCAATTGAAGAATAAGTAAGAGGAAATTAATTCAAACAAAGTTGTGGAATTGAAAAACCATTAGATCATTTTTGGATTATTAAAAATTCCAATTGTGCTATCTAGGTGTGAGATGTGGGCTAGTAATACATCAAATTTTAAATGGAGATAAAAAAAAAAAAATCAAAAGCAATTAAATTACAAATAATTTCAAAATTAAAGCATAAGTCTCATATGAGATTTTACTTGCTGAAACAATGACTTTTCCACTACAAGCATAAGCTATAATAAGATTATTCAAATACCAAACAAATATATCAAGAATGGAAGATAACAAGTTGTTAAAACAAGTGATTAAAACTCTCCAATTATCGAGAGGCCCAGGTTCAAATCTCTCCCCTCACATGTTGTGGATATGTTGTATATAAAAGGTTCCTCATCAAAAAAAAAAAAGTGATTAAATAAACATTAAATAGAAGAAAAGACATGGATGAAACAAAACAACAAATAAATGGAAAAATATAGCATTAAATTTCATGAGGTTCCAAACTCCAACAAAGAAATTAAATAATATATAAGTGAAAAATCTAGACTTATTATATGGACTAAAAATTTAGGAAAAAATAGTTTTTCATTAACAAGTTTAACCTAACTAATGTTTTGCTTAGTGGTGAATATTCGCAAATTGGGCGAATATTAGCATTTTCAAAAATGCCAATTTGCGATTTTGGGGGACCCTGGACGTCGGCCATTTCGCCCAAAATTTTTGGGTCAAAATTTTTTTGAAGGGTCGATTCATCGTGCGTTGATAATAGTATTAGGTATTTTTTTTTAAATTCGTCGACACTCTCGCCTAAGTCGTGGAGCATTTTTGCCAATTTTAATTTTTAAATTATCCCGCCAAATTCGCTAACTATACCACTATATATATAAGTAACAAGCCAGAGATAGTTTTCATTTATAACATTCGAAAAGTAAAACTCTAAAGCGAAAAGATGAACTGAAACATTCGATCTGTTGTAGATTCCATCGAACTTCAGCATTGTGCATTGTACACGGATCGACACGACATAGTTCTCCACCCGGCACGATGACCGGACGTTATATCCACCCGGATCGGTAGTCGGTCTACTTGTTCCACCCGGACAGCTAGTTCCAACCGGGTCATCTGTCGGACTGCATATTCCACCCGGACCGTTAGCCGGTGAGCTTATTCCACCCGTAGACTAGTTTTCAGACTTTCTATTAATCATAGTTCGATGGCCGACATATAATTTCCACTCGGATCGAATATCGGTCTTCTAGTTCCACCCAGACCGTAAGCCGGATCGATCGTTCGCCTGGACCGACAACCCGTTTCCTGCACGAACCGCCTGGTGGGTCTCTTTTCAGATGGACCTTTTCCTACAATAGGTACTCTGTTTCTCTTTAGACATTTGAATCTGTGATCCTGTGTTTTTTGGTTTTACAGAGAATAATAGTTGTAGCACTTGTAATAATAAGATCTATTTTTTTATCATCTAATTTCTGGTTTTTCTTTAGCTGTGTTTTTATCATTTACTAAAAATAAATCAATGCTCTGTTCTCCATTTTTCCTCCTATTTTCTATCTATATTAAAACTCTTTGATTCTCTATTTCCATTAAGATCCCCTTTTCTGTTACAAGATTTTTAAATAGGTAAATATTGTGGTTCTCTATGGACAAAGTGATGCTCTGCTTCTTGTCCAATTTGTACTAGAATTTTATATTTTTCAACATTTTGTATCTCTGATTGTATCTATGATTAAATTGTATTTCAAATTTATATTGATTGGTTTTTTGCTCTTATTAGTTACAGGTACTATCTCCAGAAAATAGAGTATTTGAATACCCTAAAAAAATCACAATAAAGAATGATTGGAAATAGGTATTTATTTTCTTCCAACCATCTATACTTTTATTCTAATTACAATATTATCTTAAGGCTTCACAGAAGTAAGATGTCTTCAACATTTTATTACTTTTCTAAATTTAAAAATATTTTCTTTACAAGTAAAATGTCACCTACTAGCGATGCAAATAAGGGGGCCAAATCTGAAAAGAGTATCCTGAATTATTTTAGCCATACGTTGAAATCGAGCGAGCCATCGACATCTATGCAAATTCAAGGTACAAATGATTTTTGACTACTTAAAATTTAGGTGTATTTGTTAGTTTAAATAATGCTTTCTTCCTCAAATGGTTAGAGTGCCTCTAGCCATATTGCATGATGATATAAACCATATTTATGTTTGTTAGTTTATTTTGTTAAATTAAAAAATAATTAAGAATAGTATTGTATGCTACTATGCAGAATACCATGTGGACCCTGATATGCATCCGCTTGAAGATATTCATCACCAAGAGATGACTTCTAATGAAAATTCTCTTAACAATGTCATCCAACAAGCAATTGAAGATAATCCTCAAAATAACATAGTTGAAAATGAAAGCGATAAATCAAATACATTACAAAATTCTTTTGAATCTACAAGCGAGAAAAATAAAAAGTGGAAGGCATCTAACTGGGCTATTGGAAGGGCATTTAAGAATGAATGGGCAGAAAAATTTCCATGGATAGAGCCTATCCTAACTAATGACAACCAAGTCGATGATAAAGTATGTAGATGCAAAATTTGTAGTTGGAAACTGGGCAAGGAGCATAGGTTGCAAAATAAGATAGATACAATAGAAAAACATGTTGGCAAAGTTTATGTAAAAGTTAAAGGAAGTGATGGTGAAATTATTAAAATAGTTAGGTGGAAGGATGCATCAGAATGTATGCATGTCAGATATGCAATAGAATATGACAATCACTTAAAGGAACAACAATCTCTTGTTGAGAAAGGTGCAACAATTGAAGCCCATTTTCAAAAAATGAAAAAGATCAACTTAGGGGTAAAAGGTTTACAGTTTGTTGTTGTACTTAGTATTCTCAAGAAGGGTAGACCCATGTCCGATTTTTTTATTATAAGCACCTATTTTTGTTGGTTGGTTTGCAAAAAATTCTGAGTTGCCATTGGTCTGATCGAAGTGGTTGGGAAATGGTAAAATGTATATCATTAGTAGAGAAGGAGGACCTGAGGGAGAGAGTAAAACTTTCCAGATTCATTTCACTATCTATTGATGAGGTGACGGTTGTGGACAACACATCCTGGATTTGTATGCATGTGTATACTTTTCAAAACAATGTCAGGAAGCCTAGTTTGCTAGGATTACATAAGATGGTTGAAAATTCAAATGCAGAAAATATTTATAATGTGGTTGTGACTAGTTTAAAAGATATTGCGGGAATGAATGACATAGACATAGCCTCAAAGTTAATATGTGTTGGAGCTGATGGAGCTGCTATAATGCAAGGGCATAGGAGTGGTCTCTGTGTTCGACTGCAAACCACAATTGCACCATATATGATACCCATTCATTGCATGGCTCATAGAGTGAATCTTACATATAAAATCATGAGCACTTTTGAAAATGTTGCGAGAGTGGAAGACCTCATTCATGAAATACATTCTTATTTTTCTTGCAGTCCAAAAAGGTTTTCAGAGTTTCAACAGTTTGCACTAGGAGTTACAGAAGGAAAAAAATGTTAAAAGATGTAGATACAAGGTGGATTTCATTGTATCAACCTGCACTCAGAGTTTTTATAGAATATCAGTCATTAACAGGGTTTATGTACGCAAGTAGTCGAGGAGTTGATAAGGCAAAATATTTGTTGTTTTGTTTGACTAACTTTGAAACCCTACTGACGTTATGTGGTATTCTTCCAATGTTACAAGAAATGAGTAGATTGATAAAATTTGCACAAGAGAGATCCATCTATATCATTGATTTCATAAGGATGAGAAAATAAATATGTGTTGTTATTGAAAATTTATGTGTTCAAAGCAGATTTTAAAGATCCCTTGTTTCATAGTTGGAATACATTGACAAACGTGAATGATCCAACAAGCTATTTGAAGTTTGACATCAATGATCATCTTTGTATTAACAATCATGGAAAGTTGATACCTCTTTATTGTTTTGAAAGGCAATCAAGTATAGGTGTGGATGGTGTTGAACAAGTTCCTGTAACACACAATAGATTTCATGTTGTATTACAGAAAACTAGAACAAATTTGTCCAATATAGCAAAATCTTTGACAAGTGAGATAAGAGATCGGTTTTAGAGAGATGAGTTGCTTGAGGCCATGGGTGTGGTTAACCCCATGTTTTGGGGTTCTAATAGTGACTTCAATTCGACAAATGAGTTGTTTGTTAAATATATGATGAAACTTATTGAGCATTTCAGTAAAATTGTGGAAATTAATGGTGTTACAATCAATGGTATACTCAACAAAAATATTTTGAAAGAACAGTCAACACATTTTGGAAGAACAATGCTTGGGCAAACATCACTTTTGAGTAACATCCATGAGACTGGATCCATTGCACGTTTGTGGCAAAAATTGTATCCAAGTACTATCCTACAAGATACTATAAGTGAATACTTATGTTTATATGAATTATGTCAAACAATGATTTTGGGATCAGTGGAAGACGAGAGGGTTTTCAGTGCACTATATTTTGTGAAATCTAAGCTTCACAATAGGTTGGACAAAAATTTAGAAAATTGTTTGAGAATATATGTATCATCCTATCAGTTGGAAAATTTTCCCTATGACAGAGCAATTGCAATTTGGAATTCCCTTGCAGGCAGAAGGAGTGTGTTGAATATGACCGATATGGAAGATGATGATGCATTCAGTGATCAGAATGTGGAGACACAGATATCCACTATGCTTCATAGTGATGCAGAACAAGCAGAAAACTATTTGTTCAAGCTACCTGATTTGTGATTTTTTTAGTATTACATTTTTTCAAGTATTTCACAATTTGAATTCATTTGACAATAGATTTGACAAGTTGAGCATTGTATGTTTCAGCTACCTGATTTGGTATTTAACCGGTTTTGTGATTTTTCTAGTATTTCACAATAAATTAGAATTGATTTGATATCAAATTTTACAATATTTTATCAGATTTGTTAGATTTCACAAAATTTGATTATTAAGAAGTTTTCATGTTCTGCCCTTTGTTGTTTTTGAAATAGTTTTAATTGCCTTTATATCATAGTATTTGTTTGTTTCAATTACATTAATTGTAATTTTTTTCAAGTATTTACAACATTGATCAATATGAATTTGTTAGTTATCATTTTCATCTGTAAATTTTTTATAAGTATTTACAACATTGATCAATATGAATTTATTAGTTATCATATTCATGTGAATTTACAACATTGATTTTTTAACTGCATTCATATTCATATTGAGATTATAAACAGTTAAAATCATTTCAAAAAAAGAAGTGCATTCATATTGACACAAGAAGAGCATTCATATTGATTTTATCTGACACAAGAAGAGCATTCATTTTGATTTTATCTGACACAAGAAGAGCATTCATATTGACACAAGAACATCATTCATATTTATCATTTTGGACAAGAAGAGCATTCATATTGAATTTAACTGCATTCATATTGATTTTAACTGCATTCATATTCATATTGAGATTACAAACAATTAAAATCATTTCAAAAACAAGAAGTGCATTCATATTGACACAAGAAGAGCATTCATATTGATTTTATCTGACACAAGAATAACATTCATATTGACACAAGAACAACATTCATATTTATCATTTTGGACAAGAAGAGCATTCATACTGATTTCAACTGCATTCATATTGATTTTAACTGCATTCATATCATATTGAGATTATAAACAGTTAAAATCATTTCAAAAACAAGAAGAGCATTCATATTCACACAAGAAGAGCATTCATATTGATTTTATCTGACACAAGAAGAGCATTCATATTGACACAAGAACAACATTCATATTTATCATTTTGGACAAGAAGAGCATTCATACTAATTTTAACTGCATTCATATTGATTTTAACTGCATTCATATTCATATTGAGATTATAAATAGTTAAAATCATTTCAAAAACAACAATACTCATATTCATATTCATATTGCCATAGACAAAAAATGCATCAAAATATTATAAATAGGAAGAACAACAAAATTAAAGAGGATAATAAATTTGTAAATTGTCTTTTTCATATATAGATTTAAAATATATAAGATGTCTTTAAAGTTTTAACTATGTTGAAAAACAACACAAACTTCCACTCAACACAAAAATTTCTCAAACTATGTTTGACATTCCGGATGTTCTATCGATGTTTGTTCTACTGAAGTTTCTCCTGGAGCTGCCTGTTCTATTACTTTTTCTACTTCTTCTACACCAGGCTTTGGCAGTGCTCCGGATCTGACTAAACTTTCTTGTCCTTTCTTGAAATTTTCCAACAACCCAACATCTTCTTTGGCGGGATCTTGAAGCTCTTTCAAACCAAGATTTTTCTCCAGTCCTTCCCTTATCAGGAGATCCGGATCCACTTTTAGTTTTTCCCACAAATATTTTTTTAGAATGTTGTTATCTCTTACTTTCTATTGGGTTGTTCTCTTCATAATAATGGATGTTTCCAAAAATTTCTTTGTAGCCTCTATGTTGACTTGCATGCTCTGAACCTGTAATTTCAAATTTTCAAAGTTTGACTGCAAAAGAAAAAAACATAAGTTAGTAGAGAGTTATATGACATAATTTAAGCAACTTCAACAGTTTTAAGACATAAGTTAGTAGAGTTAGCAAAAGAAAAACATGCATCTAAATTCTCACCTCGGCCACATCTCTAGCGGCTAAAGCAACATCAACAGTTTTCTTGTTGAAAGCCCATTGGTTATAGTACGCTTGGGCTTCAACATTGATGTTCTCAATTCTATTCAACATAATATTTAAAACTTCATCATCGGATGAAGTCCTGCACGTCACTAATCCTGATGTGGCCTGTTGTAGCAGACCATTAAGCTTCTCTGGTTCATTCTCATATCGAGAAAAAATATTCTCCCTTTTATTAAAATTTTTGTAACGGGCATTTATTTGCTTGATAAGCACTTTAGCCCGAATTTCCCACTATTTCATAATTTGTAAATCTTTAAGCACCCTCTCTTGGAGGGTTGCTTCAATACCATCACACATAGAAGACTGAATATCAAATTTAACTTTGTCATCCTCGGATTGAGGATGACAGTGGGCTTCCATCGCAGGAGCGGATACTAGTTGCTCAGTTATTGGGGGTGTTGTTTCTTCTGCCTCTACATGTGCATCTTCAAGCACCTCTATGGCCTGAAAGCCCTCAATGTTTCCTTGCAAGAAAAATTCATCATCAAGTGGAATATTATCTAATCCAACATTCATGGTTGACACCTCTGGTACTTGACTTGTGTTAAATGAAAAAGTGGGGAAAACACCCTGCGATCTTGGCTGCAAAAGTATTTTTCCCCTTCCACGGGCCATATTGACTTGCCCTCTCATTTTTTGCACCTGTGGTTGTTGTCATGCTGGCGGTGGCCTCATCACTTGATTTTTTGGGCTTCTCACGATTTGATCTTGAGAGCCACCTGACATTCAAATAAGAAATTGCCAAAATTATTTTCCAAAAACAAAAAAAAACTTTAATTTCAAGTAAATAGAATGATTTACCTGACGACGATTGAATCTCATGTACAAAGTTATGGACGGGGGTTGTGCACATTTTTGAAAACATGAAAATTAAAAAAAAAACTTAATATAATTTTATGTAATGCACTAAGAAGTATAATGATAAAATATTGAAAGTGAAACTTACGTGCAGGACGGTTGATCTGACTAGATTCAATTTCAGGGTGATGAGGAGTAGTAACTGTAACCTATCATGTACTTTTTGTTGGCCTCGACAATGGTGATGATTCTGATTCATTTTCTTTAGAATCACCACATGCCTCATGCATGTGACCCCTTACACCAACATCCTATTTTTTAGTTTTGGTCACTGACTTTCTCTGCAATCATGTGCAAAAAAAATGAAAACTAAAAACAGAGCTAAAATATATTAAAAATTGGATTTGAAACATGGACTTACCCTCAATTCCTCTGAACTCATACCCAAGTTCAGCAGTGTGGGATGCAATGTTGTTGGTACTTCAGTTTTTTTAAATCATAAAAACTTTCATAAAAAAGAACTAAAATAAAATTAACGGTCGCCACCATTTTGACTTCTTCTATTCCGATGTCGTGCAACTCTGTTATGATGCGTTCTAAAATGTACGTGCACCAGTCGAACTATGCATGCCTTGAACAATGTGAATGATATAGGTCAATGCCCATAATGGAAGTTCTGTTCTTCCAAGAAAAAATAGTCTTGCTTGGAAGAACTCAATAATGGCCTTCAGATTTTTATTTTCAACGCAACTGTAAGTTAAGCCTCTCTTAGACTTAGCCACGGAAGTTGCATAAAAAAAATTAGATGAAAAAACATGTTGAAAATTAAATTTCGAACAATAATAGAAATAATTGATGGGAATTATACCTTCAACCACTTTCCAAGGAAGATCGAATTCATCCTCCAAGTATTTTTTGTCACGCTTACCCATAGTGAACCTCGAAGACACGACAGGGAAACTCTTGTGTGGAAGTTCTGTTAACCTCTGGATGTCCGAAGGTGTGATGGTGAATGACACTTGTTTATTTCGAAATGTGACATTCACTATTGCACGGTCATGGTCGTAACCATCAATGATACTCTACAAAAGGTGCTTGTCGGTCTTGAGCTGTGACATTGTTAGCAAGTGTTGCAAACCTGATGTAGAGAGCCACGTATTGTCATAACCAGGGGTGGTTGACAAATCTATCATGGCGGTGCAAGTAGCATTCTTGAACACCAAATTTCCAATGGCAGTTTGAGTAGATGTGGTAGGATTGGCCATTGTTCGATAAAGTAAAAGGAGAAAGTGGATTGCAAAGAGTGTGGGGTGATGGTGTATCGGAAGGAGTTAGAGAGATCACAGAAATGTAACCAAAAAAATGACTTCTCGATGTCTATTTATAGATACAAATGATAGGATTTGGACACGTGGCAGAATGTCATTCGGCATGCACTGAGGCTGATAGATCGACTGACACGTGGTAGAGTAAACGTTGGTCCAGTGATGGATCTTTTCCACCCGATCGGTATGTCGGACTTTTTTTTCACCCGATCCGTCAGCTAGACTATGTTTTCCATCCGGGTCACTGTCGGTCAATGATTTACATCCGGTCCGCAATCTGGACCTCTATTTTCACCCGGCTCGTTAGTCGGTTCCCGAATTCCACCCGGGCCATTGGCCGGTCGAGGTTTTCCATCCGGGCCGTTACCCGTCCTCGATTTCCACCCGGGCCATTTGTCGTACTTTGATTTTCACCCGACCCGTATCACCGTTTCTTGCTTTCCACCCGATCGGTCACCGGTCTATGTTTTGCACCCGATCCATTTCTCGGCTTTGTATATTACCCGGTACGTAATCGTAATGTGTTTTCACCCGGTCCATTCTCGGTCTGTGTTTTCCCTTTGTTCGCCAATTTTTTCCAATTTTTTTCAAAAATTAAGATAATTCGCCATGTCCTCCGACATGAGGTTGACCTGGATTCGCCAGGGATTCGCAACGGATTCACAATTTTTTTACAAGGACATTTTCGGTCCGACCCCTTATGCATAACCCTAACCTAAACTATGAACATAGCCAAAAGAAGTACATAGATGCAAAGATACTAAAATTTAGTTCACAATATGTCAAATGCAAAATTGGGAGATGAACAATTCTTTAGGAGGTATAGTTAGACCAAATGTGTTTTTTGCACAACAAGAATAGTGAAGGCCATAAAACATTTTGTCATGGAATGGAAAGAATATAAAAACATCAAGATTGCATATGAGAACACTCTAAAATTAAACTTACAACTAAATTTTTTTGAAGAATTAAGAATAAGAATATAAACTCACTAATAGAACTTCTTAAAAAATAGGCATCTAAGAAACTTCTCATCAAAGTCAACAAAAAAAACACAATATAAAATATATGAGGAGTCCATGTGGAACACCATTGTGAGACATGGTGTGTGTGAGTGAGGTGGAATAGGTTTGATAGGAGCAACCCCTATGATTTGAATCTTGTGTTTGTTAGTTACTAAAAATAGTGTGATTGTGACTAACTCTCTTGTGTAACCAACAAAAAAAGAACTCTCATGTAACAAAAAAAAACTAATTCCTTCGTATATAAAAAAAAAATCATCCTATTTTTTTTTTTTTTTATTTGGTTATTTTGAGAAACCTCTATGATCGATGCACAGGGCTGAGCAGTCTCCTCCCAACCATGACCCCTCATAAATTCCAGAGCTATACTTATCAATAGAGAATTTAACACAAATCCACCACACACCTACCCCCTCACACACTCGCCCACACCACAATTTGAACCTTGGACCTTCTGAAAAAATTCCTCCTATTTTTAGTAACATATAATATTTTTTTTTAAATTAAAATTACGATACAATTGCATATATGCTTGTGATGGTCCCCGCTTAGTGTCCAAAATATTTGTTTCTGTTACGAGATCCAAAATTCAATAAGAAGCACACTTCAAATTGTTCATAAATTGTGAAAGAGAGTGCAAAAATATTTTTTTTTCTACTAGGCACCCCTCACAAATTTTCATAATTTTATTTGTTTATTTTTTTTAATTTACATGGTAGAATCAGTAGCCACCACGAATTCGGATAGGTTGTTTTATTTTTATGACCACCACAGTAATCTGCGTTGTCCATCCCAAAAGTCGCCACATAGTTTGTTCTTCGCGTAGAACTCCCCTATAACCATTATGCCACAATTATTTTAAACCATTACACCATTGAAATAACTAGGAAAGGGACACGCATTCAATCCGATGAGGCCCGAGATTTGAACCTTAGAACTCCACCCCCTTACGGGGTTTGGTCGAACCAATTGGTCTACACCTCGAACCTTATATATTATTATTATTTTATTTGGTTAGTGTGAGAAACCCCTATGACCAACACACAAGGTTGGGCAGTCTCCTCTCAACCATGACCCCTCCAAAGTTGAGAGCTATGGTTATCAATAGGGGATTTAACACACAACCACCACACACCCACCCCTCACATACTCACCCACGCCGCAGTTTGAACCTTAGACCTCTCGAAGAAGAGTCAAAGTCCAAACTATTGCGTTGTTCACCCTAGACAAAATAACAACAAATTTTCATAATTGGAAAGTTGTTTTTTAAATATTAAAAATATAAAGTTTTTAAGGACTTTTATAATTTTTAGTTTATTGAGTAAAGATAAAGTTAATGGGTTTGATAGGGAATGATAAAGTTAATGGGACTCTAATTTTTTAAAGAACAAGCACTTGATTGCTACCAATAAACCTATCTTGTTAGGCTAAAATTTGAATTTTTCACAACTATTATATTAAAATTTTATAAATAAAAAACAATTTTATTCACATAATTTTTATTAATTAACTAAAAACTTTTTATTTGTTTGTTTATTTTTAAATAAATTAAAAAAAATTATTTATTTTTCAATAAGCTATGTGTGGTTTTTATTAGGACCACTTTCATTACAAAAAATAATAATTACATTGCTTTCATTACATTTCTAACAAGTTAATTAGAGCATATTTAACTTTGCATTTTTATCAAATATATTTTCCATCTTCCTTAAATTGCTAAGTTTCCATAACCAACTTTTTTTTTAATAAGCTATGTATGGCTTTTATTGGGGTCACTCCCATTACAAAAACAAAACATTACATTGATCTCATTACATTTCTAACAAGTTAATTAAAGCATACTCATCTTTATCTTTCTATCAAAGATATTCTCCATTTTTCTCAAATTGTTTAGTTTCCATAATCAACTCTTTTTTTTAAAGAACTAACAACAAGATCAACCCTTACATGACACATAACTCCAATAGATAGAAGGAAAACAAACATAACAGTCATCCATCAAAGGGAATATTAGAAAATAAACATAACAGTCACTCATCAAAGAGGAAATCAAATTGATTATTTTTCTTCTATAGTAGCGGTTCTTCCTCCTTTAGAGTGGTAAGATCTAAGAATGTATTTTTGCACTTCAAGCTCCTGAGGTAATATCTTGTTGTAACACATTTTTTAGGATCTTCATTTTCAAAAAATTATTTTGTAGGATCTTCATTTTCGAAAAATTGACCATCATCGAATTGTTTTATAATTAGCTTTAAGAATACCATATGAAGTGCTAATCTTTTCCATTGAACCATTTGGATGGCCTTTAGTAACCATTTGGTTTTTATCAATGATCTAATTCAAAATATCCTTTTGGGGTTGATTCTTTTGTTGCTCGCATGACTTTTGTTGGAGAATTAGTGCATATAGAGGATGAACTTATTTCTTTTGAATTGGGATATTTGAAGGTTTTGAATCATTTACATGTAGGGCCTTCTCCTCCACCAAGGATGAATCAAAGCATGATCGGATGACCGAGCATCTCTTCAAGCGGCCATATTGTTGCAACCATAACATCTTAGGAAGAAGTTTTCATATTCAATATTTTGGATTCATTCCCCTTTGCTTAAGGAGATAGTAATGGATTGAGGCCTAGGAACTAAAACATCCATCCAAACAACCAATCTTGCTTTACTCATATTAATTTTATTGGACAAAATTTCCTCTATTTGGGCATCCATATACTGGAATGCACCAATGACATTACCAATTTTGGTGAATATCTTCTCTCTCCAAAACTCCATAGGGAGAGCATAAATATTTACCCATACTAGGAAGCCATTAACTTCTTCTGTAAAGGGGTTGAAAATAGGAGTCCAAGGTCTTATATAAACATCCCTTTGTTCAAAAAATCAATTATATCTATAATCCATTACTCTATCTCTATCCAATAAATTAGAAAAGAAAACAAAAAAAAATTGGGTAGGAGAGTAGGAATTTTGTACTGGTCCACCAATCTTTAATGTATCCTTTGAGCTCCTTCAAGCCTGGTCTTTTGCCCTTGAGTTTGGAGATAATTGTTCAGGATTCATTATCAATAAGATCCAACCCAAATTCATCCTTTGAAACCTTGATAGAGGGAAGAGGTTCATCCACCTACGAACCCAAAAATCCTTGAGATATTTTTTCTAATCGAAGAGGCTTTCTCACATACTGAAGAGATAGTCCGTGAACAACCCTCTTCCTTCAACGCTTGATTGCACCTAGGTTTTGCATCCCTTTCATGAAGACTATAGCCAAATTTGTCGCTTTGTTCCATCACTTGATTGCACCTAGGGTTTACACCCCTTTTGCAAAGACTGTAGTCGCAGTCAAACTCTTCCATAATCAACTCCTTTTATATCAGATGCCTTCTAAAATTTAAATTCTATCAAGATGAAATTCAATATCGCTAATGGTTAAAAACATTTGTTGCCCAACTTCTATATCTATAAATATCTTTTCTATAACAATTTCACAATTTTTTAATACTTTTTTTAGGGTTCTTATTCATTTCCCTAATATTCCAAGATATTATTTTCATTGTTATTTTTTGTTTTTATTTGTGAGTTTAGCCCCACTTCTTGTTAGCACTTTGTGATATTTGCTTTTGTTTCCCATATCAATATCCCATTAGGTTTTTTTTTTCTTTGTTTTTTCTTCTTGGGTCTTCCTCTATTTTTTATTCTCAACAATACTTTCATATTCATCAATCTCCTCAATCTTCTCACATTGCTCATAGTAGGACTTGTCATCAATCTCTTCAATCCTGAATGATCTAAAGTGCAAGGAATAACCTCAAAAGCACAATCTTCTTTATGTTGCCCTAAAAACCCTAAAGTACAAATATGCTCTTTTGTAACAATTACCTTCTTATTTTGCTCTAAAAAAACTAAATTGATATGGGTTTCTTCCATATTCATTTATTTATTATGCTTCTCTTGAAACCTTAAAGTGGAAGGGATAATATCTTCACCCCTTTCACTCTTAATACTTGGAGAGGATTCTATACTACTTGAAGAAAATGAAGATGATTTACCTAGAATAAACTTGACCTCTTTTGTTGTCTTTGCTTTAGTATTTCTCTTTGCATCTTCTTTTGCACCTTTGATTCCTTCTATACTTGCTAAATGATACTACAAATAGGCTTCCTTTGCCTTTTCTTTTGGAGTGGAATATCCTTGATCTGATCTAGCTTTTATTATTATATAATTTTCTTGCTTTATCTTGACTTTTATCTCATGGCTAGAATTTTTTATTTCTTTATTCATAGTTTTCACTTTGTGAACTCTTTCCATGTGCCCAATCTCATAACAATTATGACAACAAAATGTGATATTTTCATAATCTACTTGTTGATGCCATTCTCTAGATTCAAATTTAATCTTAATGGATTGTAGCAAAAGTTTTGAGATATTCATAGCAAACACATATTTGAGTATATATAACATGCTCTCACTCTTTAGTAGTTAGTCATTCTTTGATGAAATCCCCTAGGGTATTTCCAATATTCTTCAGAACATCCTTATTTATAAATGGAAGTCCAAAAAGCCTAACCCATACTGGAAGCTTCTTAATAGTTTCTATCTCAGTAGAAAAAAATTCATTCCATGGTATCAAAGAAAGTGCATCTCTTCTCCTAAACCATGGCCCACCAATCATTATTTGTCCCTAATTTTTTAATTGGAAAAGAAGATGAGGAAAAAACCTTTAGGAAGACAAGTTATAGAATAATTTAAATTTAATCCTCACTTCCACTTGATCCAATTTTGAATCTCTGAAAACCCTGGCCATGATCTATGGAACTTACATATTAACCCTCTACTTTTAAGAACCATTATATCATGCTCAATCATCTCATCCTTGATACTCACTTTTGGTGTAACATCTACTACCTGGATCAAACTTGTCATGTATTCACTCTTCTGCTTATCTCCAACTTGGAACTCCATACTTCCAACTAGGGTATCCTAACTTCCCATTAGGGCTTTCAAATATGGCTTTCCTTCCATACTAGCTAATGGAGCTTACTCTTGGCTTGCACTACCTCTTGGATCACATTCCCTCTTGGTTTGCACTCGCTCCCAGCTTGCATTCTCTCCTACCTTGCACTCAATCTCGACGTGCACTTCCTCTTAGCTAACAATAGCCCTAGTATCTTCTTTTTCCTAGTGTTCCTTCACTTAAGCAATTTTTTGGAAACAATATTCCACACATTCAAGGTAAGGGTTTGAAGCATTGATGCACTCTAGATGAACGCGCTGCTCTTCTGCCATGATCAAATCTCAACTCACACTCCCTCTTAGCTTGCACTTCCTTCCAGCTCGCACTAGATTTTCTTCAACTGGATAACACTTTGATTTCTACTTCCTGCTCACACTTCCTCCTTGCTCCCGACTTGCGCTCGCACTTGTTTTCGACTCTTAGCTCACGCTCGCACTTACTTTTGACTCTTGGCTCGCGCTCATACTCGCACTCGCTTTCGACTACACTCACTCTTAACTTGTGCTCCCACTCGCTTTCGACTGCATTCACTCCTAACTCACGCTCCCACTCGCTACAGGTTGCACTCACTCCCAAATAAAAGTTTTTTATTGATAATATTCGATTTTTTTATATAAATGTTTTATTCGAATAATTTATATTCAAGGAATCCCTCCCTTCACATATAATCTTAGACCGCCTAAAGAAAAAAACTGTTATTTCTATGTCAATTTTGGAATTCTTATCTATAATTGTCACAACTAGGTCCTCCAAACCTGAAAGGGTGGTATATGTCAGTGATTGCAAATAACTCCTTACATTTGAAAAGTTCTTAGTTCAAATCTTTATACTAAATTTTTCGTTGGTAAACTTAACTTCGAGTGATCGTTCAATTCATAATATTAGTCGTAGAAGCTTGCCCCCAAGAATTTATGGTTGAAGCTCTTACTTTCAGTTCATGGACTTTCTTTCTAAAAGCATGCGTATGGCCAAAGGAATTTAATGAGATACATCCAACTCATTTGCATGTGCATAAAGCCAGCTTATTAGTCCTAATAAGGGGCGGTGATTTACAACAACACGCATAGATTCATTTTTCAAACAAGCATTCGGTGTCCTAAGCATCGTGACTCATACGACATTCATAGGTGGGGTGGGGGAGCCTTTCCTGGATAAAGCCGATCCATGAGAATAAGTAGTGATATCTTATTGCATAGCAAACACAAAAGAATCTTGGGACACTACGGCGTGTTCAGATACCGTTGAATTTTAAAAGTCATTTTTTCTTTACACGTGATTCCCTGCTAGGATTCCCTATATATTCACACATACTGGGCATGCATTTCCTGAAATAGTATAGACAGTTGGCATTCAATATTTTCTGATGCAGACTTAAGAGAGCCATCAAATATTTCTGGACATTGTAGAATCTGGAGGCTTCTGCACAGATTAATCTTGAAGGCGGTATATGCATTCCTGTACAACAAGAATGGTAGTTGCTTTCTTGCATCATTTCTGTTATCGGCAAGCGCGAAACTTTGTTGTTGCTTGCTGCCGCCATGGGGTGTTCTTTTCATGTTGTGCTGTTGCATAACTTATTATTATTAAACATGAACCATTCGCCAATATGCAGAAATATCAAATCATTCATCCACAATACAATTATCCACAATAACAATCCACAAATGAGAGAGATAGATAATACCCTTAAGGTATGGAAACACCAATAATAATCCTTAAGGAAGGAATAACTCCACAAGATCTCCCAAGATGAGAGGCCACTTCGTGGGCACGACAATTACATAAGATTCTTCTTCAATGATATGAATATCTTTACAATGACAAATATCTCTTCTTTATATATTCATATTCTTATTCTACTTTGGAGAGCCTACTACTAATATTATATTATATTAAAATATAATATAATATTATAATACAATCAACCTTGGGTTATGTATGGCCCATGCCAACCCTTATACAATATAATAATATATCTCCAAATATCTATTCCTAGGTACCCTACCATGTGCTCTCCGTTCTTTCTATTGTCGTCATCATAGCTGCAGTCTCTCTGCTTGGTAATAATTCGCTTCTGTATCTTTGCTTGTTTTTACAGTGGGGTACGATTTTAGAAGCGCCGTAACTTGTTCCATTCCATATGATGTTACAGTCATGGACTTGTAAACGAGAGTGCAAATGTCTTTTTTTCTACGAGGCGCACCTCACTGATTTTAAATGGAAAAGTTGTTTTTATAAATTAAAGAAGATATTATAGGAATTAATTTTTTTAATAATTTCTTTGATTAATAGTTTTTATACACATTTAGGATTGAATTTTGGGTCACATCATCGATGACATTTTTGTCAGAAAACAAAGTTTGTAAAATCTAATTAAAAATTTGAAGTAAAACACTAGATCAATCCACTAATCTAAAATTTATTTTTTCCATAATTTTGTTTTTTTATGTCAATTTTAAAATTTTTACCTATATTTGTCACAACTATGCCTCCCAAGATTCTATGGTTGAAGCTTGCCCTCTCTTCTTCAAAATTCTATGGTTGAAGCTTGCCCCTAAAGAAATTTGATGAGATAGGACGTCCTATTCGTTTGCATGTGCAAGCCAGCTTATTAGTCCTAATAAGGGCGGTGATTTACAACATCACGCATGGTTTCAGTTTTCAAACAAGCATTTGGTTTACAAAGCATCGTGACCCACACGACACTCATAGGTAGGGAGAAGCCTTCCTGGACAAAGCCGAACCATGAGAATAGGTAGTGGAATCTTACTACAGATCAAACACAAAAAAAATCTTGGGACAGAATAGTGTGTTCAGATTAGGTGAATCATAAAAGTCATTTTACTGTACACGTGATGATTCCCTCGAATACAAGCATTTCCCTACCACAATTTCCTATATTCACACATACAGCGCATTTCCTGGAATAGTATAAACAGTAGGCATTCGATATTTTTTTATGCAGATTCAAGAGAGCCATCAAATATTTCTGGTCATTGTAGAATCTGGAGGCTTCTGCATGGATTAATCTTGAAGGCGGTAAATGCATTCTAGTACAACAAGAGCGGTAGTTGTTTTCTTGCATCATTTCTGTTACCCTGTTACTGGCAAGCGCAGCACGTTGTTGTTGCTGCCATGGGGTGTTCTTTTCATGTCATGCTCTCCGTTCTTTCGGTTGTGGTCATCATAGCTGCAGCCTTTCTGCCTGGTAATAATTCGTTTTCGTATCTTTGCTTGTTTTTACAATTAAAATTTGGGGTAGGATTTCAGAAACGTCGGAATTTGCTGATGTTACAGTCATGGGTTTGTAGCCCATCATCACCATCTTCATGTATATCAACGCGCTTGGCTTAACCGTTTGAAGTCATTATAATTGACAGAATTTGGTAATGGGGGTAAGAGAGTTGAAACTGGAATGACCCACAGAAAATGTACCCTCATTAAGCTTTAGGTTTCCAACGAGAAAATGAGGCTGTTGAGTGGTGGACAGACTCAATATCCAAATGGAGAAAAACACTTTGGGTGAAGTGCTGAGTTTGTGACAATATATATAATTAGATCCTTTTAATTATTCCATCAGGATTGGATTAGTTAAGTTGGGATGGACCCTAGTATTCAGATTTGGCTTCTTGATCAAGCCCCGGTCTTGTTTGACATTTCCAAAATATATTTGTATGTCATGGTACTTAGTAGGTATAAGTTTGGAATCCAAGGGCAGAGCATGTTCGCCATTTAGGTGATAGCACAACAAGAGTGCCTCCCAAGCATAAGCTCCAGGTTCATGGGAGTCCAGGGTGGTCTGATATGCACAATTCTCGCTTACCTTAAAAATTTCTTTATTTTTTTTATCATGTCAACCTACCGGGTTTGGGACTGACAAAGCAGAAAATTTTCTTGACATGGTTGGCTCTGTTCTGAACTATCTGTCGAAAATGGTAAACAAGCTTTGCACTTATTGAGCATTAGACTGTTTTCAAGTCTAAGCATTTTAATTGGTATTTGACATCATGTTTTCCTATGTAATCTAAAGAGCAAATAAGCACAACGCATTTTAAATAGATAGTTGACCATCCTGGTCGTTTTGAAGCAAGACAAGAATAGCAGGGGAAGATGCAGATATAAGTGCCCCTTTTGAACTTTCGCGGCAGTTAGTTATTTTAGGTGAAAGGGCATTCAAAGTTATGAATTTGGAGCTCAAAGCTATGGTCATCTATGTCACAGGTGGTATAGACTTAGAAGAAGAAGAAGAGGTATTATAGTGGAACGAAATTCCATCATAGGAATATGCCACTGAAAGCTGAAACTCTGAATTCATGACTTTCGAACGATTACTGTTAAATTAATGATCAGAAATTTGACATTCATCGCTTTGATTTTTTATTTTTACTGAGCATTTAAATTGTCTTGCCAAATCTAGACACCACCTGGTAAGTTTCTGTTTCCTATGGTTTGGGCCTTTTGCCGTTTCCAGATCATAAGATAGCAATTTTTTAAGATAAAAAGGGCACCAATTCTAACATTTTTCTTAAAATAGAACATTGCCACCTTCTCTTGTTCGGTCAGAGATAGTTCATAGTTCAAATTGAGATAAATTCCCAGTTTTTAAAGATACCAAAGACCAGCCAAATTCATAGTTCAAATGCGTTTGTTTTCCATTTTGATGTTATTGGCATCATGTTCTACCGTCTAAGTGAGCCTTCTTGTTCTTTCGCGGTTTATAAAAAATGTCTACATATTGTACCTTTTATATATCAGAAAATTTCTGTTCAAATAAACGGCTTTTCAGTATACAACCAGAAAGTGATTTTTGTATATTTTAGAGCATAGCTTTAACTTTCTTATAAGAATGTTCATAATAGAAACAGATCATATGAATTAAAATATAATAAATTGATAGGGGAAACTGTCTTTTTTGTATATTTTAGAGCATAGCTTGAACTTTCTTATAAGAATGTTCATAATAGAAACAGATCATATGAATTAAAATATAATATAATAAATTGATAGGGGAAAAACTGAATATACAAGGAATGATGTAAGAGCAAAGTTGGATTGTCACTTAAGCAACCTAGTGATGTTTCAATAAATGTATTAAAAGTTAGTAGACAAATAAACAGTGTGATCAGATCTTCAAATTCTGATATTATTGTATGAGTTAGAATGAGAATGGGAAGAGTCTGACCCAAAGCTAGTTGAAAGGATCATAGGTGAACTATTCCACGCTGGAGTAAAAGGTAAACATTCTTAAGAATGTACTTGAGATCTCCTTTTTAGGAGCATTTAGTAGGGAGACATTAGCAGAGTCATATCCATAAACAGAGAGGAATGGAATGTGGGCATATCTCATCCATATGAATGGAAATGAAGAAGCATAGTAATGATTTGACACCAATGATTACAAATCACATAACTGAATCATACAAATTGGTTTCTTGGGTTGACTAAGCAAATACCCCTTTTAAGTGAATAAGAAATTAGAGTATCGGCGGAAAGAGGGCACTTCATTTTGATTTTATCATTTATGTTATTAGAAATTTAAAAAGCAATTTATTTGATTTCACTATAGGAAATAACAGTGCAAAATATTTTCCACCAAGATCTTGGCATCTTAATCTAACCTTTTGGATTTTTTTTTTTTGAAAAAGGAAAACTAACATATATTATTTGTTAACAGAATGGAACGTGCAGGAAACAGGGCTGCAATTACATTTATTTTCACACATTCTAAGGGAAGAAGCTGTGTTCAGAATAGGACAACTTAGCAAGGTATGTTAGTTATTCAGAAGCCCAAGTTTGTAGAATAGGCAATGGTTTGAATTTATTATAGCAGATAGGAATTCAAGAAGCAGCACATGTCATTCCCAAAACAGTAATGGTGGGAGTTAATGATATATGTGAAGTAGATACAAAAATTTTCTATGGTCTTATGCTATCTGTCTTAACGTGTCACATTATTATGCCTGTTTTTGTTTGGAATATGATGCTGACCAAAACCCATAGCTGTGGAAATGCTGGAAATGTGATGCTGAGCTTGTAACTGCAGCTATGCAGATTCTCAGATGGTTTATAACTGCAGCTATGTAGATTCCCAGCCGAGCATGTAATTGCAGCTATGCAAATTCCAGCCAAGTTTGTAACTACAGTTGTGCATGTTCCAGCTGAGTTTGTAACTGCAGTTGTGCATGTTCCACCCGAATTTGTAACTGCGGTTGTGCATTTTCCTAGGTGTGTTTGTAACTGTAAGGTAGAATCAGTTTGTTGGTGTGTAGTAAAAAAAATCAAAATGCTCTTGCTATGTAATTTTTTTAAGATGTGAAATTTTTTTATGCAAATTATGCTTTAAAATTTATTTGTTTTGTTGAGTAAAGTCGTCGTATTTTTCACATTTTGTATCAAAGACATTGTTGGTCTTGGGTTGGAGTGATTTTGCGTTCTGATCTTTCTAACTGTTGATCATGGCCAACAAAAATTCCCTTCCCATTCCCAAGTTTAGTGGGCAAGAATATGACTACTAGAGCATTAAGATGAGGACATTATTGACTGGGAAAGATCTTTGGGATATTTTTGAGACTGGTTATGATGAGTCAACAAATTGGTCTATTATCCCACATAATGATAGACAAACAAAGAAGGCCAAGAAGAAGAATTCTTTGGCGTTGTACTACATTCAATCAGCTTTAGATAAGAGCTTGTTTCCAAGGATTGCAGATGCAAAATCAACAAATGATGCTTGGAAGGCTCTACAAGAGGCTTACCAAGGCAGTTACCAAGTGAAAGTGGTCAAGTTGCAAACCTTGAAGAGAGAGTTTGAGAACTTGAGGATGCAAGAATCTGAAAGTGTAAGTGAATATTGTGTTAGAGTGAAAGACATGGTTAATAAAATGGCCACTCTTGGAGAAACAATGGAGATGGAAGGTTAAGAAAGTGCTAAGAACTCTAACACCAAGAAAGTGCTAACAATGGACATGGTTAAGAAAGTGCTAAGAACTCTAACACCAAGAAGGAACCATGTTGCCATCATTTTTTTAGGAAAGTAAAGATTTGAAAACATTGGAGTTTGATCATCTTGTTGGTTCACTTATATCACATGAAGAAAGACTAAGATACACTTTTGGTGAAGGTGAAGAGAAGGCTTTTGCCTCAAAGGTAAGAGTCTCAAAGAGTGATGGTGCTAGTACAAGCAACCAAGGACAAGGACAAGGACAAGGCAGAGGGCAAAATGAAAATTTTTCAAGAAGAGGCAGACCTACTGCTAGAGGAAAAGGAAGAAGCTTGATTCAAAAAGTGGGCCTTGCATTTTTGTTGGATATTGTAAAAATAACAAGGTTTATAGGCTTTACAATCTAAAGACTAATAAAGTGGTGGTTTCTAGAGATGTGATTTTTGATGAAAGGGAAGTATATGGTCATCAAAGAGGCCAAGCTGGTAAGACCATCAATGTTGGTAATGGTAGTGTTGGTGATGAACAACCCACTAGTATGCCTACTCCTCCATTAAGTCCTCCAAGTATCCCTTCAAGTAGTTCTTCAAACATTCTAAGGAGAGTTTATCAAATTATTCAATTAATTCATCACCCATTATTGATCTTATGAAGACTAAGACGGGGAAGAGAACTCTTCAAGGTCACCACCAAGTCAAATGCTTGATAGAAATTTTGAAAGGAGGCTTACAAGAGGCCAAGCTCAAGAAGTTGATCAAGTTGCTTCAGGATTGGAAAGGCTGCATATATATGGAGATGATGAAGAAGATCCTAAAGGTGAGTCGGTTAATTATGCTTTGGTGTCTCAAGCTGAGTTTGAACCTCCTTGTTTTGAAGATGCTTGTACTAATGATGTGTGGGTGCAAGCAAAGCAAGAAGAGATCAATTCCATTCAAAAGATGATACTTGGGAGCTTGTGAAACTTCCCAAGTGGTAAGAAATGTCTGGGTTCCAAATGGGTCTACAAGACCAAGTATAACAGTTATGGCAATATTGAAATACATAAGGGTAGACTTGTTGCTAAAGGATTCACACAAAGGTATGGAATTGATTATGAAGAAACGCTTGCACCTATAGCAAGCCAAGAAACAGTCCGAATGGTTATTACTTTGGTAGCCTACAGGAGATGGAGTGTGCATCACTTAGATGTGAAAAGTGTCTTCTTGAAAGGGTACTTAGAAGAAGAAGTGTATGTACAACAACCGCAAGGTTTTAAGGTTAAAAGGAAAAGAAGACTAAGTATACAAGTTGAAGAAGGCCTTGTATGGCCTCAAGCAAGCACCAAGGGCTTGGTATGCCCATATAGATGGATACATCAAAGTGGCTTTAAAAGGAGCAAGAGTGAGCCTATCCTCTACTCCAAGAAAGAAGGTAATGATATTCTTCTTGTATGTTTGTATGTAGATGATCTAATTTATAGGCAACAATTCAAAAATGAAAGATGAATTTAAAAATGCTATGATGAGTGAGTTTGAAATGAAAGATTTTGGGTTGATGCATTACTTCCTTGGAATGGAGGTTCATCAACATGAAGATGAAATTTTTATTTGCAAAAGAAAGTATTTTAAAGATATGTTGAAGAAGTTTTGTATGGACAAATGTAATCTAGTTCCCTCTCTGATTGCTCATGGAGTAATGTTGTGCAAGGACGATGGAGCTGAGAAAGTAAATGTGACAGGTTATAGGAACATTGTGGGAAGTTTGATGTTTCTCACTAACACTTGACCGGACATTGCTTATGCCATTTCTCTTGTTTTAGGGTACATGAATGAGCCATTTCAAATTCATTTGAAGGCTACCAAGAGAATCTTGAGGTATTGGAAAGGTACTCTTAATTTTGACATTCATTATTATTCAGCTAAGAAGATGGAGTTTGTTGGTTTTAGTGATTCTGATTAGGGTGACAACATGGATGATCGAAAGTCCACTTCTGGCAATTGTTTTTCGCTTAGTTTTGGACTGATCACATGGAGCTCAAAGAAGCAAGGATCAGATGCTCTTTCCTCCATACAAGCTAAGCATATTGCAGTCACTTCAACTAGTGCACAAGTCTTATGGCTTAGGAAGGCATTGGATGAGATTTGTGAGAAGCAATGTCATCCTACAAACATTTTTTGTGATAACATGGGTACAATTCAATTGGCAAAGAATCTCATCCATCATAGCAGGTCGACATACTTTGATTTGAAGTATCATATCGGAGATACGGTACAAAAGAAAAGAATAGAGTTGAAGTACTGTAGTACTCAAGAGCAGCCTGCTAATGTGTTGACAAAAAGAGTTGCCAAAGATCAGTTCTTAAGACTTAGAGACAGTCTTCTGAGACCTCTCAACATCAAGGGGGATAATGTTTGGAATATGATGCTGAGCAAAACCCATAGCTGTGAAAATGTTGGAAATGTGATGCTGAACTTGTAACTGTAGCTAACTGCAGCTGTGCATATTCTGATTTGAGCCTGTAACTGCAGCTGTGCAGATTCTCAATTGAGCCTGTAACTGCAGTTGTGCAGATTCTTAGCTTAGCCTGTAACTGCAGTTGTGCAGATTCTTAGCTAAGCTTGTAACTGCAGCTGTGTAGATTCCCAGTTGAGCTTGTAACTGCACCTATGCATATTCCAGCTGAGTTTGTAACTGTAGTTGTGCATATTCCAGCTGAGTTTGTAACTGTAACTGTGCATATTCTAGCTAAGTTTGTAACTGTAGCTATGCATTTTCCTAGGTGTGCTTGTAACTATAGAATCAGTTTGTTGGTGCATGTGAAAAAAAATTAGAATGCTCTTATGTAATTTTTCTGAGATGTGAAGATTTCTCCTCAAACTTTGCTTTAAATATTCTGTGTTTTGTTGAGAAGTGTTGCAGTCTTCACAGTTTTGTTGGGTAATTTAGTAACTTCAGGAATTCTATCATAAATGTGACCACTGGCACAGATTTTTTGCTCCACATATTAATGTGAACATTCTTTATGATTAAATATTCATTCATTTCCAGTTTTAATTAATCAGAAAATGTGCATTAGGTGATGGTAATATATGTCTTCTTGTATATGATGGAATACAATTCCTCAAACCAAAGTTAGGAAAGCAATTAGACATTTAAAGGGTTATAGAATCTGATAGTTAGTTGCATATTTCAACCCTCAACATGAACACACGAAGATCCCTCTATATTTAATTTGTTTCAAGTCCCTTGCATCACTCTTTAGTTGAGATTTATGATACTTTATCCTTAAGATTATGATGCATAACTTTTACCATTCGGGATTGCAAAACTCTATTCTAGGAAATGCTAAAATCTATGGCCATAAAGATGTTTCCAAGGGCCCTTTTTTTTAAAATTATCTTAATTAAATACAATGTCCTTGCAGGGTCATAAGCCCATGAACTACACTATGTTAGAGCTAGATATGTTATGTCTATTGGAGTTATCAGCCTTCCCATATAAAATCAGGATTGATCAACCTTGAAGACTAGCCCACTGAAATCTGCATCATTTCAGGTACAAAGATGTAGCACATTTTTAATTTTCCGTTGAGAAAACTAGTTAGCAGGAATCCTCCTAAAATTTAAAGGGCGATTTAAACAAAGTAATTCTTAATAATTTACTTGGATTTCTGCCTAAAGGTTAAATTTGATTTCAACCAACTTTTCAGTATATGAACCTTTGAGTATAAAGGTTACAATATTGTTTGGTGTAGACAAATCTGGTTTCAAACATATTTGGCAGAACATGAACATCTGAATATGGAGGTTACAATAGATTTTTGGGTATACAGAAATTCAAGTACACCAACAATGTCAAGGACAATTATTGAGCAAAAGGCCTTAAGTTGTTATTGAGAATTATAAATAAGCTGGGTACCATTATAATTTCTTACATGACCTTAATTAGTGATCCATATTGCCCACAAATGGCACACTAAGAAACCCAAGGGCAAAGGATACATTTGGTCGCTCAATAATATTACAAATTCACAAATAAAATAGATAATGTTCAACTAGTGGATTTATTATAGATCCAAATGGACAAAAATATGATCCATTGTTGGATTTACTATAGATCCATAGGAAAAAGAGGTATTATCTCATTAGTGGATTAACTATAGCTATAGCTAAAAGATAGAAAGAGAAAATATCCCACTGGTGGACTTATAATAAATTATAAACCTAGGAGTCAAGATGCATTATACCATTTTTGGATTTACTACAGGCTGAAGGGTAAAAGACAGGTTAGCCCACTACTGGATTTCCTATAGACCTATGGAAAAAGAGAGAATTTTTCCTTGGCAGTTTCACTTAGACATAGATGAGAGAGAACCGACAAGTGTACTACAGACTCCAGGCAGATTTACCACAAACCATGGGATAAAATAGACATCATCACATGTGAAAATTTAAGACAAACTAAGGACAAAAAGACAATATATTTCAAATCAAAAACATCTTGTTTAAGTTGGCTGGCAATCTCTACAATTATAAATCACCTTATATCTGCCTCTTTGGACCCTCCAAACCATATTTGCTGGTGCAAGAATGTCTTTATTTGTCTTCTCAAGCCCTTTAGTGATCTGGTTATCAATGGATCCTTAGAAAAGCACAATCAGGTTGCTCGACTGTCCTCTGCTTGCACAGATCTGAATGAGAGATAAAATAAGATAATTTTATTAATGTCCATAGATGGCCAAAGTAGGCCAATGGGATTTGTCAAAAAGATCTGCTACAATGCATTGTAGTAACCAAAAACTATTATGAAAATAAGCTAAAACTAGAATAAAGGACACTAATATAAACTACACTGAAGTGGAATAACCGTATGGCACAACCTTAAGGGTTACCCAAAATGGATAAACTATAACATGCTAAAAGTATGATGAAGAGAGAGCCAAAAATCGAGGTAAAAGAGAGATAGAAAGGAAATCTAGTGGATCCAAGCGCCAACACTAATCTTTAGTGGGATGTAAAGTAGAAGCACAATCATTGTTGTTACCTCGAGGGACATAGACTACACTGAAGTGGAATAACCGTATGGCATAAAATTACAACCTTGAGGGTTACCCCAAATGGATAAACTCTAACATGCTAAAAATATGATGAACAAAGAGCCAACAGTTGAGGTAAAAGAGAGATAGAAAGGAACTCTAGTGGATCCAAGCGCCAACACTAATCTTTAGTGGGATGTAAAGTAGAAGCACAGTCATTGTCATTACCATCCCAAAAGGGCCAACATAAGATCTAATGATGCTACTAGGAGAATTTCTAGGTACTAAGGGGGTTTTATTGGATAATCCTGGGAGGACATGGTGTTCATCCCTTGAAGCCTCCTCTAGTATCCATGGTTGTGGAACCAATAGAAGAAGATAGGATATTGGTAAGCTATATATGTCTGCAACTCCTTGGTATGTGTGGGTGTCAGAAACATGATGTTAGAGAACTACAATCTTGTCCGACTGCATGCAAGAAAGAGAATGAACCAAAGCCCTAGTAAACACTCTTGTATTTGGAGAAGGGCACGTAGATATATCATTAACATTCTGGAGAGTTGTAGCTTCAAATGAATGCTTGTTACTCTTTTTTTTGTTGGAGAACAAGCGGTTGTACTCAGGTCCCCCACCCTTCACAAATCACAACTCTCTCCTTTAGAGCTTGAGATTTTACAAATAAATTCAATTCTCATCTCAATTGAGCTACTATAGCTAGATACCTACATCATTTTTCATAAAAAGTCCGAATTTTTTATTTTCATTTTTTGGATCTTCTTCAATTTTTTGTGTGAAAACAAATATTCCAAAATTCAGCATCCTTCTTGAATATTTTTGCATCAGCCTTCACAATACCAAAACTCCACCTCTGTCTAAGCATTGCATCTTAGTAGAGTAATATTTTCAAAACTTTGCACTATCATAGTCTGCTTCACCAAATCTGGATTGCTAGTTTCCTTCTTGAAGCATAAGTGCAACCACAAGAATTATAATAAATAATTTATACGAAAGCACATTAATGTTAAAAAATACAACAAATATTACCAATGGAAAACATTAAAGTAAATCTTAATGATTATTTAATTCAGGCAATCAATATTTTTTTGTCAGGTTCAGCTAAACTTACTACTTTCTCTGACCATGGAAAAATGAATTTAACTCGACAACCCTCAATTATAACCCCTCTATTGGCTAGCTTATTTGGACATTTGTTTCCTTCCCTTGACATATGTGTAAACCTGATTTCTTCAAACTCTATAGCAAGGTCTTGTATTTCCACAATCATCTCTCGTATGTTTTATGGAGCCTTTGATTTCCTCAAAAGTGCATTTATAACTATTAGTGAATCACCTTTCATCCATACTCTATTCCATTTCATTTGTTTGCATATTTTTAACCCTTCCAAAGCTGCCCAAGCTTCAACTTCATTATTTGTCTTAAATCCACTATTGAAAGCGTAATGAGACAAAATCTCTTCCCTATTATTTCTAATTATTCCTCCTCCTCTTATTGGTCCTATATTTCCTTTAGATGCTCCATAAAAATTCAATTTGACCAACTCCATTTCTGGTGGTTTCCACTTTATATTCTTTGCCTTCTTTTAATTTCTCCTGTACCCAACATCATAATTTCATTTGATGATCTGACTCCATCTATTAAGGCATGATCTCTCAATATGTCCGACCTCATGACATCTTATACATCTAAAAGATATGTTTTCATAATCCACTGTTTGAGTCCACAACTTACCCCCATACTTAAGAATGACTGATTTTGGTAAGGTTTACTTATATCAATCATGACCAATATTCGAGCATAAATAGCCAAGAAATCGTCTTTTGTAGTTTCTAAAATCTCAAAGAATTCTCCTAGAGTGTTGCCTATTGCCTTGAAGGTATCCATTTCCTAGAATTCAATGGGCAACCCATACATCCTAACCTAGATTGGTACTAGTGATAGATTTACGTTTTCAGGTGCAAAACCATCATACTAGCGAGTAAGGAAGAGTTCTACTCTTCCCATAAACCAAGGACCCCCTTATAGGATTTTAAATCTTTCCTCCCTAGAACAAAAAATGGCTAGAAAGAAATCTTTGAGAAGGATAGACTCACTCCTGGAGACTTCGAACTCCTATCAATCCATTTTCTCAAGGCCAAAGCCCTTGGCCAAGACCCATTAAATTTACCAATAATTTCTCTTTCTTTGAGCAACAAGGATCACTTCTCTGTGAGGTCCTCACTAACCTCTACTACTAGGGATGATTCTAAGGACTTAGCTGTAAATCAGTCCATGGGAAGGAAACTATAACTCAAAATCTATTGAAGTTTACCAATATATCCTAAAGTGATTATAATATTTGAAAATAAACCTATAATAAATTGCATTCAAAACTTCTAAGATAATAAAGGGGAAAAGAAAACTCAGCTGAAAATTCTATGCCCAAACAGAATGTCTTGCCTTATTGATGCCCTAGCCCACTGGCTAACAAATATCTGCAGTTTTGTTTTTCATGACTTGAAAAATCGTCACTGCCCTTGTTTCGGATGGCTAACTTCATAGGGTTGTATCTCCCCCAATATCGCTTGGATTCCTTCATATGAACACACATTTTAAAGCTCTTCAAATTCCACACAAATTGATCCAAGAATTGTCTAAATCAGACAATATTTCTTAAATATATGGCTCCTAAAAGATGAGATATTTTTCAAGAAAAATTGCCCTAATGCTACCCTAGTTTTGAACGGCTGTCTCCACATGGCAATGCTTGTTACTCTTGATTGTAGAGATAGAATGAAAAAATAAGGTGACAAGTCGAGCAATAGTGAATCTCCCCTATAATAATCAACATCAAAGAGTGATGACTTCCCTAAGATACAAAGCCAAGCATCTTTGGTAAGAATAGTTGAGAGAGAGAGACATACGGACATTTTCTGGCTTAAAATTGTGTAAGAAATCGTTTCGATTCATGGAGAGATCTTCTAAAGACATAAAAAATGATTGTGTGAAAGGATCTTCCAAAATTCTTGGATATTGTTGAAGAGATCTCAATTTGCAATGCTGTTTCCTAGGTAGTTCTTTCCTGAAAACTAAGAATGATGAAAAATGGTAATGGAGGATATAAATTTGTAGAAAATGTTGTTTCCTTAATGTTTTATCAAATATAAGCATGCTATATAGTGCTCTAAAATATTCTAACGATACAAGTCTTATTCCATGAACTTGTTCTGAAATCCATCTTGAATTACTTCTAAACACCTTACAGTCTATTTGTGGACTCTAGGGAATCTGACTAAATTTTCACAAGGCAAATGCATGGATGTTGAGAAATCTAAACTTTACACTTGTTGCTTTTTGGAAGGCAAAGCTTGCTTACACATTAGAGTTTCTTTTTTGTGGCATCCACCATCAACGTTGTATAAACTACAAAGAGTTGATGTAGCACTTATCCCATGAAGGAACTCATTTAACCTAAGCCAAGTAATCAAGGAAGAATAGGCATAAATATGATATTCTTGATAGAAAAAGGGTTAGCCCACCATTTATTAGGATAGTCACATTGGTTGTCTTTGGAAGAGATTGAAACCCTAAAAGTTTATGGCATCCTATTTTTTCTACCTAAAGAATAATGGATGAAGGGAGAAAAAAGAAAAAAAATTCCATTGTAGATGATCATATGCCTTTATTTTTAATTCTAAAATGCATTGCTAGTGCTTTTGCATCAGCACTGTAAGTATTGCCTCTATTATTTTCCTATTTTAAACAAAGGCAGTTTGATTTGCAGAAATATAACAAGCCATTAAATTGATGAATTTGTTGTTGTGTTTAATATGATTTGTAATGCACATTATATAGAAGAATTCTTTGCTAGTTTTCCAACAACTTTATATTACTATTACTTGTACTTGCAACATCACAACGAAGGTTACTGCAGTGGTAAGGGCTTTGGCCTCTCTTTGAGATGTCCAAGGTTCAAAACCCCACTCAGTATGAGGGGACTAGGGCCCCTCATAAAAACCTATGTAAACTTATTGAAATTAGATCTGCAAGCTTACTACAGTGGTAAGGGCTTTGGCTTCTCTTTGGGAGGTCCAAGGTTCAAACCCCACTCAGTATGAGGGGAACAGGACCCCTCATAAAAACCTGTGTAAACTCATTGAAAAAATACATCACAACGAAGGTGGCATCTGTTCTTAAATTAACAGCTGGCATTTCTCCCATCTCATTCGACATGTCCACTAATCAACATTTCATGCAAACTTAGAATGTAGCTTTCCCACTTCAGTGGTACAACATGGGCAAATAATATATTATATGCTCTGTCATGACACTGGATACCTCTCTGTTGTTTTTGAATGCTACCATAATTTACAGAGAGAACAGATTCTTAATCTGATAAATATAGTCTTGTACTTTATTCTGGTTATTAACGTCAGTTGGGTTTTAGTTATTAATCATCGTTGCTTTACTTTGTTGATAGATCTAATGAGAATCTCTGCACAAAACTCTCATCTTTATCATCTTCATAACTGACTATTTATTTCTTTACTTTCATGAATATTTGTCTTGGGAGATGATGATCTTCCTATGACATTCCATCTATTGAATCTCTCTATAGTTGTATAATATTAAAAAATATTGTGCCATTCAAAATCATTGTTTACTGGTTATCTCTGTCAAATTATTTATTCTGTAGATATATGCCTTCATGTGGTTTATGTTATCATTTCATTATATTGATGCCTTTAAAGTTTATTTTTGAGTTCATTAATCAAAAGGCCACAAATTTATTGTATCCTGTCCTGAACATTGAGTTCCAATGTCCTGCTAAATTGGATTGTTTAGAGGGATTTGCAATAAAACTATTTTTGAGATGAACATAAGTCATTAGTTTATTGGTGAGTGTAGTTTCATGAAAAGCATGTTAGTATCCATAAGGGTCAGACAATAAACAAATCCATATTTTTTTCAGGTTTTAGCTTCATGTTCTAGATATGGAGACTGTTCACTTATTCTCATACCATGTTAAATGTGGAGCAAATTGTGATTATTTGTGGTTGCTGTGACCAGATTAGTGATTCTGAGAAATACCTAGAACGCACTTTCTTGAGTCATGCGGCTAAAAAAGCTGGTAATTTGATTGAAGAATGGATGTGGGATGCTGGATTGAAAACGTACTCTCTCTCTCTCTGTCTCTCACCCCCCCCCCCCCCCCCGTGCCTGAATTTATTTAGATGCAACCAACTATGAGACAATTCCACACCCCAGTGCCTGAATTTGTTTAGATGCAACTAAGTATGAGATGAATTTATTTGCCGAATGTGCTGTAACTTTTCAGATGGGTAGATCAGATGGGAAATGTACATGGGCGGACTGATGGAGCAAATGCCAGTGCACCAGCACTGCTCATTGGCTCGCACTTGGTAATGACATCATCTGAAATTAATCTATTTTTAAAGTAATTGTTAAACAATTCAAAATTCTGATAATTACTTCTGTTGAAACAGGATACAGTTGTTGATGCTGGGAAATACGATGGATCCTTGGGTATCATTTGTGCTCTAGCTGCAATCAAGGCTCTTAAAATGAGTGGGAAATTGGAAAAACTTCCACGCCCAGTTGAGGTTTGAATACAATCTAGTTTTTCTCTCTCCATGATGTAATTATAGCTTTTTAAATACATATAGAAAACAAGTATGCTTTGATTTTGATATTTTGTTGCAGCTAAACTTTAACTATACAATTAAAGGACAAGTATGGAGCTATTCCATTCTTAAAAAAATTAAATTTAACAAAACAATCTTATTGAAATGTTACTATAAATTGACTAGTCATCTAGTGACCTGTAAACACTTGGAAACAAAAAATAAAGAGGGCAATCTCAGGATAGGTTCCTTTTCCTCATTTCGCACTATTTGGCTTCAATGCATACGAGTCCCTAGTGCATGGTACAGGCTGAGTTTGCAGCCCATCCGCTTTGCCTTTAGAGCATCCTTAGACCCACTTTCCATCTCCATTGGCTATGGTGCATGGTGGATTATGCTTCCATTCAGAAGAGATACTTATTCCTAACCGTTTGGCAAAGAATGTGGCCTTTATATATAAACTTAGTTAGAGGAGAGGGTAGTTCTTGGAGACCAACTTCTTCAATTTGTTGGGATTTGCATTGATGGCCTCACCTCCTTTTGGTGCACATTGAATGCCACCTGTCTCTTGTCAGAGAATTGCTAACTCATAAGTTTGTCAAGGAGCATATCTGTTGACAGTACACTCAATCTATGTGGATCTTATCTGTTCAACTTTTTTGTCCCTAGATGGGCTTCTATGTTGACCACTTCATGCAAGTTATAGTCAATGTCATTTATTGCCTTAATTATGTCAGATATCACTAGTCCAATGGCCTAGAAATTACCTTTGGTCAAATAAGGGTGTTCTTCGACCAACTTAGGATCTACCCTCAGATGATAGGCTCTGAAAGTGATCTCACTCCAACAATTATTAGGATGATTTCCTTTTCCTTTGACCCTCTAGCAGCAGAGAGCAACATTAATTGGCATTTGGGTGATATGAATGCACCCTTCATGATAGTGCCATACCTATGAGACAATGCATTCCCTATAGAGAAGCTACTGAGGGCCCACCTCCACACGCAGACTGAGGCAGTCAACATCACCCATTCCTACAGCTTAGGAGGCATAGATAGGTAGGCATCTCTCTCTCTCTCTCTCTCTATATATATATATATATATATATATATATATATATGTTGTGTATCTAGAGGATCCTTGACCTTGGATGATAGGAGGGTCCCCAATATCTAGCCTGATTTATTTTTCCCAACCATTCTTATTCAGACATCATCAACACTGGCTTGTCCATAATCCTTTATTGAACATAAATGGACATAGACCAGTGCTACATTCAGATCATAATCTTCACTTGAGATCCACCTCTTCTTGATAGCAGAGCTGCTATGGCAGTTTGAACTTCCATTGTACCATGCTTGCATTATGCTTGTATCGTAGTTGTACTATAGTTGAGACTTATATGTTTCATATGATGCCATTTTCCCAGAGGGATATGCTCTTACCCATTTCGGGTCAGAGTTGTAATTTTGTATTCCTCAGGGCACTGTTTTTGGCTCCCTGGTAGACTATTCTAACCAAATGTACTATGCGAGTCCCATTGACCTATTTTGGTCATTTATGGACATTAATAAATATTTTCTTTCTTTCTTTATGTTTTCAAGCATTAGGTTTTATGTGATATAGGAGCTGACTCCTTTTTGGAGCATTGGCTGCTATAATTTACTTAGGAAAATAAAGTTATCAACAACTTTAAAATACAGTTTTGGGAATGCAACTAGGGAATCTCCATCAAGCATTGTTATATGGTAGGGAGATAGACAAATGTTTTTGGGTCACAGCCTAGCCAACACTCCAAATTGATATATGGGATCCTTTTGTGTTAGTAAGGAAAAATTTCACTTTACCTTGTATATTTGCTTCAATTATTTTACCTCCTGGGTTTTTGACTCTGACAATACTCAAATAAAATCATGACTTGCTAATCCATTTAAGTCCAAGGTACTTTGGCACAAGTGGCACTTTTCAGTTCTTTTGTAGGACAATCCAGGGCTTAGCATATTATTTTATGAGTAATCACTAGATGATAAAGCACCCTTACAAGAAAAACATGTGTAATGAATTTAAAAATTTTAATATAAAAGCAGATGAAAGAGGATACAAAGAGAGGTAATACAGTAAGAATAGAAAGCCAGAAAGTATTTTCCTCTCGTAATCTCCTTTTCGAGTTCAAGATGACTGTGGATAATATTTAGGCAAGTATATATAAGTTATAACCTCTCATGCTTCCTTAAATGATGTTGTGATTTATTGCAAGCTTCGGATACCTTCCATCATGATTACCATATTTGAAATGTTTTATGGCTTTGACAGTGGGGAAGGTTAACCAAAGTTGAGGGTTCAACAATGCTTAGAAATTAGGTAACATCTAAAAATATCTGTATCATTGAGAATATAATTAGAGTCAAATTGCCTATAACAAAACAGTTATATGAGAACACTCAAAAGAAGTGTTTTTGATGTTCATTAGTGCACAAACCATAAAATTTCAGAATTTAGTACAATACAATTCAAAGAAATAAAACTAACAAAGAAATAGAACAAGTGAATGATGCAGTCTTTGCATATATTGGCATCAAAAGAAAATCTCCCTGTCTTGTAATAGTGAGCAAGAAAGTATAATTTAATCATTTTAAGCGACCACAAATTAATAACACGAAGACCCCACCAAATCAGATGTACACTTTTGTATTGCTGTTATTACATCCTTATTCTTTGAATTGCAGTGTGCTTTTTTACATTAGCAACTACTGGCATTACTAAATACACCAGTATCTTCATTTCTGCAATCATTTGATCTTATTTGTCTGATGCTTGCTAACTATTTTGAAACTGGGGCAGGTAATTGCATTTAGTGATGAGGAGGGCGTTAGGTTTCATTCTACCTTCTTGGGAAGCGCAGCTATTGCTGGTATACTTCCAGTGGATATTTTACATGTGTCAGATAAAAGGTTGGCTCTGTCACAAACCAATCGTATTTAAAACTCATTTCTGCTTAATCCTGATATTTGGTACGTGTGCAGCGGAGTTACCCTTCAGGATGCGCTTAAAGGTAACAATTATGAGGGCACTGGGGAAAGCCTGCTTCAACTCAAGTACGATCCTCTGTCTGTGTGGGGTTATATTGAGGTTAGCTTGCACAACAAGCTTAAACACGTATCAGTTTATTCTTGATTGACATTATTATTTTTGTTTCCAGCACTGACCAGGAAGGCTTACACATCTAGATTTGAATAAATTATTCTTGATGGATCAGGTTCACATTGAGCAAGGCCCAGTGCTAGAGGCACATGGAATTCCCTTAGGAGTTGTACTGGGAATAGCAGGACAAACACGATTAAAAGTATGTACTTTGTTTTTTGGAAGCATTCAAATGCTTTTCCTTTATTATAAGCATCCCAGTTAAGGGAAATGATAAGTTTGAAACTGTACCTTCTTATCATGTCAGAAAATGATGTAACAAAAGAAAACAAGATCCGTATGTGTAAACTATCCAAAACTGGGCATGTGAATGTTGTTCTTCTTTACAGGTCACCTTGAAGGGCTCACAAGGACATGCAGGCACAGTACCCATGTCAATGCGTAAAGATCCAATGCCAGCAGCTGCAGAAGCTATTGTGATCTTGGAGAAACTATGTAAGTATCCAGAAGAACACTTAAGTGAAGAATACAAAGGCTTTAGAAAAGGAGTTTCAGATGGATCGATAGTATGTACTGTTGGAGAAATTGCAACCTGGCCAAGCGCAAGCAATGTTATTCCTGGACAGGTTTTAAATTCAATTTTCCCTCTTCCTGCATCATCTTTAAACTTGGGTTTTGTTGGGGACAAAGGAGTTCATGAAATGTCAAAATACATCCTTGCAAATTAATTTTTATGATAAATGCTTATCTAAGGCCAAATCTGGCAATATATTAGTGTGTAAATGTTGTCCTTTAATAAGGAATTCTCATTAGAGTTTCACCTATCAAAATAAGAGTAAAATATGGTAAAATGTTTTTATTTCACAATTTTTTTAATGGAAAACATGAATTTCAAGTATGATCCTTCATAGCATTCTCCATTTTCTGCTTTTAACCAGAGCCAAAACCAGATAAAATAACAAAGGGAAGATGAATCGATGTTTAAAAGTATAATAATAGGGTGTTCCAACTATTTGATTATTTTACCTTAGTATTATAGAGTGCTTCCAAGCTGCTTCATTTCCTCTTTCCCGCTTCAGGAAACACTTTTTTAACTCTACACAGCATCATACATTTCCTTTATCATTGCATTAAACCGAGTAGGATTATTCATATCTTTTCATCCATATCCGCATGGCATCCAACATTATTCATCTAGCAAATTTCTCGCCTAAAACATGCCAAGAAGTAACAACGCACATCATTATAATCATTCATTTAATGGAATATGTATATTAAAAAAAAAAGATATTCCTAAATAATTAAGTTAATGGCTGTTAGTCAAGTCAAATACGAAACCCTTGCTGACCACAATTGTCTTCTTCTCTTGAATGATGATCAGTGGAAAAATGAAAGGAATTGAACCTTTTCTATTCTTCCCTTTGGTAACCTGGAGACATTTTGCAAACATGGTTGTACTTTAAAAACTGTTGTATCTAAGATGCTTCAGACACTTGAAGAAATTTCAGCTTGTCACTAACATTAGGTCCTTTTCCTTTCATAAACTTTAAAGCATTTTAGCATTTGATCAAGCGATTGTACTTTATTTTCTTCTGACATAATATATCAATGAATTCCACTATGGTCCATTTAATGGAACGATTCTTCTTTCTGTAGGGTATAAAATTCTCTTCTGAGTATCCTACCTGTCAAATTGTATTCCTTGACTTTGCATTAACTTCTACTGCAAATGGTCATATATTTCACATATGTATATTTAATACTTCATTATCATTGGTGCTGACCAATGATAATGATCTATATGCAGTTATGTACGCCTCCTCTATGATAATGCATTATGATCTATATGCAGTTATGCACACTTCCTCTACTGTGGACATTTATGCTACCTACATATATCAGTGGTGTTGACTGGAATGGTCTCCTGTTGGATATATTGACAATAATCTAAGGATGGTAATATTGCGGCAGAGTTTCACTAAGTTCCACAATCACTTAGAAATCAATAAATGCCTCAGAATCTTTACTTCTTTTGGAGTGGTCTGTCCAATATCTGCCATCTATTTTCTTGGCATTGAATTGTGATCAAAGGTATGCTAGCATATATATTAGCATCAAAATATTGCCCATATGGGTTTTGGGAGGATTCTTAGACTGTTCAGTTATATTATTTTCTATGTATCTTTGTCTTGACTTGATGATTTGATTGATTCAAATTTTGCTGTATGTTCAAACTATTATGTGTTGTCTTTGTATTTTTTTCATGTTTCAGACTTCTGAGTTGTGCATCTATGAAATTGGTAAATGATCGATCCTTCCTTTTTAACGAGTAATATAATAATGTCTTGATTTAGATGTTCAAAAATTCTTTAAGAATTGGCATTCTTGAACCTAGGTAGCATTGATAACAACATTTAGGAGCATAGCGTGAAGTTCCAGTTGACATCTTTAAAGTTGTCACAGGAGGATCATGTTTGTTTCTGGTATATAGACCAAATTCTTAGTCCATGATGTCATATGAAACTTATTCTTTATCAAGAATAGTACACAATTCTTTTACTTAGCTTCAATTTTGATACTAACATATTTTCATTGACATTATTATGACATTTTGTCCCATAAGGATCTAATTTCTGTTTTTGATCTAGGCAATGTATGGTAGTTTAACATCTCCCATTTTATTGATTGCAGATAATTATGTAGAAGCCAAAGAATATTCTTAAGCTAAACAACATATTTTCATATGCTATGGTGGATTTGGGAACTAGCTACAGAGCACCTTATTTCTTTATTTTATATGATTATCCCACTGTTGAACTTCCAGTAATTTCTCACTCATATTGTGCCCCTTATGTCACTCTTGTCAAGGACCCTATCCTTAGTCTGTTCAAAAATCTGCAACCATCATTCTAGATCACAAACAATGCTTTCTGAAACCATCGAGTGCTTTTTATCTTCCACTAATCCTAACACTTATAAGGTGGCATATTTTCATCTTTCTTCTTTTGCATGTGAAATCCCAATACTTTTTGGACCCTTTCTCCAATGAAGTTATCATTTTGGTTTTATTATGCTGACATCTAATTTCTATCTTTTCATGTCTTCATTGGAAGAGATAAATGTGCTAGATGGTTTAACAGGGTTTAAGTTTTTAGATGTAATCAATGCAAAGGAATTTGCGTTCTGTAATTTCCTTTGTAGTAATCAAAATGTAACTCCAAACTTGAGAACAAAATTGTTTGTTTGTGTTGAGGCATTATAAATCTCAAGGCCAAGAAGATTTGTAAATGTTGAAGTATTGGGCCCTTATTCAACATTATGTTCTTGTGCTTGCAGGTGACATTTACAGTAGATATTCGTGCAAAAGAGGACGATACTCGTGAACTTATCATTTCCGAGTTCAATAACAGAGTGCATCAAACATGTGACAAGCGATCTGTTTCATGTTCTATTGAAAGGAAGGTTAGTCTTTTATCCATTTCATGTCAGAGATATGGAAGGGAGAATACTTCTATTAAATTATTTATCATCACACCAGTCCCTTTTTCCTAAAACATTTCCATAAATGTGATACAGCATGATGCAAGTGCAGTGGAATGCCATAGAGACATGAATTTTCAATTACAGAATGCTGCAAGGATCGCAATGCAAAACTTGCCTCTTCTTCACATGTGCAAGGCATTGGATGTTGTTCCTACATTGATGAGTGGAGCAGGACATGATGCAATGGCAATTTCGCATATAACCAAGGTTTGTTCTCTCTCTTACTACATTAAAACTTTGAAAATTTTAATAAGTACAGTTCTCATTTATTTAATCATCCTCATCAACAGGTTGGGATGTTGTTTGTCCGATGTACTGGAGGAATAAGCCATTCTCCTGCAGAGCATGTTCTAGAAGATGATATCTGGGCAGCAAGTCTGGCACTTCTGGCCTTTGTACAAGAAATGTAGGTCTGTATCATGGGTATTACTGTGTAACACCATGTTACTGCTTTCAGCAGAGCATGTTTCTACAAAATGATATTTGGGCAGCAAGTCTCTCACTTTCTGCCTTTCTACAAGAAATCTATCTGTATCATGTTATTACTATATTATACCATGTTACCATCTTCACCATGCAAGCATTTTGTGGTACAGTTTGTTTTCCTTCTTTTGATAGAAAGCATTATGTACAGTTCGAGTTAAGTTAAGGAACTTTTTTATTATTTAAATTAAATTTCCAAAATTATGTGCTAATTTAGACTCAAGTGGTGTCAATTAATTACCTATGAACATATGAAGTAGAGAAATAAGATAAGTTGATCTGACCTGTCTTGTACAAGGTGTGTTCCAGCTTTAGAAAATACTCTAAAGATAAATTAACATCCACTCACTTAAATTAATCATGAACCCTGTGTTGTCTACCTTAATTTGTAGATTCATTAGCAAAAAATTTGCACCATTTGTAATCTAACATTTAATTATGACTGCAATCTTCAAACCCTGTTTTGTCTATCTTAATTTGTTGATTTCTTAACAAAAAAGTTTCATTTCCTAATCCATCTTTTCATTAATTTTGGACACTTATAACAAAATGTACTTTGAGTCTAAAGATTACATTACGTAATGATGAATCTAAGAAGGGCTAGTAATACAGAAAATTTATGTTACATAAATATCTCAGTAGTGTATTATGTGCTGTTCTAACTGTTGGAAGTAATCAACATATAGAAGTGTAGATATAGATGAATCAAACAAATTCAGCTTATCCTCATATGCCTTACAAGATTTGTAAAAACATACTAAGATGGATGAGAAAGGAATCCCCTCATCATTTGTAAAATTTGTTTAAACCATTGACTAGCCTTTTATATAATATGTACTTAATTTGATTATACTTCCTAAAATTTACAGGCATACAAAGGAAGTTTTGTGCCCTTTTCTGAATATTGGTATAGATTTTCTAAGTCACCATCCCTAAAAATTCCCCATATTCATGACATTATTGTTTTGCAAGCATGGGTAACAATAATACTTATTTTTGCATACATGGATAACAAATAATATTTATTTTTTGCAGACATAGATAACAAATGGCACTTGTTTATTTAGATAGACAGATAACAAATAATATTAATTTTGACAATCAAACATTCCACAGCAAAAAATCTCACCATATCAGAAGTATTAGGGACAACAATGACATGTATAGTCCAAAATGATGTTAAGATTGCATTATGGCTAAATCCACTAAGTGATTTGTCAGCTTCAATGCTTTTGGCCTAAGTTAGTTTTGAAAAAGAAAAAAAATAAAATAAAATGATGTGATTAAAGATTGCACTATGGCTAAATTCACTATATTAAATGTTTTTGGCCTCCGTTGGCTTTAAAAAAAAATACACGTAGATATGCAAACTACAACAAAAACTGGGCGTCTTGCATATGGAACATTTTGCATTTCTGAATTCTGAAAACAAAAAATGGCAGGTATTTTAGTGGTTATGTAAGAAGATTCAAGGAATTTAATCCACGAGACTTGAAGATCATGCAAATAAAATCAAATAAATTTGATGCAGATAATTGAAAATTGCTTTCAAGTTCATTAAATTTGTGGATATAGGGTGATCTCAGTCAATGCAAAAGAGAGAGGCCAATGACTTTGATAACCTAAAGAACAAGCATTCTAGTATTGTGACCTTTTAACTTTTGACCTAAAAATGTGTCATGTATTCCTACTAATATTTAGGTGTCTTTGGAAATCTAGTGTTTGCAAACAAGAGATTTCCAATACCATTTATCAAGGAGAGGTTGTAGGTAGTTGAATTTATATAATTCTATGAAATTAGAAATATATGTAATATCTTTGATATCTTAAATTTCATGTTAAACATCATCAAAAACAATTTGTGCAGGGTTTTTTTTTTTTTTTTTCTAAAGCTAAAGCTTGTCAAACATGAATTTGAAAGAGAACCTTTGTTTATGGAAAGATTGTAAAATATTAATGCACCTTTGTTCTCATTTAGGCCTTCATAAAATTTCTTAAACTTAAAAGCTTGCCGAACTCAGATTTGAACAAGAACCTTGTGATGACAGTGGTGATGAAAGGATTGCAAAACATTGATGAACTTTTTATTATCATTCATCCCTTTGCTGGCTTGAAGAACAAAACTAAGTATGAAAAAAATAAAATAGTACAAATTAATTCGATAAAGGAGGGGCTAGTCGTAGATTTAAGGCCCCCTTTTGCATGGGAATTGCCCTTAATCATTGAACCGTAATTGAATTGCATGCAAAGCAAATTATGAGTTTGCCAGCATCAATCTCTTAGGATGCAAGTAAATAATAAAGTTTATTTGGAAAATGATAACTTAATTCTCAAATAATTACGTGTACATTGGCGCACTCTCTTACACAAACTGACTATCTATTTTGCCATAAACTTTTGATTTCTTAGATTGAGATTGCATGAACATTTCAGAATTTTGGGTTGTATGCATTAGCTGCTGAGCTTGTCAGGCCTTCACATTCTTATAAAGAAAAACAATTGATTCAATCCAGCTGCTTTCTCTATGCAATTTAATAATATTATCCTACTGCTTTATCTATGCATGACACGAGTAGCTTACTCCACCCCCACGCAAGTCATGTAAAAACAACCATTGGGGTTAATGCTTCTGTAAGTATTTTCTAATAACACCTGTTAGAAAAAGGTAAGTTTTGGTGAACATGAGAGTTCGATGAGAATAATAACAATACTCTAATATATATAGTTTGTGAATATTTTCCAACAACTATGTTGAGCAAGGTGCAGAAACAGTATTGTCATTGTTGTCAACTCAGACAGATAGATCAATTGTTGATGCAGTAGACAGATGTTCAGAAGTTAGTCAGAACAGGTACAGTCAATTTCCAAGAAGACAGAAGTGGCCCAGATTCAGAAAAATCAAAGAAAAAGACAAGTAAGAAAACTGTCGCTATATCACGACATGTTTTCTGTCGCGATTTCGCAACAAAAAGGAGGAGAGAGAAAATGCTGGAAAACTGTCGCGATATTGCGACATGTTTTCTGTCGCGATTTTGCGAAAAAAAGGAGAGAGAAAATGCTGAAAAACTGTCGCGATATCGCGACATGTTTTCTGTCGCGATTTCGCGATATAACGGAGAGAGAAAGCGCATGAAAACTGTCGCGATTTCGCGGCATGTTGGAGGCAAAGAAGCTAAGTGGAAAAACTGTCGCGATTTCGCGACATGTCGAGTTTTCGCGGGAGGAGAGAGAAAATGATGTCTCGATTTCGCGACATGTTCCATTTTCGTGGGCAAAAGCGAAGAAAAGAGGAGAGAGAAAATGATGTCGCGATTTTGCGACATGTCGAGTTTTCGCGGGAGGAGAGAGAAAATGATGTCGCGATTTCGCGACATGTTCCATTTTCGCGGGCAAAAGCGAAGGAAAGAGGAGAGAGAAAATGATGTCGCGATTTCGCGACATGTTCCATTTTTGCGGGCAAAAGCGAAGGAAAGAGGAGAGAGAAAAAGATGTCGCGATTTCGCGACATGTTTCGATTTCGCTGGTGCATGCCGAAAAGTGTCACGATTTCGCGACATGTTTCGATTTCGCTGGTGCATGCCGAAAAGTGTCGCGATTTCGCGACATGATCCATTTTCGCTGGTGCATGTCGAAAAGTGTCGCGATTTCGCGACATGTTCCATTTTCGCTGGTGCATGCCGAAAAGAAGACAAAAAGCTGTCAGAGCGGTAGTTATGCTATCAGAGAAGCAGGTTCGGCTGTCAAAACTGTAAATACGCAGGTAAGGTTGACAGAGCCATAAAAAAGGCAGGTAAGACGATCAGAGCTGTAAATAGAAAGATAAATCTGTCAGAACATCGGATTTACTTACAAAAGAACCGGAAAGGCTGTCAGAGCAGTAAAGTGGGCAGATAAGTCTGTTAGAGACGTAAGTAAGCTTTTAAGGCTATTAACAGTGTAGTATGCAGTGCTGTAAGAATGCTTTACGTGTACAAAAAGTTAGGGTTAGGGTTGAGCTCTACACGTGGCAAGAGTGTTGTGACTTGCCGGATAAAAGGAAAAAGGTGCTGTGAAAGCTAATTAATCAAGAGAGTGTATTTTGCTGAGAAGTGTAAAAAGAGTATTGTGCAGAGAAAATACAGAGAGCAGTGTGCTGTAAAAGTACAAAACAGAGTGTTGTAAAAGTTCTGTTAAAGTATAGAACAGAGTACTGTAAAAGTATAGAACAGTGCTGTAAAAGTTTTATAAAAGTACGAAGCAGTGTCGTAAAAGTTACGCAAAAGTATAGAAGCAGATCATCGTAAAAGTACAAAACAGAGTGCTGTAAAAGTTTTGTAAAAGTACGAACGAGTCATCGTAAAAGTACTGAACACGATCTTGTAAAAGTACGAAGTCGATCTTGTAAAAGATACGAGACGATGTCTTTGTAAAATTACAAAAGTCAGTGCTATAAAAATATAGAGCAAGATGTCTTGTAAAAGTACGTAAGTCGATCTTGTAAAAGTATAGAACAGAGTGCTGTAAAAGTACAGAAGACTGTGCTGTAAAAGATACAGAACAGAGTGCTGTAAAAGTACAGAACAGAGTGTTGTAAAAGTACAAAGGAGTATATTGCTGAAAAATATACAGAAGACAGAGCTGTAAGAATATGCTATTTTTGTTATAAAGGATTTAGACCAGTGAGGGTCTTGTTGCAGAGAAGGCATTTTTATGTCATAAAATCTGTTCAAAACTAAAGTCCAAGTTGGTGCTTGGCATTAGGGGGTTGGTGCTCCTTTCTGTTGGTGTAGATAAATTGTTTGTAAAGTTGGTGCTTTGCAAAGGCTGGATTTGGATGGGTGTCCAAGCAGTCTAATTTTTGAGGAGTAGCCAAATCTGGTGAACCTCATTAAATCTTGTGTTGTGGATTGCTCTCTTATTTATTTGCTGTATCTGTCTTAAGTTCTCTCTGCTTAAGTTTGAAAGAGCTGTAGATCTGTATTTTAAATTGCTACACTGATTCACCCCCTCTCAGTGTCATTGTGAGAATATCAATTGGTATTAGAGCAAGGTTTCTGTTCTAGCTTAATCAGCTAAGGTGATCCTGGAAGATTCACAATGGCCGGTGGTGAAAGATTTTCATCCAACAAAGCTCCTTTGTTCGATGGAACTAATTACTCTTTCTGGAGACTCAGGATGCAAACTTATCTATGTGCTTTGGGATATGACATTTGTGAGTCAGTAGAAAGTGGGTACACAATATCCTTTATTCCTCCATCTGATGCTGCAGAGAAAAAAAGGTTTGAGAATAACTCCAAGGCAAAGAATGCTATAATGTGTGGGTTAGTAGATAGTGAACTGATAAGGATCATGAGCTGTAAAACAACAAAAGACATGTGGGACAAACTGCAGAGCATTCATGAAGGAGACAACAAGATCAAGGAAGCCAAGCTTCAAACTCATAGAGCTCAGTTCGAGGCATTAAAAATGAATGATGATGAGAACATAGAGGCCTATATGCTGAGAGTCAATAGAATTATTAATGCAATTAGAGGACTCGGTGAGGAAATAGAAGATGCAGTCATCGTGAAAAAGGTATTAAAAACTCTTCACAAAAGATTTGATTCTAAAGTTTCTACTATAGAAGAAGCTAAAGATTTAAATTCTTTTAGCTTGGATGAAATGCATGGTTCTTTAACTGCATATGAAATAAGAATAAGGCAAACTAAGCCCTCTGACAGAGAAGCTGCTTTTAAAGCACACAAAAATATAAAAGCTAATCAAGAATTTACAGAAGAAGAGTCTTCAGATGAAACAGAAGCAAACTTTGTTAGGAAACTAATAAAGGGAAAAGGAAAGTACAGAGGTAAGTTACCGTTTAAGTGCTTCAACTGTGGAGGAGTCGGGCACTTTGCTGCTAAATGTCCAATGAATGAGAAAAACAAAAATGATGAAGGGACACACCAAGAAAGAAGTGACTGGAAGAAGAAACCACAGTTCGAGAAAAAGCAACTTCAAGAAGAAAAGTTTCTTATCCAAGAATGTCGACTCTTCCGAAGACTCGCTCCGATGAGGATTCCGAAGAAGAAGCGGTGAAGCTCTGTTCATGGCTTTTGAAGAAAGAATAACAGAGGAAAAACCGAAATGTAATGAAAAACCTGAAGATGAGGCTGAAGTTTATCTGGAAGGTGAGTTAGTTGCTGCTCTTAAAGAACTGAGCACATAAAGGAAAAAGAATAAAAAGGTGTCAAGAAAGCTTGAAGATGCCAATGAAATAATAAACTGCTTGAAAGTACAGACAGATGAATTCAAGAAAATGTCCGAAGTTCTTGATGAACAATTAACGGTAAAGACAGTTGAATGCAGCAAGCTAGAAGAAGACATTGTTAAGTTAAGGATGCAACTAGAGGAGATGAATAAGAAATTGAGCTATTATCATAAGTTTGAAGAAAGTATCTGTAAAGCTAGATAAAATTTTAAATAACCAAAGGCCTTCCGACATCAAATTTGGTTTGGGCTTCGATGAAGGAGAATCATCAAAGGGTTCAAAGGCCTTAAATGTAGAACCCATAAAAAAAGAAGAAAATATCAAGGTTGATAAAAAAAAAACAAATCATGCCAAAGAAAGTAATAATGTCAGACTCAAGAAGAGTACTGACAAAGATGGATTCACAAAAGTCACACATCCTAGAAGGAAAAGATTCATGGCTCCTACTTCAAACTGGCAAAGGCCTGCACCCAGGTTTAATCATTCCTTTTCTGGTTACTATTTTAAATGCAATGCTTATGGTCATAACATTTCAGATTGCAGTTATAATGTAGCTCAAAGGAATTTCACCAGTAGAAATATTTTTTCTCCATTAATGAATTATGCAGTTGAATGTTATAACTGTCATAATTTTGGACATATTGCAAGAAACTGTAGAAGCACTTTTGCAGCAAATAATTATCAGGGTAGAAAATCTCAACCGAATGGGTTGAAACAAAACAAGAAATTTATTGAAAAACAGGCACAGGCTAATGAAAGGGGAAAGCCAAAACAAGTAGCCAAATCTGCTATCAAACCAGAATGGAAAGAAAATGAATCTTTGATTGTCCAGACTGCTTTTAAAGCAAAGAACAAATCAGCACCATGGATACTTGATAGTGGATGCTCCAGTCACATGACAGGTGACAAGCAAAAAATTGAGAAGTTACAGAATTATGAAGGTGGTTCTGTGAAATTTGGAAATAATGATGGAGCAAAGATAGTTGACAAAGGATCTGTCAAGATCAGTGACGAAAAGATCAAATTAGAAGAAGTCTTGTTTGTAATTGGTCTGAAGCATAACCTGCTCAGTGTAAATCAAATCTGTGACAGAGGTCATGAAGTAGTTTTTAAGAAGTAGGGCTGTGAAGTGAGAAAAGCTAACAGTGGAAAGTTAATTGCTACTGGATCAAGGACTTCTGGAAATTTGTATACTCTCTTAGAGACCTCAGAAGGAGCATACTTGATTGGACAAGAAGATGAAAACTGGCTATGGCACAAAATGCTCGGTCATATCAGCTTTGACAATTTGGTTAAAATAAGTTCAAAAAGGGCTGTAAGAGATATAACTTCCATTGGCAAACCACTAAATAGTATTTGTGCTTCATGTCAAAATGGAAAGCAAACTAGAGCCACATTTAAATCAAAGGAGTACTTTACTAGCAAACCCTTAGAACTAATTCATACTGATTTATGTGGACCCATGAGAACTCAAAGTATAAATGGTGACAAATACTTATGCTTTGCATAGATGATTATTCCAGAATGACCTGGATATTATTTTTAAAGCAAAAATCTGATGCTTTTGAAATGTTCAAGACTTTCAAAAACCAAGTTGAGAATGAAAAAGGAAAGAGGATCAAATGCTTAAGATCAGATAGAGGAGGAGAGTTCATCTCAGAAGAGTTTGCAAAATACTGTCAAAAATATGGGATCAGAAGACAATTTTCAACAGCAAGGACACCTCAGCAGAATGGTGTTGTTGAGAGAAAGAACAGAACTATAAAGAAAATGGCACAGACAATGTTGATTGAAAGCAACATTGCAGACATATTTTGGAAAGAGGCAGTCCATACTACAGTTTACATCCAAAATAGGTGCATGTTGAGGACACATGAAAGCAAAACCCCTTATGAGCTTTGGTTCGGCAAGAAGGCAACAACAAAATACTTCAAAGTCTTTGGCGGCAAGTGTTACATCAAAAGAACGAAAGATAATCTTGGTAAATTTGAAGATAGAGTCGATGAAGGTATTTTTGTTGGCTATTCATCAAAATGCAAAGCTTACAAATGCTACAACAAAAGGCTAAAGAAAATTGTAGACAGTGCTGATGTTAAATTTGATGAAGATAGGAAACAAGTTGTCAGCTATGAAAATAACTACCCTATTTATGAAGAAGTCATTGAAGGAGATGAAGAAAAAGAATCATAAGAGAATCAGAAAATTGACCCAGATGATTTAAGTATTGATTCAGAAGTAGAAGAAAACAATAAATTTAAAATTGAAAGCTGGCAAAAAAATCATCCTAGAGAACAAATTATAGGGGACCCCACAGTTGGTGTTAAGACAAGAAGAAGAGTAGTAAGTAACTACTCCCTTTTATCCAGCATTGAGCCCAAAAATATTGCTGAAGCAAGCACAGATGTAAGTTGGATGAAGGCAATAAATGAAGAACTAGACCAGATTGAGAGAAACAATACCTGGGAGTTAGTACCATGGCCTATAAGTAAAAACATAATCGGTACTAAATGGATTTTTAGAAACAAATTGAATGAAGACGGACAGGTTGTAAGGAATAAAGCAAGATTGGTCTGTAAAGGCTATGCTCAAGTTGAAGGTATTGATTTTGAGGAAACTTTTGCACCAGTGGCCAGACTTGAGGCAATCATAATGTTTCTGGCTTTAGCAGTCCACAGAAATTTCAAAGTTTATCAGATGGATGTGAAATCAACATTTTTGAATGGAAATCTTGAAGAAGTGTATATTGAATAGCCAGATGGCTTTCAACTCGGTGATAATCCCAACTTTGTTTGCAAGTTAAAGAAAGCCTTGTATGGCTTGAAATAGGCACCCAGAGCATGGTATGCAAGACTTGACAACTATCTCATTGAACAAGGGTTCAAAAAAGGTATGGTGGATAGTAACTTATATGTCAAAATAGACAATGGCCAACTTATTGTCCTTGTTGTTTATGTTGATGATATAATGATGCAGGAGCATCCGGTGATAGTGTGGGCAATCTCGCATCCTTCAAAATTTTCTTCAAGTACTTGTATTTTGAATTACATTAATTCATTCCCGGGAGGGGAAGTTGTGCGAAGCAGAAGGGGGAAGTTTGTAAAGTTTGTGCGTAAATTGAGTTGGGGTCGCGAAATCGCGACATGTCGCGAAATCGCGACCTCAAAAGGCTTGGCGGGGCTTGAGCCAGTTTTGTCGCGATATCGCGACCATAGTCCAAAGCAGAGGAGGAGAGCTTCAGGCGTCGCGATATCACGACGTTATCATTTGGCATTGAAGGGGGGAACCTTAGATGTTGCGATATCACAACGTCGCGATATCGCGACGTCGCGATATCGCGACGGTCTTCGAAGGCAAAGCGGAGGAAGGAGTCCTGTCGCGATATCGCGGCCAGTGTGAAGCCGCCACGTGGCAGAGTCTTAAGGTGGCCCAAAAGCAAACACAAAACAGAAGGCGTAGCGAAGACTTCGATAAGAGGAGGCGCAGTTAAAGGGGGAAGGGGGTAGCGAAATCGCGACATGTCACGATTTCGCGACCCCAAGGGACTTTGACATGTTGAAGACGCAGTTGGTCGCGATATCGCGGCCAGTTAAAGGCCGACACGTGGCCGGTATTTCGATAGTGTTGAAAGTTAAAGAAAGATAGAGAACGAGACCAGGGGTGATTAGCGAACGATCGGGCTAGACCAAACCGAACACGTGGCAGTTGTGAAGGACACGTGGGTCGAGTATGTTGCGACAAGGAGAAAGATTGGATGGATGTACACGCAGCCGACTATGTGTATGCAAGATAATTTGGGGGTCTCTTAAGCTGTTAAGGAAGGTGTCGACCGCGCTCTTTCCGTCTTGGCTTTACTGGCATCGAAGCATTTATAGGTGATGGTTTAATGGAAGGGACAACAGTACAAAGGACGGTCAGAATGATGCGGCCGATGCAGAGAGGCCATCAATGTCGGTATCTTGATAGATTGGGCAGGTCGACATTTAATATTGGAATTTCAAAAACACAGGAAGGGGGAAATTTGAATTTGAAATTTTTATTAGGTGGAGGCATTGAATGCCTGGAGGATGGAGGCCTCGTTAAAAACTCGGGGGGGGGATATCTTGGAGGACGGTGGACGGAAGAACAGAGTAGAGAAAGGGGGAATACCAGAGCATCTCTGGTCTTGTAAGCCTGCGGGCATTTTGCTTTTGGTGAAATGTAATTTTTTTCGAAGCTTTTAATGAAAATTTGGAATTTGTAAGTTGTGGGTTCTTCCCGTCTCCGTCAAGTGGTATCAGAGCCCGTAGCTCCTGAGCGTACAACAGACCACCGAAAGAGAGAGGCAGTTGTACCAGGACGTGTGGGAGGGCTTGAGTTCAGAGAAGATGCCTCCGAGAAGAAACCCGGTGGGTGGCAGAGGCATGGCAGCGAAAGATTTCCGGGCTTTGCAGCGGCAAGTCCAGGCCCTGCAAGAAGAGCTACGCAGAGGACATGAGCCGAGAAGGGATGCAGACAGTGAGGATGAAGTGGAAGAGGAGAATGAGTTTGAAGAAGAGGAGGAAGATGTAGACCCGGCACAAGCCCGACTATACAAGGCCATATCCCAGATCGGGAAGAGGCCGAAGTTAGAGGTTCCCACGTATTCCGAGAACTTGAACCCAGAGGAATTGATAGACTGGGTGAATGAATTAGAAGAATACTTTGAATACGAAGAAGTTGAAGACCCTAACCGGGTCAGATTTGCTAAGACCCGACTGAAGGGTCATGCTAGCATTTGGTGGAAGGGGGTACAGCTGGAGAGAAACCGAAGAGGAAAAGAACGGATTACCAGGTGGGACAGAATGGTGGAGAAATTAAAAAGACAGTTCATCCCTGTTGACTATGAGCTGGATCTGTTACGTAAAATGCAAAGCTTGAGGCAGATGAACAGAACAGTTCAAGAATACACGGAGGAATTCTATAAAATCTCCATCAGGACCGGGCATTTGGAGGCAAGCAAAGAAAAAGTGGCCCGTTTCATTAATGGGTTGAGGCCCAGTGTTCAGGAGGAGTTGAGTTTGGTTCGGGTAAGCACCATTGAAGATGCTTACCAGTTTGCTTTAAAGGTGGAAGAAAAGCTGAACCGGAGGTTTGACAACAAGCAGAAAGTAAAAGGACCGGGAGGAAAGAACGGTGGAAAGAAAGAAGGAAAGGAAGAGAAGAAGGAAGAAGAGAGCAGCAGCCGAGGTCAGAAAGAAGAAGATGAAGACCCAAAACCGCAAGTTCAGAATGATAACTACCCGAGAGGAAGAGGTAGATCTGGACGCGGGTATGGAAGAGGAATATTTCGTGGAACATGTTTCCATTGTGGAGAAGAAGGACACCGGGCATTTGAGTGCCCACAACACCGAGAAAGGACAAACAAGAGGCCAGTGGGTCCTGCCAGAGCAGTTGTGGCAGTTGAGGATGCTGACTCAGAACATTCTGAAGAAGCTGAAAAAGGGGAAGCCATGATTGTGAGAAGGACCATGCTGGTGGATGAAGACAAGTCAGAGCAAAGGAGAAGCCTGTTCCGCACCCGGTGCAAGAGTGCAGGCAAAGTTTGCAATGTGATCATCGACAATGGAAGTACAGACAACTTAGTTTCTGAGGAAATGGTTTCTAAGTTGCAGTTGGAGAGAAGGAGACACCCGCACCCATACCGAATTGCGTGGTTGCGGAAGGACCACAGAGCTTGGGTCCGGGAACAGTGCTTAGTCACGTTCAATATTGGGAGGTACCAGGATGAAGTCCTGTGTGATGTATTCCCCATGGATGCTTGTCATTTGCTGTTGGGCAGGCCATGGCAGTTTGATCGGAGTGCAGTGCATGATGGTCGTGCTAATACTTACTCCTTGGTGAAAGGTGGAGTGCGGCACAAGTTGAAGCCGTTGCAGACGGAAGATGAAAAGGTGTGTAGCAATGCCAGAATTTGTCTGGTAGAGGGCAGAAAATCTTGCCCAGAAGCGGGATTTGAGCGAATTGTAAAGGTTGTTGAGTGTTCGGAGATATTACAAGGGATGCAGACCGAACGACTTAGAAGTGAAGGTCACTTCTCTTGTTACCCCGGGAATCTGATGCAGGAGCATCCGGTGACAGTGTGGGCAATCTCGCATCCTTCAAAATTTTCTTCAAGTACTTGTATTTTGAATTACATTAATTCATTCCCGGGAGGGGAAGTTGTGCGAAGCAGAAGGGGGAAGTTTGTAAAGTTTGTGCGTAAATTGAGTTGGGGTCGCGAAATTGCGACATGTCGCGAAATCGCGACATGTCGCGAAATCGCGACCTCAAAAGGCTTGGCGGGGCTTGAGCCAGTTTTGTCGCGATATCGCGACCGTAGTCCAAAGCAGAGGAGGAGAGCTTCAGGCGTCGCGATATTGCGACGTCGCGATATCGCGACGTTATCATTTGGCATTGAAGGGGGAACCTTAGACGTCGCGATATCGCAACGTCGCGATATCGCGACGTTGCGATATCGCGACGGTCTTCGAAGGCAAAGCAGAGGAAGGAGTCCTGTCGCGATATCGCGACAGGACGTGATATCGCCACCTGTCGCGATATCGTAGCCAGTGTGAAGCCGCCACGTGGCAGAGTCTTAAGGTGGCCCAAAAGCAAACACAAAACAGAAGGCGTAGCGAAGACTTCGATAAGAGGAGGCACAGTTAAAGGGGGAAGGGGGTCACGAAATTGCGACATGTCACGATTTCGCGACCCCAAGGGACTTTGACATGTTGAAGACGCAGTTGGTCGCGATATCGTGGCCAGTTAAAGGCCGACACATGGCCGGTATTCCGATAGTGTTGAAAGTTAAAGAAAGATAGAGAACGAGACCAGGGGTGATTAGCGAACGGCCGGGCTAGACCAAACCGAACACGTGGCAGTTGTGAAGGACACATGGGTCGAGTATGTTGTGACAAGGAGAAAGATTGGATGGATGTACACGTAGCCGACCACGTGTATGCAAGATAATTTGGGGGTCTCTTAAGCTGTTAAGGAAGGTGTCGACCGCGCTCTTTTCGTCTTGGCTTTACTGGCATCGAAGCATTTACAGGTGATGGTTTAATGGAAGGGACAACAGTACAAAGGACGGTCAGAATGATGCGGCCGATGCAGAGAGGCCATCAATGCCGGTATCTTGATAGATTGGGCAGGTCGACATTTAATATTGGAATTTCAAAAACATAGGAAGGGGGAAATTTGAATTTGAAATTTTTATTAGGTGGAGGCATTGAATGCCTGGAGGATGGAGGCCTCATTAAAAACTCGGGGGGGGATATCTTGGAGGACGGTGGACGGAAGAACAGAGTAGAGAAAGGGGGAATACCAGAGCAGCTCTAGTCTTGTAAGCCTACGGGCATTTTTCTTTTGGTGAAATATAATTTTTTCCGAAGCTTTTAATAAAAATTTGGAATTTGTAAGTTGTGGGTTCTTCCCATCTCCGTCATATAATTTTTGGCAGCAGCAATAATGAGTCATGTACAGACATAGCAAATAAAATGCAAAAATAATTTGAAATGTCTATGATTGGTGAACTTTCATATTTCCTCGGATTGCAAGTTAACCAAAGTGAAAAGGGCATTTTTATTTCTCAAGTTAAATATGTGAAAGAAATGCTGAAAAAGTTCACAATGGAGGATAGTAAACCTATAAGCACTCCCATGACAACAGGTTGCAAATTGAGCAAGGATGACAATTCTCCAGATGTAGATCAAACCATGTACAGATCTATGATTGGAAGCCTGCTGTAGTTAACAGCCACAAGACCAGATATCTTACAGATAGTTTGCATGGTTGCAAGATTTTAGGCTAGTCCAAAAGAAACTCATGTGATAGCTGTGAAGATAATTTTTAGGTACCTCAAGGGTACTATGGAGTATGGGTTATGGTATCAAAAAAGAAAAGACTTCACTCTGATTGCATATTCAGATGCAAATTGGGCAGGATGTATAGATGACAGAAAGAGTACCAGTGGTGGTGCATTCTATCTTGGAGACAAGGTTGGTAGCATGGCACAACAAGAAACAAGAATCGGTCTCTCTATCCACAAGCAGGCGGGAATACATTGCAGCAACAACAAGCTGTACACAAATTTTATGGATGAGACAAACATTGAAAGATCTGGGTATTAATTTCAAAGAGCCAATTTTAATTAAATGTGATAATACCAGTGCAATTAACATCTCAAAGAATCCGGTTATGCATTCCTGCACCAAACATATTGCAATCCGGTATCACTTTTTGAAGGATAAAGTTGTAGAAGGTGAGGTTAAATTGGACTTTATTCCAACTACAGAGCAAGTAGCAGATATCTTCATTAAACCTTTGCCCAAGGAAGTTTTTGAATATCTCCGCAGTAAGTTGGGTGTGGTCACACTACCCAAGAACTGACTAGCTTTTGGGAACACATTCTCAGGGGGAGCATTTATATATTTGATTATCAGCCCTTTAATATATATTTGTTTTCTCTAGTTTGTATTTTTTGCTAACTGTAATAGCATGTGCCTGAGAATGTTGTGCATGGACTCAGGGGGAGTCTGCAGCCCTTTGTCAAAGGGGGAGAATAATTTTTGAAAATTGAACATGTGTTGCCAACAATTCCAAAGGGGGAGATTGTTGAGCAAGGTGCAGAAACAGTATTGTCATTGTTGTCAACTCAGACAGATAGATCAATTGTTGATCCAGTGGACAGATGTTCAAAGGTCAGTCAGAACAAGTACAATCAATTTCCAAGACAACAGAAGTGGCCCAGATTCAGAAAAATCAAAGAAAAAGACAAGTAAGAAAACTGTCGCGATATCACGACATGTTTTTTGTCGCGATTTTGCGACAAAAAGGAGAGAGAAAATGCTGGAAAACTGTCACGATATCGTGACATGTTTTCTGTCGCGATTTCGCGACAAAAAGGAGGAGAGAGAAAATGCTGAAAAACTGTCGCGATATCGCGACATGTTTTCTGTCATGATTTCGTGACATAACGGAGGAGAGAGAAAGCGCATGAAAACTGTCGCGATTTCACGACATGTTGGAGGCAAAGAAGCTAAGTGGAAAAACTGTCGCGATTTCGTGACATGTCGAGTTTTCGCGGGAGGAGAGAGAAAATGATGTCGCGATTTCGCGACATGTTCCATTTTCGCGGGCGAAAGCGAAGGAAAGAGGAGAGAGAAAATGATGTCGCGATTTCGTGACATGTCGAGTTTTCACGGGAGGAGAGAGAAAATGATGTCGTGATTTCGTGACATGTTCCATTTTTGCGGGCGAAAGCGAAGGAAAGAGGAGAGAGAAAATGATGTCGCGATTTCGCGACATGTTCCATTTTTGCGGGCGAAAGCGAAGGAAAGAGGAGAGAGAAAAATATGTTGCGATTTCGTGACATGTTTCGATTTCGCTGGTGCATGCCAAAAAGTGTCGCGATTTCACGACATGTTTCGATTTCGTTGGTGCATGCCGAAAAGTGTCGCGATTTTGCGACATGTTCCATTTTCGCTGGTGCATGTCGAAAAGTGTCGTGATTTCGTGACATGTTCCATTTTCGCTGGTGCATGCCGAAAAGTGTCGCGATTTCGCGACATGTTCCATTTTCGCGCCTGCATGCCGAGAAGAAGACAAAAAGATGTCAGAGCGGCAGTTATGCTGTCAGAGAAGCAGGTTCGGTTGTCAGAACTGTAAATACGCAGGTAAGGTTGACAGAGCCATAAAAAATACAGGTAAGACGATCAGAGCTGTAAATAAAAAGATAAATCTGTAGAACATCGGATTTACTTACAAAGAGCCGAAAAGGCTGTCAGAGTAGTAAAGTGGGTAGATAAGTCTGTCAGAGACGTAAGTAAGCTTTTAAGGCTATTAACAGCGCAGTATGCAGTGCTGTAAGAATGCTTTACGTGTACAAAAAGTTAGGGTTAGGGTTGAGCTCTACACGTGGCAAGAGTGTTGTGACTTTCCGGATAAAAGGAAAAAGGTGTTGTGAAAGCTAATTAATCAAGAGAGTGTATTTTGCTGAGAAGTGTTAAAAGAGTATTGTGCAGAGAAAATACAGAGAGCAGTGTGCTGTAAAAGTACAGAATAGAGTGCTATAAAAGTTTTGTAAAAGTACAGAACAAAGTACTGTAAAAGTATAGAATAAAGTGCTGTAAAAGTTTTGTAAAAGTACATAACAAAGTACTGTAAAAGTACAGAACACAGTGCTATAAAAGTACAGAAGACTGTGCTGTAAAAGATACAAAGCAGTGTGCTATAAAAGTACAGAAGTCGATCTTTGTAAAAATACGAGTAAAGTCTTTGTAAAAGCATAGAAGTCGATCTTGTAAAAGTACGAACGAGTGTTTGTAAAAGTATAGAACAGAGTGCTGTAAAAGTACAGAAGAGTGTCTTTGTAAAAGATACAGAACAGTGCTGTAAAAGTACAAAACAAAGTGCTGTAAAAGTATAGAGGAGTATATTGCTGAAAAATATACAGAAGACAGAGCTGTAAGAATATGCTATTTTTGTTATAAAGGATTTAGACCAGTGAGGGTCTTGTTGCAGAGAAGGCATTTTTATGTCATAAAATCTGTTCAAAACTGAAGTCCAAGTTGGTGCTTGGCATTAGGGGGTTGGTGCTCCTTTCTATTGGTGCAGATAAATTGTTTGTAAAGTTGGTACTTTGCAAAGGCTAGATTTGGATGGGTGTCTAAGCAGTCTAATTTTTGAGGAGTAGCCAAATCTGGTGAACCTCGTTAAATCTTGTGTTGTGGATTGCTCTCTTGTTTATATCTGTTTTAAGTTCTCTCTGCTTAAGTTTGAAAGAGTTGTAGATTTGTATTTTAAATTGCTACACTGATTCACCCCCTCTCAGTGTCATTGTGAGAATATCAATTGGTGGTACTGTGTCTGAACTTCCCGTCAACATAAAAATATGTCAAAGAAAATACCAATATTATATCGATTGCAGGTTTCATTTCGTATTCATTTGCACTAAAATAATAAAAATGAAATTTGAAAGGCTGAATTGACCTTTGAAATCGAAGGTATTCAAATATCATTCGATAATCTCACAATGGACAAAATCTTATTCAGAATAAAATTAATAGTTCTTGTTTAGAAGGGCTGGGGCTATGGTTGTGCTGTATACGATTGGTAATGCGAAGACCCAGATAATCCAATTTTAACGACATTGTCATGATTAAAAAAATTTCAACTTCGTTTCTTCTCATCATCTGTGCAGCACGCGTGAGAACTGGGAATGACCGATGCAAGCTGATAAGATTGAGTGTCATACTTTATCTCGTATTAAGTTGATGATATCGTCACAATGTTACATATGCATATAAAGAAGTTTTGAGTATTGGGCAATATCAAATCTGTGAATCATTGTGAATTTAGTAGGGCTCCAAACATTGTAGTAATAAGGAGGTAAATGACCATACTTAATTCCCTGCTTCGTTGTACTAAAGTCTTGGTAGACAAATGTGTGTTAATATTTTGAAAATAAAAACATTAAACATTTAAAAAAAACTGGCATTTGGTGTAGCAAGAAGCAATTCTCGATTCAGACTTAAATCTTACCATATACAGAACCAGATATTGAAGAATATGTAAATGGAAAATTATATATAAAAAAAAACATCAACCCATTAAAAGTATGAGAACCAACTATTGACAAATGTGTGTGATAATATTTTGAAAAGAAAAAACGTCAAACATTTAAAAAAACTGGCATTTGGGTTAGGAGGAAGCAATGCTCAATCCAGACTTAAAAGAGAAACAGATATTAAAGTGAACTATTGACAAATGTGTGTGATAATATTTTGAAAAGAAAAAACGTCAAACATTTAAAAAAACTGGCATTTGGGTTAGGAGGGAGCAATGCTCAATCCAGACTTAAACAGATATTAAAGTGAACTATTGACAAATGTGTGTGATAATATTTTGAAAAGAAAAAACGTCAAACATTTAAAAAAACTGGCATTTGGGTTAGGAGGGAGCAATGCTCAATCCAGACTTAAAAGAGAAACAGATATTAAAGTGAAATAAAATTCTATCATAACTGAAAACAATAGTTTAAAAAAAAAAAACATCTTAATAAAACCATAAAAAATTCAGAGAACCATCCACATACCATGTAACGAATCTATCACCTGCTACCTATGGGCAAAGAGCGTTCGCATTTTTATCATATTTTTATGAGAAGATTGCACCAAACACAGAAAAGATGGATATCAGCTCACCTGACCAATAAAGACATGGCACTTGCAGTGACAAGAGAGTGATGTTTCGTTCTCTGCAGCGCCATGTCTTTGTTGGCCAAATGGGCTTTTACCCATTGCACTTTAAACACGATCAGGATTTCAAACTACAATGTGAGTATAAAGTATAGGCTTTGCCCCTTTTTATGGCTGTGTCTCAAGCCTCGTTTGGTACTTATGTCCTCATAGTATCGACATTTTCGCCACGCTATGTCGTTACTGCGATTTTTCTTTATATTCTTATCTTCCCTCTATCATTTTCATGGTTATTCCCATTCTTTCGTATCTTTTCCTTTTTTTTTCTTTTCCTTAAAGGTTATGCAGATCATGCTTTTTGCATATCGTCCTCATGTTTTCTTAACGGAGTTCAATGCATTCCATTCTCTTAGTTGTCTGCTAGTGGGCTTTGGAACTTTGAAGGATGCTCTTGGTTCTGCCATCGAATGATCCGAAAGACACGCCCAAGTCGCACGGCGAACTGTGGCGTCGGAAATTCCTTGCAACAAATTTGACTTCAGGTTGTAAGCACTTTTCTCCAGTGGCATATTTGGTTACACTTTAATACCTCTTCTACTTAATTAGTGTAGTGTGTGCGTATGTTAATAATCTCATATGACCCAGTTGTAGGACTTGAGTGCTTTATGAGCCTCAACACTTGCCAAACTCTTTGCCAATGGCGTAGCAGGCTTAAAGGTACAAGCCCTTGGTCCCGCTTATGTGGAACTCCTCACCCCTATTAATATGGAGTCATGGCATGTGTGTGGGGTAGTTGGCCCTCTTGCTTTCTAACCGGTTTATGTGATTCCTATGTTCCACTTTATTATCTCTTCTCTTCTTCCACTCTTTTTTGTGTTTTTCCTCTCCCAAGAAAATATTACAAGTATCGTTTATTGTGTTTTTCCTCTCCCAAACAAATATTACAAGTGCCATTTAGTTTAAAAATTGTTGACATATTTGTGGAGTGGAGGTGTTAGCTAAGAAGAAGACAAGGGTTTGAGTATCGTAGTACTTCACAATATCTCTTATGGTCTTAGATCCTATACACACGTGTCATTATAAAAAGAAAAAAAATGTTGACATGGAGTAAGAGACCCCTCACCATCTTTAGAATCTCATACCAAGATGATGTTTGTCATCATTAGATACCTTAACATGTGATGTTGTTTTCATAGCATATTCCTATGTTCCACTTTAATACCTCCTCTCTTCTTCTACCTCCTTTTTGTGTTTTCCTCTCCCAAGAAAATATTACGAGTATAATTTACTTTAAAAAATGTTGACATATTTGTGGAGTGGAGGCGCTAGCTAAGAAGAGGACAAGGGTTTAAGTATCCTAGTACTTCACAATATCTCTTATGGTCTTAGATCCTATACACGCGTATCATTATAAAAAGAAAAAAATGTTGACATGAAGTAAGAGACCCCTCACCATCTTTAGAATCTCATACCAAGATGATGTTTGTCATCATTAAATACCTCAATGTTCAGTTGATAAGTAATCCAAGCAAAGTGGCAATTTCTTCCATCCTTTTCAAAGTTTGCATCAAGCAATATAGAGACAAAATTTTGTATGTATTGTGGTATCAAATTGCAATGCTAACACCTCTCTTTATTCATTAATATTATATTTTAATTTATCATCAACCCGACGCTAAGGTTTAGCACTAGTTGTTGATGTCAACATCACCCTTATGACCAATGCCACGATGTGGATGTAATCGATGACATACAATAAAATGCTACAAGTCACACCAAATTTGGATGCCCACATGTTGTTAGGAGCATTTTCATGTGGACAATGTCAATAGATGTGCATCAACTATAAAAACATGCCATTATCCACTCTTCCACCAAATGTGATAAGAATATCTACCAAAACATATAGGATGATCCAGTATAACTACCTTCTTGTAACTATTAGAAGTTGAATTGCTTTCACTTTTACAAGGTTCTTATATCTATATTTTACCTATTATTTAATATAGATGTCTCTCTTATGGAATTGTACTAGGCTTCCTCTTCATTAAAAAATGAAACAACTTTAGAGCCTTGCAATTAAGATAATGATGACTAAATAGAATCCATTGCTTCAACTCTATAACATTATAGATTGCAAACTAATGCTTACAACATGCAACATGAATTAGCCACAATTGCTAATTTTATTATACCGAGGCTTTGTATTTTTCTATTCATTTACATTTATGTTATTTGTAAATATAACTTTTATTTAATAAGAAATTTTTGTTTTTCTTGACTTTGAATGATAAATATTTCTTCTCATTGTTTTTCTTTTCCATCTAATGGTACATTTCCAAGGATATTCTTATGCCTTATTCTATTGTACAATTCTCAAGTATATGTCATCCAACTTAGCAACTAAGTTGGGTATTTGGTGTTCACATTACCATCCCACATGTTATTAATTCCGTTATCTAAGATAGATCAATATGATAAAAATAGTCTTGCTTATGTCTTTACAGTCATCACCCACTACTATTGTCACTTGTCATTTCTTTGCACAAGATTTATCCTTTTAGTATACTTAAAAAACTTGGTTGGTGTTGTAGCATCTAGAAGAACATCCCTTGAATGAAAATATGGTTGAATAATGTTATCTTCTATAGATCGCAAGACCACCCCACATGTCTAGAAACTCATTTAAGTCATGATGAAAGAGTAGAGAAGCACTTGGTTTACACAATTTCATGATATCATAATCCACATGGGAGCACTAGCCATTACCACTTTTGTCCCTTTATAGCATTAAAACCCTTTGAAGATGTAGACATTATGATTCCAAGGCAAGATTAATGTTGAAGAGTTTTCTACTCAATTCCAATAGCTAGAGTCATATTATTCTACTAATTGATTTACTATTATTGAAAATATATCTTTACAATTCTTAGGATATCTAAATCATTCCTTCAAGCGAGGGCTATAAATGTATCCTCACTATTAGTGATTACTTCAGTAGATGGACAAAAGTGATCGCAGTAAAGGAAGCCATTGAGAAGGTGATCATCGATTTCCTAGAGGAAATTATAACCAGATTTGGTATCCCAAATACTATCATCACAAATAATGCAAAATCATTCACCATGGCAAAAATTACCCAATTATCCCTCCAATATGGCATATATTTGAAGGCTTCCTCAAGTTACTACCCTTAGGGATATGGTCTAGTAGAATCCACCAATAAGAACTTGATCAAGATTTTCAAGAGGACAACTTTAGAAAATCAAAGACAATGAAAAGAGTCCTATGGGTAGATAGAATTACTCCAAAGAAGGTTACAGGATGTTCACTCTATCCATTATTCTATGGCAAGGAGGTAAGGTTACCTATCTCCATAGAGTTGCCAACACTACAATTGCTTCATCAACGAGAACTTGAGGAAAATGATGCCATGATCGTAAGAATGGATTAACTATTCAAGCTCAAGGAACATAGAGAAGTGACTTGGAATAGTCATCGAAATATCAAGAGGCAGTTAAAAGATGGTTTGATAAAAGGACAACTCCTCAAAACTTCAATATTAATGATTAGGTGCTCAAATGAGACAAAGACACGAGTAAATTAGAGCATCACACCAAATTTGGTTTCCTTTGGAGTAGCCCTTACATAATCACCACCTACAATATGGACAATTAAATTGAGCTTGCATCGTTTGATAGTTACATATTACCGCTCTTAATAAATGAGATCTACCTATAGAGCTATTTGTAATCACTCTCAAATATATATGTATTATACTTAAAATTATATTTTAGTTTGTTTTGTAACAAGTTTTCATCTTCAAGAGCTTGGTTTGCACCATTGATTGAGAACCTTCCTTTTCAAGATCATTTTAGAGGGGGAAAACTGCCCTGCCACATATGATTCTTGGTTGGATCCACTAGGAGCCAAGGTGAACCACTGGGGTGTGTTATATTTTATACACTTGGGGACACAAAAGGATGGGTTCACCAAGAACGATTTTAGGACTCATTCCAAGTTCGGGGTGGGAATGTTTGATGTGTTAATTAAGTATATACCTATCGTTTGGCCTTTCTAAGTTGAACTATGAAAATGAAAGAACAATGCAAGACACACAATATGCAAGAAGATAAGAACTAACCCTAGTATGATTCTATAATTCAATGATGTCTAACCCTAAAATTGCAAAATAAAGTCTTTGAGCAAGGGTCCAAGGAAATGCACAAACAAGATTAAAACCCTAGATGCACACTATATGCTTTTATTCTTTCAAATTCCTAGAAATTTAATCAAATGTTTTTCCTTTATTTGTAATCTAGGTTTTGAGCAAAAATGAACAAAAGCAAACAACAAATATCCTAAAGATCTATTAGGGAACTTATCTAATCTCGTGGTTGATCCAAGCTTTATTTTGTGTCTAGGATATCCAATGGTTTCAAATCCTACAAAATAACTTCATAAATCCTAGAAAATTTGATCAGCATTTTTGGGTCTGCTTAGGTTGCTATAAGATTGAACTTGGAGGCACAACAATCAAGCCCCCTTGGTCCTTTTAGATGATCGTTCGAAAGTAAAAATGATATTTTAACTTTGGGATATGCACAAATAGAGTGAAACAAATAGATAATAACAAAATATAATGCAGATAGGATAGACATAATAGAACACTAAAATGCAAGTGTAAAATTAAGAAGTTTGGGGTGTGAAACTTACCCCCAAGTCCTAATTTACCAAATTCATTCCCTATGAATTGGGAGAATGAATTTGTATTACCAAATTCATTCCCTATGAATTGGGAGCATGAATTTGTATTACCAAATTTATGCCCTATACATGTAGGGCATGAATCTGGTTCAAATGCTCTTTTTGGGCCCTAAAACAATGAAAAATAAAGTGCAAAACAATGAAAAACATACTTGCAAATCAACTAAAGTAAATGCAGAACCTGATGAGTTAATGGAGAAAGCAAAAATCAATTAAGAGATGGATGAAGCACTCCAATAAGGTTGATCTATCCAATCATCACGTCTCTTCCACTCAATCCCCAAGGGCAGCTAACACCAAAAAACCAAAATAACAACTTGTAGCAAAAGGGCACTTGTTAGCATGAGCAAATGAGCAATTCAAGAATTAGAACCTCCAAAGAAATTGTTGGGGTAAAGAGGGAATCCAATCCTTTATTTATAAGAGGTTTGGAGGGCAAAACGGGTAGGAAAATGAAATTTCACCATGAGCAAGGGTCGACCCCAAAATGGGTTGATGAGGGGAGGGGTTTTAGTGAGAAAAATCCCTAGAACACCAAATTCGTGCCTAGTAATTATAGGGTGTAAATTTGGTAATCCAAATTCATGCCCCGTATGGATTGGACATGAATTTGGTAAAGCTAAGTAAACAAGGCAAAGGAAGAAGGCAAAAGGGTCCCAAATTTGCACTTAGCAAGTTTGGGTGGTTGACTAGGGATCTAAGGAAGAATTGACTCATTCTAATGGGTCAATTTTCCATATCTATATTTTACCCCCTCTTTGATGCATTTATGGCCAAATAAATGTGTCAAAGAAATATGTAGACTCCTATGGGCGGAATCAACGAACAGAAAAAGGAGTGGCCTAGTTTTGATGGAGGGGTGGTATAAAAGGGGGTGTTAACCTGAACATCGTACATTTGCACATAAAAATATATATTAGTATTATTAATGCCTTTAAGGCTAGGTTGTCCCCTTGAGTTTTAGAAGGAATGTGAAATTCCAAATAAAATCTTGAAAAGGCGAACGAAGGGTGCAAAAATGCAAGAAAAAACAAAGAAAGAGCAACAAACAAGACAAGGAGAGAGAAAAGGAAGAATGGAGAGAAGAGAGGAGAAAATGAGGGAAAATAAAAAAGAAAGAGAGAGAATAAATGGAGGGAAAAGAAAAAGGGAGGGAAGAAAAGAGGAAAAAATATGAAAAGAAGGCTCATTTTCACCACGCAAGGAGGAGGCTCTAGAGAAGAAAGAGGAGAATGGAACTACCAACTCATTGTGTTCCTATGACAAGGGGTGAGGTTGGCATCACTACTGATCAGGCGAAGGTACAGGTCGAGACCCACTTGATCATTTCGGATTTTGCATCTACACATAAAAATATTAGTAGTTTATGCATTTTTTAGGTTTTTAAGTCATTTTTTGTTAAAATTCTCCGTGGGGAGCAAATATGGTCATGGAACACAAATTTGACTATTTATCCAAGCCAAATTCATGCCCTGTATAAAGCATAAAGACCATGATGAATTGATGATAAAAATATGTTATTATGCAACTAGATGTACTTGAGAGCAGAGAGTGGTGGTTGGGCACACTAGATACTACCCTAGAGCAGCTCACAATGGAGGAGAGGGAGACACTAGGGAATGTGGGGCTACATAACTTAGCATAGATGCCCTACGTTGAGGCAGACTGAGCCCTACTGATGGATTTAGCAGAGTGATGGTATCTAGAATCATCCATATTTTGGCTACTGATCAGGAAGACGATGATCACACTAGAGGTCGTGTGGTGAATCTTGAGGATCCCCATCAAGGGGAGGACTATTTACATGGTGTGGGTTCCAATAGTGGCATTGGAGATGATGTCAAGGGACCCAACACATGTGATCCACCAAAGTGGATTCCATGTTGATATGAAGTTGGGGCATTGACATCTGTACTATATGGGGTGGTGGTGGGAATGTTGGTATTCCATACTAGTAGGTGATACCTACCATGCACACTAGTAGGAGTAGTGGTAGACATACGAGATTAGGGAGTGATATTTGCATGGGTATTGTATGTGTTAGCTCATTCATACAGGATGCTACATGACATCATGTATAAGCGACAAACAAAGCTAATTTGTATGATTTTACTCCAGGTGTGGTGTTGGGAGCACATAGCGGTTTAGAGACCAAATGCACTACCAAAACCACTACTTGATGTGGAGTGACCAAAAACATACAAGTGGAGTTGATACTATGATCGTGGGTATAGGTCGTACACTGGTGTCTTACCAGTAGGAGGTGGGTGATAGATGGGCTACAGAGCACCAGATCATATGGTGATCATGGCATTTACATCTAGGTTGGAGAGAGGACACAAAGGAGCTAGTTTATGTGAGGAGGATTTGGTGGATCATCATCAAGAAGGGTAAGCAGGATATATTCAAGTTTGATCAAGTATAGTTCCAATTCGATATTCTATAGAAGATTTCAAAATTAAGACACTACTGGTTCAGATGGGTGAGGAGGGGCCCATCAGGATGCAGAGGTGCTCATGGTGTAGCTAGGTTGGAAAATGAGGACCTAGATGACCCACTATACGTGTAATCATGCGTGGACGATGTTAAGGTGGCCTTTGAGTACAAGAGCATTATACCCTTGTGGATCTCGCCACCAATATCAATGTAAAGATGCCAAGTAATGAGTCGATGAGTGCAATTGGAACTATGAGAGGCCACTCGACGTGCCATCAAGAGGTAGTTGAGATGGACGGTTCCATTGAGACCAACTCAAGAATAAGTTCGGGTGGAAATAGTGATAGCCATGAGGGCAACTATCACGATATCCAACTTAGGAGGAGAGAGCCACAAGAGTTGCGCCCACCATGGCTTAGGCATGACCTAAGGTAGAAGGTCTAGGAGAGGCAGAGGGGGTATGAGCTACAGTAGAAGCGATGCAAGTGTTGGGACTATAATGAAATGAACATGATGAGATATATTGAGATAAATGAGGTTACAATATATAGGTAGAAGGCCTATATGAAAAAGTGACAAATGTCAAGAGAAGTTGAAAAGTGTCAAACTAAAAGTAGGCATAGTGCACAGTAACTCTAACATTCCCCCCTTAATATGCACTATCCTAAATAAAGAAAAAACAAGTCAACATTAGGTAACATTCCCACTTAATGTTGAATTCTCTAAAAGAAACCTATCATCCTCCTTTATTGTTGATTTGGTCTAGGTTCGTGCTCTTTGCACTTGGCTCTCCAACTGTGAATAATGCTAGATCAACAGTGTATACATATCGGTCTGTTGCCTTAGGGTCAGCCACTTCCACGGGTATGTTGCCACTGGGTCAGTCGTCTAAGTGCCTTAGGGTCATCATAGGTGCCTCAAGATCAGCCACTTCTGGGTCTATTGCCTCTACAGGTCATCCTCAGAGGATGTTGCCTCTCGTAGGTCACTGACTAGATCCACCATAAATATCAAATTCCTCCTCATGGTGAACTCAATCTAGAATGTGTCGGTCTCTGTCGAAAATGCACCTTAATACAAAAAAATTATGAGCCATGTAATACAATAAAATTGAGTCATAGAATCCAAATATGGAGGAGAACAAGAAAAAAGAAGAATAGAATCTTTTGAAGTGTCTTCGTCTGTAGTCTTCAAAAGTTGATCCAAAGAAAACTTTGAATAGAGTCTAGGGTGTCTATGTCTGTAGTCCCTAGAGTAGGTGTCTTTATTGTGGCCATCTCATCCCACCAGAATGCATGGGTAACCAGCAGCTGCATCCGTCAGGTTCATAGCGAAGGTAACTAGATACTAGGATCACTTATAAATGCCTTGGGAGTGTCGGGTACAACCGAGAGTGCACTCCAAGGTACATCAATATTCGAGGATAAAAAGTGCAACTAAAACAGTCTCAAAATTACAAGTGAACACCACCATGTTTTAGTTGCAGAAAAACATTTTCAACGACTATAATTAATCCTATACTTATATGTAAATGGAGCCTTCAACTTGCTGAAAAACATGCCTCTTTAGGCTGAAAAAAGAAAAACATCGCTCTCTAGAGAAAATAAAACGTCATCAGAATGGACAATATAAACCTTCCACTCTCCATGTCGAAAGACATTAAAAACAATTACCAATAAGGCCATGTTGTTGGCCTCTTTCTCAGTTTCAGGCTTCATGCAGTTTCAGTTTTTGGCGCTCAATGCAAACTGTCCACCACGTCCTCCTTCTTAGTGCTGCTGGCCAATCCATGTAAAATATACCTTATTTTAAAGCTTAAATTTAAACAAATAAAAGCCATACCACGTTGTCCTAGGAGAACATTTGGAAAATATCATCACAAAATACTCGACCAAGTGGACAAATTTGAAATCTGAAAGTCAAGACAAATCAACAGACGTCGATGGGTAATCCATGGTATTTCTGTCTACTCCATTTATGACATAGACGAGCTGCAATCCAGATCCATAGCCTGCTATGCGTGATCCAACATCTGGGCTATTAGAACTTGGTGAAAAATTGTCACAACGAAACTACATCGCCGAACCTAGCCACGCGATTGTTTTGGAATCTCACTGTAGCTAAGGACTGCAATGGAACAATAGTATTCTTCGGTGCTAGTTGCACAATAGCCAAATTCTCCATTTGATATATTGGGATGTATCCATGCTTACAACCGTTGTGTCACCCGCCAACAAATTGCTTCAGTTATCAATAATTCTCCATGTGCAACAGTAAAAAAAGTGCCGCTATTAACGTAAAAAAAAAACATGGACAAATATCTTGTTGATCTACACTGGATTCACCAGGCTTGAAACTTTGTTGTACCTCCAATTCTAAACGGCGTCGTTGAACACCACCAGATCTCTGGTAACAGTACGACAAATTCTGGAAAAACTCGAATAGTTTGCCCCGCATGTCGTGTTCACGAACGATGTCAACGACTTAAAGGGCCATCAAGACTTGAGATGTAGTGCTAAGGGCATTGATCATTTGGTTTTCATTCTTCTAAAGATGTGTCGCCTCCTCAAGGCCTTTTGCCATGACGGATACACATCCACTCCTCATGAATTGACGCTCGATCAAATTATAGGCTTTGTTTAAAAATAATCCAGGTTGACCGTCTGAAAAATGTGGACTGAAGCCAACAGTGCCCACCACATCGTGGTTCCCCATCACTGGTGTGGTGGAAATCCCCATCACGTCATTCTCACCCATTACACTTTCAATGAAAACTAGAAACAACTCAGCTACACTGGAATGTGGCTCATGTGACGTCGCCATGGATATGCCTACACAGGTTCTACCAAACAATGCTCCATTGATCGGCTGTTACAGCGGTCCACGTGAAGGAGTACACGTGGAGTGACGGAACAGTAAACACGAAAGATACTCTGGGCACAAGCTCAGGGAAAAATTTGAACTTGCAGTCTGTGTGGTAGAACCTCTCTTAACAGTGACTTCTCCTCGTATGGCTGCTCCAACGCCAGGAAGTGGGTGTTAACTCACAGACCGCTTTCATCGTGATCTCCCCACAATGATCTTGCATTTTTACTAAAAAAGCTCATCGATGATAACGTCTTGGTAAAACAAATGGCATTAAGTGCCTTCTGTTACTAATTGGCACGGGCACTATTTGGTGATAATATGTTTGTTGCTCATTAATGGTGGCAACGAGTGAGAACAATAATAATTATATTCAGCGTGGGGTCTACAGCAGGTGTCACAATAGTTCCTTCAATTCTAGTAGACCCTACGAGAAGGCCGTGCACAGATGAATATTATTGATGTCCATTACGGCACTATGCATTGGTGGTCCCAGAGAGTACTGAAGCAACACCTCAAGCATAATTTATTTTGGGCAGCAATCTGATGCTCGGTTTGACCACCTCTACTGCAGCTTCTCTGACAGGCACGAGAATGAATAGTCAGCAATAGTAGACCTCCATGGAGGGAAAGGACCTCGTAAACATACTGTTACTCAAAAAACACATGCAATTTCCATAGTCACCACCAACACCAACGATTGAGAACACAGGACCATAAAAAACAAAATCATCTTTGTATGCTCCACCCTTAAACCAATAATCTGCTGCAACAAGCTCTCTATCTTCTACAAAGATCCATTTTTTTTGGATTTCTTCATCTTTCTTGAATATGATGCAGGTCAAAAAACAAGTGGCCTCCATAAGAACCTGCAACAAAATAAAAATAAAAAATAAAAAATTCATGGCCCCAAGCATTTAAGCTTCAGGGGCAGCCATGAAACCCTCTCTTTCTTCAATCTGGCTTTCTGGTTTTTGATCCACAAATATGGAGAGCATACTCCCTGAGCCTGGAGAATAAAAATGAGGGAGAAATGGAGGGAGGGGGAAAAAAATGAGGGGAGGAGGGAGGATTTCCATGAGGGAAATCCCCTCTCAAGGGTTTCATAGGGCAGGGAAAGTCATATCTGATACCAAATGTTGGGACTATAATGGAATGAAAAATATGAGATATATTGAGATAAATGAGGTTACAATATATAGGCATAAGGCCTATATGAAAAAGTGACAAATATCAAGAGAAACTGACAAGTTTCAAACTAAAAGGAGGCATAGTACACATTAACTCTAACAACAAATAGATATCGAGTCCATCTATAGTGTGCTAGACTAGGCTTGAGAAAAGTGGAACATAATACGGGTTGAGGCAAAGCATCTCAAAGTGGAGATGGGTCACAAAACTAGATAGAGGGGATGACTATCATGGTAGGCAACCAGCAGAGCGAGGGAGGCCACCTTTTGTTGGATTTGTAGAGGATAAGGGAGTCATATGAGATGGTAGTATGAAGAGAATCCCATTACCAAATGGTCTATTTTCATGCAATCCTAGATGATTAGAGGGTTCTCGAACCATCTTCTCAGCAGTCATAGAGCCGATCATAGTCACAAGCATGAACTGGTTCACGATCTATGAACATGATACCTCCACCATTAGCAGGTGAAGCAGAGGGGACATGCTCACATGGATAAGGCTACTGATCAAGAATATGGTGATCACACTAGAGGACATGTGGTGCATCTTGAGGATCCCCATCAAGGGGAGGACTATTTACATGGTGCAGGTGTTGATGGTGGTATTGGAGATGATGTCGGGGGACCCAACACATGTGATCCACCAAAGTGGATTCCATGTCGATATGGAGTTGGGACACTAACGTCTATACTATATGGGGTGGCGGTGGGAATGTTGGAATGCCATACTAGTAGGTGATACCTACCATGGACTGTTAGGATCCTATCCTAACATTAATCAATAATAATAATAATATATTTTATCCTACGGTTATAATAATAAAATAATATAATAATAAATAATTTAATAATAAATAATATAATAATTAATTATATTAATTATTATATTATTATAAGATTAGGGTTAGGAAGCATTGCAACCTTTCACCTATAACCCTAGAGGGGTATAAAACATTGTAAGAACTTATCATTCAATCATCCATGAATATAAAATATAATATAATTTATTGAAGGGACTTCCCGACAATATCAAAAGGCGATTCTTTTAGATTTAGGTTATTTATTATTTATTTATCATTTTATGTGCTAGGAACCCTAGGTTCCTACCATTTGGTGTTAGAGCCTTAGGGATCCAACCATATTGTTCAAGGAAATGAAAAATGACATTGCAGAAATTAGAAGAATGATTGAACAAAAACAAAAAAAACAAATGGAACGTTCTGATCGTATTATACAATATTTAATGGAAATGCAAGAGGAGACCCTAGCCATGGAATCCCAGGAAGAATAGGAGCCCATAGCCACGGAATATGATGAGGAGGAAGAGCCCATGGATAGGAAATCTCATAGGGTAATCATTGCACTCCCCAGGAAAGAAATAAATCAAAACCCTAGAATTTTTTTAATGAAAATCCTAAACTTTTTGAACTAAAGTTTACTGAATGCACAAGTTCCATATTGCATCATTTTGATTATGAAAACCCTAAACATGCATATTTTTTTATAGAGGCGAAAAGTAAGATTCATTAAATTACACTAGATGTTTATATTGCCAAAATTCGAGATATAATTTGTGCTAACCTTGGTGCAATTGGTATTAATATAGATGATTCTAAGAAGCACAAAAATAAAACCACCATGATGGAAATACAAAATATTGATTATCTGCTGGTTTTATGGGGCAGTGCATTGCTCTTATCTATACGCCCTCCACCATGGCCACCTCCTCTTCTCTCCTAACATAAAAATATAGTTGTGGTCTCCTCTCCAATCATGGATTAAAACTTGCAGGGCAACATAATTACAATTTTACTATAAACTAGCCTGCAAAAAATCAAAATGTACAGCCTGCATCATAGCGTGAATGCAATCCTACACTCGCATGATTAACATGCCAACCAACTATTCCAAAGCCTCAATGTTGTGTTGTAATAAACAAGTGCAAAGCCATTGGTTTTTAAGTTGCGAAATATATCCAAAATTATATATGGTTCACCTGTGGAATGTCTAAATGCAGATGCATCTATGGAGTTTACACCTCCTCCATGTAATACATAGAGAACTTGATTAATGCATCCAAACACATGGGAAAATGGCAATGGGCATACTCTCTACTTATACCTCCATTGTGTGATCTCGCAACACTGCCGCCGTTGTTGCCCAGCTATTGCAGTCATCCGATGGAATAGAAAAGCCTCCGTGAATAACTTTTTCCTTGTTGTGTTGCTCGTCGTAGGATGTAGTGAAATTCATTGTTTTTAAAAGAGAAACTTGCCTTTGCCACGGTAAAACCATTTCATCGCCTGTAATTTTGAGCCCCGTCGCTATAGAAGCCAACCACCGTCGCCCCCAGATCTGTATTTGCCACCCTCATTTTCGTGATCTCGGCCCTGGAGTGCAAAAAAAAAAAAAATTAAAGACCACTAAGAAACTTAGGTTGTTTTAAGGAGTAGCCAACATTATAGGCCTATTTTAAATATATATAAAAAAAAAACATTTTGAACTCTCTTGTTCGAATTGCTTAATACTATTGTATTCTCCTTCGAAATAAATTAAATATTATATTATGATTGGGACCTCTTGATTAAATTCCAATTACAATTATGCGTTGGAAGAAAAGCAACATGTTACGAGTGAGGGAGAAGCGTGAGATCCAACCAAAGGAAGTTGCGGTGAAATAAAAATGCACTACTTCATGTTTTTATTTATGTGGAAATACACTTAAACCTACAATTTACAAATGTTGCTTTACTAAGTGAAGTGCTGAAGGTGGGGTATTCCTTTTCGGCATATTTGTCATCTAAAACTGAGTGAAGTGCCTAGTAAACAACCCTACCGATCATATTATACAAATCATTTCTAGGGGAGGCGCAGGTATTGCATGTTAATATCTTCATCGGGAAGGGTCCGCCATGACAAGTCTTCGACTGTCAAAGTGCTTACTATTATTCTATTCGTATATCAAAAATTTTGTTCCACTTTACTATTTTTTTCTACTGAGAGATTTTATGATTTCAAAATTATATGGTGGAAAAATATTACATTTAAAATATCAGTAGTTTCTTGGTCACGCTTCAAGCCTTCTCTCCATCATTCACGTGTCTTCATTGCTATGATTATAAATTGACTATAATATATTCCAATCCATATCAAATCAACCATTACAAGAAGTAACACATCGCCTACAACTAACTAAAACAATGCATAACCATTACATGTGTGTGAAAGAATATTCGTCAGATGACAGGAGCAATCATTACCGAAGCATATTTGATTTAGTAGACAACACATAGCCGTGAAGTAGATACATCAGTTTTTTTAGCACCACCAAGAGAATGAAGTGGCTGCCACTATGCAGAGTAGAAAGATCATTGTAAAAGGGCCTCATAAGGCTACCACTATTCACCAAGATTATGGGTAAACATAAGGAATAGTGAACTTTTTTAGAAAGAGAGAAAATCATCTACAAGGATACACACATTTTAGGAGGAGCACCACAAAAAAAAAAAAAATTGTTGGAAATAATGCTTGAGAACCTCCCTCCTCTATATCTTGCACGACATTGAACAAAAACTACCAGAAGCAGCATTAAATATGAGTTCGTTGGAATATTTGGACCTGAGTGACAATTACTTCTATGGTACAATACCATGGTTTACCTTGGTGACAACTATTTGAAAAGAAGTATACCTAAAGGCATCGGTAAATGTGGGCACTGCAGCAAATAGATTTGTCCGATAATCACCTTAGTGGCTAGATTCTGTAACATAACCATAGTGGATAGATTTAGAAATTGATATGTTTTGCCCTGCGAAAAATCTAGTTGTCTCTGTGTAATCACGACCATGCCAAGACATGATCATAATATCTTTAGTCCCTTGTAATGGAAAAGAGGCATATAAAAGTTCATTCCAGAAGGTGGCCTGCAACAAAAATTAGGAGATAGGAATGGGTTCTAAAAAAATGAGCACGAGGAAACTACAATTTAATGATTTGAAGAATAATAAACTAGTGTTTGCATGGAAAGACAATTATTTCAAGGATAATTTGGAATACCGAAATCTCACGTCCCTTGGCTATAATTCTTTCATCTATCTCGTGATAGTCCATTTAGCTGGTATCATTCTTATTGCAGTTCATTTTCAATTTCGTCTAATGGAGAGGGGACCCTCCGTAGCAGAAGCATAAGAGTTTTTATGTTTACAATGGTATCCTTATTTACCAATTGTGGATTTACTCCTCTGGACGATAATATGATTCCCTTCAAAAAACATAGTATCTTGCTTATCATAGTAGCCTTTCAGATTTTGTTGGGAAACACAATATTCCCTCCATGCTTCAGAGTCGTTATGTACACTTTACACCGATGTATCGAAGATGAACAAAGGAACAAGACAAATGAATGAGCATGCTGGATGTGGCCCCAACATTGGTGACAAAACTGCAAAAGAGAGTTGGGACACAGTTGAAAGATACGACGTTGAAGGACTTGCTTATACCATCTGCCTAGGCTCATCCGTTATAAATTGTTGTTGGTGATAACATGTCCCAAATGTTATCCTTTGGCTTTCTCTGCACCCCACTACAATGACAAGTTTTACCCTCAAGTTTCTAAGCAGATAAACCTTATCAAAAAATAAAAGAAAGGAGTTATTGTCAACAAAACCCGCATGCAATAAATGAATTTTTTAGCAGAGTGAAACGTGAGATTAAATATTGAATAACCAATATCGACTGAACAAAGCAATACTTTGAGCAATGTGCCCCTACTATGAATATGACTACCTTAATATTCACTTGCCTAATGTTGTCAACTTCATAGCATACTAGATGTTCAAACTTGCCAAATATTGGGTTGAAATATTGGGTTGCCATAGGGGGAAAGAACTATGGTTAGGTATATTATGCCTTCATCTAAAACTTTTGATACTTTAAAGTATCATCTCCAAATACCTAGCAATAGATATGAAAAGTTGAAAGATGAAAAATTATCTTCAATCTTATAGAAACAAGTGATGTATAAAATGTTAAGGGAACTGCATTTTACTCAAAATTCTGAATCAAATAACCATTGTTATGGCAAAGGAAGAACACAACCAAGAAGAAAAGTAAAACCATCATATCTTAAATTAATTTTCTTCAAGGATAAGATGATTCTTAAAGGATTATGAAGACTAATTTTTTTCAATATTTTCAAACTTTGAGGATAAAGTTTTTCGAGGAAGGGTGGCATGTTAGGATCCTATCCTAACATTAATCAATAATAATAATAATATATTTTATCCTATGGTTATAATAATAAAATAATATAATAATATAATAATAAATAATATAATAATTAATTATATTAATTATTATATTATTATAAGATTAGGGTTAGGAAGCATTGCAACCTTTCACCTATAACCCTAGAGGGGTATAAAACATTGTAAGAACTTATCATTCAATCATCCATGAATATAAAATATAATATAATTTATTGAAGGGACTTCCCAACAATATCAAAAGACGATTATTTTAGATTTAGGTTATTTATTATTTATTTATCATTTTATGTGCTAGGAACCCTAGGTTCCTACCATGGACACTAGTAGGAGTAGTGGTAGACATGCGATATTAGGGAGTGATATTCTCATGAGTATCGTATGTGCTAGCTCGTTCATACAACACACTACATGACATCATGTATAAGTGACAAAAAGAGCTTATATGTACGATATTACTCCAAGTGTGGTGCTGGGAGTACATAGCGGTTTAGAGACCAAATACACTATCAAGACCATTACCCGATGTGAAGTGACCAAAAACATACAAGTGGAGCTGATACTATGATCGTGGGCATAGGTCGTACACTGGTGTCTTACTAGTAGGAGGTGGGTGATAGCTATGAGAGAACCATATCATATGGTGATCATGGCATCTACATCCAGGTTGGAGAGAGGACACAAAGGATCTAGTTCAGGTGAGAAGGATCCAATGGCTTATCATCAAGAAGGATAAGCAAGATCTATTCAGGTTTGATCAAGTATAGTGCTAGTTCGACATTCTATAGAAGATTCTAGACCCAGGAGACTACTGGTTCAGATGAGTGAGGAGGGACCCATCAAGATGTAGAGGTGTTCCTGGTGTAGCTATGTTGGCAAAGGAGGACCTAGATGACCCACTATACATGGAACCAGGGGTGGATGATGTCGGGGTGGCATTTGGGTATAAGAGATGGTACAAGAGCATTATGCCCCTATTGATCTCGCCACCAATGTTAGTGTAAAGATGCCAAGTAATGAGTTGATGAGTACAATAGGCACTATGAGAGGCCACTCAACATGCCATCAAGAGGTAGTTGAGAGGGACAGTCCCAATAAGACCACCTCAAGCATAGGTTCAGGTGGAGATACTGATAGCCACAAGGGGAACTATCATGATCTCCAACTTAGGAGGAGAGAGAGCCACACGGGTTGCCACCACCATGGCTTAGGTAGGACCTAAGGTAGAAGGTCTAGGAGAGGCAGAGAGGCTATGAGCTATAGTATAAGCGATGCAAGTAGAGCTTGAGTCCATTTATAGTGTGCTAGACTAGGCTTGAGAAAATTTGGACATAACACGGGTTGAGGTAGAGCATCTCAAAGAGGAGATGGGTCACAGACTTAGATAGAGGGGATGACTATCATGGTAGGAAACCAATAGAGCGAGTGAGACCACCTGTTGTTGAAGGTGTTGTAGATGATGAGGGAGTCATATGATATGGTAGTATGAAGAGCACACCATTACCAAATGGTCTATTATCATGCCATCCTAGCTGATCATAGGGTTCTCAAACCATATTCTTAGAAGTCATAGAGTCGATCATAGTCATGAGCGCAAAATGGTTCATGATATATGAACATGATACATCCACTACTAGCAGGTGAAGCAGAGGAGACATACTCACATGGCTAGGGCTGTGATCGGGATGACATGTGATTTTTGATTGTGATATGCACCCCTAGGGATGGTCGAGGGTGCCAAGCCCTCTATTATGGCACATCAAGTGATTAGCATGCACTTAGTGCTATCAAGTAATACTAGCTATAATTTATTTGTGTTATGTAATTAAAATGTGTGTGCTTGTGTGATTGCTTTTATTTATTTTATTTTTTTTGCATGTATGGTGAATACAAGCATAATGGATGCAATGGACCTTAATGAATGAGATGGAATGTTATGAATCTAACTAAATGCAATGCATCTAAAATGCAAACCTAAATGAAATGCATGGTAGAATGAAAAAAAATCCCCAAAAGGCCAAAGAAAGAAAGAAAAGAACAAAACCATGTGAGGATGTATACTCACAAATGACTGAGATGGAGGTTGACCCTTGCGTGTGGTCATGAAGTTATCCTATTAGGGTTGTAATCTTGTAAAGATGAACAAGATGGAGCTGTACCCGCTATGGGTGTAGTGATCATTAATATGGATAAAGAGAAAGAGATATACCCTCTAGGATGTATGCTCACAAATGGTTGAATGGAGGTTGCCCCTCACTTTTGACCATGAACCTATATGTTATGGGGTTTTGAAATGATGTCGTTAATTTGTCAAAGCTAGTACTACTTGTTGTGGCTGCTCCACAATGTGCCCCAAAATTGGGGACCCACATTTTTTGCATGTTTTCCAAGAAGACCGAAGTGGCCCATATGCTAAAGATCAAAGAAAAAGCAAAACACCGCAAGGAGGAAAAAGTGTCGCGATATCGCGACATGTTGCATTGTCGTGACCAAAAGAGAAAAAGTGTCGCGATATCGCGACATGTTGCATTTTCGCGGCCAAAAGAGAAAAAGTGTCGCGATATCGTGACATGTTGCATTTTTGCGGCCAAAAGAGAAAAAGTGTCGCGATATCGCGACATGTTGCATTTTCGCGGCCAAAAGAGAAAAAGTGTCGCGATATCGCGACATGTTGCATTTTCACGGCCAAAAGAGAAAAGTGTCGCGATATCACGACATGTTGCATTTTCGCGGCCAAAAGAGAAAAAGTGTCATGATATCGCGACATGTTGCATTTTCGCGGCCAAAAGAGAAAAAGTGTCGCGATATCGCGACATGTTGCATTTTCGCGGCCAAAAGAGAAAAAGTGTCGCGATATCGCGACATGTTGCATTTTCGCGGCCAAAAGAGAAGAGAAAGAACAAGGAAGAAAAAGTGTCGCGATATCGCGACATGTTGCATTTTCGTGGCTAAAAGCAACAAAAGAGAGCAAGGAGGCAAAAGTGTCGCGATATCGCGACATGTTACATTCTCACGGCTAAAAGCAACAAAAGAGAGCAAGGAGGCAAAAGTGTCGCGATATCGTGACATGTTGCATTTTCGCGACTCAAAAGGGGCAGGCAGGCAGAGAAACAAGAAGTGTCACGATTTCACGACATGTTCGATTTTCGCCAAGGGAACAGAGTAGTTGACAGTGCGTCTGATATTAGTGATGAACACCAGGACAGTGAAACTGAAGACTGCATAGTGACGTGGACATAAGGACAAAATCCAATGAATAAGACAAAACGTTACATAAGGAATATTTAATGATTTGAAATCATTTAATATGGTCGTTACACACGGAAGGAAACGGATGCAAGCCCATGTGGAGAAAATGAAACGAAGGGCCACAAAATAGAAACGAAAAGTTTTTTTGGAAATCAAAACACATGCATGCACAAGGGAAGGAGAAAACGAACAATCATGGAGGGAGAAACAAATTTTTTTTAGAGGTTTTAAATACGCCATTCAAAGAAGTGGAGAGGGGCTGGAAATTGTAAAAAAAAAAACAAAGACTATCTTTCGAAATAAAGGATTTTTTTTTGGCAAGAGCAACTCTTGTGTGTGAAATCAAAAGGAGATTGAAACTAAGCTATTGCTGCTATTTTTGTAAATCTTTCCTTTGCATTATTACTTCTTGTATCTATTCGTTTACGCCATAAAGTGGGTTACGATAGGTGAATGATGGAATGATGCAATTATTTGTTTCCTTAGAGTCTTGCATCTGATCTAATTTGATTGTGTTTATGTTGCAGGTCTGTTAGGTCAGGTTGTTTTAGAATTTCATCTCATAACTTGGGGTTTTGCAGGGAGGAGATTGCTAACCAAATTAATGTCCTATTTTTTTTTCCAGCTAACTTTTGTAGATAATGTTTATGTTTTAGTTTTTTTATATTTGGATTAACCTCGTCTTAAAATCTGCTTTTCTGATTCTGGTCCATTCCAGAATTTCTTGCATCTCCAAACACCTTCATCTAATTTTCAGATAAAATATGGGTTTAGGAGGGCTACTAATTCCAAATGCACATTAAGTCAGATCAAGTGAATGAATCCTAACTTTCTAACTTACTAATTTTTGCTAACATTTAATGCTAACATTGCTAACTTTACTAACCTGGGTTTCGGGTAGATCACTTTAATCTCAAGAACATTAAAAGAAGCTATCTTCGCCATTTGGTTGATTTAATGGATTATGGTTGCAAAGTACTTGTTCGAATCATTAAAGGCCCCTTGTTAACTGTTACTTGCATGGTTTAAGTTATTCTGGTATACATTCATTTATTTGCTTTAGTCTTGATTGATTATATGCACATGAATGTTTGTTCACAAGAACCTTGGAGAAATGAATAATGCTACTTAATTTCTTTGCAAGAGAGAGTTTCCTATTTGAGACTCTAGTTGTGGTGATCATTTTGCTATAGGGAAAAATATTCACTCAACATTTTGGTGCTAGAAGGAGGGCCTTCTTTATTGCTTTGTGATTGCGATCTGTTCTAACGATTAACGTGGGTAGTTTTGTTTCCACCTATTGTGCTTACAGGTATAACATTTATTTGTTTCATTTTGCAAGTGAGTTGAGAGAAGTCTTTTAGAGTTCTAGAGTTTTCAAGCTGGCCCAACTTGAGTACATAGCTACTAGGTCCAAAACCACAGGGGAAACTATTTTCCAAAGCCTTTCTCCCACTGCTAGGAAGCCGAGAAACAAAACATTAGAGATCGAAATACCACCCAATGTACTTGAGTTAGGAGCTTCTTTAGACTCAAGTACGTCTAGTGGGCTTGAGCCCACAATTTCAAACGTGACAACTACACCAAGTGCATCTGTCCCCATCATTACAAGTGTCACCATTGTTCCTATAGGGTCGATACCTTTGAATAACATGGCCCAACAACAACAACAACAACAACAGCCACCTGCCCTTTGGTATGGTGCACAAAGTTCTCCCTTGGATATCCCTGGGGTAGTCCATGACTTGCCTAGAAATATTGAAAGGGGATTGCCTAAATTCATGCATGATGGTCCCATAACAGCCGAAGAACATGTCCAAATTTACAAGGATTACATGTTTAGACAAGGAGTTACCCATGAAGATATCGCTTGTCAAATTTTCCCTGCTAGTCTAGACAGTACGACCAATGAATGGTACAAGAATCTTCCCGTAGGGTCCATTACTTCATGGGCCCAATTAGAAGCTACCTTTATTAGCCAATTTTGAATGTTGTTGGATCCTTCCATAATTTATAATTTATTCGTATCATGCAAAAGGTTACCCAATGAGCCCATAAGAACATTCAATCAGAGGTTCCAAAAACTATATACAAATTTAACTCGCCACTTTGTAGTAGATCCTGCGGTGGCCCTGCAACTGTACTTTGGAGCTTTAGATCCATTAACATCCTTGTTGACTAGAAGGAATCCTCAGGTTACGACGCTTTCGTTAGCTTATGCGGAGACAATGACCCTTGAACAACAAATGAATTTACCCGGAGTAGGGTTGTCTCAATTGATTGGGATGGGACAATATGGTCCATACAATCAATTCGCCATGATGAATCAATTAATGGCACCACAAGTTCCAACAATGAACAATTTCCAACAACCATCTCAAGTCGCATCATTTCCCACTTATCCTAATGCCTCTGTTTCAACACAGGCATTGATTCCAAATAACCCGATGACCTTGCCCGGGTTCAGTATGGGCAATAACTTGTTGACCATACCTGGGTTCACTCCGATTAGTACGCCAAGCCCAATGACTTATCCAACAATCACTCCTATTCAAAGTGTGAATCCAGGATGGAATCAAAGTGCCCAGACCCAAGCCATTGTACCTATTCCAGAGGTGGCTAATGCAGCAAATATAGCTGGGCCCAAAATTACAGTGCCCCAACCACATGGGCCTGAATCCGTGATAGAAGACATGAAGGAAACATTGGCCAAAGTTTTGGTTACTGTGGGAAATGTTAATAAAAAAGTTGACCAAGTCATGGGTCATAACCGACCTCATAACCATAGAGGAAAAGGAACATACAACACACATCCTAATAATGGACGAGTACCCAATCCCGTAGCCAATCGGCAGATGTCTCAGAATATTTTGGAGAGTCGGGATCTTGTGATAATGATTGCCCGCACTATTGCCATGGAAAGCAGGAGTCTATATTGACTGAAGTTATATATTCCCAAGAAAGTGAAGAAGAGGAGGATGTGGAGTTTTTTGGAAAAGAAGATGAAGAAACATTGGAAGTTCATGCCAATAAACGTTTTGGGAAAGGAAATCACAAGTATTACACAAGGAGTTCTAAGGATCCCAAAACTTCCTCTACCCCTCCAAACAACCCATTACTTCCTCCCGATTTCAAAGGAGATGTTAATCCACCTCCTCCATCAATGGCGGAGAAGTCTAAGTTGGTGCAAAACATGTCAAATTTGGAAAAACCCACTTATGACTTGATAGAAGACATGAAGAAAACTAAGGCCAATGTCTCAATGTATGATATGTCCCAACTTTTAGGCCAAGAAGTAAGTCCACCAAAAGGTTTGGATCCACCTACCCAAGTTCATGAAGCTAAGGGTGTTGAATCCCAATTGGTTTTGAAAGGGGAAAAGCGAGACGTGCCCCCATTTCTTATAACCATTAGAATTTTTGGTAGAAATCTACACAATTGTCTAATAGATTCAGGGGCCTCTGCTAGCATTATGCCCCTAGAAATCTATCAAAAATTGGGACTTACACCAAAACCTTCTAAAAGCAAGGTGGTGCAACTGGATAGATCGGCCATGGAGGCAATGGGAGAATTAAGGGATATTCTTATTCAGGTCAACTCAGAACCTAGGGTTCAACATCACATAGATATATTGGTACTTAACATTCCTATCAAATATGGCATGGTGTTGGGAAGAGATTGGAGCAAGAACTTAAACGGATACATTGTAACAGACTCTTCACATATGTGGTTGCCTTGGAGAGGAGTGGCCAACCAAATTTGAATTGATAGTGAACCTAGGCTCAAGGAAATGATAACAGAATACAACAAACCTAATGAGATTCAATACATTGAAACTGAATTAGGAGCCTATTGCTTGGACGTAGAAATTCTTGAGAATTCTCAAAATGGAAGTATTGGATGCAATGATTCTGAAGAACACCATAAGGTTTGGACTTTAAGATTTGATGGATCCAAGTCCAAACAAGGGGCGGGAGCTGGTATTGAACTTTCATGTCTAGACAGAAAACCTATGTTGGTTGCATATAGATTATAGTTCCCAACCACCAACAATGTGGCAGAATATGAGGCCTTGATTTTCGGACTTCAATTGGCCCTTCGAAAGAAAATCAAATGTATCAAGGTCTTAGGTGATTCTGAATTGGTGGTAAAACAAGTTAAAGGACAATATGCATGTAAGAACAAGCGGCTCAGCCTTTACCGAACCAGAGTTAGAGATTTAATAAATGAATTTGATGCTTTTAACATATCTCTAATCTCTAGAAAAGGCAATCGTTTGGCAGATTCTTTGGCCGTAGCTGCTAGCATGCTTAAACCAACGGATCACAAGAAGTGCAAGAAATTTTCCATAGAATTAGTCCCTTGCCCCTCGATACCTGATAACGTCATGAATTTCCAAGTCTTTGATAGTGACAGACATATATTCAATTTTGTTACTAATTCTGGTATCTTTGAAAATCAGGTTATTGATGAAGACGAGAGGGGGCAAGAAGAGGCAGGTTTGAAAATGGAAGCTACTAGAAAATGGAATGAGATGCCAAATGGGATGGCCTCATTAGAGAAAATGTTTGATATTGGATACCAACCGAAAGGAGGGAGAAAAGTTCCACCTCCCAAAGAGGCTTGTGACTCAGTCAATATTGGAAGTGCAGAAAACCCTCATGAAATACTCATTGCAAAGGCATGTACCGAACATGAAAAGAATTCCATTGCCAATGCATTGAAGGAATACATAGATTGCATAGCTTGGAGCTATAAGGAGTTGAGAACTTATGATCAGAATGTTATAATGCATACAATCCCTTTGAAGCCAGACTCCAAACCCTTTAGGCAAAGACAGAGGCCAGTCAATCCATTACTAGAGCCCTTGATAGAAAAGGAGGTAAAGCGACTATTAGAAGCTAAAATCATCTTTCCTGTTAGGCATTCCACATGGGTTGCTAACTTGGTCCCTGTGAGGAAAAAGAATGGAGAGATAAGGCTATGTATTGATTTTAGAAATCTGAATAAGGCCTCACAAAAGGACAATTACCCTTTACCTACCATTGACGAAATCCTTCAAAAGGTAAATGGGTCAGAAATGATGTCATTCCTAGATGGCTATTCAGGATACAATCAAGTCCTCATCCATCCTAATGATAGGATGAAAACCGCCTTCACCACAAAATGGGGCACGTTTGCATATAGGAGAATGCCTTTTGGATTATTGAATGCAAGTGCCACATTCCAACGAGCCATGGACTTTGCCTTTAAGGGGCTCATCGGTAAGTGCATTATTGTCTATGTAGATGATATTCCCATATTTTCTAAGAACAGGGAGAACCATGTCAAGGATCTAAGGAAAGTTCTCCAAAGGTGTAGGGAACATGGCATTTCACTCAACCCAAAGAAGTGCATTTTCGGGGTAACGGAAGGAAAATTATTGGGACATGTAATATCCAAAGATGGAATTTCCATTGATCCTAAAAGAATAGATGCCATACAATAGATTCCTTTTCCCAATAGCAAAAAATAATTGAGATCATTTTTTGGGAAGATTAATTTTGTTAGAAAATTTATTTCAGGTTTTTCAGAAATTGCAAAACCCTTGAACGATATGTTGAAGAAAGAGGCCCAAATCAAATGGACGAATGAAAACAGGGATGCTTTCAAAAGAATCAAGGATGCGATTTCTAGAGCCCCGATTTTAGTGAGTCCTGACTATGCGAAGCCTTTCTACATTTACACATTTGCTTCGGACCATTCCTTTGCGAGTGTTCTAACTCAGAAGAGTGAACGCAACATTGAAAATCCCATTGCCTTCCTTAGTACTCCTCTCAAAGATGCGAAATTGAGATATTCCATCTTGGACAAGCAAATGTATGCCCTATTTAAGATCGAAAAAAAATTTAGACATTATATAGTCCACAGTAGGGTGTTTGCTATAGTCCCAGATCCTGCAGTTAAAGCCATGTTTATACAGAATGAACCGGGTGAAATGCGAGGTAAGTGGATCTCAACTCTTCAAGAATTTGATCTTGAAATTCAACCTATGAAGATAGTGCGGGGACAAGGGTTGGTTAAGGCCATAGCAAAAAATGATCCCTTAGTTTCATGTCAGCATTATGAAATAGCAGATATAACCGAAGATGAGTGGTACGTAGATGTTGTGTATTTTTTACTGAATGGTAAGTGTCCACCACATTTAAATTCTACTCAACGAAGAGCCTTGCATTTAAAATCTGCTAATTTTCTAATCAGATCCGGTGCATTATACAAGAAAAACCATGAAGGAATTTACCTTCGTTGCGTTGATCGAAAAGAGGCAACACAAGTACTCGAGGAATTCCATGGTAAGTATGGGACAGGACATGGGTCTGCTAATGCCACAACCCATCAAATCCTTAGAGCTGGTTACTATTGGCCTCAAGTGTTTAAAGATGCTCATGCTCATGTGAGGTCATGTCATACTTGTCAAATCACGACAAATAGAGAAAGGGGTGCTTCTATGCCATTACAATCTGTAATCGAGTCTAGACCTTTTGCACAATGGGGTTTGGATTTTGTTGGGATCATCAGTCCCAATTCATCCGATTCCCATAAATACATTCTCACGGCTACAGATTATTGCACAAGGTGGACGGAAGCTATTCCCACTAAAAATGCCACTTCAAAAGTTGTTATTAAATTCTTAGAGGATAACATTGTCACTCGATTCGGAATGCCTAACTCCATTGTAAGTGACAACGGTTCCGCTTTCTCCTCTCTAGAATTTGCAAATTGGGCATTCGACAACATGGTGAGTTTGAAGTTTTCTTCAAATTATTATCCACAAGGTAATGGATTGGCTGAGTCTTCTAATAAGAATTTGTTATGTGTCATTAAAAAGTTGCTTGAAAGAAATCCTAGAGATTGGCATAACAAACTTAAGTTGGCTCTTTGGGCTGATAGAATCAGAATCAAGGAATCATTAGGAACATCTCCTTACCACTTAGTTTATGGACAAGATCCTATTTTTCCCACAAATCTTAAGTTACAAACATTACATTTCATGAAAGATTACCTTGGAACTGATAATAAACTTGAAGCTAGACTAACACAATTGATGCATCTCGATGAAAAGAGGGATGAGGCTATGCTTCACTTTAGTAAACACCAAGATGTAGTAAAAAGGTGGTTTGATAAAAAGTCTAGAGTCAAAACATTTAAAGTTTCAGATTTAGTGTTGTTGTGGGATAAGAGACATGAGAGGAAAGGAGATCATGATAAATTTGATTACTTATGGTTGGGTCCTTACCAAATTTCAGAAGTCCTAGGTGAAAACAGATTTAGATTAAAAACCCTGGACGAAAAATATTTGGCTTTACCCATCAATGGGCTGCATTTAAAGCACTATTTCCAGGCCTGAAATGGCAAGGCCTTGTATTATATGTAAATATGTCATGCTTTGTTTTTGCGTGTGCAGATTTGATTTTCTTAGGTGTGTGTTAGGTTTTTTTGCCTTCAACCTTTATTTTAGCATGATGAGATTGTTCTGAACGAGGTTTTGGAGGCATTTTGATTGCATTGTTCTTTTCTTAGCTTAGTGTGTTGGTCATGGGACCAGTTTTGGGCTTGATATAAAAAAAAAAAAAGGGGGATAGCAAAGTGGTTAGTTTGTATCCTTATCAATGTTCTAAAACTAGAAGTATATGAAACAACAAAATTGTATTACATAAAGCTCCACGAGCACCGTAAACACATTAAAGAATATCGTTTGAAATTTGGGATACATGAAAGTTGTCAATTTTGCAAGATAGGGTGAAGCATTTTTGTATAATCCATCTTACCCATTTGTGTTCAGGATGCATTGCATAATAGCCTCGAGTCTCATTCCATTCCATATTTCAAAGACAACCACCAAAAGCATGTCAGACCCTCTTAGGATCATTGCACAATAAACATTAAGTAAGGTCTTGGGGTTGGAAACTGATGCCGCATTGTCTTGAATTAGACACGTTCTGCACATATAAAGAACATCTTGGGAAAAATGGTTGAAACCTTACTTGGAAGAAAAGTGAGGCGAAAAGAATTTTTCTTGTCTATCCCATCATGCAAAACATAGTCCATGAAACAGTGGTTTTCACCACTCCACCTCCATAACATCACTTGGATTGAAAGGATCATACTACATGTCCCTCATAAGGATGAGTAGTCATCCCTAAGATTCAAGGAAGCCATTACTACTCCACCTCCATAACATCACTTGGATTGAAAGGATCGTACTACATGTCCCTTGCAAGGATGAGTAGTCATCCCTAAGATTCAAGGAATCCATCATTACTCCACCTCCATCACATCATTTGGATTGAAAGGATCGTACTACATGTCCCTTGCAAGGATGAGTAGTCATCCCTAAGATTCAAGGAATCCATCATTAATCCACCTCCATCACATCATTTGAGTTGGAAGGATCGTACTACGTGTCCCTCACAAGGATGGGTAGTCATCCCTAAAATTCAAGAAATCCATCATTAATCCACCTCCATCACATCATTTGAGTTGGAAGGATCGTACTACGTGTCCCTCACAAGGATGGGTAGTCATCCCTAAAATTCAAGAAAGCCAAAGCCAAAGCCTGGACTATGGGGCTGATCTCCATCGGGGCTATAGACGCCTGACTGGCAATGGAGTAGGCTCATGCATGGCGACATGTCTCATTTAAAAGCAAGACCTCTGACCGCTCACACGGACAAGCTAGCCTCGGCAGTTATCCATAATAGGTTTAATCATTTTGCTTAAGATGAGGTAATGAACTCAAATCAGAGTAGTAAGGATAGGGTTAAATTCTCATCATGCTTAGGTTGAGAATCTGATTCCCCAAAGCTTTGATTTCACTTACACATGCACATTGATTCAATATGGCAGTGGCGCATAACCAACCTTGAGATTGGGTATATGAACTCAATTCATGCATGATTGGTCCTGAGAGGGTTTGATAGTTTTAATGTTTGTGCTCGTGCTACTAAAAGTTAAGAGTCCTGGTAAAGCAGGTCAGCCATAGTTCATTATGCTGGCAATACATTCGATCTTGCATAGACCCTCCATGATTCATTATATGCATTCATGTGAAATTGGCAATAGAATGGGGAACTATTTCAAACGATAAAGAATGAATCACTATGCACACATTGAGCGGATGCTGAATAATTCTAATGTTTCATGTATTTCTGGTTTATTTACATTCTTTGGATATTTGCTAATGCTTGCAGTTGAGTTGTAGGTTTTCAGGTTGGGTTTCTCACCGAAATGCTCAGGAGCATTTCCCAGCAGAGTCGCCATTTGTTGTGGCTGCTCCACAACGTACCCCAAAATTGGGGACCCACCTTTTTTGCATGTTTTCCAAGAAGACCGAAGTGGCCCATATGCTAAAGATCAAAGAAAAAGCAAAACACCGCAAGGAGGAAAAAGTGTCGCGATATCGCGACATGTTGCATTGTCGTGGCCAAAAGAGAAAAAGTGTCGCGATATCGCGACATGTTGCATTGTCACGGCCAAAAGAGAAAAAGTGTCGCGATATCGCGACATGTTGCATTTTCACGGCCAAAAGAGAAAAGTGTCGCGATATCGCGACATGTTGCATTTTCGCGGCCAAAGAGAAAAAGTGTCGCGATATCGCGACATGTTGCATTTTCACGGCCAAAAGAGAAAAAGTGTCGCGATATCGCGACATGTTGCATTTTCACGGCCAAAAGAGAAAAAGTGTCGCGATATCGCGACATGTTGCATTTTCGCGGCCAAAGAGAAAAAGTGTCGCGATATCGCGACATGTTGCATTTTCGCGGCCAAAAGAGAAAAAGTGTCGCGATATCGCGACATGTTGCATTTTCACGGCCAAAAGAGAAAAAAGTGTCGCGATATCGCGACATGTTGCATTTTCGCGGCCAAAAGAGAAAAAAAAAAGTGTCGCGATATCGTGACATGTTGCATTTTCGCGGCCAAAAGAGAAAAAGTGTCGCGATATCGTGACATGTTGCATTTTCGCGGCCAAAAGAGAAAAAGTGTCGCGATATCGCGACATGTTGCATTTTCGTGGCTAAAAGCAACAAAAGAGAGCAAGGAGGCAAAAGTGTCGCGATATCGCGACATGTTACATTCTCGCGGCTAAAAGCAACAAAAGAGAGCAAGGAGGCAAAAGTGTCGCGATATCGTGACATGTTGCATTTTCGTGACTCAAAAGGGCAGAGAAACAAGAAGTGTCACGATTTCGCGACATGTCCGATTTTCGCCAAGGGAACAGAGTAGTTGACAGTGCGTCTGATATTAGTGATGAACACCAAGACAGTGAAACTGAAGACTGCATAGTGACGTGGACATAAGGACAAAATCCAATGAATAAGACAAAGTGTTACATAAGGAATATTTAATGATTTGAAATCATTTAAGATGGTCGTTACACACGGAAGGAAATGGACGCAAGCCCATGTGGAGAAAATGAAACGAAGGGCCACAAAATAGAAACGAAAAGTTTTTTTTGGAAATCAAAACACATGCATGCACAAGGGAAGGAGAAAACGAAAAGTCATGGAGGGAGAAACAATTTTTTTTTTAGAGGTTTTAAATACGCCATTCAAAGAAGTGGAGAGGGGCTGGAAATTGTAGAAAAAAAAACAAAGACTATCTTTCGGAATAAAGGATTTTTTTTTGGCAAGAGCAACTCTTGTGTGTGAAATCAAAAGGAGATTGAAACTAAGACTGCTGCTATTTCTGTAAATCTTTCCTTTGCATTATTGCTTCTTGTATCTATTCGTTTATGCCATAAAGTGGGTTACGATAGGTGAATGATGGAATGATGCAATTATTTGTTTCCTTAGAGTCTTGCATCTGATCTAATTTGATTGTGTTTATGTTGCAGTGTCCGTTAGGTCAGGTTGTTTTAGAATTTCATCTCATAACTTGGGGTTTTGCAGGGAGGAGATTGCTAACCAAATTAATGTCCTATTTTGTTTTTCTAGCTAACTTTTGTAGATAATGTTTATGTTTTATTTTTTTGATATTTGGATTAACCTCGTCTTAAAATCTGCTTTTCTGATTCTGGTCCGTTCCAGAATTTCTTGCATCTCCAAACACCTTCATCTAATTTTCAGATAAAATATGGGTTTACGAGGGCTACTAATTCCAAATGCACATTAAGTCAGATCAAGTGAATGAATCCTAACTTGCTAACTTACTAATTTTTGCTAACATTTAATGCTAACATTGCTAACTTTACTAACACCAAAGCAACAAGGAAGGAACAAAAAAAAAAAAAAAAAAAAAAAAAACCAAGAAAAATCGGGTTTCGGGTAGATCACTTTAATCTCAAGAACATTAAAAGAAGCTATCTTCGCATTTGGTTGATTTAATGGATTATGGTTGCAAAGTACTTGTTCGAATCATTAAAGGCCCCTTGTTAACTGTTACTTGCATGGTTTAAGTTATTCGGGTATACATTCATTTATTTGCTTTAGTCTTGATTGATTATATGCACATGAATGTTTGTTCACAAGAACCTTGGAGAAATGAATAATGCTACTTAATTTCTTTGCAAGAGAGAGTTTCCTATTTGAGACTCTAGTTGTGGTGATCATTTTGCTATAGGGCAAAATATTCACTCAACACTCCCGATAGAGGTATGGTGTGTGCAAAAAGGTGTATGGAAAAAGCCAATGGAGCAAAAAAAGAACCATATCCCTTGACTTGGAGAGATATAAGCAATAAAAAGTTTTTGAGGTCAAGGAATATAAGAAGAAAATGAGATGGATAGATACAATGATGGAAATGCATAATGGACCCTAGGTTGGGTATTTTCTAGGCATCAGAGCCTTAGTGAGAGTGCAATGCATGTGATCTATGACCTAATTAGGTGTCATCACTTGCCATTGTTGCAATATCCCCAAGAATCTATGTGATCAAGTAGCAATGCAAATATGAACAAGCAAAAATGCAATTAAGACAAGCAAAAAAACAAGGAACAAAATGTTAGGTAAATCATGCAAAATATGATAGCCAATCATGCAGTATGAACAAGAAAAAAAAATGCAAACTAGATAAAAATGCAACACCATGCACAATTTTTGGTTTATTTATTTATTTATTATTATTATTATTTTGGAAGAGGAATTACATCCATTGGTTTTTAAAGTCGACACAAATTCTGAGTGTGCTGCTTATTTTAACAAACATGAAAATAGTACAAGGATCTAACCCATCAAATAAATGACTATGATGGAGGATACCCTCATGATTCTCATCATGAAAAGGATCATCCAAAGTACCTTCTCTAGGAGATGCTACATGAAAGTCAGTGCAAACTCTAACTATACTATTATTTTTGATGAAAGGGGGAGCAATTACCAACTTCGTAAGATCTTTATAAGATAGAGGAATAGGATCTTCTTGAGAATGAGAGGAACCGGTTGACACAACACAAGGGATAGACCCATAAAAGGAGAAGTTATTATGGGAGATATGCTTATGCACTATGTCACAAGGGGTATTCCTTTTAGCATACTTCTTTAGGGTCACACTAGTCCCAAGATGCCTAGTGATTACCATATTGCAAAACAAAATATCTGAGGGATAAGGGTGTCCCTCATCCTCATCACTCCACTCCATGCTTTGATGATTTAAATGTTCAACATAAGTAATAAGATGATCATCATTATCAAAGGGTAAAGGTTGGTTTTTATTAGGAATGTAGCCTACACCACATATCCGAGGCCAAATCTCTGATTCTAAAGGCTCTTGAATACATTTCTAGAATGGCATCAAACCTTTACCTTTATATCCTATACTAGATAAGATTTGCTTTGGAAGTGGGTAATAATTGGAAAGGTAACAATGGCTAAAAGAACGCTCGAAAAGACAAGGGTTGCTACCACGAATATTTTCTTTGAGGGACATACATGCAAAGATAAATGTACATGTGCCAATGTGTACAACTTCACCCTTATTATAGGGTAAACATACAGTCCTTGGTGAAGGTGGTAGCTTGGGAAGATTCAAAAGAGGCTCTTGAAGAAATGGATTGACTTGATCTCGTGATGAGATATTGAGAAATGGATTGACTTGATCTCGTGATGAGATATTGATTAAAGGTTCCTCACTTAGGTTTATATTTTTAGGTTGCTTGGTTATATGAGATGAGGAAACTAAAGGACATGAATTGAGATTAGATTGAGCTTGCTCAACCATCGAATAATATTTGAATGTGTGAGGATCACTCAAAATGATGAAAAATTGATTTTTGAATTCAAAATCAAAACATTGATGGAAAGTGGAAGAGACCAACCCCATCGCATGAATCCAAGGACATCCAAGAAGAATATTGAAAGATGTAGGACAAGACACCACATAAAACAATGTATCTAAGATCTTGGGTCCAACCCTAAGGGGGAGGGATATAACACCACAAGCCTCTTGGGACTCATTATTGAAAGCTTTGATGATAATATTGGACTTAGTTAAGTCTTACTATTTTAATCCAAACTTTTGGAAGAATTGAAGAGTGCATAAATTAAAGGAAGAACCATTACCAATCAAAATATGCTTGATAAAATTTTCTCCAATAAATGTAGTGATGTAAAGGGAAGAATCTCCTTGTAAATTTGAGAAAGACACATTGTCGTCCGAGAATGTGATATGATGTACCCCAAGAGAACTTACAATATTAGCCATAGCACTAGGGGAAAGGTTTTGAGGAAAATACTGTTGTCTTAGAAGTTTCAAAAAATCTTCCCTATGAGTAGGAGAAGTTTATAAAAGCTCTAAGAGAGAGATCTTGGTCTAGGTACTAGCTAATTGTTGTTGAATATCAAATGAGACTTTAGGTTGTGACTTCAACACTAAAGGTGGTGTTTCTAATCTCATGCTCCTTTTTTTGGGTATTATTCAAAACTAAGGTGGATTTTTAAGGTGGGTTGGATGAAGATCTTATCTTATGCTAAGAACATTGAGTTGATTCTATGTTTGTTACCTTGTAGTTATTGCTATGATACCAACCATATTATCATAGGGAGGTGGCATATTTTGATATGAAACTTTATTAGCTACCTATTAACCATGTTTAGGGAGGGAATCTTGGAAGATTCCCATGTTTTGATTAGTTGTGGGTGCTTGTTGAGTAGGACGTTGATTTTTTGTTGAAGGTTTGGGTCGAGAAATTTCTATGACAAGTCATCATTTATCAATTAGGTCTTGAACCACATGTTTCAAACTCTTATAAGAGTTTGTCCAGTGCCCCTCCACTCTATGATACTCACAATTTTGTCCAGGTTAATACCAATTAGTCATGGTATCAGGTTGCCTCATGGGAGGTAAATCAATCATATTAGCTTCTAAAATTTGTTGTAGGACCACATTCATAGGTGTGTTGAGTCTTGTAAAAATTTTTGGTTGGGTTTTTGAAGCTAGTGAAGCACCATATTTTGTAGGGTGTTAACAAAACTATTAACAAGTCTACTATATGCTACCCCATCATCAACTACATGCGTGTTCTTATACTAATTTTTAGAGGTGCTATCCTATTTTATCTTAAGTTGACCTCTTTTGATAAGGGTCTGCTCTACCTTTCTTACTAGATCTATAGCTTGGTCAAAATATGTGATAGTTGTAGTTTCCAATTCATAAGAGATTTATTCTTATAAGTTTCTAATAAATATCTCAAGCATGTTTCGAGGAGGTAAGGTGTATCTCAAGAATCCAACTAGACTCCTCCAACGAGATGAATTCTGAAAAAATTTCATCTTTAGCTTGTTTCAACATATATATATCTTTCATAGTTACATTATTTTCAACATAAACACCAAATTATTGAACAAACATTTCAGCCGTCTCTTCAAAATTCCTCAAAGAATGATTAGGTTGTAGATAATACCACTTTAATTCCATACCACCAGGCTCTTAGGGAACATCTTAAGTAACAACATGTCATTGTATATGATGTTATGGCATGTTGTCCTAAACATATTTAAATGCTCAATTGGATCTTCTATTCCCTTATTGATAGGCAAAATCGGTATTGGAAAATTCTTAGGGTAGGGCCTAGAGGTAATGATAGGGTCTAAGGGCTAATTGCACATTTCTCTATAGTTGTACATGAAACTAGGTGGATGAATCATGTCCACTCTCGAAACTAATTGTTTTATCATATTCGTTAAACTTTGCACTTCAAGATTGTTTTTGTGCAAAACCCTTAGGTTCCTTAGAGGAGGGGAATAAGAATTAACTGTTGAGCTTGTCAGACCTTCACATTATTATAAAGAACAAAACTTGATTTAATCCAACAAGTTCTAAGTTGTATTTCATGAGAAAAGAATTCACATCCCTACTTTAGTAATATTATCTTGCTACTTTCTCTATGAACGACACAAGTAGCCTACTTCAGCCCCACACAAGCCATGTAAAAACAACCATTGGGGTTATGCTTTTGTAAGTATTTTATAATACCACATGTAAATGTATATTCTAAGAGCATGGAAATGTAAATGCCTATGCTATGAGCATGGGAATGTAAATGTCTATGCTAGGAGCATGTGAAAGTAAATGTCTATGCTAGGAGCATGGGAATGTAAATGTATATTATAGGAGCATGGGAATGTAAATGTCTATGCTAGGAGCATGGGAAAGTAAATGTCTATGCTAGGAGCATGTGAACGTAAATGTCTATGCTAGGTGCATGTGGAAGTAAACGGCTATGCAAAGAGATTGGGAAACTTGACCAAATGAATCGTGCCTTTGCTTAGAGATTTTAAAAGGTATTATTATTTCTAAAAACCTAAGTATATGAGATGCCTTTTGTAAAGGATATTTGTTATTGCAAGGAAAATGGCACAACCTTTAACAAAATGATGTAACCTTTTGAACTTGGTAGTAGATTTGTTTGTGAAAGTGAGGCAAAAGGTGATGCAACCTTTGAGAACTTGGCAGTTGATTGTATTATGAAGATGCCATGGATAGCTACATCCTCTAGCAATGAGAATGAAGCTCCCGTGCAAGTTTATTCATGGACCATTTTGTTAACTAAGACCGAGTTTTATGATGATTTCAATACAGAACTTTTAGGACCAGCCTACAAGATAATATATGAACACGTAAAATGTATGAATATTGAAAGAAGAGTTTCATCTAACATAAAACTTCTAAGAATTCCATGTTTAGATGATAGTCAAATTTCTAAGGCCAAAAGACTAAGAAAAACTCCCAAATTCAAGTTAGCCATGCTTTGATATTTTAGGAAACCAAATTTACTTTAGGAGCTCCCAACCCCAAACCCCTACATGGTGGGCCATTGCCCCCCATAGCCAAATCAAGGTTACAACCCGGAAGCTCGCAAATTTTGTTGAGGTGTACCACCTTTTGGAATAAATAGTCCTATTCCTACAAAGAAGATGTGGCAATCCAATAAAATGATTGATGCATTAAAGGCATAAGTGATGGAAGGGAGAAAACTTTGAACCAAGTGATGATAATTTTCCACACTTAGACTCTCAAAAGGTAAGTTCAGATGAACATGAGAGTCCAATGAGAATAACAACAATACTCTAATATATATAGTTTGTGAGTATTTTCCAACAAGTATTGTGTCTATACTTCCCGTCAACATGAAATTCTGACAAAGAAAATACCAATATATATATTTTTTAATTTGGTTATTGTGAGAAATTCCTACGACCAACGCCCAACACACAAGGCTAAGAAGTCTCCTCCCAACCATGACGTCTGACAAAGAAAATACCAATATATATATTTTTGATTTGGTTAGTGTAAAAAACCCCTACGACTAACACACAAGGCTAAGCAATATCCTCCCAACCATGACCCCTCGTAAATCCAAAAGCTATGCTTATCAATAGAGAATTTAACACACTACCACCACACACCCACTCGTCCACATTACGGTTTGAATTTTGGACCTCCCGAAGAAAAAGATTCGCTATCCCATAGGGACAAAAAAATAACAATATTATATGAACTCACGTTTCATTTCGTATTCATTTGCATTAAACTAATTAAAATGATATTTTAAATGTGGAATTGACCTTTGAAATCCAAAGTATTCAAATATCATTCGATAACTTCAAAATGGACAAAATTTTATTCAGAATAAAGTTAATAGTTCTTGTTTAGAAGGGCTGGGGCTGTGGTTATGCTTTATAACGATTGGTAATACGAAGACCCAGATAATGCAATTTTAACGACATTATCATGATTAAAAAAATCTCAACTTCGTTACTCATCAGTGCAGGACGCGTGAGTACTGGGAATGACCGGTGCAAGCTGATAAGATGAGTGTCATAATTTATCTCATATTAAGTTGATGATATTGTCCCAATGTTACATATACATATAAAGAAGTTTATAGTAATGGGCAATATCAAATCTGTGAATAATTGTGAATTTAGTATTGTCACTATGTTACATATACATATTAAGAAGTTTTGAGTAATGGGTAATATCAAATCTGTGAATCATTGTGAATTTAGCAGGGCTCCAAACATTGGAGTAATAAGCAGGTGAATGACCATACTTAAACTTTTTTTCTTAATCACCATACTTAATTTTTTTTGTATCCACGTATGTTATTGGCAAGCTTTTTCCAATCTTGGGAAGAAGGTAAAAAAGAACCCTGAGGGGTATATTTGTATGGGATATGCTATGTGAAATGAAAAGTTGAGGGGTATATTTGTATGGGATATGCTATATGAAATGAAAAGTTGAGGGTATATTTGTATGGGATATGCTATATGAAATGAAAAGTTCTGGCCTCAGAGGATACCAAAACTATTTTTCAGAGTTCAAAGCCTGAATTGGATACACAAAAACCCTCTAGCCTAAGAGATATACCTGAATGAAACAGGCCTGATCTAACGAAAAATCCTAACCCACATAATAAGTTTTTTAATTAAGATTTTTACGAAGATTGCACCAAACACAGAAAAGATGGATATCAGCTCACCTGACCAATAGAGACATGGCACTTGCAGTGACAAGAGAGTGATGTTTCGTTCTCCGCAGCGCCATGTCTTTGTTGGCCAAATGGGCTTTTATCCATTGCACTTCAATAGATCTCCAAACACAATCAGGATTTCAAACTACAATGTGAGGATAAAGTATAGGCTTCGCCCCTTTTTATGGCTGGGCTGTGTCGCAAGCCTCGTTTGGTAATTATGTCCTCATAGTATCGACATTTTCGCCACGCTATGTCGTTACTGCGATTTTTCGTTATATTCTTATCTTCCCTCTATCATTTTCATGGTTATTCCAATTCTTTCGTATCTTTTCCTTTTTTTACCTTAAGGGTTATGCAGATCATGCTTTTTGCATATCGTCCTCATGTTTTCTGAACTGAGTTCAATCTATACCATTCTCTTAGTTGTCTCCTAGTGGGCTTTGGAAGTTTGAAGGATGCTCTTGGGTCTGCCAACGAATGATCCAGAAGACGCGCCCAAGTGGCGTTAGAGATTCCGTGTAACAATATTTTTTTTTTTGTTGATTAATGTGGCGTTGGAGATTCCGTGTAACAATATTTTTTTTTTTATTAATATGAGAAATTTTTTAGCAGTTTCTTTTCAACCATAATCCTTGGTAAAGCTGAGTTATCAATAGGAAATTTAACACACAACCATCACATCCACCCCTCACACATCAATAAGGAATTTAACACACAACCATTACATCCACCCCTTACACATCCACGTCACATTTTAAACCTTAAACTTTTTGTTTTTTTAACCTCTTTTTGTGTTCCCCTCTCTCAAGGAAACATTACAAGTATCATTTACTTTAAAAAATGTTTGACATATTTATGAAGTGGAGGCGCTAGCTAAGAAGACGATACGGGTTTAAGTATTCATAGTACTTCAGAATCTCTCTTATGGTCTTAGAGCTTATACATGCTTATCATTATAAAAGATAAAAAATATTGATATAGAGTAAGATCTCACACAATATTTAGAATTTTATATTAAGATGATGCTTGTCATCCTTAGATATCTTAATGTTTAATTTAAGTAAAGGGGTAATTTTTTCTATTTTTATTAAAATTTGCATCAAGCTTTAATAAATATTAATGTAGAGATAAACTTTTGTATTGTGGTGTCAATTTGCAATGCTAAAGCCTCTCTTCATTTATTAATATTATATTTTAATTAAGCATCAACTTGACACTAAGCTTTAGCACTAGTTGTTGATGTCAACACCACCCTTATAACCAATGCTATGATGAGGTTGTAATTGATGACATACAAGAAAGTGCTATAAGTCACATTAAAGTTGGATGCCCACATGTTGTTAGAAGCATCTTCATGTGGACAATGTCAATAGATGTGCATCAACTATCAAATCATGCCATCATCCACTCTTCCACCAAATGTGATAAGAATATCTACGAAAACATATAGGATGATCAATTATAACTACCTTCTTGTAACTATTAGAAGTTGAATTGCTTTTACTTCTACAAGGTTCTTCTATCTACATTTAACATATTATCTAATATAGATGTCTCTCTTATGAAATTGTCTCAGGCTTCCTCTTCATTAAAAAATAAAATAACTTTAGAGCCTTGTAATTAAGATTATGATGACTAAGTAGAATCCATTGTTTCAACTCTATAACATCATAGATTGTAAACTAAAGCTTACAACATGCAACATGAATTAGCCACAATTGCTAATTTTATTATACTGCTGCTTTGTATTTTTCTATTCATTTCCATTTATGTTATTTGTAAATATAACTTTTATTTAGTAAGAATTTTTTTTGTTTTCTTGACTTCGAATGATCAATATCTCTTCTCATTGTTTTTAGTTTCCATCTAATGGTACATTTCCAAGGAGATTATTATGCCTTGTTCTATTGTACAATTCTCAAGCATAAGTCATCCAAACTTAGCAACTAAGTTGTGGATTTGGTGTTCACATTATCATCCCACATGTTATTAATTCCATTATCTAAGATAGATCAGTAAGATAACAATATTCTTGCTTATGTATTTATAGTCATCACCCACTACTAGTATCACTTGTCACTCCTTTGCACAAGTTTGAGCCATTTAGTATACTTAACAATTAGGTTTGTGTTGTAGCATCTAGAAGAACATCCCTTGAATGAAAATTGGTTGAATAATGTTATCTTCTATAGATCACAAGACCACCCCACATGTCTAGAAACTCATTTTAGTCATGATGAAAGAATAGATAAGCACTTGGTTTACACAATTTCATGATATCATAATCCACATGAGAGCACTAGCCATTACCACTTTTATCCCTTTCTAGCATTAAAACCATTTGAAGATGTAGACATTAGGATTCCAAGGTAATATCAATGTTGAATAGTTTTATACTCAACTCCAATGGCTAGAGTCATATTATTCTACTAGATGATTTACTATTGTTTATAATATATCTTTACAATTCTTAAGATATCGAAATTATTCTTGTGTCGGAAGGAACCCACCTATGCTCAATATTGGACAACCTAATCCTATTTACCTACATATAGTTCATTGAAATTATGCATACTTGTTTCTAATACTTGAACTATTATGAATATAAGTACATGTATTTCTAGTAGTAGTACCTATAATTACAAGTGGTTTGTCTAAATGATTTAATGAGATGGTTACCTATGTACACATCAACAATGGTGAGAAAATTCAAGTTAATGAGAACACTAATAGTCTCTATTGTAATATAAAATTTGAGATGGAGTTCCTTTCTTTAGATCACTTAGCACAAGCCTATAGGTTTTTTACTATGTTGGAAGAGAAATCTTAGGCGAATTAAAAAGAGAATTACCTTATCCACAGGTAATATTTAACATGTATAAGAGTAGAATTTACCTATGTTAAAATGAACATAGCATAAGGTACAAAAACATAAGGGTGCCTTTATGTGGTAGAAGTAAAAGTCCCCTATCACACAAGATAAGAAAATAGAATCTAGGAGGAAAGTGGTGTAATCAGAGGGGAGTGAATTCTAGTGTTTGTTTTATCTCATAAATGGGAGGAAAAATAATGTAATCATACATATTGTAATTCAATTGCTTGAATAATATTGTAGAGTATGAAGCCTTGGTGCATGGCATCCAGCTTGCTAAACGGAGAGGTATCAAGTTGTTACAAGTTTTTGGTAATACCGAACTAGAGATCAAACAGGTAAGATATCAGTGCCTAGAGAAGAACAAATTAATAAGATCTTATAAGCACAAGGTTTGGGACTTGATTGAAGCCTTCAATGCAAACAAATTTAAAGTCATCCTAAGGGCCCAAAACATGGATGTTGATCGAATGGTGGTCATAAAAATCAAAATTTGTTCCTGTGTATGATCTACTACAAAATCAACAATATGTGAAGTTGGTGGTAAGGCCAAAAATCCTAGATAGTGAGGTGCATTGGTAGGTGTTTGATAGTGATCAAAAAATTGTTCATTTCATTTATCAAGAAGCCAACTTTACTAAAGAATTGAGCCCCAAGTTCAAAGAGGCATATGAGGATCAAATTATATAATAGAAGTCCAACAAGCTTACCATAGGGGTAGTCATATTGAAATCCTTGTTTAGCATAGATGACCAATTCAAATGAAAGAAAAGGATGAAAATTAACAAGTATTATCAAGAAGTTGAGGTCACCCTAGAGCAAAATTTGAAACTAGAAAAAGTAGCTACCCAAGAAGAGAATGATTATTTGATCCACCCATGCTTGAAGTATGATGGAGTGATAACATATAGTTATGAAGGCCTAAAAGGGTACAATAAAGATATCATCCAACAAAAAATAGAGCTAGCTCTTGAGGCTAAATTGGTGAGGCAAAAGCAGAGGCACATTAACCCCAAAATTGAGCCTCTTATGAAAAGGAAGTTGCCTAAACTACTTGAATCAAGGATTATATATACACTTAAGCATACCATATGGATATCCAATTTGATGCCTATGAGGAAAAATAATGAGGAAATTAGGTTGGTGTTGATTATAGGATCCTAAACAAGGATTATTGAAATATCACTACCCCTTGCCTTCAATGGACTAGAATATTGCTAGTTTTAAAAGGTTCTCTATTGGATGGATTCTATGGCTATAATCAAGTATGCGTCAAGGATGAGGTCAACACAAGACAATATTCACAACCAAATGGGGTACCTTCACACATCAAAAAATACCTTTAGGATTATCAAATGCTAGTACACAATTTTAGAGGGCACTGGACATCACTTTTAAAGACTAGATCAATGAAATAATTTTGGTCTATTTAGAAGATTTGACCATCTTATCTAAGCAAAAGGAAGATCACTTCATTCGTGTGGAGATTATTTTCAAATATTACCAAGATTTTGGTATTTTTCTATTTTTTATTTCATTGGTTGTGAATCTTTGTTGTAATGTTATAATAGTACTAGGAGTTGAGAAAACCCTAGGAGCTGAGAAAACCCTAGGAGCTGAGAATCCGCCTTCATCTATTTCATGGTTGTTGCACAACCGATAGCTTCAACTTATGTTGAAGCTATCGGAGCAAGGAATTGCGCTAGGGAAGAGGTCTCGCAAGTTCGTGCTGAAATTTTTCCACAAGGTAACAATGCCAATCCTGTTGTTGAAATTCCTATTATTGAGTTTGATAATGCATGCAAGTGGCTAGAAGAGCATACCCTGATAGGATATTTCTTGGGTCGTATCCCGAATGATACTTTGATCCGATCTTGGATTCAACAGTATTGGCAACCTTATGGCATTAAGATAGAGAATATCCAAAATTTGTCAAAGGGGTTTTTTCTTTTTCGCTTTGTTGATGCTCAACATGCACAAGAAGTTTTTAGTCGGGGTCCCTGGTATGTCCGAAGCTCTTTGCTTATCTTTCAACAGTGGTCCAGAGATTTCTCTATCAATGATGAGGCTTCTCTGGAAGTGCCTGTTTGGGTTGAGTTCCCTGGTCTTCCGATAACCCTTTGGCCATTCTTGCAAAGTATTGCTTCCACCCTTGGGAAGGTGGTCTGCTTAGAACCAAATAAATTCTATAATATCCACCCTAACAGGTGTGTGTGTGTCAAAGTCGATCTTTCCAAGGACCTTACTGAGTCTATTGACCTGAATATTGGTGACAAGGTTTTTACACATGTTGTGTACATTAATTTTCCCAACACCTATTACCGTTGTCAATCAACAGAGCACAAAATTAAAGATTGTCCACTTATGGCTGATAAGTTCAAATCATGCAATGTTGTTGTTCCTCCCCTTGCTTCGATAGTTCTAGCTCTAGGAGCCAAGAATCCTCCAGATGAATGGACTACAGTGACAAACAGGAAAAATCATCCACCTAAGCAGTCGGTGTTGCAGGGAGGTTCTAGTTCCAACCCTCTGGTACAACAACCTTCAACACCATGCATGCCAGCCCTTCTAGCTCAAACTGCTCTAGTGCAGCTATCTCCCTCGGCACCAGGAGGGTCCCCTTCTATACCTACTTCAGATGGAGTTTCACCACCTCTAGTATCTTCTTCACCCGATGATCTTGCTCCTTCCATTCTTAAGCAAGCGTTACCGGAGGATGTGTCATTCTCTAGGTCCCACCATTCACGTAGTCCAGCTCATGAGGGGTTACATCAAGAAAAGAGATGGCAGACTGACTTTCTTAGGGAAAATCATGAATGATTTCTTAGCAATTCGTATAATTCCCTAGGAGAGTTGGGAGATTCTGAAGATGTTTTCGAGGGAATGAACCTCGATCGTCTACAATGATTTTTTTGTCTTGGAATGTGAGAGGACTGACGGATCCAGTCAAAAAATATTAGGTCCGTAGAGAGATTCAGAATGTTGCTCGCCTGCATGGCAGTTTGGATTTTTTGTGTTTGCAAGAAGTTAAGGTTGCTGACTTCATTTTGGATAGTACTTGTACTTTTTTATGGTCGACAAGTAAGTTTTTTTGTTCCCATCATACTCCTGGCAGAGGAGGAGCTATCACTTTCATTTCTCCTAGATGGCATTCTCATCTTGTCACATGGGGGTGGACCCCTCAAATCAAGTAGTTTGGACTCTTTTTGAAGTTGGTGGTATCCCTTTTGGTTTGATTAATGTATATGCTTCTAATAATGCACCGAAAAGGTGTGCTTTATGGCGATGGCTTGCTCTTTCCCTACCTGAAGTGGTTTGGGTGGTGTGTGGTGATTTCAATATGGTGGAGAAATCGATTGACAAACTTGGCTTGCTCCCTATGCGTTGGAATATTGGTGAGCGGGAAGCATGGTTTTTTTTCAAAAATAAGCTTGGGCTGAGTGACCCTAATTCCTGCTTTATACCCTCTGATTTTCCTGAGTCTATGTGGTATACCTGGTCCAACTTTCAAGCTGGCAATGCCCATATTTTGAAGCGGCTTGATAGAGCTATGCTATCTGAACATTCTCATTTTCATTTCCATCGCTTGTCGGCTTCTCTACCCTTTGTTTCAATTGTTCCTGATACCACCCTTTTTGATCATGCTCCCATTGTGTTTTCCATCTCTTGTTCTCCACCTCCACCTCATCAGTTCAAGTCTCAGTTTTATCTGAATATTTATTTTTTGAAACATCAAGCTATGTCTGCTCATATTCGTAGGATTTAGAATCTAGTTCCTAGACCAACTAGAATTCATGGTAGAATTTCTTGGTGGAATGAAGCTATCTCCAGAACAACTGTTCTTCTCAAGAATTTAGGAGTTGAAGTTGCCAAGTGGAGATGAATCTCTAATGCAACCCTTAAAGTTGAACTGGCTCATGCTTCTATTAGACTAGAAGTGAGCCCTCTAAGCTCTATTCTTCAAGCCCAAGTTGCAAGTCTTAGGCATGAGCTTAAAAAAATTGAGCTTTATGAAGCAAGGGGAGCTCAACTTCGTGCTCGACTTCACTAGCTAAAAATTGGTGATAGGGTTTCAAAAGATTTTTTTCAAAAAATAAAGCCCTTGAGACAATCCATTCAATTCAATGCTATTCAGGATGTAGGGGTTCATTGGACTTCGCTTCCTAATATTATTAAAGTTTTTGTCAAGCATTATCAGAAAGTTTTTGCTTCTCAGGAGTTAACTCCTGAACGACAAGTTACAATTCAAGCTTGTTGTGCAGTTGTTCTTGAGAAGCTTTTAGCTCTTCAAAAGGAAGCTTGTGAGCGTCCTTTGTCATTGGATGATCTTGTTGAAGCCCTATCCAGGATGGCCAATGATAAAGCTCCAGGATTAGATGGATTTCCTTGTGAATTTTATAAGGAGTATTGGGACATGGTTGGCCCAGATTTACTGTATGTTTATCAAGAAGCAATGGTTATTGGCTCTTTAGGTTCTATAATTAATAAGGGCAATATTAAATTCATCCCTAAGTAGGGGGATCCAGAAGTGCTCACCAACTGGAGACCTATTACTTTACTCAATGTGAGTTACAAAATTATTGCTAAGGCTTTGGCCTTACGCCTTAGACCTTTGTTGCCACTTATTATTCATCCTGAGAAAACTGGGTTTGTGTAGAGCAGATATATTATGGATAATGTAATTGTTATTTGGGAGGGCATGGAATGGGCTAGAGCCACTCAAAAAAATACTCTTTTCATCAAGATTGATTTTGAGAAAGCCTATGATAGGATTGAATGGAATTTCATCCTTACCATGCTTCAAGCTCTTGGTTTTGGGCCACATTTCTTGAGCTCGGTTAGTATGCTTTTTGTGGATGCTTCAATTGTGCTTACTTTGAATAATTGTCAGTCTGAATCAATTGGATTGTTCAGATCTATCAGATAGGGTTGTCCTTTGGCTCCTTCTCTTTTCATATTGGCAATTGAAGCTTTTGGATACCTTCTTGCTAACCAAGTGAGTCAAGGTAATATTAGGGGTATTTCTTTACCTGGAGAATCTTCTCAACTTATAAATGGATATTTTGTAGATGATTCTTTTTTGACTCTTCATGAGGATGAATGCTCTATCAAATAGGCTCTAGATTATCTGGATATTTTTTGCAATGCATCAGGATCTAGCATTCAATGGAGGAAGACCTCATGCTATAGGCAATCCTCTTTGGACCTTCCAAGCTGGCTTGAAAGCTTCTAGTGGCATTGGATCCAACCAGGGGAGATGTTTAAATTCCTTGGCATCCCATTTGCTTTCCAGAGTTCCCCTGTTGTCTTGTGGAATTATGTTTTACAAAAAGTAGAGAAAAAATTTCCTTTTGGATCACCAAAAAACTTACTCTAGCTGGTAAGTTTCAGGTGTGTTCCAAAATTATTGCTTCTACTCATGTGTACTATTCATCTTGTTGGGTCCCTTCTCAAGCTTGCTATAAAAAGTTGGAAAAGCTTTTAAGGGATTTTCTTTGGGCTAACTCATCACATAAACGAGGGTTTCATAGAGTTGCCTGGGAAATCTGTTGTCTTCCCAAAAAATCAGGAGGTATGGGATTGCATGATTGTCAAAGACAAGGTTTTGCTTTATCTGCTAAATGGATTCTTCGAGCCTTAAGTGGTTCTGAAGCTTGGAAAGTTCTCATTCGACACTGCATCTCCACTGGTTTACCTCTTGGTAGGAAGGCTTGGAAAGGTATGAATTTTCAATCCCTCCTGGTTGCTCCTATCCTAGTTAAAATTCAAGGCTCTTTTGTCATTCAGAGCATATGGAGGGCTTGGGAGAAAATTAAGCCCTGGTTGAGTTGGCTAGGGGATGGGCATCGAAAAGGTGCTTCTATTTCCACTTATAATGTTTGGTGGTCACCTTTTATTACTCTTCAAGGTTCCCCTCTTGCTTTCGTGCAATGGATTCATGCTCAATGGTTCTTCAGGAAAGGGATTTCAATAGTGGTAGACTTTTTTTGAGATATTCCAGGGATTGGATCCCATGGGATGATTTCAGGAGATTGTTTGGTCTACGACCAGATGATAAGATTACTTATGACACTATTTTGGATTGTATCCCCTTTTCCCTTTGGCCCATGATCTGTAGATATTCTCAAAAGCCTTGGTGGTCTGATTGGGGATGGTTTAAGAAAACCCCACTTCTTACTTACAAACCTAAGTTAGGGTATGCTTGGCTTACTCCCAATGTCCCTATGGTTCAAAGACTCAATGCTCGATGGGATCTTCTTTCCACTCAAACTCGTTGGAGTCTAAGATTTAAAATGGCTTGGGCAGGATATATTGAACCCAAACAGGCTTTCTTTGCTTGGAGCCTCTTATCCTATGGTCTTCCTCTTGGACAAATATTAAACTACCTTGGAATAGAGAATCCTTCCTATCATTTTTGCGGTGCTCCAGAGGACCCACTTCATATTTTTTGGCAATGCAAGAAAGCTCGAATGGCCTGGGATTGGCTTGAGACCTTCTTTCGGCCTCATATGGCTAGTTCATTCACCTGGCATCATGTTTTGCTTGGTGACCCACCAGATTTTTCCTTGCCCTTGTTGGAAGTGTGGAACATTCTTCGCATCAGTGTGCTCTTTCATATTTGGAAAACTCGTAACAAAATTCTCTTTTCTCAGCAGCATAGTTCAGATGAATTTTCAATTGTTGATAAGTGCACAGTTTACTCTGATTTTTGGCTCCAGATTTTAGTTCAAGTGGAGAAAGTTCATATAGAGGTGGAGCATCTTCGTGCTCTTATGCAACACTGGGGTAATGCCCCATGTACGGTCATCCGAGTGCCTTCTATACAACCTTCTCGATCTTGTCTCTGATGGCATTGATGGTTTTGGTACAAGTGATAATGTTGGCATGCCTGGGGAGGATGGGTGGCTCATTTCCATTCCTTCTAATATCGGTTGTTAGCATCTGGCAGGTGATGGACATTCACCTCGTGAGCATACCTCCATGATTGACATGATTTAATGCATGCTTTTTGGTGTTGTGGTTGGTGACGGGTTTAACCCTGTTTTTATTGTTTTGAGTAATGTTGACTAACTCCACCTGAGTTAGTGTGACTACATATTGGGGTGTGCCTATCCACCTATTTTTTTGGTTGTAAAGACTTGTATTTTTAAATTAATTAAAAGTTAGGCCTTTACATTCAAAAAATGCATATTTTGTGTTCCTTAGGGCAAGTTATTAGGCCACATTGTATTTAAAGGTGTTATCATTGACCCTGAAAGGATGCAGGCCATTACCCACATCACATTAACACAACATAAGAAAGTGATCCAATTTATTTTTGGTCAAATAAATTTTGTTAAAAAGTTTATATCAAATTATATAGATATTGTTGGACCTATTTATAATAAAAAAGACCAAGCATTCAAGTGGATTGATGAAGGGCATAAGGATTTTGAAGATATAAAGAAAGCTATAACAAATGCTTTGGTATTGGTGAACCCATATTTCAACAAAATATCCATCCTATATGCATATGAGGGTAAATTCAATATTGCAATATTACTTACCTAGAAGGATGATGATCAACATGAGCAACTAATTACCTTTTTTAGTTAAAATTTAAAGGGTTATAAGGAGAAATAAAACTTTGGTAAAAAATAAGTGTCAGCCCTAATTAGATGCTTGAATAATTTCAAAAACTTAGTCTTTAACAATAAAATCACTTCTTATGTCATCCACTCAAGCATAAAGGAATACATAATGGATGAATAAATTAGTGAGAAAAGAGTAGGATGGATCACCAAGATCCTAGAATATGATATAGAGATCAAGCCTACAAAGATTATTAGGGAAAAAACCTTATGCTAAGAACTGGCAAAAGACATTGCCAACGTAGGATCTAAATAGGACTTGAGCTTAATCAATTCAAATAGAGAGGTGTACTTAGTCAATTCAAATATAGAGGTGTTGGAATAGGTGTATGAGATGGTTAGGTACATGCAGATAGGTTAGTACCCATTTAAGCTAAAATATGATAAAAGAAGAGCATTTAGACTATGTCATGACCATTATATTCTCATTAAATATGTTCTATTTTGGAGAAGCTTTAATGGTGTTCTTTTGAGGTATGTTAGAATGGAACAAACTCAAACTCTAATTTAAGAATTCTATCAAGGATTCTTGGGTGGAAATTTCTCAGCTTAAACCATTGCCACAAAAATTATGAGAGCTAGATATTATTGGCCTACCATATTTTTGGATTCTCACCAATAGGTGAGAAAATGTGACCAATGCATGTTCTTCACTAGAAGGAAGAGGAATGTGACTATGCCTTTGAGGCCCATAGTAGCAGATAAGTCATTCTTCCAATGGGGATTGGATTTCATTGACATGAATAATTTACCATAAAGTGAGGGCTATAAATGTATCCTCACTACTAGTGATTACTTCACTAGATGGAAAAAAATGATCCCATTAAAGGAAACCATTGAGAAGGTGATCATCGATTTCCTAGAGAAAATTATAACGAGATTTGGTATCCTAAATACTATCATCACAAGTAATGCAAAATCATTCACCATGGCAAAAATTACCCAATTATCCCTTCGGTATGACATATATTTGAAGACTTTCTCAAGTCGATATCCTTAGGGAATGGTCTAGTAGAATTCACCAAGATGAACCTGATCAATATTTTGAAGACGATAACTTTAGAAAATCAAAGACAATGGCACCTCCATATTAGAGAGAATTACTCCAAATAATGTTATAGTATGTTCACTCTATCTATTATTCTATGGAAATGAGGTAAGGATGCATATCTCCATAGAGTTGCAAACACTTTAATTGCTTCATAAACAAGGACTTGAGGAAAATGATGCCATGATCATAAGAATGGATGAACTATTGAAGCTCAAAGAACATAGAGAAGTGACTTGGTAATAGTCATTGAAATATTAAGAGGTAGTTAAAATATGGTTTGATAAAATGACAACTCCTAAAAACTTTAAGATTAATGATTAGGTGCTCAAATGAGACAAACACAAGAGTAAACTAGAGCACCACACCAAATTTGGTTTTCTTTGGAGTAGCCCTTACATCATCACCATCTACAAGATGGAGAAGTAATTTGATCTTGCATTGTTTGATGGTTATGTCTTGTCGCTCCCAATAAATGGGCTATACCTAAAGAGTTATTGATTACTTTCATATATATGTATTATACTTAAAATTATATTTTAGTTTACTTTGTAATAGGTTTTCATCTTCAAGAGCTTGGTCTACACCATTTATTGAGAACCTTCCTTTTCAAGGTCACTTTTGAGGGAGAAACTACCCTACCATGTACGATTCTCGGTTGGATCCATTGGGAGCCGAGGTGAACCATGGGGGTGTGTTATATTCTCTACACTTGAGGACACGAAAGGATGGGTTCACCAGGAATGGTTTTAGGACTCGCTCCAAGTCTAGGGTGGGAATGTTTGATGTGTCAATTAAGCATACACCTATTGTTTGGCCTTTCTAAACTAAGCTATGAAAATGAAAGAACAATGCAAGACACACAAGATGCAAGAAGACAAGAACTAACCCTAGTATGATTTTGTAATTCAATGATGTCTAACCCTAGGATTGTAAAATAAAGTCTTTGAGCAAGGGTCCAAGGGAATGCACAAACAATATTAAAACCCTAGATGCACACTATATGCTTTTATTCTTTCAAATGCCTAGAAATTCAATCAAATGTTTTTCCTTTACTTGTAATCTAGGTTTTGGATAGAAATGAACAAAAGCAAACACCAAATAACCTAAAGATCTATTAGGGCACTTATCTGATCTGATGGTTGATCCAAGCTTTATCTTGCATCCAGAATATCCAATGGTTTCAAACCTACAAAATAACTTCACAAACCCTAGAAAATTTGATCAACATTTGGGGGCCTGCTTAGGCCGCTATAAGACTGAGCTTGGAGGTGCAACAGTCAAGCCCCCTTGGTCCTTTTAGATGAAATTTCAAAATAAAAATGATCTTTGACCTTTGGAACATGCACAAACAGAGTGAAACAAATAGATAACAATAAAATATAATGCAGATAGGATGGACACAACAGAACACTAAAATGCAAGTGCAAAATTAAGGTTTTGGGGTGCAAAACTTACCCCAAGCCCTAATTTACCAAATTCATACCCTATAAATAGGGAGCATGAATATAGCTTACCAAATTCATGCCCTATATGGGTAGGGCATGAATCTAGTTTAGATGCCCTTTTGGGCCCTAAAACAATAAAAAATAGAGCACAAAACAATGAAAAATAGACTTAAAAAGTAACTAAAGTAAATACAAAACCTGATGAGCTGATGGAGAAAGCAAGGAGAAATGAAGAGGTGGAAGAAGCACTCCAAGAAGGTTGATCTATCCAATCATCAAGACTCCTCCACTCAATCCCCAAGGGCAACCAACACCAAAGCATAAAATAACAAAACAATAACTTGCAGTAGAAGGGCACTTGTTAGCATGAGCAAATGAGCAAGTCAAGAATTAGAATCTCCAAAGAACTTATTGGGGTTAAAGAGGGAATCCAATCCTCTATTTATAAGAGGTTTGGAGGGCAAAATAGGTAGGAAAATGAAATTTCACCATGGGCAAAGGCCGACCCCAAAATGGGTCAATGAGGGGAGGGGTTTTAGTGAGAAAAACCCCTAGAATACCAAATTCATGCCCCATCATTATAGGGTGCAAATATGGAAAGCCAAATTCATGCCCCGTATGGATTGGGCATGAATTTGGTAAAGCTAAGGAAACAAGGCAAAGGGAGAAGGCAAAAGGGCCCCAAATTTACACTTAGCAAGTTTGGGTGGCTAGCTAGGGATCTAAGGAAGAATTGACTCATTTTGATGGGTCAATTTTTTATGTCTATATTTTACCCCTCTTTGATGCATTTATGGCCAAATAAATGCATCAAAGAAATATGTAGACTCCTATGGGTAAAGCAACGAACACAAAAAGGGGTGGTCGAGTTTGGATGGAGGGGTGGTGCAAAAAGGGGTGTTAACCTAAACATCACAAATTTACATGTAAAATAAGGCATTACTACCATTAATGCCTCTAAGGCTAGGGTTCCCCTCAAGTTTTTAGAAGGAATGCAAAATTCTAGATAAAAACTCAAAAAGGTGAACAAAGGGTGCAAAAAGCAAGAAAAAGCAAAGAAAGAGCAAAAGACAAGACAAGGAGAGAGAAAAGGAAGAATGGGGAGGAGAGAGAAGAAAAGGAGGGAAAATAAAAAGGAAGAGAGAGAAGAAAAAGGGAGGGAAGAAAAGAGGAAAAAGAGGGAAAAGAGGCTCATTTTCACCACGCAAGGAGGAGAAAAGAGCTCTAGAGAAGAAAGAGGAGAATGGAACTACCAACTCACCATGCTACCATGGTGAGAGGTGAGGCTAGAACCATTGCTAATCGAGTGAAGGTACATATCGAGACCCACTTGCTCATTTTTATTTTGCACCTGCACACAAAAATTTTAGTAATTTTTACATTTTTTAATTTTTTAATCAATTTTTGTCAAAATTCATCATGGGGCATAAATTTGGTCATGGAGCATAAATTTGGTAGTCTACCCAAGCCAAATTCATGCCCTATATGGATGGGGCATGAATTTGGTTGGGAATATTTGCCAAATTCATGATCATTTTAGGGCATGAATTTGGTAAATTTTGCACAAAAAGACCTTTATTTTTAAATTTTTATGATTTTTATATGTGTTAAATAATGAATTAATGATAAAATTATGTTATTATATAGCTAGATGTACTCGAGAGTAGAGAGTGGTAATTAAGCACACTAGAGACTACCTTAGAGTAGCTCACAATGGAGGAGAGGGAGACACTAGAGAACATGGGGCTACTACACTTAGTAGAGATACCCTACATTGAGGTAGATCAAGCCCTACTGATGGCTCTAGTAGAGCGATGGTATCCAAAATCATCCATATTCTAGCTATCGATCAAGGAGATGATGATCACACTAGAGGATGTGTGGTGCATCTTGAGGATCCCCATCAAGGGGAGGACTATTTACATGGTACGAGTGTCGATGGTGGCATCGAAGATGATGTTAGGGGACCCAACACATGTGATCCAATAGAGTGGATTCCATGTCGATGAGATGCCACATCGATATGGAGTTGGGGCACTAACATTCATACTATGCAGAGTGGTGGTGGGGATGCTAGTGTGCCATACCAGTAGGTGACACCTACCATGGGCACTAGTAGGAGTAGTGGTAGACATGCGAGATCAGGGAGTGAGATTCGCATGGGCACCATATGTGCTAGCTCAATTATATAGGATGCTACATAACATCATGTATAAGTGGTAAATAGGGTTGATCTATATGATATTGCTCTAGGTGTGGTGTTGGGAGCACATAGCAGTTCGAAGACTGAATGCACTACCAAGACCATTGCCCAATGTGGAGTGACCAATAACATATAGGTGGAGCCAACACTATGAGTATGGGCATAGGTCATACATTAGTGTCTTACCACTAGGGAGGTGGGTGATAGATGAGCTACAGGAGCACCAGATCATATGGTGATCATGGCATCTACACCTAGGATGGAGGGAGGACACAGAGGAGCTAGCTTAGGTGAGGAGGATCTAATGGCTCATCACTAAGAAGGGTGAGTGGGAGCTATTCAAGTTTGATCAAGTACAATGCTAGTTCGATATTCTATAGGAGATTCTAGACCTAGGAGACTACTAGTTCAGATGGGTGAGGAGGGACCCATCAAGATGTAGAGGTACTCCTAATGTGGCGAGGTGGGTAGAGGAGGACCTAGATGACCCACTATATATGGATCCAGGGGTGGATGATATTGAGGTGGCCTTCAGGTACAAGAGATGGTATAGGAGCATTATACCCCTAAGGATCTCTCCACTAGTGCTAGTGTAGAGATGCTAGGTGATGAGTCAATGAGTGTAGTTGGCACTTTAAGAGGCCACTCGACGTGCCATCAAGAGGTAGTAGAGAGGGATGGTCCCACCAAGACCACCTCAAGCACAAGTTTAGGTGGAGATAGTGATAGCCATGAGGGGGACCATCATGATCTCTAGCTTAGGAGGAGGGGGAGCCATAGGGGTTACCCCCACTATGGCATAGGTAGGACCTAAGGTGATAGGTCCAAGGGAGGTAGAGGGGCTATGAGCCATAGTGGTAGTGATGCAAGTAGATATGGAGTCCATACATAGTGTACTAGACTAGGCCTAATCAAAGTAAGACATGACATGGGCTGAGGTAGAGTACCTCAGAGGGGAGATGGGTCGATAGACCTAGGTAGAGGGGATGGCTATCATGGTAGGTAGCCAATAGAGTGAGGGAGACCACCTACTACTGATGGAGCTATAGAGGATGAGGGAGTCATATGAGATGGTAGTACAAAGGGTGGCCTACTACTAGATGGCCTATTACCATGCCATCCTAGCTGATCAGAGGGTTCTAAAACCATCATCTCGATGATCATAGAGTCATTCGCAATCATGAGCATAAATGGTTCATGATCTATGAACATGATTCCTCCACCACCTCTAGTAGGTAGAGTAGAGGGGATAGGCTCACATGGCTAGGGTTGGGATCGAGATGACATGTCAATTTTGGATTGTGGCATGCACCCCTAGGGATGGTCGAGTGTGCCAAGCTCTCTATTGTGGCACATCAATCGATAAGCATGCACTTAGTGCTATCGAGTAATACTAGCTACAGTTTATTTATGTGTTATGGTGCAATTAAAATGTGTGTGCTTATGTGTGATTACATTTATTTATATTTATTTTGTGTATGCATGGTGAACACAAACATAATGGATGCAATGAATGAATCCTAAATGAATGAGATGGAATGGTATGAATCTAACTAAATGTAATGCATCTAAAATGCAAACCTAAATGAAATGCATGGGTGAATGAAAACAAAGCTCCAAAAGGCCAAAGAAAGAAAGAAAAGAACAAAACCCTATGAGGATGTATGCTCGCAAATGATCGAGATGGAGGTTACCCCTTGCATGTGGCCATGAAGCTATCCTATGAGGGTTGTAAGCTTGCAAATATGGACAAGGTGGAGTTGTACCCACTATGGGTGTAGTGCTCACTAAGATGGACAAAGAGAAAGAGATATACCTACTAGGATGTATGCTCACAAATGGTCGAATGGAGGCTACCCCTCACTCGTGACCATGAAGCTATCCACTATGGGGTGCTAAAATGATGTGAATGATTTGCCAAAGTGAGTACTACCCAATAGGGGTGTGGTGTGTGCAATAAAGTGTATGGACAAAGCCAATGGAGCAAAACAAGAACCATATCCCTTGACTTGGAGAGATATAAGCAATGAAAACTTTCAAGGTCAAGGGATATAAGAAGAAAATGAGATGGGTGGATGCAATGATGGAAATGCATGAATGGGCCCTAGGTTGGGGATTTTCTAGGCATCAGAGCCCTAGTGAGAGTGCAATGCATGTGAGCTATGACCTAACTAGGTGTCATCACTTGCCATTATTGCAAAATCCCCAAGAATCTATATGATCAAGTAGCCATGCAAATATGAACAAGCAACAATGCAATTGTATGACAAGCAAAAATGTAGGGAATAGAATGTCAAGAAAATCATGCAAAATATGATAGGCAATCATGCAGTATGAACAAGAAAACCAAATGCAAACTAGATGAAAATGTAACACCATGCATAATTTTTGTTATTATTTTTTATTATTTTGGAAGATGAATTACATTCATTGGTTTTTAAAGTTGGCACAAATTCTGAGTGTGCCACCTATTTTAACAAACATGATGGTGGTGCAAGGATCTAACCCATCAAATAAAGGACTATGATGGAGGATATCTTCATGATTCTCATCATGAAGGGAATCTTCCATAGTACATTCTCTAGAAGATGTTGCATGAAAGTCAGTGCAAACTCTGATTGTACCATCCTTTTTGATGAAAGGGGGAGCAATTCCCAACTTTGTAAGGTCTCTATAAGATAGAGGAATAGGGTCTTCTCGAGAATGAGAAGACTTAACATGTGCAACACAAGGGATAGACCCATCAAAGGAGAAGCTATTCTAGGAGATATCCTTATGAGCTATGTCACAAGGGGTACTCCTTTTAGCATTCTTCTTTGGGGCCACACTAGACTCAGGATGCCCAGTGGTTACCATATTGTAAAAAAGAATATCTGAGGGATAAGGGGGTCCCTCATCCTCATCACTCCACTCCAAGATTTGATGATCTAAATATTCAACATAAGTAACAAGATGATCATCATTATCAAAGGGTAAAGGTTGGTTTTTATTAGGAATGTAGCCTACGCCACACCTCCTAGGCCAAATCTCAACATCCAAGGGTTCTTGAATACCCTTCTATCATGGCCCCAAACCTTTACCTATATATCCCATACTAGATAGGATTTTCTTGGGAAGTGGGTAATCATTGGATAGGTAACAATGGGCAAAAGAATGCTCGATAGGACAAGGGTTGCTACCATGGATCTTTTCTTTGAGGGATGTACCTACGAAGATAAAGGTACACATGCCAATGTGTACAACTTCACCCTTCTTATGAGGTAAACCTGTAGTCCTTGGTGAAGGTGGTAGCTTGGCAAGATCCAGAAGAGGCTCTTGAAGAAATGGATTAACTTGATCCCATGATGAAACATTGATGAGAGGTTCCTCACTCACCTTTAGATTTTCAAATTGCTTGGTTATGTGAGATGAGGAAACTGATGGGCATAAATTGAGATTAGATTGAGCTTGCTCAACCATCAAACAATATTCGAATGGGTGAGGATCACCCAGAATGGTGACCAGTTGATTTTTAGATTTGAACTTCAAACATTGATGAAAAGTAGAAGGGACCACCCTCATCACATGAATCCAAGGACGTCCAAGAAGAAGATTAAAATATGTAGGGCAAGACACCACATAGAACAAGGTATCTAAGATCTTAGGTCCAACCCTAAGGGGGAGGGATATAATGTCACAAGCTTCTTGGGACTCATTGTTGAAAGCTTTGATGATGATATCAGACTTAGTTAAGTCTTCCTATTTTAATCCAAACTTTTGGAAGAATTGATAAGTGCATAAATTGAGGGAAGAACCATTATCAATAAAAATATTCTTGATAAAAGTTTCTCCAATAAATATAGTAATGTAGAGGGAAGAATCCCCTCGTAAGTCTGAGGAAGGCATATCATCATCCAAGAATGTGATATGATGTATCCCAAGAGAACTTACAACATTAGCTATAGCACTAGGGGAAATGTCTTGAGGAATAGATTATTGTCTTAGAAGTTTCAACAAAGCTTCCCTATGAATAGGAGAAGTTTGCAAAAGCTCTAAGAGGGAGATCTTGGCTAGGGTACTAGCTAATTGTTGTTGAATGTCAAAGGAGACTTTAGGTTGTGGCTTCAACACTAAAGGTGGGTTTTCTAATCTCGTGCTCCTTTTTTGGGTATTCTTCAAAACTAAGGTGGGTTTTGAAGGTGGGTTGGATGAAGAACTCATCTCCTACTGAGAATGTTGAGTCGGTTGATTCTGTGCTTGTTGCCTTGTAGTTATTGCTATCATACCAACCATATTATCATAGGGAGGTGGCACATTCTGATATGACACTTGATTAGCTTCCTACTGACCATGCTTAGGGAGAGGATCTTGGAAGATTCCCATGTCTTGATTAGTTGTGGGTGCTTGTTGAGTAGGAGGTTGATTGTTTGTTGGAGGATTGGGTCGAGAACCTTCTATGACAAGTCATCCTTCATCAATTAGGTCTTGAACCACATGTTTCAACCTCTTACAAGAGTTTGTCCAGTGCCCCTCCACTCTATGATACTCACAATGCTGACCAGGCTTATACCAATCAGTCATGGTATCAGGTTACCTTATGGGAGGTAACTCAATCATATTAGCTTCCAAAAGTTATTGTAGGACCACATTCATAGGCATGTTGAGTCTTGTAAAATTCCTTCGTGGGGGTTTTTGGGGTTGGTTAAGCACCATATTTTGTAGGGTATTAACAACACTATTAACAAGCCTACTATCTGTTACCCCATCACCAACCACATGCTTGTTCTTATACTAATTTTTAGTGGTCCTATCTTATTTTACTTTAAGTTGACCTCTTCTTATAAGGGCTTGCTCTACCCTTCTTTCTAGATCTATAGCTTGGTCAAAATATGTGATAGTTGTAGTTTCCAACTCATAAGAGATCTATTCTTGTAAGTTTCCAATAAATATCTCAAGCATGTCTCGAGGAGGTAAGGTATATCTCAAGCGTCCAACTAGACTCCTCCAAAGATACAAATTCTAAAAAACTTTCATCTTTAGCTTGTTTCAACATATAGATATCTTTCATAGTAACATTCTTTTCAACATAAGCACCAAATTGTTGAACAAACATTTCAGTTGTCTCTTCAAAATTCCTCAAAGAATGATTGGGCAATTGATAATACCACTCTAATGCCATACCACCAAGGCTCTTAGGGAACATCTTAAGTAACAACATATCATCATATATGATATCATGGCATGTTGTTCTAAACATTCTTAAATGCTCAATTGGATCTTTTGTTCCCTTATAGATAGGAAAAATCAACATTAAAAAATGCTTAGGGTAGGGCCTAGAGGTAATGATAGGGTCTAAGGGTTGATTGCACATTTCTCTATAGTTGTAGGTGAAACTAGGTGGTTGAATCATATCCACTCTTGAAACTAATTGTTTCACCATATTTGTTAAACTTTGCACTTCAGGATTGTTGTTGTGCAATACCCTTAGGTTCCCTAGAGGAGGGGTATAAGCATTAGTTGTTGATCTTGCCAGACCTTCACATTCTTATATAAACACATGATTCAATCCAACAAGTTCTAAGTTGTATTTCATGAGAAAATAATTCACATCCCTAATTTAGTAATATTATCCTGTTGCTTTCGCTATGAACGACACAAGTAGCCTACTCCACCCCATGCAAGCCATGTAAAAACAACCATTGGGGTTATGCTTCTATAAGTATTTTCTAATACCACATGTAAATGTATATGCTAGGAGCATGAGAATGCAAATGTCTATGTTATGAACATGAGAATGCAAATGTCTATGCTAGGAGCATGTGAAAGTAAATGTCTATGCTACGAACATGGGAATGTAAATGCCTATTCTAGGAGCATGGCAATGCAAATGTCTATGTTAGGAGCATGGGAAAGTAAAGGTCTATGCTAGGAGCATTTGAATTTAAATGTCTATGATAGGTACATGTGGAAGTAAATGGATATGTAAAGAGATTGGGAAACCTGACCAAATGAATGGTGCCTTTGCTTAGAGATTTTAATTGGTATTATGGTTTCTAAAAACCTAACTAGATGAGATGCCTTTTGTAAACGATATTTGTGATGGCAAGGAAAATGGCACAACCTTTGACAAAAGGACGTAACCTTTTGAACTTGGTAGTAGATTTGTTTGTGAAAGTGAGGCAAAAGGTGCAACCTTTGAGAACTTGGCAATTGATTGTATTATGAAGATGCCATGGATAGCTGTAACCTCTAGTAATGATAATGGACCTCCCTTACTTGTTTATTCATGGATCATTTTGTTAACTAAGACTGAGTCTTATTATGATTTCAATAAAGAACTTTTGGGACCAGCCCTCATGATAATATACGGACACATAAGATGTACCAAGATTGAAAGAAAAGTTTTAACTAACATAAAACATCCGACACATAAAATGTACCAAAATTAATAGAAAAGTTTTAACTAACATAAAACATCTAAGAATGCCAAGATCAGATAGTCAAATTTCTAAGACCAAAACACTAAAAAAACTCCCAAATTCAAGTTACCCATGCATTGATATTTTAGAAAACCAAATTTGCTTTGTGGCTCTCATCCCCAAACCCCTACATAGTGGGCCATTGTCCTCCATACTCCAGTCAGGGTTACGACCCGGAACCCACAAATTTTGTTGAGGTGTACTACCTTTTGGAATAAATAGTCCTCTTCCTACAAAGAAAACGTACATGAAAGCTATAAGTGATGGGAACCATACTGGCAGAGAACCTTGAGCCAAATAATTTTTCACACTTAAACTCTCAAAAGGTAAAGTTTAGGTGAACATGAGAATCCGATGAGAATAACACCAATACTCTAATATATAGTTTGTGAGTATTTTCCAACAACTACTGTGTCTGAACTTCCCGTCAGACATGAAAGTCTGACAAAGAAAATGCCAATATTATGTCAATTGCACGTTTCATTTCGTATTTATTTGCACTAAATTAATTAAAAAGAAATTTTAAATGCTGAATTGACCTTTGAAATCCAAGGTATTAAAATATCATTCGATAACTTCACAGTGGACAAAATCTTATTCGGAATAAAGTTAATAGTTCTGGTTTAGAAGGGCTGGGGCTGTGGTTATGCTTTATGCGATTGGTAATAAGAAGACCCAGATAATGCAATTTTAATGACATTGTCATGATTAACAAAATCTCAACTTAGTTACTTATCCTCTGTGCAACCTAATAAGATAGAGTGTCATACTTTATCTCATATTAAGTTGATTATATTATCACAATGTTACATATACATATTAAGAAGTTCTTGAGTGCTGGGCAATATCAAATCTGTGAATCATTGTGAATTTAGTAGGGCTCCAAACATTGTAGTAATAAGCAGGTGAATGACCATACTTAATTCCCTGCTTCATTGTACTAAAATCTTGGTGGACAAATGTGTGTTAATATTATGAAAAAAAAAAACATCAAATATTTAAAAAAACTGGCATAGGAGCAATGCTCGATCCAGACTTAAAGGTTACCATATACAGAACCAGATATTGAAGAATATGTAAATGGAAATTTATATTTTATTTTGAATTTAGTTAAAAAAATCTTTTGCTGAGTCTTGAAGATTGCTTTACCTTCTCCAACTCACCTCCAACACCTGAATGTAAATGAAAATTTATATTAAAAAAACATAAAAAAACCAACTATTAAATGTGTGTGATAATATTTTGAAAATAAAAACATCAAACATTTAAAAGAATCGGCATTTGGGTTAGGAGGAAGCAATGCTCAATCCAGACTTAAAAGCTTTCAATATATATATATATATAGAAACAGATATAAAATGAAATAAAATTCTATCATAAAAACAATAATTTATTAAAAAATAGAGAACATTTTTATCATATTTTTATGAGAAGATTGCACCAAACACAGAAAAGATGGATATCAGCTCACCTGACCAATAAAGACATGGCACTTGCAGTGACAAGAGAGATGTTTCGTTCTCTGCAGCGCCATGTCTTTGTTGGCCAAATGGGCTTTTACCCATTGCACTTTAATAGATCTCTAAACACGATCAGGATTTCGAACTAAAATGTGATAGGCTTCGCCCCTCTTAATGGCTGTGTCGCAAGCCTCGTTTGGTAATTATGTCCTCATAGTATCGACATTTTCGCCACGCTATGTCGTTACTGCGATTTTTCGTTATATTCGTATCTTGGGTCTGCCAACGAATGATCCGGAAGATGCGCCCAAGTCCATCGGCGAACTGTGGCGTCGGAGATTCCTTGCAACAAATTTGACTTCACGTTTGAAGCACAATTTTATTTTATTTTTTTATTTTTTATTTTTCAATTTTTTAAAATTTAAAATTTTTATTTCACCTCCTTTTTGTGTTTTCCCTCTCCCAAGAAAATATTACAAGTATTATTTACTTTAAAAAATGTTGACATGGAGGCGTTAGTACTTCACAATATTTTTTATGGTCTTTTAGATGTTATTCATGCGTATCATTATAAAAAGGGAAAAAATGTTGACATGGAATAAGAGACCTTTCACCATCTTTAGAGTTTTGTATTAAGATGATGTTTGCCATAATTAGATATTTCAATGTTCTCTTATGGTCTTAGATCTTATTGATGCGTATCATTATAAAAAAAGGAAAAATGTTAACAAGAGACCTCTCACCATCTTTAGAGTCTCATACCAAGATGATGTTTGCCATCATTAGATACCTTAATGTCCAATTGATAAGTAATTCAACTAAAGTGGTAATTTTTTCCATCCTATCAAAGTTTGCATCAAACTTCAACAAATATTAATGTAAAGACAAACCTTTGTAATATGGTGTCAGGTTGCAATGCTAACATCTCTTTTCATTCATTAATATTATATTTTAATTTAGCATTAACCTGATACCAAGCTTTAACACTAGTTGATGTCAACACCACCCTTATAACTAATGCCATTATGTGGATGTGATCGATGGCATGCAAGAAAGTGCTACAAGTCACACCAAATTTAGATGCCCACATATTGTTAGGAGCATCTTCATGTGGACAATATCAATAGATGTGCATCAACTATCAAATCATGTCATCATCCACTCTTCCACCAAATGTGATAATAATATATATGAAAACATATAGGATGATCCATTATAACTACCTTCTTGTAACTATTAGAAGTTGAATTGGTTTCACTTCTACAAGGTTCTAATATCTATATTTACATATTATTTAATATAGACGACTCTCTTATGGAATTGTCCTAGGCTTCCTCTTCATTAAAAAAATGAAACAACTTTAGAGCCTTGTAATTAAGATTATGATGACTAAGTAGAATTCATTGCTTCAACTCTGTAACATCGTAGATTGTAAACTAATTCTTACAACATGCAACATGAATTAGCCATAATTGCTAATTTTATTATATTGTTGCTTTGTATTTCTCTATTCATTTACATTTATGATATTTGTAAATAGAAATTTTATTTAGTAAGATTTTTTTTTTGTTTTTCTTGGCTTTGAATGATCAATATCTCTTCTCATTGTTTTTATTTTCCATATAATGGTACATTTCCAAGGAGATTCTTATGCCTTATTCTATTTTACAAATCTCAAGCGTAAGTCATCCAAACATAGAAACTAAGTTGGGGATTTGGTATTCACATTATCATACCACATGTTATTAATTCCATTATCTAAGATAGATTGGTATGAGAACAATATTCGTATCTGTATTTATAGTCATCGCCCACTACTATTATCACTTGTCACTCCTTTGCACAAGCTTGGGCCTTTTAGTATACTTAACAAACTTGGTTTGTGTTGTAGCATCTAGAAGAACATCCCTTGAATAAATAATATGTTTGAATAATGTTATATTTTATAGATCATAAGACCACCCTAGATGTCTAATAACTTATTTTAGTCATGTTGAAAGAATAGAGAATCACTTGGTTTAAATAATTTTATGATATCATTATCCACAAGGCAACACTAGCTATTACCACTTTTGTCCCTTTCTATCATTAATACCCTTTGAAGATGTAGACATTAGGATTCCAAGGCAAGATCAATGTTGAAGAGTTTTCTACTCAACTCCAATGGCCAGAGTCATATTATTCTACTAATTAATTTACTATTATTGATCAAATATCTTTATAGTTCTTAAGATATCTAAATTATTATTATGTTGGAAGGAATCCACGTATGCTCAATATTAGACAATCTAATCCTATTTACCTATATATAGTTCACTGACATTATGCATACTTGTTTATAATACTTGAACTATTATGAATATAAGTACATGTATTTCTAGTACTAGTACCTATAATTACAAGTGGTTTGTCTAATTTATTTAATGAGATGCTTACCTATGTACACATCAACAATGGTGAGAAAATTCAAGTTAATGAGAACATTAATAGTCTCTATTGTCATATAAAATTTGAGATGGAGTTCCTTTCTTTAGATCGCTTAGCACAAGCCTATAGGTTTTTGACTATTTTAGAAGAAAAATCTTGAGCAAAGTAAAAAGAGCATTACCTTGTTCACAAGTAATATTTAGCATGTATAAGAGTAGAATTTGTCTATGTTAAAAGCAACATAGCATAAGGTACAAAAACATAACGGTGCCTCTATGTGGTAGAAATCAAAGTCCCCTATCACACAAGATAGAAAAATAAAAGCTAGGAGGAAAGTGGTGTAATCAAAGGTGAGCCGATGTTTGTTTGATCTCACCAAGGGGAGGAAAAATAATGTAATAATACATATTACAATTCAATTGCTTAAATAATTTTGTAGAGTATGAAGCCTTGGTGCATGGCCTCCAAATTTCTAAAAGGAGAGGTATCAAGTTGTTACAAGTTTTTGGCAATACCGAACTAGTGATCAAACAGGTAAGATATCAATGTCTAACCAAGAACAATTTAATAAGATCTTATAAGTACAAGGTTTTGGACTTTATTCAATCCTTCAATGCCATAAATTTTAAAATTATCCTAAGGGCCCAAAACATGGATGTCTATTGAATGGTGGTAATAGGATCAAAATTTGTTCCTGTGTGTGATCTACTACAAAATCAACAATATGTGAAGTTGGTGGTAAGTCCAAAAATACTAGACAATGAGGTGCATTGGTAGGTGTTTGATAGTGATAAAAACATTGTTCATTTTATTTATCAAGAATCTAAGTTTGTCAAAGAATTAAGACCCAAGATCAAATAGGCATATGAGGATCAAATTATAAATAGAATTCCAACAAGCTTCCCATATGGGTAGTCATATTGGAATTATTGTTTAGCCTATATGACCAATTCAAATGAAATAAAAGGATGACAATTGACAAGGATTATCAAGAAGTAGAGGTCACCCTAGGGCAAACATTGAAACTAGAAAAAGTGTCTACCCAAGAGGAGAAGGATTCTCTAATTCACCCATTCTTGAAGTATTATGGAGTGCTAAAATATAATTAAGAATGCCTAAAAGGGTACAATAAATATATCATACAACATACAATAGAGCTAGATTTTAAGGCTAAACTAGTGAGGCAAAAGCAGAGGCCCATTAATCCCAAAATTGAGCCTCTTAAGAAAAGAGAGCTATCTAAACTGCTTGAATCAAGGATTATATATCCCATTAAGCATACCACATGGGTATAAAATTTGACTCCTATGAGGAAAAATAATGGGAAAATCAAGTTGGTATTGATTTCAGGGACTTAAACAAGGATTTATTGAAAGATCACTGCCCCTTGCCTTCATTGGATTAGATTATTGTCAGTTTTGAAAGGTTCTCTGTTGGATGGATTCTATGACTATAATAAACTATGGATGAAGGATGAAGATCAACATATTTATGTTCATAATAAATATATCCAAAAATTAGTGAATCATAAAGTAATTTGCCTAAACTATTGTTTATCTTCTTAAGAAATTATTGATTCAATGACTAAATCCTTAGGCATAGAAAAAATTATAAATTTAAGGATAAGTTTGGGATTGTATTTGGGTTAGTCATAAAGGGGAGAAAAATAAAGGAGATAAATATATATGATGTGGATTTCTATTATAATATTGTTTACTACAATAATTTTTTTAGGTATATCTTGTTAAGATTTGTAGGGATAAGTTGTTGAGATATTTAGGCAAAAGTTGTTAGGATTTGTAGGAATAACTTCTTAGGACTTATAGGGATAAGTTTTTATGATTTTTAGTATTTGGTTTTATCAACACCAATTGATTATCAATTTGTAAATCATTATAAATTAGAGCCCAAAAGTACAAAGAGTGCAACCTATGTTACATTCTTTTACATTCATAAGAAGATGAAAATAATCTTGTCTTTGTTATTCATAGTAAGATATAGTACCAGTATACAAGTAAATATAAACTATCCAATGTGACTAATGGACATGAATTCCCAATAAACATAGTGTTCTCATAGCATTTTAGAACCCTTCTACCACCTCTGTTCTATGTAACAAAACTTGTCTAGGATCTATGGCAAGAACATGCAATGACTATCTACTATGGAATGCATATATATTATGTGTATATTGAATAAGAGAAAATATTCTTAATAAGCTTTCACATGTTGCTTCTTTGGCATTAACACAATTTAATCATGTAAATTCTAAGATCTTAACTATAAATCATGATCTATATGAGAGCATCATTTGCAATTGTGTTCTCTATAAGATATTTTATGATGTTACATAATAACACAACTTTATTTTACAACTAGGATTTGATGGTCACTATGTTACTCTTTATACAAGTTGTTAATCCTTTTTGCTTCTAGGACATATGTAGTGGAATAAATCACTTAATTAAAAAAATAAGTTATGTTATATTGATATTGGAACCTTTACATTAGTGAATTGAATAAAACAACCTAATTTTTAGAACTATTAACTAATCCTAAATATTTATTAACTAAAGTTTTGAAGTATCAACTTGTATAGAGGATGCATGAAGTAAAATATTGCAAGGGTTTTTTGTTCAGTTCTTTTTAAAATAGGAATATGTAAAAGTGTAAAAGGATTCAATTATTTGCATAGAGTTATTTTATTCATGCAATTCTTACACTATTTTATGCACAATTTGAAGAAATTTAAAATGAGTTGTCATACAAAATAATCCAAGTAGTATTGAGGTATATATGACCATGTGAAGATAACTTTCCAAAACTAGGGCAACATTAGGGAAATGTTTTCCCCCCAAAAAATATCATCTTTCAAGGTCCATAGATTTGCAAAGAGTTGTCAAATTCAGATGATTATTGGACCAATTTGTGCAATATTTAAAGATATTTAAAATGCGTAGTCATATGAAGGAATATGATTAGTATTAAAGGATACATGACCCTATGAAGTTAGCCATCGAAAATAAAGCCAGTGACAATTTTTCAAGTCATGGAAAACAAAATTGTAGATATCTATCAACTAGAATTCAAATGATGGGAGGAGTAATGGAGGGCTAAGGTATTAGTGAAACCAAAGATTTTGTCTAGGTATATAATTTTTTAGTTAAGTTTCATTTATCCCTTTACTATATTTGAACTTTTGCATGCATATTATTGTAGGTTTATTTTCAAATAGTCTAATTGCTATAGGATATATTTGTTAGCAAGATATTACTATGTTCATAGGTTAAACAATTTCTAGGATCATAAATCAACTCAATAACATGCATATAATTCAAACTCCTAATAATGAAAAATAAACACATTGAAATATTTATTGAAAATACTAAATCAATGCATAAATGCAAAGCTTCTTCAAGTTATATATTACATGGTTTTGTCTTCAATATATACATACATAAGACTCTTCATATTAGATGCATATTTAAATTTGTTCTCCTCAAAATCATGAGAGAACCAACCCTTCATATTTCCATTTTATATAATAAAACTCATATATTACATAAAGATAAAGTCTCTCATGATTGCACATAATTCCCTACTTCTAAACCTGACACATCACTCATATAACTCATACTTACAATACACCTCACACACTTATTTACATTGCACATACTCATACTTAAGAACTTGACACATACTATATACTCAAATATAAGACACATACCCTAACATAAACATTTACAAGGTACCAAATAATGTAATATCTCCAACATATATTAAATTATTTGGTATGAAGATCTTTTGTCTTCATGTTCTTTCTTCCTATTAATATGACTTAGATGATGCATTTTGGATTGTTTTGATTCTAGTACTAATATTGTTTCTTTTGGATCTATTGTTGAAGAAGTTAATACTTGTTTCTAGCCATATCTAAAATTGAAAAAAAAATTCTAAAGAAATTCATTTTGTGCTACCTTTCTTATCGTTTCTTCTATCTTGTCCCATTTGTGCATGCTTATCCATCCATAATTCATATTATATCCTTTGTACTAACATATTTTTGAGAATGATTGTTACCTCCACAAATTTCACAATAATGAAGATCCCATCATATTTGTATATTGTATCCATGCTTGCCACAATGTCTACATTTATTTTTGATTGTTTGAGGTCTTAATTATTTTTCTTTACAAGATTATTTTTCTACTTTTTTGTAGAATTTTTATCGCTGTATCCTATCAAAAACTCTCTTCCAATATATCTGTTTCTATTATAACAATATCTATTGTCACATGCATATTATTAGTCTTAATAAAAAATATTCAAATCCCTTATGTCACATGGAATGTTTATTGTTTGAACAAGTTCTATATTTATCATGGATCCCAAATCACAAGTATCACAACTTGCATCACAATTATCTTTTGATGAAAATCACTACTATCACAACATGCATATGCCAATATGGGTTTGAAATATATGGTATCACAATGTGCATTAGTTGTTATAGACCTTAAATAATTTATGTCATAGATGACATCTTTCATCATAGGTTTGTTATTTAAATTTTTAATTATTTATACTTTTCTTTTATTCTTGTCTTCTAGAGAGAGAAATGCTATATATATTATATTTTCTATGTCAATAGATAATTTTATAGAGTGATCATCAACTTCATCCATAGTAGTACTGAAGTAGTTTTTAACTGTTGAAAAATATTCATATTTAGCTTCTTCAATAATTCTTTGTGAGTAAAAAGTTAATTCTGGTGACATATAATATTCATATTGATCATCTAAGAAATTTTCAACTTCTTGAAAAAATGAATTTTTAGATTGTTTCTCTTCTTCATTTATTTTTAATAATTCATGTTCTTGCATATCCATATTAGTATATGATTTTTTATTATTTGTTTGTATTTTTGTTTTCTTTTTCTTTTAATTGTCATGCTAACAATATCAACCTTATAACTTCCAAATATTTTCCCTTTTTAATTTTTCATATAAATTTTCTCTTCTCTAATTTTTCATCAATTATCTTCTTATAAACCCCTTCAATTATCTTATTCAACTAATCGATCTTTTAATTTTTATTTCTAAATATTTTTCTTCTCAATTCTTCAAATTTTTAATTCATTTCTTTCATTCATCAATTCAATTTCTTCTTTCAATCAATTTCTCTTTCCATTTTTAAAAAATTAATCTTTCCTTATTATAACTCCCATTTATTTCATTATTCACTTCCTCAATTTATTTATTCATTCACCTTCTTATATCTCCCAAATAAATCAAATCACTTCAATTCTTTCAAATCAAATAAAGTCTACTTAACCAAATATGCACATGACTTAATTAACTTAAGGATCAAAATTTATATTTAGTTAATCAACTCTTATCCTTTGCATTAGGGCACATAATTAAACTCTCTTTTCATTTGCATTAGGGTTTCATGTTTTATTTTCCCTGAGTGTTATAGTGTTGGCCAATCACATTCTACCTATTGTCCCCCTACCATTTCCAATAATCTCTCAAATACTTCCATACTAGAAACTCATACATTCATCTATTCTATATGTTTTTCTCTATGATAGTATTTGAATACTTGCAAATGATCTCTAGAATTTTTTTTAACTTATGGAATGCTCACACCTACGTCTTATTCTAAGTGCATCATTCCTTGAGCATCCTTCCAAGTGTAGTGTTTACATACTTCTCCTTTTGAGTGTAGTGTGTCTTGAACGTCCTTTCGAGTGAAATAATTTTAAACTTTTCCTTCTAATTGCATCATTCCTCCTTATTTGAATGCAAGGTTTCTCAAACATCTTCTTATTATCGAATGTCTTGTTATTCTCAAATGTCTCATCACCATAGAGTAGTCGTATTTCTATTTGCATCTTAGTAGTCTCTTTTCTTCTAAATTCCTCCTTAAATATTACAATCATTCTCTTTTGTAGCTATATCACTCAACATGGATATTTCAAAGCACACTCAAGATGGTTTATTTGATACAACTGTTAGCAAAATATTACTATGCTCAAAGGTTAAACAATTTCTAGGATCATAAATCAACTCAATAACATGCACATAAATCAAACTCATAATAATAAAAAATAAACACATTGAAATATTATTCAAGTTACATATTGCATGACTTTGTATTCAATATATACATAAATGAGACTCTTCATATAACATGACTCTTGACCTTTGCTCCTCTTAAAATCACAAGAGAACCAACTCTTCATATTTTCCTTTTATATAATAAATATCACATATTTCATAAAGACAAAGTCTCTCATGATTGCATATTGAAGAGAAATAAATAGCCCCAATAAACTAAAACTAGAAAAGCAGTAATTGCAAAATCAAAGGAAGAAGATAGAATATTTACACATTACACAATATTTATCTTGAAAATCCTCAACCGGGAAAAAACCAGCATAATATTATCTTATTATTGCATTAACTTGATCATCTCCAATACAATAATATTCTTCTTTTTCTCTATGATCCCTAATGCAAGTACGATATATATAACAAAGGCACATGCAAAATATTTTATAGTATCATGGGCAAAAAATAATGGGTTCAAATATAGTAACCCTAAAAGACCATATGGGTCTAAAAATAACTTAAACCCTAAAAATTTTATCTGAGGGTTGTCGCCCCCGAACCCTTGATTTTTGGAGGTCTACTACCCCCGAACCCATGTTCGAGTATTGGCCCGGCCTCGACCCCCAGCGAGTATAGGTACAAAGTGTCCACTATATTTTAGTGTTAGCCCCACTAGAATAACATGGAAAATATTCAACATATTTCCAATATTGTTCCACTTGTTGAATACATTTTATAGAGGTAAAAAACTACCATTGTCAACTATGAAAGACAACCATGCCCATAGATCTTCTGCACCAAAAATATTTTTTAGCATGTACAACCTTTGTTAATGAATCAATAGTATTCTTCTCTGTATCAAATTTCTCCAATATCACCTGGTTATCTTCAACCATCTCTCTCACAAAATGGTACTTGATATCAATATGTTTTGACCGATCATGAAAACCAAGATTATTGGCCAAAAATATTGCACTTTGACTACCATTGTTAATTCTCATAGCCTTATGTTTAAGACCAACTATTGAACACAACCTTTGTAGCCACATTGCTTCTTTGTAGGTATGAGTTGTTGCAATGTACTATGCTTCTGTAGTGGATAAAGCAATAATTGATTACTTTCTACTCATCCAACTTACTACCCCTCCAAACAGCCTAAACACATAAGAACTAGTGGATATTCTCTTATGAAGATATCCATCCCAGTCAGCATCCACAAACCCTTGTAGATTTACAATATCATTTCCTCCAAAATTCCCTCCATAACAGATAGCATAATTTGTAGTTCCACATAAGTATCTGAAGATCCTCTTCATAGCAGTCCAATGTTCATTTCCTATATTTGGCATATATATGCTAACTACTCCCATTGCATGTGCAATATTAGGTCTAATATATACCATTACATACATCAGACTACCCATAATACTAGCATAAAGAACATGATCCATTTCTTCAATTTCCTCATCTATTTTAGGACACAGTTCAACATATAACTTTTGACCAACCAGATATGGAGTACGTACTAGTTTACAATCATGGATCCTAAAATTTTGTGGTATCAAATCAACATATTTCATTTGATTTAACCACAAATTTCTATTTTCATGATTCCTTATTATTTCCATACCCAAAATAAATTTTGTAGCACACAAATCCTTTATGTCAAACTCAGAAGATAACTGAGATTTTAGTAACTTTATCATCTCCTTATTGTTACCAATTAGCAACATGTCATCCATATACAATAAAATGATAAAAAAATTATTACCTTCCTTTTTGAAATATACATATGGATCTTCTTTGCTTTTTCCAAGCCCAAGTGTCAAGACAAAACTATCAAATTTTTGGTTCCACATCCTTGGAAACTTCTTCAACCCATAAATAGACTTCTTTAGCTTGCATACTAGGTCCTCCTTACATTTTACCTTAAAGCATTCTAGTTGTGACATATATATATTCATCAATTTCACCATGTAGAAAAGTTGTCTTTACATCCATCTATTATATTTCAGAATCAAAAGTAGTAGAAATAGACAACATAAATCTGATTGAAGTTAGTTTAGACACAGGAGAAAAAATCTCACCAAAGTCAATTCCCTCAACTTGAGAAAATCCTTTTGCTACCAAGTGAGCCTTGTACTTCTCCAAATTTCCTTCTACATTGTACTTCTTATTGAATAACCACTTACAACTAACAAGTTTTTTGTTAGGATGTAATTTCACCAAGTCCCATGTCTTATTTTTATCCAAGGACTTCATTTATTCTTCCATAGTCATTTTCCAAGACTTATTCTCACTTGAATAAAGTGTCTCCTTTACAGTCTTGGGTTCTTCATCAGTAACTGATAAATTAAATGCAAAATAAAAATTTGAAGGACTATACCTATCTGGAAGTTTTCTCTCTTGATGTGATCTCTTCAAAATTAGAATTCTAGGTTCTGCATCTTCAACTTCCTCCTCACCTTCTTCCTCTGAATATTCCTCTTCAGAATCTCTTTGTAATTCATGTTTTACCATAGGTTCTTTCTCCTATTCCAATTTTACCTACACTATTTCTGGTTCTTTGCTTGGTTTCATTTTCTATTTTAAAACCCCTTTTATTTCTCTAAAAATCACATTACGACTATAACAATCTTCTATATTTCTAGGTTCTACAACTTATATCCCTTAAAACTAGTACAATAATCCACAAATATGTATTTTTTAGATTTATAGTCTAGATTAGTAATTTTCTCTTTTGGGACATACATATAAGCATCACAACCAAAAACCCTTAGATATATGAGAAAGGGTTTCTTACCAATCCATACTTCCTATGGAGTCTTATCCATCAAATATGAGGTAGAAGATCTATTGATGAGATATCATGTTATTAACACAACTTCTACTTAGAATATCTTTTCTAATCCTGCACCACTTAGCATGCTTCTAGACTTGTTCATCAATGTCCCGTTCATTCGTTCTATAACCCCATTATGTTGTGGAGTATATGAAGTTTTTCTCTACCTTTATATTCCATAGTCTTTGAAAAAATACTCAAGTTCATTACAGTAATACTCATCACCATTATCACTTCTCAAAACCTTTATATTTTTCTCTATATGATTTTATACAAGAGCCTTAAACTCTTTAAATTTATTAAAAACCTCATATTTGTTTCATAGAAAATATACCCAAGTCTTTCTTGAGAAGTCATCTATAAATGTAACAAAATATATAGATTTACCTAATGATGGTACTTTTGTAGGTCCAAACACATCACTATGAACTAGATGTAGAATTCCTTTAGACCTTGTAGCACTACTTGGAAACTTGACTCTAGTTTGTTTTCCAAAAATACAGTACTCACAAAAATCAAAATTTAATGGGCAATCATAAAGTCCTTTAGCCATACCTTTCATTTTCAATGTTTGAAGTCCTTTCTCACAAATATACCCCATGCATTGATGCCACAATATTGTCTTCACTGTAGGAATACTCAAAGCCATTTTAGCCGTATTATTTTCCTGTACAACTGAAGAGTTATTGCAATTAATACTTACAGTGCTAGCCTCAAGTCTAAACAAATTTTCTATGTGAACTCCTCTTGCCAACACCAAGGATCCATAGACCATCTTGTAACTATCCTTATTGAATACCACATTCACACCTACATCATTCATCTTACTCATAGATATCATATTCCTTGCCAAACCCGAAATATGCAACACACCAGGAAGGATTTTAATTCTTCCATATTTTAGCATCAACTTGACTCTTCCTTGACCTATTATTTTATATGTCTAATTATCTCCCAAGAAGATTTTAACTCCATCTATATTTTCATATTCACAACACCCCTCCCTATGAGGAGTCATATGAAAAGAAGCAGCTAAGTCAATCAACCACGAGTCATCACATTCACTTAAGCATGTTGCAACTAAGAATAAGTCCCCTAAATCTTCATTTGTTGGATTCATTTTTGTAGAAGTTCCTTCATTAGATGATCAATTATTATCAATATTTTTAGATTTATAGTCTCTTTTATAATGCCCTGCTTTACAATAATTCCAAAATTTCTTCTTTTTTAGAGCAACACATTTACCCCTAGATATTCATTTTTTTTCTCTTAATTTCTTTTTGGTTCTTTCTTGAGAACGACCTCTCACAAACAAGGCTTCCTTTTAATGATAATCATCAAAATATTTTTATCTCACCTCCTAAGACATCAAAATTTCTACTATATCCTTTACTTTCAATGTAGATGTAGTGTTGGTGATAGCTATAACAAGGTTATCCCATGAATCAGGTAATGAACAAAGTAAAGTAATACACTTTTCCTCATATATTTTTACTTCTATAGAGGTTAATATACTTACCATAATATTAAAAGTATTCAGATGTTCAACCACTGAGTCACCATCATTCATTCAAAGCAAATACAACTTCTTTCGAAGAAAGAGTTTATTTACCAGTGACTTTTTTTGATATAATGTTCCCAGCTTCTCCCATAACAACTTTACCATGGTATTTGTAGATACATTCAACAATACAAAATTAGATAAGCATAATCTAATAGAGCTCCTTGCCTTCCTATCAATTTTCAACCAATACTCATCTATCATCGATGTTGTTTTTCTTCCTAAGACTGCAAGCCCCTAATATCTATCAACCAACAGATCCTCCATCTTTATTTTCCATAGATCAAAATTTTATCCATTAAATTTTTCAATCTCTATTCATGTGCTTCTCATATTTATCCTTTTCCTGGATCCTTTCTCGTATGGATCTCACTCAAGAATTAATTTATCACAGGGTTGAAACCCTTACTCCTTGAACAAAGCTAAAACCTAGCTCTGATACCAAATGAAGAGAAATAAAGAGCCCCAATAAACTAAAACTAGAAAAGAAGTAATTGTAGATTCGAAGGAAAAGATAGCATATTCATACATTACACAATATTTATCTTGGAAACCCTCAATCGGGAAAAAACCAACAAAATATTATCTTATTATTGCATTAACTTGATCGTATCCAATACAATAATATTCTCCTCTGTCTCTACAAATACTAATGTAAGTGTGATATATATAATAAAGGCACATGCACAGATTTTTACAATATCATGGTTGAAAAGCATGGGTTCAAATATAATAACCCTAAAAGTCCATATGAGTCTAAAAATAACTTCAACCCTAAAATTTTTGGTCAGGAGCTGCCATCCTTGGACCCCTAATTTTTGGAGGGCTACTATCCCTGAACCCCTATTCAAGTCCTGACTCGACCCCGAACCTCGACGACTATAGGTACAAAGTGTCTAGTACCTTTTAGTATTAGCCCCGCTAAAATAACATGGAAAATATTCAACATATTTCCAACACATATAACTCCCTACTTCTAAACTTGACACATCACTCACATAACTCATACTTACTAAAAATATACCTCACACACTTATTTACATGACACATACTCATAGTTTTAGAACTTAACACATACTATGAAATCAAATATAAAACACACACCCTAATATAAATATTTACAAGGTACTAAATAATGTAATACCTCCAATATTATTCATAAATTTTAGTAGTTATAAACTTATAATATCCTTCCTATTGACCAATTTATAGCTAAATACTTAGAATTATCCCTAGTACTAGAGGTTAAGGAGGAATTCACAGAGCAAAAATACTTATGGGTCAAAGATAAGGTAGTCACTATTAAATTTAATAGGTCTTTACCAAGGGCTTTAGTTCTGAGAACATGGATTGATAGGATATGGAAGTCTCTAGGATTGATTCTATCCTTTCTTCCTAGACATTTTATATTATAGAGAGGAAAGAGATAAAATCCTAAAAGAAATTCCTTGGTTTATAGGAAGTTCAAGACTCTTCCTTACTCATTGGTATGAAGGATTTGCACCTAAAAATATAAATCTATCTCTAATACTAGTCTAGATTAGGATGTATGGGTTGCCCATTAATTTTTGAAAATGGATACCTTCAAGGCACCACTCTAGATTTTTTTTTGAGATTTTATAAACTATAAAATATGGAGTCTGGCTATTTATTCCCAAATATTGGTCATGATTGATATTATTAAACCATTACTAGAATCAATCATTATTAAGTGTTGGGGTAAGTTGTGGACACAAACCATGGGTGGATTATAAAAATATATCTCTTAGATGTAGAATATCTCACGAGGTGGGACATATTGAGATATCATGCCCTAAGAAGAGTCTAATAGAAAAATATGTAGGAAAACTAGAAGAGAAACTTACTAATGGATACTAATAAGGATGTATTTTCAATTCCAAAAAATAGGTCCAAAAAAATAAAAGTAAATAAGCAATGGAGACCAGTAAGTAAGGATATTAGAAGAAACACTAATTCTTTTGAGGTATTAGCCTATGAATAAAAATTATATCAAAGCATAGAGGGTATGGTACAACAAGATTAAAATATTAACAATTAGCAAGGAACCATATACCTAGTCTAAACCAAATTTAGGTATGAACATTCATGCTAAACATAAGAAATATGCTTTATCAAATTTTTAAGACTCTCTTGAAGTACCATGCACCATTAAAAAAAAAATAAAGTGGTAGAGAAAACACAATATTAGATGTTATTACCTCTACCATTAACAAAAAATACCAAAAAATTATTAGGACAAGAAAAACATTTCCTTAGTAGAGCTAGGAGAGGATAAAGACAATGAAAATGAAATTTCTAAAAGAATATTAAGGAATATAATAATAATACCTACCCAAAATACTAACAAGGAAAAAAGAGGAAAACCTTCAAATTATCAAGTGAGAGCTAGGTGAAGAACACAAGCTTATACTGAGAGGGGGGGTGAAAAGTATAACACCCACTTTTTCCTTTATTTCCAAACTAATATCAATTAGTGTCCTTAATTGCAATAACCAAATATAGTAGTGTGCATTAATAACATAGATAGCAATAGTAAGCAAGAGCACAAATCACCATGCACAATTGAGACACAAGATTTAACGTGGTTCTCCCAATGTGGGGTAGTCCACAAGATAATATCTTATAATATTTCACAAAGAAATAGGGATCCTTATCCCAATAAAAATGATTACTTTGATATGCTCAAAGCTAGGATATCCACTAATATGCTCAGGTGGGCAATCCATTAATATGTTCAGCAAGGCAATCCATTGATCTGTTCAACTAGGCATTCCACTGATCTTCTCATCTAGGCAATCCTGATCTACTCAGGTGGGCAATACACTGATCTACTCAGCTAGGAAATCCTAATCTGCTCAAGTAGGAAATCCACTGATTTGTTTAGGTAGGAAATCCACTAATCTTCTTAGTAAGGTAATCCACTAATATACTCATTTAGGCAATCCTGATACGCTTTAGCAAACTCACCAAGAACCTGCTCAAAATCTGCTCTAGCAAGTTCACCAAGAACCTGTTCAAAATATGCTCCAACAAGCTCACTAAGAACTTGCTCAAATATACTCCAGCAAGCTCACCAAGAACTTGCTCAAATCTACTCAGCAAGCTCACCAAGAACTTGCTCAAATATGCTTTAGCAAGCTCACCAAGAACTTGCTCAAAATATGCTCAACAAGCTCATAAAGAACTTGCTTAAATTTGTCTAGAAATATGTCCCAAAAGCCTTCTCAAAGGATCAATCAATCATGCACAAACACTGCCTCAAATCTATCCAAAAATATGTACCAAAAGCCTTCTCAAAGGCTCAATCAATCATGCATAAAAGCTACCTCAAATCTGTCCAAAAATTTGTCCCAAAAACCTTCACAAAGGTTCAATCAATCATGCTTAAGTAGCACTCAAATATCATCCACAAATCTATGAAGGCAAGGCTCAATGATGAAATCAACAATAAATGGCAATGCACTCTTCAATGGATTACAAAAATGATCCACAATGATATCAACTCAAATCAATATCAACTCAACTCAAATATTATAGAAGCATAAAGAGAATTGTTAGAGACTTAATATGTTCTATTCACAAACTTAATTTCTTTCTCAACTCAAACTCAACTAAAATCAGAATATAGAATAGTTTTTTTTCATGGAACTTGAACAACCACTTGACACAATCACCTAACTAGGCTCAAACAACTCTAATCAACCAATCACCAAAAGGAACAACTTTTTCTCACAAACCCTAGTTCAAACATGAATCAATCAACTCAAAATATTTCCAACAATGCTCAACCACAAATCTCACATAACAATGATACTCATGTTCTCCTCTAACTCAAGTTCAAGTTCTTTGTACAATCAATGGGCTTCAACAACAATGCTTATAAAATAAGGTTTAATCACAACTATCAAACTAGAAAACCTTGAAGCATTCAAACAACCACTTTCGAAAAGGAAACCACAATCAATCCTTTTCACTCCAATGATATTTCAGAAATCAACCACCATAAACAAATTCAATGGAGAATATTGCTCATACCTTTTTGATGACTTATTAGTTGTCCACTAAATCTGCCACACTCAACAAAATTTCTTTTTCAAATTTAAATAAGGGTTATATATCTTGATTAATAACACAACAAAAATATCCAAATAACACCTTATTACCACTACTCAATAAAATACACCATGTCCCCTCATGAAAGAATTAATCCCCTTTGAAAAAGAACAAAGCAACCTTCACTTTTTAACCCTTTTACAAAATCAGAAATATCTCTTTATACACACCTTATTTCTCCCTCTAAGCAAGTTAATCAAATAGCCCTCGAAATAAGCTTTCCAACAATATATAATATGATATACTTCCAAAAATAAAATCACTAGAAATCTCTCTTTTTCTTAAAGTGTATCACAACCCTTATTTCTCCTAGGGCAACTTTAGAAAAATAAAATATTAAAAATATTACTTTGCATTTGTCCTTGATGGGATTCGATACCTCAATGCCTCCTTGCTCAACACCTTAACCATGGCAAAGCTGTCGCACGAGCTATGGGCTCGTTTGGGAGGGAAAGGCACCACGTGCTTCAAAACACTCCTCCCTCTCACACAAACCAAAAATGCTTCACGTGCTCTTTCTTCCAATGTCTTCTAACACAGCCAAGGGGATTCGAAACCTTAATGCTCATTCTGCCACTTTCCTTAGCCAAAACCCAATTTCCAATGCATCACACTACCAAAGGTGACTAGGGTTTCACATGCCATCCGATTTATTGCTCGCTTCCATCACTTAACCCTCTTTTGCACGAGCTCTTTTCTCTTTCCAACAGTCACATTAATTCATGAGTGCAAGTTTCAGATAAATAAACCTTAGGCATCCTTTTATATAGTTTTCTCCCTTATATTCGATGATGTTGGCAGATTACTTTTATTTTTAATTTTAAAATTAAAATTAAAATTTTAAATAATTTAAAATTTAAACTAAATATTTAAAATTAAATTTCTCCATCATCGGGGCACCTTTTTTGATGAAACGAAAAGCCAACTTGGTTTTTAAGAAAAACCCATTTCAAATATGCAATCCATGGTTTTAAATAAAACCTTTTATTTCGCATGCCTTTGTTTTCACAAAAAAAACCTGTATATATCCATGCTCTCCAAAATATCATAAATGATTATTTATGAAGTGCTTTTGCCACCAAAACTCAATGTGATCCATGTGACATCAATGATCCATGTGACATCAATGACAATATAAAATAACTCAAATTGCCAAAAATCTCCCCCTTTGTCATTGATGGCAACACCTCTAATGAAAATCACCACAATCACTACAAAAACCATCTCTGAGAGTCAAAGATGCTCTGCCTTACTCAATACTCTCTATGGAGGCTGATCCCCCTAACTCAATGCTCTCTTTGGAGGCTGATCCTCTAATTCAATGATCTATTTGGAGGCTGCTCCCCCTAACTCAATGCTCTCCCCTTACTCAAATATATCCTTGTTTGACATCAATGGCAAAAGGGACACCTATGGGGCTAAAAGATATGACTCTTAAGCTTATCCCCATCACCACCTTCTCTCTTGAGGTGATTATTGAGGTGATTAATTTTGTGGTGGGAGTACTTTTACTCCCAAATTACATTATTTCTTTCCTCTATCAACTTCCTTCCATATTTTTCTGATATCCTTTTATTGATGAGTTATTTGATCTTATTGTCTAGAACCTATTTGACCTTATTGCATTGAAATTGCTTGACCTTCTTATCTTGAACTTGTTTGGAATTGAGTCCTATACCATTTTGAAATATGTACAAAGTTATTGCAATTAAAACACTTGATATTGTAGCCTTTGGACGGTGCCCATATCCTGAATTCTTTCTTAAAATAATTTCCATATCCATTACTTTCCTGAACCCTGTATTGTGAAGTTTTGTTTTCATAATCATTATGACCATGACTTCTGAATTGTGTAGCTCTAAAACCAAAACCATGTTGCTCATTTTATTTTCACTGAGAATATCTATGACCAATACTGTTGCATAAGAAGCAATGTCCCTGAAAACCATACATTCTTCCTTTGAAGTTCCTTCTAGAAAAATAAAACTTTTTTGATCCATAGACCTTGTAGTGTATAGCCCTGTGTCCAAATCCATTACAATAAAAACAATGTCCTTGAAAATCCCTTTGTTCATGCCTTGGTTCCTCATACATTTCTTGACCATTATCCTTGTGATCATATTTGACTTGTGCATTGTATCCTTGAACCTTATTTGTAGTATCTAAATCCTCTTCCTTAATTTCTTCCTTGCTTTCCTTTTCAAGAATTTCTTTTCCTCTTGAACATGATTCACCTATCTCAAAACAAGATCCAAACTGGATGTTTGGAGCCATAGGAACTTTGGATCTTTCTTCATAAATCTTAGGTGATTCCTTGCTTTCATCTTTTATAACTTCATTTCCTTTTGAGTGTGATTCCCCAAGCCTAAAATATGATACCTTTGGTGCTTTGGAACCTTCCTCTTATTTCTCTTCATTTGTGTCAAATAGCAAATTGGCACACATATCTATTGTAGCACCCTAAAATTGGCGCAGTAAAATTGGAATAATTACATTCACCTTAGTAAATAAATTTAAATTCAAATTTAACCTCCCAAACCATCCGTTAACCGTCGAGAAACCCGTTTCCTCTTTTTTTGTGCCATTTTTAGCAGTTGTTTTGACCATTTGACGATATCGTCTCCGATCAGACGATATCGCCCCAGATTTGATGATTTCGTCTGGACTAGAATGTCCAGACGATTTTGTCGTAAAACTAAATTTGCATAGTTGGAATCCGTTCCAACGGGTCTCCAATCCGGGCATAAGCGTGTCTGCGTCGTTGGGACCCTTCCCCCATTGGAGATCTCCCAAATTGGGATGATCTCCAACCTCCCAACAACTATCCTATGCCTATTTAACTCTAAAACTTTTCCTTCCCCAACCCCTGGCTGAATTTTTATGTAAATCAACTCCCTATGCGCTAAAACACTTCAAATTTGCTCTTGCACTAGTCTTATATTAATTTTATTGTAGGTACACCATCGGTTTTCAGTCGGAGCCAGCATCTATCGTAGCCGACGAACCTGTCAAGATCGGAGGCGATCTCATCAAATTCGGGACGATCTCGTTCTAATGCGAGACGATTTCGACTGCAGCACACATCGAGGAAATCAGTTCCTGGAGTTTGCTCTTCTTTCTCTTTTCTCTATCATTTTATGCTATAAATTAGATTGTCTATTCAGTTTTTATACTATATTGCATCTGGAGTTCACCCATTTTGTCTAGTTTGCATATTAAGATCATATTCTGCTTTCTGAACACATTGATTTGCATTTACTTTTGTTCTTGTATATTGTTCAATACTCATATTATTTTTTCATATAGTTTGCCCTCGTTTACAAAATAGAATTTCTTGTATTTCGCATCTCGTTTGCTGTTTTGCAGGTCTCTGATGAATTCGTCTGACGAATTCGTCAGATTGCAGACGATCCTGTTAGTTTAGATGATTTTATCAAATTGAAGGTGATCCTGTTGAATTGCAGATGATCCAGACTGCTACAAGTAATCAAAAAATTCATTAGACTTCCGGATCAGGTAATATTCATTGGCCTCCTACAAATTCTCTATTTCTACTTTCTTTTCTGTTTCACTGTATTCATTTAAATTGCATTTTCATGTAGTTTAAGTTAGAATCATTCGGCCAAACCTAGGATGAATGTTTAAAAATAAAACGAACTCATCAAAACTCATTCCCAAAACCTAGGCGTGGAAACTGTCGCCAAATGTTTCTTGGTGAACCCACCATCCGTCAAAAAATCACCATAATGCACCTCCCTTGAGAGGCGGGACCTTCGCAAAGTCCTCTCATCCGAGGTACCGCATCATCCTTTTCCCATCCTCCTTCCGGGTGCGGATCCAATAGCCTGAAGGTAGGGGTGCGAAAAATTTGGAGCGATACATTTTGGTGAACCCGACGTGAAATGCATCATAACCTTTTGAAAACAAAAGCAAAAAGAAAAAAAAAAAAAAAAAAAAAATTAGAACAACTAAAACTTAGATGCATTTTAAAACATTTAAGGTTCAAAATCATGTTTAGATGGTAGCTCCTAAAAAGAGGTTAGCAGTTACTATAAACGTAGTAAACCAATTAGCAGCCATAGAAGTTAATTCTATCATTAGTATCCCTGAAACAAGTAGAAATCAATCCTTGTGGGACGAGCTTATCAGAAGACTTAGTATCATTTCATCTAGGTCCACACAACTTAAACAAATTAAGAGGCTAGTCTTGGATAGAATCCTGGATCCTCATCAATTAGTGTTCTATCATGAACTTGCGAGAGCTTGCCATAGATGGCTAGCCTATAGGAGAGCTTTAGTATCTTCAGAGTTGTTCAGCTTCGAGGAATACCTCGAGAATGCAGACATTGTACACCGATTCCTAGGCATTGTAGAGGACCAAGAAGTTGTTCTCACAGATAGGGAAATATGGAATAGAGTTCCGTGAGCTGTTCTATATCGAGAGTATTGCCATGAGCTTTACTTTTATCAACCAGCATCTGAAACAGACAATATCACCATAGCCCTTTTCATCAAATTCTTAAAAGAAAACTTTCAATTTGAAGAAGAACATTTCATGACCCCTGAACATCTTGAACCTATTAATGATATCCATAAGTTATTCATAGAAGATTAGTTCATCTACTTTCAGCCTTATTATTATTGTGTGCATTTATTGTTTCATTTGCTGTCTTTATTATATTGTTTCAAAGAAAAACTAAAAAACTAAAAATCAAAAAAAAAAATCAAAGAACATAGTAAAAAAACTTAAAAATTTCATTTACAATATTGCATTAGGTATATATAAATATATACCTTTTAATTTGTTGCATATATATATATATATATATAAATATATATATATTTGCTGAAATCAAAACTTAGCACCATGACTAAACTTAGGAATGGTAAAGAAATTTTAGGAGAAGGAGAAGATTGGCTACAAAATACAACTGAAAACCCAAATGTCCTTCTTGGAGATACAAATCCGGAAGGTGATACTCTAGGAAAATCAGATGAAGACTTATGTGAAGATAAGGAACAAGAAGGAAGTGTTAAAGAATCTTCATCCCCTAGAATAGCTCCAAATGGAGGCATCACTTTTGACAACGCAGAACATTTTCAAAAATTTCTTAATCAAAATATCGACGTCCTTAATGTGGCAGTCCGTATTGATAAAGGGGAAATTAGTGATGCTCAAACAACCTTAGAACGGGCGCTTGATATGCAAACTAATCCCTTGTCTTTCATTGATCAAGAAAGTGATAAGGGTGGACCATCTAATGCGAATATGGTCACTATAGCCCAAGCCATGACCAAACAACAGGTCACCCAACCTCCTAAGCAACTTTTTACTCAACCTAAAATCACTCCCGCACAAAAGAAAATTCCCTTCACTACTTCCTTCCTCCAAACTATTGAGCAAAATGCTTTAAATAGACAAAAATCTAAAACAAAGCCAAATACAAACTTTCAACAATCTACAATACAACACAATCCAACTTCAAAACTCCTCCATAATATTTTTCCTACCAATGTTTTACACAATAGTAACATGGCATCTAATCTGCATGTTCCTCCATCCTATGCCCATAACACTTATGGCAATGCCCCACCGAATCAATATGGGGGGCAAACTAGTAGTTTGGAAGCTATGGTGAAACAATTGGCTTCATGTATGGACCAGATAGATCCCTATCGTCCCTCGTATAATTATCAAGAGATTTTTAGCCAACCATTGGATCCCATAGTGGTAGCTCAACCATACCCTAAACATTTTCCCATGCCTGTCTTGCCTATCTATAAAGGAACCGAAGATCCCATAGAACATCTTTGCATGTTTAGGATAGCATGTCACGACATATCGCATGACGACTTGCTATTACTAAAAATGTTCCCCAAAAGTTTAGGTGGAATGGCGTTAGAGTGGTATTATCAATTGCCCACTCATTCCTTAAGAAACTTTGAAGAAACAAGTGAGTCATTTGTTCATCAATTTAGTGCCTACATCGAGAGGCATGTAACTATTAAAGACCTATACAATTTAAAACAAGATAAAGACGAATGTTTTGCTGATTTCTTAGCAAGATGGAGACAATTGACAGGAAAACTGCACTTTGTGCTACCCTATAGGGAAATGTTAGACATTTTCATTAACAATTTACAAGAACAACTTTCTTATGAACTATCAATAACTACTTTGACTACCTTCGATCAAGCTATAGACTTAGCTCGAAGAGTAGAAGATGCCCTCATTAGGAGAGGCCAACTTAGAAAGAAGGATGATGAGAAAACATCTAGAAATCAATATAAAAACAAACGGGTTGTCGGTGATGGAGTCACTGACAGCAGAAATGTTGCTAATGTCAATGCAACAAAAAAAACAAAAAAATTCATCTTGAAACCTCCTGATAAGCCTCCTCGAGAGTTCACTAGATTAAACCAACCTTTATCAACTATTTTACCTCAACTTATTGAAAGAGGTTTAATCCAACTGCCAGCTATCCAGGAACCTGACCCAAGCATACCTGGATATAGAGCTGATTTGCACTATGATTTTCATAGAGGTCCTGGACATTCTACCAACGCTTGTAAGAGATTGAAACATAAAATACAAGATTTGATTGACAATAATGAAATGGAAGTGCAAGCCTTCCAACCTAAACAAAACCCTCCTAATAATACTCAAAATACTATTCCCCAAAATCAAAATCAGAATGCCAATCAAACTTTAGACATATTTCAACACCCTTTACCAAGACATGGTAAAGAGGTAGCTAATCAAATTGAACATCACAATGTTCCCCCTCCTACCCGATATGTAGGAACCATTAGCGGGCAATTACCTATTCAGGACTCTCACACATTCGACACAACCTTATCCCTAGTTACAACCAGGCCCTTACATAATTTTCAAACTTCTGATTCTAGCGATATAGAGTCAGATAGTGAAAGTGAAGTAGACACCATTCAATCGAATAGTTCTGAAAACGTATAAGATCCTATTCAACCTATCACAGATGCTAATGTTCTAGAAGAACCATTTCCCAGAAGAGTCACTACTCGACCTTCTTATAATGAAGTCCTTCCTTATGAACAAGCCATAAACTCTCAACCGAGACCGTTTCAACATCGTCACTATAACATTGTAGGTACCATCGGAGTCGTCACACGACAACAAGCTCAAAATCCCCAACAAGAACCAAACCAGAACAATGGACCAGCTCCATTTGTTCTGAAAAATCCTAATAAAGGAAATAATGCTCCTATTGTTCAACCTAAACCCCCTTACAGCATTAATGAACAGTTGTCTAATACCACCGCCAGAATCTCCCTTTTAGATTTATTAAGATCCTCTCCCACCCATAGGGATGAATTGATGCTTACTTTGAGCCAGATGATGGTACCTCAAAACATCCAACCTGAAGCTATGGCCAATACTATCATCACACGAGAGATTGATTGTATTGACTTTCGGGATAAATATGTCCCACAACACAGTTTACACAAGGATAATCCCTTGTATATTACAACTTTAATTGGGGATGTAGCTGTCAAACGAGTCCTGATTGATAATGGCTCATCTCTAAACATCTGCACCTTTGAATTCTACCAACGATTTGGTTTTAGAAGTGATGAAATGAAGAAGACTGATATGATTATCAAAGCCTTTAATGACGAAACACAAGAAACGTGTGGAGTCATTACCCTCCCATTGCAAGTTGGTCCTAGAACCCTTGAGACAACTGTGTTTATTGTACATTGCCCAGCATCGTACAATATACTTTTGGGTCGCCCTTGGATTAACGCCATGTGAGTAGTCCCATCAACTTTACACCAATGTGTTAAGTTTGAGTTTAAAAATCAGTTGGTCACTATTCATGGTGACCCTAGACCTTTTGATATGTGTGCATTGGTAGAACCAGTTGGAGTGCAATTTTGCCCTACTCTGTCATCCACATATCCTAGTTCTTCTTCATCTAAAACTGTGAAATATAAACCCATCACTTCATATATTCCTCCTCCATTAACTTCATCTTCCCATATAGATCAACCACCTTCTAAACAAATTACTATAGAACTTCAAAAAGCTCTTAAAACTACAACCAATTTTTCAAGTTCTAATCCCATAAATTCAAAACCTATAGACACATCTATCATACCTTCCACATCTCAAGACATAGGTAATAAGCCTTCTACATCTTATGCCCTTTCTGATGATCTTTTACCGATTTATCTACAACCTTAATATCAGAAAAAATGAATGCTTTCATGCAAGATTCAAACCTTTTAAATCAATTGCCGCCATCTCATCATACTTTGGGCCTCCCACAACCTATGGGAAGTACTTACCAAGTCGGGAGTTACGCCTTCATTTACAAAGGATATGACTGGGGAAGAATCCCTCAGAATATCAAAACCCATCATGATGGATATGCTCGGTGCTATTTTACCAATGATTATATTAAAGCTAAACCCATGATGCTTAAAATGGGATATAAAGGGAAAGGCTTAGGACCTTTCCAAAATGGCATGAAAGAACCTTTCGAGGTAGAACCATGGCCTGCCCGATGTGGTGTGGGCCTATTACCTGGTAAGGGTCAACCTTTTCCTTTTGAGGATGATGATCATCTCATATGCTATCAAGACTATTTGGATAGACATGTTGATTTGCCTCTTAAAAATCTGTCATTTTCATGCAACATGCTATCCATAGCATACCCTGAAATGATTGTTGACCCCCAATGAAGAGTTGGAAGGAGATATCTTCCATGATGTCTCTGTTGAAGAGATATTGTACAACGAGTTTTATTTTGATGGTTCTATAACAACCATAGCTCAACTTGAGGCCACTGACCCTCAGAACGAATTATCTAAATTAAATTTACAAGAATTACAAGAGTTGGGCGTTTCACCCACCCCACCTAATTTTGAAAGAGATCTACACATGGAGGTAGAAAATGTCATTAAAATTAATATTGGAACTGAGGACAACCCTCACATAATCAACATTGGAGCAGAACTAAGTCAAGAAAAACAAAAACAATACATAGCATTTCTTAAAGAGTATGAAGATGTCTTCGCTTGGACATATGAAGATATGCCAGGTTTAGACCCTTCTGTAGTCATGCACCATCTAGTGGTCCATCCGGATGCTAAACTTGTTAAACAAAAACTTAGAAAAATGCATCCCAAAGTGGCTCTGCTATTCAAAGGGGAGTTAGAAAAACTCTTGAATGTTATCTTCATACAAGCTATTGATTATGCTGAATGGATCTCCAATGTAGTTCCAGTCACCAAGAAAGAAGCCACCAAAGTTAGGGTTTGCCAGATTTCAGAGATATTAACACTGCATGCCCTAAAGACGACTTTCCTCTTCCAAATATGGATCAAATTATTGACTTCACTGCTGGGAGTGGGATGATGTCCTTAATGGACGGATTCTCCGGCTATAATCAGATCAGGATAGCTCCTGAAGACCAGGCGAAAACAACCTTTATTACCCCCTGGGGTACCTTTTGCTGGAAAGTGATGCCATTTGGCTTAAAGAACGCCGGTGCAACTTATCAACGGGCTATGACCTACATTTTTCATGATATGATGCATGATATCCTACATGATTATGTAGATGATATTATAGCGCGCTCTATTATTGAAGATCATCATTTAGACGATTTAAGAAAAGTTTTTAATCGATTACGAGAATATCTCATTCGATTAAATCCAGCAAAATGTATATTCGGAGTTAAATCCGGCAAGTTATTAGGGGTTTTAGTTTCTTTACGTGGTATCAAAATTGACCCTCTCAAAATTGCGGCTATCACTGATATGCCCGCACCCACTAATATATCTGAATTACGAAGTTTACAAGGTAAACTTCAGGCTATCCGTCGCTTCATTGATAAGCTGGTGGACAAAACTGGTCCCTTTCTTAAACTCCTTAAGAAGGATGTCCGCTTTAATTGGGACACAGAATGCAGAGAAGTTTTTGAACTTCTCAAGCAATATGTCCTTAACCCTCCGGTGCTTTCACCGCCTAAATCTGATCGCCCATTTCTTCTATATATTTTTGCTTCAGATTCTGCCTTAGGAGCTATGTTAGCTCAGCTTGATGATGAAAAACGAGAACGTGCTAATTATTACATTAGCCGCACCTTCATCAGTTATGAAACCCGCTATACAATGTTAGAGAAGTTATGTCTAGCAGTCGTGTTTGCTATGCAAAAATTACGACATTACATGCTTAGCCAAAAAATGTATGTCATTGCCAAATATGATCCTTTAAGATATCTCATGAGTCGACCTTATTTATCGGGTCACACAACCAAGTGGGTTCTTGCTCTAAGCGAGTTTGATCTCACCTTCATAGGACAGAAGTCTGTTAAGGGTCAAATCATAGCAGATCAATTAGCTGCTGCACCCTTAGAGTCTACTTATCCCCTCATTATTGAGTTTCCTGATGAATGCCTTCAATTAGAGGCAGCCCTTGTTGAACAATGGTCCTTATACTTTGATGGAGCCCAATGCATGAGTGGGGCTGGTGCGGGTATTATTTTAATATCTCCGCAAAAACATCTTATTCCTCTGTCCTTCAAACTAACCTTTGCTTGCACCAACAATACTGCTGAGTATGAAGCTCTAATCCTTGGATTACGAGCTGCTTTAGTGCTTAAAATTAAAAACCTCTTAGTTTTTGGGGATTCCCAATTGGTTATAAACCAAATTAATGAAGTTTATCAGACCAAAAATGATAAACTTCGCCCATATAAGGCCTATGTTTTACAACTAATGGCCTTGTTTGATCAATTTACCTTGGAAGCCATTCCTCGAACTAGCAACCGTGTAGCTGATGCTATGGCCGCCACTGCATCTCTCTTACCCTTGGAGTTAGACGAGGAATATGCTACTATCATCATTTGTCGACTCCAGGAACCTGCTTCACATAAGTCATGCTTAGAGCCTTTGGATGTGTTTCTAATCAAGGAAACTACTCCTGAACTCTGGTATACAGACATATTTGATTTCCTCCAAAATGGGACTTTCCCTGCTAATTCTAATTGCAACCAGCGTCGGTTATTACATCGACGAGCAAGTCGATTTGTAATCATTGGCAATACTTTATATAGGAGATATTTTGAAGGTATCCTATTAAGATGTCTAAATTTAGAAGAGTCTAAATCAGCCTTGAGTGAAGCCCATGATGGATATTGTGGAGGACACTTTAATGGTAGCGTCATTGCTAAAAAGTTCCTTCGGATAGGATACTTTTGGCCTACCATGGAAATGGATGCACATGAATATGTGCGCCATTGTGACAAGTGTCAAAAACATGCTGACCTTGTCCATGCGCCTGCACAAGAGCTGCAGGCTATTTCTTCTCCTTGGCCCTTTTCTAAATGGGGCTTGGATATTATTGGTAAAATTAATCCTGTGTCTTCTGATGGACATAAGTTCATCATAACCGCCACTGAGTATTTCATGAAGTGGGTTGAAGCTATGCCTTTAGCTTCCTGCACTGGTTCACAGGTCTCTAAATTCATTTTTAATCAAATCATCTATAGGTTCAAAATTCCTGCAAATCTCATCTCTGACAATGGAACTCCGTTCAAAAATAAAGATGTTAAAAAATTATGTCAAAAATATAAGATTCAACATCGCTGGTCTACTCCCTATTATCCTCAGGGTAATGGTCAAGCAAAAGCTTCTAACAAAACTCTAATCAAAATTCTCAAAAGACTAGTCAATAAAGCGGCCGTGGTCGGCATATTCAATTATATCCGACCTTGTGGGCTTATCGAACTAGTGTTCGAACCCCCACGGGCACTTCACCATTTGTTTTGGTATATGGTGCCGAAGCAGTTTTTCCATTTGAATTGGAAGTTCCTTCTTTGGCTCTGCTACTTAAAGACACCGAAGTAGGAGATGAATATCATGCTGGCAGACTCAGTCAGCTGGAACTCCTAGATGAAAAATGCATCAATGCTTTAGAGCATCTCCGTGCATACCAAAACAAGCTTAAAAGAGCATATAATAAGAAATTTCATCATCGATCCTTTGAGATTGGTGACCTTGTTCTAAAAGAAAATAAAAAAAATACAAATGCAACCAAAGAACTTAAAGGTAAATTTGAGCCCAACTGGCTCGGACCGTACATCATTACTACAAAATTTGAATCAAGAGCGTATAAATTATCTACCTTAGATGGTAAAGAACTTAAAGAACCCATGAATATTTTACATCTCAAACGTTATTATGCATAAATTTGGTCATTTCATCCATGTATATATTTGTTCAAAATCATTATCGTGTATTTCTTTCAATTTATTCAAAAAACCTCAAAAACATTCATAAAATCTTCAAAAATCTTCAAAAATATTTATTGCATTTCTTTAAAGCACTTGTAAAGTTCCTTTTGCTCCAAAACAAAAATCAACATAAAAATCCAAAAACAGCTATATGCTTGACTCTTTCGAAACCAAAACAATATACAGAATAAAGAGAGAGTCAAAATTCTCAAAACTTTCTCAAAATCATTATTTTCTTACAATTATTGCAATTCTATGTTTCAACTTATTTTGGATAAAACTAGCATTTATTTGGCATCCCTCACTTGCACACTCACACAATAAATATCTTGATTTTATCTGGCATGATTACTAATCTCTCTTATACCAAAGTTCACAAAATTCAATTAAATAAAGTTTGAGCATAGAGAATTGATCTTGTTATTTACTTAAACCAAGCACATCTTTTCACAATAAAATGATTATATTTGTAATTTCCATGTTTTGCTACATAGTAGAACTGATTTCTTGAGTGAAAAGTTTCCCTTGCTATCCTATCATGCACATGGTCTAGAATCTTTGAGAATTGGCAAAAGGACAAGCTCACCCCTACCCAGAATAAAAATCCCTTGCTCTACAACTAATCTGAGCAAGTATCCCTAGAAAAAGAAAAAGAAAAGAAAAATTCAAGAAAAAGAGAAAAGAAAAATGTTATGTCAACAATGTTCCAAGCATTATCAAGCAAAAGAAATACAAAAAGAAAAATAAGCAAAGTTCAAAAGAAAGCAAGAAAAGCAATAAAATCCCTTTCCCTACCCTTTGAAAAGAAATGAAGGGTGAATGAGCTTGAATCCCTGGAATTCTCAATTATTCGAAATCGTGAGGTAAGCCCCATAACAGGTGGTTTGTGCCCAACTCGCTTGGCCTTGGGTAACTCCTAGCGTGGTGATATGTTTGTCACATTAGCGACCTTCTTTTGTATAGAACTATGTCCGCTTATGGATTAGCTAGCTCTTGATAATCCGATCTACATAGTAGCCTAGTATGGTTATATGCATCTACATCAAGGTTAATGAACACTTATTTGGTTTCTTCAAATCACTTGTATCATAGTATCTTGCTCAAAACTGGTAAATAAACAATGCAATTGCACACACATTTGTATTTGAGAGATTTTTTCTATCATTATGATAAATCAAGATTGGCAATGAATTCACTTATGCACATGGGATTCCTTATAAATCTAACTTTTTGTCTTCAAAATACTTTGAAATATTATTTTTGCAAACTTGTTTGGAATAAACCAAGTACAATTATTTACCACAAAGATAACTATATAATAGAAAAAATCAAAAATTTCAATCAAAACATATCATATATATCTTATCGACTTTCGTGACGATGGCATAGTTCCAAAACCAAAATGGGAATTTTATGCTTAGCGCAAGTCCTCATTGTCATATTTTCTGTTCATCAAAAATTAATCATGCAATAAAACTATCCTTTCTTTGATCTTTGCGATGATGGTATAAGTCTATACCTACATATTCTATGCCTAGCGCAAACCATTGTAACAATTTTATTTCCTGATTTATCAAAGATCATACAAAACATATGACTTCATTTTACACAAATTATGCTTTTGCGAAAGCAAATACATTTTTACTATGTTATGTCATTATGTCACCTTTGCATTTTGCAATGATAGTATAATTCTTAAGGAATTATTCACAAATTTTATCACACTTAAGAATTTATGCCTAGCAAAAATCATTTCACAATATTTCATGCATAATATTTTTTATGGAAATCTGAAAGCAAACCATCATCATCATCATTTGCATCATCACAACAAAGTCTTAAGACAGTCTCTTAAGCACTCTTTTCTTTTAGCAATATTTCTATCCTAGGACTAGCTTGACGACCGAGTGAGCAGCGACTCCATGAAATGGTCTATAATAGCGACAATGTCCTTTGAAATTATTGTTAGAAATCTCTTTTTATTTTTATCACATTTTACCAATCAATTTGTTACATCAGATTATTTCATTTAAAATATTTAAAGAATGACATCCAAGTTATAATATTTTCCAAAATGACATAATTACATGAATCATCAATAAAATCATTACATCAATCAACTCAATCAATCAATCAAACATAAAAAGCATCATAAGCATCACATAAGACAAGTCATATGATCAAAAATATCTCATCTATATATATCAACAGAATATATACATCATCAACACTGGATTGGTATGCCACAATATGTACCTCGGCATACTCAATCCTCTATCAATACAAGTATAATACAATATCAGTGGCAGTATCCCACCCTCTAGCCTCGAGAGCCTCTAGAGCTCTTGGCCTCATCTCCTCCCCTGCCCTACGGAGGACGAGGTGGTCCCATCGCAGTATGTGTGGTATTGCGAGTCCTCGTCATCGACTAGGATGAGCTCCTCGTTGACCCTGTCCTGATAGGATCTGCTATGGCAGGTGGAACTTGTATCCTCTGGCCCTCTGGCACCGCCTGGTAGTATAGCGCCTGATAGAATATGGTCTGAGAAATTGACCGCATCAGCTCCTAAGTGCTCACCCCTTCGCCTCGTGCTCTGAGATGAGCATTCTTGTCTCGTAGCTGCGACACCTCAGCCTGGTGCTGTGCAGCTGCATCCTGTAATGTCTGCACCTGAGCTCGTAGATGATCTCTCTCTACCCGAAGAGTAGCCATATCGCTACTCTCGCCAATGTCCACACCCTTGCCCTTATCAGGCGATGGTGGCCTCTGTGGAGATGGGGGTCTCGCCTCCCTCCTCTCCCTCTCCCTCTGTCATGGCCTCTCTTGTGCCTGTGGCCTCCTTCGCTCTCCTCTACCATGACCCCGGGCTGCCTCTACCGCTGCCTGGTGCCACCTCCCTATCTGATGCACAACTGCATGGATCGATCCCTGAACCCTCGTCATCCGAGGAGGGAAGATGCCTGTGTACCAGGCATCGTAGCCATCGGCTACCCTGCGTCGTCCCCATCCACTGGCTGAATGGGGGCATCGTCCGTGTCCTGACTCCAGAATCGCTGCATGTCTGGAGCCCCGCTAACTGTGGTGTTATCTCGGATAGTCCAGGAAAACTCATAATCCCTAAGAGATGGGATCCCCTGTTGCAGATTGAACTATCATAAAACTTGGTCGTAGCGGTGGAGCTCCACCTCTCCCCTCTCCATCCATAGCTAGCAGACTCGCCTGATGCGAGCCAGCTCTTGTGCGTCCTCTGCCCACCCTGGATGCTGCCTCCACGACCTCTAGGTGATCTGGTCTGGGACCAAATCATCCAATAGTCTCTGAGACATCGACAAGTCGATCCGTCACTGTGCCCCTCTCCGGAGCCACCAGTAGAAGACTCGGGGCCTCTCCCCGTCAACCCCTATCAGTGGAAGCCCTATCGGCCTTCGCATCATAATGTGCTCCCAGCACCAAACCTGTAGGAGCGATGTCATGACCAGACATCGCCCGCCCTTGTACATGACCTCGTAAAGGATCCTGTACAGCCGACATAGAACAAAGCTACCAAAAGAAAATCTGTAGCCATGGTCGTGCATGTCACAGATCACATCTTCCAGAATCCATGGTACCCTGCATCCGCTCTGGTGGCACAACAGAAGTCCACCAACCACCCCAACCAAAACTCGTGTCAATGTAGATGCCCTAGGCATCTGGCGCAGTGCCTCGATGTTCACTCCACCCTTCTCCAGGGTGAAGCTCGGGTCATCGCAGAGTCGTCCCATCGCGTGGCCCTGATTGGCCGCAGGTGTGATCATCATCACTTGTATGAGGATTCTAAGAATCCTCCATACATCCTCTAGTGTGGGAGTCATCTCCCCTGTTGGTAACCGAAAGCATGAAGAGCCCGGGTACCACCTCTCTGCTAGGGCTGTCAGTAGCCCCATGTCAGTAGAAACCTGCGACATATCTGCCACATGCTGCAAGCCGGCTTGTGCCAGCAGATCCTGCTCTGCCTGGGTGAGAGCAGCCAAGTCGTCTCTCAGCCCATCGTATTTCCACTCTCTGCTCTTTAGTAATCCTCTCTGCAAGCATAAACAATCAAAACAACAAACAATCATTAATAACAATTTTAGCAATCAATAATGCCACTTAAAGATCAAATTTTTGCAATTGATGATATCGCCCACTATTGGCCGATATCGTCTGAAATTTGAGCAAAATCGTCTCCGATTTTGCGTGTCGAAATCATCTCTAATTTGACGAAATCGTCCCTTTTTCGTCGATTTCGTCGAACTAGGGACGATTTCGTCGAACTAGGGACGATTTCGTCCGGATGACGTCGATGGCCAAAAACGGTCGCGATGCTCAAAATTCATCCTAAAATTCATTTACAAAGCATGTAAATTCAAATTAAATCAATCTAAACTAAGTTTAAACCCCTACCCGTAGACCGCGGCGGACCTCTGCAGATCTGTGCGCTGTCTCTACCATTTTTTTTGCTCCAGAGCTCTAAAAACAACAAAATGAACAGTAACAATGAATTAGGGTTTTACCCTATTTTTCTTAATTTTATTCAAAATAATTCACAAATAATTTTTGCTTTTCCGCATTTTTACCTCAAACGTTCGATTTGGGTAAAAACACGGAGGGGGCACCATAGTAAGCTGTTGTACGATTCGACCAAGAATCGTCGCCTAAAAATGGGAATATTTTTTGCTTTCTCGTAGATCGAGAAGAACTCATCTTTAACGCATTTTCTTCAGAAAATTCGCTAAAGAGGGGGCAAAATGTAGCACCCTAAAATTGGCGCAGTAAAATTGGAATAATTACATTCACCTTAGTAATTAAATTTAAATTCAAATTTAACCTCCCAAACCACCCGTTAACCGCCGAGAAACTCGTTTCCTCTTTTTTCGTGCCATTTTTAGCAGTTGTTTTGACCATTTGATGATATCGTCTCCAATCATATGATATCGCCCCAGATTTGACGATTTCGTCTAGACTAGAATGTCCAGACAATTTTGTCGCAAAATTGAATTTGCATAGTTGGAATCCGTTCCAACGGGTCTCCAATCCGGGCAGAAGCGTGTCTGCGTCGTTGGGACCCTTCCCCCGTTGGAGATCTCCCAAATTGGGATGATCTCCAACCTCCCAAAAACTATCCTATGCCTATTTAACTCTAAAACTTTTCCTTCCCCAACCCCTGGCTGAATTTTTATGTAAATCAACTCCCTATGCACTAAAACACTTCAAATTTGCTCTTGCACTAGTCCTATATTAATTTTATTGCAGGTACACCACTAGTTTTCAGTCGGAGCCAGCATCTATTGCAGCCGACGAACCTGTCAAGATCGAAGGCGATCTCATAAAATTCGGAATGATCTCGTTCTGATGCAAGACGATTTCGACTGTAGCACACATCAAGGCAATCAATGCCTAGAGTTTGCTCTTCTTTCTCTTTTATTTGTCATTTTATGCTATAAATTAGATTGTATATTCAGTTTTTATACTATATTGCATCTGGAGTTCACCCATTTTGTCTATTTTGCATATTAAGATCATATTCTGCTATCTGAACACATTGATTTGCATTTAATTTTGTTCTTGTATATTGTTCAATACTCATATTATTTTTTCATATAGTTTGCCCCTGTTTACAAAATAGAATTTCTTGTATTTCGCATCTGTTTGCTATTTTGCAGGTCTCTGATGAATTCGTCTGACGAATTCATCAGATTGCAGACGATCCTGTCAGTTTAGACGATTTTATCAAATTGAAGGTGATCCTGTTGAATTGTAGACGATCCAGACTGCTACAAGTAATCATAAACTTCATCAGACTTCCGGATCAGGTAATCTTCATTGGCCTCCTACAAATTCTCTGTTTTTGCTTTCTTTTCTGTTTGTTGTATTCATTTAAATTGCATTTTCATGTAGTTTAAGTTAGAATCATTCGGCCAAACCTAGGATGAATGTTTAAAAATAAAACAAACTCATCAAAACTCATTCCCAAAACCTAGGCATGGAAACTGTCGCCAAATGTTTCCTGGTGAACCCACCATCCGTCAAAAAATCACTATAATGCACCTCCCTTGAGAGGCGGGACCTTCGCAAAGTCCTCTCGTCTGAGGTACCACATCATCCTTTTCCCATCCTCCTTCCGGGTGCGGATCCAATAGCCTGAAGGTAGGGGTGCGAAAAATTTGGAGCGATACATCTATAGCCTCTGAAATGCAAGTATCCATTTCTGTTGTTTCCTTTTCTTTAGGAACTAGTTCTTCCTTATATATTTATGAAACAAAGCCTCCTAATACAAATAGAGGTCCCTGTGTGTTTATTTTTTATTTCCTTTCTTCATAACCAAGCTTTTTCTTTATAAATGGATCTCGTTGTAAATTCAAAAAATTATCTAGAGTTTTTAAATTCCTTTGAAATCATGCTAACTCATTTATGTAGGTCCCCAAACATTTCTGATCTTCTTCTTCTAACTGATTACATCTTTCTTTCTTCTTCTTCAATTGCTCATAAATAGTGATGCCAAGCTCTTTTGTTTCTTGAAGCTCTTTTTCCAAATCTTGAATGTGTTGATTAAGCATTATTTTGACCTTTTCATTTTCATGAACCTTATTTTCAAGCCTTTTGATTTTCCTTTTCAATCTCCTGATTTTATTTTCTTGTTTTGTGGATTCCTCTTCTTCATCATCACTACTGCTGGAATTGTCACTAGAACTGCTGCTAGAACTATTATTGGAACTGTTGCTTTCTTTTTCAACAAATAAACTTTCCTTGTTGCAATTGATGTAGTACATGCAATCATCATCTAAATGCCCAAAATCTCCACATATGAAGCATTTTAGTATTCTTAGACCCTTATTGTACATATTTGCTTGCTCAATGGCTATAACAAGCTCTTCATGTATTTATTAGATAGATATATACTCTTCTTTAACTTTAATACCTAGGAATAGGTGTTCTTGCCTTTATTCACTTATTCCAAAGAATGTACATTCTTCTTCATATGACTGGTCTTCATTGCTATGAACTGAACCATAATTTACTTCTTCAATGTAGAAGGATTTCATATTCTTATGAAAACTCTTCTTCTTCTCATGCTTGCTTTGCTTGTACTTGTCATCTTTGTCATGCTTATGCTTTTCTTCTCCTTTTCTTCTGTGACCATATTTTTCATCATCACTATTTTCTTCATATGGACACTTGTTTGCATAGTGACAAAAATCACCACACTTGTAGCATTGGACTTTCTTCATATCTCTATAATTTATTAAGTCCTTTTTCCTTTTGATGAAGTTAGCTTCCTCATCATTATCTGAATCTCTATCCATCTTGGGATCTTTCCCTTTATTTTAAGCCTTGAATGCAATTTCTTTCATTGGAACCTGATGCCTACTTGTCCTCATCTCATAAGTTGTGAGAGTTCCTTGTAGTTCTTCCATTGTTAGCTTGTTTATATCCATTATTTATTCTATTGCTAAAACATTTGAATCATAATTCATGGAAAGTGATCTCAAAACCTTTTGAGTAACATCTGATTATTTCATCTCAAATCCTAGACCTCTCATGGTGTTAGTAATCTCATCAACTCAAAGTAAAAACTTTTCAATATCTTCAGAGTCTTCCATTTTCAATTCCTCAAATATTTTTCTATGAGTTTTTAGTTTTTCCAACTTTACCTTGGAATATACTTCATAGGTATTCCACAATTTGGTCCACATTTCATTAGCTGAATTACATACCATGAACTTTGCATAATTTGTCTCACGTAGCCCACTCAAAATATAATTTATTTCCCTTGCATTGATCTCAACCAATTTCCTAATAGTCTTATCTACCTCTGTATCACCTTCAACCTTATACTCTTTTGCAACCATCTACCATACCTCATATCCTTGTGATATCAAGTAGTTCTTCATTCTCATGCTCTAGAAAGCATAATTGTTATCGTAAAATAGTGGAGCCTTAATTTTAGATGATCCATTCTATGAAGCCATATGTGTTCTTGTAGAATCTACCCTCAAGATATTAGCCTTTATGAAGGAACCCTATATGATACCAATTGAAAAATACAAGCTTATACTGAGAGGGAGGATTAAATAGTATAACACTCACTTTTTCCTTTCTTTTCAAACTAATATCAATTAGTGTCCTTAATTGCAATAACCAAATATAACAGTGTGAATTAATGACATAGATAGCAATAGTAAGCAAGAGCACAAATCACCATGCACAATTGAGACACAATATTTAATGTGGTTCCCCCAATGTGGGGTAGTCCACAAGATAATCTCCTTATAATATTTAATAAAGAAATAGGAATCCTTATCCCAATACAAATGATTACTTTGATTTGATCAAAGCTAGGCTATCCACTGATTTGATTAGGTAGGTAATCCATTGATATGCTCAACAAGGTAATCCACTAATCTGCTCAGCTAGGTAATCCACTGATCTCCTCAAATAGGCAATCATGATCTACTCAGGTAGGCAATCCACTAATCTGCTCAACTAGGTAATCCTAATCTACTTAGGTAGGCAATCCACTAATCTGCTCAACTAGGCAATCCATTTATCTGCTCAGCAAGGCAATCCACTGATCTTCTTAGTTAGATAATCCTGATCTACTTTAGCAAGCTCACTAAGAACCTGCTCAAAATCTGCTCAAAAAGCTCACCAATAATCTGCTCAAAATATTATCTAGCAAGCTCACCAAGAACTTGATAAAATATGCTCTAGTAAGCTCACCAAGAACTTGCTCAAATCTGCTTAGAAATCTCACCAAGAACTTGCTCAAATTTGCTTTAGCAAGCTCACCAAGAACTTGCTCAAAATCTGCTCAGCAAGCTCACAAAGAACTTGCTCAAATCTATCTAGAAATATGTCCCAAAAGCCTTCTCAAAGGCTCAATCAATCATGCATAAAAGGTACCTCAAATCTATTCAAAAATCTATCCCAGAAGTCTTCTCAAAGGATCAATCAATAATGCATCAAAGCTACCTCAAATATGTCCATAAATCTATCCCAAAAGCCTTCTCAAAGGCTCAATAAATCATGCTCAAGTAGCACTCAAATCACATCCACAAATATATGAAGGCAAGGCTCAATTATGAACTCAACAATGAATGGAAATACACTCTTCAATGGATGACAACAATGATCCACAATGATCTCAACTCAAATCAATATCAACTCAACTCAAATATTATAGAAGCATAAAGAGAATTGTTAGAGACTCAATATGTTCTATTCACAAACTCAATTTCTTTCTCAACTCAAACTCAACTAAAATTAGAATATAGAATAGTTTGTTTTATGGAAATTGAACAACCACTTCACACAATCACTTGATTAGGCTCAAAAAACTCTACTCAACCAATCACCACAAGGAACAACATTTTCTCACAAACCCTAGTTCAATCATGAATCAATCAACTTAAAATGTTTCCAATAATGCTCAACCACAAATATCACATAACAATGATACTCATGTTCTCCTCTAACTCAAGTTCAAGTTCTTTATACAAGCAATGGGCTTCAACAACAATGCTTATAAAATAAGGTTTAATCACAACTATCAAACCAAAAAACCTTGAAGCATTCAAACAACCACTTTCGAAAAGGAAACCACAATCAATCCTTTTCTCTCCAATGATATTTCAGAAATCAACCACCATAAACAAATTCAATGGAGAATATTGCTCATACCTTTTTGATGACTTATTAGTTGTCCACTAAATCTGCCACACTGGACAAAATTTCTTTTTCAACTTTCAATAAGGTTTATATATCTTGATTAATAACACAACAAAAATATCCAAATAACACCTTATTACCACTACTCAATAAAATACACCATGTCCCCTCATGAAAGAATTAATCCCCTTTGAAAAAGAACAAAGAAACCTTCACTTTTGAACCCCTTTACAAAATCAGAAATATCTCTTTATACACACCTTATTTCTCCTCTAATCAAGTTAATCAAATAAGCATCGAAATAAGCTTTCCAACGATATATAATAGGATATACTTCCAAAAAGAAAATCACCAAAAATCTCTCTTTTTCTTAAAGTGCATCACAACCGTTATTTCTCTTAGGGCAAATTTAGAAAAATAAAATATTAAAAATATTAACTTGCCTTTGTCCTTTATGGGATTCGATCCCTCGATGCCTCCTTGCTCAGTGCCTTAACCATGACCAAACCACTGCACGAGTACGGGCTCGTTTGGGAGGGAAAGGCACCACGTGCTTCAAAACACTCTTCCCTCTCACGCAAACCAAAAATGCTTCACGCGCTCTTTCTTCCAACGCCTTCTAATGCAACCAAGGGGATTCAAAACCTTGATGTTCATTCTACCACTTACCTTAGCTAAAAGCCAATTACCAATGCACCACACTGCCCAAGGTGACTAGGTTTTCACACGCCGTCTGATTTATTCTTCATTTCCATCACTTAACCCTCTTTTGCACGAGCTCTTTTCACTTTCCAACAATCACATTAATTCACGAGCACAAGCTTCAGATTAGTAAACCTTAGGCATCATTTTATATAGTTTTCTCCCTCATATTCGACGACGTCGATGGATTACTTTTATTTTTAATTTTAAAATTTAAATTTAAATTTTAAATAATTTAAAATTTAAACTAAATATTTAAAATTAAATATCTCCATCACTAGGGCACCTTTTTCGATGAAACAAAAAACCAACTTGGGTTTTAAGAAAAACCATTTCAAATATACCATCCATGGTTTTAAATAAAACCTTTTATTTTTCCTGCCTTGGTTTTTACAAAAAAACATGTATATATCAATGCTCTCCAAAATATCATAAATGGTTATTTATGAAGTGCTTTTGCCACAAAAACTCAATGTGATCCATGTGACATCAATGAAAACATAAAATAACTCAAATTTTCAACACTAGGGAAGTAAGAACAAGCATAGAGAGGAATACAATCTGAGTTTGTTGAACTTATCTTTACCAAACAATAAAATGATATTGGTAGTTCATAGGAGGGGCTAGCAGCCTCTAATGAGACATAATTACCATATCATGGAATATAAGGGGTGCTAATTCTCCCTCAAAGTGGAGGTGTATCAAGGACCTTTGTTTAAGTAATAATATTGTTATTATTTGTATCTAGGAAACTAAAATGACAAAGGAAGTAGATTCTAAAACTATGAAAGCATTATGGATAAAATATAAATGGGATGTTGTGGACAGGTGGAATTGTAACATGTTGGAATCTAGTTAGAACCTCCCATGAAACCATTCATAAAACTAGAAATTGGATAGCATCATTCATCACATGCTACTTTCTAGATATTTTTTGCATACTTATCAATGTATATTGACCTATATATGAGTCAGGAAAATCAAAAGTATGGAGTAGGATCAAAGCCTCTATGAGAAGTAAGGACCAATAAATCTTATTCATTATCAAATGAGATTTTAATGCCATAACCAAGTTATATGATTTTTTGGGGGGAATTAGGAAAATTACCCAAAGTATGAGATATTTTTATATTTTTATTCAAAACAATAATCTATGGGAGGTTGAGTTTGAAGAGGTTATCTATACATGGATTAACAATAGGAAAAACTAGAACCTGATAGTAGAAAAATTAGATATGCATAATCTCATATCATTGGATAGATGAAGGGACTTATGCTAAAATTAATACATTGGTAAGAATTGGTTCATATCACTGGCCAATAATAGTTAAAATGGTGGTAAGTGAATTTAGCATCCTTAATTTGTTGATACAATAGCACAAATATAAAATTCTTCAATATATGTTGGGTTGTATACACTTCCAAAAAAAAATAAATCAATGACATCTAGATTAAAAAATGAAACAAAAACACTTTTGGAAATATTTTTGAGAAGAAAGAAGTACTAAAAGATAAAATTAAAAATTTCTAAAAAGGTGATCATAATAATCTAAGCTCAAAGAAAAGGGATTTTCTTAGTGAATATCATAATATTTTAAGTAAGGAGGAGAAATTTTGGAGATTAAAATTGAGACAAACTTTGTTAAAAGAAGATAAAAACACAAACTTTTTCATATGATGACAATAGTTAGAGATAAAAATCCAAAATTAGTAGAATTAAATTAGTGAAAAGGTTTTGGATTGAAGACCATAGCAAAATCAAAATGGAGGTAAGTATTTTTTACTAGAATATTCTAGGATTGGAGGAGATTGAAGTTCATAATGATAAACTACTAGAAGAAGTACCTTTAGTTAAAATAGATGAAGATAATAGCAAATTGATGGATCCTACTACTCTAGAAGATTTTTTTTAATTCTTTTATTTTTAATAACGATAAATCCCCAAGTCCATATGGATTATTTGTGACATTATATCATGATAAGTAGAAAATAGTGAAGGATTCTTTATTGGTGGCTGTGGAATTATCTAGGGTAAAATAGTACATATCTTATAAAATAAATGTAACATATCTTGCCATGATTCCAAAAAAGGATGCAAAATTGTTTGATTCATTCAAGCACATAAGCCTATGTAATATGACATATAAGACAATCTACAAAGTGATGATAAATTAGTTGAGACCACTGTTAGATAAAATTATTTTAGAAGACCAAAGAGAATTTGTGAAAGGGAGGTAGATTTTGGATAGGTTCATAGTAGCTCATGAAGTAATGCATTCAAAAACTTCTAGAAAAGAGAGCAATAATCTTAAAACTTGATATGAATAAAGCCTATTATAGGTTTAAATGATATTTTCATTTTACAATATTAGAAAATTTTGGATTTAGGAAGAAATGGGCTAGATGGATTAAATCTTGTCTCTATAGTATCATATTCAATGATGGTCAATGAGCTAGTAATAGAATAATTTAAATCCAAGAGGCGTATTAGACAAGAGATCCTATGTCACCATATATATTCATTATTATGGTAGAGGTAGTGTGAAGAAACCTAAAGAATACATACAAATATGGGTTAATAGATGTACTTAAGTCTAGTGATAACATTGACAACATCAACCGTCAACAATTTGTAGATGATATAACCCGTTTTGTGAGGGTATGAAAAAATGAGGCCAAGGATTTGAATAAATTATTAAATGAATATGAAAGAGTTTCGAAAAAAAGAGTTAATAGGACAGTATACAAAATTTACTTCATAAATACTCTAGCTAGAATCAAACTAGGGATATGCAGGTTACCTCAAATGAAGGAGACAAATTTGCAAGCAACATATCTATAGATAATCTAATTTGAGGGGAGAATAAAGATAGATTTATGAAATCCAATTATAAGTAAAATTTAGAATAAACTACCAACATAGAAATGTATATTGTTATCATTAGCAAGAAGAGTGCAACTAACTAAATTTGTCTTATAGATCATTCTACAATATTATATGTCCTTGTATATTATGCCAAAATTGGTAGGAAAAAGTTAATATATATTATGTTGTTAGGATTACATGATAAAATGATATTTTATTTGGTGAAATGGGGCAATGTGTATGATGATAAAACTAAATGAGGTCTCAGTTTAAGAGTTATTATAGATGCAAACTTTGCTCTAAGGGGAAAAATTATCTAAAAATTATATAAAAAGAGTCAAATACAATGAGCAAGAATTCTTCTAAGTATGTTGATCCTAATGATCCAAGCTTAATATTTACTGCATTCTCACTACCAAATGGTTTTACACTATAGAACGGTTTAAAAAATCAATTAATTTAGTGATTAAAGGTCTAAGATAGGAGGTTGGGAGTGGGTAAAAAAATGTATTTGGATGGATATTTGGTGTGATAAAAAACATGGATGGGACTACTTCAAGATCAATATGGTGATAGATTTTCAACCATTATGTACAAGGATCATGAAGTAAGATACAAATGGAAACAAAAGTTTCTTACAAGTATGTTAGACATTGTTGCTAGAAACTAGTTGAGTAGAAAGATAACAATAGTGATTATTCTGAGGCAAGTTGAGGATAAGCTGATTTGGGAGTTGAATAGCTCAGGAAAATACACAACTAGAAGTAGATATAATGTAAATAACCTATAAAATAGGAATACAAAAATAATATGAAGAGTTATTTGGGATATCCCAAGCATTCCAAAATTCAAAATGTTTGTATGGCTAGTAGGTCACATGAAAATATTATCATTGGATATCCTAATGAAAAGAAATTTTTATGGCCCCTCAAAATGTGTTCTATGTAGAAATGAGAAGAGTATATACCATAACTTGGATGGATTTAGAAGGATTAAAAATATATCAACAAATTAAATGGAATAGAGTATGGATGAAAGGTGATTCATTAATAGAAATAAATATAATTTTGTGAAAGCAAAGGTTCCATGGAACATATAATAGATCATTGTAGAAATACAAGACCTTGCTATAGAATTTGAAGAAATTAGGTTTACACATATGTTAAGTTAAGGGAAAAATGTGCAAATAGGCTAGCTAATAGAGGGGTTTTAATAGAGGATCATGAAGGTAAATTCTATTTTCCATTGTTAGAGGAAGAAGTAAGTTTAGTTAAAGCTGACCAAAAAATTTGAAAGGAGCAAATTCAAAATAATTTTCCAGAGGACTAAAAAGTGTTTCTTGGTATCCATTTATAAATAAATGCATTCAAGGAAACTACTAGTCCAAATTTGGTAAAGCAGACTATGATTTTGTGAAGTGAGCAAATTTTTTGTATATAGAAGCAAAAGAAGATGGCATCATATGGATGTCATGGCTAAATATATTATCTAAGTTGTTGGTGGGTTGGATTATAGGATAGAGTTTGGATTGGAACTTTCAAATTTTTGAGATTACTAAGCTATATATTATAGTTCTTGTGGTTTCATTTATGCTTCAGGATGGAAACTAATAGTTCAAATCTAATAAAACAATCTATTATAATGCAACGTTTTTGAAATATTATTCTACTAAGATGTAGTGCATAGACAGTAGAGGTTGATTTTTGGTATTATGAAGGATATTTTAATTCTTCAATGACTCAAAGTTATTTTTATGGTTCATATAAATGGAAAACATGACTCATTCTAAGAGTTTTTAGGTATATTATTTTGTATTGTATATATATATGTAAAAGTGAATCATATGATTATGCAAGTCAAATATTTAAATGGATTTTAAAAACTCTAATGTATATATATGGAAAAGTGACTCAACATATTTTTCAAAGGGAGGGGATGTCCTTTTTATAAATTTATTTTGTTTATATATATGTAAAAATGACTCATAGGCTTTTAGGGCATAGAGCAAAAAAGTGACTCATATGATATTCACTTAGAGGGCTTTTTAACTTTTTTATTTTGTTGTTCCACTATAGGAAAATATTTGTATTTACAAAGAATATTGAATAATATTTAGAAAATGAATGTCAAGAATAAGGATGCTAAATATTAGTATTTACAAAGAAGATTGAAGAAGATCTAGAAAATGAATATGAAGAATAATTTTTTTTATGAAAAAAGGATGTAGGTATCTAGATATAGCATCTAATTTGATATGAGAATTGAATCTGTTTATAAAATTTCAAGCTCTAAATGAGATATTTATTATTTCTCAAGGGTGGGGGACCCAAGCATAACCCCTTTTTTCTAGAAAAAAAGAATATCAACCTTGTATATTGATGTACCTAACAAATATTCTTAATAGAAATAAAAACATTCATGGACATAGGTCAAAATAAATTATGTTATGGTTTACTAAGGTGTCATTTACTTTGTCAATATCAATAAATCACAAACTTAACATTAAATATTAAATAGAGGTGCTTGGAGAGCTCTAGAAGAGAAAACTAGGGCATCAATTGGGTAGTTGAAGAGATTTATGATTATTGTGGATTTGAAGAAAATATTGTTACCCCAAGAGGGCCCAATGGGGACACCTTTGAATCCTCTTTTAGAGATACATAGTTCTTTTATATATTTATTAAAGCATAAATCTCCATAAGAGACTGAAGAAGCACAACAAATTGCATTAAAAATTCTCTTTATGACTACTGGAAATAGATCAACATATCAATGAGTTAATGGATGCTTTCCAGAGTCAGAATCGAGGCTAGATATTATCATTGGGTAAAGGATGGTTGAAGAAATAGTTTTATATAGAGCCAATAATTATTTGATCTGTAAATTCATGGATATTCGTCCTACCTTGATTTTTTTGCATTCTTGGGTCCAAAAAAATTAGGAGCCTCTTGGTGAGTATTCTTTGTGGTTTATTAGAAATGGATATTTTATTGTTAGTTTTTCTTCACTTGTCAATAGAAATAGGGCTTTCAAATCAGAAAAGAGGAATCATGGTCCAACAAGATTATTTGTTCAACCCTAAAGAGTGGGATTTGATTCTCAAATGGAACCCATTGTTGTCCCAGTTTGGATCCATTTGTATGCACTTCCAATGGAGTTTTGGAATGAGCATGTATTGGAAATTATTAGAAACTACCTTGGAAGATATTTGGGTGTTTCCAAAGACACAATGGAAGGAAACACAACTTTTTAAGAAATCTTATGTGTAGAAATGGATATTAGCCAACCTTTGTCGATAGAGGTGGAACTCAAACTTGCAGGAGTATATTAGATTCAACAACTGGATTATGAGGCATTGTCCTTCAGATGCAGAGTTTACCACAAATCTGGGTATTTGGCCTGATCTTGCCCAAATAATATGAACATAAAAACGGAGGCTCCTTTGGGAATGTCAAATATTCCTACTGAGGGTAAGTCAAAAATAAATAAAGAAATAACCAATATTTCTCAAGGCAAATAATCACAGGGAAATGGTTTTGAATAGCCAAAAATAAGGAGAAGGCAAAAGAAAAATGATGGTAAAAAGCAAATCCAACTCAAGCCCTCCAATAGGTATGAAATATTTAAGACACTAATGGATCAAGAAGAACAATTCATGGAAGGAGTGGATGGGAATAATAAAAAAAATAATAGCCATGTTCAAGCCCCTATTTAATTTCCTCCCATCATATAGCAGGTAATTGAGTGCAGTGAGTTACTACAATCAGAGAGTGCAGGGGCATTAATAGTGCATAACCAAGTGCAACCGGTAATTAAGGATGTCATCATGGGAATAACAAAAAAGAATAGAGAAAGGTCAAATTTAGGGATAACTCAGGTGGAAAAGAGATAAAAAATAACAGCTCTCAAGGAGTGGGTAGAAAATCAAATAAGGAATTGATAGCAATTCAAGGAGACAAACTAATCATTGGAGGATCGGTGAGGCCAATAGATTTTTACTACTCTCAAGGTAACCAATGATTATAAAATCATGGAATATTAGGGGTTTAAATAGTAGAACCCATCAATCTACTATTCGAAGACTTAGAAAAATGTAAAACATATTTTTTGCTTATTTAGGAGACAAAAATGGCATTGGATCTTATGTGTAAAATAGTAAATAGAATTTGGAGGGGTGTTGGTCATATGGAAGTGGTTTCCCAAGGGGCCTTAGGGTGGAGAGTTACTTTTTGTAACTCTCTTGAATGGACTGCAATAGAACATATAGCTTGGAGGGGTGTTCTCACATCATATTTTAGGAAAAATGACACAACTGAACATGTTTTAATAATAAATTTTTATGGGGCTTAAAACCTAGATGGTCAGATGCATCAATGGAAAGTTGTGCATAACATGAGAGTCTCAAGGGAAGTGTTAGAATAGATTATTTATGGGGATTTTAATGCTCAATTATCCTCTAGAGATCAGGAAGGGGGAACCCCAATTTTGGACCTGGGTGATCAACTAATGATTGCCCAAGTCTAGGCATTACACTTGGTGGATATTAAATGCCCTAGAACCAACTATACTTGGACTAATAATAGGAGGGAGCCACATAGTATGAAGGTGAATTTAGATCATTTTTGGTCATAGAAGAGGCATTTGTAAAATGGAATATAAAATTTTAGATTTTGGAGGGTCTAGTTTCAGATCACTTTCCCATTTTGTTGGAAGGGGGATCAAGATAGTGCAACATCACAAACCATTTAAATTTGAAAAATTTTGGTTAAAAAAAGAGGAAATTCAAAATAAAATTCTATAGTGGTGGGAAGAAGGTCATCCGACATATTGGACAACAATGTTTAGATTCCATAAACAACTTCATTATGTCAAAGATCAACTAAAACAATGGATGTGAGATAACAAGATAGAATTCCATGTCCAAAGAGCTCCATTCGTGTCCAGATGGTATGAGGATAAATTTTTTTTTAGAGAAGGAACAATTATAGAGTAGCTCAAAGAAGAGGATGATGCATTGCATAAAGTGGTTGAGGACATTGACAACCAAGAGAAGACCTACTAGAAATAGAGAGCAATAACCACTTGGTTATTAGAAGGTGATAAAAATACCAAATTTTTCCATCAGGTTGCTTGTGCTAGGAGATAGATGAACAACATGGAAGCTCTTAAATATGATAATGGACACTCCTTTGATATAATTCTAGGTATGCATTTCCATTCAATGGATTATTTTTATAAACTATTTAAGGAAAGTATGGTGCAATATGAAGAGTCTCAAAAAGAAGTTCTTGCTATCATACCCTTTGTTATCTTTGAAGAATAAATTCAAGCCCTACTTAAACCCATTGATAGAGAGGAACTAAAGAATGTAGTCTTTGGAATGAGCATCAGAAAAACACCAGGTCCAGATGGCTTTCCAATTGATTTTTTTAGGCCTTCTGGGATAACTTGGAGGAGTATGTAATGGTTGTTATAGAGGAGTCCAAAGGTAGTAAAAGAATGCTTAAAGCATTAAATCATACTTTCATTTCCTTAATTACAAAATGGGAGGAGGGGGTGCATATTTCAGATTATAGACCTATTACCTTATGCAATGTCATATATAAAATAATCACAAAGGTAATGGTTGAGTGGCTAAAACCTCTTCTACATAGCATTATCTCCTTGGAGCAAGGGGTTTTGTAGAGGGTAGGCAGATCTTGGATGGTGTGGTTCTATCTCAAGAGGCAATCCATTCAATGCAAACATCTAGTAATAGAGGAATGTTCACAAAATTTGATATGTCAAAGGCTTATGATACGGTGGAGTGGAGCTTCTTGTCAAATATGATGGTAGCCTTTGGTTTATCTCAGGATTGGATAGAATGGGTTATCAACTGTGTTTCTACTCTGACATAATTAGTGTTAATCAAGGGTATTCCCTCATAACCATTTGGAGCTACTTGGGGCCTTCGTTAAGGAGATCCTTATTCCTACTATATTTTTCTCATATTAGTTGAAGACTTGTGTAGACTCATATTGAGGAGAAGAAAACAAGGTTTGCTAATAGGTATCAAGGTGGGTGAGGAAGTTTTGACTCACCTACAGTTTGTGTATGACACATGATTGGTGGGAGTGACCAACTTTAGGTAAGAAAGAATGATTAGAGATACACTTAATGTCTACCTTAGGGCTAGAAACCAAGTCATCAATGATAAAAAATCCAAAATGGTCTTTTTAAATCTTGATCAAAGGCTTTAGGATAGAATTTTAGAGAACTTCGGATTCACAAGGACTTCTCTCCTAGTGGTATACTTGGGGGTCCCTTTGCATTTTAAAAAAATAAGAACATATGTCTAGAGGAATCTTTTGGATTGTATCAAGGAACAAATTAATCATTGGTCTCATAAATGGTTAAGCTATGGGGGTAGATTAAATTTTTTATAGTCAATCATTCAAGCCATGTCAATTTATAAATTTTTATACCTTATTGCCCCACATACCATATGGAAAGAGTTGGACAAGATGGCTAGAAAATTTTTATGGGAAGGAGTAAAAGGAGAGAGAAAATGGGCCTTAGTAGGTTGGGAGAAAGTAAGTCAACCCAAGGTAAAAGGAGTTTTGGGACTAAGAAGATCAAAGCTAAATAATAAAGCTTTCGCTGGAAAGTTTTACTGGAGGTGGATTTCACAACCAACTTCTTTATTCAGTAGAATCTTAACTAGTAAATATTTGGGACAGTTAAACCCAAATGAGGTGGGTTGTTTCCATTTGTATGGCAATGGATCCTTAGTTTGGTAGGCTCTTAAGTTAGTATCTCAGGTATTAAAATATGGATTATTTTGGAAAGTGGGGAGGGGGGAGAAGGCATGATTTTGGACATATTCATGGGATCAATACCCACCTGTCATTATTGAATTTTCTAAATTGCAACCAGTAAAAACAACCATGGAACCAAGGGTTGGGTCCAAATTGAAAGTTATTTCAACACTAGTCATATGGAGAATTATAATTTTAAGCATTTTAAGAATTTGGATGAGTGGTCAATTTCAATCCCTCCATATTTGACACCCATCATGACTAAAATCTTGGCAAAACTATTTCTCATAGGTGATGAGGATGAATTAGCTTGGGGCTATGGGAGCATTTGTGTCTACACAATGAAGGATGGATATGATAAGATCCTTCCAGAGTCTTCTCCTCATGCATATTAGTTTGAGTATTGGAGAAATATTTGGCAATCTAAGGGTTGGCCGAAAGTAAAAAAAATTTCATGGCAGTTCATGCATAATGGAATTCTTACTTTTGATAATCTCAAATGTAGGGGAATAATTGGTCCATCTCAATGTGTTTTATGCTACAAGAGTGAGGAAATAGTTGATCACTTGATGTTTGAGTGTCCATTCACATGCTAGATCTAGGATAGATGGTTTTTATATTATAAAATTTGAGTTAATGGTGATTTGAATCAAATTAATATTTGGGAAATATGGAAGAGTGGTATATTTAAATCTAAAGCTATTTGTATTGGTTGGGATCTTGGATTAAAATTAATTTGGTGGCAAGTGTGGTTTGAGAGAAATGGTAAAATTTTTAGATGGAGTTTGGCAAGTCATTTAGAGCAAAGTCGCAGAAACTATGGTAGTGTATGCTAAAGAGGAAATTCAGGTTGTTATAGGGGCAATGGAGAAGGAAGTTAAAGTGTAAGAGGGGCAGGAAAAATCTAGTTGGAAACGACCCCTATAAGGTTGGATTAACATTAATACCAATGGAGATGCAAAAGGTAATCTAGGTAGAGTTGGAATTAGAGTGGGTTGTCAAAAACATGTTGGAATAGTACTCTATTGGGAACTATAGGGCTTGGAAAAAGCAACAAAAAATGAAGCAGAAGCCTTAGCTATCAAAACTACTTATTTTTGGGTATTAAAATAAGGTTAAAGGAGGATAATCCTAGAATCATATTCTCAAATAATGGCTGGAGCTCTAGATTACATTAGGAACTTTTCTTTGAATTCATGGAGGTTGAGGATTCTTATCACTAAAATTAAGAAATTATGGAGGGAACTAGATAATGTGATTCTAGTTTGTGTGAGTAGAGATCTAAATAAAGTAGAAGAATTCTTGGTTAAGATGGGCACTGAGAAGGAGGTAGGGGTTCAACAACATAGTGACATGGCTATTGAGGATGAGATGATTAGGTAGGTTGGTGAGAAAATCCAGTGCTTAGGTAATTTGGACAACCATTCGAGAAATATGGTTTAGAATATTTATGCTCCAATGTAGATCTTCTTTTATAGTTGTAAACAGGTGAACAACCATTATAGAAATATGGTTTAAGAGATTTGGATCCAATGCAAATATTCTTTCACTTTTTTAAACATGTGTTCTCTTTGGCTAAGGCTAGGAGAAGTATCATCCCAAGTTGTAAATGATCTTTGTTTTAATACAAGTTTTTTCAAATTATTTTTCAAAAACATTAAATATTAAATATTACTAGTTAATCCTAAGCACCGGTCACTACAAGCACAAGTTAACAATATAAACAATTAAATTATAAGTTGGTTTCACATGCACTTTTGGAATAATGACATATTTAGATTTGCTCTAATATTGACTTGACATAAAAAATACTAAACCAATAGATACTTATAAACAAATATTTGCTTTTGTGAATAATATATTACATTTAGAATAATTTATATAATTAAGAAAAGTTTTTATATCATAAAAAATATCTTATAAAAAATAAAATATCTATATATGGGGGTGGGAGAACTCCCGCTCTAGGTAGGAGGTCCTTGTTTCAAATTTCCTAATCGCTCCTCTGCCCTAGTGTTGGATGTGCTCCTAGTGCTAGTAAGTGTTTAGAACCTCTTTTTGGAATGATGTTGATGGAGTAGGTGACCTACAATGTAGGGAGGTTATCCCCGATTCAAATATTCCTACTCTCTCATTTGCCTTGGTTTGAAGGGTTTCTGCTTGCTCCTGGGGCTTACTACATTTGTGGAATATTCCTTGGGTCACCTAGTGAGTTGTCAAGACCTCTTCTTGGGACAATGTTGATGGAGTAGGTGACCTCCCATATAGTTGAGAGGTCCCAATTCAAATCTTGTTCCCTACTTTGCTATAGTTTGGAGGGTTTCTGCTTGCTCCTGGGACCTTCCATGGATCTTCATGGTGGATGTTTCTATGATTCTTTGACCAGGAAGGTCCCAAATCATCCTGGGTTATATGCATTTCAAAGACCCTCATGGGATCTTCCTAGGTCCTCCCAAGAAGGATTTTTCCATATGATACATGAATGTTGCAACCTGTTTGGATCATCTTGAAGACTCTTCCCTTGGTGACCTTTGGTGTTGGTTGGCTTTCAACTGGATCAACTTGAACAAGTTTTGTAGATTTCAGAAGAGGGTTTGACATCCTATTTACCCTATTTCAATTGCATAGGGAATATTATCTATGTTTTGTAAATGAGTGATTTTTGGGAGAGGCACATGTTTTGAAAATGAGTGATCCTCTTGATTGATTCTAATTAGGTCTTCAATGTCATTTCTAAGAAATTTCTAAATATCTAGTGTATCTGCTTTAGGGTTTTATAGCATAACCTATCTCTACAATATATCTTTGTGGTCTTGGGTCAAGACCCTATGCTTTCTTGTGTAGTTGTGGTATATAGTTTCTAAGAATTCCTCTATGAGAAAAATCTGGTAGGGTTAAGCATCAATATGATACTAGTGGTTTTCTAACAAACCATATCTATAGTTTTATTTTAGGTCTTTGGAAGGGGATCTCATGCTTTCACACTTGCTACAAATGTTGGGACCATGTAGGTAGTCCTTATATCTATTTCTCACTTTAGTCATGGGTCACCATGGTGGTTATATTCTTTGGATGTTCTCACAATTAGCTTGCATATTTTTTCTCCTTGTAGTGAGATCTTGTGGCCTGCTAAGATCTTTGGTTGCTATAGTTCCATATTCCAAGGTTTTTCCTAGTTTTAGCTTATTGGTGAAGGTTCCTCTGGGTAGGAAAACCTTTTTAAATATTTTATGTCGTAGTTGTTTTTCTTTGAATATACTTATTGGTTGTGATTTTACCAGTTAATATATCCTTGGTGGATGTTGCTCTTATCAGTGGGAAATCCTATTTCAATTTGAGTAGGAAGTAAGTCTCAATTTGTTTCAAATTGTGTTTCAATTTTGAGTGGGAAGCTCCTATGTTTTCAATTTGAACATTTTGGTTTTTGGTCCTTCAAAGATCATCTCCCTATGGAGACCATCTCCCTTTGTTATTTTTTCCTAGTGTAGTCACTCTTGTCATTGGGGTTTCCTGTTTTATTTTCAAGCGATAAGTGGGTTTCAAATCATTTCAAATTGTGCTTATTTTTTATGGGGAAAGCTCATGTTTCGAGTTTGTTCGATTCTATATTGGTCCTTTGGAGATCATCACCTTGTAGAGATCATCTACCTAGTGTTGTTGTTTCTTGCTTGTCTCTTGGAGTTCATATTTGTAGATGGTCTTTTTTGTGTTGTTATTTTGTAAAAGGTTTGGGGATCCTTTCAAAACCCCTTTTCAACCAATAAAAAATATCTATAAAAACATAATTTTTATATTTAAAAATATTATACGATAGCATAACTTTGAAAAAATATCTATTTAAATGAATAAAAAACTCATTTTTACATTTATAACAAAAATTACTAATATTAAATGAATATAAAATAATTTGAATACATTAAACTAAAAGTAAAAAATAAAGTAGTATTTTAATTCCAAGGCCGTAGGTTATATGAGATTAATCTTATATAACATTTTATTTTTTGAATATATAGTTAACCAACCAAAGCATGGTGTACAACCCTAGCCCCAACACAATTAGAAAATTCAACCATCAAATTTTTGAAATTTTTACCCTTAGGCTATTGCACCAATTTTATCAAGGATTACACATTTTCTTAATTATATGTGAATATTTAGGTGAATTTAAAATTAAATTTTATATTTATTTTTTTATATGGTATTAATATAGGGGTTTTAAAAAGAAACCCCAAAATATTATTACAAAATATGAAGCATTGGGCAACTAAGGAACAATCTAGAGGTTCCCCAAAAAAACCAGTAGGCCTCACAACCCAAAAAAAAAAAACCATTAATCCAACATCCAACCCAAAATAAAAAAAAAAAACAACCTCCCATCCAGGATAACTCTAGGAATAGAAAAACATTTGAATTAAATAGTTTTGCCACCCAATGGAAAAACTTGAAATTTGAAAATTTTATAGGGGCCTCCCCTGCACTAGAACTAGTAGCTCAACTTTAGGGGTTGGATCTATTTCCTCTAGAAATGGGCTAGGAAGTATGGTAGAAGGAGTCAATATTTGATTTTAAAACCCTAGATCCCTTTCCAACAACCAACATCAACAAGGATTGAGAGGCAATAGCACTCTCAAACTCTATCTTCCTAATATTCGAGGCTTTATTTTGAGGTCTCCCAATTTTATGCAATACACCCACCTTAAGGGATTTATTTGGTGGCCTCCTAGCTTTACGCACTACACCCACATAAATAAATATATTTCCCATATTTATTTCAATCCTTAAATTAATGGAACCTTTCTTTTGGATATGTGTTTTAGGACCTAGACCTAGAGAACCTTTCTCAAAGCAAGGTTTCAAAGAAAGAATCAAATATAAAGTATCTTGATTCACCATTTTGATGATGGTTTCATTCTCCACTATATTAGAGGATATTACTAAGAAGTTAAATAAATTTGGAAGAAGATCATTCAAAACCAAGACCTTTGTTAAGAGATCAGATGAACTTACCTTAGCCAAGATATATGATGAAACAATATTAGGTGAGGATAAAATATCTAGTTTTCTGGCTACCTTCTTAGCTTCACATGCCTTCACCTCAACAATAGTCTCATCAAGAGATTTACTCAAACCTAAATTTTCCTCAATCTAAACTAAGGTATCTATCAAAGCAAGGGTTATCCTAGTGGTCAATGACACCTTTTGAACATCACTGGTTTTCAAGATGTCCACTAACCTAGAGTCATCTCCTTGAGGTTCTTGTGATGTCTCAACCCTCTAAGACCATATTTTTTTGTTCTTTTTCCCTTTATAATTATTTTCCTTTAGGAAATCCAAGGAGGAACAAAGCTCATTTTTATGACCAAAACAATTACAACCAACACACTTTATGGGTATATTTTCATATTCAATGGGTTAGATCCAAGGACCCAAATCTAAAATGAGTTCTATTTAAGAAAGAAGATTAGATGTTGGGCTATCCAGGACATTCATTCTTGATTTTTCTCTAGTTTTTGAATCAATCAAAATAGTTTCTCCCACCACATTGGCAATACCCCTGATGATATCCTCATGCCATAAATGAAAGGATAATCTAGGGAGCCTAACCCATAAAGGGGCCAAGTTTATCTTCTACAAATTTGGGTGAAAATTAGTTCCCCATTTTTGGAGGAAGAGCCCCATTTTGCAAAAAAACTAGGGGCCACCTCCCAAAATATGCTTCGAGTCCTCTTCATGGTTGATCTTGATAATAAAAAAGGCATTGGGTATAATATCTAGTGAACATAGGGGTTTTCATTTGGATAATGCCCATATCCTGAAGGAATAAAGATTTGGTCTTCCACCCTAAAATTTCCCCACAATATTCCAAGACCCCTCACCTTAAGTAACATTCAAGAGATCCCTTAAAATAAATAACTTGTTCTAGAAAAGGGTAAGATAAAAAAGAGACTTTGATTCAAGAGTTCCTACTCCTTTATATGCCACTAAAGTGTAAGAGTTACCATTTTTAAAAGGTTTGATAATAGACTTATAGCCCTAACTAAGGGCCCCACAAACTCTCTTTTCTGGAACTAAACCGTGCCCCCTACAAGGACCAAAAAATCACCATGACACCCACTTTTGAACTCAATAGAAGACTCTAGTCACAAGCCATAACATGAAGTCCTATAGCAAGAAACTTTTCCAACTTCCATGCCATTTATCGACCCTACAAAAAAAAGATCTCCCATGCTCCACCACCTCACTAGCTTGGTTTCATAGCTTCTCCACACTCCTGCATTCACTCAAATTCAAAAATACCTTCTTCATCATGCTCAATTATTTTAAAATTGATATTAAAAAACATACTCAAACAATCATTCCAAAAATAAATAAAAAATATATTCATTGTATATCTTCTATAAAAGACCATCAAATAAAATATGCAAAATATCATTTCAAAAAGAAATAAAAAATAAAATACATATCTTAAGATGATTTGAACTTCTTCATCCATGGTTTTGCAACATAGACTTTAATATGATTTTAACTTTCTCTTCAAACCCTTTGAAATAAAAATGTAATTATTTCAACTATCCATACTAAAGGGTTTTTATAAATTATAAACAATTAATTAACATAATTTGTAATGTAAATTCTCACCCTTTGACTGGATGTGGTTTACAAGAACAAAGTTGATGTACTTTTCAATGTAAATTCTCAAATATTATTTTTTGTTTGTCAAAAACACCCCAATTGGGATGCCACTTTCAAGTAAGTCCCAAGGAGGTAGGGCATCTATTTTACCAAAAATTCCCAGGGCTCACACTTGGCCTACCCCATTCAACACACTCAAAGAGCATGCCTAAAATAACAAAACACAAAAATACAAACAAACATAAAAACAACAAAAAACAACGAAAAACAAAAATACAAAAACAACAAAAGACAACAAAAAACACAAAAACATAAAGACAAAAAAAACATGAAACAAACACAAAAACAACAAAAAAACATAAACCATAGCAAACAACAAAACACAAAAAAAAACCATAAAAACAAAAAAACAACACACAAACACAACAAAAAAACACAAAAAAAAAAAAAAACACACAAAACTCAAAAAAATAAAAAACACCAAAAATAACACAAAAATAAAATAAAAATTAAAACAATACAAAACAACACACACACATTGAAAAACAGAAAAGGAGGAAAAAATATAATACAATATTGGCCTTTCTAGGACAAAAGGCTATTCAAGCAAGAATCAACAAATGAAACATAAGAAAGATCAGTCTAAGCAAGGGTACTAAAATACCCTAACCAAACCAAAGAGAAGCAAAAAATAAAATAAAAGGAACTAGGTACCTCTAGTACTGAAGACATCCAAAGAAAGGATAAAAATATGAGCTTCCTTTATTTATGAATCCCACCATCTAGGAGAGTGGTTGTAGTAAGTAATATCACCTTTTTCCAAGGCCCAATTAGCTAAAGCATAAACACTCTTGTTCCATTATCTAACCACATGATTATATTAAACTTTCAAAAAGCCCATCTGGATCAATTGAATCTTCTCAACAATTATTTTCATTCTCTAGTCAACCTTATGATTCTTAGAAGGAGTCTTCAACAAATTAATCATGACTTGAGAGTTGGACTCAACCAACATATTTTTCCATCTGAAATTAGTAGCCTCTCGAAGGCCTCTAAGGATACCATACCCCTCAACAAGATTATTGGAAAGGATACCCAAACTCTCTACAAAGTTAAAACCGATGAACCATCTAAAATTCTACCAATTCCTCCTAGACTAGCTTTTCGAGGGTTCCCCCTAGAGGCTCCATCGGTATTGAATTTTCCAAAATTCTTAGGATGAGGCTGCCAATTTCTTGTTCTATCAATATTTTGATTACTCACATTCCCTTTAAGTTGGTTACCCTTAAAAGTGTTAATATTTAATCTTTGCATTATTTGATACCATCTTTAGTGGGATTTTTGGGGGTGTTTAAGGAGATGTTGGACTAATTCAACTAAGTTGGCAATGGTATTTTTATATATATAGTGAATTTCCTTCCTTTCTTGATTGAAAATATGATTGTTTCTTTCTTTCTAGGTATTCCAAGGTAGGATGGGAACCCATCCAAACTAAATGCCTAATAAAGTGATCAACACCCTCCTGATTAGGCCAATCCCTCTAAAGTTGTTCAAAAGTAAAAAAATTGAACCAGTGTAAGCCAAGTAAGATGGTCATTCTCCTCTATAGCTCAAAGGTTAAGGTACACTCAATAAAAAATGGATAAGATATTCCACATTCTCTCCATACATTTTACGTATAAATGAGCCATGAAAACCATGTTTCATATGTTGCTCACTAGTAAGCACACTACGATGTAATAAAATCCATATAAAGAAACTCACCTTAGGCCAGATATTTTGAAACCACAACTGAGTAAATATATCATAAAATTGGATACTATTTTTGGCATAAGGTCCAATAACCTTGAGCAACTGAATACTCAACCTTAGTAGTGTTGTTCCATCCAAAACAATCTTTATCATGGGACCAAGAGAGAGATATCATATGAAGGATGCTTTGGATATTTTTTTTTATCTTTCTAGAATTTGAATAGGCCAGTCCTTGACAGGGATCCAATATCTACCAACCTTTGAATTACTAGTATGGTACAATTAGTAATTAACAACCTTTATCCAGTTAGCTTGAAGCTATTCCATCCAAGGCCTCTAATCAGGAAATTGAGTTATCAAAGGTTGGTGACCATCCCAAGAATCTATTCAAATTTTTCTTGTTGACTATTATGAATGATCCAAAATAACTTTTGCTTAATCAAATCCTCACCAGTATTAATAACCACTAAAATGGGAGAATATTTGGTAGGCAATTTATAGCGAACAAGGTCTTTAGGACTTTTGTTCTTAGAATATTTAGCATGAAGATTCTTGGCCCGAAGAGCATTGGGGTTATGCAAAATCCTCCAATACAGTTTAGCAGGTAAAGACTTATTTTTATTAATAGCAGACCAAAAACCTAACCCCCCTTTATTATTGGGAAGGCATAAAGTATCCCATTCCACCAAGGTCCATTTTCTTTTCTTCGTAGTACCACACTAGAGGAACTAATGACTGATTTGATCTAATTCTTAAAGAACAACCTTTGGGATATTCAAAACAACATAAAAATAAATAGGTATAGCTTGAAGGACTAATTTTACCAAGGTAATTCTACCCCCAAATGAAAGCCACCTATTGGTCCACTTTCCAATTTTCTTCTTAACTCTATCCAACAACCAATTCCAATATTTTTTTCTATCTTTGAATATTGAGAGAAATGACTAAATAAGTGATTGGAAGGGAGGTCTTATTATATATTAATTTATCCAAGACCATAGATTACTATATGGGAGAGTAGTGAAAGAAAATGACTTTAGATTTATCTTCATTGAGTAATTGCTCATTAGCATTAGGAAAATAGTTGATGATTTGCTTAATTTTAGAAGCTTTCTTAAATGTAGCTTTACCTAATAGAGTAGAGTCATAAACAAATTGAAGATGAGAAATATACTCAAATCCATGAATGATAACTCCCTCAAGGGTTATATTTTATCTATTTTTTGTTATAGTCTTTCCCAAGCATTCAATAAGAATGATGAATAAATAAGTGGAGATAGGGTTACCTTACCTAATACCTCTATAAGTAGGGAGAAACTAAGAATGTCTACCATTTATAAGAATAGAGTAGGACATCAAAGAGATAAATCCAATAATCTAGTCCATTCAATCTTGAGAGAAGCCAAATTGCCTTAAAACTTTGACAAGGAAGTGGTAATCCACTCTATCATAAGCTTTAGATAAGTCTAAATGAATGAACATAGGAGATTTTTTCATTTCTATGGAATGGATGGATTCCTAAGAAATAATTCCCTTCATCCACTATTTGACACCCTTCTGCATAAACCCCTTGTTTAGGGGAAATAATCTAATGCAAAATAGGCTTCAACCTTTCTACCATGATATTTGTAATGATTTTGAGAACATTACATAAAGCTATAGGTCTAAAAGCTGAGATATGATCAGCCTCTTGAGATTTTGGGATAAGAGCTATATAAGTTTTATTGATAAACTTCAAATTTTATTTGGCTTTCCTGGTTTATTCCACCACCTCTAATAAATTAGCATGAAGGATATTCCAAAACTCTTGATAGAACTCAATAGGAAAATCATCAAGACATGGGATTTTTCATTTTTGCATTTTAAAAAACACATGTTGAAGCTCATTGATAGTAATTGAAGTAGTCAAAACAGAGTTCTCCTTAAAAGTTATAAGAGTAGGGATGGATTGAAGAATATTCTATTGAGAAGTTGAGTCAAGAGGTGCAACAACAAAAATATTGGAAAAGTAATTGAAAATAATAGATTTCATGCCATACCAAGTGTAGACAACATATCCAAAATCAGATTCCAAGGAAGAAATAAATTTTTGAGATCTTCAAGCTAGAAGATATTTGTGGAAGAAATTTATGTTTCAATATCCTTCTTTGAGCCATTGGACCCTAGATTTTTGCTTCCATAAGAGTTCTCTTTTTTCCCATTCCTCTAGCTAAATAGTGAGTTTAATTTCACCTATACTTATACTCTCTGTGAGGCCATCTAAATGGATTTTATTATTCAAAATATTAAGTTGACCAATAACTTCATGATTTTTTGTTGGACAACTCCAAACTTCTTCCAGTTCTAAATCTTGATTTTAGATTTAATGTATTAGAACCTTTTGGAAAAACAAAACATCTTAGTCACATACCTTTTTTTACCTTGCACTCAAGGTATAAATGAATTGTTTCTAAGCCACACTAACTAAACTAAAAAAGGTGAGAAACTCACATTAGTTTTCCAAATTTCTACCATGATTGGCCAGTGATTCGAACTAGCATTGTTAAGAGTCTTCACCTTAGGAATGTGACCATGGATTAAGAAATTGATAGATAACAAGAACATATCCAGTATCTCCATAATACAAGCTAAGCCTTGCATTATATTAGACCAAGTCATAAGGCCATTATCTGGTTGGATGTCCACAAGATGAATGTTTGCAATATATTCACTCATGAGGTCAATGCTTTTATACAAATTTCTATTTCCCCCAATTTTATCATCCAAAGAGAGTATATCATTGAAATATCCTCCAATAAAGATCTAAGACTCACAAAAATGAGAGATAATATAAATATATTTCAACTATCTTCTATTTTCCTCCAAAGTAGTCAGAGCATAAATAGTTACACAAAGCATAATTTGGTTAGAATGTTTACTTTGAATAGCTATAGCCAAAATACCCCAACTACCAACCATATAGTGAATAACAACCTCTTTTGGGTCCCAAATATAAGCAATGCTTCCACAAGTCCCCTGGGAACTAAGGGAAGCAACTTTTACAATTGGCCAGGTTTTACTAGAAATTGAATCCATTTCCTCTATTGAAATCTTTGTTTGTTGAAGGAAAAAAATATGTGGATGGTTTGTTTGAATAATTATTCTAATTTTATTTTGTTTTGGAAGACTCCCTTTGATTCATATAATATTCCAAATATCGATATTCATTAATACTAGGGCTAAAAAATTGGTAAGAACAGTAATATTGTGTTCCTCTATAAGATTTTCACCTTATTTTACCATAAGATGTTGATTGGTCTTGCAACTTGCTTTTTGTTTGGAATTCATCTTTAGTTTTTTTCCCTATTTCTTGACTCACCCAAATTTAATCTATGATGGATTCTAACATCTAATATTGTGTGTATAAATCCAAAGTGTTACTGGAAGGTTCAACATAGTCTATCTTGGGACCTGTATTATCTAAAGTTCCAACATTTAAAAGATTATTTTTCTTGTGTGTATTTTCTCATTTTCTTCTTGTTGAAAACATTTAATTTTTTGGTTTGTATCTGAGTCATTCCTTGCAACTTTAAATTATATTTCTAAGATATTTGTCTCCATTATTTCATCTTCCTCACTTGGGATATCATTTGTGCAAAGAATTTCAAACATATTAGCTAATAACTTCAATTGATCCAATCAAGAATAAATGAATACATAATGGGTGAGGAATTTAGTGAGAAAATAGAAGGGTGGATCACAAAGATGGTATAATATGATATACATATCATGCCTACAAAGTTGATTAGGGGAAAAGCCTTATACCAAGAACTGGCCAAAGACATCGCCAATGTAGGAGCTGAATAGGACCTATGCTTAGTCAATTCAAATAGAGAGGTGTTGGATTAGGTGGATGAGAGGGTAAGGTACATGCAGATAGGTTAGTACCCATTTGAGCTAAAATAGGATCAAATAAGGGTATTTATACTATAGAATGACCATTATATTTTTATTAAAGAAGTTCTATTTTGGAGGAGCTTTGATGGTGTTCTTTTAAGGTATGTTACAATGGAACAAACTCAACCTTTGATTTAAGAATTATATCAAGGATTCTTGGGTGGCCATTTCTCAAATCAAATAATTGCCACAAAAATTATGAGAGCTAGATATTATTGGCCTACCATAGTTTTGGATTCTCATCAAAAGGTGAGAAAATGTGACCAATGCAAGTTCTTCACTAAAAGGAAGAGGAATGTGACTATACCTTTGAGGCCCATAGTAGTAGATAATCCATTCTCCCAATGGGTATTGGATTTCATTGAAATGAATAATTTACCATCATGTGATATCTATAAATGTGTCTCACCACTATTGATTACTTCACTAGATGGACAAAAATAATCCCACTAAAGGAAGCCATTGAGAAGGTGATCATCAATTTCCTAGAGGAAATTATAACCATATTTGGCATACCAAATACTATCATCACAAATAATGTGAAATAATTCACCATGGTCCCTCTAATATGACATATATTTGAAGACTTCCTCAAGTTACTATCCTTAGGAAAATGGTCTAGTAGAAACCACCAACAAGAACATGATCAAGATTTTGAAGAAGACAACTTTAGAAAATCAAAGACAATGGCACCCCCATCTCAAAAGAGTCTTATGGGTAGATAGAATTACTCCAAAGAACATTATAGGATTTTCACTCTATCCATTATTCTATGGAAAGGAGGTAAGGTTACATATCTCCATAAATTTTCCAACACTACAATTCCTTCATCTATAAGAACTTAAGGAAAATGATGCCATGATTGTAAGAATGGATGAAATATTAAAGCTCAAAGAACATAGAGAAGTGACTTGGTAATAGTCATTGAAATATAAATGGGTAGTTAAAATATAGTTTGATAAAAGAATAAATCCTCAAAAATTCAATATTAGTGATTAGGTGTTCAAATGAGACAAAGACAAGAGTAAACTAGAGCACCACACCAAATTTAGTTTCCTTTGGAGTAGCCCTTACATCATCACTACCTACAAGATGGAGAATTAATTTTAGCTTGCATCATTTTATGGTTACGTATTGCCACTCCAAATAAATGATATCAACCTGAAGAGCTATTTGTGATCACTCTCAAATATATATGTATTATACTTATATTTTTGTTTATTTTGTAATAGGTTTTCATCTTTAGGAACTTGGTCTGCACCATTGATTGTGTGAAAATTGCCCCCAAGTCCTAATTTACCAAATTTGTTCCCTATAAATAGGGAGCATTAATTTGGATTACAAAATTTATGCCCTTTATAGGTAGGGCCTGAATCTTGTTTAGATGCCCTTTTTGGGTCCTAAAATAGCGAAAAATAGAGTGCAAAACAACAAAAAAATACTTGCAAATCAACTAAAGTAAATGTAAATCTTGATGAGTTGATGGAGAAATCAAGGATAAATTAATAGGTCGATGAATCACTCCAATAAGGTTGATCTATCTAATAACCAAGTCTCTTCCACTCAATCCCCAAAGGTAGCCAACACCAAAAATACAAAATAGTAAAACAACTTGTAGTAGAAGGGTACTTGTTAGCATGAGCAAATAAGAAATTCAAGAATTAGAACCTCCAAATAATTAATTGGTGTAAAGAGAGAATCCACTCTTATATTTATAAGAGGTTTGGAGGGCAAAACGGGCAGGAACATTAAATTGCATCATGGGTAAAAGTCAACCCCAAAATGGGTCGATGAGGGGTTTTAGTGAGAAAAACCTTTAGAACACCAAAATCATACCCAGTAATTACTAGGTGTGAATATGGTGAGCTAAATTCATGCCTTGTATGGACTGGGTATGAATTTGGTAAAGCAAAGGAAACAAGGGAAAGGAAGAAGGCAAAAGGGTCCCAAATTTACACTTAGCAAGTTTGTGTGGTTAACTATGGATCTAAGGAATCATTGAATCATTCTGATCGCTCAATTTTCCATATCTATATTTCACCCTCTTTGATTAATTTATGGCCAAATAAATGTTTTAAATAAATATGTAGACTCGTATGGACGAAAGCAAAGAACACATAAAAGGGGTGGCCTGGTTTGGACAAAGGGGTGGTGCAAAAGGGGGTGTTAACTTGAACATCCTAAATTTACACATAAAACAAGATATTACTACTATTAATACCTTTAAAGCTAGGGTGCCCCCTCAATGTTTTAAAAGGAATGCAAAATTCTAGATAAAATCTCAAAAATGTGAACGAAGGGCACAAAAACACAAGAACAAGCAAAGAAATAGCAACACACAAGATAAGGAGAGAGAAAAGGAATAATGGGGAGGAGAGAGGAGGGGAAATAAAATAAGAAGATAGAATAAAATATAGTGAAAGAAAAAGGGAGGGAATAAAAGAGGAAAAATGAGGAAAAGAAGGCTCATTTTCACCACATAAGGAGGATAAAAATAGCTCTCAAGAAGAAAGAGGAGAATATAACTACAAAATCATCATGATACCATGGCTAGGAATGAGGATAACATTGCTGCTAAGTAGGTGAAGGTATGGGTCAAGACCCACTTACCCATTTTGGATTTTGCACCTACACATACAAATTTTAGTAGTTTTTACATTTTTTTAGTTTTTTTAGTTATTTTTTATCAAAATTCATCATTGGGCACAAATATGGTCATGGAGCATAAATATGGTAGTCTATCCAAGAAAAATTCATGCCCTATATGGACGAGGCATGAATTTGGAAAATTTTGTACAAAAAAACCTTTATTTTAAAATTTTAATTTTTTTATAATTGTAATGTGTTATATGATGGATTGATGATAAAATTATGTTATTATACAACTAGATGAACTTGAGAGCATAGAGTGGTGGCCAAGTACACTAGAGACTATTTTAGAGAAACTCACAATAGAGGAGAGGGAGATACTAGGGAATGTGGGGCTACTTCACTTAGTAGAGATGCCCTGTGTTGAGGCAGACTGAGTCCTACTTATGGATTTGATAGAGCGATGGTATGTGGAATTATCCACATTTTAGCTACTGATAAAGGAGATGATTATCACACTAGATGATGTGTGGTGCATCTTGAGGATCCCCATCAAGGAGAGGACTTTTTACATGGTCTAAGTGTCGATGGTGGTATTGGAGATGATATCGAGGGACCCAACCTATGATCCACCAGAGTGGATTCCACATGGATAAAATGCCAAATCAATATGGAGTTGGGAAACTAATATTCATACTATGTAGGGTGGTTGTGGGGATACTGGTGTGCCATACCAGTAGGTGACACTTACCATGGGAAATAGTAGTAGTGGTAAACATGCGAGATTAGGGAGTGAGATTTGCATGGGCATTGTATGTTCTAGCTCGTTTATACAGGATGCTACACGACATCATGTATAAGTGGAAAATAGGGCTAATTTATATGACATTACTCTAGGTGTGGTGCTGGAAGCACATAGCGATTCAAATATGGAATGCACTACTAGGACCATTGGTTGATGTGGAGAAACCAACAACATATAGGTATAACCAATAATATGAGCATGGGAATAGGTCATACATTGGTGGCTTGCCACCTGGGAGGCGGGTGATAGATGAGATGTGGGAGCACCAGATCATATGGTAACTATATAATCTACACCTAGGCTAGAGGGAAAACATAGAGGAGTTGGATGAGGTGATGAGGATTGAGTGGATTGTCATCAAGAAGGGTAAGTGGGAGCTATTCAAGTTTGACCTAGTAGAGTGCCAGTTTGATATTCTATAGGATATTACAGACTTGGAAGACTACTAGTTTAGATGAGTGAGGAGAGACCCATTAGGATGTAGAGATGCTCTTGATGTATCCAGGATGGTAGAGGAGGAGCTATATGACCCACTATATATGGATCCAGGGTGGATGATGTCAAGGTGACCTTTCGATACAAGATATGGTACAATAATATTATACCCTTGAGGATCTCTCTATCAATGCTGGTGTAAATATACTAGGTGATGAGTCGACGAGTGTAGTTAGTATTATGAGATACCACTTGATGTACCATAAATATGTAGTAGATAGGGACGGTCCCACTGAGACCATCCTAAGCATAGGTCTAGGTGGAGATACTGATAACCATGAGGGAGACTATCATGATCTTCAAATTAGGAGGAGGGAAAGCCATAAGGGTTGCCCCACCATGGCTTAGGGAGGACCTGAGGTAGTAGGTCCAAGAGAGGTAGAGGGGCTATGAGCCATAGTAAAAATAATGCATATAGAGATCGATTCCACATACAATGTGCTAGACTAGGTCTAAGCAAAGCAGGATACAACATGGGTTGAGGTAGAGTGCCTCAAAGGGGATATGGATCAATAGACCAAAACAAGGTAAATGACTATCATTGTAGGTAACCAACAGAGGAAGCGAGACCGCATGTTGTTGACAAAATTTTAGAGGATGAGGGAGTCATATGATATGATAGTATGAAGAGTGGACCATTACCAGATGGCCTATTATCATGCCATCCTAACTAATTATAGGGTTCTAGAATCATATTATTATTGGTCATAGAGTCGATCTTAGTCATGAGCATCAACTAGTTCACAACTATGAACATGATACCTCCACCACATCTAGCAGGTAAAGTAGAGGGATAGGTTCACATGGCTAGGGATGGGATCGAAATAACCTATCAATATTGATTATGGTATGCACCCCCGAGGATGGTCAAGTGTGCCAAGATATTTATTATGGTATATCAAGTGATGAGCATGCCCTTAGTGCTATCGATTAATACTAGCCACTATTTATTTATGTGTTGTGATGTAATTAAAATAGGTGTGCTTATGTGTGATTGCTTTATTTTTTATTTTTATTTTTGTATACATCGTGAACACAAGCATAATGGATGCAATGAACCTCAATGAATGAGATGGAATGGTATGAATCTAACTAAATGCAATGCATCTAAAATGCAAATCTAAATGAAAGTCATGGAAAAAAAAACAAATCACCAAAAGTCCAAAGAAAGAAAGAAAAGAACAAAACCCTAAGAGGATGTATGCTCACAAATGATCGAGATGGAGGTTACCCCTCACATGTGGCTATGAAGCTATCCTGTGAGTGTTGCAATATTGAAAATATGGACAAGGTAAAGTTGTACCCACTATGGGTGTAGTGCTCATTAAGATGGATAAAGAGAAAGAGATATACCTGCTAAGATGTATGCTTACAAATGGTTAAATGAAGGTTGGCACTCACTTGTGACCATGAAGCTATCTGTTATGGGGTGTTGAAATGATGTGGTTGATTTGTCAAAGTGAGTACTACCCAATAGGGATATGGTATGTGCAAAAATATGTATGGACAAAGCCAATTGAGCAAAACAAGAACCATATCCCTTGACATGGAGAGATATAAGCAATGAAACACTTTTGAGGTCAAGGAATATAAGAAGAAAATGAGATGGGCAAATGCAATTATGGAAATGCACAATGGGACCTAGGTTGAGGATTTTATAGGCATCATAACCTTAGTGAGAGTGTAATGCATATGAGCTACGACCCAACTAGGTGTCATCACTTGCCATTATCGTAAAATCCCCAAGAATCTATATGATCAAGCAACCATGCAAATATGAACAAGCAACAATGCAATTATGATAAGCAAGAATGCAAGGAATAGAATTTTAGGTAAATAATGCAAAATATAATAAGTAGTCATGTAGTATGAACAAGCATACCAAATGCAAACTAGATGAAAATGCAACACCATACATAATTTTTGTTTTTATTTTTATTATTAATTTGGAAGATGAATTACATCCATTGGTTTTTAAAGTTGGCATAAATTCTCAATATGCCACCTATTTAAACAAACATGATGGTAGTGCAAGGATCTAACCCATAAAATAAAGAACTATGATGGAGGATATTCTCATGATTATCATCATGAAGGGGATAATCCAAAATACCTTCTCTAGGAGATGTTGCATAAAAAGCAGTGAGAACTCTAACTGTACTATTATTTTTGATGAAATAAGGAGAAATTCCCAACTTAATAAGATCTTTATGAGATAGAGGAATAGGGTCTTATCGAGAATGAGAGGACTCAGCCAATGCAACACAAGAGAGAGACCCATAAAAGGAGAAGTTATTCTAGGAGATATCCTTATGCACTACATCACAAGGGGTATTCCTTTTAGCGTACTTCTTTGGGGTCACACTAGACTTAGGATAACCATTGGTTACCATATTATAAAACAAAATATTTGAGGGATAAGGGGGTCCCTCATCCTTATCACTCCACTCTAAGCTTTGATTATTTAAATGTTCAACATAAGTATAAGATGATCATCATTATCAAAGGGTAAAGGTTCTTTTTTATTAGGAATGTAGCCTAAACCACATCTCCTAGGCCAAATATTTGCTTCTAAATGCTCCTAAATACTTTACTGGTGTGGCCCTAAACCTTTACCCATATATCCCATACTAGATAGGATTTTCTTAAGAAGTGGGTAATCATTGGATAGATAACAACAGGAAAATGAATTATTTATATGACAAGGGTTGCTACCATAGACCATTTCTTCAAGGAAATACCTATAAATATAAAGGTACATGTACTAATGTGTACAAATTCACCCTTCTTACAAGGTAAACCTATAGTCCTTGGTTAAGGTGGTAGCTTGGCAAGATCTAGAAGAGGCTCTTGAAGAAATGTATTGACTTGTTCACATGACGAAACATTGATTAAAGGTTCCTCACTTAGGTTTAGATTTTTATGTTGCTTGGTTATGTGAGATGAGGAAACTGAAGGATATAAATTGAGATCATATTGAGCTTGCTCAACCATCGAATAATATTTGAATGGGTGAGGATCACCCAAAATGGTGACTAGTTGATTTTGAATTTAAATGTTAAACATTGACAAAAAGTGGAAGGGATCATCCTCATCATATGAATCCAAGGACATCTAAGTAGAAGATTAAAATATGTAGGACAAGACACCACATAAAATTTAAGTCTTCCTCTTTTAATCCAAACTTTTGGAAGGAATTTATAAGTGCATAAATTGAGGGAAGAACCATTATCAATCAAAATCCACTTGATAAAATTTTCTCCAATAAATGTAGTGATGTAAAGAGAATAATCCCCTTATAAATCTAAGGAAGGCACATCGTTGTCCGAGAATATGATATGATGTGTCCTAAGAGAACTTACAATATTAGCATAGCACTAGGGGAAAATATTTGAGGAACAAACTATTGTCTTAGAATTTTTAAAAAATATTCCTTATGAGTAGGAGATGTTTGTAAAAGCTCTAAGAAAGAGATCTTGGCTAGGGTACTAGCTAATTGTTTTTGAATGTCAAAGGAGAATCTAAGTTGTGGCTTCAACACTAAATATAGTGTTTCTAATCTCATGATCATTTTTTTTGGGTATTATTCAAAACTAAGGTGGGTTTTGAAGATGGGTTGGACGAAGAGCTCATATCATCTTGAGAACATTGAGTTGGTTGATTCTATGCTTGTTTACTTGTAGTTATTTATATCATACCAATCATATTATCATAGGGAGGAGGCACATTTTGATATGCCACTTGTTTAGCTACCTTTTGACCATGCTTAGGAAGGGAAGATTGGAATATTCCCATGTCTTGATTAGTTATGGGTGCTTCTTAAGTAGGAGGTTGATTGTTTGTTGGAGTATTGGGTCGAGAACCTTCTATGACAAGTCATACTTTATCAATTAGTTCTTGAACCACATGTTTCAACCTCTTACAAGATATTTTCTAGTGTCCCTCCACTATATGATACTCACAATGTTGTCTAGGTTTATACCAATTATTCATGGTATCAGGTTACCTTATGGGAGGTAACTCAATCATATTAGCTTTCAAAAGTTATTCTAGGACCACATTCATAGGTGTGTTGAGTCTTGTAAAATTTCTTTGTGGGGAATTATGAAGTTGACAAAGCACCATCTTTTGTAGGGCATTAACAACACTATTAACAAGCCTACTATTCGTTACCCCATCATCAACTACATGCTTGTTATTATACATATTTTTAGTGTTCCTATAATATTTTATCTTAAATTGACCTCTTATGATAAGGGTATGCTCTACCCTTCTTGCCATATCTATAGCTTGGTCAAAAGATGTGATAATTATAGTTTCCATTTCATAAGAGATCTATTCTTATAAGTTTCTAATAAATATCTCAAGCACGTCTTAAGGATGTAAGGTGTATCCCAAGCATCCAACTAGACTCCTCCAATGATATGAATGATGAAAAAATTTCATCTTTAGATTGTTTCAACATATAGATAACTTTCATAGTCGCATTATTTTCAACATAAGCACCAAATTATTGAGCAAATATTTTAGTTGTCTCTTCAAAATTTCTCAAAGAATGATTAGGTAGTTTATAATACCTCTCTAATGCCACCAAGGATTTTAGGGAACATCGTAAGTAACAATATGGCATCGCATATGATGTCATGACATGCTGTCCTAAACATCCTTAAATGCTCAATTGGATATTTCGTTCCCTTATAGATAGATAAATATGGTATTGAAAAATGCTTAGTGTAGGGTCTAGAGATAATGATAGGGTCTAAGTTTTTATTGCACATTTATCTATAGTTGTAGGTGAAAATAGGTATTTGAATCATGTCCACTCTCGAAAATAATTGTTTCACACCATATTAGTTAAATTTTGCAATTCAGAATTGTTTTTGTGCAATGCGCTTAGGTTACTTAGAGGAGGGGTATAGGCATTAGATACTAATATTTTCAAGCCTTCACATTATTATAAAGAAAAATACTTCATTAATATTACCCATGCTTTGATATTTTAGGAAATCAAATTTGCTTTAGGGGTTCTCACCCTCAAACCCCTACATGGTTGGCCACTACCCCTCCCATACCTTAGTTAGGGTTACGACATGGAACCCCAAATTTTTTGTTGAGGTGTACTACCTCTTGTAATAAAGTATTATTCCTACAAAGAAGATATGTCAACCCAATGAAAAGATTAATGCATTAAATATAGAAATGATGGAAGCCATACTGGAAGAAAAACTTGTTCCAAGTGATGATAATTTCCCACACTTAAAATCTCAAAAGGTAAGTTCAGGTGTAAATGAGAGTTTGATGAGAATAACAACAATACTCTAATATATATAGTTTGAGAGTATTTTCCAACAACTACCGTGTCTAAACTTCCTGTCAACATGAAATTTTGACAAAGAAAATACTAATATTATATCGATTGCACATTTCATTTTGTATTCATTTGCACTAAACTAATTAAAATTAAATTTTAAATGTTGAATTGACCTTTGAAATCCAAGGTATTCAAATATCATTTGATAACTTCATAATGGATAAAATATTATTCACGATAAAGTTAATAGTTCTTGTTTAGAAGGGTTGGGACTGTGGTTAAGTTTTATACCATTGGTAATATGAAAACCTAGATAATGCAATTTTTATGACATTGTTATGATTAAAAAAAGCTCAACTTCGTTACTCATCATCTGTGAAGGACCTGTGAGAACTGGGAATGATCGATGCAAGCTAATAAGGTTGAGTGTCATACTTTCTCTCATATTAAGCTGATGATAACTAGTAATTACTGATGAAGGTATTATTTTACATAACAAAAACAGTCAAGGAGACTATTTTCTCGATAATTGCAATAACAACCAAATCAAAGGAGGCAAGAAAAATCTTAACCATCTCCTTCCAAGGCACCAACAATGTGAAGTTGGTGAGGTTGCAGATGTTGAGAAGGGAGTTCAAGAATTTGTATATGAGTGAGTTAGAGTCCATGAGTGACTTATTTACTCAAACAATGGGTATCATCAACTAGATGAGGTTGAATAGAAAAAATATTGAGAACCAAAGAATTACGGAGAAAATACTAATAAGCCTACCAACAAGGTTTGACTCTGTGGTGATAGATATTGAAGAATCAATAAATTTAACAACCCTCTAAGTTTATTAGCTCATGGGTTCTCTACAAACACATGAATAGAGAATGAACTGATCATCTCAGTCCTCATTAAAGAAAACATTTAAGATGCATGTCTCATTTTTAGACAGTAGCAAAAGAGAAGAATCCCATCAAGTCACATGAAGTTCTTAAGGAATAAGAGGAAAAAATAATAGAGGTAAGCGTGGAATAGGCCATAAGAGATGAGGAATGTCAAACCCCAATGAAGGAGAGACCAACTGCAACTTCCATAAAGAAAGAGAAAGAGATAATGATAGAAATCAACAAGGAGGATAAAATCAAAGGTATGATAAATCAAAGATCCAATGTTATTACTACAAGAAATTTTGTCATTTTAGCTATGAACGTAGAAATAAGTTGGTCAAATAAAAGAAGCAACAAGTCCACTATACAAATGAAAATGAAATACAAAAAGTAGATATGTATGTGGGACTATGATGTTAACTTGCTACACTGATGAAGAGAACCAAAATAATACTTGGTTAATTGATAGTGGGTGCAGTAACCACATGTATGGGAACATAGAAATGTTCTCAAGGTTAGATGAAACCATCAAATCTGAGGTGAAGATGGTAAACAATAACAATGTACCTATCATGGTCAAAGAGAAGATCATAATACACACCAAGTAAGGTGAAAGAAGACACATCCCTGATGTGTATTATGTTCCTGGGTTGAAACATAATTTGCTAAGCATTAAACAACTTGTGTATAAGGGGCACACTGTGCAATTTATAAAGAGAGCCTGTATCATTAGAGACAATGAGAATGGACTCATAGCAAATGTAGCCATGAAAAAGAACAAGGTGTTTTTCCTATAGATTCAAAATGAATTATTGCTTTCATTTAATGTAGTTGTGAAATATGCTACATGGTTGTGGCATCTCAGATATGATTACTTGAGTTTTAGTGGCCTTAACCTACTATACAATAAATAGATGGTGAAGGAATTACCTCTCATAGAGAAACAAAATCAAGCATGTGAAGGTTTTCTAGTTGGAAAGCAACACAGGGATGCATTCGCTATGGGATAATCATGGAGAGCTTCACAACCATTGTAGTTGGTGCATTCAAATATTTGTGGGCCTATGAAATCCAAATCATTTGACAACAATAAATACTTCATGACTTTCATAGATGAATTCATTTGGAGGACATGGGTATATCCCATAAGAAAAAATTCAAAAGCTTTCGACAAATTCAAGGAGTTTAAAGCTTTGGTTGAAAACAAAGTGGCTATTATGTGAAGACTCTTAGAACAAATGGAGGAGGTGAATACATCTCCAATTAATTCCAAAAAATTTGCAAAGAAAATGGAATCAAAAGGTAGTTCAAAACTAGATACACACCATAGTATAACGATGTTCCAGAGAGGAAGAATGAAACCATAATGGAGATGGCATGAAGCATGCTGAAGGTAAAGGGTTTACCGCATGAGTTTTGGGTAGAAGATGTAATTTGTGTAGTTTATCTGATTAATAGGTGTCCCACTAAGAGCATGAAGGACAAGATCCCTCAGGAGGTAGGGAGAAACAAGAATTCCAATATGGTTCATTTAAGCATTTTTGGGTGCATAGCATATGCACAGATTCCAGATGAGAAGAGAAATAAGTTTGATGATAAAGCTAAAAATTTATCTTCATTGGGTATAGTGAAGAATCAAAGGCTTATAGGTTGTATATCTCTATATCAAATAAGTTGATTATAAGCTAAGACGTGAAGTTCATGGAAGAAGAATCTTGGAATTAGACATCCAAGATTGGTCAAGAAGAGCCAGTAATCATTGAATCTGAGGACTTGGATAAAAATAGAGTGCATCCACTTGTAGCTTCAAGCAATAATATTGGTGACAACAGTAGCATTAAATCATCTTTACGGTTGCCTCCACTTGCAAGAATATTTTCCAACTTGAAGACACCATCAAATATAAGGAGCTTCCAAGATATATATGAGCTAACTAGAAATAAAATTGAAGAAACTAAACATTCTAATTTTCTTTATTTTTAGAGTGTGATCCAATTTTATTGGAGGATGCAAATAAGAATAGAAAGTGGGTGAAAGCAATGTATGATGAGATAGAATCCATACAGAAAAATAAGATCTGGGAATTAATGGATCTTCCAGTAGGCAAGAATACCATTGGAGTGAAATGGGTATATAAAACTAAGTTTAATGCCCAAGGTGAAGTTGACAGGTACAAGGCCAGTATGGTTGTAAAAGGCTACAAGAAGAAGTTAGGGATTTACTATCATGAGGTATATGCATCTGTATCCAGAATTGACACAATCAAAATGATTCTAGAATTGGAAGCCCAGAAAGGTTAGAATTTTTAACAAATGGATGTCAAGTCTACCTTCCTCAATGGCATGTTGGAAGAAGAGGTCTACATAGACCAAACACCAGACTATGAGTTGGAAGGGCAATAAGACAAGGTCCTAAAATTGAAGAAGGCCTGTATGGGTTGAAACAAGCACCCAAGACTTGGTATAGCTGCATTTATGCATATTTATAGGAGAATGGGTTCATCAAATATCCATATGAGCACACTCTTTATGTGAAGATAAATGAAGAGGGGGAGGTGATCCTAGTCTAATTGTATGTAGATGATTTAATTTAACTAGAAATAGCAATATGTTGTTTGATCAATTTAGACATGCCATGAAGGAGTTTGAGATGACAAATTTAGGCCTAATAAAATATTTTATTGGAATTAAAGTCATCCAATATATGGATGGTATCTTCATATCTCAAGGCAAGTATGCAATATATGTCTTAAAGAGGTTTAGAATGGAGGATAGCAAACTAGTGATGCCAGTTGCAACAGGACTAAAATTGAGCAAGAATGATTGCAGCAACAATATTGATCCAACTTCTACAAAAGGTTAGTTGGAAGACTTATGTATTTGAAAACAACCAAACCAGATTTTATGTTTACAGTGAGTTTTATTAGAAAATTTATGGAAGCACCAAAGAACACTCACATGTAGGTAGACAAAATGATTATGCAGTTTATCAATGGGACCAAAAACCATAGAATATTTTATGTAATAAAATACCAGCTTGAACTTGTTGGCTACACTAATAATGATTGGGTTGGCAATATAGATGATAGAAAGAGCACTTGTAGTTATGCATTCCATATTGTATCGGGTGCAATTTCATGGTCATAAAAGAAGCAACCAATTTTTGTACTATCATCTGCTGAGGAAGAATATGTTACAGCCACTTCAATCGCATGTTAGGCAGTTTGGCTTAGAAGAATTAAAAGTGAGCTGAATCATCTCCAATAAGGGGAAACAACAATATTTTGTGATAATAAATATGCCATAGCACTATTAAAGGATCCAATATTTCATGGCAGGAGCAAGCACATCGACATTCACTACCACTTTATCAAAAAAATCATAAAATTTAATGAAGTTGTGTTATTGTTTTGTAGGTCCAAAGACCAAGTTGTGGATATCTTCACAAAACCTTTGAAGGAGGAATTTTTTAAAGACTAAGGTAAATGGTTGATGTCAAAGTCTTTGTGAAATCTAGTTTAAAGGAGGATGTTATAAATTAAATCAAATTTCACACTTGATAGATCTCTAATAGATCTTATCTTCTGGATCTGATCACCATATTTTAAAGTCTTCAAAGTTATTACTGGTAGTTACATTTATTCGATGATTGGATAAAAACCATACTTTTGAATTCAATTATTATCAAAAATTACATAAGCATTTTCATCCAATACCCAACAATATGTATGAGTTGTTGTTATCCTTGTAAAATAGGTCAAATAAGAGAGCAGAAGAATTAGAGCAGCACCACAGAAGAGCATGAAGAGAAGCCAGGATTTGAAGCCTCAACCTTTAGAAACTCCTTTTTGAATGTAACCTACAAACCCTTTAAAAGTAGTAGATGTATGTGGATGTATTTCCAATATTAAGCAATATATAATATCTTTGAGTATTTTTGCTTCTGTGTGATATTCGAATATTGGGTGATTTAATCTATCTTAGCAAAGTTAGGTTTTATCTTTTTTATGATGTGTTCTATCCCATTGAGCAGATTAGAAACCTTTGCATGTTGTATCCTGCTAGCGGATTAGGCCATATTTGGTGCCATAAGAGCTTTTTAGTGGTTTGAGTAATATATGTGTTGTATCCCACTTGCCAAACTTTGTGTTGTATCCTACTCATAATAGATCATGCTATATCCCACTTGTCTTGTGTTTCATGAAGCATGATAGTCTTTTTACCACATAGTTTAGAACACGTCATGGTGTAAAACAAGTATGTTGTAGCCTGCTTGTGTTGTGTGTTGTGTGTGCTATAGCTTACATGCTCATTGCTTTGGGAAATATGCCTATGATTTAGAATCGCAATGTAGAAATTATCAAGTGTACCATGTCGCATCCCATTGAATTTAATTCATGTTCCAATACGGGACATATTTTTGTGTTGTAGCCCACATGGTTATTTTTGTGCTCTACCTCGTGTTAAAATTTATGCTCTGGCCTATATTCCTATTCCCTGCTGGAGCCCATGACATATTCTTTGTTGTAGCCCGCGCTGTTTAAAATTTTTAAAAGAGAGGTCAATGACTTTGATAACATAAAGCAATGTTTTGAAACTTGTAGGTTTTTTGTGAGTACCCGCAAAACTCGCGGGTCAATAGGGCCTACAAGTTTTTTAATGTAGAAACTCGAGTCGGGTAACTCGTCGACTCGTGGTGAGTTAGCCAACCATTCTTAGTCGAGTACTCAATGATTATCTATAGAAATGCATAGCATGCATAGGTACAGGGCCATGCAAGGAAAATAAAATATATTTATTTTTTTCTCTAGGAGTATTCACGGGTAGATGAATTCATTACATCTATAGGGGAGTATGCATGCCAAGGGAAAGTAGGTGAATACTTTGAATTAATTACAACAAACAAGGGTGCAGGTGAATTCATTTCATTATGATAGACAAACAGGGGTGTAGAGGAGTAGGTGAATTCCTTACAATAGATGGCTACAAGGGATGGAAAAGGGAAGGTCTCTCACATTTTATAAACCCAAAACCTCAAAAATTTGTAGAGAAGGAATAAATTTTAGAAAAAATACACACTGCAATATATTTCAGGTATTTTCCGCTTATTTTCTCTACGTATTTGAATGCAATAGACTTTTACCAACCAAAATAAAAATGAAGCCTCACAAAACTTGTTGATTGTAAGATACCTCGTTATAAGAGGGAATTGTAATTTGTAGTAGGACTATAGGCTAATTGACTCTAGAAGATCCCCAAAGGGCAATACCCTCGTCCAAAGAATCAAACAGGAGAGGCAACAAACCATAAGGGGCCAAACTACTTCGAGGTTTGCTCAATAGGTTTAGGAGTACTAATGTAGGCAATATTATGCCAAAACCATACTTGTCTCCCATAGAAGCAACATAGCTTATTTGAGATAGATTGTATGCTTTAGCATCAATTCCAACAGATCATTAGTGAAATAAATACTTTGAATGACAGAGTGATCTTGTCCAATAGGTAATTTTTGGATCTCCATTAAATTTTCCAAAATGTGCTCCTTAGAGTCCCACTCTTTTTTTCTCTGCTTTCACAAACTTACATCTCTCAGAAGGCCAGCCAAATCAAATAGTATGAAATAGGAGATCTTATAAGGTATTTCTACCTTTTTTTTTTAAGTGAAAAACTCCTTACGGGGCCGCCTTGGTATGAGAGACCACAAACAGGGGGTTCTACACCATCAAAGTCACCCGGGAGTCGCACCCGACCTTGTTCGCACCAACATTATCAATTGGATTTTGGATACTCAATTCAGATTTTTGGTAGGATGGAGATTTGAACCTAAGACCTCCTTTAGAGGATTACTCTTTCCTCTCCAACTCACCTACAACACCTGGGTTGTATGTCTACCTTATCAATTCCACTGAACGCAGTCAAATTTGATTAATTTATTACCACATGTTTCTATTATGCCACATGATTTAATCATGTTTATTATATTGGATCAATTAGATGGACCCAGACACTTATCAATCCATTTTAGTATATCTTTTGGCTTCTCCTGTATGTCTCTCAAGTCAGTCTCTTTGTAACCAGTTGACATATCTAAAAAGTACCATAATTTTCCCTATAGAATGTCTCATTTTTTTCAATGGCAATTTATTTTCCTTTATAGCTAAAAGTTTCCTTGAGCAAGAACCTAGGATGTAATAAGATATGCATGTAATATTGTATATTTATATGTCTAAGTAAAGATAAATACACTGCTATTGTTGTTGTTGTCATGATAAAAATAGCAGCATTGTCCTGAACAGAGCTTGAGGCATTTACTTCGGATTCATATACTTGTTGTCTACTGAAAATAATTTATTTTACATCATATTAATTGTGGCATACAGGGTCAATATATGCACCATGTAGATATTTAAAATTGTAGTAAGAATAAGATTATAACTTGATTTGTGTGTGTATATAAAAAATAAAAATTAGATTATTATCCCATTATTATAACAATATAGAAAATAACAACAAAGATTGTAGTAAATGTCCAAGTGTCAATTGCTAAGAAGTCAGTTAAAGAGGGTACCAACTGGGCATGGATCACTTTTCTGACAGAAGGATTATTTGCCCAGATGTCTGAAAGTTGATACTTGTCCTGTTTCACAATATGAAACGTTTTATTAGTAGAATCCATACAATAGTTAGGCTGAAGGAAAACAACTTCAGAAAACAATGAACAGCAAATGTCACTTGGGTGAAACATCAAAACCCACCATTACTTATTACAAAAACCAGACAACAAATTGTCTATTTAATGACTTCTTTATCAAGTTCTGACAGGTACAGTTTGAAGGTCACATACATGGAAATATGAAGTAGATGCAATGGCAATCCTCATCTTGTACTGGATTTCCATACAAGAAGCCTAAGAGAAAATGTGCAATTAAATTTTTCGAGATTGTGAATATAATATGCTTCAAATCTGTGCCTATTTGCGAAGGATACCATATGATGACTGACTTCTGCAAGGATAAAGTTTTCTTAGAGTGTCTAGTGCATGCAGGCAATCCTTCTCTTGCATTGGATAGCTATACAAGAAGCCTAAAAGAAAATGTGCAAATAATGTTTTTGATATTGTAAATATAATACGCTTCAAATATATCCCATTTTCAAATGATACCATGTGGTGAATTGCTTTTGCAAGAATAATATTTTCTTAGAGTTTCTAGTTTGTGTAGGCAATCCTCCTCTTGTACTGTATAGCTATACAAGAAGCCTAAAAGAAAATGTACAATCAATTTTTACAAGATTGCAAATATAATGTGCTTCAAATATATGCCCATATGCAAAGGATGCCATATGATGACCTGCTTCTGCAAGGATAATATTTTCTTAAGAGTGTGTAATGCATGTATCATGAATAAATAAATGATCCTTGATATTAGATACTATTATGTAAATTTCCTAAAGTTTTGCATTCAATCAATATAGCATACTCCAACATATTGCAAGTTGACCTTTTATATGAGAGAGCTACATGCAATTCCTCTGATCAAGTGCAATTATTAAATTTCTAGCAACATATAACACCATAAATAACTCTCAGAGCTATGGACAACATGACTTTTGTGTGCAAATTGGCATTAGAAAATTTGCAATTGTTGTTCAACCTTCAATTATCTAGATATAAAAAGATATATTTCAATTTACCACAGAAGGGCAAGGCCTGTCTAGGTAACCAAGTTGAAGCTGAATTGGCAGATATCCATCTTGAGATGTGAACCAACCCTGAGTTAACATTATTGTCCTTGCTTCAAGAAGCTGATCAAATACTTCTAATTTCTTCTATCTCTTTTGTAGAGTATTTTTACTGCTTAAACTTTCTTGCTTCATTGAAATGGGGAAATGACTTGGATCAAGAATATTATCAATGTTGAGTCCAAAAAAATATTATTTTCCCAAACAATTTATTAGAAAATATTTTTGAGAGAGCTTGTAATTTGACTTTACTAAATGCAAGTAGATTCATAGAACTGAAGGGAGGGTTATGAACTTCACCCGCCATATCGGCGCTAGTTTGGATAGACATGCAGCATCTAAGGAATATGAATAGTTATCATTACAAGCCTCCTTTGCTGCCTGCAGCAACAAAAGTGCCATATCAAGCAGTTTCTAGGATGATAAGTAATATAAGTCTTTGAAACATAGCATTAAATCATATGAGAATGTAGAAAATCACAAATTGGATAAAGTGGCAGCTGTTAGATTGGCAAGCATTTAAACATTAAGTTCTTGGGTAGATTATATAAGAGTCTTCTTAATTATTATTCATAAAATTATTCTATTGCACACATGACTACTGTAAATAGCTCTTCCCATTTGAATCAAATATGTTTACATACAAATTTTTATTTTCACAACCAAATTGATAATTTTTTGGCTTATAATGAAACTAGAGGCTATGTTGATGTAGCCATGATAACCATATATCAAGATGCACTGCCATGACCCTTCATCTATGAAAATGCCACACTTCCATTATAGGTGAGAATTCCATACTAACAATACCCTTCATATATACCAAAACACAATATTTCCAGTATATGTGAGAATTCCATAATGGCAGATGCACTTTAGCTTAACAATTTTAAAAACATTTAAACTGAAAATAGCTTTTAGATGTTGGGCCTTAATTATTTTTATGCCCCTTCATTATCCATCCATTAAACGCTATCTATGATATCATTGAACATGTTCTCATGAAATTTTGAAAATTTAAAGCTTGTCATTTCTGAAAGATGGATTCAGATTTGTAGATCTATTTTTATTTGCCTTTTCATAGATCATTCTCTTCTCTTCATAGATGGAATTTAGTTCCACATTAATACCTTTTATCTTCTTCTAAGTATTCTAAGCATGGTTATATATATTGGTCTGGCTATAAATGGATATGTAGAACATACATACGCAGATTAAGGGGCACTTGAAAAAAGAGAATATTTAAGGGTAAGGGTATAACATCTATCTATAACAAAATGTAGAAGGATACAAATCATAGAATGGAAAGAAAATCAGACCATACTATAATTAACTTATATATAGTTATGTAAAAGAGATCAAGATTCATCCTTTGAATTACTTGATATATCATATGTGATGGTGTCAAAATTATAGTGTTTAGTGCATGCTAAAACATATTGAAGTATATACTTGCTTCTATGTATTTACTCCATATAATACAACTAAATTGAAGTGTTTCATATATTTTTACCCTTAAAATTTGTACACATGTTTGTCTACCAAATGGAGAGGTGGAGTTGTGAAAGTGCCATCTAGGAACATGTTGGCAATGGTTCTGTAAGCAGCTTCCGTGGGATGAATGCCATCCCAGTTGAAATATTGGTTTGGGTTTGTACACACATCAGCATTCAGATCACAACTTAGAGGAGGAGAGTAATTATACTTTCCTCCTTTGCCACAACACACTCTGAGAATATCAGACTGAAATCCTGCACCATCAAGGACCAATACTCCCAATCAAAATTTCATGTGATGGTACATGATTTTATTTACCAATTTTCTTAATTTGAAAGCAAATGTAGAGAAACAAGACAGGGTGTTCAATAATATCCAAGTTTGTAGAGCCTACCATATTTCCCGGGATTTTTAAAAATTTCCATGGCGGCTGAATAGTAATCTGCATATACAATTGAAACATTTGGGTACTGTTTTTGCACATCTTTTAGCATGGTCTGCAGAAGATTGTTACCATATTGAGAAAAGTTGTTAAAGTTGATCAAGCACCCAATATTGTCGAAATCAGATGAAGAATTGCCTTGGTGTATTGCTAAGTAGGAAGGTGAACAACCAATGGGTAAATTGCCAGGAACTATGAACTTCTTTGCATTTTCTTGAATCAGTGTCTACAAAACATGAAGATACTATTTACAAAATATAGATGAATTAAGTAAAACCAAATTATGCTTATAAATCCTTTACAATATATAAAGCTAATAAATGTTTTATTTTTATTGAAGATTTATTTGTGTTGTGAAAGATCGATTAACAGGGACTACAAAACTAAGTCTGCAAAATAATCCAAAAAGAAAATTCTAACCTACCTCAATGGCTGCTCTGATTCTTTGAATGACAAAAGGTACAAAAGTTTTGATTTCCTCTATGGAACTCCCTGCAAAAAAGAGGTAGTTGTAATCATTCCCTCCAATCTCTCCAACTAAGAACAATGCATTTTCAAAGTGATCCTTGCAATATACAACAACATCTATGTGTTAATTTTAACATTTTTGGGTAACCATTCACCTGGTGTGCCATCACAGTAAATCTTCTTAAAATATTTGAATGATTGGATTTGAGTATCTAGTGACAAGGGTGTGATGTTGATAGTTATGTTTCGTTGCACAAAGAAAGAAGCATTGTTGGCTGTTGCCCCTGCAACATAGCAAAATTCACACTAGAGCTAAAGTTTCCATATTTGTCAAGAGAATGAGGCAAGTAGGAAAGCCCACATGATGCAACTATATACGGTAAAATGAACAAAGCATAAAATAATCAACCAACAAAGGTACACAAAAATGAAACAAACTAGAAAGCAAAATGAAACAAAGTGGCACAGTTGGGACATACCAAGAAAATCAACTAAAAGTCTACCATCAGAGCATCTTCCTGTTGGGTTTTGGAAATAGGTCTCCCCATAGGCTTTTGATAGGACATAAATATTAGAATCCTTTCTTGAATTTCACAATAGTAGAATCTTATGATTTTTGGTCTTGGTGAACAAGCAAATAAAATAGTGTTATTTCAAAAGTTATAAGTTGAGCCAAGTCGCTATCCATATATGGATCAACTTCCAAGAAAATTTTAAAGTGTAGAATATCAGACATTGAATTTAAAGAATCAAAAAAAAAATCCAAGTCTTTCCAGTTAGTTCTTCACATTCATACATTCAAGAAATTGAGGTAGAGAAATTTGTCGTGTCATGAAAAATCTTGGAAGGCCATGTGGGCAAGATTGAAAGCCTCAAGATTGTGTGGTCCTTGTTCATTTGGAAACAAATAGATGTGCACATGCATTGAATAACATTTAAACTGATTAATTTTTTTCATTTGAAATAATTCTTCAGACCTTAAGTTTTAGGTATTTTAAATTCCTATTATTAAATTCCTCTTTGATGTGTCAAATGGTTCGCTAGGTAGAATTCATTGTAAATATATATTGGTTTGTCAATGTTTATAATCATTTTTTTTTAATTTTGAAATTATCAATTTTGCATGTTTGCAAGCAAGAAACAATGAAATTGTACATGTGTAACCTAGATGGTTTTTAAGAGATTGCTTTAGAAAATTAATGTATGTGTATGTGCATTTGGGTAGATTTCTCTAAAGTATCATGGATTTTATTTAGGACACGATTGAAGGTATTTTGTAAAATGTGAAACTTGTGCTAGATAGGACTTGCTTTTAATTTGGGATTCAAGTTTCTAAATATTTTTGAATGCAACTTCTAATGCTACCCTAAATTTTTTTTTTATTTTTAAAATTTAAATACTAGCATCACTGTCATTATTAATAGTTGACATCCATAATAGATGATTTTACACCTATCATTAATACATTTTTTTTTTATTTCCTCTCTTATTAGGAAATACATATGGCTTCTTCAGGTGAGGGCCCTACCCATGCCACTAGAACCACTAGCACTGTGAAGAGAAATAACCATTCTATAGTTGAAACCTAAATGACTTCATCAACAAAATCTCTAGGAAGAGACCCTGAGAAGATTTTAGAATCAAGTGATTGTAAATTTTTTGGTAAGGACATGCGAGGAGGTATTAATTGCCTCAAATTCCATTTGATTGATCAAGCAGGGAAAGATGTGGACCCTTACCCTACCGTAAATGACATGGTTAAGTGAAGTATTTTATGTGCAAAAAAAGGCTAAAGAAATAGAGCATAAAAGGGCAAGAATTACAATTGGACAGGAAGTGAGGCCGAGCTACAGGATGTCCATTCCATGGTCGAAGAATCTATTTTTAGCCCTCGCATTCATCGAAGTGTTGCTAGTGGGAGTTGGAGAAGTGTGGGACAAGACTCCAAAACTAGACAAACCACCATATTTGAAACTGCAATAGGAAGGAACAAGGCAAAGGAATTCAAGATAACTATGGTAAATTTTTGATATTAGTGTAATGTTCCATTTCATACTATGAACAACCCTTATTGGGCAGCCCTAGTTAAGGCATTAAGTGAGTTAGAAAAATGAGTAAAGATAGATTCTACACATGACTTAAGTGGATCACTATTGGATGAGTGTGTGATTAATACACGTGCTCTCGTGGAAGAGCTAAGGATGGTATGGAAGAAAAAGGGTTACAACATTCTTTTAGATGGGTGGACAAATGGAAAAAATCGCACACTCATAAACTTCTTGGTGGCTTCAGGTGGATCTATGGTCTTCCTCAAGTCATTTGATGTCTCACGAGAGGTAAAGAATGCACAACTATTATTTAGTTTTTGGAGGAGGTTGTGGTTGAAGTAGGTGTGGAGAACATTGTCCAAGTAGTGATGGAAAATGCAACAACATATGTATCTACAGGTAAACATCTTCATGAGAAGTACCCCTCTATTTTTTGGAGCCCTTGTGCTACCTATTACATTGACCTTATGTTGGATGACATTGGCAAAATGTCATAGGTGAATACAATGGTAGAATAGGAAAAGAATATAACATGATTTATATATAACCACACATGGGTTGTTAGCTTGATGAGGGAGTACAATGATGGAAAAGACATTCTTCATCCAAGGACCACTCGATTTACCTCTAATTTCATTACCTTGTAGAGCCTTCTTTCAGCATCCTTCACTTTAAAGCAGATGTTTATGTTCAAAGAATGGTATGCCTCACCATTTTATGCTATAGAGGAGGGGTGGAACATATCAAGCCAAGTGTATAATAATTCATTTTGAAAAATTGTTCAAGAAATTCTCAAGGTAATTGTATTTTGTTTGTTGATTTCAAATTAAAATTTTGAAATTTTATTTTGTACTGAAATATATATATTTTTAATTTTTAATATTTACTTTTTAATTGCATGTGAGTGAACCTTTGGCAAGGGTTCTTCACTTTGCATATGGTGAGCAAATGACCATGGGATATCTATATGAGACAATGGATAGAGCCAAAGATGTCATTCAACATTATTATAGTTGTAGTATGCATAAATATGAAGCAATTAGCTACATTTTTTAGAAGAGATGGACAAGATAACTATATCAACCAATTAATGCTACAGGATGCTTCTTGAACCGCAAATTATTTTACAATAGTAGTTTATGTGATAATTATGAGGTCCAAGAAGCATTTTATACTTATGTAGAGAGGATGATAGAAAATATCAAGAAACATCGCCTTATTCCTAATGAGTTGTAGATGTATAAGAATGTAGGAGGGAACTTGTTTGCATCCCCATTTTCTAGAGAAACAAGGTCAACCTTACGTCCAGGTAATGAATTTAAACTTTTAAAGTTTAACATTTAAAAATATATATCTAGTTAACATTCTTGTAGTATAGCATCATAAATTAATACTTTTAAAATTATCTTTTTTTGTAGATTTATGGTGGGAGGATTATGGTGGAAAAACACCTAACATGCAGAAGATGGTTGTTCACATATTGAGTCAGCCTTGTAGCTCTTCCGAGTGTGAGTGTAATTGGTCTTTATTTGAGTCCATACACACCAAGAAGCACAACAAATTAAGCCAAAAGAACCTCAATGATCTTGTATTTGTGCAATACAATCTAAGGCTTTGCACAAGACAAGTGGAGGATAGTGAATCCTATGAGGCAATTCAATTGGATAAGGCAGGTTCATCTTTTTTATTGGATTGCTGAGGATTCATTGGATGTAGAGTTTACTACAGAGGACCTTGAAGCATTTGAGGAGGAAACAAGAAATTTAAGAGAATTGGGGAAATATATCATGATGATATTGCACTTGAGAAGCCTCCAATTCACTCACTAGTTCATAGCCAAGGTCAACCATTATCACCGACTATTAAGGGAAGAAAGGGAAAACATAAAACAATTTAAAAATTGGTTTATATTTCATTTTTTTTATAAATTTTTGTTGACACAAATCAAAGATATGATATGTTTTTTAATATACATATAGAGAAGATGTAAACATTCTTGTTGAATCTTAAATGATAGTTGTTTTATAAAAATAGATTTTTATATTTTTTATCTTATCAATGTCCATAACCATTGTGTTCCATGCTATTCCAACTCTTAAGTAGATGGGCAGGGCAGTCAATACACAATGCAGGAAACCTTATTATATCCATATCTCATATGCTAATACATATGCTACTAATACAGATACAATAAATTTATTTGCTGATACATATGCAGTAAATTTATCTAGTTGATACATGTGTTGATGATAAACTTTAGTATCTAAATTTGATAGACTCTATATATGAGATGATAGACTCATAATAATTTTTCTAATTATTTATTTTAATTTCTTTGATCATTTTTTCTTTCTGAGTTTTTACCAAGTTTTTGAGAACTCTCCAAAATAAAGCTGTTCCCGAGTTGCAAGTTTCTAAACACAAACCTAAAAAAACAAGTATTCTAGTCTTGTAACCTTTTAAATTTTAACCTAAAAATATGTCATGTATTCCTACTAATATTTAGGTGTCTTTGAAAATCTACTGTTTGCAAACAAGAGATGAGAGGTTGCAGGTAGTTGAATTTATATAATTCTATAAAATTAATAATATCTTTGATATCTCAAATTTCATGTTAAACATCATCAGAAATAATTTGTGGAGGGTAAAGCTTGTCAAACATGATTTTGAAAGAGAACCTTTGTTTATGGAAATATTGTAAAATATTAATGCACCTTTGTTCTCATTTAGGCCTTCATAAAATTTCGTTTAAACTTAAATGCTTGCCAAACTCAGATTTGAACAAGAACCTTGTGACGACAGTGGTGATAAAAGGATTGAAAAACATTGATGAACTTTATATTATCATTCACCCCTTTGCTGGCTTGAAGAACAAAACTAAGTATGAAAAAAAAAAAATAGTACAAAATTTGATAAAGGAGGGGCTAGTCGTAGATTTAAGGCCCCTTTTTGCAAGGGAATTGCCCTTAATCATTGAACCGTAATTGAATTGCATGCAATGCAAATTATGAGTTTGCCAGCATCAATCTCTTAGGATGCAAGTAAATAATAAAGTTTATTTGGAAAATGATAACTTAATTCTTATAAAGAAAAACAGTTGATTCAATCCAGCTGCTTTCTCTATGCAATCTAATAATATTATCCTGCTGCTTTCTTTATGCACGACACGAGTAGCTTACTCCACCCCCCACGCAAGTCATGTAAAAACAACCATTGGGGTTAATGCTTCTGTAAGTATTTTCTAATAGCACCTGTCAGAAAAAGGCAAGTTCTGGTGAACATGAGAGTCCGATGAGAAGAACAACAATACTATATATAGTTTGTGAATATTTTCCAACAACTACTGTGTCTGAACTTCCCAAAGTCTGTCAAAGAAAATACCAATATTATATCGATTGCAGGCTTCATTTCGTATTCATTTGCACTAAACTAATAAAAATGAAATTTGAAATGCTGAATTGACCTTTGAATAAAAAAATCTCAACTTCGTTACTCCTCATCATCTGTGCAGCACGCGTGAGAACTGGGAATGACCGATGCAAGCTGATAAGATTGATTGTCATAATTTATCTCATATTAAGTTGATGATATTGTAACACTGTTACATATACATATTAAGAAGTTCTTGAGTTCTAGGCAATATCAAATCTGTGAATTTAGTAGGGCTCCAAACATTGTAGTAATAACCAGGTGAACGACCATACTTAATTCCCTGCTTCATTGTACTAAACTCTTGGTAGACAAATGTGTGTTAATATTATGAAAAAATAAAAAACATTAAACATTTTGAAAAACTGGCATTTGGTGTAGCAGGGAGCAATGCTTGATCCAGACTTAAAGCTTACCATAGACAGAACCATATTGAAGTGAAACTAAATTTTAGCATGTAAATGGAAATTTATATTAAAAATAAACATCAAACCATTAAAAATTAAGAGAACCAACTATTGACAAATGTGTGTTAATATTTTGAAAATAAAAACATCAAGCATTTAAAAAAACTGGCATTTGGTTAGGAGGGAGCAATGCTCGATCCAGACTTAAAAGCTTACTATATACATAGAAACAGATATTAAAGTTAAATAAAATTCTATTGAAAAATAGTTTATAAAAAAATATATATTTTAATAAAAACCAGAACCAATTATCGTTTTCATGGGACATTCCTGTGATCAGGGCTTTGAAATAATCATTGTAAAGCATGATATATACATGAATGAACTTATGTACCAAAAAAAAACATGTAACGAATCTATCCCATATAATTACCTCTACGCCTACTACCTATGAGCAAAGAGCGTTCACATTTTTATCATATTTTTAAGAGAAGATTGCAAAACACAGAAAAGATGGATATCAGCTCACCTGACCAAAAAAGACATGGCGCTTGCAGTGACAAGAGAGTGATGTTTCGTTCTCTGCAGCGCCATGTCTTTGTTGGCCAAATGGGCTTTTACCCATTGCAATTTAATAGATCTCTAAACACATCAGGATTTCAAACTACAATGTGAGTATAAAGTATAGGCTTCGCCCCTTTTTATGGCTGTGTCACAAACCTCGTTTGGTACGCATGTCCTCATAGTATCGACATTTTCGCCACGCTATGTCGTTACTGAGATTTTTCGTTATATTCTTATCTTCCCTCTATCATTTTCATGGTTATTCCAATTCTTTCGTATCTTTTTCTTTTTTTACTTAAAGGTTATGCAGATCATGCTTTTTGCATAGCGTCCTCATGTTTTCTGAACGGAGTTCAATCCATTCCATTCTTTTAGTTGTCTGCTAGTGGGCTTTGGAAGTTTGAAGGATGCTCTTGGGTCTGCCAACCAATGATCGGAAGACACGCCCAAGTCGCACGGGGAACTGTGGCGTCGGAGATTCCTTGCATCAAATTTGACTTCACGTTTCAAGCATTTTTTTTTTAAATTTCACCTTCTTTTTGTGTTTTCCCTCTCCCAATAAAATATTACAAGTATCATTTACTTTAAAAAACGTTGACATATATGTGGAGTGGAGGCGCTAGCTAGGAAGAGGACAAGGGTTTGAGTATCTTTACTACTTCACAATATTTTTTATGGTCTTAGATTTTATTCCTGTGTATTATTATAAAAAGAAAAAACATGTTGACATGGAATAAAAGACTTCTCACCATATTTAAAGTCTCCTATCAAGATGATGTTTGCCATCATTAGATACTTCAATGTTCTTAGTATTTCATAATATCTATTATGGTCTTAGATCTTATTTATAAAAAGAAAAAAATGTTGACATAGAATAAGAGACTCACCATCTTTAGAGTCTCATACCAAGATGATGTTTGCCATCATTAGATACCTGAATGTCCAATTGATAAGTAATTCAAGTAAAGCGGTAATTTCTTTCATCCTATCAATGTTTGCATCAATCTTCAACAAATATTAATGTAGAGACAAATCTTTGTGTTGTGGTGTCAAGTTGCAATGCTAACATCTCTCTTCATTCATTCATTAATATTATATTTTAATTTAGCATTAATCTGACACCAAGCTCTAGCACTAGTTGATGTCAACACCACCCTTATAACCGATGCCATGATGTGGATGTGATCAATGGCATGCAATAAAGTGCTACATGTCACAACAAATTTATATGCCCACATATTGTTAGGAGCATCTTCATGTGGACAATGTCACTAGATGTGCATCAACTATCAAATCATGCCATCATCCACTCTTCCACCCAATGTGATAAGAATATCTATGAAAACATATAGGATGATCCATTATAACTACCTTCTTGTAACTATTAGAAGTTAATTGCTTTCACTTGTACAAGGTTCTTATATCTATATTTTACATATCATTTCATATAGATGACTCTCTTGTGGAATTGTCGTAGGCTTCCTCATCATTAAAAAATGAAACAACTTTAGAGCCTTGTAATTAAGATTATGATGACTAAGTAGAATCCATTGCTTCAACTCTATAACATCATAGATTGTAAGCTAATGCTTACAACATGCAACATGAATTAGCCACAATTGCTAATTTTATTATATTGATGCTTTGTATTTTTCTATTCATTTACATTTATGTTATTTGTAAATAGAACTTTTATTTAGTAAGATTTTTTTTTTTCTTGACTTTGAATGATCAATATCTCTTATCATTGTTTTTCTTTTCCATCTAATGGTATATTTACAAGGAGATTCTTATGCCTTGTTATATTGTACAATTCTCAAGCATAAGTCATCCAAACTTAAAAACTAAGTTGGAGATTTGGTGTTCACATTATCATCCCACATGTTATTAATTCCATATTATCTAAGATAGATTGGTATGATAACAATATTCTTGCCTATATTTATAGTCATCACCCACTACTATTATCACTTGTCACTCCTTTGCACAAGCTTGAGCCTTTTAGTATACTTAAAAAAATTGGTTTGTGTTGTAGCATCTAGAAGAATATCCCTTTAATGAAAATATGATTGAATAATTTATCTTCTATAGATCATAAGACCACCCCACATGTCTAGAAACTTATTTTGGTCATGATGAAAGAATAGAGAAGCACTTGGTTTACACAATTTCATGATATCATAATCCACAAGACAACATTAGCCATTACCACTTTTGTCCCTTTCTAGCATTAAAACCCTTTGAAGATGTAGACATTAGGATTCCAAGGCAAGATCAATGTTGAAGAGTTTTGTACTCAACTCCAATGGCTAGAGTCATATTATTCTACTAATTAATTTACTATTATTGATAAAATATCTTTACAATTCTTAAGATATCTAGATCATTCCTATGTTGGAAGGAATCCACCTATGCTCAATATTAGACAATCTAATCCTATTTACCTACATATAGTTCACTCACATTATGCATACTTGTTTCTAATACTTGAACTATTACGAATATAAGTACATGTATTTCTAGTAGTAATACCTATAATTACAAGTGGTTTGTCTAAATGATTTAATGAGATGCTTACCTATGTACATATCAACAATGGTGAGAAAATTCAAGTTAATGAGAACATTAATAGTCTATATTTTCATATACAATTTGAGATGGAGTTCCTTTCTTTAGTTAGCTTAGCACAAGCCTGTATGTTTTTGACTATTTTGGAAGAAAAATCTTGATCAAAGTAAAAAGAGCATTACCTTATCCACAAGTAAGATTTAGCATGTATAAGAGTAGAATTTGTCTATGTTAAAATATAGCATAAGGTACAACATCGTAAGGGTGCCTCTATGTGGTAGAAATAAAAGTCCCCTATCACACAAGATATAAAAATAAAGGCTAGGAGGAAAGTGGTGTAATCAAAGGTAAGCCAATGTTGATGTCTTTTTGATCTCACCAAGGGGAGAAAAAATAATGTAATCATACATATTACAATTCAATTGATTGAATAATATTGTATAGTATGAAACCTTGGTGCATGGCTTCCAACTTGCTAAAAGGAGAGGTATTAAGTTATTACAAGATTTTGGAAATACCAAACTAGTGATCAAATAGGTAAGATATCAATGCCTAGCCAAGAACAATATAATAAGATCTTGTAAGCACAAGGTTTGAAACTTGATTGAATCCTTCAATACCATAAATTTTAAAGTCATCCTAAGGGTCCAAAACATGGATGTTGATTGAATGGTGGTCATAGGATCAAAATTTGTTCTTGTGTATGATTTACTACAAAATCAATAATATGTGAAGTTGGTGGTAAGGCCAACAATCGTAGACAATGAGATATATTGGTAGGTGTTTTATAGTGATAAAATTTTTTTTCATTTCATTTATCAAGAATCCAAGTTTGTCGAAGAACTGATACCCAATATCAAAGAGGCATATGAGGATAAAATTATAAAATAGAAGTCCAATAATCTTCCCATAGGGGTAGTCATATTGGAATTCTTGTTTAGTCTAGATGACCAATTAAAAGAAAAGAAAAATATGACAATTGACATGGATTATCAAGAAGTAGAGGTCACCCTAGGGAAAAATTTGAAACTAGAAAAAGTGTCTACCCAAGAAGAGAAGGATTATATGATTCACCCATGTTTTAATTATGATGTATAGGTAAATATATAGTTCATAATGCCTAAAATGGTACAATAAAGATATCATCCAAGATACAATAGAGCTAGCTTTTGAGGCTAAACTAGTGAGGCAAAAGCAGAGGCCCATTAATCCCAAAATTAAGCCTCTTAAGAAAAAGGAGTTGTCTAAATTGCTTGAATAAAGGATTATATATCCCCTTAAGCATACCATATGGGTCTCCAATTTGGTTCCTATGAGGAAAAATAATGGAAAAATCAAGTTGGTTTTGATTTCAGGGACCTAAACAAGGATTCATTGAAACATCACTATCCCTTGCCTTCAATGGACTAGATTATTGCTAGTTTTGAAAGGTTCTTTATTGGATGGATTCTATGGCTATAATTAAATATGGGTGAAGGATTAAGATCAACATATTGATTTTCATCGTCACTATATACAACAATTAGTGGAGCATAAATTAATTTACCTAAATTATTGCCTATCTTCTTAAGAAATTGTTGATGTAATGAATAAATCCTTAGGCATAGAAAAATTATAAATTTAAGGATAATCTTGGGATTCTATTTGGGTTAGTCATAAAGGAGGTAAATAGAAATGAGGTAAATAGATATGATAGGTATTTCTATTATTATATTATATATTACAACAAATTTTTAGGTATATCTTATTAATATTTGTAGGGATAAGTTGTTGAGATATTCAGGCATAAGTTAGGATTTGTAGGAATAACTTCTTAGGACTTATAGGGATAAGTTGTTATTGTTTTTAGTATTAGGTTTTATCAACACCAATTGATTATCAATTTGTAAATCATTATAAATAAGAGCCCAAAAATACAAAGAGTGCAACCTATGTTACATTCTTTTACATTCATAAGAAGATGAAAACAATCTTGTCTTTGTTATTCATAGTAAGATATAGTATTGGCATACAAGTAAATATAAATTATTCAATGTGACTAATGGTCATGAATTCCCAATAAACATAGTGTTCTCATAGTATTTTAGCACCCTTCTACCACCTTTGTTCTATGTAATGGAACTTGTCTAGGATCTATGGCAAGAATATGCAATGACTATCTACTATGGAATGCATATCTATTATGTGTATATTGAATAAGAGAAAATATTCTTAATAATATTTTACATGTTGCTTCTTTGGCTTTAACACAATTTAATCATGTAAATTCTAAGATTTTAACTATAAATCATGATCTATATGAGATCATCATTTACAATTGTGTTCTCTATAAGATATTTTATGATACATAATAGCACAACTTTATTTGACAACTAGGATTTGATGGTCACTATGTTACTTTTTATACAAGTTATTAATCCTTTTTGCTTCTAGGACATATGAAGTGGAATAACTCACTCAATTAAAAAATTAAGTTATGTTATATTGATATTGGAACCTTTACATTAGTGAATTGAATAAAGAAAACTAATTTTTAGAACTATTAACTACTAAATATTTATTAACTAAATTTTTGAAGTATCAACTTGTATAGAGGATGCATGAAGTAAAGTATTGCAAGGGTTTTTTTGTTCATTTATTTTTAAAATAAGAATATGTAAAAGTATAAAAGGATTTAATTATTTGGAGAGAGTTATTTTATTCATGCAATTATTGCATTGTTTTATGCACAATTTGAAGAACTTTAAATTGAGTTGTCATACAAAATAATCCAAGTAGTATTGAGGGAGATATGACCATGTGAAGATAACTTTCCAAAACTAGGGCAATATTAGGAAAAAAATTTCCCCCCAAAAATTTTCATCTTTCAAGATCCATATCTTTGCAAAGAGTTGTCAGATTCAAATGATTATTGGACGAATTTGTGCAATATTTAAAGAGGTTTAAAATGTTTAGTCATATGAAGGAATCTTAGTAGTATTAAAGGATACATGACCCTTTGAAGTTAACCATCCAAAATAAAGGCAGTGATAATTTTTCAAGTCATTGAAAACAAAATTGTAGATATCTATCAACTAGCATTCAAATTATGGGAGGAGAAATGAAGGGCTAAGGTATTAGTGAAACCAAACATTTTGTCTAGGTATATAATTTTTTAGCTAAGTTTCATTTATCCCTTTACTATATTTGAACTTTTGCATGCATATTATTTATAGGTTTATTTTCAAATAGTCTAATTGCTATAGGATATATTTGTTAGAAATATATTACTATGTTTATAGGTTAAACAATTTATAGGATCATAAATCAACTCAAAAACATGCAAATAAATCAAACTGCTAATAATAAAAAATAAACACATTGAAATATTTATTGTAAATACTAAAGAAATGCATAAATGCAAAGCTTTTTTGAGTTATATAGTTTTGTCTTAAATATATACATACATAAGACTCTTCATATTATATGCATATTTAAATTTTTTCTCCTCAAACTCACGAGAGAACCAACTCTTCATATTTCCATTTTATATAATAAAACTCATATATTACATGAAAACTTTTGTCATGATTGCACATAACTCCCTACTTCTAAACTTGACACATCACTCACATAACTCATACTTACAATACACCTCACAAACTTATTTACATGGCACATAATCATACTTAAGAACTTGAAACATACTATAAACTCAAATATAAAAAACACACCCTAATCTAAACATTTACGAGGTACCAAATAATGTAATACCTCCAATACCCCTATATTAAATTATTTGGTATGAAGATTTTTTGTCTTCATGTTCTTTCTTCTTCTTAATATGAATTAGATGAGGCATTCTGGCTTGTTTTGATTCTAGTACTAATATTGTTTCTTTTGGATCAATTGTTGAAGAAGTTAATACCTTTTTCTAGCCATATCTAAAATTGAAATTTTTTTAAAGAAATTCATTTTGTGCTACCCTTTTTATCATTTATTATATCTTGTCCCATTTGTGCATGCTTATCCATCCATAATTCATATTATATCCTTTGTACCAACATATTTTTGAAAATGATTGTTACCTCCACAAATTTCACAATAATGCTATCTTGTATTCATGCTTGACACAATGTCTACATTTTTTCTTGATTGTTCAAGGTCTTTATTATTTTGCTTTACAATATTATTTTTCTATTTTTTTAAGAATTTGCGTCATTGTATCCTATAGAAAACTCTCTTCCAATATCTCTATTACTATTATTACAATATCTATTGTCACATGCACATTCTTAGTATTCATGAATAATATTCAAATCCCTTATGTCACATGGAATGTCTATTGTTGGAACAAGTTGTATAGTTGTCATGGATCCCAAATCACAAGTATCACAACTTGCATCACAATTCTCATTTTTCTTTTGATGAAAATCACTAGTATCACAACATGCATATGCCTTTATAGGTTTGATATGGTATCACAATATGCATTAGTTGTCATAGAACTTAAATAATTTATGTCATAGATGACATATTTCATCATAGGTTTGTTCTTTAATTTTTTAATTATTTCTTCTTTCCTTTTATTCTTGTCTTCTAGAGAGAGAAATGCTATATATATTATCTTTCCTATTGCTAAAAATACTCATCTCCCTAACATCATCACTAGGATCCAGGTGAATCCTACTAATGGGCTGCCCTACAGACCAGGGGAATACAAGAAAAAAGGAGAAGATTTGGATTTAGGGGTGGATATATGTGAAACTCTTTAGACTGAGGAATATGACAGTCCGATTCTACAACAAATTGCCTCTTCCCAGTTTAGTCCTAAACAAACCAAGAGCACTATGAAGTCTCCTATAGATTTTGGCAGTGAAAAAATAAGAGGGAGACTATCAAATGCTAAGCATAAAAAAAATTAAAACTAATAATGAAATTGCCAATGGAAAACATAGAACCTTGTTTCAATAGGTTATCTGGGTTATGAAGACAACAAATTAGGAAAACCCCCTCAAGGGAGGGGGAGAGGAAGAAATCCCAAATAATCTAAATGAATTTCCTCTCATGGAATATGAGAGGCCTCAATGGCTTGCCCAAAAATAGGGAAGTCAGTGCAATAAGAAATCAAATGAATCCAACTATTATCATGTTGCAAGAAACAAAAACTGATGAGATTCAGTCAAAAAAAGTAGCAAAAAATATATGGAATCAAGGGGAGATGGTTTGCAAATTAGCCAAAGGATATTTTGGAGGCCTTATGACTTTGTGGGATTCTCGTATAGTAGAAGGCACCATTATTCAAAAATATGATAGGGTTCTTAGTGTTTTATTTAAGGAAATAAACAACAATAGGTTGTGGATCCTTTCAAATATTTATACCCTAAATTCAATTCAAGGGAGAGCTCTACTATGGGAGTACTTAGGCAATCTGAGTTAAATCTTCCATAATGTCCCCTCGATTTTGGTTGAGGCTTTTAACACTCCTCTTTACCATTCAAACAAAATGGGTGGAAATGGACCACCTATCAGGAGAATAAATGAGTTCAATGAATTTGTGAACTCCAACATGTTGATGGATGTAAAAATTAGAGGATCGAATTATACCTGGAGCAATCGGCATATAGGGTGTCATATCATTCAAGAAAGGCTTGCCAAATTTTTTCTATCAAAGGAGGCTTAAACTCTGTTCGGTGATTCTACCCTACAAGCCCTTCCTAAAATTACCTCTGATCATAATCCCATTTTTTTGGAGATCCCTAACTCTATGTCCTTCAAGAAATATTTCATATTTCAATCTATGTGGATCAAACATTCTAGTTTCAGAGATAACTTAATTCAGTGGTGGCAGAAGCCTGTCAAGGGTAGTGCAGCTTTTAAACTTGCTAGCAAATTAAAGTTTGTTAAGGAAAATATTCGAAATTGGAACAAAAATGTCTTTGGGAACCTCTTTGAAAATAAAAAATAGGTTGTTGAAAGTTTGAAAATAATTGATCAGAGGATTCAACATGGTGATGCTAATGAAACTACTATGCAGGAGGAACAGACAAAACTAGCAGAGTTTCATAACATTTTGGCCTGTGAGGAAATCTATTGGAGGTAAAAATCAAGGGTTCTTTGGTTGAAATATGGAGATTCAAATTCCAAGTTTTTTCACATCACCACGCTTAGAAATAGAAGCAATAACAAGATTAAAAAAAAAAAAAACATATGGTTATATTACTCAGGACTTAACAAAAATCATGTGAGAAGCGGAACAAAAATTCAATTATTTGATGAAGTATAAATAATACATTAGGGCCAGGATTAGTCCGGAGGTTGTGGAACCACCCGAGACCAATATAGGCATAGTTGTAACAAAATAAAAACTAGCCTAAATTAATCAATTCTAACAATATAAGATCATTAGGATTGAATTAACTAATGAAAGAAATATTGAAATATATTCTAACATCCCCCCATATTACAATATTTTAGGAAAAATATAACTACTAGCTATACTATCATCCCCCCATTATTTTAAAATACATAGAGAGTTGCGAAACAATTCAAATTTGACACGTGCAAGTGCCTTAGTGTATGTCTACAATTTGAGCATTGGTGATGTACTAAAGTTGGATTCGGTACTTTGGTACTTCATCTCGAATGAAGTGGCATTGTGTATCAATGTGCTTCATTTTCTCATGATGCACTGGATTCTTAAAAAGATTCAAAACACCCATGTTGTCGCATAACAAGTGTATTGTAGATTTTTATGGAAGACCCATACTTGTCAGGATGCGATGCAACCATATCACTTTGCACACAACTTCATGTGTAGTGTGATATTCTACCTCTGTTGATGAGATAGCAACCACCTATTGCTTCTTGCTATGCCAAGAGACAGGACTAGATCCAATATGAAACACATATCCTAAAATTTATTTACGATCATCATATGATACGATATAGTCAAAGTCCATGTATCCCTGTAAGAAGAATTTGTTGTTCTTCTTGTATTCTAGGCCATATTCCATTGTGCCATGGACATAGTGAAGAACTTGCTTTGTTTCTTTCCAATGTGTAGTCTTAGGTTCTTGCATAAACCTCAAAAGATAGTTGACATCAAATATGATATATGGCCTAGTGTTGGGAAGATATATGAGACTCCTAATCATCTGATGATAGAGAGTAGCATCTATCTAAGGTGATTTGTCATATCATGATAACTAAAGTCCTGTTTCCATTGGTGTTGCCATCGGCTTGCGGTCAGTCAAGCGATATTTTTATAGTAGTTTCTTGGCATATTTTTTGGGATACTTTGATGTAGTGCTCCTTCTGGTTCACTTCTAGACCAAGACAGTAATGGAGAAGTCCGAGATCTATCATTTCAAAAGATTTGCTCAAATCCTATTTGACAGTAGAGATCATTGTTTCTGAACTCCCTGTTATGAGCAGATCATCAACATAGAGTACAAGCAACACTATTTCAGAGCCTTGCTTCTTGAAATAGAGGTTTGCATCAGACATACATCTCTTGAATCCATGTTGTAGTAGGTGATTATCCATTTTTATATACCAAGCACGAGGGGCCTGTTTCAAACCATATAAGGATTTTACCAATTTACAAACTTTCTACTGTTGGCCTTCCACTTCAAATACTTCTGCTTGAGTCATATAAACTTCTTCTTGGATATCACCATTTAGAAAGGCACTCTTGGCATCTATTTGGTGCACTTTCCACCCATATTGTGCTGCCATATCACAAAGAACTCGAATGGTTGTCATCCAAGCAGTAGGTGCAAAAGTTTCCTTGTAGTCAATACCTTCTCTTTGAGCATAGCCCTTTGCAAAAATTTGGGCCTTATGCTTATCTATTGTTCCATATACCTTGTACTTTATTTTGTACACCCATTTGCAGCCGATGGGCTTCTTTTCATATGGCAGATCCATAAGCTTCCAAGTTTTAATTTTCATCAGAGACTTGTACTTTTCATCCATAACGACCTTCCACTGAGGCTCACCAAGGGCATATTGCACTAATGTAGGTTCAAGTTCATATATTGAGGACATAAACACCCTATCATCATCAATATCCATATCTTTTGTATCTCTCACTGGATCTACAGAAAGTTCCTCAAAATATTGACACAAATCATCAACCCCAGTAATCTCTATTGCAACTTTCTCCTATTGAGCCATGATACGAGTACGAGGCCTTTCCAATGTCAAATCCGATGGAGTGGATAGCTTAGAATCTCTAATTGTACTTGTATACCACTTTGGATTCTTCTTCTATGGTTATGAAGAAGATGAAGAAGGACCTCCAACCTTGGATGAAGGAGACTTCTCAACCTTAGTTTCCACAAGGTCTAGGTATACATTTGATGTGTTTTCTGATGTGAAAGCCTCATCAAAAACTACATCTCTATTGATGTGAATCTTCTTGTTTAAGGGATCAATCAATCGATAACCCTTAGAGTGCTCATCATACCCAAGAAGAATGCACTTCAATATTTTCTCATCTAGCTTCTTTCTCTTTTCTTTCGGTATGTGCATGAATGCTTTACAACCAAAAATGCGTAGATGAGAGATGGAGGGTTTTCTACCACTCCATGCTTCTTATGGAGTCATTCCTTGTAGGGCCTTAGTGGGTGCCCTATTCAACAGATATACTACTATGGTGACAACTTCTGCCCAATATTGTTGCCCAATTCTAGCTCCTGTGAGCATGCAATGAACCATTTCCATGATGGAACGGTTCCTCCTTTCAACAACTCCATTTTTCTGAGGAGTATAAGTAGTAGTCAACTTTCGTGTGATCCCATTTTTAGTCAATAATGCAAAAAATTATTTAGAGGTGAACTCCCCCCCTCGATCTGATCGGAGGGTCTTTATAGAAGTCCCTGACTCATTTTCAATAGATTTCTTGAATTGCTGAAAGAAGCCAAATGCTTCAGATTTTAGTTGAAGAAAGAATACCCACATATTTTATGAGAAATCATCCACGAATAACTGAAAATACCTTTTACCCCCACAACTATTGGATATCAAAGGACCGCATAGATCGGTGTGAACTAACTCCAGAGGTTTCTTTTCTCTTGTATAGATCCTTTCGAATGGTACTCTATGCTTCTTTCCTACCAAGCAGTCAGAGCAAACTGGTAATGTGGTAGAAAGGGAAGGAAGACCCTTTACCATCTCATACTTACTTCACTCAAGTAAGTAACCAGAACTCATATGTCCATATCTCTTGTGCCATAGGGAAGTTATCTCCTTTGTAGAGATAGTCATGGCCACATCTGGAGTAGAGATAACATCTAGGGCAAATAATCCAAGCTTATCTGAAGTGGTTGCAATGTTCCTACCTCTCCTTGTAATAGAACAACACTTCTTTCCCCCCTCAACCCTAAATATTACAACCATATCCTTTTCCATAATTTGTGTGACTAACAACAAGTTGTTCGTCAATCCTAGAAAATAGAGAACCTTCTCAATTTGGCACTTGAGATCAGGAAGAGTAACAAAAATTGTACCTTCTACCTAGAACTTGTAGGTTTTATCATCGAAAATAGTGACAGGTTTGCCCTCTTTGGCCTCAAAATACTCAAACCATGATTTGTCGCCAGTCATGTGCTTATTGGCTCTAGAATTGACATACCAAATAGGATCCGTCTGGTTGGATATTGTGGTAGTCATGAGAACTTTGTGTGCTCTCTAAGAATCCATGTTAGATTCCTTAACAACAACATTCACTTGCTATTGTTTGTTCTTTTGTGGTTTGTTCTAGCCTTTCTGTTTTGATTGTTTATTCTTATACCAACATATTTTTGTATCATGACCTTATTTGTCACAGATCTTGCAATATCTCTTTTTCTATTGAGGTTATTGATTTTGTTTCCCTTTTGAGAACTTCCTCCCTTCTAAAAATTACCCTTCTTATTGTTCTACCCCTTCCTGTTGGTGTATAAGGCAGTGTTAGAAGAATCATATCACTGTAGTTGGCGTGCCTCCTCTTCTTGAAGCAAATTTACCAACTCAACAAAGGTAACTTGTCTCTGTGATACATGAAGTGAGGTGATCAAAACTCTAAAAGAATCCAATAAAGCTCTCATTACCACTAAGGTAAGGAGCTTATAATCAATTGGTGCTACCAAGGAATTCAATTTTCCTTTCAACTCAGACACTCTACAAAGAAATTTTTCAACTGTCTCTCCCTATTTCATGCTTAGACTATGTAATTGAGACTGAAGAAATAGAATGGTGGAATAATTATTTCCTTCATATATATTTTTAATGGCATCCCATGCCACTTTACTATTTTGACAGTCAGAAATATGAGGTTGAACTTCATCAGAAACAACAAGAAAAATGAGCACTTTTGCTTTGCTATCTATCTTATCAAAGTCTTTCTGACCAACAGTGAGAGTTGTGGATACAACTACAGATGAAGGTCTTTTTGTTGTTCCAGGCACAACATCCCAAATATCATCCATCTCTAGGATAGCCTTCATTTTTTTTTTCCATGGTGTATAGTTTGGACCTTTCAACAACTGATGAGAAAATGGTCCCCCCTTCAATATACCTTAATTCTAGGCCATTATACCGTACACAATACCCGCCCTTATGCGAGGGAGACTATAGGTATTTTGAAAAACTAGGAAAATTACCCACCCTTACGTGAGGGAGACTGTAGGTAATTTTAATGATTATACGATACGTGGTACTTAGGTGGTACTGAAAGGGAATCACCTCATTGATGGCATCAACCATAGAAAACCTTCAATATGCATGCATGGGGTGTAACTTCCCCTATACACTTTGGATATCCGAACATTCATTTGGATTTAAGCCTAAAAATGAGAGTGATTGAGGTAGTGGATGAAGTAAAAAAATAGCAAAATGGTAAACTTATCTCTCCCCGATGATTAATAGAGAACAAGATCAGACATCATTTTTGGCAGCTATATTAGGTAGCAGATACAGTAGCGCAATCATGAAAACTTTACTTGTAACTACTGGCCAGAGGTATCACAAATACCAAATGCTGTAGTGCAATAAATTGCACGGATAGGCTTTAATTATTTTGGGGACTTAAGGAGTGAATTTGATTTTAACTTTTTATGATGTAGTGCAAAGCAAGTAAAAATGCAACATACAACATAAAAGTACCCACAAAAATAAACCACTAGGTTTCGGGCATAGCCGAAAATGAACCTTTATAATAATGCCAAAATTTTATTTTTCTAAAACCATTACTCTCTTTCCCCCATTGATTTTTTGAAAAAAAATACCCCCTTTTAAAACTTCTTCTTATAAAGCATTTTTAAACATTTTTTTTTATATCTAAAGTTAAAAAAAAAAATTATTATCCCATATAGTAAAAATTATCTTATTAAAAAAAATAATTTTAAACTATAAAAGAAATAATATAAAATATTAATTTTTAACTTTAGAAAAAAAAAAAATTAAAAATGTTTTACCTTTGCTTTGGGGGGTCGGCGAGATCCAAACCCGCGACCTTAGGCTCCCGGAGCCTTAACCACTCGGATCATCGCCAGGTGAGCCAGTGGGCTGATCTGTAATAGATCAGGCTCCGCTCTTATTTCAAGAGCCTCCATGAGCCAAAAGGCCCTCACGGTGGCACTCCCTCCTCAGCCACCGCTCGAGCAAAGCACAAACGACGCGTGGGTGGTGATGGGATGGTTGGCTTACAAACAACCAAAACTGCCACCAAAATTGCTCTATAAGGATCCTTTTAGATCGTTTTCTCCACTACAATTAAATACAACCAAATTTTTGCCTTAAAACTTCAAGAATGAAGCATAAACACCTAAAAAATAATTGGCTATTGACACCCTACATGATGAAAAATTAGCTCTAGAAGATTTTTAAAGGATAAAATCAATTTTTAATCCAGCCCATATGCTCTGATTGGCTTCCTTATTTCAAAAAATCTCATAGAATTGAAATGCACTGAACACAGTGATAAGGAAAAATACCATGTCATAGTTTTGACGTCGATGATGCGAAGAGTTGCAGGTGACAGGTGCGGTTGATTTCTTCAATATCGAGGCAGAAAAAAGGTTTAACCCACATTGATGGGATAGTGATGTGTATAAGGTTTTAAAAGAACCTTTACTCCACAAAGGAGTATAGCCTCTCGGGGAGAGGCTCTCTCTCGAGAGGGTCCTGGGTAAGCCTCAGTGTTGGCTCCCATGACGTGTTGGTCACCATGCTTAGCCCATTTTGACTGTATGGTCGATTGCTTCTTTGTTCTTTCGACCGTATGGTCAACACTCTTTTGCTATGTTGATTGTATGGGCGATCACTCCTTTAGTTTTTCGTTGATCACTTCTTCTGATCTAAAATCCAAATTTTCAAGAAATCCAATCAAACTTGATTAAAAAAAAAATTCTCTAACTCAATTAAAAAATAATTCATAATTTCCAATCGATATTTAAAAATCTCCACTCATATAGAGCTCTGCTACTATGATATCACTTCGAGATAAATGAGAGTGGCGGAGGTCAGGCTCTGATACCATGTGAGAAGTGGAACAACAATTCAATTATTTGATGAAGTATAAATAGTACATTAGGGCCAGGATTAGTCCGGAGGTTGTGGAACCACCCGAGACCAATATAGGTGTAGTTGTAACAAAATAAAAACTAGCCTATATTAATCGATTCTAACAATATAATATCATCAGGATTGAATTAAATAATGAAATAAATATTGAAATATATTCTAACAAATAAAAAAGGAGGCAGTAACTTATTTCAATTATATCCTTGGTCAGGAATCGCAGTGCAATGAGGAGGCCAAATATATTCTCTTGCAATCCATTCCCATCATAATAAATGAGGATATAAACCTTAAGCTTCTAGCTCCCTTTTCTCATGAGGAAATTAAGGAAGCATTGTTTAGCATGGAGCTAGACAAATCCCCAGGACCAGATGGTTTTCCCCCTTTTTTCGATCAAGATTTTTGGGACATCGTAAGTGAGGATGTAATTTTTGTTGTCAGAGAATTCCAAGAAAGCAATCATATCCAAAAAGGCCTTAACTCTACTTTTATTTCTCTAATTCCTAAGAAGCAAACACCTGAATCTATGGTTGACTTCAGGCTAATTAGTCTATGTAATGTTTCTTACAAGATCCTAACTAAAGCCATTGCAAATAGAATGAGAGATGTTCTGCCCCGCATCATAGATCCATGCTAGGGAAGCTCTGTCTAGGGCAGGTCAATCTTGGATGGAGTTATCATAGTTCATGAAGCTCTACACTCTGCTCATAAGACTAACAGGTTTGTTTTTTCCCTCAAGCTTGATATGAACAAAGCATTTGATAGGCTAAATTGGGACTTTTTGATTGTTGTCCTTAAGTTTGGTTTTAACCACCAATGGGTTAATTTGATTAATGAATGCATTTCTAAATCATGGTTCTCAATTCTGGTTAATAGAACAAATGTTGGTTACTTTCAAAGTCACAGAGGAATTTGGCAGGAGGATCCTATCAGCCCCATGTTATTCATCATTATGGCAGAAGCTTTAGGTAGAACCATAAAAAATGCTTGCAGTTCAAGGCTAATATCGATAATTAAGGCAAAATCTCTCACTAAGGTTGTTTCTCACCAACAATTCATTGATGATACCCTTCTATTGACTAAGGCATCGATGGTTGAGGCCAAAAGAATTAAATACATCCTGTAACTCTATGAGGACGTTGCTAGTCAGAAAGTTAATTTTAGTAAAAGCAAGTTATATTTCTTGAACACCTCCATTTAGAGGCAAGGAAGGATTACAAAATATTTAGGGTGTGATATAGCAAACCTCCCCACTTTGTATCTTGGTCTCCCTCTTTTCATTGGTTCTTCGAGAGAGTCAATGTGGGACAGGGTTATTGAAACAATTCAAAAAAAATTGTTGGATGGAAAGGTCATCTTCTATCTCAATCAGGAAAGTTGACCCTCACTAAGGCCTCTCTTTAGAACATTCCAGTTTGTTTCCTCTTCATTTTCAAAGCCCTTGTGAAGGTTTTCCAAAAAATTGAGAAACTCCAAAAAGAATTTTTATGGACCGGATCAGAGGAGAAAAAAAGGATACACCTTGTAGGATGGACCAAAGTGTGCAGACCCAAGGAAAATGGGGGATTAGGTCTAAGAAGAATTGCTCATATGAATTTAGCTTTACTAGATAAGCAGGCATGGCACCTCATTTTTGGTGAAGAAAATGAATGGACAACTATCATCAAATGAAAGTATCTTCAAAATATGGAATTTCTAAGCGACTCAGTTCCAATCAGAGGTTCTGCTTTTTGTAAATCAATTCTCAATTGTAAGGAAAACATCAAAAAAGGTTTAATATGGGTTTTAGGCAATGGTAAGAGGATAAATTGCTGGAATGACAGGTGGGCTAAGGATGAACCATTGACAGAATATCCTAAATTAGCCCGAATCAGAGATATCATAGAAGAACTCAGTGGCAGAAAAGTCTATGATTATATGGTTGAGGACAGAGGCAAAATTAAGTGGAAAAAAATAAGGATTCAGGGATTTCAAGTGGAATTAAATGATCTTTGTAATATTCTCAGGCAACAGTTTATCCCCATGAGACCTAAGGAAGATCAAGTGACCTGGGCTCCTATGGAAAACATGCAGTTCACTGTTAAATCAGCTTACAAGCTTCTGCTTGATGACAAGGATTTTGTCCTCCAAAAGGACTTAGTTTGGATAAAAAAATTAATTCCAAAAATTGTAGTATTTTCATGGCTGGTTATCCAAGGAATAATTCTAACCATTGATAATATGATGTGTAAAGGTATTTGTATCACTAATCATTGTTATCTATGTAGGGCTAATTGGGAGACCATTTATCACATTTTTCTTGAGTGCCCTTTTTCCTTGACTATCCTAAGTGGGGTTTTTTAGGCCTTCAATATATCCTAGGTTAAACCAACCACCGTACTTGATTTTTTTGTCTAGTGGCCTTGCCCCTTTTCAAGCCAAAGACTTAGATACATGTGGAAAATTTGTCTCAATCACTATCTTTGGCAGGTGTGGTTAGAAAGGAACCATATAGTCTTTAATGAGTCTATCCATGATCATCAAACTATCATTGCCAGGATCCTATCCTTTGCCAATGAGAATGTGAACCTTATCCCTTTTGATAGTCGTAAACCTCATCTACAAGAGATCACAATTGCTCAATATTTAATCTTAACCTTGTTAGATGAGTTTGTGCCTAGGGTAGTCAACCCTAGAGCCAATGTTAAGTGGTCCCCACCTCCTATGGGTTGGTTTAAGCTTAATTTTTATGGAGCGGATAAGGACAATCCTGGAAGAGTAGGTGCTGATGACATTGTGTGAGATCATAATGGGAATATAATGCTTGCATTTTTTGAATATTTGGTAACAAGGACGAACAATGAAGTTGAAGCTAGAGCTATGTGGAGAGGCCTTCAAATGACTCAATACTTAGAAGGTAATTTGATCGTAGAAGGAGACTCTATGCATGTTATAAATCTCCTCAATAATTAGAAAACACCTCCTTGAAGGATTAAAACAATTGTTGAAGAGGCTAGGATCCTTTTCCAGGGAAGACAGGACAAAAAAGCCCAACATATCTTTCAGGAAGCTAACAAAATTGCTGATAAGATGGCCAATTTGGGTGTCGATGGTGACGGAATTTTCAAATGGAAACATGGTCTCTCGAGTGAAGTAGAGGAGCTTATTCAACAAGAATGCCAAGAATGATAGTCGAATTTACCAACAGGGAAGGCACTGTATATTTGAAGGCTAGGAGTATTCCCACCTCTTTTTTGAAATAGACTCACAATAAAAATTATCCGAAATGTCAGTATTAGTAATTTGAGGTTGGTTGATAATTAGAGGGGGTGAAAGAAACGACAATATAAGACTTCGAACCAGAGCCACGTGGACCACCAGATAGCCACCGCCATAAATCTAGCTAGTAGGTTCACTTCTCCAAGGCTGATTGGCCAATACGGGATGTGGTCCCAAAGCATGTCGTATGGAAGAATGCAATTACCAAAGAATTATTAAGAGTAACTGTCAATACAGAGCTTGTGGGAGTTTTTTTCAGTACTCTGCTATGTGTATCTACAACTTTTTTTTTCTCCACTGTTTCAAGGAAAGGATCCGTGTCTTTATTTTTTTGTAATTATGATGCAGGTGTGTTTTCTCATGGTATACCCAAAATGTTGTATGGGAAGTTTATTTTTGATAATAGGATATGTGCCTTACCGGATGTAATGGCTTTGGCGGCATTACATATATAGGATCCTTAGTAAGGACATGTTCATCAATAGCCCTCGGCTGATTTTTGTAAAAGGTTTTGGGTCAACCTGTAAAACCCGGTATTAATGCTATAGTATCTTATCTACCAAAAACAAAATGTCAGCAAATAATGTGATATAGTGATCATCAACTTCATCCATAGTAGTATTGAAGTAGTTTTTAACTATTGAAAAATCTTCATATTTAACTTCTTCAATAATTCTTTGTGAGTAAAAAGTCAATTCATCTTGATCATCTCAGAAATTTTCAACTTCTTGAAAATATTAATTTTTAGATTATTTCTCTTCTTTATTTGTTTTTGATAATTAATGCTCTTGCATATCCATAATAGTATCTAATTTTTTATTGTTTGTTTGTATTTTTATTTTCTTTTTTCTTTTAATTGCCATGCTAACAATATCAACCTTATAACTCCCAAATATTCCCCTTTTTCATCTTTCAAATAATTTTTCTCTTCTCTAATTTTTCATTAATTATATTCTTATAAATCCATTCAATTATCTTATTCAACTAATCAATATTTTAATTTTTATTTCTCAATATTCTTCTTCTCAATTCTTCAATTTTTTTATTCATTTCTTTCATTCATCAATTCAATTTCTTCTTTCAATCAATTTCTCTTCCCATTTTTTCATAATTATTCTCTTCTTCTTATAACCCATTCATTTTATTATTCACATCCCCAATTTATCTATTCATTCATCTTATTATATCTCCCAAATAAATCAAATCACTTCATTTATTTCAAATCAAATAAATTCTACTTAACCAAATATGCACAAGACTTAAATAACTTAAGGGTTAAAATTTACCTTTAATTAATAAACTCTTATCCTTTGCATTAGGGCACATAATTAAAATCTCTTTTCCTTTGCATTAGGGTGTCATGTTTTATTTTTCCCTAAGTGTTATAGTGTTGGTCAATCACATTCTACCTATTGTCCCCCTACCATTTCCAATAATATCTCAAATACTTCCATACCAAAAACTCATACATTCATCTATTCTATATGTTTTTCTCTATGATAGTATTTGGATACTTGCAAATTCTCATTAGGAAAAATGTTAACTTATTGAATTCTCACAACTACATCTTGCTCTAAGTGCATCATTCCTTGAGCATCCTTCCAAGTGTAGTGTTTACATACTTCTCCTTTTGAGTGTATTGTTTCTTGAACGTCCTTTTGAGTGAAAAATTTCTAAACTTTTCCTTCTAAGTGCATCATTCCTCCTTTGAATGTAAGGTTTCTCAAACATCTTCTTATTATCAAATTTCTTCTCCTTCTCAAATGTCTCCTCACCATAGAGTAATCGTCTTTCCATTTGCAACTCAATAGTCTCTTTTCTTCTAACTTCCTCCTTCAATATTGCAATCATTCTCTCTTGCAGCTATATAACTCAACATGGCTATTTCAAAGCACACTCAAGATGGTTGCTTTGACACAACTATTAGCAAAATATTACTATGCTCAAAGGTTAAACAATTTCTAAGATCCTAAATCAACTCAATAACATGCACATAAATCAAACTCACAGTAATGAACAATAAACACATTGAAAGATTCTTTAAGTTACATATTACATGACTTTGTATTCAATATATACATGTTAGATTTACTATAGAAATTCTTATTATTACTTTATTTATGTTGATAGGGTAGTTAGTTAACTACCTAGGTTAGTTACATTATTGTTAGCATAATAATATTTGGTCTATTTTAATTTTTTATTTGAAGACCTAAGTTGTTGATTAGATCCTACGATTACGAGCTAATCTGGGCTCTCAATGTATTATTTAAGCTAGTTCTAATCAATAGAATTATGTTCGGTTTATTTCAACATGGCATCAGAGCCAGTTTGATAATAGGAAGCGGAAGCGGAAGATTGCTTGGAGGAAGCGGAAGATTGCTGGAAGATTGGCTGGAGATTAAAAAAAAAATTTCTACCACTAAAGCCTGCACAGCAGCAGAGGTTGGACTGTTTTAAAAAAAAAAAAAAAAACACCGAGGCTAGACTGGAGCCTGCACAGCAGCAGAAGCTTGTTTAAAAAAAAAAAATCCGTCGCTGGACTAGAGCCTGCACAGCAGTAGAGGCTGGCTTGGAGTATGTCACCCCGCGTAGCCTCCGCTTCCAGCTCCAGCCTGCACGCTATTTTTTTTCCCAGCCCCCCCCGTGCGTTGGGCATCGCTATTTTTTTTAAGGCTACCCCCCTCCCCAACGACGCCGTGCGTCGCTATTTTTTTTTCGGCTTCCCCCCTCGACGATGTCGTGTGTGATGCGTGACGCAGTCAGCCGCTCCCCCATTGACGTCACATGCATTGTGTGATGCAGGAGGTCCCTCCCTGTCATTGCTGTAGCAGCACGCAACCATTCCAACCATTGCCAGTAGCGACAGGTGTCCTTCCGCTACCGCCAGCAGCCGACGCCACCCGGTCGTGACCAGCAGCAGAGGCAGCAGCAGCCACGACCACCTGCTGCTACCAGCCATGGAGGGAGCTACTGCCAGCCACGAAGGGAGATGTGTCCAGGTGGTCGTGCCAGTAGAAGGGGTTACGGGACCCTCCTCAAATAGGAGGGGGTCCCTAATCCTTTCGGATCAACTCGCTAGTCCACCTGGTGGTGGACTGTGTGGTAAGGCTCAAGGAGCCTGTAGGTCGGGGGTTCAAATCCCGCCGACTCCTTCTTGGAAAGAAAAAAGGTAAAAAAAAAAAAATTCTAAAGTTTTTTTTTTAATTATTATTTTTTTTTAGTTAAATTAAAAATTTTAATTTTAATTTATTTTTCAATAGTTTTTAAACTATATAAATTAAAATTTGATTTTAATTTATTTTTTAATAGTTTTTAAACTATATAAATTAAAATTATTATTTTTTAACTTTAAAATTATATAATAATTATAAAAAAATGCTTTGTTAAGAGATTTTTTTTAAGGGGGTATTTTTTTTTTCAAAAATCAAAGGGGGAAAGTGAGTAATTTTTTGAAAAGCAAATTTGGCATTATTGTAAAGGTGCATTTTCAGCTGCGCCCGACACCTAGTGGGTCATTCCTGTGGGCACTTTTTATGTTGTAGGGTGCATTTTTTTCTATTTTGCACTACTTCATTAAAAAGTTAAAAAAATCAAATTCACTCCCTAAGTCCCTGGAATAATTAAAATACATCCGTGCAATTTATTGCACTGCAGCGTTTGGTATTTGTGATACCTATGGCCAGCACATACAGGTAAAGCTGTCGTGATTGCCCTACTGTATCCGCCCCCTAATATAGCTGCCAAAAAAATGTCTGAGCTTGTTCTCTATAAATCGTCGGGGAGAGATAAGTTTGTCATTTTGCATTTTTTTTACTCCATCCATTACCCTAATAGTTCTTGTGTTTAGGCGTAAATCCTGACGAAAGTTCTGAAATCCAAAGTGTTTAGGGGAAGTTACGCCCCATGCATGAGGATTGCAAACTTTCTATGGTAGGTGCCATCAACAAGACTATTCCCTTTCAGTCTTGCTTAAGTACCACGTATCATATGATCTCTAAAAATTACCTATAGTTTCCCTCACATAAGGGCGGGTGATTTTTTTTTATCTTTCTAAATACCTATAGTTTTCCTCATGTAAGGGCGGGTATTTTGTACGGTATAACGGCCTAGCAAAAGGTATATCGAAAGGGGTACCAATTGGTGTTATAAGGAACCTTCACCATGTCTGCAAAATTAATGACTGATTCTCATCAGTTGTTGAAAGGTCCTAATTACACACCATGGAAAAATAAGATGAAGGATATCCTAGTCATGGATGACTTATGGGATGTTGTATTTGGAGCAAAAATAAGACCTTCATCTGTTGCTTGTGCTACAGCTCCATCTACTGCTCAAAAATACTTTGAAAATCTAGACAACAAAGCAAAGGTGCTCATTTTGCTTGTTGTGGCTGATGAAGTTCAACCCCATATTGCTGACTGTGAATATAGTAAAGAGGCATGGGATGCCCTTAATACTATATATGAGGGAAAGAATGATTCCACTATTCTATTTATTCAATCTCAATTACACGCCTAAGCATGAAGCAGGGGAGACAGTTGAATTTTTTCTTTGTAGAGTGTTTGAATTGAAAGCAAATTTGAATTCTTTAGGAGAACCAGTTGATGATAATCTCCTTACCTTAATTGTATTGAGAGCTTTACCTGATTCTTATCGGGTGTTGATCACTTCCCTTTAGGTGTCGCAATAGAAAGTTACTTTTGTAGAATTGGTTAATATGATTCAAGAGGAGGAGGCACGCCAACTACAATGAGGTGATTCTTCTAACACTGCCCTCTACATCAACAGGAAAGGGCAGAACTAGAAGAAGGGTAATTTTTAGAAGGGAGGGAATCCAAAAAAGGATTCAAAAGGAAAACAAACTCAACAACCTCAACAAAAAAAGCGATATTGCAAGATCTGTGACAAAGAAGGTCATGATACAAATAGATGTTGGCATAAGAATAAACAATCAAAACAAAAAGGTCAAAAAAAACCACAAAAGAACAAACAACAAGTGAATTTTGTTGTTGAAGAATCTGACATGGATTCTAAGAGAGCCCACAAAGTTCTCATGACTACCACAGTGTCCAAGCAGACGGATCCTATCTGGTATGTTGATTCTGGAGCCGATAAGCACATGATCGGTGACAAATCATGGTTTGAGTCTTTTGAGGCCAAAGAGGGCAAACCTGTCACTATTTCGATGATAAAACCTACAGGGTTTAGGGAGAAGGTACTATTTCAGTCACTCTTCCTAATGGCAAGTGTCAGATTGACAAAGTTCTCTATGTTCCAGGATTGGCAAACAATTTGTTGTTAGTCACACAAATTCTGGACAAATATATGGTTGTGAACTTTAGTGTTGAGGGAGGCAAGAAGTGTTGTTCTATTACCAGAAAGGGTAAGAACATTTCCACTACTTCATATAAGCATGGCTTATTTGCCTTAGATGTTATCTCTACTTCACATGTAGCCATGATAGTCTCTACAAAGGAGGCAACTTCCCTATGGCACAAGAGATATGGACATTTGAGTTCTTGTTACTTACTTGAGTTAAGTAAGTATGAAATGGTAAAAGGTATTCCTTCCCTTTATACCACTTTACCAGTTTGCTCTAACTGCTTGGCAGGAAAGCAGCATAGAGTGCCTTTTGAAAGGAGATCTACAAGAGCAAAGAAACCTCTAGAGTTGATTCATATCGATCTGTGTGGTCCCTTCACTCCCAATAGTTGTGGGGGTAAGAGGTATTTTCAATTATTTGTATATGATTACTCACGAAAGATGTGGGTATTCTTTCTTCAACTGAAATCTAAAGCATTTGGCTTCTTTCAACAATTCAATAAATCTGTTGAAAAGGAGTCAGGGACTTCTATAAAGACCCTCCGCTCAGATCGAGGGGGGGAGTTCACCTCTAAATAATTATCTAAGTTATTTAAATAAAATGGGATCACATGACAGTTACCTACTGCTTATACTCCTCAGCAAAATGGAGTTGTTGAAATGAGGAATCGTTCCATCATGGAAATGGTTCGTTGCATGCTCACAGGAGCTAGTCTTAAGCAACTATATTGGGCAGAAGCTGTCACCATAGTAGTATATATTTTGAATAGGGCACCCACAAAGGCTGTACAAGGAATGACTCCACAAGAAGCATGGAGTGGTAGGAAACCCTCCATTTCTCATCTACGCATTTTTGGATGTAAAGCTTTCATGCACATACCAAAAGAGAAAAGGAAGAAGCTAGATGAGAAGACATTGAAGTGTATTCTTCTTTGGTATTATGAGCACTCTAAGGGTTATCATTTGATTGATCCCTTGACCAATAAGATACACATCAGTAGAGATGTAGTTTTTGATGAGGCTTTCACATCAAAAAACACATTAGATGTATACCTAGACCTTGTGGAAACTAAGGTTGATAAATCTCCTTCATCAAAAGTTGGAGGTCCGTCTTCATATTATTCAACACCTCAGAAGAAGAATCCAAAGTGGTATACAAATACAATCAAAGACTCTAAGCTATCCACTCCACCATATTTGACATTGGATAGGCCTCGTACTCGCAACATGGCTCAATAGGAGAAAGCTGTAACATAGAATACTAGGGTTGATGAGCTGTGTCAATCTTTTGAGGAACTTTCTATAGATCCAGAGAGAGATACAAAAGATATGGATATTGATAGTGATAGGGTATTTATGTATTCCATAGATGATATTGAACCCGCATCAGTGCAAGTTGCTCTTGGTGAGCCTTAGTGGAAGGCTGCTATGGATGCAGAGTATAAGTCTTTGATGAAAAACAAAACTTGGAAGCTTGTCGATCTGCCATACGAAAAGAATCCCATAGGCTGCAAATGGGTGTATAAAGTTAAGTATAAGGTAGATGGTACAATAGATAAGCATAAGGCCTGACTTGTTGTAAAGGGCTATGCTCAAATAGAAGGCATTGACTACGAGGAAACTTTTGCACCTACTGCTCGGATGACAACCATTCGAGTTCTCTGTGCTATGGCAGCACAATATGGGTGGAAAGTACACCAAATGGATGCCAAGAGTGCTTTTCTAAATGGTGATCTCAAAGAAGAAGTCTATATGACTCAACTGGAAGGATTTGAAGTGGAAGGCCAACAACAAAAAGTTTGCAGATTGGTAAAATCCTTATATGGTTTGAAACAAGCCCCTCGGGCTTGGTATATAAAATGGATCATCACCTTTTGTAGCATGGTTTTAAGAGATTTCCATTAGATGCAAACCTCTATTTTAAGAAACGGGGTTCTGAAATAGTGTTGCTTGTACTCTATGTTGATGATCTGCTCATTACAGGGAGTTTAGAAACAATGATTTCTACTGTCAAAAGAGACTTGTGTCAATATTTTGAGATGTCAGATCTTAGACTTCTCCATTATTGTCTTGGTTTGGAAGTCAGCCAGAAGGAGCACTACATCAAAGTGTCTCAAAAAAAATATGCCAAGATCCTATTGGAAAAATATTGCATGACTAATTGCAAGTCAATGTCAACTCCAATGGAAACATGAATTCAGTTATCGTGATATGATGATTCACCTAAGGTAGATGGTACTCTCTATCACCAGTTTATTGGGAGTCTCATATATCTGACCAACACTAGGCCAGATATCGTATTTACTGTCAACTATATTTTGAGGTTCATGCAGGAGCCTAAGACTACACACTGGAAAGCAGCAAAGTGCGTTCGTCACTATGTTCATGGCACAATGGAATATGGCCTAGAATATAAGAGGAACAACAAATTATTCTTACAGGGATACATAGACTCTGACTATGCCGGATCATGTGATGACCGTAAATCAACTTCAAGATATTTGTTTCATCTTGGATCTGGTCCTATCTCTTGACATAGCAAGAAGCAACAGGTTTTTGCTATTTCATTAACAGAGGCAGAATATCGTACCACACATGAATCTGTGTACGAAGTGATATGGTTGCATCGCATCCTAACAAGTATGGGTATTCCATCAAAATCTCTAATACACTTGTTCTATGACAACATGGGTGTTTTGAATCTTGTCAAGAATCCAGTACATCATGAAAGAACCAAGCACATTGACACACAATGTCACTTCATTCGAGATGAAGTTCCAAGGCACCGAATTCAGCTTCAATACATTCCCACCAATGCTCAAGTTGCGGACATTTTCACTAAGGCACTTGCATGTGTCAAATTTGAATTGTTTCACAACTCTTTTTGAATTACCAAATGATGTAATCAAGGGGGATGTTAGTAGTTTTAAATTACATAAATAATGTAATAAGGGGGGATGTTATATTTACTATAGTAATTCTTATTATTACTTTATTTATGTTGATAGGGTAGTTAGTTAACTACCTAGGTTAGTTACGCTATTGTTAGCGTAATAATATTTGGTCTATTTTAATTTTTTATTTGAAGACCTAAGTTGTTGATTAGATCCTATGATTACGAGCTAATCTGGGCTCTCAATGTATTATTTAAGCTGGTTCTAATCAATAGAATTATGTTCGATTTATTTCAACAATACATACATGAGACTCTTCATATTATATGAATCTTGATCTTTGCTCCTCTTAAACTCACAAGAGAACCAACTTGTTAGGATCCTCAATCCAAACATTATTAGTTAGTATTATTAATTATTTAATTATTATATTATTAACTCATTAAGTGAACCATCACAACCCTTCATAACGTGAACCATCATGTCTCTTCACCAACGTAGTTTTAGGGTAGATATATATATATTACATTAGAATTTCACACAAATAATCCAAGAAGAAGAATAAGAATAAGAATCATAGATTCTAAAGGAGGTAGCCCCCTATAGCGACAAAGTGATTACAAGGGAGCCCCCTTTGAGTGGCCTGCGATAACATTTACATTAATTTGTTAATAATTTTATAGTAAGACCTTGGGGTCTTACCATTTGGTATCAGAGCCATGTGGGACCCAAACATGTGGGATTTGCTCAAGGATTTTCATCAAATCACTTTTGTGCGTGAGTATCAAATGTAGTTTGAGGATATCACCAAACACAACACAGGGCTGGATGAATCAATTCTTATCAATAGCTTCATTAATGGATTGAAAGAGGAAATTATAATGGAGGTGACAAGGTTCAATCCTTATACCATGATGCAGACCTATGGATTGGCAAAATTAGCTGAGGATAAAATCAATGCACAATAATGATTAGGGAAACCACCTATGGAAAAATTGTCAACCACTTACATCACTCCCAAACCTACGCATAATGGAAGGGCACAAAGCACTTACACAACCCCCAAACCTAACTAAACTTTACCAATTAATCATCTTAGCTTTGAGGAGATGAAGGAACGACGAGCAAAAGGTCTCTACGATAATTGTGATGAGCAATTTGGACCCCACCATAAATGCGCTATACTAACATTGTATTTATTGAAGGAAGTTGATCCCTGTCTCTCCATAGAGCAAGCAGATGAGGTAGTTGTATCCAAAGCGACTAGTGCATCTACTCACCACAATGAAGAAAATGAGGTTGATGTGCAAGAAGTGATTGATGCACCAAGCAAGGATGAGGTAGACATATCCAAAGTGATCAATGCCAACCAGACATGCACTCTACAAGACCTACACACACCTTCCTCACCAATAGTGAGTTCTCATCATATGACAAAACCTATTCGTAACCAATGCAGAGTGACTACATACTCCTTCTCTGTTGGCTCTACCAAGGAACCACAAAAGGATATGAAAGTGTTACCATCACTTTTGATGCATCATTCTAAGGTTTTTGAAGAATCCCAAGGGTTGCCCTTCCCTCATCATCACACATTTACTAATTTTTTTGTAAACCCCTCATTAATGCTCCATCCTTCTCGATATCCCTGCCTACGGAAGGATGACATTAAAAGAGTCCAAGAACTTACACAAATCAGTCTTGGAAAACAAATAACAAATATCCTCGCTTTGAGCTTTGAGGACAAAGCTCTTTTTAAGGAGGGTGGCATGTTAGGATCCTCAATCCGAACATTATTAGTTAGTATTAGTTAGTATTATTAATCATTTAATTATTATATTATTAACTCATAAAGTGAACCATCACAACCCTTCATAACATGAACCATCACGTCTCTTCACCAACGTAGCTTTAGGGTAGATATATATATTACGTTGGAAATTCACACAAATCATCCAAGAAGAAGAATAAGAATAAGAATCATAGATTCTAAAGGAGGGAGCCCCCTATAGGGGGAAATAAATTACAAGGGAGCCCCATTTGAGTGGCTTGCAATAACATTTACATTAATTTGTTAATAATTTTAAAGTAAGACCTTGGGGTCTTACCATAGTTTCATTTTATATAATAAATATCACATATTTCATAAAGATAAAGTCTCTCATGATTGCATATAACTCCCTACTTCTAAACTTGACACATCACTCACATAACTCATACTTACTAACAAGACACCTCACACACTTATTTACATGACACATACTCATACTTTTAGAACTTAACACATACTATGAACTCAAATATAAAACACACACCCTAATATAAATATTTACAAGGTACTAAATAATGTAATACCTCCAACATTATTCATAAATTTTAGTAGTTATCAACTTATAATGTCCTTCCTATGGACAAATTTATAGCTAAATACTTAGAATTATTCCTAGTAGTAGAGTTAAATGAGGACTTCATAGAGCAACAATCCTTATGGCTCAAATATAAGGCAATCATTAGTAAATTTACTAGGTCTTGGCCAAGGGCTTTAGTTTTGAGAACATGGATTTATAGGATATGGAAGTCTCTAGGAGTGACTCTATCCTTTCTTCCTAGCGATTTTCTATTCTAGATATGAAAGAGATAAAATCCTAAAAGTGATTCCTTGGTTTATAGGAAGAGCAAGACTCTTACTTACTCATTGGTATGAAGGATTTGCACCTAAAAACATAAATCTATCTCTAATACTAGTCTAGATTAGGATGTATGGGTTGCCCATTGATTTTTGAAAATGGATACCTTCAAGGCACCACTATGGAAGAATTTTTGAGATTTTAGAAACTATAAAATATGGAGCTTGGCTATTTATTCCTAAATATTGGTCATGATTGATATTATTAAACCATTACTAGAATAAATCATTATTAACTGTTGTGGTAAGTTGTAAATACAAACCATGGGTGGGTTATAAAAATATACTTTTTATATGTAGAAGATATCACGAGGTGGGACATATTGAGAGATCATGCCCTAAGAAGAGTCTAATAGAAATATATGTAGGAAAACAATAAGAGAAACTTACAAATGGATACTAATAAGGATGGATTTTAACTTCCAAAAAACAGGTCCAAAAATATAAAAGTAAATAAGCAATGGAGATTAGTAAGAATGATATTTAAAGAAATACCAATTCTTTTGAATATTTAGCCTATGAATATAAATTAGATCAAAGAATAGAGGGTATGGTACAAAAATATCAAAATATTAACAATTAGCAAGGAACCATCTACTTACTCTAAACCAAATTTAGGGATGAACATTCATGCTAAACCTAAGGAATGTGCTTTATCAATTTTGAAGACTCTCTTGAAGTACCATGCACAATTCAGAAATAATAAAGTGGTAGAGAAAATATAATATTAGATATTATTACCTCTGCCATTAACAAGGAAATACCAAAAATTATGTAGGATAAGCAAAACATTTTCTTAGTAGAGCTAGGAGAGAATAAATCCAATGAAAATGAAATTTGTAAAATAATATTAAGGAATATAATAATAATACCTACCCCAAATACTAACAAGGAAAAAAGAGGAAAACCTTAAAATTATCAAGTGAGAGCTAGGGAAGTAAGAACAAGCATAGAGAGGAATACAATCTGAACCAAACAACAAAATGATATTGGTAATTCAAAGGAGGGGCTAGCAGCCTCTAATGAGACATGATTACCATATCATAGAATATAAGGGGTGCTAATTCCCCCTCAAAGTGGAGGTGTATCAAGGACCTTTGTTTAAGTAATAAGCTTGATATTATTTTTATCTAGGAAACTAAAATGACAAAAGAAGAAGATTCTATACTATGAAAGCATTATGGAAAAAATATGAATGGGATATTGTGGATTTAGGAGTGGTAGATGGAAATATAACATGTTGGAATATAGTTAGAACCTCCTATGAAACCATTCATCAAACTAGAAATTGGATAGCCTCATTCATAACATGCTACTTTGTAGATACTTTTTGCATCCTTATCAATGTCTATTGACCTATATCTCAGTCAGGAAAAGCAAAAGTATGGAGTAGAATCAAAGCCTTTATGAGAAGTAAGGACCAAGAAATATTATTCATGATCAAATGATATTTGAATGCCATAGCCAAGTTAGATGAAATTTTTGGGGGAATTAGGAAAATAACCCAAAGTATGAGATATTTTCAATTTTTATTCAAAACAATAATCTATGGGAGGTTGAGTTTGAAGAGAATAACTATACATGGATCAAAAATAGGAAACACTAGAACCTGATAGTGGAAAAATTAGATAGATGCATAATCTCATATCATTGGATAAGAGACTTATGCTAAAATTGACACATCGATAAGAATTGTTTCATATCATTGGTCAATAAGAGTTAAAATGGTGGTAAGTGAATTTAAAAATATCATATTTTAAATATGAGAAGATGTGATAAGACCATCCTTAATTTTTTGATACAATAGCACAAATATGAAATTATTTAGGAAATTTTGGGTTGTATACATTTCCAAAACAAATTAAATCAATCACATCTAGATTAAAAAATGGAACAAAAACACTTTTGGAAATATTTTTGAGAAGAAAGAAGTACTAAAAGAGAAACTTAAAAAATTCTAAAAATGTGAGCATAATAATCTAAGCTCAAAGAAAATGAATTTTCTTAGTGAATATCATGATATTTTAAGTAAGGAGGAGAAATTTTGGAGATTAAAATTGAGACACACTTGGTTAAAAGAAGATAAAAACACAATGTTTTTCATAGGATGATAATAGTATAGAGATAAACATCCAAAATTAGTAAAATTAAATTAGTAAAAGGGTTTTGGATTGAAGACCATAGCAAAACCAAAAGGGAGGAAAATATTTTTTACTAGAATATTCTAGGATTGGAGGATATTGAAGTTCATAATGATAAACTACTAGAAGAAGTACCTTTAGTTATAATAGATGAAGATAATAGCAAATTGATGGAGCCAACTACTCTAGAAGAATTTTTTCAATTTTTTTTATTTTTAGTAAGGATAAATCCCCAAGTCCATACTGATTCTTTGCAACATTCTATCAACATAACCAGGAAATAGTGAAGGATTCTTTATTTGTGGCAGTGGAATTATCTAGGGTAAAATATTACATATCTTATAAAATAAATGCAACATATCTTACCATGATTCCAAAAAAGGATGCAAAATTATTTGAATCATTCAAGCCCATAAACCTATGTAATATGGCATATAAGATAATATCTAAAGTGATGATAAATTGGTTAAGACCATTATTAGACAAAATTATTTTAGAAGACCAAAGAGCAATTGTGAAAGGGAGGTATATTTTGGGTAGGTTCATAGTAGCTCATGAAGTCATGCATTCAAACACTTATAGAAAAGAGAGAGCAATAATCTTAAAACTTGATATGAATAAAGCCTATTATAGGGTTAAATGGGATTTTCCTTTTACAATATTAGAAAAGTTTAGATTTAGGAAGAAATGGGCCAGATGGATTAAAGCTTGTCTCTATAGTATCATATTTAGTGTTGGTTAATGATCTAGTAATAGAATCATTTAAATCCAAGAGGGGTATTAGACAAGATCCTATGTATCCATATCCATTCATTATTATGGTAGAGGTATTGTGAAGAAACCTAAAGAATAAATACAAATATGAGCTAATAAGCATACTTAAGTCTAGTGTTAATATTGACGACATCAACCATCAACAATTTTTAGATGATACAACCTCTTTTAGGAGGGTATGAAAAATGAGGCTAGGGATTTGAATAACTTATTAAAGGAATATGAAAGAGTGTCAGGAAAAAAAGTTAATAGGAAAATATCCAAAATTTACTTCATAAATACTCTATCTAGAATTGATCTAGGGATATGCAGGTTACTTCAAATGGAGGAGGAAAATTTGCTAGTAACGTATGTAGAGATGTCCTAATTTGAGAGGAGAATGAAGATAGAATTATGGAATCCAATTATAAGTACATTTTAGAATAAACTACCAACATATAAATGTAGATGGTTATCATTAGCAAGAAGAGTGCAACTAACTAAATTAGTATTATAGGTCATTCTAAAATATTATATATCCTTGTATATTATGCCAAAATTGGTAGGAAATTTTTTAATACATATTATGTGGTTAGGATTACATGATAAAATGACATTTTATTTGGTGAAATGGAACACTGTGCATGATGATAAAACTAAATGAGGTCTCAGTTTAAGAGTTCTTACAGATGCAAACTTCACTCTAAGGGGAAAAGTTATCTAAAAATAATATAAAGAGAGTCAAAGACAATGAACAAGAATTATTCTAAGTATGTTGATCCTAAAGACCCAAGCTTAATCTTTACTGCATTCTCACTACAAAATTATTCTACACTATAGAATGGTTTAAAAAGTCAATTGATTTAGTGATTAAAGGTCTAAGATAGGAGGTGGGGAGTGGATAAAAAAATTGTATTTGGATGGATATTTGGTGTGATAAAAAAACCACTCAATCTAGATCCAATTTTGAAAACATGGATGAGACTACTTCAAGATAAACATGGTGATAGAGTTTCAAACATTATGTACAAGGATCGGGAAGGAAGATACAAATGGAAAGAAAATTTTCATACAAGTATCTTAGACATTGTTGCTAGAAACTAGTTGACTAGAAAGATAACAATAGTGATTATTTTGAGACAAGTCGATGATAAGCTAATTTGGAAGTTGAATAGCTAAGGAAAATATACAACTAGAAGTAGATATAATGTAAAGCACCAATAAAATAGGAATACAACAAGAATATGAAGATATATTTGGGATAGCCCAAGCATTCCAAAAGTTAAAATGTTTGTATGGCTAGTAGGTCACATGAAAATTTTATCATACGATATCCTAATGAAAAGAAATTTTCATGGCCCCTCACAATGTGTTTTATGTAGAAAGGAGAAGATTATAGAACATCTCTTGGGTGGATTTTGAAGTATTAAAAATATTTCAAACGGAATAGAGTATGGATGAAAGGTGATTCATTAATAGTAATAAATATAATTTTGTGAAAGCAAAGGCTCCATGGAACATATAATAGATCATTTTAGAAATACAAGACCTTGCTACAAAGTTTAAAGAAATTAGGTTTACACATATATTAAGGTAAGGGAAAAATGTGCAAATACGCTAGCTAATAGAGGGGTTTAACTAGAGGATCATGAAGTTAAATTCTCTTTTTCATGGTTAGAGGAAGAAGTAAGTTTAGCTAAAGCTGACAAAAAAAATGAAAGGAGCAAATTCAAAATAAATTTCCAGAGGACTAAAAAAAATTCTTGGGATCCATTTATAAATCAATGCATTGAAGTAAACTAATAGTCCAAATTTGGTAAAGCAAACTATGATTTTGTGAAGCGAGCAAATTTTATGTAAATTGAAGCAAAAGAAGATGGCATCATATGGATGTCATGGCTAAATATATTATTTGAGTTTTTGGTGGGTTGGATTATAGGATAGATTTTGGATTGGAACTTTCAAATTTTTGAAATTACAAAGCTATCTATTATAGTTCTTGTGGTTTCATTTATGCTTCAGGAAGGAAACTAATAGTTCAAATCTAATAAAATAATATATGATAATGCAAATTTTTAGAAATATTATTCTACTAAGATGTAGTGCATAGACATCAGAGGTTGAGTTTTGGTATTGTGAAGGCTACTTTAATTCTTCAATGACTCAATTTTATATTCCTCTCTATGAGTATAGAATGTTATTTTTATGGTTCATATAAATGGAAAAAATGACTCATTCTAAGAGTTTTTAGGTATATTATTTTTTTCATTGCATATATATGTAAAAGTGAATCATATGATTTTGCAAGTCAAATATTTAAATGGATTTAAAAAAATCTAATGTATATATATGGAAAAGTGACTCAATATATTTTTCAAAGGGAGGGGATGTCCTTTTTATGAATTTATCTGGTTTATATATATGTAAAAATGACTCATAGGCTTTTAGGGCATAGAGCAAAAAAATGACTCATGATATTCACTCAAAGGGATTTTTAACTTTTTTCTTTTTTTGTTTCACTATAGGAAATTGCAAAGAATAAGGATGCTAAATATTTGTATTTACAAAGAATATTGAATAATATTTAGAAAATGAATGCCAATAAGAAGGATGCTAAATATTTGTATTTACAAAGAATATTGAATAACATCTAGAAAATAAATGTCAAGAATTCAGAATTTTTATGAAAAATGATGTAGGTATCTAGCTATAGCATCTAATTTGAGATGAAAATTGAATCTGTTTATAAACTCTCAAGCTCTAAAGGAGAGATTTATGATTTATGAAGGGTGGGGGACCCAAGTATAACCCCTTTATTGTAGCAAAAAAAATATCAACCTTGTATATTTATGTACCTAAAAAATATTCTTAATAGAAACAAAGAGTGTCATGGACATAGGTCAGAATAAATCATGTTATGGTTTACTAAGGTGTCATTTACTTTATCAATATCAAGCAAAAACCACAAAAATGACATTAAATATTAAATATTAAATATTACTAGTTAACGCCTAAGCACAAGTCACTACAAGCACAAGTTAACAATATAAACTATTAAAATATAAGTTGGTTTCACATGCACTTTTGGAATAATGACATTTTTGGATTTGCTCTAATCATGGCTTGACATAAAAAAATACTAACCCAATAGATAGCTATAAACAAATATTTTCTCTTGTGAATAATATATTACATTTAGAATAATTTATATAATTAACGAGACAAGTTTTTATATCATAAAAAATATCTTATAAGAAATAAAATATCTATATATGGGAGTGGGAGACCTCTCGCTTTGGTCAGGAAGTCCTTGTTTCAAATTTCCTACTTCCTCCTCTGCCCTGGTTTAGGATGTGCTCCTGGGTGAGTGTTTGGGACCTCTTCTTGGGATGATGTTGAAGGAGTAGTTAACCTCCCATCTAGGCAGAAGATCCATGATTCAAATATTCCTACTCCCTCATTTGCCTTATTTTTAAGGGTTTCTGCTTGCTCCTAGGATTTGGTACATTTGTGGAACCTTCCTTGGATCACCTGGAGAGTTTTCAAGACCTTCACTTATTGGGACAATTTTTATGGAGTAGGTGACCTCGCATATAGTCGAGAGTCCTGATTCAAATTTCCTACTCCCTCCTTTGCCCTGGTTTGGAGGGTTTTTGCTTGCTCTTGGGATATTCCTTAGGTCTTCTTGGTGGATGTTTTTATGTTTCTCTATCAAGAATGTCTTCCCAAGTCTTCCTGTGTTAGATGCATTTTTATGACCTTCATGGGATCTTCTTAGGTCCTCCCAAGAAGGATTTTTCCATCTCAGACATGAACGTTGCAATATTTTTGGATCATCTTGGAGATTCTTCCCTTGGCAACCTTTGGTGTTGGTTGGCTTTCAGTTGGCTTAACTTGGACAAGTGTTTTGGCTTTTAGAAGAGGGTTTGACATCTTGTTTTCCCTATTTCAATTGCTTGAGGATCCTTGTCTATTATTTTCTTGGCCTTTGGGAGAGGTATGTTTTTTATAAATGTGTGGTCCTCTTGGTTTCTTCTAATCAAGTCTTCAATGACATTTCTAAGATATTTCTAAAGATCTAGTGTTTATCCACTTTAGGGTTTTTTGGCAAAACCTATCTCTAATCTATATTTGTAGTCTTGGTTCATGACCCTATGCTTTCTCATGTAGCTGTGGTCGATGATTTTTAAGGATTCCTCTATGAGGAAACTATGATAGGGCTAAGCATCAATATGATACTGGTGGTCATTTGACAGACCATCTATACAATTTTCTTTTAGGTCTTTGAAAGGGGACCTCATGCTTTCACACTTGCTATAAACGTTGGGCCCTTGAAGGTAGTCCTTGTATTTGGTTCTCACTTTAATCATGGGTTACCATGGTGGTTCACTTATTTGGATGTTCTCATAGTTAGTTTACGTACTCTATCTCCTTGAGTGAGATCTTGTGGCCTACTAAGATCTTTGGTTGATACAGTTCCATCTTCCATGCTTTTTCCTAGTTTTAGCCTATTGGTGAAGGTTCCCCTAGTTGGGAAAACCTTTTTAAATATTTTATGATGTAGTTTTTTTTCTTTGAGTATACCTATTGGTTGTGATTTTTGCAAGTAAGCTATCCTTTATGGATGTTTCTCTTCTCGATGGAAAATCTTGTTTCAATTTGAGTAGGAAGTGTGCCTCAATTTGTTTCAAATTGTGTTCCAATTTTGAGTGGGAAGCTCCTATGTTTCAAATTTTAACATTTTGATTTTTGATCCTTTAGAGATCATATCCCTATGGAGACCATCTCCCTTTTTTAGTTTTTTCTAGTGGATTTTCTCCTCCCGTTGGGGTTTCCTATTTTATTTTCGAGCAGGAAGTGGGTTTCAAATCATTTCAAATTGTGCTCCTTTTTCATGGGGAAAGCTCATGTGTTTCAAGTTTGTTCAATTTTATATTGATCCTTTGGAGATCATAACCTTGTAGAGATCATATCCGTGGTGTTGTTCCTTGTTTACCTCTTGGAGTTCATATTTTTAGATGGTATCTTTTGTGTTGTTCTTTTGTAAAAGGTTGGGGGATCCTTTCAAAACCCTTTTTCAACCAATAAAAAAAATCTATAAAGACTTAATTTTTATATTTAAAAATATTAAAAGATAGCATAACTTTGAAAATATATCTATTTAGATGAAATTAAAAACTCAAATTTACATTTATAAAAAAAATTAATAATATTAAATAAATATAAAATAATTTGAATACAGTAAAGTAAAAGTAAAAAATAAAATAGTTTTTTAAGTCCAAGGCCATAGGTTATATGATATTACTCTTATATAACATGTTATTTTCTGAATATATAGTTAACCAACCAAAGCATGGTGTACAACCCTAGCCCCAACACAATTATAACCTTCAATTATCAAATTTTTGAAATTTTTACCCTTAGGCTATTGCACCAATTTTATCAAGGATTATACATTTTTTTAATTATATGTGACTATTTAGGAGAATTTAAAATTAAATTTTATATTTATTTTTTTATATGATATTAAGAAAGGGGTTTTAACAAGGAACCCCAAAATATTATTACAAAATATGAAGCATTGGGCAACCAAGGAAGAATCCATAGGTTACCCGACAAAACCAGTGTGCCTCATAGCCCAAAAAAACTAACCAACAATCCAACATCCAACCCAAAATTAAAAAAATAAACTAACATCCCATCTAGGCTAATTCCAGTAATAGAACAACATTTGAATTAAATAGTTTTTCCACCTAGTGGGACAATTTGAAATTTAAAAATTCTATAGGGACCTCCCATGCACTAGGATTAGTAGTTCAAATTTAGGGGCTGGATCTATTTTCCCTAGCATCGAGCTAGGAAGGATGGTAGAAGGAGTCAATATTTGATTGTAAAACCCTATAGCCCTTTCCAATAAATAAAATCAACAAGGATTGAGAGCCAATAGAACTCTCAGACTCTATCTTAATATTTGAGGCTTTATTTGGAGGTCTCCTAATTTTATGCAATACACCTACCTTCAGGGATTTATTTGGTGGCCTCCCAACTTTACGTAGTACACCCACATAAATAAATCTCTTTCCCATATTTCTTTCAATCCTTGCATCAATGGAACATTTATTTTGGCTATGTGTTTTATGACCTAGACCTAGAGAACCTTTCTCCAAGCAAGGTTTCAAATAACGAATCAAATATAAAGTCTCTTGATTCACCATTTGGATCATGTGTTCATTATCCACTAGAGTAGAGGACATTCCTAAGTAGTTAAATTAATTTGGAAGAAGATAATTCGAAACCAAGACCTTGGTTAAGAGATCAAATGAACTTACCTCATCCAAGAGATATGAAGAAACACCATTTGGCTAGGATAAAAGATCTAGTTTCTTGGCTATCTTCTTAGCTTCACAAACCATCACCTTAACAATAGTCTCATCAAGAGGTTTACTCAAACCTAAATTTTCCTCAATACAAACTAAGGTATATATCAAAGCAAGGGTCATCCTAGTGGACAATGACACCTTTTGAACATCACTAGTTTTTGAGATGTCCACTAACCTAGAATCATTTGCCTAAGGTTCTTGTGATGACTCAACCCTCTAAGACCATATTTTATTGTTCTTTTTCTCTTTATTTCTCTTTTTCTTTAGGAAATCCAAGGAGGGGCAAAGCTCATTGTTATAACCAAAAAAATTACAACCAACATACTTTATGGGTATATTTTCATATTCGATGGGTTCGATGCAAGGACCCAGGTCTAAAATAAGTTCCATTTAAGAAGGAATATTAGATTTTAGGCTGGCCAGGACATTCATTCTTGCAAAAAAAATTCTTGATTTTGCTCTAGTTGTTGAATCAATCAAAATAATCTCTCCCACCACCTTGGAAATACCCCTAATGATATTCTCATACCACAAATTAAATGGTAAGCTAGGGATCCTAACCCATAAATGGGATAAGTTTATCTTCTATAAATTTGGGTTAAATTCAATTCCCCATTTTTGGAGGAAGATCCCCCTTTTACCAAAAAACTAGGGGACACCTCCCAAAATATGCTTTGAGCCCTCTTCACAATCGATCTTGATAGTAATAAAGGAATTGGGTATAACAACAATATCTAGTGATCCTAGGGGTTTTATTTTGGATAATTCCCATATCCCAAAGGATTCAAGATATGGTATTCCACCCTAAAATTTCCCCACAATATTCCAAGACCCCTCACCCAAAGTAACATTGAAGAGATCCCTTAAAATAAACAACTTGTTATGGGCAAGGGTAAGATAAAAAGGAGACTTTTATTCGATATTTTCCACTCCTTTCAATGTAATTGAAGCATAAGAGTTACCAAAATTAAAATTTTTGAGAATAGATTGCTAGCCCTAGCTAAGGACCCCATAAATTGTCTTTGTTGGAACTAACCCCTGCCCCCTTACAAGGCCTAAAAAACCACCATGACACTCACTTTTGAACTTGACAGAAGACTCTAGTCACAAGCCAAAACATGAAGGCCCATCGTAAGAAAATTTTCCAACTTCCAACCCATTGATCGACCCTCCAAAACAAAGATCTCCCATGCTCCACCATCTCGCTAGCCTACTTTCATAGATTCTCCACACTCCTGCACCCACTCAAATTCAAAAATCCCTTCTTCATCATGCTCAATTATTTTAAAATTGATAATAAAATAAACATACTCAAATAATCATTCCAAAAACAAATAAAAAATAGTGACATTGTATATATTCTATAGAAGACCATCAAAGAAAACATGCAAACTATTATTTCAAAAAGAAATAAAAAATCAATTAAGATTATTTTAACTTCCTCTTCAAACCCTTTGCATTAGAAACGTATTGATTTCAACTATCCATACTAAAGGGTTCTTATAAATTATGAACAATTGATTGACATAATTTATAATGTAAACCCTTTGACTGGATGTGGTTTACAAGAACAAATTTGATGTACTTTTCATTGTAAATTCTTAATTATTATTTTTTATTTGTTGAAAACACCCCAATTGGGATGCCACTTTCAGGTAAGTCCCAAGGAGGTAGGGGTATCTATTTTGTCAAAAATACCTATGGCTCACACTTGGTCTGCCCCCTTCGGCACACTCAAAGAGTGGTAGGAACCAAGTTCCTATCAATTGGATTTTAATGGAGGATGATGGAAAATAATGCAAGTAAATAAAATATTGATCACCTTTTATGAAATCGGTGTTTTAATTTGGAGGTCACCCTACCAAATGCTCACAAGGAGTTATATTAAATTATGTTCTTCGATGCCCAAAGACACCTTTCATGAATGCATATATAAACCTATATAATAGTCATGATGGTGAAAGGACACGATGGTCCATTAATTAAATGAGTAAATATTAATAGTAATATAAGTTAGGATTAGGATCCTAACAAGCCACCCCTCTTAAAAAGAGCTTTATCCTCAAAGTGGAAAGTGGGGAAATTATTTTTGGATGTGATAAAGTGTTTCCCATGTAGCATATTCAGGAGTTAGACCTTTCCATTGAATCAAAAACTCGATGATGGTGTGATGATGAAGCTATTGAGTACGACGATCTAGGATAGCCTCAGGTTCAACCATAAGTTCTCCATATTCTATGAACTCAAGAGGCTGAGTTTCTATGTGGTTTCCAAGTACTACTTTAATACAAGAGACATGGAAGACAAGATGAATTTTGGAGGAATCTGGTAACTCAATATTATAGGCAACAGACCGAATGCGTTGAAGGACTTTATAAGGACCGTATAATTTAGGGACTAGTTTTTGAGATCCTTTGATTTTGAGTGAGGTTTGATGATAGGATTGAATATGAAGTAATACCATATCACCTTCTTCAAAGACTCGCTTGATTCTATGTTGGTCCTTTTGTTGCTTCATACGATGTTGAGTGGTTATTAAATTATATTTTAAGAGGTGAAGAATACCATCTCTCGTAGAAAGGAGAGAATCTACTACTGGCACTTTGGAGTTTTCTAGAATATAAGAGGAAATGGAAGGTGGTTTTTGGCTATATAATGCTTCATACAATGTCATCTTAATGGTGGAGTGATATGAGGTATTATACCATAATTCTACTAAAGGGAACCATTTAACTCAATGAAGGGGTTGGGTAGAAATAAAACAATGTAGGTAATTTTCCAAACATTTTTTAACTTTGGTTTGACCATTAGTTTGTGGATGATAGGCAAAACTCATATGAAGTTGCATGCCTTGGAGTTTGAACAATTCTTTCCAAAATTTACTAGTAAATGTAGGATCATGATCACTTATTATGGTAGAAGGCATACCATGAAGTTTGAAAATATTATCAAGAAATATTTGGGCTATAGTGCTAGCCATGTAGGGGCGAGTTGCGGGGATAAGTGATCTACTACAACTAGAATAGTGGTTTTTCTTGTATATTTTGGAAGACCTTCAATAAAATCCATGGAAATATCAACCCATGTTTTAGTTGGAATAGGTAGAGGTTGTAGAAGGCCAGGAGGATTTATTGTTTCACCTTTTTATATTTTATAGGTCTCACATTCATTTAATTTTTTTTTAATATCTTCTTTCATGCCTACCCAGTAAAAATATGTAATCACTCTTCTATAAGTCTTGAGGAATCCTGAGTGTCCTACTGTAGGCATGGAATGTAACTCATGGAGAATTTTGGTATGATATGAGGATGTAGGAGATAGAACAATATGCCCTTTGTACCTGAGTATGTTATCTCGCCAAGAGTAGTGGGGTTTACTAGAGGAGTCATGTTGAAGTTGTTGAATTAATGTGTATGTGGTAGGATAATTAAACCATTCCTCATTGATTTGGTATATTCATTTGGGAATAGGATTGGAGAAACTAGTGAGGTCATTAAAGGATATTTTAGGTGCTTCCTTTGTATTATGTTCAAAGTTTATGTCAGTACTTTCACCTCGATTGTATCTTATTTGTTTGAAATATTTTGGTCAAATGTATCTAAAATATAGAGATTGGGGGTAATACATTTATGGTTAGGGGTGAATTTCTCATCACAATGGAAACAAAGGCCCTTTGCTCGTCTTTCCTTCATTTCTTTAGGGCTAATTATTTTAATTGGTAAAGTTCTATTTAAATTTGTGGTGGCATAGGAGTTTTGAGATTTGTTCATTGGTGGTATCCCAAGTTGATGATTTTTATTGATTTTATCTTCTACCATTTGAGCTAACGTAACAATGTGCATCATGTTAGTAGGATTGATAATTTGGAATTCTAATCAAATTTCTTTCTTTAGGCCACTAATAAATAAACTTTGGAAGAATGATGCACCTAATCTTGATGTAAGCTTTGCTAATTTATAGAACTAAGCTTGATATTCTCGTACTATCATGGTTTGATGAAGTTTGGTTAGAGCCCCTATGAAATCTTCAAATTTGTTTGGGCTAAATCGTACCATTAGGTTTTTTGTAAATTTTGTCCATGTAGGAGTGTCATTTGTCTTTTCATACCATTGGTACCATTGAGTAGTGATTTGCTCTAGGTGGAAGGATGCAATGCAAACTTTTTGGATCTCAAGGATTTGATAGAGTGAGAAATATTGGTCTGCTCGATAGATCCAATTTGTGGGGTCACCTCCATCAAATTTTGGAAAGTCCAATTTAGTGGTTTGGGGTAGGATTGATGTTTGTGGTCCCCCGAGTAATGCTTGTTGTGATGGTGCTGCAATAGGTTGGTCGATTTGGATTAATGCCAAGTTTTATTGTACCATGTCGACTGAGTGGTTGGTGGCACCAATTTTTAAGTCTAATTCTATAATCTTATTTTCATGGTCTTCTTTCCATAGGCAAAAATATTCTTTTGTCATTATTATTTTTTCAATTTTGTCCTTCCATGTATTGAATACTTGCATGAGTTCCTTCATAGGGTCTTGTGAATGCCTTCCATCAGCCATTGTAGTGTAGTTTCGAGGATTTGTAAGTTTTTCTTTTTATCTTTAATTTTATGGCACCTTTTCGTAGTTGATTTGATCACAATTTTTTCCAAATGTTGACAAAAATTATAATTTTTGCAATATTTTATCAATAATTGATAAAAACTATCAATTTGGTTTTAATAGAGGTTTAAAAAATTATTGCAAAAAAATATATTTTGAAATGACTCCCTCACTATTTTTTTGTTTCAATTGACAGAATGGTCCTATTCAATTTAAATTTTTGAAATTCTTTGACACCCAATTTTTTTGAATTTGAAATTTTTTTGTGCCAATGGTTATGAGTGGTAGCGACAGGTCAATGGTTAGGCGTGAATCTCAAGGTGAGTGAGTGCAGGAAAACAATGGAGCAGAGGGCTAGACAGTCAGTTGAAGAATAGGTAGAGCAAAGGGTTAGGCATGTAAAGAAAGGTGAGGTTGTAGCTATGCATGCAAGGCAAGACATAGCTAGGGGCTTGGGAGAAGTGTCGAATGGCTTTGGGTGCACAAGGGTCATATGGCCCAATTTTATTGAAGTCATGATGGGGTATATGGGCTAATGTCCTTTTAAACACCTTAATACCAAATTCTCACCATGTGTGCGATAATTTGAAAACCTTTAAATTGAACTTGGTTTCCCTTCGTTGACATCATGAAAATGATGATCACTGTCAAAATTTTCCGATGAGAAATAAACTTTATATTATAAATTCATTTTTAATAATATCTTGTCATGTTTTCAAAAACTTGGCTAGAAAACATAGAACCACATTGCAGAAGAATTTTTCTCACACATATTTTAATGTTGATCGATATCTTTTGATCTGGATGATTTTTTTTAATGCTTGATTGATCTAGTTTGAAGAACATGAACTTATACTGAGAGGGGGGGTGAACAGTATAAGACTAAACCATTTAATAATTTTAATTTCAGATAGCAGTGGCATCAACATAACATTAAACAAGACAGAAAGCATTACACATAAAAGACCCATTTTAACGTGGTTCACCCAAGGTGGGTTACTCCATGGATAAAACATTCCTCTAAAAATTATATCAAAACCTCTGGGAATCCTTCTCGATTACAAAGTTTATGAGCCTCAGCTCAAAGGAGACACCTTCCCCTAATTTTGCTTTGCTAGTGATCCTCTAGAAGACCTCTACCTCCTCTGCCCTTAGCAAGTGGAATTCTGTCCACAAAAGACACCTGTCTTCCCTGCTCTGGTTGGAGATATCTGTCCTCAAATCTGTTACTACAAAGCTAATCCTCTTTTCTGTACCAAAAAATGTCCTTCGATCTAGCACAATTGTCCTCTTCCTCTGTTCCTTTCTGCACTTGGTTGAAAACAACTTTTCACTGCCTGCGTAACTACAGCAACACAGTATTCTCAAATTACAGCAGCACTATATTCTCAAATTATAGCAGAACTTGATCATCGTTTGTCCTTCATAACTGTTCGCAATTACAGTAGCATCTACTTCACGCACTTTGCTTTCTTTTACACAGACTGCGTGAACACAGTCGCAATCACAACTGTCCTTAGATCAAATTCCACCCTTTACATAATCTTCGCAAACACTGCAGCATTCAAACGCATAGCAACTTATGCGCCTATGTGCAACCACAACATCATACTTTTCGCATAGTCTTCTTATGAACTGCAGCATAGTCTTTGATACTTAGAAGATTCAACGAAATCCACTCTAATGCTGTAGTCGAACTTCGCTCTCTACTTTTTCGATGATCGAACCTCACTAGTCGCACTAACTTTGTGAACGCCTCACTTCGAATGCACACTACGATCGATACCCAAAATTGCTCAAATAGTATTCCTTTAATACTCACAATCTCAATATGAAATCTTGTTCTTTAGTCGACTGTTCAATCTTCGAACACATCGGCTGTAAAACCTTACACTTCGTTGGCAAAGGTTAACTTTGTTGGCTTTAACTGCCTCTGTTGTTCTATAGTTGTTCTCATGCGAAACTCAATCATGTCGTGATATCGCTACATCTTTGACTGCCATACACCTTCTTTGGTTTGTTGTCACAAAATCGTGACACTACAGCCTTTGCTGACGTCATCATAAATCTTGTCATGAAATCACGATGCTCTAGATTTCAAAGCCTTCTTCTCCGCTACTGTCGCAAAATCGTGACACCTTTGCCTCTTGCTGACGTCATCATGATTCTTATCACAAAATCGTGACGCTCTGGACTTCAAAGCCTTCTTCTCCGCTACTGTCATGAAATAACGACACCTTTGCCTCTTGCTGACGTCATCATGATTCTTGTCATGAAATCACGACACTCTGGACTTCAAAGTCTTCTTCTCCGCTACTATCATGAAATCGCGACACCTTTGCCTCTTGCTAATGTCATCATGATTCTTATCGTGAAATCATGACGCTCTGGAATTCAAAGTCTTCTTCTTCGCTACTGTCACGAAATCGCGACACCTTTGCCACTTGCTGACGTCATCAGCAACTCTATCGCGAAATTGTGACACCTCTTGCTTATTCATCCTTTTCTTGGTTTGCACTAGCGAAAATGAAACATGTCATGAAATCATGATGCTTTTGCTGCCTTAAGCTCTTTCTTGCCAACTGCTCATGAAACTAGAACATGTCACAAAATCGTGATGCTTTTGCCAACTGCAATCTGCCAACTCAACCTGTCGCAAAATCGTGACACTTTCTGCATCCATACAATTTCTTCGAAACTTGTTGTGAAATCGCGACACTTCCTGCAACTCAACACTACCAACTCAACTTGTCGTGAAATCATGATAGTTTTTGCATCCATACAACTTCTTCAAAACTTGTCGTGAAATCATGACACTACCTGCAACTCAACACTGCCAACTCAACTTGTCACAAAATTACGATAGTTTTTGCATCCATACAACTTCTTCGAAATTTGTCATGAAATCGCGACACTTCCTGCATGTCACGAAATCACGACACTTTTGCCCGCTTTGCCTCTACCTTCCTGCATGTCGCGAAATCGTGATAGTTTTGGCCAAACTTTCTCTCTCCTCAAACATGTCACGAAATCACGACAGTTTTTCCAGCACCTGCAAACTTTTTCTAACTTATCTTTTTCTGGATTTTTGGCAACTGGGCTACTCTAATTTTCTTGGAGACTTACTGACCAGCCGAAACCTTCATCAAAACACATCCTTAGACATAAAAACAAATTGCTCCAATAACTCCTTGACATCAAAAACAACAACTACCAATAGCTCCTTGACATCAATGACAACAATTAAACTTAGGCAAAGGTAATGTACTCAAGATACCCAAAATTGCCAACAATCTCCCCCTTTGTCATTGATGGCAACCCTTAATTAAAAAACACATCTTTCAAGAGCCAAAACTGAAATCAATTTCTTCAAGTTTTGCTCCCCCTGCCTTGAAGCTTTCCTCTTCACTTGAAAACACACCCCCTTACTTAAATCTCTCCCCCTTTGTCATCAATGGCAAAGGGTCACCTTTGGGGCTTGGGACTAAGAATGAGCCTCTTAGCTTAGTCCCTCCCCCACCTCCTGATGAGGTGACTAACCTCAAGGTAAAAGTACAACTCCCAATTTCTTCCTTAGATACTCAAACGTATCTCTTGGAAGGGGTTTGGTGAAGATATCTACAATTTGCTCTTTAGTGGGTACATATTCTAGCTTGACCTGCTTCTCATGCACTTTTTCCCTTAAAAAATGATATTTTATAGAAATGTGCTTCGTCCTTGAGTGCATTACCAGATTTTTAGAAATACTTATGGCACTTGAATTATCACAAAGAATAGGGATAGGTTGTTCATGCTTGACTTTGAAATCCTCCAGAGTTGTTTTCATCCATAAAACTTGAGTGCACCCAGCCACTACTGCTATGTATTCTGATTCTGTTGTAGATAAGGAAACAAAAGGTTGTTTCTTACTCAGCCAAGAAACCGGACTCTTTCCCGTAAAGAATGCTCCACCACTAGTGCTTTTTCTATCATCAATACCGCCCTGCCCAATCTGCATCTGTATAGGTCGTGAGGGTGAAATCATCGCCTTTGGGATACCAAAGCCCAAAATCCATAGTGCCCTTCAAATATCTAAATATCCTCTTGACTGCTATAACATGAGATTCTTTTGGAGCTGCCTAAAATCTTGCTACTAATCCAACAGCCTGCATGATATCTGATCTGGTAGCTATACTATATAGTAAACTGCCAATCATAGATTTGTAAATTTTTTGATTTGCTGCTGGAGATTTATCATCCTTACTCAGATTGCACCCTGTAATCATTGGAGTACATACAGGTTTACTGTCCATCATCCCAATTTTTTTAACATCTCTTTGATATACTTTTCCTGAGAGAGAAATATACCATCTTTTGATTGTGCAATCTGTAGTCCTAAAAAGAATGACAGCTCTCCAATCATAGACATCTCGAATTCCTTTTGCATGGTGTTAGAAAAAACTTTGCACATCTGAGTATTATTTCCCCCAAAAATAATGTCATTGACATAAACAACTACGATAATCATATCATCACCTTTATTCTTAATGTACAAGTTGCAATCTGCCACGCCTTTCCTGAATCCTTGTTCATAAAGATACCCGTCAAGTCTTGAGTACCAAACCTTGGGTTCTTGCTTTAACCCATACAATGCATTTTTCAATTTACACACATAGTCTGGCTGTTCTGAAAGAGACGCATCTTCTGGCTATTCTATATAACTTATTCATCCAAAACCCCATTTGGAAATGTAGACTTTACATCCATTTGAAACACTTTGAAATATTTGAAACTAGACAGGGCCAAAAACATTCTGATCGCTTCAAGACGTGCAACAGGCACAAACGTCTCTTCGAAATCAACACCTTCGACTTGAGCATATCCTTTACAGACTAACCTGGCTTTGTTCCTGACAATCTTTCCATCCTCATTAAGTTTATTTCTGAAAACCCATTTTGTGCCAATGACATTCTTGTTCTTAGGTCTTGGAACCAAATCCCAGGTTTCACTTTTTTCTATTTTATTTAGCTCTTCATCCATTGCTTTTACCCAAAAATCATATGTACATGCTTCACTAAATTTTTTTGGCTCAATCTGAGATAACAATGAAACATTAGTAGATTCATTTGAAGGAATGACTCTTCTTCTTGTTTGCCTACTATTTTGATCACTAATGATCAAGTCTTTGGGATGATGTTTCTGAACATACCATGAAGGAGTTTTGGGAAGCAGTTGTTGTCTTTCCTCTTCTTCATCTGACACTTCTCTGAATTCTTATTGATAGATTTCATCACTGAGTTCCTTGACTGGTTCTCTTATCCCTGTCTTTTCATCTATTGTTACATTTATGCTTTCTACAACGGTATGAGTTCTTTTTTTGAAGCATCTGTAGGCCTTACTTTTGCTGGAATATCTAAGAAAAATTCCCTCATCACATCTAGGATCAAACTTACCCAGATTTTGATCTTCCCTTCTGATGAAGCACTTACTCCCGAACACTTTGAAGTGTTTAACTATAGCTGGTCTTCCTCTCCACAGCTCATAGGGAGTTTTATGATGATTGACTCTGAGTTGAGCCCTGGTAATGATGTGAACTGCTGTATTTATTACTTCTCTCCAAAAACCATTTGAAATATTTGACTCATTTAACATTGCTCTAGCCATATTTTCAATAGTTCTATTTTTTCTTTCAACTACTCCATTTTGTTGAGGAGTTCTTGCTGCTGAATATTCTCTTTTAATTTCGTGTTGTTCACAATATTCCACAAATTCATTTGAAGTGAACTCTCCTCCTCTATCTGATCTTAAGCACTTGATTCCTTTTTCAGTCTCATTTTCAATTATTTCTTTAAAAACTTTAAATTTTTCAAAAGCTTCAGATTTTTCTTTGAGAAAAGTAACCCAAGTCATTCTTGAGTAATCATCTATAAATAACATGAAATAGTTATCTCCTTGAATGCTCTGAGTTCGGTGGGGCCACACAAATCAGTATGAATAAGATCCAAGGGTTTGGAAGATGTATACCCTTTCGATTTGAAACTGGTTCTGGTCTGTTTACCATGTTGACAAGGATCGCAAATGATGTTTTGGGGCCTTTTTATTCTGCGCAAGTCTCTAACTGCTTCCTTGTTACTAATACTGACCAGATTATCAAAACTCAAATGTCCCAATATTTTATGCCACAACCAACTCTCATCTTCTTGAGTTAGAAAGCATTTTTCTCTTTTTATCTCACTCAACATGTAAAGATTGTTTGGAGTCCTTGTAGCCCTAGCAATAAGTTTTCCATTTAATTCTTTACTTATCTCACATCTATCTGAAAAGAAAGATACTATGTGCCCTTGATCACAAAGTTGACTCACACTAAGCAAATTATGTCTTAGCCCTTCTACATAAAGCATGTTTTTTGTTTTGGATTTCCCATCCAAACTAAGAGTCCCTTTACCACAGATCTTTGTGGACCTGTTATCTCCAAAACTGACTGTTCCTCTGTTTGCTTCTTTTAAAGACAAAATTTTTTCTTTTTCTCCAGTCATATGTTTTGAACAACCACTATCAAGATACCATTTTTCTGCTTTGTCTTGAGCATGAAAAGCAGTTTGAACTATCATTGACTTAAATTTTATCTCATTCCTCCTTTTTGAGAACTCAAAACTAAATTTATCCAAACTGCACATCCTTGCTATATGCCCAAAATTCTTGCACTTGTAACACATGATATTTTTATTCATAAGAGGTGCAAATGAGTTAACATTTTTCTTACTACGACTCTTCAAAGATTTATTGCAATGCATAGCTATGTGACCAAATTTTTTACAGAAAAAACAATATCCATGGAAGGTATTATGTAACCTATTTTTATGCCCTAGAAGTTTGTTCTTCTTGTGATCAACTGGAATCCATTTCTCTTTAGAATGAAGATTGTCTTTGCTTGAAGACCCTGTTTCATGCAAGGTGATGCCATCCTTCTTTTCACATGAAAAATTCTGTCTGAGAGATGACTGTTCTAACTTCACTCTAAGAGACATAATCTCTCCTTCTAGTTTCTCACAATCAGCCACCTTTCCTTTTAGAACCTCTGTTAGAACTTGTTCAATCCTCTTCCCTTCTTCAGCTAGAATTTTGAAATCTATAACACATTGAGCCAATTCCGATCTTGCTATCTCTTTTTCTTGGTAATGCTGCTTAAGGACAGAATTCTCTTCCCTGAGTTTCTCAAGCTTTCGTAAGGCCAAGAAGAATTCATTCTTGAGATCGAATTCAACCTTTTTTGAATTTATATGTTCCTCCGTTAGATCCTTCTCCAAGCTGTTAGGCTTTTTCTGGAGAGACCTGCTCTGATACCAATTGAAGAACATGAACTTATACTGAGAGGGGGAGGTGAACAATATAATACTAAACCATTTAATAATTTTAATTTCAGATAGCAGTGGCTTCAACATAATATTAAACAAGACAGAAAGCATTACACATAAAAGACCCATTTTAACGTGGTTCACCCAAGGTGGGTTACTCCACGGATAAAACTTTCCTCTAAAAGTTATATCAAAACCTCTGGGAATCCTTCTTGATTACAAATTTTATGAGCCTCAACTCAAAGGAGACACCTTCCCCTAATTCTGCTTTGCTAGTGATCCTATAGAAGACCTCTACCTCCTCTGCCCTTAGCAAGTGGAATTATGTCCACAGAAGACACCTATCTTCCCTACTCTGGCTGGAGATATCTATCCTCAACTCTGTTACTGCAAATCTGATCCTCTTTTCTATACCAAACACAGTCCTTCAGTCTAGCACAATTGTCCTCTTCCTCTGTTCCTTTCTACACTTGGTTGAAAACAACTTTTCACTACCTGCGTAACTACAGCAGCACAGTCTTCTCAAATTATAGCAGCACTATCTTCTCAAATTATAGCAGCACTTGATCACCGTTTGTCCTTCACAACCGTTCGCAATTACAGTAGCATCTACTTCGTGCACTTTGCTTTCTTTTACATAGACTGCATGAACACAGTCGTAATCACAACTGTCTTTAGATCAAATTCCACCCTTTACATAATCTTTGCAAACACTGCAACATTCGAACGCACAACAACTTATGCGCCTATGTGCAACCACAACATCATAATTTTCACACAGTCTTCTTATGAACAGTAGCATAGTCTTTGATACTTATAATATTCAATGAAATCCACTCTAATGCTATAATCAAACTTCGCTCTCTACTTTTTCGATGATCGAACCTCACTAGTCGCACTAACTTTGTGAACACCTCACTTCGAATGCACACTATGATCGATAAAGGTTAAATTCATCGGCTTTAACCGCAAGATGAAATCTTGTTCTTTAGTCGGTTGTTCAATCTTCAAACACGTTGGCTGTAAAACCTTACACTTTGTCGATAAAGGTTAACTTCGTTGGCTTTAACCGCCTCTGCTGTTCTGTAGCTGTTCTTGCATGAAACTCAATCATGTTACGATATCGCTACACCTTTGACTGTCGTACACCTTCTTTGGTTTGTTGTCATGAAATCACGACACTACAGCCTTTGCTGACGTCATTGTAAATCTTGACGTGAAATCATGACGCTCTAGATTTCAAAGCCTTCTTCTCCGTTGCTGTCGTGAAATCACAACACCTTTGCCTCTTGCTAAAATCATCATGATTCTTATCATGAAATCGTGACACTCTGGACTTCAAAGCCTTCTTCTCTACTACTGTCATGAAATCGCAACACCTTTGCCTCTTGCTGACATCATCATGATTCTTGTCACAAAATCGTGATGCTCTGGACTTCAAAGTCTTCTTCTTCGCTACTATCATGAAATCATGACACCTTTGCCTCTTGTTGACGTCATCATGATTCTTATCACGAAATTGTGACGCTCTAGACTTCAAAGTCTTCTTCTCCGCTACTATCGCAAAATCATGACACCTTTGCCATTTGCTGATGTCATCAACAACTCTATCACAAAATCGCGACACCTCTTACTTCTTCATCCTTTTCTTGGTTTGCACTAGCAAAAATGAAACATGTCACAAAATTGTGATGCTTTTGCTGCCTTAAGCTCTTTCTTGCCAACTGCTCGCGAAACTGGAACATGTCGTGAAATCGTGACACTTTTGCCAACTGCAAGCTACCAACTCAACCTGTCGTGAAATCATGACACTTTCTGCATCCATACAACTTCTTCGAAACTTGTCCCAAAATCGCAACACTTCTTGCAACTCAACACTGCCAACTCAACACTTGTCACAAAATCACGATAGTTTTTGCATTCGTACAACTTCTTCAAAACTTGTCACGAAATCGCGACACTACCTGCAACTCAACACTGCCAACTCAACTTGTCGCGAAATCGCGATAGTTTTTGCATCCGTACAACTTCTTCAAAATTTGTCGCGAAATCGTGACACTTCCTGCATGTCATGAAATCGTGACACTTTTGCCTGCTTTACCTCTGCCTTCCTGCATCTCACGAAATCATGATAGTTTTGGCCAAACTTTCTCTCTCCTCAAACATGTCACAAAATCACGACAATTTTTCCAGCAGCCTGCAAACTTTTTCTAACTTATATTTTTCTGGATTTTTGGCAATTGGGCTACTATGATTTTCTTGGAGACTTACTGACCAGCTGAAACCTTCATCAAAACACATCCTTAGACATAAAAACAAATTGCTCCAAGAACTCCTTGACATCAAAAACAACTACCAATAGCTCCTTGACATCAATGACAACAATTAAACTTAGGCAAAGGCAATGTACTCAAGATACCCAAAATTGCCAACATAGTTAGTGTTTATTTTGATGTTCCTTGACTAATTTACATGCCAGAAAAGTGTGATTTGATTTGTGTTTCTTGGACTCTGTCAGACATCACCTGTAGTTGGTTTTATTTAACAGATTTCATTTTTCTTGATATGATATGGTATTCATTTCGAGGCTAAAAAAAGTGTTGATATCTTTGAGGAACCCTTGAATCAGTTTTAAGCATGATGTTGCTTGTTTTAAGGCTTTGTGATTACTTATTTTTTTGTGCTATTCTTTGTAGCACCCTAAAATTGGCGCAGTAAAACCTTAATAATTACAATTACTCTAGTAAATAATTCAAATTCAAATTTTAACCTCCCAAACCGCCCGTTAACCGTCGTGTAATCCGTTTCCTCCTTTCCCGCGCCATTTTTAGAGGTTGTTTTGACCGTTTGACGATATCGTCGCCGATCAGACGATATCGCCTCAGATCGGACGATTTCGTTTGGGCTAGGACGTCCAGACGATCTTGTCCCTAAACTGATTTTGCACAATTAGCTTCTGTTCCAACGGCGTCTCTAATCCGGGCAGAAGCGTGTCTGCGCCGTTAGAGACCCTTCCCCATTGGAGATCTCCCAAATAGGGATGATCTCCAACCTCCTAACCTCCCTCCTAAGCTTATTTAATCCTAAGCCCTCCCCTTAGCACCCCCTTGGCTGAAATTCTCTCGTAAACTGACTTCACACGCATTAAGGCATCCCAAATTGTTATTTGCATTAGTTCTATTCAAATTTTGTTGCAGGTACCTTAGTGTTTTTCAGTCGGAGCAAGCTTACATCGTCGTAGACGATCCTGTTCAGATCGGAGGCGATCCTGTCGAATCAGAGACGATTTCGTACCAATGCGAGACGATTTCGACTGCAGTCAACATTGAGGCAATCAGTGCCCAAAGTTTGCATTTTCCTCTCTTCAATCTGCTGTTTTGTTCTGCAATTAGCTAGTTTATTTGTTATTTTATGTTATCTTGCATCTTGGAGTTCACCCATCTAGATCAAATGCATAATTAAGTCATAATTATTATTTAATCAGTATGATGCATTCATGTTTCTGTTTATAGTTTTCAGTTTGATGTTCTTATTGTCATTTTACATTATTTCCCTCTGTTAGCATTGTTGTATTTTCTTGTGTTTTGCACCTATTTCTCTGTTTGTAGGTCTCTCGACGAATTCGTCTGATGAATTCGTCAGATCTCAGACGATCTTGTCTCATAGTAGACGATCCTGTCAAATCATAGGCGATCCTAACTGCTTCAAGAATCAGAATCTTCATCAGACATCCGGATCAGGTATGACTTTTTAATCTTGCTTAATTTCTCTATTTTTTTGTCCTAATCTACTTTTTTGTATTCATTTAATCTGCATCTTCATATAGAATAACTTAGACGCATTTTGGCCAAACCTAGGACATGGATGTTTAAGGATAAAATTGAACACATCAAACACATTCCCAACCTAGGCGTGGAAACTGCCATTAAATGTTTCCTGGTGAACCCACCATCCGTCGAAAAATCACCATAATACACCTCCCTTGAGAGGCGGGACCTTCGCAAGGCCTCTCAGTCCGAGGTACCACGCCATCCTTTTCCCATCCTCCTTCCGGGCACGGATCCTATAGCCTGAAGGTAGGGATGTGAAAAATTTGGAGCGATACATTTTGGTGAACCCGACGTGAATACATTTTAAACCTTTTGAAAACAAAAACAAAATAAAAATAAAAACAACCAAAACATAGATGCATTTCAAATCATTTAAAATTAATAAGTTGCATGTCATGTTTAGATGGTAGCTCCTAAGAAAATATTAGCAAGCTACTATAAATGTTGAAAACCAATTGGCAGCCATAGAAATCAATTCTGTGCTTAGTGTGCCTGAAACAGATAGAAATCAACTCTTGTGGGACGAACTTGATAGAAGACTTAGTGTCATTTCATCTAGGTCAACAAAACTTAAACAAATCAAGAGGCTAGTCCTAGATAGAATCCTGGATCCTCATCAACTCGTCTTTTATCATGAACTTCAGAGAGCCTGCCATAGATGGTTAGCTTATAGGAGAGCTCTTGTATCTTCAAAATTGTTCACCTTCGAGGAATACCTCGAGAACGCAGCCATTGTACACCAGTTCCTAGGTCGTGTAGAAGACCAAGAGGTTGTTCTTACGGATAGGGAAATATGGAATAGAGTTCCTCGAGCTGTGTTATATCGAGAGTATTGCCACGAGCTTTACTTCTATCAACCAAGATCTGAGACAGATAATATCACTATAGCTCTTTTCATTAAATTTTTGAAGGAAAACTTTCAATTTGAAGAAGAACACTTCATGACTCCTGAAGAACTCGAGCCCATTAATGATATTTATAAATTGTTTATAGAAAATTAGATCATTGTTTTCAGTATTATTTCTTGCATATTGTGTTATTTGTTATCTTTACAATATTATTTCAAAAACAAAAAAAAAAAACTAAAAAACATAACAAAAACCAAAACCTTTCATTTTAAATATTGTAGTAGGTATATAATTAATATATACCTCTTAAGCTTGTTGCATATATATATATATATATATATATATATATATATATATATATATATTTGCTGAAATCTAAAATTAAGCACAATGCCTAAACTTAGGAATGGTAAACAAACTGAAGGAGAAGAAGAAGATTGGTTAGGAGATAAAACTAGAGACCCAAATGTCCTTCCCGAAGATCCAATTCCGGAAGGAGAAACTCTAGATCAACAGAAGATGACCTAGGTGAAGACAATGAACAAGAAGAAAATGTTAAAGAGGATGGATCCTCATCCCCTAGAGTAGCTCCAGATGGAACTATTGCTTTTGACAACGTAGATCATTTCTAGAAATTTTTCCATAATAACATTGGTGTTCTTAATATGGCAGTTCGTATGGATAAAGGGCAAATTAGTGACACTCAAGCAGCCATGGAACATATGTTTGATGTGCGCACTAATCCCTTGTCTTTCATTGATCAAGAAAGTGATAAGGTTGGACCATCCAATACAGATATGGTCACTATGATTCAAAACATGTCAAAACAACAAGTTACCCAACCTCCTAAGGAACCTGTTATTCAGCCTAAAATCATTCCCACACAAAAGAAAACTTCCTTCACTGCTTTACTTCGCCAAACTATTGATCAATATGCTTCAAGTAAACAAAAACCTAAAATGAAGTCAAACACCAATTTTCAACAATCTGGAATACAACATAATACAACTTCAAAATTCCTTCATAACACCTTTCCTACCAACAATTTACACAATAGCAACATAGCATCTAATCTTCATGTCCCTCCATCATATGCTCACAAATCCCATATCAATGCCCTACCGAACCAATATGGTGGGCAAACTAGTAATCTGGAAGCCATGGTGAAACAGTTAGCTTCGCGTATGGACCAGATAGATCCTTACCGTCCCTCGTATAATTATCGAGAGATATGTAGTCAACCTTTGGATCCCATAGTTGTAGCACAACCATACCCTAAGCATTTTCCCATGCCTATCTTGCCTATATATAAAGGAACCGAAGATCCCATAGAGCATCTTCGCATGTTTAGGATAGCATGTCATGATATATCACATGATGACTTGCTATTACTAAAAATGTTCCCAAAAAGTTTAGGTGGAATGGCATTAGAGTGGTACTATCAATTGCCCACTCATTCTTTGAGAAACTTTGAAGAAACAACTGAATCTTTTGTCCATCAATTTAGTGCCTACATCGAGAGGCATGTAACCATTAAAGATTTATACAACTTAAAACAAGACAAGGATGAATGTTTTGCCGATTTCTTAGCTAGATGGAGGCAGTTGATAGGAAAACTGCACTTTGTGCTACCTTATAGGGAAATGTTGGACATTTTTATCAATAATTTACAAGAACAAATATCTTATGAGCTATCAATAGCTACTTTAACTACCTTCGATCAAGCTATAGATTTAGCTCGAAGAGTAGAAGATGCCCTCATTAGGAGAGGCCAACTTAGGAAGAAGGATGATGAGAAAACCTCCATAAATCAATATAAAAACAAACAAGTTGTTGGTGACCGGAGTCACTGACAGCAGAAATGTTGCTAATATCAATGCAACGAAAACAACAAAAAAATTTATATTGAAACCTCCTGATAAGCCTCCTCGAGAATTTACTAGATTGAATCAACCGTTATCAACTATTTTACCTCAATTACTCGAAAGAGGTTTGATCCAATTACCACCTATCCGGGAACCTGATCCAACTATACCCGGATATAGAGCCGACTTACACTGTGATTTCCATAGAGGACCTGGACACTCTACCAACGCTTGTAAAAGGTTGAAACATAAAATACAGGATCTAATTGATAATAATGAAATGGAGGTGCAAGCCTTCCAACCTAAACAAAATGCTCCTAATAATCCTCAAAAGAACATTCCCCAAAATCAAAATCAAAATGCTAATCAAACATTAGACATATTTCAACACCCTTTACCAAGACATGGTAAAGAGGTGGCCAATCAAATCGAACATCATAATGTTCCTCCTCCTACCCGATATGTAGGAACCATTAGCGGACAATTACCTAATCAGGATCCTCAAATATTTGACACAACCTTATCCCTGGTTACGACCAGGCCCCTACATAATATTCCAACTCTAGATTCTAGTGATATAGAATCAGATACTGAAAGTGAGATAGACATCACTTCAAACCAATCGAATAGTTCTGAAAATGAATCAGATCCTATTCAACCCATCACAGATGCTATGGTTCCAAAAGAACCATTTCCTAGAAGAGTTACTACTCGACCTTCTTCTAATCAATTCCTCCTTGATGAACAAGCCATAAACGCTCGACCGAGGCCAGTTCAACATCCTCAATATAACATTGTAGGTACCATTGGAGTCGTTACCCGACAACAGGCTCAAAATTCTCAACAAGAACCAAACCATAATGATGGATCAGCTCCATTTGTTTTGAAAAATCCCAATAAAGGGAATCATGCTTCCAATGTTCAACCTAAACCCCCTTACAATATTAATGAGCAATTATCCAATACTACAGCCATAATTTCCCTTTTGGATTTGTTAAGATCTTCTCCTACCCATAGGGATGAGTTGATGCTTACATTAAGCCAAATGATGGTACCTCAAAACATTCAACCTGAAGCCATGGCCAATACTATCATCACTCGAGAAGTTGATTGTATTGACTTTCGAGATAAAGATATCCCACAACACAGTTTACATAAGGATAATCCCTTATATATTACTGCTCTAATTGGAGATGTAGCGTTAAACGGGTCCTGATTGATAATGGTTCATCTCTAAACATTTGCACTCTTGACTTCTACCAACGATTTGGCTTTAGAAGTGATGAAATGAAGAAAACTGACATGATTATCAAAGCTTTTAATGACGAAACACAAGAAACGTGTGGAGTTATTACCATCCCATTGCAAGTTGGTCCTCGAACTCTAGATACCACTATGTTTATTGTACATTGCCCCGCATCGTACAATATACTCTTGGGTCGTCCTTGGATCAATGCAATGCGGGCTGTCCCATCAACTTTACACCAATGTGTTAAATTCGAATTTAAAAATCAGTTGGTCACTATCCATGGTGACCCTAGACCCTTTGATATGTGTGCTTTGGCAGAACCCGTTGGAGTGCAATTTTGCCTTGCTCTGTCATCCACACATCCTAATTCTTATTTTTCATCCAAAACTATGAAACACACACCCATAACTTCACCTATTTTCCCTCCATTAATTTCATCCTCCTATATAGATCAACAATCTTCTAAACAAACCACTCTAGAACCTCAAAAAGATCTTCAATCTACAACCAATCCTTCATGTTCTATCCCTATAATTTCAAAACCTATAGACCCATCTATTAACACTTCCACATTATCAACATCTATCATACCTTCCACATCTAAAGATATAGGGAATGATCCTTCTACATCTTATGCTCTTTCGATGAACTTTTACTAGATTTATCCATAATATTAATATCAAAAAAACAAATGCTTTCATGCAAGATTCAATTCTTTTAAATAACTTGCCGCCATCTCCTCGTACCTTGGGCCTCCCACAACCTATGGGAAGTACTTACCAAGTCGGGAGTTGTGCCTTCATTTATAAAGGATATGACTGGGGAAGAATCCCTCGGAATATCAAAACTCATCATGAGGGATATGCTCGATGTTATTTTACCAATGAATATATTAAAGCTAAACCCATAATGCTTAAAATGGGATATAAAGGGAAAGGCTTGGGACCTTTCCAAAATGGCATGAAAGAACCTTTCGAGGTAGAACCGTGGCCTGCCCGCTGTGGTGTGGGCCTATTTCCTAGTAAGGGTCAACCCTTTCCTTTTGAAGATGATGATCAACTCATATGTTATCAAGATTATTTGGATAGGTGTGATGATTTGCCTCTAAAAAATCAGCCATTTACATGTAACATGCTATCCATAGCTTACCCCGAAATGATTGCCGACTCCGATGAGGAGTTGGAAGGAGATATCTTCCACGACGTCTCTGTTGAAGAGATGTTACACAATGGATTTTATTTTGATGGTTCTATACCAACTATAGCCCAACTTGAGGCCACTAATCCTCAAGATGAATTATCCAAATTAACCTTACAAGAATTACAAGAATTGGGCGTTTCACCCGCCCCACCTAATTTTGAAAGAGATCTACACATGGAGGTAGAAAACGTCATTAAAATTAATATTGGAACTGAGGATAGTCCTCACATAATCAATATTGGATCAGAATTAAGTCAAGAAAAACAAGAACAATATATTGCATTCCTTAAAGAGTATGAAGATGTCTTCGCTTGGACATATGAAGATATGCCAGGTCTCGACCCTTCTGTAGTCATGCATCATCTAGTGGTCCATCCGGATGCTAAACCTGTTAAACAAAAACTTAGAAAAATGCATCCCAAAGTGGCTCTGCTAGTCAAAGGGGAGTTAGAAAAACTCCTAAATGTTGTTTTTATACAAGCTATTGATTATGCTGAATGGATCTCAAATGTAGTTCCAGTTACCAAAAAAGAAGCCACCAAAGTTAGGGTTTGCACAGATTTTAGAGATATTAACGCTGCATGCCCTAAAGATGATTTTCCTCTTCCAAACATGGATCAAATCATTGACTTTACTGTCGGGAGTGGGATGATGTCCTTAATGGATGGATTCTCCGGTTATAATCAGATCAGGATAGCTCCTGAAGATCAGGCTAAAACAGCCTTCATTACCCCCTGGGGTACCTTTTGTTGGAAAGTGATGCCATTTGGCTTAAAGAACGCAGGTGCAACATATCAACGAGCTATGACTTATATTTTTCATGATATGATGCATGATATCCTACATGATTATGTAGATGATATTATAGCTCGCTCTATTAATGAAGATAATCATTTAGATGATTTGAGAAAAGTTTTTAATCGATTACGAGAATATCTTATTCGATTAAATCCAGCCAAATGCATATTCGGAGTTAAGTCCGATAAACTATTAGGGGTTTTAGTTTCTTTACGTGGTATCAAAATCGACCCTCTCAAGATTGCGGCTATCACTGATATGCCCGCACCTACTAATATATCTCGAGTTACGAAGTTTACAAGGTAAGCTTCAAGCCATCCGTCGCTTCATCGATAAGTTGGCGGACAAAACCGGTCCCTTTCTTAAACTTCTTAAGAAGGATGTCCCTTTTAATTGGGACGACGAATGTAGAGAAGCTTTTGAACTTCTCAAGCAATACCTCCTTAATCCACCTGTGCTTTCACCACCTAAACCTGATCGCCCATTCCTCCTGTATATTTTAGCTTCAGATTCTGCTTTAGGAGCTATGTTAGCTCAGCTTGATGATGAAAAGAGAGAACGTGCTAATTATTACATTAGCCGAACCTTCATCAGTTATGAAACCCGCTATACAGCATTAGAGAAACTATGTCTAGCAGTCATGTTTGCTACGCAAAAATTATGCCATTATATGCTTAGTCATAAAACTTATGTCATTGCTAAATATGATCCCTTAAGGTATCTCATGAGTCGACCTTATTTATCGGGTCGCACAGCCAAGTGGGTTCTTGCTCTAAGTGAGTTTGATCTCACATTCATAGGACAGAAGTCTGTTAAGGGTCAAATCATAGCAGATCAATTAGTTGCTGCACCCTTAGAGTCTACCCATCCCCTCATCATTGAGTTTCCTGATGAATGCCTTCAATTAGAGGCAGACCATATTGAACAATGGTCCTTATACTTTGATGGAGCCCGATGCATGAGTGGGGCTGATGCGGGTATTATTTTAATATCCCCACAAAAACATCTTATTCCTCTGTCCTTCAAGTTAACATTTGCTTGCACCAACAATATCGCTGAATATGAAGCTCTAATCCTTGGATTACGAGCTGCCTTGGCGCTAAAAATTAAACATCTGTTAGTTTTTGGTGATTCTCAACTGGTTATAAACCAAATTAATGAAGTTTATCAGACCAGAGATGATAAACTATGCCCATATAAAGCCTATGTCTTACAATTAATGTCTCTATTTGATCAAGTTACCTTGGAAGCTATTCCTCGAACTTGCAACCGTGCAGCTGATGCTATGGCCGCAGCCGCATCTCTCCTCCCCTTGGAGTTAGATGACGAATATGCTACTATCATTATTCGTCGACTCCAGGAACCCGCTTCAAATAAGTCATGCTTAGAACCTTTGGATGTGTTTCTAATCAATGAAACTACTCCTGAACCTTGGTATACAGATATATTTGATTTTCTCCAAAATGGGACTTTCCTTGCCAATTCTAATAGAAACCAAAGTCGGTTATTACGTAGACAAGCAAGTCGATTTGTAATAATTGGCAATACTTTATATAGGAGATATTTTGAAGGTATCCTATTAAGATGTTTGAATTTAGAAGAATCCAAATCAGCCTTGAGTGAAGCCCACGATGGATCTTGTGGAGGACACTTCAATGGTAGTGTCATTGCTAAAAAGCTCCTTCGGATAGGATACTTTTGGCCTACCATGGAAAAGGATGCACATGATTATGTGCGCCATTGCGACAAGTGCCAGAAACATGTTGACCTTGTCCATGCGCCTGCACAAGAGCTGCAAGCTATTTCATCTCCTTGGCCCTTTTCAAAATGGGGTTTAGATATTATTGGCAAAATTAATCCTGTGTCATCTGATGGACACAAATTCATCATAACCGCCACTGAGTATTTCACGAAGTGGGTTGAAGCTATGCCTTTAGCTTCCTGCACTGGCACACAAGTCTCTAAATTTATCTTTAATCAAATCATTTGTAGGTTCGAAATTCCTGCAAATCTCATCTCTGATAATGGAACTTGTTTCAAAAATAAAGATGTTAAAAAATTATGCCAAAAATACAAAATTCAACATCGCTGGTCCACTCCCTATTATCCTCAGGGTAATGGTCAAGCAAAAGCATCTAACAAAACCTTAATCAAAATCCTTAAAATATTGGTCAATAAAACTGGCCGTGATTGGCACATTCAGTTATATCCAACCTTGTGGGCCTATCGAACTAGTGTTCGAACCCCCACGGGAACTTCACCATTTGTTTTGGTTTATGGTGCTGAAGCCGTTTTTCCATTTGAATTAGAAGTTCCTTCTTTGGCTCTGCTACTTCAAGATACCAAAGTAGGAGATGAATATCGAGTCGAAGACTCGACCACTGGAACTCCTAGATGAAAAATGCATCAATGCTTTGGAGCATCTCTGTCCTACCAAAACAAGCTTAAAAGATCATATGCTAAAAAGTTCGTCATCGATCCTTTGAGATCGGCGACCTTGTTTTAAAAGAAAATCAAAAAATACTAATGCAACTAAGGACCTTAAAGGTAAATTTGAGCCCAACTGGCTTGGACCATACATTATCACTGCTAAATTTGAATCGGGAGCATACAAATTATCTACCTTAGATGGTAAAGAACTTAAAGAACCCATGAATATTTTGCATCTTAAACGTTACTATGTATAAATTTGGTCATTTCATCCTTGTATATATTTGTTTAAAATATTTCAAAATCACTATCTTGTATTTCTTTCAATTTATAAATTCAAAAACACCAAAAACATTCAAAATCATCAAAATCCTCAAAACTATTTGTTGCATTTATTTATGGCACTTGTTAATTCTTTCAAAAAAAAATAAAAATCAAAACAACAATATTCTTGACTCTTTCGAAACCAAAACAATATAAAGAAGAAAGAGAGAGTCAACATTCTCAAAGCTTCTCAAAAATAGTATTTATTTATATATATCTGCTTACAAATGTTGCAATTATATGTTTCAAATTATTTTGGATAAATTAGCATTTATTTGGAATCTCTCACTTTCACAAACACAAAAATAAATATCTTGATTTTATCTAGCATGATTACTAATCTCTCTTATATCAAAGTCCACAAAATTCAATTAAATAACGTTTGAGCACGGAGAATTGATCTTGTTATTTACTTAAACCAAGCACATCTTTTCACAATAAAATGATTATATTTGTAATTTCCATGCTTTGCTACATAGTAGAAGTGGTTTCTTGAGCGAAAAGTTTCCCTGCTATCCTATCATGCACATGGTCTAGAATCTTTGAGAATTGGCAAAAGGACAAGCTCACCCCTACCCAGAATAAAAATCCCTTGCTCTACAGCTAATCCGAGCAAGTATCCCTAGTATAGAACAAAAAAAACAAAAGCAAAGTTCAAGAAAAAGAGAAAAAGAAAAATGTTATTTTATATCATTACAACAATGTTTCAAGCATTATCTCAAAAATCAAGCAAAAATACAAAAGAAAGAAAAAAGAAAGCAAAAAGAAAGCAATAAAATCCCTTTCCCTACCCTTTGAAAAGAAAAGAAGGGTTGATGAGCTTGAATCCCTGGAATTCTCAATTATTCGAAAACTGTGAGGTAAGCCCCATAACAGGTGGTTTGTGCCCAACCTCGCTTGGCCTTGGGTAACTCCTAGCGTGGCGATATGTCCGTCACATTAGCGACCTTCTTTTGTACAGACCTATGTCTGCTTATGGATTAGCTAGCTCTTGATAATCCGACTTACATAGTAGTCTAGTATGGTTATATGCATCTACATCATGGTTAATGAACACTTCTTTGGTTCATTCAAATCACTTGTATCATAGTACCTTGCTCAAACCGGTAAATGAACAATGCAATTGCACACACATTTGTATTTGAGAGATTTTGTGTATCATTATGATAAATCAAGATTGGAAATGAATTCACATATGCACATGGGATTCCTTATAAATCTAACCTTTGTCTTTAAAATACTTTGAAATATTTTTTTTGCAAATTGTTTGGAATAATTCATTTTCTTCTTTAAAGTACAGTTGTTTAGTATAAAGACAACTACATGCATAATAGAAACATCAAAATTTCTTTCAAAACCATACAATCAAAACACACACACACACACACACACACACACACACATATATATATATATATATATATATATATATATATATATATATATATATTATTGACTTTCGCGACGATGGTATAGTTCTAAAACCAAAATTGGAATTTTATGCCTAGCGCAAGTCTTCCTCTTCATATTTTCTGTTTATCAAAAATCAATCATGCAATAAAACTATCTCTTTTTTGGATTTCGCGATGATGGTATAAGTCTATACCTACATATTCTATGCCTAGCGCAAACCATTGTAACAATTTTTATTCCCCATTTATTTAAAAATCATGAAAACCATATGACTTAAATCATTCTGTTATACAATTATGTTTTCAAAACAAAAAGCATGCACATTATCACTATTTCATGTCATTATGTCAACCTTCAATTTTGCAATGATGGTATAATTCCTAGGGAATTATCCAAAAAATTTATCACACTTAGGAATTTATGCCTAGCAAAAATCATTTTAACATTATTTCATGCATACTATTTTTATGAAAATCTGAAAACAAACCATCATCATCATCATTTGCACCATTGCACCAAAGTCTTAAGACAGTCTCTTAAGCACTCTTTTACTTTTTAACAATATTTCTATACTGGGATTAGCTTGACGACCGAGTGAGCGGCGACTCCATGAAATGGTCTATAATAGCGACAATGTCCTTTGAAATTATTGTTAGAAGTCTCTTTTTATCTTTTATCACATTACATCACAAACAACCAATTTGTTACATCAGATTATTTCATTTAAATTTTACAAGCATGACATTCAAACCATAATATTTCCAATGACGTACTTACATGAATCATCAAATCAATCAATCCAAACATTAAAAGCATCATAAAAGTACATAAGACACAAGTCATATGATCAAAAACATATCTCATCTCATATATATCACAAATATATATACATCATATCAAAACTGGATCGGTATGCCACAATCTGTACCTCGGCATACTCAATCCTCTATCAAAAAATAATAAATGCTATCATATCAATCTGTGCAATGTCGTGCAGTAGTCTAGCCTCGAGAACCCCTCGAGCTCTCAGCCTCATCTCCTCCCCCGCCCTGAGGTGGACGAGGTGGCCCCATCGCAGTATGAGTGGTACTACGAGTCCTAGTCGTCGATCGAGACGAAGTCCTCGATGACCCGATCCGGATCGGATCTACGATGTTAGCCGGTAGTGGTAGTCTATCCTCCTCTGGCACCATTTGATAGTATAATGTCTGGTAGAAAGTGATTTGGGCAATAGCCCGTGCCAGCTCCCCAGTGCTCGCCCCTCCGCCCCGTGCTCTAAGGCGTGCAATCTCATCTCTGAGCTGTGTCACCTCAGCTCGATGTCGTGTAGCCTCCTCCTGTAGGGTCTGCACCTATGCCTGGAGATGGATTGTCTCCACTCGGAGAGTCGCTGTCTCGCTACTCTCCCTAGTGTCAACACCCTTGCCCTTATCGGGCGATGGTGGCCTCTCTCTCTATGGAGAAGGGGGTCTCTCCGCCCTCCTCTCCCGCTGTCGTGGCCTCTCCTGCGCCTGTGGCCTCCTCTGCTCTCTCTCTCTGTGACCCTGGGCCACCTCCATAGCCGCCTGGCACCGCCTCCCTATCCGATGCACAACCGCATGAATCGGACCCTGAGCCCTCGTCATCCGAGGAGGGCGGATGCCTACGTACCAGGCATCGTAGCCATCGGCTACCCCTACGTCGTCCCCATCCACTGGCTGAATGGGGGCATCGTCCGAGTCCTGACTCTAGAAGCGCTGCATATCTAGAGCCCCGCTCACTGTGGTGTTATCCCGGATAGTCCGAGAAAACTCGTAATCCTTGAGAGATGGGATCCCCTACTGTAGACCGAACTGTCACAAAACTCGGTCATAGCGATGGAGCTCCACCTCTCCCCTCTCCATCCGCAACCAGCAAACTCGCTTGATGCGAGCCAGCTCCTGTCCATCCTCGGCCCACCCTGGGTGCTCTCGCCATGGCCTCCAGGTGATCTGGTCTGGGACAAGGTCATCCAGTAGTCTCCGGGACATCGATAGGTCAATCCGCCGTTGTGACCCTCTTCGGAGCCACCAGTAGAAAACTCGGGGCCTCTCCCCATCAATCCCTATCAAAGGAAGCCCTACCGGCCTCCGCACTGCAATGTGCTCCCAGCACCAAACCTGTAGAAGCGATGTCATAACCAGACATCGGCCGCCCTTGTACACGACCCCATGCAAGATCCTATACAGTCGGCATAGAACAAAACTGCCCCAAGAGAATCTATAGCCATGGTCTCGCATGTCGTAGATCACATCTGCTAGCACCCATGGTACCCTGCACCCGCTCTAGTGGCACAACAGAAGTCCACCAACTACTCCAGCCAAAACTTGTGTGAGTCTAGATGCCCCAGGCATCTGACGTAGCGCCTCGATGTTAACTCCGCCCTTCTCCAGGGCGAAGCTCGGGTCACCACACAACCGCATCATAGCATGGCCCTGATTGGCCGTAAGAGTGATCAACCGTCCTTGTATGGGGATTCTCATAATCCTCCATACATCCTCCAATGTGGGAGTCATCTCCCCTGTCGGTAGCCAAAAACAAGAAGAACCCGGATACCACCTCTCTGCCAGGGTTGTCAATAGCCCCATGTCTGTAGACACTTGTGGCATTTCTGCCACATGTTGTAAGCCGGCTTGTGCCAGCTGATCCCGCTCTGCCTGTGATAGAGCGGCCAAGTCATCTCTCAACCCCCGTACTTCCATTCTCTGCTCTTTAGCAAACCTCTCTGCAACATAAACAACAATAAAAAACAAATCATTAATAAAAAAATCATTAATTAAAAATGCAAGTTAAAATAAGTTCAATTTTATACAACTGATGATATCGTCCACAATTGGACGATATCGTCCCCAATTTGAGCAGAATCGTCTCCGATTTCGCAAGCCGAAATCGTCCCTAATTTGATGAAATCGTCTCCCTTTCGTCGATTTCGCCCTTAGACGAAATCGGCGAACTTGAGACGATTTCATCGAAATCGGGACGATTTCGTCCCGACGACGTCGACGGCCCAAAAATGGCCGCGATGCTCAAAAATTGATCAAAATTCACCTAACAAGCATGTAAATTCAAATTCAAGCATTCTAAGCTAAGTTTAGACTCTTACCCGTAGCCCGCGTCGGACCTCTGTCGATCTGTGCGCCGTCTCCACCATTTTTGCTTGCAGAGCTCTAAAAACCAAAAAAATGAACAGTAAAAATGAATTAGGGTTTTACCCTATTTTTCTTAATTTTATTCAAAAATAATTAAAAACATTTTAAAATTTTGTTTTTTCGTGTTTTTACCTCAAACGTTCGATTTGGGTAAAAACACGGAGGGGGCACCATAGTAAGTTGTCGTACGATTCGACCAAGAATCGTCGCCTAAAAATGGGAATAATTTTTTGCTTTCTCGTAGATCGAGAAGAACTCATCTTTAACGCATTTTCTTCAAAAAATTTGCTAAAGAGGGGGCAAAATGTAGCACCCTAAAATTGGCGCAGTAAAACCTTAATAAATACAATTACTCTAGTAAATAATTCAAATTCAAATTTTAACCTCCCAAACCGCCCGTTAACCGTCGTGTAATCTGTTTCCTCCTTTCCCGCGCCATTTTTAGAGGTTGTTTTGACCGTTTGACGATATCGTCGCCGATCAGACGATATCGCCTCAGATCGGACGATTTCGTCTAGGCTAGGACGTCCAGACGATCTTGTCCCAAAACTGATTTTGCACAATTAGCTTCTGTTCCAACGACGTCTCTAATCCGGGTAGAAGCGTGTCTGCGCTGTTAGAGACCCTTCCCCATTGGAGATCTCCCAAATAGGGATGATCTCCAACCTCCTAACCTCCCTCCTAAGCTTATTTAATCCTAAGCCCTCCCCTTAGCACCCCCCTGGCTGAAATTCTCTGTAAACTGACTTCACACGCATTAAGGCATCCCAAATTGTTATTTGCATTAGTTCTATTCAAATTTTGTTGCAGGTACCTTAGTGTTTTTTAGCCGGAGCAAGCTTACATCGTCGCAGACGATCCTGTTCAGATCGGAGGTGATCCTGTCGAATCAGAGACGATTTCGTACCAATGCGAGATGATTTCGACTACAATCAACATTGAGGCAATCAGTGCCCAAAGTTTGCATTTTCCTCTCTTCAATCTGCTATTTTGTTTTGTAATTAGCTAGTTTATTTATTATTTTATGTTATCTTGCATCTTGGAGTTCACCCATCTAGATCAAATGCATAATTAAGTCATAATTATTATTTAATCAGTATGATGCATTCATGTTTCTGTTTATAGTTTTCAGTTTGATGTTCTTATTGTCATTTTACATTATTTCCCTCTGTTAGCATTGTCGTATTTTCTGTGTTTTGCACCTATTTCTCTGTTTGCAGGTCTCTGACGAATTTTTCTGACGAATTCGTCAGATCTCAGACGATCTTGTCTGATAGCAGATGATCCTGTCAAATCAGAGGCGATCCTGACTGCTTCAAGAATCAGAATCTTCATCAGACATCCGGATCAGGTATGATTTTTAATCTTGCTTAATTTCTCTGTTTTTTTGTCCTAATCTGCTTTTCTGTATTCATTTAATCTGCATCTTCATATAGAATAACTTAGACGCATTTTGGCCAAACCTAGGACATGGATGTTTAAGGATAAAAATGAACACATAAAACACATTCCCAACCTAGGCGTGGAAACTGCCATTAAATGTTTCCTGGTGAACCCACCATCCATCAAAAAATCACCATAATACACCTCCCTTGAGAGGCGGGACCTTCGCAAGGCCTCTCAGTCCGAGGTACCATGCCATCCTTTTCCCATCCTCCTTTCGGGCACGGATCCTATAGCCTGAAGGTAGGGATGTGAAAAATTTGGAGCGATACATTCTTGATATCTTCTGGTAGATATGAACATAGTGGGGGGGAAAAAAGAAGTGTAAGGGATAGTTATGAATGGGTTCGTGTGTATATGAGTGTGAAAGCGGGGGAAGGCTTGGTTCTGATACTAGTTGGTTGGAACCAAGTTTCTATCAATTGGATTTTAAAGGAGGATGATGGAAAACAATGCAAGTAAATAAAATATTGATCACCTTTTATGAAATCATTGTTTCAATTTGGAGGTCTCCCTACCAAATGCTCACAAGGAGTTATATTAAATTATGTTCTTCGATGCCCAAAGACACCTTTCATGAGTGCATATATAAACCTATCTAATAGTCATGATGGTTAAAGGACATGATGGTCCATCATTTACATGAGTAAATATTAATAGTGATCTAAGTTAGGATTAGGCTCCTAACAAAGAGCATGCCTAAAACAACAAAAACACAAACAAACAAACACAAAAAACACAAAAACAATAAAAAATAAAAAATACAAAAATACAAAAACACAAAAACAACAAAAGACAACAAAAAACACAAAACAAACACAAAAACATAAAGACAACAAAAAACACAAAACAAACACAAAAACATAAAAACAACAAAAAACATAAAAAACAACAAACAAAACACAAAACACACAAAAAACCACAAAAACAACAAAACAACACACAAACACAACAACAAAACAAACACACAAAAAAAAACACAAACACAAAAAATCAAAAACATAAAAAACACCAAAAACAACACAAAAATAAAACAAAATAAAACAAACAATAAAACAAAACAACACACACACACATCGAAAAACAAAAAAGGAGGAAAAAATAGAATACAAGTTTGGCCTTTCTAGGCCAAAAGGCTATTCATGCAAGAATCAACAAAGGAAACATAAGAATGATCAGTCTGAGCAAGGGAACTAAAATACCCTGACCAAACCAAAGAGAAGCAAAAACAAAGAAAAAGGAACTAGGTACCTCTAGTATTGGAGCCATCCAGAGAAAGGATAGAAAGAAGAGCTTCCCTTATTTGTGAATCCCACCATCTAGGAGGGTGGTCGTAGTAAGTAAGATCACCTTTGTCCAATGCCCAATTAGCTAAAGCATCAACACTCTTATTCTATTCTCTGACCACATGATTGTATTCAACTTTCAAAAATCCCATATAGATTAATTGAATCTTCTCAACAATTATTTTTATTCTCCAATCAACCTTATGATTCTTAGAAGGAGTCTTCAACAAATTAATCATGACTTGAGAGTTAGATTCAACCAACACCTTTTTCCATCTGACCTTAGTAGCCTCTCGAAGGCCTCTAAGGATACCATACCCCTCAACAAGGTTATTGGAAAGGATACCCAAATTCTTAACAAAAGTGAAAACCAGGGAACCATCTGAAAGTCTACCAATTCCTCCTACACTAGCTTTTCCAGGGTTCCCCCTAGAGGCTCCATCGGTATTGAATTTTCCAAAATCCTTAGGAGGAGGCTACCAATTCCTTGTTCTATCCATATTTTGATTACTCACATTCCCTTTAAGTTGGTTGCCCTTAAAAGAGTTAATCTTCAATATTTGCATCACTTGATCCCATCTTTGGTGGGAGTTCTAGGGGTGTTTAAGGAGTTGTTGGATTGATTCAACTAAGTTGGCAATGGTATTTTGCTAGATATAGTGAATGTCCTTCCTTTCTTGATTGAAAATCTGGTTGTTTCTTTCTTTCTAGATATTCCAAGGTAGGATGGTAGAACCCATCCAAACTAGCTGCCTAATAAAGTGATCAACACCCTCCTGATTAGGCCAATCCCTCCAAAGTTGTTCAAAAGTAAAAAAATTGGACCATTATAAGCCAAGTAAGATGGCCATTCTCCTCCATAGCTCAGAGGCTAAGGTACACTCAATAAAAATATGGCTGAGAGTTTCCACATTCTCTCCACACATTTCACATCTAAATGGGCCATGAAAACCATGTTTCATAAGTTGCTCACTAGTAAGCACCCTACGATGCAATAAAATCCATGTAAAGAACCTCACCTTAGGCCAGAGATTTTGAGCCCACAACTAAGTAAATATGTCATATGATTGGTTGGGATTATTATGGCATAAGGCCAAATAACCTTGAGCAACTGAATACTCACCCTTAGTAGTGTTGTTCCATCCAAAATAATCTTTATCATGGGACCAAGAGAGAGATCTCATATGAAGGATGCTTTGGATATCTTTTCTTTGCCTTTATAGCATTTGAATAGGCCAGTCCTCAATAAGGATCCAATATCTACCAACCTCTGAATTACCAGTATGGTACCGATAGTAATTAGCAACCTTTATCCAGTTAGCTCGATGAAGCTCCTCCATCCAAGGCCTCCAATCAGGAAACTGAGTTATCAAAGGTTGGTGACCATCCCAAGAATCTATCCAAAAAATTTACTTGTTGACCATTATGAATGATCCAAAATAATTTTTGCTTAATCAAATCCTCACCAGTCTTAAGAACCACTAAAATGGGAGAACCTTTGGTAGGTAATTGATAGTGAACAAGGTCTTCAAGACTTTTGTTCTCAACATATTTAGCATGAAGATTCTTGGCCCAAAGAGCATTGGGGTTATGCAAAATCCTCCAATATAGTTTAGCAGCTAAAGCCTTATTGTTATTAATAGCAAACTAGAAACCTAACCCCCCTTCATTCTTGGGAAGGCATAAAGTATCCCATTTCACCAAGGCCCATTTTCTTTTCTCCTTAGTACCACTCCAGAGGAACCGATGATTGATTTGATCTAATTCTCGAAGAACAACCTTTGGGATATTCAACACAATAGAAACATAAATAGGTATATCTTGAAGGACTGATTTTACCAAGGTAATTCTACCCCCAAATGAAAGCCACCTATTGGTCCACTTTCCAATTTTCTTCTTAACTCTATCCAACAACCAATTCCAATTTTTTTTTCTATCTTTGAATATTGAGAGGAATTCCTAAATAAGTGATTGGAAGGGAGGTCTTATTATATATTAATTTATCCAAGACCATGGATTCCTATCTGGGAGAGCAGTGAAAGAAAATGACTTTAGATTTGTCTTCATTGATCAATTGCTCAGTAGCATTAGAAAAATAGCTGATGATTTGCTTAATTTTAGAAGCTTCCTTAACTGTAGCTTTACCTAACAGAGTAGAGTCATCAACAAATTGAAGATGAGAAATAGGCCCAACTCCATGAGCAATGGTAACTCCCTCAAGGGTTCTATTTTCTCTATTTTTGGTTATAGTCCTGCCCAAGCATTCAACAAGAATGATGAATAAATAAGGGGAGAGGGGGTCACCTTGCCTAATACCTCTAGAAGTAGGGAACAACTGAGAAGGCTTACCATTGATAAGAACAGAGTAGGACACCGAAGAGATACATCCCATAATCTAGTCCATCCAATCCTGAGAGAAGCCAAATTGCCTTAAAACTTTGACAAGGAAGTGCCAATCCACTCTATCATAAGCTTTAGATAAGTCTAAATGAATGAACATAGATGGAGATTTTTGCATTTCCATGGAATGGATGGCTTCCTGAGCAAGAACTATCTCATCCACTATTTGACACCCTTCCACATAACCCCCTTGTTTAGGGGAAATAATCTTATGCAAAAGAGGCTTCAACCTTTCTGCCATGATCCTTGTAATGATTTTGAGAAGAACATTACATAAAGCTATAGGTCTAAAAGTTGAGATATGATCTACCTCTTGAGATTTTGGGACAAGAGATATATATAAGTTTTATTGATAACCTTCAAAATTTCTTTGGCTTTCCTAGCTTCTTCCACCACCTCTAATAAATTAACATGAAGGATATCCCAAAACTCTTGATAGAACTCAATAGGAAAACCATCAAGACCTGGGGTTTTTCCTTTTTGCATTTTAAAAACCACATGTTGAAGCTCATTGATAGTAACTGGAGTAGTCAAAATAGAGTTCTCCTCAGAAGTGATAAGAGTAGGGATGGCTTGAAGAATATTTTATTGAGAAGTCGAGTCAAGAGGTGCAATAGCAAAAATATTGGAAAAGTAATTGACAACAATAGAGTTCATGCCATCCCAAGTGTAGAAAACATCTCCAGAATCATATTTCAAGGAAGAAATAAAGTTGTGAGATCTTCAAGCTAGAAGAGATTTGTGGAAGAAATTTATGTTTCGATCTCCTTCTTTGAGCCATTGGATCCTAGATTTTTGCTTCCATAAGAGTTCTCTTTTTTCCCATTCCTCTAACTGAGTAGTGAGTCTAATTTCATCTATACTTCTACTCTCTGTGAGGCCATCTAAATGGATTTTCTTATTCAAATTTTCAAGTTGAGCAATAACTTCATGTTTTTTTTTGGACATCTCCAAACTTCTTCCAGTTCCAAATCTTGATTTTGGATTTAATGTATTGCAACCTTTTGGAAAAACAAAACATCTTAGTCCCATACCTTGGTTTACCTTCCTTCCACCATTGCTGCACTTGAGGTCTGAAGGAACTGTCTCTAAGCCACATTAACTAAAATAAAAAAGGTGAGAAACTCACATTGGTTTTCCAAATTTCCACCATGATTGGCCAATGATCCGAACCAACATTGTTAAGAGTCTTCACCTTAGGAATGTGACCATGGATTAAGAAATTTTTAGAGAACAAGAACCTATCCAATCTCTCCATAATACAAGCTAAGCCTTGTATTTTTTTAGACCAAGTCATAAGGCCATTATCTAGTTGGATGTCCACAAGATGAAGGTTTGCAATATATTCACTCATGAGGTCAGTTATTTTGTCCAAATTTCTATTTCCCCCATTTTCTCATCCAAAGAGAGGATGGTATTGAAATCTCCTCCGATCAAGATCCAAGCTTTAAGAAAATGAGAGATAATATAAGTTATATCCTTCCACTATCTTCTCTTTTCCTCCAAAGTAGTCAGAGCATAAACAATTATGCAAAGCATAATTTGGTTAGAATGTCTACTTTGAATAGCTATAGCCAAAATACCCCAACTACCAACCATATGGTGAATAACAACCTCTTTTGGGTCCCAAAGGCAAGCAATGCCACTAGAAGTCCCCTGGGAACTGAGGGAAGCAACTTTTCCAATTGGCCAGATTTTACTAGCAATTGAATCCATTTCCTCTATTGAAATCTTTGTTTCTTGAAGGAAAACAAGATGTGGATGGTTTTATCTGAATCATTCTTCTAATTTCATTTTGTTTTGAAAGACTCCCTTTGAGTCCTCTAATATTCCAAGTGATGATATTCATTAATACTAGGGCTAAAAAAATTGGTAAGGGCAGTAATATTACCTTCCTCTACAAGCTTTTCACCTTCTTTTACCATATGATGTTGATTGGTCTTGCGACCTACCTTTTGGTTGGAATCCATATTTAGTTTTTTTCCCTATTTCTTGACTTACCCCAATTGAATCTAGGATGGCTTCTAACCTCGAATATTGCGTGTATAAAGCCAAAGTGTTACTGGAAGGTTCAACATAGTCTATCTTGGGACTTGTATTATCTGAAGTCTCAACATTTAAAAGATTATTTTTCTTGTGTATATTTCCTCCTTTTTTTCTTGTTGAAAACCTTTAATTTGTTGGTTTGTCTCTGAGTCTTTCCCTGCATCTTTAAATTGTGTTTCTAAGATTTTTGTCTCCATTATTTCCTCTTCCTCACCTGGGACATCATTTGTGGAAAGAATTTCAAACATATTAGCTGATAACTTCGATTGATCCTTCATAACTAGTTTTTTCTAAGTGTTCTTCTTCTTAGGCATTTGGAAACCTACTAAGTTTGTATCCTCTTTATTTTGATCTAGAATTTTATTTGGGAAGACACTAGCCAAATGACCATATTCATGGAAAATTTGACAATGAAAAGGAATGTTCTCATAGTCCACCACTTGCTCCCAAGTGTCCTCCCAAAATTGTAATGAGATCTTTTTAGGTAGGGGTTTGTCAAAATCCATTAAAACACAAATCCGAGCATAAATAATATGTTCAAATTTTTTAGTACAATCAGTAGTCATCATAAAAGTTCCCAAAGAGTTTCCAATTGAAAAAAATAGTCGGATTCCAAAATTCAATTGGGAGGCCAAAGAGTCTAACCCACACAAGACCTGTAGAAGGCATCTCTTCTTTGGCTTTAAATTTAGTATGCTAAGGCTTCATGAAAAGCCTCACCCTTCCAAAGAACCAAGGACCCCCTTGAAATATTTTCTCTCTATCTTCATTATTAGCAAATAAAATAAGAAAATAACCATTTGGATAAATAGAGATTTGTAACTCACCTTTTTTTTTCTAGTTTTTTGTAGCCTAAAATTTGAAAGCAGATAGGCTCAAACAAAAACCCAAGAAATGACAAATTAGTCCTCTTTTTTCTAGATCTTCTATGCTAGTTTGAATGACACCCATATCTAGCTTAACAATCAGAGTTCCATTATCTTTCCTAAGACATCCCGACTTAGTTTTCCTAGGATCAATCTTAGGCATTCTCAATAGTTTACAAGAAAACCTAAGATTAATGTTAGCATTAGGTTGAGGTTGTCCACCATGGAGGGCATCCCTAAAATTCATTTTTGGGGTTGAGTATTTGAAATAATTTCCCTTGAAAGGGGTTTCCATAGTGGATTTTTTTTGGGGGTGCTCCTTAGTGCCAGATTCACTTGAGATCTGAACCATTTTTTGATCAATTGCTTGAAACTTATTTCGAGATCTCTTTAATCCATGCCTTGGACATCAAGAAAAGGTATGATTTTCACTTTTTTTGTGTAGAAAATTGGAAGACATTATCATTGAAGATATAATGAAAGCTATAACAAAGGCTCTGGTGTTGGTGAACCCATATTTCAACAAAAACTTCATCCTATATGTATATGGAGGTAAATTCAACATTAAAACATTACTTATCCAGAAGGATGATGATCAACATGATCACCCAATTGCCTTTTATAGTTAAAATTTAAAGGGCTATAATGAGAAATACAACTTTATTGAAAAATAAGCGTATTCCCTGATTAGAGGCTTGAAGAAGTTTAAACACTTAGTCTCTAAAAATACACTCAAACATAAATTAATACATAATGGGTGAATAAATTAGTGAGAAAAAGGTAGGGTGGATCACCAAGATCCTAGAATATGATATTGATATCAAGACTACAAAGTTTATTAGGGGGAAAGCCTTGTACCAAGCACTGGCCAAAGACATTGCCAATGCAGGAGCTAAATAGGAGTTGTGCTTAGTCAATTCAAATAGAGATGTGTGCTTAGTCAATTCAAATAGAGAGGTGTTGGACTAGGTGGATGAGAGGGTTAGGTACATGCAAATAGGTTAGTACCAATTTGAGCTAAAATAGGCTCAAATAAAGGCATTTAGACTATAGAATGGCCATTATATTCTCATTAAATATGTTGTATTTTGGAGGATCTTTGATGGTGTTATTTTGAGGTATGTTAGAATGGAACAAACTCAATATTTGCTTTAAGAATTATATCAAGGATTCTTGGGTGACCATTTCTCAACTCAAACCATTACCACAAATATTATGAGAGCTAGATATTATTGGCCTACCATATTTTTGGATTCTCACCAATAGGTGAGAAAATGTGACCAATGCAAGTTATTCACTAGAAGGAAGAGGAATGTGACTATGCCTTTGAGGTCCATAGTATAAGACAAGCCATTCTCCCAATGGGTATTGGATTTCATTGAAATGAGTAATTTACCATCAAGTGATATCTATAAATGTATCCTCACTACTATTGATTACTTCACTATATGGACAAAAATGATCCCACTAAAGGAAGCCATCGATAAGGTGATCATTGATTTCCTAGAGGAAATTATAACCAGATTTGGCATCCCAAATACTATCATCACAAATAATGTAAAATAATTCAACATGGAAAAAATTACCCAATAATCCCTCTAGTATGACATATATTTGAATAATTCCTCAAGTTACTATCCTTAGGGAAATGGTCTAGTAGAAACCACCAATAAGAACTTGATCAAGAATTTGAAGAAGACAACTTTATAAAATCAAAGACAATGGCACCTCCATCTCAAAAGAGTCTTATGGGTAGATAGAAATACTCCAAATAAGGTTATAGGATGTTCACTATATCCATTATTCTATGGAAAGGAGGTATGGTTACATATCTCCATAGAGTTTCCAACACTACAATTACGTCATCAACAAGAACTTGAGGAAAATGATGCCATGATCGTAAGAATGGATGAACTATTCAAGCTCAACGAATATAGATAAGTGAATTGGGAATAGTTATTGAAATATCAAGGGGTAGATAAAATATGGTTTGATAAAATAAAAACTCATCAAAACTTCAATATTAGTGATTAGGTGCTCAAATGAGACAAAGACAATAGTAAACTAGAGCACCACACCAAATTAGTTTCCTTTGGAGAAGCCCTTACATCATCACTACCTACAATATGGAGAATTAATTTGAGCTTGCACCATTTTATGGTTATGTCTTACCACTACCAATAAATGGGATCTACCTAAAGAGATATTTTTAATCACTCTCAAATATAAATGTATTATACTTAAAATTATATTTTAGTTTATTTTGTAATAAATTTTCATCTTTAGGAGTTTGGTCTGCACCATTGATTGTGCAAAACTTGCCCCCAAGTCCTAATTTACAAAATTCATGCCCTATAAATAGGTATCATGAATTTGTATTACCATATTTATTCCCTATATGGGTAGGGCATGAATATGGTTCAGATGCCCTTTTTGGGCCCCAAAACAACAAAAAATAGAGTGGAAAACAACAAAAAATAGACTTGCAAATCAACTAAAGTAAATGAAGAACCTAATGAGTTGATAGATAAATAAAGGATAAATTAAGAGGTGGATGAAGCACTCCAATTATGTTGATTTATCCAATCACCAAGGATCTTCCACTCAATCCCCAAGGGTAACCAACACCAAAAAAACAAAATACAAAACAAAAACTTGCATCAAAAGGGCACTTGTTAGCATGAGAAAATGAGCAATTCAAGAATTAGAACCTCCAAATAATTCATTGGGATAAATATATAATCAAATATTCTATTTATAAGAGGTTTGGAGGAAAAAACGAGCAAGAAAATGAAATTTCACCATGGGTAAGAGCCAACCCCAAAATGGGTCGATGAGGGATTTTAGTGAGAAAAACCTTTAGAATACCAAATTCATGCCCAGTAATTATTGGGTGTGAATTTGGTGAGCCAAATTCATGCCTTGTATGGACTAGGAACGAATTTGGTAAAGATAAGAAAACAAGGCAAAGGGATAAGGCAAAAGGGTCCCAAATTTGCACTTAGCAAGTTTGGGTGGCTAACTAGAAATCTAAGGAATAATTGACTCATTTTGATGGGTCAATTTTCCATATCTATATTTTCCCCCTCTTTAATGCATTTATGGCCAAAAAAATACATCAAATAAATATGTAGACTCCTATGGACGAAAGCAACAAACACAAAAAAAGGGGTGGCCTGGTTTGGACAGAGAGATGGTGCAAAAGGGGGTGTTAATTTGAACATCACAAATTTACATGTAAACAAGACATTACTACTATTAGTGCCTTTAAGGCTAGGGTTTCCCCTCTAGTTTTTAGAAGGAATGTGAAATTCTAGATAAAATATCAAAAAGGTGAACGAAAGGTGCAAAAACACAAGAAAATAAAATAAAGAGCAACATATAAGACAAGGAGAGAGAAAAGGAATAATGGGGAGGAGAGAGAAGAAAATGAGGGAAAAGAATAAAGGAAGAGAGAGAAGAAAATAAAGGAAAAGAAAAATGGAGGGAAGAAAAGAGGAAAAATGAGGAAAAGAAGGCTCATTTTCACCACACAAGGAGGAGAAAAAGAACACTAAATAAGAAATAGGAGAATAGAACTACCAACTCATCGTGTTGCCATGGTGAGAGATGAGGCTGACATTGTTGTTGACTAGGTGAAGGTATGGGTCAAGACCCACTTGCTCATTTTGGATTTGCACCTACACATAAAATTTAGTATTTTTTGCATTTTTTTAGTCATTTTTTGTTAAAATTCATTATCTGGTACAAATATTGTTATGGAGCATAAATTTGGCAGTCTATCCAAGAAAAATTCATGCCCTATATGGACGGGGCATGAATTGAATTTTTTTTGCACAAAAAAAACTTTATTTTAAAATTTTATGATTTTGATGTGTTATATGATGGATTGATGATAAAATTATGTTATTATACATCTAGATGTACTCGAAAGAAGAGAGTGGTGATCGGACACACTAGATACTACCATAGAGCAACTCACAATGGAGGAGAGGGATACACCAGGGAATGTGGGGCTACTTCACTTCGTAGAGATGCCCTACATTGAGGTAGACCGAGCCCTACTGATGGCTCTGGTAGAGTGATGGTATCCAAAATTATCCATATTTTAGCTAATAATCAAGGAGATGATGATCACACTAGAGGACACGTCATGCATCTTGAAGATCCCCATCAAGGGGAGGACTGTTTACATGATGTTAGTGTTAATGGTGGTATTGGATATGATGTTGATGGATCCAACACATGTGATACACCAGAGTGAATTCCACGTCAATAAGCTATCACATAAATATGAATTTGGGACACTAATATTTATACTATGCAGGGTGGTGGTGGGGATGTTGGTGTGCCATACCAGTAGGTGACACCTACCATGGGTACTAGTAGGAGTAGTGGTAAACATGTGAGATTAGGGAGTGATATTTGCATGGGCATTGTAAGTGCTAGCTCATTTATACAAGACGCTACACGAAATCAAGTATAAGTGACAAAAATGATTGATTTGTACGATATTACTCTAGGTGTGGTGTTGGAAGCACATAGTGGTTCAAAGACCGAATGCACTACTAGGACCATTACCCAATGTGGAGAAACCAAAAACATATAGGCAAAGCCAACACTATGAGCATGGGCATAGGTCGTACATTGGTGTATTTCCACTAGGGATGCAGGTGATAGATGAGCTATGGGAGAACCAGATCATATGGCAACCGTAGCATCTACACCCAACCTAGAGGGAGGACATAGAGGAGCTGGATTAGGTGAGGAAAATCTAATGGATTTCCATCAAGAAGAGCAATTAGGAGCTATTCAGGTTTTACTGAGTAAATTTCCAGTTCAACATTCTATAGGATATTCCATACTTGGAAGACTACTAGTTCAGATGAGTGAGGAGGGACCCATTAGGATATAGAGGTAGGTAGGTTGGTAGATGAGGACCTAGATGATCCACTATACATGGATCTAGGGGTGGATGATGTCAAGGTTGCCTTCAGGTACAAGAGCATTATACCCTTGAATATCTCTCCACCAATACAAGAGGTAGCAGAGAGGGATGATCCCACTAAGACCATCTTGATTATAGATTTATGTGGATATAGTGACAACCATGAGAACAACTATCATGATCTCCAACTTAGGAGGAGGGAGAGCCACAAGGGTTGCCCCCACCATGGCTCAGGTAGGACCTGAGGTAGTATGTCCAAGAGAGTTAGAGAGGCTATGAACCATAGTAGCAACGATGCATACAAAGATAAAGTTTATATATAGTGTGCTAGACTAGACCAGTGCAAATTAGGATACAACATGGGTTGAGACAGAGTGCCTCAAAGGGGAGATGGATCAATAGACCCAGAAAAGGGGGATGACTATCATGGTAGGTAACAAATAGATCAAGAGAGGCCACTTATTGTTGATAAATATGTATAGGATGAGGGAGTCATATGAGATGATAGTAAGGAGAGTGATCCATTACCATATGGCCTATTACCATGTCATACTATATGATTATAGGGTTCTAGAACCATATTCTCAATGGTCATAGAGGTTGTTATAGTCACAAGCGTAAACTGGTTCACAATCTATGAACATGATGCCTACACCACCTCTAGTAGATGAAACAAAGGGGATAGGCTTGCATGGATAGGGCTAGGATCAGGAAAACATGTCAATATTGATTATGGTATGCATCCCTAGGGATGGTCGAGTATGCCAAGCTCTCTATTGTGGCACATAAAGTGATGAGCATGCACTTAGTGCTATCAAGTAATACTAGCCATAGTTTATTTGTGTTGTGATGTAATTAAAATAGGTGTGCTTATATGTGATTGCTTTTATTTATTTTATTTTTTTTGTATACATGGTGAACACAAGCATAATAGATGTAATGAATATCAATGAATGATATGGAATGGTATGAATCTAACTAAATGCAATGCATCTAAAATGTAAACTTAAATTAAAGGCATGGGCAAATGAAAAAATCCCCAAAAATCCAAATAATGAAAGAAAATAACAAAACCCTATAAGGATGTATGATCACAAATTATTGATATGGAGGTTGCCCCTCGCATGTGGCTATGAAGCTATCCTATGAAGGTTGCAAGCTTTAAAATATGGACAAGGTGGATTTGTATCCACTATGGGTGTATTGCTCATTAAGGTGGATAAAGAGAAAGAGATATACACGCTAGGATGTATGCTCGTAAATGATTGAATGAAGCCTGCCCCTTGCTTGTGACCATGAAGCTATCTATTACGGGGTGTTGAAATGATGTGGTTGATTTATCAATGAGTACTAGCCAATAAGGGTGTGGTGTGTGCAAAAGGTGTATGGACAAAGCCAATGGAGAAAAACAAGAACCATATCCCTTGACTTGGAGAGATATAAGCAATGAAATACTTTTGAGTTCAAATAATATAAGAATAAAATGAGATGGGCATATGCAACGATGGAAATGCATAATGGGCCCTAGTTTTGGGATTTTATAGGCATCAAAGCCTTAGTGAGAGTGCAATGCATATGATCTATGACCTAACTAGGTGTCATCACTTGCCATTGTCATAAAATCCGTAGGAATTTATATGATCAAGAAACCATGAAAATATGAACAAGCAATAATGTAATTATGATAAGAAAAAAAGCAAGGAACATAATGTCAGGCAAATCATGCAAAATATTATAGGTATTCATTCAGTATGAACAAGCAAACCAAATGCAAACTATATGAAAATTCAACACCATGCATAATTTTTGTTTTTTTGTTTTTATTATTATTTTGGAAGATGAATTACATCCATTGGTTTTTAAAGTTAGTACAAATTTTGAGTGTGTCACCTATTTTAACAAACATGATGGTAGTGCAAGGATATAACCCATCAAAGAAAGGACTATGATGGAGGATATCCTCATGATTATCATCATGAAGGGTATCATCCAAAGTACCTTCTCTAGGAGATGTTGCATGAAATTCAGTGCAAATTCTAACTATGCAATTATTTTTGATAAAAGGGGAAGCAATTCCCAACTTCATAAGATATTTATAAGATAGAGGAATAGGGTCTTCTAGAGAATGAGAGGACTCAACCGATGCAACACAAGATATAGAACCATCAAATGAGAAGCTATTCGAGGAGATATCCTTGTGCACTATGCCACAAGGGGTATTCCTTTTAGCGTAATTCTTTGGGGTCACACAAGACTCAATATGCCTAGTGGTTTCCATATTGTAAAACAAAATATTTGAGGGATAATAAGGTCCCTCATCCTCATCACTCCACTCTAATATTTGATGATTTAAATGTTCAGCATAAGTAATAAGATGATCATCATTATCAAAGGGTAAAGGTTGGTTTTTATTAGGAATGTAGCCTATGCCACATCTCCCAGGCAAAATATCTGCTTCTAAAGGCTCTTAGATACCTTTCTGGTGTGGCCTTAAACCTTTACCTATATATCCCATGCTAGATAGTATTTTCTTGAGAAATGGGTAATCATTGGATAGATAACAATAGGCAAACAAATGATCGACAAGACAAGGGTTGCTACCATGGATTTTTTCTTCAAAGAACATACCTACAAAGATAAAGGTACACATGCTAATGTGTACAACTTCATCCTTCTTAAAATGTAAACCTATAGTCCTTGGTGAAGTTGGTAGTTTGGAAATATTTAGAAGAGGCTCTTGAAGAAATGGATTGACTTGATCCCATGATGAAATATTGATTAAAGGTTGCTCACTTAGGTTTAGATTTTTAGGTTGCTTGGTTATGTGAGATGAGAAAATTGAAGGACATAAATTGAGATCATATTGAGCTTGCTCAACCATCAAACAATATTTGAATGGGTGAGGATCACCTGAAATGGTGACCAATTGATTTTTGAATTCAAACTTCAAACATTGATGGAAAGTGGAAGGGACCATCCTCATCGCATGAATCCAAGGACATCCAAGAAGAATATTGAAAGATGTAGGACAAGACACCATATAAAACAAGGTATCTAAGATCTTGGGTCCAAACCTAAGGGGGAGAGATATAACACCACAAGCCTCTTGGGACTCATTGTTGAAATATTTGATATGATGTCGGACTTATTTAAGTTTTCCTCTTGTAATCCAAACTTTTCGATGAATTTATAAGTGCATAAATTGAGGAAAGAACCATTATAAATCAAACTATGCTTGATAAAATTTTCTCTAATATATGTAGTGATGTAAAGGTAATAATCCCCTTGTAAATCTAAGTAAGGCACATTGTCATCCAAGAATGTGATATGATGTACCTAAGAGAACTTACAATATTAGACATAGCACTAGGGGAAAAGTTTTGAGAAACAAATTGATGTCTTAGAAGTTTCAACAAAGCTTCTCTATGAGTAGGAGAAGTTTGTAAAAGCTCTAAGATAGAGATATTGGTTGGGGTACTAGCTAATTGTTGTTGAATATCAAAGGAGCCTTTAGGTTGTGGCTTCAAGACTAAAGATAGTGTTTCTAATCTCATGCTCATTTTTTTGGGTATTCTTCAAAACTAAGGTAGGTTTCGAAGATGGGTTGGATGAAGAGCTCATATCCTATTGAGAATATTGAGTCAGTTCATTCTATTCTTGTTGCATTGTAGTTATTTCTATCATATCAACCTTATTATCATAGGGAGGTGGCACATTTTGATATGACACTTGATTAGCTACCTGTTGACCATGCTTAGGGAAGGGATCTTGGAAGATTCCCATGTCTTGATTAGTTGTTGGTACTTATTTAGTAGGAGGTTGATTGTTTGTTGGAGTATTGGGTCGATAAAATTCTATAAAAATTCATCTTTAATAAATTAGGTCTTTACCCACATGTTTCAATATCTTACAATAGTTTTCCTAGTGCCCCTCCACTCTATTATACTCACAATTTTGTCCAGGTTTATACCAATAATTCATGGTATTAGGTTGCCTTATGGGAGGTAACTCAATCATATTAGCTTCCAAAAGTTGTAGGACCACATTCATAGGTGTGTTGAGTCTTGTAAAATTTCTTGGTGGGAGATTGTGAGGCTGTAAAAGAACCATATTTTGTAGGGCGTTAACAACACTATTAACAATCCTACTATATGTTACCACATCATCAACTACATGCTTGTTCTTATACTAATTTTTAGTGGTCCTATCCTCTTTTATCTTATGTTGACCTCTTCTGATAATGGCCTGCTCTACCCTTCTTTCCAGATCTATAGCTTGGTCAAAATATGTGACAGTTGTAGTTTCCAATTCATAAGAGATCTATTATTATAAGTTTCTAATAAATATCTCAAGCACATCTTGAGGAGATAAGGTGTATCTCAAGCATCCAACTAGACTCCTCCAATGAGATGAATTTTGAAATTTTTTTATCTTTAGCTTGTTTCAACATATAAATATCTTCCATAGTCATATTTTTTTCAACATAAGCACAAAATTATTGAAAAAATATTTTAGTTCTCTTCAAAATTCCTCAAATAATGATTAGGTAGTTGATAATACCTCTCTAATGCCATAACACCAAGGCTCTTAGGGAAAGTCTTAAGTAACAACATGTCATCATATAAGATGTCATGGCGTGTTGTCCTAAACATCCTTAAATGTTCAACTCGATATTTCATTCCCTTATAGATAGGCAAAATTGACATTGAAAAATGCTTAGTGTAGGGCCTACAAGTAATGATAGGGTCTAAGTGTTGATTGAATATTTCTCTATAGTTGTAGGTGAAACTAGATAGTTGAATCATGTCCACTATAGAAAATAATTGTTTCACCATATTTGCTAAACTTTGAACTTTAGGATTGTTGTTGTGCAATGCCCTTAGGTTCCCTAGATGATGGGTATAGGCATTAGCTACTGAGCTTGTCAAACATTCACATTATTATAAAGAAGAAAACTTGATTCAATCCAGCAAGTTCTAAGATGTAATTCATGAGAAAAGAATTCACATCCCTAATTTAATAATATTATCCTATTGCTTTCTCTATGAATGAAACAAGTAGCATACTCCACCCCCACACAAGCCATGTAAAAAAAACCATTGGGGTTATGCTTCTGTAAGTATTTTCTAATACCACATGTAAATGTATATGCTAGGAGTATGGAATGCAAATATCTATGCTATGAACATGGGAATGCAAATCTCTATGTTAGGAGCAGGTGAAAGTAAATGTCTATGCTAGGAGCATGGTATTGTAAAACATGAACTGAAATGAAAATGTGAATGAATGTGTGGATTTGCATTGATGTTGGATTAAATAGAACAAATAAAAGTGGATCCATGGTGGGTTGAAAAACCAACCAACATTTTTTTAATAACTACCCTACCCAACCTAGCGCTTGAGTAAGCGGTGGTGAAATAATGTAATAATATGCTCTAATACATTATATGCTAACATCCCCCCTTACTACATTATTGGAAAATCCCAGAGCATTTCAAAATAATTTAAATTTGACATGTGCAAGTGCCTTGGTGAAAATATTTGCAACTTTATCATTAGTGGGAATGTAATGAGATAAAACGCTCATTCAATTAACTTATAATCAAGACTTACAATGATTATTTAGGCTTTGGTAGCCTAAATAAATTCTAAAAACAAATCTCAAAATAGCCTATGCTAAAAATGATTGCGAAAATAATTCTAACCAATAAGATATCTAATTATAATATGCCAAACATAAATGATGCCTAAAAAATTAATCTCGAATCTTTGGAGGTGTATTTCCAACATTCTCCCCCTTAAAGTTGAGAGGACTAACAAGATAGTCTCTCAGCTTTATATATTGAGATTTAGCAAACTCTTTGGTGAATATGTCTACCATGTTATCCAAAGTGTTGCAATGTCGAAGCTCAGCCACCTGTTTCTCCACCCTGTCTCTAATGAAGTGATACTTCATGTCAAAATCCTTGGACCTACTATGTTGGATAGGATTATGTTCCAATTGGATGGCACTCATATTTTCATAGTACAATCTTGTAGGACCACTTTGTTTTTCTCCAATTTATTCAAGGACTTTCCTCAACCATAAATCTTGGGTACTAGCATTTGTGATTGCTATGTACTCAGCTTCAGTAGATGATAATGCTACAACTGTCTACTTTTTGGAACTCCATGTAATTAGTCCTAATACAAGACTAAAATAGTTCCCTGATGTATATTTTCTATCATCTATATTGTTGTCCCAATCACTATCACTAAATCCAACTAATTTTATAGAATTACATTTGTGGTAATGGATTCCAAAATCCAATGTACCCTTTACATATCTCAAAATTCTCTTAGTTTCTTGTAGATGAAGTTTAGATGGATCAGCCATATACCTTGAAACAAGAGAAACAACATACTGAATATTTGGCCTTGTGTTGGTGAGGAACATTAGACTCCCAACCATGCTCCTGTAAGTGGCCATGTCAACTTTTGGTGCACCATCATCTTTGCTAAGTTGGATCCCATGACCTGTTGGAGTTGCAAAATACTTGCATTTCTCCATAGAAAATTTCTTAATCATATCTTGAGCATATTTGTGTTGACATATGAAGATCCCTTTACCTTTTTGATGTACCTCCATACCTAGGAAGTAATGCATTAAACCTAGATTTTTCATTTCAAATTATTTCATCATGGAGTCTTTGAACTCCTCATTCATCTTAGCACTACTACCCATGAATATTAGATCATCCACATATAAACATACAATGATAATATATTTACCTTGTTTCATGTAGTAGAGAGTAGGTTCACTTTTGCTCCTAGTGAATCCATACTTCTGAAAGTAACCATCAATGCATGAGTACCATGCCCTTGGTGCTTTCTTGAGGCCATATAGTGCTTTCTTTAGTTTGTAGACAAGGTTCTCCTTACCTTGTTCTTAAAAACCTTGAGGTTGTTGCACAAAAACCTCTTCATTCAAGTACCCATTGAGAAAGTTACTCTTTACATCCATGTGCTGAATTTTCCACCCTTTGTGGGCAGCCAAAGAAAGTACTGATCTAATTGTCTCCTATCTAGCAACAGGAGCAAAGGTCTCCTCATAGTCATTCCCATACTTCTGAGTGAACCCTTTTGCTACTAGTATTTCTTTGTGTATCATCATTGAATTTGGTCTTGTAGACCCATTTGAATCCAACACATTTTTTACCCTTAGGAAGCTTCACTAGCTCCCAAGTATCATTCTTTTTTATAGAGGTCATTTCCTCTTTCATGGCTTGTTGCCATACATCAAAATTACATGATTTTTCATAACTAGATGGCTCAAGCTCTACACTATTCATTAAAGCATAATTTACAACATCTATCTTAGGCTCATGGGACTCATCATCACCATACATGTACAAATTTTCAAGTCTATTCAAAACTTCATTCATATTACTAGCTTGACTTCTAGTGTATGTTTTTTGAAAATTCTTATCCAACATTTGAAAATATGGATGGTGCTAAAGTTTTATTTTACCTTTGAATGGAGAATCAATATCAATTGGTGAATAACTTACTGATATTTGTGGATAAGGACTTGGAGTAGCATCTGTTGTACTTGAATTAGTACTCATACTTGGGCTTGGAGGACTTCCTTTGTTGTTTTTGGGCTGCACTTTCTGCACTTGAGAGGAACTTGCATCATGAGATTCATCATAAAAAAAAAGGTTTTTGATGACCCCATTCTCCCCCTTCATCAAAAAATACATCCCTATAAAGTACAATTTTATGTGTTTTGGGATTGTAGTGCCTATATGCTTTGGAAGACTCACAATATCCAAAAAAAATACATGCTTGACTTTTGGGGTCAAGTTTCATTCTTTGCTCATCAGGAATATGTACATATGCAAGACAACAAAAAACCTTAAAGTGTTTTACATTTGGCTTCTTGCCATACCATTCTTCATAAGGAGTAATCCCATATAAACTAGAATTAGGACTCCTATTCAAAATATAAACACTATTTCTTACAACATCAACCCAATACATGTTACTTAGATGCTTAGTTTGAAGGATTGATCAAGCCATTTCTACTATAGTGCAGTTCTTTCTTTCAACCACACCATTTTGTTGTGGGGTATAGGCAGTTGTGAATTACCTTTTTATCCCATAATATTTCCAAAATTTTAGAAATGCAATAGATGAATACTCTCCTCCTCTATCAGTCCTTAGACTATTTACAAAAAAACTCACTTTGATTCTCTACATTATTTTTGAAATCTATGAAACAATCAAAAGCTTCATATTTATTTTTAAAAAAATAAATCCAACACATCCTAGAGAAATCATCAATGAATGTGAGAAACTAAGAATTTTTACCAATGCTTTTGGTTTGCATTGGACCACAAATGTTTGAATGCACCAATTGTAGTGGATGGCTTGCTCTCCATGCTTTTCCCTTTGGAAACTTTGATCTTGAATGCTTTCCCAAAGCACACCCTTCACACACCTCCTTGTGTTCATCAAATTTTGGAAGTCCACTCACCATATCTTGAGAATTCAACATCTTCAAGCTTAAAAAATTGAGATGACCATATCTCAAGTTCCAAAACACAATTGTATTAGAAATAGCAACACTAGCAAGTTGAGCACCTCCTTGTTCCCAAAAATTAAGAGGAAACAACCTATTATTTGTCATAAGTACTTGAGTAACAACTCTATTACAATTGTTCTTATAAAAAATTATACATTTTCCTTCATCAAAGGCAAGCCTATAATGTTTCTCCATAATTTTTCCAACACTAAGCAAGTTATGTTGGAGTTTGGGGGTGTAATAGATGTCATTTACCTTTTTGGTGCCTTCTTTTGTTGAAACCTCCATGGCTCTGATACCTTCAAATTTTAGAGCTTTGTCATCTAATCTTTGATTTGTAGGAGGAATCCATAGTAGCAAAAAGCTCTTATTTGCCACTCATATGATTGGAACAACCAGTATCCAAAATCCAAGTCTCATTAAGATTTTGATCTGATTTTCCATATGTTAGAAACAAATTTGAAGGACCTTCTTCCTCTCCATAGTTTCCATATTTTCCTCTCCCTTCTTGAGAATTCTTGGACCAACAATCCTTTTTGAAATGACCAAGATTACCATAATTGTAACAAGCTTTCTTTTATTTGTCACCTCCTCTTCCTAGATTGCCACCTCTGCCTTGATTGCCACCTCTTGAGTTACTTCTCCCTTTACCTCTTCTTTGTCCTCTTCCTTGGTTTCCCCCTTGGCCTCTTCCTTGTCCTCTTCCTTCACCCTCCTTGGATGAGAAAGCTTTGTCATCACCTCCATAGCTTGTGGAAGTAGATCCCTGTAATATTTCTTCATGAGACATTAAGGAACCAATTAGAGCATCAAAATATAAAGTAGACAAATCCTTAGACTCTTCAATGATGATAGCAATATGGTTCCATTTATGAAGAATTTTTCTCAACACTTTCTTCACCATGAACTCAGATTTGATGTATTCTCCAAGGGTTTGCATTTTGTTGACCACTGCCTTCACTCTCACACAATAGTCACCTACAGTTTCATTCTCTTGCATCTTGAGATTTTCAAAATCTCTCTTCAAGGTTTGAAGCCTCACTTTCTTCACCTGATCACTACCTTGATAACTATCATTCAAGGCTTTCCATGCTTCTTGGACAGATAAACAAGAAGCAATATTTGGAAATATGCTTTTCTCCAATGCTACTTGGAGATGGTAGAGGGCAAACAAATTGCTCTTTTGGATATCTTTCTTGTTCTTTTTATCTGCTACACTCAAGGTGGTCCAATTTGAAGGTTCTGCATAACCTTATTTGACTATATCCCCATAGTACTTTTCCAATGAGTAAGTTTCTCATCTTGATAGACCAATACTCGTAATATAGTCCATTGAACTCAAGAATAGGCATATTATTATTGGCTGACATTGCTCTTTGTCTGTCCTTACACCAATCAAAAAAATTCTATGTGGCTTCCACTCGATGGCTCCTCCACTCAATGACTTCTTCACTCAGTGGCTCCTCCATGCCCAATCTGATGGCTCCTCACTCCATAGAAAACATAAGAAAAAATAAACTCTTATCCCGTAGCATCTTACTTATTTATGACAACCTATCACAACATTTTAGAAAAATGTTTGCAGTTCTCCATATATCTCCACGTAGGACAGATATCAAACAACTTTGATTTTATTTTAGTGCATTATAGCACACTAAATATCATGCAAACACATCCTTTTGCAATAATAAAAAAATGAGATCTTAGACTTAGATTTATTTCTTTGTTTCCATCAACATTAATTTGTCTTACAAGATTTCAATACGCGTAGCACCTTATGTGTAGCAGTCCAGTCGATCACCAGTACAATCAAGATATTTTTCAATAAACATTATGGACATCTCTCTACAGACTCCTAACTGTCAGCATGCAAATCAATCAATGTAGAATTTCCATGCCGGATTGAGGAAAATTATTTGAGGAATAAAAAAAATGAGCTTATCTCACAAACACTAGATTTGAAACCTCTTCTTCTGCCCATTTTCTCATGGATCTGCTTATAGCTCATAGATCGAGCTTATCTCCATAGTGCACTCGCTTGATCTCCTCATAGACATACCATGCACGTTTTCACATTTGTCTTCATGATCATAGTCTACTTTCCTTCATGCATTCTACTTTCCTTCACACAATGATTTCCTCTACGTTTTTTCCTAGTGGACGTCTATGCTCTTCATAGCATTGTTTGCTCAAACTCAGGATTCTGCAGACTCATTTGCTCCTCTATTATAGCCTACACAAGCTTCCAATAGAGAAAAACATCTTCAACACAACTTAAGCATAAAAAACACAACACCTTACTTGGATTGAACTCACTACAATAGTGATGGGCAATCTCCTTAGATTTGTTATACTTCTATTCTAGCTCTGATACCATATGAGATAAAATTCAATTAACTTATAATCAAGACTTACAATTATTATATAGGATTTGGTAGCCTAAATCAATGCTAACAACAAAGCTCACAATATATTATGCTAAAAATGATTGCCGAAATAATTCTAACCAATAAGATCTCTAACTATAAGATGCCAAACATAAATGATGCCTAACAAATTAATCTCAAATCTTTGGAGGGGTATTTCCAACATGTACTGGAGTTGTATGTGATGCTTTGGAACTTCATCGTGAATGAAATGACATCGAGTGTCGATGTGTTTGGTGTGATCATGAAATATTGGATTCTTGACAAGATTCAAAACACCTTGATTGTCGCAAAACAAATGAAGTGGAAGGTTCTTTGGAAGACCCATGTTTGTAAGAATGTGACTTAACCATATTATCTCGCAGACTGCTCCACTAGCTGCGTGATATTCTGCCTCTGTAGAAGATATAGCAACCACCTGTTGCTTCTTACTATGCCAAGAGACAAGACCAGATCCAAGATGAAAAATGTATCCAGAAGTCGACTTGCGATCATCAATAGATCCGGCATAGTCTGAGTCCGTGTATCCTTGTAGATAGAACTTGCTATTCTTCTTGTACTCCAAGCCAAAATCTGTAGTACCACGGACATAATGAAGAACTCTCTTTGCTGCTTTCCAATGACTCACCTTTGGTTCCTGCATGAACCTTGAAAGATAACCCACAACAAAACTGAGATCTGGCCTGGTATTTGTCAGATATATGAGACTCCCAATCAGTTGATGATAGAGAGTGCCATCTACCTATGGTGATTGATCATATCGAGATAGCTTGAGTCCAGACTCCATTGGAGTTGCCTTAGACTTACAATCTGTCATGCGATATTTATCAATCAATGTCTTGGCATACTTCTTTTGTGTTACTCTGATATGATGCTTTTTCTGAGTCACTTCCAAACCAAGACAATAGTGAAGAAGTCCTAGATCTGTCATTTCAAAATATTGTTTCAAATCATCTTTTACTGCATCAATCATACTCTCTGAGCTCCTTGTTATGATCAGATCATCTACATATAGCACCAAAATCACTATGTCAGAACCATTGTTCTTGATATAGAGATTTGCATCTGAAGGACTTCTTTGGAAACCATGCTGCACTAGGTGACTATCTATTTTGATGTACCAAGCTCGAGGAGCTTGTTTCAGCCCATACAAGGATTTGATCAACTTACAAACTTTTTGTTCTTGCCCTTCAACAACAAATCCTTCTGGTTGGGTCATGTACACTTCTTCTTGTAGGTCACCATTCAAGAAAGCACTTTTTACATCCATCTGATGTAACTTCCACCCAAACTGAGCTGCCATGGCACAAAGTACTCGAATGGTAGTCATTTTTGCAGTAGGGGCAAAAGTCTCTTCATAATCTATGCCTTCTTTCTGAGCATAGCCCTTTGCAACAAGATGGGCTTTATGCTTATCAATAGTACCATCTGCCTTATACTTCACTTTGAACACCCATTTGCAGCCAATGGGCTTCTTTCTTGAAGGCAGATTTACTAGCTTCCATGTATGATTTTTCATGAGAGATGTATGTTTTGCTTCCATAGCAGCCTTCCACTGAGGCTCACTAAGTGCATCCTGAACTATTGTGGGTTCATTTTCATCCAATGCTGTCATATAAACCCTCTCATCCTCCATATATGTTTTCCTATCTTCCTCTGCATCTACAGATAGTTCATCAAATTGTTGGTAAAGCTCGTCAACCTCTGAAGTTGATGCCTCTGCTCTCATCTGTTGAGTCATACTATGAGTACAAGGTCGATCTAGAGTTAGATCTGGAAGTGATGTCAACTTGGAATCTCTCAATGTACTGGTATACCATTTTGGAATCTTGTTCTGAGGAGGTGGAGTCTCTTTCTTAGGCTCATCTTCCTCAAGGTATACAATTGTAGAAGTGTTATTTGATGTGAAAGCTTCATCAAATACCACATCTCTACTTATATGTGTCTTCTTGGTCATAGGATCTATCAATCGATATCCCTTTGAATGCTCATCATAACCAAGGAAGATACATTTCAGGGTCTTCTCATCTAACTTCTTCCTTTTCTATTTTGGTATGTGCATGAATGCCTTACATCCAAAAACCCTTAGATGAGAAATGGAGGGTTTCTTACCACTCCATGCTTCTTGTGGAGTTTTACCCTGTAGAGCTCTTGTGGGTGCTCTATTCAGGAGGTATGATGTTGTGTTTACTGCTTCTGCCCAATACTCATGCTCAAGGTGTGCCCCTGTAAGCATACATCGAACCATTTCCATAATGGAATGATTCCTCCTTTTAACAACTCCATTTTGTTGTGGAGTATAGGTTGTAGTCAGTTGTCTCTTAATCCCATGTTCATTCAAAAATGATGAAAATTCCTTGGAGGTATATTCCCCCCTCGATCTGAGCAGAGGGTTTTGATGGAACATCTTGACTCCTTCTCAACAAGCTTCTTGAACTACTGAAAGTACAGAAATACCTCTGAATTCAATTGAAGAAAGAAAACCCACATCTTTCATGAGTGATCATCCACAAACAATTGAAAATACCTCTTTCCACCATAGCTGGTTGGCATAGGACCACACAGATTGGTGTGTACCAACTCCAAAGGTTTCTTAGCTCGTGAAGAGCTAACTTCAAATGGTACCCGATGTTGCTTCCCTGCTAAGCAATCCGAGCAAACTAGCAATGTGGATGAAAGGTTGGGAAGTCCTCTCACCATCTCATATTTGCTCAACTCGAGCAAATATCCTGAACTTAGATGCCCATATCTCTTGTGCCATAGAGAAGTAGCCTCCTTTGTAGTTGTTGCTAGGGCAACATGAGGCGTTGAAATGGCATCTAAAATGAACAAGCCATGCTTGTATGATCCGAGTTGCTACATGTTTTCCTTTTTTGGTTATAAAACATCTCTTTTTTCCTTTCGCAACACGGAACACAACATCCATATCTTGATCCAACATCTGAGGGACTGACAACAAATTATTAGCCAATCCAAGAACATAGAGTACCTTCTCAATCTGACATTTGCCATCTGGAAGAGTGACAGAAACATCACCTTCACCCTTCACTTGGTAGACTTGATTGTCAGCAATTGTTACTGGCTTACCTTCTTTCTCCTCAAATATCTCAAACCATGATTTATCGCCAGTCATGTGCTTACTAGCACCTGAATCAATATACCATACAACATCTATCTATGGAGATGAAGTATGAGTCATGAGCACCTTGTGTGCTCTCTCAGATTCTGAGTCCGAGTCTGATTCTATAGAATCTGAGTCTGAATTTGATTCGGCATAAGCAACATGCCCCTTGGGTTGCTTATTCTTTTTCTATGGTTTGTATTTCCCTTTTTTCTTCTTCTTATGATCTTGGTCATTCTGTTGCTTGTTCTTAAACCAACACCTATTGGTGTCATGGTTATTCATATCACAAATCTTGCAATATTGTTTGTCATTCTGCTGATGTTGTTTCCCTTTTCCCTTTGATGAAGATCCTCCTTTTTGAAACTGACCTTGTTTCTTACCCCCTTGTTTGGTGTAGAGGGCATTATCTAGCACTTCATCCTTCTGAAACTGATTTGCCTCCTCAGTTTGAAGCAAATTCACCAATTCCACAAAAGATACTTGTCTTCCAGATACATTAAGAGAGGTTATCAACATCTTATAGGACTCGGGCAATGCTCTCAAGATGACAGAGGTCAAGAGAGTATCATCCACTGGTTGTCCCATAGCATTCAATTTGGCTTTCAATTCTGCCACTCTGCATAGGAATAGATCAACTGTCTCACCAGATTTCATACTGAGTGTATGAAGTTGAGTTTGAAGGTGTAGAATAGTGGACCGATTCTTACCTTCATAAATAGTAATCAAAGCATCCCAAGCTTCCTTACTAGTTTTGGCATCACATATATGAGGTTGGATCTCATCTGTAGTAGCAAGCAGGATAAACATGAGACATATTTTGTCCTTCTTATCAAAATCTTCTTGATCTGCTCCTACTGTTGTAGGGCGTTTTGTAGTGCCAGTCACTACATCCCACAAATCTTCCACTTGAAGAATAGCACGCATCTTATTCTTCCATGGTGTGAAGTTAGAACCTTTCAACAACTGTGAATCTGAGAGATATTTGTGAATAGAGGCCATTGTGAAGGTTCCTTATAACACCAAATGGTCCCCCTTTCTTTATACCTACCAGGCCTTTATACCGAAACTCCTCTATATATACCCGCCCTTACGTGAGGGAGACTATAAGTATATATAAGAGTAGAACGATACGTGGAACTTAGGCGATACTGAAAGGGAATCATTTTGTTTATGACACCTACCATAGAAGGTCTTTCCTCATGCATGGGGCGTAACTTCCCCTAAACACTTTGGAAATCACTTCGTCAGGATTTACGTCTAACAACAATAACGATTAGGGTATAAATGGAGTGAATATCAGAACTGGTTTGCCTTATTTCTCCCCGATGATTGATAGAGAACAAGCTCATACATTGTTGTTGCAGCTATATTAGGCGTTAGATACAGTAGTCCAAGCATGACAGCATTACCTGTAAGTGTGGACCAGAGGTATCATATATATCGAACGTTGTTGTGCAATAAATTGCACAAATAGGTGTATAAATTTGGGGTCTTTTCTTTTGCTTTATTGTATGATTGTTAATGCAAGAAAACAAGAAATTTAAATGCAAAATACAACCACAAATGCCCACAAATTTAACTACTTTAGGTGTCGGTTTCCACCAAAAATGCACCTATTACAATGCCAGTTTTTCAATGAAAATATTCACTTTTCCACAAAGCAACAATTTTTATTCCCCCCTTTGTCTTAGAATTTTGCAAAAAGAAATGCTGAAGATCCCCCCTTTTTGTTGCAAAATAAACAAGGATGAAAAAAATTGTATGTGGACCCTTTCTAATTCCAAAAAAACAACTTATCCCTCCAAAAAAATGCTTTGAAAGGAAGAAATCAAAGTATGGAAGAATACCTCAAAAAAATGGCATCTTTTCTAGCTTGAGGCAGAAAAAAAATGCTCCTGTGCCCTCCTTTGACAAAAAAATGCCCCTGGTGTGCAAAAAATGACCCTCCGTGGTCAAAATTGGTTAGGCAAAAAATGTCAAAAAATTGCAAAAAGTTGACAAAAAATTGTTGGGCGTCAAATTTTCTTGCTTAGGGCGTCAAATTTTCTTGCTTAGGGCATCACTGGGCTTTGTAGGGTGTCATTACGTTGTGCAGGGCATCACTGTGTTGTGTAGGGTGTCACTAGGCAGCGTAGGGCATCACAATGGATCGTAGGGTGTCATTGTGCATCGGTGGGCACCAAATGCGAAAGTGAGGCATCAAAAAAAAAATTCTTGTTTGTAGAACCCCTCCGTGGGATTCGAACAGCGGACCTCATCTATATCAGTGAGCACCTTTAACCGATCGTGCTACCAAGAGCGTTGAGTATGAAGGGCCAGCGCCTAGGCCTTGTAGAGGAGAGCACCATGTATTTTATTAAAAATAGTAGTGGGATTATCCCACATGCATCTAGAGGATGCATTCACCTTGCTTCAAAAGGTGGGAGGACCACCTTTGAAGGTGACTACCTTTGGGTGGTCACCCCTTCCTGCCCTTTTGCCTGAGAACTCTCGAACCTCTAAACATTTGCCACATGTCCTATCATGTCCACGCCAGCGTCGCCTCTCTGTCAGGTCCAAGTGTCCTTTGTCAGGTCCACGTTAGCGTCTAAATGTCCTTTATTTGTGTGTCCTTAGTTTGTGTGTCCTCAGTTTGTGTGTTCTCAGTTTGTGTGTCCTCTATCAGGTCCACATCAACATCTGTGTGTCCTCGATTCTGATCATGTTAGTCCTCATGTAGTGGTCGGTTATATCCGTAGGTTTAGATCTACATTGTATCCTTGGGTCTTGGTCTGCATCATGTCCTCAAGGTTGGTCATGTCAGTTCTTGTGTTGTGGTCGATTGCGTCCTCAAGAAACATACCTCAAATGACAATGTCCTTGTCTCCCTCCTTGTTGGCTATGATACCATATTGAAAAACACGAACTAAAATGAAAACGTGAATCAATAGTCCACTTTGCATTGAGGTTGGATTAAATAGAACAATAAAGTGGTTCCATGGTTGGTTGAAGAACCAACCAACAGTTTTTAATAACTACCCCACCCAACCTAGCGCTTGATTAAGCGGCGATGAAATAATGTAATAATATGCTCTAATACAATATATGCTAACACATGGGAATGCAAATGCCTATTCTAGGAGTGTGGGAATGTAAATGTCTATGCTAGGAGGATGGGAAAGTAAAGGTCTATGCTAGGACTATGTGAATGTAAATGTCTATGCTAGGTGCATGTGGAAGTAAATGGCTATGCAAAGAGCTTGGAAAAATTGACCAAATTAATGGTGCATTTTCTTAGAGATTTTAAAAGGTATCCTGGTTTCTAAAAACCTAACCGAATGAGATACCTTTTGTAAATAATATTTGTGATGGAAAGGAAAAGAGCACTATCTTTGATAAGAGGACATAATATTTTTAACTTGGTAGTAGATTTGTTTGTGAAAGTGAAGCAAAAGGTGCAACCTTTGACAAAGGACACAACATTTGAGAGCTTGACAGTTGATTATATTATGAAGATTTCATGGATAGTTGTAACCTCTAGCACTGAGAATGGAGCTCCCTTATAAATTTATTCATGGACCATTTTTTTAACTAGGATCGAGTCTTATTATGATTTCAATAGAGAAATTTTGGGACCAGCTCTCAAGATAATATATGGACACATAATATGTACGAATATTGAAATAAGAGTTTCAACTAACATAAAAAATCTACGAATTGCAAGGTCAGATGATAATCAAATTTCTAAGGCCAAAAGACTAAGAAAATATCTCAAATTCAAGTTACCCATGCTTTGATATTTTAGGAAACTATTTTTTTTTTATGGGTTCTCACCCCCAAACCCCTACATGGTGGGCCACTGCCCCCCATACCTCAATCAGGGTTACAACCTATAACTACACAAATTTTGTTGAGGTGTATTGCCTTTTGGAATAAATAGTCTTATTCCTACAAAGAAGATATGGCAACCCAATGAAAATATTAACACATTAAATATTGAAGTGATGGGAGCCATTAAAACCTTGAGCCAAGCGATGATAATTTCCCACACTTAGAATCTCAAAAGGTAAGTTCAGGTGAACATGAGAGTTGGATGAGAATAACAACAATACTCTAATATATATAGTTTATGAGTATTTTCCAACAACTACTATGTTTGAATTTCCCATCAACATGAAATTCTAACAAAGAAAATACCAATATTATATTGATTGCACATTTCATTTCATATTCATTTACACTAAACTAAGTTTAATGAAAATTTAAATGCTGAATTAACCTTTGAAATCCAAGGTATTCAAATATCATTCGATAACTTCATAATGTAAAAAATATTATTCTAAATAAAGTTAATAGTTCTTGTTTAGAAGGGTTGGGTATGAGTTTAAGCTTTATACAATTGGTAATATGAAGACCTAGATAATGCAATTTTAATGACATTGTCATGATTAAAAAAATATCAACTTTGTTACTCCTCATCATTTGTGCAAGACCTGTGAGAACTGGGAATGACCGATGCAAGTTGATAAGATTGAATGTCATATTTTATCTCATATTAAGTTCATGATAACTAGTAATGACCGATGAAGGTATTATTTTACATAATGCAAGCAGTCGAGGAGACTATTTTCTTGAGAATTGCAGTAGTAACCAAATCAAAAGAGGTATGGTAAATCTTAACCATCTCCTTCCAATACACCAACAAAGTAAATTTGGTGAGGTTGCAGATGTTGATAAGGGTGTTCAAGAATTTAAAAATGAGCGATTTAGAGTCCATGAGTGACTTATTTACCTGAACAATAGGTATCATCAACCAGATGAGGTTGAATGACAAAAATTTTGAGAACAAGATAAATATGGAGAAAATACTGAGAATCCTATCAGCAAGGTTTGAATTTGTGGTGATAGTGATTGAAGAATCAAGGGATATAACAAACCTCTTAGTTTATGAGCTCATGGGTTCTCTACAAACACATGAGCATAGGCTTAACTGGTCATATCAGTCCTCACTAGAACAAGCATTTAAGTTGTAGGTATCATTTTGAGATAGTAGCAGACGAGAAGAATCCCATCAAGCTGCATCAAGTTATTAAGGAGGAAGGGGATAAAATAATAGAGTCAAGCATGGAAGATACCACAAGAGAGGAGGAATGTCAAATCCCAATGAAGGAGAGACCAAATACAACTTCCATCAAGCAGGAGGAAGAGGCAACAACAAAAATCAACAAGGAGGATCAAATTAGAGGTATGATAAATCAAAGATCCAATATTATTACTACAAGAAATTTGGTCATTTTAGCTATGAATGTAGAAGTAATTTGGTCAAAGAATAGAAGAAAAAAATCCACTATACGATTGAAAATGAAAATTTAGAAAGTAGATATGTATGTGGGATTATGATATTAACTTGCAATACTGATGAAGAGAGCCAAAATAATACTTGATATCTTGATAGTGGGTGCAGTAACCACATGTATGGGAATAGATAAATGTTATCACATTTAGATGAAACCATTAAATTCGATGTGAATATGGGAATTAATAGCAAGGTATCTATCATGGGCAAAGGGAATATTATAATCTGCACCAAGAAATGTGAAAGAAGGCACATACCTAATATGTATTATGTTCCTAGGTTGAAACATAATTTACTAAGCGTTAAACAACTTGTATAGAAGGGGCAAATTGTGCAATTTCAAAATGGAGCCTATATTATTATTGTTGGTCACTGAATTTTCATCAAGTTTTACTTGATACTGCAATCGTCTATCTTCCAATTTTTTTTCTAGGCTTGCACCCAATAGTCACAGCTCAACACTCAACATTGGATGGACCAAAAACTACTTCAATCCAACCTCTAGAGTAGGTTGGTTCCTTTTCAACTTAGTAAGATTTGGAACTACATTTTGTGCCATGTTTCCAAGTGTAGCTCCTATTGGAGGTACTATTGGATTGACTGTAGGATTCTCCTCAGGAGGATTTTCTTTTGAATGAAAATCTTGATTTAAATTCCTTATAATAGTAGACCCTCTATAAGGTAGCTCATAGTAGAAAAAAGAGTTTGGGTTATTCCTCTTGAATTACCTGGTATACATGAAAAACTATGGTCTATAGGGATAATTTTTTCTAGGTTTAAATACCAGGGAGTCACCAGGTGAATTTTCTAGTCACCGCTTAGCAAGGTCAAGACAATTCATCAAATCTTGATTCCTTCGGGTAAAGATAAAACAATAAAGAATGTGATGGGTTTTAGTATTTCCTACAAATAGGTCCCATCGGGCATACCAAAAACTATTGGGCACTAAATTATCATCAAGTTGTACTTGATACTGCAATTGTCTATCTTCCAATTTCTTGTCTAAGCTTGCACCCAATAGTCACGGTTCAACACTCAACTTTGGATGGACCAAAAACTACTTCAATCCAACCTCCATAGTAGGGCTAGTTCCCTATCAACTTAGTAATATGTTGACTCAATTAAGCTCAATAAGAGTTTGAGGAATAGGGTTAGAAAAATGTTAAGGGTTAAATAAATATGCATTAATAGTGGTCATATAGGCTAACAACATAGGCATACACAAGAAAACCTCTACAAACTACTTCCAGTGTCTCACACTCAGGATTAGTAGCACCCAAAGCCATGAAATATTCATATAATAAAGCATAAACAAAAATATGTTCCAAGAAGCAATTCCAATATCCAATATATTGAGAATCTAATTTAGCAGAATAGATCAATAATCAGACTTTACAGAAATAAAACTACTACCAACACATATCTAACTATGAACAAATTTCAACAACTTTAACAACTAGTAATCCAATGCAAATGGAATGAACTAACTGTTACAACATTGACATAAATGCAATTCACAACTTTGAATCTCTTACTGAAATATATCAAAGATAACAAATATCAAGTAAAAAATTTGAGTAATACTCCTTCCATTAATTTGAAAAAAATATTTACATAGTAGGGCAAGAAAACGCATTAGAATCAACCCTAAAAATTGAGGGTTCGACCTCTATTTATAGTTTACAATGAAAAGAATTTAAGGAGACATTACAAGAATTTAAAATTTGATAGATCATTAGAGAGCTATGCTATAATTATCTCATTCACTCATTGAGTCCAAGAAATCTATCAGAAGTAATCCACCATGGCAGCTCGGCTCTACAAATTGTTGGTTCAATGATGGTAGTTGAGCCTTAAACTATTATAAACTAAATCTGGACCATTCACTGTTCTTTACAACTCCATTCCACCACAGATATGAAACCACTCTAGTTCTTAGTTCTTGAAAACCCTTTGACACTTCACCTTCCTACCTCAAACAGACTGTTCTTTGATCCACCAAGAATCTGACTTTATATGTTATAACAATGTTAGCAAAATCTCTATTGTTGATGCTCTTAGTGGACGACTATGATTAAATCTCAAAAATTCTCTACAAACCAATGAGGGAGAAAAAAATACCATTCTTCTCTAAATTAATGTTGACATCATCTTGGATAGCTTCGGCCAGTGGAATCGAGTTCCAGTGAGAAATACATTGATTTGTGAGCAGAATAAAGTTTGTCGTCAATCTACTCACTTAGCCTTCAAAATGTTACACTTCTTTCTCACGTTTGTGGCATAAAATAAAAGTTGGAATCTACTCAAAAAATATGTTGATGTTAGGTCTGACTCATTTTGACTATGGAATTGCTAATCCACTCTGCAAGCAATACAAATGACCTTTGTGCTATTTTGCTACCTTTACTTACTTTCAAATGCTTCTGACCTTCTTGTCACCATTTCGCTCCACATTAGTCTTGGAACTCAGTGAAATGCATCTTATCAAAACTTAGTCACTAGAGTGCATGAAATAGAGAAGAATCGCTAGTCCACACTTTATATCATGGTGACATTATCAAAGTTCAAAAGATTACATATTGGGAACCTTGCATGAATTCGCTAAAAAATACACTAAGCCTTGGGCATAATAGAAAATTTGTCGATTTTTATGAAAAAAATACTGTGTTGAACAGAATGAAACCTCCTGCAAGGATCCGCTCAAAAATACTCTATATGCTTAGCAAATTTGAGATTTTACCTACCTTAGAATAAATTTTCAAAGTTTTCTAAGGATGTGGCCATTTTGGACCTACATTTTGGTGCCTCCCAAGTGGATTTGCTCGCAAATCCATCAAACTCAGAGTCTTATCCATTGGGCATTAGGAGTAAAAAAATTGCAATCTTCAAACAATGCTTCAAAGAATAATTTCCATATGATCACTACCCTTTGAAAAAAATTGTGAATTCACCTAGAGGGTAACGGTTCATATCGAGATCATGCTAGAAATACAAATATCTCCGCTACTCCTTCAATAACTGCACCAATGCTTTAAACAAAACATAAAGCAATGTTCTCTTTATAAAGCCTTTTCAAAACAAATGATATGAATGCCTTCACAAAAAAAATTGTTGTTCTCTGCATGAACCTGGACTCATGATTTTATTATTGCCTTATAACAATGTCAGAGTAAAAACAAATCAAACAAAATATAAAAATTCGGCATGGCTACAAAAATGTACAAAACAAAAGATTTGATATGGTGACATTATCAAAGTTCTTTACTTCCTTTCTAGGAGATTTCTCTATCTATTTTTGGTTGGTGACTATTTTTTCAAGATTTTCTATTATCCACTCTAGCTTTTCCACTTTTTCTTTGTATATATCACCCTTGACATAAAAAGTATCCAAGTGAGCCTTAGCTATCACCAACTTATCTTCAATAGGTAACTGCTCAATGTCTTCTATGTATTCTTCTAGATGGTAGTCTTGAGTAGTCATTTAAGTCTCAAGCTTACTTACTAGAGGAATGATGGATTTGGATGTCCTCTTCCTAGAAACTGGATCAAAAAATATGGTTCTTATCTTCATAGCCATCCTCTTTGAAGGTTTGGATAGTTTCTCTGCCCAAAAATATTTAATATTTTGTGTAGTTTCCTTCTCCTTTGCAAATTTGATACTATAGGATAACTCATATGAGGAGGAGGAGAGGATATAAGGTAGGTGAGAGTAGATTCATAAGCTGATAATGGCTTGGTAGAAGTGACTACAGTGGAATTTGTGACTACCATTGTTGTTGCAATTGGTAAAATCATGGAAACTACAGTAAAACTCACAGAAGGGTGAGTGGGTGCAGATGAAATAGCTTACTTTTCAAATGATGGAGGAGGTTGCAATGGCAAATATGGGATTATGGGAGATGATGAAGGAATTTTAGATGATGAAGAAGGAATTTTAGGTGACTTTGGAGGAGATGGGTTGGTTTGATCCTCAATATTTACTGGTGAAATAGGTGGTGAACTATGAGGGGGAGAGGGCGATTTTGTTACAACTTCTTGATTATAAGGGGAAGGAATTTTCTATGGGGAAAGAGGAGGAGATTGAGAAGAGGGAATAGAGACCATACCTTCACCTACAAATGTAGGGTGTTCTAGAGCTACCTCTGTACTATGTTGTTGCACTGGTTGTACTTCTTATATAGCTAAAATAGGGGTTTTCTCAACAATTTTTTCCTTATCCCTCTTTTTCTTCTTACAAAATTCCTTCTGAGCTCTTTCCAGTGCCCTTTTGGCCTTTATTTTAAAAACTTGCAAGGCTATCAGTTTATCATTATTTGTGTCATCCCAATAAATATCTTCCTACAATTGTTCCTCCTACAATGTCTCTTTAGCAATAGGATTGAGCTCCATTATCATTGTAGTGGTGAAACTTATAGGTGTGGACACAAAGTTCTTATCTTTCTCATTCCAGTATATATCTATATTAGGGGGCTCTCCACCTAGGGCTAGGAATTTGGGCCTACTTTCTATCTGAATGACTTGTGTGCTAATGGCCCTCTCATCATAATAGTGCATTCTACTCATTAACTGTACCCCTTTTGGAAAATTCTCTAATTGTTCAGTTGAGGGCTCAAATGTTTTTAGAAATTCAGTAGCAGTTAATGGAGTACCAGCTCCTTCTTCTTGAGCTTCTTCTTGCAAAGGTGGGGATGGGGAATCTGACCCTGGTTGTGGCTTCTTATAAATTAGCACTATATTCTTTGGGTCTTTTGCTTTCCAAGTTGTGATATTCTTATCATATCTATCAGAAAAATCATTGTCAATTACTAGTCCAAACTTGGATTTCTCTTTACCAATTTCAACTCTCATCCTCCACCAGTCTACTATCTTGGCTTCATTCCATTTATTTTTACCCTCGACATCTCTTATGGTAGACTCTTGCCTTTTGATGGTTTTCATTCCATTTCATTTTATTCTCGACCTCTCTGATGGTAGACTCCTGCAACTGATGTTTTTCATTCTTATCTGAATCAAAATCAACTACCTACTCATAGAAATCTAACCATGGAGGAAGTTGTTCCATCTTGGCCACATTCCACTCTAAAGGAGCATTTTCCTTATTATTCTTGCCCTGTTCAAAATGAGGCCTTGAGTTTTTCTCAAATTTGTAGGCCTTCTCTCCATTCAGGGCTATGTTCCTCTTGTGGAATATATCATCCGGGTCATATCTCCATCTCTGGGGAATGTAGAACAGGCCCAACCTATCCAGATATTGGTCGATTTTTTCACCCTGGCCCTTTTTGGTGATGGTTATGTCATCAACACTATGGTAGGTCAACAAACATCTTCTCTTCCTTCTAGAGCCATAGTTCATATTTATAAATTTTGCTTGCCTCAAATATTCTAGGGCTAATAATCTATCTATAACAAAATGAGGCAGCAGAAAAGGCTTACCAGTGAAGTCGTATAGTCTAATGACTGTGCCTTCTATAAGGATGTACCAATATCCTTCTTCGACACCCTCTGTTCTTAACAATTTTTTGGCCAGCGGTGGTAGCCTAGGGCATTTCCCATACATTATCTTCAGTGCTGGCCCTAAAAATTCCAAGTTAAATCTATAAATAGACTCAGTGCTCCTCAAATGAGAAGTCCAATAGTATACAGGAATAGGGTCTCCCTGATCATTCTTTTCCTTGACCGGAATCCAGGGCATCATTTTCCTTACAATAGCAAAGAACATCCAAACCAGACTTGAGCAATGTCGGAAAGAGGGTGCATCAAAATTCCTTTTCATTCTTACTAATTGCTCATGTATTATTTTAGCTAGGAAAGCTAGCCAGTCAAATTAAATGGCCTTAATACCCTTTTTCTCTAGTTTTAGCTCATACATTCTCTCATTAGAAATACAGTATGCAGTGGCTATTTTCCAATCAGTCACGAGTCGATCAGAATCCAAACCCTCCAAACAAGCTAGCATGGAATAGAGCTCTGGGTTAGAAAATTGGTCAATGGGTATTGGGACTTTAGGCATCTCATCTTCCTCTTTTATCCTTCTAAATTGGAAGTGAAGCCATCTTTCCATGACTTCCTTTTCTTTCAAAGCCATTAATGAAGCATAAACCCTAGCTTGTTCTGCTATATCAAATTGTTTAGACTCTAAGGGTGGGCTCACCCCTACAACAAACAAATCATGACAAAGCTCTTTGGTAATGGTGAATAGTGGTATGCCATTAGGATTTTTCATTGTCCTCTTCTCAGGGTCATAAAATTTAATCATTGCAAAAACTAACTCAGGGCAATGGTGAACAAAATCACAGATGTAAGAAAATAAGAAGGATTTTATAGCAATGATACCTTGAGGTCGAATTGGTCTCCCTTCAAAGTATCTAAATTCAAAATTACTTCTCAAGAAGGTCCTCCTTACTTGGGTCATTACCGTATCTACCAACCACCTTGTCTGGTTCACATGGCCATCTAGCTCTACCTCTCTTTTTGGTACTTCTGTTAGTGCTTTCTTAGGAGCCATTTTCACAAGCAATCTTCAGAATGTTCTCTCTGGATTTTGTAGATAATGCTCAGCTATTATTATGTTATTTCCACTTGGTAGATGCTGCTCTTGATGAATGAATGCATTCTACATTTTTTGAGCACTTTTAATTTCCCATGCATGCACACCTTCCACCATTAATGTGGCCACTATGAGAACTATCCATTTTGCATGCTTTTCAAATTGAAATTATGCATCTCGGTGGCTTGGAGATGTTATACTACTTTTGATTGGCTAAAACTCAAGCACTTTTATACACTCATAGTGGTGTCACTCATATTTTTATTTTCCTTTGGAGTGGCATGGGAAGCTTGCGTATTAATTTGTGAATATTTGTCCTTTTGGAAGCGATGTGATGCAATATTTGGTTTTCGCTCAAAAATGGTCATGAACTTCGATGGATTGGAACTCTTGCCATGATCCACTGCCACTTAGTCTCTTTTAAGAGTGTATTGGGGATCATGCATCATTCTGCTGTCACCTTAGTGCATTTGAGGGAGGAATGAAAACTTGCTACCTTTTTTCTAACACTTAGCTTATTTTTTGCAACCTTTTCACTTTATATATTTTTTAGCATTTTATCAAAAAATGAAAACTTGAAATAAAATAGAAATGATATGATACAAAGTATGTACATATGTTACAATGAGCTACATTTCAATAAAAATAGAGTTTAAGGTGAAAACCATTGACCGGAATTGGTTGTATGTTTCCCTCAAGATCTTCAAGCTGGAAAACATTGGTCTCTTTAACTTCTACTATCTTGAAAGGGCCATCCCAGAAGGAGTCAAACTTCTGATGATGTCCTAGTTTAGCTCTTTCAACATTCCACTTGAGTACAGAATCTCCAACTTGGAATTTCCTGAACCTTGCCTTCTTGTCAAACCATGCCTTGATATCAACTGAATACTTTTGAAAATCCTCATATGCCTGAGTTCTTTTCTCTTCTAACTATAGCAAGTGTGTCAACCTTGTTTCCACTGGATTTTTCTTAGATTCCTCTTCTGTGTTTATCATCTTGAGTGCTGGAATCTCCAAATGAACAGGTAACACTACCTCTTTGCCATATACTAAGGCATAAGGGGAGGTCTTGATGGACTTTTTAATAGTGATTCTGTCTACCCATAGAGCTTGCTCCAGCAATAGGTGCCAACTTCTCTTATTACCCTCTAGTGATCTTCTCAAAATCCTCAACAGATTCTTGTTAGTTGATTTTGCAAGTCCATTTCCTTGGGGGTAGTAGTTTGAAGTATTCTTTATGGTAATGCCATACTTGCTGGTAAACTCAATATATTTGGCTCCTATGAATGTTGGTCCATTATCGCTCACCAAAGATTTTAGAACACCAAACCTTGTAATCAAGCTTTCCATAAAATTTATCACCACTTCTTGGTCTGATTTCTTTGTAGGAATAGCTTCTACCCATCTGGTGAGGTAGTCTATAGCAGTCAAAATGTACTTGTGCTCAGCTGAGGAATGTGGATTGATAACTCCTATGAAGTCCAAACCCCATTGCTGAAAGGGTTCTTCCACTTGAATTGGCTTAAGGGGGAATGATGCATTCCTTGTTCTTCCCACATGCCATTGGCATTTATCATAGGCTCTAGTGACTTTGAAGGTGTCAACAAATATGGTAGGCCAGTAATAGCCTACCCTGATAATTTTCAATGTTGTTACTCTTCCTGAGAAGTGTCCTCTGGATAGTCCTCCATGGAACTCCTCTATGACCTTTTGTTGTTGATCATATTTTAAGCATCTAAGGAGAACTCCATCAAGGTTTCTTTTGTACAGACCTTCTGGAAATAAGACATACTTCAAAGCCTGAAGTCTATATCTCCTCCTCTATGATGGGTTAATATTAGGAGGACATACCCTAGTCTGAAAGTACTTAGTCATCTGATCTACCTAGTCTGATTCACCTGCATCTAATTCTTCAATCTGATCATCTATTGTTGACTGACAAGCTATCACTTCTGTTGAAATTGTTGCTTCTATCAGACCTTGGCATAGGGCTCTACCTCTTACCAGCTTGGTAGGATGGATTTCCACATCATATTCTTGGATCTTAGTAATCCAACCAGCTCTCTTATCTCCTAGTTCTCCTTGTAAAATAAATCTTCTTACATCCGGATGAACCACATAAACTAGGGTCTTGCTTTGAACCAAGTATTACCTAAATTTTTCAATGATTTCATTACTAAAAATACTTGTTTCTCAATGAAATTATACTTAACCTGATATTCATGAAGATTCTAGCTCCAAAATAATATGGGGTGCTCCTCTCCTTCATCATTCTTCTAGGTGAGCACTGAGGCATAGCTTTCCTCAGCTCCATAAGCATAAAGAATGAAGTCTTTGCTGAAGTCTAGATTGACTAGCACTAGAGCTATAGCAATGGATTGCTTGATGATTTCAAAGGCTTGCTTTCTTACCTCAGTCCATTTGAAATCTGCATTCTTCTTCAGCAGTTCAGATATAGGCTTCACCTTCTGAGCAAAGTTAGAGATGAATTTCCTGATAAAGTTTATCTGACCAAAGAAATACTACAAGGCTTTCTTGTTCACAAGTAGTGGAAGAGCAAGAATGGATTTGATTCTATCTGGATCAATGGCCATACCTTCTTTGGAGACCACATGGCCTAGAAACTTTCCCTCATGAACTACAAAAAATGACTTCTTAGGATTGAGGGAGATGCCAAATTCTCTGCACTTCTGGAAGACTTGTTCTAGGTGTGCCAAGTGGTCTTGCTTGTTGTGGGAAAACACAGTCATGTCATCTAAATAGATTAGAATGACCTTGTTAATCAACTCCCCAAAAGCATAGTCCATTGCTCTCTAGAATGTGGCTCCTACATTAGATAGCCCAAAAGGTATTCTTTGATATGCAAAGGTTCCCCATTTTGTGGTGAATGTTGTCTTAAACTGATCTTCATTCTTCACCCAAATTTGGTTATATCCAGAGAAACCATCTAGCAGTGAGAACATTTCTGCTCCTACCATAATCTACAAGATTTGATCAATCTATGGGAGGGGGTAGTGGTCCTTTAGTGATGCTTGATTGAGATTTCTGAAATCTACACACAGGCGAATGTCACCATTCTTCTTCCTTACAGGTACCAAGTTGGCTACCCAGGTTGAATGTTTGATTGGATAAATGATCTTAGCCTTTAGCAACTTCAATAGTTCTTCTCTCATTATGGCTTTGATCCTAGGATTCATAGGCCTCTATTTCTACCTGAATGGTTTTGCATTAGGCTCTAGCTCAATTGTGTGTTGGATGACCCTTCTTGTCATATACTTTGAGGTCCTCATATGACCAAGCTACAATGTCTTGGTACTTTAGGCATAAAGCTTTGATATCCTCCTCTTCTTCTAGAGAACATCGGATTCCAACCTTGAGCTTCTTTTCTTTTTCAATTTCAACTTCTTTATAGATTTTCTCATTGATTTCCATGGATCTGATATTTTTCCTATCTTCATTGTCAAACAGGCTCTCTAGAGTAACCAAACCTCTAGGTATGTGATTGTTCTTGAGTTGAATGACATCCTGTTGATCAATATCCTCTAGATTTTCCTCTTGAACAGTGGATAAATAGGCTTCTCTCACCAGAAAATCAATGATTTGTTCATCACTTTCAAAGACCTACCAAAAAATATGCTTATATGGCACTGCAGGCCTGAAAATCATTTTGATCCCTTTGTCTTTCTTAACTCCTATGTCTGCAGAAGGGTTGAAGTTAGCTCCCCTTACTACTAAGGAATCTACCAAGGTATTCTTTCCTCTAGAAATAAAATTTATGTTTAGGGCATCAAAGGATTCCATCAAATCCCATACCCTATTTCTATATGCTTTCAGGTAATGATGCTTACTGTTGCACCTTTCCCTTACCTGATTTACAATCAATTTAGAGTCACCATATATGTTTAAGATCTTGATGCCCATGCTTTCAGCTTGCATCAGTCCAAGGCATAGAGCCTCGTATTCAGTAGCATTGTTAGTGCATGACCATGTTAGCCTATAGGCGAAACTCTTTGTCCCTTCTGATTGGGACTATAATACTACACCAACACCAGCACCATTTCTACATCTGGCACCATCAAAGTGCATGGTCCATACTTCTATTTCTCTCAAGGACTGGTTAGATATAGCAAGAACTCTTTTCTCTGTCTCTATAGAAATATTGTATGTGCCCATACCTATCCCAAATTGACTATAATCCTCCCTGAAAGGTAGTTCATCTTCAATTTCCAACTCTTCAAAGTTATCCACAAATTCAAATTCCTCTAGAGGAGTGAGATTGCACATATCCTCTTCAATTTTTTCAATGTGGTAAGACACAGGCTTCTCAGGTGTTATTCTTATCCTCTTTCCTTTGAAAGGAATAACCATGTTGGAATAGTCCATATACATGCATCCACCCAACTTTGCAGTGAATTCTCTTGAAAGGCATAAGCCAAAATAAGGCTCTAGATCCACCACCACTATTTCTTGTACTATAGTTACCTCGGGTGCTCTATGTAGCCTCATCAAGACATCTTTTATCACTCCCACTATCTTCATAGGTGTCCCATCTAACTACAAGACTCTAGGGTAGGATCTGGTATATTCCATACCCATCTCCTCACAAACTACTTTAGGCATAACTATAGTAGATGCCCTTGAGTCAATCATACAATTTATAACAACCCAACCTTCCATCCTTAGAGAGATATAAAAAGGAGGGGGTTTATTATTTAAAATGGTAAGGGATATTTCTTTCTTTTTAGAGGGTATACTGAGGATTGTGGTGGCCTACTTTTCCTACGAATATTTGTTCAGAGAAGCTTTTAGTAGGTCTATTTGGCCAAGAATGAAGAGAGTATCATATAGACTAGCTTTGGATGGTATCTTCTTCATTTCCTCCATAATATTGTATTCAGATTTGGCAGAGGTAGGTCTCTCAGGCCTTCTTTCTAGCTCACCATATTTTCTCTTATACTATTGAGTGGCCTCAATTCTCTACCTTTTGGTAATGGAAGGGAACCTAAGCCTCTCTTGGGCTTCATTCTTGGACCTCATTCTATCTCCTTCAGTTTCTTTCTCAAATCTCTTGGGAATACTGACTTCTTTTTCTTTGGCCTGGGGGATAGGGAAAGTATCACTACTTTGGGAAGGTGGATCCTTCTTCTTCTGAGAGGGGACCTAAAATTGACCCATATTCTATGGATCAACTTGCAGTGTTTTCTTGCCTGACCTTGTCATGACAACAATAGGTCCATCCTCATCAAGATCTTTTCCAACCATGATTTGCTCTGGTTGCCAGAGCATATTCACTCTTCCTTTATGATTTCTTTCTGCTTTCTCCATAGCCTATTGTACATGGTGTTGGTACATAACACAAGATTGTGAATCATGAGGATCATTGCACACTAAACACCATACATTCACTAGACTTATTTTTGAAGAACACTCAGGCTCTTCATATACTGCATTTACTCTAACCCTAGTACTATTTCTAGGACCAGGTCTTTGATATTTATTCACATAAGGAAATCTCCTTTGTTGAGACCTCTCCATATCTCTCTTCTCCATTGAATTCATCTTGTTGCTAAGAGTTTTCAAAGTATTATGGATATCAAGGATGATAGAAGATTCTTGAGGAATCTGAGAAGGAAGTGGAGGGAAAGGAGCTACAATAGATGGTGCTTTTGACTGAGGAATGGGAGTCATCTATGGGAATGGAGATGACAAAGGAGGAGGGTCCATATAATATGAAGTAGTAGTTTGACTTTGGACATTAGTGGTTTCCAAATTGTAGGGCAACACAACTTTTGGAGGTAATCTTCCCACATTAATAAGGATATTTTTTGCATGAACAACTACATTATAGACCTATGGAAAGGTCTCCACCCTAGATTATTGGGTTTGTAGGCCTAAATATGATCCAAGGGCTCTGATATAATACATGTAAGCAAGGCTTGCAGCTGGTCTAGTTGTAGGGGAATTCTCTTCCAGGTCCTACTGAACCTCAAATTGAAATCTGAAATAGTTTCTTGTTGATGTTTTTGCATAGATGTGAACTAATTAAGGAGGGAAAAAGGATCAATAGATTCATTAAATTCCTCCACAAAGGGCTCATCCAATGCTTCCCATGAGGTAATGGTATTGTCCTCAAGGGTCCTAAACCAATGCAAAATATTTCCTCTAAAATACAGGGCTAGGATTCTGACAATAACATCTTCATTTTTTATATTGTGTATTGTTGCCAGATTCAGAATATCTTGGCAGTGCTCATATGCAATTTTACCAGATCCATCATAGGTGGGAATGGCCTTAGACACAGCTTGGGGAATGTCATGCATTTGGGCTAGTCTAAGGGGGCCAACTGTGTTCCAGTTGGGGTACTTCTGCAAGGGCTGATTTGGAACTATATTTTGTGCCATGTTTCTAGGTGTAGCTCCTATTGGAGGTGCTGTTGGATTAACTGTAGGATTCTCCTCAAGAGGATTTTCTTCTGAATGAAAATCTTGATTCAAATTCCTTATAATAGTAGACCCTCTATAAGGTAGCTCATAGTAGAAAAAGGAGTTTGGGTTATTCCTCTTGAATGACCTAGTATACATGAAAAACTATGATCTATAGGGATAATTTTTTTTGGGTTTACAGACCAGGGAGTCACCAGGTGAATTTTTTAATCACCACTTAGCAAGGTCAAGACAATTCACCAAATCTTGATTCCTTTAGGTAAAGATAAAACAATAAAGCATATGATGGGTTTTAGTGTTTCTTGCAAACAGGTCCCACCGAGCATGCCAAAAACTATTGGGCACTAAATTGTCATCAAGTTTTACTTGATACTACAACTATCTATCTTCCAATTTTCTATCCAGGCTTGCACCCGATAGTCACAGCTCAACACTCAACATTGGATGGACCAAAGACTACTTCAATCCAACCTCTAGAGTAGGTTGGTTCCTTGTCAACTTAGTAAGATGTTGACTCAATTAAGCTCAATAAGGGTTTGAGGAATAGGGTTAGAAAAAGGTTTAGGGTTAAAGAAATATGCATTAACAGTGGTTGGATAGGGCTAACAACATAGGCATCCATAGGAAAACCTCTAACAAACTACTTCTAGTGTCCCACACTCAGGATTAGCAGCACCCAAAACCATGAAATCTTCATATAATAAAGCATAAACAGAGATATGTTCCAAGAAGCAATTCCAATATCCAATATATTGATAATCCAATTTAGTAGAATAGATCAATAATCAAACTTTGCAGAAATAAACTTCCTACCAACATAGATCTAACTATGAATATATTTCAACTACCTTAACAACTAGTAATCCAATGCAAATGGAATGAACTAACCATTACAACATTGACAAAAATGCAATTCATAGCTTCGAACCTCTTAAATGAAAGATATCAAAGATAACAAGTCTCAAGTCAAAAATCTGAGTAATGCTCCTTCCATTAGTTTGCAAAAAATATTTACATAGTAGGGCAAGCAAACGCACTAGAGCTGACCCTAAAAATCGAGGGTTCGACCTCTATTTATAGTTTACAATGAAAATAATTCAAGGAGACATTACAAGAATTTAAAATTTGACAGATCAGCAGAGAGCTACGTTGGCATTATCTCATTCACTCGTTGAGTCTAAGAAATCCATTGGAAGTCATCTACCATGGTAGCTCAGCTCTACAACTTGCTGGTTCGATGATGGTAGTTGAGCCTCAAGCCATTATAAACTAGATCTGGACCATTCATTATTCTTTAGAACTCCATTCCATTGTAGATCTACAACTACTCTGGTTCTTGGTTCTTGAAAACCCTTGGATGCTTCACCTTCCTACCTTGAACTAACTATTCTTCAATCCACCAAGAATCTACCTTTATATGCTTCATAAAAATGTTAGCAAAATATCTATCATTGATGCTCTTAGTGGATGACTATGATTAAATCTTAGAAATGCTTTGCAAACTAGTGAGGAAGAAACAAAATGCCATTTCACTCAAAATTAATGTTGATGTCATCTTGGATAGCTTCAACCAATGGAATCGAGTTTCGGTGAGAAATACACTGAGTTGCGAGTGGAATCAAGTCTGTCATCAATCCGCTCACTTAGCCTTCAAAACATCTAACTTCTTTCTCACATCGATGACTAAAAAAAAGTTGCAATCCACTCAAAAAATATGCTAACATCAGCTCTGACTCGGTTTGACTACAAAATCGCCAATCCGCTCCGAAAGTAATGCAAATGACCTTTGTGCTATTCCGCTACCTTTACTTCCTTTCAAACACTTCTGACCTTCTTGTCATAATTCCACTCAAAATTAGTCTTGGAACTCAGCGGAATGCATATTCTCAACACTTAGTCGTTGGAGTGCACAAAATAGAGGAATATTCAATCCACACTTTATATCGTGTTGACATCATCAAAGTTCAAAAGAATTATGGATTGGGAACCTCACATGAATCCACTGCCAAATACACTAAGCCTCAGGTGGAATAGAAACTTTGCTGATGTTTGCAAAAAAAGACTAAGTGTTGAGCGGAATGAAACCTCTTGTGTGGATCCGCTCCAAAATACTCTATATCCTCAATGGATTGGAGATTTTCCATGCCTTAGAATAAATTTTCAAATTTTTCTAAGGATGTGGCCATTTTGGGCCTACAATTAGAGACAAAGAGAATGATCTCATAGCAAATATGGCCATGACAAAGAACAAGATGTTTTCCCTACAAATTCAAAATGAACTGCTACTTTCATTTAGTGTAATTGTGAAAGATGCTACATGGTTGTGGCATCTCAGATACGATCACTTGAGTGTTAGTGGCCTAAACATGCTACACAAGAAATATATGGTGAAGGTATTACCTCTTATTGAGCAACCAAAACAAGCATGTGAAGGTTGTCTAGTCGAAAAGCAACACAAAGATGCATTCCCTAAGGGATAGTCATGGAGAGCTTCATAGCCATTGGAGCTAGTGCATTCAAATATTTGTAGGCCTATGCAAACCAGCTCATTTTCCAACAATAAATACTTCCTAATTTTCATAGATGACTTCAGTCGAAGGACATGGGTATATCCCTTCAGACAAAATTTAAAATCTTTTGACAAATTCAAGGAGTTCAAAGCTTTTGTTGAAAAACAAAATGGCTATTATGTGAAGACTATCAGAATATATGGAGGAGGTGAATACATCTCCAATGAATTCCATAATTTATATAAATCAAATGGAATCAAAAGGTAGTTCACATCCAGATACACACCACAAAAAATTAGTTTTGCAAAGAGGAAAAACATAACCATAATGGAGATGGCATGAAGCATGCTGAAGGTAAAGGGTTTGTCGCATGATTTTTAGGTAGAAGCTATAATTTGCATAGTTTATTTTATGAATAGGTGTCCCATGAAGATTCTAAAGGACAATATCTCTCAGGAGGTAGGGAGCAACTAGAAGCCGAATGTGGCTCATTTAAGAGTTTTTGGGTGCATAGAATATGCACACATTCCAAATGAGAAGAGAGAGAAGTTATATGATAAAGTAAAAAAATGCATCTTCACTAGGTATAGTGAAGAATCAAAGGCTTATAGTTTGTATAACCTTGTATAAAATAAATTGATTATAAGCCAAGATGTGAAGTTCATGGAAGATGAAGCTTGGAACTGGAAATCCAAGACTGGCCAACAAGAGCCAGCAATCATTGACTTTGAGGACTTGGAAAAAAATAGAGTGCATCCACTTGTAGCTTCAAGTAGTAATATTGGTGCCAAAAACAACATTGCCTCATCATCACGATTGCCCCCACTTGCAAGAATTATTCCCAACTTGAAGACATCGTCAAAGATAAGGAGCTTGCAAGATATATATAAGGTAACTATAAATGAAATTGAAGAAACAAGACATTTTTATTTTTATTTATTTTTGGAGTGCGATCCAATTTCATTTGAAGATGCATTTAAGAATAGAAAGTGGGTGAAAATAATGGATGGTGAGATAGAATCCATAAAGAAAAATAAAACCTAGGAATTAATGGATCTTCCAGCAGGGAAGAAGACCATTGGAGTGAAATGGGTATACAAAACTAATTTTAATTCCCAAGGTGAAGTTGATAGGCATAAGGCTAGAGTGGTTGTAAAAGGCTGCAAGTAGAAGTTAGAGATTGACTATCATGAGGTATATACACTTGTAGCCAAACTTGACACAATTAGAATGATTTTGGTATTGGAAACTCAGAAAGGTTGGAATGTTTACCAGATGGATGTCAAGTCTACCTTCCTCAATGGAGTGTTGGAATAATAGGTCTACATAGACCAGCCACTTGACTATGGTTTGGAAGGGCAAGAATGCAAGGTCCTAAAATTGAAGAAAGCCTTGTATGGGTTGAAGTCAAGCACCCAGGGATTTGTATAGCCGCATTGATGCATATTTTTAGGAGAATGGGTTCATAAAATTCCCATATGAGCACACTATCTACATGAGGAAAAATGAATAGGGAGAGGTGATCATTGTCTACTTGTATGTAGATGATCTAATTTACTTAGAAATAGCAATATGTTGTTTGAGAAGTTTAGACATGCCATGAAGAAGGAGTTTGAGATGACAAATTTAGGCCTGATGAAATATTTTATTGGTGTTGTGGTTGATCCACAACACACCCCAAAATTGGGGACCCACCTTTTTGCAGGCTTGCAGAGAAGAATCTCGGTGACCCAGATGCTAAAATTGAAGAAAATAGAAAAAATGCCTAAGCATTGAAAAGTGTCACGAAATCGCGACATGTCGCGAAATCGCGACTTGTCGCGCCATCGCTGCCGAAACAGGGAAGTTGTCGCGAAATCGCGACATGTAGCTCCATCGCTGCAGAAGAGGAGAGAGAAGAAAAGAAATGTTGTCGCGAAATCGTGACATGTCGCTGAGAAGAAAAGAAATGGTGTCGCGAAATCGCGACATGCCGTTGAGAAGAAAAGAAATGGTGTCGCGAAATCGCGACATGCCGTTGGAAGAGGAAGAAAATGGTCACGATTTCGTGACGTGTTTTGCCGAAGCGTACGGATGATGAAAAGTGTCACGATTTCACGACGTGTTTTGGCAAGGTGTACGAAGAAAAACGTCGCGATATCGCGACAGGAAGCAGCTAAAGGACTCGAAGAGGAAAGACGTCGCGATTTCGAACGATTGCAAGAAAGGTGTACGAAGAAATGGTCAGAATTCAGTGACGTGTTTTAGCAAATTGTACGACAAGGGAGATTGTCGGAAACAAAGAGAAAATGAAGACCAAAAAATGGTCACGATTTCGCGACGTGTTTCAGGGAGGCGTAGAAAGAGAAAGCGGTAGCGATATCGCAACAGAAAGCTGCATGAAGGTCTGAAGGTGAGAAACGTCGCGATATCGCGACAGGTTTTGCCAAGGCGTACGAAAAAAAATGGTCACGATTTCACGACGTGTTTCGGGGAAGCGTACGAAAAGAGAAAGCAGTAGCGATATCATGACAGTTTGTTGAAAGAAGGCAAGAGAGTGATAGTGGTCACGATTTCATGACATAAAATTGCCAAAGAGGTCCGAGAGAAAATGGTCGCGATTTCACGACGTTTTTGGAAAGACGAGAAAAGTTACGAATTCGATCGGTTATTGACAAAGATGGAAAGGAAGAAAATGGTAGCGATATCGCTACAATTTGGAAGAGAGCCAAAGTAAAAGTGGTAGCGATATCGCTACCATTCATGGAAGGAAGACTCAGAATAGAAACGGTCGCGATATCGCGACAAGATGCTGCCAAGGATGTACGGCCGGGAAGAATGTAGCGATATCGCGACATGTCGCGATTTCGCTACATGTCGCGTTTTCGCGGCCGAGAAGGTGAGCAGGCGGCATGCGGTTTTTTGTCGGGTTTTTCGCAGAGTGGCGTTACAGGAGGCGCAGAGGGCGTGTGACACGTGGCATGCAGGTGTCAGGTATGCAGGGGCGTTACATGCAGCGAAGGATTTTGGCGTTTTGGCGTTAGACATGGGATAAAGACAAGGAAAAGGCAGGAATTCGAAGGGTCACATGCAGGAACATGAAACGAAGCGACCAAGGAGAATCGAAGAGCCACGCTAGACAGGATAAATCCAGAAGTGCAGATTGAAGGAAGGGTTGGAAATTGCCGATTGCAGAGTTGCAGAGACAAGAGCTTCGTGCTATTCTGGGCCTGCACTTGGGCAATTTCCTTCTTTTTGTTCTGGAATATTTTTGCCTGGAACATTCTTTGAATGTAATTGACATATCATTTAATACAAAATACAGAGTATTGGCATCTCATCGATGAGAAAGAAGGAGTCATTTTGTGCATGCATGATTTAATGCTTTATCTTTCATTCCAGATTTTTGAGGCTTTTAGGTGAAGTTTAATGCAAGTGTGCTTGGTTGCTTCATGCGAATGCCTAAGTCTGGAATTACAGTAGAAACCCTAGAGACCAGAACCTAATTTATTTGGATTGTGCGAGTTTGCGAGTTCATTAGATTAGGTTGCATGCATAAAACCTCGGTATCTTCGGTTTCATCAAATCGATGGCAGCATTTTCGACTCGTAGTTTAGTTTCTCTGCATTTACTTTTCTTTATTTTTCAAACCCTTGCTTTATTTTCTGCAATTTAATTACTCGTATCCAAATTAATAACTGAAAATCCTTCACAAAAATCCAAGATCAATGTATATTCATTCACTTTGAGTCCACTGTAAATTTAAATTAAATAAACCACCAGTGCCCCTTGTTAACATCCACTTGCAAACCCTAAGATATTCCTGGCATTTCATTTGAACAACATTATTTAAGCATAACAAGAACCTTGGAGAAAGTTATTTTCTTTGCAAGCAGAGGATTCTTGGACTCAGATCCTACCGGAGAGTGTGCTTTCACAACCGGGTGAAAACACCACTCAACAGATTGGCGCTAGAAGGAGGGCCGAATCGGTTTATCTATTTCAATTTTCATATCTGAATATTTTGTTTTTGATTTAATTCTGAAATTATTTACGGCTAAACTGCAACACTCGTTTTTGTGTTTGTTGCAGGTTTTCTTCGAACTAGCCGAGGGTTTCCTCAGGCAGGCTGGACCCACCACGCCGTATTGCGACCAGGTCTCAAACAACCGGAGAAACCATTTTTCACGACCTTACTGGTACTCCCAAGGGTAAAGCCAAGCAAGTCGTAAGCACTCCAGTAGCAAAAGGCCTGTTTTCTCCAGGAACGTCGAGTGGACCTACGCCAGTAATATCCGTTGCCCCTAGTGTGCCTATAGTTAGTAATATTTCTACTGCTATTGTAGGTCTGTCTACATCAATTCTGAGTCAAATGGCTCAAGCTCCAGCAGCTCCTTGGTATGGAGCTAACAATACTCCTTTGAATATTGCTGGGGATATCCATGAAATCCCCAAGAACATTGAAATATTTCTGCCTAAATACAAGCCAGATGGCCTAAGAACAAGTAGAAGAACATATCCAAGCCTATAGGGATGTTTTAATTAGGTTGCAAGTTCAGCATGAAGATGTAGCCTGTAGACTTTTCCCCATGAGCTTGGATCCAATAGCATATGAATGGTATATATGCTTGCCAACTGGTTCAATCACCTCTTGGACACAAATGGAAAATGCCTTTGTCAATCAATTTAGGTCACCCTTAGATCCCGCAACTATTTACAATCAGTTTATTACATGCAAACGGGGCCAAGGGGAACCAATCCGAATGTTTAATCAGAGATTCCAAAAGAACTATAACAGAGCAATTAGACATTTTGCCATCGATCCTGCAGTAGCTTTGCAGATATATTTTGGGGCATTGGACCCCATGACAGCTATGTTTGCAAGGCGTAATCCTCAGGTCACTACGCTGGCTTTGGCCTATAATGAAGCCATGACTATTGAGCAGCAATTGACACCGCAAGGCTACGGGTTTACCCAGATGCCTATGTTGGGACAGTGTGCTCCATATGGTCAAGTTCCCCAGGCAAATCAACTCATGGCACCACAAATGCCAAGTATGAACGCCTTCCCATATCAGCAGCCGTATCCACCAGCACCCACATATGCACCCATTCCAATCCAACCAATCACAACCATTCCACCTGTTCTTGCATTTTTGTAGAACAATCAATCAACTACGCAGGAAACTAGTCAAGTCAATCCTCAAGCCATAGTTCCTGTTCCGAATCCAATCCCGATTCAAGGTATCAATCCATATGGGAATCAAATTCCTCAGAACCCGACCCAAATGTGGAATCAAGACCCCATTAATTATGCGAATCCAATGGGGGTTAACAACAATGTGGTTCCACCGAAGGATGTCTTTTCGAAAGTCGAAGAGCTCAAGAAACTAGTGCATAAACTAAGTAATGACAGGGTTCAACAATAGAAGCATGAGTCCCGTGCCCCTCACCCAAGTCAGAATTTTAACAATAGAGGGAGGCACTGGAACACTAAGCCAAACAATGGGGGAGTTCCTGCTCCCATTGCTAATCAATTAGATGCTTCGCAGGCCCTAGCCAATCCAATTCTCTTTTGAATCTTTCAGATTTGGCATGGGAAAGAGGGTGCAGGTTACATAACACAAAAGAACACAATGAGAGGAATTGTCCTGAGATTGCTAGATACACTCATTGTCTTCAGGCACAAGTTGATGATTTGGAACTGGTATCAAATGAGGATCCATCGTATCAGCAAGATGAAAATATTATGGTGATGGAAACAGTATATCACCAAGAGGGTGAGAGCGAGGAGGAAGAAGACGAAGTTTTGGAACAGGAGGTGCAAGCTTTTCGAGATTTCAGAAAGGGGACTCATGGGTACCATTTGAGGAGTAAATCTAAAGCCCCTAAAACCTCATCAACACCTCCAAACAATTCTATTCTTCCTCCAGATACAAAGGCAAGTAACAACCCTCCCCCTCCACTCAGAAGAGAAATGTCTAATGACGTCCAGAAGACAGTCAAATTCGAAAAACCAAATTATGACGTAGTGGAGGATATGAAGAAGTCCAAATCTAGCCTTTCATTCCTGGACGCAGCTAAATTGCCTGGTCAAAAGGAGGCGTTGATAAGAGCTTTGAACTCACCTGATCCGATGTGGAAGGAAAAAAGAGCTGAATCCCATCTGATTTTGCGAAAGGAGAGAAGGGATGTCCCGCCATTCTTATTGACTCTCAGAATTGCGGGTAAGAACTTGCATAACTGTTTGGTGGACACAGGAGCCACGAGCAACCTCATGCCTACGGAGATATGTCAAATCGTTGGGTCTACAACCGGTTTCATCCAAATGCACGGTCTTGCAATTGGACCGTTCGGAGGTAAATGTAGTAGGGACCTTATATGATGTCAAGATTCAATTAAATTCTCAACCCAGGGTCCAGCAGGTTGTAGACATTTTGGTGGTTAACATCCCAAGTAGGTATGGAATGTTACTTGCGAGAGATTGGATGAAAACGCTGAATGGCTATTTTGCAACAGATTGCTCGCATATGTGGCTGCCATGGAAGGGCATTGCTAACCAAATCAGAGTGGAAAACGAACCGAGGCTTAAGGAGATTATAACGGATTTTAACAAGCCGAATGAGGTTCAGTTTTCTGAGCCAGACCTAGGGGTCTATGCTCTTGATGTTGAGAAAGCTGTTGATGAACTTAAAGAAGAAGTGTGTCATGGTGGTTCTTCTGAGGAAAAGGATTACACGTGGTTGCTCAAGTTTGATGGATCAAAGTCTAGACAGGGAGCAGGAGCTGGAGTCGAGCTCATTGGTCCAGGAGGTAAACCATTATTGGCTGCCTACAGACTGCAATTTCCTTGCACAAACAATGTGGCAGAATACGAAGCATTGATCTATGGTTTACGTCTAGCATTGAGCAAACATGTTAAATGCTTGAAGGTTTTGGGAGATTCTGAGTTGGTTGTCAAGCAAATCAAAGGACAATATACATGCCGCGACAAAATACTGAGCCTTTATAGGACTAGGGTTATGGACCTCATGGAGGAGTTTGATGCATTCAACATAGCCCTTATTTCTAGGAGAGGAAATCGAATAGCAGACTCTCTTGCAGTCACCGCGGGCATGTTAAACCCGGTGGATATAAAAAGATGTAAAAAGTTTTCCATTGAGCTGGTTCCTTGTCCATCAATACCTGATAATGTGAAGAATTTCCAGGTTTTTGAATGTGACAGGCACATCTTCAAGTTTGTCACAAACTCGGGTATTTTTGAAAATCGGGTGATCGATGAGGAACAAAGGTGGCAGGATGAAACAGAAGAAAGTGAAACTGCGTATCAATCCAACAAAATTCCTAAAGACGTGGTTTCATTAGAAAATATGTTCGACATGGAATGCAAGAACAAGAAAAGAAAAAGAGTCCCGCTCCCCAAAGATGCATGCGATTCAATTAATCTGGGGAGTGCAGACAATCCAAAGGAGGTGTACATAGCAAAGGCATGTACAGAGGAAGAAAGGAGCAATATAATACAGGCTTTGAAGCATTACATAGATTGTATTGCTTGGAACTACAATGAGCTGAAGACTTACAACCAGAACATTATCACGCATACCATCCCTTTGAAGCCAGACTCCAAGCCTTTTAGGCAAAGACAACGAGTTGTTAACCCGCTATTGGAGCCTTTGATCGAAAAGGAGGTTAAAATATTATTGGAAGCGAAAATCATTTTTCCTGTTAGGCACTCAACCTGGGTGGCCAACCTCGTTCCAAAGAAGAAAAAAGAGTGGAGAGATTAGGCTGTGCATAGATTTTCGAAATCTTAATAAAGCCTCTCAAAAAGATAATTATCCATTACCATCAATCGATGAAATTCTGCAAATGGTAAATGGATCTGAAATGATGTCCTTTCTCGATGGATATTCTGGGTACAACCAAGTTCTTATACATCCAGATGACAGGATGAAAACAACCTTCACTACCAAGTGGGGGACATTTGCATATAAGAGAATGTCGTTCGGACTGTTAAACGCTGGTGCAACTTTTCAACGCGCCATGGATTACGCATTCAAAGGGCTAATAGGCAAATGCATCATCGTGTATGTGGATGATATCCCAGTTTTCTCGAAGAAGAGAGAGGATCATGTTAAAGATTTGAAGAAAGTGCTTCAAAGATGCAGAGAACATGGAATTTCCTTAAATCCCAAAAAGTGCATTTTCGGAGTAACGAAAGGGAAATTGTTGGGTCACATCATTTCAAAAGAGGGCATATCCATCGACCCGTAAAGGATACAAGCTATCCAAAACCTACCTCTCCCGAGCAATAAAAAGAACCGAGATCTTTCTTTGGGCAAGTCAATTTTGTGAGGAAGTTTATCTCTAGCTTTGCTCGAGATAGCCAAACCTCCGAACCGGATGCTCAAGAAAGATGTGGATGTAAAATGGAACGAGGAAAGTAGAGTGGCTTTCCAGAATATCAAAGATGCCATTTCCAGAGCCCCTGTCCTTATAAGCCCAGATTACTCCAAGCCTTTTTATATTTACGCTTTTGCATCAGAACACTCCTTTGCGAGTGTATTAACCCAAAAAGGTGAGGATAGTGCCGAAAAACCCATTGCATTTTTAAGTGCCCCTCTGAAAGACGCTCAATTAAGGTATTCAATCCTTGATAAGCAAATGTACGCACTTTTTAAAACTGTGAAAAAATTTAGGCACTACATCGTGCACAACAGAATTATCGCCATCGTGCCCGATTCTGTTGTCAAGACCATGTTTTTACAGAATGAACTAGGTGAGAAGAGAGGAAAATGGATTTCAACCATCCAAGAATTTGATCTCGAAATCCAACCAATGAAACTAGTTCGAGGACAAGGACTGGCAAAGGCGATCGCAGAAAATAATCCGCAAATAACAGGTCAATGCTCAAATACAGAATACATGGCTAAGGACGACTGGTATGTTGATATTGTGCATTTTTTATTGACTGGTAAGTGTCCTTCTAATCTGAATTCAACACAGAGAAGAGCTTTAAGGCTTAAGTCTGTTAACTATCTAATAAAATCTGGTGTGCTTTACAGGAAGAATCATGAAGGCATCTACCTGAGGTGCTTGAACAAAGAAGAAGTTGCCAGGGTGTTGCAGGAATTTCATGGGAAACATGGAACTGGTCATGGTGCAGCCAATGCTACAACACATCAAATCCTGAGAGCAGGATACTACTGGCCACATATTTTCAAGGATGCGCATACCCATGTACGATCTTGTCACATCTGTCAAGTGGCTGCAAATAGAGAAAGAAATGCAGCCATGCCGTTGCAGCCTGTAGTCGAAATGAGACCATTTGCGCAGTGGGGACTAGATTTCATTGGGGTTATTAACCCAAATTCTTCTGATTCTCACAAATTCATTTTGACAGCTACAGACTATTGTACAAGGTGGACAGAGGCGATTCCTACTAAACATGCCACCACAGATGTTGTGATTAAATTTCTTGAGGATCAGATTATAACAAGATTTGGAATGCCCGACTCTATTGTCAGTGACAATGGTAAAGCTTTTATTTCTACACAATTTGCAGATTGGGCATATGATAACAAAGTGAGCTTAAAGTTTGCATCCAATTACTATCCTCAAGGAAATGGGTTGGCCGAGTCTTCAAATAAGAATTTGTTGAATACTATTAAGAAGTTGCTGGAAAAGAACCCTCGGGACTGGCACAGCCAACTAAAGTTTGCCCTTTGGGCAGATAGGACCAGAGTGAAAGAGTCCATAGGGAATACTCCCTATCATTTGGTCTATGGGCAAGACCCGATATTTCCAGCAAATTTGAAGTTGCAGACCTTACATTTCATACAAGAGTACTTGGGGACGGATGATCAAGTTGAAGCCAGGTTGAGCCAGTTGTTGCACCTTGATGAAAAGAGAGAAGAGGCCATGAATCACATGAATAAACACCAGGCAGTTGTCAAAAGGTGGTTTGACAGAAGGGCCAAAGTTAAATCATTCAGAATTTCAGATTTGGTATTACTATGGGACAAAAGACATGAGGAAAAAGGGAATCATCAAAAGTTTGATTGTCTTTGGTTGGGCCCATATCAGATTTCAGAGATTCTTGGGAAGAATACCTTCAGGCTAAAAACATTAGAAGGGGAAGATTTCATGCTACCGGTTAATGGGCAGATTTTAAAGCATTATTTTAGCCCTTAGGTTGTGAGACTTTGATATTATTCTTTTGGTTTTGGTGAGGGATTTTCAGATTTTGTTTTTATTGTTTAGGATTGTTAGTTTAGTTAGGATTTTGATTATGGGTTTGATTTCAATTGACATGTGTGTTAATTTTTATAATAAAAAATAGAAAATTGAGATGTCAACTTATGCTTAAGGATTAGGAGAATATGAAATATTGGAATTGTCTTGTAAAAGCTCCACAAATAGCATAAAACATTTTTAAGTTATATTGTTTGACTTTGTGATACATGAAAGAGTCAGTTTTGCATGACAAATCATTTCATTTGCAATTCAAAGAAATAATGCATTCATGTTCCATCTCACCCTACATACATTTCACCTTAGTTACATATGCATCTTAGGTACAAGCCATTAAAGTATGTCAAATCCTCTTAGGGTTGTGTTATAACATATATGTAAGTAGCTCCTAAGGTTGGAAACTGAGTCTTGAGATATCTAGAACCAAGCACGTCTCATACATTAAAAAGGATCTTGAGCAAAATGATCAAAACCTAACTTGGAGGAAAAGGTTGGGCGAAAGAAGTTATTCATGTCTATCCTATTATGCAACATGATCCTTAAAACAGTGGTTTTAACCACTTCCATTAAGCCTAAAGCCTAAAATCAGAGTAGTAAGGATAGGGTTAAATCCTCATCGAACTTAGGTTGAGGATCCAATTCCCCAAAGCTTTGATTTGACCCACATGGAGTAGTAAGGATAGGGTATAAATTCTCATCTCGGTTGGTTGAGAATCTGATTCCCCAAAGCTCTTATGTCTCATTTCATAATCAGTCTTGGATTGTAAGGATCGTACTATTTGTCCTCTGCAAGGGATGGGTAGTCATCCCCAAGGTCTAAGTAACAAAATTAATATTTTCCATTTACATCTAAAGTTTGGATTGTAAGGATCGTACTACATGTCCCTAACCAGGATGGGTAGTCATCCCCAAGGTCTAAGAATTAAAATAAATAAATAAATAAATAAATTTTTCCCATCTCATATTTATTTTGGATTGTAAGGATCGTACTACTTGTCCTCTGCAAGGGATGGGTAGTCATCCCCAAGGTCCAAAGAAATGGAGATAAGTTTTGGATTGTGGGGTTAGATATGCCCATGCATGGCATCATGTCTTGCCTAAAAAACAAGACCACTGATTGTCTAGAGGATTAGACTAGCATGACCATTTCTTCCATAACTCGGTTTAATTATTTTGCTCAAAGTGAGGTAATGAACTCTAAATCAGAATAGTAAGGATAAGGTTAAACTCTCATCTCGGTTGGTTGGGAGTCTGATTCCCCAAAGTTCTGATTTCACATTCACTTGCACATGGGTTCTAGATAGTAGGGACTCATAACCAACTTTGGGATACAATAAGGTAATGAACTAGTGGATCCTAAGAGGGTTTGGCAATCTTGAATGCTTGTACTTAGTATTAGAAGAAGTACCATGCCTTTTATGGAAGCAAATCTCCTTGCACATTCATTAGGGTACACAAATCATTCACCATCCCATATATGCATTCATGCAAAACTGATAATGGAATGTTGATCAATTTCAAACGATAGGGAATGAAAACACATTGCACACACTGAGCTAATACTTGATGATTCTGATGATTCATGTACTTTTGATCTTTGGGCATTTGTTATTTTGCTTATGTGCTAACATATATTTGCGAGTTTGTGATATGTTTCAGGTTGGGTTCTTACTAAAATGCTCAAGAGCATTTGACAGCAAAGTCGCCATTTGTTGTGGTTGATCCACAACACACCCCAAAATTGGGGACCCACCTTTTTGCAGGCTTGCAGAGAAGAATCTCGGTGACCCAGATGCTAAAATTGAAGAAAATAGAAAAAATGCCTAAGCATTGAAAAGTGTCGCGAAATCGCGACTTGTCGCGCCATCGCTGCCGAAAACAGGGAAGTTGTCGCGAAATCGTGACATGTAGCTCCATCGCTGCAGAAGAGGAGAGAGAAGAAAAGAAATGTTGTCGCGAAATCGTGACATGTCACTGAGAAGAAAAGAAATGGTGTCGCGAAATCGCGACATGCCGTTGAGAGGAAAGAAATGTGTTAAATATTTGAAGAGGAAGAAATGGTCACGTATGTCATGAGGACGGATGATGAAAATGTGTCACGATTTCACGACGTGTTTTGCAAGGTGTACGAAGGAAAAAGTCGCGATATCGCGACAGAAGAATAAAGGACTCGAAGAGGAAAGACGTCGAAATGAAGACGACTAGAAATGAGACAGGGAGATTGCGAGGAGGCAAAAAAAATGGTCACGATTTCGCGACGTGTTTCGGGAAGCGTACGAAGAAAGCGGTAGCGATATCGACGAAAGTGCATGAAGTGTCAAGGTGAGAAACGTCGCGATATCGCGAGTTTTCAAGGCGTACGGAACAAAAAAATGGTCGCGATTTCGTGACGTGTTTCGGGGAAGCGTACGAAAAGAGAAAGCAGTAGCGATATCGCGACAGTTTGTTGAAAGAAGGCAAGAGAGTGATAGTGGTCGCGATTTCGTGACATAAAATTGCCAAAGAGGTCCGAGAGAAAATGGTCGCGATTTCGCGACGGTTTTGGCAAAGACGGAGAAAAGTGTCGCGATTTACGAAGAAGTCGTGACGTGTGTTGGCAAAGTGGCCCGAAAGAGAAAATGGTAGCGATATCACGACAGTTTGCGGCAAGAGAGCCCGAAGGTAAAAGCGGTAGCGATATCGCTACAGATTGTGGAAGGAAGACTCAGAATAGAAACGGTCGCGATATCGCGACAAGATGCTGCCAAGGATGTACGACCGGGAAGAATGTAGCGATATCGCGACATGTCACGATTTCGTGACATGTCGCGTTTTCGCGGCCGAGAAGGTGAGCAGGCGGCATGCAGTTTTTGTCGGGTTTTTCGTAGAGTGGCGTTACAGGAGGCGCAGAGGGCGTGTGACACGTGGCATGCAGGTGTCAGGTATGCAGGGGCGTTACATGCGGTGGAAGGATTTTGGTGTTTGGGCATCAGACATGGGATAAAGGGAAGGAAAAGGCAGGAATTCGAAGGGTCACATGCAGGAACATGAAACGAAGCGACCAGGGAGAATCGAAGAGCCATTGCAGTACTATAAAACCAGAAATGCAGATTGAAGGAAGGGTTGGAAATTGCCGATTGCAGAGTTGCAGAGACAAGAGCTTCGTGCTATTCTGGGCTCGCACTTGGGCAATTTCCTTCTTTTTGTTCTGGAATATTTTTGCCCTGGAACATTCTTTGAATGTAATTGACATATCATTTAATACAAGATACAGAGTATTGGCATCTCACTGATGAGAAAGAAGGAGTCATTTTGTGCATGCATGATTTAATGCTTTATCTTTCATTCCAGATTTCTGAGGCTTTTAGGTGAAGTTTAATGCAAGTGTGCTTGGTTGCTTCATGCGAATGCCTAAGTCTGGAATTACAGTAGAAACCCTAGAGACCAGCACCTAATTTATTTGGATTGTGCGAGTTTGCAGGTTCATTAGATTAGGTTGCATGCATAAAACCTCAGTATCTTCGGTTTCATCAAATCGATGGCAGCATTCTGACTGTAGTTTAGTTTCTCTGCATTTACTTTTCTTTATTTTTCAAACCCTTGCTTTATTTTCTGCAATTTAATTACTGTATCCAAATTAATAACTGAAAATCCTTCACAAAAATCCAAGATCAATGTATATTCATTCACTTTGAGTCCACTGTAAATTTAAATTAAATAAACCACCAGTGCCCCTTGTTAACATCCACTTGCAAACCCTAAGATATTCCTGGCATTTCATTTGAACAACATTATTTAAGCATAACAGGAACCTTGGAGAAAGTTATTTTCTTTGCAAGCAGAGGATTCTTGGACTCAGATCCTACCGGAGAGTGTGCTTTCACAACCGGGTGAAAACACCACTCAACAATTGGCATTGATGTTATTCAATCTGTAGATGGTATCTTCATATCTCAAGGCAAGTATGCAATAGATGTCTTGAAGAGGTTTAGAATGAAGGATAGCAAACCAAAAATCATGTTGGTTGCAACAGACCTAAAATTGAGCAAGAATGATTGCAACAACAATATTGATCCAACTTCTACAAAATGTTAGTTGGAAGTATTATGTATTTAATAGCAACCATACCATATTTGATGTTTATAGTGAGTTTGATTAGCTTATTTATGGAATCACCAAAGAACACTCACTTGTAGGTAGGAAAAAGAATTTTGCGATATGTCAATGAGACTAGAAATCATAGAATATTTTATGCAAGAAAAGACCAGCTTGAACTTGTTGGCTACACTGATAGTGATTGGGATGACAATATAGATGATAGAAAGAGAACTTTTGGTTATGCATTCCATCTTATATTGAGTGTAGCTTCATGGTTATTAAAGAAGCACCAATTTTTGTACTATCAATTGTTGAGGTAGAATATGTTTCCGCCACTTCAACTGCATGCTAGGTAGTTTGGATCAGAATAATTTTAACCGAGCTGAATCATCACTTCAAAGGGGAAACAATAATATTTTGTGATAATAATTCTACCATAACACTATCAAAGGATCTAGTGTTTCATGGTAGGAGCAAGAACATTGATATTCGCTACCATTTCATTAGAGAACTGGTAAAATTTAATGAAGTTGTGTTATTGTTTTGCAGGTCCAAAGACCAAGTTGTAGATATCTTCACAAAACATTTGAAGGAAGAATATTTTAAAAGACTAAGGTAAATGCTCAGTGTCAAAGTCTTTATGAAATCTAGTTGAAAGGAGGATGTTAGAAATTAAACCAAATTTCACACCTGATAGATCTTTGATAGATCTGATCACCATATTTTAAAGTGTCCAAAGTTATTATAGTAGTTGCAGTTATTCAACGATTGGATAGACACCATACTTTTGAATTCAATGCATGTCAGAAATATGGTAAACTTTTCACTCCAATGCCCGCTATATGTATGAGTTGTTGCTATCCTTGTAAAATAGGTCAAAGAAGAGAGCAAAATAATTAGAGTAGCACAACATAAGAGAGTGAAGAGAAACCAAGAGTTGAATCTGTAGAAACTCCTCTGTGAATGTACCCTACAAACCCTTTAAAAGTTGTAGATGTACATGGATGTATTTCCAATATTAAACATTATATAATATCTTTGAGTATTTTTGCTTCTATTCGAATATTATCTTGTTGATGTGTTCTATACCCCTGAATGGATTAGAAACCTTTGCATGTTGTATCCCACTTAGCAGATTAAAGTACATTTTGTGCCATAAGAGCTTTGTAGCAGTTTGAGTAATATATGTGTTGTATCCCGCTTGCCAAACTTTGTATTATATTTCGCTCGCAATACATCATGCTATATCCCCCTTGTATTGTTTTTTGTGAAGAGTGATAGTATTTTTATCACATGGTTTAGAACAAGTCACAGTGTAGAACAAGTATGTTCTACCCCACTTGTGTTGTGTGTCATGTGTGCTATAGCTAGTGTGCTCGTTTATTTTGGAAACATGCTTGTGAGGAGTAGAACTTATCAAGTGTGTCGTGTCGTACTCTGCTAAATTTACTTCATGTTCCACCCTGCGACATCTTTTTGTGTTGTATCCCATGGGGTTATTTTGTGCTCTACCCCATGTTAACCTTCGTGATCTGGACCACGTTACTATTCCATGTTAGAGCCTGTGACATCTACTGTGTTGCACCCCACGCTGTTTAAAACTTTCAAAAGAGTGAGGCCAATGACTTTGATAACATAAAGAACAAGCATTCTAGTATTGTGACCTTTTAAATTTTGACCCAAAAATGTGTCATGTATTCCTACTAATATTTAGGTGTCTTTGAAAATCTAGTGTTTGCAAACAAGATATTTCCAATACCATTTATCAAGGAGAGGTTGCAGGTAGTTGAATTTATATAATTCTATGAAATTAGTAACATATGTAATATCTTTGATATTTTAAATTTCATGCTAAACATAATTAGAGATAATTTGTGCAGGTTTTGTTTTTTCAAAAGCTAAAGCTTGCCAAACATGAATTTGAAAGAGAACCTTTGTTATAGTTTAGGCCTTAGTAAAAAAAATTTAAACTTAAAAAGCTTTCCAAACTTAGATTTAAACAAGAACCTTGTGACGATAGTGGTGATAAAAATATTGTAAAACATTGATGAACTTTTTATTATCATTCATCCCTTTGCTTTCTTGAAGAACAAAACTAAGTATGAAGAAAATAAAACATTACAAATTAATTTGATAAAGGAGGGGCTAGTCATAGATTTAAGGGCCCCTTTTGCATGGGAATTGCCCGTAATCATTGAACCATAATTGAATTGCATGCAAAGCATATTATGAGTTTGCCAACATCAATCTCTTAGGATGCAAGTAAATAATAAATTTTATTTGGAAAATGATAACTTAATTATCAAATAATTACACTGTTACATTGGTGTGCTCTCTTACACAAACTAACTATCTATCGTTGACATAAACTTTTGATTTCTTAGATTGAGATTTCATGAATATTTCAGAATTTTGGGTTATATGTGAAGGAGTTAATTAAATCTAGAGCTTTTTTTCACAATTCAAGAGATGTGATTCTCAAGTTCACATGAGAATCAACTTTGCTCAAGAAGAGGTTATAGACAAAGGTTCGCAGTTTTTCGAGGAAGTAGAAGCCCAAACTTTAGCTTCGGGATAAATGACACCGAACTGCAAATTTGGGACAAAAACCCCCCGAAGTTTGTCTTCGGGTGAGTTGCACCTAAACCTCGTGTTTAGGGAAAGGACTCCCTAAATTTAATATTTGGGCAAGTTGCACCCAAACCTTGTGTTTGGGACAAAACTTTCCTGAAGCTCGTCTTTGGTAGAGTTGCACCCAGACTTTGTGTTCAAGGAAAATACTCCCCGAAACGTGTATTCTAGGATAAATATCCCAAAGTAGAGAGATAAAAAGGAGCTTGGAGAGATAGAGAATGCAAAGCTCCTATTCAAGAAATGAAGATGCAAATATTGGATTCCGAGAAAATGAAGGTGAACCAAGGGTTTCAGGGCAGAAGAGGTGCAAACACAATGCAATTTAATGAAACCTCTATGAAACACCTAGAAGAACAAACAAAGATTTTATTTATCTAAATAATAAAATTACAATGCTTCCTTTCTAAATCTTTATAGACTTCTACAAACTAGTTGCAGGATAAACACAAAACAAAGAAGTTCAAAAAGCTATTGCTTCAATTTCTTCTTCTCCTTCCAATTCTACTGCTCTCTTTTGTCATGCTTCTACTCTCGCAAAATATCAACTACATCGATATTTATATCTTGAGTTTGGGGATAGGTTAGGAAAGGTTCACCAAATTTTTGGCATGATTTTAATGTGGAAGTAGGATTTTTGACCAACCACCGAACAAATACAACTACCTGCACACTTGAAATTATGGCGATCAGATGTTAGAGATACGATCTGTCAGATAACCCTTCAGGAATCAAATATGGTTTAATATTCTAACACCCTCCTTTAAACTAGATTTCATAAAAACTTTGATGCCCAGAATTTCCCACAACCTGTTGAAGTCTTCCTCCTTCAAAGGTTTTATGAAAATATCAGCTACCTACTCCTTGGACCTACAAAATAGTAACTGAATTTTGTTAATTTCACCAAATCTTTGTTGAAATGATACTGGATGTCAATGTGCTTCATCTTGACATGAAATACTGGATCCTTAGACAGTGCTATGGTAGAGTTGTTGTCATATAAAATGGTTGTTACCCCTTCCAATGGATGATTCAACTCACCCAATATTCTTTGCAGCCATATTGCCCGACATGCAGCTAATGTGGCAGTAACATACTCTGCCTCAGCAGTGGATAATGTAACTATTGATTGTTTCTTAGATGACCATGAGACTTCTCCTAAAATAATATGGAAATCATAGCCAAAAGTGTTCTTCCGATCATTAGTGCTACCAACCCAATCGTTATCTGTGTAGCCCATGAGTTCCAGATGGTCTCTTATGGCATAGAAAATTCCATGGTTCTGTGTCCCATTGACATAGCGTAAAATAATTTCACCTGCTTTCTAGTGTGTGTCCTTCATAGTCTCCATAAATCTATTGATTAAGCTCACTTTGACAATCAAATTTGTCCGAGTTGCAATCAAATACATGAGACAACCAACTAGCCTCTTAAACAAAGTTGGATCAACAATTTTGTTGGAATCCATATTGCTCAGCTTCAGACCTATGGCAATAGTTGTGATGGCAGTGTTTTTGTCCTCCATCTTAAAAATCTTAAATACATCCTTTGCATACTTACCCTAAAAAATGAATATGCCATCTACTTATTAGTCAACTTCAATGCCAAGAAAACACTTTCATCAACCCTAATTCTGTCATCTCGAACTCCTTCATCATGGTTGTTATGAACTAGTCAAACAGTACATCACTATTGCCAGTATATATCAGATCATCCACATAAAAGTATATGAGTATCATGCCCCCTTCTACATTTTTCTTTAGGTATAGAGTGTGCTCATATGGGCATTTTATGAACCCATTCTCTTGAAAATAGCCATCAATCTAGCTATACCATGCCCTGGGTGCTTGCTTCAACCCATACAGGGCCTTCTTTAGCTTTAGGACCTTGCCTTCTTGTCCTTGCAATTCATAACCTGGTGGCTGGTCTATGTAGACCTCTTCTTCCAACACTCCATTCAAGAAGGCAGACTTGACATCCATATAGTACACATTCCAACCCTTCTAGGCTACTAATGCCAGGATCATTCTGACTATGTCAAGTCAAGCTATAGGCACATACACTTCATGATAATAAATTGATGACTTCTGCTTATAGCCTTTTGCCACTAATCTGACCTTATGTCGATCAACTTCTCATTGGGAATTAAACTTGGTTTTGTATACCCATTTAACCTTGCTGGTCTTCTTACCTACTAGAATATTCGTCAACTGCCATGTCTCATTCTTCTCTATGGACTCTATCTCCTCATCCATTGCCTTCACCCATTTTTTATTCTGACTTGCTTCTTCAAATGAAATTGGATCACACTCAAAAAATAAAGCAAAATCAAAATGTTCTTCATCTTCTTGATTTTGGGTTACCTCGTAGATGTCTTGCAAGCTCCTCATCTTTGTGGGTGTCCTCAAGTTGGGGATCTTGCTTACAAGTGGAGGTGATTGAGATGATGAGGCTATGATGTTGTTGGCACCACTGCTACTGCTTGAAACTACATGTGGTTGCACCCTATTTTCTTCCAAGTCTTCAGTCTCAATAATTGTTGACCCTGGCTAGCCAGTATTCAATTTTTAGTTCTTATATTCATCCTCTAGGAACTTCACATCTTGATTGATCACAAGCTTCTTCATCATAGGATTACATAGCCTATATGTATTCGCTTGTTCACTCTACCCTGTGAAGATACACTTCTTTGCTTTGACATCCAGCTTTTGCATCTTCTCATCTGGAACGTGTCCATATGCTATGCACCCAAAAACTATCAAATGAGCCACACTAAGCTTTTGATTACTCCAAGCCTCTTGTGGAATCTTGTCCTTCACACTCTTGGTGGGACATCTATTCAACAGATAAACTACACAAGCTACAACTTCTACCCAGAACTCATGCGAAAATCCTTTCACCTTCAACATACTCCATGCCATCTCCATGATCGTTCTATTCTTCCTCTCAGCTAAACCATTCTACTTTGGTGTGTATCTAATAATAAGTTGCCTATGAATTCCATTTACCTTAAAAAAATTATGGAATTCATTGGAGATGTATTCACCTCCACCATCTGTCCTAAGAGTCTTCACTTGGTAACCACTCTATTTCTCAACCAGAGCCTTGAACTCATTGAATTTGGCAAATGCTTTTGACATATGCTTGATGGGGTAAAATCATATCCTCTGTTTGAAGTCATCAATTAAATTCATGAAGTATTTGTTTTCGATAAAAGTGTTGGCCTACATTGGACCACAAATGTCTAAGTGCACCTGCTCCAATGACTATGAAGCTCTCTAAGATTACCCTAAAGGGAATGCATCCATGTGCTACTTGTCGACAAAAAAACCTTCACAAACATGATTTGGTTGCTCAATAAGGGGTAAAATCTTCACCATCTGCTTCTTGTGCAACAAGTTCAGGCCACTAAAACTCAAGTGACTGAATAGGATATGCCACAACCAATTAGCATCCTTAATAACTACACTAAGATATATCAAATATTCATTCTAAATATGTAGGAGAAACATTTTGTTATTCATCATGGACACCGTTGCAATTTGCCCATGCTCTCTGTATCTAATGGTACATGTTCCATATTTAAACTAAACAGTTTTCCCCTTCTACACAAGTTGTCCAACACTCAATAAGTTATGCTTCAACCCATACACATAATACACATCACAGATATGCTTCCTTTCACTGTGCCTGATGTGGATAAGGATTTTTCCTTTTTCCATCATAGGAACCTTGCTTTTTTTCCCCATATTTACTTCAAACTGGACTGTTTCATCTAGTTGTGAGAACATCTCCCTGTTCCTAGTCATGTGGTTGTTGCACCCACTGTTGAGATACCAGACATTTTTTTGGCTCTCCTCCTCAATACTGCATGTCAATAACATATTTCCATAGGCATATCTATTTCCAGCTTCATCTGTGTAATGCACTTGATGTTGGTTATCCTTGGCCATATTATTTTTGCACTCAAAGATATAGTGGTCAAACTTCTTGCAGTAATAGCACTAGATCTTGGATTTGTACTTCTTCTGATTAGATCCACCTTGCTAATTTTTCCCATTGACTCTTCCTCCTTCTTGATGGAAGTTGCAGCTGGTCTCACCATAATTGTAGTTTGACCTTCCTCCTTGCTTTTGGCCTTTTCCCGCTTACCTATGCCTCTTACTCCTTGATAAATGTAGACACCTTGGTGGGATTCTTGTCTACCACTATCTTGGAATGAGACATGCACCTTGAATGATTGCTCCAATGAGGACTGAGTTGAGCGGCTCAGCCTCTACTCATGTATCTGCAGAGAACCCATGAGCTCTTCCATAGAGAGGGTTGCCAAATCCCTCGATTTTTCAATCACTATCACGACTGAGTTAAAATTTATGGGCATACTTCTCAGAATATTCTCTATAATTCTCTAGTTTTGCATAATATCTCCATTCAACCACATTTTATTGATGACATCTATTTTTTGGGTGAAGAAGTCGCTCATAGACTCTGATTCTCTCATCTGCAAGTTTTCAAAATCCCTCTTTAACATCTGCAACTTCACCAACTTCATCTTATTGGTGCCCTGGTAAGAATTGGCTAAAATTTCCCAAGCTTGATTTGGTTTGGTTACTATTACAATCCATGGGAAAATAGTCTTGTCAACCACCTACATTATATAAAATAATATTTTTTGATATTTTTTTTTATTTTCGTTTAACAGGTCTTTATCTGCTTGGGAGAGTGTGGTCAATGTTTTTGCATCCACTGGTTCTACATAACCATTCTTTACCAAGTCCCAAAGCTCTTGAGACCCAAATAGTATTTTCATATGAATGTTCCAGAAATCATAGTTCTTGTCGCTAAACCGCGAGTTCTACAACTACAAAAAGTTGTTTCTTGAAGCCATTGCTTCAATATTCCATGGGACAACATAGGCTCTAATACCAATTTGAATGAGTTAATTAAATTTTGAGATTAATTTTATAATGCAAGATACGCGATGCTCAAGTTCATGCAATAATAAGCTTTACTCATGGAGAGGTTATAGATGGAGGTTCATAGTTTTTCAAGGTAGCAAAAGCCCAAACTTTAGCTTTGGCATAAATGGTGCCGAACTAGAACTTCGAGCCAAAAAATATTTGAAGTTCATATTCAGGTCAGTTGTGCCCAAACCTTGTGTTGAGGACAAGGATTCCCTGAAGTTCATATTTGGGTGAGTTGCACCCAAACCTTGTGTTCAGGGTAAAAATTTCCCGATGTTCATATTTGGGAGAGTTGCACCTAGACCTTGTGTTCGGGGCAAAGACTTCTTAAACTGCATCTTTGGGTATAAAGAACTTGAAGTGGAGATATAAAAAGGATCTTGGAGAGATAGAGAATGTGAAGCTCCTATTCGGGAAAATAAGACACGAATCTCAGAATCAGGGAAAACAAATATGAACCAAGGGTTTCAAGACAGAAGAAGTGCAAGCCACAATGAAATTTAATTGAACCTCCACGAAACACCTGAAAAAACAAACAAATATTTTATTTATCTAAATAAGTGAATTACAATGCTTCCTTTCTAAAGATTTACAGACTTCTACAAACTAGTTCTAGGATAAACACAAAATAAAGAAGTTCAAAAGTTGTTGCTCTGATTTCTTCTTCTCCTCCCGATTGTGCTGCTCTCTTCTATCGCGTATTTTATTTTTAAAGAGAATATTGTACCAAACATATAGAATATGGATATCATCTCACTTGACCAATAAATACATGACACTTATAGAGACAAGAGAGTGATGTTTCATTCTCTACAGCACCATGTCTTTGTTGACAAAATTGGATTTTACGCATTGCAATTTAATAAATCTCTAAACATGATCAAGATTTCAAACTACAATGTGGTATAAAGTATAGGTTTTGCCCCTTTTTATGGCTATGTCGCAAGCCTCGTTTGGTACCCATGTCCTCATAGTAACGATATTTTTGCCACACTATGTCGTCACTACAATTTTTTGGTATATCCTTATCTTCCCTTTATCATTTTCATATTTATTCCAATTATTTTGTATCTTTTCCTTTTTTTCCTTAAAGGTTATGTAGATCATGTTTTTTGCATATCATCCTCATGTTTTCTGAATGGAGTTCAATCCATTCTATTCTCTTAGTTGTCTGCTAGTGAGCTTTGGAAGTTTGAAACTTTGAAGGATGCTCTTGGGTCTGCCAACGAATGATCCAAAATTCATACCCAAGTCGCATGATGAACTGTGGCATTAGAGATTCCTTGAAACAATTTTTTATTTTATTTTATTTGGTTATTGTGAAAAATCCCTACGACCAACACAGAGGGTTGAGTAGTCTCTTTTCAATGTGTGTTAATATTATGAAAAATATTTACTTAAAAAAATATTTATATATTTGTGGAGTGGAGGCGCTAGCTAAGAAGAGGACAAGGGTTTGAGTATACTTGGTACTTCACAATATCTCTTATGGTCTTAGAGACTATATATGTTTATCATTATAAAAAGAAAAAAAATCTTGACATAGAGTAAGAGATCCCTTACCATCTTTAGAATCTCATACCAAGATGATGTTTGTCATAATTAGATGCTTCAATGATAAATTGATAAGTAATCCAAGTAAAGTGGTAATTTATTCCATATTTATCAAAGTTTACATCAAGATTCAACATAAATTAATGTAGAGACAAACCTTTGTATTGTGGTGTCAAGTTGCAATGCTAATACCTCTCTTCATTCATTAATATTATATTTTAATTTAGTATTAACCCAACACTAATCCCTAGCATTAGTTGTTGATGTCAAAACCACCCTTATAATCAATGCCATGATGTGTATGTGATTGATGGCATGCAATAAAGTGCTAAATTCACACCAAATTTGGATTCCCACATGTTGTTAGAAGCATCTTCATGTGGACAATATCAATAGATGTGCATCAACTATCAAATCATGCCATTATCCACTCTTCAACCAAATGTGATAAGAATGTCTATGAGAATTGCTTTCACTTATACAAGGTTCTTATATCTATATTTTACATATTATTTAATATAGATGACTCTTAGCAAAGTAAAAATATTTTAACAATACCACAATAGTGCTAGGGCAACAAAGGTGAGTGCAGCAGCGTTAGAGAAGTAAAGTAAAAATATTTTAATAGTGTCATAGCAGTGCTAGGGTAGCGAAGTAGTGCAGTAGTCCTAGGGTAGCAAAGGCAAATGCAATAGAGCTAGGGCAGCAAAGGTAGAAAGAAAAACTATAAAATATTTTAACAGTGCCACAACAGTGCTAGGGCAATGAAGGCACACATGCAATAGTGATAGGGCAATAATGGAAGAAAACACTTATGATCAGTAGGAATATGAAATACTTGGTGGTTGGAAGGAATATGGATGTGTTGGCGCTCTATAGGGAGTTGGAGGGTCTGGTTGACAATAGGAAGGTGTGACTCTCAAGGGGTTGGTCAGGAAGGAAAGGGGAAAATGTTTGCCTAGTCATAGTGGGGTTTCCTCTAGGGTACCCATGAGTGGGTCCCCAAGGATTTGTTACCCCTCTAAACCTAGGGTGTCCTCCTTTGCTACGGTTACTACTAAAGGCTTGTGACCTTATCTCTCAAAATCCCTCTTCGACCTTTCTCCAGTCTGTAATAAGTTGGTGGTGTTGGATGAACTCTTAGATGTGACTATGGAGGAAGGGTCATGAAACCTGATCGACAAGTTCCAAGGTGGTAGACCAAATATTGAATCTATTTGATATTGGGAAATTCTCAAATGGAATCCACTAGGGTAACTTGATATTGTTGCAATTTATGATTTCTTCTTCCTCATAAAACTAAACTATAAGGAGGATGCAAAGTGCATTTAGGTGAAGGAACTTGGTTCTTTGGAAATAAGGGTCTATTTCTATGAAAGTGGGGTCCAAAATTCAACCCCAAGACACAAAAGGTGAACTTGGCTCCCCTTTGGGTGTGACTCCTAGATTTAACTTTTCATATTTGGTGTGAATATATTTTGCGGTGCATAGCTAAAGCTATTAGGGACTTGGTCTTGATTGCTTCAACTACTAGAGTCAAGACTAGGATGATTTTTACCAAAATGTGCATCATGGCAGACCTAGAGGCTAATTTACCTAGCCAGATTAAATTTGTGTCAAACAAGGTCCCTAGATTCAGTCGATTATTTATGAGAACAAACCCATGAGATATTCTTCTTGTAATAGGTATGATCACTCATCTGGATTTTGCTCTCATAAGGTCCCAAGTAGGGGTACCCAAAGGAAGAATGAGACCAAAAGACCAATTATTTTAAGCCAAAAATAGGTGATCCCTTCTAATATAGTCTAGCATAAATTGATTTTAGATGATCCTAAACTAGAGGAAAGGATAATGGATCAAGTCCTTATGGTGGATGTTAATGATTCTGGAAAAGTGATGGTCTAGAATATGAATCCATATAGTGGTATAAGTCTAGATCAATTTCTCTCAAAAGACTTGGTGACGATGACTTTAATCCCTTCAGAGTTCCTTCATAACTCCTACCAAAGCTTACTCTTTGAAGAGCCAGTCATAGAAGAACTCTTCTCCCCTAGAAACCTTGTGAGTATCCTGGTCAGGAGTCACCAACCTTGCTCGATTTGAAACGGTCATTGTGCCTATGAGTAGGATCTTTGGGCACAACCAATTCCAAACCCAAAACTAGAAGTACCCAAAAATATTAGATGGATGTTGGAGGTAATTTTAAGGCAAGGAAACCCTCTAAAAAAGTGTTGATGATCCATGAGGCAAAGTCAAAAATTGTTTATGGACACCAATTCCAATTGAATTTTGAGAAAGAGAAGGATAGAAAAGGTAAAAACTTGAAACTTAACACATTTTATAGCTCCCTCGATTCTTCGAGTGGGAAATAATGGTTCCAAATTTTGAATATGTAGTTGTTATCTTGAAATATCAAAGGCCTAAATGGGCCCTCCAAGCAATAAATTTTGGAAACACTCAGGAGAGAGGTAAGACCTGATGTTATATTTATTCAAGAAACTAATATGGATAGTTCTAATGTAGAGGCAGTTAAAAAATTAGTTTGGAAGGAGGCAGGTTTTGTAGCAAATTCTGCCAATGAAGCTTATAAAGATCTTATTTGTCTATGAAACCTTGAGAAACTAGATGGATCAATTCTATTTATTTCTTATAGAGTGATTAATATTTTATTTTGTAGTAAGGAATTTGTACAGAGATGGATTATGTCTAATATGTATGCCCCTAATGCAACCCCTAACATGAATCTTCTATGGGAGTATTTGAGCTCTATGAGAGAATTTTTCAAGGAGGAAGCTTGGATTCTCACTAGGGACTTCAATACCCCTTATACCCTTTGAATAAAAATGGTGGTAGTGATTTTGGTTCTAAAAGTATGGAGGATTTTGTTGTATTTATAAATAATTAGGAGCTAATGGATTGGGATTTTAAGGGCTCTAAATACATTTGAAGTAACAGGCATCTAGGCAATCAAAATATTTATATTAGGTTGGATAGGGTGTTAGTCTCCAAGGAAGGTCTTATAGTGTTTAGAGATGTCTCCCTTTGCTCTCCCCAAAGTGGGGTTCGATCATAATCCTCTGGTATTTGAAAAATTCCCAAACTCTAGTTTTTTCCCAGACCCTTCAGGTTTGAGGTAATGTGGTTGCAACATCAGGGCTTAGAATCCAAAATTTTGGATTGGTGATCTTGAGGTTTTTTATGCCCTCTTATTTCTCAAGTGGCTTCAAAGATGATATTTGTTAAAACTAATATTAAGGTTTGGAACAAGTACATTTTTGGGAATGTGTTCCAGAGGAAAAAATGTTAGTTAAACAGCTAAAGGAAGTTGAATTAAATTTGGAGTCAGGAGAGGTGATTGAAGGGGGTAGACATAGGGAAAGAAAATTGTTAGCAGATTTCCATAATGTGCTAGCGAAAAAGAAATTTTATGGTGTTAGAAATCAGTATCACTCTGGCTCCATGAAGTGAAGAGAAATAAAGAGCCCCATTAAACTAAAATAGAAAAGCAGAAATAACATAATCAAAAGAAGAATATGGTAGATTCATGCATTACATAATATTTATCCTAGAAATCCTCAATCGGAAAAAAACCAGCACAATATTATCTTGTTATTGCATTAAATTGATCGTCTCCAATACAATAATATTCTCCTTCTATCTCACCAAACCCTAATGCAAGTGCGATATATATAACAAAGGCACATGCATGAATTTTTATAATATCATGGGTGAAAAAGCATGGGTTAAAATATAGTAACCCTAAAATCCCATATGGGTATAAAAATAACTTAAACCCTAAGAATTAAATCCATAAATATAGAGTGTCTTGTACATTTTAGTTTTAGTCCCACCATAATAACATGGAAAATATTCAACATATTTCCAACATCATCCCACTTGTTGAACACTTTTCATAAGGGCAAAAAATTGCCATTGTCAATTGTCAAGGGCAACCATGCCCATATATATTCTACACCAAGAAAATTTTTGAGCAGGTACAACCTTTTTTAATGAATCAACAATATTCTTCTCTGTATCAAATTTCTCCAATATCATCCGGTTCTCTTCAACCATCTCCCTCACAAAATGGTACTTGATATCAATATGTTTTGACCGATCATGAAAACCAGGATTATTATCTAAAAATATTGCACTTTTACTGCCATTGTTAATTCTCATAGCCTTCTATTTAATACCAACTATTAAAAACAACCTCTGTAGCCACAGTGCTTCTTTACAAGCACGAGTTTTTGTAATGTACTATGCTTTTGTAGTGGATAAAGCAACAATTGATTGCTTTTCACTCATCTAACTTACTGCCCCTCCAAATAGCTTGAAAAAATAAGCATGCGTGGATCTTATCTTGTCAATATATCCATCCCACTCAGCATTCATAAATCCTTGTAGATTTACAATATCATTATCTCCATATTTCCTTCATAAAAGATAGCATAGTTTGTAGTTTTACGCAAGTATCTGAAGATCCTCTTCACAATAGTCCAATGTTCCTTTCCTGGATTTGAAATATATTTGCTAACTAATCCCATTGCATATGCAATATTATTTCTAGTACAGATCATTGCATACATCATACTGCCCATAATACTAGCATAAGGAACATGATGCATTTCTTCAATTTCGTCATCTATTTTAGGATACTGTTCAATAGATAACTTTTTACCAATATATACTGGTTTACAATCATACATCCTAAACTTTTGTAGTATCAAATCAACATATTTCTTTTGATTTAACCATAAATTTCTATTTTCACAATCCCTTATTATTTCCATACTCAAAATAAATTTTGCAGCACCCAAATCCTTCATTTCAAACTTAGAAGATGATTAGTATTTTAGAAACTTTATCATCTCATTATTGTTACTAATTAACATGTCATCCACATACAATACAATGATAACAAAATTTTCACCTTCCTTTTTGAAATATACAAATGGATGTGCTTTGCTTTTTCCAAGCCCAAGTGTCAATACAAACTTGTCAAATTTTTGGTTCCACATCCTTGGAGACTACTTCAACCCATAAAGAGACTTCTTCATATTGCATACTAGGTCCTCCTTACCTTTTACCTTAAAGAATTATGGTTGTGACATATATATATCTTCATCAAATTCACCATGTAGAAAAGTGTCTTTACATCCATCTATTCTATTTCAAAATCAAAAGCAACATAAATAGCCAATAGAAATATGATTGAAGTTAGTTTAGCCACAGGAGAAAAAATCTCACCAAAGTCAATTCCCTCAACCTGAGAAAAAACTTTTGCTACCAAGCGAACCTTGTACTTATCCAAATTTCCTTCTACATTGTACTTCTTCTTGAATAACCACTTACAACCAATAGGTTTTCTGCTAGGAGGTAGTTTAACCAAGTCCCATGTCTTATTTTTATCCAAGGACTCCAGTTCTTCTTCCATAGTCCTTTTCCAAGACTTATTATCACTTGAATTAAGTGCCTCCTTTATAGTCTTGGGATTTTCATCAGTAACTGATAAATTAAATGTAGAATAAAAATTTGAAGGACTATACCTATCTAGAAGTCTTCTCTCTCGATCTGATCTCCTCAAAATTGCATTTCTAGGTTCTGCATCTTGAGCTTCCTCCTCACATTCTTCCTATAAATATTCCTCTTCAGAATCTCTTTGTAATTCAAGTTCTACCACAGGTTCTTCCTCCTGTTTCATTTTTACCTACACTATTTTTGGTTCTTTGCTTGGTTGCATTTCCTGGTTAAAACCCCTTTTGTTTTTCTAAAGATCACATTATGACTATAAACAACATTTTGTGTTTTTGGGTTCCACAAATTATATCTTTTAACACTAGTAATATAACACATAAATATGCATTTTTCTAATTTATAGTCTAGCTTAGTCCTTTTATCTTTTGGGACATACATATAAGCATCACAACTAGAAACCCTTAGGTGTCTGAGAGAGGGTTTCTTACCAATCCATACTTCAATATGGATTCTTGTCCACCAAAGCTGAGGTAGGAGATCTATTTATGAGATAAAAAGTTATTAATGTAGCTTCTATCCAGAATCTCTTTTCTAACCCTACACAACTTAGCATGCTTCGAGCCTTATCCGTCAATGTCATGTTCATCTATTCTACAATCCCATTCTGTTGTGGAGTATACAGAGTTGTACAATCCCATTCTTTTGTGGAGTATACAGAGTTGTTTTCTACCTTTCTATTCCATAGTCTTTGAAAAACTACTAAAATTCATTAGAGCAATACTCGCCACCATTATCGCTTCTCAAAACCTTTATCTTTTTCTCTATCTAATTTTCTACAAGAGCTTTAAACTCTTTAAATTTATTAAAAAACTCAGATTTATTTCATAGAAAATATACCTAAGTTTTAATTTAGAAGTCATCTATAAATGTAACAAAATATATAGATTTACCTAATTATGGCACTTTTGTAGGTCCAAACACACCATTATGAACTAGATGTAGAATTCCTTCAAACCTTGTAGAACTACTTGGAAACTTGACTCTATTTTATTTCCCAAAAACACAGTGCTCACAAAAATAAAAATTTAATGGGCAATAAGAAATTCCTTCAACCATACCTTTTATTTTCAATGTTCGAAGTCCTTTCTCACCAATATGCCCCATGCATTGATGCCACAATATTTTCTTCATTGTAGGAATACTCGGAGCCATTTCAACCGTATTATTTTCTTGTACAACTAAAGAGTTATTGCAATTAATACTTATAGTGCTAGCCTCAAGTTTAAACAAAGTTCTTGTGTGAAATCCTCTTGCCAACACCAAGGATCCAATAACCATATTTTAGCTATCCTTATTTAATACCACATTCACACTTACATCATTCATCTTACTCACGGATATCAAATTCCTTGACAAACCCAAAATATGCAACACACTAGTAAGAGTTTTAATTCTTCATTATTTTAGCATAAACTTGACTCTTCCTCGACCTATTATTTTATATGTCAAATTATCTGCCAAGAACACTTTACCTCCATTTATCTTTTCATATTCATAGAACCCCTCCCTATGAGGAGTCATATAAAAAGAAGCAAATGAGTCAATCAACCATGAGTCATCACATTCACTTGAGCATGCTACAGCTAAGAATAAGTCCCCTATATCTTCATTTGTGGTCTTCGTTTTTGTAGAAGTTATTTTATAATACCTTTTTTTTACCACATTTCCAACATTTTCTCTTTTTGGGGGTAATAGATTTACCCCTAGATTTTGATTTATTTTCTCCTGATTTATTTTTTCTTCTTTCTTGAGAATGATATCTCATAATCAAGGCTTCCTTTTGATGATAATCCTTAGAAGATTTTCATCTCATATTCTTAAACAATAAAGTTCCTACTATATCCTCTACATTAAATGTAGATGTAGTATTGGTGATAACCATAACAAGGTTATCACATGAATCAGATAATGAACAAATTAAAGTAATACATTTTTCCTCTTCATCTATTTTTACTTCTACAGAGGTTAATTGACTCACCACAATGTTAAAATAATTCATATGTTAAGCCATAGATTCACCATCATTCATCTGAAGTGAACACAACTTATTTCAAAGAAAGAGTTTATTTACCAGTGAATTTGTCTAATACAATGTTCCCAACTTCTCCCATAAAAACTTTATCGTGGTCTATGTGGATATATTAAACAATACCAAATCAGATAAGCACAATTTGATAGAGATTATTGCCTTCCTATCTATTTTTAGCCAATCCTCATATATCATTGATGTTGGTTTTATTCCCAAGACCATAATCCACTGATCTCTATCAACCAACATATCCTCCATCTTGAGTTTCCACAAATAAAAATTTTGTCCATTAAATTTTTTAATCTCTATTCATGTGCTTCCCATATTTCTCCTTTTTTTGGATCCTTTCACGTACGACTCCCACTCAAGAATTAATTTATCATAGGGTTGAAACCCTTACTCCTTGAACAAAGCTAAAACCTAGATTTGATACCAAATGAAGAAAAATAAAGAGCCATAATAAACTAAAACATAAAAACAATAATAATAGAATCAAAAAAAAAATGGCAGATACACACATTACACAATATTTATCCTAGAAACCCTCAATCAGGAAAAAACCAACACAATATTATTTTATTATTGCATTAACTTGACCGTCTCCAATACAATAATATTTCCTTCCTGTCTCACCAAACCCTAATGCAAGTGTGATATATATAACAAAGGTACATTCATAAATATTTACAATATCATAGGTGAAAAAGCATAGGTTCAAATATAGTAACCCTAAAAGCCCATATGGGTCTAAAAATAACATAAACCCTAAAAATATTTGGCTAGGGGCTGTCACCCCTAGAACCCTACTTTTGGGATGTATATTGCTCCTGAACCCATTTTTGAAGCCCAGATTAGTCCCAAACCCCAGTGAGTATAGGTATAGAGTGTCTAGTACCTTTTAGTGTTAGCCCCATGGGAATAACATAGAAAGCATTAAACATACTTCCAACATGAAGGTGATAGGAACATAAAATGATTTCACATGTCCACCTTAAGGCATAGAAGCAATAATATATTTAGGGAAATTATGAAATCAAATAGTGTTATCTTGAAAGATATTATAGAAATCAGGGAAGAAGTGGACATGTTTTTCAAAACCCTCCTCTGCTCTAAGGATGATAGGGATCTTCAATCTGAAGAGAGGTTGTTGCACCACATCCCCACCCTATTTTTAGATTATATGAATGAAGACCTTTGTGCTCTCTTTCAGGATGAGAAAATTAGGGCCATTGTCTTCTATATGGATAATCTGAAAGCTCTAGGGTTAGACGACTTTCCTCCTATTTTTTCAAAGGTTTTTGCACATTGTAGTTGGTGACATCTATTATTCTATGAGGGAAATTTAGGAGTCTAATTTAATTTTAGTTGATGTAAACTCAAAATTTATAATTCTTATCCTGAAGTTGGTGGGTGCTAAATATTTCTTTGATTTCAGGCCCATTAGCCTCTATAATACACTTTTTAAAATTCTCACTAAAACTATGGTGAATAGGCTCAAAGTATACCTTTCGATAATTATTGACCATCCTCAAAGTGGATTTTTAGTATACTAATAAATTTTGGATGGTGTTATTGCATTGCATGAGTTAATTCATTATGTAGATAAAAGTAGAAGGTGAAGAACTTTCCTCAAACTTGATATGCATAAAGCATATGATTGGGTCTTGTGGAGCTTTCTGCTTAGAGTTTTGGGGAAATTTGGTTTCAAGCCTTGCTAGATTAGATTGGTTAGAGCTTGTATATCATCAATAAAATTCTTAATCTTAGTTAATGGATCATTGAATGGTTACTTTAGCAATTGTAGAGACATTCATCAGGGGATCCTATGTCTTCGTATCTGTTTATTTTATTAGCCAAGTCTTTGGGAAGAGCTCTAAAGGTGAATCCATAGTAGTGGGAATCAAACATGCAACTACCATTAAACTGATCTCACACTATCAATTTGTTGATGATACATTATTATCCTTTTTATATTCAATCCCTCAGGCTAGATATGTCAAAGAGATCCTCCAGGACTATGAAAGAGCGACTAGGTAGAAAATAAGTTTGAGAAAAAGTAAGGTGTTCTTCCATAATACTCCTCCTAGCAGGCGAAGAAAAATTACTCATATCTTGGGATGTGAGATTGACTTCCTTATTTTAGTTTATCTAGGATTGCCAATGTTCAAAGGGGGGATTAAGACTTCTCTATGGAAACCGGTTGTAGAAAGAGTTCAAAGAAAATTGGCAAGATGGAAAGGGGTGCTTTTGAACCAAGTAGGTAAAATTATGCTAGTTAAGTCTACTTTGTAGAGCATACCAGTGTACTTCCTTTCTCTCTTTTGAACTCTAGGAAATATTCTTCAAAAAATTGAACAAATTTAGTGATCCTTTATTTGGTCTGGTTCTTAGGAGAAGAAGAAGTCCTTGCTTATGGCATGGGATCAGGTGCACAATAGGAAAGAGTTGGGAGGTCTAGGATTAAGAAGAATGAAAACATTAAATAGAGCACTAATAGATAAATAGGTTTAGAGATTGGTTCAAAAATATAATTTTAATTGGGTTAAAATATTGGTAGAAAAATATTTAGGTAACACTAGTAATTTTATCATAGACCCAAGTCTTGCCCATGGCTCAGCATTTTGGCGCAACATTGCTAACAACCGCTCTAATATAATAAAGGGTGGAAGAAGGGTGTTAGGTAATGGTTAGAGCATTTATTTTTGGAAATATACATGGGAAGCTAATAGACCATTAGAATCATATCATCACTCGGGTCTAGTGGAACAAATCACAAGACAATATTTCAATCCAAATGTATGTGACTTCGTTGTCTCTATTAATGATAGAAAATTCTGAAAACTATTTATTTTTCTAGGGATTTCATAGGAAGAAGACATTGCATTAAAATATTTTATGGACATCCTAAAGTGGATGGTTATTCCTAACCAATATAGGCTAGACAGATTGGTGTGGGGGGCTAAGAAGGAAAGTTGCTTTTCTATTTAGTCAACCTACCGAAAGTTAGATGTTACCTTTGATCCCTAGTTCCCTATTAGTAATACTTGGCTAAAGGCTCTTACCAGCAGTAGGGAAATTGGGTAGAGAATATTACAAGAGTATTTTGTTGGATTTCACTAAAAATTTAGATAGTTAGACCATTCATTTTGCAGAGGCATGAGCTCTCTTTCAAGGGGTTTATCAACTAGAAATTTTTAATGGAAGGAAGGTAATTATTGAAGGGGATTCCCTCAATATCATTAATATGCTCAAAGGTGTTCAAGTCCCTTCTTGTATGATCACAAATAAACTTGATAAAATCTAAAAACGTATTTTAACCCTTGAAGCGGTTGATATTAAGCATGTTTACAAGGAGGGAAATAGATTGGCAAATTTTTTAGCAAACTTGGGAATTTTGTAGGAAAGATGCACAATTTGGCAGGAGGATTTCCTAGATGGATTAAATAAAATAGATAATGAAATATCAAGGAGATAATTTGTGTTTTCAAATGGATTTGATCTATGATAGTACGGATCCCCTAGGAAAATTTGTTGTTTGTCCTACTCGACTATTATGTAGCTTTGTTTTTTATCTATTTTGTGGATCCTTTTTGGTTTGCTATGTTGATATATTTATTCCTTTTTTCCAACTGGTTGGTTGATCCACTCTTGTAAAAGGTTTGGGGCACCTTTCAAAACCTCTTCATCCATATTATCAAAAAAAATATAGATAACTCTCTTGTGGGATTGTCCTAGGAAAACAACTGTAGAGCCTTGTAATTAAGTTTATGATGACTAAGTAGAATCCATTGCTTGAACTCTATAATATCATAGTTTGCAAACTAATTCTTACAAAATGCAACATTTTTTTTTTCTGGATAATAAGGGTTTGAACTCGGTTCCCCCATTCTTGATAAATTACATCTCCCTTCTTTAGAGCTTGAGAGTTTACAAATAGATACACTTCTCATCACAATTAAGATGCTATAGCTAGAAACCTACATCATTTTACATAAAATGTTTGAATTCTTGATTTTCATTTTCTAGATCTTTTAAAAATTTTGTATGCATACAATTAATCTAAAATTTAGCATCTTTCTTATCATTTTCTTATAGTAGCCTTAAAAATTCCAAAACTTCACCTCTACTATCTATGCTTTGCATCTTAGTAGAGTAATATTATCAAAACATCGCACTATCATAGTCTGCTTTACAAAATCTAGATTTCTAGTTTCCTTCCTGAAACACAAGTGCAACCACAAAAATTATTATAAATAATCTAAATGAAAGCAAATTATTATTACAAAATAAAGAAGATATTACCAATGGAAAACATTAAAGTAAATATTAATCATTAATTTATTCAGGCAATCAACATTTTTTTGTCATCTTCAAATAAACTTTCTGCTTCCTCTAACCATGGAAAGGAGAATTTAACTTCACTATCCTCAATAAAAATCCCTCTATTGGCTATCTTATCTACACATTTGTTTCCTTCCCTCAATATATGTGTAAACTAGATTTCTTCAAACTCTTTAGCAAGATCTTAAATTTCCATAATTATCTCTTATATTTTCCATGGAGTCTTTACTTTCCTCAAAATTTTATTTACTAATATGAGAGAATCACCTTCTATCCATACTCTATTCCACTTCATTTGTTTACATATTTTTAATCCTTCTAAATCTGCCCAAGCTTCAACTTCATTATTTGTCTTAAATCCATTATTGAAAGTATAATGAGACAAAATATCTCTATTATTTCTAATTATTCCTCCTCCTCCTCCTACTGGTCTTGTATTTCCTTTAGATGCTCCATCAAAATTCAATTTTACCCACTTCACATCTGGTGGTTTCCACTTTATATTCTTTGCCTTATTTTTGCTTCTCTTGTACCCAACATCATAATTCCTTTTAATGACTTGAATCCATATATCAAGGCTCTCTACTTCCAAATTAGGGACCTTACAACATGTAACATGAATTAACCACAATTGGTAATTTTATTTATATTGATGCTTTGTATTTTTCTATTCATTTACATTTACGTTATTTGTAAATATAAGTTTTATTTAGTAGTAAATTTTTTTGTTTTTCTTGAATTTGAATGATCAATATATCTTCTCATTGTATTTATTTTCTATCTAATGGTACATTTCCAAGGATATTCTTATACCTTGTTCTATTGTACAATTCTCAAGCATAAGTCATACAAACTTAGCAACTAAGTTGGGGATTTGGTGTTCACATTATCATCCCACATTTTATTAATTCCATTATCTAAGATGGATTGGTATGATAACAACATTCTTTCTTATGTTTTTATAGTCATTACCCACTACTATTATCACTTGTCACTCCTTTGCATAATCTTGAGCCTTTTAGTATACTTAACAAACTTGGTTTGTATTGTAGAATCTATAAGAACATCCCTTGAATAAAAATATGATTGAACAATGTTATCTTGTATAGGTCACAAGACCACCCCACATGTCTAGAAATTCATTTTAGTCATGATGAAAAAATAGAGAAGCACTTGGTTTACACAATTTTATGATATCATATTCCACATGGGATCACTAGCCATTACCACTTTTGTTCCTTTCTAGCATTAAAACCCTTTGAATATGTAGACATTAGGATTCCAAGGCAATATCAATATTGAAGATTTTTCTATTCAACTCCAATGGCTAGATTCATATGATTCTACTAATTGATTTACTATTATTGATAAGATATATTTACAATTATTAAGATATCTAAATCATTCCTATGTTGGAATGAATCCACCTATGCTCAATATTAGATAATCTAATCATATTTACATACATATAGTTCATTGACATTAAGCATACATGTTTTTATTACTTGAATTATTACGAATATAAGTACATGTATTTATAGTAGTAATACCTATAATTACAAGTGCTTTGTATAAATGATTTAATGAGATGCTTACCTATGTACATATCAACAATGATGAAAAAATTCAATTTTATGAGAACATTAATATGTTAGAGTATATAACATTATTTAGGTACATGTCAATGTACCACCTTGGGTACATTGTTAGATTAGGAGTTTATCTTAGGTTACTTGAGGAAGAAGTAATAAATGCACAAGTGTCAATGTGCAATGATGTAAATGTATAAGGAGTCCACTTGTACATGAGTCATAGGAAAGGTAGTTAGGAAGAGTAAGGGCCAAGTAACTCATATTCTTATATATAGGCCCCATAGTGAATAGAAAGTGTGTGAATTAGAAGTGAGATTATAATAGAATAGTGAGTAGGTGCAATGTAGTTTCCATTAGTGTTTTGAAGTGTTAATTTCCTCCATTACATTGCATTGTACTATTTTTGTATATTTCCATTAATAGCATATTTTAGTGTTATTACAAAATTCCATTATCTTACCTGATGAGCACCAAAAATGCTCATATTTTGTACATATTTCTTTGATCAATATGTGGCTGTATAATAAGGATTGCATACTTTTATGAATGATTATATAGATATTTGATATAATTATGCGTGTTATCTAATTTGTGTGTTTTTAGTATGTTTTGTGGAATTGCAGTTGATTTAGTTAGATTTGGAATGGTTGAGGTCCTTTTGATGGACCTGGCACTTTATTTCATTGGGGGTTAATGAAGAGAATACGAGCACCTCCCTGCAGTCAGAAGGCACCAACTGAATACGAGCGCCTCCCTGCAGTCAAAAGGTGCCAACTAAATACGAGCGCCTCCCTACAGTCGAAAGGCACCAACTAAATACGAGCACCTCCCTGCAGTCGGAAGGTGCCAACCGAAGACGAGCGCCTCCCTACAACCGGAAGGCACCAACCAAAGACAAGTGCCTCCCCACAGTCAAAAGGTGCTAGCAAAAGGCAAGTGCCTCCCCACAACCAGAAGGTGCCACTGATTCTTTGCTCGTTGACCAGATTTGAATGACATGGACGGCAGCGGCTGGTGTAGTTCCAGCTCTGCGTCATGTAGAGCTAAATTGGAGATTGCACCAACATATCGAAACGTCTTACTGATGCCAAGAAAAGCATGAACCAAACAATGAACACGCCACCATTAGAACAGAATGCCATATGTTGATTGCATTTACCAGAATGTCTTGATTTAGTCTGGGACAGATCGAATGTTGTAACTATTTCTGTAACAAAAGTTTTGCGGGTGTGTTATATTAACACACGCAGATCATTATGAGAAATATATAGAAATAAAATAAAGATCCATTTAGAAGTATAGAGATAAATTGTAGTGTGTTGACGAATATATTAAAGTTCCAGAAGTTCTAAGCACGTGTTCGATTAGGAAGAAGCTGCTGGAGCCTGGGCCCACTCCAAGCCAGTATTTCTTCCCCATATCCTTATCGTTTATTGATTTTAATTAGTTTATTACTTTCATAAGAACGTTTGTTAGTTTATTAGTTCCAACATTTGTTGTAGATTTATTTCCAGGAATGCGTACATGATTTATTTTCTATAGGTTTAATTATGTTCTTCTTATGTAAATCATTGAAGAGTGCGGGAATGATTGACAACCATTTCAAGAACACCCTCCAAAATGTAGAATTAGCAGATTCACCTCCAATGGTATTGTAGTAACCTAATTCTGACTCTTCACAACTTTATGAAGCTCCCTGGGTTGATAATTAAATGCATGGGCATGTGACAAAAATAGGAAACCATTCACCTTGTTTGGCCCGCAACATTTTGGTAGCGTTTCCGAGGAAGAGTCTTAATTAGATTACTTACAATACCTTGAAACCTTCCATATGACCTTGTATGAGTTCTTCGAGAAGAAGAGGACCTGACGGTCGCTTTATAAGAACTAATCCATCAGGACCTGAGTCAGCCGAGCATTTTGGATTTGAGTTAGACTCGCCCGACCTACCAATAGTCCATTGGAGTGAGGAACCACACTTTATGCAAAGTGCCACCTCATCCCATCAATAAGGGGACAAATGAATCATCATAAATCCCCTATTTAATAGGACTCCTCTAGAGGAAGCCCTGTTGTGGAAGGCTATGGAGGATCAGACGATCTCGCCAGACAACCTTAGAGCATTGACTCAAAAAGTTTTAAATGACCGAAAGGCCATAAACACTGCATTAGAAACCACATCTCCCAAAAAAATGGTAGATAACGATGAAGTCTCATCTGGCTTTAGTTTCCCAATAGAGGAGGGAGTAGGAGATACCAAAATGAAAAACATATCCCCTGCTCACCTTCCATCCTTCAAAGGACACCCGACTGAGGACCCTGACTTGTTTTTATTCAAGTTTGATGTTTTGTGCAGGTCTGTGGATTACAAATCAAACACGTAGAAGTTGAAATTATTTCCTTCTACATTAGACGATGCAGCTCTATGATGGTTCATCGGTCTAGGAGACAAACACATCACCACTGGGACCAGATGAAGAAGCTCTTTCTAGAGCAATATCAAGATTTTGGGAGAGCAAGAGACTCCAGGGAGAATGTCCTGAGCATGACACAAAGAGAAGATGAGTCTCTCGAGGAGTATTGGGAGAGATTCAACTTTAATCTTCAATGGTCACCTCATTCAAAGCTATCTGATAAGTCCCTCAAAAACATCTTCTTGAGGGGACTTACCAATGAGTCACTGGAGGCTCTCAACATGATCTTTGGAGGTGATGTCTATCAGCATGCTATGGACAACATCCGGCAATTATGTCAGAACTACTCGAGAAGGTGAGGCAAAATCACCACCAGGACTATGAAGGTGACTGCTTCAGTCACCAAAACAAAAATAGGCAACATGCTGGAGGATTTGAAGAGCGAAATGCTCTCATCTCTAGCACTGCAGATGGATACGCTATCGTTAGAAAAGAAGAAACAAGAAAATGATGCAGCATTAGCCTATTTCTACCCAAAATGTAGAGGAAGGCATGCAAAGAATGCATGTCCAAAAAACAAGGTCAGAGTATGCGTAGTTTGCAGGCTGAATCATAAAACTCGATTGTGCCCACAACTGCCCAGTAACCAAGAAGCGGCTGAGAGCACGGAGGCCTACTTCATAGGCAATAGGAAGAGTTGGCCATAGCCCCCTACGGGGAATATACCAATCGGAATGCCATAATATGGGGGAGGGTCATACATGCACCAAGGACCCACTTAACCACCTAATATGGGGTGGTGGGGACCATCACCCTGGACTAACGCACCCCCAGTAGCATTTTTGAATCAGCAGCCATGGATGCCATATCCATATCCTAGGCAGTAGTGGAGAGGCCATAATGCATGGAATCAGACTCCATAGAGTGCAACGCCTGCTCACATCCAACAGAACTTACCAGCATTGCCAACAGCGAGACCTGCACAGCTACCAGCACAACCGACAACAAACCCGAACAACAGAGTAAATCAACTGGCATACAATGTAGAAGGTGAGATGTATCATATGTACAATATTTAGCTTAGATCAGGTAGGCAACTAGGAGTAGAGACACCGCCTCTGGTAGAAGATGAGGAAGAAATAGTAGAGGCACCTCCACTAGTAGAAGAGGAGGAAGAAATAGAGGAGACACCTCTGGTAGAAGATGGAAAAGCACTTGAGAGAGCGGAGGCTCCATTTCCTAGCCGACTACAGGAACAAAGAAAAACAAAACAACCAAAATTTAACATCTTGTCAAGCTTGAAGAATCTCACGATGACAATCCCATTATTTCAAGCAATTCGAGATGTCCCCATTTACACCAAGGTAATTAGAGAAATGTGTCTAAGGAGATCGGGATGAAAATCTACCCATACTATCAACGTCGTGGGTAAACTGGTAGATCTAATGATGGGTGGAACATGTCATCCGAAGTATGCAGATCCAGGCAGCCCAGTGCTGATTGTAAAAATTGGAGGACATTCCCTGTCCAACACATTGGTTGACCTCGAGGCAGCCATCAACGTGATGCCTTAAGAGACCATGCAGAGGCTGTAGCTCATGAACTTGAAGCTAACCACGATAGTGCTATAGTTAGTCGATTGATCAACCGTGTCACCGAAAGGGATTTTGGAAGATGTGATCATAACAGTCAGTGCATGGGAATATCCAATTGATTTTTTAGTTTTGTAAACCAAGACCAGGTTGGACTGTTACCCGCTCATTTTGGGGAGGCCATGGATGGCAATAACTGATGCTTACATCAACTACCGAGATGGGCTAATGACCATCTCCAATGGGAAAAATGTCAAAAGGCTGACCATTTCATCGCCAGCTTAGTCTATGGACTCAGCAGAAGAACCCAGGATCATCGAGCATGGAACTATGGAGTTGTCCATAATCTAATCGGTGATGAACTTGGAGGAGGTGGCAGAAGAGGACAAGGATGGTGATATCATGGAGTTTATCCATGGAGAATCGTCCACCCCCACACCTAGATTGTCGTTGACTGGTGCCCAAGATCAACATATTCGACAAATACACGTTGGGCCAGGGAGGATATTAAATGTCAACAACAGGTTGACGCCCACACAACTAGAAAAATTGGAAGAGCTTTTGGTAAAACACCAGCAAGCATTTGCATGGGACTACGCAGATATGCATGACATCAGCCCAGAAATATGTATCCATAAAATTTATTTAGATGACCAGGCAACTCCTAGTTGGCAGCCATAGAGAAGGATGAACCCAGCAATGAAAGACATTATCAGAGAATAACTGTACAAACTTCTGGCTGTCGAATTCATATATCCAATTTTTGACAGTGAATGGGTATCACCATTAGTGGTGGTCCCCAAAAAGAACAAGAAATGGTGGATCTGCGTGGACTATCGGGCATTGAACAAGGCAACTAATAAAGACCACTTTCCGCTCCCGTTCATCGATCAGGTCTTGGACACACTCTAAGGAAGAAAATACTTCTCCTTTCTGGAAGGTTTCAGTGGTTACAACCAGATCCAGATAGGGGAAGAAGATCAAGATAAAACAATGTTCACCTGTCCATGGGGAACGTTTGCCTATAAGGTATTGCCTTTTGGACTGTGCAACGCACCGACCACCTTTCAAAGGGCGGTGCTTAGCATATTATTTGATATGATAGGAAACGGGGTGGAAGTATACATGGATGACTTCATCGCCTATGGAGAAACCTTCGAGGAGGCAATGAAAAATCCAGAAAGAGTGCTCGACAGGAGCAAGAAAAATCATTTGTCCATAAGTAATGAAAAATGTTTTATGATGATGTAGGAAGGCATCATGTTGGGAAACCACCTCTCTGTAGAAGGAATAAAAGTAGACAAGAGGAAGATCGAGGTGATCAGAGACCTACCTAGCCCTAGAATTTAGAAGGAGGTAATAAGTTTCCTTAGATCAGCTGGGTACTATCGGTGATTTATCACTAAATTTAGTAAGATTGCCAAACCACTACACACCCTACTTTCTAAGGATGTAGAATTCAATTGGATGGGAGATTGCAAAGAATCGTTCCAATTTCTGAAAGAAAAATTGATATCTGCATCGATCTTGAGAGGACCAAATTGGGCCATACCATTCCATATTTACTGCGAGGCATCTAACAGTGCGATCGGAGCAGTCCTCGCTCAGAAATACGGCAAAGAATTTTACACCATCTATTATGTCAGTAAAAACTTGGCGGGAGTAGAGTTCAACTATACAGTGATAGAAAAAGAATTCCTCGTAGTTGTCCATGCAATAAAAAAATTCTGCCACTATATAATGGGATACAAGGTCTTCATCCATATGGACCATGCGGCTATCAGGTATCTGATGAGCAAGCCAACCATTGGTGGCAGAATTATTAGATGGTTGTTGCTATTGCAGGAATTTGACATCACTATAGTCAATAAAATGGGTAAGGACAACATCGTGGCAGATTTTCTATCAAGATTGATACCAGCAGATCATCAAGTAGTGGAAGATCAGTTTTCGAACAAACATTTGTTCGCTATTAGTGAACAAACTCTATGGTATGCAGACATAGCCAATTACTTGGCCATCGGAAGGACCTCACCTGCTCTCTCCTACCAAGAAAAGCAGGCTATCATAGAGAAGAACACATAATTCCTTTGGATGGATGGTCTCCTATTTAAAATAGGACATGACCAAATTATAAGAATATGCATAGCAGAACAGGAGTTTTCAGAAGTGCTCAAGGTATGTCACGATGAGCCATGTGGAGGACACTTTGTATGGAAATGAACTACCTAAAAAATCCTGTAGGTTAGGTATTTTTGGCCCACTCTGTTCAAAGACGTGGCAGCGTATACCAGCAAGTGTGATGAGTGCTAGAGGATGGGTAGACCAACCCATCGAGATGAAATGCCCTTACAACCCTAGGTACACCTGGAACCTTTCGATAAATGGGGCATGGACTTCGTGGGACCATTTAATCCATCTTCGATGGGAAGGGGGTTTATTTTGGTCTGCATGGATTACGTCGCCAAATGGATGGAAGTACAGGCATTAAGGGACTCAAAGGAAAGAACGGTCGTCGATTTCTTATTTGCCCATATTTTCACACGATTTGGGGTTCCTCGGGAGATAACAATAGACCAAGGGCCCCAATTCACCTCCAAATTTATTGAGGAGCTGATGGAGAAGTATACAGTTTGGCACAATAAAACCATGCCCTACCATCCATAGGCGAATAGGCAAGTAGAAGTGACAAACAGGGATATAGAAAACATCCTGACCAAAACCGTGCAACAACACAAGAAATATTGGGCCACACGGTTGTCGGAGGTAGTTTGGGCATACAACACCACGTGGAAATCCACCACAGGATGCACACCTTTCCAACTGGTCTATGGAAAAAATGTGATGATGCCCATCAAGTTCGAAATCAAAACTTTGAGGACGACTTCAAAATTTAATTTGAGCTTGGACGAAGCCCAAAAATAGAGGATTCCCCAGCTAGATCAGCTAGACGAAATCCGACTGGATGCTTTGCAGAGGACAGAGATTATACAGAAGCAGAGAAAGAAGTGGCATGATAACCACATCAAGCTAAAGAAGTTCTAGGTAGGGGAATGGGTACTGTTGTACGATTCTCGGTTCTAGGAAAGGAAGGGCAAACTTATGCAGAGGTGGATGGGGTCGTATGAGGTGGCAGAGCTCATTAGGAACGGGGTGGTGCACGTTAAGACAATTTATGACAGCAACACCATGTTCACAGTCAATGGCCATTGACTACGCCCCTATAATACATCCGAAACATTACAAGTGGAATCCAAAGTAGGCATGGGGGAGATCCCATCTTGCTAGATCTGGACCGAACTCTCATAGGTGAAATGGTGGGTATGAAAGTGCTCACACAAATTTTTTTAGTTAATATAGTTTTTTTTTCTTTTGTACTATGTGTTTTTGTAGGGATGGCGCCTGCATGCAAGCTACAGGCATCCTAATACAGGGCCTAACAGGCATAGAACGCGTCTAAATGCCTTTATTTTCCTTTATTTTTTGGTTTCTTTTTGTAGGTGGAGGACCTAACAACACGAGGGATATGTATATAGGAAACCAGGCCTGATTCGGATCAGCATTTCGACACCAGCTTGTAGGTAGAATCTGGGCAGCGTGAAAAACTAGGAAGGCTTGGTCACCCTTTTTCCAGTCAAATCGCCATCTAGAAGAAGGTGACTTACTACATCCAAAAGGCACCAAGTCTAGAAGAAGGCACCTTACTACACCTGAAATATGCCCATCCAGAAGAAGGCACCTTACTGCATCCAGAAGAAGGCACCAAGTCCACAAGAATGCGCCTTACTGCACCCTAAAGGCACCCATCTAGAAGAAGGCACCAAGTCCACAAGAAGGCGCCTTACTGCACCCGAAAGGCACCCATCCAAAAGAAGGCACCTTACTGCATCCGGAAGGCACCAAATCGGAAGACAGCGCCTTCCATCCATTCAGAATTTCTATTAAAAAAAAAAAGAAAAAAAAATATACATATGTAGGTGCCTTCCGTGGCAGGAAGGCACCAAGTCTTAAAAAAAAAAAAAAAAGCCAACCGAATACGCCTTCCAACATCAAGAAGGTGCATTCATCTAGTCGAGATGCCTTCCAAAATCAAGAAGGCGCATTCATCTAGTCGAGATGCCTTCCAACATCAAGAAGGCACATTCATCCAGTCGAATATGCCTTCCAACATCAAGAAGGCACATTCATCAAGACGAATGCCTTCCAACATCGGGAAGGTGCGAACCAGAAGGAGGTGCCCCCCACATTGGGAAGATGCATGCAGGAAAAAGTGCCTCCCACCAATTAGAGGCACCTCGTAGCATCGAAAGGCACATTCATTCAAAGAAGAGCATCGACAACGTCGGAAAGGCGCTACAAGGACACCATCCACATGGGAAAGGTACCAAAGAACGCCTCTCGCATGCAACATTTACATCTACCGGACGCCTCAAGTGGAACAAAGCATCACATGAATGAGCGACATCAAAGGACCATACCCCTCCCTCGTGTCACAAGTCAACAAATTAGCGACTACCATGATGACTGGAATGACAAATTAGGTACGCGCATACTAAATCAAATCGCTTATATAATTATTTATAAATACGCAGTACCAAAAAAGATACCACCGTCATAGAGATCGTATCCCCCCATAGCCGAAATTGCATGCCAATGATAGGACGTATTCCATAACTACTAGGGTTAGGCATCTTTTCTATAAGAAGGCACCTTCCTAAATAAGGAAGGATAGAAAAAAATATACAGCAGCAGAAAGCGCCATGGGAGGAAGGTCCAAGAACCATGCGATCAAGAAGAATGAACCCAATGATACTGATGGGATCAGAGGGCAGTGAAGACCCAATTCGAAGCCGAGGGGTGGCTCAAATACTGTACCCTAGTCAGTCAGGGCCAGGACAGGGAGGTAGCTAGAGAATTTGCTGCCTCTTTAAGGGGCGATGTGGCCCAAGTACAAGGGGTGGAAATTCCAGTCACCCCTGAGTTCATCTCACAGGCGACTGGATTGCCTCTCATGGGGGAATGTATATACAAGGGCGGAGTGTTAAAAATATACGCCGAATTACTATTTCCAAGAGGAAATGTGCAGATAGATAGGGAGGGGTTACTCAAAAATAGTCTCCCCATGAATATGCAGAAGATGTTCGAGCAGATTGCTTGATTTTTCACATGCATAGGAAAGTATACCCATCTGCACATTAATCATGTGCACTTCATCAATCACCTAGTGCATGGGAGGAAATTAAACATACCTTTCTACCTGGAAAATGCTTTGAAATATGAAGCGGCTCGGTACCAGAATGGGGCACCATCCGCCTTAGCCCACCATGGGTTGATATCGGCATTGGTTTGCCATGCAGAAACACAAGGACAGAACCATGATGTAGAGGGATATGGCAGCCAAATAGAGCAATACAATGCGGTTGGTCAAATAGAGCAACACAATGCAGTTTCTAAATTAGGGCAAGACGAAGCATCCACTACAGAGGAGATAACAAATATCGGGCAATTGGCGTTGCCCTATTTTCCAGGAGGAGCAAAGTAGTCACCGATGCCTGAAGACATAGAGGACAGAGGGCATTCCCTAGTGCCCGAATATGAGGAGGAAGGAGCACCACTCGCTGGTGGTGAGGACGAACCAATCCCTAGGAGGAAATGTCTACGATGATTCCTCTTGATAAAGGAAGGACAGAGTGACCCGGAGATAGACGTTGCTACCCAAACCCTCCAAGAATTAATGAACCAGATCCCATAGAATGAAGGAACTTTTGAGAGTAATGACCAGATCGATGTGGCCTTGGAGGAGGTGCTCGAATGGCAAACCGATTGCTGGATGGCATAGCAGATTCTGGAAGATTGCCAGAACCAACATAAAATGGAATTGGAGGAAAGAGATAGGCAAATTGCTCAGCTTGAGCAGCTAGTCTGGCAATTGCAAGAGGAAAATCAAATGCTCCAAGACAGAGGAACAACAATACAGGATGCATCCACTCAGACTGATTGGGTAGAAGAAGTGTCGACGAACTCTCCCACATTCACCGAATGAGTATTCTCTTGGGGGGAGATTCGATCGGACTCTCGACAGAGTAGCCTGAAGACAGGGGAGGATTCCTCTATTTTTAGGGGTGAAAAGAAAAGAAGTCCTACCATGCCCCCTGTCATTGTCCTGAGTGACACAGAGCAGGACGAAGGTCTCCAACAATAGATAAGACTAGAGGATAAGGAGGACCTCCCCAGTCCTGAAGAAGGAGAAGAGCCTGAGGGGTCGACACCAGGTAGACAGGCGAATGAAGGATCACCCCCGAATATAGCAGCACAACCGATCCTTCAGAGCAAGGAGAAATCCTCGAAGGAGAAAGGAGAGACCCCTGTCCAAGCCGTTGTATTTTCTATAGAAGCCAAGGCAAAGAGGCCCAAGACGGCTTGACAGAAGGCAAAAGTGACCTTCACTAACTTTGAAGAGGATGAATGGGACATGCAGCCATTCTTCGAAATGCAAAAATATTTCGAGCAGCAGCGCAATGAAATGAAAGCAGCCAAGGAGGCTAGGAAGGCATCCTTGAGGGTAAAAGGAGATTCTGGCATTTGCGTCAATCTAGCAGAAGACAACCAATTTTGGGACATCTATGGTTCATCTCGAGGGTGGCCTTCCATGATGAGGAAGTAATTGGAATGGTGGAGAGTATATGGCCCACAATTGGAGGCCATTGTGATTGCAATGGAGAATGTAGGGCTTACCCCTAAAGCGGCTAGATTATACAAGGCCCAAGTAGTGCCTTCTAGAGGGGATAACTCGGATATCCCTCTAGCAGTGGTCAGACCTCTAGACGCCGACCTTTGGCAAGCTGCCGAAGCTACATTTCAATTGGAAAGAACAACACTGGCTAGACCACCACCAGTAGCGGCCAGAACAAGAAGAGGACAATTGATAGCCATAGTTTCACATAGGCAAAGGCGAACCACACCTTCAAATGCCAGCACAAAAAGACAGACTCAGGCCGTAGGGGCAGCAGAATCCTTTAAGAGATGGCGATGATGAAAAGTCAGAGGGCTACTTGCAGCTTGGATGCCACGAGGGTGTGGCATATGTTATGCGTGGGGGGATGATGAGCACCAAAAATGCTCATATTTTGTACATATTTCTTTGATCAATATGTGGCTGTATAATAAGGATTGCGTACTTTTATGAATGATTATATAGATATTTGATATAATTATGTGTGTTATCTAATTTGTGTGTTTTTAGTATGTTTTGTGGAATTGCAGTTGATTTAGTTAGATTTGAAATGGTCGAGGTCCTTTTGATGGAATTGGCACTTTATTTCATCGGGGGTTAATGAAGAGAATACAAGCGCCTCCCTGCAGTCATAACGCACCAACTGAATACGAGCACCTCCCTACAGTCGGAAGGCGCCAACTAAATATGAGCGCCTCCCTACAGTCGAAAGGTGCCAACCGAAGACGAGCGCCTCCCTACAACCAGAAGGTGCCAAACAAATACAAGTGCCTCCCCACAGTCAAAAGGCGCTAGCAAAATGCAAGCGCCTCCCCACAACCAGAAGGCGCAACTGATTCTTTGCCTGTTGACCAAATTTGAACGACATGGATGGCAGCGGCTGGTGCAGTTCCAGCTCTACGTCATGCAGAGCTAAATTGGAGATTGCACCAATGTATCAAAATGTCTTACTGATGCCAGGCAAAGCATGAACTGAACAACGAACACACCACAATTAGAACAGAACGCCAGATGTCGATTGCATTTACTAGACTGTCTTGATTTAGTTTGGGATAGATCGACTGTTGTAACTACTTCTGTAACAGAAGTTCTATGGGTGTGTTATATAAACACATGTAGATTGTTCTGAGAAAATATAGACATATAATAAAGATCCATTTAGACGTACAGAGATAAATTGTAGTGTGTTGATGAATATATTAAAGTTCCAAAAGTTCTAAGCACTTGTTTGATCGGGAAGAAGCTGTTGGAGCCTGGGCCCACTCCAAGCCAGTATTTCTTCTCCATCTCCTTTTCGTTTATTTATTTTAATTAGTTTATTGCTTTCATAAGAACGTTTGTTAGTTTATTAGTTCCAGCATTTGCAGTAGATTTAATTTTAGGAATGCATACATGATTGAGGAGTGTGGGAATTATTGACAACCATTTCAAGAACACCCCCCAAAATGTAGGATTAGCAGATTCACCTCCAGTGGTATTGTAGTAACCTAATTCTGACTCTTCACAAGTTTATGAAGCTCCCTGGGTTGATAATTAAATGCACGGGCATGTGACAAAAATAGGAAACCATTCACCTTGTTTGGCCCGCAACATTACCTTTCTATATATTTTACATCTTGTGATTGCTTTCTCCCATATCATATATTATCAAAATCCATCAATGGTATCAGAGCCATGATATATTATATAGGAATAAGGAGAGCCATAGGAGAGATTTATAGGAGAGAAGCAAATATTAGTTCCAAATTTTTTGAGATTGCATTTGGCTAGTCTTTCCATAGAGTTGTAGAAAAACTCATGAAGACTAGGACTCAAAATTCATTCCACTAAAGTGACAAATCAACTAGTGAAGATTCATCACTTATAATTTCTTCCATTACAGTACTAATACTTTTTTGTAAACAAAAGGAGATTTGAAGAAAGCTAGGAAGCTTCCTACAGAGAGCTAGGAAAAATATCATATTTAGAATCAATATAGCACCAAAAGCAATAAACAAAAGAAGAGAATATTCTAGGAACCTTAGGAAGGTCTTGTTGCAAACTTGTGCATTATAGAAGAAAATACCATAGTAGCCTTATTTTTTATTCAAGATACTGCAAAGAAGAGTCCAGAAGAAGATAGGAGATCGATGATATTCATTAAATATTGGAGATAACAGACTAAATTAATTAGCTTTAAGAAGTTGAAGAGACCCATAGAAGGTCCCATTAAAGAACTCTTAGTTCTAGAATATTAGAGGTTGGTGATCTCCATTGAAGCTTGTAGATTGCAGAAGTGAAGAAGGACTTGCAAGGTCCTATTTCAGATTCTAGAATTAGAAGTTTTTAGAGATCCAAGAGATCTCATTGCCAACACTTCCATAGTAGAATGTTGAAGATAAGGTCTCATTGAGAAGACCATAGAAGCTACAAGATTGAAGACCTTGGAGAGGTCTCAAGGAGAAAAAAGGAAAAATCTTGGTGAGCCTCATTGAAGGAGTTCCTAGAAGAACTCATTGAATAAATTCACTACCAAGGAGAAGCTGCTAATAGTGAAGGAATTGGGACAATTTTTGTCATTTGACAATAAGCCCAGAGGAGAAGGATTTGGCAAGCAATTTTCTAAAATTTGGAGCAAACTAGTGAAAACCTAAGACTTTCATATTCTTGAGAAGAAGACCCTATTTTAAATTAGAATTTGATAAGGAGGTTGAAGGAGAACACAAATATAATAATTCTATCAAATCCAACAGATTTGGATATTTCCTTTCATAGCTAAGAAGCAACATTTTGGAGATAGGGATTTTATAAATATACAGCAGAATATTGAAGGGTTCTTGGAGGAGACTCCCAACTACAAAAATTTATATTTCCAGGGTACCTCTTGAAGGAGAATTTGAAGCCACCTACTACAATTTTATGGTAGCAAGTTAGAGGGTTTGAAAAGTTGCCATTAGGTGAGTTAGAGAGTTGTTCCAGACAACTAAGAAGAGCTACAATTTCATTAGACTAAAGGCAACAATTTGGTGAATCAAATCACCAAGACATCCACCATATTTAGAGGTTATTAAAGGTAAGCAACTTAGGTGCAAAGGGTTCATTACTTGAACACTTATATTCAATTCATTACTTAGCTTCATTAAGAACCTTATTAGAATCTAGAAGTTGCAAGGATAAGGTTACATTTCAAAGTCTTAAAGGGAAGTTGAAAAGATAGTTTCTATCAAGGGTTATTACCTGCACATTAAAATAGAAGTTAGATATATTTCAAAAGAAATAAAAATATCATCTTCCTGTTATCTAGTTATAGAAAAGAAGACTACATTAAGCTACAGAGATTATAGAAGCATTTAAGAGTTCTTTAAGAGTTATCATTAGTGCATATTATAAGTTACTTTTAAGAAGTAATAAGGATATTGCAGTTGCACTATATTAGTTTCTCTTAAATATTATTAGAGGTGCACTAAGTTTTTCAGTGAAGGTAAAAGTTAGTGCAAATATTAATCTCTCAAGAGCATATTTTTTACATGATTATTAGCTTGTATTCATTGTTACTAAATTATCCAAGTGAAGGAGTTAGATGCTAGTGTTATCTAATAAGAAAGTTAACAATACATTTCTCTCAATGATTAGAGCAAGTAGCAAACATATCTAAAAAGCAAAGGAAAAGATTTAGATCAATCTATATTAGTCCTCAAGCTATATAGCAAAGAGCCATAATGTCAAAGGAGGAAATATCATCAAAATGAGACAAGGAAATCTCTAAAATTTGGTGTAAAATAAATTTTCTTATTTATATTACATTGGTTCACCATATCCATCCAAAAGAGGTTGAAATATAGAGTTTCACAAGACAGTAAGACAACATGTATTCTACATCCACTATTGGTGAATCATCAAAGGCAGAAGATGCAAACTTTGGGTAGAGAAGGTGAGCCAATCTAGGGCTCATAAGCATCGATTCTAGGTGTTTAGAAACATGAAATTAGTCACCAAAGAAATCACCCATTAATGATGTCAACTTGTAGCATCATAAGGTAGCTTTGCACCCATTACATACCTATTGCAAAGCAAGGAGAACAACAACAAGTTGAAGGTTACAAATTATTACCTTAATCAGGCATCAAAATACCAGCTAGGAACAATGCCATCAAAGCAACCAAGAGAATCAATCGAGTGAAGACATATTATCTAACAAAAGGGTAACATTGGATTCATAGTTGGAGCCAATCTTGAAGAAATCATTGCTGGAAATTGTAAGCTTACACTCACTAGAAAGAATGAGGAAAGCATTGGAGAAAATATTGAATAAATTGCATCTGTTGGAGAATATGTAAGGATGAAAAGAACATTGAAAACAACCTCACATGCAAATACCACTTGGAACAACATAAATAAGCATTACACATTTCAATAATGCTCATGCAAGATCCCAACGAAGGAGTAACACTCACCTTGGAGCGTTGAATAAAGAAGTAATAATGTTTATACCCAATGGAGTAATACCCACCTTGGATCATTGAAAGAAGCACATCAAAGAAGTAATGCCTACCTTGAAGCATTGAGGGTAGATATAAACATTACATATTGGAGTGTTGGAACACATATTGTAACCTCTACAATGTAAGCACCACATATTTTAAGCATTAAGAAGGTCAAGGTATTATAATGTATCAAGCAATTCATGGGGATATAACACTATTAATAACCTAGGTTCAAAGACGCTCTTACATCAAAGTGAGAATATCAAAGAAAAATCACATGGTTTCAATAGAGACATTCATTCACATAGAGAGGTCAAAGAAAATATGATCATGGTAAGATTTTTGTGAAAGGGAGAGCATTGAATGCTCATATTCATACAATGAACATAATGCCCAAATATCCGTTGAGGAGAGTTAAGTCTTAAGAAACTCGACGTATTGCATTACTAAGGTAATTTCAATATTAAAATTGCTTGCTTTAATTAAAGTGACATTGGAGTTATAAGGTGCTACATATATGGTCAAATTTACTACTGTGTTGGAATAACAAGCATTAACCAAGCATTAGTAAGTTATAAAGCAAGTCCATTTCAAGGCATTATAATTGAAGTACATTCTTATATTATAATATTTGCAAATAACTAAGTAGGATATATAAGGTTTTCAACCTTGACTCAAATATAAACTTGAAAATACTATTAACATTATTTTATAACATTCTAAAATTAGGGAGTTATAAGGCATACTACACCAAATTATAGATATTTGGAATTTAGAAAATTAAATTATTGAATAGAGAAGAAAATCTATTGCTTACATATAGAGTTGGAACTAATTGGTAACACTTGTATCATAGTCATATTAAGGAGACAAAAATAAATGCAACTATAAGAACTCCATTAGAGCATACTTCATTAGGAAAGATAAGGTAAAACTGAAAGTTGATTATTATTCTCAAAACATTACAAAATCAACTCAAAAGGTGAACTAATTATTGCTAAGATTTTTATCAAAGCCTATAACATATTCTAAATTACTTGGGAGATATAAGGAAGCCTACAAAACCTAAATTCAAGAAATATTTTATCAAATTAGTTCATATACTCTTATCTAGGGAGCTATAAGGATGTCTACTAATACAATAAATAATTCAATTAGAAAAGAAGTAAGGAAAGTACCACTATAGATTAAAAATCATGGTTTATAATTCAATGGATAAATATGTATAAGGGAAAGAAGAATAAATAGGATTTAAAAGGACTTCTAAAACTAGTACTCATGGAAAAATACATTCTTCTAAAACATCCTCTAATGAAATGGCAAAAAGAAATTGGTGACAACTATACTAATGAATATATAGAAGATAATATTCTGAAAGAAGAAAATAATTTAATAAAAAATATATAATGCAAATGTATGAAAGAAGTAAATATTGAAGAACATGTGCTTATACTGAGAGGGGGGTGAACAGTATACAATAATTTTTTTTCCCTTTTAATAAAAATAGTAGCATTAGAATTAATAAACCAATAAACATCACACAAAGCATCACACACATGAGAGGCATCATTTTAACGTGGTTCACCCAATGTGGGCTACCTCCATAAAAAAATATTTCTTCTAAATATTTCTCAAATAATATTTTAGGAATCCTTCCCAATTACAATGTTTATGGACCTTTGTCCAAAGGAGATGTTGATCCCCTAAATCTCAAGTTTGTGGATCTCTTCCACAGGAGAACTCTTTCCCCTTCAACTTTGGCTAGTGATCTTCTAGAAGACTATGTCTCTATGTTGCACTAACTAGTGGATCTCTCTCCACTTGAAGACTCCTCACTCAGAAGATTTGTCTTCAATTGTCCTGGCTACTAGATCTATATCCATTGAGACTCTATCCTCTATAATCTGTCATCTCCAAACCTTTGTGAATAGGTTAACTCAAAACCTTCTTAAATCTACTCAATAGTTTCACTTAGAACCTACTCAAATATTCTCAATAGGTCCACACATAACCTACTAAAATCTACTCAACAGGTCCATACAAAACCTGCTCAAATATTCTCAACAGGTCCACATAGAACCTGTTAAAATATGCTCAACAAGCTCACTTAGAACTTGTCCAAATATGCTCAACAGGTCCACACAAAACCTGTCTAAATATTCTCAACAAGGTCACTTAGAACTTGTCCAAATATTCTCAATAGGTCCACACAGAACCTATCCAAATATGCTCAATAGGTCCACTCAGAACCTACTCAAATATGCTCAACAAGTCCTCTCTAGGACTTGCTCAAATCTACATTGCAAGATTCCAAAAAATCTTACACAAAATCAGTCCACAAGCCTTCTCAAAGACTTGCCTCAAATATGCTTAACAAGTCCACACATAACTTGTTCAGTCTCATAGAATCATAAAGAGAATTGTTAGAGACTCAATATATTCTATACTCAAAGCTCAATCTCAACTCAAATCAATCTCATAGAAGCATAAATAGAATTGTTAGAGACTCAATATGTTCTATACTCAAATCCCAATCTCAACTCAAATCAATCTCATAGAAGCATAGAGAGAATTGTTAGAGACTCAATATGTTCTATACTCAAATCCCAATATCAACTCAAATCAATCTCATAGAAGCATAGAGAGAATTTTTAGAGACTCAATATGTTCTATACTCAATCTCAACTCAAATCAGAATATAGAAAAGTTTGTTTCATGGAACTTGAACAACCACTTCACACAAACACTTGAATAGGCTCAATCAAATCTACTCAACCAATCACCTCAAGGAACAACCCTTTCTCACAAACCCTAGTCCAAGCATATATCAACCAACTCAAAATGTTTTCAACAATGCTCAACCACAAATCTCACATAACAATGATACTCATGTTCTTTTCAATCTCAAGTTCAATTTATTTGCATAACAAATTGGCTTTAACATCAATGCTTATAAAACAAGGTTTAATCACAACTCTCAATTTAGAAAACCTTGAAGAATTAAATCAACCACTTTTGAAAAATAAACCACAATCAATCATTTTCTCTCCAATGACATTTTCATAAATCAATCACCCAATCAAGTCAATGGAGAATATTTCTCATACCTTTTTTTGATGCCATGTAGTTTTCCACAAAATCTATCAAACTCAACACACTTTCAAATATTTCCTTATCAACCACAAGGAGGTTAGAGTACTTGGGTAAATTCACAACAATAAAAATAATACTCCAATAACACCTTATTACTCCTACTCAATAAAATTCACCATGTCCTCTCCTGAAAGAAATAATCCCCTTTGAAAAAGAATAAATCAAACTCACTTTTGAAACCCTTCTACAAAACTAGAAATATCTCTTTACACACACCTTATTTCTCATTATAAGCAAGTTAATCAAATAGTCCTTGAAAAATTCTTTCCAACGATATATAATATGCTACCCTTCCAAAAATAAAACCATAAAAAAATTTCCAATTTTCTAGGGCATAGCATAACTCTTATTTCTCCTCAAGGCTATTTAACAAAATATAAAACATAAAAAATTAACTTACCTTTGCCTCTTGGAGGGATTTGATCCCCCGACGTCCTCCTTCCCAATTCCTTAGCCACATCCAAGCCATCGTTGGGCCATGCACCCTCACATGCCTAAAAAGGCACGACCAACATCAAATACCTCACAAACCAGTGCTTTACGAAATAATCAAAATGTACTTCGAGTGCTTTGTCCTTGCAAGAAAACCTCAAGCAAATCGAACACGAGATATATTCTCTCTTGCCAAACCAACACACCACTAATCCATGCTAGCCTATGTGCTCAATGACTTCGCATGTTCTATGCTTCCACTTGTCATAAATCGTCAAGCCTTTAAGAATCACAAGCCTTTTCGCATGCGCTTAATGAAAATGCAAGAGTAGGTGATTAGTGTCTTTGATGGAATTATATATAATGCCCTTGTCTTCTTCTGCAATCACATCGGTGCTTCAAATAAATTTGACGTCGGTGTGGTTTTAATTTATAATATATTTAAATTTAAATATTATAAATTAAAACAAACCAACCTTAGGTTTTAGTTTAAATAAACCTTGGAGCCTTGTCTTAATGCACAACCTTGGCAAAATCAAATATTATTTATAAAATTTAAATTTCTTGTGAATTTAAATAGTTTATAAATAATTATTAAACCTCCTTTTAAACTTTTGCAATAACCCATCTTGGGTTTTTATGGACAAATCTCTTAACCTGTGCTCCCATTAATATTAAAATATAATGGAGCCTTTTTCCTTTCATTTTTGCAGTGATGAAGCTTTTTCCTAGATGAATGTGACAACCTTGAATGACTTTATTTCTTGCCAAATTCTTTGATAAGAGTGATAACTCTATCAAGTGACATCAATGACAACTTTGACTTAGAGGACTCAAAATGTCCAACAAATATGGAATAGCCTCAATTTTTCACATATGGTTTAAGTATCTCATCAAGGAGATAGATAAACATGATATTCCTAAAATAGACAACAAAGTAGTTGGAATACCTTTACTATGCACTTATTGCAACCAATTTGGTCATGAGAAAGTCAACTACTAGAGTTTCCATCCATGTAAATATTGTGGAGGAAAAAATCATTTATCTTTCTTCTGCTACTATAAATATAAGTACTATAAAAGTTATGAAGAAATATTACTACACAGAATAGATTATTTCTTTTAGGATCTTATTTCAAAAACATCCACTAACAATAATTTCAAGCTTGACATTTGTGAAGATCAAAGAAACAGGTCATACAAATAATCAAAGGAGAGAAAATGGATCAATTTTGATCCACTTATAATGTGTAAAATTATGAGATCACTAGTTCATCAAAGACACTTGACAACAAAAAATAGTGGGTTGGAAAATACAAGAAGATATAACATGAAGATTGAAGCAAAAGAAGAAGAAGGACCTGATCAAGCTTAAGACTATTCAAAATGGGAAGATCCATATTGAATACTAAAGTCTTCAATACCAAAATAATGTAATGCAGGGGGTGTTAGAGTATATTACATTATTTAGGTACATTTCAATGTACCAACTTGGAGTTTACCTTAGGTTACTTGAGGAAGAAGTAATAAATGCATGTGTCAATGTGCAATGATGTAAATGTACAAGGAGTCCACTTGTACATGAGTCATAGGAAAGGTAGTTAGGAAGAGTAAGGGCCAAGTAACTTATCTTCTTATATAAAGGTCCCATAGTGAATAGAAAGTGTGTGAAGCAAAAGTGAGATTACAATAATGTAGTGATTAGGTACAATGTAGTTTTCATTAAAGAAGTGTTTATTTCCTCCATTACATTGCATCGTACTATTTTTATATATTTCCATTAATAACATATTTTAGTGTTAGTGAAAAATTTCATGATCTTACTCTTTAGTATATTTTACATCTTGTGATTGCTTTCTACCATACAATATCAAAATATAACATAATAGTCTCCATTGTTGTATACAATTTGAGATGGAGTTCCTTCCTTTAGGTCACTTAGCACAAGCCTATAGGTTTTTGACTATGTTGGAAGAGAAATCTTGAGTGAAGTAAAATTAGCATTACCTTATCCACATGTAATATTTAACATGTATAAGAGTAGAATTTTCCTATTTTAAAAGCAACATAGCATAAGGTACAACAACATAAGGGTACCTCTATGTGGTAGAAGTCAAAGTCCCCTATCACACAAGATAGAAAAATAGAAGCTAGCAATAAAGTGGTGTAATCAAAGGTGAACCAATGTTGGTGTCTATTTTATCTCACCAAGGGAAGGAAAAATAATGTAATCATACATATTACAATTAAATTGCTTGAATAATTTTGTAGAGTATGAATCCTTGGTGCATGGCCTCCAACTTGCTAAAATGAAATGTATCAAGTTGTTACAAATTTTTGGCAATACCGAACTAGTGATCTAATAGGTAAGATCCCAATGCCTAGCCAAGAAAAAATTGATAAGATCTTATAAGCACAAGGTTTGGGACTTGGTTGAAGCTTTCAATGCAATAAATTTTAAAGTCATCCTAAGGGTCCAAAGAATGGATGTTGATTGAATGGTGGTCATAGGATAAAAATTTGTTCCTGTGTATGATCTACTATAAAATCAAAAATATGTGAAGTTGGTGGTAAGGAAAAAAATCCTAGACAATGAGGTGCATTGATAGGTGTTTGATAGTAATCAAAACATTGTTCATTTCATTTATCAAGAAGCCAATTTTACCAAAGAATTGAGCTGCAATATCAAAGAGGCATATGAGAATCAAATTATACAATAGAAGTCCAAAAAGCTTCCCATAGAGGTAGTCATATTGGAATCCTTGTTTAACCTAGATGACCAATTCAAAGGAAATAAAAGAATTAAAATTGACAAGGATTATCAAGAAATAGAGGTCACCCTAGGGAAAACTTTAAAACTAGAAAAAGTGGCTACCAAGAAGAGAAAGATTCTTTGATCCAAGCATGCTTGAAGTATGATGGAGTGGTAAAATATAATTATGAAGACCTGAAAGGGTATAGTAAATATATCATCCAACATACAATAGAGATAGTTGTTGAGGCTAAATTGGTGATGCAAAAGAAGAGGCCCATTAATCCCAAAATTGAGCTTCTTATGAAAAGGGAGTTGTCTAAACTGCTTGAATCAAGGATTATATATCCCCTTAATCATGACACATGGATTTTTTATTTGGTGCCTATGATAAAAAATAATGGAAATATTGGGTCAATGTTGAATTCAAAGACCTAAACAAGGATTCATTGAAAGATCACTACTCCTTGCCTTCAATGGACCAGATTATTGCCAGTTTTGAAAATTCCTTTGTTGGATGGATTCTATGGCTATAATAAACTATGGGTGAAATATGAATATCAACACAAGAAAATATTCACAACCAAATGGGGTAGCCTCACATATCAAAAAATACCTTTAGGATTATCAAATGTTAGTGCAACATTTTAGAGGGCCATGGACATCACTTCCAAGGACTAGATAAATGAAATATTTTTGGTCTATGTAGATGATTTGACCATCTTCTCTAAGAAAAAGGAATATCACTTTGTACATGTGGAGAATATTTTCAAATGCTACAAAGAGTTTGGTGTTTGTCTCAATCCCAATAAATTCATCTTTTATGTTCCTTAGGGTAAGTTATTAGGACACATTGTTTTGAAAGGAGTTGTAATTGACCCTAAAAGGGTGGAGGCCATTATCCACCTCTCATTACCACAACATAAGAAAGTGATCCAATAATTTTTTGTTCAAATAAACTTTGTTAAAAAGTTTATATCAAAATTTAAAAGCATTTTTAGACCTATTTATACTTAAAAAACACCAAGCGTTCAAGTGGATTGAGGAAGGGAAGAGGGATTGTGAAGATATAAAGAAATATATAACAAAGGCTTTGGTTTTGGTGAACCCATATTTCAAAAAAAACTTCATCCTATATGCATATGGGGGTAAATTCAACATTGCAACATTACTTACCTAGAAGGATGATGATCAACATGAGCACCCAATTGCATTTTTTAGTTAAAATTTAAAGGGATATAAGGAGAAATACAACTTTGTTGAAAAACAAGTGTATGCCCTAATTAGAGCCTTGAATAATATCAATACTTAGTCTCTAACAATAAAATCACTTCTTATGTCATCCACTCAAGCATAAATAAATACATAATGGGTGAAGAAATTAGTGAGAAAAGAGTAGGGTGGATCACCAAGATCCTAAAATATGATATAGAGATAAATCCTACAAAGCTAATTACAACCATTGGCCAAAGACATTGCCAATGTAGGAGATGAATAGGACCTATACTTAGTCAATTCAAATAGTGACGTGTTCTTAGTCAATTCAAATAAAGAGGTGTTACACTAGGTGGATGAGAGGGTTAGGTACATGCAGATAGGTTAGTACCCATTTGAGCTAAAATAGGCTCAAATAAGGGAATTCAGACTATAGAATGGCCAATATATTCTCATTGAATATGTTCTATTTTGGAGGAGCTTTGATGGTGTTCTTTTGAGGTATGTTAGAATGGAATAAACTCAACCTCTACTTTAAGAATTCTATCAAGGATTTTTGGGTGGCCATTTCTGAGCTCAAACCATTACCATAAAAATTATGAGAGCTACATATTATTGGCCTACCATATTTTTGTATTCTCACAAATAGGTGAGAAAATATGACCAATGCAAGTTCTTAACTAGAAGGAAGATGAATTTGACTGTGCCTTTGAGGCCCATAGTAGTAGACAACCCATTCTCCCAATGGGAATTGGATTTTATTGGCATGATTAATTTATTATCAAGTGAGGGCTATAAATGTATCCTCACTGCTAGTGATTAATTCACTATATGGACAAAAATAATCTCACTAAAGGAAGACATTGAGAAGGTGATCATCAATTTTCTAGAGAAAATTATAACCAGATATAGTATCCCAAATACTATCATCATAAATAATGCAAAATCATTTAACATGGAAAACATTACCCATTTATACCTCCAATATGATATATATTTGAATATTTCCTCCAGTCACTTTCCTTATGGAAATGTGCTAGTAGAATCCACCAACAAGAACTTGATCAAGATTTTGAAGAGGACAACTTTTGAAAATCAAAGACAGTGACACCTCCATCTCAAAAAAATCTTATGGGTAGATAGAATTATGCCAAATAAGATTATAGTATGTTCACTCTATCCATTATTCTATGGCAAGGAGGTAATTTTTCCTATCTCCATAGATTTTCCACCACTAAAATTGCTTCATCAACAAGAACTTGAGGAAAATGATGCCATGATTGTAATAATGGATGAACTATTCAAGATCAAAGAACATAGAGAAGTGACTTGGGAATAATAATTGAAATATCAAGGGGCAGTTAAAATATGGTTTGATAAAAGGAAACCTCCTAAAAAATTTAATATTAGTGATTAGGTTCTAAAATGAGACAAAGACGGACCACACCAAATTTGATTTCCTTTGGAGTAGCCCTTACATCATCACCACCTACAATATGGAGAATTAATTTGAGCTTGCACCATTTGATGGTTACATATTTCCGATCATAATGAGATCTACCTTAATAGTTATTTGTGATCACTCTCAAATATATGTGTGTTATACTTAATTATATTTTAGTTTATTTTGTAACAATTTTTCCTCTTCAAGAGCTTGGTCTACAACATTGATTGTGAACCTTCCTTTTCAATATCATAAAGATTTTATAATTGGAAATATGTGGGGCCACAAAATTAATTTGCACTATTGAAAACCATGTGTTGATAAAAATCAGTGGTCCACATGATTCTAGAGGTTTTAAGTGGAGACTTATTTTCTTGAGCAATAATAACCATCCAATTGTCAAAGGGAGAAGATCCCTGAGTTGTCTAACCCATGAAGCTCTCTCTTTCATGAGTGTTTTACACTTAGTCAAAATTTCCCCCATATATTGCAAAGTACATTTTGAGTCATTCTCTCACACCATTGATGAGGATATGTAGCAATCGGGCTCTCAATTGGGAGTTACAAAATAAAGGTCCATAGTCAAAGTAGTGTAAGCCATTTAATTAGTTCACCATCAAGCAACATTACTTATTGAATCAATAAATATAGATAGCCCCTAAAGGTAGCTACAACCCTTAGATAATCCAAGTAAGAAAGCCCACATTTGTTTGATCCATGAGAATCTCTCTTGTATACATAGCCAAATTTTTGTGAAGAGTTGTTCGGGGTTGTTATCTCACATAATTAGAAGTAACATGGAGCAAGTGTACACTAAATAAAGAGTTAATGAAGGAAAGCCTGAGGCTGGGGAAGCATGAGATATCTAATCAAATCATCAACTTATAATGATAATCATCAAAAAAAATAATACAAGTGGAACTTGGAAGGCCCATGGATTTTCTGATCAGTGGAAAAGGTTGGCATCCTCCTACCAACATTTCATGGATAAAAATAAATCTACATGACATGAATTTAATATCTAGAGAAGGTGGTAATATTTTCTTACCATCTATATAGAAAGAAATAATAAATGCATGCAATGTAATTTTAATGCTACAAAATATGGTATATAGCCTCGAAAATCAAAGGTAGCGAACTTTTCCTATTGAATTTGTAGAAAATGGGATTAAATTTAAATTGAAAGAATTTAATAATAATAAATTTGGAAGACACTTCTTTCCAGATTTGTAGGACAAGATAGTTAATTCATGTAATATGAATTCAATGCAAGTAGGCACCCTGATATTTGAGGAGAAAATATATAAAATACCACCTTACCTTAATTTATTATTCACTTAGTCCTAAGAATTAAAGTGAATGAGAACTCTTTGAGCACAAAGAAGAAAATTTATAGATCTGAATCATGTGGGAAAAATATTGTAAGCATAGAAGTTCTCAAAGAGGCCAAAACCACCATGGAATGAAGGAGAAATATTACCACTCTCCAACCAGTAGTTAGAGTAAGCCTTTCCTTCAATTCTCCTTTAAAATTAGTTGTAAGATCTATCTCCACCTTAGGAAGGGAGATAAAAACTCAAGCCTTGCAATTTATAGCCCTTAAATTGGTGAAGGGCACAATTGATAGGGTCGTGTATCCCAAATTGTCTAAGAATCCTAAGAACCTGAAGGAGGGAGCATTTTAAATATTTAATGCTAGGCCCAAGAAAACTTTAGGGTAAGTATATGGGGTAACTTATTGTCCCAATACAAGGTGTCATAGGTCCATAACTACTACAAACTAGTAGTAGCATGCATTAAACTCTATAATGCCTAGGATTGAGAGGTTAGGTCATGATACGAGAGTCTTAGAGATATCATTGCCCCACATGTCATTCAAAATATGTTGCTCATGGAGTTGAGGGGGTATGGAGTGACTTTGAAAAATATTTCTAGGTACTACAAAGCTTTTCAAGACAAGCTGGGGTTCCTAAATAGTAAATGCAATAGTAAGGACACCTCACAACCAAAGTTTCCTTTAATATTAGAGCTTTTAGCAAAAGCACGAGGGGTAATTTGAGTATATCGAAATTAATTTTTGGCTTGGAGGATGATAAGAGTGTAATCCTAGCCTATCTAGGTATTATCTATATGATGTGGTTCACAACTAAGAGTGAAAGGGTGGTTTTTGGTTTCAATGATTTCATCGTTGATAAAATTCATGAGGTGTTTTCCAAATTCAAGGACACCCGAATTTTTAAAAAATCCATATTTTTGGCCCATTTAACTCTTTTTCAAAATCCTATATTATGCACAAGTTTTAAATTGAATCTAGTAGATGACTCTAACTATGCACAACCCATTTTAGTCTATATAGAGGTCCTGCGCAAGACCTCTTCATACTATAGTTTTGTGGAGGAATTTTTGATGTTGACCTTGGTGGTTATGAGTGGATTGAGTCCAAAGCACATTTTGGTAGCCAAACTCCATGTTTTATAGTGGAGACACATAGGATATTGGTATTTCCTAGAGGATACCACCATTTTTAGACTATATGGATTCAATAAATATAGACGCCTATTAGTTTTCCAATTATGTGTTAGAGAGGTTTTTTAGCTTAGAGCTATTTAGATGAATAGACATGATTGACATGGCTTATGGGAGTAAAAAAGGAAATATAGGATTTTATAAGCTTTCTTTTAATCTCGATGGTGTGACCCTAATAAAAATAAAATTTACCCCTATCTTAGGGAAAATGTTGAAGGACCTACAGTTACAAATACTAGAAGATGAATGAAACTATAACCTTGAAGATGAATTCATGGCCTAGTTGATGAGAATAAAAAGCTTGATAAAATTTATCCATGAATATAGGCCAAACATTGGATGAAGCAAACATTCAATTGAAGAAAGTTATTATAAATTTGACACAAAATCTAAGGTCTTATGTAACTTTTTATGAAAAGAAACACCAAGTGAATCCCAAGAATTGCATTAGCAATAAAAAGAAGTAAATTTCTATGGAGGATATTAGAGTGAGGATAAGATCAATGCATGGTGGAGATTCAGTTAGGATAATGGTGATACTATAATGAATTATGGTAAACTAGATGAGGATGATGATTTCAATAAGCTATACAACTATGATCACCCAAATATTGAGAGCATACCTACAAATAAAAACAACAAATATGAATTCAATTCTAGGTTGTATCAAATGATAGAAAGGGTGGAGGTGGTAGCAAAGAAAATATATCACTTAAAGGAATCCCCACCAAGACCTTGGGAATCCCTAGTAACTACCTCTCTGCATGTGCTTCCTATCATAACAATACCACTAAAATGGGCACCCCAAAAATTGGCATATCAAAAGAAAAAGTGAAAACTAGTCCATAGGACAATCCCTCCACCACCAAATAAGAAAATTGGGATGTCCCAAGGAAAAATACATAGGCTACCCCACTTCATCCTTTAAAAAGGTTTTTCCCAATGTTTTCAACTTTTGTTATAGCCACTAGCCCGTGGTCACATTGACCACTACCCCTCCAATTATTAAAACTCTAATGGTTTCCATTCATTCTTCTAGTACCTTGGTCACATTGACCTACATCCCTTCAATTATTTTGGTAGCTACCTCCATTTAGGTAGCACCTCCATTTATATACCTTCCATAATTACCCCTATTTACTTCACTTCCATTACCCCTATTATTGGTCCTTAAACCATTCTAACAAGGGGGTAAGTTCCCCATTCATTCATCATCCCATTCACCCTACCATCATCCCTATTTTTGTTCTCTTACCCCTCTCCTCAATACACATTTATATACACATCTCAATGGGGTGCAATTTCATTATTTAGACTGTTAAATCCAATTTGGCTATGCAAGGGTAATTAATACACTCCTAGGCACCTCCATCTACCTCTAGTATACTACAATAATTTCAACAAATTTAAAACCAAACGTTGTAGTATACATGGAGGAAGGAATCCAAAAGAGTTGGGTGGCCCATGGAAAAAAATATGAGGAGTCATTATGATCCTTAGGGAAATGTGTTGTATTTTTTCTAGTTGACCCCTATTATTTCCAAAGCTTAAGGCTAGATGCAAGATCAAGATTAATAGGTGGTAGTAGCAGGGATTAGCCTTTGAGATGATTGGGCTAAAGACAAAGTAGAATTCATGGAGTAGGCTAGAAAAGTAATGATCCATGACTAACTATTACTTGAAAATAAGTTGGTGAAGAGAAAGGGAGCTCAAAAATATAAAAATTACCCTAAAAATTTCCAAATAGAAGACAAATTGCTATAGGATTAGGTAGACCAACTCACTAGCTTATTGGCTTCTTAAGTGCCAACTTCCATTTTGGAATCAAAAGGGAGCAAAGTGCAAATTATTACCACTAATATCATTGTCCATGAATCCTATTTTAATAAAGAGGTCCATTTTGCAAAAAAGGGGCTTGAAGAAGAAAAGAAGAAGATGGAATAACTCGAGCAATGATTGGAGGCAATAGGTAATATAAGGGGAGTCTTCCAAGTATACTAGGATAATATTATTGAGACCACATCAACATTCTCCTAGGTGCTTAAATTAATTGATGCAACAACCTCTAAAAGCTCTAAAATAAGCTAGGAGGTTGAAAAAATTATGATTGCAACTTCCTCAAGGTAGGCTGAAGCCAAAGCATATAAAGCAAAATTAGCCATCTTGCTTGACCATAATCTAGCAACTATTAAATTTTAGGATAGGGAGGTAGCGAGACATAAATTAATCAATGTACTTAATAAATAATAAGCCACATGGTAATGCAAAGCTCAAATTAACATTATGATCACCACCATTACAAGTTTGAAGAGTAATATTGACTCATTGATTCAAAAGGTCCTTCCCTCACCCTAGACTGCAAATAATAAACTTCTCTTTGAGCAAGAGTATATTCAACTATTCAAGCTATGAAAAAATATTTTTTTTTAATCCTCCCACCTCTAGTGATGTAGTTCAAGCCAAAAATCCCCTAGAAAACATTGAAGTGCAAATTTAATAAGTCATGAGTAGAGTGAAAAACTTCTCTTGTGATGATCAAATAGAGCTCTAGAGTTGCTACTCTATGGTTAAGAAAATGGAGCTACCATTCAAAGATTAATAGGGAGAGATTAAGGCCTCGATGGATAAGATCCAATTATCTAGTGATATTTCTTCCTTAATTATTTTTATTCATTATTTATTTTTTCTTCATTCTTTCATTTGACTCCATACCCAATAGATAAGGTGGTGACTCTTCTAGATTCTTTATCTTCATCAAGCTAAATATCCCTTGTGATTCACTAGAACCATAGTGAAATTTTAATACATCTAGGGGAAGTTATGCCTTGTCCATTTTGTAAGTTGGAATTGAGGAAGCAAATCGCTGAGTTGGAGGTAGGAAAGCAAAGCATAAGTGGAAGCAAATCATCATTTTTCTAGATCTATGGTAGGCATTAATTTTAAAAAGAAAGGTTCCATTAATATTTTTATGCCACACAGGTCATTGATATTATTGGTTGATGATGAGCATTTATTTTAGAATTTGAAAGCCCTAGAATCTCCTAAAGTCACATGTTTTTTTGATTAAATTGTTCTATGGTGGGTGTTGATCCTTGAGGAGATTAGTAAATGGAAACAACAAAGCAACACAAATCATCAATATTTTGATTTATAGTAGGCATCATTTCCCAACAAGGAAATCAAAAAGAAGTTTTTCAAAACTTTGAAAGCCATTGATTTCTCATCTAATGGACCATTCCATTTCATAAGGTTTTCGATGAAGTTTTTAAAGAACCCCACTATTATTTGCTACTAAAGACACATGGCAAGACACATTGGTGATGCATAAAGAATTGGTTGTCCCATAAATTATATGCCAAATAAAGGTTTGCCATATATCATGGATAGGTGGTAGATCCAATGGTTTATCAGATTTTGAAGAGAATATTGAAATATATGATCTGAAAATTCATGCAAACCATATGATCTTAATGATCAATAACCTGTATTATACTTAAAGAGTTTTTAGCAATGATAAAAATAACCATACCATTGGTTGAGGTGTAGTGAGGTCAATGACTACAAGATTATTCTACCATCTCTGTCAATATCACAATAACCATCCACATGTTTGCCTCACAATATGTCAAATCCTAATTTATAAGATGACAATGGTCATATATCAAGTTAAGGCCAACCTAATGGCTTGTGGGAGTGATAATAAAGCTCAAGTTGTGTAGCATCAAACATTTATGCCAATTTTCTAATATAAACAATCGATAGCCTATGAAAGAAGATATAAGAAAAATAAAAGATAAAGAGTATTTCCCAATCTAATGGGCCATGATTTTGGAAAAGAGTGGTAGTGTCCATTCAAAAATTTCCACCAACATTTTATCCACACACATTAAATAAATCCCAAGGAAGGTGAATGCTTTTACTATGAATCCCATTGAAGCATGATTTCCTGGGGGAAGTAGTTGAGCCATAAAGGTAGCCATAGTCTACATACCTACACTACTCACACACAATATTTCAAAGAAAAAATTGGCATATTAAAGGTGGTAGCAATGGAATCTCTAGGTCTAGAGACCTTAAATCCATCGACATTAATTTCAAATGAAGCCCTCAATCAATGTTGGGAAAAAATTCTAGTAAATGTGGTTAGTGATAGCTATAGAGGCTCTAAATCTATAGGTCTCAAACCCTTCAAAATTAATGGCTCTATATCTAGAGACCTTGAGCCTATCAACATTAAATGTATATCAATCCCTTGCTTTATATTTGAGTTAGAATTTTGGATTACTGGTGGAAACTTTGGAGGGTATGATCCCTAGTTTTTGCTTATAACTAGTAATTTAAATTGCATTGTGAGGCACTGGAAATTGTTGACTCATGTCTAATATCTAACCTTGTTTGCATTTATTTTCATTTTCTTCTATGTATTAGTCTAGAGTTGGACCTTGAGTCATTTTTTTAATAACATATGAGCATATTTTGATCTAACATCTCTATAAAGGAAATATTATGATATATATATATATATATATGAAATTGTTGCTAATTTTTCTTTTCCTATTTCTTATATGCATCTCTTATGTGAATGATTTATGCTAGACTAAAACCATGTTCATTTAATTGGATAATAACATATGATGCATGTATTTATTTTATTCTAGTAATAAATAAAATATTTTTGAACTTGGTGCTTCGTCTTTTTTAGATTAGGGTTTTATTTGTTTTGCATTTCTCTCCATTTTCCTTTTATATAAGAAAATAGTTTAGGAAGGTAAGCATCAAATATCATATCTAATAAGGAGTTAGCCTTACAAAAATCCTAGAGGTTGACTTGTGAGTCAAGTCCCATGCTTGTAGATTTTCCTAAAATTTTGTTTTATGTGAGGCATAAGTTGCAATGCATCTGGCCATTGCAATAGATGGTCATGACATTCTAATCAACCAACATTTTGCATTGGTGTAACTTGTTCAAAAAATTATAAGTGAATGGATATCTCATTGTGTGATTGTCTTTAAATTCTATTGACCTATTTTATAGGGTAAAATATATAATATGTTATAATATTATGATTTTAGGTCTATATTAATGAGAGAGAGAGTTAGATATGTGATAGTTCTTATAGTTTCTAAATATTTTTGAGGCATACTATAAAAGGACTAAAAATATACCTTTTAATCCCTCTTACTCCTTTGTCCTATTGATTAATATTATTTGTGAAGATCTAATCTTTCATGATCTCTTCTTTTTTCTATTTTTGTCTAGGTTTTATTTGAATTTTGTAATGGTTTTATCATAAATAGGTCCATGCAATACCTCTTTTGGTGATTAAAATTTGGTGGTCTAAGGGCAAGTTAAAATTTTAAACAAGACAATGTATGTTTTAAAAGGGAAATATTGCTTACAAGCCTTACCTTGTGTTACTATACAAGATTGGAGAAGCATTTCAGAGGGAGTATAGTTGGATTCTCTTCCTCCCATGGAGTCATAGTGGAGGTGTTCTTTGGATATGTGTAAAAGTATCTAATATTGGTGGTAATGACTATAGTATAGCCTAATAATATTCTTGTGTAGAGGTATTTCTAGATGATGAGGAAGATTTAGATGTTTCTTCCTCAAGTGTACAGGCCCACTAAAGTAACCATTATGGGGTGGGGGAGATATTTTTGTTACTAATGACTTCTCTCCTTATCCATTCAATTTAGATTATAACAACATGTTGAAAGTGTAATCTAACTTATGGCTAGGATTGACATTGTATGATTCAATATCATATAGGTCTATAAATAATTATTGTATAAATAAATTTAATTCATTATTTTATTATGTAAGCCCTATGGGTCATGGTTAACCTTTTCATAGTTAGATCCCTCTTGTTATATCATCTACAATTAAAATGATTTATGTAATTGGAATTTTTGTATTGGTATAAATATCCTACCATTTCATCCATTGTATCAAAGTGTTGTGATTCTTATCAATTAATAATATAGTGATTATTTATAGTTCCTATAGGTTCCTACTATATCTTTATGTCTTTCATCATTTAATTTTCTATATAATAGTTGAGTGGATGGATTTTTTATATTCATTTCTATAAATAGGTGTGAATTCTAACAATAGTTACTTCGCCTTAGACTCATCTAATGTATCATGGATTTACCCTTTTATGAGTTTAAATTCAATAAAGTATAAATCACAAAATTTCCAATAAATATAAGGTGTTATTGAGAAATAAGCCAAATAATATCTCCGTTTGAATTTAAATTTTATATTAGAACTAATTTTATTAGACCTTTAGAGGTCTTGAAGAGAATTGTATTAGTATTGTTGGAGGTATTACATTAGTTGGTCCCATTGTAAATATTTCGATTAGGGTGTGAGTTTGATTTTATGTATATAGTATGTGTCAAGTTATTAGGAGTAAGCATGTGGCATGCATTTAAGTGTGTGAAGTGTCTAGTTAGAAAATGAAGAGTTATGAATGATGTGCTAGTTTAGAAGTAGGAAGTTATATGCAATCATGAGATACTTTGTTTTTTATGTAATTCGTGGGACTTATTATGTAAGAGAGGAATATGAAGAGTCAAGTTCTCCCATCATTTTGAGGAGAAAAAAATCCAAGATTCATGTAATGTGAAGGGTCTCATGTGTCTTTATATTGGAGACAAAGTCATATAAATATAACTTGAATAATATTTGCTTTATACATTGCTTGAGTTTTATCAATAAATATTTTAGTGTGATTTATGTGAGATTGATGTTCATTTGATATGTGATTGAATATTGATGATATTGATATTGTTATTGCTTTATGATAATTTGACTGAATCCTATGAGATAATCTTGATTATTTGTTAACAGTGGTATTAAATCCATGTTGCAACATAAAGGACATGTTTAATTTGAAGTGAAGATATTGACTACTGGAGTGAAATAGTTGGAGGAGAAAGGAATGAAGATATTGACTACTAGAGTGAAGGCATTGGAGGATAAATTATTGGAGAATGATTACTATTGGAATAGAAGCATTGAATAAAATATTTTAGGAGTGAAGAACGACCATTGAAGTGGTGGATATTTTCTAGAGTGGAGAAAAATTGATAGAGTGATGGACATTTTCTAGAGTGTAGAACATTTACTAGAGAGGAGAATGATTTTTGGAGTGGTAGATATCTTTTGGAGTAAAAGCTTAGGAGGATGTTTTATTAGAGGATAAATTGGTGGAGTGGACATGAAATTTTAGAGGATGATAACATACTATGCTGAAGAATGAGTTGTGGCTTAGAAATGAGAATGTAGTGCCTTGGGTCTATCTGAGAGCAAATATGCAATATAGTGTCTCAATTTTGTCTAAGAGCAAAGACATAGTGGGAGCATGAATATTTCAAGACAGAAAATACATTGTGAATGTGAAGATTTTGAGAAACTAGAGCATGGAGAGTCCCTAAAACCAAGTGAATCAATCTAAGAGTAAAATACTAGAATGCATCTGAGAAACATCAAAAAAATATTTGTGAAACAATGTTGAATAAACTGGTTTTATAAATGAAGGAATGGATTAAGAAGGAAGAAGAAATTGATTTGATAAATTTAAGAGTGAAAGAAATGGAATTGATAAATGAATAAATTAATTATTAAAGGGAATTTGAAAAATTGAATTAATGACTGATAATGAAATTGAATTGATTTGATGAATGAAGGATTGAAGAATTAAAATTTTTGATTTGATTGAATGAAATTATTGTGAAATTGATTGATTGATTTAGAGATATAAGAAGAAATAATTTGATATTTAAAATTGAAATTGAATTGAAATTTAAGGGAAAAAATTAAAATTTGAAATTGATTAAAGGAAAAAAAGAAGAAGAATTGATGAATGAAATTGAAATTGAAATTAAAGAAAGATAAAATTTTGGAGATACAAGGATTTCTACATAATTAAAGAAGTTGAATTTAGGAGCAATAAGTAATTCTACATCAAAGGAATTAAATTTGTTCAAAATGAGTACATCAAGACCATATATATTTAAAGGACTAGGATTCATGAAAAAAATCTTTCAAAGGTAAATATATCAGCATAGACATGTAGCAAGATATAATAAGTGATGAGAAATCCAATCAAAATCAAATATAGAATATGGATATGATTCATGGTATATTGATTTAGGGGTAAGCCAATACGTGACAAGAAATATTTATTGGTTTGATTCAATTCAAGTTATAACAAATATACCAATAAAGACAGAAAATGATAAGCTTTATCATGTATAGGGATAAGGAAATGTTATTCTTAGCCTACCATATTTTGAATGCACATTAGAATATGTATTGTATAGCAAATAATCTCATCTCAATATCTCAATTACTTAAAAAAGGAATAACTATGGAGTTTAAATACATTAATAACAATAAAAAATGTCTCATTTAGAGATAAAATAAAATTGAATCCATGAGTTAAGGTGGAAACTAGGTAATGGCCAAATTATTGATTTTTGGAATGATGCTTGGCTCTTGGAGTCTCCTATTTCAAATCTTCCTACCTATGCTCCTATTAAAGTTGTGTTGAAGACTTTAATAGGTTCTGAGGTTTCTAATTTTATAGTAGAGGTGAATGATAGAAAATGTTGGAAGGATTTGGTTATACCTAATCAATGAAGACATTAGAAATGATCTGCATAATTTATGGATAGATTGAATATGCATATTATTCCTCAATGGGATGAATGTAACTCTTTGATTTGGGCCCAAGAAAGTAATGGTGATTTTTTAATCAACTTTACCTATAGACTTATAGCCATAAATAGAGACTTTGGGTCCCCTTCAAGCAGGTCTAGCTTACAGCCTTGACTCCAAAGATAATTTTTTTCTCAAGTTATCTATTTAGAACAAATTTTTAACCATTGAGAACCTCAAGAAGTGAGGTTTTATATTGTTTAACATATTTTATCTTTGTGGCCAAAATGAAGAAAATTCAAAACACCTTCTTTTAGATTGCTCCTCTTGCGAAGTCCTTCAGATCCTCTTGTAACCAATTGGAATCTCCTCGGTATTTCCATAGTCTTTGGTTGATTTATTTAAGCAATGGATGGAACCTTTCTTTAGTAAAATATGTAGTAAATTTTAGGACTTTCTTCTCCCTCATTTCCTATGGGGAATTTGGAAAGAGAATAATAAGAGAGCTTTTATGAATTCCTTAGAAGACACCATATTTGTTAGTAATAGAATCCTTTATTCTCTAAATGAAAACATCTATTGCATTTCTTTCCCTAAAGAGAAAGAATCTCTATAGGAATTTAGGCTTGTTGAGCATCTAGGTATCCCAATAGGTATGATTTCTCTAGTTGATTATTGGTCTAGAGACTAGAATGCTTGGAATACTCTTCTATTTGGTTAGCTAAAGTTCAACTTTGATGGATCTTCTAAAGGAAACTCGAGGCCAACTAGGGCTAGTGGCATCATAAGGAATGAGAAAGGTGAGATTATTTTGGATTTTGTTGAGAATTTGGGTTGTCAATTGAGTCACTTTATGGAGGCTAGAGTTACCCATCAAGGATCTCTCCTTCTCATTATATTTCAAGGGAGAAAGTTTAGTTTTTAAGGATATTCTTTAAATATAATCAATATTCTTTTGGGTAAACAAGTTGCAAGTTGGTCCATTGATAATATGATGGATGAAACAACTAGATTTTTGAGTGGACATGAGTCCCTAAAATTTGAGCATATATTCAAAGAAGGAAATAAGGTAGCAAATTTTTGGTAAATTTAGGATTTCTACAAATGGTTTAAGAGTTTGGAGATGGGATTTCCCCAAGATCTCATTCAACTTGTTCAAAATAAAGGACCTTCTTAATTATTTTACCCTTAGTGAGATCTAATATCTAGATTTGGATATTGATATAGATCCATTGAGAAGCTCTTGATTAGTGTTTAGTTTTGATTTTGCAATTTTAAAATATTTTTGCAGCCACAATTTAAATTTAGGTATCATTTATTTTTTGTGGGATATTAATGTCCCTTCAGGTTCTAACCTTAGAAATATTGGGGTTGATGCTCAATTTTGGAAAGCAGGTGTGTCTTTATAGGATTCAAAGGTTGTGTTTTTCTTGAAGAAGAATACTAGGAATTGGTACCTCCTTTTGTGGTAGAATGGATTTATTTACGAGCACATTCATTATGTTGGTTGGGATTTTTCTTGTCACATGATAAATATTACCATGAATTGCATTGCTATTTCAAATTATTTTTTGCATGGTTGAGTTGGTTCCCTTTCAATCTTACACACATTTGGTGCACATGTGCCATTTTTGGTTTGGAGTGAGAAGTCTTCATGATTAAATTTCCTAGGGGCTTTAATCATTTCCCAATGCAATCCATTCAGTTTAATTATTATTTTTTTCCTTCCTTTTTGCAAGAGGGACTTGGTTGTTCTAGGAGGTTTAGTGCTAGGCAATGTGCAGTATTTTGGCTTTAAGGAGGGGTTTCTAATGATACCATCCAATTAGAATATTTCAGCCCAATATTTTTTCTTAAACGCGTGTTCTATAAAGGGTCCTAGATTAGTTCAAACCTCTTTGTGTTTTTGAGTCCTTATCATCAACAATATAATTTCATCTAGGATATTTTGGATTCTAAGTGATTGGTTATCATAGTGGAAGTTGTCAAAGGAATTTAAATTGCTTCAGTGGAGGTGGATAACAAGGTTTTAAAATATTTAGAAAAATGTGGATTATTGGGATTTTTGAGGAAATTCAATGGGCATGATATGAAATTGACCATAGAAATGGCTCACTCTTATTTCAAAGGAAAGGTTTCTATGATAAAAATATGTTTCACTATCTCAATTCGTCTATTGATTGAGATTACCGATGTTTCAACTTGAGAGGATTGTGTCAATAGGAAGAAACACTTGCTTGCCAAGGATCTAGACCAGTTTGGGTACAAAGCTAGTCATCCAAAAAAATACCACAATGACTACAAGATGAGCTCTTTCAGATCACCTTAGAATAGGATTATCTCTATTTTAATGGACTTTTTCATGCATTAATGCAATAGATATGGTATCCATAGTTTCCACCTAGTGTTGGTGAATCACCTTAGAGGGAAGAAGCATATGAACATTCTGGTATTATTTTTCAAAGAGTTGGAAAAAATGACCATGGAAATACAAGATGATAATATTTCTATTCCCAACCATCAAGGTCTTTTTAAGTTAATCTTTGATTATAATTCTAGGAAGAATTTTTTTATATCTTTGGATAAAAGTGGGGTGGTCCCATTTGTTTCCTAAGATACTCTTGTTATTCAAAAAGAAGGTGATTCTTCCTAACCTATCTCATGGAGGATCGATCTTATTTGTATGAATCATAAAAATATTGGTCTTGAAAATATTCTAGAGCCCAACATGAAGCCTCCAGAAAATGATCTGCATAATATTGTGGGTAAAATTTCTAGAGATATGATTTTAGATCCTAATATGAAGGAGGAGGATGCTCAGATTAATTAGGGTGGTATACAAAATCTAGAATTTCCTTCTTCTCCTTAAACCCTTAGGAGTTGAATGATTGTGACTCATTGTTCCTAAAAGAGATCAATAAGGATAAGAAAATAAAGGAAGACTCTTTGAATAAGCCCAAGTTAGAGGCTAAGGGTATGAGAATATCGGTTCAAATTAGCTCCAATGTTGCTAAAAAGTTGAAAATGCATGATTTTGATGTTTTTGAGGACTTAGAGGACCACCATGTTATGAAAAGGAGATGTTTGAAGATAACCAATTTTAATTACAAAAGCAAGATCTAGGATGTCCCTATTGCAAAACCAAGCTTTTCTGATTTGGTTAAGCAGTTACTGAGATCAATTAAGAGATCAGTTAGTTAGACCATTTACTATGTGAATGAGCTATCTTGGAATTTGAAATATAATCCAAGCACTTCGATTATGAAACTATTCATCTAAGAGGAGTCCTTGCAATATTAATATTTGGCATTGGTCATTCTCTATGGTCCTCTTTTGGTGGGGTTTGTATTTTTTATCTCCTTCTCATGGTTCTAGTCTAGGTTGTTCATGCTTCGTAGTTAGCTCTTCTCGTTTGTGTTTTTTTGTCTCTATTTTATGGTTGTTTTTTGGTTTCTAATGTAAAAGCTTTGGGGGAGCCTTTCAAAAAAATTAATTTTACTATCTAATAAATAATTGAAGTCATGGGATCCCACAATAGTGGGATATTTGCATTGGATGTGATAGAAATATCACAAAATATTTTAAATCAACTTTTTCCATAAGAGAAACATTAGAAGAAATATATATTGAACATAAAAAGTTTATGGAAAAAAAATTTAACTTCTCCATAAGAACATGGAATAGAACCAACATCACAAGTAGTGCCAAAACCACAACTGGAGGATGGAGACAAGAAGAAGATATTGAAATATTGATGTAAAGAAGCCTTCATACCAAATAATGTACTATGGGGAGGGGGGGGGGGACGTTGGAGGTATTACATTATTTGGTCCCATTATAAATATTTATATTAGAGTGTGAGTTTGATTTTATGTATAAAGTATGTGTCAAGTTAGTAGGAGTGAGCATGTGTCATGTATTTAAGTGTGTGAGGTGTCTAGTTAGGAAGTTAAGAGTTATGAGTGACGTATCTAGTTTAGAAGTATGGAGTTATATGTAATCATGAAATACTTTGTTTTTATGTAATATGTGGGACTTATTATGTAAGCGAGAAATATGAAGAGTCAAGTTCACTTGTGAGTTTGAGGAGAGCAAAAGCTAAGAGTCATGTAATATTAAGAGTCTCATGTATCTTTATATTGGAGATAAATCCATGTAAAATGTAACTCAAATAAAATTTATTTTTTGCATTTCTTCTGTTTTATCAATAAATATTTTAGTGTGATTTATGTGAGATTGATGTTCATTTGATATGTGACTAAATATTGATGATATTTATATTGTGATTGATTTATGATCCTACGAGATAATATTGATTATTTTCTAACAAGTAGCCTTACATATATTGCTACAACCTATCTTACCATATTATTTTAGCTTTACATGGATGCTTTTGAATCTTTTTTCATATATTAGAATGGAAATATATTGAGTAAAGCCTATGTATATATTAGACTAGTAAATAAAATGATTACAAGGTAATATGATGGACAAAGTTAGGCTAATATAGAATAGATAAAAATATATTGCTACATAGGAGGATAATAATATCATCAAATAGAAATCTTCAAATCATAAGAAAATGTCCAAGATGACTTTACTAAAAAATATGAAATGCTAATCCCATTTTTATTATCTCTTATTAATACCAATAATATGACACCCCAAAAGTATATAATTTAAATATATAGATCTATTTCTATATAAATTCATAAAAATAAGAAAATAATGCATACACTTCCAAAATATCTTTATATTAATATCAAAAAAATCACTTTAGTGGTATTTTATTTATCTTTGATGATCTCACTCATTATTCTATTATCTACCATTACTATTGTCAAACCAAGGTTGATAGATGTTAAAGTTTATTATAAAGCCCTGTACTTGGCAATCTAATTAGATAAATAATTAAGGAATGACATAACCATCTTGATGAGACCTCATAGGTCATACATAAAGGTTTTCTTTTGTTATATCCCCTAATCCACATGGGTTATTAGCTCCTAGATTTATTTCTAAAAATACTTATAATTCAGTTTTATGAATCTCATCCATGTCCATTACTATTGATTCTAATTCTATATGTGCTTCATATATTGGTCTAAAAGGTTCATATAATTATTATATTTTTGGATAGGTTATAGAGAAGCTCTACATCTTAATGGTATTTATAAAAATGTTATAAATTCTAGTATATTTCTCATGCATGTACCTCAATATTAGCTTTTATGTTTCATTTTCTTCTTGTAACTTCTTACCTTGGTATAAGTTTGAAATAGAAATGAAAAATATACATTACTACTTCTTTAAACTAAGATTCTAAAATGGAATAATTCCCACCATGATATTTATTATTAAATATTTGATCAAATAATCAGGTGCTTAATATTGTATTTTACTTGTTTGCACCATGTCACCTTCTTCAAAAAATTTCCTAGGCACTCTCTTGCTCTACTAGCCTACATAGAACTTATATTTAGGATCCATATTTATGAAATATAATATATATTATATATCCACCTTAGTTATTTTTTTCTTGGTAACATGGATGCAATTTATCTTAAATTACTTGTTTCTAATGCCCTAGTGAAAAGAGGTATTATATAGAACTAATATGAAGCTCTTAAATATTTCTATAGTGGAAGTATAATGCTTCCAACTATATTGGAAGAGGAGAATATTACTCAAGTAATACAACTAATTATTGCAATGGTGGAACTACTAGTAGATATAGCCTTGGTGATAATAATAAAAAACATAGAATGCATTGTGTTGCCAACTCTTTGTAGGATTTTAGAATGAATTATTTCCTCTAATATGGCAGTGAAAACCTATGGTATAGTGATAATTATTAATTTTATGTGGGATAAATACATAATACCTAAAACAAAATCCAGTATTCTATATTTAATTTGTAGTTGTGCAGATTTCTATTCTAAAGGTAAGAACCCTAGATGTCCCAACCTCAATATTAGCTACCTTTAAAAATTTTATTGTTGTACCCTAGGTGAATATGACTACTAGTCCCTTAGCCATCACAACCTTTGTCTCTTCCATAATTACTTGTTTTCTTGTGATGGTGGCCACAAAACCCATATCCCCATTAGTAGAGCCAATAGTTAAGGCCATACTTATATTATAACAGGTTATTCTATTATAGCTACTTTTATTACCCCTCAAGTGGATGATGTCAAGGTGATAGTTTCTAATATTTTTGGAGACTATGACATTACCATGGTCCACTATATTTGGATACTTTATGGCCATTTTTTATAATTTTTATTAGCCCTCCTCTTAGATAGTGATGTAGGGAATAATTATCTAGTCAAGACTTATCCTAGTTCTATGGTCATTAATGATTGTTATTCAACTACAGTAGGGATAAAATAAGATCCTATTAGTGTAATATATAATGTTTATTAATATCATATCAAATAATATTGTTTTTAAAATAATAACATGAAATTAATAGGTTGTTATTGAGATTTTAAAATCAACTATTGGGATACTATCAAAATATGTAGTTGTAATATTTTTAAGGATAGTAGGAAAATCAAAGTAGTAGTAAAAACATCATCAATAGAAGACCCACTCAACTAAAGTAGAAAGGTATTTCCTTGTATGTCATTGTGAATTGAGAATGAATACTCAAAGGAAGTTTTCTTCTTATCCTCTAGCTCAAAGGAGATTATCAAAAGCCATTAACTAGGCATACCATATCACTTCTTTTATCATTTAGGTGAACCAATATGAAAGTTATGATGACTATTAAGCTTAATGACCTTAGTGGTAGGGATGGATTCCTTACAATTATTCCCATGTTTTAGGTCCACTTCCTTTTTTTTAGTGAGTTCAGTAGGTGAGGAACTATCACTAATTATGGAATGTTGTAGGTAAATTTATTTCTATGGATCTTTGTGGCATCATTGCAACTTAACACATTGATTTTTATTCTTTGGTTGACTTACCACCATTACATTATCCTCGTTTTTTAAATACCTTTAAATCCTATTATTACATTTATTTTAGGTAAATGTATAGGCCTATTTATTCAATATGTTTACACCTATATGGTACTATCATTTGTAACATTTCCCATGGGATTTACTCAAAATATATATCCTTGGATCATCCCATAGCATAACTTATAAATAAGGAAGATGACATGTAGCAGTTTGGCATCTCCAACCTTATGAATTAGGCAATTTTCAATATTGTGTTTCATTTGTATTCATCACTAATAAATGGTGAATTCTTAAAATATATAAATAGTAACCTATGGTACCTTTGTACAAGTTACACCATATCTATGTTGTATTTATAAATGTTTAGATCCATGCATGTTTCTAGATTCTACAAGAATAATCTCCCTACGTTAATACTAATGTATATTTAGGATTAGAAGTAATATTTTTTAAATGTACATGGGATGTTATCAATGAACATCATGGCTATCAAATTAAGAAGGTGTTGTATCTTAAAACTGTCCTCTAATTATCATTGATATTTTTAATATATTAGATATTTATTCAAAAGTTAGAGATGATTATCTTCACCAAGTCATGCAACCTCCCTTTTGTCACAATTCATAGGCCATCTTCCCTATAGCTACTATGATAAAATACCTTTAAATTTTATTTAAAACATTTGAAGTGAATAATTTGATAATACACCTACTCATTTAGTTGGAAATAGTTTATGGTTATATCCCTTAATGAGGGATCTTCTTGTAATTGTATATAGACATATTGTATAATGAGGATCATTTTTCTTACATCTATTTGTATACTAGACAAAATTTTGTAGAGTCTAAAAATCATTCCACCATATTTTTTATTAAATAAAACCAATATATCTAGAGCTTGTTATTATGGTAGTAGCTTTAGAAAAATATGTCCATGTTTAAGAACATAAAATTTGTATATATATTGCACAAAAAAATTTATGTTTCCTCCATATTCCATTCAAATTCCACATCCTTTTGGACTTTGTAGATTAATATCCATATGAAATTTCACCCATAAAAATGTAGATATTGTTGAGCAAGGTGCAGCAAACAATATTGTCATTATTGTCAACACAGTCAAACAGATTTATTGATGCAATGGACAAGAGTTTATTGAACAGCAAGGTGTAGCCAAAGTACAATGGATAGGAGTTCAGTGTTGAGCAAGGTGTTGCAGGAGTATTGTCATTGTTGTCAATACAGTCAGTTAGATCTAATGATGCAATGGACAGGCAGTTCAGAAGTCATTCAGATGCAGAGGATAGAAGTTCAAAAGTTAGTCAGATCATGTACAACAAGTTTTTAGGAAGAAAGAAGTGGCCTAGTTTCAAACATTCGAAGAAAAATACAAGTAAGAAAACTGTCGCGATATCGCGACAAGTCGGAGGAGAGAGAAGGTGCAATAGGAAATGTCACGATTTCACGAAAAAAATGAGGAGAGAGAAGGCACAGCTAAAAATGTCGTGATTTCATGACAAAATGAGGAGAGATAAGGCACAGTCGAAAATGTCACGATTTCGCGACAAAAATGAGGAGAGAGAAGGCACAGCTAAAAATGTCATGATTTCATGAAAAAAAAGAGGAGAGAGAAGGCACAAGGCAAACTGTCACGATTTTGCGACATGTTGGAGGCCAAGAAGCTAAGTCGAGAAACTGTAGCGATTTCGCTACATGTTGAAATTTCGCTGGCCAAAGCAAGAAGAAAGCGTTAAGTTGAAAAGTTGTAGCGATTTCGCTACATGTTGAATTTTCGTTGGTCGAAGCAGGGAGAAAGTGTTAACTCAAAAGTGTAGCGATTTCACTACAAGTCAAAAGTGCACAACGCGAAGGTGTAGTGATTTCGCTACCAGTCAAAAGCGCAGAACTCAAAGATGTAGCGATTATGCTACAAGTCGAAAGCACAAGGCACAAAGATGTAGCGATTTCGCTACTGCATGAAGCAAGTAATGTACAAAAGCTGAAAGCATCATGATTTCATGATAAATATGAGGATGACGTTAGCAAAATTGAAAGTGTCACGATTTCACGACAGGCTGCAAGAAAAGCCTCTGGAAGCCGAAAGCGTCACGATTTCACGACAAAGCTGAGGATGACGTCAGCAAAATTGAAAGTGTCACGATTTCATGACAGGCTGCAAGAAAAGCCTCTGGAAGCCGAAAGCATCACGATTTCATGACAAAGCTGAGGATGACGTCAGAAAAAGTTTGAAGTGTCACGATTTCACGACAGGGTGCAAGAAAAGCCGCTGGAAGTCGAAAGCGTCATGATTTCACGACAAGAATGAGGATGACATCAGCAAAAGTTCAAAGTGTCACAATTTCATGACAAGAACAGTGGCAAAGCTTTCAAAGGCCAAAATGGTCATGATTTCGCGACAAGGACAAGAAGGCGTATGGCTACAAAAGGTGTCGTGATATCATGACTTGTTATTATTTCATGGAAATAAGCTACAAGAAGGTGACAAAGGTGGCAGAGGCATTTGAGGTCGACAAAGTTAAATCTGGCCCGATAGATTTTAGGGTTTTGTAGCCAATAATTTCTAGGGTTTAGCAGCCAACATTCTTAGGGTTACAGCTGACAGATTTTAGGGTTTGGGAGCCGACAAATTCTAGGGTTTCTCAGTCGACGTTCTTTAGGGTTTGTTCCTAAAATTTCAACTATAAAAGGAGGGCTACTTCAAGTTTGAAAACATGCGGTGTGTGTGAGTATCGTGTGTGATATGCGGCTATAAAAATTGTAGATAGCGTAGAGCTAGAAAAATGATAGCGAAGTGTGTAATGTGAGCTGGTCATGTCGAGTTGTTCAAAGTTCGATTGTGAATACGCACAAAGAGCAAAATGTGAAATGACACAGAGTGTGCGAAGCGTGTGCACAGAGAAAGCAGAGTGTGCAGAGAGCGCGAAGGGAAAAGTTGATTGCAAAGTTTGGCTGTAGCAGTGCAGCAGACTGTGTGAAGTGATTGCGCAAGAGAGAGCAGAGTGTGCAGAGATTGTAAAGGTGATGTAGACCAGTTAGAGTCTTGCAATAACAAAGGTATATGTCAAACATTTTTATTCAAAATTGAAGTCCAGTTGGTGCTGGCAAATTAGGGGTTGGTGCTCCTTTCTGTTGATGCAGATAAATAAAGGGTTGATACTCTTTCCAGTTGGTGCTGGTAAACAAATTGTAAAGTTGGTGCTTTGCAAGAGGCTGGATTTGGATGGGAGTCCAAGCAGCCGTTCTTTTTGAGGAGTAGCCATTTTGGTGAACCTCATTAAAAATATGTGTTGTGTGATGTTCTCTTGCGATACTTATTATATCTATTTATAAATTTTATCTGCTGCAATTTTTAGAGTTGTTAATTCATGTCTTGGAATGCTACACTGATTCACCCCCCCTCTCAGTGCCATACTAAGTACAACAATTGGTATCAGATCCAGGTTCCTTGTAAAGGCTAAATCAGCTAGGGTTGATCTTGGATTAATACTCTAATAGCAAAGAAAGGCAAGAATGGAACCATGAGACATAAGAAGAAAAGATCACACAGGGTCATAAAAGAAAATAAAGATAAATTCATTATTGCTGTAGATTCAAGAGATGAATCAAATAATGGAGAAAATGCCAAGAGTCAACTCGATCATAATGCAGGTTCACAAGGTTTAGAATGTTTTAATCAACTCGGGAATAATGAATGTCAGTGTCATGGGTTTAGTAGCAGTGAAGATGAAGAAGAAATAGAATCAGAACAAGAATGTAATAAATAAGAAATGAATGCAGAAGTAAATTGGAATGAAGATCAAATTATAGTTCCAAGTAAGAAGAATAGAACCTCCTTCAAAAAGACATCTCAGCCAGTTTCAGTTTCTGTGGTAGAGGAAATTGAACCAGAAAAGGCAGAAGGAGTGAACACTGAAGCAGATAATAAAAACCTCAATGCTGAAGTAGACTGGGAAGGTGAGTTGATATTTGCTCTTGAAGAGTTGAGTATAGAAAATAAAAAGAACAAAATACTGTCCAAGAAATTGGAAGAATATGGGGATGATATTGAAAATCTGTTCTTACAATTCCAAAAGGCCAAGAAAATAGAAGAAGACTTGAAGTCACAATTGAATGATAAAGTCAATGTGTGTAACAAACATTAAGAGGATTCTAACATAGTAGTTAGTAATCTAAAGTCGCAAGTAGAAGAGTCTAAAAGGATTGAGGAAACTCTCAGGTCGCAGATCAATGAGAAAGAGATTATTTGCCGCAAACAAGAAGAAGAGATTGTTTCATTGAAGAAACAACTAGAAGAGGCCAATACAAATCTTAAATTTGAGAAGAGAACAGAATTGCTAGATAAAATGATAAGTCATCAGAGAAGCTCCACGGTTAAGAATGGTCTTGGATATGAAGTTGAACAACCTTTATCTTCCAATTCTGTAGAGAAGAAGAAGTTCACTGTTGAAGGGTCCGAGCAAGAAAAAGTTAAAGCTGCATCTTCAAAAGAAAGAAAATATCAAAGGATATTTACAGCAAAGCAGCAACAACAAAAGAGGTTCTACCACTCTCACTCTTTTCATACTAACACTTTTAATGGCTATTGTTTCAGATGTAACCAATATGGTCACAAGGCAACTTATTGTGTATTAAATAATAAATCAAAGAGTTATGCTGGTCGAAATACATCTGCACATCTGAGTGAACACTTTGTACAATGTTTTCAATGCAATGGTCATGGGCACATAGCAAGGTTTTGTCCAAGCACTTCTATATCAAATATAAGGCAAAACAGTAGATTTTATAATACGCAAAGAACACAACACAGACAGGAAATAAATCAGATTCATAGAAGAAAGAAAAATAATCATTCATCATGGATGCATAAGAGACAACCACACTAGAGAGATATTCGAGTGCACGCAATGATGCAAAATAGGGACGCAGGTGAAAAATCCAAGCTCAAGGTCAAGAAATTCTGGAGAAAGAAAGAAGAGAGGAAATCATGTCTCCTTGAACTAAAGGAGACTGCTCTTCTACAGCACTAAGCAACTCCAGGTAACACATCCTCAGGGGGAGCATTTTGAAAAAGGTTTTATTTTATTGCTCTTATATGTTTGTTGGGTTAACCTGAGGATGAAAGGAAAGCAGTAAGGAGGAGTTGCACTATATTTGTTTAAATTTATTTCAGTTCATATAGTTGTTTGTGGAAGTGCCATGAAGGCTGGAGATTAAATGGAGAGTCGCCACCATTTCTAGTATTGTTGTATGTCATTGTTGTACTGTTGATGGTTCTTACTATAATTGTTCGAAGCCATGAAATGTAACAGTTCAGATAATTTGATTAGTGGAAGAATTTTTGCTCTAGCTACGTATTTATGTTTCGATAAAAGAAGCGTGTATCTCTGTTCCATTCATTGATGTAAAGATTGTTAGAAATTTCATGATGCCTTGGTGGAATTATTTAATTCTCGGACAGCTTTGTTTTAATTGTTAATAAAATGCCAATCCGAGGTTAAGAAGTATAAGGCTGAGTAAAGAGATGAATGGTTGGTCATGAAGTGTTTGACAGAATGTCTTCTCCAGATTTGCACAGTTGAAAGTAAGGGGTGACCAACGTTGACTGCAAAAAACTTAGACAAAGCTGCAAATATAAAAACGGATCTGATTTGTGTTGAGGTATAGTATTTTATGCGTACACAGAGTTGACAGTAATACTGCAATGTTGGTACAGTACTGAACAAGAGTTGGTTGATACATTCTTGGACTAGGGTTGTGTGAGATATGATTGGTTGAGTAAAGATAATTGAGCATAGTCAAGTGATTGATTGCATGTGGTTGTTCAAGTCCCATAAAATAAACTTTTCTTGATTTGAGTTGAGATTGAGATTTGAGAATAGAAGATATTAAGTCTCTAACAATATTCTATATGCTTCTATGAAGTGGATTTAATTTCATACTATCATTCTTTGTTGAGCTTATATTGAGTACCACTTGAGCATGTTTGATTGAGCCTTTGAAGAAGCTCTTTTGGAAATATTTTGAGGACAATGCTGGGACAAATTGCTAGAGAAGTTTTGGACAAGTTTTTAGAGAGATTGGCAAGAGCAGATTTGGGCAAGTTCCTTGGTGAGCTTGTTAAGCAGGTCCTGTGTGAGCCAATTGAGCAGGTTCTTAGTGAGCCTATTGACTAAGCATTGAAGGTGATAGAGTACAGAATATAGAGTTTCAATGGATAGAAATTCTGGCATCCAACACAGTTGAAGTTAGATCGGAGTGAGGATTCTTCAAGTGAAGAAGAGGTCCACCAATCAGTGCAGCAAAGAGATAGAGTCTTCTATAATATTACAAGGGTACTATGGAGTATGGGTTATGGTATCCTAAAGATGCAGATTGGACAGGATGTGTAGATAACCGAAAGTTTACTAGTGGAGGTGCATTTTATTGAGAAGGCATATTGGTTGAGTGGTTAAAATTCCCAAGAAGTGACTAGCTTGGGATCACATTCTCAGGGGGAGCATTTGTGTACTTGTTTTTTCTTCTTGTTCATGCTTGGAATATTTGCTAATTGTAATAATTTGTGTCTAAGAATGTTGTGCATAGACTCAGGGGGAGTCTGTAGTAGCCCTTTGGTATTATTGTCAAAGGGGGAGAATATTTATAAGAAAATTGCACATGTGTTGCCAACAATTCCAAAGGGGGAGATTGTTGAGCAAGGTGCAACAAACAGTATTGTCATTGTTGTCAACACAATCAGACAGATTTATTGATGCAATGGACAAGAGTTTATTGAACAAGCAAGGTGCAGCCAAAGTACAATGGATAGGAGTTCAGTGTTGAGCAAGGTGTTGCAGGAGTATTGTCATTGTTGTCAATATAGTCAGTTAGATCTAATGATGCAATGGACAGGCAGTTCAGAAGTCATTCATATGCAGAGGATAGAAGTTCAAAAGTTAGTCAGATCATGTACAACAAGTTTTTAGGAAGAAAGAAGTGGCCTAGTTTCAAACATTCGAAGAAAAATACAAGTAAGAAAACTGTCACGATATCGCGACATGTTTTCTGTCGCGATTTCGTGACAAGTTGGAGGAGAGAGAAGGCACAAGCAGAAATGTCATGATTTCATGACAAAAATGAGGAGAGAGAATGCATAGCCGAAAATGTCACGATTTCAAGACAAAAATGAGGAGAGAGAAGGCACAGTCAAAAATGTCGTGATTTCACGACAAAAATGAGGAGAGAGAAGGCGCAGCTAAAAATGTTGTGATTTCACGACAAAAATGAGGAGAGAGAAGGCGCAAGGCAAACTGTCATGATTTTGTGACATGTTGGAGGCCAAGAAGCTAAGTCAAGAAACTGTAGCGATTTCGCTACATGTTGAAATTTCACTGGCCAAAGCAAGAAGAAAGCGTTAAGTTGAAAAGTTGTAGCAATTTCACTACATGTTGAATTTTTGCTAGCCGAAGCAGGGAGAAAGTGTTAACTCAAAAGTGTAGTGATTTCACTACAAGTCAAAAGTGCACAATGCGAAGGTGTAGCGATTTTGCTACCAGTCAAAAGCGCAGAACTCAAAGATGTAGCGATTATGCTACAAGTCAAAAGCACAAGGCACAAAGATGTAGCGATTTCGCTACTGCATGAAGCAAGTAATGTACGGAAGCCGAAAGCATCATGATTTCATGATAAATATGAGGATGACATCAGAAAAATTGAAAGTGTCACAATTTCGCGACAGGCTGTAAGAAAAGCCTCTGGAAGTCGAAAGCATCTTGATTTCACGACAAAGCTGAGGATGACGTCAGCAAAATTGAAAGTGTCACGATTTTGCGATAGGCTACAAGAAAAGCCTCTGGAAGCCGAAAGCATCGTGATTTCATGACAAAGCTGAGGATGACGTCAGCAAAAGTTTTAAGTGTCACGATTTCACGATAGGGTGCAAGAAAAGCCGCTGGAAGCCGAAAGCATCATGATTTCATGACAAGAATGAGGATGAGGTCAGCAAAAGTTTGAAGTGTCACAATTTCATGACAAGAACGGTGGCAAAGCTTTCAAAGGCCAAAATGGTCACGATTTTGTGACAACAAGGACAAGAAGGCGTACGGCTACAAAAGGTGTCACGATATCGAGACTTGTTATTATTTCATGGAAATAAGCTATAGGAAGGTGACAAAGGTGGCAGAGGCGTTTGAGGCCGACAAAGTTAAATATGGCCTGATGGATTTTAGGGTTTTGCAGCTGATAATTTCTAGGGTTTAGCAGTCGACATTCTTAGGGTTACAGTCGATGAATTTTAGGGTTTGGGAGCCGACAAATTCTAGGGTTTCTCAGTCGACGTTCTTTAGGGTTTTTTCCTAAAATTTCAACTATAAAAGGAGGGCTACTTTGAGTTTGAAAACATGCGGTGTGTGTGAGTATCATGTGCGATATGCGACTATAAAAGCATAGATAGCGCAGAGCTGGCAAAATGATAGCGAAGTGTGTAATGTGAGCTGGTCATGTCGAGTTGTTCGAAGTTCGATTGTGAATACGCACAGAGAGCAGAATGTGAAATGACATAGAGTGTGCGAAGCGTGTGCGTAAAGAAAGTAGAGTGTGCAGAGAGCACAAAGGGAAAAGTTGATTACAAAGTTTGGCTGTAGTAGTGCAGCAGACTATGTGAAGTGATTGCGCAAGAGAGAGCAGAGTGCGTAGAGATTGCAAAGGTGATGTAGACCAGTTAGAGTCTTGCAATAACAAAGGTATATGTCAAACATTTTTATTCAAAATTGAAGTCCAGTTGGTGCTGGCAAATTAGGGGTTGGTGCTCCTTTTTGTTGATGTAGATAAATAAAGGTTTGATACTCTTTCCAGTTGGTGCTGGTAAACAAATTGTAAATTTGGTGCTTTGCAAGAGGCTGGATTTGGATGGGAGTCCAAGCAGCCGTTCTTTTTGAGGAGTAGCCATTTTGGTGAACCTCATTAAAAATCTGTGTTGTGTGATGTTCTCTTGCGATACTTATTATATCTGTTTATACATTTTATCTGCTGCAATTTTTAGAGCTGTTAATTCATGTCTTGGAATGCTACATTGATTCACCCCCCCCTCTCAGTGCCATACTAAGTACAACAGATATAGATTTTTATACCTTTTTATATGTAGATCATATTGTTTATCCCTAAAGGTTGTGTCACTTCCAAGGGTGTTTTATCTACTTCTCCAGTTGGATTTCTTCCTATTACATCAACTATGATATCCTAAATTTTTATCCTCTCTTATTCTTTTCCTTATATTTAGAAACCATTTTGGACGATCATACATTCCTCACTATCACTTAAAATTTGACTTGGGAAGTGTTTTATGTGATGCAATAAAAACTCTCTAGTGGGATTCATTTTGAATCACCTAGATGTTGAAGAAACTATAGTATATTTATTCACCTTTCACACTTAGAAACATATATAAAATTAGATTAACATATTTAATTTTAAACCTAGATTAGTAGGAATGTCTTCTTTTCACCCTATATTTATCAAAATTTTAAAAATTTCTAGCCATTAGTTTCTAGTCCATTGGTTAAATTACTCATTAGAAGGACATTATACCTTTGATTAGATGTTCTAGGTCTACATTAACTAATATATTTTTATTATTCAATTGGTGTCATCTAAATGGTTCATTATAAAGTCCAATGTTCATTATTTTATCATGTTCAAGTTACATTAGTAAAATTTAAATTTAAAGTTTATCCCTCTTTTAACTATATTTGAATGAGCCTAGGAGGAGAGTATACATGTAACTGAAGGCAACACTGACACTATTCTAAATCAAGTAAAAAAAAAGATACAAATTGAGGAAGCTAAGGTTATATTTTGAACACATAAAAATTACCTATGAGGATAATATAAGTATAAATGATAATTTTGGTATAAGTCACAAACAATATAACTACTCTAGACTCAATTTAATAGTATCAAAACAACGTAAACAAATTTAATGTAAATTAAAAATAAAAGTAAAATATTGGGGGCCAACAAAATTTAGATACAATAAGGAAATGGGCTACTGATAGATGGAATCCAAAGGGGCATATCGATATTGCAGCTCTCTTGAAGGGTTATATAATTTTTTCCTTTAAAAGCTATGGAGACTTAAGCCATGCCCTAACAAAAGGACCTTGGTTTTATGGAAAGAGGGGCCTTTTTATGAGGAAGTGGAGACTAGGTTTTAATCCATATTTTGAAAATATATATTTAGCTCTAGTTTGGTTCTGTCTACTAGGGCTTCCATTGGAGTTTTGGGATGAAGATATTCTAGTAGGTATAGCTAAAGCAATGGGATAATTAATAGCTTTTGATTTAGTAATAAAATAAAAAACTAGATTTATATTCTCTTGGTTCTATGTTAATGCTGATTTGGGGAAGGAGCTCCCAACCTATATTAGGCTAGTGTCTAAGTATTGGGTTTGGGATCAGCTGAATAAATATGAAAATTATCTAGTGCTTTACAAATTTTTCAAAAGAGCGATATATTTTTTGAATAACTACCTATCCAAAAATCTAGTTAATAAGGTATAGAGGAGGAAAGAGTAACCAAAATAAAAGGATAAAATGGAAGACGATCCTTCTAAGTTCCATTTATTAGATGCAAATAAGTTTAGTATTCTTTCTAAAAATCCTGAGAAGGGAAAATTTGTAGAGGAGGATGAAGAGAGACAAAGAGAAAATTCCCAAACGGATACCTTAGGAGGAGAAATTAAAAATTTAAATAATAGGAAGACAATGTGGAGCAACCAAAAATAATGGGGGAAGAGGTGACTAAAATTCTAGAAATCTAATTTCTATGGGAATAAATCCATAATATTCTAAAGTATAATCATAGCCAAAGGATGCTCCTAAACAAGGTAAAAAAATTGTTGATTATGTTCCTTGATCTTTGTATGAGTCAAAATATTTTACTTAAAATAAACCCTTGACATCTAAATAAAATTATATTTAAGTGAGACTCAATATGAATACTAGAAGAAAAACATATGTATGGGTTAAAGCTAAACCAGGTAGAGTAACTAATAAGGATCTCAAAAACAAGAAGCAACGCAAGAAATTGCAATTGGAATACACAATTTTGAATTTGATTGGAAGGAAGACTTGCATGAAGGGTAAAAAATGAAAAAAATATCCTAGAATATAAGGGGCATGAATGCCTCTTCAAAATAGAGGGTGGTTAAATCCTTGAGAAAGGATAACCAACTAGATATATTTTTACTCCAAGAAACAAAAATAGAGGACAATAAATTTTCTAGAGTTAAAATTTTTGTGTGGAAAAAATTGGACTTTGTAGCTAGTAGTGCAAATGGTGCTTCTAGAGGTCCTTTTGTTATGTGGATTCTAGAAGTGATCAACGAAACTTGTTTGTTTAAGAATTACAAGCATATCTCAATGATTTTTTTCTCAAAGAATAAGAACTATAAGTGGTTGTTGACTAATCTGTACATCGTAAATAATTTGGTTGAAAGAAGGAAATTATAGGGGGAACTTATCTAGGCTAGAAAAAACTCATTAGATATCCCATGGATGGTTGTAGGTGACTTCAATAAATATTTATTTTTGAGTGATAAGAAGGGAGGGAATCAAGCCTTTTTAGATAGTATGGAAGAATTTGGGAATTATTTTTCTCAATGTGTGCTGCTAGACTTGGATTTAAGGGAAGCCAAGTATACTTGGTCTAATAGGCAACTAGGGGAAAGTCTTATTCAAATTAGATTGGATAGATTTTTGGTTACCCAATACTGGTTTGCAGGGAATTATAATGCTTTAATTTCAACACTTCCTAATATTGGCTCAGACCATAACCCTTTTTGCAAGAAATTAAAGATAATAAGAAATTTTCAAAAGCCCTTTCAGATTTGAATTAATGTGGCTTTTAAATTTTGGGTTGGAGTAAAAAATGAAAGAATGGTGGAATGTTGATACTCCAGGTAAGCCCATGTTCAAGGTCTCCAAGAAGTTAATAAATATTAAATATAATATAAAAAATGAAAAATGGAGGCTTTTGGAAATATTATATAGCGAAAAGAAAATATGGTCTAGAATTTAAAGGATATAGAACCCAAATTTAGGTGTAGGGAATGATAGATGAAATATTAATGAAAGAAATTTGTTATTATCAAATTTTCACTCTAACCTAGATAAATAATAAGTATTTTGGATGCCAAATTCTTGAGCTCTTTGGCTTAGAGAAGGCAATAGAAATTAAAAAAAATCACCTCTCTACTCTTTACCACATGAAGGTAAAAAAAATCAAAAAAATAATTTAAGGATGATAGAAAATTGACCAAAGTTAAATCATATTTTTCAAAAACTTACTCTATAAGGAATAGGAGATGAATGAGCAAGTAATAAAACAACTATTACTTCATATTCCAACGGTCATTTTAAAATAAATTAATGAAAATATCTTAATACCCTTCTCAAGGGAAGAAGTGAAAAATGTAGTGTTTGAGATGCCAAAGGATAAATATCTAGGGGTATATGGATTTCTAAATGTTTTTTTTCAAGCATTCTGGCATATAATTGGAGAATTTGTTAGTGCAACTATAAGGGGATTTTAGGTTATATGCAGTATTTCAAGAGATATTAACTCTACATTTTTGGTCTTAATTCCTGAAAAAACAAGGGGTAAAAAATTTCAAGCACTTTTGGCCAATCAATATTTGTAATACTATTTATAAAATTGTAGCCAAATTGATGGCCAATAGATTTAAGAAACTCCTCCCTCTAGTGATATCTCAATAATGAGGGTTTATGAAGGGAAGGAAAATTTTGGATGAAGTAATTTATGTTCATGAAGTTATTCACTCCATGGAGAAAAATAGAAACGCTAGGATGATCCTTAAATTGGATATGAATGAAGCATATGATAGGGTTTCATGGTTCTTCATTAAAAAATTATTGGAAAATTTTGGCTTTCATGACCACTAGAGCCAATGGATTAGGACATGTATTTCTTCTTCCATGTTCCTTGTAATTATTATTTTTATTATACTAGAGGAATCAGTAACTCATTACAATTTTCTATGCCTCTTCGTGGGTTCAAATCTTACTCCTTGTTGCCACTATAACCTCCAGTAGCATCAGGTAAACCTTTTACGTAGCTGACTACACTGATGCAATATACCCACTAGTACTATGGGGACTGAGGGATTGGAACCCTAGTCTCTACGCTCCTATAGGAATATTTTGACTGTTGAACCAAGCCCTTGAATCCATGTTCTTGGTAAATGTTAATGGGGTACTTGCAGAATATTTTTTAGTGAGATGCTTAAGACAAGGAAACCCTATCTCCCCATATATTTTTATTATCATAGTATAGGCATTAGAGAGAGCATTATCTACAACTAGGGTTTATGTAAGGATTAATTATTTTTAACCAAATTCAAATATTGAGGTAGTTACTCATCAACAATTTATCGATGATACCATTTTAGTGTGCCAAGATTCAATAATTGAGGTGAGGGAGATAATAGACATTCTTAAAACTTATGAACAATATTCTAATTAGAATATTATTATTTTTAAGAACATGGTTTACTTCATTAATACTCTGATAATGATGCAACAAAAAATTTCTAGACTTCTAAATTGTAGAGTAGAGGAGTTTCCATCCTTGTACTTAGGGATGCCCATGTTTAAAGGTAGAATGAAGGAAGAATTATGGAATCCTATTTTGAATAGATTTAAAAATTTTAGCTTTTGAGGTAGATTGCAATGGGATATGGTAATCACAAGTTGCACAAATATAAGAGAAAGTAAATTTACGAGATTGCAAAAATATGATATAAATAGAAATGATGGAAATGAATATAATATTACTATGGAGGAAATGGACACTCCATGCAAGATGCTACAGGACTACATTGTACTCCATAACTAATGGAGTTACACAATAATAATACTACTACCTACTATCTTGTCAATCTCTTATAATGAGACCTTTTTATAATGGAAGATAGATTCCTTGGCCAACACTCTACCTAGCTATACAAGGGACACCTTGCACATTTACAACTTGCACATTGACACTTGTGCATTTATTACATTGCATAAAGTAACTAGATAACTTCCCCCTAAAGTAATCTAATGTCTTAAGTATGTACCTAGGAAGGTACATTTACATGATCCAAATGATGTAATAGAATCTAACTCTAACACCCCCTGTATTACATTATTTCGGTACTAAAGACTTTAGTATTCAATATGGATCTTCTTCTTCATGTTAAACTTTGTATTATTTCTCTGGATTCTTTTTAACTTGTTCAAGCAAATGGTTAGTGTCTCTATAAAGTGCTACATTTTCTTATAGAGCTTTCTCCTCATAATTTTTTTATTTATTTTTTGGTATATTAATAAATTTATTGAAAATAGGGCATTTGAAAGGTGCCCTAATGCCTTGTACAATAGAGGATCATTAGAGGATCAAAAAGGATAAAAAAGGAACAGGGGAAAGAAACTAAAAACTGTCAGATGAAACAAAATGCAATCTCAAAATTACACCTCAAACTAAAATGATTCAACAGCCTTGAACAAATAGGCACTAAGAGAAACATCAGAGCTCAAAAAGGAATGGTCCTTGACCAAAAAGGAACTAAAAAAGACACGATCCACCATCGTAGAGTACCTAAAAAACTAGAGGAAGAACCATTAGTCGTCAAGAGGAGTATCCAAATGCATGAGGGATGAAGCAGCCCCTTCTAGACTAATATATTTCATAGAAATATCCTTGCTATCTTTGGAAACAGTGATGCAAGCATCCTCAGCAATCTCCATTACATCATCATTCACAGTATATTTGATATTAGTTTTGGTGTCGAAGGATACCTCAACACCAGCTAGGGTAGAAACATTTTTGAAATTATCATAGAATAATAAGAGGCTAAGTGCTTGGTGCTATTATTTGAGGGTTGAAATCGCCTTTCCAATGGCCAAGTGAGCAGTTTCAATATGGTTAATAAATTTATTGAAACTAGGGCATTTGAAAGGTGCCCTAATGCCTTGTACAATAGAGGATCATCAGAGGATCAAAAAGGATAAAAAAGGAATAGGGGAAAGAAACTAAAGATTGCTAGATGAAACAAAATGCAATCTCAAAATTACACCTCAAACTAAAATGATTCAATAGCCTTGAACAAATAGGCACTAAGAGAAACATCAAAGCTCAAAAAGGAATGGTCCTTGACCAAAAAGGAACTAAAAAAGATGCGATCCACCACCGTAGAGTACCTATAAAACCAGAGGAAGAACCATTAGTCGTCAAGAGGATTATCCAACTGCATGAGGGATGAAGCAGCCCCTTCTAGACCAATATATTTCATAGAAATATCCTTGCTTTCTTTGGGAACAGTGATGCAAGCATCCTCAGCAATATCCATTACATCTTCATCATTTACAGTATATTTGATATTAGTTTTGGTGTCGAAGGACACCTCGACACCAACTAGGGTAGAAATTTTTTTGAAATTATCATAGAATAACAAGAGGCTAAGTGCATGGTGCTATTATTTGAGGGTTGAAATCGCCTTTCCAATGGCCAAGTGAGCAGTTTCAATATGGTTAATGGTGGCAGAAGTAGCATGCAAAGACAACTTGTGAAGATACATTTTGACAAAGTCAGGAGAATTTGACTTGTCCTTTGGAGTTTTTACAGAGGTGGATGGAGGCATTTTGATAGCTTCTTTATGTTTTAGCCTCTAGGAACTGTGGACAAGGGTCTTTTCAAGTTTGGATTTCTTTCTAGTGGAGAACTCGGAAATAGATTTGCCTCCTCTCTCTTTTCTTTTGGATTTGGAAGTTTTAGGTCTCGAGGTTGAGTATGAATTCTCATTGTTAGAATTAGGTACAGGGAGATTACCTTAAGGGAATTTTAGAAGGAGGTACTTGTAAAGGACCTTGAAAATACCCTGGTGGCAAGGTTTGGCCTCATACTTCTTGGAACTGTTGGTGGTGATGGTATAGTCCATGGACCAGGAAAGAGCGGTGGGAATGTTCATCATTTTTTAGTCCTAGAAATGATTAACAAATGCAATATGAAAACAATATAATTGAGACTCAGGATTGTCATAGGTAAAATATTGCATTATTGGCTTAAGGATTTCTTTCAAGGGAGTTGACAAGTCATGGTGAAACAAACCATTCTTTACCTTCTTGTGGATGGGTGAATTTTTCTCAAAGAGTGTCAACTCCACCTCCCAGTTGTGTGAAGAACACAAGCTTATACTGAGAGGGGGGGTGAAAAGTATAAGACTTAACCAATTAATAATTTTAACTTTAGATAGCAGTGGCATCAACACAACATTAATCAAGACAGAAAGCATCACACATTGAAGACCCATTTTTAACGTGGTTCACCCAAAATGGTTGGGCTACGTCCACAAAAACTTTTCTCTAAAAGTTATCTCAAAGTTCTTTGGGAATCCTTCCCAAATACAATGTTTATGAGCCTCGGCCCAAAGGAGATACCTTCCCCCAATCAGAATTTATGAGCCTCTGCTCAAAGGAGATACCTTCCCCTCTGGCTCTGGAAATGATCCCTCGAAGATCAATCGCCTCTACCTCTTGCCAGCACGTGGAACTCCTTTCCACCGAAGACCTCCTATCTTCAATGCTTAGCCTAAGAGACCTCTGCCTTCTATGATCACATCCACAGTAGCTCACAACCTGTACCAATCATAGTCAATCGGTCTAGTACAAGTCTTCCTCTATCTGTCAGATCTGTCCAACTCTTGAACAAATCAATCCTCTGCATACAAGCCTTCTCAAAGACTTGCCAAATCTATCCTCAGGTTCTTCTCATAGAACCAGTGCACCTCTATCCTCAAGTTCTCTGATAGAACTATCAAACTCATTTCACAAGTCCTCTGCTAGGACCTGTCCAAATCTGCTCACAAGTCCCCATCGAACCTATCCAAAACTGTTCAAGAAACATACACATCTTCTACGCTCTTATAGTCACACTTCATCTTCTCTCAGTCATCTCTCTACACACACTCTACACTATCTTCACACACTCTACCCTTCTTTTTTCCTTTTGCTCTCTTTTCTTTCTTTGCACTCCTCCAATCAGTGGCACTTAGAACAATTCACCATGACTCTTCGCTCACTCTGCACACTTCGACATCATCTCACCACTTCTATGCTATCTACGCTCTTTCGACTGCATCTCGCACACTTCGATGCACATTCAACGACGCATTCAACAACACTTCAACTCTCCAAACAACCCTCCTTTTATAACAAAATTTTCATGATGAAAACTTTAATCTTAGTCAGTTGTTATAACAAATGCAAACCCTAATTTTAGTCGGCTTCAACTCATGAAGATATTCGATAACTCAACTGCTCGAAGACTTCATTCGATAACTGACCTTGTAGCCACCGCACTGTCATTTGTTCACTTTTCACATTTTAGCTACAAGAATTCACTCTGTATCTACCCCTATAAATGTCATGGAGATGTCGGTCCTCTATCATACTTCTCATTCCAGTCGGGTTCTTCTTCTTGTCTTGCGCTCTTATGGCCTGTCATGAAATCGTGACATTTTTGTCTCTATAGCTTCTTTTATTTCTATTGCCACGAAAATGCCACATGTCGCGATATCGTGACACTTTTGCCTCTTTGACTTTTTCTTGGCTATTGACCGCAAAAACATAACATGTCATGATATCATGACACTTTCACCTCTGAACTATTCCTTCTTTCTTTTGTCATGATATCGCGACACTTTTGCTTCCTTAGACTTCCTTTTTGTTTTTGTCATGATATCATGACATTTCTGACTCCGTACATTCTCTCTCCTCTTTGAGTCGTGAAACTGACATGTCGCGATATCGTGACACTTTTCTAACTTGCTTTCTCTCTCCTGCTTAAGTCACGAAAATGCGACATGTCACGATATCGTGACATTTTTCTAACTTGCTTTCTCTCTCCTACTTAAGTCACGAAAATGTGACATGTCGCGATATCGCGACACTTTTCCTCCTTAGCTCTTTTCTATTCTTCGGGTCACGAAAACCCGACATGTCACGATATCGCGACACTTTTTCTCCTTAGCGCTTTTCTTTTCTTCAGGTCATGAAAACCCGACATGTCGCGATATCATGACACTTTTTCTCCTTAGCGCTTTTCTTTTCTTCGGGTCATGAAAACCCGACATGTCGCGATATCGCGACACTTTTTCTCTGTGAGCTCTTTCTCTCGAACCTGTCACGAAATCGTGACACTTTTTCATCCATACAATCCCTCTTGCAAATTGTCACGAAATCGTGACACTTTTCTTTGCGAGCTCTTTCTCTCGAACCTGTCGGCTTGGGGTTTGCAAAAGACCTTTGAAACTGTCATGCCGTAACCTTCATCAAAACAAATTATTTGACATCAAATCAAATTCCTTCAAAAGCTTCTTGACATCAATGACAACTTATATACTTGAGCAAAGGCAATGTACCCAAAGTACCCAAAATTTCCAACAATCTCCCCCTTTGTCATTGATGGCAAACCTTTATTGAAAACACTTCTCAAGAGCCAAAACTGAAACCAACTATGCTAACAACTGGACCAAACTTCCTTTGAAGTTTTGCTCCCCTCGACTTGAAGCTTTCCTCTTCACTTTGAAGCTCTCCCCCTTACTCATATCTCTCCCCCTTTGTCATCAATGGCAAAGGGTCACCTTTGGGGCTCGGGACTAAGAATGAGCCTCTTAGCTTGGTCCCTCCCCCACCTCCTGATGAGGTGATTAATTCTGGGGTGGGAGTACAACTCCCAATTTCTCCCTTAGATACTCAAACGTATCTCTTGGAAGAGGTTTGGTGAAGATATCTAGCAATCTGCTCTTTAGTAGACACATACTCTAGCTTGACTCGCTTGTCTTGCACTTTCTCCCTTAGAAAGTGATACTTGATGGAAATATGCTTTGTCCTTGAGTGCATTACCGGATTTTTGGAAATACTTATGGCACTTGTATTATCACAAAGTATGGAGATGGGTTGTTCATGCTTGACTTTGAAATCCTCCAAGGTGGTTTTCATCCATAAAACCTGTGTACACCCAACCACCGCTGCTATGTATTCAGCCTCTGCTGTAGATAAGGAAACTGAAGGTTGTTTCTTACTTAGCCAAGAAACCAAACTCTTTCCCGGAAAGAATGCTCCACCACTAGTGCTTTTCCTGTCATCAATACCGCTTGCCCAATCTGCATCTGTATAAGCTGTGAGGGTGAAATCATCACCTTTGGGATACCAAAGCCCAAAGTCCATAGTGCCCTTCAGATATCTGAATATCCTCTTAACTGCTATAACATGAGAATATTTTGGAGCTGCCTAAAATCTTGCTACTAACCCAACTGCCTGCATGATGTCTGGTCTGGTAGTTGTAATATATAATAAACTGCCAATCATAGATCTGTACAACCTCTGATCTGCCACTGGAGATTCATCATCTTTACTCATCTTGCACCCTGTAATCATTGGAGTACACACTGGTTTGCTGTCCATCATCCCAAATTTCTTCAACATTTCTTTGATATACTTTCCTTGAGAGAGAAATATACCATCTTTTGATTGAGCAATCTAAAGACCTAAAAAGAATGACAGCTCTCCAATCATAGACATCTCAAATTCCTTCTGCATGGTGTTAGCAAAAACTTTGCACATCTGAGTATTATTTCCCCCAAAAATAATATCATCAACATAGACAACCATAATCAACATATCATCATCTTCATTCTTAATATACAAATTGCTATCTGCCACGCCTTTCCTGAAGCCTTGCTCATGAAGATACCTGTCAAGTCTTGAGTACCAAGCCCTAGGTGCTTGCTTTAACCCATACAAGGCCTTTTTTAGTTTACACACATAGTCTGACTGTTCCGAGAGAGACACTCCTTCTGGCTGTTCTATGTAGACTTCTTCTACCAACACCCCATTTAGAAAAGCTGACTTTACATCCATTTGATATACCTTGAATGATTTGAAGCTTGAAAGGGCCAAAAACATTCCGATAGCTTCAAGACGAGCAACAAGAGCAAACGTCTCTTCGAAATCAACACCTTCTACTTGAGCATAACCTTTGCAGACTAACCTAGCTTTGTTTCTGACAATCTTTCCATCCTCATTGAGTTTATTTCTGAATATCCATTTTGTGCCAATGACATTCTTGTCCTTAGGTCTTGGAACCAATTCCCAAGTTTCACTTTTCTCTATTTGATTTAGCTCTTCATCCATTGCTTTTACCCAAAACTTATCTCGCACATGCTTCACTGAAATATTTTGGCTCAATCTGAGATAATAATGAAACATTTGTAGAATCATGTGAAGGAATGACTCTTCTTCTTGTTTGCCTCGCTATTTGGATCACCAATGATCAAATATTTGGGATGATGTTTCCGAACATATCGTGAAGGAGTTTTGGGAAGCAGCTTGTTGTCTTTCCTCTTCTTCATCTCGAAACCTCTCTGAATTCTTCTTGACAAATTTCATCACCGAGTTCCTTGACTTGGTTCTCTTATCCCTGTCTTTTCATCAACTCGTTACATTTATGCTCTCTACAACTCGTATGAGTTCTTTTGTTGAAGCATCTCTAGGCCTTGCTTCTGCTGGAATATCCAAGAAAGATTCCCTCATCACACCTAGGATCAAACTTACCCAAATTCTGATCTTCCCTTCCGATGAAGCACTTACTCCCAAACACTTTGAAGTATTTTACTGTAGCTGGTCTTCCTTTCCACAACTCATAAGGAGTTTTATGATGATTGACTCTAAGTTGGGCCCCGGTGATAATGTAGACTCGCTGTACTCGACTGCCTCTTTCCAAAAGCCATCTGAAAGTTTTGACTCATTTAACATAGCTCTAGCCATATTTTCAATAGTTCTATTTTTCCTTTCAACTACTCCATTTTGTTGAGGAGTTCTTGCTCCTGAATATTCTCTTTTGATTCCTTGTTGCTCACAGTATTCCACAAATTCATTTGAAGTGAACTCTCCTCCTCTATCCGATCTTAAGCATTTGATTCTCTTGTCAGTCTCATTTTCAATCATTTCTTTGAAAGCTTTAAATTTTTCAAAAGCTTCAGATTTTTCTTTGAGAAAAGTAACCCAAGTCATTCTAGAATAATCATCTATAAACAACATGAAGTAGCTTTCTCCTTGAATGCTCCGAGTTCTGGTAGGGCCACATAAATCAGTATGAATAAGATCCAATGGTTTTGAAGAAGTATACCCTTTTGATTTGAAACTGGTTCTGGTCCTTTTTCCATGTTGACAAGGACCGCAAATGATGTTATGGGGCCTTTTTATTTTGGGCAAGTCTCTAACCGCTTCCTTGTTACTAATATTGACAAGATTATCAAAGCTCAAATGCCCCAATATTTTATGCCATAACCAACTCTCATCTTCTTGAGTTAGAAAACACTTTTCCTTTTTTATCTCACTTAGCATGTAAAGATTGTTTGGAGTCCTTGTAGCACTAGCAATGAGTTTTCCATTTTTTTCTTTACTTATCTCACATCTATCCGAAAAGAAAGATACTATGTGCCCTTGATCACAAAGTTGACTCACACTTAGAAGATTATGTCTTAGGCCTTCTACATAAAGCACATTTTCTATTTTGGATTTCCCATCCAAACTAAGAGTCCCTTTACCACAGATTTTAGCCGACTCGTTATCTCCAAAACTGACTGTTCCTCCGTTTGTTTCTTTTAAGACCAAAAACTTTTCCTTTTCACCAGTCATATGTTTTGAACAACCACTATCAAGATACCATTTTTCTACTTTGTCTTGAGCATGAAAAGCAGTTTGAACTATCATTGACTTAGATTTGATCTCATTTCTCTTTTAGTGAACTCAAGGCTAGATCTATCCAAACCGCACATCCTTGCTATATGCCCAAAATTCTTGCACTTGTAACACATGACATTTTTATTCATAAGAGGTGCAAAAGAGTTAACATTTTCCTTACTATGGCTATTCAAAGACTTATTGCAATGCATAGCTTTGTGACCAAATTTCTTGCAAGAAAAACAATAGCCATGGAAAGTATTATGTAACCTATTTTGATGCCTTGGATGATTGTTCTTCTTGTGACCAATCTGGAATCCACCGCTCTTCAGGATGAAGATTGATCTTGCTCGAAGACCCTATTTCATGAATGGTGATACCATCCTTCTTTTGCTTTTCACATGGAGTATTCTGTCTGAGAGCCAACTGTTCCAACTTCACTCTAAGAGACATAACCTCTTCTTCTAGTTTCTCGCAATCAGCTTCCTTTCCTTTTAGAGCCTCTGTCGAACCTCGTTCAACCTTCTTCCCTTCTTCAGCTAGAATTTTGAAGTCTATAACACTTTGAGACAATTCTGATCTTGCCATCTCTTCTTTTCTGACATTGATGCTTGAGAACCGAATTCTCTTCCCTGAATTTCTCAAGCTTTCTTAAAGCCAATAAGAATTCACCTTTGAGATCAAACTCAACCTCTTCATCTCTTTCTGAATCTGTATGTTCCTTTGATAGATCCTTCTCCAAGCTGTTAGGCTCTTTCTGGAGAGACCCGCTCTGATACCAATTGAAGAACACAAGCTTATACTGAGAGGGGGGTGAACAATATAAGACTTAACCAATTAATAATTTTAACTTTAGATAGCAGTGGCATCAACACAACATTAATCAAGACAGAAAGCATCACACATTGAAGACCCATTTTTAACGTGGTTCACCCAAAATGGTTGGGCTACGTCCACAAAAACTTTTCTCTAAAAGTTATCTCAAAGTTCTTTGGGAATCCTTCCCAAATACAATGTTTATGAGCCTCGACCCAAAGGAGATACCTTCCCCCAATCAGAATTTATGAGCCTCTGCTCAAAGGAGATACCTTCCCCTCTACTCTAGAAATGATCCCTCAGAAGATCAACTGCCTCTACCTCTTGCCAGCACGTGGAACTCCTTTCCATCGAAGACCTCCTATCTTCAATGCTTAGCCTAAGAGACCTCTGCCTTCTATGATCACGTCCACAGTAGCTCAACAACCTGTACCAAACACAATCAATCGGTCTAGTACAAGTCTTCCTCTGTCTAGATCTATCCAACTCTTGAACAAATCAATCCTCTGCATACAAGCCTTCTCAAAGACTTGCCAAATCTATCCTCAGGTTCTTCTCATAGAACCAGTGCACCTCTGTCCTCAAGTTCTCTGATAGAACTATCAAACTCATCTCACAAGTCCTCTGCTAGGACCTGTCCAAATCTGCTCACAAGTCCCCATCGAAACCTATCCAAAACTGTTCAAGAAACATACACATCTTCTATGCTCTTAACAACAACACTTCGTCTTCTCTCAGTCATCTCTCTACACACACTCTACACTATCTTCGCACACTACGCCCATAAACACAAACATGTTCGTCTTTGCCCTTTGTGCTCTCTTCGCTCTCTCTCTCTACCAATCACAACAACACTTGGTCGAACTTCAACCTTTGCACTCTCTACGCAATCACAATGGCACTTAGAACAATTCACCATGACTCTTCACTCACTCTACACACTTCGACATCATCTCACCACTTTTGTGCTATCTACGCTCTTTCGGCTACATCTCGCACACTTCGACGCACATTCAACGACGCATTCAACAACACTTCAACTCTCCAAACAACCCTCCTTTTATAACAAAATTTTCATGATGAAAACTTTAATCTTAGTCGACTGTTATAACAAATGCAAACCCTAATTTTAGTCGGCTGTCATCGATCTTCGTCGGCTTCAACTCATGAAGATATTCGATAACTCAACTGCTCGAAGACTTCATTCGATAACTGACCCTGTAGCCGCCGCACTGTCATTTGTTCACTTTTCACATTTTAGCTGCAAGAATTCACTCTGTATCTGCCCCTATAAATGCCATGGAGATGTCGGTCCTCTATCATACTTCTCATTCCAGTCGGGTTCTTCTTCTTGTCTTGCGCTCTTACGGCCTATCATGAAATCGTGACATTTCTATCTCTGTAGCTTCTTTTATTTTTGTTGCCACAAAAATGCCACATGTCACGATATCGTGACACTTTTGCCTCTTTGACTTTTTCTTGGTTGTTGACCATGAAAACATAACATGTCACGATATCATGACACTTTCACCTCCAAACTGTTCCTTCTTTCTTTTGTCACGATATCGCGACACTTTTGCTTCCTTAGACTTCCTTTTTTTTTTGTCACGATATCGTGACATTTTTGACTCCGTACATTCTCTCTCCTCTTTGAGTCATGAAACTACGACATGTCGCGATATCGCGACACTTTTCTAACTTGCTTTCTCTCTCCTGCTTAAGTCACGAAAATGTGACATGTCGCGATATCGTGACATTTTTCTAACTTGCTTTCTCTCTCCTGCTTAAGTCGTGAAAATGCGACATGTCGCGATATCGTGACACTTTTCCTCCTTAGCTCTTTTCTATTTTTTGGTCGCAAAACCCAACATGTCGCGATATCGTGACACTTTTTCTCCTTAGCGCTTTTCTTTTCTTCGGGTCACAAAAACCCGACATGTCGCGATATCGTGACACTTTTTCTCCTTAGCGCTTTTCTTTTCTTCGGTCCAAACCCACATGTCGCGATATCGCGACACTTTTTCTCTCGAGCTCTTTCTCTCAACCACAAAATCGTGACACTTTTTCGTCCGTACAATCCCTCTTGCAAATTGTCGCGAAATCGTGACACTTTTCTTTGCGAGCTCTTTCTCTCGAACCTGTCAGCTTGGGGTTTGCAAAAGACCTTTGAAACTGTCATGTCGTAACCTTCATCAAAACAAATTATTTGACATCAAATCAAATTCCTTCAAAAGCTTCTTGACATCAATGACAACTTATATACTTGAGCAAAGGCAATGTACCCAAAGTACCCAAAATTGCCAACATTGTGGTTATTTCTTTTGATGATTTTTCCTTCCAAGTCTTGCCCTGTCAAGTTTTCCAATAGCTCAAAGGAATTTTGGAACTGGATGCCATGGATGGAAACCAACCCATTATCCTAGGTTGTCATGAACGCCTTAGTAATCTTGTCATCCACCCCACTAAACAGATTGAAAATTTTTATGATCCCATGCTTATCCTTAAACATATCAATAGAAATAGAATCCAAATCAATAGTTTTAGGCTCAATGAAAACAACTTTTCCTTCCTTCATGGTGACAAAGGAAAATAAGGAAGGACGGTAATTGGGTGAATAAAGACACAGATCAAAAGAAATAGAGATGGAATGGTATATTTTCTGGGAAGACCATAGGAGGACTAAATATAAAGTAATGCTATGCCAAAAAAGAAACCCTTGGCAAAAAGGATAATTATGGTTAGAGCATTGGGCACAACGTAAAAAAAGGTGATAAAAACAGGTGGGAATAAAAAGGTAAAACACCATCCCAAAGAATATGGATCTTCTAGTGATACTCACATGATAGGACCAATGGAAAAAATAGACACAAAACCCAGAAGGGATTGGGATGTACATTCGAGAAAGCCTCGGGAGAATGCGAAAGGTAAAGCATTTAGACAGGGTTCTCGAAAAGGTAAAATTACAAGCATCATTCCACACGAGATTGAAATGATTTAAAATTAGGGTGGACATGGCATCAGAATTCCTCATGGAAAAAATTATCAAGAACAAAGGAACATAAAAAAGAGGCGGTGGAGAATTGGAAATTATCAACATGGAACCCCTTTTCAAAGGAGAATAATAAGAATGATGAAAAAAATCTCTAGTTCTCCTCATAATGTTTTGAGTGTTCATCTAGTTCCTCAATTTCTTCTATCCTCTGAACCATGTGTTCTTTCTAATTTCACTTTCAATACTTCAATTGATAATAATTGGTTGGTCACTCAAATTTTTGTTGACAAGAATTCCTTTGATATTATATTGGTTGAAATTTTTTCCCAAAATTTCCATTGTTTATCTGATTTTCTTGATTCTGGTTTCTGGGATTGTACCTACAATAACTAGTACTATGGCATTTATTTCTGCATATCTAACAATACCATGTTCTCTGTCCTTTTACTAATGAAGAAATATTTCCCTGTGGATTATCTTTTGATGTCAATGTAGTGTTAGTCATCTCATATTTCATAATGTTTTCCACCTCATATTCTTGAAGGATGTTGACTAAGTCATGAAAAGAAGAATATTTACTTAGGATTTGTAGAGATGTGACCAAATGCTTGTAGTTTTCTGGAAGTGCTCTCATGGTTACTTGAGTAAGAAGTTAATATTTAGGCTCCTATCCAAGAGTTAACAATTTTTTTAATATCTGCTACCTTTCTTAGAAAAAATTCTATGCTTTCCCCACTTCTCATTTTCAATAAATGTAGTTGATTTTGTAGATGAAGAATGGTGGCTTTATTATTTCCTTTGAATATTTTTTCTAAGCTTGTCCAAGCTTCAAAAGATATTTTTGCTGAACTGATATATGGTTGTATTTCATCAGTGATGGAAAATGTTATGATCATTAGGGATTTTAAATTATTTTCATCAAATTTTAGAATATCAGTATCACCTGTGGTAGGTTTCTTTGTTTTCCCTTGGACAATATCCTAAAGTTTTTCATATACGAATATTTATATTACTTTATTCTTCGAAGAGAAATAATTTGGGTCTTTGAGTAGTTGGACTTCAGCTAGGAAGAATTTATTGGATGCCATTGAATTCCCTTCATCAATTATTTATATTTTGTGGTCTTCCTTATGTCTCCTTAATTATGAAATTTTGCAAACCTAATAATATTTTAGGTTTTGTAGGAAGGTTACATCTATCCAATGAATTTAGAACTTGATAATTTTTAATGGATGCTAATATTACCAAGTTTTGTAGAATGACTTTCTAGGATGTTTTGGATAGGATATATAATCAATATAGTGCTTTTGTAAGTTGTAATTCAATTTTGAGTTGGTTTTGTGAATTTTTGTAAACACCAAAATCAAATTTTTATCTTCTTATTACTCCTATTGAACTAAGCACTATTTTCAATTCTTTGAAGGGGTTTTGAACTTGAATTTATTTTTTCTCATTTGTGTTTTGATACAACACTATTATAAAAATGCCAACCTTTGGAAAATTTTAATAGACCTATTTAAATACCCCTTTTGGTTGATTTTAATGTTTTCTAATTTCCAATTCCTAAATTTGATGTTGTATTCCTTATAACTTCCAAATTTGGAAATATTATAATATAATATTTGCAAGTAATTTAAATTTCAATAATAACGCTTATTTATATTTGATAAATTTTGTAAATATTAACAAATATGAAATATTCTTGCTTAATAAATATCTAATTTTTATTATTACAATAGAAGCTAAAATTTTCCCTTATATCTCCAAAAAACCTTATATTAAAAGTAAGCTAAAAATCAAACTTTACCTTAATAGTCCTTCAATGTTGTGCGTTGGTAGATTTGTAGCTATGTGTTGTGTAGAGCTCATGGGTAGTTAAAGACCTCTTTGATTGGTATTGATTCACTCCTTCATTGGTGATCCTTCTCTTCTGCAACTGACATCAAAAGATACCTTGAAATATGCTTTACACATATTCTTTCAATGCAAGCATTATTCATTGGTTTTATGACAATGTATTAAATATTTTTCTTACACAATTGAATGGTGTATGGCTTGAAATAGCTATTTTCTCTAAGTAAGCCTCAATGCTTAACATTTTTTGAATTATCTTTTGCTTTGCTATATTGTGTTATTCTTCACATTGTTCTATTCTTCTTTATTATCCAAGATCAACATCTTAAGTAAGATGGGCTTCATGACAAGTGTCACACGAAGCATTACAAGGTAGGTATCTTCAACATACCTTCAACAATGATGATGTTGGTGGTAACCTCCAAATATTCTTAACTAATTCCATAGAAATGTAACTCCCTTTAGGTGAGTGCTTGGATCTTCATGAATGTTGGGAAACTTAGAGATTTTTTTCCAAGTGGAACTCAAGGCTTGTGCATGCGAGCCTGCTTTCTAACACTCCAAATATGATATTCCAACCCTAATTCTTCCTTTATATTTGCACCCTACATGAGCTTTCTATGTTTCTTGATATGCAAGCTTCCTTTTGCATGCTATATTGGTGAGGATGACGGATGGCTACAAATGGATTTCTTCATAGTTCTAAGGCACATTTTTGAGCTTTCCTTTTGATGGAAATTTGCTTCAATGAATACCTTATGTATAGCTCTTATCTCTACACCTATTTTCAGGTTTCGTAGCTCATTTTAATTCTGATTTGTGCCCTTATTTAGTTCTTGAAAAATAGTGTTGATTATAATAGCCAATAGGTATCCCTTTTACTTTACCTTTTACGTAGATAACATATCACTGTATGCTTATCTTTTTCTACATAAGCATGAGTGATAATGCCTTCTTTCAATGTCTCCACTATTTTAGGTGATGCATTGTTTATAGGGCTGGATTTGATGGAGGAAAATGGTGTTTTCAAACACCTCAAATATTGGATGTGTGAGCTCTTCGATGGCTACTTCCTTTGACTATAAATCTGCTGGACAAAATGTCCTTACTGCCCCTATAAATAGTAATACTTTTGTTCTTCCAAGGAACAAAAGAGGTGCCTTTTGTAATAAGTAAATCTTGCACCAAAATGAAGAATTTTTTTAATCCTTCTTGCTTCTTCTAATTTGGATGATAGTCAATCCAAGCTAATGAAATGTTATTTTGAATAAGGATTCCTGCACTCTATGCTGAAAAAGAAACCCTTATATTCTCCTTGAATATTGAGACTTCCAAGGTCTCGATTTGAGGATTCCTTCAAGGACTTTAATGGTGGTTTTCTATTCCACCTTTTTCCTCATAATGGTGGCTTCTTTTGGCCATGAAAGTGCTACAATTTTTTTTAGTTTTTGTGCTTTTTAGCAACACAAACTAATTGAGAGCAACTAGTTAACAAATCAACTAAAATGGTACTTAATAGATGCACTTTAAATGGTAACAATAATTTCACCTTATTGCTCTACTAATTTCTCAAAAATACTCTTAACAATTCCACTGCAACCTTTCAAGCATAATTTGGAATAAATTCTTGTAAATTTCACTACAAACATAGTTTTAGGATCTAGTCTTCTTTTTCAAGATATAAGATAGGTAGTTGATTGTAACTTCTAAAATCTAATCAAATCCTAACATGCAAATGAACCTTAAAATATTTTTTTCTCTTTTGCACTTTTTAAGACTATAATTCAATTTTCCTCTTTGCAACTTCTGATCTAATAGAAGGTGCTTTAACAAATCTTATAAGTAATCCAATTAATGAATTTACATGCACCAATAATTTCTTACCTTTTTTTGACAACTTTTATAGAGGATGTAGATCAAGTTTGTTACTTTATATTTCTGCAACTTTTGTTAGCTTCTCCAAAAAGCTCCTCATTCACCAAAAATACATCTCGAACTTTCTTTCACGAGCCTAAGTTTTGGAGGTTTGCTCTTCTCTAGTAATATTCTCCTTTCTACTATAGATTTGGAGGAGTCTTTATACCTTCTTGAAAGGTAATATTCAAATCTCTCAGCTTTGACAAGATTCTTCTATTTTCCATTATTCTTGTTGAATTTTGACTTCAAGTAGGATCTTCTTCTCAAGACTCTGAATGTCTTAAGGTCTTTTGTATCTTATTTGGTATTCCTTACTAATTCTTCTTCTCCTGATTAGGCTTGTTTTTGGATGGTGATAATTGTTCAAAATATTTCCCTTATAAAAAATTTTCTCCTTAATGGAGAATTTCTCCAATGAGTTCTTCTAGGAACTCTTTTGATGATCTTGCTTCAACAACAAGGATCTCCAAGAATTTTTCCTTGAGACCTCTCCTAGGTATTCAATTTTGCAACTAATTTGGTCTTCCTTGAGACCTCTCCTAGGTCTTCGATTTTGCAGCTACTTTGGTATTCCTTGAGACCTTCTTCAACTTCTAGAATTGAGATCTCCTTCTTGGATATCTTGATTTTGCTACTTCTAGATTTGAACAAGACTCTCCTAGTCCTTCTCATCCTTCCAAGAATAGAATTTTCTTCAATGAAATCTTCACCTAATCTCTTCACCTTCAAGTTTACTTTAGGTGTTGGATTGATTCTAAAGAAAATACTCTTCCTAAATTTCTTGTAGGATTTTTTCCAACTCACTGAATCTCATTTTCCTATAATAAATGATTAATACTAAAATTTGAATGTTATTCTAAGTTAGGTACTCTCTTCTAGAGTCTTCTTCAAGATCAAGGATTATGTGGCCTTTTTTTATATCAAGGCTTTTGTGGCCCTTTTTTTTGGATCAAGGATTTTGTGGATTTTTCTTAGATAAACACTTTTGTGGCCTTTTCTTAGATCAAGTCTTCTGTGGCCTTTTCTTAGATTAAGGCTTCTATGGCCTTCTCTTAGATCAAGGATTTTGTGGCCTTTTTAGTATTAAGGCTTCTATGAACTTTTCTACTATGAAGTTGACTTTATCTCTAGAGATCTTCAATCTCAAAATTCACTATTTCTCTTTCTTCTAGAGTCTCTTATGTAGTATTCTTCTCTTGCAACAACTAATATCTAAACTATGAAGGCACTCCAACCTTCAGGTAATGAAGTAAAAATCTTATAGATTTATATTGTAGGAGGTGTACCAATCATCTGAGAGTTAGTTCCCTACAATAAAATAAACTTTAGGTAATAGTGAAATTTGTAGTTATCTTAGATGAGCTTCACTAGTTGATTCATCAAACTAGTGGATCAAATGCTAAGTCATTATATTCACAAGTTTTTATATAAATTTGTGGGAAGACTCTGAGCCAAATGAATTTCACAATTTCTCTTCCCAGTCTATTTTACTAGACAATCTTAAGGAAACAAAATTTACATGCAACAAGTTCAATGGAACATCTGGTTTGCAAAAACTAAAGCTATGGTGACTGGTTCTTATTTTAACAATAGTACTTTCTCGAATCTCTCCCAACCACCTTGATTATTTTAAATATTTTTGCAAGAGCCTATGCACTGTGGTGAATCGGGTTAACAAAAATTTAGGCACAATAATAATGATGGTTCTTCTCTCAATCCATAGTAGATAGTTCTACTGTGACTAGATCTACCATAGATTTGATACCACTATTAGCTTTTAAGGTAGATTGCAATGGGATATGGAAATAATAGGATGCAAAAATATAAGAGAAAGTAAATTTATGAGATTGCAAAAATATGCTATAAATAGAAATGACAAAAATGAATATAATATTGCTATGGAGAAAATGGACACTCCATGCAAGATGCTACAAGACTACATTGTACTCCATCACTAATGGAGTTACATAGTAATACTACTACTACCTACTATATTTTCAATCTCTTACAATGAGGCCCTTTTATAATGGAAGATAGATTCCTTGGCCAACACTCTACCTAGATGTACAAGGGACACCTTGCACATTTACAACTTGTACATTGACACTTGTGCATTTATTACATTGCATAAAGTAACTAGATAAAATCCCCCTAAAGTAATCTAATGTTATAAGTATCTACCTAGAAAATTATATTTACTTGATCCAAATGATGTAATAGACTTTAAGTCTAACATAAAAAAATCTAGTAGGATGGAAATGGGTGATTTTAAGCCAAGATGGGAATATTTAGTTGGTGAAGACAACTTTACAAAGCTTACCTATTTACTACAAGTATTTATTCTAAATGCCAGCTAAAGTAGCAAATAGGTTGGACCAAATTCAAAGAATATTCTTATGGAATGGTATAGAGGAAAACAAATAATATTCATGGTATCTTGGGATAGGGTTCGTAATCCTAAAAAATGAGGATTGAGATTGAGAAAAATGAAAGGGTTTAATAAATCCTTGGTTAACAAAATTAGATGTTCAAGAGAATGAGGCCTCATGGATAAATATAATTATAGTTATAAATCACAACTATGCTAGATTGTGGTCCATAAGAAGATGAAGAGCCTAAGAATAAAACTAGGGAGCCACAATCCATGCCAACCTAAAATGATTTCATGTCAAATTTCACTAAACATATATCTCTAGAGGGTAAAAACTAGTGTGGAAACCCTTACTCTATGTGGAAAAGCTGATTACCTATTAAGAAAATAGCCTATAGTAAGTAGTATGAAGCCTTTTTTATGATATCTAGGTTAGACTTCACTCTTGATAAAATATGATGAGCCTTTTTTGTGATAACTAAAAATACTTCATTATAGGAGGAGGATCAACCCAAATATCATCTATGATAGGATCAATAGATCTCATCATCATCTACATTAGTTTGGGTAAGTAGCATCTAGAAACTTATATGTCATATTACCACCAGACTTTCAAGGATATCCTTAATGGTGGGAGGTGGCAAAGAGGAAACTACCAAGTGGGGAAAGAATAGGGATCCTTATATACTCTCTAATTATGAAATCCAAAAGGCATATACTTCCCCACATTCATAAAGGTGCCACTAAGGTGAATGTCTCGTTGTAGTAATAAAAGAACTAGATGAGTTACTTGTAGAATTAGTATACATGGAAACACCCTAAGACAAAATTTGGTATGAACAAGAAGGGAGAAGGAATCGTAAAATAAAATAAAGGTAAAAATAGAAAAAACAAAAGTGATCAATTTGTTGATGATATTCAACAAAGAAATATGGTCCATTGAAAAAGGCCCGATGGAATGACTTATCGAAACTTCTAAAATCTCAAAGGAAATGACCAAGAAAAAGTTCCAATTGTACAAACAAGAAAATACTAATAAGATAAACAAAGGGTGTTGGAAAAAGGTCTAAAGTAGCAGATGACTCTAGAAGCAAATGAATGCACCAAAACCAAGGGGAAGATAGGTGAGTGCATAGATTCTTAGGAAAAGAAAATATAATATGCCATTATTAAAAAATATGGATTATCTACCATAAACACTTTAGCTCTGCAAATCAAGCAAAGGTAGGTGAACCATTATAGATAAAAAAAGGACATACAACCACAATAGCTACAAATTTATAGCAATAATGACCTAGGGTTACTCCATTGAATATTTATAATACCTAGAAAAAAGGTAGACAAGAGGTTAGATCATCCTACAAATTTTAAAGGGAAAATTTTCCTATTGTAGTCTACAAATAGTAGTAGTCTTATTTTTGTAAAGGATTGGCAAGTTTACAATTGTATACATTTGTACGCTTTCCATTCATTTATCTCTATAAAAATAGTTGTGGTGCCCAAGTGTCTTGTGGGCAATCTCAAACCCCCAATTCTGGCATAATATTTATAAGAGTTTGTTTGCATCTATATATACATGGGAGCCTATATCTATTTTTTAGCATTGCGTATAGACCTTTTGCTTTGTATGTGTCTGTGTTTATGATCATTTGCCTAAATATTTAGTTTTATTAGGTTTATGTGTGTGTGAGGGGCCTACATATATTTTTGTACTAAGTCACTTGCTTGGTTATCCTACAAGACCCACCTTCTTATGCATGCATATAACTTGTAGATATAATTTATACTTCACTATGTTGAGGAGAAAAAGTTTTCACCATTCACACATAATATTCATGTCTATTTTTGCAAGAAGATCTTAGTGGATATTTCAACACATCACATCATTTTTTCTTTGTTGAGTTTATTTTTATTTTTTTTACTCTCTCACACCCTTTCCCTTTGTTGAGAAACTAGCATCTTGAAGATCACATCCTAAAAAGGAGTTGGCCTTGTAAAAAACTCTAGGAGGCCCTTGCTTGAGCCGAATCCCATGCTCTTAGTTGTGGCCCATAGTTTCGCTCCTCATGAGGCATGATTGTTCAGGGATAGGACAATCAAAGATGAAAATAGTTACATGGCATACCTTATGGGACCTTAGTGACATATCATTGATCCTAGAATCATAGTAAGGAGTAGGGCGAAGAATTGGTGAGGGTCTTAGTCTATTCTCATTTGTTGAATTATCTCTTTTCTCACTTGGTGAATTTGCTCTAGAACAAACACCAAATAATTTATTGCTAAAGATACCAGACCAAGGTTTGGATGAAGACCTCAGTATATCTACTTTCTAGAAGTAAGAAGCCACATTTACTTGATGACTCCATGCTAAACAAAGAGCCTATTGACAATAAACAAAAATCCAGTGTCTAATATTTTTGTATCTACCAAACATGATAAGAGTTTTTGTCACTATATGCAAATATTTTATGGAGGAGATACATATTCTATAATGTGGCTACTCCACCCCCACTACCACCTCCTAGAAAATTTCTCACCTAGAATGATAGAGGTCCACTAGCACCACCAACACCAAATGAAATATGGGAGGAGATACCCTAGTCAGTTTTGAAGTCTATCACCTATTTTATGGGTGAATATCTCACTAACCTCATTGAGAACCTTAACCATGTGGTAAGCCTATGTATGATCCACAACATATCAAAGTAAAATATTGCTTTAAGATTATTGGTAACATATTTTAGAGGAAAAGTGAAGAACACAAGCTTATACAGATAGGGGGGTGAACAGTATAAGACCACTTTTTACTTTTATTTCCAATCAATATTATGCAATGCAAATATAGAAATATCAATAGAAGTAACCAAATAAATGTACAAATCATCACACACAATAGATACACCATAATTTATGTGGTTTAACCAATGTGGGCTACTCCACAGATTAAACTATTTCACTAAAATTTTCTCAATCAATCTCTTGGGAATCCTTTCCCTATTACAATATTTATGGATCTCTATCCAAAGGAGACACCAATCCCATAAATCAAGTTCATGGATATATATCCAGAGGAGAACTCCTTCTCCTATGCTCTAGATGGTGATCCTTTGGAAGACTATTGCCTCCACTACACTGGCTTGTGGATCTCTCTCCAGTGAAGACTCTTGTCCCCACTTAGAAGACCTGTCCTCACTACCGTAGATGATGTATCTCTATCCACTGGAGACTATTGTCCTCTCTCTTCTATGTCACCTCCAAAGCTATGTCTCAAATCTACACTAAAATCAATCAATCAATCTAGCTCAAATCTATCCTTGATCTATGTCTTTGGTCTGGCACAAATCTATCCTCAAATATGCATCAAATTCTACTCAAAAAAGTCTAATCAAAACTTGCTTAAATCTGCTCAAAAAGTCCACTCAGAACTTGCCCATTTTACTCAACAAATCCACTCAAAACTTGCTCAAATATAATCAACAAGTCCACACATAACTTGCTAAAATATGCTCAACAAGTCAACATAGAACTTGCTCAAATTTGCTCAACAAGTCCACACAGAAGTTGCTCAAATATTCTCAACAAGTCCACATAGAACTTGCTCAAATCCACTCAAAAAGTCCACATAGAACTTGTCCAGATATTCTCAACAAGTCCACATAGAACTTGCTCAAATCTGCTCAACAAGTCCACATAGAACTTGCTCAAATATTCTCAACAAGTCCACATAGAACTTGTCCAAATCTGCTCAACAAATCTACATAGAACTTACTCAACTCTACTCAACAAGCTCACTCAGAACTTGTCCAAATATCATAGAAACATAAAGAGAATTATTAGACTCAATACGTTCTACACTCAATGCTCAATAACTCTCTTAATTCAAATAAGAATATAGAATAGTTTGTTTTATGGAACTTGAAAAATCACTTCACACATCTACTTGACTAGGCTCAACCAACTCTACTCAACCAATCACTTAATGAAACATACCTTTCTCACAAACCCTAGTTCAAGCATATAACCACCAACTCAAAATATTTCCAACAATGCTTAACAACAAATTTCACATAACAATGATACTCATGTTCTTTTCAACTGTAGTTCAAGTTCTTTGCACAAAAAATTACTTCAACAACAATGCTTATAAAACAATCTTCACATAACAATGATACTCATGATCTTTTCAAATCCCTAACTCAAGTTCTTCACACAACCAATGGCTTCAACAACAATGCTTATCAAACAAGGTTTTAACAACTCTTTACTCCAGAAAAACCTTGAAGTATTAACTCAACACACTCAATAGGAAACCTTAATCAAGTCCTTTTCACTCCAAACTTATTTTCCAAAAAACCAATCAATCAACTCAATTATGGAAGAATGTGCTCATACCTTTTTATTGAAGATGAAAGGATCTCATAAATCTATCACAACCACAAAAACTTCTATGCCAATCTCAAAGAGGTTAGAAGATAAATATTTCTCATAATATAATATAAATACTCAATTACACCTTATCACTCCACATTTCAAAAACAACCATCAACATACATAAAATATTTATCCAATAAAACCTTATAAACTCCCAACTAAAAATAAATTCAACATCCACCAAAATAACTCAAAACCTCTTTAATCAATTTTAATGTCAAGAAGAACTTTGGCATAAATCAAATCCTATTTCTTTTAAAAACCTCAATAACATAAATCACTTCTCAATAAAACAATATTTCAAAAACCCTTTAAACTCCAAATAGCACAAATCAATTTCCAATAAAATAATTCTTCACAAAACCTTATAACTCCAAATAGCACAAATAATTTATCAATAAAATAATTCTTCACAAACCCTTATAACTCCAAACACAAATCAATTCAAAATAATTCTTCACAAACCCTTATAACTCCAAATGACCCCTTAAGAAAAACTTTAGGCAATATAAAATTTAATCAAAAATTACCTTTGCCACTAGTGGGATTCGAACCCACAATATTTGCCTCCATGAGTGCTTGAGCTGCAGACCTTACCACCACATGGGTTAGGCACATGCTTAACACTCCATGAGTACCTCGTGCTCCTTCTACCACACTTGGTTCTTAAATCGGTTCTTAAATCGAATGTGGACAAAAACTTTCCCTTGGCACTCAAGTCAAACAAACCAATCATTCACGCAAATCGATTGTGGACTCCTTCCACTCCAATGCTCTCACACAATATGTACCATTGGACCACCATTTCCAATGTGGATCACACCATGTGCTTACAAATTTCGTCTTCTTCTTGTGCTAATAATACAAATAATCTCTTTGTCTTCTTCCTCAACGTTCACGATTTGCACAAATTCCTTTAGCTTGGTCACATAAAATTAATTTGAAGAGGGATACTTTTGAATGCCTCTTGGCATATTATTTATACATTATTTCACCTTATACCTTAGACATCGGTGCTCCATTTTATTTGATGACGTCGGTGCACTTCAAAACCTTTTATAATTTATAAATTATTTAAATTCTAAGGAATTTAAATTTTATAAATTATATTTATAAACTTTAACTTTAAGGAGATTAAAGCCTTGCTTGAGTTTAAACTTAAACCTTTAATTTGTAAATTATTCTTCCATTGTAGGTCTTTTAAAATCTTAATTGTCATCTCAATATGTGAGGAGACTTTTATATCCTTATAATTATTTTAATAAAACCATTTAATCTTCCACCATGAGTTTACCATAAACCCTCATAAAACATTATTTTGCCAAATTTTCTTCAACTCTTCACATTGTTCCTGGTGCTATTGATGGTGTGCTCCCTAGTATTAATAACTTCTTCATATGTTTACTTTGGAATCAATGATGAATTTTCATCTTGACATCAATGAAAACTAAATGAGCTAAAAATGTCTAGCAATCTCCCCCTTTATCATTGATGGTAACCCAATTTCCTTTTACTGAAAACTTGACCTTTCCTTTGTTTTGCTCTCCTTGGGACATTGCTCCCCCTAGCTCAATGCTCATATCAAATCTCTCCCCCTTATTCAAATATCTCACCCTTTGAATTCAATGGCAAAGTGTCACCTTTGGGTCTTGGGGCTAATAATGAGCCTCTTAGCTTAGCCCCTCCTGCACCTTCTCTTGAGGTGGTTAATTCTGGTGTGGGAGTATCTCTACTCCCATAATGCAATGTTCCTTTTCTTTTTTAGCTTTCTTTTTCTATACTTTTGAAATCATACCTTTTTGAACCTTTTGAAATTCCTCTTTCCTTCTTATGTGATCCTTCTAATTCCTTTGAATTTTCCTTTCCAAATCCATGTTCCTAATCCTATTCCTATTCTTGTTCATATCCATGTTCCTATTCCTATCCTATTCCTATCCCTATTCATACTTGTTTCTGGAATGTCTACTCTACACCACTTTGTTGTGTGACCATCATTATTGCACTTATAACACTTAATGTTATTATTCCTTGGAGGTTCAAATATCTTAAATTTTCTTCTGGTGAAGCCAAAACCTTTCCTATCACTAATCCTGCAATTAACTACCTTATTACCAAAATGATTACAAGAGTAACAATACCCTTGAAATAAATGTCAATTTCTGAGATTCCCATATTTTTTTCTTCCATGTTTCCTATCCTATGAAGCCTTGTGCCTAAACCTGTGACATGAAAAGCATCGTCCATTGAAGAAACCTTTCCTAGACCCCATTGATCTCTTAGTCTCTTCTACCTTGTCATGTTTCCTGTTCCATTTATTCCTTGTGTATTGTTTATTTCCTTATTGAACTTTCTATTGTCCAAAATATCCTTAGAAGTCTCACTCTCTATTTTACTTCTTTTGATGCTTCTTATTTTATGGTATTTGATATTGACTCTCCTTTTTCTGCTTCTTATTTTCTTTATTCTTCTTTAGAACTAAGTTTTGTTTTGGTGACTAATGACCTTTGTGCATTGATAATCCTGTCCAAGGTCTTTTAATTTTCCTCAAACTTGTGTAGCTTATCATTAGAACTTTTTACTTCCATCCTTAGTGAAACTATCTCATGCTCTAATATTTCACACTCTAGATCTTTTATCTTTAATTTTTTGGCCATACATTCTTCAATTTTTCTTGCCTCTTTAACATTGATTTTGAATTTGGTGAGTTCTTGTAGAAACTTTGATTTTGCTTTCTTATATTCTTAAGCCTGAACCCTTAATACTAATTTCTCCCTTTTTATTTATTCAAGAGTAACCATAAGTCTTTCACATTCTATCTCTTTTACCTTTGACTGTTTAACCATACCTTTTTCAACTTTCCTTACCTCTTCAATCTTATATTTCAAGTCAGAGAGATCTTGTAGAAGCTTTTTCTTACATTTCTCATTTTATTGTATTTGACCCTTCAATTTTACATTCTATCTTTTTAATTAAATAAGTTCCTTAAGAGTGGCTTCCTCTTTTTCTTTTTCTGAATCTTCCTATTATTTATTTCTTTGATATTCTATAGGAGCATCTTATTTTTCTTCTATTATTGGAATTAGAGTTTCTTCTTCATACCTATTTTGATTATCCCTATTATCCTTTCTTGAACCAACCTCTAGTATTTCATTTCCAAAAATATCATCTTCATATTCACCTCTACTAAACCTATTGCAATAACCTACATCATGATTTATTTGACCACAAACAAAACATTCTTCACCTTCTTGTGGACAATAAGATGCATGGTGACTTGTATTCCTACATCTTGTACAAAACTTTATCAACCTAGTTATTTATCCATTACTTAATTCATCTCTTGAATATATTTCCATTACTCCTCCCAAAATAATAATATTGAATTCATATTCATTTTATTTCATGACCATGTGTGTTATTTTCTTCGTGTGTCTCATGGTTCTACTTTTGCCTTTATTTACCATTTTTGTTCTTATAAGATCTTCCTTCAAGTTGTTAAACCTTTTTCGAAGGAACCGACTCTGATACCAATTGAAGAACACAATCTTATACTAAGAGGGGGGTGAACAATATAGTACCACTTTTTACTTTTCTTTCCAATCAATATTATGCAATGTAAATATAGCAATATAAATAACAGTAACCAAAACAATGCACAAATCATCACACATAATAGAGACACCATAATTTACGTGGTTCACCCAATGTGGTCTACTCCACGGAGAAAATATTTCACTAAAATTTTCTCAATCAATATCTTGAGAATTCTTTCCCTATTACAATATTTGTGGACCTCTATATAAAGGACACACCAATCCCCTAAATCAAGTTAGTGGATATATATCCATAGGAGAACTCATTCTTATTTGATCTAGCTGGTGATACTCTATAAGACTACTGCCTCCACTGTGCTGGCTTGTGGATCTCTCTCCACTGAAGACTCTTTTCCCCACTCAAAAGACATGTCCTCACTACCCTGGCTGATGGATATCTATCCACTAGATACTACTGTCCTCTATGCTTTGTCACCTCCAAAGATATATGTCAAATCTGCACTAAAATTGGTCCTTTAATCTAGCACAAATATGTCCTTGCTCTCTGTCTTTGGTCTGGCACAAATATGTCCTCAAATATACACCAAATTTTTCTCAAAAAATTCCACTCAGAACTTGCTCAAATCTTCTCAACTTCTAAAATCTCAAAGGAAATGACCAAGAAAAAGTTCCAATTGTACAAACAAGAAAATCCTAATAAGATAAACAAAGGGTGTTGGGAAAAGTTCTAAAGTAGTAGATGAATCTAGAAGCAAATGAATGCACCAAAACCAAGGGGGAGATAGGTGAGTGCATATATTCTTAGGAAAAGAAAATATAATATGCCATTATTAAAAAAATATTGATTATCTACCATAAACACTTTAGCTCTACAAATTAAACAAAGGTAGGTGAACCATTATAGATAAAAAGAAGAGGGACATAAAACCACAGTAGCTACAAATTTATAGCAATAATGACCTAGGGTTACTCCATTAAATATTTAGAATCCCAAGAAAAAGGGTAGACAAGAAGTTAGATCATCCTAAAAATTTTAGAGGGAAATTTTCCCTATTGTAATCTATAAATAGTAGTAGTCTTAGCTTTGTAAAGGATTGGCAAGTTTACAATTGTATACATTTGTAGGCTTTCCTTTAATTTCTCTCTATAAATATAGTTGTGGTTCCCAAGTGGCTTGTGGGAAATCTCAAACCCCCAATTCTGGCATAATATTTATAAGAGTTTTTTTTGCATCTATATATACATGGGAGCCTATATCTATTTTGATTTGTATGTGTATGTTTTTATGATCATTTGACTAAATATTGAGTTTTATTAGGTTTATGTGTGTGTGAGGGGCCTACATCTATTTTTGTACTGAGTCACTTTCTTGGTTCTCCTACAAGACCCATGTTCTTATGCATGCATATAACTTATAGATATCATTTATACTTCACTATGTTGAGGAGAGAAAGTTTTCACCATTCACACATAATATTCATGTATATTTTTGCAAGAAGATCTTAGTGGATCTCTCAACACATCACCTCATTTTTTCTTTGTTGAGTTTATTTTTATTTTTTTTACTCTCTCACACCCTTTCCATTTGTTGAGAAACTAGCACCTTGAATATCACATCCTAACAAGGAGTTGGCATTGTAAAACACTCTAGGAGGCCCTTGCTTAAGTTGAACTCCATGCTCTTAGTTGTGGCCCATAGTGTTGCTCCTAATGAGGCATGATTGTTTAGGGATAGGACAATCAAAGATGAAAATAGTTACATGGCATACCCTATGGGACCTTAGTGACATATCATTGGTCCTAGAATCATAGTAAGGAGTGGGGCTAAGACTTGGTGACGGTCTTAGTCTATTATCATTTGTTGAATCATCTCTTTTCTCACTTGGTGACTTTTCTCTAGAAAAAACACCAAATAATTTATTGTGAAAGATACTAGACCAAGGTTTGGGTGAAGAACTCAGTCTATCTGCTTTCTATAAGTAAGAAGCCACATTTAATTGATGACCTCATCCTAAACAAAGAGCCTAGAGACAACAACAAAAAATATATTTTCTAAGATTTTTGTATCTACCAAACATGATAAGAGTTGTTGTCACTATCTGCAACTATTTTATGGAGGAGATCCATAGTCTATAATGTGGCTGCTCCACTCCACTACCACCCCCTAGAAAATTCCTCACCTGGAATGATAGAGGTCCACTAGCACCACCAACACCAAATGAAATATGGGAGGAGATACCCTAGTCAACTTTGAAGTCTCTCACCTATTTCATGGGTGAATATCTCACTACCCCCATCAAGCACCTTAACCATGTGGTAAGCCTATTTATGATACACAACATATCAGATTAAAATATTGCTTTAATATTATCGGTAACATATTTTAGAGAAAAAGTGAAGAACACAAGCTTATATCGAGAGGGGGGTGAACAGTATAAGACCACTTTTTACTTTTCTTTCCAATCAATATTATGCAATGTAAATATAGCAATATCAATAGCAATAACCAAAGCAATGCACAAATCATCACACACAATAGAGACACCACAATTTACGTGGTTCACCCAATGTGGGCTACTCCACGGAGAAAATATTTCACTAAAATTTTCTCAATCAATCTCTTGGGAATCCTTTCCCTATTACAATGTTTATGGACCTCTATCCAAAGGAGATACCAATCCCCTAAATCAAGTTCATGGATCTCTATCCACAGGAGAACTCCTCCTCTACTCTGGCTGGTGATCCTCTAGAAGACTACTGCCTCCACTACACTGGCTTGTGGATCTCTCTCCACTGAAGACTCTTGTCCCCACTCAGAAGACCTATCCTCACTACCCTAGATGATGGATCTCTATCCACTAGAGACTACTGTCCTCTCTGCTCTATCACCTCCAAATCTCTATCTCAAATCTACACTAAACATAGTCCTTCGGTCTAGCACAAATCTATGCTCAATCTCTATCTTTGATCTGGCACAAATCTATCCTCAAATCTGCACCAAATTCTACTCAAAAAATTCACTCAAAACTTGCTTAAATCTACTCAACAAGTCCACTCAGAACTTGCTCAAATCTGCTCAACAAGTCCACTCAGAACTTGCTCAAATATGCTCAACAAGTCCACATAGAACTTGCTCCAATATGCTCAACAAGTCCACATAGAACTTGCTCCAATCTGCTCAACAAGTCCACACAGAACTTGCTCCAATCTGCTCAACAAGTCCACATAGAACTTGCTCAAATCTGCTCAACAAGTCCACATAGAACTTGTCCAAATATGCTCAACAAGTCCACACAGAACTTGCTCAAATCTGCTCAACAAGTCCACACAGAACTTGCTCAAATATGCTCAACAAGTCCACATAGAACTTGTCCAAATCTGCTCAACAAGTCCACATAGAACTTGCTCAACTCTGCTCAACAAGCTCACTCAGAACTTGTCCAAATATCATAGAAACATAAAGAGAATTGTTAGAGACTCAATATGTTCTACACTCAATGCTCAATCACTCTCTCAATTCAAATCAGAATATAGAATAGTTTGTTTTATGGAACTTGAACAATCACTTCACACATCCACTTGACTAGGCTCAATCAACTCTACTCAACCAATCACTTAATGAAACACCCCTTTCTCACAAACCCTAGTCCAAGCATATAACCACCAACTCAAAATATTTCCAACAATGCTCAACAACAAATTTCACATAACAATGATACTCATGTTCTTTTCAAACCCTAGTTCAAGTTCTTTGCACAACAACTCACTTCAACAACAATGCTTATAAAACAATCTTCACATAACAATGATACTCATGATCTTTTCAAAACCCTAGCTCAAGTTCTTCACACAACCAATGGCTTCAACAACAATGCTTATCAAACAAGGTTTTAACAACAACTCTTTACTCCAAAAAAACCTTGAAGCATTAACTCAACACACTCAATAGGAAACCCTAATCAAGTCCTTTTCACTCCAAACTTATTTTCCAGAAAACCAATCAATCAACTCAACTATGGAAGAATGTGCTCATACCTTTTTATTGAAGATGAAGGGATCTCATAAATCTGTCACAACCACAAACACTTCTATGCCAAGCTCAAAGAGGTTAGAAGATAAATATTTCTCACAATATAATGTAAATACTCAATTACACCTTATCACTCCACCTTTCAAAAACAACCATCAACATACATAAAATATTTATCCAATAACACCTTATAAACTCCCAACTAAAATAAATTCAACATCCACCAAAATAACTCAAAACCTCTTTAATCAATTTTAATGGCAAGAAGAACTTTGGCATAAATCAAATCCTCTTTCTTTTAAAAACCTCAATAACATAAATCACTTCTCAATAAAACAATCTTTCAAAAACCCTTTTAACTCCAAATAGCACAAATCAATTTCCAATAAAATAATTCTTCACAAACCCTTATAACTCCAAATAGCACAAATAATTTACCAATAAAATAATTCTTCACAAACCCTTATAACTCCAAACACAAATCAATTAAAAATAATTCTTCACAAACCCTTATAACTCCAAATGACCCCTTAAGAAAAACTTTAGGCAATATAAAATTTAATCAAAAATTACCTTTGCCACTAGTGGGATTCGAACCCACAATCTCTGCCTCCATGAGTGCTCTAGCCATGGACCTTACCACCATGTGCGCTAGGCGCATGCTTAACACTCCACGAGCACCTCGTGCTCCTTCTACCACACCTGGTGCTCAAACCGAATGTGAACAAAAACTTTCCCTTGGCGCTCAAGTCAAACACGCCAATCATCCACGTGAATCGATCGTGGACTCCTTCCACTCCAATGCTCTCACACAACGCGTTGTACCATTGGACCACCATGTCCAATGTGGGTCACACCATGCGCTTACACCTTTCATCTTCTTCCTGCGCTAATAAGACAAATAAGCTCTTTGTCTTCTTCCTCAACATTCAACGATTTTCACGAATTCCTTTAGCTTGGTCGCATCAAAAATTAATTCGAAGAGGGATACTTTTGAATGCCTCTTGGCATCTTATTTATACATGATTTCACCTTATACCTTAGACGTCGGTGCTCCATTTTATTTGATGACGTCGACGCATTTTGAAACCTTTTATAATTTATAAATTATTTAAATTCTAAGGAATTTAAATTTTATAAATTATATTTATAAACTTTAACTTTAAGGAGATTAAAGCCTTCCTTGGGTTTAAACTTAAACCTTTAATTTGTAAATTATTCTGCCATCGTGGGTCTTTTAAAATCTTAACTGCCATCTCAATGTGTGAGGAGACTTTTATATCCTCATAATGATTTTAATAAAACCATTTAATCTTCCACCATGAGTTTACCATAAACCCTCATAAAACATTATTTTGCCAACTTTTTCTTCAACTCTTCACATTGTTCCTGGTGCTATTGATGGTGTGCTCCATGGTATTAATGACGTCTTCATATGTTTACTTTGGCATCAATGATGACTTTTCACCTTGACATCAATGACAACTAAATGAGCTCAAAATGTCCAACAATCTCCCCCTTTGTCATTGATGGCAACCCAATTTCCTTTTACCGAAAACTTGACCTTTCCTTTGTTCTGCTCCCCTGGGACATTGCTCCCCCTAGCTCAATGCTCTCTCAAATATCAAATCTCTCCCCCTTACTCAAATCTCTCCCCCTTTGACATCAATGGCAAAGGGTCACCTTTGGGGCTTGGGGCTAAGAATGAGCCTCTTAGCTTAGCCCCTCCCCCACCTCCTCTTGAGGTGGTTAATTCCGGGGTGGGAGTATTTCTACTCCCATAAAGCAATGTTCTTTTCCTTTTTCAGCTTTCTTTTTCCATACTTTTGAAATCATACCTCTTTGAACCTTTTGAAAGTCCTCTTTCCTTATTATCTGATCCTTCTGATTCCTTTGAATGTTCCTTTCCAAGTCCATGTTCCTGCTCTTGTTCCTATTCATGTTCATATCCATGTTCCTATTCCTATTTCTGTTCCTATCCTTGTTCATACTTGTTTCTGGAATGTCTGCTCTACACCACTTTGTTGTGTGACCATCATTATTGCACTTATAACACTTAATGTTATTATTCCTTGGAGGTGCAAATGTCTTAGAATTTCTCCTAGTGAAGCCATATCCTCTTCCTATCATGAACCCTGCAATTCATTGCCTTATGACCAAACTGATTACATGAGTAGCAATACCCATGAAAAAATATCCTATTTTGAAATTCCCATATTCCTATCTTCCATGTGTCCTGCATTGTGAAGCCATGTGCCCAAACCTATGACATGAGAAGCATCGTCCATTGAAGAAACCTTGCCTAGACCCCATTGGTCTCTTAGTCTCTTCTACCTTGTCATGTTTCATATTCCATCTGTTCCTTACTTGTGTATTGTTCCTTTCCTTGTTGAACTTTCTATTGTCCAACATATCCTTAGAAGTCTCACTCTCTATTTTACTTACTTCTTTTGATGCTTCTTCTTTTCTGGTGTTTGAGCTTGAATCTCCTTTTTTTGCTTCTTGTTTCCTTTGTTCTTCTTTAGAACTAAGTCATGTTTTGGTGACTGATGACCTTTGTGCATTGATAATCCTATCCAAAGTCTTTGAATTTTCCTCAAACTTGTGTAGCTTGTCCTTAGAACCTTTTACTTCCATCCTTAGTGAAACTATCTCATGCTCTAATATTTCACACTCTAGATCTTTTATCTTTAATTTTTTGGCCATACCTTCTTCAATTTTTCTTGCCTCTTCAACCTTGATTTTGAAGTTGGTGAGTTCCTATGTAGAAACTTTGCTTTTGCTTTCTCATCTTCTTGAGCTTGAACCCTTAATCCTGAGTTCTCCCTTTTTAATTCTTCAAGAGTAACCATAAGTCTTTCACATTCTATCTCTTTTACCTTTGACTGTTCAACCATACCTTTTTCAACTTTTCTTGCCTTTTCAACCTTATCTCTCAAGTCAGAGAGATCTTGTAGAAGCTTTGTCTTACATTTCTCATCTTCTTGTATTTGAGACTTCAATTCTAAATTCTCTCTTTTCAATTCAACAAGTTCCTTAAGAGTGGCTTCCTCCTTTTATTTTTCTAAATCTTCCTCTTCTTTATTTCTTTGATCTTCTATAGGAGCATTTTCTTCTATTATTGAAAGTAGAGTTTCTTCTTCATACCTATTTTGATTGTCCCTATTATCCTTTTTTGAACCAACCTCTAGGATTTCATTTCTAAAAATATCATCTTCATCTTCACCACTACTAAACCCATTGCAATAACCTGCATCATGATCGATTTGACCACAAACAAAATATTCTTCACCTTCTTGTGGACAATAAGTTGCATGGTGACCTATATTCCTACATCTGGTACAAAACTTTATCAACCTAGTTATTTCTCCATTGCTTGATTCATCTCTTGAATCTATTTCCATTCTTCCTCCCAAAACAACAATATTGAATTCATCTTCCTTTTATTTCATGACCATGTGTGTTCTTTTCTTCTTGTGTCTCATGGTTCTACTTTTACCTTTCTTTGCCATTTGTGTTCTTGTAAGATCTTCCTTCAAGTTATTAAACCTTTTTTGAAGGAACCAGCTCTGATACCAATTGAAGAACACAAGCTTATACTAAGAGGGGGGTGAACAGTATAAGACCACTTTTTACTTTTCTTTCCCAATCAATATTATGCAATATAAATATAGCAATATCAATAACAATAACCAAAGCAATGCATAAATCATCACACACAATAGAGACACCACAATTTATGTGGTTCACCCAATGTGGGCTACTCCACGGAGAAAATATTTCACTAAAATTTTCTCAATCAATCTCTTGGGAATCCTTTCCCTATTACAATGTTTATGGACCTCTATCCAAAGGAGATACCAATCCCCTAAATCAAGTTCATGGATCTCTATCCATAGGAGAACTCCTTCTCCTCTGCTCTAGTTGGTGATCCTCTAGAAGACTACTGCCTCCACTACACTGGCTTGTGGATCTCTCTCCACTGAAGACTCTTGTCCCCACTTAGAAGACCTATCCTCACTACCCTAGCTGATGGATCTCTATCCACTAGAGACTACTGTCCTCTATGCTCTATCACCTCCAAAGCTTTATCTCAAATCTACACTAAAATCAGTCCTTCGATCTAGCACAAATCTGTCCTCAATCTCTATCTTTGGTCTAGCACAAATCTATCCTCAAATATACACCAAATTTTGCTCAAACAAGTCCACTCAAAACTTGCTTAAATATTCTCAAAAAGTCCACTCATAACTTGCTCAAATCTGCTCAACAAGTCCACTCAGAACTTTCTCAAATATTCTCAACAAGTCCACTCAGAACTTGCTCAAATCTGCTCAACAAGTCCACACAGAACTTGCTCAAATATTCTCAACAAGTCCACTAGAACTTGCTCAAATATGCTCAACAAGTCCACATAGAACTTGCTCAAATCTGCTCAACAAGTCCACACAGAACTTGTCCAAATCTTCTCAACAAGTCCACACAAAACTTTCTCAAATCTGCTCAACAAGTCCACACAGAACTTGCTCAAATATGCTCAACAAGTCCACATAGAACTTGCTCAAATATTCTCAACAAGTCCACACAAAATTTTCTCAAATATTCTCAACAAGTCCACATATAACTTGCTCAAATCTGCTCAACAAGCTCACTCAGAACTTGTCCAAATCTCATAGAAACATAAAGAGAATTGTTAGAGACTCAATATGTTCTACACTCAATGCTCAATCACTCTCTCAATTCAAATTAGAATATAGAATAGTTTATTTTATGGAACTTGAACAATCACTTCACACATCCACTTGACTAGGCTCAATCAACTCTACTCAACCAATCACTTAATGAAACACCCCTTTCTCACAAACCCTAGTCCAAGCATATAACCACCAACTCAAAATATTTCCAACAATGCTCAACAACAAATCTCACATAACAATGATACTCATGTTCTTTTCAAACCCTAGTTCAAGTTCTTTGCACAACAACTCACTTCAACAACAATGCTTATAAAACAATCTTCACATAACAATGATACTCATGATCTTTTCAAACCCTAACTCAAGTTCTTCACACAACCAATGGCTTCAACAACAATGCTTATCAAACAAGGTTTTAACAACAACTCTTTACTCCAAAAAACCTTGAAGCATTAACTCAACACACTCAATAGGAAACCCTAATCAAGTCCTTTTCACTCCAAACTTATTTTCTAGAAAACCAATCAATCAACTCAACTATGGAAGAATATGCTCATACCTTTTTATTGAAGATGAAGGGATCTCATAAATCTGTCACAACCACAAACACTTCTATGCCAAGCTCAAAGAGGTTAGAAGATAAATATTTCTCACAATATAATGTAAATACTCAATTACACCTTATCACTCCACCTTTCAAAAACAACCATCAACATACATAAAATATTTATCCAATAACACCTTATAAACTCCCAACTAAAAATAAATTCAACATCCACCAAAATAACTCAAAACCTCTTTAATCAATTTTAATGGCAAGAAGAACTTTGGCATAAATCAAATCCTCTTTCTTTTAAAAACCTCAATAACATAAATCACTTCTCAATAAAACAATCTTTCAAAAACCCTTTTAACTCCAAATAGCACAAATCAATTTCCAATAAAATAATTCTTCACAAACCCTTATAACTCCAAATAGCACAAATCATTTATCAATAAAATAATTCTTCACAAACCCTTATAACTCCAAACACAAATCAATTAAAAATAATTCTTCACAAACCCTTATAACTCCAAATGACCCCTTAAGAAAAACTTTAGGCAATATAAAATTTAATCAAAAATTACCTTTGCCACTAGTGGGATTCGAACCCACAATCTCTGCCTTCGCGAGCGCTTTAGCCGCAGACCTTCCCACCACATGCACTAGACGCACGTTTAATACTCCATGAGCACCTCGTGCTCCTTCTACCACACCTGGCGCTCAAACCGAACGTGAATAAAAACTTTCCCTTGGCGCTCAAGTCGAACACGCCAATCGTCCACGTGAATCGATCGTGGACTCCTTCCACTCCAACGCTCTCACACAATGTGTTGTACCATTGGACCACCATGTCCAATGTGGGTCACACCATGCACTTACACCTTTCATCTTCTTCCTGCGCTAATAAGACAAATAAGCTCTTTGTCTTCTTCCTCAACGTTCAACGATTTGCATGAATTCCTTTAGCTTGGTCGCATCAAAAATTAATTCGAAGAGGGATACTTTTGAATGCCTCTTGGCATCTTATTTATACACGATTTCACCTTATGCCTTAGACGTCGGTGCTCCATTTTATTTGATGACGTCGGCGCATTTCAAAACCTTTTATAATTTATAAATTATTTAAATTCTAAGGAATTTAAATTTTATAAATTATATTTATAAACTTTAACTTTAAGGAGATTAAAGCCTTCCTTGGGTTTAAACTTAAACCTTTAATTTGTAAATTATTCTTCCACCGTGGGTCTTTTAAAATCTTAACTGCCATCTCAATGTGTGAGGAGACTTTTATATCCTCATAATGATTTTAATAAAACCATTTAATCTTCCACCATGAGTTTACCATAAACCCTCATAAAACATTATTTTGCCAACTTTTTCTTCAACTCTTCACATTGTTCCTGGTGCTATTGATGGTGTGCTCCATGGTATTAATGACGTCTTCATATGTTTACTTTGGCATCAATGACGACTTTTCACCTTGACATCAATGACAACTAAATGAGCTCAAAATGTCCAACAAAAAGCCCAAGAATGGTACATCACACTACAACCCAATTCAATCAACTGTTGGGACCATATCGACAATGTTTTTGTCAAAATATTTAGAGAAATTATGGATGGGATATCACTCCTATAATAACTAAAAAAAATCAGAAGAGCTTCCATGGAGGTAGTAGAGGATTTCAACCTTAAATTTCATAAAGCATGAAAATGCTAAAGGAAATGCATCCCCCACAAGGTATGACACTTATATATTATTTAAAAGCCTTGGATTATAAATTTTCGATGATGATTAAAGCTAGTGGAGGAAAATCCCTATGAAAAGCATATGAGTTGGTCATCCATGTGGAGCATGATTTAATTTAGATTGGAAGATTAGTTCCTAGGCTTCCCACACTTCTATACCCCAATGTACAACCCCTAGTTCCTATTTCTTAGCCATTGACCTCTCAATAATTCCCTTATTCATCCTCAATTGGTGTATCCTCACAAAATCCAACTCCATCAAACCTTAGGGGTCTAAGCAAGGCTCATCCCAAAAACTGCTTACATTTATAGCTAATCAAATTTTATCTATAATAAGGTAATTAAATACCCCAATATATCCCTACTATAATTACTACAAGTCCTTCTTTTCACAAGGATACTAGGGATATAAAAACCCTCCCATCGGATATTCCAAGCCCCAATTCCAAAAGAGTCACAAAAAATGTCAATCTCAAGCCTATCATCAACAAATAGTCCTAGTGGTAACCCCTCTACAAATAGAAGTTCCCAACCATGCTAGGGAACTAGCCCCTATACAAAATAATTATATAGAGGAACCCACCACATGGTACTACCTTCCTCTTAAAAATTTCCTCAACCAAGTCAACCTAGGAGAAACATCACAACTTTTGGCCACTTCAACACAAGATATGATGCCATCCAACTCATATTCAAAAGCTAAAAATCATATTCTACATCATAATTTCTAGATCATCACCATAGAATATGGTTATATTTCTCAAGATTGAATCCTAGCAACTTGGGATGAGGAAGAGATCTATGCAATATCTGATAAAATTGGCAATCAAATGGGAAAAATACCTCAAATCCAATTATATTATTTAATGACGTCCAAGCAGTGGGTTAATGGAGGAAAAAAATGTAGGTGATCCACCAAGCCTTGGTAGTCAACACAAGTCAACCTGATCAAAATAGCAACCTTTGACCATAATACCTCAATAGTCAATGACTTTTGTACCTTTGCCATCCCTAAACCAAATATTCTAAGGGCCCTAGGTAATCCGAATAAAGCATTCAAAGATGGTTCTAAACCATCAATAACTATACCATTAAAAAAATTGATATTTATTAAGAAAAATACCCCAAAAATCCCAAGTAAACATTTAATGCCACTAGAACTAGCCAAGGATATTCAGCCAATCTAAGAGAGACCGTGCTTTGTTCCTCAAAAAGCAATATCTCTAAAATATTTTAACATAGTGGATAGCTTGAAAAATCTACTATACTAGTCCTAGTTTGGGAAATGTTAGTTATTCCAAGGCAAAAAGAGCATTTGCAAAGCCTTGGAGGAAGAGGAAAAAAGGAGGTAGCCAAAAAATATCCCCTCGTTCTATTTGACCTTATTTTATCAAGAAAAATTAACCCATAATTGTATTCTAGACTCTAAGGCCAAAACATTTGTTATGCCAAAAGAAATATTGGATGCATTGGGATTGAGATATCAGTCATCAAACAAAAGAGTTGTGCAGTTGGATGAAAACCTAGTTCAAATATTAGGGTTTGTAGAAAAACTTTTGCTCTCCCCATATGCTTACCTAGATCAAATAATTATGCATGATGTATAAATAATAAATCTTCCTACTTCTTTTGACATTTTCCTATCTAGAGATTTCATCTCCAAACTAGGAGGGTATATATATGTATTGGTATTTGATGGTGCTAAGGATAATATATGGGACCAGGACCAAAGTTACAAGTAAACCATTACATACTCATCATATATAGATATTGCCACAATTTGAATGGAGCAATGATCAAATATTGGCATCTAAAGAAGAATGGACAAACCCCTATGAAATAAATGAGGAATCATGGCCAAATGCTCTAGAAATACTGACAAGACATGGGGAAAAAATTGGGATCTAGATTCCTTAAAGGAATACAAACAAACATGCATGGGGTGCGAATAGTTTGAAATGAGACCTAACTCTTGGGTCATGTAAAAAAATAAAATTTTCCTTATTTATTTCATTTTGTAGGATAATTTTACAAAAAGGAGATAGCCATAAAATACATCAATAAAGCCATTCTTGAAATTGACATCAAATTTAATGATCAAATCAAACTAGGGTGGTAGGATTGCATCAACTAAAATAATTTTGCATCAGACAAAAACAAGCCAAATATTTCACCACATTCTTTCGACATGAAAGAAGAAGCTCACCCCAGTAAAAAAATAGAAGCGAGAGAAGGTATTGATCTAAGCAAGGTGAAACATAGGACTACATCAACCCCAAATAAATGTTAAAAAGAAGACAAACATACTTCAATAGGCTATTTCTCAATGCCTCTGTGCTCAATAGATAAAGGTATTTTAGCTTCTGAGTTTGTTTCCTTCTACAAATAAAAGGACCCCTAAGATCTACCAAAATTGTAGTGATAAATCGCTATAACATTGTTAGATTGCTCTCTAGAAGAAGATGAAGAGACTAAGACAAACTAGGGAGCTACAATCCATGCCAACCTAAAAATATTTTATGTTAAATTTCACTAAACAAATATTTCTAGAGGGTAAATACAAGTGTGGAAACCCTTACATTATGTGGGCAAGATGATCACCTGATAAGACAATAGCCTACACAAAGTAGTCTTAACCCCTTTCGATGATATCTAAGTTAGACCTCACTTTTGATAAAAGTTAACGAGCCTCTTCGGTGGTAACTAAAAATAATTTATTATAGGAAGATCAGCCTATACATTACCTATGGTAGAATCAACAAAGCTCATCATCATATATATTAGTTTTGGTAAGCAACCTCTAGAAACTCATGCATCATCTCACTTCCAGACTTTCAAGGATATATTTAATTGTGGGAGGTAGTAAAAAGGAAACCAACAAGTGGGGAAAGAAGATGGATCCTTGTAATCACTCTATAATGATGAAAACCAAAATATATATACTTCCTCATATTCATAAAAGGGACACTAAGGTGAAGCCTCTTTGCAACAATAAAATGACCAACTAAGTTACTAGTAGAATTGACATACATGTAAACACCCTAAGACAAAATTTAATATGAATGAGAAGGGATAAGGAATCATAAAATAGAACAAAGGTAGAAGCAAAAATAAATAAAAGCAATTGAGAATTTTGATAATATTCAAAAAAGAAAGATCTAATGAAAAAGTCTCGATGGAATGATTTATCGAAACTTCTAAAAACTTGAAGAAAATGACCAAGCAAAAGTCCCAATTGCACAAATAAGAAAATCTCAATCAAGAAAAAAAAGGGTGTTGAGAATAATTTTGAAATTGTGGATGACTTTGGAAGTGAATTGTAAAAACAAACCAAGAGAGTATTAAAAAAAAAGTTAATGATCTCATTCAAGGTTCACAAATATGTTTCCATTTAGATTAAAGTTGATAAGGCATTACCATATTTCGAGATCTTGTCACTGTATATGACTCTCGAGTGGACAAGAGTGGCCAAACTCTTGTAAAATTTTAGGGTTCACCTTATATACCTCAATGACTAACGGGGCACGCGAAGAACCAACCACTTACAAATTCAATTTTTTTTTTTTTTCATTAATCTTTTGGAAAATAGTTACATGCATTCCCAAAATACAACAGCCCGCAGACATACATTAACCAGGGATCGTCTCGTATTTTCCTTCTCTACCCTGTTCTTCCGTCCATCGTCCTTTGAAAACAAAAATTCGGTCTTTTTAACGAAGTCCCGGTCCTCCCCGACAATCAATGACTCCACCTAATAAAAATTTCACATTAAAATTTCCCCCTTCCGGGATTTTTGAAATATCAATCTTTAACGGCCATCTGCCCGATCTACCAAGGTACCGACATTAATGGTCTTCCTGCACTGGCTGCATCGTTCTGACCGTCCTTGCACTGTCAGCTCCTCCATAATGGCCATCGCCTGTGTCTGGTTCAATGGCCATACTTGTCACTCTACCAACAATAAAATATACGTGGTCGTGGCCCTTCTCTGGTTTCAACACATGCAACTATTTTTTTTTATGTAGAACTAGCCACGCCTCCTCTTTTACGTAAAAAAAAATTTGAAACACGTGCCCTTCTCAAATGTTAAGTTACACGCGGCCGTCCACGTGTCAAATTTGTCCTTTGCGATCGTCTGCTTGCTTTTCCCCTTCGGTTCTTGCCCAGCCTTCTAAATTCATTAACTTTCGTGGCTAACCAATGTGTGCCACGTGTCGGCGTTTGACTGGTCGTGACATCACGACAGGCCGCAATATCGCGACATGTCATGATATCGCGACAGTAACATCCCCTTTGCCTTTGCATTGTACCATCGTCGTGATATCACGACATCGCGATATCACGACGTCAACATCCTCTCTGCCCTTATGCTAAACCAACGTCGCGATATCGTGACATCGCGATATCGCGACGGTAACATCTCCCCTCTACCTTTGCATTACAAACGTCGCGATATCGCGACGTCACGATATCGCGACGTCGTGATATCACGACGGAACTCACTACCATAACTTCATTGGAATAAGGTCGCGATATCGCGATGTCGCGATATCGTGACTAAACTGGATTGCGCCCCGCCAAGCCTTTTGAGGTCACGATTTCGTGACATGTCACGAAATCGTGACATGTCACGATTTCGTGACCTCTCCCAAAGCTTCAAGAAACTTGCCTTCAATGCTTCTACAAAATCCTTCTCCCTCCCCCTTGGAAAACTTCGAAAATAAAACAAGTGCTAGGAACTTAGAAAATTTTAAGAACATTTCTAGAAAATGCAAGATTGCTTCATCCCCACCGGATGCTCCTGCATCAGACACCCTGGGTAAGAAGGAGAAGTGACCTTCACTTCTACGTTGTTCGGGCTGCGTCCCTTGCAATATCTCCGAACATTCATCAACCTTTATATCCGGCTCAAATCCTGCTTCTTGGCAAAGTTTTCTCGCCCTCTACCAGGCAAATTTCGGCATTACCGCACACCTTCTCATCTTCGGTCCGCAATGGCTTCAAATTGTGCCGCATTCCATCTTTCACCAAGGAATAAGTATTTTCACAGCCATCATGCACTGCACTCCGATCAAACTGCCATGGCCTGCCCAATAGCAAATGGCATGCATTTATAGGGAATACATCACACAGGACTTCATCCTGGTATCTCCCAATCTAGAACATGACTAAACACTATTCTCGGACCCAAGCTCTATGGTCCTTCCGCAACCACGCAATCCGGTATGGATGCGGGTGCCTCCTTTCCAACCGCAACTTAGTAACCATATCCTCGGAAACTAAGTTGTCTATACTCCCATTATCTATAATGACATTACAGACCTTGCCCGCACTTTTGCACCGGGTGCGGAACAAACTTCTCCTCTGCTCATACTGGTATTCATCCACCAGCATGGTCCTTCTCACAATCATGGCTTCCCCCTTTTCAGCTTCTTCAGAATGTTCTGAATCAACATCTTCAACTGCCACAACTGCTTTTGCGGGACCCACCGGTTTCTTGTTCGTCTTTCCTCGGTGTTGTGGACACTCGAATGCATGATGCCCTTCTTCACCACAGTGGAAACATGTTCCACGGAATACTCCCCTTTCATTCCCACGTCCAGATCTACCTCTTCCTCTCAGGTAGTTATCATTCTGAACTTGTAGTTTTGGGTCTTCATCTTCTTCTTCCTGATCTCGGCTGTTGCTCTCCTCTTCCTTTCCTTCTTTCTTTCCACCGTTCTTTCCTCCCGGTCCTTTTACTTTTTGCTTGCTGTCAAACTTTCGGTTCAGCTTTTCTTCCACTTTCAAAGCAAATTGGTAAGCATCTTCGATGGTGCTTACCCGAACCAAGCTCAACTCCTCCTACACACTCGGTCTCAACCCATTAATGTAACGGGCCACCTTTTCTTTGCTGGCTTCTAAGTGTCCGATTCTGATGGAAATTTTATAAAAATCCTCCGTATATTCTTGAACTTTTCTGTTCATCTGCCTCAAGCTTTGCATTTTACATAACAGATCCAGCTCATAGTCAACAGGGATGAATTGTCTTTTTAATTTCTCCACCATTCTGTCCCACCTGGTAATCCGTTCTTTTCCTCTTCGATTTCTCTCCAGATGTACCCCCTTCCACCAAATGCTAGCATGACCCTTCAGTCGGGTCTTAGCAAATCTGACCCGGTTAGGGTCTTCAACTTCTTCGTATTCAAAGTATTCTTCTAATTCATTCACCCAGTCTATCAATTCCTCTGGGTTCAAGTTCCCGAAATACGTGGGAACCTCTAACTTCGGCCTCTTCCCGATCTGGGAGATGGCCTTGTATATCTGGGCCTGTGTCGGGTCTACATCTTCCTCCTCTTCTTCAAACTCATTCTCCTCTTCCACTTCATCCTCACTTTTTGCATCCCTTCTCGGCTCATGTCCTCTACGTAGCTCTTCTTGCAGGGCCTGGACTTGCCGCTGCAAAGACCGAAAATCTTCCGTTGCCATGCCTCTTCCACCCATCGGGTTTCTTCTCGGAGGCATCTTCACCCAAACTCAAACCCTCCCACACGTCCTGGTGCAAACTGCCTCACGGTCGACGGTCTGTTTACGCACTCAGGAACTCCCGCTCTGATACCACTGACGGGGCACGGGAAGAACCAACCACTTACAAATTCAAATTTTTCATTAATCTTTCGGAAAATAGTTACATGCATTCCCAAAATACAACAGCCCGCAGGCGTACATTAACTAGAGATCATCTGGTATTTTCCTTCTCTACCCTGTTATTTCGTCCACCGTCCTCTGAAAACAAAAATTCCGTCTTTTTAACGAGGTCCCGGTCCTCCCCGGCAATCAATGCCTCCACCTAATAAAAATTTCAAATTCAAATTTCCCCCTTCCGGGATTTTCGAAATATCAATCTTAAACGGCCATCTGCCCGATCTACCAAGGTACCGGCATTAATGGTCTTCCTGCACTGGCCGCGTCGTTCTGACCATCCTTGCACTGTCAGCTCCTCCATAATGGCCATCGCCTGTGTCTGGTTCAATGTCCGTACCTGTCACTCTACCAACAATAAAATATACGTGGTCGTGGCCCTTCTCTGGTTTCAACACACGCAACTATTTTTTTTTATGTAGAACTGGCCATGCCTCCTCTTTTACGTAAAAATTTGAAACACGCGCCCTTCTCAAATGTTAAGTTACACGCGGCCGTCCACGTGTCAACTCTGTCCTTTGCGACCGTCTGCTTGCTTTTCCCCTTCGGGTCTTGCCTAGCCTTCTAAATTCATTAACTTTCGTGGCTAACCAATGTGTGCCACGTGTCGGTGTTTGACTGGCCGCGACATCACGACAGGCCGCGATATCATGACCTATCGTGATATCATGACAGTAACATCCCCTTTGCCTTTGCATTGTACCATCGTCGTGATATCGCGACGTCGCGATATCGCGACGTCAACATCCTCTCTGCCCTTATGCTGAACCAACGTCGCGATATCGTGTCGCGATATCGCGACGTCAACATCCTCTCTGCCCTTATGCTGAACCAACGTCGCGATATCGCGACGGTAACATCTCCCCTCTACCTTTGCGTTACAAACGTCACGATATCACGACGTCGCGATATCGCGACGAAACTCACTGCCATAACTTCATTGGAATAAGGTCGCGATATCACGACGTCGCGATATTGGGACTAAACTGGATTGCGCCCCGCAAAGCCTTTTGAGGTCGCGATTTCGTGACATGTCACGATTTTGCGACCTCTCCCAAAGCTTCAAGAAAATTGCCTTCAATGCTTCTACAAAATCCTTCTCCCTCCCCCTTGGAAAACTCCGAAAATAAAACAAGTGCTAGGAACTTAGAAAATTTTAAGAACATTTCTGGAAAATGCAAGATTGCTTCATCCCCACCGGATGCTCCTGCATCAATGACATTAAGGACACTTCATATGATATCCCCACATTTATTACATTCTCCATGAATGTAAGACAACTTGATCATAGTGTTGGGATTATCCATCCTCACCCTCACAAATCATAAGTCAATCTATGTTGGTGCATTCAGGTGTAATACCTTTAATTTTTGTCATTGCACCTCCACAGTAGAATTACTAATACTTCAGTGCTTAACTACCCCATCTCTATGATGGATTAGTTAAGGCAATTATCACTTTGTGTGATAATTTTGCATAAACACCTGAGCCTACCCGCTCAAGGTACCATCACCTAACTTCATTGCAAATGGGTTCCTAACCTTCATGGTAAGAATTAAAATTCAAGCTACACCACTTGGAATCTTATCCAAAAACTCTCTACCTTTGGATAACATCTGATTTCCCCACTCTAGATGTGCCCATTGAAAAAATTCTTGGGTGTTGCTTCCCCACAACTCCCTTATGTTTGAATTCATATTAAGGGTTCTAACATGGTTATTTAAAGCATGCCCTCCTTCATAACCCAAAATCATAACATCAATTACCTTAACTCTCACTCTCTCTCCTCAACAAAAGTAAAGCATGTTCATTTTGCTTAATTAAGAAATGACTTAAAACATTTCTAAAGCATAATATTGAAACATCTAAATAAAGATTACTATTTCAGTAAGCAAGAGCATGTTTATGAATAAATTTACAACTTATTCCATTCATTTTGTCAACAAATATAATCTCCCTTAAGGAGTTTATAATAAGAATAACAATAATTTAATTATTTTAAAATGATTTGAAAATAACAATAATGAATACTTATAACATAAAATATTCAAAACTTTTTGTAACAAAGAGACTTTTTATAATGTCTCCCTAACAATATGAATCAATATACATAATATCAAATCCATGACTTAATCATTGTTACATATATTTCTTTGAGAGTCTAATTACATCATAATCATAATCAATATAAAACTTTAGTAAAAGCATGATATAATTCTCTCTATTCATAATTATTGATTGTTGTTCTTCTTGTACTCCATTGAGAGGTAATTGGAGTAAGGGATTAGGAAAACTTACTTCCATCATAATACATTTTTATATGCTCTTTTATACTCAATAATCCAATCAAATAATAAATAGAAATGGTCCTTTTCATTTCTACATCTATATTATTTTTCCTCAAAACAATATTTACATAAGGATATCCTATAATTTCCTTATAATAAAAGGGCTCCAAGCCTTTAAACCCTTTAGATATACTTCTGTGTCTCTTTTATGATTGTTCTTTTGAGGTTCCTTTTAATTTGTAAAAGGTTTGGGGTCCTTTCAAAACCCCCATTTTACCACCCAAACTAAAAAAATAAACTCCAAGAATTTTAAAACAAAAATCATTCTCTTTCTTATTTCAAATAATGCAATATGCAGATTTAAAACAAGACCAACATATTGCATGGTTTTATAGAAATATATTTGGGTGGTTTAATATATATATATATAAAACAACCCAAAGATCTATCTATAAAACCATGCAATATATATTTTAAACAACCCAAAGGTCTTTCTTTAAAAACATGTAATATTTAAAGATACACCTTTGGGTTATTTAAAATATATATTGTATATTTTTAAAGAAATGTTTTTGGGTTGTTTAAATTATATATATATCATCGACAAAGATGTAGGTAGGTTAAACATAGTTTATGGAAACAAAGATACATTTTCAGATTTAGCTTAAAAACTTATGGAGACATTCTATTCAAGAAGAATATCCCACTAAATATTCTTTAAAAGAAATAATAATCCTTTCATATATTTTCCAAAGAAATAATAATCCTTTCATATATTTTCTAGCTCTTTTTGAAAAAAACAGCAAGAACATATTTAATAAAATGATCTTCTATTTATCTTTTATCTAGGATTTATTTTTTAGAATGATAGCATGCATATTAAAACTTATTTAATAAAAATATAAACTGCCTAGGCTCTCTATTCCATAATGTTATATATCTACAATAACTTCAACTAACTTAAACACCTTGTTATCTTATATATAATATGACAATGATAACATAGGAAGATCTGTTTAAGAAAACATTATCTTGTTCCTTCTCATTTCAGATAAATATTCAAAACATATCATTCTTTCATGAAATAATATCAAAACAAAAAGCTTGTAGGAAAAAAATATTAATAGATCTAACCTGGTAAAGTGAATCTCTTCCACTCTATGTCTTTATTTTTATTCCAAGATCCTCCCCGTGTTTCTTGCTTTAAACTCCTTTTCTTTTCTTTGATATTTTTTTTTCCCTTTCAATCTCGACAAAACCAACCTCCAAAAATCCAAGAGAATGCAATTTCCATAAATGTTGCTCTAAATGCATTAAGGCATCCAAAGTTAGGGTTATTAAAAAAATTTCCACTCTCACCCAAAAATTTATTATTCATCCGCCCATGCAAAAAAAAAAAAAAGATTCTTTTGACCCAAGTTTCTTTTTCAATTATTTTGCACAAGAAATGAACTTTAATTTTATTCTAAAAAAAACAAATTCAATATAAAGTTCACCACATTTTATTATGCATTTCTTTTTCTTTTACCATCTTTCCGATATTTGGGTGCTAAAAAACAAAGGTCATTTTATAAGCCTATCATTTCTTAATTCCATGCTTATTTAAATTAATTGTCCTTTCTCTTTTTGCAATTAATTTAATAATTATCTAATATCATAGATATTGAGCATAAATCCAAACATCTCCTAATGTATAAACATATCAATTAATTTTCATTTCTAATGTTAAACTTGAACATTAGAACAAATATGATAAATTAATTTATTATCCCTTAATTAATTAATTTGGTGTCAAATATTAATATGAATTATTAACATTGACATTAACCATTAGGGGATTAATAAAACCTCTATATTTATTAGTCATTCTCCTTAATAAATATTTTGCCCAATTCATTTCACAATAAACATAAATTACAAAATTCATTCCAAACACATTAAATTCAAATGCTTATAATAAAACATTTCAATATGGCATACCACCCCTTGTTCTTAGTTAGAAAATTTTCAATGACCTGTCATCACTTGCTACTAAGAACTACTTACTTGCTCTTACAAGTTCACAACCAGTAATATCACCTTATTCAAACATGCAATATGATATGCAACTAAATGCTGGTAAATTCTACCTTGGAGTTGTTTTTTTTTTGGTAGATAAGATACTATAGCATTAATACCGGGTTTTACAGGTTGACCCAAAACCTTTTACAAAAATTAGCCTAGGGTTGTTGATGACCATGTCCTTACTAAGGATCCTATATATGTTAAATCTACATGCCGCCAAAGCCATTACATCCGGTAAGGCACATAGCCTGTTATCAAAAAGAAACTTCCTATACAACATTTTGGGTATACCCCGAGAAATCAAACCTGCATCATAATTACAAAAAAAAATAGACACAGATCCCTTCCTTGAAATAGTGGAGAAAAAAAAAGTTGCAGACACACATAGCAGAGTACTGAAAAAAACTCCCATAAGCTCTGTATTGACAGTTACTCTTAATAATTCTTTGGTAATTGCTTTCTTTTGTATATGACATGCTTTAGGACCACATCCCGTCTTGGCCAATAAGCCTTGGAGAAGTGAACCTGTTGGCTAGATTTATGGTGGTGGCTATCTGGTGGTCCATGTGGATCTGGTTCAAAGTCTTATATTGTCATTTATTTCCTGCCCTGTGATTATCAACCAACCTCAAATTACTAATATGATTATGATCCATGTTATCTGACATGTGACTATCCCCATTAGTCTTTTTGGTATTTCCAAGCAGCATCCACCAAGACTGATAGCTTGGATAATTTTTATTATGAGTCCATTTCAAAAAAGAGACAAGAATACTCATAGCCTTCGAACTTACAATGCCTTCCCTATTGGTAAATTCGACTATCATTCTTGACATTCTTGTTGAATAAGCTCCTTTACTTCACTCAGGACACCGTGTTCCCATTTGAAAAGTCTGTCACCATCTACACCTAAATTTTCCAACTTATCAGCAACTTTGTTAGCTTCCCGAAAGACATGTTGGGCTTTTCTATCTTGTCTTCCCTAGAAAATGATCCTAGCCTCTTAAACAATTGTTTTAATCCTCCAAGGAGGTATTTTCCAATTATTGAGGATATTTATAACATGCATAGAGTATCCTTCTACGATCAAATTGCCTTCTAAGTATTAAGTCATTTGAAGGCCTCTCCACATAGCTCTAGCTTCAGATTCATTGTTCATCCTTGTTTCCAAATATTCGGAAAACACAAGCATCATATTCTCATTATGATCTCACACAATACCGCCAATGCTTGCTCTACCAAGATTGTCCTTAGTCACTCCATAAAAATTAAGCTTAAACCAACCCATAAGAGGTGGGAACCACTTAACATTGGCTCTGGGGTTGACTACCCTAGGCACAGACTCATCTAACAAGGTTAAGCTTAAATATTGAGCAATTGTGGTCTCCTGTAGATGAGGTTTACGACTATCAAAAGGGATAAGGTTCACATTCTTGTTGGCAAAGGATAGGATCCTAACAATGATAGTTTTATGATCATGGATAGACTCATTAAAGACTCTATGGTTCTTTTATAACCACACCTTCCAAAGATAGTGATTGAGACAAATTTTCCACATGTATCTAAGTCTTTGGCTTGAAAAGGGGTAAGGCCATTGGATGAAAAAATCAAGTACGATGGCTAGTTTAACCCAAGAAATATTGAAGGCCTAAAAAACCCCACTTAGGATAGTCAAGGAAAAAGGGCACTCAAGGAAAATGTGATAAATGGTCTCCCAATTAGCCCTGCTTAGATACCAACGATTAGTGATACAAATACCTTTACGCATCATATTATCAATGGTTAGAATTCTTCCTTGGATAACAACCATGAAAAGACTACAATTTTTGGAATTAAATTTGTTATCCAAACTAAGTCCTTTTAGAGGACAAAATCCTCGTCATCAAGCATAAGCTTTTAAGCTGATTTAATAGTGAATTGCCCATTTTTCATAAGAGCCCAGGTCACTAGATCTTCCTTGGGTCTCATGGGGATAACATATTTTCCAAGAATTTTACAAAGATCATTTGATTTCTCTTGAAATCCCTGAATCCTTATTTGTTTCCACTTCATTCTGCCTTTGTCCTCAACCAAATAATCGGAGACTTTTTTGCCAATGAGTTCTTTCGTGAAATATCTAATTCGGGCGCAGTTAGGATATTGCATAAATGGTTTGTCCTTAGCCCACCTGTCATTCTAGAAATTTATCCTCTCACCATTGCCTAAAACCCATCTTAAACCTTTTGTGATGATTTCCTTATAATTGAGAATTGCTTTCCAAAAAGCAGAAGCTCTGATTGGAACTAAGTCACTTAGAAATTCCATATTTTGAAGATACTTTCATTTGATGATAGTTGTCCATTCATTTTATTCACCAAAAATGAGGCGCCATGCCTTCTTAGCTAGTAAATCTAAATTCATATGAGCAATTCTCCTTAGACCTAAGCCCCCATTTTCCATGGGTCTGCATACTTTGGTCCATCCTACAAGGTGTATCCTTTTTTTCTCATCTAATCCAGTCCATAAAAATTATTTTTGGAGTTTCTCAATTTTATGGAAAACCTTCACAGGGGCTTTGAAAACAAAGAGGAAATAGACTCGAATGCTCTGAAGAGAGGCCTTAGTGAGGGTTAGCTTTCCTGCTTGAGATAGAAGATGACCTTTCCATCCAACAAGTTTTTTTTTGAATTCTGGACCCTTGTTTATTCCTGGACTCCTCAATTGTATGACTAACATAATTATAAATGAATTTAGGAATATTCAACACTCTAACCTCACAAAAATGATTATAAAAAGTAAAGTGAAAACTCTTTAAGGGCTTATCTAGATTGTCGATAGTGACGCTCCATTATTGGCTTGATGACATTCCCAAAGGGAAATGGAAACTCATCCTGTCGCATGCCAAGCTTGGCTCTTCTACAAATGTATTTTTCAAAAACATCCTTCATCTTGGCATCCCAGTTGTGTTTCTCCGTTCTGATAGACCTTCCTTTTGATGGCTGACTAGTTAGCTCCATAAGAGTATGGATATCAAGGACATAGGATTTACCTTGAATGGTGACCATCCTGTCATCCCAAGTTTCTATAAAGCCCAGAGTAATTTCAGGGTCTTCACCTTCAAACATTTTAAATAAAGGAAGGAAATTTATACCATCAATAATACCTTCAGCAATAACATCAATACTAAGGGTAGAAGGTTCAACATAATTATCCATGATTCTTAAACACACAAAGAGCATTACAGGAAATATACTCAAAGAAGAAAGACGACAAGAGTAAAATAGAGAATTACGACTAGAGAAGCCCTAAGAGAAAGTTATAACATTAGTATTGCAATGGGTTTGGTACTCATTCCAACTAGAGAAGCACCACATTCCAACACAAGTAAAACTAACAAGATGAGAATGATCACCAAAGAAAATCATGAGGCAAAACAAGAAAAAAATCCTCCAAAAAGGAAAACCTAAAGGTCAGACCAGAAAAAAATAAGGACTATGTAGGAAATGGGTGATGTGGAGGGTAGAGGTGGATATAGCCAAATGAAATGGAAGCGAAAGAATAGAAAAAATGGGAAAAAAAGGGATAAGGGCAAACAAAAATGATGAATCTTTGAAAATAGAAAAATCTATAATCAAGGAAGACACAGGAAAGATACGACGTAAAAAACTACCTTGAAGGTAGGGATACTGACAATCTAGGGTGGCATCGCAAAAAGGCATGAATGAAACTCAAGGTGAAGAGGCCAAAGACAAGGTAGTTAGAGAATTAATATTCAATGACATGAGGATCAACTTGGACAATATTGACTTGCTCCACGTCAACCGAGGGGGGAGCATGTCTTGAAGACACTTTGTCTTTTTCAATTATATAAAGTAAGAATTGAGGTAGGTCAGAAGTCCACACCATCAGTTCTCTTATGGAAGTGTCAAAATTGGCAAGAACATCTACAAATTTGTTGTTTTAATGATAAGTATGCTGGAAAATGATGTTTTGGAATTGACTCTTGAGAACTTTAGCTTCATCAATGCAATTGTGAACTTTCCATGAAGGCATTTTGTTACCTTTAAAGTATTTGATGGTATTCAAAGAGTCACCTTCCACAAGAATCTGATTGGTTAACCCATTTGCTAGAAATAAACCACACCAAAGAGCACGGGCCTCAACAACCTGATTAGACTGGGTACTAATAAATTTAGCATAAGCTACAATAACTTTACCTTGATTGTCTTTGATAACTCCACCCGCCCCTGAAGGACTAGGGTTACCCTTGGTAGAACTATCAAAATTCAATTTGAGCCATCCAGGAGGGGGAGGAATCCAAGATGAAAGAGTTCCATTGGAAGAAGGATGAACACCAGAATTGACAATGGAAAAATTAAAGGACCTCCCTATAGAAGCTTCAAAAGGATAAGGGAGCAGGGAAGGTAAAGGATTTAGGGAAGCATTCTCAATAGAACTAGCAAGAATTTTATTAAGGATGTACTTAGAATTTTGGGAAATATTTGAGAACACATGTCGATTTCTTTCTAGCCAGATTTGCCACACATAATGATGAAGACAAAATTACCATAAGTTTTTTAGGCACAAATTTTTAAAAGGGTTAGACCATTGTATAAAAATTTTAGGGATAGACCAAGGGACAACCCAGGATATATAAAAACTTTTAAAATTTTTATAAAGAATAAAAACAACATAGGAACACCCAAGAAAAAAATGATAGGGGGATTTCGAGTCAGAAAGACAAAGATAACATCTATTGGGTATGGGTACTCCCATTTTCAAAAAGTTATAAATAGTGAGAATATTTTCTTATATGGCAACCCAGGAAAGGAAGAAATTTTTAGGGTTAGGTGCTTAATCCATACCAGACTAAAAGGAAGAACATGGGCCTCAAGATGTAATAAAAGTTTATAAGCATTTTTGATAGACAATTCACTTGATTCATAAGCTTCCCAAAATATTTGATTTGAGGATCTACTAGAAGGGATGAACATAGAACTTAAGATAGTCTACAATTGTCTGGTCTCATCAAGACAAGCAGGAATTACAAGATGCTTCCAACTCCTTCTACCATTCTGGGAAAATATAAAATCAACAACTTTGGAACCATACAGACCATCATCATACTGTTTGAGGATAACTAAAATAGGATGTTGAATTATGGGAGAATCTAGAATCCATTTGTCCATTCAAAATTCAATAAGAATACCATCGCCTAATCTCCAATGAAGGCCAAGCCTAATCAAATATCTGACCTACAAAATGGATTTCCAAAAACATGATCCCTTGGAAGACATCTCAGCACTGAAAATTTTGGAATTTTGCAAATATTTACGGGAAACCATATGTGTCCAGTCAACATCTTCTTTGGAAATTAATCTCCAAGCTTGTTTAGCTAAGATGGCAGAATTGAAAAGGTAAATTATCCTAAGACAAAGTCCTCCCAAAAATTTTGGTCTACATACTTTGTCCCAAGCCACAAGATGAAACCTGCTTCTATTTTTAGATCTAGACCAAAGAACGTTCTTCTGGATCTGCTCTATTTTTTGATAGAATTTGATAGGAATATTAAAGACAGACATGAAGTATATGGGGATATTTTGAAGATAAGCATGATTCAGAATAATATTCCCAGCGTGAGTCAATAAATTTTCTTTCCAAGCAGCTAACTTCTTCTGGATTCTTTCAATAACATTATTCCACATGGAGGCTTTAGGTTGCCCTAATAAAAGAGGAATACCCATATAAGTAGCAGGGTGAAAGGAAATCAGGCATTCAAGAATGGCAAAAAAAATTTGTTGTCTTTGAATGGGGGTGTTCAAAAAGTAAATTTTTCTTTTGTGAAAATTAATTTTCTTCCCAACTGCTGCTTCTTATAACAAAAGGATATGTTTTAAAACTATTTATTTAATAACAGAGGCTTTGGTGGTGATTATGGTATCATCCACAAACTATTGATGGGATACAAGTCTTGTTTGCAAAGCAACCTTTAACCCTAAAAGTAGATGAGTGTTACATGTCACTTTAATAGTTCTCCCAAGAGCTTTAGAAACAATTATTAATAGCAAGAAGGAAATGAGATCTCCTTGGTGAATGCCTATACTGCTTGGAAAATACCCTATTATGGATCCATTAACAAGGACAGAAAACTAGGGGGAAGATATACAACCTTTGATGAGTGCGACCCAATAATAATGAAATCTAAATTTGAAAAGTACTACCTCAAGGAATTTCTAATTCAATATGTCATAAGCTTCATTCATGTTCAATTTAACAACAAAAGCAGATTGCTTGGAAAGGTGAGCAAAATGGAGAGCTTCATGGATGGTAATAACACCATCAAGAATAGACCTACCTTGAATAGAATTCCATTGGGAAAAATCTATAATGGTTGGGAGGATCTCCCTCATCCGATTAGCAATGGCCTTAGTAAGAATTTCATAAACAACATGGCATAAGCTGATAGGATGAAAATCAGACATTGATTTAGCATTGGGGTTCTTAGGAATAAGGGATAAAAAAGTAGAATTGAAGCCACGAGGAATAAATTTGGTATGTTGGAACTCTCTAACGATAGCACAGACATCCTCACCAACAATATCCCAAAATTTTTGAAAAAACTATGGAGAGAATCCATCAGGTCCAGGGTATTTTTCAGGATGCATTGCAAAAAAGACTGAATGGATTTCTTCATTGGAAAAAGGTACCAAAAGTTTTGAATTGGTGTCATCATAAATGAGGCTAGGAATATGATACAACATTGAGTTTACAACAAGGTTTTAGGGTGCCCTCTCTTCTCCAAGAAGCTCTACAAAATAAGGCACAACCTCATTTCTGATATCTTGAACATCAGAAGTCATAGACCCATCAGAGCACATTAACTGTTTGATTCTATTATGACTTCTATTTCTTAGAGTAGAAGAATGAAAAAACCTTGTATTGTGGTCTCCTTCCCTAAGCCACAGGGCTCGAGATTTTTGTTTCTAGAATATTTCTTCATGAGCTAAAATATTATGATAATCAGCTAGAATACTTTTTTCTTCAGGTCAAGTTTGGTCATCATAGAGGCCTGCTTGAATTTTACTTTCAATGGAAAGGATTCTATCCTTAAAGGATTGTTTGATCTCAAAAATATTACTAAATACCTCTTTATTCTAGATTTTAAGGTTACTTTTTACATGCTTTAGTCTTTGGGCAAGACGAAGATAAGGGGGAGCCTTGACCTATTTGTTTCCACCATTGAGATATTCTAGTTTTTAGATCCGAGTGTTGAATCCACATGGACTCAAATCTAAAAGGTCTCCTGAATAGGCTGTCCTAAATAATATCCAAAAGTATCAGACAATTATTGAACAACTTTGTGAGACAGGAAAAATCTATCGAGCTTGAATTGTATGATCTTCTATTACTCCATGTGAAAGCAACATTCTTGAGCTTGATATCCATGAGATTATTGAAGTTAACAAAGTCCAGAAATTCCTCAATACTTTTATTAGTGCAACCTGAACCCCCAAAATTTTATGAAGGATATATATGAGTATTGAAATCACCAGCAACAATCCAAAGAACATTGTTATGAGAGTCTTTGAAACTACTCAGTGAATTCTAAAAAAGGCTCTCTCAATAGAGTTGTTTGGAGCATATATGTTGGATAAGATCCAGGAGATGTTTGAATTGTGTTATTGAAATCTAACAGTGATAATTATTTCATTGGAGTGGATTAGGATACCATATATATTTCTTGAGTCCCATAAAACCATGAAACCCCTAGAGGCACCTCTAGCAGGGCTAAAAACAACTTCCCCTTTGTTCCAAATTTTGTGAGCAATTGAAGAAAATTGATTTGGGTCCAGTTTGGTTTCCTGTAAATAGGAAATGTTAATAGTGATAATATCATGATAATTATTTTTAATCCCATTCTAATTTGATTAAACAAAGCATCTATCAATTCTATAAGGATGATGATGCCACATCACTTTTAGTTGATTGCTTTAGTGCCCAGATATACTTATCACTAGATAAACAAATATTATTTCTTCTTGTGGTAGGAAACTTCCTCATAGAACCAAATAGACCTATGGTGTCATGGCCCCTATGGTTCTATCCTTGAATTTGAGCTAATGAGCACATGTAGACATATCTATGAAGCCAACACTATGTCACCAAGAAACACTAGAATGCACAAAGGGTATCATTCTAGTGCTAGGCATTAGGGATACATCTATAGATATTTAGATAAAATACTTTGCAGTTCATAGAGTAACACAAGATATAAAGGAAGTGATGGATTATAAATATAAATTTTAATTATTAATCTAAGGTCATAATCATTTTACTTGATGTCTTGCACTATATGTGTGAGCAACAAGCTCACCAATTAAAAATGCATATGATTTATACACCTACAAGGTAGTATGATAAATCATAGAATAATAGGTGATCCAACAAAAAATTGGAGGAAGGTTATATACTAATAAATAAAAAAAGAAAAAGAAATATATTGTTGTTGATGGTCCTAACCTCATTGTGCCAATTTGTTAGAATTTTTTTCACACTTAATTGAGTACACTAAAAGTGTTTCTTCCAACATAATGGGATGACTTGCAACCAATTTTAACTTTCAATACTTTCCTCTACCAAAACCTAGAATTTAAATTAATGGTTCCTATTATGGAAATTCAAGGAAATAGAGGAATTCATATGGTAGAAAGAAGAAAATTCTACTCCTAAATTAGGATAGAATAATAATTACGTCTAGAAAGTAGTATCCACATAAAGAGATTCTACAAATGAAATTTAAAAGTATATTGAGGATATGGAAGACACACTTGTAAAGAATTATTATTAGCTATTCTACTTAAATTGATTAAATACATATAACAAAAAATAACACAACAATAAACAAAAACCATGATTGAATAAACATTCATACATACATTAACCATTTATAATCATTTTTTTAATGGAAATATAACTAATTATATGGAGGTAGTTGTTTATTGTCCCTAATGAGTGGATTCTCTCTTAGAAGAGATAAGATGTACCCTCCTATATGAGTTAACCATATATATTATACTTGGAATAAAATATAATGCATATACACTTTTAAAATTGGTTGTAGAAAAAATGGGGTGTTAACAATAAAATATTTGATTGAAATTCTCTTAACTATCTTAATTACATTAATTAGTTTGGTAGTTTATATTGATTGTTACATTATTATTCTTAATTATAAGGAGAATAGAAAATGACAAGCCTAGGTAAAGATAAAAGCTAATCTATCCTTAGAACTATGTCTAGGAAATACAAACAATAATTTAACAATCTAAAATAGAATTCTATCATTATTATTAGAATTCAAACTATCCAATTAAAATAAAAATTTCTTGCCAAAAGTATTAAAGAGGGAGTACATATTATTATGAAAAGACTAAAATATCTTCAATAGATGTGATGTTGCCTTGGCAATATTTGGCCATCATGTTAACCTCACCAACTATCATGAACAATGCATTTTTGGAATGGTTGTTACAACCAACAAAGATCACATATTACAATATTATATCTAAGACATTATTTTTAGCATTATAAGGTTACACATATCCATAATACATAATTTAGGTGTGATTATCATTGAATTCCAATTTAATTTTCATAATTGATAGTTCTATAATAGGCAATGTTTCTTCAACAATACTTAGTCTAAAACTCTATGTCAACCTACATACATTTCATTAAGGTTCTTCTACAACAATAATAATTAGCACATGAAATGTAGTAGAACTTGATAAGTCTACCAATTCATTTTAAAATAATCAAATTTATGGACTCTCATACAAATTCAAATCATTGAGCCATGTTTATACTAAAATGGAAAATGATATTAAATTATTCAAATGAGGTTCTACAAGTTAAATAAAAATAGTCTTGGGACAATAAAAAAATAAAATGGATAAATTTCTAGTGACCATTGTTATCCCCCAACTAAATTTTTTTCATATCCTCATACAAAAATCCCTAAAATCATGGGTATGAAATAATTGCCCTCTCATAAACCTATTTAAATTTATAATGTGTAGTGAAGGTAATGGTTTTGGGTGCATAATAACCATAGAATATTTTTAGGTTCTCTAAGATGGTTATTTCCCTTGCCAAATCAGTTAGTCCTCTTTAGTCTAGGATTGGATAATAGTGAAGGTAATATTCAATTCAAGACCAACTAAGATTAACTATGTTCTCAAGCACATATAATAGAAATATTATTCTTGCAATGGTGGTCTAGGAATGGTGTAAAGAGGATATATATTTTTGTTTAACCTACCCTATCAACTAATTTAACCTTTGTTTAAGATTGAACAAGGTGTATCTATCCATATTGTATGAGGTTGTATTTGTAAAAATAACACTAATAATTAATGCATAGGTGGAAGAGATACCCATCTTGCTAATATGGAATATGGGTGGACTAACTTTATTAGTCCTTGGGTAGGATGACAATGAGCTTGGTTATTTTCTCTCACTTAATTTATCACCTTTCTACCATCTTCTCTTATCATTTTTACATGCTAACTTTCCCAATACTCTTAAAAAAAGGATAGAGGTATGATTAAGGAACATATATCAATGTGTCTTTAAAAGTTCTTATCTCCACAATTAGTGATGTCATGACTATCACTTTAAATGGAGATCATGGTCATTGATAATATTTTAGGGTTTGTGATGTATTATAATGATCCTAGTCATACCTAGGGTTAAAATGAAACATCATTTTATTGATTGTTAAAATTTTATAGCTTTAATAAGAGTGTAATCCAATTATCATCCTCAATAGGATATTTGTTTCATCTACTATAAATACTCATTTTATTCACTCATTTATAGACCATAAAGCGAATTGCCAATCATCTCACTAGCAAAAATATTTATCTATTTTTAGAAATTTTCTATTATTTTACAATCTCTATTATCATCACATGATATGATCCTCTTTTTGCTTTGTTTATCTCTTTTATTCTTATAGGTATGACCAAAGGCATAAACCACTTTGTTTACTTCCTTCTATGAAGGAGGATAGGATGCCCCACTAGGATTTATAGTTAAAGATTAAAATTATTGATCAAGGATCAGTTTCCCAGGTAAATTGAGTCCTTTATATTGTTCCTGGGTGTGGTCCTTCCTTGTTGTAGTGTGTTGGTATTTGATGCTAATATTTCTAGCTTTCAGGAACAAAAAAGGAGGAAAATAAAAACCATACATAAAAAACTAAAAGGTTGCTAAATAAGAAAGGGGTATGAATTTTAGTCTTCTATATCCTAACATTGTTGCTATTGTTTGAATATCGTAAATTGAATGTATTATTATTTTTTTTAAGTTTACTTTTAATAGAAGCATTTGTAAAAGTTTTATAAAGGTTGTTATAAAAAATATTACTATCATGAATGTTATAATCTTAGTTTCTACTAGTTTTAGTTAGTGTACAATTTTTCTATTATTGTTGTAAAATAAGGGACTGCATTTTTTGTTATTCTTGTTATAGAATAGGGGACTGTATTTTTTTGCTATTTGATGAGTGTGGAATTGTTATCATATTATGCAGATTTTATCTAGTTTTTATATGTAAATCTAACAAATATGGATGTGTTTTGATGACTGTTATACCTTATTTACATGATTTGTGATGAATATGATTTATAATATATTATGTGATATTTACTACTGATTTTATACAAAATTGTCTAATTTTTCTATGCATTTCAATAGGTGAATGTTGCAGGTATTCTACAGGAAGTGTTACAACCAAAAACCAGCCCAATAATAGACAAACTAGTTGTGTGGGAGTGCATTGAGAATGGGTTATGGAAAGGTGTTATGAAATATTTCTATAGAGAGTGGTTGACTGCGTAAACCCATTTTACGTGTTGGAGTTCCACGTATGTTGACAATTTTAGCTAGCACCATGTGAGTTACACAGTTAGCATTACTAATTGTTATGTTTGCATTAATACTTTGCATGTGATATAAATATTTGTTATATGATTTATTATTGAATATGTAATCTATTAATTTATTATTTATCTAGATTTAAACATAATTTTAATTTCTCCTCCCATAAGAAGAGGACAAAAATTTGTATTGTCTTGTCAGCAAATTATTTAAACTTAGGCCTTTGTTACGTTTTTTTGGCATTATGCCACTTAGATAAATTCAATTGTAATAAGGCCAAAGTAGTTAGTGGGATGTATTAATTTTAGATTATGTAAAATTGGCATTCAATATTTAAAGTTTTTGAGACATAACAGAAAGGCAGAGAAAACTTCTATTGAAAATGTCCAAGGTGACATTATAAAATACAATGTAAAGACCTTTGAAAAGGTCTACCATATGATGTCTATCATCTGCCATATTAATAGTCTTATGTATACATAGTCCGTCATTTACATTGTAATATGAATATTGGAATAAAGCAATAAAGCAACAATAATTTTCTTCCATTAATGTAGCAATGATATTATGTATTTTTGCATGATTTACTTGTTTTTGTAACTTCCATATTACTTTCTTGCAACCATGAAATAAGTAGCATTAGATTAATTTAATAAAAATAGCTTATTGAAGTTAAGTTAGAGTAGAGAAATGGGAGGAGGTTAATACTAACCTTGAGGACAATGAGGAGGCAGGGCTCATTCTAAAGGGTTAGTCCCTAAATCTCTTCCTCCAAAAACATGATAGATAGAATTAGAACATAGAATAATTTTAGAACATGAATTTTATTAAAGTTGCATAATTATAAAAATATATTAAATAAATAATGCATTATTAGATCATAACGTGGATCCACACAAACTTAGACTAAATCATAAATTGTATCTTTTAAATTAAGCATATTTTCATTTAAATTTCATTTATTGCAAACTTTCATTTCCTACAAATGAAACTAAGGAAATGGAATAAATTCAATGGTTAAGAATTGTGGAATAATATATATGGGATACATGTTATTTAATCTAACCTATATTGACAAATTAAATGTGAGAACTATAACTTGACATTTTTGCACCATTATCAGGAAGAACAATGCCATAATTTTTTACTAGAATATTGCTAGACTACATGAGAGGGAGGCTTACCTATGTGTAGATAGTGGCAAAAGAAGTCCCAACATGCATACAGATCAGAGAGGCATAAAAAGTGCCAACAAGTGTCTTCATCTCAACATTGACCAAGTTCCATTTTATTAGAATCAAATTTACTACTTTTGTAGTTAGCATTTTATTTTAGCAAATTATTTTTAATTTATGGTTGTATCGTACTTAGGTATGGAAGCTTTAACTTGTAAACTAGGAAGTAGGTGTGACAAGATCATACTGAAGTGCTTCTGAATACCAAGTAGTGACAACAATTTACTGTTTAGCATTTCTATTTTTAGCAAATTTATTTTTAGCACTGCGTGGTTGTTATATACTTAGGTATGGGTTCTTTAACTTTTGAAAACAAGCACTAGGTATGATAAGATCATACCGAAGTGTTCCTGAATACAAAGTAGTAAAAAAAATTTACTTTCCCTTGCTATGCTAAAATTGGTTGTATTTTAGACCTGGTTTTAGTGGTAGTAAGATTGTTTTAGATTTTGTTTTCAGCAAATTTACTTTTTAGCACTATGTGGTTGTTACATACTTAGGTTTGGGTTATTTAACTTGTGAAAATAAGTAGTAGGTGTGACAAGATCATACTAAAGTGTTCCTAAATACCAAGTAGTAACAACAACACTTTACTTTCCCTTGTTGTGCTAAAATTGGTTGTTGTATTTCAGACCTAGTTTTAGTGGTAGTAAGAACTATTTTAAAATAGTAATTTTACTTTCCCTTGCTATGTTAATATTGGCTATGAATTTCAGACTTGGTCTTAATAATAGTAATACTATTCTATTTGAAAATTTAATTTTTGAAAACTGCATCTTGAAAACAAAAACAAAAACAAAAACAAGACAAAATTGTGAAAAAAGAGAAGAAAAACAAAACTATGAAAACCGAAAAAAGAGAAGTAGTAAAAGTTGCTAATGGTGGAAAGTTATATTTAGTCTACATTAATCAACCTCAGAAAACTATTCCTAGAACAATAAATCAACCTACTTTTTGAACAAAGACACAGGTCATCTGGGAAAGAGTGGAACTATATGTGGAAACACCTTGATATTATTAAGGAGAAATAATAATATATATATATATATATATATATATATATATATATATATATATATATATATATATAAGATTAGAGGCATTGCATAGGATAAAACTAATGTAGATATGAAAAAAATGGTATGATAAACATATTGTACCAAGAGCATTTCAATGAGGAGATTGGGCCTTGCTATTTGATTCCCGCTTCCAATATTGCTAGGGAAAGCTAAGGATGCAATGGCTTGGACCCTATGATATTGAAGAAATATATGGGAATAGTACATTTAAATTTAAGCCTATTTGATGATTCAACATGAATATTATTAGTTAATGGACATAGGATTAAACTCTATAGAAAGCCATTATCTAAAGAAAAAATTATAAACCATCTTAAGTAATAGATTTATTTACAATGCATTTCTAAACTGCAATCAACTAATATTAAATAAAAACTTGTCTTTCCTATCCTAAGTAACAAAAATATTATCTACTAATATTAAAGACTTATGTTGTTATTTAAGCCTACTCTATTATTTTTAGTAACGCGTCCTTTATATTCTCTTGTAGCTACACAATCTGATCAAATCTTCTCTTAAGGGAATCTAAACTTTCATAATCTGACAAAAGCAGAGATAAGGCATGGCTTTCTATATAAGGAGGCAATAAAGAATCTTCTCCATATACTAATTCATAAGAGGATTTTCCAATGCTATTTTTAACAACAATTATGTCTTCCTATAGAATAAATTCTAGATCATAATCCCAACTTCTCTTATTTCTATCTAGTGCACTTTTGATCCTAGTAATCATTTTTTTTTTTTAATATTCTACTAGACCATTTCCTTAAGGATAATAATTGGCAGAATGAGAAAGTTCTATGTCATATTTAGCACAAAATTTAATCATTTAAAATGAAATGAAGTAGTTTCTATTATCAATGACTATGTTTTTTGGGATACCAAATCTTGTCAAAATACTCTCTTCAATAAACTTGATTACTACTTTTGTGGTTGATTTTTTAATAGGTGTTGCTTCTACCCACATAGTGAAGTAGTCTATAGTTGTAATGATCCAATTATGGAAACCAAAGTAATTTAGACTTATATCTCCAAGAAGATATAACCCCCATTGAGTAAAGGGAGCTTCAACTACTATAGGTTTTAGAGGCATGGAAGGTGAGTTATTTTTCCTTGCAAATATTTGGTAAGTATGGCAACCTAGCACAAATTGATAGACATATTTAAATAAAGAAGGCCAATAGTATCCAACTCTCATAATCTTATGGGTTGTGTCCTTAGGAGAAAATGTACCTCCACAAAAACTAGAATTATACTCTTTTAAAAGTTAAAGGATTTCTTTCTCAAAGACACAAATTAGCAATATTCCATATAGATGCCTACAATATAACCTACCATCCTAAAAATAATATATTTGGGCTAATTTATTGAATGATATCCTTTTAATATTTTGCATATTCCTAGGGAAGGATAAATTTTGCAGATAGCAAATTATATCATCATACCATTTGCAGAAATAATTATCATCCATCCTGACTTGATGCTCTTCATCAATTGTTATAATGGAATTCATGATTTTCACTTCTTTATTGACCATTTATTTAGCTAATATCTACCCCTTGACAATATGAATATCTTTAAATTCAACATCATACTATAAAAATTTTACCATCCATATAGCAGACTTACCTAGGGGTTTAGGCTGAGTAAATACATTTTTTATTGCAATATGAGGGATGTAAGCCATGACATTAGTAAAGCCAAAATTGCTTTTACAATGATCTAGGGATTTAATCATAGCATAAGCTTGTTTCCCTATCAATGTGTACTTTAGCTACACATATTTCAAACCTGCACTCATAAAGGCAATTAGTTTTTCATTATTTTCATCATCCTTTTGAGATAATACTACAACAATGGTATGTTCAAAATAAAATGAGAATATATTGAATGCTCTAGAATAGTCAATGTAATTCAATATAGGATCTTGAGTAATTTCATATTTGATATTCTAGAAGGCTTTGTTGTTCTCTTCAGTCCACCTTATTTCCCCATATTTCTTGATCATGTCATTTATAGTCTTAGCAACTTCTATAAAATCTGGAACTAATCTCCTAACAAAATTATTTTTCTAAAGAATGAGCATACTTATTTCTAATTTTTGTAAGGAATCCTAGAAATTGCTTCTATTATTTTAGGATCAATGTTAATGTCTTCTTTAGAAACAACATGCCCAAGTAATTTACTCTATCTAGCTCCAATATACACTTTTTAGGATTAAAGGATATTCCAAACTCTTTGCACCTATCAAATACTTTTGTCAAGTGTGTAAAATTATCTTCAAGATATTTGGAAAACATTGCAATATCATCAAGGCACACAACCATTATTTCAAACTTCAAACCCTTGAATGTGAAATCCATTGCTCTCTATAAGGTAGCCCCTTTATTTATCAATCCAAAATGTATCCTTATATATTCAAAAGTTCCCCATGGTGTAGTGAAAGTTTTTTTTGATTGGTTGAAAGGGTGTTGAAAGGTCCCTGAACCTTGCAAAAGAATTTTTTACATGTAATTCAAACCGACCGAAGAGGCCCAAGAGCTAAAGATCAGAGAAAAATCCAAACACCACAAGAAGAAAGGTGTTGCAATATAGCGACATGTTGCATTTTCGCAGTCCCAAGCATATAGAAAAGGCAAGGAGGAAAAGGTGTCACGATATCACAACATGTTGTGCCGTTGCGACCAAGGGAGGAAAGGATGTCGTGATATCGTGACAAGATGCAACATCGCGTCTGAAGGAGACAAAGTGTCGTGAAATCATGCTATTTTGCAACGTCACTACCAAAAAGGAAGAAGTGTCGCTATATCGCGACAAGTTGCATTGTCGCGGCCAGAGGAGGAAAGGTGTCATGATATCATGATAAGTTGTATCATCGAGGCCCAAGAAGAAAATATGTCGCGATATCGCGACATGTTGCATCATCGCGGACATAAGAGAAAAAGTGTCGCGATATCGTGACATGCTGCACCATCGTGGCTATAAGAGAAAAAGTGTCACGATATCATGACATGATGTATAGTCACTACCAAAGGAGGAAAAGTGTCACGATATCACGACATGTTGCAATTTCACGACCAGAAGAGAAAAGGTGTCGCGATATCGCGACATGATGTATCATCACAGCCTAAGGAGAAAAAATGTCACAAAATCGTGACGTGGTGCATCGACTCGCCTAAAGGGTAAAAAATGTCACAATATCACGACATGTTGCAATGCTGTGACCAAAGAAGGAAAATGTGTCACAATATCATGACAAGTTGCATCATCACGGACCAAGAGAAAAAGTGTCACGAAATCGTGACATGTTGCGTCATCGTGGCCAGAGGAAAAAAAGTGTCACGATATCGTGACAATTTGCAGCATCGTGGCTAGAGGAGAAAAAGTGTCGCGATATCATGACAAGATGCAACATCGTGGCCAAAGAGTAAATATGTCGCGATATCGCGACATGTTGCAACGACATAGCCAAAGGAGAAAAAGTGTCACGATATCATGACATGTTGCATTTTCGCGACCGGATGAGGAAAAAGTGTCGCGATATCATGACATGTTGCATTATCATGGCCAAATAGAAAAAGTGTCGTGATATCATGACATGTTGCATTATCATGGCCAAATAGAAAAAGTGTCACGATATCGCGACATGTTGCATTATCACGGCCAAAGAGAAAAAGTGTCACAATATTGTGACATGTTGTATTATCGCGGCCAAATAGAAAAAGTGTCGCGATATCGCGACATGTTGCAATATTGTGACCAAAGAGAAGAAGTGTCACGATATCGTGACATGTTGCATTATCGTGGCCAAATAGAAAAAGTGTCGCGATATCGCGACATGTTGCATTATCGCGACCAAAGAGAAAAAGTGTCGCGATATCGCGACATGTTGCATTATCGCGGCCAAATAGAAAAAGTGTCACGATATCGTGACAAGTTGCAAAATCACAACCAAAGAGAAAAAGTGTCGCGATATCATGACATGTTGCATTATCGTGGCCAAATAGAAAAAGTTTCACGATATCGCGACATGTTGCATTATCGCGGCCAAAGAGAAAAAGTGTCACGATATTGCGACATGTTGCATTATCGCAGCCAAATAGAAAAAGTGTCGCGATATCAGGACATGTTGCATTATCGCGGCCAAAGAGAAAAATTTTCATGATATCACGACATGTATTATCACGGCCAAATATAAAAAGTGTCGCGATATCGGGACATGTTGCATTATCGCGGCCAAATAGAAAAAGTGTCACGATATCGCGACATGTTGCATTATCGCGGCCAAAGAGAAAAAGTGTCGCGATATCACGACAAGTTGCATCATCACGGCCGACAGAGAAAAAGTGTCACGATATCGTGACAAGATGTAGTGCCACGACCAAATGAGAAAAAAGTGTCGTGATATCGCGACAAGTTGCAACGTTGTACCCAAAGGAGAAATAAATGTCGCGATATCACGACATGTTGCATTTTCACGGCCAAAGGTGAAAAGTGTCACGAAATCGTGACATGTTGCATTTTCGCTGCTGAAGGAGAAGAAGGAAAAGGTGTCATGATATCGTGACAAGTTTCAACAGCATGCCAAACCAATCCCCTGGCAACATCTCACATTGTGCAGACATTGAAACTTGTAGGATGGTTCCTTAGGCCAATGGGAAAGGAGTCTCTCCATACTTGAATGTCAGTTTTTCCGACTCCCTTGTTAGCAAGCCAGTCCACAGCTTTGTTTCCTTCCCGGTATTGATGCTTATCGTGTAGTGAAAGTTGTCTTATACCTATCTTCTAGATTAACCAGAATTTTATTATATCCTGAAAATCCATCCAAGAAAGATATTTTGGAAGACCCTACCACAACTTGTAGTAAGTGTTCCATATTGGTAAGTGGGTAGTTATCTTTTAATGAGATCTTATTTAAAAAAATTTAAATCAACACAGAGCTTGATATCCCAATTTTTCCTCCTCATTAGTACTAAGTTAAAAATCTAGGAAAAAAATCTCACTTTTTTTATTAATTATCTTGACATCCAACAACTTCTAAACTTCTTTTTACATAACTAGATGTAAGGTAGGGTTAAAATTTATTTATTTTTTCCTAAATGGTATGGCATATTACTTAAGGAGAATTATGTGATTCATAACCTTAGTATTAAATGTTCTCAAATCCTCATTACTCTAGGCAAAAACATCTTTTTTTTTCTTTAGAAAACTAATATATTGTTGTCTTTCTTTTCTTGACAAAGCCTTGTTAATCTTGATCATCTTAAGCTCTTCTATTGTTTCAATATTTACATATTTTTATTTATATTCCTGAAAGAGTGGCTTATAGGATCTATGCAAATAATCAAATAGAATCTCTAAAGATATTAATCCTCTAGGGATTCTATTTGTTTTTAACTGTATGACTTTAGTTGGTTCTCTAATAATATCTTTTAATTTTTTCTCATCTTGCTCATCACACATAATATAAAAAAAATCATTTTTAAGAGTCATGAAGTCATTGATATGTACATCATCTTGAAAAACTTATAAATAAACAACATTATCTAGAACAAAAGGCTTATAGACAGATATAGTGAAAAATTTATCCATATATGCAGTATCTATCTTTGTACAATCTACACCATAAGCATTTACTACTAACAAGTTGGCTATATGATTTTGTTCTCTAGGTATGTAGTGTAAATTAAATCCTTTGAACATATCTTATCAAACACAACCTATTTATATTGCTTTAATCTAGATGTTTAGTCTGATATTTAACTTTGATATGTTGTATTATGTGCTCTACATCTACACTGACTATCAGATAATTAATAACCAACTCTTTAACTTTTTGAGTCCTAATAATAAATCCTAGTATTCTGCAACATTATTTGTACATTGAAATTCAAGTCTGTATAAGATACCAAGATAGTTTCCATTTGCTACTTATTTACTAGGAGGTTGTTTCATTGGATTTTTGGGTTTGATTCATGGAATCGAGCTCAGTCATTCTTGATGTCTTATTGCTAGATCTAATGTTTGGGTCTGCCTTTCAAAACCCTACTTGTAATAGTTTTGGGGACCCTTTTAAAACCCCTTCTATTATAAAAAAAAATAGTTTTCATATATATCAATCATATTCACTCCAACTTTAGCCCTAGTTTATCATTTTACACCATCAAAATGCAACTCATAATTCAGTGGTCAAAATCCTATCAGATTCAGCATCAAATTTTGCTTTTAATTTTGGATCTATATTTTTAGCATTAGATACCTCTATCAAGAAAGGTGAGTGCTAGATAGAAAAGACTCTGATCTCCTTCTCTTCAACAAACTTTACAAGGTTGACCATACTATCATCAGATTTCATCAATTCATAAGAGTATTTGTTAAAATGTTCCCTCCTCAAGGTAACCTTTTCTTTTCCTTGTAAAAATATGGTTGTATTAGAATAGTTTATTTATATTGAGCCTCCCAAATATTCAACCCAATGTCTACCCCATAACAGAGATAATAAAGGATCTAAATCTACAACTACAACATCCATGACTATACCTTTCTTAGTATATTAGTCCAAATGAACAAGTATTACATTCATGACACATACACATGGAACTTGTCTACTATTTGCAACTAAAATTGGGGGTCTTGTTTTGTATATATTTAGCCCAACTAATGAGCTACCTATTTTGGAATTATATTATATGAGGTCCCATTATCAAGCATGCAATTATGGATAACATATTGATCATCAAAATATGAAGTATACCTCAAAGATATATAAAATGGCCTCACCAAAGAGGATTTATATTAATATTCCAAATATTTTTACAACTAGAGTCTTATGAAATGATCTAGATCTCATTCATCCAATACAAAGAAAATTTTCATTCAAATTATGTAACATAAAACTTCAGCTCTTTGTTCTAATATAGTAACAAAAAGCCTCTTATCTTCCACTCCAATAATTGAAAATCATATCATAAAGTTGGGTACTTTCTTAGCAAGACCTACACAATTAAAGGAGAGAATGAGGGGTGGATATGGGAGACAAGACACAAAAAATATACAACTGACAAGATAAGGACACTTGAGAATACCTTTGGAAAAAAAGTCTATCCAAAACATGATATCCCCTTTAGTTGATGCAGCTTATATTTATAATCTAAATATGCATGTTCTACTACAACTAGCTCCATCTGATTGCATCTGTACCACTGATCTTGTTTATGGTTTACAACTGAATTAAATTTTTCCTGAACTATCTCTTCTAGAATTTTACACTTGGTTGCCTTTTATTCATTATATTTTCTAGTAGGCTACAGTTGTGCTAAATATGGACCTTAGATCTTATCCCTCTACTATTGTGTCTTTTTTTGTAGTAGGCTATTTGCTTAGTTTCTAGTTCTATGATACTTTAGGAGATTTTTGTTAATAATTTTATAAATTTTTAAAAGACCACTTCTTATATTTACAAAATAATAAAAATTTTGACCTCTATGTTTGGTATCTTTATGATAGTTTTCTTTTAAAATTAGAACTTTAGGAGGGGAGAGAGAATGAAGTGCAAAGTGAAGGGGTATCATAGAAAGTGGAAGATAGTTATTGATGAAGATATATACACACAAAAAAGAGGTAAAACTATGGTGAAGAGAAAAAGAGTGGAAGAAGAGGAAAAGAACAAAATGTTATGTGGGACAAATAGTGGGTGAATAGTAGATGAAGTGATATTATAATAAGAAGAAACTGAAGAAAATAAGGGGGTATAGTGAAAAGGGATGTCTCAAATATGGAACAACCCCACAAAACTATATCTCCATGAGTATACTCTACTACAAATAATAGTTATTTCAGACCCAGACAAGGTACCTTGAGTAGATATTCCAGGCACTCACAGGCCAGAGTACACCATTTATGTGTTGTTTTCTCTTCTTTACACAATCTATTAGAAACCTCCTCAGTAGATTATTTTCTACCATATGAATATTTTCTTATGCTTTCAAACTCATATTAATTTTATATATGCTTTCTTGTGATTATAAAAGAGTGTTAAACCTTATAAATATTGAGCCCCATGTGATAATTTGCTAGTTGGTACTTCTACAATTGTCACAAAATCATGCATTTCTAATGAAATGCTTTTATCAAAAATCTAGCTTTATGTAAACTGCCAATTCACTTCCTTTTTCCTTCCAATTGAGCTTCCTCTTTTTGATCTACTTTCTATGTATCTGTCACCATATCGAGTGTAGTATGATATGTGATCTTGCTCACACAAACTTTGTTAGCTTTATTTGACTATGCCTAAATTATTTTAAGTTTTACTCATAGAAATATAGAATTAATGAAGTGGAGATGGTAGTGCTATGAAAATGTTTAAGCCAAATTTATCTGTTCTACCAAATTTTGTTACACTTATCAATATAACTATGTTGTATAGTATTTTTTGTAATAGCCTTCAAAAATATATACAAGATAAATGTACATGAAATTATAATTCATATGCTCATGCTTAAATATAATGTTTTCTCATAGATTCTACCTATTTTTGGTTTCTTAGGTTTCAATAATAACCATTGAAAATATTTATGAAGTAACTCAGTCATCTATCTCACAATCTCAACCATTAGATATGCTTTATAAAAACAAAATTGTTGCTGTCCACATGCTTGGAAGAATTATTTATCTAATACTCTCTTTTACTTACATATCTATGCTACATTTCTTAGGATTTGGATCTTGATTATTGGAAATCCTCTAAGTTCACCTATCACATGATTAAATTCTCTAATCTAATCCCTGCTATCCCTTGTACTTCAAGGTTTTATCTAGATCATTGATTTCCTTATATACCATAGCTCCAAATTTTAATTATCTTATTAAATAATGATAATTTTCTTTAATCTTATCCATTGAATGAAATACTTTGACAACCATGAACCATTGATTAAATTTTGGAATGACTACTCTTTATCTAAATATATTTAACTAATGCTAACCATTGATCAGAATCCTAAGATGAACCTAGTAACTAATTGCTATTTTAGCTTTTCCATGTTTTTCAATCCAATTGAATTTTTACATTTGCTAATTTGTCGATGAATCATGGACATCAATTTCACTTGATTGGAAAATATGGGCTTTCAATTTATTCTTTGATTCAACCAATGATATTTGCCTTTTCTTGTCATGCGATATGGATTGCGGATTTTCTTTGGGAGTATTATGGTTCGTTTGTTTATTTTTTACTTTTCAAACACTTTTTAAAATAGTCATTGGATATATTTAATGGACTAATAAAATCCATTTATATTTATCTTATGAAGCAATGTAGAAAATCCACTTATACAAGGTTCAATATGCATCTTTTGCTAAGCGATGTGGGCCACATGTTGTCCTTATGGTGATAGAATACTTTTTTATTATTTACTAGTCAATGCACATTGTTGACATTTTGACAATAGGGCCATGTAGGCCACACATATTCTAACAAATTTGATAGTGTACACTATCCATCATCTGATATTTGAGCAATACAATTTGTAGATCTATTCTAGTGGGTTGGTTAAATGTGGAAGACTTGTTATTAAAGGGGTCTCAAGTTCAACTTTGTGTACCATAGATCTCTTTGCAAATTTATGTGAGTCATGGATTATCTCCTAAGTCACACACGCAATAATATTTAATGGATTTTTGAAATTCATGATTAATAAGACAAATTGATATCATGAATGGATGTGGATCAATTTTTTTGAACAACTCAATGAATGCAGATCATCCATTTTTAGTTAAATAAAACCTTGGATATTTTAAGGTAGGAATGAATTAGTGGCCATTATTAATTTATGATACAAGGATGAAGGTGGATTGTTCATTTTACTTTAATAGAGAATATAAATCATGGTACCTTTAATAAAGATTTAATGGATGATATTTATCAGGTTAAGCTAGGTGAAAATGGATCATAGGCTTCGATGGAATATAGCAGATCTATAAGCAAGGATACATTATTTTAAAATTAAATGGAAACATGTTGTGAAGAATATCTTATGACTCAAATTTATTGAAGACACATGGGTTGATGTGGGCCATTGGTAGCGTGGGGAGACTTTTGACTTATGTTTTAAAGAAAGCAACTTTTATATGACTCGGGTATATTTTGGATTTGTAGACTAATGCAACTCTTAGGAGATGATGTAAGGTGCATGTTATTTAATGGAAAGGGGCACACAATAAGATAAAATAAACTTTTGACTCGAAGACTTACAAGAAAAAAATTAAGCTTGGGATATCTTTATTGATTAGGAATTTTTTATGGAAAAATATGGGGTTTAGAGAAATAAGGGAATAATATAATTGATTGGGCTAAGACCTTATAATGAATTAAATGAAATTAAAGGACCTTAATTTTTAAGAACATAAGACTCCAGATTAATAAGATTGGGAAACAAACTTTGAAATCAAGAAAACTTAACAAATAGACTAGATGGATGATGTAGTGAATTAAACTTGAAAACAAAAGGACTAATGATGTTATAACAGATGTATTAAAAAAAATAGAAAGGGAATCCCTAATGATTAAATAAAATTAAGAGGAGAATCTTATTAATGAACCCATGGGACACTTTTATGTTAAAAAATTAGGGGTATATTATGTTGTATTTTCAAGGGTCTAACATTGGGTTTGATTAGGATAGGTGAAGATCAATGATTTGATGAAAGTGAGAACATCATATTTCTCTAGTTGACTATCCTAATCTAAGAAGAATCATGTAAAATTTATTATTTACACCTATGACATAGATCTATGAGAGTAAAAGGACTGGAAAGAAATGAAAAAGACACACACACACATTTTTTTTATCAAACCTTTATTTGACCTGAAGTAGAATGGTAGATCTTCAAGTGTTGGCCATTGGTAGGAATTGAGAATTTCTTACCATACAAGGTCTACAACCTATAAGTATGTTGACCAACAATTTGAGCAATTTGATAAGGGTCGAGCCATTTGGGCTTTAGTTTTTCTTTCTTTCCATGCTCATCATTTTTGGGATCCCAATAGAGCACTATATCACCTTCTTGAAAAGGCTTACCCTTGGATTTCTTTATGAATACTTATGTTGTTTTTTGAGCCTACTCTATTCTTTTTAGAAATGCACCCCTTCAATTCTCTTGTAGCTACATAATCTGATCAAATATTCTATTTTAAGGAATCTAGAATTTCATGATCTGGAAAAAATAGTGATAAGGCATGAATTTCTATCTGAGGAGGCAATAGAGCATCTTATCCATATAATAATTCATAAGGGAAATTTTCAATGCTCTTTTTAAAAAGATTATGTCTTCACACAAAGAAAATTTTAGCTCATCATCCCAACTTCTCTTATTTCTACCTAGTTCTCTTTTAATCCTAGTAATAAAAAATTTATTTGAATATTCTACTAGACCATTTCCTTGAGGATAATAATTGGAATAAGAAATTTCTATGCCATATTTAGCATAAAATTCAATCATTTAAAAGGAAGTGAAGTATTTTCTATTATCTATGACTATTTTTTGATATCCCAAATCTTGTCAAAATATTCTTTTCAATAGACTTTATTACTACTTCTATGGTTGATTTCTTAAGAGTTGTTGCTTGTACCCACTTAGTGAAATAGTCTATAGTTGTAATGATCCACTTATGACCACCAAAGGAATTTAGATTTATCTCTACAATAATATCTAATCCCCACTGAGTAAAGTGATATTCCATTACTACAGGCTTTAGAGGTATAGCAGGTAAGTTCTTTTTCCTTGCAAATATTTGGTAGGTATGGTAACCCCTCATAATATGATAAATATATTTGAATAAATAATTCCAATATTATCTATCTCATACTATTATGGATTGTATCCTTAAGGGAAAATTTACCTCCACAAAAACTAGAATGATACTCTTCTAAAAGTTGAGGGAGTTCTTTCTCAAAGATACAGAGCAAAAATATTCTATTTGGATGCTTGAATTATAATCTACCATCCATAAAATTATATATTTGTGCTAATTTATTTAATTATATCCTTTTACTCTTTGGCATATCACTAGGGAAAAATACATTCTTAAGATAGTAAATTATATCATCATACCATTTGTAGATAGAATTATCATCCATCCTAACTTGATGCTCTTCATCAATTGTTATAGTGGTATTCATTATTTTCCATAATTTATTGACCATGTATTTAGCTAATCCCTACCCCCTGACAATTTGAATGGCTTTAAATTCAACATCATACTATAAAAATTTTACCAATAATCTAGAAGACTTACCTAAGGGGTCAAGCTAAGTAAATACATATTTGAATGCAATATGAGGGATGTAAACCATGATCTTATTAGATCCAAAAATACTTTGAAAATGATTTAGGGACTTAATCAGAGCATAATATTGTTTCCCTATCAATGTGTACACTGAGCACCTTTCAAACTTGCACTCATAAATGCAATTTGTTTTTCATTTTTTCATCATCCTTTTGAGATAATACTATAGCAATGGTATATTCATAAGAAAATGAGAATATATTGAATGCTCTAGAATATTCAAGGCAAGTCAATATAGGAGCTTGAGTAATTTATTATTTGATCTTCTGAAATGCTCTGGTGGTATCTTCAATCCACTTTATTTTCCCATATTTCTTGATCATGTCATTTATAGGCTTAGAAAATTCAGCAAAATCTAGAATGAATCTCCTAACAAAGTTAAATTTTCCAAATAATGAGTATACTCCTTTCAAAATTTTAGGAGGAATCTTAGAAATTGCTTCTATTCTTTGAGGATAAATGATAATGCATTATTTAGAAATAAAATTACCAAGTAATTTACCCTGTGTAGCTCCAAATATTCACTTTTTAGGATTAAGAGATATCCCAAACTCTTTGCACCTTTCAAATGCTTTTGTCAAGTGTGTAAAATTATCTTAAAGAGATTTGAAAAAAATGTAATATCATCAAGGTACAAAACCATTATTTAAAACATAAAATCCTTGAATGCAAAATCCATTTCTCTCTAGAAAGTGGCCCTTGTACTAATCAATCCAAAAGGTATCCTTAGATATTCAAAAGTTCCCCATGGTGTAGTGAAATTTATCTTATACTTATCTTATACATTAACCAAAATATGATTATATCTGAAAAATTCATCCAACAAATATATTCTGGAAGATCCTACCACAACTTGTAGTGATTGTTCCATATTGGTAAGTGGGTAGTTATATTTTAATGAGATCTTATTTAATTTGAAATCAACACAAATACTGATATCTCTATTTTTCCTCCTCACCAGTACTAATTTGGCAATCTTGGAAGAAAATCTCACTTTTTTTATTATCTTGGGATCTAGCAACTTCTAAACTTATTTCTGCATAACTAGATGCAATGTAGGGTTAAAATTTATTTATTTTTGCCTAAACGGTTTGGCATATTCCTTAAGGGAAATTGTGTGAGTCATAACCTTAGTATTAAATGTTGTTCTCAAATCCTCATAACTCTAGGCAAAAACATCTTTTTGCTTCTTTAGAAAACTAATATATTGTTGTCTTTCTTTTCTTTACAAATCCTTATTAATATTGATCATCTTAGGATTTCCAATTGTTTCAATATTTACATATTTTGATTCATATTCCTGAAAGAGTGTCTTGTAGGCTCTATCAAAATCATCAAATAAAATCTCTAAATATATTATTCTTCTAGGGATTCTATTTGTTTTTAATTGTATGACTTTGGTTGGTTCTCCAAAAATATATTTTAGTTTTTCCTCATCTTGCTCATCACATATAATATCAAAAAACTCATTTTGAAGATTCATAGAGTCATTGATAGGTACATTATCTTCAAAAAATTATAAATGAATAACATTATTTAGAACAAAAGGCTTGTAGAGAGATATAGTGAAAAACATATCCATATATGTAGTATCTATCTTTGTACAATCTACACCAGAAGCATTTAATGCTAACAAGTTGGCTATATGATTTTGTTCTCTAGGTATGTACTTTAAATTAAATTCTTTGAACATATCTTAATAAGCACAATATATTTATATTGCTTTAATATGGGATGTTTAGTCTAATATCTACCTTTTATTTTTTGTATTATGAGCTCTACATCTAAACTAACTATCAAATAATTAATACCCAACTATTTAGTTTTTTGAGTCCTAATAATAGAGCCTAGTATTTTGCATCACTATTTGTACATAGAAATTCAATTTTGTATGGGATGCCAAGATATTTTCCATTTATATCAGTCAAATTCACTCCAAATCTAGCCTTAGTTTGTGATTTTGCACCATCAAAAGATAACCCATAATTTAGTGGTCAAAATCCTCTCAGTTTTAGCATCAAATTTTGCTATTAATTTTGTATCTAGATTTTTAGCATCAGGGACTTCTATCAAGAAATGTGATCAAGTGCTAGATAGAATAGACTTCTATCTCCTTCTCTTCAACAAACTTTACAATATTGACCATACTATCATCACATTTCTTCAACTCAATAAAGTATTTGTTAAAAGGTTCCCTCCTCAAGGTAGCCTTTTATTTTCCTTGTAAAGGGATGGTTGCATAAGACTAGTCTAATTGGATTGAGCCTCCCAACTCTTTAGCCCAATTTCTACCCAACAACAGAGAGAAAAAACGGTCTACACCTACAACTGCAACATCCGTGACTATACCTTTCTTAGGATATTAGTCCAAATAAACAAGTAATCCAGTTATGACACGTATGCATGGAACTTGTCTACTATCCATAACTCAAATTGAGGGGTATTATTTTGTAGATATTAAGCCTAACTAATCAGCTACCTATTTTGGAATTATATTATGTGAAGCCCCACTATCAAGCATACAATTATGGATAACATATTGATCACCAAAACATGAATTATAGCTCAATGATATATAAAATAGACTCACCAAAGAGGATTTATAATAATATTTAAAATATTATTACAACTAGAGTCTGGTGAAATAACCTAGATCTCATTCATCTAATACAAAAAAAAAATATTAGTTTAAATGATGTAACATAAAACTTTAGCTCTTATTTCTAACATAGTAACAAAGTGCTTCGTATCTTCCACTACAATAATTGAAAATGATCTTAGTAAGTTGGGTACTTCCTTAGCAATATCTACATAATAAAGGGGGAGAATGAGGAATGGATATGGGAGAGAAGACACAAAAAAAATATACAACTGAAAATACAAGGACACTTGGGAATACCTTTGGCAAAAAGTCTATGCAAAACTTCATATCCTCTTTGATTGATGCAGCCTATATTTATAATCTGAATCTGCCCTATTTTACTACAACTAGCTCCATCTAGTTTCATCTACACCACTGATCTTATTCATGGTTTACAACCAAATTAAAATTATCTTGAACTATATATTATAGAATTTTACACTTGGTTGCCTTCCAATTGTTAGATTTTATAGTAGGCTACAACCGAGATAAATTTGGACCTTATATATTATCCCTCTATTGATGTGTCTTTTTTGTAGTAGCATATCATATTAGTTTAATTTTCTATGATACTTTAGTAGCTTTGCAATTCTTATTGATTTTATAAATTTTTAAAAGATAACTTTTGTATCTTTGTAGCATGATAAAAAATTTGACCTCTATGCTGGCATCTCTATGATAGTCTTATTTTAAATTTAGCACTTTAGGAGGGGAGAGAGAATGAGTGCAAAGTGAATGGAATATGGGTATCATAGAAAGTGGAATATAGTTATTTATGAATAAATATACATGCAAAAATAAGGTAAAACTATGATGAAGAGAAAATGAATGGAAGAAGAGGGAAAAAACATAAAATTATGTGGAAAATATAGTTGGTGAATAGTAGAATAAGTTATATTATAAGAAGAAGAAATTAAATAAAAGAAGGGAATATATTGAAAAGGGATGTCTCAAATATGGGACAACCCCACAAAACTATATCTCCATGAGTATACTCCACTACAACTAATAGTTGTTTTAGATCTACGCAAGGTACTTTGAATAGATATTCTAGGCACTCATAGGGTAGAGTACACCACTTTTGTGTTGTTTTCTCTTATTTACACAATCTACCAAAAATATCCTTAGTAGATCATTTTTTGCCATATGAATATTTTATTATGCTTTCAAACTCATTCATTTGAGATATGCTTTCTTGTGATTCTAAAAGTGTGTTAAACATTATAAGGTCTGAGCCCTGTGTGACAGTTTGCTAGTTGGTACTTCTACAATTATCACAAAATTGTGACTTTCTTATGAAGTGATTTTCTCAAAAATCTAACTTTATGTGAACTATCAATTCACTTTGTTTTTACTTCCAACTGAGCTTCCTTTTTTTGAGCTACTTTCTATGTATCTTCACCATATCGAGTGTAGCATGATATGTGATTTTGCTCACATAAAATTTATCAACTTTATTTGACTATGCCTAAACTGTTTTAAGTTTTACTAATATAAATGTAGAATTAATGAAATGGAGATGGTAGTGTTATGAAAAAGTTTAAGGTTACTTTATCTAGTCTACCAAATTTTGTTACACTTATTAGTATGACTATGTTACAAAGTATTTTTTGTAGTAGCCTTAAAAAATATATACAGGACAAATGTACATAAAGTTATGATGTGTCTGTACACACCAAAAAGTTGCACATTTCTCCTTCTACACCATTATGACCAATCAATTTGTAAAACCCTCAAAATTTGCATAAATTGACTTTAAAATGTCATTCATAACTCAACTTCATCATTCATCATTCTAAGCCCCTTGGGCTATCTTTGCCCTTTCCTACACTTAATCATGGTCCCCATGTGACCACCTTCAAACATTCAATATTGGTCAACCCTCACCATGGTTAGAAAGCACTTTATCATTAATAAAGGCGAATGAGGTTTAATTAGCACAAAAACCCTAATTAAGCCCTAACCTACCACCTAATTCATCTAACCTAGGACTAACCTAGCTAGGGTTCATAATTAACTAGGACTCACATATGTGTGCATACACTCACCAAAAAAGAATATTTTAAATCTCTCCCAAACATGTGGAGAGATGATTCATCCTCCATCTCATCCTCACACATGTGTGAGGGATTCCTTCACACAAGTAGCCACATGTACCACAATCCACCTCACAAGGGACACCTTAATCCCCCTATCCTTGGCAAAAATCTAAAAATAGATGGTCATTTTCACCATAAAACCTCTCTTGCTCTTTTGGTTTACTTACTAAAACTGCTAAAATCACTCCAAACTATTCTTGGTCACTTTTGCACCCATCATACATCAAGAAACAATACCAAGACCTTTTATGGAAAAAAAATAATAGAAGAAGTTGAAAATAATAAGGTTCGCACCATACCATGCAAACCGAAGCTAGAGGTTCACACACTTGCATGCAAACCTCGTCTACAGTAGCCCTAGAGCTACAAATCATATATCTTTTCTTGATAGTTTTCACAGCTTCATTTTTAGTTTTTATCATGTTTTATTTCATTTTGGCATCATTTTATCTTCATAAATATGGGATATGATCAATAAAAATACCCCAAATGCACTAATATATTTTTGTAGGCCCAAATAGGTACAAATTATATATCCAAGCACCCAAGCGATGGCTCATGTGCAAGAAGCCCATCTACATTGAGGGCACCAGAAGACATCAAAGAATGCATCACATTCACATTGATAAAAGAAAAAAAACTTTATTGAGAGAAGCTCATGTTGTAACCCCTTTAAAATCAATAAAAAACATTCATCTATATTTCATTGTTTTGAAATGGTGACTTTCGTGTGTTACATTTTGGCATGCCCAATGGGACCACCACAAACTATTTTAGATTAGCTCCACTACTATCTAATTATTTTTTATGGTCTACTTTTCAATGTTGCATGTACTATAAATCCTTAGGGAAATACATAATAACTCTACGACACACCTTAGGCCTTTCACTATGAAGTTGTAGCCTTCTATGCCTGGTTTGTACACTACCATGTGAACCTCCAAACAAGTTCGCACACTACCATGCAAACCTTACAAAATTGTTTCAAAACAAGTCTCTATAGTGAGATATCCATTTTTGTTGCTTCATAATTCTAGGAAAGTAAGTCGAGAAATCCTAGAGACTATTTTTTGTTGTAATCACAGTGACACTGAGAGGGGGGGTGAATCAATGTGACCTTTTTAAATTTCAAATATGCAGTTCTAAAACCAGCAGTAGTTTAAAACTTATAAAAGATATATCAACTACAGTAAGAAAGCATCACACATAACACAACAATTTAACGAGGTTCACCAATGTGGCTACTCCTCAAAAATGGCTGCTTGGACTACCATCCAAATCCAGCCTATGCAAAGCAACAACTTTACAACTTTTTACCAAGCACCAACTGGAAAGAGCATCAACCCTTCAATTTTTCTGCACCAACAGATGGGAGCACCAACCCCCAAGACACCAGCTACTACTGGAAGAAGCACCAACTTCTTATGCCAAGCTGCAACTTGGACATTACAAGAAATAATAAAAATTATAGCAACAATACTTTCACCTTATTACCCAGTCTGTAGTTTACAAGCACTCTGCTTCTGCTGTGCAAAAGCTTTGCACAACCAGTCTGCTACTTCGCAAATACTTTGCACTCTCTGCTACAGGACAGTTGATCAACACGATTCGCTTTCTGTGCACAGCAGTCATAAATCACACCTTCTGCAGCTCTCTGCGCGCTATCACTTTGCACTTAGATCAGTGCGTCTTCAACCTCTGCACCCTGCGCACATCACTCACGAAGATTCGATACGCCCTCTTTACTTCGACTCCAATGAACTATCACTTCGCACACCGTTTGAATCGAAACGACTCGCTCTCTGCTCGACGCAAACTTCTTTCACACAACTCACACCTCTTCAACCTCGAAACAGCCCTCCTTTTATAGAAGAAAATTCAAGATCAATTCTTAAATCATAGTCGGCTGTAACCCTAAGGACGTCGGCTGCAAACCCTAAGAATGTCGGCTGCAAAACCCTAGAATTTTTTGGCTGCTAAAACCTAGAGATTGTCGGCTGCAAACCCTAAGAACGTCCGCTGCAAAACCCTAGAAATTGTCGGCTGCAAAACCCTAAAATCCGTCGGCCCCGATTCAACTTTGTCGGCCTCAACCGCTACTGCCACCTCTGTCACCTTTCTATAACTGATGCCGTGAAATAATAACATGTCGCGATATCGTGACACTTTTTGTAGCCGTACGCCTTCATGTCCTTGCTGTCACGAAATCGTGACCATTTTGGCCTTTGATAGCTTTGCCACCGTTCTTGTCACGAAATCGTGACACTTCAAACTTTTGCTGACGTCATCCTCATTCTTGTCGCGAAATCATGACGCTTTCGGCTTCCAGCAGCTTTTCTTGCACCCTGTCACGAAATCGTGACACTTTCAGCTTTCGCTGATGTCATCCTCAGCTTTGTCATGAAATCACGATGCTTTCGGCTTCCAGAGGCTTTTCTTGCAGCCTATCGTGAAATCGTGACACTTTCAGCTTTTGCTGACGTCATCCTCATCTTTGTCACGAAATCGTGACGCTTTCGGCTTTCGTACATTTCTTGCTTCATGCAGTAACGAAATCGCTACAACTTTGTGCCTTGTGCTTCCAACTTTGCTTCTACCCGTGAAATTTTGACTTGTAGCGAAATCGCTACACTTTTGTGCCTTGTACTTTCGACTTGTAGCATAATCGCTACACCTTTGAGTTCTGCACTTTTGACTTGTAGCGAAATCGCTACACCTTTGTTTTGTGCACTTTTGACTCATAGCAAAATCGCTACACTTTTGAGTTCTGCATTTTTGACTTGTAGCGAAATCGCTACACCTATGTGTCTTGCAGTTTCGACTTGTAGCGAAATCGCTACAACTTTTCACTTAACACTTTCTCCCTGCTTCGGCCAGCGAAAATTCAACATGTAGCGAAATCGCTACAACTTTTCAACTTAACGCTTTCTTCTTGCTTTGGCCAGCGAAATTTCAACATGTAGCGAAATCGCTACAGTTTCTCGACTTAGCTTCTTGGCCTCCAACATGTCGCGAAATCGTGACAGTTTGCCTTGCGCCTTCTCTCTCCTCATTTTTGTCATGAAATCATGACATTTTCGACTGTGCCTTCTCTCTCCTCATTTTTGTCACGAAATCATGACATTTTCGGCTACGCTTTCTCTCTCCTCCGACCTGTCGCGAAATCGCGACAGAAAACATGTCGCGATATCGCGACAGTTTTCTAACTTGTCTTTTTCTTCGAATTTTTGAAACTGGGTCACTTCGTTTTCTTGGAATTGCACTTTACATAATCTGACTATCCTTTGAATTTCTGTCCTCTGCATCTGAATGGCTCCTGAACTGTCTATCCACTGCATCATTGGATCTAACTGCTTGTGTTGACAACAATGACAAACTTCTTGCAACACCTTGCTCAACAATCTCCCCCTTTGGAATTGTTGGCAACACCTGTGTACATTCCCGTAACTCTTCTCCCCCTTTGTCAATAATACCAAAGGGCTGCTGCAGACTCCCCCTGAGTCCATCCTCACACTTCTCAGGCACAATTTGTTGCATCTGGCACAAATTATGATTATGAGCAAAAGAATAGTCAAATACTCAAATGCTCCCCCTGAGAAAGTGATCCCTGTAGCTAGTCACTTCTTAGGAAGTGTGACTACTCCTAATTTGCTTCGAAGGTACTCAAATACTTCCTTGGGCAAAGGTTTTGTAAAAATATCTGCTACTTGTTCTGTAGTTGGGACAAAATCCAATTTAACTTCTCCTTCTGCAACTTTCTCCTTCAAGAAATGATACCTTATAGCAATGTGTTTTGTCCGTGAGTGCATTACTGGATTCTTAGAGATGTTAATTGCACTGGTGTTATCACACTTAACTGATATTGGTTCACTGAAATTAATACCTAGATCTTTCAAAGTTTGTTTCATCCACAAGACTTGTGTGCAACATGTTGCTGCTGCAATATATTCTGCCTCAGCTGTAGATAAAGAAACTGACTCTTGCTTCTTCTTATGCCATGCAACCAATCTGTCCCCCAAATAGAATGCACCTCCACTGGTACTCTTTCTGTCATCAACACATCCAGCCCAATCTGCATCTGAATATGATATAAGAGTGAAGTCTTTGCCTTTTGGATACCACAACCCATACTCGATGGTGCCCTTGAGATACCGAAAAATCCTTTTAACTGCTGTCACATGAGTCTCTTTGGGATCGGCTCGAAATCTAGCTACCATGCAAACTGCCTGTAGAATATCAGGTCTAGTAGCTATTAAATATAGTAAACTTCCAATCATAGATCTGTACATAGTTTGGTCTATAGGTGGAGATTTGTCTTCTTTACTCAATTTGCAGCCTGTTGTCATGGGAGTGCTAACTGGCTTATAGTCCTCCATAGTGAACCTCTTTAGCATTTCTTTCACATATTTGATTTGGGAAATGAATATGCCTTTCTCATTTTGATTAACTTGTAGTCCAAGAAAGTAAGACAGTTCACCAATCATAGACATTTCAAATTCATTCTGCATCTTATTTGCTAAGTCTTTACAAGATTCATCTTTGTTGCTTCCAAATATGATATCATCTACATAGACAACTAGAACAATGAGATGCCCACCTTCTATTTTTACATATAGATTACTGTCCACTAAACCTTTCTTGAATCCCTGTTGAGAGAGATAGTTATCTAGCCTTGCATACCATGCCCGTGGTGCTTGTTTTAATCCATACAATGCTTTCTTTAATTTGCAGACAAGGTTAGGATCCTCACTAATTTGAAAGCCATCCGGTTGTTCAATATAGACCTCTTCTTCGAGTTTCCCATTTAAAAAGGCAGATTTTACATCCATCTGATATACTCTAAAGTTTTTGTGAACTGCTAAGGCCAGAAACATTCTAATTGCTTCTAATCTGGCCACTGGTGCAAAAGTCTCTTCAAAATCAATGCCTTCGACCTGTGCATATCCTTTACAAACCAGTCTTGCTTTGTTCCTAATGACCTGTCCGTCTTCATTTAATTTGTTTCGAAATATCCATTTGGTGCCGATTACATTCTTATTTGCAGGTCTAGGTACTAATTCCCAAGTTCTGTTCTTTTCAATCTGATCTAACTCTTCATTTATTGCCTTCATCCAGCTATCATCTTTGCTTGCTTCATCTATGTTTTTGGGCTCAATGTTGGATAAAAGAGAGTAATTACTTATTACTTTCCTTCTTGTCTGAATGCCAGCTGTGGGATCTCCAATTATTTGGTCTCTAGGATGATTTTTCTGCCAGCTGCCTGTTTTGAATTTTCTATTTTCTTGTACCTCTGAGTCATCGAATAAGTTATCTGCATCAACCGTAGACCTATTTTCTGTTTCATTCACCTCATCTCCTTCAATGACATCTTCGTAGATTGGGTAGTTTTCTTCAAAGTTAACTATTTGTTTCCTCCCTTCATCGAATTTAACATCTGCACTGTCCACAATTTTCTTGAGTCTCTTGTTGTAGCATTTGTAAGCTTTGCTATTTGGAGAATACCCAACAAAAATACCTTCATCTGCTCTATTTTCAAACTTCCCAAGGTTGTCATCAGTTTTTCTAATGTAACACTTACAGCCAAATACTTTGAGATGTTTTGTTGTTGCTTTTCTACCAAACCATAATTCATAAGGTGTTTTGCTTTCATGAATTCTTAACATGTATCTGTTTTGGAGGTATACTGCTGTGTGAACTGCTTCTTTCCAGAATCTGTCTGCTATTTTATTTTCTGCCAGCATAGTGCGTGCCATTTCCTATACAGTTCTATTCTTTCTTTCTACTACACCATTCTGCTGGGGAGTTCTAGCTGCTGAAAATTGTCTCCTAATACCATGTTTTTCACAGTATTCTGTAAATTCATTCGAAATGAATTCTCCTCCTCTGTCTGATCGTAAACATTTGATCCTTTTTCCTGTTTCATTCTCAACTAGATGTTTGAAAGATCTGAACATTTCAAAAGCTTCTGTTTTATCTTTTAAGAAAAATATCCATGTCATTCTGGAATAATCATCGATACACAGCATAAAGTACTTATCGCCATTTATGCTTTGAGTTCTCATGGGTCCACATAAGTCTGTATGAATAAGTTCCAAAGGCCTGCTAGTGTGATACTCTTTTGTTTTAAATGAGACTCTGGTTTGCTTTCCCTTCTGACATGAAGCACAAACACTGTTTGAAGGTTTCTTAATGGTTGGAATATCTCTCACTGCTTGTTTAGAGCTGATTTTCACCAAATTATCAAAACTTATGTGTCCAAGCCTCTTGTGCCACAACCAGTTCTCTTCTTCTTGTCCAATAAAACACGTACCTTCTAAAGTTTCTGAAAGTGTGTACAGATTACCAGACGTCCTTGAACCAGTTGCTATCAATTTCCCACTGTTTATTTTTTTGACTTCACAACCCTGCTTCTTGAAGACTACTTCATGACCTTTATCACAGATTTGACTAACACTTAACGAGGTTATGTTTCAAACCATCCACAAATAAAACTTCTTCGACTTGATTTTCCCTTCACTAATTTTGACGGATCCTTTTCCTATTATTTTGGCTCCATCATTATTTCCAAACTTCACAGAGCCACCCTCATATTTCTGTAGTTTTTCAAATTTTTGTTTATCACCTGTCATATGACTTGAGCAACCACTGTCAAGGATCCACGGTACACATTTATTCTGAGCTCTGAAAGCTGTCTGCACTATTAAAGATTCCTTTTCTTCCCTGAGCTGTTCTTTCTGTTTCCATTCTGTTTTAACTGTGGTATTGGGTTCTAGCTTGGATTTCCCCTTTTTAGAATCTTGCACATATCCTTCAGAAGGAATTCTATTTTGTTTTGCCCTATATGGTTGAATTCTTCTTTTTTGAGATTGATTTGAAACAGAAGTACTATGACAGTTTCTAGCAATATGCCCAAAGTTGTGACAATTAAAGCATTCTACTTGCATAACTCATTAGAGGAGCAAAAGCATTTCTACTAGTGAAACTTCTTGGACCTATATTATACTTGCAATCAACAATTTTATGCCCATAACCATTACATTTAAAATAGAAACCATAGAAATAATGATTGAACCTGAAAGATGGTCTTTGCCAAGTTGTTGCAGGAGCCTTAGATCTTCTTTTCTTTTGATGTGTGACCTTGGTAAAGCCATCATTGTCAGTTCCTATTTCAGGACTGGCATTACTGCTTTCTTTTGCCTGATTTGTTTTTCTTTCAACAGCCTGTTTCTTGTCTTTACCTTTTTCACATTCAACATTGCTTGCCTTTTGCCTGTTTGATGATTCTCCTTCAGTAAAGCCCAGACCGAATTTGATACCTGCGGGTCTTTGATCGCTTAAGATTTTGTCCAGCTTCATCGAACTTTCTTCACGTTTGAAATGACAGCTAATTTTTCGTTCCAGCTCTTGTATCTGTATTCGAAGACCAACATTTTCTTCTTCCAGTTTACAGCAGTAATCTATCTTCAAAGTTACCTGAACTTCAAGATCTTCGGACATTTTATTGAATTCTTCTGCCTGTATTTTTAAGCTGGTTATAATGTCATTTGCATCCTCAAGCTTTCTTGAAAGTTTTTTATTCTTTCTTTTCTCAGATTTCCATTCTTCAAGAGCAGAAACCAGTTCACCTTCTAAATCAACTTCAGCCTTAGCATTTTCAATAGACACTGTAGGGTTCATACCTTCACTCTTTTCTGGGTTTTCTGCCTCTTCTGATTTTTCTACTTCAAATGCCATAAAGAGAGCTTCACCTGTTCCTTCTTCAGAGTCTTCACTAGAACTGTCCTCTGAAGATTCTGCATTTCGGGAGATAAAACTTTTCTTTTTGAAATTACCTTTTTTGAAGTTTGTTTTCTTCCTCCATTCACCTCTTTCTTGATGCGGAGTTTCTTCACCTTTGTTCTTGTCATTGAGAGGACATTTGGTAGCAAAGTGTCCAATGCCTCCACAATTGAAACATTTAAAAGGTAGCTTTCCTTTGTATTTTCCTTTTCCTTTTCTCAGCTTTCTGACAAAATTTGCTTCCATTTCATCTGAAACATCCTCTTCTTCAGACTCTTGTTTTGTGTTTTTGCCTTTTAGGGCTTTGAAAGCTGCTTCTCTATCTGTGGGATTAGACCTTCCTATTCTCATTTCAAACGCAGTCAAAGAGCCATGCATCTCATCCATACTAAAGCGATTTAGATCTTTAGCTTCTTCTATGGCTGAAACTTTCGAATCAAACCTTGGAGGTAGAGATCTTAATACCTTTTTCACAATCGTAGCATCATCCATATCTTCGTCGAGACCTCTCATTGAATTTGTGATTCCGTTGACTCTTTGCATGAAGGCCTCTATGTTCTCATCATTGTTCATCTGTAAGGATTCGAATTGAGCTCGGTGTGTTTGAAGCTTGGCCTCCTTGATCCTATCGTCTCCTTCATGAATGTTCTCAAGTTTGTCCCATACATCTTTTGTAGATTCACAGTTTATGATTTTGACTAGCTCACTGTCCACTAATCCACACATGATGGCATTTTTCGCTTTCGAATCATTTTCAAATGCCTTCTTACCGGCAGTGTCTGTTGGAGCAGTGGTGGGAGCTTTGTAACCATTGACTACTGCACCCCAGATGTCAAAACCCAATGCACGAAGATAAGTCTGCATCCTTACCTTCCAGAAAGCATAGTTAGTTCCATCAAACAATGGTGCTTTGTTTGAGGAGAAGCCTTCACCACTTGCCATTGCGTCACTTCCAAGATCACCCTAGCTGATTGAGCCTATTCAGGAACTTGGCTCTGATACCAATTGTTGTAATCACAGTGACACTGAGAGGGGGGGTGAATCAGTGTGACCTTTTTAAATTTCAAATATGCAGTTCTAAAACCAGCAATAGTTTAAAACTTATAAAAGATATATCAACTACAGTAAGAAAGCATCACACATAACACAACAATTTAACGAGGTTCACCAATGTGGCTACTCCTCAAAAATGGCTGCTTGGACTACCATCCAAATCCAGCCTATGCAAAGCAACAACTTTACAACTTTTTACCAGCACCAACTGGAAAGAGCATCAACCCTTCAATTTTTCTGCACCAACAGAAGGGAGCACCAACCCCCAAGACACCAGCTACTACTGGAAGAAGCACCAACTTCTTATGCCAAGCTGCAACTTGGACATTACAAGAAATAATAAAAATTACAGCAACAATACTTTCACCTTATTACCCAGTCTACAGTTTACAAGCACTCTGCTTCTGCTGCGCAAAAGCTTTGCACAACCAGTCTGCTACTTCGCAAATACTTTGCACTCTCTGCTACAGGACAGTTGATCAACATGATTCACTTTCTATGCACAGTAGTCATAAATCACACCTTCTGCAGCTCTCTGCGTGCTATCACTTTGCACTTAGATCAGTGCGTCTTCAACCTCTGCACCCTGCGCACATCACTCACGAAGATTCGATACGCCCTCTTTACTTCGACTCCAACGAACTATCACTTCGCACACCGTTTGAATCGAAACGACTCGCTCTCTGCTCGACGCAAACTTCTTTCACACAACTCACACCTTTTCAACCTCAAAACAACCCTCCTTTTATAGAAGAAAATTCAAGATCAATTCTTAAATCATAGTCGGCTGTAACCCTAAGGACGTCGGCTGCAAACCCTAAGAATGTCGGCTGCAAAACCCTAGAATTTTTTGGCTGCTAAAACCTAGAGATTGTCGGCTGCAAACCCTAAGAACGTCCGTTGCAAAACCCTAGAAATTGTCGGTTGCAAAACCCTAAAATCCGTCGGCCCCGATTCAACTTTGTCGGCCTCAACCGCTACTGCCACCTCTGTCACCTTTCTGTAACTGATGCCGCGAAATAATAACATGTCACGATATCGTGACACTTTTTGTAGCCGTACGCCTTCATGTCCTTGCTGTCATGAAATCATGACCATTTTGGCCTTTGATAGCTTTGCCACCGTTCTTGTCATGAAATCGTGACACTTCAAACTTTTGCTGACGTCATCCTCATTCTTGTCACGAAATCATGACGCTTTCGGCTTCCAACGGCTTTTCTTGCACCCTGTCACGAAATCGTGACACTTTCAGCTTTCGTTGACGTCATCCTCAGCTTTGTCATGAAATCATGACGCTTTCAGCTTCCAGAGGCTTTTCTTGCAGCCTGTCGCGAAATCATGACACTTTCAGCTTTTGCTGACGTCATCCTCATCTTTGTCATGAAATCGTGATGCTTTCGGCTTTCGTACATTTCTTGCTTCATGCAGTAACGAAATCGCTACAACTTTGTGCCTTGTGCTTCCAACTTTGCTTCTACCCGTGAAATTTTGACTTGTAGCGAAATCGCTACACTTTTGTGCCTTGTACTTTCGACTTGTAGCATAATCGCTACACCTTTGAGTTCTACGCTTTTGACTTGTAGCGAAATCGCTACACCTTTGTTTTGCGCACTTTTGACTCGTAGCGAAATCGCTACACTTTTGAGTTCTGCATTTTTGACTTGTAGCGAAATCGCTACACCTATGTGTCTTGCAATTTCGACTTGTAGCGAAATCGCTACAACTTTTCACTTAACACTTTCTCCCTGCTTCGGCCAGTGAAAATTCAACATGTAGCGAAATCGCTACAACTTTTCAACTTAACGCTTTCTTCTTGCTTTGGCCAGCGAAATTTCAACATGTAGCGAAATCGCTACAGTTTCTCGACTTAGCTTCTTGGCCTCCAACATGTCGCGAAATCATGATAGTTTGCCTTGCGCCTTCTCTCTCCTCATTTTTGTCGTGAAATCATGACATTTTCGACTGTGCCTTCTCTCTCCTCATTTTTGTCATAAAATCATGACATTTTCGGCTATGCTTTCTCTCTCCTCCGACCTGTCACGAAATCGCGACAGAAAACATGTCGCGATATCGCGACAGTTTTCTAACTTGTCTTTTTCTTCGAATTTTTGAAACTGGGTCACTTCTATTTTCTTGGAATTGCACTTTACATAATCTGACTATCCTTTGAATTTCTGTCCTCTGCATCTGAATGGCTCCTGAACTGTCTATCCACTGCATCATTGGATCTAACTGCCTGTGTTGACAACAATGACAAACTTCTTGCAACACCTTGCTCAACATTTTTTCCCATTGGTATTTTTTATCCCTCACACTTTCCATCACACCTCCTTTATCCATGGTGTCCTCAAGATGATATCATTCCTTATATCTTTGTCAGCTTGAATACACTAGGGTTTTCGCTATTTTTGGGAATTACGCATTTGGCATCATTGATTTCATAGTTTCGTAGGACCTTACAAAGTTTCTCTGCTCATTTAACACTTTCTGTGTAGGATACTATCTCAGAACTAAGTTAGATTTCATATTTTACTACCTAACTCAAAAAATTGTTCAAAATAGTCTATATAGCAAGGTTCGCACATTACCGTGCGAACTTCCTAGACTAGCAAGGTTCACACACTGTTGTGCAAACCTCTCCACACTACAAAATTTTGCAACACAGACACAAGCAGGATCACCCAGTATACTCGATGTCAAGTATTTTACTCAGAATGACTATTTTTCTTTGTTTTTTGAAGACTATTCTCATTTCTTGTTCATCTTGCAAGCATTAGATTAGATTTCAAATCTCTTTCAAAAGCATTAGATTAACTTTCAAATCTCTTTCCAAAAGCACTTAATTCAGATTTCAAATCTCTTTCAAAAGCATTATATTACCTTTCAAATTTCCTTTCAAAAGCATTAGATTAGATTTCAAATCTCTTTCAAAAGCATTAGATTACCTTCCAAACTTCCTTTCAAAAGCATTTCCAATCTCTTTCCATAGCACCTAAATAGCACCTAGATATATTTCAAATCTCTTTTCAAAGCACCTAGATAGATTTCAAATCTCTTTCCCAAGCATCTAATCTTGATTTCTTTCAAACCTTCTAGGATAGATTTCAATTTCAAAAGGCATCTAGATTTAGTATGTTTTGAAAAGGCATTTAGCTAGATTTACTTTCATATCATCGATAGTTAACTCACCACCACACACTCACATTTCATACATAGTGGTAATATTGGACTTCATCCCCAATCCCCACTCGAGACTGGTGACGTTGGAATTCATCTCCTTCCACCAGCTTGTCCCCCTATAGTCACCATAGTAGCCCCCAAGAGTGGTTTTTCAGACTTCATCACTAAGAAATCCCCTACTCTTGAGAGCTAGTTTTTTGAAATTCATCACTGGAAGGGACCTTCAAAGTAGGATAGGTTTAGAAAGCCCCTTTACCACAAGGATTTTCTAATTCATTAATGGATGCATCTGATAATTATTGTGCATGCCTTAAATGCAAGGGTTAAGCGATCGCCCGGTTGGGATAGTAGCAGCACATAGATAGTGTCACCTCTTTTTGTAAGAGGATTTTGACTCATCAGAGCATTTTGAGTCTCCCCCCTTTGGATATCATTTTATTGTACCTTATTCCATTTAGGTTGCCATTCACCTATTGGACACATAGTTCTATTCTATGTGCCCTTGGGTGTTGTAGGAGGTTCTATTCTATGACATACATATTTGTTTTAGCATCCACCCATTCCTATTGTTTGTTATTAGAGTAGGTACTATCATCAAAACACACAAAACAACAAAATATTTGCTTTTATTTGCTTAGAATTGATTCCAGTTACGTTCTTGTATTGCAATTTCACAAAAATTGGTCTCAGCACATTCACTTTCTAGAAAACTCTCACTTGCTAGATATTTACAGTCTATCACTATCATTTTCTATCAAAATTTATTCACTATTCTAGGTTTGCATAGCAATGTGAAAACTAGGTTCTCACAGTAGTGTGCAAACTAGGTTCTCTTCAAACCATATTATCATAGTACTATGTAAACTTTGTTCCAGTACACAAAAACACATAGATTTTACACAGAACACACACCAGTTCAGAATTTCATTTTTAAATAGTTTTGAACACTCATTTGTGGTACACATCACCATGACTATTCTCACTCATAGTTAGGCATATGAGCAAGCGCATCTTGCTGAGGAGGCTACCCACATTACCTCCAACTAGTCTAGTGCTCCCTCTTAGTTCATGAGGGAGCCTTCCACTATCATACTTGATCTTCTCACTAGTTTCAAACCATCTCACATGCACACCATGGCCCAAGGTGAGACTTCCATTTCAAGTAATATGCCTACCACATCCTCTGGCGAGGATCATCCTCTTCTCCCTCATTCACCTCCACCTAATCCACCTTCTACATTTTGTGATCATGTTATCTACATAGCTCCAAGAGATCCATCTCCATATCTTATTATTGATGAGGAGACTCCACCTCCTTCACCCACATCTTCTCATCCATTTCTTTAGGATCCATCTCATTCTCTTCTTGGGGGTGATCCCCCTCTACTCTATCATCTTGACCCTGAGACTACCTCTTCTACCCCCATAGTAGGGATGGTTTTAGATCCTCAATCCTCCACTCCTGACACTCATGCATCCTCATCACAAGTCATCATCACAATAGCAATACACTCCACTTACATCATCCCATCAATACACTTCACAAACACCACAACAACTACATTCACAACACTCATATCTTCCATCGTCAACTCAAACATCACAACCACCATCCCAATCACAACAATTCATTCCATCACAATAGCAACAAGTCCCATCTCCACAATTCTTTGTGGATACATTCACCACTCCCTCTTCTCAATCTTCCACCTTTGATGCTTATACTCCTTCTTCATCACTTCCACCACCTACGTTCCCCACTTTTAGGATGTATGGTGCATCATCTTCCACTCCACTTCCACCTTCATCTACTTCCACATTTCACCTTCCTCCACCTCATCCATTTTAGGCTCCCCCTTCCATTCCTCTTTCTTCATATAATCCACTTTACCCATCTTATCTCACCAACCCCCCATGCTATTCTACCCAACCAAAGTTTTCTATTCATCACTCATCCGGTCTAGCATAGCTTGCATATTTTGGCATGTCATCTCATAATCCACCTTCATCCTCTCTTCAAACACCACTTCCCCCACCACAATCCACTATGCCTACATTCTTCACATCACCTCCTTCCTGGTCTTCCACACCAACCGTGCAACCATCATAGTAGGTTCCTGTGCACCAGGTACAAGTTTCTCAACCATAATTTTTCCACTCATAGTAGATGTCTGTCCCATAATATATTCTCACATCCACTCCCATGTTTCAAACCTTCCAACCATAGTACCCATAGGAATAGTTTTAGTACACTCCCCTTTCACAATGGGAGGAGCAACAACTATAATATCCTCCTCATTCTCATTCTTCCATCATTTCATCACAATTAATCTCAGCCCCATCCTCTTCACACTTGTTTCTCCCTACTTCTTCCAATGTGATTGCCCCATCAACTAAACTCCAACTCTTACAAGAACAAATCAAAATATTGGATCTACGCATGATCGATTATGGGCCCCAAAAACCCACATATAATGAGTTATGCAATGAACCCATTCATCCCTTAGTTCCCATTCCTCCTTATCCTTACCGGTTCGAGATTCCAAAATTTGAGAAATACAAGGGTAAGGATGATCCTAGAGAACACATCAACAATTACCGCTTCACATGCTACCAACTTCATGGTAGTGATCCCCTCATGTTGCACACTTTCACTCTTTCACTTGGGGGACAAGCCCTTGATTGGTACAACAATCTTCCATGCCATAGCCTATTCACATTTGAGTAGTTGGCTAACTCATTTCTTGAACACTTTTCCATCAACATCAAGAAAAAGATGAATTTTTTGATGTGTACGCCTTGCGATAGGTTGATGATGAACCTATCACTGATTTCATTTCTCGATGGAGATCGGTCATTCATGACCTAGCTTACAACCTCCCTTCTACCAAACTCATCACACTATTCACTAAAAGTTGTCACAAGCACATTTCTATGACTTTGCAATTGCATCAAAGTCACACATTTGATGAGGCCATCACTCAGGTGAAAGTCATTGAGGACATCAAAGTCCAATCTGGAAAAATCAAACTTTAGTAGAAGACATCCTACCCCTCCAATTTTTGCTTTAATCGCAATGCTCTGAATCCACCCTTTTCCAAACCACCATAGACCAATCAAGTAGTGGTAGCCTCTCCATATTCTTCATCAATATCACAACCTCCTCCTCCACAATAATAGTTGTTTCATACTAATGCACCTCCTCCATCCAATCCACAACAAGCTCATGGTCCTCATCCTCAATGCCCATAGCACAATTGGACTCCACTTTCTGAGCCTCTACCAACTTTATTCTAGAGGTTGTTTGATGTTGGTCATATTACTTTACCTGATATTAGACCCAAAGATCTAAATCAACCCAAACCTCATGGGTACAATGAATAGGCCTTTTGTGCTTACCATCAATAGCATGACCATGACATCGGTTCTTATCGCTCCTTTCATAACTTAGTCCAGGATCTTATCGATCATGGTACTATCCAAGTTTCAAACCCCCTTGCACCATAAAATCAAAATCTAGGTATTTATTAGAACCCATTACCTAAACATGGGGGGACTAATCCTCAAGGGGCTCAACCCACTCAATAGGCCCAATCAAGGTAAGTCAATCATGTCCATCATGATCCTCCCTCATGTGGAGTGGTTGGCATGATTAATATCACTACTCATAATCAACATTATCCATCGCATCAAGATGCACCCATTACTTCACCTCCACCACCATTTACTTCTCCTCACTCACCCACTACATCGAATGTTTCACCACCTCTACCACGTAATATCATCACTATTCATGGTAGTCTCACCCATCAACTTCACAATACCCCAGCAAGGTTATCCATATTTGATCTTCTACAATAATCTCACCCTCATCACGAGGCTTTAAATGATATTCTTCACTCCATTGAGCTCAAAACCAATGATACCAATGCATTTGTTAAATTTATTGGCAATATACCATGATGCATGCAACCTTCGATCAACTTCCATGACCATAAAATTATTGAGCTTATGGGAGAGGGAGTTGATCCTCCACTACATATCCAAGCAACCATCAATGACATCACTTACAAGCGTGTGCTCATTGATACCGATTCTTCTATCAACATCATCTCTACCACTGCCCTTCATCATCTTCACATTCCACCTACTCATCTTGCTACACCTTCCCTCGACCTTCGAGCCTTTGATGGTTCTATGCATCCCATAGTAGGTTCCATCATTCTGCCCATCCAAGTGGGTGCAAAAACCATGTCTACCTTATTCCATGTCATTGAAGGTGAGATGCAATACAATATCTTGCTTGGATATCCATGGATCCATGATATGCAATGTGTTCCATCTACCTTACACCATTGTCTCAAATACATTCATAATGGACTAGTCCATTGCATTCCCATCGATGGTGATCCTTTCAAATTTTATAACATCATAGATCTTCCACTAGGACCTTCATCATCCTCTACCCATCATCCACCCCTTCACACCCTAGGGGGCACCCCCCCCCCCCCCCCCCCTCATCCTTGCACCACCCATCGATGATGCGCACACATTCTTATGAATCCACTTCCAACATGCCATCATCCACTCCTAATAATCCTCCTACTTCATCCATACCTTTCTCTCCACCTTCTCTATGGCCTCCTACCCCTTCTCATCCATCCCCTTCTATAGATCCCCCTATTTCTTTCATACCTTTCTCTCCACCTTCTATGTGGCCTCCTACTCCATCCCATCCATCTTCCTCTATAGATCCTCCCATTCTCCCAACTCCTCATACACCCCCACTCTCATTATATCCTCGACCTTGATCTTTCACCTCACCTCGTAGCGAGACTCCTGGTCACCCCGCATCAAAGTTTCCACATGCTACTCATCCTATTCCTTCCACCATTATTGAATGCCATGATTGGAGTGAGCTACTCGTATTTATGCCCAACTCTTTCAATATCCTCATGACACCATACATGACTCCCAACTTTCTTCTTCTTCCTCTAATTCTGACTCACCCCATCATTCACCACCTCATACTTCACCACGAGTATCCATTTTCATGACCAATTCTAGTCTTGATGAATACAATATTCATGATGCTCATGTGCATCCTCCCATGATCCAATCCATCCATGACTTTGGTCACCCTTCTACCATAGTACTGACTATAGGTATAGTCATTCCACTTGGTCTACCTAACAATTGTACAAATTTCATTTATGTGGGCCTTGATTCATCAATCCCAATGATTGTGCCCCCACCACCACAATCTAGCTTTTGTGGCACTTTAGAGCACATGTCCAATCCAGAATTCACTTTATGCTACCTTCAACATTTTCATTGGTATGGTTTTGGCTTAGGATATTATGAATAGGGCTTACAGATACCTATTAACCCCTACATTCAACTACCTAAGGATAAATATGGTTTGGGTTATCACCCTACAAACATTCACTCGCTAGAAGATGAACTTCAAGACCTCACTCTTAATCCTTTAGCAATTCCTATGCACAATGAGCTTGAAATCGATGTTCCTAATGAATGTCCTTCCCCCCATTCCACCATCAACATACCATGTACATTCTTTCAAGAATCACCCCTTTTTGATGCCACATTTACTTACATCATTGATGATCTAGTCGATAGATTTGTTGCTCTCTCCCTCACCTCTCCTCATTTAGATCATACCATTCCACCTTCATCTCCATTACCTATACATTCATACATACCCTTGCGCAATCATCGATAGGTCCACCATTCTATGACTCACTCCCGCTCTCCACCCATGGTTTTACATCCTCCATTGAATCGAACATACCTTTCACATTCTTCTAAGTCTTCATCCCCATGATTTCCATCTTCCACAATCTTACCCACTTTCATTAATATGGTTTCTATCGATTTGTTCACCCCACTTCACTATGCCTCTCATCCAGATCGAGTGGATGCACCTAATCTAGACTTCATCAATTTTACTCACATATCACCTACGCCCTTATCACAATATTTCTTGTTATCACCACCCATGTTATGCATCAAAAATGCTCCCTCACCATCTACTCCACCTCACATCCCTTGGATTAACCATACAGATGTTTATCTGGATGATGAGTTTGACTTACCTAAGGCTATTGATGACCTCCATCTCATCCCCATTCTTGCTCAACTCCAAGATGGCTCCCACATGCTTGTGGAGGACACTATTGATGTTGACATTGGTGATGATCCCACCAACCCCCACATCATCAAACTCATCACCAACCTCTCCTTAGAGGAGCATACTCTTTTTACCTCCTTTCTTAAGGAGTACATCAAAGTCTTTGCATGGTCCTACATGGACATGCCCGAACTTGACCCATCATTAGTCATTCACAATATCACACTTGATGATGGTGCCAAGCCCATCAAACAAAAATTGTGATGCATGCATCCCACAATTGCATTAATGGTTAAATATAAACTCCAAAAGCTTCTTGATGTAGGATTCATACAACCAATCGATTACCCAAAATGGGTGTCCAACATGGTCCCAGTACCAAAGCCCACTAGGGATATCCATGTATGCACTAATTTTTAGGATTTAAACAAAGCTTATCCCAAGGATAATTTTCCACTCCCCAACATCGATACATTGGTTGATTCTATAGTAGGCCATGAAATGATATCTCTCATGGATGGATTTTTTAGCTACAACCAAATCAGGATCAACCCTACTGATCAACACAAGACTTCCTTTACGACCCCCTAGGGGAATTTTTGTTATAAGGTCATGCCCTTTGGCCTTAAGAATACTGGGGCAACCTACCAACACACTATGACATACATTTTCCATGACTATATGCATAATATTATGGAATATTATGTCGATGATCTCATTGCCAAATCTAAAAAGTGCTCCCAACATCTCGTAGACCTCCATCAAATCTTTGATCACCTCCTTGAACATAACGTGCGGTTAAACCCAAAGAAATGTGTCTTTGGTGTTACCTCAGGAAAGATCTTAGGATTCATCATTTCTCAATAGGGCATTGAAGTTGATCCCAACAAATTCAAAGCTATTCTCGAGATGCCTCCCCCTACAAATCTCAAGCAGCTATGCAACCTTGTAGGGAAAAATCCAAGTAATTCATCACTTCATCACCCAATTATCTGACAAATGTAAGCCATTTAACCACATTTTGCAAAAAGGGGTCACTTTCAAATGGGATTCTCATTACCAATAATATTTTGATGTAATTAAATCTTATCTCACTTCTCCACTAGTTCTATCTCCTCCACATCAGCAATGGTCATTCTTCCTATACATTTTTGCCATGGATTTTGCACTAGGAACACTATTGGCCCAGAAGAATATGCTCAACCAAGAGCAAGTTGTGTACTACATCAGTCACACCTTGGTCAATTATGAAATATGGTATGCTTACATGGAAAATCTATGCCTAGTTATCATCTTTGCTACACAAAATTTACACCATTATATGCTTAACCATACAACCTTTGTGATCGCTCACGATAACCCCCTATGGTACATGATGAATAAAAGTTATCATAACTCTCATACCACCAAATGGATCATGCTCCTTACCAAATTTGACCTCAAATTCATCTCTCAAAATTCCATTAAGGGGTAAGTGATTGCTGACCAACTCGTTGAGGCTCCATTACCTGATGATAAACCACTTCTCATTCAGCTTCTCGATGATTCTATTTTTCACATTACTAAAGTTGAAGAATATGTGGAACCAAAAACACTAATTGATCTAACATTATTCTTCGATGGCTCTCATTGTGCACATGTTGGGGGTGCTAAGATCATATTTTTCACACCTGATGGGGAACCACTCCCCTTCTCTTTTAAATTAAGTTTTCCTTGCACCAATAATAATGTCGAATACGAAGCTCTCATTCTCAGCTTAAAGCAAGCGCTTGCTATGCATATTAAACATCTTCAAATCTTTGGTGACTCTCTCCTTGTCATCAATCAAGTCAAGGAACTATGGCAATGTTGATGCCCTATACTTCAATAGTACAAGAAAATCGCTCAACATCTACTCACCTAACTCGAGTGGTATGATATTGATGCCACCCCATGCTCTTCCAATCATTTCACTAACACCATGGCTTCTCTAGGCTCTCTTGTACCACAAAATCCACTCTCTGACACAATGCATGTGTCCATTCATACCTTATCTCAATCTGCCATTTCACCCTTGCTCCCTTCCCATGATGATGGTGTCTATGTCATCCACGTCGAACCACATGATCCTTGGTTCTCTCAAATTAAGGATTACATCAAGTTAGGTTTTCTCCCTTGTGATTTACCACATGCTCACCAATGGGCATTTAAGAAAAGGGTAATTCACTACACACTATTGGGGGACATCCTCTACAAATGCAATCATGATGGCATCCTTCTGCATTGCCTCAAACCACATGAGGCTCAACGAGTGGTTCAAGAAACCCATGATGGAACTTGTGGTGGCCACTTCAGTGGCATGGCCATTACCAAGTGCATCTTACGCATGGGATACTATTGGCCCAAAATAGAGAGTGATTGTTGTGAGTATGTTAAATGATGTATCAAATATCAGCAACACGCCAATCTCACACACTTACCTTCACAAGCATTGCAACCTATCCAATCCATGTGGCCCTTATCGCAATGGGGTTTGGATCTTATTGGAAAAATTACACCTACTTCATCTAGCAACCACAAGTTCATCATTACCGCTACAGAATATTTCACAAAGTGGGTCGAAGCTATCCCACTTGTTCAAACCATAGGATCCAAAATCACTGTGTTCATCACTGAACACATCATATGCCAATTTGGAATCCCCTCTCAGATCATTTCTAACAATGGTACACCATTTAAAAATAAGAATATCCATGCATTGTGTGCCAAATTCAATATCCAACATAGTTTCTCTACCCCATACTACCCACAGGGTAATGGCCAAGCAGAAGCTACCAATAAAACCATATGTGCCATTCTTCACAAAATTGTTGTAGAGTCTCATCGTGATTGGCATAATCAAATGCCATTGGCATTATGGGCCTATCGAATGAGCATTCACACCTCGACTGGGGCAACACCATTCTCTCTGGTTTATGGCACTAAAGCCATTATGCCCCTAGAGCTCGAAATACCTTCATTACGCATATCCATGCAAGATTTCATCGATGATGATACTGCTCATCAAGCCAGATTCGACCAATTGACCCTCTTGGATGAATATCACATTCATGCCATCGAACACACTCACGTTTACCAAGACCATCTCTATCGTTCCTACAATAGTAAGGTACATCAATGGGAATTCTAGATTGGCGACTTGGTTCTTAAAGAGAACCAACAGATCACTAGCCAACCCCGCTAGCTTCATGACAAATTCACACCCAATTGGTTGGGTCCTTACATAATCACCCACAAGTTTGGTTTTGGGGCCTATCGATTGGCCAATCTCGAAGGTCTTGTAGAACCCGAGCCCATCAACATCATCCATCTCTATGCATTCAATGCCTAATTATTTTAGGTATAATTCACTAGTCATTGTACATACCATCGTGGTTATGTTGTATATATCATCTCGTTAGTGCACTCACTATGCATATTACACCAGACACACACTCTTCATTTTCTGTTACACAATAGAAAATTTTCTTTTCTGCTTTATTTTGATGTTGTTTATGCCTTTTGTGTTGCAGGTTCATTATCACTGGTTGCACCACCTTCGCATTCGGGACATAGACACACGTAGGAATTTTTGCAAGAGCATACATCAAGTCAGATTTTCATCATGACATACCTTCAACCCATTCTTGTGTCTATACACTCCTAGTCATGCAGGACTTCCCTACACTCCTTCCTTCACCAAATACCTTACCAAGACATACGGAGCCACCTGACTCTGTCCATGTTCACAATTCATCTCTCTCTTCCCACACTGACCATGACACTCCAACCCTTCCTCCTTCTCTTGACCATAGAGATTCACCTCTCTCTCCTCACTCCAATGATAGTAATACCACCATTTCCTCCTTTGCAGATGTGGGGGAACCTTCTCCCTCCTCTTACCCTAATAAGAGGAATCCATCCCCTCCCACCTTCATCGATGAGAGAGATCTGTACATGCCCACTTTTTTAGCTAAAAATACTTCTTTTATCTCCTTTCATCCCAACAAGGGGAACCCACCTAGTTTCTCCCACTCCTCGGTGTTACCTTTACCACTAGCCAATGGGATGTCACCCTATGACCAAGACCTTCACCAACATCTTTCTTGTACCACCCCTTTTCATACATACCCATCTCAGCATCATCACTCCCCACAACCATCATGAGCCCCACCTCTCCTCATGATACCTTCAGTCCCATTCCATGGTACTTACCTTTAGCACCCACCACCACCACATCACCATCACCCATATTCACCTCCTTCACCCTATCTATCTCCATATTTACACCCATATCCGACTTTACCCATCCTAGTGGGTTCCCATTCTCCTCCTGCTTTGATACCATCTCCTCCACCCATTGACCTCCAACACATTCTCTCCCAACTTGACAACCTTGAGTTACACTTAAGTCATTATCAATGTCATTCACCCACTTGTCATTCCATTATAGTTGATCCCCCATTACCCCCTTCCATACATGTCCCTCATCCTCACACATAAAATTCACCAAAGCCAAGGTCGATAGTCAACCCACTTCCACCTAACCCACCTCTCATATGATCATTGTATCCCACACCTTACATCTACCCATGCCTATCCTCTTAGAGCCTTTATCTCACACTTTTCACCAACTACTTCATGTGGGACTCCTAGTTCTACCTGAAGTCAAACCAAATGATCCACATCACCCGAAACCAAGAGGATACAATGAACATCAGTTCTATGTCTATCATCATCAACAAGGGCATGATATCAACAATTGCCACATTTTTGAATGCCTCATCCACAACATGGTGGATGGGAAAGATCCACCATATTTTGAGCATGTCACCTCTCCCACAGGACATCAGGGCATATTACCTCATCCAATGCCCTACTCCATGCCATCACTTGCATCATTTTCTTCCATACCCCACCACTTCCATCAGATACACAATCACACATCCTATCAAGACACTGGTCACATTACCACTACAACTAGTCATTCATAACCTATGCATCAACACTCTCCACATCCTTAGTCTAGCCCTCTATCTTCTTCCTCTTCCCCTTCCCTTCTTCTCTCTATTCTACACTATTGTATGGTCACGCTTTGAGCGGCTACATACCTTTGCTAATTTCCTTCTCATCTTCCCCCCCAAATTTCCCATATTTTTCTTTCTTTTCTTCTTCCTCCCTTCTCTATTTCTTTCATTCCTTCCAATCTACCTCATACAATTTTTGCTTTCATCCATCACCTCTTTTACCTATCACTCATATCGATAAGGCCAATCATACACATTCTCTCTTTGCATTCACCTTTTACATCTCACACACATCCCCCCATGCTAGGGCAACTGCATATAGTGTTCTTCCTTTTCTTTCACCTTCTTTTCGCATATTCACCTCATTCATGACATTTCTCACCCTCATTCCCTTTTAGTTTCATGCTTTCCTCTTGTTCATATTCTCCTACATACAAATTTCTTTTATGATGCTCCATTGCATATCCACGTGTATATCCATTGCATCCACATCCATATTTATACATTTTCATTGTAGAAATGCATTCATGATGGATTAAAACACACACTTGTTAGCATCACCATTTTGATGTCCACTCCCCTTTTTAGGATTTTGGATTGTATGGAGTTTTGCATGATTTGACCATTCACAAGTTAAGCCAATCAAACATCACCTCTAGTTGACAAGTTCTCATGCTTCTCATAGCTTCCCTTGGTTGGTTTGATTTCTTTCATGGACCACTCACACATTTCACATTTTAAGCAAATTTTGGGTATAGGGAGGATAACACCTTGCGAAAGCTTTGTCATTTCCTGCTCACCCTATCACTTGCATGATCAACATAAACCTAGGGATAAACAAAGGGACAAGCACAAGCAACTATCAAAATTGGGAAAAAACAAAAGGCAATGCCCACGCAAAAAAAAGTTTTACAAAAAGAGCATCACAAATAGAGAATCAAATTTTAAGGGGTAGAAAACAAAAGTAAAATCCTTTATATTTCATTTCACGTGCTTACATCCAGGAGGTACTCAGGTCCAACATAACATCATGGGGTCATTCCCATCACTAGAAATATGTTTCAAGAGTCTGCCTAGCAGTGGGGTAAACCTTACAAGTGGTATAGATGAGCTAGAAAATGTGGCTAGACTTACAATGGGTTCATCCAACCTTTTCTCAAAATGGATAAATGAACATCACTCATCACACACACTGGTCCATGATCGACTTCCATTCAGTCAAGATAGTTATGAGTTTTTGTTGAAACTTGTTTAATTTTTCATGGGGTTTGATTGCTACAACTATGATCATCAAATTTACTACAAAAAGCTCCTTTGCCATCTTACATCTTTGAGATAACAAAACGGATCACATTTCAATTGGTTTTGTAATGATACAAGTGCCTCCTTCATTGAGGATATCCACTCACATGTACATTCCTTTGACCATGGATTCATCATACACATACATGCATTTCATCCATATTATGCACTTCATCTACATATTAGTCATTTCATTTGATTCTCATGCATTCTCTACTCTACATCCGATCAGATTCATCCATCTACATTGCATCATTTTTTATTACTCTTAATCTACAATGATATCATTTCTCATATGCATTCATACCTACTACTACATGCCTACATATTCTCCCATATTACATTCACTTACATCTACCATATTTTACATCATACATACACATAATCCTACGCTATTCATTCATCCACACAAATCATAACACATGTATATAAGGCCACAAAAAAAAAAATATATATATATATATATATCATGTCATCAATGCCCTTAGGCTACAAAATCATGTGTACATAACATACATATGTGGTTGGCCACCTAGCCACCACCTAAATCAATAACACCAACAAGACATCTCATCCTTGCTACCCACTGGGAGTCTCCCCACTCTCCTCATGTCATCGATGTCACCTCTACTCTCCACTCCTCGACTACCCTACTCGACTCTAGGGCACCCCCATCACTTGTGAGGCTACTAGCACCACCATCCTCTACTCTCCTAACACCACAGAAGGGATACTCCATTGACTCTACCATGAGTGTGTATGATATCACAATGTTGATCTCAATCATGACCCTGTATACTCTAGGATACCATGGCCATACTATATAAATTGAGCCTTGCATTGTGCCCTCATCGATGCCTCCTCTACATACATCCCAACCAAATCGATGTTTTCTCACCACAAACAATCTACCTCATATCGTAAGCCTATCACCTCGACCTTGGCCTACTCACCTACTATCCTCAATCCCTTTACCTCCTATTGTTCCTACAAAATTCTCTCGATCTCATCTCATATGTGTGCTATCTCATCCTCTATAGCTCGTACCACACTTAAATCTACTTACACATCCTATGCTCATTGAATACTCTCATGTAGCACTACAATATTTGCTCTTACCTTCTCCTCTATAGCCATAGTCTCTTATACCTAGTGCTACAGTTGTACCACACTCTCAGCATGACTCACCAACTTAGATACAAGTTGTGCCCTCACCTCATCATGCTCTCCCCTTAATATATCCCTCTATGTACATACACCTCTCTCATGGCCACCTCCACCTAGTTATCCCAATCCCTCACTTTTGCCTCACCTCATCATGCTCCCCTTAATATATCCCTCTCTATGGCCAGCTATCCCACCTCTCTCATGGCTACCACTAACCTCTCATCTACCCTCTACCTCTCCTCCACAAATGTCACTCTATTAACAACCCACTCTATCTCACACTCGATCAACTTCCCCTCCAACTCTCACACTATCTCCCATAATAGCATAACCTCATCATAAGCATCTAACACATCCTAGAAATCAATCATCACATCCACATCAAGCATAGATCCCCCTCTCTCCTCCTCCATCAACATGACCCCATCTAGTGGTTGGCCCTCACCACCCTCCTATCACTTGGGTGACCTAACTCTAGGAGATCCTATTACATCATCTAACATCAATCCCACCCTCTCCTCCTCCATTGATACAACCTCATCCAATGGCTAGCCCTCACCACCCTCATATCTCTTGAATGAGCTAACTCTAGGAGATCCTACCACATCATCCCAACATCACCTCCTTCATTAGAGAGGCTCCTCTACCTCCTACTTTTGGATTAGGTACAAATCCTATAGGTACCTCTCCTCTTGGTGCTTGTACATCAGCTACAAATAATCCTCCCACTAGATCCACCCATCAATCAACTACTCCAAATCTTGGTTACCACCTCTATATTGCCCACCATATATCATAATATGGAGTCATACCCACATCATCCACATCAAGGATAGCCATATACAGATCTCTAGACACATCCAAGGGAGGCACTATAGGTCATACTCCATGATCTCCATCTCTCCTTCATATCACAATAGGTGGATCTGGTCATCCTTATCATAACCCAAACTGATGCATCACCCTACTAAAAGGGAAGTACTCCACCTATCATTGATACCACCCCACTACCCATCTACCTCAATGGATATTACCCAAATTCTCCTCATCCTCATCCCATACAAACATACCCCTCCAGTATCTCCACCTAATATGCTCAGATACTAGCTCATCAAGCATCCCTCACCAAAATAGACCATCTCCCTCATGCCCTCACCACACTCGCATCTCCATATTAGTGCACCACCTCAAGGCATATGGTATAAAATCACCCATCAACTCATGCACCTTATAAGGCAATCTCATGGGATGCTCAATCATGATATGCTCCCACGCCCACACCTATAGTAACAGGCTAAAGCTCAATCTAGATCGCCCTGCCCTCACAATCTCATACAACTCTTTGTATACCTGTGCTAGAAATGCAGGTGCCCATGCAAATACCACCCCCTGCTCTACCATATCACATACAATGCCCATCATATTCCAGGGGAATTTCACCCTTGAACTATCTAGTAGAGCATAACTCACTATCAACAACATCACCATGCAATGTCGATTGGGCAACATCTTGCCCTTCAAATACTGCTCATAATCCACCCCCTTCTCATACTATACCTCTCATCCACCTAGCACCAAATATCTGCTGCAATATCTCCTCACATGCACCATCTGCTACCGCTCTCACCATGATATCCTCTATAGGCAATCGATAAATCTGGTATATGTCCTCCAACATGATCATCATCTCCCCTGTTGGGAGATGGAATATGTTCCTATCTAGATCCCACCTCTCACACAAGGCTGATATATAGGCTCTATTTGTATGCACACTATGCAAATTCCATAGGTCCACACTTCCACCAATGCACCTCTCAAAGTCCGCATGCGATGATGCAACTCAATCTTCCTCACCTGCATTCATTCCCACATATGTACACAAATTCATCATCAATTTCACATGTACACAAATTCATCATCAGTTTCACATATACACAAGTTCATCATCAAATTTAAATGTAAACATTCATCACATGCATATATCCTTCAGTCCAAAAAAAGGTTCACACACTACCGCACAAATCTAGTTTGCACCCACATGTGCAAACCTTTTTCACACACTATTGCATGAACCTTCCATGGAGGGTATTTTTGAATACCCATTATACCCATTTATGGTGAAAATTTTCTCAAAATTCAAAAACAAACACACCAAACATGCACAAACAAGTAGTCAACCCTCACAAACATGTAATACAAGACACAAGTCAACATTGCAATCCAACAGTCAAAAGGAAAAATAAATGCCATATTTGGATACCCATTTGGCCATTTTCACACTTTGTGCACACATTTTAGTCAAACAACACATGCAAACACACATTCACACTCATACATGCATTTTCATACTTTTTAAAATTTACGTAAATCAAATAGCTAGGGTTTTCATGCACTTACCGATGGTACACCACCACTACCACTCATGCTAGCTCATCCACTCACCATATCTTGGTCTAAAATTAAAAATTTTAATAGTTCTCTAATTCATAACTTCTCTCTCACTCCTATCCTCCAAAATTCGTGCAGCACAAATGATGCTCACGCATGCAAAAAATGATTTTATTCAGCAATTTTTGTGGTTTCACGTGCACATGTGCAAATATGGTTCATGTCCACATGTGTGAACCTAGTTCGTGTCCACACGTGTGAACCAAATATTTCTAATTCATCCTCCTTTTTTTTTAATTTTTTAAATTTGTTTCAGCTTCCATCACTGTGTTCATCATTTTTATACCTTTTTTATCATCATCTTCTTTCAATCAACTCACCACCACTTTTTATCTACTCCATTACCGATTCATCACTTGAGGGGGTATTCATACAACAAAACAAAAAATGCTTTGCACATGATCAAACAACCAAACATCCAATCATGGGTATTACATCTACCTAAGAAATTTTTTGCTAAAGATTATCTCAACATAAATCCAATCCAAATCAAACATTTGCTAAGCCACGAATGCCATACACCTAACAAACATCTCTCAACTCTAGTCTTTAGAGTGGAACATGTAAGACCACTTTCTGAATGCTACACCTGATACTCCCTCATCTCATGGATTTAATGGTTTAACAAATATCATCACATGCTCATCAATCAATCAAAAGAAAAAATTTGAAAAGGCATTTGTTCTATCCATAATTGGAGCATCTCGCATTGATCACAAAACAAAGCAATCTTAAGTTTTCCCTCAAAAGCAACTAGTACCATGCTGCAAAGTGTTGTACTCAATCGCAAATCACCTTTTTTATCCATACGTCTCTCTCATAATCATCCACAGTCATCCACTCACAAATCCTTTGTCCCCCCATCGCTTCACCATTCCTTTTTCATCAAGTTTTTGTACTAGATCATGTTTTACACAACATAGTACAAAAAGGGGTAAATGTAGACACCAAAAAGTTGCACATTTCTCCTTCTACACCATTATAACCAATCAATTTGTAAAACCCTCAAAAATTGCATAAATTAACTTTAAAATGACATTCATCACTCATCATTCTAAGCCCCTTGGGCTATCTTAGCCCTTTCCTACGCCTAATCATGGTCCCCATGTGACCACCTTCAAACATTCAACCCTGGTCAACCTTCACCATGGTTAGAAAGCACTTTATCATTAATAAATGTTAAATTCATGTTTAATTAGCACTAAACTCTAATTAAACCCTAACCTATCACCTCATCCTCCTAACCTAGGGCTAACCTAGCTAAGGTTCATAATTAACCTAAGACTCACACATGTGTGCACCCTTATCCTAATGGATATTTGTTGCTCACACATGTGTGCACACACTCACCAAAAAGGGATATTTTAAATATCCTCCTTCAAGCATGTGGAGAGATGAGTCATCCTCCATCTCATCCTCACACATGTGTGAGGGATTCCTTCACACAAGTAGCCACATGTGCCACAAGCCACCTCATAGGGGACACCTCACCCCCTAACCTTGGCCAAACTCTATAAATAGATGGTCATTTTCACCATGAAAACTATCTTTCTATTTTGGTTTACTTACCAAAACTTTACTGAAATCACTCGAGACTATTCTTTGTCATCACACACATCATACATCAAGCAATAGTACCAGGACATTTTCAGAATAAAAATCTATAGAAGCTATTGACAATAGTCTGGTTCACATAGTACCATGCGAACCCGAGCCAGATTTTCACACACTGCCATGCGAACCTAGTCTACAGTAGCAATCAAGCTACAAATCAGGTAAGTATCTTTTCTTGATAGTTTTTGCAACTTTATTTTTAGTTTTTATCATGTTTTAGCTTCATTTTAGCATCATTTTGTCTTCATAAACATGGGATCTGATCAATGACAGGTCCCCAAATGCACTAACACCTTTTTGCAGGCCCAAATAGGTACAAAGGACATATTCAAGCACCCAAGTGATGGCTCACATGCAAGAAGCCCATCTACACTGAGGGACACTGGAAGACATCAATGAATGCATCACATTCACATTGAGAAAAGAGGAAAACCTTTCTTGAGAGAAGCTCATGTTGTAACCCCTTTAAAATCAATAAAAAGCATTCAACTATATTTCATTTTTTTGAAATGGTGACTTTTGTGTGTTACATTTTTGACTCATGCTTAAACATAATTTTTTTCTCATAGATTCTACCTATTTATGGCTACTTAGGTTTCAATCGTAACCATTGAAAATGTTGATGAAGTAACTTAGTCATCCATCTCTCAATCTCAACCATCAAATATGCTTTATAAAAATAAAATTATGGTTGTCCATGCACTTGGAAGAATTCTCCATCTAATATTTTATCTTTTACTTATATCAATCATATCTATTCTACATTTATTAGGTTTTCGATCTTAGTAATTGGAACTCATATATGTTCACTTACTGCATGCTTTAATTTCTAGTTGAATCCTTTCTATCCCCTATACTTCAAGTTTTTATCTAGATCATTGATTTCCTTATATACCATAACACCATATTTTAACTATCTTCTTGACTTATGATAATTTTATTTAATCTTAGCCATTGAATGAAATCCTTTAACAACCATAAAACATTTATTAAATTTTGGATGATTAATATTTAGCCAAATATATTTAAATAATGTTGACCATTGATCAAAATCCTAAGATGAACACAATCTATTGATTGTTATTTTAGCTTTTCCATGTTTGTCAAGCCAATTGGTTTTTCCAATTTGCTAATTTTTCTATGACTCATGGTCGTAGATTTCACTTTATTGGAAAATGTGGGCCATCAATTTATCCTTTGATTTGATCAACGATCTTTATCTATTCATATGACTTGATCTAGATTATGGGTTTTCTTCAGGAGTATTACGATTTATCTATTTGTTTTTTACTTTTCAAGAACTTGTCAAAATAATCATTGGCTAGATTGAATGGACTAATCAGATTCATTGATTTGGGTCTTATGAAGCAATGTAGACCATCCATTTATACAAGGCTTAATATGCATTTTTTTCTAAGAGATGTGGGCCACATGTTCTCCTTATGGAGGTAAAACAATTTTGTCATTATTTATTAGTCAATGTGCACTGTTGAAATTTTGACAATAGGGTCATTTGGTCCACACATCTTTTGACAAATATAATAGCATGGATCATTTATCATATGATATTCAAAAAATGCAAGTCATAGATCTATTCTAACTGGTTGGTCAAATTGTAGAAGACTTGTTATTAAAGGGGCCTCAAGTTCAAATCTGTGTACCATAGATCTCCTTGCAAATTGATGTGAGTCATGGATTTCCTCTTGAGTCATGCATGCAATAAGATTGAATGTTTTTTGTGATCATGATTAATAAGACAAATAGATATCCTCAATGCATGTGGTTCATTTATTTTTTTGTAAAAACTCGATGAATGTAGAGCATCCATTTTTAGTCAAAGAAAATATTGGACTTTCTAAGGTAGGAACAAATTAGTTGCCAATATTAATTGATGATATGATGATGAAGGTAGATTGTTCATTTTATTTTAATAGAGAATATGAAGTGGGGGATCTTTAATGGATATTTAATGTCTAAGATTTATTGGGTTAAGCTAGGTTATTGCAGATTGTAGGCTTCGATGGAATCTAGAAGATCTATAAATAGGGATACCTTCTTTGACGAGTCAATGGGTGCAAATAATATCTTAAGACTCAAATTGATTGAATACACATGGGTTGATGTGGTCCATTGGTAGTGTGCGTAAGAAGTTTTATCTAGGAAGAAAATCTCACTTTTCTAATTATCTTGGCATCCAAAAACTTCTAAACTTCTTTCTACATAACTAGATGCAAGGTAGGGTTAAAATTTATTTGTTTTAGCCTAAATGTTCTGGCATATTCCTTAAGGGGAATTATGTGAGTCATAACTTTAGTATTAAATGTTATTAAATCCTCATAAATCTAGGTAAAAACATCTTTATTTTTCTTTATAAAACTAATAGATTGTTGTCTTTCTTTTACTGGCAAAGCCTTGTTAATATTGATCATCTTAGGCTCCTATTGTTTCAATATTTACATCTTTTGGTTCAAATTGTTGAAAGAGTGGCTTGTAGGCTCTATCAAAATCATCAACAAAATCTCTAAATATATTAATCCTCTAGGGATTCTATTTGTTTTTAACTTTATGACTTCAATAAGTTATCCAATAATATCTTATTTTTTTCTCATCTTGCTCATCACATATAATATCATAAAACTAATTTTGAAGAGTCATGAAGTCATTGATATGTACATCATCCTAAAAAACTTATAAATAAATAAAAATATCTAGAACAAAATGCTTATAGATAGATATAGTGAAAAACATATCCATATATGCAATATCTATCTTTGTACAATTCGGCACAAGAAGTGTTTACTACTAACAAGTTGGCTATATGATTTTGTTCTCTGTGTATGTACTATAAATTGAATGCTTTGAATATATTTCATTAAGCACAACCAATTTATATTGTTTTAATATGGGATGTTTAGTCTGATATTTACCTTTTATTTGTTGTATTATGAGCTCTACATCTCCATTGACTATCAAATAATTAATACCAACTCTTTATTTTTTTTGAGTCTTAATAATAGAGTCTAGTATTCTGCAACATTATTTGTACATGGAAATTCATTTCTGTATGGGATACCGATATAGTTTCCATTTATATCTATAAAATTCACTCCAACTCTAGCCCCAATATGTGATTTTACACCATCAAAAGACATAGCCCATAATTTATTGGGTCAAAATCCTATCATATTTAGCATCAAATTTTGCTTTTAATTTTGGATATAAAGTTTTAGCATCATGGAATTCTATCAATAAAGGTGAGTGCTAGTTAGAATAGACTTCCATATCCTTCTCTTCAACAAACTTTACAAGGTTGACCATACTATCATCAAATTTCTTCAATTCAATAGAGTATTTGTTAAAAGGTTCCCTCCTCAAGGTAGCATTTTATTTTCCTTGTAAATAGATGGTTGTGTAATACCATTCTAATTGGATTGAACCTCCCAACTATTCATCCCAATGTCTACCCAGCAATAGAGAGAATAAAGGGTCTACGTATACAACTGTAACATCCATGACTATACCTTTCTTAGGATATTGGTTCAAATAAACAAGTAATCTAGTTATGACACCTACACATGGCACTTGTCTACTATTCATAAAAAAAATTGGGGGGTATTATTTTATACATATTAATCCAAACTAATTAGCTACCTATTTTAGAATTACATTATGTGAACACCACTATCAAACATGCAATTATGATAACATATTGATCACCAAAATCTGAAGTATACTTCAAAGATATATAAAATGACCTCACCGAATATGGGCATCTAACTTCATGACTTTTTGAACTTAAGGAACTATAAGTATGTTCTTCTGACTGGGAAATTAACACAAAAGCCTTATATACTTAATATATATACATAGGAACGCTCATTAATTCTCCAAAGGTAATATTAACTTTTTGCTTTGCAATATTTAATCCAACATCAAATTCATATTTCTTGATATCTATTATTTTCCTAGATTTTGTTTCAACACTTCATCCTATTATTTCGAAATATCTTTTTGAATCTTAGTATCTTCAGGAACGACTTGGTATTTTTTATCATTTAATTTTTTTGCATTTTTTCTTTAGTGATAAATTTATTTTGACTACTTTGTCCTCCATTTCCAGTTGTGGATATTTTATCAACTTTGTCTCCTATTATCCTATTTCTCAAATTGATGACATGAATTTTGTATAGTTCTTCAATATATTTTGTTGTGGATGCAAGTTTACCCTAATTAATTCTTTCAAACCTTGTTTCTGGTGACCTCTACATAATATCTACATTCTCAAGTACTAGAGCTCTTTGTTGATGTTTTGTAGCATATTGATCCATCTCTTTTTCAAATTGTAATTCTCTAGTTTCATCTTCTTGATTCCAATATAAGTTGACCCTAATGTCATCTTTAAACTCTTCTTCTAGATCAATGTTAGAATGTAGACTTAGGTAAATACCACAATCAATAAAATTATGAGGAGCATCACAAGAAGAACAATAAAAGGGAAACTTTGAAGCTACATTAGTAGTTTTTTAGGATCCTACATCCTAACATTATTATTTAATATTACTAATCATTTAATTATTATATTATTAATTCATAGCATGAATCGTCAAGTCTCTTCACCAACATAGCTTTAGGATAGATATAAATTTAGGAATGAGCAAAGAACTTAGGGCATCAGAGAAGAAGAATAATTTATTAATTAAATTTAAGGAGGGAGCCCCCTATAAGTGGCCTACGATTCCAAGGGAGCCCCCTTTAAAGTGGCATGTGATTCCTTTATTTATATTAATTTATTTATTAAATTTAAAATAAGATATTTGGGGTCTTCACATAGATGGAGTGGGGTTGGGGATAGCATCTAAGTCTTATTTCTTTTTCCAATTATTGACACCATTCCTATTTTATCCTTTGAACCATTGTTATTCCAATTTTTGCTGATGTTTATTCTAAAAGGTGTCTATTATCACCATGAGGTTTTGAAGACTCAAGATTTTTATTTTTCTATTCTGGCTAATTTGTTGTTCATGGTATTGAACATTTTAGATATTGAACTTAGTTGACTAGTTCAATCTATCTTCTTAAGCATAGTGAACCCTACTTTTTTAGGTTTCCTCTCAAGTAGATTAATCTCCAAAAAATATGGTTTGATATTTCGACTGCCAATCATATTCCTTTCTATTTGAATAGCTTTATCCATGCACTCATAAATGGTGTTTACTTATTCTTGCCTTAACTCATAATTGAATTCTCCAAGGAAAACATTTTTATAAAAGCAAATGGACTGGCTATCATTAGGTCTCAAACCAACAAGAATCCTATTTTTGACTTTAATAAACCTTTTAGTGAAATTTTCTATTGAATAATTTTATTTCTTTTTTTGTTCATTTTTATTTTCTCCATATTTTCTAAGAAATGCTTGTTCCATGGCTTGAAAATTAGTGATGGATCCATTCTAAAGTCCATTAAACCAATAATGGACATGTTTCTCGAAGGTCTAAAAGAACAACCAAAAGACTACATATTATTCATCCACTTCTAGATTACCAATTTCATTGAAGAAATCCTTGAGATGATCTTCACCAGTTACAACGGTATTACCTTCGAATTTGGGTCAGCATTTACAAGCTTTACTAGGGTGAATATTTAGATTTTGAGATAATACAAAAGATCTATATCTATTAGCCCTCCACTGATTAAAATTTTGGTAATGGTTGGGATTAGCATTAGGAGCTGCCATATTTGCTACTAGGGTGCTAGAAATAGGGGCCAGGGAAGAACTAATTCTAGGACTAGTACTAGAAGATATTTGAATTAAATTTGGACTAAAAATGCTAAACAATACAAATGGATTTCTATGATTTTTAAAAAATACCTCTCCTAGTTCTTTCTTTTAGATTTAAATTTTGGGTATGATCAAGTCAGATTCATTAGAATATATGTGCAAGAAAGAACATAATCACTCACTAGCCAAGATTGCTTAACTTAGTATATCTTAATTCTCATGAATTTCAATTCAAGGGATAAAGGTAATTATGGTTTTAAAATGACAAGAAAACACTAATGACTAAAAATCCATGATCCTTGATTTTCGAATTTTAAAAATTTAAAACACGAAAGAAAATATGAAAAAAATTTAAAAAAAAAATTAAATTTTCTAGCATCATTGTATTTTTATTCCTCAATAATGATGCTAAAAATTGTTGGTTGACTATTGTTACTACAATATATTCAAACAATGACAACAAGCCCTTGAATCCTTGGCAATCAGAATTTAACTCCCCGACAACGATGCCAAAAATTATTGGAGAAATGTTTTGTCCCTCAAAGATTGTCACACCACATTATTTTTTGAATCCAATCAACATTGTGGACTCTGGTGGATCCACCTCTTTAACTTAGGAAAGAATTATATGATGACTTATGATAGACCAAGTTAGGTAAGGAAACCCTAAATGGAGCTTATACTATAATTCAATTGTACTCAACTAGATAACAAAATAATTATTCATTATTTGACCAAGATCTACAAAACCCATTAATTAAAACCCTATTAGTAGATTGGTGCCTTGTCCATTATCAATCATAGCAAAGCTTTAAATAGTTAAATGAAATAGAAAGAAAGGAAAAGAAAAATTGGGTTAATTATATTCATTCAAATGATGTAATAGACATGATTAATTAGCCAATGAGAGAATCACCATTTACACATTCAGATAATGAAATAATGAAATTTGAAATAAATACACAATTGAGACAAATAAATACCCAAAGGAGGAAGTAGGATTTGTATTAATATTCAAAATATTGTTACAATTAGAGTCTAGTGAAATGCTCTAGATCTCATTCATCCAATACAAAGAAATTCTTGGTTCAAATGATGTAACAAATAACTTCAGCTCTTTGTTCTAATATAGTAACAAAGAACCTCATAACTTCTGCTCTAGTCATTGAAAATGATCTCAACAAGTTGGTTACTTCCTTAACAAGACTTCCACAAATAAGAGGGATAATGAGGGATGGATATGGAATACAATACACAAAAGAAGATACAAATAATAAGACAAGGACACATAGGAATACCTTTGGTGAAAAAGGCTATACAAAACTTGATATCATCTTTGGCTGATGCAACTTGTATTTATAATTTGAATCTGCCATGTTCTGCTACAACTAGATCCATATAGTCCTTCCATCTAGTTGCATCTACACCAATTATCATGCTCATGGTTTACAATTGAATTACAATTGTCCTAAGTTATCTCTTCTAGAATTTTACACTTGAAACCTTTTGATTGTTAGATTTTCTAGTAGGCTATAGTTGTGTTAAATATAGAACTTAGATCTTATCCCTCTATCATTGTGTCTTTTCTGGTAGTAGGCTATTAGCTCAATTTCTAGTTTTGTGATGCTTTAGCAGATTTGTGGTCCTTATTAATTTTATAATTTTAAAAAATCGCTTTCTTATCTTTGTAGCATGATACAAAATTTGACCTCTATGTTTGATGTCTCTATGATAGCCTTATTTTAATTTTAGAAATTTAGGAGGGGAGAGAGAATGAAGTGTAAATTGAAGGGAATTAGGGATCATATTGAAAGCACGAGGATACGGAAACAAAAAAGGAAAAACTCCAAGTATGATGCAAAAACGGAACTAAACTTAATGCTATGAATTAAAAAATGCATAAAATGGAGGAAGCATAAAAAAATTGAAACCCAAATGAAACAAAATGTCCTTTTCTTTTATTGATGTATTTCACAATTCGGTTACAATTCGCCTCCTCCCTTTTCAGGGGCGAGGAGCGTTAAACTCGTCTCTTGGTTACATCCATGGATAGCCATCCCTCTTCTGCGTGCCCACATGTAAGATGGGTGGACCAAAATGTCGCCGCCTCTTGTGTATACGAGTGTCGATTCCTTGCTGCTCCTCCAATGTCCAGACCCTGTATTCAAGGAACAATAAAAAGTCAGTAGCACCTGCGGATAAAACAAAGCATGCAATCCCCAAGCCTACTATAAGCGAATGAGAAAATGAATTAAACTATGACTAAAATGTATCCAAATGATCTAAAATTTTTATAGGGACATAGAAACATCACCAAGAAGGCATTGCAAAAAGAACAGTCAAGAAATTCCTCATCGATTTGAATTCGCTCTGGGGCAGGATGAATTTACATGTAACAAAACGCCGAAAAGGTACTATCCCAAATGTCCTACCTAGAAAGCTCAAAAAGACCTACAAACTTGGGGTTAGCTAATTGGGGGTATTTTTGTAAGACCCAGATGGTCAGAGTTTCCCAATTTGGCCTCCATTAACAGGAATTTGATGATGCTACCTGCAAGTTAGTAAAGACAAGAAAATGATAAAACATGATAAGATTTGCTCAAAACATTACAAAATCAAAATTGTAAACTATCTAAGCGGCATGAGATGAAATGCAAGATAAAAATGATAGAAATAAAAATCTTCCATAGATTCCTAATCGTTCCTAAAATGGACGATTAGACTTCCAACAGTACGGGGGCGCCCGGGCAGGCCACCCACCATTGGGACCTAATTTCGGCACCAATCCACTTGGGACAGGTCCAAAATCTCTTGTAAAGTGTTATCAGCAAATTGGGTGGTATTCTACGGCCAAATGTTGGGTTTTGGGCTCAATATTGGACCTTCCAATGATCACCCAAAGGCCTCCTCTCTAAAAGAGATCACGGATGTGAAAGGCACAAATCAACTAAGAATTAATGGGGAAATAAAATGGCAACACTTTGTTGCTTAAAATGCTCCCTCTCCTCTCTCTTGGGGTGAAGAAACTAATTTATAGACTTGGAGGTCTCTTGAATTGGGCATGTAGAGGCGCCACTTGGCAATCATGCCTTCCTAGGAGGGAGGAGATTCCTCCCTGAATAGGGACTTCATGACTGCCCTTGTAATAGCCTCCAATGCTAGAAAACGCTCACCCACACTCCCATGTAATGAAGGAAGCGTTAAGTGGCGGATCTGAGCTACCGTTTGCCAAGATTTGACTTTTTGCCCGTCAAACCTGCAATCTGCCCCACCCAGGAGTGGATTGTGAATTCGTCCCTGGGTGGGGCGAATCCCAGTTTGAATTCGTCCCTGGGTGGAACGGATATTGAGCAAAGTTCCTGAAGGTACCAAAATGATTTTTGACCTTCCAAAATTGTTTTGAGAGTGGTTAGGACCACTGTTTAACCTCTGGGGGCTGCCCTTGTGGTTGTGTGTGTCAATGCAATCAGTGTTTGTAGTCACATAATCAGATTGGTGTTGTTTTTGTGTCTACAGATGCCCCTTTTTGGGATGTGTTGTGCAAGGCGTAGCGTCTAGCAAAAATAGATAACCAAAGTAGTAATGATTAGGGTTTCTAGTAGCCTAACCAAATTTTGATGCCCTACGTATGGAAAGGTCATGCATTCTTGAATCCTTGCTTCTGACAAGCGAAGGAACTCAGTTCAAGTGTTAACCTTTTTCGGTGAGGTGTTACTTGAGCTTGGACATTGATCAATCATGAATATGCAAAGGGCGCAACCTTTTGTCTATGGGAACCTTGAGTTCATGATTCACGAATGCCAAGTGTTTGATCAGTTTGTGATTATTGCTTGTTTGCTGCCCCAAGCAGGGGTGTGATTGTCTTTGCCAATGATTCTTTGAATGCATGTTGTTTCCATGATTGGGTGTGTATTTGTTGATTGGTGACTTAGTGTGACTACCCCCTCAAGCGACGAATCGATGAGGGAATGAACTGCATGAGAAAAGCGACGAGTCACTTGACCCAAGATGACTTGTGTAAGGGTGCCTTTAGAGATTTATCTTTGAATGTGTGTGCAGTTTTCCAACATTTTGACCTATTTTTGGTGGGTGTGAACCCTTTTGGTGACGCTTTTCGGGGCTGAAATTGGCAAAAATTCATCTTCCCGTGGGGCGGTCCAGCCATGGTGGCCTTCTTAGGGAGTAGGATAGTGACAATTTGTAATCCCAATGTATGTTTTGGATGCCAAGAATTTTAGGCATGAAGGCGCCTTCGTTCGGCAACTCTATTACTATTTTTGGGTGGGTTTTGACCCTTTTTGCGATGTCGCGTGGGGATGAAATTCTTGAAGATCCATCTTCCCGTGGAGTAGTCCGGCTATGGTAGCCTTCTTAGGGAGTATTATAGTGAGTATTTGTGACCCCAACATCGGTTTTGCATTCCTGAAATGTCAAGTGAAAAAGCACCTGCATTGGACAATTTTATTGTTGTTTTTTGTGAATTTTTATGCATTTTTTTGCTGTTTTTGAAATTTGTGTACTGAATTCATCCCAGGGTGGGATGAATTCCTATGTAGTATTCATTCCAAGGTGGAACAAGCACTAACCAGAGCACTCATTCCAGGGAGGAACGATTACAGGCTCAAAAATCCTATTTAAAGGCCAAAACTAGGTTTTGGGCTCATTTGCACTTTTCTTTTTTTGGCGATTTGGAGCTCTGGAGAGGAGGAGGTTAGTTCTGCAAAGTGAAGCACTGCCAAATTTATCTTAACATCATGAGTGCATGAACCGGATCGAGCAGCGGAGCCGAAGCGAGACGATCCTCCCAGTTATTGTAAAACAAAACAAAATTGAAACTCAGCTAAAAATGTACGCTAATCCTAATCTTGTTTTATTATTTTTTGGGGTTAATTTATCAGTGAAGAGTTAAAAAACCTAGGTTGACAAATTAATTTTACTATTTTTGTTGTTTTTCACTTAATTAAGTTTTTGAATTTTGTTTTTTTGGTTTAATTTATCAATTTAAAGTTAAAAACGTTAGGCTGACAAATTAATTTTGTTGTATTTTGATTTTTTTGAGTTGTGCATTGTTTGATGTAGTGTTGTATATTCATGTTGTTGTTTATGCAGTTTTTTCATGAGTTTTAATGTTTTTGTGTGGTTTTCTTTTGCAGGTTGTGAAGAGCCAATATCGTGTGCCTACTGCTTTTGCTGAAGCACGGGAGGTGCTAACTGTGGCTGACTAGGAGTGGCTTGACACCCTTAGGATCAAGCAGGTGGCTCAGCTGGAGCCAGTGGTCGGGGATCGGGCTTATCTGATGGCCTTGATGAACCTGTGGGATCCCCAGACCAACACCTTCCATATCCCAATAGGGGAGATGATAGTGACCCTGGAGGATGTCTATTAGATTCTTCAGATTTTGATAGATGGACTGTCGATCAGGACGACGTCATGGGATCAGTGGACAGTAGTGTTGACATGCTTCTTTGGGCATGGGGAGGAGTTGGGTGTGGAGTGCCCAGTGGAGAAGGCAGAGGGCGACTTCCATATTGGGGGTATATTAGTGTGATGGTGGCTTGAGAGGGGTGTGTTAGGAGTGAGGCACGCAGTACTGATGGGCCTCATCTCTAACATGCTGCTACCTAACTCGTCAGGTGTGAGGTTCCTATGGAACCTGTTGGATGTTGTCTGTCAGTTGGTGGAGTGCCCGATGGAGTCACCACTAATCATGAGGTGGGGACAAAAGCTGCTAACATAGCTCTATGGGGAGATGTACGAGGTCCGCTATCAGAGGCGAAAGGGGATTAGTTGTAGTTGTCTATTGCAGAGTTGGGCTTTAGTAGCACATAGCGATGGAGAGGCTTATTGGGTTGCCATGGATGACTCGAGCGGAGATGATGGATAAGGACATAGGTTATGCGGCTCTATGGCGGTGGTCTGAGGAGCAGGGACAGAGTCGACGATGGGCAGGTGTCGTAGGGCACTATGTCGATGCCTTCGCTCGGCTTGCTCCAGGGGAGGTGTTCTAGTGCCCCTATCGAGACTATCCAGCGTGGACTAAAGCTAGAGCATGGCTTTGACAGGTACATAGGGAGCGATGGCTGATTGGGTGGCATGGGACTGAGCATGAGTTATTGCCTTATAGCCAGGTGACATGACAATTTGGGGTGTGCTAGGGGTTGCTAGGTGAGCCCATGGTCTATCGATGCTGGGGGGACAAGAGGACTCTAGACCGGCCGATCATCATGCCTCTAGGCGAGGATTCAGATGTAGTGATTGATGTCCCAGATCATCCACCTTGGGAGGTGGGTACCTGAGCCTCTCGAGGTGGCTCTTGGATGAGGGAGTGAAGTAGCATCATATCATTGCAGGCGATTGGATGAGGGAGGGGGGAGTAGGCATGATGTGGGGGCTAGTAGCAGTCACCCTGAGGGGTCCCATAGGACCCACACCACGGGGGTAGTTCCCATCGCACCGATCCTGCGTGATCATGGTGGCTGACGCCTTAGGCTTTGGGGATTTTTGAGCTTTTGGATTTTGTTGCGAGGTCATAGGACCGGTTCATTGTAGCCTGCGGGCATTTTTGATGATATATACAGATGACTTTATTTTATGTATGCACATGTCATGATTTGATGTTATGTATGACGAATATGGATGTATGCATGTTAATTTATATTGATGGATGTATATGTTTTGATGGAATGCAAATGTTTTTAATTTATATGATATGTAGATGGAATGACCGAATTGAATTTGTGATTTTTTTTTTGGCGGTACATTATTTTTGGGGGGGAAAGTTGGTTTCGAATGTAGTTAAGGTTTTCTAAGACTCAGATGTTTTAACTAACTAGCCATGACTGTACTTTATCTCACAAGACTTTTGAACAAGGTATGAATCGGACTTGTTTTGGACCAAGTTATTTCACATCCCTATGTGTGCAATTGAGTTCATTTATGTGGTGTTTGTCAGGATACCGCCAGTGCCAGATAGGCTATCAACCAAACCTGTACTAAGGATCACCTAATTAGCCCCACTAACTCCTTTGTTGTATTTAGTCATATTAGTCTGCGGTGCTATCTAGGATACCATAAGCTAGCTCATCTGCATGCAAACATTGATCTGCACACAAGATACTATGACAGATATATCATCATGTGGGAGGTTTACCACCAGTGACTGCTAAGCTATCAACCAAACCGGTACTAAGGTTTGCCTCATGACCTGTCGAAATGCTGAGAGTTCCAGGGATTCAAGTTCAACTCCCTTCTTTTCTTCAATTGTATTAGGATACTTGCTCTTTTGTAGTGATAAGAATCATTGTTTATTTTTGTTTTTTTTCTTTTGAGCAAGGTATTTGGATATGGAGTGATGAGAATCACTATTTTATGTGCTTTTCTTGATGTATGCACTTTGGTTGTGATGTCAAATTTTTGGAGGTTTGACATTTGCAAATTGTTGATGTTTTGCACCTTTTGAGAACTTGAGATTCTTGGGGAATTGGGTAGGGAGGATGCTTGTCCTTTTTCCAACTCTCAGCATTCTTGGGGTCATTCGCACAGGGGGATGAGCAAGATAACCGTTTCGCTTATGGTGATCGGGACTACTTTGCAGGTTTCATATTTTGTTCACACAACTTGGGAATTTTTATGTGTTTTAATTTGTGCTGGGATGCTATGTAACAAGGCGTAATCCAAGTAAAACTCTATCTTCGTAAAATCTGTCTGACATGGTACAGTACATGGCTAGAAGGCTATTGACAGCTAAATGACAGAAACTCTTGATACATTAGAAGACCACTGACTATAGTATGGCAAAAATATGTGATTGGCATTTATTTTTGATGGACTGTTTTGCCAAGTAATTACAGTCTATGGTGCCATGACCTTTATGACCACAAATATGCGATGTATGGATGTGATGCGTAATGCAGCTATATATTTTTGTGTTTTTGATGGATTGATTTGTGTGAATATGAAGATGATATGCAAAAAGAGCTCTTTATTCTTTGTGACGATTTTGAGCATGCATGGAAATGAGATGCAAATTTTGTTATTTTTGATGATTTTATGGTTTTTGAATTTTCCTATTTTTGACCAAGCGATTACGGGAATCCTTGGAGCATTTTGGGGATTGACCAAGCAATTGGTGGAATCCTTGGAGCATTTTGGGGTTGACCAAGCGATTGGGGAAATCCTTGGAGCATTTTGTTTGGGCTATGGCTCTTCTAAAAATGGAATGGCCACAAATGATTGATGCTCAAGGATTCTAGTTCCTTGATTCCGTCAAGAGAGGCTAGTCAATATGTTCCAGGTCCTATTTTGCTATCAATTACATAGGGACCTAACCAGTTTGCCGTGAACTTGTCCCTTAGATGGGACGACAAACTAGAGTTCTGTTGGTTTTCTTTCAAGACCAAGTCATCGACCTGAAAGTCCCTCAAATGAACTTTCATGTTGTATGCTTTCTTAAGTCGCTCTTGATAGATACATAAATGCTCGAGAGCATTAACGCGTCGTTCATCAAGCAATGTAAGCTGGTCCAACCAGGCTTGCTGTGTAGTATCATCATCAATGAACTCTTGCATTGATATGCATAGGGAAGGAATTTCCAACTCGAGGGGCATGACAGCCTCGGAGCCATACACGAGCAAAAATGGAGTTGCCCCAGTGGGCGTTCGAATGCTGGTGCGATAAGCCCATAGGGCAAGTGGGATTTGAATGTGCCAATCCTTATGACTGTCTGTGACTATCTTTTTGAGGATGGCAACTAGCATTTTGTTTGATGCCTTTGCTTGCCCATTTGCCTACGGATAATAGGGTGTCAAAAAACCGTGCTGAATTTTGTACTTTGTGGTCAAAGCACGCACATATTTGTTTTTGAATGACGTCCCATTATCCGAGATTATCTTCGATGGAATACCAAAATGACATATGATATTATGCAATATAAACTCCATAATGCGGGTTCCAGTCATAGAGATAAGCTGAACTTCTTCCACCCACTTGGTGAAGTACTCTGTGGTCGTGATGATAAACATGTGACAACCTGACGACGCAGGGGAGATCTTTTCGATTAGATCTAGGCCCCACTACGAAAATGGCCAAGCCTATTGGATCGACTACAAGTCCTAGGAAGGTACGTGTGTCAAATTAGCATGGTGTTGAAACTTCACACACTTCCTGACATACGTGCAACAATCTCACTCTAAATATGGCCAATAATAGCCCATGCAAAGAATGCGCTTTGCAATGGCCATGCCGTTGAAGTGACCACTGTATGTACCATCGTGTGCTTGGGCGATCGCCCAAGTGGACTCTTGCTGGTCTAAGCATCGAAGGAGGATCCCTTCATAGCTACGACGGTACAAAATGTCTCCTAACAAGACATGCTTTGCTACTTTCTACTTGAAAGCGTGTTTTGCGACATGCGTCAATCCAAGTGGAGGTTACCTAACTTGAGGTAGTCCCTTATGGGTGGATACCAATCCTACTTATCAGAAGCCTCGATGGTATGAACATCCAGTCCCTCTCGAAGTTCATCCCTAGCAAAAGCTGAGCGGGAGAGAACTTGCAAGAATAGCATTGTGTTGCTATTAAGGGGAGTAGGGGAGAACAAGGACCCCCAGTTGGTGTGTTTTAGACGATCGTGGATTCGAGAGAACCTATCCTGAGGAGGTTCAATCTGGATCATGTGGATTCCTAGCATTAAGTCAGAACTTACACGCTCCATTGTGGTTTGTGATAGTGTTTTGACTTGAATGGTGGTCATATCACCAGAAATGTCTTGCGATATTAGCGACCCCAAAGAGGCCATAGTGTTTGCAAAATGATTCGATGACCAAGGGAGTGCCTCGATGTCGTACCATTCAATATTTTCCAAGAACTTGTCCACAAGGGCTTTGTAGGCCTGTAGAACTAGGCATTTGCATTAGAATACCCCTTTGACTTGGTTGACGATTAACAACGAATCACCAAAGATATTCAATCATTTAATGTTCATGGTGATTGTTGTCTGAAGACCTATGAGCAAGGCTTCGTACTCTACATTGTTGTTGGTGCATGGGAAATTTAATTTGATTGACAGAGGCATTGGAGCGCCTTGCGGTGTGAAGAATACTATTCCCGTGCCACCACCTTGCTCACATTTAGAACCATCAAAAAATAGGGTTATGTCGGCCTATGACTTAGGCTTATCAGAATCTGATGATTCTGAGACATGGAAGACCCCATCATCGGGTAGTCCTATGACCAGAGGCTGATCGTCTTCGAGAGGAGCCTCTACTAGTTGATCGGCTATGACCTGACCTTTTATGGATTTTTGTCCATTAAAATCTATGTCAAATTCCATCAACAACATGATCCATTTCACCGTGCGACTACTATGATAAGTACAACTCATCATGTATTGCAATGGATTCTCCCTAGACACAACATACATCTTATTGCTCAACATGTAATGGTGTAGCTTTTTGATAGCAAACACCACTGCCAAGCAGAGTTTCTCAACGTATGCATAGTTAAGTTCATAACTGACCAGGGTGCGGCTAAGATAGTACGTAGCCTATTCTTTGTGAAGTTCATTTTATGGGCTAGCATGGCACCTAGTGCTACCTTAGTAGCTAAGATGTATAAGTAGAACAACACTCCTGGTCTGGGTGGTGCCAATACTAGCGATGAAGCTAGGTATTGTTTAATGTCATCAAAGGCTGACTATCACTCGTCATCCCAATGAAATGCTACCCCCTTGTGCAATAATTTGTTCATGGGTCGACACTTGTTAGATAGCTACGCTATGAAGTGCTTGATTGACGTGACCTTTCCCTATAGGCTTTTGAGCTGCTTGATGGTAGTTGGGGGAAGCATTTCAAGGATTGCCTTGACTTTGTTTGGGTCGACCTCGATGCCTCACTTTGAGACTATGAAACCCAAGATTTTTCCAGATGTTACGCCAAATACACACTTCTTGGGATTCAGTCTGACTTTATGTTCCATGAGGCGATCGAGGATATTGCTTAATTCATCGAGATGATCTAGGCACAAAACAGATTTGGCCAACAAATCATCCATGTAATCTTCTAGAGTTTTATGCATGTAATCATGGAAGATGTACATCATGGAACGTTGGTAGGTGGTGCCAGCATTTTAAGGCCAAAAGGCATGACCTTGTAACAAATGTCCCCCAAGGCATTGTAAACACTATTTTTAGCTGGTCCTCAAGATTGATACAAATCTGATTGTATCCCGAGAAACCATCAATGAGGGAAAGCATTTCGTGACCCATTGTAGCGTCTACCAAGGCGTTGATGCTCGACAAGGGGAAATCATCCTTAGGACTTGATTTGTTTAGATCTTGAAAATTAGTGCATATGCGAATCCTCCCGTCGGGATTTTTGACGAGCACCATGTTGGACAGCCATGGCGGATAATCCACGTAGATGAAAAACTGTGCATCCAACAACTTTTGCAATTCTTCTTTGACCATCAAGGCCATTGTTGGGTGCATCTTACGTAGTTTTTGCTTAAATTGCTTGACTTTCGGATCAAGCGTTAGGTTATGCATGACTAGTTGTGGATCTAGGCCCAGCATATCTTTGTATGACCATGCAAAAACCTCCTTCTTCTATTTTAGAAGGGCAATGTAGTCGACTTGCTCTTCGGGGGTTAGACTTACCCCCAGCTTGATAATCTATGGATTCATTGGATCTAAGCCGATGTCTACGTCAGTCGTCTCCTCAACCAACATGTGGGATTTGTCCTCCAACTGGTGTGGAGTTGGGATCAAATGGATATCATTTGCTAATTTAAGGTCATCGTTAGGAACCTTGGGTTCCTCCTTGGCATGGAAGATATCCTAAGTTGACCCAGGGGTAAAATGAAGCATTTCACCGAAAGTCCAGTACTCTGATGGGGATGGCGGTGAATTGATGCGATCCTAGTCTATGGCATCTATGTCTAGATACAATGACCGTGCCAGATCGACCAGTTTGTGAATGGGGGCGGTTAAGTCAATGGAGATCATGTTGATGAAATAATTTTGGTCTCCATTACCACGGGTGTGATGACTCAAACATTCTAGATGTTCTCTATGCTCTGGATCTAGCTCTAGATGTATTGGCATGAATGGATCAGCCCTATGTGCGGATAGGAGGACAGGGTCTACCCTCGACACTGATATCACTCTAGGGTCTCAGGGTGGAAGGTACTCTTCGTATACCTGAAGTGGCGGATCCAACACTTGGTCCCATCCCATTGGGTCTATGTACCATTCATGCCCTGGCACTATGTTCAGTTGTTCAAATATGTCATTAATCTCCAAGGGGTGTCGATGCTACATCTGCCGCATGTGATTAAGATATGTCATTTTTATTTCATCTTCGTAATCACTATCGGAGATCCAAAAGCCCTTGTTGGCTCTGAAAACTGTTTTAGGTATGACAGGCTCGTCCTGCTCAAGCAAATTGATCTGGCCCCATTGTGGTTGTTCTGCTCTCTGGGTGGGGCCTGATTCTCTTGACGCAACACTGGATCGATTGGAGCCTCTAGAGGGAACATCGTCAAGAGGCTCTCTTGATAGTCATTCATGGGGACCACTTGTGAGTGATCACTATCTGATTCAAAGGGGTCATATGATGCTGGTTCATACTCTCACTCATCCTCCAAAGATACCTCTTGACACTGTCCATACCCTCCTTGAAAATGAGCTCTCGAGCTTTCTCCTCTCTCTAGTGAAGGGAAAGGGTTATTGATATTAACAAGGGTGGTTGTCCACCATGGGAGATAATCCCCCAATGTATATGTTGTGTTAGGGTTGGCGTAAGGCTCTAATGCCAATCCCCCCTTGTTGCCTATCCCTAGGTCTTGCATGTTCTCCACCAAGATGTCCAAGGGCAGGGGGTGGTTGAACCCTACTCCTAACTTGTCATATGGCATTTGGTATCTTGGTTGGCAAAGAACATGTATCCCTTGCTCATACCTACCTAACCCATATCCGTGCCAGTTGCATTGGCCAAGGCATCTCAAAGCAAATTCTGGGTTGGAAAAATAATTGAAATTTTTGGCAAAAGGCTCTTCATCTTCGTCCTCTTGCGTGCATGGTGGAACGCCATGATCAAGGCCTCCATACAAAAAAAAATTCTGGTTTGGATGGTAGCCTAGGATAACAATAGTGCCAATGGGAAGGTGAGGTCTCCCCATGTCCTGCATGGACTCTAGTGCAGGCGTTACTACTATATTTTGCACCAGATACTCCCCCAGGCCCATATTGGCCATTTCAATGGTGATCGTTGGTGGTTGAGGGGGAGGGAATGGAAGCTCTCCCTGAGTCCACTCCATGTTGGGTGAACTAGGAGCCTCGAATTCCATTCGGTTAGGCATCTCCTTAGTAGAGATAGTTGATACTGATGGCAGTGTCTCTTCCAAAGGTTTTGCCTCTTCCAGGGGTTTCTTCCCTTTGTCCTTCTATTTGGCCCCCAAATATGGTGTCGTTGGTGGAGGTCCAGACGATGAAGATGAACCCGACTGGGATTTTGAGGAACTTGCTAACGGGGATGCCTATGAAATCGGACCCTGTTTAGATGGATTTAACTAGAAATCCAAATGCATTGATGGCAGGGTCGATTGTGGCATCAGCCGCCCCCCCCTCCAATATGTGGCACAATGTGGGTATGGTCTTTTGTCCCACTTGGATTGGTAGGACTATTGTGCCAACTGTCGAGCAGATTGCATCATTGAATGATCATAGAGTGTAGGTGGAAGCTATGATGTGAAATGCGGGCAACTTTAGATGTTTTAGGGCCACAGTTGTGATGATATTACTGGATGAGCTAGTGTCTATCAACACCCTCTTGTATGGGATCCCATTGACCCACGCGATAACATGCAAGGGTGGATCCGCCATGTCATCAGTCACTGATCTCAATTCATCTTCCCAAAATGTGATGATCGACTTAGTGCATCATTTGACATGTCCCACGAAGATGTTGAAAGAATTTGTTTCATGGGGCTACAACTCGATGGCTTTCAATATCTCCATTAGAGCCTCTCGATGGGGCGTTGATTGTTGTATGAGCTCGTATATGGAGAGTCTAGCTGAGGTGGTCCTCAAACTCTAAGTTATTTTGGTCTGAAGTGTGGCCACCAGCTTAGCCAAAGGAGGTTGTGCAAGGTGCTGTTGTTGTTGCGACATTGTTGGCACCTCTCCTGTAGCTGTCACAGGAGCATTTGTGCTCGAGTGCCTCCTGTTTCGAGTCACTATACTAATCATCCCTACATACCCCTGCATGGGGCAGTTTTGTTTGACCTCATTAACTTGTAGGGTCTTTGCCTATGGAGCATGAGTAGACAAGGGGTCTTTAAAGACCTCCATTTGTTGATTTCTTGGTGCCATGGGATTATCTACCGCTAGGGTCTTATTATCAATTAGGTCCTGCACCAAACCCTTAAAATTCTAGCAGGCATTTAGGTCATGTCCCTGCCGTATGTGGAACCTATAGTACAAGTCCTTCCTGTACCCCTTAGGCTTGGGAGCATTGGGGTCTATGGTTTGAATCTCTGGAAGGTTGATCAAATTTTTTGCTAACAAGTGATCAAACAGGGAGTCCCTAGACTCTGTGTAGGGTGTGAATTGTCACCTAGGGTGACGCTACTGACTCTATTATTGCCTCTGATTTTCTCTATCATAGTTGTTAGGAGGCACTGCCTGATAGTTAGCCTTTTGAGGTTGTGTTGCTTATGCAGGCTTAGGGACATTGATAGAAACTTGGTTGATCATGGTGGGTTTCTGTTGCATAGTCCCTATTTTTGTGTTCTTGTTCCATTCTTTCTTCTTAGGTTTGGCTATCTCGCCATCCTGTATCTTGATCTCTTCAATGATCCTGGATTGTGCCAGAGCTTCTTCCAAGGTGGCATATTGTTGTAGCTGCAATAGCATAGATATCAATCTCAAATAGCTCTTTGAGAACATTTGAGTGAGGTTAGACATAGGGGGAAGGTAGGGCAGCTTTGAAAGCAAGGTCCTCCATTGATTCCCATAGGCCACCATGGTTTCCTTCTCATACTGCCTGAGGCTGGCTAAGTCACTCAGTGACACCTTCTTCTTGGTGTTGAAGGTGAAGCATTCGAGGAACGCATCCACTAACTGATCTAAGTTATTGATGTTGTGCTTTGGTAACTGAGTAAACCAATCTGAAGCAGGGCCTACGAATGTGGTTATAAACGTTCTTAATAACAAAGCATCATTGTCTTGAATATTGAAGCATTGGCTCAGGAATCTCATCACATGCTCTTGAGCATCCTCCTCACCTCTAAAGGTTGCCAACTGAGGTAGCTTAAAGTGTTCAGGATAAGGGGGTGCTGGCACGAACGGATGCACAGGATGACTACGGAGTTGGCATAAAGTGGGCTTTTGGGGCCCAGAAGTTTTGGTCTCCATAGACTCCAAACGCTCTAGCAGCGCTTTATATGCATCTGAAAATTTAATCTCTTCTTCTTTAGTTTGCTCCCATTGTGGGTTGTGGGAGACTTGAGGCCTATAGAGGGGTGGTTGGATGGCAACCCCTCCACCTTGGTAGGGCATTTTGGCCCTATCTTCTTCTTGCTCATACTCCTCATAAGCTTCTTGAGGAGTCTCTGGATGAGACCTATGACCCTGGGTGGATCCCCGCGGAGGGTACCCATCATTGTTCTAGGGAGTGGCCTCCCGCTTAGGTCTAGGAGGTCTCGGAGGCAGCACTTGGTAAGGTCACGGAGACCTATCTCGCACCAAGGGATTATGCCTCTCATATGGTTTCGCTCTTTGGGTGCGAGGGGTTGGAACCCTCTCAAGCACTGGGTTATGGAGTAGCTCATCTATTTGGCACCGAATGCGCTCTTTGCTAAGGTGATATAGATGCTCTAGTTGCTGCTGGTCTTGCTCAAGCCACGTGATCTGTTCTTGGTGGGCGGCATGTCTGGCGACTTCCAGGTCAACTTGTTTTGCCATCTTGAGCCTATGAGGCCTGGATGCCTCTCCTATGTACTTACCCGATCGCAATGATCCGAGATCTCAATAGGATTCTTCCCTCTGTCGAGGTTGGCAACATTTACCCGAGGCTCTGGCCTCAATGGGTGATCATGGTACATAGCGGGTGCGGAGGCGCATGGCTCCCATGCTGTACGTTGATCTCAAGGAATGTAATGGTCTTCCTCATGCTCTCTTTCATATGTGTGAAAGGGGCAGGCAGAGTCGACTCGCCCTGCTTGAAGAGCCTTGCGCTTTGGGTTTTGTCTATTGGTTCTAACAGTGATGGGGGGCAAAGGGGGGATGCCATAATCATGTGGCCTCTCCTCCTAGACACTATGTTGCTCTAGCGCTTCATCGTGCGATGGACACTCATATCGATATTCTAAGGGAGCCTTCCTGTCTATGTTGAGCGCCACGTGTAAGGATTCCTCCTGGAAGGGGCTATGATGAACAAGCGTGTCCCTCAAAGGGGTGTCCCTATAGTTCCATATTGACATGGAATGATGCGGACTCTCTTGTGGGTTGGGCCACCAAGGTGGTATGGCCAAGTCCTTAGGGCTATAGCAGAGGCGACTTGCCCCCCCTTGTACACTTTCTGTAGCCTCCGCCCTTGATTGGGCTTGGCTACATGTGTACACCATGGTAGTGCTTTCCTACAAGCTATGTAGGTTTTTATCTCTTTTTATGATTTTTTTTGCTATACTAAAAAGAAAAGAGCACACACACACAAAAATCAATGATTATCTCATTTAAATATTGAGAGTGTGTCCTAGACATGGTTTAGTGTGTTTTGGTTTTTGATTTTGTGTTTTTTTTTTAAGGTTTTTGTAAAGAACGTTTAAATGCAAATGATGGCTCTTATGGCTCCCAAAAATGGTCGCCCCTTTGATATACCATTGTCAGGCCGATATACCAACCTCTCTATATACTCGCCCTTATGTGAGGGAAACTATAGGTACGTGAGAGTAGATGGTATGTGGAACATAGGTGGTAAGAAAGGGGAATCACCCTATTTATGACACCTACCATAGAAGACTTATCCTCATGTGCTGGGAATCACCCCAGCTACACTTGGTCAGCTTTCGTCAGGATTTACGTCTAACAATAGTAGCGATCGGGGTAATGGATGCAAAAATTCAATCCAAGGTGGTGATGAAATCCATCGTTGGTCTTGATCAAGGGCTGGGGTTTTACGACCAGCTCCTTGATGTTCAATTCGCCACGTGGTGTGTGGGGTTCTTTTTAGTTTACAAAAATGGAAACAAGAAAGCAGTAAAGGAAAACTACTTTCCCTAAGCAAGCAAGTACCCTAAAAATAGAAAAAATGAAGACAAAAAATGACAGGAAAAGTTCAATATCCTTACCTCTTCTCTGCCCAAATCTGTTGGTTCTGAGTTTCTACCTGAAAATTGCATAGACATAAATTCATCCTGAGGGGGAACGATTACAGGACTGTATTCATCACAGGGTGGGGCGCATTCCCATTCGTCCTTGGGTAATATAAATTACAACTCTGTATCCGCCTCCTGATGGAACGAACAACAGTCAGCGTATGAAACTAGACAGCTGCAAGCAAAAAAAACCAAGTTTGGATCAGATCTCTGATCTTAAAAATGGAGGACAAGATCCCACCATGATCACCACTGAAAGCACGAGGATATGGAAACAAAAAAGGAAAAACTCTAAGTACGATGCAAAAATGGAACTAAACTTAACGCTACGAATTAAAAAATGCATAAAATGGAGGAAGCATAAACAAATTGAAACCCAAATGAAAAAAAAGCCCTTTTATTTTATTGATGTATTTCATAATTTGGTTACAATTCACCTCCTCCCTTTTTAGGGGGGAGGAGCGTTAAACTCGTCTCTTGGTTACATCCATGTATAGCCATCCCTCTTACGCGTGCCCACATGTACGATGGGCGGACCAAAATGTCACCGCTGCTTGTGTATACGAGTGTCGATTCCTTGCTGCTCCTCCAATGTCCAGAACCTATATTCATGTAACAAGAAAAAGTCAGTAGCACCTACGGATAAAACAAAGCATGCAATCCCCAAGCCTACGATAAGCGAATGAGAAAATGAATTAAACTATGACTAAAATGTATCCAAATGATCTAAAAATTTGAAAAGGACATAGAAACATCACCAGGAAGGCATTGCAAAAAGAACAGTCAAGAAATTCCTCACCGATTTGAATTCACTCCGGGGCGGGACGAATTTACCTGCAACAAAACGTCGAAAAGGTACTGTCCCAAATGTCCTACCTAGAAAGCTCCAAAAGACCTACAAACTTGGGGTTAGCTAATTGGGGGTATTTTGGGAATACCCAGATGGTTATATTTTCCCAATTTTGCATCCATTAATAGGAATTTGATGATGCTACCTGCAAGTTAGTAAAGACAAGAAAATAATAAAACATGATAAGATTTTCTCAAAACATTACGAAATTGAAATTGCAAACTATCTAAGCAGCATAAGATGAAATGCAAGATAAAAATTATAGAAATAACAATCTTCCACATATTCCTAATCGTTCCTAAAAGGGACGATTAGACTCGCAGCAGTGCGGGGGCGCCCGGGCAGGCCACCCATCATTGGGACCTAATTTTGGCACCAATCCACTTGGGATGGGTCCATAATCTCTTGTAAAGTGTTGTCAAAAAATTGGGTGGTATTCTACGGCCAAATTTTGGGTTTTGGGCTCAAGATTTGACCTTCCAATGATCACCCAAAGACCTCCTCTCTAAAAGAGATCACGGATGTGAAAGGCACAAATCAACTAAGGATGAATGGGGAAATAAAATGGCAGCACTTCGTTGCTTAAAATGCTCCCTCTCCTCTCTCTTGGGGTGAAGAAACTCACCAATTTATAGACATGTCTCTTTAATTGGGCATGCAGAGGTGCCACTTGGCAATTATGCCTTCCTAGGATGGAGGAGATTCCTCCCTGAATAGGGACTTCATGACTGCCCTTGTAACAACCTCCAACGCTTGAAAACGCTCACCCACACTCCCATGCAATGAAGGAAGCATTAAGTGGCGGATCTGAGCTACCGTTTTCCAAGATTTGACTTTTTTCCTGTCAAACCTGTAATCCGCCCCACCCAGGAGTGGATTGTGAATTCATCCCTGGGTGGGGTGAATCCTAGTTTGAATTCGTCCCTGGGTGGAGTGGATATTGAGCAAAGTGCCTGAAGGTGCCAAAATGATTTTTGACCTTCCAAAACTGCTGTGAGAGTGGTTAGGACCACTATTTAACCTCTAGGGGCTGCCCTTGGGGCTGTGTGTGTCAATGCAATCAGTGTTTGCAGTCACATAATTGGATTGGTGTTGTTTTGGTGTCTACACATATAGGAAGATAGTTATTGATGAAGAGATATACATGCAAAAATGAGGTAAAACTATGGTGAAGAGAAAAAAAGTGGAAGAAGAGGAAAATAATAAAATGTTATGTGGGAAAAATAGTGGGTGAATAGTAGAAGTGATATTATAATAAGAAGAATTTGAAGAAAAGAAGAGAGATATAGTGAACAAAGATCTCTCAAATATGGGACAACCCCACAAAACTATATCTCCATGAGTATACTCCACTACAACTAATAGTTATTTTAGATCCATGTAAGGCACCTTGAGTAGATATTCTAGGTACTCGTAGACCAAAGTACACCATTTATATTTTGTTTTATCTTCTTTAAACAATGTAGAAGAAACCTCCTCAGTAGATCATTTTATACCATATGAATCTTTTTTTATGATTTTAGACTCATATTCATTTGAGAGATGCTTTCTTGTGATTCTAAAAGAGTGCTAAACCTTATAAAGACTAAACCATGTGTGACACTTTGCTAGTTGGAAATTCTAAAATTATCATAAAATTATAACTTTCTGATGAAGTGTTTTCTCAATGTAGACATGGAAAATTCACCCACTATGGTGAGTCATTTTTCTTAGATCCTTAATTTTCTTCTTAGAAAAGTAAGGTTATCTTTGAGCTAATCTTTCCCCTACAAAATCCTCTCCATTTCTTCCAAAACCTATACAATTGGATTGGTATTGAAAATATATTTTTGATGGTATATGATATATCCCATTCTGACATCGTTTGGTCCCTCAAAATGCAAAAACAAACTGGACTTGGATCTAGTTGAACCAAATTTGCGATTACCCCATATGGGGCACGAATTTGGAAAGTTTAACTTGCTAGATTCATCCTCTATATTTTAGGGGCACCAATTTGGTTAAAACCATTTTCTAAATTTATGGTTGCCTCGTATAGGGTGTAAATTTTGAATTCTAGGGATTTTTATCTCTAAAACCCCTCCCCTCGTCGGCCTATCTTGGGTTCAGCCCTTGCTCATGGTGAAATTTCATTTTCCTACACATTTTGCCTTCCAAGCCTCTTATAAATAAGGTTTTGGATTCTCTATTTCCCCAACAAGTTCTTTTGAGATTCTAATTCTTGACTCATTCATTTTATCATGCTTTCAAGTGGATTTCTGCTACAAGTTGTTATTTTGGTTGTTTGGTGCTTAGTGATTGGTGCCCTTGGGGATTGAGTGAAGAAATATTGATGATTAGATAGATCAAAAATTTTGGATTGGTTCTTCCACCTCTTCATTGCTTCTTTCTTACTCCATTACCTCATCAGGTTTTGTATTTTTTTGTTAGCATTTAAATTATGCTTTCTACTTTTTGCACCCTGTTTCTCATTATTTCAAGCCCTGAAAAGGGCATCTGAACTATATTCATGCCCTGCATATATAGGGCATGAGTTTTGTCAGCCAAATTCATTCCTCTTAGTTACAAGGTGTGAATTTGATAAAATTAGGGTTTTGGGGGGGTAATATTTGCACTTTGAAACCCTAATTTGTACCCTACATTGAAGCTTTATGTTGTGTCCATCTTAGTTGCATTTCATTTCACTATTGCATATATTATACTTTGTTTGTGCATTTTCCAAGGTAAAATATTATTTTTCTTTTGAACAATTAACTAAAATAACCAAGGGACCTTGACTATTGTACCTCCAAGCTCAGCTATATAGTGACCTACGCAGGCCCCAAAATGCTGATCAATGTTTCTAGGGTTTGTGAAGCTATTTTGTAGATTTGAAGCTATTGGATATTTTGGATGCAAGATAAATATTGTATCAGCCATTAGATAATATAAGTACCCTAATAGATATTTAGGTTATTTTTTGATTGTTTTTTCCCACCTTTGTGAAAAACCTAGATCATAAATAAAAGGATAAATATTTGATTAAATTCTAGGCATTTGAAAGAGCAAAAGCATATAGTGTGCATCTAGGGTTTTTGTTTGTGCATTCCCTTGAACACTTGCGTAAAATATTTTACTTTATAATCGAGGGTTAGATATCATTGAATCAAATAATCATACTATGCTTAGCTCTTGTATTCTTACATCTTGTATCTTGCATTATTTTTTCATTTTCATAGCTTAGTATAGAAAGGAAAAACATAGGTGGATGCTTTATCAAACACATCAAACAAATTCCTCCCCAGACTTGGAGTGAGTCCTAAAACCATTCCTGGTAAACGTTTCCCTCCTTTACATCGAGTGTAGAGTTATAACGGCCACCACGATCATCTCACGGATCCTAGCAGATCTAGCCCTAAGAATCATATGCGATGCATAATTTTCCCCATCTACATCTTTGGCAAACCCAACATGAAGCATGTCCCTAGTGGCCAAATTAGGAAGCCTCTTCCTTTTTTCCCCCTTTGTTTTTCTTTTCAAAACTATAAGCAAGAACATTACATCTGTTTGCATAGAGTTAGAATATGAAAATTCTTTAAAAAATACCTTTTGTGTGTCTTTCATTATTTTTAGATCTCTTTTTCTCCCTTGTCCTTTTTCTTAATCCTATGGCTCCAAACCTTAGGAATAAGTGAAATATTTTAGAATTTGATATAAATCCTCAAAAGAATGATCAGATTGATAAGAAGAATATTGATCTAGAGAGAGAAGAGGGCTTGAAGAATAATGATGACATTGATCCTATTTAACGTTCTCATGGTAGGCTCACCTTCAAATCATTTGATCATATTCAAAATTTCTATAAGAAACATAGACAAAACTTTAATAAGGCCATGGATGAAGAGACCCCACTCGAAGAGGTTGGGACATCTCATCATAAAACCATTCACATAAATATTTTATTTCAATCCTTACATCATGTCAATCATTTTAAGCCAACATATGCTACTACTGTGACCACCAACATTAGAGTAATTCCACAAGCTCCTGCAACTAGTAGTGCATATAAAAATTATGCTCAATTTCCTCCTCATTCTAATAATCTCAATATTCATGCTTCTATTCCACAAAATGTTAGTTATCCTCCATAATAAGATATCACATATCATAACCCATACCATAACAGTGTTAATACCTCCAACATGAGCCAATTTATTTTTCAACAGCCTACCTATGGCCCTCCTCTAGGGAATCTAGGGGTATTTCATAACAACAATCCTAACATGCAAAGCTTAACAAATATGGTAAAACAATTGGCTTTAAGAATTGGTATGCTTCAACCTTCAAGTTTCACTTACAACTATAATCAAATGTGAAATCATCCCTTCGACCCTATCATTGCCTGTAGGTCCTATCCTAAGCATTTTTTAAAATTAGTTTTACCAATTTATAAGGGGATAGAGAACCCAATTGAGCATTTAAGGATATTTAGGACAACATTTCATGATATTATATATGATGACATGTTGTTACTAAAGATGGTCCCTAAGAGCCTTGGTGGTATGGCATTGAGATGGTATTATCAACTGCCTAATCATTCTTTAAGGAGTTTTGAGGAGACAAAAGATTTTTTTGTTCAACAATTTAGATGTTATGTGGAGAAAAATGTGACTATAAAATATTTATGCCTTTTGAAGCAAGGTGAGGATGAAATTTTTTTGGATTTCTTGTCTTTTATGAGGAGTCTAGTTGGGCAGTAAAGATACACCTTACCTCCTTGAGACATGCTTGAAATATTTATTGAAAATTTGCAAGAACAATTATCTTACGCATTGGAAATAACAACTATCACATATTTTGATCATGCAATTGAGCTAGTGAGGAAAGTGGAATAGTCTCTTATAAAAAGAGGATAGCTCAAAGTGAAATAAGATAAAACCAATAAGTCATAGTATAATAATAAGCATGTGGTAGGTGATGATGTAGAAAATAGTAGGCATGTTAATAATATCGTTAACCTATGAAATATGATACTATAAAAATCTCCACAAATAAATTTTACAAGACTTAACATGCCTATGGATGTGGTTCTAATTTTTTTTTGGGAAACTAATATGATTGAGTTCCTCCCATAAGGCAAATGGATACTACAACTAATTGGTATAAGGTAGGACAACACTATGCATATCATAGAATATGACACTAAAAAAATTCTAGTAAGAGATTAAAACATGTGGTTCAAGATCTAATCGATGCAGGATGCCTTGTTATAGAAGAATCTCATCCATTATATAATAAACCTCCTAATCAACAAGCACCCATGACTAATCAAGATATGGAAATCTTCTGATATCCACTACCTAAACATGGATAGCAGGTAGTTAATAAAGTATCTTATAAAAATGTGCCACCTCCGTATGGTAATATGGTTGGTATGGTTGGAGCAACTACTAAGAGATAATCTCAAGCTTAGTTGGCTCAACATTCTCAATAGGGAAACATTTATTCATTTGGTCCACCTTCACAACCTATTTTAATTTTGAAGAGTAATTAGAGAAAGAGCAAAGGAATAGAAGATCCACCTTTAGTGTTGAAGCCACAACCTAAAGTCTCATTCGATATTCAAAAATAATTAGCTAGTACTCAAACCAAGATCTCTCTCTTAGAACTTTTGCAAACTTCTCCTATTCATAGGGAATATTTTTTAAAAATTCTAATACAACAATATGTTTCTCAAGATATTTCCCTTAATGCTATAGCTAATGTTGTGAGTTCTCTTGGGATACATCATATCACATTTTAAAACGATGATATTCCTTCCTCAAAATTATGGGGGATTTTTCCCTCTAAATTACTACATTTATTGGGGAAAATTTTATCAAGAGGATTATGATTGATGATGGTTCTTCCCTCAATTTGTGCACATATCATTTTTTTCAAAATTTTGGATTAAAATAGGAAGACTTAACTAAATATGATATCATCATTAAAGCTTTCAATAATGAGTCCCAAAAATATTGGTGTTATATATCCCCCCATTAAGTTTAGACCCAAGGTCTTAGATACCTTGTTCTATGTGATGTCTTGCCTTGCATCTTTCAATATTCTTCTTGGACGTCCTTGGATTCATGCAATGAAGGTCATCCCTTCTACTTTTCACCTAGGTTTAAAGTTTGAATTTAAAAATCAATTTATCACCATTTTGGGTGATCCTCACCTATTTGAATACTTCTCACTAGTTGGGCAAGCTCAATCTAATATAAATTTATGCCCATCATCTTCCTCATATCACATAACCAAGCAACTTGAAAATTTAAAAGTGAGGAATCATTAATCAATGTTTAATCATAGGATCAAGTCAATCCTTTTCTCCAAGAACCTCTTCTAGATATATCTCATAAAGTTTTGGAGCGGAGTATTGAGGATGAGGGACCACCTTCTCCTTCTTTGTTTTGTAATGTGGTAAGTTTGGTCCATCCTAAGTTGGTACCTCCTTGGACGGTAAAGAGCTTAAAGAACCAACGAACATAATGCATATCAAAAGATATTATGTATAATCCATCATATGCATTGAATTTTAAATTTATCGTAGATCATACTACATTTCGTTTGCTTACTCATACTACATGATTGCCTATCATATTTTTCATGGTTTCCTGATATTTTGTTCCACTTGCATTTCTGCTTGTCATAATTGCATTCTTTCTTGTTCATGACTACTTGATCATGTAGCTTTTTTGGATATTTCATGATAATGGTAAGTGATGACATCTCGTTAGGTCATATATGACATGCATTGCACTCTCACTAGGGCTTTGATTCCTAGAAAATTCCCCAACATAGGACCCATGTATTTGTATTCCTTATTTCTCCTCTCTTTTTTTCTCTTATCTTTTATTCTCTTTTCTTTTCTTCTTGCATTCCTTAACTTTAAATTTTTTTATGATGATCATCATTTCTCTCCAAAGTCAAGGAATACAATCATATTTTGGTATATCCTTGTCCTTTGCATGTTTTTTCTTCTTCTTCTTTTTCTCCATCAAGATAGGGATATACGTTCTTCTCTCTTCTTTGTTTTCACACTTCTTCCTTATTAAATTTTCAATAGTTAAGTGTTCCTCATGAGATAGGTTAAATACCACATGAATTTTATTCATACGACCACTGAATATCTAATGTACACTTATTAACCATTGAAAATTTAATATGGGGGTACACACAATTTCTTTATTTTTCATTTTTCTTCCTCTCTTTTCTTATGGCATATGCACACACTCACATTGTGTTATGCTTAGATCATTTGGTCCATTCACATTTTGCACACATCACACCCCTATTGGGTAGTACTTGCTAAATTATCTATTGCTCACATAACACACCCTATATGGGATAGCTTCATGGTCACATGCAAGGGGCAACCTCCATCTTAGCCATTTGCGAGCATACATCCTAGTGGGTATCTCTTGACCATTTATCCATCTTAGCGAGCATTGCACCCATAATGGGTCATACTCCAAAATTTTCTATCTATCCATATTAGTGAGTACTACATCCATGGAAGGTCTTACTTCACTTTTATCTATGTTTTTTAGCATAACACCCTACATCCAGGGTTTTGACCATTTTCTCTTGTTTTATGTTTCTTTGACCTCTTTAGGATCTTTGTTTATTCTTGTTTCATCTTCTTCTTATCCTTCTATCCTCTTCCCCTCTTCTTTATTTCACTTTCTTATTTCATACATGCATTTCATATTAGTTAGATTGAATTTCATGCATTATTTAGTTGCATTAGTTAGAATCATTTTGTGCCCAGTTATGATTGTCATGCTCTTTTGTCTGTTTACTTTATCTTATGTAGTTTCTATGTTTTGGTTTTCTTTCTTTACATATTTTGAGTTTCTTTAGGAATTATCTATTACTTCTAAAACTAAAGGGGACATACAAGCCTTAGAGTCATTAATGGTAGTAATATATTGCTTTGTGTGCAAAGGTATGAAATATCTATACTAATACCTCTTTTGCACCACCCCTTTATCCAAACCTGGCCACCCCATTTTTGGGTTTGTTACTTTCTTTCCCATAGAATTCTACATATTTCTTTGATGTATTTACTTGGCCATAAGTGCATCAAAGAGAGGGAAAATGTAGAGCTGGAAAATTGAACCACTAAGGTGAGTCATTTTCCTTAGATCCTTAGTTTTCTTCTTAGAAAAGTAAAGTAATATTTGAGGAAAATTTTCCCCCATAAAATCCTCTCCATTTCTCCTAAAAACTATACCATTATACTAGTATTAAAAATATATTTCTAAGGGTATATTATATATCGTATTCTAACACCTTTTGGTCCCCCAAAATATAGAAAAATTGTACTTGGATCTAGTTGAACTAAATTCGTGATCACCCCATATGGGGCGCGAATTTTAAGTTGCCGAATCCATGTCCTGTATTTTAGGGGGTGCAATTTGGCTAAAATACTTTATGAAATTCATGATCACTTTGTATAGGGCATGAATTTGGTATTATAGGGGTTTTTTTCTCTAAAACCCCTCCCCTCATCGACCTGTCTTGGGGTCGGTCCTTGCTTGTGGTGAAATTTCATTTTCTTGCCTATTTTACCCTATAAACCTCTTATAAATGAGGGTTTGAATTCCCTATTTCCCCCAAAAAGTTTTTTTGGGATTCTATTCCTTGACTCACTCATTTTATCATGTTTTTAAGTGGATTTCTACTGCAAGTTGCTATTTTGGCTATTTTGATGCTTGATGATTGATGCCCTTGGGGATTGAGTGAAGAAGTATATATGAATGGATAGATCAACCATTTTAGAGTGCTTATTCTACCTCTTCATTTATTCTTGCTTACTCCATCATCTCATCAAGTTTTGTATTTGTTTTATTAAAATTAAAATTCTATTTTCTACCTTTTGCACCATGTTTTTCATTGTTTCAAGCCCCTAAAAGGGCATCTAAACCATATTTGTGCCTTGCCCATATAGGGTGAAATTTTTTTCAACCATATTCACACATCCTAGTTATAGGGCATGAATTTGGTAAAATTAGGGTTTTGGGGGGCAATATTTGCACTTTGAAACCCTAATTTGCACCCTACATTGAAGCTTTCTATTGTGTCCATCTTAGCTGCATTTAATTTCATTGTTGCACATTTTTTAGACTTTGTTTATGCATTTTACAAAGGTCAAATATTATTTTTATTTCAAATGGTAAATAAATAGGACCTAGGGGGCTTTATTGTTGCACCTCCAAGCTTAGCTATATAACGACTAAAGTAGACCCCCAAACACTCATAAAATTTTCTAGGGTTTGTGAAGATATTTTGTATATTTGAAGCTATTAGATATTCTAGATGCGAGATAAATATTGGATCAACCACTGGGTAATATAAGTGCCCTAGTATATCTTTAGGTTGTTTATTGATTGCTTCTTTCCCACCTTTGTGAAAAATATAGATCATAAATAAAAGGGTAAATATTTGATTAAATTCTAGGCATTTGAAAGAGTAAAATCATATAGTGTGCATCTAGGATTTTTGTTTAAAATATTTTATTTTGCAACCTAAGGTTAGATATCATTGAATCAAATAATCATACTAGGATTAGCTCTTGTAATATTTCATCTTATATCTTACATTGTTCTTTCATTTTCATAGCTTACTATAGAAAGGCCAAACATAGGTTTATGCTTAATTGAACACATCAAACACATTCCACCCCAGACTTGGAGTGAGTCCTAAAACCATTCCTGGTGAACCCTTCCCCTCTTTACATTGAATATAGAGTTATTTTAGTCACTACAATCACCTAAGGAATCCCAACGGATCCAACCCTGATAATTGTATGTGGTGCACGGTTTTCCCCCTCTATACTCAAAAATATGGCTTTATGTGAACTTTCAATTCACTTCCTTTTTCCTACCAATTGATATTCCTCTTTTTGAGCTACTTTCTATGTATTTATCACCATATTGATTGTATCATGATATGATATCTTGCTCACACAAACTTTATCAGCTTGATTTGACTATGCCAAAACTATTTTAGTTTTACTCCTAGAAATAAAGAATTATTGAAATGGAGATGGTAGTTCGATGAAAAGGTTTAAGGCAACTTTATTTGTTCTACTTAATTTTGTTACACTTATCAGTCTGAATATGTTATAGAGAATTTGTTGTAATAGCCTTAAAAAATATGTACAGGACAATTGTACATGAAATTATGATGTGTTTGCTCATGCTTAAACAAAATATTTTCTTATAGATTCTACTAGTTCATGGTTGCTTAGGTTTTAATTTTAACCATTGAAAATGTTGATGGAGTAACTCAATTATTATTTTTCTTAGGTTTTGGATCATTACCATTGGAAGTACTCTGATTTGACATGCCATGTGCTTTAATTTCTGGTTGAATCCCTACTATCTATTGTACTTCAATGTTTTATCTGGATCATTGATTTCCTTATATACCATAGCTCCAAATTTTAATTATCTTCCTATATTATGATAATTTTATTTAATATTATCCATTGAATGGAATTCTTGGACAACCGCAAACCATTGATTAACTTATGAAATGATTAATATTTAGCCAAAAATAATTAATTAATTTTGATTGTTGATCAAAATACTATGATGAATATGATCCACTGATTACTATTTTAGCTATTCCATGTTTGTCAATCCAATTGGATTTTTCCATTTGCTAATATATAAATAAATCATAGTCATATATTTCACTCGATTGAAAAATGTGGGCCATCAATTTATCCTTTGATTTAGCTAATGATATTTGTATTTTTTTGTCATGCGATCCGTATCATGGATTTTCTTCAGGAGCATTGTAGTTTTTTATTTATTTTTGACTTTTAAAAAACCTACCAAAACTATCATTAGCTAGATTGAATGGACTAATAATATTAATTTATTTGGGTCTTATGAAGAAATACAAACTATCCATTTATACAAGGATCAATATGCATTTTTTATTGAGTAATGTGGACCACACATTCTCCTTATTGACAGTGAAATAATTTTGTTATTATTTACTAGTCAATGTGCATCGTTGATATTATAACAATAGGGTAAGGTGGGCTACACATATTTTGACAAATCTAATAATGGATATTTTGTCTTTATTTTCCAATTAATGTAGACCATCCATCATCTAGCATTGGAATAATGTGAGTCATATATATATTCTAAGGGGTTGATCAATCTACAAAAGACTTGTTGTTAGAGGGGCCTCAAGTTCAACTTCGTGTACCATATATATCCTTGCAAATTTATATGAGTCATGGATTTTCTCCTGAGTCATGCATGCAATAATACTAAATTGATTTTTTGTGGTCATGATTAATAAGAGAAATTGAGATCTTGAATGCATGCGAGTCAATGATTTTTTTTACAACTCAATGAATACAAAGCATCCATTTTTACTCAAATAAAACCTTGGACTTTGTAATGTAATAATGGATTAGTGGCCAAGATTAATTGAAAATATGAGGATAAAGGTATATCATTCATTTCCCTTTAATGGAGAATATGAAGTGGGGGACCTTTAATAGAGATTTAATGGCTAATATTTATTAGGTTAAGCTAGGTTATTGTTGACCATAGGTTTTTATGGAATATTAAATTATTTTATACATGCTAATGTACCCCTATGGTGCCTTCATGGTACAATTGTAATAGATTAAGATTCACTATATATTTTAGAATGTTATTTGTATTTCCCTATTTATGTAAGTGTCAATGTGTAGGAAATGCACAAGTGTCATGTAAGAGTGCAATGTGGAAAATGCACAAGTGTCATGTAAATTAGAGTGCAAGTGTAGATTGAGAGAATGTGCACAAGTGTATTGTATGTAAGAGTGCAAATATGTAATGTGAGGATGTGCATAAGTATCCTAGATTAGGAGTGCATGTATAACTACAAGATTCGTGTAGATGTGTAAAAGTGTATTAGATTTAAGTGTCTATGAAGAGTCTTGTATGCAAGTGGTAATATGACAAGCCAAAGGTCATGAGACTTTTCATATGGAGAATAAGAGCTAAATATGTGAAGAGTCATATTAATATGGATATATTATAGAGAAAATACTCTATGAGAAGACATTCCGATCCAAATAGAATCCATATAGAATCAAGGAGTAGTGTTTTGTAATATTTCCAATTTGGAATAAAGCTTGCATACATTTTGAGAAATTAATAGTATACGTTTTGCATAGTTCATGAATGATTCAGGCCAATTACATTCATATTTTAGTATATAAATGAATATTATTTGATTTATTATATAGACCTTGATATACATACTAGTTTAATCATATATTATTCTACTCATATTATTAGTATTTTGAATTTTAATATTGTGGTTATTTTATATTGGGATCTATGATATTTTGTGGTAGTAAGGCTTAAAAACCCAACAATGGTATCAAAGCTACAACCAGACTCTATCCATTTTTGATAGAGTTTATTGAGCCATATTTATTAATTAACTATGTCTACATTTGATAAAATTAATTGAGTTTTTCCATTTTGAATGCAATGAATACTTGGACTCTAATTTTTAAAGTCTCATTGAGTAGAAAAGGCTAAGGTCTTTTCACTAGGTTGAAAGAAAAATAGTGAAGACTAGGACTTAGCTATATTGAAGAAAAGGGTCAACTTAGAAGAAAAGTTAGATATTCAATAGAGAAGAATCCAACTAAAAAAAAAGTTGGATATTGAATATTGAATACTGCAGAATGAAGATTGAGGCAGAATCAAATAAAGATATAGTTGATCATTTAGGGATATTCAATGCCATATTGACATTGATATTGGGTTTTATAGTAAGGAGAATCATATTGAGTTCTTAGGTGCAACCTAATACATTTAATATTTTAGAATTATAGTAGATATTAAGTTAGATGTTGAGAAGCTTCCTATAGAGATAGAGAAGAATTTTAGCTTCTACTTGCAATACATAAAAGAAGAAGAAGTAATAGAAAAGGAAAAGAATCATATATTAGAATTAAAGGCAACATAAGCCTATATTGAAAAATGTATAAGAGAGAGATCTACATTGTTGTAGAAATACAAAGAAAACTATTTTATAAGAGAATTTTTCAATAATCCTTCACTAAAAGAGAAGAGATTAATATTATTGTAGAGAAAAAAAAGAAGCCCAAGAAGACCTACATTAAATAAAAGAGGCCCTTGAAGGCCCACATTGAAGAGAAGAGGTCCTACAAGACCTAAATTTAATATAAGAGGTCCTAGAAGATCTAAATTGAAGAAAAGATAAGCCAATAAGGATTACATAGTAAAAAAAATGGCTTTGAGAACAACAATATGGAAAAGGTTCTTAAGTAAAAGCCTACAGAAGTAAATAGTCTCAAACAACCTGCATAAAAGCTTACACAAGGTCTTTGTAGAATCAAATATAGAGTGTAGCTATATAAAGCTTACCAGGCTAGTGTAAGCATATACAAAGAATTCAAAGAAGTCATATAGAGGAAGAAAACTGAAGAACACAAGCTTATACTAAGAGGGGGGTGATTAGTATAAGATAAAACTTTTACTTTTCTTTCCAAAGCAGTAACTTAAATTATTATCAATTGCAATAATGAAACAATTTACAAATCATCATACACATAAGAGACATAGATTTAACGTGGTTCACCCAATGTGGGCTACATCCACAGAGAAATATTTCTTATAAATTTTCTCAACAAATTTTGTGGGAACCAAACCAATTCCCTATTACAATGTTTGTGGATCCCAATCCACAAGAGACACCAATCCCCTCTGCTCTGGTTCATGGACCTCAATCCACAAGAGACACCAATCCTCTCTACTTTAGTTCATGGAATGCAATCCATAGGAGACACCAAAAACCTTTGCTTTGGTCTGCTCAAAATCTTGTCCACTACTCTGCTCAAATATGCTCACAAAACCTACTTAAATTTACTCCAATCCTACTCACAACTCTACTCAAATATTATCACAAAACCTACTCAAATATGCTCTAAACCTACTCACATATTCTCACAAAACATACTCAAATTTTCTCACAAAACTTGCTCAAATATGCTCTCAAAACTTGCTCAAATATTCTCATAAAAATTTCTCACAACTACTCCCAAAACCTGCTCAAATATAATCACAAACACCACTCACAACTACTCACAAAACCTGCTCATATATTTACCAAAAGTTCTTTCTTCAACTTAAAGCAACTTAGACATATTCTACCTAGAATTATTTTATCTTTATGAACATATAGAAAATGATATGCATTACAAATACCCAATATGTTCTTTCACATTCATTAAGTCTGTCGCTTTCACATGTCTCACATTTATTACATTTAAAAGGTAGCTCTAGTCTAGCACTTGATAACTGACCTTGTAATTCCTAATTTGCACCTTTCCTTCTCTTTTGTAGATAGTTGAAAATGTCATTCTTTTCAATTGAATCCTTTCAAACTATCTGTTAGTCTCACAATGACACTAAGAGGGGGGTGAATCAGTGTAGCTATTTAAATTAAAATCTACAACTCTTAACATCGAAATAATGAAAATTTAAAATTAGATAAAGCAAGTATAACAAAAGAGCATTCCACAACACACGATGTAATGAGGTTCACCAATTTGGCTACTCCTCAAAAATGACTGCTTGGATTCCTATCCAAATCCATCCTTTGCAAAATACCAATTTTACAATCAATTTACCAGCACCCACTCGAAGGAGCACCAACCCTTGATTTATCTACACCAATAGAAAGGAGCACCAACCCCTAATTTATCTGCACCAACAGAAAGGAGCACCAACCCCTAATTCCAAGCACCAAATTGGACTGCAATTTTGAAACTATAAGATTGACATAAAAATGCCTTCGCTTATACAAGACCTTGACTAGTCTATTGCTAACCCAACCTTTCTCGCTATTCACCAAAACACCACACACACTTAAGGCTCTGCTTACTGCACTTTTATGGCCCTCTTACAACCCTCTTGTTGTGATTCTTACTGCACTCTTATGAATCTCACGGCTGTGCTTAACGCTCTCTTATGACACTCTTCCAACCTTCTTTTTGTAGCACTTTCACTCTTTTTTCGGCTTAGTAATTCTCCATGCAGACCTCCTTTTATAACAAAGTTCTGAATATATTTTTAAATTCCATATTTTTGCATGCAACTTATTAATAGAAACTTCTATATGTAAATCCTTTATCACACAGTATTCTCTCATGCAACCTATTAATAGTTATGGATCTTTGTTTGGTATTCGAATGATGAATTTTAGTTTAACTATTGCTCGATGATTTCACTCCGTAACTGGCCCTATAATTGTCATTTTGAATTCAGTTCTCTATTCTTATTTTAGCTACATGATTTTTCTCTGTAACTACACCTGTAACTGATGTACTGACTTCAGTTAACTCTTCTTAATTTAGCTGCATGATTTTCTTCTGCAACGGCCCCTGTAACTGTCATATAACTTTAGTTAACTGTCACAAATATTATTTCGGCTAGGTTTTCTTCTTAGCTCGCGCCAAAGCGACCTATCGTGAAATCGTGACACTTCTGCCTCTTTGTCCTCTTCTCAGATTTCACCCACAAAAACACAACATGTCACGATATCGCGACACTTTCACCTCCTTGCTTCTTTTCTTGGCTTGTACCCACAAAAACACAACATGTCGTGATATCGTGACACTTTCGCCTCCTTGCTACTTTACTTGGTTTGAACCTGCAAAAACATAACATGTCATGATATCGTGACACTTTCACCTTCGTACTCTTCCTCTCTACTTTTGTCGCGATATTGCGACACTTCTGCCTTCTTACTTTCTCTCTCCTCCTTTAGTCGTGAAAATGCGACATGTCACGATATTGCAACACTTTTTCTCCTTTGCTCTTTCTCTTGCCTTCGGGTCGTGAAAACATGACATGTCACGATATCGCGACACTTTTTCTCCTTTGCTCTTTCTCTTGCCTTCGGGTCGTAAAAACATGACATGTCACGATATCGTGACACTTTTTCTCTCGGACTCTCTCTCTTGCAATATGTCACGAAATCGTGACACTTTTTCTTCCGTACAATCTCTTCTGCAATATTTCATGAAATCGTGACACTTCTGCCTGCCTTTTTCTCTTCCAACATGTCACAAACTCGTGACACTTTTTCTTTTGTACTATCTCTCTTGCAATATGTCATGAAATCATGACACTTTTTCTACTTGCCTTTTTATCTTCCAACATGTCATGAAATCACGACTGTCTTTCCTGCTTGTGCTATCTCTTCGAACATGTCGTGAAATCGCGACAATTTTTCTTGCTTGCGCTTTCTCTTCGAACATGTCCTGAAATTGTGATAGTTTTTCTTGCTTGCGCTTTCTCTTCGAACATGTCACGAAATTGCGACGGTTTTTCTTGCTTGTGCTTTCTCTTCGAACATGTTGCAAAATCACGACAGTTTTGCTTGCTTACGCTTTCTCTTTGAACATGTCACGAAATCGTGACAGTTTTTCTTTCTTCTCAACATGTCGCAATATCGTGACAGTTTTTCTTTCTTGCTCAACATGTCGTGATATCGTGATAGTTTTCTTCCTTGTGATTTTCTTTTGATTTTTAGCATATCGCGATATTTTGGAAAATCACTAAACATACTCTAAAGAACCTCTTAACTCCTGTCCACTGCATCAACCGATCTATCTGACTGTGTTGACAACAATGACAATACTGTTGCTACACCTTGCTCAACAATCTCCCCTTTTGGAATTATTGGCAACACATGTGCAATTTCCTATAATTCTTCTCCCCCTTTGACAATAATACCAAAGGGTTGTTGCAGACTCCCCTTGAGTCCATGCACAACATTCTCAGGCACAAATTATGACAGTTGGAAAAAATTAAAAACATGAGCAAAAATATAATCAAATATATAAATGCTCCCCCTGAGAATGTGGTCTTGATAGCTAGTCAATTCTTGGGAAGCGTGACCACTCCCAATTTATTGTGAAGGTACTCAAAAATTTCCTTGGGTAGTAGTTTTGTGAAGATATCCACTACTTGCTCTATAGTTGGGACAAAATCCAACTTAACTTCACCTTCCACAACTTTCTCATTCAAAAAGTGATATTGGATAGCAATATGTTTTGTGCGAGAATGCATAAACGGATTCTTTGAGATGTTAATGGCACTGGTGTTATCACACTTAACTAAAATTATCTCACTAAAGTTAATGCCAAGATATTTTAGGGTTTGTTTCATCCATAAGACCTATGTACAACACGTAGTTGCTACAATATATTCTACCTCTACTGTGGATAAGGAGACTGACTCTTGTTTCTTACTGTGCCATGCGACCAACCTGTCTCCAAGATAGAATGCACCTCCACTGGTACTCTTTCTGTCATCGACACATCCTGCCCAATCTGCATCTGAATATGCAATAAGGGTGAAGTCCTTACCTTTCGAATACCATAACCCATACTCCATAGTACCCTTCAAATATTGAAGAATCCTCTTCACTACTGTTACATGATTCTCCTTGGGACTAGCCTGAAGTCGTGCTACCATGCAAACTGCCTACAAGATATCTGGTCTGGTATCTATCAAATACACTAGGCTCCCAATCATAGATCTATACATGGTTTGATCAACATTTGGATATTTGTCATCCTTGCTCAACTTGCAACCTATCATCATGGGAGTGGTAACAGGCTTACAATCCTCCATTGTGAACTTTTTTAGCATCTCTTTCACATATTTAACTTAAGAAATAAATATGCCCTTCTCATTTTGATTAACTTGAGGTCCGAGGAAATATGAAAGTTCACCAATCATTGAAATTTCAAATTGTTTATGCATCTTATTTGCTAAATCTTTACATGAATCATCATTGTTGCTGCCAAAAATGATATCATCTACGTATACAAAAAGGACAAGGAGATGGCCATTCTCTGTTTTGACATACAAATTGCTATCCACCATACATTTTTTGAACCCTTGTTGAGTAAGATAGTTGTCTAGCCTTGCATACCATGCTCTGGGTGCCTGTTTCAAGCCATACAATGCTTTCTTCAACTTGTAGATGAAGTGGGGATTATCACCAAGTTGGAAACCATCTGGCTACTCAATATAGACCTCTTCTTCAAGTTTTCCATTCAAAAATGTTGATTTCACATCCATTTGATAAACTTTGAAATTCTTGTGAATTGCTAAAGCCAGAAACATTCTAATTGCCTCTAGTCTAGCCACTAGAGCAAAGGTGTACTCAAAGTCAATATCTTCAACTTGTGCATAGCCTTTACAGACCAATATTGCTTTATTCCTTACTACCTATCCATCTTCATTCAATTTGTTTTGAAAAATTCATTTAGTATCGATTATATTTTTATTTGCAGGTCTTGGTACTAACTCCTAGGTTTTGTTTTTCTTGATCTGATCTAATTCTTTATTTATTGTCGTCATCCAACTTTCATCTTTGCTTGCTTTAGAAACATTTTTGGGCTCAATGCTGGATGATAGAGAGTAGTTACTTACTACTCTTCTTCTTGTCTGAACACCAACTGTGGGGTCTCCAATTATTTGCTCTCTACGATGATTTTTTTGCCAGCTGCCTATTTTGAATTTCTTGTTTTCTTCCTCTTTTGAATCACTACTTAAATCATCTGAGTTAGTTTTTTGTTTCTTTTTCGTTTCCTTTTCCTCATCTCCTTCAATAACCTCTTCATAAATTGGGTAGTTTTCTTCATAGCTTATTTCTCATTCCCTACCTTCATCAACTTTAACATCAACACTCGCCACAATTTTCTTTAGCATCTTGTTGTAGCATGTGTAGGCTTTGCTTTTTGTCGAATAGCCAAGAAAAATACCTTCATTAGCTCTATCTTCAAACTTACCAAGATTATATTCAGTTCTTTTGATGTAACACTTGCTGCAAAAAACTTTAAAGTATCTTGATGTTGCCTTTTTATTGAACGACAACTCATACGGAGTTTTTCTTTCATGTGTCCTCAACATGCACCTATTTTGGATGTATACCGCAGTATGGACTGCCTCTTTCCAAAATATTTTTGCTATTTTGCTCTCAGTCAACATAGTTTGTGCCATTTCCTGTACTGTCCTGTTCTTTCTTTCTATGCTGAGGTGTCCTTGCTACTAAAAACTATCTCCTAATCCCATATTTTTCACAGTACTCTACAAACTCCTCTAAAATGAACTCTCCTCCTCTATCTGATCTTAAACATTTAATACTTTTTCTTGTTTGATTCTCAACTTGTTTTTTGAAAATATTGAACATCTCAAAGGCATCTGATTTAAGTTTCAAAAATAGTACCCATGTCATCCTGGAATAGTCATCTATGCACAACATAAAGTATTTGTCACCATTTATGCTTTGCGTTCTCATGGGTCCACATAAATCAGTATGTATTAGTTCTAAAGGTTTGCTTGTGAAGTACTCATTTGTTTTAAATGTGGCTCTAGTTTGCTTCCCCTTTTGGCATGAAGCACAAATTCTATTTAATGGTTTGCCAATGGTGGGAATATCTCTCATCGCCTCTTTTGAGCTGATTTTTACTAGATTGTCAAAACCGATATGATCGAGCCTCTTGTGCCACAACCAATTTTATTCTTCCTGTCCAATCAAGCACCCTCCTTCTAAAGTCTCTCGAGAGAGTATACAAGGTTGCGGATGTCCTTGATCCAGTTGCTATCAACTTTCCATAGTTTGTTGTTCTGACTTCACAACCCTACTTCTTGAAAATTACTTCATGACCTCTGTCACAAATCTGACTTATGCTTAACAAGTTATGCTTCATACCAATCACAAACAAGACTTCTTTTGACTTGATTTTTCCGTAACTGATCTTAACTGATCCTTTGCCAACTATCTTAGCTCCATCATTATTTCCAAATTTTACAGAACCACCTTCATATTTTTGTAACTTCTCAAATTTTTGTTTGTCACCTGTCATATGACTGGAGCATCCACTATCAAGTATCCATGGTGCAGATTTGTTCTGTGCTTTAAATGTTGTCTATATGATCAAGGATTCCTTTTCTTCCTTGGGTTGCTCCTTTTATTTCCACTCTGGTTTGATTATAGTTTTGGTCACTTGTTTTGACTTTTCTTTGTCAGTAGCCTGTGCATGTTTTTCGGGAAATTTTCTATTTTGTCTCAAACCATTTGGTTGAAATTTTCTTCCCTGATGTTTATTGGCTACAAATGTACTTCGAAAATTTATTGCAATGTGCCCAAAATTATGACAGTTATAACATTCTACTGTATAATCCATCAACGATGAAAAAACATTTCTACTGGTAAATTTCCTTTGTCCTACATTATACTTGCAATCTAAAATCTTATGTCCATAACCATTGCATTTAAAACAATAACCAAAAAAGGAATGAGTGAACCTGGGTGATGGTCTTTGCCATTTTTTAGTGGGATCCATAAATCTTCTTCTCCTTTGATGAGTGACATTGGTGAATCCATCATTGTCAATACTCCTCTCATGCCTAGAATTATTGCTTTATTTAGCATGATTCATTTTTTCTTGATCAACCCTGATATTATCTTCATTCTTTATGGGTTATACAGTTATGGCCTTTGATCCATTTGATGATTCTCCTTCGATGAAGCCTAAACCAAATTTGATGCCTGTAGTCCTTTGGTTATTTATAATCTTATCCAGCTTCACAGAACTTTCTTCAAGTTTGTGATAACAACTCATTTTTCGATTCATCTCTTCTAGCTACATCCTTAAACCAACAATATCTTCTTCTAGCTTGCTACACTCATCTATTTTCATGGTTAATTGTACTTCGATATCTTTAGATATTTTCTTAAATTCGTCTATCTGTACTTTCAAGCTGGTTATGATTTCATTGGCATCCTCAAGATTTCTTGAAATTTTCTTATTCTTTTTCCTTTCTATACTCAGCTCTTTAAGTGCAAGTGACCAACTCACCTTCCGGATCTACTTCAGCCTCAGCCTCAAGTTTTTTATCACATTCCTATTTTTCCTCTATTTTTTCTTCTTCGAATGCCATGAAAAGAGCTTCACCTGTTTATTCTTCAGAATACTCATCGGAGCTGTCTTTTGAAGGACTGACATTATTGGATATGAAACTCTTCTTCTTGAAGTTGTCTTTTCTAAAATTTGGTTTCTTCTTCCAGTCACTTCTTTCTTGGTGTGAACCTTCATCACTTTTGTTTTTCTCATTAAGTGGACATTTAGCTGCAAAGAGCCCAATGCCTCCATAGTTGAAACACTTAAATGGTAGCTTTCCTCTGTATTTTGCTTTTCCCCTTATTAGTTTCTGAACAAAGTTTGCTTCAATTTCATATGATGTCTCTTCTTCCTCAAATTCTTGTTTTGCTTTTATATTTTTATGTGTTTTAAAAGTAGCTTCTCTATCTGTGGGTTTAGTTTTTCCTATTCTCATCTCATATGCAGTCAAAGAACTATGCATATCATCCATACTAAAAGTATTTAGATATTTAGATTCTTCTATTGCTGAAACTTTAGAATCAAATATTTGGGGAAGAGATCTTAGTACCTTTTTCATGATGACATCATCTTCCATTTCCTCGTTGAGTCCTCTAATCACATTAATGATTCCATTAACTCTTAGCATGTATGCCTCTATGTTCTCATCGTCATTCATATTTAATGCTTCGAACTAAGCTCGATGCATTTGTAACTTGGCCTCCTTGATCTTGTCGTCTCCTTCATGAATGCTCCTGAGTTTGTCCAATGTATTTTGCCATTTTACAACTCATAATATTTATCAGTTCATTGTCCACTAAACCACACATGATAGCATTCTTTGCTTTAGATTTATTCTCAAATAGTTTCTTATCAGCAACATCGGTTGGAGGAGTGGTGGCTATTGTGTATCCACTGTCTACTGACTCCCAAATGTTGTATCCTAAAGCACACAGATATGTCTGCATCCCGAGTCTCTAAAATATGTAATTAGTTCTGTCAAACAATGGTGCTTTGTTTGATGAGAATCCTTCACCACCTGCCATTGTCTCACTTCCAAGATCACCTTAGCTGATTAATATTGTTTAAGAACTTGGCTCTAATACCAATTGTTAGTATCACAATGACACTGAGAGGGGGGTGAATCAGTGTAGCTATTTAAATTCAAATCTACAACTCTTAACACAAAAACAATGAAAATTTAAAATCAGATAAAGCAAGTATAACAAGAGAGCATTCCACAACACACAATGTAACGAGGTTCATCAATTTGGCTACTCCTCAAAAATGACTACTTGGATTCCCATCCAAATCCAGCCTTTGTAAAATACCAAATTTACAATCAATTTACCAGCACCCATTGGAAGGAGCACCAACCCCTGATTTATCTACACCAACAGAAAGGAGCACCAACCCCTAATTTATCTGCACCAATAGAAAGGAGATCCAACCCCTAATTTCAAGCACCAACTTGGACTGCAATTTTGAAACTATAATATTGACATAAAAATGCCTTCGCTTATACAAGACCCTGACTGGTCTATTGCTAACCCAACCTCTCTCGCTATTCACCAAAACACCACACACACTTAAGTCTCTGCTTACTGCACTTTTATGGCCCTCTTACAACCCTCTTGCTATGCTTCTTACTACACTCTTATGACTCTCACGTCTTTGCTTAACGCTCTCTTACGACACTCTTCCAACCCTCTGTTTGCAGCACTTTCACTCTTTTTTTGGCTTAGTAATTCTCCATGCAGACCTCCTTTTATAACAAAGTTCTGACTCTATTTTTAACTTCCATATTTTTGCATGCAACTTATTAATAGAAACTTCTATATGTAACTCCTTTATCACATAGTATTCTCTCATGCAACCTATTAATAGTTACAACTCTTTTTTTGGTCTTCGACTGATGACTTTCAGTTTAACCGTCGCTCGATGATTTCACTTCGTAACTGGCCCTATAACTATCGTTCTGACTTTAGTTCACTGTTATTATTTTAGCTGCATGATTTTTCTCTGTACCTACACCTATAACTAACATACTGACTTCAGTTAACTCTTCTTATTTTAGCTGCATGATTTTCTTCTGCAACGGCCCCTGTAACTTTCGTATAACTTTAGTTAACTATCACATATCTTATTTCGACTGGTTTCTCTTCTTAGCTTGTGCCAAAGTGACCTGTCATGAAATCGTGGCACTTCTGCCTCTTTGTCCTCTTCTCATATTTTGCCTACAAAAACACATGTCGCGATATCGCGACACTTTCGCCTCCTTGCTTCTTTTCTTGGATTGTACCCATGAAAACACATGTCGCGATATCACGACACTTTTGCCTCCTTGCTACTTTACTTGGTTTGAACCCGCAAAAATATAACATGTCATCATATCATGAAACTTACGCCTCCATACTCTTCCTCTTTCCTTTTGTCATGATATCGTGACACTTCTGCCTTCTTACTTTCTCTCTCCTCATTTAGTTGTGAAAATGCAACATGTCACAATATCGCGACACTTTTTCTCCTTTGCTCTTTCTCTTGCCTTCGGGTCGTGAAAACGTGACATGTTGCGATATCGCGACACTTTTTCTCCTTTGCTCTTTCTCTTGCCTTCGGGTCACAAAAACGTGACATGTCACGATATCGCGACACTTTTTCTCTCGGACTCTCTCTCTTGCAATATGTCATGAAATCGCGACACTTTTTATTTCGTACAATCTCTCTTGCAATATGTCGCGAAATCGTGACACTTTCTGCCTGCATTTTTCTCTTCCAACATGTTGCAAAATCATGACACTTTTTCTTCCATACTATCTCTCTTGCAATATGTCACGAAATTGTGACACTTTTTCTACTTGACTTTTTCTCTTCCAACATGTCGCGAAATCATGATATTTTTTCCTGCTTGCGCTTTTTCTTCAAACATGTCACAAAATCATGATAGTTTTTCTTGCTTGTGCTTTCTCTTCGAACGTGTCGTGAAATCACGAAAGTTTTTCTTGCTTGTGCTTTCTCTTCGAACATGTCGCGAAGTCACGACAGTTTTTCTTGCTTGCACTTTCTCTTCGAACATGTCACAAAATCGTGATAGTTTTTCTTGCTTGCGCTTTCTCTTCGAACATGTCATGAAATCGTGATAGTTTTTATTTCTTCTCAACATGTCGTGATATCATGATAGTTTTTATTTCTTGCTCAACATGTCGCGATATCGCGACAGTTTTATTCCTTATGATTTTCTTTTGATTTTTAGCATATGGGCCACTTTGATCTTTTGGAAAATCACTGAACATACTCTTAAGAACCTCTTAACTCCTATCCACTACATCAACCGATCTATCTGACTGTGTTGACAACAATGACAATACTGTTGCTGCACCTTGATCAACACTATCCTTGCACTATGTGACACTTTGAATTGATTTAAAAACAACCCTTCTATTTATGTGAGACTAAACTATTTTGATTATTTCCACATGTAATTTAAAATCAATCACAATGCACAAATATGTCCTTCTCATCTACTCCCAAAATCAATCATGAACAAGGCACAAATTTACTCACAAATATGTTCTATAACTCTTGCACATTTACTCCCAATTTCAATAAAAACTAATGCACAAGTTTGCTCACAAATCTTATCTATAACCTTTGTACATTTACTCCCAATTTCAATCAAAACTAATGCACAAGTTTGCTCACAAATATTTTATATAACCTTTCCCAATTTCAATCAAAATAATGCACATTCAATAATTCCTTATACCTCCAACCTTATGACAACAAAAATATTTTCTTCAAACAAAAACCACCTTGAGAAAGGAATTAAGTCACCATACCTCTAAATCTTCCACAATGATGATAATATTCTTTTGCATGTGTTTTCCAAACCTATTTTGCCAAAAATAATTTTCCTTTATTTTGCCACTTCAAAAATAGGTTAGTAAATCTCTTTCTCTTTTCTTGATTAGATATCAAATCAATCACATTAAAACCCTTAAAAATGTGCACAATAAATATTGACAATAACTCCTTTTATCTCCCCTTGAAATATTACAAAATAAGACCTTAATGACAATAAATGTCTTCTTATATTTTACAACTCTCATGCAAAAATACAATTTTGAAAATCACTAAGTTACACCTTATATCTCCTACTCATAACAATGCATAATATATTTCAAAATACCAATGTAGCACCTTATAACTCAACTTTAATAAACTAAAAATAATTTTACCCTTACCTCAACTACCAGAAACCCTCAACAACCACGAAGGAGATTTGACCTTCAAACCTTGCCTAGCGTAGCTCTTTAACATGAGTCCTTTCACCAAACGAGCTAACCCAACAGGTGAAACCAAAGGGCTTAAAAAAACTCCTTAAGCCTTCATCACACCTCCTTTTGATTTAAAAATTTAATGCATAGCAAAATATCACACAAAGAATTGAACCCCTAACCTCCTGCATAACAACACCCTATCATAGGCTTGACGACTAGCTGGGCCACCTCAACAGGTAAGACCAATGGTGCATGAAATATTTGTCTTGCTTAAGTTCTTCACCAAAATGTCAAATGATTTCCTACCTTCTCATTCATCGATTCTTACATGCTAGATAATATCGATTGTGCTCACATAAAAAATATTTTAAACTAAATTTTGCTTCCTCTATATATATGAATTTCTTTTCATTTCTCCAAGGGACGTCGACGCTTTAATTTATATATAAGTTTTTCTTTTTCTCCAAAGGACATCGATGCTTAAATTTATATGAGTTTATTTTTACTTCCCATGACTTTGGTGCTCTTTTAAACCCTCTTTGTATTATAATATTTTAAATCTAATGATTTAAATATTATAATATTAATCTTTAAACCTTTGTCCTTATTTTAAATCTTTTGTCTCTAGCACTTTTAAACCTTTGTAATTCTTTTGTCCCAAGCACTTTTAAACCTTGTAATTTTTTGTCCCAAGAAATTTTAAACCTTTGTCCTTCTCTTTATAATATTTAAATATGATATTTAAATATTATACTCCTTTACTTAAAAAATATTTTCCCTGCTTTGAAATATTCCTTGCCTTGCTTCATTTGCCTTGGATAATTTTCATTGTTTGCTATTCACCAAGCCCATCATTGATATATTGTTCATCCTTATATATTTATCTCCCTTGAATAATATTTCTACCTTGAGTACCATGCTCGTTTGACATCAATGACAACTTAATATTTCCAACAATATTTCCCTTTGTCATTGATGGCAACCCTACAAAAAAATTCTTTTTTCTACAACTAGATTTCCAATATGCTCCCCCTGACAATCTTATCCCCTTACTGAATTCTCCCCCTTTGACATCAATGGCAAAGGGCTCCTTGGGGCTAAAAATAAGACACTTAACTCAGCCCCCTCACCACCTCCTATTATTGAGGTGATTAATTTTGATATGGGAGTAAAAATACTCCCAACTTACAATGCTCTTCTTCTTTTTCAATTTTATTTTTCCAAACTTTTGTAGTCATACCTCTTTGAACATTTTGAGCATCCTTTTTCTTGCTTGTATTTGGAAATTTAGGGAACACTATTTTACACCACTTTGATCTATGCCCAAAATTGTTGCAATTGTAACAAGTGATGTTGTAGTCCTTGAAAGGTGTAAATGACTTGAAATTTCTCTTGGTGAAGCCATAATCATTCTTACCATGAACCTTACAATGTATAGCTTTATGAAAAACATGGTTACATGAAAATAATGACCTTGAAAGAAATATTCATCTTGCCTTGGAGGATATGGTTGTACGATTATTTCTTTGCTTTTTTTGTGATGGTCCATGTTCCTTGATGGTGCATTATTTTCTTCCTCTTTGATGCTTCCACTTACCAACACATTAGCATAAGTCTTAGGATCTTCTTCAATTACTTTCTTTGATGCTTCTATTTCTTTTGAGCTTGACTTCCCCTTTTTTTCCTCTTAACCTTCTTTAAAACTAAGTCTAGTATTTATAAATGGTGATCTCTGTGCTTTGATAATATCATCCAAATATTTTGAGCTTTTCCTAAACTGATATATCTTATTATTAAATTTTTCAAGTCCCTTCCTTAGTATTTCATATTCTAGCTCTTTTACATTTAATTTCTCAACCATACCTTCTTCAATTTATCTTGCCTCTTCAACTTTAAATTTTAAATCGATGATATATTGTAGAATTTTTACCTTTGTTTTCTTATCCTCTTGTACTTGAGCCTTCAATCTTAAGTTTTCCATTTTCAACTTTTCAATATCAACATCAAGTTCTTCTTTCATATCAATTATGGGTTCCTCTTCATTTTTTGAATCTTTATCTTCTTCTTGGTCTTCAATAATAGGAGCATCTTCTTTATCTTCTTCTTAGACTTTGACAACAAGAGCATCTTCATTCTCTTCTATGGCTAAAAATAGAATTTCTTCTTTTTCAAGATGTTTTGAACAACCTTAGATTATTCAATACTTTCTCCAAGTCCACGAATGGTGTTGACAACCTCATCAACACGAAGTATATACATAGTAATATTTTTTTCATCTTTCATCTTCAAGTCTTCAAATTTTCTCCTATGGGTTTGAAGTTTTTTAATTTTAACCTTGTCATATCCTTCATATGTTTTCTGTAACTTATCCCATATTTCTTTTTCCAAAGTAAATTGTATGATTTTCACAAACTTTGATTCACATAACCCACTCAAAATTGCATTTATTACCCTAGTATTATTTTCATATGGTTTCTTATCATTTGCATGTAGGAGGTGTTGTAGGTGCTATAAATACACCCTCAATGGATTGCCATGTATCATATCCATGTGCCATCAAATAAGTCTCCATCCTCACACTCTAGAAAGCATAGTTAGTCCCATAAAACAATGGAGTCTTATTTTATGAAAACCCTTCCGTATGAGCCATGTGTGTTCTTATAAGATATTCCTTCAAGCTATTAGGCTTTCACATAGGAACCCGCTTTGATACCAATTTAAGAACACAAGATTATACTGGGAAGGGAGTGAACAATATAATATAAAAAATTTATTTGTATTTCCAAAGTAGTAACTTCAATTATTATCAATTGCAATAATGAAACAATGCACAATTCATCACACACATAAGAGACATTGATTTAATGTGGTTCGGCCAATATGGGTGAAACGACTAGAAGTTGGCATTTGATCTAACAACAACTAATAACACAAGTCATTCAAAAATATGTGGTTTATTCATGATAAATTTGATATCGATTACAAATAGGGTGAATTCTCCTTTTCCCTTTCATGAATACATTATAGGCCTAATGCCTTCTTCTAATGTCCCTCAATGTAGGTGGGTTTCTTTGTATGTGGGACATCGTCAGGTTGTTTTTTGTTGGTGTTCTTCTCCTTCAAGCATTTATAGGCAAGCCCCTCAATGTAGGCAAGCATTGATAGGGGTGTCACATATGCAAGCGTTACATACTTTATAGTCCCTTAGGCCATTGTTTGTCATGAATATGGATATGTGTGGCATGGTGCATTATGGAAATTGGGGTGGCGTATCCAATTCATACGATGAAGGAGAAAGTTAGGATTCCCTGATGGTGGTAGCTAAAGGGTGTGGCAGTTCATACAAGTTGGGTGTTAGTTATTTGGGTTCATGATGTTTAGTTTTTGTGGCTTGCATAGTCTATTTGTTCTGCATAGGGGATGGCATCAATGCAAGTTTAGGGATGCATGGAGACGTGAATGTCTTAGGTTTTATTAATAATGGAAGAGAAGGTGTATGTGGAGTAGGAAGGATAGGGGCTTCCATATGCAAGGGTGGAGGACGTAATGTAGTCGATTGTGTGATGTGTGTCAATGGTGGTTGTGACACCACGAGTGGAAATTAGAATGGTAGAGGTTGGGAGGATTGTGGAGGCCTTAAGAATTGCAACGAGGAAGACATGGTATCATTTTTAGGTCCCCAAGTAGACGATGTTAATGGTGTAGATATTGAGGCTTATGTTGTTGATGAACACTGGGATGTTGGGGTGGAAATTGGGAAGGATACCAATGCTCCTACTGACTGGTGAGAGGATATATGGAATAGCTAGGAATATGAGAATGAAGACATAGGGGAAAGGTCTATGATATTACAAAACTTAAAGGGGTATCCATCGACTGGGACATAGTGAACAAGTCTGGTGTGGATGTACTTGAGGCAATGGTATAATGTGGATGGGACACACTGCATTTCTCTAATGCAAGGGTGACCAAGGAGAATATTATATTGCATTTCTCCTTGAATGATGTGAAAGAGGATGGGGATCGTACGGATGCCTATGTGAATGGGCATAACTATGGACCCTACGATAGGTATCATGGAACCATAGAAAACATGCAGGTCTAGGGAAGGTGTGGTGAAATGTGTTGGAGGGAGGTGTAGGTGATGTAGGGCTACTGTGGATATGATACTAATGGATGAGCCCATGTCAATGAGCACTTGCTTGTAGGTAATATCGTTGATGTTAGCTTGGATGTGAAGGGGAGGATCAACTCCTTCACCAATAAGTTCCATTATCTTGTGATCATGGAAACTAATTTAAGGTTGAATGAATCATGGAATTTTCCCTACAAAATTAACAAAAGCATTTGTGTCATGTATATCTAAGTCAATGGAAAGTAGGATGTCATTCAACACCTCACGATGGGGTTGAGAGTGCTTTAGGAGATAGAATATGGATAGCCATGTGGGGACATTACGTATTTGATGGGTTATACTACCATGGATGGTAATCACATTCTGAGGTGGTTGTGGTATGGTATTAGGCATTTTGGGTGTTTGCAGGGATGTAAATTGGATAGGCGAACAAAAAATAGGTGTTGTCTAGAATGACGATTATCATTGGTTTCTTATAGTAAGGTTTATCATGCCTACTACTCCACATGATGGAGGATCATGCTGGACATTGTTGACTTGGTGAGGTGGCATTGGAGGATTGATTGGAGGTCTAGGGGGATTGGGTCCTCTATGATATGATAGAGGGTTTTTGAAAATCCCTAGGTTTTGGTTCTGCGGGGCTAAAGGGTTTATTACCTGAATAGTGCCCCTATCAATTAGATCTTGAACTTTCCATCAAAAGGAGTGACAGAAATCAATATTATGGCCATGTTTCCTATGAAAGGGATAGAAGAGCTACTCGTTATAGCCATGAGACTTAGGTGAATTTGGATCCAATGGGTGGATCTCAAGTAGAAAATATGGTTGCCCTCATATAATCTATGGAAAAAAGTTGGTAATGGTTCATATAAGGGTTTAAATATGCACAGTGGATCCTATGGGCACATGCCATAGTATTGTTGTGGTCGAGGTGGGTCAGGCACATCAGCTTGAAGTGCTTGTGGTTGTGGTGTATAGGGTGGAGGAGTTAGTACTAGTGCTAGGGTAGCAGTTGTGACTTGGTTGGTTTGCTGTGGTCATGGATAAGGTTGATTTGGTGTGGGTCTATTGAAGCAAAAGTTGAAGTTATAGTTGGATTTGGCTCTCAACTTAATATTCCTAGACTGGACATTAATATCTTCGATCACTTTTGCTTATAAGATAACATCTTCAAAATTATGACTTTTGTGAAGTTGGAGGGATGTGGAAATGTGTTTGTGGCAACTCTTGGAAAAGAGTGTTACAAGCTCTAATGTGGGGAGGCTATGGGAAAAATCATGGATAATCACTCTCCATATAGCAAAAAAATTAGTAATGGATTCATTGTCTGTATGTCATAAGGTGTAGACATAAAAAAATATGGTCTTTTTCTTGATGTTGATGGAAAAGTACTCTAAGAAGGAATTGGCCAGTTGCTCAAAGGTATATAGGCTATGCTGTGGTATCATGTTTTCCAATACAATTATGGCCCAACAAGGGACATGGAGAAGGTACGCAACATAAGAGGGTTACTCCTATGAAGCTAGTAACAGTATGAGCAGTAGTTGCTCACATGTTCTCTGGGATCTTCCTTACCTTTATTTTTGTCAAATTTTGGTATTTTGAAGCGATAGGGAGAAGGAGGGATAAGGACTTATGGATGAAATAGCTCATTGCATAGTTCATCATAGCAAGGCTTTTGTGGCCTATAGCTAGAGGTGTGTAAGTTCAACATTTTGACTTCATATCGCAAGAGTTGAAGTTTGGGTGTCATAGGAGTCAAGGGTTGAGCTATGGTAGGTTGTCCCTGTGGATGTGGTGGATATTGGTATTATTGTTCTTCACAATACTATGGGGAATACTATTGTGCCTGATCATGATAAGGCGGGTACAGGGTGACATGTGCTATCATGTCTATGGGTACACTAGGTTGTGCGGTAGGTTTCTATTGAGGATAATAATATTGTGACTGGGTAACATGCAATTGTGCCATGGGTACTTGTTGGTTTGGATATTGCTATACTGGTTGTACTATGGGTGGTGATGACCAAACTTGAGGATGCATAAAGAATATAGGTGCAGCTAGTGGTAGTGTATGTGTCGGTGCTATTGGTGCTAGGGGTGGTCAAGACGAGGTATCAAAATATGGGATCTGTCTCTTCCCTAGAGGGTAGGAAGTAGGGAAGCTAAACTGTGTGGAATAATTTTTTTGAGTAGGTGGATAAGTTATCAGTGTCAGTACATAGGTATGATGGATATGGGTAGTGGGAGCCTAAAAAGGAATAGGTGGTGGTATCATAAAGATCATCATAGTCAAAGGTGGCTCCAAGGGTTGGGCGTCATACCCTCTAGATATCTAGGAGATAGGCGGGAAAGTTGCTAAAAAGGTGGGATAAGTTGTTGAGGTAGGAGCTTGGGTTGAGGGGAAAGTGTATGTGTACACTCCCACTTGGGTTTGTGCATCTTGCTCCTAAAGAGGCTATTGGGAGGTACCCTCATATATGGTGAAGAATGGATCTTGGGAAGAGGGTAGTTGGTACTCTTGTGAGGAGTACAGGTGTGAGGTTTGAGGCAATTCTTACGATTCATGCTAGGTAGGGATCTATTGTGTAGTTTACAAGGATGGATTTTGGCTACCTACAATGGATGAGGATGGGTTAGACACCATTTCTATGATAGGGGTGAATGATGCAACCTCAGGATAGGTATGGTTTAGAAGGGAGGAGTCATTCTCAAATAGGGATTGAGATAGGTTCTGCAAGAAGGGATGTGCAAAGGTGGGTGAAGTAGGCATGAACTACTCATATACAATGAAGGCTGGAGGAGATTGTACTAGTGCTATGTAGATCACATGGTCATAGAACATGGTTGAGGGATTAGGTGAGGATGGGGTTGAAAAGAGCAGGTAATCTTCTATGAGTGAAGTAGCGAGAATTTCACTCAAATTTGGTGTGTCCTCATGAGGCATCATGTGTGTGAATTATGCATCAAATTATATGCATGAATTAGATGTGTCTATAATCCTTTCCTTCATGATTTAAGGAGCAAGAGTGGACTTACTAGAGGAAGGGGGAGGTCATTCCTCCATAGAGCGTGATTATTCACACGTTATACTATGGGTGACCACAGGCATAGTAGCATGTGTAAAATGGGTTTTTAAGAATAAACCCTATGTGATGTAGACTCAAGTTTGTCTAATGTGAGTGTGAAGTAAGTGGCATGTTGTGGGTAGAAAAACAATATATAGTGCAATGTGTTGAGACCAGTCTATGATCATGCAAACAATGGTAGACCGAAATCAATTCTAAATGCTGAGAAAATAAAAGTGTTATGTTCATTTTGTGTATTGTAATGTTGATACTTCCTACGTAGAATCACAGGTAATGGAGTGAATACTCTAAAAAATTAGGAATGTCATTAATATCAAACCTCCTACAACACCCAAAGATGTATAGGATAGAATGGTACCACAACGTGTGAATGGTGACCTGTATGGAAGGTGCAGTAAGATGATATCATAAAGGGGTGGAACTCACTATGCTAAAGTGAGTTCCAATATCCTCTCATGAGAAGAGATGGAACTTTCTGATACCCGTTACCGATATACCCATGCTTTCGCTTCACCCTTAGGTGGGTTAGTCAAGACTGATAGTTACTAATTCCACAAATTATACAAGCCTTATGGATGAAGGCGCTAATCCTGTCCCACTCCGTAGGTAACCGTTGGTGATGAAATCCAGGGCCCAATCGCAAAAGTGGGGGATTTTTTGATGATGAAATCCAAAAAACCACTCTTGTGGGATTGCGAGGTGTCTAGGGGGGTGAGCTGATGGAGAGTGCAACTTGATCCACACCAGTCTCGAGCAATGGATTGGGGATGAAGTCCAATATCACCACTTGTTTAAGGTACCACGTGAGTGTGTGTGGGTTTATGTTTTTCTAACGGTGTTTGCAAGGTAAGAAACTAACTAATTGTATTTTCAAAAGAAAACTAATCCTAATTCCTTTTCAAAAGCAAATGATTAGCTAGCTTATAATATTTGTAAAGAAATGGTCTAGCCTAAATGCCTTTGTGAAGCAAACTGATCTACTTTGCAAAACATAGAAACACGCAATCCAAATGTGTGTGGATTAAAGGGGATTATGAAACCCTAATTTGAACTTTTAGAATTTAAAATTATTTTAAAAATGTAAGAGGGGATTAGAAACCCAGATTTTACTTTAGAATGTAAAGTTCCTTTTAGCAATGGAAGCTATGGACGAAGGAAGAACAACTTAGGCTTATGCTATATGAAAAAATAAAATGCAAATGCAAATTTATTTGTGAAATAAATGTTTGTACACTTGCTAGAAATTTGTAGGTCCTAAAAAATTTAGAAACCCTAATTCTTTAACAACTTTGCAATGAACCCAAAACTAGGCCTAGTAATGGTCATTCAACTAGTCAATGTATTTCTACTTCCAAAACTTGCAACAGAGGCAAAAAAAATGAAAATAATTGCATTCTGATGGTAAGGGGGATTTTCTTGTCCATTGAAGAGATCAACCCAACTGATTTGGGAGTTTTTGAGGCTTTTATGCTCAAATAGCCACCTAAGGGGCGAATTTGACCCAAATCATGACCTGGGGGTGAATCAAGACTGGTTCGCAGGGCGAGGAGTGAATTAGGTTTAGAGGATTCAAATAAAAAATATGATGGCCTAGGATGGTTCCTAGGTCTTTGGAGGTCTCTGTGAACAACATATTTGGTACATGCAATACACATAAATAGAGGATAATGTCATATTTACAAATAAAATGAATCTAGCACTATCCGTTGTGGAGGTCCCACTGGGCGTGCTAGAATGAAATGACCAGAAGTTGAAATTTGATCTAACAAAAAGTAATAACACAATTCATTTAGAAATATGTGCTTTATTCATGATAAATTTGATATCGATTACAAATAGGGAAAATTTATTTTTCCCTTTCATGAATACACTATAGACCCGATGCCTTATTTTGATGTCCCTCAGTGTAGGTGGGCTTCTTTGTATGTGGGCCACCATCCGGTTGTTTTTTGTTGGTGTTATTATCCTTAAAATCTACTAAATAACCTGAAAGAAACTTGCAATAAGGGATCAATACATTGGGGGGCTTGCCTTAGTTAGGCCCCATATTTATAAAGACGAAATGACTATAAAATCATAACAAAACATGAAATAAATTGTGCAAAAAGTAATAATATAGCAAAAGGTAGCTTGCCACCCAAATTTGTAGTGATTTGGGGCCTTTAGACCCAATTCACCACCCGAGGGGCAAAATGAGGCTGGATTAGTAGGGCAAGGGGCGATTTGAGCTATGATGCCTCTTCTGCAAAATCCTTTCGATGGGTCGACTCCTAGGCAGCTGGGGTGCCTCTGTGTACCATTGAAATTTGACTGTGTGCACTAGGAAAGGACTGTTCAATTTTGGCTTTTCCATTTTAGTAGAGTAATTGTGCTTTGTTGAATTTGGGAATCAGACTTAAATAGGGGTTTGGAAACCATTATTTATAGGCAAAGGCAAGGTGCAGGGAGGGTTAGATAGACTAAACCTAGGTTTAATTTTGACTACGGTTAGGTTAATAAATGCTATGTGGAAACATCACATTACTTATGAGAAATATCTCATCCTCACACGTGTGAGGATGGATTAGGGCTAATCTTGATTAGGAGGTTCTTAATCCAATTTAAACATGATTAAATAAATATCTCAATAAACCCTAATTTCACACATGTGGGAGGATATGATTAAGGCTAATCAAGATTAAGGGTTCTTTTAATCAAATTTACCCTAAAAAGTGACTTAAGTGAAGTCAACATTAAATTAGAATTTGGGTATTGACTTATTAATTGTTTTGGTCAACTAATACCCTGTGGGGGCCTCAATTGCATGTGAATAGACCATCGAATGATATCCCAATGTGCCAGATGTATTTTGGAAGGCTTATGAGGGTTTAGGGCCTGAAATTTGGTGAAGTAGTATATGGGATTCCACACGATGCTATGACAATCTATGGCTATCTACGTATGACTACATATGACTACAACAATCTACGCATGTTTGGGATGATCTACAATAGTCTATGTTGGTCTACGATAGCCTAGGGGTACCTAGGATGGCCTATGTAAACCTACAAGTGTCCAGAAGGATATACAAGTACATAGGTATAGCAGTGTGCAACTTTTGGGTATCTACAATGGGCTACATCCATGGAAAAGTATTTATTATAAATTTTCTCAATAAATTTTGTGGGAACCAAACCAATTCCCTATTACAATGTTTCTGGACCCAAATACACATGAGACACCAATCCCCTCTACTCTGGCTCATGGACATTAATCCATAGGAGACGCAAATCCCCTCTGCTCTAGTTTGTGGACCTCAATCCACAAGAGACACTAATATTATTTGATCTGGTCTGCACAAAATCCTGATCACTACTCTGCTCAAATATGCTCACAAAACCTGCTCAAATTTACTCCAATCCTGCTCATAGCTCTGCTCAAATTTGCTTATAAAACCTGCTCAAATATGCTTCAAAACTACTCATATATACTCACAAAACCTGCTCAAATTTTCTCATAAAACTTGCTCAAATATGTTCACAAAACCTGCTCAAATATGCTCATAAAAAACTACTCACAACTGCTCACAAAACCTGCTCAAATATGCTCACAAAAACTGCTTGCAACTGCTCACAAAACCTGCTTATATCTTTCCCAAAAGTGCTTTCTTCAACTTAAAGCAATTTAGACATATTCTATCCAAAATTATTTTATCTTTATGAACATATAGAAAATGATATGAATTACAAATACCTAATATTTTCTTTCATATTCATTAAGTTTATCACTTTCACCTATATCACATTTATTGCATTTAAAAGGTAGCTCTAGTCTAGCACTTGATAACTAACCTTGTAATTCCTAATTTGCACCTTTCCTTCCCTTTTGTACATATATAAAATGTCATTCTTTTCAGTTGAATCCTTTCCACTATCCTTGCACTATGTGACACTTTGACTTGCTTTAGAAACAACCCTTCTATTTATGTGATACTAAACTATTTTGCTTATTTCCACATGCACTTTAAAATCAATCACAATACACAAATATGTCCTCATCTACTCCCAAAATCAATCATGAACAAGGCACAAATTTACTCACAAATATGTTCTATAACTCTTGCACATTTACTCCCAATTTCAATCAAAACTAATGCACAAGTTTGCTTACAAATCTTATCTATAACCTTTGCACATTTACTCCCAATTTCAATCAAAACTAATGCATAAGTTTGCTCACAAATATTATATATAACCTTTCCAAATTTCAATCAAAATAATGCACATTCAATAATTCCTTATACCTCCAACCTTATGACAACAAAAATATTTTCTTCAAACCAAAACCACCTTGAGAAAGGAATTAAATCACCATACCTCTAAATCTTCCACAATGATGATAATCTTCTTTTGCATGTGTTTTCCAAACCTGTTTTGCCAAAAATAATTTTCCTTTCTTTTGCCACTTCAAAAATAGGTTAGTAAATATCTTTCTCTTTTCTTGATTAGATATCAAATCAATCACATTAAAACCCTTAAAAATATGCACAATAAATCTTGACAATAACTCCTTTTATCTCCCCTTGAAAGCTTACAAAATAAGACCTTAATGACAATAAATGTCTTCTTATATTTTACAACTCTCATGCAAAAATACAATTTTGAAAATCACTAAGTTATAACAATGCAGAATATATTTAAAAATACCAACGTAGCACCTTATAACTCAACTTTAATAAACTAAAAAGAAATTTGTCCTTACCTCAATAGCCAAAAAATATCAATAGACATGAAGGAGATTCGACCTCCAAACCTTGCCAAGCGTAGTGCTTTACCATGACTCCCTTCACCAACTGAGCTAGCCCAGTGGGTGAAACCAAAGGGCTTAGCCAAAATCCTTAAGCCTTCATCGTGCCTCCTTTTGATTTAAAAATTTAATGCACATCAAAACATCACATGAAGAATTGAACCCCTAACATCTTGCACAACATCACCCTATCATGGGCTTGATGACTTACCAGATCACCTCAGCAGGTAAGACCAATGGTGTGCAAAATATTTATCTTTCTTAAGTTATTTATCAAAAAATAAAACGATTTCTTGCCTTATCATTCACCAATTATTACACATTGGATAATATCGATTGCACTCACATAAAAAATATTTCAAACTAAATTTTTCTTCCTCTATATATATATATGAATTTCTTTTCATTTCTCCAAGGGACGTCAACGTTTTAATTTATATATAAGTTTTTTTCTTTTTCTCCAGAGGACATCGACGCTTAAATTTATATGAGTTTATTTTTGCTTCCCATGACTTTGGTGCTCTTTTAAACCCTCTTTGTATTATAATATTTTAAATCTAATGATTTAAATATTATAATATTAATCTTTAAACCTTTGTCCTTATTTTAAATCTTTTGTCTCTAGCACTTTTAAACCTTTGTAATTCTTTTGTCCCAAGCACTTTTAAACCTTGTAATTCTTTTGTCCCAAGCACTTTTAAACCTTTGTCCTTCTCTTTATAATATTTAAATATTATACTCCTTTACTTAAAAAATATTTTCCTTGCTTTGAAATATTCCTTGCCTTGCTTCATTTGCCTTGGATAATTTTTACTGTTTGCTATTCACCAAGCCCATCATTGATATATTGTTCATCCTTATAGATTTATCTCCCTTGAAGAATATTTCTGCCTTGAGTACCATGCTCCTTTGACATCAATGACAACTCAATATTTCCAAAAAAAAACATAGCAAAAGAAGATATACTAAGCAAAAAAAATCATAAGCTAAAAGAAGTATGATCTAGAGGAAAGCATACTCGCATAACAAAGTTTGAGATATATTAAAAGTCAATAGAATCACATATAAGAGAAAGCACACACTTTAAGAAAATATTTTGTGCTTTAAGCATAAGTTGGACTAGTCACAAAGGAACAATAATAATCAAGGTGAACTAGTAACCAACTTAAGATGAAGTAGCACCAAGGTAAATTAGTTTCCAAATCAAGTCAAAGCAGCACCAAGGTGAACCAATTTCTAACTTAATATGAACCAACACATAGGTGAACTAGTCACCTACTTAGGATGAACTAGTGTAGAGGAAAACCAGTCACCTAAGCAGGATAAACTATCACAGGGTAAACCAGTTGTTGGAATATATTATATTATTTGGTACGTACCAATGTACCATAATGGTTACATCTATAGATTAGGAAAGAGTGTCTTATATTAGGATTTACTTTTTGCAATGTAATGGACAATTATGCAATGATATTTTTGCAATGTAAATGTGCATAGTTATACCTATGTACACATGTCAATAGATTAGGAAGATGAAATGTCATAGGAAGAGTGAGGGGTCAATTCCAAAATGTATTTATAAAAATTTGGTGAATTAATTTTGAAATCTAGGAGAATAGTGTCCAAACGCATGTAGAAGATTAACTATTATTAGGGGAAATGATGGAATTTTAAAGTTAAAATTGTGAAATTATTATAAAATTAGGGCAAATCAACCAAAAAAATAATTGCATCTAGAAATTTTTGGCTAATGGGCCTTGGTCAAGAGTCCCAATTATTAGCCAATTCCAAATTTTAAAAATCCTAATTTTAGCCAATTTGGTGATAAATAGCTGCTATGAATAACCTTGGTCTATAGTTTTGAGTGTGATTTATATTTCCCATTTTATGTAAGTGTCAATGTGTAGAAAATGCACAAGTGTCATGTAAGAGTGCAATGTGCAAGAAATACAAAAGTTTCATGTAATTTAGAGTGCAAGTGTAGATTTAAAAAAATGTGCACATGTCTTGTATGTAAGAGTGTAAATATGTAATGTGAGGATGTGCATAAGTGTCTTAGGTTATATGTGCATGCATAAGTGCAAGAGCCATGTAGATGTGTCCAAGTGTCTTAGATTTATGTATATATAAAGAGTCTTGTATGCAAGTGGCAAGATGGCAAGCCAAATGTCATGAGACTTGTCATATGGAGAGCAATAGTCAAGTATATGAAGAGTCACATTACTATGGCTATATTATAGAGACAATACTCCATGAGAAGATAATCCAATCTAAATAGAATCCATATAGAATAAAAAAGGAGTAGCATTATGTAAGAGATCCAGTCTGGAATAAAACTTGTTTACATTTTAAGTAGTTAATATTGTAAGATTTATTCATGCATAGTTATCAAGCCATTTACATTCATATTTCAGCATATAAATGAATGTTATTTTTTTTATTAAATAGGCCTTGATATACATATTAATTTTCTCATATATTATTCTATTCATATTATTATTATTTTGAAATTTAATATTTTGGCTATTCTATATTATGATCTATGATATTTTGTGGTAGTAAGGCTTAAAAATACAACATAGATGACCTTCATGAATGAAATATTGTACCACATTTTTAAGAGTGATATATTTGTTTGTGTGGTGACCATTAGTGCAATCAAAAGTACATTTTTGGTCAGGCTTAAACCAAGGAAGCTTGTTTACATTTTGAGCAGTTAATATTGTAAGATTTCTTCATGCATATTTCATGAATGATTCAAGTCATTTACATTCATATTTCAGTATATAAATGAATGTTATTTGTTTTATTATATAGGCCTTGATATACATATTAATTTGCTCATATATTATTATATTCATATTATTATTATTTTGACCTTTAATATTTTGGCTATTTTATATTATGATGTATGATATTTTGTGGTAGTAAGGCTTAAAAAGCCAACATAGATGACCTTCATCAATGAAATATTGTACCACATTTTTAATAGTGATATATTTGTTTGTGTGGTGACCATTAGTGCAATAAAAAGTACATTGTTGGTTGGGTTTAAACCAAGGAAGCTTTTCCCTATTAGGTTCATGGTTCCTTATAAGAGGTAGCTCTATTATCATAGCATCTAGAAATTGTGTCAACACAGAGGATAGAGATTGGTTTAACTTCATAAATTTTCTAGGAGGATTTTCTTATTTCTTGGCTAGAATTAATTTTGTAATGTTATAGCAATATTAACATTACCTATTTTAGGAGTATTACTGGGGCGAGAGTCATTTACACCATCACCTATAACATGTTTATTTTTATAATTTCCTTCAATTTTAAAAGAAGATGGTTTTTCATCTTCTTTCTTGGTTTTTTATTACCCTCTACATTTTAGGGTGACTTCCATTTGCGTAATGAGATCAATTGCATTGTCAAAGGATAGAACACGGGTCATATCTAGTGGATATGAAAGGATTTATTATAATTTACATACAAAAATACACAAAAGATCTCTCAGTGGTACAACAAAAGGATGTTTTATGACCAATGTCTACCATTAGGGTAAGAACTCATTGAGAGCTTTATTTTTACCTTGTTTCAGTTGATAAAAGTCATCAACTATTCATTTTTATACAATATAGGTGAAAAATATTGGATAAACATTTCAACCAAATTAGAATAATTATTGATTGAGTGGTGGGGCAATTGGTAGAACCATTCTAAAGCCTCACCACTAAGGCTTGTGGGGAGGAGATTTAATAACAACACCTCATCCTAGGGGATGTTGTCGTTTGCAACTTGAAAAAATTGAAGGTGCTCTATTGGGTAACCTTATCCCTTATACATATGAAACTTTGGCAACACAAATCCTGAAGGATATAGTTTGTATGTTAAGGTGGGATCTATAGGTTCATTACAAAAGTCTTTATCATAATACTTTTTTAGTGCACTTCCTTGAATATAGGACAACTACTGTTTGAACTTAGACTATTTATTTGCCAATTGTTCTAACCTAGAGTTTATATCTTGGAATATAGGATAAGGAACTAATGATCCTATGGACTAATATTGAGGATTAACCAAAGGGTAATACTAGGCATTTATATGGAATGATCCAAAAGGGATCATCATTTTATTAATTAAATTTTTTAAAATGAATGTTAGTAGAGGATATGTTAGTAGGAATAAGAATACTAAATAATGGATTGGAAGGATTTGAAGCATTAGGTATACTAGAAAAGATATCCATATTTTGGACTCATGGAATATCGTAAGCTAATATACAAGGGGGTTTAGCCTAAATGGATCTATATTGGGAGGCATAGATGCCAAATTTCCTAAAGAATATGGGATATTTGATGGCCTCCCTCCTATGGTTGTGGTAATGATTGAGTCTCATTTTTTAGCACTCATGGGATTTGGTCTAGGTTGTTATGGAAGTTCTAAAATACATTCTTTTACAATATAAGTGGGTATTTTATTTTCCCCTAATACAAATTACATGGAATATTTGTTTCCTCTTAAGAAAGTGGTTAAATGATCCATAGATTTAAACACTACTCCTTGTTTGTTAATAACATGATAAAGGGTTTCGAAAGGAGAGTTTTCTTCCTCTTCTTCCTCAAAGGTTGGGTTTTCAATCACAGGTTGCTTCTCTGGAAGTTCAGATGAAGCACTTGGGTTTTATGCCATTTTTCATGCCATGTTTTGATTGATATAAGGAGGTTCAAACATGGATAGAAGGAAAGGAGCTCAATTTAAATAAGTTTTGTTTTTAGCAATTTTAAAGCAAAAAAGAGATGTTTAATATCCTTTTCACCTTGGAAAAGCATCCTGCATTATGACTCTTATTAGCCCCCAATAATATACTATCCAAGGGATATAACCCTCAATTTTTTTACATTTGGTTACTCAAGGGGTCATTAAACTTCCCCCAATAGGACTAATAATTTGGTTATGTTCTTGTTATCTTGATTTAATGTGATTTATGTTAATCAAAGAATATTATATGATATTAATTAAAGTGTAATTTAATTTTACATTAATTAAGGATAAGGTCCTAGCTAAAATATTTTGGATAGGGACCCATGTGATGTCCATATCAAGTTTACCAAATATGTGGGACACCAAAATATTCATAGAGGGATGGCCCTAAAAGCGTTTCCTCAAGGGTTATCCACACTCAAATGGGAAAGCCCTACTACTAACCCATCATTGAGAATGTATTTTGTATATTGTTTATCTTTGGTGAGAGATTTGAGATCACCAAGGGCTTATACATTTCCCTAATATAGTTTTGATGTATTCAATTTAACAAACACCTAAGTTTTATTCTATCCTAGAAACTAATGCATAAGATGCTAATGCAATGCAATATGAGAACAAATGCATAATACAAGATGTTAACATATATGCGGTTTTTCTTATTGATGAGTGCTATCTATGTTATGGAAATAAACTTTTCTTTTATTATTTTTTAAGGCAAGGGTACAAGGAGGATACAAGAATACAATTAATCCTAGATGCAACTATGTGTAATTTAGACTAAATGCATACGAAAAATAAAGTAAGATACTATCATAAACTTATGCTTTTGTAGGAGCACGAAGACCAGGGTTCCAATCCCTTGGGCCCCGTAGTATCGTTGGGCGTGTCACATCAGTGTAGCCAACTATGTAAAAGGTTTACCTAATGCAACTAGAGGTTATAGTGGTGACAAAGAGCAAGCTCTGAACCCTTGAAGAGACGTAGAAAATTGTAACGAGTTACCAATTCCTCTAGTATAATTAAAAAATATAATATGCTAACATTTTTTTAATTTCCATTTCTTAATATGTATTTCAAGAAAAAACAACAAGATATGCAAGTAGACAAACACAAAACAACCTATGCTAAGGATTGAAAACTAGAGGATAAATGGTACTTATCTATTTTGGTGCTTGATGCGAATACACCATTTTACACTAATGTGCCTCCTGAAAAATACATTGCTTGTAAAACCTACACCTCGCAAATTCACTAAGAACATGCAAAAGATACAAAAAAATGATTTAATGTTTGGGGGTCTTCCAAATAGCAAGAAACATGTAGATTTTTTATTGTCATAGTTAGCCACCCTATTTATACATAAAATTGAAATCAAGAAACAATCAATATTGATATACTTATAGAAAATTTACCATTTAAAAAACCAAATTCTAGAGAATTCATTAAAAATGCTAAAATTAGATTGTCAAAGGGTAGAAAAAGAATTATGGGTTATGAGGACTAATAGAATGATGCATAGAGAAAGACTAATTGTACTAGAAGTTGGGCTGGCAAGGAGATATAATATCTCAAATATAGATAGAGAATAGGCCATCAATAACAGTTATAGGTGGTGTATTTGCTTTTAGGTATGAGGAAAATAAATGAATTTTAAGGTTATGAAATTGAGATTTTGACTACTTATAGAAAATTTGCAAACACTGATAGAAAATCTAAAGTAATAAAGCATCAAGGGTCACTAGTCTCATTTACTTGTATCCTAGGAATCCTGATAGTTATTATATTCCTTACAAACCTCTTGGGATACCTTCTAAAAGACTTGAAGAGGCCATTGATCAATACATTGGTTAGATCAAAAATAGAAAATATAAGAGTGCATGCATGAATATTAAATCTTGATTCTACTTATGAGTGGAAATAAAAGCATAGTAGATTCAAAAATATATCACCAAATTACAAAAGTGCAAGGGGCCCCCTTTCTTTCCTAAAAACCTAAATCACTTGAAAAATTTATAGTAGAATTTTGGCAGCAATTCAATATACAAGTTTGATGTCCAATTGCGATAGAGTTTTGATTAAGGAATAATTGATGCTTACTAATACCCTAAGAGGGAAATTTATAGAGATTGCCCCTCCTGAGGGTTTCCCAAAAGGGAAGGGTGAGATGGCTTGTTAGGAAATTCAATAAAACATAGATTATGGGATGTCAAGACTTGCTAAATTGACTAGATGGGCTAAGGTTGGAGGAATGTTAGCCACCTTCCTCCCTACCTATTGATCGCTTGTAGTGGAAAAGGAGTATTTAGGAATTATTTTCTCCCTAACCAACCATTGTAGGTAAATCTAAAGCTTTCATGTGTCAGACATGAATATACCACCTACATGAATACAACACTAATGTATTATCTAGCTCAATAAATTTGTGAATTTGAATGTTAGAGATCAAATCTAGCAGGCAGCTAGAAAATTTGAAGTGGTTGCAAATACATTGAATTGAAAAAATATTTGCTTGCTAGCAAATTTGCTTTGAGACAATGAATTCAATACTACTAAATTTTGACTACAATCCATAATGTTGAGTTACTTGTCATGGTTGGATTGACCTTTTTGTGTATTTATTTCAAAATTTGATCAAAGTTAGGTGGTCTAATTTTAGGTATTTATATGTCAATAGGGTAATATTTATGATGAACTAGTGGTGACAAGTAGTTAGAATACAAAAATGTTTGTTTTGGTGATGACAATATAAAAACACTGTGATAGTATAAAATTGTTATCTAGTATTATGTATGATGCTATTATCATTGACAAAAGCACTATACAAAATTTTGTAAGGTTACGATAATATCATCTTTGGGTATTTTGGGGTATCAATCATAAAATAATTATTGGTATATTTATACTCAGTGGAAACCTCTTTTCAAGCCAATTCTAATGGTAACAATTCTATTAAAGTTTGTAAAGTTTTGTAAGGACCAAAGGCTAGGCTACTTCTTTACCCTAAATTTGGGTACAATGGAGTCAAACTAGTTTTGTTTGTATTAACTAGTTGGTGGGGAAAATGAAAAGTCTAATGACTATTTAGCATGTAAAATTAGGTATCTTATTTTTTCCACTTTATGAAGTATCTATTATGAAATAAATGCATCAAAAACCATCATAGGTATCTCAATTTTATGGAAATATAAAGCTCTTTTTTTCCTAGGGTTAAACTATGATAAAAAGATTAATATTTAATTTAATCATGCCCTAGTTATGCCCCCTCAAGTTTTAGAAGGAAAACTACATTGGTCTAAGGAAAATCGATTGAGCCTTGACCCACACTAGAGTGGTGGTTGAGAATTGGAAGTAGAGCACAAAAAGGAAGAGAGAGAGAAGGTGTTTTATGTTTAAAAAGCTTATAAAGTATGGAGACAAATGTTATATTATGTAATGTTAGTTGATTGATAATGATTAATAATTTTTAACAACATGTTTATATGATGTTATATGATTTAATTATTAAGATGTTTAGAAAAGTAGATAAAATGTTGGATATTTTGCTTTTATTTATTGATTTTTTTTGGTTTGGGAGTTTCATGCTATTGAGGAAAGTTGACCTTTAAGGATAATATTAAAGGAGCTTTGCATATTGATTAGTATAAATTAAAACAACTTGTTTGTTATTGAGGACATTTACATATGAATTTAAAGAAGATTTTATTATTGATGACCCCTAATTTTAGACTTGAAGGAGTTTTTTTTTTGGGTAGTTTACCTTTAAGTAATGACATAAATGAGCCTTTTATTGACCTTTAACTATAAACTTAAAGGAGTTTTTTTTATGTTTGATGACCTTTAATTATAAACTTAAAGACACTTGTTTATAATTTTTTACCTTTAAGTATAAACTTAAAGGATATTTTTGTGTGTTAAGGAACTTTAAGTGTGAACATAAAGGAACATTTTATGTGAATTCACCCCTAAGAGGTTCCCTCTTAGCTTGTGTGATTCGCCTATTTAAAGGCACATAGATTGTATGATATATGCACAAAGTGGCCTATTTAAAGGCATATGAATTTCTTGAAAGATGTATAATTATCCTTTAGGTAAGGGCCTAAAGTATGCTATTTGTTTATGATATTTGACCAAATGACTTGATGATTTTTGGTTAGATTTGTCTAGAAGACTTGGTTAGTGTTACCTAGAGGACTTGGTTAGCATTGCATGGAGTACTTGGTTAGATATGTCTAGGGGACTTAGTTTGACTCACCTAGAGGACTTGGTTATATTTATTGGAAGACTTAGTGAGATTTACTTGGAGGACTTGGTTATATTTTCCTAGAGAACTTGGTTCGATTTTTGTAGAGGACTTGGTTAGATTTTGTTGGAGTACTTGGTTAGATTTTCTTAGAATACTTGGTGATATTTGCTCAGAGGACTTAATGAGATTTTATTGGAGGACAATTATGTTTTCTTGGAGGACTTAGTGAAATTTTCTTGGAGGACTTAGAGTTTCCTAGAGGACTTAATGAGATTTTCCCAGGGGACTCATTGAGATTTTTAAAAGGATTTCCTAGGAGAACTTCTACTTGTAGACACCAAAACAACACCAATCCGATTATGTGACTGCAAACACTGATCGAGTTGACACACACAGCCCCAGGGCAGCCCCCAGAGGTTAAACAGTGGTCCTAACCACTCTCACAGTAGTTTTGGAAGGTCAGAGGTCAATTTGGCACCTTTCAGGCACTCTGCTCCATACTCGTTCCACCCAGGGATGATTACAAACTGGTACTCGTTCCACCCAGGGACGATTAGCAGTATTCGCTCCAGGGTGGGGCGAATAGCAGGTTTGATTGGAAAAAGGTCAAATCTCGACAAATGGCAGCCCAGATCCACCACTTAACTCCTCCTTCATTGCATGGGAGTGCGAGTGAGCATTTTGGAGTGCTAGAGGCAGTTATAGAGGCAGTCATGGAGCCCTTAATCAGGGAGGAATCTTCTTCCCCCATGGAAAGGCATGATTGCCAAGTGGCGCCTCTGCATGCTCATACACAGAGACCGTCAGGTCTATAAAATGGTGAGTCTTCTCACCCCAAAAGATAGACAGAGAAGGAGCATTTTGAGCAATGAAGTGCTATCATTTTACATACTCACTTTTTGATTGTGCCTTTCACATCCTTGATCTCTCTTTTGGAAGGGAGGTCATTGGGTGGTTATTGGAAGCGCAATCCGGACCCCAAACCCAACATTTGGCCATAGTATCCCACCCAAATTTGTTGAAAACACCCCACAAGAGGTTTTGGACCCATCCCAAGTGGATTGGTGCCAAAATCGGGCCCCAAACGGTGGGCGTCCTGCCCCCGGGCGCCCCCCACACTATTGTAGTCCTAATCGCCCCACCCCGGAGCGATTAGAAATCTATAGTAGATTTTAGTTCTATTATTTTTGCATTTTATTCTAGGTTTCTTAGATAGGCTTGCATTCAAATTTCATGTAATTCTGAGCAGTTTTGATCATGTTTTTGTTATTTCTCGCTTTCGCTAACATGTAGGTAGCATCATCAAATTCTTGGTGATAGAGGCCGAATTGGAAAAATCTGACCTTCTGGGTCTTTCCAAAATACCCCATTTTACCTAACCCCCAACTTTGTAGGTGATTTGGAGCCTCCCGGATGGGACATTTGGGACAGTGCTTTCTGACATTTTGTTGTAGGTCTAATCGTCCCACCCTGGAGCGATTAGAAATCCGTGGTGAATTTTTTGACTGTTCTTTTTGTAGTGCCTTCCCGGTGATGTTTTCATGCCTCTATCAAGTTTTTAGCTCATTTTGATCTCTTTTAGTTGTCATTTTATTTATTTTTTGCATGCACTAATCTTAGGCTTGGGGATTGCATGTTTCATTTCATCCGTAGGTGCTACTGATTGTTTTCTATTTCCTTGAACGTAGGATCTCGACATCGGAGGAGCAGCAAAGAATCAAAGACCCTTTCATGCAAGTGGTGACAATGTTTGGTCCGCCCATTTTACATGTGGGCACGCGGAAGAAGGCATACCACCCATGGTGTAACGAAACCTTATTTAACGCTCCTAGCCCCTGAAAAGGGAGGAGACATGTTGTAACCGAGATTTAAAGAAAATTAATAAAAAGGGTTGTATTCCATATTTGCTTTCTATCTGGTTTCGATTCGTTTATGTTTCTCTCCTTTCATGCATTTTCAATTCATAGGATTTAGCGTTATCTTTGGCTTCGCTTGCATCGCACTTGGTGTTTCCTTTTTGCTTTCGTATCCTCGTGCTTTCAGTGGCGATCATGGTGGGACCCTATCCTCTATTTTTGAGATCAAACTTCTGATCAAAAATTGCTTGTTTTTGCTTGCAGGTACCAAGTTTTCAAACGTTGGACTACTGTTCGTTCCAGTCTGTGATGAGTACAGAGCTGGAATTCATCTTACCCAGGGATGAATGGGCATTCGCCCCACCCTATGATGAATACAGTTCTGTTATTCATCCCACCCAGGGATGAATAGCTCTCTATGTAGTTTTAGGGTAGAAACTCAGAGGCATCCAATTTGGGCAGAGAAGAGGTAGGGGTCCTAAACACCTTCTATCATTTTTTGCTTTCTGTTTTCTATTTTTTGGTTATTTGCTTGCATAGGAGAGTTTTTAATGCTTGTTTTCTTCATTTATGCAAATTAAAAATAACCCCACACACCACATGGTAATTTAAACAACAAGGAGTTGGTCGTAAAACCCCAACCCTTGATCAAGACCAACGGTGGATTTCATCACCACCTTGGCTTGAATTTTTGCATCCATAACCCCGATCGCTACTATTGCTAGACGTAAATCCTGATGAAAGCTGACCGAGTGTAGCTGGGGTGATTCCCAGTGCATGAGGATAAGTCTTCTATGGTAGGTGTCAAAAATAGGGTGATCCCCCTTCCGTACCGCCTATGTTCCACGTACCATTCTGCTCTCGCGTACCAATAGTTTCCCTCACGTAAGGGCGGGTATATTGAGAGGTTTGGTATAACGGCCTGGAAGTGGTATATCGAAGGGGCGACCATTTTGGGAGACATAAGAGACATCATATTGCATATACAACAACACGTTCTTTACAAAGCTTTCAAAACAAAAATCAAAACACACTAAACCAGATTTAGGGCGCACTTTTAATCTATAAACGAGATAATCACTTCTTTGATTGTGTGGCTCCTATTTGTTTAGTGTAGCATAAAAAAAATCATAAAAAAAGATAAAACCCTACGTAGATTGTAGAGAGACACCACCATGGTGTACACCCGTAGCCAAGCCCAATCACGGGTAGGAGCTACGAAGAGTGTACAAGGGGGCACAAGTCACCTCCGCTATAGCCCCAAGGACTTGGTCATACCACCTTGGTGGCCCGACCCACAAGATAGTCCACATCATGCCATTTTAGAATGGGACTATAGAGGCACCCCTTCGAGGGGCACTCCCATCCAACATAGACCCTTTCAGGAGGAGTCCCTACACGTGGCACTCAATATAAATGGGAAGGCTCCCTTAGATGCTCGGTATGAGTGGCCACCATGCAATGAAGTGCTAGAACAGCATAGGGTCCATAAGGAGAGGCCACATGATTATGTCATCCCTCCTCTACCCCCATCACTATTAGGAATAATAAGCCAAATCCAGAGCACAAGGCTCTTCAGATAGGGCGAGCCAACTCTACCCGCCCCTTTCACATATACGAAAGGGAGCATGAGGAAGACTATCACATTCCTCAAGAGCAATACACAACATGGGAGCAATGCACCTCCGCACCTGCTATCTACCAGAATCACCTACTAAGGCCAGAACCTCGGGTGAATGCCGCCAACCTCGATAGAGGAAAGTGACCTATAGAGATCTCGGATCATCACGACCGAGATAAACACGTAGGAGAGGCATCTAGGCCCCCTAGACCTAAGACGATAGAACAAATTGACTTGGCATTTGCCAAACATGCCACCCACCAAGCGCAAATCACGTAGCTTGAGCAAGACCAACAATAGTTGGAGCACCTGTATCGCCTTAGCAAAGAGCGCATTCGACGTCAAACAGATGAGCTGCTCCATAACACTGTGCCTGAGAGGGTTCCAACCCCTCGCACCCAAAGAGCAGAACTATATGAGAGGTGCAACCCCTTGGTGCGAGACAGGTCCCCATGACCTTACCAAGTGTTGCCTCCGAGACCTCCTAGACCTGAGCGGGAGGCCACTCCTAGGAACAACGATGGGCACCCTCCATGGGGACCCACCCATGTTTATAGGTCTCACCCAAAAACTCCTCAAGAAGCCTATGAGGAGTATGAGCAAGAAGAAGAGTGGGCCGAAATGCCCTACCAAGGCGAGAGGGGTGCTATCCAGCCACCCCTCCATAGGCCTCAAGTTTCCCACAACCCACAATGGGAACTAACCAAGGAGGAAGAGATCAAATCTTTCGATGCATATAAAGCGTTGCTAGAGCGCTTAGAGTCTATGGAGACCAAGACTTATGGGCCCCAAAAGCCCACTTTATGCCAACTCCGTAGTCACCTAGTGCATCCGTCAATGCCAGCACCCCCATACCCTGAACACTTTAAGCTACCCTAGTTGGCAATATTTAGAGGTGAGGAGGATGCCCAAGAGCACGTGACTAGATTCTTGAGCCAATGCTTTGGCATTCAGGACAATGATGCTTTGTTGTTAAGAACATTTATAACCATGTTCGTAGGCCCTACCTCGGATTGGTTCACTCAATTGCCAAAGCACAACATCAATAACTTAGATCAGCTAGTGGACGCGTTCCTCGAATGCTTCACCTTCAACACCAAGAAGAAGGTGTCACTAAGTGACCTAGCTAGCCTCAGGCAGTATGAGGAAGAAACCATGGTAGCCTATGGGAATCGATGGAGGACGTTGCTTTCAAAGCTGCCCTACCTCCCTCCTATGGCCGACCTTACCCAAATGTTCTCAAAGAGCTATTTGAGATCGATCTCCATGCTATTGCAGCTACAACAATATGCCACTTTAGAGGAAGCTCTAGCGCAAGCCAGAATCATTGAGGAGATCAAGATTCAGGATGGTGAGATTGCCAAGCCAAAGAAGAAAGAATGGTCTAAAAATGCCAAGACAGGGACCATGCAACCGAAACCCATCATGGTCAATCAGGTTGCTATAAATGTACCTAAGCCTGTACAAGCAACACAACCCCAAAAGGCTAACTATCAGGTGGTCCCTCTTGACAGTTATGAAAGAGAAAACCATCGGCAAGATCAAAATCAGTAGCGTCACCCTAGGCGACAATTTACACCCTTTATAGAGTCTAAAGACTCCTTGTTTGACCGCTTGTTAGCGGAAAACTTGATGAACTTTCCAGAGAGTCGACCTGTAGACCCCAACGTGCCAAAACCCAAAGGTTATAGGGAAGACTTGTACTGTAAGTTTCATCGACAGAAGGGACATGACCTCTATGCATGTTGGAAGTTTAAAAGCTTCGTGCAAGACCTAATCGACAACAAGATGCTAGTGGTGGATAATCCAGTAGCACCAAACAACCAACAGATGGAGGTCTTCAAAGACCCCCTGCCTACCCATGATGCGCAGGCAAAGACCCTACAAGTCAATGAGGTGACACAGAATTACCCCATGCAGGGGTATGTAGGGATGATCAGTATAGTGACTCGAAACAAAAGGTACCCGAGCACAGCTGCCCCCATGGTAGCTATAGGAGAGGTGCCAACAATGTCACAACCGCAACAGCACCCTACGCAACCTCCTCCGCCTAGACCAGTGGCCACAATTCAGACCAAACTCACCTAGAGTTTGAGGACCACGTCGGCTAGGCTCTCCATCTACGAGCTCATACAACAATCATCACCCCATCGAGAGGCTCTAATGGAGATATTAAAAGCCATCGAGTTGCAGCCCCATGAAGCAAACTCTTTCAACAACTTTGTGGGACATGTCAAAAGATGCACCGAGCCAGTCATCACCTTTAGAGAGGACGAATTGAAATCAGTGACTGGTGACATGGTGGATCCACCCCTGCACGTCATTGCATGGGTCAACGGGATTCCATATAAGAGGGTGTTGGTGGACACTGGCTCATCCAGTAATATCATTACAACAATGGCATTGAAACATCTAAAGTTGCCAGCATCTCACATCGTGGCCTCCACCTACACTCTACGAGCATTCAATGATGCGATATGCTCGATAGTTGGCACAATTGTCCTACCCATCCAAGTGGGACAAAAGACTATTCCTACATTGTGCCACATCTTGGAGGGTGAGATGGCTTATAACATTTTGTTGGGCTGGCCATGGATCAGGGACATGAAGTGTGTCCCTTCAATAGCCCACCAATGCTTAAAGTATACATTTGAAGGGCAGGTGCATGTAGTCTCGATGGACTTAGAACCCTTCAAATATTGCAATACGGTGCAGCTGATGCCGCAATCGACCCTTCCATCAACACATTTGGATTTTTAGTTGAATCCATCTAAACAGGGTTCTGATTCCGCATACATCCCCATTGTTAAGTCCATCAAATCCCTAGTCGGGTCCATCTTCATCATCTGGTCCTTCACCAACGATGCCACCTACGGTGGCCACACCGAAGGACAATGGGAAGAAACCCCTGGAAGAGGCACCGCCATCAGTCTCAACCATCTCTACCGAAGAGATGCCTAGCCGAATGGAAGTCGAGATGCCTAGTTCACCTAACATGGAGTGGACTCAGGAAGAACTCCCATTCCCTCCCCCTCAACCACCAACAATCACTATTGAGATGGCCAATACGGGCCTAGGGGAGTATCTGGTGTGGAACATTGTAGCAACACCCGCACTTGAGTCCATGCAGGACATGGGGAGACCTCGCCTCCCCATAGGCACTATTGTTCCTCTAGGCTACCCGCAAAACCAAACAAACTTTGTATATGGGGGCCTTGATAATGGCATTGAACCTTACATGCAAGAAGACGAAGATGAAGAGCCCTTTGCTTGAAGACGTCAACTATTTGTCCAACCCAGATTTCGCTTTGAGATATCTTGGCCAATGCAATTGGCATGGATATGGGTTAGGCAGATATGAGCAAGGAGTGCGAGTTCTTTGCCAACCAAGATATCAGATGCCATACGACAAGTCAGGAGTAGGGTTCAACCACCCCCTACCCCTGGACATCTTGGTAGAGAACATGCAAGGCCTAGGGATAGGCAACAAGGATGGGTTGGCATTAGATCCATATGCCAATCCTAACACAACATATACATTGGGGGATTATCTCCCATTGTTGACAACCAACCTTGTTGACCTCAACAACCCCTTCCCTTTGATCGAGAAAGGAGAAAGTTCGAGAACTCACCTACAAGGGGGATATAGACAAGGTCAAGAAGGATCTTTAGAAGACGAGTCAGAATATGAGGTAGCACCATGGGACCCCTTCGAATCGGATAGCAATCACTCACAAGTGACCCCCATGGATGATTATCAAGAAAGCCTCTTGGCAATGTTCCCTTTGGATGCTCCAATCGAGCAAGTGCCACCTCAAGAAAATCAGGTCCCCCCGTAGAGAGCGGAACAACCCCGATGGGGCCAGATCAATTTGCTCGAGCAGGATGAGCCTCATGTGTCACAAATAGTTGTTGGAACCAATGAAGGCCTTTGGATCTCTGATAGTGATTATGAAGATGAAACTGAGATGGCATATCTCAATCACATGTGACAGATGCAGCAACAATACCCCCTGGATATTGATGACATGTTTGAATAGCTAAACATAGGGCCAAGGCATAGGTGGCACCTAAACCCAGCACAATTGGACCAAGTGCTGCATCCACCACTTTGGGCATACAGAGAGCACCTTTCGCCTAGAGACCCTATAGCGATATCAGTGTCGAGGGTAGACCCTATCATCCTCTCCACACATAGGGCCGATCCATTCATGCCAATACCTCCAGAGCCAGATCCGGAGCACAAAAATCATCCAGGATGTCCGAGTCACCACACCCATGGTAATGGAGACCAAAATCATTTCATCAACATGATCTCCATTGACTTAACCACCCCCATCCACAATCCAATCGATCCAACAAAGTCATTATATCTAGACATAGATGCCATAGACTGGGATCACGTCAATTCACCACCATCCCCATCAGAGTACTGGCCTTGTGGTGAGATGCTTCATTTCACCCCAGGACCAACTCAGGATATCTTCCATGCTGAAGAGGGACCCGAAGTTCCTAACATAGATCTGAATTCAGTGAATGATATCCACTTGATCCCAACTCCACACCAGTTGGAGGATGGGTCCCACATGTCAGTCGAGGAGATGACTGACGTAGACATCGGCTCTGATCCAATGAATCCATAGATAATCAAGTTGGGGGTAAGCCTATCCCCCAAAGAGCAAGCCGACTACATTACCCTTCTCAAAGAAAAGGAGGTTTTTGCATGGTCCTACAAAGACATGTCGGGGCTAGATCCATAGCTAGTCATGCATAATCTAACGCTTGATCCGAAAGTCAAGCCAGTTAAGCAAAAACTACGTAAGATGCACCCAACAAGTGGCCTTAATGGTCAAAGATGAATTACAAAAGTTGTTGGATGCACAGTTTGTCATCTGCATGGATTACCCACCATGGTTGTCCAACATGGTGCCCATCAAAAATCTTGATGGGAGGATTCGCATATGCACTAATTTTTGAGATCTAAACAAAGTGAGTCCTAAGGATGATTTCCCCTTGCCTAGCATCGATGCATTGGTAGATGCTACAACGGGCCATGAAATGCTTTCCCTCATGGATGGTTTCTCGGGATACAATCAAATTCGTATCAATCCCGAGGACCAACTAAAAATGGCATTCACAATGCCTTGGGGGACATTTTGTTATAAGGTCATGCCCTTTGGCCTTAAAAATGTTGGTGCCACCTACCAACGTGCCATGACATACATCTTCCATGATCACATGCATAAAACTTTGGAAGATTACATGGATGATTTGTTGGCCAAATCTCTTTTGTGCCCAGATCATCTCGATGACTTAAGCAAGATCCTCGATCGCCTCATCGAACACAAAGTCAGACTGAACCCCAAGAAGTGCGTATTTGGCATCACATCTAGAAAACTCTTGGGTTTCATAGTCTCAAAGCGAGGCATCGAGGTGGACCCAAACAAAGTCAAGGCAATCCTTGAAATGCTTCCCCCAACTACCATCAAGCAGCTCAGAAGCCTGCAGGGAAAGGTCACGTCAATCAAGCGCTTCATAGCGTAGCTATCTGACAAGTGCCGACCCATGAATAAATTATTGCACAAGGGGGTAGCATTTCACTGGGATGACGAGTGCCAGTCAGCCTTCGATGATATTAAACAATACTTGGCTTCACCATCAGTATTGGCACCACCTAGACCAGGAGTGTCATTCTACTTATACATCTCAGCTATTGAGGTGGCACTGGGTGCCATGCTAGCCCAAAAAAATGAACTACACAAAGAATAGGCTACTTACTATCTTAGCCGCACCCTGGTCAGTTATGAACTTAACTATGCATACGTTGAGAAGCTCTGCTTGGCAGTGGTGTTTGCTACCAAAAAGCTATGCCATTACATGTTGAGCAACATGATGTATGTTGTGTCTAAGGAGAATCCATTGTGGTACATGATGAGTCATACTTATCATAGTAGCCGCATGGCAAAATGGATCATGTTGTTGATGGAGTTTGACATCGAGTTCATTGGACAAAAATCCATCAAAGGTCAAGTCATCATCGATCAACTAGCAGAGGCTCCTCTCGAAGACGATCAACCTCTGACCATAGAGCTACCCGATGATGGGGTCTTCCATGTCTCAGAATCGCCAGATTCTGATGAGCCTGAGTCACAGGCCGACATAACCCTATTTTTTGATGGTTCTAAATGTGAGCAAGGGGGTGGCATGGGAATTGTATTCTTCACACCGCAAGGGGCTCCAATGCCTCTATCATTTAAATTAGATTTCCCATGCACCAACAACAATGCAGAATACGAAGCCTTGCTCATAGGTCTTCAGACAACAATCACCATGAACATCAAATGCTTGAACATCTTTGGTGATTCATTGTTAATTGTCAACCAAGTCAAAGGGGTATTCCAATGTAAATGCCTAGTTCTGTAGGCCTACAAAGCCCTTGTGGATAAATTCCTGGAAAATCTTGAATGGTACGACATCGAGGCACTCCCTCGGTCATCGAATCATTTTGCGGACACTATGGCCTCCTTGGGGTCACTAATCCCGCAAGACATTTCTGGTGATATGACAACCATTCAAGTCAAAACACTATCGCAATCCATGATGGAGCGTGCAAGCTCTGACTTAACGCCAGGAATCCACCTGATCCAGATTGAACCATCCATGGACAAGTTCTCTCGAATCCATGATTGTCTGAATCATGCCAACTGGGGGTCCTTGTTCTCCCCTACTCCCCTTAATAGCAACACAACGCTATTCTTACAAGTTCTTTCCCGCTCAACTTTTGCTAGGGATGAACTTCAAGAGGGATTGGTTGTTCATACTATCGAGGTTTTCGATCAGCAGGATTGGTATACACCCATACGAGATTACCTCAAGCTAGGTAACCTCCCACTTGGATTGACGCATGCCATGAAATGATCATTCAAGTAGAAAGTGGCTAAACATGTCTTGTTAGGAGACATTTTGTACCATCGTAGCTACGAAGGAATCCTCCTTCGTTGCTTGGACCAGCAGGAGTCCACTTGGGCGATCACCCAAGCGCACGATGGTACATGCGGTGGCCACTTCAGCGGTATGGCCATCGCAAAGTGCATTCTTTGCATGGGCTATTATTGGCCATATTTAGAGCGAGATTGTTGCGCATATGTAAAGAAGTGCATGAAGTGTCAACACCATGCTAATTTGACACACGTACCTTCTCAGGCCTTGCAGTCGATCCAATCGGCTTGGCCATTTTCGTAGTGGGGCTTAGATCTAATCGAAAAGATCTCCCCTACATCGTTAGGTCATCACACGTTCATCATAATGGCCACAGAGTACTTCACCAAGTGGGTGGAAGCAATTTCGCTTACCTCTACGATTGGACCCCGCATTTTGGAGTTCATTTTACATAACATCATATGTCATTTTGGTATTCCATCCAAGATCATCTCGGATAATGGGACGTCATTCAAGAACAAAGACGTGCATGCTTTGACCACAAAGTACAAAATTCAGCATAGTTTTTTGACACCCTATTATCCGTAGGCAAATGGGCAAGCAGAGGCGTCAAACAAAATGCTAGTCGCCATCCTCAAAAATATAGTCACAGATAGTCATAAGGATTGGCACATTCAAATCCCACTTGCTCTATGGGCTTATCGCACTAGCATTCGGACGCCCACTAGGGCAACTCCATTTTTGTTGGTGTATGGCTCTGAGGCAGTCATGCCTCTAGAGTTGGAAATACCTTCCCTGCGCATATCAATGCAAGAGTTCATCGATGATGACACTGCGTGGCAGGCCCGGTTAGACCAACTTACGTTGCTCGATGAACGACGCGTCAATGCTCTCGAGCATTTGCGTATCTATCAAGAGCGACTTAAGAAAGCATACAACATGAAGGTTCACCTGAGGGACTTTCAGGTTGGTGACTTGGTCCTAAAAGAGAACCAACAGAACTCTAACTTGCCACCCCATCTAAGGGACAAGTTCATGGCAAATTGGTTAGGTCCTTATGTAATTGATAGTAAAATAGGACCTGGAACATACCGGCTCGCTTCTCTTGATGGAATCAAGGAACTAGAACCCTTGAACATCAGTCATTTGAGGCCATTCCATATTTAAAAGAGCCATAGCCCAAACCAAAAGCTCCAAGGATTCCCACAATCGCTTGGTCAACCCCCAAAATGCCCCAAAGGTGTCCATAAACCCTTTGGTCAAACCAAAACCCCAATCCCATAATCCTTGGTCCCAACACCAAAAGCTCCAAGGATTCCCACAATCACTTGGTCACCAAACCCAAATTCCCCAAAGGTACCCATAATCCCTTTGGTCAAACCAAAAGCTCCAAGGATTCTCACAATCGCTTGGTCAACCCCAAAATGCCCCAAAGGTACCCATAATCCCTTTGGTCAAACCAAAAGCTCCAAGGATTCTCACAATCGCTTGGTCACACCTAAACGCCCCAAGTGTGCCCACAAGCCCATCTTGGTCAAACCAAACAACCCCCAAAGGTACCCATCATAACCCTTTGGTCAAACCAAAAGCTCCAAGGGTTCCCACAATCGCTTGGTCAAAAATAAGAAAATTCAAAAACAATAAAATCATCAAAAATAACAAAAATTTGCATCTCATTTCCATGCATACTCAAAATCATCACAACAATAAAGAACTCTTTTTGCATCTCATTTTCATACTCACAAAAATCAATCAATCAAAAACACAAAAATAATAGCTGCATTTAAGCATCACATCCATACATTGCATATTTGTTGATCATACAAGTCAAAGGCACCATAGACTGTAATTACTTAGCAAATCCATCATTTTCCACATTTCTCCACTCTATAAATAGTCCATAAAAAATAAACGCCATTCACATATTTTCGCCATATCATAGTCAGTTGTCTTCTAATGTATCAAGAGTTTTCGTCATTCAGCTGTCATTAGATTTCTAGCCAAATACTGTACAAAGTCAGACAGATTTTACAAAGGTAGAGTTCTACTTGGATCACACCTTGTTACGTAGCATCCCAACACAAGTTAAAACACATAAAAATTCCCAAGTTGTGTAAACGAAAGATGAAACCTGCAAAGCAATCCAGGATACCATCTAGTGAAAAGGTTATCTTGCTCATCCCCTATGCGAATGACCCCAAGAATGCTGAGAGTTGGCAAAAGGACAAGCATCTTCCCTACCCAATTCCCCAAGAATCCCAAGTTCTCAAAAAGTTGCAAAACATCAAAAATTTGCAAAAGTCAATACTACAAAGTTTGACATCAAATCCCACAAAGTGCATACATCAAATAGCACAGGCAATAGTGATTCTAATCACTCAATATTCAAATCCCTTGCTCAAAAGAAAAAACAAAAATAAATAGTGATTTTTATCACTATATAAGAGCAAGTATCCCAATACAATTGAAGAAAAGAAGGGAGTCGAACTTGAATCCCTGGAACTCTCAGCATTCAGAAGGTCATGAGGTAAACCTTAGTATCGGTTTGGTGGATAGCCTATCGGTCACTGGTGGCAAACCTCCCGCATGACGATATATCTGTCACATTAACTTGTGTGCAGATCAATGTTTGCATGTGGATGAGCTAGCTTATGGTATCCTAGATAGCACCGTAGATTAATCTGACTAAATACAACAAAGGAGTTAGTGGAGCTAATTAGGTGATCCTCAATACAGGTTTGGTTGACAACCTATCTAGCACTGGCGGTATCCTGACAAATACCACATAAACAAACTCAATTGCACACACAGGGATGTGAAATAACTTGGTCAAAGACAAGTCGGATTCATACCTTGTTCAAAAGTCTTGTAAGATAAAAGTACAGTCTTGGCTAGTTAGTTAAAACATCTGAGTCTCAGAAAACCTTAACTACATTCTAAACCAACTGTGATATCTTTCATCCTTGCATCGCCATCAAAAAATACAAAAACAACATGTATACATGAAAAGTCATTTACCACAACAATCGCCTAGGACAAAAAGCCATAAGTTCTAAACAGTCTATGGTGCCACCACCAAAAATCACAAATTCAATTCATCCATTCCATTTGCATATCATATAAATTAGAAACATTAGCATTCATCACAACATATCCATACATAATATAAATTAACATGCATCCATCAAACATCAATCACTGTGCATAAAATCAAATCACAACACGTGTATAAACAAAAGAAAGTCATATGTATATATATATCATCAAAAATGCCCGTAGGCTACAATAAACCGGTCCTCTGACCTCGCAAAAAGGCAAAAGCTCAAAAACCCCCAAGCCTAGGGCATCGGCCACCATGATCATGCAGGATCGGTGCGATGGGAACTACCCCCCGTGGTGTGGGTCCTATGGGACCCCTCAGGGCGGTTGTTGCTAGCCCTCGCATCATGCCTACTAGCGCCTCCCTCATCCAGTCGCCTACATCGAGAGGATGTTGACTGCTCAGTATCGCTCCCTCTCATGCGGTGCGATGATCCACCTCCACTAACCGTAGGGATCCACCCACCGAGGTGGATAATCTCTACCTCCAGCTCAAACCGATGTCGAATCAAGTCCATCTCCCACTGATGAAACATCACCAAGTTATCATCGCATTGTGCCAACTGCATCCATAGGAGATCCATCTCCCACGCAACATCTGTATCCCCATCCCATCGATGGTACGCAGCAAATGTATTCTCCCTCTCCACCAACTACGTCCATAGGAGATCCCTCTCCTATAGTGCATCCCCGAGCTCCTCATCCCATCTCCAGAGCAGCCCCTCCAATCATGCTATCTCAATGTGCAACCCTACCTCCGTATCCTTCGGGACTGCCTGAGGCATCGACATCTCCGAAATGGTAGCCTACTCCGGCTCCCACTACTCCGAGACGTCCTACATCTCCGATGCTCTAGAACCCCAAAATCCTCACCCACCTCATCAACCTCCACCATGTCCGCATCATCCAACAGAGCCCCCAACCCTCTCCTAGTGCCTCTACACCCTCCCACCTACTGTTGCCACCTCTAGACCCCCTAGAGGCCCCTCACCTCGCCACCACCACAACATCCACCACTGCTCATACTCAGTAGTAACCCCGACGTCATCCACATCCGGGACATCAATCGTGGTATCTGAATCCTCACCCAGTGGCTCAATGATCGACCAGTCCAGTGTCCTCTCATCGCCCCGACATCGATAGATCAAGGGCTTCCAAGGCAATCTCTAGTGCACCCCAAACTGTCACATCACCCGAACATACGAGAAGAACTCCTACTCGGTCTCATGTCGCCCGATCAACCACCTCCCCCTGCAAACCCACCGAAGCCACTCCCCAACCTCAGGCCAAGCTGGACAATCTAGGTATGGCCGCCAGACTACCTCCCCAGGAGCAAGCCATGAGAAGGCATCAACGTAGTGCCCCACGCACCTGCCCATCATCGACTATGCCCTCGCTCCTCCAACCTATGCCATAGTGCCCCATACCCTATCTCTCTATCTACCATCTCTGCTCGAGTCATCCACGACAACCCCATCGACCTCTCCATAGCTATGTGCTGCCAAGCCCAACACTACAATAGGTAACTGCATCCAATACCCTTTCACCTCCAGCAATAGACCTCGTACAACTCATCATAGAGCTATGCCAGTAGTGTCTGACCCCATCTCATAATCAGGGGCTCTATGGTCGGACACTCCACCAACCTGAAGACCACCTCCAACAGGTTCCACGGGAACCTCACACCCGAAGAGTCGGGCAACAACATGTTGGAAATGAGGCTCATCAGTAATGCGTGCCTCACTCCCAACATGCCCCTCTCTAGCCACCATCGTACCAAAATGCCACCAATCTGGTAGTCACCCTCTACCCTCTCCACTAGGATGTCCACACCCAACTCCTCCCCATGCCCGAAGCATCATGTCAGTATAGCTATCCATTGATCACGCGACATCATCCTGATCGGTAGCCCGTCTATCAAAATCCATAGAATCCGATAGACATCCTCCAGAGTCACTATCATCTCCCCTATTGGGAGATGGAAGGTATTGGTGTGGGGATCCCATAGGTTGATCAACGCGGTCAGGTACGCCCGATCCCCCACCACCGGCTCTAGTCACGTCACATGCTTGAGCCCAAGGGCGTCAAGCCATTCCCAATCCACCAAAGTCAATGCCCCTCGGGCGTCAGAGAACACCGTCGGCTGACGGTACCGACTCTTAACCACCTGCAAAACAAAAACAAAAAAAACATTAAAAACATGATAAACTGTACAACAATAACATGAATATACAACAATGCATAAAAAAATGTACAGCTAAAAACAAACAAAAAACAACAAACAAATTCAAAAAACATTTGTCAGTCCTAGGGTTTTTAACTCTAAGTTTCAACTGATAAATAAAAACAAAAAAAAAATTCAAAAAAACATTTGTCAGTCTTAGGGTTTTTAACTCTAAGTTTCAACTGATAAATAAAAAAAAACAAAAAATTAAAAAAAAAAAAATTTGTCAACCTAGGGTTTTTAACTCTAGTTCAAACGATAAAAAAAAAAAAAAATTCAAAAACATTTGTCAATACCTAGGGTTTTTAACTCTACGTTTAAACTGATAAATAAAAACAAAAAAATCAAAATCAAAAAACATTTTTCATTAACCTAGGGTTTATAACTAAAGTTAACAAAAACAAAAATCAACATAAAAACAATTTTTCTAAAGCTAGGGTTTTACTCTTAGTTTAACCTAGGGTTTAAAGCATTTAAATCTATAGGTTTTTAAACAAAATACAAAAATTTAAATTAAAACAATTTTTTCTAAGCTAGGGTTTTTCTCTCGTTTAACCTAGGGTTTTAGTTTTAAAACAATAAAAACATCACATTTAAACCTAGGGTTTCTTATAACCTTAACAAAAATACAAAAAAAATAAAAAACATTTCTTTTTAGCCTAGGGTTTTACCTTAGTTTAAAACGGAAAAACAAATTGCAAAATAAATTACGGTTCTTTAACTATAAAATAAAACAAAAGCAAATAACGAAGAGGAGCACTCACCGGTCTCACTTCGGCTCCACCACTGACCCGGTTCATGAACTCATGGTGTCGAGAAAAATTTGATAGCGCTTCGCTTCGTAGACTCGACCTCCTCCTCCTCAGAGCTCCAAATCGCCAGAAAAATCGAATGCAAATGAGCCCAAACCCTAGTTTTGGCCCTTAAATAGGCTTTTAGGCCTGTAATCGTTCCACCCTTGAGCGCTCTAGTTAGCGCTCATCCCACCCTGGGATGATTACAAAACTAGTATTCATCCCACCCAGGGACGATTACAGAGCAAAAATTTCAAAAACAGCAAAAACTGCACAAAATGCACAAAAACAAGCAATAAAATTGTCCAATAAGAGTGCTTTTGCACTTGACATTCCGGGCATGCAAAATAGACGTCGGGGTCACAAATCCTCACTATCCTACTCCCTAAGAAGGCTACCATAGCCGGACCGCTCCACGAGAGGACGGATTGTCGAGAATTTCATCCCCAAACGACATCCCAAAAAGGGTTAACACCCACCCAAAAATAGGTCAAAATGTTGGGAAACTGCTCAAGCATTCAAAGATAAACAACTGAAAGGCACCCTTACACAAGTCATCTTGGGTCAAGTGACTCATCACTTTTCTCATGTAGGTCATTCCCTCATCGATTCGTCGCTTGAGGGGGTAGTCACACTTAGTCACCAATCAACAAATACACACCCAATTAAGGAAATGGCATGCATTCAAAGAATCATTGACAAAGATAATCATGCCCCTGCTTGGGGCAGCAAACAAGCAATAATCACAAGCTGATCAAACAACTTGGCATTCATGAATCATGAACTCAAGGTTCCCATAGACAAAAGGTTGCGCCCTTTGCCTATTCATGACTGATCAATGTCCAAGATCAAGTAACACCTCACCGAAAAAGGTTAACACTTGAATTAAGTTCCTTAGCTCGTCAGAAGCAAGGATTCAAGAATGCATGCCCTTTCCATACTTGGGGCATCAAAAGTTGGTTAGGTTACTGAGAAACCCTAATCATTAGTGCTTTGGTTATCTATTTTTGCTCAGCACTGCGCCATGCACAATGCTTCCCAAAAAGGGGCATCTATAGACACCAAAACAACACCAATCCGATTATGTGACTGCAAACACTGATCGAGTTGACACACACAGCCCCCAGGGCAGCCCCCAGAGGTTAAACAGTGGTCCTAACCACTCTCACAGTAGTTTTGGAAGGTCAGAGGTCAATTTGGCACCTTTCAAGCACTCTGCTCCATACTCGTTCCACCCAGGGATGATTACAAACTGGTATTCGTTCCACCCAGGGACGATTAGTAGTATTCGCTCCAAGGTGGGGTGAATAGCAGGTTTGATGGGAAAAAGGTCAAATCTTGACAAATGGCAGCCCAGATCTACCACTTAACTCCTCCTTCATTGCATGGGAGTGCGAGTGAGCATTTTGGAGCGCTAGAGGCAGTTACAGAGGCAGTCATGGAGCCCTTAATCAGGGAGGAATCTTCTCCCCCTTGGAAAGGCATGATTGCCAAGTGGCGCCTCTGCATGCTCATACATAGAGACCGTAAGGTCTATAAAATGGTGAGTCTTCTCACCCCAAAAAAGATAGAGAGAAGGAGCATTTTGAGCAACGAAGTGCTACCATTTTACATACTCACTTTTGATTGTGTCTTTCACATCCTTGATCTCTCTTTTGGAAGGGAGGTCATTGGGTGGTTATTGGAAGCGCAATCTGGACCCCAAACCCGACATTTGGCCATAGTATCCCACCCAAATTTTTTGACAACACCCCACAAGAGGTTTTGGACCCATCCCAAGTGGATTGGTGCCGAAATCGGGCCCCAAACGGTGGGCGTCCTGCCCTCGGGTGCCCCCCGCACTATTGTAGTCCTAATCGCCCCACCCCGGAGTGATTAGAAATCTGTAGCAGATTTCAGTTCTGTTATTTTTGCATTTTATTCTAGGTTGCTTAGATAGGCTTGCATTCAAATTTCATGTAATTCTGAGCAGTTTTGATCATGTTTTTGTTATTTCTCGCTTTCGCTAACATGCAGGTAGCATCATCAAATTCCCGGTGATAGAGGCCGAATTGGCAAAATCTGACCTTCTGGGTCTTTCCAAAATACCCCATTTTACCTAACCCCCAACTTTGCAGGTGATTTGGAGCCTCCCGGATGGGACATTTGGGACAGTGCTTTCTGACGTTTTGTTGCAGGTCTAATCGTCCCACCCCGGAGCGATTAGAAATCCGTGGTGAATTTTTTGACTGTTCTTTTTGCAGTGCCTTCCCGGTGATGTTTTCATGCCTCTGTCAAGTTTTTAGCTCATTTTGATCTCTTTTAGTTGTCGTTTTATTTATTTTTTGCATGCACTAATCTTAGGCTTGGGGATTGCATGTTTCATTTCATCCGTAGGTGCTACTGATTGTTTTCTATTTCCTTGAACGTAGGATCTCGACACCGGAGGAGCAGCAAAGAATCAAAGACCCTTTCACGCAAGCGGCGACAATGTTTGGTCCACCCATTTTACATGTGGGCACGCGGAAGAAGGCATACCACCCATGGTGTAACGAAACCTTATTTAACGCTCCTAGCCCCTGAAAAGGGAGGAGACGTGTTGTAACCGAGATTTAAAGCAAATTAATAAAAAGGGTTGTATTCCATATTTGCTTTCTATCTGGTTTCGATTCGTTTATGTTTCTCTCCTTTCATGCATTTTCAATTCATAGGATTTAGCGTTATCTTTGGCTTCGCTTGCATCGCACTTGGTGTTTCCTTTTTGCTTTCGTATCCTCGTGCTTTCACTACTATCCTGATATGATTCCAAAGATACACAAAATATTGCCTAGGTGGCATTCATGTGATAAGCTTCATGCTTAAAATACTTGTAATTGATTGGTCCATTTAAGGGATCATATTTTGACACATCCTTATTTTCCAAAGAACTTGTAATTGATTGGTCAATCATAAGGTGACTTAGGTAATGATGTAGTCTATTTAAAGATACATAAATGCTAGACTAGTATATCTAAGGATGCACAATTTAATTTATCCTTCTTTTTTGAAGGGATTAAAATTGATTAGTCCATTTAAGGACCCATAATTTGATTGGTCTATGTAAAAAAAAATTAATTGGGTTATTTAAAAATACATTATATCATATTGGTCCATGTAAGGACGTGTTTGATTTGATTAATTCACTCTTGATATGAGACATCCATGTTCATTAGGATTTCGTGATTTGATTTGTCCATTTAAGGACTTATTGCTTTGATTTGGTCACTTTTAAGTTGAAATTGCATTTAAACAAGGATTTTTGAGTAATTTGCCTTTAATCAAGGACCTAAAGGATACTATTGGATTCCTTGTATGTCATCAATTTAAAAGAATATAACATTTCTTGCAGATACCTACTTTGGGAAGAGGTCCAAAATGATACTATTTGATTGATGAATCTTCAAGCGAGGATCTTAAGGTTCACTATTTTGTTCGATCATTGCTTTAGATGAAGGGTCTAAATGATGCCTAATATATATTTGAATTGAATTATTAAATTGATTACATATAAATGTACATTTGATTGGTCTATTTAAAGGCACACTTGATATGATTGGTAAAAGGTACTTTAGGGGATTGGTCTATCATGAGGCTCTCTATGATTTGGTTAGCCTATTTAAGATACATTTTATATGATTGATATGGTTGGCTATTTTAAATATTCTTTGAGTTGAATGACTCTTTTAGAGGTTTGTTTTTATATGCTTGACCTATTTAAAGGCTCTATGGATATGATTGGCACATCTGATATGATCGGTCTATTTAAAGGCACATTTGAGAGGATTGATGTGATAGGCCTATTTAAAGGTACATTTGATAGTATTGATATGATGGTTCTATTTAAGGATTCTCTTTATTGTTTACATGCCAATTGGTAATTTTAGAAGACAGTATCCTTTAGGCAAGGGCCTAAAGGATGCTTGAATTAATTTTAAGCAAGTGGTTTAAAATGATGATTATTGAAGTAACCTTTAGGTAAGGGGCCTAAATGGTGCCATTTGATTAAATTTTACCCACTTTATTAACTCATGAAAAGAAACATCTTGATTTATTTGTTTATTTAGTCCTATAAATGGCTTAATAAGGACCTATTGTTTAGAGTTTACTTATCCCTTTAAGGCCAATTGATGCATTAATTATTATTGTTGATTGCTTTTCTTGACTAAGTATGAAGTGAATTTTGATGTCCTTAGTTGGAAGATCCTTTTATATATATTTTTTCCCCCTTGCATGAAATATGTGGTGGGATATACGATGAGATTGAGAGCACTATCAAGACCATTTATGATCATAGTATTCATCATGTATCCTATGATAATACAAAATAAAAGAGATTGATTGGAAAATTCAGATTGTGTATGATAATGGTATTCATCATGCGACCCATTGATGAAACATGAGGAGGAAAATTATTCTTGGTACCTTGGTGTATGCCTTTGGAAGGTAACACGATCAATGTATCTCTTGGCATGGTGCACATATCATAGGTACTACATGGCTCTCAACATAAGGATATAAAAATATTATGTTTACTTTGAAGGGAATCTACGAGGTGCCTTTGTGATAGGATTTTTATGAGATAAGAGACATGAAATTTTGAAACACATTGGATGAAGAGGTATAAAATATGAATATTGACAAAGGGTAAAGATCATGTAAATGTGATATTTTGACTCATACATGAGACTAGGGAAATATGTTAGCATTAGTTATCTAGTGTGAGTGTAAGGCAAAGTGATCCATTCCAGACTAGGATCATCATCACATCATGGAATATTCCCTAAAATATTATGCAATAAGCGGTCCAGGTAGTAGTAGGCATGTGCATACACTCAAATATGAAGATAAGCATGATGTAATCAATCACCATACATATAAGTAGAGTATAAAGCAACCAATGCAAACTCTTATGGCATGTAATGTGTATTATGTATATATCAAAATATGTGAATTAGAAGAAGCTAGTACGTAGGAGGAGTAATGGATCCTTATGTTGGAAATTTGAGTTATTTTATGTTGTCATTGATGTCACATGGATCACATTGAGTTTTGGTGGCCAAAGCATTTCATAAATAAGAATTATGATATTTTGGAGAGCATGGATATATACAGGGTTTTTGTGAAAACCAAGGTAGGTAAACTAAAAGGTTTTATTTAAAACCATGGATGGCATATTTGAAATGGGGTTTTCTTAAAACCCAGGTTGGATTTTTGTTTCGTCGAAAAAGGTGCCCCGGTGATGGAGATATTTATTTTTAAATATAAATATAAATTTTAAATTATTTAAAATTTAAATTATTTAAAATTTAAATTTAAATTTTAAATTTAAATTTTAAAATTAAATATATTAATTTTAGCGTCGACTAAAGAAAGGAGGAAAGGCTATATTAATATATAGAGCCAATGTCTAAAGAAAAGGAAAGGCATATATATATGCCAATAAGAGCTTAGACAAATAACCCCAGCGCTTATTTTTGAATGCCTTCGATTGGGGAACAAATTGCGAAAAGAGAGAGAAGTGTGACTTTGGTCTATTGAAAAATCATTCATGGAGTTTAATAAGATGCATAGGCATATTTGGCCTAGAAATTCGAGCACTGTGTGTTATGTAGGAGGTCCTGCGATTGAGTCCCGCCATGGTTATTTGCTTTTTTGAACCGCTCGAAGCGTTGTTAAGTTTTTCGAAGGGTGCATAAGTTTATGATATAAGTTTTTGTTTGTGTCCCTTTGGACATGTGAGGGCGTGTGGCCCAATATAAGGCTAGTTGTGGTTAAAGTGCTGAGCAAGGAGACGTCACAAGATCGAATCCCATCAGGGACAGAGGCAAGTTAATAAATTTTATTTTTCTAAATTTGTCCTAGGAGGAATAAGGGTTGTGATGCATGTTTAGAAAAAGAGAGATTTTTGGTGTTTCTCATTTTGAAAGTATATCATATTATATATCATTGGAAAGCTTATTTTGAGGGCTATTTGATTAATTTTCTTAGAGGGAGAAATAATATGTATGTAAAGAGATATTTCTATTTTTATAAAGGGTTTCAAAAGTGAAGGTTGTTTTGTTATTTTTCAAAGGTGATTAATTCTTTCATGAGGGGACATGTTGTATCTTATTGAGTAGGAGTGATAAGGTGTTATTTGGATATTATTGTTTTGATATTAATCATGATCTCTAACCCTTGTTGAAAGTTGAAAAAGAAGTTTTTTGAGTGTGGCAGATTTAGTGGACATCCAATAAGGCATCAAAAGGTATGAGCAATATTGTCCATTGACTTTGTTATGGTGGTTGATTTCTAAAATATCATTGGAGAGAAAATAATTGATTGTGGTTTCCTTTTCGAAAGTGGTTGGTTGAATGCTTCAAGGTTTTATGGTTTAAGAGTTGTGTTTAAACCATGTTTTATAAGCATAGTTGTTTAAGCCCATTGGTTATGCAAGGAACTTGAGTTAGAAAAGAACATGAGTATCATTGTTATGTGAGATTTGTGGTTGAGCATTGTTGGAAACGTTTGATTTGGTTGATACATGCATGGACTAGGGTTTTGTGAGAAAGAGTTGTCACTTGTGGTGATTGGTTGAGTTGAGTTAATTAAGCCCAGTCAAGTGATTGTGTGAGGTGATTGTTCAAGTCCCATGAAACAAACAATTCTATAATTTTGATTTGGGTTGAGATTGAGCTTTGAGATTAGAATATATTGAGTCTCTAAAAATTCTCTGTATGCTTCTATAAGATTTGAGTTGAGTTAATATTGACTTGAGTTGAGTTGAGATTGATTTGGGTTGAGATTGAGCTTTGATATTAGAACATATTGAGTCTCTAAAAATTCTCTTTATTCTTCTATAATATTTGAGTTGAGTTAATATTGACTTGAGTTGAGTTGAAATTGATTTGAGTTGAGATCATTGTCGATCATTGTTGTCATCCATTGTAGAGTGCATTGTCATTCATTGTTGGATTCATCATTGAGCCTTTCCTTCATAGATTTGTGGATGAGATTTGAGTGCTACTTGAGCATGATTGGTTGAGCCTTTGAGAAGGGTTTTGGGACATATTTGTGGTAGTTTTTATGTATGATTGATTGAGCCTTTGAGAAGGTTTTTGGGATAGATTTATGGACAGATATGTGGTAGTTTTGTGTATGATTGATTGAGCCTTTGAGAAGACTTTTGGGACAGATTTATGGATAAATTTGGGAAAACATTTGAGCAAGTTCTTGGTGAGCTTGTTGAGCATATTTTTGAGCAAGTTCTTAGTGAGCTTGTTAAGCAGATTTTGAGCAGGTTCTTAGTGAGCTTGTTGAGGAAATTTGAGCAAGTTATTGGTGAGCTTGTTGAGCAGATTTGAGCAAGTTCTTGGTGAGTTTGTTGAGTAGTTTTGAGCAAGTTCTTAGTGAGCTTGCTAGAGTAGAGTTGGGCAAGTTCTTGGTGAGCTTGCTGAAGCAGATCAGTGGATTACCTACCTGAGCAGATCAAGATTGCCTTATTGAGTAGATCAGTGGATTGCCTACCTGAGCATATCAGGATTGCCTAGCTGAGCATATCAGTGATTGCCTACCTGAGAATATCAGTGTATTGTCTAGCTTTGAGCAAATCAAAGTAATTATTTGTAATGGAATAAGGGTCCTTATTTTTGTGTGAAATATTATAAGGAGATTATCTTGTGGAGTACCCCACATTGGGGGAACCACGTTAAATATTGTGTCTCAATTATGTGTGGTGATTTGTGCACTTGTTTACTATTGTTATCTATGTCATTAATGCACACTGCTATATTTGGTTATTGCAATTAAGGAAACTAATTGATATTAATTTTGAAAGAAATTCAAAAGTGGGTGATATACTGTTCACTCGCCCTCTCAGTATAAGCTTGTGTTCTTCAATTGGTATCAAAGCCGGTTCCTTCAAAATTGCTAACAACATGAGGGTAGATTCTACAAGAACACAAATGGCTTCATAGAATGGATTATCTACAAATAAGGCTCCATTGTTTTATGGTAACAATTATGCTTTGTGGAGCATGAGAATGAAGAACTACTTGATATCATAAGGATATGAGGTATGGCAGATGGTTGAAAAAGAGTATAAGTCTAAAGGTGATCCCGAGGCATATAAGAATATCAAGAAATTGGTTGAGATCAATGAAAGGGTAATGAATTGTATTTTGAGTGGGCTACGTGAATTTTTTTTTACAAAGGTCATGGTATGTAATTTAGCTAATGAAATGTGGACCAAGTTGTGGAATACTTATGGATGAGATTCAAAGGTAAAGTTGGCAAAACTACAAACTCATAGACAAATATTTGAGGAATTGAAAATAGAAGATTCTGAAGATATTGCAAAGTTTTTACTTTGAGTTGATGAGATTACTAACACCATGAGAGGCCTAGGATTTGAGATGAAAGAATCAAAAGTTACTAAAAAGTTTTGAGATCACTTCCCATGAAGTATGATGCAAAGGTTTCATCAATAGAAGAAACAATGGATATAAAAAAGCTAACAATGGAAGAACTACAAGGAACTCTGACAACTTATGAGATGAGGGTGAGTAAGCATCAGGTTCCAATAAAAGAGATTGCATTCAAGGCTTCAGAGAAAAATAAAGGGAAATTTCAGGAGACAGATAGAGATTCAGATAATTATGAGGAAGCTAACTTAATCAAAAAGAAAAAGGACTTAAGAAATTATAGGGATATGAAGAAAGACAAATGCTATAAGTGTGGTGATTTTGGTCACTATGCAGATAAGTTTCCACATGAAGAAAATAGTGCTGATGAAAAAAAGGGTCACAGAAGAAAAGAAGATGGAAAGTATAAGCATGACAAAGATAACAAGTACAAGCAAAGCAAGTATGAAAAGAAGAAAAATTTTCGTAAGATAAATAAAACTTTCTACATTGTAGAAGCAAGTGGTAGCTCATATCACAATGATAGAGATAATTCAGATGATGAAAAGGAAGAACATCTATTCCTAGGAATAGAAGGTGAAAGAGAACAGTGCTTTGTATGTGGTCAAAGAGATCACATATTAGGATATTGCAATGGTTTCAATGATAGTGAAGATGAGATGACACATCAAGGAAATAGGCATGGTCAAAGAAATCATGAAATTTTGTTTGCTATAGAATATTATAATGATCTTAGTGACAATGAATATGAAGAAGGGTTTTTCTATGGGATAAAAGAAGTAGAAGAAGAACATTCACTCCAAACAGAATAAGTTAAGCAAGAGAAAATTGTAAGAAATATAGATGTCTCAGTTGATCTAAAGGAAGACTTCAATGATATCCATGAGCAACTACAAGAGGTTAAGGAGAATCTAAAAGAATTGAGATGCTCCATACTTGAGAAGTTTGATCCATCACATGACTCAAAAGGTTAAGATATTTTAACTAAGAAGGAAACATGTATTTCAGAGACAATAAATATGGATGCCAATTTTCTATTTGACACAAATTAAGAGAAAGAAGAGGAAGGTCCCAAAGCACCAAAGGTCTCATATTTCAGGTTTGGGGAATCACACTCAAAAGGAAAGGAAGTTCTAACAGATGAAAGCAAGGAAGCACCTAAGTTTTATGAAGAAAGTTCCAAAGTTCCTATGGATCCTAATGATCAGTTTGGATCTTGTTTTGAGATAGGTGAATCAAGTTCAAAAGGAAAAGAAATTCTTGAAGAGGAAAGCAAGGAAGAAACTAAGGAAGAGGATTTACATACTACAAATAAGGTTCAAGGATGCAACGCACAAGTTGAAAATTATCATAAGGATAATGGTCAAGAAAGGTATGAGGAACCAAAGTATGAAAAAAGGGCTTTTCAAGGACATTGTTTTTCTTGTAATGGATTTGGACGCAGGGTTATACACTACAGGATCCATGGATCAAAGAAGTTCGATTTTGCTAGAAGAAACTTCAAAGGAAGAAGGTATGGTTTTCAAGTACGTTGCTTCTTATGCAACATGATTTGTCATAGAGCTTCTCAGTGCAAAGAAAATGAGCAACATGGTTTTGGTTTTAGAGATACACAAATTAGAAGTCATGGTCATAATGGCCATGAAAACAAAACTTCACAATATAGGGTTAAGTAAAGGAATGGATATGGAAATTATTTCAAGAGATATGGGCACCATACAAAGGCTAAAATATCAAGTGTTTTAATTGCAATAACTTTGAAAATATTTCAAAATGGTGTAGGACTCAATTCCAAACAGGTTCAAGACAAGAAGGTCAAACAGGTTCAATAAAAGAAGGTCAAACAGGTTCAAGACAAGAAGATCAAGTAACTCATCAAGAGAATGATATTAGAAAAATATGGAAGGAAGTTGAAAGAGGAAAGAAACAATGTAATATGGGAGTAAAATTACTCCCACACCAAAATTAATCACCTCAAGAGAGAATGTGGTTAGGGGTCTAAGCTTAAGAGTCATATATTTTAGCCCCATAGGTGTCCCTCTTGCCATTGATGTCAAAGGGGGGATATTTGAGTAAGGGGGAGAGCATTGAGTTAGGGGGAGCAGCCTCCAAATAGAGTATTGAGTTAGGGGGAGCAGCCTCCATAGAGAGTATTGAGTCAGAGGGAGCATCTTTGATTCTTAGAGATGGTTTTTTTTGTAGTGATTGTGGTTTTTGCATTAGAGGTGTTGCCATCAATGAAAAATGGGGATATTGTTGGAAATTTAAGTTATTTTGTGTTGTCATTTATGTCACATGGATCAATGATATCACATGGATCACATTGAGTTTTGGTGGCCAAAGCATTTCATAAATAAGCATTTATGATATTTTGGAGAGCATGGATATATACAAGATTTTTGTGAAAACCAAGGCAGGCAAAATAAAAGGTTTTATTTAAAACCATGGATGGAAGATTTGAAATGGGTTTTTATTAAAACCTAGGTTGGCTTTTTGTTTCATCGAAAAAGGTGCCCCGGTGATGGAGATATTTATTTTTAAATATTTAGTTTAAATTTTAAATTATTTAAAATTTAAATTTAAATTTTAAAATTAAATATATTAATTTTAGCTCTGAATAAATAAAGGAGGAAAGGATATATTAATGTATAGTGCCGAATTCTAAATAAAGAGGAAAGGCATATATATATGCCAACAAGATCTTAGAAAAATAAATCCAGCGCTTATTTTTGAATGCCTTCGATTGGGGAATGAATTGCGAAAAGAGAGAGAAGTGTGACTTTGGTCTATTGAAAAATCATTCATGGAGTTTAATAAGACACATAGGCATATTTGGACTAGAATTTTGAGTACTGTGTGTTACGTAGGGGGTCGTGCGATCGAGTCCCACCATGGTTATTTGCTTTGTTGAAGCGCTCAAAGCATTGTTAAGTTTTTCGAAGGATGCATAAGTTTATGATATAAGTTAATAAATTTTTAATAAATTTTATTTTTCTAAAGTTGCCCTAGGAGGAAAAAGGGTTGTGATGCATGTTTAGAAAAAGAGAGATTTCTAGTGTTTCTCATTTTGAAAGTATATCATATTATATATCGTTGGAAATATTATTTTGAGGGCTATTTTATTAATTTTCTTAGAGAGAGAAATAAGATGTATGTAAATAGATATTTTTGTTTTTGTAAAGGGTTTCAAAAGTGAAGGTTGTTTTGTTCTTTTTCAAAGGTGATTAATTATTTCATGAGGGGATATGTTGTATCTTATTGAGTATGAGTGATAAGGTGTTATTTGGATATTATTGTTGTGATATTAATCATGATATCTAATCCTTTTTGAAAGTTGAAAAAGAAGTTTGTTGAGTGTGGCAGATTTAGTGGACATCCAATAAGGCATCAAAAGGCATGAGCAATATTCTCCATTGACTTTATTATGGTGGTTGAATTCTGAAATATCATTGGAGAGAAAAGGATTGATTATGGTTTCCTTTTCGAAAGTGGTTGGTTGAATGCTTCAAGGTTTTCTGGTTTGAGAGTTGTGTTTAAACCATGTTTTATAAGCATAGTTGTTGAAGCCCATTGGTTATACAAAGAACTTGAGTTAGAAAAGAACATGAGTATCATTTTTATGTGAGATTTGTGGTTGAGAATTGTTGGAAACATTTGAGTTGGTTGATACATGCTTGGACTAGGATTTTGTGAAAAATATTTATCCCTTGTGGTGATTGGTTGAATTGAGTTGATTGAGCCTAGTCAAGTGATTGTGTGAGGTGATTGTTCAAGTCCCATGAAATAAATAATTCTATAATTTTGATTTGGGTTGAGATTGAGATTTGAGATTAGAACATATTGAGTCTCTAACAATTCTCTTTATGCTTCTCTAAGATTTGAGTTAATATTGACTTGAGTTGAGTTAAGATTGATTTGGGTTGATATTGAGATTTGAGATTAGAACATATTGAGTCTCTAACAATTCTCTTTATGATTCTATAATATTTGAGTTGAGTTAAGATTGACTTGAGTTGATTTGATATTTATTTGAGTTGAGATCATTGTGGATCATTGTTGTCATCCATTGTAGAGTGCATTGCCATTCATTTTTGAATTCATCATTGAGCCTTGTCTTCATAGATTTGTGGATGAGATTTGAGTGCTACTTGAGCATGATTGGTTGAGCCTTTGAGAAGGTTTTTGGGACATATTTGTGGAAATATTTGTGGTAGTTTTTGTGTATGATTGATTGAGTCTTTGAGAAGGCTTTTGGGATAGATTTGTGGACAGATTTGTGGTAGTTTTGTGTATGATTGATTGAGCCTTTGAGAAGGATTTTGGGATAGATTTGTGGATAGATTTGGGATAGCATTTGATCAAGTTCTTGGCGAGCTTGTTGAGAAAAATTTTGAGCAAATTCTTAGTGAACTTGTTAAGCATATTTTGAGCAAGTTATTAGTGAGTTTGTTGAGCAGATTTGAGCAAGTTCTTGGTGAGCTTGTTGAGCATATTTGAGCAAGTTATTAATGAGCTTGTTGAGTATTTTTGAGCAAGTTCTTAGTGAGATTACTAGAGAATATTTGGGCAAGTTCTTGGTGAGCTTTCTGAAGTAGATTAGTGGATTTCCTACCTGAGAAGATCAAGATTGCATTGTTGAGTAGATCAGTGGATTGCCTACCTGAGTAGATCAGGATTGCCTAGCTGAGCAGATCAGTGGATTGCCTACCTGATCAGATCAGTGTATTGTCTAGATTTGAGCAAATCAAAGTAATCATTTGTATTAGGATAAGGATCCTTATTTTTTTGTGAAATATTATAAGGAGATTATTTTGTGGAGTACCCCACATTGGGGTAACCATATTAAATATTGTGTCTCAATTGTGTGTGGTGATTTGTGCACTTGTTTACTATTGCTATCTGTGTCATTAATGCACACTGCTATATTTGGTTATTGCAATTAAGGATACTAATTGATATTGGTTTGGAAAGAAAGTAAAAAGTGGGTGCTATACTGTTCACCCCCCTCAATATAAGCTTGTGTTCTTAAAATTATCTATCTCATCCAAATATAGCCTCTTTATAGAAAAAATAATGTCATAGGATCCCTAAAAAAAGGAATTGGCTTTGTCACCACTACTAGACAAAAATGAAGCAAGAAATAGGCTTAGTATAACTAGGGATGTATCCTATGTGATATAATTACATGCAAGCTTTGGATTCTAAGGGGTCCTTGATGTCTCCATTTGAGAGAATTTGCCTTTTGGAGGGGGTAAAAATTAAATAAGGGTCATTACCTCCAGTTTTTTTGGTAGTACCAACACAAAAAAAGGAATAGTCCCTCATTCATATCATTTTATCCTTCCTAGAAGGTGAACCTAAAAGTTAGATAGATAGAGGGAGCTTGGCTAGGTCCAAAGAGGACTATTTTTTATTTCAATTATTAATAATTAGGTTAGTTTGACTAGTTATTTGACCTTTAGATTGATTAATATTAATTTTATTAGTTAGGGTTACTGACCTTAATGCATCATTGATGAAGCTTATGGATATCAATTAAAAAGAGAGAATGTTTATAGGAAATATGAAATAAATATGTGGAGTGTTCCTACTATATCCTAATTTAGAGGTGAAACGATCCTACAGTGGGTATGATTTGATTCTTTTTAGTCATGTTTTGGTAGTGGATATTGAAAAATCCCAAGGTCTTGATTAAATTTTGAAGGCCTCTACATGTTTTGGTTGCATGACCATTGGTATGATGCAAAGCACAATATTCATAAAGGTTGAATTAATGAGCTTTTTTTATTTTAGGGTCTAGGGGATTGATAGGTGGAAGTTCCACTACCTAGAGTTCAAGAAGTTATTCTAGGATGGTGGAAGGAGGTTGATCTAATTTAGTGAGGTTTTGTTTAGAATTTTATTGTTTGGATAGGATGAGTTGTTAAAGGTTTGTGATAACTTCTACATTGTTAGTTTGGCAAAAGTCTATGAATTTTCTGCCTACAACATGTTTGTTTTTAGACTACCATTTTTATGAGAGGGAGCTTTATCCCCATATTACGTAATTGTTGGATACCCTCTCTTTAGTAGGGTAATATCTACTCCTTTTTCCAAATCAACTACCTCTTCAAAAGAGGATATATTGGTCTTTCCCAAGGGGTACGCCAATTGGTCATGTAGGTTACCTATGAAGATATCCAAAAGGTCCTTTTGTGGGGGAGTGTATTGGAGTCTCTCCACTAGAGGTTGTCACTTTGACAAAATGTATGCAAATATTTCATATTTGGCTTGTTTAAGTTTATATAGGTCACAAATGGTCACCTTATCCTCAATATAGACTAATAATTACTACACAAATAACCTAGCAAGGTCCTTAAATTTTTTAAGAGAGTGGCATGGTATTTGATAACACCACTCAAGAGTAGGGCCACTACGGCTTATAGGAAATATTTTTAATAGTAACATCTCATTGTAGGAAATATCACAAGTGGTTCATAAGATTATAAGGTGATTAGGTAGGACTTCCTTTCCTTTATACATTTGAAGTTTTGGCACTTAAAATTTTAGGGGAAAAGGACGGCTTCCTACCATTGGATATAGGGGTTGATTACATAATCATAATAAAAATATTTATGATTAGATAAGGGTTCTTTAAGAAGAGACACTTCTCAAATTAATTTCTCCAATCAGGTCATTAAAGTTTGAATTTTATGATTAGATGGCACATGAGATGTGTTCTGGAATTAGAACATTTTGATTGTTAATAAAGGGGTGATGTTGGGACATCAACACATATGATGTCAAAGCAGACATCATACAATTTTCCATCAATATATTTAAGATAAAAGTATTTGAGGATGTAAAGTTAGAAATTGGTGGATTAAAAGTCTAAGCAAAGCCTATGCTCATGTTTTGTATTGGAAGGATATTGTTAAGACAAGATTTAGAGGTTGGAAAACTAGTGAACACATAGCTTGTGCTTGCTTGTTGATTGATAGGACAACTTACATTGACCCATAGTAACTAATCAAGGGGAGGTAAAGGTGGTTGAAATCTAGAGGATAATAGAGGATTTTAGACTCCATTATCCACAAACATTGTGACAGTTAAAAGATTTTGATTTATAGGATTTGAGATTGGTACATTAAGATCTATGTATAAAGACCCATGAGATAGGTTCATTTGATTGGATGTTAGGGTGTTACATTTGGCTTAATAAGGACAATCCAAAATGGACCCTTCATCATTAAGGGTGGCAAAAGGATCTTTACTTTTGCTCAATATTCTTTGTATGGACTCTTTATTTCTATGTAAGAAAGAGGTTGGGTGATCAAGATATTTAAAGGCTACTCTCTCTTGTTTTTCTTAAACGAGAGGGAGAGAGCTTGAGGGAGAAGCTCTCTTGTATTGTTCTTCATAGGTGGGATTTTTGAACATGACTTGGTATTATTGGATCTCATCCAAGGGGTTAGGGTTGTAGGCAAACTAGAAAATAAAGCTTTGAGTGATATAGTTGCATTCGACTATGGTTTAGAGAAGAAGGGGAATTAAAATTTATTATGTTTTGATTTTAGTGTTACTTAAGAAAAGAAGAGAAGATATTTTCTATGCCCTCATATCACCTTCTCTTGATATATTGATTGGGTTGATATACCTTAGGGGGCTTCCATATATACTTGAACCTTTCTATATACCTACCCTTCATATATACTCATTTATACATGTATGAAGCTAGTCCTCTCTATATACATGGTTGTACATGAGAAATACTTTGAGGTATGTGAAAGAGGATGATATGGGGAATGACATCCTAGGTACGTGATCCAAGAGAGTTACATGAGATCTAATTAAAGCACTCTTTATGAATTCCACTATTCTAGTGTGTTATACTCCCTTATATGCTTAAAGTATGTGTGAGAACCTATATTGAAGTTGGTGTCTTGGGATCACAATATATGCAATTTAGCCTAAGTTCATAGTGTGGTTACTCAAGGGGTCATATACAACCCCTAGTAGGACTAGCCTCTGGTTATGTTTTTTAATATTTATTAATGTGATTTAATTAGATAAATAAATTTGTTGATCTTATTTAAGTGTTTAAAAATTCGTCTTGATTAAGAGGTTTTACATTAGGATAGGAAAGACTTTTTGGACCTATGTGGTGTTCTTGTTGGGTTCACTAAATAATGTAATCTCGTAAAATCGAAATGGATCACAAGTATGGGGTTCATTTTGCATGGGATCACACTCAAGGTTGAGGGGACATTTTGAGAATTAAGGATCTAGTTTGATGGGATAATTGAACATATTCCTAGGGTTTTTAAGGTCATAATCTGATCATAAATGCTAGATCTATTTATGGATGCAAAATGTAAGGTAAAAAAATATGCAATAATACAAGTCCTAATTTTACATGATGTCTTTTTATGAATGCTTGTAGGAAAGTAATTCTTTTAAGAGATCAAAAGAACATGCAAATAGAAAAGCTACCTTAAAATGCAATTCTATGCATGTTTATTTTTATGCCTAATTTTTGGGAATAAAATCAAATTTTATTTCCTTTTAGAGATTTACAAAAGAGTTTAATCCCCTATTTCTATTTGCATACTTTATTACAACATGGACTAGAAAATTATAAAACAATAAAATCAATAAAATTACCTTATGTTATTGATGACCATGCTTTCAATTTGAGATATGATGTAGTAATTATAGCATATGATTATCTTTTTAATGATTTTGTAACTAAAATTTCTAAATGTGATCCTTTTTGTAATAATTTTACAAAAATTGATTAAAATATTACAAAAAAACATAAAAGCCCTAAATCTGATGATCTGGATTTGAGATAGAATGGAGTTGAAGGATACAATATTGATTTGATAGTCAAGATAGAAGCATCATATAGTGAAAATTTTACCCTTAGTATAAAAGTATCATATAGTGACAGTTTCACCACTTGCACAAAAACATCATTTAGTGACAATTTCACTACTGATATAGAAGCACCTTAGAGCAATAGTTTGACCACCTATACAAAAGTGTCATAAAGCGATGCTTTCATCTTGTGTTTGCCAAAACATAGAAATTTGTAAGCAAAAGTAGAAAAAATTACAATCAACATGAAGGGGTTAGTCTAATCTTGCCAGGAATGGTAAGCTTCATTAGTAAAGAGATCAAACTCATATTTCCTCTTAGGACGAATGATAAAAATGATGTTAATTTAGAAATGAATATCAAAGGAAATCAAAGGAGGGAGGAATATAAAATATTGATAGAATAGTAGTAGAAAACAATGAATATTGAGTGAAAATAGTAGGGATAGATCATAGCCAAGTGTTTTTCCTTTTCCATAAAAGGATCTTGTTGAATGTTTTGTTGATAATGAAGTGCTTGATGAATTGACTTAAAGAAGCTCCTAATGAGTGCTTGGGTTCTCCAATCCTATTGCTTGTAAGGAGAAAATGGATACCCTGTACTTATTTTGATTTTTGGAGTGTGGAAGTGCCTACAAAAGATTGTATTCCCTATGGCTTCTCCCAATGGTGGATTTATAAATCACCCAAGCCCCTTTGGAGGATTCATTGGAAATTCATGGTGGATAATGCAAAAGGATGAGGTGGTAGGCTTAGGTGAATCTATAGTAGTTGCATAAGGTGATTAAGGAGTTAACAGGTTTGAGTAGGTAGTTGCATGACTTAATTAGATTTGATTAAAGAGTTTGCATGTATTTAATTGATACGATTGAGGATAAAATCCCTCTATATTTTTACAAATTTGGTTGAAAGAGTAATATTCGTGATAAACTGAAGGTAATAGGTAGTTAAACTTCCAAAACTTTAGTTTTGGCAATGACAATACAAAAGCATTATGACGATACAAAAGCATTGTATAAAATGTTGTACAACACTATCATTGATGATAAAAAAGCTATATGAAATATTGTATGGCTACAATGTTATTTTCTTTAGGCATTTAGGGGTATTGGTTGTCAAACAAGTATAGGCATATTTATACTCATTGGAAAGTTCTTTTCGAGGTTGTTCTAATGCTACCAATTTTATGAAGTTTTATAGTTGTTTTATAAGACCCAAAGGTTAGACTATTTTTGTATCTTAGATTTTGATACAATGGAGTCAAACTAGCTTGGTCCATTTACAAAACCAATTCATGGGACACATGACTCTTTTAATAAAAAATTAGCATGCAAAATTGAGTGTTTATAATATATAACAAAAATTTTCAAAAAAAAAAAATTATTATTCAATAAGTTTGAATAAAATTTAAACTATCAACTCCATCATATATTTTTTAATAATTCTTATAATTTTTATTTTTTTTAGATATATTATTTATAATTTTATTTTTCATTATCAAATTTTATCATAACAATAAACACAAACTTTAAAAATAAATCTTATTTGTAATATTTTACCATGTCAAATTTTATGAAAATTATAAACCTACTTATAAGTGAACAAAGAAAGAAAAGTTTTATTTGATATATTACATGGAACATACATGTGAGAGACTGACTTTCACATGATAAATATTTAATACAAGCCTTTTTGCTATTAGGAAATTCCTTTATTTATTAATAAAGAAGTTCTGATCATAGAATGCTTCCACTCAAACAAGTGCTTAATATAATAATATAATAATGAACTTTACAACTATGAATATAATAGTATTTAAGAATATTTATAAAAATATTTTTAAGGTGGTCTATAATGTATATCAATATTAAATTAAACGCAACAGGCATATTCCGTGGACCGTAGGCTTGTGAGGTAAGGGATAGCGTTGGTAGATATCCAATATCCTTTTTTTTTTTTTTTTTAAACTTAGTTTATATATCTATTTTTTTAATATATAAAAAATTGGTTATAATTACATTATTTTTTACTAATTAATAAGTACAAAGTTTACACGGGCTATTCTCAATAAGTTTTTTCAACTAGTTGTTGTATGAGAGAAATATCATTGGTTGTTTCACACATCATCTTTGGTTTAGTATGCACTTAGAGGATTTAAAGCAGACCACTACCTTTACAAATTTATACCCTAAGGTTTAAACCCAAATCTCTTAACTAAAATTTAAATCCAATCTTTTTAGAAGCAATTACCAATCCACTTAACCATTAAAAACTGTTGTTATCTATTTTTGACCCTTCACACATGTTTAGATGTCGACATATGTTGACAAGTCCAATTACATATTTTTTTTCTTCACCAGTGGCCGAATTATGTTGACGAGGCCAATTACGTAGGGTGTCCGCCTACTAGATGCTTCTTATGTTGGCCAACTTAATATATTCTTGTTCTTCCCTCGTCGCAGGAAAATAAAAATAAAAATCACGGGTCTAAGTTATCTAATATTCATGTGCCATTGTTTTAAAAATAAAAATCACGGGTCTAAGTTGTCTAATATTTGTGCCATTGTTTTTTTAATTTGTTGAGCGTTTGAGATTTTTAAGTTTTTTTTTTTTTTCTGATTTTATAAGAGTTATTATTTTTAGTAATTGGTTAATGCAAGGTTTAAATTACAGGCACTGTTCCAAACAAACGGCAGGTTTAAATTATAGGTATTGCTTTTAATAAACGTATTTGCCTTGTCTTTGTTGACCTGGCATGAGATGGGGCCATCGATCTAGCGCGCACTCAGAAGCAAACTAATACCTTTCCAAAGGGTTAGCTTTCCCTAAGGTTTGAACCACATCTGCATTTACCAATCCACCTAGCCCTTGGGGGTTTTACAACTTATATATAAAGTTGACCTTCCAAGATTTGAACCCATTTTTTTTATGTTTTTTTCTAATTTATTTAGTGTAAGAAATAAGTTTAACCTTCCAAAGTTTGAACTCAATTTTTTTTAATGTTTAGATAAGGTTTGAATATAATTTAAACAAACAATTACCAATCCACCTCACCTTTAAAAATTATTACTGTTTTAAATCTTCACAAATATAACTCCATGTTTATATGTCGACATATGTTCACAAAATGTTGACATGAGAAAGTACGATTACGTAGTTTTTTATATGTCGACATATGTTCACATAATGTTGACATAAGAAAATCCAATTACGTAGATTTTTTCTTCACGGGTGTCGGCCTACTAGATGCTTCTTATGTCGGCCAACTTAATATATTCTTGTTCCTTCCATCATGGAAATTAAAAAAAAAAAAAAAATCACGGGTCAAGTTGTCTAATATTGAGTCGCACATGTGTCATTGTTTTTTTAATATAAGGTTAATTTATTTTTGTGAGTATGGTTTATTGGTAAAGATGCCACTTGCATTAGTGACGATGTGATTCTGGTTCAATTTCCATGATATATATATATATATTATAAAAAATCAACTATATATATATATATATATATATTTATAAGGGTAAAGTTAAGTTTATTAATAGAAAATTAATACAATCATATACATGTTACAACATAAACCTTGTACCTCCCCCAAAAAAGAGTTAAACAATTAATATATATAGGGAGGTTGACTTTTTATAAGGGAGAGCTTAGTTTATCAATAAGAAATTTAATACAACCATACACATGTCAACTTGAAACTTAAACAAAAAAAAAAAAAAAAATCAAGAATCAAAGCCCAAACCATTGCACTATTCGCAAAACAATTCATATATCATTGTTAGTTTACATCCATTAAAAAATGTACGATGATTATTGAAATTAAAATTAAATATTTCAAAGGTTGTTAAATTGTAAAATATATATTGACTTATTATCTATGCATTATAAAATCAAATATGTATACAAGAAGACATTTTTGTGATTGTTCATATATGATAATATTCAAAGCTAAAGCCAAACCTAAATGTTATTAATAAAACATTATTAATATTTATTGTAATTAGGCTTTTTGGCAACATTTTTGTGATTGTTCATATATGATAATATTCAAAGCTAAAGCCAAACCTAAATGTTATTAATAAAACATTATTAATATTTATTGTAATTAGGCCTTTTGGCAATTTGCTCATGTTAGCTCTTTGAGTTGTTTTTTTTACTTTTGAAGGAACTTCTTGCCCTCTTCAATGGATTTTTGTATTCAATACATGCATTGGTCCTTTCTTGTTTCCAAGGAACTTCTTGCCCTCTTCAATGATTTCTTTGTATGCAATACCTTTACTTGCAGTTTCTATATGCAACCATTCAAGCTAAGTTTGATTCAGTCATAAATTTAGCAAACCCCTCCCTTTAGTAGATGCAATCATTCAAGCTAAGTTTGATGAGGAACGTCAGAGGTAATTTAAATCATTGAACCTTCGAGTAAGAGGTTTGAAAGATCAAGATCAAGGGGACCCAATGAAAACGACCACTGAATTTTTGCACAACACCTTAAGCTAGAAGGAAATTCTACTAGAAATGGTATGGTTTACATAGGATAACTCTCTGATCATGCGCTTTCACACCCTACAAGATAGGCTAGAGGCCCTTAATTCTAAGAAAACTCTTTTAAATATGATTGATAAGATTTATCTTGATGAATATTTGATTAGATTGCAGTATGAAGAATTTAAAGACAATAGAAACAAAATGATAGATGCAAGGAAACAAGGTAAATGGGATGTTCTCCGAAATGGAAAAGCTTGGATTAGAGATACCCCTCCCACATGCTGGACCAAGTCTTGGTCAATCCGCTCAACATGACATCAGGATCTGAGTCTTCGGACTAAACTATCAATCGTTGTTTGGAATTGTGGTGGTTCTCTCTTCTTTTCCCCAGGTTCAGCAAATGATGTCATTCAAAACAAAGATATTATATTCCTCATAGCAACACATGAGACTAGCACAAAGTCGCTCCCCTCATATATAGGCTACTCATGGTTGTCCGTACAAATACCGAAGACTCAACATGGTGCTAAGGGTTTAGGAGGTGTTGCTTGTTTGTTCCAAGATCGTCTTGCCTCTTCTATACATTTGGAATGCTCATATTCTCATGCCAAATTTATGTGGATCTCTCTGGATAGAAATACACCACTTAGTCAGCTCTATATATCAGTGTGCTATTTTCCTCCAACCTACTCTTCATATGCAATGACATTCTATGGAGATTCACCATATTTAGATTAGAAATTTCTAAATTCTCCTCCCTCGATGGAATTTTTCTAGTGGGTGATTTCAATGCACGTACAGGTACTGCACAATGCTCTATATATGATGTTTCTTCAGATCCACCATCTAAAAGAGCTTGATCATGATAGCTTGGCCATTTCTCGTTGCTCAACCGATGCAGAAACTACCATCACACCCTATGGTAAGAACCTGATTAACCTTGGCGAGTCTCATGATTTAATCATTCTAAATGGCATCAAGCAGTTCCCTCTTTCTAGTAATTTTACATGTTTTCCACATGTTGGTGGAGCTAGTGTAGTTGACTATGTGATGGCTAACCCACCTTTTGCCTTAACCATATCTGATCTGTGCATCTCAAGTGTACCTCCTTTAGCAGATCATGCCTTCCTCACCTTTAACCTTCCATTTGTTCCCAAACTTGAACTTGCCCCTCCACCCCCTCCTAAAATAATTACCAAAATTCACTTTAACCATAGTTATGATGATGTGTACACAAAAAAACTTAAAACATACCTTACCCATATTCACACAATTCAAGATCTCATTGAGAAAGCGAACTATTTTTCTAAAGCATTATGGTTGGCAGCTATTGAGTCTTTTCCCCATACTACTCACTCTTTTCATCAGTCTTGTGGCCACTGCCCTCGTAACTCGTGGTTTAACATAGAATTTAAATCTTTACATAGGCTCACCCGGTTAGTAGGTTGTCTTGATCCCTTGAATTAAAAGCTAGCCAAAAACCACTACCATTCTTTTCTTAGTAACAAAAAGTGTCAATTCTTATCAAGAAAAAAACAAGAAATTATAGTCATGCTCAAACTTAATCCCAAAAACATTTGGCGTATTTTTCTACCCAAAAAGAAAACATGTCCCATTTTTTACCCTCACACTTGGTACACCTGTGCTGGCTCACTCTATGATATCCCAAACCATGCCCCAATTATCCCCAATCCACGACCATCACATTGTAACTTCTATACTAATGAAAATATTTTTCATGCTATTCGTAAAATATAGATTGGTAAAGCAGTTGATATTGAAAATTTGAAGGTAGAATTTCTTAATCATAGCCCTAGAGTCTTGGCGGTCCATATTGCCAAACTCTTCAATCATATAGTTACTTTTTTTTTCCCACCCTCTTGGTCTTCGAATATCATACATCCCATCCATAAATCTGAAGATCCGCTAAATCCAAACAATTATAGAACTATTATGGTTGGTCATACTCATGCAAAACTTTTTGCAACAGTTCTTGATGTTTTTATCTCTGATTTTGTTGAGGCTAAGAAACTTCATGCAAAGGGGCAAGCAGGTTTCAGAAGAAATCATTGTACCTCTAATCACATTCTAACTCTTAGAGCTATCATTGAAGAAGCCAAAGCCAATAAACTCAAGGTCTATTGTTGTTTTGTTGACTACAAGAAAGCATTTGATATTGTTCCCAGACAATTACTACTTCAAAGGTTGAAGGATCTAGGAATTCTGGAGGAGGTTACTTTGTTGGTTATGACCTTATATGAAAAAGTCACTTGATAGGTTAAAATTGTATCTCTTAGAATAAAAGATGTTCATAGTACTATTGGGGTTAAACAAGGCTGCCCACTTTCACCTACACTCTTTGGATTGTATATTGATGAATTAGAGGTGCTCATTATGGACTCTCTGGCTAAGAGTACATGTTGCTTACTTTTTGGTAGTGTTATTGCCATTTTGCTATTTAATGATGACATTATCCTAATGTCACATACAACAGGAGGACTTCAACAACAACTGGACATACTTGGCACATACTATGACTTACATGGATTAGAAGTTAATCTCCAGAAAATAAAAATCATGACATTCAACCTACCTAAGAAATATCTCTCTTTTGTTCACATCACATATAAAGGGAAGGTTGTTGAGATTGTCACATCGTACACATACTTGGGAGTTCTTTTCACAAGACCTACCTTCAACTTGATCCCTGCATCTCAAGCAAGGTTAAACAAAGGTTATTTTACCTTAGCCTCTCTAGATAAGCAATTCTTTTAGCTCCAGGTTTTAGGACATCAGTACAAAGATCATACTCTTCCACACTCTTGCTACCCCTACACTACTCTATGGCTATGAAGTTTGGGGCCTAGCCTTAGACAATTGGGTTGGTATCGTATTTAAAGGGTCCTCATCAGGGTTATGCATAAGGGGTTGGACTCAAAATGTGAAATCATGGGGAATCCTAAGAAAATCAAATCAATCATCTTCACACCAAAATTTGAGAAATTTAAAGTCCTAAATTATGAGTTCATATTTGGGCTAAATTTTGACCTATTAAATCACATTATAAATTCATAAGAGCATCACCATTAGATTAAGCTCGAAAAGAGCTTTCCAAAGAGTACAAATATGCCTATGTTTGGATATATATTATGGTGAATTAACCCTAAGAAAAAATTAGACATAAAAATTTTAGGCAAATGGAATGACATCGAGGGTCCTCATATTCGTCAATTTCTAATTTTGGAAATACTAATATTCGTCCAATTTGTGAATTCACCACTGTGGATAACCTTGGTCCTCATATCAATGTTGTCCAAGTTCATTCATTCCAAAAGAACTATTCCACATCCCATCATTCTAGCTGAGTTTGGTGCTTGTCCATTGCTTACAACAACAATATTTCTTGTTGTATCTTTACTACGTAGATTTCATTGTATGTCAGACAAGAGAAGATATCCATATTTAGCACTACAATCCTCAAGACAATAGGCAAATAAAGGGGTCAAGAATTGTTGGTATGCTCAGACTACTACTCTACTTCAATCTCTTGGCCTAGACATCCTGAGACCTCCTTCTCCTAAAGCATCAATCAATGCACCATACTCCAATAAGGATATTTGAGATGATATTTATTCAACATATATAAAAACTACTTAGATTGATCCAAAGGAATCTCTTTCACCAAAATTGCTCCATTACTCTCACTTTTATCTCCAACTAGAGAATGGATTGATCACTACTCCAAAATATAACTTGATACAGATGTCACACAACCTCAAGTTTCCTCTAGCTCAGCTACGAGTTTTCTCCCACTAGCTGCATATTGAGACAGATCATCACCTCCTCAAAGATTAGCGTATTTGCAGATTATGCAGTCTTGATGTGAAATCCGAGGAGCATTTTATTTTCACCCGTCCTATCTACTATGAGATACAAGGTAGATATTATTTCTTGTTCAGAGACACCCATACACTAAAATCTTAGATTAATTATGAAGATCAAAGATGCATTACCCTTTTATTCAATCTCAAGAAAATACTACTTAGTAAAAATTTGCAAAAGATAATAGGATCTTGACTTATCACTTCATTCTTCCATCCTCTAGAGACCACGACCAGGAAGCACTAGGGTGATCACAGAGATACAACAAGATCAACTTATCGTCGAATCCAACAAATAACATCTACGACGACATCCAACTCTTAGATCACTCACTTCTCTTCAGCCTTGAATTTTGGGAGTACTCTTCATAATTAATATATATATATATATATATTATGTTCCTCTGGAACATAGTAATCTTCATAAAAAATGCTTCAACCAATTTCAAGGGAAGCTATTCTCTTTTTTATTTTTCAAGACTTTAAGAAGCTTCAATGGATTCTTTGTTTTTTATTTTAATTTTGAGGAGTTTTTTATAGCTTCCTTCCTTTTTAAAATTGACGTAGTTGTTACAAGCTTATGACTTCTTATTCTTAGAAGGGATTGAAACTTTTTTTATGCTTGAAGGTATTTTTTCTTTGGCAAGGGTTTTCTACCCTAAAATATTTTAACTCTACCATGGAATTTCTCTTCATAATGATGATATAACACAAAGTAATTTTACCCTTGAAACCTTGTTTCTCAAACTTTATAATTTTCTTTTCTTAACGAAGTGTTCTTTGGCAAAGGAGTATCAGAAGGAATTTTCTTTCTTCTTTCTACCTTCTTTGATAACGCATGTTAGAACTTTAGCTTCGAATAAATTTGTTAAGGTAGTGAAGGGTATTTAAGTACATAGGATGCCTAATTTAGGCATAACAATCCCTTAAAAAATCTTGTGAATACTTTATCATATAATACAAGCATGTACCTTGTAAGTAGTGGTCATACCACTTGACTTCTCCCATGGTCTATGATGTAATAATTATTAACACTTAGGTGAGTTTGTAGTAGTTGCATGAGGTTATTAAGTAGTTAATTTGTTGTAGACACCCAAAATATATTAGTTTTATAATTCCCTAAAGCCGTTTTGACTAATTTTGTAAATCCACAAGTACTTCCCAAATTTCTCTAAATTCAAAGTTAACTCGCTCTAAAATTCTAAGATATTTTCCAAATTCCTTAATTCTAGCTTGCAACCTTACAAAAATTAAATTCCCCCTTTCCTAGCCCATTTTCTCCCATTAAACACCCTCCTACACTAAGCCCCTAGTCACCATGTGACTTCCCATCCCCTAGCCTAGGTGCACAACTCCCTAGTTGTGTGCACACCCCTCCCCCTATATTCCCCCTTTGACCCTAAAATAGGTCCACATAATCCTAACTTTCCACATCCTCATGCATCCTCATCACTCCCCATGTCCATTTATGAAACTTGGGAAGGATGAGGATCCTCTCGATCTAAGTGCATTTATGTGGCATGATGTGCACATGTCACTTGGATGGGTGAGGACTCTCTTCATCCAAGATCATTAATAGGGGAAGTTGAACATTCTACTAAATAGAAATTTCCATATTTTTCATGTCTACTCACCCATGACACATGGCTTTCACATCATGCCATGTCACTTCCTAGTCACCAACCCCTCTCCATTGCACAAAATCAATTAATACTCCCTCCTCTCCTTCATTGGTTAAGAAGACTTGAGATTACAAGCCAAACCTCTACCAAAATTTTAGTCAATTCCTTTGTGTGTGCTTATCCCCCCATTGTCATCCACCACCTTATGCATCGTTGATTAGCCATGAATATGAATTTGACTTTCACCATGTACCTATGTCTCTTTTGAAACTACTTAAAAAGAATTATTAGACCTGCATTAGACTACTACTAGAGGTCAACCACACCCTACTGAAGGTTCATAGAAAGTTTCAACATCATTTGAGTAATAAGGAAGAGACCATCTAGCCCTTGACGGTCTACAATCACCATCATCAGACCCTAGACGGTCTGTAGAGAAAACCACCAACCCCTATATGGTCATCACACATAGTTTGAGTCAGCCATGACCATAGAAATAGATAGAATAATAAGTCAAGTAAGGTATATTTTTGAGGTTTTATGACATTTTGAGATTATATTTTCATCTTAAGCAATATTTATCAAGTTTTATTGTTTGCATCTTTTACAAAGCTTGGGCCTAACTAGGGTAGGCCCACTTGATGCTATTAACCTCTTGTTATGGATTGTGTGTAGGTGCATTGGAGGAGAATTCAGCCTAGGGTGGTCAAGCAATTGGAGCTTTAAAACCCACCCAACCCTCGAGGTGGCATAGAAGATATTTGTAGCACCATTATTGTTATTGTTGTCATATATTGTCAAAAGGGACATTCTCCACTTTGGATACCCCATTTTATAAACCCACAAGAGGATCACTTATAAAAGGAGAATATTTGTAATATCTTCTCATCTTCTATGTTATATTTTTGGCAATCACGCTGGAACCCTACCTTAACCACACTTGGTATTTTTTATTTTCTGGGCAGTAGGATTAGTCTTTTTGTTGTTATCTTTTGTATGACATATGCCTTGTGTGTTCCTTTAAGGTTTTTATGCTTTATTGCTTTTATCATTATATTGTTTATTTTATAGGTCTAAAACATCACCAACATCATCCTAAATCAAGCCAAACTAAGACCCACCAAGCTAGCCTCTCATCGTCTGCACTCAAATATCATCATCCAACCTTGGATGAATCTCAATCCTAATCATCAGGACCTAGATGGTTTCAAATCCATCTTTTTCTCACTCAAAGCCATGCCCATCAGTCAGGTATCGGTTTCACATAGCTCATAATAGCAAAATATAGGTGCATATGAGTCCTTACCACCTTATCAATCATCAATTTTGAGTTGTCTAAGGTTTTTCACCTCCCCTCCCTCACTTTTTTTCAAGCATCATCATTTCCTTTCCTAGGTTTTAGTTTCTTTTTATAAATCAAAGATTTTTTTAGTTAGGCTTACTATCATATTGTTATCTTCCTTCATTAGGTTTTTTTCTTTGTCATTATGGTTGTTCATTTGAGCATGTTATTTTCTCTTTTGCTTTCATCATAAAATCATATTTCACTCATTTTGTTTTGCACTATCCTACAAAGAAAACTTAATAATAGTAAACCTTGAGAAGCAAAAAAGCACAATCATCAGATATCATCAGACAAACACCTCTCTCATGCTCAATCATTTGAGGGTATGTAATTCTATATATATATTGTCTAAGTCCTGACAGTCAAGGTTCCACAAATTGTTTTGGCCACAAAAGCAGACCTGCAACATCTCTCGTTCTCAAACCAGTGCCAGACCTCAGGTAGGGGGATTTTTCCTTAATTTTTATTCTAAAACTCATCAAATCAACTACATCTTAAGGCTTAATTTTGGGTTAGTAAATATTTTTTTTTTTAGCCTTCACACTAAAAAAAAGTGGTCTCTTCTACTTGTATGTTCTCCTCTCATGCCTATAAGGTGATCTTGAGGATCAAAATGGAGGAGGATGCTTTTGGGGTTAAAGAACTTGATTTCATTTGTGTAAAATTTTCATATTCCATTCCACTTTGCATATCACATTAATTAGGATTATGGTTTTTTGTTTGCTCTCCCCTTGCACTCTAACATGATCTTAGGAAACAAAAGTAGGCCATAAATCCTAAGGTAACAAATGTTACATCACACCTCACATTAAAAGGAAGGTAGACCCCGTACGCTCTCTCCTCATGCCATAAGGTGATCTTGGAGATAAAAAAGTTGCCTATCCTTCTAGGTTAAGGAACTCCACTTCACACAAGCATTTCACACTAAAAAGGGATTTTCTACTTTGTGTCCAATATGGTCTTGGGAATAAAAAACAGATAGGTCACCAAGGTTAATGAACCCCTTCGTAATCATTATCATTTTCACATGCTTGCTTAGAATAGATTTTATTTCATGTTCATCTCTTATTTTCTTAGAATATATCTTTCCTTTTAAATTTTTATTGCTCCCCTATATTTGTTTAGATTAGTTTATCCTTCACATCATTTACTATTTTCTTAGGATAGTTTTATTTTAAAAAGTCTTTCATTGATTCTAGTGTAGCTTCTTTTCACGCTTTAATTTCCTTCTTAGTATAGTTTTCAATTGCATGTCTTATTATTTTCTTAATATTTTCATATACTCTTTTTCTCTTTATTTCTTAGAATAACTTCTTCCTTGCTTTGATAGAATAAATTTATTTCATGATTAACTTTTCTTTGATAGAATAAGTTTTCTTCCATGCTTAGATTCTCCAATAGTTTAGTTTCTATGAAATACATTTTTCTTGTTGTCATTAGAAGTAGAACTCATTTCTTTGCACTGTCATTTGCTTTTCTAGCATAGGTTTACATTTATTGTCTTGGCATTTTCTCTTCTTAGACATAGAAGCTTATTTTATTATCCCTTGAATTTCCTTGTCTAGGTACTTTCTTCTATTGCTTAAGTCATTGTTTCTTCAATTTAAGTCCCTTCTATGTTTGCCTTGCTTGCTTCTTCATCTAGGCATCTCTCTCTTGGAGGGTTATGCATAAGGGGTTGGACACAAAATGTACTTGTAAAAAAATGGCAAATCCAAATCAAAATCAAGGTGAATCATGGAGAATTCTAAGAAAATCAAATCAAGCATCTTCACACCAAAATTTGAGGCATTTGAAGCCCTAAAATTTACGGCTATATTTGGGGCCACTTTTGACATATTAAATCATATTATAACTTCATAAAACCACCACCAATAGATCAGGATTGAAAAGCATTTTCCAACGAGTACAAATATGCCTATGTTTGGATATATATTATGGCAAATTGACCCTAAGAAAAAATTGATCTTGAAAATTTTAGGTGAATGGGCTGACGTCGAGGGTCCTCATATTCGCCAATTTCCAATTTTGGAAATCCTAATATTAGCCCAATTGGTGAATATTCACCACTATGCATAAACCTGCTCTCTTGCAAAAAATAATCTTACCTCATAATCGACCACATCTTAGGCTTCTTCTCAGCAATATTTGTTTCTATAACCACTATGTTCTATTTCAAGAGCCACCAAACAGATCTCAACTATAATCATTCGACCCTAGAAAATTGACAACTATGACCATCAAGCCTTTGATGATCACACTCCCAGTGAATCCACAACTTACTATCTTTCCTAAGTGCCCTTCCCCTAGCCAAAAGGTTCTCTATCTATTTCTTGCATTGCATTCTTCCTTAGAATAATGTTACTTTTAAAAAAATTATCTTAAGCCTCTTCTTTGCTCTTCCTCTTTAGTATAGGCATATTATTTATCTTCCTTCTCATGGAATAAAGTTTGTCTTTCCTCCTTTAGTTTAGAAGGTTTTGCATTTCTTTTAGAATATATTTATTTCTTTCTTTCTCAGGTAGCATTATTTCTTGAAATCTCGTTTTTGGCTAGTATAGTTGCATTTCGTTCATCCAATAGGTTTTCTATATTTGAATGTTAGATAGGAACAAAGTAATTCAGGTTAATGTTTTACTTTATTTGCACACAATATAGGTAAGTTTTGCACTTGGAATACTTATGGTTTTGCTTGTAACTGGGCATCTTTAGAAAGGAAAATAAACAAAAATTTAAAATCGCATGCACACTTGTGCAAAATTTTATGAGGATACCAACCGATGACATTGGAATTCATCTCCAATCAATTACGTTGGACTTCATCCCCAATCGATGATGTTGGAATTCATCCCCAATCATCAGCTGATACCCTAGACACCATAGTATAGATCATAAAGTTTCTTGGATTTCATCACCAATAAGATGATTACCCTTGGGACTAGCTTGGGGTAGTCTAAGGTTAGACACCCTCACTCATAGGGCTTAATAATCAGTGGGTGTGCAACTTTCATTTTTGATTGAGCTCAACTGAGGGTGAAGCAAAAGTTGATTGGGCCACTACAGGTTCTAGACAACATCACCTCTTATATCCCCTAAAAAGGATATTGGAGGTATTTTTTTCCCATAGGCTACCTTGAACCAACCCTAACCTAAGAAGTCTTTTTGTTCATTTGTGTGTTGCTTCTTCCCATGTACTCTTAGGTATATTGGGGAGCACATATAAGCACACCTTGTAGATACCATCACATCCACATTTTGTAGATTTTAGGGGTAGGCTATAACAAAACACACTAAAAAAAAAAAAAAAACATAATAGATAAAATAAAACAAGCACACAATCCCAAACAACTTTCAACAAACATCAAAAATCAAAACTTATCTTAACTGAATATCTGCATTATCATTTATTGTTTGATTACTTGGTTGTGTAGGTAGCATCATCAAAAACAACTCATAAGACCACCGAAACCCTCACAAACAATTATCTTATCACTTTATCACCTATAATTATCCCTATAATCCCTGTAACCTATCTTTGAACTCAATCATCTGACCCTTTATGATTCACATTCCTAGCCATCTAACCCTTTATGATACACAATCCTAACTGTCTAACCCCAAATGGCCCTCAGTTGTGGTCATCAGAACCTAGACGGTTATAACCAGGGATACCTTGCAACATCCCCTTTCTAATATGATTTTGTCTTCCACATTGTGTCATATCCTTAACTGTTTTATGGTCCAAACCCATAGTCAAGCCAAATCTCAAGCACATACCTCCATGGAGCATTTTGAGCAAATCCTCTAGTTATCAATAAATCATCAACTCACCCAGAGGACATGCCTAGTCATTTACCTAATAGCCTATCTATCATTCACCATGCCCCATGGCCAAACAACACCACCATCAATATGACATATATTGCATAGTCACCCACATTGCTCTACCTAAAACCCTTAGTGAGAGAACTCTCTCGTAACCCCCATCCCCTGGTTTGTGTCATCACATAGCATCCTATCCTTTTCTACCTGATTCACCTTGACTCTCTTTATCTTTGATTTACATGCTTGAATGTTCATTCCCATTTTATCTTATGCAATAATGGATATATTTAAATAAAAAATAAAAAATAAAAAATAAATATATATTTAAATATAAATATATAATAAGAAAAATAAAAAAATAAAAATACACATAGAATCACCTTTTTCTTTTATCTTATGCAATAATGGATATGGTTGTCTTGCATTTCGGGTTGGCATGAAAAAAATATGATATAGTGTGGATCAGGAAGTGGCTCTGGAATATCTAGGTGTGCATGATATTGCACTTTGGGACAGAATAGGATAGAAGAATCAAAAGTGCAAACAGGATTCACAAGTCGGGAATTTATTTCCTTTTTAATGTGCTTAATGAAATTGTCATATGCAATGGATTTATACTAAGCTTGTGCATGTGTTTTATCGATTATAATTGCCTTAAACCCATAAAATATGGCTAAGAAATAAAGTTATTGATTTCACAGTGTTATATTGTTTTTGAGATAGGTGTTAACTTTTCGTTCTTACTATGAGTTCGCTGAAATTACGTTCTTGAATTTGACGTTTGTTGAGATGATGTTGGAAAAATTGCTTTGGTTGAATATATTAAACGACTTCTTGAATTTAACGTTTGTTGAGATGATGTTGGAAAAATTGCTTTGGATGAATATATTTAACGACTTCTCTACCTATCCTTTATAATTGAGTCGTTTGGACTATTTTGATATTATGACTTGTGCAACTGGTGCAATTGGGATGTCTTGCTTTAGTTGAAAATATTGCATGTTTGATACTTCTTGAATTCTTGGATGAGACTCTCTTTATGTTAAACCCAATGATAATTAAGAATTTGAGAATGATTTAAGCAGGTTCAGGGTTTGATTATCTTTTTCTTATCTGAAGATTGCAAAAGATAGCACAAAAGACATGCATATAATTTTTCATATAACAGACTTTTTCACAGATGAATGTTGATTTCTGATGTACTGCAGCAAAATATAACTATAAGCTTTTTGTTGACATTAGCTTCTATTCTTATATTATATTAATAATATAATATAATCTAACTTTAAAAAAAAAATTACTTTCATATTAGTATGCATTTCATATAGTTCAGGGTTGTCTAATCTTAATTAGGCACCATGTGTAATCTCAGTCACCGATAAGGTGTTGGAAGAGTAATACATGGTTGACCTTCCAACCAGAATCTTGCCTCTTGTCAAGGTTAGAAAGCTCTTTCTAAATTCATTCTCCATTTAGAAGAGTAATTTGACAGTGATAACATCCGAGTTGCTGGGTAGGGTGATGGGTGGACACCAATCTGTGCATTTACCAGATTTAGAGCAACAGTGAAAGAAGTTTTTTCTTAATGTTTAAAATAAATTTTAGTAAAGCTTTATAGGAGACCAATGCACTACTAACGGGACGATTGACCATCCAATGTAGTTGCAAGGTTTGAAAGAAAACCTATTTATTGAAAACCAATGCATGAGTGATGTAATGAGATTGTAATTAGCAACTAAATACTCTGGACTAGAATTTTATTAGATATAAATGATTCTTCTATGTTTTTCTAAATTCTCAAGTAGTTTATTATGCAAATGAAATGAGTCTCATGTGAAATGAAGTAATTATTCCTTGTAAGTGTGTAAAAGGGAACTGGAATGCAAACATTGAATACTTTGTCTATTGTTGATGAGATTTTTTTATAGTTTTCCTCTCGACGTTGAGGTGAACGTGTTTGAGTTCTAAATTATATTAGACAATTATAATAATGGTTGGAAACAAGCTAACACTGCTATGTTTCTAATGAACTCTTATTCGAAACAAGTAACTGCATGCCTTGATATATCAAAATTTATTTATTAATATACATATAACAATAAGATGAAACATCATTGTAATAATCTTGACCATATAAAACCCTTACATAGGAGCTTTACTTAAATTTTTAGTGATGTTGAAGTGTGTTTCGTTTTCTTTTAAGAAAAGATTGAATTGATAATTTTAATTATCTTTGAATTCAGCTATGCAACGTAATTTTCTCTTTGGGTATGTTGTCCGTATATATTATACTTTATGAAAACGTAGAATGACCAGATTATAAATTAGGTTTAATAGGCTTCAAAAGGGAATTACCACTCTGAAGTGTGAAGCCATTCAAACAAGTTAATAGGGTATGGCATGGTCATCATTGTTGGGGTTAATTACTGGGTTTTATTTAAAACAATTGATTGTGGAAGAATGTGCAAAGTGTTAATTGTGCATTCATTTGGAATGTCAAGCTTATATTAATGGAATTGGAAATGAAAATGTAGAAGGTATTCAAAACTTAATAAATTATAATTCTTTTATTTTTCTTTAGATAGTAAAACACGTGGGAGAAAATATATTTGTAATGTAATTATTTTGTTACATTTAGCCATGAAAATCATAGTATCTCCTTCACATTCTATTGATACATTTAAAAGTGGATGTTGAAAGGTTATTCTTTAAGTTTGTTGAAATAAGTCTCTTGCCATTGTACTAAAAAAGAAGAGAAGAAAAGACATTGGATATTTCAATTATGTTAAGAAATCTTTATAGTTGGTGCCAAGCGCTTTGTAACCGGCTAAGAATAAGCGTAATTGTGAAGAAATGATTTTGGTAGATTAAGTCTTTTAAAAGTGAAATTCATACTGTCGGATAGTAATATAGCCGAATTGCTTTAGGTTAGTGTGTAATAAGGATTCATTAACCCCATTGATTGGTTAGTAGTTGTCTTTACATGAACCAAAGGTTTGCATCTAATTAATCATAATTTTCTTAAAATATATAATTGGGTGTATACTAGAGGAATTGATTTAGTTCGAACAAGACGAATGTTTGGAAAGTGTTGTTTTTCTTCGAATTTTTTTAAACTCTCTTGGAGCCATGAGCGGCTAACCTATGAATTCCATAGGATAACTCTTTAGGCGGTATATTCTATAAAGATGTTTGTTTTTATATGCTTGGACAAGGATATTTATTAAAGATGTATTAGATGGGACAATGAACTTATTTGATTAAAATTTAGCTGGTAAAGAAAACATTCATATCCTAACTTTGCTTGTTTTGATATATTTTTTAAGGTTGAACCCTTTTCACGGCGTGAGTGAGATGTAGTCTAGTTTTATTGAAGTTATATATACTTTCAGGTTAATGAATAAACAATTTGTGTAGAAACATTTTTAAAATAGAGAGTATAGATAAATGAAATGCTTTGTTAGTTAAAGTTATTTTTTATTTTTTAAATTTGAACACTTTATTTAAAGTTTTATGCAAAAGTAATATCTTCTTCATTATACTAGTTAGTTTATAATTTAAGAGTTATTGTGAAATAAAAACTCTAGTTTATATGATAAATACTTTAGAAGTTGTGACTAGAATAGTATGGGTAGAAATCTAAGAACTCTCCAAGTAATTTTTTCATATGAAGAATGAATGATCTAAGCACACCCAATACCATTAAGATACGTGTATGCATACAACGAAAATTAGGAATGATCTAAATACATCCAATACTTGTGGATATGAGAAAAGTATCATTGTGATTCAGGAACGATCATTTTCTAAAAAAATGAATAAGAATAAGTGATAGAATAGATCAGAATAAGTGATCCTTTCAGAACAAGTATCGAGAGGGCAGTATGAGACGTCATCTCCAAGGCATCGTATGAATAATACAGTGATGTATACTTGTACATTCTGTGAATAGAATAATCTAGCAGATAAAAAGATCTAGACCATTCCATGACAGTTGGTATAGGACAACTTGTCATTATTCACAATGTGGTAAGTGAGACCATGTCAAGAGCTAGAAAAAAGTAGTGGGACCCTAGTTGACCCAGAAAAGTGGATCCTCAACTATGAACAAGATATATTTACGCCAACCCCTTACATGTTATTATATTATACAAAATAGATGATTAAAAATACACTTAAGTGTTCTACATGCTAAGGGATGGGGAGAGTATGCATCTCCCCTCTAGGTGTTATGGGCCTTAGAGGATAACCCCAATCATGGATCTACACTCATGGTCATAATAAGACATTGTTAAATGAGAATGATAGATCCAAAAAATGGCACATTCTATGGGATTTGATTAGTCTTGATACTTTCTGCATCAGTCCTAATTCCCAAAAGTGGTATGCTATACCTCGTACTAATAAAATGTTAGGTGATCATCAAACCATTTACTTCAAAAAAATTCCCTTAGGATGTGTCTAGTTAGTTAAACCAAGCAAAAATTTTGACCTTGTGAATTTGGCTAATTAAATTAAGTGGTACAACTAGGTGAGCAGATTTGGATTGTTACACAAGAGAAAGCAACCCTTGATCTTGGGTTGTATTTTTTCTTCCACTTTTTATTTCCTTTGGTCCTTTTATTTTAGCTTATATTTTCATATTATCTTAGCTTAGTGGTTTTGATTTTGGCTTATATTAACTAACCCATCTTATTGTCTTTTAACAATTGATTAGTCCTCTCTTGTTATTCATTATTGCATCATCATCCTATCATTAGTCTATCTCTCTTGACCTGATTAATGCTCATTTATGTCATACTTATGCTACATATCAAGGTATTCATCCCTCCAAAGGGTATCCTACTTTTGTAACCTTTCATATCTTTAGGTATCTTACATTTTATTTGCATATTATTTTTCTTTTAGAAGTATTTGTGTTGCTTGATTGTAGGTAGGTAATGTAAACACAATTTATGCATGTATTCTATTTTTTTTATCAAAATTTTATCATTTTATTAAGAAAACAAGGGTTTGACCAATTGATCAAGGAAGCTCTCTGCCTCCTTTTAGGTCAAGCAGATCCCCTACACTAATTTTAAATTTTCTCTGCCTATTTTTCAAGTTTTTACATTTGGATTAACTAAAGATGTTTACATTGACAACATATATACATGATAGGTAATGCATTTGTAGGTAACCCAATTATAGTCATGCAACACATTTGATGCTACGATAAAATAATAGGTCTGTATTCTAGAACCTCTGATTTTATCTCTAAAGGTTAGTTTTGTCTACTATCTATCATAATTTAGGCCTCTATTTTTATTTTATTAATTTAATAGAAAGGAAGTATTCAACTTAATTTAAAACATAAAAGGGGATAATTAATAATTTTTTGGTAGGCAAGAAAGTGAAATTGCATGTAGCTTACATTTAGGTTAGCTTGTTTGATTGCACTTATCTCTTGTATCATTGCTCAAAGAGAAAGGATTATTTTACTTTCCTTGTATCCTAAAATTTAAATATCATATAACATAGGTCTTGTTTTCTTGCATTCTTATTTGCTTGCATTTAATTAGGCTTTTAAGCTTTATGCAAAGAATCTTATAAGGCAAAATTTGTTTTTCCTTTTAAAATATAGGTATTGCAAATTTATACATAAAACATAGTTTAGGTCTCATAAAATATTTCCTAAATATTTGAGTTGAGGAGTTTAGATTTCTCACATTTTTGATGAGATTTATCCCTTCCTAAAGTATTATAATGAAAAAACCATATAACTTTGTTAAATTTCAATAACAATTAGTGGTCTCACTAGAATGTGATACTCATGAAGAGTAGTAAATAATGATATAAATGATTCAAATTGTTATTTACTAAATTGATTTGTAAATAAAATTTATATTATATGAGTAGTAATTATATGGTAGCCACTAGAGTATCTATGAGTTAATACATATTCAATATATCAAATCTGTTGATAGGTGTTTGGAAGATAACATGTTCAAATTATTTTCTTGAGTGTGAGTGTTTTAAATGCTTTTGAAGAATGTGAACATTTATTCCACACACCATTAAATCAAGTCATTAATAATAGAAAAATACAACCTAAACATCTTTACCATTAAAATTTTTGTGCTAAACAATACACATAAACTTTTTAAAACTACTATAATTTTATATTAAAATTCATATGCAAATTTAAAAAAATTCAAAAAAATTTCCTATTATAACAACTATTTATTATTAATAATTTTCAAAATTAATAATTTATTTACTAATATTCCTATTTTTTTTTATTTCATATCAATAATGTTTTAGAAATGACATATAACTTTTAGCTCTAACTTTATTATTATTATACATGAAAAATCATAAAAATGTCTTTAAGTATACATATCTAGATTTTATAATGCACAGATATAATAAGTAAATAACAATTAAATGCTAAAAAATTGATTAACAAAACAAAAAAAATAAGATCTTCAGAATCACCACGAGAGAAGAATTTGTTTTCCAATTGAGTTGCTTTCCTCATACAAATAGGAAGGTATAACATGACCATCACAAAACATACGGTGATTCGAGAAGGCATTAATGTCTTCTACTATCTATAAAAAAAAATATAGGAGCGAAATTGTCCATGGCATGTTGAATACTTCCTAGTGAAAGGGGCTTATCGTTTCGGAGAGGACTGAGATTTGACGTCCCACCCTGACCGTAAATCGAAAACTTAAGTTTTTTTTTTTTAAATATCAGGGAGGACTGAGATTTGACGTCCACCCTGCCTGCAAATCTTTTTTTTTAACATACCAAAACAGTCAGGCATTTTTCTTAGGTCAAATTATTGAAGATGTTTTTATAACTTTTGTTTTTGCTCGGCAAGGCTTTTAGGAGACCTCCTGTGGCTCAGGGTTGGTTCCCTAAACTAGGATAAATGACTCAAATCAGACTACTACCTTTACCTTTATTTCAGATGCTCCAAAATTTAAACATAAATCTCTTTTTAATAAGTACCCAAAATTTTACCAATCCACCTAACTTTAAAAACTAAAATAAAATTTCCAGCGTCTTCCACGGTAATGCCAGCCATATATTGATATTTTTTCTAACCTTGCTGATTGCTACTTATGACGAATTCAACGAAGAAAAAAAACGATTGTCGATGCAAGTCATATATTGATATTTTTTATAAGCTTGCTGATTGCTACCGATGACGAATACAACGAAATATAAAAAAGACGATTTTCAAGAGTACACGCACCGCTTGTGACGGCGAAATTTATTCACTCACCTTAGAATACAGCTACATAAACTAATTATTATGTCGTAATTAATTAGATAAGACAACCCAGTCGACCTGAACCGCACATTTCAAAGAGTTTATTTCAAACCTGAACAATGTAGAAAATGTGGCTACATGAGGAAACTATGACAACATTATTTGGCAGTCAACAATATGAAAACAATATAGAATGAACTCATGTGTTCTGTTCGGTCCTATCGTCGAAGAGAGGTGCTTTGTTCAACGAATTTAATCTATTAATTGTGTGGCTACATGAGGAAATTATGACAACATTATTTGGTAGTTAGAACAGTGTGGAAACAAATGTAGAATGAACCCGTGTGCTCTCTCCGTCCTATCGTCGAAGAGAGTTGCTTTGTTCAACGTTTTTGGTCTATAAATCGAGAGCCGCTCATCTTCTTCTCACAATCCATAAGTGTTATTAGTGGCCTTCGCCTTATTCTCAACAGTCACTTCGGTAATTGCAGGAGAAGAATCTGGTTGTTAAGCAGGAAAAGAAACACTTCGGAGCGGAGCGAGGATGTCCAGGGGTACCTTGGCTCCGTTAACAACTGGTGAGCTTCCGAAATGCGAGGAATTGCTGGGCTTGTAACAATTTTGATTTGGCGACGGAATGAAGATTGAAATTTCCTCATGCGGCCATTTACAAGGGGTGCGGCTGCCTCAAGCCTAGGAGTCAGTGCTGTGATAGGCCGCCTCAGGAAATTTCATTCTTCATTCCATCGCCAAATCAAAATCGTTAAAGCTGCTGTAACAAGTCCAGCAATTCTTGGCATTCCGGAAGTTCACCAAGAGCCGGTTATTAACGGAGACAAGGTTTCTATGGACATCCTCGAAGTATTTTTTTGTTTTTTTTTTTCAGCAGCAAATATACATGTTTTGAAAGCTTTGTAATACCTCTATCACCCCACGTTTGAAAATATAGGTATAGCATATTTGCAAGTATAGTTTCAAGGACTATAACATGGTAACAAAGTAATTTTTATATCCTTCCAGCGTGGTAGCAAAGATACGTTTTTTCAAATAATTTCATGCTAGGTACCAATCCCGTTTGTTACGGGATGGGCAGAGATATACATAATAGTAACAAAGACAAAGTTGTTTTTGTCTTCTTATCTATGTAAAATTTGTTACGGGACGGGCAGAGATATACATAATAATAACAAAGACAAAGTTGTTTTTGTCTTCTTATCTTTGTAAAAGAATGCAACATAGGTTATTTTGTCTTCTTATGTATGTAAAAGAATTTAACATAGGTTACTTTATTTTACATGGGTTACATTCTTAATTTTTAATTTATAATAATTTTTTAGTAATATTTTTTATTTACATTTGTAGTAGAAATTAACTCTGGTCACATCACAATAATGTAAGTGATCTTCTTGCTTGTGGACCATAAATTGATGTTGATAAAATCAAATCTTAAAAAATTTAAACTTATCTTTATAAATATTAAAGAATTATTCTTATAAGTCTTTACAACTTATTTTTTCAAATCCTAATAGTTATAGCTAAAAAATAATGTAATAATAAAAATATCTATAGTATCTTTTTATTTTAACTTAACACCTCCCTTTATGACTAATCCAAACACAATCCCAAGCTTATTCTTAAATTTAATATAAAAAAATCTGCCCAAGGGTTTAGCCATTACATCAATAATTTGTTAAGAAGTTGAATTATTTTATACTCCACTAATAATTGGATATAATGATGATGAACATCAATATGTTTTATTCTAGAATGCTATACTAGATTCTTCACCAACATGAGTATACTTTATTTATCTTAATGAAGTGATGTTAGTGTTATTTTATCTATTTGAATATCATACAATATGTGTCACAACTAAACAACTTTACAACCTACATTGCATGTTTTTTTATATTCTAATTCAACTGATGACAAGTAACTATATGCTAATGTTTGCTCTACTAAGAAATAACCCCTTTTTTAAGAACAACTATATAACCAATAATAAATATCTACTCATCAATTCATCATATCCAATCTACATTAGTGTATCAAATCAACTAAAATTCATTATATTTCTTTATACAATATACCAAAATCAATGGCACCTTTGATATGTGAGGATATATTTTATAGCTTACTAAGGCTCTCTTTAAGGATTTGACATGAAACAAGACAAATAAATCACTACAAAATATAAATCTAGTTGAGTGGCCATAAGATAAATCAAATTTCCCATCAATTGATGATATACTAACTCATTGACCAGAGATGAATTAGAGTAGGCTAATAATTTCAGCCCAACTTCTGCAAGTGTAGACATCATATTACAGTCTATCATCCAAAATATTTCTAAAAGTGTTTTGAAACACTTGCTTTTTGATATAAATATAGTATGATCAAGTTGCCAAAATTGTACACCTAAGGTAGTAATAAAAGATCCCTAAAACTATCATATAAAAAATGGAACATACATTAGAATTTACTTGTTGAATAAAGTGGACTCTACTACTTGTAAGAACAAGATCATCAACATATATATATCAAGATCGATAGAAAAATATCAATTTTTTGAAATGAGAGAGTAATGATTCATATTTAAACTTTTAAGTAAACTTGTATTGTTTTAAAAGAACTATTAAGATAACATATTCTATTTGATACCTTATAAAAATTAAAAAATTTCTTTTTATTCTTGACAAAATTTCAACCATATTATTTCTGATTATTCCTCCTCCTATTGGTGTTGGATTGTCTTTAGATGCCCCATAAAAATTCAATTTGACCACCTTTACTTTTGGTGGTTTCTACTTTATATTATTTACCTTTCTTTTGTTTCTCATATACCCAACATCATAATTCCATTTGATGACTTGACTCCATCTATCAAGGTTCTCTACTTCAATATTAGGAATTGGGTGAGTTGATAGGATTGGTTTAGACTACTCTATGTATAAAAAACTATTCATTTTCATTACCTCTAAACTACTTTCCTGAATACAAATGAATATAAAATTAATTACAATACAAACACAAGAGAGGAACAAATAAGATTCAAATGTATTCTTGCCACTTTAGGAGTCCTAAGTCCTTCGCCACTAAGGAGGTATTATTCCTTGCGATTATGCAAATTAATTCAAGATGATAATATGATTAATTGTGAATCAACCTACAACTATTACTAATGATTAAATCAATAAATCAATGATATTTAGAAATATAGCCGACTTGGCTATATTAGTGTTGTAACATGGTTCCCCTCCTCGGAAAGATTTATCCTCAAAGCTATAAATGACTTAAAGATACTTTTTATTTCCCTTATAGCATCTTCTACTGGAAGGTCCTGTCATTTGATTAATTTTTTTTTGATGTGACGGGATCAAATAATACGTGATCTACTTTGAAATATGACTTCTATTTGGATATATATACGTCCTTCTTCATCAAGTACTAGAATTTTTGATTGAGAATACACTTTTTGTCCTATCACCTTCTTGAGACATGAAACATGAAATATTTGATGTATACAGGATGAAGGATGAAGCTCTAGTTGATATGCCACTTCACCTATGCAGCATACTATCCTATAAGGACCATAAAATCTTGGAGTCAACTTATGACTAGTCTTTATCTTCAATGATAGTTGTTTGTATGGTTGTAGACGCAGGAGAACCATATCACCTATATTAAATTATCTTTGAAAACAGTGCGAGTCTTGTTGCTGCTTCATGCGATTTTGTGCTTGGACCAAATTATCTTTGAGAATGTTGAGCATTGTTTGTTGGTGCTGGAATCAATCATATACTTGAGCCACTTTGGAAGATCTTGGAACATAATCTGCTATTTCTGGTGGTTTTACCCCATACAATGCTTCAAATGGAGATATCTTGATAGAATAATGGTACAAAGTGTTGTACCACCATTCTGCTAATGAAAGCCAATGACTCCATTGACACTGTTTATCTTGAGCAAAATATCTTTGATAGATACCTAGACATTTGTTAACTATTTTAGTTTGGCCATCTATTTGAGGATGGTATGTAGAAGATATATTTAACTTTATACCACTAAGATGAAATAATTATCGATAAAAAATACTAGTAAAAATGAGATCACAATCACTTACAATATTTTTGGGTATTTCATGCAATTTAAAAATTGAGTCCATAAATACCTTAGCCACTTTGTTTGCTTAAAATGGATTTTGTAGAGCATTAAAGTGAGCATATTTGGATAGGCGATCCACTACCACAAAAATTACTATTTTACCTTTCGATTTAGGAAGACCTTCAATAAAATCCATTGAAATATATTTCCATTGGCAATCCGGAATTGGTAGTGGTTGAAGAAGTCCTAGAGATTTGACTGTTTCACCCTTATTGCGTTGACATACTTCACATTCAGCCACCCATATTTTCATCTCATATTTTAATCCTTTCCAATAAAAGGATTATTTTTCCTGCATATGTCTTCAAAAAACTAGAATGTCCTACTGATGGAGAAGCATGCAATTATTCAAGAATCCTGGATTTGATGTTAGAATTGTACGAAATTTATATGTGATTATTTCTTCTTAATACCTTGTCATCATATGAAAAATGAGGATGCTTACATGATCCCCGTATCAAATCTTGAATTATTTGAGCAGTTTTTGTGTTTGATAACCATTCTTCTTGGAGTTGAGAAACCCATTGGGAACAAGGCCCTAAAATAGCATTGATAACCACTTCATCTTCGTATTTACGAGATAATGCATTTGCTGCCATATTTTATTTCCATTTATTATACTCAATAACAAAATCATATCCCAAAAATTTTTTTAACCACTTGTTTTGCTTTGGATAAGAAAATCATTATTCTAGAAAATGGTTGAGATTACTATGATCTATTTTTATGATAAAATGACTACTAATTAAGTAGTGTCTCCATTAACCAACTGCATGTAGAATAGCCAACATTTATTTCTCGTATGTGAACCTTTCCAAATTCTTACCTAAAAGCTACTTACTCTTGAATGCCAAGGGATGCCCTTCTTGCATTAATACTGCCCCAATACCTATTCCCGAGGCATCACATTCAATCACAAATGGTTTGTGAAAATATGGGGTTGCCAAAATTGGAGTAGTACACATTTCTTCCGTGAGTGCTATGAATTCTTGAGTGGCATCTTCATACCAATGAAAAACATCTTTATTCATGAGATTTGTGAGAGGGGCTATAATTTTACTGTAATTGCACACAAACTTATGATAATAACCAATAAGACCCAAAATACCACAAAGTTTCTTAATGGCTTTAGGTAGAGGCTAGTCCTGAATGGCCTTAATATTATTAGAATCCACTATCACACCTTCATGAGAAATGATATGATCCAAATATTCAACTTCTTGAACACCCAAAAGAACATTTAGAGCATTTGACAAAAAAAAAATCCTTATGTAAGATATTAATAACCTTTACCACATGCATAAAATGATCCTTCCATGTTTTATTGTATACTAGAATGTCATCGAATAAGACTAAGATAAATTTATGAAGGAATGGATGAAATACATGGTTCATGAGACTTTGGAAGGTGGAGGGAGCATTAGTAAGACCAAATTACATGACTAAAAATTCATAATGACCTTCATGAGTAAGAAAGGTAGTTTTGGGGGTATCCTCATCTCTTACTCTGATTTGATGAAAACCAGAATTTAGATCCAATTTTATGAAAACTTTTATAGCATGCAACTCATCTAATAAATCATCTATGACAGGGATAGGGAATTTATCCTTGATGGTGATTTTATTGAGGGGACAAAAATAAGGACACATACACCAATAGTTATCCTTATGACGAACCAAAAACACTGGTGAGGAATAAGGACTAGTGCTATAATGAATGACTCCATGTTCGAGGAGTTCTTGCACAATATTTTTAATTTTTTTTTTGAGGTTAAGGGTATCGATAAGGACGAACATTAGGAGGAAGGCTTCCTAGAACAATATGTATGACATGGTCATGATACTATTTTGGAGGTAGTCCTTTTGGTTCTTTGAAAAATTCATCATAGTTAGCCACTTGAAGATCCTTTGAGTGAATTTTAGGAATATCTTGTGCTTGCTTTTCCAAAAAAATTATTTGAGCTATGAATCCATAACCCCTTTTCCTTAATATTTTTTCCATGTTGTGAGAACTAACTACATTTGATGAAGGAGTTGGAATTCCTTGGAGTTAAATGGTCTTTCCATGTTCTTTCCATTTCACAAATAATTTTATGAAATTAAAACTGACATTGTCCAATTATTCTAACCATTCAACTCCAAAAATAACATCTAAATTCCCTAAACTCATAACAAAGAGAGTTCCATGCCAAGTATAACTTCCCAATTGTATTGAAACTGAAGATGTTATACCAATACATTGAGCATTTCCTCCATTTGCAAACTTGAAACTAATCTTGATTGGAGGAGTGAATGTATAAGTTCGATGCCTTAGCAGTTTTAAGGTCAATAAAATTATGAGTACTACTTGAATCGATCAACACATTTATCATCTTTTACAGAATAAATCCTGGTACCTTGATTGTATGGTGAGCTGTTAACCCCATAAGAGCATGTACTGAAATAGTCATAGTGTCTTTGTCAAATGTTGCTTCATTACGATCTATTTGCTCTTTGAGCATAGATGGCTCTTGTGGATTGATATCCTCTGCTTCCTTTTCGTCTTCGCTATTATCATATTCTATTTGAAATTTTTGTCTTGGTACACATGCTTGATATTTTGGATGATGATTGTGATATTTATAGTAGTAATATCTTGATGGTTGGTCATTTCTACAAAAGTAATTATTGTGATATTGAGGACAATTATAGGAGTCACGTTTAAAAGATGTCAAAATTTTCATTTTTTTCTTAGCAAGCTTAGCAATCCTTATAGTATCATCCAAAGAGTATGGATCCTGTAAGTCTACTTAAATTTGAATATTCTCTGTCAACCCATGTCTAAAGGCCAAAAAAACTGCATTGGTTTGTAAATCTCCTGTATAAGCAAGAAGACTTGTGAATCCTGAAACATAATATCTTACCGACCTAGTTTTTTTAAGTGCCAATAGATGAACGATCTATAAGGATGAACTACCTTCATCAAATATCTCGAGGAAAAGAGTATTGAATTCAGGACAGAAGAGGGGATGAATATGTTGATATTTTTTCCAAGCAAACCATTGGTAAGCTTCAGTGCCTAATTTGGAGGAGGTATAAGAAACTTTTTAAGATTTAGGTACAATATATAGTTGTAAGATACCCTCTATTTTAGCTATCCAACCACATGGATCTATACCCTCAAATATAGTTATATCATTGTAGACACCCAAAAGTCGCACATTATCCCTCTCCCTATTTTCATGGTTAATCAATTTGCAAAACCCTCAAAAATTGCATAAATTGGCTAAAAAGCACTATTCATTTATCAAAATCACTATTCATCATCCTTAGTCCCTTTGGGCTAGCTAAGCTCCTTCCTACACCTAATCCTAGGTCATCATGTGACCTAATCCTCAACTCAATCAATATTAAATTCCTCACCATGGTTAAAAAACACTTTATGCTCAAAAGTCAACATTTTGGTCAAAACATGCTTTATGGCTAATCACATGATTCATTAAATCTAATCCTGATTTGATTTGAGCCTTCCACATCACCTAGTCTACTTTGACTAGCCTAGCCTTCCACCTCATCTATTCTAGCCTATCCTAGCCTTGCCACCTCTCACCCAGATATTTCTCCACCTCACACTCCCCTAGGTCATAAATGAAAGATGGAGACTTTTGCACATAAAAGGCAATTTTTAATCAAAATATATTTCCAAAAAGGTGTTCATTAATGCCTAATGGATATTTTTAGCAATTCATCATTATTTGTGGATGGGTGAGGGATTCTCTCACCCAACCTCATTTATGAACCAGGACACCTCAGGTGACACCTCTTAGGTGGACACTTCATCATTGCCACCTCATAGGGGACACCTCATCCCCTCCCTCTCACCTTGGTCAAGTCTATAAATAGAAGGCCATTTTCACCTTTTCATAACTCCCAAATTTTTCTTACTGAAACTCTATCGAAATAATTATAGCCATTGCATCCAACATACATTCATCACACAACCATTGTACACCTATTGCAATTGATTTATCGATTTCATGATGTTCCTTTGTGATTGAGACATGTTAATTATCTCCTAAAAATTGCACTTTCTGAAGGTCACCCGCACAAAAATAAAAGAAGTATGTGCTCTAGGACAACTAGAAAAGCCACCTTGTAGATTCTATCTAAATAATATAGGTTTGCACGACCCCGTGTAAACCTCCCAGTTTGAGACTGGTTTGCATGACCCCATGCAAACCCATGCTACACACACAAAAATAATTGAAAAAGGTAAGTATAGCTTAATTTAGTGTTTTTATGCTATTTTTAACAGTTATTTTCATGTTTTAAGCCTATTTAGTGAGTCTTTTGTCTTCATAACCATGGGGTTTGACTGAGGTAGATCCCCTAACGCACTAACAATATTTTGCAGGTCAATAGGTCCAACAAGTACAAGAACACATCCAATCAGTGGTGGATTATGAGCAAGAAGCCCACTTGCACTGAGGAACACAAAAGGACAAATCTTGCTACTTTTTTACCAATCCAAAAGGGCTTCCTTAGGGAAGACCCCATTGTAGCCTTCAGGGCAAAATCTATAAAAAGATATCAAAATTTGTAACCCCCCTTTTATGATTTCAATAAACAAAATGCATTATATTCTATGATATTGAATGAGTTTTATAGCATCTTTTCTCTTGTTTCATTTTGGAATGCCTGGGGGGACTCAAAACCATAATGGATTTCTAACAAAATTGTGGTATGTTTCTGTATGACAGGTAGCTATCATCTTTGAAGAAACCTCCAAACCAAAAATGCCCTGAAAGCCATCTCAGACCAAACCAAAAAAGGTTCATTGGTGCATCGGTGAGACTCCAAAGAGAGTAAAGAGTACACAATTGGGCATGTGAATTCCCCTAATCTAGCTCAAACTTCCAGTCCAACATCCAATCCACCCGTGACTTTGACCGACCTTATAATGTACCCTTGACTATTGGGGCAGTGGTTCCTCTCGATCCTCTTGATAATTACACAAAATTTGTATATGAGGCACTTGACTCATCCATAGAACCTCCAGTGCCTCCACCGCCATAAACCAATTTTTTTAGTAACCTTGACCACATGTCCAATCCTAATTTTTCTTGGTATTATCTGCGTATGTATAACTAGCATGTTTATGGTTTAGGGAGCTATGAATAAGGGTGTCACACCCATATCAATCCTACCTTGCACAAACCTACTGACAGAGTAGGCATTGGTTACCATCCTCTGATAATTAGTACCCTCGAGCATGGGTTACAAAATCTATATCTTGATCCTATAGACCTTCTTTCTGATGAGGAATTTGAGCTTAATCTAATGATAAACATGTCTTCCCCTCATTCCACAATCGATATTTCATCCGCGTTCTTTCTTCCATCCCCATGGCATGAACCCCTCTCTCTACATGAAGTTGAAACCCTTGCTCACCACTTCATCGCCTTATCACTCAATCCACCTCTACTCATACCCTTGCACGATGATCCATGTAACTCACCCCCACTTGCTATTCTATTTTTCCCTATTCAAGGGATGGAATCACCTCATGGCCCACATTCTCATTCCCCTTTTGCACCTATGGTATCAAACCCAAGTCATCACCAACATTTTCCAGATTCATTGCTATATTCATCCAATTCATCACAATATTCATCACCTACCTCTACATTATTCAGCACCTCAGTCAACCTGATATTTTTTGACTTGTATGCTTAGCTATGATGTCCAAACCATCCAATTACATTCCACATCCCATCACTAATTTTGTTGATTTTGACGAAATCTCTGACACCCCCACCACCACCAAATTCCTTCCCACCCCACAAATGTTGCAATCCACAAATGCACCATTACCTTCGATTCCATCTCAACTCCCATTAATTAATCACAAAGATATTTGTCTAGAGGATGAGTTCTAGTTCCTTGAGTCCATCGATGACCTTCACCTCATCCCCACACCTACTCAACTTCGTGATGGTTCTCACATGCTTGTCAAGGACACTATTGAAGTTGACATTGAAAATTATCCGGAACACCCTCACATCATGTATCTGGTCGCTAGTCTCTCCAAAGAAGAATGCATCTTCTTCACTAATTTTCTCAAGCACTATATTAAAATATTTGCATGGTCCTACATAGATATGCCTGGCCTAGATCCATCGTTAGTTGTGCATAAACTTGTCCTAGATGACAATGCCAAACCTATCCAACAAAAGTTGCATCACATGCACCTCATCGTTGCTCTTATAGTCAAAGAGAAGTTATAGAAACTCATCGGTGTGGATTTCATACAACCTATCGATTACCCTAAGTGGGTTTCAAACATGGTTACCATTAGAAAATCCAAGGTGGGTATCTACATTTGCACTAATTTTAGGGATCTTAACAAAGCTTATCCCAAGGACAATTTTCCAGTCCCTAATATTGACAACTTGGTCGTTGTTACAACCAAACATGAAATATTATCAATAATGGGTCGTTTTTTAGGTTATAATCAAATTCGTGTCAATTCTGACGATCAACATAAGACCTATTTCATGAACCCCTAGGGGAATTTTTGTTACAAGGTCATGCATTTTGGTCTCAAGAAAACTAGGGCAACTTACCAACATGCCATGACCTATATTTTCTATGATATGATTCATACAACTATTGAAGACTACGTTGATGACATTATCACCAAATACAAAACCTGTGGTCAATGTCTTGAAGACTTGCATCAAATATTTGATCACCTATTGGAACATAATGTCTAATTAAATTCAAAGAAATGTGGCTTTGGTGTCACCACCAGAAAATTCTTGGGTTTTATCATTTCACAAAGAGGAATCAAAGTAGATCCTGCAAAATTCTAAACTATAATTGACATACCTCCCCCTAAAAATATCAAATAGCTACGTAGCTTGCAAGGAAGAATTCAATCTGTATGGTGATTTATCACCCAAATTTCATATAAGTGTTAGTTGTTCAATCATCTTCTCCAAAAGAGGGGTCCCATTCAAATGGTATGATAAATGTCAAACCGTATTTGGTGCCATCAAATCATACCTCACATCCCCACCCATCCTCATCCCACCTCATCCAAATAACTCTTTCTACTTGTACATTTCTACTACTGATGTCACATTCCCATGATGTTACGTTAGGAACAATCCTCACTCAAAATATTAAAATGGACCAAGAACAAGTTGTATACTATATCAGTCGCACATTGATTGATTACAAGATATGGTATGCTTACATGGAGTAACTTTACCTTGTTGTCTTTACCACCTAGAAGCTATGACACTATATGATTATCCATCTACTTATGTAGTTTCTCGCAATAACCCACTTTGCTACATGATGGGTAAGATCTACCACAATAGTCGAATAGCCAAATGAATCATGCTTCTCACAAGAATTTGATCTCAAATTCATCAGTCAAAAATCCATCAAATGCCAAGTCATTACTGATCAGATGGTTGAGGCCCCTTTACCAAGTGATGCACCATTTCTTATCCAACTTCTAGATGACTCTGTCTTTCACATAATCAAAGTGAAAGAGATAGTGGAACCAGAATCAATCGCTAAATTAACCCTCTTTTTATATGGCTATTGTTGCACACATGTTGGGGGTGCAAGAATAGTCCTTTCCACACCGCAAGGAGAGCCTCTCCCATTTTCCTCCAAATTAGTCTTTCCCTATACCAATAACAATACAGAGTATAAAACGCTTATCTTAGACCTAAAGCAAGCAATTACAATGCACATCCGCTGCCTAGACATATATGGTGAATCCTTCCTCATTTTTAATCAAATCAAGGGAGAATGACAATTTCATTGCCTAGTCTTACAACAACACAAATAGGTAGCCAAAAACTTTTTGGTCCAGTTCGAGTGGTATGACATCACTGCTAATCCATGATCCATGAACCATTTCAGCAATACCATAGCTTCACTAGGCTCACTCATTCCAAAAAATCCACTTTCTAACACAACTCACGTGTCCATTCACATCCTTTTCCATTTCACCATTTCCAACAATCTGCCTTCTCGTGATGATGGTATCAATATCGTCGAATCTAAACCGCATGACCAATGGTTTTTCCAAATTAATAATTACATTAAGCTCGATATTCTACCACCTGATCTAAATCATACTCACAAATAAGCTATCAAACTACGTGTCATTCGCTATACATTATTAGGCAGTATCCTTTATAAGTGAAGTTATGATGGTATTTTATTGCATTGTCTTGAGCCCTTCTAAGCCCAACGCATCACCCAAGAAGCTCATGATGGTACTTGTGGTGGCCACTTCAGTGGTATGGCCATTACCAAATGTATTATATGAATGGACTACTACTTGCCCACAATGCAACATGACTGCTATGATTATGTCAAAAAGTGTGTTAAATGCCAACGTCATGTCAATATCATGCATTTGCATTCTTAGGCTCTACAACCTATTTAATCAATATGGCCCTTATCACAATTGGGTTTGGATCTCATCGATAAAATCACACCCATATCATATGCTAATCATAAGTTCATCATCACTACAACCAAATATTTTACAAAATGGGTTGATGCCATCCCATTAGTGCAGACTATTGGTCCTTAAATTATTGATTTCATCACTCAAAACATCATTTGTCACTTTGGCATCCCCTAAAAAATCATATCTGACAACAACACACCATTCAAAAACAAAAATGTTTGTGCATTATGTGATAAATTCAAAACTACACATAGCTTTTCTACTCCATATTAACCATAAGGTAATGGCCAAGTAGAAGCAACAAACAAAACCCTTTACACTATACTTCATAAAACCATTGTAGAATCACACCATGATTGACACAATAAAATACCATTAGCATTATGGACCTACCGCACAAGCATCCACACTCCAACTGGGGCAACCCTATTTTCCCTTGTATATGGCACTGAAGCCATCATGCCCTTGGAGATTGAAATACCATCACTATGGATTTCCATGCAAGAATTCATTGATGATGATACTGCTTGTTAAACCAGGATAGATTAATTGCCCCTATTGGATGAACGTCACATTCATGCTATCAAAAATACATGTGTTTATCAATATCATATTCGATGTGCCTACCATTCTAAGGTACACCAATGAGAATTTCAATTCAAAGACTTAGTCCTCAAATAAAATCAGCAAATTACTAGCCAACCACGTCATCTTCGTGACAAATTTGCACCCAATTGTCTGGGTCCATACATGGTTACCCAAAATTTTGGCTCTGGGGCATATCACCTTAACATGTTGGAAGGTCTTGGTGAACTTGAACCCATTAAAATTATTCATATGTGAGCATTTTATGCCTAATTGTAGGCATTGTAGCTCACCACCACTTGTACATATGTTTATAATCCAAAGCAAAAAGAAAACAATACAAACAAAAGCAACAACATTTTTGACATTCTGTAGTATTAACTCCACTTGCATTTATAACCAACTCTACTTTCTCTAATTCACTATTTTATTCATTCTTCTTCTTATAACCCTCTTCTATAATGAATGTTGTATGGCCATGATTCAAGTGGCTACATACCTTTCATTCTTCTTCTTCTTTTCTCTCTTCCTCTTTTTATCTTCTTTTCTTCTAGTTACTTATCAATGTTGTATGGTCACACTTCGAGCGGCTACATACCTTTGATAGGTTTATTTTCTTCTCTTCTCCTTCTTCTTTCTTTTCTTTCCCATTCTTTCTTCATTCTTTTCTTCATTTATTTCACCCATCACTCCCTCACTAGCACCATCACCCCATTCCATTATATCTATACTAGGGCAACCTTACATATAAATTCTCACTTTTGCATCCATACATGCATTTGTATATAATCATTGTAAATATCGTGCTTGGGTAATTAAACATGCACATGCTAGCATACCAGTTTGATGCCCAAACCCCTTTCAAGAGACAGGATTATTGAAATACTTTGAGTGCTTCACCCATAAACAGTTATATAATCAACCACCATCCAACGTTGGCACATTTCAAAAATATTTCCAGACTTCCCTTGGTTACCTTGATCTCATTCCTAGATTTACTAGCACATCCTACACACTAATTACATTTTGGAAATAGGACTGGCTACACTGTATGAATGTTTATGCCTAGCAAAAATTGCCATGCTCATTACATCATTCACATGATTTATCTTGAACCTGAGGATTGACAAAAAGACAAGTTACAAAAGAAAGAGAAAAAGGGCAGAAAATAAAAGCTAATGCCCACAAAAAAAGAAGAAGAAAATAGAAAAACAGAAGATAATCCTACTACAGAGGTAGAAAATAAAATTCAACACCTAGAGAATACTATCCAAAATATTGAATGCTTGCATTCCTTAGATCTTTACCGATGAGCTCTCTTATAGGCTAAGTTACCATGCAATAATAAACCATTATTTTCATAATGGTAAAATGAACATCTCTTTCCCCACATAAATCAAAGATCGAGGTCTTGTTTACCAAGATAGCCTAGAACTTGTTCAAGAAGTTTTCTTAGTTACTCAATGGGTTTGATTACTTACAAACTGTAGTGTGTGAATCTCCTCACTACAACCTTCATATCCAACTTCCTTGGAAAAATGGAATGGATTACATCATCTGATTATTACAATGATGCAAATGTTGTCCCTAAGCAACTCGTTTACATATTTTACATTATCATCCTATGCATACCCATTTTATAATGTCATTTCATATTTATTTAAGCATATAACCATTCCATTCACATGTAATTATCTACCACCACATCTACACTAATCATGTATCACCATAAGTAGAAACAAAAAAACACACAAATGCAAGTAAACACAAGTACCATAGAATATCATATGTATATATCAAAAATATGTGTGTGCCCTTACAGGTCTATCATAACTCATCCATGTACATACAACACCATCAAAATTGCCATATAACTACAATATGGAGTGTATCCTCACAAGTACATCACCAAAAAGAGAATTTGCTCATCTTGAGCACCTACAAAACTAAAAAATCACCAACCACTATGCCCTTGTAGCCCATCACAACTACTGCCCTATAGGAGTCTTACCACTCCCCTCATCTACTGGAACCCGTCCAGTTATTACCTGCGATGACTCTACCTCTCTAGTCCCTGCCACCCGTGGTACATCTACCCGTACTGGTGGTGCCATCCTCACTGGTGCATATGACATCACAGGTGCCACCACCTGCTAACCCATCCCACCAACTAATGGTGTGCTCCACTGCCTCCTCTACAACTAATGTTGTGACAAGGAGAGAGATCTAGAGTATGTCAGGATAGCTATCCCTCTCACCATAAGTTCACCCTCACACCTCATCCTCTTGGAAATATTCTTCATGTTGGATACCATAAAACTCTCATTTTCCTCCTACAATCGTACCACCTCCCTTTTTGTCACCTTTAGCTATGGAACTACCTCCCCCAGGCTAGCAATCTCCTACTCAAATTGCCCCTTAGTGAGCTGAATCTCCCATATGGCTCACTCGAGCTCCATCACCCTCACTATATGACTTATCCTCATGACCTAAATCTTTGCTCTGGCCACATATAATAGCCCCTGGAGCTGCTCTTTGGACTCAATAATATTGTTCCACTCCTTTTGGGCTACATCCTACTCTCTCATAAAAATTGCAACCTCTCCTCGAGCAGCATTCCACTTGCCCCTCAAGGTGTCCACCTCCCCTCGGGCAGAATCCCACTCACTCATATTTTATTGCTTCACCCTGAGTGGATCCCACTCCTCCACTACCAGTTGTGCTCTCACCCTAGAATCATCTCTCTCCTCTAGGGTTACCTGCAAGTCAGCCTCTAGCTCCCATACCTCCTCCTCCAAGAGTGAGTGATCACTCACCCAATCCATCTTCATGTCAAGAAGCTTATCCCTATGCCTCTTGATCTTTGCTTGTTGTTGGTGTACCTCATCGTCTATGTCCAGACCACTACCCAGCTCAACATCAAACCCCTCCTCCTCCATCACTGATGACTCATACAATGAGTCATCCATGACATCCATCATGGACGTCTCCTCTATCATGATTGCATCCTCCCCAATATCACCACCTCCCTCTATCGATGGACCTATACCTAAATCACTCACCAAACAATCATGATCATGACAATGTGACCTCATGTATCGAATAAGCCTATGCAACTTGATCTCATTGTCCTCCTCCAGCTTAGGTGACCTATCCTCCTACTGTACTCCCTCGTGTCCTGGTGATGATGTCCTCACCCCACCTAGTAGACCTCTATCAGGTAGCACACCTACTACCTCCACCCATCCATCAACCACCTTGAGCATTGGCTCCCATACCTACCTCACCCACCATACATCAAAATTGGGTGTTGTACCAATGTTATCTACATCCAGGATCACCATGGGCTCATCAGGTGTTAGATATAGTGGAGGTACCACTGGCTTAGGCCCTGTGTCATCCTCCACTCTATAAATAACCACTAACAACTCTGGTCTACCCTATCATAACTCAAACTATCGATGTACCTATGAGAATAGAAAATACTTAATCTAAGAACCATACTTCCCCATAAACCATCGTCCTCGTCTCACTTGAATCAACTGCTCCATATCCTTTATCCAGTCGAGTGCCCCTCTCCATGGTCTCCATCTCACTAAGTATGCCCTTAGGCTACTCAAATCCTCTCGATGAAACATTAGGTCTCCATCCCTCACCATCCTCCTATGACCCTCCACGTACACCCTCCATTGCATTGCATATGGCACATCCCTACCATCTAAGGTGTGTGCATCATACAACAAGTCAACCGACTGCAAAATCAAGATATGCTCCCACACCCAAATCTGAAGCAGTGGGCTCACACTAATGCCCATCCTCTCCATCCTTACAACTCCATGGAGCTCCCTATATACATGCATCAGTAATGCAGGTGCCCAAACATACACAATACTCCTCTCCACTATATCACACATAATGTCCAACATATTCCAGGGGAATCTCACGTTCGAAGTATCCAGTAGTGCATGACTGGCTATTAGCAACATTGCCATCGCATGGAAATTTGATAGTAGCTCCTTCTACCAATAACTCATGTAATCCACTCCCTTATTTGCCTCCACCTGCTGCCATCAATATCCAAACACTCTCTCTAAAATACCATCTCATCTCCTTATCCGCTATCATCACCTTAATACCCTCTATCGACAACTAATAAATCCGATATATGTCCTCCAATATCATAGTCATCTCTCCCATCGGTAAATGAAAGGTGTTCTTTTCTGGATCCCACATTTCACATAATACTGATATATGCATGATTCACATGAACCTTACGCATAACCCACACACCATACAGGCCAACCTTCCATAACCACTCACCATCCTCTGATCGCCATGCATACGCTAACTCCTTTTTGTATTTGCATAGCTAATTATGTGCATATATCTTCTTCACATTCCAAAAACACATGTCACAAATCAGAAATCATGTACATAAAATCCATTTATTTTATTTTTACATGTACATATCATGAAAAAAAACAAAAAACAAGTAGTTCGCACGACCCCATGAGAACCTCCATAAAATGACAATTTTTTCACACGTGGGTATGCAATTGCATCCCCATTCCATCCATACCATGCACACATTTTGAAAATAAAAAAAACGTACAGAAAAATACAAAAAATAATGCAAAATCCTCCCACATGCACGTAAACCAAGGTAGTTAAAATGAGATCAAAATAGTCAAACAAAGATAGATCTGGACACCCATTTGGCTCATTAGACGCCCCCACTTGTCAAATTTTACATCCATTCAATTTTACTACCCCATCCCACACATCACATCACATGCATGTTTTCCCACAGGTAAAAACATCATATACAAAAACAAAATGTACATCGGGATACCCATCTGCCCCTTTTTACACAAAGTACACGCATTTTACCCGCACCATGCATAGACATCAAATTTATGGGATTTAAAGCAAAAATACATATTTTCCAAACCCTAGGCAAGCACACACTAATACTGATATATGCATGATTCACATGAACCTTACGCATAACCCACACACCATACAGGCCAACCTTCCATAACCACTCACCATCCTCTGATCGCCATGCATACTCTAACTCCTTTTTGTATTTGCATAGCTAATTACGTGCATATATATTCTTCACATTCCAAAAACACATGTCACAAATCAGAAATCATGTACATAAAATCCATCTATTTTATTTTTACATGTACATATCATGAAAAAAAACCAAAAACAAGTAGTTCGCACGACCCTGTGAGAACCTCCATAAAATGACAAATTTTTCACACGTGGGTATGCAATTGCATCCCCATTCCATCCATACCATGCACACATTTTGAAAATGACAAAAAGGTACAGAAAAATACAAAAAATAATGCAAAATCCTCCCACATGCATGTAAACCAAGGTAGTTAAAATGAGATCAAAATAGTCAAAAAAAGATAGATCTAGACACCCATTTGGCTCATTAGATGCCCCCACTTGTCAAATTTTACATCCATTCAATTTTACTACCCCATCCCACACATCACATCACATGCATGTTTTCCCACAGGTAAAAACATCATATACAAAAACAAAATGTACATCGGGATACCCATCTGCCCCTTTTTACACAAAGTACACACATTTTACCCGCACCATGCATAGACATCAAATTTATGGGATTTAAAGCAAAAATACATATTTTCCAAACCCTAGGCAAGCACACACTAATACTGATATATGCATGATTCACATGAACCTTACGCATAACCCACACACCATACAGGCCAACCTTCCATAACCACTCGCCATCCTCTGATCGCCGTGCATACTCTAACTCCTTTTTGTATTTGCATAGCTAATTACGTGCATATATCTTCTTCACCTTCCAAAAACACATGTCACAAATCAGAAATCATGTACATAAAATCCATCCATTTTATTTTTACATGTACATATCATGAAAAAAAACCAAAAACAAGTGGTTCGCATGACCCCGTGAGAACCTCCATAAAATGACAATTTTTTCACACGTGGGTATGCAATTGCATCCCCATTCCATCCATACCATGCACACATTTTGCAAATGACAAAAAGGTACAGAAAAATACAAAAAATAATGCAAAATCCTCCCACATGCACGTAAACCAAGGTAGTTAAAATGAGATCAAAATAGTCAAACAAAGATAGATCTGGACACCGATTTGGCTCATTAGACGCCCCCACTTGTCAAATTTTACATCCATTCAATTTTACTACCCCATCCCACACATCACATCACATGCATGTTTTCCCATAGGTAAAAACATCATATACAAAAACAAAATGTACATCGAGATACCCATCTGCCCCTTTTTACACAAAGTACATGCATTTTACCTGCACCATGCATAGACATCAAATTTATGGGATTTAAAGCAAAAATACATATTTTCCAAACCCTAGGCAAGCACACACTAATCAAGAGATAATAAGATGCTTACCTTTGGCGTTCCTACCCCTGTGCTTGTACTCATCGATGCACTGGCCATCCATACCATCTAACCCACAAATCGGTAGCACCTCGTTTCATTTTCTCCTCTTCCACTCCTATTCCATTTTTTGTTCGTAAATGACGTTGAAAATATATTTTTCAGCTTAAAAATGCCATTTTCCATAGGTTCACACCCCACATGTGCAAAAAAACATGTTCGTACGACCCCATGTGAACTACCCTGATTTGCACGACCATGTGCGAACTTGTGATCCATGTTCAAAATTGCTCCATCCAAGCCAAATTTCCTTGAAATTTCCTCCACTTCCTATATTTTTGCTGATTTTCATGCAAAATTTTGCATTTTCCTCCATCATCATCAACCGTTTCATCATCGATTTTCATCTCCTCCATCACCAATTCATCGCTTGAGGGGGTAGTCATCAAAAAACAATCAAAAAGCTACTTTGCATAGGATCAAACAACTAAAAATTCAATCACTAATTCAACATGTGCCTAAGAAATTTTTTGCTAAACGATTATCTCAAGACCAAAATCCTAATCTAAAAATAAAGTAATGTTTGATAAATCTCAAAACGCCTCTGCTTGTAGACACCTCATGGATTCCAATATTCATAGTGGCAGTCGTAAGACCACTTGTGAATGAAGATCCTAAAAGTTCTACTTTATGGCTCCAATGATTTGTCAAATATTGTCAAACGAGCTCATCAATAAATCAAAAGTAAAAATTAGCAAAGGCATTTGTTTCATCCAAATTGAAACATCTTCAGTTGATCACAATGCAAGGCAACCTTATACCTACCTCTAAAAGCAATCAATCACAAACCATTTTTATCAATGCATCTCTCTCGCAATCATCCACAAGTCATCAATCGTAAATTATTTGCCTTCCAATCATTCCATCAATTCATATCATCAGTTTTTGTACTAAATTGTGTTCCCACACAATCCAGTATAAAAAGAGGTAAAATATAGATATCCAAAAGTCACACATTGTCTCTCTCCCCATTTTTATGGTCAATCAATTTGCAAAACCCTCAAAAATTACATAAATTGTCTAAAAAGCACTATTCTTTTATCAAAATCACTATTCATCATCCTTAGCCCCTTTGGGCCAGCTAAGTCCCTTCCTATGCCTAATCCTAGGTCCTCATGTGACCTCATCCTCAACTCAATCAAGGTTGAATTCCTCACCATGGTCAAAAAGTACTTTATGCTCAAAAGTCAACATTTTGGTCAAAACATGCTTTATGGCTAATCACATGATTAATTAAATCTAATCATGATTTGATTTGAGCCTTCCACCTCATGTAGTCTACTTTGACTAGCCTAGACTTCCACCTCACCTATTCTAGCCTATCCTAGCCTTGCCACTTCTCACCCAGATATTTATCCACCTCACACTCCCTTACGTCATCAATGAAAGATGGAAAATTTTGCACATAAAAGGCAATTTTTAATCAAAAGATATTTCCAAAAAGGTGTTCGCTAATGCCTAATGGATATTTTTAGCAATTCATCATTATTTGTGGATGGGTGAGGTATACTCTCACCCAACCTCATTTATGAACTAGGATACCTTAGGGTACACCTCTTAGGTGGACACCTCACCATTGCCACCCCATAGGGGACACCTCATCCCCTCCCTCTCACCTTGGCCAAGTCTATAAATAGAAGGTCATTTTCACCTTTTCATAACACCCAAATTTTGCTTACCAAAATTCTATCAAAATAATTACAGCCATTGCATCCAACATACATCCATCACACAACCATCATACACCCATTGCAATTGATTTATCGCTTTCATGATGTTCCTTTGTGATTGAGACAGGTTAATTATCTCCTAAAAAGTACACTTTATGAAGGTGACCCGCACAAAAATCAAATAAGTAGCTGCTCCAGGACAACCAGAAAAGCCACCTTGCAAATTCTATCTAAAAAATATAGGTTTGCACGACCCCGTGCAAACCTCCCGATATGAGATTGGTTTGCACGCAGACCCATGCTACAGGTACCAAAATCATTGGAAAAGGTAAGTATAGCTTAATTTAGTGTTTTTATGCTATTTTTAACAATTATTTTCATGTTTTAAGTCTATTTAGTGAGTCTTTTGTCTTCATAACCATGAGGTTTGACTAAGGCAGACCCTCTAATGCACTAATAAGATTTTATAGGTCAACAGGTCTAACGAGTACAAGAACACATCCAACCAACGATGGCCCACAAGAAAGAAGCTCACCTACACTAAGGAAGACAAAAGGACGAATCTTTCTACTTTTGTACCAATCCATAAGGGCTTCCTTAGGGAAGACCCCATTGTAACCTTCAAGGAAAAATATGTAAAAGGATATCAAAATTTGTAACCCCTTTTTATGATTTCAATAACAAAATGTAGTAGATTCTATGATATTGAATGAGTGTTATAGTATATTTTTATCGTTTCAATCATCATGTAGAATATTAAAACCTGTAGGCCATATTACTTGTTGATAAATTTCCTTTGTATCCTATTCTGCATTATAATTTTATCTATGGTAGTTATTTGGGGAAGGAGGAGCTTCTTGGTTCTGTTTCTTCAATAATTGTGCAAGTAGTGATGTCATGTTGTTCATACTAGACATTAGTTGAGACAAACATGATTGTACTTTTGGGTTACTTGTATTAGGGTTTTCCATTTCCTCATGTGTGAGATTTTTGTGGGATGAGTTGGAAGGAGCCATGGGGTTAGTAGCAGGATGATCGAGGTTAAAGTTGTTAATGCGTAAAGAAGAGTTATATTGTGTACTTTTATTTCACCAAGGTCTTCTTGGTGACTTTGAAGGTCCTTCATTTGTATTATTTGTGCTATATAACCTTCTATTTGGTCCTTTATTCCACGTACCACTCATGCACTTGCTTTATACAATTTTGCAAACATAATTGTTGAAAGTCACAAAAAAAAATTGCTGTAATTTTTTTTCAAAATTTGTCTTGATTCCTACAAAAATTGGTTAATTTGACCAAAAATTTGGTTTGTTTTCCGCTTAATTATCGCTCCAACTATGACACGGATTTGAATTTGAGTGTCAATGGCTAGTTCCCTATTTATTCCAAATGACTTGGGTCTCAATGGCTAGTTTGGGTACCACTATCAATTACTAATTTAGACACAAACTATTAACAACCTCAATGACCAATTAGGACACGAGTGGGTAAGGGCTAGTCGGCACGAGTGGATACAACTGTGTGAAATGTAGTGGGTGTAAGTTTTAATGAAGGATGAACGTGGAAATTTCAATGACTAATTTGGTTGAGACATGGACTGAGAGGATTAATCGACTTCCAACATGACTTTAGATGAACGAAATTACTATGCGACTAGGGCTATTTTGACCAAGTGAATTAGGGACCACGTGAAATGAGCTGTGAGGTTATTTGGCTAATACATGGACTAAGGAGGATTAACCTATTTTTTTGGGACTACGAATGCCAATTATAATTAAGGACAAATGTAGAATTTGCAATGATAGACAACATAATGAAGACAACCTACCCAACAAGTAGACATGTGGAACATAGGGATTAATTGGACGATCGAAGGCCTATGTGACCTAAGTCAAACTTAACTTATTGTACTTTACATAATATAAATAGATGAAGTGTATTTTCACGACTTGTGTGGGATGAAACCGCACATAAAATAAATTTTAAGAATACAAACTATGCAAAATTTACTCTATATTACCTTGGCAGTTAATAATGTGGTGTTATGTGATTGGTTGCTTACCTACAAAAGGACCATGTGATTTAAAATTTTGTTTATTTCTTAAGATAAACCATTTGAAATTTGTATTATTTCTTGCTTTGACAACTGAATATGACATGAATCTGACGAAATTTTAGCTTAATATAACCAAATAAAAATTCAATAATTTCACCAATACACTCATGAAGACTTATATGTTGAATGTCGTTGAAGTATAGCTTGATGGATTAAATATCTTGTCATAAATAGACACATTTTAATGAATAAATTTCTATATGTAACTATATTTTGGAATGGACACCTTTGAGAGGAGATGCTCGCTGGAACGTAATTGTCTATTTGCCTGAAAGTAGCCTACGATTTGCTTGAAGGATAAAGAGGAAGATCGTAAATCCTGTAAAATCTACTCCCCTTCAAAATGACTCATGTCAATTTTTTTTAATTATCTTAGGTGAAAACTATTGAAATAAATAATTATTAAATGTCACCACTGAAAGAATTTATTTTCACAAATCTAGCTCCAAGAATTTAATTTATTCATTGCTACGTCAAGAATGATATAAAATCCCACAACCTGCTATCCTAAGAAGTGAATATCGCTATGAAGATTTACCAGCAACTTCTTGGAACGTCACAGTTGCTCATTTATGGTTTTTTTACTGCACTTTGCACCCGTGTATATGTTGTACTGTGAATTTCATAATGCTTTAAATTACCCAAAAAAAATTTGTGCTTCTTTCTGGATCGATGACTTTGATAGCACTTGAAGTTGAATGGATATAAAATTAATTTCAATACAAACACAAGAGAGGAACGAATAAGATTCAAATGTATTCTTACCACTTTAGTAGGGCTAAGTCCTTCACCACTAAGGAGGGCTTAGTCCTTGCGATTACGCAAATTAATTCAATATGAGAAGACGATTAACTGCAAATCAACCTACAACTATTAATAATTATTATATCTAATACTCCATGATATTTGGAAATATAACCGACTTGGCTATATTAGTGTTGTAACATTTCCTTTCCTTTAAATTTTCTTCTATTTATTTCTAGCCATATAGTCTGAAGTATTATATATTTTAATGTATCCCAAATTGTTTGTCTTACCTCACTTTCAAAAGTGTTTTGACATTGCTTTACCATTCGTAAATTCTACCATTCATCACCAAGAATTTACCAAACATATTAAAAATCCATTGCTATAGTTCTTAAACTATTGAGTAATGTCCCAATATATGGTCTATACTTTCCTCATTTTTACATAGAACATATTGTGAGGGACCATGAAAACCCCTTTTCATTAGGTTATTCTAGGATAATATTTTTCTATGACCTACTAGCCATACAAAAATTTTAACTTCTGGAATGCTCAACATATCCCAAATATCTCTTTATATTCTTGTAGTATTCTTATTTTGTTGGTGCTTTACATTATATCTACTTCCTGTTTTATATTTTTTTAATTTATTCAACTCCCAAATTAATTTATCCTCAACTCCACTCAAAATAATCAATGTTGTTATCTTTTTGCTCAATTACCTCGTAGTAATAATGTCCAATAGACTTGTAAAACGGTGTTCTTTCCATTTGTATTTTCCTTTTTTATCCTTGTATATAATTGTTAAAACCCTATCACCATATTTATCTTGAATTAATGTCATTAATTGTTTCAAAATTGGATCTAGATTGAGTGGCTTTTCATCACACCAAGTATCCATCCAAATAAAAATATTTTCTCCACTCCCCACCATCCATATTAGACCTTTAATCACTAAATCGGTTGATTTTTTTAATTGTTTCATAGTGCAAAACCTAAAGATTAAGCTTGGGTCATTGGGATCAACATACTTAGAATAATTCTTACCCATTGTATTTGACTCTCTTTATATAAGTTACATTTCCCCTTACAGTTAAGTTTGTATCTATAGGAACTTTTAAACCAAGACCTACCCTAGATTTATCATCACATACCTTGCTTCATTCCACCAAAGAAAATTTTCCTTTATCAGGTAATATTGACCACAAAAATGATTGTATGATATATACTAAACTTTTTTCTACCAATTTTTGCATATTATACAAGGATATGTAATATGTTGGAATGGCCTATAATGATAACCATCTATATTTCCATGCTAGTAGTTTATTCTAAACTTTACTTATAACTAAATTTCACAAATATTTCCTCATTCTCCCCTCAAATATTTTAATCCCTAGACATGTTGCTAGTAAATTTACCTCCTTCATTTGAAGTAACTTTCATGTCCCTGGTTTGATTCTAGCTGAAGTGCTTGGAAAGTAAATGTTGAATTTTTACCTGTTAAATTTTTGTCTCAATGCTCTTTTATATTCCTTTAAAAAGTTATTCAAATCCTTGGCCTTGTTTTTCCCTACCCTTCCAAAAAGGTTGTATCATCTACAAATTATTGATGGTTGATGTCAATGTTATTACAAACCTTAAGTCAACTTATTAGCCCATATTTGTATGCCTTATTTAGGTTTTTTATTAATACCTCAACCATAATAATGAGCATATATGGTGATATAGAGTCTCCTCGTCTAAGAACCCTCTTATATTTAAATGATTCTATTACTAGCCCATTTACCAAAATGGAATATGTTACTACATAGACATAAGCTTTAATCCATCTGATGCATTTCTTCTCAAATACAAATTTTTCTAATATTACAAAAAGAAAATCCCACTAAATCCTATTATAGGCTTTATTTATATCAAGTTTTAATATTATTGCTCTCTCTTTTATAGAAGCTATTGAATGCATTACTTCATAAGCTACTATGATCCCATCTAAAATTTACTTTCCTTTTACAAATCGTGATTTTTTTTCTAAAATAATTTTATCTAATAGTGGTCTTAACCGATTTGACATCACTTTGGAGATTATATTATATGTCATATTATATTGGCTTATGGGTCTCAATGAATCAAACAATTTAGAATCCTTATTTTTTTAAAAATTAGGATAAAGTATGTTATATTTATTTTATAATTTTTTGTAACCAAAATAACTGAACACAAAAAGATATGAAACAAAAAAACAAAACTTGCAAAATCAATATTTTTATATTAATACAGAGGAGCCTGAATCTCCAGATTTTACAATGCTTTTTGAATTACCCCAAATATCTTGGGGATAATGTTACAATGTTTTATCTCTTCTCTGAGTAAAATAATTTGATAAGAGGCAGGGTCTTACAACTCTTCAACAAGCTCTGTGTGTTCTTCGTTCCTTAGCTACAGCTTCAGGGATGAGTGTGCTTCTTATATCTAGTGATGGGACCACTCAAATTTCAACCGCTCTGTAAATACTTGTCTCCTGCACACATGGGTATCATATAAGGGTTAGTAGCACTTGTATATAAGAATGAAAAAAATGCAATAAAATACTCAAACTAAAGTCATAGAAAATACATAAAACAAAACTAGATGCCTTGCTAAAATCAAACTTACTCATCTATTGTGCTTTTTTTGGTTTTGAGAAATCGCGAATGCATGGTTTTGACTGGTCAATTACAGATGGGTGATGAGGAAACCGTGTGAGGGTGGTTTCAACTATATAAACATGGATAAGCAATTTTGGTTGAATGGTAGTAGAATGGACTCTAGGGCTTCAAGTCTTCAGTCTCTTCAAGATGCATGAGAGCTCCTAGTGCTATTTTTATAGCCTGATGGTGTATGTTCTCAGCTTTTTTTGGTGGTTGGGATGAAGGTACTTTTATAGGTCCCTTAGGGTTTTAGAGGGTAAAGGGATATGGTAATCTAGGGTTGCCAAATGAAAGGGACAGTTAGAGTGAGTCACCCAGGGTGTCTCACTTAACTGGGGTGATGTAGTTGCAAGTGGAGTGAGGTGCAAGAGATGACCCATGTTAAGAGATAATAGGGACATGAGTGTGTGAGATGTGGTAAGGTGGGGTAGTGAGGTGGCTAGGACACATGTCTAGTGATTAGGTAGGGTATCCTAGGCTGATTTTCCAGATTTATTAAAATTTGAAAAATAGGATAATGTGCAAGATTTTATACACCTAAGTTTAGAATTAGGTATATAATTTTATTATGCCAGGATTGTGATGTGGGGTGCAAATGATGTATTGTGGATGCCTAGGTTTCGGTGTCTACATATGCTCCTTTTTGTATCGTGTTGTGTAAAACACAATGCGGTGCAAAAACAAAATATGCCTATCTTTATTGGATGAATGAATGGACTCAAATCTTCTCGGTTCTCAAAAACAAATATTTTTTGATGAAATTTTAATTTGTTTGCTTACCCTCTCAATTTGTGAATGGGTAAATAATGAAACCCATGAGCCAATTGACCAACTGTAGATGATTAAAGGAGGTGGATATGATGTATGCAATTGTTTGATAGTGAAATCAACTTGATAATCCAAGTTTGAAATGGTTTTTTTTGCTACAAATTTACCTTTGGTTTTGTTGATGCATAAAATGTTGTGGTAAAATCATCAACCACATTAGGAGTTTGGAGGCCCTGCTACTATTAGGAATTCATATTATTAGGAACTAGTGCACTAGAAATTTTATACTCAATGATTTCGGTGATTGTTACCAAATATGATTTGATTATTTTTTGCTTTTGTAACCCAACAAAAGAGTGCTTAAGGTAACTTTATGCAAATTAGCTTGAACAGTCCCATTTCAAAAATTGAGGAATCCATCTGATTTAGTGCCACATGTGATGATATTGGACAATTACGAATAAGTATCCTTATGTGAGCTACCCATCCTACTAAATTGCATGGATTGCCAATCGCTGCAACCACTAGGTTTGTAGGGTAATTCACTAGATACAAGGTTTACTTAATTATGATGATGATGTTTGTGTTTGTGATAATGCATGTGTGACATGATAGACATGATGGATTTGGTTATTTTGCGGGGGTGATTATTATTTTTTTCTTTTGCATTGATATGGATTTTGTTTTGTGATTTGTTTTAATATATGTATGGATGAATATGGGATGTCATAGTTATTTATGGAATGAATGATGAATATTATGCTCTAATTATTATTTTGTATGCTATAGACATTCTATTTATTGAATGTATTCTCATCACTTTTTTAGGGGTATTAACATTGGTATTTGTAAATAAAATAAATAATGAGATATAATAATGCAAATGGCAGTATATGGGTTTAGATAGATGATTTGCAATTTTTTTACAAAGATTAAAACATCTTAGTGACCTTGAACAAAATCATATATGATCTCTCAAATATTCATGATGCTAAGGTTATCCTAGTGGTTTCAAAATTCTTAAGGACCAATTGTGTGTGCAATGATAGTTCATTTTCCATTATGAGTTAGCTTTTACTAATAAATTGTAACTTATGCCAATAAGCTAGGTCATCCAAGAGTGGCGATAGGTCTAAACAAAATAAGGTCACTAATGTGACAGTTGTGGCACCACCTGTAAGGATACCCCATTACCAAGCAGATTTCATTCAACCCATTTCTATAAAGAGGATCACCCCATGATTTTTAAGACACTAAGAGTTCCAAGGATTAAAAAATATTTCCATTATTTTATTGCATTGAATTTTGGAGATTTTATTCTTGAGTTTACTCATTTTTGTGTTGGAGCAAAGTGTATTTTTTTTAATACTTGCTCATTTTGAAGAGGAGCAATGAAATTTTAGTGCTTTGGGGCACTTTTTGGGATACTTGCTTGCTTTGAGGATGAGCAAGGGATTTGTTTTGTTTGCTTTTGTAATTTTTTGGAATACTTGCTTGCTTTAAGGAAGAGCAAGGATATTTTTTTTTGTAATGAAGGTGGAGCTTATCCTTTTGTCAACTCTTAGATTTCTAGACCATACACATAATTAGATGAGTAGGGGAAACCTTTCACTTTATAAAAATAGTAATTTTTGACTTCATTATTCCTAAGATTCATAATGTTTAATGTGTTTTGATTTGTGTGGTCCAAGAGGAAAATTGATTGACCAAGAACAACTTATTGCTTCTAAATATTGTTTGATTTTGAATCGAGGTTGCTCAAAATACTAGGAATGGTTGAGGGATTGAAAACATTTGGAATTTGCTTATGGATTAATGTGGTGTGTAAGGTTTTGTGATACTTTTATTGCAAGTTTTTGAAATTTTAAAATGTGCACACAAATTACTCAGTGGCCACATAATTATTATTGCTAATAATAATACGGTATCTATCCTAGTTCATGTGTACTCCTTAATCATCAAATTATTATAAATAAAACTACAAATTATTATGATTGATGGATTGACAAGTGATGGTTGGTGTAGGGTGCCCTTGATTAAGGTAACAAGGCAGTAGACTAGCGATCATGCAAATTAACCAAATGATCCCTAACATGATAATGTACAAATTTATAAAATGCATCTATGTAATGTACATGCAATGCATGGATGAATGTATAAAAATGATATGAAGTTTAATTTTTTTGTCTTTTGTTGTTTTTCTATTTTTTAAGCCATGTATATATAATACTTTTAGGTTGGCTCAGGTTGTTCTCACGGAAGGAGCAACTAGAATATGGGTTGATAGATAGGAAATATTCTGATGTAGTACTCATATCTCTCATCAATGTGCACTATTGGAGCCACATATTCAAAATTATCGGAGGTGATAGATAGGATATCAAATTCCTCTTCGAAGTCTTCCTCATTTTCATCATCGAAAATGTAATTGATCATGTCAATGTATTGTCTCATTTTCAAAAATGCCTCATGTAAATGAGGTAAAAATTCAAGGTCTAGATACTCATCATCACTATCGTCACTGGATTTGTTCTCCTCATCCTCTTCTTTGGACTCTAAGGTAAGTCTCTGAAATGTATGATCGAAGAAGGAGTTTGAGGTTGATGGCTCATGTCGTTTGAGACCAAATACCTGCTAGTTAACCCTACAAAATTATTGCAAGGAAAAATTTAGATTGCATAGATATTCTAGGTTGGCATAAAATTCTTGTATGGGTTCCTCATTAGGAGGAGGTGGATTGGATAAGGAATCCACTTCCCCATATAAAAAGTTGATCTTATTTGTCTCGAAACCCATTCTATGCACTTCACTTATGGGTAAAGGTGGGTCATGGGTGACCATAATATCTGACTGACTGGATAGGTGGTGTTACTATGATACTCTCAACTATGTACTCGCCAATACCTAGATTGGTAAGATGAACTACAACTTCAGTTGTTTGGGATGTAGACGGTTCAAGTGTTGAGGTGGATGTTTTAATGGTAGCTCGTGACTCAAATGGAGGTAATGGTTCTCTTGGCAATGGTTCTTCTAGGATAGGTGACCCTATATGCAATATAATGGGTGGTGAGGTTTGGTGTGGATTAGGTTTGATGGGACTTTTTTTGGTTGGTGGATTTGGTTGGGTTTAAAAGGTGAATAGAGTTTTGGAGGTGGGAGATGCAACTAATTAATATGGAGATTGGTTAGCGAGATGATCAGGTGTGATGGAAAAATGATATGAAGTGGATGGTGGCTAACTTGAGTTGATATTTTGAGATGCAAAATCAAGATCAACTATCAGTAAGACCTATGGGATGGGCACTTTAGATGAAGTGTTGTTAGTTGAGGTGGTTTGAATGATAAGGGGTTAAATTTAAATATGGGTGGATGGAAGCAAAGGTTCAAAGGGATTTGATATCAAGTTGCAATACTTAAATGGATAAATTTTGGTTTGAATGCAATGGAATTTACCCTCATATGCATATTTTATAAATTGATGTAATATTGAGGGCACACACTTCATTTCCCCAATATTGGAATGCCCAAGAAGTATGTTATATTGCATAGCCCCTTCCAATATGTGGAAGAGTGCATGGATGGTCTTCACCCCCAATGTTAGAAGTAGAACTTCATTCTCCACAGTGGAACACAAAGTGTCATTAAAGGCATGTATGGTGGATGTGGTAATATGGTATGATGGTAGGTTAAGATGTTTGATGTTTGGGATGGTTATGAGATTAATGGAGGAACATGTATCAATGAGCATTCTATTTAATGGTTTTCTATCAATGTGAGCCACAATATGTAATGGAGGATATTGTAATTCTGATGACATGCTCTTTTCCTCAAAGTCATAAAATGCTATTGAGGGTTCCATGTAATTTTGGACACTCCCCACAAAAGTGTTGAAGGCACTAGGATATTTTTTTTATAGTTTTATGGACTTTAGGATTTTCATCAATGCCTCATGATGTGGGGGATATTGTTTTATCAACTTGTATATTGACAGTTTGGTTGATACCATTCTCAAGATCTATGTTACCCAGCTTCTCAAGGTAATGATTAGGTGAAATAGATGATTTGTATTATGGATGGGCGGAGGTGGAATGGTTGGGCCTAGTTGTATGGGCACACTAGGTTGCACTACATGAGATGATGCTACCTGGGTTATCTTATTTGTGTGGTTCATTTTTCTTTGCCCATGAGTGACTACCCTGGTAGCCCCCAAAAAATATTTTTGTAGTTGCAACACATGATTAACTTGGCTGGGAGGAACTTTAGAAGTTGATGCTCCCACCGCTTGTTGATTTGCCTTGTGATGAGATAAATGTGTTTGATATATCTTAAGGTTTTGATTGGGTTGAGCTAAGGGGTTATCAACATTGATATTTTACATATTAAGTAGGTCTTGCATAATATTATTAGACCCAGTGCAAGCCTTGATGTCATATTTTCTATCAATGAAATATGTATTATAGATGCTCTCTGTAGCTTTTAGATTTTGGCTTATTCAAATCATAAGGCTTCATTTTAAGCAACTTGAAAGCCTCTACATCATAAAACTTCTAGAAAATGGATAAATATGATTCAGGTAATGGGGTGTAATTGTGTTTGGTCCTAAAATTATGTTGTTGCTTTTATATAGGTTGATCTTGGTTCCCCAACTACTATGGGGGTGGAACTGCTTGATAGTTTTGTTGTTGTGATTGTTGCTATTTTTATTGGGGTTGTACTTGGAATTGGCCTTATTGGATTTTTTGTGAAGGTTGGCCCAAGACTACTTGATTAACCTAAGCAGCCTTGGACTGGCTATGGTTATTCCTCTTTTGATTCTTATTTTGCCATTCTTTCTTTTTGGGTTTAATATCACCCTCCTGAATCTTGATTTATTCTATTACCTAGGCCTAGGTGAGTGCTTCTTTGAATGTTCTATATTATTGTAGTTGTAATAACATGGAGATAGGTTTGCCACAACTCCTTGTGAATATTCGGGTTAGCTCCACCATAGGGAGGGAGAATGGTAATTTTGTCATGATAACCCTCTAGTGATTGCCAAAATCATAGACCGATTCATCATCATATTATTGTAAATTCAACAAATCAGTCAATGTGGTTTTCTTTCTAATATTCAAGGAGAACTGCTTTAGAAATTGGTATGCTAGTTGCTCAAAAGTGTAAATGCTTTTATGTGGTAAGTGGTTGTACCAATCCAAGGTATCTCCTCCAAATATCTAAGGAAAGGTATGAATCATGAATGCATCATTATTTTTGTTCTTGAAGAACACATTAATAAATCCAATCACATGCTCGTGGGGGTTCTCATCCCCCTTGAATTTATCAAACTTCGATATCTAAAAGTCTATCGGTTATGGCAATGATGGTATCGAAACATGAATTAGGTTATTGAGTAGTTGCCTCAAGGTAAATTTTTGTTATTGCATACCTAGTTTTTGCAAGGCTAGGCTATCAATATGATTCTACAAGAATTGGAACTTTGGATCCTCTAGAAGGTTAAAACCCTAGTTGGTTTGCTGCTACTGGTAATACTATACATTATTTATGGAATTTTGATAATGTGGAATGTTAGCATGAAATGGATTATGATATGGTTTTTGATGAGGTATTTTATGGTTATGAGGTGATGGGGGTATGATAGCATGCAAATATAAAGAGTTAGAAAATATTTGATGATGTGGATTAGTGGTTATGGTTGTGGTCGGGGGATGCAACACCCAAGATGGATCTTGGGTGAAGAAGGTGTTTTGATGGGATGTTGATGGTTGGTTTTGATTTATCCTCTATGACTACTGATGCAGGTCAGGATTAATGCTTTGATTAGCATTATTCATGATTAATTACTGAAGCTGTAAGAATGCTTGCTGCATGAAAATCATAGATGAGGATGGTATGGCCATGTATGAGATATATGTTTGGGTCGGTTGTGTGACAACCATATTATTGGATGTAGGTGGGGGTTATGTGTCAAAAGGTATTGGTACTAAATGGGTGATGTTATGAGACATGGGATATTTACATGTAGTGGATAGAATGGATGTAGAGACCTACAAATTAGCATTAATATGTGCTTCATAGAGGGGATTGGTGTAGGTGATATTTTGGTTTAGCAAAATGAAGGGTTTCTGGTTTGATTATGATGGCTGATTATGAGCTAGGGTGGTAGCAATCAGTTTAAAAATTGGATTTGTAAAGGTTTAAGTTGACTATTGTAGTTATGATAAGATGACTTCCTGCTGAGATGGAGGAAAGGTGTAGGGTGGAATGGTAAGTGGAGGTAACGATGGAAAGACCATACTAGCTACATTCAAGTATATCCTAATGACATCCATATCCATATACATGACATGACTATCCATAGATGTAGGTGGCTCCCTCCTAGGAGTCTCAGGGATGGTGGTATGGGTAGCTCTCTACATAACATCTATGTCCAAAATAGGGGTACTACTAGAGGGCCCTGCTTTCAGGTTCAGGGATATAGTAGGTACTACACTAACTTTCACTACCACCGAAGTGTTAGGGGCCTAACAAAATTGAGATGGATCCATAGAAGGAGAAAAATGACTCTAAACTAGGGCTAACCTTTTGGCTTCACCACGGGTTGTTACCATACTCTATAGACAAGATGAAATAAAAAAATGTAGATTTATGTGTGTGAATGTGTGATGGAAGCACAAAGTAAAATAGAACACAAAGAAAACAAACAAACAAGTTTTCTCCTAAGTTTTTGTAGAGTTTGATTTTTGTTTTTTATTTTTAAATTCTTTTTTATTTTTTTGAATTTTTTTGGTAAAAATAAAAAATGATGTGCAAATTTTTAGACCTAAAATGAGTCTATAGATTTAACTTAGATGCTCACACACTAACCCGATGATGAATTTCAAGTTGTGAAACCCACAAAGACTTGGATAAAAACCCAAATTCTATGAAGGAGCTTAGGTCCTACCAATTCTCACCTAGTTCACCATGGGTAGCGATACACCCTCCTAAGAGGAATGCATGTTATTTTCTATGTCTATGATGGTTCTTAGAGCTGGCCTTGGACAAATAATGGGGCTGATGATGAAGTCCAACCTTGTCCAACTTTCATGTTCTAATGTGTGATTTTTTTGTTTATTATTATGTAAATCAATATAGAATGTAATTTTGTTTATTGACTAAATGTAGAAAGCAAGAAAATATACAGTAGCAGACATATATAGATCAGGGTATGAATGGCTAATTCCAGGAAATATATGGAAATTTTATGAAATACATATCCAACCATCGATGGGTGGTTAGGTCTGGTAAACTATGATTACGTGGTTAACCAACCATGCATGCACATTTTGAAGTTCCCAACCGTATACCCACGATTCTAACTATATCTCATAAAAAATTAAAGTAGTCTTGGAATCCTAAATGAACCTGGTCTATTCCTAATAAGTCTATGTAAATGCTTTAATGATTGAACTAAGATGCAGATTATTTGATTTTTTTTTAAACTTTAGATAGGCCTAGCCTAGGACATAGATGCAAACAATGGCAAATAGGGGAAGAGACTCCTATTTAACCTAATGTGATTATAAAGCTAAGAAAATAGGAAGGAGGGTTTCATATGTACATACTTGCTATCCTTTTGTTGCTCCTTCCAACTCTGTCAACCATTGATCTACGGTTCCATAATGTTATCACTGCCATTGCGTAGTTCTGCAGAAGTCTAACTACCAGTGCATAGTTTTTTGATTTGTAACCGTGCAATCATGGTTTCTTAGGTGTAGGACCAAAATAAATGGGCTTTGGATTTATCTACTTTTGATTTCCAATATTCATGTGATGAAACTCTAGGAACCTACAATCACAGAAAAAAATAGATTAGTACCAAATTTAAGAAAGATAAAGATAAATGGAACCTTTAGGGTGTCCCATAATGATCACCATTTATATAAAAAAAATAACTAAACACAACAAGATATGAAATAGAAAAAGAGAACATGCAAAATTGATCTTTTTATATTAACATAGGGGAGCCTGAATCTCTCGATTTTACAATGTTTTTTTAATTACCCCAAATGTCTTGGGGGTAATGTTACAATGCTTTATATCTTCTCTAAATACAATAATTTGATAATAGGGGGGGTCTTCCAACTTTTCAACAAGATTTGTGTGTTCTTAATTCCTCAGCTACAACTTCAAGGATGAGTGGGCTTTTGATATCCAACTATGGGACCACTTCAGCTTCGACTACAAATAACTATCTCCTACACACATGGAAATAAGACAAGGGTTAGTAGCACCTGTATATAATAATGAAAAAAATGTAATAAAAGCCTAAAACTAAATTTGTAGAAAAAACATAAAACAAAACTAGACACCTTGCTAAAATCAAACTTACTAATTTGTCATGCTTTTCAAGTTTTGAGCAACTACGAATGCGTAGTTCTTTTTGGTCAACTATAGATGAGCAATGAGGAAATACTCTAATGGCGGTTTTGACTATGTAACCATGGATGGGTTTTTTTGGCTAAATGGAATAAGGTTCCAAAAATAGACTCTGGGGCTTCAGATCTTTGGTCTCCTCAATACGCGTATGAGCTCCTGGTGCTATTCTAACAGCCAGAGGGTGTATGTTCTCAACCTATTTTTGTGGGTGTGGTGAAGGTGCATTTATAGGCTCCTAAGGGTTTTAGAGAGAAAATGAAGGTGGTAAGCCAGTATTACCAAGTTGCAAGCTAGGATTACCAAGTGGTAATCTAGGGCTACCAAACGAAAGGTGCAGTTAGATTGAGTCACCTAGGGTGTCTCACTTAACTATGGTGATGTGGCTGCAAGTGGAGTGAGGTGTAAGGGCTATTCTATGTTAAAGGACAAAGGGGACATGAGTGTGTGAGATGTGGCAAGGTGGGGTAGTGAGGTGGCTAGGACACATATCTAGTGATTAGGCAGGGTATCCTAGGTTGATTTTCTATATTTATTAAAATATGGAAAATAGGATAATGTGCAAATTTTATACACCTAAATTTAGACTTAGGTATATAATTTTACTATGCCAGGATTATGATGTGGGGTTCAAATTATGTATTGTGGATGCCTAGGTTTTGGTGTATACAATTTGCACTATTTTAACCTAGATTGTTCCACTACTACCAATAAAGAATTCTTCACTATTTCCTAGTTATGTTGATAGAATGCTATAGAGAGTCCATCCAAAATTGGGGATTTATCATTATTAAAAGATAAAAAAACTAATTAAACTTCTTCTAGAGTAGTAGGCTTCATAAAATTTCTATTATGTTCATATGTTATAACTAAAGGTGCTTCTTATAGTAGTTTATCATTATGAAATTCAATCTCCTATGATCCTAGAATATTCTGGTAAAAAAAGCCTTGCATCATTTCTAATTTTTCATTGGTCTTCAATCCAGACCCCTTCTAATGATTTAATTCTACCAATTCAAGATGTTGATAGTTGTACTATTTCCATCCTATAAAAAAAATTTGTGTTTTATCTCCTTTTAAACAAGTGTATCTTGATTTTAATCTCCAAAATTTCTCCTCCTTACTCAAATTATCATGATATTCACTAAGAAACTACCTTTCCTATGATCTTAGATATTTATGCTCACATTTTTATAAATTTTAATTTTTTTTCTTTTAGCTATTTCTTTTAAAGAATATTTTAAAAAGTGTTTTTGTCCATTCTTTTAATCTAGATGGTTGATTTGATTTATTTTGGAACTGTATACAACCCAACATTTCTTGAAGAATTCCACATTTGTGTTATCATATCAAAAACTTAAGGATGGTCCTCCCACATCTAATAATATTTAAAATATGATATTTTTTAATTCACTTATCACCATTTTAACTCTTATTGGGTAGTGATGAACCAATCCTTGTCAAGGTATTAATTTTAGCACAAGTCCCTTCATCTAGCCAATAATATTAGAGTAAACACCTATTTATTTTTCTATTATTAGGTTTTAGCTTATCCTATTTTTATTCCATGTATAATTATCCTATTCAAACGAAACCTTCCATAGATTATTGTTTTGAATAAAAGTTGAGAAATATATCATACTTTGGGTTATTTTCCTAATTCTTTCAAAAATTTCATCCAACTTGGTTATGGCATTAAAATATCCTATAATAATGAATCAGGTTTTCTTGTTCCTCATAAAGGCTTCAATCCTACTCAATACTTAAAATATTCTTGAGTGAGTTGTAGGTCCATAGACATTGATAAGGATGAAATAAATATATGCAAAGTAGCATGTGATTAATGAGGCTATCCAATGCCTTATTTTATGAATGGTTTCATAGGATGTTCTAACTAGATTGCAACATGCTATAATTCCCCTTGTCACTCATTTTGAATCCACAAAATCCCATTCATATTTTATGCATAGTGCATTTCATAGTTTTGGAAACATATTCCTTTGTTATTTTAGTTTCTTAGATATAAAGAATATTAGGTTTATTACTTAAAAAAAGCCCCTTGATACACCACTGCTTTGAGGGGGTATTAACACCCTTTATATCCCATGATATGGTAATCATGTATAATTTGGGGCTATTGGCCCCTTCTATGAATTACCAATATTATTTTGTTGTTTGGTAAAAAGAAGTTCAACCAACTTAAATTGTGTTTTTTGAGGTATATTATATTATTTTGTACATGCTAATTAACCACCCATGGTATCTTTTTTTTTTTTTTTTTTGTGGAAAACATCCCAAAAGGGATGCCACTTTCGAGTAAGACCCAAGGAGGCAAGGGTATCCATTCTACCAAAAACGCCCAAGACTCGGACTTGGCCTACCACCTTTGACATACTCAAGGAGCAAACAAACACACAAAACCAAATTAAAAATAATAAAATAACAACAAAAATAATAAAATAAAATAGAAAACAAACTCCTTGAGTGTGTCAAAACCAAAAGCACAACCAAACATGCACAATAAGAAAAAAGAAACCACAACACAAACCACATAGAAAAACACAAGAACCACATAACAAAACACAAACAAGACAAAAACAATAGAACACTACAAAGACATAACCCAAAAAAAACATGAAAAATAAACACAACCAAAACCTAAAAAATAAAATAAATAAAATAAAAATAAAAACAACCAACAACAGACAATAAACAAAAACAAAAAATAGAGAAAACACTCACACATAAAAAAATGAAATAACACAAACAAAGAGAAACCCAAGAACAAGAACGAAAAAAAAACAAGAACAATAACAATAAACATAAAAAAAAAAAAAAAAACAAAGACACAAGAACAAAAAACAAACAACACAAAAACAAAACAAAACAAAGGAACCCACCCACCTTAAAAAACTAAACAAAAAAAAAAAGACAAAAGAAAAAAAAATGAACAAAACAATGACCTATCTAGACCAGAAGACTATTAATGCAAGAATCAATAGAGGAAACAAAATAAAGAATAGAATGAGCTAGGGAACTAAAAAAACTGAATGAACCAAAGAGAAACAAAAAAAAGAAAAAAACAAGAAGAAACTAGGTACCTTCAGAACTGGAGCCATCCAAAGAAATGATAGAAATAAGAGCTTCCCTAATTTGAGAAGCCCACCATATAGGAGGGTGGCCATAACAAGTAAGATCACCTTTGTCCAAAGCCCAATTAGCTAAAGCATCAACACTCTTGTTTTGATCTCTAACCACATGATTGTAATCAACTTTCAAAAATCCCATCTGGATTAACTCAATCTTCTCAATAATTCTTTTTATTCTCCAATCCACCTTATGATTCTTAGAAGGAGTCTTCAAGAGATTAATCATAAGTTGAGAGTCAGACTCAACTAACACCTTTTCCCATCCAACCTTAGTAGCCTCCTGAAGGCCTCTAAGGATACCATACCCCTCAAGCAAGGTTATTGGAAAGAATACCCAAATTCTCAAGCAAAAGTAAAAACCAGGGAGCCATCTGAAAGTCTACCAATTCCTCCCACACTGGCTTTTCCAGGGTTCCCTCTAGAGGCTCCATCAGTATTGACTTTTCCAAAATCCTTAGGAGGAGGTTGCCAATTTCTAGTCCTATCCATCTTACTAATACTCACATTCCATTTAAGTTGGTTGCCCTTAGAAGGTTTAATCTTCAATATTTGCATCACTTGATCCCATCTTTGGTGGGAGTTTTGGGGGTGATTAAGGAGATGATGGACTGATTCAACTAAGTTGGCTATGGTATTTTGCCAAATATAGTGAATATCCTTCCTATCTTGATTAAAAATTTGGCTATTCCTTTCATTCCAAATATTCCAAAGAAGAATGGTAGAACCCATCCAAACTAATTGCCTAATAAAATGATCAACACCCTCTTGATTAGGCCAATCCCTCCAAAGTTGTTCAAAAGTGAAAAAATTGGACCACTGTAAGCCAAGTAAAGTTGCCATTCTCCTCCATAGCTTAGAGGCTAAAGTACACTCAATAAAAATATGGTTGATATTTTCTACATTCTCTTCACACATTTCACATCTAAAAGGGCCATGAAAACCACACTTCATAAGTTGCTCACCAGTAAGCACCCTACGATGCAATAAAAGCCAATTAAAGAACCTCACCTTAGGCTAGAGCTTTTGAGCCCACAATTGAGAAAATATGTCAGAAGAATGGTTGGGATTATTATGGCATAAGGTCAAATAACCTTGAGCAACTGAATACTCACCCTTAGTAGTGTTGTTCCATCCAAAACAATCTTTTTCATGGGACCAAGAGAGGGATCTCATATGAAGGATGCCTTGGATATCTTGTCTTTGCATTTCTGGGATTTGAATAGGCCAGTCCTCAATAGGGATCCAATATCTACCAACCTTTGAATTACCAGTATGGTACCGACAAGTTATTAGCCACCTTTATCCAATTAGCTCGGTGAAGCTCCTCCATCCAAGGCCTCCAATCGAGAAACTGAGTTATCAAAGGCTTGTGACCATCCCAAGAATCTGTCCAAAAATTTGCATGTTGACCATTATGAATGATCCAAAATAATTTTTTCTTTATCAAATCCTCACCAGTATTAAGAACTCTAAAATGGGAGAACCTTTGGTAGGAAGTTGATAGCGAACAAGGTCTTCAGGACTTTTGTTCTCAGCATATTTAGCACGGAGATTATTAGCCCAAAGAGCATTGGGGTTATGCAACATCCTCCAATATAATTTAGTAGCTAAAGCTTTGTTGTTATTAATTGAATACCGGAATCCTAACCCCCCTTCACTCTTAGGAAGACATAAAGTATCCCATTTCACCAAGGCCCATTTTCTTTTCTCCTTAGTACCACTCCAAAGGAAACGATGACTGATTTGATCCAATTCTCAAAGAACAACCTTTGGGATATTCAAAATGGAAGAAACATAAATAGGAATAGCTTGAAGGACTGATTTTACCAAGGTGATTCTACCCCTGAAGAAAGCCACTTGTTGGTCCACTTTCCAATTTTCTTCTTGACTTTGTCCAACAACCAATTCCAATCTTTATTTTTCTACCTTTGAATATTTATGGGAATACCTAAATAAGTGATTGGAAGAGAGGTCTTCTTATATCTTAATTTATCCAAGACCATGGCTTCCTGTCTAGCAGAGCAGTGAAAGAAAATAACTTTAGATTTGTCTTCATTGATCAACTGCCCAGTAGCCTTAGAAAAACAACTAATGATTTGCTTAATATTAGAAGCTTCCTTAATTGTAGCTTTACCTAAAAGGGTAGAGTCATCCAAAAATTGAAGATGAGAGATAGGTCTAGCTCCATGAGCAATGGTAACTCCCTCAAGGGTTTTGTTTTCCCTCTTTTTGGTTATAGTCCTACCCAAGCATTCAGCAAGAATGATGAATAAATAAGGGGATAGCGGGTCACCTTGCCTCAATACCTCTGGAAGCTGGGAAAGACTGAGAAGGCCTGCCATTGATAAGAACTAAGTAGGAAAATAAAGAGATACATCCCATAATCCAATCCATCCAATCCTTAGAGAAACCAAATTGCCTCAAAACTTTGATAAGGAAGTGCCAATCCACTCTGTCATAAGCTTTGGATAAGTCTAACCGGATGAACATAGAAGGAGAATTTTGCATATCCATGGAATGGATGGCTTCCTGAGCAAGAACTATCTCATCTACTATTTGATGTCCTTCCACATATCCCCCTTGCTCTAGGGAAATAATCTTATGTAAAAGAGGCTTCAACATTTCTGCCATGATTTTAGTAATAATTTTGAGAAGAACATTACATAAAGCAATAGGTCTAAAAGCTGAGATATGATCAACCTCTTGAGCTTTTGGAACAAGAGTAATATAATTTTTATTGATAACCTTCAAAATTTCTTTGGATTTCCTGGATTCTTCCACCACCTCTAATAAATCAACATGAAGGATATCCCAGAACTCTTGGTAGAACTCAATAGGAAACCATCAGGACCCGGGGTTTTCCCTTTTGCATTTTAAAAACTACTTGTTGAAGCTCATTGATAGTAACATGAGTAGTCAAAATAGAGTTCTCCTTAGAAGTGATAAGATAAGGGATTGCTTGAAGAACATTTTGTTGAGAAGCTGAGTCAAGAGGAGTAGCAGCAAAAATATTGGAAAAGTAATCAACAACAATAGAGTTCATGCCATCCCAAGTATAAACAACATCTCCAAAATATTATTTTAAGGAAGAAATAAAGTTGTGAGATCTTCGAGCTAGAAGATATTTGTGGAAGAAATTTGTGTTTCGATCTCCTTCTTTGAGCCATTGAATTCTAGATTTTTGCTTCCATAAGATTTCTTCTCTTTTTTCCCATTCCTCTAATTGAGTTGTGAGTTTAATTTCATCTGCACTTCTCTTCTCTGTGAGGCCATCTAAACGGATTTTCTTATTCAAATTTTCAAGATGAGCAATAACTTCATATTTTTTTTTATGAACATCCCCAAACTCTTTCCATTTCCAAGTCTTGATTTTGGATTTAATGTATTGCAGTCCTTTGGCAAAACATAACATCTTAGTCCCATGTCTAGGTTTACCTTCCTTCCACCATTGTTGCACACGAGGTCTGAAGGAAATGTCTCTAAGCCACATTAATTGAAAACGAAAAGGAGAGAAACTCACATTGGTTTTCCACATTTCCACCATGACTGGACAATGATCCGAACCAACATTATTAAGAGTCTTCACTTTAGGAATGTGACCATGGATTAAGAAATTTTTAGAGAGAAAAAACCTATCCAATCTCTCCATTATACAAGCTAAGCCTTGCCTTCTGTTAGACCAAGTCATAAGGCCATTATCTGGTTGGATATCCACAAGATGGAGGTTTGCAATATATTCGCTCATGAGGTCAGTACTTTTGTCCAAATTTCTATTTCCCCCATTTTTCTCATCCAGAGAGAGTATGGTATTGAAATATCCTCCGATCAAGATCCAAGCTTTAGGAAAATGAGAGATAATATGAGTAATATCCTTCCACTATCTTATTTTTTCCTCCAAAGAAGTTGGGGCATAAATAGTAATGCAGAGCATAATCTGGTTGGAATGTCTACTTTGAATAGCTATAGCCAACAAACCCCAACTGCCAACCATATGGTGAATAACTACCTCTTTTGGGTCCCAAAGACAAGCAATGCCACCCAAAGTCCCTTGGGAACTGAGGAAAAAAACTTTTCCAGCTGGCCAAATTTTACTGGCAATTAAGTCCATATCCTCCATTGACATTTTTGTTTCTTGAAGGAAAACAAGATGTGGATGATTTATCTGAATCATTCTTCTAATTTCATTTTGTTTTGAAAGACTCCCTTTGAGTCCTCTAATATTCCAAGTGATGATCTTCATTAATACCAGGGGCTAAAAATGTTGGGAAGGGCATTAATCTTACCTTCCTCTACAAGCTTTTCACCTTCTTTTACCATATGATATTGATTGGTCTTGCGACCTACTTTTTTATTAGAATCCATCTTCAAATTTTTTTTTCCTATTTCTTGACTTATTTCAATTGAATTTGAGATGGCTTCTAACTTTGAAGAATGCTCATACACAGCCAAAATTTTACTAGATGGTTCAATGGAGTCTATATTGGGACCTGCATTATTTGAAGTTTTGACATTTGAAATATTGTTTTTCTTGTGTAAATTTTCTCCTTTTTTTTTCTATTGAAAACCTTTGATTTTTTGGTTTGTCTCTGAGTTCTTTCCTTCATATTTAAACTGTGTTTCTAATATTTTAGTTTCCATTATTTCCTCTTCCTCACTTGGGACATCATTTGTGGAAAGGATTTCAAACATATTAAGAAATGACTTTGATTGATCCTTCATTATTGGTTTTTTCTGAGTGTTCTTCTTCTTAGGTATTTGGAAACCTACCGAGTTTATATCTTCTTTCTTTTGATAAAGAATTTTATTTGGGCAAGCACTAGCAAAATGACCATATTCATGGCAAATTCTACAACGAAAAGGAATGTTCTCATAGTCCACTACTTGCTCCCAAGTGTCTTCCCCAAATTGTAATGTGATATTTTTAGGTAGGGGTTTGTCAAAATCCATTAAAACACAAATTAGAGCATAAATAATATGTTCAAAATTTTGAGTACAATCAGCAGTCATCATAAAAGTTCCTAAAGAGTTTCCAATTGAAGAAAAAATAGTAGGATTCCAAAATTCAATAGGGAGGCCAAAGAGTCTAACCCACACGGGAGCTATAGAAGGCATCTCTTCTTTGGCTTTAAATTTAGTATGTCAGGGCTTCATGAAAAGCCCTGCCATTCCAAAAAACCAAGGACCCCCTTGAAAAGTTTTCTCTCTATCTTCATTATTAGCAAATAAAACAAGAAAATAACCATTTGGATAAATAGATATTTGTAACTCACCTTTAGTTTTCCAGATTTTTGCAACCCAGACTTTGAAAGCGGATAGACTCGAACGAAAACCCATGAACCGACAAATTAGTCCTCTTTTTTCCAAATCTTCAATGCCAGTCTGAATGTTACCCTTATCAAGCTTAACAATAGGAGTTCCATCAGCTACTTTAAGACATCCTGAATCCATTTTCTTGGGATCAATATTAGGCATTCTTAGAGGTTTATGAGAAGCCCTAGTATTGATATTAGCATTGGGCTGAGGCTATCCACCACGAAGGGCATCCCTAAAATTCATTTAATGGACTGAGTCTTCAAAATTCTTACCCTTTACAGGGGTTTTCACAGTAGAATTATTTTGTGGGTGCACCTTAGCACCAGATTCACTTGAGATATGAGCCATTTTTTTATCAACTACTTGAAACTTATTTCGTGGTCTCTTTAATCCTTGCCCTAGACGTCGTGGAAAGGTATGGTTTTCACTTTTCTTTTGTGCAGCAAATTGGAAGCCATTGTCACTCAAGTTCACAGTATGATCTATTGAAAGACAAATTTCTAACTCATCTTGTATCCCCTACAACATTTATTGCTAAAATATTGAGCATAAACCACAAAAATATTGGTCGCTAGGGCCCGAAGGCCCTAAAAACCAACCTCTGGAGTTGCTTGCACTCAACCCAGATGAAACCCTTGCATAGCTTCTTGCCAAATATATCGTTCACACTTAGGGATGTTATAGGATCTATGTTGCTACAAATGATATGGAAATTGGTGGAGATGTTCTAGGGCTTTTAAGGCATCTACCCTCAAAATTTCAGCTCAATATGAGTTCGGATGAGTGAGATATGGCCAAAAGGAGTTCGGCAGTTTGGTCAGTCCTGCAAAAAATGTCTCTCAATTTACTTCACAATTTCCTATATATATATATCCCACCCATGGTATCTTCATGATACATTTTTAAATATGTAATAGATTATTTTTGAGTGTATAGTTTAGAAATGTGATTTATATTTCCTCTTTTATGTAAGCATTAATGTGGAGGAAATGCACAAGGGTCATGTAAGTTAGAGTGTAAGAGTAGATTGAGAAGATGTACACAAGTGTCTTGTATGTAAGAGTACAAATATGTAATGTGAGGATGTGCACAAGTGTCTTAGATTAGGAGTGTCTGTAGAAGTATAAGAATCATTTTAATGTGTGCAAGTATCTTAGAGTCAAGTGTCCATCCGGCATGCAAGCGGTAAGATGATAAGCCAAGAGTTACGATACTTGTAATATAAAGAGCAATACTCAAGTACTTGAAGAGTCACATTAGTATGGATATATTATGGACATAATAATCCATGAGAAAGCAATCCAAGACAATTCAAGAAGAATAAACATTTGAGATTACAAAGTTGTAACATGGATAAAAGGAATAAATCTTGTATATGGATTCTTGAGCAATTAATATTGTAAGTTTTTTCATGCATAGTTCAAGAATGATTCAGGATATTTTGTTAGATTTTGAAGCTATAAACTTAAGATAAACAAATTTGAAAATATGAAATAAAGTAACAAACTATTGTATATGATAATGGTAATATTATGAATATATAAAATACAAAAATAACTCTAATATCTACTCCTAAATATGGCATAAAAAATGCTCATGAAAATGGTGCAATAGCACTAAATAAACCAAGTAATGTTATTACTAGTTATGTCATATTACATCTCCACCTTACTATGCATATATAATGTAATGCGACTCTTCATATGGAGCACTCTTGGCCTTCACTCTTCTTGACTCTTCAACTCCCTATTCTATGGACTCATGTACACATGGACTAATGTGCACATTTACATTATTGAACATTATGCACACTTGTGCATTCATTACATTACATAAAGTAAATACCTAATGTAATACATGTACCAAATAATGTAATATACTCCAAACCCCCCTTGTATTACATTATTTGGTTACTGAATAATTTAGTCTTCAATATGGATCTTCATTATCTAACTCACTTTACATTGTATTCTTTCTTGGTCATGCTATTTCTCCTCTTGCTTGTCTTCATCATTAGTGTCACTTTGTAAGTCTTTATATGATGTTGTATTATCAGGTAATTCCTGCAAAACAACTTTCTCTTTGCCTTTATCCTTGAAATCTTTCAAGTATCTTTGAAGAACTATAGATCTCATAATCTTGCAAGTCATGAGTGGATCAGGATTCATCCATTCTCTTTCCTTTAATTCTTTGAACAACCTGTCTTTGTGATCTTCAAAAATATCCAACTTGAATTCATCATTAGTAGATGCTTCAAAAATGAGAACTTGAAATAAACAATCTAGTCTGAATACCAATTTTTCTTCAAATATTTTAAAAAACCTATCTTTATAATAACAAGCGAAATGTGGATGAGTTTTTCCTCAACAATATTTGCATGGATAAAAGTTCCAACAATTTTCTTTTTCATGAGAAGATTTACTACAGTAGGTACACTGTAAGACTATCCCAACTTCGTACAACTGAAGTAATTCTATATTTGCTTCTTTTCCTTATTTTTAAAATATATTCATTAATATATATCAATATATATATATATATATATATATATATATATATATAATCAACTCCTTTTATTATCTCATTAGAAAATAACTCTTTAGTAGCTAGTTTATCCATACTATTAGGATGTGAGTTTTCAAGCCATATTGATTCTCCGTTTGAATTTTCCTTCTTCTTAATTGTAGAATCAAGTATGCATTTGAACCATATTGAAGCCTTGAACCCTATATACTTAATAAATATTTCCATAGTTTCCTTTTAAAGTAATTTTTCTCGTAACCCTTGATTAACAATACACCTTTAGTCCCTTGAGATTGACTACCCTTCTACTTCCTTAGTCACAAAAGTATAATATGTCTAAATTTCTTAATTCCTATGTTGATGTCAAATTCCTTATAACTCCAATCTTAGAAATTTAGAAAAGTAGAAACCCTTATTACTCCATATTTAATTAAATTTCAAATATCCCAAAATTGTTTTGTAACTTCAAATGATTCAAATTACAAAACCTTAAAATTACTTCTTTAATATTTTCTATCCAAAATTCAAACTTCAATAATATGTCTAAGGTTAAATATTAAATCTCACTTCTTAAAATTAACTTTACTTTCAACCTTAGAAAATAATAACCTTATGAATATCCTTATTTCTCCTAACTCAAGCTAATGAGTAATTTTAATAAAATAAATTACCTTGGGCTTAGATTCGATAATACTTTGGTCAGTAATGCTTGACCACCCTCTGCACATTCTCCTTCGTGTACATATCTGAATGGCACTTCACTCACACATGTAAACTATAAATGGTACATTGGCTTATTAGAGAAATTATTTCTCCCACCTTACCTTCAATCAAACTTCACTTCAACATTCACTGTTAAGACCAGATTTAACATCCATTGTACGGCTTTGAATTTTCTAAATATTCTCTCCTTCACTATATCCATTTTTGTATAATGCTTGCATGTAATTCATATACACTATTTTGCCATCTCCATTTATTGTGCTTCTCAATATTTGGCACCTTAGAGGGATGTTTTCCTTTATTGGGCATGAAAACCTCTTGATATTCTAGTTTATGCTTACCACTTGGTCGATTGGGTACTAAATATTTCAACTTTCAACTATATACATGCCAGTTGGAACTTAACCTCTTCCACTACTCTTGAAAGATGATTTCTCTAGCTAGCGGATAGTGTTATGGTGATAAGCATTACTTGTAACTCTTCCTCTTCAACCTTGATGGTTCTACAACATTTGAATACATGGTGCATGCATGCAATACCTTAATTTCTCCTACGTTTATTACTTTCAATGTAATACCAATACTGCACTGTTCTAAATTTATTCCAATGCTTGTCACTTCACCTTATTACATTTGTCTCCAACGTATTCCTACGCACAACAACAAGTTTCCTCTTCAATGGTTAATGGTTATGTCTTATCAATGTGGTTGATGGTTTTTCTTCTTTGTGAAATGGTGGAGCTTCCTCATTGATCGATTTTCCTCCTTAGAGCAACAATAACACTCATTTTGAGTGGTGGTTCCTCTTGCTCCTTCGAGTGGTGATTTCACTTCTATAATGATACTTTAACTTGATGCTCTTTTATGCCAGTTATATGCTTATGCTCATTCATCTATCAACAAGATGCTTATGCTTCATCCTAGTGTCTTTAGACACTTAGAAATTCTATTGACTTTCTTAACCCTTATTCGGTTTCATTTTGTTTAAACTATTATTTTCAAATTCTTATTTTACTTTAGTAAATTTGCATTCTTTAATAACTATAAAATAAATTTTATTAACTAAACTATGCTCTTTTTATTTCTTCTTTATTGGCTTAGAATATTGCTATTTATCTTTGTAGATTATAAGGTGTAAGCACTAATGTCACCTTGATTTAAAGAACTCCTTTAAGATTTTATTTTTTAGATGTGATGTAGATCACAAATAATAATATGGTGATCTTAAATACTTTATGTAAAGCTTATTTCAATGTTCAAATAATAGACTTATATTACATCGATACTGCATACCTTTATGTTATCTTTTTTGCTAATTTAATTGGTGATTTAATTCATCCAACTTGCTATCTCAACCTTGTAAAATTTACACCTATATTCTCCTTCACTCTTATGCTTTAGATCTTAGAAAATTTGTAGCCCTACTTTCTACTCAACTTTCTCCTTTCTTGCTTCCTAATAACACTTCTCAAAACTATCCCAAAATTGTAGCTCTCTATATTCCTCCAATTCTATTCACAAATATAATTTTATGGCTTCCAATATCCTCCAAAACTTATCTCCAAAATTCTAAAAATAGAAGCTATTAATTCTACCCCAAATGGTTTTCATAAACCTACAAATATACAATCAATTCCTTCCTTCTTTCACTATCCAAAACCTGCAACAAAAGTCTTCAAAATGTTGCATTCTATCACAATTCAAACTCCTTCAATATCCTATATAGGGATACTCCAAAATATACCCAAGTCTCCTCCATACTGTAGCTCTAGGCTTCCTTTAATTTGGTCACTTGCAACCCTTCAATATATGCTTTAACACCTACAACTTCTCCTATCAAATCAACCTTCACAAACTTGTGGCTATCCTTAGATTTCTCAAACCCTTGGGCTCTTCAATATACTCTTCTCCCACAATGTACTTATTGAATTCTAACTTCAAAACTGATCTCCTATGTTGTCCAATTTATCAAGAATATAAATATCTTGAGATATTCAAATCTCTTCTCCAATATTTGGCAAACTTCTTGCCAAACACTTCTTCCTTTTGAGATTGTTGTCAGATGGTGATAATTGTCCCAAATCTCCTTTATCAAAAACTTCTCCTTTCTTGCAATATCCTATCATGAACCTTATTCAAATATCCTTCAATGGTCACTTCTCCAAACCTACGATAATTATTTATGTAGCCTTCTTCCTCTTATCCAATTTTTGCTTGAGATCATTTCTATCGGGTCTTTTAATTCTACAACTCTTCAACTAATTTATGCAACTCTTCAAATTCTCTTATTTAAGCTTCAATGGGACCTATTCTTGATCTCATCAATATCCTAACTATGGAAATATTGTCATGAGATATCTTTTCTAGATCTCAAAAAATTGCTACTCTCAATCTCCTAAATCTTCAAAGTCTTTTACTACTCTTCAAATCTACAATAGGACCTATTCTTAGGTGTTCTCTATCTCTAATATCCAATCTATAATGAGAACCTTCTGCATGGGTCTCTTCAATATCCAATCTATAGTCTTATATCTTCAACATTATATCTCCAATATTTTATCTTCCAAAACTAGTTCTTCAATCTGACTTCTTTTGGGTCTCTTCAACTTCTCCAATCTGTAATCTTCTATCTCCAATATTCTATCTTCTAAAACTCAAAGTTCTTCAATATGACCTCTTTCATGTCTCTTCAACTTCTCTAATATATAGTCTTCTATTTGCAATATTCTATGGGGAATTCCTTCTTGAGCCTCATCGATATCCAATATCCAATGGGGTATTTTCCTTAGACCTCCTCACTCTTCTATCTCCAAATTTCTACAATAAATAATTAATCCCTGCATGAGGAAAGCACATGGAATTTCAGGCAACGATGGTGAAATTTTTATCTATTCATTGTGGAAGCTTCTCAAATTTTGGGTGTTAATTTTTTGCAACCAATAACTTATATAGTAGTACCAAATATATTAGAATTTCTAGAATTCTAAAATAAACAAACTTCACTAGTTATCCTCGAAACTAGTGGAAATAAATTTGTGCCGAGTCCTAGTCTTCACAATCCTATGGAAAGACTCTGTCAAATCTGTAATTTGTAGTCTCCTTAAATATACCAAATTTATCCAATATGACCTCCTTATTGAGTCTACTTATTGATGTTCACACAATGACACTGAGAGGGGGGGTGAATCAGTGTAGTTATTTAATTTCGAAACAACAGCATTCAAAGACTGAAGCACAGAAAACTTATAAAACCAGAAGAACAAAATGAGAGCACACCACAACACACAATATAACGAGGTTCACCAATTTGGCTACTCCTCAAAAATTAACTGCTTGGACTTCAATCCAAATCCAGTCTTTGCAAAATTTCAATTTTACAACTTCTTTACCAAGCATCCACTGGAAGGAGCACCAACCCCTGTAATTTTCTTGTCGCAACAGATGGAGCACCAACCCCTAGTACCAAGCACCAACTTGGACTACAATTCTGATCAATTAGAATGACATAAAAGTGTCTTCACTTCATGCACAACCCTGAATGGTCTGCAATTAATCCAACTCTGCACACTCTCACGGCTCTGCTAATTTTCTTATTCAAACCCTCTTTTCACAGCAATATTTCTCTTTCTGCAACAACTTTTCTCTAACAGAAGCAACATCTTCTCTGTACGACTATTCTTTTATAACCTTTCAATCCTGCATGCAGTCGAATCACATACTCTGACTGTTCGAATCCATGCAATACGGCTGTTTGATTACATGCACTACGACTATTCGAACCCCTGCAATACGAGCGGTTCGATTCCTTGCAATACGACTGTTTTAATGCATTTTCGAACCTGCATATTCGACTGTTCGAATACTTCAAATACGGCCATTCGAATACTGTTTCTATTCTGCATATCCGACTCTTTGAATTCTGCAAATATGTCTTTTCTAATGCTTCTTCAATCCTGCATATTTGTCTGTTCGAATACTTCAAATACAAGTAGTTCGAATGCTTTTTAATCCTGCCTATACCATTCTTCGAATGCTTTTCAATCATGCAAATTCAACTGTTTCAGTGCATGTTCGACACCTGTCAATTTGTAACTGCCGATCTGACATCAGTTACTTTTTACGTAACTGGCTGCATGATTTTCCTGTCTGCTTTTTCTGACACGTGTCACCATGCATGCTTTTTCGGCTTTTACCCGCCAAACTGTTACCTGTCGCGATATCGCGACACTTTCTGTAGCCGTACCATTCATGCCCTTGCTGTCGCGAAATCGTGACCATTTTGGCTCTTGAAAGCTTTCCCTGCATCTTGTCGCGATATCGCGACACTTTCAACTTATGCTGACGTCACCCTGAAGGTTGTCGCGAAATCGCGACGTTTCCGGCTTCCAGTGGCTTTTCTTTCATCCTGTCGCGAAATCGTGACACTTTTCAACTTTGCTGACGTCATCATCCTTCTTGTCGCGAAATCGCGACGTTTTCGACTCTTGGCTCATCATCATCATCCTTCTTGTCGCGAAATCGTGACACTTTCGGCTTCCGTACACTCTTCTTTGCCGACAGCGAAAAAGGAACATGTCGCGAAATCGTGACACTTTGCTCTTCCGTACAACTCTCCTTGCCAACTCCAGCGAAAATGGAACATGTCGCGAAATCGCGACACTATGCTTCATGCAATGGCAAAATTTTTACATCTTTGTGCCTTGTGTTTTCACCTTGCCTCTTTTCATGAAATTTTGACTTGTAATATCATTGCTGCATCTTTCAGTTCTACACTTTTGACTAGTAGCGAAATCGCTACTCCTTAGTTTCCCTTTGTTTCAACATGTAGCGCCATCGCTACACCTTAGTTTCTCTTTGTTTCAACATGTAGCGAAATCGCTACACCTTCTTCTTGTGAATTTTTACTTGTGTCGAAATCGTTGCATCTCAGTTTTCTTAACTTCCGATTTGTAGCGAAATCGCTACACCTTTGTTTCCATACATTTCCAGCTGTGCTTTGAAATGCGAAACTTTAACATGCATGGAAATCGCTACTCTCTTCATTGCAAGCTCCTTTCCTCCATTTATGTCATGAAATCGTGACACATTTTCTCTCTCCTCAGTGAAAACTCGACATGTCGCGACATCGCGACATTTTGGCATGCATTTTCTCTCTCCTATTTTTGTCGCGAAATCGCGACACATTTTCTCTCTCCTCAGCGAAAACTCGACATGTCGCGATATCGCGACATTTTGGCTTGCATTTTCTCTCTCCTACTTTTTGTCGCGAAATCGCGACAGAAAACATGTCGCGATATCGCGACAGTTTTCTTCCTTGTCTCTTTCTGCCAATTTCTGAATCTGGGTCACCTCTGTTTTGCTTGAAACTTTCTGCACTTGATCTGACTGACCTCTGAACTGCATCAACTGCATCAATCTGTCTGTGTTGACAACAATGACAATACTTTCTCAAATGCTTTTGCTGCACCTTGCTCAACAATCTCCCCCTTTGGAATTGTTGGCAACACACAGCAACCTTGCTCAACTTCTTCTCCCCCTTTGCCAATAATACCAAAGGGTGCTGCTGCAGACTCCCCCTGAGTCTCTGTACACCATTCTCAGGAAAATATTGTTATAGTTAGCAAAAATCATAAACATAAGCAAAACTATAAGTATAGGCATGCATGCACCCATTGAGAATGTGATCCCTAATGATAGTCAGTTCTTGGGAATTGTGACCACTCCCAACTTATTCCTAAGGTACTCAAAAACATCCTTGGGCAATGGTTTTGTGAATATATCAACTACTTGCTCTGTAGTTGGAACAAAATCCAACTTGACTTCTCCTTCTGCAACTTTATCCTTCAAAAAATGATATCGGATTGCAATGTGTTTGGTTCTTGAATGCATAAGCTGGATTCTTGGATATGTTGATAGCACTAGTGTTATCACATTTTATTGATATTGGCTCTTTGAAGTGGATACCAAGATCTTTCAAAGTTTGTCTCATCCATAATATCTGTGTACAGCAAGTTGTGGCTGCAATGTATTCTGCCTCTGCAGTGGATAGAGAAACTGATTCTTGTTTCTTGCTGTGCCATGCTACCAGCCTGTCTCCAAGATAAAATGCTCCTCCACTTGTACTCTTTCGGTCATCAATGCACCCTGCCCAATCTGCATCAGAATATGCAATCAAAGTGAAGTCTTTGCCTTTTGGGTACCACAACCCATAATCCATGGTACCTTTGAGGTACCTGAAGATCCTTTTTACAGTTGTGACATGAGTTTCTTTGGGACTTGCCTGAAATCTAGCAACCATGCATACTGCCTGTAGTATATCTGGTCTAGTAGCTGTTAAATACAGCAGGCTTCCAATCATAGACCTGTACATTGTTTGATCAACATCTGGAGATTTATCATCCTTGCTCAACTTGCGACTCTGTTGTCATGGGAGTGCTTGACCGGTTTCTTGTCTTCCATTGTGAACTTTTTCAGCATTTCTTTTACATATTTAACTTGAGAAATAAAAATGCCTTTTTCATTTTGATTGACCTGCAGTCCTAAGAAATAAGAAAGTTCACCAATCATTGACATCTCAAATTCTTTTTTCATTTTAATTGATATGTCTTTGCAGTATTCATCCATTTTGCTGCCAAATATTATGTCATCTACATAAACAACAAGAACAATAAGATGACCCTTCTCTGTTTTGACATATAAGTTGCTATCCACCAAACCTTTCTTAAACCCTTGTTTAATTAGATAATTATCCAACCTTGCATACCATGCTCTGGGTGCCTGTTTTAATCCATATAAAGCTTTCTTTAACACTCGCAAACAAAATCTGGATTGTCACCAAGTTGGAAGCCATCCGGTTGTTCAATGTAAACCTCTTCTTCCAGTTTTCCATTCAAAAATGCTGATTTTACATCCATTTGATATACTTTGAAGTTTTTATGAACTGCTAATGCCAGAAACATTCTGATTGCCTCTAGTCTAGCTACCGGTGCAAAAGTTTCTTCAAAATCAATGCCTTCAACCTGAGCATAGCCTTTACATACCAATCTTGCCTTATTTCTGACAACCTGCCCATCTTCATTCAATTTATTTCTAAAAACCCATTTAGTGCCAATTATGTTTTTATTTGTTGGTCTAGGTACTAATTCCCAGGTATTGTTTTTCTCTATCTGATCTAGTTCTTCATTGATTGCCTTCATCCAACTTTCATCAGTGCTTGCTTCAACAACATTTTTAGGTTCAATACTAGATAACGAGAGAATAGTTCCTCACTCGTTGTTCTTCTTGTCTGAATACCATCTGTGGGATCCCCAATAATCTGTTCACTTGGATGATTTTTCTGCCAATTGCCTGTTTTAAATTTCCTGTTTTCTTCTTCTTCAGATTCAGTTTTTACACCATCTGGATCAATTTTTTGATTCTTCTCTGTTTCTTTTTCATCATCACCTTCAATGACTTCTTCATACATAGGGTAGTTTTCTTGATAAGTAGTTTCTTGTTCTCTACCTTCATCAACTTTCACATCAGCACTTTCAACAATTTTCTTCAACCTCTTGTTGTAACATGTGTATGCCTTGCTTTTTGTTGAGTAACCAAGAAAGATACCTTCATCAGCTCTATCTTCAAATTTACCGAGGTTATCTTCAGTCCGTTTTATGTAGCACTTGCTGCCAAATACTTTGAAATGTCTTGTTGTTGCCTTTCTGCCAAACCACAACTCATAAGCTGTTTTGCTTTCATGTGGTCTCAGCATGCACCTGTTTTGAATGTAAACTGCAGTATGAACTGCCTCTTTCCAAAATCTGTCAGCTATTTTGTTTTTTTCCAGCATTGTCCTTGCCATTTCCTGCACTGTTCTATTCTTCCTTTCTACAACACCATTCTGTTGAGGTGTCCTAGCTGCTGAAAACTGTCTTCTTATCCCATGTTTTTGACAGTATTCTACAAATTCTTCGGAGATAAACTCTCCTCCCCTGTCTGATCTTAGGCATTTAATTCTTTTTCCTGATTGATTCTCAACAAGATTTTTGAAGGTTTTAAACATCTCAAAGGCTTCTGACTTGAGTTTCAGAAATAGTACCCATGTCATTCTTGAGTAGTCATCTATACACAACATAAAATATTTGTGTCCATTTATGCTTTCAGTTCTCATGGGTCCACATAGATCAGTGTGAATTAGTTCTAATGGCTTGCTAGTGAAGTATTCTTTTGCTTTGAAAGTGGCTCTGGTTTGTTTTCCCTTTTGGCATGACTCACAGATGCTATTTACAGGTTTGCCAATGTTTGGTATATCTCTAACTGCTCTTTTTGAACTGATTTTTGCCAGATTGTCAAAACTAATATGCCCAAGCCTCTTGTGCCATAGCCAGTTTTCATCTTCCTGTCCAATCAAGCATGTTCCTTCTACAGTTTCTGAAAGTGTATATAGATTTCCAGAAGTTCTCAGTCCAGTGGCTATTAACTTTCCATTTTTTGTCTTTCTTACTTCATAGACCCTCCTTCTTGAAGATTACATCATGGCCTCTGTCACATATTTGACTTACACTTAGCAAGTTATGCTTCAGGCCAATTACAAACAAGACTTCTTTTGATTTTATATTGCCATCACTGATCTTGACTGATCCCTTTCCAACAATCTTTGCTCCATCATTATTTCCAAATTTCACAGAACCACCTTCATAATTCTGTAAATTCTCAAACTTTTGCTTGTCACCTGTCATGTGACTGGAACAACCACTGTCAAGTATCCAAGGTGCTGATTTGTTCTGAGCTTTAAAAGCAGTCTGGACAATCAAAGATTCCTTTTCTTTCCATTCTGGTTTGATAGCAGATTTTGCTACTTGTTTTGCCTTTGTCCTTTCATTAGCATGTGCCTGTTTTTCAGGAAATTTCTGGTTTTGTTTCAACCCACTTGGCTGAGATTTTCTACCCTGATAATTATTTGATGCAAAAGTGCTTCTGCAGTTTCTAGCAATATGTCCAAAATTATGACAATTATAACATTCAACTGCATAATTCATTAAAGGAGAAAAAACATTTCTGCTGGTAAAATTCCTTTGAGATACATTATGCTTGCAATCTGAAATCTTATGGCCATAAGCATTGCATTTAAAACAATAACCAGAAAATGCATGATTAAACCTGGGTGCCGGTCTTTGCCAGTTTGAAGTAGGAGCCATGACTCTTCTCCTCCTTGGATGTGTGACTTTTGTGAATCCATCTTTGTCAGTATTCTTCTTGAATCTGGCATTATTGTTTTCTTTTGCAAGATTTGGTTTTTCTGGTTCAACCCTGATCTTTTCTTCTTTCTTTATGAGTTCTATATTCAAGTTCTTTGAATCCTTTGAAGATTCTCCTTCATCAAAGCCTAAACCAAATTTTATGCCAGAAGGCCTTTGGTTATTTAACATTTTATCCAGCTTTACAGTACTTTCTTCAAACTTATGAAAACAGTTCAATTTTCTATTCATCTCCTCTAACTGCATCCTTAACTTAACAATGTCTTCCTCTAGCTTGTTGCATTCAACTGTCTTTACGAGTTAATTGTTCATCAAGAACTTCGGACATTTTCTTGAATTCCTCCGTCCGTATTTTTAGATTGTTTATTATGTCCGTGGCATTCTCTAATTTCTTTGAAAATTTCTTATTCTTCTTCCTTTCTGCACTCAACTCTTCAAGTGCAGCAACCAATTCTCCTTCCAAATACACTTCAGCTTCATCCTTGGAATTTTCATCACCTTCCTGATTTTTCTCTGTTCTTTCTTCTTCAAGTGCCATGAAAAGAGCTTCACCTCCTTCTTCTTCAGACTCCTCATCTGTGCTTTCTTCAGAACTGCTGACATTCTTGGTTATGAAGCTTTTCTTCTTGAAGTTGTTCTTTCTGAAATTTTGTTTCTTCTTCCAGTCACCTTTTTCTTGGTGTGAACCTTCACCATTTTTGGTTCTCTCCTGCATTGGACATTTGGCTGCAAAATGACCGACTCCTCCACAATTGAAGCATTTAAAAGGTAGCTTCCCTCTATATTTTCCTTTTCCTTTTGTGAGTTTTCGAACAAAATTGGCTTCTGTTTCATCCAGGTGTTCCTTCATCCTCAGATTCATGTTCAGCTTTTACATTCTTGTGTGCTTTAAAAGTCTGCTTCTCTGTCTGTAGACTTGGTTTGTCCTATTCTCATTTCATATGCTTGTCAGGGAACCATGCAACTCATCCATGCTGAAGTTGTTTAGATCTTTTGCCTCTTCTATTGCAGAGACTTTGGAGTTAAATCTTTTGTGAAGTGTTCTGAGAACCTTTTTCACAACAACTGCATCATCAATTTCTTCACCGAGTCCTCTGATTGCATTAATAATTTCGTTGACTCTCAGCATATAAGTCTCTATGTTTTCATCTTCATTCATTTGCAGTGCTTCGAACTGTGCTCGATGAGTTTGCAGTTTTGCTTCCTTAATCTTACTGTCTCCTTCATGGATGCTCTTCAGTTTATCCCACATGTCTTTTGCTGATTTACAACTCATGACTCTTATCAGTTCACTGTCAACAAGCCCACACATTATGGCATTCTTAGCTTTGGAGTTGTTCTCAAATTTCTTTTTCTCAACAGTATCTGTTGGAGGAGTAGTGGGTGCTGTGTATCCACTATCTACAGAATCCCAAATATCATATCCCAATGCACTCAGATATGTTTGCATTCTGAGTTTCCAGAAGGTGTAATTTGTTCCATCAAATAAGGGAGCTTTGTTGGATGAAAATCCTTCACCGCCTGCCATTGTTTCTTCCAAGATCTCCTTAGCTGATTAAGCTTGTACAAGGAACCTCGCTCTGATACCAATTGATGTTCACACAATGACACTGAGAGGGGGGGTGAATCAGTGTAGTTATTTAATTTCGAAACAGTAGCATTCAAAGACTGAAGCACAGAAAACTTATAAAACCAGAAGAACAAAATGAGAGCACACCACAACACACAATATAACGAGGTTCACCAATTTGGCTACTCCTCAAAAATTAACTGCTTGGACTTCAATCCAAATCCAGTCTTTGCAAAATTTCAATTTTACAACTTCTTTACCAGCATCCACTGGAAGGAGCACCAACCCCTGTAATTTTTTGCTGCAACAGATGGAGCACCAACCCCTAGTACCAAGCACCAACTTGGACTACAATTCTGATCAATTAGAATGACATAAAAGTGTCTTCACTTCATGCACAACCCTGACTGGTCTGCAATTAATCCAACTCTGCACACTCTCACGGCTCTGCTAATTTTCTTATTCAAACCCTCTTTTCACAGCAATATTTCTCTTTCTGCAACAACTTTTCTCTAACAGCAGCAACATCTTCTCTGTACGACTATTCTTTTATAACCTTTCAATCCTGCATGCAGTCGAATCACATACTCTGACTGTTCGAATCCATGCAATACGACTGTTTGATTACATGCACTACGACTATTCGAACCCCTGCAATACGACGGTTCGATTCCTTGCAATACGGTTGTTTTAATGCATTTTCGAACCTGCATATTCGGCTGTTCGAATACTTCAAATACGGCCATTCGAATACTGTTTCTATTCTGCATATCCGACTCTTTGAATTCTGCAAATATGTCTTTTCTAATGCTTCTTCAATCCTGCATATTTGTCTGTTCGAATACTTCAAATACAGCAGTTCGAATGCTTTTTAATCCTGCCTATACCATTCTTCGAATGCTTTTCAATCATGCAAATTCAACTGTTTCAGTGCATGTTCGACACCTGTCAATTTGTAACTGCCGATCTGACATCAGTTACTTTTTACGTAACTGGCTGCATGATTTTCCTGTCTGCTTTTTCTGACACGTGTCACCATGCATGCTTTTTCGGCTTTTACCCGCCAAACTGTTACCTGTCGCGATATCGCGACACTTTCTGTAGCCGTACCATTCATGCCCTTGCTGTCGTGAAATCGTGACCATTTTGGCTCTTGAAAGCTTTCCCTGCATCTTGTCGCGATATCGTGACACTTTCAACTTATGCTGACGTCACCCTGAAGGTTGTCACGAAATCATGACGTTTTCGGCTTCCAGTGGCTTTTCTTTCATCCTGTCATGAAATCGTGACACTTTTCAACTTTGCTGACGTCATCATCCTTCTTGTCATGAAATCATGACGTTTTCGACTCTTGCTGACGTCATCATCCTTCTTGTCGTGAAATCGTGACACTTCTGGCTTCCGTACACTCTTCTTTGCCAGCAGCAGCGAAAAAGGAACATGTCGCGAAATCGTGACACTTTGCTCTTCCGTACAACTCTCCTTGCCAACTCCAGCGAAAATGGAACATGTCACGAAATCGCGACACTATGCTTCATGCAATGGCAAAATTTTTACATCTTTGTGCCTTGTGTTTTCACCTTGCCTCTTTTCATGAAATTTTGACTTGTAATATCATTCTCTGCATCTTTCAGTTCTACACTTTTGACTAGTAGCGAAATCGCTACTCCTTAGTTTCCCTTTGTTTCAACATGTAGCGCCATCGCTACACCTTAGTTTCTCTTTGTTTCAACATGTAGCGAAATCGCTACACCTTCTTCTTGTGAATTTTTACTTGTGTCGAAATCGTTGCATCTCAGTTTTCTTAACTTTCGATTTGTAGCGAAATCGCTACACCTTTGTTTCCATACATTTCCAGTTGTGCTTTGAAATGCGAAACTTTAACATGCATGGAAATCGCTACTCTCTTCATTGCAAGCTCCTTTCCTCCATTTATGTCGTGAAATCGTGACACATTTTCTCTCTCCTCAGTGAAAACTCGACATGTCGCGACATCGCGACATTTTGGCGTGCATTTTCTCTCTCCTACTTTTTGTCGCGAAATCGCGACACATTTTCTCTCTCCTCAGCGAAAACTCGACATGTCGCGATATCGCGACATTTTGGCTTGCATTTTCTCTCTCCTGCTTTTTGTCGCGAAATCGCGACAGAAAACATGTCGCGATATCGCGACAGTTTTCTTCCTTGTCTCTTTCTGCCAATTTCTGAATCTGGGTCACCTCTGTTTTGCTTGAAAATTTTTGCACTTGATCTGACTGACCTCTGAACTGCATCAACTGCATCAATATGTCTGTGTTGACAACAATGACAATACTTTCTCAAATGCTTTTGCTGCACCTTGCTCAACACTTATCTCCTAAATATCCACAATATCAAGGTCTAACTTCAAGACTTGAAATATCCTTCTATTCTGAATTTATTCTTGGAATAGAAATTCTCTAAATTTCTCTGGTCTCACCTTCTAGAGATAATATCCACACCTTCACTAGTTTCTCCTTCTTAACTTCAAAATCTATGCAAGTCCAATCCTTGCAATAGCTCTCCCTATCTCCGGTTAAAATCTATTGTGGCTATGATATCAATGTTATCTTTTGAAGCTATAAACTTAAGATAAACAAACTTAAAGATATGAAATAAAGTAACAAACTATTGTATATGATAATGGAAATATTATAAATATATAAATCACAAAAATAACTCTAATATCTACTCCTAAATATGGCACAAACAAATTCTCATGGAAATGGTGCCATAGCACTAAACAAACCAAGTAATGTTATTACTAGTCATGTTATCTTACATCTCCACATTACTATGCATATATAATGTAATGTGACTCTTCATATGGAGTACTCTTGGCCTTTACTCTTCTTGACTCTTCAACTCCCTATTCTACAGACTCATGTTCACATGTACTAATGTACACATTTACATTATTGAATATTACACACACTTGTGCATTTATTATATTACATAAAGTAAATACCTAATATAAGATATGTACCAAATAATGTAGTATACTCCAACACTTGTACATTCATATTTTAGTATTGTAGAAACCTAAAAATCTCACATTGTCTCTCATTCCATGCTAATAATTGATAAATTTGTAAACCCCCTTCAATTTTGTATTATTTATATAAAAAATACTATTCATCCACTTGAGCCCCCTTGGCCACTTAATCCCCTTCCTATACTTAGCCCTTGGGCACCATGCAACCATTCCTTTAGCTTAACCTAGGGACACATCATTCTACTATACCCTTTGACTAGTCTACCTTCCACCTAAACCTAGTCTACTCTAGCCTAACCCATGGTCAACCCTACTATAGCCTAGCTTCCACTTAATCCTAACCTCCACATCATAATTGGTCAATCTTAAACCTAGGATCAACCTAACCATGGTTAACATTAATATTTTCTCCCCACATATTTCTATGTGCACTTAATTCTATAAATAGCTTTTGAAGAATTTTGCATTCAAGGCATTTAAGGCATTGAAAGCATGGATGAGTCATCCTCCACCATGCCATAATGGGGAGAATACTTTCATATCCCATGCATTTATGAGGGATGGCTCACCATGAACATTTAATTCATGTGTATGGGTGTGGGATTCTCTCACCCAAACCCATGAGGCATGGTACACCATGCCAACTTAAGGGATACCGTAACCCCCTGATCTTGGCCACATCTACAAATAGAAGGTTATTTTCACTATTTGAAGATATAACACATTTACATACCTAATCTCTATAGAAATCACTCTAGAATCTAAGTGCATTCAACATTCACTTATCATCAACCACTGTGGATGTCGATACATATATCTCACCACTTCCTTTTGAATGATAAAATTATCATTAGTTATAGGTTTATAAGATCATTCAATGTAGATAAAATCTCTAGAAACACTCAAATAACCTTGACAACACAACTTTATATCTAGGTAATATAGATCCAATTGTACAGATATGTACGATCATAAAGATCGTACCCAAGGATATGATCCCCTCTAGAGATCCATTTCAATATAAAACCCTATAGTAGACCATAAAGCAAGGGAAGTAACATTGTTATCATTGTTTTCTATAATTTTAAACACTTTTCATCATGCATTAAGCTAGTTCCATTTAGTCTTTTTATCTTCTATCACAAGGGGTCTGATTGAGATAGGCCCCCAAATGTTATTAATAATTTTTGTAGGGTTGTGTAGGTTTAGAGGATCTCTACAACCAATAGTGGCCCATGTGCAGTAAGCCCACTCCCTTTGAGGACCCCATGGAAGACCTTTGGTGTTATTAACCATAATTCATGAAGGGTTCATCAAAAGACACAATTTGTAGCCTAATAGGTAAGATTTGTAAAAAAATACTGATCTTGTAACACTTTCTTTTATCATTAATGAAAGAAAATATTTTTCCTAATTTCATTCTAGCAATCACTATGGGACCAACAAACTTATTTATTATTTTTGCAATATTTATAACATCTAACTGATATCTTTATCATCCTTCTATGTTATAGGTGCCACAAAACTAGCACAAAACCCTATAAAATCTTGAAGCATACCTTAGGTCCAAGGCAATAGTATTTCTTGTTTGTAAGCTAGGATCATACAAAGGGGTACAATCAAATCAATCATACGAACCCCTACAATTGAGCAAAATACTTTAGAAACTGGGCCCACATTGGGCAGGTACTAGTTTCTACACATCCCACAACAATTACACTATTGCAAGTAAATTGGGGATAGATTTTCCCCATAGATATTGCTATTGCCTCCTTAGGCCAAACTAGTGAACAAAAATAGTGTCCCCAAGGTGCACTGGTTCACCTCATTTTTATCTTCTACTTTTTACAAAACTTGGTTGCCTACCATATTGCAATTTACATTCAGTAGTTAGATTTTATTTCCTTTGAACGAGATTTTTCTAAGAAAAATTTATATTTTGCTCTCTATTGTTCTAGGAAACTATACAAAAACTAGCTCTTGTAATAAAAAAACCTCCCAAAAGTGCAAAATTTTCCAAAAAATCTACCATGTTCTTGAATTTATAGACAGGTACATTCAAATTGATCATAGGGAGGGGTATAATCAAAATCTCAAACATGGTCCATAGCTTGTCAACCATCCAGACAACATTCCAAAGGTTGGAGACCATATGTAAGCATTGTAAAACCCTATTTCTTTAGTCCAATTTACAATTTTATTTTTCAAAATCAAATATTTATTATTAATTTCTACAGTCTTGATTTACAAAACCCCCAAATTATTTTGGGAATTTTTCAAAATGTATTTATTTTTCTTTAATGCTTTACAAAATGCATTAAAATAACTTTGGTCACTTTTTTAGAAGCTTTTAAAAGAATACCATTCGTAAGCATTAGTTCATAGGTGTTTTGGCATTTTTCTTTTCATTGATCCAATATAAAGCATTTGCATATGACATGAAGAAAGCTACTAATTTTATTTCTATTGATGAGTTGAGAATATAATTTGATTTATCTCTTACACAAAGCTCTCACAAGACATTTGGCAATAACCTTAATAGGAATATCTTAGCCAATGTAAAAAATGTGTGCTCAAGAAAATATTACTATAACTATCACTAAAATCAAGTGATCTTTATTTAAATTGCTTTAGCTTAGTCATTTTATTACAAAATGTAGCTCTTCTAACTTGCTTAATGTAAACTTTATTTCTAAAAGGCACTTCCTTTTACAAAAATCAAAATACACTTTTTCTTACTTGCTTAGCATTTTTTATTTCTTGCATTTTAGTCTCTAAATTAAAGAAAACTCACACACATGCACATAATTCACACATCGGTAAGGTTGGACTTCATCACCAACCCCCAATTGAGACCAAAAATGTTGGCTTTCATCTCCAACCATTGGTGTGCCCCCTAGCCACCATAGGAGCCCCCATGAGTAGTTTTTTTGGACTAACTAAAATGGTCCCTACCCTTGAGGGTACCTTGAGGCAGGTTAGGTTAAATGCCTCTACTTATAGGACTATACATAATTAGTGTGTAAGCAACTATCATTTTTTACTAAGCCCATTCGAGGATGAAGTAGAAGCCCATTTGGCCTACACAGGTCTTAGAAAGTGTTATCTCTTACATAAGAGGCCTATATTCTCCCCTTTTGGTTACCCCAAGCTATATCCTTAATTAGAAGTTAATTATCTATTTTTGCATAGTTAGCCCTTGCAATACTTTGGATATTATAGGGAAACGTGCATTGGCATACCTTCATAAAGTACATAAATCACCCTTTTTATTTATTTTAGGACTTCTCAAATCATAAAACACAAAACATTATAAAATCCAACAAGTTTCAAAATAAGAAAGAACTCATTAACTAATTGCATAGCTAGTCAGCATCAAAAAAACAACATCACTCACAAACATGCTCAAAAATATTTGTTTGTTCACTTGCTTGTTGTTTGCAACCTTAATGGTTTGATAAGTTAAAATTTTATTGAAAAGTTGTTATAGAAGCACAACCACAGGTCTATACATAGTCCAAAATATTTATATGTCTACCCTCCCATTTTTTTTCTTCTATCACCTACTTTTCATAGGATTGTATGGATAGGTGTGATCTTTTTGACTATACAAACAAGTACATTTGACTCCACTATAGTACAAATAGATCCAATATCACCAAAAACACATATGTGGATACCCCTCTTGGCTAAACTATCCTAAAACCTAGTCTCACAACCCTTCACCCTTCCATCATGGTCCTTATCCAAATACAGGTGTGTGAGCAAGCACACATAGCTATAAAAGCTTCTTGGATCACACCTTTCCCTTCAACCAATCCACCTAGTCAATAAGAGAAAAAACCTCCATTTCACCTCAATATTCGCTAGCCTATTCCCATAGCCCAAGCATAAGTAACATTTCCCTATGACATAAAATACCATAAATATCTCACAACCTCATATTCCTAGCACATAAAACCCTCCTACCACCCTTTTCCTACATATCATATATGTTGTACCTAAAAATGTTCAACCTTCTCTCTTCTATCACAACCAATATTTACCTTATTTTCCCTATTATCCACATCCCTTCTTACAACATCATTCTCGATTCTTTTTTTATGGTGATGATTATGTTCTCTATCAAATTTTGTTAGACCCTAATATTGTCTCCCAAACTATGGCTATAGTGCTAGACACTCTAGTTTTCCTTAGTGCTTATGGATTACCTTCTTCAAATATTACTTCTTAATCATAAAACCCCTTCCAAACTTCCCCTCCTTCCATCTCTTCATATCCTACCACATTCTACTCACTTACTCCTTTTGAATCTACTATTCCCAATTTAACTCCTTCCTTTAAAAGCCTTCCACTCTACCACATTATTAGTGCCTTGTTAGACTCCTTGTATAATTGATTCATTGCTCAAACTCATTTCCTTCCAAAAGTAATTTTTCTATTGAAAGCCACCTTTGATTCCATAAACTAGTTATATCCACAAAGGTTGCATTTTCCAATACCCTGATCCCCTATCTATTTAGACGTTCTATTAAATTTTGAGACAACTAGTAATATCCTCCATTCCCCAATCAAGTTTCTTTTCCTAGCCTTACTTTCTTCCCATTGCCTATTTTCCAAACAAAAAAAATACCATAAATGGAAAAGAATTCACTATGGCTTTCCAAATGATTATTGCATCAAAAACTAACTTGATAGAAACTTTAATCAACTCTTCAAAGGATATGGACCTCAAATATTTCTCCTTGATAACATCATGTCATAATCCTTTACAAGTTATCAATCTTCAGAGACTCTTGGAAGCTAGTGCTCAATTCAATTTAAGCCAAAAATCCTTACCACTACCAAATATTTTAGACCTTTGCCAAACTTACTTAGACTGAAGCCTAAAATCCTTATCGCTACTTCTTCTTATCTTGGTTGTAGTCTTTTAAAAGCTATATCTATCTTTTGGAGGTTTATTTTCATTCATGTAGTAGCACAATATAGATCTAGAAACTCTTTATATTTTAATGCTTCTTTTAAGGTGATATTTACAAATAAGAGTATATCATCTACAAATAGTAAGTGAATCCCAAGTAAAGAGTTTTCTAGTTTAATGCCTTTAATCTTAGCGAGTCTTTTCTATTCCTTAATCATTCTACTCAACCCTTCAGTCACAAGCAAGAATAATAAGGGTGATATGAGGCATCCCTATCTCAGCCATATGGAAGGCTTTAAGAAGCTAGAATTTGAACCATTAATTAAGATATCAAAGGAAGCATAACTAAAACATTATTATAATTATATATAATTACAGTAACAAGATTTTATCAATGGGGTCTTATTTAGATGATATAATGACACCCAATGTGGGAGATATTGTAATTGGTTTGAGGACCCAATCAAAACCTTATTATGACAAAGGGTGGAAGATCCAAGTACAACCCCTTTACATAATACCCAAAAAATAATAACAATTTTTCTATAATTAATTCATTTAATATAAAAGTACATTTTCAATTTTTTATTTATTATTTAAAACTTATTATATTTCATATAATATTATTTTTTCTATGATATTTTTAGTTGTAACTATACTCCTATTAATCCTTATACATAAATGAGTTTGCCAACTTAAAAAATAACTTTATTGCACATGTTTTCCCTTTGAAAACAAGTTTTTTAAGATTACATTTTTGATTAAAAATATTAAATCTATTTGTGTGCATGTGGTCTACCAATAAGAACGTCACCTACATTATCAATGATAAAACCTAAAATCAACCCTAAAAAAAATATGTATAAAAAATATTAACCTATATTAAATTTAAAAATTTCATAAAATAAAAAACCTAGCAATACATAGTCTCCTAAAATGATTTTATCAACTTAAATATTAAAGATTTTATCAACCATTTAAATCTAAATATTGCCACAATATGTAATTTTTACTGGGGAAGAGCCAAACTTACAACGGACTGATTGAGTAATAGTATTTTTTTTCCCTCTCTTTATTTATGATTATATGATATATATCACAATATTGTGTAATAACTAGATACTTGTTATGGTCCACCCCTCCATTTGTTCACAAAGTGGATTTTCACTTTTATGAGGTTATAACGTCTAAGTTATAGGAAAAATATGTGTGCTTATTGGTTGATATTTAATATATATTTATATATTTTAAAATATATTAATAATCAAAGTATATAGTTGAAGTATATTAATAATTAAAGTATATATGACTATAATTCCATTACAACCTATATAACAAAATTGCATAATGAGAAGGAGGGTTTGATGAGGAAAAACTACTTTTCTAGGGTTTGATGAAGAAAAACTGCTCTACGGGGATGGCAGCAACTTCTGGAGGAGGTCTAAAAAATTGGAGGAATGTCGTGATGGCATCGGGTCCGGCATAGAGAGTGCATGCTCGTGATGTTTTTTCATCTGAAAATGACTGGAAGGAACAGGATTTTCTAGTGCATGTCGAGAACCGCTTGTTAAAGAACAATGGATGTTTGGAACGATGTGAAGCCAGGCCAGTTCTAGTGGTTCAACCAGACTCGGTGGCGGAAGATGTGGAGTATCTAACCAAACATGCCCTTATTGGCAAATTTTTGGGCATCCGAATTTCTCTCCCCTTTGTGGAGGCTTGGGTCAGGAAGACTTGGAATCCTGAAGGCGATGTGGAGGTGATGCTGAGTGCGAACAACTATTTTATGGTGGTTTTCTCTTGTATTGCAGATCGTAACAAAGCATTTGAATGGGGTCCTTATTTCTATAACCAAGTGGGACTCTTTCTTAAACCCTGGCATGTGGGTTTCAACCCATCATAGGAGCGGTCATCATGGGTTCCAGTATGGGTGCGGCTTCCATGGCTCCCGTTGGAATTTTGGAGAACTGATATCTTGCATAAGATTGCCCTTCTGCTTGGGAAGCCGGTTGGACCGTCACAATAGACAATGGATAAAAAGGTAATCTCTGTTGCTCGTATTTGTGTTGAAATTGACTTAAATAATCCTATTCCAGATTCTATTGAAATACAATTTGGATCAACTACATGGGTTCAAAAACTTGACTATGAAGCTCTTCCATTTCGTTGTCGGATTTACCATGAATATGGCCACCTACAAAGAAAATGCCCTAAGTTTGTCCCACCTGTGGCTTCAAATCCTAGGCCCTCTCGGTCTGGACAAAGTTTGGATAAAGGAAAAGCCTCGATAAAGGAAGGGGAACGGGATAAGGAAGGTTTTGTTTCGGTAAAAGCCCAAAACAGAGGACGAAGGGCAAACAAAGACCTTAAGGATAGCCAACCAGATGCTCTACTCAACCATTTTGAAATATTAGATGATCTTGATCAGTGCATGGAGATACCTGAAACGTCGCTACCTGATGCAAATATAACAAGGCCGAATCAAATGTCTCTTCTTGAGGGGGAACTTAAGGAATCAGATCTAGGGGGTTTAAATGAAGAACAAAGGGCTTTGGATCTGAGTATAGGGGACATGGATGGGTCTAGCCCTATAAGGGAAACTATTTTGGAAAGTGGTACAAATTTAGTTATGCCCTCTCCTACTCAGGCACTGATGCAGTCATCCTTGGACTGCAAAACTCCTACGGTGTTGGGATTGCAACAGAAAATAATTAAAAAAAGTTTTTCGGATAAGAATATGAAGGTGGGTCGAAAGAAGGACCAGGATAAAATTAAGTTAATGGGGGAGACTTTGGTGGAGTCAAGCTTGGTGAGAACATTGGACTCCCATTTTTATAACCCCCAAAAATGATTATCCTCTCATGGAATGTAAGGGGGTTGAACAACATCCCTAGACAAAAAGTTATTCATGATTTGGTTCATGTGCATTCTCCAGATGTGGTGTTTATTTAGGAGACTAAATTGGCTATTGATAGTATGTTCAATATTACTCCCAAGTTGTGGAGAAGGGGGCAATGCCAGTGTATTGGTGCATGTGGATATGCTGGTGGCGTCGCTTGTTTATGGGATCCAATTAAGATATCCCCTCTTACTTGGATTTCTAGTAGATGGTCTATTTCAATGGTCGGGCATGATAATGAATCTGGTGAAACCATCCTACTTACAAATGTGTATACTCTTGTTTATTACAATTGCAAAGTGAATTTGTGGAAGCACATTTTCTTTGTGAGAAGTTTGGTTCCCTTGTACCCATGGATTTTGGTTGGAGACTTCAACTCTATCACTTGTATGGAGGAGAAATGTGGTGGGGTGGACCATCTCAAGCATTTTTCTTCTATCTTCAATGCTCATATCCAGGCCCTAAACTTGGTTGACATCAAGCCAAATAATGGGATCTTTACTTGGCACAATAGAAGGTGTGGGGAAGCTTCCATCTCAGAGAGACTAGATAGGTTTTTGATATCCAGTTATTGGATGGGTAATAATAGAAGTGCTAGTTCTGTGATTCTGGAGGGTAGGGGATCTGATCATTGGCCTATAAAAATCTCTACTTTGGATTTAGAGCTAAAAAATAATCCCTCCTTTAAGTTTCAACTTATGTGGCTTCGTGATACTAAGCTTCATGATTTCATGCAAGGCTAGTGGACCACCAAAAATCCTGCATGGCACGGTTATGTATTCCTTTATGAAGCGACTACAATTTGTAAAACATAAATTGAAGAGATGGAATAGACTGAATTTTGGAAACCTTTCCTTGGCTAAGCTAGTAGCTCTTAGGAGGGTGGAAGAAGCTTCAAGGAAGCCTATGATCGGGTCAGATGGTCCTTTATTCAGAAAGTTCTTGCTGCTTTTGGATTTGAGGAGGAATGGATTAGATGGGTGATGAGTTATGTTTCTTCTTCCTCATTCTCTGTTCTTGTTAATAATGAGCCATCAGAGCTGTTTGAGGCCTCAAGGGGATTGAGGCAAGGAGATCCTTTATCTCCTTATTTGTTTATCATTATGGTGGAAGGGTTGGGAAGATTGCTCAAGTCTCAAGTCATGCAGGGTCTCATTCAGGGGTGGAAGTGGGATAGTAGTTTGCCACCTCTTTCCCACCTTCAATTTGTTGATGATACTACTTTGTTGGGAGTTGCCACTATCAGGGAAGCTGGAAATATTAGATAGTCTCTTGACATATATCTTGGTGCTTCTGGATAGTTGATTAATGAGGACAAGTCTTCTATTTTCTTCTTCAATACCCCTCCTCTTATTCAAGCCAGGATTGCTCGCATTCTAAGATTCCAGGTTGGGACTCCCCCTTCATTTATCTTGGTATTCCAATTTCATCTCATCCTCTACCTAGATCTTCTTGGTAGTCTATGCTTGATAAGTTTAGAAGGAAGGTGAATCACTGGACTTTCAGATGGCTATCCACTGCAGGTAGAGTGTTGCTTTTAAAATTTGTTGTTCAAGCTTTACCCATTTATAGATGTTTTGTACAAATAGCTCCCTCTCACTTCATCAAGGACATGGATGCTTTGTCAAGACAATTTTTATGGTCTAGAAAACTTGATCAATCTAAATGGAGTTTGGTTAGGTGGGATTCTATATGTAGGCCGGTGCAAGAGGGAGGCCTTGGGTTGCGACAGACAACTCTTTTTGGGCAAGCTTTGGCTGCAAAACTTTATTGGAGATGGTGTACCTCTCAAGATCATATTTGGGCTAAAATATTATCTTGTAAATACTTGAGAGGTATTTCTGAGGCTGATATCCCTAGAGTCAGCTTGGTTGGGAAAGGTTCAGTTATCTAGGACACTCTAAAAAGAGGAGCTAATTTAATCAAGCAGGGTTTGTTCTAGATTTGCAATCAGGGATCAAATGCTCTTTTTTGGGAGGATTCTTGGGATGGCCACCCTCCTATCTTGAATCAATATCCTAGGTTACGTTCCCTAAGCATTTTTTTCTTGGAAGCAAGCTGGTCTCGTGTGGAGGACTTTAAAAAAATCTAGTCTTTTGGAAATATGGAGATGTACAGGTGGAAATATCTGCAAGAATGGCCCTAGGGGGACTGGCCAAGGACAGAGAGGTGCTTGCTCTTATTCTTATGGGGAGGCCTTGTTCTTCATTGAGGGGTAAATATATTCTGGCTTGGAACCCTGATCCTAAGGGAACCTACTCGGTAGCCTATGGTTATCAGGTTCTTGATAAGCAAAAGTATGGGAGTCTTCCTGTCACTTGGTGGAAAAAGGTGTGGAACAAATTTGCTCTGGCCAAAATGTAACTTCTTTCTCTGGTTGGTAGCTCGTAATAAATGCCTCACTTGGGATAATGTGAGGAAGAGGGGATTTCAGGGTCCCTCTTTTTGTGTCCTTTGCAGTAAGAATGAGGATGACTCTTCTCATTTATTTTTCCAATGCTCCTTTGCTAGAGACATTTGGCACCATTGGTGGAGCGCCTGGAACCATCCATGTTTTCATGTGTTGTCCTTGGTGGAGTTTTGGAGTAGTCTAGGCAGACCTCCGGCCAAGGCCCCCTTCCTTCGGGTGGCTTAGAATTTGGGCCCTTCTTGCATCATCTGGAAAATTTGGCTCGAACGGAACCGACACATATTTTAGGGCAGTTATTTGGTTGTTCAACAAATCTGGAAAAGGATCCTGTATATGGTTCAAGAAACCATCCATAGCAAATGTGATGTGGACCCTCTTTTGGATTCTAGGGAGGAGAAGGTACAGCAAGCCCTTGGTCTCTTTGGGGATGGTGTGAACTCTTCTAGCCCTAGTAGGGTTCCTCAGCTCAGCAAGAAGGTTAGGAGAGATGGTAGGTGGAGGCCACCCCCTAGAGGAGTTTTAAAAATTAATATTGATGGATCATCTAGGGGTAATCCTGGACATGCTGGCATTGGCGGTGTTGGGAGATATTCTACTGGTGGTGTCAATTTTTTCTTTTCCATTTATAAAGGTGTTCACTCCAACAATTTTATGGAAGCTCTTGCAATTCTTGAGGCCTTGCGGAGGGGGTTTTCTCTTGGCTGGCATAGGATTATCTACGAGTCTGACTCTCAAATTGTGGTTAATATTTTAAATAGTAAAAGGGTGGAGGAAGTTAATTGGCAGTTGGCCTCTCTAGCCATTCAGATTCTCAGAATGAGTGAAGAGTTCAAATTTATATCCTTTGTGCACATTCCAAGGGAATGGAATGTGGTTGTTGATTACCTGGCCAAAAGGGCTTCTGAGCTGTTGGATCCTTGGAGTATCGATAATTGGGAGAGTCTCCCATCTGGGGACTCTCAACGCCTGTGGGAGTTGATCCACAAGGATGTACAGACTTAATGTGGTTTGTTCTTGTTGTATTTTTTGGGTGTCATTCTAGTCTAGTGGTTTTAGCCTGTTTGGCTGTTTATTTGAGTCCTGGTTGGAAGCTCAATTGTACTCTGTAATCCAGACTTTTTATCAATAAATTTTTACCCCTTTATTTAAAAAAAAGAGAATATATAGTTAAAATATATTAAGATTTATTTTACATAAAGAATTGGTAATTTTTTAAAATTTTCTATTATTAAACCTTGTTCAAATTTTAAAATTGTTTTTACCTCATAAAAATTTATAAATATAAATAATTCTACAATATTAAAAATAAATAAATACAATAATTTTTTAATTTAATATCATCTTAAAAAGTTTAAAATTTTAAAGTATCCAATGGTATAGGTGATTTAGGTAAAGTAGTTCGCATTATATAAGCATGATATAAAACAAAGTCAAAAGGACTAAGGCATATAAATAATTTTAAAAAATAATAATAAATAAAAAATTAAATAGTTTTTAATATTTTTATTATATGTTTTATAAATAATAGAATAGGTTTTAGTTTTTTTTTTTAGGTTTAAGGTTTAAATTAATATTTAAAAGGAATAGGTTAGTTGATAGTGATCCAATATTTACAACACTCAATAATGTTAATTATGACCTAACACTTAATGATGTTACTTGTGTATTTAAAAAAACATGTTTTCATGTGTATTATGAAACTAGAATTTATAATTACAATATCCAATAATATTATCTGTCTTCCAATATATTAAAAATAAATAAAAAATCATTATATAAACATAAATAGTTTTAAATTTTATATAAAACAAAATTAAAAGGAACTAAATGTATAAATGAAATAAATAAATAAATAATTTAATATTCGCATTTTAATTTCTCATTGCATAAATATTACATAAAACCAAGTCAAATATAAATGATTATAAGATATTAATTTTTTTTTTTTTAATTTAATAGATAATGTGTATGTATAATGCTGTGACATATAAGATTTAAATTTTATATTTTTATTAAAAAAAACTTAATATTAAATTTTTACTAAATTTTTTTAAAATATTTTATAATTTAATTTAAAATTTTTTAAAATTAAATAAATAAATTACAATATATTAAACTTTAATCAATAAAAAATAATAATTTTAAACCTCATTCAAATTTCCAAAATATTCGCCATTACCTACTCAAGTTACACAACAAAGTCAAGCTGATGTATTAAAACATATGTCGACATAGTGGGTGGTAATTATTACACGACTTCAGACCAAGTCGTCGCATGACTACCACCTGCCTTGTAAGAGCAAGCAAGATTACCATCCACTATGTCCATGTCCTTCTAGATTTGAAGGAAAATCTTTGAAATGTAACAAGGTCTATTACGTTTGTGTTATCCAATTAATTACCAAGAAATGCAATCATAATTAATTCCTCTATCTGGATTTCCTTTGAAATGTATAACGTACAGCTAAGATCTATTATGCCTTGGTTTAGCCACCTATCTTATCTTTTCCAGATTCAAACTTAAAGGTGGGATGTCCTATATAAAATATGTATTATGAGAAGCATCCGTCTTGTTTTACCCCCCCAACTTATCTTTTCAGACCTTACCTTTGATATAAAGGTTATGAGAAGAATCAGTTTTGTTTTATCCACCCTACTGATTCAAAGCTCAGACCTTGTTCTTGATTTAACCGTGGGATGTCCTACGTAAAATCTTTATTTAACCGTGGGATGTCCTATCTAAAATCTTTACCGACCCATTCAAACTGTACAAAACAAAAAAAAAAACAAATTAAAAACGTCAGTCAGTGTCTTCACCAAAAACAGGCTTGACATTTCATGTTCACGTTCAAAACAAACTCATTTTGGGAACTCATTTCCTTGTCACAACCCACGCTTAGACTGGATATTGAAAACCGTCATTTTGCTTCGTTGTATTCGTCATAGATAGCAATCATTAAGTATACGTCATAGATAGCAATCAGCAACCTTAGAAGAATATCAAAATATTACTACAAGTACCATGATTCTTCAAGTATTCTACCATACAGACTACCCAAGAAATCCTTCAATATAACACGGAAAAAAGCTGGGTGTAGAAATTCTATGAAATTTTTTTAAATAGACAAGTGAAATGACGGGTGGTAGTAACAACAAAAGATAAGTCTTCGACTGACAGGCAGGATGTGAGCCTCTCGGAAATGATGAGCCTCTTTTACTAAGAAGTATTCAGCGTATATATAACCAAAAATATGGAGCAGTTTGTTGGTTGATTATTTTGTTTTAGTTTAATGTTTGGGTTTGGTTTATGCCTAAAGATTCCATTCCATTAACTTTTTCTTACCTAGTAATTTTTCTTCTGTAGTGGGTTAGGGTTTAGGGTCAATGTCAAGAGGGTAGAGGGTCAGGTTCAGTTCACTTCGTCCTATTTAGTGAGATAGGGTTTAGGGTCAGATGTTAGGTTTCATTAATTTTGTTTTATGGAGCAGGTTAGGGTTTAGGGTCTATCAATTTTATTTCATCTCAAAAAATTATAAACAATATCTAATAATGTTATCAATTTTTTTAGTTATAAAAAAATGAAAAATAAAACATATATCTAAATATACTTTAGGGTAAAGATTTATAAAAACAATATTTAATAATATTACCAATTTTATTATTTATTAAAAAAATAAAAAAAAACATATATATTTAGATGTACTTCCATGGCAGGCTTATAGATAGTTTTGCTTCTATATTTTGTTTATAAATATTGTAGAAGACGTTAATTTCTTTTCGAATCATTAATTGCATTCTATGTTTTGTTAATTGCTAAAAATCAATATTTTATGTTTAAAATAATTATTGCTTGTTTGCTTGTAAATATTATAAAGTTTATATATATATATATATATATATATATATATATTCTAGTGGGCTAGGGTTTAGAGTCCATGTTTAAAGGGTCAAGGTTCAATTCATTTTGTCTTACCTAATGAGATAGGGTTTAGGGTTCGATGAGATTTGTCTTGAAAGGTCGGGTTGCATTAAGTTTTTTATTTAGTAGACTACAATATAAAATCTTTTAACTTTATCTTATCACAAAAATTTATAAAAACAATATTTAATAATATTAACAATTAAAAAACATATATCTAAATATACTTATCATAAATATTTATAAAAATAATATTTAATAATATTACCAATGTTATTATTTAAGAAAAATAAAAATAAAAAGTGCATATATCTATTGTACTTCCATGGCAGGCTTATACTTCCATGGCAGGCTTATAGACAATTTCGCTCCTATATTTTGTTTATAGCTATTGCAGAAGACATACGCTATCACTTCCGATTTGTATTAGGAATACAGTAAGCTCAATTGGCTATCACTTCCAATTTGTATTAGAAAATAGTAAGTTCAATCGGAAATCAAAATCTTCTATTAAAGATATTTTTTTAGTTTTTTAATAGATAGATAGTGTAAGAGGGTTAGTTCCTACATATATGTTTAAGTTTGATGTTAATAGGGATGAAGAATCTCACACAAGTAAATCAAAAATTTGTTCTTTTAAGCCTGTTATCCCATTTTCAAAGAGTATGACAAGTGGTGGAGTTCATAAACCACTCAAGTCTCACAACACAGATAGTGTATAATTATTCACAAACACACTATACTAATAAGGCAAACAATATTAACGTGGAACAAAATTTTAATCATAGAATATGCTAGTTGACTTGCATCATCCCACTAACCGGTTAGAAAGCAAGAGGGTCAACCCCCACACATGCCCAAACTCATTAAAGGAGTGAGGAATCTTACATGATAGGACCAAAAATTTGCACATTTAAACCTACTACCCCATTAACACAGATTTAAAAAAAAAAAATTATTTGCTTTTTAAAATATTATTAATATTTATTGAAATATAAAAATAACAAGAACAAATAATATAAATATTATTAGTAAATAGATCATCAATTTAAAAATTAATATTAATAAAGAGTTGTTATAATAGGAAATTTGTTTGTTTTTAAGAATTTTCTTACGTGCTTTAATATAGAATTATCTTAGGTATTACAAGTTTGAGTTTTTTTGTTTGGCACAAAATTTTCATTGGTGAGGATGTGTAGGTTATGTTTTTTTATTATTGATGATTGAGCCAATGGTATGTGTAAAATAAGTTCTAGCATTCCTAGTAAGCATTTTAAAGGTTTCTATAATTACTACCCATATAATATATATTTTGTCTTATAAAAAAAAGTTTGTGATTGATGCAATTATTCTCGTGATGGTGTAAAGGTAAAATTCTCGACTATTTTTGTTTGAGTCATGACACTTTTTATTTTTTTTATGAGTTTTCAACATGGAGTTTTTTTTATAGAGATATTGAGGTAGAGGCATTCAAACATGTGGTGGAAGCATAGTGTTAAGACATAATGCTAACATCCTACATATGTTATGTTTGAATCTAGATGACAATAGCTTTTCATTTGTACAACAATAACTTTTTTGGTTGGGCACTTTATTTAGGTATATTATTAGTTAAATTGCATTTATATTTAAATGGGTACATTGGAGGTTTTATGTTTGAACCTTAACACTCTACATATTTTTGTTGGTTTTTATTTTATACTATGACATGCTTTAAGAGGGAACATTTTTTTAGTGGAAGCATGTGTACACTAATAATGTAGTGCTGCAGGGTTATGCATAGCAGCTATTTATAGCCAATTGACTAAAATTACGATTTTCAAAATTTGGAATTGGCTAATATTTAGGACCCTTGACCAAGGCCCATTAGCCAAAAATTTTTAGGTGCAATATTTTTGGGGGGGTCGATTCGCCCCAATTTTATAATAATTTGACCATTTTAAGTTTAAATTTCCAACATTACCCCTAATAATAGTTAACCTTCTACATGCGTTTCGATATTATTCACTTGGATTTTGAAACTAATTCGCCAAATTTTTATAACTACATTTTGGGGCTGACCCCTTATGCATAACCCTATGTAGTGGTTAGGGCTATCTATTGTGACACAGAGGTCTCAAATTCAAATCCCATATTCGAGCTAGCCCACACCTTGGAAATTACTTATTATGTGTGTAAATGAAGCCAACCTATCCTTATAAGCTAAATGTCATATTTTGATTCATTGTTCATCATCCTAGCTAACAATCCTATTAGTGAATGACATTAGTAGAGGTGGTACCTAGAGTTGACATGTTTAATATACGTTTGGTCAAGATTTTTTCTAAGGTCTGTATATTTAATATTTCACATACTTCACCTTTTATACACCCAAACTTCTATAGGTCATAAATTTTATATACAAAATTTTTTTGGGGCTATCCCTTTAGATTGAATAGTTTTTCAAGATCTACAAATTGGTGTATTATTTCAAGTACTTGTTTCTATTTTATATGGGCTATTTTATATGCAAAATAGACCTAATTGGCATTCTCCTATCTAGTGCAATATTATCTTCAATAGTCCATTGACAAGACAATTGGCAAATTGACTTTGCTTCAATACATGTATGGTTTAAAGCCCTTCAACAAGAAGGTCATGGGTTCAAAACTTATTTCCTCTCTTTTATTTTTTTATAGTAGGTTTGATATCTTCACAAAGAACTAAACATCAAACTCCAACAAAGCTTATTGGTGTAGCAGTTGGTTAGTTGTACTATATATTTGAGATATTTCAAATTTATTGTGTTTATCCTTCTCTTTTTTCATAGTGGATGTTTTATCTAACTGCAAAAACCCTTTGGCATGGTGATTGGGAACTATCTAGGTTGCAAGGAGAGTAGGTATTAGATAAATGGAAGGTATGCCTTACTCCTATGGGTCCTTTCTAGCCATTGGGGTTAATTGTTTAGAGACATACCTATTGCTTCTTATTCCATTGTGCTTTATTGAGATTGAAGGATATATTATGGTCACCATAGTGCATGTTAAATATATTCTCATAGGAAACTCAACTTCATGATCTAGGATGTGGAGTTATAACTTCATGTTTATGTAGAAGTTGATCCAATTTATGTATCTTTGGTAAGATAATATAGCAAGGAAAATTTCCCATGTGAGAATTCATTATGGAGGGATTTTTGTCATCTCTCATGTCATATATCCTTATCTTATCTATTTATATTATGAGGGGTGTTGAAATAGTTGTAATCTAACATGATTAGGCCAAGGCTGACAATGAAATGCCAACGAGTGCTCTTGATGTATCCTATAATTAAGTGCTAGGTAATCCTTCAAGCATTCTTCTATGTAAGCCTACAAGCATTCTATAGATAAACCTACAATAATATTTCTATGTAATCCTAGAGGCATTATTCTATGGAAGTCTATGAGCATATTGATGTAATCCTAAGACACTTTTAGTATATTCACTCTTAGTGAAATTGGTTAGTCCATCTCTATAAGTATCATTGGTTAAAGGATTTAATACATTTAATATATTGTAATTTAATATTCAATTCAAGTTATAATGGTTTTAGGTTACCATTTTATTAGGGATTTGATATCATTATAAATACCCCCAACTGATTGATCCATTATATTTGTTTGTGATATGTGAAATATTAGTGTGCCTACAAGCATCCACTTCTTGTTCCTTATTTTCTTTCATATTATTTGTCTCTTTCTCAAATTTTCATCTATACACTCTTCAATTTTTCTCTTCTTCCTTTTCCTATATATGATAATGATAAATGTATACTTTAGGATATTTATAGAAAATATTGTGAATTGCAATACTAGTATTCCAATTTTATAGCTATACTTATCATATGCACCAAACAAATTTAATAATTATATTTACATCATAACAAGGGTATTATTAGATTTTTGATAAGAATATTACATGACTCCAAAACTATTAGGTTTATTTGGTAAATATAATTGAGTGCAAAGTTTTATCACTTGACATACCTCCAAGATCCATAAGCCAAAGTAAATTTTCACAAGTTGTCTAGTTAGTTGCTCAATATTACAACAATGATAAAGGGAGAACATAATATACATATGAAAGTATTTGAACATTTTACAACATCAAAACATTTATAGGGTTTAAAATTATACGAATTCATAAGAAAGTATTAGTGTAATAAATATACCTATAAACCCATTAGCATATGAATTTGAGTTCCTAATACTATCACTAGGTCAATTGGTATAAAACAATATGCTTTAATATTAATCCCTCCTTATTCATATTGAAGAAGCTTGAATTTCTCTAATATTCATTTGCAAAAGGATTCCCTCACTCCTCTCCTATGATATATAGAATTGAGAAGTTAACACTCATTGCATGGTGTTGATATATGATTGATATATGGTAACCCTGGTCTACCTTTCAAACTAATTCTATGTTTACAAATAAAACATGATAGATCCATATGGCCATGAAAGCTCATATGTTTCATCAACTAGTAAAATCACTAGATTATTTGCAAAAAAATACTAAACTACTTTGCATACAAACCTTAATTTTAGGTTGTAACAAACCTATGACCTAATACATGCACAATTCATATATATTTTGGTTTATAAGAGTGGTTTAATTTTATCATTATCGCATAAACCTTTCAAATATTTTTTCATAGAAGCTTACCTTTCCTCAACCAATAGGTGTAGGTTCTGTTTTCCTATTTTATTTTTTCCTAATTCCCCTTCCATTTTAAATTTTTATCTTTTTCATCTTCTTTTCTTTTTCCATCTATTGAATAATTCCCTCCTACTTCCACAACCATTTGTATGGATCACCCCCAAATTATGTGTCAAAGGTGGCATTAGTTGTCTTTTCCATAGTGCTAGGGTACTTAGGGATAGGTACCTAATAATATAATATTGTATTATATAGTTGGCATGAGCCATAAAAATCCATCTATATTATGTAATTAGCATGTTCTAAAAATATTTTAAGGATTATTTCTATGATGCTATATTAAAAAAATAAGTGGTATAATGACAGGGTTATGCCTTTCCCAAAATAGCACTAGGGGATGATTATATAAAAAACCTAACTTGGTAATTGTAAATCATCCAATCCAAGTAAATAATTATTGTAATTGTCTTTACACATAGATTAGCTATCATCTTGGGAGATATTATGGAATGGTTCCTTCAATAAGGAATAATATTGGTGTTTCCCTACTTAAATGGTATTACTAATATTGTCTCTTATATAGATTATATTTTCATGGTTTGTTTTAATATTCCTAGATATTTAATTATTTATGTTTATTAGGAGCATGAAGAAACCAAGAAAATAGAAAAAAAAAATATTAAAGAGTCAAAGGAAACATATAATATGGATAAGGTTGTAGTGTATTTCTCTTCCACACCATCATGAGAGGCAACAATCATGGAGACATTGCATAGAGAACCAAAATAGTTGTGTTGGACTTACATGAAATATTAGGAGTAAAAACTACGAATATGCAGACAATAATAACTAGAAGTAAATATGGATGAAAAATAGTGATAATTATAGTTATTACAAAGACCAATTTAGCACAATGAACACATGGAAAAAAATGAGCATTGTTATGTATAAGAGCAATACAACAAAAGCATGACAACATAGAAAACCACCACCAACCAAGATTTCACTTGTGTGAGAGTGATCAAGAATGGTACTAGTTATCTACTATGATTAAAGGATCATATTATATGTTTTTGTCTCATGTTTCAAGGATAAAATATTCTTATAGGGGATGGAATGCTAGGGTACCTAGCTATAGGTAGCTAATAATATGACAATGTATCATATAATTGGAATGAGTTATAAATAATCCAAATATAGAGTATAGTTTGAATAAGCCATATATAACCCAATTCCATTATGTAGCTAGCATGGACTATTAATAATCTAAGTTCTATTTCTAGAATATTATATTATAATAATTAATGAAATAAGGTTAGGGTTATGTATGTCCTAAAATAATACTAAATGATCATTATATAAATAAGGGACCTAGTAATATTAAATAATACAATCTAATTCAATCATTATTATGACTATATTTGCTTGTAGAGAAGCTATCACCTTAGGTGATATTATGGAGTGGTTCCTTCCATAAGGATTGATATTGGTGCTACCCTACCTTAAGGGTATTTTCAATCTTGTCTTTGGTGTGGATTATATTCTTCATGGTTTATTTTAACACTTATACATATTGAATTATTGATGTTAATAAGAAGCAAAGGTTCATAACACATCATTTACCATTATTTTTTATTTCTAAAATTACATAGATACTCAATAAATGTCTTATTTTGTAATTGTGTTAAGAATATGGTTCTTTCATTATTTATTCAAAAATCTTAGTGATTTTATCTCCTAGTCTTGACAACTACCTACACTCCTATTTGACCTTAAATGCAAAGAATTTATACAATACATCCCTAAATATAATTTTCAAGAAATAAAAGGATATGATGGCGGTATTATAGAAGCATTACAATTCTATATTGTTTAATATTATCGTCAATTGTGGTTCACACTTTCAAGACACATGAACAATTTTTCATTATTTGATATTATTATTTTATAAAATAAAAACATCTTCATCAACAACTTTATTATTATTAATAGATATCATGCTTTATAACTTTTGCATAAGATATGACATCACATTTAATTCCTCATATCAGTATGTTCTTAAAGGCTTCATATCATAAGATTTGAACTTAGTATCTCATAAATAAGTATTTTTGATATTGTGGAAAATAATCATTAGGGTTATTCAGTATTATCTATCATATTGGGATCCTTATATAATTAGGAGTTTTATTTCAAACTTGCTTTTGGTTGCACAATTGAAGAATAATATCTTAATACAAAGTGTGAAATAAGTTTTGGAAGGTAATAGTAGATGGAGGAGGATATAGTGAGGAGTAATCTATTAGTACTCCTATAAATATTTTTGCAAGATATTCTAAGGTAAATCATAGCATGGAGGTAGTAATCAATTAGTATTTTTTATAGGAGGGATAAATATTTTGAGAGAAAGGGGTAGTTATAACTTTAAAATCCATCTAAATGTAGTAAAATTGAATTGGTTGGAAAATAAAAATATGGAGAGGAATGCAAAAATAGAGAAACAAATCGTACCTTTGGGACATGAAGTTGTTAGTATCAGTACCTCTATATTAGGAGATATGAAATTGCTCGATATGTTGGTTCTAAACCAATATACACTACAATTTTAACCCTAGAGAGATATATTTGGGACCTTGGTGGTTGCAAAAGTAGTGGCATAAGGAAGGATTTTGTAGTTAACAAAATCTTTGACAAAATCACCACAAGGGATGTGTAGAATGTGTCCTAGTTTACATTAAGATAGTAGTTTTATTATTGATTTGTGTGGTGGTTGATCTAAAGGAGGGAGCATAAGGAGTAGTGAATTATGCAATGACCTCAAATGTTTCTTAGATAATTAAGTATACTCTAAAGCAAAACATGATATAAAAATATTGATTCATGTTGTAGTTGGATATAGGATTCAATGAATGTATTGTTTGTATCATATGCCTTAGGCATGCTTTATTCTTTACTAGGTTTCAGTTCATGCTATTAATTTTACAATGAGCATTTAGTTTTATCGATTTGGTGTATGGACCTTCAAGATTTTGCAAAAAAAAAAAAAGTATAATTTGTCTTTGGTCATTTGTGGTCTATCTCTTAATAGTAGGTACATGTTGAATTTTTGGTGTATTTTGTTTATAAATCAAGTAGGTATAAAATGTAGTTTTTTAGTATAATTTATGGGTAGTTCTATGTCCTAACCACCACCATATTAGATGATAATTTATAAAACATTATGCTTTTATTAATAGATAGAGAACACGTGCCTAGTATTTATTGTATTAAATATCATTGTCAAGAATTCATTTCCTTATGAAATGGTGTATTTTTTAATGATTATACTATATTTTAAAAAATATTTGGGAGCTTAAATGAAGAAGCATTTCCTATTATATATTTATATAAATATATATTTTCTATTATTCCATGCATTTAATATTATGAGAATATTTTATAATTTTGTTTTTGGGTTCTAAGTAGGTTGTCCTTCATGTTCATTTATCAATTAAAATATATCATTTATTAAAAATAATATGCATTATCCATCACCCTGGAATCAACTAAAATTACTTTATGAATTTAATAAAAAAATAACATTAGCCAACTAGGTTTCTTTTTAATAAATTGTGATTCTCTCAGTTAGTGTGATAAACCCATACAACTGACCCATACCGCTGAGAAATCCCCTCCCATCCATAACACCTCATAAGACCTAGAGCTATGCTTATCAATAGGGATTTAACACACGATCACACACATTGCAGTTTGAACCTTGGACCTCCCCCAACAAGAGCAAAACCCCCAAAAGTTGTTATCCCTATAGGACATTGCAACTTGATACACTATCATCATTTATCAATTAAAATATATCATTTATTAAAAAAAATATACCTTATCCTTAAAAAGAATAAAATTATTCAATTAGGTTTTCCTTATAAATTGTGATTAGATATGTTATCATTAAACTTCACACTTTCCAAATACCAAGTAAATTAATAAAATATATATTATTTTGAAAAATAGTTTAGAAGTAGTGAGACAATTTTATTGTCCCCTAAAAATGAGTAGGGTTTGAACCTTGGACCTCTCAAAACATGTCCAAAGAATAATCTTGCAACTTTAAAGCACATTTTTTTTCTTAGTATGCATAGGGCTCAACAGTCTCCTCCCAACCATGACCCCTTGTAAAGCCCAAAGCTATGCTTATCTATAGAGAATTTAACACAACCACCACACACCCACCCCCTCATACTCCACACACCACAGGTTGAACTTTGGACCTCTCGAAGAAGAGCCAAAGCCTGAATAATGATTCATATTTAAACTTTGAACTAAACTTATTTTGTTTTAAAATAACTATTAAGATAAGTACCAAATTTAGTGTTGATCAATGGGTTAGTAATAGAACCATTTAAAGTTAAGAGATGTCTTAGGCATAGATTTTCTCTTTCACCATATCTGTTCATTATTATGGTAGAGGTAGTTCATATTACTATCTATCGTCCAAAATCTTTCAAAAAGAGTTTTGGAACTCTTTTTTTCTAATATAAACATAGTATGATCAAGTTGCAAAAAATTTAAACCTAGATAGTAATAAAGGATCCCTAAATCTATCATATCAAAAAATAAACACAAATTAAATTTTACTTGTTGAATCAGGTGGGCTCCACTACTAGTAATAATAAGGTCATCAACACACAAAATCAATTATTTAATATATATATATATATATATATATATATATATATATATATATATTGTTTACATCCATAAGAACTCTTAAACTGAGACCTACCCTAGTTTTATCATTATACACCTTGCTCCATTTCACCAAAGGAAATTTTATTTTATCATGTAATCCTAACCACAAAAGTAATCACATAATGTAGATTAATTTTTTTTCTATTTATTTTGGCATAGTATACAAGGATACATAATATGTTGGAATGACCTATAAGACTAATTTAATTTGCTAGAATCTTCTTGCTAATGATAACCATCTACCTTTCCATGTTGATAGTATATTTTGAACTTCACTTGTAACTAAATTCCATAATTCTATCCTCATTATCCCCTCAAATACAGGTATCCCTAGATAAGTTGTTGGTAAATTTACCTCCTCCATTTGAAGTAACCTCTAAATCCCTACTTTGATTCTAGTTGGAATGTTTAGGAAGTAAATTTTAGATTTTTTCCTATTAACTTTCTACCTTGACACTGTTTCATATTCGTTTAATAAGTTATTCAAAGCTCTAGTCTTGTTTATCATTGCCCTCCCAAAAAGAGCTATGTCATCTATAAATTATTTATGGGTGATGTTTTTGATGCCTGTTACTAGCCTTAAGTCCACTCATTAGCCCATATTTATTAGACTTCTTCAAATCCCTGACCAATACCTCTACCATAATAATGAACAGATATGGTGAAAGAGAAAATCTATGCCTAAGATATCTCTTAACTTTAAATGGTTCTATTACTAACCCATTTATCAACACTAAATTTGATACTTATCTTAATAGTTCTTTTAAAACAAAATAAGTTTACTTAAAAGTTTAAAGATGAATCATTATTCTTTCTTTCTAAAAAAATGATCATTTTCCATTGATCTTGCTTTATATATATATATATATATATATTGATATTGTGTGTTGATTATATTATTATTACTAGTAGTGGAGCTCACCTGATTCAACAATTAAAATTTAATTTGTGTTTATTTTTTGATATGATAGATTTAGGGATACTTTATTACTATCTAGGTTTAAATTTTTGGCAACTTGATCATACTATGTTTATATCAGAAAACAAGAGTTTCAAAACTCTTTTTGAAATATTTTGGATGATAGAAAGTAATATGAAATTTATACTTGTATAACTTGGGCTGAAATTATTATCCTACTCTTATTCATCTCTGGTCAATGAGTTAGTATATCATCAATTATAGGCATATTGATTTATCTTATGGCCACTCAACCAAATTTATGTTTTTTATTGAATAATTTATCTTGCTTCATGTTAAATCCCTAAAGAGATCGTTAGTAAGTTACAAAATATATCCTCATATATCAAAGGTACCATTAATTTTGGTATATTATACCAAAAATCTAATGATTTTTTAGTTGATTGGATACACTGATGCAAGTTGGAAAGGATGAATTGATGATTAGAGATCTACTGTTGCTTATATATTTTCTCTTGAATAAGGGACTATTTCTTAGTAGATAAAATTCTAGAATACAACTGCCTTGCCATTAGCTAAAGTAAAATATAAGACAACATGTAGTGTAGATTGTGATGTCTATTGTATGATATTAAAATAAATCAAATAGCACCAATATCACTGCATTATGATAACTAAAGTGTGCTCAAGTTGGTGAAGAATTTATTATATCATGCTAGAACAAAACTTATTGATTTTCATCATCACTATATCCAACCATTAATGGAGCATAAAATAATTTACCTATATTATTATTTAATTTTTAACAAATTATTGATGTAATGACTAAATCCCTAGGTAAAGAAAAATTATAAAATTTAAGGATAAGCTTGGGATTGTAATTGGATTAGTCGTAAAGGGGGGTTTTAGAATAAATAGGTATGATATGGATTTATATTTTTTTTTGTTTTTTGAAAACATCCCAATTGGGATGCCACTTTTGGGTAAGTCCCAAGGAGGCAGTGGTATCTATTCTACCAAAAATTCCCAAGGCTTGCACCTAGCCTACCCACTTTGGCACACTCAAAGAGCATACTTAAAACAACACAAACACAAAAAACACAACTAAAAACAACTAAAAAATACAAAAGATAACAAAAGATAACAAAAAACACAAAACAAACACAAAAACAACAAACAACAACAAAACACAAAACACACACAAAAAACCACAAAAACAATACACAAACACAAAAAAAAAGTAAAAAAAAAAAAACACAAAAAATACAAAAACATAAAAAACACCAAAAACAACACAAAAAACATAAAAATAAAATCAAATGAAAACAATACAAAAAACCACACACCGAAAAACTAAAAATAAGGAAAAAACATAATTTAACTTTGGCATTTTTAGGCCAAAAGGTTATTTAGGCAAGATACAATAGAGGAAACATAAGAATGATCAATCTAAGTAAGGGAACTAAAATATCCTTACCAAACCAAAGAGAAGCAAAAACAAAGGAAAAAGAAACTAGGTACCTCTAGTACTAGAACCATCCAGAGAAAGGATAGAAATAAGAGCTTCCCTTGTTTGTGAATCCCACCATATAGGAGGGTGATCATAATAAGTAAGATCACCTTTGTAAAATGCCAAATTAGCTAAAGCATCAACACTCTTGTTTAATTCTTTGACCATATTATTGTATTCAAATTTTAAAAATCCCATCTGGATTAATTGAATTTTCTCAACAATTATTCTTGTTCTCCAATCAACCTTATGATTATTAGAAGGATTCTTCAACAAATTAATCATGACTTGAGAGTTAGATTCAACCAAAACCTTTTTCCATCTAACCTTAGTAGCCTCTAGAAGGCCTCTAAGGATACAATACCCATCAAAAAGGTTATTCGAAAGGATACCCAAATTCTTAGCAAAAATGAAAACCAGGGAACCATTTGAAAGTCTACCAATTCCTCCTACAATAGCTTTTTCTAGGGTTCCCCCTAGAGGCTCCATTGGTATTGACATTTCCAAAATTCTTAAGAGGAGACTTCCAATTCCTTTTTCTATCCATATTTCAATTTCTCACATTCTCTTTAAGCTAGTTGCCCTTCAAAAAGTTAATATTCAATATTGACATCATTTGATCCCATATTTGGTGGGAGTTTTGGGGGTGTTTAAGGAGCTATTAGACTGATTCAACTAAGTTGGTAATGGTCTTTTACCAAATATAGTGAATGTGCTTCCTTTCTTGATTAAAAATTTGGTTGTTTCTTTCCTTCCATATGTTCCAAGGTAGAATAGTAGAACCCACCCAAACTAGCTTCCTAATAAAATAACCAACACCCTTCTGATTAGACCAATCCTTCAAAAGTTGTTTAAAAGTAAAAAATTTAGACCATTGTAAGCCAAGTAAGATGGTTATTCTCCTCCATAGCTTAGAGGCTAAGGTACACTCAATAAAAATATGGCTAAGAGCTTCCAAATTCTCTCCATACATTTTACATATAAATGAGCCATGAAAACCATGTTTAATAAGATGCTCACTAGTAAGCACCCTACGATGCAATACAATCCATGTAAATAACCTCATCTTAGGCCAAATATTTTGAGCCCATAATTGAGTTAAAATATCATATGATTGGTTGGGATTATTATGGCATAAGGTCAAATAACTTTCTGAAACTAAAGAAAACAAAGTGGCTAATGCGTTAGCAAACTTTGGGTTGATGTTGGAGTCCTTTATGATGTGGCACCAAGATTTCCCCCAATGCATATTAAAATTTTGTCACAAGAATGAGGCCACAACTTATGAGTAGTGCCTTACTTTCTATGAGTTATTTGAGCCACCGTTTCTATATCATGAATGGATGAGGTTGTATAAATAAGTGCCACCACTCCCATTGGGCTAGTTTTTTTAGCCCATCTCTATTGACTTGGTACCTATCTTCGAGCCAAGGACACATGAACCAGATTTTCAAGGTTCACATTCCAAGAAGCCATTATTTTCCATATTGATACTGTAATGACCACAAAATCAAGTGTGGGGATTATTGTTTTAAGACAAAAAATAAGCACAACATTAATACCAGCAGTATTAAAGGCTTTCATCCCAACGCTTGTGCATCAAGAGTCATCGTTCATTAGAAAGGAGCAACCAATCCAGGGGCCAAAATAGAATGTTGTGCAAGGAAAAATGACATAAATTTTGACTCTAATCATAGGTTTATCTATACTTACGAGAGGGATATAATCACCAATAGTGGTGTGATCACCTCTTTGTGCCGAGTTGACACTTCATTTGAGTGTAGTGGCAGAACCATCCAATTTGAGTCCAACATGGACATCAAGATGGCTTGGCGGGTGTGTAGTTTCCACATGTGGAGGAGGAATAAATAGGTGTGTCCTATGGGGCCCTCTATCAGTTCCAAAGACTTTTTCCAGTGAGGTTCCCCATTCTGACCTCCTCCTGATCAAATTTGTAGCATGAATATCTATTAAAATATATATTTCTAACCCATATTGGGTCCCCTTTAATATATCTTGCATAAAATATTGAGCATAAACCACATAAATATTGGTTGCTAGGGCCTGAAAGCCCTAAAAAGTAACCTCTAGAGCCGCTCAGACTTAACATAGATGAAACCCTCATCCAATCACTCACTTTAAAAAAATTAAGTTTAAAAACAATTTATATTATTATATTGTTTGTTACAACAAATTTTTAGGTATAACTTGTTAGGTTTATAGGGATAAGTTGTTGAGATCTAGATAACTTGTTAGGATTAGGGATGTTAGGATTATTAGGATTTGGTTTAAATAGCACCACTTGGTTACAAATTTGTAAATTATTATAAATTAGAGCTCAAAAGTACAAAGAGTGCAAACAATGTTACATTCTTCTACATACATAAGAAAATAAAAATAACCTCATATTTGTTTTTCGTAGTAAGATATAGTAGTGACAGGAAAGTAAATACAAATTATGCAATGTGACTGATGGTCATGAATTCCCAATAAAATTAGTATCTTCATAGAATTTTAGTACCGTTCTACCACCTTTGTTATATGTAATAAAATTTGTCTAGGATCTATGGCAATACATGACAATGACGATCTACTATAAAATGCATGTCTATTGTGTGTATATTGAACAAGAGAAAATATTATTAATTAGCTTTCACTTGTTGATTCTTTGGAATTAGCACAATTTAATCATGTAAATAAAATTTTAATTATAAATCATGATCTACATGAGATAATAATTTATAAATCCCTTCTCTATGATATATTATATGATGTTCTACAATAGCACAACTATGTTTGACAACTAGGATTTCATGGTCACTATGTTACTCTTTATACAAGTTGCTAATCCTTTTTGCTTCAAAGAAATATGAAGTGGAATAACTCGCTAAATTAAAAAATTAAGTTATGTTATATTGATCTTGGAACCTTTACATTATTGCATTGCATACAATAGTCTTATTTTTGGAATGATTAAATACTAAATATTTATTAACTAAATTTTTTAAGTATCAACTTGTATAGAGGATGCATGATGCAAATAATTCCAAGATTTTTTTGTTCATTTCTTTTTACAAGGAGATGTAAAAGTATAAAAGGAGCCATATGTCTACATAGAGTTTTCTAATTCATATAATCCTTGCACCATTTTATACAAAATTTAAAGAGTTTTGAAATGAGTGGTCATACAAAAGAATCCAAGTAGTATTAAGGGAAATATGACCATGTGAAGATAATTATCCAGAATAAGGGTAGCATTGGGTAAACATTTTTTGAAAAAAAAATCATCTTTTAGGAGCCATATCTTTGTGAAGGGTTGTTAGATTCTGATCATTCTTGGACCAATTTGTGTAAAATTTGAATAGATTTAAAATGCATAGTCATATGAAGGAATATAAGTAGTATTGAAGGATATACAACCCTATGAAGTTAACCATATAAAATAAGGGCAGTGACAATTTTTCAAGTCATGGAAAATGAAATTGTAGATATCTGTCATCCAATGTAAAAATTATGGGAGGAGCAATGGACGACTAGGAAATCAATGAAGTGATATATTCTATCTAGGCATAGATTTTTTTAGCTAAGTTTCGTTTATCCCTTTATTATATTTAAAGTTTTCATGCATATTGTTGTATATTTATTTTTAAATAATCCAAGTGCTATAGGATATATTAGTAATTTTTAGTAGATATTGAGTTATAATATCCTTTGCATGGACCAATTTATAGCTAAATACATAGATTCATACCTATTATTAAAGGTTATGGAGGACCTCATACATCAACAATATTTGTTGATCAAAGATAAGGTAGTCATTGATAAATTCAATGGTCTTGACCAGGAGCTTTGGCTCTAATAACATATATTGATAGGAGATTCAAGTCTCTAGGAGTGATTCTATCCTTTATTCCTAGCCAAATTTTATTCTAGAGAGAACAAAGATAGAATCCTAAAAGAGGTACCTTAGTTTATGGGAAGAGCAAGACTCTTCCTTACCTGTTGGTATGAAGGCTTTACATCTAAAACATAAATTTATCCCTACTACCAGTTTGGGTCAGGATGTATGGGTTACCTATTGAATTATGCAAAATGGATACCTTCAAGGTAATAGGCAACACTCTAGGAGAGTTCCTTGATATTTTATTAACTACGAAATATAGAGTCGTGGCTATTTATGCCCAAACATTGCTCTTGATTGATATTAATAAACCATTATCAGAATCAATTATTATTAAGTATGGGGATATGTTGTGGATCCAAACCATATATTATAAAAATATATCTTTCAAATGTAGAATATGTCGTTATGTTGGGATTATTGATATATCATACACTAAGAAGAGTCTAATAGAAACATATGTAGAAAAATGCAAGAGAAACTTATAAGTGAATATGAATGAGGATGGATTTACATTTCCAAAAAATAGGTCTAAAAAAATAAAAGTAAATAAATAATGGAGATAAATAAGTAATGATATTAGAAGAAACACCAATTCTTTTGAGGTTTTAACCTATGAATAAAAGGCAGATCAAATATTTGAGGGCATGGTACAATAGGATCAAAATATTAACAAGGAACCATATAATTAGTTTGAACCTAATTTAGGGATTAAAATTCCTACTAAACCTAAGGAATGTGCTTCACCAAAATTTGAAGACTATCTTGAAGTAACATTTACAATTCAAAATGAGTAAAGTGGTATATAAAACATAGTGTTAGATGCTAATACCTCTACAATCAACAAGGAAATACCAAAAATTATGAAGGATAATCCAAAATATTCCTTAGTAGATCCAAGAGGGGTCAAATATAATGAAAATAAAAGTTGTGAAAGAATATTGAGGAATAGAATAATAAGACCTACCCCAAATACTAATGAGGTAAAAATAAAAAACCTTCAAATTATCAGGTTAGTGAGAGGGAAATAAGAACAAACATAGAGAGGAACACAATCTAAATTGGTTGAACTTCTCTTTACCAAACAATAAAATAATATTAGTAATTTGAGGAGGGTCTACCAACCCCTAATAAAAAATGATTAAATCTCATGAAATATAAGTGGTGATAATGCCCCCTCAAAGTAGAGGTGTATTTGTTTAAGTAATAAGCCTGATATTCTTTGTATTCATGAAACTTAAATGATAAAGATACAATTTTCTAAAACTATGAAAGCATTATGGATAAAATATGAATGAGAAGTTGTGAATTTAGGAGTGGAAAGGAGAATTCTAATATATTAAAATCTAGTTAGAACATCATACGAAACCATTCATAAAACTAGGCATTGGATAGCCACATCAGTCACACACTAATTTAAAGATATTTGTTTCATCCTTATCAATGTCTATGGACCTATAACTTAGTCAAGAAAATCAAAAGTATGGGGTGTGATTAAAACCTTTATGAGAAGTAAGGACCAAGAAACCTGATTCTTGATCTAGGAGATTTCAATGACATAACCAAGTTGGATGAAATATTTGGGAGAATTAAGAAAATAACCCAAAGTATGAGATATTTCTTAGTTTTTATTCAAAATAATAATCTATGGGAGGCTATGTTTGAAGAGGACAACTATACATGGACCAACAATAGGATGGGCTGAAACCTAATAGCAAAAAAATAGACGGATGCATAATATTATATCATTATATAAATGGACTTGTGCTAAAATTAATACCTTGAGAAGGATTGGTTCATATCACTGGCCAATGAGAATTACAGTGGTGGTAAGAAAATTTAAAAAAAAAAATTATAATTTAAATATGAGCAAATGTGGGAATACCATCCTTGATTTTTTGATACATTAGCACAAATGTGAAATTCTTCAAGAAATTTTGGGTTGTATAAACTTCCAAAACAAATTAAATCAATGATATCTAGATGATAAAATGGAGCAAGAACACTTTTGGAAATATTTTTGAGAAGAAATACGACCTAAAATATAAACTTTAAAATTTCTAAAAAGGTGAACACAATAACCTAAGATTAGAGGAAATGGAGTTGCTTAGTGAATATCATGATATTTTGAGTAAGGAGGAGAAATTTTGGATATTAAAATCAAGACACAATGTTGGAGAATATTACATTATTTGGTACATACCTATATACCTGCTTGGTACAATCTTGTAAATATTAGATTATGGTTGTGTCTTATATTAGTGTGTGAGTAAATTTTTTATGTAATTTAATAATGTGTAGGAAATACACAAGTTTCATGTGAGCAAGTGTGCAAGTGTTATGTATGTATGTATGCATAAGTATCTTATATGTAAAGTATGCACAAGTGTTCTTATATTAGAGTGTGTAATTTGAAGAGTCATATCCAACTGTGCATACAAGATAGAGTCATGTGTATGCAATATTCAAGTAGATAAGCCAAGATTCATGAGACTTGGCATAAGGAAAGGAAGATCCAAGTAACAAAAGAGTCATCCTACAATGGCTATATATTACTACATCTCCTACATCACCTACATAGTCTATATTGTCTACATTGTCTACATAGTGAGCATAGAAAGCATTGTTATTGTATGAGATTTTTATGATACATTTGTAAGAGAAAGAGGAGTAATAAATATTGCATACATTTGAGCAACTAATATTGTAAGTTGTGCTACATGCTTTGTACATGTATGATTCATGCTATTGCATTCGTATTGTTGTTAATTAATTAACTTTAGTTGATATATTGTTAGTCTTTATTTACATATCAGTTGGCTCATATTATTCTGGTTACATAATTATATTTATCTTACTATATTACGGCTATCATTATATTTGATCCTATAATATTTACATTAATATCAAGGCTTCAAACACCATACCTTCTTCCATTTTCCTTATCTCTTCAACCTTAATTTTGAAGTTAGTGAGTTCTTGTAGAAAATTTGCTTTTGATTTCTCATCTTCTTGAGATTGAACCCTTAATCCTAAGTTCTCCCTTTTAATTCTTTGAGATCAAAAATAAGTCTTTCATATTATAGGTCTTTTACCTTTGACTGTTCAACCATACCTTTTTCAACTTTCCTTGCCTCTTAAACCTTATATTTTAAGTCCAAAGAGATCTTGTAGAAGCTTTGTATTACATTTATCATCCTCTTGTATTTGAGCCTTTAATTATAAGTTCTCATTTTTCAACTTAACAAGTTCCTTAAGAGTAGTTTTCTCCTTCTCTTTTTATAAATTTCTCTCTTTTATTTGGTCTTCAATAGGAGTATTTTCTTCTATTACTGAAAGTAGAGTTTCTTCTTCATACCTATTTTGATTGTCCTTGTTATCATTTTCTGAACCAACCTCTAGGATTTCAGTTTCGAGAGTATCATCTTCATCTTCATCGCTACTAAACCCATTGCAATAACCTGCATCATGACCGAGTTGACCACAAAAAAAACATTCTTCACCTTCTTATGGACAATAAGCTGCATGGTGACCTGTATTCCTACATCTAGTATAAATCTTTATCAATACGATATTTTCTCCACTACTTGATTCATCTCTTGAATCTATTTCCATTTTTCCTCTCAAAAAAAAATATCAAATTCATATTCCTTTTCTTTCATGACCATGTGTGTTCTTTTCTTCTTGTGTCTCATGGTTTTGCCTTTGCCCCTTTTTGCCATTTTTGTTCTTGTAGGATCTTACTTCAAGTTGTTAAACCTTTTCTAAAGGAACCAACTCTGATACCAATTGAAGAACACAAGCTTATATTGAGAGGGGAGGGTGAACAGTATAAGGCCACTTTTTAATTTTATTTCTCAAATAGTATTATCCAATATAATAAATGGCAATATTAATAGCAATAATTAAAGAAATGCATAAATCATCACACACAATAGAGACACCAATTTAATGTGGTTCACCCAATGTGGGCTACTCCATGAAAAAAATATTTCACTAATATTTTCTCAAAAAATATCTTTGGGAATACTTCCCTATTACAATGTTTATGGACCTCTATCCAAAGGATACACCAATCCCCTAATCAAGTTTTTGGATCTCTATCCATAGAAGAACACCTTTCTCCTTAGCTCTTACTGGTGATCTTCTAGAAGAACTAATACCCCCACTACTCTGGCTAATGAATATCTATCCATTGAATACGTCTATCCTCACTACCCTGGCTAATTGATATATATCCATTGGATATTGTCATCCTCTATACTATGTCACATTCAAAGCTCTATTTCAAATTTGCACTAAACATAATCCTTCGATCCAGTACAAATCTACTTTGTCTCTGTCTCTAGTCTGGCACAAACCTATCCTCAAATCTACACCAAAATTTGTCCTCAAATATGTACTAAACACAGTCCTTCAATCTAGCACAAATCTATCCTCAATATATTTCCTCTGATCTGTACTAAACACAGTCCTTCAATCTAGCAGAAATTTATCCTCAATCTATGTCCCTTGATTTGCACTAAACACAGTCCTTCGGTCTAGCATAAATCCATCCTCAATCTCTATCCTCAAGCCTTAACATAAAGCTTGAATCAATCTCAAATAAACTATGTTATATCTGCCACAAACCTTAACTCAAGGTTTGAACAAATTGATCAAATCTGCTCACAAGTCTTCTCAAAGACTTATCTCAAATCTGCCTTGTAAGCTTCCATAAAAGCTCACACTTAATCTATCCACAAGTCCTCTCAAGAACTTGTCCAATCTGCTCTAAACAAGTCCTTACTAGAAATTTTCCAAATATGCTCAATAAGTCCTCACTATAACTTATCCAATTCTGCTCTCAATCTATATTGTAAGCTTCTACAAAAGCTTACACAAAACTATCCACAAGTCTTCTCAAATACTTGCCTCAAACATACACAACAAGTCCACACTAGAACTTGTCCAATCTTGTAGAAACATAAGGAGAATTGTTAGACTCAATATGCTTCACATTCATCACAATGCTTAATTAATTTCAAGCATTCATTTAGAAACATATGGAGAATTGTAAGAAACTCAATATGCTCCACATTCACCTCAATGCTCAATAACTTTCAATTACTCTTTTAGAAACATATAGATAATTGTTAAGGACTCAGTATGCTTCACATTCACCTCAATGCTCAATCACTTTCAATCACTCTTTTAGAAACATATAGAGAATTGTTAGAGATTCAATATGCTTCATACTCACAAACTCTCTCACTTTTATCATAGAAACATATAGAGAATTATTAGAGACTCAATATATTTCACACTCATCAACACTCAACCTCTTTCTCAATTCAATTCATAATATAAAATAATTTATTTCATAGAACTTGAACAATTCACTTTAGCACATTCACTTTACTAGGCTCAATCAACTCTACTCAACCAATCACTCAATGAAATAATCCTTGCTCACAAAATCTAGTCCAAGTATATGAATATTCGGTCAAATATTTCCAACAATGCTTATAAACCAATCTCACATAACAATGATACTCATGTTATTTGCAAATCCTAGTTCAAGTTCTTCACTCAACTTAATCACTTCAACAACAATGCTTATAAAACAAGGTTTTATCAACAAATCTCAATTCCATAAAACCTTGAAGCATTAATTAAAAACACACTCAACAATGCTTAACCAAACAATAATTTTCACTCCAACTTTTCATTCACAACTTTCAACAATCAATCACTAGGAAGAATATGTCCATATCTTTTGTTGCTTGTAAAGGTGCTTTTAGAAAAACTTGTCTTAATCACAATTTCCTTATTTCCAATTCCAATGGTTAGACACAACAATATCACTTCAACACTTTCTCAAAAATATTACTTAGACACAAAATAATCACAACTCAATTTATGCCTTATTACTTCCTTTTAAAAATAACACTCATCATACCATACATGAAAAATAATTTCTTTGATACACCTTATAAACTCCAACTTAAAATAATATCCAACACTTCACAAACACATTACAAATATTTCCAACCATTAAAGTAAATGAAATAAAAAAATAATAATTTGCATAAACCTTATAACTCCCCATGCAACCTTATAAACCAAATATAATTCAAAAATGAATTTTTTATTTTTCCTTTCGAAATTTCCAATGCTTAAATTCCAATGCATACCTTGCTTTCCCCAAAAAGGGGTTTCATCGTGATTTGATCTGCCATATCCCTAAGGCCTAAGTGCCTTAGCACTTGGGAGCCCATCGCATGGGCTATAGTCCCCACGTGAAGGAAAAAGCACTTCCTCGACCTTATGCCTCATGTGCCTTTTGACTTCTTCAAAGTTCACTAGTCTATCCACTTGGTTGTAGCACGTGTCATAAGCAATTCACATTAACTTTCGAACGAAGGCATGGTAAGTTCTAAGGTGGGTGGATCCCCATTTTTATACATGATTTGATTTTTCTCGCATGTCAATGCTTTTAGTAATTTGAATTATGATTTTAATAACCCAACTTTGGGTTAAAACATTAATATAAATTAACTTTATAATTAATATTAAAACTAATTAATAATTAATTTACATAACTTAGGTTAAGTAAATTAAATTATAAATTAATTTATAATAAAAATTATATTAATTAATTTATAATTAATCTAAAACCTCCTTTTTTAATATTATAAAAATATTATAATATTATTTACTTGGGCATCTTATTTTGCACTTTGGTCCACATCTGATCTCTTGAAATCGGGCTATCCTTTGCACATATTGGAGAACCTGAAACTGATGCTGTCACTAACTAGTGCTAAAAGCTTGACATCAATTACCACTCACTCTTGATATCAATGACAACTTAGCTACTCAAAATATCCAACACTACATGTGGGTTTTTTTGTTAGGCCATTAGTACTTGCATAATCTATTCTTGGATTCATCATATTTATGTCTTGGATGAAGAGCTCAGTTTGTAAATTGCTTACATTTGTTTTCTAGCACTCAATCACCTTAAAGCTTTTAAAATTTCTCTAAATTAAAAAAAAAAACCATTGATATGGTTATTTTAGTTTTTGGAATCATTTTTATTGTTTATGGCACATATTGCACACGTCCTTTCAAAAAAACTTTTGGAAACTTGGTAAATAAATCAAAACCATATTTCTAATCAATTTTGGTTGTATATGTATTGCAATCTAAGGTATAGACTATGCTTTGAACTCGACCAAGAGGGATACAAAAAAAAATAGCAGGGTCCATGACTATTAAGAGAGGTTGATATTTTGTAAATCTTGTGGTAATTGTTTATTTTACATTTTGTAAATCTTGTGGATTTTTCTATACCCATATGTAATAACTTGTAAAAGGGCCAAAATTTCCATAGTAAGAGCTAGAACTTGAGTGACACTTTTCTCGGTTCCTCTATATATTATGGAGGTCGTGATCTGTGTTGTGATCCTGCAGCTACAAAAATAGAAGGCTTGCATGGAGTCAGTAAAATGACTTACCTATGTTTAATAATATGCCTAATTACTATGGAATAATTTGCATCACCGAGCACAATAACTTTAGACTAATTTTTTGTGTTTCTTTTTCAATAGTTGAAAAAGGATAATCAAGATGATGACACAAATAACTTCAACTTGACAAGTGCTTCTAGAGGCAACTTGTGGTAAGGTAAGATTTGTGGTTTATCTGTGTTTAAATTTTATACCATAAAATTAGGTACCCCTTCTAATTCAAGTTTAGATTTTTTTGTTACATGATCACTATACTATTAGACCTTCAAATCAAAATAACTTTCTTGATGCAGTAAATAAAGGTATATAAACCTGTTTGACATGCTTGTGTTTCATCTATTCCATGTTCTATTTATCATATGGTTGTATCTATTTTTCTCCTGTGTGCCATGTTCAATAATTAGATATTTGTTGTAGATTTCATATTTTGAATTTGTTACTATTTAACCTCATGTAATGTGATGACACATGCTCGATTGTTATCTCCTTGAAGTACAAGTTCACATGTAATACATTATTATTATTATTATTAGGTAGATATAATAAGAATTACTAGTTGCAATCATAAGTATAATGGTTCAACAAGTGGTCAAACCATCACCATAAACTAAATGCTATCTTGTGTAATTGAATTAATCTATTTTTTTTGTAATGTGAGGAGCAAATTGTGTGCTTCAAATCTGCAGTTTTTTTTAAAGAGCTAACAAAAAATGTATGTTCTATCAATAAATTTTTGTAGATAGACTATGTTATGCTATGTAAATAATCTAATAATATGGCCATTTCAAAGACCATTCTGTATATGTTCTTATGGATATTTTTTGCATCCTAAGTTCAATGCTCTCAATATGTATGCTTAAGATTATCCTGTATTGGTTTATCTTATGGGTAAATTCTTCTCACTAATATAGAATATACAAGCAGACATAATTTGAGACGTGACTTCCTTTTTATTGAATTTAGTATGAGATATATGGAGCTAAATGACATAGTTTAGACATGAGAATGCCAGCTTTGGATGATATATTTTTGAATAGACAAGAGATGAGTAAATATTTTTGTTTCAATCGATAATAAAATTTTATTTTACAATCACAAATGCCATATGTAATCAAAAAAAAATTATCAGTGCAAAGTTCCTCATTAATTGAAGATCTTGGCTCATAAAAGAGAGGTTGATATCTATCTATAATGAACAATATATGTGTCTTAATATTGATTTCAGTTTGTCTCTCTCCATGAGATGTGTCTTGGTATATTGTTAAGCACTTAATTTTTTTGTTTTGGTATTGTAAGTATTTTTGTTTTTAACACAAATACACAGATACATACGCGTATGGAATTCAAAATCTTAACAAAGCCGACGTAATTTTCATATTTGATAAATGTTCCTATCTATTTATTATATTATATTTGCAAAATTCAAAATCAAAATATTCATTGTCACTTTTTTTATATATATATTTTAAAAAATCACCCTAAGAGGGTGGTTTTCAAGCACCCTCTTAGGGATTTTTTATACATTTTTTTAAATATACCCTATGAGGGTAGTTTTAAATCATCCTCTTACATCACCCTAATATGGTGGTTTAAAACCATCCTCTTAGGTCACCCTTAGACGGTGGTTTAAAACTGTCCTCTTAGGTCACCCTAATAGGGTGGTTTAAAATCCCTAAGAGGGTGGTTTTTTGAGACAGTTTTTAGCCATTGTCATATGAGTGTAGGTTTTTTACTATACTCTCATAGAATTTTTCTGAATAACCACCCTTAAAGTTCTTTGAGAGTGCTTACAAACCATCGTTAAGGCCCTTTTTTGGTGTAGTGGAAAATTTGTGAAGACTAGGATTCAACATAGATTTCTTTCTACTAGTTTTGAGAATAACTAGTGAATTTTATTGATTTTAGAATTTTGGAAATTTGAATGTATTTGGTTGCTACTGTCTAAGTTTTTTTTGCAAAAAATTATTTTTGAGAAGTTGAGATGCTTCCTACAGTAGATAGAGAAGAATTTCATCTTAAATTGACTGAAATTCTGTGCTTTCCTCATGCAGGGATTAGTTTTGAGTTGTAGTAAAAGAGTAGACATTACAGATTAAGGATGTCCAAGAAAGAGGTATCATTTAATATTGAATACTATTTACATTGAATATTGAGGATACCCACATAGGAGGTCCCCATAGAAGATTGAATATTTAAGATAAAGGAGAACCAAGAAAAGGTCCTATTGTTGATTTGAGAAGCAACAAAATTGGATATCTAAGAAAGATATCTCATTGTAGAATTTCCATTGTTGGAAGATTAGAGAGACCAAGGAAAGGTTTCATTGAAGTTTTGAGAAGAATAATTGAGTATTTTATGAATTAGAAGACCTAATGGAAGAGGTCTCAAGAGAATTTTAAAAATAAAAAGAAGGCTAGAGAAAGCCTCATTGTAAAGTTGAATAAGTGGCCATTGGAGGAGATTTGAAGAAATATTGAGGTAGAATATTGCAAGTAGGAGAAGCTTCTAAAAAGAAGATTTTGGGATAATTGTTGCCATTTGAAAACAAGCCCAAAATTAAGAAGTATTTGACAAGAAGTTTGCCAAATTTTGGAAAGAGTTTTTGAATATCTCAATATATTCAGATTCTTGAGGAAGAGGTTAGTGAAAGAGGCCAAATTTTGAGTCAAAATTTGAGAATAATATTGAAGAGGCCACCATATTTGAAATTTTTGAAGACAACCTTAAAGGATTTGAAGGTTGATTTACAAAGAAGGAGGTTGCTGATTTTTGAAGTAGAAGCTGGATCACAAGATAACAAATTGAAGAAGATATAGAGTTGTTTTTTGGAGAAGATTTGGGCAGATTTTGAAGAGCCCTTGAATAGTAAATTGAAGGAAGGCTTGAAAACAAAATAAGAAAGCAATGTTATGGATATAGGGAAGATTCTTGGACAGCAATATAAGAAGAAGAAATCAGAATTTGGAAGTAATAATTTGAAGAGATTTGAGCTACAAATTTGAGTAGCATTCAGAAAACACTAATAGGTGCAAATTTAAGAGTTCAAGAGAACCAATTTGTAGGATAATTGAAGCCACAAAAATCATATTTTTGGATAGCATTAGAAGGATAAGAGAGAGATGCATTTTGGAGAACTTCAAGGCAGATTTGAGAGAGTTTTTAGACAGCAAAAAAGTTGATATTTGGGAAGCAATTAGAGTTCCAAAATTGATAAGTTTATAGGATCAAAGTGAAAGGAAGTGAAGATGCAAAATTTACAAGTTCAAGATAGCAAAAGGGTGAATCAAATCACCAAGGAGATTAGCTACAAAAGGAGGCTAAAAAGGTGTGCGATATTGGTGCTACAAAAGTTTATTATTCAAGTAGTAAAACTAGTATACATTAATTATTTGATAACACCATATTAACTTTATTAAATTCTAAAAAATAATGTTTAAATAGAGAGTATTAAAGCAAAATAAGGTGATAGAATTTGTGTCCTAAAATATACAAAATAAAACAAAAAATATCTAAGTTAGAGCTTACTTGAAAAGGAGAAATATGGAGGAAACAATATTAGTATTAAATGTTGTTTTTACAAGCTTATAAAAGTGTATACTTATTGAAGTAAAAATAAACTGAACAAGGGCAAATTTACTAAGCAAATAAAAGACCAAATACAAGATCAAAATAGAGCAAATTTTAGAGTGTCTAAAGACACCAAAGGAACCACCATGAAAGAAAATGAGGAGCCATTGATTTGGATAATTAAAAGCACCAATGAGTTGGAAGAGCCACCACAAATCAAGGAGGATCCACCACAGCTTAAGCAAGAGCCACCACCTCTCAAGCAAGAGCTGCCACCAAAAAAATGAAAGGAATCCACCAAGTGTTAGCTTTTATGGATGTATATTTAAGGAAATGCAACCACAAGATGTGAAATAAGTAATCTATGATAAGTATATGATAATGAAACTATAATATGTAGGAACATAATAATATAAACTTTTGCAATAATTTAGTAATATTCCATTAATGAAATATCACAAAAATAGTACAATGCAATATCATAGAGGACTTAAACACTCCAAAATTTTCAATGAAGAACTACATTGTACCTAATCACTACTCACTATAGTAACATTGTATCTCTTTACTCTCTCCTTTCTTCCACTACATAAAGGCATATATATGGGAATATATGTGCCTTGGCCTTTACTCTACCTATGACTCTTAATATACCTTATCCTATGACTCATGTACATGTGGACTACATGCACATTTACATCATCATTCTAACACTTGTGAATTTATAATGTTGTATGAAGTAACTCAAAATTTACTCTAAATTAAACTCGTACTCTAGTTATGTACCCAAGGTGGTACATTAGCATGTACCCAATAATGTAATATACACTAAAAACCCTCGGTATTACATTATTTGGGTATTGAAAACTTTAGTCTTCAATATGGATCTTCATCCTTCAGATGTTATTTAACTCGATCTGGTTTAGTCTTCAATTTATTCTTGGAGCTAATGACTCTCTTTTGCTTTCTCCAATATGCTACCTTCCTGTATATTTGCTCAAAATAATGGTTAGTATATTTCAATATTTTTGGCTTAAAGATTACAAGTTTCTTGAGCTCTTTCATATTCATCAAATTTTTGTATAAGAATTTTCTTTTTTCTTTGTTCCTAGAATCATATTATCCTTTGTTTTCCTATCTAGAAAATTTTGCTTCATCACTTCCATTCTTTGATTCTTGTGTATGAATATGGAAGGTAAATTTGGATCACAATTGATCCATTTTTCTTTTCCATTCCTTGTAATTTGTTTCTCATAAAATCCATTAGTGTTGTCTTGAACAACAATATCTTGTGTGAACCCAAATAAATCTAGAGCATATGTACCATTATTAATAGGTCCTATAGCTTCTATTTCATACTTGAATTATACTATCTCTCTTTAGTTTGATTACTAAAATGAGGTTTGTAATTAGCCCTTTCAAATGAAAAATATTTGTGACTTCAAGGTGATCAAACCATTGTGGATTTCTTGTTATATGTTTACTTGTTCCTATATCCATAATTGCTTTAGCTTTGAAGGTTCTAATCCTTTGAGGTTGACTTCCTTATGGCTCCCTAGTTTCAAGTATATGTTCAAATTTGCTAAGAACTTTCCAATTTAGCAAGTTTTGTAAAGTGCTTCTATCTAGAAAGTGTTTGAATGCACTATGAAACTTGATAGTATGCTCAAATTTCTTAATTTAAGTTGAATTCCTTTTATCTCCCTAATGTTTAACTTCACTTTCTTGCCTTATGTCTCCATATTGATTAGTAAGTACAAAGCTAAATATAAATAGCGATGCACCTTCAAGTTTTAATAAGGTTCTTTTCCTTCAAGACCTTTTAGTTGGTTTAATGTCTCAAAAATATAATGTAAGAGACTAATATAAAATGCTATTTCTAAATTCTAATCAATTAATGATTTTTCTCCTTTAACCTTCCCTTTTCAATGGTTTAATTTTTCTAAATTCCAATGGACTAAATTTTTGTGTAGTACTCCTTATATCTCCCTATTTTGGAACTTTAGAAAATAGTAATATTTGCAAAATATTATTTTAATTATCCAAGGTAGAAACCTTTATATCTCCTAAATTAAATTTTTGCAAATATTGTAATGTTTAAACCTCAAGCAATTTATAATATCTTCTAGGATATACTCCCTTTGCTAAAATTGTTTTCTTACTTCCCTAAGGTTGATATTTCAATTAATTAATAAATAGTTCTCAATATTGTATTAGACAACTTATAACTCCATAAAGAAAATATTAATTAGGTAAAATTATACCTTACTTGCAATATGTATGCACTAATTGGCTCCGATCTCTGATGTATGATAATATTTCTTTTTTTATGCATCTTGTACTATATCAACTCCTCTTTGAATATTCATTCATTATTCACTATAATTATGCAAGTACTGGTTGGCATGCTCAAAATGAGTGTTGTATTCTATCTATCCTCATTTAATGTTAGCAATAGATTGGTATCTTCAACTTTATCATTTCAAAACCCCAAGGTCCAATGAATACACTCACTACCTGCAAATTTGCAATGATCATGTTTGGGTTGAAGAATGTGTGTCCACCTCTCATTGTGTATAATATATATCAACGAATATTATCAAGAACCTTCTTCTACTCCTTAATGGTGCTTTGTCTCCCTTATTTAATGCTTGATTCTGCACTTTTTTTTGCCTACATTCTCCTTTGATATTGGGTACTTAAATAACTTGAATGTTCTTTGAAATTTTATACAAGTGGTGCCTTGAAAGTTACATTTTTTATGGGCATTAGTTTAGATTATTTTAAAATTCATTTTTACCTGATGATGATTATACCTTATAACCTCCAAGTGATGTTTTTCAATACCCAAAAATAGGTTTTACTTTTTCTTTGAGAGCTTGTATATGGGCATCTTGTTTGAATGTGTCAATTGGCATAATATTCCAAGGCTATAAATTACAAGTGGTGATCCAATTTCATGCATGTAAGACTCCCTTCAATGTCTCTTATTCCTTGTATACTTCTTTCTAGTGGACGTCCTTTGAGTCTTGTCTTCAACATTTTCTTTCCAAGTGAATGGTGATGTTGTGAGGTTGGCTCCAACTATGGTGATTCAAGAGCACTACAATGGTGGTTCTATGGCACTCTAATTGTGGATTTAGGTGCTTCATGTTAGATTATGGTTCATCCAAGCTATAGCTTGGGTAATTACCCTTTAATTTCACTTTGTAACTTGATTTTTTATACTTGCAATATGTTGCCCTTAGTGTTATCTTCTCTACATCGATATGCAATAGATGATGATATCCTTATGTAGGTCTTGTTTTTGTAGGTTAATGTTGCTATAGGAACTATATTTGGTGATAGATATGGTATATTTAAACACCTTAAAACTTTACTAATGTAAGCCCTTCATTGTCTCTCTTCCTTATCTTAAACTCTACTCCTTTACTTTGTTGAAATTTTTGCTTTGTAGATGTGCTTTGCAAGCTATTGTAGTGTCTTTGAGACACTCTAGTTTTATCCCATTTTCTACATAGGACAAGAAGTGTCACAACCCATTTTTCCCTATCTTAATTTTTTTTGTAGGAAAGTCTTAGTTACAAGGTAAACCCCCACCTTAATTCTTAAACTTACTCGAGGCACACCCATCCCTACATCATGCATATGTCTAGATACATATATGTATTAGGTGCAAATTTGTAGTTCACAAGTTATCCCTCTTGTTGGCCACTCAAGCTAACTTGTCTTTCCTTTCATTATGTCAAAATAAGCACTCTATAAGAACACCATTTACTTCTCATGTCTATCTGAGAAGGGTTAGAGTGTATAATACCTGACTATCCCTCTCATCTAAAATATGAGCTAATTAGTACTTTATTTACCTCAACATTTCCTTTTAGTGTAACCTCCCTAGCTTGTTAGGACAAGACACTATCATCTACTAAGGGTCAAGATGAGTAATCGACTTCCTATCTAAACTCGCTCATCAAATTCCTTTATGATAAGTGTGAACAAACCATTTGTCTCTTTATAAGTTGAGAACTCTCAACTTGCTACCCAAAGCATACCCATCAAACCCGTTTATGATGTGTAGAATGTTTGCCTATTCAACCTTATAATCAACTATTTAAACACTTGTCACCACAAGATTTAATCCTCTTTAAACTAAATCATTATCATTTCTACCTTTAACTCTTTTAAAAATAAGAGCATAATTAAATTGTTCACATCCCTTTAAGTAACTTAGTTCACTCCATTTATCCATCAATATAAGGTTTTGGTTATCAAACACATTAAATTCCTTAGCACAACTAATACATAAGTTAGGACATTCTTAAACTTCCCATGGAATATATTTTACCAAGAACATAACAAATCCATTTCCTCTACTACCCTTATATATTGATCAACTCATTAAGAAACTTGCAAAGAAATCCATATCTAATGTAATTAATAAATCAACATTTAAATCAAGTATAACCACACAAACCATAATCAATGCATGATTTATCCTAGGAGAAACCCCATGGGGAAACCCAACCTCAAACATTCCATCATTATTTTATTAATCAATATATTTCTTACATTGCAAATGGACAACCCATATTGTTCGAAAAAATTAGCTAAAATAATTCCTATCATAACCTTCAAGTTCCCCTTTATGAGTTAATCCATCATCCCATAAAGACATTGTGGTACCTACATCTTGGAAGCCCTGTTCCTATATCTAAAATATGCTATCATAACAAACTTGAGTTACATAGATCCCACTCGACAAGAACCAAAAGCAAAATGAGAACTCTTACATCCCACCCTAGCATTACCACTTGGCTAGAACTTATAAATTAATTAAAAGTACACCAACAACAATGTTTGATTGGATATTGTCCTTCAAGTAAGACCAATATGGCGTTATCCAGTTAGGGATCCTTAATATAACATAGGAAAAGTTATTTCTCCAACTGTGACAGCCATAACATATGCTCTCTTAACCAACCAACCAAAAAAAAAAATCATAACTAAAATATGTTTCATTAAATCATTTATGCTCTCAAATCATGAAGAGTCTGGAATGCAACTCTATTTCTTACATTCATCTATGTTGTTCAACATAAAGAACCAGAAACACATATAACCATTTCATAATATCATAAATGCTATCTACCATATAGAAATATGGGCATATATCCATTCCTAAAATTCATTTGTGCCATCCACATAGTGAAACTGAATATATATATATATAACCAAAACACATAATCATTAATGTTTCTCTAACATATAGAAATATGGCATATATCCATTCCTAAAATTTATTTGTGCCATCCACATAATGAAACCAAATATAAAACCATTTCACACATTCTTTTATGTTGTTTAATCATTTAGAAATCTAGAATGCATATCCACTACCTACAAAACTTTCCAGTATACTAAGTTCTCAAGTAATGTATGGCCATATCATAGATTTCCTTCCAAAGCATATAATGTATTCTAAAATTTAAGAATGAAGGACTCAACCAATGTATAGCAGTAGAATTGCTCTCCAAAGGTAATTGGTGACCAAAAAGGCATTCGATAAGACATAGGGAACTACATCCATATTTGAGAGGAATTACTAAATTAATTGGATTGTGCCCAACAGTAGAGGTACTTCACATATTTACTTCCCACCTCTACATACTCATAAAAACTTCCACTTATAGCTTCTAAAACATTTCCTAGGAAATATATTTTGGCAATAAAGTTAACTCTACACAACATCTATATTGTTTAGACGTATAAGAGTAACATTCTCCAAACTCACAAGAACAACAATAGAAACACATGCAAGGTTACAGGATGAGTAGCTCACACAAACAACTCCTCATTAACATCTAGCATAATGACCAGATGAACTAACTGCTACACCTCACGATGAGTCTTGACAAGAATAAAGCATATCAACAACTTATTAGTTTGATCGAGCTAACTCCAAGGTTTCTTTCCTAACAAATAAGGTATCTCTTAGGTCAAGTGCACACCATTTGCTGGAATAGCGAGTGCAATGAAGGGTAAAACTACCCCTATTATAAATATTATCACCCTTAAATAAATCTTTAAATATACTTTATCAATCTTAATAATTAAGTCAAGATAATATTTTAATAAAAACATGCATACATGCAATTGATGAGACGATTGTAGTGAACCAGTCCTTTACTCGACATCACTTAACTCTTCACATAAAACATCTGCAAATCTCCTTTCTCCTTTGTGCGCTCTCCAAGAACCAACAACAACCCAACTCTTCTCCCTTGCTTTCCTTTTTGGGCATCAAGAACGAAACCACCATGCCTGCACTACTCCACTACTTCATCACCTTGCATTTCGGAAATCTCAACGTGGGCTCCCAACTGGAAAACAACATCAAGTTCTCACCCCTTGCTCCCACATCTCCACTAGTTTTTGAGTCTTCCAACTTAGCAACATATATATTTTCTTTTAATTAAACATTACTTTAATAAAAGGAAAGAGCCAACCAAAAAGAGATATAGTATTACAATAAAATAATGGAAGCAACTTCATTAATCATGCTTTACCAAAATTCCCCTTCATTCTCTTTTTAGAAGAGATAAAATTTAAGAACATAATAAGACTTATAACATAACCACTAAATTTTGTGATCAATAATCATGCAAGCAAATTTGATCTATTTTCTTATGTGTAAATTATGCTTAATCACTTATGTGAAAAGAGAGCATCTATTTGGCTGCTCTTCTACCAAGAATATACCCTTTAATAAGATAACTCAATCCTACATCAATACAAATCTATTAGCAACATAATACTTTATCATTAAAACCCATATTTACAGAAATTGAACATCAATTTGTCAATCATTCCTTTGGTTAGAAAAAGGTATATAGTTGCAATAAAATATCCATCATGCATAACCTAACATAAATCCCACCAAAATAAGTCTACCAAGAGAGGGTCATGACATCCTCCCCTCCATAGGCTTAACACAATCCTCTATGTATTATCATAGTTCTTAGACAATAATCATCATTCAAATTACATTTTCAAAAAAAAAAAAAAATGGTTTTACATGTCTACTAGATTTTCCCAAGTAGTATTTCTTTTTTAATAGTGATCCCATTGGACCTTGAATTGCTCCAAAGTTTCTTTTCTCATAAATCTGGATCTAAACCCAAGGATACTTATTTGTAGAACCTTTATGGCCTTTGTATTTACCATCTACAAATTAGAAAATTCCCACACGTGATCAAGATTAGCAATGTACTTTATAAGCAAATAAATGTTAAAAGTGTCATGCATCTTGGACAGACTAGGTGGTAAGGCAAGTCAATAAGCCACATGACTAATATTTTTTGTGATTTCAAAGGTTCCAACAAATAAGGGTCTAGTTTTGTGGAATTAATAGTGCTCCTCATCGATCTCACCCTTAAAAACACTATCACCAACAACAAAATCATGTGGTGATCTCTTTAGATCAATATAATTCTTTTGTCGATCCATGACTTTTTCCAATAATTCCTTGATTATCCTTAACTGATATTCCATCTCTTTGAACAAGTATATACCAAGTACAATATGATATTATGGATTATCCCATGACAATGGTGTCCTACACCTCCTTCCATAAAGTGCTTCAAAAGGAGCCATACCTAAAGTTGAATGGTAACCATTATTGTAGGTGAACTCCACCAGATGTAATAAATCCTCCTATTGTGGCTGCTCCACAACATACCCCAAATTGGGGACCCACCTTTTTTGCATGTTTTCCAAGAAGACCGAAGTGGCCCATATGCTAAAGATCAAAGAAAAAGCAAAACACCACAAGGAGAAAAAGTGTCACGATATCGCGACATGTTGCATTTTCACAGTCCAAAGCAAAGGAGAGAGCAAGGAGTAAAAAGTGTCGCGATATCACGACATGTTGCATGGTCACGGCCAAAATAGAAAAATGGTTGCCATATCACGACATGTTGCATCATCGCGGCCAAAGAAGGAAAAAGTGTCACGATATTGCGACATGTTGCATTGTCGTCGCCAAAAGGAAAAAAATGTCGTGATATCACGACATGTTGCATCGTCGCGGCCAAAGGAGAAAAAGTGTCGCGATATCGTGACATGTTGCATCATCATGGCAAAAAGAGAAAAAGTGTCACGATATCGTGACATGTTACATTTTTGCGGCCAAAAGAGAAGAAAGAAAAAGGGTCTCGATATCGCAACATGTTGCATTTTTGTTATTCAAAAGGGACAGGCAAGTAGAGAAACAAGAAGTGTCGCAATTTCACGACATGTCCGATTTTTGCAAAAGGGAACAGACCTTCATAGTGACGTGGACATAAGGACAAAATCCAGTAAATAAGACAAAATGTTACATAAGGAATATTTAATGATTTGAAATCATTTAAGATGGTTGTTACACACGGAGGGAAACGGACGCAAGCCCATGTGGAGAAAATGAAACAAAGGGCCACAAAATAGAAACGAAAAGTTTTTTGGAAACCAAAATGCACGCATGCACAAGGGAAGGTGAAACGAACAACCATTGGAAAATGAAACGAAAAGCTTATTGAAAAATTTTAAATACGCCAGGCAGGGATGTTTTGAAGGGTTGGAAATTGTTGCGAGTAGAGTTGCAGATTTGAAGGTGAGAGGGACATTCTGGACTTGTTTGAGTCATTTTTATTCCATGGAATGGTTTGGGAAAACCAAAAATTTTGCTATTGTAAAATGACACATTTTTAATGCAGAAGTTTTCAGAAATTTGCATCTTGAGGGCAAGAAAGAAGGAGATTCTCTTTGCATGCTATGGATCTAATCTCTATTTCTTTTCTCTTTTCAGATTTCGAGTTTGTAGATGGAGTTAATGCAAGTTTGCTTGGTTGCTTCATGTGAATGCTTGAACCTGAAATTTATTTTAAACCCTAGGAACCAACACTTAGTCTATGGGGATTGTGCTGGTTTTGCAAGTCTAATAGGTTAGGTTGCATTCATGGAGACCTCACATCTTCGGTTTTGTCAAAATAGGATAGCATCATACTGAATGCATTTTATTTTTAGTTTTTTGTATTTCATTATCATTTTTCTGCATTTTATTTTTCTAGAAATTTTAACTTATTTTAAATTTTCAGGCATTAAAATAAACATTTAAAAATTTTCAAAATCCAAAAAAATAATGAACAATCACTAAATTTTCATGGTGAAATAAACCAACATTGCCCCTTGTTTACAGTTACTTGCAATCACTAAGGTGTTCCAAGTATTTAAATTGAATATCTTTATTTGAGATTATTAATACACATATGCAAATGCTAATACAACAAAGACCTTGGAGAAGTTGTTTGTTTAACTTCTTTGCAAGAGGGGATTTGGAACCCAAATCCTAAAGGAGAGTGTACTTTCATAATTGGGTGAAAATACCACTCAACAGATTGGCGCTAGAAGGAGGGTCTGAATTGTTTTATTTTAGAGTGATTTAAATGCTATAGGGATTTAAATTTTTAATATTTCATGCCCTATTGATTATTATCTTTAGCTCTCTTTTAACAACACAACCTTGTAGTGTTAAAAGGAGGACATGAATCGCTATGCATTGTTCTAACGCTTTTGATTGCTCATACAAGAATAATGTGTTTTTATTTGATTTTGAAAAATTTTGGTCTTGACTAACGAGGTTGTCTCCATGCAATTACTTTCATTGTATTTTAATGGATACATCTCTTGGTTGATGCTGACATGATTATTAATACGTTACATGTTTTATATTTTCTAGTCAATTTCATGCTTATTTGTAAGGAATTATTTTTTTCTAAAATGTATTTATTGTCGCTATTATGCTCTTCACTTGCGTGTAATGCGATCTTGTGAATCGAAAAGCCTACAACACTAGGAGTATGCTCTTCACTTGCGCATATGCGATCTGGTGAATCAGAAACTTACATTTTTAGAATATCGCTTTGTCATGGTTCCTTCTTTCATTCATGACTAACAAATTGATTTTGAAGTTATTCTTTGAATTTCATTAATTGCAGGATTTTTTGTGTGTCGCAGGTTTTCTTTGAGGTATTGAGAGTTTTATCAGGTTTTGTAGGGTAGTTTCATTTACAAGCTGGACCCACCGCATCGCATCGTAGCTAGGTCCAAAACAATAGAGGAAACCATATTCCAAAGCCTCTCACTCACTCATAGGAATCCAAAGAATAAAACTGAGCAAATTGTGATCTCACTAGATATTCTTGTTATAGAATATCCTTCTGTTTTAGGCGCATCTAGCAGACTTGCACCGATGGTGTCATTTGCCACTAGTGTACCAATTATAAGTACCATTTCCATAGTTCTTTTAGGGTTATCATCATCAATTTTGAATCAAATGGCCCAACCTCCACCACCTCCTTGGTACAGAGCACATAACATTCCTTTGAATATTGTAGGGGATATTCACGAGATCCCTAAGAATATAGAGACATTTTTTCCCGAATACAAACCGGATGACCCAAGGACCATAGAAGAGCATATTCATGCCTATAGGTATGTTTTGATAAGACTGCAAGTTCAACATGAAGATGTGGCTTGTAGACTCTTCCCCGTGAGCCTAGACCAAGTGGCTTACGAATGGTATATTTGCTTACCTACTGGTTCCATTACGTCATGGACACAAATGGAGGATGCTTTTTTCAATCAATTCAGGTCACCATTAGATACCACAATCATCTATAATCAGTTAATTACATACAAAAGAGGCCAGGGTGAGCCAATCCAAACTTTTAATCAGAGATTTCAGAAGTGCTATAATAGAGCAATTCGACATTTTGCCATTGATCCTGCAGTAGCTTTGCAAATATATTTTGGGGCATTGGATCCTATGATGGCAATGTTTGAAAGGAAAAATCCTCAAGTTACCATGCTTGCTCTAGCCTACAATGAAGCTATGACCATTGAACAACAAATGACACCACAGGGTTATGGATTTTCCCAGATGCCTACGGTACGATAATATGGTCCATATGGTCAAGCTCTTATGATGAATCAGATCATGGCACCACAAATATTAGGCATAAATGCTTTGCTTTATAAACAACCATATTCATCATCACCCACTTACGCACCCAATCCAATTCTGATTCAAAGTGTGAATCCCTACGCAAATCAAGTGGTTCAAAATCCAACTCAAATGTTAAGTAAAGATCTCACCAATTATGCAAAACCTACTGGAACTAGAAATAACATAGCTCAACCAAAAGAGATTTATTCAGAGGTTGAAGAGCTCAAAAATATAGTTCACAAATTGAGTAATGATTTGGTTCAAAAATAGAAGTATGAATCCCATGCCCCTCACCCAAATCGAAATTTCAACAATAGAGGGAGACAGTGGAATACGAAGCCAAACAATGGGGGTGTGCCTTCCCCTATTGCTAATAAAATAGATACTTCTACAATACCAAGTCACTATGGTTCCATTCTTAATATTTCTAATTTTACGTGAGAAAAGTGGTGTAGATTGCATAATACAAAGGAGCATAATGAAAGGAATTGTCCCGAAATTGCTAGGTATACCCATTGTCTCCAAGCTCAAGTGGATGATTTGGAACTTCTTCCAAATGAGGGTCCACCCCAACATCAACAAGGAGAGGACAAAATTTTTGTGGTGGAAACTCTATATCGTCAAGAGAGTGAGAATGAGGAATGTGAATATGAATGGGGTGAGAAACATGTTGATGAATCATAAGATGAAGAAGAAGTACTTGAGCATCACAACTTGAACTTGGAGGATGATTACTATGATTCGTGGAAGAAATGGGAAGAATATTATCAATCTAAATCTTCTAATAAACTTGTTGTGTCAATTAATATGTAGGATAACTCAATTGCTTCCTCACATGAGGATACTATAAATCCTGTACAATTTGAGAAAGTTTTGGAAGAGGAATTCGAATCTCATCAAATTTTGGAACATGATAAGGATTCTACAACCATGAATCAAGAAAGAGAGTCATTTGCTTTAGATTCCTTTGGAGGAAAAGAAATTGAAAATCTTGATACACTTACTTGTGCTACAATTATTATGCCATTTCAAAATGAGAAAATTACAAAACCTAAATCATTTGGGTTTGATATCATTGATGATCCAATTGAAAATCTCACGTTACCCAAAACAACCCAAGTGATTTATCACATAAATGTGTTAGTTAACCCACCCCTAGTTAGACAAGACTTATGGTTTGAAAGGGATGGACATATTTTCAATTGGGTACCTAAGTTTGGTGCCTTTGATAAACAAGTCATGGAGAAATAACAAGTGCTACATGATGATGAATGTCATGAGAGAAAAGAGGAATTTTCAAATCCTCTTCAAGTAAGGTCAAATGAAAACATGCCAAAGGTAAAATCTCACCTTTTTGGTTTCACCATGCAAAATTCAAATGAAGGTTTGCCTAATGAATGGTTTGATTCAAATATTATTAATGTTATGGCTTTATTGAAGGAAAATGAAAGCTTATTTCTACACCATGAATCAAAGTGCATAATGGACATCTTAAAGAATAGACATAAAGGAATTGAATATCAATCATTGTCTAATCAATTTGAAAACTTGAAACTCCACCATAGGATTATTAATGAAACTAAATCAAATTGGTATGGTGAGAGGGGCAAGTGGAAGTTTGTTTCTTTGTTTGGTTTGATCTTGTTTTTGTTGGATTCCTACAAAAATTGGTATGCGTATCATGTCATACATCTTTTAAAGAATTATAATCAGGTTTGGGATCCAAGAAAATGCTAATCCAAACTTTTGCACCATCTTGCATTTTATTGTACATTTGTATATGATTTTTTGGTTTTGATGTTGGTTTTGCATTTCTGTTTTGGTTTCAAGTTGTGTGTTGGTCCTTTGGACACTTTTGGTTTGTTTCAAAAAAAAAAAAAGCAATATGTCAACTTAGGTCCTTATGAATGTTGACTAAGGCTAGGAGAATATGAAACTTTGAAATTGTGTTGCAGAAAGATCCACGAATATCGCAAACACATTAAAGAATATCATTTGGAACTTGTGATGCATGAAGTTGTCAGTTTTATAAATTATGGCAAAGCAGGTGGTATGCTCCATCCGCATTTCAAAAGGAGCAATGCATTCATATCTCATGTTACATTCCACATTGCATATAAATTTCATCTCAGTTGCATCTTCATTTTATATACAATCATTGAAAAGGTGTTGAATCCTCTTAGGGTTATTACATAACATATATTAAAAGGATCCTAAGGTCGGGAACTAATGCCTAAACTATCTTGATCCAAGTAAATTCTACACATATTAAATAGGATCTTGAGAAAAATGGTCAAAACCATACTTGGAAGAAAAGGTGAGGTGAAAGGAGTATTTTATGTCTATCCTATTATGCAACATAATCCTTAAAACGGTGGTTTTCACCACTCCCATAGTGCTTAAAGCCTAAAATCAGAGTATTAAGGATAGGGTTAAATCCCCATCGAAATTAGGTTGAGGATCCAACTCCCCAAAGATTTGATTTGACCTTCATGAAGTAGTAAGGATAGGGTCTAATTCTCATCTCGCTTAGGTTGAGAATCCGATTCCCCAAAGCTTCTATTTTTCCCACTCAAGAACTTGAAATTCCAAAGAAAATATTTTTCATTCTACTTTTATTGCATCATTGATATTGGATTGGAAGGATTGTACTACATGTCCCTTGCAAGGATGGGTAGTCATACCCAAGGTTCAAGAGATCAAAAGTAAAGCCAAATCATAGATTATGGGGTTGATCTCCATCGGGGCTATAGACGCCTGACTGGTAGTGGAGTATGCTCATGCGTGGCAACATGTCTTCTCTAAAAGCAAGACCATTGACTGCTCAAACGGATAGGCTAGCGTGACAGTTTCATCCCTAACAGGTTAAATCATTTTGTTCAAGATGATGTAATGAACTCTAGATCAGAGTAGTAAGGATAGGGTTAAATTGCCATCTCACTTAGGTTGGTAATCCTATTCCCCAAAGCTCTGATTTCACTTACACTTGCACATGGGTTCAATATGGTAGGGGCACATAACCAACTTTGGGATCTAGTAAATTAATTCAATATACATATTTTTGGTCCTAAGAGGGTTTGACAGTTTTAATATGTTTGTTCATGATACTAGAAAGTCTAAGCCTTTGCAAAGTAGGTTGTTATATCTCTAACATAGTTGTCATACGTCAAATCCTACACAAATCATTCATAGCCTTGCATACGAATCATAAGTGAAACTGACAATGGAAAGTTGAACGAGTTTCAAATGATAGGGAATGAAACACATTGCACACACCGAGTTGATGCTTAATAATTCTAATGCTTCATGTATTTCTCATCTAGTTTCATTCTTGGGATATTTGCTTATGCTTGTATTTGATTCTGTGTGTTTTCAAGTTGAGTTCTCACTAAAATGCTCAGGAGCATTTCCCAATAGAGTCACCATTTGTTGTGGCTACTCCACAATGTACCCCAGAATTGGGGACCCACCTTTTTTTACATGTTTTCCAAGAATATCGAAGTGGCCCATATGCTAAAGATCAAATAAAAAGCAAAACACCACAAGGAGAAAAAGTGTCGCGATATCACGACATGTTGCATTTTTGCGGTCCAAAGCAAAGGGAGAGAGCAAGGAGGAAAAAGTGTCGCGATATCATGACATGTTGCATCATCATGGCCAAAAGAGAAAATGTGTCGTGATATCGCGACATGTTGCATCGTCACGGTCAAAGAAGGAAAAAGTGTCGCGATATCACGACATGTTGCATCGTCGTGACCAAAAGAGAAAAAGTTTCGTGATATCGTGACATGTTGCATTGTCATGGCCAAAAGGAAAAAACTGTCACAATATCACGACATGTTGCATCGTCACATTCAAAGGAGAAAAAGTATCGCGATAACATGACATGTTGCATCGTCGCGGCCAAAAGAGAAAAAGTGTTGCGATATCGTGACATGTTGCATTTTTGCGGCCAAAAGAGAAGAAAGAAAAAGTGTCACGATATCGCAACATGTTGCATTTTTGTGATTCAAAATGGGCAGGCAAGCAGAGAAACAAGAAGTGTCATGATTTCGCGACATGTCCGATTTTCACCAAGGGAACAGACCTGCATAGTGACGTGGACATAAGGACAAAATCCAATGAATAATATAAAACATTACATAAGGAATATTTAATGATTTGAAATCATTTACGATGGTTGTTACACATAGGGAAACAGACGCAAGCCCATGTGGAGAAAATGAAACAAACGGCCACAAAACAGAAACAAAATTTTTTTGGGAAACCAAAATGTATGCATGCACAAGGGAAGATGAAACGAACAACCATTGTAAAATGAAACGAAAAGCTTCTTGAAAAGTTTTAAATATGCCAAGCAGGGATTTTTTGAAGGGTTGGAAATTGTTGCAATTAGAGTTGCAGATTTGAAGGTGAGAGGGCCATTCTGGACCTGTTTGAGCCATTTTTCTTCCATGGACTGGTTTGGGAAAACCAAAAATTTTGCTATTGTAAAATGACACATTTTTAATGCAGAATTTTTTAGAAATTTGCATCTTGAGGGCAAGAAAGAAGGAGATTCTCTTTGCATGCTATGGATTTAATGTCTATTTCTTTTCTCTTTTTCAGATTTTGAGTTTGTAGATGGAGTTAATGCAAGTTTGCTTGGTTGCTTCATGTGAATGCTTGAACCTAAAATTTATTTTAAACCCTAGGAACCAACACTTAGTCTATGCGGATTTTGCTTGTTTTGCAAGTCCAATAGGTTAGGTTGCATGCATGGAGACCTCACATCTTCGGTTTTGTCGAAATAGGATACCATCATATTGAATGCATTTTATTTTCAGTTTTCTGCATTTCATTTTCATTTTTATGCATTTTATTTTTCCAAAATTTTTAACTTATTTTAAATTTTCAGGCATTAAAATAAACATTTAAAATTTTTCAAAATCCAAAAAAACAATGAACAATCACTAAATTTTCATGGTGAAATAAACCAACATTGCCCCTTGTTTACAGTTACTTGCAATCACTAAGGTGTTCCAAGCATTTAAATTGAATATCTTTATTTGAGATTATTTTTTTTTTATTGGTAGAAAGGGTGTTGAAAGGTACCTGAACCTTGTACAAGAGAGATTACAAGAAATCCATATCGACCGAGGTGGTCCAAGAAGAAAGGAATAGAGAGCTGGAAAACCTCCACACTAGGGAAGGTGTCACAAAATCGCGACCAAAATGGTGATGTCGCGAAAACATGACAAGTTGCGCCATTGAAGCCAAAGGAAGAAAGGAGGTCACGAAATCACGACAAGAAGCGCCATCGGAGCCGAAGAAGGGAAGAAGTCGTGATATCACGACATGTTGCAAAGTGTCGCGATATCGCGACAAGTTGCTAGGTTGGAGCCGGACGAGAAGAAGAGTCATGAAATCACGACAAGAAAGAAGACCGTGCCCGAGAAAAAAAGGAGTCGCGAAATCGCTACAAGAAGTAAGAACGCTGCCGAAGAGAAAGGGTGTCACAAAATCGTGACAAGAATGAAGACCGCAGTCGAAATAGAAGATGAGTCACAAAATCACGACGAAAGTAGAAGCCTACTACCAAGAAGAAAATGTGTCGTGATATCGCGACAAAAAGGAAGACCGTCGTTGGAGAGAAAAAATGTCGTGATATCACGACAAAATGGAAGACCGCTATTGGAGGGAAAAAATGTCGCGATATCGCGACAGAAAGGAAGACCGCCATTGGAGAGAAAAAATGTCGTGATATCGCGACAAAATGGAAGATCGCCGTTGGAGAGAAAAAAGGTCGCGATATCGCGACAGAATGGAAGACCGCCGTTGGAGAGAGAAAAAGTGTCGCGATATCGCGACAAAAAGGAAGACCACCGTTGGAGAGAAAAAATGTCGCGATATCGCGACATGAAACAAGAAAGCGTCTGAAGGCCAAAAGTGTCGCGATATCGTGACAAGTTTGCAAAAAAGCACCCGGAGAGAAAAAGTGTCACGATATCGCGATAGAATGGAAGACCACCGTTGGAGAGAAAAAATGTCACGATATCGCGACAGAATGGAAGACCACCGTTGGAGAGAGAAAAAATGTCGCGATATCGCGACAAAAAGGAAGACCACCATTGGAGAGAAAAAGTGTCGCGATATCGCGACAAGTTTGCAAAAAACACTCGGAGAGAAAAAGTGTTTTGATATCGCGACAAGTTTGCAAAAAAACCCCCGGAGAGAAAAAGTGTCATTATATCGCGACAAGTTGGAAGAATGCACCAGAAGGAGAGAAAAGTGTCACGATATCGCGACAAGAAGCAAATTCGCAGCCTAAGAAAAAAAGGAAATTTTGTGATAACGTGGCAAGCTAAGATTTTGCAACCAACTGTGAAAAGTGACACGAAAACGCTCCAAGATACCAAAACGCAGCCAAAGGGGAAAAACCTAGAGCCGAGTAACCCACTCACATTGTGCAAACATTGGAACTTGAAGAAGCATCCCTTAGGCCGATTGGGAAGGAATATCTCCAAACCTGAATGTCTATTGTGTCAACTCCCTTATTAGCAAGCCAGTCCGTAGCTTTGTTTCCTTCCCGATATTGATGTTGAATGATTAATTCTGGGTAAAGGCCAATTAGTGTCTTGCATTCTTCGAATATGGAAACAAGGGCCTAGGTAGGCACAGAGGTTCCTTTGAGCCAGTTGATGCAATGCAATGAGTCTCCTTCTATGATGATTTTATTGATAGTCAAGCCTTCCAATAGAATCAAGCTTTGGAGCAAGGCCCGAGCCTCGGCCATATTGTTAGACTGAATTCCTAAGTTCTGAGCAAAGGCCAAAAGTATTTATCCTCTGTGATTTCTATGAATTCCACCTCCGCCAGCTGCTCCAAGGTTGCCTTTGGCCGTGCCATCGAAGTTAAGCTTGTGCCACCCAGAAGGAGGTAAGACCCACTTGATTACAGACCTGTCAACAGAAGTGTGAGGTGTTGCAGAAAAATTGAAAAGATTGAAATGATTTGTTAGATCCAATTCAAGTCTAGGAGGGGGGGTTTGGACGATAAGACAAGAGAGGCATTCTCCACAGCAAGGGCCAAGATTTTGGCAACAACAATCTTCTTATCCGTGGCAAGGTTTTGGAAAATTTTGGCATTTCTCTCGAGCCAAATCTGCCACAGGAAAATGTGAAGGCAAGCTTGCCACATGAATTTGAGTTGACTGCTCTTGAAATGTCGGGGCCATTGTTGAAAAAGGATGGTAATGGAATGAGGTAGGGCTACGGATATGGTGAAAGTGTTGAAAACCTGGTTGAGCACTGCAAGGGAAAAGGGACATTCCAGAAAAACATGCGTAGTAGACTCACAGGAATTTTTACACAAGATGCACCAATTGGGGATGAGAAGCCCTCTGGTATCAGATTGTTAGTGGTGAGGATTCTATTTTGGATGGCCAACCAGTAGAAGAATTTGACCTTGGGAATTATCTTGGGAACCCAGACCAGATTAGAGAAGTCATTGCCATCATTGGGAGCTTCTTGGCTGTAGTAGGTAGATTTAACAGTAAACTGCCCTGAATCTTCAAGGTTCCAAACCATGGAGTCTTCTTTATGAGAGCTGGGTATTATGCAGCTCCTCAATAAGTTTTGTAACCACCTAAGTGCCTCGATGATATGTCTAGGCCCATTCATATCCAGGTGTTTCCATTCGGGTCTTGTAATACCTGGGTTAATGAAATGACACACCTTATCTCCAAAGGTGGCTTCGATCACTATCTTGAGCACAACAAGATGAGGATCTTGGCTGAGAGGTTTGTCACGGATCCAAGGGTCATCCCAAAAATGAATGGTCAATCCATTTCCAAGACACCACCTTAAGCCTTCCATGATGATCTTCCTTGTTTTAGTGACACCATTCCGGAAATGAGATCCGCTAGGAAGGTTGTGCTCTCCAAGAAAGGGAACCTGATGAAGGTACTTAGCTTTGATGATGTCAATCCAGGTGGATTTTTTGTTGATGGTAAGTCTCTAGGACTTCTTGGCAATGAGAGCCATGTTCATCCGCTTGATGTCCCTGAAGCCGAGACCTCCATCCTTTTTCTTGGAACAAACTTTGTCCCAGATAATAAGGGATATTTTGTTCTTGTTTTCATTTCCTGTCCAAAGGAATCTATGTTGAATTTGCTCAATTATTTGGTAGATGGAAGCTAGAGCTTTGAATATAGATAAGAAAAAAATAGGAATACTTTGCAAGCAAGCCTGGACCAGAGTGGCTTTGACTGCCTGACTGAGCAAAGAACTTTTCCAGCCTGCAAGTTTCTTGTTGAGATGATCTAGAACAGGGTTCCACATAGTCAAGACCGATTTGCCATGGAAAAGCGGTAATCCGAGATAAGTAGTTGGAAGGCTCCCAATGATACACCCAAGGATCTCAGCAATCCTGTTTTGCTTGTGGATGGGAGTATTGAGGAAGTATAGCTTGCTTTTACGGTAATCCGAGATAAGTAGTTGGAAGGCTCCCAATGATACACCCAAGGATCTCAGCAATATTTATTTGAGATTATTAATACACATATGCAAATGCTAATACAATGGAGACCTTGGAGAAGTTGTTTTTTTAACTTCTTTGCAAGAGTGGATTTGGAACCCAAATCCTAAAGGAGAGTGTACTTTCACAATTGGGTGAAAATACCACTCAACACCTCCCAACAGGTCTTCTAACCTATACAATATATGTGAAGCATATCATCCAATACCTGGTTCACTCTTTTGGTCTGACCATTGGTTTTTTGGTGATAACCTAAACTCATATTCAACCTAGTACCAATGGCATGATGCAAAGCTTACCAAAATGAAATGTGAATCTTGAATCCCTATCCAATATGACTACCTCCAGAAAACCATGAAGCCAAAATATCTCTTTGGCAAATCTATTAACCATAATCACAACATCATCTTTAATGTATCTAGGTATAAAATATGCAACCTTTTTCAACCTGTCGACCACCACTAGGATTACGTCATGCTGAAACCAGTTTTTAGGCAACCCTACAATAATATCCATTGCAAATACTTACCATTTTTGCATAGGCACATCATGTGGATACAATAGTCCTACAAGATGTTTATATTCTACTTTAAATTTCTATAATTTGAGGTAATGAGTGATAAATTCAATTGTGTAACTCTTCATCCCATGGCAAAAGAATATTTTCTTCATGTTCTCTCTCATATTTGCTTCCCTTGGGTGAGTAGAATATGTTAGAAATAACTTATATTATATTATTTGGGTCATGTAAATGTACCATCCTTGGTACATACTTAGTACATCATATTACTTTAGGGGGAATTTATCTAGTTACTTCATGCATTGTAATAAATACACAAGTGTCAATGTGCAAGTTGTAAATGTGAAAGGTGTCCTTTGTACAACTAGGTAGAGTATTGGCCAAGGAACTTGTATTCCTATATAAAGGGTCATAGATAGATAGAGTAGAGCATAGTAGTGTAGGATAGACATAGTAGTGTAGAGTGTGTGAACTATAAGCTCATATCTCATTCATTGAGCAATAGCGTGTATCATAGAGTGTTCATTTTCTCCATAGCTACTATTGTACTCATTTTTGTCATTTTTTATAACATATTTTAATCATATCACATATTTACTTTCTTTCTTATTATTCTGAATCTCATGAATGTTATCTCCCATTGCATATTGTACCAAAAGCTAATAGTGGTATCATAGCTATGGTAGATCAAGATACATTAGATCAATAGGAAAATCACCATTATCATTGACCCTGAGTTTTTTGTCAACTTGATGCACCATTAGACGAGTCACTGTCAAAATTTCTAAAAAAATTCTAAGTGATAGAATTAGGGAGAGCCACAAGTATGGATTGAATGAAATCTCAATTTTCAAAATATTGAGATTGCATAAGGCAAGATTCTTTGCACATAATTATAGGAAACCTCATGAAGACTAGGACTCAACATTTTATCCACTAGTTTGATTAATCAACTAGTGAAGCTCATCTAAGAGATATAAAAATGTTTAATTGAAGTTTTTTATATTGCAAGGAATTAATTCTCAAATGATTGGAACACCTCCTACAACAGAAATATAGGAGACCTCAAATTCGTCGCCCGAAGGTCAGAGTGCCTTCATAGTGCAGAGATTAGTTTTTATAGATATGAGAATACTTTAGAAGAAATTTCTAGAAAAGAATCATGGTGAAGTCAAGATATAGGAGATATCCATTGCTATATTGAATAACTTCAAAAAAATAAAAAGGCCATAGAAGCCCAGATTCAGAATAAAAATACCATAGAAGCCTTTATCTAGAAGAAAAGGCCATATAATCCTAGAAAAGACCATAGGAGCCTTTATCTAGAATAAAAGGCCACAGAAGCCTAGAAAAGGCCATAGAAGCCTTGATATTGAAGAAAAGGCCATAAAAACCTTAATATTGAAGAAAAGGCCAGAAAAGCATTGATATTATAGAAAAGGCCACATAAGCCTTGAAAAGGCCACGGAAGCCTTGATACTTAAATAGGCCATAGAAGCCTTTATCCTGAAGAAGACTCCAGAATAAATTACATACTACCTAATTTAGAAGCAAATTTTAGTACTAATATTTTTGCTATAGGTAAAGGAGATCCAGTAATTCGATAAAGCTTCCTACAAGAAAGTTAGGAAGAGTATCCTCTTCAGATTCAATCCAGCACTTTAAGCAAAAGATATCAGGAGGAGATATCATTGAAGAACTTCCAAATAAGGAAGAAGAAGAACTAGGAGAGTCTTTCTTGAATCCAAAAGCAACAAAATTATAGATCCAAAATAAGGTCTCACCACCAAAACTTCCAGAAGTAGCATGTTGAAGATAAGGTCTCAAGTAAGACTAGAAGAAGCTGTAATATCAAAGACCTTGGTGAGGTCATAATGAACATTCTATAAAAAGGCTAGGAGAGCCTTCCTAAAAATAACATCTAAGAATAACTCACTAGATAAATCCACTACCAAGGAGAAGCACTTGATAGTGAAGGACTTAGGACAATTATTGCCATTCAACAACAAACCCAAGAGAAAGAGAATTTGGAAAGGAGTGTCAAATATAAGTGGAATAAGAATCTAGTGAAGACCTCAAGACATTTAGAATCTTGAGAATAAGATCCTGCTTAATGTCAGAATTCAACAAGAATACTTGAAGACATAACAATCTCATAAAATCTAGGATATTTAAATATTACCTCCCACAACAAGAGGACACTGCTTCAGAGATACATACTTCTCCAAATTTATAGTAGAAGGAGGAGACCACAAGAGGAGAAAAAATTCACCAAATCCTAGGTTCATGAAAGGAAGTTCAAGATAATCATTTGGTGAAGAAAGAGCTATTCAAAATAGTCTACAAATAGCTACAAGATCTTACTCAAGGTACTAACTTGGCGATCTAAGACACCAAGATATGCATCATCTACATAAGTGACAAAGAAGCTACAAAATATTTTAGAAAAAGGTAAGCAACTATTAGTGCAAGTAGATTTATTAATTGGATTACTTTTTAGATTTATTAAAGCACCTTAATATATTTTAAAGTTGCAGCCTAAATTACAGTATTCAAAAGTGAAAAATAAAAATATTCCTTTAGAGGTTCATTTGCACACTAGGATTTCATTAGATTCCAAATATTAATTATCTATAAACTACCTACTGGAAAGTGAAAATATTCATTTGAGGTTCATTTGCACACTAGGATTTTTGTGCTTTATCTATGAAGAATATTTGAAGGTTCATTTCAAATTATTCTTGATTAGTTGCATTGAATTGATTAAGTGTATTTTCTTGAGAGTAGATCAGAGTGATAATTTGTAATTTGTTAGTGCATTAAAAAGTGAAATTTTTTATATTCATTTGCACTATTATTAATCTCAAAATAAATTAGTTTTGTGCATTGAAAAAAGGCTACAAAATCTAGTTTGCATCAAGTTTCTAAAGACACTCTTAAAGCACAAAAACCTACAGCTCTTAGTGGCCAATAAAAGCCACCAAAATTGGTTAGTACAAGAAAATAAAATCTAACCAAAAAGAAGATTCAAATATTGAGACTTTGTGAGTCTCAAATATAAATTACTTAGGGGTTAGTGCAACTGAAACGAAGCTTCTATTTTATAGTGTTTACAAATCTTAGATTCACCATAAAATATCCAAGCAAAGAGGTTATGGATTCTACTCAATAGGACATCCTCAAACCCTCATTTGTGCATTAAAAAATATGCTACAAAATTAGACTACAAAACCTAAAAAAAGGGAGTGCAAAAAGGGTGCAAAATAAAGTGTATTATTGACAAGGTATTGCACTACATTATCTACAAAAATGAAGCATATAGAAGGTGTCATTAAAGTCACAAATATCATAGGGAATCCAACCAAGAAGGATGTATGAAGAGCACTCCATATTAGTAGCACAAGGAGCCATAAAAAAGGCTCATTCCTCACATATCTTGGATGCATGAACTTGTACAACACAAGCACATAGTAGAAGATCATTATCCTACAATTACATAGAAGAATAAGAAGCCATACTACAATAAAAGGTGTCATTGTTACCTCATCCAAACGTGCATGAATAGTGCTACAATTTACACATAAAATAGAACCAAAAGTGAAGGAGAAAAGGTTCTAATTGTAAAGGTATAAAACTTGGTGAAGAAAATCCACCAAATATAGCATCTTCCATGCTATTCAGAGCTCCAATACTGCCTCAAGGATCGACTACGAGAGAAAGTAGTTTGCTTGCACTTCAAGAAATTTAGCAAGCAAAGAAGGAGGTATAAATGAGGAGTTACATTCTCCTTGGAGGCATTACAGTGAAAATCCATGCAAAAAATTTGAGTTCCACTTGGCACAATCTCTCAACAATGCTTAACGTCCAAGAAACATTACAAGGCAAGCACCTACTCAAATTTGAAGTATTATAGCAATATTTTGGCTCCCATAGACCACATGGAAATGAGTTACATTTTTCCATTGACGTTATCACTCAAACAATGTAAGAAGGAAGAAGATATTTTAGACATTACACTTACAACTGACATCTAATAAAGCTTTGAAGTGTAACTGAAGTGACACTTTTTACTAGGTTGACTACCTATTAAAGGCTCATTGGACCAGCAATTTCAATGTAGCATTTGAACACAAAATTTGAATGAGGCATCATAGCACAATCATGTTTGAGATATGGGATCCATCATAGCATGGAAGAAAGGTATAGAGAATTCACTACTTTGGTTCAAACATAGTCAAAGTAGCTACAGTCAACAAGTGCAACCATTACATGTCTAAAATTATCATCGATTATTGCTTGGTATGAGGTAAGTTTCATTCCTATATTTATATGCTTTCATATCTAGGGAATTATAAGGTTGAATATAGATAAATATAATTATTGAAAGCAATACCTCAAAGGGAATTATTTATCAAGCTAATATAATATTTGGAATATTGAACTTAAGAGTAATAAAGTTTTCTACTAGAAATTAACCCTAATACTTGTAAATATTATTGTGATATAATTTTTCAAAAATTAGGGAGTTATAAGGGCAACACATCAAACTAAATAAATTGAAAATTAGATACACTTGGATTAAAAACTTAAAAGGATATTTAAAGATATTTTTATCAAAGAATTTTAAAGGTTGGAAATTTATAATATTACTGTCTCAAATCTTCTCAAATTGAGACAAAAGATACAACATTAAAACCTCTTTAAATTTGGGAAAAATGCTTAGTTCAATAGTAACAATAAGGATAATAGAATCTGATTTTGGAATTTACAAAAATTTACAAAATCAACCAAAATTGAACTATAATTTACAAAAGCACTTTATAGCCTATCCAAAACATACTAGGGAGTCATAAGGCATTCTACAAAACCTAATAATTGGTATTAGGGAACTTAAATTACTTGAAATAAATTCTTCATAGTAGAGTCACAACTACTCAAGGGTCCTAATTATTTATCCTGGAAGAATAAAGTGAAAGCTATTTTGGTATATAAAAACTTTGGGATATTGTCAAAGGGAAAGCTCAAATACCTACTATAGATGATATTGAAATCCTAAAGTTTTGTATAAAATGATTCGAATACTCTAATGATAATAACCTTTGCTATCACTGATGAGATACAACCCTATATCAATTTAGAAAAATCATCTTTAGATGCATGGAAAATACTAGAGAATTTTTTTTAAGGAAAGAATAAGGCAACTATTCTCCATATTCAAAGTCAACTTCATTCATTAAATATGAACAATTGAGAAAGCATAGAACTATTCCTAAGGAGAGTAGCAGATATCAAGGGAAATTATTTTCCTTAGGAATAATTAAAGATAAACTTCTTACTCAAGTAACCATGAGAGTACTTCCAGACAACTATAAACATTTGGTAACATATTTACAAGTTCTATGTATAGATACTTATTTTTATGAATTAGTCGATATTATACATGAATATGAAGTTGAAAATACTGTTAAATATGATATTTTTAACACTGCATTTGCATCTAAAGATAATCCATAGGGAAACAATACTTATTCATAAAAATAATGAAAACCATGGTACAACAGGTATTATCATATATGTAATAGAAAAGGCCATAGTACCAGCTATTGTAGGTTCAATCCCAAAAATCAAAATCAAGGAAATCAGATGAACAATGGGAACCAATTTCAGCCATGACAATATCAAAATATTTGACAGTAACAATTTCAATGTCCAACCAGTTATCCCCAATTGGAGTATCAAAAAGGATATAAAAAAGGACATCTAGCTTAGAGGATATATGAACTTGAAGAACTAGAAGAACTGGTATATTATTATGAAATCAAAGCTCTTTCAACAAAAATGATAGGTTTTTAATATACTAACAGCTTGCTTGAATAGGTTACAAAAATTAGAGAAGAAGAATTATAATTCTAGAGTACATGTTTTGAAGACACTAACAACTTTCTTGAAATAGAAATAGCTTATATTACATTATTTCGATCATGTAAATATACCTTCCTTGTTACATACTTAGGACATTAGATTACTTTAGGGAGGATTTATCTAGTTACTTCATACAATGTAAAAAATGCACAAGTGTCAATGTGTAAGCTATAAATGTGCAAGGTGTCCCTTGTACAACTAGGTAGAGTGTTGGCCAAGGAACTTGTCTTCCTATATAAAGGGCCATAGATAGATAGATAGATGAGAGTATAGTAGTGTAGGATAGATACAATAGTATAGAGTGTATGAGCTTTAAGCTCAAAGATCATTTATTGAGTAGTAGCTTGTATCATGGACTGTTCATTTTCTCCATAGCTACTATTGTACTTATTTTCTTCATTTCTATTTATAGCATATTTCAGTTATCTCACAAAATTAATTTTGTTCTTATTATTTTGCATATTGTGAATGCTATCTCCAATTACATGTTGTATCAAAATATAACAATATGGTGTTCTATCTGCTTCATTCAAGACTATTTTTCTCAAATCACTAGTTTCAAGGATCACTACCCTATCCTTGAAGCATATAAACTCATCTTCAAAGCTAAATTCCTCGTTATCATTAGGATTCCCTCCCATTTTCTCCATAATTTGATTGTAGTATGCATATTTTTTTTGCATAATCCTGACTTGTTCCATCAATTATAAATGATTGTGAGACAAAACACTAATGTGTCTCCTTCTACTTAGTGCATCTGCAACCTTATTCTCCTTTCCTTTAATATACTCAATGCCAAAATCATACTCTATGAGAAATTTCATCCACCTTCTTTATCTAGTATTGACTAGTAGTTGGTTAAAAATGTATTGCAGACTATGATGGTCTATCCTTATCTCAAATGACCTTCCTACATAATAGTATCACCAACTCTTGAGAACAAACACCACAATGGCTAGCTCAAGATCATGGGTCACATAGTTGACCTCATGTCACTTCAATTTCCTTGATCTATAGGCTATCACTACTTCTTCCTGAGTGAGCACCCCACCCAAACCTTCTAGAGATGCATTGGTATAAATGAAAAAAATCCCTTGGGGGTTGGGTACATTTCAAATAGTGGGTGTAGTAATATTTTTCTTAAGCAATTCAAAAGCTAAATCACATTTATTATTCCACTTGAATACATTTCCTTTCCTCTGTAGGTTAGTCATTGGAGAGGTTATCTTGGCGTAATCTTTTACATAATGCCTATAGTATCTAGTCAACCCGAAAAAGCTTCGAACCTCTGCCATATTTGTGGGTGGTATCCAATTAAATATTGCTTCTATTTTATTGGGATCTAATGTGATCCCTTCCTCCAAAACAATGTGTCCTAGGTATTGCACTTCTGAGACATAGAAATTGTGCTTGGATAGATTTTTAAACAACTAGTTTTTCCTTAGCAGTTCTAGCACAACCCTAAGGTTTTTATTGTGCTCTACTTTATTCCAATAATATATCAATATATCATCTAGGAATACCAACACAAATTTACCCAAATGCTTCCTAAAGATACTATTCATCAAGTTCATAAATATATATGGAGCATTTGTTAAACCAAAAGGTAATATAGTGAACTCATAATGTCCATAGCAAATTTTAAAGGTTGTCTTGTGAGTATCTTCCTCCTGGATCCTCAATTGATGGAAACTATATTTCAAATTGATCTTTGAAAAGGAACCTAGTAATTATAAATCATCCAATCCAATTCAATTATTTTAATAACTATATTTGCTTGTATAGTAGCTATCATCTTGGGAGATATTATGGAATGGTTTCTCCCATAAGGAGTGATATTTTTGTTGCCCTACCTAAAGGGTATTATAAATATTATCTCTTATGTGGATTATATTATTTATGATTTATTTTAAAATTTCTACATATTGAATTATTGATGTTAATAAGAAGCTAAGATTTGTAACACATCATTTTCTATTTCTATATTTACTTAGAAACTTGGTACATGTATTGTTTTATAATCATGTTAAGAATATGGTTATTTTAATAATTATTGAATAATATTAGTGATTTTATCTCTTAGTCTTGACAAGCACACACACACACTCCTATTTGACATTGACTATAAAAACATTTTACAATACATCCCTAAAACTAAGTTTCAAGAAATAATAGGATATGATGGCGATAACATAGAAGTCTAAAATTTTTGGATAAGTTTATCTTATCTTCAATTGTGGTCCTCACTTGGAAGATAGATGAAAAATTTATCCGTTTTCACAATATTAGTATTATCTCATAAAATCATATTTATCATCAAATTTATTATTATTAATTAATATCATATTATATATATATATATATAGATTTATATATATATATATATATATATATATATATATATATATATATATTTGGTTATATGGGATTAAAATGGGGCCCACCCATATTACATCATCACCACATAGTGGTATTACAACAAAGCTCAAATATTATTCATATATCACTTGGCAAGATTTGAACCTTGGTCTTCTCTTTAAATATTGAGGAATTTAACTGGTTGAGCTAATGCCACTTGATCATATTTTATAAATATTGCATAAAATACAACATAATATTTAATTATTTTAGATACCATACACATGGCATATTAAATAACATATATTGAGCTACAAAATATGTTATATAAATCATCATCTATTGGTTTAATCTAATCAACGGATAAAAAAATAGGTCATTACAATTGATTATGTATGAGTATGTTCTTAAGGGATTCATATCCTAATATGTGAACTTTGTATCTCATTAAAAAGTATTTATGATATTGTAGAAAATAATCATTGGGGATATTTGGTATTATTTGTTATATTGGGATCCTTATATGATTAGGAGTTTTATTTTAACCTTGGTTTTTGTCTCACAATTTAAGCATAATATCTTAATGCAAAGTGTGAAAATAAGTGTTAGAAGGTAGTAGTGGATGGAGGAGGATATAGAGAGAAGTAGGAATCTGTTGGGTTTATCCAACTCATGGGATTAGTGCTACTATCAAGATATCAGGAAGATATTCTAAGGTCAATCATAGCATGGGAGGCAATAATGAATTATTATTTTTTAGAGGGATAATTATTTTGGAAGAAAGGGGTAGTTATCACTTTAAAGTGCATCTAATGTAGTAAAAGTTCATTGATTGGAAAATAAAAATATGGATAGGGATGTAAAAATAGAGAAACAAATGGTGCCTTTGGTACATGAAGTTGTTACTATAAGTACCTTTATATTAGGAGACATGACATTGTTGGGGATGTTGATTCTAAACTAATATGCACCATAGTTTTACCCCTAGTGAGGGAGATTTGGTATCTTAGTGGTTGCAAAATTAGTGGCATAAGGGAGGATTTGGTAGTTAAGAGAATACTTAGTTGAAGTGCCACTAGAGAAGTGTAGAATGCTTCCTAGTGTACATTAAGGAAGGAGGTAGCACAAGGAGTAGTGACTTGGGAAATTGCCTCAAAGGTTTCTTAGATAATTAAGTATACACTAAAGAAAAACATGGTATATATATTGTCTATATCAAATTTGTTAAGCATACTTTCTTATTTACTATGTTTTAGCACACACTAATATTTTCATGATAAACATTTATTTTGATTGGTTTGGTGTATGGAACTTCAATATTTGGATTAATATTAGGGGTAATTACTTTTCTAAATAGTTTTTTAGTATAATTGGTCTTTGTACATTGTGTGGTATATCTCTTAGTGATAGATACATGTTGAAATTTTGGTAGGAGTTTTTGGGTGGTTCTATGTCCTAACCACCACCATATTGCATGATGATTTATAAAACACTATATTTTTGTTGATACAGAACATATGTCTAGTATTTATTGTGTTATATAATGTTGTTAGGAATTCATTCCTTATGAAGTGGTGTTATTATAATGATCACCATATATTTAAAAAAAAAATCATGAGTGTAAAGGAAGAAGCATTTCATGTTATATATTTAAATGAATATATACTTTTTGTTATTTCATGCATTTAATATTGTGAACTACCTTTTAAATTTTTTTATTTGGGTTCTAAGTAGGTTTTCCTTAAAAATTATGGTTTTTAGTTATCAATTAAAATATATAATTCATCTAAGGTGATTATTTGACTACCATAAATTGAAGAACACAAGCTTATACTGAGAAGGGGAGGGAATAGTATAAGACCACTTTTTACTTTTATTTTCTCAAGAAATATTATCCAATATATCAATGGTAATATCAAAAACAGTAATCAAATAAATGCAGAAATCATCACACACAATAGATACACCAATTTAATATGGTTCACCCAATGTGGGCTACTCCATGAAGAAAATATTTCGCTAAAATTTTCTCAACAATTCTCTTGGGAATTCTTCCCTATTAGAATGTTTATGGACCTCTATAAAAAGGATATACCAATCCCCTAATCAATTTTGTGGATATTTATCCACATTAGACACCAATACCCTCAGTTGGTTTATGGATTTCTATCCACAGGAGAACTCCTTCTCCTCTGCTCTGACTGATGATCCTCTAGAAGACTACTATCTCCACTGCACTGGCTGTGGATCTCTCTCCACTAAATAATCCTATCCTCACTATCCTAGCTAATGGATCTCTATCAAATGGATACTATTGTCCTCTGCTATGTCACCTCCAAAGCTTGCTCTCAACTTTGTCTTAAATCTACACTAAACACAGTCCTTCAATATAGCACAAATCTTCTCAATATCTGTATCAAATATGCACTAAACATAGTCCTTTGGTCTAGCATAAACATTATAAATATCTATCTCAAATATGCACTAAACACATTCCATCGATCTATCACAAATCTGCTCAATCTCTATCTCAAATCTGTACTAAAAATAGTCCATCTAAACACATTCCATCGATCTAGCACAAATCTTCTCAATCTCTATATTTCATCTGCACTAAACATAGTCCTTTGGTATAGCACAAATCTACATAATCTCTCTCTCTAGTATGGCATAAATCTACCCTCAAATATACACCAAAATATATCCTCAAATCTATCCTCAATCCTTAACACAAAGCTTGATTCAATCACTAATCAACTATGCTATATCTGCCCCAAATCTTAACTCAAGGTTTGAACCAATAAATCAATCAACTCTGCTCACAAGTCTTCTCAAATACTTACCTTAAACCTATCTATAAGTCCTCTCTAGCACTTGCTCTAACTGTTCTCAAGTCTTCACCAAGATTTACCTCAAATATGCATTGTAAGATTCCACAAAATCTCACACTAATATATCCATAAGTCTTCACCAAGACTTACCTCAAATTTGCTCAACAAGTCCTCTCAAGAACTTATCCAATATTCTCAACAAGTCTTCACCAAGACTTACCTCAAATCTGCATTGTAAGATTCCACAAAATATTACTCAACTCAACTCAATATTTCACAAAAACCTCTTCAATCACACAAACAAATTTTACACAGAATCTTGTTTAACTTACAAAAACATATAGAGAATGTTTAGAGACTAAATATGCTTTACACTCACAACAATGCTCAATCACTTTCAATATGTCTTGTTTTACCATAGAAACATATAGAGAATGGTTAGAGACTCAATATGCTTCACACTCACAACAATGATCAATCACTTTAAATCTCTCTTGTTTTACCATAGAAACATATAGAGAATGGTTAGAGACTCAATATGTTTCACATTCACAAAACACTCAATCACTTTCAATTTCTCCTTCAACTCAATCCAGAAATAAAGAAAAATTTGTTTCACAAAACTTGAACTATCACTCCAATACTTTCAATCAATAATGCTCATCCAACTCCACTCAACAAATCACTCAATGAAACACAACTTGCTTACAAACCCTAGACAAGTGTTTCACAATGCTTTCAACAATTCACACAATGGAACTCAAACCTTGACTCAAGATGATTCTAAACTCACATAACAATGATACTCAAGTTCTTTCACAAACCCTAGTTCAATATTGTACTCAACTTCACATAACAATGATACTCATGATCTTTCACAAACCCTAATCATGCATATGCAAACTCACTCAAATATTTCCAACAATGTTTATCAAATAATAAGTTTCGCTCAAACCATGCATTTCACAACATTCAATCCAACAATATTTCACTCATAGGAAGATGTGTCCATACCTTTTGTTTTGATGGAGATATATCTTCAAAAACTGTCTCAACCACAATCAAATATTCTTTGCCCATATTAAGGTTAGGTAACAACAATCTTTCTCAAAATATCCTTGCAAATATTTTCCCAGTAATTATTTTTCCATACAGAAATAACAAGTCTTAAATACACCTTATAATGTCCACACTTTTAAAATATAAGACAACAATTTTGATAAAGAAAATAACCACAATAATTTTCTTTAGTCACCTTATTTCTCCTCTCAAAACAATTAACACGTCATAGCTTTATCTCAAAATAAAATATAATTTCCTTTGCAAACCTTATAACTCCTATCTCATTGAATAAATTCTAACCACCAATATTAAAATAAAATATTTTATTTTCCTTACACCTTAAAACTCACAAGCTAACCTTTCAAATTTCATGCAACCTTTAAAGTAAATTTTTGGATATCAAAAACCTTTGAAAAATAAAATCATAAATTGCATATCTTTTATTTTCACTTTGCCCAAAAATATTTCTAGCCAAATTTTAACTCACAACCTTGCTTCCTCAACACCCTAGCCAAAGCTAGGCAACCAGTTGGGCTATGAGCCAATACAAAATTAAAGGCACGTGGTTTACATTTTGTCCCTTATGTCTTCTGTCCTCTAGTGCAAAAATCCAAAATGTTTTCCCTTGTGAATCACGCGGCATGAATTGAACCCACATCTATGCCCTCTCAACGTTTTTTCTTGGCCTCAACTACCACATGTGCTACCGCCATCGGTGGTACCTCCTTTGAATTCCATGTTTTTCAAAACAACTCCTTGTCTTCTTTAGAAAGCATAAAAACCTCTTCTCTCAACACACGAAGTGCATGAATTAACATTAGCATAGCACAACACTTAATAGCATAGGTTAAGGGGAATAAAATGAGAATTTTATTTCCCCTTTTATACATGTTTTCATTTGCACATAACTCATCGGCCCATCATTCGATTTTGAAAATTGAATTTAGATTTTAAATATTAAATTTAAAAACCTTTGCCATCCATTATTTATTTAAATTAAAATTTTAACCATGGGTTAAAATATTTTAATATAAATTAATTAATTTAAATATTTTGCAAGTTGCTTCATGGGTCTTTTCAAGAATAAATTATTTTAATAATCTCTTTACTTCACCTCATCAATTTGTCCGATAATATTAAATAATATAGTATTATTATTTAATTTAAACTTACTTTCCTTTCCTTGGGTCTTCATCCTTTGGGCCTTTTTAGGCATATAATATTAAAAATAAATATTATATCCTATTCCTTTTTCAGACCTTCTTGCTCTTTGAAAAACCACTTGATGTCCTTAATGATGACAAAATTGAAATAATACTCTCTTGACATCAATGACAACAAAACTACTCAAAATTTCCAACATCAATTAAATAACTCCAAAACTCCTTCTTGAAGGATAAGGACCTACATTGACAAAGTTAGAACTATCAGTCAAACCTTCCAAGAAATATGATTTCAAATAAAGCAATAAGTTAGCTGATAAACTTGCTAATATCAGTGCCTATTCCACAAGCTTGCTGATTTGGACCAATAGTCTTCCTCAAGAGTTGAATTTTGTCATGGAGTAAGATAGATCATCTTTAAATGAGACCAATGCTGACGTGGAGCAAGTCAGCTCTTTTTCAAATAGGACAAATGGTATTTGAATTTGCTTCATCATCCATTGATTCCCATGCAACCTTGGTTCATGGTTTAATTGATTTTTTTGGGTTTGTCAACCTTAATACTTTGCCCACCGCCTTCTAAATTTTTTATTTTTGCAAGCTTCCCTCATCCATTCACTTTGCCTTCCATCTGTGCCATTTTGGCCTCCACTTTCCCATATTCTACTCTCTCCTTTACCCCATTTCCATCATGTCCATACACCTCATAGCCACCAAGCCTCCCTCCTCTCTCTTTGCCCCTTTCCAACAACATCCTTCCTCCATCCATGTTAACACCTCCTTTCGTATCTTGTCCTTAGTTTTCTTTCCCTAGTATGCCTTTTTGATCATGTGGGCGTTTGGGAAGGATTCCCACATGCTTCATATTCATAATTTTTCATGTGTTTTCTATCACGGTCTCCTCAATGCATGCAATTTTTTTGATCCCTGATTCACTTGGCACCCTTTTCGAGATGACAAATGGTTTATTTCCATTCTTGAACCCACAATTGTTTATTTTTATACTTACCATATTTCAATTCATTTCCATCTTTGTCCATCCCAATTGCATTGTCAACATCGTTGCTTTGTCGTGACCATGAATTTCATCGAGCCACCCTGTGTTTTCATGGATTCAATTGCTGAAACCATTATTTCTACCAGGGGTTTCCTCCCATTCTTTACGAAATTTAATAGGGAGGATTTTGAAATCACCGTTGTGTTCCTAAGCTCTTGGGATAATGGTAGAGTGACTATTCACAGTAGGATTTATGATGTTGATATTAAAACTCTGGCTAAACTCACTAGGCAACAAACCAAAGGCAGATCTATACATAGGGAGAAACATAATTGGGATGTCGAGCTTAAGGAGATTAAATATAAAGAGTTGTGCAAGAAATCCTAGATGGGAATTCATCGTGAGGAGCTCCCCTCCCCGTGGAATAGCATCATGAAGCCTATCATGGAGTTCATGGTGGATGACCCTGATAAGGTCTTATGTAGCTTCCACTTTGCATTTTTCAACCATTTCCATGATGTAAATATGGTGAATATTCCACAATTCCTATTTAACTCCATTAGTTACACCATTGAGCATAGCCAAAAGAAAAACTACTTTGAATTGCTTGCTCATCAAGGTTTATTTAAGGTTGTATCTAGTCATTGGCTCATCCACTACCCCCAAGGTGTCATCCTGCCTCCTGCTCCTAAATCCAAACCTAGCCTTATAAATCCTAGCTCTTCTCAGACCACTCCTCAATCCTCTGGTACTCCTAGGCTTTCTAAAAAAAATATAGAGGTGATTGAAATGACCCATAGCCTAAGGAAAAGATCCAAAAGCAAATCCCTTGAGCTAGAGCCAAAAAGTGTTCACTTCTATGTTCATCTAAAGAAGCTAGCTCAAAAAATGGAATCCCTGATCATTGATTTAGAGGATTATGAGAAGGATGCCCCTAACCAGTGCGTGTAGTATTTTATAATCAATTTTATCTCTAATTATATGTCTCAAATGGTAGACCTACGCAATGCACTAAATTTATTTTTCTTCAAGAAGTCTTTATTTGAGGATGGTGTTAAAGCCCTTGCTGAGGATGTCAAGGTTATCGTTTCCCTGATGGAAGACACATATGAGGACAAGGATGTTGTCATGTACATGTTGAACGATGAGCTCCAGGAAGCTGAAGTGAAACCAGATGAATAAGCTTAAGGGTATCCCACCCCGCGTGATTTTGTTGTGGGCTTTATCTCTTCTACCTAATGCACCTTTTCTTTGTTGTTTATTTTTTCTACTTAAGGACATCCTTTGTCCTTCCTTTATTTTATTGGCTGCTTCTCATGGATAACCTTAATGGTATTTCAGTTTTGAAGTATTGCTTTATGTTCTATTTTGATGTGGTTTCTTGGCTTCTCTAGCCTGTTTTTTTGTAATCAGGTTTTGGGTCCTTGTTAAAACCCGTGCTTAATCTAAATTTTTTAAATGATCAAAAAATATATATATATAATTCATCTAAGAATAATATACCTTATCCATCACCATGGAATCAATTAAAAGCAATATATGACTTTAATAAAATAACATTACTCATTTAGATTTGCCTTATAAATTATGACTAGATATTTTATCATCAAACTTTACACTTTCTAGGATACCAAATAAATTAATAAAATATATATTTAATAAAATTTTAAAAAATATCCGCTCATGTAGAGGAGTTGGAGAGCAAGTGGGTAGTTAAAAATCTCCAATTGAAATTGAGAGGCCCCAGGTTCAAATCTCTCTCCCTCACATATTGCGGATATGTTATGTACATGAGATTACAAATAAATAAAAAATTAAAAATAATATAGAAATACTGAGATAATTTTAGATAAACTAGATAACTTTAAACAAGTAAAACATATTTTTTACTAACTTTCATAACATGCACAATCACTTTTTTAATTTTAAACTTAGGAAAAAAAATTCTTTTAACTTATCACATCACCACAATGCTAAACGAATTATCCTTGTGGGATACCATATTGGTCACGGCTTTGGGCTCTCTTCCAGGAGATCCAATTTCAAATTGTGATGGGGTGTGTATGCGTGTATGTGTGTGAGTGAGATTTATAAGAAAAATAAATAATGCATATACATATATAATATTATATTTTTGAATAATAATTGAAAATAATTATACATATTTTCATTGTAATGTTAGGTTTAATCTCTTTCTATATGTAAAAATAAATTAAAAATATATATATATCTTTTAATAAGTTTTGATAAAATTAAAAACTATAAACTCAATCATGTAATTTATTATTTACAATTTTATATCATTTTTATTTTTAAAAATATATTATTTATAATTTTATTTTATCATTATCAAACTTTATCATAACAATAAACATTAAATTTAAAGATATATATATTTTTATTATTAGTAGTAGAAGAAAGCGGGGATTTTGAAAGGGATCCCAACCCTTTTACAACAAAAGCAATATCAGGAGAAGATCTCCAACAAAAGAGAGAAAACCTTTTAGATAAATACACCCATGCACGGGTAAAATAAGGAAAACTTCAAACAACATAAACAAAGAGAACATCTCTTAACAACAATAGCAAATGATCAAAGAGACAAACACATAGAGGGAGCCAAAGCACAAGACAATCAAAGCATGAATCACCCAGGTTAGAAGTAGGAGTATCTATTAGGTATTTTTTTTATCACCATCGAGAAGGTTTTTGTACTCTTCTGGAGCCTCAAACTAAAATTTATATTCATCGATGAGAACCATAGCCTATGTAGAAGATAAACACCCATCTTGGTAGCTCTAGTCAGAGCTTTCATAAGGTCATTCAGCTCATGGTGGTAGCTCTTTTTAGTGATGTAAGTCACACATAAAATGCTGTCCCCTTTTATGGATATGAGAATCATCAAGAAGTTATTGGTTTAAGAGCCAATGCTTATGATTAAGGTGGCCATCCATTACCATTGTTGATATTTCCCATGCCGAAATATCCTTATCGGTTCACATTTCTATAAAGGTATTAAGTGAAAGTAAGACTTAACATGATGATAACCAATAATGGTATGGATAGTATTTAGGTATTTATATTTTTTGTAGACCAACACAATTTCATGACATGGAGGAGCCTTAGAGGTGTATATGTTTTTTAATTGAACATACCATATTTTAAGGAGAAGTGATTTTTATAATATTTAAGATCAACTTCACCACTCCAAAAAATGATGTAAGAAAAAAGGGGATCATGGGTAAGCATACCAACATTTTGATCTTTCCAATAAAATTCATGATGGACAAACATGTGGGTTTGGGAACACATCTCAAATTCTACGCTTTCGGCCTGTGGCCGTATTTCCCATTTCTTTCACACTTTCTAATTTCTTTCCTACATTCCTAGTCTTCAACCAGTGTAGGATTTAGTTTGGGAATCAACCCGCTTTACATATTGGCACAAAGGACATTCCTTTCCTCTGACATTTCAATGTTGGTCATGTCTAGGATGTACAACCGTAGTTTTTGTTAATTGGGCAGATATTTGACCAACAGTTTTTGGCACGCCCGTTGGGACTCATAGTCTTCGTATTTTGAGGGAGCCCAAGTTTGGTGAATCTTTGGCTTACCTTTATCTGTAAAAATTACTTGGTGACTCTGTTGAGCTAAAGATCCATATCTCTTGATCGTGGATGCCTTTTATACTGAAGGAAGACACCCCAGAGGAATCAAGTTTTGGTGAGTAACCTTGATCTCACAAGTGGATAAAGAATGTTCACCTGACGACTCCAACTCAGTGATAAGGACAATGATCTCTGAGTACCACTACTATAATGGCACAAGTATGCTATCCCAGATGGGATGATTGAAGAACACAAGCTTATACTGAGAGGGGGGGTGAACAGTATAAGACCACTTTTAACTTTTTCCTTCAAATCAACTTTCAATTCAATATTATGCAGTGTATAGATAGCAGTATCAACAACAGTAATCAAAGCAATGCACAAAACACCATCCACAAAGTGACACAACAATTTACGTGGTTCACCCAATGTGGGCTACTCCACGGATAAAATCTTTCACTAATTTTATCAACTCAAATTCTGGGAAAACCTTTCCCGATTACAATGTTTATGGGCACCAACCCAAAGGAGATACCTTCCCCTAGCTCTGCTCTGATTGGTGATCCTCTAGAAGACCTCTGCCTCCGCTGCCCTTAGCAAATGGAACTCTATCCATAGAAGACACCTGTCTTCCCTGCTCTGGCTGGAGACCTCTGTCCTCAACTCTATCACCGCAAAGCTGGTCCTCGAATTTGCACCAAACATAGTCCTTCGGTCTGGCACAAATGTCCTCTTTCACTTTCTTTGATCTGCACCAAACACAGTCCTTCGATCTGGCACAAATGTCCTCTTCCTCTGTTCTGCACAAAACACAGTCCTTCACTCTTTTTGCGCAATCATAGCTGCACTTGATCGAGCATCGACCTTTACACCTCTGCGCAATCACAGTAGCAGCGTCTTCATGCACTCTGCTTCCTTGCAATTCCTCTCACTTAGAATATTCGATGAAATGCACTCAGTACACTACAATCAAATTTTGCACTTAGCTTCTCGATGATCGAACTTCACCCCCACACTCTATCTGCGAACGTCGCTCTTCGAACGCACACTTCGATCGATGATAAACTCTCCAAGCAGCCCTCCTTTTATACTAAACCTTTCAAGATTAAAACCTTGATCTTAGTCGGCTGCACATCCTCAAACTACGTTGGCTGCAAACCCTAATCTTTGTCGGCCCAAATTTAACTTTGTCGGCTTCACTGCCTCTGCAACTCTCCTGTAGCTTCTGTCATGAAACTACAACATGTCATGATATCGCGACACCTTTTGCAACCGTACACCTTCCTTTGGCTTTTGTCACGATATCGCGACACCTTAACATTTTTTGACTTTACTTAAGTTCTTGTCGCGAAATCGTGACCCTTCTGTCTTCATGGCCTTCTTCTCTGCTTTTGTCATGAAATCGTGACACTTTTACCTCTGTTGACGTCATCTTCACTTCTATCGCGAAATCGTGACCTTTCTTGCTTCTTCAACCTTTTCTCGGCTTGCACTAGCGAAAATGGAACATGTCACGAAATCGTGACACTTTCGTTGCCTTAAGCTTTTCTCTGCCTTACGCCCATGAAACTGGAACATGTCGCGAAATCATGACGCTTTCGCCTTTGAGCTCTTTCTTCTTGAATTCATCACGAAATCATGACGCCTCTTCTGTTGAAGACTTGCTTCCTATTTCTGTCATGAAATCGTGACACTTTCTCCATCCGTACGCTTTTCTTTCATCCTATCACAAAATTGCTACATCTTCATCCACTGGCTTCTTCACTTCTGCCTGTCGCAAAATCATGACACTTTCTACATCCGTACGCTTTTCTTTCATCCTGTCACGAAATCACGACGCTTCTCATTTCAAACTCTTCCCTTTGCTGCATGTCACGAAATCATGACAGTTCTCACTTTGAGCTTTTCAGCATGTCACAAAATCGTGACAGTCCTCACCTCGACCTCTGCAGCATGTCGCGAAATCATGACATTTCTCATGTTACTTTCTCTCTCTTCAAACTTGTCATGAAATCGTGACAGTTCACACTATGGACTCTCTTTTCTACATTATGTCACGAAATCGTGACACTTTTTCGTCCGTACAACTTTCTTGGCAATGTGTCACGAAATCGTGACACTTTTCCTTCTTTACCTTCCTACACTTTTCGAGTCACGAAAATATGACATGTCGCGAAATCGTGACACTTTCCATCTTGCTCTCCTTCTCTGCCAACATGTCGCGAAATCGTGACAGTTTTTCCAACTTCTTCTCTTTCTTCCAGCATGTCACGAAATCGTGACAGTTTTTCCAAAACTTTCTCTCTCCTCAAACATGTCACGAAATCATGACAGTTTTGCCAGCACTTTCTCTCTCCTCTAACATGTCGCGAAATCGTGACAGTTTTTCCAGCTGGCTGCATACTTTTTCTTACTTGTCTTTTTCTTGATCTTTTGCAAATGGGCCACTAAGGACTTCTTGGAAACTCACTGATCATGCTCTGAATAACCTTCAACAAAACAAATTCCTTGACATCAAATCAAATTGCTTCAAGAACTTCTTGACATCAATGACAACATCTACACTTGAGCAAAGGCAATGTACCCAAGGTACCCAAAATTGCCAACAATCTCCCCCTTTGTCATTGATGGCAAACCTTTACTGAAACACATCTCAAGAGCCAAAACTGAAACCAACTGTGCCAACAGCTGAGAATATGCCTTTGAAGTTTTGCTCCCCCTGACTTGAAGCTCTCCCCCTTACTCATATCTCTCCCCCTTTGTCATCAATGGCAAAGGGTCACCTTTGGGGCTCGGGACTAAGAATGAGCCTCTTAGCTTAGTCCCTCCCCCACCTCCTGATGAGGTGATTAAAATAGGGTTGGGAGTAAACCTCCCATTAGGCACTGATCATCATCAGCATCTAAAACTTCCTTGTCGGGCCTTCTCTTGAACTCTTTGTCCATATTTCTGTTCTTGTCACTGTTCTGATCCTTGGACCTATTCATACCACTTTTCCTATTCTTGTACCTTGGAAGATCAGCTCTACACTGTCTAGCTGTGTGACCATCATTGTTGCACTTATAACAAGTAACAATGTTATTTCTTTTAGGCATACCTGTTCTTTGAATCCGCCTATTATGACTAACCGTGTTCCTGTTATTAGCCTTGCAAAAAATTGCCTTATGCCCGAACTGATTACAAGAGTAGCAATACCCTTGAAAGAAATTGCTACCTCTGAAACTGTCATTTACCTTCCTTACTTGAGTCATGCAATGCACAGCCGTGTGACCAAACCTGTGACATGCAAAACATCTACCATGAAATTTTCTTTTAATTGACCTCTTGGGTCCCGAAAACTTCTTCTTCGCAATCTGAATTTCTGTTTTCTATTTTTGTGCATCTATCACTCATGGACTCATGATCTGAAGTACTTTCTTCATCAGAACTCTCTTCCTTTTGAAATCTCTTGCTAGATTCCCCAACCTGTTTCTTGTGCGGCTCAACAAAACCGAGACCTATTTTATCTGTTGGTTTTCTTTGACCTTTGATGAGAGACTTAACCCTTTTGGAGCTATCTTGAAACCTGTACAACTTATCCTTGTACTCTTTAGTTTCCATTTCCAAAGAAGCCATTTTCTGTTCCAACTCATTATACTGAAGAATCTTAGACTCTAACTCGTCCTTGAGTTCTTGTGTCTTAGCCATAGAGAAGTCAAGACTTTCTGTAAGATCATCTCTCTCCATACAACATTCATCTAACTTATCCTTGAGTCCGGCATTCTTCTTTCTTTCCTTTTTCAAAGCACTAAGAGCATTAGTAAGTTCACTTTCAAGATCCTTTATTTGTTTGCTTTCTGAAACATCAGAGTCTTTTACAGATTTCTTATCACTAGAGGTGCTACCCTTTTCAAAAACCATACATGCATCTTCCTTATAGTTTTTTGAAGCATCCTCATACATACTAGTAACCAATTCATTATTTGTGCAATCATCCTCAAGGTGACCAAAATTTCCACATCTAAAACATTTCATGATAATGAATCTGTGTTTCGGTTCTTCCTCTTTTTTTGAAATGAACAACATCTCATTTTCAACATCACTTGAAGAACTTTCACTATCACTACTAGACCACTTACTTGCTTTGTCTAGGTAGAAACTCTTCTTGTGCTTGTTAGAGTACCTCTTTCCATGATTGTTGTGCTCATATTTGTTCTTTCTGTGATGCTTGTACTTTTTAGAATCCTTGCTCTTAGAATCCTGTTTCTCTTCATCACTTTCATTCTTGGAAATAGTACAGTCAGTAGCATAATGACCAAACTTTCCACAATTGAAACATCTTATATTTTTCATGCTTTTGTGCTTTCTAGAGAACTTGCCTTTCTTGCTTGTAATATGCCTCTTCATCACTAGAAGACTCATCACTCTCTTGAAGCTGTTTGCCCTTGGATTTCTTGGTAGCCTTGAAAGCTGCCTCTTTCTTGACATCAACCTTCACTTGAGTTCTCAACTCAAATGCTGCAAGTATACTATGGAGCTCATCCTTTTTCAACTTATCCAAATCTTTAGCTTCCTCAATAGCAAAAATATTTTCACTAAATCTATTAGGAAGAGATCTTAAAATCTTATCACAAACATCATTTTCAGCAAGCTCAAGACCTAAGTCTTTCATGGAGTTAACAACCTCATCCATACGAAGCATGTAGTCACTAATATTTTCATCATCATTCATCTTGAGTTGTTCAAACATACCTTTGAAGTGTCTCAACTTGGCCTTTCGGACATTTACATCACCTGTGTGAACCACCTGCAGTTGTTTCCACATTTCACTAGCTGTCTTGCAGTGAATCACCTTGGTGAGATCTGCCTTCTGTAAACCCTTCAAGATTGCATTCATTGCTTTTGAATTGCTTGTGATGTAGGAGCCTATCTTCTTTAGTATAAGGACCATTTTCAGGAATAGTGTACCCATCTTCAATCACTTCCCAAACCTCATTCCCAAGTGCCATTAGATGAACCTTCATCCTTGCACTCCAAAGACCAAAATCTGATCCATCAAGAATAGGTGTTGCATTGCCACTTGAATAATCCATTGTGTTCTTTGCTAGCTTTTCCTTCAAGTTGTTAAACTTTTCGAAGGCACCGACTCTGATACCAATTGAAGAACACAAGCTTATACTGAGAGGGGGGGTGAACAGTATAAGACCACTTTTAACTTTTTCCTTCAAATCAACTTTCAATTCAATATTATGCAGTGTATAGATAGCAGTATCAACAGCAGTAATCAAAGCAATGCACAAAACACCATCCACAAAGTGACACAACAATTTACGTGGTTCACCCAATGTGGGCTACTCCACGGATAAAATATTTCACTAATTTTATCAACTCAAATTCTGGGAAAACCTTTCCCGATTACAATGTTTATGGGCACCAACCCAAAGGAGATACCTTCCCCTAGCTCTGCTCTAGCTGGTGATCCTCTAGAAGACCTCTGCCTCCGCTGCCCTTAGCAAATGGAACTCTATCCATAGAAGACACCTGTCTTCCCTGCTCTGGTTGGAGACCTCTGTCCTCAACTCTATCATCGCAAAGCTGGTCCTCGAATTTGCACCAAACATAGTCCTTCGGTCTGGCACAAATGTCCTCTTTCACTTTCTTTGATCTGCACCAAACACAGTCCTTCGGTCTGGCACAAATGTCCTCTTCCTCTGTTCTGCACAAAACATAGTCCTTCACTCTTTTTGTGCAATCACAGCTGCACTTGATCGAGCATCGACCTTTACACCTCTACGCAATCACAGCAGCAGCGTCTTCGCACACTCTACTTCCTTGCAATTCCTCTCACTTAGAAGATTCGATGAAATGCACTCAGTACACTACAATCGAATTTTGCACTTAGCTTCTCGATGATCGAACTTCACCCCCGCACTCTATCTGCGAACGTCGCTCTTCGAACGCACACTTCGATCGATGAGAAACTCTCCAAGCAGCCCTCCTTTTATACTAAACCTTTCAAGATTAAAACCTTGATCTTAGTCGGCTGCACATCCTCAAACTACGTCGGTTGCAAACCCTAATCTTCGTCGGCCCAAATTTAACTTTGTCGGCTTCACTGCCTCTGCAACTCTCCTGTAGCTTCTGTCGTGAAACTACAACATGTCATGATATCGTGACACCTTTGCAACCGTACACCTTCCTTTGGCTTTTGTCGCGATATCGCGACACCTTAGCCTTTTTCGACTTTACTTAAGTTCTTATCGTATGAAATCATGACCCTTCTGTCTTCATGGCCTTCTTCTACTTTTGTCATGAAATCATGACACTTTTGCCTCTGCTGATGTCATCTTCACTTCTATCATGAAATCGTGACACTTCTCGCTTCTTCAACCTTTTCTCGGCTTGCACCAACGAAAACGGAACATGTCACGAAATCGTGACACTTTCGCTGCCTTAAGCTTTTCTTTGCCTTACGCCCGTAAAACTAGAACATGTCACGAAATCGTGACGCTTTTGCCTTTGAGCTCTTTCTTCTTGAATTCGTCATGAAATCATGACGCCTCTTCTATTGAAGACTTGCTTCCTATTTTTGTCATGAAATCGTGACACTTTCTCCATCCGTACGCTTTTCTTTCATCCTATCATGAAATCGCTACATCTTCATCTTGGCTTCTTCACTTCTATCATGAAATCGTGACACTTTCTGCATCCGTACGCTTTTCTTTCATCCTGTTGCAAAATCATGACGCTTCTCATTTCAAACTCTTCCCTTTGTTGCATGTCACGAAATCGTGACAGTTCTCACTTCGAGCTTTTTAGCATGTCACGAAATCGTGACAGTCCTCACCTCGACCTCTACAGCATGTCATGAAATCGTGACATTTCTCATGTTACTTTCTCTCTCTTTAAACTTGTCATGAAATCGTGACAGTTCACACTACGGACTCTCTTTTCTGCATTATGTCACGAAATCGTGACACTTTTTTGTCCGTACAACTTTCTTGGCAATGTGTCACGAAATCGTGACACTTTTCCTTCTCTGCCTTCCTGCACTTTCCGAGTCACGAAAATGCGACATGTCACGAAATCGTGACACTTTCCATCTTGCTCTCCTTCTCTGCCAACATGTCACGAAATCGCGATAGTTTTGCCAGCTTCTTCTCTTTCTTCTAGCATGTCGCGAAATCGTGATAGTTTTGCCAGAACTTTCTCTCTCCTCAAACATGTCGCGAAATCATGATAGTTTTGCCAACACTTTCTCTCTCCTCTAACATGTCACGAAATCGTGACAGTTTTTCCAATCGGATGCATACTTTTTCTTACTTGTCTTTTTCTTGATCTTTTGCAAATGGGCCACTAAGGACTTCTTGGAAACTCACCGATCATGCTTTGAATAACCTTCAACAAAACAAATTCCTTGACATCAAATCAAATTGCTTCAAGAACTTCTTGACATCAATGACAACATCTACACTTGAGCAAAGGCAATGTACCCAAGGTACCCAAAATTGCCAACAATGATCCTAGCCCTCTAAATCTCCAAAGTCAACATGAGATTCCTAAAAGTGCCTTGAAGACTCTAAAAAAATACAATGGCATTGAGAGAATGGACCGAGAGTACCTCGAAGATGTTGCTGCTCTAGCAACCGTCCATGGCATAACCCACGAAGATATCTTGATCAAATTTTTGGTCTTGTCTCTAGAAGGAAAGGCACTGTAGTGGTACAAAATGCTCGGGCATAAGAGCATCTGCTCATGGGTAGACTTGGCAGGAGTACTAGTTGACATATTTGATGGCTCTCAAGACCCCTTTTAACTCCTGATGCACCTCTTCACCATCAAAAGAGCACCTCTATAGATCATCATAGACTTCAATATCCAATTTTTGAGGAGTTGGAGGAGTATTATAGAGAAGATCAATCTGATAGCCAGCTAGACCCATCTCTACTATATTCAGGCTTTTCATCTGGACATAGGCCTCCTTCTACTACAATCTGGGGAACAAAGATTCCCTAAAATATTTCAAGAATCAGTAAAAGCAGAGCAACTCCTACTTCAATCAGGAAAAATACAGTGGATAGAAACTACCTTTCCATCACTCTCTTCGACAGTTGCTACTCCCGTGTGTCTTGCACAATATTCAAAATGGCATATCCATCAAACTATGCAAATACCTGAAATACAACTATGTGGAGCACAAGAGGTGAATCGCATCCAGGGCCAACGAAAGGAATATGCAATCACTACTCCAACAATAAAAAATATGGTTGCGTGCAGTTTCCATCATGAGATTAAGAAAGAAGGGGTGAATATATCCCAACACCAGCATATAGAATATGCAATCATTACCCCCATAATGAAAAATATGGTAGCTTGCAACTTTCTTTAGGAGAAGGACTGAAAATAAGAGGAACAGGATTAATAGGTCAATTTTGAGTGTGAAAAGGGCATAATTTTACACCCTTTTTGTATCCTTGAGCATAGCATGCAAGTACTCGACCGAGACCCAATAAGCATACCTCATAAGGAGACTTGTCCTAAGGAGATCCTAACAATAGGGCTATCACCAAAAATATCTTGTTGTCACATCAAGGGGTTAGAGGAGCACATGCCCAAGATCCCACAACTAGTAGAATTTCAAAAGTGGCAGCATTGGTTCTAGCCATCACTACAATCGGTACTCGAAGAAGGCTCCCATATGGTAAATATTTTTTCCATTCTATTCAGTAATTGTATAAGTGTTGATATGCATGATAACCTACCACATTGTATTTGGCTTACAACCTGGAAAACTTTGGGAAGATGACAACCAAATTTTAAAAATTTCCTTAAGTACAATCATATTTGGTCTGGACACTGCAGATTCACTAGATAAGCACCCAAAACTAGGTTTGTAGTGGCGACATGCCAATCATGTTATAATTTTTGTGTAAATATTGTAAATAGACCAGATGATAAATAAAGTACTGAGGGCATGGTGTTGGAGCCTACAGGTACACATTTTCTCTTCCCTTGATGCTTTCATTCATTGTACCCACCACTTCTATTCCTTTCCCCATTTCATAGCCATCAGTCACCATTGCTCCTTCTGTCATTCCTATTTCCTCCATTCCTTCAGCTTCTAGTTTGTTTGCCTCTTCCCCTAACTCGTTTTCCATTCCACCATCAGCTGGCTCATCTTTCACCCCCATTAATTCCATTACCACTGTTACACTGACTCTGTCAAGGGTAATCGTAATTGCACCCCCATACATTCCTGCTCCTTCCATTGAGCCAAACTCTTAGTAGCCTCTATTTCCTTTTTTTTTTCCATTTTATTTTTTGATTACAGAAGCCATTGGCATCAAAAATTGAAGTCTTGCTAAAGCACGTTGAAGCCAAAAAAAATAAGTCGAGCTCGGTGAAGTTCCTCGTATTGGGTGAAAAATATAAACAAGTGACTGAACAATATTAGAAAGTGTAGGAAGAATCTGATGCAAGTAGTAAAAAATTTTATGCAGTAGGCATTTGTGACTCCATTACCCAATGGATAAAGGCCCTAGGATTGATTTCATCAAGACGAGTTGAATACCCCATGAGCCACCAAAAGTGTTGGTATTTTTACCACACTAAAAATAAATTTTAAATTCATTCAAGTGAAGTACATCTAGTGGTGAAAGGAAAACTAGATGAAATGATCTTTAGATATTTTGTTGTGATATATATTTTCTCAATATTTCCAATGATATATTACAATAAACAATCGGGTGAACGGATCAAAAGTTATGGCTCCGGGAAGTTTTACCATAGAAAATCAATTTCGGGGCAGAAAATCAATTTCGGGGAAGCAAAGGCAATTACAAAGTCAAATAGGTCAAAGGTTGATTCGCTCCAAGTGAGGGGCGAAACTCCCTTTCACCCCTCCTTGGGGTGAACGTAGAAAATTTTCAAAAATGGAAACTTTTTGAAAATGGTAAGTCACCGAAAATAGCAAGTCCCCAAAAAAGGAAAGTCGTCGAAAAAGGAAAATCACCGAAAAAGGAAAGTCACCGAAAAAATAAAGTCGTCAAAAATGGAAAGTTTCCAAAAATGGCAAGTCATCGAAAAAGGAAAGTCGTAGAAAAAGGAAAGTCACCTAAAATGGAAAGTTTCCTAAAATGGAAATTCACCCAAAAAGGAAAGTTTCCAAAAATGGAAAAATGTTGAAAATGAAAAAAATGTTGGAGTTTGAATTGGCGAAGAAGGGACGAACTTGGCTAAAATCATGAAATATCTCAAGGAAGAAGTATAATGCTTTCGCCCCAAGTGAGGGGTGAAACTCATTGTCGCCCCTCTTTGGGGTGAAAGCCAATGGAGAAATAAAATCGTTTTGCCCCAATTGAGGGGTGAAAGCCATGTGTGCCCCTCTTGGAGGTGAACATAATGATGACAAGTGAATTCACCTCAATGAAAGCATCTCAGGGAAGAAATCACCTCAAGGGTGAAATTGATGGGCAAAAGCAATGGGCGAAAGCATCTCAAGATGAAAGCAATGGGTGAGGTGAAATTTCCCAGTTAAGGGATGAAAGTGTTTTAAGGTTTAGGGGTGAATGCAATTATGATCACCTAAAAGGGAAGGTGAAACTCAGTTTCACCCCTTTTGAAGGTGAATGTCAATTTAAAAGGGAATGACGCAGTTATCAAAATATTTTCACCCAAAAATAAAAAACAATTACTGCTATGATAAAATTGAATGCTTGGGGCAACAAGAGCCACGATCCAGAATTTTTGCAAGGATTAAATGCTACATCCTCCAATATGGTGTGATCCTGATGATTTTCAAAGTGCCTTCTATGGACTTCATTCCTTTTCAAAGCAAAATTATATTTCACTGATTTCAATCGACAAGGGTAAGATTCCAAGGTAAAGAATGAGAGAATGTGATGGCACCCAGGATTTAATATTCAAGCTATCAATTTCCACGTGACATTTTTGAGTCTTAATGCATCGAAACTTGGGACACTTTCTCTATCATCTATTTTTGCCAATTTCCCAAGTGCATCCCATGAAAACCGGATCGTTGTCCCTTGAAGAATAATCTGATTCGAGCATCACCATTACCAAGGGAGAGAATTGTTGTTGTTGATCTTTGACCAACCAATATTTTATTTGTAAATGCATTAAATGAAAAGAGGTGAAAACCTCTATAAATACTACTCAATACTCATTGTAAGAAGGAGGTTGGACATTCTGCAAGAAAACTTTCTAAGTCTTCTGCATCAATAGAAGAGACTTGGCTTCTGAAATTTGCAAGCATTCTTATGTGTGTGATTTCCTTCTATTTCTAAGCATTTCTATTTATGCTCATGTTCCTGCTATTGAGTTTAAAATTCTATTTCTGGATTTAAAACATTGTTGGTGAATGAGTTAGTTTTGGAATGCAATCTAGAGGTTGTTACCACAAAGGTGTAAGTAAAATTTTTCTGCCTTCTTCCTATTATATGCTATCATAAACTTAGTAGAATTCTTGTTGCTAGTCTACCCCAAATCCTACACTTCAGTCTGTGGCCATATTTCCCATTTCTTTCACACTTTCTAATTTATTTCCTACATCTCTAGTCTTCAATTAGTGTATGATTTAGTTTGGGAACCATCCCTCTCTATAGATTGGCATGGAGGACACTCCTTTCCTTCGACCTTTCAATGTTGGTTGTATCTAGGGTGAACAAATGTAGGTTTTTTTAATTAGGCAGATATTTGACCAATAGGTAGTAATGACAAGAAATGGGAAATCACAAATGTACTTAATATACCAAATTTGAATAAGAATATTCTCTAAATAAATCATATGACAAAGAATGGATACAAGATATAATTCTATCAAGATAAATTCTTGATAAAAGATATGAAAAATGGATACATGGTCATAGCAGTAGGAACAGTAGAAAATGGGATATATAAATTGAATTTTGAATTTGTAGACAAGTCGGCTTATGTGACAATGCATGATTCCATAAGTGAATTGTGGTACCAAAGGTTTGGGTATTTAAATTATCAAAGAAATATATGGTTCTTGGCCTCCTATGGATCAAAACACACACAGGTGTTTGTGAAGGACGTATGGTTGGAAAACAACATAGAGAGTAATTTGAAAGGAGTATATTATGAGTAAAATAATTACTTGAGCTTGTGCATAGTGACTTATGTGGTCCTATTACTCCTACATCACTAGGGGAACAAAATATGTATTGACCTTTATAGATGATTTCTCTAGAAAGACATGGACATACTTTCTCAAGACCAAGGATGAAGTGTTCAAAAAGTTTGAAATTTTTAAGGCCCTTGTGGAAAATCAATGTAACAGAAGAATCAAAAGAATAAGAAAAAACAATGGAGGAGAATATATCAATTATAATTTCAAGGAATTTTTTGAAAGACATGGAATTTGGAGAGAGACAACAAATATATACACTCCACAAAAAAATGGAGTGGCTAAAAGAAAAATTAAACTTTGGTTGAAATGGCTAGATATATGATTCAATCTAAGAACTTGCCTATGGAACTTTGGGCAGAAGCAGTTAATAACACAACTCATATTCAAAAAAGGTCACCTACATAATGCCTTAACAAAATCACACCAAAACAAGCATGGAGTGGTAGAAATTTCAATATACACTATTTCAAAGTGTTTGGTTGTGAAGCATATGCTCATGTGCCATATGAGATAAGGGCTAGAAAGTTTGACAGTAAAATTATCAAGTGCATTTTTTTTGGCTATGATGACCACAAGAAAGGATGTGGGCTATATGATACTATAGCTAAAGATATTTTTATCAGTAGGGATGTCAAGTTTAATGAAGGCTCTCACAACATTGTTACTACTCCATGTTTTTTTTAAGCGAAAAACCCCTTGCATGGTCGCCTTGGTCTGAGAGACCATGAACAGGAGGTTCTACACCGTCAAAGTCACCCGGGAGTCACACCCGATCTTGTCCACACCAACATTATCAATTGGATTTTGGATACCCAATTCAGATTTCTGGTAGGGTGGAGATTTGAACCTGGGACCTCTCTTGGAGGATTTTCCTCTCCTCTCCAACTCACCTACAACACCTAGGTATTACTACTCCATGTTGTCCTCCTCAAATTAAAATTGATGACCTTGACACAAGTAATAATTTAGACAAGGAAGGTCCTAATGATAATGAAAGTTCCCCTAAGAAGATATGAAGCCTTCAAGACATCTATAACAACACTCGAGGTTTCAATTACAAATAAAATTGTTAATTATGCTTTGATGACTACAATTATGGAAGCTAATGATCCTCATACTTTTGAATAAGACCAATAAAGAAGATAATGGAAGGAAGCTATGCAGGATGAATATGACTACTTGATCAAAAATCATACTTGGGAGTTAGTTGAGCTATCCAAAGAAAAAAATATTGTTGGTAGTGTATGGATATACAAAACTAAGTACAAATATGATGGGAGTATTGAAAAATATAAGGCTAGACTTGTGGCCAAAGGTTACTCTCAAAAAGAAGAAATTTATTATGGAGAAACATTTGCTCTGGTTGCCAAAATCACCACTATAATAACTATCATTGTCATTACAACCAATTCTAGGTGGGAATTTCATCAAATAGATGTCAATAATAGTTTTATTAATGGTGGCATAGAGGAAGAAATGTATATGTCTTAGCCTCAAGGATTTGTGAAATATGGAGAAGAACACTTAGTATGCAGATTAAAGGATTCACTTTATGGATTAAAACAAGCTCCAAGGGCTTGGTATGCAAAAATTGATGAATTCTTCAAACTTGAGGGATTCAATAGTAGTCCCTATGATCTAAATTTATATGTGAAATACTTTAATGGATGAACAATTATAATTGTACTCTATGTGGATGATCTCATCATCACAAGTAATAATCTTTAGAGTATCAATGAAGTGAAGTCACACCTAAGAGATAAATTTGAAATGACTGACTTGGGAATTCTTCATTACTTCCTTATCTTTAAGATATGGTAAAATAAAAAGGGTATTCGTATTTCCCAAAGGAAATATGCTCAATGCATATTAGGCAAATTAAAAATATAAAATTGTGCACCAATATCCACTCCAATCTCTGCAAGTACAAAGTTAAGTATATGGAAAGAGATGAAGTAAATCCAACACTTTGCATACAACTTGTGGGAAGCATAATATATTTTACTCATACCAGACTAGATATTTCTTATTTTTTTAGTATGGTATACATATTTATGACTTCTTCTAATTTTCCCCATTGGAAAACTATAAAAAGGATATTGTGGTATATGTAGGGTAAATTGAACATGGATCTTGAGTATTCATCTAGTGGGTATTTGCTTCTTATATGATATTTAGATTTATATTGGATAGAATGTTTAGATTATAGAATATATACTACAATATATGTCTTCTCACTTGGCTCAGGTCCTATATCTTGGTATAGCAAGAAACAAAGTACAATTTTCTTTTCTACAACAAAAGCAAAACACATAGCAACAAATGAGGTAGCCAAAGAGATAAAGTGGTTGAGGAACATTCTATCATAATTACAACAATACCAAACATAACCTACTACATTACATTGTGATAATCAAAGTGCCATCATACTTGTCAAGAATCTAGTGTTCCATGCCAGGACTAAGCACATTGAAGTCTTTCATCGCCACATTATACAACTCATTCACCAACAAGTCATTCAACTCCAAATTTTTTAGAAAAAAAATTAGATTGTAGATATCTTCACCAAAGGCTTAAATGAATCTATATTTGTTCATCTTAGAAGAATTCTAGGCTTAAAAGATGTCACACGATTCTAGATGTAACACTTAAAGTCACCCTCCAAATTTTTATGTAACAAGTTTTATGTCTTTGTATTGGGTCTCACAAAAATGAATTTAAGGAGGGGTATTTGAATTAAATTCATTTAGGTAAATTCTAGTCAATGTAATAAACGTCTAGGCAATGGAAGATGATGCTGAATTTTTAGATTGTTCAGGCACCAACTATATGAGTGCTAAAAAATATACCTACCCTCTAGAATGAATCAAGTTCTATTCTTATTTCTTCCTACTTTCCTCCCATGTTCTCATGTGGTGTAAAGCTTCTATGTATTTCTATTTACATATTTAAATATATTGCTGCTATATTCATATGTGTTCATTCAGATTGATTTATTATGTGTATTATTTTATGCTTACTTTGTGCTTATAGTTATTTTTTAAACACATCTTGCATGGATAGTTGTAGTCCATTAAGGTACTTTGACACCTTCTCATCATTGTCTTCTACATGACCAACTCGAATGGTGAGCCCATAGAACTCCTCTATGTAATCCTTCATACTCATATTCTTCTATATTTGTTTCTACAATTTCATGAAAAGATCTAGTTGGTAGTTTGATGGTAGGAATTTGGCCTTCAATTTAGTGACCATTTTCTCCTGCATCTTGATCCTCTTATTTCGTTTTATTCATATTCTAGTATACACATGGTCCTACCACAAGGAAACATACCTTTTTAACTTCATATTGGAAAAATTCACCCTTTTGGGGTCTTTTATTAACTCAAAATCAAAGTACTCCATGTCAAATATCTAGTCTATGAGCTCATTTGGATTCAAAATTTTATTATAAGATGGGATTTCTATATTTACATTTTAGCTCATATTAATTTTTTTTTTATCAATCAATCCTCTAGTTCCCCTTCTCACTCTTCATATCAAGCTTTCACATGGCTAGTCTTCTTTTCTTTGTTGTCACTAATCTCCTCCAGATGAATACCTCTTTGTTGAACAGTTTTGATTTCTTCAAGTTGAGCAGTAATTCCCTTTAGCATTTTAGTTATATCTATAGTTTTGGATCCTCATGGTATTTCTCTTCCCCATTGTGTCATCATTCCTTTGACATGTAGTAATTTTAGAGATATTTGCCTCTGATACCAAAATGATGCAATGGCTATGTAGTGTTTCTTGTCTTCAACAACAAGGTAAAAAAATATGGGTGATAATTTTATTTATATTTTCTTCATCTATAATCACATCCTCTATGATGATGACTAGAGAGTAAGTGGTTCCACTAGGTGACATTGTGATTGTTAACTAAGATGAAAATCTACCAAATTTGATGATGATGATGGATTTTTTTTATAAAACTACACCTTCATTGATAAATCTATGATGGTAGGTTCCAAGTCGACCAATCTTCACACATCTTAGATAATAGTTTCCTTTGACTATGTCTACAAAGTATTGTCGATAGGATACCAATGAAAACACTCATAGTGATGAGACATAATTAGTCAACAAGGTTCCCTTCCACAATGACCAACTTTTGATATCCAAACCTCTGATGACAATCACTTCTCTCTTAGATGACATCAAGATTCTATCTTTGTTGATAATATTCATTAGTTTCTCTTTCTTTAGTCCCCGAAAACTTGCTCTAGGACTACATTATCATCGTCAATAACTTCCTAGATGATAAGTAACTATCAATAGTATCTCTTACTATGAAATATTGCAACACATAAAAACCTACAACACATTCATCTATGATACAAGCAATATTTGAATGGAATGGTTCTAACAAATTAGGGAAAGTCAATCTCATTTTCCACATAGAATATTTTTGTAGCATACAAATCCTTCAAGATATCTCCTCTCTACTTTCAAAGTTCTCCCTTATTCTCCTTCACCCTCATGTTCTACGTTCTCCTCTTATTTATAAGCGTGAGTACAATGACTTTTTAGATAATTCCCATAGTGAGACTTCTAGCTTTTTTTAAACATGAATCATCCAACTACCTCAAACAATGGAACTGCTAGTTGCATTCTTATCACTTATCATTCCTTCGTATAAAAATTCTAACTATTTTTAGTTTCCCATTACCACATGGATGCTCCTACATCAATGATATTGTAGTGTATAGTTTTCATGAACTATAAATAATGGAATACAATATTGTAGTGTACAATTTACATGAACTATAAATAATTCTACATTGTATAGTTGGGAGAAGTCATAAATTAATTAATTATATTATATAACTAGCATTGGCTAAAAATAACCCATAGAAAATTATATTATAATATAAAATAATTAAATTTTATTTATTGGAAATTATATTATAATAATAAAATAACCCAAAATTTATTTATAAAAATTGTATTATAATAATAAGTAAAATAAGGATAGAGTTATACATTTTCTAAAATAACACAAGAAGATGATTATATAAAAAATGGACTTGATAATGGTAAATTAAACTTTTTATATCAATTATTCTTGTAATAGTCGGCTTGTGAAGCAAATTAAAATAATTCATTTTTTAATGAGTATTTTTTGTGTTGCTCTACCTTAAAGACATTATCTATATTTGTGATTATTTTTGTGGATTGTTGTTGTGGATATTAATTATGGGTTAATGATTTAATATTTCTATATATTTCTCGATGAATTGTTGTTAATGAGGATATAGGTTCATAACAAGTAGCATTAGAGCAATGATTATGGCAAAGTGGGGATTGTGTTTTTTGTGAATTACAAAATTAGAGTATTTTTTTAATATCTAGTATTCTAGGAGGTATATTATTTTTCCTAATAGTCATATTTAAAACATCCTTGCACCATCATGTAGATTTTTTTGAGTACTATAAAAATGATCGATCATATATTAAATTTTGATCAGTATTTAACAAGTTATGATTGTTTGAATTTGGGCTATCAACATTATTTTTTATTGTGTGGATATTTCATAAGAAGAAAAAATTATCTCTCTTAATTTGATGGTCTAATTTAAAATATTCCTATGTTGTTTTTTTTGGAATTTATGGAGCTTTAAAATGAGCGATTATATGAATAAATTCAAGCAATATTGAGTAAGATACAACACTATAAAGTCGGCCATATGAAACAAGGACAATGCTGAGTTTTTAAATCACAGGGTAAGCAAATCAATTGCAATTTATTTGGTTTAAAAAAATAGCTACAGATATAATTATTTATAGAAAAAAAGTAGACAAGTTTTGAGGAATTTTATTTTTTGAAATTTTTGGATTGAGATCATGGAGTTACAAATTTTTTTAGAGAATATTTCACTAGAGCCCTCATTAAGCTAAAATAGACAATAATGGGCAATGACTATCATAAACAATTTTAAAAGATAACAAATTGCACAAAGGGCTTGAATGAATATTTTTCAAAGTTGTTTCATTAGTGGTTTAAAAGAAGACATTCAAACTCAAATGAGAAGGTTTAAATTTAAAAACATGATGATAATGTAGGCTTGGACATGTTGGATGAAGATAGATCACACTCAAAGGCTATGTAGAAGAAATAAAAAGGATTTTAAAGGAAATAAAAATAAAAAATAAAGAGGATAGGATAAAAAGAAAAAATACAAATGACATGTAGCAAGCTAAAGGAACCACATCATTGATGTCAAATAATCCAAAGAGTGCTTAGAGGTATTCGTTCAATGTTAAAAATTATATTTTGTAGGTTCATTGAAGCATTCAAAAGAAGAAGATTAGTATTTCAATTAAACCTAACAACAAATATAATTTTATCAATATGTCTTTGGCTAAGAGGTTGCAGGTTAAAGCAACAAAAATTAGAGACATACAACATGAAGGTAAGAATATTTAGATTTTTGAAGCTTACTATGGACAAATATGTTTTACACTTCAATTTTTATGCTATTGAGATAAATAATGTGGATATTTTTCTTGGTTTTCCTTGGTTAGAGTCATTATGTATATGAATGTGCAAAAGAAGTTCATGAATTTATGGTACATGAAGAAGAATATAAAAGTATAAGATATTTATCAATGTAAGAAGTAAGGGTTTGAGGAAAAACATGAATATATTAAAGGGAAACAAATTGAAGAACAAACAAAAGAACCTTAAATAGAGTCTAAGAAGGATATAGTAGTAGAGATCAAATAAGAAGAAAAAGCAAAGTCCAAAGATGAACCAAAATATGAGAGCAATATATAAGAGCGTAAAATAATGGCACAAAATATTGAATAGTCAAAGAAAGTAGAACAACAAGCTAAGGTTATAGCATAGTTCCATCCAAACCATCATGAGAGGCTATAATCATGGATACAGGACATAAAGCAATAGAAGAACCACTATGGATATATTAATAGTGGAATTTGCAAGCAAGTATGGATAAAAAATGAGAGACACTTATGGCCAACATAAAGATAAAATTACTATAGGCAACACATGAAATCAAAATATTACATACAAATACTAAAGTGGCACAAGAAAAGGTTGGCATCATCAAAGACCACCACCGATCAAGATTCCACTTGGGTGGTTGGGTGATCAAGAATGCTACCAATTATCTACCATGACTAAAAAATCATATTATTTAGTTTATTCTTATGGTTTGAGGGAAAAATATTTTTAAATGGGGTGGAATGTTAGGTATGTATGAATAGGGATATGGAGGACCATGAGTAGCAATTGTATGGTAGTAGAACTTGTACCATAGTAACACTTGATAACAACAATAATTTTATTTTTATTATTAGTGTTAATATTATTATTATTATTATTTTATATACCTATATATATAAATATTTTACCTACATGCTCCTACATCAAACACATTGGGTAAGAGAAATGCACCACAAGTTTGGGCTCATGAAGATGTCAAGGACTATAGAACTAAAATTCTATACATAACATCTTTGGATGCACTCATCCATGTTGCTTCTTCAACTACCCAATTTTTCCACTTGGTCAAATACTCATAATAGTCTTTACCTCTTGTCCTCTTGGCAACTCTAGAATATATCATTGCTTCAATATCATCACACTCTTTCTTTGAAAACTATTTTACCAAATTTTTTTTTAAATTAGTGATATGTCTACTCCTTTTAGGATTTTAATTTCATATGAATTAGTTGCAAATTTCTTTAAGACCTTACAAATTTCAATATTTTTCCAAGTTAGCTTGTTGTAAGTACCTTTTAGGAACCTTTCCTTCTACAAATATGTGAAAACCAAGTTCCAACCTGAAATTCTTATGTCCTACATTTGAGATCAATATATTGCTTATATCTCATAACACTCTTCTCTAATTTAGCTTTGATGTAATTCATGCATATAATCATCAAAGTTCTTTGCTATATCACTTGGTATCCTCAAAATAGTAGTACTCTACAACTCATCCGCTCCTCTTGGAAAAATTCAACACATAATTTAGAATAGAATCTTTGTTGTACTTCTATTTACCAATTTTTATATACATATTTTGCATATGCTAATATGGTATCCCATAACTTTGGCTTATTTCCAACTAAGCACCTCAAAAAATTCACATGGATTCTATTCATAACTTTGTTTTTCCATCCATTTGTGGATGATAAACTGAACTAAAACTCAAATTTGTGTCCAAATTCTTCCAAAATATTTGCTAAAAATGACCTATAGACTTATTGTCTCTATCCAATGTAATTCTTTTTGGCAAACCATGCATTCTTACAATTTTTCTAAAGAAAAAATGATAAGATGATTATCATCATTCATTTTTTGGTAGGATAGAAAGTGAGTCATCTTTGAAAATCTATAAACAATAATAAAAATAGAATTAATACCTATCACGACCCACCTTGGCAGGACTCATTTATGAGATAGACTATTAATTTGATGTTTTAATGCTTAGTATTAATTTAAGTATGAATGTTTAATTGCAATTGTTGCTTTATTTATATTAGAATATGGTATTGTTGATGTTGTGTGTGTTTGCAAGACTAGGTACTCTTGTAGGTGAGCGAGGAAGTTGACCATCAAGAATGAGATACCAAAAAATAAAAATGATGTTCAGTCCGATTGACAATGGATCTAGGGTAGGATTTACCCACATATAGTTACATCTCATTTGTGCATATTTGAATTTAAAACCATCAATAAGGAATTTGTAAAAAATATCAATGGAACCATTTTACACAGAAGTTGATAACCTAGAAGTTATTGGTAAACCTTTTGCATGGGTGGTTGATAAATTATGTGTTTTGGTTTACTTATGTTTGTTTAATGTTTATTTTTTTTACATATATGTTCAGATGCTTTGAAAATATAAATATTCTCTTTGTTGGTATAACAAACTACAATGAATGATTTGAAAACCTTTGAAACTTTCATATGTTTGCTTATATTTTTTTATCTATAAAAGAGGTTCATCCGTGGAGGAATGATTTTATTAATTGATTTAATAATTATTTTCTGGAAAATATCATGGCTAATAACTAATATTAGCCTATGATATCGATTATTAAGTTTAGAAAAATAATAAAATTGATTTGATGCTTCATTGTTAATAGTTAGCATCAAAGTAAGAAAAATAGAAATTAAAAAATAGAATTTCTATATGCTTGGATTTGTGGTATAGATTTGTGCTCCATACCCATGATGTTAGATAATTAATAAATTAATTGATAAGAGGGGAGGGGGCAATTAATTCAAATATGTTTGAATTAAGAGATAATGTACTTTGAACATCGAACATTTGGGATGACGGTTAAATAAAATTTATTGTAAGTTAGGATTTAGGTTTTTTGTAATTCATCTTGATGAGGGAGATTTTTGGTAAAAAAGAAGTGGGGAGCTTTCTTTTTATGGATGATTGCAAGGAGAAACTAAACTAGAGTAGCACATAGGAAGGATAAGTGTTGTAACTAGATGATGTTAAAGATAAAATAAAACACCATCATTTCCAGACATTTCTAAGATATAGAGGTATGTTTCTTAATGTAGTTCAATTATGGGATACATTGCTTGAATCTAGAGGTTGTTTTTTAAGCATGGATTCAGTGAATTTGTTTAGATTTTGATAAAAAAATTAAAACCCTTTGGATTTTATTTTTATTTCCTTTAGAGCTTCATGTATGAATGTTGAATGATCTTATTTTTAAAATATTGGATGAGTTCTTGAGGTTCAAATAAATAAAGGAGAAACTATCATTTTATCTCTTTTAGCATTTCGGTAATTATTAAGAGATCATGTCCATTATATCTTGGGTTGAAATCATAGCAATAGTTCAAGATATTTTAGTTTCATTATAATACATTGTAGATGTTCAAGTTGTGTTTAATTAGTAATGTTATTTCTTATAAACACTTGGTTTAAACCTTAGAAAACCCATATATGTTTTTTTGCACCGAAGATGTATGGTTTTGTAGACATGAAAAATTGACCTACCTAGATGATTCACTTTTCCTTAGTTTCATTTGAGAGGTTCTCAAACTTGTTATGATAAATTTTGGCCCCTTTTTCTTGTATTTTGCCTTGCTTTTCTTGACCTTGACTAAATTTGCACCCGATAATTTACAAGGTGTAGATTTGGCAAGTTTAAGGTTTTTCTTCCAAAACCTAAATTTTAAGTAGACCCTTTTGGAGCATCGACTTAATAAAGGATAGGTTTCATTTTTACTAAATTTTAGCCCTCCAAAAACTTTAGAAATAAAGGTATTGGATCCCCTTTTGCTCCTAGTTCCCAATTTGTCAAAAAAAAGAGCTAGCAATTTGAAAAGGTTCATGTGAAATTAGAGTTATCTTGTCTTCTTGCGCTCTTGGTGCTTTGGTATTATGTTGTTTGGTGTGTTACTTATAATTATAGAAGTGGAGAAATCCTTGATGACAATTTGTCATCTTAAGGGAGGAGAGGTCGTCCACCTTTGCTTTTGCTTCTTCCATGAGATCACTTGGTTATTTCTTTGCATTTATTAGTTCACATTTTCATTATAGTTCATGTTCTATTGTCTATTTTGAGGTTTCAAACCCTATTTTTTGAATCCAAACCACATATGCTATAGGGTATGGATTTAGTGAAAGCCCTAATTTTGCTCGATATGTGTTCTACATCCATTTTGGCACTACTACCAAATTTATGCTTGGTATGACTATTCATCCCAAAAACCTAGGATTTAATTTTACATACCCTCTACACCCTATTTTATTTATTTTTATGTTATATTTGTTGGACATTTTGAGTCCCTAAGCTAAAATGTTGTCATTGATACCAAAAGATCATTTAATGTCAAAAGAATCAATGAAGGGTTTTTGTGAAAACCAAGATAGTAAAAATAAAGGATTTTATTTAAAACCATGGACAATATATTTGATCTGGGTTTTTCTTAAAACCCAAGTTGGGCTTTTGTTTCATCGAAAAAGTGTTGGCAATTTTGGGTACCTTGGGTACATTGCCCTTGCTCAAGTGTTGATGTTGTCATTGATGTCAAAGAGCGGAAAGTTTTTTGTGAAAACCAAGGCAGACTAAATTATAGGTTTTGTTTAAATCCATGGTCGAGCAGTTCTAAAATGGGTTTTTCTTAAAACCCAAGTTAGCTCTTCATTTTGTTGAAAAAGGTGCTCCGATGATGAAGATATTTAATTTTAAATATCCAGTTTAAATTTTATTTATTTATTTAAAATTTAAATTAATATTTTAAAATTAAATTAAAGTTGTTCACCGGCTTGTTTTCAAAGCCGACGTTGCTAGGGTTTTGCAACGGATCAATTAGGGTTTCTTGCTGACAAAGCAAGGTTAAGCAACCAAAAAATTCTAGGGTTTCATGTTGACCTAATTAGGGTTGTAGCCGACGTGTTTGAGAATGTTTTGATGGGATATTCTCTTCTATAAAAATGTGGGACTATTGCAAGGTTGAAGAGTGGGCGTGATGCGATATATGCGAATGAAGTTCGTGTGCAGCAGAGTGTAAGTCGGTGATAGTTCTTTGGAGTTAAAGAAAAGAGATCGCAACGATGAGATAGTGAGTGAGTGCATATCGACTGATTGAGAACAAAGAGAGCAATATGCAGACGACGTGTTTAAAGTCCGAGGCAAAAATACATAGATGGTAGAAGTGAGATTTCATGGAAGGTGCAGCAGTTTGAGTGGTGCAAAGAGAAGATAAGAACGCGGTATGCAGAAGTCATGTTCCGAGTGTGAAATGACAGTGTGCTGGCTGTAGAAGTAATATTTCTGTGAAGTTGCAGCAGAGAACGCGGAGAGATATAGAGGAGTGGTTGAAAAAGTGCGAATCATTTTTCACAGCAGTAGCCGAATGCCGACAAGCAGCAAAACGCAAGAAAAATAGTAGATCATGCAAATTGAGGTGACAGTTTAATTCTGCAATTTTTATTACTATCTCCAAGTTGTAGCTTGGTAAAAAGGGTTGGTGCCTCTTTCCAGTTGGAGCTAGAAAAATTGGAGTTGGTGCTCCATTCTGTTGTAGCAGATAAAATTTAGAGGTTGGTGCCTCTTACCGGTTAGTCTTGGTGAATGATTATGTAAAGTTGTAGCTTTGCATTTGACTGGATTTGGATGGTAGTCCAAGCAGTCTTTTTGAGGAGTAGCCACATCGGTGAACCTCATTAAAATGTCGTGTTATGTGTGATGCTCTTAGTACTTTTATTATTTATTTTTTAATCTGCTGTAGTTTATTTAAAAGTCTAAATTGCTTTTAAGTTTTTAAAGAACACACTGATTCACCCCCCCTCTCAGTGTCATTGTGATTATAACAATTGGTATCAGAGCAAGGTTCCCAATTTTGGCTAAATCGGTCAGGGTTGATCTTGGATTAGTACACAATGGCTAAGAAGAATAGATCCTCATCCAAAAAGGCATCCCGACCGAGTTTCGGTTCCTATGGTTGAGAAAATTGAACCAGAAATGGCAGAAGGAATGAACTCTGAAGTTGAAGAAGTTGAGGCTAAAGTTGATTTAGAGGGTGAGCTAGTGTCTGCCCTTACGGAATGGGAATCGGAGAAAAATAAGAATGAAAAATTGTCAAGGAAACTTAAGGATGCAAACAACATTATTGCCAGTTTAAAAATACAGACTGAAGAATACAAGAAAATGTCTGAAGATCCTGGAAATACAAGTATCCATGAAGATAGACCACTGCAGCAAATTGGAAGAAGAAAATGTGAGTCTTCGAATACAGATACAAGAGCTGGATCGAAAAATCAACTGTCATGTAAAACATGAAGAAAGCTCGATGAAATTGGGCAAAATTCTGAGCGATCAAAGATCCACAGGTATCAAATTTGGTCTTGGATTTTCTGAAGGAGAATCATCAACTGGACCAAAAGCAAGCAATGTTGAAAGTGAAAATAACAAAGACAAGAATCAGGAAAAAGAAAGATATAATGCCAGACCTGAAATAGCGAGTGACAATGATGGCTTTACTAAGGTCACACATCAAAAGAATAGAAGATCCAAGGCTCCAACAACAACCTGGCCAAGACCATATTTCAGGTTTAATCATTATTTCTATGGTTTTTGTTTCAAGTGTAATGTTTATGGGCATAAAATTGTTGATTGCAAATACAACGTAGGTCCAAGAAGTTTCACTAGTAGAAATGTGTTTGCTCCTTTAATGAGTTATGCAGTAGAGTGTTTTAAGTGTCACAACTTTGGTCATATTGCCAGAAATTGTCGTAGTATGTCTATTTCATATCAACCTCATGAAAGCAGATTTCAACCGTATAGAGCAAAAAAAAATAGAATTTATACTGAAGGATATGTGCAAAATTCTAAAAAGGGGAAGTCACAGCTAGAACCCAATACCACAGTTAAAACAAAATGGAAACAAAAAGAACAGCTCAGGAAATAACAGGATTCTTTAATAGTGTAGACAGCTTTTAGAGCTCAGAATAAACATGTTCCTTGGATTCTTGATAGTGGTTGCTCAAGTCATATGACAGGTGACAAACAAAAATTCGAAAAATCTACAAAAGTATGAGGGTGGTTCTATAAAATTCGGCAACAATGACAGAGCCAAAATAATAGGTAAAGGAACGGTCAAAATTAGTGAAGGAAAGATCAAGTCAGAGGAAGTTTTATATGTGGATGGTTTGAAACATAATCTATTGAGTGTGAGTCAAATGCGTGACAAAGGACATGAAGTAGTTTTCAAGAAGCATGGTTGTGAAGTCAGAAAAATAAACAGCAGGAAATTAATAGCAACCGACTCAAGGACTTCTGGCAATATGTACACACTCTCAGAGTTTTCATAAGGTATGTGCTTCATGGGACAAGAAAAAGAGAACTTGTTGTGGCATAAGAGGCTTGGACACATAAGTTTTGATAATCTGGTAAGAATTAGCGCTAAACAAGCAGTGAGAGATATTCCAATCATTAAAAAACCTGCAAATAGTATGTGTGCTTCATGTCAGAAGGGTAAACAGACCAGAGTTTCATTTAAAACAAAATAACATCACACTAACAGGCTTGGTCAAAACAGGTTTAGTCAGAACTGGCTTAGTCAGAACATGTGGATTCAAAGAACAGGTATGCCTAAAAGAAACAACACTATTACTTGTTATAAGTGCAAAAATAAAAGTCACATCTGTCGAGACGGTGCGAGTTGAAATTCCGAGGATATAGGAACAGAGGACGGTGGCATGATCGGGTCCAAGGATCGAGAACAATGACGAGGAACAAGAATATGGTCAAAGAGTTCAAGAGAAGACCCGGCAAGGAAGTTATAGACGTTGATGTTGATCGGTGCCTAATGGGAGTTTTACTCCCACCCAGAATTAATCACCTCATCAGGAGGTGGGGGAGGGACTAAGCTAAGAGGCTCATACTTAGTTTCGAGACCCAAAGGTGGCCCTTTTCCATTGATGACAAAGGGGGAGAGATATGAGTAAGGGGGAGAGCTTCAAGTGAAGAGGAAAGCTTCAAGTCAGGGGGAGCAAAACTTCAAAGAGATTGATTTCAGTTTTGGCTCTTGAAGATGTGTTTTTAGTAAAGGGTTGCCATCAATGACAAAGGGGGAGATTGTTGGCAATTTTGGGTACCTTGGGTACATTTCCCTTGCTCAAGTGTTGATGTTGTCATTGATGTCAAAGAGTGGAAGGGTTTTTGTGAAAACCAAGGCAGACTAAATTATAGATTTTGTTTAAATCCATGGTCAGCAGTTTTGAAATGGGTTTTTCTTAAAACCCAAGTTAGCTCTTCGTTTTGTTGAAAAATGTGCTCCGATGATGAAGATATTTAATTTTAAATATCCAGTTTAAATTTTATTTATTTATTTAAAATTTAAATTAATATTTTAAAATTAAATTAAAGGTCATTCACCGGCTTGTTTTCAAAGCTGACGTTGCTAGGGTTTTGCAACGGATCAATTAGGGTTTCCTATTGGCAAAGCAAGGTTAAGCAACCGAAAAATTCTAGGGTTTCATGTTGACCTAATTAGGGTTGCAACCGACATGTTTGAGAATGTTTTGATGGGATATTCTCTTCTATAAAAAGGCAGGACTGTTGCAAGGTTGAAGAGTGGGCGTGATGCGATATATGCGAATGAAGTTCATGTGCAGCAGAGTGTAAGTCGATGATAGTTCTTTGGAGTTAAAGAAAAGAGATCGCAACGATGAGATAGTGAGTGAGTGCGTATCGACTGATCGAGAACAAAGAGAGCAATATGAAAACGACATGTTTAAAGTCCGAGGCAAAAATACGCAGATGGTAGAAGTGATATTTCATGGAAGGTGTAGCAGTGTGAGTGGTGCAAAGAGAAGATAAGAACGCGGTATGCAGAAGTCGTGTTCTGAGTGTGAAATGACAGTGTGCTGGCTGTAGAAGTAATATTTCTGTGAAGTTGCAACAGAGAACGCAGAGAGATATAGAGGAGTGGTTGAAAAAGTGCAAATCATTTTTCACAGCAGCAGACGAATGCCAACAAGCAGTAGAATGCAAGAAAAATAGCAGATCGTGCAAATTGAGGTGACAGTTTAATTCTACAATTTTTATTACTATCTCCAAGTTGTAGCTTGGTAAAAGGGGTTGGTGCCTCTTTCCAGTTGGAGCTGGAAAAATTGGAGTTGGTGCTCCATTCTGTTGTAGCAGATAAAGTTTAGAGGTTGGTGCCTCTTACCAGTTGGTGCTTGTGAATGATTATGTAAAGTTGTAGCTTTGCATTTGACTGGATTTGGATGGTAGTCCAAGCAGTCTTTTTGAGGAGTAGCCACATCGGTGAACCTCATTAAAATGTCGTGTTATGTGTGATGCTCTTAGTACTTTTATTATTTCTATTTTAATCTACTGCAGTTTATTTAAAAGTCTAAATTGCTTTTAAGTTTTTAAAGAACACACTGATTCACCCCCCCTCTCAGTGTCATTGTGATTATACCAAAAAGGTGCCCCGGTGATGGAGATATTTAAGTTTTAATATTTGGTTTAAATTTTAATTATTTAAAATTTGAATTCAAATTTAAAACTAAATATGCAAGATTTCCATCGACGTCATCAAGCAAATAAAAAGTCATATTTCCATCGACATCTTCGATATGATTAAATGACTATATAAAGGGGGCTTCAATTGATTATTATTTCATCCTTGCTCGTGTAATAAAAGTGTTGGCTATCGAATCGTTTATGAGCTCGTGCGAAATTCTTGAAAAGTGTGGCAGCGAATAACACAGACTACATTCAGAGAAACAAACATCATGGGCAGCATGGTGCATTGGCAAGTGGGCCTTGGCTAAGGCATGGGGCAGATGAAAATGCCAAGGATCGAATCCCCTTGACTATATTTTTGGAAAGCGTGAGAGAAGCGCTTCGACGCCTTTGGTTTTGCGGAAGGTGGAGATGGGCATAAGGCACGTTGTGCCTTTCCCTTTCCAACGAGCGGCTAGCTCGTGTGGAATCTTAGCCATGGCTAAGACGCTCGCGGTTTGGGCAAGTCGGGGTTCGAATCCCCTTGAGGAGGTAATTACGTTTTGCATTAATTTAATTTTATTTAGCCCTAAGGTTGGAGTTATAAGGTGGTTAGTGGAAATTAAAGTTTTAATTAAGCTTTGTTATTTGGGTTGTATTGATTATTGCAAAACTTGAGGGGTTTAATGATTTATTTGATGGTTATTAAGAATTGAATTTAGGAGAAATAAGGAGTTGTTTTAAAGTATTTTTGAAAGGCTTATTGATTGTTATTTTGATAAGGGTTTTATTAAAAAGGGACTTTGGTGGATGTGTTTATTTAGTTGGAGTAAAAAGGGTGTAAATTGAGTTATGCTTTATATTGTGATTATTTGAAGTCCACTAACCCTTATTGAGATTGGAAAGGAAAGTTGTGTTTAAGTGTGGCAGATTTTGTGGACAACTCCTTGGCATCAAAAAGGTATGGGCACATTCTCCTATTGATTGTTTATGGTGGTTGATTTCTGAAATATCTTTGGAGAGAAAAGGATTGATTGTGGTTTCCATTTTTGAGAGTTGTTGGTTTAATGCTTCAAGGTTTTCTGGTTTGTGAGTTGTAATTAAACCTTGTTTTAGAAGCATTGTTGTTGAAGCCCATTGATTGTGAAATGAACTTGAACTTGAGTTAGAGAAGAACATGAGTATAATTGTTATGTGAGATTTGTGATTGAGCATTGTTGGAAACATTTTGAGTTGGTTAAATACATGCTTGGACTAGGGTTTGTGAGAAAGGATTGTTCCTTGAGGTGATTGGTTGAGTTGAGTTGATTTAAGCCTAGTCAAGTGGATGCATGTGGTTGTTCAAGTTCCTAGAAACAAACTATTTCATATTCTGATTTGAGTTGAGATTGAGATTTAAGAATAGAACATATTGAGTCTCTAACAATTCTCTTTATGCTTCTATTGAGTTGAGATTGGGATTTGAGTATAGAACATATAGAGTCTCTAACAATTCTCTTTATGCTTCTATTGAGTTGAGATTGGGATTTGAGTATAGAACATATTGAGTCTCTAAACAATTCTCTTTATGCTTCTATTGAGTTGAGATTGGGATTTGAGTATAGAACATATAGAGTCTCTAACAATTCTCTTTATGCTTCTATGAGATTGATTTGAGTTGAGATTGGGATTTGAGTATAGAACATATTGAGTCTCTAACAATTCTCTTTATGCTTCTATGAGATTGAATTGAGATATTGATTGAACATTGAGCTTAGAACATATTGAGTCTCTAACAATTCTCTTTATGATTCTATGTGATTTGAGACAAGTCTTTGAGAAGGCTTGTGGACTGATTTGAGTTAAGCTTTTGTGAAAGCTTGCTATGCAGATTTGAGCAAGTCCTAGAGAGGACTTATTGAGCAGATTTGGAGCAAGTCCTAGAGAGGACTTATTGAGCAGATTTGGACAAGTTCTAGTGACTTATTGAGCAGATTTGGATAGGTTTTATGTGGACCTATTGAGCAGATTTGAGCAGGTTTTATGTGGACCTATTGAGCAGATTTGAGCAGGTTCTATGTGGACTTGTTGAGCATATTTGAGCAGGTTTTGTGTGGACCTATTGAGCAGATTTGAGCAGGTTTTATGTGGACCTATTGAGCAGATTTGAGCAGGTTTTATGTGGACCTATTGAGAAGATTTGAGCAGGTTCTGTGTGAACCTATTGAGCAAAATTGTACTAGACCGATTGTATTATGTTTAGTACAAGAGATTGAGCAGAACTATGCTAGACCGACTAAACTGTGTTTGGTATAGTATTGAGATAGAGCTTTGGAGGTGATAGAGTATAGAGGATAGAGTCTCAGTGGATAGAGATCCAGTAGCCAAGACAATTGAAGATAGATCTGAGTGAGGAGTCTTCAAGTGGAAAGAGATCCACCAATTAGTGCAGCATAGAGACAGAGTCTTCTAGAAGATCACTAGCCAGAGTAGAAGGGGAAAGAGTTCTCCTATGGAAGAGATCCATAAACTTGAGATTAGGGGATCAACATCTCCTTTGGATAGAAGTCCATAAACATTGTAATTTGGGAAATATTCCCAAGAGATTATTTGAGAAATATTTAGAAGAAATATTTTCTCTATGGAGGTAGCCCACACTAGGTGAACCATGTTAAAATTTGTGTCTCTATTGTGTATGGTGTTTTGTGCATTGCTTTGATTACTATTATTGATACTGCTATCTATACACTGCATAATATTGATTTGAGAAGAAAAGTAAAAAGTGGTCTTATACTGTTCACCCCCCTCTCAGTATAAGCTTGTGTTCTTCAATTGGTATCAGAGCGGGTTCCTTCAGAAGAGTTTGACAGCTTGAAGGAAAAGTGGTCTAAGAACACAATGGATCAAAAGGATCAAAAGAATGAGGTCTTCAATAATGCAGTACCAGTATTTGATGGAAGTGACTTCCTATATTGGTGTGTGCTGATGAGATTTCACCTGATGGCACTTGGCAATGAAGTTTGGGATGCAGTGGAATTTGGATATGATTCAAGAGCCAATCCTCCTACAGATAAGGAAGGTAAGCTTCTCATGCATGCAAATTCAAGAGCTATGAATGCAATTATAAGAGGACTACGTAGATCAAAATCTATGAAGGTTATGGAGTGTACAACAACAAAAGATATGTGGGAACTATTGCATACCATATATGAAGGAGATAAAAGTGTCAGGAAAGCTAAGATCAGAAATCTCAAGGGAGAATTTGAGAATCTAAGAATGAGGGATGATGAAAGCATTCATGACTATCTCAACAAGGTTGATGAACTTATACATGAGATGAAAGGTCTTGGAATGAAGGTTGATGAATCTGATGCTTGCGACAAGATCTTGAGAACTCTTCCAAAAAGGTATAGTGAAAAGGTTTCTGCCATAGAAACATCAATTGATAGTGATAATCTAACAAGAAATGTTTTGCTTGGTATGCTTACAACTTTTGAGATAAGAACAAAAGATCCTATTCCTCCAAAAGAAGTTGCATTCAAAGTGGACAATAAGAAAAAGGGTAAGAAGACAGAATCAAGCAATGAATCTTCTAGTGATGAAGAAGCTAACTATGGTAGAAGAGATAGAGGTTCCAAAATACTGATAGATATGAGATCTATTAAGTGCTTTAATTGTGGTAAGTATGGACATTTTGCAATAGAGTGCAAAGAGCCAAAGAATAACAATGATGAAGAAAACCAAGATCACAAGTACAGGGAATCTAAAAAACATAGGTACCAGAAGAAAAGTAGGGATGGACAAAATAGACAAGGGAAGAAGTTCTTCCAAAGGCAAAAGAGAAGCTACTATGCGGATAATGCAAGTAAGTACTCAATTGATAGTGATGCTAGTATTTCAGACAATGATAGAGATGAAGTCTTGTTCATGGTTGAAGAAAAAGATCCAGTTAAGAAAAAGACTCAAGTTATTCTCAAGTGTTTTAGATGTGGTAAATTTGGACATCTTGAAGATGATTGCACAAGGGATGGTTATAGTTTTAGTGATGATGATTTTGAAGATGCACTTGGTGGAACAAATGAGAATCTTCTAATGGCATTAGAAGATGAAGAATTGAGTGATCCTATAGAAGACAAGTCAAAAGAAAGAAATGACATGGAAAAAGGTAAACAAATAGAGGACTATTCAATAGAGAATGGTTATGATCTCAAGGGAGAACTCATATATGCTCTTGACATAGTAAAGAAGGTAAGAAAGCAACACTCTAAGCTTGAAAGTCAGTTTCAAGAATGTGATGAAGAAATATTATTGCTCATAGAGGACTTAGAGAAGTCCAAGGCTAAGGCAAGTAAGTTCAAAGAAAAGTTAGAAGCAAATATTTTGGAATGTGAGAAGTTAGCACAAGAAGTGGCTACTCTAAAGGAAGATTTAAAGGACTCCAAGATCAAGATGAAGAGTTTCACAAATAGCTCTAAGAACTTGGATAAGTTCATTTGTGGACAACAAAGAACATCATGTTCAACAGGTCTTGGCTTTGGAAAGAAATAGGAAAAAGAAAAGTCTACTTCAAGTCTTGAAGAAGAAGGAACTTCAGAAGAAGACACTTTAGAAGAGGGATTATCAGATGAAAGTGGAAGTGAAAGTGAAACTTCTAAGGATGAGTCAGATTGTAGTGAGTCCAATAGGGACAATGGGCAAAGAAGATTCAGATGGAACAACAATCAGAACAAGAGACCAATGAGGTCTAGACAAGGAAGCTTCAATGGGAGATGCTTCTCATGTCATAGGTTTGGGCACATGGCTTCACAGTGTAGGTCACATGAAAGATAGGTATATGGAAGAGAACAACTTTTCCAAGGATATTGTTATTCGTGTAATGAGTTTGGTCACAAGGCAATGAATTGCAGGATTCATGACAGAAGAGGATATGGCTTCACTAGGAGAAATCCTAAGACAGTTGCACATCCAAGGAATAATAATATTAAGTGTTATAAGTGCAATAATTATGGTCACATAGCAAGATGGTGTAGAGAAAATATTCTAGAATCAAGCATGAACAGGAATAGGAATGTGAACAGGAACAAAAATATGAATAAGAACAGGAACATGGGTAGGAACAAGAACATGAACAGAAACAAGAAGATGAACAGGAACACAGACTCAGAAAATAAAAGAGACTCAAAAAAGAATGAGGACAAGAGTAGGTACAAGAATAGGAACATGGATAAAAACAAGAATAGGAACATGGATGAGAACAAGAACAAGAACAGGAACAGGGATGATGACTTGGAAAGAAATAGTGAGAGGATTCAACAAAAAGAAAGAGGAAAAGACAAAGGCAGAGAATAGTGCTTTCGGGGAGTAGAAATACTCCCACCCCAGAATTAACCACCTCATGTGGAGGTGGGGGAGGGCCTAAGCTAAGAGGCTTAATTCTTAGCCCCGAGCCCCAAAGGTGACCCTTTGCCATTGATGTCAAAGGGGGAGAGATTTGTGTATTTTGGGGAGAGTTTTTGATATGAGGAGAGTTTTGATATCTGAGAGAGCATTGAGCCAGGGGGAGCAAAGTCCCAGGGGGAGCAGAAAAGAAGGTCAGATTTTAGTAAAAGGATTTGGGTTGCCATCAATGACAAAGGGGGAGATTGTTGGACATTTTGAGTCCCTAAGCTAATATGTTGTCATTGATGTCAAAAGATCATTTAATGTCAAAAGGATCTATGAAGGGTTTTTGTGAAAACCAAGATAGGAAAAATAAAAGGTTTTATTTAAAACCATGGACAGCATATTTGATCTGGGTTTTTCTTAAAACCCAAGTTGGGCTTTCGTTTCATCAAAAAAGGTGCCCCGGTGATGGAGATATTTAAGTTTTAATATTTGGTTTAAATTTTAATTATTTAAAATTTGAATTCAAATTTAAAACTAAATACGCAAGATTTCCGCCGACGTCATCAAGCAAATAAAAAGTCATATTTCCGTCGACGTCTTCGATATGATTAAAGGACTATATAAAGGGGGCTTCAATTGATTATTATTTCATCCTTGCTCGTGTAATAAAAGTGTTGGCTATCGAATCATTTATGAGCTCGTGCGAAATTCTTGAAAAGTGTGGCAGCGAATAACACAGACTACGTTCGGAGAAACAAACATCGTGGGCAGCGTGGCGCATTGGCAAGTGGGCCTTGGCTAAGGCATAGGGCAGACAAAAATGCCGAGGATCGAATCCCCTTGACTGCATTTTTTGGAAAGCGTGAGAGAAGCGCTTCGGTGCCTTTGGTTTTGTGGAAGGTGGAGACGGGCATAAGGCACGTTGTGCCTTTCCCTTTCCAACGAGTGGCTAGCTCATGTGGAATCTTAGCCATGGCTAAGACGCTCACGGTGTGGGCAAGTCGGGGGTTCGAATCCCCTTGAGGAGGTAATTACGTTTTGCATTAATTTAATTTTATTTAGCCCTAAGGTTGGAGTTATAAGGTGGTTAGTGGAAATTAAAGTTTTAATTAAGCTTTGTTATTTGGGTTGTATTGATTATTGCAAAACTTGAGGGGTTTAATGATTTATTTGATGGTTATTAAGAATTGAATTTAGGAGAAATAAGGAGTTGTTTTAAAGTATTTTTGAAAGGCTTATTGATTGTTATTTTGATAAGGGTTTTATTAAAAAGGGACTTTGGTGGATGTGTTTATTTAGTTGGAGTAAAAAGGGTGTAAATTGAGTTATGCTTTATATTGTGATTATTTGAAGTCCACTAACCCTTATTGAGATTGGAAAGGAAAGTTGTGTTTAAGTGTGGCAGATTTTGTGGACAACTCCTTGGCATCAAAAAGGTATGGGCACATTCTCCTATTGATTGTTTATGGTGGTTGATTTCTGAAATATCTTTGGAGAGAAAAGGATTGATTGTGGTTTCCATTTTTGAGAGTTGTTGGTTTAATGCTTCAAGGTTTTCCAGGTTTGTGAGTTGTAATTAAACCTTGTTTTAGAAGCATTGTTGTTGAAGCCCATTGATTGTGAAATGAACTTGAACTTGAGTTAGAGAAGAACATGAGTATAATTGTTATGTGAGATTTGTGATTGAGCATTGTTGGAAACATTTTGAGTTGGTTAAATACATGCTTGGACTAGGGTTTGTGAGAAAGGATTGTTCCTTGAGGTGATTGGTTGAGTTGAGTTGATTTAAGCCTAGTCAAGTGGATGCATGTGGTTGTTCAAGTTCCTAGAAATAAACTATTTCATATTCTGATTTGAGTTGAGATTGAGATTTAAGAATAGAACATATTGAGTCTCTAACAATTCTCTTTATGCTTCTATTGAGTTGAGATTGGGATTTGAGTATAGAACATATAGAGTCTCTAACAATTCTCTTTATGCTTCTATGAGATGTTGAGTTGAGATTGGGATTTGAGTATAGAACATATAGAGTCTCTAACAATTCTCTTTATGCTTCTATTGAGTTGAGATTGGGATTTGAGTATAGAACATATAGAGTCTCTAAAAATTCTCTTTATGCTTCTATGAGATTGATTTGAGTTGAGATTGGGATTTGAGTATAGAACATATTGAGTCTCTAACAATTCTCTTTATGCTTCTATGAGATTGAATTGAGATATTGATTGAACATTGAGCTTAGAACATATTGAGTCTCTAACAATTCTCTTTATGATTCTATGTGATTTGAGACAAGTCTTTGAGAAGGCTTGTGGACTGATTTGAGTTAAGATTTTGTGAAAGCTTACTATGCAGATTTGAGCAAGTCCTAGAGAGGACTTATTGAGCAGATTTGGACAAGTTCTGAGTGAGCTTATTGAGCATATTTGGACAAGTTATGTGTGAGCTTGTTGAGCATATTTGAATAGGTTTTGTGTGGACCTATTGAGCAGATTTGAGCAGGTTATGTGTGGACCTATTGAGCAGATTTGAGTAGGTTCTATGTGGACATATTGAGCAGATTTGGACAGGTTCTGTGTGGACCTATTGAGAAGATTTGAGTAGGTTCTATGTGGACCTATTGAGCAAATTTGAGAAGGTTCTGTGTGAACCTATTGAGCAGATTTGAGCAGGTTTTGTGTGAACCTATTGAGAAAAATTGTACTAGACCGATTGTACTATGTTTAGTACAAGAGATTGAGCAGAACTGTGCTAGACCGACTGAACTATGTTTGGTACAGTATTGAGATAGAGCTTTGGAGGTGACAGAGTATAGAGGATAGAGTCTCAGTGGATAGAGATCCAGAAGCCAGGACAATTGAAGATAGATCTGAGTGAGGAGTCTTCAAGTGGAAAGAGATCCACCAATCAGTGCAACATAGAGACAAAGTCTTCTAGAAGATCACTAGCCAAAAGGGGAAAGAGTTCCCCTATGGAAGAGATCCAGAACTGAACTTGATTAGATCAACATCTCCTTTGGACTAGAAGTCCATAAACATTGTAATTTGGGAAATATTCCCAAGAGATTATTTGAGAAATATTTAGAAGAAATATTTTCTCTGTGGAGGTAGCCCACACTGGGTGAACCACGTTAAAATCTGTGTCTCTATTGTGTATGGTGTTTTGTGCATTGCTTTGATTATTGTTATTGATACTGCTATCTATACACTACATAATATTGATTTGAGAAGAAAAGTAAAAAGTGGTCTTATACTGTTCACCCCCCCCTCTCAGTATAAGCTTGTGTTCTTCACTATTTTTATTGTTATCATTATGTTTCACTTGCATTTCATATTTGATTAGCTTGGGGAAAATGATTTATTTCCAAACCCTATTTTTTAGAATTGGATTCATATTCAAGCTTTGCATCCATTATGTTTGTATTTCATTCATTATTCTATGATGTCATATTCTCTTATGTTTGTTCCAAATTTCAAAGCTCATTTTTTTTATTAATGGTCAGATAAAAGGACCAAGAGGGCTTGATTGTTGTGCCTCCAAGCTTAGTCTTACAATGGCCTAAGTAGGCCCCAAATGTTGACCTTATTTTCTAGAGTTTTTGTGAAGCTATTTTGTAGATTTGAAACTATGAGATATTATGGATGGAATACAAAGCTTGGATCAAACACCAAACCACATAATTGTTCTAAGTAAAAATTTTATGTTGTGTGTTGTTTTCTTTTATCTTTTCTATTCACAACCTAGGTTATAAATTAAAAATAAAAAATATTTCATTGCTTTCTAGGCGTTTGAAATATTTAAGCATATAGTTTTGCATTTAGGATTTAGTATTATTTGTGCATTTCACTTGCACCCTTACTCAAAGGAAAATATTTCATTTCTTATAGCTTAGGGTTAGAGATCATTGAATAAAAGAATCATCCTAGGGTTAGATATTATATTATTGCATATTGTGTGTTTTATATAGTTCTTCCATTTCCATAGTTTAGCATAGAAATTACAAAAATAGGTGATTGCTTAATTGACACATTCAAAATTTTCATCCTAGACTTGAAATGAGTCCTAAAACCATTCCTTGTGAACCATTTCCTTCTTATTTATTGAGTGTAGACACCCCCACAATCACCTTGGCTCCCAGCGGATCCAACCAAGAATCATATATGGTAGGGCAATTTTCCCCCTCTACATATTTGGTGAACCCAATGTGAAAACATATTTTAGTATCCAATATAGGAAGTCTCTTCCTTTGTTTTTTCTTCTTGAAAACTTTAAACACAACCACTAATTCTATTTTTTATATCACAAAATATTAAAAATATCTTAAGAATCTTCTTTTGTATCTTTCCTTGGTTTTCTCCTCTATACTTTTGTTTCTTCTAATAGCTTTGTTCCTTAGGAGTCAGTGAATACATCTAGAATCTTATGAAATTATTGAAGAAAATTATTAGGTTGATAGAGAGAATTCTAACCTTGATGTAGAAGAATAAGAACATGTTGAAACTGATACAAACTATGATCCCCTTTAGGGGCCTAATGGTGGCTTCACTTTTATACTATTTGATCATGTTTGGGGTTTCATGAAACGTCATAGGGTGTATTTGCTTGAAGCTATGGAGCAAGAATCTCAGCTCAAAAGGGGTGATAATTCCCCTCCTCCATCTATCTCTCCTAGAATGGCTCATGATAATACCTTGTTTGAATATTTATATCATGGTAATCCTTCACATAAAACAATATATGCTACTACTATGACCACTAATGTTGGAAAGGTTTTATAAGTCCCTTCAACTAGTAGTGCTTATCAGGATTATATTTAATTTTCTCCTCATTTTACTCATCTCAACATTCATGCTTTTGTCCCACCAAATGTCACTTATCATCCATATCAATATACCACATATCACAACCCATACCTTAACAATGTTAATACTTCCAATATTCCCTAAGTACCCTTTCAATAGCCTACCTATAACCATCCCTTTGGGAACCTAAGGATATTGCACAATAAAAATCTTGAGATGCAAAGTTTAACTAATGTGGTGAAACAATTGGTTTCAAGAGTGGATATAATTTAGCCATCTAATTTCATCTAAAACTACAAAGTAATGTGCAACCAACCCTTAGAAACTGTCATTACCTTTAGGACCTACCCTAAGTATTTTATAATGTTGGTTTTACCTATCTATAATGGAATAGAGGATCCAATTGATCATTTAATGATGTTCCAAACAACATGTCATGATATCACATATGATGACTTGTTGTTGCTAAAGATATTCCCTAGAGCCTTGGTGGTATAGCACTAGAGTGGTATTATCAACTATCTAATAATTATTTTAGGAACTTTGAAGAGACAACTAAATTATTTTTTCAATAATTCGATGCTTATTTTGAAAAGAATGTGACTGAGATATGTCTATATGTTAAAAAAAATAAAGATAAAAGTTTTTCAGAATTTTTATCTCGTTTGAGGATTCTAGTGAGATGCTTGATATATATCTTACCTCCTAAAGATATTCTTGAGATATTTATTATGAATTTACAAGAACAAATATCTTATGAGTTGGAGACTAAAACTATCATATCTTTTGATCAAGTTATAGATCTAGCAAGAAGGGTAGAGCAAGCCCTTATCAAAAGAGGTTAGATTAAAGTAAAAGAGGAAAATACCACTAAAACACAGTATAAGAGCAAGCATGTAGTTGGTTATGGGGTAATAGATAGTAGGTATATTAACAATGTTGTTAACACCCTATAAAATATTGTGCTTCACAAGCCTCAAAAACCTCCACCAAGAAATTTCACAAGACTCAACATGCCTATGAATGTGGTCCTACAACAACTTTTGGAAGCTAATACAATTGAGTTACCTCCCATAAGGTAAACTAATGCCATGAATTATTGGTATAAGCTTGGTAAACATTATGAATATCATAGAGTGGAAGGGTGTATCAAAAACTCTTGTAATAGGTTTAAACATGTGGTTTAGGAACTTATTGACAAAGGATGACTAGTTATTGAAGGTTAGTGACCTAATCCTTTGATAAATAATCAACCTCTTACTCAATAAGCACCAACAACTAATCAAGACATGGAAATATTCTAATATGCTCTACCTAAGCATGGTCAGTAGGCAGCTAATGAAGTTTCATATCGTAATGTTTCACCTCCCTATAATAATATGGTTGGAATGATAGCAATAACTAAAAGGCAACAAGCTCAAGTTAAATTGACTCAACATTATCAATAGGATACAATTTCTTCATCCAACCCACCTTAGTTTTGAAGAATACCCCAAAAAGGAGCACGATAATAGAAAATCCACCTTTAGTGTTGAAGTGACAACCTAAATTATCCTTCAATATTCAATAGCAATTAGCTAGTACCCTAGCCAATATTTCTCTCTTAGAGATTTTGTAAACTTCTCTTATTCATAGGTAATCCTTGTTGAAGCTTCTAAGATAACAATATGTTCCTCAAGACATTTTCTATAGTGCTACAACTAATTTTGTAAGTTCTCTTGGGATACATCATATCACATTATTGGATGATGATATGCCTTCCCCAAATTTATGAGGGGATTCTTATCTTTACATCATTGCATTCATTGGAGAAGCATTTATCAAATAGATTATGATTGATAATGGTTCTTCCCTCAATTTATGCACTTATAGATTCTTCCAAAATTTTGAATTAAAAGAATAAAATTGAACTTAACTTGATATCAACATCAAAGATTTCAACAACCAGTCCCAAGAGGCTTGAAGCGTTATATCTCCTCTCTCTTAGGGTTGCACCTAAGATCTTAGATACCTTGTTCTATGTGGTTTCTTGCCCTGCATATTTTAATCTACTTCTCAAATGTCCTTGGATTAATGTAATTAGGGTGGTCCCTTATACTTTCTATTAATGTTTAAAATTTGAATCTAAGAATAAACTGCTCACCATTCTAGGTGACCCTCATCCATTCAAATATTGTTTAATGGTGAAGAAAGATAAATATTATCTCAATTTATGTCCATTAGTTTCCTCATATCACATAACTAAACAACTCAAAAATCTACATGTGAGTGAAGAAGAACTTAATGTCTTATCATAAGATCAAATTAATCATTATCTTTCTAAGCCTCTTTTGGACCTTGCCAAGCTACCACATTCACAAAGAGATATGGGTTTACCCTATAAGAAGGGTTAAGTAGTACACATGGGCACGTATACATTTATCTTGGAAGGAGTCTCCTTCAAATAAAATATTTATTGCATCAACTCTCTTCTCGTAGAGCATTCTTTTGCCTATTTTTACCTATCCAATAATTACCCAATTCCCAAGCAAATCCTATCTAGTATAGGATATATAGATAAAGGTTTGGGCCATGATATAAAGTTATTCAAGAGACTTTGGAAGTGGATATTTGACATGGGAGTTGTGGCATAGGCTACATCCATAATAAAAACCAACCTTTTCCCTATGATTATGATGATCACCTTATTACTTATGCTGAATATTTAGATCATAAAATATCAGAGTGGAGTGATGGTGATGAGGGTCCCCCTTATCCTTAAAATATTATATTTTGTAATATGGTAACTTTGGTGCATCCAAAGTGAGGTGTGACCCCAAAGAAGTATGCTAAAATGAATACCCCTTATGACATAGCTCATAAAGAGATCCCCAAAAATAGCTCCTCATTTTATGGGTTTACCCCTTGTGTTGTGCATGCTAAGTCTCCTCATTCTTGAGGGTATCTTTTTCCTCTATATCATAGACATCTTGAAAAGTTGGGAATCTCTCTCCTTTTCATAAAAAAGAATGGTACAGTCCAAGCTTACCATGACTTGCGTGCAACAACTCCTAGGAAATGTGTTGTGGATGATCCTCTTTGTGATGATAATCATGAATATATCCTCCACAATAGCCCTTTATTTTATGGATTATTTCCTTGCACTATCATATTTTTTGTTGAAATAGGTGGTACAATCAAAATTTTATTTGACATTAAGAACTTAAATAATCAATGAATCTAATCATAATAAAAAAAGAACAAAAAAAAGATAAACCCCTTAACAAAAATAAAAAACAATAAAATAATGTGCATGGTATTACATTTTTATTTTTATAGCTTGCATTTGATTTGCTTGATTCATACTTCATGACTTATTGTCATAATTTTGCATGTTTTTATTGGAATTCTATTCCACCTTGCATTTTTCTTGTCATACAATTGCATTGTTGCTTGTTAATACTTGCATGACTACTTTATCATATAGATTCTTGGGGATATTGCAACAACGGAAAGTGATGAAACCTAGTTAGGTCATATATCACATGCATTATACTCATATTAGGGCTTTTATGCCTAGCAAATCCCCAACCTAGGGTCCATTTTTATTATTTTCATCATTTCATTTGTGCATCCTATCTTCTTCTTCTTTCTTATTCTCTTATATTCCTTGATCTTGAAAGTTTAAATTTCTTATATCTCTCCAATTCAAGGTATATAGTTATTATTTGGTATATCCTTGTCCTTTGCATGGTTTCCTTTCTTTCTTTTTTCAAGACAAGAATATACATTATTCTTCTGTCTGCTCATTTGTGCTTTTACACTTTTTCCTTTATCTTTTTGATGGTGAAACGATCATCATGGCATAAGATAGATACCATATGAATATACTTTATGGTATTGACTATATTATGCACACCACTTTACCATTGAAACTTCAATATGAATACACACATTCACCTCTTGTTCTGCACCATTGGCTTTATTTATATACCTTCTTGCACACACTACACCCTTATCGACTAGTACTTGCTTTGGCACATCATTCACACACAACACACCCCATATGGTATCAAATTCATGGTCACGAGTGAGGGGCAACCTCCATTCAAAAATTATTGAGCATACATCCTAGAAGTTATATCTCTTTCTCTTTGGCCATATTAGCAAGCACTACACCCCTTAGTGGGTAATCACTCCACACTCGTCCATATTATTGCAAGCATAGAAACCTTATAGGATAGCTTCATGGCCACACATGAGGGGTAGCCTTGATCTTGATCATTTACGAGCATACATCCTTACAAGGTTCAACTCCTTTTTTTTTCATTCTTTTGCTTAGCCTCTTTGGAGATTTGTTTTCACCTCCTTCACCATTTGTTTTTTTCCATTTTCCTCTTCTTTTTTTCCATCTATCCATCTATGCATTTCATGTTGCATATCATTTAGGTTTACATTTAGATGCTTTTATTTAGTTACGCTCATTTAATTTTATTAATTTAGTTACATTCATTGCATTCACTTTGTTTGTCAACACCATGTATCAAATAAAAATTAAGACTAATGCATACACATTTTTCACACCATAATATAATAAAAACTATAGCATGATATTAATTAATAAATAGGGAAAAATGTTAGCTGGGTTGGTGCATCACAGTATAATCTTGACATACTCGATCCTCCCCCAACAATGTATACCACAATCCAAAATTAGCATGTCACCCCGATCCCCACCCTAGTTTGGTGAACCTATCTCCTTTTCTCTACCTATTGATTGTGGTTATGGTAGGGGTATGTTCACATATTGTGTAGCTATATCTATAATCGAGGCTATGACTAATTTTATAACTAAAGGGAGGTTTGTGGCTACACCTTCTGGTCCACCGACACTGCCTAGAAGTATAGTGCCTAATAGAAGGTCTTCTTCCATACTACTATATCTCATCTCTCCTCTACCCTCTATAGCTATTCCTATAGAAGGTATATCCCCTCACTTAGATGATTACTTATTGCAATAACCATCCCCTCAGCTCAGGCCCAATAATTCTCCTACTCTAGTCAGCCCATCTCCCCTCTAATGTAGCTTGCCTTCGCCCTAATTGTGTCCCTCTATACCATACCTAGCCTAACTATACCTAAAGAGTGTCTATCTCCCCCTACATGAAAACTACCCTATCTAGGAGCCCCTTTACTATCCTCACTAGGTCTCCCTAACCTACGATCTAGTTTGGTCCTACTTTTTTTATCGTAGGGACACCTCTGACTGTCCTCCTTGCCTCTAACCTAAAGAGAATGATGGTGGTCCTCATGGAGATCACCACCTCTACCCTGACCTATACCTTAGCCTTCCTAGGAGGCTATAGAATATACTATCATCACTTTTCTACATGTTATTTAGCCTCTCAAATCATAAGCTACACTCGTTGGCTCATGACTTGGTGCCTTTGCACTGGCACTAGTGGGGATATCCTTGGGTATAATACCCTATACATCTCCTATAATTCAAGGGCTATCTTAACATTATTGACTCTAGGATTAACATAGAGGGTATAGTTAGGTTCTCCTCCTTGATTCTAGCCACATCAATATCCCCTTAAATCCCTAATGGATACCTCCTCACCATCCAATACGAGTAGTCCCATAGGTTCGGTATCTACTAGAGAAACCCAAACTATCGATGTACTTGCTTGAACCGATAGAGCTCCATCTTGCCCTTATATGTGGTGAAACATCAAAACCTCATAACCTAAGCCAACTCCTACCCATACTCATCCCATATAGGATGTAGATATCATGACCACCATATGATCTAATGGTCTTGTAAGTGTGGGTGAAATTTTGATTGCATTCACCCACTTATACCATTTTGATAAACAAGATGAATAACAAAGAAATAGAATTTTGGAGCCTAGCTTAGCGATCGGTGGATGCCTATTTCTAGAGGAGAACATCTAATACCCTACACAACCATTGAGGAGTCCCCTTGAGGCTTTGCAGGCCATAATATGATTGATTGAAACCTTGTAGTAAGGGAAACATCCTTCACCCTACCCATTTTTGCATCCAAACAAATGAGAAAGCTTAACCTTGCATGAATATGACTAAGTATCAAATATGGTAGAGAAATGGGTTATTGTCAAACACTGGGTTGGTCTAAAAACATCATAATGAAGGGATAATAGAAGAGCTACACCTGATTGAAAAATATATTGTTATTGGTATTTGAATATTCCCAAATCCTTGCCAATGAAATATGTAAAATTATGTAGGTGTCACAACTGGTAAAAAAATGGGCAATCACGAACCCTGGATGGGCCCAAAAATTCCATCATGGAAATATTTGGTGGAGAAATATATTTTTTATAAACTCAAAAATAGTCCCGAAAACCCATCGTATAGGCGAGTAAGAAATCACCTAAGTGTAAGACTTGGTGAAAAAATGGGCACCCATCAAACCCTAGAGGAGCCTCAAAAGCTTGTCAATACCAAAAATATTGGTGTCGATCCCAAAAGCCCACCTCAAAGGACTAGACGTGTACCTGGTAGATTTTTGGGTCGCTATCAGATGTTGAACGAATCCCAAAAGCTTACCAATGCTGAAAAAATTGTCCATCGCCAGAATGTCAAGGGATTCCTTCAAAAAGGAAAAAGCCATGGATTTAACCATGATATTATGTAGTAGCTACCTGGTAAGGAGAATCCTAGAACTTACCCAATAGGTAGTGAATGGAAATGTATCCCCATGGGAATATTCAACCTCAAAATTTTATTGGCATAGATTACCAATCCTCTACGTATAGGTACATGAAAACATAGATCGTGAACCAATAGAACTATTAGATGAGTCAAATAGATCAAATGTTTAGATGCATCTAGCAAGGCCCACTCTTGCCTAACAACATCCTTCAATTGAAAAGTGTAAGTTGATAGAGGGAATGCATAGCCTGGAAACATTCTTGGCATAACAAATTTTCATGATCAACTATCATGACCATTTGTAAAAGAATTCATTATAAAAGCTATGTATACTAGAATGCAAGGCATTCAAAGGGTTCACTCTTAGGCTTTTACAATTTGTATGTAAGCAAGGGTTTTGTACATTAATGCAAAGGATTTGTTGTTTGGCCTCTAGTTCAATTTAGTTGTAGGGTGTGTATGTATGAGTGACTGCTTATTTCTAATTTTAGCTTATCAAATGTTAATGGTGTTTATTCTGCTTTTTGGATTCACGCTCATGACACATTCACTTATTCTAGAATTCATAGTCTGATAAGATACATCTTGATGTAAGTAAAATGTTTTGTAATTGATGAGAAATAAGTTGGTCTATTAGGCATTTTATTTGTGTTATGACATGTTCTATTATATGTATATTTATGTGGCCTAATCCGCACCACCATAAGTTCTAGTTGTGGCACTATTTACTTCTTTTAGCATCCCTTTCCCCTACATATTTTAGAAGCAGTTAGCTAGGATCACAAGGAACCAACCTCCTCTAGATATTGACCCCAAAACCTTAGATTTTTTAGGTCATTCAATTTTTTTCAAGGTATATGGGCACACAAACCTTTCCTTAGATAGATTTTAGACTAACAATTTTTGGTACACCTGGTGGGACCCGAAGGTCCCACCACCTTTGTTAAACGGAGTTTGTTGATGCTCTATTTTATGATATTTATGATCTATTCACCTGGTGAATCTACTAGAATGTAATCCAAATTTTTTCTAATTTTTTTTCTACCAAGAAACATCATCCTACCATTCTATCAATAGTTTTTGGCATGTTTGGTGGGATGCAGTCCCACTTTGCAAGTAAACCAAAGGCTAGGAATGGTCTAGTTCACTCAGATTTTTGGCTAATAACCTGGTGGCTCTACTAAAAATTTAAGCCCAGATATATAATTAGTTTCCTTTGAACTCTTATTAGATCTTACTTCTACTAGAGGACTCAATATTTGATGAGCAGTATTGACCTCATCAGTAGTAAAATCATACTCATATAGCAGCTCCCACCTGAAAGAAAGACCCAAACATTTTGAAAGATCAATATCTCTACAAACACTCATGGCTAAGAAACACCATCCCTTATGGGATTATGTGAGCCCCCTCAATATACAACTTCTACATGACATCCCCAAAGCTTCTCTAAGGTCTTTACCAATATTTTATGATGCATAAAAGAGTGCATCTGAGCACTATCAAGATGTGGCTTCTCTAGCAATTATTCATAATATTGAATCTAAGGATGTTATTATTAGGCTTATGGATATATATCTTAAAGGGAAGGCATTGGTGTGGTACAAATATTTGGAAAATAAAAGAATTTTCACATGGTCTTATCTAACAAAAACACTCATTGATACAATTTATGACTTCGAGGATCCCTTTCTATTATTTACTCAGTTCTCATTCATCAATTGGGTCTATCATGATAATATTATTGACTTCAATATCCATTTAAAATGAATGTGGAGAAGGATACCCCATGAGCTCCAACCATCCCCTACTCAGGCGTACATGTACTATATTTGAGATTTTAATTCTAACATAAAAATTATTATTTAGTATTTCGAAGAAAATAGATTCCTACAAATTTTCAAGGAGGTCATACAAGCTAAAAAAATGCTAATCCAAGCAGGTAAAATTCCTCTAAGGGGGGTTGCATACCCATTTCATCCATTTACAAGTGCATATCATGCTCCATTCCCATAGAAGGTTGGACAACGCCCATATCAATTAATGGAGAATGATACTCTCGCCAATCCCCAACCAGAGCAAGAAATGAAGTTGAGGATTTAGATGTTGGCTAAAGAATTTAGGGACATGGAAATATAGATCTTAGAAAATAAAAGACAAGACCTAGGAATCTAAGGTCTAGCTAAACAATAGCTTCAACCTATCCCTTTTTGGCTAATAGTGGAGGTGAGGACAAGCTCAAAAAGGGTGGTATGGTAGAATAAATATGAAGATAGAGAAGGTGATTCAATATCAATTCCAATAAATCCTCTGCTCCATGACAAACTTCAACATGAATAAATAAAGAGTTTCCCTTCAATGGATAATGTGATTGTCTATGGCTTAGTACAAGAATATAGATAATGGAAAAATGAAGATTTATTAGTACCTCATCCTAGAGAATATATGAATATCAGCTCCTTACTCCCACTTGCATAGAACATTGATACAATGAATCAAATATTATCATAGATTCATTCCTCATGAGGTCAATCACTCAATCAGAATAGTCTAGAGGTATACAAAAAGTTGTACTTTTTGGCTATCGATGCCAAGAAAAGGATAGAAATCATAAACCATTTTAATAGCTTAGTTAGAAGCTTTGTACCTATCCCAATGAGATTAAAGGAATATTAATTGGTATCTAAAGAGGTCGACGTGATCAACATTTCCATCAGAGGGATGTCTATGGCTAATAGTGCATATCCACTTATCATGAGATTTTTCCTCAGTTCCTCGAAATGCTTTTATCCTTTGTTTTACTTTTCTCTTACTTTTTAGAAGTATGTATTACATAATTGTAAGATGGATACAAAGGCCTAAGTCTCAATCATGCCAGTGGAAATCTACAAAATTTTGGGTCTGAATCTAGTCACTCAAGATCCAGGAGAGTTGAATTATAGGGTAGAGCAATTGAAAATAGTGGGAACACTATACAAGGTTCCAATGCTAATATGTGGGCATTATAACTTAGCTATCATACAATATATATGGAAGTGGTAGACGTCCCTCCATTTTTAGCATATGTTTATCCTAGGACTTTCTCAAGTGGATGGGGGTGTGCATAAGTCAATATCAAGTTTAGATATTGATTCCATTGGTCAAAAAATTTATCGCGATGCTAAATCAATGATTACACCCTTTTTGCATCAAAAGGTATGATAAAAAAATATATGACCTACCCAAGAGGTCATGTGCAAACCAAGGGCTAACTCAAATGATATACCAATAGCATGGTCAACCTAGCTTGGATTGTACTATTTATATTCCACCCAAATATTCTCTAAAAACATGATAATCAACTTCCAAGTCCAATGGGATGTAAAGGATTGCAATTACAATGGTTGGATGATGACTAAGAGCATGAAAACGATAGATGAAAATGAAGTATGGATGGAAAAATAGATGGGTTTCAAGAAGAGACAATGCTGGTATCCATATCTAGAAAGGTTAACGCTTAGAGACAATGCTAACATGGCAAGAATGGATTGTGTTTTGATCACTTTTGGCTAGAGTACAAAGACTTAGAGGTAAAATGCAAAACCTAGATGGAGTTTCATAGGAGTTGATCATAACTATGGATGGTGCCAAGATAAACATAGAGAACAACTCAAGTTTAATACTATATGGTCTAAATATTTTAGGCTCACGGGATAATCTACGGAGAACCTTCTTGCTTAGGGATGTTAAGTACACCACAATTTTGTGTAAATAGCTAGCAAAGTAAATAAGTAAATGCAATAGAAACATAGCTGCTCAATATATGACATCATCTTGTACAAAAGTTGCAAGCGAAATTATTCCAATAATTTATTGCAAGCTGACCAAAATACCAAGATTTGTGGAACAAGCATTGCAAAAGGGAATTTCAAATGTCATCAATGGTTTTCATAGGAGCACTTTATTCTGATCCCCTCATTGTCTTCCTTTTATTTTGGATTTATTTCTTGTTTTTTGTTTTTTGTTTTTTGTTATTATTTTTATTTTTGTGACTCCACAACCCAATGTATAAGAGTAGAACAAGTACAAAAGTATAGTATTGAAGATCTACAACCACATGAGGTGGGACTTGCAAGACTCGTGTAGGAAAACATGTCATTCCAAATGAGGACATGAAATCATGAGATTAAAACACACCCAAAAGGTAGGATTTGGACTTGCCTAATAAAGGTATTGGCTAATGATTCACGTCAAACCAAATATTTTGATGAAAGTGCCCACCCCATTATTAGTTGGTAGAATTTACCTATATATATAACACTTCATATTTAGTAAATGAGAAATTATTTAGATAAAAGGATGAATCCAAGGGTGCAACTAAAGGTTCTTATGATGCGTTTGGATTTGTAGAGGAAGTTCCTGCTAAATTGTGTGAGAAATAAAATATGATGTAAGGTAAAAAAGTGTCTTTGACAATCTATCTATCCTTGAAATGGCTTTGGGCTATAGTGAAGTATGCTTATGGGAGTGTGGTGCTTGAAGATATCTTATGAACCAATTGATTTAGTCCACTACTCTATGGGGGTGTCCCATGGATCTAGTAGTTATGTTTCCCTTTTTTATGAGGTATTTTTGGCACTATTTTCCCTTTTGTTCCTTTATTTTGTTTTGTTTTTCCAATTTTTTTTTTGTTTGTCAGCTAATTGGGCTATAGATCCTTGATTTGATGGTATTTTTAGCCTTTCGTACACTACCTCATTTCTTCCTTTTCCCTCATATTAGTTTTTGTTTCTATTTCCTTCCTCCGTATCTCTCCTTTTGTCTTTTTTTCTCCCCTTTTTCCCCCTTCCTTTCCTTTTCTCCATGTTGTCCCACCTTTTTATGCATATAGTTCCCACCCTATTTCCCACCACCCTCCTTTTTCTTGTGAAAGTTTTCAACTATCTCTTCCTACAACTTCTTTTTTATCCCCTTCTTCCCTTTCTTTCCCATTAGAAAGTTTTTTAATAAAAAAATGACCATCTAGATTCCCTTTTCCACAAAGTGAAAATCTCTTCTGAGTCACTAAGAATATGGATGAAATTTTGATTGCATTCATTCACTTGTACCCTTTTGATAAAAACATGATGAATTATAGACAAATAGAATTTTGGGGCTAAGATTAGTGAGTGGTAGATGCTTGATGCCATATATGAACAACTAATACCCTTAAAAACCATTGAGGAGTCCCCTTGAGGCTTTGTAGGTCATAATATGGTGGGTTGAAACCTAGTAGTAATGGAAACATCCTTCACCCCACCTATTTTTACATACAAGTAGAGGAGAAATATTAGCATTGCATAAAGATGACTAAGTGACAAATATGGTGGAGAAATGGGTTTTTGTTAGACATCGAGTTGATCACAAAAGGCCACCACAAAGGGATATTAGAAGAGTTACACCTGATGGAAAAATAGGTCATTATCGATCTTTGAATGATTCCTAAAGCTCCACTCATAAAAGATGTAAAATTAGTTAAGTGTCATAATTTTCAGAAAAAAAGGCAATCATGGACCCCTGATGGACCCCAAAAGTCCATCACAAAAATATTTAGTAGTGAAATGGGTTTCTAATGGACTCTGGAAGAGTCCCAAAAACCTGTCACACAAGTGAGCAAGAATTTTCCTAAGTGTAAGACTTTATAGAGAAATGGGCACCCGTTGGACCCCAAAGGAGCCCCAAAAGCCCATCAACATCAAAAACATTAGCATGGATTCCAAAATCCTTCCTTGAAGGACTAGAAGTGTACTTGGTATATTTTTGGGTCACTTTCAAATGTTGGATGAATCCCAAAAGTCCATAAATGCTAGAATTTTTTTCCATCACTAGAATGTTAGAGGATTCCATCAAAAAGAAAAAAGCTACAAATTCAACCACAAGAGTATGCAGAAGTTGGTTGGTAACGAGAAGCCCAGGACTTGTCCAATAGGTAGTGAATGTAAATGCAACCCTATGGGAGTAGTCAAACTCAAAATTTGGCTAGCACATATTAACAATCTTCTACATGCGGGTGCATGTGAACAAATATCATGAACCAATAAAATTGTTAGTGAGTTAGATGGATAAAAGGTTTAGATGCATCTAGAAAGGTTTTCTCCAGCTTGATAGTAGCCTTCAGCCACAAAGTATAGCTTTCAAGAGGGAGTGCACAACCTAGAAATATCCTTGGCATAACAACCTTTTATGATCAGCTATCATGACCATTTGTAATAGAATTTATTGTAAAATCTATATATACTAGGATGCAAGGCATTCAAAGGGTCAACTCTTAGGATTTTACAATTTTCATGTAAGGGTTTTGCACATTAATACAAAGGATTTGTTGTTTGGAATCTACTTCAATTCAATTGTAGGGTGTGTATGTATGAGTGATTATTTATTTCTAATTTTATCTTGTTTAATCTTAATGGTTTTTATTCAAGTTTCTAGATTCATACTCATGACACATTCACTTATTCTAAAATTTGTAGTCTAATAAGATACATCTTTATGTAAGTAAATGTTATACAATTGATGAGAAAAAAGTTGCTTGATTAGGAATTTTATTTGTGTTATGGCACAATCTATTATATGTATCTTTATGTGACCTAATCCACACCACCATAATTTCTAGATTTGACTTTGTTTATTTCTTTCAGCACCCATTTTCCTTACCTATTTTAGGAGCAATTAGCTAGGATTCACAAGGAACTGATCTTCAGATATTGACCCAAAAAATAATATTTGTAAGGTCATTCAATGTTATTCAAGGTCTATGGGTGCACAAACCTTTCCTTAGATAGATTTCAGACCAATAATATGTTATCTATGACATGTCTTCCTAGTGGAAGAATACCTACATACGATCTTTGTGTATGCTCAAGGTCGCAGGACCATATGTATCCTACTGGTTTCTATGGATTTGGTAGTGGCCTTAGTAGTGCATCTAGACTCCTGATGGTTATGTGCTTCCAACACCACACCTAGAGCAACATTGTACAAACTATTCCTATATGTTTTTTGTCCACAACATTGTACAACATCCTATATAAATGGGTTAGCATATATGACCCCCATGTGAACCACACCTGCTAGTCTCACATGTCTATAACCAGTCTTTCTAGTGCCCATGGAAAGTGTTTAACTCATATGACACACTATAAATCCCACCACCATTCCATAAAACATAGTCATTAGTGCCCCAATCCCATGTCACCATGGTATATCATCAACATGAAATCTGCTCTTGTGGATCTCATGTGATAGGTCACCCATAAACCTCTCTGTTATCACCTATGGTACCTATACCCTATAAATCATTCTGCCCTAAATGGGATCCTCAATATGTACCACATATCCTTCAATGTGTATGATTTTGGATACCATCGCTATTCCAACGCTATGAATAGTGCTTTATCAACCTCCACCCAGGGCATCTCTACCTTGTGAAGAAGCCCCACTACACCCAATGTGCACCTCTCTATTAGGATGATATTTTGTAGTGCCTCCTCAAGGATACTCGACTAAAATTACCTACTCTCAAGTACATCATGCTATAAATAAAAAATAACTCTCTTTTTATTAATACACACATTAAGAGAAATCCATTTTTTATTTATTTATTTTTTTTGAATCCACACCTTGTGTCCTACAAGGCATAGATTTGTCAATTCACATCTTGTGTATTATAGGGTGTATATTCGTGAATCAATACCCTATATGACATGAGGTATATATTTTTTCACCACTAGGGCCAATTGAATCCACAAGCGATCGTTGGATCCACGCCCAGGTCCCACATGGTGACTTTCATGCAAAAATGTTGAAAAATAAATAATTTTTTAAAAATACTAAAATCAATCTAAAACCTAGTTTCTAGCTGGTATTTTATCTCTTACCCATGATTGGTATACTATTGCACTAGCCTTACCCCTCACAACTATCGCTTGGTGTATGGGAAGAACCATCCTCTCATTTTATCTAGAACCCCTTTCTTGTTTTCTTGCATAGTGAAAATGAGTTAGTTATTTCACTCCTTTTTGCTTTTGTTTCTCCTTTTTTGTCCTTTACTATCTCCTATTTCTTATTTTTATACCTTTTTTATTGTTTTTACCCTATTTTCTTCCAAGTTTACCTTTTCGAGTTTCCTTATGAATTTTACATTCCTCCCTAAACTCGATGGGGAACCCTAGCCTAAGAGGTATTAATGTTCCTAATACCTTGTTTTGCATGCCAAATATTCAAAGTGTTTGAAATGACACTATTTATGCACCACCCCTTTCTTCTAAACTAACCACCCATTTTCATTGTGTTTGTCATATTTTTTACCCATAGGTGTCTACATCTTTCTTTGACGCATTTATTAGGCCATAAATGCATCAAAGAGGGAGCAAAATATAGACATAGAAAATTGACCCACCTAGATGAATCATTTTTCCTTGGATTTTCCTTTGAGAGGTTCTCAAACATTTTAGGAGCAAGTTAAGACCTAATTTCTTGTGTTTTACTTTGGTTTTCTTGACCTTGACCGAAACCATGCGGGATATTTATGGGGTGTAGATTCATCAAATTTAGGATTTTTCTTCAAAAAACAAAATTTTAAGTCGACCCTTTTGGGGTGTTGACCTAATCAAGGTTAAGTTTCATTTTTCCAACCTTTTAGACCTACAAATACTTTATAAATAAATGTATTAGATCCCATTTTACTTCCAATTCTCAATCAATCAAAAAAAATAGCTAGCAATTTGAAAAGGTTCATGCGAAATTAGAGTTCTTTTGTCTTCTAGTGCTCTTGGTGATTTGGTGTTCTGCTATTTGGTGTGTTCCTTGCAATTCTACAAGTGGAGAAAGCCTTGAAAATAATTTTTCTTCTTGAGGGAGGAAATGTATTCCACATTTTCTCTTAATCCTTCCATGAGATCACTAGGTTGTTTCTTTGCATTCATTAGTTTGCATTTTCTTTCTAGTTTATGTTATATTTTTTATTTTGAGGTTTTAAATCCTCGTGTGAATTTGGGCCCTGTCTATTACAAGGCATGGATTTTGTATAAGCCTCATTTTTTCTTGATGGGTATTCTATGTTCATTTTAGCACTATTATTGAATATATGCTCAATATCCTGTAGGGTATGAATTTAGTCTAGCTACATTTTGGGGTGACTATTCATCCCAAAATCCTAGGGTTTCATTTTGTGTGCCCTCTACATCAGTTTTTTTTTATTTGTGTTTTTTTTTTATTATTATCATTATGTTTCATTTGCATTTCATATTAGATTAGCTTGGTATCCAAACCCTAGTTTTCATAATTGTATTTTAATTCAAGATGGGGATCCACTCTACTTGCATTTCATTTGTTATTGTATGTTATCATATTATGTTGTATTTATTCCAAAGTTCACAATTCATTTTTTATGAATGTTCAACTAAAAATACCAAGGGGTCTTGACTGTTACACCTCCAATATTAGTCTTGTGATAGCTTAAGCAAACCCCCAAACACTGACCATATTTTCTATAGTTTTTATGAAGCTATTTTGCAAATTTGAAACAATGAGATATTCCAGATGTAATCAAAGCTTGGATAGGACACCAGATCAGATAAGTTCTCTAGGTAAAACTGTTAGGTTGTGTGCTATTTACTTTTATATTTTTTGTCCACAATCTAGGTTATAAATAAATAAAAAAACCTTTGATTTCTTTCTAGGAATTTTAAAGAAAAAAATATATAGTTTTGCATCTAGGGTTTAGTCTTATTTGTGCATTTCACTTGTGCCCTTGCTCAAAGGAAAATATTTTATTTCTTGTAACTTAGGGTTAGAGATCATTGAATCAAAGAATCATTCTAGGGTTGGATATTGTCTTCTTGCATCTTGTGTATTTTGCATTGTTCTTTAATTTCCATATTTTAGCATAGAAAGGCCAAACATAGGTGATTTCTTAATTGAAACATTAAAAATTTCTACCCCGGACTTGGAGCAAGTCCTAAAATCATTCTTTGGTAAATCTGTTCCTTTGTGTCCTCAAGTGTAGATAATATAACATAACCCTGTGATAACCTCGAATCTTAGCAGATTCAATCGAGAATCATACGTGAAAGGGCAATTTTCCACCTCTACAAGTTTTAATTTCAGTTTGAGCTTTACTTCATTGAAAAAGGTATTAGATGCTTATTTTGCTATTATTTTTGGAAGCTAGAATATATGCTTGAAGGTTTTTATTTATGTGAAAATATTTATATTGCAACATATATATATATATATATATATATATATATATAGCAAACTCAGAATAGCCATCTTGCTTTTGTTTTACCTGCTATATTCTCCTTTGGATAATACCTAAATAAAGAAAGCATTATTTTTAATGTTAAATGGGTAGGCATTTTCATTTACAATAGAGTTTGGGCCATGCTTCTTTATTTGGAAGAGCCCATGTTTTAGTTGCTTATAATATTGATTATATAGGCATTATTTAAAAAGGTAACTCTTGTTGTGATTAAGTAGACTTGTTTTAAAGGTCTTTGATTTATAAGTTGATATGGTAGAATGTAATGTTAAATAATTATGTTTGACTCTATCATATGGAGAATAATGGTTGTTTTGGGCATTGATAATATACTAAAGAAAGTATATCATTGGGTGAGCATTTACCTTTAACATTTGCATACATCAATTGAATAACGATACCTTTATTTGATGACCTTGCACGTATTATTGAAAAAACTTTTGGTTTTATGTTTTCTAGAATGCACAAAGTTTGTGAAGTCTATTATTTTAAGGAAATTAAAGCTTCAGTATTTAACAAATATTAGTAGAAAGTAGATTAAAATGAATATTTAAGGTTTTAGTGAAGAAAATTACAAAATGTTTTGAAATACGTTCATGGAGCTTTTTGAAAATATAAGATAAAGGTTTATAGTAATTAATTAAGTTTGGGAATTCAATTTTATAATGGTTGGTCTTCTATGGCTCTTTATTATATAATATTTTATGAGTGATTAAATAAAGTATAAGAATAAGGAATTGATATTTTTATTTATGTTATGGAAAAGAAAGATGATGTTTGTGTTTTTAATTGAATGTTATGTTATTGGATGCAGAGTCCAATAACAATGAAATATTATGGGATATTTCATGTATGTTAGTAAGTGGGCATGGAGTCCATTTCTAGGAAATTATAGGGTTTCCTTGCATTTCTAAATTTAAATATATGAGAATTATATATTTGTATATGTATTTTATGCATTTTTAAAAGAGCATATATGCATGCATTACTATCATAAGGAGTTGTCTTGATACCTTACTGCAATTATCTTCCGATAGGGCTCCAGGAATTCCAGTGGACAATAACAAGGATGGAAGGAAATTTCTTTATGATTTCACCATAGTATCATTTTGGAAATGGTTACAATGTAAATGGAATTACAAGGAAAAATATGTATCATAGAGAAAGTATTTTATAAAAAGTCTTGGTTTATGTAATGGAATTTATTGTTAAGAAAGACATTTAAATTGGTTACTTTATTATGGAAAGAATGAGTAATTGATGTTTATTATTTGCTATGGTTATTTCCACTTCATATGTAAGGATTGGTAGTTATTCTTAATATGATCTTCTCAAGAGAGATTATATATGTTGGAATCTATGATTTGGAAATTAGATGTGAATTTTGGTTATAAATCATGTTCTTAAATTATTAAAAGAGTGAAATTTATGTTACATGTTTATTGCTTTCGATTTTATGCTTTAGAAATGCTTTTCAAGTCATTTTATTTATTAGCAATGTAATCATTATTATTTACTCATAATAGAGAGATAGTTAGTTAAGGTTTCTTGATGTTGTTTTCTTTTGGTATGAGGGTAGAACACACTATTAGTAGTCATGTCTAGAGACCCTATAAGATGAAACCAAACATGGGGAAGTTACGGTGATGCAACACCTAGGTTTCTTTTGTAATGGACACATTTTGATAGGGAGTCTTTGGATAATATTATAAGTGGTGTAGCTTGAATATTTTTTCCAATCATGGATTTTTGGAACCCATGTGCAAGGTATTAAGTGTTGGCATCTTGAGTAGGTAGGCTTAGGTGTCCATGCAAAACTATCATGCAGAGTGATAGTCACCTTAAATTATCCCATCATAGATATGGGATAGTTAAGCACTAAATATTTAGTAGTTCGACCGCAAAGGTGCAATTGACTAATATTAAATAAATTATGCCTAAAAGTACCATAATAGACTAACATATGACTGGTAAGGAAATTTATGTCCCTATTCTCTAAATATTGAGAAGGCTAATCCTGATTTTATGATCAACATATCTTACATTAGCAAAGAATGTATAAAATTTTGGGTGACCATTTGAAGTGTCTTTTATACTGTGAAGATATACAAGGTAAACCCTAGTACCTATGTGATATTGGTCTCTCATGCTCACTCAAGAAACACCTATGATATTATGATCTCAAAATGTGTTAATGCCTTGTAAAATTTAATCCTAATGGAAAAAATCTTTTGTGAAACTGAATTGATATCTTTAAAAAAAACTACTCTTTTCTAGGTTGGTTAGTTTTGGATTGTTACATTACCTCTATGTGTTCATGGTAATACAAGAACAAATCCTATAAGCATGTATTCCCATGACCTTTTAGGTATTGGTAATGGTTGATACAATCTAGTATTTTGGCTCCTTCCCTTTCCATGTTGAAAAACTTGATAGCCCTTCACAAATATTCTTAGATCCGCACTCATTCTTGGCCAATAATAACTTCCATAAAGTTTTCCCATGCTTTTATCTACTCTTAAATGTGTTACTTATCCTATACTATGGTTTTGTCTTATCAAGTTCTCTCTCATTGAGCTTCATGGTATGTATAACCACTACCCCTTGAATAATAATCCCTCTTGGATAAAATAATAAAGTCACAGTGTTCTATATCCTATAGTAATGTTATTGCATGCTGCCCAAGCGTATTTGAAATTCAAATTATTGACATAATACTCTTTCATAGCATCAAAACGAACAACTTAATCATCATTTCATTCATCAAGAAAATTATATTCAAGGCATTGGCTTACAAATTTGAACTACCACTTTTATACCTCAAAACAAATGAGCAACTTTGAATATACTCTACCCATTTCATATGTCTATGGTTCAATTTTCCTTGACTATTGATAAAGTGTAAAGAATGATGATTCATAAACAACTCAAACTTTTTTGGTAATAAGTAATATCTCCACTTCTTAAGTGCTTGCAAAATAGCACAAACCTATTGATCATTAATTGAATATGTCCTCTTTGTTTTATTTAATTTCTCAGTGAAATAAGCAATGGAATTACCTTCTTGGCTTAAAACTTTACCTATAGTTGTATTTCTTGCATCAAAATATTCTTGAAAAACTTTGTTAAAATCTAGTAAATCTATAACGAATTTTTTTTATTGTCTTCTCCTTCAAGATCTATTTTTTTTTTCTATTACAACTATCCATTTGAACTCATGCCTACTACCCTCCATTGTTTTTGTGATTGGAATACAAATCCCACTAAAATGTTTGATAAACTTCTTATAAAAACTTGCCAAACCATGGAAACTTCTTACCTCAAACATACTTATAGGTGATGGCTAATGTACAATAGCTTTTAACTTTTTGGGATATGTATACAATCCCTCTTATGAAATAACAAAGCCCAAATACACTAACTATTTCTTCATAAAGCTACATTTCTTCAAATTGACTAGTGATTATTCTTCTTCCAAAATTTATTAAAATAATCTCAAATGCATCAAATGATCTTATTTACATTTACTAAATATAAAAATATCATCTAAATAAACAAAACTAAATTTGAAAAGAAATGGTTTCAACACTTCATTCATCAATTACATGAAAGTACTCAACGCATTAGTCAATCCAAATGGTATGACCAACCACTCATATAATCCATTATTTATATTGAATATGGTATTTCACTCATCCACTTCTCTACTCCAAATTTGTGATAGCCACTCTTCAAATATATCTTCATAAAGTACTTTTCTCCACTTACATAATCCATCAAATAATTCGTATGTGTCATTGAAAACATATACTTTATGGTTATGTTAGTAATGGCCTATGAATCCATGCACATATACCATTGGTTTCCCTTCTTGGGTTTTAGGATTATTGGTATTGTGCATGCGTTCAAGCTCTCCCTAATCATCCCCTTGTATAGTAACTCTTGGACTTGTCTCTTCATTTTTTCATTCTCCATAGATATCATTCTATAAGCTACCTTATTTGGTAAGCTCAATCCAAGAATGAAATCTATATGATGAATTATGCTTCTTGTTGGTGGAAACCTATTTTATAATTCTTCTAAATAATATTTATATATTCCTACAACAAATACTTCACTTCAAGTAATTTTAGCATCTTTTCCACTATCCCATCTTCCATGGGCTTAGCAATGAAATAAATACATGCTTTCTTCTTCTTCATCTCATTAAAAATTTATTTTCTTGAGATATAGAATACTTTATAATTATTGTCCATGTCTTGTCCTTTGTCCTTTAATGGAATGAAATCGTATCTCTTGTCATCCTTCACAATGATATAGGTGATCATCCTAACATCATGAACTACTTTTCTATCAAACTCCCATGACCTTCCCAATATAACATGACAAACATTAATAAACATAATGCCACATAGTATCTCATGTTTATAAGAACCAATTTTATAGTTTTCCATACATTATTCACTTACAAAAATTTGATGTCCCTTTTGTAACCATGAAACCTTGTATGAATTGGGATATTCAACCCTCTTAAACCCAATATTTTCTACCATGTTTGCAGATACTAAATTATCTACATTCCCACTATCCACAATGAATTTGCAACACTTGCCTCCTAATTTGCATATGGTTCTAAAAAAATCCTTCTTTGCACTAGTTTATGCTTTTCCTTAGATTGTTTCACCAACACTCTCTTCATCATGAAATATTCTCTTTATTTCAGTTACTTCATTTGCATTTATGAGGAAATAATCTCTTCATCCACTTGTGCAATTTGGTTTCTAGCATTTTTCCTTTACTACTACCTTGTTTTACTACTAGAAATTAAAATGCTTGGTTACCATATTTCCCCACAACTAAGGCAATTTCTAGGGAATCCTTCCTCTATCATAACTGCCTCTTATTTTTAAGAAATCTATGCTTTCTCTAGTGTTATATTTGACATTATATTAAAAGTACTATCTTATCCCTCCTTCCTTTATTATCCTCTTTTGCTATTATTTTTTCCTCTTCCTCAAGATAACTTTCCTCTTCCTCTTGAGTTATTTTTTTTATCGTAGAAAAAATTCTCTTTTTCCTTGAGTGCATATTGATATGCCTCTTCAACCATTTTAATGAAAATCATATGAATTTCATATTATATGGACAAACTTAGCCCATTTATGAATCTTACCACTTTTTCCTCATCATCTTCAATATGTCCTACTCTTATAGTTAATTTAAAGAATTCTTTCGTATACTCCTTCACCCCCATATCCTTCTGCTTAAGGTTTTCAAGTTTTCTAAACTATCCAGTTTGATAATTAGTAGGAAAAATATTATATTTTAATTTGGAAACAAGCCTATGCCAAGTTTGAATTTTTTCTTTTCCTTTTATTGCCTCTCTGTTTGGACATGATCCTAGAAAATTAATGCATTCCCTTTCAATCGTGTACATGCAAATTTAACCCACTTTGAATCCACCATAAAATCATAATGAAAGAAGCTTTCAATGTCTATTATCCAAATTATCAAATCTGATGGATTTAAACTTCCATTAAAATTGGGAGTATCTAACTTTGGTTTACTTCCCATGCTAGAGATTTCTCAAATCAATCATTGCTCTAGTTATTTTCCTTATTCGTAAACTCAGGCTTCTAGGTAACCAATATCCTCCTCTTAACTATCACTAACATATTCAATATGAACATATATCCTACATCTAATTTGGTTGTGATTCCCTTAAATATCTTGACTATGTCATCTTGCTAGGGAATAAGACCACATAGTCTTCCTCTTCCTCAATGTGCCATCTCTTCTCTAGCATGTATTATAGACCTTTAAAAACTAATTTTGATACCAAATAATTTATTCTAGGGTAGGGTTCCTAATGAAAGATAATATATTCTAGCAACTCAATATTTCACAACTCACAAACCAAAAACTAAATGAAAAATACCTCATTAAATTACTTCTTGCCAAGGTCAACTAAAAAATAGAAAAATACATCATATTTATGTTTTTCATCAATGGAAACAAAGGTGGAATCTAGAAGGCTAAAATTCATGCCTCTTCATTTTCCAGTATTTCTCCAAAATTTATTTATTTATCATTATTTTCTCTCATGACTGTAGGTAGTAGTGCTTGTACAATACACTTGTAAAATAGTAGCACTTGATGACATAAACAAAAATTATACGACACAATACGTGTATGAAAACAATTATATTGCAACAATTATATGATAATAATAACAATCACTTTTATTTTTATTTTTATTATATATATAAATTAATTTTGTAATCAATATTCTCCTACATAAATTTGAATATTGTAAAGTAAAATATGACTCTCATATAGAATGTTATTTACCTAATATATGGTTAACCAACCATACTCCAGTTACAAAATCATGGTGTACATAGCCTCTGAAACTAGTATTCAAAGTTTTAAAGTTTTTACTTTAGTTCAAAGAAAATTTGCAAACAATCATATAAAAAAGAAATAAAAAAGCAAATACATATCTGAAGTCCTCAACTCTTTTGCAACATAGACCTCAATATAATTTAATTCCTCTTAAAATACTTTTGCAATAGAAATTTAATGATTTCAACTACCCATACTAAAGGCTTCTTGTAAATTATTAACAATTAAGTGACATAGTTTACAATGCAAATTCTCAACCATTGATTGGACATGGTTTACAAGAACAAAGTTGATATACTTTTCAATGTAAATTTTTAATTATTAATGTCATTCATAAAAATAAATTTGAACTAATTTATTTATTTTTTGATTGGTCGAAATAAAGGGTTTTTAAAGGGTCCCCAAACTTCTTACATCTAGAGATGGCCCTCAATAGGAGCTAGCAAGACAAGCTCCCTAAACTAGAAGGGAGGAATAAAGAGATAAATCCAAAGTAGGGGAAAATCCTAGGACTGCCAAAATAGAGAATCAAAAAATAGAGGGACCACGTGAGGGGATCCTCATTTAGGTTTGTTGTGCTTTAATTTTTTCTTCATGGAAGCAAGCAACTCACATTCCATGAGGGGATATTCACTTGTAGAGATGTGAGAATATTTTTACCTAGGGTTATTGTTTGAGACCCTGTCTCTTTTGCTTTCACAACCAACACCTAAATTAATGATATTTTTTAAATGGTCCATGGTAAAATAAACTCGAGAAGAAAGGACAACCTTTTAAGGCTCCATGTAATGGGGCTCAATCTGGTTCACCTCACTAGTCCAAGCCTCCTTACTTGAAGATTGGATATCCTCCTAGGTTTGGAATCTCATGCTAAAAATAATATGGGATATATGATAGGTCTTCTCCTTTCCAATCAATAGAGCCTCCTTATGGGACTTCTCCTTGATAATTGAAGTCTTGGCCTCCTCCTCAACAATCATTAAGTTATTCAAAATTTGGGTCCCCATGCCAACCAAAATATAGACCATCTATTGGACCTTATCCTTGTCATTCAATAGGGATTCCTTATGTGGCTTAACCTTGCCAATCATAGTTTTGGAATTATCCTAGGCTTTTTCCATACCATTCAGAATCTAGGCCTCCTCCTGGACCCTCTCAATGAGTAGGATTTGCATGAGGAAGAAATGTTATTATACTCTATATTTTGATTCTAGACATAGATGTTTGAGATTAGATCTATGGAGTTAGGAAAATCAGAGGTTAGATTAGCATTAATGCACATTCTAGCATATACCATCCTTAACTTACCTCTAGTGTATGAGTAAAAAGAAACTAATTCTCCAATGGCTCTCACAATTCCACAAAGGATATCTTCATGCTAGAACTTAATTAGAAGACCAAGAATTCTAGACCTCATTTCATTATGAACATATTGTGCTTACCATAGAACCAAGTTCCTCTAGCCAGTATGTGATTTGAGTCCTTGACATTGTTCAATTTGATGAAGAAAAATCCTTTGGAGAGCATGACTAGCTCCATATGACCTTGGAGTTTTCATTGGGAGAATGCTCATCACCTAATGGATTCTATGTCAGCTTAGGAGCCTAAATTTTTTTCCACTAATGAAATAGCTTTTTGGTATATTATCATATCCATGATCTCAAGAGGGACTTTGAGCCTCTCGTGGGTAAGCTAGAGAATAAAAGAACTGTAGTTTTCACTTATCGATATGGTGTTCAGTTGGATCACTTTTGTAAAGGATTTTGGGGTAGATAACAATAAGGGATCTTGTCAAGGACTAGGAACCCCAATATCAGAGGCATAAATTATGATAGACAAATGAAAAACTCAACCAAAACTAAGGAACTTTCACTTAGAGAGGGATCTAAGCAAAGGTTTTATGTAGGGGGCATGAGAAGACCCTCTGGCTATTCATACTACAATTTGATTTCTTAGGGACCTCATCCCCTAAGAGGATTGGAATAGGACTACTAGGTGAGGCAAGCCTAAGAGACACATCTCCCAATCCACTTGATAAATTAGTTTATGTAGTCTTAGGAATCTAAGTAGAGGTTTTAGGTAGGGGTAACGAGATGGCCCTCTGGCTACGCAAACCACCCATTCGATTTCTTAGGAACCTCCTCTTTTGGTTGTAACCCTCTCCTTTTTTTCTCTTCTTTTAAATTATATTCTTTAGCATATCATTTTGGTTATTTTTCTTATTTTTTTAGCTTTCATATTTTATTCTTGCTTTAACCTCTCCTTCCATCCATTGTAGCTATAGACTAGGAATGTATTGGTGTCTCCTTGTTCTTGAAGACCTTAAGAGCTCTACTTTTGGATTAATTATACCTCAACCTTGTGCATAGAGTGATTTAGTGGCTCATCATTACCAGTTGTAAATTCAATTCTAGACAAGGTTGTGGGTAACTCATCCTACTATCCACTCTCCTCAGTCCCCTATGGATTCTCCTAATTTGCTTTTTCTCCATCCTTGGTTATAAAATCACCTGTACCCCCTCTTTGCACTTTTTCTCTACTTAAGTTTTAGTAGAATAATTTCATGATCGATCCTTACAGGGCATGGATTTTCTCTAGATAAGAGTAGGGGCAAGTGTTGTTTTATAGCTACAATCCACAACTATATTTTATCCTACTACAAAATTTCTTACTCTCAATTGTAAGATAAGCTTGTTTTATCCAATGCCCTATCATCTCTTCTATTCCTAGGCCTTAGCAAAGCAATATTATGGTCCACCTTTATCAAGCACACAATCACTTTACATAGAATTTGGAAAAATCTTTATGCTACCTTTGTGAATCTCAATCACTCATCTATATTTTCCTTGTTGTTTTCATATCCTACCATCTATTTTACCACTCCTAGGAACCTGCTATTACTCTTTACCTTTTCCCAAACCCTAATAGAATATTTCATGGCTTGTCTTTATTAGCCATGAATTAACTTTGAAATATTTTTCTACTAGCTAACATTTGTGACCATAATTCCTCTAGCATGTTCCTTGATCAAGTATCTTGTTAATATCCTTTCCTTCCCTAAAAAATTCATAATCTAATGTCTCTTTTTTTTTTTTTTTACATATTTAGCAACTTTGTGGTTGGCCTATAGAGGCTGCAAAATAATCTTAATCACTATTCTTCTCTCTTTGTTGTTCATAATTAGTTCTTGAGTTGTTCTGCCTTCTATGCCATTTCATACTCTCTGCTCAAAGAATGTAAGTTCACCCTACAAATCAAGGTCATCAATTTTATGCTTTTTATTTGGTCATATAAAAGGACCTAGCGGGTTTGACTACCAAATCTATGAGTTTGGTCTCCCATCTAGTTATAGAAGACCCCCAAACACTGATCATCCTCTTTTGAGTTCATAATTTTTGTAGGTTTTGTAGATTCATGGGCAATATTTCCAAGGCATGAAATTAAATTTGTGATAGGGAGATATAGGGCACAAAATCATGGCAAACATCAACTAAGGTTATATTCTTAGTTTTTTTGGATGGTTTTTCTTCAAAAGAGTGTTGTTGCTAGTTTTTACTCTTTTTCATCATAGAAAGATAAAAAAGGATAAAAAGATCCTATTTATTTATCTTAGGTTTTAGATCACAAAATAAAAATGGAATCAAATAATATAGGTTTCCTTTTGCTTTGTTTATCTTCCTAGGATTTAGGTATTTGAAGCATAATTTGCATGTAGACTTGCATTAGGACGGGTTTTGTATGTGCATTCTCTTCCTATTTGTCTCAAAGAAAAAGGACTTTACTTTTATTGTACTCTAGGTTTAGTATTCATATAAAAGTAAAACTTATGCTTGGAATAGCTTTTGTATCTTGCATTACTTATGATGAGTACTAAAATATGACTATGATATGGAGTTTACTTTTGCATTTTAATTACGAATTTGCATGATATATATGTGATTTATCAATAGTATGCATGTTTTATGTGATTTTTGGATAAATATGACCTATAAAATGTTATGTGTTGAATGATTGTAATTTTACGTGAAAATTGTGAGATTGTTGTGTTTTAGCAGGTAAATATTATAGGTAATTCATGAGGAACGTTATAGGTGAATATGGCTAAAGTAAATTGTAGAAGAGCATGATAGAAATAAGTTATAGATGCTATCTACATAATGCGTCTATAGAAGTTGTTTACGAAAGCTTGTTGATTATTTGTAAACCCATTTTGTGCAATAAAAATACCATGTGTACTGATAGCCTAGTCAAATGTTTCATGGACCATTGGAACAGTTAGTCATGGATGATTTTATTTTAGTTGACCGTATATGAATTTTCTATGTAATTTATTAATTGGTTGAAGATTGTATAATCCAAAATATAACGAATTTGTCCTATCCTAAATAATAGGATAAAAAGTTGTTTTGTATTTTTAATAAGTTATGTAGATTTTAGGTTTTTGTTATGCATATTTAGTATACATGCCACATGAACAATATTTATTCAAAACCATGTAACAAAGTAAATGTTAGAATTTCTATTGTTAGGGTATACTATAAAATTATATACTACAAAGCCCTTCATGTTAGAAAGTTCAGATACCATCTACACATATGCATTAAGGAGAGAAAAAGCATGTAACTCAGTTATATTATACCAATTGATATGGAATTTGGAGTAAAAAGTGTGATTTAGCATTATTATATTTCTTCAATGAGTATGAAAATTGTATTACATATTTCCTTCATGTTTTGCTTGTTATTGTAGCTTCATTTCATTTTTCTACAAGTATGAATTAAATAGCATTAGATTAACTTAATGAATATAAATTACTGAAAGTAAAGTAAGGTAAAAATGAGAAGAGATTAATACTGACCTCAAGGAGGCAAGGCCCACTCCAAAAGGTTAGTCCCTTGTTCTCTTCCTCCTAAAGTATAGTAGATTTAGTTAGAACATAGAATAGTCTTAGAATATAAATTTAATTAAATTGCATATTATAGAATTTTAGAATATATTAAAAATAGATAATGCATTATTAAAATTATAAAAGTGGATCCACACAAAAACTTAGCGTAATTCATAATTTCATTCCTTAAATTAAACATAATTTTAGTATTTTCATTTATTTCAAACCTTTATCTTTTATGCAGAGAAACTAAGAAAATGGAATAAAAATCAATGGTGAAGATTATGGATATCTATACAGGATAAATATTATTCAAATCTAATCATGGTTTGACAAAATAAATGTGAGATATCACAGCTCAATATTTTGGTGTTATTGCCTAGGAGAATAGTGTCATAAGCTTTGATTGGATAAAGCTGGATTGCGTGAGAAGGAGGCTTTATCTACATTCAGGACAAGAGTGGCACAAGAAGTTCCATTGAGTATCTTCATTTTAGCATTGCCAGGTTCCACTTTCTTGGTTTTAATTTTACTATTTTTCTAGTTAGCATTTAATTTCAGCAAGTTATTTTCAAAATTTATGGTTATCACATCTTCAATTTGGAAAATTTTTACTTGCATACAAGTCAGTGGTGCAACAAGATCATATCGAGTGTTTCTTAAACCCAAGTAGTGACAACAATTTAGTCTTTATTTCAACATTTCTATTTCAGCAAATTATTTTCTATATTTTATGGTTGTTACATCTTTGTTTGGAAAAAAATTTACTTGTATACAAGTCAGTGGTGCAACAAGATCATACCAAGTGTTTCTTAAACTAAGTAGTGGAAACATTATTTAATATTTATTCTCAGTGTTTTACTTTCAACAATTTTTTTTAGAGCTCTGTAGTTGTTACATCTTTGGTTTTAGAAACTTTACTTGTATACAAGTTAGTGGTGCGACAAGATCATACCGAGTGTTTTTAAACCAAAGTAGTGGCAACATTTTAATTTTCCTTGCTACATTAAAATTGACTATTGTATTTCAGATTTGGTTTTAATAGCAATAAGATTAAAAATAAATTTTAGTTTCTGTGAATTGCATTATTTTTTCAAAAACTAAACAAAAAAAAAATGTTAAAATCTAAAAAAATGGAGTATATGTTGCTAATGGTGTAAAATGACATTAGTCAGTCTGCACTAATAGACCTTAGGAAAATACTTCTAGAACAAGAAATCAACCTACTTTATGAACAAGACATAGGTCCATCTTGGGAATAGTGGTGGTGTATGTGGGAACACCTTGATGTTATTAGAAAAAGGTCAGAAGAGTTGGGCCGAATTAAAAGGATAAGTATAACTAAGGCCCTAGGTACAAATTATCACTCATTCTACTTTGACCTATTCATAAATTGTGAACTTTGGTTAGGGTATAGAAGAGCAAGTGTAAACTCATCTACATACTCTTGGGAGCATTACTTTGAGGATTCCCTTGTTGTCCATATTTCTTAGTAGGTATAGAAAACAAGCAGGTGAGTTTGGAATATAATAAAAGATACCACAAAGCACCTAAGATTATACACTTCAAATATTTGTATCACAATTTATAGTTTAAAAACCCTCCTACTATACAAGGACAAGCTTTTATTACTCAATTGATTCATCTTTTTTAAGCAAGATTTTACATTTGATGAAGAGCATTACATGATCCCTGAATAGTTAGAACCAATTAGTGACATTCATAAACTATTTAAAGAGTATAAAATGATTATAATATATTCAAGCTTGTAGAAACTAGTTCTATAAATTTATGAATCGGACTAAAGAATAAAAATGAATATTCATTAAAATTCCCAAAGAGAAACAAGAAGATAACTTTAGAAGAGAATGTAGTGAAGAGCTTTATATTGCTAATTTAAAAGAGACTAAAATTGTAGTAACCAAGGATTCTTCAAAAGAGCAAACCAAGTTTCCATTAGCTCTACTTGATCAAAATTCTAAAACATTTATGTTACCAGAACTTGAATTTGATAATCATATAGATGCTTCCACCATCGTTTCTAAACCCTTGCTAGATCCAGTCTTAGAATTCCTTCAATCAGTAGTGGACAACCATATTAGTGAATATGGGGAAGTAGATGGAAACTAAATGAGGAATAGGTAAAGGAATAGTGACCATGAATAAGTAGAAGGAAACCAGAGAAGAAGTAGGCAAAGAAAAACTTTTACCTTTCCAATTCCTTCTCCAAAAGATAGGATAACGAGAGAACCAAAGTTTACCTTTGTTGCTATTTTGCCTACCTTTCATGGAAAACCACATGAGGACCTTGATGCATTTATTTTTGAGTTTGAAGTAGTATGCCAAGATTATTTATACACCATTGATTAATAGAAGTTATGATTGTTGCCCTCTACACTCAAGGATGTAACCTTGATATGGTTTATGGGTCTAGGTGAGAGTGTTTGTAGACAATGGGATGGAGAAAATGGATTAAAATATATATTCCTTGAATGGTATCAATATTATTGTATATTTAGGGACAAAAATACTAAATTATTTTGTATGAACCAACAAGAGGAATAATATCTTGAGGACTACCTTGAAATATTTTAGTGTGTGATATTTAGTCAATATTGAGCTAGATGAAGAAATCTTAAAGGAACAAAGGGTTAAAATACAATGTCCTTGACATATTAAATATTATGTCTACGGGAGATATTTATCATATGATACTTGAATATATTATGAATCTTTGCAAGAACTATTCAATAAATAAGCCACTTAGAAACAACAAATACTCATCCGTAGGAGGAGTGACAAGAGGAGAAATTGGTAACATGTTGGAAAGTTTGAAGACTGATCTCTTGACCTCATGGAAAATAAGATGAAAAAGCAATATATTGAGGAGATATATTATCATATATGTAGGAAAAGACACAATCTAAGGTAATTCCCTCTTAACATCACAAATATATCCAATATTTTTGCTAATTGTAAAAAATGTGATAAGAATCATAGTACTAAAAATTGCAAGTATATTTCTACTATCAAATCTGCTATAAAAGAACCTAAAGTTGAGGAAGTAGAGGATATTTATTTTGTATCCCAAATAAGAAGTGGTCCATTCAATGGTCCACCTAATTGGTCAAATTCTAGTTATTCCAACCAACAAAGACCTAACCATTGGTCAAATGCATCAAACTGGACAAATTGAAACCCATCTAATTACCCAAACAATCAAGAATAGAATATGCCTCCATGGTCTCAATTTATATCCAACCCTTATGGGAGTCAATCATGGACTCAAGGAATATCAGGAAGAAAATGGAATGTGCCCAATTGGAACACGAATTACCAATATAATCAAGGGGGACCTAGCTAGTCTCAAGGTCCACCCCAATAATAGAATTTTCAAAATCAATTTAGGGGAAAATATCCTCAAAACCAACCACATAATATACTCCTCCCACCTCAAAATAATGGTAATAATCCTTCTAAGTAGCCATCCTTACTAGACCAACATGTACCCAACCCTGATAATAAAACAATTCAATAGTTATATGAAGCCAATGAAACATGTTCAATAACTGTGGTACCTTACCAAAAAATCCATCTAAGGTATGGAAAGGTGTTGGATATTAATAGGGTGGCTTTCACAAAATTGAGGAACCTATCCAAAACATATTTTAAAAAGGAGACAAAGATGAAAGTTGGAAGAGAAGATAGAAACTCTACCAGATAATGTTCCAACAAAACAAAAAGAAACTTAAATCCTTCAAAGGAAAGAAGTGGAAATTCCATTTTTTTAAATGTCTCCAATAACTAAAGAACCCTCCAAACTAGCTTTCAATTTCCTTCAAGAACTAGAAAATGTTACCATTAAAATTCCTCTTTTACAAGCTATCAAGGATATTCCCATTTACTCCAAATTAATAAAAAGTATGTGCACAACAAATTCAGGGAGGAAAAATAAAAATAAATCATAATATATCCAAGTTATGGGGTAGTTATCTAAAATAATGACTAAATAAATATTGTTTCCAAAATATGCAAATCCTAGAGTACCTATACTCACAATCCACATTGGTAAAATAATATTACAAAATGTATTAGTGGATTTAGGGATTTTCATCAACATCATGACCAAAGAAAAAATAATAACTTTAGGGGTATATACGTTACAACAAACCTCTATAGTACTTCAACTTGTACATAGATCTAACATTAAACTAGAATGAAATTTAGAAGACATCATAGTTTTTGTAACTTAATGGGAGTATCCTATAGACTTTGTGGTTTTGTAACCAAAGAAGAAATTAGGGGAATATCCCTTAATTATAGGACACCCATGGCTTGTAACATTTGATTCCTACATTAGTTTTAGGTTTGGAAATATGACTATCTTCAATGGTAAGCACACTAAAGATATTAGCTTGTTTCTTGAGTCAACATTGAATCAAGATTTTTTAGGATAACTTTAGTACAATTTTTTGGATCAATCGGATTATGTTCAAACTTTATAAATTAATGTACTAAGTGAGCATTTACAACAAGATATTGAAGGACCACTACCACTACTTTTAGATAATCAAAATGAATATCAATAACAAGATCCTAATTGTTGAATATTCTATCTCTAATGATGAAGCAAGTACAAGTCACTCTCATCAATTGGTCCCCTATAACTATAAATTAAATGTTCTTAAACATTAAATAATGGGAATAGACACAAAAACTAAGAATTGCAAAAAAATAGACATTATATATGAAAAAGGTTTAAACATTATAATGCACTCACAAGGATACAAGAGTCCCAATTTGTAGATGTACTTAGGAAACACAAAATAACATTTGCATGGAACTATGAGGATATGAAAGGAATACACTCAAATGTTTGTACCTACCATATATTTATCCAAGAAGGTTGCCATCCAGTGAGACAACCTCAAAGAAGGCTGAATCCAGACATGAAGGACATAGTTCAAGAAGAGAGTATTAAGCTATTTTTTTAATCAAAAAATACTTTGTGGGGCTGCTTTGGTTTGAGATACCACGAACAAGGAGTTCTACATCGTTAAAGTCACCCAGGAGTCGCGCTCGACCATGCCCGCACCAACATTATCAATTGGATTTTGGGTGCCCAATTCAATTTTTTGGTAGGGTGGAGATTTGAACTTGGGACCTCCCTTGGAGGATTGCCCTCTCCCCTCCAACTCACCTACAACACCTGGGTGAGAGTATTAAGCTATTGAGTGCAAGATTTATATACCCAATTATTGATAGCTAATGGGTATCACCACTTGTGATAGTTCCCAAAAAGAATGGAAAATAGAGAATTTGCATGGATTATATGGAATTAAATAAGGTGAAAGAGAATTATTATTTTCCTTTACCCTTCATTCATCAGGTTCTTGAAACCTTTGCTGGAAAGAAGTACTTTTGCATCTTAGATGGCTTTAGTGGGTACAATCATGTCTCACTAGTAGAAGAAAATCAAGAAAATATCAATTTTACATATTCTATAGGAACCTATGATTACAAAGTTTTATCCTTTGGAATATGCAATGCACCTACCACTTTTCAAATTGCCATGTTGGCTATTTTTGTTGATTTAATAAATGAATGTGTAGAAGTTCATATGGATGACTTCACTGTTTATGGTAACACATTTGAAGAAACCTTGTTGAGCTTACAAAAATTTCTTATTATATGCCAAGAATAAAATATCTCCTTGAGTAATAAAAAAAATTCATGATTATGAGAGGTATTGTATTAGGACATCATATATCTGAGGAAGGTTTTAAAGTAGATCCTACAAAGATCCAAGTTATTAAATCTATCCAACCTCCAAAGACACAAACTAAGGTAAGGATATTTTTTTGGACATGTTGTATATTATCGTATATTCATTATGGATATTAGCAAAATTGCCTCTCCTATGCTTAAGCTCTTAATAAAAGAAAATGAGTTTAATTGGATAGAGGAAAGTCAAAAAGACTTTGCAGTTATAAAAGACAAATTGACTACCTCCTCCATTTTAAGGGGACCAAATTGGGAATTACCCTTCCATATAAATTGTGATGTTTTAGGTTATGCAATAGAGGAAATACTACTGAAAATTGAGGAAAAAATACCTTATGCCATCTATTATGTGAGCAAAAACTTGCATGGGGCAGAACTCGACTATATAGTTATTGAAAAAGAATTCTTAGTTGTAGTTCACACAATTAATAAATTCAAACATTATATATTAGGTTATAAAGTATTAATCCATGCATTAAATATCTAATAAAAAAAGAACATAGCTGGGGAAAGAGTGGTTAGATGGTTGCTCTTATTGCAAGAATATAATGTCACAATTGTGGATAAAGTGATGAGACTAGAAATTACCTCATTCTTATCATGTTTTGGGTTCATAAAAACTACCATAAAAACCTTATGTGATGATATTTTATGTTAATTAGATGATTTAAATGCATTATGTATTGATGTTTGCATGATTAAATTGCATAGGAACATTGTACTCTGTTATGACTATTTTTTGCATTGTTGCACTTTTTTTGTATGATTATTTAGTGGATAGAATGCATAATTATATTAGCAATATGATGTATGTTGTTGTTTACCATTTAATAATGTTTTTTAAATACTTTTTTTACCTCAAAAAATATTTTAAAGGATAATTAGCACCAAAATCCCATGACTGTGCAAGAAAATTGGAAACTATAGGTAACAACCCATACAAATTCCAGCCACCTGTCACTTTAAATGATAATTTGGAATTTGTTAGCATAAACGAGCAAAAAAATTAGAAATAAATAAGGATGGATAGGGAATACGTCCTATCCATTTAAAAAAAAAAAAATCACTCATTTTGGTTGTAGCTAAGTGCAAATGATATTCCTATTGGCAGATATTTCGAAGATCTCTAGAATGACAGGGGAGATAGTCTGTTTCAACCCAAACGAGCAGGATTGTGTACAATTCATCTAGGGGAAGGTGTTCAAAGATGATAACATGTGTGATAGACCATTTCCAACCCATGCCAACTCATTCCCACCATTGTGAATGCATCAAAGAACCAATGAACATCTACTGCAACACATCCTATCTTGATTTAGACTAAGTTTATTACATTTTTTTTAACAAATCACTAGCAAAACGTGATACCGTTGATATTATAAATGAGGAATATTGTAATAACTAGTATAAATAAATATCATCCCTCATTGGTTGAGATAGTAGGAATTTTAATAGGATTTGACAGTGAACGTAGCCAATAGCAAAGTGAAGCATTGAAAAGTGTTTTCCTATAGCAAAGTAATATGAGTTAACAGTCAATAAAGTGCAGCAATTTCTCATATTTATTTCTTGTGAGTTGAGTGAGTGTTTTAAGTAGTTAGAGGATATTTTATTACCTTTCTATATATTAGAAATCAATGGCCACTTTTAGACCTAGAGGAAGGACTGTTATAACAGGTTTTTAGATATTCTTGCTGCAACACTTGTACTAGAATACTTGTTAATTCTTGTTCATTGTTGTTAATTAGACTAACCTCTATTTTTAAGTTGATGCAATGTGTTTATGCTTTCAAGTGTGATTTGTGCAGAATGTTTGTGGTCAACTGAAAAATAGCATAGATTTGAAATTTTCCCCTTTTCCCTATTTTTTGCAATTTGACAAGTTTTCAGCAACTTTATTTCTTGTCAGTTACTATAGCAAAAATATAACAACCTTCTACAACAAGACATTGACATTTTTTTAGCATGAATTATTTAATTTCAAGTAATATTTCAATTTAGTTGTTTTAAATATGAAAATGTAATCTAGGTTTGAATTCAACAAGATTTACATTCCTGCAATTTCCTTTATTGCAACTATAATTAGGTTTCAGTTTCAAGTTTTAGAATTCGTGCAATTAAGTAGTTTCAATTCATGGACATTAGGATTAAAAGTAACCTAAAAAAATCCCCAACAACATCTATTTTACCAATAAATCCTATTATCTGGATGAAATGATCTTCAATATGCTTGAACCTTCTTTCGTATATAGCCTTGGACACTACCTTGGATTTGAAAAACGTAAAATTAAATGATGATAAGAATGACACTCATCATAAAGCAAGAAAATATAATGTCATTGCAGATCATTTGTATCATATGCATATATTTTTTTATGATGAATTGGTTCCTGATAATTTTTCAAATGAACATTTGTTTGCTCTTTCTATTTTTACTCCTTGGTATGCCGATATTGTAAATTATTTGATAACAAAAAAAATACGACAAAGTTTCACATCGTATGAGCATATAAAGTTAATACATCAAAGTATCCATTATATGTGGATCAATGGAGCATTATTTAAGTCTTTTCCCAACCACATGATTCAAAGGTGTGTGCAATATAATGATAAATATGACATTGTAGACACATAAATTGTGTCATTCTTAGGGGAGTTGCTCACATAGACACACTCATAAGATCATAAGACATAATATTAGACTTTCCAAGCATCAAAAATGGTTCTCACCACTCATTTGAGGCCTTTTCAAGCCATCCAAGCCTAGCCACTCAAGCCAAGAGCAGCCAGATCCTAGCCGCTCAAGCCTAGAGCAGCAAGATCTTAGCCGCTATAGATGACAATGACCAGATATTAGCTGCTACAGATGACAATGGCTAAGCCATAAGAAGCAATTTGTCGACAAACAGGCCTAATAACAAGTGAAAGTGGCAGTCTACATGCAATAAAGGTGAGTGAGAGTAACTTTACATTCCTTTTCATGACCAGTTCACATACGAGGCCTGATTTTGCATTTAAAATTTAGTTAACTGACCTCCAAGAATAAAAAAAGGATAAAATATTCTCATGCTAATGACCATTTCACATAAAAGACTCAAATTGATAGTTAGATTTCAGTTAACTGGCCTTCAAACATAGACAAAGGACAAAATATTCTCATGTTAACTTACACTACGCATGAGAAATTCATTCCTAGGGCTTGGACATAGACCTAGGGTTTCACACTATAAAAGGTGTAAGCCTAAGAGCACCAAAAAAAGTCAAGAGAGATAGGAGATCATATGAGAGAGACATATTTTTGAGGATAGCTTTCGAGACTTGGAGAGTTCTCTTTGAGATCATGTGTACGGTGAAGCTCTGATGAATTGAAGAGCATAACACCTATTATTTTGACATCAGATACATAATTTGATTCATAACTTTGGGGCAAAGAGAGCAAGGTTTACCTTAGTGTCCGCTGTCTTGGAAAATGGCCCGTAAGCTTAGCTTAGGTTTTAGACATAGTTTCTTTTATTTTGTTTCTTCATATTTTCATATCATTAGCATAGATTTACATAATTTCATGGCATAGTTTCATCATATTTCCGTTACATTATTTTATTACTAACAACCTCATTCGGGGAGGCAATCTCAGACACCTAAGCATATGTTTTTTTTTCATTGCTTGTAGGTCCATAGGTTCATTAGATGAAGTTTGCAACATATGATAGCAAAATGGATCCCTCTAGGAAACATACCTGGATAAGGAGGCATCTGCAAGCCCTCATACATTTCTATGTGCGGAACCGGGAAGCTTTTATAAGTGCACCACCTCTTCACGAAAGGGGCACTCTTTGCATATTTGTAACTTATTGTATCAAAATGGGTATCCCTAAGAGGGATCGACATGTAACCGAGTTTCAATATCAATAAAGAGATCTGTCTTTGTTATTTCATGTTATATGCTTTTTCTTCTTGTCTTCCATTTCATCTTGGGTTTTTAATAACATTACAAGTAGGGTTAAAAAGGGGGAAGTGCGTGCATCCCAAGGTCTCTACAAATGGCGATCACGATGGGACCTCCACTGATTTTTCATTTTTTGTTGGGATACTAACTTAGTTTTATGTGTAGGTCTAGCCACTCTGAGCTACAACGGCCAAAAATTAGTTTCTCTGAGCTACAACGACCAATATATCTTACCCTCTCTGAGCTACAGCGGCCAAGAACCAACTGCTCTGGTCAACAATGACCATAATTAGAGTGCAACAGAGGTCAAAACACTAACTCTCTACTTTGAATCAAAGGTTGGTATAGCTTCTATGACATTTTACAGCTTTATGTTTGCTTTTGTGTGTTTGAAACAAAGAACTTAAATAACATTTATGTTTCGAAATTGAAAGAATAAAAGAAGAAATAATGAAGCATTTCGCATATCTTAGATCTTCTTTTATATTTTCCACTAGGTGTTGCTAGGAACAATGGCTTATACCTGAAAAGTTCATCCTAGAATCCAATGTGCTAGACATTGTATGTTGTTTGCTTACTTTGAGGCCCTGCTAGAGGCCATAGCTGCATGAAATAAAGTGCGCTCATACAAATCATAGTAGTTCATGCATATTTTTGAATATTGAAACATATTTTTGCACTTAGGCATATATGAAGGGTTCATTGCTGCTATATGATGCACTTTATGTTACACAAGATTAAAATGAACACCAAACATGCACGTCTCATTTAAACATTGGGGAGTTGGATTTCATCACCAATCTTCAATTCAGTCCAGTGACGTTGGAATTCATCTCCTTCCACTGGTTACCTCCTAGAGCTTCCTAGAAACATATTGAGAAACTTATTTATAGTGATACTAAGTTACTTGTGCTCAAACTGTCTCCCACTATCTAAAAAATCATTGGTTCAGAGTGGAAGATCTAGGCAAACCCTCCATTGGGTCTTCAACGGTGTACCCTAGCTTCTTTTGAGAAAATCATGTTTGGCACTAGTGTACTTGATTTTCGGTATGGATGAGTCTTCTCATTATTAATACAAGAACAAGAGCAAATAAATCAAAATAAAAACACATCAAAACACACCAAATAGTTTAGGGTACACTCAAATTGGTAATCAAGATAAATATTTGTTTGGTATTGTGTGGTTGTTCCTAAATTACAACTCAAAAAAATCAATTCATAGACAACATGGTCAAAATAAGAAGTAAGCATCATTGGTCTGATATCGAGGGAGAGATAGAAGCAACTCATACCCATAGGTGGAGTCATAGTAACATTAAACGACCTACCCGTAAGATCGTGAGATGTAGCTCCGTGAGCCTAAGGGGTGATAACTCAACCCTTGGGGGATATCCTCGAGAAACCCCAAGTAAATAACCACATCATGGAATAAAGTCACATAAACAAAAATAGGCTTCACAACCATCCTCATCAAGGAGACATGAGGAGACCTCAAGGGCCTCCTCTAAACACACAAAAACATCTCAAAGACATGAGGAAGCTTCAAGGGCTTCCTCCTCACATGGACATAAATAAGGTTCTAAAAATCATTCTTCACATAGGTATGACGAGACTACTACATCTCCATCCACATAAGGATACTCAAAAGTACACTGAACAAGTCACATTAGCTATAAAGAGTACAAATACAGCAGAAACCTCCTCAAGGAATCTACGAGTCAAGAAAACAAGAACAAAATCAGATAAACATGAGTCATCTGTAACAATGCAAACTTACCGAATGAGGTGGTTAGAAAATACATTACATAAGGAGTGAGAGCTAGTGGAAGCTCTCAAAAAAGAGAAACAAAGATAAAGACTTTTGTGCCAACATGAGAAGCATTTAAGAGAGTAGGCTGAGCGACTAGCTCTTAAAAATTTATAGACAAATGGTGGTGACCACCAACTAACAAGATGCACCGACTCACCTAAGGAGAGGCGCACTAGACAAGATAGCCCACAATGAAATCCCCCACCAAATCATGAATGAAATCCAACTAATGGGGGAAGGGAAAATACAACAAACCAAGATCATAATCCTGAGTACCCTCAAAGGATGGGGGAAAATGGAAAAAATCAAATGGATAGAGATTTACCTCCATTGCCAATACGAATAGGCTTACAAGAGGAGGAAATCCATGCAAAAAAGGCGTTTCAAGAGCTTGCTGAAAAGATGAAAACCTTTGAAAAACAAGAGGTAGTTGGGAACTCACCAACATTGAGTAAAATACACAACCAACCATTGTTCCCATCAATCCCTAGCCCTCCATATCCTAAGCACTTTGAGATGCCTAGGTTATAAAAGTTTAAAGGTGAGGAGGATGCATATGAGCATGTCACCAATTTTATCAATACCTATTTTCATCTTGAATATAGTGATGCTCTCATGCTAAGAACATTTATAATGACATTTTTAGGTGCTACCACTCAATGGTTCAACTAAATACCTAATCATAGCATAACCAACTTTGAACAATTAGTAAATGCATTATTAAAGCATTTCTCCTTTCGTTCTACGAAGAAGGTGAACCTTTTAGACTTAGCCAACTTGAAATAGTATGATAACGAGCCAATAGTGGATTATGGGAATACATGGAGAAAATTCATGGCAAAATTATCATTCCTTGTTCCCACAGAAGATATCATTTGCATGTTCACAAAAAGTTTTTCTAAACACATCTCCCTCTTGCTACAACTTCAAAAGTATCCTTCATTTGAGGAAGCTTTGGCACAGGCCAAGCTCATCGAATTAGTAAAAGTAGATGAGGGAACCATTGAAATCTGAAACAAAAAGGAGTGGAACAAGAATAGTAAGAATGACAAGTATAAGAAGATGTAGGGAAACCCTACTCCAGTCATTCAAGTCGTATTGGCTAAACCCAAGTATGGGGGTGCACCCCACCGTTTAACTATGACCAAAAGAACAATCAAGGAAGAAATTGAGAATGCAAGCCGCCTCGTTATTTCATGCCTCTGAAAAAATCAATGCAATTAATATTTAATCAGTTGAGCGAGGCCAAGATGATTAGATTCCTTGATATACCTATTATAGATCCCAACCATCCTAAGCAAAAATGATATAGGGAAGATCAATTTTACCCTTATCATAGGATACCATGGCATGACATTGAGGCTTGCATCGGGTTTAAGCATCAAGTGCAAAACATGATTGAGGCAAGAGAACTCAAAGTTGACAACCCACTGGCTCCCGATAACAGAGACATGGGCATATACAGAAACCCATTACCCAATCATCAGGACCCTCGAGAGCAAGGGGCCCAAGTCAATCAGGTTCGAGCTGACATACCTACCCACGGATGTGTTGGTATGGTTGAGATTGTTAACATAGCAACAAGGACTAGGTGGTATGGTCAACCGCAATCACCTGTAGCTCCCATGAACATCCAAGTCACTCCTAGGCAAAGGCAAGACAACCTTCCAGGGCCACCAACGCGACCTGTGGTAACTATTCAGAGTAGATTGAAGCAAAACCTACAAACGACTCCAACTAAGTTATCCATCTATGAGCTCATACAAAAGTCCCCAAAGCATAGGGATACTCTAATGCAGATTTTAAGAATAATTGAGCTCCAACCACAAGATGTGAATGTATTCACTCACTTTGTGGGACAAGTATAAGAATGCCAGGAACCTGTAATATGATTCTATGATCATGAGATTAAGATAGTTCCTGCTGCATTACCAAAATCTCTGCTAAACATTGTAGTGGAAATCAGTGACTTACCTTTCAAGAGGGTTTTGGTCGATACAGGTTCATCGATAAACATCACTACAACAACAACAATAGAGCACCTCAAAATCCCCAAGTGCAATATCATTCAGGACCTTACACATTGAGAGCTTTTAATGATGCTTTATGCAATACTATAGGAACGATAGTCCTACCCATCAAGGTGGGGCACAAGACCATCCCCGTGATGTGTCATGTATTTTAAGGAGCTATGCAATACAACATTCTCTTAGGTCAACCTTGGATAAGGGCCATGAAGTGTGTGCCTTGGATCTTGGACCAGTGTGTCAAGTATGTGCACGAGAATAAATTCTATGTGGTTCTAGCCGATGAAGAGCCTTTTAAATACATAAATTAGGTGGACATTCTAGGAGAATTTATAATCCTTTCTACTCACCTATACATGGCACCTTCATACCTGTTGAGTGGTATTTTCACCCGATTGTGAAAACACACTCTCCGATAGGATTTGGGTTCAAAATCCTCTCTTGCAAAGAAATCAAACAAATGACTTCTCCAAGGTCTCCGCTATATTAGCATTTTACATCTGTATATTAGTAATCTCAAATAAAGATATTCAATTAAAATGCTTGGAACACCTTAGTGGTTGCAAGTAACTGAAAACAAGGGGCAATGCTGGTTTATTTTACTGTGAAACTTTAATGATTGTTCGTTGAACCCGAATAAAGCAAATATGATTTAGTCCCTATATGACCATGTTGTACCTTCAAAGTGGAAATTGACAAAATGCCATAAATGGTGGAACTATTTTTGGATTTTGAAGTTTTTTAATTTTTATTTTATTTTAATGCCTGAGAATTAAAATAAAGTTAGAACTTCTAAAAAATAAAGTGCAAAAAAAAGAAATAAAATGCAAAAGGAAAACTGAAAATGAAATTGCATTCAGTTTGATGCTATCCTGTTTCAACAAAACCGAAGATGTGAGTTTCCATGCATGCAACCTAACCTATTGGACCTGCATGACATGCATAATCCCCATAGACTAAGTGCTAGTTCCTAGGGTACAAAATAAAGTTTAGATTTCAAATATTCGACTAATGTAACCCACAAAGATGGTATTTAACATTATCTATAAATCCAAAATCTAAAAGAAAGTGAAAGAATAAACATTAAATCCATAGCATGCACAGAAGATCTCCTTCTTTCTTGCCCACAAGATGCAAATTTTTGAATACTTCTGCATTAAAAATATGTCATTTTACAATAGCAGAATGTCTGGTTTTTCCAAACCAGTCTGTGGAAGAGAAACAACTCAAACAGGCCCAGAATATGGCTCTATAACTCTGCTTGCAGCGGTTTTCGACCAGTCCATGTGGAAGGAAAATATCTAGGAAAGACCCAGTGTCAAGGCCTTGCCTTCATTCCTGCAATATTCTCTGAATAGTTTTTGACCCCTGTATCTGTCCTCGGCTTTTGCTTTTAAACCCTCTAGCAATGCTCTCTATTTTGCCCTGTGATGCTTCGCTTCATCTCCCAGATCGCTTCGTTTCACCTTCCCGCCTTTTCGTTGCTTTTGACTTTGTGCTCGACATTGAGACGCTTGATCTTCTCTATGAACTGTAACGCTTTTGCAGCCCTTACACCTGTACGCCACGTGTTCCATGTTTCTCTGCATGTTCCATAATGGCCCCCTGTAAATCATGACCAAAAATAGCATGTCGCGATATCGCGACATTTTTATGTATGCAGCTTTCTCTTCTCTCATCACTTCCTTTCTGCCTTCATGCCACGAAAATGAGACATGTCGCGATATCGTGACATTTTCCTGTCAATAGCCTCGTTCATCCTCATGCATCGCAAAAATGATACATGTCACGATATCATGACATTTTTCTACTTCGGGCCGCGTGGATGCAACCTGTCATGAAATCATGACGTTTTCTGCTTTAGGCTATCTCGCTACAACTTGTCATGAAATCGTGACATTTTTCTATTTCGGGCCGTGAGGATGCAACCTATCGCGAAATCGTGACGTTTTTCTCTTTCACTATGTTTTGTTGTATCTGTCACGAAATCGTGACACTTTTTCGTTCGACATCATCTCATCTGCTTTCTATCGTGAAATCGTGACACCTTTTCATTCCATACACTTTTGCTGCTTTCTGTCATGAAATCGTGACACTTTTCATCTTCGCCCTTCATCTCGTCTTCAGGTCGCGAAATGGCGACATGTCACGAAATCGTGACAATTTTTTGTTTCGTACCACTTGGCTATTTTTTGTCGTGAAATCGCGACATTTTCTCTTTTGCACCATCTTGCTGCTTTTTGTCACGAAATCATGACACTTTTCATCTTTGCCTTTCATCTCATCTTCAAGTCACGAAATGCAACATGTCACGATATCGTGACAACTTTTCATTTTCGACCGCGACGGAGCAACATGTCGCGATATCGTGACAACTTTTCATTTCTATCCGCGATGGAGCAACATGTCGCGATATCGCGACAACTTTTCATTTTTGTCACGACGGAGCAACATGTCGCGATATCGCGACAACTTTTCATTTTCGGTCGCGACGGAGCAACATGTCGCGATATCGTGACAACTTTTCATTTTCGGCCGTGACGGAGCAACATGTCGCGATATCGTGACACTTTCTTTTTTTTGTATTTTGCTCTTCCTTTGATTTTTTAGCATCTGGGCCACTGTGGTCTTCTTTGAAAGCATGCAAAAAAGGTGGGTCCCCAATTTTGGGGTGTGTTGTGGATCAGCCACAACAAATGGCGACTCTCATTGTCAAATGCTCCTGAGCATTTTGGTGAGAACCCAACCTGAAATATACAAGCTTAGATACAGGCGTCAGCACATAAAATATAAACAAATACCGATAGATCAGAAATACATGAAACATCAGAATCATTAAGTATCAGCTCGGTGTGTGCAATGTGTTTTCATTCCCTATCGCTTGAACTTGATCAACATTCCATTGTCAGTTTCACTTATGATTTGTATGCAAGGCTATGAATGATTTGTGCAGGATTTGATGCATGATGAAGATGCTAGAGATATAACAACCTGCTTTGCAAAGGCTCAAACCTTCTAATATCATGAACAAACATATCAAAGCTGCCAAACCCTCTTAGGACCAAATATATGTATTACTGAATTAATTTACTAGATCCCAAAGTTGGTTATGTGTCACTACCATCTTGAACCCATGTGCAAGTGTAAGTGAAATCAGAACTTTGGGGAATAGGATTCCCAACCTAAGCGAGATGGGAATTTAACCCTATCCTTACTATTCCGATTTGGAGTTCATTACCTCATCTTGAACAAAATGATTTAACCTGTTATGGATGAAATGGTCAGGCTAGTCTATCCATATGAGCAATCGGTGGTCTTGCTTTTAGACAAGACATGTTGCCACGCATGAGCATACTTAACCCCATAATCCATGACTTGGCTTCATTCATTCTCTTTCTTTTTTTATTTCTTGGACCTTTGGGATGACTACCCATCCTTGCTAGGGACATGTAGTACGATCCTTCCAATCCAATATTAAGATGAAATGGGAAATATTAATTTTTTATTTCTTGGACCTTGGGGATGACTACCCATCCTTGCTAGGGACATGTAGTACGATCCTTCCAATCCAAGATTAAGAAAAATGGGAAATATTAGTTTTTATTTATTGGACCTTGGGGATGACTACCCATCCTTTGCGAGAGGACATGTAGTACGATCCTTCCAATCCAAGCTTTATGATGAAATGGGAAAGATGGAAGCTTTGGGGAATCGGATTCTCAACCTAAGCGAGATGAGAATTATGTCCTATCCTTACTACTCCATGAAGGTCAAATCAGAGCTTTGGGGAGTTGGATCCTCAACCTAAGTTCGATGAGGATTTAACCCTATCCTTACTACTCGATTTTAGGCTTTAAGCATTATGGGAGTGGTAAAAACCACTATTTTAAGGATTATGTTGCATGATAGGACAGACATGAAATATTCTTTTCACCTCACCTTTTCTTCCAAGTATGGTTTTGACCATTTTGCTCAAGATTCCTTTTAATGTGCATAGAACGTGCTTGGTTCAAGATAGTTCGGGCATCATTTCCCAACCTTAGGATTTTTTATGTGTTTCATGTTATAGAATAACCCTAAGAGGATTCGACACCTTCTCAATGATTGTACATGACATGAAGATGCAACTGAGATGAAATATATATATATGCAATGCGGAATGTAACATGAGATATGAATGCATTGCTTCTTTTGAAATGCGGATGCAATAAATATCACCTATTTTACCATAATGTGAAAAACTGACAACTTCATGCATCACAAGTTCCAAACGATATTCTTTAATGTGTTTGCAATATTCGTGGAGCTTTCTACAATACAATTCCGATGTTTCATATACTCCAAGTCTAAGACATAAGTTAACATCTCAAAACAATTTTTTTTCATCATTTTTTTTTTTATAAACAAACCAAACATGTCCAAAGGATCCACACACAACTCTAAATCCAAATCCAAATAGCAATCCCAAAACGAAACTTGAAAACACAAACCCAAAACCAAAAACCAAAATCTATATACAAATGCACAATATAATACAAGATGATGCAAAGCTTGGATTATCACTTTCCCGGATCCCAAACCTGATTAGAATTCTTTAGAAGATATATGACATGATACACATACCAAGTTTTGCAAGAAACCATCAAAAACAAGATCAAACCAAACAAAGAAACAAACCTCCACTTGCCCCTCTCACCATACCAATTTGATTTAATTTCATTAATAATCTTATGGTGGAGCTTCAAGTTTTCAAACTGATTAGACAATGATTGATGCTCAATTATTTTATGTCTATTCTTTAAGATGTTCACTCCGCACTTTGATTCATGCTGTAGAAATAAGCTTTCATTTTCATTCAATAAAGCCATAACATTAATAATATTTGGATCAAACCACCCATTAGGCAAACCTTCATTCGAATTTTGCATGGTGAAACCGAAACGGTGAGATTTTACCTTTGGCACGCTTTCGTTTGACCTTACTTGAAAAGGCTTTGAAAATTCCTCTTTTCTCTCATGACATTCATCATCCTGTAGCACTTGCTCTTTCTCCACGACTTGTTTATCAAAAGCACCAAACTTAGGTACCCAATCGAAAATACGTCCATCCCTTTCAAACCATAAATCTTGTCTATCTAGGGGTGGGTTAACTAACACATTTCCGTGATCAATCACTTGGGTTGTTTTGGGTAACGTGAGATTTTCAATCGGATCATCAATGATATCAAACCCAAATGATTTAGGTTTTGTAATTTTCTCATTTTGAAATAGCGTAATCATTGTAGCGCAGTTACGTGGATCAATGTTTTCAATTTCTTTTCCTTCAAAGGGATCTAACGCAAGCGACTCTCTTTCGTGGTTTCGGGTCGTAGAATCCTCATCATGCTCCAAAATTTGATGAGATTCTGATTCCTCTTCCGAAACTTTCTCAAATTGTACAGGATTTACAGTATCCTCATGTGAGGAAGCAATTGAGTTATCCTGCATATTAATTGACACAACAAGTTTGTTAGAAGATTCAGATTGATAATATTCTTCCCATTTCTTCCACGAATCATAGTAATCATCTTCCAAGTTCAAGTTGTGACGTTCAAGTATTTCTTCTTCATCGTCTGATTCATCAACTTGTCTCTCATCCAACTCATCTTCACCTTCCTTAGATGGTCCCGTTATTTCCAAAAGTGGGTTATTTCTTGAATTCAAATTGGTAAATCTATCATAATCCAAATTTGTAACCCATGATTCAACTTTATCACAATTTGGAAGGTGTGGATCCTCTTGGTCATCACTCTCGAGAGCATCATCCTCAGTGTCTTTTGAGAACAAGTGGTGAAAATCGATCATGTCTTCAACTTCATTTGTTGATTTTATTTCAAATTTATTTTCAGCCACTTGTAATGACTTAGGCGCTTCTACAATGGGATCGATTTTTGAATTCTGTGTCATATAGCTGCTCCAATCCTTTGCAAGTACATCTGCCCAAATCATATCCACACAAGTTTGTTCATCCAAATCCTCCTTTTTGGGTAATGATTCTGGATATTTATTTTCCAAAACAGGATGGTGATTATTTGGTTCCAACTTCTTGTTACCCATCCATAGAATTTCTTCACCAAAATCTTCATGCTCTTCAAGACATTTCGAATAGGTATTCACTTCAACGTGAGTCACCTCAAAATCTCTTGTATCATTTGAAGAGGCATAACATGAAATATCATTAAGATCAGCATTATGAATTTTCTTCCTAGGATGATTTGGATGCATACATTGATGTGCTCGTTTTTGCGGTGGAACACGCCTACATACCTTCTTAACCACTTTCTGTTGCTCTTTTACTTTCGATACGAACTCTTTGGGCTGAGTGGTAGAAGTAGTAGGATTAGTTGGATTGATATCCACGGAATGAGCTTGAACATTTGTTGCGATAGTTCCCTGAGTGACCACATGATTCTCTAATTGAGGCATAGTTGGATGGATGGAAGTACTTGTATAAGCACAAGTGGGAGCATAAGTCGGCATGGTAGGATAAAGTTGATTGTAGGGAAAAACATTTAATATCGAATTTTGTTGTGCCCATGCTTGATTTACCATCGAGGTTTGATTGCAAGCCCCTAGTTGTCCTACCATAGTTGATTGCTCCATTCCATAACCTTGCGGCCTTAATTGTTGATCTACAGTCATAGCTTCTGCGTAGGCCGATGCCAGATCAGTAACCAAGGGATTCATCCTAACGAACATGGCAAATAATGGATCTAATGCTCAAAAATATATTTGAAGAGCACCACTATCCTCAATAGTATAGGGAGAAATTAATCTCGCATAAAGCTTTCGAAACCTCAAGTTGAAACTTCTCACTGGCTCATTAGGTTCTCTTTTGCAAGAAGCAAATTGTTGAAATATCGTGAGAGGATCAATGAACAACCTAAATTGATTGATAAATTCATCTTTCAATTGCGTCCAAGATGTAATAGAACCAGCGGGTAAATTGATGTACCAATCATATGCCACCTCATCCAGGGTTCCAAGAAACATTCTACATGCCACATCCTCATGTTCGACATTCCATCTAATTAGGATATCCACATAGGCTTGAATATGTTCCTCGGCTGATGTTGGACCATTGTGCTTAAATTTGGGCAAATGTTTTTCTACGTTCTTGGGTAAATCATGAAAATCTCCACTAATGTTCAAAGGATTAGCATGTATCCCATACCACGTTCCTGCAGTTGTAGCCATTAATGAAACTCAAAGAAAAATTTCAAAACCAATTTGTTAGTCATGAATGAAAGAAGGAACCATGACAAAGCTGTATTCCAAAACAATGCATAATCAAAACACCTTATTCCAAACATCTTATTCCTGTATGAATAATCAAAAAGCGTTAGAACAATGAAATAAACCGTTCAGGCCCTCCTTCTAGCGCCAATCTGTTGAGTGGTATTTTCACCCGATTGTGAAAACACACTCTCCGATAGGATTTGGGTTCAAAATCCTCTCTTGCAAAGAAATCAAACAAATGACTTCTCCAAGGTCTCCGCTATATTAGCATTTTACATATATATATTAGTAATCTCAAATAAAGATATTCAATTAAAATGCTTGGAACACCTTAGTGGTTGCAAGTAACTGAAAACAAGGGGCAATGTTGGTTTATTTTACTGTGAAACTTTAATGATTGTTCGTTGAACCCGAATAAAGCAAATATGATTTAGTCCCTATATGACCATGCTGTACCTTCAAAGTGGAAATTGAAAAAATGCCATAAATGGTGGAACTATTTTTGGATTTTGAAGTTTTTTAATTTTTATTTTATTTTAATGCCTGAGAATTAAAATAAAGTTAGAACTTCTGAAAAATAAAGTGCAAAAAAAAGAAATAAAATGCAAAAGGAAAACTGAAAATGAAATTGCATTCAGTTTGATGCTATCCTGTTTCAACAAAACCGAAGATGTGAGGTTTCCATGCATGCAACCTAACCTATTGGACCTGCATGACATGCATAATCCCCATAGACTAAGTGCTAGTTCCTAGGGTACAAAATAAAGTTTAGATTTCAAATATTCGACTAATGTAACCCACAAAGATGGTATTTAACATTATCTATAAATCCAAAATCTAAAAGAAAGTGAAAGAATAAACATTAAATCCATAGCATGCACTGAAGATCTCCTTCTTTCTTGCCCACAAGATGCAAATTTTTGAATACTTCTGCATTAAAAATATGTCATTTTACAATAGCAGAATGTCTGGTTTTTCCAAACCAGTCTGTGGAAGAGAAACAGCTCAAACAGGCCCAGAATCTGGCTCTGTAACTCTGCTTGCAGCGGTTTTCGACCAGTCCATGTGGAAGGAAAATATCCAAGAAAGACCCAGTGTCAAGGCCTTGCCTTCATTCCTGCAATATTCTCTGAACAGTTTCTGACCCCTGTATCTGTCCTCGGATTTTGCTTTTAAACCCTCTGGCAATGCTCTCTATTTTGCCCTGTGACGCTTCGCTTCATCTCCCAGATCGCTTCGTTTCACCTTCTCGCCTTTTCGTTGCTTTTGACTTTGTGCTCGACATTGAGACGCTTGATCTTCTCTGTGAACTGTAATGCTTACACCTGTACGCCACGTGTTCCACGTTTCTCTGCATGTTCCATAACGGCCCCCTGTAAATCGTGACCAAAAATAGCATGTCGCGATATCGCGACGTTTTTATATATAGCTTAACTTTTCTTCTTTCATCGTGAAAATGAGACATGTCGCGATATCGCGACATTTTCCTATCACCTTGTCTGCCTTCATGCGCCGCAAAAATGAGACATGTCACGATATCGCGACATTTTCCTGTCAATAGCCTCGTTCATCCTCATGCATCGTGAAAATGATACATGTCGCGATATCGCGACATTTTTCTACTTCGGGCCGCGTGGATGCAACCTGTCGCGAAATCGCGATGTTTTCCTGCTTCGGGCTATCTCGCTACAACTTGTCACGAAATCATGACGTTTTTCTGTTTCGGGCCGCGAGGATGCAACCTGTCGCGAAATCGCGACGTTTTTCTCTTTCGCTGTGTTTTGTTGTATCATGAAATCGCGACACTTTTTCGTTCGACATCATCTCACTGCTTTCTGAAATCGTGACACCTTTTCATTTCGTACACTTTCACTAATTTCTTTCATGAAATCGTGATGCTTTTCATCTTCGCCCTTCATCTCGTCTTCAGGTCGCGAAATGGCGACATGTCACAAAATCGCGACAATTTTTTGTTCCGTACCACTTGGCTATTTTCTGTCGCGAAATCGCGACATTTTTCTCTTTTGCACCATCTTGTTGCTTTTTGTCGTGAAATCGCGACGCTTTTCATCTTCGCCCTTCATCTCTTCTTCAGGTCGTGAAATGGCGACATGTCGCGATATCGCGACAACTTTTCATTTTCGTCGCGACGGAGCAACATGTCGCGATATCGCGACAACTTTTCATTTCTGCCGCGACGGAGCAACATGTCGCGATATCGCGACAACTTTTCATTTTTGGTCGCGACGGAGCAACATGTCGCGATATCGCGACAACTTTTCATTTTTGGTCGCGACGGAGCAACATGTCGCGATATCGCGACAACTTTTCATTTTTGGTCGCGATGGAGCAACATGTCGCGATATCGCGACACTTTCTTTTTCTTGTTGTATTTTGCTCTTCCTTTGATTTTTTAGCATCTGGGCCACTGTGGTCTTCTTTGAAAGCATGTAAAAAAGGTGGGTCCCCAATTTTGGGGTGTGTTGTGGATCAGCCACAACAATACCCAACCACACAAGTGGATAATGAAGACAAGGAGGTAATAAAATACACATGCGCATCAACACCTCCTGGTGCACTCAAAATAGTCAATGCTTCTAAAGTACCATCAACATAAAAACCAAAAGATAATAAGAAGCTAAAGGCACCCTTAGTTAAGGAATAAAGGCCCAAGGAAGTGCCAAATCTAGCCATTGTTGAAATACCAAGTCCTATGGAAGAGGAAGATCTTCAAGATCAAGATGAAGATAGTGATTATCACCCTACTTCACCAGTATCATCCATAGGGTCATCCACGTCGTATGCATCAATACACTTGGCAAGCATAGGCATAGGGGAGTACATTGTGTAGAACATCACCTTTACACCTATCATTGAGTCTACACAAGACATGGGAAGGCCTAAGGACTTAAGGCCGCTAGTGGGAACAGTGGTTCCACTTGGAATCCCTCCCAACCAAACTAGTTTTGTCTACGCTGGCCTGGAATGCACTCATAAGTCTTCAGATATAGAAGAGGATAGTGACAAATTATTCAAGGTCAATTTTTGTTATCTCTCTAACTCCGAGTTTTCTCTAAGCTACTTTGAGCATTGCCACTGGCATGGCTATGGCCTTGGTATATATGAGTAGGGGTGCAGGCGGCCATACGATCCACAATATCAGCTTCCCTTCAATAGCGAAGGTTGAGATGAATCTCTTATAGAGAAGGTCGATATGACTCTCTTGTAGCAACATTTGAAAGATTAAGCTTAGGGTTAGGAGAAGACATTGATTTCATTCCTTATCATCCCCTAAGAATAGGAAATTTGAGCAATAGACAAGTGGCCATGGTAAACATACCGCCATCATAATTTTATCATCCAAACATCTCAATTGATTCCACCCCAACAGGGTACAACTCATGGGATGAGGAGAATGGATATGAAGTAAGTGATGATGAGGCACAACTTGGCTTAGCCTATTAGGGTCCTCGCTATTTACAAATATTCATATGGTACATCCATGATGAGAGTGGGTATACAAGAGATGAAAGTGACTATGAATCAGAAGACTCAACAGAAAGAGCCTACTTAGGCCTAAGCCATCAACCCATGACTTTGGGGCAAGAGACAAATGAAAATAGATTATTCATAAGCGACAAAGAATATAAATATGAAATAGATATGGCCTACTTAGGGCCAAGACATGAGCCCCTGGTATTAGGGCCACATACCAATTCTAACAATTTTTGGATAAGTGATGATAACTTTGAGGATGAGACCAATATGGCTTATCTTGGACCTCACCACTTGTGGTCAGTAAATGAGCTAGTAGAGAGAGGTTGCACTCTGTGCCATAGACCCTCATATATTATTTTTTGGGAGACCTATTTACCTAGCTGCAATTTATCATATGGTCAATCCCCCTTCACCTACATTCAGAGAGCGATTAGAGCCCAATGATCCTATTGTCCACCCTGCACATGGGCCAGATCCAAAAATTCCCATTCCTCCAAAACCTCATTGCGAGTATGGAAGGGAAATCCCTGAGACAAGATTACACCCATGTGGTCCTGGAGACTTCATCACATCCATAAATATGATCTCCATTGGTTTGACCACTCCACTTCATGATCCAGTAGATCCTACCAAATCATTGCATCTTGATATAGAGGCTATTTATTGGGATCATGCTAATTCACCCATAGATCCTAAACACCTCTTCCCCAATGAAAAGATGTTACATCCATTCCATTTTACATTAAGTTGTGCATATGACGTCTTCCATGTTGGTTTGGAACCTGAGTCAGTAGGTCCTGTGAATCCTACCGATGACATTCATTTGATATCCATGCCTCATCAACTACAGGATGGGTCACATATGGCTATAGAAGCGACTTTCAAGGTGGACATCAGCTATGATCCTACCCAACCAAGGAAAGTCAAGTTCGAAGAAATTCTATCTCCAGAGGAACAAGCCATCCTATTTCCTCTCCTCAAGGAGAGGCAAGATATTTTTGCTTGGACTTAAAAATACATGCCAAGGATAGATCCAAAGTTAGTTGTTCACAATATTTCATTGGATCCCATGAATAAGCCAGTCAAGAAAAAGTTGAGGAAAATGCATCCAACCATCGCTTTGATGGTGAAGAATGTTTTACAAAAACTACTAGATGCAGTATTCATAGTTCCCATCGACTACCCTGAGTTGGTGTCAAACATAGTACTCGTGGGAAAACCTGATAGAAGAGTCTGTATCTGCATGGATTTTAGAGATTTAAATAGAGCAACACCAAAGGATTCATTCTCATTTCCAAACATAGATGCTCTTGTAGATGTAGCCACAGGTCATGAAATGCTCTCCCTAATGGATGGTTTTTCTGGATACAACTAGATCCGGATTAAGCCCGAAGATCAACATAAAAATGCTTTCATTACTCCATGGAGAGCATTCTATTACAAAGTAATGCCATTTGGTCTCAAAAATGTTGGTGTGACATATCAATGGACCATGACATACATATTCCATGACTATATGCATAAGATCTTGGAATATTAAATGGATGACTTACTGGCCAATTCCCTATTGTAGCAAGAGCACGCCGAAGTCCTTAGACAAATATTTGATCACCTCATAGAACACAATGTTTGATTGAATCCTAAGAAATGCATATTTGGCGTAACTTCTGGTAAGCTTTTGGTATTCATCGTATCCAAGAGAAGCATTGAAGTCGATCCTGCAAAGGTAAAGGCTATACTAGAAATGGTTACCCCTACCAAAATTAGGGAGTTGAGGAGCCTACAAGGCAAGATAGCATCCATCAAAAGATTCATCTCGTAATTATCAAACAAATACCAACCTATGAATTGATTTTTGTGCAAAAAGGTCCCCTTTAATTAGGATGAAGAATGCATCAAGCCTTTGTAGAGATCAAGAATTATCTGGCAATGCCACTAGTATTGGCTCCACCAAGGCCGGACAAAGGCCAGACATAATTTTTTTACTATATATCGGCTACTTATTTTACATTGGGCACCATGTTAGCCCAAAATAATGAACAAGACAAAGAGCAAGTCATATATTACATTAGTCGCACCTTTGTGAGTTATGAGCTAGGATATGCGTATGTCAAAAAGTTGTGTTTAGTAGTGGTCTTTACAACTTAAAAGTTGTGACACTACATGTTGAGCCATATGACCTACGTCATATCAAAACATAATCCTTTGTAGTACATGATGAGCAAGACATATCACAATACACGTATCGTAAAGTGGATAATGCTATTGATAGAGTTTGATCTATAGTTCATAATCCAAAAGTCCATCAAGGGATAAGTCATAGCAGATCAATTAGCAAAGGCACCTCTTCAGGATAACAAGCCTCTCACCATAGAATTTCCTGATGATGTGGTCTTTGCATTATCAGATCTTCCAGAACTCAAAGAACCTAAGAAAGAAAGAGACATGTCATTGTTCTTCGACGGTTCAAAGTGTGAACAAGGAGGTGAAGCAGGGATTGTCTTTATCACACCATAGGGCGTTCCATTGCCCTTATAATTCAAATTAGACTTCTCGTACATAAACAAAAATATAGATATGAAGCATTGATACTGGGACTCCAAATAGTCATAGTAATGGGTATTAAAATATTAAATATATTTGGTGACTCCTTGATCATAGTAAACTAGGTCAAAGGACTATTCCAATGCAGGTGCCCACTATTGAAGACTTACAAGGAACTTTTTGAGACCTACCTAGCCCAACTGGAATGGTATGACATCAAGGCAATCCCTCGTATGTCAAATAGATTTGCAAAAACCATGGTCTCTTTGGGATCCTTAATCCCTCAAAATTCATCTATTGATTTTACAACCGTTCATGTGAAAGTTCTTTCACACTCAACAATACGCTATGAAGCTTTTGACAATCAAGAATCAGTCAACATGATCAACAACGAGCCAAATCAGGATTGGTCCTTCACAGCCAAATATTTCTTGCAAAAGACATCTTAGGGGTAGTTGATATCCCAAGGGCCTATGGAGTGTGACGCAACCATACACCATACAGTTGTTCCTCAATCTGTGTTCACTAGCTCAAAAATACAAAAGAGCAAGTTGTCTTTTCTATGTAAGTTGTGGTCTATCAGGATTGGATTTTCCAACTGTGGGAATTCTTGAAGCTTGGAATAGTACCTAAAGGTTTGTCATATACTGAAATGTGAACTTTCAAATAGAGAGCAACAAGATACATCTTGCTAGGAGAAATCCTCTATAGACAAGGATATGATGGAATATTACTCCGTTGTCTTGAGCCCCAGGAAGCATCCTGGGTAATTTTGCAAGCTCACGACGGTACATGTGGAGGGCATTTCAGTGGCATGGCCATCGTTAAGCGCATATTGAGAATGGGTTACTATTGGCCCACAATGGAAAAGGATTATTGTGAGTATGTCAAGAAACGTAGTAAGCACCAACATCATGCGAATCTAACGCACTTACCATCGCAAGATTTGCAGCCCATCCAGGCAGCATGGTCATTCTCGCAATGGGGACTAGAATTTATTAGGAAAATCTCACCCCCATCCTCAGGCCGATACACATTCATCATAATAGCCACATAATACTTCACTAAATGGGTAGAAGTGATCCCATTAACATCAACAACTGGACCAAGGATTTTGGAGTTTATACTCCATAATATCATAAATCATTTTCGGGTCCCTTAAAAGATAATATCGAATAATGGGCCATATTTAAAGAATAAAAATTTACGTGCCTTAATGAACAAATATTATATTCAACACATTTTTTCAATGCTTTATTATCCGCAAACAAACGGGTAAGCAAAAGCCTCAAAAAAAATAATAGTCTCCATTTTGAGGAAGACGGTGCAAGACAATCACAAGGATTGGCACATGTAGTTGCCTCTTGCACTATGGGCATACAATACTAATATACGGATGCCCACTGAGGCAACACCGGTTTACCTAGTATATGGCACTAAGGCCATATTGCCACTAGAGTTAGAAATTTTGACTCTATGCATAGCATTAAAGGACTTCATAGATGATGAAGATGCATGGTAAGGCTGCCTTGATCAGTTAATGCTTCTTGATGAACACTGAGTCAATGCTTTAGAGAATATTCATGTTTGCCAATATTGCCTCATGCGAGCTTACAATAGTAAATTCCATTTAAGGGAATTCAAGGTTGGAGATATAGTGCTCAAAGAAAACTAGTAGAATTCAAATTTGTCATCGCATTTGCGAGATAAGTTCACGGTAAACTAGATAGGCCCATACATGATTTCACAGATAGTTGGACCTGGAGATTATCAACTTATATCATTAAATGGTGTTTAAGAGCCCGAATCTCTCAATATCATTCACTTAAAAGCATTCTACACATAAAATACAAAAACATTCAAATATGTCAAAAATTCAAAAATAATCAAATATGTCAAAAATTAAAAAATAATCAACTATGTCAAAAATGCAAAACAAATCATAAAAACATAAATTTTCAAAATACAATTAAAGTCTCCAAGGGTAATTCAAGACGCTTGGTCAAAATCAATTCAAAAAGGCTCCAAGGGTAATTCAAACCGCTTGGTCAAATCCAATCAATCAAAGGCTCCAAGGGTAATTCATACCGCTTGGTCAAAATCAATTCAAAAAGGCTCCAAGGGTAATTCATGTCATTTGGTCAAAATTAATTCAAAACTTCCAAGGGTAATTCATATCACTTAGTAAAATATCAATTCAAAAGGGCTCCAAGGATAATTCATACTACTTGGTCAAAATTAATTCAAAAAGGCTCCAAGGGTAATTCAAACCGCTTGGTCAAATCCAATCAATTCAAAAAGGCTCCAAGGGTAATTCAAACCACTTGGTCAAATCCAATCAATTCAAAAGGCTCCAAGGGTAATTCAAACCGCTTGGTCAGAATCAATACCAAAAGCCCCAAAGGCATAATAAGCCCTTTGGTCAAATTAATAAAAAATACAAAAACAACATAAAATAAAAATACAAAAACAATTGCATCTCAAATCTTGCATCTACAACATTGCATTGTATTTTCATATCCACTACAATTGCATATGTCATGAAAGCCTCAAAAGTGATCTTCAATGATAAGTCATCATTTCAAAGAAGATATTTCTGCCTTTGACATTAATAGTTCATCCTTGAAGATATTTTTGCCTTTGACATTAATGACAACTCAATATTTCCAACATGAATCCTTGACTTAGTTCCAAGGGCATGACCAAGGTGTGGCCAAGCAGTTTATCTTAAAATGTGACCCCACATCCATGGTTACACAAGTGGGTGGATTCAAGATTGCAATTACCCCCAACATGATCTCTAAGGTCCTTCACCTACATGAAGTAGACCAAACTTATTTTAAATCGAGTGGTAAAGGAATTACCCAACTAGTTGAAAAACTAGGGGATAAGTTCTTCATGTTTCAAGCTCAGGAAGGACAAAATAAAGAAGCCATCACCTTTGTGATGATATTTTTTAGTGTATATGGAATATTGTTAGTTTGTGGGGGCTATCACCTAAAGTTTCTACTCAATATTATGTTTCTTTATCGTGAGGATTGTGTAATAAATCTACCTTATTTCCTATACAAGTTTCTAAAATTTATCATTGAGAAAGTTCAACCAAAGAAGTCTAGAGATGCACCTAAACTTATCTAATTTCCCACTATGGTCTCATTAAATCACTTATCTTGCATAAACTTTTTGAAATCAAAATTATGTGGGATAAGGTGGTGTAGGAAGCTAACCTATCTATAGAATCATCTAAGGAAGATTCTAAGTTTGATGATAGTTAAAAAAATGTCACCTAGGCTAGACGACCCAAGTTATCAAAATCCTCTTCGCCTGCATCAATGAAAAGGACACGATTTGAGGAATATAACTCATAAAAATAAAGTAAAGTTGAAATGTATAGGCAATCTGGTAGCCCATGGTTGAGCCCAGTGACCATAAACCCTTAACGAAAATTGTGGGTTACCTTGGCTGAGATCCACACCCAGCAAACCCTGTTGGAGTTTTAGTTAGATAGATTTCACAAGGAGTTTGCAAAACATGCAACTTTTATGGAAAATGCCATATCCACCCAAAATAACCTCCTTAGGCAAATATCTATGGATTTTAAGGGAAGGGTGACCAAACAAACTAAACAAGCCTCCAAACCACCTATTTATAGCATCTCATTAAATAAAAGTTCAACAGGGAAGATTAGATGATCAGTCAACTTCATAAAATATTTTGCTTTATCCAAGGTGTTGGATGGAGATATCTCACCCACACTCTTAGAATTCAGATTATAGAGATTCACCACTTCTTCAATGTATGGCACACAAAGGATGAAGCCAACCATGGAGTTAGAGATTATGTTGGAGGTTGATAAGGTGATCAACACAATCATCAAATCAACAGGATAGTTGTTCCTACTAGTAGATAAGACAAAGCTAAAGTCTTCATGTGATATAATATATGTAGAGGGCAAAAGAGAGGATTTAGGTTATTTGAATATGGTGGCCACAGAGTGGCCATAAAAACCTAATAGATCCAAAGCATAGGTGTAGGAGATTAAGCATGAGAAGTTGAATATGGAACATCACCCCACTCTAATCCGGACTTAATCTTGGATTAGAGCTAAAAAAGTTCAAATTTTTAGATGTTGACATAAAAATATAGATTTATATTTATCCTTATTTTTATATGATTTTTCTTTCTAGTTTTAGCATTAATTTTATGCATGAGGACATGCATTCCCTTCAGTTTGGGAGAAAATTATGAGTACTAAAATGTGACTATGATATGGATTTTTCTTCTGCATTTTAGTTACAAATTTACATGATATATATGTGCTTTATCAATAATGTGCATGTTTTATATTATTTTTGGATAACTTTGACCTATAAAATATTATGTGTTGAATGGTTGTAATTTTATGTGAATTCTATGAGATTTCTATGTTTTAGCAAGTAAATATTATAGGTGATTCACAAACATGCTACAGGAAAACATGACAATAGTAGTCTACATAATAGCATGGTAGAAATAGTTTATAGATGCTATCTATGGAAGGTGTCTCCATAAGGGGTCTATGTAAATAGTCTATGAAAGCTTTTTGATTATTTGTAAGCCCATTTTGTGTGATATAAATACCACGTGTATTGGCATCTTGGTAAAATTTTGTGTGGGCCATTGGAACAGTCAAGCATGGATGATTTTATTTTAGTTGACCGCTTATGAATTTGCTATGTAATTTGTTAATTGGTTGAAGATTTTATAATATGAAATAGAACGAATTTGTCTTCTCCTGAATAATAAGACAAAAAGTTGTTTTGTATTGTTAATAAGTTAAGTAGATTTTAGGTTTTTATTATGTATATTTAATATCCATGCCACACGGACAAGATTTATTCAAAACCATGTAACAAAGTAAATATTGGAATTTTTATTGTAAGGGTATACTGTAAAATTATAAATTACAAATCCCTTCATGTTAGAAAGGCCCACCACCATCTACATAGATGCACGAAGGAGAGACAAAGCATGTAACTCTGTTATATTTTACCGATTGATATGGAATTTGGAATAAAAAGGGTGATTTCCCATTATTATATTTCTTCCATGAGTATGGCAATTGTATTCCATATTTCTTTCATGTTTTTCTTGTTATTGTAGCTTCATTTCATTTTCCTGTAAGTATGAATTAAATAAAATTAGATTAGCTTAATGAATATAGATTACTAAAGTAAAGTACAGTAAAAAGGAGAAGAGTTTAATACTGACATCGAGGAGGTAGGGTCCACTCCAAAAGGTTAGTCCCTTGTTATCTTCCTCCTAAAGTATAGTATATTTAGTTAGAACATAGAATAGTCGTAGAATATAAATTTAATTAAATTGCATATTATAAAATTTTACAATATATTAAATATATACAATGCATTATTAAAATCATAAAAGTGGATCCACACAAAAACTTAGCGTAATTCATAATTGCATTTGTTTTTAGTATTTTTATTTATTTAAAATATTTATATTTTATGCAGATAAACTAAAAAAAAGAAATAAAAATCAATGGTCAATATTATGGATATCTATACGGGATAACTATTCTTTAAATCTAATCCTGGTTTGACAAATTAAATGTGATACATCACAACTCAACAATTTGTTTTATGCATTTGTAGTTTGTAGATATTTCTTATTCTAGTTTTTTTTTTAGGTTTAAAATATAAACTTAGATGTTTGCACAAAATACACATCTAAACAAAAAAATTTAGAGTGAATCCCTAAAACACTCCTAGTGAAACACTCAAACCCAAAATACACTAATTGAGGTGAGGATAAGCCTATGAGGATTTTAGGCCTAACGGATCCACTAGGATTTTCATGGAACCTCCTCACATTTTGGTGAACCCAATGTGAACACCTCCTTTGTAACCAAAAACCCTCATATAATTTATAAAATAAAAATTTATTTAAAATTAAGCAAGACCACTAAATTTTTGTGTGTAGATTAGACCACTAATCATGATTTAACAACTTACACATCAAATTCATCATGGTAATTTTAATACTCAATCATGTATCCAAGAAATATTTATCCTCATATCATTTCTAGTCTAGTAGCTCAAGGTTTGCCCTCATGTACAACCACATCTATTGAGGGAACTGAGTCAACTCTAGTATCGATGGGTATATTAGGGTTTAGGTATATCAATAAGGTTTAGGTATATCAAGAGATCTTATTGAAGTATAGCAACCAATTGAAATTAATATATGTAACTTTGCTATATTTATTTTAATCAAGAGTAGTTAGATTATGAAATTTAATATCCCTTTCTCTCCTAAACCATGGCTCCCAACCTTCATAGTAGAAAGAGAATCATGGACCCAAATGAAAATTCCTTATTGGATGACAATCAACAAGTTGATATAAAAAATCTAAACTTAGATGAAGAATATGATGACACCTCAACCTCAGGATCCCTTGACCCTATAGAGGGGCCCCATGGCCAACTTGCCTTAAAATATGACAACCATATTATGATCTTCCTAAGATAAAATAGACATATTATGGAAAAAAATCTAGAGAAGGACATCCATTATGTGATGAAGCAGGTCCATCACATAATCAAAAAATTCCCAATTCAAGTTCCATGTCACTTCACAAAGCAAACTATAATATTTTGTCTAGTAAACCTCCCATGAATCAAAATGTTAATTCTTCTGCTTCTCATCCAACTTATGCCACAACTACCACAACCAATCTAGGCTGATTTTCTCAACCACCCTTAAGTAATAATATTCCTCCCAATAATAATCTATTTTATTCTATTCCTCCTAACAATAAATTTTCTTCTATAAATCCAAATCCCCAAAAATTTCCTCTATCCCACCAAATATTAACATATTTTTTTTTCCTCCTAATGTCAATAATTCATTCTCTTTCTCACCAAATGTTCTTCCACACATACTATACAATATCCTTCCTATTCTAATCCTTACCATAATAGTGTGAACACTTCAAATATGAATCAAATTCTATTTCATAACCCCATGTCCAATAACTATAATCCACCCCTTGGCAATTTTGGGATGAACATATATACAAACCTTAATAATCTCAATCTCACTCTCAAACAACCTCAACAACCTCTAACTAAAGAAAATCCAACTTCCAATAAACCTTCTAGACCACCATTAATTATAAGAAGTAATAATAATAAAACCACTAATGTTGATAGACCACCTTAATTTCTTAAATCTCAACCAAAAATCTCTTTTGATCTAAAATAGAAACTTGTCAGTACACTTGCTAAAATTTCTCTTCTAGAGCTTCTCCAAACCTTTTCTATCAATAGAGAATATCTAATAAAATTTCTAAGTCAACAAGTAGTCCCTTAAGACCTTCCACAAAATAATATTGCTATTGTTATAGTATATCTTAGGATAAATCATCACATTTCATCTTCTTGTAAAAGTTTGTTAAAAGGTTTGGATAACCTTTCAAAATGTCTTCTTCTACCCTATTAAAAAAACTCTCATAGAACCTTTTATGAATATGATCTCCCTCTCCCAACATTATAAGGGGATTTCCCCTGTTACATCACATGCTACATAAGGGATACGTTTATCAAAATAATCTTGGTAGATAATGGATCATCCCTAAACATTTGTAGTTTTCAATTTTTCCAAAAATTTGGATTGGGAGAAGAAGATCTTGAAAAACCTATTCAGACCAAACATTCTTAACTATCTCTTTTATGTAGTATCTTGTCCAACTTATTTCAATCTTCTTCTTGGACACCCTTGGATCCATTCCATGAAGGCCATCCCATCGACCTTCATCGATGTCCTAAATATGAATCTCAAAATAAACTTATCATTATTCCTAGCAATCCTCACACATTTTAATATTGTACAATGGTTGAGGTAAACCAATCCAGGACCAATTTTTGTCCATCTATAGATTTAAATAAATTTCCTTCTTCTATTACTCCTTTTTGATAATTAACAAAAACACTTAAAGGATTAAAAATAAATTATGAACCTCAAATAATCCCTCTTGTCAATGACCAAATAAATTAAACTACCCAAGATTCTCTCATAGATCTTGCTACACTACCACCTTCACCAAGAAATTTAGGATAACCTAATAAGAAAGGTGAAATAGTGTACCTTTTCATGTGCACCTTTACTTATGTAGGGATATCTTGCAAATAAATGATCAGTGGTATCAACCCATGTCTCACTAATAAATATTTTCCAATATGTTACTTATCTAAAGACTACTCTATACGTAAACAAATCCTAACCAATATGTGATATCAATGTAAATTATTAGGGCCTCAACAACAAGGGATAAAATAACCTTTACAAGTTGAAATATGACATAGAATATGTGCCATCGATTACATCCCTAATAAAAATTAACCTTTGCCAATAGATTTGGAAGATGATCAAATCATAACCTATGCTGAATTTTTGGACCATCATGGATTAGATTGGAATGATAAATATGAAGAACCTTATTTCCCATATTCAATTATATTTTATAATTTAATCATAATTATCCATTTTAAATTTATTGCAACCCAAGGTGATTATGTCAAAGGATATGCTTTTTGTGATATGAATTGTGATTATATTCTTCAATTCTTTATGGATAAGTCCCATGTGTCACCCATGTTGAATCTATTAAAAATAAAAAATGGATCAAAATACTTTCCCGTGAAGACCTTAAGCAATTAGGAATTATTCTAGCCCCACTTCACTATGACGATGAATCTCATATCCTCATTTAAGAAACCATATATGTTAATATTAACACTTTAGAAAATCCTAAAATTCTCAAATTAGGGCAAGCCCTATCTATTGAGGAACAAGATAAATTGACCAATTTACTAAGAGAATTTCAAGATATCTTAAAATGGTCATATGCTGATATACCTAGGCTAGATCCTTCTCTAGTCATGCACCACCTAGTACTCTAACCAAATGCTAAACTTGTCAAACAAAAATTGAGAAAAATGCACCCTAAAATTGCTTGGCTAGTCAACGAAGAGTTACAAAAGCTCTCTGATGTTATTTTTATCAAAGCTATTTATTATTATTATTGGATATCTAATATTTTCCTTATTTCAAAGAAAGAAGGCACAATCAATATATGCATTTACTTTTGAGATATCAACTTATCTTGTCCCAAAGATGATCTTCCCTTACATAATATAGATATAATTGTAGATTTTACAATTTTATGTGGAATGCTATCTTTTATGGATGGATTTTCAAGATAAAACCAAATAAAAATTACTCATAAGGACCAAGCCAAAATTTCTTTCATCATTACTTTTTGTACCTTTTGCTATCAATTTATATCTTTTGGTTTAAATAACGTGTTAGAGTATATTACATTATTTTCCAAGTGTCATACAATTAGACCAAGTGTCACTAGAGGAAGACCAAGGGTCATTTTGTAAAGTCTATATAATGGAATATCAATTCCATTCTTCATTGTATAAGTATATTTTTATTCATGTAGCTCATTTTCTTCTTATTAATTATATTTCTTGATTAGATATAATAGTGCAAAAACCATCATTGGTATCAGAGCTACAAGGGTATCTGAAGAAATATTGGAGTTAGAGACTCCAAAAAAGAGTCTAGGAGAATATTAGAGATTGGAGATCTCCATTGAAGACTTGCATATAGAGAAAATACTAGATAAGCCTTATTGTAGATTGAATAATTTGGGACAATTATTGCCATCCGACAACAATCCCAAAAGGAGAAGAATTTGGCAAGGATTTTGCCAAATTTTAGACAAGAGTTAAAGCCACCAAACTACATTCTTTGAGTAGCATGTTAGAGGAGTTTTAAATCTACAAATTTTGTGAGTTATAGAGTTGTTTTGGAAAACAAGAAAGAGCTAAAATTTCTTCAAATGTAGAGTAGAAATTAGGTGATTTAATTACCAAGATTTCCATAATCTATAGAGATCATTACGGTAAACAAATTTGGTTCAAAAGGTTCATTACTTGAACATTAGTTACTTGGTTCATTATTGAGTTTCATTAAGAACCATATTAGAGTTTAAAAGTTGCAAGGAGAAGGTTGCATATTAAAGTCTTCAAGGGAGTGTAGAATATAGTTTCTTATAAGGTTAAAACCTACACATCAAAAATAGGAGTTAGATATATTTCAAGAAAAAGAAGAATATCAACTTCCTATTATCTATTAGAAGCAAAGAAAACATTACTCTTAAGTGAAGGTTGTATTAATTTAGAGTTCATTAAAATGAGCAATAAGGATAAATTACTATTGCATCATAATAGCTATTAAAGGTGCATTAAGTATTTAAGTTAAGGTGGAAAATTAGTGCAAAGTTAAGCCATCAAAAAGGGCATATTAGTTGTATGATTAAAGGCTTGGATTTATTGAAAAGTTAACCAAGAAAAGGAATTATAGAAGAGATTTTTATAGTAAGGAAGGCAAAATTAAATATTTGTTTCCCAACAATAAGTAGAGCAATAATCCACCTCATCAAGGAATCAAGAAATATTCAAAATGAAACTATAATATCTCATAATTTTGGTTCAAATAAAGATAGAATTATTTACATTATTACAACATATTTCTCTTTTCCTATGTAGCAAAATAAGGACAAAATCTAGAGTATATTAAGACACTAGAACAACAATCATATTATATCTAAAAAATGGCCATATCATCAAGTTAAAGTATTAAAGCAAGAGAGACAACGAAGGACTCAATAGATGAGTTTCAAGGTTTCTAAGGACACCAAATTCAATGACATTAGACTCATGAAAAAAGCACCTACAAGTACCTGCAAATAAAGGTAGAATTATTTACATTATTACAACATATTTCTCTTTTCCTACGTAGCAAAATAAGGACAAAATCTAGAGTATATTAAGACACTAGAACAACAAGCATATTATATCTAAAAAATGGCCATATCATCAAGTTAAAGTATTAAAGCAAGAGAGACAACGAAGGACTCAATAGATGAGTTTCAAGGTTTCTAAAGACACCAAATTCAATGACATTAGACTCATGAAAAAAGTACCTACAAGTAGCATAAGAGAAGTAACCTACAACATCAAATGACCTATGTAAGGTAGAATTACATCCATTGCAATTCCAACATAAAGCAATAAGAATAGCACAAAGGATAACTAAGTGCAAGTTACAAGAGTACAACATACACAAGTTATGTAAAATATCAAGAAGCAAACAAATAGTGCATTACCTAATCAATATCTTGGACGAATCACTAGCTAAGAGGATAGCTTAAAGCACTCTAGAACCACCATAGTTAGAGTAGAACTACTAGCCAAGAGGGTGTTTTTGGAGCACCTTATAACCACCATTATTGGAGCCAACTTCATGGAATAATAGCACCACCATTTTCTAGAGAAAGAACATTGAATGCCAAGCCAAACAACTTGTAATTGTTGGAAAGAATTGTTGAGAGATAAAATATGTTGAAGGTGGAGTTACATGCATAGGAGTGTAACTTTCCACCTCAATATAAGATCTTGTGCCACTTGGAAAAACAAAAAGTGTTAGAGAATATTACATCATTTGGGTTATGTAAATGTACTACCTTTGGTACATAACTAGAGTAGGAGTTTAATTTAGAGTAAAGTTAGTTAGTTACTTCAAGTATTGTAATAAATGCACGAGTATCAATGTGCAAGTTGTAAATGTACAAGGAGTCCACTTGTTTATCAGGTAGATGGGTATATTAAGGGCCAAGTAATATATCTTCCTATATAAAGGCCTAGTAGTAGTAGTAGTAGTAGTAGGAGCAGTAGTAGTAGTAAGTATAGAGAGTGTGTGATATATTTTAGTACAATGTAGTACTTTCATATTTGTTCATGTCCTTTATTAAATAACATTGTACTATTTTCACCACTTACATTAATGGCATATTTTTGAGTTATTTGTACATGTTCATCTCATTATTTTCTTACATATTATTGTATCATTAGTTTATAGTCATATAATATTAGTTATCTTTCATCTCGTGGTTGTATTTCCTATACTACCATTCCATAAAAAGCTAACATTGATATCAAATCCATGGTATATTAGTTAGAATATAAGGAGATCCACAAGATATATTGAGAGAAATATAGAAATATCATTTACAAAAAAATTGAGATTGCATTTGGCTAGAGTATTTCCATAGGGTTGTAGAAAAACTCGTGAAGACTAGGACTCAACAAGGATTCCACTAGATTGACAAATCAACTAGTGAAGACCGATTATCTCTAGATTCAAAATTTATTCCATTACATTCCTAATACTTTGTTGCAGGGAAATGATATTCAAAGTAAATTGGAAATATTACTATATAGAGCTAGGAAGAATATCTTCTTTTGAATCAATCCAACACTAGAAGCAACAAAATAAAGATCGAAGATTTAGAGGACTGAAGAAAAGTTCCCATTACTACATATTACAAACCTGTAGAGTGCAAAAACATAAAATACCATAGTAGCCTTATTGTTAATTCAAGAGAATCCAAAGAAGATTCTAGAAGAAGATAGGATGTTGGTGATCTCCATTACAATTTAAAGAAATCCTCCAAAGAAACTGAAGAAGACCTATAAGAGGTATCATTAAAGAACTCCTAGTTCTGGAATATTGGATGTTGGTGATATCCATTAAATCCTACAAATTGTAGAGTTAATAAGGACTAGAAAGGTACTATACTAGATTCTAGATAAATAGAATACAGAGATTTGAGAGGAAGATCTCATTACCAACACTTCCATAGTATAAGGTTGAAGAAAAGTTCTCATTGGTAAGACCAGAGAAGCTATGAGATAGAAGATATTGGATAGGTCTCAATGAGAAACAAGGAGAAGTATTAGAGAGCCTTATTTTAGAATTTTTAGAAGGTCATTGGAGGAGTTCGTAGGAGAACTCATTGGATAAATTTACTACCAAGGACAAGTTCTTGATAAAGGAATTTTTTGGGACAATTATTGCCATCTGACAAAAAGCCCAAATAGAGATATATTTGGCAAGAAGCTTGCCAAATATTAGAGGATATTTATGAAGACCTCAGGACTTCCATATTATTGAGAAGAAGGCCTATATTAAAGTTATAATTTGATAAGGATTTTGAAAGAGAATGAAGACAAAAGGAGCTTACCAAATCCAAGATATCTGAAGATTGCCTTAGATGGCTAGAAGGCTCATTTAGAGATAGGGGTTTGTTGAATTTACAATAGAACACTGAAAGGTTTTTGAAGAAAAAATCATATGTAATTTGGGGGAAATACCTACCAAAATTTTGAGTTTCAAGGACATCATTTTAGTGCATAAATTTCCTGCAAATGGGTAGCAATTAGGACAACATTACTAGATGTAAAAATTCAAATTTACAGAGAGCATCCTAAAGGAGAATCAAAACCACCACACTACAGTTTCAAGAAGAAAATAGAGGAGTTACTAACCTATGAATTGGTGAGTTGAGGAGCTATTTAGGACAACCAATAATAACTACAAGTTCAAGGCACCAATAAGGTATATAATCACCTAGCAATCCTTCATATTGAGAGATCTTAAATGTAAGCAACTTAGATGCAAAGGGTTCATTTTATGAACACCTATATCCAGTTCATTGTTTAGTTTCATTGATCACCTTATTAGAGTTTATAAGTTACAAAGAGAAGGTTGCGTATTATAGTATTCCAGGGAGTGTAGAAGGAAGTTTCTTTTAAGGTTTATTACTTGCACATTAAAATAGGAGTTGGATATATTTCTATAGAAAGAAAAATATCATCTTCCTATTGTTTGGTTGAAACAAAGAAGACTATAAAGATTACTAGTGCATGATTTAAGGTTCATTAGAAGGAGTAATAAGGTGAAATAAATATTGCACTATACTAGTTGTTTTAAGAATTCCTTAAGATCACTAAATATTTTAAGTTGCTATGAAAATTAGTGCATATTTCAAGTTACTTTGAGGGTTCATTTATAGGAGTAATAAGGAGAAATTATTATTGCAATATATTAGTTATTCAAAGTTCACTAAGGAATTTTAGTTAAAGTGAACATTAGTGCAAAGTTAAACCTCTAAAAATGGTTGTATGGTTAAGAGCTTGGATTTATTGGTGCTAAAGTTATCCAAGTAAATATTTACAGGTTTGTGTTGTCTAGCAAAGAAGGCAACAATACATTACATATTTGATCTCAAGAAACAAAGTATAGTACCACCATATTTAAGAAGCAAGGGAAGCTTCAATAGGAGACGTATAACTTCAGTTTAAAATATAATATTATAAAAGGTTTTGCATTGGCATCGACTTTATCATTTTAGTTATAGAAAAATAGGACAAAGAAAAAGTGTCTTAAAAACACTATTACAATAGCAAGACATGGTATCAAAGTGGACACATCACTAAATTTTGAGGAGCAAACTTCGAGAAAGGGTAGAGAGCCATTCCAAAGGGACTCAATGTTTGCTACTAGCAATGTGAAAGCACACTCAAGATGCTTAAGAATAGAGCCAGTATTAGAGAGCTTGATATCTGCACCAACTTAGTATATACATAGCAAGCAATAACAATAATATTATGTAAGAAACAAATGCTCATTTAAATGTGTAAAATAAAAGGACAACACCATACATCCTACGTATAACAAGGAGTGTATTAGCAAAGCTCCAACATGGAAGAACTTCCAACCAAGAGGGATCAACATTGTAATACTTTATAATATTCATAGCTAGATCCAACCCTGTTGGAATACATCATCCATCTTCACTGGAGAAAAGGAGGAGCCATATCACAATTTTATTTCATAGAGGAGGCAAAATAAAGCTTGCAATAGTTGGTAAGAATACATTGAGAAGTAAAATTAAAATGCTTAGCTGCTTGAAAAATAATTCCACTACACATTAATTTTTGGGGGGTTTTTGGAGCAGATATTTTTTACAGGATTGCCCAAGCTATCAAACTTATTTTGGCCATATTTCACTCATTTGAACTCATATTGAGCTGAAATTTTGAGGGTCGATGCCTAACAAACCCTAGAACATCCACCAATTTCTAGATAATTTGGAGCAACAAAGGTCCTAGCACATCCCTATCTATAAATGATATTTTTAGAAAACAACTGTGTGAGGGTTTCATCTAGGTTGAGAAATATCATAGGGATAGAGACAAGATTATGGCATCTATGAATTTGACTGTAACTATGATAGGAGGTGGGAAAGTCAATAATGTGAATCAGTATATAATTATCACAACAATCATGGGAGGTACGGTGTCTACTGAAACTAAAGTTGCAAAGTCAAATCCTAATGGTTTTAGGGACACGAAGACCATAGGGGGCAAGTATCCTCCCAATAAGGGACAAATGTACAATGGGTCCCTCTATAAATATCATTATTCCTATCCTAGGTCTTATGTTAAAAAATTAAAAGGGTCTACAAAACCTCCTTTGGGTAGTGGAACCCTATTACTCCCAGTAGGTGAAGACCTGGTAATTCCTAAAACCCTAATGGTGGATTACATTCCTATTGAATCCCATAATATAGTGGGAAAATTTGTTGGAGGATGGCCAGATATGGAATCTATTCGGTGGTGGGCCTATACCAAATAGAAAACCCTAGGCAATATGGAGTTGGTTGTCCTTTCAAAGGATTTTTTCCTCATTCAACTCAATAATGAAGAATATGCCTCCTAAATCCTTACTAGGGGTCCTTGGTTATTTGGTTAAAAGAGTCTCTTTATTCAAATGTGGGATGAAGTCTTTAACCTTGAGATGCAAAGCATAAATTTTACACTAATCTAGGTTCGATTGCTAGATCTACCTACCCATTTTTGGTACAAAGATATTTTAGAGGGTATTGGAAAATATATAGGCGAGTTGGTTGTAATTGACCTAGTGACTAGAGCACGAACTCGCATGGTACATGCTAGAATTTGTGTTAACACAAATATATATTTCTAGCTTCCCACTGAGATAAATATGGTTTACGAATCCTATCATAGATTTTAGGCCATATAATATGAAAATAAGCCTACATTCTGCATTGAATGCAATGCTTAAGGCCATATCAAAACCCAATACCCATTGCTAAGAATATCAAAGGATATGAAATTCCCTAATACCTCTCTAAGTAGGGTGCAAATCATGTGGTAATAAGGCAACCCCTATAGGGAAAGCAACAAAGTAGCTACCAAAAGAAGGAAAAATTCAAGAAAATTTCAAAGGAAAGAAGATTGAAATCCAATATTCTAAAAAAGATCATCCAAAGGTGAGTTCCATTTTTACCTTTGACAATTGTTTTCATGTTTTAAAAGGAACCAATTTTCATGGGTCTGAGCCTAGTGAGGATGAAACTACCTCAAATTAAATTGAAACCCTAGTTTCTGACCAAGAGGAGCTTCAATCACCATCCAGATCTGGGCCCTCTAATACTATCTCAAAACCTCCATCCACCCCTGAGGGGTATATAGAAATTGATAGTCTGATATTAATTAAAGTGGAGAAAGAAGATAAATATGATTTCAACCCCATTAAAACTAGAAGTCTCAAGAAATATTTTATTGATATCGGTAGTGAAAAGAAAAATAATGGAAGACCCTCTATAAATGATCAAAAGAAAAAGAAAATAGAAAATGATATTGCAAATGGTACCCAAAAAATCCTATTCCAAGATCTTCTCAAACAAGAGAAGGATGAATCAAAAAGACCCAAACCTCCCTTGCAACAATATAAGGGAGGCCAAAAATTTTCCAAAAATTCTAAATGAGGATCCTCTCATGGATTGTGAGAGGCCTTAACAATGTTTCAAGCAAAGGCTTATTTGCACCCTGAGGAAAGAACATAGACCAACTATCATAAGTCTATAAGAAATGAAGATTGACAAAAAAAAAACCAAAAAATCACTAACTCTATTTGGAAAATGGTGAGTTTGCTTTTCGCCCTACTCAATGTATGTTTGTGGAACTTCTCTGTATTTGGGACTCAAACAAGTTAGAAGGTAGAATCATTTCCTCTTCTGAAAGGGTCCTCAATATTATGTTTTTCTGTAAAAACAATAATTTCTCTTGGGTTCTATCCAATGTCTACACCTGTAACAATCCTCTCAGTCATAGGGGCGTATGGGATACTTTGAATCAGATGAGAAGTGTGATGAGCACCAAAAATGTTCATTTTATATACACTTTTAATGGGCATCATTATTGGTTTAATTAGCATTAGATATGTATTTTTATATAACTTATGCATATAATTGATAGAAAATCTAGTATTATGCTTGACTGGTATTTTTAGTGGAAACTGTGTATAAATGTAGGTTTTGCTACTAATCTGGTGTTTTCTAGTCTACATCCTACTTGGACTTAGCATTGTGCAAGAATACACCTTGATCCCTTACATTTTAGATATACCTTGATACACAAGTAGGCACCTTGGTCAAGGGCACCTTGATCTGCAAGTAGGTGCCTTGGTCAAGGGCATTTACTTCCACAAGTAGGCACCTTGTTCAAGGGTGCCTACTTCCATAAGTAGGTGCCTTGGTCAAGGGTGCCTACTTCCACAAGTAGGCACCTTGGTCAAGGGCACCTACTTCCACAAGTAGGCACCTTAGTCAAGGGTGCCTACTTCCACAAGGAGGCACCTTGATGAGGAAGGTGCCTTGATCTCAAGTAGGCACATTAATATGACCAAGTCCACATTGATCGGTTGACCAATGGGTTAAGGAGGTAATTGCATGAGAAGACAAAAGACAAATATTCTAATAATACATTATTAATAAAATAGAATAAAACAATTTTATTATTGACCGATTGATCGATTGACTTCATAAGGTTTTTAAAAGCATTATTTTTAGGATTTTTTTGTTACATACACCTAAGGATTCTTATATTTGTCCTTCTAGTGAATGGACATACTTTCAATAGCAGAATAAAATCTATGTATAAACCAATTGTAACTAATCACATTATGTGATTAAAAATAGACCGATTTGTTATTGTAACGAGATATTGCTACACTTTATATAAAGACGTAGGCCATATGAATGAAGGCAATGAAAAATTACACAAAAGTTATTTTATTTTATTTTCTGTATAATTTTTTAAGAGTGCAAATACTCTTAGTTGCTTAAAGAAACTGTTATATGATTAACTGGATGGACTATTTGCGGGAGCCTGGGCCCACTCCTTGCAGTAGTCTTCCCCTATTTTATTTATGTTATTTTTTTTTAGTAGATAAAAATTTACTACTTTATTTAATTTAGCTGTGTTTTATTTTTCTGCATTTTAATTTCCTGCACTTTTATTTTTAGCACTTTAATTTTAGTTTGTAATTTATTTATTTATTTCTCTGCACTTTATTTTATTTGGTTTGGTTGAAATAAAAATGCATAAACATTCCCCACCAAATTAAATAGGTACATAAGGATTCATTCCCACACACTACAGGCATATACTATGCTCGTAAGTTTACAAACTTATCGGATTGATAATTTATGGTAAAGAAATGACTATTTTTTAAACATAATTTTTGCTCACCATTTTGGCACCATTGCTGGGGAGTGTCAAAATTGTAGTGTTATGACTTATAGGTCATTTAAAAAGACCATTTAAAATTACCTATAGATCTTCTACCTGAGAAACTTGAGTCCACCAAGAGCCTTTTTACATAGCCAAAATAGTTGTCGAAATAGTCAGAGCCAAATCCCATAGGCAACGGTTTAAATTTACTAGTTTCTCAGGTAAATACGAGAATGAACCCAATGTACCATATTAAGTGTAGAAATAAGGAATAATTTGTGTTGTTGAAATTTTTTAGAAACCTAGGCAAGAAGGATTTCCATTGTATCTTAAATGGTTTCGATAAATCAAAGAAATGAAAAAACCCAGGTCTGATATAGTTGAAAATATTTAGGGATGTGTTTTTACAAAGAAACCATTTAAGAAATTATGCCTCAAGAAGCCCAGTTTTAATGAAAAAAAAATTGCAGGCTTAACAATTCTCAACATATTGGTAAATTTTTAATGATGACATTAGTAGCAGGAAAAATGATAGAGCAGAATTTAAAAATAACATCTTGTTATGGAGTATGCTCTTCACTTGTGCTTAAGGCAACCTGGTGAATCAGAAACTAGCATTTGTTTTTAAAATATTGTTATGCCATGTTTTCTCCAAATTGCTAGTTCGTATATAGTCATTTTCCAACCTGCACATTTTTCCAATAAGTTGAAATTTTTTGGTTTTGAGGCCATGGAGGAAGATGCTCTTCTCATGCTACAACATACCAAACTAGTTGATAAAGAAAAGGATGATTTTGAGAGACTAGTTTAGTTGTAGGTATGGGGGGAGACCCCACCTTCACTATTGCCACCAACAACACAATGAACATTGTTCACAGTGTTCACAAAAAAAAACTCTTCTATTGAAAAGGCTCCAAGTTAAAGTGCAAATCAGAATAGAGCTTTATTTTCTGCTACTTGTTGTAAGAGAGTATCCTCTTTCCCTAGGACTAGCTTGGTCCAAAAGGGGAATGATAAATATCCAACCAGTAGCTAAATAAAGTAGGGGAGGATCCTAAAAGTAATCATATGTCAATTATCTGCAAGAAGACCACATGGTGCCCAAGCATGATAAATCATATGAATGGAGCTCGTAGTGACCAGAAATAAAAAACACATAAGTCTCAATGATAACATCAAATTTGAACACCTGACACATACCATGGATGATGATGGGTAGATGTATTTTATTTTCACCCTCACTCTAGTAAATAAACCAGAGGATCACAATATAGATGGGATCCAACTTTATTGTTGATCTGTAGAGGAATTCCCATCAAATTTGACCAAGAATCATGTTGATGAAAAAACATGCAGACATATTTTTTTGCACATGTATGGTCTACAATAGTAAAATGCAATTGGTTCTTGCTTCTTTAATTCTGCCTACAAAGGAAATAATTCAAAGTAGGAGATCATTTTGATTCAGACACATGTGTATCAAGGTTGTATAAATTCTAATCAATTGAAAAAAAGGTGACATGTTCAGGAGCACATGGTGAGAAAATAATGATGCACAAAGGTTAATCCCTGCGATGCATTCGAAGATTTCAATGCTCTTGAGATACGTCAAAGCAGGATTAAAATATTTTTATATGTGCTATTGATGAGGAGCTTGGTGTTTCAAATTTTTGGAGTTGTTGGCTATCATAAATCCTCTAATAGTGGTATATGGGATGTAAAATTTTTTCACACCAGGATGCGTAGTTACCTGGTTGGAGCCTTCAAAGATATCAATTACGGCCTACGTGGCCTCCACTTTTTAATGTATAGTGCCAATATTACAGTTTTTTTCTGGAAGTATTTCATTCTATTAAAATATATGGAAAAAAAAATACAAATAATATAGAATCTTACTATGGTGGAGAAGAATTCCAACTTTGCAAAGAGATGGTGAGGATCTGAAATCATGGAGAAGTTTATTGTCATAGTGAAAAGAGTTCATTATTTCTCACAAATAGTTTGGTGAAGACGTTCTAGTACATAGTACATTCAACCAAATTCCCAGGACGGATCATTGATAATCCTCCAGCTTGGTCGCCTAATTTTAAAGTCACCAACTCCAATTTTTGTCGTTGACTTTCTATTCTCTGATGTAGATGATGAAAAAAATAGTTAAAATTTTATTTTAATGCCTTTAGTTTAGATTTTTCTTTTATGTTTTGCAGGACAACATGAAGTGTGATATAGATGAATAAGGAGATGTCAGTGAAGATTTTGTGAAGTGATATTTATACGTGGAGTGACATCAGCATGGGGGAGACCCCATACCATACCAATAGTTTTGACGAATGTTCACACATTCATTAAATAAAGAAAACAAAGAGGAGGATACATGAAAAAAAGTGATGAGGTACCTTGATACCTTGATCCACAAGTAGGCACCTTAGTCAAGGGAACCTACTTCCACATGTAGGCACCTTGGTCCTACCTCTAGAAGTACGCACCTTTGTTAATGACACATACCTCCACAAGTAGGTGCCTTGGTTAAGGGTTCCTACCTCCACAAGTAGTCACCTTGGTCAAAGGGTGCCTACCTCCACAAGTAGGCACCTTGGTCAAAGGCACCTACCTCCACAAGTAGGTGCCTTGGTCAAGGGAGCCTACCTCCACAAGTAGGCACCTTGTTCAAGGGTGTCTACCTCCACAAGTAGGAACCTTTGTCAAGGGTGTCTATCTCCACAAGTAGGCACCTTGGTCAAGGGCGCCTACCTCCATAATTAGGTACCTTTTTCAAGGGTGCATACTTACACAAGTTGGTGCCTTGGTCAAGGGTGCCTACTTCCATAAGTAGACACCTAGATGTCATACATTTTAGAGGTTCCTTGATCCATTTCTAGCACCTATGTGGTTCGATGGCACAAATGGGAAAAAAATAAATCACATGGAACATGTCTTACTTAAAATAAAGCTTATTTTTATTTTTGCTTTTGCAGGTACATTGCCCACATGCAAGTTGAAGGCATCCTGAGAGCGAGGGCCTAACATGCATGGATTGCACCAAACTGCATTTTACTATTTTCTAGTTTATAGTGTATTTTGTAGGGACAATGCACACATGCAAGCTACAGGTATCCTGATATCTAGGGCCAAACAAGAATAGATTGTGCTAAAATACATTTTATTTTTAGTTTTTCTTATTTTCTTTTGTAGGTGAAATGGCATGATTGTACAAAAAATAGGCATCTTGGGAGATAAGGCCTAAACTGACTCAACATCCATGAACTTGCACATTTTTTAGGATGTAGAAATTTGACTGTTCCCATCTGGAGGATATAGTCCTTATTCGAGCATGGATGTGGGCATTAATTCCTCACAAAGGAAAACATACCCATCTCTATGCTTGGATGAAGCAGATGCTGATGTGACATGAGAAAATTTTTGGAGGGCCTGATCAACTCTGCAATAGTAGACACATTAGCAAATGTTGAATTTTCAATAGTAATAAGGTGCCTTGATGCATAAGAAAGTGCCTTGATATCATGGGTTTTTGGGTGCCTTGATGCTCAAGAAGGTGCCTTGATATCATGTATTTTTGGGTGCCTTGATGCTCATCGATAGAGATGCTTAAATTTTGTGAGAAGTCATAAAAAAAAATCTTATGGAGAATATGATGGTTTGGAAAGAAAAGAGTGCTAGAAAGAAGTTGCAGGTCTTCCCTGAGAAGAGAGCTGCAAACCCACTTTATACCTAGAGGTGCTCAAACTTCTTCTCCCTAGGATGAGGGCACTTATTTTTTAGTGTGGTTTAGAGGGCTGCAGACCTGTTGCATAGAGGGAATTGTTACTAATGATGAGGGAGTCACAAAATTAAGTGGGGGAGTATATGGGTGGACCTAAATTTCTTACAAATAAAAATATTATGTTGATAAGACTCCTAGTTAAAATACAAATTAGAAACAGAGCTCTATTTTCTGCTATTTGTTTTAAGAGAGTATCCTCTTTCCCTAGGACCATCTTGGTCTAGAAGGAAAATGAAAAATCTCCAACCAGTAACAGAAAAATAAAATAGGGGAGGAGCATGAGCTAGTGTCCATATTTGATGGTAGCACACTCACTCTGAAATAGAGAATTATCATTGCACGACAACACCAACAGAAGAGGGCTCATGTTGAAGATTAAAAAAGAATAGTGGTAAATTATGGTTGTGATGATAGACTTGTTAAAGTCCACACCTATAGAAAGAACACCTCAATGGGTAAAATTGAAAATAGAGTAGCCGTATACGCAACAAAGTTCCCCTACCTATTTTCATCAAGGATATGGAACTTACTTTCATAAAAAAAAATTTCCCTATTTTCTAGACATAATTTCTACTAAAAGGCGATGCATGACCCATGCAGAATAATTGGACCTCATAATTATTTGCTTTAGGAGGACACCACATAAATAATTCCATTTGTTATTTACTATTATTTGTTAGCAATAAATATGGACACAATTTTTTTCCTTTTCGAAGTTGCGTAGAAAAGATCCGTTGGTGGAAATTCAAAACTGCATCATTTTCTATATTTTCATGCTCATGGAAAATGATGTCTTCATTGATTTTTGAGGGCCATTGATATGGAAACTAGTTCAGTTTATACTTTTTTATGAGTTGAGTAAATTGGTTGCGGTGATGGGATCCATGTAGCTATAGTGAGAATTTAAATAGACAACAAACATCGTTGCACAAACACTGTCATCGTAGTTTTCAGTATACACACTACTGACTATGTTTTGGGTGAGAATTGCAAGTTTGAATCTCGAAGGAGAAAGAGACCTTGTGATTTTTTATGGTGGTTGTGATTTGGTTGTTTACCCACAGTTTAATGGCTGATCATGACATGTTCAATTTATTGGCTTCACTATTGGAGCAACAACGCTCAGAGGAAGAACAACAACAATGATTAGTGGTGTGGATGATGAAGGCATCTAGAAAAAAAAAGAAAAAAATAATAAAATAAAATAAAATTCTCCAAGATGCACCAATGTCACAACAATCACATTTTTCGAGTACACCATGATTACAGGAAACATGAAGACATTTCACATCATCAGCATTATACACATTAGGTTCTACGAAATTCACCTAGGTATGTACTAAGTTTTCCATTGATTATGTGTATAGTTATTTTGAAAATTATGTCTATGTTAATACCAGTAGATGTCCCCATAAATTTTTTTATCGAAATCTCTCATTAAAATTTTAGCCACATGATATGCATCGGATATGAAAAATTCATTACCTCAGGAACAATTAAAAAAAAATTATGACATTTGCATGAATAAAATTGGCACTGTTGCATCATTAAAATGGTAGAAAACTCACATGAATACATGTAGATGGATTCCGTCCCACAAAATAGGTTCTAGAGATGGGTTAAAACATATTTCAGATGTGAACAAAAGTAGTGGCAAGTGACCACACTCATCTTCTTAAAATTTGGTCTCACAAAAATTGACCAATGTGCAAAACTGGAAAATGCGGCTCTATGATAGCTACATGAAGGCTCATATGGGCAATTTAAATTGTAGCATTTATCAAAATTAGTGCAGTGGTAATTTGGTCTAAATAGTGTGGTCATGATTTAACTATTTATCTATAGTGATTAGTCATGACATGTTTCTAACTTTCGCTGGTGCAACAGTGCTTAATGAAGAAAAACATAGATGTTGAAGGTAGTTAAAATAAAATTATTCTAGGGGGTTGTTGTCATGAGGACATGACAATATTTAGGCATGGGGGGATTATGAGCACCAGAAATGCTCATTTTATATACAATTTTAAGGGGCATCATTATTGGTTTAATTACCATTAGAGATGTATTTTTATAATGGAAAAGCTAGTATTATGCTTGACTGGCATTTTTAGGGCCCATTTTTAGTGAAGAACACAGGCATATACTAAGAGGGGGGGGTGAACAGTATAAGACCAACTTTTACTTTTCTTTCCCAAACAATATTATCCACTATTGTCAATGGCAATATCAATAGTAGTAATAAAAGAAATGCACAAATCATCACACAGAATAGAGACACCAATTTAACGTGGTTCACCCAATGTGGGCTACTCCATAGAGAAAATATTTCCACTAAAATTTTCTCAATAAATATCTTGGAATCACTTCTCTATTGCAATGCTTATGGATCTCTATCCAAAGGAGACACCAATCCCATAATGCTATGATTTTTGGATCACTCTCCATAGGAGAACTCTTTCCCCTTTTCTCTGGTTCATGGAACTTGATCTAGGAGAACTCTTTCTCCTCAACTGGTTCATGGATCTCTCTCCATAGAAGAACTTTATCTTCCTAGCTAGTTCATGAATCACACTCCACAGAAGAAATTGTTCCCCTTGCTCTAGTTTGTGGATCTCTATCCACAGGAGGACTCTTTCCCCACTGCTCTAGCTGATGATCTTCTAGAAGACTTATACCCCCACTTCTCTAGCTTGTGGATCTCTCTCCACAGAAAAACTTTGTTCTCACTACCCTGGCTAATGGATCTCTATCCATTAGACTATTATCCTATTCTCTATCACCTCCAAAGCTTACTCTAAAATCTACTCAATATTTGTCTCAAATCTATGCTAAACATTATCCTCAGTCTAGCACAAATCTACTCCAACTCTATCTTAGGTATAGCACAAATATGCTCATAAATATGCATTAACCTCTATCTCAAATCTACCTCAAGCCTTAACACAAATATTGAAAAAAATAGTAATCAAAATTTTCTCTCAATCTTGTTCCAAGTCTTCACAAGACTTGCTCAAATCTACCTCTAATATTTCTCAAAGACTTGCTCTAATATGCTTTTAAGCCTGATCAAAGACTTGATCAACTTTACCTTAAAGTCTACTCAAATACTTGATCAACTATATCTTTAAGCCCTCTCAGGAGTTTGCTCAATTCTATCCTCAAGCCTCCTCAAAGACTTGCACAAATTTGTCCTCAAGCTTTCACAAAAGCTTGCTCAACTCTTTCCTGAAGCTTCCACAATAGATCACTCAAATATATCCTCAAGTCTCCTTAAATACTCTCTTATATTTGTCCTCAATATTTCACAAAGCTTGTTCAACTCTATCCTCAAGCTTTCACAAAATATTTCTCAACTTTGTCCTTAAGCTTTCACAAAATCTTACTCAACTCTGTCGTTAAGCTTTCACAAAATATCACTCAAACATGTCCTTAAGATTTCACAAAAGCTTACTCAACTCTACCCTTAAGCTTTTACAAAAGCTTACTCAACTCAACCCTTAATCTTTCACAAAAGCTTACTAAACTTTGCTTTAAGCTTTCTTAAAATATTACTTAACTCTATCCTTAAGTCACCTCAAGGACTTGCTCAAAATCTATTCAGGTAATTTCAAATATTGCATACAAAACACCACTCAAATATCTTTCAAAAAAACTCTCTTCAAACAAATTCTACTTGCCAATATTCTTCTCAAAATCAATCACTCAAAAGTTCTCACAAAGATACTTAATTTGTTTTGCAATCCTAGCACAAATGGTTCTCACTCTTTATCTCAAAACTTTCCAAAACTCATTCAGAAATAATAGCCTAGATTGTTCTCAAAAATCTATCTTAAATATTTCCAAAACCATTCAACAATGAGGTACACAAAACTTGCTCATACATTTTCAACAATGCTTATCAAACAATCCTTTTCACTCCACCTTATGTTTCACACATTCATTCCAATCACTTTAAGACAAAAGATGATTTGCCCATACCTCTTATTTTCTTGATGAAGAATTATCCACAAAACCTATCTTATAACCAACCACCTTTCTATGTGCCACTTTTCAAGGTTAGTTATCAAAATGCTTTCTCAATGAACTCTCTTCTCAAGAGATATTTTATCATATAGAACAATGAAATATCAAAAAAAATTTACACCTTATTTCTCCTAACTTTGCAAACCCAATTGCACCAACAAAGTTGACCAATTACATAAGCAAAACAAATTACATACACCTTATATATCCTAACTTTGTATTAATTCATTCCTAAACTAGAACATCCACTTTTAATTTTTGTCTTAATGTATTAATAAATCAATCAACTTTAATTTCTAACTCAAAAAGGAATCACCTTATAGCTCCTTTTATTGCAAAAAAAAAAATATTTTAAACCATATTATAACTCCCTAGCACATACCTTAGCCACCATAGAACCTTAGGGTAAAATTAAATTTTAACAAAAAAATTATCCGATCTTATTGATAGGCCCTGATGGCCAAAATATTATAATATAAAAATATTATAATATTATATGTTGTGGCTGTTCCACAACGTACCCCAAAATTGGGGACCCACCCTTTTTTGTTTTGATATTTAGCTGTGTTTGTCTTATTGGCATTCTTCCACATCGTTTTTACTGTTGCTACTCACGCAAAATCTTGCATTTTGGGTTGAAATACTTACTCCCCTGTGTTTCCCTGCAAGTTTCTATGCCAGAATGAATAAGTTCAAAGGTGTCGTGAAATCGCGACATGTCGCGAAATCGTGACCCAAAATGCCATAGAGGGTACGGAGGCAAAACACATCACGAAATCATGACATGTCACGAAATCATGACCCAAATCGCAACAGAAGGCAGAAAAACAAAAGCGTCACGAAATCGTGACACGTCACGAAATCGTGACATGTCGTGAAATCGCTGTTCAAGGAGGAGAGAGAAAGGCCAAGTGGGAAATTGTAGCGAAATCGTGACCCAAAATGCAGCAGAAGGCCCGAAGGTAGAATCGTCATGAAATCGTGACCCAAATTGCGATAGAAGGTACGGAGGCCAAGCAGGTCACGAAATCGTGACATGTCACGAAATCACGACACGTCACGAAATCGTGACCCAAAACGCAATGGAAGGCCCGAAGGTAAAATCGTCATGAAATCGTGACCCAAATTGTGATAGAAGGTACGAAGGCCAAACAGGTCGTAAAATCATGACATGTCATGAAATCGTGACACGTCGCGAAATCGTGACCCAAAATGCAGCGGAAGGCCCGAAGGTAAAACCGTCACGAAATCGCGACTCGAGCTGCCATGGAGAGCGCGAAGGTAAAACCGTCACGAAATCGTGACAGGTTTCAAAAGAACAAGAGCCGGGAAGGAGAAAATCAAGCTTGCATGTAATGAACATTAAGATTTGAATTGATAATAGGAAAATTCTAACTTTTGCCTTCATATTTTGTAGGAAGACAGAAAGATGTCGCGAAATCGCGACCTGTCGCATTTTCGTGGCTAGTGGAGGTAGAAGAACGGAGCAAGGGGAAAGTGTCACGATTTCGCGGCACGTCGCGTTTTCGCGACCAAGTGCAGCCAAAGAAGACGAAAGGGCCAACATGTCGCGATATCGTGACGTGTTGTATTTTTACGCCTACCAGCAGGAGAAAGACAAGAAGAAGAAAGTTGTCGCGATATCGCGACATGTCGCGTTTTCGCGACTTGTCATGAAATCGCGGTCAAAAAAGCAAAAAGGAAAGTCAGCGCAAAGTTGTAGCGATATCGCGACACTTTCCAGTGCTTATGCTGTGGGTCCCAGGAAAGCCCGTTTTATGTTTTTAATACTACAGGAAGGCAGATTTCGGCGGATTGTCCCTTTTCTTCATGGGCTTTACATTTTAATAATACAAGAGATAGATTTCGACGGATTGTCCCTCTTATCCGGTACCTATTTCATGGACATTGCATTTTAATATTACAGGGACAGAAAATGGATCTATATTTAAAAAAACACTGCAGAGAGCCAACAGCCTATAAATATCAAGATAGATCTCAAACAAGAGGGGGAAACTGCTGGAACAGAGTTGCAGTGTCGAAGGCGAAAGGCCATTCTGGACCTGATTTTTGGGGTTTTTCTCCCACTTGTTCTGTTTTTGAGAAAGATTAGAAATCTCTGTTAGAGTAAATGATAAATCTTTAATACAGAGATTTTTTTCAAAAATTTGCATCTTGTGGACAAGAAAGAAGGAGATTCATCTTTGCATGCTACGGATTTAATGTCTATTTCTTTTCTTTTTCAGATTTCGAGTTTGTAGATGAAGTTAAATGCAAGTGTGCTTGGTTGCTTCATATGAATGCCCGAATCTGAAATTCATTTTAAAAACCCTAGGAGTTAGCACTTAGTCTATGGGGATTGTGCTGGTTTTGGCAGGTCCAGTAGGCTAGGTTGCATGCATGGAAACCTCGCATCTTCGGTTTTGTCATAACTAGATAGCATCATACTGAATGCACTTCATTTTCAATTTCCTGCATTTGTTTTCAATTTCGTTCTGCATTTTATTGATTCCAAAAATTCTGCATTTTTATTTTTACGACATTAAAATAAAAAAATAAAAACTTCAAAGTCAAAAACAATTTCATCATTGCAGGCTGAAATTTCATTTCCTTTGTTTCATGTTTCATTCACAAGCCTATGATGACATTCCCTTCATGAAAATCCCGATTTCATCGAAGGTGTTCTGTTTTACGGCCTTTTTACAGAATTCCATTTAAAGCTACATCATGGTCATATGAGGGCCAACTCTCATTTGCTTTATTTTGGTTCAATGAACAATCACTAAAGCTTCACGGTAAAATAAACCAACATTGCCCCTTGTTTACAGTTATTTGCAATCACTAAGGTATTCCAAGCATTTTTATCAAGTATCTTTACCTAAATATTATTAATACATACATATGAAATGCTAATATAGCGGAGACCTTGGAGAAGTTGTGTGTTTAACTTCTTTGCAAGAGGGGATTTGGGAACCCAAATCCTAAAGGAGAGTGTATTTTTGCAACTGGGTGAAAATACCACTCAACAGATTGGCGCTAGAAGGAGGGCCTGAACTGGTTTATTACAGTAGGATTTAAATATTATAGGGATTTAAATCTAGAATATTTCATGCCCTATTAATTAGCTCTCTTTTAACAATACAACCCTGTAAGTGTTAAAAGGAGGACATAAAATGCAATGCATTGTTCTAGTTCTTTTTCGATTATCCATGCAGGAATAATGTGTTTCAAATTTATTTATAAAAATATATATATATACTTTTGGTCTGGACTAACGAGGTTGTCTCCATGCAATTACATTCCTTTGATTTTATTGGATACAACTTTCGATTGATGTTACAGGGATTATTCTCTTTGAAATAATTGGTTGTCGGTATTATGCTCTTCACTTGCGCGTAATGCGATCTTGTGAATCAGAAAGCCTATAACCTTAGGAGTATGCTCTTCACTCGCGCATATGCGATCTTGTGAATCAGAAACTAATTTGCTTTTCTTCTTTGATTGTTTCCTTCATCCAGACGTGACTAACAAATGGTTTCTGAAGTTGTTTTTTGAATCTCATTAATGGCTATGACTGCAGGATTTTCATGGTGTTGCAGGTTTTATTGGAGATATTGAGAATTTTTGTCAGATTTGGTGGGGTGTTTCATTTGCAAACTGGATCCACCACATCATATCACAACTAGGTCCAAAACAACTGAGGAAACCGTATTCCAAAGCCTCCCACTCCCTCACAAGAATCTGAGGAATAAAGCCAAGCAAACAGTAATCCCACCAGATATCCTTGTTACAGAAGATCCTTCTGTTGCAAGTGTATCTAGCAGGCTTGCACCAGTGGTGTCAACTACCATTAGTACACCAATTACAAGTACCATTTCCACGGTTCTTGTAGGGTTATCCTCATCAAATTCGAATCAAATGGCCCAACAACAACCAGTTCCATGGTATGGAGCCCATAACATTCCTCTGAATATTGCAGGGGATATTCACGAGATCCCTAAGAATATAGAGATATTTTTACCCAAATACAAACCGGATGGCCTAAGGACCGCCGAAGAACATATTCAGGCCTATAGGGATGTCTTAATAAGATTGCAAGTTGAACATGAGGATGTGGCTTGTAGACTCTTCCCCATGAGCCTAGACCCAGTGGCCTACGAATGGTATATCTGCTTGCCTAATGGTTCCATTACATCATGGACACAAATGGAGAATGCTTTTGTCAACCAATTTAGGTCCCCATTAGATCCCACAATCATATACAATCAATTCATTACATGCAAACATGTTCAAGGTGAGCCAATTCGAACGTTCAATCAGAGATTTCAGAAGTGCTATAATAGAGCAATTCGGCATTTCGCCATCGATCCCATAGTAGCTTTGCAAATATATTTTGGGGCATTGGAGCCTATGACGGCAATGTTCGCAAGGCAAAATCCTCAAGTCAATACACTAGCTCTAGCCTATAACGAAGCCATGACCATTGAACAACAGCTCACACCACAAGGCTATGGGTTGCCCTAGATACCTATGGCAGGACAATATGGTCCATATGGTCAGGCTCCTATGATGAATCAAATCATGGCACCTCAAATTCCAGGCATGAATGCCTTAATTTATCAGCAGCCATGTTCATCAACACCCGCTTACGCACCCAATCCAATTCAACCAATCGCACCCATTCTCCCCATTCCTTCATTCTTGCAAAATGGTCAGTAGACTATGCAAGGAATTAATCCAATGAATCCTCAAGTTACATTTCCTTTCTCGAATCTAGTTTCGATTCAAAGTATCAATCCATACGCAAATCAAATCGCTCAAAATCCAGCTCAAATGGTAAGTCAAGTGAACCTTGTTGGAGATGGCAATAACACATCGAGTACAAAAGAGATTTATTCGAAGGTGGAAGAACTCAAAAACATGGTTCGCAAATTGAGTAATGAGTCGGTTCAAAAATAGAAGTATGAATCCCATGCCCCTCACCCAAATCAAAATTTCAACAATAGAGGGCGACATTGGAATACTAAACCAAACAATGGGAGCGTGCCTTCTCCTATTGCTAATCAGGTGGATACCCCTGTCGGACCAAGTCATTCTAATTCCATTCTTAATATTTCTGATTTTGCATGGGAAAAGGGATGTAGACTGCATAACACAAAGGAGCACAACGAAAGAGGTTGCCCTGAAATTGCCAGGTATACCCATTGTCTCCAAGCTCAAGTCGATGATCTGGAACTTGTGCCAAATGAGGGTCCACCCCAACATCAACAAGGAGGTGATGACATTCTGGTGGTGGAAACTCTATACCGTCAAGAAAGTGAGGATGAAGGAGAAGAAGATGAAGTCTTGGAACAAGAAGTACAAGCTTTTAGAGAATTTAGAAAGGGGAACCATGGATATCATTTGAGGAGTAAGTTTAAAACCCCTAATACATCCTCAACTCCACCGAGCAACTCTATCATTCCTCCTGATACTAAGGCGGATAATAATCCTCCTCCTCCACCTGGAATAGAAACGTCTAAGGACGTGCAAAAAATATTGAAACCGGAGAAGTCAACTTATGACATAGTGGAAGATTTGAGGAAGTCCAAATCTAGCCTGTCACTTTTAGAGGCGGCTAGGTTGCCTGGCCAAAAGGAAGCGTTGATAAAGGCTTTGGACTCACCCGGTCAAATGCGAGAAGGAAAGGAAGTTGAAACCCACATGGTCTTACGAAAAGAAAGACGGGATGTCCCTCCTTTTTTATTAACTCTGAGAATTGCTGGCAAAAATTTGCACAATTGTTTGGTGGATACCGGGGCCACAAGTAACCTCATGCCTTCAAAAATTTGCCAAATGCTAGGCCTAAAGCCTATTGCCGCTAAATGCAAGGTTTTGCAGTTGGATCGATCCGAGGTAAACGTGGTAGGGACCCTTTACGATGTTAAAATCCAACTCAATTCTGAACCTAGGGTCCAGCAAGTGATTGACATTTTGGTGGTCAATATCCCAAGTCGATATGGAATGCTCCTTGTGAGGGATTGGATGAAGAGTCTGAATGGTTATTTCTCCATGGATTGCTCACACATATGGCTACCCTGGAGAGGGATTGCTAATCAAATTAGAGTGGAAAATGAGCCAAGGCTTAAGGAAATAATCACAGAATACAACAAACCCAATGAGGTTCAATTTTCTGAACCCGAGTTAGGAACCTATGCTTTCGAAGTTGAAAGGGTTACCGAAGAACCTCAAAAGGAGACATTTTCTTGTAGCTCTTCTGAAGAGGATAATCTCGTATGGTTACTTAAGTTTGATGGGTCTAAGTCAAGACAAGGGGCAGGAGCTGGAGTTGAACTCATGTGTCCAGGAAGTAAACCATCGTTGGCTGCCTATAGATTGCAATTCCCTTGCACTAACAACGTGGTAGAATATGAAGCTCTTATCTTTGGATTACAACTGGCTTTGAGCAAGAAGGTTAAGTGCTTGAAAGTATTGGGAGATTCGGAGTTGGTGGTTAAACAAGTTAAAGGACAATACACTTGCCGCGATAAGAGATTGAGCCTTTATAGAACTAGGGTGAGAGATCTCATTGAAGAGTTCGAGGCCTTTAACATATCCCTCATTTCTAGGAAAGGAAACCGCACAGCTGATTCTCTTGCAGTTGCTACGGGCATGCTAAACCCTGTTGACATAAAAAAATGCAAGAAGTTTTCCATTGAGTTGGTCCCTTGCCCATCGATACCTGATAACGTCAAAAACTTTCAAGTTTTCGAGAATGATAGAGACGTATTTAAATTTGTCACCAATTCAGGTGTTTTTGAGGACCAAGTAATTGACGAAGATCAAAGACGGCAAGAAGAAACAGAAGGAGAAAGGGAAGCTGCATTCCAATCCAACAGAATACCCAAGAACACTGTTTCATTTGAAAAAATGTTTGATGTAGGATATAAACCTAGAAAAGGAGAAAAGGTTCCACCTCCTAAGGATGCTTGTGACCTAATCAACATAGGAAGTGCAGACTATCCACGTCAAGTATACATTGCAAAGGCATGTACAGCCGATGAGAGGGAAAATATAACACGTACATTAAAACACTACGTGGATTGCATTGCTTGGAGTTACAATGAGTTGAAGACATATGATCAAGACATCATTATGCACACCATTCCTCTAAAACCAGATTCTAAACCTTTCAGACAGAAACAACGACCTGTCAACCCGTTACTTGAGCCCTTGATAGAGAAAGAGGTTAAATGATTGTTGGACGCAAAGATAATCTTTCCCGTTAGGCACTCAACGTGGGTCGCTAATCTTGTTCCGGTAAGAAAGAAGAATGGAGAAATAAGGTTGTGCATAGATTTTAGAAATCTCAACAAAGCCTCACAAAAGGATAATTACCCCCTGCCGTCAATTGATGAAATCCTGCAAATGGTCAACGGGTCGAAAATGATGTCTTTTCTCGATGGGTATTCGGGATACAATCAGATCCTTATTCATCCTCAAGATAGAATGAAGACGGCCTTCACAACCAAGTGGGGGACATTTGCGTATAGAAGAATGCCTTTCGGGCTATTAAACGCAGGCGCAACATTTCAACGTGCCATGGATTATGCCTTTAAAGGACTCATAGGTAAGTGCATCATTGTGTATGTGGATGACATTCCTGTGTTCTCAAAGAAAAGAGAAGATCACGTGAAAGATCTGAGGAAAGTGCTCCAAAGATGTAGAGAACATGGAATTTCTTTAAATCCAAAAAAATGCATCTTTGGAGTGACAGAAGGAAGATTGTTGGGCCATATCATTTCAAAGGAAGGTATATCTATCGATCCTGAAAGAATAAAAGCAATCCAAAGCTTGCCCCTCCCAGGTAGCAAAAAGGAATTGAGATCCTTCTTCGGGCAAGTCAATTTTGTGAGGAAATTCATTTCTAGCTTTGCTGAGATGGCTAAACCACTGAATGAGATGCTCAAAAAGGATGTGGAGGTCAGATGGAATGAGGAAAGTAGGGTTGCCTTTCAGAGCATCAAAGATGCTATTTCTAGAGCCCCTGTCCTTATAAGCCCAGATTATTCAAAGCCTTTCTTCATTTATGCTTTCGCATCTGAGCACTCTTTGGCGAGTGTCTTGACCCAGAAAGGCGAAGATAACACCAAAAATCCCATAGCTTTTCTAAGTGCTCCTTTGAAGGATGCTCAGTTGAGGTATTCCATCCTCGATAAGCAAATGTATGCGCTGTTCAAAACAGTAAAAAAATTCAGACACTACATTGTGCGCAGTAGGGTCTTTGCCATTTTGCCTGACCCTGCTGTCAAAGCCATGTTTGTGCAGAACGAGCTAGGGGAAAGAAGAGGTAAATGGATTGCTACCATCCAAGAATTTGATCTAGAAATTCAATCCATGAAGCTAGTCCATGGACAAGGACTGGTGAAAACAATTGCTGAGAATAATCCCCAAGTCACATGCCAGTATTCAAATGCAGAACACATCTCCAAAGACGACTGGTATGTTGATATCGTGTATTTCATGCTAAACGGTAAGTGTCCATCATATCTTAATCCTACTCAGAGAAGAGCCCTGAGACTTAAATATGCCAATTACCTCATTAGGTCCGGTGTTCTTTACAAGAAAAATCATGAGGGAATCTACCTACGTTGCTTAAGTCAAGAAGAAGCTCCCAAGATTTTGCAAGAATTTCATGGTAAATACGGGACTGGCCATGGTTCGGCAAACGCAACAGCACATCAAATCTTAAGAGCAGGATATTATTGGCCTCGCATTTTTAAAGATACCCATGCACACGTGCGATCTTGCCATATTTGTCAAGTGGCTGCAAATAGAGAAAGGAATGCCGCTATGCCTTTACAACCTGTAGTAGAGATGAGACCATTCGTGCAATGGGGATTAGACTTCATTGGGGTTATTAACCCAAATTCTTTAGGGTCTCATAAATTCATACTCACGGCTATAGATTACTGCACTAAGTGGACAGAAGCAATACCTACAAAATATTCCACCACGGATGTGGTAATAAAATTCCTCGAAGATCACATCGTGACAAGATTTGGAATGCCCGATTCTATTGTAAGTGACAATGGTAAGGCTTTTGTTTCCACTCAATTTGCAAATTGGGCTTATGATAATAAGGTAAATTTAAAATTTTCATCTAATTATTACCCCCAAGGCAATGGTCTGGCAGAATCTTCAAATAAAAATTTGTTAACCATCATTAAAAAGTTGTTGGAAAAGAACCCTCGGGATTGGCACAACCAATTAAAATTTGCCCTCTGGGCAGATAGGACTAGAGAGAAAGAATCAATAGGGAATACACCTTATCATCTAGTTTACGGGCAAGATCCAATTTTTCCTGCTAATTTGAAGCTTCAAACCCTTCGTTTCACACAAGAATACCTTGGGACTGATAATCATATAGAGGCTAGATTGAGTCATCTAATGCATCTCGATGAAAAAAGAGATGAGGCCATGCTCCACATGAGCAAACATCAAGATGTGGTCAAAATATGGTTTGATAGAAGAGCCAAAATTAAATCCTTTAGGATCTCTGACTTGGTTTTATTATGGGATAAAAAACATGAGGATAAAGGGGAACACAAAAAGTTTGATTGTCTGTGGTTGGGCCCTTATCAAATTTCTGAAATCCTAGGAGAAAATACTTTCAGACTCAAAACCTTGGATGGGAAAGATTTGATGTTACCGGTTAATGGGCAGGTTCTAAAGCATTATTTTAGCCCTTAAGCCATATGAGATTTGTATCATATTGTACATTAGTTTATAATTCCTGGTTTTTTGTGTGTGTTCAAGTTTTGTTTTCGGGATTGTTTTTAGGTTTGGTTTTAAGTTTTGTGTGTTGGTCCTTTGGACACTTTTGGTTTTTCTTTATAAAAAATAAAAAAATAAATAAATAAATAAAAATAATAATAAAGCAAGTCGTCAGCTTATGTCCTTATGAATGTTGATTGAGCCTAGGAGAATATGAAGTATTGGAATTATATTGCAGAGAGCTCCACAGATTTCACAAACTCATTAAAGTAGCATCGTTTGAAATTTATGATGCATGAAGTTGTTAGTTTGTCTTGACAAAGTATGACAAAATAGGTGGTAGGCTCCATCCACATTTCAAGAAAGCAATGCATCCATCCATATCGTGCATTACATTCCACATTGCATATGCATTTCCATTATCTCAGTTACATTTCGAGCACATTCATTGAAAAGGTGTCAAATCCTCTTAGGGTCATTATATAACAAATACTAAAAGGACCCTAAGGCTGGGAACTGGTGGCCCGAACTATCTTGAACCGAGCACGATCTACACATATTAAAGAAGATCTTGAACAAAATGGTTAGAACCTCACTTGGAAGAATAGGTAAGGCGAAAAGAATACTTCATGTCTATCCCATCATGCAACATAATTTTTTAACAGTGGTTTTTACCACTCCCCTAAAGTTTAAAGCCCAAAATCGAAGTAGTAAGGATAGGGTTTAATTCTCATCTCGCTTAGGTTGAGAATTCGACTCCCCAAAGCTTCTGTTTTTCTTTCATCATCAATATTGGATTGGAAGGATCGTACTACGTGTCCCTGGCAAGGATGGGTAGTCATCCCCAAGATCCAAGAAAATCAAAAGTAAAGCCCAATCATGAATTATGGGGTTAATCTCTATCGGGGCTATAGACGCCTGTCTGGCAGTGGAGTATGCTCAAGCGTGGCAACATGTCTTGCCTAAAAGCAAGACCACTGACTGCTCAAAAGGATAGACTAGCCTAACTGTTTCGTCCATAGCAGGTTAAATCATTTTGTTCAAGATAAGGTAATAAACTCCAGATCAGAGTAGTAAGGGTAGGATTAAATTCCCATCTCCTTAAGGGTGGGAATCCTTTTCCCCCAAAGCTCTGATTTCACTTACACTTGCACATGGGTTCAAGATGGTAGTGGCACATGACCAGCTTTGGGATCTGATAAATTAATTCAGTGTCTATAGTTTTGATCTTGGGAGGGTTTGACAGTTTTTTATATGTTTGTTCATGGTACTAGACAGTTGTCATATTTGTCATGCATTAAAATCTGAACAAATCATTCATAGCCCCGCATATGCATTCAGGTAAAACTGACAGTGGAAAGCTAAATGAGTTTCAAACGATAAGGAATGAATCACTACACACACACATTGAGCTGATGCTGAGTAATTCTAATCCTTCATGTTTTTCTCGTCTAGTTTCATTCTTTGGATATGGGCTGACGCTAGTATTAAAATTTTGAAGGTTTTCAGGTTTGGGTTCTTACCGAAATGCTCAGGAGCATTTCCCAGCAGAGTCGCCATTTGTTGTGGTTGTTCCACAACGTACCCCAAAATTGGGGACCCACCCTTCTTGTTTTTGATATTTAGCTGTGTTCATTCTACCACATCATTTTTACTGTTGCTACTCACGCAAAATCTTGCATTTTGGGTTGAAATACTTACTCCCCTATGTTTCCCTACGAGTTTCTGTGCCAGAATGAATAAGTTCAAAGGTGTCGCGAAATCATGACCCAAAAGTGCCATAGAGGGTACGGAGGCAAAACACGTCACGAAATCGTGACATGTCACGAAATCGCGACCCAAATCACAACAGAAGGCAGAAAAACAAAAAGCATCGCGAAATCGTGACACGTCGTGAAATCGCGACATGTCACAAAATCGCTGTTCAAGGAGGAGAGAGAAAGGCCAAGTGGGAAATTGTAGCGAAATCATGACCCAAAATGCAGCAGAAGGCCCAAAGGTAGAATCATCACGAAATCGTGACCCAAATTGTGATAGAAGGTATGGAGGCCAAGCAGGTCAAGAAATCTTGACATGTCACGAAATCGCGACATGTCGCAAAATCGCGACCCAAAACGCAACAGAAGGCCCGAAGGTAAAATCGTCATGAAATCACGACCCAAATTACGATAGAAGGGACGGAGGCCAAACAAGTCATGAAATCGTGACATGTCGCAAAATCATGACAAGTCACGATATCGTGACCCAAAATGCAGCGAAAGGCCCGAAGGTAAAACCGTCACGAAATCGCGACTACTGCCATGGAGAGCGAAGGTAAAACTATCGCGAAATCGTGACGGGTTTCAGAAGAGCAAGAGCCGGGAAGGAGAAAATCAAGCTAACATGTAATGAACATTAAGATTTGAAGTGATAATAGGAAAATTCTAACTTTTGCCTTCATCTTTTGCAGGAAGACAGAAAGATGTCGCGAAATCGCGACCTATCGCATTTTCGCGACTAGTGGAGGCAGAAGAGCGGAGCAAGGGGAAAGTGTCGCGATTTCGTGGCACGTCATGTTTTCGCGACCAAGTGCAGCCAAAGAAGACGAAAGTGCCAACATGTCGCGATATCGCGACATGTTGTATTTTTGCGCCTACCAGCAGGAGAAAAGACAAGAAGAAGAAAGTTGTCGCGATATCGCGACATGTCACGTTTTCGCGACTTGTCATGAAATCGCGGTCAAAATAGCAAAAGGAAAGTCAGCGCAAAGTTGTAGCGATATCGCGACACTTTCCAGTGCTTATGTTGTGGGTCCCAGGAAAGTCCGTTTTACTTTTTTAATACTGCAGGAAGGCAGATTTCGGCGGATTGTCCCTCTCCTCCAGTACCTGCTTTATGGGTTTCTCATTTTAATAATACAAGAGACAGATTTTGGCGGATTGTCCCTCTTATCCGATACCTGTTTCATGGACATTGCATTTTAATATTACAGGGACAAAAAATGGATCTATATTTAAAAAAAAACACTGCAGAGAGCCAACAACCTATAAATATCAAGATACATCTCAAACAAGAGGGGGGAAACTGCTGGAATAGAGTTGCAGTGTCGAAGGCGGAAAGCCATTCTGGACCTGATTTTTTGGGGTTTTTCTCCCACTTGTTCTGTTTTTGTGAGAAAGATTAGAAATCTCTGTTAGAGTAAATGATAAATCTTTAATACAGAGACTGTTTTCAGAAATTTGCATCTTGTGGACAAGAAAGAAGGAGATTCATCTTTGCATGCTACGGATTTAATGTCTATTTCTTTTCTGTTTCAGATTTCGAGTTTGTAGATGAAGTTAAATGCAAGCGTGCTTGGTTGCTTCATATGAATGCCCAAATCTGAAATTCATTTTAAAAACCCTAGGAGTTAGCACTTAGTCTATGGGGATTGTGCTGGTTTTGGCAGGTCCAGTAGGTTAGGTTGCATGCATGGAAACCTCGCATCTTCGGTTTTGTCGTAACTAGATAGCATCATACTGAATGCACTTCATTTTCAATTTCTTGCATTTGTTTCGATTACTTTCTGCATTTTATTGATTCCAGAAATTCTGCATTTTTATTTTTACAGACATTAAAATAAAGAAAATAAAAACTTCAAAGTCAAAAAAGCAGCTTTATCATTGTAGGCTGAAGGTTCATTTCCCTTGTTTCATGTTTCATTCACAAGCCTATGATGACATTCCCTTCATGAAAATCCCGATTTCATCGAAGGAGTCGTGTTTTACGGCCTTTTCACAAAGTTCCATTTAAAGCTACATCGTGGTCATATGAGGGCCAACTCTCATTTGCTTTATTTTGGTTCAATGAACAATCACTAAAGCTTCACGGTAAAATAAACCAACATTGCCCCTTGTTTATAGTTATTTGCAATCACTAAGGTATTCCAAGCATTTATATCAAGTATCTTTACCTAAAGATTATTAATACATACATATGAAATGCTAATATAGCGGAGACCTTGGAGAAGTTGTGTGTTTAACTTCTTTGCAAGAGGGGATTTGGAAACCCAAATCCTAAAGGAGAGTGTATTTTTGCAACTGGGTGAAAATACCACTCAACATTATCCTTTTTCACTTGCCTTCTTGCACATAGCCTTAAACTTTAGTCTTCAAGTTTCCTTCAAACATGTTATTTATTACCTTAGAATCCATGGTCCTAAGTGCTTCAGAGATAACCTTACCTTGCTTTCGTGGTACATTAATTATAGGACATCAAACCTTTTGACATTAATTCCATAAAAAAACCTCTTGATATCAATGACAAAAAAACATGCTCAAATTTCCAACAATATCCCCTTTTGTCATTGATGGCAACACCCCTTTTTTTAACCAATCCTTTTTCTTTTTTTCAAAATGGCTTCCCCTAACTGAATGCTCTCCCCCCAACTCACATTTCTCCCCCTTTGACATCAATGGCAAAGGGACTCCTTTGGGGCTAAAGGTAAGACTCTTAGCTCATACCCCTCTCCACCTCCTCTTCTTGAGGTGATTAATTTTGGGGTGGGATTAAAATGACTTCCAACATACAATGCTCTTTTTATTTGTCCACCTTATTTATCAAATGATTCTTTTGATTCTTTTGAATATCCCTATTCTTACTTATCTCTGGAAATTTTCTTTTGCACCATTTGGACATATGCCTAACATTATTGCACTTATAAAACTTAGTGTTGTGGTTCCTAGAAGGTACAAATGTCTTGAAGTTCCTCCCGGTTAAGCCATACCCATTCCTATCATGAACCCTACAATCAATTGCTTTATGACCAAAATGATTACAAGAGTAACAATATCCTTGAAAGAGATGCCCATTTTTGAAATTTATCTTAGTGAAATCTCTATTTTTCTTCTTTCCATGTGTCCTACATTGCATGGCCTTATGACCAAATATGTTACATGAGAAGCAACATCCTTTGAATAAATATTGCCTTGGACCCATTGGTCTCTTAGTCCTTTCTTTCTTGTGATGTTCCATGTTCCTTATTTGTGCATTGTTTCCTATCTTGGTGAAACTTCTAATTTTCAACTTATTCTCATAATTTTCCATTTCTCCTTCACTTTATTCTTCTGAAGCTTCTTCTTCTTTGGAGCTTGAGCTTGACTCCTCTTCTTGATTTCCTTGTCCTTATTCAAAACCAAGTCCTATTCTATTTGATGAAGATCTTTGTGCATTGATAATCTTATCCAAGGTCTTTGAGCTTTTCCCAAACCTGTGTAGCTTATATTTAGACTCTTTCACTTCCTTTCTTAGTGAACCAACCTCATGCTCTAGTATTTCACATTTTGATATTTTTACCTCTAACTTTTCTTTAAATCTCCTTGTCTTGGCTATTGAGTTTGTTAGATCTTGTATAAGCTTTCCTTTTTCTTCATCACATTCTTGAAATTGAGCCTTGAGTCTCGAATTCTATTTTCTAACCTTTCTTAATTCCTTAATAGCAGAAATAAGATCAGATTCTATATGTACTACTCCTTCCTCTTCATTTTTTATTCTTCCTCTACTTATTTGTCTTCAAGAGCAACTTCATACTTTTCAGATTTATCTTCAATAGGAGCACTTCCTTCTTCCTCTATTGCCAAGAAAATAATTTCTTCTTATTCATTATCTGAGGATATTCCATCACTCTCACTTGAACCCTTGCCTATCTTATCTACATAGAAATGCTTATTATACCTTTGGAAAAACTTCTTTCCATGCTTGATTTGTGTATCCTTTTTTTCTTTTCATACTTGGATTTTCCTCCTTCCTTGCTCTTATGATCTTGTTTCTCTTCACTACTACTACTTTCGACTTCTATACAATTAGATGCATAATGACCATATTTACCACAATTGAAACACTTTACTATTTTCATACCTTTGTTCTTTCCTGACTCCTTATTTCTTCTACCATAGTTAGCTTCCTCATCATTGGTTCACACATCACTTGAAACAAGTTTCTTATCCTTTTATTTATTTGTTGTTTTGAAAGTTACCTCTTTCTTTGGGATAGGATCCTTTACTAATATCATATCGTAAGCTATGAGTGTCCCCTGTAACTCATCCAAATTCAGATTTTCAATATATCTTATTTCTTCTATGTGTGAAACCTTTCCATCATACCTCATAGAAAGTGACCTTAGAACATTTTTACAAACATCGAATTCTTCAACTTTAAACCCAAGTCCTTACATGGAGTTGACAACCTAATACACATGAAGTAAGTATGTAGCAATATCTTCCCCATCCTTCATCTTCAAGTCTTCAAATGTTTTCTTGTGATTTTGCAACTTTACCATCTTGACCTTTTTATCTCCCTCATATGCTTTCTTCAACTTTTCCCAAATCTCTTTTGTTGGTGTGCAATGCAAAATTTTTCATAATTTGCTTCACGTAATCCACCCAAAATTGCATTCATTACTTTTGCATTATACAGATTTAGGATCTTACCATATTTATTTGTAGGAGGACTAGCTGGAGGTGTGTATCCATCCTCAACTACTTGTCATATCTCATATCCTTGTGTCATCAGGTAAGTCTTCATTCTTACACTCCATAAGGTATAATTGTTCCCATAAAATAATGGTACCTTATTTGCTGATGATCCACTCTGATATATCATTTGTGTTCTCGTACACTCTTCCTTCAGGCTTCTAAACATTTTTGAAGGAACCCACTCTAATACCAATTGAAGAACACAAACTTATATTGAGAGGGAGGGTGAACATTATAAGACCAACTTTTGCTTTTCTTTCCTAAACAATATTATCCAATATTATAAATGGTAATATCAACAACAGTAATCAAAGCAATGCACAAATCACCACACACAATAGAGACACCAATTTAACATGGTTCATCCAATGTGGGATACTCCATGGAGAAAATATTTCCACTAAAATTTTCTTAATAAATATCTTGGGAATCACTTCCCTATTACAATGTTTATGTACCTCTATCCAAAGGAGATACCAATCCCCTAATTCTATGATTTGTGGATCACTCTCCATAGGATAACTATTTCCCCTTTTCTCTAGTTCATGGAACTTGATCCAGGAGAACTCTTTCTCCTCAAATGGTTCATGGATATCTCTCCATAGAAGAAATTTATCTTCCCAACTATTTCACGGATCACACTCCATAGGAAAAATATTTCTCCTTGCTCTGGTTCATGGATTTCTATCCATAGGAGAACTATTTTCCCTCTACTCTAGCTAGTGATCTTCTAGAAGACTTCTACCCACACTGATTTGGCTTATGGATCTCTCTCCAATGAAGACCTCTATCCTCACTATCTTGGATAATGGATCTATATCCACTAGAGACTACTGTCCTCTACTTTGTCACCTCAAAAGATTGCTTTTAAATCTACTCAATATTTGTCTCAAATATGCACTAAAATTTATCCTCAATCTAGCAAAAATATACTCCAAATCTATCTCAAGTCTAGCACAAATCTACTTGCAAATCTACACTAACCTCTATCTCAAATATGCATCAAGCCTTAACATAAAACTTGAACAAATAAATAATAAAAATATGCTCTTAATATTATTCCAAATATTCACAAAAATTGCTCAAATATGCCTTCAAGCTTTCTCAAAGGCTTGCTCTAATATACCTTCAGGCCTTCTCAAAGACTTGCTCAACTTTACCTTCAAGTCTACTCATAGAATTGCTTAACTCTATCTTTAAGACCTCTTAGGAGCTTGCTCAATTCTGTCCTCAATCCTCCTCAAAGACTTTCACAAATCTATCCTCAAGATTTCACAAAAGCTTGTTAAACTCTGTCCTCAAGCTTCCACAAAAGCTCACTCAACTCTGTCCTCAAGTCTCCTCAAAGACATAATCAAATATGTCCTCAAGATTTCACAAATATTGCTCAACTCTATACTCAAGATTTCACAAAATCTCGCTTAACTTTGTACTTAAGATTTCACAAAAGCCTACTCAAATTTATCCTTAAGCTTTCACAAAATATCGCTCAAATCTATCCTTAAGCTTTCACAAAATCTTACTCACCTTAAGCTTTCACAAAATCTTACTCAACTCTGCCCTTAAGCTTTCACAAAAGCTTACTCAACTTTATCCTTAAGATTTCACAAAAGCTTACTCAAATTTGTCCTTAAGTCCCCTCAAGGACTTGCTCAAAATTTTTTCAAATAATTTCAAATCTTGCATACAAAACACCACTCAACTCTCTTTCAGAAAAACTCTCTTCAAACAAATTCTACTTGCCAATATTCTTCTCAAAATAAATCACTCAAAAATTTTTACAAAGATAATTAATTTGTTTTGCAATCCTAGCACAAATGGTTCTCACTCTTTATCTCAAAACTTCCCAAAACTCATTCAACAATAACAACCTAGATTGTTCTCAAAAATCTATCTTAAATATTTCCAAAACCATTCAACAATGAGGTACACAAAACTTGCTCATACATTTCCAACAATGCTTATCAAACAATCCTTTTCACTCCACCTTATGTTTCACACACTCATTCCAATAAATTTAAGACAAAATATGATTTTCCCATACCTCTTATTTTCTTTATGAAGAATTATCCATAAAATTTGTCTTATAACCAACCACCTTTCTATGTGCCACTTTTCAAGATTAGTTATCAAAAATGCTTTCTCAATGAACTCTCTTCTCAAAAGATATTTTATCATACAAAATAATGAAATATCAAATCACTTTTACACCTTATTTTTCCTAACTTTGCAAACCCAATTTCATCAACAAAGTTGACCAATTACATAAGAAAAATAAATCACATACACCTTATATCTCCTAACTTTGTATTAGTGCATTATCAAACTAAAAACTCCACTTTTGATTTTTATCTTAATGCATTAATAAAGCAATCAACCTTAATTTCTAACTAAAAAATAAATCACTTTATACCTCCTTTTAATGTAAAAAAAATTATTTTAAACCAGCTTATAACTCCCTAGCACATACCTTAGCCACCATAGAATCTTAGGGCAAAATTAATTTTTAACCAAAAATTAATCCCCTTGCTGCCTACCGCCTGCCACTTGTCGTCGGGAGTCAAACCCGTGGTGCCTGCTAGCCATGTGCCTTAGCATTGGAAAGGCTATCATGTGGGCTAGCCAAGACACATGGTTATAAAACACACAATATCCCTCTTAATGTTTACTATTGACAATAAAACAAAAACACGCACCGCTTTCAAAAACCTCCTCCACACAAACCGAATGCATGAACTTTCCCTTGACACACTGCGTAAGCTTCAATTGCCACATTGTATACTACAGTGGATGAGTGGGGACACACCCCTCTTCCCTTTGACCACCTACTTCCACAAGCAAAGAACCACATGTTATATCTTCTCCGTTCTGTTTCGCACGAGCTATTGGATTATTCAGAGGCTCTTCGAATTTCTTCGAAAAAACTTAGGCTAAACTTTAGCCTTATTTATATATTTTCCTTCCTTTATTTTTGATGTCGGCGCATATGCATTTAACCTTTGGCACTTCAAAATTAATATTATTTTATTAATATTTAATTTTAGGTTAAATATTAATTAATTAATTATTTGACCTTATGATTAAATTTAATTAATAAAATAATATAATTAATACTTTGATAAACCATTTTTCAATGCATTATCCAATCTTCTTGATAGGCCTTGATGGCCAAAATATTATAATATAAAAATATTATAATATTATCCTTTTTCACTTGTCTTCTTGCACATAGCCTTACATTTTAGTCTTCAAGTTTCCTTCAAACCTATTATTTATTACCTCATAACCCATGGTCCTAAGTGCTTTGGAGATAACCTTGCCTTGCTTTCATAGCACATTAATTATAGGACATGAAACCTTTTGACTTTATTTCCATCAACAAATCTCTTGACATCAATGACAACAAAACATGCTCAAATTTCCAACAAAATGTACCACCTTTGATACATAACTAGATTAGGAGTTTACTTTAGAGTAAAGTTAGTTAGTTAGTTACTACAAGTATTGTTATCAATGCACAAATGTCAATGTGCAAGTTATAAATATAAAAGGAGTCCACTTGTACATCATGTAGATAGGTAGAGTAAGGGCCAAGGAATCTATATTCCTATATAAAGGCCTAGTAGTAGTAGTAGTAGTAGTAGTAGTAGTAGAAGTAGTAGTAAATATAAAGAGTGTGTGATATAGTTTGGTACAATGTAGTCCTTTCATATCTGTTCATAGAGTGTTCATGTTCTCAATTATATAAAATTGTATTATTTTTATCATTTTTATTAATGACATATTTTTGAGTTATTTGCATATGTTCATCTCATTATTTTCTTGCATATTATTGTGCCATTAGTTTATAGTCATCTCATATTAGTTATATTTCATCTTGTGGTTGTATTTCTTGTACTACCATTCCATAAAAAAACTAACGAAAAGAAAGCACCTAAAATATTCTTTATAAACCCTACAAAGGAAGGAAGCACCCAGGATAGAAGTAACACTCATATTGAAGTGTTGAAGGTATCCTTCAAAGGTTGAAGACACATAATTAATGCACATCATTCAAAGGAAAAACATTTAATGCTCACAAACTAATGCTTATAAAAAACGTAACCTCCATTTGCCACCTACACACCTAAGTAATGTACATGCGACATGGCAAGTGTTTCAAGAAGGGACAAAGGATATTAAAGAGCCCAAGTTGAAGAAGAGTGCATATATTTCAAGCACGTATATTATGCATTGAGAGTGAGGTCAAAGTGCATTTAAGAAGGAGGAGAAAGATTCATAAGGCATCCATGAACAATAAATGCTCTTTGTCATACATAGAAGACTAGCATTACAACACCAAATATTGGATTGAAGAGTCAAACCAGAAGCCAATCAACATACACATTTAATATTTCAAGGAAGGTAAAAATTTACATGATTTAATATTTTATTTCCTTAATTATAAGGAGTTATAAGGTGCTTAATATAGATACCCTTGCCTCTTGGGTCTTACCCGAAAGTGGCATCCCTTTTGGGATGTTTTCCACAAATTAAAAAAAAAAAGGTGCTTAATATAAGGTTGAAGTTTATTTATTATTGCAATGAAGAAGTAAGCAAATACCAAACTTAGAGAGTTAGAAGGAAATTAAAGCAAAGGGAATATATCTTAAAATATATTACAAATTTCATGATATTTAAACATTAAAATATTTACAAATAATTAATTAGGATATATAAGGTTTTCAACATTGGAAAATAGAAATACTAGTTTGCAAATATTAATACTTTCTAAATTTCTAAGTTAGGGAGATATAAGGAATACTACATCAAACTTTATTTTTTTGGAAATTAGAAAATTGAACCATTGAAAATTGAAGGATTAAAGAAGCAAAACCATTAATTGCTTGAAATTTAGAAACTGCATTTTATATTAATCTCATACATTAATCCAAATAAAATTTATCGAAGAAAAAGAACCTTATTAAAACTTGGAGGTGCATCATCACTTATCTTTAGCTTTATACTTACTGATTATTAGAGGGGAATAAGGTAATACATTAAAGTTTAAAATTAGAGAGATAAAAGGAATTCAACTCAAACTAAGAAAGCTAAACATACTATCAAGTTCATAGTACATTCAAACACTTGCAAGATAGAAGACATCTTCATATTAGAAATTTTGAAAACTTCACAACCATGGAGCTTTGGTATATAGATTCAGGAGCAAGCAAACACATGACTGGAATCAAATAATTGTTTTATTATCTAAAAATGAAAAATGAGAAACGTATTAATATAGAAGATAATAAAACTTAAGAAGTAAAGGGGATAGGAAATATTTCAGTTGATCTAGTAAATTGAAAAGGGGTAATTAAAAATGTTTTATATCTCTCAAGATTGACTACTAATATTCTTTAAGTTTCTTAACTCATGGATCAAAATATGACTATATAGAGTTCAAAGTTTCCAATAGAAGAAAATAGTGTGATATTATTAAACAAGAGAAAAAGGTAGCACCACATACCTATAAAAATGGTCTATTTGCTCTGGACAATACTACACATTCAACCTTTTCAGTTAAGTCTTCATATCTATGGCATAAACGTCTAGGAAATACTAGTATATATTATTTGAATAAAATTCTCAAATATCAAATGGTTGAAGGAATACCAAATCTATCCCTAGAATTTACTATCTCTCTAGAATGTTTAGCAGGAAAACAACATAGAATTTCTTTTAAACTTTGTCAATACAGGACTCAACAACCATTAGAATTAATATATACAAATTTATGTGGCCCAATGAATATTACTAGTATTGGAGGACATAATTATTTTTAATTATTTTTTGATAATCACACCAGAAAAAATGTGGATATACTTCATGAAACATAAATCAGAAGCATTTAGTTGTTTTAAACAATTCTACCTTCAAGTAGAGAAATAATCGGGAAAGACTATCAAAGCTCTTTGTTCATATAAAGAAGGTGAAATTGTATCAAAATAATTTGATTCTTTTCTAGGAGATAATTAAATTAAAATACAACTCACTACAACATATTATCCACAACATAACAAAATTACAGAAATAAGAAATAGATATATAATGGAAATTGTTAGGTGTATATTAAAAGAAGCTCATCTCGATCATCAATATTGGGTAGAAGCAATTAAAATAGTAGTATACTTACAAAATAGATTACCTACAAGAATACTTAGACATGTTACACCAAAATAAGTATAGTCGGGACAAAAACCAAATATAGAAAAACTAAGAATTTTCAAATGCAAAGCTTATATGCATATTCCAAAACAAAAAAGGATAAAATTAGATTATAAAATTATGGTAGAAATATTTGTTGGCTATGATGATGAATCTATAGGTTACAAAAAATAGATCCACATACAAAAAAGGTATACATAAGCAAAGATGTAGTTTTTGATGAGAAAGTCAAGATAGATACCAAAAAACAAAATACTAATACAAATGTTTTTATAAATTTCTTAGAGAAATATGTAGCAAGTGAAGAAACATAGTTTTGAGTAGTAATTTTGCCCAATTGAAAAACCACACTCACAATTAGGATTTTGATTAGAAAACTCTTTCTTGTAAAGGGAATTTTTCCTAAGGTTCCTTTTACTTAATGTGTGCTTGTATGATTGTAAAAATATGTAAAATAAGTGCTAAAGTACCTTAATGATTACAAGCAACTGTTAACAATGGGCCTGTGTTGGTATTACTTTATTAAGCTATGCTATTGAATGTTCATGAAAATTAAAAGAAAATAAAATGTGATGTGATTGGCCTTCATATGACCACGATGTAAAGTGATTAGTTCCTTTTATATTGAATTATTTTAGGTAGATTTTATCTTCTTTTGTTAAGCAGATTTTAAACAAGTTTTATCTTCTTTAAACCTTGCTTTGAGCATGAAACAAAAGATTAAAATCTATCTCTAAAATGTGAATTTGAAATAATGAGTGGATTCATTTTATATTTCTTGATGAATGAAAAATAAAATAAAATGGGATGACTAAATTTGAAAATGTAGAGGTCCTTAAAATGCCATATAAATTACCCCCATTTAATGAATTTGTGATTTTCATAAAGAGAAATTAATTTATTATTTTAAACACAATAGCCTTTAAAAGGCCATATAAATCACCCTCCTTTAATGAAATTATAATTTTCATTAAGGGGAGTTAATTTATTGCTTGAAAATAATATTACAAAGCTTTAGATCTTCACTCTCCTTTAAAATGTGAAATCCTGTAAACTTGAAATTACAAAAAATCCTTTTAAAAAGTGAACTTTAAATGATTTTCAAGAATTTTAAATTTCCTTCAAATAAAATCTAAGTGGCTTAAAATGAAACATTAAAGCTTATTATTGGGATACATTCATCTATTTTTGGAGTTCTAATTTTTTATAAATATTTTATTTTATTTGAAAAATTTAGAAAAAAAAAAGTAGAGTTAGAATAAAAATAAAAATAAAAATAAAAAATCTAGAATATGGACGAGAATATGGAAAATGACCAAAGAGAAACTACTGCAAACTAAATTGGCCTATGTTGCAGAAAAATATTAGATCCTGAACACAAAACACAACCAGGTCAAACCTGCATACACACAATCTAAAAATTGGTTATGGCGAGAGTCTAAGGAAATAAAGACATGCATTAAAACATTTAAATATGCTACCATATCCATGCATAAAACACCCTTAAATATATCCAATACATGCATAAAAGATGTGCAGTAAAAAGCTTTATTTTATTATGCTCAAAATCTCCTTTTTTGCATACATAATTTCCAACCAAAATGGTGGAAGCAGTTTAAAAATCCTTCCAATCTTCTTTCATGCTCTTCTTGTTCCAAAAAAGTTCAACCTTGTTCTCTGTTCTAATGGCTTATTTAACATTTCTCAAGAAATACTTCATTTCACCTTCTCTAATTTTAGTTTCTTAGCCTTTTCCCTTCCTTTCTACTCATTAGTTATTTTTTCTCTACCTGATAAGTGGGTAACAGTTGCATTACACCGACCTTGCATTGCCTTACCACACATGGTAAGTCATGTGTGTAATTCATTCCATACATTTTCATTAATAATCTAGTCTAATTTTACTACCAACGATGGCATATTCCATTGTATGAAAGTGCTACTTGTTTCTCACGACTATTTTATGAAATATTTTCAAATTTTATTCCCTGAAATGATTTTTCCTTATATAAAGACCCTCAATAATATGCCATTATTTCTTGGTTCTAATACTTGATTGATCTACATGTTGGCAATTTTGCCACACTAAAATTTTACTTGTAAAATTTTGAAAAGAACATAAATGATGTAGTTGTGTTATTTTTACTATTTCAATATTTTATTTCCTTGTAAGCAATTCCATTAAATAAAAGGTTGAGTTTATTTTTGAAGATGCACAATAAATTTTTCTGGTAAAGAAAAATTAATGGCACTCATGGGCGAAACGTAAAAGGAGAAGGATTAATGCAAGAAACGTTTCGAGACAGTTTCAAGATAAAAATATTAATGGAAAATCAATTACAACTTTGGTAGTTATTTTTATTCTAAGTGAAGGGACCAAAAAAGAAGAAGGAAAAACGTTTTCACCCTAGGGAGGGGTGAAAATCCTTTGTGCCCCTCCTTTGGGGTGAAACTACCTTGATGAACAAATTTCGTCCAAATAAAGCAAGGGAATTTTTTTTACAAGTGATGGGAAGAAGTCAAATTCAAAAGTGCCCCTAGAAGGGGGTGAAGATCATTTTCACCCCTCAAGGGTAAAAATATAGATAAAAGCATCTTCGGGGTGAAAAATAATGGAGATTTGGCATGGTCAAAGTCAAAGTTGCCCCTCAACAGGGGCAAAAATTATTTTCACTCTTTTTAGAGGTAAAATCCCGAGAAAAGTAGTTTTGGAGCGCAAACATAAATATGATGTCATCCAAGAAAAGATAGAAAATTCAAAGTCAAAGGTTCCCCCTAGGAGGGGCAAAAATCATCTTCGCCTTCTTTCAGGGTAAAATTACAAATGAAGACGTATTAAGGCAAAAGTACCAAAAAAAGAAATTTTGCTTACTGGTCAAAGTCAATGTTGCCCCTACGATGAGGTTAAAGTCGTTGTCACCCCTCTCAGTGGTGAAATCAAATATTTTTTGCCTCCTTTCTTCTAGAAGATGTTTTTTTATCATTTTTGAGATGAAATTACCCAGGAAAGGAGCGAAAGTACATTGAGGGGTGAAAGTCCTATTTTTGCTTATCATTTGAACAAGAAGACATCGTGGGGTGAAATCAGTTAAAACAAAAGGTGAAATTTCAGTTGTGAAGGCAATAATCAACCAAGGTTACTGTATGGAGTTTTATAACTACATATTTTTTAGGAAAGGACAAATATTGATAAAATTTAATGCTTGGAGCGGTAAGAGTGATGATCCAAAATTTTTGCTTAAAAGTTTCTAAGATTAAATTTTGCACCCGCAAATCCAGTGTGATCCCGATTGTTTTTGAGGTGCCCTCTATGGACTTCATTCCTTTTCAAAGTAGAATTAAATTTCATTAATATAATGGTGCCAAGTATTTAATACCCAATCTCTTTATTGTTGTGTGATATTGTTGAGTTTCGATGCACATATGCTTGGGACATTCTTTCCATCGTTCATTTTTATCAATTTTCCAAGTACACTCCATGAAAACTAGATCACTATCCCCTGAAGAATAATTTGGTTCGAGCATCATCATTACCAATGAAGAAATTATTGCTTTTGATTTTTTACCAGCCAACAGTTTGTTGTGTTGTGCATTAAATGAGAGAGGTGAAATACTCTATAAATACTAAGCATTTTGATGTAAGGAAGAAGGATAGACACTCTATAGAAAAACACTTTAAGTTTTCTATATAAATAGAAAGATATTCGGCTTTGGTTTCTTTGAATATTTTTGTGTTTTATCTCTTTTTTCTTAGAAGTTTTTCTTACGTTCAGGTCCATTATTTTTTGATTTTAAATTCTGCATATGGATTTAACTACTATTTGTGAAGGAGTGAATACTGGAATGTTGTATTGGAAGTTATCTTGGAAAACTATGAGTGGCTTCTGTGTCTGGATTTTTTTTATATGCTAATCCATGCTTGTCATGAATTTTTAATGTTAGTTTATCTCCACCTTTCATATCTAGCTTATAGCCATATTTCCCATTTCTTTCATGTTATCCTAAGCTTTAAACTGATTGTTAGTTTTAGTACGGGAACCAGCTCTCTCTAGAGATTGGCTCGGACCACATCTCTTTCCTTCGGCATTTCAATGTTGGTCGGGTCTAGGGTGCAAAAATAATAATTTTATACTTAGGAAGATTCATGACCAACAATTTTTGGCACACCCAGTGGGACTCTAAAAAAGTTCTACCTTCAAAAGTATTAAGGTTTGATGTTCACCTTTGTACTATATGATTAGAATATTTGGGAACTCATCTCTACCCAACCTTCGAGTGTGTAGTGAGAGAAATATTTCTTAATTATCACAAGATCAAAAGGAAAAAATATTGAAGACCCTATTGAGTTTTATGATCTTGAAACCCAAGTACTAGGAGAACATCCTAGGTTAGTTACCCCATCTGTCTCATTAAGTGTTAAATATTCATAGTTAGCTAGTGTGTTATATTTTCCTTAAAGTCTTGCCATCACAACCACTAGTTTTCCACCTCCCCAACCACACACTCTAGTACACATGGCTTAAAATCCACCACCATAGCCACCAAGGCAGTTCCTAGCATAGAACCACTCATGACCTCTAAATCTGTAAGCTCAAAACTTGATTTTGCAAGCATAAATGAAGGCTTTGCCTACCTACAATGGTATAGGGAAGATGACCTATGAGAATTTTCAAGATGTAGCTACCTTAGAAATAATATATAACATCACAAAAAAGGATATAATGGTAAGATTGCTTGTGCTTTCTCTTCGATGTAAGTTTCTTTACTAGTATCGATCGTTACAACCTGTTACCATCACCACTTGGGACCAGTTGGTAGAATTACTAATCAAAGGCTTCAATGAACAAGTGGGTCCATTCTCTCTACTGCATCAATTTAGTACCATTCAAAGGTATCCACAAGAGGAAATCATGGACTTCAATGTCAGGTTGACCTAAACATGGAATAGAGTTCTTGATGGTCTTCGGTCGACTCTTGAATAAGCAACATTTTACTACCTTCAAGATTTCAAATCTAACACTAGTATGGCCATACAATAATCTAATGTTAATACATTACCTGATTTATATTCTACTACATAAAAGGCTGAGGCTGACCTGATTACTATCTTCCAAAAATGGTAATGCTTATTTTTCTTGATCTTCTGTAGTATTTGTATGCTAATGCATATTATCAATCTTTACCCATGTCACCCATGTATCCAATACCTTCATGGAATCTGAGTACATCTCAAACCACAACAATAATTTGTATCCCAAAAATACCCACTCCAACCATTCCATAGTTACCCGCTCCAATTCCATTTCTAGCACTACAATCTCCATTTGTACCTCTTTCATTACTAGCTCCTCCAACACCTTCAAACCCTGATCCACAAGACAAGGTACTAAAAGAGTTGTAGTCCATGAATTTTACCATAAGTGAAATGGGTAATGAAATCACGGTAATAAAAAAGAAGCTGAACAAAAAATATTTGTAGCCTAGGAGATTTCAACCACCGCTGATCACCAGGGAGCAAGGAGCATCAACCAACAAGGTGCTTAAGAGAAATCCAATGATGTTGACAAATGAAGAAGTTGGCACATCAGACAAATAATATTGGTGCTCTACATGCAATGATCCACATGGTGAGAAAACTTGCATGGTTCACCTAAACTACGTGCATACATTGGCAAAAAGTTCCTCCGTTAGTCAAAGCAACATGATCACAAAAGTCAATCATAATTTCATGGTCCCTTTTGAAGAGCAAGTTTTACTTCTCACGAGAACTAGAATAAATCCCATTACTATGGATCCATCTATGTTGGAGCCCCTAAAGGTTGCTTCTGACTCAAATATGCAAAATGAAAAGAAATAGGTGTAAGCAAAGGTAGTTATTCCAGTACCCAAGCCCGATGCACCTATCCTGTTGAAAGATATTTTACCTCCACAAGTGAAAGATAAAGTACAAGAAAAGGCTTTGAATTTATAGGCAAGTGCTAAAACAGAGGATCAAGCTAGAGAAAATATCAGGTACCCATATTTGATAAAACATTCGAGGGTGGAAACTACATAATAGTATCAGACTAGATATGAGACCGTCAATTAAGGAAAGGGGTCCTATGCACCCACATAGGGTTATGCATAAGGGGTTGGACTCAAAATATACTTGTAAAAAATGACAAATCCTAATAAAAATCAAGGTGAATCATGGATAATCCTAAGCAAATCAAATCGAGAATCTTCATACCAAAATTTGGGGTAGTTGAAGCCCTAAAATATAAGGCCATATTTTGGGGCTAATTTTGACCTATTAAATCATCTTATAACTTCATAAAAACACCACCATTAGATCAGTCTTGAAAAGAGCTTTCCAATGAGTACACATATGCCTATGTTTGGATATATATTGTGGCAAATTGACCCTAAGAAAAAATTGGTCCTAAAATGTTTAGGCGAATGGGACGATGTTGAGGGTCCTCATATTCACCAATTTTCAATTTTGGAATCTTAATATTCACTCAATTTGTGAATATTCACCACTATGCATAACTATGCACCTACATATAACATCGTTGAATAATTGAAGAGGATTCATGCCAAGGTGAGTCTCTATAATGTACTACAATTGCATGGACAAGTGGACTTGTTGCAAGAATAACTTAAATTTGTGAAAGATAAGGAGAAGAATTCAACTTAGACAGTGTTATCTCAAACACTAACAACTTCTACCATTAGAAATAATAGATCACTCCATTTCTAGTTGTCTTGTAGGATGGAAGGTTGGATTGTGCAAAATTGCATGATTGACTTTGGCATTGCAACGATTGTCATGCCAAAGGTAATGTGTGATGTTATGGATATGGAGTATACAAGGAGCATCCCTAGAATTTTATAGTTAGACAAAACCCCTGTTAGGATAGTGGGAGTCATCAAATATATCCCCATAGTATTGCATAAAATGCCTCAGATAACTGTGATTCAAGAGGTAGTCGTGGTTGAACTAGAACCATACTTTAGCATGTGCCTATCATGGGAGTTTACTGCGAAGTTGGAAGGCTATATTTATCTTGAATATTATCATTTGGAAATTTCTATCAAGGGGAGGATAATCCAAATTTATAATGAGAAGTCCTCAACTTATCACAGAAAATATTGAAGAAGACACACCCATGAGTTCTATCAACTTGATGACTGAAGAGTTATAGGAATTATACCTGATGGAAGAAGTTTTAGATGAGATTTAGATAGAAGATGAGTTTTTGATGCTCAATTTTAACACCATGATGGAGACCAAAATCGAATGCTACACCATCACTAAGCCTAAAAAAGTTGAAGCAAAAGTGCTTGATGAGAAAGATTGATGCAGGAGCATCCGGTGGCAGTAGAGAAATCTTGCATCAACAAAACAATTTTCTAAGTGTTTGCCTTGATGTCGCGATATCACGATAGAGAAAAGTGTCACGATATCGCGACATGTCGCGTTTTCGTGACTCAAGAAGGAGAGAGAAGGCACGGAGCAAAAATGTCATGATTTCATGACATGTCACGAAATCATGACCAGAAGACGAAAGAAGGCGCAAGGGAGGAAAAGTGTCATGATATCGCGACATGTCGCATTTTCATGACCAAGGGACGAGAAGAGGCGCAGGAGTAGAAAGTGTTGCGATATCACGACATGTCGCATTATCGTGACAAAAGGACGAAGCAAGGCGTAGGAGTGAAAAATGTCACGATTTCGTGACATGTCGTGAAATCACGACCAAAAGAAGAGAGCGAAGGCAGAAGGCAAAAGTTGTCACGATATCGTGACATGTCATGATTTCGTGGCCCAAGGTACGAAGAGAACGTAGAGAGCAAATATGTCACGATATCGTGACATGTCACGATTTCACGACCGAGAAGGAAGAAAGAAGAACCGAAAAGGAAGATGTCGCGATATCGTGAATTGTGACATGTCACGACATCGCGACCTAAAGGAGGGGAAGGCCGAGAGAAAGAAAAATGTCATGATATCGTGACATGTCATGATATCGCGACCCGAAGGAAAGAAATGCTACAAGGAAAGAAAAATGTCGTGATATCACGACCCGAAGGAAATAAATGCTGCAAGGAAGGAAAATGTCGTGATATCGTGACATGTCACGATATCACGACCCAAAGGAGAGAAGGGCAGCAAGGAAGAAAAATGTCGCGATATCATGACATGTCGCTATATCACGACATACTGCTGGTTCACCATTCAAAAAAGCCCGCATTCCTAGATGGTGTTTTTTGAGGTGGTCAAGGCCTCATTAATGCATGATTTCTTGCCCGGTAAGCTTGCTGAGCATGGCGGCCATTCGAAGACTGTGCCCAGAAGTCAGATGGCTCATCAATGCATGTATCCGCAGCCAACTCGGTGGCAGTTGCCAGTTAGGGAAAGATGTAAAAGTTCAGTCAGGAAGGATGTATTCTGGGAGATGGGTCATTAATGGCCTAGAGGGTCAGACCTGGAAAGAGATGGAGACATGGTTATAGAAGCAGGAGGTGCATTAAAAAAAAGGGGCTCTCGAAACAAGAAACTATGCCTGTTGGCTAGTATTGTAATTTTCTTTTTGAAAGTTCAAGGAAATGAGAGCTTGAGTGATTCTCTGTGTTGTTGTGATTCTCTGTGTTACTGTGTTTCTGTGTTATTCATTCCCTATGTATCTGTGTCCCCATCAAGTGGTATCAGAGCAGGAGTTCCTGAGTGTGTGAGCAGATCATCGAAAGTGAGGCAGCTTGCACCAGGATCTATGGAAGGGTTGTGAGAAGAGAGTGAGGAAGAATGCCTCCATGAAGAAACCATGGTGGTGGAAGAAATATGGTGCCGCGAGAAGATTTTAGAGCTTTGCAGAGGCAAGTTCAGGCCCTGCAAGAGGAGCTACGTAGAGGACTTGAACCCAGAGGGGAAGAAGGAAGTGAAGATGAAGTGGAAGAAGAGGACCGGTTTGAGGAAGAAGAAGAGGCTATAGATCCTGCACAAGCCAGGTTATACAGAGCCATATCTCAGATTGGAAAGAGACCGAAGATGGAGGTTTCTACGTATTCTAGAAATCTTGATCCAGAGGAGTTGATTGACTGGATCAATGATTTGGAAGAATACTTTGAGTATGAAGAGGTTGAAGATCCTGATAGGGTCAGGTTTGCCAAGACCAAGCTGAAGGGTCATGCCAGCATATGGTGGAAGGGAGTACAGCTGGAAAGAAACAGAAGAGGAAAGGAGAGAATAACCAGGTGGGATAGAATGTTGGAGAAGTTGAAGAGGCAGTTCATCCTAGTTGACTATGAGATGGATCTGCTAAAGAAAATGCAAGGTTTAAAGCAAGCAAGCAAGTCTGTTAAGGAATACATAGAGGAGTTTTATAAGATTGTAATCAGAATAGGCCATTCAAAGGCCAACAAGGAGAAGGTAGCCCATTATATTAATGGGTTACGAGCAAGTATTCAAGAGGAGTTAAGCCTGGTCAGGATGACCACCATAGAGGATGCTTACCAGTTTGCCTTGAGGGTTGAAGAGAAGCTGAATAGGAGGTTTGAGAGCAAGCAAAGAGGAAGAGGTCATGGTGGAAGGACCAGTGGAGAAAAATATAAGGACGAGAAGAAGGCTGGTGAGACCAGTAATACCCAAGAGCAGAAAGAGGAGAACACCTACCAACCCCATAATCAGAACAATGGTTACCCAAGAGGGAGAGGTAGATTTGGACATGGATTTGGAAGAGGAGGATTTCATGGAACCTGTTTCCACTGTGGCGAAGAAGGACATCGAGCATTTGAGTGTCCACAACATCGAGAAAGGATGAATAAGAGACCTGAGGGTCCTGCCAGAGCTGTTGTAGCAGATGAAGGTGTTGAATCAGAACATTCTAAGGAGGTAGAGAGGAGAAGTTATGGTCACTAGGAGGACCCTATTGAATGAGGAGAAAGGATCAGACCAGAGGAGGAGCCTGTTCCACACAAGGTGCAGAAGTTTGGGTAAGGTCTGCAATATTATCATAGATAATGGTAGTACTGATAACTTGGTTTCAAAAGAAATGGTTGCCAAGTTACAGTTAAAAAGGAGAAGACACCCGCATCCATACCGGATTGCATGGTTACAGAAGGACCATAGAGTTTTGGTCAGTGAGCAATGTTCAGTGAAGTTCAATATTGGGAATTACTATGATGAGGTCCTGTGTGACATCCTGCCCATGGATGCTTGCCATTTGTTGTTGGGAAGGCCATGGCAATTTGATCGGTGTGCAGTGCATGATGGTCATGCCAACACCTACTCAGTGATGAAGAATGGAGTGCACCATAAGCTGAAGCCCTTGAAGGAGGTGGAAGAAAAGGTATGCAGCAGCGCTAGAATCTGTTTAGTTGAAGGAGGAAATTTTTTGAATAGTTTAAAGCATGAGCATATGTGCTATGCATTAGTTCCTAGAGTTAGGAAGGAAGAATGCAAGGATACCCCTATAGAAGTCTTAGGACTATTAGAAGAATTTCTAGACATTATATCTAATAATGTGCCTGAGGGTTTACCACCAGTGAGGAAGATCAGTCACCACATAGATTTGGTACCAGGATCTAGCTTACCCAATAAGGCAACACATAGAATGACCCCTATATAAACTGAAGAGTTGAACAGACAAGTCCAAGAGTTGCTGGAGAAGGGACTGATTCGAGAGAGCTTGAGTCCATGTGTCATATCTGTAGTACTAGCACCAAAGAAATATGGAGAGTGGAGAATGTGTACAGACTCTTGAGCCATTAACAAGATCACCATAAAGTACAGATTTCCATTGCCAAGGATGGATGACATTATGGACTATTTGAGTGGAGCCAAGTACTTCACCAAGATTGATCTAAAGAGTGGTTATCATCAGATTCATGTCAGAGAAGGAGATGAATGGAAGACAACCTTCAAGACCAGAGAAGGTTTGTATGAATGGTTGGTCATGCCATTTGGGCTGACCAATGCACCAAGCACATTCATGCGGTTGATGAATGAGGTATTGAAAGAGTTCTTAGGCAAATTTGTTATTGTCTATTTGGATGATATTCTAATATTTAGCAGAACCTTGGAAGAGCATCTGATGCATATCAGAAGGGTTTTTGAGAAGCTACGGGAGGAGCAGTTGTTGATTAATCTAAAGAAATGTAATTTCATGAAGGAGTTAGTGTACCTGGGATTTTTCATCTCAATCGGAGGTCTAAAAATGGACCCAAAAAAAGTAAGAGCTATCATTGAATGGCCTACTTCGAGAAGCACGACTGAGGTAAGATCATTTCATGGTCTAGCAAGTTTTTACAGGAAATTCATTAGGAATTTCAGCAATATTTGTGCACCCCTTATAGAAACAATGAGAGGGAATAAGAAAGAATTTAAGTGGACCTTAGGAGTAGATAAGAGCTTTGATATGTTGAAAAGGAAGGTTATAGAACAACCTATTTTGGCACTTCTAGATTTTAATAAGGTATTTCAGGTAGACTGTGATGCTAGTGGTAGTGCCATAGGAGCTATTTTGAGCCAAGAAGGTAAACCTGTTGCTTACTTTAGTGAGAAACTCAATGATGCCAGAAAGAAGTATTCAGTTTATGATCAAGAGTTTTATGCTATAGTTCAGGCTCTAAAGAAGTGGTGACATTACTTGTTGCCAAAAGAGTTTGTTCTATTTACTGATCATCAGGCCTTACAGTATATTAATAGCCAAGGGAAGCTAAATCAGAGGCACCTAAAGTGGGTTGAGTTTCTACAGAGTTATACCTTTGTGTTGAAGCATAGGAGCGGAAGGTCCAACAGAGTTGCAGATGCCTTAAGCAGAAGGCAGTGTTTGTTGACAGAAATGAAGGTGGAAGTGGTAGGATTTGATGAACTGAAGGGTTTGTACCCTGAAGATCCTAATTTTGCAGAAGCCTGGAAGGCTTGCTTGGCACCTGTTACTTTGGACAGGACCAAGTGGTTGGATTTTCTGATCCAAGATGGGATGTTGTTCAAAGGAGGTCAATTATGCATTCCACGGAGTTCAATGAGGGAGAATATGATAAAGGAGAAGCATAGTGGGGGACTAGCTGGACATTTTGGTCGAGATAAGACCATTGCCCTTGTTAGTGAAAACTACCATTGGCCACAGTTGTAGCAAGATGTGACTAAATTTGTGTAGGGTTGTAGAGTATGTCAGATGGCTAAGGGAGTGAGACAGAATACAGGATTGTATCAGCCATTACCTATACTAGAGAGACCATGGGAGGACATCAGTATGGATTTTGTTCTTGGCCTACCAAGGACACAACGAGGGAGTGACTCCATTTTTGTTGTGGTTGACAAGTTTTCGAAGATGGCTCATTTTATTCCATGTCAAAAAATGAGTGATGCAGTTCATGTTGTAGGCTTTTTTTTCAAGGAGGTGGTACGCCTTCATGGTCTACCCAAGAGTATAGTATCTGACAGAGATACCAAATTTGTGGGTTATTTCTGGAGAACTTTGTGGAAGCAGCTAAAAATGGATTTGAAGTTCAGTTCTGCATACCATCCGTAGACTGATGGACAAACAGAGGTGGTGAAAATAAGTTTGGGTAATCTTCTAAGATGCCTAGTAGGATATAGGCCCAAGGGATGGGACTTGATCTTGCCACAGGCTGAATTTACTTACAAAAATTCCATCAATAGAAGTACTGGTAGATCCCCATTCCAGATTGTGTATGGGAACAACCCAAGAAATGTTTCTGAATTGAGAACGATGGGTAAAGGAGAAAAGAGTAGTGCTGAGGCTGGAGATTTTGTAGAGCACATAAAGAGTTTGCATGAAGAGGTAAAACAACATATCAGTAAGATGAATACTTAGTACAAAGCCAAGGTCGATCAGAAGCAACGTTTCAAGGAGTTCCAAGTGGGAGATGAGGTCATGGTTCACTTGAGAAAGGAAAGGTTTCCTAGCAAAACCTACAACAAGATGAAGATGAAGAGGTTTGGACCATGCAGGATCATAGGTAAAAGAGATTCAAGAAATGCCTATGAAGTGGAACTGCCAAGCGAGCTGAATATATCACCTATTTTTAACATTGCAGATTTGGTAGAATATCATGGAGGCAGTAGCGAGACACTGAGTATAGAATTGTGGAGTATTCCAACATCTACCCTAGCAACAGACGAGATCAAGGAAATACTAGACACTCGAGTAGGCAGAAGTACCAGGAATAGACAGTATTCTGAATACCTAGTCAAATGGAAGGACAGGCCTATCGAAGATGCGACTTGGTTGTCAAAAGTAGAGGTCGACCACCTGGGTCTTCCTCCAATAGTACATAAGTGAAGGACACTTCTCAATCCACCCCGGGTGTCTGATGTAGGAGCATCCGATGGCAGTAGAGCAATCTTGCATCAACAAAAAAATTTCTAAGTGTTTGCCTTGATGTCGCGATATCACGATAGAGAAAAGTGTCGCGATATCGTGACATGTCATGTTTTCATGACTCAGGAAGGAGAGAGAAGGCACGAAGCAAAAATGTCATGATTTCATGACATGTCATGAAATCACGACCAAAAGACGAAAGAAGGCGCAAGGGAGGAAAAGTGTCGCGATATCGTGACATGTCGCATTTTTGCAACCAAGGGACAAGAAGATGTGCATAACCAGAAAGTGTCACGATATCACGACATGTCGCATTATCATGACAAAAGGACGAAGCAAGGCATAGGAGTGAAAAATGTCATGATTTCACGACATGTCGCGAAATCGTGACCAAAAGAAGAGAGTGAATGCAGAAGGCAAAAGCTATCGCGATATCGTGACATGTCACAATTTTGTGGCCCAAGGTATGAAGAGAACGCAGAGAGCAAAGATGTCATGATATCGTGACATGTCACGATTTCATGACCGAGAAGGAAGAAAGAAGAACTAGAAAGGAAGATGTCACGATATCGTGACATGTCGCAATATCGCGACATGTCACGAAATCACGACCTAAAGGATGGGAAGGCTGAGAGAAAGAAAAATGTCATGATATCATGACCCAAAGGAAATAAATGCTACAAGGAAAGAAAAATATTATGATATCATGACATGTCGCGATATCACGACCCGAAGGAAAGAAATGCTGCAAGGAAGGAAAATGTCGTGATATCGTGACATGTCGTGATATTGCAACCCAAAGGAGAGAAGGACAACAAGGAAGAAAAATGTCACGATATTGCGACATGTCACTATATCACGACATACTGCTGGTTCACCCTTCGAAAAAGCCCGCATTCACAAACGGTGTTTTTCGAGGTGGTCAGGGCCTCATTAATGCATGATTTCTTTCCCGATAAGCTTTTTGAGCATGGCGGCCATTCGAATACTGTGCCCAAAAGTCATACGGCTCATCAATGCATGTATCCGCGGCCAAACCGGTGGCAGTTGCCAGTTAGGGAAAGATGTAAAAGTTCAGTCAGGAAGGATGTATTCTAGGAGATGGGTCATTAATGGCCTAGAGGGTCGGACCTATAAAGAGATGGAGACATGGTTATAGAAGTAGGAGGTGCATTAAGAAAAGGGGGTGCTCGAAACAAGAAACTAGGCCTGTTGGCTAGTATTGTAATTTTCTTTTTAAAAGTTCAAGGAAATGAGAGCTGGAGGGATCCTCTGTGTTGCTATGATTCTCTGTGTTACTGTGTTTCTGTGTTATTCATTCCCTATGTATCTGTGTCCCCATAAAAGATCCTATTCTTGATCAATTATGGAAGCTATACTTTGATGGTGCTAGGTGTAATAATGGCACAAGAGCTGGGATCATCCTCATTTATACTTTTAGCCTATAAAATAAGTACTCTTATCGAATGACCTAGAGATGTACGAATAATTTTGTTGAGTACAAAGCACTCTATTTGGGTATAAAAAAGGAAGAAAAGCTCGATATTAAAATGCAAATCTTGTGATATTCTGAGCTAATCATCAACCTTGTAACTAGTAAGTGTGTCTCCAAGTAGCACTACTTGAAGGCATACCAAAATAAATTTTGGTACATTTTCTAAGCCTATACAACACATCCAAGAAATTGTGTGGGAGCAAAATAATCATATCGATCTCTTGGCATCCCTTGGTGGTGATTTTTTCCCAGTGGAGCATGTGGTGAGGAAGCCTAATACTATGAGGTTAATATACAAACCTTCAATACCTAACAAAAATATCCACTGGAAAGTGTTTGAAAGTGATGAATAGATTGTTAATTTCTTTATAAAATAATCTAATGATGTGGAAGAGAGAATACTTGATGAGGAAGAAGTCAAGGGTTTGATCCAACTGCGGAATAATCATATCCCAAAGGGGTTGATACCGAACTAAATCTAGGACCCGAGAAGGTGATTAAATTTGGCACTAGTTGCACTCAAGAAGAGCTGGACCAAATTAAAAAATTATGCCATGAGTATCTAGAAATTGTTACTTGCAACTACCAATACCTAAAGGGCTATAATAAGAATGTAATCCAAAATACCATAAAATTGCAAGAAGGAGTGAAATCCTTTAGGAAAAAGTAGAGACTGGTCAATCCCAAGATTGAGACTTTAATGAAAGCATAATTGCTGAAGATGCTTGAAGCCAAAACCATCTACCCAATCAAGCACTCTACATGGATGGAAAATATGGTTCATGTGAGAAAGAAGAATGGAGATATCCGCATGTGCATGAATTTTTAAAATTTAAACTAGGCATATCTAAAGGATCACTATCCACTACCATAAATTGACCAGATTCTTCATGTGGTAGCTGGAACCCAGATATTCTATTTATTAGATGGATTCTTCAGTTATAACCAAATCTGGATCAAGGATAAGGACCAATATAAAATTATATTCACAACAAAGTGGGGAAATTTTTCTTATCAGCGTATGTCATTTGGTCTTTTGAATGCTGGAATAAATTTTCAAAGAGCAATAGACATAGCCTTCATTGAGTTGTTGAATTGTATTATTGTTATTTATTTATATGACATGACCATTTTTTCTCACAACAGGGAGGAACATAGTCTACATTTGAGACAAGTGTTCAAAAAGTATCAGGAGTTTGAAATATCAATCAACCCAAAGAAGTCCATCTTCATGGTAAAATAAGGAAAAATCCTAGAACATATTATCTCAGAAGAATATTTGACAATTGATCCAGATAGAGCTTAAGCCCTCCGAAAACTTCCATTACCAGCCATCAAGAAGGACTTACAATCATTCTTTAGGTAAATAAACTTTGTTTAGAAGTTCATTGCATATTTTGCCCAAGTAGTGAATCCAATGACTGAGTTATTAAATAAGAATATAGAATTCAATTTGACTGAGCCTAGGAGGTAATTATTCAAGGAGATAAATGAGAGAATTAATCAAGTTCCTATTCTGGTGAACACCAATTACTCAAAATATTTTATCCTATACGTCGTTTGCAAGCAAGAAAGTTATGCAGTGATGCTTACGCAAAAATGATATGATAGATATGAGCAACCAATTGATTTCTTGAGACAAGTCATCCAACCGCATGAAGAAAAATATAACTTCATTGAAAAATAGGTATATGCGGTGATGAAGTCCTTGAAGAAATTTTAACATTTTATTTCTCAAAGCAAGACGATAGTTTATGTCATTCACCTAGATGTTCGAAGTTTCATTACTCAAGGAGATATTGGAGACAAGAGAGTTGGATGGGTCTCTAAAATCTAAGAATACGATGTTGAAATTTTTTCAACAAAGCTAGTTCAATACCGAGCACTATGTCAAGAGCTTGCAAAAACCACTACATTTGAATCAATTTTTTACTAGCTTGAAAATTTAGCAAGCAAAAGTAATTTTGTTAATCACTCTATAGGTGGTCATGATTGGATAGAGTACCTTATCAAATAGTTCCAATCAGTAATATGTCCTCCACACCTTAATGCCTTGCAAATAAGGAGATTTAGACTTTAGGCCCTTAGGTACGTGATGCTGCCAAATGGATCATTCCATAAAAACATTGACAAAGTACTTCTTAGGTGTGTTCAAGAATTTAAAAACAAGGTATACTAGAGGAGTTTTACTCTGGTCTATCAAGAGGCTATTATGTAGGGAGGCCAATGGAAATAAATATCATCAAAGTAGGATATTTCTAGCCTACTCTCTTTGTAGATACTTTCAAAAACATTTAGAATTATGATAAGTGCCAAAGATATGTCGACAGAAGCAAGAACACATTATTACCCCTTCATCCGATTTAGGTAGAAGCACCATTTCATCAATAGGACCTATAATTTATTGGGGCTGTTGATCCCAATTCCTCTGTCGAACACAAATATATCCTAAATACAACCTATTATTTTATCCAATGGTCAAAGGAAATTCCAACCAAGAAGACAGACCAAGCAATAATGATCGATTTTCTTGAAGGTTTAATTACTTGTTTTGGCATACCTGATGCAATTATAATGGACAATGGAACTCCTTTCATCAGTGCCCAAATCAAAAAATTCATGGGCAAGTATGGAATTTACTTGAAAATATCATATAACTATTATCTATAGGGGAACGACTTGGTTGAGTCCACAAACAAGAATTTGTTGAGAATTCTAAAGAGGACCCAAGGTGATAATAAGCGTAGTTGGAATTTACTATTGAACCAAGCATTGTGACCGACCGTATCTCGATGAAGAAATCCATTAAGACATCACCTTATTCCCTGGTATATGGTAAAAAAGTAGTGTTGCTTGTTCATATTGAATTACCAGCTCTTTAGTTTTAGCACGTATTGTATGGTGGAGATGATGATGAATATGATCCACTAAGCATGAGGTTGGCACAACTTTTACAATTGGAAGAAGAGAGATAAATATCATACAATATCTTCATGGAACATTCTCGGATGACACAAAAATAGTTTGGCAAGAAAACGTTCGAGAAGCCATTCAAGGTGAGTGACCTAATGCTGAAATAGAACGAAAACAAGGCTAAGCCCAAAAAGCATCACAAGTTTAAAGCAATATGGGAGGACATGTTCCAGATTTTGAGTGTCAATCAGATCAATTCATTTTATTTGCAGGATATGGATCATCGTGCACTACCAATTCCCATAAATGGTCTTCATTTGAAGGTCTACCATCAGTGATAGAATTTTGATCGAGTATGTAGATATGTAAATAAATGTTGTTCTATTTAAGTTAAGTCTATTTTTTAAAAAATAAAAATAATAACAAAAAAAAAAAGAAAGGAAGTTGATTTCACCGAGAGATCATTTTCGCCCCCTAAGAAAATGATTTCGCTCCAAAAGCATTTTGTCACAAGCAAAAAAACATTTTCATCCAAAAACATTTTAAAAGGATTTTTTATTATTTTCGAGTGAAAACGGGGAAAAATAAAGTAGATTTCTTTTTAGAAATTAAGAAAGCGCCATGAGTTTTACTTTTTATTAAAAGTTCTCATATTTTACAAAAAAAAATAAAAGATAAAAGAGGAAAAAAAGAGGAGAAGAAAAGAAATGTGAAAGCAAAAGTTTGAAAAAAAAGGAGCACCCTATTTTTTTAATTTTGTCCCACTTGTTTCAAAGTTGCCAAGAAAAGCAAAAGATAAAAGCAAGAGGGATTTTAAAATTTTATTTTCGCCCCACAAGGAGGATTTACCTTGCTTTTTCTATTTTTGGGGTGAAATCCTCATTTATTTCCCCGAAGATGTTTTCGGAGCAAAAGTGCCAAGAAAAGAATTAAAAATAAATGCATGCTTTTCTCAAACTCCAGTTGATGGCGCTAATTTCATCATGGAAGAAGGCAAAATAAATTTCACCTTGATTTTCATGAAAGTTACTTTTTAGTTAAAGCTGCTTTTTTGGGGTGAATAAAGAAAATAAATTGTGTTAAATAGGGTTGGAGGGCATGTAATTTCACAAGATAGGTAGAAGAAACAATTTCAGAGCGCAAATGATGTGGATATTTCTGCCCCGGTATGTTTTCAGCTAAGAAGGCATGCTCCCTCAACATTTTTTGTTGAACGATGCCAAGTTTAGAGAATATCTCAAAGTTAATTCATGCAATCGGATTGATTTCATCCATAAATATTCTAAAAGACATTTTGAAATTTTTAGATAGCAAAATCCCCATCTCTCACATGTGGTCCTTTATTTTCCTGAGATGAGCTATTAAATATCCAGATTGCATCCTTCGAGGAAAAAAAGCGGCTAAGTTAGATGTCCATGGAAGATTCACAGTGCAAGGGTGTTATTGGTAATTAATAGATAGTTGAGTTTTCATTAAAAAATATCTGGAGTGAGAGAATCAAGATGCACATTCACCTGAATTCCTCAGGTGTAACACATGCATTAAATCTGGTGGGTGGAGGGTAAACATTGTAAAAATGGGTGAATTAGAAGCTTGCAATCAAAGATAATTTTTTTGACCAGTGCCAGGTTATCCATCAGCATCCTGAATTGCTACTTTTTTGCAGATTCACTAGACTGTTATATTAAGAGTTGTGGTACGAATATGGAAACTGATTCAAAAAAGTTGCAGAGCCAAAAAGGCATAGGGTGGTAAAAAAGACAAAAAAGCTAGGCAACATGAAAATACCAAGCTCGATCATTTTTCTGATACATTGGCTAAGATTGGAGATTGTTCAATTTTGAATAAAGGCATAGAAAAATTGCACATGGATGTGGAGACTGCAGTTAGGCAAGGATTGACGCTAGAAATCCCATTAACAATTTCTTATTATGCATAACTTTCCTAGTACTTGTGTATACTTGTGCATCCTTACCTTGAGTTGATAATGGCAATTATAAAATTTTATCAGCCTGCAATAAGGGTTGTTTGAAATGGAAAGGGAGATAAATTATTTACCATTTCACCTGATGTAGTTAGAGAGGCATTTTCTTGCAGGGTGAAACATTCCTCAGACATCATGATCAATAAGATGAATCTCAATGAGAAAGAGAAAATGTACAGATCAACTGTAACATTGCACCAGTTCATGGAGAACCAGCTGATAAAGGCACACTAGTTCAGAGAGTTTCTAGATTTGCCAAAATCCTTAATATAATTTAAAAGATAGGATATGTATTCCATATTGGCTTGGGTGTCTAGTCTTTCTATTGACACTATTGTGTATAAATGGCAAGCAACGCTGGTGCAGTGCATTTCACAGGTGGAATTTTATGTCCCTACAACCATGCAAGTAAGCATAAATCCCATATTCTTGGATTGGGCATATTATGTGGCCCAAGCGATGCACACCTAGTTGGAGAGAATATAGAGCGAAGAAGCAGTTTTATTCAAGTACACTTTATTTTTATCCTGGTACTTTTTCTTCTATATGCACCAATGATTTTCTTTTATCGCAATAAAGCAAGCTGATGAGGCTAATAATAAGCTGCTAGTATATTTGTGGACTTCAAGCTTGTCAAGGGGGGATTCATTCTATAATTTAACTGCATGTTATTGGGTCCTGCTCTCATACTTATTTACTACATAAGTGAGAAATTACCGAGGGCAATAAGGGAAGAAATTATCACCAAGGAGAAATGAGATATATTCTTTTTGATGTAGGGCATCATGGTGCAAATTTTTGGCTTCAATGGAAAGTTGTTTCTCCTTCCTTATTTTACCATCAAGTACCTCTTTGCAATGGAAGTCATCCGGTAGACCGACTTCATCAAAGAAATCTATGGGGTAGGATGAGGTAAGAAGACTATGTGCACCATGCCATTTCACTTCAGTGGCATCAAAATTGATCAAGTTGGTAAGAATAAATTGCTTATTGAAGCACTCTCAGACATGGGTATGGTGGAGTCACCTCAACAGTGGAAGTTTGACCCTTTGGGTCAATTTTTTTATTTGATTAAATCCAAAAAAATTCATTGTTGTCCCAAACCTTATATTCAGTGGTATAGAAATAATCCAAAAGGGCATGATCTCGAATGGTATGTTGAGCACATGATGCCACTTCCACCATGGCATGAATTTTATAAGATGCCACTTCGAATGGTCTTGTGAGAAAACTAACAACCCAGTGTACCCTTCTACTTATCGATTTTAGATCCGACTAGAGACATAGAGAAAATAAAAAATAAAACTGCACTAGTTGCCTTCATGAATACTTTGGAGCTCTTGCATCCCATATTGGTCAGTTCCTTCTTTTGTTCTATGGTACTATCATGTTTTCAACATAAATTCTCATTTCAAGCTACCCATTCCTTCAAATACATCTCTTAACAACACTGATAATCAAACTCTAAAGCCTTCTAACCATTAGCTTTCGCTTTACTTAATCATAGCTTCTACGATGATACAATGCCCTGGCATTAATTTTTGTTATAGGCCATAAAAAATCAAATTACCATTCATTATTGTAGCATTGTTTAGCCTACAACGGTCGTATCATTTCTTTGGTATCATCTTCTATAGAATCTCTATCCTCTATGGGCCATGGTGTCTTCTCCATTGTGCCCTACCATGAATTCATGACAGATCCATGGGATAAAAATTCATTAATCTATGAGCCCCAGTGATACCAATGCTCCATATATGATGTCACAACAATGAGATATCAATGTTCCCCACCCGCATTGGATAGTATGATTCCTGATTCACACCTTACCTATTCCACTTTGCAAACATATTAAATTCATCGTCTTCTGTATCTAGATATTAACACGAGATTAATTTATAGTAATTGTATTTTGTCTAAATACAATAGTAGAACATGAATGCACTAGTCATAATGCCATATGCACCCCCATATCATCTGTATTATCCTAGTTCATATTCCACTTTATTCATAGTACGATATGGACTACGTATAACTATATCCATGACAAGTCCATGAGATTAGAATAGGGGATAACCTACTTTTCCATCACCCCCTTGATGATTCCTTCATTGAAAAAAAACACATCCTTAGCATATTCACCCATAATGCTCCACTATTTATGAGATTAAACTTAGTGAATCCATGCATAAAATCTATTTGATGGCTATAGTAATCCAATACTAATATGCCCACAAGATTTTTCTTCGATGTTGGAGTTACAAATGATAACATTCACAATATTAGAAGGTATTCTGAATCAATCCAACCATTCAACCAAATTAGCATCTAAGGTAGCCTCCGTACTTTAATCTTGAACCCTCTTGTTTTGATATCTGAAGCTAACCATTTTGGTATATTATATTTGGCCCACTCACTATAACAGGACACTACTTTTTTTTAATTTACTTTGTGCTTGTCAAATGGCTCTAACGACTTCATTGGTATTTCACAGGTCTTGAAACTGGGGTCATACACATCTAAATACACTGATGGGTATTCAAATCGACGTTGAACCAATCCATAACTATCAACAACATGTGACATTCTCCATAACTATAGTGGGTATGCATAGCGTGTGCTATCTTATTTTACACATCAGAGGCGCTAAGCTATATTTTTATTTTTATCTTCATCGTCATCGTATGGACACATTTTCTTGCCATATACTCCCTTTGTACAGGTTATTTCTACTACTTTGTCTCGACAGTAGTGTCGTTCATGTTTGCTTGTCCAAATTGAACAGTATTCTTGTCTCCTCGTTTGTCGAATACACGACTGCCAACTCGTCCAAGCTCTAGTGTTGCATTTTGTTCACCTACACACACCAATGAAGAGAAGTGAGAATAGAATATAGAAACATTATATAACCATACTCAAAAGGATATAATTATATCATATAAAAACAAGACAAGGAATATAAAGCAATCTCGCATGTTTTGTTTTTAAACATTTTTTATTTTTTATTTATTTATTATTATTATTTTATTATTATATATATTTTTGTATTTTATTTTTTATTTATCATTTTTATTATATATGTATATACATATATATTTTATTTCTTTTACGTATTTTGCTTTTATAAACATGTAAATGATCAAAATAATAATAAAATTAACTAATTACCTTTTGTTTTTATGCCCATTGAAGTGGGAATAAATCAACCTTAGGAGTTTGAATTATTGTAAGTCCAAAAAAAATAAATAAAAACACTAACACTAACATTTAAGACTCCAAAAAGCAACTAGACCCTTTAAAAGAAAACCAAATGAGGCATTGATCAGAAAACAACATATCGAAATTATCATGTAAAGAAACCAAAATACTAAAAAAACCAAAATTAAGGTGGGTCCCCAAATTTGGGGCTAGTTGTGCAATGGCCACAACACATAGTCAGAATATATAGAAGAAGATAGTGAAGACATGGAAACATCCACAATTCCTCATAGGAAAGAACCAATATGGCTTAGAGACACATTCAGGGAATCAAACTTAGAAAGAATGTCAGATATTACTACCACTAGACCTCAAAATCATAGTCAAAATAGAATAAACAAAGGGTTACTAAGTAATACAATAGAGCCAACATCAACACTTCAAGCACTAAATCAATCACATTGGAATATAGTTATGGAGTTTGAATATGCATCACTACAAAATAATAAAACATGGGATCTAGTGGAATTACCTCTAGGAAAGGAAATTGTGGGTTGCAAATGGATTTACAAAATCAAGTATAAATTAGATGGCACACTTGACAAGTACAAAGTATGGTTAGTAGCCAAAGGATATACTCATATTATGGGAATTTATTATGAAGAAACATTTTCACCAAAAACTAGAATGACTACTATCAAAATATTTTATGCTCTAGCAACTCATCAAGGTTGGAAAATTCATCAAATGGATGTTAAAATGCTTTTATTAATGGGGAATTAGAAGAGGAATTTTACATGTCACAACTAGAAGGATTTTTTGTTAAAGGACAAGCATATAATGTTTGCAAATTAAGCAAATCCCTATATGGTCTAAAGCAAGGTCCTAGAGCATGGAATATAAAAATCAATAATCACTTATTATAACATAACTTCAAATGAAGTACTCATGATCCCATTCTATATACAAAGAGAATTGGAAATGACATATTTTGGGAAAAACATTGGTTAGTTTTCTACAATTTAATTAATTACCTCCATTTAATTATCAATCCGAGACAATTCATAAACTTGTGAGTGTCAAGCACAATATATATTTGTACTTCGGGGAATGAGTCCCTCTGTGTCTATTGGTTTGGTGGGGGTGTTATTCGTGTATTTTCAATTCATCTAAACTCAATAGAATTAAGTGCAAAAAAATAAATAATGAATTAAAAATAAACATGACTAAAAATAAACCTATGAAAAGTAAAACACACACTTGCTGGAAAATTATAGAAAATAAGGAAATTCACAGGAATTAAATAATCTACAGAAAAGATAAAAAAAATAGTAAATAAATTAATTATAGAAATCTAGGTAAAAGGGGGAGAAGTACTGTTTAGAGTGGGAATAAAATCCAGTAGTATTCTGCCTAATCAATTCATTCACCAAACGCTAGTTTGAGATTAATAAAAACACTCAAATGAATATATTACAGTTTTAGAAAATTACAGAATAATTTTGACATCCATGGTTATCTTTATCAGGGATGGCCTACATATTTATAAGATATGCAACCATACCCTATTACATTTGAGAGAAAATTAATTTATATTTTTCTCGTTACAACAACATACAATAATAAAGGGAATAAAGTAAAACATTAATTTTTAGACTATTTCAATGTATTCTGTTTTATTAGAATATAATACATCTGATATTTTTCTCTACCCAATTACATTGATATTTTACATGATTTTTAAAAAATAGATAACATATGGTCTTTGAATTTGTTCTTAATCCACATCCATTGCTAAAATATCATCTACATCCATCGTTGAAATCCATGTTCTGTTTTGCTGATAACAAGGGTCGCACTATAATTTTATGTTAATGGGAGTTGGGTTGTAATTCAGCATCAAGAGGAATCAAACACTATTTCTATAGAAGATAGGAATCAAAAACCAAAATGGGAATCATGCACCTAATGGGATTCAGGCACCTAATGGGAATCGAGCGCTAAAACGAGAGTCGGGTGCCAGACTTAGTACTTTGAAGACGTTCCCATTCCTATAGAAGTTGAGGAACCCCAAGACAAAGCCGAGGAGGCACCTCAACATACCTCATCTGCATCTTCAACAGGGTCATTCATACCATGAGTGACTGTACATCTCGCTAATACTAGATTAGGTGAGTACCTTGTGCAAAATGTGACCTTCGGACCAATTTTGAAGACTGCATAAGATATGGCCAGACCATCCACCCATCGTTATACGATTGGATCAGTGGTTCCACTAGGAGAACCACCTAACCAGACTAACTTCATATATGTGGGGCTAGATCAGCCTCCAATGCGAGATGTGAGAGCCCATGGATGAAGATGATGAGGAACCTTTCATGGTAAACATTCATTATTTGTCTAATCCAAAGTATGCCATGCATATTTTTGAGCTATATCATTGGCATGGATATGACCTTGGTCTCTTTGAACAAGGACGAAGGACTCCGTTGGAACCTCATTATCAGTTAGTCACTGATAGATTTAGTATAGGGTTATATATACATGGGTAGGATGATTTGCTCATAGCATCCCTAGATTGTTTGTACCTCAGCATGGCAGATGATGTGGATTTTAATCCATATCATTCGAATCCCTCTAAATTTTGGAGGAATCACCCTATGATATCTATCATCACCATTGAGCCACTCGAAGATCATTGTGAAGGGATCCTTTAGCAGACTAAGGCAAAAATGAACCCTAGAGATCAATTGGGACATAAACCCATGAGGCAATTGACGACACAGACATGCAAGGGTGCAACCCCATGATTGCAAATGATATCAAGTTAGGAGACCTTTGTAATGAAGATGGAGTGGAGTCCACCTCTGATATGAGTGGACCAGACTATGATGCAGACAAGGATCCCTCGAATAACGATGGACCTAAGGACGAGGTCAAAGGTGCTTATATCAGGTATTTGTATGCGCATCATCTATTGCCTATGGAATAGGTACAGGATACCGAAGAGATCCTTCCAAAAGTTGATCATCTAGGGGAAGGCACCAAGACAATTTTCTTGGTAGCATCGTACATGAGGTATAATTATCCAATTTTTTTGGATAGCGATGATAGTATGCAAGAAGTGAGATTTATGGGGCCTCACTTAGAGGAACGCCCTCCAAGAATGGGGGTGAATGAAGGGTTCTATTATGATAGTGATGAAGAAGATGAGCTAGAGAGGGCCTACCTTGGTCTTCCTTATTTGTGTCTCCACCATCAACCCATCGACATTGATGGGGTCTACAGGTAGCTACATGTTGGTCTGCATATGAGAGCAAGACGATTAAACCTATATCAAATCCATCAGTTGGTTAATCCCCTTCCACCAACTTACATGTAGCTCCATGAGCTGAATGATCCTATTTTGCATTCAGTGCATAGGGAAGATCCAGTTATTCACAGTCCTCACAAGAAAGACCCTTTTGTACCTATGCCATTAGAGCCAGATCATGGGTATGATGACTATGAAGATTTTGTAGAGGTCAGTCCGTGTGGTCTTGGAGATCAATTCCATTCCATAAACATGGTCCACATTGATTTGACCACTCCAATCTGCAATCCAAAAGATCTGTCTAAACCGTTGTATCTTAACAAAGATGCTATCGACTGGGATCACACTGATTCACCCATTGATATTGAGGATTTATTCCCCAATGAAGAAATATTGCAACCTTTCCATTTTGCACAAAGATGTGCATATGATGTTTATCATGCTAAAAATACTTCCAATGTGGAACCACTCAACCCGGTTGATGACATTCATATAATTCCTACACCTCACTAGCTGGAGGAGGGATCTCATATGTTGATAGAGGAAACCTTTGAGGTGGATATCAGTGATGATTCCACCAGCGCAAAGAAAGTTAAATTTGGAGAGATCTCACTCCATATGAGTGGGCCAACCTCATTCCTTTGCTGAAAGAGAGACCAAATTTGTTTGCTTGGTTGTATAAGGATATGCCAGGTCTAGAACCAAAATTGGTTACTCATAAACTTTCGCTAGATTTGACAAAGAAGTCGGTTAAGCAAAAGTTTAGGAAAATACACCCAACAGTAGCCTTAATGGTGAAAGATGAGCTACAGAAGCTGTTGGATGTGGAATTTGTGATTTCCATTGATTATATAGAATGGGTGTCCAATATGGTATCCATGGAAAAACCTGATGGAATAATCCGTATCTACATGGATTTCAAAGACCTAAATAAAGCAACACCCAAAGATTCATTTTCATGGCCCAATATTGATGCTTTCGTAGATGCAACTGCAACTCACGAAATGATCTCCTTAATGGATGACTTTTTAGTTATAATAAAATTTGGATTAAACTCAAAGACCAACACAAAATCATGTTTATAATGCCATTGGGAAAATTTTGCTATAAAGTTATGTCATTCGGCCTCAAAAATGCTAGTGCCACATACCAGTGGGCCATGACATACATTTTTCATGACTATATGCACAAAATTCTTGAAGATTATATTAATGATTTGCTAGCCAAGTTATTGTTATGAGAAGAGCATTCAGAGGTCTTAAGGAAAGTCTTCGATCGCCTGATAGAGCACAACGTCAGGTTGAATCCTAAGAAGTGCATATTTGGTGTAACTTCTGGAAAATTACTAGGGTTCATCATCTCCAAGAGAGGCATCGAAGTATATCCAACGAAGGTGAAGGTCATTCTAGAAATGCGTTCTCCCACCAATATTAAGGAATTAAGGAGCCTTTAGGGCAAGATAGCCTCGATAAAGTGATTTATCACCCAACTATAGGATAAATGTCGACCCATGAATTGACTGCTACATAAGGGTGTCCCATTCAACTAGGATGAGGACTACAAGGCAACCTCCACTGAGATAAAGCAATACCTGGTGATGTTGGCAATGCTAGCTCCACTAAGGCCAGAGGTGCATTTTCTACTATATATATCGACAACTGACTTTGCACTGGGAACCATGTTGGCCCAAAATAACGTGCAAGGCAAAGAGCAGGCCACATATTACATTAGTCGAACTTTGGTGAGCTATGAGCTTGGGTATGCATACGTGGAAAAATTGTGTTTAGCAGTAGTGTTCGCTACCATGAAATTGTGACACTATATGTTAAGTCATATGATGCATGTTATATCTAAAAATAATACTTTGTAGTACATGATGAGTAAAACTTATCAAAATACACATACTACGAAGTGGATCATGCTTTTGACGAAATTCAATCTGGAATTCATAAACTAGAATTCCATTAAGGGACAGGTCATAGCAGATCAATTAGCTGAGGCATCAAATAGTAGACCTCTAACAATTGAGATTTTGGACAATGTAGTCTTCGTCGAATCTGAAGATCCCAAACCTAAAGAACTAGAGAACAATGTTGATATGACTCTATTCTTCAATGGTTCGAAGTGTGAATAAGGAGGTGGTGCTGGAATAGTATTCTTCACACCGCAAGGAGCTCCAATGTTGTTCAAGTTGGATTTTCTATGTACCAACAACAACACTGAATACGAAGCCCTACTACTAGTCCTCCACACAACTGTCACCATGAATATTAATATATTGAACACCTTCATTGATTCCTTGCTCATAGTAAATCAAGTCAAGGGGATTTTTTAGTGTCGATGTCCCTTAATGAAATCCTATAAAGATCTAGTTGATACATATTTGGCAAAACTGGAATGGTATGACATAGAGGCAATCCCTCGATCTTCAAATAGGTTTCTAGATACCATGGCTTCTTTAGGATCCTAAATCCCTCAAATTTTTTTTACTTATTTCACTACCATCAATGTCAAGATGCTCTCTCATCTAGTAGTAGAGCATGTAGCCTATGATAACAAAGAATCGATCAACATGATCAGTGTAGAACCACAAGTTGAATGGTTCTATAGAGCTGAAGAATTTCTTAAGAAGGCACCTTGGGGGTCGTTAACCTCTTAGAGTCCCATGGGGAGTGGTACTACCATTCACCACAGGGTTTTTTTTGAGTCTACATTTGCAAAAGTAAATATGGAGGGGGAGCAAGTCATCTTGGTAGTCGAAGCTAAGATTTATCAAAAATGGATTTCACAAATTAAAGACTTCCTAAAACTTAGTATAATCCCATAGGGATTGTTGTGTGCCACGAAGTGCACATTTAAACAAAAAGCGGCCAAATATGTCTTAATATGAGACATCTTGTACTGAAGAAGCTATGATGGATTTCTTCTTCATTGCTTAGAGCCCCAAGAGGCATCATGGGCAATTTCACAAGCCCATGACGGTATGTGTGGTGGCCATTTCAACAATGTGGCCATCATCAAACACATCCTTCAAATGGGTTACTATTGGACCACTATGGAGAAGGAGTGCAATGTGTATGTCAAGAAATGCGTTAAATGCCAGCATCACACTAATCTCACGCACTTGCCATCATAGGCCTTACAACCCATTCAAGCAACTTGGCCATTTTATCAGTGGGGATTGGATCTTATATGCAATATCTCTCCTTCGTCATCAGGCCGACATACATTCATAATAACAGCTCCTGAGTATTTTACAAAGTGGGTGGAAGCAATACCCTTAACAATGACAACCAAAGCTTGTATAGCGGAGTTTATACTGGAGCATATCATAAGTCATTTTGGGATTCCATACAAAATAATATCGGATAATGGAATATTTTTCAAGAACAAAACTATGAGAGCTTTGACATATAAATATAGAATCAAACATAGTTTTTTGACTCCATACTATCCACAAGCCAATGGGAAAGTTGAAGCTTCAAATAAGATAGTGGTAGCCATCTTGAAAAATATGGTACAAGAAAACCACAAATACTAGCACATCCAGCTGCCCCTTGCACTTTGGGCTTATAGGACTAGTATTCAGACGCCCACTGGGGCAACACCATTCTCACTAGTATATGGAGCTAAGGCCATTATGCCCTTGGAATTATAAATTCCAACATTGCGCGTCACATTGAAAGAGTTCATCGATGATGACACTGCACAGCAAGCTCGACTGGATCAACTGACGTTACTTTATGAATGTCACGTGAATACCCTGGAGCATCTCCGTATTTATCAAGAGCAACTAAAACGAGCTTACAATGTCAAATTCCACCAGAGAGACTTTGAATTTGGGGATCTTGTCTTAAAATAAAACCAACAGAACTCTAATTTACCGCCAAATATTCATGAAAAATTCATGACTAGTTGGCTAGGACCTTACATCATATCTAAAAATATTGGTCTAGGTACCTATCACCTAATGTCGCTAGGGGGTGTTGAAGACCTGAACCTCTCGACATCATCCATATTAAGGCATTTTATGCTTAGAGAGCATAGTAAAAGGCTCCGAGAGTTTTTGGTAACTACTGGGTCATCCTAAAAGGCTCCAAACACTTTCATTAATGGTTTGGTCAAGTCAAAAAGCTCCAAAGGCATCTGTAAGCTCTTTGGTCAACCTCAAAAGCTTTGAGGATTTGGTCAAAACCGCTCGGTCATCCCAAAAGGCTCCAAGGGTCCCTAAAACTGCTTGGTCGTGTTAGTAAAAACCCCCAAGGATTTTCTTGTAATCGCTCAGTCATCCTAAAAAGCTCCAAAGGCACTTGTAAGTCCTTTGGTCAAACTCCAAAATGCACCAAGAGTTTCTAAAAAATTGCTTGGTCAACCCAAAAACTCCAAAGGCATCTGTAAGCTCTTTGGTTAAATACAAAAAGGCACCAAGAGTTTCTAAAAAACTGCTTGGTCAACCCCAAAGGCTCTAAGGATTCTCAAAATCGCTTGGTCATCCCAAAATGCCCCAAAGGTACCCATAATCCCTTTGGTCAATCCTAAAAGCTCCAAGTATTCCTAAAAATCACTTGGTCAATCTAAAGGCTCCAGAGGCATGTACTCATCGTTTGGTCAATTATGAGGCTTAAAACCCATAAAAATTATAAAATCAATAAAATCCAAAAAAAATTGGTAAAGCATAAAATACAAAAATATTTGCATTTGCATTTTTGTTTTGCATTCACTCATGCATCCACCGCATTACTGCATTTCATATAGGCATTCGTCATTCATTGCATTCCGTAATAGAAGGCATTTGTGTTTATCAGTCTTACAAACAATGCCACGTTTGTGTTTAAATCATGCATCTCTAAATTTATCATGATCCATAATTCATAGAAATAATTGTGTTTTTCAACACAACCTATAATGTTGCTATGGAGATATACTATGGTTTTCCAATCACTCAGTCATACCTAGTGGTCTTATCAAGAGTTGGTAGAAAGCTCGCTTTGCTTTTGTAAGCTAAGGTTCAGTTATTATAGACCTTAGCATATCATAAGCCTATCACTAATCAACAAATTTAAACAATCCTAACAAGGACTAGGGGAATATGAAAGCCATGAATCAGGACCAGGTGTCCTAAAGAGAAAAGAGTTATTATTGCTTATCCCTCTATGCAAACGATATGAGAAATGTTGGCAATTGGCAAAAGGACAGGTTAGTTCCCTATTAAAAATACCTTACGATAAAATGAGCAATATACCAAAGAGATATCCCATATCAATCCTCATGATTGATCCCCTAGATCGATGTCATAGATCGAATCCCTAGAGTGATATCCCATATTGATATCATAAGATCGATATTCTCAATCGATATACCAGAAACATTTTTTCCAAGTAAATCCCCCAAAGGAAAGTTTCTAAAGAAAATTATCAAATGTAAAGGCCGAAAAGTGAAGATCAAGTGAATATCAAAAAATAGACTTAAATCAAAGTTCAAAGTGAATATCAAATTAATATCATAAATCAAAAGTTCAAGCGGAGATAAAATGAAAATCCAAAATCAAGTTCGAAGAGAGATCAAATGAAGATCCAAATATAGTTCAAAAATAATATGGAATCAACTCCCTTGCTTCACTACATATGAGCAAGTATCCCAAAAATTAAAGGATAGAAAGGAATGATCCTGAATCCTTGGAATTGTCAGCACTATTGTACCTTACACATGATGATATGTCTGACACATTAGCACCTCGCTTATGAACAAGACCAATGTTTGAATGTGAAAGAGCTAGCTTTAGGTGTCCTACATTGCTTAGTGGATTAGTACAACTAAAATCTAAACTTGAGATTGGATACGACATTTGTGGAACCCCTATCTTAGCAATGGGCTAAAAGAATCCCACTTGACATCGGGGAATGCTTGTGTATTATCTTAAAATATTCATTTGCACACACAGGGATACTGAACAGATAGGGTCTATCCTAGCAAAAGCCTTTTATCTCAGAAGTCTAGTGTGGTTAGTATACAACTTTTGATAAGTTTATTAGGGTGTTTGAGTATCACAAAAAATCTCAAAATATCTCTACAAAGCAACAAATGCTACAAAAGCATAAATCTGTAAATGGTAAAAGTCATTACAAATCATAAAATTTCAAAGTATCCAAGAAGCAATAAATCATTGCATAAAGCACAATCAACATGTAGGGTAGATACTAGATTAATATTAGTAATAATATTTAGACGGCCACTGACTATATCGTGCAAATTTTTCAAAAAGTGTGAAATAAAATAGAATGACATATTACCTCATTTGCATCATGCAGCTTCATACCATTACGTTTCATATATGGGTGATTAATTTATTAAATTCTTATCTTAAGTATTTTCAATTATAGTCATGATTTTTACACATCCTATGGCATCATCCATTAAATTTTCAAATACACACTACATTCATTCCTTATGTTTTAAGTGATTAAAGCATACAGGTTCATTTACATTAGAATAACATCGTGTAAATAAAGCATTTCCATAAAATAATGCATACAATGAAGCAATATCAAATATGTGTTAAAAGAAACCATAGCATCCATATGCATTTATCGTCAAAAGCACATCTAAGCATCTAAGATCACTGCATATCATCATCATAAATCAAATAACTATCTAATGCATGACATCACCATTGCATCACATAGTATTAGCATAACATAAGCATTGCATCCATGTGAATCACATAAATAGAAAATTAAAAATAAATGAGTGCACAAAAAGAGCTAAAATGATCATATCATATAAATATGTGTCCAAACGAGTACATAGGGAGTATGCAAAAATACCCATAGGCTACAATCATGTAGGTCCTCGACCTTACACCAAAAATGATGATATATCAAAATATAGTATGTGCTATAAAATCTCTAGCTCTGTCCTGTTCCCCCTATACTAGAGCTCTCGCCTCCTCCCTCAATGCTATGCTCAAGAGCTTGCTCTGCCTGCCGTCCTGTTGACTATTGTGGATCCTGCTAAGCACCTTGAGTATCGCCTAACTTGAAGAGGCCTAACACTTGTCCAACTACCCCATGAGTGATGGGCACCTCTGTGCACTAGGACCTATGGTTGGATGTGGTAGTAGACTGCCCTGCCTCCCTAGTCCTAGTATGACTGCTATCTCCATGTGTAATAGAGGACCTATGTGTCCTCTTGCTTCAATGGGTATGATAACTCAAGCTAGCAGTGGACTATCTTGTAGACCTAGTCCTGGTCCACTAAGACTCAAGAGCGAAAGGATCCTTAGGAGCCTGCAACCCATGCATCTCTATATAACCTACTAGCTGGTCCACTCGATTAGCCTAGGATGCATGCATATAATTTGTCCTCATGACCATATCACATAATCGTCCAACCTCAGCCATAGGATCCTATCCGACTGGTACAACTATTTCTGGTGCTATCGGAGGCCCCATGATAGCCTGAGGAGACGACATAGCCCTCCTCTAGGCCTTGATCAAATCTCACTTTGCCATTGCCACATCTTATTGTGTCTAAGATAGCCCTAGTGTAGTTTGTAGTGTCTAAACATGTCTCTGTAGTTGTAGTCCACATTATCAAAGTCTCAATTTGTCCCTATGCCTCAATCAAGCACATGTCCCTATCAATCAGCTGAGCCTGAAGAGTAGCAATCATCGTATCTCGCTCTCACTACTGAGTTTATAACCTGCCAAGCTGACTCTGCAAGTTAGCCTCCTACGCTAGGAGCACCCCCTCTACACTTTCAGGAGGGGCCTCACCCTCATCGAAAGCCTCATCCTCAAGGTCCGCCTTAGGAGCCTCCTCAGTGGTAGCCTCTACCCCCAACTGCCCTCTATCCTCTAACACACCCTACACCCATTAGGATCCACCTCTGTCTCTACTACTACCTGGTCCAGCTCTCGAACCAAAGGCTCTATCCCGTACCACCTAAACAGTGACCACCATCCATCATATGCTGGGGTAGTCGCAACCATATCAACACTAGTCTCCTTGTAATAATAAGCATCATCTCCTAGAGCTGTTGGTTGAATCCACTATAGATCATGCTCTAGTGCCAAGCATCGGTATTTGAGGGGCATCTCAAGAATGTCCTACACCATCCCAAACTGTCATAGGATATGAGTGAAAAATTGGTACTCTCAGATCTCGATCTTATGGTCGATCAGCCATCTATCTCGGTGAGTCTGTCGAAGCCTCTCACCCACTTTCGACCATTTTAGACAGTCCATGTATGGCTGCCACTAGACATAATTCAGCCCAAGTGCCATGAAATGAGTAATGTAATGCTTGACATAACCGACATGAATCCTACTATAGGTGCCCTCATCCTCGCAAGGCCAACAGGCAGCATAGCACTAACGCTTGATAGCAATAGTAGTAATATCTAGTAGTAGATCCTTAGGATGCTCTATCCTAATATGCTACAAGCCCCAAATCTACAATAGTAGACTATAGCTCATGCCCTTACGGCTCTGCTTAGTAAACTAGTATAGCTCTCTATAGAGGTGGCATAATAGTGTGCTACCCCAAGCTAAGTGTAATGGCTAACTAATAGAACTCTGGATGACTCTCTAGACACTAGCCAAGAGGTTCTAGGGAATCCTCATGCTCGAGGAGTCTAGAAGAACAATCTGTACCACAAGGATCATGAAGATAGCAGCACAGACTAGAAAGACACGCTTACCCTCCTAGTAAGCAATATGGACTCCTCCGTGGTCAATAACATCTTGAGCCTACTCACTCTAGTCTCAAAATATAAAATAAAAAATGGGCTTCTTAGCCCCAGAAATAGAGGATACGATGGCCTCGCCATCGATAGGGATCCTAAATATTCGATATACGTCCTATAAGGTAATAGAAATTTCACTTGTGGGCAGGTGAAATGTCTTTTTTTGGGCATTCCAGTGCCTAAAAAATGCAGTCAAGTAAGCTTGGTTTGCCCGAATAGTTGGTAAATCCAAGACAGCAAAATACAACAGATCTAAACCAATCACGCTCACCACCCATGAGCCATCCACGGAGGGTCTTAAGTAGATCTGGCTCTCTCGCCCTAGAGGTCAATGTTTGGAATAAAAGCATACTATAAGGAAAAAGCTAACTAAAAATGACAAAAACATTTTAAAAACTGATAAAAGTGCAAAAACATGTCATCATGCAGGCCTACAAATCAAATTTGTCAATCAGACAGGTCAAAAATGTATTAAATGATATTAATTTCCTCTAAAAATTCTAAAAAAATAAAAAAAATTAGGATTTTTTTTCTAAAGTCGCGAATCGCAAGTCAACCCTACAGTCCACATGTGATCAAAATTTGACCGTAGGAATTTTGAATGTTGATTGCATCTGTCAGCTGTGGCCCCCAATCAGTCAATTTGGAATCACAACTGGTACTTGCGGTCTCCATTCAGACCTTGGATGGGGCTAATTTCTCACCCAAAAAACAAAAAATAAAATAAAAACCTAATCTAGCTAGCCTAATATAAGTCTGAGGTTCATTGCCAACAGTTTAATTGGGTTCATTTATCTCATTTCTTAGTGAGGTTAATTTTATTGGTAAAAATGCATGGTCTAGGTATCGAATTACCTTGCCCTCACTCCGACCTTGGCTGGATGAAGCTTCCTCCCATGCTGCCATCATGCGATAGGTAGAATTTCGGTGTGGTCAGGTAGGGTTTTAGAGCATGTTTAAAATTGTCACTGTCAGAGCTATGAAACTATAAAAGAGTGATGAGGTAAAAAATGAAAATTTGAAATTTTATAACTTTTTACTATTCCATGCGGACCGCAGCTAAAACCTGCGATCCAGTAATTAAGGTTTTGCAATCACTGATCTTAGCCATGGTTCCTATATTTGCAAAATGGGAACCACACATCATGGTTGCAGTTAGCAACTAGAAGAAAAAATAGTAAAATCCCACCATGGGAAGGTCTAAAAAGGTAAATCAATGATTCCCATTGGATCAAAATTTCAATAAAAGCAATCAATGTTGCAAATTTGGTGATGTTCAAGCACCATGATAAAAATAAAAATAAATAAATAAATAAACCAAATAAACAAAAAGCAAAATGTGACTCGTAGTTAGTGATTTACTCTATACACTCGACGGTTACAACAACTTGCGATCCATGCAATCTGAAAAGATGAGTAAATCACCATAAGGACATTTGGGGCAAAATTTTTCATCATTTATCTGATATGCTTCTTCTAAATCCCTAAGAAGGCCTTCATGGCCAGACTGCTCCACGGGAACGAGGCATGCCATTTCTTTTATGACCTCTTTTTCAGCAAATCATCAAAAATTTGATTTAACACAAATATGATTGGATTTGTATTAATTCAATTTCCTAATATGGCTATTGCAACCTGACTTCTCAATGGGATAGAAGTGTGCAAATACTATTAACAGCTCAAATCAAAAGCTAAACTAGGCATAGCCAAGCATTTAATGTGCTCAAATCTAAATTTTTTTAGATCATCCATGGTGGTCAAGCGACATCGTCGCTTCGATCATTGTCATTACCCTCATCGAATTGTCTCTTGAGGGGTAGTCATAATATCAAATAATAATCAAAATCAATAGAAGATCCCAAAGATCGTAGATCCTTTGATCTTGTCAAAATTGCATTTGTCCTTGCGAATCATTGTAAACAGCTATCATAAGCTTACCCCTTTGCTTGGGGTAAATAGCAAATATGATGTTGCTTGTTGTTCTCTACCTTTCGGATCTATGGGTCATAAGATACCTATGGAATGCACAACTGCACCGAATGAGATGAGAAGAGCACAAGCTTTTCAAGTTTAAGCCTCCAAAGAGTTGGAAGCAATGATTCTAGGATGCACGTCATTTTTCTGGACCTAGGGCATCTAATTTTGATCTGACTAATGATCATCATAGAACCTTCAGCACCATTTTAGGTCTTATTTTTCTTAGCATTGTTTAATCTCACATCGCATCTCAAAAGGGGTATTTGTAGACATCTAAAATGCATCATGTCGAGGGTGACTACTTATATGGACATGCTACAAGACCATATGGAAGATCTTGGATAGAATCCAAGATAGAGCAATGGTTCTAACCACTCAATTTGGGCTCCTTGGCCTAATCAGTCTGAACCATAGCCTAGGCCTACGGTCTATAGGCTAAACCACGGTCGAGACCTATGGTTTACAATCTAGACCGTAGCTGTGACCTGCGGTCTTAACTGAAGTTCAGTTGGCCTTCATCCAAGCCAAATTGGTTGGAATGACCATTGGATCTAGAAGAGGGTGGTTGAAGGATGGAATATGCTAGAAGCTTCCATTCAAACTATACTAATCACCCCTTCTTGATCTTGGCTTCTCTAGGAAGCCACCCCTAGCCCTAGGGACATGCTATAAATACTCCTTCAATTTGGGGAGAAGATATAGATGATTTGTATAGCAAAGTCCTAACAAATTAATGATATAGATTTGATTGATAAAAAAGGGTAGTGAATCCCCATCGAATTGCATACTAAACATGTGTATTTTAGAGATACTTTGCCAATACTCTAAATATCGATTAGTCATGGATGCCCTAGGTGCCTAGGAGGATCAATAAATGTAAATCCAGGCAAACGAAGGCCCATCACAGTGATTTGACCACCAAATCTATCGAAAGGACATCAAATGCGACCCTTGAACATCAATTGGACAAGGAGGTCAAGACCATTGCCCTTGGAATTGAGGGTAAGCCTATCAAAGTGCTTACTGCGGCTCTCAACCATAGTTTATAGTGCAGACCGTGCATCAGTATTGTGGTTTGTAATAGAGGAAAGTAGGTTCAAAGGAGAGTAAATCATCTAATTCCTTCCTCAACATGAATAAGAGGGTCAAATCCACCCTAGAGCAGTTTGTGTCACCCTATAAAGGTGCATTGAGCATCACACCTATCTTGAAGAATATTATAATCACAAGAAACCCTACTGTAATATTTTATCAACATGATTATACCTAAGAGGGACATAATTGTAACACATATTAGACTTCATGAATAAATAAAGTGTTTATCATACATCTTGTTGTCAATTTTGTCTTTTATGCATGTTGCTTATTCATTGACTATTGCAATAATGTGATTCTCGCCTCGGGTGTGAGCCTTTCTGATGGTTACACCTGGAAACACCTATTAAATATTAAACCAATTAAAAATAAACATAAATACTTGCTATGTGAATAGGCAGTTGAGGAGCAGATGTTGTGTCGATTCCCATTCTTATTTGTATAGATAGCATCTATTCACCATAATTGGATCCCTCTTTTGAAGATTCTTCAAATAAAGTATTTTATTTTGAGCTACCAGCTAGAAATAAATATTGATATTTGGGATTAGTATTTTAATCCAAATAAGATTCACTGGAAAAGGAGCCTCATATTTTGGGAGAAGGAAGGAATAAGCTGATTTCAAAATAAAGTTAAATTCAGCTTCCCCACTCTAAATCAAATTGTCTCTGGAATCGTCCTGTCTGATCACATACCTATTAAGTTCCATTAAAAGTATCTACCAACTGATAAAATAATTCTGGTTGGACACCCAATAGAGATTATAATTCCATGAATGCCTACCATTGACAATAGGCATATATTGGGAACCCTAATTTTTCCTTCCTCCATTGCTTTCAAAGTAAAAGCCCTGAGATTTGGGTCATCCAATAACGGCTCTTCCCTCAACCAATGGTCTTCCCAAAACTTGATGTTTCTCCCATCACCAATGATCCACCTACTTTTAGCCTTCACAAAGTCCTTGATATTCGTTAAGCTTATCCAAAAAATGGAGCCTCTCGGGGAGAGATCGTCTAACAAGAAAGAATTAAATTCGTATTTCGCTTTAAGGATAGAAAACCAAGGTCTCTCGACATTCGAAGCAACCAACCACCCTGATTTACCAACTAGGGCTCTATTCATAAGTGTTGCTCTTTTCAAATTAAGACCCTCATCCTTTCTCCTCTTGCAAATCTAATCCCAAGCGACCAAGTGGTACTTGCCTTTTAAATTCGATCCAGACCAAAGGAACATTTTACAAATACGATCAATTTTAGCAAGGGGTATGAATAAGGACCTGAAATAAATGGTTATGGAGCGTGCTTTGAAAAAGTATCACCTTCCCTGCTTGGCTCAACAACACCCTTTTCCAAGAGGCTAGTTTATGTTGGATTCTTTCAATCAAAGGGTCCCACAGTGAGTATTTCATTCTCCCCACAAAGAGAGGCAGTTCAAGATAGGTCACTGGCAACGTGGCAATCCTACAATTGAGTATATTCACAATATTTGATTTCCTGGCTTCCAAAGTGTTAAAAAAGTAGAGAAAGCTCTTCGTAAATTTGATCTCCTGACCAGCAGCCCTCTGATAACACAATAAGATATTTTTAATATCCTAGGAAAAAAATACTGATGCACCACTAGAAATCAGAGTATCATCAACAAATTGGTGATGAGAAATAGATGGACATGGGAGATTTGGATGAAGACCCACCTCCCTGATCAACCTTTCAATAACTCTCCCCAAAGCCTTTGCCAAAAAGATTAATAGGAAGGGGAAAAGCGGATTGCCTTGCCTCAAACCATGATGAGACTTAAAAAATCTAGACATTGATCCGTTCACTAGAATGGAGAACCAAACTAAAGAAATGCAAGCCAAAATAAGAGTGACCCACTGATCGTTGAAGCCAAACTTTCTCATCACCTCTTATAGAAATGGCCACATCACTTTGTCATAATCCTTACTTATGTCGAGGTTTAAAAGGAAAGCCTCTCTACCATTGTACTTTACCGAATGAAGAAAATCATGCATGATAATAGTGCCATCTAATATTTGTCTACCTGACACAAAGACACTCTGAGTCATATCAATGAGACTCAGAAGCATCCCCTTGAGTCTGTTATACAGAGCCTCAAAGAGGAATTTATATAAATAATTGCACAGACTGATTGGTCTAAAATCCTTAAATGATGAGGCAAAATCCTTTTTTCTAATTAAGGCAATCAACATGGCATTCAAGGATTTAGGAATCTCCATCGATATTTGGGCTTCTCTTAGAGCCTCCGCCACCTCAAACCCACAAATATTCCAATATTTTTGAAAGAACAATGGAGGAAATCCATCAGGCCCTAGAGCCTTTAAAGGCCCTAGCTCCTTAACAGCATTAAATATTTCATCATCTATGAGCGAGGCCTCCAAAATTGCATTCATTTCCTTCATCACCAATGTAGGAATGACATCTAACATAACACGTTCTGCCGCCAAATCCTATTTTTGGGGGACCAAGAAAACAACTAAAGAAATCGACTCCCTCAAATAGAATTTGCTTGCTTTTCTTGATAGAGCTGCCATCCTCCTTAATAATATCCACTATTCTATTCCTACTCCTCTGTTGCAAGGTGGACGCATGAAAGAACCACGTATTCTTGTCACCTTCTCTTAGCCATAATTCTCTTGACTTTTACTTCCATTGCAACTCGATATTCCCTTGTTTGTTATGATAATTGGCTAATAACACCTCATCGAGTCCCTATGACTCAATATTTTTCTCTATTTTAGCGACCTTCTTTTTTAAATCTTCCAGCTCCCTAAAGATATTACCATACACATTCTTGTTCCACCATTTTAATTGATGATGAAGCCTTCAAATTTTGAAGGCAACTTTAAAAAGGCCCAATCTTGACACTTTCTCATCCCACCATTTTTTCATGCAATCTTTAAAGTTAGGGAAGTTTCACCACATTGCTTCAAAGCGAAAGAGTCTCAAAACAAAATAAGAGTTTTCAACAGTCTCCAAAAGGAGAGGATTATGATCCGAGCCCACTCTGGGCAATGTGGAAAGCATCGCATCCCCAAATAAATTGAGACTTCCAGATAAAACTAGCGCTCTATCCAGCTAGCTCAGGATCAAACCATTAACTGACCTCCTATTACTCAATGTAAAATGCCCCCTTTCAAATCCATATCTCGTAATTCTATGAAAGATATGAAATCCACCAAGTCAGCAAGACTACACTCTTCAGGGCCATTTCCATCCCTTCTCTCTGAATGGTATAAAGGGGAGTTAAAATCTCCAATCACTAACCAATTTTCATGAATGAAGGTTTGACACATTTCTAGAAACAACTACAAAAAATATCTCCTTTCATAAGTGAAAATTGAAGCGTAGATATTGGAGACCAGCCAACGTCTTTGGGTTTCATTGCACTAGAAATGAATATTTATCACTCTATGTGAAGTAGAGATTACATGCCCATCAAATTTATGTGAATTACAAAAGAAAAGGAGTCCACCCACTGTTCCCATAGTTTCACTGGCCATGAATCCTAAGTCCTTCCATACTACCCTTTGGATCGATCTTCACAACTCGAACTCAAGCTTTAATTATTGAATGCATAACATATAAGGGGCTAATTCTCTTCTCAGGGATGCCAATAAGTGCTTCTTAGAGGAGCTATTAAGCCCTCTTATGTTCCATGAGAATATTTTCATGAGAAGGGGGGAACTTACTTTATCTCCACCACCTACCGACGAGCTCAAGAAACCATCCAAGCTCAATTGTTTTTCACCTTCAACAATTTTTAGAACTAGTTTGGATTGACCTCTGTTGGCCATAGAATCATTGGCATTTCTTTTCCTACTTACTTTGGACACAAGCCTTCTAGGTTTACAGGCCTTGCGCAAATCCATCAAACGTATTTTGTGATTGTGGGTTTTAGGGTCAGGAGAGCCCTTCTCCATTACCACCAGCTAAGGATACGGGGAAGTAGGAGCCACATCCATCACTAAAGCTTCATTTCTTACCACATAGGGGGAACAACCATCTACACAATTGGCCGTGCCAGGAGAGAAGGACAGACAACTAGCCATCGAGGATTATGGTCATTCCCTTAAGGACCCCACCAGGATCGCCATCTGGGCTTTAGAGAAATATGGACCCAACTCTTTTGCCAGAGCATTTAGACACTCGAAAGAATTTTCTAAGGTGATAGAAGCCTCTGCCATATTGACTTATGAAAATAAGTCCACCTCTAGCCTATTATAATTCTCCATTACAATATCCAAACACAATAGTTTGACCAACTCCTCCTCCCTAAACACAGGTGGCAATGGACTAGAGGAAAGAGGGGGAGCCAAATTTCGAAGAGCCACCGAAGGTTCGATGGCTTCCTTTACTGATGGGGCAGCGAATTATTTCTTCTTCCATATTCTTCACTTCTTTGAGGAGAAATACCAAACATAATTTCTAACACCAGAAACAAAGGTCGGTCTCTTCCCTTTCTCCATCGCAGACACAAATCCTTACGAGCACTACACCCTAGAAGGGGCATCCCCCGACTTTATTTTACAATGCAAAGATGAATGACCTTTGCCCCCACAATCTGAACATGAAAAGCTATCATGTTCATAGATGATTACCTGCTCCCACCTTCCCGCTAGAGAGTTGATAAAAATAGATTTTGGTAGCTCTTTGGACAAGTCCGTGAGAACACTCAGGCAGACAAATTGCCTTTTGTCTTTCGACATGGAAGAGGCATCAAAAGAGATAAATTTCACAATTGCATTGGCAATCTATTTGAAGATGGAGTCATGCCATAAATAGAGAGGGACTTTAGGAAGACAAATCCAAACGGAAACCATGTCCACTTTATGAGTAGTAGGGTTAAACCCAGAGTCCCATTTCCTCAAATACAACCCACACTTTCCAAAAAATCATGACCCCTCTTCCAACACCCATCAACATCAGAGGGGTCCGACAGAGAAAAGAGAAAAAAGTTCCTCGAGAGAAGAGATAAAAAGAGGCTCCTAGTAAGCTTCCAATGGGTGATGTCCCATCTCTTTAAAGCATAAACATTCGGTCTACTCTCGAAGAATTTTCCCACTAAATTACCAGACAAATTTGCCAATAGAGAGGACACAATTGAGTCAGATATAGAGATTTCAAGTTGGGGATGAATGTCTCCATCAACAACCCGATTGGCTAAGTCTATGCTCCCCCCATTCCTTTTGGGTGCAGCCTCCCCAATAGCTTGGCCACAAGGCTTTTCCAAAGAAAGAGATTCCATCGGTTCGTCCAGAGCTTCCCCACCCGGATACCACATTTCATCAAAATCACACACTAGAAACACAAAAGAGAGGACCGGATGAGAGAACCGCCCAGACAACCGCAAGAATCCAAACATGAACGCAAACCGATGAAATCCAGCCCAAGATCCACCAGAGCGAAGAGTCACAACCATTGAGCAGAGCAATATCTCTCGTTAAAAGTTCCTTTTATTAATAATTACACTCTTACTAATAATTTTTTCTTTACTAATATTCATTGATAACTGAACTCAAAAACTTAAAAATTAACCATATTTCTTGTGTTTTCTAAAACATTTTTTTTTAAATTAATTAAAAATATTAAATTTAATATTTTTATAAAATAAATAATTTTATTATGCATACTTTTATTGCAATAAAATATCTATAATTATTTAAATTTTTTATTAATTTTTTTTTAAATAATGATTGTCCAACCAACTCTCTCATAATTAACTAAAAATAATAAATTTAAACATCAATTAATCAAGCAACTTTTTGAGAGCTCAAAAATAGAGTTGAAAAAAATGACCTCACTACAAAGTCCCTTTAAGGCACCTAAAGACAACTAGGTAAAGCAAAACAAAGAGAAAGAGAGAAAGAGAGAAAAGCAACATCTTATTATTGAGAATAGAGAGTGATACATTCGGATGGAGTTGTGAGGCTCTTTATATAGGAAGATAGATTCCTTGCCCAACACTCTACCGAGCTATTCAAGGAGACACCTTACACATTGACACTTGTGCATTTATTACATTGCTTGAAGTAACTAGCTAACTTCCTCCAGAAGTAATCTCCTATTATATAACCAAATAGTGTAATATATTCTAACAATGTCATTCAATAAAACAAAGTTGATCTAATTTACAAATTAGATACCTAAAATGAATTTATCCTTAAAAATTAACTCATTCTAGATAGAAATTATTATAATATATATGATTTTTAAACTTAATTATTAACATAAAAATATACCTTTATTTTTTTTATTAATTATTTAATATTATTATTTAAAGTTTCCTTTTATTCATAATTACACTTTTACTAATAGTTGACAAATGAATTCATCAACTTAAAAATTAACCTTATTCCTTGTGTTTTTCTAATATAATTTTTTACAGATTATATTGTTAAAAGCTTGTTATAAGTTATTAACAATTAAATGACATAATTTATAATGTAAATTCTTAACCATTGATTAAATGCAGCTAACAAAGAACAAAGTTGATGTACTTTTCAATGTAATTTCTTAATTATTAATTGAATGTCATTCAATAAAACAAAGTTGATGTAATTTACAACTTAGATTCCTAAAATGAATTTATCAACTTAAATATTAACCTTCTTCTTTATTTTATTATTATTATTATTATTATTATTATTATTTAAGGCTTCCTTTTATTCATAATTACACTCTTACTAATAGTTTTTTCTTTACTAATCTTTTCTTTTTTTTTTAATAAATTTTATTGATAAATGAATTCATCAACTTAAAAATCAACCTTATGTTTTTCTAAAACAAATTTTTAAAGACTATATTTTTAATTAAAAATATTAAATTTGATATTTTTATAAAATAAATACCTTTATTATGCATACTCTTACAATTAGATATCCATATTTATTTATTTATTTATATGAAAAAAGTAAAAAAAAAAAAAAAAACAATGATTCATGTTCTATTGCCATCTTTTTATTAATGTGTTATCTCTTCTTTAGTGTGTATCATAAACCTCTAAAAAATTATTCTGATGCCAAATGATACAGTCTAGGAGAGGGGTTCTAATTAGACAACCTCTTTTAGTAGCTAAATATTTCATAATAAACTCACAAACCAAAAACTAAAAGATATATATGTCATTAAATTACTTGTTGCTATGGTTAACTAGAAAATACAATAACATATTGTATTTATGATTTTTCATAAATAGAAACAAAGATGAAATTTGAAAGGCTAAAAGTCATGCCCCTTTGTCTTCCAATCCTTCTCCAAAACTTATTTATTTATTTTTTCTCTTGCCAATGTTTGATAGGAGTGCTTGTATGACACACTTCTATGATAACACCATCAATTGTATACTAGGAGCACATGTATGGCAACATCTTGTACAACATCAAAAACACTTATACTTAAACAATAGTTATACAACAACAATTGTATGATAACAATAACAATCGTACCACAACCACATAAATCATTATATATATATATATATATATATATATATATATATATATATATATATATATATATATATATATGTATGTATGTATGTATATATGTATGTATGTATGTATGTATATATGTGTATGTGTGTGTGTGTGTGTGCACTTCTGCATCAATTTGAATACAATCAAGTACAAGGTAAAAAATAAAATACTTATTAGATCTACAAGGCCATATATCATATAATATGAATCTCATATAGAATTTTTTTTTGATAAAAATAGGGGTAAAATTTTTATTTAAATCAAAAAAACATACAAGAGTCAATAATCAGATTACAACAAAACTGCCTCATCTAGGCATATTAGCTTTCAAAAAACTATTAATATTTTGAGAGCATGTTGAAGGAAGTTGATGCCACTCCCTAACACTCAAACCTTATTGAAATTCAAAGATCCATTTAGCCAAACAGTCAGCAACACCATTCCACTCCCTTGGAATATGAGTAAAAGTGATGAACTCCATATGACAATGAAAACAAAGAATCTGCCTAACCACCCCTGCCAACCTCCAATTAATATTGGTAATATTACAAGTATTCAACAAATTAATGATAATTTGAGAATCTAATTCACAAATTATCCTACGCCAACCCAAAGCATATCCTTCCTTCCTCCAATGCATAAATAACAACAAGGGCTTCCAGATAATTATTGGTATGCCTTCATTTAAAACATGAGAAAAAGAAACATGTCACACCATTGCAATCACATCCCACTCCACAAATACCAGCATTTCTAGGATTACCTCTTGAAGGCCCATCAGTATTAGTCTTAAGAACCCCTGTAGGAGGGGGCTACCATCTTCCATCTCTCTGCACTTTGTTATTGAATCCCCTCATGCTAAAAAAAATAGTAGCACATGGACCTGACACTGTCAAACCCAAAATATGCATAATATGGACCTCTACTATGTTCATAGGAATATTAATCTAACATTTACTAGACATAGTTTCTTGGATCATTCTCAAAATTCTTTGCCATACTTGAAAAATAGAGAGCTTTCTCCCTTGAAAAATTATCTGATTCCTTTGAAGATATATTTTCCAAAAGATGCAATAGGGACCAATATACCAAGAAACTTGTAAAAATAAGACCTTAGTCGGAGGCCTTCCCAAACTCCTCCAAAAATCTAAAATAGAAGAAGAATGAACACAAGACTATTTCCACACACCCCACCACAAATGCCAAAGTTGACGCGCAAAACCACATTGAAGAAGCACATGAACAATAGATTCCTCATTATTATCACATAGGAAAAAAAAGGAAGGGCCATGGAAACCTCCCTTTTGAAGGTTATCCCAAGGGAGACATTGATTACGAGTGACAACCCATAAGTAAAAATTGCACTTAGCCCACGCAAATTTATTCCACACTTTCTTCCACTAGGGAACTTCCTTAGTACCATAACACTAGTGATCCAATTCATGATATCTGAAGGACAACTAAGAAAATCTCTCTATTATCCTAACCCTAGGCCAACACATAATCATATTGCAAAGAAGAGCATTATCTAGAAGCTAGAATGCATGAAAACTCCTCTCTATTCTCCATAAAGCCTCCAACAGGCCATTCACTAGGATCTCTCTATTGGAACATTTCCATGTGACCAATTCTCTTAACAACTTTAAAATCCATCACTCTAGACCAACTAGCAGCCAAAAAAAGCTGAGAAATACCAAGAATATGAGGATACTCAGATGAAAGAGCATAAAACCATCCCAATAATAATGCCAAAAATAAACCTTATAGCCTTTATTATAAATCCAAAACAACCTCTGATTGATAAGAGAAGCTCCCTACTTCAAAGTGTTCCCAACAAAAGAACCTTTCCCAATCAAGCTATAATGAGGAAGCTCGTCACCTTCCACCCCACAAAGATATTTATAAGCAAGAATTTTAGCCCAAGTTTGGTCATGATTAGTACACTAGCACTAATAAATTTTGGTAGCCAGAGCTTTCCTAGAAAGATAACTCAAGCAAATACCCAAACCGCCCTCTTGTTTAGGTCTACAAAAAGAATGCCATTTCACCAAACTCCATTTAGAGGATTCCAAATTACCAGCCCATAAAAATCTCCATGAAAGAGAATCAATATCATGAAGACCTTGTATATATGGTTATTCAACCATACTTTGATTACAGAAGCATGGTGTACAATCGTGGACATCGCATGGTTACAAACCCATAGGATTATAACCTTAAACTATTATTCAAAGTTCTAAAGTTTTTACCCTTATGTCAAAGAAAACATACAAACGATTGTTCAAAAAAAAATGAAAAATCAAATACATATCTCAAGATGATTCGAACTCTTTCTTCAACCCTTTTGTAACATAGACTTCAAGATGATTTCAACTTCCTCTTCTCAAATCTTTTGCAATAGATATGAAATGATTTTGACTACCCATACTAAAAGCTTCTTATAAATTATTAACAATTGGCGTAATTTACAATGCAAATTCTCAACCATTGATGATTTCAACTTCCTCTTTAAATACTTTGCAATAGATATTTAATGATTTTAATTACCCATAATAAAATCTTCTTATAAATTATTAACAATTAATTGGCATAATTTACAATGCAAATTTCTAACCATTGATTAAATGTAGATAACAAAGAACAAAGTTGATGTACTTTTCAATGTAAATTCTTAATTATTAATTGAATGGCATTCAATAAAATAAAGTTGATCTAATTTATGAACTTAAAGATTAACCTCATTTTAAAACATAATTATAATAATAATTACACTTATAATTATAATTTATGTTATTTTAAAAACATATTATATATAATATTTAATTGCTAGCGTGAAAATATACCTTTTATTTTTTATCAAGTATTTAACATTATTAGTAATTTTTTTTTAAAACATAGAGGAATCAGCAACTACCTTTCTTTTTTGAACAACTGGTCATAGGGTCAAGTCTCATTGCCTCACATGGTAACGTCAAATCATGGTGCTATCACTATAACCCCTATCTTACCTTGGTAAACACAACCTGAAGTGAGAGAGACCCCCAGTGGCTCGGGGTTGGTATTGTGATCATCAAGCTGACACACACTCAGCGAACTCAAGTCAAACTACTACCTTTGCCTTAGATTGAACGTGTCGACGAGGTTTGAACCTAGGTCTCCTTTGCCTTAGATTGAACGTGTCGACGAGGTTTGAACCTAGGTCTCCTCCTGATAAGTAATATTTCATTTTATTCATAATTACACTCTTACTAATAATTTTTTTTCTTTACTATATATTTTTAACTAATCTTTATTGATAAAGAAATTTATCAACTTAAAAATTAATCTTATTCCTTGTATTTTTCTAAATCCAATTTTTAATAATTACATTATTAATTAAAATATTAAATTTAATATTTTTATAAATAAATAATTTTATTATACATTCTTTTCTTACAATAAAATATCTATAATTATTTATTTATTTTTATTAAAAAATAATAAATTAATTAAAAAAACAATTCGTTGTCCAACCAACTCTCTCACAATTAACTAAAAATATTAAATTTAAACATCAATTAACTAAGCAACTTTTTGAGTAAAAAAAATGACCTCAGTACAAAGTCCCTTTAAGGCGCCTAAAGACAACTAGGTAAATCTAAATATTGCCAATATATAATTTTTAAAGTCCCTTTAAGGCGCCTAAAGACAACTAGGTAAATCTAAATATTGCCAATATATAATTTTTAATTCAGGAGCCAAACTAACAACTGACTCACTATTTTTGTTCTTTCTCTATATATGATATCCATGGGAATGCGGTCTACCCTTCCATCCATCTACAAAGTAGTTTAAAATTTTAGAAATAGCGTGTAATCCTATTAATTATAAGATCGAAAACTAAAAGTTCGAACTTTCCGCCGTTATACAATATAATCAAGCTGCCAATTATAACATATGTCGACATAGAATGGAAATTATCACACGACTCTACACCAACTCATCGCAAGACTACCACCCGCCTCGCACTTAACATTACGCGCTTATTGTTACCCAGGTTAACTCACTGAACTAAGCCCCCGTCTACAGACCCAGCAAAAACGTCTAGATTTTTACATCTAGATTTTTACATCTAAATATTTAAGCCCATTTAGCCAGCATAGACATGGCCCCGGCTCCACAGAGGAGGGAACTATATGCCCATAGTTGAAGTGTTACTTTATTCTGCATTCTTGAACTCAGAAAATCTGCTGCAAGAAGATCCACCAACGACATGTAAATCAGAATCCCCGCAGATGCTGCGTCAAACATTCCCTCGACTATCAGTGCTCGTGGACTATTTTCATTATACGCCGACGAGATTGCAATTCCCACTGCAATACCCACCGGCGTCGTCACGGAAAAGAACAACGCCATTAATGCCGTCGATCTGTTCTTGAAACCCGCCTATAAACCATCATCATCCCTTTAAACTAAATTAGTCCACCATCCTAACAAACCACCTAAAACAAGAAAGAAAACAAAAATTGCTAGCTGGATTGAGCTAGAGAGAAATCAAATTTACCTGAACTATGCATCCTCCAAGACCTATTCCTTCAAAAAACTGATGGAATGTGAGGGCTGCAAGCAGAGGTCTGATTGTGCATGGACTTTCAGATGCTCCTAATGATATTCCTATAATAACAGAATGGGCCACTATTCCAAGCTCCAACACCTGTAATCACTCAAAATTCAACAGCATATTAAGAGTAAATTAAGTTATACAAGGCTATATGAGGTGCACCTAGTCAAATATCATATAAAATATAAAATATATTAATTTGGATCTACCTTTGTTTACCTGAGAAATGACACGGTGGCGTAACAGAGTCGAAACAGACTCTTCGTCCATTCCATTTCCATGATCGCAACCATGCCCATGAAGATGAATTTTATTTTCTAATTCCGTACTATCTTCGAATACTGTGTTATGTTTTTCTGCCACGCCACCGTTGATCTGGAGTTTCATCGAGTGAGCACGTTGATAATATGCAGTAGCCACAGCATCTACGATAAGGCTGCAAACTGCGGCCATCATCGCTATAAATCCAGCGAATGGGAATGTTTGCCAAGGATTCTCGTTCAAGCATTCACTTGTAAGAGATTCAACGGCATCTGGAAGGATATGAACAAACCCAGTTGCAAGAATAACGCCGGCAGCAAAAGCCTTGATGACCAAAAATATATCCTTATCTGGCCTTAAAGCGCTGATGGATTTGCCCACAATGGGCAAACATATGCCTATAGTGCCGGCTACGAATATAGACGCGATTGCTCCGATCTTAAGACTAAGGGCAACAGTTCTGTTTCTGCAACTTTCTTCGCTGGAGCAACCAGATTCTTCTTCTGCAACTACCAAAGTGACTGTTGAGAAGAAGGCCACTAATATCACAATTGCGCGAGTACCCTCCATTATGGATTGTGCAAAGGACATGAATGGCTGTCGATTTATAGACTAAAACCGTTGAACAAAGCACCTCTTGGACGATAGGACCGAAGTAATACTATTGTTTGACTACCAAATAATGTTGTTTTAATTTACTCATGTTGAAACATGTCCTTCTAGATTTTTGGGCTCTTAGTTGTTGTTTAGTATGATTCTTCGAAATTGGTACGGCTTGGTACTGCCAGTATAGACATGCCTCTAAAAATTAAAGCTGAATCTTGCAACTGATATACTGTTGAAGTTTGAATTTAGATCTGACAAGTTAAGGTCTATTACATTGTGCTATCCAATTAATTAGCACATAATGTTGTCATAATTAGTTTGTGTAGCTGTATTTCCTTTTAAAAATGAACTAATTACCAACATAATGTTGTCGTAATTAGTTTGTGTAGCTGTATTTCCTTTTAAAAATGAACTCTTTATACCTGGATCTATTGGAAGCAGCATCAGTTTTGTTTTTATAGACCTATAAAAGTTCGGTATTTTATCTTCTAAAGATTGAAAGCTCAGACCTTGTCCTTGATTTAAACGTTGGAGGTCCTGTCTTAAATCTTATCCATCGCCCACTGAATCTGTACAAAATAAAAAAATAAAAACGTCAGGAGCTCAGACCTTGTCCTTGATTTAAATGTTTGATGTCCTAACTTAAATGTTAACCACTACACGTTGAAATTGTACAAAATAAAAAATAAAAAATGTGCAGTCAATGTCTTTTCCAAGAACACAGACCTTTACTTGATTTAAACATTGGATGTCCTATGTCAAATCTTTATCACTACCCATTAAAACTGTAAAAAAAATGAAAATCAAGAAACTGTACACCCATTGAAACTGTAAAAAAAAATGAAAAACAAGAAATTGTACAAAAATAAAAAATAAAAATGTGCAAATTAAAAATGCCAGTCAGTATCTTCTCCAAAAATAGGCTTGTATTTTGCAATGTATTTCACATTCATAATAAACTTATTTTAACGCGAGTGAATAAATTTCGCCGTTACAAACGATACGTGTACTCAGTATTCAAAACCGTCATTTTTCTTCCTTGTATTCGTCATAAATAGCATTGAGTGAAGGAGAGTGCAGATTTTGGGAGGAGAAGTTTTCGATCTACATGATATAGGCACCCATAAGCACACACAAGAGAAAGATTTGGCAATGAAGAACTGATGAAATACATTGCAAAATCGACTATAAATAGAGATTACGTCGTCAAAGGGAGGATCTTCAGATAGGATCATATTAATTAATCATGTCAGAAACTTTATCTCATGATCTACCTGCTGATAAATAATAAGGTAAGTGGCCTATAAATAAAATGAAATGTTATTTGTCAACCAAATGTGATAGATAATGTAATAAAACATGCTAATCCTTATCATTCCTCCTCATCATAGAAGCATTGGACTCCAATGCATACAAAAGGGAAGGAAAATCATGAACCATTTGGCGATGAGAGATCCATTGAGCCTAATGTAAAAGTTGTCCTTGTCTAGCAATAATGTAGGAAGTGAAAGATCACTAGCGAGTGTGGCATGTCCTAGTGTCAAACACATGATCATCATCAAGTGGATAAAGATTAGGTACAACATATGTAAGATGATTGATAGTTGGTGCTTTCTCCAATGCAAAATTCTGCTATGGCTTGAGCAGATCAACATTGACAACATCATGGATGCCCAAGTATGCTAGAATATTAAGATGGAAAGCATTCTCGGACACCTGCTATAGGATAGTGTAAGGTCCATAGCGAAGAGGTTTGATCTTGCTATGTGTATTCCTTGAAAAGTGGTATCAATCAAGGTACAACTAACTTTATCTCCAACCTAGAAGTGATGTGGAACAAAATGTCTGTCAACAACCACAAATCATTCCTTCCAAAGTTCCAACTAACCAAGAGTTATATATATATATATATATATAATTAGATGCCTATACATATATATGTATATACGGATATATCTCCACCAAGGTTAAACCAAACTTCCTAATCTACTAGTTTCTTGGTTTGATCTCTAAGCACCTGTCAATTAGATTCCTCTCTAACCCATATCTCTTATTGTCTTGGCTTATGGGAACATCACATTTCTTTATTTTCCAAGTCTATTTGGAAGTAATTGATGCTATTTCATTTCACACCAACCGACTTGATTCCCTTCAAGATTATTGGTAACATTCCTTTCATTCTTTGGAAAGGAGGAGTTCTAGTCTTTACTCTTTCCACAAATCATTTAGTGAAGGAACCTCTAGAATTCCCGTCTAAACACTATTTACTACACAAATCCTTTAGCGTAGGTGACACATTTCTTTTAGTGTAAGAGTTCCATGGTCAACGCCCATCTCTACTCACTACACATTTCCATTAGTGTAGGAGCACTACGTGTAAAACAAAAGCCTTATTCTTTTAATATATTCACTACTTCTATTACACGTTTTGATGAGTCTATAACATCCTAGGATTCATGTCCATATTTACCTTAAGGCTAAACCCTATTAAAACCATATTAAAGACCATTTAGAAGTTTCACTAATCTAACTTATCTTTTCGATGGTTATTACTGAGAACGCACATTTCCAATCCAATGATTATAACAAGATGTATTCTCATCTCGATAACCCATCTCTCATTGAAAAATTGAAAACAATAACATTTCTTTCTGTTATTACAACATTTCATAGTGCATCATAGTTTACCAGAATCTTAGAATATTGCATTACAAATTAAATGGTTTCATGGTCGCTCTACAGAGCTTCATGTAAATTTGCTACTCTATTTTGATAACATCTAAAGACTGATTCCATTAAAATAACACAATCCAACCTACATACGATTGAAAGAAATCATGCAAGCTATATTTCATTAATCAATCATCACATAAAACATGCAGCTAATTCAAACATAGAAATCCGACAAGAGATGAATTCATTTCTTTTACAATTACATTGATGATGGTCGACAAACATTTTACATTTTCTTCCATTTAAATATGAATAATCCTTACAAATATAGCATACCAATACAATCCAAACTAAACATTTACATAACTAATTCTAATAATATTTCAACATAAATTTCATTACAGATAACATGATAATGCCCTCTTAACATAGTCCCAATGGGTACTATACAGTTTTAGGCTCTCACATCCAACTGAATGTCTATTAAATGATGATTTTGATGCACATAAAAATGCACATAGTAACTCAAATTGGAGTTCAAGAGACACTCCAACATATTTGACGTCACAACTGATAGAAGGTAGTTCACTTAACTTCTGCATCCTCCATACATGTTAGAAGATCTCCACTTCCAATGTCTTATTTAACCTCTCACGAAGGATTGCCTTATGACAGGATCATAGATGGCCCTATGCTTTATGGCATTGCATTTATCATTTAAAGCAAATTGATTTCATAGCTTTATTCCTTAATGCAATGAAGACAAATATATTTTTCCAACAATCAAGCATATATTCCCCCACTATCTCTTCTCTAAGTGGTAACATTAGACTCACATAGCATATACCACATTCCAGGTTATGTATTTATTATTTTTTTTAAGAAAGAGCCACACAAAAAATAAGAAACAACTCCAATGATCCTCACATACAACATTTGTTGAAGTTATTCACTAATTCCTTTTCTAGTGACATACTATTTTATTCAAAATAACAAAGGATTTTACCCTTGTAAAGGCTTTCATCCTTATAGTCATTTGACATCTTTCCAAAATACAAAAAAAAAAATGATCAAACATTCACAAAGTCGACCAAGGCATTCCTACTAAGTTGATCTACACTTTTCCAGTCAAACATAGCAACAAAATCAATCTTTTCTATAGAAAGATATCACATAATAGATTCTCAATGAAATCATTCATCCATCAAATTTAATTACTATAATCAAATTTTAGCATATCGTTATATCATAGCAGTCTTATCAATGTAACACAAATGACATCCACAACACAACAAGATTACTCTACTAAGCCATCAGGGAACAAGAAGCTCATTACCGATTTTCATCTAAACCCAAATGAAAACCAAGCAAGTTTTCCCATATAAAATTGATGTACAAAAACATATATTCTTTCATCTCAAGGAAGGCATTTACAAATGAAAATAAAGTTCTATATTTATTTCTTTCTGACATCATTACTTCAGAACTAAACTGGATAACAAGTTTTTCGAATAACCTGATTTTATCAGCGTCTTCTTTGACCAGTATTTTCCCAAGCAAAGGTCTCCCTTATCGTACCTCTTCCTTCTCCCATATTTATTTTTCTAATTACACTCTCTCCTTTCGTCCCCCCAACGTCCTTCCTTCTTTCCACCTCCTTCCTCAAAATCAAGAACACACTATCATTACTCCTCTTCCCTGTTTGACGGCCAATATTGTGGTAGAGAGTTACTTCATTCCACTTCTCTCCTATCTTCCACTCACTTCATACTCACTTCAAGCAGGAAGGAGATATTCCATTTGAAGTCATGGTGGGGATCAATAAATTTTCCACTACCAACATAGTTTCTTAACTAGATTTAATAATTCCCTATATTCTGTTTATTAACCAAACATCAAACATAATAGAAACAATAAAAATAACACAAAATATATTTCATTATTTTTCTTTGTAAATTTATGTTGGAAATTTTGAGTAGTTGTGTTGTCATTGATGTCAAGAGTCAGTGTCAATGATCAGTGCAAGGATTTGGCAAAAGGAGGGTTAAAATATTTATATTTTAAGCCCAAGAGATTTGGTTTAAAAGCATCACATGATTGGTCAAAAGGTTGGTTAAATACCCTAAAGGAAGGAGATACCTAGGCCTAAAGGAAATAATATTATAATATTTATTATTATAATATTAAAGGTGGTAAGATAAGGTCTAAGGGTGAAAAAGAAAAATACCTAGGCCCAAAGGAAATAATATTATAATATTTATTATTATAATATTAAGGTTTCAAAATAATGCCTAAGGTTATTTATAAATAATTTATAATATTTATATTATAAATTAATTTATAAAATAAATTAATTAAACCCTAAGTTAGGGTTGGGTGCAAAAGCATTTTAATATTTTTCCCCCACCGATATTTGAAGGAAATGACATATGGTATTTATACCATAAGACTTGTAACACTTTAGCAAGTCTCTGAATTATTAATGCATGTGCGAATATTGGCTAAAGTGTGGAATGCAAAATTCATGAGCACATAAGACAAAGAGTTTTTAATTTTTAAAAGGCAATAGAAAATGTGACGGTTAAATCGACGAAGGCCTAAAGCCTTGTCACCAACCACGTGGTTGGGCTAGTGGCAAGATGTGGTTGTGTAGGTTGTTGAGCGAGTGCAGGTCTCGCGTTCGAGTCCCCGTGACTGAAGAAGGGGCAAAGGTTTTGTTTGAGGTTTTGGTGCCAAGCGGAAGGATAAAGCACATGAGGTGCTTTTGCTCTTCAAGTGAGCACCTAGCTCATGTGATAGCTAGGCCATGGCTAAGACACTGGCAGTAGTGCGATAGGGGATCAAATCCCATTGAGGATCGCACATAAAGGTACTTTAATTTTTATTTTTTATGTTTTGCACATGGTCTAAGGTTGTATAGTGAGCACCTTGGGAAGATATAAGGTGATTAAGGTATATTTTATTTTTTCCTTAGTCAAAGGTGGTGAATGATTTAATTTTGGCTTAAAAAGTGAATTGCATTATTTTTGAAAAGTGGTGTTGATTATTTTGACAATGCATTTTTGAGTAGGGAGATATAAGGGAGTTATTTTGATTATTTTATGCATTAAAATTCTGAAGTGAATTATTGTGAAAGTGAGTTATTTGAACCTTTGCTAATTATATTTTGAAAAGTTTGGATATTATAAGGTGTACTTGAGACTTGATATTTTTGTATGGTGAAATAATAATTGAGGAGAATATTTGTGTGGAGATTTTGAGATAGGTTGTTGCTATCTAACCTTGAAATTGGCAAAGAGGATTTGATTGTGATTAAGACAGGTTTTGAAGACATATCTCCATCAAAACAAAAGGTATGGGCACATCTTCCTTATGAGTGAAATATTATTGGATTGAATGTTGTGAAATGCAAAGTTGGAGTGAAAAGGATTGTTTGATAAGCATTGTTGGAAATATTTGAGTGAGCCTTCATGTGCATGAACTAGGGTTTGTGAAAGAACATGAGTATCATTGTTATGTGAGATTGAGAACTATCTTGAACTAGGGTTTGTGAAAGAACATGAGTATCATTGTTATGTGAGATTGAGAACTATCTTGAACTAGGGTTTGTGAAAGAACATGAGTATCATTGTTATGTGAGATTGAGAACTATCTTGAGCTAGGGTTGTGAAAGAACATGAGTATCATTGTTATGTGAAATTGGAATTATCTTGAGTCAAGGTTTGAGATCCATAGTGTGAGTGGTTGGAAGTATAGTGAAACACTTGATTAGGGTTTGTAAGCAAGTTGTGTTTCATTGAGTTAATGGTTGAGTGAAGTTGGTTGAGCATTATTGATTGAAAGTATTGGAGTGATAGTTCAAGTTTTGTGAAATAAATTATATCTTATTTCTGAATTGATTTGAAAGAGAGTTTGAAAGTGATTGAGTATTTGTGAGTGTGAAACATATTGAGTCTTTAACCATTCTCTATATGTTTCTATGGTCAAACAAGATTCTGAGTGAAACTTGTTTGTGTGATTGAAGAGGTTTTCTGAAAGAGATTAAGTTGAGTTTTGTATGCAAGTTTTGCAATTGTTTGAGTAAGCTTTTGTGAAATCTTGTGGGAATATTTGAGTAAGTCCTAGAGGGGACTTAAGGACTAAATTGAGTAAGATTTTGTGAAATCTTAAGGATAGAGTTAAGTAAGCTTTTGTGAAAGCTTATGAGCAGATTTGAGTAAGTCCTAGAGGGGACTTAAGGACATTTGAGTAAGCTTTTGTGAAATCTTAAGGACAGATTTGAGGTAAGTCTTGGAGAGGACTTGTTGAGAATATTTGAGGTAAGTCTTGGTGAAGACTTGTTGAGAAAATTGGACAAGTTCTTGAGAAGACTTGTTGAGCATATTTGAGGTAAGTCTTGGTGAAGACTTGTTGAGAATATTGGACAAGTTCTTGAGAGGACTTGTGGATAGATTTGAGATAAGTCTTAGTGAAGACTTGAGAGCAGATTGAGCAAGTTCTTGAGAGGACTTATGGAAAGATTTGAGGTAAGTCTTTGAGAAGACTTGAGAGCATAATTGATTGATTGATTTGTTCAAGATTTGTGGTAAGTAGGAGATCGGGTTTTGGTGTTTTGTAAAGGGTAAAAGGGTAAAAAAATTTGTTTAAGAAAAAATTGTAATAAAAAAAATAAGGCTTTGGAGGTGATAGAGGAGAGGATAGTAGTCTCTAGTGGATAGAGATCCATTATGAAGGTCTTCTAAGTGAGGATAGAGGTCTTCTGTGGAGAGAGATCCACAAGCTAGTGTAGTGGAGGCAGTAGTATTCTAGAAGATCACTAACCAGAGCAAAGGAGAAGGAGTTCTCATATGGATAGATATCCATGAACCAATAGAGGGGAAAGAGTTCTCCTATGGATAGAGATCCACAAACTTGATTAGGGTATTGGTGTCTCCTTTGGATAGAGGTCCATAAACATTGTAATAGGGAAGGATTCCCAAGAGATTTGTTGAGAAAATTTTAGTGAAAGATTTTCTCCATGGAGTATCCCACATTGGGTGAACCATGTTAAATTGGTGTCTCTATTGTGTGTGATGATTTATGCATTGCTTTGATTACTGTAGTTGATATTCATTGATATATATTGGATAATATTGTTTGAGAAAGAAAAGTAAAATTTGGTCTTATATTGTTCACCCCCCTCTCAGTATAATCTTGTGTTCTTCAATTGGTATCAAAGAGGGTTCCTTCGAAAGAGTTTAACAACTTGAAGGAAAATCTTACAAGAACACAGATGGATTCTTAGAGTGGATCTTCAAGAAATAAGGCACCATTGTTTTATGGGAACAATTATGCATTTTGGAGTATAAGAATGAAGATTTATCTAATGGCAAAAGGAAATGACATATGGCAAGCAGTTGAGGATGGGTACACATCACCAACTACTCCACCTACAAATAAATATGGTAAGCTCCTACAACTAAATAATTCAAAGGAAATGAATGGAATCTTAAGTGGTTTACATGAATCAAAGTTTGTAAAAGTTATGCATTGCACATCAACAAAAGATATTTGGGAAAAGTTATAGAAAACATATGAGGGAGACAAAAAGGTCAAGATGGTAAAATTGCAAAATCACAAGAAAATATTTGAAGACTTGAAGATGAAGGATGAGGAAGACATTGCTACATACTTACTTCATGTGGATGAAGTTGTTAACTCCATGCAAGGACTTGGGTTTAAAGTGGAAGAATCAAATGTTTATCAAAAGGTTTTAAGGTCACTTCCTAAGAGGTATAGTGAAAAGGTTTCAACCATAGAAGAAACAAGAGATATTGAAACTTTGACTAGGGATGAGCTACATGGAACTCTCATAACTTTTGAGATGAGAATAGGAAATGATCCTATCCCCCAGAAAGAAGCAGCCTTCAAAGTAACAAATAAGACAAAGGATAAGAAGTTAGATTCAAGTAATGAGTCATCCAGTGATGAAGAAGTAAACTATGGTAGAAGGAACAAGGACACAAGAAAGTATAAAGGTACAAAAATAGTTAGGTGTTTCAATTGTGGTAAATATGGTCACTATGCATATGATTGTCTAGGAGCTATTGAAATAGCAGTGGTGAAGAGAAACAGGATCATAAGAACAAGGAAGAAGGAAAATACAAGTACCAAAAGAAAAATAGGTATGGATAAAACAAGCATGAAAAGAAGTTTTTCTAGAGGCATAAGAAGAGTTTCTATGTAGATAAGATAGGCAAGATTTCAAGTGATAGTGATGAAAGGTCCTCAGATAATGAAGAAGAAGAAATTATATTTCTAACAATAGAAAAAGAAGATGTTAAGAAAAAGGTAAAAAGGGAACCAATAATTCTCAAGTGTTTTAGGTGTGGTAACTTTGGTCATCTTGAAGATAATTGCACAAGGAATGGGTTCAGTTTCAATGAATATGAATATGAAGATGCACTTGAAGGTCCAGAAGAAGAAATTCTTCTTATGGCAATAGAAGAAGAAGGAGGTGCTCCTATTGAATATGAATTATAAAGGAATGAAGACGCTCTTAAAGACAAAGGAATAGAGGAAGAATAATAAGGTGAAGAGGAAGGAGAATTTGATCTTGAAGGTGAGCTTATTTTTGCTCTTAAGGAATTAAGAAAGGTAAGAAAGTAGAACTCAAAACTCAAGCTTCAATTTCAAGAATGTGATGAAGAGAAAGGAAAGCTTATAGAAGATCTAACCAACTCAATAGCTAAGACAAGGATATTTAAAGAGAAGTTAGAGGCAAAGGTTTTAGAATGTGAAATATTAGAGCATGAGGTAGCTTCACTAAGGAAGGAAGTGAGAGAGTCTAAAGACAAGCTACACAGGTTTGGGAGAAGCTCAAAGACCTTGGATAAGATTATCAAGGTACAAAGATCTTCATAAAACAAGATAGGACTTGGTTTTGAAGAGGAACATAGAGAAAAAGGAGAGGAGTCAATCTCAAGCTCCAAAGAAGAAGAATCTTCAGAAGAAGAGAGTGTAAGAGAAAGTGAGACTTTTGAGGATAAGTTGGAAAATAGAAAGTTCAACAAGGAAAGGAACAAAATAAGGAATAGATGGAACATGAAACATCATAGGGAAGAAGAAACTAAGAGACCAATGGGGTCAAGGCAAGGTTTCTTCAATGGACATTGCTTCTCATGTCATAGGTTTGGACACAAGGCTATGCAGTGCAGGACACATGAAAAATAGGGACATGGTTTCACCAATAGAAATTTTAGAAATGGGCATCTCTTTCAAGGGTATTTCTACTCTTGTAATCAGTTTGGTCATAAGGCAATTAATTGTAGGGTTCATGATAGGAATGGATATGGCTTCACCAGGAGGAACTTAAAGATATTTGCACCTTCAAGGAACCACAACATTAAATTTTATAAGTGCAATAATTTTGGGCATATGGCTAAGTGGTGTAGAACAAAATTTCCAGAGACAAGCAGGAACATGAATATTCAGAGGAATTAGAGGAATCAGTTGAGGAAGAAGGTGGACAAAGGAAAGGAGTAGTGTATGCTGGGAGTAGAGATACTCCCACCCCAAAATTAACCACCTCAAGGAGAGGAGGTGGGGAGGGGGCTGAGCTAAGAGTCTTATATTTAGCCCCAAAGGTGGCCCTTTGCCATTGATGACAAAGGGGGAGAGATTTGAGTTAGGGGGAGAGAATTCAGTTAGGGGAAGCAGTTTCTCAGGGGGAGCAGATTTGGAAAAAGGAAAAAGGAATGGTTAAGAAAAAAAAGGTTGCCATAGGAAAAAGGGTTGCCATCAATGACAAAGGGGGAGATTGTTGGAAATTTTGAGTATTTGTGTTGTCATTGATGTCAAGAGTCAGTGTCAATGATCAGTGCAAGGATTTGGCAAAAGGAGGGTTAAAATATTTATATTTTAAGCCCAAGATATTTGGTTTAAAAGCATCAAATGATTGGTCAAAAGGTTGGTTAAATACCCTAAAGGAAGGAGATACCTAGGCCTAAAGGAAATAATATTATAATATTTATTATTATAATATTAAAGGTGGTAAGATAAGGTCTAAGGGTGAAAAAGAAAAATACCTAGGCCCAAAGGAAATAATATTATAATATTTATTATTATAATATTAAGGTTTCAAAATAATGCCTAAGGTTATTTATAAATAATTTATAATATTTATATTATAAATTAATTTATAAAATAAATTAATTAAACCCTAAGTTAGGGTTGGGTGCAAAAGCATTTTAATATTTTTCCCCTGTCGATGTTCGAAGGAAATGACATATGGTATTTATACCATAAGACTTGTAACACTTTAGCAAGTCTCCGAATTATAATGCATGTGCGAATATTGGCTAAAGTGTGGAATGCAAAATTCGTGAGTGCATAAGGCAAAGAGTTTTATTTTTAAAGGCGAAAGAAAATGTGATGGTTAAATTGACAAAGGCCTAAAGCCTTGGCACCAACCATGTGGTTGGGCTAGTGGCAAGACGTGGTTGTGTAGGTTGTTGAGCGAGCACAAGTCTCGCGTTCGAGTCCCCATGGTTGAAGAAGGGGTAAAGGTTTTGTTTGAGGTTTTGGCACCAAGCAGAAGGATAAATCACACAAGGCGCTTTTGCTCTTCAAGTGAGCACCTAGCTCACGTGATAGCTAGACCATGGCTAGGGCGTTGGTAGCAGCACAATAGGGGATCGAATCCCATCGAGGAGCACATGCAAAGGTACTTTAATTTTTAATTTTTATGTTTTGCGCGTGGTCTAAGGTTGTATAGTGAGCACCTTGGGGAGATATAAGGTGATTAAAGTATATTTTATTTTTGCCTTAGTTAAAGGTGGTGAATGATTTAATTTTGGCTTAAAAAGTGAATTGCATTATTTTTGGAAAGTGGTGTTGATTATTTTGATAATGCATTTTTGAGTAGGGAGATATAAGGGAGTTATTTTGATTATTTTATGCATTAAAATTCTGAAGTGAATTATTGTGAAAGTGAGTTATTTGAACCTTTGCTAATTATATTTTGAAAAGTTTGGATATTATAAGGTGTACTTGAGACTTGATATTTTTGTATGGTGAAATAACAATTGAGGAGAATATTTGTGTGGAGATTTTGAGATAGGTTGTTGCTATCTAACCTTGAAATTGGCAAAGAGGATTTGATTGTGATTAAGACAGGTTTTGAAGATATATCTCCATCAAAACAAAAGGTATGGGCACATCTTCCTTATGAGTGAAATATTGTTGGATTGAATGTTGTGAAATGCAAAGTTGGAGTGAAAAGGATTGTTTGATAAGCATTGTTGGAAATATTTGAGTGAGTCTTCATGTGCATGAACTAGGATTTGTGTGGATGAAAATAAAATTTAGGAAAAAATTTCGGAGTTGAATGGTAGAGACGTTTTTCGCAGGACTGCCCAAACTACCGAACTCGTTTCGGCCATATCTCACTCATCCGAACTCGGATTGAGCTGAAATTTTGAGGGTAGATGCCTGAAAAACCCTAGAACATCTCCACCAATTTTCATATCATTTGGAGCAACACAGATCCTAGCGCATCCCTATGTGTGAACGATATATTTGGCAAGCGGCTATGCGAGGGTTTCATCCGGGTTGAGTGCAAGCAGCTCCAGAGGTTGGTTTTTAGGGCCTTCGGGCCCTAGCGGCCAATATTTTTGTGGTTTATGCTCAATATTTTAGCAAGAAATGTTGCAGGGGATACAAGATGGGTTAGAAATTTGTCTTTCAACGGATCATACTGTGAACTTGAGTGACAACGGCTTCCAATTTGCTGCACAAAAGAAAAGTGAAAACCATACCTTTCCACGGCGTCTAGGGCAAGGATTAAAGAGACCACGAAATAAGTTTCAAGCAGTTGATCAAAAAATGGCTCATATCTCAAGTGAATCTGGTGCTAAGGTGCACCCACAAAATAATTCTACTGTGAAAACCCCTGTCAAGGGTAAGAATTTTGAAGACTCGGTCCCAAAAATGAATTTTAGGGATGCCCTTCATGGTGGACAGCCTCAGCCCAATGCTAATATCAATACTAGGGCTTCTCATAAACCTCTAAGAATGCCTAAGATTGATCCCAGGAAAATGGAGTCGGGATGTCTTAAAGCAGCTGATGGAACTCCTATTGTTAAGCTTGATATGGGTAACATTCAGACTGGCATTGAAGATTTGGAAAAAAGAGGACTAATTTGTCGGTTCGTGGGTTTTCGTCAGAGTCTATCTGCTTTCAAAGTCTGGGCTGCAAAAAGCTGGAAAACTAAAGGTGAGTTACAAATCTCTATTTATCCAAATGGTTATTTTCTTGTTTTATTTGCTAATAATGAAGATAGAGAGAAAACTTTTCAAGGGGGTCCTTGGTTTTTTGGAAGGGCGGGGCTTTTCATGAAGCCCTGGCATACTAAATTTAAAGCCGAAGAAGAGATGCCTTCTATAGCTCCCGTGTGGGTTAGACTCTTTGGCCTCCCTATTGAATTTTGGAATCCTACTATTTTTTCTTCAATTGGAAACTCTTTAGGAACTTTTATGATGATTCGTTGATTGTACTCAAAATTTTGAACATATTATTTATGCTCGAATTTGTGTTTTAATGGATTTTGACAAACCCCTACCTAAAAAGATCACATTACAATTTGGGGAAGACACTTGGGAGCAAGTAGTGGACTATGAGAACATTCCTTTTCGTTGTAGAATTTGCCATGAATATGGTCATTTGGCGAGTGCTTGCCCAAATAAAATTCCTGATCAAAAGAAAGAAGATATAAACTCAGCGAGGTTTCCAAATACCTAAGAAGAAGAACACTCGAGAAAAAACCAGTAATGAAGGATCAATCAAAGTCATTTGCTAATATGTTTGAAATCCTTTCCACAAATGATGTCCCAAGTGAGGAAGAGGAAATAATGGAAACTGAAATCTTAGAAACACAATTTAAATATGAAGGAAAGAACTCGAGAGACAAACCAACAAATCAAAGGTTTTCAATGAGAAAAAAAAGGAGAAAATTTACACAAGAAAAACAATATTTCAAATGTCAAAACTTCAAATAATGCGAGTCCCAATATAGACTCCATTGAACCATCTAGTAAAATTTTGGTTGTGTATGAGCATTCTTCAAGGTTAGAAGCCATCTCGGATTCAATTGGAATAAGTCAAGAAACAAGGGAAAAAAAATTGAAGATGGATTCTAATCAAAAAGTAGGTCGCAAGACCAATCAATATCATATGGTAAAAGAAGGTGAAAAGCTTGTAGAGGAAGGTAAGATTAATGCCCTTCCCAACATTTTTAGCCCTGGTATTAATGAAGATCATCACTTGGAATATTAGAGGACTCAAAGGGAGTCTTTCAAAACAAAATGAAATTAGAAGAATGATTCAGATAAATCATCCACATCTTGTTTTCCTTCAAGAAACAAAAATGTCAATGGAGGATATGGACTTAATTGCCTGTAAAATTTGGCCAGTTGGAAAAGTGGTTTCCCTCGGTTCCCAAGGGACTTCGGGTGGCATTGCTTGTCTTTGGGACCCAAAAGAGGTAGTTATTCACCATATGGTTGGCGAGTTGGGGTTTGTTGGCTATAGCTATTCAAAGTAGACATTCCAACCAGATTATGCTCTGCATTACTATTTATGCCCCAACTTCTTTGGAGGAAAAAAGAAGACGGTGGAAGGATATTACTCATATTATCTCTCATTTTCCTAAAGCTTGGATCTTGATCGGAGGAGATTTCAATACCATCCTCTCTCTAGATGAGAAAAGGGGGGAAATAGAAATTTGGACAAAAGTACTTACCTCATGAGCGAATATATTGCAAACCTCCATCTTGTGGATATCCAACCGAGATAATGGCCTTATGACTTGGTCTAACAGAAGGCAAGGCTTAGCTTGTATAATGGAGAGATTGGATAGGTTTTTGCTCTCTGAAAATTTCTTAATCCATGGTCACATTCCTAAAGTGAAGACTCTTAATAATGTTGGTTCGGATCATTGGCCGATCATGGTGGAAATGTGGAAAACCAATGTGAGTTTCTCTCCTTTTCATTTTCAATTAATGTGGCTTAGAGACATTTCCTTCAGACCTCGTGTGCAACAATGGTGGAAGGAAGGTAAACCTAGGCATGGGACTAAGATGTTCTATTTTGCCAAAATAGTGCAATACATTAAATCCAAAATCAAGACTTGGAGCTAGAAAGAGTTTGGGGATGTTCATAAAAAAACATGAAGTTATTGCTCATATTGAAAATTTGAATAAGAAAATCCATTTAGATGGCCTCACGGAGAAGAGAAGTGCGAGATGAAATTAAACTCACAACTCGGTTAGAGGAATGGGAAAAAAGAGAAGAAATCTTATGGAAGCAAAAATCTAGAATTCAATGGCTCAAAGAAGGAGATCGAAACACAAATTTCTTCCACAAATCTCTTCTAGCTCGAAGATCTCACAACTTTATTTCTTCCTTAAAATCAGATTCTGGAGATGTTGTTTATACTTGGGATGGCATGAACTCTATTGTTGTTGATTACTTTTCCAATCTTTTCTTTGCTACTCCTCTTGACTCAGCTTCTCAACAAAATGTTCTTCAAGCAATCCCTTCTCTTATCACTTACGAGGAGAACTCTATTTTGATTGCTCCTGTTACTATCAATGAGCTTCAACAAGTAGTTTTTAAAATGCAAAAGGGAAAACCCCAGGTCCTGATGGTTTTCCTATTGAGTTCTACCAAGAGTTTCGGGATATCCTTCATGTTGATTTATTAGAGGTGGTGGAAGAAGCCAGGAAATCCAAAGAAATTTTGAAGGTTATCAATAAAACTTATATTACTCTTGTTCCAAAAGCTCAAGAGGTTGATCATATCTCAGCTTTTAGACCTATTGCTTTATGTAATGTTCTTCTCAAAATTATTACTAAAATCATGGCGGAAAGGTTGAAGCCTCTTTTACATAAGATTATTTCCCAGAGCAAGGGGGATATGTGGAAGGACGTCAAATAGTAGATGAGATAGTTCTTGCTCGGGAAGCCATCCATTCCATGGATATGCAAAATTCTCCTTCTATGTTCATCCGGTTAGACTTATCCAAAGCTTATGACAGAGTGGATTGGCACTTCCTTATCAAAGTTTTGAGGCAATTTGGTTTCTCTAAGGATTGGATGGATTGGATTATGGGATGTATCTCTTCAGTTTCCTACTTAGTTCTTATCAATGGCAGGCCTTCTCAGTCTTTCCCAGCTTCCAGAGGTATCGGGCAAGGTGACCCGCTATCCCCTTATTTATTCATCATTCTTCGTTGAATGCTTGGGTAGGACTATAACCAAAAAGCAGGAAAACAAAACCCTTGAGGGAGTTACCATTGCTCATGGAGCTAGACCTATCTCTCATCTTCAATTTGTGGATGACTCTACCCTTTTAGGTAAAGCTACAATTAAGGAAGCTTCTAATTTTAAGCAAATCATTAGCTATTTTTCTAAGGCTCTACGGGCGGTTGATCAATGAAGACAAATCTAAAGTTATTTTCTTTCAGGTTCTGCTAGACAGGAAGCCATGGTCTTGGATAAATTAAGATATAAGAAGACCTCTCTTCCAATCACTTATTTAGGTATTCCCATAAATATTCAAAGGCAGAAAAATAAAGATTGGAATTGGTTGTTGGACAAAGTCAAGAAGAAAATTGGAAAGTGGACCAACAAGTGGCTTTCTTCTAGGGGTAGAATCACCTTGGTAAAATCAGTCCTTCAAGCTATTCCTATTTATGTTTCTTCCATTTTGAATATCCCAAAGGTTGTTCTTCGAGAATTGGATCAAATCAGTCATCGTTTCCTTTGGAGTGGTACTAAGGAGAAAAGAAAATGGGCCTTGGTGAAATGGGATACTTTATGTCTTCCTAAGAGTGAAGGGGGGTTAGGATTCCGGTCTTCAATTAATAACAACAAAGCTTTAGCTGCTAAATTATATTGGAGGATGTTGCATAACCCCAATGCTCTTTGGGCCAATAATCTCCGTGCTAAATATCTTGAGAACAAAAGTCCTGAAGACCTTGTTCGCTATCAACTTCCTACCAAAGGTTCTCCCATTTTAGCAGTTCTTAAGGCTGGTGAGGATTTGATAAAGAAAAAATTATTTTGGATCATTCATAATGGTCAACATGCAAATTTTTGGATAGATTCTTGGGATGGTCACAAGCCTTTGATAACTCGGTTTCCCGATTGGAGGCCTTGGATGGAGGAGCTTCACCGAGCTAATTGGATAAAGGTGGCTAATTACTATCGGTACCATGTTGGTAATTCAAAGGTTGGTAGATATTGGATCCCTATTGAGGACTGGCCTATTCAAATCCCAGAAAGGCAAAGACAAGATATCCAAGGCATCCTTCATATGAGATCCCTCTCTTGGTCCCATGAAAAAGATTGTTTTGGATGGAACGACACTACTAAGGGTGAGTATTCGGTTGCTCAAGGTTATTTGACCTTATGCCATAATAATCCCAACCATTATTCGAACATATTTTCTCAATTGTGGGCTCAAAAGCTCTGGCCTAAGGTGAGGTTCTTTAATTGGCTTTTATTGCATCGTAGGGTGCTTCCTGGTGAGCAACTTATGAAGCGTGGTTTTCATGGCCCTTTTAGATGTGAAATGTGTGAAGAGAATGTAGAAAATATCAACCATATTTTTATTGAGTGTACTTTAGCCTCCGAGCTATGGAGGAGAATGGCAACTTTACTTGGCTTACAGTGGTCCAATTTTTTCACTTTTGAACAGACTTTGGAGGGATTGGCCTAATCAAGAGGGTGTTGATCATTTTATTAGGCGAATTAGTTTGGATGGGTTCTACCATTCTTCTTTGGAATATTTGGAATGAAAGGAACAGCCAAATTTTTAATCAAGATAGGAAGGATATTCACTATATTTAGCAAAAGACCATAGCCCACTTAGTTGAATCGAGTCCATCATCTCCTTAATCACCCCCAAAACTCCCACCAAAGATGGGATCAAGTGATGCAAAGATTGAAGATTAAACCTTCTAAGGGCAACCAACTTAAAGGGAATGTGAGTATTAGTAAGATGGATAGGACTAGAAATTGGCAACCTCCTCCTAAGGATTTTGGAAAAGTCAATACTGATGGAGCCTCTAGAGGGAACCCTGGAAAAGCCAGTGTGGGAGGAATTGGTAGACTTTCAGATGGCTCCCTGGTTTTTACTTTTTTTGAGAATTTGGGTATTCTTTCCAATAACCTTGTTGAGGGGTATGGTATCCTTAGAGGCCTTCAGGAGGCTACTAAGGTTGGATGGGAAAAGGTGTTAGTTGAGTCGAACTCTCAACTTATGATTAATCTCTTGAAGACTCCTTCTAAGAATCATAAGGTGGATTGGAGAATAAAAAGAATTATTGAGAAGATTCGGTTAATCCGGATGGGATTTTTGAAAGTTGATTACAATCATGTGGTCGAGAGATCAAAACAAGAGTGTTGATGCTTTAGCTAATTGGGCTTTGGACAAAGGTGATCTTACTTGTTATGGCCACCCTCCTATATGGTGGGCTTCTCAAATTAGGGAAGCTCTTCTTTCTATCATTTCTTTGGATGGCTCCAATTCTGAAGGTACCTAGTTTCTTCTTGTTTTTTTTTGTTTCTCTTTGGTTCATTCAGTTTTTTAGTTCCCTAGCTCATTCTATTCTTTATTTTGTTTCCTCTGTTGATTCTTGCATTAATAGTCTTCTGGTCTAGATAGGTCATTGTTTTGTTCATTTTTTTTCTTTTGTCTTCTTTGTTTTTTTGTTTAGTTTTTTAAGGTGGGTGGGTTCTTTTGTTTTGTTTTGTTTTTGTGTTCTTTGTGTTGTTTTTTGTTGTTCTTGTGTTTTTGTTGTTTTTTTTTTTATGTTTATTGTTATTGTTCTTGTGTTTTTTTCGTTCTTGTTCTTGGGTTTCTCTTTGTTTGTGTTATTTCATTTTTTTATGTGTGAGTGTTTTCTATGTTTTTTGTTTTTGTTTATTGTCTGTTGTTGGTTGTTTTTATTTTTATTTTATTTATTTTATTTTTTAGGTTTTGGTTGTGTTTATTTTTCATGTTTTTTGGGTTATGTCTTTGTAGTGTTCTGTTGTTTTTGTCTTGTTTGTGTTTTGTTATGTGGTTCTTGTGTTTTTCTATGTGGTTTGTGTTGTGGTTTCTTTTATCTTATTGTGCGTGTTTGGTTGTGCTTTTGGTTTTGACACACTCAAGGAGTTTGTTTTTTATTTTATTTTATTATTTTTGTTGTTATTTTCTTTTTTTAATTTGGTTTTGTGTGTTTGTTTGCTCCTTGAGTATGTCAAAGGTGGTAGGCCAGGTCCGAGTCCTGGGCATTTTTGGTGGAATGGATACCCCTGCCTCCTTGGGTCTTACCCGAAAGTGGCATCCCTTTTGGGATGTTTTCCACAAAAAAAAAAAAAAAAATAGGGTGTGTGAAAGATCATGAGTATCATTTTTATGTGAGATTGAGAACTATATTGAACTAGGGTTTGTGAAAGATCATGAGTATCATTATTATGTGAGATTGAGAACTATCTTAAACTAGGGTTTGTGAAAGATCATGAGTATCATTGTTATGTGAGATTGAGAACTATCTTGAACTAGGGTTTGTGAAATAACATGAGTATCATTGTTATGTGAAATTGGAATCATCTTGAGTCAAGGTTTGAGTTCCATAGTGTGAGTTATTGGAAATATAGTGAAACACTTGGTTAGGGTTTGTAAGAAAGTAGTGTTTTATTGAGTGAATGGTTGAGTGAAGTTGGTTGAGCATTATTTATTGAAGTTTTGGAGTGATAGTTCAAGATTTGTGAAACAAATTATACTTTATTTTTGAATTGATTTGAAAGAGAGTTTAAAAGTGATTGAGTGTTTTGTGAGTGTGAAACATATTGAGTCTCTAATCATTCTCTATATGTTTCTATGGTTAAACAATATTCTGAGTGAAACTTGTTTGTCATATTGAAGAGGTTTTCTGAAAGAGATAAAATTGAGTTTTGTATGTAAGTTATGCAATTGATTTGAATAAGCTTTTGTGAAAGCTAGATGGGACTTAAGGATAGAGTGAGTAAGCTTTTATGAAAGCTTGTGGGTAGATTTGAGTAAGTCCTAGAGCGGGCTTAAGGATGAATTTGTGTGAGATTTTATTGAAGCTTACAAGCAGATTTGAGGTAAGTCTTAGTGAAGAATTGTTGATCAGATTGGACAAGTTCTAGGGAGAACTTGTTGAGCAAATTTGAGGTAAGTCTAGGGAAGACTTGTTGAGTAGATTGGACAAGTTCTATGAAGAACATGTTGAGCATATTTGAGGTAATTCTTTAAGAATACTTGAGAGCACAGTTGATTGATTTATTTATTCAAGCCTTGAGTTAAGGCTTGGGGTAGATCTGAGTAGAGTTGATTTATGATTAGATCAAGCTTTGTGTTAAGGCTTGAGGATAAATTTGAGGATATATTTTGCTATATATTTGAGGATAGATTTGTGCCAGACTAGAGACAAACTTGTGAGCAAATTTGTGCTAGATCGAAGGAGAGTTTTTAGTACATATTTGAGAGAGATTGAGCAAAGTTGAGAGTAATATTTGGAGGTGATAAAACAAAGGATAGTAGTCTCTAGTGGATAGAGATCCATTAGCTAGGGTAGTGAGGATAGAGGTCTTCTAAGTGAGGACATAGGTCTTCAATGGAGAGAGATCCACAAGCCAGTGTAGTGGAGGTAATAGTCTTCTAGAGGATCACCATCCAGCATAGAAGAGGAGTTCTCCTATGGATAGAAATTGATGAACCAAAAAAGGGAAAAGAGTTGTCCTATGGATAGATATCCATGAACTTGATTAGGGTATTGGTGTCTCCTTTGGATAGAGGTCCATATATATTATAATAGGGAAGTATTCCCAAGAGATTTGTTGAGAAAATTTTAGTGAAATATTTTCTCTATGGAGTAGCCCACATTGGATGAACCACTTTAAATTGGTGTCTCTATTGTGTGTGGTGATTTTTACATTGCTTTTATTAATGTTGTTGATATTACCATTGATATATTGCATAATATTATTTGGGAAATAAAAGTAAAAAGTGGTCTTATATTGTTCACCCCCCTCTCAGTATAAGCTTGTGTTATTCAAATTTATTGTTCCTTATTTTTTCATTCACAACAACCCAAAGAAATAACTTCCATTATTTTAATTTTTTCATTTTAAACTAAAATATTTTCATAAAGTAAACATCATGCAGTTGTAAATCCAAAGCAACTTAGTATTTCCTTTCTTATGAAAATCATATTAAGCATCTTCAATAAAGGAGCATATATTGATGTTGCTCTCTTTATTTATTCATCAATTTTACCCATTACATAATTTCCCTCAAGGAAATCCTATTCACAATGGTTATTTCTTTCTTCCACCTACAAGAACCTATTCTTGCACATGTACCAATTCTATTAGCAGCATCACATTCTACCAAATAAAGTGTGTTTGTAGAAAATGCACATGAAATAATCAATCATTTTAGTGATAAGAAACATCATATTTCCCATAGACTATCTCTATCTATACATCTAGTCAAGGATTATCCAAGCATTCCATTCAATAAAATACACAACAAAATGTGAATTCATCAAAATAAAATGTTTGCCAAGGGAGGGTCATGACATCCTTCCCCCTTAGACTTAACATATTTCTTTGTGTGCTTTGTAGTTCAAACAAGTCTAATGTATTTACATTATATTATCAAACAAAGATGAAAAATATTTTTGCATGTCTGCTATTTTTTCCAAGTAGCATTTCTTTTAGAATAATGATCCCACTAAACTTTGCACTACTCCAAGGTTCCTTTCCTCATGGATTTAGATATAAACTCAAGGATTCTTACTATTTGAACCTCTATAGCCTCTAGGTTTGTCATCCACAAATTAGAAAAATCCCACACATGCTCTGTATTAGCAACATACTTTTTAAGCAAAGGAATTTAAAAGGTGTTGTAAATCTTGGACAAATTGGGTGGTAAGGCAAGTTGATAGTCCATAGGACTAATCTTCTCTATGATTTCAAAGGGCTCTATAAATATAGGATCTAGTTTTGTGGATTTTATCATAGAATTTCTTGGATTCACCCTCAAAAACACTCTATCACCCACAACTAACTCTTTTGGTGATCTCTTAAAATAGATAGCTTTTTTTATGGTCTACCACTTTCTTCAACTTCTCTCTGATCACCTTCAATTTTTTCTCCATTTCCTTGACCTTTTTTGGTACAAGCACAATATGGTCTTCTAGATTGTCCCATGTTAATGGTGTTCTACACTTTATGCTATACAAAGCTTCAAATGGAGCCATACTTATGGTCGAATGGTGGCCATTATTATAGGAAAATTCTAACATCTGCAATTAATACTCCCAATGGATTTTAAGATCCATGTAGTACATGTGAAGCATGTCCTCCAAGAATTTATTCACTCTTTCCATTTTCCCATAAGTTGTTGGATGATAGGCAAAACTAATGTTCAATATAGTGCCAATGATGCACTGCAAAGATTACCAAAACTTAGATTTGAGTTTTGGGTCCCTATCTAATATGATTACCTTTGAAAAACCATGAAGCTAAAAAATTTCCTTGGAAAATCTATTAGCCACACCCACAACATCATCCTTGGTGTTCCCGGGTATAAATTGTGCAACCTTGGTTAGTCTTTCGACCACTACTAGGATTTTGACCTCTCAAAAAGATCATTCTAAAAGATAAATTTTATATCCCTATCATATATAATTTATTGTATGAATTATGTGGTGCTAAATACTTTACAAATATTGACTTGCACTCTAGGTTCTATCAAATTAAGGTTAGAGAAGAAGATATCCCCAAGACCATTTTTCACATGCATGAGGGTCAATATGAGTTCTTAGTCCATTTGGTCTTATTAATGCTCCTTACAATTTCTAGAGCCTCATGAATTATACTTGTCACCCTTTTCTTTATACTAGTCCTATTTTATGATATCCTAGTTAATAACAATTCATGTGAATCTCATTTAGTTCATGTAGACTAGGTTCTCCACCTCTTGTTGAAGAAAAATTACTATCAAAAGTTCCAAGTGTTCCTTTGATGTCCAAGAGATAGAATACTATGTATATATAGTATCTCAAGAATGAGTCAAGATCGATTCTAACCAGATCAAATCCATGCAATATTAGACCCTACCTAAATCCTTCATGTAGCTCCATGGAATTTTATGTCTAACAAGGTATTACAATAAATGTATATATGATTATGACAACATTGTCATTCCTATCACTAATTTCACCAAGAAGGATGTATTTATTTGGTATAAAGGAGCTTCCAAAGCCTTCCATACACTAAAGGAGGCTACTTTACCACCCCTATCTTGGCTACTAATTTTAAAAAACCTTTTATCATTGTATATGATGCTTCAAGCATAGGTATTAGAATTTTTTTATATAGGATGAACACCCCTTGGGCTTTGAAAGTAAATAACTCTTTGACAATAATATAGGTAAATCCACTTATGAGAAATAAATGCTATACATTTTTCATGTTTAAAATAAAGGAAAACTTTATTTGTTGATGAAATACTTCATTATCAAGACCAACCACAGTAGCCTTAAGAATTTTCTAGAATAGTATCTCTCATGCATAGAATAGAATAAATGGTTGACTAAGGTCTTAGATTATGATTTTATCATTTAGTAAAATAAGAGGATGAAGAATGTTGTGGATGATGCTTTATCTTACAAGGATGATGATATTGTTGTTGTTTATGCCATATCTAGTCCTCTTCCATAATATTTTTCCTAGTTTTGAGAGCAATGGATTTATGACCAGGAGACTACTCATATAATTAATGAGGTAGATTTTATATCTTTTCCACATCCCTTTTCTAATATTACAATGATATTATCCATAATAAGGATCACATTTATCTCCCCCCATCTATAATTTTCAAGACTAGTGCTCTCTAAGAATTGCATGCCTAAGTGACCTAATGGTTGAGACTTTGGAAATCTAAATAGAGGTCTAATATTTAGATACCATGGAATATATAGGGTTGTACATCATGCTTCAATAACTGGAAAATGGTTGGATAACCATATATTGGATAAAAAACATCCTTCATGAGGGTCACCTTATATGGCCTATGACCTCATAGATGTTAGAAACTACTTTACCCTTTATTCATCTCCTTTAGCTAGACATTTTAGATTCTTAAAAATATATCAATGGGTTAAGTAATACTTTTCTTTGGAAGGATTAAAAGTATATGTTAAGAATTTTCTTGCTCAATGTGAGGTATGCCAGTAGAACAAGATGAAAACTATTAAATCTCATTATTTGTTGTAATTCCTTTCTTTTCTTTATTTCCAATAGGAGCATAAATCCATGGACTTCATCAAGGGCCTTCCCATATTTTAGGAAAGTATAATTATTTTTGTGGTAATGGATCATCTTTCAAAGTATATTTATATTTGTTCTCTATAACATTCCTTCATAGACAACAAGGGTGCCAAGTTTTTCTTCAATTCTTTTTTTAGATTGTATGGCATGCCTAAGTCTGCTATCAATGATTATGACCCTATTTTCACCAAATTTTGGAAGGAATTTTTCCATCTTAGCGGTACTCAATTGAATAAATATTTTTCTTATCACCCTTATTTATATGTATAGATGAAGGTTGTAAAGAAGTATTGGGTACTTACCTTCAATGTTTTTCCCAATATAAATATTATCTAGGTTCATTGGCTCTCTTTAGCTAAATGGTGGTATAACATTTTTTATCATTTTTCCTCAATATGTCACCATTTGAAGCATTGTATGGCCAAAAAATTCCATCCATTGTATACTATATTTCAAGATCGTCCAAGGTAGCCTATGTGGATAATTTATTGTAGTAGTGTTTTCTTGTGCTATGACTCAAAGATAATTTATCCTAGGCCTACAATGTGTCAAGTAGTAGGACTTGCATCACTCTAAGTAGAAATTTATTATGGGGAATGTGGTATATTTATGACTCTAAAATTATAAGAAATTACCCTGAAAGCCAATTTTAGTCACAATTTTGCTCCTCACTTTTATGACCCCTACAAGGTGGTTCATCACATTGTTGAAAAGACTTATCATTTGGATCTTCCACCATCTTTTGCATGCACCCTATCTTTCATATTTCTTGTCTTACAAAGGTTATTGGAAAAATGGTATATTCCTATATGGATATTATGTTAGTTTATGAATAAGGGTGGGTCACTATCCAATTGAAATCATGTTATAGTGGAAATTTTATAATCTATGGTCTTTCTATAATTAAACGTTTATCATCTAGTTGCATGATCTTCCAAAAAAATGTGTAACGTGGATGCATAAGAGCATTTTCAATCATTTTTTATCTTTAAAAACAAAGCTTTATAAGGTATGTCGATGTAATAGATCCAATATAGCCATGTTATCTATATTTATTATTGTTATCTTGATCCCTAAGATAAGGTAGTTAGTTCTTGAGCATTAAGGTTAGGGTTATTGTTGATTTAGTTTATAAATATAATTTATGTTGTAGTTGAGATCATCTTTCATACTTGAATCTAAATCACCTATATTAGTTTTTTCCCTCTCTAAATGGTTATGAGACTTTGGATTCTCCAAGTGGCTAGGATTTGTATTGATTTAGATTATGAAATTCTGTTAATTGTATTATTGATTTTTTGGTGTTGCATGTGGCTTACTATTCTAGTGGATATTTTATTTGACTTTTTGACATTGAATCTAGCTTATTGGTCTAGTGAATATTTTATTTTGTGCATAATTGAATTGTTACTACTATTTTAGGAAGTTTTTTCATTATATTATATATACATATGCCTATATAATATTTGACATGGTGACTACTATAAATTTTTAAGTATAACATGAAAAGGATCCACTCCTACTCATTAAATATTTATGTATACACATGAGGATAAGAAAAAATAGAGATTAAAGAGAGAGTCTAATAAAATAGATATCTAAGATGGATCAAAGACATGATATGTAAATAATATTGAGTAAAAGAAAGAAACAAGGAAAACATAATCTACAAAAGAGATAGATTTTATCAAGTTCTCTCAATTTAATACTATACTTTAAATAGTTTACCTAATTGTTGACCTTTAAACTATGAGATACTTGGTTTCTAGAAATACAAATCAAACCCTTTGTAAACCTCAAATATTTGTAGTTTAAATTTTAAATATAAAATGCTTGGAAGTTGTTTTTTAAATAAACATGAACCCTTGTTTTATATAAATCTTATAACATTTGATATGATTTGATTGAAAAAAAAATGTTAATTATTATTAAATTATTCCTTGATTTTACAAGGCCAACTTAATACCTTATACTTTTGATTTGATTTTGATTTTATAGAAATAAAGCAAGAATTAAAGGATAATTAAAATAAGGGGTTGATTTTTTCTTACAAAATATTATTAATTCATTGAATTTTATATTGAGTTAATATTGGTTAAATATATTTTAATATATTTAGAATTTATTTTTGTGTTCAAAATTTTTTTATAGTCCACCAAAAATCATATATAAACAAGAAAAATAATGTGGCATTAAACACAATTTTATGTATTGTATGATCAAAATATTTGGCTAGAAGAGTAGTTAAAAATATGTTTCCAAAGGGCACTGCTGAGATGCTAGAGGAACCTAAATATATCTTCCATAAACTTCTTCATCACTCTTCGTCTCATACAAATAGATTCACCTCTCTTAAATAACATGATATTCCATTGCAAAATGGACACCTAGACATGAAATAAAGAATATATAGAAGATTTTCCATATTGTTATGCATACATGACTATTAATTGGATATAATGTATTTTCCCATTCTTTATTTTTTAGATGACAAAGAGTTTCCTAGTGACTTGTATATTTCAAATTTCAATAATTTCTCTTAAGGATCCTTCAATTATATAATTCTAGTGAATTATGGGGGTTATGTTTTAATAAATAAAAAAGAGTACATATTTTTACAATTTACTATGAAAATTTAAAGTATGTATTTCTAATTTTTCATATTTTAAATACTATTTATAGTAAGAGTTTTTTCACTTACATAGACATTGCAGGTATAAAAGCACTCTTAAGGCTAATAGAACATACAAATAATTTTCATAGATCATACTACAAAATTACTCCATAAAAATATATTTGTAGGAATATTAAATAGAAGAAGCATTTATAAAAAAAATGCAATATAAAATTTAGTTATTACTATGTCATAAAGATAATATAGTGGACCAACCATAGAATCTACATAAGTAATTATAAATTATATTCATATTTCTCTAATTATTATCATCAATAAAAAGAAATAAACAAAAAGTGCTAGTAATAAGAAGATTGATTTTGACTCATAAATTAGAATAACAAGTCTTATAGAATAAAAGCAAATAATTATAAATTATATTCCTTATGTTCTAAAAAAAATAAATATTAGTAATTAGAATAATGAGTCTTATCATTGTTACTATGAGATATGGAAGTGTTAGAAGCTAATATAGTACTTTTTGTATTTTCTACATCCAATTTCTTTTGATGAAATCTATATTTTTATTTATGTATAACTTTTCAATTATTATATGTAGAAAATTAGAATATACAAAGCAAATTACTTTTAGATTATAAATAATATGAAGAGATGTGGTATACACAAATTCTACAAAATGGATTTAACAATAAGATATCTATCCAAAATTTGCATTTTAATATTGAAGTATTTGATTTTGTAAAGTATAGGTAGTTAGTAATTTTTTATATTTTTAATTTCTATATAAATCCATGATATTTTCTTATTGTGGTTTAAATTCATGTTAGACAATTAATACTACATGGAGAGATATTTGATTATGATGAATATGAGGACTATATCAAAGAGTCATCCGAAAAAGATAGGGATCATACTTATTATTATCTCAATATGTTCATTAAAAAAAATATGATAATGATGATAATGAAGAGTAGGTGGGTAGTTAAACCTCTCTAGTTGTTGAGAGGCCCAGGTTCAAATCTCTCACCTCACATGTTGTGGATATGTTATGTAATGGTTCCCTTGTGGTCACAGTCTGTTTACCCCTTGTGGCCACCACCAAAAAAAAAAAAAAATGTGTAACATATTTATTAGAATGTGGATTTTTTTATGAAAAATAAAGACACTAACATTGTTTTCATTTTTTTAAATGCATTGTCATTTATTGTCACTATATCATCGTGTAACATTTTATTTTGGGATTCCATGTGTGGTCCCACTTGAAAACCACTAGGAATTATATTAGTACAACATATAAATATTGTATTGGTGTTAAATTTTAAGTCTTACATGGACACAACATTGATGTATCAAAATATTTAATAAAAAATAATAATGCAAGTTCTGGTGCTATTTTGGGACTAGATTGATATTATGATTATGAAATATAATAGTTCCACTAGTCTAGTTTGTATCACTCTTTAAAATATTATAAAATTTGTTTTTGTGTTAAAAATATTAGGATGGTACATATAAAAAATGATAATATATAAAATAAAATAAAATATTTACAACAAAGTCTAATTTTATGTAGTATACTCATACCTATATGAGTAGTAAACAAATTTTCCAAAGGACATTGACAAGATGCTAGACAGACTTAAATATGTCTCTTATAAACTTCTTCATCACTCTTTATCTTATCCACATAGGTCAATATCTACACCTATTTAGTAATGGTGTAGATTTACATTTTATTCCATGACACATAGACATGTAGTGTTATCCCTTAGATAACTAATGAGATCTTTCACAATAAAATTGAAACCTAAGTATAAAACTAAGAATATGAAGATTATCCACTTTATTATGTGGATTTAGATAATGATTGAATAAAAATTATTTCCTCTTTCTCTATTTCTTATATTAAGAGTTGCCTAACAATTTGTACATATCAAATTTTAAGAATTTCTCCCAAGGATCCTTCGGATATAAAATATAAGTGAATGATGATGAGGTATATCTTAATCAAAAAAATGGCATGCATGTATTGTGACACTTTGATGTGAAAATTTTAAAGTTTATTTATTTATTTATTATTAATTAAATAAAATATTAAAGATTGTTTGTTGGTAAGTGATTTTTAAACTTATTTAAATGTTAGATGATAAAATTACTGTTAAGATCAAAATATCGTGTGCTACTAAGACTATCATTATAGAACCTAAAATTACTCTAGAAAAAATGGAATTTATTGGAAGTAAAGATATAAGAAGAATTTGATAAAAAAATATAGTATGGAACTTATAAATTCCTATGTCACAAACACAATATAGTAGACCAAACATATAATCTATGTATGTATTTTATAATTATATTCATAGTGTTATAATTATTACATTTGATTTTTTATTTCAATTGTAATATATGTTATGTTGATTTGTTATCTATAACAATACAATTACATATTAAGTATAGAAAAATTCCATGTAAATAATGACATAATATGATACCAAATAACTATAAGAAAAAGGTATGAATTCAAATATATCATGAATAAGAATACACAAAGAGAAAAATGGTACTCAATTAAGAGATTCCTAGTCATAAAAAGAGTTATAATGTGAGGGTTGAAAAGGCATTTGAAATAATAAGTCTTGTCATTGTCATTGTGAGATATAAGTGTGTTAAAATATTATTCATTAATTTTTATTTAATCTGTATGGGAAAAACAATAATTAAAAAAATCACTTTTAGATTACAAATATGACCAAGAGATATGGGTACAAGATTTTACAAAGTGAATTGAACAATAGGGCATCTATCTAGAAATAAGCATTTTAATATTGAAGTATTTGAATTTATAAAATATGGATAATTATTATTTTTTCTATGTTTTTAATTTCTATATTAATATATATCATTATTTATTATGGTTTACAATAATGTTTATTCAATGAATAGTACATGGAAAGATATTTGATGTTGATGAAGATGATGAATGTATCAAAGGCTCAATGGAAGAAATAAGAGACAAAGATAAGGATAGTACTCGTATTATGTGAAATATGTTCCTCTAAGAGGATAACAATGATGGGGAAGATGGAGAAAATGAACGTGAATGAAATCCCTCCACACACAAACCCACAAACACACATATATGACAAAACCTATCTTATTTGATATCATAGGTTGTATCAATGAGAATTAGTAGCTACCTCAATATCCCTCATAAATACAAAATACATCTCTCTCTCTCTATATATATATATATGTATGTATGAGGGATATTGAGGTAGCTACTAATCCTCATTGATACAACCTATTATATCAATTAGAACATATCTATCTATCTATCTATCTATCTATGTGTGTATATATATATATATATATATATATATATATATATATATATATATATATATATATATATATATATATATATATATATATATATATATATATATATATATATATATATATATATATATATATATATATATATATATATATATATATATATATATTTGTGTGTGTAAGAGGGATGTTGAGGTACTAATCCTCATTGATACAACATATTATATCAATTAGTACAGTTTGTATAACAATTGTGTTGACATAAAAAGTTGCATGTGTATGCCATTGTAATGGCTACATAGTACCAACAACCTATTTGAAAAAATATAAAAATTTAAATTATGTTCATATTCTAGTGCTACATTGATGCCACAATCATGAAATGTTGTAGTACCACTATTGATGTTGGTATCTCATTCTAACTAACACCTAAATATGTTTAATGTTTATTAGATGCTAATGCCTATAATTATAGTAAGGGATGGAGCTAGCATATTAATATAAAATACACCCCATAGTGGTAACACATAACAATTTGTATATGGAAGAGGAGCCTAGTAGTAAGATGTTATATACATATTATTTTTACTTCAATCTATAAACATTAAATTTAATGTTAGATAGTATTATTTTGTAAAAATTATCAATATCTTACCTCCATATTATTCTTTTAAGTGCCATTTTTTTTAACAAAGTACATTGAGTAGAAAAATATTTTGGTATTAAGAGGTGGATATATTATTAAAATATATTAGGATTTCTATATATGATATTCCTCTTTTTTAATACTTGGATGCTCAAATATATTTACTTATTTCAAAGGTAGAATAATACGCAAGGAAGATACAAGCAATTGATCTAAATTGTATGGAATTCTATTTTTTAGTTGCTCAGTGCCAAGATAGCATTTATGTAGAGACCTTTATCCAAATTATGGATGGATTATTTAAAATACCAATATACAAAATATGGTTCCCATAGTTTAACAAATTTAAAATCTCAATTAAGGGTATGATCTTGTTAACTCGTCTAGATGAGATTGACCACCAAGTTCCTTCTAGATATTTAACTTGTAGATCATACATACTCTATGAGGTTGAGAATTAGAAGCAACTTATTATGGCTAATCTATATATGAAATATAAGGGCGGTATTATTACCTCTATAGACATGTTGAGAGCAATATATCCATATTTTTATCTTTATCAATGATGTTTTAATTTCATCCTTCATGAGATAATTATGCTTATATAACAATATATTCAAATAAAACTAATCTAATGTTGCTCATGACCTTATTTTTTAACCTTTATTTGGTGCATTATATTGTCCTAAGAGAACTAAATAATTTTGGGGGTAATGAAGAAAATACCAATATAATTAGATGATTTGTCAACTACAATTTTAGTGTGACTTCTTCCACAATATTAGAAAATCATCAACATAGGGTAAGCACAATTCATACATATGTGATACCTATGTATTCTCACAAAAATCATTTTACTAGCTAGTGTGGCTTCTTTTAACAAATTGTAAAATCAACATCAACATGGTAAAATAAAATTGATAGACATGTGATATCTAGGTATTTTTGCTATAATAGATTAAATTATTAATATTTCATTGGAATTGAATGCTCAAAAGAATAATATTCATCTAACTATGATAGCCTCTTCACTTCCAATCAATCTAAACTTTTCTCCAATTGACTTTTTAGACTTTGTATAAGAGATCATTCAAATTGATAATTGAGGTTTTTTAGTATACATACAAGTAAATGAATAAATATGTTTATTTCATACTCCCCCATCCTTATGTCCATTAACTTCATTTTGTTTTTTTATTAGTAATATGAAGTTGTTAACTTTATTATCTTTATTTGTCAAATTTTTTGTATTATTTTAGTCTTATTGACATGATTTATTCATTTTTGAATATTAATATAATTTTATTTATTCTTTATTTCTTATAAAATCTAGGTAAATCAGGCATTTATGTATGTAGGTATTCTCAAGTTTCTAGTGTAAGAAACACACCTTATCTAATAAATGTCAAAATTCAACTTTATTAGAATCTAATCAATTGTTGTTCGATGTAAATTTTTTTAAATCATTCGTTCCCTATATCTTCTACTCAAAAAATAATTCATTAGCCTTTATTTAACAATATTATATCTCCATTTTATTCTAAATGTGTAATTTTTTTAACTTGTATTTGATTTTCGTATATTTTCTAAATGAAAATATGATAATTAAATAAGTAAATAATTATTATATTTTGAAGTGTTTGATTTAATTTTATCACTAATCAATTGTATCATGAAACTTTACAACTATATGGAATGATTTTATTGGAAGACACTGATTGTAGTAAGAACATCAAATATTTTTACTTTAATAATAAATCTTCAAACTTTATTTAGAATGTGCATTTATGGAATTCAAGGAAATAAAAATAACATCTACCTCTTTTACACACCTTCAAATAAATTAATTAATAATGATACAAATTTTCTTGCAAACTTGTGTGTGTATGGGTGGAAAATGGTAAATTGGCTTCTATTTGTTATATTTCATAGTAGTTTCTAAAAACAAATAGAATCAAACATTACCTAGTATTTTTTGTCGATAGAAATACATAGCATGTTAAAGAAACACAACATATGATAGGTTTTCCATAAACACCAAAATATCTTCACTCAAAGAGAATTAAAAAAATACTCAAAATAAATAATAAAATGATCAATGAGGAGGAGTATTTATGCCCAAGTGCATGTTGCATTTACGTCAAGGTTTTGAGATTAACCCTCAAGAATAAGATAATAAAAAATATAAATACATTTTTCACGTTTTACGTGGGCCCAAAGGATAAACATAACAAAAATTCAATTGTGGCCTCAATATAATCTTAACCATCACATATTCTAACAACCCTCCCTAAATTGAATGGGAGATATATAGAGAGACCCTTACATTGGATTACCCCTTAAGAGGCACTCTCCTCCTCTAAGAAGCTACCACATGCACATAAAAATGACCTAAGGAATGATCTTGGTCAAAATGTTTATTGTCTACTCTAATTAAGAAACAAACATGGGATCTAACATCCAATAATCATGTTATACAAATGAATCCACATCTTAGTGTGCTTAATCCATTGATGAAACTAAATATTTTAGATAAGCTAAATAGTAGTCCAATTTTTATAGCAAAGAGGAGCTAGGGAACTTTGAGAGATTTTAATCTAGTTCAAAATCATTAACGTTTATGTAAGATGTTTGGTTGCCTCATTGGTAGTACAATATTTAGCCTCCATAAAATATGAAAGAATGGTGGATTGGAATTTAGAGACCATGAAATAGGGTTGGATCTATTAGAGAATATTACATTATTTGATAAATTAGATTATGTAGGATATGTAGATATCATACTAGAAGGCTAAGAGTATAGTGTGCAAGTGATAATATAAGTATACAAAGGTCATATGAAAAGCAATAGTCAAGAATTTGAAGAGTTATCTTGTAAAGCTATATTATGAAGATAAAGCTCCATGAAATGTATCTCTCTGTATGTAGATAAAATCTCAAGATTGTATATTTGACTCATGAATAATATTGTGAGTATTTTCTTTCAATAATATTGTTATGTTGATTCATATTATATGAGATTTGTTTGCATTATTCAGTAATATTCATTTCATATGATTCTTTATATTGATATTATTATATTTTATGGTACTAAGGCTTAAAATCCATCAGGATCCCAAGTACAATGTAAAGCCTATGATGGACCATTGCTCATCCCAATTACCTACCCAATTATCATCTAAAAAATCTATCAAAATTGAATAACTAATGGAATAGTAAATGTTCATCTAATATATCCCTTTGATATATTTAAGAATTTGCTTGGCTATTTTCTAATGTATCTCCTAATAATCCTACATGTACCTAGAATAATAGCTAAAATAAAAGGCTATATTTAGTATAGGGTGAGTGAGATAGAGAAATCCTATAAGGGATTAATATAGTGTGGTATCAACCAAAGGTATGGTGCAATCAAACTATAATTTTTTACCTAAAGTAAACGAGGTCTGAGCAAGCTTAAACTTCTCCATCCTAAATTATTGACAAAAATACAAAGTGTTCTTAGGATGAGAAATGGTAATGCTATAATATGACTAATCAATCTAAATTTCAAACAAATAATGCAAGAGCCCCAAATTTTTCTTCTCAAGGATGGAACAAAGTTGTGACTTTATCTTCTAAATTAGAGTAATGGAGTTTCCCAAGATAAGAATACCATTAACATACAATATAATCACCATAGTTTCCTCATCATGATATTTAATGTAAACATCATGCTCAACATCACATCGTTGAAATCCATAACTAAGGAGGAAAGAATAAATTTTCTCATGCCAAGCCCAAGAAGCTTATTTAAGACCATACATAGAGTAGGTAAAGCAACATACCAATGGAGTAGGTACTTGACCTTAAATATAGGTGGTTGCTACATATAGATCATATCCTCATGTTCTACATGGAGAAAGACACTATTCATGTCAATCTGATGAACCTTTCATCCATAGGAAGTTGCAATGGAAATAATCATTCTAAAAAATCCCATATTGTCTATAGGTGCAAATGTTATGGAGTAGTATGCTCCCTCTTACTAGTGCAAATATATTAGAGTTTTCCACTCCCTCCTAATGAGAGAAACCATTGCCGATAAGACATACCTTATGCTTTTTAATTTGACCATTCGATATGTAGTTAGTATTGCAAACCCACTAACACCCTACAACATTCTTCCCTCATAGAAGGGGAACCAAATCCAAGACTTTTTCTTCATCAATACCTCATATTTTGCTATCATGGCATGTTATCATTTGGGCTTCCCCTTAGCTTAGAAGTAGGTGATAAGATCCTATGAATGGGTTACCTTCAAAACTTAGGAAGGAGTCTTAACATACTTGGGATGGTATATTTAGAAGAAGCATGAGTATCCTAGACCATATCAATATAAAAAATATAAATATAGGAATCCAACTCATCACCACTCACCTCATCATGCAAAACTAGAGCATTTTGGACTAAACCATCTTGCTCATTCTTTCCTACTCTAGGGGAAGAGGAAACTACTTGAGAAACTATATATGATGGAGTCAAATAATTATGTAGTGAACAACCACTAAAATATAAAGATGATTTAATAGGTATGGAACCAACCAAGAAATCTAAAAAACCTATTATATCTAGAAGAGGTAGAGAACTAGAGGAATCATAAGCTAAAATATTAAGAGAGGGAGTAGTAGTACTTAGAAGAACCTCATGAAAGATGGCATATCTTCTAATCAACACCTCATACCTCTAAGAATCATAGAGATGATATGTCTTTGAGATATTAGAGTATCCTATAAATATGCATGTATGGACTTAGGTACCTCCATTTTCTAAAGATCCTTAGGTATGTGAGCCCATGTTGAAGACCTAAATATTTGAAATATAGACACTTCTAGTTTTTCCCATGTCAATTTATTAAGAGGTGTCATCCCTCAAACAACCTTAGTAGGCACCTTGTTGATGATATACCCTGCATAAATAACTCTCTCATTTTAAAAATTATGATATAGACCCTTGGCATGAATCATACAATTATCCATGTCAATTATTAGATTGTTTTTTATTTGTACTACATCATTATGTTCAATACTGTAGTGAATAGTCCTTTGATATGCTTTTTTATGAGTGGCCATGAAATCCTGAAAAACATGAGTAAAAAATTCACCCACCCCATATATCATTAGAAATTTTGAACCTTTCATTTATTTGATTTTCAATAATGAACTTGAAAGGATTGAACCTCTCAAACACTTTATCCTTGGTAAAAATGGTATATACCCATACATATCTAGAAAATTCATCAATAAATAGAAGAAAATTCTTATTTTCTAAAACTGAAGGTTTAGCCATAGGTCCACAAACTTGTCACTATTATATTTGCTCTAAAATTCATTCATCACCAAGTTTTATGCTTATTATACTAGTTTCTTATCAAGTTCAATGAGATGGAAGAATGTGATTAATCAATCCTACTTTTATAGATGCCATGTGGTGCATGTACTACCATATTTATCACTTTAATTACAACCAAATTGGTCCAACCATAATGTGACATGTATTACCTCAAATCATAAGAACTTAAACACCCTTAGAAACTACCATGTGTTGGTCTACACCACCACCCTGGACTACCATCTCAATTACCATCTGTTGCCTTAATATTTGTACATCACTTGTTAAGTCTTATTGCTAACTATACGAGTTTCTTGTCAAGTTTGATAAGATGGAAAAATGTGATTAGTCAATCTTACTTTTATAGATAACATATGGTGCATGGAATACCACATTGACCATTGTATGTACAACCATATTGGTCCAACTAGAATGTACCATGTATTACCTCAAAGTGTATGCAACTTTAATGCCCTCAAAAAATACCATGTGTTGACCTACATTATCATATTGGACTACCATATCAATTGTCATGTGTTGCCTTAATATTTGTGCATCACCTTTTAATTCACCTATATGGATCACCATGTTAGCTACCATGTGTCACCTTAGTATACACGCACCTACCAACTTGGCTACCATGTTAGCTACCATGTATCATATTAGTTCCCACATGTTACCTTAGGATGCTTGCACGTAGCAACTTAATTGTATAGACTGCAATATGTCACATCAATATTTATGCCACCTTAGTTGTATGGATTACCACATGATATCCATATGATCTTGTCATGCCATTATTTAGGGAGAACAAGGGTGCCATGTGATTTTCCATATCATCAAATCCAGTGTTCAAGAGTGTCATATCATAATTTTACAATATGTTGATATCATCATCAAATTAAAAAGGGATTTCAAACTTAAAACTCTACATGGGCATAGTACTAGTAATCCATGTGATATTCACCTTATCAATCACAAGCTTTAGGAAGGAAATCCAAATAACATTATGACTAGAATGACATGATCCACTTTGTATTTACTATGATGCATGCTTGCATTAACATGACACAAGTGCATCCAATCATTTAGCCTTCCATCAACAACATAGAATATTCTTTTAAATATTCCAAATTCAATAATTTTTTTTTTTTGGAGGAAAAAGGATAAAAAGTGCTAAGTTATGACACCCCATGGAATTTTATAAAAAATTCCATAATTTTTTATTATTTATTCATATTTTCTATGGTTTTTCCTACAACTATTTTGTTAAATACAACTAATTAGGTCCTCCTCTTACATTTACACAGTTTCTAGACCATTTTTGCAACTTTTTCAAGTGGATTGGAGGTCTTTACTAAGGCCAAAAGTCTACTCATAACTTCCCTAGTACTAAGGATCTATTTTAAAAAAAAAATCAACCTCTTCATTTCTTCTTTCATGACAACCAGGTAGTCTCTCCTCTCATCAATGCTACTATTGGTTATCAAAAGTTGAAAGAGAACAAAAAATTGATTTATTTGAAAAATACTTAAAAGATAAATCTAAAAAACCTCAAAAAAACTCAATCCTTAAACTAGGGCATCCATCTAGTTAGAAAAATTAAAAAAATAAGATTGAGTGTTAATGATATGAAAAATGAACTTGTCTATATTTTTTCTTCTAGAGTAAATTTGTTAATTTCAGTAAGATCCTTGTGATCCATGTCCACTAGGTTTTCCTATCAAAAAATCTTATTTATATTATTTCATTATCTTTAAAAAAATATTCTCTATAAGCCCATACAAAATTCATCCCCAAGAGAAGTTGGAAGAGAAATCTACTATGATAGAAGCAAATGAATAATAAATATTCACATCCACTCTAATACCATGTTATATTTTATAATAGTTTTAAAAAATAAATAGAATTAAACATTACCCAATATTGCTTGTCAAAAGAAATACACAACATATAAAAGAAACACAATATATAATTGGGTGTCCATAGACACCAAAATAATGTCACCCAAATATAATTAAAAATACACTCAAAACCAACAAGGAAATAATCAATGAGGAGGAATATGTATATCAAGTACATGTTGCCTTTAGGTCAAGGTTATGAAACTAATTCTCAAGAATAAAATAATAAAAAAATTACATAAATATTTTTTTTCAAGGTTTACATGGGCCCAAAGGATAAACATTACAAAAATATTTTAATAGAAATTTTAACACAGCCTATTCCAACACTATTGGGGCCACTTGCATCAAAACAATAAAATATCACTATAAGAGAATTAAACAATATTAAAGATATTCTTCATTTTATGTTCTATCAAATATACTCTTCATATTCCTCAAAATACCATGTTTTCATGATCAATTACATCATTCTCACTCAACCAACTGGCTCATTCAATTTGAAATTCTCCTGGTCAAAAATTCACCATGATTGGCTAAATTATTTACTACACAGTTTTTTTTTTTTTAATATCCTCACATTTTCAAGAGGTTCCCTCCAATAGTAGTTGATGAATATCAATAATGGTATTTGTTATTCAATTCCCACATCCATTGTTATTGATAATATATGAGTTCATCTCAATTAAAATATATTTTCATCCCCTTTCAATTACAATCTTAATTTTTTTCAAATAAAAATATATTGACATCCTTTTTCAAGCAAATTATCCTTTGTATAGTTGTTAATTGAAATTTTATATGATTTTGAGAAGTGAAGAAAATATTATCTTTGTTATTATAAAAAACACTATCTCTATTAATTTTTTCTTGATTTTATTTAAAAACACCATCAAATTAAATTTGCTAAAATCAAATTTTACATATCATTGTACCATAGATTAAAACAAATCTTTTACATTAATATTATTCTTTTAAACTACCCCTCCATACATATTCAAATCCTATAAATGACCCTTCTATTTAAAATCAAATTCAATAACAACAAAAGTTAACACCTATCTTTTCAAAAAAATAAAAAAAAACTTCCTATTATATTTGCTAACCATTAGTGGATGACATAGAACATGTTTTCCTCCTACGAAAAGCCCCACTTATCGGTGATGTGACCCGGGTTCAACTTCCACTATGTATACGAATAAGAAATATTTACTCATTAAAAAAAATTAGATGTGATTAATGTTTTTTAAATAAATTCAAATCATAAAGAAAATGTCTCCTCTTCTGTTCCAAAAATGTGGTTCTAATTATTATACTTTATATATTTATATGAATTTTTGAACAATTGGACTTTTTCTTATTTAAAACAAATAATGAAGGTTGCGTGCATTTCTTGGACTGCATCGATATGTCTACACTTTTAATATCTTTTTATTTTTGTATTTAGGTGCAAGGTAATGGCAACATCTGGATTCAAGCTATCCTTGGACACCATATACATTGAAATAATTAAGTCAATGGACTTTTTATTTTTATTAATTAAGGTAAAGGAAAGACAACTTTTCGCTTAAAGCTTCCCTCTATTGGACATTACAATAATCAAGGCAAAGCAATTCCCACACCTAAATAACTTAACAGATTAAGATAATGAAGTCTAGCGGATGAATCACAATATATAGCAACATATAAACATGGCCGATGATCAGATAGGATTCTCAAGCAGCATAGGCGATCTACCACCTATAAGAATAATTGCAATGGAGTTTTACTGAATAATTAAGCCCACTTAGCCAGCAAAGACATGGCGCCGACACCACATAGGAGGGAACTATATGCCCATAGCTGAGGTGTTACTTTGCTCTTCATTCTAGAGCTCAGAAAATCTGCTGCAAGAAGATCCACCAACGACATGTAAATCAGAATCCCCGCAGATGCCGCGTCAAACACTCCCTCGACAATCAGTGCTGTTGGACTATTTTCATTATACGCCGACGAGATTGCAATGTGCTGTCACGCGGGGAGCCAAGATATCTATGGCATTGCATATCATATCATAGTGTATTACCGGTCATGCTAAATTCTGTCGGCTAATGACTTTCCAGGCCAGAATCAGGTTCGATATGTAATTTTATATCCTATATTGCTGTAAATAATTAATGACACGTTACCTTCTTTAATGTGTTTTTTTTTTAATCACAGTTATTCTTTTAACGTGACTTTGTCAGTGCGTTCACAAATATTTGTTTCAAAATGTATATTTTGGTCTTGCGTGTTAGATTTTGTTCATTGAACAAATACTTCTGCAGAGAATATAATGCACATGTGAAAGTAGGTCCTCACCTTTGAGTAGAAAATTAAATCGATTCATTGACGTTAGTATGTCTACAATTTTAACACTTTAAATTATTTTTAAAATATTTGATATTTATTATTGGTTGGGTGAAGATGCAAATGTTTTTAATATTTGTAATTATTATTATCTTTTTAAGAATTACATAAATTTTTTTAAGTCTCCACACCTATAACAAATATTCAATAAATTCAGAGAAAGAGGTACAACTGATAATTGACAAAAAAAACAGAAACCGAATGCCCAAAAAATAACAGTATCTGAAACCTCAGGGGCACTCAGAAAAGGACCATTAAGCCAATCCGACCAGCAATCAACGCAAAATTGACCCAAAAAGAACACGAGCAATAAAGAAAATTCAAATTTGAACCTGCCCTTCAAGCTCCAGATTTCAAAAAGATCCCACCCAAACAAAAACTTCAAAATTAAAAACAACCCCGGAATTAAAAAAAACCACCTAACCCCTAAGCGGCAAGGAAACTGATCTTGCAATCTATCAAATACCCACCAGAAACTCCACGCACTTAAACATCAAAAACGAAAAAAAAAATTAAAATTAAAATAAAAAATACAAACCCACCTAAACCGAAACATTTAAAAAATAAAATTTAGTGGTTTATTACTGGTCAATGGCATGGACAAATACGGTGCAAATGCAACGCAATTTACAAGCTTTGATTTTCGTTTATAATTACACTATTGCATAATTGTTTGTTAAGTGATTTATAGAATATTAGTTTAATTGATTAATTTTTTTAATTTTGAAAGAAAAGATGGTGATTCAATTTTTATTAAAAATATATGCTTAAAATAATTAATTTGATGTAATACTAAATAGTGGTGGTGTATATATATATATTGAAGGGAATACAATTAAATAAGGATATCTTGCGGAATGGCATTTGGTGTAATGGCAGTTGCCTAGTTATTATCATCCATGTGGTTGTGAGGTCTATTCCTCTTGTGTTTGCTCGAACGAACGCTAATATTTGTAAATATTTGTAAACGATGTTCAATATATATAAAAAAAATAAAGATATCTTATATGAATATAGTCCGGTAGAATCATTTTATATGATGTATGACTTTGTAAATATTTAAAAAGATATAAAAATGCATATTAAAAATTAGAAGTTTGAATTCAAAAGGTACAAGTTTGTATACATGTTTGGATCAAATATTAAATAAAATTATCTTTTATGAAAATCATTTCATATCATCTAATATTTTTAAAATAATGAATATTTTAAAAATATATAAAAATACACATCAAAAGTAAAGCTTATTGTACTATGTTTAACATTTCAATAAAATCATTATATAATTATTTTTAAAATAATCATTTATTTTTTCTTTCAAAATAAAATTTAGTAATTTGAATTTTTATTATGAATCGTAAAATAGATTTGAGCAATAGACACCATTCTTAGAAGCATTAGAGTGTTCATATAAGATAATATAGAGACAAACACTTATATATATATATATATATATATATATATATATAGTAATGTAAATGATCAAACAAAACTTTGTGTGGTTATAGTTATGGTTTGAGCTTGTATTTATAGTTGCATATGGTAGGTGGTAGAGACTTCTTGATACTTGTTTGTTCTATTGATTCATCTATCTTATTTATCCATCTATATATAAATTATCAAACAAAACTTTGTGTGGTTATAGTTATGGCTTGAGAATGTATTTATAGTTGCATATGGTAGGTGGTAGAGGTTTTTTTATACTTGTTTGTTCTATTGATTCATATATCTTATTTATTCACTTGTTCAATTTTTTCTACTATTTCATCTATCTTATTCATCCACTTGGTCTATAAATAGATATGGCTAACTAAGTAGTACAAGATGATTTTTTATCCTAACACCTCTCTATAAAATTATCTAGTGAAGACTTAAAGATCCCACATAAACACAACATAAGAACACTAGTCTTACATGCATCACTAAATATTATAGTTAATTAGGTACTCATTCACAAGATAGGTCTTCATGAACATCTTACATATTTATGTAATAGTTGAATTATTGGATGGTTCCTATCCTACACCAAGGATATTTCTTGTGGATTTCTATGAGATCCTTCTTGAAAGTTTATACATCCTCATCAAGCATTGTTTGCACACACAATGCCTTTCAATTGGATAACTCATAAGCATATCACCCAAGGTTTTTTTTTGTGGTTAACCCATAACCACCACCAAATCTCATTGTGGTTTATCTTGACCATTTCTCTCAACCACCTTCATATTCTTATTGTCAACCACCTCCAAATTTTTTTTATAACTAACATACAATTACGAAGGACATACAATTTTTTAATTTCATTTTAAAACTATCTTATCCTTAAAAAATACATCACTTTAACTTTCATCGTAGCTAACAATATTACAACTCTTTTCAACAAAAAATATATATATATATATATATATATATATATATATATATATATTTTTTACACCTTGATTGATACTCTAAAAATATTTGTCTATACCAACCTATTATAACATTATAAACTATAAAATTTATAAATTTTAAATGCCACAAATCATATACCCCAATATAATATTTTTTAATTATAAACCGAAGATACTCTTAATTCTTCCCGTCTAAACTAAACCCATTATACTCACACATCAACCACAATTATATCTAATTTTGAACATATCTATATTTAACACACAACTGCAGACTTTTATTTGATATTGCATCAAACCACTTTATCTATGACACAACAGGACCATTACAGACTTTATTTCAAATTGAATCAAATCCCTTATCTATGACACAACATGACCATGCATGAACAAGAAAATATGACAAGATAACTATCGAAACTTATACGTTACATAAACTACACTAGACACTTTTTCTATCAAACACTGTTCACCCTTTTTCACCAATTTTTTTCTCTTCCTTTCCTTCTTTAAGTGACCACCAGCACTGACACAACATATTGCAATTCTTGACTTGGCCTATACCATACAATGCAAGAGAAAAGAAAAAACTCTTAATTATACAAATCCACTCTCACACCCATGACAAAACGTTAAAAAAAAAATTCTTATATGACATGTCCGCTCTTACATTAATGAATAGACCAACAAACTGCAATTTCATGTTCGGACACTTTTCCTTATTGCAGGAACCGTACTTAAATGTGGCAATTGAAACATTGCCCAATCTCCGACCAACGATGCCGTGGCGGTGCTTACCTCAAATCCCACTTGTGTTGCCACTGCTACGTGTCTCCACTTGTCCCAACACTGCTGCATGTCCTGGGAAATGTTTTTCTACTGCAAAGACTCAAAAACAAAACTATCGTTCCCAAAAATTCATTTGCATCCCATGCACATGAACCACAGCTCGAGCTCTGCCCGCAATTGTCACTCATGAAGCTATCGTTGCTTGAGGCTCTTAAAGGGCGACCCTTGATCCCAAGGGTTCGTCACGGGATCGAAACAGCCCCCAGAATACGCAACGTATGAAATATAAGTTCGTAGACCTCTGTTAGTCATCATTTCTAGGTTCTTGTTAAAAAAATGGAAATATTACCGTACCGTAGCTGCTATCTGTTGATTTACATTTGCTTTAATTTTTATCAAGAGTTTCAATAACGGGTTCCGTCTTTCCTACTCACTTTAGTGCGTATGGTTATCTAAATTGTATTGATTTTTCGTTAATAGCCTTTGGTCCGTTTTGTGTTGGACGACAAAGAAAATTTAGATTTCTTTGTAACTTGTAAGCACACCCTGTTCTAAATAATTATATGAACTATAATATACTTTTGTTAAACTCTTTACTGATTCAGCACATGTGAGACCTACGACCCTCTTTCTATACTCTTGATGGACGACAGGTGATTGTTTAAGTACATACTTGCAAAGATTGGTTTCAATTATTTTTACTGGTATTTTTATGAGTTTTGGACCATTTTTTTTTGTAAGCATTTCCTAAATTTTAAGTCGGTTGGAGGTAAATCCCTCACCCTTACTTTCTTCACGGGGATTTACTCTAGTTTTGACATTGTCCATGTCCTAGGTGTACATGTTCATTATAAATGGAGATTTTGACATCTACATGTTCATTACAAATGCCTTGGCAAAACAGGTCTTTTGCAGGGCTTCGAGAGCTTCGAGAGACAAGACCATATCATATAGCATATCGTTGGATTTAGGTGTGAGTCAGCTATTTATAATGCTTTAATTTAGGTCTTTCATACGAGTGGTTCTTCAATTATGACTTTACCAATGATTTATTGGTGAGGGGTTAGGGTTTATTGGTTATTTAGGCAATTTAATGTACTCACGATAGTACCATGTTACATGGTATTTGAATATTATCATTAAATTTGACACGATGGTAGTAGTGTAGTACCATGTATTTGATTATTAATATTAAAATTGGTATGCTTTAAATAATAGTAGAGTGTCATATCAAGTAAAAATAATCTCACCTCAATAATTTATTTTCATAGAGACATTTGAGGTAGGCACTTAGGATTTGGAGCATGTCAATGAATAAAAAGTAATCTCATCTCAATAATTTATTTTTGAAATGAATTGACATACATATATTTGAGGTAGGCACCTAGAATTTGGAGCATGTCAATGAATAAATAGAGACTGAACACCTTTGAATGTTTAATTTTATGTTTATATTATAATTATTAAAGCACATTTTTTAGATGTAGAGAGTGTGGTTATTGTAGTAATTTTTCTTTTTGGTATTAATTTAAAGAGAGAGTTTTGAAAGGGTCCCCACAATCTTATACAAACATCCAAATTTTCAATCATAATAACAATATTCAAAATATTATACCTAATAGGAATAACTAAGAGAGTTTAATTCCTAACAACCATAATGATTCTGGAGAGAACTTAGAAAAGCACAATGCTTTGAAAGTAAAACAAACTTTAACAAACTCCGATCAAAGGGCAAAGCGGGACTGAACACCCCTTCCAACGAGATCCAAAGGGATTTCCGACTCCTCCTTACAAAAACAAAGCATCATGAGCCTCTTTCCTAGCAAGGGATACTACGTCATTCGGGACATCATTTTTCTACACCGAAAAAGCAACACAGTGGACACCACTGTTGGCCAGCATATCGGCCAGAGCATTCTCCTCACAGAACACATGAAGAACGTTCACTTGTTCTAAAGTGTACAGCAATGTCCTAGCTTCGACAATAAGATTGAGAATGTTCCAGCTAGGTGTACACTCCCCTTTGAGCATCTTGATTATGTTCAAAGAGTCGCCTTTAATTTCCACATTATGACAACCAGAATCCGCTAACAATTTCACCCCCATATAAGCTATGTGAGCCTCTACGAAGTGTGAATATTTAGAATCAAGGGGTTCAACAAATACCATGAGGATGTCGTCATTATCGTTTCACACAATGATGTATGCTCCAGTGTTACTGAGGTTACCCTTTGAGGCCCCATCAAATTTGAGTTTCAGCCAATTGGGAGTCGGATGGGCCCACTTAATTCCTACTCTAGGATCAGGTTCGGGGGGGGCCAAGGAAGAGGGCTCCAACCCAATTTAAATTCTAAATCAACTTCGTTGGAGGAGGAGGGTGCCTTGGGCCGTTTACCCACAAAGGCAACCAAGACATTCTTTGACGCTTTGTTAATGATCTTAGTACCCACCCTGACAACATCGGTCTCAATGTCATTAAAATCACGGGTATTTCATTCTTTCCACACCCCCACCACGCATGGGGAAGCATAATTTTCCACAACCAATATAGACGTTGGGACATAAATGACAAAAACCATTGAAGGATGTTGTTCATCAACATACTTGGAAACACCCAATAAATGTGTAACCAATTAAAAATAAACATAAATACCTGCTAAGTGAACGGGCAGCTAAGGAGCAGATGTTGCATGGATTCCCAGTTCGATTTGCACAGATAACATCTGTTCACCATAATGTGATCCCTCTTTCAAAGATTATCCAAAGAAAATATTTTATTTTGAGTCACCAGCAAGAAATAAATATTGATCTTTGGTATTAGTATTTTAATCCAAATAAGATTCACTTGAAAAGGAGCCTCATATTCTAGAAGAAGGAAGGAATAAGCTGATTTCACAGTAAAGTCACCTTCAACTTCCCTGCTCCAAATCAAATGGTCTCTGGAATCGTCCTGTCTGATCGCATACCTGTTAAGTTCCACTAAAAGTCTCTACCAACTGACCAAATCATTCTGGTTGGACACCCAATAGGGATGAGAATTCCACAAACACCTACCATTGACAATAGGCATATATTGGGAAACCCAAATTTTGCCTTCCTCCATCGCTTTCAAAGCAAGAGCCCTAAGATTTGGGTCATCCAATAATGACTCTTCCCTCAACCAATGGTCTTCCCAAAACTTGATGTTTCTCCCATCACCAATGATCCACCTACTTTTAGCCTTCACAAAGTCCCTGATCTTCATTAAGCTTATCCAAAAAATGGAGCCTCTCAAGGAGAGATCATCTAACAAGAAAGAATTAAATTCATATTTCACTTTAAGGATAGAACACCAAGGTCTCTCAAAATTCGAAGCAACCAACCACCTTGATTTACCAACCAGGGCTCTATTCATAAGTGTTGCTCTTTTCAAATTAAGACCCCCATCCTTTCTCCTCTTGCAAATATGATCCCAAGCGACCAAGTGATACTTACCTTTTAAATCCGATCTAGCCCAAAGGAACATTTTACAAATATGATCAATTTGTTTGTTACTTTAGCAGGGAGCATGAATAAGTACATGGAATAAATGGATATGCTCTGGAGTGTACTTTGAACAAGTATCGCCTTATATGCTTGGCTTAGCAACACCTCTTTCCAAGAGGTTAGTTTACGTTGGATTATTTCAATCAAAGGGTCCCACAGTGAGTCTTTCATTCTCCCCATGAAGAGAGGCAGTCCAAGATAGGTCGTTGGCAATGTGGCAATCCTACAATTGAGTATATTCACAATATTTGATTTCCTAGCTTCCAGAGTGTTAACAAAGTAGAGAAAGCTCTTCGCAAAGTTGATCTCTTGACCAAAAACCCTCTCATAACACAATAAGATCTTTTTAATATCCCGGGAAAAAATACCGATGCACCACTAGAAATCAGAGTGTCATCAACAAATTGGTGATGAGATACAGGCGGACATGGGAGAGCTAGATGAAGACCCACCTCCTCACTCAACCTTATAATCGCTCTCCCTAGAGCCTCCACCACAAAGAGGAAGAGGAGGGGGGAAAGTGGATCACCTTACCTCAAACTGCGATGGGACTTAAAAAAGCCATACACTAATCTGTTCACTAGAATGGAGCACCAAACTAAAGAAATGCAAGCCAAAATAAGGGTGACCCATTGATCACTAAATCCAAACTTCCTCATAAGCTCTTGTAATAATTGCCATGTCACTTTGTCATAAGCCTTGATGATGTCGATATTTAAAAGGAAAGCCTCTCTACCACTGTATTTGACCGAATGAAGAAGCTCATGCATGACAATAGTGCCATCTAATATTTGTCTACCTAGTACAAAGGTGCTCTGAGCCATATCAATGAGATTCGAAAGCAACCCCTTGAGTCTATTAGATAGAGCCTTAGAGAGGAATTTATATAAATAATTGCACAAACTGATTGGTCTAAAATCCTTAAATGATGAGGTGGAATCCTTTTTTGAAATTAAGGCAATCAACGTAGCATTCAGGAATTTAAGAATATCCATCAATATTTGGGCTTCTATCAGAGCCTTCGCCACCTCAGAACCACAAATATTCCAATATTTTTGAAAGAACAATGGAGGAAATCCATCAGGCCCCAGAGCCTTTAAAGGCCCCAACTCCTTAACAACATTAAATATTTCATCATCTGTGAGTGGGGCCTCCAAACCCGCATTCATTTCCTCCATCACCAATGTAGGAATGGCATCTAACATAACACGTTTCACCACAAAATCCCGATCTATGGGGACCAAGAAGAGAATTGAAGAAATTGACAGCCTCCAATCGAATTTCCTCGCTCTTCCTGATAGAGCTACCATCCTCCTTAATAATATCCATAATTCTATTCCTACTCATCTGTCACATGGTGGATGCATGAAATAACCACGTATTCTTGTTGCCTTCTCTTAGCCATAATTCTCTCAATTTATGCTTCCAGTGCAACTCGATATCTGCTTGTTTGTTATGATAATTGGATAAGCATTCCCTTTCCTCCCTTAATAACACCTCATCGAGTCCTTGAGACTCAATATTTTTCTCTATTTTAGCGACCTTCTTTTTTAAAGCTTCCAACTCTCTAAAGATATTACCATACATGTTTTTGTTCCATCATTTTAATTGAAGACGAAGCCTTTGAATTTTGAAGATAACTTTAAAAAGGCTTGATCCCAACGCTTCCTCATCCCACCATTTTTTCACGTAATCTTCAAAGTTAGGGAAGTTGCACCACATTGCTTCAAAGTGGAAGGGTCTCAAAATAAAAGAAGAGTTTTCAAAAATATCCAAAAGGAGAGGATTATGATCCGAGCCCACTTTGGTAAAGGTGGAAAGCACTGCATCCCCAAATAAATTGAGACTACTAGATGAAACTAGCACTCTATCCTACAGGCTCAAGATCAAACCATTACCCAACATTCTGTTACTCCATGTAAAATGCCCCCCTTTCAAATCCACATCTCATAATTCTATGAAATATATGAAATTTGCCAGGTCAACAAGACTACTCTCTTCAAGGCCACTTCCACCCCTTATCTCTGAAGGATATAAAGGGGAGTTAAAATCTCCAATCACTAACCAATGTTCATGAATGAAGGTTTAACGCATTTCTAGCAACAACTGCAAAAATTATTTCCTTTCATAAGTGGTATTCAGATTGTAGATATTAATGCCTTTGGGTTTCGTTGCACTAGAAAAGAATATTTATCACTCTACATGAAGTAGAGATTACATGCCCATAAAATTTATGTGAATTCTAGAAAAAATGGAGTCCACCTGCTGTTCCCACAACTTCATTGGCCATGAAACCCAAGTCCTTCCATATTGCCCTTTGGATCTATCTCCATGACTTGACCTCAAGCTTTGATTCTTGAATGCATAACAGATCAGGGGCCAATTCTCTTCTTAGGGATGCCAATAAGCACTTCTTAGAGGAGCTATTAAGCCCTCTTATGTTCCATGAGAATATTTTCATGGGAATGGGGAACTCACTTTATCTCCACCACCTACCGATGAGCTCAAGAAACCATCCAAGCTCAATCATTTTTTGCCTTCACCAATTTTCAAAACTAGTCTAGATTGACCTTCATTGGCCTTTATTTTCATGCTTACTTTAGACATAAGCCTTCTAGGTTTCCAGGCCTTTTCCAAATCCATCAAATGTCTTTTGTGACTATGGGTTTTATGTCCAGGAGAGCCCTTCTCCATTGCCACTGACTAAAGATATGGGGAAGTAGGAGCCACATCCATCACTAAAGCTTTATTTCTTACCATAGAGGGGGAACAACCATCCATACGATTGGTCATGCCATGAGATAAGGACAGACAATGAACCACCGAGGATTGTGGGCATTCCCTTAAGGACCCCACCGGGATCGCTATCTAGACTTTAGAGCACGATGGACCCAAGTCTTCTTCCAGAACATTTAGACACTTGAAAGAGTTATCTAAGGGGATAGAAGCCTCCACCAAATTTATTTTATGTTTATATCAGAATTTTTAAACCTAGATGAAAATTTATTAATATTATATTTTATCAAAGATATTGCTGAAATGTTTGTTAACTTAATATCATTGTCTAAATATTACTTGAAAATCCTATCTCTAATATCATTGTCTAAATTATCTTATTTACATTAAAATCACATCTCTAAGTAACTAGATTTTACCTTTATTTTAGGTTTTTTCCATTTTATATTGAAATATAAAAATATCATTAAAAAAATAGCTTCTATTAATATAATCAATATTAAAAAAATTTAAAGTCTACCATGTATTCAATCACAATTATGCATAAGTTTGTATATCTTAAGAGTATATGATTTTATTGAGATTTAGGGTTGTGGGAAATCTCATTTAAAGGAGTTCAAAATATTCTTTTTTTTTATGGTAAACTAATTTGAGGGGTTGTTAGAGTAGTATTATATAGCAACACTAGTTTTGATTCTAGGAAATATTTTATACAAAGTTCTTTACGTCTAGTTAGTTCCATATTATTATTATTATTTTATCTATTGATATTTTATCAATACAAGGTTGCTCCAATTTATCTAGTCAATTCCATTACTGTGGTATATTGTTCTTTTCTTTCAATTATCGTTTTAGTTTCAAAATATATAAATTAGATAAAGAGCATCACATCGTTTTAGTTTCAAAATATATAAATTAGATAAAGAGCATCACAAATACCGTGTTTTAGTGAGTGTCTTAATAACAAAGAATTGGAAAATATTTTCTACAAGGTGCTTTACTTTTAGTTAGTTCCATATTATCATTATTCTATATAATGATATATTGTAGTAGATTTTATCAATAAAATATAGCTTCGGTATTATTGTACAATTTTTTTATTTAGTTACTTACACTAGGATCATTGTAGTTTTTAAATATATAAGTTAGATAAAGGGCATGTTTTAGTGAGTGGGTTGATCACAAAGAATACCTTGTTCAAATTTCAAAAGTTTGTATCTATTGTGTTTAAAAAATATATTGAATTTTATTATTACTAGATGGTGGGATAAAAATATTATCCTTTTATTTAAATAAAAAAGTTGACATAGTTGGTATTTCACTAATTTAGAATGAAATCAATAGAATATTTTATTGGATTGAGTAATTAAAAACAAATTGAAGGGAAAATACTTCTATTTCATTGCTTTTGTGATAAATTTTATTACACAAGTATGTTTTCTTGTTAGTGAGCCATGACCTATTGTATTACATATGTTTTAGTGACACTTATATTGAAGTGTGTAAGAGGGAATTTTATGGGTCAATACAATGTAAGGAAATTTTATGGGTAAATATAGTGTAGAAAATAGTGATTGAACTTATTCATCCTATTTATTTTGAGCTAAAAAATTAAAAGGTTGATATAAGAATATTATTTGTTCATAGTTGTGCTTTAGATGATTGAAGTAGCATCTCAAAATGGTAATTACAAATATTGTTTATAGTTGAAAGTAATTAAAATAATTTAGGTGGTTGAACCATAAGTCCATTGAAATAATTGTTGTAGGTGGTTGAACCATAATTCCATTGAAATAATTGTTCCCGATGGTTGAATCATAAGTCCATTGATTAATATTAAACATAGTTAAGATAAAGATCATAAGACAAGTTGTACAATAATTGTTGGTATGAACAAAGAGTAATCTAAATATTTATTGTTGATTTATGATACTCTAATCCTTTATCCAAAATGAAATGGTTATTGGTATAGCTAGATTTCTTGTTCCTCACGAATGGGTTGATAATTCCTTGTTGTACATATATGACTCCACTCAATTTATAAACAATGGAATATATACTATCATCCTTTATCCAAAATAACCATTTGTATATTTAGATTCCTTGCTCCTCATGAATGGGTTGATAATTCCTTCTTGTACATACATGACTACACTCACTTTATAAATGTTGTATTCTCTTGTATTGATACATGGAAGATTCTTCCGGAATATTTAGGATTAGGATTCATCCCGAATGAATAGAGAAGTTTAGAAAGTAAAAATAAACACAAGGATATTTGGATGCATTATAGTTGCATAACCTATAGTGTAAGTTATAGGGTCTATTAAACATAGATCTAATATTAGTATATAATAATTAAATACCCCTTAAAACATATTGTAAAGTATTGTAATGATGTTCAATGGTCCTAGATCCAACTAAGAAGAAATATAATAAGAAAATTTTGTTAAAAACACATATAATATTATTATATAATCATTAAATATTCATGAAAAGCATATTGCAAAGTAGTGTAATTGTAATGATGGTCGTATTTTGCCCCTTTGTGAAGGGTTCAAATTTCATTATGTAAAGTGGAGTTGGGGATATTTTAGAAATATCACTTGGGTAGTAAAACCCTCATATTATGTTTTCTCTCCTTTTAGTCCTAGCTCCAACTAAAAATATATATAATAAGAGAATTTTGTTGTATCATAGTTTACTTATGGACATAATATTGTATCTCTTCATGTATTTTTCTTTGAAAAGGTACAATAGTATAATATATAATGTATGGCAATTATGGTTGTATTTGCATTATCTCATTTATAGGGAAATCATTTGATTGTCTTCATGTAGTTTTTTTTTGGAAGAATCACAATATGAAAATTATAGTTGTATTCTCTTCATGTAGTTTTTTTAGAAGAGTCACGATATGCAAATTATAGTTGTTGTCTAGCTTGAATAACTAATCATTTAATTTATCAATATAGGTCTAAATCGATTTAAAGAAGAAATATGCAGTATAGATATTCCATGAAATTAACCAGTTTTATTAATTGAATTTCTTAAGATCAGGTTACAAAAAAGATAAAATATTTTAAATGTAATTCTTTTAAATATGAAATTAACCTAATGAATGTGGATCCATGTGCAACTAATGATATTTTGACTATTTTACTTTTAAAATAAATAATGCAATTTAATTTATATTAATTCTATTTTATACTAACTAATCCTATTATATTGTAGGAGTGAGAGAGTAGGTGCTGGTCTTGTAGAAGTGAGCCCTATATTCTAAAAGGATAGTATATTTCTCTTCTCCTCTATGCTAATTTACCTTAGTAACTACTTTATCATATGAACTATTCTAACATCTAACTATTCATTGATGCAGGGAAAATAAATATTCTACAAAAGAAAATAAATCATTGTGAAAGATAAAACAATATTGCAAAAGATATGTAAAGAGAATACTATTATATTGCTGAAATTAAATCATGTATACTTCTGAAAATTGTAATATTTCTTAGAATACTATGAGAGAATTTTTCTAGGAGTGACTTCTTCAACTTATTTTTTGAGGACCTTTTCAAATGCCTCTTCACTATAATTTATACAATTATTCTCAAAGAAGTCTTGTGTAATGTTATTTGTCTCTTTCTAACTAACAAAACGAAATCCTAACCTACGTACTAACATTTTTTCTAAGAAATTACAATTTCACAACAAACGGTACTTTGGACTAATCAATGCAAGCCCAAGTGGTAAACACTTTTAAAACTATTTAATTTAATGAATACAAATAATAACATATTTTTCCTAATATCAAGGAAATATAAAATAAGTTCGTGGAATAATTTAACAACTTTGATAACAACTTTACAATTTTTTATTTAATAATAATTAAAAGGCCAAATATGTTTCCAACATTGATAGTCAAATGATTGACATCTGCTTGTTGTGGTGTAGTGGTAAATGCCCTGGGTGCTGGTAGAGACCGACCCAGGTTCCATTCCCCTTGTCTCCATATTGCAGATATATGGTAAATTTAGGAATGTCCTATGTTCTGGTAGAGGCCGACAAGGCTCCATTCCTCCTATGCCCAACCTGTTGAAAGTGGCACCTCGAAAGGGGTGTTTTCCACTATAAATTATTTTATACCCAGGTGTTGTAGGTGAGTTGGAGAGGAGAGGGAAATCCTCCAAGGGAGGTCTCAGGTTCAAATATCCACCCTACCAAAAAGCTGAATTGGGTATCCAAAATCCAATTGATAATGTTGGTGCAGGCAGGGTCGGGTGTGACTCCCGGGTGACTTTGACAGTGTAGAACCCCCTTTTCGTGGTCTCTCAGACCAAGGCGGATCCACAAGGGGTTTTTCGCTTAAAAAAAATATATAGTCAAATGATTGACTATGTATAATATGCTCCTACTAGACGTGACCCGACGACAAGGTTTAATAAATTCTGATGCCACTCTTTCCATAACACATTTTGGTAGACACTTTTAGTAGCACTTTTTCGTAGCACCTTTCTGTAGCATATGTTCATAGATAACACAAGTGCACCATACATTCAGCCAATCTACGTATGCCTACTTCGTGGTTCATTAGCCATGGTCTCTGCTCAGCCTCATACACATATCTACCTAGAAACACAACATCTTGCACATAATTTGTGAAAAATAATGCATAAATCATTTTTATAATAGTTAATTATTTTGATGCATAAATAACGATATTAATATGAAACAAAAATTAAAAACCATTCATATCCATTTATTTGTAAATAATATATAAGTAAACCAAATCCACATATTGTAACACTTTGACACTCATAATTCCCCCAAATTGAAGGTGATGCATGTTCTCATGCATATAATTTCATAGCTTCACAAAAATTGATGCAATATTTTTTTATTTTCTCAATTTTACAAACATAAATCAATTTGAAATTGTAACAGTTCATCTAAATGGATAATCCATATATAAATGATTTCACAACATAATTTTTTTTCTTCGTGAATGCTAATAGTGAAAATACTTCTGCAATAATCTTTAAACAGCTATGCAATCAGATATTTGCTCCTAATTTTTTCATAATTTTTGACTTATAATAGTTGCTATGATACTACAATTTTTGCAAAATTAGAATACTGATAATGAGCTACATAACAATGTTATTTGTTTCATCATATGCATTTTAAAAGAACAAAAATTTATGCAGTGATCAGAACATATTAGATAAATCATGTCCATAAAATATTTGAAATAAACTTACAACATACATACATATACATGCATGCATTATGAAAGTCATAATAATAAATAAAGTCCATGAACTAGATAAAAAAAAGTCTTTATTTGTCATCTCTCTACAATTCTGTTGATGTCCAGACTAGTTTTATCCTTTAGTTGAGATGAATACTATGTAGGCTTTGGCCTGAATGGGAGATTTCTCTCTTTCTTTACCTTCTCTACCTATGCCCTTCTTAAATTTGGATCAAATGGTAGCTCTATTTCTATGGTTTTTACATGCACTACATCCATGGATCCACTGTCATGAGACTCATTCTGCATTCTCTGCATGTTTGGAGGTGGACCTGCTATTTCCATAACATGGTTAAATATTTCATTTATGTTGAGAAGCATGCCTACCTTAAGTTTTAAACCTTCTGGTAGTATCCCTATATCCTTGGAGGTTCCTGGTTTTGGTGGATGATTTGGTTGCGGTAGTTTGGATTGTGGAGCTGAGTTATCTTCCTCAAGTACTTTAGCAAAATCAAAGACTTTGGAAAATTTGACCAACTTCTATGGATTCTTACCATCTGTAACACTCTTTTGAGGAGATGGACTAACAGTCATTGGTTCAACAACTGAGTCATACAGTTTCACCACCTTTCTCTTTTCTAAATTTCTAAGGATATAACTATAAAAAAAAAGGGATTTTGTTATCATCATAGCATGATTCTCAACTAGATTCATAATTTTATAAATTTTGATATGCAATAGGGTTTTATGCATTTTAAGGAACTTTATAGCATTATATTGTCCTATGATAGGTGAGTTTAGAGCAGGCCTAGGTGTTTCTTCTTCTATAGGTATTTATTCTCTGAGATATTCTTCCCAAGGTGACTCTTCTATAGGAGATGACTCTCTATTGTGATTTCTTGGGATAAACTTATCATACTTTATTTTTCTTGTAGAATTGGTCGTTTTGGCTATTCTAGAAGTGGTTGGGCATTTTCGAATGAGAAGTTGTTCTGATATTTATTTATTAGAGATTTCCTTAGATGAAAATTCTTGGACTGGTTTGGATTCACTTGGTTTAGACATCGTAGAAGTATTAGCCTCGTCAACCATGATATTCCATGAGATTCTTACCTCAGCAGCTTTGTGTAGAACTATCAACTTAATTATTCCATAATGGGAAATGAGATGCAATTCAGGAACTTCATGAGCACTCAATGACTACACACGGGTGATATTAGCTTTTAAAGAGTGAAACAAAAAATAGGGTATGTTAATTATACAATCTTCCCTCTTAGGAAACTTTACGTTCAAAAGCATATTTAAGTGGTATCCTGCACAATTAGACAACTTACCCTTAAGGGTGAAGAATTTCATTAGGATCGTAACTACCTCCTACCATTGTATCGATAGTGAGGAGGTGACGACTCCCTTTATCTAGCCATTTCTATCTCAGGTAACTAAGAATTTTTACCTAAATTTGTCAACTGTATAACTCACTCCCTTATATGTGGATTTAAAATACCTCTGACCAAATTGTGGTAGGTTTAGAACTTCTAAAATTAAATTGGAGGTAATATAAATTTTGAATTCCCTGACATGGGTTATCATGGTGTTATAATTACAGTTTAGAATGAACTATTTTGCAACACTCTAATCATGGCCTTGATAATTTTTCATGGCATCCCACCATTAGGCTTCTTAAAATAATTTCCTCACTACATCACTCGGGTTTTGGGTTGCAATAGATGAGGGTCCACTTTTTTTATGAAATGTAGTCCTTGGCATGGTGATAGTTTTAGAGAATGGTAGAGTTTAGCTAGGTGTAGACACCAAAACAGCACCAATCCGATTATGTGACAACAAGCGCCGATCGCATTGACACACACAACCCCTAGGGCAGCCCCTAGAGGTTAAACAGTGGTCCTAACCACTCCCAAAAGTAGTTTGGAAGGTCAAAGGTCAATTTGGCACCTTTTTGGCACCTTGCTCCCTACTCGTCCCACCCTGGGATGAATACAAACTGGTATTCGTCCCACCCAGGGACGATTATCAGCATTCGCCCCAGGGTGAGGCGAATAGAAGGTTTGATTGGCAAAAAGTCAAACCTCGAGAGGTCCGCCAGCTTAACTCGCAGCTTCAGAGCCATGCAATTGCGAGGAACGACTTCAAATCAAGAAGAGAGACTTCAGTCATGCATGTCTTTGATTTTTGGAGGCCTCATGCAAGGAGACTCTAAATCGGGGAATAATATTTTTCCCAAAATAGGACATGCAACTCCAGTGGCGCCCTCGCATGCGCATTCAAACAGAGAGACCCTAGGTCTATAAATTGGTGAGTCTTCTCACCCAAAATATAGAGAGAGAGGTAGCATTTTGAGCAATGAAGTGCTGCCATTTTACATCCACACACATACCTTTTGATTTTGTGCCTTTCACATCCTTGATCTCTTGTTGAAGGGAGGTCATAGGGTGGTTATTGGAAGCGCAAATCCGGAGCCCAAACCCGAACATTTGGCCACAATATCCCACAAAATTTGTCGAAAACACCCCATAAGAGGTTTTGGACCCATCCCAAGTGGATTGGTGCCGAAACAGAGTCCCAAACGGTGGGCGTCCTGCCCCCGGGTGCCCCCCAAACTGTCGTAGTTCTAAACGCCCCGCCCTAGAGTGAATAGAAATATGTGGTAGATTTCTCTGATTTTTCTTTTGCATCTTATTCTAGGTTATTTAAATAGGCTGTAGTTTAAATTTCACTTCATTCTGAGAAGTTTTGACCATGTTTTTATCATTTCCCGCCTTTACTAACATGCAGATAGCATCATCAAATTATGGGTGATAGAGGCCAAATTGGAGAAATATGACCATCTGGGTCATCCCAAAATACCCCCAATTAGCTAACCCCAACTTTGTAGGTCATTTGGAGCTTTCTGGATAGGACATTGAAGAGGGTGCTTTCTAACAATTTGTTGCAGGTTTATTCGTCCCGCCCCGGAGCGAATACAAATCTGTGAGGAATTTCTTGACTGTTCCTTTTGTAGTGGCTTCCTGGTAACATATTCATGCTTCTATCAAATTTTTAGGTCGTTCTGATGTTATTTGGTTATCGGTTTAATATTTTCATGCATACACTAACAGTAGGCCTTGGGAAATACATGTTCTATTCTATCTCGCAGGTGCTACTAATATTTTCTGTTTCCTTGAATGTAGGTCTTCGACATCAGAGGAGCAGGAAGGAGTCAACAATCATATACACAAGTGGTGGTGATGTTTTGGTCCGCCCATCTTACATGTGGGCACGCGGAAGAAGGATTGCTATCCATGGATGTGACAAGAAACATATTTGACGCTCCTATCCCCTAAAAGGGAAGGAGACGTATTGTAACATGACTTTAAAAGCATATCAATAAAGAGGGCCATATTCCATATTGCTTTTATCTTGTGTCGATTCGTCTATGTCCTTTCCTTTCATGCATTTTTCAATATATAGGCTTTTAGCGTTAAGTTTGGTTTTAAAAGCATCGTACTTGGCATTTTCCTTTTTGTTTTCGTATCCTCATGCTTTCAGTGGCGATCATGGTGGGACCTCTATCCCTTGATTTTAAGATTAAATTTTTGATTAAAATTTGCTTGTTTTTGCTTACAGGTACCAAGTTTTCAAACGTTGGACTGTTGTTCATTTCAGTCTGTGACGAGTACAGAGCTGGAATTCGTCTTACCCAGGGACGAATAGGACTTCGTCCTACCCTAGAATGAATACAGATCTATTATTCATCTCACCCCAGGATGAATAGCTCTCTGTGCAATTTTAGGGCAGAAATTCAGAGACATCCGATTTGGGCAGAGAAGAGGTAGGGGTCCTAAAACACCTTCTATCAAATTTTTGCTTTATATTTTCTATTCTCTAGTTATTTGCTTGCATAGGAGAGTTTGAATGCTTGTTTCCTTCATTTATGCAACTTAAAAAGAACCCCACACACCACATGGTAATTTAAAACAACAAGGAGTTGGTCGTAAAACCCCAACCCTTGAGCAAGACCAACGGTGGATTTCATCACCACCTTGGCTTGAGATATTGCATACATAACCCCGATCGTGATTGTTGCTAGACGTAAATCCTGATGAAAGCTGACCAAGTGTAGTTGGGGTGATTCCCAATGCATGAGGATAAGTCTTCTATGGTAGGTGTCATAAACAGAGTGATTCCCCTTCCGTACCGCCTATGTTCCATGTACCATCTGCTCTCACGTACCAATAGTTTCCCTCACGTAAGGGCGGGTATATAGAGAGGTTGGTATATCGGCCCGACAATGGTATATCGAAGGGGCGACCATTTTTGGGAGTCATAAGAGCCATCATATTGCATTTAAATGTTCTTTACAAAAGCTTTCAAAACAAAAAATCAAAACACACTAAACCAGATTTAGGGCACACTTTTAATCTTTAAACAAGATAATCATTGCTTTGATTGTGTGTTTCCCTTCTATTTAGTGTAGCATAAAAATCATAAAAAGAGATAAAAATCTATGCATCTTGTAGGAAAGCATCACCATGGTGTACACCCGTAGCCGAGCCCAATCACGGGTAGACCGCAGAGAGTGCACAAAGGGGGACAAGTCACCTCCGATATAGTCCTGAGGACTTGGTCATCCCGCCTTGGTGGCCTGACACACAAGATAGTCCACATCATGCCACCACAGAACAAGACTATAGAGGCACCTCTTTGAGGGGCACCCCCACTCAGCATAGATCCTTTCAAGAGGAGAACCTACACGTGGCACTCAACATAGAAAGGAGGCCTCCCTTAGACGCTCATTATGAGTGGCCTAGTGATGAAGTGCTAGAGCAACATAGGGTCCATAAGGAGGGGCCACATGATTTCGTCATCCCTCCTTTACCCCTTATTACTATTAGAAACACTAGACAAAATCCAGAGCACAAGGCTCTCCAGACAGGGCAAGACAATTCTCCCCACACCCTTCACACATACGAAAGGGAGTACGAGGAAGACCACCATGTTCCTCAAGAGCAGTACACAGTGGGAGCGATGCACCTCCACACCTGCTATATATCGAGATCACCCATTGAGGCCAGTGCCTCGGGTGAATGCCGCTAACCTCGATAGAGGAAAGCAACCCATAGGGGTCTCGGATCACCATGACCGAGATAGACATGTAGGAGAGGCATCTAGGCTTCCTAAACATGAGACGATGGAACAAATTGACTTGGCATTTTCCAGACATGCCACCCGCCAAGCGCAAATCATGTAGCTCGAGCAAGATCAACAATAGTTAGATCATCTATACCACCTTAGCAAAGAGCGCATTCAACATCGAAGCCGAATTGCTTCATAACACTATGCCGAGAAGGTCCCAACCCCTCATGCGCATAAAGTAGAAGTGTATGAGAGGCGCAACCCCTTGGTGCGAGACAGGTCCCCGTGACCTTACCAAGTGCTGCCTCCGAGACCTCCTAGACCTGAGCGGGAGGCCACTCCTAGGAACAATGATGGGCCCCTCGTGGGGACCCACCCATGGTTATAGGTCTCATCCAGAAACTCCTCAAGAAGCCTATGAGGAGTATGAGCAAGAAGAAGAGCGGGCTGAAATGCCCTATCAAGGCAGAGGGGCTGCTATCCGGCCACCCCTCTATAGGCCTCAAGTTCCCCCAACCCACAATGGGAGCAAACTAAGGAGGAAGAAATTAAATCTTCTGATGCATATAAAGCGCTGCTAGAGCGCTTAGAGTCTATGGAGACCAAGACTTCTGGCCCCAAAAGCCCACTTTACGCCAACTCCGTAGTCACCCTGTGCATCCGTCTGCGGCACCTCCATACCCTGAACACTTTAAACTACCCCAGTTGGCACTCTTTAGAGGAGAGGAGGATGCCCAAGAGCATGTGACTAGATTCCTGAGCCAATGCTTTGGCATTCAGGACAATGATGCTTTGTTGCTAAGAACATTTATAACCACATTCGTAGGCCCTACCTCGGATTGGTTCACTCAATTGCCAAAACATAGCATCAGTAACTTGGATCAGCTAGTGGACGCGTTCCTCGAACGCTTCACCTTCAACACCAAGAAAAGGTGTCACTAAGTGACCTAGCTAGCCTCAGAGAGTATGAGGAAGAGACCATGGTGGCATATGGGAACCGATGGAGGACGTTGCTTTCAAAGCTGCCCTACCTCCCTCCCATGTCCGACCTGACCCAAATGTTCTCAAAGAGCTATTTGAGATCGATCTCCATGCTATTGCAGCTACAACAATATGCCACTCTAGAGGAAGCTCTGCGCAAGCCTAGAATCATTGAGGAGATCAAGATACAAGATGGCGAGATTAGCCAAGCCTAAGAAGAAAGAATGGTCTAAGAACACCAAAATAGGGACCACGCAACAAAACCCGTTATGGTCAATCAGGTTGCTATAAACGTCCCTAAGCCTGCACAAGCAACACAACCTCAAAAGGCTAACTATCAAGTGGTGCCTCCTAACAATTATGATAGAGAAAACCAGAGGCAAGAACAAAATCAACAGCATCACCCTAGGCGACAATTCACACCTTACACAGAGTCCAGGGACTCCCTGTTTGACCGCTTGTTAGCAAAACTTGATCAACCTGCCAGAGATTCAAACCATAGACCCCAATGCACCAAAGCCTAAGGGGTACAGGGAGGACTTGTACTGTAGGTTCCATAGATGGAAGGGACATGACCTTAATGCATGTTGGAAGTTTAAAGGCTTGGTGCAAGACCTAATCGACAACAAGACGTTGGCGGTGGACAACCCCGTAGCGCCAAACAACCAACAGATGGGAGTCTTCAGAGACCCCTTGCATGCCCATGATGCACAGGAAAAACCCCTTCAAGTCAATGAGGTGCAACAGAATTGCCCCATGCAGGGGTATGTAGGGATGATAAGCATAGTGACTAGGAACAAGAGGTACCCAGGAGCTGCCCCCATGGTAGCCACAAGAGAGGTTCCATCGACGTCACAACCTCAACAACACCCTACGCAACTTCCCCCGCCTAGACCAATGGCCATGATTCGGACTAGACTTACCCAAAGTCTAAGGACCACGTCGGCTAGGCTCTCCATATACGAGCTCATTCAACAATCAGTGCCCCATCGAGAGGCTCTAATGGAGATATTAAAAGCCATCGAGCTGCAACCCCATGAAGCAAACTCTTTCAACAACTTCATGGGACATGTAAAACAATGTACAGAACCAGTCATCACCTTTAGAGAAGATGAATTGAAATCAGTGACTGGTGATGTGGTGGATCCACCCCTGCACGTCATTGCATGGGTCAACGAGATTCCGTATAAGAGAGTGTTGGTGGACACTGGCTCGTCCAATAATATAATTACAACAGCAGCATTGAAACATCTGAAGTTGCTAGCATCTCACATCGTGGCCTCCACCTATACTCTTCGAGCATTCAATGATGCGATATGCTCGACGGTTGGCACAATTGTCCTACCCATCCAAGTGGGACAAAAGACTATTCATACATTGTGCCACATCTTGGAAGGTGAGATGGCCTATAATATCTTGTTGGGGCGGCCTTGGATCAGGGACATGAAGTGTGTCCCTTCTATAGCTCATCAGTGCTTAAAGTACACATTTGAAGGACAGGTGCATGTAGTCCCGGCAGACTTAGAGCCCTTCAAGTACTGCAATACGGTGCAATTCATGCCGCAATCGACCCTTCCATCAACGCATTTGGATTTTTAGTTGAATCCATCTAAACAGGGTCCGATTCCATAGGCATCCCCATTGACAAGTCCATCAAATCCCCAATCGGGTCCATCTTCCTCATCTGGTCCTTCAACAACGATGCCACCTACGGTGGCCACACCAAAGGACAAGGGAAAGAAACCCCTAGAAGAGGAACCACCCCTAGTCTCAACCATCTCTACCGAAGAGATGCCTAGCAGAATGGAAGTCGAGATGCCTAGTTCACCCTACATGGAGTGGACTCTAGAAGGACTCCCATTCGCTCCCCCTCAACCGCCAACGATCACCGTTGAGATGGCCAACACGGGCCTGGGGGAGTATATAGTGTGAAACATTGTAGCAACACCCGCACTTGAGTCCATGCAGGACATGGGGAGACCTCGACTTCCCATCGGCTCTGTGGTTCCTCTAGGCTACCCACCCAATCAGACAAACTTTGTTTATGGGGGCCTGGATAATGGCATTGAACCTTACATGCAAGAAGACGAAGATGAAGAGCCCTTTGCTGAGGACGTCAACTATTTGTCCAACCCAGACTTCGCATTGAGATATCTTGGCCAATGCAATTGGCATGGATATGGGTTGGGCAGGTATGAGCAAGGAGTGCGTGTTCTTTGCCAACCAAGATATCAAATGCCGTATGACAAGTCAGGAGTAGGGTTCAACCACCCCTTGCCCCTGGACATCTTGGTAGAGAACATGCAAGGCCTAGGGATAGGCAACAAGGATGGGTTGGCATTAGATCCATATGCCAATCCTAACACAACATATACATTGGGGGATTATCTCCCATTACTAACAAACAACCTTGTTGACCTTAACAACCCTTTCCCTTCGGTCGAAAAGGGAGAAAGTTTGAGGACTCACCTACAAGAGGGATATAGACAAGACCAAGAAGGGTCTTCAGAAGATGAGTCGGAATACGAGGTAGCACCTTGGGATCCTTTCGAATCTGATAGCAATCATTCACAAGTGCATCCCATGGATGATTATCAAGAGAGCTTCCTGACAATGTTCCCTTTGAATGCTCCAATTGAGCATATGCCACCTCAAGAGAATCAGGTCCCCCGCAGAGAGCGGAACAACCTCGATGGGACCACATTAATTTGCTCGAGCAAGATGAGCCTCATATGTCGCAAATAGCTGTTGGAGCCAACGAAGGCCTTTGGATCTCTGAAAGTGATTATGAAGATGAAACCGAGATGGCCTATCTCAATCATATGCGATAGCAACAATATCCCTTGGACATAGATGACATGTTTGAACAACTACACATAGGGCCAAGGCATAGGTGGCACCTCAACCAGGCATAGTTATAGCAATTACTGCACCCGCCACTCTAGGTATACAGAGAACATCTTCCGCCTGGAGACCCTATAGAGCCATCAGTGCCTAGGGATGACCCTGTCCTCTTATCCACACATAGGGCCGATCCATTTGTGCCAGTGCCCACAGAGCCAGATCCGGAGCACAAAGATCATCTAGGATGTCCGAGCAGCCACACCCATGGTAATGGAGACCAAAATCATTTCATCAACATGATCTCCATTGATTTAACCACCCCCATCCATAATCCAGCCGACCCAACATGGTCATTGCATCTAGACCTAGATGCTATAGACTGGGATCACACTGACACACCGCCATCCCCATCAGAGTACTGGCCTTGTGGTGGGATGTTCCATTTCACCCCTGGACAGACTCAGGATGTCTTCCATGCTGAAGAGGAACCTGACGTTCCGAACGATGATCTAAATTCAGCAAATGATATCCACTTGATCCCAACTCCACACCAGTTGGAGGATGGGTCCCACATGTCGATCGAGGAGACGACTGACGTAGACATCGGCTCAGATCCAATGAATTTGCAAATCATCAAGTTGGGGGTAAGTCTATCCCCCGAAGAGCAAGCCGACTACATTGCCCTTCTCAAAGAGAAGAAGGAGGTTTTTGCATGGTCATACAAAGACATGTCGGGACTAGACCCGTAGCTAGTCACGCATAATCTAACGCTTGATCCGACAGTCAAGCCAGTAAAGCAAAAACTACGTAAGATGCATCCAACAGTAGCCTTAATGGTCAAATATGAGCTACAAAAGTTGTTGGATGCACAGTTTGTCATCTGCATGGATTACCCACCATGGTTGTCTAACATGGTGCCCGTCAAAAATCCCGATGGGAGGATTCGCATATGCACCGATTTTTGAGATCTAAACAAAGCGAGTCCTAAGGATGATTTTCCCTTGCCTAGCATCGATGCATTGGTAGATGCTACAATGGGCCATGAAATGCTTTCCCTCATGGATGGTTTCTCAGGATACAATCAAATTCGTATCAATCCCGAGGACCAACTAAAAATGGCGTTCACAATGCCTTGGGGGACATTTTGTTATAAGGTCATGCCCTTTGGCCTTAAAAATGTTGGCGCCACCTACCAACGTGCCATGACGTACATCTTCCATGATTACATGCACAAAACTTTGGAAGATTACATGGATGATTTGTTGGCCAAATCTCTTTTGCGCCCAGATCATCTCGATGACTTGAGCAAGATCCTCGATCGCCTCATTGAACATAAAGTCAGACTAAACCCCAAGAAGTGCGTATTTGGCATCACATCTAGAAAGCTCTTGGGTTTCATAGTCTCCAAACGAGGAATCGAGGTGGATCCAAACAAAGTCAAGGCAATCCTTGAAATGCTTCCCCCAACTACCATCAAGCAGCTCAGAAGCCTGTAGGGAAAGGTCGCGTCAATCAAGCGCTTCATAGCGCAGCTATCTGACAAGTGCCGACCCATGAATAAATTATTGCACAAGGGGGTAGCATTTCACTGGGATGACGAGTGCCAGTCAGCCTTTGATGATATTAAACAATACTTGGCTTCGTCACCAGTATTGGCACCACCTAGACCAGGAGTGTCATTCTACTTATACATCTCAGCTACTGAGGTGGCACTGGGCGCCATGCTATCCCAAAAAAATGAACTACACAAAGAACAGGCTACTTACTATCTTAGCCGCACCCTGGTCAGTTATGAACTTAACTATGCATACGTTGAGAAGCTCTTCTTGGCAGTGGTGTTTGCTACCAAAAGCTATGCCACTACATGCTCAGCAACAAGACGTATGTTGTGTCTAAGGAGAATCCATTGTGATACATGATGAGTCATACTTATCATAGTAGCCGCACGATGAAATGGATCATGTTGTTGATGGAGTTTGACATAGAATTCATTGGACAAAAATCCATAAAAGGTCAAGTCATCGCCGATCAACTAGCAGAGGCTCCTCTTGAAGATGATCAGCCTCTGACCGTAGAACTACCGGATGATGGGGTCTTCCATGTTTCAGAATCGCCAGATTCTAATGAGCCTGAGTCACAGGCTGACATGACCCTATTCTTTGATGGTTCTAAATGTGAGCAAGGAGGTGGCACGAGAATTGTATTCTTCACACCGCAAGGGGCTCCAATGCCTCTATCATTTAAATTAGACTTCCCGTGCACCAACAACAATGCAGAATACGAAGCCTTGCTCATAGGTCTTCAAACAATAGTCACCATGAACATTAAATGTTTAAACATCTTTGGTGATTCATTGTTAATTGTCAATCAAGTCAAAGGGGTATTCCAATGTAAATGCCTAGTTCTGTAGGCCTACAAAGCCCTTGTGGACAAATTCCTAGCACAACTTGAATGGTATGACATCGAGGCACTCCCTCGATCATCGAATCATTTTGTGGATACTATGGCCTCCTTGGGGTCACTAATCCCGCAAGACCCTTTCGGTGAAATGACGACCATTCAGGTCAAAACATTATCGCAATCCATGATGGAGCGAGCAAGCTCTGACCTAACGCCAGGAATCCACCTGATCCAGATTGAACCATCTCAAGATAGGTTCTCTCGAATCCAAGATTGTCTGACTCAAGCCAACTGGGGGTCCTTGTTCTCCCCGACCCCTCTTAATAGCAACACAACGCTATTTTTACAAGTTCTTTCCCGCTCAGCTTTTGCTAGGGATGAACTTCAAGAGGGATTGGCCGTTCATACCATCGAGTTTTTGATCAGCAGGATTGGTACACACCCATAAGGGATTACCTCAAGTTAGGTAACCTCCCACTTGGATTGACACAAGCCACGAAAAGATCATTTAAATAGAAAGCGGCAAAACATGTCTTGCTAGGAGACATTTTGTATCATCGAAGCTATGAAGGAATCCTCCTCCATTGCTTGGACCAACAGGAGTCCGCTTGGGCGATCACCCAAGCCCACGATGGTACATGTGGTGGCCACTTCAGCGGTATGGCCATCGCAAAGCGCATTCTCCGCATGGGCTATTATTGGCCATATTTAGAGCGAGATTGTTGCGCATATGTAAAGAAGTGCGTGAAGTGTCAACACCATGCCAATTTGACACACGTACCTTCTCAGGCCTTGCAACCGATTCAATCGACTTGGCATTTTTCATAGTGGGGCTTTGATCTAATCGAAAAGATCTCCCCTACGTCGTCGGGTCATCACACGTTCATCATAACGGCCACAGAGTACTTCACCAAGTGGGTGGAAGCAATTTCGCTAACCTCTACGACTGGACCCCGCATTGCGGAGTTTATTTTGCATAACATCATATGTCATTTTGGTATTCCATCCAAGATCCTCTCGGATAATGGGACGTCATTCAAGAATAAATATGTGCATGCTTTGACAACAAAGTACAAAATTCAGCATAATTTTTCAACACCCTATTATCCGCAGGCAAATGGGCAAGCAGAGGCGTCAAACAAAATGCTAGTCGCCATCCTCAAAAATACCATCGTAGATAGTCATAAGGATTGGCACATTCAAATCCCGCTTGCCCTATGGGCTTATCGCACTAGCATTCGGATGCCCACTGGGGCAACTCCATTTTCATTGGTGTATGGCTCCGAGGCAGTCATGCCTCTCGAGTTGGAAATCCCTTCCCTACGCATTTCAATGCAAGAGTTCATCGATGATGACACTGCATGGCAGGCCCGGTTAGACCAACTTACGTTGCTCGATGAACGATGCGTCAATGCTCTCGAGCATTTGCGTATCTATCAAGAGTGACTTAAGAAAGCATACAACATGAAGGTTCACCTAAGGGACTTTCAGGTTGGTGACTTGGTCTTAAAAGAGAACCAACAGAATTCTAATTTGTCGTCCCATCTAAGGGACAAGTTCATGGCAAACTGGTTAGGTCCTTATGTGATTGATAGTAAAATAGGACCTGGAACATACCGGCTCGCCTCTCTTGAAGGAATCAAGGAACTAGAACCCTTGAACATCAGTCATTTGAGGCCATTCCACATTTAGAGAGCCATAGCCCACCCAAAAGCTCCAAGGATTCCCACAATCACTTGGTCAACCCCCAAAATGCCCCAAAGGTATCCATAAACCCTTTGGTCAAACCAAAAGCTCCAAGGATTCCCACAATCGCTTGGTCAACCCAAAAATGCCCCAAAGGTGTCCATAAACCCTTTGGTCAAACCAAAAGCTCCAAGGATTCCCACAATCGCTTGGTCAACCCCAAAAATGCCCCAAAGGTATCCATAAACCCTTTGGTCAAACCAAAAGCTCCAAGGGTACCCATAACCGCTTGGTCAAAATAAATATTCAAAAACAAACAAAAACAATAAAATCATCAAAAATAACAAAAAAATTGCATCTCAATTCCATGCATACTCGTAAAAATCAAAATACAAAAATATAGGTTGCATTAGGCATCGCATCCATACATTGCATATTTGCTAGGTCATACATGTCAAAAGCACCATAGACTGTAATTGCTAGGCAATTCCTTCATTTTCCACATTCCATCCATTTTATAAACACATACATCCAGAATAACACCATCCCCATTGTTAGCATAGTCAGTTGCATCCTAATGTATGTAGGGTTTTCGTCATTCAGCTGTCTTTAAATTTCTAGCCAAAAACTGTACAAAGTTAAACGGATTTTACAAGGGAAAGTTTTACTTGGGTCAAGCCTCGTTACGTAACATCCCTACACAAGTTAAAACACATAAAATAATTCCTAAGTTGTGTGAATGCAAGAGACACCTACAAAGCAGTCTAGGGTACCATAGGTGAAAGATTAGCCTATTCATCCCCCTGTGCGAATGGTTCAAGAGTGCTGAGAATTGACAAAAGGACAAGCTCTTCCCCATCAATTCCCCTAAATAAACAATGGTTTTCACCACTACAACAAATCCCAATCACCATTGGTCCCCAAAGTTGTAAGGATTCGTACTACACGTCCCTGCCAAGGATGGGTAGTCATCCCCAAGGCCTAAAAGGATCAATGACCATTCAAAAACAAAATCCCAACAAGCCATCATCATGATCATCTCCAATCACCTTTGGTCTCCAAAGTCATAAGGATTCATACTACATGCCCCTGACAAGGATGGGTAGTCATCCCCAAGGCCTAAAAGATCAATGCCCTTACTTCATAATATCCATAATCCCCTTTGGTTCCCAAAGTCGTAAGGATTCATACTACACGTCCCTGAAAAGGATGGGTAGTCATCCCCAAGGCCAAAAGGATCAAGGTCATTCATAAGCCACAAACCTACAAGCTCAACCTTACGAAGCTCAAAATGCAAAATCAAATAACAGTGGTTATCACCACTATTCAAAATCCTTGCTCAAAAAGAAAAACAAAGAGAAAAATAAACAATGATTTTCATCACTATGTATACGAGCAAGTATCCTAACACATTGAGCAAATAAAAAGCCTGAACTTGAATCCCTGGAATTCTCAGCATTCAAAAACCATCTAGGTGATCCTCATTACGGGTTTGGTGGACAACCTACCTGGCAATGGTGGTATCCTAAACGCATGACGATATGTCTATCACATTAGCTTTGCATGTGAGCAGACCAATGTTTGCATGTGGATGAGCTAGCTTATGGTACCTTAGATTGTCCCATGGATTAATCTTACTAAATACAACAACGGAGTTAGTGGAGCTAATTAGGTGATCCTCAATACAGGTTTGGTTGATAGCCTATCTGGCACTGGTGGTATCCTGACAAATACCACATAAATGAACTCAATTGCACACACAGGGATGTGAAATAACTTGGTCAAACTCAAGTCTGATTTATACCTTGTTCAAAAGTCTTGCGAGATAAATGTACAGTTTTGGCTAGTTAGTTAAAATATCTGAATCTCAGAAAAGCTTAACTACATTTTAAAACAACTGGTACATTTCATTACATCCATCACCATCAATAATACAAAAAATACAAAAACAAAGTTCTCACATGCAAAGTCATTCCACAAAGCCATCCCATAAGTACAACAAGCCAGTCAATCTTGTACAGTCTATGGTGCCATCGACAAGTTATCAACAACTCATTTCATTCATTCCATATGCATACATCATATAATTAGACACATCGCATTCATAATACCACATGCATACATCATCATAAATAACTGTGCATAAAAAAAAACAAACCATGAAAAGTGTATAAACACAAAGAAAGTCATCTATGTATATATATCATCAAAAATGCCCATAGGCTACAATGAACCGGTCCTTTGACCTCGCAACAAACCAAAAGCTCAAAAACCCCCAAGCCTAGGGCGTCGGCCACCATGATCACGTAGGATCGGTGCGATGGGAACTACCCCCATGGTGTGGGTCCTATGGGACCCCTCAGGGCCTGTTGCTAGCCCCCGCATCATGCCTACTAGAGCCCCCCTCATCCAATCGCCTCTGATGAGATGATGCTGACTGCTCATATCGCTCCCTCATCCGAGTGAAGACCCACCTCCAAAGGGCTCAGGTACCTGCCACCCAAGGTGGATGATCTCTCCCTCCAGATCCATCCGATGTCGACACCATTCTACCTCCCATCGATGATACATCGCTACTACATCGTTGCACTATGCCAGCTCTTCATAGGAGATCCTCCCTCTCCGGCATACATCGGTATCCCCATCCTATCGATGGTACGCAGCCCATGCATTCTCCCGCTCTACCAGCTACGTTCATAGGATATCCCTCTCTCATAGAGCATCCCCCAGCTCCTCATCTCGCCTCAAAGTAGCCCCACCAATCATGCATTCTCAGCATGCACCCCTACCTCCATGTCCTCCAAACCTCTGAGGCATTGACATCTCTGGAACAGAACTGCTCGGCTCCCACCTACTCCGAAATCCTGCATCTTCGGATGATCTAGAACCCCAAAATCCATGCCCACATCCTCAACCTCCACCATGTCCGCATCATCCAACGAACACCCCAACCCTCACCCGGTGCCTCTGCACCCTCATCCCCTGCCTGCCTCTACCGCCTAGAGGCCCCTCACCTCGCCATCACCGTAGAGTCCACCACTACTCATACTCATGGTAACCCCGACGTCATCCATATCTAGGCATCAATCACTATATCTGAATCCTCACCCAATGATGCAATGACTAGCCAAGCTAGAGTCCTCTCGTCCCCCGATGTCGATAGATCAAGGGCTCACCAGGCAACCCCTGGTGCACCCCAAACTATCATGTCACCCGACCATAAGGGAAGAACTCCTACTCAGTTCCATGATGCCCAATCAGCCATCGCTCCCTACGTACCCATCGGAGCCACTCTCCAGCCTCAGGCCAAGCTGGACAGTCCCGATAGGGGCGCCAGAACACCTCCCCTAGAGTAAGCCGAGCGAAGGCATCGACATAGTGCCCTACGACACCTGCCCACCGTCGACTCTGCCCCTGCTCCTCAGACCGCCACCATAATGCCCCGTATCCAATCTCTCGGTCTACCATCTCCCCGAGTCATCCATGGCAACCCAACCGACCTCTCCACCGCTATGTGCTGCCAAGCCCAACACTGCAACAAGTAGCTACATCCAATCCCCTTCCACCTCTGGCAGCAGACCTCGTACAACTCATCATAGAGCTATGCCAATAGAGTCTGTCCCCATCTCATGATCATAGGTGCATCCGTAGGACACTCCACCAACCTGAACACCACCTCCAGCAGGTTCCATGAGAACCTCGCACCCGAAGAGTCGGGTAGCAGCATGTTGGAAATGAGGCCCATCAGTACGGCATGCCTCACTCCCAACACACCCATCTCAAGCCACCATCGAACCAAAATGCCACCAATCAGCAGTCACCCTCTGCCCTCTCCACTAGGCTATCCACACCCACCTCCTCCCCATGCCCAAAGCATCGCGTCAGTACAGTTGTCCGCTGATCACGCGGTGTCATCTTGATCGGTAGTCCATCTATCAAAATCAAGAATCCGATAGACATCCTCCAAAGTCACCGTCATCTCCCCTATTGGGAGATGGAAGGTGTTGGTCCAGGGCTCCCATAAGTTGATCAGGGCCATCAGATAGGCCCGATCCCCGACCACAGGCTCTAGTCGAGTCACTTGCTTGAGCCCAAGGGCATCAAGCCACTCCCAGTCAGCCAAAGTCAGCGCCTCATGCACTTTAGTGAAAACTATAGGCACACGATACCGGCTCTTCACAACCTACAAAAGAAAACAACACAAAAACATTAAAAACCATGAAAAACTGTACAACAAAAACATGAATATACAACAATTACTAAAACAACAAATAAACAAAATACACAAATTAATTTTCTAGGTTTTTAACTCTAAATAAATAAAAAACAAACAAAATTCAAAAACAATTTGTCATCCTAGGGTTTTTAACTCTAAATTGATAAATTAAACAAAAACAAAAAAATTCAAAAATAATTTTCAATCCTAGGGTTTTTAACTCTAAACTGATAAATTAAAAACAAACAAAAAATTCAAAAACAATTTGTCAGTCCTAGGGTTTTTAACTCTAAACTGATAAATTAAACAACAAACAAAAATCAAAAAATAATTTTCAATCCTAGGGTTTTTAACTCTAAACTGATAAATTAAAAACAAACAAAAACATTCAAAAAATAATTTGTCAGTCCTAGGGTTTTTAACTCTAAGTCAACTGATCAATTACAAACACAAAAACACAATCACAACAATAACTAGGGTTAAGCTACTTTTTACGCTCAGTTTTACCCTACGTTTCTAACCTAAGTTTTGATCTTTGTTAAATTAGGGTTAAGCGAAGTTTTTAAGTTACGTTCTAAACTAAGTTTTTCAGCTAAGTTTTAAACTAAAATTTTGATCTTTGTTTAACTAGGGTTAAACTAAGTTTTAAGCTAAGTGTTAATTTTTGATAGTCTAGGGTTTCATTTTTAATTTGAAAAACAAAATACAAAAGACAAAAAACAAAACAAATTGCGGTTTTCCAAACTATAACAAACAAACAATAAAGAGGAAGAACACTCACTGGTCTCGCTTTGGCTCCACCGCTTGAGGATCCGGTCCATGAACTCATGGTAGGGAAAAATTTGCAGCGCTTCGCTTCGCAGAATTGACCTCCTCCTCCTCAGAGCTCCAAATCGCCAGGAAAAACAAATGCAAATGAGCCCAAAACCTAGTTTTGGCCCTTAAATAGGTTTTTGAGCCTATAATCGTTCCTCCCTGGGATGAGCACTCTATTTAGCACTCGTCCCACCCTAGGATGATTACTAAACTAGTATTCATCCCACCCAGGAACGAATACAGAGCAAAAATTTCAAAAACAAAAATGCACAAAATGCACCAAAAACAAGCAATAAAATTGTCCAATGAGAGTGCTTTTGCACTTGACATTTTGGGCATGCAAAATAGATGTCGGGGTCACAAATCCTCACTATCCTACTCCCTAAGAAGGCTACCATAGCCGGACCGCTCCACGGGAGGACGAATTTTCGAGAATTTCATCCCCAAAATGACGTCACAAAACGGGTCAAAACCCAACCAAAAATAGCAATAACATTGCCGAACGAAGGCGCCTTTGTGCTTGACATTCTTGGCATCCAAAATAGATATTGGGGTCACAAATTGTCACTATCCTACTCCCTAAGAAGGCTACCATAGCCGGACCGCTCCACGGGAGGATGGATTTTTGACAATTTTAGCTCCAAAATGCGTCACAAAAAGGGTTCAAACCCACCAAAAATAGGTCAGAATGTTCAGAAACTGCTTAAGCATTCAATGGTAAACAACTGAAGGCACCCTTACCTAAGTCATCTTGGGTCAAGCGACTCATCGCTTTTCTCATGTTGGTCATTCCCTCATCGATTCGTCGCTTGAGGGGGTAGTCACACTTAGTCACCAATCAACAAAAACACACCCAATCAAGGAAATAACATGCATTCAAAGGATCATTGATAAAGACAATCATGCTCCTGCTTGGGGCAGCAAACAAGCAATAATCACAAGCTGATCAAACACTTGGCATTCATGAATCATGAACTCAAGGTTCCCATAGACAAAAGGTTGCGCCCTTTGCCTATTCATGACTGATCAATGTCCAAGCTCAAGTAACACCTCACCGAAAAAGGTTAACACTTGAATTAAGTTCCTTAGCTCGTCAGAAGCAAGGATTCAAGAATGCGTGCCCTTTCCATACTTGGGGCATCAAGAGTTGGTTAGGTTACTGAGAAACCCTAATCATTAGTGCTTTGGTTATCTATTTTTGCTCGGTGCTGCGCCTTGCACAACGCTTCCCAAAAAGGGGCATCTGTAGACACCAAAACAACACCAATCCGATTATGTGACAACAAGCGCCGATCGCATTGACACACACAGCCCCCAGAGGTTAAACAATGGTCCTAACCACTCCCAAAAGTAGTTTGGAAGGTCAAAGGTCAATTTGGCACCTTTTTGGCACCTTGCTCCCTACTCGTCCCACCCTGGGATGAATACAAACTGGTATTCGTCCCACCCAGGGACGATTATCAGCATTCGCCCCAGGGTGAGGTGAATAGAAGGTTTGACTGGCAAAAAAAGTCAAACCTCGAGAGGTCCGCCAGTTAACTACAGCTTCAGGCCATGCAATTGTGAGGAATGACTTCAAATCAAGGAGAGAGACTTCAGTCATGCATGTCTTTGATTTTTGGAGGCCTCATGCAAGGAGACTCTAAATCAGGGAATAATATTTTTCCCAAAATAGGACATGCAACTCCAATGGCGCCCTCGCATGCGCATTCAAACAGAGAGACCCTAGGTCTATAAATTGGTGAGTCTTCTCACCCAAAATATAGGAGAGAGAGGTAGCATTTTGAGCAACGAAGTGCTGCCATTTTACATCCACACACATACCTTTTGATTTGTGCCTTTCACATCCTTGATCTCTTTTGAAGGGAGGTCATAGGGTGATTATTGGAAGCGCAAATCCGGAGCCCAAACCCGAACATTTGGCCACAATATCCCACAAAATTTGTTGACAACACCCCATAAGAGGTTTTGGACCCATCCCAAGTGGATTGGTGCCGAAACAGAGTCCCAAACGGTAGGCGTCCTGCCCCGGGCGCCCCCAAACTATCGTAGTTCTAAACGCCCCACCCCGGAGCGAATAGAAATCTGTGGCAGATTTCTCTAATTTTTCTTTTGCATCTTATTCTAGGTTATTTAAATAGGCTGTAGTTTAAATTTCACTTCATTCTGAGCATTTTTGACCATGTTTTTATCATTTCCCGCCTTTACTAACATGCAGATAGCACCATCAAATTCTGGGTGATAGAGGCCAAATTGGAGAAATATGACCATCTGGGTCGTCCCAAAATACCCCCAATTAGCTAACCCCAACTTTGCAGGTCATTTGGAGCTTTCTGGATAGGACATTGAAGAGGGTGCTTTCTAACAATTTGTTGTAGGTTTATTCGTCCCGCCCGGAGCGAATACAAATATGTGAGGAATTTCCCGACTGTTCCTTTTGTAGTGGCTTCCTGGTAACATATTCATGCTTCTATCAAATTTCTAGGTCGTTCTGATGTTATTTGGTTATCGGTTTAATATTTTCATGCATACACTAACAGTAGGCCTTGGGAAATACATGTTCTATTCTATCTGCAGGTGCTACTAATATTTTCTGTTTCCTTGAACGTAGGTCTTCGACATCAGAGGAGCAGGAAGGAGTCAACAATCATATACACAAGCGGCGGTGACGTTTTGGTCCGCCCATCTTACATGTGGGCACGCGGAAGAAGGATTGCTATCCATGGATGTGATAAGAAACATATTTGACGCTCCTATCCCCTAAAAGGGAAGGAGACGTATTGTAACACGACTTTAAAAGCATATCAATAAAGAGGGCCGTATTCCATATTGCTTTTATCTTGTGTCGATTCGTCTATGTCCTTTCCTTTCATGCATTTTTCAATATATAGGCTTTTAGCGTTAAGTTTGGTTTTACACGCATCGTACTTGGCATTTTCCTTTTTGTTTCCGTATCCTCGTGCTTTCACCAGGGTTATGCATAGCGGTGAAAATTTGCCATTTGGGTGAAAAGTACAATTTTGAAAAATTCAAATTTACAAATTTTTGGGGACCTAGACGTCAGCCATTTAGCCAAAAAATTTGGAAACAAATAAATTTTAGGTGTTGGTTCACTGTGCTTTTATAAGAGTATCATGGTTATTTTTAAAAATTTGCAAGCAATCCCGCCTAAATAAAGTACCCTTTTCACCCTAAAATTTTAAAATTTCTAAATTATCTCACCCAACTTGCCAAGTATACCTCTATATATAATTAACAACCTAGGGATACATTTTAATTTTCAAACTGTGTTCTATACCCAACATATATACCAACACAATTCTGCACAATATTAGAAACTTTTCTACAACCATCCGAAACTAGTTCTGCAACTAAACAAAACCTCATCTACAACCATTCAAAACCATTTTTGTAGCCAGATCAGATTTTGCAACCGTCCAAAACTACTCCTACTGCAAAAACTACTTCTACAATCAAACGAAACCATTGCTATATCCAGATCCTATTCTGCAACCATCTAAAATAACTTATGCAGCAAGAACCTCCTCTAAACTGGATGTAACCACTTCTGTATTTGGACCCTGTTCTACTAGTCTAAACAACTTCTATAGTTAAAACCTATCGTGCAACCAGATGGAACCACTTTTACAACTAGACCTCTTTCTGTAACCAAACGAAACTATTTTGCAAGCGGGTCATGGTCTACATTCAGTCGAAACTATTTCTACAATTGGAACATTTTTAATTGGATCCTATTCCACACTGGACCTCTTTCTACACTAGGTTCTCTATCACTACTCTTCTTGCCATGTTTTTATTTATTTTGCCATGTTCTACATGTTATCCCCTATACATAATCTTATATTTTTCAACATGTATATTTAATGATTTTTCAATCCTTTCTACACCACACCAATATCCGAGCCCTCTTCTGCATCCAGAACGTCATTGCTTTATTCCCATATTTTTCTTTCTTTTGGCCTATTTTTAATATTTTAAATGTATTTGATTCTTAGTTTCTATTCATATTTTTTTTTCCTTGTTAATATTATTCATGTGTAAATGCTTTGGTTCTCTAAAGATATGTTGATTCTTTGTTTCTCTAAACACATTTTGATTCTCTATTTCTAGACCGTTTTGTGTTATAATATAATATTTTTCGACATATGTATCACCAATTATTTTTTGATTAAAGAATATTTTTCTTAAATTTATTTCAATTTGAATGCTAATTATATTTGTGCTCTTGTCAGTTAAAGTGCTTTCATCATAAAATTAACCAGTGACATAAAATGATAAAATCACAATAAAGAATGGTAGGAAACAAGTATGTATAATCTACCACCCAAACACTTATTTATTGTATTTACAATATTATCTTAAGGCCTCCAAAAATTACACACTCATCAACATTTTATTACTCTACTAAATTAAAAAAAAAAAAATTGTAACAAGTAAAATGTTACCTAGTGATGGAAAGAAGGATGCCAAATATTCTGCTAAAAAGAGTATCCTCAAATATCTTAGCTAAACTTAGAAATGCAACAAGCAAATGCCATCAATGCAAATTCAAGGTACAAATGATTTTTGACTTCCCAATATGTGCTTGATTGACGATTTGAATATTTTTTCTGTATAATTTTTATCCAAGAATGATAAAAAATATTATGGTATGCTACTATGCAAAATATCTTGTCGATCCTAAGATGCCTCCACTTGAATATATTCCCCAACAAGAGATGCCTTCTAATGAAAATATCCTTGACAATGACATCCAAAAAACACTTGAAGACAACACTCAAAATGACATTACAATTGAAAATGAAAGTGATAAATCAAAATCATTACAAGCTTCATATGAATATTCTAGCAAAATTTCCAATAAAAGAAAAGTGTCTAAATGGATACTTGGAAGGGGATTTAAGAATAAATGGGCAAAAATATTTCCCTGGATTGAGCCTATCCTGATTGAGTATAACCAAATTGATGAAAAATAATGTAGATGTAAAATTTGCAATTGGAGACTTGGTAAGGATCATAGGCTTCAAAACAAGATTGATACAATTTAAAAACAAGTTGGCAAAGCTTATGTAAAAGTTATAAAAAGTAATGGTGAAGTTAGTAAAGAAGTTAAGTGGAAGGATACATCAAAATATCTGCATTTAATATATGCTATTGAATATGATAATCACTTAAAGAAACAACAATATTTTATTGATAAATGTGGAACAATTGCAGCCCAATTTCATAAAATATAGAAGACTATTTTAGCTTCAAAAAGTATGCAGTTTGCCATTGTTTATAATATTCTCAAGAAAGGTAGACCAATGTTTGATTTTATTGATTATAAGTAGTTGTTACACCTATTTAATGTGCAAAACCTTCCTATTTCTCATTGGTTAGACCGAAGTGGTTGAGAAATGGTAAAATATCTATCTTTAGTTGAGAAAAAAGACCTAAGGGAGCAAGTAAAGCTTGCCAGATTCATTTCACTTTCTATTAATGAAGTAACAACTATGGATAATACATCTTGGATTTGCATGCATATGTACACATTTCAAAATCATATTAGAAGGCCTATTTTGTTAGGAATACATAAGATGTCAAAAATTTCAAATGCAGAAAACATTTATAATGTTGTCAAAAGTTTAAAGAAAATTGCGGGAATCAATGATATAGATATAGCAACAAAGTTAAATTGCATTGGAGTTGATGGAGCTGCTATTATGTAAGGTCACAGTTCTGGTCTTTGTGTTTGACTCCAAACCATATTTTCCTCATATATGATTCCCATTCATTGTATGGCTCATAGACTAAATATTGCATATAAAATTATGAGCACATTTTCAAATATTTCTAAAGTGGAAAACCTTATTCATGAAATTCATTCTTATTTCTCATTAAGTGCAAAAATGTTTGCAGAGTTTCAACAGTTTGCACTAGGAGTTACAGAAGGAAAAAAACTGTTAAAATATGTGGATACAGGATGGATTTCACTATATCAACCTACTTAGAGAGTTTTTATAGAATATCAATCATTGACGGGGTTTATGCATGCAAATCGTAGGATATTTGATAAGGCAAAACATATGTTGTTTTGTTTGACTGACTTGGAAACACTTTTGATCTTATGTGGTATTATTCCAAGGTTAAAAGAAATGAACAGATTAATTAATATTGCACAAGAGAGATCCATATAAATCATTGATTTTATGAGGATTAGAAAACAAATTTGTGTGCTTATTGATACATTATATGTATCTAAAGTAGATTTTATAGAACCTTTGTTTGATAATTAGAATACATTAATTAATGTGAACAATCCAAAAACTTCTTGAAGTTTAACATTAATGATCATATTTGTATTAAAGTTCATGAAAATATGGTTCTTGTTTATTGTTTTGAAAGGCAATCAAGTATAGTTATGGAATATTTTGAAGAAGTTCCTATAACACACAGTAAATTTCAAGTTATTATACAAAAAACAAAGTGTAATTTGTCAAATATAGAAAAAACATTGACATGTGATATAAGAGATCGGTTTCAGAGAGATGAGTTGCTCAAGGCCATGGGTGTGGTTAACCCCATGTTTTGGGGACCTTGTATTGAAAACAATTCTACAAATGAGTTGTTTATTAAATATATGGGTAACCTCATTAATCATTTCAATAAGAGTGTGGAAATCAATGGTGTTGAAATAAAATATATACTCAAAAATGATATTTTGAAAGAACAGTCATTGTATTTTAGAAGAAAAATGGTTGTTCAAACATCACTTATGATAGGTGTCCATGAGATTGGTTCCACTGCATATTTGTGGCAAAAATTGTATCCAAGCATAATCTTACAAGATACAATAAGTGAATACTTTCGTTTATATGAATTATGTGAAACAATGATTTTGGGGTCAATCGAAGATGAAAGAGTTTTCAGTGCACTTTCTTTTGTTAAATATAAACTCCACAACAAACTTGACAAAAATTTAGAAATTTTTTTAAGAATTTATGTGTCTTCATATCAGTTGGATACATTTCTATATGAAAAAAATTTGGCACACTGGAGTTCCCTGGTAGATAGAAGAGGAACATCAAATACAATCTATGACAATGATGATAATGCTTTCAGTGATCATATGGTGGAGACATACATTTTTCTATACTTCATAATGATTCTGTACAAGCTAAAATGTTTCAGATTCCATAATGATAATTATTCTATGATTTCATTGACATTGATAAAACATAATAGTGTATTGATTTCACAAAATTCATAGAATATTTCACAATATTGTTTAAGATTTATAAGATTTTACAAAATTGTTGTTTTATATCACATTATTGTTTTAAAAATTACATGTTTTATATATTTTTACAATTTTTAAAATTGTATGTTTATGTCATGGTGTCTCAACTCTCTTCATTGATAAATATTTATGTTTCATGTTTTAAATTTTCTTATTGGTATATTAATGTTTTAAATTTTAAAAATTCCTTTGTTGTTGAGATGAATATAGTGAACAATATTAGCCAAAAATAAACTCAAATTGCAACACATATTTATAAATGCAAGCAAACTATGAATGATGGAAAACACAAAATGAGATAATGTCATTATCATTAGTTCAAAAAGAAACATATTACATTGTACAAAATTTTTGACTACAATCAACTTGATAGCATATTACATTTTCAAATTTTAAAATATTTGATTGGTGTTTGGTTGCTTCACTATCTGTTGGATTTGTCATTTTTTTTTCTTTGTCAGCATCTATGTCACTCTCTTCTGGTAGTGCTCCAACTCTCACCAAGTTATCACGTATTAACAATACTTAACACCAATTGCGCTTCTTCTTTGTTTGGATATTCAAGTATTGTTAGAAGCATTTGCTTTATTTTCTCAAGTGCCATTTCCATACCTTCTTTGAGCTTCTCCTTGATGTATTTTTCAAACGATTATTTTTTGATATTTTTGATTGCATTTTCTTTTTTATTTCTATTGCATGATTCAAAAATGTTTTCACCCTTTTAAGATTGATGTCCATGCTCTTAACCTATGTTTTTAAGTGTTCAAAATTTGACTAAAAAAACAAATGGAAAACATAATTTAAAAGGGTTGTATTGAAATTATTTCATATTTTCAAGAAATATAAAAATTTCACTGTAATAGAAAATTGAAACATAATTTTTTTTCTTACCTTAGCCATATCCCTTGCAGCCTTAGCAACTACAATTTTATCCTTATCATAAGACCACTGGTTATAAATTCTTGGGCCTCAACATTAATGTTCTCCAATATACCAACAACAAAATTCAAAACATCATCATCATAAACAAAATCAGACTTAACAGATCCTAATGTGGCCTATTTTAGAAGGCCATTAAGATTTTCTAGTTTAAATTAAACCAAAGAATAAAGAGAATATCTTTTTACATAATTTTTATATTGGGTATTGATTTCCCTTAAAAGGATATTTGCCTGATATTCCCATTCCTTCAATTGATTCAAATATCTTAACACAAACTGATTAATAGTAACTTCTGTAGTTTTAGCTAATAATATATTTTTATTAAAATTTACAATATTATCCTCAGTTTGAGGACCCTGAGGATGAGGGTTGGATCCTTGAGCTTATGCCAATGTTGTCTCCTCAGCTATAGGGTCAGTGGATTCTACTTTTTATCCTTCACCTATCAGCACATATGTTGCCTTGAAGCCTTCAATGTTGCCCTACAAAAGATAGTCCTCATCAAGTTGAATATTATCCAATCCCTTTGTAGAAACTTTTGATTCTTGAGAATTTATTGAAAATGTAAATTGTGACCATCGATACCCATAACTTGGTTCTGGCATTTTTGATCTCTATGAGTGTGAAAACCCACGCCCAAAACTTTGTGCAATACCCCGTGATCTCTGTGAAAACAATCATTTTCCAACACCGATTTACCCTCTCATAGGCCTTGGTGTAGGATGTGTGGGTGTCAATCACTGATTTGGTGGAAGTGATGGCTATGGTGAAATAGGTGAGTATGATGCAACTGGTGGTTGTAATGGAGGTGGTGGTAGCATATGGCCTCTAACTTATGATTTTACTTGTTGATTTTGAGAATCAACTAAAAATAATCAAAAAAATTTTGTTACAATTCTTCTTAAAATAAAAAATATTTTCTTAATTTAAATTAACTACAAATAGATTTACTTGAATATGATGAAACATGTTGAATTTGTGTTGCAATGGGTCCGAGGGAGGGGTTTACCACACTAGATTCAACTCACACATTTTAGACATACCTAGGTGTACAAGAAACCCCAAGAGTAGTTTCTTGTCTGGTACATTTGTATGGCCTCTACAACGTTGTTGCTTCAGAGCCCATGTCTTAAAAATCACTAGTTTGTTCTGGCCTATGACCCCTAGTGGCAGCAATCTATTTACTCCTTGTATTTTCTACCTTACCCTACATATAGATCAAAATAAAAATTTAAAAAATAGAATGTGAAAAACTATAAAATAGTATGTCAAGGTTAAATATGTAGTTATTACCTTTAATTCCTCTATTGACATAGTAATGGCCTATAGTGTTGCATGCACTATAGTTGGTATAGGAGTAGTCTGAAAATTATGAAAACACTAATAATTTAAATCTAAAATAAAATTACCAGTGTCCACAATAGGTTGTATCTTGTTGGTTACCATTTGCATGGTGTGCAACTCAAACCTGATTTAATCCAAAATATATGTGCACCAATCGAACTTTTCATTGTGCTCAGACTTAACAATATAAGCAAGTGCCCAAAATGGAATTTTTGATTTTCCCATCAGAATAAGTCTGGCCTGGAAGAACTCGATAATGGTCTTTAGAGTTTTATGGTTAACATCATTGATTGATAAACCTATTTTTGATTTAGTGGCAAAAGCTGCATATATAAAATTAGATGTCAATTTATAAATTTTAAATATTGAGCATTAATAAAATATAAGAAACAATATTTATACCTGCCAAATTCTCCTATGAGAGACCATACTTGATTTTGAGGTCTGCTTTGTCTTTTGGAGACAGCTGCAACCTTGTCAACACTTGAGGAAAACCAATGAATGGAAGAGATGTCAATATGTTAATATCTCTAGGGGTGATGGTGAAAAGCATATTTCTATTTCATACTTTAATATTCATCATAGCCCTATCATGGTCATAACTAGCTATAATATTTTGTAGTAGGACTTTATCTATTCTTAATTAGGGCATTGAAATGAGGGTTTTTAAACCTACGTTATTGAGCCACCTAAAGTCCATCCTTGGGGTTGTCATCAAATATGAAATCAAAGTGTAAGAAAAAATTCTTAAATTTTGGTGTAGATGTGGAAGGGGTGGCCATCGCAATAAGTTAGAAGTCGAAGAAAAAATATTGAGAATCAAAAGGATGATTGGAAAGGTTAGTTGTGGTTGCAGTAGTCAAAAAAACAAAATGAAAAAATGATAGTTGATACCCTTTTATAGATTGAAGAAATAGGGTTGACACATGGCAGCATTGTATTGGACATGTAGTGTTGTTGATTAAATATGAGACTCGTGGTATCCAAATCATATATTATTTTAAATGAGACCCACCACCCTAGAACCTAACATTTTTTTGCATCTGGTATATTACCGGATCATATTGAGCAACCGGTTGATGACCAGGTCATATTATACATATGATCGATGACTGAATCAGATTATGCATTCGGTTGATGACTAGATTATATTATGAATTTGGTCAAATACTAGATCATAGTACACATCCAGTAAGTGGCTAGATCATGTTATACTTCTAGTCCAAAATTGGATCATATTATGCATCCGGTCGGTGGCCGGATCATTGTATGCATCTGACAATTGACTGGATCATATTATGCATCTGGTCCGTGGTCGAACTATATTATGCATCCAGTTCATGATAGGATGTTATTATACTTTCGTATCGAGATCGAATCTTAATATACATCTGGTCTATGATCAGACCATATTATGCATCTGCTCTTAGACCAAACCATATCATGCTTTCAACCCAAGATCGGATCAAGATTTGGAAAGTAGTCAGTGTCGTCAAACTCCTTTTCACCTGGTCTAGTCAGAACTTCGAAATTCACCATTTTTTACTAATTTTTTTTATTAAGGTCATTCGCCATTCCATCATACATGCAGTTGGCCAGGATTCGTCAGGTTTTTGCAACAAATTAGCCATATTTTTACAAGTACCTTTCGGGTCCTACCTCTTATGCATAACCCTCAATTTAGCAGAAGGACATAGTTTTAGAAGGAAACCTACATTATTATAAAAATAATAAGTGCATGCATAAAAACATAAAACCTTTTAGAACTTTCTTTTTTCAGAAGAAAGTTGTAAAATACAGTTTGATTTTCTCATAGAAAAAATTCCAATAATTTTTCAAACATGAAATATTCGAGGTTTACACAAGATAATTTTTATAGAAGAAAATAGGAGGACTTCATAACCTTTTAAGAATCAGATAAAGAAAACAAAATTTTTCCAATTTTTCTCTTTTTTTTTTTAGAAAATTTTAATGAAAAACAAAGAAGTCTTCAAAAAAATTCAACTTTTGGCTTAAATTCAAGAAAAAATCTCAGTTATGACTATGACTACATAATAGTTACACACAAAAAGAAACAAATTTCCTTTTTAGACATAATTCTACAGGTTTTATAGAGGATTTCAAAATTTCTTTTAAAAAAAATGAATTTGCCTTAATATTTCAAGAAAAAGAGGCCTAAATTCCTTCTAGATTCGGCTTCGAAACACAATTTTTAGACAACTTTAAAGAAATTTCTCTAATATTTAATTTTAGACCTAAAATTACTCAGAATAAAGAAGAAATTTTAAATTTTGGGTCGTGTTCTAAGCAAATCCCTTAAAATAGTTGCAACAGGGTGAATTTTACCTTAAAAATAGTAGTTGCCTCCCATTTTTCTTTGGCCTCCACTTCTAGCATTGCTTGCAATTTATTTCTTAATCTTCTGTAGTTGCACACAAATTACTAACAGACTATGTCATTTGCGATTGAAAGACTATGCTTGAGGTGGTGGCTTAGGAAATTTTGCCCTAAATTACCCTTTTAATTTTCTATTAAATCCTTGTTGTGGATCATTTTCAATCAATGCAAGATATTTTCACACTGGGTTGACATTATGTGTATGTCAATTATGTTGTCCACTCATGTTGATTCTTAAGGGATTCATGGTCCTCGGTCCATTTCTAATTGATGGCTAAGATATTTGATTCACAACTCTGCTCTTTATTGGGTGCATGGGTATGGTGACGTTTTTTGAGGCATTCATCCTTTGCTACCTCTTGTGTGGGTTGATTTAAAACTGAATTAGCTAATAAAAGATCTACAGGTTGTCACTCGAAGCTGACTTGCTTGCCACAAAACTTTATTTCCCTCCATGTGACCATGTCGTGTTCTCCTTAGGTGTTTCTGTGGTATCATTGTACCACTTTCTTAGCAAATGAAATGACACTTGTGTTGCTTTTGGTCCAACACGTCATATCCAAGGGTATCTCATGACCATAATTAGAAATGCTACCAAAATATTTTATTCTATCGATAATCAAATTAGGGTATCCTTTGAATTTCGGTGCAATGCTCTTGTTATTAAAGCATATTTAAAAGTTATTTGGAGTCTAGCACTCGAATTTTAAAATTTTCCACCAAAATGATGCTTTACCTTAAATTTGATTCTCCTGCCAACACACTTAGGATTTGTTTCAAGTGCAGATCTATGGAAAGATTCTACGGAAAGCTTGCTACTGAAACTTTGCTATGGAAACTATGATATTGAAATTATGCTACTAAAACTATGATACTAAAACTATACTACTTAAACATTACTAAGAAATTTTTATTTTATTGCAAAAAATTTCTCCCCCCCCAAAAAATGTATTGTGGACTTTATTGTATTAGCCTTATACCTCCCCCAGACTATAATTTTGGCTATATAGCCAAAAATAAAATAGAGGGAAATATTTTTATTTAAATATGCTTATATTTATAGGAAAATTTTAACATATATATTATTTTATTTATTTTAATGGTATAGGGGTAAAAAAAAAATTTTGAATGATTTTCTTCCTTTGATTTCATAAGGAGTTCCATACGAGAAAAAATAATGGATGTAAATATGATATCAGTCATCAATATATATAAAATATATCTTTATAAAAGGCTTTAATGATTTCAACATTTGTTTTGAATATAAGAATAAGATAGTTATTTTGATGTCATCTTGATGGTCTTTCTTTCATTTGGGAGTATACATGTTGTTAGTGTTCTTATAGGGATGCAAAGATTTCGGGAATTATATTTCCAACCACTCTATCAGAGTCTTGATGGAAATTGTAACCCTATCCTTACTGCTTTTTCCCTATAAATAAGTATATATTAAGGTTCTTGGAAATACAAACCAATTTTTTGTAGGATGGAATGAAATATAGTATCTACATATGGAATAGAAAGTTGCTCATGATTTTTTCCTACTTACAATATTCTAGAGTTATTTCACAAAGAATTAAACATCTTAGTTACCTTAAAAAAAATCATCTATTCATCTCACAAATCGATATGATCCTAAGGTTATACTAGTATTTTCAAGCCTCTCATGGACCAACTGTGTGTGCAATGAATGTTCATTTCTCATCATAAGTAAGGATTGATTAAACTAGTGGTCACTTATGCCAACAAGTTAGCTTATCTGTGAGCATCCATAGGTCTTTTCTAGACTAAGCGCTACTACGTAAGGGTACCTTATTTCCGGGTGGGTTTCATTCAAACCATTTTTTTAATGAGGATCACCCCATGGTTTTTGAAATACTGATAATTCTAGGGATTCAAGCTCTTCTCGCTTATTTTATTGAATTTTATTTGGGATACTTGCTCATTTTGAGTGAGAGCAAGGAATTTTTATTGCTTTTTGGGATTCTGGATCATTTTAAGGGGGGGAAAGAAGATAATTTTTTGGGATACTTGCTCATTTAGAGAGAGATCAAGGGATTTTTTTTAATGATGAAGGGGGAGCTTTTCCTTTTACCAATACATTAGCTTTCTAGACCACACACATAATTGAATAAGCAAGGGAAACCGTTCACTCTATGGCAATAGTAACTCATGAGCTATTCTTTCCAGAATTCAAAATGTTATTTTTTATAATGTGCATAGTCCAAGGGAAAATTTTATTGAATAGGATCAACTTATAACACCCAAAGATTGTTTAATTTTCAATGAAGATTTTATCAAAACACTAGTGGTGGTTGAGTAATTGAAAACACTTAGATTTTGTTTTAGCAAAAAAAATGTTATGCGAGATGTGGTAGTAATTTTCCTACAAGTTCTCAAGCTATTACAAATAATAGAAGTGTCCTTTTAGGATATTTTTGAAATAATATTGAGACTTAAACTTGATGAAGAATAATATGAGAGTATTACAAATATTGGAACTCCATTATGGAACAAAAGAAGCATAAAATTTTTTCAGTGATATATTAATAGAAATAATATATATATATATATATATATAGCAACAAATTATTTAATAGGTAATGTATCTATTGCTCGTTAAAGAGAAGTATTTATTCGATAGTAGTGATTTGCAGTTTATATATAAACTAAAAATATGTTTGTTGCTTGATATGGTGTATGAGTTCTTCTTTAGATAGTGGTTTTTTATATAGTTTAATCCTATGTCTATTAACTAGTAATATTCTAGTTGATTCATCAATAGGCTTAAGTTTCAATGTACCATTTTCAAACATCTCTTCAATTTCATAGGGCCCAAGCCATATTGTCCTTAACTTCCCTTGAAAATATTTGAAGCGAGAGTCAAATAGAAAATCCCAGTCTCCTGGTTATAATGCCATTTATTTCTTTGTTGTTGTGTTAATTCAATTATATGTAGTTCCTCAAGTATCTTTTCATCAAGAATATTTAATTTCTCTAACATAGCTCTTTGTGCTTGATCTAAATTCATATCAAGTTGTAATGTTGTACGAAGAGTCTCTATTTCAAATTCAATGGGTATGGTAGCTTGCTTACCATAAACTATCTCATAATGTGTTAAACCAGTGGTAGTATTCCAGGTTGTGTTATAATCCCATACAACTTCATTTAATATCTCTACCCAATATACTCTACTAGTAGCCACAATTATGGTTATTATATTTTCAAGCTCTCTATTGGTCACTGCCACTTATCCATTGGCTTGAAAATGATATGATGAAGTTTTTCTATGTTTTATTTGATAGATCATGGTGAAATGTTCTATTACTTTAGAGAGAAATTGATTTCCTTGATATGAAACTAGTTTTCTAGGTGCTCCAAAGCACAATAATGTGCAAATAGACAATCAACAATGGGTTTAGCTTTCTCTCATGGAAAAGCTTCTACTTCCACCTATTTTGTAACATAATCTGTGCACACAAGTATATGTTTATTATTTTTACTTTGAGTATCTATTGGTCCAACTAAGTCAATTCCCAATTTCTCAAATGGTTCAAACATAATTTGGGGTATCAAGAGCATATCCATTGTAAGGGTTGGGTTACTAGCCCTTTGGCATGCATCATATCTATCAAAAAATTGATGAACATCATTATTTATAGTAGGCCAAAAGTATCCTGTTTGGAATATTTTACTAACCATTCTTTGGGCTGCATAATGACCTCCACAAGGTTCTTCATGTGTTGCTTTAATAATATCATACACATATTATTCTTGCATGTATATCCTAACTACATGATCTAGGCAAGACTTGAATAAAATCCCATTAATCCACATGTAAGGGGAAATCGAATGTACAAACATTTTCTCTCATAAGGTGTAAATTTTTAAGGCATATTTCCTGTTACTAAGTAATTTGCAATATCAGCATACGAAGGAGTGAAAATAGAGAGAGCAAAAAAAAGTTCATCCGAGAAATTATTAGTAGTTAACTTGTCATCATCAAATATTTACATACGATATAAATGATTTGCAATAAAATTATCCTTGGATGCTTTGTCTATAATTATGACATTAAATTCTTGCAATAAGAGAAGCCACCTAACCACTCTACCTCCTACTGTGGCTTTTTTCATTAAGTATCTTATGGCAGAGTGATTAGTATGAATAAATACTTTATACCTTGTTATGTAATGTTTGAATTTATTAATAGCATGGACTACACCTAAGAACTATTTTTTAGTAACTGTGTAATTCAATTTAGCTCCATGTGAATTTTTACTTACATAATAGATAGCATAAGGCATTTTATATTCTATTTGTTGTAGTACTACAAATGTATATGGAAGGGTAATTCCCAATTTGGTCCCCTCGATATTGGAGTAGTAATCAATTTATTATTTATAATTTCGAAGAATTCCTAACATGCTTCAATCCAAATAAATTCAATTTCTTTGGTTAGGATCTTAAGCATAGGAACAACAATTTTGCTAAAATATTTAATGAATCTATGGTAGTATCGTACATGTCCTAAGAAACTTCTTACCTTTGTTTGTGTTTCAGAGGTTGGAGGGATTGGATAACTTGAATTTTTTTAGGATATACTTTAACACCTTCATCTGATATGTAATATCCTAAGACAATGCCTCCTCTCATCATCATGAAACACTTCTCGTGACTCAAAGAGAGGTTTTACTCTTGGAATATAATCAAAACCTTTTGTAAGCTTGATAAAGTTTCTTCAAAAGTATTACCATAGACTATGAAGTCATCCATGTATACTTTGACACATTCATTAATAAAATCAGCAAAAATGACTAAGATAGCCCTACGAAAAGTGGCTAGTGCATTGGATAGTCCAAAAGGTAATACTTTATAATCATAGGTGCCTATAGGAGATGTGGAATTTGTATTTTCCTGGTCTTCTTCAGCTATGGAAACCTGATTATACCCACTAAAGTCATCAAAAACTAAAAGTATTTCTTCCTAGCCAAGGTATCAAGAACTTGATCAATGAATGGTAGGGAAATATTCCTTCTTTATCACTTTGTTCAGTTCTCTTTAATCCAAAAAAATCATCCATTTACCATTTTTTAGGGACTATTACTAATGGTGATACTCATTGGCTGTCAAAAATTGGATATATAAATCCTACATTCAAGAGTTTAATGATTTATTCCTAAACTACATCTTTCATAGCTGGATTCAATATTCTTTGCGGTTGTCTTACTAAGTGGTAACCTTCTTGAATAAATATGCGATGGGTACAAATTTTTGTGTGTATTACTTTCATATCCTCATCATTCCATCCAAATGCAATTCAATTATTTTTAAGCACATTAATCAGTTGTGATTCCTATATGCTCGTACGCTCATTACTAATGTTCAAAGTTCTTCCTGGTGTAAAATTTATTTGTTTACAATTCTATGCATTTGCAACTAATCCCATAATTTTAGATTTAAGTAAATTTAGGTGATAGTCGTAAGGTGTCCATTTTTGAGTTTGACTTGTGCTAGTCTCATTAATGAACATAGTAGATTCAGATAAACAACTATTATCTTGACCGTGATCTTCCTATTGATATCCTAGTAACAATGATAAGGGTCCCTCAACTTATTTTTGTAGGTGTTCACTCACAACATTGATCGATAAGGTTTGGATACCATCCAAATAATGAGGTAAATCATACCATAGTTGTTTCAAAAAATCTCTATCTAACATAGATTCAAGAAATAGGCTAAGAGCTTTAGTCTTCTCGCAATTGGAAATAGTCATGTTTTTAGATTTGTAATTTATGTAGGCATCAACTATTGCAAGCCATGGGCATCCTAAAATTAAGGGATGTACCCCTAAATTTTTCTTAGTTTGTAAGACTATAAAGTCTATAGGGTATTCCCATGAACTTATGAAAACTATAACATCCTCCAATTTTCCTTCTGGTCTAACAGTAGATCTATATGCAAGTTGGAGTATTATAGAAGTTGGTTGTAATTTACGTGCTTCTAAAAATTATGCTATTTCCTTTGTCATGATATTAATAGCAGCTCCTAAATCGACCAAAACATTGTGCAAAGATATTTTACCAATGTGAACTATAAGGATAGGTATTCCAGGATCGATATATTTTGGTAATAACCTATATTTAATCATTATCTTAGACAATTGTCCAATGACTTGAATGGTTTGAGTTTCATTCCTCTTTTGCCTTCCATAATTTTTGCATATGTTCTTTATTAACTTGGAATAGATATAAATGTCCTTGATGGCTAGTAACAAAAGAATTTTAGTAGTGATATTTTCCAACTCTTGAAGGAAATTGAAAGTTGGTTTAGATGGTTCCTTTGGTATTTCTAGACTTTTAGGAAATTATATCTTCACCTTTTTCCTTTGAATTTGGATCTCTTTTTGTTTTTCTTGAATTTTTTCTAGTAAAGTTACTGCATCTTCTTCAAGATTTTTCATAGTTTTTTACTTTTTAAGATAGATTCTTTGGGGGTTCTTCAATATCTATGAGAGTAGCTCTAGTATTATCTAATATTTTTCCATATCTTAATTGAATCTATTGGCAAGGTACCACATATATTGATCATATCTCATTTGTTTCATAGACTTGTTGAGCATTTTTGTTATTATTAGGGTTAGGCACTGGTTGAGCTGGTAAAAGTGGCTTCCTAGGAGGATTATTTACATTATTTAGAGTTGGAAGAAGTCTATTTTGGGTTTGTTTTTTAGGTACTTGCCCCCTAAATTGATATTGAATTTTTTTTTTGGGGGTTTCCCTTGAGACCAGCTAGGTCATGTTTGATTGTATTGTCCACCCATATTCCAATTAGATGCATTCTAATTTTGGCCTACCATCCATGGAGGTGAATTTCCATATGAATTGGACATGAATTATGGCTAAGAATAAATGTTTCAATCTTGATTATATTGATTCCAATTCAACCATTTTGGATCATTTGACCAATAATTAGTCCTTTTTAGTTGGAATAGTTAGAGTTTGACCAATTTGGTGGACCATTAAATGGGCCATTCCTTATTTGAGCTATGAAATAAACATTTTTTACTTCTTCAACCTCAGGTTATTTTATAGTATACTTGATAATAGAAATATATTTAAAAATTTTGGTAGTATAGTTCTTGTCACAGATATTACAACAAGTAGATATGTTGGAAATGTTGGAAATGTTTGTAATGTTGAGAGGACATTCTCTCAAGTTATGTTTCTTCATACATCTGTGACAATATATTTCTTCAATGTTTTGCTCTTTTGGTTGCATGTCCATAAGGTCAAGAAATGTTGTTAATGTGCTTAATAAATCAGTTTTAAGACTCTCTAGCATATTTCCAATCTCAAATCGCATTACTCCTTCTCCTGATGATGGGTACTTACTACTTATTAATGGCTTATTTCTTGAATAATTTTTGCAAAGATTTATAATTTCTCCTAATCCCATATGATGGATATTCCCCTTTACCATAAGATTTACTATGTCTAGGATGTCTTCATTTAGCCCTTTAAGAAAAAGTTCTTTTTGAACCTCCTCATCCAACTCAATGTTTACCCTTGATCCCACAAATAAACTATCTCAAGATAATCCCCAAGGGATTCATAATATTTTTTATTCATCCAAAAAAAATTGGCTTTCTTGTCCCAAACTCTATATTAATATTGGTATATCTCAATGAATATGTCTTTTAATCCATATTCTCCATCCCATCGATTGCAAATTCTTTCTCCTAGACCCATAAACCATTTTAAAGCTATGTCTTTAAGCATAGAGGGGAATAGTCTTAATGTTTGCCAATTAGTGGTGTAAAATTAAGCTTGGCACACCACTTAAAATTCAAATAGAAAGGCATCAGGATCCTCATGTTGTTTCCCATGAAAGGTAGGCAAAACAACAATAGAGACCGGTTTTGGTTCTCTTATTAGCCTTTATTCAGAAGAAGGAATTGGGAAGGCAAAAGTCTTTCTCTGTCCACCTACCCTTTGGTTTTCTACTTATCCTTGATCATTAGTCCTTTGCCTATGTTTCATTTGGTTTCCATTTAGTTCCCCATGTTCACTAGCCTGATAAACCATGATTGAATATAATATTTCAAGAATTGGATCAGTTATAGGTTCAAAAAAGAGTTTTGAGGGACCTATATGATTTTCAAATTCTAGTTTGAGTAGTAGATATGTTTTTGGATCTTGTTCTATAAATTCAATCTACTTTGATGATGTAAAATTTGTAGATTTTTGGATTGCAATTTTAGTTTCTTTTAACTCAAAAGTTTTAGATTTCTTACTAAGGTATCTTTTACAATATACTTCTGATTTAATAACTTTAATAAATCTTCCCTTCGAGTCTCTAAGTCTATTTATGAAATTTTCAAATTCTTTGGTTCTTGCAACAAATTTTTACCTTTTTAATCTTCATTGAATAACCTATGGATATCGTTAATTGGATTGAGTTGCTCAAGATTCATATAATGCTCTTCATTAAATTCAAAATTTGTTGTTACTAGAGTAATCAATTGGAAAATAAAATCCTATTTTGAAATTGGGTTAGGTCTTTTGAATTGTAATTCACAATGCAAGTCTTGACACAATTCTCTAAAATGAACTACTCTAGGTGCCCTGTGTATCTCTTGCTATATTCTAGGTTCACTTCCCTATATTCTATTTTTTCTAGGAAATTGTGATGTGTAAGGGAATCCTAAAAATACTGGTCCCACAGGCAGGTGACCGAATTTACTATTGCTCCCCTATCCCCTAGACATCACTCACAACTCCTTATAAGGTCAAGGTAGGGTGAGTGAAAATATAGCCCTAGAATTTTAGCTATGTTTACTCTATGGATTTTACCAAATTTATTTAATATGTATTTTATGATATCAAGATGTCTGCATAGGTATTTCCACTCTTCTATAGATGTTTGGTGTTTTTCTCGAAAATAAGGTTAACTTCTTGTTCTATCAGTAATTTTTTGAGGTCAATGGATGCAGAATGTTTGATGCTATTTTCCACCATCTAGCAACTTTTACTTCTCAGTTTATATATATATATATATATATATATATATATATATATATATTCTATTCTTTTTTTATCTATTTTTTTAATAAACAGTTCTGATTGTACTAAAACCAAGATGGATTGGCCAACTAATTTTATCATAATAAGAAAAATAAAGTATTGTTGTTACTATTTTACTTCTAAGGGATGTTTTCACTGCGTTTGTGTCACTCAGTAAAACCTACTTCCTATATTACCTTGTGTTTCCATAGATCAAATAATATCATATTTAACTAGCAACAACCACACTATGCAAGAAAATAAATTGCTAAAAAAGAAATTGTTGAAAAATAAAATTGCTGAAAAGTAAATACTGGAAAATAAATGACTAACTCTAGGAAAGCAATAAAATATGATTTAATAAAATAGAACATGGTTAAACTAAGGTGGAGGATGCTTGGTGTGCATGTGCATTGATCACTACTTGCACCACCCTCCACATGTAACTCTATACATGTGTTGATCACTACTTGTGCCACCCTCCATGTGTAGGTAAGATTCCTCCCTTACATGGTCCAACAGTATTCAGATTAATGAAATGAAATTGTTCTCCTCGACAATGGTGCCAAAAATGTATAGCTTGAACAACTAATCATTTAATTTATTAATACAAGTCTTAATAAATTTAAAGAACAAATATCTAGTATAGATATTACATGACATTAACCATCTTACTTGATTCAATTTATTAAGACCAGGTTACAAAAAAGATAAAATATTTTAAATGTAATTCTTTTTAATATGAAATTAACCTAATTAATGTGGATCCATGTGCAACTAATTATATTTTGACTATTTTACTTTTGAAAAAAATAATGCAATTTAATTTATATTAATTCTATTTTATACTAATTAATCCTATTCTATTGCATAAGCGAGAGAGTAGGTACTGGTCTTGTAGAAGTGGGCCATGCCTTCTAAAATGATAGTATATTTATCTTCTCCTATATGCTAATTTATCTCAATAACTACTTTATCATATGAACTATTCTAACGTCTAACTTTTCATTGATGCAGAGAAAATAAAGATTCTATAGAATAAAATAAATCATTGCGAAAGAAAAAACAACATTGTAAAAGATATGAAAAGAGAATACTATTTTATTTCTGAATTTCAATCATGTATACCACTGGAAATTGTAATATTTATTAGAATACTACGAGAGACATTTTCTAGGAGTGATTTCTTCAACTTATTTTTCAAGAACTTTTTCAAAGGCCTCTTCAATGTAATTTATACAATTCTTCTCAATGAAGCCTTGTGTAATATTCTGTCTCTTTCTAACTAACAAAACAAAATCCTAACCTACATACTAAAAAATTTTCTAAATAAATAAAATTTCACTTCAAACGGAAATTTGGACTAATCAACGCAAGACCAAGTGGCAACCACTTTAGAAACTGTTTAATTTAAGGAATAACAATAATAACAAATTTGTCCTAATATCAAGGAAAGATAAAATAATTTTGTGTAATAATTTAACAACTTTGATCCTCTCCAACATTATTAACAACTTTATAGTATTTTATTTAATAATAATCATAATGCCAAATATGTTGCCAACATTGATAGTCAAATGGTTGATTGTGTATAATATGCTCCTACTAGATGTGATGCAATAGTAAGGTTTGGTCAATTATGACTTTGATCTTTCTGTAGCACCTTTTGGTAGAAGCTTTTAGTAGCACCTTTCTATAGCACTTTTTTGTAGTGCCTTACTGTAGCACCTATCCAAATATTCCGCAAGTGCGTCATACATTCATATAATCTACGTATGTCTACTTCCTAGATTTTCAGCCATGGCCTCTTCTCAGTCTCATACACATATCTTCCTAACAACACAACATCTTGCATACAACTTGTGTAAAATACATGCATAAATAACTTTTATAATAGTTAAACATTTTGATACATAAATAATTATATTAATATGAAACAACAATTAAAAACCATTGATATACATTCATTTGTAAAGAATATATAAGTAAACCAGATCCACATACTATAACACTTTGACACTCATCAGTTGTACATGTATTATCTCATTTAGATAAGTTTATTATTAAGAGATTATATAGACTATACTATATGGTTTATTAATTTTTGATGTATATAGAGTTATCATGATTTTGGATTTTTATTATTCAATGAATTATATGATAGAACTAATATTATAAACATGAAGAAGAATTATATTATTACTTAAAAGTGGATTATATCAACTCACTTAGACACATACACATATACTTGGTTTAGAAGCCATAATTTTAGTACTATGGATTATATCAATCAACTTAAACACATATACTTGGTTTAGAAGTCATACTTTTAATACTATTGATTATATCAATTCACTTAAACACATATACTATTTTAGTAATCATACTTTAATACTATGGAAAGGTATTGTGTATGTAATCTTATACTCTCTTAAATCATTGTTAATTTATATTGTTAATCACTTTTTATGCAAGTTTAAAAGCTAAAAGTTAAATTGTATATTATGGATAATCTCTCTATTACAAGTGAAACAAAATTGACTAAAATAATATTATAATGAAAAATAATAGTATGTATGATAATATTATATTCTCTTAAACCATTGTTAAATTATATTGTTAATCATTTTTTACTTGAAAAGTAAGTTTAGAAGTTAAATTGTGTATTATGGATAATTTCTCAAATACAAGAGAAACAAAATTGACTAAAATAATAGTATATTTAAAACTTTATTCAACTTTATATTAATAAAATAAAGTGTTTTAGAAACTTACACACAAACATACACTTGTTTAAATATTGAGTTGGTCGGGCAAATATCTAATACAATATTATGTAAATTCATGATAATTTTACAAAAATTTAAATAAACTTATGAGGGCCAAGTAGACTTAAATAAAAATAAGAAGATATTATTAGATTCAAAAAAAAAGGAAAAGGAGTGGATATCTAGTATTAAAAAGTAGTATTCTTATATAGGATTACATAAACTCTATTAAATATAAGTAATTCATCTTTTATTGAAATCATCCAAAATTAGTATGAGTTTATGAATAAATATAACTAGGTAATTTGATTATTTTAAAGCCTTGAATTTTTTTGTTGGATAATAAATGGTTGTATTTAGGTTCGCCACATCTCTCTTATTTAAATTTTTAGAGTTTACAAATAGATACACTTATTATATCAATTGAGATGCTATAACTAGAAACCTACATCATTTTACATAAAACTTCTGAATTCTTGACTTTCATTTTTTGGATTTTTTCAAATTTCTGTATGAATACAATTACTCCAAAATTTAGCATATTTCTTGATATTTTACTATAGCATCCTTCACGATGCCAAAAATTCACCTTTATTATCTATGCCTTGCATCTTAGTAGAGTAATATTTCTAAAACATCATACTATCATAGTCTACTTTACAAAATATGAATTGCTAGTTTCCTTCCATGCTCCTTCAGCCTCTAGCCTTCCATGCTCCTTCAACCTCCAACCTTCCATGCTCCTTCAGCCTCCAACCTTCCATGCTCCTTCAGCCTTCAAATTTATTGATCGTTAAATCACCAAACCATTTGTTAGGCCCCTTAGGGGGATTTTTTAAAGGTTTGATTTAAAAAAAAAACACTATTTTTTTAAAATAAAACTAGAATAAGAGTTCTAATAACAATTTATTAGAATATATGTAATAAGATATTAAGTATAAAATTATAATTTCATTGTGATGAATATATATATATATATATATATATATATAGAGGGAGAGAGAGAGAGAGAGAGAGAGTTATCAAGATATATATATATATATATATATACAAATGTCTACCCTTGTTGCTTGACCTTCTCTTCAATCATTTGAACTTATCTCACCCCTTCTTTCACCTCTATGATGTGTAACTATTCATATATCTACCTTATGAGGTATAAATAATAATTATCAAACATGCCTTAAGGTGTAATTATTACACCATTAAATAATGTAATAAGTACCTAGCATCTCCTTATTATCTTATAAATAATAATTATCAAACATGTCTTAAGGTGTAGTTATTACACCATTAAATAATGTAATAAGTACCTAGCATATCCTTATATTGGAAGGTAATAGTCACGGCTAAAAATCCATCTTTTACAAAATATTACTACCCCTTAATGTTAAGGGTAATGAAATAATGGTTTGCATTTGGCTTTGACATTGGATTTGGCTTTAGGTAATTGCCCTTGGGTCTTCTTTTGGTTCATAATATTGGATTTGGCTCTTGGATTTGGTATTGGATCTAGATTTAGGTAATTGCCCTTGGGTCTTATTTTGGGCCATTACATTGGATTTGGCTCTTGGCTTTGGTATTGGATATATATTTAGGTAATTGCCTTTGTGTCTTCCTATGGGTCATTACCTTTCATTCAACCTTTAATTCAGCCTCTAGGTAATCACCAATGGGTTAGCCTTAGAAAATTTCCACCACACATTTAGAATATTTCATATGATGCTTCTCTGTAGGGTTTTGTCAATATAGATTTTCATGCATCTCTAAGGATTTCCAAGGTTGAATTGCTCCATGGGAAAACTTATATTGTAGTCTACTTAAACCACCAAACTTCAATTTATCCTTCCTCTCTTTTGAGGACAAATCCTTATTTTGTAAAATCCATTAAACATTTCTTTTACTCTCCCATTTTATCTCATTCACCCATCCATGTTAGCTTTTGATGCTACAAACTTAAAGTAAATTCAACAAGTAATGAAATAAGCATGCAATGTTATATATATGATAATGGCTAACTAATAAGCATGTAAATATTATAAGAAACTTGAGAAAATACTTTATGCAATACCCATTAATGAAATATCATGAAAATATACAATGTTATGCAATGGATGTCTCTATCACTCCATATTGCAAAAATGTTGTACATTGTTACTACCACAACTCTACCATATGCACTACAAAATCCTCTCTCTATTCTACTTTAAGAATACCTATTTATAGTGATACATGACTCTTGCCCATCCATATTCCTATGAAACCTCACTATTCTATTCTTAGGACTTAATGTACATGTCGACTACATGCAAATTTACATCATTGCATATTCTAATGATACTTGTGCATTTATCACATTGCTTTAAGTAAATACTTAAATCCTAATCTAAGATAAACTCCTAATCTAAACATGTATCCATGATGGTACATTTTTTTTTGTTAGGTTATATATTAAAAGTGGGTTTTTTATCAAGGATCCCAAAACCTGATTACAAAGGATCAGAATGCAACACAATACATTGGCTTGTAACAAAAGGAAACACTAGAGAAACATAGAAAATAAAAGGGATGCGCCATCCTAAATTCTAGAGGAAGGCACAATCCTTTGCGATAGAGGAAGACTACTTCCTAAGAACCAAAGGAAACATGGGCAGGAAGGGAAAGCCCGCCAGAAAATTAATTTTGAATCAAAGGGCATGAAATAAGAATTTTCAAGCAAACCTAGGGTGGGAGAAAGCGCCAAACCACCCCATCCACTAAAAATCAATTTGAAACTTTCCCAAGGGTGGGAAAAGGAACCAAAGCCAAGATTTTAAATTTTGAATCAACCCAATGGTGGAAAAACCAGAAACCACCATTGGGAAACAAGTTTGAGAGAAACCACCTTCCCGCACAAGGGAAAACCAGAAAGAATCAGAAAATCCACCATGAAAAATAGGGTGGATCAATGAAGCAGAATGAAACATACAAGGAAAGCACAAGATAAAGAAAATTGATATTATCAAGCACCAAATAATGTAATATATTCCAACACTCCCTCTATATTACATTATTTGGGTATTGAAGGATTTAGTATTCAATATGGATCTTCATCCTGGTTCTATATTCAGTTTAATTTGCACTACATGCATCCTTTGTTATGTTCTTCTTATTCTTATTCTTTATCTTCATTATTAGAGTCTACCTTTTTACTTTCATGAGCTATTATGCTATCATCAAATTATTGTAGAGATATTATGTTTTTTACCTTTTTCCATCTCATCATAATTCTTTTGTAATACTAAATCTTCTATACAACAACTTAAAGCATCATGATAATATCTTGAGTTAGAAGAACTTTTTTTGTCAATACTGCATGAATATTGAAATATCTTCTCCAAGAGAGATTCATCTATTTTTTTTCTCTTTAAGTAATTCAATTAATTCTTTTTGCTTTTCATTCTCTTCTTTGTAGTATTGGAATGTAAGTAAAGCCATATATAAAATGCTCCCAATATCTAGAGAAAATGTAATGTCATCTTTTCCATTATCAATTGCTTCTATGATTCTACCATGTAGATAATATTCCAGAGTTTTAAAGTATTCTTCTAATGCTTCACTATAAATTACTCTTGAAGTAAGATCTAGGTTTCCGGTCTTTGTAAGTAGAGCCTTGATTTCAATTTTTATAATACTTGCCATTTCCTTTATGATGATGTTTTCCATGTTATTATTATTTGTATTTTTTGGCATATACATCTTTATTCCTCTTTTATTTTAATAGACTAATGACACTTGTAAAATTTATATTTCCATATTTTGATTTGTAAATTTTAATATGAATTTGAGTATATGATCAAATTCTAACTTTCAATTTTTATAGTATAATATCAATCAATAGAATTTATTTTTAGCTCTTTAGTATTGAAAATAATTTTAATAGAACCTTTGAGGTAGTCTACCTTATGACTCCCTAGTTTAAGGTATGTGATCAAGTACTATCTTTCAAATTTTAGGTAGTATTCCTTTTGACTCCCTAGTAATTGATACTATTTTCCAATTTTTAGAGTTTTGTAGAATACCTTATCTCTCCCAAATATTTTGAATATAGTTTTTGATAGTAGACTTAGCTTTCTAGTTTTTGCTTTGAGTTGAATCCTTTTTTTTCTAGTGTTTAGTTGACAAGTTTAAGATAATGTTCAACTTCTGTCACTTTAGAAATCAAATGTTTTATTCCCCTTTGTAGAAAGCTTAAAGAATTAATTTCAATGGATAAAATTCTCAATATTTTTACAATATTCAAGTTGGATTTTCTATGTCCCTTCACTTTATGTGAGAGTAATAGTATTAATATTCCAGATTTTAAGCAATTCTAGGGTTTGGCTTACTTCAACCTTGGTATAATGTAGTTTCTAAATTTCTATGATTTCAATCTGGTGTATGATTTTATCTCCCTAGTTAGAAATTTAGAAAGACCATGTATTTGTAAATTAAACTTCAATTCAATTTGTAAGTAACCTTATGTCTCCTTGTTTTATGATTTGCAAATATTTGAAGCAATAATAGTAATGGTTTTAATGCTTCTATTTTCTACTCCTTTGTCAAGGCATATATATATATATATATATATATATATATATATATATATATAATATAAGTTGATATCAACCAAGTTTTTATACTCTAGTTATTTAATAATAGGAGTAATAAGGTGTTAAAATATACCCTAGAAAGTATATCGAATGCAAGGAGTAGAAAATAGAAGCATTAAAACCATTATTTTTATGCCTTAATTTCACCTTTGATATTTGCAATATTTATGAGGATAACTCTTACCTTTCAAGCACCAACTCTGATGTGCAATGTCATTCATTAATGGTGGTTGACTGCTTTAACTCCTCATAAATGCACTTTGGTATTTAAATCCTTTCTCCTCTACATAAACACTTTATGCACTCCTATTTGATTTGACTTACATGCTTCCTTTCTCTCTTACTTTCCACATTACTTCCTTACATGTTGCCTTCCTCTATTTTTTAATGTTTTCTCCAATTCATGTTCTATACATGTGCTTCATTGATGTGCTTCTCTTATTTATTCTAACTGATATGCAAGGTAGATAGTTCCAAGTGGCACTTAGGGTCTTCAACCTCCTTGATAATGTCTTTGCAACACCTTTTTCTTTCAACACCCATGCCAAGTGGCACCAAGAATTTTACTTTTTTCCTTCAACATATTGTATGTAGTCTCTTAATCTAATGCTTCCTAAGAGAATTATATGTTTGAGTGTATGAATGATGAATTACCCTCAATGTAACCTCTTTAATACTATTGACTATATGCTTGAAGCATCTTCAAACATGTTGTATCTTCTCATTTTACTTACCCCAATGACATGAAGAATCTTCTCCATGTGGTGGATGCTCTTCAACTAATGTGCCATAATCTCATTTTAGCTATTCAACACTCACTCACTGCACTTACTAAAGTTACTCCAACACTTTGAGAATATTTTCTCCTCCTTAAATGGTATAGGTTTCACCTGATATGCTGGCAATGCTTCTATATTATAGATGAAGTTATGATGGTGCAAATATTCTTTATTCTCTAATATTCTCTAATGCTTCTTTCAAGTGCCAACCAGGTATATGTTTGGCTTATAGGGTGGATTTAGGTAGTGAAAAACTTCTTCTTATGAAACTGGTGCAAACTTGATGACTCAACATTGTAATCCAATGTGTCTTCTCATAAATTTGATCGTACAAGCTTGTTGGATTTGCCTTACACCTTGTAAAGTTCTTCCACACTGTTTACAAGAGATGAATGATGATGCTTGTCTTGGTGCAAATCGATGTTGTTGCATGCGTAGAATGAAGACTAAGTCCTAATGCCAACGATATTGTCTCCAATGCATCAATGTCGTTACATGGTAATAATATAAACTATGCTCAACGATGCTCTCTATTGGAAGATGAACCTTTCTATTACTTTGTTTGAAGTATATTTCACTATACCTTTTTATCTTACCTTCACCAAAGGCTCCTAAATGCTAGATGTACCTTACTTTACCTTCACCAAAGTATTTTGAATGCTGGACATACCTACTTTTATGTATTTAGTTTTGCTATTGATTTCTCTTGCTTTTAGCTCAATAGTCCTTAGATGACTAAATAACTTGAGAAGTCTTAAAACCAATCTTTTGTTTTATCTTTTTTAATGGCTTCTTCTCTTAAGAAATATTTTATTTGCTTGAAAATGTGTATGTAAATGGAGTTTAAGATATCTTATTTTTACCTTGGAAATAATATCCTTCGATATCTATTTGATGGATATAATAAGGTTCCTTGAATAACTTAGAATGTATTAATTTTATACCTTCTTTTATAGCACCAATATAGCTAAGTCTTCTCAAGACTTAGTACATATAAACTCAAAATTTTCACTGAATATTCCAAGATTTTAATTATACAAATAGTATGCCTATTAGATGATTGTACTCTACACTGTAGTATATGTAATATATGCTCTAGAATAATATCTTATTTTTATTTTAATAGATAATAGAAAGTTGATATTTTTATTTCTCTTGAAATATATCTAACTCCTATTTTTATGTGCAAGTTTGAACCTTGTAGAAATTAACTTTTGCACTACCTTGAAGACCTTAAATTTGAAACCTTTTCATGCAACTTTTAAACCTCAAAATTGGTGCTTAATAAAATTAATAATGAACCAAATATTAGAGTTCAAATAATAAATCATTTGCACCTAATTTTCTTACCTTTTCATCCTCAATTTTATGATGATGTTGTTGGTTATTTGGATCACCTAAATGCTGCCTTATACTATATGAAATTGCAACTCTTATTGACTATCCAAAACATCTCTTTAACTCACCTATTTGCAGCCTTGAAAATCCTATAAATTTCTGCTTTAAAATGTAGTTTGCCGACTTAAACTCTCCTTTAAAATGTACTCTAAAAAACTGAAACTTAGCAGGTATTTAATGCTGCCCAAATTTCTGCTTTCATAATGTCCTCAAAAATGAAATATTCAGATTGCAAAGCAGTCAATTTATCCTCTGAAATGTTGTCTTTGAATCTCCTAAATTTTGTAGGAAACTCTTCCAAATTGTAGCTAAGATGTTTCTTCAGGAAACGTTAAATTTTTTTCTATAAAATAAGCAAACCTCCTTCTTCAAGAAAGCCTTCAAATCCTTCAAGTGTAATATTTAAACCTATCAAGTTTGGTGGTTTCTTCTAGTTCATTTCTCCATGTAAAAACATGACTTCAATATTGGCCTATTTGATGGCCTTCTTCTCAAGAATTTGAAATTCTTGAGGTCTTCACTAATCTCCTCCAAAATTTGGTAATATTCTTGCCATATTATTCTTCTTTGGTCTTGTTGTCGGATGGTGATAATTATCCTAAATTCTCTTCAATAAGTTCTCTAAAATCTCCTTTAATGGTCTTCTCCTAATATCCTTCAATGATGCTTTCCTAGCCTTCTCCTTGTTTCTACTTTCAAGTAGCTTGAGACATTCTCCTAGGGCCTTTAAATTTTGTAGCTTCTCTTCTAGTCTTCATAAATTCAATGAGACATTTTTTGATCTCATATATCTTAAACTATAAATTGTTTTCAATGAGATCTCTTTCTTTGATCTCTAAAATTTGCTAATTCTAATATCTGCAATAGAAACTTTGCTAGTCCTTCTCTATATTCAATCTTACAAATATGGAAGTTCTTCAATGAGACCTCCTTTGGGTCCTTTTCAATATGAAGTCTTCAATATTCAATGAAGATATTAAATCTCCAATATTCTTCAAGAATATTTTCCTTGAGTCTCTTCTTCCTTCAATGGGATCTTCTTTCTAGGACCTCCTCCTTGATTTGTAGTCTTCAATGTGGCTTCTTTGTCCTCTAGATATTAAATCTTCAAATTGTTTCTTCAGGTACTGGATTTATTACAAAGAATATATTCTTCCTAGCTCTTGTAGGAAGCTTTCCAAATTTCTTTGAATCTCCTTTTTTTCCTGCAACAAAGTATTAGAAAATGTTACTAGAAATTTCTTTGAAAAGAAAATTACCTTCAATGGATTTTTTCTTTAGTTGATTTGTCAATCTAGTGGAATAAATGTTGAGTCCTAGTATTCACAATATTTTTTGCAATTCTATGTAAAGACTCTAGCCAAATGCAATATCAAAAATTTAAAAATGATATTTGCTATCTAATCTCAATCTCTCTTGTGGCTATCTCTATTTCCTATCAATCTACCTAGTGCTCTGATACCACTGTTAGCTTTTAATGATTTAAACTTAAAGGAAATGCAACTACAAGTAATGAAATAAGCATACAATGTTATATATATGTTAATGGCTAACTAATAAGCATGCAAATATTATAAGAAAATTGATAAAATACTCATGCAATATCCATTATTGAAATCTCATGAAAATATATAATGTTATCCAATGGAGGTCTCTAACACTCCATATTGTAGAAATGATCTATGTTGTTACTGCCACAACTCTACCCTCTGCACTTCAAAATAATTTCACTCTTTTACTTTAATAAGACCTCATAGTAAAAATAGGATGACGAGCGACTGCATCCACTACACACACAGGAAATAAAATTTTCAAAATTCAAAGGGTAGGAAGACTCAAATTCAAATTTTTGTACCTCAGGACACCCTTGACTGCAACCAGTCTGGCATACTATCTAAGGACGGGGAGGCCCATGACTCTATTAATGATAACCCAATAGGGTTTTGGGGGGATGAACCCCCTCACAAAGGTGATCCTCATGGGCCCCCTCCTTCTTGAGGGCCCCATCTCAAAAAATGTATCTTTTTCCAAGGTTGTTGGAGGAGGACAATAGTGCATACCTGAGCCCCACTCTACTTTAGAGCCCATTGGGTCAAAAGTTAGAATTCCTGATAGTTTGATCCAAAAATATTTGTCTTATGAATATTTTAATTTAGTTAGGAAAGTTATTGGAAGGCATCCTAATTTAGAAGTCATTTGCAGTTGGGCTCCTTCCAAGTGGAACACTATTGGGTCTATGGAGATATTTTTCCTGACCAAAGGCTTCTTTGGGATTCACTTGAGTAACCATGATGATGCCAATAGAATCCATACTGGTGGTCCTTGGTTTCTAGGGTAGAAGAGTCTTTTTATATGTAAATGGTATCCTGACTTCGATCCTTAGACCCAAAGTATAAATTTTGCATCCATTTGGGTTAGGTTGACTAATACTCCTTGGCATTGCTGGTATCTAGATATTCTTGCTGCTATTGCCAAAACTATTGGAACCCTAGTTGCTATTGATCATGCTACCTTAGCCAGATCCCGGATGACCACAACTAGAATATGTGTTAATGCCAACCTTGACTCTAAACTTCCAACTTTTGTGGAGCTTGAATATAGTGGTTTTTATCGAAAGTAGGCTATTGAATATGAAAATAAGTTGGCTTTCTATGTGGAGTGTCGTACTCAGGGACATATCAAGATTCATTGTCCTCTGCTAAAAACAAATAGTTAGAAGAATCATAGCGTGAAGTCCCTCCCCATCAAATGTAGGGATGGAAGAAATTTGGACCTACTATTCCAAGCCAAAATATCCAAGAGTGGAAGAGAATTGGTTCTAAAAAGAGTTACAGATAATCCAAGTAAGGGCAAAATCAAGGTAATAAAGGCATTATATTTCATGAAACAAAGAATTTTCAAACCCCACCAGATTCTATGGAGGTTGTTGGAAAGGGTAAGCAGATAGTCACGTCTCCAACTCCATATTTGGATTCAAGTGATGGGGTATGTCTTGTTCTTGAGAGCCCCAACAAGTTTGAAATTCTGGCTAATTCCAACTTGTTTGATCAAGAAAATCAACAAGTTATCAAAAATAAAGAGGTTCAACTCCCTCAAAATCTTGACTCTCCTACAAATTTTGGGCCATCCTTTCCTCCTCCTAAGACCTTTAGCCCTGCTAAAATATAAAATATTTTAATGTCCTCAGCCATAATAGTTGAACAAATAGTCCCATCCAAATTTAGTCCCAAGCACACTTGTAGCTCCAAAAAATAACCAATTGATTATGGAAGTGATAAAAAAGAGGACGGAATTTTGTAAGTGAACAATGGAAAAAAAAATTAGGATGACATTGATAATGGCATCCAAAAGACTTTATTTCCCCTTGTTTGATCTCAGGCTAAGGATGAACCAAAAAGCACCAAATCTCCCTGACTGATTGGTAAGGGAGGCAAGAAATCTTCCAAGGTTTCCAAATAAAGCTCCTCTCATGGAATGTGAGAAGGTTGAATGGGTTAACCAAGAAGAGTGTGGTTAAATCATTAAGCAAATAAATAAATCCTCCTATTTTAATCCTTCAAGAAACAAAACTTAATCCAAATAACTCTACATCAGTTGCTCTCAAAATTTGTAGTAGAGGAAAACTTGTTTTTAATACTACCAAGGGTGCTTCAGGTGGACTCATTTGTTTATGGGACCCAAGGAAGGTGGATGGAGAGTTGATTCAGTCTAGTGAAAGGATTATTAGTGTCAGATTTCAATAATGAGATTCCATTATTTCTTGGATTCTATCAAATATGTATGCTCCAAACTTTGTATCCAAGAGGATCATCTTCTAGTATATGATTAGTAGCCTTAAAGACTCCTTCAATAATGCTCCATGGATTGTTTTTGGAGATTTCAACACACCTCTCTATCCCTCAAACAAATTTAGGGGTTTGAGGTGTCCTGAAAAGAGTATGGAGGATTTCTTGGACTTTGTCAACACTAACAATATGATGGATGTTAAGCTCAAAAATGCAAAATTCACATGGAGCAATAGAAGATCAGGAAATCAACTCAAGTAAAATTAGACAAAATTTTCCTATCCCATGAAGCTGTCCAAATATTTGGGGATGCCTACCTTCTTGCTCTCCTAAAAGTTGGATCTAATCACAGTCCACTCCTTTTGGATATTTTCAAGGATAACCCTTTTAGAAGACCTTTCATATTTGAATCAATGTGGATTCAACATCCTGAGTTGAGACTTAGGATCTCCCAATGGTGGCAATAGGTTGGCCAAGTTTGTCCTTCCTTTTACCTAGCACAAAAATTAAAGCATGTAAAGGAAAATATCAAAATTTGGAACAAAGACGTGTTTGGAAACTTGTTTGAGTTTAAAAAATCTCTTCAAGATAGACTTCTTTCCATTGAAAGTAAAATTCAAGTAGGTATTTGTGATGATAAAATACATGCTGAAGAAAGGAAGACCCTGGATGATTATCACAACATTCTTGCTCATGAAGAAATTTTTTGGAAACAAAAATCTAGAGCTTTGTGGCTTAAAGAAGGAGATTTAAACACTAGGTTTTTTCATGCTTCCACCATGAGAAACAAAAGTTATAATAGAATCAAAGAGGTGATAAAGATAGATGGATCTACTACTTCTGACATTCGGGAAATCAGGAATGAGGATGTCTTTTATTTCAAAAAAAATCTTGGGGAAAGCAAAATACCCTCTAATCTTGCTCTTGATTATATGATTTATCATATTCTTAAGTTGGTTTATGTTTATGCTAATTCCAAAATACTAGCCCCATTTTCTGATGAGGAGATCCATTCAGCCCTATTTTCAATGCATCCTGACAAAGCTCGAGGCCCTGATATATTTCCTCCTCATTTTTTTTAAGATATTTTGGGATATAGTGGGCAATGATATTTTTTCTACCATTAGAGAGTTTCAATCTACAAAAACCTTTCCCCATGGATTTAACTCAACCTTGATTGCCCTCATTCTAAATAATTCCAATGCTAAATCTATGACCGATTTCAGACCTATTAGTTTGTATAATTTAGTCTACAAAATTCTCACAAAGGCCATTGCTAATAGAATGAGAGACATCCTTCCTTCCATTATTTACCCTTGCCATGGAAGCTCTATTTATGGCAAATCCATCCTTGACAAAGTCATAACTATCCATGAAGCTCTTCATTCTGTTAAAATGTCAAAAACATTGGCCTTTGTTCTAAAATTGGATATGAATAAAGCCTATGATAGACTAAACTGGGATTTCCTTGTATCAATCCTCCTAAAATTTGATTTTCACTCTGACTGGGTTGATTTAATTAAAGTGTGTATTTCCACCCCATGGTTCTTAGTTATTATCAATGGTTCCACTATTGGTTATTTTTTGAGTAATAGAAGCATCCATCGAGGTGATCCCATATCTCCCCTATTGTTTATAATTGTCATTGAAGCTTTGGGAAGAACAATAAAAGCAACTTGTAATCTCAAACTCATCTCAGGTATAAAATTTTCTTCCCAAAATAGGCCTATTTCTCACCAATAGTTTGTGGATAACACCATCATTTCATCTAAAGTATCTATCCTTGAAGATAAAGTTATCAAACACATCCTTTGGTTATATGAAGAAGCATTTGGGCAAAAAATCAATTTTTGTAAGAGCAAAATCTATTTCCTAAATATGTCCATCCAGTGACAAAATAAAATTTATGCCATTCTTGAATGGCAAAGTGCTCCTTTACCTGCTATGTATCTAGGACTTCCTTTGTTCTTGGTACAACGTCATACTTCAATGTGAAGCTGTGTGATTGAAAGGATAAAAAAGAAATTAGTAGTTTAGAAAGGCAATATCTTGTCTCAAGCTGGTAAAATTACCCTGACATAGGCTTCGCTTCAAATTATTCCTATTTTATTCATGTATGTCTTTAAATTTCTAGCAGGGGTTTGTCATAAACTAGAACAAATTCAAGAAAAACTTTCTATGGTGAGGATCTAAAAAAAAAAACTGTTTTCATCTTGTTGCTCGAGATGAAGTCTGCAGTACAAAGCAATCTAGTGGGATCCACCTAAGAAGGATTCACCTCATAAATATATCCCTTCTTTCTAATAAGGCTTAGAGGTTAATTTCAAAGGATGACCTTGATTGGATCACAATTATCCATCAAAACTACTTACAGGGTACTGACTATTTTAGTGTTGGTGTATCCCCAAGAGGGTCTTGTTTCTGGAAATCCATTTTGCAATTCAAAACCTTGTTAAAAAGGGCCTTCAGTGGAGACTAGGTGATGGGCATCAAATTGACTTTTGGAAAGATAAATGGCTCATTAACGAACCACTCATAAACATTCCTAGATTGGATATCCTAAAAAATTATATAGATAATATTTGTGGATCAAGATTCTTTGATTTCATCTATTCCCATGAGGGCAAAAAATCTTAGAAGCATTTATTCATACCTACTCATTTCGAGGAATTCAGAGAATTATAGTTTCTCCTAAAAAACTCAATCATCCCCTCTGGGAATTCCAATGATCATCTATTGTGGGAGCTTACTGATTCTAGAGATTTTAATGTTAAATATTCTTACCAGCTTCTCTTATTGCTTGAGGAATCCGTAATTCCTTTCAATATTGTGTGGACAAAGCTGCTAATTCATACAATTTCCTCCTTTCCTTGGGTGGGTATTCAGGAGAAAATCCTTACTATTGATAACTTATTGAAAAGAGGGTTACCTATTCCCAATAGATTTTTCTGTGTTGTTCTGATTGGGAATCACCTCATCACATTTTCATTGGTTTTCATTTTGCTACCTCCATCCTTAATAGCCTATTTTTTTGCTTCCATATTTTTTGGGTTGAACCTCACTCCATATATGATGTTTTTACTCAATGTCCCAACCCTTTTAGGAATCCTCATATCAAGAAATTATGGCAGTTCTGTCTTCATCACTTATTATGGCAGATTTTATTGGAGTGAAATCATAGAGTGTTTTATAATATTAGTCAAAAATTTGATTCTATATTCAATAATATCCTCTCATTTTCTATCGAAAATGTTGCCCTTTACCCATTACCTTCAAAACCTGCTTCCAATTTTGAATCTTCTTTAGGGCAGGCTTTGAAGTTCTCTATTGTGAACAATTCTAGCCCACATCCTATTTCCAATAGAGCTTAGTCATCTTGGATCCCTTCTCCACTAGGATGGATTAAATTGAATTTTTATGGTGTTGCAAAGGGCAACACTGGTCGTTTAGGAGTGAGTGGTATCCTCAGAGACAATAAAGGTAAGGTAATCCTTATTTTTGTTGATTTTTTAGAAATCCAGTCAAACCAAACTGCTAAAGCTCGAGCTCTATGATATGATCTGGTGTTGGTCAAAGATATCTTTGATAGGATTATTATCGAGGTTGAATCCCTTACTATCATTAATTACTTAAAAAAATCCAAAATTCCTTCATGGAAAATAAGGAACTACATCGAAGAAGCCAGAAATCTCAGCAAAAAATTTCCAAGATATTATTTTCCAGCACACATTCAAAGAGAACAACAAAGCTACTAACACTTTAGCAAATTTTGGAACCTGAATTACTGACTTGATGAGTTGGACCATTGACATTCCTCGGTTTTTTGCCCAAGTCATTGATCAATAAAATTCAACTTTAGGCATCAGTCCTGCTGACATGGAGCAAGTTGACCATCCTTCTCATGATCGTCATACCTGCACATCTTAATTTTCTTACCAATCACTCCCTTAACTTTTTGTGTTGTGGGCTTCACGTGATTTTTAGTCTTGTCAACCTGGGATGTCGGTTTTACAATTTTCAAAGAATTTTTTTTGGTTTCCTCCCTTGTCTCTAAAAGGGATGTTGATTATCCATCCTCCAAAGCATTACCTTTGTTGCCTTTACTCATTTCAAATGTTACAAATCCATAGTCATTACACCTTTCCATCCTCCCACCTTGTCCTTCCAATTCATCATCCTTCTGCGTGTCTCTCCTCATATTTTGATGTACCTCTTTGATATTACCCATTTGTGGGATTTTGACTCAGATTCTCACACGATCTCCTATAGAAATCAAAATTATAGCATCTACCGAGAGGGCTTTGAAGTGTGTAGTTTTTCTTTTCAACACCCTAGGCAACACTCATGCCAATATTACCATAGGTTCATTGCCATTCTTACTATCTCGGTTGTTTCTTTTTATATTACCCAAGTTTTAAACTTCCTTCGCTACTCTGTCATTTAGTTATTCATCCAAAAACCTTCCCATATTTGCGTAGTTATCATGGATTTCGTTGAACCTTCTATGCCTTGTCTAGATTCCATTGCTAAGGGAATCTTTCCTCCCGATATTCTACAAATTTGAATGAGAATATGCCGAATTTATGCTGACGTTCATGGAGACATGGGACAATGGTAAGGTTATCATCCACAACAAGACCTATTTCCTTGATATAAAAATGCTTGTCAAATCGACCGGATAGCAACCAAAAGGAAGATTAATTAAGAGAGAGAAGCACAATTGGAATACTGAATTGAAGGATGTTAAGAATAAAGAGCTTTGTAGAAGGGCTCATATAGGCATGTGGTGTGATGAGTTACCTTTTATGTGGGAGATCATTCTCAAGCCAATCATGGAGTATGTGACTGTGGATGATCCTGACAAGCCTCTACACATTTTTCACTCTCCTTTTACAACCATTTACGTGATGTAAGTGCAGTCAATATACCTCAATTTATTTTTAATTATGTCAATTACACCATTGAACATTGTAGGGAGCAAAATGGGTCAGAACTACCTACCCACCGTGGCCTTTTCAATGTTCTATTCAAATATTGGTTAATTCACTGTCCTGAGGATATTGTTGTTACTCCTCCCCCAAAACCCAAAAAAAGTCCTTTGAAACCTAGTTCATCCCAAACCACGCCTTAATTTTCTTGCACTTCAAGGTTATCCACCAAAAATCAAAAAATTGTTGAAAATATCTAAGAGTTAAGAAAGATACCAATAAGTTCTTCACCTAAACCTGAGAGTGAGCCTGAACAAAAACCCTTACGCTCCTCTGCATGACTGAAGAACAAAGCTATGTAGAAAGAGTCACTAGTAATTGAGTTTAAATATGAAGACAAGGATAGCCATGTAGGAGATGAGAAGTACAAGAGAACATTCCAGTAATAAGAAGCATGAGAATTGCTCAAATAGATAATGCAAGTAATTCAAACCATAGTACACATTAACCATAAATAGATCAAGTTTGAACATCTTAAGAAGGATATTTTGAGGCGCTATTGATATAGAAAGAAGAGGAGGTACCAAAACCACCTAATGTGGGGATCAAGTTGACATAGAAGTAGTGCACGAGTAAGGAGAGTGGATGGTGAAACCTAAGAAAGTGATGGAAGGGTTGAAATGGAGTGCAGAGGATGGGAGTCAAGCACCAAGCCAACAAGGTGTGGGATCTCAGGAATAAATACCAATACCATCTCCCTAACATAAGCAAAGGAATTCACAAAGTGAAGACACACATGACTTTGGTCAATGACTGGTGGGATAGAATAAGATACCTCGAATAGAAGCTTTTGACGATGAGTGCAGTAAAACACCCCTAATGAGGAATCAAATAGAGATTCCATGGGACACATCAAGTGATGAGGATGATTATCCAAATATGGCTAAGAAGGCATCCAAGCAGAGATGTCCACCCTTTATAGGTGAGATTAAGGAAGCCCCACAAGACATATTGAAACTTGTATAACCATTTGGATGGAAAATGCATAGACCAACAGATGATTGGTTGAATTTATTCCATGCTACCTTGAGATTATTGGTGATGTATTGGTATATAAAAAGATAAAATGCATTATATTTGTGGACTTGGAATCAAGCGAAGGATAAATTCATTGAATAATTTTATCCCTTTAAGGATGATGGAAATATTTTCACTGGACTTTGTATGATGAAGCAAAATCCTGATGAAGATGTAAAATCATACAACTTTAGACTAAACTAGTTAGTAGATAAGATGCAGATGCCATTGGTAGATGTATTGGTAAAGTGGTGGTTCGTAGATGGATTACTACCAAAATATAATAAAAATATGAAGGCAATACCATCAGAAAAATATGATGAAGCTTTGAAGCATGCAAAGAATTTTGAAAGTGACTCAAAGTAGACATACATAGGAATATTATCTCATCCTAAGTACAATAATTTAGATAGTGGATAATATGACACTATACAAAGGACAATAGCATAATTTCATCACAACAAGATCTTGAAACAACAAAGAAGAAAGTCTGACATGAATGGTATTTGGTGCACAAAATATAAAACTGAGGGTCATACAAATGTAAATTTTCCATGAAATAATTACTATCATGTTTGTAATGTGATATGACATAGGTTCATGCTATATCTGTATAATTCAAGAGTACATCCATAGGTCCATACAATCTAGGATAAGGAAGAGAAAACAAAGACCCTAGGAAGTGGGCATCAAGCAACAAGTGGTGATTATAGAAATAGCCGATGAGGTGGAAGGCAAAACTAGGGTAATCAACAAGGAGGAAAAATTCATTTATAGTATGATTCGAAACGGAGGCCAATCATACAATGTCACAATTACAAAGAGTGGGGGCATTTCATGAAAAATTGTCCTTCACCTCAAAGATAAGAAATTCAACAAGTGAACACTACACATATGTGTAGGTGGTGTGGTCCAGGTAACCACAAGGAAGAAAATTGCCCCAAGCAGGCGAGTTCAAGTAACTCAAAAAATGTAAACTATTTAGATATTGAGGTTCCTCAAGTTAAAGAGGATTCTCAGGAAGTTTTATCCATGATGAGGAATTAGGATAAAAAGGATAAGAATCTTGAGCCAACAAAATAAAAGTAGTGCAGGAAAATAGCAAAGAAAGTATTACAAGATGAAGCACAAAAAGCTAAGCAAGTGAAGTTAGCATAAGAGAACGAACTTAACAATTGTGCAGAATCTGGCAACACAGGTTTTGAATACCATCGTAGAGATTAAAATGGCTAAACTATTTAAGTTATCCCATCATTACAAAAAGCAATGGTGGAATAGATACAACCTCACAAGGTGATGGAAGTGTGGAGTCAACCGATTCAGGAAAAGAAACAAAAATACCAGTTCATGGACCCCACCATATTAATGATTGATGTGGGAAAGAAATCCATATTTTTTCATATGGAGATCCTAGGGCACAAATTTATGCAAGTTATCGTGGATAGAGGATCCAACGTCAATGTGCTTCCTGAAAGGACTTGGCTAGAACTGGGCACTCCATATTTATGGGTGACAAACTTTCGACTATATGGTGTTGACCAATATGGTATTGAGACAAAGGGAGTCTTGATAGCACAAGTGGTGATATCCAACCAATATTTCATCTTGTATTTCATTGTTATTATGATGCAAAAGCCTACATATGATGCTCTATTGGGAAGAGGATGGCTACATGTAGCCAAAGTTAATCACAATTGGGGAAAGAATTAGATCACTTTTAAGAAGGGACAACATAAGTATACGATTAAATTTACTAATCAAAATGTCAGTGAGGATGTATCCATGACCGATAAATTAGAAAACTCCTAAGGATATGAAGTATATGAATCGAATGGATAAGGAATGTTGTACCTTGATGAATGTAGTGAATATGAAGCTATATTTGATAGCAGAATTATTCATTAGAAAGTGGATGAGTACAAAATGTTTTAGCCCAAATGCCTCTGTATTGACTAAGAGGATATTGAGGAAAAATGGGATGAAAACAAAATCATCTAGGAACCTAAGAAAGAGGTGGAATAGAAATGAACATTCCCAAAACGCGTTCTAGAGTATACATTAGGAGATGCAGAAATTGATGCAATACCAACACACCCAAAGAACATGGAGAAAGCAGTGAGTGAGCCAAATAATATCAAATATGAAGGACCTCGAATAGTGGACATCAATCTAGGGATGAAGGATGAACCTAGGATGATTCACTGTGGTGATGATTGTAACCTTGTATTGAAAGTGATAACTTTTAAGATATTCTTAGAATATAAGGATATGTTTGCATGGACATACAAGGACTTGAAGGGAGTATCACCTGAGTTATGTGTCCATAATATTACACTAATTCCTGGAGCACAAGTAGTAAGGAGAAGACCATATAAGATGAATCTAAAATATGTTGCATTAGTGAACAGAGAGATAGAGAAGATGTTTGAGGTATGAATCATCTTTAGGGTTACAACTAGTGAATGGGTATCACCTATAGTGATCACCTTGAATAAGAAAGTGGATAAACTTATAATATGTGTAGACTTAGGAGTCTAAACATAGTAACTATTAGAGATACCTTCCTTTTTACCTTCACATATTCCATCCTAGAGGAAATCGCAGGACATGAGATTTATTCATTTTTGGATGGATTTTTGAGTTACAATAAAATAAGCATAGCTAAGGAAGATAAGCTAAATACCACATTTATTTTCAAGAATGGCATATATGCGTACAATCAAATTCCATTCGGGCTTTGTAATGCCCCAACTACATTTTAGTGCATCATACTGTATATATTTTATCAATTGGCAATGGGAAACTTAAAAGCATTTTTGGATGACTGGTCCATTTATGGGAAGATCAAGGAGCATCTTCCTACCCTCGATGAATGTATGAGTAGATGCAAAAATGCATAGATATCATTAAATCCTAGGAAGTGTTACTTGATGGTACTGTATATAATTTTTTTAGGGTATATAATATGTAGTGAGGGATTAAAAATAGATCATGATAAGATCCGTGTGATATTTATTGCACATAGAAGAACCATATGATGCGAGTTCACTTAAAACATTCATTGGATTGAAGGGGTATTATTGAAGGTTTATCAAGAAATATACATATGTGTCTTATCCATTAGACTCATTGACAAAGAAAAATATTCTTTTCAGATGGACAGAGGAGCACCAAGGATCCTTTAAGGAGATGAAGGTCAAGCTTGTCAGTAGTTCAATTCTAGTGTTCCAAAATTGGGATAAGGAATTCCATGTCCATATTGATGCTTCAAAATTTGTAATTGGATGTGCTTTGGCACAAGAAGGATAGTTCAATATGGATCAGCCTATTTTATTTGCTAGTCACCTATTGTCAAGAGTAGAGAGAAACTATAGTACAATATAAAGATAAACCTTAGGAATGGTATATCCAGTCCATAATTTCAAGCATTATCTGTTGGAAAATTCCTTTGCTTTTTACATAGATCACCAAGCTCTATTATACTTGATAAAAAAACTGATGGTACAGGGATAGATCATTAGGTGGCTCATCACCCTATATGAGTTTATATTTCGATTAGTAGTGAGACTTGGTAAGAAGCATGTAATCGTAGACCAATTTTATCTAATACAATCAGGAGATCCTATAGGAACATGAATTTTGGATGAATTCCCTAATGCATAGTTATTCACCATAAACATTGTTTTATCATGGTATAAGTTGATTCGCTAGTATCTATCCATAGGGGAGTTACCACAAGAAATTATGACAACTGAGAAAAATAAAGTGATTATGAAGTCAAAACATTTCTAATTGATAGAGGGATTGTTGTATATTATGGGAAGTTATGGTATATTACGAATATGCATGATGGAGAAAAAAGTTAAAGCGGTATTGAAAGAAGCTCATGAAGTATTAGCAGAAGGGCACACGGGACCAGATGCAACTGCTAGGAAAATATTACTAGAAGAATTATGGTGGCCCACACTGTATAATGATGCAAAAGAATATGTAAAAGCATGTGATACTTTTCAAAGGATAGGGAAGCCAATAAAGAGGAACTTTATACCATTGCATCCATCACAACCCTAGGTGTTAGTCTTACAATGACACTGAGATGGGGGGTGAATCAGTGTAGTTCTTTTAACTTGAATTTATAGCTCTTAAAATTGAAATAATGAAACCTTAAAACTAGTTAAAGAAAGCATCACAAAAGAACATATCACACAACACAAGATTTTAACGAGGTTCACCAATTTGGCTACTCCTCAAGAATGACTGCTTGGACTACCATCCAAATCCAGCCTTTGCAAAGCACAAAATTTACAATCAGTTTACCGGCATCCACTGGAAGGAGCACCAACCCCTGATTTATCTATACCAACAGAAAGGAGCACCAACCCATGATTTACCAGCACCTACTGGAAGGATCACCAACCCCTGATGCCAAGCTGTAACCTGGACTTCAATTTTGAATCTATAAGTTTAATAATAAGATACCTTTGCTTTTGCATGACCCTAACTGGTCTTCTCCACCTTTGCATTCTCTGTGCACTCTGCTCTTTTTGTGCAAACACTTCGCACACTCTGCTTCATTGCAATCCAACTTCATGATCGTCTTCTCCCTTTTGCGCACTCTGCTCCTTCTGCTTTCTCTGTGCAATCATAGATGCACTTAGGACAATTCGACATGACTTATTTGCTCACTTTGCACACTTCGCCATCATCTCGCCACTTCTACACTTTATGTGCTCTTATGGCCACATTTCACACTTCGACACATATTCGATGACACATTCATCAACTATTCAAATCTCCAAACAACCCTCCTTTTATAGCAAAATTCTTGTGATAAAAACCCTAATCTTAGTCGACTATAAACCCTAATCTTAGTCAACTTTCATGACAACTGTAAACCCTACTTTTAGTCAGCTATCATCGATATTTCATTGGCTTCAACTCAATCACAAAAATACAACATGTCGTGATATCATGACACTTTCACTTTCTCTCTCTTTCTCCTTGCTTTGGCCCCCAAAAATACATGTTGTGATATCGCGACACTTTTTCTTTCTCTCTTTCTCTTTGCATCGGACCACGAAAAAGCTACATGTCGCGATATCGCAACACTTTTTCTCCTTGCTCTTTCTCTTTGCATCGGACCGCAAAAAAGCTACATGTCGTGATATCGCGACACTTTTTCTCCTTGCTCTTTCTCTTTGCATTGGACCACAAAAATACAACATGTCACGATATCACGACACTTTTTCTCCTTGCTCTTTCTCTTAGCTTTGGCCCACAAAAATACATGTCGTGATATCGCGACACTTTCGCCTCTGTATGCTTTCTCTATTCCTTTGTCATGAAAATGCGACATTGCACGATATCGTGACACTTTTGTTATTCTTCCTACCTGCTCTTATTGAGTCACAAAAATGCGACATGTCGCGATATCATGACACTTTTTCTTCTCTGACTTCCTATCTATTTTGAGTCACAAAAATGCGACATGTCACAAAATCATGACACTTCTGCTTCCAAAGTCTTGCTTTCTACTTTTGTCATGAAATCGTGACACTTCTACCTTCAAAGTCTTCTTCACTTCTTTTGTTGTGAAATCACGACACTTCTGCTTCTGTACTTCACTTCTTTGATTTTGTTGTGAAATCACAACACTTCTACTTTCAAAGTATTCTTCACTACTTTTGTCGTAAAATCATGACAATTCTACTTCTGTACACTTCCTCTCTTTCTTTTGTCATGAAAATGCGACATGTCACGAAATCATGACACTTTTCAAACTTGCTTTCTGTCTCCTACTTTAGTCGTGAAAATGCGACATGTCATGAAATCACGACACTTCTCTTACTTATTCTCTTTCTTCGAACTTATCATGAAATCGTGACACTTCTTCCTACTTTCTCTTTTTCTACCAACATGTCGTGAAATCGTGATAGTTTTTCCACTTGCCTTTTTCTCTTCCAACATGTCGCGAAATCACGATAGTTTTTCCTGCTTTCTCTTTCTCTTCCAACATGTTGCGAAATCATGACAGTTTTTCCTGCTTCTTCTCTCTCTTCCAACATGTCGTGAAATTGCGATAATTTTTCCTGCTTTTTCTCTCTTCCAACATGTTGCAAAATCGCAACAGTTTTTCTTGCCTACTATATATGTCACGATATCGCGACACTTTTCTTACTTGTCTTTTTCTTTGATATTTTGCAAATAGGGCACTTCGGTCTTCTTGGAAAATCACTGTACATACTCTGAATAACCTTTGAACTCCTGTCTTCTGCATCTGACTAGCTTTTGAATTTCTTGTCCACTGCATCAATAGATCTTTCTGACTGTGTTGACAATAATGACAATACTATTGCTGCACCTTGCTCAACACCAGGAACTACTTGAAATATGGGGATTGGACTTCATTGGACAATTGAAAACTTCTCAAAGAAGAAAGTGCATGTACATTGTGGTAGCAATAGAATACTTTATGAAGTGGATCAATGTGAGAGTATTACCTGATAACTCAGCTAAAAGTACAACAAGATTCATGTACGAGTAGGTAATTACAAGAATTGGCATTCTGCTATAAATAAAAAGTGATTGGGGAGGACACTTTGTAAATGATGTTATCAAGATGCTGAAAACCGAATTCAAGATTTTGTATTCATTGTCTAGTTTGTATTACCCCAGATCCAATGGGTAAGCAAAAGCAACCTGCTATCTACTTTGTATGAAACCTGTGGAATAGAAGGAGCAGATTGAGAGGAACGCCATATATTTTATGGGTATACAAAATAACTTTTAAATAAAAAATAGAGTGTACACATTTCCAATTTATGTATGGACAAGAGACGGTGGTGCCAGTTGAATTATTGATACTAAGTTTAAGAGTTGTAGTGGAGAATTTCTTGGGTGATCAACGAAGTTTGGAAGAGCACCTGACAACACTGATTAAGTTGGATGAAATAAGAGTCATAGCACAATGGGAAATTGAGGTAGCCTAGAAAATAAGTAAATTGTGGCATGACAAATACTTGAGAAAGCTAGAACTTAGTCTAGGTGACTTGGTTCTAAATTTTAATAGAAAGTGGAAAATCAAGCTTGGTAATTTAAAGAATTTATGGCTTGGTCCCTACAAAGTAGTAGAAGTAATAAATAATGGAGTAGTCAAGTTGTAAAAATTGAATGATATTGAGGTACATGACACTATAAATAGATCAAATTTGAAGCCTTATAAAGTGCTTTGCTTATTCATTTCTCCAAAAGATATTGAACGGAGAAGACGAGTAGAAGCTCAACAGAGAACTCAATGTGAGAAAGGTCCATCATAGGAAGAGCCTGACACAGGACTCACACAATTATTTGCAGAAGAGGAGGAAACAAGACCAACCATAGAACAACAAAAGTTGGTAACTTGATCTAGAGAAAGAAGAATATTGTGGGTGCATGTCATATTTGTAGATGGGAATGAAGGAGTCATAGAAGATGATGAAGAATGGATTCCTCTAAATCAAAGAGGATATCAGGAGATAGTAATATTACCAAGAAATAGTGTAAGACAATAAGAATCACCCCAAGTAAATCAAAATATGATGTATCCTCAGGTGGAACATAGAGAACTATCCCAACAATTATACAGATGAAGAAGGACATGATTAATACTACTATATGAAGATAGAGTGGACACTTTTGAAATGGAATTTCTAGAGCAAAATGAGAACAATACCATTGACAAAGAATTTATGGGACTTACTCTATTAGCATAGATAGATTTATTACAATAGATAATGTGACTGCAAATCCAGCAATTGCATGAGTAATATTAGACATTGTGAGGTCATAATGCAAGGTTGAGAGAACATCTAGAAATTAGATAGTACAATACAAAGGTTGGATGAACAAAGAATAGCTAGGCTATAGGAAAAAGAAGGGGAAGCTAAGGATAATGAGGGGATAACTCTAAGAAGTGGTATAACAAATTATGGTGCAAGCACAAGTTCACAAGTTTTGAGCAAGGTGCAGCAACAATATTGTCATTGTTGTCAACACAGTCAGATAGATCTGTTGATGCAGTGGATAGGAAGTTCAAAAGCTTTTCAGATGCAGAAGACAAGAGTTCAAAGGTTACTCAGAGTATGTACAGTGTTTTTCCAAGAAGACCGAAGTGGCCCATATGCAAAAGATCAAAGAAAAAGACAAGTAAGAAAAGTGTCGCGATATCGCGACATATACAGTAGGCAAGAAAAACTGTCGTGATTTTGCGACATGTTGGAAGAGAGAGAAAAAGCAAGAAAAACTATCACGATTTCGTGACATGTTGGAAGAGAAAAAGGCAAGTGGAAAAACTGTCATGATTTCGTGACATGTTGGAAGAGAAAAAGGCAAGTGGAAAAACTGTCATGATTTCACGACATGTTGGAAGAGAAAAAGGCAAGTGGAAAAACTGTCACGATTTCGTGACATGTTGGAAGAGAAAAAGGCAAGTGGAAAAATTGTCATGATTTTGCGACATGTTGGAAGAGAAAAAGGCAAGTGGAAAAACTGTCACGATTTCGTGACATGTTGGAAGAAAAAGAGAAAGCAGGAAGAAGTGTCGCGATTTCGCGACAAGTTCGAAGAAAGAGAACAAGTAAGAAAAGTGTCATGATTTCATGACATGTCGCATTTTCGCGACTAAAATAGGAGAGAGAAAGCAAGTTTGAAAAGTGTCACGATTTCGTGACATGTCACATTTTCGTGACAAAACAAAGAAGTGAAGTACAGAAGCAGAAGTGTCATGATTTCACGACAAAAGTAGAGAAGAAGACTTTGAAGGCAGAAGTGTCACGATTTCGCGACAAAAGCAGAAAGGAAGACTTTGAAGGCAGAAGTGTCACGATTTCATGACAAAAGCAAAGAAGTGAAGTACGGAAGCAGAAGTGTCATGATTTCATGACAAAAGCAGAGAAGAAGACTTCAAAGGCAGAAGTGTCACGATTTCGTGACAAAAGCAGAAAGCAAGACTTCGAAAGCAGAAGTGTCACGATTTCGTGACATGTCGCATTTTCATGACTCAAAAAGGATAGGAAGGCAAAGAAGCAAAAGTGTCACGATATCGCGACATGTCGCATTTTTGTGACTCAAGAAGGGCAAGCAGGCAGAATAACAAAAGTGTCACGATATCACGCAATGTCGCATTTTCACGACAAAAGAATAGAGAAAGTGTACGGAGGCAAAAGTGTCACGATATCGCGACATGTTGTATTTTCATAGGCCAAAGCTAAGAGAAAGAGCAAGGAGAAAAAGTGTCGCGATATCGCGACATGTTGCATTTTCGTGGGCCAAAGCTAAGAGAAAGAGCAAGGAGAAAAAGTGTCGCGATATCGTGACATGTTGTATTTTCATGGGCCAAAGCTAAGAAAAAGAGCAAGGAGAAAAAGTGTCGCGATATCGCGACATGTATTTTTACGGTTGAGTTGAAGCCGACGAAGACCGATGATAGCCGACTAAAATTAGGGTTTACTATGGTCATGAAAGCCGACTAAGATTAGGGTTTACAGCCGACTAAGATTAGGGTTTTCATCACAAGAATTTTGTTATAAAAGGAGGGTTGTTTGGAGATTTGAAGTGTCGTTGAAGTGTGCGAAGTTCGGTCGTAGTGCGAAGAGAGCAGAGTGCACGAAAGGGAGAAGACGATCATGAAGGTCGACTGTAACGAAGTAGAGTGTGCGAAGTGATTACGTAGAGAAAGCAGAGTGTGCAGAGAGGGCAAAGGTGAAGAAAGACCAGTCAGGATCTTGCAAAAACAAAGGTATCTTTCTATCAATCTTATAGATTCAAAATTGAAGTCCAGGTTGCAGCTTGGCATCAGGGGTTGGTGCTCCTTCTAGTAGTTGCTGGAAAATCAGGGGTTGGTGCTCCTTTCTACTGGTGCAGATAAATAAGGGGTTGGTGCTCCTTCCAGTGGGTGCTGGTAAATTGATTGTAAAGTTGGTGCTTTGCAAAGGCTGGATTTGGATGGTAGTCCAAGCAGTCATTTTTGAGGAGTAGCCACATTGGTGAACCTCGTTAAATCTTGTGTTGTGTGATGCTCTTGTGTTATACTTGCTGTATCTAGTAATTAGTTTTAATTGCTACTATATTAAGAGCTGTAAATTCAAGTTTAAAGAGCTACACTGATTCACCCCCCCTCTTAGTGTCATTGTAAGACTAACAATTGGTATTAGAGCTAAGTTCCTGTACAAGCCTAACCGGCTAGGGTGATCTTGGAAGTAACACAATGGCAGGTGGTGAAGGTTTCTCATCAAACAAAGCACCATTGTTTGATGGATCTAATTACGCATTCTGGAGAATCAGGATGCAGACATATCTCTGTGCTTTGGGATACGACATCTGGGATTCAGTAGTTAGTGGTTACACAATACCCATCACTCCTCCAAAAGAGGCTGACGAAAAGAAACTGTTTGAAAGTAACTCAAAAGCAAAGAATGCTATCATGTGCGGATTAGCAGACAATGAACTAGTAAAGATCATGAGCTATAAAATGGCAAAAGAGATATGGGACAAACTAAGGAGTATTCATGAAGGAGATGATAAGATCAAGGAGGCCAAGTTACAGACACATCGAGCTCAGTTCGAAGCATTAAAGATGAATGACAATGAAAACATTGAGGCATATATGTTAAGAGTTAATGGAATCATTAATGCGATCAGAGGACTCGACGAGGATATCGACGACTCTGCCATCGTGAAAAAGGTATTAAGATCTCTTCCTCAAAGGTTTGATTCTAAAGTCTCAGTGATAGAAGAAGCTAAGAATCTAAATTATTTTAGTATAGATGAGATGTATGGTTCTTTGACTGCATATGAGATGAGGATAGGAAGATCTAAACCCACAGACAGAGAAGCGGCTTTTAAAGCCCTTAAAGATAAAAACGCAAAACAAGAGTCCGAGGAAGAAGAGACGTCAGATGAAATGGAAGCAAACTTTGTTAGAAAACTAAAAAGGGGAAAAGGAAAATACAGAGGAAAGCTACCGCTTAAATGTTTCAACTGTGGAGGCGTTGGGCATTTTGTGACTAAATGTCCACTTAAAGAGAAGAACAAAAATGATGAAGGATCGCACCAAGAAAGAAGTGACTGGAAGAAGAAAATGAATTTCAGAAAAGGCAACTTCAAGAAGAAAAGTTTCATCTCCAGGAATGCCAGTTCATCAGAAGACAGCTCCGATGAGGTTTCTGAAGAGGAAATAGGTGAAGCTCTTTTCATGGCATTTGAAGAAGTAAGATCACAAAAGGAAGAAGGAGTGAACTCAGAAGTATGTGGTGAAAACCCCGAGGCTGAAGTAGATCTAGAAGGTGAGTTGATCTCTGCACTTGAAGAGTGGAGAATAGAGAAGAAAAAGAATAAGAAACTTTCAAAAAGGCTTGAGGATGCAAATGAAATCATATCCAGTTTGAAAGTACAGATAGAAGAATCCAAGAAAATCTTCGAAGATCTCGAAGTGCAAATAACCATGAAAATAGATGATTGCAGCAAGCTAGAAGAAGAGATTGTTGGTTTAAGAATGCAGCTAGAAGAGATGAATAAGAAAATCAGTTGTTATCACAAACGTGAAGTAAGTTCTATGAAGCTGGATAAAATCATAAATGACCAAAGGCCTACAGGCATCAAATTTGGTCTGGGTTTCATCGAAGGAGAATCATCAAATGGATCAAAGGCCAAAAATGTAGAATCCATAAAGAACAAAGATAAGAAACAGGTTGATCAAGGAAAAACATCTCATGCAAGAGAAAGCAATAATACCAGGCACGAAAGGAGAATTGACAATGATGGATTCACCAATGTCACACATCAAAGAAGAAGAAGACCTATGGCTCCTACGACAACATGGCAAAGACCTTCACCCAGGTTCAATTATCCCTTTTCTAGTTTCTGTTTTAAATGCAATGGCTATGGACATAAAATCTCAGACTGCAAATATAATGTAAGACCAAGGAATTTCACCAAGTAGAAATGCTTTTTCTCCTCTGATGAATTATACAGTAGAATGTTATAACTGTCATAATTTTGGGCACATTGCAAGAAACTGTAGAAGTACATTTGCATCAAATCAGTCTCAGGGAAGAAAATTTCAACCAAATAAGATGAGACAAAATAGAAAACTTCCTGAAAAACATGCACAAGTTGTTGATAAGGGAAAGGCAAAACAAGAACCCAAAACTACTATCAAAATGGAGTGGAAAGGAAAAGAGCGACTTAAGGAAGAAAAGGAATCCTTAATCGTACAAACAACATTTAAAGCACAGAACAAATATGTACCATGGATACTTGATAGTGGATGCTCCAGTCATATGACAGGTGACAAACAGAAATTTGAGAAGTTACAGAAATATGAAGGTGGTTCAATAAAGTTTGGGAATAATGATGGAGCTAAGATAGTTGGCAAAGGTTCAGTTAAAATTAGTGAGGGAAAAATTAAGTCAGAGGAAGTCTTGTTTGTGGATGGTTTGAAACATAACCTTGTTGAGTGTAAGTCAGATTTATGATAAAGGTCATGAAGTAGTTTTTATGAAGCAGGGGTTGTGAAGTCCAGAAAAACAAATAGTGGAAAATTGATAGCAACTGGAGCAAGGACATCTGGAAACCTGTACACGCTCTCAGAGACTTCAAAAGGAGCTTGTTTTATTGGACAGGAAGAAGAAAATTGGTTGTGGCATAAGAGACTCGGTCATATCAGTTTTGATAATCTAGTAAAAATCACCTCAAAAGGGGCAGTGAGAGATATTCCCACCATCAGCAAACCTGCAAACAACATTTGTGCTTCATGCCAAAAGGGGAAGCAAACTAGAGTCACATTCAAAACAAAAGAGTACTACACAAGCAAACCTTTGGAACTAATACACACCGATTTATGTGGACCCATGAGAACACAAAGCATAAATGGTGACAAATATTTTATGTTGTGCATTGATGACTATTCCGAATGACATGGATATTTTTCTTGAAGCATAAATCAGAAGCTTTTGATATGTTCAAGATTTTCAAAAACCAAGTTGAGAATGAAACAGGAAAGAGGATCAAATGTTTAAGATCAGATAGAGGAGGAGAATTCATTTCAGAAGAGTTTATAGAATACTATGAAAAATACGGTATTAGGAGACAGTTTTCAGCAGCCAGGACACCTCAGCAGAATGGAGTGGTAGAAAGAAAGAACAGGACAGTGCAGGAAATGGCACGGACTATGCTCGATCGAAGCAGACTAGCGGACAGATTTTGGAAAGAAGCAGTCCATACTACGGTGTATATCCAAAATAGGTACATGCCGAGAACACATGAAAGCAAAACTCCTTATGAATTGTGGTTCGGTAAAAGGGCAACAACAAAATACCTCAAAGTTTTTGGCAGCAAGTGCTACATCAAAATAACTCGAAGATAATCTTGGTAAGTTTGAAGATAGAGCGGATGAAGGTATTTTTGTTGGTTATTCATCAAAAAGCAAAGCTTACAAATGCTACAACAAGAAGCTAAAGAAAATTGTGGACAGTGTCGATGTTAAATTTGATGAAGGTAGAGAACGAGTAATTAGCTATGAAATGAACTACCCAATTTATGAAGAGGTTATTGAAGGAGATGAGGAAAACGAAACGGAAAAGATACAGAAAATTGACTCAGATGATTTAAGTTGTGATTCAGAAGTGGAAGAAAATAAGAAATTCAAAACAGGTAGCTAGCAGAAAAATCATCCTAGAGAGCAAATAATTGGAGACCCCAAAGTTGGTGTTCAGACAAGAAGAAGAGTAGTAAGTAACTACTCTCTATTATCCAGCATCGAGCCCAAAAATGTTGCTGAAGAAAGTAAAGATGAAAGTTGGATGAAGGCAATAAATGAAGAATTAGATCAGATCAAGAAAAACAAAACTTGGGAGTTAGTACCTAGACCTACAAATAAAAATATAATCGGGACTAAATGGGTTTTTCGAAACAAATTGAATGAAGACGGACAAGTAGTCAGAAACAAAGCAAGATTGGTATGTAAGGGTTATGCACAAGTTGAAGGCATTGAATTTGAGGAAACTTTTGCACCAGTAGCGAGACTAGAGGCAATTAGAATGTTTCTGGCTTTAGCAGTCTACAAGAATTTCAAAGTTTATCAAATGGATGTAAAATCAGCGTTTTTGAATGGAAAACTTGAAGAAGAGGTTTATATTGAGCAACCAGATGGTTTCCAACTTGGTGATGATCCCAACTTTGTTTGCAAGTTGAAGAAAGCATTATATGGCTTAAAATAGGCACCCCGAGCATGGTATGCAAGGCTAGACAACTATCTCACCCAACAAAGGTTTAAGAAAGGTATGGTGGATAGTAATTTGTATGTCAAAATAGAAAATGGGCATCTTATTGTTCTTGTTGTATACGTAGATGATATCATATTTGGTAGCAACAAAGATGAGTCGTGTAAAGATTTAGCAAATAAGATGCAGAAAGAATTTGAAATGTCAATGATTGGTGAACTTTCGTATTTCCTCGGGTTGCAAGTTAATCAAAATAAGAAGGGCATATTTATTTGTCAAGTTAAATATGTGAAAGAGATGTTGAAAAAATTCACAATGGAGGACTGTAAGCCAGTTAGCACTCCCATGACGATAGGTTGCAAGCTGAGCAAGGATGACAAATCTCCACCTGTTGATCAAACCATGTACAGATCTATGATTGGAAGCTTACTGTACCTGACAGCTACCAGACCAGATATTTTGCAGGCAGTATGCATGGTAGCACGATTTCAGGCTAATCCCAAGGAGACTCATGTGACAGCAATAAAGAGGATTCTTCGGTACCTCAAGGGTACTATGGAGTATGGGTTATGGTATCCGAAAGGTAAAGACTTCACCCTCATTTCGTATTCAGATGCAGATTGGGCAGGATGTGTAGATGACAGAAAGAGTACCAGTGGAGGTGCATTCTATCTTGGAGACAGATTGGTCGCATGGCACAATAAGAAACAAGAGTCAGTTTCTCTATCGACAGCAGAGGCAGAATATATTGCAGTGACAACATGTTGTACGCAGGTATTGTGGATGAAACAAACCCTGAAATATCTTGGTATCAGCTTCAGTGAGCCAATATCAGTTAAGTGTGATAACACAAGTGCCATTAACATCTCCAAGAATCCGGTTATGCATTCACGCACAAAACACATTGCTATCAGGTATCACTTTTTGAAGGAGAAAGTTGCGAAAGGTGAGGTTAAGTTGGATTTTGTTCCAACTATAGAGCAAGTAGCAGATATCTTCACAAAACCATTGCCCAAGGAAGTTTTTGAGTACCTTCGCAATAAATTGGGAGTGGTCACACTTCCCAAGAATTGACTAGCTACAGGGATCACATTCTCAGGGGGAGTGGTCATGATTTTTGCTAAGTGTAATAAATTGTGCCTGAGAATGTTGTGCATGGACTCAGGGGGAGTCTGCAGTAACCCTTTGGTATTATTGTCAAAGGGGGAGAAGAGTTACAGGAAATTGCACATGTGTTGCCAACAATTCCAAAGGGGGAGATTGTTGAGCAAGGTGCAACAACAGTATTGTCATTGTTGTCAACACAGTCAGATAGATCTGTTGATGCAGTGGACAAGAAGTTCAAAAGCTTTTCAGATGCAGAAGACAGGAGTTCAAAGGTTACTCAGAGTATGTACAGTGTTTTTCCAAGAAGATCGAAGTGGCCCATATGCAAAAGATCAAAGAAAAAGACAAGTAAGAAAAGTGTCGCGATATCACGACATATACAGCAGGCAAGAAAAACTGTCATGATTTCGTGACATGTTGGAAGAGAGAGAAAAAGCAAGGAAAACTATCACGATTTTGCGACATGCTGGAAGAAAAAAGGCAAGTGGCAAAACTGTCACGATTTCATGACATGTTGGAAGAGAAAAAGGCAAGTGGCAAAACTGTCACGATTTCGTGACATGTTGGAAGAGAAAAAGGCAAGTGGAAAAACTATCACGATTTCGTGACATGTTGGAAGAGAAAAAGGCAAGTGGAAAAACTGTCACGATTTCGCGACATGTTGGAAGAGAAAAAGGCAAGTGGAAAAACTGTCGCGATTTCATGACATGTTGGAAGAAAAAGAGAAAGCAGGAAGAAGTGTCACGATTTCACGACAAGTTCAAAGAAAGAGAACAAGTAAGAAAAGTGTCACGATTTCATGACATGTCGCATTTTCATGACTAAAATAGGAGAGAGAAAGCAAGTTTGAAAAGTGTCACGATTTCGTGACATGTCGCATTTTTGAAACAAAATAAAGAAGTTAAGTACGGAAGGAGAAGTGTCACGATTTCATGACAAAAGCATAGAAGAAGACTTCGAAGGCAAAAGTGTCATGATTTTACAACAAAAGAAAAGAAGACTTCGAAGGTAGAAGTGTCATGATTTCATGACAAAAGCAAAGAAGTGAAGTACGAAAGCAGAAGTGTCATGATTTCATGACAAAAGCAGAGAAGAAGACTTCAAAAGCAGAAGTGTCATGATTTCATGACAAAAGCAGAAAGCAAGACTTTAGAAGCAGAAGTGTCATGATTTCATGACATGTCACATTTTCATGACTCGAAAAGGACAGGAAGGCAGAGAAGCAAAAGTGTCACGATATCGTGACATGTCGCATTTTTATGACTCAAGAAGGGCAGGCAGGCAGAATAACAAAAGTGTCATGATATCATGCAATGTCGCATTTTCATGACAAAAGAATAGAGAAAGTGTACGGAGGCAAAAGTGTCACGATATCATGACATGTATTTTTGCAGGCCAAAGCTAAGAGAAAGAGCAAGGAGAAAAAGTGTCGCGATATCGTGACATGTTGCATTTTCGTGGGCCAAAGCTAAGAAAAAGAGCAAGGAGAAAAAGTGTCGTGATATCGTGACATGTTGTATTTTCATGGTTGAGTTGAAGCCGACGAAGACCGATGACAGTCGACTAAAATTAGGGTTTACAGTGGTCATGAAAGCCGACTAAGATTAGGGTTTATAGCCGACTAAGATTAGGGTTTTCATCACAAGAATTATGTTATAAAAGGAGGGTTGTTTGGAGATTTGAAGTGTCGTTGAAGTGTGTGAAGTTCGGTCGTAGTGCGAAGAGAGCAGAGTGCATGAAAGGGAGAAGACGATCGTGAAGGTCGACTATATCGAAGTAGAGTGTGCGAAGTGATTACGCAGAGAAAGCAGAGTGCGCAGAGAGGGCAAAGGTGAAGAAAGACCAGTCAGGATCTTGCAAAAACAAAGGTATCTTTCTGTCAATCTTATAGATTCAAAATTGAAGTCCAGGTTGCAGCTTGGCATCAGGGGTTGGTGCTCCTTCTAGTAGTTGCTAGAAAATCAGGGGTTGGTGCTCCTTTCTACTGGTGCAGATAAATAAGGGGTTGGTGCTCCTTCCAGTGGGTGCTGGTAAATTGATTGTAAAGTTGGTGCTTTGCAAAGGCTGGATTTGGATGGTAGTCCAAGAAGTCATTTTTGAGGAGTAGCCACATTGGTGAACCTCGTTAAATCTTGTGTTGTGTGATGCTCTTGTGTTATACTTGTTGTATCTAGTAATTAGTTTTAATTTCTACTGTATTAAGAGCTGTAAATTCAAGTTTAAAGAGCTACACTGATTCACCCCCCCTCTCAGTGTCATTGTAAGACTAACAAGAAGTACCACCAAGTGACCTACCAATGATGAATGAAGATGCAAGGATGCTTTGGTGAGACATTGAAGAAGCAACCACATCACCTGAATCACAAGGTAATGCACAAGTAGATTTGAGTGAATCTAGCGATAAAGGAATGTCTTGGTTAGTAAGGGAACCTAGCATAGAAAGAAGTTATGATGACGATTACCTAGAGAGACCCCTGAATCCTCAATATAACCGTGATCCCCCATCCTACACAACAACACATCGACAACCAAGGAGATCTCAAGAGCATCAAGCCAACCTTGATTTGTAAGCCTATACAATAGCCTATCAAAAACTATGAATAAAAAGGAGAGAAGTAAGGATTTTGGATATATTTATGAATCTACCAGTGGATTGGTCGAAACAAAGAGAAGATAATTAGAATGAATCAAGTTCTGATACATATTTTTTTGATGCATATAAAGAGATCCTAGCAACCTCATCTCCACAAAGATGCTTCAAGGAAAGAATATGGATATGCCACTTAGTATATGCAGATCGTATAATAAAAGCACTACAAAAATTGTCACCAAATGTAAGATGAAGTAGAAGTCCACTTGCCAACATTGAGTTGGTAGATATTACTCCCTATAACTAAGTGATGGGAGGAAGGAATTTATAAGTATCCCTAAGGATTTATCCAAGAAGGGTAGGAGGTATTCAACCATAAAATAAAAAAAGTCAAGGTGATGTTACAACTAAAGGAGGAAGAGGACAAGGAAGTTTTTTATCTCTTACTCCTAGATGGCTAGGAGATACATCTTTGGCATGTTTGAACTAGACAAGGAATCTGCAAGGTATACCAAGGATAAGGGGAATCTTACCAAACCCCACAAGGTTGTATTCATTGGGAAAACCACCACTAGTATGATGAGGACCTCAAAGAGTGGAAGGAGGTAGAGGATTACTCCAAGAAAGGGAGGAATCACCATTGGCATAGAGAAGTTTGATGTCAAGAGGAATAGGACGTGGAAGGCACTTGCAAGGTAGAGGCCTTACTGGTAGAGGAATATTGCATTTTGTAGATGAAAGAAACCAATGTCAAAAAAGGATCTGATTACCAAGTCTAGATATGGAATTGATCTAAGGAGATGGGTGGAGAAGTCGCTCAAATGATAGTAGAATAGTTAGAGTACCACTACCAAAATATCAATTACCTACATGATAAGAGAAGAGAAACCAGGTGAAGATACTCAAACTTGCAATTGTAAAGTTCCAAATTGTACACATGGTAGTGGAAGTCCAAGGAACTCGATAACGTCACAAGTGGAGATGAATCACCCTAGAGAGAAAGTGGCACTAGATGACACAATCACTCATAATGTCATGGTCGAACCTCCAAGATAAGAATCATATGGGATTGTACAAGTGAATGTTACTGTGCAATTCCCATGATAGTAAGTGTAAATAGGTTTACACAATGTGTAAAAAAAAGGAATAAAAAGAGAAAAGAAATGAAAAAAATAAAATTCCTTAATTGTGAAAATCCCTCGGGATGCAATTAAGAAGAAAGTGGGTTCAAAACCAAAAATGGTGAGGTCTTCAAGAGAGAGAAAATAGAAAATTTTCTCTAAGTAACAGATCATACAAACCAATTTGAAAGGTGAAAAACATTAAGTGGGAGATTGTACAAGCAAAAATGGAAAAAGCATAGGCAAAATCACACAAGGAAGCATGTTGTATGCTTTATATCTTACATTGTACGATTTTATGAGTGATTTTATGATTTTCAACAATCACATTTAATGTTTGCATGAGAGGAATGATGAGTTGTCAGAAAAGAGCGAGAAAAATATAAAATTGCATGGGAAAAGCAACAAGTTTTCAATCATCCAAGAAAAACAAGACAAAAATACATACAAGAGGGTAAAGTGGCACAATTTTAAAAATTTGAATGGTTAGGGTTTGATAGCAATTTAAATAAAGCGATAATTTTAGTAGATTTGCAAATTTTAGAAGGAGAAATTTAAAATTTCAAGGAGAGAAAAGGTAAAAAGCATGCAATCGCATGAAATTTTATGCATGGGCATTGGGATTCATTAGTAAAATACAATATTGCATGATCCATTTTAAAAATTTGCACTAGGGAGACTTTTTGCATTCAAGAAAATCAAACTAAAATAGAAAATCAAGGGTTTTGAATCCATTAAAAGAAATTTTAAATTTCATTTTAAGGGAAGTAAGGGTTTGCAAGTAGAAGGCATCCAAGAAAGAACCAGATTATGAAAAATGTACATCTAGGGTTTGAAGAAATTACAGATTGGAGCCAGACTGAAGCAATTATAAGGAAAAGGAAATTACAAGCCATAATCAAAGAAAAAATGGTAAAAATGAACCGAAGAAGGTAGAAGAGTGAGGGGATAAGACCGTACAACTGTGCATTACAACCAATAAATTTTTTTTTGGAGGAGATTGCACCAAGTAAAGAAACATTTGTAAAATTGCTCTAAAATTGCTTTGAAAAGGTAGATCGGGACATTTCGGCAATTGGGTCGATGATAAATCATGGAAAAGAAGTTAAAAACATAATTTTTAGGTGAACAAGGATTTCAAAGGATGTGTTGTATGATTTTGAGGGTAGATTGTATGATCTTAGGAAAACATTATACGATTTTAAGCTGTTTGGAGGCCGATTTCAATATTTTTGAGCAAATAATATGGAATAGTACAGAGCTATATGGATTCAACAAAGGATAACAAGTAGACAAGGACATTGTATGGACTAGAATGGACCCTGTACGTTTTAGTGTAGCCAATGTATGATTTGCAACTGGTTGAGTGATTCGAAGAAGTTTGAGAGACTATACGATATGGAGGTGGTTGTACAGCCTGAAAACATACATGCATGATTTGGAAGGTGTACTATACGATTTATAATAGCATTGTACATTTTTTAGAGGACTTCTAATTTCATGATAGGTGATGTGTAGAAAGTAAATCTAACAGGAGGAATGGTAGTAAAATTATTTTAGTCAAATATTTTGGATACTAGTTAAGAATAATTACAACCAATAGAGTGGAGTGGTCACCAGGATCCCTGCACGATATAGAGTTACATCCATGGCAATACCAAGGTTGATATTTTTAGTATTGTGATTGTCATGGTAATCATCCTTAGAGGAGAGGAGGATACAAATTGTGGATAAGGTGTAGGTACTAGAGGGCTGAACGAAGAAGGACACCACCTAGGTTTTGAGAGGAGGACATGGCACAAGAAAGAGCCTCAAGAAGGGAGTTGTGAATTGAATTCCATTACCTAAATCTAGAGGAGGATCTAAGTAGTGAACTTGAGGAGAACCAGGTTGAGATAACAAGGATATCATTCATACATGGAGGAGATACATGCAAGAAGTGGTGGGGCAACAAAAAAAACAAGAACCACCCATCGATAAAATAATTTGAGAAGGTTGGTGTAGTTGTGATAGCACAGGTGCCACTACGCCAGAAGATTTTATTCTATAACTATCTTTCACATATGGTTCAAGCATATGATCCTGCAAGTAGAATTTCCTATGTCAATGTGGGTAAGCAATATATGAAGTTAGAATTCATAGTAGAGGTTTTCAAGAAAACATTTGGGTTACCTGCATATGGTATTGAAGTAGTTAAGAAGTTGCTTGATCTGATTGGGACACATCACATCATCACTTCACTTACCAATGTGAAATCATTTATCAAAGCAAATATCTCCGGTGTAGGAACTTGAGGAATTAAATAGATCCAATTGATAGGGAAATATTGGCCATGTGCCATGAATATCATTATGGCTCGACTATCAGAGGAAACATGAGCCACAAAGATTCCAATCTATATGGCTCAATATATTGAAGGTATCACCAAAGGAATTTGTTACGATTGGGGTACCTATTAGGAGAAAAATATGCATGACGTGCTTATTAAGAGGTCGATTAATTTTGGGATAGCTTTCCATGCTATTGGATTGTTATTGAATGTTTTCACAGAGATGGGAATTCATTTTCTAGGCTTGACAGAGCCTAGGAATATTGATGCAAGTAAACCAACCATTCTAAGGTGGGAAAAGTCAGTGTCGATTCAGAAGGAGACTCCATAAAATTTTTGGACAAATAAAATGCCTCGGATCACAACATTACATGAGGATACTTCATTGAAGGAGGAGGTACACCATTTAGGGAAAAGGCCTAGGTATTTGTAACCTAAACTAGAACAATAAGCACTTCAACAATGGCAGTAGGAGCAACCATCAGTTCAAGAAAGGGAGGAAATTATGGGGAGGCAATTCGATCAAGTATGAGTAAGAAAAATAAGACAACATGAAATAATGATGAATAATATCATCTTGGAAAATAAAATCCAGGACTATATAGGAGAATCAACAAGAGGAAGAACAGTCAGACTTGGAGAAGTTGGATTTGTAAAATTGGAATTGGGCGAAAGTATAAGAGATGGTAGAATCTCCATCGATTTTTTAGTCTATAGATTTCAAAATTTTGGACTCTTTTAAAATTTTGGATGATACAAAAGTGAGGCAAAGAGAACAAGAAATTGTATCCACTACTTAAGAGATAAAATATAAAGCCAAGGTGATATTATAAGCCTGAAAATAATAATCAAGAGAGAAGAACAAGCCTTGCTTCAGATTCATGATGGGAAGAAGCACAAATCAAAATTATCAGAGTGATGCACAAGAGGATATGAATGGATCACAGGAACACGAAGACCCTATTGGTAAAGAAGTCACAAAAATGGAAACCTAGCAGAATCAGGAAGAAGAGCAGGTGACAGAAGAACAACATGTGGATGTCCTGGGAAAAAAGAATCCTAAGAATATATAGGATAGCATCAATCTCATCACGATATTGTGGATATTAAAAAATATGAGGTTGAGAGGACTATAGGATAGACTCCACCATATGAAAAGATAAACACAAAAAAAACAATAATGGAGCTTGGGGGAAGCTCTGGTCATCACTTGGAAGAAGAGGAAGAACAAAATCCTACATAGGAAGAACTGCGAAGGATGCAAACAAGCTACCTCCTAGAGGTACCACATTTCTCAAAAGTTGAAACTAAGGAGGATGTGAAAAGGGTAGAATATTAGGTGGAACATTTCTTCTCTCATATAGGCAATGCCATGGCTAGCACCAAACTACAATTTTGTATTGGATGCGTGGGAGAGTTGAAGCTATGGGAAGAACAAGTTTTTATCGAATTGGAAAAGATAATAGAATGGGTGAGTAGTGAGGATTGTACACATAAAATTTTTGATATTCATGTACAACACCCATGGATGTTACCTAGGGAAGAGTTAACAATTATTTTAGGAAGATATTACTTTCTAGACAAAGTGAGAACCAATTACAGGTAGCATCCAAGGTTGTACCTAGATAGAGCTGATTATTTGACTTGCCCCATGAATACAACAAAGTTGGAACATAAGAGGGTCATGTCAGGCTTGGCTATCACTCTGAGCATAAGATTGGAGTAGATTTATAAGATCAAGGAAGTTCATAAAGAAGATACAAAGGCAACTCAAAAGGAAATGGTTGCAATAGAGGAAGAATTGCAGAAGAGTAAGGCTACGATAGAAGATACACTAAAGAAATTGGAAGAAGAACTGCTAAGCAATAGGGCTAGGTTTGAGGCTAGAATTAGTTCACTAGAAGAGGAAAGGTGACAGGCCTCCCAAATAGTAGAAGACAAGATCAAGGAGCTAGAAGCTCAACTAAGAGCAAAATAAGAACAGTTGTAGGAGAAGGATGAACAACTAAGGATATAGTTGGTTACAAAATATGAGAAACTAATAATACAAGATAAGAATATAGAAGAGCTCACACAAGATAATAAATGATATAATGATATGGTCCTGGAGAAGCAAACACAACTAAATATTAAGGTGGAGACTATTCGTGCTTTGGAGGCTGATATTAATCACCATATGAATACCATTATAGATAAAAATGAAGAGTTAGAAGTAGTAGCTCAAGTAGAAGCACATTTGATGGAGAATATTAAGAAGAGTACTACTAAGCACAAAAAAAAAATGAGGGAACTCCTAAAGACTATCGAGGAGACAACCAACCAACATGGTGTGAAAGTAGTATAAATGGGTAACTACCTAGCCAATTTGTAGAATCAATGTGAAATTCTTTGCACCTGGTTGGAAGACATGGAAGCCTTAATATGATATTAGGAGGCCCACCTGAAATAGAAAGATGAGTCGATAAGGACACCGACCAAAGTAAAGGTGAGGGCAGATGTAGGGAATAAGTCCACATACTAGAAGGAGAATAAGTGACAAAAGGATTTGCCCAGTTTTAAAAATTATGATATTTTGGGTAAACCGTATATTAAGGAGTTAAATCATATAAAATAGAGAGCAAACTACACAAAGTGTCATGAAATGCAATGAAATGCAAATAGAATGCAATTTGAAGTTGTAATTGTGCATGAATTTGATAAATCATGTGTTTAGACTTAGTAAAATGTGTAATTTTATATTCGTTTATTTGTGGGAATTTGTGAATAATAAATTGCCTCAAGAACCACTTGGGAATGACCTGGGCAATATTATATAAGACTCCCTTTTCAATTTTGATAGTCTGATTAGTCTAGCTATGATATAGTGATAGATTGGTCTAAGTATTGAATGCATATCTATGACTGTGGTGTAACTCTTAGTGATTGTATTACAATTATGATAAGTAATGAATCATAACCTCAATTCATAGTCTTTTATCATGTAATGTATTTGTATCGCTCCAAATTTTTCGCATCCTTACCTTTAGGCTAAAGGATCCATGCCCGAAAGGAGGATGGGAAAAGGATGGGATGGTACCTCGGACTGAGAGGCCCTTTGAAGGTCCCGCCTCTTGGGGGAGGGGTATTAAGGTGATTTTTTGATGGATGGTGGGGTTCACTAGGAAACGTTTAGTGGCAATTTCCATGCCTAGGTTGGGAATGAGTTTAATGTGTTCAATTTTATATTTAAACATCCAAGTCCTAGGTTGGGCCAGATGAATCTAAGTTATTCTATATGAAAAATGTAAATTAAATGAATATAGAAAATAGGTTTGAACAAAAAACAGAGAGAATAAGCTAGATTAAAGAGACATACCTGATCCGGATGTCTGATAGAGGTTCTAATTTTTGAAGCAGTCAGGATCATCTAGAATTTGACAGGATCGTCTTCGATCTGACAAGATTGTTTGAGATCTGACGAATTCGTCAGAGACCTACAATCATAGAAGCAGATACAAAATACAAAAAATGTAGCAATACAAACAGAGGGCAATGATGTAGAATGACAACAACAATATTATACGGATAATTATAAACAAAATATGAGTGTATTTCAATGACTTAATAACAAACTATGATTTTATCATGCATTAAAACTATATGGGTGAACTCCCAAATGTAAAGTAATAAGGAATAACCATAGAATTAACTAAATGCAGAATAATGCAGAAAAAAAAAGTGGAGAAAACGCAAACTCTGGGCACTGATTGCCCCCAATGTTGACTGTAGTCAAAATCATCTCGGATTGGTACGAAATCATCTCTAATTGGACAGGATCGTCTGCGATGATCTGAGCTTGCTCCGGCTAAAGAATAACAAAATTTCCTGTAAGAAAACTCGAGAAGAGACAAAGGCAAACAATAGTCTAGAATATACTAATGCATGTGAAACTTGAAGTGCAGAAAAATTCAGCCAGGGGAATGTCAAGGGGAGGGCCTAAGATTAAATAGGCATAGGAAAGAGGTTGGGAGGTTGGAGATCATCCCATTTTGGGAGATCTCCAACTAGGGGAGACTCTAACGGTGCAGACACATCTCTGCCTGAGTTAAAGAAGCTATTGAAACAGAAGCTAATTATGAAAAATCAATTTTGGGACGAAATCATTTGGATGTTCTACTCTAGATGAAATCATCCGATCTGAGGCGATATCATCTAATCGGAGACGATATCATCCAATGGATGAAACAAACTCTAAAAATGGTGCAAAAAATGAGGAAATAGGTAGCAGGTGGTTTGGGAGCGGTTTTGGGGTTGAAATTTGAATTTGAATTATTACTAAGGTAATTTTAATTATTTACTAAGTTTTACTACACCAATTTTAGGGTGCTATATTTTGCCCCCTCTTTAGCGAATTTTCTAAAGAAAATGCATTAAAGATGAGTTCTTCTTGATTTACGAGAAAGAAAAAATTATTCCCATTTTTAGGCGACGATTCTTGGTCGAATCGTATGACAGCTTACTATGATGCCCCCTTCGTGTTTTTACCCAAATCAAACGTTTGAGGTAAAAACGTGGAAAAGCAAAAATTAAAATGTTTTTAATTGTTTTTGAATAAAATTAAAAAATAGGGAAAAACCCTAATTCATTGTTACTGTTCATTTTCATTTTTTGGTTTGTGGAGCTCTACAAACAAAATGGTCGAGACAGCACACAGATCGACAGAGGTCCGGCGTGGGCTATGGGTAAGGGTCTAAACTTAGTTTAGAATGCTTGAATTTTGAGTTTCTATGCTTTTTATATTATATTTTGATGATTTTTGAGCATCATGGTCGTTTTTGGGCCGTTGACGTTGTCAAGACAAAATCGTCTCGATTTCGTTGAAATCATCTCGTTATCGTCGATTTCGTCCAGGGTCAAAATTGGCAAAATGGGGATGATTTTGTCAAAAAAAGGGACGATTTTGGCTTGCGAAATTAGAGACGAATTTGCTCAAATTTTGGACGATATCGTCCAATAGTGGATGATATCATCATTGATGAAATTGAACTTGCTTTACTTGCATTTTTAATCACTGTTTTATTAATGATTTTTATTATTTTGTTGTTTATGTTGCAGAGAGGATTACTAAAGAGCAGAGAATGGAAATACGACGGGCTGAGGGATGACTTGGCCACTCTATCTCAGGCAGAGCAAGATCAATTGGTGCAAGTCAACTTGCAGCATGTGGCAGAGATGCCATAGGTTTCTACAGATATGGGGCTATTGACAACCCTAGCAGAGAGGTGGTATCCGGGTTCTTCCTATTTCTAGTTATCGACAGGGGAGATGACTCCCACACTAGAGGATGTATGGAGGATTTTGTGGATCCCCATACAAGTATGGTTGATAACTCCCATGGAAAATCAGGGCCATGCAATGATGCGACTGTACAAAGATCTGAGCTTCACCTTGGAGAAAGGCGAAGTGAACATCGAGTCGCTACGCCAGATTCCTGGGGCATCTAGACTGACATAGGTTTTGGCTGGGGTTGTAGGTGGTCTACTGCTATGCCATCAGAGTGGATGCAGAGTACCATGGCTACTGAAAGATGTGGTCTATGACATGAGATACCACGAATATAGGTTTTCTTGGGGGAGTTATGTACTATGCCGATTGTAAGGATCCTGCATGGGGTCATATACAAGGGTCACCGATGTCTGGTCATGACATCACTACTGCAGGTTTTGTGCTGGGAGCACATTGCGGTGCGAAGGCTGATAGGGCTCCCATTGATAGGGATTGATGGGGAGAGGCCCCGAGCTTTCTACTGGTGGCTCCAGAGAGGGTCATAGCAGCAAATAGATCTGCCAATGTTCTGGAGACTACTTGATGACCTTGTCTCCGACCAGATCACCTGGAGGCCTTAGAGAGATCATCCAGGGTGGGCCGAAGATGAAAAGGAGTTGGATCGCATTAGGCAAACTTGCTGGATGAGGATGGAGAGGGGAGAGGTGGAGCTCCATTGCTATGACCGAGTTTTGAGGCAGTTCGGTCTACAACAGGAGATCCCATCTCTTAGAGACTACGAGTTTTCTCAGACTGTCTGGGATAACACTACAGTTAGCGGGGCTCTAGATATGCAGTGCTTCTAAATTCAAGACACAGATGATGACCCCATTCCACTAGTGGATGGGGATGACAAGGGCTTAGGGTCTGATTCATGCAGTTGTGTGTCGGATGGGGAGGCGGTGCCAGGTGGCCATTGAGGCTACACAGGGTCATGATGGGAGAGATCAAAGGAGACCACAGGCTCAGTAGAGGCCATGACAATGAGAGAGGAGGGAGGATAGACCCCCTTCTCCATGGAGAGAGAGGCCACCATCGCCCGATAAGGGCAAGGGTGTGGACATAGGAGAGAGTAGTGAGATGGCTACTCTTTGGGCAGAGATTGTCCATCTCTAGGCATAGGTGCAAAATTTATAGGATGAGGCTGCACACCATCGAGCTGAGGCTACACAGCTCAGAGATGAGGTTGCACGCATCAGAGCATGGAGCGGAGGAGTGAGCACTCAGGATCTGGCATGGTCAATTGCTCAAATCGCGTTCTATCAAGGTATCTACTTCCAGATGGTGCTAGAGGACTAGAGGGTACAACTACCAGTCGGTATTGTAGATCCGATCAAGGCTGGGTCATTGAGGACTTCATCCCAATCGATGACTAGGACTCATAGTACCGCACATACTATGATGGGGCCACCTCATCCACCTCAGGGCTGGGGAGGAGATGATGCTGAGAGCTTGAGGGGTTCTCGAGGCTAGGATACTACACTGCACAGACTGATTATATGATTGAGAGGATTGAGTATGCCAAGATGTAGATTGTGGCATACCAATATAGTTTTGATATGATGTACATATATTATTGAGATATATATATATATGATATTTTTGATCATATGACTTGTCTTATGTGTTTGTATGATGCTTTATTGGTGTGATTGATTTGATGATTTATGTAATTATGTCATTTGAAAATATTATGGTTTGAATGTCATGTTTTTAAAATTTAAATGAAATAATCTGATGTAAACAAATTGTTTGTTTGTGATGTGATTTGATAAAAAAGAAAAAGGACTTCTAACAATAATTTCAAAGGACATTGTCGCTATTATAGACCATTTCATGGAGTCGCCGCTCACTCGATCGTCAAGCTAATCCCAGTATAGAAATATTATTAAAAGTAAAAGAGTGCTTAAGAGACTATCTTAAGACTTTGTTGTGATGATGCAAATGATGATGATGATGATGATTTGTTTTCAGATTTCCATGAAAATATTATGCATGAAATATTTTAAAATGACTTTTGCTAGGCATAAATTCCTAAGTGTGATAAAATTTTTGGATAATTCCCTAGGAATTATACCATCATTGCAAAATTGAAGTTTGACATAATGACATGAAAATAGAGTAAGTGTTTGTTTTGTTTTAAAGCATAATGATTTAAGTCATATGTTTTTATGATTTTGAATAAATGGAAAATAAAATTGGTACAATGGTTTGCGCTAGGCATAGAATATTTAGGTATAGACTTATACCATCATCGCGAAATCCAAAGAAGAAAATAATAGATTTATTGCATGGTTGATTTTTAATTTTTGAAATAGTCAAAAAATATGAAGATGAGGACTTGCGCTAGGCATAAAATTCCAATTTTGGTTTTGGAACTATACCATCGTCGCGAAAGTCAAAAGTTATATATAAACGTAACTTTATTGCATGTTTTGAAAATGATTTTAATTTTTGATAATGCATATAGTTGTCTTTATACTAAACAACTGTTATTTAAAGAGGAAAATGAATTTATTCCAAACAATTTGTAAAAATATTTCAAAGTATTTTAAAGACAAAAGTTAGATTTATAAGGAATCCCATGTGCATAGGTGAATTCATTACCAATATTGATTTATCATAATGATACACAAAATCTCTCAAATACAAAATGTGTGTGCAATTGCATTGTTCATTTACCAGTTTTGAGCAAGATAATTTGATACAAGTGATTTGAATGAACCAAATAAGTGTTTGTTAACCATGATTTAGATGCATATAACCATACCAGACTACTATGTAGGTCGGGTTATCAAGAGCTAGTAAATCCATGAGCGGACATAGGTCTATACAAAAGGTCGCTAATGTGACAGACATATCGCCACGCTAGGAGTTACCCAAGGCCAAGCGGGTTGGGCACAAACCACCTGTTATGGCGCTTACCTCACAGTTTTTGAATAATTGAGAATTCCAGGGATTCAAGCTCATCAACCATTCTTTTCTTTTCAATGGGTAGGGAAAGGGATTTTATTGCTTTTTCTTTTTCTTGTTTATTTTTCTTTGCTTTTGCTTTTCTTTTTCTCTTTTTTTTTTGTATTTTTGTATTTTGGCTTGATATTTCAGATAATGCTGAAATAACTTGTTTCTTTTTCTCTTTTTCTTGAACTTTGCTTTTCTTCCTATGCTAGGGATACGTGCTCGGATTAGATATAGAGCAAGGGATTTTTATTCTGGGTAGGGGTGAACTTGTCCTTTTGCAAATTCTCAAAAATTCTAGACCATGTGCATGATAGGATAGCAGGGGAAACTTTTCGCTCAGGAAACCACTTCTACTATGTAGCATAGCATGGAAATTACAAATGTAATCATTTTATTGTGAAAATATATGCTTGGTTTAAGTAAATACCAAGATCAATTCTCTATGCTCAAACTTTATTTAATTAAATTTTGTGGACTTTGATATAAGAGAGATTAGTAATCATGCCAGATAAAATCAAGATATTTATTTTTGTGTTTGTGATAGTGGGGGATTCCAAATAAATGCTAATTTATCCAAAATAATTTGAAAATATAACTGCAATACTTGAAGAAGAAATATATACAACAAATATTTTTGAGGAGTTTGATAATTTTGACTCTCTCTTTCTTCTTTATATTTTTTTTTTGGGTTTCAAAAGAGTCAATAATATTGTTGTTTTGACTTTTTATTTTTTTCATTTGTTTTTGTGTAAACAGTTATATATATATTTTTAAAATGAGACAACATGTAAAATATGTACAAATGATGAAATGACCACATTTTATGTGTAATATCTCTTAAGATGCATAATATTCAGAGGTTCTTTTAAATATTTACCATATAAGGTAGCTAATTTGTATGCTCCTGATTCAAATTTAGCAGTGATAATATATGGTCCCAGCCAGTTGGGCTCAAATTTACCTTTAAGGTCTTTAGTTGCATTAGTATTTTTTGATTTTCTTTTAAAACAAGGTCACCGACCTCAAAGGATCGATGACAAACTTTCTTGGCATATGATATTTTAATCTTGTTTTGGTAGGCACGAAGATGCTCCAAAGCATTGATGCACTTTTCATCTAGGAGTTCCAGCTGACTGAGTTTGCCAGCTCGATATTCATCTCCTACTTTGGTATATTGAAGTAGTAGAGCAAAAGAAGGAACTTCTAATTCAAAAGTAAAAACGGCTTCAGCGCCATAAAACAAGACAAAAGGTGAAGTTCTAGTGGGATTTCGAACACTAGTTCAATAGACCCACAAAGCTGGATATAATTGAATGTGCCAGTTGCGGCCAGATTTATTGACCAATATTTTGAGAATTTGGATTAAGGTTTTTTTAGATGCTTCTGCTTGGCCATTACCCTGAGGATAATAGGGAGTGGACCAGCGATGTTGAATCTTATATTTTTGGCATAATTTCTTGACATATTTATTTTTGAAACAAGTTCCATTGTTTGAGATGAGATTTGCAAGAATTTTGAACCTACAAATGATTTGATTAAAAATAAATTTAGAGACTTGTGTTCCAGTGCAGGAAGCTAAAGGCATAGCTTCAACCCACTTCATGAAATAATCAATGGTGGTTATGATGAATTTGTGTCCATCAGATGACACAAGATTAATTTTGCCAATAATGTCTAAGCCCGATTTTGAAAAGGGCCAAGGAGATGAAATAGCCTGTAGCTCTTGTGCAGGTGCATGGACAAGGTCAGCATGTTTCTGGCACTTATCGCAATGGCACACATAATCATGTGCATCCTTTTCTATGGTAGGCCAAAAGTAGCCTATCCTAAGGAGCTTTTTAGCAATGACACTACCACTGAAGTGTCCTCCACAAGATCCATCATGGACTTCACTTAAAGCTGATTTGGATTCTTCTAGATTCAAACATCTCAATAGGATACCTTCAAAATATCTCCTATATAAAGTATTTCCAATTATTACAAATCGAATTTCTCATCTACATAATAACTGACATTGGTTTCTATTAGAATTGGCAGGGAAAGTCCCATTTTGAAGAAAATCAACTATATATGTATACCAAGGGTTAGGAGTAGTTTCATTGATTAGAAACACATCCAAAGGTTCTAAACATGATGTATTTGAAGTGGGTTCCTGGTGTCAATGAATAATGATGGTGGCATATTCATAATCTAACTCCAAGGGTAGAAGAGATGCAACTGCGGCCACAACGTTCAGCTGCACGGTTGCTAGTTCACGAAATAGATTCCAAAGTAACTTTATCAAACAAGGATAACAATTGCAAAACATATGCTTTATATGGACATAATTTATCTTCTCTGGTCTGATAAACTTCATTAATTTGATTTATGACAAGTTGGGAGTCACCAAAAACTAGCAGATGTTTGATTTTTAATGCCAAGGCAACTCGTAATCTAAGGATTAGAGCCTCATATTTGGCAGTATTATTGGTGTAAGAAAATGTTAATTTGAAGGATAGAGGAATGATGTGTTTTTGCGGGGATATTAAAATAATACCCGCACCAGCCCCACTCATGCATCGGGCTCCATCAAATTATAAGGACCATTGTTCAATATGGTTTGCCTCTAATTGAAGGCATTCATCAGGAAACTCAATGATGAGGGGATGGGTAGACTCTAAGGGTGCAACAACTAACTGATCTGCTATGATTTGACCCTTAATAGACTTATGTCCTATGAATGTGAGTTCAAACTCGCTTAGAGCAAGAACCCACTTGGCTGTGCGACCCGATAAATAAGGTCGACTCATGAGATATCGCAAGGGATCATATTTAGCAATGACATATGTTTTTTGACTAAGCATATAATGGTGTAATTTTTGCGTAGAAAATACGACTGCTAGACATAGTTTTTCTAATGAGGTATAACAAGTTTCATAACAAATTAAAGTTCGGCTAATGTAATAATTAGCACGTTCTTTCTTCTCATCATCAAGCTGAGCTAACATAGCTCCTAAAGAAAAATTTGAAGCTAAAATATATAGGAGAAACGGGTGATCAGGTCTAGGCGGTGAAAGCACAGGTGGGTTAAGGAGGTATTGTTTGAGAAGTTCAAAAGCTTCTTTACATTTGTTGTCCCAATTAAAAGGGACATCCTTCTTAAGGAGCTTAAGAAAGGGAGAGGTTTTGTCCACCAGCTTATCGATGAAGCGACGGATGGCTTGAAGTTTACCTTGTAACCTTCGTAATCAGATATATTGGTAGGTGCGAACATATCAGTGATAGCCGCAATCTTGAGAGGATCGATTTCGATACCATGTAAAGAAACTAAAACCCCTAATAGTTTACTAGAATTAACTTCGAATATGCATTTGGCTAGATTTAATTGAATAAGGTATTCTCTTAACCGATTAAATACTTTTCTCAAATCATCTAAATGATCATCTTCTTTAGTAGAGCGAGCTATAATATCATCTATGTAATCATGTAGGATATCATGCATCATATCATGAAAGATATAAGTCATAGCTCGTTGATATGTTGCGCCTGGATTCTTTAAACCAAATGGCATCACTTTCCAACAAAAGGTACCCCAAGGGGTAATAAAGGCTATTTTAGCCTGATCTTTAGAAGCTATCCTGATATGATTACAGCCAAAAAATCCATCCATTAGGGACATCATTCCACTCCCAACGGTAAATTCAATGATTTGGTCCATGTTTGGAAGAGGAAAATCATCTTTAGGGCATGCAACATTAATATCTCTAAAGTCCGTGCAAACCCTAACTTTGGTAGCTTCTTTCTTGGTGACTAGAACTACATTCGAGATCCATTCATCATAATCAATAGATTGTATGAAAATAACATTCAAGAGTTTTTCTAACTCTCCTTTGACTAGCAGGGCCACTTTGGGATGCATTTTTCTAAGTTTTTGTTTAATAGGTTTAGCATCCGGATGGACTACTAGATGATGCATGACTACAGAAGGGTCCAGACTTGGCATATCTTCATATGTCCAAGCGAAGACATATTCATATTCTTTAAGGAATGCAATGTATTCATCTTGTTTTTCTTGACTTAATGCTGATCCAATATTGATTATGTGAGGATTATCCTCAGTTCCAATGTTAACTTTAAGGACGTTTTCTACTTCCATGTGTAGATCTCTTTCAAAATTAGGTGGGGTGGGTGAAACACCCAATTCTTGTAAGGTTAAATTGGATAATTCATCTTGATGAGTGGTGGCCTCAAGTTGGGCTATAGTTGGTATAGAACCATCAAAATAAAAACCATTGTGTAACAACTCTTCAACGGAGACATCATGGAAAATATCTCCTTCCAACTCCTCATCGGATTCAAACAATCAATTCGGGGTAAGCTATGGATAGCATATTGCAGGTAAAGGGATTATTCTTTGAACATAAAGAATCTTGTTTATCTAGATAATCTTGATAACATATAAGTTGATCATCATCTTCAAAAGGGAAGGGTTGACCCTTACTAGGAAATAGGCCCACACCACATCGAGCGGGCCATGGCTCTACCTCAATAGGTTCTTTCATACCATTTTGGAAAGGTCCCAAGACTTTCCCTTTATAGCCCATTTTAAGCATTATGGGCTTAGCTTTAATATATTCATTAGCAAAATAACATCGGGCATATCCCTCATGACGAGTTTTGATATTCCTGGGTATTCTTCCCCAATCATATCCTTTATAAATAAAAGCACAACTACCGACTTGGTAAGTACTTCCCATAGGTTTTGGGAGGCCCAAAGTACAAGGATATGGTGGCAAGTTGTTTAAAAGAATTGAATCTTGCATAAAAGCATTTATTTTTTCTAATATTAAGATTGTGGATAAATCCAGTAAAAGTTCATCAGAAAGAGCATAATATGTAGAAGGATCATTCCCTATATCTTTAGATGTGGAAAGTATGATAGATGTTGATAATGTGGAGGTTTCAATAAATGGGTCTATAGGTTTTGAAATTATAGGGATAGAACATGAAGGATTGGTTATGGATTGAAGACCTTTTTGAGGTTTTAGTGTGGTTTGTTCAAAAGATGGTTGAGTTAAATGTATAGGTGTAGTTTATGGAGTAGATGATGTTATGTGTGTGTTTTTCACACGTTTAGATGAAAAATAAGAATTAGGATGTGTGGATGACAGAGCGGGGCAAAATTGCACTCCAACAAGTTCTGCCAAAGCACACATATCAAAGGGTCTAGGGTCACCATGGATAGTGACCAACTGATTTTTAAATTCAAATTTAACACACTGATGTAAAGTTGATGGAACCGCTCGCATCGCATTGATCCAAGGGTGACCCAAAAGTATATTGTACGATGCTGGGCAATTTACAATAAACACGGTTGTATCTAGGGTTCTAGGACCAACTTGCAAGGGTAAGGTAATGACTCCACATGTTTCTTGTGTCTCGTCATTGAAAGCTTTGATAATCATGTCAGTTTTCTTCATTTCATCACTTCTAAAGCCAAATATTTGGTAGAAGTCAAAAGTGCAAATGTTTAGAGATGAACCATTATCGATCAAGACTCTTTTAACAGCTACATCTCCAATTAGAGCAGTAATATATAAGGGATTATCCTTATGTAAACTATGTTGTGGTATATATTTATCCCGAAAGTCAATACAATCAACTTCTCGAGTGATGATAGTATTGGACATGGCTTCGGGTTGAATATTTTGAGGTACCATCATTTGGCTTAATGTAAGCATTAACTCATCCCTATGGGTAGGAGATCTTAACAAGTCCAAAAGGTAAATTTTGGTTGTAGTATTGGATAATTGTTCATTAATATTGTAAGGAGGTTTTTGTTGAACAGTAGACATATGATTCCCTTTATTGGGATTTTTAAAAATAAATGGAGCTGATCCATCATTCTGAGTTTGATCTTGTTGAGAGTTTTGAGCCTGTTTTCTGGTAACAACTCCGATGGTACCCACAATGTTATATTGAAGACGCTAAACTGGTCTTGGTTGAGCGTTTATGGCTTGTTCATTAGGAAGGAACTGATTAGAAGAGGGTCGAGTAGTAACTCTTCTAGGAAATGGTTCTTCTGGAACCATAGCATATGTGATGGGTTGAATAGGATCTGATTCATTTTCAGAACTATTCAATTGGTTTGAGGTGATGTCTACTTCACTTTCAGTATCTGATTCTACATCACTAGGATCAAGAGTTTGAATATTATGTAAGGGTCTGGTCGTGACCATGGATAAGGTTGTGCCAAATATTTGAGGATCCTGAATAGATAATTGTCCGCTAATAGTCCCTACATATCGGGTAGGAGGAGGAACATTATGATGTTCGATTTGATTGGCCACTTCTTTACCATGTTTTGGTAAAGGATGTTGAAATATATCCAATGATTGATTAGCATTTTGATTTTGATTTTGGGGAATGGTCTTTTGAGCGTTATTAGGAGCATTTTGTTTAGGTTGGAAGGCTTGCACCTCCATTTCATTATTATCAATCAGATATTGTATTTTATGTTTCAATATTTTGCAAGAGTTTGTAGCATGTCCAAGTCCTCTATGAAATTCACAATGTAAATCAGCTCTATATCCAGGTATAGTTGGATCAGGTTCCCGGATAGCTGGTAATTAAATCAAGCCTCGTGCTAATAATTGTGGAAGAATGGTTGATAAAGGTTGATTCAATCTAGTAAATTCTCGAGGAGGTTTATCAAGATGTTTTAATATAAATTTTTTTGTTTTCTTCGTTGTATTGATATTAGCAATGTTTCTACTATCAGTGACTCCGTCACCTACAACTTGTTTGTTTTTATACTGATTTCTAGATGTTTTCTCATCATCTTTCTTTTTGAGCTGACCTCTTCTAATGAGAGCATCTTCTACCCTTCGAGCTAAGTCTATAGCTTGATTGAAGGTGGTTAAGGTAGCATTTGATAACTCATAAGATATTTGTTCTTGTAGAGTATTAATAAAAATGTCCAACATTTCCCTATAAGGTAGCACAAAGTGCAATTTTCCTATCAATTGCCTCCATCTAGCTAAGAAATCAGCAAAACATTCATCTTTGTCTTGTTTTAAGTTGTACAAATATTTAATGGTGACATGCCTCTCGATGTAGGCACTAAATTGATGGACAAAAGATTCAGTTGTTTCTTCAAAATTTCTCAAAGAATGAGTGGGTAATTGATAGTACTACTCTAATGCCATTCCTCCTAAGATTTTCGGGAACATTTTTAGTAATAGCAAGTCATCATGTGATATATCATGACATACTATCCTAAACATGCGAAGATGCTCTATGGGATCTTTAGTTCCTTTATATATAGACAGGACGGGCATGGGGAAGTGTTTATGGTATGGTTGTGCTACAACTATGGGATCCAGAGGTTGACTACATATCTCTCAATAATTGTACGAGGGATGGTAGGGATCTATCTGGTCCATGCACGAAGCTAACTGTTTCACCATGGCTTCCAGATTATTGGTTTGCCCACCATATTGGTTCGGTAGGGCATTAATATGGGATTTGTGAGCATATGATGGAGGGACATGGAGATTAGATGCTATATTTATATTGTGTAAATTGTTGGTAGGAATGGTGTTATGAAGAAAATTTGAAGTTGTATTATGTTGTATGCTCGATTGTTGAAAATTGGTGTTTGGCTTCATTTTAGGTTTTTGTCTACTTGAAGCATATTGATCAATAGTTTGGCAAAGTAAAGCAGTGAAGGAAGGTTTCTTTTGTGTGGGAATGATTTTAGGCTCAATAACAGGTTCCTTAGGGGGTTGGGTAACCTGTTGTTTTGGCATGTTCTAAATCATAGTGACCATATCTCTATTGGATGGTCCAGGTTTATCACTTTCTTGATCAATGAAAGACAAGGGATTAGTGTGTATGTCAAACATATGTTCCATGGCTGCTTGAATGTCACTAATTTGTCCTTTATCAATACGAACTGCCATATTAAGAGCACCAATGTTATTATTGAAAAATTTCCAGAAATGATCTAAGTTATCAAAAGCAATAGTTCCATCTGGAGCTATTCTAGAGGATGAGGATCCTTCCTCTTTAATATTTTCTTGTTGTTCATTTTATTCAGCCAGGTCATCTTCTAGCTGATCTAGAGTTTCTCCTTTCGAAATTGATTCCTCTGGAAGGACATTTGGGTTTTTTGTTTTGTCTCCTAACCAATCTTCTTCTTCTTGTTCAGTTTGTTTACCATTCCTAAGTTTAGGCATTGTGCTTAAATTTAGATTTCAAAAAATATATATATACTTATATATATATATGTGCAACAAGCTTAAGAGGTATATATTTTAATTATATACCTACTATAGTATTTGAAATAAAATGTTTTTGGTTTTTGTTATGTTTTGGTTTTTCTTGTTTTTGTAAAAATATTATAAAGATAACAAACAACACACTAAATGCAAGAAATAATAATAATGAAATCAGATCTAGTTTTCTATAAACAATTTATAAATATCATTAATGGGCTCAAGTTCTTCAGGAGTCATGAAGTGTTCTTCTTCAAATTGAAAATTTTCTTTCAAGAATTTGACAAAAAGTGCTATAGTGATATTATCTGTCTCAGATTTTGGTTGGTAGAAATCAAGTTTGTGGCAATACTCTCGATATAACATAGCCCTAGGAACTCTATTCCATATTTCCCTATCCGTAAGAATGACCTATTGATCTTCTACATGACCTAGGAATTGGTGTATAACAGCTGCGTTCTCAAGGTATTCCTCGAAGGTGAACAATTCTGAAGACACAAGAGCTCTCCTATAAGCTAACCACCTATGGCAGGATCTCTGAAGTTCATGATAACCAATGAGTTGATGAGGATCCAGGATCCTATCTAGGGAAAACCTCTTGATTTGTCTAAGTTTGGTTGATTTAGATGAAATGATACCTAGCCTCCTATCAAGTTATTTCCACAAAAATTGGTTTCTATCTGTTTTAGGCACACTAAGCACATAATTAACTTCTATGGCTGCTAATTGGTTTGCAACATTTATAGTAACAGATAATATTTTCTTAGGAGCTACCATATAGATATGATAAGCAACTTAGTATTTTTCTAATGATTTGAAATGCATCTATATTTTTGTTTTGTTTTTCAAAAGGTTTTAGTTTCACGTCGGGTTCACCAAAATGTCACTCCAATTTTTTTGCATCCTCACCTTTAGGCTAAAGAATCCACACCCGGAAGGAGGATGGGAAAAGGATGGGACGGTACCTCAGACTGAGAGGTCCTTTGAAGGTCCCACCTCTCGAGGGAGGGGTATTAAGGTGATTTTTCGACGGATGGTGGGGTTCACCAGGAAACGTTTAGTGGCAGTTTCCATGCCTAGGTTAGGAATGAGTTTAATGTGTTCAATTTTAGCTTTAAAAATCCAAGTCCTAGGTTTGGCTAGATGAATCTAAGTTATTCTATATGAAAAATACAAATTAAATGAATACATAAAACAAGTTTGAACATAAAATAGAGAGAATAAGCTAGATTAAAGAGACATACCTGATCCGGATGTCTGATGGAGGTTCTAATTTTTGAAGCAGTCAAGATCGTCTAGAATTTTATAGGATCATCTATGATCTGACAGGATCGTATGAGATCTAACAAATTCGTCAGAGACCTGCAATCAGAGAAGCAGATACAAAATACAAAAAATGCAACAATACAAACAGAGGGCAATGATGTAGAATGACAACAACAATATTAGACGGATAATTATAAAAAAAATATGAGTGTATTTCAATGAATTATTAACAAACTATGATTTTATCATGCATTAAAACTATATGGGTGAACTCCAAAATGCAGAGTAATAAGGAATAACCATAGAATTAACTAAATGCAGAATAATGCAACAAAAAAAAGTGGAGAAAATGCAAACTCTGGGCACTGATTGCCCCCAATGTTGACAGTCGAAATCATCTCAGATTGGTACGAAATCGTCTCGAATTGGACAGTATCATCTGCGATGATCTGAGCTTGCTTCGGCTAAAGAATAACAAAAGTTCCTGCAAGAGAACTTGAGAAGGGACAAAGGCGAACAATAGTCTAGAATATACTAATGCATGTGAAACTTGAAGTGTAGAAAAATTTAGCCAGGGGAATGTCAAGGGGAGGGCCTAAGATTAAATAGGCATAGGAAAGAGGTTGGGAGGTTGGAGATCATACCATTTTGGGAGATCTCCAATGGGGGGAGACTCTAACGGTGCAGACGCGTCTCTGCCCGAGTTAGAGAAGTTGTTGAAACAGAAGCTAATTATGAAAAATTAGTTTTGGGATGAAATCGTCTGGATGTTCTGCTCCAGACGAAATTGTATGATCTGAGGTGATATCATCTGATCAGAGACGATATCGTCCAACGGACGAAACAAACTCTAAAAATGGCACAAAAAATGAGGAAATGGGTAGCAGGCTGTTTGGGAGCGGTTTTGGGGTTGAAATTTGAATTTGAATTATTACTAAAGTAATTTTAATTATTTACTAAGTTTTACTGCACCAATTTTAGGGTGCTACAATATTATTCTAGAATGATGGAGTAATATTTTGTAGTATCTAGTTATTGCATGTACTTATTTATGTTTGTTGTTGATGATTAATGCATTACTATTAAATATGGAATGGAACCAACACTGGTGTGAACCTTAGGAATTATCTATGATGAGGATGATACAAAGAGGGACATCTTAAAGTTTGTTGCATAATTTTTGGATACTGCCATTGGATAGAACTCTCTCAAACCCTAATGATATAACTTACATGTTGGTAGGGATGGAGTAATTTCCATGTTAGAATGCTGCAAAACTTGTCTAAGATAGATTGGTTTTTAATATTATCCAATTTTGCACCCTATTGCACTTTTGTGTTGTACAAATCGTACATCAGACATGTTATAAATCGTGCAATAAAAACTTACCCGATTTGGAAGTTTATGCGATAAAGGAAAACTTACCTGATTTGGTGATATTTGTAAATCAAACAATTTAGTTATAAAACTATGTACAACAACTTGCAAAACTGAATCTCAAGGATTAGCTATGTGTAAAATAATATAAGCCTTGTCAATGTATGATTTGGGATCGTACAGTGGTACAATTTAGGATCCGTACAAGTTGTTTTGTTATCGCATATTGATAGTTGTGAAGAGTGTGTGACTATACAATTTGGTTCTTTTATTGAGAGTAGTAAATTTATCATTCTAAGTATTTGAGGACCACCTCCCCATTGGTAATATTGCACACCTATGCTACATTAATTTCTTCATTTGTGCAAGAAATAGGCTTCTGAAGTGGCTGTTGAAGCTGGAGTGGTCCATCGTAGGATACACAAGCCCACTCACCACTTGGTTGTAGTAGAGAATACTGAAGACACCACAAAAATTCGTATTTGGTGAAAATGGAAATTTCCTCATTTTTTCCCATTGTAATCTGAGAAAAAGCATGTTGTAATCATACCCTTGCAGATTCAAGGAAAATGTGTTGTAAACGAAGATTAAGACTCCATTCAAAATCAATACAAATAAATCATTTTCATTGCAATTCCTTTTTTTTTTATTTCATTATTTGGTGTTGTCTTATTTTCTTACAATAGCTTTTAAATACATTTGAATAATGATTTAACACATTAAATCCTATTGTCAAATAGCATAATACCCTAGACCCTACAATCAACACCTACTCATTACCCAAAGTAAGTATGGTTCATAACAAAGATCATAAGAGTTCCCACATCATAGGAAAGTAAAATGATTCCTTCACTTCTTGAATATCTTTATAATTAATGTAAATCCATAAGCATTCATTGCTTAGCTTAACATTTCAATAATATAACCATCATCTAATCTAGCTTAACATTTCAATAATATAACCATCACATAATTTTATGAATATTTCAATAAAATAATCATCACATAAACTATCTATAACAATAACTCTTAAGAAAAGTACATACATGGAAAGAAAATCCATAAATAACCATTCAAAAAAATATTTACCTTAGGAAAATTCCCGGAGGGAAAACCCAGCTTTGCATGCAATGATCTTTATTATTTCCAAAAAGGTAGTTATATCCTTACATAATCTAGAGGCCATTTCAATATACCTTTAAATATACACCAAGGGTATTCCATAACCCTTATAATTTTACATTATGAAATATCCAAAATAAACACATGAGTCATTGTCTTCATATGTGAGCAACAGGTGGTCTCTCTAGAGGATTTTGTGCATGCACAACCATATGTTATCCTCTAGCAATTTTATTATGCTAACATAACTCCAAAATGATTCCCTCCTTTAATACCAATGAATATTCCTTCCTCCATTTCTTTGTTATTACATAATTTTAATAGAGAAACCTATCTTTCCATCCAAGAAATTCCATCTTATTGAAGCTAAAATAATCAATTTTTTACATAGAAACAACACGATATTTGTAGTATGAACAATTAATCACAATACAACCATAGTTTCCTTTGAATTATTTTGATAATTAACCTTGATATTATACCAAATCAATCACTGCACTATTTAGATCCCTAATTCCATAAATATCATGATTAATCTAGAAGTAAACTATTCCATACATATTTCCAAATATTTTGTTCACTAAATCATACAAGGTCCTATTTCAAATAACCCCAAACATCTAAAAAAAAGGTATTCGAGTTTCATACCTCTCAGAATGAAAGTCTATAATAAAAGCATTAATGCTGTAGTAACTACCTATATATACATATATATTTAAAACTAGTTAATATCCTTAGGCAATCAACATGGATGATCAAACAAAATTGACACAAAGTAATCTATCTCTTTCTATTCCTCTTCCAAGATAAGATACGTATATCCATAGAAAATCCTTTTCTCAGCTTCCCATTAACAATGATATTTTTTTTTGGCATCTTTACTTTATTCCCTAATGACAGAGTCATGCAACAATGGTTTTCCATTCCACTCAATGTTAACAAAAGCTCAAAATGTAAAGCTTGAATCTGTTCACTCCACACGACAAAAAGTTTCAATATTACTTTAAATATAATAATAATAATGTCTTATGGAGGGAGCATCATACATAAATTAAAACCATACTAACATATATATATATATATATATATGTATATATATATATACAATGCTACACTCAAAATCTATATATACACAAGTTAATTAAATCTTCTGAGCTCATTCTCACCACTATAATGTCTAGAAGCTATATAAGTCATTGCTATAAAGGACAACAAATTATTCAACTAATTCAATGTTGTTGAGCTAAACCTGTAGTACCAAAATGTATCTACAATTCTCCAATATTGTATTTCCATTGATATTACCTTGGTAATATTGACTGAACTAATGTCCCACAATCCTCTTTAATCTTGCAATAGCTACTCAACAAAATGTTTGACTACATGCACCATGGACTACCTTTTTTGGTAATCATCGATAGCCTAACTAGAGTTTAATTAAGTTCCAAACTTAAACATAGGCATACGCAAGTGAGTGACTAGTCCATTGCATATATCCAACTAGTGATTACTCAAGCACATAAGTTTATAATTATATCAGGCAAACCAAAAATAGTGATGGAGAGTTTAATATCTAGAAGAATGGCTCAACTAAATGAGATTTTCTTCTGGCATTATAAAAAAAATAACCAGGTCCTCAAGAAAATGACCATAAGGAAATACAAGGATATTTCGTTGTTAAAGTAGAACCTATCTATGAAAACATGAGGTTGAATAAATGACTCTTCCCACCAAGATATCCAACTTCTTCACTCCCTTATCACACAATTTTTTTTTTTAGCATCATCTCTCTCCTTTTCGGTGCCAAATATTTTATTTTTATTTTTTTTCATGTTTGATATTTTCTTCAAAGTAATGAGGAGGTCCTTACTTCATTCCACTATTGAGTGTGATGAAATCCAAAGCTAACACTCACTTCAATCCTTTATGGATGAGTAAACACCCCATTACTTCTAATTTACCGGTTGGATTAAGCTTTAAAACAAGTGATAGTGCAGTCACTTCCACAAGGTCTTTTTTTATCTGATAACATCCAATTCCTTTAGGTAACTACACATCCAAATAAAATTAGCATGGATCATCAAGTATCATCTAATAATGTAATTTCACTCCTGTAAATTCATGATATTCCATAAATAATTATAGGATAGTCATTCTTGTTGTCCACCAAATTAGTAGAAAGGATATTACATCCTTTTTTTTCTAATAACATCCCATTCTTGTGACTTTATCTTTCTCTTAACCTTGAGAAGAACCTGTTCCTATAAAATTACAATACCATTAGCATCAACATATTCTTTAATGAAAAGTATGTTTTACATCAAACAATAGAAAATAGATAATCATTTTATACACCATATCTCCCATAAAAGAATACATTCATGTAGAACTAAACGTGCTAATTCAACCATTTTGCCAACAAAATCCATCATTTCTCTTCATGGAACAAAAGTTTGTCTAAACTAATCATGGAACAATCAATATTTCTATCAACAACATAATATATCAATATCAAAATCCAAATAAAAAGTCTACCAAGGGAGGTTCATGACCCTCCTTAAGCTTAACACAGTCCTCTATGTTTCATAATAGTTTAAACATAAAATAATATTTACATTTTATTCAAATAGAAATGGAAAATATTTTTGCATATCTACTACTTTCTTCCAAGTAGCATTTATCTAAGAGTAATGGTCCCATTGGACATTGCATTGCTCCAAGGTCCATTTCCTCATTGATTTAGAATGGAACTCAAGGATATTTATTGGTCAAACCTCTATAGCCTTTGGATAGGCCATCTGTAGTTTAAAAAAGTCCCACACATGATCAAGGTTAGCTATATATTTTCTAAGAAATAAAATGTGAAAGATGTCATGAATCTTCAATAGACTGGGTGGTAAGGTAAGTCATTATGCCACAAGACTGATTTTCTCTATAATTTCAAAGGGTCCAACAAAAATTGGATCAAGTTTTGTGGACTTAATAACACTCTTCTTTGGTCTCACTCTTAGAAACACTTTGTCACCCACAACAAACTCTCTTGGTGACCTCATAAGATCAAAATAAATTTTCTAATGATATACAACTTCTTTAAGTATTTCTCTGATCATCCTCAATTTTTGTTCCATTTCCTTGACCATATATGGTCCAAGTAAAACCATGTCCTTTGGATTATCCCAAGATAATGGTGTCCTACAAATCCTACCATATAGAAATTTACAATGTGCCATTCCTAGGGTTGAATAATTACCATTATTGTAGGAAACTTCTACCAAGTGTATGTAATATTTCCATTGGATTTTTTTGATCCATACGATACATGCGAAGCATGTCCTCCAACACATGATTCACCTTTTTGGTTTGCCCATTAGTTTTGTTAGTCTTACAATGACACTGAGAGGGGGGGTGAATCAGTGTAGCTCTTTTAATCTTGAATTTTTAGCTCTTAAAACAGAAGCAATTAAAACTTATAACAAGATACAACAAGAATAACAGAAGAGCATCACACAACACAAGATTTAACGAGGTTCACCAATGTGGCTACTCCTCAAGAATGACTGCTTGGACTACCATCCAAATCCAGCCTTTGCAAAGCAACAACTTTTACAAACAGTTTACCAAACACCCACTGGAAGGAGCACCAACCCCCGATTTATCCGTACCAACAGAAAGGAGCACCAACCCCCGATTTGCCAGCACCAACTGGAAGGAGCACCAACCCCTTATGCCAAGCACCAACTTGGACTTCAATTCTGAAACTAGAAGAATGATAGTAAGATACCTTTGCTTTTACAAGACCCTGACTGGTCTGCTTCACTTTTTCATCCTCTACGCACTCTGCTCTCTCTGCGCTATCACTTCGCACAATCTGCTGCTTAACTGTCGAACGATCATCTTCTCCCCTTTGTGCACTCTGCTTCCTTTGCGATCTTCGCACTTAGAATGATTCGATGACTTGCACTCTGCGCTCTACGACCAAACTTCGCACACATCAACTCGCATTCAACAAAGTGTTCGACACTCTTAACTTCTCCAAACAGTCCTCCTTTTATAAAAATATTTTCATGATGAAAAATCTAATCTTAGTCAGTTGTATCCCTAATATTCATCGGTTGCAAACCCTAATCTTCGTCGGTTGCAAACCCTAATCTTCATTGGCTTACATCGGTCTTCGTCGGCTTCAACTGCCCCTGTAACTCTTCTATTGTTGTTGCCACGAAAACACATGTCATGATATCGCTACACTTTCACCTCCGTACGCTTTCTCTTAGCTTTGGCCCATGAGAATACAACATGTAGCGATATCGCTACACTTTTTCTTTCGTACTCTTTCTCTTAGCTTTTGTCTGCAAAAATACATGTCACGAAATCGTGACACCTTTTTCTCTCTACTCTTTCTCTTCGCTTTGGACCGCAAAAATGAAACATGTCGTGAAATCGTGACACCTTTTTCTCTCTCCTCTTTCTCTTCACTTTGGACCACAAAAATGAAACATGTCACAAAATCGTGACACCTTTTTCTCTCCTCTTTCTCTTCGCTTTGGACCGTGAAAATGAAACATGTCATGAAATCATGACATCTTTTTCTCTCTCCTTCTTTAGTCGTGAAAATGCGACATGTCATGATATCGTGACACTTTTTCTCCTTAGCGCTTTTTCTTGCCTTCGGGTCACGAAAACCCGACATGTCACGATATCGTGACACTTTTTCTCCTTGGACTCTCTCTCCTGCACATGTCGTGAAATCATGACACTTTTTCTCCTACTCTCTCCTCATATGTCGCGAAATCGTGACACTTTTTCTCCGTACAACTCTCTCCTTGCAATATGTCATGAAATCGTGACACTTTTTCTCCGTACAACCTCTCCTTGCAATATGTCACGAAATCGCGACACTTTTTCTCCGTACAACCTTCCTTGCAATATGTCATGAAATCGTGACACTTTTTCTCCGTACAACCTTCCTTGCAATATGTCCGAAATCCATTTTTTTTATTAATGTCATAAATCCACACTTTTTCGTCCGTACAACCTTCCTTGCAATATGTCGCAAAATCGTGACACTTTTTTCTACACCTTCCTTGCAATATGTCACAAATCGCGACACTTTTTCGTCCGTACAACCTTCCTTGCAATATGTCACGAAATCGTGACACTTTTTCTACTTGCCTTTCTCTCTTCCAACATGTCGTGAAATCGTGACAGTTTTGCTTGCTTCTCAACATGTCGCGATATCGCGACAGTTTTTCTTTCTTGCCAACATGTCGCGATATCGCGACAGTTTTTCTTTCTTGCCAACATGTCGCGATATCGCGACAGTTTTTCTTTCTTCTTCTCTCTCTTCCAACATGTCATGAAATCGTGACAATTTTTCTTGCCTGCTGTATATGTCGCGATATCGTGACACTTTTCTTACTTGTATTTTTCTTTGATCTTTTGCAAGTGGTCCACTTCGGTCTTCTTGGAAAATCACTGTACATACTCTGAGTAACCTTTGAACTCCTGTCTTCTGCATCTGACTAGCCTTTGAACTTCCTGTCCACTGCATCAACAGATCTATCTGACTGTGTTGACAACAATGACAATACTCTCGTTGCACCTTGCTCAACAATCTCCCCCTTTGGAATTGTTGGCAACACATGTGCAATTTCTCGTAATTCTTCTCCCCCTTTGACAATAATACCAAAGGGCTGCTGCAGACTCCCCCTGAGTCCATGCACAACATTCTCAGGCACACTTTATTACAGTTAGCACAGATCATGAACATGAGCAAACAAGATAATCAAATACTAAAATGCTCCCCCTGAGAATGTGATCCCTGTAGCTAGTCAATTTTTGGGAAGTGTGACCACTCCCAATTTGTTTTGAAGGTACTCAAACACTTCCTTGGGCAATGGTTTTGTGAAGATGTCTGCTACTTGCTCTGTAGTTGGAACAAAATCCAACTTAACCTCACCTTCTGCAACTTTCTCCTTCAAAAAGTGATACTGATGGCAATGTGCTTTGTGCGTGAATGCATAACCAGATTCTTGGAGATGTTAATGGCACTGGTGTTATCACACTTAATTGATATTGGCTCACTGAAGCTAATACCAAGATCTTTTAAGGTTTGTTTCATCCATAATACCTGTGTACAACATGTTGTCGCTGCAATATATTCTGCCTCTGCTGTCGATAAAGAAACTGACTCTTGTTTCTTACTGTGCCACGTGACTAATCTGTCTCCAAGATAGAATGCACCTCCACCGGTACTCTTTCTGTCATCTACACATCCTGCCCAATCGGCATCTGAATACGAAATAAGGGTGAAGTCTTTACCTTTCGGATACCATAACCCATATTCCATAGTACCCTTGAGATACCGAAGAATCCTTTTCACCGTTGTCACATGAGTCTCCTTGGGATTAGCTTGAAATCGTGCTACCATGCATACTGCCTGTAAAATATCTGGTCTGGTAGCTATCAGGTACAGTAAACTTCCAATCATGGATCTGTACATGGTTTGATCAACAGGTGGAGATTTGTCATCCTTGCTCAACTTATAGCCTATCGTCATGGGAGTGCTAACTGGCTTACAGTCCTCCATTGTGAACCTTTTTAGCATCTCTTTTACATATTTAACTTGAGAAATAAATATGCCCTTCTTACTTTGATTAACTTGCAATCCGAGGAAATATGACAGTTCTCCAATCATTGACATTTCAAATTCTTTCTGCATCTTATTTGCTAAGTCCTTGCATGACTCATCTTTGTTGCTGCCAAATATGATATCATCTACATAGACAACAAGAACAATAAGATGCCCATTTTCTATTTTGACATACAGATTACTATCCACCATACCTTTCTTGAACCTTTGTTGAGTGAGATAGTTGTCTAGTCTTGCATACCATGCTCGGGGTGCCTGTTTTAAGCCATATAAAGCTTTCTTCAACTTACAAACAAAGTTGGGATTATCACCAAGTTGGAACCCATCAGGTTGCTCAATATAAACCTCTTCTTCAAGTTTCCCATTCAAAAAAGCTGATTTCACATCCATTTGATAAACTTTGAAATTCTTGTAGACTGCTAAAGCCAGAAACATTCTGATTGCCTCTAGTCTAGCTACTGGTGCAAACGTTTCCTCAAAGTCAATGCCTTCTACTTGTGCATACCCCTTACATACCAATCTTGCTTTATTTCTGACTACCTGTCCATCTTCATTCAATTTGTTATGAAAGATCCATTTAGTCCCGATTATATTTTTGTTCGTAGGTCTAGGTACTAATTCCCAAGTATTGTTTTTCTCGATCTGGTCTAATTCTTCATTTATTGCCTTCATCCAACCTTCATCTTTGCTTGCTTCAACAACATTCTTGGGCTCAATGCTGGATAATAGAGAGTAGTTACTTGCTACTTTTCTTCTTGTTTGAACACCAACTTTGGGGTCTCCAATAATTTGATCTCTAGGATGATTTTTATGCCAGCTACCTATTTTGAATTTCTTATTCTCTTTTGCTTTTGAATCACAACTTACATCATCTGAGTCAATTTTTTGTATCTTTTCAATTTCATTTTCCTCATCTCCTTCAATAACCTCTTCATAGATTGGGTAGTTTGTTTCATAGCTAATTACTCATTCTTTACCTTCATCAAACTTAACATCAGCACTGTCCACAATTTTCTTTAGCCTTTTGTTGTAGCATTTGTAAGCTTTGCTTCTAGATGAATAACCAACAAAAATACCTTCATCTGCTCTATCTTCAAACTTACCAAGATTATCTTCAGTTCTTTTGATATAGCACTTGCTTGCCAAACACTCTGAGGTATTTTGTTGTTGCCCTTTTACCGAACCACAATTCATAAGGAGTTTTGCTTTCATGTGTTCTCAGCATGTACCTATTTTGGATATACACCGCAGTATGGACTGCTTCTTTCCAAAATCTATCTACTACTCTGCTTTTAGCCAACATAGTTCGTGCCATTTCTTGCATAGTTTTGTTCTTTCTTTCTACCACTCCATTTTGCTGAGGTGTCTTGGCTATTGAGAACTGTCTCCTAATACCGTATTTTTCACAGTATTCTGCAAACTCCTCTGAAATGAATTCTCCTCCTCCTGTCTGATCTTAAACATTTGATCCTCTTTCCTATTTCATTCTCAACCTGATTTTTGAAAATCTTGAACATATCAAAAGCTTCTGATTTATGCTTCAAGAAGAATATCCATGTCATTCTGGAATAGTCATCAATGCACAACATAAAATATTTGTCACCATTTATGCTTTGTGTTCTCATGGGTCCACATAAATCGGTGTGTATTAGTTCCAAAGGTTTGCTTGTGTAGTATTCTTTTGTTTTGAATGTGACTCTAGTTTGTTTCCCCTTTTGGCATGAAGCACAAATGTTGTTTGCAGGTTTGTTGATGGTGGGAATATCTCTCACTGCCCTTTTTGAGGTGATTTTTACTAGATTATCAAAACTGATATGCCCGAGTCTCTTGTGCCACAACCAGTTTTCTTCTTCCTGTCCAATAAAACAAGCTCCTTCTGAAGTCTCTGAGAGCGTGTACAGGTTTCCAGATGTCCTTGATCCAGTTGCTATTAATTTTCCACTATTTGTTTTTCTGACTTCACAACCCTGCTTCTTAAAAACTACTTCATGACCTTTATCACAAATCTGACTTACGCTCAACAAGTTATGTTTCAAACCATCCACAAACAAGACTTCTTCTGACTTAATCTTTCCATCAATAATTTTAACTGAACCTTTGCCAACTATCTTAGCTCCATCATTATTACCAAACTTTACTGAACCACCTTCATATTTTTGTAACTTCTCAAATTTTTGTTTGTTACCTGTCATATGACTGGAGCATCCACTATCAAGTATCCATGGTACATGTTTATTCTATGCTTTAAATGTTGTCTGTACTATTAAGGATTCCTTTTCTTCCTTAAGTTGCTCTTTTTCTTTCCACTCCGTTTTGATGGAAGTTTTGGGCTCTTGTTTTGCCTTTCCCTTATCAACAACATGTGCATGTTTTACGAGAAGTTTTCTATTTTGTCTCACCCTATTTGGTTGAAATTTTCTTCCCTGAAACTGATTTGAAGCAAAAGTACTTCTACAGTTTCTTGCAATGTGCCCAAAATTATGACAGTTATAACATTCTACTGTATAATTCATCAGAGGAGAAAAAGCATTTCTATTGGTGAAATTCCTTGGTCTAACATTATATTTGCAGTCTAAAATTTTATGTCCATAGCCATTGCATTTAAAATAGAAACCAGAAAAGGGATAATTGAACCTGGGTGATGGTCTTTGCCATGTTGTCGTAGGAGCCATAGGTCTTCTTCTTCTTTGATGTGTGACATTGGTGAATCCATCATTGTCAGTTCTCCTTTCGTGCCTGGCATTATTGCTTTCTTTTGCATGAGACATTTTTCCTTGATCAACCTATTTCTTATCTTCATTCTTTATGGATTCTACATTTCTGGCCTTTGATCCATTTGATGATTCTCCTTCGATGAAACCCAGACCAAACTTGATGCCTGTAGGCCTTTGGTCATTTATGATCTTATCCAGCTTCATAGCACTTTCTTCACGTTTGTGATAGCAACTAATTTTCTTATTCATCTCTTCTAGCTGCATTCTCAAACCAACAATCTCTTCTTCTAGCTTGCTGCAATAGTCTATTTTCATGGTTATTTGAACTTCGAGATCTTCAAAGATTTTCTTGGATTCTTCTATCTGTACTTTCAAACTGATTATGATTTCATTTGCATCCACAAGCTTTCTTGAAAGTTTCTTATTATTTTTCTTTTCTATCTCCCACTCTTCAAGTGCAGAGATCAACTCACCTTCTAGATCTACTTCAGCCTCAGGGTTTTCATCACATACTTCAGAGATCACTCCTTTTTTTGATTTTGCTTCTTCAAATGCCATGAAAAGAGCTTCACCTTTTTCTTCTTCAGACTCTTCTTCGGAGCTGTCTTCTGATGAACTGACATTCTTGGAGATGAAACTTCTCTTCTTGAAGTTGCCTTTCCTAAAATTCATTTTCTTCCAGTCACTTCTTTCATGGTGCGATCCTTCATCATTTTTGTTCTGCTCTTTAAGTGGACATTTAGTTGCAAAATGCCCGATGCCTCCACAGTTGAAACATTTAAATGGTAGCTTCCCTCTGTATTTTCCTTTTCCCTTTTTTAGCTTTCTAACAAAGTTTGCTTCCATTTCATCTGATGTCCCTTCTTCCTCGGACTCTTGTTTAGTGTTTTTATTTTTAAGGGCTTTAAAAGCCGCTTCTCTGTCTATGGGTTTAGATCTTCCTATCCTCATCTCATATGCAGTTAAAGAACCATACATCTCATCTATACTGAAATAATTTAGATTTTTAGCTTCTTCTATTGCTGAGACTTTGGAATCAAACCTTTGAGGAAGAGATCTTAGTACCTTTTTCATGACGACAGAGTCTCCAATATCCTCGTCGAGTCCTCCGATCGCATTAATGATTCCATTGACTCTCAACATATATGCCTCAATGTTTTCATCATCATTCATTTTCAATGCTTCGAACCGAGCTCGATGTGTCTGTAACTTGGCCTCCTTGATCTTATCATCTCCTTCATGAATACTCCTCAGTTTGTCCCATATCTCTTTTGTCGTATTACAGTTCATGATCTTCACTAGCTCACTATCTGCTAATCCGCACATGAGAGCATTTTTTGCTTTTGAGTTGTTTTCAAATAGTTTCTTTTCGTCAGCCTCTTTTGGAGGAGTGATGGGAATTGTGTATCCACTAACTACTGAATCCCAGATGTCGTAACCCAAAGCACAGAGATATGTCTGCATCCTGATTCTCTAGAATGCGTAATTAGATCCATCAAACAATGGTGCTTTGTTTGATGAGAAACCTTCACCACCTGCCATTGTGTTACTTCCAAGATCACCCTAGCCGGTTAAGCTTGTATAGGAACTTGGCTCTGATACCAATTGTTAGTCTTACAATGACACTGAGAGGGGGGGTGAATCAGTGTAGCTCTTTTAATCTTGAATTTTTAGCTCTTAAAATAGAAGCAATTAAAACTTATAACAAGATACAACAAGAATAACAGAAGAGCATCACACAACACAAGATTTTAACGAGGCTCACCAATGTGGCTACTCCTCAAGAATGACTGCTTGGACTACCATCCAAATCTAGCCTTTGCAAAGCAACAACTTTTACAAACAGTTTACCAGCACCCACTGGAAGGAGCACCAACCCCTGATTTATCTGTACCAACAGAAAGGAGCACCAACCCTTGATTTGCCAACACCAACTGGAAGGAGCACCAACCCCTTATGCCAAGCACCAACTTGGACTTCAATTCTGAAACTAGAAGAATGATAGTAAGATACCTTTGCTTTTACAAGACCCTGACTGGTCTGCTTCACTTTTTCATCCTCTACGCACTCTGCTCTCTCTGTGCTATCACTTCGCATAATCTGCTACTTAACTATCGAACGATCATCTTCTCCCCTTTGTGCACTCTGCTTCCTTTGTGATCTTCGCACTTAGAATGATTCGATGACTTGCACACTACGCTCTATGACCGAACTTTGCACACATCAATTCACATTCAACAAAGTGTTTGATACTCTTAACTCTTCAAACAGCCTTCCTTTTATAACAATATTTTCAAGATGAAAACTCTAATCTTAGTCGGTTGTATCCCTAATCATAATCGGTTGCAAACCCTAATCTTAGTTGGCTGCAAACCCTAATCTTCGTTGGCTTACATCGGTCTTCGTCGGCTTCAACTGCCCCTATAACTCTTCTATTGCTATTGCTATGAAAACACATGTCGCGATATCGCGACACTTTTGCCTCCATACGCTTTCTCTTAGCTTTGGCCGCGAGAATACAACATGTAGCGATATCGCTACACTTTTTCTTTCATACGCTTTCTCTTACTTTTCCAACATGTCAAATCCACACCTTTTCTCTCTCCTCTTTCTCTTCCTTTGGATCAATGACCATGTCACGAAATCGTGACACTTTCTTCTCTCTCCTCTTTCTCTTCGCTTTGGACCGAAAATGAAACATGTCACGAAATCGTGACACTTTTTCTCTCTCCTCTTTCTCTTCGCTGTCGCGAAATCGCGACATCTTTTTCTCTCTCCTTCTTTAGTCATGAAAATGCGACATGTCGCGATATCGCGACACTTTTTCTCCTTAGCGCTTTTTCTTGCCTTCGGGTCGCGAAAACCCGACATGTCGCGATATCGTGACACTTTTTCTCCTTAGCACTTTTTCTTGCCTTCGGGTCACGAAAACCCGACATGTCGCGATATCGTGACACTTTTTCTCTCGGACTCTCTCTCCTGCAACATGTCGCGAAATCGTGACACTTTTTCGTCCGTACAACCTTCCTTGCAATATGTCACAAAATCGTGACACTTTTTCGTCCGTACAACCTTCCTTGCAATATGTCGTGAAATCGTGACACTTTTTCATCCGTACAACCTTCCTTGCAATATGTCGTGAAATCGTGACACTTTTTCGTCCGTACAACCTTCCTTGCAATATGTCGCGAAATCGTGACACTTTTTCGTCCGTACAACCTTCCTTGCAATATGTCATGAAATCGTGACACTTTTTCGTCCGTACAACCTTCCTTGCAATATGTCGCAAAATCGTGACACTTTTTTCGTACAACCTTCCTTGCAATATGTCATGAAATCGCGACACTTTTTCTACTTGCCTTTCTCTCTTCCAACATGTCGCGAAATCGCGACAGTTTTGCTTGCTTCTCAACATGTCGCGATATCGCGACAGTTTTTCTTTCTTGCCAACATGTCGCGATATCGCGACAGTTTTTCTTTCTTGCCAACATGTCACGATATCACGACAGTTTTTCTTTCTTGCCAACATGTCGCAAAATTGTGATAGTTTTTCTTTCTTCTTCTCTCTCTTCCAACATGTCGTGAAATCGTGACAGTTTTTCTTGCCTGCTGTATATGTCGCGATATCGTGACACTTTTCTTACTTGTATTTTTCTTTGATCTTTTGCAAGTGGTCCACTTCGGTCTTCTTGGAAAATCACTGTACATACTCTGAGTAACCTTTGAACTCCTGTCTTCTGCATCTGACTAGCCTTTGAACTTCCTGTCCACTGCATCAACAGATCTATCTGACTGTGTTGACAACAATGAAAATACCCCTGCTGCACCTCGCTCAACAAGTTTTTGGGTGATATGCAAAACTTATGTTTAGCATAGTGCCAATGGCATGATGTAAAGTATACCAAAACTTGAATATGAATATTGAGTCTCTTTCTAAAATGATAACTTTTGAAAAACCATGAAGCATAAAAATTTCCTTGGAAATTCTACTAGTCGTAACCATAGCATCATCCTTGGTATTTTTCGGTATAAAATGGATAATGTTGGTCAGTTTGTCGATCACAACTAGGATTGCATCATGCTAGAATCTAGTTTTCAACAACATTACAATAAAATACATCAAAATTACCTACTATATCTATGCTAGTACCTCACGAGGGTGCAATAGTCTTGTAGGATGTTTATTTTTACCTTTACTTTCTGGTATACAAGACATTGGGTGAAAAATTTAGTTATGTCCCTCATCATTCCTAGATAATAGAAGGTTTTATTTATATTCTCTATTATTTTTATCCCTCCTGGGTGAGTAGAATATGGGTATTTGTGTGCTTTATTAATGATCATATTCCTTAGATCACTAGCCTCAAGAATTACTACCCTGTACTTAAAGCACAAGAAACCATCCTTGAAGCTGAAGTCCTTACTTTTCTATGGATTCCTTTCCATATTTTCCCAAATTTGATTGCAAAAAACATCCTGATATTACATATCCTTGACTTATTCCATTAAATTGACATGGATGTACGTTACAAAAACCATGTGTCTTCTCCTACTTGGTGCATTAACAACTTTGTTTTCTTTCCCTTTTATATATTCAATGCCAAAATAATAATCGACAAGAAATTCCATCCACCTTCTATGCCTAGAATTTAGAAAGGATTGAGTAAATATGTATTTCAGACTTTTATGGTCTATCCTAAACTCAAAGTGTTTTCCTAAAAAATAGTGTCACCAAATTTTGAGATCAAATACCACTGCTTCCAACTCTAGATCATGGGTTGCATAATTGACCTCATGTCATTTCAGCTTCCTTGAACCATAAGCTACCACTACTTCATCTTGTGAGAGCACTCCTCCCAAACCTTCCAATGATGCATCTATACATATAGAAAAACTACCCTGAGGATCTGGTATCTTTAGTATGGGAGATGTAGTGAGTTTTTTTTTGAGCTGATCAAAAGCTACCTCACATTTATCCATCCATTTGAACTCTTTTCCTTTCCTATGAAGGTTAGTTATTGGAGCGGTTATCTTGGCATAATCCTTAACATAAAACCTATAATATCTAGTTAAACCCATGAAACTTCATACTTCTATCATACTTTTGGATGGCAACCAACTCAATATAGCTTCTATTTTCTTATGATCCACTACAATCCCTTCTATTGACACAATGTTCCCTAAATACTACACTTTTGGCACATAAAATTTACACTTGGATAGATTTTTGTATAACTATTTCTTCCTTAGTAGTTCTAGAATAATCCTAAGGTATTGGTCATGCTCTGAATTATTCTAGTAATATATCAAAATATCATCTTAGAACACAAGAACAAATCAGTTCGAAAGCTTCCTAAATATGCTATTCATCAAGTTCATAAATATTGTTGATGAATTTGTTAGACCAAAATGAAAGATAGTATACTCATAATATCTATAATGAGTTTTAAAGGCTATCTTATGGGTATCCTCCTTATGGATCCTTAATTGGTGATATCCTGATTTAAGATCAATTTTTGAGTTTACAATTAATCCATTCGTAGGAATACATCGAAAGCATGAAATGGTGCTACATAAAGGTAACCTATAGTTGTACCACTAGGTAATATGATTTCAGTCATTGGGTAGCACTGATCTACAAAATAGGTTTATCTTGAGCCATACTCGACCTTCCACCCATGTGCCAAGATTCTAGACCTTTTTGGTATATTTTTAATTAAGATAGTGAAAAAAAAGCTATATGTGGCACCACTATCAATCACAATTCTAACTTCTGTACAAAAGATCTTACCTTTTATCAATAGTGGAGTGGCTTTTCCTTCCATATTTTAACTCCATGTTGATGCATAACTATTATGTGTTGGTTCTTTATAATCTAGTTCTTTTCCCTTTGAAATTGATCCTACTTTGAGTTGACATTTGTTGGCGTAATTATGACCACCACATTCATAACATCCTATTTTGGATCTGGGATGTGTTTTCTACTTTTGTCCATATTTTATTTTCACTGCTAATGGGGGATTGGCCTGATCCTATTATGGTGATATGTTATTCCTATTGTTGTAATTTTTGGGATTATGGTTCTTCCCTCAAGAAAATTTTCCTAAAACTTCCTTGCTTTATGGCATTCCTTATATCTCATTTGAAGAAGTTTTTGTTTGCCTATTCACTTTCCCACTTCACAAACCCTAAACTATTTATTTTTCTTAGTGGTTTTTTGTCATTCTCAGGCATCCCTTTATAGTCAAAGTAAGGCTTAAGGTATATTTTAGCTGTCTTAGGTAGATCATAGGCCATTTTAAGAGTACTAGGTTCCCTCATGTTCACTTCATGCCCTACTCTATGATCCACTCCTAAGATGAACTTATGAATTTTCATCTTCTCATTTTATGTAGGCACTTATTTTAGTAACTTGACAATTTTTTGGTAATAAAACTCCACCATCTTATTCCTTTTTCTAAGATTCGTTAATTACTCAAATTTATTGGTGTAGAAATGTTCAATGAGAAATATTTCTTTGAATGCTACTACAAATTCTTCTCATTTTAGATCAATTGTTGTTGCAATTCCTTTTTCATCACTGAACCTTTCCCACCTATCCAAGCCAACACCCTATAGGTTTAGAGTGGCATAATATGTTTGGGAGCTAGAGGAATAGTTCTTCATGTTACAAAAAATATGCATATCCTTCAACCAAGCTTTGAATTTATCACCATATTCCTCTCCATTGAACTTGGAGGATTTTAGGTGTTTCATGTCCTTGCCCAATTCTACCTCAAGTTGAATTTTAGCTTTTTGTGCCTTTGAATGGGTCTCATTCACTCGTTCTACTCTAGGATTTCTAGCTTATGAATCTTGGTTCACTATAGCCTCCAACAATTATTTTTGTGTTTCCATATATTTCCTCAATAATGCAACTATGGAAGTAATAATGCAACAATTATCTTTGTTGTTCCAACCTCTACATTTTTTTTCATGTCTACCTCATAGATGGGGTAGTACTCCCTCTCCTCTTGGGTGAAATTATCCCTGGACAAACATATGAGAGATAGTAGAAAAAAATTCATAATCTCATCGTTGAATTGTTTCTCCTATTGGTAACTATATTCCTAGTTACCCTAGCAAGACAATCAAGGTCTACTTTTAATGAATACATTATTATTATAGGTATAGTATTTTCATGGTGTACATATTGTTACACTCTATCTATTCTTACACAAGGAAACTTGTATCCCAAAGAACCAAGTGCTTTGATACCAAAAGTCACAACCCAAATTCCTACAACCTATTTTTTTACATATATAACCTAATAATAAAGGAGCTTAGATTAGGAATAAGATACCATACAATACCTTATCTACAATACCTCTTCAAACCACCTAGTTTATCACTTAGTTCTATTATTTGAGGTACACTCATCCCTCCATCTTACACACATCTATCTATATAAGTGCATTAGGTGCTAATTCTTGACATGCAAGTCATCCTTCTTGTTATATTCCAATGAGCTATCTTGAATTTTTTTATTCATTGAAAAGAGCCTACAAATTACCACACTCTATCTAAGTCCATCTAGGTAGGTATTAAGCATATATATATTTGACTATTTTTCTCACCTCTTTGATGAGGTAGCCAATATATTTAGCCTCTATCATTTATTACCTATGAGATATCATTTATAAAGTCCAAATTATTCATTTGTATCAAAGTATTTACAACAACACAAAATGGTTGACTCCTATCAATTATTAGCGTCTTATTTTCTCTATTCCCATAAAGACCTATAGACACCAAAACCTAGGCACTCACAAAACACCATTTGCATACCACCACACAAATTTGCATAATAAAATATGTATGCCTAAGTCCAAACTTAGACATATAAAATCCTGCACATAATTACCTTTTTCTAGATTTTTATTAAATCTAGAAAATCCACCTAGGATACCCTGTCTCCCCATGGGACATGTGTCCTAGTCACCACTACCCATCACCATGCCACATCTCACACACTCATGTCACCCTTATCCCTTCACATGAGATATCCTCCACATTTCATTCTAGTTGCACTCACTCATCCTTCACATTGCACTCCACTTGCACTCACTCATCCTCCATATTTCACTACACTTGCACTCACTCATCAAGCCACATCACCCTAATTTCACTCACTCATTCTCCACATTGCACTCCACTTGCACTCACTCATCCTCCACATTGCACTCCACTTGCACTCACCCATTAGCCACATCACCCGAGTTAAGTGAGGCACTCTAAGTGACTCACTCTAACTCCCCCTTCCACATGGTAGCCCTAGCTTACCACCTATCCTTTCCTCCAAAGCCCTGAAATTGCCTATAAAATAAGCATCATCCCATAAAACAAAGCAGGTCAAGAATACACACCATAAAGCTACCATAATCACATCAAGAGCTTGCATGCATCCCAAGGAGATCCGAAATTCAATGCCTTGAAGTGAATTTTTGAAATATTCCACTACTCAGCCTCAACCACCAGATCTACAGTTACATAGTTACAACCACTCAGTCTATAGTTACCTAACTTCCCCATTGATGCAGGAGCATCCAGTGGAAGCAGAGCAACCTTACATCAGAGAGAAAATTCTAAGTGTTCCACCTTGGTGTCATGATATCGCGATAGAAAAAGTGTCGTGATATCACGACATGTCGCATTATCACGACTCAGGAAGGAGAGAGAAAGGCAAGGAGGAAAATGTCACGATATCGCGACATGTCGCGTTATCACGACTAAAAGAAGAAAGCGAAGAAATGGACAAAAAATGTTGTGATATCATGACATGTCATGGTATGATGACCCGAAGAAGAAGAGAAGGCAAGGGAGCCAAAATGTCACAATTTTGCGACTCGAAGGAGAAGAAAGGAGACGAGGAAGGAAGATGTCACGATATCGTGACATGTCACGATTTCATGATAGGAAGAAGCAAGAGGAGGCAGAAAGAGAAGATGTCACAATTTTGTGACATGTCACGATTTTATGATAAGGAGAAGAGAGAGCAAGTGGAAAGAAAATATGTCATGATTTCATGACATGTCGTGATTTCACGATGCGAAGAAGGGAGAGGAGGAACGAGAAGATGTCACGATTTTGTGACATGTCACAAAATCGTGACCTAAAGGAGCGAAAGGAAGCTAGAAGAAGAAGATGACAGAAGTCAGGCGGTAGTTGCAGAGCCGTACAGGGATGACACGTGGCACCAAGGTGCAGTAAAAGTGGATGAATACTAAGAGGCTCAGGAAACAAAAATGATGGGTCATGCAGAGTAATCTAACAGGAAGCAACTGTCAAACGGCAGTGACAGGAGCCGTGTGGAGTGGAGCCATGGATCGGGTTTTGTGCTCCAAATTTTGTGATAGATGTTTCAGAGGGTCGGGGCCTCTATAAAAACCCAAGCTTTGTAATGGGAAAGGGGTCAAAAAACTGAGGTAACAGATTGAAGGCCAGAGGGTTGCTATTGTTTTTCTTCCAGAGGGATAGGACCTCTTTAAAAACCTAGGCATTGTAAGGAGAGAGGAATGGTGAGGCAGAGATTGTTGTAGAGTGGAAGAAAACTGGGCCTATGGCCAGTTCTGTGTAAAAATGATTTCCAGTTAATGAATGAAATTTTATGGATTGGCAGGCACGTAGTGTGAGAGAGGAATTGTGAGCAATTTTTGTCCCCCATCAGTGGTATCAAAGCGAGAGTTCCTGAGCGTGTAATAGATCTCCGAATGAGAGGCAGTTACACCAGGATATGTGGAGAAGGGTATGATAAGAGAAAGAAGTTCCTGCGTGTGTAGATAGATTCACCGAACATGAGGCGGTTTGCACCAAGAAAGAGTAGAATTTGGCACTCTGTGCAGTGCTTGTAAGGGGTTTCATGGATGAAGCCTCAGAGGAAGAAAATTGGAACTCTATGCAGTGCTTGTAGGGGGTTTCATGGATGAAGCCTCAAAGAAGGAATTTGGCACTTTATGCAGTGCTTGCGGGGGGTTTCTTGCATGAAGCCTTAGAGAGTAGAATTTGGCACTCTGTGCAGTGCTTGCAGGGGGTTTCATGGATGAAGCCTCAGAGGAAGAAAATTGGCACTCTATGCAGTGCTTGCAGGGGGTTTCATGGATGAAGCCTTAGAGGAAAAAAATTGGCACTCTGTGTAGTGCTTGCAGGGGGTTTCATGGATGAAGCCTCAGAGAAAGAGTTTGGCACTCTATGTAGTGCTTGCAGGGGGTTTCTTGCATGAAGCCTCAGAGGGAAGAATTTGGCACTCTATGTAGTGCTTGTAGGGGGTTTCATGGATGAAGCCTCAGAGGAAGAATTTGGCACTCTGTGCAGTGCTTGTAGGGGGTTTCTTGCATGAAGCCTTAGAGGAAGGAAATTGACACTCTGTGCAGTGTTTGTGAAAGGGGTTGGATTAGAAAGAGTTTTGAGTCCCTGTGCAAAGGAGAAAGGATAGTCCAGAAGTGAAGGTCACTTCTTCATCAACCTCGGGTGTCTGATGTAGGAGCATCCAGTGGCAGCAGAGCAACCTTGCATCAGAGAGAAAATTCTAAGTGTTCCGCCTTGGTGTCACGATATCGCGACAGAAAAAGTGTCGCGATATCATGACATGTCGCATTATCGTGACTCAGGAAGGAGAGAGAAGGCAAGGAGGAAAATGTCGTGATATCGTGACATGTCGCGTTATCACGACCAAAAGAAGAAAGCGAAGGAATGGACAAAAAATGTCACGATATCGTGACATGTCACGGTATCACAACCCGAAGAAGAAGAGAAGGCAAGGGAGCCGAAATGTCACAATTTCGTGACTTGTCATGATTTTGTGACTCAAAGGAGAAGAAAGGAGGCAAGGAAGGAAGATGTCACGATATCATGACATGTCACGATTTTGCGATAGGAAGAAACAAGAGGAGGCAGAAAGAGAAGATGTCACGATTTCGTGACATGTCATGATTTTGCGACAAGGAGAAGAGAGAGCAGGTGGAAAGAAAAGATGTTACGATTTCGTGACATGTCACAATTTCGTGACGTGAAGAAGGGAGAGAAGGAGGAACGAGAAGATGTCATGATTTCATGACATGTCACACAATCACGACCCAAAGGAGTGAAAGGAAGCTAGAATAGAAGATGACATAAGTTAGGTGGCAGTTGTAGAGCCGTACAGGGATGACACGTGGCACCAAGGTGCAGTAAAAGCGAACGAATACCAAGAGGCTCAGGAAACAAAAATGATGGGTCACGTAGAGTAATCTAATAGGAAGCGACGGTCAGACGGCGATGACAGGAGCCATGCAGAGTGGAGCCATGGATTGGGTTTTGTACTTTGAATTTCATGATAGATGTTTCAGAGGGTCGAGGCCTCTATAAAAACCCAAGCTTTGTAATGGGAAAGGGGTCAAAAAACTGAGGTAACAGATTGAAGGCCAGAGGGTTGCTATTATTTTTCTTCCAGAGGGACAGGACCTCTTTAAAAACCTAGGCATTGTAAGGAGAGAGGAATGGTGAGGCAGAGATTGTTGTAGAGTGGAAGAAAACTGGGCCTATGGCCAGTTCTGTGTAAAAATGATTTCCAGTTAATGAATGAAATTTTTTGGATTGGCAGGCACGTAGTATGAGAGAGGAATGGTGAGCAATTTCTGTCCCCCATCAATGGTATCAGAGTGGGAGTTCCTGAGCATGTAATAGATCGCAGAATGAGAGGCAGTTACACCAGGATCTGTGGAGAAGGGTCTGAGAAGAGAAAGAAGTTCCTGCGTGTGTAGACAGATTCACCGAACATGAGGCAGTTTGCACCAAGAAAGAGTAGAATTTGGCACTCTGTGTAGTGCTTGTAGGGGGTTTCATGGATGAAGCCTCAGAGGAAGAAAATTGGCACTCTATGTAGTGCTTACAGGGAGTTTCATGGATGAAGCCTCAGAGAAGGAATTTGGCACTCTATGTAGTGCTTGCAGGGGGTTTCTTGCATGAAGCCTTAGAGAGTAGAATTTGGCACTCTGTGCAGTGCTTGCAGGGGGTTTCATGAATGAAGCCTTAGAGGAAGAAAATTGGCACTCTATGTAGTGCTTGCAGGGGGTTTCATGGATGAAGCCTCATAGGAAGAAAATTGGCACTCTGTGTAGTGCTTGTAGGGGGTTTCATGGATGAAGCCTCAGAGAAAGAGTTTGGCACTCTATGCAGTGCTTGCAGGGGGTTTCTTGCATGAAGCCTCAGAGGGAAGAATTTGGCACTCTATGTAGTGCTTGCAGGGGGTTTCATGGATGAAGCCTCAGAGGAAGAATTTGGCACTCTGTGTAGTGCTTGTAGGGGGTTTCTTGCATGAAGCCTCAGAGGAAGGAAATTGACACTCTGTGCAGTGTTTGTGAAAGGGGTTGGATTAGAAAGAGTTTTGAGTCCCTGTGCAAAGGAGACAGGATAGTCCAGAAGTGAAGGTCACTTCTTCATCAACCTTGGGTGTCTGATGCAGGAGCATCCAGTGGCAGTAGAGCAACCTTGCATCAGAGAGAAAATTCTAAGTGTTCCGCCTTGGTGTCGCGATATCGTGACAGAAAAAGTGTCACGATATCATGACATGTCGCATTATCGTGACTCAAGAAGGAGAGAGAAAGGCAAGGAGGAAAATGTCGTGATATCACGACATGTCGCGTTATCACGACCAAAAGAAGAAAGCGAAGGAATGGACAAAAAATGTCGCGATATCGTGACATGTCGCGATATCACAACCCGAAGAAGAAGAGAAGGCAAGGGAGCCGAAATGTCACAATTTTGTGACTTGTCATGATTTTGTGACTCAAAGGAGAAGAAAGGAGGCAAGGAAGGAAGATGTCACGATATCATGACATGTCACAATTTTGCGATAGGAAGAAACAAGAGGAGGCAGAAAGAGAAGATGTCACGATTTCGTGACATGTCATGATTTTATGACAAGGAGAAGAGAGAGAAGGTGGAAAGAAAAGATGTCACGATTTCATGACGTGAAGAAGGGAGAGAAGGAGGAACGAGAAGATGTCATGATTTCATGACATGTCACAAAATCACGACCCGAAGGAGTGAAAGGAAGCTAGAAGAGAAGATGACAGAAGTTAGGCGGCAGTTGTAGAGTCGTACAGGGATGACATGTGGCACCAAGGTGCAATAAAAGCGAACGAATACCAAGAGGCTCAAGAACAAAAAATGATGGGTTGTGCAGAGTAATCTGATAGGAAGCGATAGTCAGACGGCGATGACAGGAGCCATGTAGAGTGGAGCCATGGATTGGGTTTTGTACTTTGAATTTCATGATAGATGTTTCAGAGGGTCGGGGCCTCTATAAAAACCCAAGCTTTGTAATAGGAAAGGGGTCAAAAAACTGAGGTAACAACTTGAAGACCAGAGGGCTGCTGTTGTTTTTCTTCTAGAGGGACGGGACCTCTTTAAAAACCCAGGCGTTGTAAGGAGAGAGGAATGGTGAGGCAGAGATTGTTGTAGAGTGGAAGAAAAATGGGCCTGCAACCAGTTCTGTGTAAAAATGATTTCCAGTTAATGAATGAAATTTTTTGGATTTGCGGGTGTGCGATTTATGTCCCCCATCACCCATCCATGGTTATCTTGTTAGAACCACACACCCTACCCAGAATACATCAAAAGCATCAAACATGCAGATCATATCCGTAAGTTTTGAAATATTTTTTTAGCAAGGTATTTAAGATCCATTTTTTTATATATTTTGTAAACATACATTCGAGGGTTTTATTCACATTTTGATATTCAATAATATTTGTAGGTGCTATAAAACCTCCATTTGATTTCATGTTTGCAAGAAATAGTTATTTGAAGTGGTTTTTGAATATGGAGTAGTTCATCGTAGGATATGCAAGCCCACTCACCACTTGGTTGTAGTAGATAATACTGAACACATTATCGATATTTGTATTTGGAGAATAGGGGCATTTTCCCCCCTTTTTACCCATTCTAATATTAAAAAAAAACATGTTGTAACCATACCCTTTCACATTAAGAGAAAATGCATTGTAAACGAAGATCAAGGCTCCATTCAAAATCAATACAAAGAAATCATTTTCATTGCAATTGCTTGTTTCATTATTTCATTATTCGGGGTTGTCTTATATGCTTACAAGACCTTTTAAATATATTTGAATAATTATTTAGCACATTTAATCCTATTGTCAAATTGCATAATACCCTAGAACCTACAATCAAAATCTACTCATTACCCAAAGTAAGTATGGTTAATAACAAATATAATAAGAGTTTCCACATCGTAGGAAAGTAAAATGATTCCTTCAGTTCTTGAATCACTTTCTAATTATGTATAACCATAAGCATGCATTTTTAAGCTTAACATTTTAATAATATAGCCATCATCTAATCTAGCTAAACATTTCAATAATATAACCATCACATAATTTTCTTAACATTTTAATAAAATAATCATCACATAAACTATCTATAACAATCTCTCTTAAGTAAAATACATACATGGAAAGAAAATCCATCCATAACCATTCAAAAAAATATTTACCCTAGGAAAAACCTTGGAGGGAAAACCTTGATTTGGATACGATGATCTTTATTATTTCCATAAAGGTAGTTATGTCCTTACATAAGCTAGAGGCCATTTTAATATACCTTTAAATATCCACCAAGGGTATTCCATAACCATTATAGTTTTACATTATAAAATTTCCAAAATAAACATGAGTCACTATCATCATCTTTGAGCAACAGGTTCTCTCTCTAGAGGTTTTTGTACATGCACAACCATCTGTTATCCTCTAGCAATTTTATTATGCCAACGTCACTCCAAAATGATTCCCTCATTTAATCCTAATGAAGAGTCCTTCCTCCATTGCTTTTTTAATACATAAGGTCGATAGAGACAAACCTATCTTTACATACAAGGAATTCCATCTTATTCAACCTGGACTAATCATTTTTTTAGATAAAAACAACACACTGTTTGTAGCATGAACAATGACTCACAATACAACCACAGTTTTCTTTGAATTTTTTTTATGGTTGACCTTGACAACATACCAAATCAATCACTGCACTATTTAGATACCTAATTCCATACTGATCGTGATAAATCTGGAAGTAAACTAATCCGAATATGGAAGTATATTATTCCATAAGTCTTTCCAAATATGTTCTTCACTAAATCATACAAGGTCCTATTTGAAATAACCCCAAAAATCTAAATAAAAGGTATCTAATTTGTATACCTCTAGAAATAAAATACTATAATAAAAGTGTTAATACTACAGTAACTACCTATATATACATATATGTTAAAAAGTAGTTAAATTTCTTAGGCAGTCAACATGGATGATCAAACAACATTGACACAAAGTAATCTATCTCTTTTCGTTCCTCTTCCAAGAGAAGATATGTATATCCATAGAAAATACCTCCCACAACTTCTCATTAAGCATGATATATTTTTTAGCAGCCTTATTTTATTCCTTAACTAAAGAGTTATGCAAAATTGGTTTTCCATTCCACTCACTGTTAACAAGAACTCAAAATGTAAAGCTTGAATTTGTTCACTTCATGCGACAACACGTTTCAATATTACTGTAAAGATAATAATGAGAACATCTTATGGAAGGAGCATCATACATAAATCAAAATCATCCTAACATGTATAAATCTATATATACATAATTCTACACTCAAAATATATATATACAAAAGTTAATTTTGTCTTATGAGTTCATTCTCACCACAGGTTTGTCTAGAAGCTATATAATTCATTGATATAAAGGACAAAAAACTATTCAACTAATTCAACATTGTTGAGATGAACCCCTAGTACCCAAATGTATCTACAATTATCTAGTATTGTATTCCCATCAGTATTACCTTGGTAATATTGACTGACCTAATGTCCCACAAGACTCTTTAAGCTTGCAGGAGCTACTCAACCAAACTTTTGACTACATGTACCATAGACTACCTTCTATGGTAATAATTAAAAACCTAACTAGAGTTTAATTAAGTTCAAAAATTAAACATAGGCATACGAAAGTGAGTGAGTAGTCCATTGCAGATATCCAACTAGTGATTACTCAAGCACATAAGTTAAAAATTATATCAAGAAAACCAAAAATAGTGACGAACAGTTTAATCTCTAGAAGAACAGCTCAGCTAAATGAGAATATCTTTTGGTGTTATAAATAAAATAACTAGGTCCTCAAGAAAATGACCATAAGGAAATACAAGGATAGTTCATTGTTAAAGTATAACCTACCTATGAAAGTACAAGGTTGAATCAATGACTCTTTCGACCAAGACATCCAACTTCACTCCCTTGTGCAAATTTTTTTCCAGGATCCCTACTCTCTCTCATTTTTGGTGCCAAATCCTATTTTTCCCTTTTTTTCATGTTCAATATTTTCTTCATAGTAATGATGAGGTCCTTCCTTCATTCCACTATCGATTGTAATGGAATCCAAAACTAAACCCCACTTCAATCCTCAATGAATGAGTAAATACCCCATTACTTCTAATTTGGTGGTTGGATTATGGTTCTTCCCTTAGAACCTTTTCCTAAACTTTCCCTACTTTTTGTCATTTCTTCTATCTCATTTGGATAAGTTTTTATTTGCTTGTTCACTTTCCCACTTCACAAACCCTACACTATTTCTTTTTCTTAGTGGTTCTTTGTCATGATCAGACACCCCTTCATAGTCAAAGTAAGGCTTAAGGTATGTTTTAGATTTCTTTTCCAGATCATAGGACTTTTGAAGAGTACTAGGTTCCTTCATGTTCATTTCATACCCTACTCTAGGATCCGCTCTTAAGATGAACTTATGAAGCTATATAAGTCATTGCTATAACATATATAAATATATATATACACAATGCTACACTCAAAATTTATATATACACAAGTTAATTCAGTCTTCTGAGTTCATTCTCACCACAGTTTTGTCTAGAAGCTATATAAGGCATTGCTATAAAGGACAACAAATTATTGAACTAATTCAATGTTGTTGAGTTGAACCCCTAGTACCCAAATGTATCTACAATTCTCCAATATTGTATTCCTATCGGTACTACCTTGGTAATATTGACTGAACTGACTTCCCACAAGACTCTATAAGCTTGAAATATCTACTCAACCAAACTTCTTACTACATGCACCACAAAATACCTTCTATGGTAATCATTGATAGCCTAACTAGAGTTTAATTAAGTTCCAAACTTAAACATAGGCATACAAAAGTGAGTGAGTATTCAATTGCACATATCCAACTAGTGATTACTCAATCACATAAGTTTATAATTAAAGCAAGCAAACCAAAAATAGTGATGAAAATTTTAATCTCTAGAACAATGGCTCAGCTAAATGACATTTTATTCTAGCATTATAAATAAAATAACCATGTCCTCAATAAAATGACCATAAGAAAATACAAGGATAGTTCATTGTTTAAGGAGAACCTACCTATGAAAACATGAGGTTGAATCAATGACTCTTCCCACCACGAAATTCAGCTTCTTCACTTCCTTCTTGTGCAATTTTTTTTCTAGCATCCCCTCTCTCTCCTTTTTGGTGCTAAATCCTCTTTTTTCTTTTTTTCATGTTTGATATTTTCTTTGAAGTAATGAGGAGGTCCTTCCTTCATTCCACTATCGAGTGCAATGGAATCCAAAGCTAACCCCCACTTCAATCATCAATGGATGATTAAATAATCCATTGTTTCTAATTTGGTGTTTGGATTATGGTTCTTCCATCATAATTTTTTTCTAAACTTCCCTTGCTTTCTGTCATTCCTTCTATCTCATTTAAAGAAGTTTGTGTTTGCATGTTCACTTTACCACTTCATAAACCCTACACTATTTATTTTTCTTAGTGGTTCTTTATCATGCTCAAGCACCCCCTCACAGTTAAAGTAAGGATTAAGCTATTTTTTATCTTTCTTAGCCAGATCATAGGTCTTTTGAATAGTACTAGGTTCCCTAATGTTCACTTCATGCCCTAATCTAGCATCTGTTCCTAAGATGAACTTATGAATTTTCATCTTCTCATTGTATGTAGGCACATATTTCAATAGCTTGATAAATTTTTGGTAATATACCTCCACCATATTATTCCCTTGTCTAATATTGGTGAATTCCTCAAATTTATTGGTATAGAAATATTCGGTGAGAAATATTTCTTTGAACGCTACTACAAATTCTTCTCATTTTAGATAAATTATTTTTGCAATTCCTTTTTCCTTTTTGAACGTTTCCCACCAATCCAAGCCAACACCCTATAGGAGTAGAGTGGCATAAGATGTTTGAGATCTAGTGAAATAGTTCTTCATGTTACAAAAAGCCTCTATATCCATAAACCAAGCTTTGAATTTATCACCATCTTCCTCTCCAATGAAATTGAAGGATTTTAGGTGTTTCATGTCCTTGCCCAATTTTGCCTCAAGTTGAATTTTAGTTTTTTGTGCCTCTGAATGGTTCTCATTCACTAGTTCTAATTTAGGATTTCTAGCTTGTGAATCTTGGTTCACTATATCCTCCAACAATTTTTTTGTACTTTCATCTATTCCCTTAGTAAGGTAGCTATGGCAGTAATATCCTCCCTCTCATTATTAGAATCATCTATACCTAGCTTTATTGTTCCAAACTCTACATTATTTTGTCGTGTTTACGTCATTGATGGGGCAACACTCCCTCTCCTTCTCTTAGGTGAAATTATCCTTGGCTACACATATGAGATATGGTAGGAAAATATTCACAATTTCATCCTTGAACTATTTCTCCTACTGGAAACTATATTACTAGTTACCCTAGAAAGACAATCGAGGTATACTTTTAATAGATACATTATTGTTATAGGTATAGTATTTTCATGGTGTACATGTTGTTACACCCTATCTATTCTTATACAAGGAAATTTGTATCCCAAAAAACCAAGCGCTCTGATACCAAAAGTCACAACCCAATTTCCTACAACCTATTTTTTATAGATATACCTAAATAATAAAGGAGCTTAGATTAGGAATAGGATATCGTACAATCCCTTATCAATAATACCTCTTCAAAAAAACTAGTTTCTCACTTAGTTCTATTATTTGAGGTACAATCATCCCTACAACTTACACACATATATCTATATAAGTGTATTAGATGCTAATTCTTGGCATGCAAGTTATCCTTCTTGTTATCTTCCAATGAGCTATCTTGCCTCTTTTCACTCCATTGAAAAGAGCCTGCCAATTACCACACTCTGCCTAAGTCCATCTAGGTAGGTATTAAGCATATAGATATTCAACTATTTTTCTCACCTCTTTGATGAGCTAGCCAATACCTTTAGCCTCTCTCCTTTCATACTTGTGAGAGATCATTTATAAGGTCCAAATTATTCATTCGTATAAAAGGATTTGCAACAACACAAAAGGGTTCACTCTTATCGATTATTAAAGTATTATTTTCTCTATTCTCATAAATACCTATAGACACCAAAACCTAGGCACTCACAAAAACACCATTTGCATAACACCACAAAAATTTGCATAGTAAAATATGCATGCACATAATTGCCTTTTTCTACATTTGTATTAAATATAGAAAATTCACATAGGATACCCTATCTCCCCATGGGACATGTGTTCTAGTCACCACTACCCATCACCATGCCATATCTCACACACTCATATCACCCGTATCCCTTCACATGAGACATCCTCCATATTTAACTCCAGTTGCACTCACTTGTCCCACACATTGCACTCCACTTGCACTCACTCATCAAGCCACATCACCCCAATTGCACTCACTCATCCTCCATATTTCACTACACTTGCACTCACTCATCAAGCCACATCACCCCAATTGCACTCACTCATCCTCCATATTTCACTACACTTACACTCACTCATCAAGCCACATCACCCCAGTTGCACTCACTCATCCTCCACATTGCACTCCACTTGCACTCACTCATCCTCCATATTGCACTCTACATTCACTAACTGATTAGCCACATCACCCAATTTAAGTGAGGCACTCTAAGTGACTCACTCTAACTCCCCCTTCCACATGGTAGCCCTAGCTTTCCACCTATCCTTTCCTTAAAATATTACCTATAAAATAAGCATCACCCCATAAAACAAAGTAGGTCAAGAATACACACCATCATGCTACAATAATCATACCAAAATATTGCATGCATCCCAAGGAGATCCAATATTTTATGCCTCAAAGTGAATTTTGGAAGATTATGCCGCTTGGCGTCAACCACCAGATCTATGGTTAAATAGTTACGACCACTCAGTATGCAATTGTCTAACTGTCCCATCCATGGTTATCTTTTTAGAACCACACACCCAACGGTTACCTAGAACACACAAAAAACATCAAATGTGTAGATCATATCCGTAAGTTTTGAATGATTTATTTTTGCAAGGCATTTTAGATCCATTTTTTTGTGTTTTCTACAAACATACATTCAAAAATTTTATTCACATTTTGATCTTCAATAACATCTGTAGGTTCTACTAAAACCCTATTTTATTTCTTCATGTGTGCAAGAAACAAGTATCTGAAGTTGTTTTTGAAGCTAGAGTGGTCCATCACAGGATATGCAAGCCCACTCACCACTTAGATTTAGCAAAGAAGACCAAAGACATTGTCAACATTTGTATTTGGGGAAAATGGGTATTTTCCCCCTTTTTTCTACCCATTGTAATCTAAGAAATAAGCATGTTGTAATCATACCCTTGCACATTTAGGGAAAAGGTATTGTAAACGGAGATCAAGGTTCCATTTAAAATCAATACAAAGAAATCATTTTCATTACAATTTCTTGTTTCGTTAGTTAATTATTCAGTGTTGTCTTATATGCTTACAAGACATTTTAAATACATTTGAATAATGATTTAGCACATTAAATCCTATTTTAAAATTTTATAATACCCTAGAACCTACAATCAACATCTACTCATTACCCAAAATAAGTATGGTTCATAACAAAGATATTAAGAGTTCCCACATCGTAGGAAAGTAAAATGGTTCCTTCACTTCTTGAATCTCTTTCTAATTAATGTACAACCATAAGCATGCATTGCTAAACTTAACATTTCAATATTATAGCCATCATATAATCTAGCATAACATTTCAATAATATAACCATCACATAATTTTCTTAACATTTCAATAAACTAATCATCACATAAACTATCTATAACAATAACTCTTAAGCAAAGTACATGCTTGGAAAAAAACTCCATCCATAATCATTCAAAAAAATATTTACCCTAGGAAAAACCTCAAAGGGAAAACCCGACTTTGGATGCGATGATATTTATTATTTCCAAAAAGATAGTTATGTCCTTACATAATATAGAGGCCATTTTAATATACCTTTAAATATTTGCTAAGGGTATTCCATAACCCTTATATTTTTACATTATGAAATATCCTAAACAAACACATGAGTCACTATCTTCATCTTTGAGCAATGGATGGTCTCTCTAAAGGTTTTTGTACATGCACAACCATCTCTTATCCTCTAGCAATTTTATTATGCTGATGTCACTCCAAAATTATTACCTCCTTTAATCCCAATGAATATTCCTTCCTCCATTGCTTTGTTATTACACAAGTTTAATAGATAGAAACCTATATTTCCATCCAAGGAATTCCATCTTATTGATCTGGACTAATCATTTTTTTAATGTAAAAACAACATGATGTTTGTAGCATGAACAATGACTCATAATACAACCATAGTTTCCTTTGAATTATTTTGATGGTTAACCTTGATAATGTACCAAATCAATCATTGCACTATTTATATACCTAATTCCATAACTATCATGATTAATATGGAAGTAAACTAATCCAAATATGGAAGTAAATTATTCCATAAGTCTTTCCAAATATTTTCTTCACTAAATCATACAAGGTCCTATTTCAAATAATCCCAAACATCTAAATAAAAGGTATCTAAGTTTCATACCTCTCAAAATAAAAGACTATAATAAAAGTGTTAATACTACAATAACTACTTATATATACATATATATTTAAAAATAGTTAATGTCCTTAGGCAATCAACACAGATGATCAAACAACATTGACATAAAGTAATCTATCTCTTTCCGTTCCTCCTCCAAGAGAAGATACATATATCCATAGAAAATCCTTCCCAAAACTTCTCATTAAGGGTGATACTTTTTTTTTAGCAGCCTTACTTTATTCCCTAATGACAGAGTCATGCAAATTTGGTTTTCCATTTCACTCAATGTTAACAAGAACTCAAAATGTAAAGCTTAAATCTATTCATTCCATACGACACCATGTTTCAATATTACTTTAAAGATAAAAATGAGAACATATTATAGAGGGAGCATCATACATAAATCAAGCCATCATAACATATATAAATCTATATATACACAATGATACACTCAAAATATACATATACACAAGTTAATTAAGTCTTTTGAGTTCATTCTCACCATGGTTTTGTCTAGAAGCTATATAAGTCATTGCTATAAAGGACAACAAACTATTCAACTAATTCAACGTTGTTGAGTTGAACCCCTAGTATCCAAATGTATCTACAATTATCCAATATTGTATTCCCATCAGTATTACCTTGGTAATATTGACTAAAATAATGTTCCAAAAGACTCTTTAAGCTTGGAAGAGCTACTCAACCAAACTTCTGACTACATGCACCACAAACTAACTTCTATGGTAATCATTGATAGCCTAACTAGAGTTTAATTAAGTTCCAAAATTAAACATAGGCATACGGAAGTGAGTGAGTAGTCCATTACAGATATCCAACTAGTGATTACTAAAGCACACAAGTTTATAATTATAGCATGTAAACCAAAAATAGTGATGAACAGTTTAATCTCTAGAAGAATGGCTCAGCTAAATGAGATTTTCTTCTAGCATTATAAATAAAATAACTAGGTCCTCAACAAAACAACCATAAGGAAATACAAGGTTAGTTCATTGTTAAAGGAGAACCTACCTATGAAAACATGAGGTTGAATAAACGACTCTTTCCACCAAGAAATTCAACTTCTTGAATCCCTTCTTGTGCAAATTTTTTTTCCAGCATCCCCTCTCTCTCCTTTTTTGTGCTAAATCATCTTTTTCCTTTTTTTTCATGTTTGATATTTTCTTCAGAGTAATGACGAGGTCCTTCCTTCATTCCACTATCAAATGCAATGGAATCCAAATATAACCCCTACTTCAATCCTCAATGGATGATTAAATACCCCTTTACTTCTAATTTGGTGGTTGGATTAAGCTTTAAAATAAGTGATAGTTCAGTCACTTCCACAAGGTTTTTTTTTTTGTCTCATAACATAAAATTCATTTAGGTAACTACACATACAAATAGAATTAACATGGAGCATCAAGTATCATCTACTAATGTAATTTCACTCCTATAAATTCATGATATGTCATAAATAATTATAGGATAATCATTCTTTTTGTCTAGCTAATTAGTAAAAAGAACATTATGTCATTTTTTTTAATAACATCGCATTATTGCAACTTGATATTTCTTCTACCCATGAGAAGAGCCTGTTATTATAAAATTACAATACCATTAGCATAAAAATATTCTTTAAAGGAAATATTCAATCATTTTATACATCATATCTCCCATAAAAGAATACATTTTTGTAGAACTAAGCATGCTAATTCAACCATTTCACCAACATAATCCATAATTTCCCTTCATGGAAAATAACTCTTTCCAAACTAATCATGGAATAGTAAATCATTCTATCAACAAAATAATATATCAATATCAAAATCCAAAAAATGAAAAGTATGCCAAGGGAAGGTCATGATAGTTGCTCTCAATATTTGTAATGGTGCGCATTCTTTTTGACACTCAAAATTTTCCAACATTTAATCTCCCAGTGTAAGAAAGGAAATATTAGCTACTTCTTCTATGCAATGTTCCTCAAGTGCTCAGGTGCCAACTTATTTGTAGTCACTCCATCAACGATGAAGAACACCTCTTTATTTGGATATCTCCTCTATATCCACTCTTTTTCTCAATATACTTTTCTTATATATTTTCAATAGGAAGACTCATGATGTTAAAATGGATCCCTTATTTATATCCTTAACTTTTGTGCTAGATATCTCACAACTTAGGCATATCTCCATGGCTCCTTGCTTATATTGGTTATTACATAAAATGGGTAGATCTCAATGCCTCCCTACTCTATCCTCTAATTTTTGCTTGACATCACTTAATTTGGGCAACTTCACTTGCTGGCACTCTATTTTATTTTTCATGAATAATTTTGATCATAGTAGCATGAGATTTATTTGTATTATTCCTTTCCTTTAGCCTTAAAGACTTTCTTAAATATTTCTTATGCTCAAAAATTTTCTTCCTTAGGTTATATCTCTAATAACTAGTGCAAATAAATAATTTCATGCTCACTTGGTAGGCACCATATTTTTTTATCTGCACAATATCAATCTTCACAAAGGTTAGGGAAATAAATGACCCAAAATCTATCTTCACCTATGTTTTATTTATGTGGCTCTTCCTCCAAATTTTCTTTTCAAATTAATGCCAAAGGTTTTTTTTTTTATGCTAGCTCTTAACCTACAACTTATCTATCCAAATTCTTTGAAAAATATTCACTCCAAAATCAAGTCTAGTGCTAGCTTAAGAAACTACTCAAAGTAGAATTGACTCATATCTCTCAAGATTCTTCAAATATTCACACCAAATGTTTTTTATGCTAGCATTAGAAACTACTTGATGAAGCTCTAATACCATTGTTGGCTTTAAAGGCAAATTGATTATAAATCTCAATATTTAGGATCTTGAGTAGTCTCAAATATTAGAGCAATTAATATAAATGGATAATTTCAATGAATATAATGTTAATGAAAGTAACAATAATAAATAAATAAATGGCAAGTGTCATTCATGAAATAACATGAAAAAAATTACAATAATATTGCTCAAATTGTACACAAGCTCAATAAATAAACTTCACCAGTTTCTTCTATTACAATCATAATTCTCCTTGAGTTTTATCTCCATAATAGAATCTTAGAAATATGACTATTGGAATCTTCGACTATTGATCCTATTACATATTTGGAATATGTAATATTTCCTATTCCATACATAAGACAATACTCTCATATCTCGTAGTTTCACATATTGCCTCTTGTATACATGACTCTTGTCTCTCTATTTACTTGCACACTTTACTCTATGACACTTTGCACACACTTGCTCACAATGTTAAATTATACTTGTGCACATCCTACACATAGACACATACGTAAGGTTAAATATAAATCACATACTCTAAAATATAGACTCATACCCTATTCTAATATTTATGTAATTACAATTGTACCAAAGGTACCATTGGTGTACATTATTATGTACCAATTAATCTAATATTCTCAAAAAAATATCATATTTTTTAAAGTCTTATATGCACATCAAGAGATTTTCATACCAAATAATGCAATACAAGGGCATGTTGGAGAATATTACATTATTTATTACATGTTAAATGTATCACCATGGTACAATAGTAAATATACTAAATATTATATTATGGTGTGTCATTTATATATATGTGTTATTTGGTATACTAAGTATGTTTTTATGTGTAGGGTGAGTCCAAGTGTCATATAGTTAAGTGTGCAAGTGATTATAAAGTCAAGTGTCATGAGAGATTTATCTTATGTATGGAAAAAGAAAGGA